>CM056203.1:25667863-35667863 GCA_029692085.1 Gymnothorax javanicus
ATACAGTAGTGTGCAGTGATGATTATTCACCACCACTTTTGTCTACAAGGGGTCCTAATATATCACTTATCTATAATTTTTTGGTGAAAATGTAATGAAAAATACTATTTTAGGCAATGAGAACAAAAAAATCATTCCCACAACTATACTGACATAAAAATATGGGTTATTAACAAAAACACTGAAAACATCCATTTTTTTAAAGCAATTGAAAGGTGTCGCAAATTTTATTTCTTTGACTCTTGCACAGCTTGAATGCACGTTTGAAGGCTCATTCCGGGATTATTATTATTAAGGATTCAAGGCTTGGACACCAATGGACTGGGAACAAGTCCTTTGGACTGATGAATCAAAGTTTGAAATTTTCTCACCCAAACGCAGAACTCATGTGCACCATAGAGTTGGAGAACATTTCAAAAATGACTGCTTAACCCCTTCAGTAAAACATGGCAGTGGTAATATTATGGTTTGGGTTCAGTCTGCTCAAAAGGAGCTGGTGATCTCATAGAACTATACAGAATCATGGATCAAAAGATGTGTCACAGCATCCTTGTGAGGCTGCATTGACATCTGGAAAGAGACTGATTGGTCGGTGATTTTATTTTCAACAAGATAAAGACCCTGAACACGCAATTCTAAGTTGTGCAAGAATTATCTTAGTCGGAAAGAAACATCAGGTGACATTTAAGTTATGACTTGGCCTGCTAAACGTTCAGACCTTAATCTGATTGAACAAATCTGTTGCCACATCAAAAGAATCTCTTTGGAATGAACTTCAAACCATATGGAATAGTTTAGCAAGTCAGTAAATAAAAAAAAAATGCGAAAACTACGCCTGAAAGATTAAATGCTGTAATCAAAACATTGGGTGGCCAAACTGGATATTGAATTTTTCTCTCAAAAAGACATTATTTTTGTTTTTACTATGTATTGTTTTCTGTTCACTTATTTTCATCTATATGATCCAATATTACATGAAATAAATACTTGAATAGTACTTGGTTTCTGATTTATCTTCATTTTATTAAGAATATAATCATCACTGCTCACTACTGTATATATACTGTATATGTTACATGTACACACACACACACACACATACAATACAGATAGCAAATTAATTTTTAATAAAAATCAACATAAAGTCTTAGTAAGGTGCTGTTCCTCAACAAGCCACCAGGTTAATTTCAAAATGCCTTAGCATGAGAGTCCACAAGTGCAAAACTTTATTGGAGGGATGGAGTACCTCTCAAGAGATATTCTCTCATTAGGTTTTTTGATGATGGTAACGGAAAGCGCTGTCCAACACGTTCCAAAATCTCCCATATAAGTTCAGTTAGTTTGAGATCTGGTGACTGTGAAGGTGGCGGAATATGCTGAAGATCATTTTCATTCTCATAAATCCATTCTGTGACTCAGGCTCGGGCCATTGTCATCCTGGAAGAGACCACTCCCATCATGGTAGGAGTGCTTCATCATTGGATATAAAGGTGATCACACTCAATAAGTCTGCATTAATTTGCAGTGACCTTTCCACCTTTAGGGGGGTGAGTGGAGCCAAACTATGCTAGGAAAATGAGCAGAAGCATTGGCATTGGTTATGCTCGTCCACGTGTTTATTTAGGTTCTTTCCTTTTTTCTTAATTCCCCAACAGATAGCAGTTGCCTCCCTTTCGGGGTAAACTCTGTTCCTGTGTTCTCTCTCGCTGCTCAGACCAAGTGGTTGCTCATTTTCCCTTATACCCCCTCACCTGTTTTAAAAAAATCTTTTTGCACAAGGGACTGGCTACAAAACTTAAATTAACTTCACACTCTCTACCTCAAAGGAACAATGCCCAGAAGACAACTGTATTCCACTATAACACTACATTGCCCACACACCACAGACCACTGCACATTCTGCAGGCACAATACTTGGCTAACACGCAATGGTGAATGCAAAAAAAAAAAAAAAACCTCCACTGAGTTTTCTGTCCACCCAAGATAACTTCTAAGGTTGCACAGTTACCTCTTAGCCTTATTTAAGTACTACAGACTCACACAAGCACAGAACTACACCACCTCTTTTCCTCCCAGACTAATTCACCTTAAACAACACAGTACTGTTCTGCTCTCTACCTACAGTAATATGCCTTCAAGGGAACTGAATGTTCTGTCCCTTTGTATCCTAATTTACTTTATTCAGCCCAATGATGTTCACAATACCCAATTCTGACCTAATGCACCATTCACAGGAGAAAACATGCATGATAAAAGCCACTGTGTTCTACTCTCTAATTCTTCAGTGCTGTGAGAAGAATTCCCATTTCACAGGCATGTCATTAAGTTAAGAAAGAGGCCACAGTGCCTCCATTGTGGAGGTAGATGAGTCCACCTTGTGCCAAATACCAGAGGCAAAGCAAGAAATGCAGATATTCAGCACAAGTTTGGGGTCTCTGTGAAATTCAATCAAGCATGCAAGCAATTGAGCCACTATAAAGCATTTGACAGCTTGTTGTGAACAAAGACCCAGGTTGCGTATGTCCCGTGTGGTCTGTTGAACAAAGCATTAAACATGTAAGAATCTGAGTGTGCAGCACCAGACTATTAAAGATACAAGTGTCCCTTGGGCTGTTCTGTCTTCCAGAAGGTGGAGAATGTGATGCCCTGCAGGTAGTCTAATACTCAACATCGCTCCAGAAGAGAGAGGACTTTGAACAACCACCAAAGGTGCATTTGTCAGAAGTTGGATTAATTGCTCTGCTTCACTGTGAAATCATCAACCATTATTTTAGAGGATCCTTGGGACACTGTTGGATCCTCGCAGTTCTGTGTAGATCATGGCATCATTAAATGATCAAACCTCAAGAGACGGGTCCCCTGGGCTACTAGTCTGAGCCTGAATAAAGTTTAGAGCTGGAAGCTGGTGAGCAAAAAAACACTTAGCTGGAAGACTGGTGGACTGGCAAGGGTAAGCTTGTGAGGGCATTCTGAAAAGCGAGGTACAAATGTCACAACAATCACTTTTCCTCCAAATTAGTTATGGTAATTCATTACTCTAACAAGTGCCGTCAGGAAATGGCATATCCCCCCTAGTTCTGCAAAATTTGAAATGTGAAAAATGACAAAATAGCAAAAGGCAGTACTTCAGCATATGGTTGATTAGTCTTTCACATATCCCAAATTATCTCAAAAAATTTCTTGATGATACATGATAGCTAAGAGAGTAGAAAGAATGCTAAAATGTAACCAGTTGATGACAACATTCAACTTGCACTTCTAAATTTCCATAGGATCCTTGACCAAAAAGAAGCATGCAAAATTTTAAGTTGATTGGGCATTTGGTTTCAAAGTCAAGACTATTTGTTTGGTATAGTACCACCTATGGACACATTTATGCCAAATTTTGGTGGACTTGAGTCTAATGGCATGCATATGAGGTGTTTCAAGTTTGGTGATGATTGGGTGTTGCATTCAAGAGTTATAGCAATAGAAGCCACAATCACAAAATTCATTGGCTGACTGCGATTGCATCTTTTAAAATAGCATCTTTGTGTATTTAACATGAAAAAATCTTTGTCTGAGGATGCAATGTACCAAATTTCATGAGAAGAAAATAGAAATTAACTGTTTTAAAAAAAATACAAAATGGCAGAAAATCTACCCATATGCAAGTGCTTATATAGGCAGATTTGTTTGGACAAGCTGAATCCAGGAAAAAAAATTATTTTGTTTCTGAGATCTAGCTATAGGTTCGATAGCTATAGGTCAAAAAAATAAAGTTTGTTGTTATAGAGCCATCTTGTTGACAATTGATGTAAAAAAAAAAACCTAAAAATCAAAAGGTACTTCAGCTCATGGTTGATGTGTGTGCGAAGTTTTATGGGAAAAAATCAAAAGGTTTTCAAGTTATGCTCTGGACCAAAACATGTTTACAGGCAGACGGATAGAGAGAGCAATAGCGACATCCTCCCGCATTATATTCTGACAGTCAAAACCCTCATGTGAATCCCTTTCGTGTGTCACATCTTTTATTTAGATTGTCTCTTTTGATTGCTTTGACATCCTGCATGCCTCCCCCGCCTGGTGTTATGCATTCATTTTTCCCATTCTCATACATGTGCGTCGGTGTGTATCTACCCCTTATGTTGAGAGTGCAAGTTTCTGGATTGTCACTTGCTATATGTGCTTTAGCAACCAGTCAGTGCCTTCCTAGTAAAAGTTATCTTGTTCAGAAATTTCTTAAAACCTTTAATGATAGGAAAATACAAAGTGGTCTTCCTAGTCTTACTAATAGGACCAAGCTCCCAAGCCACTCTCCCAGTCTCCAGGATTGGGACCACATTCCTGATAATCATCCTTCAGTCTGTTCATCTGCCCAGATTATCAGGAACACCTCCCAAGCCTCCCACAGTTATCAGGATTGGAAGGTGTTCTCCGTTACCGCCCAGTTTTTGCTGTTTGCACCCAAAATAAATCAAATGAAGAAAATAAGCTATTTTGTTGTTTGAAGTACTAGGGAAGACCTACACAAAGCCATTTAAATTGTGACTCCATTTTACTATGATACAAAATACACCAATTTTGTAACTCCGTTACCACGTGACCTGGCCCTCTAACATGTTTTTCAATTACTGTGCTCTAAAATTTGAGCAAACAAAACAAAATGTGGCAATATTGAATTATAAAACTATCTCCCTCCTTCAGTGCATTTGAAGAGTTGGAATGCAAAACCCACAAAGTCCACTCAACTTCTTCTGTTTTAAATTGAGTTTTTTTTACTCAGTATAATATGCTGCGTTAAAAAAAACTCAATTTAAAACTAAATATAAAATATCAAAATATAAAAAAATATTATATAAAATATAAAACATAATATGCTGCGTAAAAAAAAAAATCAATTTCAAACAGAAGAGGTTGAGTGAACTTTGTGGGTTTTGTATTCCAACTCTTCATTTGTAACTTCTTACGGTTGCAAAAATCTCAGAAAACAAGGTGCCCGGTTGGCCTAAGCAATACAGTCTGTGTGGGGTGTGGGAAATGTGAAACTGCCACCCTCCTGCAGGCCAGACTTGGCACAGCCTGCCTGATTAACGCTAAGTGCAGCCGAGCTGTCCCTCCATAAAGCCAAGAAGAAAGGAGAGGAGAGGCTGGATGAGCAAGGTGGTATACTCAAGCAATCAAAAGTTGCTTGGGAATTGGTTCTGTCGAAAAACTGGTGCCATCCACCATCCGTGAAATGGCACTGACCAATGGCAGGGCCGCAGGTGTGAAGCAAGGCGGCGCTCCCACAACCTTTCAGGATGAACTCCAGGATCCTGAGGTGAGAGGGTGCTCAGGCCTCCATGGCTGCAGTGTTAATGATGACTGATCTGTTCCAATTAGAGGCCTTGGCAGGCCCTTAACTATATGCCATTAATCACATTCCAATACCTCGCCTTTGATTTATGCTTCTGCCCTGCTCCCCCCTCCTTTGACTTCTTCCTTCCTTCTCTTTTTCATTCACACCTTCATTCCTACCTTTGTGCTTCGGCTGGGGATTTCACATTTTCCATAATGGCCGATAAATCAGTTCCTTGACATGCACTGTTCTCGTGATATTGAGAGGGAAAAAAGAAGGCATGAGCTGTGAGGTGCATGCGTAGCCTGAGTGAGGTTTGGGTAGCATGAGAGGGGTTTGTCAGCATTCTTGACAAATTCAGCATATGACCAGAAAATGCCACAGAAAATTTCAGAACATTCTCTGCACATGGAACGGCCAATGACAAAGAAAGAATAGGACACATTGTGAATAATAAGCGCAGAGCCAAAATAAGACCTCGCAAAGAGACTGATATTTGGTACAGATCATTAGGCAAACACATTATTGGGTGCCAGGGCCCTGTATTGAGGAATCTGAAAAAAAGTAGGCTAATTTTTTGATGCTGCTGATTACTTTCATAGGATTGAAAAGAGGGCACACAGTGTATGTAGTACGCACAAATTAGTATGTGGAAGCCAGGGAAAGGCACTACAATCAAACTGCTTCAAAGGTGCACTTTGACTAGAAAAAGTCAAAGTGACATGGTCAGTTTTCACAAGTTGAGAGAGTTGAGAGAACAGGCTGAGCATTCAGTTCCAATGAGAGAGGGTGGAGGACAACTCAATAACACAAGTAAACAATACTTACCAATTCTGAGTCAGCCTTAGAATCATAGTACTCAATGTCACTCTCCTGCAATGAAACAGACAAGAAAAGGTTTGCACTTAGTCTCCATATATTTTATTTTGCAAAGCCCCGACACAGATAAAGAAGACTGCACAAAGGCAACAGTCTATTTACAACATATTTGATACCAAACAAAGACATGAGGCAGGAAAGAACTGTAATAAATCTGATTTCCTTGCACTGTTGAAGGGGGATAGTTGACACAGGACAGTACGTACTTATGTCATAATTCCCATGAGGAGTCAGTCCCTCTGAGCATCATTTACAGGTATAATCGAAACAAGGTCAGTTAAAAAAAATTAAGAGAGAGCGAGAGAGAGAGAGAGAGAGAGCGAGATAGAGAAAGACAAAGAGATAAAGAGAGTTTCAAAAATAAGACCGTTGATATTCTGACATTGAGAAAACTGGGGAAAAAAATTACACAAACACACGCGCACCACACACACTGAACACACGCACGATGGATGCCTATGTGATGATTTTTATCAGTAAAGCCAGAACTCTGCCCAATACACAAAATTACAGTATATCTTATCCTGTGTACAAGCAGCAAGTATCAGCTCATCTGTGGGCTCTGTGGCAGGTATGTATGGCTCGCAGGACCCAGTGGTTACTGAGACACAAGCAGCACAGGGCTTATCACCCTTCAGCTAACCTTGTTACAAGAAACCCTGCATTCTTCATCTCACATTCTTGCTTTGCTGCCAAGCACTGTTTACAACAGCAGATAGAAAAAGCTGTACAAAATATAGTTCCCAAACAGAACAAATGCAGATAGGAGTTTGCCTTAAGCATTCTAGATTGAAAGAGAAACAGCAAAGTCAAAGTATTTAGTGAAGTGAGTTCACCTTAATATGCCTTCCTCAACCTCATGGAGCTCTGAACGTAGGTTAGTGAACCAGACCACATCGAAAAAACATCACTCCATTCATCCATGTCCTAACCAACCTGCCTATTTATATCGCCTTCATTCCACAGTCCTCATCTGTTTCGTTCGACATCCCTCCCTCCCGTTTCCTTTTGTTCATCTCTCACCCCATCACTTTTATAGGAAACCCAGGGGACTTGAAAGAGCCTTTATGACTCCAAGAAGAGACGGAACATCCACCCTGAGTCTCTTCGCCCGGGGATTCCCGTTATCCTCCGTCTTTTCGACTCTATTCTCTCCTTCATCAGTACAAATTCCCATGCTTATTCGATTCAATAAATATTGTTAACTACTGTTTTAGGTATGGTCTGGAATTCATAACAGTAAAAGAGAACCCAATAAATCAATTATTTTGACTTCACCGGAACTGCTCTGACTCATCTGTGACAACTTTCCCTCAGTACAGCTGTCTTAAATTAACTGTGCCTGCACTTATTTCACCGAACCTTAACGTGATTCATTAAATCTCATCCAGTCTAAATGTGTCGCTCTTCCCAAAAGTGACTGGTCTCACTCTGCTGACAACCTCATAATAATACAGACATCACAACTTTAACTGTCCAAAACCTACCAGACAACCAAAGCCCCCTACTTTAAACATTAAATTTTCTCAATATAGCTAACATCCTCACAATAAACTTTATCTCCTCACAAAAAAATTAACTCCCCACACTAAACCTTATCTCTCCACATTAACCCTTAACTACTTCACATAAACCTTATCTTCTCTCATTAAGCCTAAACTCTGCAATAAACCATAGCTCCTGGCACTAAACCTTAACTCTCCACATAAACTTCATCACCTCATGCCAAAACCTGATGCTTTGCACAAAATTTGATCTCATGACACCAAGCCATATCTCCTCACACCATACCTGCACTTCTCAGCCTTAACTCCACACACGAAACAATAACTCTCAACACCAAACATTTTATCCTCATGCAAACTGTTATCTCCTTTCACTAAACCTTGCCTCTTCACAGTAATTCTCATCTCCTCAGCATAAACCTTAGCTATTCTCCCCATGCATTGGCATCCTACACCAACACGAACTCTTCACCCTAAAATTAGGCATCCTGCACTAACATTAACACTCTGCAATTAACCTTATATCCTCACTTTAAACCTTAACTCTGCACACTAAACCTTAGGTTCTCATAATAGATCTAATCTTCCTTTGCCACACTGCTGTACCTCCAGAGAAACATGGATGCAGCAGCAAAGCATTTCTCCCTCTTCTCTGTAGTACAGTTGCAATCCACGCAAAATGACACCTGATACAAAGAAATTGATACAACCCCAATTCCAAAAAAGTTGGGATGCTGTGTAAAATGTAAATAAAAACAGAATTGAATGATTTGCAAATCTCATGAACTGACCTTTTATTCACAATAAAACAGCATATCAGATGTTGAAAGTGAGAAATTTAACCATTTCATGAAAAATATTAGCTAATTTTGAATTTGATGGCAGCAACATATCTTAAAAAAGGTGGGATAGGGCCATGTTCACCATTGTTTAGTATCCCTTCTTCTTTTAACAGCAGTCTGTAAATGTCTAGGAAGTGAGGAGACCAATTGCTGGAGTTTTGGAAGAGGGATGTTCTTCCACTCTTGTCAGATGTGGGATTCTAGCTGGTCAACAGTCCTGGGTCTTCTTTGCCGGATTTTTCGTTCCATGATGCACCAAATGTTTTCTATTAGTGAATGATCTGGACTTCAGGCCAGTTCAGCACTCAGACTCTTCTACTGCGAAGCCATGCTGTTGTGATGGATGCAGTATGTAGTTTGGCATTGTTTTGCTAAAATATGCAAGGCCTTCCCTGAAAGAGACATTGTCTGGATGGGAGCATATGTTGTTGTAAAACCTCTATATACTTTTCAGCATTGATAGTGCCTTTCCAGATATGTAAGCTGCCCACACCATCGGCACTAATGCAACCTGATGGCATCAGAGATGTAGGCTTTTGAAATGTGCGCTGACAATAAGCTGGATGGTCCCTCTCCTTTTTAGACCACACGTCACGGCGTTCGTGGTTTCCAAAAAGAATTTCAAATTTAGATTCAGCTGACCACAGAACAGTTTTCCACTCTGCCTCAGTCCATCATAAATTAACTTTGGCCCAGAGTAGACGGCAGCGTTCCTGGATCATGTACACAAATGGCTTCTTCTTTGCATAATACAGCTTTGTCTTGCATTTGTAGATTGCACGGGAAACTGTGCTCACAGACAATGATTCCTGGAAGTGTTCCTGAGCCGATGCAGTGTATTCCAGTGCAGAATCATGCATGTCTTTAATGCAGTGCTGCCTGAGGGCCCGAAGATCACAAGCATCCAATATAACCTTCGGCCTTGTCCCTTGTGCACAGAGATTTCTCAAGATTTTCTGAATCTTTTGATGATATACTGTACTGTAGATTCAAAGTCTTCGCAATTTTACATTGAGGAACATTTTTCTGAATTGTTCCACAGTTTTTAGACACAGTTTTTTGCAGATTGGTGAATCTCTGTCCATCTTTACTTCTGAGAGACTCGGCCTCTCTAAAATGCTCTTTTTATACCCAGTCATGTTACTAACCTGTAGCCAATCTATATATTATTACTGACTTGGCAATTTGCGTAATTTCACACATCTCCTCCGAAACCACCGTGAATAATGAGTCTGTTTTTTGCATGCACCAGTTTTACTGTGTGACAAAGATGATGCGCCAGGTTTCGAACTTAGTTATGAAGTGAAAACTGCATTTTGAAGCCGTTGTTGCAAGTAAAACCGCCTAATTCAATCAGATGTTATCGTGTTAAAAAAAACCCAGGCTGCCTCTATTGCATCGAAAAACAATGCCCGCGCATATAGCCCGTGCATAGCACAGGTATCGGCTAGTTAACCTAATTAGTTGCAAAGTGCTCGTCCAGCTGTTTTTATGCCTCGGTGTGCGCATGCGCACAGCGAGCATACGGTACTCAATCTGTGTATTTGTTTGTTTGTTTGTCTGTCTGTTACCATCATAACTGCGACAGCGTGTGCATCCAAGCTAAAGTAACAATGCCAACGAGTGACAAACACTGTTCTCTTGATTTTAAATGTGCCAGAATTTCGATTTTTTGTAGCACTTCATGTTTCAGTATACACGTTTTGTGTACATAATGTTAAGCCACACCCACATGATTTTGGCACAAGGACCGCACTCTATTGACTGTTTATGTATTCAAGCTTGCTTTTATGTTACTGTACAACTATTGTACATCAGTAGTGTCTAAGCAATACACACAGAGGCATCAGCACCTCTGGTGCTTTCATTTTTGTTAGTACCACTTACTTTTCCAGCCTTTTGTTGCCCCTCTCCCAACTTTTTTGAGATGTGATGCTGCCATCAAATTCAAAATGAGCTAATATTTTTCATAAAATGGTAAAATTTCTCACTTTCAACATCTGATATCTTCTCTATGTTCTATTGTGAATAAAATGTGGGTTTATGAGATTTGCAAATCATTGCATTCTGTTTTTATTCACAATTTCCACAGCATCCCAACTTTTTTGGAATTGGAGTTGTACAAAAACAAATGAAAAGGTGCAAAATTAAATGTGAAGTAATCCAACCGGGGTTTTTCCTAATCACAATTTTGAGCACACTTTTCAAAACCTTAGCCACAATACTCATGGTCCCATGGTCATCTCTCTGAAGTCATTTGTCACTCATTCATCTTCCTTTCTCTGTTCTCACCCTTTGACCTCTGTTCTGACACGGATCATCAGCTCCATGTTGTTGCTATGTAATTGCAGGTGGATAGAACCTCTAATATATTCTCACCAAAAAGGAAGCCTTGGTGTAAATTCTGATAGGCCACGGAGTCAAGCAGCTCATATCTATGTAGAGCAGCTGCTTCAACCTGATTCAACCAACAAGCCAAATTTAAATTCTTAAAAATTTAGGGTGCCTAAAATTTTTGCACAATACGGTGAAACATTCATTAAACCTATTTTCCTATGACTATGCAGTCCTTCTATACAATGTTCTATGTCTCCTCCTGAGGTCATTGTTGCTGTAGGCTCTGTACTATGGGGGAGTTTTCCCTGCTTTCGGTTTCACATTTGGACAGGCAGGGATCTCTCAGAACAAAGCCATGTCGTCAAACCCAATGTATGCCTAAGTGTCTTCAATAAATCTCTTCCTTTTTTTGACAAAGTGGTCCCATCAGAACACAACAATATATGCCCACAAACTCTCTCATTAGTAAGGAGTTCACATTCTTGAAGAAGCCAAGAGAAGGGTCAGTATGCATACTGCACAACCAAAAACATTTTCTGTGACAGAGGTAGATGGAACCCCAGGAACAGTGTATGATAAAGGGTGATGATGGAATATCGCATAAAAATGCAATATTAATTTTTTCACAGCAATTTACGTCGATCAAATGAAGTTCATCTGAAAATATCCAAGACCTTTACTTAGAATCATGTTATCAGTAATCATTCAGTAATCAGTAATTATTCCCCAGAAAACAACATGAGGAGTAATGGAACAGTTACTTACTCTTTGATAGATGCACAGAATTGAAATGAAGAGAGATGCAGTATATGTGTGTATTGCATTTTGAAATGCTTCAACTCATATATTCAGTCTTTGTTAACAAGTGATTTTTTTCAGTGAACAAATGATTTTAGACTTATGCGTACTGCATTCAAGTAATTGAAAAAAGTGGCTCCAGTTTAGGAAAAGGAAATCTGCCTTTTATTACCCATTTATGGTTTGTGTTGACCTTTTGAAAAGGGACATCAAGTTTCTGAAATCAGCAACAAAGTAATCACATAAAGAAAAAACCATATGGAAGTACAGTCTTCAAAGTTCTAAATATTTGGGCAAATAAACTTAGCGGGACAGGTAGATACATCAAATAATTTCAGTCAATTAATACAGCAACTTTTCAACTGGTTCATTTTCAAACACTTTCAAAAACTTTCAATTCATTCACCCTTTGGAAACTGAGAAATTGTGTCATAACAATGCGGAACACTTATTTAGTCCTCATTTTCAAATACTCAAATATATTTAACCAAAAATGCTGCATGGTTCCCTCCATCTAGAGCAAAAAGATGCGTATCTCACCATAAACTCTGTCTGTATCATGCATTCAATTTTCAAGTAACAAATTCTGTGTCATTTTGCTAGTCAAGCTTTTGTGCTGGCTCCTCTTGACTTCAAGAGCACCAATCAGTGTATAAATACTCATTTTGTCCCTAAGAACTTTGCAATGTTGGCGGGCAAAGGTGGGTTTGGAAAGGAGAAGGATAAAATGAGAACAAAGGAAGTTTTCGCATTCAATTATGGACACAAAAGTCCATTCTCTCAGCAGTTTGTACATTTAATACACAGTAATGTTGTCCAGACAAAACATGCTTCCCTGTCTTTCTGCCCTCAAACCAAAAATGGACTTACAATAGTGGTGGAGAAGTGTATACTTCAATAATGTGGAAGAAACTGGCAACGGGAATTTGGTGAGAAGAGCAAGGTGAAGTAAAGACGCTAGTTAGTGCCTAAATTAAAGATTTTTACCATTAATTTGGCACTAATTTCAAAAGATTGCGCTAAATTTTCAAAACCAACAACATAAACAACAGTGGCTAGTGACACGGCTGGTCCGATGTTCTAAACGCTACATTATGCATTCATATCATTGAAGACGTCTCGCACAACAGAATCATCACATCAAATAAGCAATTAATATTACTCGATGCTAAAAAAAAGGTCTGAGCAACAAACAATGATACCTACAGTTACAAAAATCCAAAACAGCAACATTGCTCAACTGCGGAGAGCAACAAATCAACATAATAACTTTGGACAGTAAGTCATTTCCATCCAGCCCATCATGAATATTAGGCGACAAGTGGTGTGAAGTGGATATATTTGTTGGCCATACATTAGCAAAACATGGTGATTTTTACATCACATTGTCCTGGTTCCCTGATGGTTGCCCACTCACCAATTAAGTTTTGACCTTAACTGTTGCTCTCACACTCATTTTCATTTTAATATACAAACCCCAATTCCAATGAACTTGGGATGTTGTGTAAAACGTGAATAAAAACAGAATACAATGATTTGCAAATCCTTTCTGACCTATATTCAACTGAGTACACTACAAAAACAAGGTATTTAATGTTCAAACTGATAAACTTTATTGTTTTTTGGAAATATTCTCTCATTTTGAATTTAATGCCAGCAATACGTTCCAAAAAAGCTGGGACAGGGGCATGTTTACCACTGTGTTACATCACCTTTCCTTTTAACAACACTCAACAAGCATTTGGGAACTGAGGACACTAATTGTAGAAGCTTTGTAGGAGGAATTCTTTCCCATTCTTGCTTGATGTACGACTTCAGTTGCGCACCAGTCCGGGGCCTCCAGTGTCGTGTTTTGCGCTTCATAATGCGCCACACATTTTCAATGGGAGACAGGTCTGGACTGCAGGCAGGCCAGTCTATTACCCGCACTCTTTTACCACGAGGCCACACTGTTGTAACACGTGCAGAATGTGGCTTGCCATTGTCTTGCTGAAACTAGGCCTACGCTGTCGGCGGCCGACAGCAAGGGGTATATCCCCGAAATTCCCCAATCCTCGAAGCCCCCTTTATTAGATTCCCCTTTACTAGACCTACAATGTGAGACAAAGTTGAGGTCTGAGTAAGTAATTGTTCCAGAGATATGGTTAAAAAACAGATTTTTTCAATATATAGCGCCACCTGGTGGCAAACCTAGGAGTGCATACTTGCCCAAAATCTAATCAATTCATTCTCTCTACCATATCTAGCCATATGCTAAAAATGAGAAGCTAATGTAAAGTATTTTGTGAGTTATCGCGCTAACAGCTAAAATCTGCGGACGCGGTGGCGTCGGCGGCGGGTGGGGCGAAACTATGATATCCCCGAAACTCGTATTTCGGGGATATAATAAGCAGGGACAACCCTGAAAAAGACGTTGCTTGGATGGCAGCATATGTTGCTCCAAAACCTATATGTTTTAATGGTGTATTAATGGTGCCTTCACAGATGCGCAAGTTACCCATGCCATGGGCACTAACACATCCCCATATCATCATAGATGCTGGCTTTCGAACTCTGCGCTTGAACAATCTGGATGGTCCTTTTCCTCTTTAGCCCGGAGGACACAACATCCATGATTTCCAAAAACAATTTGAAATGTGGACTCGTCAGACCACAGCACACTTTTCCAATTTGCGTCAGTCCATCTCAGATGAGCCCGGGCCCAGAGAAGCCGGCGGCGTTTCTGGGTGTTGTTGATATATGGCTTTCGCTTTGCATGGTAGAGTTTTAACTTGCACAAGCAGACGTAGCGACGAGCTGTGTTAACTGGCAATGGTTTTCTGAAGTGTTCCTGAGCCCACATGGTAATACCCTTTACAGAATGATGTTGGTTTTTAATGCAGTGCTGCCTGAGGGACCAACGGTCACGGGCATTCAATGTTGGTTTTCGGCCTTGCTGCTTACATGTAGAGATTTCTCCCGATTCTCTGAATCTTTTGATGATATTATGGACTGTAGATGATGAAATCCCTAAATTCCTTGCAATTGCATGTGGAGAAACATTGTTCTTAAACTGTTGGACTATTTGCTCATGCAACTGTTCAAAAGTGGTGAACCTCGCCCCATCCTTGCTTGTGAACAACTGAGCCTTTTGGGGATGCTCCTTTTATACCTAATCATGACACTTACCTGTTTCCAATTAACCTGTTCACCTGTGGAATGTTCCAAACAGGTATTTTTTGAGCATTCCTCAACTTTCCCAGTCTATGGCAAACGATTTTGCAAATGCAAATCATTGTATTGTTTTTATTCACGTTTTACACAACGTAAATTGGGGTCTGTATTACCTGTTCCTCAACTATTGCTGAGATTTCATTGGCTACTCTTAGCCATTGCTATCACTGTTTTGGTCCATGTCCACCTCTCAAACAAGGCCCATAGTTACCCATCTAATAAAGCTTAAGCCCTTTTCTGTGACAAAGCCCATGGCAACCAGCCAGAGGGGGTGCTTGTCCTGTGCTGTTCCCTTCACCACCTTTTCTGCTTCTTCCTCTTCCTCCCCGTTCCATTCCCAATTCTCCCTACTTAACCTGTACAGTATCATGCATCATCTGTCTACTCCATGTTGCTGCAGGTGGATAAAAACTCCTTTACATTCTCTCCACAGGAGAGACCGTAGGAGCAGTGCCTAACAAAGTATGATGACGAAATATGACACCAAAAAAAAGAAAGTGTTAAAATCGCTACTACACGTTCCAAAGTAATTTGTGTGGGTTGATTTAATTGCATTCCAAAACATTAGTGATCTAAACGTGGAATGCTGATATAGCAATTTGTTACCATGAAATGAGGCATAAAGTGATTGTATTAAAAAAACTGCAATAAAATCTGGTTTGAGCAGCTTTCCCGAAGGCAGATGGCATTTATTTAGTTTAAGAAGACATTAATGACAGAGTAATGCACCACAAACTACCTATTAGTCCTAACTGAGGCCTCAACGAGCAGGAGGAATCAGAAACAGCATTAGTTAACTCAAAGAGATCACTACGGAGGAGGAGTTCTGTAATCAATTGTGTAGCTAAACCTTTGAACCCACAGACTCCTTTCATCACATCTGACCGCATGAACCTAGATGTACGTTGTACATTTTTTCAGAATCATTGTTTCATTGTGTATGCCTGTACAACATTTTGATGAGCACAACTGGACTGAATGAGAGGGAAAATGGAAACAGTAAAACTCACAGGAAAACAGATGTATTACATTATTAGCTTTGGTTCACACAGTGAGCAGTTGGTGGGCTTAGTGGAGAGTCAAAGATTCAAGAGTGAGAGTGTGTGTCTGAGTGTCTCACACACAGACACACACATTTGCGTAGAAAAATGTTGCAGATTTGACATAGTTCCCATTATTTGAATTTAAATTATATTTGGGAGTATTTTTGTAAAACTGCAAGTATTTATACATACACACACACACATATATATATATATATATATATATATATATATATAGAGAGAGAGAGAGAAAGAATAATAGCAAAAAGAGAGTAAGAGAGAGCGTGTTTTAGTGAGATTAAGGAGAGGAGGGGTGAGTGCAAACGGGCGTGCGTGTGTGTGTGTGTTTGCCCGCACGTGTTTGTGTGCCTATGAACTGGGGGGTTGGAGAAGTCAGCAGAGAAGAACTGGTTATTCAGAGTGGAGTCTCAATGGTGACAGAGAAAGGGGGCGCAGGAGGCGATCACACGGGCAGCGGGGGTGATAACATTGAGAAGCGTCTATCTACGTCGGTCCCCGAGACAGCAGAAAGTGAGCGAGCCATGCTGCCCGAGGAGAACGCTCCATCCCATCACTGGGCTCGTCCGCGCCTCACCTCCCAGATTCGCCGAAAGTCTTCTATCTGTAAAAACTCAAGCAATAGCTTTCGATTGGACATGCTATGCTGTCGAAGGAGTGGAAATACCTTTTCTATTAAAGGAATCTGGGAGAGCCTCCAGTGGCATCAATGTAGAGCAAATACTCATGAAAGAGGATCTGAGATTAAATATGAGAACCACACAGCCATCACCATGGCTCAGAATATTAACAATCCCAAAAATAGAATCAAGAGTGCAAACGAAATACACATCGCTTACAGTGGCCACTATACAGGTCAGTCCCGTGCAGAATATAATAGATTCATATTCCTGGAGAATTATTCCTCAATACAGCAGGTATAATATTAATCTCTGAAATATAAACCATTGAATAAGGTGCAAAACCTTTTCAATACAGTATATACAATATTATTGCTGACAATGAAATCAAAATCATTCACTAAGGAGTAAAATCCTCTCTTTAATGAACTGTGGCGCAATTCACAACCCCATATCTGCTAATTCAAAAGTACTACTGATACAGTAGGGGAGGATTTGATAGTCTGTTGAATCTTGACTTAAGTTACAGTTAACTGAGGCTGCCCTTCTCCAGTGATTGTCCAAACTAAATGTGTATGCATGTGTAGGGTAACTTGCGTGGTTCCTTTATTTATTTATTTATTTATTTATTTTAAACTTTATTTAACCAGGTTAGTCCCAAGTAAAAAATAAAAAATAAAAAATAAAATCCTAATCTAGACTTCAACTTTTTAACAAGATTGAATAAGTGAGTTTTAAATGAAAGTTTGTCATCAATCAAAAATCCCAAATATTTGTAAGTAGAGACAGTGTCAATTTGGCCACCTTGAAATGTAACAATGCTCTGATTCAAAGAAAGATTCTTAGATTTAAAAAAAAATCATGAGTTTGGTTTTTTCTGCATTTAGAGCAAGCCTTAATTGGTGAACTTGAGCCAGCAGAATGTCAAAAGCATTTTGGAGATACTCAAAAGCCTTGCTAAGAGTAGGCGCACTGCAAAAAATGACTGTATCATCTGCATAGAAATGGAAGGCTGCACTTGGAATGTTTTGACCCAGGCAACTGATGTACAGAGTATATAACAGTGGACCCAAAACTGAACCCTGTGGCACTCCATTATCAATTCTCAACATACTGGATGTAAGACCATCAAACTAGGTAGCCCAAGTCCTATCAGAAAGATAATAGGCAAACCAACCAACACTTTGATCAGAAAAACCCATTTGAATGAGATGTATCAAAATACTGTGGTCCACTGTATCAAAAGATTTGGACAAGTGAATAACTAGAGACAAACAATGTTGCTTATAATCCAATGCTTCTATGACATCATTTAAAACTTTCATAGCAGCAGTAACAGTGCTATGATTTTTCCTAAACCCTAACTGATGATTGGAACAGCATGAGTGTATATATCCTTAACCTGTTCACTGATCAGAGATTCCAGCACTTTGGCTAGAGCTGAAAGTTTAGAGACTTGTTGGATCCCCTCCTTTTATCAAGAGTAGTACAAATGCAGCCTTCCAAACCTTTGGAATTTTATTTGAAACTAAGGTGACATGGGTCAGAGGTTCTGCTATCTGCTGCTATTTTTTTTAACCCAGGTTCCATGTTATCCGGACAAGCCGGTTTTCTTGGGTCCAACTGCTTCAAGGCTTTTTGAACCTCAATAACAGAAAACTGAGTAAGATTTCTTCTGCACCACCAACAGTGTTGTTAGAATTTCCTCATTCCACAATAGAGGATGCATTGTTAAACATAAACTCTGACTTAATAAAATGCTCATTAAAACAATTCAACATTTCAGTCTTATCAGACACCATGGTAGAATTTTTCATTATAAAATAAGGGAGGTAACATGCATTTTCAGATGCAGAAGAAGAATTAACTACCCTCCAAAATTTCTTAGGATCATTCAAGCTATTAGCAGTAACAGTCAAAAAAAATCTGTCTTGGCTTTTCTGATCAGAGAAGTGCATTTAGTTCTTAAGTGTCCAAAGAGAAGCCATTCTGCCTCTGTACCAGACTTCCTTGCCTTAGCCCAAGCTATATTGCGTTCATGCAGTTGGGAAGAAATTTCAACTCTAAACAATGGGTTGTCCCTCCCCTTGATCGTAAACTTTCGTTTGGGAGCATATTTGTAAAAAATTTCATAGAAGCTGTCATGGAAAAATTTCCAAGCCATTTCAGCATCACCTATCAGAGCAATTCTCTTCCCATCAAAGTGACACAAACTATTTAAAAAAACTGTTCAACAAACAACTTCATATTACGCCTTTCAACTAAACAAGGTTTACACTTGGGTATCTTTGTATCTCTAATAGCTGCAATCACACAGTGATCACTAACATCATTGGGAAAAACACCAATAGCAGAATACTTAAAAGGAGCATTAGTAAACACCAGATTAATAAAAGATGATTTCACTTGAAATTTGGTTTTTGGTCTAGTATAAGAATTAATCAGTAGTGTTAAATTTAAAAAATCACAATCAGCTTCAAAGGCATGAGACACGGGCTTTAGCCAGTCCAGGTTAAAATCACCTACCAGAATGATCTCATTATAATTTACCGGGAAAGTAGGCTCTCCTGTGCGGACAGAGAATCACTGGTTGCAGATGGTGGCCAACAGCATCCGACTACCATGGTATGAGGATCTTTGGAAACATCAAGATTCAGGGCCAATAACTAAAATTGTCGACTGCGAGATTCAGAGAGCACTACATTAACATTAAACTTGCGTTTAATATAAATGGCAACACTGCCACCTCTCGCTGGGCGATCCGCGCGGTATACATTACAGCCATTGATAAAAATATTTTTATCACGAACGGATTTCTTTAACCAGATTCAGATGATATAATACTATCGGCATCAGTTGACTTTGCCCAATCCGAACCATATCCAGTTTGGCGATTAAACTCTGCAATAAGCAAGTCTAAGACATTGCGTATGTGTATCAGGACCAGGGTTAGAATGAACATTTCCTGAAATTAATAACAGCAGAAGGACCAAAATTCTCAGCCTAATTAATTTACAGGGTAAAGGTTTATCAGCTTTTAAATTTAAAGCAATCACAAAATCAGGAAGACAGCTTGTGGGTATATTGAACCAGTTTTTCAAAATAAGAAGACAATAAAGACAGAGCCATTTTGAATCATTACATGAACACTGGAAAAGATGTAAGGACCGTAGACAAATACGTATCCATTCCAGATAAATAGAGAGAGTATCTTTGCATGAAAAATGCACCGGGATAACCATAATATTATCAGACTCGCTCGCCGGACAAAACCCAACACACACATAGCCACAGACAACAAGTAGGCAAAGCAAGCCCACTCCAAATTTTATTTCCTTCGCAGTTTGCGATATGACAGTGATAAGTTCAACTCAGTGGGGGAGTCCAGTTTGTAACTGCAGCGGAGATGGAGAAGATGCGGAGAGGAACCTGAGTTGATCCAGGCAAGCAGGAAGGTTGACAGGAGAATAGCAGCGATTCGGCCTCCACAGCGACGAGGACCCGCAATCCCTCCGCGGGGGAGTGCAATGTTGTCGACACCCGTATCAGCGGTGCAAGAACTGGAGCAGCAGCAGAGATGCAGCGGAAAACTCCGGCAGCAGATCAAAGGAGGGAGCGGGCAGGTGAGCACAGAGTGGAGTGCGTTGAGATCCAACAAACTGAAGAGGACAGCCAGAAAAATCCTGTGCTTTCCAATATTAGCATCGATATTGTAATTGTTAAGTATCTTGTCTGAGTTGAAAGTGGCAGGTCTGTTGCTTCTAGGATTAGAGAATTATTACATGCCGTTAAAACTTGACCCACTGGACAAACAAGCATGCTGCCATCTTGGATCGACACGTACGCAGGAGTTATGAGTGATCTCCCAGGAAGCGAGTGCTGCTCCTGTCTTTCCTTGGTGAGGCATTGAAGGAAGTCCAGCAACGTCTACCGGGCAGAGCAAGATATCCCAAGTGGAGAAAGGCAAAATGTTCAACATAATTACATAGCAAAATGTCTTGCCTTTGGTGAGTTACTTTACAGTGAGGTTTCCCATGGACATAAGTATTCTGCTGTCACGGCTAAACATATTGTATAAATTAGATCTAATAATAATTCAAAGCTCAGGTCATACAAGTTAATGCTCAAATCTAGTTATATTGTAAATTGCGAATTTTCAAAACTTTATACCCTATCATCTAAATTCTGACCACTTTTCCCAGATCTAGATGGAAAATGTCAGAAGGACAAGAAATGATGAGGAAAAGGAAATCATAAGGACGTGGGAAAAGGCAACCAGTGCTAAAAAAAAAAGTCTGACAACATTTATACGAGGCAATGTCATCATGTGGCCCTTGTCAGTCATGTTCACTTGTTTTATTGACTGGCCCACTGTATGGTGAGTCGCTTCAAATTTTGCTGCCGCAAGGAACTGTTATCTCCTTTCTTCTCATTAAGGATGGTCTTGTATATCCGACGCTAAAGCAGATAAGTAAGGAGGCAGAGAAGCACTTTTCCTTTGCATTTGGAGAATTCAAACAGCCGTTAACATGGCTGCCAGGTAAATACTTTCAGGTCATTTCCAAGGAGTTAGGAACTTTCCCAAAGAAAAAAGATTATTCAATTGCAGCCTCGGGCAAATCAATGCCCACAGTAAACACACTGGCACTCCTTTCTCCATTATTTTCCTCCTCCTTTTTACAGGAGGGTCTTGTGCATGACTTTTTTTTTTGTTTGTTTGTTTTGTTTTGCTGGAGCTCAGTCATCTCTTGCATTGACTGTCCTCTCTCGAGGAGCCATTTTGCCTTCTTAAAGGTTTGAGCTATATAAGAAGATTCTAAATCATATTTATACAGCCTTTCAGTGAACAGAAGCTGATCTAGGATCAGCTTTCCCTGGTCCACATCAAATATAGTATTCTCAGGTCCTTATCCAATGTAAGCTGAGAGGAAGAGGTGATCCCAGATCAGACCTGCAATCAAAACATTTGATGTAAATTTGGTAGCTCCTCTACCCTGTGCAACTGCTAAAATTTAAGCTTGGTAGCTTCTTGGTTTCCTGTGACAAGAAAATACAAGCCTTCTTCTCATTATGTTGTTTTGGCTACACTGTTCAGAGAGTACCAAACGATAATGGTGACAAGTGCACACCCTTCGCATGCCAGTTTCTGACTGGAATGTCTGGGACCACGTTTGACTTTTTGGATAAACAAAGTCCAGTCAGTAGTTGAAGTAGGTGAAGGTCACCTACTATGTTGCCAGGCACACCACCATTACACGCCATTTCAGAGGCTTTTCCTTTGTGGTATCACATGGGAAGTGACTGCTCAGAGGAAGGAAGGACTGATCAACTTCAGCCAACCAGTTAATCAGTTTCTTCATTATGCTTGGCAGTCCCTCTCCTTGTGATGTCAGGACGGATTTTGAAATGGCTAATTGGCAATGTACCTGGTGACATAATAAGAGGCCTTTAATCAAATAATTCACTGTTGATTTCTCAGTGATTATTCTGATGAGCACTATTCTCACCCGTCATCCCTCCCAAAAAAATAGCAAACAGAACCCACCCACGGGTCAGCTAATGGTCCCAACAGCACCTTCCCCTGGTCCTCCACTGCCGCTGACAGCTTCCCATCTTAGTTGTAATCAAGTGCCCAGCAGTGCGTGTTGCCTGGATTTCACAAATTGTAAATCAGGTAATCCCAGGACAGGCCGGCCCTGTTATCTTGGCGCAGCAGTGGGCCGCAGAGCTGGTTCGGCGAGCTGCCCGCCTGGACCCCACACTGCTGTGCACGGCCCTGTCTGGAACCTGCCTTGTTATTATTCTCCGTCTGACAAGGACACACAATCTCAAGGGCACCGGCGGTGTGAATCAGCCAGGAACTTCTCTCTGTTTAGCACCGTGAGGCAGCATTGGTCATGCCTCGAAAGCAGAGGAGATGAGCTAGATTTCTCTGCAGAGTGGTGTACACTCTGTTCGTTCTACAGTCAAAGATTTCCTGGAGTGGGCCGAGCGCACAGCCTGTGTGTGTCACTGATGGTTGGGAGTCTGCTGTAGCGCTCACATTGTGAAAGTGCCCTTGAAAAGAGATGGTTAAGTGGTGCTTTACCCCATATTAGCCAAATGCAAGCAAGATGTCTAGCATTTTAACCATGATGTTCCTCTTAAAACGGCATTTACGGTAGATCTCGTAACATGCCGGACCACTCCGTTGTCTTCTCATTGAACATTCTCCAATGCAAAGATTCTAGATGCCAACTTAAGAAAAAGGCCCCAGCTAACAGACAAAGAAAGTCTCATTCTCTCAATCGAAATACAACTACTATACTGTAGCAAGACAGATTTTAAAGTCCATAAAGCATTTGCATGACAGACTAGACTAACTGGCAACAAATTTGAGCAAAAAAGGATCAAAAACAGTAATAAGCAGAAAGCAGCGCTTCAAATTCCATCTGTGTCTGTCTGTTACTGTATTTTTTTTCCCAGGCCAGGGTAACACCTTTCTAGTGTTCTGCTCTTTTTCACTGTCCCATTTTCACAGCACCCCCGTGCTCCCCAGTATTTTCATAGAAAGCTGGGCCACAGGCCATGATTCCATGAGACAGAGGGCGAGAGCAAACTGTCTGGATGGCAGGGTGGGGTGCGTTGGAGGAGGGGGGTGGGGGGTGTGGGGCAGACACAGGGAGCTGAAAATAGCTCCCGCTCTGGAAGGAGCCCAGCCCTGCGGCTGCGGATGTCGTTTCATAGGAAATGGCAGGATTGATGGCGTCCGTGTGCAACACCCCCCACCCCCTCCCGCCCAAAGCAACAGAGTGATATATGCCCCTAACATTCCCTCTGTATGCCCAACCCAGCAACACATTTACCCTTTCTGTCAGGGTACTATAAAAGCTCTTTGACACAAATGTGTAGGGTCTCCACTGATGGATTGGACAGATCCGAATCAAGTTACCAATTGCCGCCTGACCCTAAGAGTTAACCCACCTAAACAACAGGAGCAGTGCACACCGGTCAGAATTTAACAACGGAAAGCAGAGATAACAAATCAGTCAATGTGGATTCCATCAAATTACATTACATTACATTTGCTCTGAATGTTAATTGCAATCACCAATAAGGAAAATAAAATGAGGTCAACTGAGAGTCCAATATTTATATTGACCAGAAGATATAATTAAAATGAGTTTATGAGTGAGCAGTGACAATCAAGATGGTGTTTTGCATTAAAGGTGCCGATAGGGGGCCATCAATCCGACTACACTTATCAAAGTTACATTACTTCTCCGGGTAGAAAATGTTACCGTGGTAAACAGCTAAACTGTGGCTCAGCACACCAGGCCTAAGAGTATATGCTTGAGCGCACAACACCAACAAATGACAGTTTTACTAACATAAAACTTTGTCACCAACTGGTCGGTCCCTCCGCATTCTAGCCTTGGCCTCCGTGTGCAAACTACTTTGTCCGATGTTCGACTGCTTTAAACTTTTGCAAACATAACTAAAAAGACTACAACGGTGCTCTGTTTTCGACCTGCCACTTTTTATTGAACGTGAGGATGTTTTTTTTTTTTTTTTATTTCATGGCAAGTCAGCTGTGACTAGTTCGCTCAGAAAACGTAAGTGTAAAATCAGTCAACAGAAATAAAATAACAATGCCAGATTAAAGATCCAGTTTTTCCTATCTGTTGAGAATTTATGCCACACTTGTCATGGTTTGTTTGGGAGCTTTCTTTGTTACTCTTGTCCGGGACGATATCGTTTTGCCCATATCGGATTCTTTGGCCAGCTGGCATTAATTGTGGGCGGCGCCCGAACTCTATTTAAGCCCAAGTTCCGCCTCGCCACCTTTGCTAGAGTGTCAGTATTACGTTCGCACTGTAGCCCGCAGGTTCTCTAGCTAGATAGTTTGTTAGGAAAATTAGTTGCAAAAAAGGAAAGTGTTAGTTAGTTTTCTAGGGAGTTTATTCCTCTGATTCCCTCTCTCCCTTTCTTTGTTCGTGCACCATTTGAGTGCTTAATCGTTTGATCTCGGTTTCCGAGATCTTTCCTTTGTTCATTCTGTCTAGCTCGCCTTGCTTCCTTATTTCTCACGGATGAGATATATGTCCTTTGGAAGCGCGAGCCCCTCTCTCCTGTTCTGTCTGGTTTCTGTGTTTGTCTTATTGCTGTGCTTCCTTTCTTTCCGGCAACTGCATTTGGCGTCTCAAATAACCAGCCATCACAACACTGTGGACCTCACCACCATCTTGATGAGGAAAAGTGGGATGGAAGATTTTTAGAGTTTAATCCAAAGCCCTTAGTATGCTTACTGAAAGCTTTATGGAACACTGTGCACTGTAAACAGACACAAGTCTGGCATTGTGGCTAATTCCAGGCACACATACAGAGGTATCCTCGGACATCCTGCTGCCTCTCAGGTACATGGGCCTCTCTGCCTCCCAATTAGAGACCATCTGGTGCGGCCGGCACAGGGTCTCGGGGAGACTGTGAGGGTTAAGCACATATTTAATGCAGCACAGTGCCAGTTGTCTGCCTGCAACCCCATCACTTCCACAGAGGGACTGACGAGTAGTATGGCTCATCTTCAAACACTATCCGACAGGATCATAACAAATGCAGCTGCTGTGAGTGTGGCATTGTGCAAACAAAAAAAACCAAAAAAACAAAATGGCTTTGATTCTAAGCCAAAGTATTATGAAAAGGAACCACAGCATTCAACCTGGGGAAGCCTCAGCCCTACTGAGTTTAAGATTCATTTTCAAACATCAGGCACCAGGACTAAATAATTTACTTTGATTATTTTTATGCGTAATTATCCAACCCAGTGCTTCTCAGACCTCTCCTGGGGGCCCACCTGTCCTGCATGTTTTAGATCTCTCCCCGCTCCAGCACAGGTGATTCAAATGATCAGGTTGTCATCAATCAGCTTTAGGGGGTGATTAACGAGCTGATCATTTGAATCACCTGTGCTGGAGCAGGGAGACATCTAAAGCATGCAGGACAGGTGGGCCTCCAGGAGAGGTTTGGGAAACACTGATCTAACCTTGATGGAAACGTCATGAGGTTTAGGACAGGTGTAAAAGAGAATTCATGAGGACTCAAGTCGTTATTAACCCCTGAAGCTGCTTGATAATAAGCAAATCATTTGACTCATCTGGGCTGGAGGGAGAGATCTAAAACATGCAGGACAAGTGGTTCTCCAGGAGAGGTTTGGGAAGCACTGATTCAGAGCATTCAAACCACACTTACTGTATCATGGCTGCCATATAAACACTTCCGGGTCATTTTAAGTTAGGAACTTTCCTAAGCTAAATAGCCTATTTAAATACAGCCCAGAGAGTCTGATGAGCAATGAATTTTTCGTGCTTATTTTTTTTTCCTGCAGAAAAACATTAGGTGGCCTTGATACATGAAGTAATCGATATCATCAGTCATCTGTCCGTCCGCAGTCTCATGACAGGTGAGAGTGAGACTCCACGGTGACAGCAGCAGCAGAGAGCAGCTGAAAGTGAAGATCCTGGAGAGGTGAAGGGGAGGCGAGGCGCTCTTGTTTGGCTGCAGGCCTCGGTGTAACACACCTGAGCCGATCCAGTTACGCTCTCCTGGACACACATCTGCTCTGTCACCAGATGCATTCTGGGAGAGGAGGGGGTGGTGCGATGACAGGAGACGCTTCCACAAGGTAGGGATCTGACTGACTTTTGATGAAATAGATGCAGGTGCTTATATCGACCCTCTCTGACTTAGCTCTGCATGTCTGGGCATTCCCCACCTGCCCCAAACTTCCACACTTTCTTGTGTAGCTGTCGGGCATTTCTGTTGGTAAAAATATGGAAGAAAAAAAAGGTACATTTTTTGGATTTAAAGGTCCCAAATTTTTCAAATCCCGTTTTTCCTTGCTCTTGCGCATATAATTTGGTCCCCCCTCCACCCAATCTGATGAAAGTAGAATTCCAATTGTCTCAGCATAATGCGTCACGAACTCCCTTGTGTGAATGCCTTCTGTGTCTCCTCCCATCCAGCAACCTCCATGTATGTTAGACATACTGTCTCCTTTACTTGGTTTGCGTCTTGCAAGCTTCCCTGATCTCGGCTGTGTCTTATTTCATAGTTACTCCTCTTCACACGGGTGACGTATTTATACCCCTCATTTGAGTTTGTAAGTTGCTGGATTGTCACTTGCTATATGCACTTTAACACCAGTCAATATTTGCAATATTTCAATGGAGGCCATAATGATAATAATATATGGAAGTTTCTTCCTTGTTCAGTTAATAGGAAGAAGCTCTCAAGCCTTCTCTTTCCAGAATTGGGGACCATATTCCTGTTAATCTTCTCCCAGTCTGTTCCTTCGCCCAGCTTATTAGGAACAAGTGTTGCCACTAAACGTGGCCATGTCCCCCGCCAGGTGACGGAAATCGACTGAGGTCAGCGTATCAGACAAATACACATTGAAGGCAAAGATAAATCGGTCAAAGTGTTCTTGAGATCTCGCGTTCACAACAAACGGGATGTGACGGACGGCCGGCCGGACGGATGGACTGACAGAGCTGAATACTATGTCCCCTGGCCCTAATACACCTTGACACCAAAGATGAATGGAATCGGTCAAACCGTTCTTGAGATATCATGTTGACAAGGTATTTGTAAGTGGTAAAATGGTTGTAATGACCTTGAGAATAATGCCAAGGTCACGGGAATCGAATGGGCTGTGAGCACCCCCCTAATACATCTTGTCACCAAAGATGAATGGAATCGGTCAAACCATTCTTGAGATATTGCGTTCACAACGAACGGGACATGACGGACGGACGGATGGAGCGAGCTGAATACTATGTCCCCCGCCCCTAATACACCTTGAGACCAAAGATGAATGGAATCGGTCAAACCGTTCTTGAGATATCATGTTGACAAGGTATTTGTAAGTGGTCAAATGGTCATAATGACCTTGAGAATAATGCCAAGGTCACGGAAATCGACTGGGCTCAGCGTATCACACCAATACACCTTGACACCAAAGATGAATGCAATCGGTTAAACCGTTCTTGAGATATCGCGTCAGAACAAACGGGACGTGACGGACGGCTAGACGTGATGGACGGACGGAGCTGAATACTCCGCGGCGGCGGGGGACAACAAGCTCCCAAGCCTCCTACGGTCATCAGGATTGGGACTGCATTCCTGCTAACCTTCTCTATCCTGCCAATCGGATAGATTGGCTCAGGTGAAGTGTGCACGTCATCTGGCAGTCGTCCTCACAGCCACTGGCCGGGCACTGGCTACGCCCACACAGCCTCGCCGGTTACATCCAAACTGCACAATGCCATTCTCCTGTGGGCTCCGTCCCACTGTCTATTAGATTACAATCAATAAACCGAATTTTGGATTGTCCTCTGCCTCCGCGCTTGATTCCTGGTCTGGATCATAACAGTAATTGCTATGGCGCACTTCTGCCACTTCTGACATTAGAAGGCGAATCAGTCCTCGTCAGGTGCATAGTACATGCCAGTATGGATGGGTTTCGGCTGCCGCTGTTTGGAACGTATTTAATGATGGTAGAAAACGAGAAACGAGAGACTGGAAGCAAATTTGTTTTTATTTATATATTGCGGAATTAATTTTTTATTTATACATTTGTTTTTACTTCTAAACCTTGTTCTAAAGGCACGAGGGAATTATCCTAAATCAGTCATACAAAATATATCACTCATTTGACCTAGCTAAAGAAGGATGGGACTGATGGTAAATGAGGGCTGCAACTGTCTGAATCTCCTTTGTCTCAAAGTTACATGCGAAATATTTGGTAAGAAAGCCACTTGGGAGCATCAATACATATGCGGTTTGTGGCCTGACTGTAGATACGATGTCTTGTCAGCCACTCAGAGCCTTGTATTGCTCATACTCTGACAGAGACAACAAAGGATCAAATGCAGGATAGGCAGGGTAGCTAATAGGGCTATCAGTCTGAGCTGTTTAACCCCGAAAGCTCAAGTGAAGTTCTTCATAACCTTGACATGGTCAAGTCATTTCCTGTAAACATGCTCATCCATACACAGTACAGCAGAGGTTAGAATAGCAAATACAAGCAGGATGGAAGCTAACAGATGCAGGGAGACTGATCTGGGCGATGAAAATCTTATCTGAACTATTTATGAGAAGAGCCACTTCTGAACAGGATGAACTCATGCGCTCGTGACGACAACACACACACACACACACACACATACACACGCATATGCTGACCCTGAGAGGGACTGATGCTGACGACAGACACTGTCCTCGCTGATCAGCGTGTGCACAACAACATCAACAACAGCATCATTAACGACAGCCCGGCCGCTTAATTGGCAATCACTTTAAGTCAGCAGCTGTACGTCAGCGGAGTGCGTAGCACAGCTCCTGCTCGCCTGCCTGCCTGCCCCTCTGCCTGGAAATGGCACTTAATTGGGGAGCTATTTATAAAGAGTGATTACTGGTGCATGGTAGCTAACCAGCATTATTTACACGCCTTGGAGTCATACTCATACCAGGCTAAGTCACCGCGAGAGATTTACACACCCACCTCTGAGCGCAGTGTCACCTCCCAGCACAGGGTCAAGGGAAAATATATTTGGTGAATGCAATTTATGATTCTTTTTTACTATTACTGCCTGTATTTTCCCCCGTCATCCTTATATATGCATTAGCATGCGTGTATGGTTTGTTTGTGTGTGTGTGTGTGTGTGTGTGTGGGTGGGTGTTTGTGTGTAATAATGTACTGTATGTATTTTTGTTGATCTTTGTTTACACACCATTTCAATTCTGCTGAGTCTCAGAACCACTACAGTGGTAAAATACAGAAGAATACTAACAGAAGTTTTCTTTTCATCAAATAATATTAGAACCAACATCATGTCTCAAAGTTGAGACCAGTGCTGCATTCCAAAAGGTATCAAATCCCTGTATCTGCATAAGGTCATGTATGGGAATGACTTAGAGAATGAACCCAAGAGAGAGTAAATCTGGCCAGCCAAGGCATTGCAAATTAGAAAAAAAAAGTACGATTGAGCCCAATAGAGTCAGTGGTGCCCCATGCAGTCCCTCTCCGTGCCAGTGAAACTCCGAGACGGGGCCATTCTGCATAATAAGAGCCGGAATGTTCTCCAATCTCTCTCCCCCCAGCTTTGCTTCTCTCACCCGCACTCAGTCCTTTTTCCCTATCCCTCTCCTTCTGCTATCGCTCTGGCCCTCCAGCACCCCTCTCCTATCCTTCTTTCCATCTCTTCTCCGCCCTCCAGCACTTCTTTCCTTCTCTCCTGCTATCTCATTCCAAAGTCTCCTTCAATTTCCCTCTAGTTCTCCTTGACTGTCCTTTCCTCCCTCTAGCACAACTCTTCCCTCTCTCTCTCCCTCACACTCCCCCCTTCTTCTCTCCTCCTCCTTCCCTCCCTCTCAGTTTTTATAACTCGGTACAGGGAAGTGGCAGCTTGCACTCTGAACGTAACAACATCATGTGATCTGTAATCGCAGGTTTCTGAGGTCTGGGCTGTGCCAATAAAGGTGGTACAGCTCTCTCTCTTTTTACTAGTACCCCCCTCTCTCTCTCTCTCTCTCTCTGGGGTACATGTAGCATGATACAACCAGTAGACATGATGTGGCAGTGTTGTTTCTTTATCGTACTAATATGACCCTCTAAAGGCCGAACTATTTAGACAATACCTGGGACACTTTTCTTTTAGCTAATTTGATTAAATTGCATGCTGCCTTATTGGACTTATTAAGATTAATTAGAGTCATTAGATGCAAATTCTTTGAAAATAATAGAATTTAAAGTTTAAGGATTTGACAGGAACACGCTGGCACTTTCCCTCCTTTTGATCTTTTGGAAACTGCAGTCCAGGCTACTCTCGTTACCATAGAAACAGTCACCTCTGCTCTACATGAAAATGTGGCTCTCTCTCTCTCTCTCTTAGCCTCTCTCTGTCCATCTCCCTCCTTAGTACATTCAGACATTGTCCTTTTGATTGGCCACACTCTAAAACATAATCATAGTCATGTAGATTTGATGCTTCATACATTTTTAGTAGCATCTTGGATATGATCCCAACATGCTCGTGTCAATAGGAGACTGCAGCACCTGGCCACTCCGTTCTGCAGGGATTTTCCTGACAATCCCCCTAAACAAACAAGTAACACTGCCAAAAACAGGCAGGACAGCACTGTGCACCAGAAACAATGAGGTCACCTTCAGAGGTTATTTCTACATAGAGGCACTGAAAAGTTTGCAATTTTAAGAAAGCACACCTTGAATAGCCTTTAACACCAACATATAAGTATGACAAAGAGTGATAAAGACCATAAAACAATGTCTTCACTATATTCCTTATGTTCCAAAAAAGACCAATAATAGGTAAACAAAAGCACAAAGGAGAGCAACCCCTTTCTGTGCACAGCCAATAAGTGCATTGAAAACATCAAATATATGGTATACTCCATTATAGTTCATCCGGAGACAGTCGTCCTGTATGGCCGTTCCAAAGAATGCTGTGGTACAGAGCATCATCAGAGAAGATATCCAGCATCAGGGGATGTCTATGTGTCACAAGCAGCTTCAAGCAGTCACTGCATGCAAACGCTATGTAACCAAATATGAATAATTACTGCTTTATTCTACATTACATTAAACAGTAAATTTTTATTGGAGTGTGTGTGTGTGTGTGTGTGTGCGCGCGAATGCATGTGTCTACGTGTGTGTATGTGGGGGGGGTCTATATATAGATCAGTGGATGAAACTCATTTCCATTAATAATCTGGAACCTCCTCAGCTACCTCATACTGCTTTATTACCAGAGTTAGCATTTCCAGTGTCCCCAGTTGTTACTAGATTATGATAACATTATATTACAGTAGCTTATTAGAGAGGGTAACTTTATGAGATTTGCAAAGTAAGGTCAGCCACTTTTCCGTAGAAAAAGAAGCGAGCTAACTTTAGCTAGCAAGCTGCCAAATGTCTTCACTGGCCACTCGTTACAGGCCCTTGCTATTAAAAACAGCTGCTTGAAAATATGAAGAAATGTCAATGAGAGGATAAAATAGGGGTAAAGGGCAGTTTCTTTGTCTCAGAGTCTGGCTGTGATTCATACATGGCTGTTAATTCGCGATGTTGCTATTTGCACAAGCTAAGCTGCTTTATTTGCATTCTAAGGTTAGAATGACGCGGGAGGGCAGGGATTTCAGAAGGTGGTAAGACTGCTCAGGGGCGTGGTATATTATCATCATATTAGCATATTAGCATAATATTAGCAGTAATCACCAAGGGAATGGGGTATAACTAGGCCATGTCACACAACTAGGCAACATTTTTGGGGCAATTAATTCTTAATAGGTTTATTTATGGAGCATATTTTAAAAGGTTTTAAGGATAAGCGGACAGGACCTTTAAAGATGCATATGTCAGACAATGACATATGTTTAGGGACTGAAATATGCAAAACAAATCAATAATCCATTCATCGTCTTTCAAATCTCAGATTCACACTAATGCCAGGAAAGTCCATGAATATCACCAGGACATACAGGCTACAACAGGACAGACCTCACACCTGGCCACACCCTTGACAGAAAGAAATCCAAAACTCAACAAAAAATAACAAAGTGATGATCTTCAGAGACACACAGTTATGCTGAAACCCTCCTATTGTTGACGCGGCGGCTAAGGAGATAAACTGGAGCCATTCACAGTTGCGGGCCACATCCAGAGACCCTACCTCTAACGCAAAGGCATGATGGGAAAGGCTTCGACAGACAGCACCCTGCCCCCTCAGGTGTTTTTGCACTGTCCTATTTCTTTTCATGGATCTGTCTCTCCTCTCCCTCAGTGAGGTTCCCCCCTCGCTCCCTCTCTCCATATCAAAGCAACATTCCACCAGCAGACACTCAGTGTCAAGCAGGCAATTATCATTCTTTGTTTCCTCTTTCAAAGTCACGTAGCAGGGCCTGTGTGAGGAGGAGGTCTTTGAGCACGTGCAGACCATGCCGCTAATGTCACGCCAGCTTAATGACTGCCCCGAGTCAAAAAGTCTCCCACGCCCATGTTACTATTCCTTCTGAAACCCAACCGGACTCACACAGGAAGGCAGAGGCCGGGTAAGACAGGGCGCCATCTCTGTGGCTGTGACTGAACTCACTCATTCATTCACTATTCCCTACTCATTGTAAAGGGGACTCATATGCAGGTGACTATATAGTGAGCTCACAGGCAGAGGGAAGAAACGCTTTTGGACACTACCCGGTTCGTTTTGTCGGCGCTGTTAATGGCATCATTGCCGTCGCACAATTAATTATTCTTCGGTTTGTGTGCAATGCATGATGGGACGTATTGCTGGGTTAGTGACCATTGGTTGGTCACTACATTCTGCGGTGGATTGTGGGATGTAATGAGTTCACTATATAGGGGATAATGGTTCTTACAAACAATTCGGACAGCACTACAAAATGGCGAACCCACTATATAGTGCACTATATAGTGAGCAGTTTGTGATTTCGGACACAGCCTGTGTTTCACAGTGCAAGCCTTTCTTTGACTGTTGAGTGCTGCACATTCAGAAGAGGGTTTGCCAACTAAACTCCAATAATGTGATAGTCCAGCAGCTCTGGTCACGTGGGATACCTCACCAAGTGCCTTATGCCTCCTCCCTTTCACCAAACTTCCCTTCTCAAGTACTCCCACACCTGTGCCCTCTATCCCCTCATTCAGACACACACACACATACACACACACGCACACAAGCGCACACACACAAGCACGGATGCACACGCAGGCTTCCTATCTCGGCGCACACACACAACCTCACAGACTATCACTTATCTCGCAGGCTCGGCTTCAGCAGAGCTTCACTGGCAGAACTCAGTAATTAAGTAATGCAGCGGCAGATAAACTGTGGGCTGAGCAGGTAATAGTGAACAGGGAAGCAATAGTCCAGACCATTTCGAACAAATTAATCAGCGAAAAACCCAGAAAACAGACTCAGCACAGTCCCTCCCTTCTCTCATTCCCGTGTGGCCTATATAATGAACAAGCGTGCGTTTTAAGGGGCAAAATTATTCAAACTTGCTCTGTTAATCTCTTGCAGAAAGCGCAAATAAATATTTAAATGAACAGCAATCATTTGACTGCAGTTTTCAACACCCAGCCTCTCTCTCCACATATTCAGAAAACTCCAAGGACATCCCCCCTCCCCTTACACCCGCTAATCGCTAATCTGCATGTACTCCGCTCGTCCCTCTGCAGGACCCTGCAGAAACCTTCACCTGCGGGCGGCGGAACAGCTCCTACTTTCTCAAGATGACGTGCGACAGCTTGACATTTAAATCTGAAACAAACCCTTTACTTTGTCATTCCTGGAGACATATTAGAGTCATATCCATATCTCTTCTGGGCAGCTGCTAATTAGTTTGTAATTACAAAGGAGGGGGGGTTCTGGGGGACTTGGTGATGATAGTGACTTGTACACAACACCTCATCATAGTGAAGGACTACCTGGCCGGGAGGAAATGGGGACAGAGCGCCCCCCCCCATCCTAAACCTGGTTCCGTCAGTTACAGAGGACCCAGGCAGGCAGAATATAAGACCCCTGATTACAATCCCCAGCCACCCCCCCCTTCCCCCTCCAAAAACCACACACTACACAACAACTCAGGCCGTATCCACGGGCAACCTTACTGTCTAATGGAACCTGACTTTATATCAAACACAATAAGAGATTTCATTTGATGAGCATCATTACAGCGTAAGCGAGCTTATTAGCCTGAGGCACGTATCTGCTACACTGATTGGCCTGGGTGAGGATTAAAGAAATAACACACTGTGATTTGTAATTACAATTATGAAAGGTTACCAAAACTTCACTTCCCAGGAGTCCTCTGAGGCGCTCCGACAGCACTTCCTGCACCGGCACTGCGGCCAGCCAGACATGCTCATGCTGCAACATCACAGCCAATATCTCTGATTAAGCAAACTTTGAAATAATGCAATTGAAAAAGATCAGCTTCACCCATTTGCGCAGATATACACGCCGGCGTCCGTAAATTCCGAAATTCAATTCATAAATAATTCTGTAATTGAATTTCCAAATGTCTTTCTTCAGTGGAATAATTTTTCACTGTCTCTGTGACGCGAATACTTAGTTATAAAGCCTAAACAGGCTCATGCATAACAGGAAAAAATTGGCATTATTTGTATTCTGCACAAAAGAGGTTAAAGAAGAAAAGCTGTTGAACTTGACAAACATGCAAACACATATGCAGACATAAACACAAATGCACACATGCGCATTCGTACACGAACCCAGGCCTACGTTCATGCGTGTTCAAACATGCACACGCGCACACAGAAGAATGACAAAATGTTTTGTAAAAATTTTATGCCCTGGCTTCTGACTCAATAGGGCTGCTGTAAGCCGTACATTGGATTCGGACGGGCAATTTGTGCGACTTCTCCGCTTCTCTGAGAGCAGGGTCTTAATCCTTATTGAGCTCGTCTGGGAACATTGGTTTATATTTGTCTCCAGCAGAAACATGCATTGCTCATTAAGTGTGGAGAGACAACTCTGTCTCGACCTTGAGGGACTAGTAATGTCAGCCCAGCACCTCCCCTTTTCTCATGTCTATATCCAAGTGTATTAGCTGCACCCTCTGATAGACTACAGTCGGCAACAGAGAGCTGGCAAGAAGTCAATAGATAAAATACACACTGAATGAGAGGAGGAGAGGCACTAATAAAGCACTTAAGAGAGAAGCAATGCTGCGGATTTCCAACCTTATGCCAACATGCCCACCCATCCCCCCAAAAAACAAACAAAGCAAAAAACCTGAAAAACTCTTACGTATCTAAGCTGTTGGGATGTCAGAAAGCAGTGAGCAATTTCAGAACTTATATAGTATGATCTGTGTTATGCTCATGTAACTGTAGCCTACACTCATGTGCAAATTTACTCCTGGTGATTGAGTCCAAGATGAACATGGATATCGCATATAACAGTCTGATGACATGGCAGGAAAGGACACAACAGCTATTGGCTGCAAGCTATTACCGTGCATTATGGCTGCTGGCGGACACGCTCAGCTCATTAACATTCGCGGGCAGAACACCCCCAGTGGCTGTTTATCGAGACTCCAGCCTTTCAAACGATAAAAAGCCACTCGAAACGGTCGCGTCTGCCTCGTTCCACAACCGCAGATGGACCATACGCCCGTTCGTTCGCATGCCAATAAACAAATGCGAGCGCAAATGAAAGCAAATATCTATGATAAAAAAGCAGCGAAATGAAATGGAGTTTGTCGCAAAGATCGCATCGTCGCCCCTGTGTTCGGCACCGAGACGACATGGAGCAGATACAGCGAAGGCTGTTTCCCATCTTTTTTCTCCTTTTCGCTCATTAACTTCAAATACTGCACAAAAAAAAACTGAGGGCAAGAAAGGAGCGAGAAAAAGGAAGAGGACAAGCAAATAGACAGAGGGAAATAAAGGATTCTAGCAGTACCTGTGCAAACAGTCCCCACTCTACCGCCCTTATGTTCTTTCACCTGGGCTCTTATCAATGAGAAACACAGCTAGCATTATACAATTCAGTGCACCCCGCGGCCATACTGATACTAAGCCACTGAGCCAGTATTCAGTATCACTAATAATAATAATAATAATAATAATAACAACAACAACAACAAGAGCACTCAGAGAGCGCATAACTCCACCAAGGCCCAACAGTCCCTCACGTCAGAGACGCATACAAGTAGCAAAATTATGTACCAGCACACAAGCAAATAAAAAACTAGAGATTGTTTTTAAGGCAAAAAAAAACAAATGTCTGCCTTCACCCCAATGCAGCCCACCCTCATTGATGTTCACAGACAGTAAAAGGCGCACCTACATGCAATGTTGAAAGAGTGTGGAAGGTTTGATGTAAATATCTTCAACGGTTTTTACAGCCCGGAAATAGTGGGAACGCTGATGCGGACGCGAACGTGGATGGGAACTTGCACAAAAACAATATGTCTGCCCTCCCTCCAGGGTGGAGACATAATTTTTAGATCCAGAATTTGATCTGGATCACTCCCAAAATGAAATCAATACTTAGTTGGTCCAAGACACACCTCTTGAAAAAATTTCATAAAAATCTGTTCATAAATTTTTCCGTAATATTGCTAACAAACAAACAAACAAACAGACTTACGCAAAAACTGAAGGTAAAACATAACCTCTTAAGCGGAAGTAATAAATGCAATACAGTGGGGCACAACATTACAGAGACTGAGAAATAGCAACTGAGAAGCCTGACATCATTATTAGAAAGCACAATGATAAGATGTGAAGATATAATATAATAATATGACATATACCCAAATAAAGGTCACAGAAGACATGTCCAAGTATTTCAACTTAGAGATCAAAACAAGCAGGATGTGAGGAATACACTCAGTAACAGCACCTGCAATTATCAAAGTGTTTAGAGTTACGAAAAAGGATTGAAGAAACTATAGGAAAATTCCCCTGCTCTGTCAACAACGATGAGCTACAGTAAAAAATAACATCTTTCTGTGTTTGCACATACATTTTGTTCTATGAAGCAAATAAACTGCCCCTATGGTGCCTCAGGTCTGTTGATCGGCATTGGCCCTACTGTAGTTAAACCAGAACATATACACTGAATAATACGCAGTTTCTTATTTTAAACCTTACACTACCAGGTGGACCTTTATTTAGGAGATTTTATTCTCTCTCAAGGTTAAATTATAAGGAATACAATGTGCGAACCATGAATTCCCAATGGCTATATAAACCCCGTCCATCTACTGCAATCTTTTTCTAATCTAGTGCAGCAATGTTCCATGTAATTTCTTCAGGGTTCATTGTTGAGCATTAGCCATAAACTAGGAAGCAGTGATTTAATGTGCAAGAAAAGGCAAATGTATAAGAGCTTAAAGAAACACTGACAGTAGCACTGATAAATTTAATTTCTTGCCAGAGACTGCATTATCTTTTGATTACAGGAGGGTAACATTTCTTTTAAGAAACATGGCTTTTGTCTTGCTGCCATTTCACACTTGTTACAATGCATGGAATGATACGGACTGCAAAAATCCCAGTGCAGGCGACCCAATGAGACAGTGAAAGTGCCAGACACAACATTTTGACAACACAACAGCAGCTGGGAGCCATGCCCTCAGAGCATCTCCAGCCATGGTTTACCAGCTACAGAGCGTCTCGCTTTGATTCTTAAGCAATGGGCTGCTTCCATACCCTCCGCGCCCCAGGGGAGGATGTGGGGGATATTGAGAGGAGGTGATAGGACTGAAACAGGGAGTAATGGGGATTTACAAGATAAGGTGATGGAGGACAGAAAAGAGAAAGAAAAGAGAAAGGTTATAGTGATACAGAGTAAATGTGATAGCAGACAGGGAGGGGAGGTTAGTGAGGGGAGGCAATGAGGTAAAGCGAGGGAGTGTGATCAGGAAGTAATAAGGAGAGAGAGGGGAGGTGATGGAGAGTGGGGGAGATGATAGGGAAAGAGAGAGGAGGTAATAGGGAAAATGAAGAGGTGATGAGGAAAGGTGATTGAGAGAGTGAGAGAAGGTGATAGGGAGAGTGAGAGGAGGTAATGGGAAAAAGTGAGAGGAGGTGATTGAGAGAGTGAGAGGAGGTGATTGAGAGAGTGAGAGAAGGCAAAAGTAAAAATAAGGGGAAGTGATGAAAAAGGTAAAGGGAGAGTGAGGGGAAGTGATTGGGTGAGTGATGGGAGGTGATGGGAAGAGTGAGGGGAGGTGATAAGGTAAGTGAGAGAAGATGATGCAAAAGTTGTTGGGAGAATAAGGGTAGGTTATGGGGTGAGTAAGGGGAAGTTAACGGGAGAGTGCAGAGAGGTGATTAGAAGAGTCAGGGGTGGTGATGATGAAAGGTGATTGGGACAGTGTGGGGAGGTGATAGGGAGAGTGAGAGGAGGTGATGAGAAAAGGTGATGGAAGGAATTAGGGGAGGGGATGGGGAGAGTGAGAGGAGGTGATGGGGAGAGTTAGGGGAGCTGTTGATGAAGGTAATTGGGAGAGTCAGAAGAGGTGATGGAGAGTGAGAGGAGGTGATGCAAAAAGCCGACGGGGGAATATGGGGAGGTGACGGGGAGAGAGAGGGGATGTGATGGGGAAAGTGAAAGGAGGTGATGGAGAAATGAAAGGAGATGTTGGGGAGAGTGAGAGGAGATGATGGGGAAATGACAGGAGGTGATGGGGAAAGTGAGAGGAGATGATGGAGAAATTACAGGAGGTGATGGGGAGAGTGAGAGGAGGTGATGGAGAAATGACAGGAGGTGATGGGGAGAGTGAGAGGAGGTGATGGAGAAATGACAGGAGGTGATGGGGAAAGTGAGAGGAGGTGATGGAGAAATGACAGGAGGTGATGGGGAGAGTGAGAGGAGGTGATGGAGAAATGACAGGAGGTGATGGGAGAGTGAGAGGAGATGATGGAGAAATGACAGGAGGTGATGGGGAGAGTGAGAGGAGGTGATGGAGAAATGACAGGAGGTGATGGGGAGAGTGAGAGGAGATGATGGGGAAAGTGTGGGGAAGTCATGGGCAGAGTCATGGTAGGTGATGGTGAGAGTGAGAAGGTGATCAGAAGAGGTTATTGGGATAGCGAAGGGAGGTGACGCAGTGAGTGAGAGAAGGCGATAGGAGTTTAATTTGTTAAATGCAGGAGCAGGAAAGGCATAACCTGTCTCTGGCTCCATCTGAGCATGACTTGGCCGACAGGTCCTTCACCCTTCAAACAGGCAATAAAAATCAACCTTAGAATATTACAATCACCGATAAAGAGAGCTGGCTTTTGTCCTCCTGAGCTCAGGGCCATGTATCACCTCAATGGCCAAATCCCCTGCTCCTTTGTTCCCTGACAGCTTTCCTTTCAGGAGCGCATGGTCTCAGCCCGATAGCATCGTGCCCGTCTGGACAAGCTGACTGATAAAGCCCAATCTAACACGCCATCTTCCACACCACGCACACAAATTAACACCTTCCACACAAACATAATGCACAAAATGCTATCCAACCAAGAACTGAGGCAGGCAAGTGCTACTCTAACGCAGAATAAGACAAATAAAATGCTAATTTAATAACAAAACATTAATTTCATTGAGGCATTCAAATTCTCCGAAAAGCTAATGAACATGAACCAGAAATAGTTTGGATATTAGTTATGACAAGGAGCATCTGAATTATCTGTTTCATGAAGGAAAGTAGACAATTAGCTCCTCTGTTGCTTGCTTCCATCAAAGAAACAAAGCACCAAACTTGGAGACAAGGAATCATAGATGCTGGACCACAATACTTTGCAGCTGTAGTGGGTGAATACATTATTCATCATACTTTCCCTGTTGGATCAAGTCATGCAATCAACTGCTGTTGAACTACTGACGTACTGAAGGCAAGGAAATCTGATTTTTCTCAAACATGTTTCACGTTGGCTCCAAAATCTCCCTGCAACTTACTCTTGACTCATGTGATGTTCTCTAGCGAGGTCAAGAAAAAGTAGAGAAGAAAGGTAAAGGGCTGCCTGTTTCACAGAATTTGGATGCACCCTATATTACTGACGAAGGCCATGCACGATTCTATGTGTTGTAGTTTTCCTGATAATCAAATTAAATTCTAAATCTCCATCTCTATCACTCTTCACCAGCCAGTAGTGAGCTTGTGTCATTTCATGTACACTCAAACCTCCCTATTCCGTGTGCCTGCTCTGAATATATTGACAAAATAGACCTATTGTGGTTTGTGTTAGAAGGAATAGAATTAAACTACTTCTCAGTTTGCTAAAGAGTAAAATGTTCAGAGTTACTAAATCCACTCTTACAGAGTCTATTCCATTCCAATGGACTTCATTTGACTCAGTAAGACTGAGAGTCAGACTAATTCTGAACACTTTACTATGCATAACAATGCTCCATATGTGTGTGGGCACAGTGCCTTCCCTGAACATAGATGAGGCATTGATTCCAGCATGAAGAGGTGATATTAAACTGAAACCCATGCCCTTAATTAAACCCTCGCCACAGGTCCCACGCTGATTTGCAATAGTTTAACATGCAGACTGAAGTCGAAATTGCCTCCTGTTGTTAGTCTGGCCTAGTGTCATGGGGCTCAGCAACTGGGTTATGACTGGAGGGCTATAGCTGTTCCTCAGACCCAATAAGATGGGTTTGATTAACTGTTAAACCTTCAGCCACCCTGGAACCTCTGTACCGGATCTGTCGAACCTAGAACCCCGGATATTGGTCATAGCCCCTTCTAACACGAAGAGTATCATGCTCAATGACATTGAAATATGCTTTGAAAACTTCAGACTGACCGTTTCCCAAAATGCATAACTGCAATGTTGACATCCTTAGCTTTCACATTGATAAGCAGTCTCAATTTGTCAGAGGGGCATTTGCTCAGTAAAATAGCATCTGATTAAGTTTGAGACGTGCTGAGGAAACCGTTTGAGTTTGCTGCTGCAAAGGGCATCTTTGTAATGATTTCACGTCAGATGGAGTTTTGGCCGATGCAGCTTTTCACTATCACCAAATGTCACATTACTGTAGCTCTGAAACAATACTGTCGTGCCTACAGCACGTAAAACCCTGATTAATATGACAGAGGGAATGGTGCTCTCCTGGACTGCTGCTCTGTCTATCAAAGACTGCCCTTGTCTCTCCGTGGCACAGGAAGGTCACAGGATCTTCAAAGCCCCTTCTCAGGGCCACTTTCTTCACGCAGGTAAGGGTTATTTTCCCCCAAAAGATGTGAGCAGAACTGCACATGCTCACATCCTCCCAGGCCCTGAGAGTTAACATACGAACGGATGCCAGATGGGACTCTGCTTCCAGAAACTGTCATGCAAATAAAGCTTATTGGCTGGGCATAAGCACATTTACAACAAGGCACACAAGTTTGTTAAGGAAGCCCTTTCATTTAAGGTTGTGCCCTTCTAACACAGAGTGGTTTTCATTCAAAAGCAAGGAGCTGCATTTCCTGTCAATGGATAGGCTCACAGGTCAGTCATTCAGCCATTACTATGAGGCAAAGATGGCCGCCAAACACCCACACAGCACCATCTTCCCCCTTCACCGCTACACTGTGGGGGCGCTAGTGCACTAGCAAACCATCTCAACAATAAAACAGGAGCGCAATGGCAAAGGGACTGGACATTGCTTTCTAGTCTCTTATTACTGGTTAAACAACGGTTGCGTCCGAATTAAGATTCTGATTGTGAGCTGCAGCGATCCTTCAGGAGAACCTCCCACATCACAAACTGCTGTCTGCAGATACGCAGCCAATCAGCAATCCAAGCGGAATAACCTGGCTACACTGTAATTTAACACCCTGCAATCATTTATATTAGACTGGTATAAGCACAAACACGGCTTCCGCCTCTCCCTAAATGATCTCCACCCGCACCGGAGTGACGTCCTCCCACGTGTCACCGTCCACTCAAAGCCGAGGTCGAGGTTCACACCACAGCCCCAATTAATAAACCTCTCATTGATGTTCCGCGTGTCATGAAATGGGGAATTAGAGATCCAGAGCGTGCTTTGGTATGGAATTTCTCTGGCTATTGATTTTCATCTCCAGCAGGGCAGAATGAATCAATAGCAAGGGCTTAGACACGGGGACCAGATTAACTCTTCCACGCACGGGCCAGTCACCAGGACATTTCTCCCCGCATGGGCTGATTACAGTCACAGCTCCCAATCCTAGTGACCCCCCACCCCCCCACCCCGCATTCTGCCCCCACATGCCCTCCCCCTGCCCTGCTCACTCCTCACCATGTCATGTGGTCTGTATGTGAGCGCACCTCCAGTAATGCACTGACACAGGTACGGGGCTCAGTACTTCTGCAGCCATTCATCATATCTTTGTATAAAACAAAACATTTGTCCTTCCTTGACAAGCTGAGCTGGCGAGTGACAGCCAGCCATTTTATATTTCCCCTCTGCAGCGCATCAAACGAGCCAAAGTCCTCAATGGTGATATGGCCGCGTGTTGAAGCTCTTCTGTAGCATGCTAAACTATTTCATGGTTTTCGAGAGCAAAACAGAGGAAGGATGAGAAAGTGAGAGAGACGACGGGAGAGAGGAGAGAGAGAGAGTGACAGAAAGAGAGAGAGAGAGGGGAGGGAAAATCACTGCTGCCTTGATCAATGTGATTTTGGCAAATTAGAGCTGGGACTGCAATCATGGAACAAAAATTACAAGAAGGGCGGGTCACCTTGGAAACCAGATAATAAGCGCAGCCGTGATCAGCGGACAGCTGCAGATGGTGGCTACGGCGAAATGGCCGTCCTTTCCATTAGTCAGAGCAGCTCCTTTCCTCTTTTCACCGATAAAGTCATTTTCAATACTTCAGAAGTCAATGCTTCACTCAGGCTTCTATCATTAGATTTATTATGCATATTGCAGGTGCTCCGTGATTATAATAATGATCAGCAGCCTATTCGATTCACGGAAATGATCTGCCACAGGAAAGTACTACTCTTGAAAGTACTGGTAAACAATAAACTTTATGTACAACGTTGTAGAAAAAAAATCATGTTTTATGCACTTGAGATTTTTATATTTGCTACATAAAATAATGTCTGCAAAGAGACTGTGCATACAGTAGATAGACTATACTGTATAACCAAAAATATGTGGACATTTCACTGAAAGCTAACTGTTATAGATCCAAAACAGACATTTTTGAATTCTAAAAATCTAACATTTTTACTGAATTTGAAATTTATCGGTCAATGTGGATTGACAGGACAGACATTCAGCTTCCACTAGGTTACTGACACTTGGAAACACATACATACTGTATAATGCAATCTCAATTGTCATCTTTCATATATCTCATTGCAATGTAATTGCAGCCCTTTCTTATGAAATATATGGCTGAAAACAAGAAAATACTTAACAATAGAGCACCAAAGAAGAAGAAGAAGAATGGGGAGGAGGAGGAGGGATCAGTCTGGGTGAGTTAAAATGCTTCTGCCTGTGTGTGTGTGTGTGTGTGTGTGTGTGTGTGTGTGTGTGTGTGTGTGTGAGTGACAGAAAGAGGGTGTGCTTTTACCCTTATCAAAATTGCTAACTGAAAATACACAAAAGATATTCAGCAAAAAGTGAAAATCACACTGTCCAGACAAAGAAAAAATATATTTTTCCCTCTAACATTAAATAAATGTACTGTTATACTTTGAAACCACCTGAGGCTCAATCAGATATAGAGATGAACCTTGAATTGGCAGCAACAGTCAAAAGTCTAAGGTCAATAGAAAAAAGGACGCCTGTTATTGGAGTGACAAATTACCTAGTCGTCATAATGAAATAGAAAGCAACAGAAAGACAATAGTTCTTTCTATCCACAATGAAGAACACTCCTTCTCAGGAACAGTCATTTTCAGGGGTCTAGCTTAGTGTTACATCCATTGAAAACTTTAAAACAATATATTGATGACTAATCCCGTGAGTAGCCAATATAATACAAACTAGTATAGGAAGAAATCCTGGTGACTGGGCTATAAGAGTCCTAAAAAGGGGGGTAGATGATGAGCTGTAATTTTCTTTGAAGGGATAATTATCTTAAATTGAGGGACGATGATTAAGCCTGGCACGTCTGAAGACTGTAGCAATGGGTGGAAAAAAACCTGCTGTCATTCCGATCCAAACCACAAGGGGCCACTCTTATAACAGCAGTTTTGTGAAGCAAGGACATGGCAAGTCACTGTCAGTGTCAGATGAGTATTTCTAAACACTGATGAAAAAGACCCCAAGCAAGAATATTAAAAAGCTGCTTTCTGGCCGCTCAATTATAAGTAAACACAGCGAAAATTCCATCCATTAGGTGCTGCAGTAAGTTGCATACAAACAGACGGCCCTCTCTCTCTCAATCTCTCATTTCCTCATACGCACTCTCATCCCCTCTCTCGCGCTCACACTCACTCATGCATCGACATAGATACACACACACGCACAAGCACGGCAAGCCAGCCAGACACTTGCACGCAGCCCTTCTTGCCCGACTATGAAAGGATTGATTGATTACAGAGCGATGATTACAGTAAATGGCCTATAAGATGGCTCCCTCACTCTTGGTCTCTCCCTCTCCCTCCCTTCATCCATACCCGAACCTTCACAGCAACCCATCTGTAGAGAGAACCTCTCGCTCCCCTAATGGCACTGCTATTAGCACTAATGCATTTCAAATTCACAGCAGCTGCTGCAATGCATTCTGATGGAACGGCAAAGTACACATCTTTCTCTTCCTCTCTTTCAATCTTCCTCATTCTTCTGCCCCCTCTTCACCATTTTGTTGTATATTTAGCCATCCCCATCAAACCCCTCCTAAACGTGTCTCCACCATCCTACCCACCCCACCTGTCCCCGTCACCACCTCAAATGATTGTGCAGAGCAATATTCAGTATATGCACACTGAACATTGATTATATTGCTCCATCTCTCTCTGCCTGTCAGTCTTCATCCAGCGCAGACACACACACACTTGCGTGCACGCACATACACACACACACACACACACATACATACACACACACTCTCTCTCACGTGCCCGCACACCCACGCACGCACGCACAATGTACACAGACACACAAATACAGGTGCCCTCTCTCCGCTGGTTTAATTTTGAAAGATCAATTCAAATACAGTGTACTCCATTAAAGATCAATTCAAATTCAGAGCCCTCCATTAATATTGGCACACTCGGTAAATATGAACAGCACTGGTCCTGAATAAACACCTTAATTGTTTACACTGTTGATGATTCATTCAAAATATTAACAGAACTATAGCCATTACGTGAAATTCAATGAATGAAAGAAGAAACAAGTATTATCACGGAACAAATTTTTTTTTTTCCAAACTCGTGTGCCACAATCAAATGGGTCCTCATCATTTGATACTACAGTACATGCATCTTCCCAAAGCCAAAATGGAGTAGCATTAATTCAAAGTCATATCTGGCTCAAGCTTAGGCTGCGGCTCTAGCGAGTAACATGAAGAGAGCTATTTTTGAAACTTGTTTTAAAGGACGTAGTACCAGCACCATCAGGCAATCAGCAGGTCCTTGAGTCTGTTTGTTCATTTTAACTGAGGTTTTTCACTTGAAAACCTTCTAAACATCTCGTAGTTGTGCATGTCTTCTTTCGGGGAGATTTTTCATGCATGCCTTAAACTTGATTATTTATCAGAGATGGTCAAAATTGTTTTTTTTTTTTTTTTTACTTTTAAGTAACTTCGTTATCCCTTTATCCACATTTGTGAAGCTAAACAACTTCTTGTTGCTCTTCAGTGCTGTATTCTTTGTCTTAACCATGACAATGGTTGACTCAGGGAAACTGGCCTGTATAATAGCTGATATTTATATCCCAGAGAAACAGAGACTTTTAATGTGACTATGCTTGAATAACCTTTTTTTAATTGAAACTTTCGTGGTGTGCTAATGACTGTGGCACATATGTTTCAGGGGATATATTCATATTAAGATAACAATATTCTTCCCTCAACAATTTTTTCTTTAAAATTCGAAGTTAAATTTCTATAAATATACTGACAGCAACCACATTTTTTCAAGGTCTTTTTTATTTTTGCCCAATATTTACCAAAGGTGCCAATATTAGTGGAGGGCACTTTAAGTTGTTGCATCAGCAACATAGAACAAAAACAAAGGAGATAAAATTTAAAATGAGGTGAGTCAGGTTTACATCACAAATTAATTGAACGTTAACAATGGCACTAGTTACCCATATTGGTCATACAGCTAACATACCATAGCATGGAGCCATTAGCTGATGTAATTCTACCAAAAGCAGCACACCTCTTGCAACTGCACGTACAGACTCCATACGTTTTTAACGAGTATAAAGTGCTAGTTTGTCCAAGACACTTTATAGAACATATTTTATTACCTTCAGATAAAGATTAAGACAAAACATATTTTTCAAGACCCAGCCCAAGATCAAAAGCATATATGAGGGACCCTGAGGTGAGATTATATTAACCCCACAATGAGTACTACACACATAAATTATCCTGCTAATCGCTGCCCCTGCAGGTCTGACAGCACACTGACCCCGCAATATAATTTCTGTTCATATGAACATGATCTTAATCAAAGCAGGTACTCTGTAAAGATCAATGAGAAATCACACAAAATCAGTTTCCTCCCATAGAATGTATCTCATCATATGAATACTGTTTAATTCCCATTTTCTCTTTATATTGTATATTTTTTATAAAAACAAAAAATAACTTTTACACCTTGACATGGGAACACGAAAGAAAAAAGTAAATAATACATCAACTGCAATGCCTGTAATTAAAAAAGGCTGCTCGATGAATTATACTGTATTCGTACTATGCGTGTTTCAGGCGAGCTCTTTTTATACAGGCAAAAAGAGAAATTGAATTACTAACCAAACAAGTTCACAACTGCTTATTTTACAGCAATTCCAGACATTCTAATGCGAGACATTTATAATCTATCGGACATTCAATGCTTGCTTATCGCCAAATTTTGTGTTCTATTATAAACACGTCCAGAGACAGGACAGCTGGCATTTTATCCGACGTATAAATTAGATACAAAACAAACACAACGACCTTTTTCTAGGAGACAGTCCCATTTCAAAGCAAAAAAATCTTCATTTGAGCCACTGCAACCAAGGAGGATTCAACAGCGATCGCTGACACTCAGCGCAGGGACGAGCTGATGACCTTGAGAAATAAGGAGCGATAAAACACTTTAATGTCTATTTCACACATCATTTCATTCTACTGGATGTGCGCCTTAAATCACAGGATGATTGTAATAGAAACGGTTCTAATGCTACAAATAGCCTGACCTGCGAGTGCAAGTACAACAACAACATTGATGGCCGCAAAGCGCGGCCGTGTGATTCAGCCTCACACTGACCCTGGATCTGTTTGTGTCTAAAGTGGGGTGATTATATGTGAGTACCCTGCAGACTCCGTACACCAGATGGGCTCATGCAGGTACGAGACGGGTCATTAGCAAATCTCTTGCATGAAATGAGTCGTGCCTTCTGGAGACTGCGTTCTTTGAGTGAGGCCGTCATCTTCCTTCACCCCGACTGCGGTGTGGAGAGCTGGACGGTGACTGGACGACTGGGCGCGTACCATCAGTCTGCCGCACCATGAGATCCTAGTGGTCTCTATAGGACTCTTCTTACAAAGACAGTGTATATAATTTAGTTATCTAGGTTTGTGTGTGAGTGTGTACATGCGTGTGCGCGTCTGCGAGCATGTATGAGCAAGTTCATGCAGTGAGCATGATACAGATTATTTTCACATTACCTTTTTTCCAAGTCCTTTCTTCCTAATATCAATTTACATTATGTAAACACACAGCTGCGCATTATACATATTTGAGCTCATTTGTGGATCTCTTCTCCCCACTTCCCTTCAGCAGTGATTAAAAGCTTATTCTCCCGCAGTTACTGTTCTTGTTTATGCTTTTAGCTAATATTGTTCCTTAACACATTTACACAAAGTTTACTCATTTCATTAAGGACCTCATTCAGACTGATTGAAAATTCTCTCTGATTTGCAGAGTACAGACACACAGGGAGTGCTTGGCTCTGCCCAGTATAAACGGTGCTGATAGTGACTCCAGTCATGCTTCCTCTACCCATCGCAGGGGCCCAGCCAGGGGACCCCACAGACCACAGGGGCTCATGTCTCTCACTGGGAGCAGCATGTCGTTGGGATAAAATGGCTTTTCTCTGTGGTCGCACTCCGCAGTAGGCTAATCACAACTATAACACAGCAGGCAGCCATTATCAAGTCAGATATATAGGCAGATCAGACCTTAACAGCCAACACTAGGGCAGGGGATGTGCTCTATGGTTCAGAGGGGTATAGGAGTATATATATATATATATATATATATATATATATATATATGGGAGACTGGGGTCGAGTAAAAATGTGTTAGTGCTGGTCCTGTTCCATGCTCAGTAACCCAGGATGCCCATATAGGCTAAACTCATTGTCAAAACATAAAAACAATAAAGAATCATCTAAATATTTATAGCACACATACAACAACACACAAGCATGTTTGCTGAAAGTAAATGGTGCTCTCAACCAATGTTTGCCACAGTGTTTCTCTTTCTGAACAGGTGGGCTCACAACATAGACACCAATGTACAGTAAACACACTGTATACTTGCTATAGAGGCCAGAAACCTGAATCAATAAATAAATGATCTGCCTATTAGCACAACAGTCATATTGAAAACATTCGACAAGAGGAAACATAAAAACACAATGCAATCAAATTGGGACTTTCTTCATCTTTCAGCAGGTACGCACACTGATATCTGGAGTTTCAACCACAGATATTCTTGCAGTAGAGAATTCTGCTTTGTTCACAATGTATCATCAAAGAGGTCTTTCATTTTCCCACCATCGAAATTTCAACCCTCAAAATGCGATGAATGTAATTTTCTCAAGCTCTGACTCCCCCTAACTTTACATATCCCCGCCTTGTTTTCATTCACAAGTACATCAAATTCAGGAAGTAAAATACTCCTCTGTTGCACTCAGTCTTCAATGCAAACACAATTTACACTGCAATTACAAATTCCACAGACAAATTGGCTACCCTTTGCAGCCATAATAATAATACTACTAATACTACTACTACTACTACTACTACTAATAATAATTATTATTATAATTATAATAATACCACTAACTAGAACCATACTAACAGAAGGAAAAATTAACAAAAATGTAACTGTGAAAAAAATCCAGAAGCAAATCCTTACTTAAAACACAACTACAAAAACAGGCTTAATTTGAAAAGGGTCATGTGTCAGTGGCGCTCTGAACCATTTCAGCCCGAAGGCTATATTTTTCTCAGGCAAGAGAGAGGACTTTGACTTGTGTAAGGCAATTACAGTGGTCAATGCCAACATTCATTCCACAGTCAACAATTATGCATCCCAATTAGCAGATATGCTCATAAATAAATTTGCCAGTTAGCACACATCCATATGTGGGAGAAAGTGCTCATAAAAAAAGCAGCACTGTAGAGCCCTTAATCATGTTTCCAATGCCAACACCAGCACTGTTAATGCAACTGTAAAAGCAAGAGACGGCGCAGTGCTCTCAATGCACGCAAAGCCTTTAATGCTTCCATGCACCATGTCAAATGGTTACAAATTTTCCCACCTATTACAGGCAGGCAGACACACTTTAAAAGCATGTATCAATTTAATTTACACATAATGGAGGACGAGAAATATGTTGCTTTCCTAATGCAGCATGTGGATGGTGACCAGTGTACTATAATTCATTGCACCACCAGCACGACTCCAATAGCAGGTGAAAAGAAACAGACTTTCATCGTATTCCTCAAACATAGCATAGAGTATTAAAAGAGTAAAACTGCCAAAAAGTCACGTGCACGTTTGTGGTGCTCACCCCAGTTCGAGAAGATCAGCCATCCTGTAAGTTTCCATCCCAATCATAAATCAACATTCCTGATTCAGCCAAATAGAAGCTCGGCGAGATCTCCATTTGCTAAAGGTACAGATTGTTAGGGCAGTAATATAGAACTTACATGATGGTAAATCTCGAAGAATTGGGTTGAATTAGCCTGGGGCATGTGATGTATGGCCCAGCTTCCAGCTACGTCACATATGTAAGCAGTGCTTGTGAAGGGTGAAGGGTACTGAGGGGCGCTAACGGCAAGAGAGGGGGACTGCGGGCACTCACACCATCACACCACTCGACTGGAGAACTCCTCGTTCTGCCTAATTAAAAATAATCAGGTGAAGAGGGCCACTGCAGGTGGTAGAAACAGAGAGGGCGCTCTGATGAAAATGCTCCCCGGCTTTCCTCCCTGCTCCGCGGTTTCTTTTTCCCCCTGTCCTGACATTATCACAGCATGGGCCGGAGAGGGGCTGGGCCGCACCTGACAGAGCAGCTGGGACTCTTAGTACATGGGCGAGCAAGATTTCTGCGCACAGCGACGACATTCCTGACGCGAGCCCAATGCCCTCGCATGTTCATTCTGAGTGTGCGACATCGCTGAAGTACCACTGACTAACACTGCGACTGCTCACCTCAGTAAATGCGCAGTCGTGTAACTGGGTGAAGAGCAGTTGATGAATAATGTGACACGATGGCTGTCAGACTGGTGGGGGGTTGAGACTGGAAGAAAGTTGGGAGGGAGGAAGGAAGGGAGAGGCTATTTCACCGAGCCAACAAGCGGAAAAAATGTTTTGCAATGAGCAGGCCCTTACAAGAGCTCTCCCACGGCAAACACATTTCTGCAATACATATGAATCGTCCAGCATTTCCGAGGGAAGCGCAGTAGGTTTCCTCTTCAGGGAGGGGCCAGCAGACACAGAAGCCCCCACACCAGGACCCCATGAGCGCTGTCTTATACAATATGCACCGAAGACTCATAAAACTGCACCTCAGGGTTTTAAAACACAATGCAGATTTTTTTTTTTTACATTCAACATCCTTTCCATGGTTTCCAATGACCCAGTGCCCCTCTTCTTCTACAGTGTGCAGTTCATCATGTGGAGCTGGGAGTATCACTACACGGCCACCGCCGGATGAGGACTTAGGTTGTGTTCTGATCCGCAGCCATCATATTCAGAGCCGTGAGCCCAATCAGAGACACACTAATCCCGTTCGCTGTGACCCCGACCCTCATCTGAGCCTAATCCGCCTTGCGCCGCATCTCTCTAATCCAAACAGGAGTCAAACCTGGAACAAAGGAATGGGGTTGCCAGGCGTGTAACAGCGACACTCCACCCCAAAGCTCTGGCAGCCTTCCCGCATCTTCAGCAAAATGAAGTGGGTTCTCTCCGACGCGCGCAACGGTCCCGACCGCCACAAGATGCGCAGCGTTTTAATACGCTCGAAGGGCACGCAGTCATAATCTAATTAAACTGTCAGTCAAATGCACTCTGTTAGAAAAATACATATAAAAGGAGAGAAGACACAAGGATTTTTTTTCCTTCCCTCCATTTCCCCAAGATTTTTTTTTTCTTGTTTAATACCACCCCCCCCCCACAGCGATTCATTACCTGTCATAACAATAAAAGCAAATGAAATGAACGGCAATACATTATTAATAGCGCATAACCATTAACATTCATTTGAAGTATTTGCCACGATGTGATAGATTCAGAACTGTTTTATGGCTGACAGGAATGTGAAAAAGGCAGCGAGAGAGAAAGGGAGAAATGGAGCAAGGGCAAAAGAGAGGAGAGAAAAAGATGGGGAAACTGGCAGTTTGGCCCCGATGAACGAAATTTTCCTCCCAGGAAAGAAGAGTGGGGTCCTTATGGACTGGGCACAATTGGTCAATTCTGATACCCAGCGTTATTCCGTTCTATACAGGACAATGGCTCCCATTATGGAGGGAAGGTTGAATATCTGGGCAGTCCGGCCAGCAATCACCAACAATGCAAAACTAACCTGATCCCCGGTCCAATCTCTCTGAACACGTACTGCCGGGAGAGAGCTACTCATGACTATGCAACAGGCCACTGCGGCTGCGATGCTAAATGAGTTTCGTAATAACAGGCATGATAATCAACACGATCTTCTCCACCCTCATAAGCATAATACTCATCATTATGATTGTTAATCAGCAACATCCTCGCATCGTCTTTGACAGTCCTTCACGTGCAACACTAATCCCGTGATCCGAGCACAATGACGCACTCAAGACAGAGAAAGTCATTGCTTACAACTAGCTACACAGCAATGGCCACATTGCTGCAGGCCTGATAATGGTACACATGTACGCTACATTACATTTTTGCACAGCAAATGTCCTTGTCAAGGGCGACTTCTAGGGAGTACAATTTCAAACACAGGTTTTCAATGCTGAGCCCCAACGACCCGCGGATTCTCTCAGGGGGAGGTGATTGTGTCCACTGAAGCAGCAAGGTCGCCCCCTACAGGTCCCCCCCCATCAGGCAGCCTCCTTAACACCCAACCTGCAACCGAGGCCTGAACGCAGGAGAGAGCAGACTTGGCTAGCAAGGCTGCTTCAGACTCCAGCGAGCGTAGCAGAGATCATGAATAGCAATGGCCTTTCCCAGGGAGGGCAGTCGCATTATTATTTGTTTTAACTCTGTTAAAATCTTTACAAAAAATATCCCATGGGAGGGAGTGGGGGTGAGGGGTGGGGGGTGAAATCCATTTGTGGGTAGTGTAGCATGACGGCCCCGCTCCACACAGCAGTTACCCGGGAAACACGGACAGAGAAAACGGCGGCCGGGTCCGCGTGTCCGTGGCGTCTTACAGCGCGGGTGCCAGCAGATCCATTTATTATGTTTCAGAGGGCTCGGCCGCGACAAAATAACCCACAGCCCACCAAAAACAAAAGAGTGAATGTGTCATGTGCACTCTTACCCCCACGGACACAGACATTCAGGTGTCTTTACATGAATGTCATCAACATTTTTAACATGGAATATGTTGCGGGTCCTGTTACTTTTTTTATAATAGTATGTATTTCCACTTACGAACACACACGCACACAGACACACACACAAACATACACTTGTACATACAAACAAGCACACTAAGAACAAACTCAGGACAGTGTGCTTTCTGGAAATGTTGTCCGTTCCAACAAATGACCTTGTGGCCCTTGGGCCTTCCAGGAATTAACTTCACAAACTAACTGCTGCTGGGGACACTCTTCTGTGTCGGACACAACCCGGGTCAGATGGGTCAATCTTCAGAGCAGACAAGCAGCATTAAACCCCAGACAGTACGGTCTGAGCAAAAAGCAGCGAGGTCCTTCTGTGCCAGTGTGATAGCGGCACAGTACAGACATCTGCCAACCCAACAACCCAAAAGTTTCAAACTGGGATGAAAGATAGCGCAGCAACCACTGGAAGAGTCACGTTATAGGTGAGACAGCTGGGACAGAAAGTATCCATGGAAACTGAAGCCCTCCCTTTTTTCTTGCTCTGGAACTGCCAAAGTTGCAAGTGAAAAACAACCCATCAGGCACTGACAGACAAACCTACAGTTTCCATCCAGTCAAAAAACTATTTCAGAAAGACAACACCTGACCAAAAGCATTAAAAGACTGTTTTTTAGCATTCTAAATTTAACATGAATTATGTTTCTTTTGAGAGTGGGATAAGCTTTTTAAACATTAGGTAATTTAACAGAACTGACTAATATCAGAGATAATGTGCATTTTGATGCGGCAAAGTGTTCGCGGTTGATAAACTCGGCTTTGAGCAGCACTGTCTTCTCGCCCCAGCTCACGTCCATCATGCCTCTCTCAAGGTCACTATCCACGTCTGTCAAAAACCAAGAGAGGCGGTGGGCTGAATGCGTCTCCACCGCCATTTAAAAAAAAACTATTGGAAAGTGCCCCTCATTAAACTGAACATACTATAGGACAAAAGGTTTGACGGCGCAGTCAATGAACGCATTACCTAATTTCATCTTCAAAAGCGTGACCTGCATGTTCAGACCGTCAGTAGCTGTTACGCTGGGCCGGAATGCTGGTCAGTTCAGCCTCTGCGCGAAATCCATCTCCTGTGAGCCGACCACTGACCCGTCAACTTTGCAGGTCAAATGGCCATTCTGCCATGTCTCTTCCCATTGCAGCCTGATAGGATGTAGACTCGGAGGGACTGGGAGGCTGATGGAGAGAGGTAGGCAGGCGGTGTGTAGGGAGGTGTAGACCGAGCCTTACTACCGCGAGGCTCTCCAGAAACACTGATGACCTTCCACACAAACCCCATACCACACATTAGCACACATCCAACCATGCAGGCAAACACACGCAAAACACGCTCGCCAATTTCCATAGACAGAGGACAAGCAGTACAAGGCTGGAAATGAGAAGCTAATTACTCAATTTACTTTCATTATAACTGACAGGGGGTAGAGGATGGAGGGAGGCATGGGCTGCAGTGGGCAATAGAGTAGAGAAACAGACAGGCATACACAGACATTTTATACGTGTGTGTACACGTGGCTGTTGTTTTTGTAATAGAGAGATAGAGAAAGACAGCTAAAGCATTCAAAGCAAATGATGCAGGGAGAAATGAAATAAGCACTTTTCTTCCACTGTATCCTCCTATGTTTCCCTGAAAAGTGCTGGAGAAGACAGTGCCAAATATTTGCAAGGCAATATAAGGTGGAAAATGACAAAAAAATTAGTGCAGCATAACACAAGCCAATGCCATCGATAAACCAGGACAAACCAAAGCAGAATTCATAATATAACTTATTACTAACTCCTCTCTCTAGAGATACTGAAGGGGTCATGTTATGCTCATTTCCCTGACAAATAATATCATTTTTGTGGTCTATTTACAAACATTAGCATAGCAAAAAGCACCTATTTACAGCTATACAGGCTGTGTGTGCCGCACCTCAGAATCACTCAGCCTGAAACAGGATGTTTTGGCTCCTGTCTCTTTAAGGCCCCTCCCTTAAAGCTCATTCTCTTGTGATTGGCCAACCCCAGTTCAGGAAGCAGTGCCCCATAAAATGAAGGCAATACAATGAAAGGCTGGGGATGTTCTGCCAATCAATTGTGGTAAAAATTTCTTTAAACCACCGATTCTTCACATTGTCTTCCTTTAGAGATTCGTACAAAACTTTTCTTTGCACTGAAGAAAACAGTGTCCTCTCGAAGTGGCAATAAACACAGACCAAACTCTTCTCGGCCACCACTCCATCTAGCTTTGTTTGAAGGTGTTCAAAACTAGCTGCTTGTCAGGAATTACGTAAATGTGTTACATTGTGATCTAGACAAGTTACAGAAGAAAACTGAGGACTTCAAATGAGGAGTTCAGGCACTTCGGGAACTGTGTTTTGTGTCAGAGGGTCACAGAATATAACTCCCTTTTATGTGGCCTTTTGGCTTTGGAACTTTGCAGACAATTAACTTGCACTAAAAACTACTGCATATAATACATGAAATGAAAGGGAAAAACCAAAAACTATGATCCATTATGATCCATTTAAACAATTGCATAAGATGCAAACATGAACATGAATAATGGTAAAGGAGAGAGGTAATAAACTTCAAAATAGTTGTTTTGCACATACGAGATGGCAAAGTTCTCAGAAACGTGATCAGACAAAAAATAGAAATGATCATTTTGACACAGCAGATGGCAAGCCCATTAGATGTCCAACTACCATTCCAAGACTATTTCTCCAGTGCAGCAGAAATCACAAACAAATCACCTGCATAAAGCCTCTGGGCAAAATTTACACTCATCTGCAGATGTTTCACAAAGACCTGTAGCACAAATACGCAACCAACTAGCTATGTTGCCACTTGGGCGGGGAGAAAAACCAAATTAAACTAAGTAAACAGACAAGCTTTGACCTCCGCTGCAAATTGCACAGCGAATGTCATTCTCACATAGGTCTCACACAGCATTCAAATGCTAGGCAGCACTGCACTGAGTGACAAACAAAAGCAGAATCAAACAGACACGCGGTAATATACTTACAAGTTCATGGTGCACGGCTAAATGTTAAGATGAGTCTCATTAAAGGTATAAAGAGAGAAAAGTATCGCCCTCTGGTCTAATTTTTAACATTAGTGTGTAACCACCATTAATAAACGGAGAGTCAATGTTTGTACATTTCAGCTCAGCTGCAGGGTAAAAGCAGCTGATGCTTGTTAAGTGCGCAGCTAAGCAACTAATGATTCCCTCTCTTTTTTCACTGTACAGACAGGGGTGGCCATGCCAGTTAGATGTGGGATGAAATCCATTTCCAACATTTTCTAGTGCTGTGCTAAGCACAGCAGCTTCAAATTAGCAGAAACTTTAGCATTGGTTTAGCCTCTATGTGAATTCATTTTTTGAAATTATGAAAATGTAGGATGGCAAAAAAAAAAGCATTAGTGAAATAGTCTCCACACATCACTACATTTTTAGGAAGCTCCCTGCTCAATTTTTCCCCCTGAATTTGCAAAGTTCAGTCGCATTACAGACTCATCCCATCTCTGCTTCGTTCTCTATGCCTCATCCCAGCAGGGTTTTTGGAAGCTCAAGTATCTTACAAAAGGAATACTGTGATCTGTCTTCAAAACATAAATCCACTGGCAGAGTTTTGCAGTGGCTGCACTAAGTAGGTGAGCAACAGTTGGAAATTGAGAATGTGCATTGACAGCGCAGTGCAGTAACCACAGTAGTTAAAATAGCTTACAGCAGACTGGCAATAATATTGAAATGCATTCCATGGTAATTGTGCGGTTGTAACATTTATGTTTACCACATAAAAGGAATCAATATTTGAGTTGAAATATTCACATCTCCAAATTTAGATTGACTGTACATTTCAAATATACTCTCAATTCCTACACAGCTTTCTGAATGTCTCTTTAAAGTAATATTTTATGTGAGTGCAGTACACAGTCTCAGTAGTAGCAGCAGTTCCCTTAATGTGGGACACAGAGAATGGGAGTAAGGGAAAAACAGTTTTACTGGTGCATTCAAGCTTGACACAATTCAAGGAGGAAAATGTTATTTTTCTTAATATACAGGGTTGTTCGTACAACTTTTAATATTTGATTTTTTTTATTGGATGTCACATGGTGAACTTAATGTCATAATCTACGTAGCATAAAAAAAAATGATGCCTCCATTTCTAGCATCACGTCCTTTGAAAATAACAGCAGGGCCAGGCACGATAGTAGGTAGCATTGAACAGGACTATGACAAAAGCATAGAATTAAGAATAAATTTGCTCAAATACATAACTAGATTCTACATTATTGCATAACTAGGTTATATTTCATTGGAGTACTCATGTTGACTTAAACATGCAGTGGTGTAAGTACTATAAAAAAACACCACATATACCGAAGTCTTTTGTGCAGTATTTCTTTGTATAAGTGATAAAATCTTGGTTAGACTGCAAAGTCCAGTATGGAGATGCAAAAAGATTTCTTCATGTGCAGTTATATCTTTTAGAAAATGAACTACAAACCAATGCAATATCTTGCTTTCCCTTCTATGAAATCAAAACCAAGTGAGTTTCAGAAAACCAAAAAAAAAAAAAAATCCCAATATTGAATTTTGTTTCCCACTTCCTATGTACCAAACACTATCAGTAATGCTGCAATTCTGCAAATGGCAATGCAGGATATTCCTCACAATAGAAAAGACTACTGTTGCAATACTCTATCATTACAGCATTCACAACAGTGACAACCCATCGGCACACTGTACATCGTCACATCACACAAAAAGGGAGCGCACTCCATGAAGTAAACTCGCCCCAATAAAAAAAGAGCATTTATAGATGAGTAAACAGAGTGAAAATATCTCTGTGGGTTATTTACATTACTTTTGGATCAATATTTGCACGAGTGACTTCACAAATATTGACAGAGAGGCCTGGTGATCCGTTATGATAATTCCCTTCGACAATTTCTCGAGCTGCAGGAAGGTATCGATCCGTAAGCTGTTTCTCTCACCTACCCTCTCCGCCGACTTTCCTAAAGTCAGCTTTGATTTCTGACTGGCAGACAGCTGTGACAGAGAGCTTATAAAGAGCAGGCACCTGGGGAACACAGTGGCTTGCCCTTTTGGCAACTGAAGACAGCCAAGCAATAATAAGTCTAAGGCTGTCATTATTAGTGAAGGTTAAAGGTTGGGTATCAGGGGCAAAACAAGAGAGCAAAGTGTAAAACGGGGTTAACATGGATGAAAAGTGTCTTTAAGAAGAATTCCATTGTAATAATTGTAGTGAGCGTACAGACCATTCCCCAACCGTGCATGCTATATGAATAGCCAGGCACTAAACAGTAAAATGTGTGTTATAAATCAACTCTTAGAGAATCTATCTGATCGAATCGCGTGCGCTCAAATTCACTCTGAAGGAGTTCATTTAATACTGAACATTTCACTGTATACTTTAATAGCAGGACACTATTCTGAAATTGACAACAACCCTGCCAGAAAGAGGAAATGAAGTATCTCCAAAAAATTTAACAAGTGTAAAATCTCTATCCAGTTTTTTTTTGCATCCCTCAAAACGCTTCGCGATTTCGGCATCATCGCAGAGGAAAAAGAAATAATTATTGAATTTCCTGGGACCTACGGAGGCCTGAATAGGCCCTAAAACACTCTAAAATTTCTCAGTCTAGCCAGCTCTTTCTTGGCACTCCCTCCTAACTTTTGCTGTAAAAAGATGCAACAAGCAATGGCTCCTCTCAACTTGACAATCAGGCACCTGGTTGGGCCACTTTGGTAAAGTTGGGGAAGGGAGGTTGGGGAAGGGAGGGGGGGCTAAAGGAGAGAAGGGTGCTCATTGGGGGATAAATTTGTGCTCAGACTCTCCCCCGGCCAAGTGCTCTAGCTTTAACCAGACAGAATAACAAGGGAGGACATGCTGTCCATGCACAACTGCTTTAATACAAAAAAGGAAATGAGAAATGTTTGATCTTTGGACTGCCTCAAAGAAAACACGGTATTATACAAATGCTTGTCGTTTAAATGCATATTACAGGATGTCAATCAGCAATTGAAACCTGCCTTCAGCTCATTCAAGATGTCTTGTCCAATCAAATCGCTATCATTACACTGACTGTTTGTGGAGGAGGCCAAAAACGCTTGAACATGCCCTCATGTTATTGATAAGAGGAATACGATATGAAAGAACTGATTTCCACCTATTCCATATAGCTTCAGGCAAAAGCTCGATAAATTTAGATTTTCAGAAAGGTACAAGACCCAGCGCCAAACCCAAAACTGTAAAAATTCTCATTAAGTAAATGAGAATCTCAGTGGGATTCCTTGATTAACCAACAACCCAGCTGATCTCTTGAGGTCAGGCAGTGAACGTAAGTGATACGGTCACTGAAAGAGCTTAAACTGACAAAACCCGCATGCAGCAGTTCAAATATGCTGCCAAAAGCACACAAGTAGATGCTTACATACATACTTAAATAAATAAAAAGCATTCTCCAGCTTGAAAGTCAGTCAATAAATGTCAGGTGTTCATTCAGCCAGGTCTACCTGCAAGAGTGCTATGCGTTTCCACCTGCCGGTAGCGTCCTTTATATACTGGTCATGTGCAATAGGCAGCAAAAATGGGTTGTATTTAGAGATCAAGTAAATCGGTCAAGCAGAATTTCATCTTGTTGAGATGACCGTCAAGCAATTGACCTGTACTCAAAGCAGGTTGACAGATGCAGTCATGAATTATTTTGACATATTTACCCAGAAGATAAAACACTTTCAATACAACCAGAGCTATTTTGGCCTTGTTTTCTGGGGCAATAGTATTCCCTGATTTTACGCTGTATCGCACAGAGAGTGGGAGGGTGACAGGCTGATGCGCCCGTTGGATGGAGACAGAGACAGATAGACAGAGCAAGAGAAAGAGAGAGAGAAAGAGAGCTCTTACCTTGATGCCATCCTGCCAAACATGCTCCCTCTGCAACTGTTCCGCCTCCTTGGCCAGCCTCTGCAGAAGACCAAAGTTGAAGGTTCAGAGGCCTGTGTACATATTTAACCTTCTGTACAAAAAATTATACAATAAAAAGGTATCACAATTTTTAGCTTCCATTTCATTCAAGCTAGCTTTGGTCAGACTTACCCATGAATTCCCTTGGCTCACCTCCGAGCTTGCTTGATTAATAATCCTCGCATAATCTACCACATCCTTCATTTCACTTAATTTCATTACTTCATTTCAAAAATCCTGAGTCTAAATGTCAACCATATTTCATATACACCACATGTTGCATATAAAAACATAATGACTGGAAAATTATATTTCATACAACATCACAAGAATGGCTTATGGTTCACTTGACGCTTTATAACTGAGGGATGTTTTACATAAAGAGTGGCACTGAAGCTTAATAGACCACACCCCACTTATAGCCAACATTAGTGAGCACAGGAAAACCTTGTCAGGCATGGTGCCGTGGCCAGTTAACACTTTTTTACACTGCTTTACACTCATTGATTTTGTGTCAAGGGGCAAAAGCAGGGCAATTCAATCTTTCTAGTACAACGGTGAGTGATTTAATTGCAACTGAACAAATCAGGAGTCACAGCAGTGTGACTCCGAGAACCTAAATATCCCAGTCGTGTCTATTGTCATCCCGTAATGTTTGAATACACGATGTTTGTCCCCCTTCAATCATGCAGTCATCATGGAGATAATATGCAGAGCAGCAGAAGTCCTTCCCGCACAGAAAATAATGAAAGATTTATACCAGTTGCTTTCAGTGTTTGTCCTGGGGCCCCACTGTGTACACTAGTTTTTGTTTCAACTGCAATTGCAATCCCAGGATTTTAAGAAGCTGTAAATTTTTCTTAATTACAATATCCTCAATGACACATTTAAATGATTATTTAATGTTTTCAACCACATAATATTTGAAATGATCATGCAAACCTTGAAGAATAAAAATTCCATATCCACGTTGAGATATATTGGAATAAAAATACATAAAATAGTGCCATGGGCACTGAAGCTCACTTGGTTTATTTCAGGCTTTGCTGTTATCTAAGATCACAAGTGGCAGTATTTTTTATGCTTGGGTCCAACATTGTGAAAATGAAGACACCTTTTGTAATTTGTGCAGGGAAAAAAAAGAAACAAATATAACTGCAAGCGATAACTACAGTTGTGCTCAAAAATTTGCATCCCCTGGCTGAATTTGTAAAATTGGAAACATTTTTTAAAGAAAACATGCATGGCCAGGCTAAACACATTTCTTTTATTTTTGAAAAAATGGAAAAAAAGTTGCGCTGCAACAAGAGGAATTCCACAGGGAGTGCCGACCACAAAAAAGAACAAGTAGGCCCTAATGTGATACTCTCAACATAGAGAATGGTCGCACATCCAAATAAACGAATCAAGACGGAATATAGATATACCTTTTATTGATGGAATTTGTTTTTTATGTTAATCAGAGTTCGTCTTTTTTGAAGTTCACATGTGAGTCTAGCTGTAACACTATCGCGTTTTTGGACCTTAAAATTACTAAGGATGCAACTGGTAAACTACATTCAACTATTTACCGGAAAGAGATGGAACGGAATTCTCTCTTACATGCTTCGAGCAATCATCCACAGCATTTGAAGAATAACATTCCTATTGCGCAATTCCTGAGATTAAGACGTAATTGTTCTGTTCTAAATGACTTCGAGGAGAAAAGCCAAGAAATGGCGGCTCGCTTTATGGAACGAGGTTATACCTCTCGATGTGTTACGCAAGCTCTTCACGAGCAACGGAACACCCCAAGAGATGTTCTGTTAACAGATAAGAATAAATCGAGTGGTCACAAACGTATTTGTTTCAGAACTGAGGTTAATCATTGTTCCAGTAAAATTAAGAAAATCATTCGTCAATACTGGCCAATTCTTAAGGTAGAACCATCTCTGATGGATGTACCTCCACCAGTATTCTCCTTCCGAAGAGCACGAACCATAAAAAAACGTTGTCATGAGGACACAAGCCACTGCGGTTAAATCTACGTGGCTCTCTCCTGTTGGAATGTATCGTTGCAACAATTGTGCTCAATGCAATAACACCGTCAATACGAAATCTTTTAATCATCCACTGACTGGACGCAAAATTCCTATTCGTCCATTTATAAATTGCAAATCAACTCATGTTATCTATATGCTTACATGTCCTTGTGGTAAGATATACGTTGGTCAAACAAAAAGATGTTTAAAATTACGTGTGGCTGAACATAAAACTGCGATTCGGTCGGCCAATTTAGATTATGCAATGGCGAAACACTACATTGAAGCTAATCATGGTTCCCCTTCATCTCTCAGATTCGTTGGGATCGAGAGAATTATTCCACGTCCAAGAGGAGGTGATATTCTGCGGAAGTTAGCTCAAAGAGAAATGTATTGGATTTTCACTTTAAAATCGATGACTCCTAGTGGTCTAAATGAGGACTTTAGTCTGAAATGTTTTTTGTAATTCTATGCACTTCTTTACATTCTGTGTTGTTATTATAATAATGTTTTCCTGAGTACATTTATGTGTATCTAATACCTGTGTGACTTTGCTATATATGGTCTGATTGAGTAATGGAATGATTGAACGAGTTGGATTTGTGTAATTGCCTGCAACTGCAATTTGTGCACTGTGGAAATTATATATTCTAGCCGTGTTTCTTTCATTGTTACGCTCTGACGAAGGCTTGATTTAGCCGAAACGCGTTAGCGCTTTTTTTAGTGTTTGCCTACAATAAAAGGTATATCTATATTCCGTCTTGATTCGTTTATTTGGATGTGCGACCATTCTCTACATTTCTTTTATTTCTTATAGGATTCATATCCAACTGCAAGTCATGTAGAATGGCACAGTCATAAAATAACAAGGCCATGAGGGAAAAAAATTAAATGAGCCCGGTTCAAAAGTGTGCATACCCTCAGTTCCTCATACTGTGTATTGCCCCCTTTAGCATCAATAACAGCATGCAGTGTTTTGTGATAGATGTCAATGAGGCCCCTAATTCTCTCAGGTGGTATAGCTGCCCATTCTTCCTTGCAAAATGCCTCCAGCTCCTGCAAATTCTTTGGTCGTCTTGCATGACCTGCACATTTGAGATCTCCTCGAAACGGTTTGATGAATTCGGGGTCAGGAGACTGTGATGGCCACTCCAGAACCTTCACCTTTCTCTCCTGCAACCACTGGAGGGTCAACTTGGCCGTGTGGTTCGAATCATTGTCATGCTGGAAAGTTCAAGTGCGTCCCACGCACAGCTTTCGTGCTGAAGAATGCAAATTGTCTGCCAGTATTTTCTCATTGCATACTGCATTCACCTTGCCATCAATTTTCACGAGATTCCCTGTGCCTTTAGAGTTCACACATCCCCAAATATCAGAGAGCCACCACCCTGCTTTACAGTGGGAGTGGTGTTGGCCACTCCCCAAACATAGCGCTTATGGTTGTGACTATAAAGTTCTATTTTAGTTTCGTCACTCCATATGACAGTATTCCGGAAGTTGCAAGGTGTGTCAAGGTGTTGTCTGACATATTTTAGGTGGGTTTTTTTTTGTGGGATTGGCACAATAATGGCTTCCTTCAAGCAACTCGACGATGCAGTATCTCCTTATTGTCCTCATTGAAATGACCACACCATATTTTTCCAGAGCATCCTGTATCTCTCTTGATGTAACCTGAAGATTTTTCTTTGTGACCCAAACTATTCCCCAGGCAGTTTGGGCTGAAACCTTTCTTGGCCACCTGACCTTGGCTTGGTATCAACATATCCCCTTATCTTCTACCTCTTAATCACAAACTGAACAGTACTGACTGGCATTTTCAAGTCTTTGGATATCTTTTCGAATATCCTTTCCCATCTTTAACATAGAACGCAATGCTTAAGTACCCTCGGCCGTATGGGCATAAGACAAGGAATTACATATAACATATAAAGGGTTTTTTAAAGTATACCTGTGTAACACAATGTGTTTAATACTTTCAGGATTGAGAGAAGTTTCAAGAGTCAAAAGGAAGACAGAGGTAATTGTCCAATTTCATCTAGGACCTGGCAGGTTGTATGGAAAGTGTGGAACAGGACAGCTGGGACTTTACATGGTTTGGCATTCAGAATATGAAGTCTGACATGATGCGCAGTCATCAAAATTCGATGTTATGTTAAAGGTGACTGAACAGTTTGGTTGATAATGTTGCTACATCAAATTGTTATTAGAAGGTATTTGAAGTAGGTGAAGGCCATGTAGCTTCCATGTCCTCCAACTTGATTATCCAGTGAGTACACCTTATGAATTTGACATAGCTACACCAAAAAATGTCATGGTAGTGCAAAGGCGTAATGAAACTAACACTGTTCAGAAACAATGTTACCTTTTGACCTCATTAACCAGGTGAAGGTCATCCACCTTTAATGTTCTGCAAGCTGATTATCCAGAACATACACGCTGTAAATTTTACGCGGCTACAGCAAAAATAGTGGATGTAATCAAGGAAACAGTGTTTATAAAGAAGGTGACCTTTTGACCCCTTAAAGTAGGTCAAGGTTACCCATCTTTGCACTTGTCCAAGCTATATGTCCCAAGAACAGTCCCTGTGAATGTCATGACCCTGACATTAATAGGAAAGGAGTTATTGTCTACACAGACGGACGGACAGACGGACGCAAGGTCTTCAAGGCCGTGTAGCTTCCATGTCCTCCAACTTGATTATCCAGTGAGTACACCTTATGAATTTGACATAGCTACATCAAGAAATGTCATGGTAGTGCAAAGGCGTAATGAAAGTAACACTGTTCAGAAACAATGTGACCTTTTGACCCCATTAACCAGGTGAAGTTCATCCACCTTTAATGTTCTGCACATAGATTGTATAAAAAGATGGACGCAGCACCCTAATCTGAAAAAAGAAGCCCAGGCGGAAGTACCGTAGAATGGCATTCTATTTAATGGCCAGCAGATGGCGACGTCAGTGGTTGCAGAAAGAAGTTCAGTGCTATTGAAGTCTATGAGAAAATGACCCTACTTTCCCACCTGATTTTTCATTTAAATAATGATTTTTCACATTATTTTATGGTAGCTATAGAAAGTTTTAAGTCTCCTTTGATATATCATGATGTTCATTTTTGTAAATTATGGTCCCATATAGACTAGAATAAAGGATAAAGCCAGAATATGCTTTTGGGGCGTGGCTATCCTATGGTCCTCCTCCGATACGGTCAGATCCAGAGCCATGTCCCTCCTCGGATCTTCAATTCACGCTCTCATCCAATAGAAATCACATCCGGTTTCAAAATGACAAAATGGCGCAATTCAAACAGCCAAAATCGAGGCTTCCTTTATGGTATGCTGAAACCAATGGGTGACGTCACGGTAGCTTCGTCCATCTTTTTATACAGTCTATGGTTCTGCAAGCTGATTATCCAGAACATACACGCTGTAAATTTTACATGGCTATAACAAAAATAGTGGATGCAATCAAGGAAATAGTGTTTACAAAGAATGTGACCTTTTGACCCCTTAAAGTAGGTCAAGGTTACCCATCTTCGAACTTGTCCAAGCTAAATGTCCCAAGAACAGTCCCTGTGAATGTCATGACCCTGACATTAATAGGAAAGGAATTATTATCTACACAGATGGACAGACAGACAGACGGAGGGACGCAAGGTCTTCGCAATACCCGATGGCCATATTTTGGCCTTGGGTAAAAAGTTGAACTACTTTGTTACGAAGGTCTTTAGACAGTTCTTTTCCGCTCCCCATGGCTCAGTGTCTAGACAGATCAGTGCATCCACTCGGCAGCTAACAAACTCAATGACCGTACACAGACACTAGTTACAATTTAAAAAGCCACAGGTGTGGAACCCTTCATAGCCATTTAAACCTGAGTGTGTCAACTTGTGTCTATATAACAAGGTCAAACATTCATGGGTGTGTAAACTTAGGATCAGGGCTGCTTGGGTGATTTCAGCTGTCATTATGTTTTAAAAAGGAGTCAAACACCCATGTGATGATAAATGACTTCACATGATCACTATCCTTAAATAAAAGACAAGTTTTTTGCATGATGAGTAATATTTTCAAAATAAATGGCAACATTTCACAAATTCAGCAAGGGTATGCAAACTTTTGAGCACAGCTGAACATGGTCCAAGCAACATGAGGTAATCATCAGTTTTGAAGCAGTGAGGACACAAACTGTATAAGAATTTCAAACAATTTCCAGTTCATGGCACATAAAGGCGCATGGTATACTTTGCCCTGCAAATTTCAGGTTGATTAGTCATTGTCTTCTTGTCTTTGAAATAGCAGCCATTATCTGATTGACAAATAGCGGCCAGATAAAGATTTATTTTGCTCATTGAAAAGATGATTTGATCCTAATAGAGATGAAATATGCACAATTAGAACCACTGAGTGAAATGGCTGAAAACAATATGTTTTTCTTACTAATGTGCCACATACTGGTCTATTTTAATCAAATTTGTTGTACCTCTTTATAGAGCTACCATCTGGCCAATCAAAGTAATTGGCATTAAGACTACCCTTTTACACATCTTTAACGATAGTATAAAGTTTCATGATTGATGACAGTTAAAGTGAGTTCAGGAGTTAATGAAATTTAACTGGCTGATGTCAGCCATTTTGTTTGAATTATCACTTTGTTCTTATAGGTTTTCATGGCAACCTTCACCATAATGAAGTGTGCAAAATTTAAAGTAGCTCGCACAATTGGTTTAAGAGTTACGACCATTTGTTTCCTATGGCACCACCTATGAACGGATTTCTACCCAATTAATTGTGATGAAGTTGCATGGCTTGTAGATGTGAGATCTGAAGTTTGGTAATGACTGAAAATTGCATCAAGGAGTTACAGCTCCTTATATCAATATAGGCCAAGCCCTCAAATTTTGTGTGAATTTATCCCATTATCTAGGACAAAGAATTCAAAATGGCAGGAAGTGTACAAGTACAAAAATGGGTGTGGCTCACATGGATTGATTTGCTTTGACCCACAGAATCTAACAAAAAAGAATTTTGTTTCTACAACCTGTGGTTTAGAGGTTCTTGCCCAAGACATATTGTACCTCTTCTTAGTGCCCCCATATGGCCAATCAAAGTAATTTCAATAAAAATGGCTCTTTTCCACATCCTTAGCAAGAATATAAAGTTTATGATGACAGGAGACAGCTAAAGTGAGTATAGGGGCTACTGAACTAAGATGGACTGATGTTGGCCATGTTTTTTCATTCATCATTTTGTTCTAATAGATTTTCATAGCAACCCTGACTAACATGAAGCATGCAAAATTTCAAGTTGACTGGACAAATGGTTTAGGAGTTAGGACCTTTGTTTGCTAAAATGCCACCTATGGATGGATTTATACCAATCGAAAAAATTTTAAGCTGTACATCCATATGTACACTACAGGCCAAAAGTTTGGAAGCAAGATCAAATTTGTACAAAAAAAAAGATCATAGTTTCACTGGCATACTTTGCAACAAAATAAACATGATTATTATATAAAGAGTCATTTATCAGAATACATTTTTACTCAAATTATCAGGCCCTTATTACTAGGCCCATGGTCCTAGTGCCCGCTGGATTGCCGTTGGAATCCGATGGGCTGTAAACCATGACATAAAGTGAATAATGCAAACTGTGATTTGTTTTTTACTTTTTCACTGAAGTTATGACTCTTGCAAATCTTCTCAACCCAAAAAACTAAGCCCCTCCTTTCTTTTGTTAACATTTATTCAACAATGGTCTGGTAACATCAATGTATACAGTACCAAAAGGTAAATAAAGGAAAATGGTGCATATCAATGAAAGAAAAGTCTAATCATGCAGTAAATACATCCCAAAATCCATAGATTTCATACTGGTTTTTAAGAGAGGCATTGTGAACAGAAACTTGAAGTTGCTTCCAAATTTTTGACCTGTATTGGCCTTGCTTCCAAACTTCTGGCCTGTAGTGTACCTCCCCACCAAATTTCACATTGATCCCTTCAGTGGTTTGGGAGAAGAAAATCAAAGTTAACGCAGATGGCAACGCGTGATCGCATAAGCTCCCTTTGGTCCGTTGGACCAAGTGAGCTAAAAATGAGATAAAGAAAAAAAATTAACAGGAAAATGGAAAAGCATTGGCCACGTGGAAGCAGAAACGCACCCTTTATTCTTTGCTTTCATAATGAAGAGTCAAGCCTGTTTCATGTCATGTTTATGTTATTAGGGTCAACAAGCAAATCGTTTTAAAATAGCTTAAAACACTTGTGCTCAGCAACCTCATTTGGAACTTAATAATTTTCTTTGTGTCCAACTTGATCTGTTAAAAAATGTTATCCCTTGGAATTACAACCAAATACAAAAAAATGAACACAATATGTCCAAACATATGCTATGCACAGTATGCACTTTTATTCTTCGTGGCATGCTCAGATATTTTTGTCAAAAAGTGGATTAAGAGGGTAAATAACTGCCCTGAATATGAAAAGCACTGAGTAAGAATTGTGAGCATTCGGCATGCCATTCAGATTTGGCTCCCTTTCCCACGTCACATGCAGACTCGAGAGAAATATTTTGCCCCTCATTAGAATACCTCCCCCCACAGCTTATTTTTGGATGGCGATGTCCCAGCACAGTCAAGCAAAACACTATACAAGTGTGCTATCCACTTTTAGCCTGACTGCTTTATACTATTAACCTGGGTCTGTAAAAGGCAGGATTGGAGAGAAAACATACACAAGTGTACAGTGATGATTATACACCACCACTTTCAGCTAAAAGGGGTGCTTAACATATTACTTCTCCATAACTTTTTGGTGAAAATGTAGTTAAAAATACTATTGTAGGCACTGAGATCAAAAAAAAAAATTCCCATAAGTATATTGAGGTAAAAATATGGGTAATCAACAAAAACACTGAAAACACTTATTTTTTATAACAAATGAAAGGTGTGCAAATTATTATTATTTATTTATTTTTTATCATGCAGAAACAGGAACAGCATGAAAGCAATTATTCTTTTAGGGGTCAGAGGCTCACAGCACGGCATTGAGATCCCATAACGCTGGCGTTACCACTGGGGGGACATTGGGCTTTAGGAGGTTAATCCATCATGTTTAAGGGTGGCTATAGAGTGTCTCTGGACCGAGAAGGCGCAGCAGAACAATACTGTGTGCAGAGTGATGTTTGGAACCTAACAGGAATGGCAGGCTCATTGAGAGGTGACAGAAATGTGCAAAGTCCCAGGTAAGGTCATACTGGCTCTGGCTCCAGCTTTGTCTTTAGTTAATATACCGTAGCGCAGGGCTGAGTTTTTACAAAGCTGTTTGTTTCTCCCCTTGCTCTCTGCCACACAGCCTCAGACCAGAGTTCTGCTGTTCGCTCGACAAGTGAGACGCACATTGTGGGGGGGGTCAGGATTCTCATAAATACTGAACTTATCAAAGCAAGGCCTGACAGCCAATGAAAGCTGAGGAATGGAGAGGAGCCTTTCAAAAGACGCATGCCAACAAAAGCGAAAAAACTGAGCGCTTTTAGAGTGGAATGGAAATTCTCTCTAAGTGTCACTCCATTTCACGAGGACAGCAGGCCCACGAGACAAACGAGGAAATGACTCACTTGTCTTCGATGGAGCTCAGTCCACCACTGCCACATTTTACGTTGGTAGAGAGTGGACTGATGCGACTGGATGGCCAGCATACACAAAGGAGGACATAGGGCAATATGTGCGCCCATAACCCGCAGCCAATACAATATAAGACAATGAATGATGTTCGCATTGGAAAGCACTAGAAGCAAAAGCATGCTCAGCTAGCCGCAGAACTGTTAAAGTGTGTGCCTTTGTTATACAGCAGTAAACTGGCTTTGAGTGACTAGTAGTTAAAAATCAAAGTAGAGAGACTGTGCTGTGTGCATCAAAGTTCTAACTTTACTGCACTTTCCTTCCCTGAACAGCATGGTGCACAAACACACTCAGGTACAGAGATAATGGTACTTCACGATGTACAGCAATTCAGCTTTAATAAATCTAAAGGTCATCTCAAGAGGGCAGGTGGAAACTTTTATAATTAATATGCCAGCTTCTGTATTAAGAGTCACTAAATTATATTCTTGTTGAGACCAGGAAAAACTAATTTCACACCATTTTCAGATTTTTTTTATGTGACTTGAGCCATTATATTTGATATCTATTGAAACAAATTGATGGCTGTCAACAAGAGGGCGGGGAAGCCATTTGTTAAATTGCTTAATTGCCTGAAATCAGCACTATTAGCAGAGCAGGTAATATCTATCTGCAATGCTTTTTAAACATTACTCACTGACATATCAGGTCTGCAAAGAGCCAGGGTCACAGCGGTCATGGTTAGCGGGGGGCCGTTTTTGAAAGCGGCACTTGGCTAAAACCACTTTCATTTGCCACCTTGAAATGTGCCATTATCTTTGGCCCACTCTATTGACGTGATGGTCGAGGTCTCCTGTCGCTCTCCGATAAGACTTTGCCACGGTGCCAGGATGTCGCATAAAGACCAGGGATGACGCTGTTGAAATGGTACTCTCAGCAAAAGTGCACTCAGAGAAGAGTCTGGACAGGGAGGGGTGCTCTAACTATGAATGGGTTCACCTCAGGTACAGACAGACAACAGCACAAATATACTCAACAAAGTCAGGACAAACTATATAGGAAAGGTGCAGATAAAATGATAAAGTACATGGTACAGTAGTCGAAGCTGGGCATTTGTGAGCAATCAAGTGAAAAGGAATGAAACAAGCAGTATGTAACACACGGTGAAAGTGTAGCTGAGGACCCCCGCCTTCTATATTGGTAGCCTTCAAAGTAAGAATCACAGAGCCACTGATTGAATTATTCCATGGCTACTCTAAGCTCACATTTCCCCTGCATCTCACATGTATAGTGTAAGAAGGGGGTGGTCCTGGCCCGTAGGAGTGACAGAGTCACTGTACAGCTGAGGCCTGGTGCATAGTGGCTTGGCTGCATTGCTCGGACAGGCAGAGGCCGAGCGCCAGGGTTATGCCTCTTGGCTTAGGTGGAAGGAAAATAGTTGCATTATGCAGGTCAATGGAAGAAGGGCAGAATTATTGATCCACCAAACTTGGTGCACAGTGCAGGAGTGGCTCTATGAGGCAGGCTATTAAATAAAGACCTGCCGGACAAGGAAACTCTAAGATGCTCCTCAGTTTGACTGTGAATAGAATGAATGAAATACAGCACAGGAAATATCCAGGGCCAGGATATACCTTCATACTGCTGTCGGGATCACTCACAGAGTCGAATATTCACGAGTATCTTCACAATACCAGCGTGACTAATCCCATCAGAAAAGTGAATTAGGAATGATCACACTCACTTTGCCAAGTGGGTTATATAATTTACTTTACCCATACATATTATATCGAACAAAGATAAAATAGGAAAAAATAAGATTTGAAGGGTAGTAAAACATAAAATGCATAGCAGCCTGGTAAATGTTTGCAGAATTGCACCTCAACCTTTAATGAGGCTCATTTGTTTGTATGGCCTGGTGCTGCTTTAAACACAGGTGGTGTGACCAAGGTCCCATCCTGTGTGTCCCCGTCCTAAGTCCACACACTGACCTCAAACAGTTTTCATGACCCAAAAAATCAGCACTCCTAACCTTTCCCCTTAGTTCATCATCTACAACCCCAATTCCGAAATAGCTGGGACAAAGTGTAAATTGTGAATAAAATCAAAACGCAATGACTTTCAAATCACACCAGCCAGTATTTTATTCACAATAGAACAGAGATAACAGAGCAAATGTTGAAACTGAGAAATTCTACAATTTTATCCTCAAAATGAGCTCATTTCAAATTTGATGGCTGCTACGGCTCTCAAAAAAATTGGGACAGAGGCCTGTTCACCATGGTGTAGCATCCCCTCTTCTTTTTAACACAGAGTGGAGGTGTCTGGGCATTCAGGAGACAATTTTCTTGAGTTTAGCTATTGGAATTAAACTTGTTTAATACAGGCTTCCAGCTGCTGGAGAGTTTTGGGTCTCCTTTGAAGGACTTTTCCTTTAATTATGCGCCAAATGTTCTCAATCAGTGACAGATCAGGACTGCAGGCAGGTCAGTTCAGCACACGGACTCTTCTACCACGAAGCCATGCTTTTGTAATAGCTGCAGCATGTGGTTTTGCATTGTTCTGCTGAAATACACAAGGCCTGGAATATATGTCGTCTGGAGGGAAGCATATGTTGCTCTAAAACCTTTATATACCTTTCAGCATTCATGGTGTTTTTGAAAACATGCAAGTGTCCCACACCATATGCACAAATGCATCCCCATACCATCAGAGATGCTGGCTTTTGAACTAAACACTGATAACAGGAGGGGTGGTCTTTCTCCTCTTTAGCCTGGAGGACACGACGCCCATGATTTCCGACAAGAATGTCAAATTTGGACTCGTATAACCACAGGACACTTTGCCACTTTGCAACAGTCCATTTTAAATGAGCCTTGGCCCACTGAACACGGCGGCGCTTCTGGATCATGCTCAACAATGGTTTCCTTTTTGCATGATAGAGTTTTAGGTGGCATCTGCGGATGGCACGGCGGACTGTGTTTACAGACAGTGGTTTCTTGAAGTATTCCTGGGCCCATTTAGTAATGTCAATGACAGAATGATGCCGGTGAGTGATGCAGTGGCGTCTGAGGGCCCAAAGATCACGGGCATCCAGTAAAGGTCTTTGGCCTTCTCCCTTACGCACAGACATTTTTCCAGTTTCTCTGAATCTTTTGATGATGTTATGTACTGTCGATGATGAGACTTTCAAAGCCTTTGTAATTTGATGTTGAGGAACATTGTTTTTAAAGTATTCCACAACTTTTTTATGCAAGCCTTCACAGGTTGGAGAGCCTCTGGCCATCTTTACTTCTGAGAGACTCAGCCTCTCTAAGACATCCCTTTTATTGCCAATCATGTTACACACCTGATGCCAGTTAACTTAATTACTTGCTAAATGTTATTTCAGCTGATTCTCTTATATATTAATTGCTTTTTCAGCCCTTTTTTGCCTGTGTGCCAACTTTTTTGAGACCCCCTGCAGCCAGAAAATTTGAAATAAGCTCATTTTGTGGATAAAAATGTAAAATGTCTCAGTTTCAACATTTGAAATGTTATCTATGTTCTATTGTAAATAACATATTGGCTCATGTGATCTGAAAGTCATTGTATTTTGATTTTATTCACAATTTACACTATGTCCCAACTATTTCGGAATTGGGGCTGTACAAGAAGGAGGTGACGTCTGGTTCGAAGCCATATCAATGTTTCCATCTTCATTTGGATAAAGGCGTATTTGAGAAGACCACATGAATCCTAGTCTCTACTGGAAGACTGGCAGCACCAGAAAGTTCTGACTGAAATTGTGCCATGTTTCAGCTTGCTGTGTCATGTTCATGTGAGAACAAGCTTTAGCCCACATCAGCGCATGGTACAGACACATACTGTATTGTAAATGCTGCATTCATTGGTCTACTTTGACAAAAAAGCAAACCACCGAGCAGGACTGTAACGTTTTTTTCCACTGTTGGCTTTTGCTCTACCGTAACAACTGCAAGATGCCCTGTTTTTAAGTGGCGCGCAAACAAAATTTAGTGGCACCTACTATTTTCATGGTTTAGCACAGTATTTATATTTTTCATCCCATAGGTGTAACAGCTATACCATCAATGGTTAATGTAAAATCACTGAACTTCATAAACATGAATCAGGTGCATTGAAGCACCTTAGTATGTCTGTTTCTTAAACAAATAATTGGGAGGGCACTGTTAAAAGAGCTTAACTTTCTTTAAAAGAAAACTTTTTTACTCAGTGAAGTAAGGAATGGTTGCTTATACATCTAAATGCAATCTATAAGAATCTATATTCTTTCATTCTTATTTCCTCCTTTGTTAATTGGAGAGCCTTAATTATTGTGGCCCCATGCCGCTAGTCTTGCTGGGGTGTGATGTCAATGTTGCACTAAACAGTGGACTGGTAACCAGCTAGTGTTTTACATGAGGCACACTGATGTAGAAACAAGGATGTTTTGCTGAGTAGTTAACCCAATTCAGAAGCTATTTACAGAATGGCATATTTACTCCATGCTCTATAAGGCACCAGAATATAAAGGACACTATGTACGCTAGTCTCCATAACAATATAATGTGTAGTAATCAGAATGGGATAATGACTATGGGCCTCACGCAGCAACATTTTCTTAAAATTATCTTATATTTTGTCTTTTTTTTTGTTAAGAGAAAAAAAAAAAAGAGAAGTGAACTCCAGATGCACCAAACATTCTTACCATCCAAATCTGCCCTTACTCATGAGCGCTGAATGATGAATCCCATTTGATCGTAAATTGCACGGTGGTCGATAGCTTGTAATTAGTATAGGTAATACCCACTAAACGCACGTAAGGGAAGGTGTTGTGTCATGTGCAAATAGCCGACTTTGGCAAAAAAAAACTGGAGAGATGCCACCAAAAGAAAGGTTGTAAGAACAACTTCATCAGCAGAGGAATTGAAGTACTGTTAAATCAACTGAAACAAAGTAAATGTGATCTTCCAGGTTCATAGTCTCAATTGGGATTAATTGACGAGTAGCATTTTTTTAACTACAAATTAAATTATCCTATAATTAAAATTCCTTGAAAACATATAATAATCTAAATTGGGTTCTATTACGTGTATATGTCAACTTACACGGATTGCTCGTAAGTTATGAGGATTTCCCCCCAATTGTGCAGCCTATGGACTAACAAATGAAGTTAAATAGATTTTTAATCCTAGCCACACAGCCTAGCTGGTTAAACCAGCTGCAAAGTGTAGCTGATATTGCAGAGCCATAGAGAGAGAGAGAGTTGCGACAGTGAGGGGCCAGAACGTGGGAGGGTCGCGTGATTCTTGTAGCCGGGGAAAAGTTCCAAACAAAGCCTGGCGGGCAATTGGAACGCACAGATTCAACTTGTTAGCAGCGATTTGGGAACTATTAAACAATATTTCCTTTTTTCACCACATACATGTATTTCATGGTGACGCATTTTGTGTTGTTGTCTAGTTACATTTTCATTGTAATATTGTTTTTAGAATTCCTGGATTTTGAGGGTGTATGAATGAGGACAGCAAGCTAGCCTGCTTTAATGATATAATCCTTAACTAGCAAAACACTGCTTTGCACTGTGCTTAATTTCCCCATTTGCACACACCCTCATAACATGTTAGCATCTTATGCTGCAGTTAGTATAACCTTATATTAGGTAATTAGTAATATCTGAATTGACCGAATAGGATTTCCACACTTTCAGTGGACCATATAATTCACAAACCATACAAATATGCCACTAAATTGTTAATTACCCCTCAGTGATACTTTATCAAATGTGGTTAACGTAAACTAATGTTACATTACCGTTAGCCATGTCAATCTTCACTAACAGCATTAAATCTAAAAATCTGCAGGCAAATGACAAGCTATCATGCTTTAGAACATGCCGTTAATTTGATTCAAACGTGCTTATAAATTGGTTATCACAAAGATGTCAACTGCAATTTCTTACCCTTTAATAATCGCTCCCTAGATTGATTGTGTGTGTGTGTGTGTGTGTGTGTGTGTGTGTATATATATATATATTCACACATTAGCTACACATAGTTGTGATACAGGCTAACTATTTGATTGGAATGAGCTGGGCATGGATAACCTGCAAGGAAACATCAACTTTGCTTTTTAAATAAAATTAACTCACAAACCTGTCCAGTGTGCCAGTATTTCAGGTCATTTCAATAATTGTACACTAAGGTAGCCTCGCAAGTTTGCAAAAATATTTGGTTTCCAGAAATCTTAACCTCAAAGCCTTTTATTCAGGGACTATTGTAGGCTATGTATCATCTTGTAGCCTAAAGTGCTCACCTTCCTCCCATTCGACTGTATCTTGTGTATGGGGGGGTTGAGGGAAGATTTCCTAGGGCTGCTGCATCTGTGCACAACGGCATTTAATATTAAAGGGGAATTTCGGAAAAATACGTTTTTGTCGATTTCTGGTCTTTTTTTAAACATGAACGTAATCTAGGGATCAAAGCAAATAATCCTACCGAGGAACTTTGTCCTGCGACGTGAATGCGCTGTGTATTTTGTTATTGCAAATTCTATTCGACCAAGCAGATAGATTTCTCCAAAAACTATATTTCCTGCCACAAGGTGACATCCTAAAAGAATGGACAAAGAATGTCACCTAGTGGCGGGAGATGTAGTTTTTGGAGAAATCTATCTGCTTGATCGAATAGAATTTGTTTTCACAAAATACACAGCGAATATATGTTGCAGGACAAAGTTCTCAGGTAGGATTATTTGCTTTGATCCCTAGAACACGTTCATGTTTAAAAAAGACCAGAAGTCAACAAAAACGTATTTTTCCGAAATGCACCTTTAGCAATCTAGCCTACTGTGCGGACAGTGGGCTATTTTTAAGTAGCTACCATAAGTCAGGATGAAGGCTACAAACTCATTTATCTCTTTATGTGGACAAAAGTACACCAATCTCATATTCTGTCGCAAGGGCCCAGGGTATTCATGAATGACAGTGCAAATGAAGTTTTCATCCAGGCAGTAGCCAAACTCAGCTATCCTAGCCATTTAGCAAGTCAGTTTGTTAATGGCCAGATACGTAAATATCTTTCTTTTGAATAAACTGGGTCACCAACTGTCGACCTTTCTTCTCTCTCTCAGCCATTTCTTTCCTTTCCCTTCTTTTCTGGCACCCTGACTTCGGCACCCTGCCTCTCTCTGTCTCAGTTCACCACTAGTCTGAATTAAGGGCACACAGTCAGTTCACGCAGTCCCATGACCTGGGCCATACAAAACGATGAATAGTAAGAGGGGGGGCCCATGTGCTGAGAATGTTAAAAATGTGAAAATTGAGAAACAAACAACAAATGCAATGTCTTCAGGTTGAATTTAAAACAGATCCGATTTTAGTAGACAGACAACTTACAATTCTAATACCAGTGAGCCATAGAGAGAGAGAGAGAGAGAGAGTTGCAACAACTCCATAGACTCCAGTGGGAGTTGTTTTACGCAATGGCGGGTCTTGGAAGCCTCAAACCGTTCCAAACAATGCAACTTGGGCCAGCGGCGCCATAAGGGGGGCGGGGCGGGGGGACTAACCATGGACGATTCTAGGGGCCCAGCATTCACAGGGGCCCCAGAGAGGATACTGTTATTATTATAAACATTTGTAAATAAAATATTTGGACACTTTAATTTCGTATTTTAATTTTTGTAATAACTTGACCAATTTAAAATGAATGTCACTAGCAGGGATAAAAAGAAACTTCGAGTTCAAAGACGGTAATGACTCTCATTTGCTTTATGATTCCCTAAATAAATCACTCCCTAATCCTTTCCCATCAGCTATCTTTTTTGAATATAATGTTCGTGAGCTAGTCACCATGGTTCGTAGCTAACATTCTCCCACGATCACGTGAGTAACTTTTTTGTCACTCATGTCATAGTAGTGAAAATCACTAGTGACCTCAGCGCATTCTATCAGCTTATTTAGCTACTAGGGGTGGGGGAAATAATCAGTTCTACGATGCATCGCGATGCTTTGTTAAACGATTCAGCATCGATTCAGGAATCGATTATCAACGCAATTTTCAATGGACTGCCACTCCCGGAGTTCAGGAGTTTGAAGTTACGCGTTATTAAGGAACCCATCAACATTCATGCAAAGACATGCCCCTCAGGAGCATTCAAGTGCTATGATTGGCCAGTCAACCTAGCGCCAGGATTAGCCAACCATTCAGCTCTAGGATTGGAATCCTACCGCTTGAGCAGCTGACCAATCTTAGCGTTTGAATGCCTCGGAGGGGCATGTCTTTTATGCAGAACGTGTGCGCCATATTTACAATCCAGACGGAGGGGCGGGTGCAAGAGAGAAAAGAGGTACAAGTACCACCACATTTTAAAAAGCTGATGTTTGGGAACACTTTGGATTTTGTGAGATCGATGCAAAAAAAAACAGAGCTGGACTAAGACTTATGCAATTTGCAAGACATATAACGCAAAAATCAAGTACGTAGGCAACACGACAAATATGAGAAATTATATTGCCTGTTGCCACTCCAAGCTAACTTTAGCAGGGAAAAAAACAACCGTTGTTGTATCCAACCAGGAAACTCTTGAACAGACACTCGTCTCAAAGCTGGCACCTAACTCTGACAGGGCCAAAAAGATTACAAAGGCTGTCGAAATTCATGTGGCTAAAGATCTGCGCCCTTACTTCATCGTGGAAAGTAAAGGCTTTCGTTTTCTCCTGCATACCTTGGAACCGAGGTACAACGTTCTGTTCAGGCGATTCTTCACAGACACGGCTATACCAACGCTTTACTGTGACACGAAAGCTCAAGTAATGAAGTCAAAGAGGTAGGGGAGCTGTTGCCACATGTTTACTGAGTGTAAGAAATGCGCATTACATAATACAGCCACTAAATAATTATTTTTTTCAATGTAAATCGGTTTTACTTTGATGTATGAAAACGTAATGCACTATGGAAGAGGTTTATTTTTAACTATTTTTGAGCACTATGTTCAGTCTTATCTGGTGGATTGAAAGATGAATATTTTATTTATTTGAAAAGGGGCAGCTGTTCATGTTATTTGTTACAACAACGTATAAATAAAAGGGTTTTAATTTCACCTGATAGTTTGTATTGATGGGGAAAAATAAACCATGTACAGAAATCTGAAATTGAGATGCACTGAGAATCGTTTAATAATCGAATCGTGACCCTCTGAATCGTAATCGAATCGAATCGTGAGGTGACTGAAGATTCCCACCCATATTAGCTACATTTCAGTTTTGTGGGAAAATGGAATGAACCATGATCATTCTCCCTAAACCAGGCAGGCAGTTAGCAGCTGCTTAATGCCGATGTAAGCAAACTCTGCCTAAATTCCTAAACCAACAGGAAAAGATAAGTGATCGGTTACCAATGTTAAATTGAGAAGCATTCCAGGAGATTACAATTCATCAGTCGAATCGTAACCATTCCTATAACAAGCAGAATTATAGAAGCGCACAAATAAACTCACCGACCACGTAAGTATGTAGCCAACAAGAAGCATTTTCTCACTAAGAGGTTCATAGTCAAATATAATGTTACCAATTTTTTTTAATAAGCTATATCAAATATTACTTTTGCAACACAGCAACCAGCCCCTGACAGTAAAATTTTTTCCTAGTTACGTTAAGCCAGGAATACACTGTGCGATATTGGCCCCTTTTTGACCCGATTTTCGAGACACACAACTCGTTTTGAAGTTGTGTCGACTTCCACCTTCATGTTTGAAATTTTGGTCAGCTCTCGGGAGTCACTCGCGCAGTTGAAGCAGAGCCAATATCAGAGCCTTTTTTTCTCACTGCGCCTGTGTGAAGTGACTGACATAGCGTCATAGCGGCTTTCACATAGTATATGGCTGGGCCGCACATGGTGCGTTTTTCTAACTAACGTTAGCTCGTAAGTGTACTACTGCGGAGAAACCCACTCATTATGGTAGGCTGTTGCAACACCAACTAGATGGACAGTCAGAGACTGCAACATCCCAAGAGGCCACTTACAGTGATATTCTACTATAGTAGCATACTGCGGCACACAGGATGGCACAGATGAGCAACGTAGCCCGTTTCTCATTTGTTAGCAGCACTGTCGTCCTCTTCCACTCGTCATCTTCTTCTACTTCTTCTGGTCTTCTTCTTCGTAGTCCTCTTCTGTACCTCCGTGCCTTCAAATGAAACGTTATTGACAAATGCAAATCGCCAGAACAGTCCACCGGGACTGACTAGACATGTAGTGCGAGCAATCAGATCGTGGCAGACAGTCAGACCGTAGATTGTGAGCACCTCAATCGTGAGTCTTGGCTTCACAACGCAGACGATTTACTCGTACAGTGTGAGGTGGTAGCTGTATCGACACTCGTAATTTTGTTAAGTCAAATACGAGCCTTTCTCATGACAGGTAATAAACTCACTAAGTCAGTATTGGGAATTTTTTTTTTTTTTTTTTTAAGTCACATTGCGAGTCTGTTTCAGTTTACGGTCACTCATAAGCCTTTGTTATCTGAATTTGAGCTTCTGGTTTTTGACTTCCATTGTTTTATGGTTTAAGAGTTTGGATTTCCCTTAGTGTCTGTTTGGTTTTGGCTCTCAACTTTTGAATGCATTTTGGTTTAAGATTCTGCTTTCTCCTCTGTCCTGCATTCTGCCTAGCTGGTCACTGGATTATGGCCAGTTTAATGGCTTCAATTCTGCTGACTGCTTCGGTACTGTAGTCTTCTCATCTGTTACTGAATCAGACTGCCTGACCCTGAGTTTGCTTGCAATAAACTGTGAAACTGAACTTCACAGGAGTCCTGAGTCCCTAGTCTGTCTGAAAACATTAATGCCAACGACCATTTTCCACTCGTTTCATGATCCCCTAAATCAGAGTTGTCAAACTAGTCTGTGAAAGGGCCACGGGGCTGCAACCGAGCAGAAGCACACCTGATACAGCTAATCGACTGTGCAAGCTGAGATCAGTTGATCAGATTAGTTGAGCTTCTGCTTGAATGGATTGAAAACCTGGAGCCCCTCGGCCCTTTAATGGACCAGTTTGACACCCCTGCCCTAAATGTAGTTACCAAGGTAATCCTACACAATCTGTTAGCTCCTTTAAATGCTATTTTGGCGAGCTACACAGCTCATTCTTCCCAAATCAGGCGTTTTAACTTTTTGACACGCGTTCCATGATGCAGTAGATAAAATGTGACCTAAGGTCATTCTGTTAGCTCATTCAGCCACATTTTTTTTCACCATTTTTCACTCACTTAATGATCCCCCAACTATAAGGTTACCTGATCCTACTTCATTAGTTAGCCTGCTGGTTTAAACAGGCTACCATTTTAGCAAGCTACCAAGCTGTGTGACTAACATCCTCTCAAGATCATTTGTTTAACTTTTCATCACTTGCTTCAGAATTATTTAACCCCATAAAATGCACAGACCCATATGAGGGTCTATCAAATGCGGCTGCTGATTTAAAACCTGTGAAACTTCAGTCCCATGGTTTCCAATGATCCCAAACATGTTTTGCTGAATTACAGGGAAATGTGTACAAAATTATATTCACAATCTAGACATTTTCAATTGAATATGATGCAGTGGCCATAAAAACATGGCATCCTGGGTTTGAATATTTCTCTCAACGTAAGTGTGATGTTGTTTCAGTGAAGTGCTACAACCAGCAGATACAGAATATGTATGTGACACTGTCCTAGAATAGGAGAAAAAATTTTTTTTCTGACATTGATCCAACTTAGTGAAATTGGAAGTGAAAAGTTAGAGTTTAAGGGATTCATAAATCATGACCTAAGCGTATGCGGTCTGCTTTTCAAGCAGAATGAATTTGAGACAATGCTTCCCATGCAGGCGACTAGCTACATGGTTATTGCAGGCAAACTCTGCCTTCATTACCAAACTGATACAGAAAGATAACCAATTGATTACCAATGCGAAAACAAAACAGCACTTGAAGAGATAACAATTTTTTGGCCAATAAGCATCCATTTCCATAACGGGTATACAGATAAACTCACAAACTATTTCATATGTAGGACAATCTTACGGAGGCCAGTCTAGGCATATCTTACCAGCTAAGGCAATATGGCAAAACAAAAACAAGCCATCGCACTAGAGGTGCAAACAGACATTGCATTGCGCATGTTCATTTTAAAAAGGTCTATCAGTAACTCAATCAGTAAGTCAGTCAGTCAGAAAGGGACACACGCTCTCAGAAGGTTGTACCCCTTGCTTCAGGAAAAAAGTAGTTTGGTACGTTGCTCCTGTCTCTCAAATAAGCAAGTCTTATTTAATTTCTTCCTCCTCAATGACAACTGCGGGTCAATTCATGTCAGCCGCAACTGAGCTACAGAGCACGAACATGACACGCTGAGAGTTTACTGTTACCCTGGAGCTCAACTCCAGCACAGCACGGCAAAGACTAATCAGAGAATGCAGTCCCTTCACCCCAAAGAGGACAGAGTTGTATTCTTTCACCATTAGTCTGCTGACACAGTTCTGCTACTTCAAGCAGGAATCTAAAGCCCTGCTTTTATGCAGGCCATCCACGATAGCACAATGACCTGATAAAGGGATGCACAGACCAGTCCATCTCCACAGCACACTAAGCTTAATGAACACTGAGACAGTGGGTGGCCGTTATCGAGTGCATTGGTTTGATATTCTCTGAGCACCAATCCAGGCAGCTGTAATGACCACTTTTGTTTGTCAGGCAGCTATGGCAGAAGTTCCGCTAGTATGTGCTTCACAAGCTCTGAGCCAAAAGCTCCCACAAGTGGCCCAAGATTATCATCTTAAATATTCATAGCTGTCCTCCAATTTTCTGGCAACTTCCTGAGGGAGGAGTGGTAATAATTCAAAGTCACTTTATTTATTGAGTGATTGCACACTGCAGGTGAGGAGGACTAGTGCTGCCTTATGTAGCTGTGTCAGCAACCATTTAAAGGGTCTGAATACCAGGGAAAGACTGCAGTGAGCACAGACAGGCACTAGAGGGAGCAGAGCACAAAATCCTGAGCAAGGGCTTTAGGTCAGAATCCTCCTCTGAATAACCTGGCTGCAGTAAAGAGTTATTTCACCATTACCTAAGTGATAGTCCCAATTTATGTAAAAGGGAGAAAACTGCACTGTAAGCTACCCCGGATAAAAGCATCTGCTGACTGAATACACTGATCGATACCAGGCATTGCCCTGCACTTGAGGAGTGAGCCCTTTAATGGAGGACACTGGGTTAGAGAGCACCCTGGTTATCCGAGGCCTAATCTGAGTCGTGCTCCCTCGCCAGAAAGAACCTACAATCCATATGTGTGTTAGTTCTTATCCACTGCCATCTGCATGTAAAATAAGCAGTTCAAATGCTGATTCTCCCAACTGTACTCCCATTGTAATTTAAACCACTGACAAAATAATATGGTTTAACATAAAAGATAGATATACATTCTACGACGGATTGATGAGCTATCCAGGGTGGGTCCCTGCCTTTCGTCCATAGTCAGCTGGGATAGGCTCCAGCTCTCCCGCAACCCAAGTGAGGAAGAAGCGGTATAGAGAATGGATTGATGCATAAAATATATTCCCCCCGAATAAGACTTGTCTGTGTTCACTGCTGACCAGGAACAAATGAAGACATAAATAATAAAAAACATAACAGAGCATAAGGAATAGAAATGAAATACTACCCCAGATTTACAGACAACCCAAAGAATACATGCCTCAGAGAAATGTAAGCGATGAAATATTCCTCTTATCATAAACTACAATAAAATAACAGACTTACACATCTTTCAGCCATTTTAATTGATATGCATGTGCAATACAAAGTTTCTCACAGCCACAATCAATCCCTTGGCTTCGAGTGTAGCGCTATTCACTATTCCGCCACATTTCCCATATATTCTCCATTCAGAGCAGCCTATTTAAGTGAGTTTTTGAATTTGCTTTAAGCTTTTCATTATCTTTCCTCTAGCTAGCACAGCAGGGTTACAGCCAATCAGAAAATCACTGGACTGGAACCATGCCGCAATAACAGATAGTGAGATTTCTGGTCTAGAATCTCAAGCACCTACCCCACGTTACTCTCACGCCTGCAACCCCTGACCATCCACCCCCCATTCTCCATCCTTTCATTTTCTCGGCATTGCACTTCTCTTCTGTCGCTTTTTTTTTTTTTTTGTCCCCAAATCTCTCTTCAGTTTATTACAGTAAATTTAGACCTCCGACTGATCCTGAAAATACCAAGTTGGCAGAGAACTCTGGACAGGAAAGCATTCTGTTTACAGCTACTGTTATGGGCAGATCCCAAAAGCTCATCTCAAGTAAAACTGAAGGAGTTATGGCTGACATGCTCAATGCTGCACGAGGCACCAGGTGCTAAAACCGTTGTGGATGACACATAATATTCCTGCACTGATGAGATAGTGTATATGTACAACCTCAATTCCACATTTAAGGCAGTTTGCAAAATCAAAATAAAAACAGAATTAAGTGATTTGTGAATTCTCCTATACCACATTTAGTTGAAAACAACACAAAGAAAAAACATCTACATTTTCACCAAATTAACTGCATTTATTTTTCAAAATATTCACAAATTTCAAATTTAAGGCCTTCGACACGTTCTAAGACAAATAAAACAGGGGATTTGATAGACTGGAAAAGTTGTGGAATCTTCAGAAAAATAACCGTTGGTAACATTTCACTGATAAACAGGTCAATCAGTAACAGATGATTCAATCATGATTGGATATAAAATCATGATTGACCAAATGGCAATCTATTATGCAAAGAGGAAGCCACATATCAACTCTATCGAGCAACACCGACATCTCTTAGCTCAAGCTCATCAGAGATGAACAGATGAGTGCTGTGGTCTGACAAACCCATCTTTCAATTGTTTATGGAAATAAAGGATTTTATGTTCTCAGAGCCAAAGAGGAGAAGGACAATCCTGACTGTTATCAGCAACATGTTTGAAAGCCAGTGTCTGTCATGATCCAGGGCTGCATTAGTACACGAGACCTGGGCAACTTGCACAACTGCATAGGCAAAATTGACGCAAGAGTACGCGGGTATTTTGGAACGTGCCTTCCAGCTGCCGTCTTTTTCAAGGACACCCTTGTTAGTTCCAGCAGGATAAAGCCAAGCCACACTCTGCCTGTACTTCAACAGCGGGGCTTCGCAGTCACAGAGTGTGGGAACTGCCGGCAGCCTGGACCTCTCTCCCAAGGAAAATGACTGGCTAATTATGATGCGCAAAATACAGCAACAAAGACCCCAGACTATTGACAAACTGTATATCAGGCTAGAATCGGAACAAATCACTTTCAAAACTCCAGCGATTTGTGCTCAAAACAACAACTGAGTGTTATTAAAAAGAGAGGTGGTGTTACAAAGTGGTGAACGTGTACCTGTCCTAACTGTATTGGTACGAGTTCAAGACATCACACTTCAAAACAACTAATATGTTGAAAGTACAAAAAAGTTGATATAAGACATTACTTATCTTGCACTTTTTAAAATTGAGTACAGGTTAAAATGGATTTGCAAATTACTGCTTGGTGTTTTTTTCTTTTTTACATTTTACACATCCCAGTTCTTCTGGAATTGCGGTTATATACAACCCCATCTCTGAAAAAGTTGGGATGCTGTAAATGTAAATAAAAACAGAATGCAATAATTTACAAATCACTTGAAACATAAATTTTATTGAAAGTAGTAAAAAGATAACATATTAGATGTTTTAACTGAGAAATTATATTAATTTTTGAAAAATATCTACTTATTATGAATTTGGTTCCAGAAACACATTTCAAAAATGTTGGGACAGTGGCAACAATAGATCAGGTAAGTTGTACAATGTGAAAGAAATATACCTGGTGGAACATCTCATAGCTAATTAGGTTAATTGGCAACAGGTCAGTAAGATGATTGGGTATAAAAAGTCTTTGAGAAATAAATACGGTGTGGGCTTCACCTCTGTGAGAAAGCCTGCATGGACAAATTGTTTAAAATTTTAAAAATAAAGTTTCTCAATGTAAAATGGCAAAGAATTTGGGGACGATTTCCTCTATGATACAACATATAATTTAAAGATTCAAAGAATCTGGAGAAATCTCTGTATGCAAGGGACACGGCCGAAAACAAATCTTGAATGACCACGAGCTTCAGGCCCTCAGACGGCACTGCATTAAAAAAGTCAGGTAATGGAAATCATTGCATGGGCTCATCAACACATCTGGAAACTATTGTTGGTGAACAGAGTTAGTCACTGCATCCACTGCACATGGCATGGATAACTTGCACATCTCTGAAGACGACATTAATGCTAAATAATATATACTGGTTTTGGAGCAACACATACTACCATCCAGACGTCTTTTTCATGGAATGTCTTGCTTATTTCTGCAAGACAATTCCAAGCACCATATTCTGCTTGTATTACAATGACATGGCTCCGTAGTTTAAGAGTCTGGGTGCAAAACTGGCTTGCCTGGAGTCCAGACCTGTCACGTACTTTGTATATTTGAAACAGAAGTATGACACAGGGGGTCGCAAAGTGTTGACACCCGAAATCCTGCAAGAAAGAATAAGAAAATATTTTGCTTTCAAAACACAGCAATTGGTTCCCAAATACTTAGTGAGAGTTGTTAAAAGAAGAGATGATGCAACACAATGATGAATAAACCCCTGTCTCAACTTTTTTGAAAAGTGTTGCCGGCATAAAATTCAAAACAAGCATATATTTTTCAAAAAACAATAAAATTTCTCAATTTAAACATCAAATATCTTGTCTTTGTACTATTTTCAATAAAATTTATGGTTTCAGAGATTTGCAAATCATTGCATTCTGTTTTTATTCACATTTTACACAGCGTCCCAACTTTTCTGAAAATGGGTTGTATTTCTAATACCTCATAAGCAAACACTACTCTTTGGACAATTTCCCAGTCTAGAAAATCAATGGTCACATCGGACACCAAGGGCAGTGGAAAAATGCAGAAGTTGAATACCATGTGCTCAACTGGACATGGGTTGAGCAGGCTTCTCTCACTAAAACTGATCCACATTTCATGCAAATTCCTGTGAGCAAAGCATGCTGGTAATTGCTTATCTCAAAAAGATTAGAGAGGTACATTTCCCTGCAAAATTTGATAAAGAACAAGCTTGAAATAGAAGCCTGAGCTATTCAAAATATCTTTTTTATCCAGCTAATTTGAATTAAATGCAACAACGCTCCTCTGTATTTTTGGTGCTGCATTTATTTATTTATTTATTTATTGCTATTATTTTATCTATCGACAATTTTCAAAAATTGTGAATCTTGTTCCGTTTCATCCTTTGTTGTTTTCTCTCTTCTCGACCTCTCTTACACCATGCTTCTCCCCCTTGCTTTTTCAATGCTTCTCTCCTTCCCGCTGTCTTATTATTTCTTATTGTCCTAAATCTCAGCTCTGCAGCTTACTGTTCACTCTGGCACTGCAGTAAATTTAGAGCCCCCCATTGTGCCTGAAAACACATAGCTAATGCCGTGAGGACAGTTCCACAGTATTTCCACCTCACAATGGATGCACAAAAACAACTGCACAGTGGTGATGAGCTACAGAAAAGGATACAAGTAAACACGCACACACAGACGCATACATTCACACGCACACACATGCAACCACACTGCCACAAATTTTTAAAAAAGTTGCCGTGAAACTGCAAATGACTTTCAGATACAGCACAAAGGGGTAAATAATGATCTTTAATACCTGAGGTCCTTATGGGTCCACTAGCTATAGCTGAAACACACAGGAAAACTACATAAAAGGGCAAGGGGACCTGTCATTGTATTATAGGATGTTCATATATTCCAGTCTCCAAACAGCTCCCTAGCCAGCCTGTTTCCAGGGGCTGTGTGTGTGCAGAGCTATTGTAGCCTATGAAGATAATCTTGTGTTTTGTTTTCCCTAATCCCCCTTTCTATTGACATGTTTTCTCTTTCATTTCCCCTCTCCACTCTTTAGCCCCTCTACACTGCCTGAACAATTCAGCTGTCTACACCTACAAGGGCTCCAGCATTGAAGCCCACCTTTACCAACCCATCACTGCAAAACATACACATAACAATCGTCAATTAAATTTCTGCAGTCAACAACGCTGTTTGAAATTAGAACTGAAATTAGAAAAACAAACAGCAGCAGCGGAGATAGGCACAGTGAATTATACCGTTCTTTTTTTTCTTAATACATCCATTACCCTTGCCAATTACAGAGATCATACAGTGTTATTCCTTATTATTGCAGACTGATTTAGTTTATTGTTCTGCATGCGTTCTCTTGCCTTTTTAAGGATTTGTTCATATTGGCTCTACAAACATCCCTATATTCATTTCGTACCTTAATCACAAGACTGGGAGTGCATTGTACAACACTCTAATTTTGCAAGAAATTCAGTGGATTACAGTTTCAACTGGAGATGCTCAGCCACTGTGACCCATCAACGTGTCAATAATGAACCCAAAGCCAAAATATTAAAAGTGTACTTTAGGTAAGTCAACCCATTTGTAATGACTGATCCTGGTATATGTAGTTAGACAAATGTTGGTATCTTAGCTAGAACATCTTTATCTACATTAATGGAGCAAGCAGTGCCAACATTATTTTGAGTACAATCAGTAGTTTGACAATAAGCTTAGCACTGTCAACAGTGTCAAAATTAAATTAAACCATGCAATTGGAGGAATGAAGGTAGATCCAGCTCAGTCTCATCACATCCCCCCATAAATCATCAGTCAAAAGAAAGAGACAGACTAAGCATTAACACTTTCCCTGCCAGAGTATTTTTTGTAATTTGCCAGCCATTGCCAGCATTTTTGAAAATATTAACAGATTTTTAACACCCCCAAAATACTCGGTTGTATGAAGCCTATGTAAACGGAAAGAAGGGAGCCTCTAGTTTTAGGCAAAACAAACCATTTAATTCTAGCCTAATTCATTCTTTTTTTATGAACACTTGAATGTTTGTCAATTTCATCATAAAAAAGCCCCACATTTCAGAAAAAAAGCTGAGTAAGGTGTATAGATGCGATTTAACACTGACCCGCTGCTTTGGTTTTATGGTGTCCACATATATCAAGGAGATTCATCGCAGCTCACGATAGAGCTCATGATCACGGAACTCACCCACAAAAAAAGTCATTTCTGTCTTTACATCTTTGCGAGGCGCACTAGTGCGCATTGTTGTCTTGTTCGTTTGACTTATTTTTGTCAGAAGATCAGCAAAAATGCCTGGCATCATATAACAGTGAATACTTTCATTGATGGAAAATCCCCTTAATGACAGGAAAAGTGTTTATGAGAAAAATTTGTTGGGGTTATAATGGCCATAATAACTCAGTGTTGGTGAGTTATTTCACGTTTTCACGTTTCACATGTCGTAGGGCCGTTTTATACTCGAAAGCGTGTCAACAGATACCTTTAGAAAAGTATTGAAAGATACATGTTTTTATGCTTTAACGAAGTGTTGGATGCGGTGTGGGGTCCATAAGCTGTCATCTTGTTGTGTATCAACTTTCTATATCCATGACAAAAAAGGAACTCAGGGTCCTTCCAACCAGTGAAAATATAAGACGAATAGCAATAATAATTAATGATAACTAATAACGACAGTATTTGCAAAGTTACACATATATGAAAGGGACAACACACTGTCAGGCAAGTCCTTCTTCTGTCTCCCTGACATCACTCCGGTCATCAGTCTATGCCCACAGACTCATGTTTTACAAGCATAAAATGGACTTTAGTGTGTCCTCAGCAGTGTGTCAATCCCTGCTGTGGACCAAGGTCCTACAGCGTCTTTAGTGTGCTTAAATTAAAAGCCTTTTCCATGTTGACTCACCATCTCCCCTTCTTCTCTCTCACTCTCTCCCATTGACTCCCTCTGTTACTCTCTCGCACATTTGATCTCCCATGCTGAAACAGGCTCTATCTATTTCTATCTTCCCCCTGTTTGATATGACTCACTCAGTCTATTTTGTTCTCTCTCTCTTATTCATTTCTGAATCTCACCATTTTTGTGCTCCTCTCTGCCACAGTCTCTCTCACAGACTTTCCTGACTGTTAAAAGGGTAACAAAAAGGAACTCCACAGAGAGGCTGATGATTTTCATCTGCATATCCTACCTGGGGTCATGAGGAGGGCCTTGTCAAAGGGACGTGCAAAAACTGAGAAAACCAATATGCGCAGTCTGTTAACCTCCAAGGGTCATTAGTACAGTAGGTAAAGCCTCTCTGTAGTAGTGGAACGCTGTGAAAAGGATACCAAAGAATGATTGTAGCAGCAAAGAGACCCAAAAAGACCAGAATGGAGAGAAGTCATGGTATTTTGAGTACCACTGGCTACAGTGACATGCCAATAACTCGTAAACTGTTTAACCTAATAGTCTCTGCAGCAGTCAGAGATGGGTATGGGAGCTTTAGGCAAGAATGGGCCTAGGAAAACTTATTTTTCACAGCTGGCTATAAAGTCCCTGCTCTCCAAACAATGTGGTTATATATGTTGAAAGTGGTGGCTTTAGGCCATCGATTGTAATTACTTCACTTTCACATCCTGTACAGTTAGTCCCAAAGGGCAGTGTAAAGTGGTTGCACCGGGTTCCTTGGCAGAATGCAGCTGGTAGTGCTACAAACAACAAGATTGTGCTTGTTATGCTTATTATCTACACTAAAATACCTTGGCTCCCAATTCACATTAATTTGGAGGTAGTCTATACAGTAGTACAGACATACTGAGAAAATTAATTTACATTCATCTTCCTGAGATATTACAGAGCCGGTAAGCTCGCAGGTTAGTGCTGGACACGTTGAACTATTTACTGAAACTCAGCCATGTTTGTGGCAGCTGTGCATTTTGGTCCTGATTCTGAATTGGACAGGGCTATCATATAAGGCCACATTGCAGCGCTAATTTTTAATTTCTACCAAACTGGAAAATCTACGAGGTCACACCACTGCCAAATGAAGGCATAATCTCCTATTTAACTCAAAATACAGCACGCTCTCCAGTAGCACCACTGTAAGAAATCACTTTTTATGATTTTATGCTTATGAAATAAGGAGATTTATGAGTATGGATACATTCACAGACTGCAGCGTTTGACATTATGCATCCCTCTAGCTGTGTGTCCTATTTCTTTGAACTACAGTCAAATTACATCCCAGCTGTCTTACACTGCACCCTTAACCTTCCCTGTGGCTCAGAATGATAGTTTGTATCTTATCTGCAGACTACATAATGCCAATGACGTCTGCTTCCCAAATTAAAAGTACGGCCTCAATATTTGTCCTTAATTTTACCTCAAGTAAATGTGAGCCTGCTTTTTCTTCCCTTCTCAGCCTATTCACTGAATTGAGAGATCACAAAACCTAACTCGGCGAATGAAGTTTGCGAAGAGTAAACTTTCATACAAGCCGACATTACGGACAGTGCAATGCAATCGCTGCATCGTCTCTTTTGGTGTCCCCAATAGCCCGTACATCATAATCAAAGGGGGCACAAAGGGGCAGTAATGCCTGCTGCAAATAGAGAAGGACACCACCACTGAGTGACTGACCATTGAGCGATGTGATGGCTTTCATGAAACCCTCTCTTGCTGTGTTCGCACAGCCTCGGCGAATCAGCTCTTCAGTTCAGCTGTCATTCGGCACTAACAGCGCTTTTGAGAAGATCTCATCACGCGGCCTTCACTGTTGGTGGAAATCCCTGCATAGGGTCCCTCACAGTGGCTGTGGCACATCTGTCCTCTGAAGGGTCTGGTGGCCACCTCAGGCTTCACTCGGCATGCCTGAACTCGCCGGCGGCGTCGGCCTCCCAATACTCCTTATGTACTGAGTTAATAAGGCTCCCAAATCCCCCGGATCTTTGAAGCCACTAACTCCTCTGCCAATAGCAGTGTCAGTTTGATCTCCAGGATCATGGACAAGAGGAAAAACACAACAGCCTGCCTCTGCAGTAGTCCACAGGACAGGGCAGGTGCAGCACAGAGCTTTTCAATCTGCAACATAATAACCACAGAGATGCGGCCAATGTTCTCTTGCGTATAGTGGAATAAACAGCCAGCCTTAAAGAAGGTAGGGTTAGAGTGATGGCCCAAACCATGTTTCCTTGGTAAAAAAAAAAAAATGCCCATCCTGAAAAATGGGCACAGAGATACTGAGTAATAGGATCACATCACATTTTTGGCAACAAATGGGCATAATGTCTGGTGGTCTGAATGAGTTACTATTGATAGAAAGTTAGCATCTTGAAAGGCTTGTGGATCCAGAGGCCCCGATCACTCAAAAAAAAAGTCTACATGGGCAGCGGAAGCCATTTAAAGGTAACTTCTTATATTGCCAGAGCAAGGAGAAGCAGTGGAGTGAGAATTCAGTGTATGGAGAGGTAAGGGGAAATCAACACATACATCACAACCATAATCTGTCACATTTACAACTTCTTTAGGCTAAATTAAGCATTTTCATGCATTGATTCCTCGCTGCCTCTCTCTCATTGTCTCCGGAACTTTGGCTGCATCACACGCACATGCAGATGCACGCACACATGCGTACACACGAATACGCCCACACACAAGCATCTGTACAAATTTACATGGGAACGCAGATAAAATAAATCTGGAATCCAGAACCCATTAAATGATTCATTACTGAGTCACTGAAATATTCAAACCATAATGGATGTAATTGTATCCATTACAGCAGGTTTAAAGGGACAGCCTTTCATATTCCTCCAAGCTGCAGTGCCTTGCAATTTCTCCACTGTCTCTTTATTGTGTTTACAGATAATCAAAGGGGGCAGTAAGACCGCAAGTATAAAAGTCATCGTATGCACAACAGCTGACCATTGAGCAATGTGACAGCTTTTGTGCACTCCTCTACTGTTATGCAACCCTCCACTGTTGTGTAGCCTATGCACAGCGCAGCAAATCAGGCACCAAGAGATAGAGTCAGAGTGACAGCCTGTCCTTTCAGCACCTTCAGCTCAGGACAATATTACTACCGTACAGCTCACCCGGATCACAAATGAGGCAATGTAATGAGGGGCAGTGTATAAAAATATAAATAAAAAATAATAAATAATAAAAAAAACACACACACACACACACACACACACACACACACAGTAACATTAAAAATGCATGAGGTATCTTACTTGGTATCTTACTTGCGGCTGCCCTGGGCGGGGTAGGTCAGCACCTGTTTCCTGTTCCCGACCAGTGACAGTGCAGACGACACGTCACCTCTCTGCGGCTGAGACTTGCCCGTAACATGCCAATGGCTCTTTCTCTCTCCTGTGTCGTAGGCCGTGCCATTTTCTTGAAACCATTACCATTTTTCATTTTCTTTTGTCAGTTTTATTCAGCCTATTGACCACTCCCAAAAGAACAAGTCAAGCGTCACTGTACACATCACAAACAACTCAATGTACGTTATTACGGAAGCGCTCAGCGCGTCCACGTGGCACGCGTTGGGATTACAATATCACATGCTTTTCTTCATTTCACTCATATTTCACTGGAAAAACAATAAAAAAAATTTGATTCTTCAATTTGCAACAAATACAGCACATACCTCATGCATGTGTTTTTAATGGCGCTAAATATATAGAAAATTTATGATCCATATAGTGAATATTTATCCCCACACACATCCTGCCAATTAGAGTTAACAATGCTGTTTTCTGCCAAGGACAGTAGTTGAATGGTTATTAACTTGAATAAATCTAGGCTTGTTTTGAATTCAAATGCACCATTCATTCTTAACCGTGACATGTTGGCACATGCTAATGTGCACGCTCTTTATGCTAATAGAGGCCTGTTACCTGACCAAAAGATTCTTATTTATTTATTTTTTCCAAAGAGAATGCTTTAAATACTGACAGAAAGGCAGTTAGAGTGGCCCAGAAGGGCTACAGTTAATCTATGCGGATCAATCTGCAAGTCCATAATACAGAGAAAAGATTCCAAAATTCAGGCAAAACCGAAGCAACATCTATGTGTAAAAAACGAGGCCGAATCCCAACTTTGGATGCGCATGACCTCCAAGCCCTCATACGGCACAGCATTAAGAACTTACGTGCTTCTGTAATGGATACAACAACCCGGGCTCGTAAATACTTCAGGAGACATGTGTCAGTGAGTGCAGTTTGTTGAGGCATCATCAAATGCAAATTAAAACTCTACTGCGCAATGAGGAAGCCACATATCAACACCATTCACAAGCACCAAAAACTTCTCTGGGCTACAGCTCTTCTAAAACAGACTGAATGGGAAGTTGAAAGGTGTGCTGACATAATGGACATTGTGTTCTCAGGGCCAAAGAGCAAAGGAACCGTCCCATCTTTTATCAGCAACATGTTTAAATGCCAGCATCTGTCACGGTTTGGGGGTGCATTATGGCTCTTAGCAGACACACCTTGAGCATCTGTGGAGAAAAAATTATAGCACAAGGGTGCAATCTATGTGGACATACTCAGAACAACATCTGCACCTTCCAAATGTAATTTTTTTAGGGTTACCTCTGCCTGGATAACATATAGCCATTCTTAGCATGTATTAGAACACTGTGGCTTTGTAGTCACACAGTGCGGGTACAAGACTAGCCTGCCTGCAGTCCAGACCTTTCTCCCATTGAAATGGTGAAGTGGAATATGAAGTGAAAAATACAATGATGGACACCCTACACTGCTGACCAAATGAAGCCTTATATTAGGCAAGAGTGAAAACAAACATCACTTTTGAAACTCCAACAACTAGTGTTGTCAGTTCCAAAAGGATTCCTGGGTGTTATTGCAAGGAGAGGTGATGCTACACATTGGAGAACATGCACCTGTCCCAAACTTCATCAGAACATGTAGTCATCACATTTTGAAATGGCAATTATTTTCAAATGCCTATGAAGTTTATGTGTTAATACATTACTGGTTTTGTCTTTTTACTTTTTTTTCAATTGAATACAGGCTAAAAGGATTTGCAACTCACTGCTTTTTGTTTTAATGTTCATATTACACATTGTCCCAATTATTCTGTAATTGAGGTTATAATCAAATCATATTGATTACAATTTGGCGTGATATCAATGAACAATGTGATCTGAAACTTTTTTTTATGCTACACGGATTTCAGCATGAGTCTTGGATCACATGGATCCATATATACAATACGCAGTCAATTCAGGGAAGCCCTATGGCAAGAATATCCATTATAGTACTGACAAAATGCTTCAATCCCTGTCAACTTCCAGTTAAATATCTGCACTCACATAAACACACCAGATTCACAGCTAAACCTGAAATGGACTGCAACAATGAAAAAAGTTGTGTTGTAATATTCAGTGCGTGGGACTTAAACTTTGGGAGCACCTTGGGAAAAGACATGTCAACACTCAATAGCAATAGCATGCCTGAACCTAGAGAAAAATCACATATACAGAATAAATACGCTAAACACCTTAATGATGTGATTTTTATCTGTTCATTCTGTACAATAGGCAGTATCAATCACTATGGTGCCTACAATGACAAGCGCCCATTAATATCTATTGCCAGCGCTACAGGACACAGATTGCTTCCATGTTCTGGACAAATTGTGATGCAGCAAGTCAGGATTAATCATCATTAATAGACGAGCACTTTGATAACTTACTACCAGTCATTTGTAATCCACTGCAATGCAATATAAAGGAGGAGACTGCATTAATGGACCTGCAGTCTGCAACACAGAAAATGAGAAGCCACATAGAATAGCCAGAGCAGCATATATGTGCTCTCTCTCTCTCTCTCTCTCTCTCTCTCTCTCTCTCTCTTCTCTCCTCTCCTCTCCTCCACACCAAAGTACAGCCCAGCTGTATAAACCCGCAGCTCCAGGATGGGTATCATGTGTGGGCATAAACAGCAGAAAACTTCATCCAGGACCAAAAAAAATCACATGTACTACACGACAATCACTACGTTACCTGAACCATTCAAACAGCTCCTAGTCTGAAAATGCAAGCAAGTGCACACAAATGCAAACACACATACACACTGACACCAACAAATATGTACCCACACAAAAATGCAACCATGCACATATAATATACATATGCTCACATACCAAAACTAATTTCACTGAACAGTGATTCACTACGGATAATTAGCTCCTTCCATCTCCTGACTCCATCGCGCCTATCTCCCTCCCTTCTTCTTTCAGTAAAGGGGACAAAGTTAACATTTTAGCTTTCCATTTTTTCCTCTGCGAACAACACATGCTTTGACCTTTACTTCAATCAAATCACTGATTTACACACGATTTTCGATTCAAACACTCATAATATTCTCACTGAACAAAAGGTCATGAGATTTTTCTGTACATTCTGCTGTGTATTTATGAGATGTTTTCTCGGAGGGAGCTTCTCTCTTGTCCTTTATGAATGGGGGGATGGGCAGGCTTGGGGCCATTATCTCACCACATTGTGTTTTTCATTCCCAGCAGAAGCTGAGCTGTAATGTCTGACTTCCTGTCTGCCATGCACTGTAAAATGATCACTTTATTTGGGAGATTGGGGAGATTATAAACATAACCTACAGAAGGCAGTTTTAATGATAACAATACAGAGCAGACCTATGAATTATGTTTATGACATTCTCAATAAAATTAAATCACCATTCATCGAAAACATAATCTGAGCCATGTCGAAAAGAGGTACTGTTAGTGCCGGCCCATAGAACTGCACACAGAAAAACCAAAAAAATTCTATTCAAGCTCTCTGGACAAGTGGAGATACACAGAACAGAAATAGAAATTACACTCATTGCACCGTCTCGCATAAGAAGGAGGGGGATTTGATGTTTATATACCTGTCAATGAAAACCTTTCTCCCCACCTTCTCCGGTAACTTTCTTCAAAAAAAAAAAAAAAAAAAAAACAAAACAGGCACATCACTTGTCTGCTTCGGCGCTTAACAGAACACTCAACGAGAAAGTGGACTCAGGCGCCACTCAAACAAATTGAAACCAAATTAAATTTGAGGCCTTGAGCGATGTGGATGCTGTTTATTTGAGAGGCCTTGTTGAGCTAGGGGATTCTCATGGGAATGAGAGGGTTATGAAATGATGGAGATGAGGGTAAATGTGCATGCATGTATGTGGGTTGGAGAAAAAGGTTTCGGTGGACTCCTTAAAAAAAAAAAGGAAAAAAAAGGCCAACAATTGATTAGTTAACATTATGGTCCTTGCAGGAGTAGGAGATCCAACATAGCCACAGCTCAAAGGAGATTCTAAATGAGTTGTGAGTGTTATGAGTGTCTGGCCACAATTTCATAACTGATGTGGGAATAAAAATGTAACTCCTTATTGTAGGTCTGGTCTGATCTGGTACACAGCCTCTCAGAGGTGAGGGGGCACTAAGTATCATAATTAACTCACGTCTCTCTCAGCCTTTAACGACTAATGAAAAGAGAGGCATTTACTTGATTGCGATTCTTTCTGTGTCGTATCCTGGCTTTCATAAGCGGCCTCGTCTCCAGGTCTATTATGCTAATTCACGTGACATACTGCGCTGTGACAGTGGAAGAAAAGAAATTCTTGATGTTGAACAACAAAGCCCAATTCCAATGAAGTTGGGACGTTGTGTAAAATGTGATTAAAAACAGAACACAATGATTTGCAAATCCTTTTTGACCTATATTCAATTGAGTACACTACAAAGAAAGGATTTTCAATGTTCAAACTGATAAACTTTGTTTTTTTTGAAAATATTCACTGATTCTGAAATTGATGCCTGAAACACGTTCCAAAAAGGCTGGGACAGGGGCATGTTTACCACTGTGTTACATCACCTTTCCTTTTACCAGCACTCAATAAATGTTTGGGGTTTGAGGACACTAATTGTAGAAGCTTTTTAGGTAGAATTCTTTCCCATTCTTGCTTGATGTACGACTTCAGTTGCTCAACAGTCTGGGGTCTCCGTTGTTGTATTTTGTGTTTCATAATGCGCCACATATTTTCAACGGGAGATAGGTCTGGACTGCAGGCAGGCCAGTCTATTACCCACACTCTTTTATTATGAAGCCACGTTGTTGTAATACATGCAAAATGTGGCTTGGCGTTTTCTTGCTGAAGTCAGCAGAGACATCCCTGAAAAAGACGTTGCTTGGATGGCGGCATATGTTGCTCCAAAACCTGTACGTCCCTTTCAGCATTAAAGGTGCCCTCACAGATGCGCAAGTTACCCATGCCATGGGCACTAACACATCCCCATACCATCACAGATGCTGGCTTTTGAACATTGCACTGATAACAATCTGGATGGTCCTTTTCCTCTTTAGCCCAGAGGACACGACGTCCATGATTTCCAATGACAATTTGAAATGTGGACTCGTCAGACCACAGCACACTTTTCCACTTTGTGTCAGTCCATCTCAGATGAGCTCGAGCCCAGAGAAGCCGGCGGTGTTGCTGGGTGTTGTTGATATATGGCTTTCGCTTTGCATGGTAGAGAGTTTTAACTTGCACTTGTAGATGTAGCGAAGAACTGTGTTAACTGACAATGGTTTTCCGAAGTGTTCCTGAGCCCACATGGTAATATCCTTTACAGAATGATTTTGTTCTAAATGCAGTGCCACCCGAGGGACCGACGGTCAAAGGCATTCAATGTTAGTTTTTGGCCTTGTCGCTTACGTGTAAAGATTTCTCCAGATTCTCTGAACCTTTTGATGATGTTATGGACTGTAGATGATGAAATCCCTAAATTCCTTGCAAATGCACATTAAGAAACTTTGTTCTTAAACTGTTGGACTATTTGCTCACGCAGTTGTTCACAAAGTGGTGAACCTCGCCCCATCCTTGCTAGTGAATGACTGAGCCTTTCGGGGATGCTCCTTTTATACCTAATCGTGACACTCGTCTGTTTCCAATTAACCTGTTCACTTGTGGAATGTTCCAAACAGGTGTTTTTTGAGCATTCCCCAACTTTTCCAGTTTTTTGTTGCCCCTGTCCCAGATTTTTTGGAATGTGTTGTGGGCATCAAAATGAGTGAATATTTCAAAAAAAACAATAAAGTTTATCAGTTTGAACATTAAATATCTTTTCTTTGTAGTGTACTCAATTGAATAAAGGGTCGAAAAGGATTTGCAAATCATTGAATTCTGTTTTTATTCATGTTTTACATGACGTCCAAACTTCATTGGAATTGGGGTTTGTAAATGTGAAATGTTCAAATTCTCGATACTGCTACCAAATTTTAAACACTTGCAACAATTTGCTCAGAGATGGCTAATAATGACAATATAAACTAGACAGTCTGGTCGGCCGCAACCGCATGGGTGTAGCCCCCGGGTGTAGCCCCCGAAAGCCCACTTCTCCCTTTGTTTGTGCATTATTCGGCCAACACTGTCGCCATGGCAACTGATATCGATAGCTGTCGAAGTGAAGTATAACACATTTCCATGCCAAATATGAAAATAATCAGTCCAAAACTGCAGCCTGTACCGCGTCCACAAGGAAATCTCTGTTTTGCCATTAATTTGCATATTATGAGGCCAATACTGTTGCCATGGCAACAAAAATCAGTAGGTGTCATAAGTGAAGTGTAACACAGTGTCCATACCAAATGTGAAAGTAATCGGTCAAAAATTGCAGCCTGTACTGTGTCCACAAGGAAATCTCAATGTTTTGTCACTAATTTGTATATCATTTGGCCAATACTGTCGCCTCAGCAACCAAAATCGATAGGTGCCATAAGTGTAGCGTAACACATGTCCATACCAAATATGAAAGTAATCGGTCAAAAATTGCAGCCTGTACTGCGTCCACAAGGAAATCTCTGTTTTGCCACTAATTTGCATATTATGCGGCCAATACTGTCCCCATGGCAACAGAAATCGATAGATGCCATAAGTGAAGTACAACACATGGCTGTATCAAATATGAAAGTAATCAGTCAAAAATTGCAGTCTGTACTGCGTCCACAAGGTAATATGTATGTTCTGACCTTAATTTGCATATTATTCAGCCAAAACTGTCGCCATGGCAACCAAAATCGATAGGTGTCATAAGTGAAGTACAACACATGGCTGTATCAAATATGAAAGTAATCAGTCAAAAATTGCAGTCTGTACTGCGTCCACAAGGAAATCTCTATGTTTTGCCACTAATTTGCAATTTATTTGGCCAACACTGTCGCCAAGGCAAACAAAATTGATAGATGTCATAAGTGAAGTGTGACATATGTCTCTACCAAATATGACAGTAATCGGTCCAAAATTGCAGCCTGTACTGCGTCCACAAGGAAATATGTATGTTCAGATACAAATTTGCATATTATTCAGCTAATACTGTCGCCATGGCAACCAAAATCGATAAGTGTCATAAGTGAAGTACAACACATGTCCATATCAAATATGAAAGGAATCAGTCAAAAATTACAGAGTGTAGAGCGTCCACAAGAAAGTGGCTACAGACGTGGACGCGGCGGCAGCGGAGATGACACACGTGAATCCATAGTGGCCGCCCGACTTCGTCCGGGGGCTACAATAAGACTCAATGGGGCTAAAATAAGACTCCAATTCTCTATGTTCTTATTTCACATATGATACACAATGAGAGAAAAACTGGCCTTCACTGTCCAACTCTACCAAACCCATTACTTAGTCAAAACCAGAGCCAGTGGGTAGACGAAATGCTAGCTTCCAAAAAGACCAATTTAGGCCACATCGATCTCCACTTCAATTGACTTGACTTGAATCAATCGTCTTTTGCCTTTTCCTTTTTTGCATTTCTTTGCATCTTACATAACAAAAAAGCAGTATGCATTTTGAACAGCGAGTGCGACTATGTACTCACAAATTTTCCACCATTATTCCTGACATGAAAACATTTAAAATTTGATTCAAATCATGTAAACAGCATATTTCTTTTGGATATTCAGAATCAAGCTTCATTCCAAATGAAGCATTTTCTGGTTAAGACATGGGCTACGCCAACATCATTCGGGTATTAGGAGCATTCTTTGGCCATGGACAGTGCCTTCAGAAACTATTGCCACCCTTGCTGAATATGAGCAAAACAGGCTATGAATAAAAATTCTGAATATGCATCTCAATTAGGCTTTTTATTGACATTTGCACCTACAAAGTATTTACAATTGGCAAAGCTCACATTTCTTGCCAGAAGGAGAAACACATCTACTTTTACACATTATGAAAGAATATAAGCAGGTCTTTGGACGTGTGTGAATATCGCAACGCTGACCATTTGAAAGTGGTTGAAACAATTAAAGGGGGAGGCTATGTTTGCTCAGTTGAACAAGTCCGCAAGAAATCCCATTTTAATTGGATGTATGGCTGTATGTAAAAGGGAACATTAGTGGAATGTTAATTTTCATTAGCCATGAAAACAGCTTGGTGGGAATATTATCTTTTATGGAATAATGGTAGCTAGAAACCAGAATATGATCTGCATGTCAGTCAATGTCTAACCCACTGAATGTTGCTAGCAAACCATCAGCTTCACATTTTCTATTCAGCTAGACAACATTGGCCTGCTACCAACTGCTCGCCTACTAATTCATTCAGACAAGAGACAGACTGAGAGCGCAAGAAATATCCTTAAAAGAACGGGGCATTCAAACTAACTTTCCTACTAACTACCTGTAAAAATGCCACCTTGGTAGCTAAATAATGCAAACTACTTTAAGTTCGTCTGCTGCCAAACTTGCATTTGGAATGATTGAAGCAAATTTCATTTTATGTTTAATGACGAATATTGGCTGACACATCACTCAACAAGACAAATTTATATAAGACAATTATTAACATCAGCAACAAGAAAAATAGCTGTTATTCCCTGATCTGGTATCAAAGCCAGTGAGTGACAGAAACACAACTTCAGAATATATGACATGACAGCATATTTCAACTGTTTACTCTTGCCTCGCCTGGTGGGTTGGCCAAATGGCTGTGATTGGCTGGATGGCTGTTCAATCAATCTAAATTTACCGTCAGGTTCTCATGCATGGGGAACTCATTCGCTTAAATATTTTTTCAATGATGTAAATTCCATTTGATTGATGAGTATCTCAGGAAAAAGTGAAGGGGATGGAATCATGTTTCTGCGAAAGCACAGGTATTGTAACACCCATAACACCCACAGGTGTGATGTGCCTGGTCACAATGGTACGTCATAACATCCGCAAACTTATATCACTTTCAGAACTTAATATTGCCAACCTCCCAATTAGACTTGGTCCAAATCAGCTCAGTAGTTTTCGAAATATTTTATTCACCTACAGACAAGCTGACAAAACAAATTACTACAAAACGGCTAATTACCTGGAAGTAAGAACTGACTGGATTTGCCTTTCGGACTTTAGCAGAAAGTAACCTAATGGACATGGAAAAAAAAAACTAGCATCAGCATAGGAATTAAGGTACAGGAAGGAAAAAACCCTGTAATCAGATCCTACCTGAAAGAAATCTCTTGATGGAAAGCTGAGGGGTGAAGCACCAATCAACACAATCCAGGGAATGGTGGAATAAGGTCTTTAAGGCGGGGTATTTTAAATTGTGATTGAAAAGTTAAGTGGTTCTAATGAGCCCAGGGAGAGTGGAAGAATGGCTAAAAGGCTGAGAGCTGCTAAGACTGAGAACCTTTTTTCTCCAGAACTGTTGTCACCAGTCCAACTTCTGACAAGTACAGTTCAACAGTGTGCAATGAAACTTTTTCCCAATGCTTTGTCATCATTATCGTTGTATAAATGCTAGAGCAGAGACGATGGACTTGAATTTGAGTTAAAAAAAAGTCAGTGGAAAGCAGTTTCAGCTCTGATTTAACTTATGGACCCTGTTTTCGTGCCTCAACAAACTGAAACATGTGGCAGTAATGTTATACACAATTCCACAATTTTGTCTGTCACAAATTGCATATTAACTGCCTTCCCCCAATTTGGTAGTTTTGTGCTAAGGAATAAAGGCATTTGCATCAGAATGGGTTGGACAACGTACTGGGGGTGTGCCTATACATAAAGCGGGCACTATGCAATTTTCATGCAACAGATGTCATTGGCTTTTTGACTCACCTAGGACACCTTTTGACACAAACGCTATCGCTCTATGGTTGTTTCATAGAACAGAATTTGAGCCAATGGAGCTGTTCACAAATAGATGCATTATTGTTACCATTGTTTCCCTTGCCTTCTTAATTTTCACTTTCATTACGTATCAAATAATAAATCCCTACAAAATAGTTTTAGGGTCTTTGGGAAGAGGAAGGTGAAGGGGTATTTTTGTACGTGAATATTTTCTTTGTGTGGGAGAAATGCAAATAATTAACATCAGTCTTGTCCTTGTTGTAATAACAAAAATGTTGTTTTGTGTACAGTTTAAATGGTCTACATCTTTTCAAACAAAACACTTGACCTGGTGATTTGACCACTATTGCTTCAAACCCCTCAACCATCAGTGTCCGGACGGTAAAGGAAACTATGTCCTCCGCTGGCATGATAGGCTCCCGGTTGGATGCCGCCTCTCCAGTGGATCTGGTCTCAAACCTGCTTGACGCTAGTTTTTGCTTTCCTCTTCATCTCACATTGTTGAAGCACTTACAACATCGGAGCACTTTCTCAGAGAACTTAAGGAGGCAGTAGTAACGCAAGCTAGATGCTTGTTCTTCGCATGACGACAATGCCAGTTCACTGTAGCCTTAATGCACTGGTTTTAAAGGGAATGATCGCAGTTGATCTGATTTGCTTTAATGGAACAAACCCCAACACACCCACAGGCAATTAATTAGTCTTAGATCAATCCTTTAGACAACAGTGCCACAACTCTGCTCTTGCCTCTTGTCATGATATTACCAGAATGGAGTTAAACACATCAAGTTTTGATACCGTTAGCACTCACATTTGCTAACTATGTTGAGGTAGTCAAATTGGGGCCCATAGTCTGCTTTACCACAGGAGACAATGACAAGCAACAGTAATACAATTCAGTACAATACAGTATTAAAAAAACAAGTATGCTGACATGCGGCATAACTCAAATTTGTATGATGATTTATGAATTATATATTATGGTAATTCATTATTATGAAATGTGTGCCATCTTTTAGAAACATGCAGATGTACCCTACAATAAAATGACGAAAACTATCTGTCCATCTGTCTTTCGGTCTGAATCCATGTTCCTCCTGAATTAGTTGGCCAGTCAATCTGAAACTGCACACGGGCACTGAACATCAGCATAGGCAAGGAATGATGAAGATGATTTTTCTATTTTCCCAAATTAAAGCAGTTAATGAGCAGCTTTAATGCATTCACAAACATTTTTGACAAGTCTGCGCATCCCCATGAGAGGACTAGTAAAAATTAATTTAAACATACTTGCATCTAAATTTACAGTTTAGGCTGTAGGTTTTCATAAGGCATTATAAAGCAGATTTCAATGAGGAGAGAGAGAGAAAGAGAGAAAAAGAAAGAGAGACGAAGAGCAAGGGAGAGAGAAAGAATCAGAAGAAAAACACAAAATAGCGCACTGCATTTATATCATACTCATTGTATCTATTACTTAATACAGTACCCTTAAAAGACATTTGGCGAGTATCCACACACGCATGCACACACGCACGCATGCCCACATGCACGCACACACACACACACACACACACACACACACACACAGCTTCCCTACACAGCCACCAGTTAATCTCAACTGCCACTGCCACTGCTACTGAGAGATTCCTTACTTCTACATTCTTCTCATCCAGGAAGTGACAGGATTAGTTATAACGGGTCTTAAACATCTATCCGATTTAATCTCAGTCTCCTGGGTGAACAATTAATCCTTTTCACTTTGCCTTCTTTCTCTCCATACTATGCTATCTTCTTGCTCTCTCTCCCCAAAGGCCCCTTTCATTGGATATGTCTGAACCAAAATACAGATATGCCCGTACACACATCATTGAGATGGCTCAATGTAGAGCCATATTTGGCTTCGGTGAGACATGCTACAGTGCTGTGAAAAAGTATTTGCCTCTTTCCCGATTTATTCCATTTTTATTTGTCATAATTAAGCGTTTCAGATCATCCTACTAATTTTAATATTAGACAAAGACAATGTGAGTAAACACAAAATGCAGTTTATAAACAATCATTTTATTTATTTGAAGGGACAGAGTTATTAAAAACCCTTATCACCAATGTGTAAAAATAATTGACCTTCCTGATTATGCCACCCTTGGCGGCAAAAACTGCAATCAATCATTTGTGATAGCTGGAAATGAGTCTTCTACATCTTAGTGGAGGAATTCCAACCCTCTTTTCCTTGCAGAATTGTTTTAATTCAACCATAGGCAGAATTGAGAACATGAACTGCCTGTTTAAGGTCATGCCACAGACTCTTAATTGGATTCAAGTCAGAAATTTGACTACGCCACCCCAAAACTTTTTTTCTTTCTTTCGAGCCAATCAGAGGTGGAATTCAGTGCTTCAGAATATTGTCCTTCAGCATAATCCAACTGCGCTTGAGCTTTAGGTCACAAACTGATGGCAAGATATTCTCCTTCAGGAATTTCTGCAAGAGAGCAGAATTCTTGTTTTCATCAATTATGGTGTGACAAGTCACCAAAGTCCTCAAGCAGCAAAGTAGCCACAGACCATCACACTACTCTCCACCATGGCTGACTGTTGGTATGATTTTCTTATTGTGGAATGCTGAGTTAGTTTTACGCCAGACCGAACCAGACCTATGTCTTCCAAAAAGGTCCACTTTTGACACATCAGTCCACAGAATATTATCCAAAATTTTTATGGGCGTCATCAAGATGTGTTTGGCAAATGTGAGATGAGCCTTTGCATTTTTGGTTTTCACCTTGCAGTTCTTCCATGGATGCCATTTTTGCTCAGCTTCTGTATTATCATGGAATTGTGAACACTGACCTTAACAGTGAGGCAAGAGAGACCTGCAGTTATTTAGATGTGAGACAGCGTTCTTTTTTGACCGCCTTTTTGAGTCCTCAGTGTGCTCTTGGAGGGGTATTAGAAGGCCAGCCACTCCTCAGAAGTTTTACCAAAGTACAAGGTTTTCTGCATTTGTAGACAATGTCTCTCACTGTGGTTTGCTGGAATCACAGAGCCTTAAAAATGGCTTTTTAACCCTTTCCAGACTGATATTTGTCAATGATTTTTTCTCATCGGTTTTTGATTTTTTTTTTTTTTTTTAGATTGCAGCATCATGTGCTGCCTTTTACCCACTTGCCAAGCAGGTTCTATTTAAGAGATTCTGAAATTCAACAGAGCTGGTAGCAATCATGCCTGGGTGTGTCATGTGAAACTGAAACTACTTATCAGTTAAATTTGTTTAACTGGTTGATTTGGTTACAACGGGGGCAATTAGTTTTTAACATAGAGCCAGGTAGGGATGGATAGCTTTGTCCTTTCAATAAATGATATGATCATCCAAAAATGCATTTTATGATTACTTTGGTTATCTTTGTCTAATATCAAAATTAGTTTGATGATCTAAAAAAAAATTAATAGTGACAAACATGCAAAAAATAGATTAAAATCAGGAAGGAGGCAAATACTTTTTCATAGCGCTTACAGACTTTTACATTCCGTGTTCAAAAATACTAATAGATCAATAGATTCCAAAGCAAATGTTTAAATATTACAATATAATTAGAGATAATGGTTACAATAGATAATACCACAGATCATTAAATTTCTTTTCCACTCAAAAATGTGTTTTTCGTGTTCTAATGTCCCCAAGAATGGCTGACACTGACACTACTGACCTGCATCTACACACAAGTTTGTGATGAAAGAGGTGCCTCCACAACCCAGAAATGCAATACTCAATGAGGAGATGTTACTTCCATAAAATCTGAGATTCAGACATACCCCAGGCTTGCTAAATTTGGTGCATCACAGATTTGAAAGCTAATTGCAGTTTAATGTGCTAATGCCGGCAAAAAATAAATAAATAAATAAATAATAAAAAAAAACTTGGAAAACTTCAGCCTACAGTAGACTTTTCAGCGAGAATTTGCACTGTCATAGTAGAACTTTTAACAGCAAACCTGGTAGAGTGTGCACAGTTTTTGGACTCTGGAGCTATCAAGGCTATCAACAAATCCCACTAGACAGCCTCTAAGGATTTATTTACAGACATCAGGCTAATATCCCCACATATCTACCAGGTTTTCTACAAGAAATTAGTTTTGGAGTCTGATTCGGTGCTAGATATTTGTCATAGGAATGCGACAACAAGCGGGAGTCAGTACGTATTTCTTTTACTTAACTTGCTGTCAAAGGATGCTTTCTACATGCTATGTACTAATTAATTGCTTGATCTATGTTAGCTGTTGGCAAGTTGCTGCAAGTTTGTAGTTTGGAGATAATAAAGTTGTAAAATATGTACAGTGTTTAGCTAACATTTCAAAGTTCAGCTACAAGAAACTGTCACAAGAATCCTGTGTTCCCTTGCGTGTTTTGCTTCATGTGTTCCATGTGTTTAGTTTTCTCTCGCAGGTGATCTTTCCCGGTTTTTGCATCTCATGATCCATCAATCCAACTGCCAATTGTCTGTTTTGTCCTCCTCCACCCTGGGATTCCACCTCGTTCCATGCCATCCAATCCTTCATAGCCCCATATGAACCTGGTGTATATAAAGCGTCCTCCTTCCGTCATCAGGAGTGCTCATCTATTTAATTTCGTGCTGTGCATTTGTCTGTATCCAATTTGTCATTATTGTTATTTTTCCATGTATTACTTTGGGATGTGGGATACTATTTGGTCTAGGTTAGATGAGGGCCCTTGTATATTCACACATACGCAGAATAAATTTATTAGTGCACTATATTAGAGGCAGCTGCCACCCACTGATTAATGTATTGAGTCTGCTAGTGTAGACGAAGATTTTCTTTTCTGTGACACAGCATTTAGCATTCTTTATTTTTATCAGCGGTGTTTTTGGTTTTGTTCATTTCTTTTCTTTGGCAGTGTCACATCGACCTATTTGTTTTCCCCTTCCCTGTGCCATGTATTTCCATTCAACCTATTGTACTTAGTCCTTCTGCGCCTGTTTGTATAGATCGTGTATTTATTCATTGTGTGTGTTACAATATATTTGCTTGCAAACAGGCCTGTTTTCCTGACTATTTCTTCTATGTGCTAATATTACATCCCCCCGTTACTGACAACGTTACTAAAATGTTTGTCTAGTGCAACAAGCTGGTGATACATTACTAATATTAGGCTACTGTTATCCTTGTAACAATTTTTAAAAGTCCATCTGAACTTCTAATGTTATCGGTAACTGGTTTCTGATGACAGGCCCAAAATATAAAGAGGTGATCATCATAGCCGTAGCTTACTAACACACTTACAGTTACTTACAGTTATGCTACCAGTCATGCTTTCGTCGACTTTCAGACATGAAATACACATGGTGAAATTACAGTGCATTTAGGCTGTTTTATTGAGATCTAAAAACGTATTGTGCATTAACATTCAAAGTTAAGATTAGTCCAGCTGATATTTGGGAACATAAAATGACTTAAAACATAAAACATAGCACAACTTTGAAACATCATGACTTTCGCAAACTACATCCATTACAATGAAAAAGTGGCTAAACACCATTACCTATTGTTTACCGTAACATTCAGTTTCACTATCAACCTAGTGCTAGCAGCAGAGATGGGCAGGGTGTGAGGTCTGTGATAATTGCATAATTGAATATATGTTCATAAAGTCATAAGTCCATAATTTCTCAGTGAGGGAGAAACAGTAGGCATGATTCCAGCTCCTTTCCACAGCTTTCTTTTTTTTTTATTTTAACGTAGAAAACCCTTGTTTAACAAAATAGCAGAGTATTTACATGTAGTTTACACTGCGCCTAGAAGAGAATAAAAAACAGGTAGGTATTTATAGGTATTTACAGCATACTTACAGCATATCTGTATTTTCAAAACTTGTAAACATACTGGATAAACAACAACGCCCAATGGACACACATCATTTATTTGTTATATTTATGCCCTTTTGTGCAGCCCTTTTCATTGACCTGTCTAAGGCATTTGATACGGTTGATCATGCCCTTCTTTTGAAAAGATTATCAAACGTTGGCCTTGACAAATCTGCTTGTAATTGGTTTAAAAACTATCTTGAGGATAGGACTCAATATATTTCATTTGAAAACATTCAGTCTCGAAGTGCTCAAATCAGCAGAGGAGTTCCACAAGGTTCAATTCTTGGCCCTTTGTTATTCACTATCTATATTAATAATATTGGCTTGTCTTTGGATCATTGTAAACTGCATTTATATGCTGATGATACCATAATTTACTCGACTGCTTCTTCAGTTCAGAAGGCCATATCTAATCTGCAGCATGATTTTAGCTCTATTCAAAGATCTCTAATTGATTTGAAGCTTGTCTTAAATGAGGACAAAACCAAGTTCATGGTATTCACCAAAGCTAAGAAAAAAAGACCCCTTGATTTTCAAATTTGTACCCTGCAGGGTAGCCAAATTGAGCATGTCCCCATTATAAATACTTGGGCATTTGGCTGGACGACAAGCTGACTTTTTACATGCATATTGAAAAAAAAAAAAAAAAGATAAGGAGTAAAATTGGCTTCTTATACAGGAATAGGGCTTGTTTCAATTTCGAAAATAAAAAGAAGATTGTGCACTCAGTAATACTCCCCATGCTTGATTATGGTGATGTGATTTATAGAAATGCATCTACTTCTGTTTTAAAACCTTTAGATTGTGTTTATCATTCCGTTATTCGATTCATCACTGGTCTTGATTTCCGCACTCACCATTGTGTTTTATACAAGTCAGTAGGGTGGGGGTCATTGAAAGCTAGACGTGACTACCACTGGTTTTTATTTGTTTATAAATGTGTTTTAATGAAAATCCCTCCTAATCTAGCTAGTCTACTTATGCAGCGAGTGGGTTGCCATGGGACACGGTTGCAGGACTTATTGTGTCTCAATGTTCCTCGTGTAAGAACAGAGCTTGGTAAGACAGCTTTTTATTATAATGTCCCACATACCTGGAACCAGTTGCAAGCTGAACTGAAATTGAAAGAACTGGTTCCTTTTGGACATTTTAAAACTCTGATCAAATTATTTTGTCAAGAGAATTGTTGTTGTTTTAGTTAATGTTTTCCCTTTAATAATGGCATTGTTATTTTTTTTTTTTTGTTTTTTTTTTTGTGTACAAATGTCCTTGAAAACTGTTATTTTAATTGTCTGTAATGCAGGGCCCTGCTGAAAAGGAGACATGGTCTCAGTCAGGCCCCCTGCTTCAATAAATCTAAATAATAAATTTATAAAGTCAAGGAGGGTTAAAAAGAACTTCAAGCTTCAGTTGGCACACTCAATCATTTGGGATTGTTCTCCTTGACATGAAGGCAAGGAACGCACGTAAATGCATAGATACTTGGGAAGGAATATGCCTGGATCATTAAAACACTGAAAACTTGAAATATGTCAATTAAACAGACCATTAAACAGGAAATAAAACGTGTATCTGGACTAACCATGTAAATAAACATCCAGCCCAAAAACTGGTGTCAAACCAGGACAGACGGTATGACGCTTTAATAGGAAGTGCCTCTGAACCTGTATCATTATTCCAAGCCATTTAAAGCAAATGGAAGTGTTTTGAAACCTCTGGGGTGTGAAACAACAGCAACATATTCATTCACTCACTCAGCACTGAAAACAGTGTTCCATGCATAAGACGCGTGATATAGACAAAACTGAAAATGCTACATATGACAGGATGACACAACTGAAACTCATTTAATTAAGTTTTATCATATAACTAGAAGGGCACTCCAAGAGCACATACGCCAAGGCCAACAGTCTGTTCTTCTATGATCAATGGTGCCACCATGCTAAAAATTACTGGCCCCCCTACAAGCACCAGTCATTCTCATCTCTCTGCAATAGTAAGCCTTTAAAAGTCTTACTTTCAAGGCAGAACAAATGCGGTTCTGGCCAAGTAATTACCGGACACTTTTACAAGCACACTTAATTCAATTGTTTTTGGGTAGCAGACCAAAATTTTAGTGCGGGATCACACCACATGTAAAGGTGAGCTCAACAGACATAGGACACTTGTGCTGGACAGACAGAATGTAGCGAGTGGTCCTTGACAAAAAATTGACCAGTTTATTGGACTTGCTAAAACCTCTCTCCATGGGTAAATTATAAAAGCTGTTCGTTAACTAGTGAACATTACCTGGCCAAATTATAGTTTATTGTTGGTTGGTGACTAAACCTAGCTAGCGACTGCAAAGCAAAAAACACTGCTTTGCCTGAAATTCCATGCTAAAATGCTATTAAGTTCACCAAACTGCCACAGCCCTTCTGTGAATTCATTGTGTGTCTCTTCGCAATTCAGCAACTTGCGTGTCTATTAAGTGTATGTGTAGTGTGATTGGTTTATGTCCTGTGTGCCTCTCCCCATTCGGCTGAATCTGGTTATGCGGCTGTGTACTTAACGAATGCAAAGCATGTACTTAAGCCCTCTAGTTCGTATGCAAGTTGCTGGACTGTAAACTCACTATCATGTTAGTTACTATCAAGTTAGCCCAGTCAATGTTTTGTTGTAAAACTCTTTCGTCTTCATCTAATGTGACTACTGCTTTAGTGACAGCCTTTTCCCTAAGAAGCCATTCTACGTATTTAGCGGATTCGAATAAGCTTCCAATCCTAATCGGTCCTTGATTGGGACCGAGTTCAAGTTAACTTAATTCAAGACTGTTCCTGCTCTTTTACTGAAGTTATCAAGAACAAGCTTACAATTTTACTCAGGGTCCAAGACTGGGACCGCATTTTAGTAAACCCATACAGTTTGCTTTCCTTGTCCAGTTTGTTAGGAACAAGCTTCCAAATTGGACCCAGGACTGCGACCGCGTTCCCCTCAAGCAACCTCCCCCGCCTATGAAGCAGTTCAGTGCTGGCAGAACCATGTAACACCTGGCAGCATCCTGGAAGCTTGGCCAACGATGAGAGCCCAAGTTTATCCAGGGGTTCCGGCCCCAATCTCAATTGTATTGCCGTCAATAAATTACTAGTTGGACTGAGCTTCTGACTCCAGACTTGATTTCACGTCAGAACCATAGCACTGAACAGCATACAAGATTTATTTTCTCTGCCTGAAGATCATGTTTTTTGGTCACTTGCGTCTACGCTTCTATCTGCCACTAATATCCCAAACTATAGGAATAATATACAACGTATTATATTTTGATCTAGTTTATTCAGTTTTGTATTTGCGTTGTTTACATACTGCCGGTGGCAAAGGCACTTTCCTTCTTTCCCAGTCTCTTCCAGGACTAGTTTTTATCCATCATTTTAATCTTTCATCTATGATCTTATCTTTTGACCCCACTACTGCAAAGAATATTAAGTTTTGCATCATATAGTGCAGCGTTGAAAGGGCAATCATGTGACCATAATTTTGAGTCAATCAGACCATTCTGACGAAACTTATTGCAAAAAAACTCCTTTTGAAGTTTGGCTTTTATCTATGTTGACCTCTGACCCACTTTCACAAAAAGGAATAGGTTTCTTTTTTTTTACACTGTCAACTTGGATATAAAGTTTAGTAAGGATTGCTATTCAACTGAAAGCTACAGAGCAGATGCAAGCAAGCGAGCAAAAAAAAAAAAAAAAACTCAACTGACCAATACCAAACCAAATCAAAAACAACCTCCGTAAGGGAGCTTGTCAATATACTGAACGCATTCAAACTTGAGCAGGCGTTCAAAAATGAACAAGTCTCTGTTCGTGTTCAGCTAAAAAACGAACGGCAGAGTGCTCAAAAATGAACGAGCATGCGTTCATTTTGCGTTCAAAAATGAACAAGCATGCGTTCATTTTTGACCGGACGGCATCCAAAAATTAACACAGCTACCCTCTCTGGCGTTGTAATGTGGTAAAAAGCCACTAGATGGCAGTATTGACATTTTTTTGTTAAGCAATCTAAAGTTAGGTTTGGGCATGTCCCGGGCATGCCTCAGAGGGGGCTGGAAAAGAGTATATAAGGAGAAAAATCGAGAGAGTGTAGTAGTAGGAGACATTGCAAGGAGAAATAGTGGAAGGATACATTTGACCAGACCTGTCACTCTTTTCAAGACCTGTGAAGCTTTTTGTGGATTTTAGCCTGTGTTGGAGCATTTTCCTGTCCCAGGACATCGCAACATAGCAGCCCATCTCAATTACCAAGGGACAGTAACTCATTTTTTATTTGATTTCAATCTTGGTCAGTAGGGTAGAGTGTAAATTAGTTCTAAGTGTTTGTTTAATTAAATCTGTTGAAGTTGAAGAATTTTGTCTGTCATCCCTTGCTGTCCGTGACGCCATCTCCCATCCTGCAGAATTTAGAAGTATATTGTAAGGTACATGCCTATTAAACGACAGTTTTCACGTTGACTAAAAAATCCTACCAAATCTCCAGTTTCGAGATTATATCTTTACCGATCGTCAATCTTCCTCTATACGCTTACACTTTTCATCGAGTTCGATAAGATGCTTTAACACGTTTTCCACACGTAAGACCAGAGATAAATTGTGATTCAATGGTACCGGGGTACGTTCAGTCTGCCAAAGCATTCAAATGTTGCTGTGTGAATACTTTACTGGAATGAACATCGCTTCCGTGTGGTGTCAGTATGCCACTTTTTCCTTCTTATATAAAAAAGCATTTTAGAATTCCAAATCATGGGGCTGCCGGATAGCTCACTCGGTAAAGCATCGCGTTGAGAAGCAGAAGTGACCATCACGTCACGGGTTCGAGCCCCGCTTCGTACCAGCCGGCAGTGGTCGGCAGCCTTTTCAGAGTAGCGCACAATTGGCCATAGCGCTACAGGGTTGCAAATTGGGAAGGGACTGCCGGAAGGGATTACAATAGTTGCCTTGTTCGTTGCTCAAGCGCCTCCTGTTGGCCAGACGGGCGCTCGTCAGGAAGATTCTAAGCCTGTTCATGTCCGGGTATCCTCCGCCCTTGTTCTGAACTTGCGAAGATTCAACCAATGAGTGTATAAGAAGCGGTGGTTGACAGGCGTGTGCTTCGGAGGAGAGCCGCGAACTGTCTACACTCTCCTGAATTGGCAGCAAGGGGTCGCATACGAGCAAGCCTTGTACATAGTTCACCAATTGGGCATTCCAGATTCGGGTGGGATTGGAGATGCCAAATTTATTTAAAAAAAAAAAAAAAAAGAAGAAAAAAAAAAGAATTCCAAATCATGATGTGACCGCTAGGCAATTTGTATGCAAAAGATTGTAAATAAATTAAATTAATACATTAAAATTATAGTTTACGCATTGTATCACATCATCTGCGCGACAGCCCAAGTTTAATTCTACTATTCTGTGAGTATAAGAACTAGGATAACTTAGTCCTGCTAATATCAAATTGCGAAATTTTCCCCGATATTAATCCTTTCTTTTTAAACCTGTGAACGCGAAAGCCAAAAAAAAAAATTCCACACTTTACAGCCCACTACGTACACAGTGAGTTCTGCAATGATATTCAGATTTTGTTCCATTGACTGTCGCAGATTTTGTAGGCTACCATTTGCCATATTATATATTGTTCTAATTTATTGTACAGTATTTTTTTCAGATTGAAGTCACAACGCATGAAACCGCCGCAACACATGAAACAAGCAGATGAGAAAAGTAAAACCTCTGCATGTGCACAGTATTATAAAATCAGCATGTCTGAATGTTAATAAATATTTACCCCCCCCTTTATGAATATAACCCTTACTAGTCGAGCCCCCGGAGGGGTTGGCGAGACCATTGTAATCGCCTTGTGAGTCTGTCTGTCTGTCTGTCTGTGTGTGTATGTGTGTTTCCAGGCAGATATCTCCAGAACCACTTGACCGATTTCGATCATCTTTCACATGTAAACACCTTGGGCTGACCTCACGGCATGACATAAATTTTGGGCTGTTGGGCGAGACTATGAATTCTCTGAATGCTTGTTATAAGGGTGTTAACAGTTCAATTAATGAATAAGCTTGATTGCAAGATAAACGACTAAGTAGCCTGGTCTTGTTATGCCATGGGGATTAGCTGGTTCAGGGATACGAGATCACAAAGTGAGACCTGAATTCATGCGACATGCTGGAATACCGGTGACAAGACTTTTGGATGATGTGCGCGATTAATACTTAATTTGTTCAGTCGACTAAGTTTAATATGTTTTTGTTTAGATAACCGGAATATGTTTTTGTTCAGAGAACAGGGGTAGGTTGCATATAATCCCATTCCTGAAGCGTCACCTAAATTGGCAAATGATCTTTAGCAGGCGGATTACACCCAGTTTATGAGAAAAAAAACAAAAAACTAGCCTAACAATGACAATGAGAACTATTTCACTTTAAGGAACTTAGAATTTAAAATAGGCCTGTACAAGGGTTTATATGAACCATCATCCATATTCAGTCGCCGTTCACAAAAGAATATCCGCGCCCATAATCTAAAAACTCACTTAACACACGTTAGCACCAAATCGCAGAAATCAGCATAGTCTATACAAAAGATAAGATAGTTTCTTATAAAACAAAAGGAGTCAGCAGTGCCGGGAAGACCTGGGATCAAATTACCTCACTGAATGACTTTCTACCTTTTTTTATTTCAGAAATATAACGAAACGTGGCAATGCCATTAGCAGTGGCAGGCGGTGGACAGAGAAGAAGGAGGGCGATAAACATGTCTTTAAACTGCTTATTAGTCTTGATCTGTTTTCAGTCAATTTCCCTGGTAAAAGACACTTGAACTCTCCCCTCTCAGGTGTAGCTAATAGTCTTCCTTAAGACGAATCAAACGCACCAGTTGAAAGCAAAAAAGAGCGCATTTCAATCTTTTTCACTTAAACAGTCATTACGCACAGGTTTGACGACTTGCTTAGGATGTGACAAAATTTAACGGGGAAAATCCACAGTGGTTTTTTCGAGAAGAGTTGCCTATTAAGGCATGTGAATTAAACATTTTATAGAATACATTATTCACTCGCCTAAACATTTCATTATAAGGGAAATTAATATGTTGACCAAGAAAAATTATTGAAATCGGGTCACTAATCTCATCCGTTTCAAGAAATGTTTTCGCCCCCCCCAGTTTTCCGTCCACCGCCCGCCACTGGCCATTAGAGAATGACTCAAGTGGATCATTACAGTAGCTTCGTGGGATAATAGTAGTAAGACATCCCCCTTAACTTGCCTACTTAAGTGGGAAACACGTCTCACTTAATAAGCAAATTCTTAGTGTAACAAAATGCCCCCCAACCTGTAGCTAACTACCCCTCCTGTAACAAACTACCCCATATATGGTTTAGTCTATCAAATCCTTACAGACATGAAAAAATGCAATTTCGTGAGAATCACCCAGGCGTCTGTTCAAAAATGAACACGTTCACTGTTCAGAATATCGACAAGCTCCCTATTGGAGATATCCCTAATGGAGATAAAAATACTGTATGTTCAGTGATTATATGTCCAATATATATTTCAGTAATGAAGTAAACAGATGGATCACTTCACACATTCACACTGTTTAAAACTTTAATCACCCAAATTAAATCTAGGCCAATAAAACAAAATGTGTAAACGGAGTCTGAATAACTCAAACAACAGTTGTGCCTCATTCTTTTTCCCAAGTTGAATCAGCAGAGCCTCACAATATAGAAATCAGTAAGCACGTTTAAAATAAATGTCCACCTTTCTGCTTGCTCTGCAGGCCTGATGGAATTTAAGGAAAGGCAGGCAAATCTTAACATACAATACCCACACAGAAACCTTATTTGGCTCATCTAGTCTTTGTGTGTGATAAATTATGGAAAAGGCTCACAAATACATTGACATCCCATACATTCTCCAAAGCAAAACGTTCATAAAATTTGGCTTGCCGTATAAACGTCACAACAACTTTAAAAAAAAACATTGTTTACTGGAGTCCATGATCACATGGCAAGGATTAATTCAGCATTCAACAAGACACAGTACTCATGTTTAGTTTACATACTCGAGCAAAATAAACTTCAGCCCAAATGATGATCATCGCGCAAGCTAACGCACGGCCCCAGCGCAGCCTGTTTGCAAATTTGCATTTCATGGTGAATCACCAAAATACACCCTTGCCAAGCCAAAAAAAAATGGTAAAAGGATTTTTTGATACCCCATGGTTATTCCCCAACCTGTGTATGTAGGCTGCTTTCAGACAGACAGCTCTACTTGGTTGGGCCGATTAGTTCCGTTGCTGACGGTGAAAACATGTTGATGCCGGGCGCAGCGATGATGTAAACCAGAATAGCAAAACATGATATAAGGGCCTACTTCCCGTTCTGAGAATAAACGACCCCTAGTAGCAACAAAAAACATTTAGGAGTACAGGCAGCTGTTTCAATGTATTGAGGTCAATGGTAGACAGAGGAGACAGAGCAAAATATACGTTTCCCCCAAATCATATGGCACCCTATCAATACAATTTTCATTTAGTCAGAGGTCTTCCAATTATTTTGATGCCACACTTGAAGAGACCATGATTAGTATTTTTTGTAAAAAATAAACTTTATTGAGGTCTCTGCAGGTTGTCCTTCTGGCTCGGTAACAATGGGCAAACTATCATGACAGCTCTTCTCCTGTCCCAAGTGAGCTATCATTAGCTTGCTGGTCAGCTCAATGGGAAAACTGAGGATACTATGAATAATAAAAAGGGGCAAAGCCACTGCGCCCACTTGGCCAAACATCGCAAAAATCGAACTTGGCCCAGATTTCCATCCCATGTACACGAATATAAAATATGAAAAGGATCCGTGAAAAACTGAAGGCGCTGGAGTGCTGACAAGGCAATAAGTTTACGGATGCACGGACGCACGACCGACCACCACGAGGGCATCTAACCACAGCATAACACTGAGGCCAAGAGGCCAAGCGGGCTAAAAATGCATATTTTCCAATTTAACATATCTGTGTTTGTGTTCAGATTTTGTTTGCAAATGGTTTGTGTTCCTTTCTCTGTGTCCTGTAAACAAATTTGTGGCTATTTAGCAAGCAGGCTAAGCAAGTTACATTGCTACTTTCATTAAGAGAGCGGAAAAAAAAGAGAGTGTTTTTAGTGAGCTAGCGACTCGATTGACCGTGAATGAAGAAATCTGTGCTCATACAAACAGGATGGCCGTGTCTAACTGATTGAGTAGCAGAGTGTTTGAGTAATCCCAATGCTAACACATAATGGGAATTTCCATTAAGGCACTGATGAAAATTAGCAATGCTAATACATAATGGGAGTTACCATTAAGGCACTAACGGAAATTAGCATCACGATCATGATAATATTAACACTCCAGCCATATACTACCTGGGTTTTTACCTGGCTAGTCTTGTTTAGCCAGAGACGATGAAGGAGACATGTTGATGGGAATAAGTTGATTGGGTGAATTCAGTTTGGGAGAATAGTGCAGCCATTCCAATATCCTGAATTTTAGCTAACTGTTGCTACCACGCAGATTCTAGCCACAGATCAATTTTAAGTTTAGAGACTGAATTCAAAATGTGAGAAAGTCAAACTTATTGAAAAATGTAACTGCTGCCCTTGCTTAGCCTGCAGATGTAACTTTTTCATACTCATTGAGTCGTTTAATAGCTAGCTGGAAACTCATTCAGTCATCTGTATTTCGAGACTTGAAAGCAAAGACAGAAAAGCAAAGCTTCCATCTTTCGATCTAACCATCCAACCATCTAAGGTGCAACCACCTGCCAAAATAACTATAATTATCTATAACTGACCAATCCTCAAAATATGAATGATAGTTAATAATATTCAGGAGAGCTAACGTTAGCATGTTGTCTCAATAATGATTCCTATAATCGTCAGGAGGTAAGGCCTAGAGCCCCCTACCCACCTTCACAATTTAATACACTTATTCACGCCTATGTCAGGTCATGGCAAGTCATGTGGAAGTCTAGAGGGTGTCGTAGATGTACTCGGAAGAATTCCTGAACAGTCGCAACTAAGTATTAGTCTCATCTTTGTCGTGGCACACTTTTCAAAATATTAAAAAAAAAATGTGGCGCTTTGCACACTCGTCATAGATCGTCATATGTCACAGCAATGTCGTGGTGGTGTTGTGTAAGTTTTGAGACGGTTCTTCAACATTCAAATGCAATCATATTGTAGAAAATGGCTACGATTGTGGAAGACGAAGTGACAAAGTGCTATGAATGCTCATGACATAAAACAAAGTGAACACAAACCGACAAACACAGACCTACGATTAACAAAGATAAAGTGATATCAGACCATGGTTCTTGAATATTCCTGTGTCCATGGCCGAGACAGAATTTTGAGCTTGCCAGGTGGATGGACCGCAACTAATTACGATTTATCAGTGTAGGCACATCGACAATAATTGACAGAAAACGCGTCAAAGTGGCAACTATGCTTAAATTTAGCAACATACCTATGTAAAATCTGGCTCTAATGTTAAAAAAAAGCCCGAGTGATAGCTAGCAATAGCACTGTTGAGCTGTACTGCTTTAATTTTGAGATAAGACCATTAATATTCACGAAAAAAATTCTTGTGAAGGGGTAAAAGAAACAGACAGGGTCTTCTGAAAAGTGGAAGAAGTGCGTTTAGTTAGGTGCAGACTCTGCTCCGTCAATGTGGCGCTATGGTGGTGTGAAGAACATGCTTTATCTTTTCAGTTAGGGTGCTGTCATCTTGGAAAATGATGGAAAATACTATTACAGCCTCTCTAGCAAAATAGTTACAAATATAAATCACAACGGTAAACGGCAAGGTAGAGTAGTAAAGTCATGTCTTAGTTTGGTTTAAGTAAAAACCCCAATTCCAATGAAGACGTTGTGTGAAACGTAAATAAAAACAGAATACAATGATTTGCAAATCCTTTTTGACCTGTATTCAATTGAGTACACTACAAAGACAAGATATTTAATGTTCAAACTGATAAACTTAATTGTTTTTTGGGAAATATTAACTCGTTTTGAATTTGATGCCTGCAACACATTCAAAAAAAGCTGGGACAGGGGCAACAAAAGACTGGGAAAGTTGAGGAATGCTCAAAACACACCTGTTTGGAACATTCCACAGGTTTACAGGTTGATTGAAAACAGGTGAGTGTCTTGATTATGTATAAAAGGAGCATCCCCGAAAGGCTCAGTCGTTCACAAGCAAAGATGGGGTGAGGTTCACCACTTTGTGAACAACTGCGTGAGCAAATAGTCCAACAGTTTGAGAACAACGTTGCTCAATGTGCAATTGCAAGGAATTTAGCGATTTTATCTTCTACAGTCCAAAATATCGTCAAAAGATTCGGAGAATCTGGAGAAATCTCTACTCGTAAGCAGCAAGACCGAAGACCAACATTGAATACCCGTGACCGTTGGTCCCTCAGGCGGCACTGCGTTAAAAACCAACATCACTCTGTAAAGGACATTACCATGTGGGCTCAGGAACACTTCGGAAAACCACTGTCAGTTAACACAGTTTGTCGCTACATCTACAAGTGCATGTTAAAACTCTACCGAGCAAAGCAAAAGCCATCAACAACATCCAGAAACGCCGCCGCCTTCTCTGGGCCCCAGCTCATCTGAGACAGACTGACGCAAAGAGGAAAAGTGTGAAGCGCAAACTATGACAGCGTAGACCCCATACTGTTGAGCAACTGAAGTCATATATCAAGCAAGAATGGGAAAGAATTCCACCTACAAAGGTTCTACAATTAGTGTCCTCAGTTCCCAAACGCTTATTCAGTGTTGTTAAAAAGAAAGGTGATGTAACACAGTGGTAAACATGCCCCTGTCCCAGCTTTTTTGGAACGTGTTGCAGGCATCAAATTCAAAATGAGTGAATATTTCCAAAAAAATACAACGTACAGTTTATCAGTTTGAACATTAAATATCTTGTCTTTGTGGTGTACTCAGAGGATTTGCAAATCATTTTATTCTGTTCTTATTAACATTTTACACAACGTTCCAACTTCATTGGAATTGGGGTTTGTATATTTACCTAATTCTGACAGGCCATATCGAGGGCTGACTGCAATAAACAGTTATGTCCAGATGTTTTACATTGGACGTAACTGTTCATTGCAGTCAGCCCTCGATATCATAGAGCCAAGCCAGTTATAATCAGAGCCACTGATCTCAAATTGATCTAGCAATTATTGTAGTCTGGTCAGGGATAATAGGCCGGACCTGCTCTGTGTGGTCAGGTATGATGGACCAAACAGGGGCTTGAATTGAGCAATATGCAGCTGCTGGACAGAGCTATGATCTGTTTGGAGACCATAACAGGGAAACCGCACATATACATTTTGATAAAAAAACATTAGTCCACATTAAGTAAACTGTTGTTTTTATTTTGTGGAAAGATTTTTCAGTCAAAGGTGTAACAACACATAAGCTGGGTTTTAGTGGGACTGCCCATGCCCGCCCCATAAACTTCATTAGAAGTCTGGCATCAGTGAATGCTTCCTTCTTCCTGTAGTCTCAATGTTTTTCGATTAACGTTCTTTCTCAATCAGGTAATAGGGGTGTGGTTTATATTTGGATGTAATCCATTACCATGGCAACCAGTTTGCTGTTCTAGCATGTCACAAGATTGCGATGGAGCGCGGTCTCATGCCTCTTTGCCTCACAGCGGTATGCTGATAAACATCGTTGTGAACCAGCATGTCATCTTATCTTGCATTTCACAATTGAAGGGTTCAGTGCAATAACTTGATAAATGCCGATCTCATGTTTGATATGAAAGAGGGGGATAAAAAGTTATTTTAGTTAAATTTCCCCATAGATAGATAGATTCAGAAATAATACATCATGAAAGAGCAAATTCCTGACCAGTACACAACACTGGTACATGGTGAAAGTATATTTTGTGTGATACCATAAAACATGAGATTGACATTAATCATGTTATTGCACTGAACCCTTCAATTGTGGCATCGTAGCCTGTGTAAATTATCTCTGTGTAGGTGTGTCTGTTTTAGTTTTTTATCTGTCTGTCAGTCATACGCATCAAGGTCAACATCTGTAGTACTGATGTCTTAGGGAACATTGAAATAAATTGGATAAAACTGAAGGAATATAGCTGAAACACCTATGCACTAGGATAAATTTTTTTTTTTTTTTCTGGTAGCGCTGGCCCAATAATGTATATGGATTGTTATGCGATTCTCTGGCAAGATGAAAATTACAGTTCCTCATTGTCAGCTGACTGCAAACTAGTGCTTCTTTTAAAAGCCCACTAGGGTGCATAGTTTCTTATGCAGATGTGTCCCAGTAATGACTCTATGTTCCATAAGAAACCCTCGTCCTGCCGGTCGCCAAGTTGTGTGCCGTGTCATAGATATATCGATCCCCGGTAGCCATTTCCCTGTATGCAGGTCCTCGATAAGCATAAATCAGGAGGCAGGATTAGGGTTAACATGTACTCACAAGGTAAATACTTAAGGGACTGAAAAAGGAAGTGTCAACCGAAAATCTGTATTCCTGTGAGGACATAATGTCACTGTACAGTAATGGAGTCAGTCCTTCACATCATTCTGTAAGGTAAAGAAATATGTAAAGAAGCTTTGCAGAGCTTTCAGTGTGATAAAATTGAATCATCTAATTGCATACTGTAATAAAGTAATGTAACATCAATCTTAGTTTTACATCAAGTACTGTAATAATAAATATAGATGAGCAGAAAACAAGGCATTGCAAGATTAACGTCAGATGTTGTAAGTAGGTCAGAACACGGAGGCACCACACACTCAGTGGCCACTTTATTAGTTACCCTGGAACACCCTCATGAATGCAAATATCTCAGCCTTGTTAGGAGTGAGAGGTCAGAGGAGAATGGCCCTACTGGTTTGAGCTGAAGGGGAAGCAACAGCTCAAATAATCAGGCGATGCAACAGTGCTTTGCAGAAGAGCATCTCTGAACGCACATCTGACCTTGAAGTAGCTGGGCAACAGCAGCAAAGACCACTCTGGGTTCCACTCCTGTCACCTAAGAACAGAAACTTGAGGCTAAGGTTGGAGTAGCATTGACTAGTCTGTCGAGTATTTACATCATTATGGAATTGTCTACTATCGTCTACAGAGATAGACTCTGTTACCTCACCACAAATGTGGTTTTGGGTTCGAATACAGTCAGAACCATTCTATTTGGAGGTTGCATGTTCTCCTCGTGTTCGTGTGGATTTCCTCCGGGTATTCCAGTTTCCTCCCACAGCCCGAAATCTTGCACACTAGGTTGATTGGAGACAATTAATTGCCCATACGTATGTGTGTGAGTGAATGGAGTGTCAGCCCTGCAATGATTTGGAGAGCTGTCCAGGGTACGTCCTGCCTTTCGCCCATAGTTGGCCAGGTCAGGTTCCAGTTCCCCCGCAACCCTAATGAGGTAAGAAGCAGTTTAGATAATGGACAGGATTCAATTCATTATTTTGACAGCTTCAAAAGCATTTTGAGGCATGTGTTGACTTTACAGAATGATGTGCATGACTACCTCCATTACTGGACAATTACATTATTTCCTGACACCAATATATATTTATGGTTAACTCTTTCTTTTACAGTCCCTGAAGTATCTACCTAGTGAATACATATTAAGTGTAGCACATACTTGAGTCATTCTAGAGATACCGCTCTGCTTGAAACTATTCTACCAGGCTTTTAAAAAGGAGTGTTTGTTGGTTTAGGATCAACTGATGATGAGCACTTGTAATTTTCATCTTGCCACAACATTGTATAATATACATTAGCCAGCATTATACATCAGATCATTCTTTCGACTCATATATATTGCGTGAGTATATAAACTAAATGTGTTTTGAGCCTCGTAGAATAAATCTCCGCCATGATCAGACAAATTGTGGATTCCAGGGAACTACATCATCTCTTCTACAATATCTAACAGAATAATGTTGAAATGGATCAGAGAGGTTATGGATGTCAAAAGGACATTAAGGTCATGTATCATTGAATGAGAACAGAACAAAAAAGCTTATGACAGAGCATGAGCACTAGACATATGCAACCTAAATCTCTCCTGATTGTCTGTGTGCCACAAAAAGATTCCTTTGGTCAAAATTGCTTCACCTTTTGGTGTATGCTATTGTTATATTTGAATGTCATGGTTTTTGGAGGGTGGCGAGCTTTCCTTGTTTCTCTCGTCCGGGACGATATCGTTTTGCCCACAATCGGATTCTTTGGCCAGCTGGCATTAATTGTGGGCAGCGCCCGGACTCTATTTAAACCCAAGTTCCGCCTCGCCGCCCTTGCTAGAGTGTCAGTGTTACTATGCACTATAGCCGGTAAGGTCTCTAGCTAGAGAATTGTTTGAGGAATTAGCTGCAAAGAGGAAAGTGCTAGTTAGCAAGGGAATCTTTCTCTCTTTTCTTCCTCTTTCTGGGCACCGTCTGGTGCTATTTCGTTTTATCTCGGTTCCCGAGATTTTTCCCTTTTATTTCATTCTGTCAAGCTCGCTTTGCTTCCTTTCGTACCTGGACTAGATCTTTGTCCGTTGGAAGCGCGAGTCTCTCTCGCTCCTTTTGTTGGTTTGTCTCTTTTATTTTGCTGGACTTCCTTTCGTTTCGGCCGCTGCTTTTGGCGTCACGAAACACCAGCCATCACAGTGAAATTTCAGAAAATGATAACATACTATTGGTCAATATTTATAAATTATTGTTCAACTGTCTATATTACCTAATACAGACAATTAAAAAGACGATTACAAATCAATAAAAGGGTCACAATCATACAACACTTGCAAACTATTAAGGCAATGCAGTTGTGCATTTTATCATATAATAATACTTGAATACATGCCACATCTGCTTACTAAAAATGTCTCAAAATCTCATAAAGGTACAGATCCAAGAAAACTACCATTGACACAACTTCTAATTTATTTCTCAATTTGACATATGATGTTTGTAGTTTAGGGATACTGGCTTTGGTTTTTCATTGGATGACATTGGAAGAATGGACGAAATCTGAGGGATGGGGAAATCTTTGGCCGCACAAAACCTTGGTTACCTATCCCTGACACAAGAAGTCTGATCTATTGGAATGCATATATAATAAATGCACTCTCTATTTAACTGTAAATAGTGGAAATTGGTCACTACAGTGAATAAATGGAAATCTGTTCACTAAAGTGTGCTATTTTATTGTGCTAATTGCATTTTGGTTGCGTGGTTGTTGACACAGTTTTTCCTTGCGTCTTCATTTCATCCTTCCTGCAGAATCTGAGCATGCAGATTCCCGTCCCTCAAGGATACTCACACACACTCTGCTCCCCCAGCAATAATTACCCACCACTCTCAGTCAGCAATCAGCACTGAGGTTTACTGATGTCTCAGTAGGCCCTGATTTCCCCAAAATACTCAACAATCAGTCGGAGCCATTCTCTTGCTCCAACACAATGTAAAAACACACCAGCACACTTTCACACGTAAAGCGCACGTATGCGTGCCGCACAATAACACAAACTCGCAAACACACATTCAGTTTTGGAAGATCACGTGTATCTAGGTCACCATGAGATGTGAGGGGTGATGGAGAGAACAGAAACACACTGTAAACCCTGATAGTGTGGTGAACTCAAATGTTTTGTGGAAACTGATTACCTAAAAAAAATTGTGTGGGCCAACTTAATTGCATTGTGCGGAAGGATCTTAAAGAAAACAAGGTTAAGTTATTTTTTTACATGTTTTTAAGGGCTGTGAACATAAGATCATTAAGTTGGCATACTCAATTTTTTTGAGGTAATCAGTTTCCACAAAACATCTGAGTTCACACACTTGTCAGGGTTTGCAGCACACACTGGATTCCACGACTCAAACCCTTGACAGAGAGCGGCACCGGGCAGACATCTGCCTCCTGTAATAATCTGGAAATAATCTGCAATGCACAAAGGCACAGGTGTCTGCCTGAATAAACGCTCCCAGCCTGATCGATACAGTTTATTTAGCCACCCGCTACTTTGCGTGCAGGCTAAGCATTGATCAACTCCAGCTGCCGTGCGAGGGTGAAGTAACTAGGCGGAAGGGGAGAGGGAAAGTGAATCAGAGAGGAAGAGAGAGAGGGACTTAGAGACAGGAGGAGGAACAGAGATGCCCATATGAGGTCAGTGACTGTGTAAGACACAGTAAGAAAGGGGAAGAAAAGAACAAGATAGAAATAATAAAGGAGACATACAGACAGAAGTGGGTAAAAAAGTAAAAAAATAAGACAGTAAAAAGGGAGGAGGGGACAGACCGTACAATGAAAGAAAAGGGGCACAACCTAAGCACAAACTGAACCGCACCATCAACCAAAAAATACAAAACTGACTCTAACCATTTCCTGTCAATTCCCAGAATGTTTTGTGACGGCGACAGATCTTCTTGTCGAGCGGTACTGCAGCTCCTACAGCCAACATGCCGACACCACCCCAATACAAAGTATCAATACACCAAACTTCCTCTCCTTTCTGTTTGTTTATACAGGACAAAGGTAAGAAAAAAAAAATCAATACGTGACATTTTAGCAACCCAAAGGGACAGTGAGCGCGCTGAAAGATTTATGAAACAAATTCAGCATACTCTCTCCGCAAATAAAGGGACACTGGGGCGAGATTTGCGAATATTTCCTCTGTCTTCCTCGGGAAAGCATGAATTTGAGAATCAGAAATACCAGTCCCCCTGGCCGCGCCTACCATCTCCCTCATTCCCTCTCGCTCATGAAATGGCTTTTTATTCCTTTAAGTGCCGCATGCACTTTATTGCAACATTGCATTTCCATCGCAAGTCCCTAATTTGACCCTACCAAATGGTGTCCCGCAAATTCAAAAAATTTGCTTGGGCTTATCCTCAAAACTCCTTAAAGGGATGCATATTTTAATAAAAAATAGGAATGTAAAACACCATCAATTTTAATCCATGCGTCATTGCCCAGAATATATTTTGGGTCCATTAAATATTCACCCAGTGATAACGATAATTATGACTGAGACTTGTGGCTACATCTCTGACGACTTTTCTGTGCTATTTTATGTAGTGCCTACAGCAGAGCAACTGGGAAAATTTCTTTGCAAATTTTCTGAAAAAAAAAAAAAAAATGGCAGCTTCTCAGGAAACCTGAGCCAGAGAGTTGAGAAGCAAGGTCCTCTCAGATAAGGAGCACCAAAGCCTTGTGTAAGTTTGTAATCAATCACACGGATTAATTTGTATTAAAGAAAAAAAAAACACTAACAGAGGTGCTGTTTCCACTGCCTTTATCTATATCCAGAAGGATTAAGGAGGCAAGAGATCTCCACAGACACAGAGAGAGAGAGATATATAGATAGAAAGAGAGAGAGAGAGATATATATATATATATATATATATATATATAGAAGGGGCGGATGGAAATAGAGTTGGAGAGAAAGCGGAGAAGGGATAGAGAGATAACGAAAATGGCAGAGTGAAAGGAAAAGAATTAGTGCAGAGAGGAGACAAAGGGTAAAAGAGAAGGAGAGAGATACATGTGATGTCATGATTATGAGAAAGGAAATCTAACCGTATGGGGCAACGACTAGTATTCGATTTGGGCTTCAAATACTACAGCAGATAAATACATCATAGGAATTGCTTCCATGATAAGGAATGAAACCATAACTACATGCCTTGTCTATTCACTGAACGCCGGAAACTACACTGTAAATTAAGCCACTTGGGAGGTCTTCACCTTTCTGACTGGAGAATGAAGGAAAAGATGTGCTAATACTCCTCACTCTATATCCATGCATGCTGATTTGCTATTTGTCCATGAGTTGACTTCAGATTGAAAGAACTCAGTTCCAACAAAAACAACCTAAAGACAGCACCCTTTTCAAAGCCATGGGGGAACTTTCTGGAACAAGTCCCCAATACCCATCCTGCAGGCACCTCCCTGCCCAGTAAATACTTCTTGAAGATTCGCAACTAAGTAAAACAACCCTCCTGCTCTAAAAGAGCCTGAATTGCTTCAAGTAAATGGGACGTGAAGGGCTTTTTTTTTTCCGTGACTCATTCAGAAGCCCTCTTATAGCCTTCAAGTGTGCTTACAGGAGCAACACTGTCAGATCACCGTGGAAAGGGCAGCTTCCTGTCATGTTCCGTTGGGCCCTCTTCATCATGTTCCCTGGTCAATTACAGACCAGGCAGTGATTAGATTGATGACTGAAAACAATAGATGAGTTTCGGGGATGTTTGGGAACCTAAAGCTTCACTGCCCATCTGCATTGCCTCGCCAGAGTGAAGAGATGACAGTGTCCATCGGTGGCATGAAGAACACGCATTTCTGCGACAAACCGGGCAGGGAGTTAAAGCAAGTTACAGAGATGGCACTGGAGAGATGGTTCTGGAAACAACCAAGTTGCTGCAGTCCTGCCCCAAGACATCAAAAAAGTGTAAAACCCCTTGAATCCACAACACACTAAGCAAAGGCTGCATCCTCCAGCCTGGTTCGCTATGCCAATACAAGAGACAAGGACTGCTGCCAATGTCACCCTGGCACATGGAATGACACAGTTTCCACAGAATTAGGGCTTTTCGTCTGACAACCAGTCAGCTGAACATGCATCCACATTCTGCGTCACCATTTGTTCCAAGTTTTATAATCAATGAGATTTTGAGATACTGAATGAAACACAGTTCGCGTTCTACCTTTTGTCCTCCCCCTGTTTATCCCACAGATCAATCTCCAAAACATTTGAGAACTTTTTCCAGTAGTTAATCTGTATCAAATCCAATACCAAAAATAGCACAGCAAGTGAGTGGCACAAACATCACAAGTACATTCATGGTGAGTAAATGCGAAAATAAATTTACAATATGCAAGAGATTTGAACGGGTTACATGAAAACTAAAAAATTAATTACACAAAAACGAAAAGACGCAAGGAAATCAAAGGCACATGGCTAGCCCCTCAATCTAAAATTCCACTCTAAGAGCCATATAAAAGGAAGCAGGGAGCCACTGCCAGCTGATTATACCACTGGCTTGGGTCTGACAGGGACTGTTAGTAATGTAAATCCCATTTCCTAAAGACCACAGAAGCTATTATGCCAGAGCAAACAAGCCTCAATTAGAGAGAGTCAACACTGCAATTTAATGCAATTGTTTTTTTCCGCTGCTCACACACAAGCGTGTGTCTGTACATTTACCCTTAAACCCAATTAAATTGGAGGACCTGCCATGACAGTCACTCATAATTACGTGAATCATTTTGCTTTAATTGAGCTCTGTTTACTCGAGACAAGGCCCAAAACCACTTTTTTAACATTTGCCTTGTTTTTCGCAGCATACTCAAAGAACACATACTGTACATCTCTGTCTTGTTAAATGACAAAATCCACAAAAAGGCCTGGGCACACGCAAACCTGCATGCACACATACATACACACACGCGCGTGCCCGTCTGCATGCTCATTAACGCACAGACCAGGGCTACACACGCGCGCGTGTGTGCGGTCCACATGACTGTGACTGCATGCGGGTACTGCAGGAGCATTTCTTCCTGTTTGTGAAAGGAATCCACATTTTTTTTGCCCTTGAGCATGGCAAATGTGGTTTATTTGTGCATCTATTTATTTTCAGAAAGCAAATAAAAAGCAATAAAATGGTTCGACATGACTGTGAGCGCCCTGTCAATTCATCAAGCGGCTGAGTAGCCCGTCACCACAGCGCCTCCACACGCCACTCCACCCCTGAGCGCCAGTTACTGGGAGGGGCAGGGCTTCACACAGCAAGCCCTAATCTAATAACGCCACACTGTCAGCGTGTAACAGAGCAGCAGAGCAGAAACTGATGGCCTCCCTCCGACTCCGCTGCCGTAGCCACAACGGAAGACAAATGAAGGCAAACACCTACGACGCCGACATAATGTTCTGTGATGCTGCTTAGTTGGGGGGGATTCAATCTCCCAGTTCTGAACTGTTTGAAAATTAGGACCGGGCTCATTTTGACTGTGTCATGCTGCGAAAGACATTTGGCATATTTTCCAGTTTTGAATTCTGTGAATGAAGCAGCTGTTTCCTCATAGCTTCTGTGCAAACTGGAATTCACACATCTCAAAAAAAAAAAAAAAAAAAAACCCCTGAAAATCAACAAGCCATTGCTCAGTCCAGTGACGCACATCAGCGCAGGTATGAATTTGTTTGATGTTAGATTAAAGTGTCATAATCCACCGAATGACTCAATGAACTCAAATTAAAATTCACTTTCCATCTAAAGTTGTGGCAGAAAGTGCACTCGATGACAGAAGCACATACTCAAATTAGGGAACTGGAAAAAAAAAAAAAAAAACGTGTGAATTTTAGAATTGCAGTTCATATCAGCAGAAACTGCTTCATGCATTTAAGCCGGACGTAGGATTAAACACAAAAAAAGCTTTTGCTCAGATAGAGTGCCATTTCACACACAAGCAGTGATCTCAGTTGTGGGCATTCTAAAGAGTTTTACAAGAGAGGAAATCACTCCTCTGTACACAATGCCAACATTTACATAATAATTAACTTAAGCTCAGTTGCCCACCAAATAAATTGAAAAAATAAATGTCAATGAGCAGTTTAACACCCAACTCTGTTGCATTATCCTGTCGCATTTCGAATGAGCTCAGATTTATGCTCGCTTAATTTCCCTTGTTACTCGCACTGAGCACCATTTACTTTCAGTGTTTGCTCAGTGGTATTTACTCAGTTTCTTTCCATCCTCCCAGCAGCACCAGCCTGGGCTCTTGCAGAACACTACTGTAGTGGAACATCAGGTATGGATATCAGGACATACAGTACTGTGCAAAAGTTTTAGGCACCCTGTATTTTTTAAAATTTAAACCTGCTTTAGATGTTTACTTTTTGTTTTCCACAATAGAGTTGCTGAATATAAAAAGTTAATTTGAAATTCCAAATGCTAATTTAAGGAAAAGTTTTATAAATTAATGCTTGTATTTCATTGAAAAACTGTTGACACAGATAATATAGCCTTGATGGAGCCCTGATGTCAACATCATCATGGCTGTCTGCAATAGCTTGGAGGGACAGACGCAAGTGAGACAGTCAGTCTGCAGAAGAACGGAGGGAAGTTTTCCACTCTGCTTGGAACAAGCAAAAAGCCAATAATCTTAAAAACAATAGCACAACAGGACAGTGTCCCAGATGTTTTGGCAAAAGGTAGTTACACCAAATATTGGTTTGATATAGTTTATAACAGTTTACAGCTCTGTTTTATTTTGGTAAGCATATTAGCCCTATGAAATTGCTTTAAATGTGCCGAAAACTTTTGCACAGTACTGTATATGTAGCTGCTGGGTCTAAGCTGTGTGCTGCTGTGCTATGGATGACTTATTAGCTCCGGTATGTTCTGTGAGGAAGGCATTGCCTTGAGAGTTGCGAGGGCGGGGGGGGGCGTTATCCCCAGAACAGACATGTTGGTCCCCTGAGGTCGCCCCACAGATGGCTGATCCCCATCAGAGCTTAGCCAAACAGGAGCCCATAAATAAGCATACGGCCCCAGCAGGTGATGGGAGGGCCCTCCTGTTGGGGGCAGCTCTGCCCGCACTGCACAGCCTAGGCACGACAAGACAGGTGGGGATATGCTGAAAGAAAAGGTGATGTTATTTGATTATGCCCCTTTCCACCTACGACAGATGCAATGTCTCCAGGTTCAATCGCTGTGTCTTTCCACAGAATTAATTCCGTCTGAGTGAGTGGAGAGCTGGTCTGCTTTTCCTGCACTGGTCTTTGATTTAGCATCTCGATTGCTAATGCTCCGTGAATGTGTACCATTTTTATTTCCTCCATGTTCTATTATGGAGTTGGACATTTATAATGAATATTTAAAGTAATGTAATAAACATTTACCATGGAGCTTCTAATAAATGCAGATTTACGCAAAGTAGAAGTCAACGCGAAGCAATGATCGCTTTGCCTTCACCTGCTATCGCTTCATACTCCCAAAAAGTTGACCTTCAGTTGCTGTATGCTGCTGACCTTATGTGACCTTGACCTTGACCCAATGAACTTCTATTCAATTCAGCTTCCCTCCATAGCGAATTAGCATATCTAATTCAGTCATAATCCGTCCAGTTCTTCAGGAGTTTTGCACACCCAAGATACGTGTGATGGCCGAACAGGCAAACAGAAAACAGTATGCCTCACACCCACTGTGAGTAGCTGAGCCATAATGAAGCCAGTAGGAAGCAAGTAAATAAAACAAATTTATTCCAAGAACAAGGCCTTCCCAGATTTGAATGGAGATTCACAAAGTTACTTTTATAGAGTAAAGACGCCTTGAAATTATATTTCTGAAAGCACAATATTTGAGCAAACAGCGTATGGCCTGATTGGCGAGACAAATAGCCCATTCCGGGAAAAAAAAAAAATAATTAAATCGAGAAAAATTCAGAAAAAGTACAGAAAGTTAGATTAATGCAATCTTCAGAGACGCCTTGAAAGCAACAGCCTCGTTGCCCCCATTCCTGCCCTCCACTCTTCCCACGCTCACCCCGGTGACACCACGCAAATTACACCAGGAGAAAATATAAAGCCGTCTGTTGATCTGCTCTTTGTGGCAGCCTGGGATTCGGTCTGCAGGCCGCGACGCAGCAGAGATGAGATAATGCAGGCCAGAGCAGGGATTAAGGGCTCTCTGTGATGGAATGGTAAAATAAGGCCGCAGTCACCTCTGGCCCCGCTCTCCACACGCATTTTCTTCCCCCTTCACCTTACCCACCAAAACAGAATGCAACAATTTTTCCTCTTCTATTAAATAAATGTGCCCAGCGCTAACTCCTCCATCTGTACCATTCATTTTCCCACCTTCTCGCCTATCAAGGCCCACTTACCTATTTTCCTTTTGTTTATGCTTGAGATCAAACTGTGATATACATTGCGTGACACCGAACGATACACACTTCTTTCATTCCTACTTTCCTCCAGCCAAAAGGAATAACTGGAAATTTTCTGCCAGCGCTACAAGCAACTCAGCAGACAGACTAATACTGAGGGAGATGTTCATTTCTAAACTTAACTGATGAGGAGTGTCAGCGACATCTTTCCATGAGGGCTCTACACGTGTGATCCACGCCATCCAATTGTCCTCCCTGCTGCAGTAAAAACAAGGCCAGGGTTTTCTTCATTCCATCAATACAGAACAATATTTTTTATTCCAGAATTCTGTTTTCATTGGTCATACTAGAAAGACCAAGGCAATGACACCTGGAATTTACCAGTACATTCTAGATACTCCAGGGAGCAATATTGGCTTCATTTCAGAGTACCCATCCAAAGCCTTGCAGTGCACTGTATTCCATAATGCAGTGCAATATAAGGTGACGTCACACCAAGACCCAGGTGATCTTAATAAATTGGTGGTCCAGTGACAGTGTGGTACAGGATATGGTTCAAGTCATACTGGCTAATGCACTGTATATTATTACATAGATTGGCATGAGGCATCCAGTATACAAGGATGTTGTGCCCTTTGTGAATACCAGGCATGCATTTGATATATTTTTTCCAAAAACACAAATGCACTGAATAACTCTTGGTAAAATAATTAATGAAATGAAAAATGCAATTAGTAAAAGGCTTTAGTAATGCTCACAAAACAATGGCGTGCACCTCCCTCTTTTGCATACACCAGAGCCCTAACATAGGGTGGCTCTGCACTGTGCACTTCAGTTGACAAATCACAGAAGAGGTGGCGATAGTCCTTGTGCATTTTGCTTATGATAGGGAAAATTGGGCCCATTGTCTTTGCATCAGCAGGCACCGTATGCTATTAATTTTACTTCTCGTGCGCAACATTTTCCTCATGTTCAATGTATGCAGCATTTACCACTTTCCTCCATCAAAGAACACATTTTCCCACCTCTAGGAGCAGGGAGTTTCAATAACATTTCAGGACGAATTATTGGGGGAGGACAATATGCCACTATTCCTGCCTGGGTAATCAAATAACTGCTTCCCTCTTCTGCTCTACCTCTAATGGCATCCGGTGTGCTGATTGGGGTGGTTTATAAATGAGCCAGTGAGGAGTCTGTGCTGTTCCCCTCCATTTCCTGTTGCCGCAAGGTCCAGGCCGGAGCTTGTTCAGTTCTGCTGACTGGGAATGTTCTTAAACTGCACCCAATGCTGTTCCCATACCACTATCTTTACACATTTCCCTCACTTCCTGTCTCTCCCATAGGTTTAGATGGGTAATATGGCTGGCTGGCTGCACCAATTGCATTCAAAACATCCACAGCTAAAAGACTGTCACTTATACAACATGCATTATGCGTAAAATGCATAGTACCCGAACATTGTCTGGATTACATTTGATTGTACTTTTTGTTGTGATTTTATAGTTATTTCCAATTCATTACAGGACCAAAAGTGCACAGCAATCTGCTAATCCAGCATCTTATGCCAAAATTACAGCTGTCAACATGGAATTGGTCCCCTCATTGCTGCAACAGCAGCCTCCTGTTACTGAGAAAGATTTACCTGAAGTGATGGCACATTGCTGCAGGATTTGCTTCCATTCCTAGCTCAGTGAGAAAAGCTTCATGAGGTCGGACAGTGACACTGGGCTATTAGGCCTGCGTTAAGTCTGGCCTTCCAGAAGATCCCAACAGTGTTCCACAGCATTGAGGCCAGGGCTTGGCGCAGACTGGAGAGAAGTCCTTCTATACTGATCTCAACAATCTCAGCATGGAAGTACTGCTGTGCTGAAACAGGTGAAGGCCTTCCTCAGACTGTTGGAAGAATCATCTGGAATGCCAACTATAGCATTGGAAGAATAATCCAGAATATGTGTGTGCGTGTGTATATCAAAACTTTTCTCCAGTGGGACCATGAGGCCTGGCCAAAGCAGCCTCAGGCCAAGAAAAAAAACAACCTCAGACCAAGGAGCGTCCACATACTTTTGGCCAGGTGGTACAGATTTCGTTTTGCATGTGTAATTCCAGGTAGACAGGATGAAACATTTTCGACTTTTCCAATATTAGGAAAATTCCAAAAAAATAGGTAGGTTTGCCAAGGTCTTTATACCTTGATATTCGCTACCTTCAATATTACTGGGAAAGACAACTGTTAGATTTCACAACCACACAACCACACACACTTCTTTCCATTTTATTTAGCGCAGAGGCTGGCCACACAGGGCGTGTACTGTTGTCAACTTATTTGCATGTTGTTCAGTTACTGCATGATTTCCACATGTCTTTGTCAAGGGTCCATGGATCCTCGCATTTCTGCAGGTGGACATACGCAACGAGGCGGCCGTCATCCCAAAAGCACACACCGACACACCCTACTGTTCTGTAAACACTCATTCAGTGTCCTCTTGCTGATATTTACTGCATTGTTTGACTCGTCATAAAGGTCAGAGTGCTCTAGATTTATTCAGCTGCTACGCAGCATAACGATCGCCGCGGAGTAAAGTGCATCCAGGAGATGAACAAGCAATTACCCTGACTGACAGTGACTTACATCAGCTGTTGTTATTTTTCGCAATGTTTCTGATCATTTGATAGGCCCGTAGAGCCTAAAACGCACGCCCAAAAATACAATATACCGCGAGGTTCTTCTCTCCGTTTAGGGCCAAACAAAAGATCCCTTTGAAATATTTTTAATGAACAAAAGACTGCTTTAACCTTCCATACATAAAATCTAAACATAAATCTGTGGCTTTGAGCCACATGAGACGTCCGCAGGTATTAGCGCAGCTCCAAGTTTGTACACGCAACTTCCTAGCCTGGGAATTGCTACCATAATATTTGAGGGGTAAGAGGGGAAGGCATTTCTCCCTATAGAACTGAATGTTCTGCACTCGCTGCATTGTGCTCTGTAAACAACACCAGGACCTGACCCATTTATTTGCCTTAACAAGCATTTGTTGTGCCTCATCAACAACTGCAGGAGCCCCCTCCAGGCGCTCCCGGGAGTAACACAGGATGGCTGTGTCTGCTTTAGTTACCTACACATTACTTAACACTGACATCCTCCAGGGTGGCTATGACAAGGGACTGCTGTGCTGCATTAGTGATGGCTACTCAACATTGCGTAATGGTAAAAAGCGATGTGTGAGTGTGTTTGTGTGTCAGTGTGTGCTCTTGTGCTAGCGATACACTGAACACCAGAGAAAAATAACATTTGACCAGCAAAATGAGGGCATTTTTGGGAAGTGAGGACATTTTGGCCAGTCCTCGAAAACACAAAGGCAAATAGTGACGTATTGGTTAAGGTTAAGGTTCAGGGTAAAATTAGGGATACGCTGAAGAGACACACAAATAATGAGTCCAAGGCAATGTAATGTCCTAACAAAGAAAGATGTATAAGCATATGCATGTCCTTGTTTGTAGGATTGTGTTTCCAGCTATGTAGACTCATAGACACGCGGTGCTGGGCAGCAGTAGATGTCCTATACTGAGTATGATAGGTCAGTGAAAATCGTAATCAAAGCAGTCATTTCTAGAACCTGCCGTTGGTATAATGTTCGGCAGTGCGACGGTTGTTCGTGGCCCATATCAAAACGTTCCCCTTGTAAAATCCATACAGAGCGTACGCTGGAGTTGTAGGATCTAAAGAGCGGACATCAGCGTGCGCAGTGAAACATATCTGATGACAGGGGCCCCTGAGACACTGCTGTCTCCTACCCTGACAGCTCTTTTAAGTCAGATTTCCCTTTCATGACAGAACATGGATGAATTTCACGCTACTCTTTTCTCCAGCAGGAAGAGAAAAAAAGGACGAGAGAATGGGAAGGGCTCGGATAGCGGATGCTCCACGTCGAAGCCCACGGTGCACCACCGTCTGTTCGGTATTAAAGGGTCACAACCACGCGGCCAACGGTCTCGTTCAGGTTAATGGCGTCGGGGTTTAAGCAGCAAGGTTGTCTGTTCGGCGCATTACAATCCATGAATGCAGCTACACACGCCACCCGGATCGTTTCAGTTGTACCCAGCACCGGCTCAAGGACACAGTAAACTCACTAGAAACAGGAGTCCCTGCTAACCCACTGCAACTCTATACACGTGCACACATGTGTGCCATCACAAACTCACACAAAGGTAGAATCACGGGCATGTACACACATTTTAGAAGCAGTCCTATTGACATCTAAAGAATAAACACGTACGTGCCCATCCATATAAAAGATGTAGGCATCTTTTTATAGATACACGTAGTAAGAATGAATACGCATGCACTTTCAATATATGCTACTCACCCATCCACATGTAAAAACACATACACACACACACACAAACACAACCTTACAAGCCATCTTTTGCAAATAAGAGTAGGGTGAATATATCAGAGAAATAATTTTTAGAACAGAATACATGACTAGTCTGTCCTAACAGAGTCACACACGCTTATACTGTACCTACTTTTGCCTCAATCACTTTTCTTTCGCTTCAAATCACCTCAGCATTCTTCACTTTCAGTCAGTGTTTTCAGAGCCCACAGCAGGAGCCATATTTCTGTACTTTGACCTCGCTTTTGACTTTGACTGACAGCGCACAGCGCCACGCGTAATTCGGATACAGCGATATGGGGGGCACGTTCATCTGTTCGGCACCATAAACAAAGTCGTTATGATGGATCTCCCTGGCAATGGATAGGGACAGAACTCGGGAGACAAAGTGACAGCGAGAGGCCATCCTTTAAACTGGCAGCTTTTTGTGGCGTTTGAAGACCGAGCTCCTTCAGCTCCTCCATCCGCGGCTGTCACCCAGGGCCCTGCTCCTCGCCCGACTTTTTATTCGCGAAAGAAAAAGCCCGCCAGAGCGCACTCTTCGATTCTATTTGCATCTGGTTACAGCCCTGAAGGGGGGATCAGATATAACATCAGCGCACTCCCTTTACACGGATTACATTTGCCTAACCTGATTGGATTCTAATCAGCGTTTGAATCACAACAGGGAGGGATTTAGCAGGGATTGCTATAGCTCGTCCCCAAAAGATTCAGATCGTGGCGAGCGATTGGATTCCTGCCTTGGCGGATTCGTGTCTTTTGCTTTGTGCAAATGTGAGTCTTACGTAATGTGCAATGCCTATGTGGGTCTGAGTATATCCACTGCTCATTCTCAATAATGATTTATTCAGACTCCGGTGAGCTGCTTGGACTGGTGAGTGGCTGGTGTCATCCACACCTTACCCCACCAACTCAAGCGGGAATAACCTGCTCTACACAGAAAACAAATTATCTGGCAAAAACAGATATCAAACATTGAAGAGCTCCTTTTAGTTTCCCGGCAGGATCTTTCAGGGAAGACTATCCATTTACTAAAATTGTGTGAAGACGCAGATCGCCTGAAACTATTAAAGTAGATCAACATAATTTGTGGGAGTACTCATAGGTCTTTCAGAAGAAATTCTTTTTTATCCTTTTAAATAAAGCGGAAACAACCTTTTAAGCTCAGTAAAGCTGTATTCAACACTGTGCAAATAAACCAAATAGCAGCTTGCTGACTGCTTGCTGTCGAGCCAAAAACTGGGTCAGGTCAGCGCTAGCACCAGTGTAAGTATGACACATGCATGCACGCATACACACACATAGCTGTAAAGATATTATCCAGGGCACATGCAGGAGATGCTGTAAATATAAAGCACACAAGTACATAAAAACAACATAAGCGTATCTTCAAACAATAATAAAAATCATACTAATACCACAACGACTACTACTATTAATAATAATAATAATAATAATAATAATGTATTTTTAACAATAGTTGCTCTTGCCTAAAACACATCATACAGTATTCAGGGATACATATCGGTACTGTACACATCAATTAACAGAGCAAGAGCCACAAAGCAGAAGGCTTTTATGAATATTTTTTGTCATCATGATGCTTCTCAGATATCTGTGCTAGCTTGAATCCCATGCAGATGTTCTTAATTAAAGTACTGATGGTTTTACATCCAGTACAATTAAAACATGTCCCAAAATATCATGGTGCCATATGGCATCCGTTTGCCAGTGTATACGTATTTTTTTCCCTTTTTTTCCTTCTTTCCGAGGCAGACACACAGCTCTTTTTGCATGTTTGCTGCAATTCCAGGAATCAGTAGTTATTTCATTGTTTTTGCCACGCTGAAAAGAAGCACTTGAAATTTCCTATTAGATTGCGGAGCGAAAATGTTCTCAAAAGCATGCTTCATACAAAATGATCTTTTTCAATTGTACCCTCCAGGAGAGAAGACAACAGGAGGACAAAAACAGCAGCACTCTGGAAAGCTCAGAGCTGTGGCATTTAAGTAAAGTGATTCCAATATTGAAGCGTATTCCTGCCCCCCCCCCGCCGCAGATGCGCAATAGTACATTGGGGGCCATGAATGTATGTTTTATGCATCGATCTGTGATAGACACGTAAAAGGTTACAAAGTAGCAATTTATGTTCATTTCCAAAGCCTTGTTTAAATTTGTATACCAGTTGAATAGGTGCAGCAGATGCCATGCAAACAATTTGCTGGCATCCCAGGACTTATATTCTCCATGGAGAACAGCTAACACAATAACACCGTGAAGACCATCTCGCTTCCTGCCTTATATTGCAACTGTCACTAATATTCTGCTTACCAAGGAATTATGCGCATCAAGGTGAATAAAATAACTATACTTATCAGGAGTTACTCATAAAAATGAATTATCTGTAAATGAGCTGTTCCATGCTCAGAGCTCTAGTAGAAATATATTGATGAACCATTGATGAGAAGGTCAATATCGGTATAGCCTAATGCATGAAAAAAGCAAGAAGAATATGACCAAATCATTAAATCCGGAAATATTTCCATTTCCTCTTGCAAATCTGCGACTGGAACTCCATTGAACTCTCAGGGTCATTCATTATTTAGATTTATGCTGCAAAGGCACAATATGCCTCTCGAAAAGGAGGCAAATTCATTGCAAGATCATTACAGTACCCCTATTCATTATTCTCATTCAGAATAATATGGGCCAGGCAGTTAGATTTTCTACACCTCAGCCAGGCAACAAATACACCACCTTCTTGCGTCAAGGTCAACACTTACTATCAGTTAAACGCTACTTCATGGGTTTAGTCAGGGTGCTCAGACACCAAAGCCACGTTGCCCATTGATGGGAGATTTTCAGAAAGTAGCTATATAAGCACGCACACACACACACACACACAGAAACACACACGATGCTAGCTTGCGTACGGAGGGATGCCGCTCTCGCTGCAAGTTCGAACAGATGGTTGCTAATGGCGGTTCATAGATCTCGACGACACAGGCATTTCGGGGAGGGTGCGTGGGAAGGAGGCTTGGAGGGGCATTAATGGGGGGCACCTGTGCAGGAGGAAGACATAAGCACAAGGTGACATTATCTCAAACACCAATGCGCAGCAAGGACTCCGTCACCAAGATCTCACATCGCAGGCAAATCAGCGACTATCACCGTCAAATAAGCACTACCTAATGGGAAGCAGGTGTAATTCAATAAAAGGAATGACACAAAGCCAAACAATTCTGGACTAACTTACATTTGACCAGAAGGAAGGAAGTGTTCTCCATAGAGAGAACAAATAGAACAGTTGTTCTTTAAAAAGCTGCTTGGCCTACTGGTAGGCTAATTACTTGACCTCATTAGCGTTTAATTTGGGCAGAGCTGGAGAGTGGTCTATTAAGTGAGAAGGCTGCTTTCCTCTGGAAGAGCTGGGAACATCACATGGGCTGCTTCTGTGCCCTGGTGACCCAGGAATGACATCGGCCTCAGACACAGTGAGAGCAGCTTAACAAGTGGACAAGGACATGTACAGCTCCTGTCTCGATATGACCATAGGCACATTCACGCACCTGACCAGAGACCAGATGTGCCAATGCGCTTTCAGAATAATTCTAAAAGGATGTGGTTGGAGCAGTGGTTGACGGAAATGTGAGATACAACATGTTCACAACACCAATTCAGAAAAAGTTGGGTCGATAAGTTAAATTAAAACAGAGAGCAGTGATTTGTAAATGATCTTTGACCTGTACTGCTTTGAAAACAATACAACAATATATTATTTGATGTTAAACCATATGAATTTACTGATTTTTCTAATGAAACACTTATTAAAATTTTTATTCTTACAACATTTTCCAAAATGGCATTAAGTTATTAACTACTTTGTCATGTTGCCATTCCTTCACACAACAGTAAAAAAAAAAAAAAAAAACTTTAAGGGATTTAAGACTCCAAGTGATTAAGTGCTTCAGGAGTAATTTTGTCCCAGTCTATCTGCAAACAAGTCTTAAGGCTTGTAACAGTACAGGGTCTTCTTTGACTTATTTTGTGTTTGCAAATACGCCACATTTTCAAGATGGCATGCAGGCCAGTCCAGCAGCTGCACCCTCTTCTAATGCAGTCATGCCTTTGTATTGCACGCAGAATGAGGTTTTGTCGTGTCTGGTTTAAATACGGATAGGCGTTCCGGGAAAAGCTGTCTACTTGAAGGCAGCATATGTTGCTCCAAAATCTCAGTGTACAAAATGACTTCAGAAAAGTGAAATCTTTGCCAAGGGTAAAGACACAACCCCATATCATGACTGAGCATGGCTACTGGACATGTTGCCAGTAACAGTGTAGATGGTCCTTTTCTTGTTTGGTCCGGAAGAAACAGTGCCCATTTCTTCCATAAAAGACTTGAAATGTTGATTTGCCTGACCACAGTGCTTTTTCACTGTGTGATAGTCCACCACAGATGCCTCTGAGCTCAGAGAAGTTGACAGTGTTTCTGGTCACTTAACAAAAGGCTTCCTTTTGCACAGTAAAGTTTTGCCTTGCATATATGAACGTAACAACATACTGAAATACTTGACAAATGTTTGCTGAAGTAATCCTGAGCCCGTGTGGTTATATCACATACAGATAAATGACTGTTCTTGATGCAGTGCTGACTGAGTGATCAGAGATCATGGGTATTCAAATTAAGCTGGCACACTCACCCTTTACAAAAATAAATTGCTTCTGTGAAGAAGATTGTTTTAAAACCTTTCAATGATTTCCTCACACATTTGTCAGCAAATTTGCAATCCTCGGCCTACATTTTCTCCTGAAGGACACGTTCTTTCCTCGATGCAGCTTTTGCACCATTACATGATGACAATCGCCGGCTGACACCAAAGCTGTTTCTAATTACATCACTATTTTTTTTTTTAACCTCACTGCTACACCTAAATTGCCCCCCTCGCAATTTTTTGGAACATGTAGCAGGTCTGAACGGCAAAAAATGTAAATTTACAAATGTATATTTGTCTTCAAATTGTCTGCAATGAAATACAAGTCAAAATTAATTTAGAAATCAATGCTAACGGTTTTTATATGTATTTTCCATACTGCCACAATTTTTTTCTGAGTAAAGGCTGTATATTGAAGCAAAACCACAATAACTGTCTTCAAGTAAATAATAATGTTAGATACAATAAGCAGATACATTTTTGAGAGTGCTAATATTAAAACAGGTTTTTGATTTATAAAAGAGCAGAAAGCATATTGTTTCTTCTCTGAGAAAGAATAAATGTATCTGTGATTCTGAGATCTACTCTTTTTCAAGGAGACTAGCAGACATTTAGTAATGCTCGGCTGATGTGCCATATGTAAAACTAGCCCATTAAACAGAAACAACTCCATGCACATTAACCACTTAATAGAGATTAGGTCTAAAGAGACGTTAGTTACAATCAAGTCGTTCCCCTCCCCCCACCCTCCCTTAACGGATGTTCATTAGATAATCAATGTAATAATTTACCCATTAAGTATTCCGCATAAGTGGCTTCTTTCTGCAACGACTGAATGGAGCCGAGTGTATTATGTTTAAAAAGGAGTGAAGGAAACAGGTTGGTCTGGGAAACTCTTCCTTCCCTCTTTCATTTTCTCACTCTCTCTCTCTGCTGAGGTTCATTTGTCTAATGAATGCGTGCCGACACAACTAAGTGCACTGCAAACGCGGTCGATGCAAGAGCGGCCTTTGAGAGTGGCCATGATTAACAGCCGGCTCCCCAATACCCCCCCTGCAGTGAAGCGGAGAGGGTGCCGCACGTTCCCTCCTCCTGTCCACACCAAGGCCTGCGATTTGTCTGCCACGGACGCCGTCATAGGTAATGCCACACCCGCCATCTGGCTACTGGCTCTTCATAGATGCGGCGAATGAGAGCTCGGGGCAGGAGCGTCTCACGGCTGGATAGAATAATTATCCGAAGCGCAGCTCTGACGCCCGGACTGTCAGAATAACAGCAGCATGGCATCTGTCAGCATCTCCCCCCAAACCTTTCCCTCGGCCCCCAGGACTCCACCGTCGTCCCTCCACACTTTCACCGTGAAGCGAACAAAAAAAAAAAAAAACGGGCCTGCCACAGCCCTACCTCTCCTCGCCGTGCGCTCCTGCGCGCCTGAAATTGGCGTTCTGACGCTCTGCAGGCGGCGAGCTGTTTGACGCGAGGGGGAGGAAAATGTCCCCCGCTGGCTGTTTGTTTGTGCTGTCTGAGATTCAGAAAGCTGGAGAGGGTGTGACAGGGACAAAGAGAGGGAGTGACGGGAGAGATAAATGAAATGAAGGGCAGGGAGATGAACAGTAGGTGCTTCAGCGGGCTTAACATGGAGCTGAAACACTCTGTCTTAACTAGGCCTGCATGGGACAATGGGGCCACACACTCAGCCACAGAACAGGCTCCAGCCAACCCCTCTTCTATCACCAGTGACCCCCAGTTTTCACACTACTCGCCCCCAACATCACTAGCTACTGAATATTTCCCATTTCAGCTGGGCAGTTTGCTACATCTCTCTACATAATCTAGCTGTGAAGTTCTCGGCAGGTCTCAATGCGTCTTCGAACAAACTCCACATAAAATAGACAAAGACCGATAGCAGTGATAGCAAGGGAAAGAATAACCTGTTGGAAAACACAGATATTGATAAATTGAGTCCTTTCTCCCAGGAATCTGCTTTCCGACCAGCCATACTGTTCATTTCCTCCTGTCAGCCACATTTTTAACTGACACGAGAGTGTAGATTTGATAGACAGCATTACTGACTGTAAAAGGTAGCTCTGTACTGGGGCAGGAGTGATGCCTGTGTGATAGAGTATAGTACAAACCCCCTGCCAGGTCCGGCAGGAAAGAGCTTGTGAGAACTTGGCCTGTTTAGTTCCTGAAGCCCACAGCACTTTAGGCGCTAGCAGGGCACTGATCGCTAGCGTGAGGCAAGCGTGAGGCACTGTGATGCAATTCTCCAAACGCCCTTCCCGGAGCTGTTATACACCTACCTCTGCTGTAGTCAGCCATCAGGCCAGTCTTTCTCCCAGCTGAGAGACCCACTGCAGAGGGGTGAGAGTAAAAGCTATGACGCATCATCAAGACCATCCCAGCCACAGTAACTCCCCTCTGCAGCATCTATTTATCAACCGTACCAATGCAAGCAGAGCGATATCAAGCGATCATTTCATTTGGTGACAATTGTTATGCATGGTACACTTCAAAATGAATGTTCATTTGCCCTACCCTATCTGAACACCATAGGCAGCTATGTATGCATAATCTATAAAACAAAATTAACACCATGCTTTGACAGCTACAGACCAAAACTAAGAAGAATTACTCACTTAAGTACTTAAGAGGAGTGGTAAAATACAGGAAATTAACTTACAGACAGATCTAAATGAGCAACAGCCCATTAAGGAGTTATCAGTCAGGTTGATAAATATTCCAATGAAAGGATCTCAAACAAAAAAATGAATTCATTTCTATGAGCGGTAACATTCAAATCAGTAAGAGAGGCAGTTTTACAGGAAATGAGCAGTCATCTCAGCCTGTAACATTCAGTGGCACAGCATATGCTCGCAGTAGGCAAGTCCATAGAAATATAATGGCGGATCGACTGACAGCATAAATTTACAGCTGTCCATATTTCGATTGCCTGGAGTCGATCAGCGGCGTGCCACTGCTTTGTCTCAAACCGTCAGGGAGAGTGCAGAGTAGCTAGTCATATCCACCAGAGCACTGATCTAGGATCAGTCATCTGTTCATTGCATCAAAAAGCCAGCGGTTTCCTTATCTGACAGCTGTGCAGCCAATGAAAACGCTTCAGTGAAGTGGCGGAGTAATTTGGGTTGAGCGTGACAGTAAAGGTGACAGTGTCTGTTTTCTTACATTAATGGAAAACGCCACGGGAGAGGACCCTCCCTGCGCCACATTTGCATTATTTATTGCCTTGCGATTGTTTCTCTGCATGCATCTCCCATCTTAAGAGTACTTTATTAAAACAAACATCAGCAGTGCCCAACCTCCATTACAAGCACCGAGTCTGGAACCTTCTTGAGGATAATAGGACTGGGCTGCCTTAACTGGTCTTAGGAAAAAGATCATTCAGATAGGGTCCACTCAGCAGACACCGTTTCTATCTGGCAACGGTCCGTTCAGTCACAGGCAGCCAAATCATAGCAAGGTGACCTTTGCACGGGGAAGTAATTGAAAACAGACGTAAACTGGGAGAAAAACTAATTTGAGTAAGTAGGCCGTATACAGTGTGAGTTTTTGAACGTGATTTTTTTTAGAGCGCTGAAGTTATACTTTAAATGCTCGAAAATATTTGCGGCGTTCACGTAAACACAGTCAGCAATACAAAGCCATGTCACATGATATTTTTAACAATGAGGAATTCTATCAAATGAAAATCAACTGTTTTGATTCAAAAGGGTATGGCGTCATCTGGGAAAGCCACTACATTAATTGGGTCTATATTTCATTGCTATGATCCTCGCTTGGACTGCTAAGTTCAAAACTTTTTGAATGCCAGGTGTGGATTATACTTCTGCAAACTATTACATTAAGGCACTTTACATTTAAGAATACTTACTCAGCTTACTGCTTTGGTACATTCAGAGTCAGAAAACAGGTCATAATGGAATGTACTATGGGCAGCCCTACATTTCTTCACTTAGAGGCACGATAATGGAGATTCTTTCAGGAGCTAAAAACATAGCAATGCATGTTGGATGAACATCCCTTCACCTGCCAAGACAGTGTGCATGACTAGTGACCATACAAAAGCCCGGCCACGGTCACGTGGATGTACCCACCTTTTTGCCACTCACCCACTACAGACACGTAGGCAAACAGGCCCAAAATGCTGTTTCATCAGTGTCACTGGGATCATGATTTGGATGGCAGATGAGAGGAAAAAATGATTACACAAGTAAACTTCTATTCATTCTGTCAGGCGTAATTCTGCAGGCGATGCACAATGCCTGGCCAAGCCCCCCATCTTGAGCCAGACGTTGCACAATTATTATGACTGATGAGTCAAAAAATATCTTCATCAACAACTAACCCTGTCCCCCACCTCTCCCGCACCTCCACGCTTGCTTCTCTCCTTAACCAACCTCATGGCCCATGACAGCCACACACACACCTTACATCATCCCAGTGGCCAGGTTATCGTTTGCCCTTCCTGGAGAGTAAAAAAACGTTAATTTATACCAAATCTCACAAACACATGCTTGGTCTAACAATACACGCAAAGACAAATACTTGACTCTGGTCTAATTTTCCCCAGGTCACAAAGTCTGATAATTGCGTGCCGGAGGAATAATACTCGGCAAAGCAGAAAGACAGATCTTGAGGGCACAGATCTATTTCAGAGGGAATTCCAAGTAAATCTGATAGTAGCAGTTGGAGTGCCATTTAAATCAAGTTGAGACAGGTGAGATTTTTCTGAAACATAAGGCCATCAGCATATGACCCATGAGAACCACGTCTAAACTGATTTGCAACCTAATTCTGATTTCACCACTGGGTGCCAACAAACACATGACAAAAATGGAGAGCAGCTATGTCTAATGGGGTGGTCACACATACATTAGCCTCTGTAGCTATGTCTAGGGGGGATTACCAAAGCCCAGACTATGCAGAAGTACTTTAACTCACTTTTCCGTGCTTTAACATACTTCAATGACGTACAGGCTAGCCTAGTACATCGCAGTTAGAGGTATTGAGACGTACTGACAACCTTAGAGTAATGTAGCAGCCCTTATTTGCCTGTAGATTCACGCCAAATTTGTTGATTACGAGGTATGCTACATTTGGCTACGGTAGGCCACGGTTGTTATTACCGTAAACTACGTATAACTAAATTAAACTAAGTTACTGCTACGTTAATAAAAATGCCCACTACCGTGGCTATCTTTTGAACATGCCCAACAGATAAACCTCCGCTCACAGTTTTCTCACGTTAATGGCCAAGTTATTTCTACAGATAGCCACGGATTGCTACGGATCGCTACTGTGCACCACGTTAGGCTATGTTAAGCTGCGGAGGCTTCCACCATGCTTAACTTCATTATTTAAAGTCTGAGTGACCACCCCATAAATGTGTAAAAAAAAAAAAAAAAAATATGTCATTAAAGCTATTAAAATACATACATTATGTCATGACTGTATCATGTATCTCAGTATCGTCGTCAAAGTAAAAAGTGAGATTACTTGCAGACAAACATTTGTCAATCAATAATGTAATTTAACTGTGGAAGGTGTATACTATTCTCACAGCCAGCTCCACACTACTGTCGGTGTAAATAATGGCATGGCTAAAGAAACCTAAATACACACCAGTTTGGGACATGAGGTGAGACTTAAAAGTTATCCATTTACTGGGCTTTATGCGACAAAATCCACTCAATGTATGACAATATTATTTGGAAAACCAATTACTGTCAACTAATGTGCCAGACATTCATTTCTCAAAACAATTTACATTTGTTTCTAAATATAAGGATCAGAGACACATCTTTCTTGCCAGGCTGTAGCATTCAAGTACATTTGTTCTATGGCTTCCTATGCAACCGAGTCATTCCAGAATATACTTTTATGCCTAGAAAGAGTTTCATAATCAGCTGAGAGTTTAGCACAATACGTACTGACTGCATGCCTTGTACATAGAACTCATCATTTTTTACTTTTCCCATCATAACATACACAGCAACAAACAAAACAGCAGTTTTTTGATTCTTACAGCTTCCTAGTGGACCTCGGAACAATTGACCGATCCCAAGCCCCGCCCATTTTCGGCTACATCACAATGGGGCAAGCAGGGGTCTGACCAAACCTCGGACAACTTTCACCACAGGCAGCTGTCTCACTAAAAAATCTGAACCAGGCACTTTGGGTTTCTGACGATGGTAAAACGATGTGTGCGGGGGACATACAACAGTGACACTCGATATGCCAACCGTGTTAAAGACGTGTTATTCATTCCATTTCCAAAACCATAATAAGCTTTTTAATGTATTCTTAAACTAATTAAAAAAAGATATGAAACAGTTGTGAAATCAGTGTCTTTTTCATTGGTGATAAATCTCACAAGATAATTACAATTTACGACAAAAGAATATTACAGAAGACTCTTTTATCAAATAAAGCTACGGAGTTGTATTCTCATGTCTTTTGCAGCAATATTCATTCGAAGGGCTGTAATAAAACGTTTCATGCTAGCTAGTTAATTAGCCGTCCTATGGACCTGAATAGATCGCTGACTAACAACAAACGCTGGCGATTGATAACGGTCACCAGCGAGCTACCATGGTACCCTTACCATCGCGGGGACTGCATTAACTGAGCAGTTAATAAAATTAACAAGGTGGCTAACAAGCTAGCTTCTTGTAACTGACCTTCAACGACAATACTTCTTACCTGCATAATATTTAAAACAGTGGACAAGTCACTTTGTCTGTTTATACAGAGTTCAGAAAGACAAGGAGGGGAGAAAGGCTTGGCTGTTAGCTAGAAATCAGGAGAAAAAAAGTTTTCTCTGTCCCCTCAATCCGTGCAGTGCAGTGATCACTTTTGAGTGTTGTGTTTCAACAGGACAGGAGCAAAGATGAAGCTTAGTAAAGGAGTAGCCAGAGTTAACTAGCGCTTCCTTTTAACAATGTTGGCATAAGCCAAATGATTCAATATAAACAATTCAGTTCCCGGCCAATATACTCAACCAGGGTACAACGAAGTGAGGAAACCAGAGAGTAATTTGATAACATACACGGACATTCATCAAGGTTTCTTATAACGGGGAAAACTTCCAAGCAATGATCTTATCAGAGGATTATTAAAAGCCTCGGTCACGTTAACTTTTCTGCTCGCACTTAAATGTTGAGACACCGAGTCACATTTCGATCCTCCCATTACTAAGTGTGCCGCTTTCCATCCTCCAAAAAGCACATATTTAGGGTGACAAAATGTCGATGCCAAAATAACACTGATTCGCATGCAAGACATCAGTGAATGGAACCGGCGCCGCTATGCTTGTTGTTTTCAACTCAGGCAAGGCTGAAGTTTCCTGGTTAGTTGTCCGACCTAGCAACAGTAACAATGGGAGGCGGGGCTTGGGATCGGTCAATTGACCGCAAGTATCACATTAAGGGCATCCTCATTTAATTGTTATATTTCTGTGACCCCAAATGGGTTTTATTCCATCAATGTCCAGGTAGTCTGTGATAAATAATATTGGCTTATGCAACTGTTTTTGCGAGTTATCCCAGTTTGACACGACTTGTTCATTGGATAATTCCACCTATATGTGGCTGGCTCTAAACAGATATTGGCTACCCATTATGCACATCACTTTTTATGCCAAATATTACTCCCAAAAACCCAGGCAATGTAGACTCAAAGTGGTAAAAAACAGCTCAGACTGACTGAGCAAACATTTGGCCTGTAGAAAATGCATTTCAAGTATTTGGACAGACCGAACAATATGAAACTCCATCGACATGGGCCCCATGCTGTTTTATTCAATCTGAGTTTGGTGAATAGACATTATATTCTCATAAAGTGATGTCATTCCAGCCTATGCACACCGAGCAATAGCCCACTGACCCAATCCACAGCTCCCAATACATTGCCATTCTTTTCATATCCAACTGAACTCAATCAATTTTCGTCTAACCTGCACAAAAAAAACCCTCCTCTCGTCATAAATGAACACAAAGCCTGAGACCTTTTGATTGATATAAATTCTTTACAATCAGTGTAAAAATGAAAATGAAATGGACCAGGGTGTGTATGACCAGGTACAAAGAGTTCAAGGAAGATCCAGGAGAGCGGTGCCAGGTAATGGAAAGTACATCTCACATGGGGGCCGACAGCTAAGCAGGGAGCTAATACTTTCCATTCAGACACTTATATCATCTCCCTGCCCTGACCTTCAATAAGCCCTGAAGTACAGTCACAAGGACTATCAGCACTGTAGGTGTTAATGGTACGTGGCGTTCAATCCAATCAGGATTTAGCACACATTAGAGGAACAGTGGTCACCTCTGCAGGGGGGTGGTGAAAAAAACTGAAAACCTGAGTGAAACTGATTCCCTGCTAAGCCCCAAATTGTCTGCATGTATCTCTCTCTCCCTCTCTCTCTCTCTCTCTCGCGATAGCCCACCCCCCTTGCTCTTTTTCTATCTCTCTTTCATTCAACCAGGTCTGCTGTCTCCAGAGCATTTCCATAGCCTGGGGAACTAAAAATGAAACCACACTCCAGTTCCCAACAGAATGGTCATTGCTTTACTGAAGCCTCCCATGGCGAAGCAGCAGAAAAAAGGACAGTTTGTTTAAGACTGAATTCATTCATGTCTGCTGTTAGCCCTTATTAAAATCAGCATTTACGGACCTGTCACATGTTTTGGGACTCCTTTGAGGCCCTGGAGTTCGTGTGCCATGTAAAGCTGCAATATTGTAATAAATTCATATGATGTCTGTCCGTTACTGCTCCAATTGGTTCGCTGGATGCATTAGGCGCCCCTCAGGATAATATTTTGGTAGTATGCTTCATGGAAGTTAGAGGTGCTTCCTGTTGGAGCGGCCTCAGGGCGGCTCGTGCTGCGACCACACATTGGTTGCTTCAAGACCTAGTATATTCCTGCTAAGAATGGTGGCTGGTGCCTTGGCCACGCATCGACTGTTCCACTATGTATGTATTCCTTCTTGTAATGGCCTCATGGAGGCTGGGGCCTTGGCCAAACATAGATAGGTTCACTAAGCCTAGTGTCTGGCTGTTAAATGGCGGAATCATAGTTATGCTGTTTTGGGAGGGAAGTCAACTGTAATTTGTCACATTTACGTTTTCTTCAGATCGTGGAATTAATTTTAATATTAGAAAAAAATAACCCAAGTAAACACAAAATACAGTTTTTAAATGATGATTTCATTTATTGAAGGAAAAACACTATCCAACCATACATGGCCCCATGTGAAAAAGTAACAGTCCCCTTAGTTACTAAGCTAACGGTGGCATTACTGTCAGCCCGGTTGAATCTAAACCTCACTTAATTCCAACCTGTCTGGCAATGTGAAGTATGCAAAGAGCAGCATATGATGTTGTGATCTAAAGAAATTGAAGGACAGATGAAAGACACAATTGTTCTCATTTATCAGTCTGAAAAGGGTTACAAAGACATTTTCAAGGCTCTGGGACCCCAGCGAACCACAGTGTGAGCCATTATCTCCAATTAGAGTTGCCCGAGACCAATGGGTGTAGCCCTCGATCGCCCACATTTTTCATTTTGGCTTATTTTTGACACAAAATTGTCAGTAATTTAGTGAATTATATTACCATGGCAACCAAAATCGATAGGCAGGGTGTCCTCACCACCGCCCATATACATGCAAAATATGAAAGAAATAGCTTTAAATCTTTGGCGGACCTGTGACAAGGCCAAATCCATAGTAGGCCGGACTTCGCCCGGGGGCTACAAATATTGAGAACATGATACGGAGGTGAGTGGCCAGCCGACCAAATTTCCTCCAAGAGCACATTGACCACTGATCCATTAGGTCACAAAAGAACCCAGACTAACATCAAAAGAACTGCAGGTCTCACTTCGCTCAGTTAAGGTCAGATTCCATAATAAGAAAGAGACTGGGCAAAAATAGCATCCATGGTAAAGCTGCAAGGCAAAACTCACTGCAGACCAAAAAGAACACAAACGCTTGTCTCACATTTGCAAAAAAAAAAAAAAAAAAAAAAACATCTTAAAGACTCCGTAGACTAATGGGATAATATTCTGGGGACTGATGAGTCAAAAATGTTAATTTTTTTTTCAAAAGTGGAATTTTTTTGGAAAATTTTGGTCCAATTATGTCTTATATAAAGCTAACACAGCATTCCACAATAAGAACATCATACCAACAAATATTTTTTCATACAGGTTTTGAGTAACTCTTTACCTTCAATTTATGAAATGATGATTCAAAAGCTGTATTTTGTGTTTACTCACGCTCTTAGTCTTTCACTAAAATCATTTTGATGATCAGAAACATTTAAATGTGAAAACTAAGCTAAAATAGAAAAAAATCAGGAAGGGGGAAAACACTTTTTCTCAGCATCGTATAAGCTCCTCTCTTGCCTCGCCTTTGCGGCATAGCATGCTCCTGCCGGCTACAATACTGCATCACTCTCTGCTGCTGCATCACTCTGGCCCGCTGTCTGACAGCATCCTACCTCCACCCAGCATCCACATTTGGGCGCTAAATCTGAGGTATCCTGACACCCCGTGCTGTCTTATCCTCAAGCTCAGCAGGTTGCATGGTGTCAGGGTCATAGCCTAAATGCCTAACTATCATCGTATCTATTTTTTACTACAGCTATTAACGGTTTACCCATGAGTTGTAAGACAGAACTTAACTTTGAAAGAAAGTAAAACTAAAGTTTTAAACTAAACAACCAAAAAAAGTTTAAAAAGGTAATACAGGGTTGGGGCTGATTTAAAAAATTAACGACTCTTTTGTTGCTCCATTATTAAAATGCACTTTGGTTCTCATTGAACACTTTCCTGCAACAAATCTTGATTTGCTGTTAATTATAAATCACTGAAACACCATAATTCAACATCAAGAGTGACATTAAAGGCCATTCCAGTCTGTACAAGGTCATTGCATTCAGCATTCAATGGAGAGGACTAATTTTATGCAATCTTCAGCATCTAAATGAGCAACTTAACAATAATTTGAGTAATAATTAATATATGCACCAATAGCTCAATAAAGCGATCATTTTAAGAAAATATCCCATTTCTTTCAAACTCGGCTCAATTTGCAGGTGGGGTCATCCCCGCTTAGAGCCAGAAAGGACTCTTTTGGGCATACAACAATCACAGACCTGCATTCCATTCTATTTACTTACCGTTTTGGAAGGTAAGTTCTCAGTGAAATATTTTAAAGAGGCATGAGTGATAAAACCCTGTGAATTATTTTTTTATAGCCTTTCACTCCTGATACCAGACAAGATAAGAGTTTAATCCAGAGGACACCAGTCTCAGGAGAGCAAACAGAAAATTGTCTGCTACACATCTTTATGGCTCACTGGAAAGATGCTGAAAATCTCAAGACTGCCTACACAATCAGATCAAACCAGAAGAGCGTTGAAGAGTGTGGCCGTAGTGAAGATAATTATGTTATGACATAAATGTATCGTTTGTGTGCCCATTCCATAAAGTAAAATGAACTCAATGTGTATTTATGGATTTTATGTTCTGCCTGTGGGGTCTATAAGGAGAAAAACATGACATAGTCCTGGGATATCTTCATTGATGTGTATGTGCATGTGTGTGCACGTGCTCATGCATACGTGCGTGGATGTTTGCTTAATGAGACATCTCACCAAATTCAATCACAATAAATCCTTTTTCATGAACAATACTGTCACCCCTACTGCTTAATCTTGTGATTTCTTGGCTTTGGATGCCTCTAATCTAAATTTGCTGTTTTTAGGGTTCCGTACAGCGGAGCTGTAGGAAACCTATTGCTTTTGCTCGGATTATTCTTATTATTATTATTCTATTATTATTATTATTATTATTATTCTTGTTTCCGCCGTTTTGACCTAATTCCGTGTGGGCGGCAAAAACTACAGGGGTTTGTCACTTGTTAATTGGAACACTATTACATTGGCTAAAGAAAATCTCCCAAGACAAAAATCCCACCAGTACACCTCTAGGTGGCGCTGTAACGAATGTGTTTGTGTTAGGACTCAGATCTCGGACACCGTATGGTTTTTTTGAAAATTTCTTTTTTCCCCTGATTCCTTGGAGTCTCGTGCATCTAATTGGCATAGCCCGCCCATTTCCGCCATTAAAATTTTTCCGCCATTTTGAAAAAACTGAAAAACCTTTAAAAGTTAATGCGTTCTACACCATTTGTCCAATTATCATGAAATTTGGCACAAATCATCGTCAAAGGACGGCGATTAAAGGAATCTATCCCTGACATGTCACGGATTTTTCGTTCAGACGTAGCGGTCCGATGAATTTTGCTGGGCGGGGCACATAGTTACTCTTATGCCTGTATTATTAGATATCATGATCCGAACTTCAAAGGTTCAAATTGGTTTGCTGGTGCCATGTCAAATTTTGTGGAGTTACACCAAAAGGGGGTGCTATAAACGCCATATGGTGATTTCTCAGGATCCGCTTGGGCTAATGACCTGAAATTTGACATGGTGATGTACAAACCCAAAACCAGTGAAGTTGGCACGTTATGTAAATCGTAGATAAAAACAGAATACAATGATTTGCAAATCCTTTTCAACTTATATTCAATTGAATACACTGCAAAGACAAGATGTTTAATGTTCAAACTGAGAAACTTTTTTTTTTTTTTGCAAATAATCATTAACTTAGAATTTAAAGGCAGCAACACATTGCAAAAAAGTTGGCACAGGGGCCTTTTTACCACTGTGTTACATCACCTTTCCTTTAAACGACACTCAGTAAACGTTTGGGAACTGAGGAGACCAATTTTTGAAGCTTTTCAGGTGGAACTCTTTCCCATTCTTGCTTGATGTACAGCTTAAGTTGTTCAACAGTCCGGGGTCTCCGTTGTGTTTTTTACGCTTCATAATGCGCCACACATTTTCAATGGGAGACAGGTCTGGACTACAGGCAGGCCAGTCTAGTACCCGCACTCTTTTACTACGGAGCCATGCTGTTGTAACAAGAATGTGGCTTGGCATTGTCTTGCTGAAATAAGCAGGGCGTCCATGAAAAAAGACGTTGCTTGGATGGCAAAATATGTTGCTCCAAAACCTGTATGTACCTTTCAGCATTAATGGTGCCTTCACATATGTGTAAGTTGCCCATGCCTTGGGGACTAATACACCCCCATACCATCACAGATGCTGGCTTTTGAACTTTTATAACAGTCCGGATGGTTCTTTTCCTCTTTGGTCCGGAGGACACGACGTCCACAGTTTCCAAAAACAATTTGAAATGTGGACTCGTCAGACCACAGAACACTTTTTTCACTTTGTATCAGTCCATCTAAGATGAGCTTGGGCCCAGCGATGGCGTTCTGGGTGCTGTTGATAAATGGCTTTCGCTTTACATTGTAGAGTTTTAACTTGCACTTGCAGATGTAGCGACGAACTGTAGTTACTGACAGTGGTTTTCTGAAGTGTTCCTGAGCCCATGTGGTGATGTCCTTTACACACTGATGTCGGTTTTGATGCAGTACCGCCTGAGGGATCAAGGTCACGGGCATTCAATGTTGGTTTTCGCCTTGTCTTCGTGCAGTGATTTCTCCAGATTCTCTGAACCTTTTGGAGATATTACGGACCGTAGATGATGAAATCCTAAATTTCTTGCAATAGCTCGTTGAGGAATGTTGTTTTTAAACTGTTCACAATCAGCTCACACATTTGTTCACTAAGTGGTGACCCTCGCCCCATCCTTGTTTGTGAATGACTGAGCATTTCAGGGAAGCTGCTTTTATACCCAATCATGGCACCCACCTGTTCCCAATTAGCTTTCACCTGTGGGATGTTCCAAATAAGTGTTTGATGAGCATTCCTCAACTCTCTCAGTCTTTTTTTGCCACTTGTGCCAGCTTTTTGAAACATGTTGCAGGCATCAAATTCCAAATGAGCTAATATTTGCAAAAAATTACAAAGTTTACCTGTTCGAACATTAAGTAACTTGTCTTTGCAGTGTATTCAATTGAATATAGGTTGAAAAGGATTTGCAAATCATTGTATTCTGTTTTTATTTACGATTTACACAACGTGCCAACTTCACTGGTTTTGGGTTTTGTAGGACACTACTGGAAAGTATGTTCTCAAGAGTGGTGGGCGTGGCTTTAAAAGTCTGCAAGAAAATTCAAAAAAAGTGTACAAATGTCTATATTTCCAAGTTGGCCTTGAAAGTTTTGGATTGAGCAATAGACTATGATAGATCCTTGAATTTGGAAGATATTTATCAAATTTGAGATTTTTTGGATGGACGGGGGCTGAGTAATGAATTTTTTTCTCATTTCCGCCGTTCTGACCTAATTCCGTGTGAGAGGCAAAAACTACAAGGGTTTGTCGCTTGTTACTTGGCACACTATTACATTGGCTGAAGACTATCTCCGACAACAAAAATCTTACCAGCACACATCTAGGTGGCGCTACAACAAGTGCATTTGCATTTGGACTCAGATCTCAGACACTGTATAGTCTTTTTCAAAAATTCTTCTTTCCTCTGATTCCTTGGAGTCTCGTACATCTATTAGACATAGCTGCACCCCTTTCCGCTATTAAACTTTTCCGCCATTTTGAAAAAACTGAAAAACCTTTAAAAGTTAATGCGTTCTACACTGTTTGTTTGATTATCATGAAATTTTGCAGAAATCATCGTCAAAGGGCGCCGATGAATCAATCCCTGACATGTCACGGATTTTTCTTATAGACGTAGCGGTCTGATGAATTTTGCTGGGCGGGGCTAATGGTAACTCTTATGCCTGTATTATTGGATATTATGATCGGAACTTCAAGAAACCTAAGAGTCATGATAATAAGTTGCTTTGCAGCAGCCATGCCCAATTTTTGTGGAGTTACACCAAAAGGAGGCGCTATAAAAGCCATATGGTGATATCTCAGGATCCACTTAGGCTAATGAACTGAAATTTGACATGGTGATGTGGGACACTCCTGGAATGTATGCCCTAAAGATTGGTGGGCGTGGCTTAAAAATCAGCGAGAAAAAAAAAAAAATGTACAAATGTCCATATTTCCAAGTTGGCCGGGAAAGTTTCGGATTGAGCAATTGATTATGATAGTTCCTTGCATTTGAAAGATATGTACCAAATTTGAGGTTTTTAAGAGGGACGGTGGCTGAGTAATGAATTTTTTTACACATATGTCAACAATTTGGCTGTTTGGCCACAGGGGACACTGTAAAAGCACTTATCACTACTACTACTGCTGCGACTACTACTACTACTACTACTACTACTACTGCTATTACAACTACTTCTCCTGCAGCTACTACTACTACTACTACTACTACTACTAATATTACTAATACTATGAATACTAATACTTAAGAAACATACACAAACAGGCACACATTCACTTACACACACAAACACAAACAGAACGACACACACACACACACACAAAACACACTTACTCTCCTTAAAGCTTGCTGAGTGACGAGCATGTTTGTGTGATTAGCACTATCCTGAAACTACCCCCCCCCCATCAAACCAACTTTGCTGTCTCAAATGCCCACACAGACACTCACAAGCACTTGAGTACGCACCACACACATGGACACAAACACAAAGAGGCACACAATAACGCACACAGACAAACCTGCCCATCTTAACTATCTATAATCTGCACGGAAGACCACACTGCACCAAGCCACCCTCAAATTTATGCAGATGCTCCCAAATGGGCACTGGGCCCAGGAGACACAGCTAACTGTGTGGAAATCGCAATCGCGCCATTTTCCCAGGCAACTGGGTAGACAAGAGAAGCAGGGCGGGGACACCATTGTTGCGCGCCAAGGCCAACAGACGAACAGGCATACTACAGTTGCTCGCTGGGTAAAATCTTTTTACGCTGACTCTGATTGCGTGAGTTTGGCGAAAATTGCACCGTGGGACCTTACTTTCTGGGACTTTGCAGCGTTCGCGTCAGCATGGGTGGGAATTTGCCAAGTTCGGCGACCAGCACCAGGTACGGAACCCGCTCATCGCCGCTTGCGGCTATATTTGTAGTTTTGTTTTCCTCATTTTAAATTTCAATTGGACTTTCTTTAATTTTTATTTAATTAGAATGCAGACCTTTTCATTTTTGGCCGTGATTGGTAGGAGTAGACAATATATCTGCATACATAATATGTAGTAAGAAATAATATGAATTTGGGTGTGCTTTTCTTACTGCCAGAGAATATTATTTTTATGTTTACATTACAGCATTACCGCTAAACAAAAGTTGCTGAGAAAAAATAGCTGGAAATTACCAAGGGCCCATTGATATTATTATTGGATACTTGCAGAAAGAAATGTGTATTTGTTTCCTTTGATATGTTCCAGCGCTTCGAAATGTTGTTCATGTCGTAGTGTTTTCTTGCCCTTTAAAAGAATGTAATTTGACCGAGGGTGCATCTGAATTATCTGGAACAGGTGGCCTTTTGCCTTTCCTCACTACTTTTCCTTGACTTACCGAGAAAAGTAGAGAGTTAAAGACAGATTTTAAAAATACCTTGGGATGTGTTTTAGAAAAAATTCCTTGCATTTCATACGTTATGAGCTTGACTGCAATTGATATTGATGTGACTGTTCCAACAGGAGAACTACAACAAATGACATATCCAATCACTAAATGTGGTCCATAATCGATTATTCCTCTTTTCCAAAGACTATCCTGTATTTCCTTGCTGGGAATATTCAAAGAAAGAGCTAATTGCCTCCTTTCCTTTATGATATATACAACCCTGATGCTTCTTACCATGGCTGCCAGCCAAACTATTTCTGGGTCATGGCCATTCTCGAGGAAGGTTCCTTGCTCTTTAGAGAATCTGGATGCATCCCAAGACTAACTCAGCTCTAGCTGCAGCAGTGTGATGTTATAATGCTTCCTCTGTTTTATGACATAAAATTCAGGGCGGAGATTACAGCTATGAGCAGTAATAGCTGTCCACCACATCTCTACAGCACAGAACGACATTTTAATGGAATTTGCGGCTAATTGCCTGCTAACTTCCTGAAGGAAGAAGAGTTGAACCCTGTCAGTCTCCCGTAAAGCTGGGTAATGTGACGGCAAATCAAGTAGTGTGAGGCCCACTATCTAAACTGCCCAGGGGTCTGATCCTGCCAACCCATTCACCAACCGAGGCCGGCAGGAGCTTTGAAATTCAGATACAGTCGCTTTATGGGATGATGTCAGGGTTTTTTTTCTGTTAAAATAAATAAATATATAAATAACTGCTTTACTTGACCCTTTGACCCAAAACTTTTCTTGTCCATACCGGAGTGCCAGAAGTTTACAGAGCCCAGAGGCCCAGCTAGACTGCTGTTGCCCTACTATCAGGGTTGACAAGAGTTTCTGGGAGCTTTTTTTTTTTTTTTTTTTTTCACCCCCAGTACCTTAGATAAGCACTTTGAGTTGGGTGACGACTCCAGCTAGAGTGCTCCCTAGGGCTACCACAACCAGAACCATTTGGGAAGAAAATACTTTTCTATCAACTTAATCACCAGGCATCATGGGAAGAAAAATGCGGCCAAATGAAATGCAAATCCTCTGATCACAATCAAGGGTTGTTTCAGGCCGAAGGCTTTCCTAGGCTCCAGTGAGAGTCCAACCAACCTAATAATAACTGGTCGCCATATGAGGCTCAAAATGTACTGTAAAAACATCTCTTTTGTACTGTGTTTCACAGATTCAGAACTGACAGTAAGGTAATGTGTCAGCCCATCTGAGAGTAAGCCAATGGAAAACACAGATGTGTGCAATCAGCTTCCTAGGATATAAGGCTAAGGTCCATTTGCTCACAGTGTCTCATTAAATGTCAGCCATTGTCTCTCCATTCAGAAATACTCAATTAAAGATAATATCACCCCGAAGGATTTAGGGCCAGCACTTGGTGTTCTTAAAAATATTACTAATTTTTTGTGAAAAATGGCTAAATGACCATTAAAAACCTTTGGGCAACACAGTATTTCAGCATCTCAGATTGTGTTATTGTCCTCTAAATTCGGATTTTATGAAGCTCGGTTGTGATTGAATCCCTGTGTATCAGCAAAATGATATCAAAACTAGTGACAAATTTAGGGGCAAACCAGGACCCTGAAATCTTGCAGATGATAATGCGCAATAGGACAAATACAACAGAACTCACTGGAAGCAAATACAACAGAATAATAATAAACAACACCCTTCCTCTCTACATCTACAAGTGTGGCTGTTTGTTCTATCCTCACAGATTTAACACTGGTAATGGAGTAATAAAAACCAGATGGGCTAGCAGTTGTACTGGGTGGGGAGAGGGGGGGTATTAAACCCAGAGCAGAAATCTCTCACTCACACTCTTTATCTTGCTGTCCTGTCCCATATGAAAATTGTGACTGCAAAAACCTTTCCATAAATGGGCAGTCATGAGAACGCTGCCCATCTGGGAACAAACTGGTGGAAAGCAAATTCTGCATAATCAGTTTCACACGAGATGAATTTAAGGTCCTTTTGCCCACAGTATCTCATTAAATGCCAGACAGTGTCTTTCCAACTCACCCTACCAATTCAGTGATATGAACCCCGAATAATTATAATGCAAGACACCCCAGACAGTAAACAGTAGACTTCAGAACAGAAACTTAACTAATTTATACCTTTATCTATTTATCTCAATAGTATCAGCAATGTAAATCTACTCTCTATATTTTAAGCATGACTTGGCCTGGCAAATACAATCAGATAATAGCTGTGTACGACTAGGGATGTACTGATCCAATTTTTTTTTTTTTTTTTTTTTTGCAGTCTGAAAATACTTGCACCTGCACTTTGAGCTGGAGGACTTCCTGAATGGGATTTTTCACTCCCCTGCCCACTCACTCGAGCAAAGGTGTAACCTGTTCAAGCAAAAATATATGGCTAATATTTTGTCCTTCAACCTCCCTCATTATTGTTTTTTTTGCCTGCATTCCACCCTCTAAAAAAATAAATAACAAGCTGTCTTTATTTGTTGCCCACTTGCACGTGACAATGGTGCATTCTTTTACATATACTGCTTAATAGTAAACTGCAAATGATAAGTGGTCCCGAATGCAGTGAGTTAAAATTGAGAAGAATTGTCATATGAGACTTAGTTTGACTGTTTTGTATTCACTCTTCAACAAAACATATCTCTATCAGTTTTACTACTTACTTTTCCAAACTATAGTCTTATAAGACATAGTTTCATCTATAACAAAATGCTTGTATTTGTTGTGTATTGCTGTGGCGCAACAATCACATAGCTTAGCTTACCCTGTTGCAGTGTGGTAGGCAAACTGGTGAGTTGTCGCAGTGGATTTATTCTGAATAACTCGTGTTCCTATACTTATGAATCCTGGATCGTCTTAAAAGCCAGACACACGGCGATTAGTCAATAAATTTCAAACATTAGCTGATGTAATTGTTAACAACTATAACAAATAGTTTCAATATGTATTTAACCCCAAAAAACCTGTAGTCCCACATTTGGGTTCTTCAAATATAGCCTCCGTATACAAACCTGAGAAACTTCAGGCCTGTTTTAAATTCTAGCTGAGATCCCAAGGTTTCCAACGATCCTAAATATGTGTTGCTAAATAACGGGGAGATGTATATAAAATGATGTACAAGATCTAGACATTTTCCATGTGATGTAATGCTGTGGTCATAAAAACATGGTGTCTGGGGTATGAGTATTTCTCTGAATTTAAGTACAATGAAGCATTAATGAGGTGCAGCAACCAAACAGAGTATGTAAGTGACATTGTCCATCTATTGTCTAACTATTCAACTTTTAAACTGAGTATTGTTGAATAGTGAAATGCTGCCACTGAGCATATCGTATTTTAATTGTTGCAGCGAAGATAACATTGCTCATCAATGAAGTGCAGCAACCATACAGAGTATGTAAATGACATTGTCCTACAGTATGGAAAAAAAACTTTTTCTGACTTTGAACCTACTTAGTGAAAAAAAATTAAAAAATTTAAGTGAAAAGTTAAAGTTTGAGGAGTTAATATTAGTTATCTATGTAGCCAACTACGACACCCCGTTACTTAACTCACTAATATTGATATGCAATCTTATCTTCGCTGCAACAATTAAAATACTATATGCTCAGTGGCAGCATTTCACTATTCAGCAATACTCAGTTTAAAAGTTGAATATTGTCAGATTGATTGGGGAATCATACCCATATTTATTGGGTCTTGACAACTTAAGCATGTGTAATTTGGGAGAAGTATGACTATTTTTTGTTTTGTTTTAGAAATACTTCAGTGAACTGCTTTGTGAAAACTCCATTGGCCTCCCTTGATTTTTGTGAGTGCCCAATGTTTGTCTAATAGGCACCACAGGTGAACATGTGAACCTTTCAGCCCCTAAAATCATCCCACGTCTTTTTCTTCCTCTCAGCCAACCGCACGAGTCTTATACTTAGTTTCAAGTTTTCTACATGTTCCATTGTACTTTTCATACTGGGGATTTTCAATTAATTTTTAAGTTATTTGTCCATATTTAAATTAAAGAACCAACTGTCTTTTTTTTTAATAAATAAATAATATTTATGGTATCGTTGAGGTACACTGAAGCTGTAATAATAATTAGCCTACTGTGTTTTAAAGGCTCAATTTCAAAATTTTGCCAAAAATGGCACTTAAAGTAATGTATCTTAATTAAATTTAATTTTTGAATGATGCTGCTGGCGATGTGAAAGTTTACTAAAGACAAAGCTGTGACAGTACTGCATAACTGAGTCATCTTGTGGGCTATGTTTTTCTTTAGAATAATGGAATATTTGTTTTGCAATTTGAGCATTTTTTTTTCAATGGCTATATCAATTGAGGCACATTCACAACAAGAGCAACGCAAAGCGTGGCATATGCCCCCGCCCGAATGTTGTCTCAAGAAAACATTGACTGTACTGTTGTTTGATTTGAGCTTATTTCATAAAGGCACATCCATGATACATGTAAGAATGTATGAATATTGTAGGGAAAAGAAAGTCGGAGCATGCCTGTTTTCTAAAGGAACCTTCCTCTAGTCCCCCCAAACATACATACCCGAAATCAAATCCATCGGACGAGTCGTTCTCCTTTAATTGTCCGAAAACGAAAATCAAGACAGCTGCTGTGGCCACCATATTAGAAGTCGGAGCGCGCCCGTCTTCAAAAGGAACCTTCCTGTAGTCACCACAAACACACATACCCAAAATCAAATCCATCGGACAAGTCGTTGTCCTTTAATTGTCCGAAAACAAAAATCAAGACGGCTGCCAGGGCGGCCATACTGAAAGTCGGAGCATGCCTGTTTTCTAAAGGAACCTTCCTCTAGTCACCCCAAACACACATACCAAAAATCAAATCCATCGGACAAGTTGTTCTCCTTTAATTGTCCGGAAACTAAATCAAGACGGCTATCTGGAAACGAAAATCAAGATGGCTGCCGTAGCGGCCATATTGAAAGTTGGAGCATGCCCATTTTCGAAATGAACCTTCCTCTAGTCACCCAAAACATACATACCAAAAATCGAATCAATCAGACAAGTCATTCTCTTTTAATTGTCCGTAAAGGAAAATCAAGATGGTAGCCGTGGCAACCATACTGAAAGTCGGAGCGAACCCGTTTTTGCACAGAACCGTCCTCAAGTCATGCCCAAGCCACTGTCCAAAAATGGTTTTGTTGGGTTGAACCGTTTTCAGGAAAATTGGTTAACGGACGGACGTACGGACGTACGACTTGGGCGATAACATAATGCCCCCTCTTCTCGAATTTCGAGGCAGGGGCATAAAAATGACTTATTAACAGTGTAATAGTTGTTAGAAGTTGAGGTGGGGGGGGGGTTGGTATCAAATTGGTATTGGTTTCAGCAGATTCTCAAAGTCCTGACATCAGTACTGGTATCGAAGATAAAAAAAATAAAAAATGATATTGTGCAATCCCTATTGTCAACATACCAGGCCTCTTCTTACACTAAGTTCCAGATGCTGTCACCAAGATCTCGGCCATCTGGTTTTGATTTGACCATGCATCTGACAATGTGAACATAAGATATTGTGGCGACTGGTAACTGAGCATCCAATACTGTATCTATAACAGTGGATCAAACCTGCTTTCCTTGGCTGATTGCTGTAAATGTGATATAGTAAGCCAAACAGTCAGGACCAGTTTTCAGCTACACCAGGAATAGAATATCGTAAAACTGAGATACAAGCCATGCTGCACTCTCAGTGGGCGAAAGGAGGCACAGGGGAGATTAGAGAATAGACTCATTTTAATCTACAAGCCCTGAGGTAAAAGTGTGCTCATGTTTTCAATTAAATGACAACAAACATCCATGTCTTTACTGCTTGGTAGAAATCAGAACTGGTCACAAACAGCACTTAGGCATCAAAGCTGAACACAGTTACTGGCCAGACTGTGGCGTACTAAAGATTACACATGTACAGTAGTAATTGCAGATAAGTGACTAGGCAAAGACAATGAAGCAAATTGCAAACTTTGGTCGGAAGTTACGTTCACGGGCAGAAAATTAAGAATATTTTCAATACAGGTTGGCAGTCATGAACCATCGATCATTGACCATGGGCAGGTAGACAGTAGCCACAGCAGGTCAGTTAATCACTCAATCACTTTGGAACAGATTTTCATCCAGACTTTTCTCTCATAATTTCTTTGCTTACACTCAGCTGCTACACCACAGGTAAAAACATTCTCCTAATGTCACAGCTCTCGTGCTAATTATTTTTGTGTCTCTTCCCATCCAGCAGCTTGAGTGTCTATTAGATGTATTGCCTCTTTTGATTGGTTTATGTCTCGCGTACTTTCCACACCAGCAGTGCTGCATTCATGTTTACTTTCCCTCACTTGAGTGTTGACGTAATTATTAGGCAAGTTGCTGGATTGTCGTTTTCTTTTTGCCCTTTAAATCAATAAGGTTCTTCCCAGTTAAAGTTTATCCTCTTCAGAAATTGTTCATAATCTTTATTGATAATTACATACGGAAGGTACTTTTCCTCGTCTTTCTACTAAGAACAAGCTCCCACGCCTTTCTCTCAGTCTCCAAGATTCCACGATACGATTTATCAAACCTGAGGCTGTTCCTGACAGTTCGGCTCTGGTGTAGTGTGCTCTCTACCCGGCAGCTGTCCTGGATAGCCACAGGCCAGGCATGGATACACCCATGCACCTTTGCATGTCTCATCTTAACTGAACTGTCCCACTTGGCTCCATCCCTCAGTCTTACCTTATTATTATCAATAAACCAGATTATCGGATTGTACTCTGCCTCTGCATTTGGTTCCTGGTCTGGATCACTACACTTCTTAAACCATGTTCCACCATTACAGAGTTCTGCTAAGGACAGGTCAAATCAAAGAAGACTAATTGTGTACTCCAGCATGAAAGAATTCCTGAAAACACCCTATTACACCAAGCTTAACAAACATTATACATCCTTGTTATTCTTCTTCTTCTTCTTCTTATTATTATTATTATCTAGGGTAATCGTAGTGGTAGTCATATTAGGCAATGTTTTTTTTTAATGCACCACCATGCCTCATTCTGTGTGCAGGAATCTTACTAAACTTCTATTTTTTAAATCCATCTGAGTCTGCTGCGACTCGTGCATACACCCATATTAAATCTGCAGGTAGTGAGAGCCAACAAAACTTGTCATGCTTCACAGATACTAGTATAAACTTAAAAGTGGATAGAAAGTGAATATTCCTCTTTTCTCAATGAGTATTTTGTACCTCTGCTTCAATCCCAAAAACAGATTTACTTCAACATCCAATAGATAGTACAGGAAAACATTGTTTACAGTCGTGCTAACAGGATTTGATCTTTAAAAATATTTCAAATTGAGTTCTAAAGCTTTGATGGTATCTTTTAGAGCGAATCTGACAGATAAATGTGTGTACCCTGGGATTATTATCATTTTCTTCAAAAAAAAAAAAAAAAAATCCCTGGCTGCTCTTTAAGAGACATATTGAAGCTGAAATGGGGTTGACTTATTGAATTTTTGGTATCTTTCAGCTTTGACTGTTGTTCTTTATCTGGCAGCTATGAAATGATGTGACAGAGAAGATAGCATTCCATAAGACTCAGTATTCTGCAGTGTCAAAGGTGCGCTCACACAAAATCACACAGTACCACACACATGCAGTACACGCAACCTCGACCTCATACATATGGCTCACATACAAGCATAGAAACCACTAAAACACACACAAAGGATGACACATACGAACAAATGCACTAAGTCTATACTGATAATTGGTCTAAGATTTTCTTCTGACAATTGTGCGGCTAAGTAGCAGATTATTGCAGGTACCGATACTCTCTCTCACACTCTAATATTCACAAGAGGACACAAGACAATACAATTTGCAAGCTCTGACAACCCAGGAGTGGCACAGAAACTCAAAGTCTCGTGGCTGCTTCAGGCAGCATAGATCCTGAATCCTCTTGCTACAACAGTTAGTTTTTTTTTTTGCTTTGGCTGTGCATTACCCCAGATTTTACAGCCTTTGCTATCACTACCTCTGAAATAGCAGAAGAATAGCCATGGGTTATTAACAATGGGGTGTTTAAAATTAATCTTCAATGGATCAACAAGAAGTCCTGCTGCAGTAAAGCTATACATAAACTACGCCACTCCCCCATATTTTCATATGAGACATTGGCTGAGTGTAAAGTAGCTATCCCATATTCAAGATTCTGAGGCAGTAAAATTTCACCATGCACTCTGCACACAAGGCAGACCTGTATTTTACATGCTGGATTATTCTATGACGTATTCAATTCATTCAACACTTCTAAATTTGAACAAACAAACACTAATTCCCATTCTTGACAACGGAGGTTAAGTTTGGCAATCCAGCCAGTATTTCAATCACACTTCTCCATTATGTTTGTACTGTTTCTACATTTAAAGGGCTAAATTTAGATGATAGAATCCTACCCTTTTTAAACAGTATTCCCAATTCACAGTATGAGTACTTTCCATTTTCAGTGGGTTCACATACCTACATGAGTCTTCGGGGTAAAATCATGATAAAGATGTAAAAGTCATTTAAATCTTGTGCCCTTGAATCACAAATTCTGATAATGAACATGTTAGAGAATCCAGAGATCTAAACTGGAACATCTTTCTGGGTCAAAGCATTGCTACACTCAAATCATACTACTCTCCAATACAGTCACAATCACATCTCACTGCTGTCCTACTTAAGTCACTGCTCTGTCCCCTTTCAATTCTGCCATTCTGGCTCAGGACACTTCTGCTGAGCTGTGCAGCCAGAGAAGTGGACTCTGTTTAGCCAAAACTTACAGCTCCTAGTTCATTCCAATGCTCCCACAATGACCACGAGATTAGTCGAGCTGTCAATCCTCCTGTGTGTGGGCGCACATGATTTTGAGTGAGCCCGCATGCCTCCATACCTTTGCATCCTCCGTAAAAGAATCAAGAATGAACATACATTAAATAATGCATGCTCTGGGAGGCATAAATAAATGTATCAAATCGACAGCCTGTAGCTCAGGGAGCATTTCAGAGTTCATTTGCAGTCCTGGTTTTCCATTATTTAGATGGAAAATTTCTGAACTGTAAGGTAACAGAGCAAGAACTGTTCCTGACAGCTCCTGGTTCTGACAGGTCGGCTCTTCTCCATCCAGTGGCCCTCCATCTCTCTCTCCACCCCCCCTCATTTTAAATGTATGAATTTCATTAGTTCATTTCCTGCATTAATTTTCAAAAGTGAACCTACGTGCCTCAGGGGGGAAATTCCTGCATTTTTTACATTTCTGTATATTTATTATTTTCCAGCTCATTCTGATTCTCCTTGGCAAATATCTAATTGAGGCGTAAATGGGATGTGAGCAAACTGTGTTTTTAGATAATGGTGGGTAGGAGGCACAGGGGAGCGATGGGGGCGAGCTGTCGTCACGTGTGTGCAGTCCTCAGAGCTCCAGCAGTAAATGCCCAGTCCTTCCTCCAGCCGCACACAGCACATCCACAAAATATACAGCCAGCAGTCTGCGCCTGCAGGGGATGCCCAGAATAGCTGGCCCTGTCGCTGTAAGTGTATCTGCTCGCATGCAGGCGCGGCGAGGCTGCAAGCGGGGAACCAAGGGCCGTCCAGGGAGGGGTGCAATTACTGCGGCCCAAAACCCCAAAATTTACTCAGAAACGTACTGCCAAAATGTCCCAATTCAGTCTCAATTTACCCCCCTATCTCTCTCCACCCCCCATCACCTTCTATTAATCACTCACTTTCTCTGTTCTGCTCTCCCTGTGTGTGTCTCTCTCTCTCTCTCTCTCTCTCTCTCTCTCTCTCTCTCTCTAAGTTTAATTATTTATTTTTATCACTTTGTTGCTGTATCACTCTCTCTCTTGCTCTACCTCTTAAAAACAGTCTTGCTCTCTCTCTCTATTTATTTTTATCTCTCTCTCCAGAGAAGCACCAGATGTTTGTGAAACGTTTCTGTTGGTTTACAGCTCTGCTCAGCTCTGTAGCAGTAAATGAAGTGGCCAAGTGGGGCTATATCTTTTAAAACATTTACTTCAACTAGTTGTTGGCAAAGTTAAACTCCGAATGAGTGATCTATCAGTGGACCTGCATGCTCTGCTCTGGTTTCATCTCGCTCTCTCTCTCTCTCTCTCTCTGCAGCCATTTGTGAAGAGCCACAGGCAGGCCCTTTAGGATGCAGTTTGGGGGCCGCGGGCCCTTGAGGAAAAGCTCTCAGGTCCTCAGAAAGGGTACTCGCACAGTTGAAAGAGGAGATGATTAGCAGCATGTTCTCGTCAGGGCGCTCCATCCTCTATGCTAATGAGACACTGCCTCAGTAAGACGCAGCAGGCAGGAGCAGCATGCCCACTCGCACCCAAGGACCGCAGCTCAATCTTCTCTTCCTCTGTTCAGCACCCATCCCCACCCACCCCCCTCAACAGCCCCCTCCTGACAGCACCCAGGGCACAGACCCAGTCTTAAAATGCAGCTATACGCTGGATGAGCTCTAGGCTCGGGTAATTAGGAACAATGTACGCAGCAGTGACTAATGCCCCTGACTGTTGACCTCTTCAGGAAAAAAAACTGGAAAGAAAACACACAGCAGCCGTTGCCGGTCACACTATCCAAACACATCCTAATTAGGCCTTGCCACAAAAATACAGAATGTCATCAATCAGGATAAACACAAATAGGACTGGCGTCGGAGGACGTCTTCCCACATCGGGCCAGTGAAATTGGGCGCAGAAAGAAGCAGAGCAGGTCCTGTGGCCTGTGATGAAAACTGCTCAGCGTTCACGGGGTATGAAGGTCACTGTGTTTAGCGCATGGACCGTGTTTTTTTATATACAGGTCTCAGGGTGATAAAGTACTGTAGCTCAGGGTTTCAGAAGCCACTGATTGTCCACATAAATTTAGTACGCTACGTAGCTATGTAGTTTTTTTTTTTTTTGTGAGACGAGTACAGTGTGCCTCTTCAATGTTTTCAGCACATGCGTATTCAGAATTTTTGTTAGACTATAAAACTCAGCTCCTACACCAATACTATACCTCTCTATAAGTCCCTAAAGGTGTTAGGTAATACAGTGGCTTTTGTTTACAAGGTCTCTTCATCCTGGTAGAGCATAATGAACTAGAACAATGAAAAAAATAATCGAGCCACTTAAATTGGGAATGCAACTCCAAAACGTGCAGAGATAATCACTCAATGGCAATGCGTAACTCGCACACAAGTGCAAAAATCCTCCATCTGAATACAATTTTCTCAGCGTCCACATTTTAATATAACTTTTGTATTGTTGGATCTTCACACAATTAGCTAATTGAAGTCAGTGCATTATCACTTACTCTTCAGATAAACCAATGGATGGATAGAAAAAAATACACAATAAATTCTATTCATAAAACAAACAAGAGCATAGATCAAAATCTGATTCCAAAGTACCATTTCACTGATTGAAAAACTCTGTATGGATGTCCTCAGACCTTCATATACAGAAAATTTATGCTGAGAAAACTTATTAATTGCTTAGTTAAACAAGTTAATAAGCCACACGGGGTTTTGATAATATGTTTTTCGAAATCCAATCTTTTCAGATTGGATCAGACAGCGAATCGATCACGCTGCTTAGCATAATGATAAGTCCTGGATTTGTATTTATCAGGTGTGGAAAACCCAGCTGGTAGGACGTAATTAAAGATGGAAGAGGTCCAGGAATCGAGAGGGGGCATCTGATAGTTAATTTTCATTCTTTTTTCCATCACTATGAGGTTTAAAAAATCGACTACTCCATATTCTCCACAACAATGTCATTTAAGCGTGTGGTTCCTTTAACACTGTCCCATCCTTAATACATTTTAGGATAATTATTACTGCTAAATCCATCTGGAACCCCAGCCGCTCGCCCCCGCAACTCTTCCTTCGATAGTCATCCCATCCCAGGACACCGTAACAGAATAATTTCCGTCGCCTTACCATGAGAGCCTTGCGTTTACTCATCAGCAAAGTCTGAATATCTCCCGCGACCTTGGCCACCAGCTCCATGGGAGAGTTCTTCACCAACTCGAACTGGCCTTTTTTCTCACTGTAAATCTGCATGAGAGAAGAAAGGGAGGGAAACATAAGTGAAAACAGGCACAGCAGGGCTCCGTATTCAATCACTGGGAACCGCAGTGAGTCCTTTTTCATGAAACTGGTTTCCAAAGTCTTCACTTCTGTACACCTGATGTCACTTTTATCCAAGGTGTGTTTTCACACCACAGCAGGATTTACAGTGCTGAAACCCACCCAGTGAGATATAAAAAGCCCCCACCCCCACCCGCCGTGTCCGCCACTGTTTGTGGAGAGCTGCCTGAGAGGAGGGCGATAAAGGCTTCTCAAACACTCAGGCCTATGGGAGCCCCCATCTTGCTCTGTGTTCCGTTTCCACAACAAACCCCGATGAGAGAGATATACAAAGCACCGCTGACATGAAACAAGAAACAAGGCGCAAGGGGCAGACAGCAGTTACTGTGCTTAGCCAGTCAGAGAGACAGCTGCAGAGGCTGCTCACCTGCCAGGGCATGGTTTGAGGCCTGTGATAACTGTGACAAACAATACAAATAAATAAATAGCACAATTAACTATTCACCATTGAGTTATTTGTGATATTAGCCAGCAAGCATCGTTGCAGATGTCTTTGTCTTTGGTAACATTAATTATGCATGTTAGCTAGCAAGCTGAGTTAGCAGCATCATCCGGACAGGGGCAGAAAGTCTGAATGTCCAAAAGTCAATGCAAGAAAAAGGCCCATTTGCTGCATTTATTAAAAGTCAAAACAATGGTAGTAAAAACTGTACTGTAGGACCACTAGCGGCTAGTTAATTAGAAGTTACAAATGAATTACATAATGAATACAACTATGGATTACAATATTTTCCATTACGTTTTTGAAAGCACAATATAAATACTGTGTTGCACTTCTATTTAGGGTTTCCTAATTCCCATTGGAGATTTAAGTTGAGCTTTAATTTTTTTTACACATTATGCCAAAAAAAAAAAAACACACACACCAACTACAACGAAAACCCGAGTCAACCTGGTTTCACCCAGCCTGACCCCTCAGGCCAGCAGAGAAAAGTACAACAGGTGCTCCTTCTCCAATAGTCGTTTCAGCCATGGTTCATTCCCCTTCAAGTACAGTTCCATGAATCCCAAAATGTCTACCGTAGAAATTCCCTCTCCACTCTGGAGCATAGACACTATCTCTCCTCCCAGCTTTGGCTGTGGATATTGAGAGATGGAAATTGCACGCTTCATAGCACCAGTTCATTCAGAAAGCAGAAGATTGCAGCTCAAAACCCAGATCCCCTTATCACCGTCTTTATCCCTCTCCTCTTTAGAGATTATTTCGGAAGGTACGAGCAGATGATGGCCCGGAAACTCTATTGTAAATGAGGTTGCACGTCACTCTCTGAAAGTTTATAGCTCACACTCCCTGTCTGTTTTTGCCTACATCAGAGCACCGAACCGTGCGACAATGCATAATCCATGAGAACCATGGCCATTGCCTCAGCAGATTTCTTCAACTCAAAGTGACTTGTGAGGAGCTTGTGGGAAAACAGGGAGGGAAAATAAAGTCAGCATCATGATTATTGCTTGCAAGCAACGTACAGTGGAGTTCCACAAGGACAGATTTACACAACGTCTGCAGAAAAAACAATACATCAAACTACATTCAGGTATGGCTAAACTATTGAAAAATTCCACTGTCACAGTGCATCAGCAACATTTTTCCATCCCAACTCCTATCTTTTTCAACTTCCAACTTTCACAACCTACCCTTGGTTAGACAGTCTTGGGAATTTTTTTTTTTGCATAAACCTGATATGGTTTGATAATGATGCAAATGTGTAATTGATCAAAGTAAAGTACCCTATCTTACTAGGTTAAAAAAAAATGTAGCTGTTTAAGCAATGGCTTGGCTCTAAAATTACCTGGAACAAGTGTAGAGGCTAAACCAAAAAAGGCTAGGTCAAAACCTAGCATATGGCTGGACTGTTCCTGGTCTATGAGCAAAATTGTGGGCAGTGAGCAGCGGGCAATGAGGAAAGTACACTCGGCCGGCCAACCAATGGTTAAACTTCATCACTCACTCACTCACTCAGCCATGGACGCCTGCAGATGTAGAACTGGACTGTGCCAGCCTGGCCAAAAAGCTTAATATTTTGAATGATCCAGACCAAGCACTGTCGGGAAAAAAAGATTATTATGCCATAATTGCCTTCAAGAGAAGAGTCCTTTAGAAACAATCTGACTTATATTCACCCTAAACTGCAAGGTTAAATTGAAGACTGAAAAGTGCCAACTTCTCAATTTGCATTCCAAATGTGATTATAAGGTCACAGTTAAGAGATAAAGTAACATGAATTCATGCAATGCATTTTGAGAGAGTGCCTCTTCACTTTACAAAGACTGTTACAGTCATTTTGAATGTTTCATTCACTTGTGGTAACCAAAACAACAATGTAGAATGTGACATGCCACCTTTATGACATCATTTCCCCCTCCCAGATTTTTCTGGGTTAAAGCGTTCTCTATCACAAGAACACTGAAAAGAGTATATTAATTGTGGAGCAATACTTTTGTACCTTCCATTTCTTTGAGTAAAAAAAAAAAAATATTCCCGTACACTACTGTATAGTCATTTACGAAAATGAGATTATTCAAAAAATGGCCCGTGACCTGCTCTCTATGAGAAGTTTCCCTCATAAACAAGTTTTCCAATGATATGAATAATACATTGATAGCTAAACACAGTCTCCTTCTTCAAGCAACGAGGACCTGTTATGTTAAATTTTTTATTCAAGTAGGAATATTCTTGGATGTTGAGAAAGGAAGTTCATAAACTTTTTCGCAAAAAAAAAAAATTTATTAAAGAAAAATTCCATGAAGATTTCAAGCCAATGTGGTTCCTGTCATTCCCCACCCTCTGAAAAACTGGCTGTTCTGAGTGGGCGTCCCCTCTATGGAATGAGCTTTGTTCTAATTGGCTACCGGTCAGAGCCACCATGTCATTAAAGAGCGATGATTTCATAATCCCGCAGCTACTGACAAGTCTCTAAATACATTTGACTGAATAAGTAGCTAGCTAGCTATCCATTAAACTACACAATGAATATGGAAAGGTAGCAAACGTCTGCAGGCTAAACAAGAAATGGAATTTACATTCTGCGTTACTTCACCTGTAATTCAGTCACTAACATTAAGAATGCTCCGAGGCTAGCGTCTGTATAGTAGCAACTATTAGCTAACTCAACATTTACTATAGTAAATACTCCATTAAAAATGGACTGAATTCGATTAAAAAGGGTCACCCATTCTGTCTGATTCCACCACGTCTCATTCATTGCTTCTGACTGAAGTAGCAACAGTTTCTAAATTCAAAGACAATATAGTAGCTAGCCAGGTTGCCAGCTGGCTAGCTAACTAGCAAATAAACCACACAATGACTATAGAAAGGTAATGCATGCATGCCGGAATATTAATTTAATATTGTTCGACTCTCAGAACACTTCTACTTCTACTTAACTTGGTATTGCGGAAAAACATAGTCTGTTGTAATGCTCTGTAACGTCAGCTGTTTCACTGAAAAACAAATTTAAACCCACAAATTAAGCCATAAACAATGAATAGCCTAAATGAAAATCAAAATAACTTTTTGAACCAACCCTATTCTTTATTTAATGTGAGTGTCACTTCGTGCCTATTTGAAAGACTCTCAGAGTCTGTGAGAATTTTTTACTTCTAGATTGTTACAGCCTACGATGAAACTAAATTTTTGCTTTTAGAGATTTAAAATCCCAACACCAGCAACCAGGTTTATTAATTGAAACATAGCCTACACATTTGAATGTGTTTTGGTTTGGTCAAATAGAAGCATCGGCCTATTGTGTGACCATACATCAGCTGCACAAGTGCAATGGCAGTACCTACAAGGCAGCATGAAGAGGAAGCTCTAAATGGAGTTTAAAAATTTGAACCACTCGAAAAATCGGAAAAAATGACCGACTGTTGATTGGCCAAGATTCATTTTAGTCGGGGACAGCCCTAGTTCTTTTACTTCACAGTTAGTGGGTTGGTAAGCACTCCAGATAACAAAATTTATGTGCACAGGAACTGAAAAAGTATTTCATAATCCATCCCCTTTAACAAAAAAAAAAAAAAAAACGTGCTCTGATAACTTCCTTGTCAGTTTTTTTCACATCCCACAGTACATTCTGTCAAACCTGCACACCCTGAATGCACGTTATATCGCATCAAAACCAAGATTTATTTCCCGTCTAACCAAAATCAGGACATTTTGGCCTGATGGTACACAATATTTTCAGAGTAAAGGTATTGTTCAGAAAAATTAATTAAAAAGGGCAAGACAAAACCTCAGTTTAAAGGGAAGACTTGTGCCTCAATTATCAGCCACCACTGATCCACATCTCTCTCTCTCTCTCTCTCTCTCTCTCTCTGTAAAGCAGGTCTGCTAAATGCGTGGATTTTCCAAGCAAGCATTTTCGTAATTAGATTTTTTTTTTTTTTTTTAGAAAACAACATTTAAAATGATTGATAATTATGCAGAACAGCTGCTCGTTTCCGAGGAACAGTCCAGCAGACACTTAACTAATTTACACCAGCAGATCTAGCATCATCGCAAATAATTATGACAATTAGTAGACAGTCCACCTCTGTGACTAGATGTTCTTTAAAACATTTTGAAAACGCAAAGGAGAAAATAAAAAAAAATTCCATTAGCTGATTTGCACTGCATTCCCCTTTATGGAGCTCTTCAATTACCAAACCCGTAAGTCATTAGCCATCGGTTTAGAAGAGGCGTAAACTGCAGAACCCCAGATGAAAGCAATAATCAGGTATTACATACTCTCTCAACCAATTAAAGGAGATTTTCCACAAAGTAGAAGACAACCATTAACTGTGTCTTATTAAATCATAAAACATGACCCTCGTTTTCTTCAGCTTGATCATCCGTCTGAGCCCCTGCCTCTTTAAATAATGCATTTTCAAGCCTGGGTTTGTTTTTAAATCAATATTCATCCTCTTAATGTGTGGCAGGGACTCCAGAATGGCCTCCCAGCAACAGATTCATGAATATAAAATGGGCAACATGATCACAGCACTGTTCCACAAAACATATGCATAAACAACTTGCCATATTGCTTTGTAAATGCTTTAGCATACTTGTGTAATCACTTCAGACCTACCCTCTTACTGAATGCCATTAAACTAAGCCATGCATTAGGGCTTTCAGAACAAACTGGCAGCAGCAATGTGGAACTGTGCCTAGAAGAACTAGAGACGCAACGTGAACAAATGCGCATTGCAACATTGTGAAAAAAAATGTACTTCATCCTTCAATAAGACACGCCATAATTCCCAAAACATTGAAAAAAATTAATGGATTTATACAGGTCAAATAATCTGCTGGTGAATTCTTGTAATGGCCAGGCTTGTTCAGCAGCACTGAGATAGGAAAGCTATTAGCTATATGTCAGGGGTATCTAACGAGCAGAAGGGGCCCTTCCAATCCAAGAGCTCATCTACGAAGGGTAGGGCAGGCATGCAGCTCTGGTGAGTGGGCAGTAGGGGCAGTGAGCCAGGGGGAAGTACCTAGGGCGAGGGGGTGATCGCCCAGGCCAGGAAGGCAAGTAAATATGGTCATACCGGTACTCTCTCACACAAGGCGCACCACCAAGCTGTCCCAGAGCGGCCGTGAGTCAGGGGAGGAGGGGGCGAAGAGGAGAAAAGGGCATATCAGCAGACTGTTAGCGCTTGCTGCTAGTACTTAAGCTGCTGAGCTAATAAATAAACAAATATAAACTGCAAAGTATGGTCCCCTACCTACGCACAGAGTGCAAACTTGCCAGTTATGATGATTTAGCTCTTTAAGCACCAGTATGTGTCAGAGCAAACATATAAACACGCGCACATACACACATACACACACAGATGCACGCTGCAGAACTGACAGATGGAGGAAGAGGACACATGATTATGAGGAGAGCAGCTTGCAGGCTAACGTAAAGTGACAGCAAATACAAATGGCCATCGAGCAGGACTGCTTCCAAAATGAAGTATGAAAAATCTGCTGTCATTTCTGAAAGTCATATTGCAGGAGAAATGCCACAGAATCACTAGTGAATCCAAATGTTTTACCCTCGAGAGTAATTTTAAATTTTTTTTTTTTTTTTTTTTTTTTTGAGGCTTCTGAGGGCACAGAGATGGGCCTGAGAATCAGATTCCAGCTCAATCTCCAACAGTCTGAATTCACAGATAGACAGGCAAGGAAGGAGATAAAACCATGCAAGTATCAGCAATCTGGTTCTGCACTTTAAAGGCGAAATGAATCCTTTCAGTCCGAGTGTATCTAGGCTTCAAAATTAGTCAGAGACATATCTGGATGAAAGAAAAAAAACGGTCTAAGTGCTTCTAAAATAGTGTGCTGGAACATACAATGAGAGGGACATCAATCACCTGCAATCATGAGCAGCACTTTAAATTCCTTTCAGCCACAGGAAATCACATCTTCATCAGCGCAACAAGAGACAACAGAATCAGGCCTCGGGGCTGGGGTGGGGTGGAGGGGTGGAGGGGGGGCGTCGGTAGGATGATAGCATGCTTTCTCTGAAGCATTAGCGTTAGCATTTCTCCTCAAAACCCACAGCAGACTATTGCTGCTTTTAACACACTGAGCAAAACAGTATCAGGGCACTATATAGTTCAGTGTAATCAGTGCATATTACAGTATTTGTGTGTACGCGTCTACATTTGCGTCCGTATGTATAATATGTGTTGTGTGCGTGCACATGTTTGTGCCATTGCTCTTATCAAAATCACCGCTATTGCTGCTCGCAATTAAATTAAGAACATGTGATATACACACAATCGCATGCACACACACACATACCACGCTTACTCACATGCATGCACGCACAAACACAGGCACACACATATGAAGACCAAAAACGAAAAAGGATCAGAGCCCAAATTTTCCATTTTTGTATATTTTATATATTATTATAATATCTACAATAATATATTATAATATTATAGATTATAATAATATTTTATATATTTTATATTTTTTGCATATTTTTTCAGTGCTTTGTTTCTAAGATCATTTTGAATGTTTAATTCATCATTTCTCCACAACGTGAAAATGTGACTCTGATTATTTTTCCATTGTGGTCTTCATTTGCTTCCCACAAATACGTAAGATTAATATGAGGTTTACAGGTGGACACCTATGGGCAACAGATCACCTGGCCTGGCTATGGCTGTTCTATCAATTATCAGTGTATTTCCAACGCATAAGAAATGAATGAGAAATTAAGTACGTACAAGTGGTTAAAAGTAACTAAGTACACTAGCAAACTAAAATGCCAAGAAAATTTATTTCCAGCCAACCCAAAACCCCTGTCAATTTAAATGAGCGCTGTCTTTCTTCTAAACGCTTCTGTCGGCAATGCGCTTGTGCAAGTCTCAAAAAATATATTTAAAGATTGGCCTCTCTTTTTCCAGGCCCCTCAAGCGACTGATAAGTCTGTGATGCGTTTATTTTACCTTGACTATCCAATATTTTTCATGGTTATTTATGCGTGTTTACTGCATGTCTAAATATTCATTCCACATTTTTCACATCAGTGGCAATTTATGAGCTCAGAACCTCTCAGGCCACCGCATCAGTGCTACTGCAGTACCGTTTCAGCACAAAAGCTCTGACAGCACATTGTATTTATCTTTTTACTAAATCCAACCTCTATTTCATTTTTTTTTTTCGAGAGAGGGAGAGATACAGCCATAAAAAAAATCAGGCTCCCCACCACTATTAGCTTTTCTGTGCCCAAAATCCCCATAAGTAAAGGTCATAGACGGACCAAATGAGGGGGACAAAGCCTTTGACTGCGTGCTTTTTTCACACAGCGAGCTGTAATCTGCGGAGGAGAAAGGGCTCGTGTGCTGCCTGGCCTGCTAATCGGTCTCGCTCCACCCGAACGTTTTCCACAGCGGGCTCTCTGGAGCCCACGTCGGTCCCAGCTCCACCGTCTGGGGCTTTTCACTCCAATTAAATCAGCTCCTGTTAAGCTGCTGCCCTCCAGTTTTTGGCGACTGCTTTTTTTTCCTCTCTGGAGTTGCGCACATGGAAACTGGTTTGCCAATTTTTGTATTCGCTTTGCGACATAAAATTTAAAAAAAAAATCCTATAATCAAGCACAGCTGTACTGGTGCTCCAGGAGTTTTCATAAGTTCCCACAGATTTACAATAATCAGAGCATCCCCTGGAGTTAGGGCAGATTTTCTCATATGGATATACAGTACAGTGCAAAAGTCTTTGGCGCATTTATAGCAATGTCTTAGGGCAAATATGCTTGCAAAAATGATGAAATTAAAAGTTTCTAATTACTGAGAAATGTACTAAACGGAGCAGTAGACTGTTAAAAACTAAATCGAATCAATATTTGGTGTGACTACCCTTTGCCAAAAAATTTGGGACACTGTCCTGTTGCCCTACAGTTTTATAACAGAGTGGAGAACTTTCTGCAGGTTGACTGCCTCACTTGCATCTGTCCCTCCAAGAAATTACAAACTGCTATCCTGATGTTGACATCAAGGTTCTGTCAAGACTATATTATCTGTATCGACTTTTTTACAAAATACAAACATTTATTTTTGAAACTTTTCTTTAAATTAGCATTTGGAATTTCTGATTTCTTCAGGAACTCTAATATGGAAACAAAAAGTTAACATCTAAAACATATTTGAATTTTCAGAAGTGCAGGGCGCCCATGACTTCTGCACTGTACTGTATTATATTTGGATTTATCTTTAATGCTTTCGAACTCCGTTGCTTGTTTCACCCAGAGCAGCAACAGTCCAATAGCATCAACATCACTTTGTTGGTTGATCAGAATGGTATTTTATATATTATTGGCAAACTTCATTTGCTTTAAAAAGTAAGGAGCAACACTTATTAAAACAATCAGAAACATGTGCCCACTAATTAAGGTGCACAACTCAAGTTTGATCCTGTTAATCAGGAATAAAAGTTAAATCCATAGCTTCTTGAAATTCAGGTTACCCCTACAATATTTTTAAAAAATCCAGCTAAAAAATGCTTTTTCAGTTTAAGTGAATTCAGGTACATAAAACTAAAATAGGGTCCACAAATTCATTTAAAGCACACATTTCAGTAAATAGTCTGAATGTAACTGTCTGGAGAAAAAGAAAAGGACACACAAATTATTATATAAGCAGTTATTAACCCGCAGTGGTAAAATCTCGCTGCATTTTCACTGCAGTATTGAGACTGTAAGAGGTTCAAGATCCACTGAGCTAATGCATATGACATTATGAGGTCCAAAGGAAGGAAAAAGAAAGTGTTTATAAGATTCACTTTTTTCATTTCTATATAAGAGCATATAAAAGCATCAGATACACAGAAGAAGTGAAAATTGTATTTTATAGTTTATTGCAGAGTGCAGGCAGGATTCTGCATGAGCGGTGCATCAGTGTCTTCTGTAGGTGTGGCTGCAAAACAAGAGTGCTTATCGCTCTATAAAGGCAGACTCAATAAAAACAGTCCAGCGTACGCACTGGCAGGGCTGACAGAGACAGAAGCCACATCATTAAGGAATATTAGTGAGCTCACTCTGAGAAGAGCTGGACCCACAAGCCCTGAAAGAATTCAATAAGAGAATGTAACAAGAACATTGGCTGCCAAAGGGCAAATGTCTAGAGAGAACAGTGTAGCGGCGAGCAGCCTACTGTGTGGGTCTCTCCACTTTTCCTGGGCTCCTCAGCCAATTCTTCTTCTTCAAAAAAAAAAAGTACATAAAATAATGAGTAGATTTAATTAACTTTCTAAATGAGGGACCAAGGATTCCTCTAATAATCAATGAAACCAGTGTTTTTCTACTTACTGTCGACTGTCAGACATTACACTGGTAAAAAAAAATGCTGTCTGTGTGCACACATTTCCTAGAGCCTTAAGCCACATAAAGTGAGCCTAACTTAACTCCCATTCATTTGTTAAAACTTATACTAGTTTGTAATTCTTCAAGAGGTGACATATCATTGTTTTAAGTCTGGCAAAATAATAAAGTTAAAGAGAACAAGAAAAAAAAAAAAAAAAAAAAATTGAACCTTTTTTTTTCTGCCAGTTATTTTAACTATAATTTTACAATAAATTTTTAACAGAGGTTCCATGTATGTTGAGTGTAAACCACAGTCAAATATGCGCTGGAATCCACGTACAGTTAAAATAACCAGGAAACAATGCGTTAATTTAACTGTTAAATTCAGTTTATAACAGTGTACGCAACTTTCCTCTGATCCCTTGCTCAGCATCAGCTCCAGTATAAAATTTGCTTGTGGAATACAGGTGCAATAGCTTTTATAACGACAGATCAGGTAAATTGGACGATCCCCTAGAGTGATGGCGTTCGGCAGGTTGTCTCACAGGCAAGAGAATGCAGAATTTCATTTCATTTCATATTCATCCAGGCCAGGTGACGGACACGGAAACTGCCCTCAATAAGCATTGCTCGTGATCCCTGCGGAAATCAGACCCCATCCTGCCACGAATGCTCGCAGAGCCAAGAGCCTCTCAGGATGGACCACTACGCCATCGATGAGGCCATCGTTTGCCGCATTTCATTTTCGGCGGAGGTTTAATTTGACGCGCCGAAAATGTCTGTGGCAAAGTGGTGGTAATGAAACTGATGGATACTTCATTGGTCCCCCTCCTCACAGGTCAGGGCAGTTCTAAAAGCGAATTGCGCCCTCTCATCTGACCCATTCTCCCCCCTCCTTAAATCCGGTCCGGCACCTCAAACTACAGAGGCATATGTGGCAGCCCTGCCTGTTACCTGCTACACTGTTATAAACTGACTGAATTTAACAGTTAAATTAATGCATTTTTCCTTGTTATTTTAACTGTAAGTGGAGTCCTGTGCGCATTTAACTGTGGTTTACACTTAACATACACATAACTCTGTTGTAAACTTATTGTAAAATTACAGTTTAATCAACTGGCAAAAAAAGGTGCAAGTTTATAACAGTGTGCAGCGTCAGAGCTGAACGCTAGGCCAGAGGGTTCGAAGGTGCGCCCTGGCAGGGAGAGCAAGAGCGCTGCTGCGTTTAGTAAAGGGGATGATGGGGCCGTCACGGGGCCTCCAGATCTCTCCTCGCAACTTCATTCCAGTCCCCAGATGCCACCAGGGCACCTGTTCAAACTCTGGCGTCAAATCTCTTTCCCCTGCACAACACGCCGCCTGGCCCATTTGCTACAGTTTTGTTTGAGCGCACAAGGGGCCCCAAGTCACTCAGCACAGGAAACAGGAGTCTGTTAAATATTTACACACCTGTCATCTTCAGTTCTGTGCCCAGGAAAGGCTTATGGGTTATGTAAAGCCCTGCCTCGCCAATGCCTTTTAAGGGGGGGGGGGGGAAGATGGTGTGTACCTTCACCTCAAATTCCCTCTCTCTCATTTCCTCTCCCCTTCTCTCTCACTCACACATTGTCATACATCTGTCCCCGCGCACAAAGGCCGTTCTGGCATATTGAAGTGCCGAGGGTTCGAAGGTGGACAGCTGCTCCATATTTACAGGTTACTCAGAACAGGACCTGAGCCAACAGAAGGTGTTGCTCCCCGAGGTCTAACGTCCTCCGCTGTCCTTACTCAGAATGACAAACTGCAGACACGAGAAAGGAAGCGGATGAGTGGCGAAACGGCCTCACAGCATCTCACCTCTTTACATTCTCCTGTGTTCATTCCCTACAGGCTCCGCGGCGCGGCCTCGCCTCCTGCCCAGCGTTTCATTCACCGCCAAGCCGGCCGAAGTCATTCTGTGTTGACTTCATTTGCTCTCCGCGAGCGAGAGTTGTTCTGTTGCAGGAACAGGGAAAAGGGCAGAGGGTGGAGCCAGCAAGACCCTATGTGGCGTATCCCCAACTGTTGAGGAGGGGGTGGTGGGGTAGAGGTGGCTAAAAATCAGACGCAGCTTCTCTATCATCAGCAGACCATAGCCCTGCTCCTCTCGCTTGGCTCAGGTTTTCCGCTGGACGCTCGGCTGCAGGTGTCTGGCGGTAACGAACGAGGCCCTAAGGCGAGGTGAAAGATGAACTGGAGCCGGAAAGCCATAGACTGTTCGAATGTCCCCAACCAGGTGACACATTTCGCACAGGTGACTCCTTCAACTTAAAGCCCATTACAGAGCAGCTGGGTCATTCCACGTCAAATCAACCAAATTTAGGAACTTCCCCACCAAAAAAAAAATTTTTTTTTATTATATTCCCCACATTGGAAGATTTATATATCTGGTGTGAAATAGTAAAATAATTAAGCTCAATTATTGCCAGTTCCTGAGATTTAGCTTCTTTTAGGGAGAGGGGGTCAGTTTTAAGAAAATCGCCATCATTTTGGGGTAAGTTTGAGGGCCTGAGATATGCATTTGCAGAGCAAACAGAGCCATAAGTTTCATTTAGTCATCAGAATAGTTGCTGAACTCTTGGCTTAAGATACTTTTCTTTACTCAGTGTGTTTAGTTTATCTGTACTGTGGCCTGGAAAAAGCAAAAAACACCAATCATACTATTTTTTTTCAAAATTTAATGCATTTATTATTCTGTAACTAATTAAGTTAGAGCCCTGAGACTTGGTATGCAAACTGTCGGTCAACTTTCCGAAGACCACAAAAAATATCAAAGTCACAATAGTTGTATTAAATGTTTTAATAACCTTGGAAGTTTGCTTCAGAATGAAAAGTGCGTATTTTGGGTCATTATATCTCAAAAGGGACACAAGTGATCAAAGTCATATTTTTAGTCGTTGAAGGCATGGGTCTTGGGTCTAACATATTAAAAAACTGGAGATGTAAAACTCTTCCTTTAGACTGTACAGCATGCCAATCATATTAGGTGATTATCATTGGCTGATGTAGGGTATTGTTGTATTCCACCGCCAGGTGGCAGCAAAACCCAAAAGCATGACCCATTGGAAAGACTTGAAATCTCTGGCAGTATAGCTGGATTTGAACTTGGCCAATATCTCAGCTGTACTTTGGCCTAGATATGCCAAAATTTAAGCACTTGTTCCTCTTGTGCTATTCTAACATCCGGCAAAGTTTGGTCAAAATCTATGCAGCTGTTTTTGAGGTATCCTGCTAACAGCCAGACGGACAGACAGACAGACAACCAAACAAACAAACCAACCAAAGCCAGCGAAAACATGTACCTCCTTGGCGGAGGTGAACAAGTCAATGTGTCACATTCATCTTTTCACTTACACCATGGCTAAGGTGCCCCGAAAAGTAAGTTGGACACCTAATATGATTGGCATGCTGCACAGTCTAAAGGAAGAGTTTTACATCTCCAGTTTTTTAATATGTTAGACCCAAGACCCATGCCTTCAAGCAATGAAAATATGACATTGGTCACTTGTCTCCCTTTTGAGATATATACCCACTATAATGACCCAAAATACGCACTTTTCATTCTGAAGACAACTTCCAAGGTTATTAAAACATTTAATACAACCATTGTGACTTTGATATTTTTTGTGGTCTTCAGAAAGTTGACCGACAGTTTGCATACCAAGTCTCAGGGCTCTATCTTAATTAGTTACAGAATAATAAATGCATTAAATTTTGAAAAAAATAGTATGATTGGTGTTTTTTGCTTTTTCCAGGCCACAGTACAGATAAAATAAACACACTGAGTAAAGAAAAGTAGCTTAAGCCAAGAGTTCAGCAACTATTCTAAGGACAAAATGAAACTTGTGGGTCTGTCAGCTCTGAAAATCTATTTCTGAGGCCCTCAAACTCCCTCCAAAATTAAGGCGATTTTGTTAAGATTGACCCCCCTTCCCTAAAATAGGCTAAATTCCAGGAAATAGCAATAATTGAGCTGAAATATTTGACCTCAGTACTTCCAATGCATATCTCTTGAAATGTGCAAAGTTTTATCAAAATCAAAATTTTGATGTGGGGGGCTCTGGTTGAGTTGACACGGAATGACCCAGCTGCTCGGCCGGACCCAATTCCTCTTCATTAAGTCTTTCCAGATGAAGCCTCGGACAGGGGAGGCAACAGAGCCCACGCAGTTACTGCGATTACACCCTGCAGCAGCATCCAGCTCAATTTACAGCCGTAACCTGTCGCGATCTGAGGCTGGCCATGTCATAGACCTGGACAGCTATTCTTCATGATAGTTTACACGTTCTATTGACTTGAATAGGGCATATACAACAAGCAGACAAGCACGCACAAGCAGAAGTGCATTTACTTACGTACACACACATGCAAGTACACGCTTACACAAATTTGCTCAATCAGTAAAAAAAAAATATTCTATTCAAAGAGGGAGCATTAATGCTGGCACCCACCCTAATTCGTGGCAGTGAAAAATTGCACTCCATCAGCCGTGTCATGAAAAGTGCTTTAATCAAGTAATAAAACATCTGAGTAATAAAACCATTAACATGGCTCAACAAATGTTTACCAGAACAAGGCCAGCTTGGGCCAGCTTCCCTTCATTCATTCTTAAAAATATTTTTTCTCATTTTCAACTTTTGACAGAGACAAATGATACTCCCTGTATTAAATTGCTGATGGCACAGAACATTTTTTTGTAAATCCCAGAAGGTTCCTCAACAAGACTGTGATGAAAAGTCATCTTTTCTTTTCTTCCCCTTCTCCATCTTTTTTCCTCTCTCTCTGTCTCACTCCATCTCCCTCCCTCCCTTCCTCCCTCCCTCCCAGCTGTATTAGCTGCCCGCTGTAGCGGGGGAGAGTTAATCACAGTGAGATTAATCAGTGCTGACAGACTCTTCCTGCTTCCTGACACTGGGCCTTGCGCTGGCAGGACGAGGTGAACAGTCGCGCTCACTCCCCTGCGTCCTAAAACAAACCTTTACACAGTCACTGCACCCCCACCCCACCACCGCCCCCCTACCCCACCCCACCATCCACCCTCACAGTGAAGAGAGCCTACAATGCATGCATGATATTCACAGTTTAAATTTGTGGCTTGAGTCAGTCCCTGTATCGGTAGTTATTAGTGGCACTAGACAGCTTGCAGCGTACAGACCTTGCATTGCACAAAACTCGACTGTCTTTCATCTCACAAAGGGCCTCGAAGGAGCCTTTAAAGGAAAATAAAGATACAGAATAAACTCAAGGAAAGAAAAGGAGGGAAACAAGGGAAGCGTTGATGTGTTTCGAAAGCGCCTCAAATAAATCCCCTGATATGTCCCATTCTTCTGGCATTTCATCTCAGTTAAACGCTCAAGAAGCCGCAGTGCTAAGAGGAATCGTCGTTTATACCTCTTTCTCGTAACGTTCAATGATAGCTGAGTGGAACAGTCTTTTGCTGCAAAGGCAGCAATTTGTATTGTGCGGATATATAGTGATATATCGGTTATAGTAACAGTTCCATGTCAGTCACTGTTCCCTTGGGAAAAAAGTCCAGCCAAAGTTTCGGTCTTTATGAACAATATTAAAGGGCAATACAAATATATTTGGCAGTATGGCTCTCCCGGCTAACTACTGAGGTATTCATGGATAAGATGGGGAAGGTGCAACAGCAGCACAGAACATTAATACCACAGGCCTGTTGTATACACAGTTGTAATTGATGGAGGGACATTCTACGGGTCTGCATTATTATCCTACAACTGCAAACCCCCGAAGAAGTTCCAAACATATTAGCATTTTGACAGTTACATAAATTTAATCGTCATGTTGTGTTACTAAGTTGCAGACATCGGAAATGAAGGCTAAACTAGACCCAGACAACATGTCTGAGTTTTCTGAAAAAACTATCGATATCTTTGGGAAGTGTGGTGATGATGACAAATGGGAGTGGGCACGATAGGACAATTGTCCCAGTGGAGTAATGATGCTGTGGGACTCGTAACTGCAACTCTATTACAGCAGCAAAACAAAATAGAACAAATAATCACACTCCTGCACAAAGCAACACTCCTGTATCAAAGCAACACAATTGTGGAGGATGTTAATAGTTGGCATATTAACCCCTTTGCGCAGAATACAAATATTGGCGATTTTTACCTGTTGTGCATGAGCCTATAGGCTTTCTAACTCAGTATTTGTGTCACAGAGACTGTGGAAAATTATTCCAGTGAAGCAAGACATTTGGAAATTCAATTACAAAATTATTTAGGAATTAAATTTCAGAATTTACGGACATTGGCAAATTTATAAGTGGCAAGTATTCTTGCAACTGAACAAAAACCTTTCGATTCTGGACTTTTCCCAACCGAAAAAATTTTGACAATTCAAATAACTCTAATAGCTAGCATTTTAAGATTCTCACCACTATTAATTACAGCAAATGAAGTTCAAACTTGGCTTCTCCCAAAAGTGACATTTGTACTAGGTTTTTCCAGATCACAGGAGTATTGCTTTCTGAACCTCATCAACCCAAACACTCAGGGTTTTCAAATGGATTTTCTGTAGCATGCTGTAAGAGCCATAGAAGTCTCTCACATTTTTATGCATAATTGCTTTCAACCTTAAAATTGCCTGATTAACAACCAAACAATTTATTTACAGAATAAGCAAGACTGATACATAAGCCTATAATGATGGAGAACTTATAAGTCGAGAATTATTAAAAGTATTATATGAGCAGCTATGTTTTAGTTTCAGTTCAAATGTACATGATTATAATACCAGGCACGCTGTTGGAGGCACATTTACTTTACCCAGCGTGAAAACAAATATCGGGAAAAACATGGTAATGTACAGGGCAATAGTAGCATGGAACACTCTGCCAGGACATACCATTCAGGAAACCAGGAAAGAAAGATTTAAAATGTTACTTAGACAACATCTCCTTGCTGAATATCTCCTCCCATGAAGGGATATTTAGTTTATTAGTTTATAATTATCTTTTTTTTTTCTTTAAAGGTAGAGGTGTCACGCCGTGACAAGGACAACCAAGATGGTGAATGAAGGGTGAAATGTAAGGATGTTTTGTAGGGTTTGTATTGGCTTACAGTAGAGTAATACAACAAATGGCCAGAGCACTATGTATAATTGTACATTCTCTAAAGTACCTTCTGCATTTTGGAATCCAAAAGGTCCTGTATGATGTTGGGGTTTGGTTGGTATGCTTTTGTTTTGTTTTGTGTTGTTTGGCATTTGTGGTTGTGTCTGTTGTTGTTATTGTGGGATGATGATTTGCTTGGACTGTCATATGTACAGTTGTTTGTGTGGACTCCAGGAAGAATAGCTGAGGCTTTGGCTAAAGCTAATTGAGATCCGAATAAAGACATAAAGACATAATTGACAAAGAGATCACAAATAGGCTACTAGGGCTGAACCAACTGTCATTATTTACATATGCTAATTGTTAACTTTATTTCGCTACTCCTAAGTGCAGTTAGACTATTTATTCATCACAGGCTTGCTATTTTAGATACGTGCAAGTTAACCATTAGCGTAGTAGATGAAATAATCTAGTTTTAACTGAAGCTAATCAGAGCAAATTCAGAAAACTAATACTTTTCAAATGAGTCGCCAGGTTTGTTGTAGAATAATGGTACATCAGTGTCATCCTGCATAACTGGCACTGCATTTTTTAAGGTCTCATCGTGTATCTTAAAATGCTCCCAAACTGCCGATATCTTCGACATCTTATCTTAATTACTTATTGATTTTCAACTTTTCAGCCATTTAGCCATTTCAACATTTGTGATGCTCAACAGCTTTCTGCTACACAACATTGCTGTATTCTTTTGTTTTAACCATAATTTAAGGATGATTAAGGGAAACTGACCTGTTTGTCACCTCATATTTACACCCCAAGGCACCAGGAAGTTAGGGGAGACCATTCAAGTTTTCCAAATCATTATGCTGAACCTAAAACAGTAACATATAAATGGGACAATACCTGGGGTGCCGATGATATTGAAATAAACATTGACTTTAAAATAATATCTTATTTCCTTCAATCATTGTCTTTAAATTCAAGGTTAGATTTTTAATGATATTTTGAGTAAAAGATTGGGAGGACTAACAACAACCATATTTTTTAATTGCCATTCGGCTAATATTTACCAAGGGTGCCAATATTACTGGAGTGCATGGTACTTGGAGGTGGACAATAATTATTTTGATAACTGGAAAATACCAGAAAATGATTAGTTTTATTTTTATTACTAATATTATTATTATCAGCAATATTATTAAGGAAAACAAAAATAACTGTATATCTATCTTCCGAAGGAAAGATCCGGGAAACTGACAGAATGAAATACAAACTGCATGCGATCGCATCAGAAGAGATGCGCAGTGCTCTAATCGAGATTACTGAAAGTAGCTTTTTCATTCAATTTAAACCGCATATTTGGAATAAACAGCTAAAGAGCCCTGAAACTCATAAAAGGTCGTAAGAGAAAATGTTCCCCACAGGACACTACTCAAGTACAACATCTTTCCCCTTATAGCACAAATTCCAGAGACAGAAATAATTCTTTAATTAAGTTGTGTCCTATGTACTGGATGAGCTTGGTTTAAAAAGATGTTTTACACATATTTCAGCTCAGTGCTTGGGGGCTAATATTAATATACAGTATGTGAATTATGAATTGTACTTTTTATTACTGGGTTTCACACCTTGGAGACAGAAAAGAACACAAATCAAAATGAAAGCCTATTTGAGTTGTTGGCTTGGGGATGTTCATGAAATTGTTTTATAACCACACATACTGTATATAGTACATACGATTTGCTGCAATTCATTTTGGTGCAATTAAAGTTGGAATTGGAAATTATTTGCAACTGTTTATCACAGATGCAGAGCAAATTAATTACTAAATGACTGCAACAAATGAATTAAGTACAAGAGATTTCTAAACCAAATGTCTCAATAAATCATGATTAAGTGAAGTGAAAAATCTATAAGCATACATTGCTGTGAAAAAATATTTGCTCTCTTCCCGATCTGTTCTGCTTTTGCATATCTGACACATCAAAATTATTCAGATCATCCAAATATTTTAATATCAGACAAAGATAACCCAAGTAAACACAAAATGCAGTTTTTAAATAATTATTTCATTTACCGATGGAAAAAGCTATCCAGCCCTCCCTGTCCCTATGAGAAAACTTAATTCCCTCTTAGTTATAAAATCAAGCAATTAAGCAAATTTAATTGATATCTGGGTTAAATTTCACTTGACACATCCAGGAATGATTACTGTCAGCTCCAAGGAATTGAAAGATCACTTACTGGTAGTGTGAAGAAGGCAAAAAGCAGCATGTGATGCCACAATCTAAATGAAATTACGAACAGATGAGAAATAAAGTGATAGACATATTGAGTCTGAAAAGGGTTAAAAAGCCATTTCTAAGGTGCTGGAACATGATGAGAGCCATGATCTACAAATGGCGAAAAACTGGAAAGGTGGTGAACCTTCCCAGGAATGTCGGGCTCGTCTAAATTCCTCCAAAAGCATATTGATGACTCAGGAGGTCACAAAATAACTCAGACTAACATCTGCGGAACTGCAGGCCTCATTTCCCTCAGTTAAGGTCAGTGTTCATGATTTCACAATAAGAAAGAAACTGGGCAAAAATGGCATCCCTGGGAGAGCTGCAAATTGAAAACTATTGCTGGCCAAAAAACAAAACACTAAGGCTCGTCTCACATTTGCCAAAAAAAAAAAAAACCATTTTGATGACCCCCACGACTTTTGGGATAATATTTGATGGACTGATGAATCAAAAGAGGACCTTTTTGGAAGAAATAGGTCCAGTTACATCTGCCCTTGTGTCACCTAGTCTCCTCCCCCTTTACAGCAACATGCAGGTCTTTTAGAGGTATTGTCTCCTTAATTGGTTTGGCGTCTTGTGTGCCTCCCCTTATCTAGATGTATTCCCCGTTCCCTTGTGGTCCTTTGGTGTATAAAAGCCCTATTTCTATGTCACGGAGTTGCTAGATTGTCATGCTGTTTGGCTGTCTAGCAACCACTAAGTTTATATATGAAAGCTGTATCGTCTTCAGAAATAATTGTAACCTCTATGATAGTGAAATACGTAATTACTCTTCGGAACTTCAATAGGAACCACCTACCAAGCCTTACTATCGGCCTCCAGGATTGGGACTGCATTCCTGCTTACTAGCAGTGTGTTGCTCTGCCTAGTTTATCAGGAACACCTCCCAAACCTGCATAGGTCTCTAGGATTGGGACTGCATTCATGTGGAACCCTTCAGACCTGCTGTCTGACAGGCCTGCCTCAGTGGGGGGTTATACTACCAGGCCTCTTCCGCGAGACACCACTGGCTGGGCACGGCCACACCTTTTATCCTTACCACTCTATACCGCCTAAGCTGGACTGTGTTCATCCTGTTCCAGGCTTCAGCCCTTCTCCTGTTGCTATTGTATTCCTGTCAATTAGTACCCTCATTGGATTGCAACCTGAATCTGCATCTGGTTCCTTGTCTGGATCATAACAAACATGGCATTCCACAATAAGAACATCCTACCAACAGTCAAGCAGGGTAATTGTAATGTGATGATCTGGGGCTGCTTCAGGACCGAGCGACTTGCAATAATTGATGGAACCTTGAATTCTGCTCTCTACCGGAAAATCCTGAAGGATAATATCGGCCATCAGTTTGTGACCTAAAGCTCAAGTGCAGGTGGGTTATACACTAGGACAATGACCTGAAGCACACAAGCAAGTCCACCTTTGAATGGCTCAAAAGAAACAAAATGAAGGTTTTGGAGATGCCTAGCCAAGGTCCTGATCGGAATCTCATTGAGATGCTGTTGCATGACCTTAGACAGAGAGTTCAAGTTTGAAAAACCTCCAAGGGAGCTGAATTGAAACACTTCAGCATTAAGAGTGGGCCAAACAGCATTCACAGTGATGTAAAAGACTCATTGCCAGTTATGGCAAATGTTAAATAGCAGTTGTCGCCAACAAATGTGGCATAGCCAGTTATTTGGTTTTGGCAGGCAATTTTTTCAGATGGCTTAAACATTATATGTTTAGAATAATTGTTTACCTTCAGTGAATGAAATAATAATTTTAAGCTGCAATTGTGTTTACTCATGTGCTCTTTGGATGATGTAAAACATTTTAATATAACGAATAAGCAAAAATAGAAGAAATCTGGATGGGGCAAATACATTTTCACAGCACTGTATTTGTATAATCTATTTAATGTCCATTATATTTACAGTTATGGTGGCAAAAATTATCTACAGGAAAAGCCCCATGATCAAACAAATTTGCTGGGAAAAATTCACAAAGTAAATGGGGGCACACGGCTTCTACACTCAGTTAAGGAAGAGCCGCTTTTGCTTGCCTAACAGTCCATCTATTTCAGTATTTCAGCAGCTTAAGTACTTTAATTTCTGAGCAGTAAAAGGAAATGAGCAGAAAGGAAAAGCGTGTCCCACTTTGTTGTCACAGAACCAATTAGAAAGTGCATCTCCTCCTGGGTAAAGGCCTGACCCTAATTAAAGACACACTAGAGGCTTGAGCCCCGGCCAGGGTCACCACTATGAGACACAGTGCCATTCTACACAACCACATTCTAGACAAATCCCACACACACACACACACACACACACACACGAATGCACATGCAAACACACATAGATAACATAAAAGACACATACATACACACGCACACTCAAACACACAAACACACACCTATACATACACACTCAGATAGCAGATAACACACAAAAACAAACATACACCCCCCCACCCCAACGCAGCACAAAGACACTCAAGCACATTCACACATTATATGTACATGGACACACACACAAACACACACACACACACAGAAATGGATAAATACATAACATGCTAAAATACACAACACACAGATACATACTCAGAAATAAGACACACATCACACCACAAACATAGATACGCACAGATACACAAACACACACAAACACATGCACATAAAAACACATACAAGCACACGCACACACACACACACACACACACACACACACACACATATGCACGCATGGACACAGGACACACACAAACATACAAACACACAAATACATAGACGCACTGCCATCCCACACAACCACATTCAGACGTGCGTACACATATTACAATAAAAATTTACAAACGGCATGCACACATCATCTGATCCTTCAAAGGATGCGTTGTCCTTATTCATGATTGGTGACATTCATGATTAGATCCCTGATTTAGAATAGCGCCCCAGTGAAATGTGTGACTGAGTCCTTGGGGATTAATCCAGCTCTGTGAAACACCAGAGAGATTCAAGATTCTATATCAAGCTATAACCTTTCTCTGTCCTTTGTCTGCTAAATTTTTTTTCTTTCATCATTCATACCAACCCTTCTTCCCCTGCTATAGCTGTATTATATTAAAAAATACAGTGCATATACTTCAAAAACACTGGGCAACACACAGGTTGTATATTCATATAACAGAAAACGAGAGAACGAATAAATGAAGTGTCACCGATCTAATGCTATCGTAAAATTACATTGTTAAAATAATCACCTCATTGCCTCAAGCAGTTTCTTTCTTCTTCATTTTACCCTCCACAGATTAATGTCTAATGTGAATTCACAATACATTATGACTAAATATAGGACGACTATTGCAGAAAATAAGTACAGAGGCCCTCATAAGGGACAGGGTTACCTAATTAGCCGGCAAAATTGGAGGAATGTCTGGAGGCAGCCAGGACAAATTACCAAAGTAAGAACACACTTTGTTTCTTTTAAAATAAACTGGTTACAATGTAAGAAACGGTCTAAAGCTAGAAATATACTTGCTGCGTGACCGAACGGACGCGTACACAGTGCGCTTCGTGAGTGCACGCACTTGCTGCAGCGCAACGCGTCCAAAACGCATAGTATTGGAGGTCTCCACTAGAGGCAGACAGCAGCATATCGGACCCTGAAATCGCGAAAACGGCGGGCGGTATTGCCCGGATATCGCATACACTGTCACAATGTATTCGTTCGCACGAGCGCCTCTAGCGGTCATGTCAATACTGCATCTCGCGCACGCGGCACGTTACCTCGCGTCGAGATGAGCGACCTCTACGCTCACGAACGTGGAATACGCGTGGCAGCCATGATGCGTAAGCGCACGCGTCGTGAGCAGCAAGTATATTCGAGGTCTAAGAGGGGTTCGTCGTGGGCCAGGAGCCAGATAAACTGTAGCGAAGTGCAAAGGGGTGCAGTAAAGCCCGCGGTCAGTGCTGCAAAAAGCATCATAAAGCTATAAGCTAAGAGACAAACCATCGTAATGTGATACAAAACTGAGTCAGCAGCTGAAGTTAAGACCAGCATTGAAGAATTATGAACAGGAATGATAAATTGGCATAATATTGCTCAGAATAACTATTATTTTGGAGGGGTTGGGTGGGGGAGAGGGTCTTTTTGATCATTATTGACAAAACTGGATTCTACCAATTACAGTAATGTAAATTACTTATAGTTTCCACCAGCACTGTGTGCAAGGGGTCTTATATCCAGTAAAAGGGCCAAGGGGCCTTAAATTCCGTCGGGCAGCAAACATAAATACATCACCCTGCAGTCAAAATTGGATTTAAAAAGAAGAAAACACCCCAAGAGATTTTTAACTCCCTGGGGATGGAAGGATGGAAGGAGCATGGTAGGTATTTAATATGTACTAACTGGGAGTGGACACAATATTGAAAGCACTGATTTGAATACTATTTAGCAGCTTGTGTCTGCTTAAAAGGGGTCTAACCAGCAGACCTTCACTGGGTCTCCAAACCTAGATGAACATACTAACAGAGTTCCAAAGAAGCCAAATAGTTGCTTCCTGGATAGCAGGTGCATCACAAAGGCAACAAAAATATGAAAAGGTGGCAAGGGGACCAGTGCGAAAAATATGAGGCCACACGTCATAAACTGTGGCCGCACGTCATATCTGAACAAGTCTCAACTAAAACAGTATGTTGCAAGCTTCAAAAGGCATTGTAATTCTGGCAGTGTTACTGATGATTTGAACACCGGCTCCAGCACATACACAGAAGTTTGGAAAGTTAAGAAAGAGTCAGGCCCCTGTCTATTCCAGCCCTGAATGTTCCGGCAGCTCCAAGGCTTCACAGGCTCGGCCACAGAGTAATCCTCCCACAGCCCCCTCCAACCCCATTGCCCCGCAAAAGACCCCGGATTAAAGGAGCGGCTCACTCCAAATGTCACTCGGCCGATCTGCGCTCTTCATCCCGTTTTGATTTCTTAAGCCTTTTTGACCTTCTTTCATTGCTGTTCCACAAACATTGAAGATTGTTCCAGAAACTTCTGAGAGAGCAGTGAAAAAAAGAGAAGGGGTATCTGGAGTACTATCACACATGCACATAATTCAGAGGTCAAGGAGAGGTCAATTGATCGTGTCGCTTAACGGTTATGACACATCCACACAATAGACATGCCTTGATGAAGCGGAATTCGACCTAATTTCACCTGTCTAAGAATAGGTACAGTAGACCATAAACAATAATTATTGCCACAAAACTCATTGTAAAATCTGTTGCTTGCATATTTTCCTGGCATGTTTATGGGAAGCTGGGCGTATGACTAATGTACTGTTTCAGTAGGTTTATGCATTCTTCAGTAATGGAGGGATTTGAACCCTTAGTTTTATGTGCTCCGGTGAGAAAAGACAGACTCACAGCAGACAAGCTGCCTGCCGTCTCTCATCACATGACGCCTGCTTATGTACTGCAAAACACACACCAGCAGAGCACCAGCCGCATCCGTGCCAAGGCCTGAGTGACAGCGACGGAGCGTGCAGGTGTGTCACTGTCGCCCTGGACGCGGAGGGAAGACAGAGAGGACAAAATTCACACTGACCTATTCCTGTCCTGTCACAGCTGGGCCGTGCCAAAGGAAAAGCAGTCAGCATAACAATCAGCCGGGCCAGGGAGAGCAGCTCCGTGCTTTCAGCTCTGCTGGCTCCTGCTCTAGTGGTTGAGAACCATCGGTGTGGGCAGTTAACTCCAAAGAGGGGTTAAATGCATTTCCTTTTGAAGGGCGCCTCGGGTTGTCTTCAGGAAAATATCAGCACCAAGCTTGGCATTATCAATTCATGGGCACTGGTCACTGGAACCTTGAAATAACGCCTTGAGAAAAAGTCAAAATGTACATTTCAAATGAAAACATTTTCATTTTGGAAAAAAAAAAAGCGGCGAGCTTGCACGGTTGGGTCCGAGATTACCCTTTCAAGACTTTTGATTACCCTTTCACCGCTGATGGATGGAGGGTCTGTTCGAAAACCAAGCTGTCTCACAGCCTCTCTTGAAGCGAGTGGTTGTTCATATTCTTTTTGTGATTTGCAAGGTCACCTTGCCCTCTGTTCTGGGAGACGAGCGCTCACTCTGACCTGAACTGAAGCGCCCTGACGGATGAACAGCACTGGAAAGTAAGGTTCCGACCCTCCCTCCCTCCTACCTCACCTTCTTGGAGCCACGGATAATTACACTTAAATTTCCCACATGTAGCAAAAAAATCAATAGGTTTACTGCTTTTCAGAATGATGTCATTAGGGGGGCATTAATTTAGAAAAAGATAAGCTAAATGCACAGAGAGAGAGAGACATAGAGGTAAGAAAACAAAATAACTAAATCTAAAGCTGTCCTTGTTTTAGGTGCGGTGCCTGAAGCAGCATTGCTGTGTTGTCACTGAGCTGGTGTGTGCATTAGTCACATGAGAAGCGTGGCCCGAGCAGGAGCCTTATATAGCAGACGTAGCCTAGAGACTCCTGCCACTCAAACAGCATTGCAAGCTGTTCGATAATGAGCCTGGCTGCCTTGGCATAGATCTTGACCTTCAATTAATCTCAATCCGGTGGCCATTGACCACTGATGCCTTCCGCAGTGGCATGGCACAATCTGGTACCTTTCAAGCACGAGTGCCACTGGCGCAGGGCAGACAAAAGAGTAAAACACTGAAAATGCGCCCTGTAAAAATGTATGGTTATTGGGACCAATTATAAAAAGTTATTGGATCCAGTAGTTAAATTGATCACTTTGCATCAACTTTTCAAACCAAAAACAGCTTTGTATGAAAGCATAACAACGTGCCTATGTCATCAGGTAGCAGTGGAGTGTATGAACTGAGGAAATGTACACCATCACACCAAATATAATAACCATTCACACATACCGCTAATTGTTTAGATTATCTTACAACAACGGCGAATGTCAATGTTAGGGATATAATAGACAGTGAGTGAACTGTGAATTCCTGTCATCACCATGCCAAATTTTGGAGAAAAGGGCAGGCCCAAAGATCTGAGCAACTCTGAAATGGGCCCTTTTGTTATGGCCTGACGACTCAATCAGAGCATCTCCAAAATGGCTGGGCTTGTGTGGCGCTCCCGCCTGCAGACAAACCAAGAAAAGACAAGAGTGCTGGATGTCCAAGGATCATCGATGCAGAAGGGTGATGAAGGCTATCTAGTCCAAACCGACACAAGAGCTACTGTGAAGCAAGTCAGGGAAAACTTTCATGATGGACATGAGAGGACGGCGCCTCAACGCACGGTGCGTCACATCCTGCTTAGTATGGAACTGTGAGCAGGCAGACCAGTCAGAGTACCCTATCCAACTTCTGCCCACCATTTATAGCCTCAGCAATGGACACGCAAGTGTTGGAACTGGCCCTTGAAGCAATGCAAGACGGTTGCCCAATCCAATGAGTCCCATTTTCTTTCAAATCATGTGGAACATTCACCTGGGGAGGAGATGACAATAAAATGCACTTTGGGAAGGAGACAAGCCAGTAGAGGTAATGTGATGCACTGAGTAATGTTCCACTGGAAATTCCTGGATCCAAACATTTGCTTGGATGTCAATTTAATTATATGCTACCAACGCAAACATAGTTCGGAACCAGGTACTCTTCGTGGCATAGACCCTGATAGCAGTGGATTTTCAGCAGGATAATGCACTAAGCAACACGGCAAAAATACTTCAGGCATAAAATAACAAACACAACTAAGTTCAACATGTTGTCTTAGCTTCCAAATTTCCCATCTGTGAGACGCACTGTACTTTGTAGAACTTTTTGGAAGAAGTGGGTCCCGTTCCATCTGGTGTAAAGCTAACACAGCATTCCACAATAAGAAAATCACACCAACATTCAAACACGGTGGAAGTGTGATGGTCTGGGGCTGCTTTGCTGCTTCAGAACCTGGGCGACTTGCCATAACTGATCGAAGCATGAATTTTGCTCACTAACAGAAAACCCTGAAGCAGAATGTGTGGCCATCAGTTTGTGACCTGAAGCTCAAACACCGTTAGTTTATGCAAAGGACAATGATCCGAAGCGCACAAGCAAGTCCAACTATAATGGCCCAAAAATTAAAAAATAGTGCCACTGGCACTGTAGGCTCACCTGGACACCGGTAACCTTTGACAAGCTATCAAATATTAGTTAATAATATTTTATTGTCAAAAGTGACAATGGGAAAGGGCCACACTTACATAGCCCTCTCCCTACATACACGTTACAAGTGGAATCAAGTTATAACATATGTAGGCCTAGTATACAGTGCTGGAGATGACACTGGTCAGATACTGCACCTATACACTCATACACTGATGGTAAGCTAATGAGACCTATTTGTGAGATATAACGCGTTGGTGATTATTACATGTAATTGGTAAATGTCCATTTTTCAATTAAAAAATATTTTATTTGAATATGGTGATGGCAGGTACATAAATTGATATATGGCGATGGCAGGTACATATAGTATATTGTATATGGTGATGGCAGGCACAACACCGAAAATGTGTTATTCAACATGAGAGATGTCCAGAAGATTGAATGAATTGATGAACATGCACAAATATAGCAGCATTTTGTTCATGACCAAAGTCACTATCCCAAACAACAGAAAAGTTAGACTGATATTCCATCCTAAGTTCTTTATATGTCTTGTTGCTTGCCGAAAGCTACCCATATAGCAAATTTCAGCTCAATTATTGCAAAAATAGCTAATCAACAGCTCTGTGTAGCATTTTCAATATTGGATTTGGATTAAAAAGTCTTATATACAATTTGGTGACCTCATTAATAGGAATATATTTTCCAAGCTTCAAGGTCCCTTATTATGTCACCAGGTGCACAGCTAATTAGTTATTACAAGCCATTTCAAAATCTTTTCCCTCTTGACATCACAAGGGGAAGTAATCAACCAGAGGCAAGAAGAACTGATCACCATCAGCCAAGCAGTCAATCAGATTTCATTATTCTGGGTGGTCACTCCCCCTTGTGATGTCAGGTAGGGGAGACTTTGAACTGGCTCATAATGGCTAATTAGCTGTGCACCTGGTGGCATAATGGGGGACCTTTCAGCTTCATTGATGCAATTGATAAGATGTTCACATCCACCTGGAATGTGGGCATGGCTTAAGTCCAGTGGTCAAATCAAGGTCAAATTTGAAATTTTCACTAAATTCATTGGCTATGTTTTGGGGCTTGCTTAAATCTACCTGTATACCAAATTTCAGCTCAATTGTTGCCAAAATGACAGAGATATGGCTCTACATGACATTTTCACCATATTAGAAATCAGATTGGAAAGTCTATTGGGTTTGGTGTCCTCACTGGAAGTAACACGCGTAACAATTCGCAGCTTCATAGGTGCAGTGGTTTCAGAAAATAAGACGTTTACAAAATGATCATTTTAAAAGCTACATTTTGTGTTTACTCGCACAACCTTAATCGTATATAAAAAGTAGTTGGAGGAACCGAAACATTTAAACACAACAAATAAGCAAAAAAAAAAAAAAAAAAAAAAAAAAGGTGGGGCAAATATTTTTTCACAGCACTGTAGCATTGTGGCCATAATGTTTTGGCTTATTGGTGTAATTCAATGTTTCAGATCATCCAACCAATTTTAATGTGACATAAAGGTAGTGTGAGTAAACACAATTATCTGAAACATTTATATACAACAAATAAGCAAAAACAGAGAAAATCGAGAAGGGGGCAAATACTTTTTCGCAACACTGTAGCATTGTGGCCATAATGTTTTGGCTTAACAGTGTAATGTCAGTTAGAAGGCAGCAATAATACGATCCCACTAAGGAGACCTGTCAGAATTAAATGGGCTAATTTCCAGGCGATTCCCTCTCGTGTCTAAAAGCAACCTTCCCATTGAGGCATAGTACTCCCACAGAAGAGGTAAGCATTTTCCGCTGCTGGAGCTAAGCAGAACGACATGGTAAACTGGACAAGTTAAAACTGTGACAGGCTAATGGCCCAGAGCTCTACAGTCGATAATTCCTCTCCAAGCTGGCTGTTACTATGGGAACGTGGCATTTATGGGGAGATAAAGGAAAATGACTACCAAAAAAAAAAAATGCTTTATCCCTCCTAACAAAGGAAAGCAATTTTATATATTATGGCAGCATGGAAAATGATTTTGTCGTCGTCAGTGCAAATGATCATTAATTTCATCCTGACCAGTCAGCGGACATTAATGCTCAAACCCACCCACAGCCATGGTATAGGATGATGTAACCAGACTGACAGGATCTAATCCAATCAGTTAAGACACCACCCACCACTACTAACTTTGCAACAGCCACAAAAAAGGAGGGATGTGGGGTTATGCAAACACAATGAATTCAACATACAGATAAGGCCAATTTCCAGAAGATGCTGCAGCCTTGCAGTCTATCATTGTAAAATTAAAGTATTTGCAGGAATGGAAAAATTACATAAAAGTAGGATTGTTTCAAAGTTTTTATAATTAAACTTCTGAAATGTTAAAAAAAATATATGGTTTAGCTTCGTTGTGGCCATATCAAAATTTGGCTTTCGTGAACAGCAATTACAGTGCGCTCTAAAGTTACTGGCGTCCCTGACTGGCAATGCACAAACACAATACAAAAAATATATAAACAACAAAATTATAGAGAAATGGAATATACCAACGTGTGAAATACTTTACTTTATTAACGTTTAGATGGAAACAACCAAAATCATAACAATCACTTAATACAAAATAAATTTCAACAGTAATGATTGTAATAATTGGTGCCCTTCATTTAGTACTTAGTGCAACCACCTCTGGCAAGAATAACAGCATGGAGTCTTTTCCTGTAATTTTTTGACGAGGTTAAGGCACACATTTGGGGGGATTTTGGATCATTCCTCTGAGCAGATACTTTAGAGGTCCTTCTCATTCTTGGGTTTGTGTTTATCAACCGCCCTCTTCAACTCAGCCCACAGGTTTTAAATTGGATTGAGGTCCGGCAGCTGAAATGCCCATTGCTGAATGATGATTTTATTGTCACAGAACCATTTCTGTGTGGATCTTGAGGTATGCTTTGGGTCATTGTCCTGTTGGAAAGTCCACCAATGGCCAAGTCCAAGCCTTCTGCTGGAGGCAACCAGATTGTGAGCCAAAATATCCTGATACTTGGTGGAATTCATTTTGCTATTAATCTTTACCAGTGCCCCTCAACCTACTGAATTAAAACAGCCCAAAGACATGACTGACCTACCATTATATTTCAGAGTGGGTACGAGGTGCTTCTCCATGATTGCATCTGTTTCGATGCCAAACATGCTGATGCTGTAACTGACCGAAATGTGCAATTTTGGTCTCATCTGACCTATGCACCTTGTTCCAGTCATAATTTAAATGACATTTGGCAAAATCTTTGCGCTTACTTCTGAGTCATCTAGCCATAAAAGGCTTTCTTCTGGCAGCTCTTCCATTTAGCGTGTGGTTGTGGAGGTGGTGCCTGATGGTGCTTTTTGAAACCTGGTGACCCCAAGATGGAACCAAGGCCTGCAATTCCTTCACAGTGATTCTTGGGGATTTTGTTGCTTTTCTCACCATCCTCTTCAGTATCCTGGGGGGCAAAATGCAGTTGCATCCTCAACTCTTGAGGTTTTTATACAGTTCTATGTCTTTGGAATTTTTTTAATAATTACCCTGACAGTGCTTAGTGGCATATTCAATTGTTTGTGAATCTTCCTGTGTGAACCATCTGCCTTTTTTGAACTGACAGTCAATTTGTTTTCCTCTTTGGCATTGGATGACAAAGGGGTATTGCATGTGTGTTGCCTCATTTTTATACCCCAGTGAAACAGGAAGTGATGTAATGGCTCAATGTAGTTCCTTAACACTTATATATAACTTAGATAAGTGGTATTACATATCTGGTTTAATTTTGGTAGATGTTACTCACAATAATCTTTAAGTGTGCCATTAATGGTAAAAACTTGATTTGGAGGAAACTGAGTTTTTATTAATTAAATGATTTTGGGTTTTTCCATTGGAACATTAATATTGTACAGTGAATCTCAAACATTGTTAGTTAGAGTTTCTATGTATATATATATATATATATATATATATATATATATATATATCAAATCAACCAAAGGAACTTCCCCACCAAAAAAAAAATTCTTTTTGTTATACTCCCCACAGTGGAAGATTTATATATCTGGTGTGAAATGGTGAAATAATTAAGCTCAGTTATTGACCCAAGACCCATGCCTTCAAGCACTAAAAATATGACATTGATCATTTGTGTCCATTTTGAGATATATACCCACTATAAAGACCCAAAATACGCACTTTTCATTCTGAAGACAACTTCCAAGGACATTAAAACATTTAATACAACCATTGTGACTTTGATATTTTTTGTGGTCTTCAGAGAGTTGACCAACAGTTTGCATACCATGTCTCAGGGCTCTATCTTAGTTAGTTATAGAATAATAAATGCATTTAATTTGGAAAAAATAGTATGATTGGTGTTTTTTGCTTTTTCCAGGCCACAGTACAGGTAAACTAAACGCACCGAGTAAAGAAAAGTAGCTTAAGCCAAGAGTTCAGCAACTTTTCTGATGACAAAATGAAACTTGTGGGTCTGTCAGCTCTGAAAATCCATATCTGAGGCCCTCAAACTCCCTCCAAAATTAAGGCGATTTTGTTGAAATTGACCCCCCTTCCCTAAAATAGGCTAAATTACAGGAACTAGCAATAATTGAGCTGAAATATTTGACCTCAGTACTGCCAATGCATATCTCTTGAAATGTGCAAAGTTTTATCAAAATCAAAATTTTGATGTGGGGGGCTCTGGTTGAGTTGACACAGAATGACCCATATATATATATATATATATATATACACACAGTATCTCACAAAAGTGAGTACACCCCTCATATTTCGACAATTAATTCATTATATCTTTTCAGGGGACAACGTTACTGAAATGAAACTTGAACATATTCTGGAGTAGTCATTGTACAATATGTGTAGCAGTGTAGATGTACTGCACTGTCCAAATAACTAAACAAACAGTCATTATTTCAAAAATGGGTGGCAACAAAAGTGAGTACACACCCCAATTGGTAATGGTCAACCAAGCACTGAAACGTGTCTTATTCATCGCTTTCACGCTTTTGTCTGTTCGACTGGGCTATATGAGGTTGCGTAACGTGTTGAAGGTTTAAACTGTGGTGCTTTGGGTGCAATGCTCTCATTCTGGTCACTGGATGGTCAACATGGCACCTCATGGGAAAGAACTCTCTGAGGATCTGAAAAAGAGAATTGTTGCTCCCCACAAAGATGGTCTAAGCTACTAGAAGATCTGTGAAACCATGAAACTGAGCTACAGCACGGTGGCCAAGGTTATTCAGCGGTTTTCCCAGACGGGTTCTACTCGGAACAGGCCTCGCCAGGGTCGACCGAAGAGGTTGAGTCTTTGTGCTCTGCGTCAGGTGCACAAGTTGGCCTCAGAAAACAGATGCAGGAGCGCTGGCAGCATTGCTAACAAGGTTGCAGCAGTGGGAGAACAGCCTGTCAGTGCTCAGACCATGCGCCGTGCACTGCACCAAGTCAGTCTGCATGGCCGTCGGCCAAGCCTCTTCTGAAGCTAGCCCACAAGAAAGCCTGAAAACAGTTTGCTGAGGATAACCAGTCCGAGAACATGAACCACTGGAACCATGTTCTGTGGTCTGATGAGACCAAGATAAACTTGTTCGGCTCAGATGGTGTCCAGCATGTGTGGCGGCGCCCTGGTGAGGAGTACCAAGACAAGTGTGTACTGCCTACAGTCAAACATGGTGGTGGCAGCAACATGGTCTGGGGCTGCATGAGTGCTTCTGGTCCTGGGGAACTGGCTTCATTAATGGAATAATGGATTCCAACATGTACTGTGACATTCTGAAGCAGAACATGATGCCCTCCCATCAGAAACTGGACCGCATGGCAGTTTTCCAACATGTTAACGACCCAAAACATACCTCCAGAATATTACACCCAGATCACCACAATTTAAACCTTCAACTCGTTACACAACCTCATATGGCCCAGTCAAACAGAAAAAAGCATGAACATGATGAACAAGACACGATTCATTGCTTGGTTGACCATTACCAATTGGGTGATTCTCACGAAACTGCATTTTGTCATGTCTGTAAGGATTTGATAGACTAAACTACTAAAACAATCACACTTTTGTATTATATATCAAACTATGGTATGTACTAATTGTAGGACTACTGTTGTCTTTGCTTTTGATGGATTACTTTATATTTTATGACAACATTTCAACCTAAAAGTTCATTACCGTAACGTGTCCGGGCTTTTATTTTTTACCTAAAACCCAAAATTATCACAATACATCCCCATCATTTAATATATATATAAATACAAAAAATGGTTGGGGTTATACCCTTTAACTAGCAGTGTTACCATTTTGGGCCAACCATTTGTGAGTAATTATTTTCTGGGCCAAATACATGTGTCCGGAGCATGAACAGTTCATTTCCGTAACAGAGATATTTGGCTCCATTAAAATCCCTGTGCTCCAATAAATAAAGTTTTTTTTGTCCTATGATGCATTGTGTGGAAGAGAAGTTGCAAAATGGCTACCAGGAAAGATCATCTTTCAAGTTCTTCCGGTAGATATGTTAAAGATTGAAATTATATACACCCCTTGGCACACTACTACTGTTCATTACCATAACAGGGTATATTTAAAATAGTTTTGAAGATAATTATTTTACCTTCTGTGGAAAAGTAACTTTTATAGAGCCAAACTGTTAGTGAAAATATTTCTGCCGAGTCATGCTGGCTATGCTAATTATTGCTAGCAACATGGGACTGCCATTCATTCCCGTAATGCTCTGCATTCATTACCGTAACATATACAAGGCTGCTACTGTAATGAAATGAAGTGTTACGGTAATTTATTATATATGTACAATCGTGGCTCCAAATTTTGCGGTTGGTTTTTGTGACAGGGCGCAGAGCTACCATCACGGTAGCAATGCGCTACCTACATTTCACGTGCTGAGTCCGAGTGCAAATGTTGCCTGTGTGTGTTTGTCTACCGTGTTCACGTAGTCTGTTAAAGGTCATACTGTCTCAAAACCATTTCTGTTAACCACGCCACTCATCATCCACCTCCGTTATGATCCGGTAGTTGTTTCGTTTGTGCTCAGTTTACCATCAAACCCTACAGTGATTTTGCTAGCCTCTTAAAACCATCATCATTTCAACGCTTGCTGTTTAGAACCTTTACCATTCATAATCTATTCCGTTATAATAATCACGCCACACACTGTCTTTTCTCATCAATGTTCCATTTATTTAAGTTAAAATGATTTAATTATCATCATAGCAAATGTCATGTCTTATCGGCGTCTCGTCTCCTATGTTGTGTGAAAGAGCGACCGGCACTTTCGCCTAGTTTAAATTCTGTGCTGCTTCCGGGCAGCCAGAAGTGACATAATGTGTAATGAAAAATATTTTTCTGCTGTTTTTACATAACTTAGCCATGCCAAAGTAAGTTAGCAATGTGCTAAGTATGTTTTCAGATTTTTCTAGCCGTGTAGAAATGAATATTTTTGCTGTTTACGTTTTTAATGTGTAGCTCTCTTAGAACATCCCTGTCAGCTTATGAATGGGTGGTATGGCCCAATTTGCAGGGCGCGTTCTAGGCCTACTTTGCTATGACAGCTTAATTCTCAAGGGGAGCTGGTGGTGAGCAGACATGCTGTCTGGGCTCTAGTCATTGTTTAGTGACTATTTGGTCAGTTTATTGGCCTAATGTTGGTCGACCTGTTTATTTAAGTTTAAGCTAATGTTTTGACTATGATGTCATTTTGTTTCCCTTTTTGAAAAGTTTTTTTTTCTCTGTTATTTTTATTTCTTTGATTGCTTTAATGCCTAAATAGGCCTTAATTGGGTCTACACCGTGTCTCAAAAGTTCATGCACCCCAATGGGCAACATGTCTGTCTCCAAAATGGGTTGCACCTGGTCAGCTAGGTGTTGTGAGGTTATTTAATTAGTTCATCTGTTTGCGAGAGGCCCATAAATTTCTTGGTTGACCAAGAAACCAAGAGAGAACTGTCACTGAGAGAACCTTTTTGGTAGTGCTGCCACAATGGCCAAAAAAACTGGAAAGGCTGCTCTTTCAGAGCCTCAGGTCTGTGCTCCAGCCATTGCCTTGCACAGGGCAGGGAAAACTTGCAGGGAGGAGCTCAGGACCTTAGCAGAAGGATACGATGGGTGAAGAAGTGGTGGCAGAGACACCAGAGTTGTGACTCCCTTGAAGAAGAGCCCCGCGCAGGTCGCCCCTCAGTCCTGAGTTCCAGGGCCAAGGACCTCATCCGAAAGGCCATGGGAAAGAGACACCAATCCTGCCGCGGACTCAGTCGAAGACTGAAGAATCTTGGGAAGCAGTTTCTAAGAGTGCCATCCATCGTTTTCTGACTGAGAAACTAGGTCTGAGAGCATACAGAAGACAGTGGATTCCTCGCCTTACCAAACTGCAGAAGGAGAAGCGGCTGGCTTTTACAAAGAAGTATGCCACAATAATCCCAAGACACTGGAAAAACTGGGTTTTCTCTGATGAGTGCCCACTCTACTTATTTCCAACTCCCAACAGCCAAAACGACCGCATCTACACCAACGATCGAAAGAAAGTGCCACCTTCTGAACAAGTCAAGTTCAGCGCCCATTGCATGGTCTGGGGGGCGATGTCATCTTCAGGGCTGTTGGAGTTGCATGTTGTACCCCAGGGCACCACCATCAATGCTGAGTATTATGTCAAGAACATTATCCAGCCAGTACTACTTCCCATACTCACCAGAAAAAAAAAAATCGGGCCCCATCACTGCTAGGAAGATGTTCAACAGGCATACGGAAATGGTCTTCGTGCAAGATGGTGCCCCCGCACATACTGCTCGTACAACTCAGCAGTGCTGTTCTGAGCAGCTTCCTGGCTTTCTGCGCAAAGAGGAATGGCCACCCAACTCCCCGGACCTCTACCCGATTGAGAACTCTTGGGGTATCCTGAACAGTTAGGTCTTCCACAGCCCACCCCCTACCACCATGAACAGCTCAATGCGAGGGCTGTGCGGGAGTGGGGCAACTTTGAGCCTTCCACTCTAAACAACTTAGTGCACCCTATGCCCCACAGGCTGAGGGCAGTAATTAAGATGCAGGGAGGATACACTGGCTTTTGAATAAATGAATTCTGTTGAATATTCACAATCTGAGTTGACTTTTTCTGTGGTGCATGAACTTTTGGGACACGGTGCAAATAAAAGAAAAAGCCCATCTTCTCAACCTAATCTCCGCTTCCTCCTGAGTGCTTCCATCTTGCTTAGACCGCTTGCATCACATCTACCTTTTAACAGTTTCCTAAGGGTTATACTGTAGGGGTTGATTGGTACTAGGTGTTGTTTGGTTTACTAGGGGTTGGTTGGTACTAGGAGTAGTAGCAGACAGAAAAGGAGATTAACTATATTGACTAGAGTAAGCAAAGTTTATGTATGAACGCCATGTGAGGTCATTACCGTTACAAAGCTTTTACCATAACACTTGCTGTATATGTAAATATTTGGATGGGAATGAGTGATAACTTCAAATTTTATTTTTGCACAGGAAGTATTTATCTAGTCTTTTCAGATTACTGAATTGGCATTTTTTATTTATTTGTAAAATTTACACTACAGGAAAAATTTAGTATAAAACATGAAATTTTGTTACGGTAATGAACATAATAACTAAAGTTATAACATCAATAAACATTTTTCTGAATGTTTACACTATGTGGCTATTCTGAAATATGAACAGAACATACATGAAAAAAATAAAAGGTCTACCTTTCATACATATTCAGTTATCATCAATTGAAAATGTGTGACGGTAATGAACTTATTTGGTCAATGACTCAATAAAATATTCTGAAAATGTATTAAAAAAACATGTATTGATCTCTCATTCTAATTGAGCCAGTAAATTGAGACCCTGCTTGCGACTAATGAGAGAAAAATCTAGCAAAATTGACCCAAAATTGTTTTTGCAAAAGTCAGGACAGTTTCGTGAGAATCACCCAATTGGGGTGTGTACTCACTTCTTTGTTGCCACCTATTTTTGAAATAGTGACTGTTTGTTCAGTTATTTGGACAGTGCAGTAAATCTACACTGCTACATATACTGTTCACTTTTGTGAGATACTATATATATATATATATATATATATATATTACTCAAAATTTGATAGGGATCATAGGAATTTTTTTGTGAAATGACATGCAAATTTGGTAACTGCCACTGATGAACAATATATTGGATAAATGACATGCAGTCAGACACAAAACACATTTGCAAGTGCATTTAATGGCATTAAATGAGCGTGCAGCCTCACACTTTTGGCTTTCACGAACACTTCATGGTTTCACCTCTGACATGTAAAGTGAAAACAGACAGTGTTCGTTTGATGTTTCATTACCACAGTTAATGTCAATAACGGGTATGGCCTCCCCTAGCTTGAATGACGGCTTGACAACGTCAGGTCATACTGTCAATCAGAACCCGGATGCTTGCAAATGGAATGTTGTTCCATTCTTCAACAAGGGCATTTCTGAGCTCTTCTAGAGTTGTGGGTTGTGCCCTACGACCGGAAATGGCGACCTGCAGCATGTTCCACACATGCGCGATAGGGTTTAGGTCCGGCGAACGCGCGGGCCAGTCCATGGGGACAATTGTCTCCTGCTCTAGGAATTGATTCACCACCCTAGCACGATGGGCACGGGCGTTATCATCCATCAAGATGAAATCAGGGCCAACAGCACCAGCGTATGGTCTTTCGTACACATTGAGGATCTCATCCCTGTACCGTACCCCTGTCATCGTCCCTCTCCCCATGACATGCAGGTCCGTTCTGCCGTTCCTGCTTATTCCTCCCCAGACCATAATTGATCCGCCACCATAACGGTCGTGTTCATTGATGTAGGCATCATTAAATCGCTCACGTTGTCTTCGCCACACCCGTTGCCTCCTGTCAGTAAAGTCCAAGCAATATCGGGACTCATCAGTAAAGAGAACTGGAGCCCAATCGTTGTGTGTCCATGTGACATGATTGTGAGCCCAATCCAAACGGTCACGCCTATGACGCACGGTCAGTGGGATTCGAACACATGGCCTTCTTGAGTTGAGGGCGGCAGTATGAAGACGATTCCGTATCGTCTGAGTGGATACCCTGACCCCCGAGGCGTTATGAAGGTCATTTCGTAGGGTGGTGGCTGTCCAGAAAGGATGACGTCGTGCCTGAAGTGTGAGAAAGTGGTCTTGTCGTTGTGTAGTCGATCTCTGACGACCACCCCCCATGACGGTGTGCTGCTGTACCAAACGTTTGATGCGGTTCCACGCTCTGTTCTACGCTTTGGCTGACGTTAAGTGCATTAGCAACGTGACATTGTGAGAAGCCAGAGTCAAGCATTCCGATGCATCTTCCCAATTGCTCTGAAGTCAATCGACGTCTAAGACGTTGAGGAGACAATGTTATTGCTAAATGTAATGCAAAAATTTGGGAACTTCCAAATTTTCACCAACAAGCAACACACACGTCTGAGTTGAAATGGTGAAGTGTTAGTCAAAGCCAAAATGTGAGGCGCACGCTCATTTAATGTCATGAAATGCATGTGCAAATGTGTTTTGTGTCTGACTGCATGTCATTTATTCAATATATTGTTCATCAGTGGCAGTTACCAAATTTGCATGTCATTTCACAAAAAAATTCCTATGATCCCTATCAAATTTTGCGTAGTATATATATATATATATCTATATACATACATGAGAGAAACGAATAAGATAAGATAGCTGCTACACCACTGATAACCTGAATATTTCGACATGTTTCCATCTTACCCTGGTTACTACTGTCTGAACACGCACTGAGCATGCAGTTTTTCAAGGTATCATGGGAAATGTTACAGGTCATTCCTTGAAAATAAGGTGCACAATGAGAAAAGTTAACATTTTTGGAGAATGAGGAGGCCAACGTCTTTATCTTGCATGAGAGATGAACATTATGAAACACCTTGACAGAAGGAAGCATCATAACAGTGACTTATTTAAATCGGTCACCGATAAAGTGAGGGACTCTGGCTTTTTCCGGACAGGCAGAGTGGGAAAACTCTCAAAGCTGCTTACTTTTAAGACGTGAAGTAACACAGTCGTCTGCAATAGCTTTCGGTGTGGTAAAACTGCAATTGCAAAATAAATTTATGCAAACGGTATAAAATGAGTCGCATTTTCAGCCGTAACATTATAAAGTAACGCAGGGAATTTGGGTCCACAGATGATCACTTTGACCAACATCGCCCAGATCCATTCAGTTAACCTGTAATTTTAGTGTTAATCCAGTTTATTTCATGCTGTAAACTGGCCGGTCAAACCCTTTACTTCATATTTCAAGCGATGAAGTTTCATGAAAGTGTGTCCATGTCTGGGAAACAGCAACATATTTTTTGAGTCAGTCTCGCGTTTGTTTCCAACGCCATTGTTGACACACTGGAACACACTGGTCATTTCCGCTTGTTCTCGAATGATAAAAGGTAAAGCACAGATGTGAATATGGCAAATAAAATGTGCCAAAATTATTTTCAAATATTTTAATTTTTGAAAAAAATTTTTGGATTTTTATTAAACTTGGCTCTGAACCTCCCCTATAAACCCAGATTGTATGTACAATATTCAATAACAATCCAAAGCCAAATTTTCGACATAACGGTCGGACAAAAATGCCTTTAGAAGGACGGATGGAATCATTGGTATTATTGCACTATATACCCCCGCCCTTTTGGGTCAGAGGCATAGAAAATACACAAAACAAGCAGCAAAAAAATAACGGCTATTCCAGAAGCACATAGTGCCAGAGGGGTATTTGAAATGCCAAGTCAAAAAAGGGGGTCCCCTGCTGCAGGATTCCACAGGTTTTTATGCGGTACTGTTAGGTAGATACTGGTACGCAAAAATAAACCAATCAGGCATCAGTTAGGCAATTTGAAGTCAGATCAGTAGCACCTGCTGAAGGAATGCCTTGATACAGACACACAGATGCCACAACACAGGAGAGTCTATCTGTTATTTATATATAATATATAAATATATAAAACTAAATAACAGGTTCAGATACACTGTATATCAAAAGCATATTACACTGTTATAAAGTTGTACCTTTTTTTACCAGTTAATTTAACTGGCACCATTTTTGCCAGTTATTTTAACTATTATTTTACAATAACTTTACAACAGAGTTCCGTGTATGTTAAATGTAAACCACAGTTAAATGCGCACAGGACTCCACTTGCAGTTAAAATAACCAGGAAACAATGCGTTAATTTAACTGTTAAATTCAGTCAGTTTATAACAATGTACAATGACACTCAGGCCTCTCTTTTCACCAGAAAATCCTGTATCCCACGTGTAGACTACCCCTGAGACTACAAGATTTTTTCCCATTGATAATACCTACAGCCTACACAATAGTGCTGCACACTATCTACTGAGCATTTGCCCCCCGTACAGGAGCCTGTCTGTACTCTCCATGGAGTTTAAGAGTAGGTACCATGCTTAAACCCCTCTGTCCAAAACTCATCCCAGAGAGACATTTCCTCTTGATAAAAGCAAAGGCTCAAAGAGAGACACTGGAGAATTATGACATGTTTTTGGGTGAACCTTTAGACTAAGAACGGTTTATAGCACTAAATTAATACTCATCACAGTTAATGCCACCTCCAGTAATAATGGTAGACTCTGGGGGAAATCTACATAATTATTTTGCATATGACCCATGACAGCTGCTACAAGCACCTTGAACGTTCAATATTTTGACATATTGGAAAGTGTATTAAGGAGAATGTGAATAATGTATAATTTTAACGGAGAGGGGAAAGTATGTTTCTAGCCAATGAATAAGGCTGTTAGCCCCTCACGCTCATCTAGGCATGTTTTCAGTGAGCTACAGAAAGCCTACAATTTTCCTCTGGCTCGTACTATGCTAATAAAAACCTGCGTATTATGCACACTTGAGTGGTAAGCGCTGCATAAATAAATGCAATATACTGGGAGATAAAAAAACAATATCATTCAAAGGAAACATTTTAGAAAACCTAATTGATCCTGACAGCCAGACAGAGGGATGGACTCAGATTACAAAATGAGACATTAACTAAAAGATTCATTAAGCAATAAATGTGTTTTATATAAAACTAATCAGCACTTTAAAATAACAATTTGCCTTATCAGTGGGGCAATGTTCAGAGTAACTAATGGAAGGGGAATTTGCCATTTATTGCCAAATTGACTTCAGTTAAATACGACTATAACCTAAAAGACTTATCTCAAAATGGTTTCAATGATTTTCTGAATTCCACCATGCAGAGAGGCCACTCAATGTAGCCAATCAATTCAATGACATTTTCTGCCTTAAAGTAAGTGCCCAGAATACAGTCGGGGGAAAATCTGGTATTTACAAAAGAAAAAAAAAAAAACACTCAAAATGTGAAAATCAGATGAAAGAAGCAATCACAGAAGCTAAAGTATTGGCAAATTGTTAGAAACCAGCTTTCAGAGTTTTGCCAAGGTTACGGATGATTAAAAACATGAAAAGATAATCTGGAGCACCAGACTGTCCTCTAGGGAGCATGGTGTATGAATCTGAAAAATGGAACATTACAGGTCACTACCTGCTTAGATTATTCCTGGGAACCATAAGAAATAAAATCTATGAATGGGAATTTGTACAAATATAAATAAAATCCCCAAGTTATATAACAGGAAGAATGTAATATATTGCAGTCCTGCTCTCACCTGCCTCTTTAAGTCATAAATAAGGGCTAACAATATAGGAGCTAGCTTCTTGCAAAGCTCCACGAACACTCACTAGGTGACATCAGTGATCGATATCCGGTCACTGGTTACAATGGGATAATGTTATCAAATGACACACATGGAGCACAATAGCTAGTCGCCGCTCATAAAATAAACAAAAGCAAGACAGTTGTGTGACTGGGTCGTAAATATGGACCTCCTGCACCAGCGAGCAGACTCCCCAAGCACAGTGGTCCATAGACAGATCTGTGGTGGTCTGATTCACACAGAACCTCTCCGGCTCCTATAAATCTCCCTGACCCCCCTCCTCTGAGTGATTATCCCCCAGGCCATCTCACGACTCAGTAACTTTATGGCCGAACAACGTTCCCCCCAAGCACCGCAGGATCAAGCTTGGCTGCATAACCTCGGGCAACAGGCTCTGTAATGTCGTCAGAATCTCACCGCCTCCGTGATAGGGTGGGCCAGAAGAAAGGCCTGTGAACTGACCCCCTACCACCATCAGTTCTCCAACTTCTGAACAGCAGTAACAAACACTGCATGAGATATACAATAGATCTAGCTACCATTCTGAGCTTTGCTCCGAAGCCAACTTCTGATGAGTCAGCAATTGACATGCTGTAAGAAGCTGTCAGTTCAGTAGGGGAGAGCCGAGTCTGATAGGGGTGCAACGATTCATCGACATTGTCGACAAAATTCGATAACAAAGTTCGTTGTTGACTAATTTATTCATCGATAATTTGTCGTTAGGTCATTGCAAACGTATTTCACGCACTGGAACCGGACTAAACGTCGTTTCTCAGGAGCTGGAGATAAAGGCAGCTGCAGAGTGAGCCATCTGACTTAATTCGCAACTCTCAGTCACGCCAGCGCAAATCGACCGGTGGGAGGAGAGAGAAAGCGACAGGATAATGCGGTTTGGAGCTGTAAATTTATGCACGCAGTTACAATATTCTATCACTAGATGGCACTCCAGGATCATGTATTGAATATTCACAAGCACGCCGAATACTGAATACCGTACTTCTCATTCACCTGAAAATTGATTTAAGAGCACAAGGAGAGAACAAAGAGTGGTTGCTTTTCTTCATTCTATGCGTACTATGAAAAAAAACTTTATACTTGTACTTGCACTTTTGATACTTAAGTATATTTTTCACAAAATTCCTTTGGTGCTTAAGTACATTTAATGTGAGCTACTTTAAGACTTTTACTCAAGTAATTTTCTTATGGGTGACTTCAACTTTTACCAAAGTAACTTTCAGTCATGGTACTTCTACTTTTACTTAGTTGCTTTTTTTTTTTTTTTTCCAGTGCTTTATACATCTGTGGATAAACCTGGTTTAATATCAAAGACTCTAGACCAAAGAATGTTGTTCACAAAATGCAGATTTTTTTAATTGAAGGAAAACTTTTTTTTTTTTTTTTGCTGCTGCTGCTGCTACCAGTCCTTGGTGAACAGAAAAAGAATGTATTAAATTACTTATATTCGCACTTTACCTGACAACAGTTAAAAAACTTGAATTCTGACTTGAATTTTTGTTTATCTTTTGTCCACAAGTAGCCTAACGAGCAGCAAAGTTTAATAAAACATTTTTGGAAGAAGTATTAATTTTATTGTTAGTTAGCACATGGCTAAAATGATCTCAAGCTAAATTGAAATGCTAATTGCTAAATAACTATTGCACTGTGCGAGTCAATCTGACTAGTCGATTAATAATCGCTGACGAATCAACAATCAAAATAATTGTTAGTTGCAGCACTAGAGTCTGATGCAATATTTTTCAATCTAAAGTAATTTACAGACAGACCGTAATAGGCCGAAACACAAATCTTTGAGACTTACACCCAGTATCTGTCTTGTATCAAACGCAGACATATTTTAAGACCTGTGCCAATCGGGTGGCACATAATTGGATCAAGGCCGAAAATTGTGCAATGTCACTTAAGACCCAGGCCACCAGGTCAAAAATAACAATCGTTTTGGGCAGAAGTAACACATAGGTAGAAAATGCATTCTTAAATGGTATTTTTATAGCATGTCATGCTCATTTCTCAGCATTTCAGTTCTGCGGACAAATTTTTACATCATATAAGGCTATAATAATAAGACCACAAAGGAAAAACGATCAGAGTCCAAATTTAGCATTTTTGTATATTTTATATATTGTATGTTGTTATAATATTTATAATAATATATAATCATATTGTATATTATTATAATATTTTATATTTTTTGCATATTTTTTCAGTGCTTTGTTTCTAATGCCACCTCGACACTTGCACGATTTTTGACCCCGCAATGCCGCGCAATGCGTCGTGGCAAGGCGTGCGCCATTTCGGTGGTACGCAGCGGAGCCTTGTTTGCGCCCTGTTCACGCACTGTACATGTATAAGTTACGCACTGTCTACGCAAAGCGCGGCCAAAAATTTGAACTATGCGCGAACAATGCGTGAGCACTTTGTGAGAAGTTCCTGCCATGCGCAAATGGTTCAGTACTGTGTGAACTATTCGTGAGCTGCGCGTGCCATGATCACGTAAATAACTCGTGACAACACTCTAACACGGCACGCATTGACACGCACCGTCGGCAGTGTTCACGCCGAGTTTGCATAGTGTTCACCATGGTTCACGCAAGTGGCACGCACCTGGGCACGAACATTGCGTGCTGAATGCATGCTGAATTTTTGAACATTTCAAAATTCTCTCTATGACATGGCACGCACCCCCGCACCCTTCACACACACCTCACGCTCGCTCCTTAAGACTTTAATCATTGCCACGACGCATTGCGTGGCATTGTGGAGACAAAAATCGTGCAAGTGTCAGGGCGGCATAAGATAATTCTGAATTTTTAATTCATCATTTCTCCACAACGTGAAAATGTGACTCTGATAATTTTTCCATTGTGGTGTTCAATTAGAAACAGCCTATGTCAAAATCTAAAAATATCAACTATGACCCTATGGAGTCATGATGCACAGTTAGAGTGCCTTCAAAAAGTAATGGCACCCTTAGTGAAAATGATCAAAACAGGATGTGAAAAATATCCTTCTTTCAAAGTATTCACAAAAACCTTGCCTTGTCACTGAAGTAAAATTTAATTGAAGGATTACAAAAATGTTGGCGTAAAATGACATTAAATGTTGACATTGTGCTGCCCCGTCTTGATGGGAAACTGCGCTGCTCCCAATCGCTTTGCTAAATGGGAGGTGGGGCTTGAATCGCTGATTATTAACAAATATGAAGCGCCCTCGCTAATGACTTGCAGCTTTAATGTTGAAACTATTATAATTGTCCCAGTATGTTTTCTAAGGCAACTTGAACCTTAAAATTAAAGTGATAAGCTACATCAACAATTTCCCTAATTTAGTTTTCAGCAGTCTAATCAGCTCTAACCATCTGACAGGAACATTATTTTGAATTTGTTTTTCCCGGATGCAAAGGGACTTGGTTCATGGCAAAAACTGAGCTCTAAATATGGACCAAGATGTGTTGTCCTGAGTGTTTCCATAATTGTTTTTTCCCACAGTCCAGCCATCTGCGTCAGTTTCGCTATTCGGGATAAGGGTTTATTTAGGGATTGGTCTCCCAGTGTCAAGCTCCTTGAGTGGTGTGCTTTCCAGTTCCTCCGAGCCTTAGGGTTCAAGAGCATGCACAGTCCAGCGCATCCTGTTACCCATGGATTGTCTTCCCAGTACTGGCCTCAGGCCAGTCTACAGAACACGGCTTGCCTAACCCCCAGTATTCCTGTTTTCCCCTCGCTCGACTCAGATCGCCCCCTGATTATTCTTCAGCCCATCGGCTTTTCAGTTGTTATTTTCTATATGAGAGCCTATTATGGCTTAATGAACTTTTTCATTAAAGCGCCCAAGCAGCTTTTTTAGAGATCTGCTCCTGGTTTCTTCTCGAAAGTTCATAACGCAAGACAGATCCACATCTACTTCTAGTGTTCCGCATTTAATGTTGTATAATTTGTATTGGGATAACGCTGGATGAAGTTCAATGAGTTAAATCAGCAGTTATTTCAGAAGCCTGCCTCAGCCCTTTGGCAAAATGCATGATCAGTGAATTGATCCTCATTGTTGAATCAGTCATCACCAGTGATATTGTTTTCTTCATTTTTTATCACTTTACATTTGACAATACAAATTACTCCATTATGTTTTTCAAGCCTACATTAAAGTGTGGGAAAATGTCCCCCTCCTGTGTGTATATATATATATATATATTTTTTTTTTTTTTTACCAATTCACACTCTAAACAGGCTATTGCTGTGTGCAAAACTTAATACACCTCCACAGTCATACAATGAAACTTTTAAAAAGACACATCAGAAGAAGAGGCATGATCATTTATGTTCTGTTAAGGGTGTTTCATCATACAGGATAAATTTCAGAAAAGATCTGGGTAAGGACTGACTATGGGCCTAAACAAAAATTCTGGAAAAAAAAAAAAAAAAATACTATCCTCTGACACTACTCCAAATTTTTCACTTTACCGGAAAGATTATTTTTTTTTGATCAGCCTTAATTATAGGCTTGATTTTTTCAAATATTTTGCATCAAAGATCATGAGGGTAAACCAAACCATTTTCTCACACCGCGATTTGGACATTTTTACTACAGGGTGCCAATAATTCTGGAGTGCACTGTAACTGGCCACTGTTCATATATTTGTGGCTTGGTATTTGCCCCTTTTTTTGCATATTTGTCACACTTAAATGCTTCAGATCATCAAACAAATTTTAATACTAGAATGTGTTTTTACTCGTCTCCCCCCCGGCCCCCTTCCCTTCCTAACCCATCGGACAGACGGATGGACAGACAGACAGACAGGCACGTACCAAAAGCCACTACTGCAGGACCTGAGTAGTTAGTATGCGAAGTTATGTTAAGATCATGCAAACGGTTTAGGAGTTATGCTCTGGACAAGAATTGGTCACATCATGACGGACAGACAGACAGGCACATACCAAAAGGCACCACTTCAGGACCTGAGCAGTTAGTATGCAAAGTTTCGTTAAGATCATGCAAACTGTTTAGGAGTTACGCTCCGGAAATGAAGTGGGAACGCCGATGTGAATGCGAACGGGAACCGAGCCTAAAACAATATGTCTCCCCTCTCCCTCCGGGGGGGGGGGGGACATAAAAATACAAAGATAACCTGAGTTAATGCAAAATGATGATTTCATTTATTAAGGGAAAAAAGCTATCATGGAGTCATATGCATGCACTCAGGAAACAATTAAAAATATTTAATTAGACACATCAGTGGAGCCATGTATCCCAAACATTATGGCGCAGTGACCATTAATGTATATATTTTCAGTAATTTCTAAATGAAGTAACATAAAAAAAATACTTCTTTAAAACCTGAGAAATACTCTACATTCAGGCTGTGTATTTTACAATCCCTTCAACCACCTGGAACCTATTTCTCCCTTATTTCAAGCCTGAAAGAGACCCATTACACTAAACTGAGGCATTCAAGCCAACCTTCAGATTTGCAGGGCAGTGGACAAGATTGATGCATTTCTAAAAGTTACTGATTGCACTACAGGGAAGCAAGTGTGTGCAGCATGCGTCCCTGCTCATGTCCATTTTTCCAGTACGAGAACAGAAAATTCAGTAAAAAGCTTGATAGAAATTTTCATGTATGCCATTCATTTCAAATATTTAACTGATATTAGATATTAGGCTCCACTTAATTTACTTCCCATAAGACAACTAAGAAATCTATGCAGTAGGATGCAGTGAAGAAAATATCGTAAAGATGCTCTCGCTTCGCAGTGCTTTCGTGACGCGCAGGCATCTAGTGGCACTTAAATCTCAGCACCTCTGCATGCCCAGAGAGAAGGCTGCTATAAACAAACCAATAAAATGGCTATAAACCCTTCACATATCTCACCGCGCATGTAATGCACTGCTGCTTTAAGTGATGACGGCACTCTACTCAGCCGTGTGACTCCACAAAAAAAAAAAAAAAAAAAAAAAAACTAATGCCTCAGCTTCTTATCACACCCCCGCAAAAATAATAAACACTAGAGGAACAAGACAAATTTTCCCTTCGGAGGCTAGGTGGCTAGGTAAATACCTCAGCAGGCACTATTTATAGCTCGCTATCAAACACTGCCAACAGAAGAACAGACTGTGTCAGCTACAGCTGTATCTAAATTCCAGAGATCTGAGCCAATACAAAGACTTTGAAAATGCTATCTTAAAGGATGCTGAAGAAAGCTCTGAATGATTTTTGCATGTATAATAGCTCGCATGTCAACATTTTACAAGAATCTTGCTGTCCTTTTCTCTCTCCTCCCACCTGTGCTCTCTCTCTCTCTTTCTGGTGTACTTTTTTGTCTTTCAGCCCACTCATTTTAACAAAGCCGACAATAAAGCCATTCGACAGCGCGGACTGCCAGGAGTCGTGTTCTCTCTCTCGTTGCTGCTTTTATCATCAGCGTCATTGTAATAATTTCAGCTGGGACAAAAGATATGTCAAAGAGAGTGGGCCTATGAGTGTGGTGCTCACTGATATGCAAGCTGTCAACATGAGAACAGGGGAGAGGGGGAACAGGAACAGGGACAGGGAGCCAAAAACGGGAACACCTCTCTGTTGCCACCATCCAGGGGGGCTCTCCTCTCACCCAATGACAGCTATCTGCACCAGCAGGTGGATCATAGACATGCACTTTACTGAATATTAGCTATCTGGATCCACTGCAACACCACTGATTGTTGTCAGAGGCGATCTGCAGCATGAGGGCTGCATGGACTGTTTCATAGCACTGGCAACATAAGCAGCCCTGGATAAGAGATCAGAGAGAAGGGAGACTGAATTACTTTGATCGCAAGTTAGAATTTTTCCAGGAACGGTGAAGTGGTGCTTGCAGTATATTAGCAGTTAAGATCCTCCAGCTCATGCAGTTCTGAGAAATGTTCAGGGTTTTTTATTGTTACTCAGAAATCTATGCTCTAGGCTTACACACACGCAGGCCTAAGCTAATCTCCCCCCGTTACGTTGAGTGCGGCCGGTAAGATTTATTAAAAGGAGAAGACGATGTCGTCAATATCCTGGACGCCACCATGGAATCCCATTTTCAAACCCAATAAAGGTCATAAGTAGTAATGTACTGTACCAACCAAAAGTCTTAGGCACATTAAGAGCAATTTTGGAGAGAAAATATGCTTGCAAAAATAATGAAATAAAAAATTTCTAAAACTGAGAAATGTACTATTCAGAGCTGTAAACAGGTAAAAACTAAATCAAACCAATGTTTGATATCACTACACCTTGCCTAAAAATTTGGGACACTGCACTTTTAGGCTATAGTTTTATCAGAGGATCGGTTTTTGCTTGTCCCAAGCAGAGTGGAAAACTTGCCTCCGTTCTTCTGCAGACTGACTGTCTCACTTGCGTCTGTCCCCTCCCAGTAATTGCAGACAGCCATGATGATGTTGACATCAGGGCTCTATCAAGACTGTATCAACTGGTTTTAATCAAATACAAACATTTATTCATAAAATTATTTTTTAATTAGCATTTGGAATTTCTAACATACTTTCGGTCTTCAGCAAAACTAATGTGGAAAGCAAAAGGTAAATATCTAAAGCCAGATTTACATTTTAAAAAATGTAGGGTCCCTAAGACTTTGGCTGTACCCACACAAAATTTCAAACATTGAGGGACAGTAATTACTTAAAAACTTGTCCCCACTAATCTGGGCGGACAGACGGACGGACAAGCTCCACTGCAATAATTCTTGCTCCACTGCATGGTTTCATGGCAGGAGCTAATAACGGTTAGCAAAAGAATAAACTGAAAAATGCGGACCTTCACATTGCGAAAAAAAATTTCTCAACAGAAATACAACAGCGTTCAGCCATGATTACGATGGTGATTGAAGGATAGTAAAAATCATTAGAAATGCTCCAACATATTCTGTCAAAGTTGATTAGGTACACTCTCATTCAGCTGTTCCCATGAGATCCCAAGGCCCAAGCAGTAAAGTATCACAGCAAACGCTGTTACGAATTCTGCACCAGCGTTTATGCCTCTATCCCAGGTGTCCGTGAATTCGGAGCAGCTGTTAACACCTTCCTGCTAATGTGCTATCACAATTAACAGAATTAGCAAAAAAGTTGCAGATTTGAGGTCCAGCACCTGACCACATAACATAAGCAGTCAAGAAGGGAGGAGGCACTCTTAATTTTCGTTCTCAGCATCTCATAATCATTTTGCAAGGTTAACAGCATTTTCAAAAATGCTAGATGATTAGTGTGCACCAGATGTTTGCGAAACTTTGCTGTTGGTTTACAGCTCTGCTCAGCTCCGCAGCAGTAAATGAAATGGTCAAGTGGGGCTATGTCTTTTAAAACATACTTCAACTGGTAGTCAACAGTTAAAAGCTGAACGAGCGATCCATTAACTGTACCTCCATGCTTTGCTCTTGCTTCACCTTCTCTCTCTCTCTCTCTCTCTCTCTCTGGCATGAAATACATACAGTAAATATTACAAAGGAAACTGTAATTATACACACAAAGTAAACAAAAAATTGGAAACGCAACTGAAAAATGGCTTTTACTATCTAAACCACAATTTCACAGGTGTTTTTTTAATTAGTTTCAAAGCTAATTTGTTTGTTTGTGCTTATAAGAGGTCTAATTAGCAGCACTTTACTAGTTAAGTCTCCAAAACAAGATGAAGATGCGGACAGAGTTCCTATGAGGCTAAAAGGTTGGTGCCTGGATTGCACGTGAGTTCAATGGTAAAATTTTTAAGGAGGGAAGGGAAACAGTGTCCAAAATTCTGGCAATATTTACACCGAACGCCAAAAAACAGAGCCAGCAAAGAAGGACTGTGAACACATGACAAAGCTCAGGACTGTTGCTGGTAACCACAGAAAAACAGCCCTAAATTAACTGAAGGAAAATATATAAACTGTTGAAAAGACTCCCCTGCTCCCAGATACTGATTCTCTTCATTTATCCCTTCTCTCTCTCTCTCTCTCTCTCTCTCTCTCTTAGCTGCGGGCCTCTCCTTTGCTCATTTTATCTCTCACACACTGACACTCTCTATCACTCTTGCCATATATCTAGACTACTCTCTTTCTGGGGTAAAACACTCTCATACAATCAAGAACTGATGACCTCTCCTGCTCCTGCTTTCTTTTGCTAAACCATTCTAGGTTTTCGACTGCATCAGATCTCTTTTGTAACGAGTCCCCATCTCTATTTCCACCCATTTCACTTTTCTCTGTTCTCCCCACAATTTCAGGAGATGGATAAAGTTTCTGAGGCATATGCTGTTACAAAAAGAACTGTGGAAGCAAAACTGCTGCAACCCAGCCTGTCTGAATCTTGACCGTTCCAGCGCGGAACATGTCCAGGGCCCCGCCTGCGTGATGCATGTTTAGCCGTAGCGCCAGGGAGGCGGGGCTTTCAGCCAGTGCTTTGCCAGGCATCACGCATGAGTGACAGCACTGGTCAGTTGGATATCAGTAATTTGCCTATGCCAGACACACACAAAATGCATGCATACTGACAGCACAGCTCAGCTGCAAGATTGCAGAGAAATATAAACCAATTAGAAAACACTTAGGATGAAAAGAACAAAAAATACAAACAATGGACAAAATGGCTAAATAACGATGAAAGCAAGCATGAGAAAACAAGATCGTCTACCAGTAGGTTAGGTTCATCATACCAATTACAGTGTTGGGACTCATTGAGGGAAAAAAAATAATGGTTAAAAACTTCGAAGAACAAAGACTTACTCAGATGTTCCAGTCGTTGAAGCTCACTCCAGTAATTTGCGATGAATGCACACACAGCAAGCTCATAATGGTGACTACAGAATTATTTCAAACAATCACACAGCTTATACCATGCATCATCAATTTAAGCTTAAAATTTTAAGGTAAAGATACATCCTATGATTTAACCCTTTCACATCCAGCTTTCGTTTAGCATTTTTCCTTAAATGCTGTAAAACTGTGATTTAAAACAACATAAAATACAACAGTAACACAAGTTACATCACCGCGAGATGTAATTATGAAGTGTGTAAAGCCGCATGCATCTGAATGTGCGCTTGCTAGATACAGAAGGAGAGATATTTGAGTTTGAGACCGAAGGGAAGAAGCCTGTGACAGCACAGGAATAGCATTTTAGCTTGTTCCCACGATGACTGCAAGATTGATGGAGTCCTCTTACAACTTTAATGAAGTCGGCCACATAGGACCAGATCACTTTGCATTGCTGTGGAAATAGAACCACACCACTGATGTCCTACCAGGGCACTGCTGTGATCTGCTTTTGTTTAGATGCTGTGACCAGAATATGTCTCATGCAATTTATCTTCGACATTAAAGCAACACAAAATGCAAAGAAACCCTCCAAAATTAGACAGAAATCACATGCTATGGCACCGCATGGCCAAGCAGACCTTTCCCATGACCCTTTGCTGTGGCACCAGAATGCACGCTACATCATCATGGTGTATTTCAGATTAGCTGTTATAGGGTTTCCTGTTGTATTCCAGAGCCTGGCACTCTCAGACAAGCTGGGCCAGGCTCCAAGTAGCTTTAGCGCTGTAGTGCATGTCTTCCAGGTCTGCCCTAGTTAAGATCTGAATCCCATGATGCCTCAATCCTACCTCCGTGCCATCAGCAGAGATGGATTGGCCTGTAAATAGTATTTCAAAATGGCAGTCCTAATGTGACACTCTCCTGCCTTCATGCGGTGAATCTCTACCCATGTGTCACATTACATAAAGGAGGGTTACTTTTTATTTCATTTAACCTTTATTTAACCAGGTTAAAACTGTGTCACCGTGTTAGCTGGATACATGTGCTGAGTAACTCCTGGAATCTACCCAAATTTGTAAGATATACTCACATTAGAAGAGCTTTCCCTGCTAAACTCAGAGACACTCATTAAGCTAACTCCCTAATCCCGCTACACGCAGTGAATTGTTTTATGGATCGTCTCAATTACTTACGCATTTTTAGATGTCTTCCGTGAGCCTGATCCAGCTCGATATTTATCAGTAATTCAGTCTCATGGAAAACATCAAACACGTACACCTACTGGCACAAAAGCTTAAAAAACTCCCAGCTCTCCCTCTCCCCAAAACCTGTGCATCCTCATTGAGATTAATCTTTTGTTCCGTCAGCTGAATATTTTCGCCCACCATTGCTTGTCCTAAATGCCCACTTCCAAAAACAAAGCAAGCAAGAAGAAAACAATTCAGGCTGTCTTTGAAACTCGTCTCTACCCACTTTATTAGACAAAAGAGATGCATTATAAAACAGCCGAGCCTGCATGCTCGTCCACCCTACAGTAAGAGCAGCCCTTGACTTGTTCCGTCACGACAAATGCGTATCCCAACGTAGGCGCAGACTTACTTCTCCAACATCCTGTAAAGTGCACCAATCCCACCCATCCATTTTTAATTCGCCCCTCTAAAGAAATGGGCTAACACTTGACATGGGCACTTTGCTGCGGGTACATATGATTCACCGGCCAGCACAGAAAGCATATTTCACCCTTTAACAATATTTGGCGTCTGCTTATTACTCAGCATGATGTCTCTAAATATAACTCTTACTGGTCCTGCAGTTATGAAGCTATGACGATGCTCCAGAAACATCAGGTTTAGAACCAAGCGCATGCAAATGTAGCAGAGCTGGTTTTAAAGAGTGTGAGTGTTAACCAAGCCCTTTTTCACACATTTAACCCTGGTTTAGATACTGGGGTGGCAGTTTTCTCCATTCATTTTAATAAACTGTGCAAAAAAGCTCTCAGTGAGTCAGTGGTTCACACTTGACATGTTCACTCCGGAAAGATTAATCAATCTTTCAATCAAGCAGGATGGTTAATCATCAAAGCAATTCAGGACAAATGTTAATATTATGCTGGTCCATCATTAAAGAGCCAGGTATACAAATCAGTAGTACTTGTTATTCGACCAAAATAACACAGCTGAAGAGTGACAGTGTTGAGATAACTTAAGGTAATTTTTTCAGCCATTAATGCCAAATAAACTACAGTAAGCACCACAATTAGTTGGACCAGAGACACGTTATTCACTATTCTGGTTCAGTTGGCCGAGCGAACTTTTGGATTCCAGTTGAACAAGCATTTTATATGTTGAATAGGATGTTGAAGGTAAAAAGACCCCAAAATAAGCAGGAACTGAAGATGGCTGCAGAACAGGCTGACCAAGCAGCAACAAGTACGACACCAGCAACTCGCGATGTCTATACGTGTCACTGACTGCAAAAAATATACAACCAAATGTTAAAAATGATGACTTTATTCTACAATATGTAAAACTGCGCCTGAAAATGGAGAGACTATGAACAAAACGTGCTGTCATTTCTAAATGGTTCATCCTATATGGATGAATACACCCTCAAATTAAAGCTGACAGTCTACACTTCAAACTCATTGTCACTGTATCCTTTCAAACTGAAAGTGCTCAAGTGCAGAACCAAAACATGAATTTGTCAAAGCCAATGAATCGTTGTGCACACTTTATGGACCCAAACAGATAAACTCAGTTTAACAAGCATCAAGTTAAAATCAATATGTATGTTTCGACAAAATAATTACTAAAGGAAAGTAGAACAGTTAGCTATCAGCCATTTTTATGCTGCCTACGTATAGGTACAACAGAACCAGCCAGCTAGCTATGTCAGGAAAGGAGGAATTAAAGACTGTGTGTGGCTGTTAATTCATGTTGCCATCACACATTTAAACATGTTTACAATTTCAAGCTGTATATTGATTTTACAGAAAAAAAATAACTCAGAGCAATCATTTTAGAAATGTTAAAAAAAATCTGTAGTTGAACACTGTTTATTCCATTTGTAAATTACGTGTTAAAATCTTCCTCACAGATTCACACAATTCAAGGCAAATATAGAAGTCTAAATACATCAATGCAAGAGACCACAGAGTGAGAGTTAGAAGTGGTGAAGAATGCAAACGGAAAGACGAGAGACTAAGTGATGGAGTGATTACAGTGACAGAGTTTTTGGAAAAGTGAGAAGAGGGAATGCAAGTGGGAGTGCACTTGGTAACAATCATTGTGTGAACATATAGTGTACAAGAGAGCGACTCAAAGTAAATGAAGTCGTGTCAGGAAGTGCTTTTCACAGGGAACTGTCTAATGTACACTTTAGAATGAGCAGAAGGCAAACTGGGCAGACACAGAGGCAGAGAGAGAGAGAGAGAGAGAGATGAGAGAAGTCTGCTTATCCTCGCGTCTGATTCCATCCCCACATTTCTCTAGCCTAGCCATTTCTATTCTGCTCATTGTTTTTACGCACATTTGTATTGCCCAGCTGGTCTTTGAATTCCCAGCCCAGGTTTAAAGCACAGCAGCTCCACTCATTTAACACTAAATTTAACATCAAACATCCCTCGGGGAGGAGGCTACTGACTGTGAGGACTTCATATTGCGCCATTTCGCTTGTGTCAGACCCACACAGACCTGACGCTTCTGAAGGCCCAGCTGGCCAGAAATCATAGGGCCTGTCCTTCAACCCTGCCCAAACTCAAAGTGCAAGAAAATAAATGGGGGGGTCAGTAAAAACATGACCAATTTTACATACCCAGCACCACTTTTACACCACTTACTGGTTCATTCAACTGTGCAGGAAGGGAGGGTAATATTTCAAACATAACATCTGTTTATGTGAATCCGTGTTACCGTCTGCAGATTTAATGCACTTCCCCATACACTCTCTCTCTTTTCCATCTTCTTCTGGTGCCTCAAGAACTTTGATACTGGAGAAGCACAGATAGGCAAAAGGCAGCAAATAATTATGAGTAAAATCTAGGCACCACCCTCTTAACAAAAGCTGACTACAGTGGAAAAATACTCAAGGCGAGAGAGTAAGCAATTCAAATGAATAGAAAGAAGCATTTTGATATCATTACTATTTCCCATACACCACGCACAGTGGCTGTGTTGTGAAGCCCACTATGAGAGATGATATGCATTCATTTCGGCCTCATGCTTCTCCTAGGCAATACGTCACTCAGTCTTTAAAGAGGAGAGGAGGATTGCAATGATCATCTGTTGCTTTTTTTTTGAAATATCTCTCAAAACTCAATAAGACAAGGAAAAAAGACATTAAACGCAGTATCTCACCTTGTTGAGCAGTTCCAGAGTAATGCAGCCATGAATTGCATTTTCGATCAGAAAATTCTGAAAAATCTGGTGAATGTTCTCAAAAAAAGGTCAAAGTGAGCAATGGGCCTGCCAACACTGCTCTTGGGTCTTTACTAACTCTCAACATCCGCCCACAATTGAACAGCCTAGTGCTAAAAGTACTTGAGTCACATTTTCACACAAAGTCAGGCAAGAACAGGAAAAGGTCTTTTACAGTTACATAAGTCCAATGTCTCAGTTTTCTCAAAATGGACATTTTGTGACTTAAGTACTTTCACCACTGACGTCTTGAGATGGAAGTTGGACAATGTACCCCACATCACCCAACGAAACCTAGCATTTCTGCACACTCCTGACACAGCTGCACACAAGCTGCGGCCTGACTCAGGCTTATACTGATGAGCCAGAACATTCAAACCAATCACAGAGGCAGCGAATATTATTGATTATCTTATAACAACAGCACATGTCAAGGTCTGCAGGCAGATCTTAGACAGTGAGCGAACAGTTGGTTCTCAATTCCAACGTGCTGGATGTGGAGGAAATGGGAACTGAACGACTTTGACAAGGGCAAAATCGTTATAGCCGGACAAGTGGGTTAGAGCACCTCGAAAGTAGCAAGATTTCTGAGGTGCTCCTTGTCAGCAGATTTGAGCAGCTATTAACAGTGGTTCAAGGAGGGACTAACCATGAACCGGTGACAGAGTTTTGTGAACCCAAGGTTGACCAATGCATGAGGGCTATGAAGGCTATCCCTTCTGATCCAAACCAATAGAAGGGCGACTGTGGCACAAGTTGCTGAGAATTTCAATACAGAGTAAGGAATGTGTCACAATACGCAGTGCATCATACCCTGCTGTGTACTGCACTATTTAGCTTGCAGATCAGTCATAGTGCCGACTCTAACCCCGATCCACCTCAAAAAGCACCCCCAATGGGCACATGAGCTTCAGAACTGGACCTTGGAGCAGCTGAAGAAGATCGCCTGGTCCAGTGAGTCCAATTTTCTTTTACTTCATCTGCTTCAGCTGGGTGTGTACACTATTTACCTAGGAAGAGCAATGGCATCAGGATGCACTGTGGAAAGAAGACAAGCCGGCGGAGGGGCTGTGATACTCCGGGAAATTTTCTGCTGGGAAACCCTGAGTTTAAGAATTCAAGAGATGTCACTTTGATGGAGCTCTTTTGGCAGCACAAGGGGAACCTTCATTGTATTACAGAGGTGGTTTTAATCTTGTGGCTGATCACATATGTTTCAGAAGGCAGCAAGGAGGAGGCGTGACGGCTGGCTGATGTCATCATTTTGACAGACGGGGCCTAAGTAGCCAGAGGGATGGGAAGGGCAGTCACATGGCACTTTGTTACGAGTGAATTCTTCACACCAGAGGCAAAGGACACGACAGTGATGCAGTGCTCGGCACTTCCTCTGCCTCTCCAATTTCTGCAGCTAAATCCCATCAGATGCCATGCAGCCCCTTTTTTAGTGAAGCCAGCCCACACAGCTGGCTTTTTTATAGCTCTTTTAGAGGGGGATACTGTTGGCTTTTCTCCATTTGCGCAGCCAGTGTACTGTATGTGTGTGTGTGCGAGTATGAGGGTATGTGTGCGAGTATAATCCGCTAACTTGAAGAAGGCGCCAGCCAACCCGACTAGGACAATTATCCACACAACAGCAGCTAAAACTAGACAGCTAACTCACGTAAACATGTTTAATGGTACAATGTAATGTAGCTATAAGCAGAATTATGATTATTAGTGGTGTCTAGGCTCTAATCTGATCATGTCCTGCGAGCACATGCCTGAGCGAGCTGAGTGAAACCGGGAGAAGCAATCGAGATGAATGAATGAATGAATTAATGAAATAATTGTACATCGCCTTCTCGTAGATACTCAAACCGTTTAACAGTCACATGGGGTAATCTCATCTCACCATCACCAATGTGGAGCACCCACCAGGTGATGTGACGACAGCCATTTTGTGCCAGAACACTCACATTTCTTCAGCTGAGGTGGAGAGGAAGAGCCTATTAAATCTGGACATGATTAGGTGCCAGGTTGAAAGAGCCAGGACGGGAATTTAGCCGGGACACCAGGGAACTTCCTACTCTTGTCGTAGAGTGCCATGGGATCTTTAATTACCTCAGTGAGTCATGACCTCGGTTTAACGTCTCAGGCAAAAAATGACGTCTCATACCGCACAGTATCCCCATCACTGCACTGGGGCATTGGGATTCTTTCACTAGAGGGAAGATCGCCACCTACTGGCCCACCAACACCTCTTCCAGCAGCAACTTAGTTGCCTTAGGTGGTCTCCCATCCAAGTACGAACCAAACCCACTTGTGTTTAGCTTCAAACACGCGGCTGGAGCAGATCGAGTAGTGGTATGACTGCAGGCCAGGGATCTCACCCCCCTGGATCCTACGCTAACGGAACTACATTTGCGCAGCAGCATACTTAGCAGCGAGCAGCAACAGTGCTGAGGGACAAAGTTTTAAAAAGTGTGCATTTCTGGTTTAAATAGACCGCCTAACAGGAGTGGAGCTTAGTAGTGGCTGACTTCAGCAATGTAGGTCAAGCGACAGCAGTGAGACTTGGCTACCTGAAATAGCTCACAGGCTTGCTCTATGTGCAGGCTAATATCTGCTTCAATATATATTGGATGAAAGCATCCAAATTGAGCCAGTACTGTACATCATAAGAGGTGTCAAATCGCAGTCATCGTGTTGATGTTTGTTGTCTCAATACAAAGAACATAATGCTGTCCTGGGTCATGGGCAGGTCTGTGCGATGGTTTCTGTGACAAGCACTATTTATAACATGGACAGTTTTGTGGCATTTATTTCTGCTAACAGAGAGCATGTAGCAGAAATGTGCTCAAGGCATAAAAATCACAAGAATGCTGCTACAGCTTCAGTGCGCCCTGTAGTTATCACTTCATTTTAACAGCAATTCACTTTACTAACAGGCCTTGTCTATTAACACAATTCAAGGACACTGTTTTTCATTCTCTTTTCCAACAAAAATTACAAACTCTTTTCTGCTTTCTGCTTCTTTTTATCAGTAAACCAGTAAACAAAAAAGCCACTTTACTGATACTCTTTATTTTGAAGGTTCCAGAGCCTGTGTAGACCGCAGCACAATTATAAATTCATAGCTCATTGTTCATTTATTTTCCGTAGATTTCAGATGAATTGGTGATATTGCAAAGTGGCTAAAAGTAAGTGTATCAGCGGCAGAGTGTTTCATATAGGTGAGAGAATCGCATAGCATTTGCCACCGATTATCCTGTACACATAACTGACCTTTCACCGCCACAGGCAACAATGCAACAATCATCACAGCTTAAAATGGAGTAACGGGTGGAAGAGAGAAGCGAAAAACGTGATCAATTAAAACCCTTTAAAAACAGTATGAAACTCAATCTTAAGTGAAAACGCTCGAACGCGAAGAGGCTTCGTCAAATAGGGACCGATTTTTTTAATAAACTAGGACAAACGATGTCAGCTTTGTGCTTCTGCTTTCCCCCTCATTTCCCTCAGCCGTGACCATTGTTGTTGTTCTAATTCTCATATTGTTTTAACATCCCTCCCACTGTGAATTACTTCTGTGCGCCCGCGACAATTATGTTTCTGTTGCTCAACAGGACTAATCTTAGCCCTTCGGCGAAGAAGGTCCACAGGTACAGTGTCAACAAAACTGACACGCGCCGCGCGCACACCCGCACACACACACTCACAAACGCGTAAATGTTGGAAAGGCTACTGATGACTTGCGGAGGAATTCACCAGAGCCACAGGATGGGAGACGAGGGAGAGCGAGAGCTAGGAATAGAGCGATGGGGGCAGGAGAGATCAAAGAAGAAGCGCCATGAGATCATTAAGCTCATTTGTCTTGCTTTCCGAATGCAAATGGGCTGGACCGTAATGGGATGTATTGGCTATTACGTGAGGGCATATGGAGCAGAAATGAAGCGGTAGAGAGAGGTGGCGCATACATGGTTAGTCACAGAAACTAACCCTGAATAGAGAGGGGGACAGGGACCGAGAGGAAGAAAAGCTGTAATGAAAAATAAATGTGTTTACAGAGTAGCTGTCAGGGCAGCCGGAGCCAAATAATGTGCAGGCAACAGAAGGGGGGGGACAGAATGAAGGAAAAAGGGAAGGGGCTCGTTTTATTAACGCTGAACCTCCACAGGGCAGCTGGCTTCCAGAGATAGAAATATCACCGGCTCTCTGCTATTTCTTATTGCGATTATTATTGACATCATCATCACCATTTTATACATGTGTCCAGTTGTGTAGAAAGTGCAGCAGGAATTTAGCACTGGAATGATTGAAAACGATGGATAAGAGCTTGAATTAATTCACTCAGAGTTTAAAAAAAAAAAAAAACTGGCTGTAGTAGTGGGCGCTAATTCTACAACGTACCTGAGCCTGTGTTTACTTTTCAGTGTGAACAACTGAATCATTGAGTTTCCAAAGGGCCCAACTCCAATGAATTAGAGGTCTGCATATCTTACAACAAAAACGGGGAATTTCTTGTAATTTCAGCCAAAAGTATCCCAATGACACTCTATTGTAAAGAAATAAACTAAAAATATATGGGTCATAACAAATGGGCAAAAAAATAAATAAATTTTTCCCTTTCTTAAAAAAGAGCCTTCCTTGGAGTTGGACCCTTTGGAAACAAGGATTCAACAGTAAGCTGAGGTTGGCCCTCTGCAGAGAGAATGCTTTGCTTCCCCAATACTGTTATCCAGCTGAACCTCCAACACCGATAGGTGAAAGACATGACATGACCCCTGTCCCTTGAAGAGAGGGGTTATCCTAGCAGAATTCTGGGAAGGCCAGGGAGGAAGCTGTGGTTTGCTCACAGGTGGGCTGAGTCTTGTGGGTAAAGAGTTTTCAAAGTAAGGAAGCACAGTGAAAACAAGAGTGCAATGTAATTTGGGTGTTTGAGTGTAATTTTGAGACAATAGTATGTGAACACCGGCAGTTACCGAGTAAATTCAGACATGTAATTCTGTGAGGCGTGCCATCACTTTTAAAATCCAAGTTTCAGTATCTAATTAGAATAAGGCCACTGTATTTAACCAAAAAAAAAAAAACACTCAGCCAGCAGTGCCTCGCTACAGATTTCACTTTCTCATTTGAAATGCGCTATTGTTGGTATCGTATGAACCTCTACTGAGCAAAAGTCATGAATATGTACAGTCTTCTGAAGTTAATCTCCGTACTCAAGTTCACCAGTTCTTTGACAATGTCCGTAATCTTTCTGTCCCTGCGCATTAATAACGTGAATCCATTTTATTAAAATTAGGTCCGGAAACACGACGAAGGAGCCGTGAATTTACCAGACACGGATCTCTCAATGTTGGAGGTTGATTCCTCTTGGCTTTGAAGTCGGCGGGGGTGCACTGTAAAAGAGGCCAGGTGGTCCGGGACCCTTGGTGTGGTCACGCCCGATCCGTCACGCCAAGGGGCTTCACCTCCAAGCGGTGGGGCGCACCCGTCTCTCTCTCTCGTGTGCATGCCTGCTTCGCACTCAGCTCTGAGAGAGGGTGCTCGGGTTAACACTCCGCTCCCACTCCACCTCAGCGGACAGCAGCTGAAGTGTTGCGCTGGTGTGTGTGTGTGTGTGTGTGTGTGTGTTTCAGTGTGTGGGAGGACAGTGCAGCAAGTGTCAGCTATTATTTTGGGTTCCAGGAGGTGGTTAGATGCTTGGCAGACATGCCTGAATACTTCAACTGAGGCTACAGTAACAAATCCATCATTTAAAAGCCATGGTCCTGGTATGCCCCAAAACATAATCCCTCATGTTCTCCAATTAAAACTCAATCTTGCGAAAAGCACCAGTTTATTGGATATTCTTTTATCTATTTAAGAGAAGAGACAGAAATACATCTTCACTGGTTGAGTGTACTGAATCAATGCGTCCAGTGAGGGTCTAATTAACAGTTTACACATTGTTTCCCTTGAGCTCTCGATGACACTGAATGCTACCCTCCACCCCAGTTGGTCCGCACATCTGTTCCAAGACTCAGCTGCAGAACTCTTGCTGTGCTACATCAGGCAGCGCTAAACGGAGGAAACGGGCCATATGTGGTTCTCATGGCTGCCCACCGGTGGCGCAACGGAGCCCATGAAAAAACGGGATCAGACACAGAGGGCAACGAAGAAGCAGGGAAGTACAGCAAAAGCTGGAGCCAGACAGACAGGTGCGAGACGGAAACAAGGTAAGCACATCTGTTTGCTTCCTGACAGCTGGCCCTCAGCGGGAGTGGCAGGAGAATAGGAGATTAATATCATAGCTTCACATTCACCTAATAAAAGACTCTAGTGAAATTAATGGGCACGCTAGGTTTTAGCGTACTTGATCACACACAAACACCTGCTCTCACTCGCTACCACACAACTGTACACCTGCTCGCTCCATATAATACATGACTTTACACCTGTCCACCACTGTCAGCACATATCTGAACACTAGTCAACATCTAGAACTACAAAGCTTAATATCTGATCAGCTCTTATCTCACATTCCAACCACCAGCATTAACACATCTGCATACAAGCCTGCAAATACACAGTTCAGTACTTGCCCACATCCAGCACCTGCCCACACATGTAGAAACTGAGAGTATACAAATATACTCTTGATACCACGAAATGGGCTTTTGTTGCCCACAAACAATGGCACAAGCCTGCCCACTCCAGATAGCACACATCTCCTTTGTATGCAGCCTGCTGTTTGTGAAGACAATAAATCTGCTGCACACCAAATCATTCTCATCAGTACCCAATCTCAGTAAAAAGAAAATATGGGCTTAAAATTTCTAGCTTGTAAAACCTGTATTTTTTCAATGCAGCGGCACTAAAGACAAAACCAAGTAACAGGATAGCTTGATTCAAAAACGAACACTGGCCTAGAGAGACAGAAAGCCTGGCAAGGGGTTTGAAAAATATACAGGCCAGACTCACACCAGCATAGCATATGTTAATGGCCCACACAGATTTGGATTTAAACCATTCCCGGGATATAAAACGGCTCAGAGTAATACTCCAAATCAGAATGCATCCAGAAAATACATTTATTAAATTGCTAGGATGAAAATAAAACAACAGAGAACAGAAAATGAAATTGGTGCGTTTCCATGTCCTGGTTTTTCTCTTGAGAGTTCAGTAACCGCTGCTATTCGCATGCACTTTTGAAAATTACACAGAAAATTGGAAACGGAGGGCAAACAGCCCTGCTGGAAATTGCCAAGTTATTTATTTATATATTTGTCTATTTATTGCTTTTTTGTTTTCCATATCATAATGGCCCAGAAAGACTTGTCCACTTGAGGGTGAAATACTCCACTCTGTGGCCTGATTTGATAGTTTGCCCCACATAGATTAATGATTTTGTTGTCAGCACCGATGTCTAATCTAATATTGAACATACAGTAATAACCTGCATACTACTCCCTAACTTGGGATGACAGCCAGAATTTAACAAGAGCACCTGAATTTCCCCTCCCCTCCCGTGATTCTTTTATACAGGGAGAGGAGATAAACATTGTAAGCCCTTAAAGAGCACAAGGACAGGATTAACACCACGCATGTGGAAGAGGCCAGACAATTCAGAGGGATGTAGGGATGGCAGCTGGCTTAAATGCAGCTGGCAGGAGACCACATCCACTGGAAGGGGGGGGGACATCCAACAATGAGTCCATCACGCCACTGGAGGACAGCTGCCTCTGACCTCGCCCGCACAGAGCATGGAGGGGTTGAGAGGATACAGGTTCCTTCACCAGGTAATGCCTTTTGAATGAAAAGGAGCGGGCCATTTAAACCATATACATAACAGTGTAAAAATTCCCCTTAACCCTCCCCTTCCCATTAGACCCCATCACCATTTTGTAGGCATTATTTATTGGGTTCATACCTAAAGCGAAAAATAAAAAGGGAAGCAAACCAATATGAATAATAGGCATTTATTTGCAAATAGCTGGCTGGGATTCAGTCCCATGGTAACTACAATAGAGCAACAACGTTGGCATTAAGCTAGCCTAGGTGAATCGAAATGCAAATGTGCACTGTGGCAAGAAACTTGCATATCTTTAGCTTTAGCATTAACACGCCGCCCAATACACTAATCGATCCATTCAAATGGAAACGGCTTTAGTTCAGAGTCGAAAACTACAAATTGGGCAAAGGTGAAATAAAAATGCCATTTGTGGCAGACAAAATTGTGTACAACGTTACCACCACACGTGCTTCCGTTTGCGAAGGCACGAAAATAGAGCCCTATGCGTTCATGGCTTCGCCAGTTAGGTCCCAACTGATTTTTTAATTTGATTGGTGACATTTTTTTCCCACTTAATGCAGTTGTTTCCACTACACTGCATGTGGATATGAAATTTTTATTCTTCGTGGCATGCATGGATATTTCAAACAAAGTGTGGCTTAGGAGGCTAAACAACTGCTCTAAACATGAACTGAACCTAATTAAGACAGATCAACAGCTTTTTAAAATCCTATGATTGGAATTGTGGTTGGAACAAAAACAAGCGTACACAGTGAGCCCCCCAGGACCACTGTAATGAAATACTGGGTTGAATTGCATCACAGGGCATTTTCTGCACATATCAGCTGGAAGATTAGAATGTTTCATTTCAACAAACACATAAAGAAAAAAACTATTAATAATCCAGTTAGTGAAGTGGCATACAGTTTTATAATATTGAGACTGTTGCGTCTGTTTCCCCAGCAATAAAGAAAAACATTAACATGTAATGTCTGCATTTTGTATTCAGTGGATGTTAGGGCTCTACATGTCACAGAGCAATTAGTTGGTTAAAAAAAAAATGGCTGAGAAGCAATAGTAAGTTGTTGAGCATTTCTACTTGTGTACATATAGTCAGCTCCATAAATATTTGGCCATTAAAAATGAAATTGTCATTTTTTTCTGTCTCCCACAGCAAACTGGAGTTAAATAATGAAAATGGGCTATAACGCTGACCAGCTGAAATTAGTGAATGCATTCATATCTGACAAAAGGTGCCGAGGTTTGTATTTGGAATCTGTTGCTTTGCTGTAAACAAACTTTCAGTATAACTTTCGACATTAAGTCCATAGACCTATCAGTGACCCTGAAGAATCATTAGGCTGAAAAATCAAAATAAAACCTTTCAGCGATAAGGAACAAGAGTCATGAAAAGATATTCCCCTGGCCCCCACAATCTAACCTCAGTAATCCCACTCTGTTATAAACTGGCACCTTTTTTGCCGGTTATTTTAACTGGCACCTTTTTTGGCAGTTATTTCAACTGTAATTTTAAAATCAGTTTATAACAGAGGTTCCATGTATGCTAACTGTAAACCACAGTTAAGTGCACCCAGGACTCTTACTTACACAGTTAAAATAACAAGGAGACAATGCGTTAATTAAACTGTTAAATTCAGTCACTTTATAACAGTGCAAAATATCAAAAGGCACAAGTCTAGGACCTGATTAATACGCACAGCAAGTTTCATTAAAAAAATATTAAGTGCTATTCAAGTTCTGACCATTGACGGACAGATGGAAGGACAGGTGACAGCACTGAGGACTATATTCCCCAGCATCATTATGCCGGGGGGGGATAAAAAAAATGAGGTGTGGCCAAATCAACTCTTTGGTACATTCTCAAAAATGAAAGCAGGTGCAGCTCAGGAACCAAGGAATAGCAGGAATCCCTGAAGACTGCAAGAAACAGCTGCGGTGGATGACTGAAAAATCCTTACCCTACTGAAGAAAAGTCCTTTTACAGATGTCCAGAATAAGAGCACCTGCTAAAAAAGGAGGTGCAATGGTCTCAAAGTTAACAATCGAGAGAAGATCTCGCAGTGCAAATACAGAGGGTTTGATTGGTTCTCCTCTGTCTGGCCTTCTCATCAAAGTGCAATATGAACAATGGTTGCAGAAATCAAACACATTTCAACACTAGGTTGTGCAGTGCAAATGAGTCCCCTTGTTACATCGAAACAAAATCAAAGCATCTGAACTTATAAAACATCAAAAAAAGCCTGTACAGTCTTGGAATAACATCCAATGAACAGATAAAACAAAGATTAACTAGTACCAGAGTGATCACAAGAGTATAAAGAAAATAATTGCTCATGATCCAAAGCGTACTAGCTCATGTGTGAAGAATACTGGAGGTAGTGTAATGGCATTGGCATATATGGCTGCTGCTAGACCTGCTTCGCAACTATTTCTTACCTCCACCATTAATATTTTACCTTCAGTTTGGGGATATATTTGTTTATTTGTTTCATAGCAACATTAAGCAGGGCTTGAAATGACCTTTTTTGCTTGGTAGCGCTGTGCTCCCAAGTTCAAAAAGTTAAGAGCGCGAGCCAAAATTTAGGAGCGCTCACACCGAAATCTAAGAAGCACCAATATATTTTTTTTAATGTTTAAAAAACTACAATATAACACTCCACATTAACAATACAACTGTCTCCGACAAATGACAGTTATTAAACAATATGAGAGTCTTGAGTTCATTGATTAACAAAGGTTTCCACTACATTGGCTTTATCCCATATCCGGTATGGAGGGTATTTTTGGTCATAATCCAAATGAAAATTAAAATTAAAATAATCAGGCCAAAATTAAATGTTAAAAATGAAAAGCAAATTGAAAAACCTAATGAAATATGTAAAATGATAATGTGAAACTACAAAACGAAAATGAAACAAGTAAAATTTCAAATGCAAATACGTAAATGGATAAAACGACAATGAAACGTTAAATTTAAAATGCTAATATGTAAATAGAAATGGTCAAATGGAAAACTTAAATTGTAAAGATGAAATTGAAAATGAAAATTTAAATAGCAATAGGGAAACATCAAATGTAAAACTCAAAATGGGAAATGGAAAGGCTTAAATGGAAATGCTTAAATCAAAAGCTTAAATGGAAAAGATAAAATTATCATTTAATTTTTTATTTATGTTTGCATTTTTCCGTTACCATTTTACATTTGCCATTTTGCATTTGCCATTTTCCATTTTGATTTTCCATTTTCCATTTGGCTTCTCCATTTGGATTTCTCATTTGGCGTTTCCATTTTCCATTTGCCTTTTCCATTTTCCATTTGGCCTTTCAACCTGTATGCAAATAAGGAGGTTTGGCCCAGAGGTCACAATTTAAAATTGGGTCTCCTGGCTCTCTGCCCTTCCATCAATCTCCTCACTGCCTAAGAGGCATCAAATATGTCCAGAGGAGGACCCTCCACACTGATCCGAATCAAATCTTCAATTCTGTTGGGGTTAAACGCAGATCTGACGTAAGGTCGTAAAGTCCTCGTTTTCGCCTCAATACTGCAATATGAATCAGTCCACAGAGGTAATTTTGCTATTTGTTAGCTTATTATAACATAAGCAGATGTTATAATGAGTTGGATATATTTGTTTTAAGATATTGTATGCCACACGCCATTGTCATCTAATTTCTGCATTTTCAGGAAAACGTTGCGTGTACGTGCAAATATATAAACGTTTACTGGTCTAAAGACGCGCTGAAAAAAATGTGTGTTCATGATTTTTGCAGATAGGCTAATGAAGATATGAGCGAAGAAACCGAGACGGAGATGTTAGGTCAGAGCCGCGAGGCAGCATATTTTAGGTTGCAAATATTAACAGAACACCGGACCTACTCGTTGACGCACATTTGTCACAGTATGTTCTGTGTTTCGTGCTTTCTCCGTGTTTGGAAGGATTTTCAATTTAAAGCGTTGGGACTCAGTAGATAACGCACTGTTACCTGCGAGATCCGGGCCATTATCTTTACAATGAACACGGTGCACTTCACCTTCTTATAACCTCAGCCATTCAAAATTTCGAAGCAACTCTGCGAAAATAATAAACTGATTTCGCCGCCGGTTCATCACCGTCATGACGAATCACTGTCATGATTCTCAGTTTCAGTAACTTTTGTTACCGATTCGACTTTTCTGAGCGTAAACGGTACAAAAAAAAAGTCTTCCATTGCTCTTCGTTTCATTTTCCGTCTTAATCTTGTGTATGGTTACTATAGACCCATTTACAGCCAACGTCATCAAAAAGAAGCGTGCGCATCTTGACATCGGAACTAGCGGTCTCCCCAATTCAGTCTGACGAGTTATGAATCTCCAAACATTGAATTAGATATTTTACCAGCACCGAAATGCCTGGTTGTTGCATGTACGGCTGTCAGAATCGATATTCCGTTGGTGGACTCAAGTTTTACAGGATTCTGACAAGATCAAATCCGTATAACGCCCACTGGCCGCGAAGCGAAGCGTCACGTCAAACTCCGAACGTTGCCTTGATGCTTTTAAACGCCCACTGAAAGCGTCAGCCGCATCAACATTGACAGCTGTCAACACGGCCGAGAAGCCATGGGTGTCACTCTCAAAATATTCAACAAGAGAACGTTTAATTTTGAAAACACCTACCGATAAAGCTTATTTTAAGTGATGAAAAAGTGCGACATTCAGTTCAGGTTACTGCGCACAATATGTTATATACAGGCATAATTTTCCTCCTAAATTTAGCCGTCAAGTAAATTAAGATTATGATTCACTTTACTTCACCCAGCAGCGAATCAGCTAGCTAGCTAACGTAGCAGTGTTAAATTCTTATCAGTGTACCTTGAGTTAGGTACTGTCTAACTGTAGATCGCTTGATAACTTAAATGCGCACAAAATAACGGATTTCCTCTCAACACTGCGACTTGGTTAAAAAGCAGGTTGACAACTGCATGTGAGGTTTCCGCTAAATGTGTGCCACCAACCATGACAAGACGAAATAGTTAAATAACCTAAAAGACTAATGCGTTTCTATTGAGTTGACGCTCAAGAAATTGAGCAGTGGCGAAAAGTAAAAATCTTACGCGCGTCACCCGCTGCCAGTGTGCTTTGCTCCATTGAAAATAATGTAACCAATTTTTTGACGCGCGTCTCACGCCTCCAGTGAGCATTGGGCTTATCAGAGCAATCGGCGGCGTCTATGGTTGCAAGCTATCAAACACTTTGACTGGGCTGAGGACACGATCAAAACTGCTCGTGTTTGCAGTGCCCATTTTATATCAGGTGTGTTATCTATTTACTCACTGATTTCACTGGAAAGGCTCGTTTATATAAACAATTGTTTGTAAGATGTAGACTACTAATTTAATGCAGCTAAAGTTTGATAATTAGCATTAGCTTGTCTCACGGTTACTGACATTAAATGAAATATGTGAGAATAATGGTAAACTGAAGCAGATTTCATGTTTGCATGACAACTACGTAGTCAAACTCGCTAGCTAGCAAGCCAACAATACAAAATAATACTTACCCTGCCATGCCGGTACAGTTAGCTGTCAGGACGTAGTTTTTTTTTTTTTTTATTTTTTTTTTTTTTATTATAACCCACGCATCATACACGGAGGTTTTATGCCCTTGTCTTTGACTAGAAAGGACCTCTGATTTCGAGACACAAAACTCCAAGTCTGTCGTGGTATTTAACATTCTGCTTATGTCCGCAGATAACGTAGTCATAAGCATCCAGTGACTTGTATGCTCGTAGTTCCTCCCTAGAGTACACTTTAGGTTTCTCGATCAAATAGGTATATATATATATATCAGGCCGCGGAATACTGGGCCACTAACTAACTTCATCTACCCACTCACTGGTACCATACGGATCTGGAAGTTGGTTGCCATTTGTCAAAGTCAATTTGTTTAGGTAGAATTTGCGATCTTTGATGGCTAATGCCCTCGCATAGCTTGACAAGCTATTATGGTCCGCCATACTTCCGTTGCCAAGCTGCGCGCGCAACCTGTCTTGTTTGCAAACAGTAAATGGGTCTATAGTAACTCTCAGTACCGCGAAATGGAGTGATTGACGGCTAATATTAACCATTCTAGAATCAGTACTGAGGTTTAGGATGTCAAGCTCCCCTTTGATTGGTCAGAATGGTCACGGTCAGCTTGAGGGAACATACTAGGTGCGCTCCATTCTTATACCGGTGCGCCCGACTGCGGTATGTCCAGTAGATTCATGCACTGACTGCTCCGAGACATACGCCCATCTCTATTTAAGCTGCAGCAGCAGTTGGCATGCCTTCTGACTACCAAATGTACCCGAAAACAGGCGGTTGATTGGGGGGAAAAAGCGGTCGCACAGGTGCGACTACTTTAATGCAAAGGTCGCACAGTGTTAATTTTGGTCGCAATTTCGAGCCCTGTTAAGGAAAAGGTTCTAGACAGATTTTTATGGAATTTTTGCTGTACATCTTTACAGAGAGCGCAAGAATATTTCCGTCGAAGTTTTCGCAAGCACAAAGGTTTCCAAGCTACTGTGAGGTCATTATGAATGTAAGATACCATGGAATAAGTCAAAGCTAACCCTTGCCAGAAAATGTCCTGACAGGATACGCTTTATTAATTGCTCCTGCATGCTCACGTCTATTGCCAAAGGCATAGCCTATAACCTCCATCAAGTGAAGCCCATAAGTAACTAGAAGGCACTTGGAGAGCGCATTTCTTCCGCCATCGCATTATCATTGAACTTGAGTGTCTAATGATAGTGCTGTTTTTACATGCACAGAAATTATTTCTGATCCTAGATCAAAAATATCAGTCAGATTTTCTCCAAAATGTAATCACTTTCTCTTTAAAACAGTATATATAAACATACCAAATTTCATTGAAATCCATCCATACATTTTGACAAATTCTGCTAACTGACTGAGGAACAAACAACCCAACAAACGCCAGTTAATACTTATTACCTCCTGGGAGAGGCACAATAATCAAGCGATGTATTCCTTAGTAATGGCAACCTGCTGAATAAGTGTGTACTTCAAGCAGTTCCCGACTGCAAATCTCCCCAGACACACTAGATGGGAGTAAAACATTCTGAATCTCACCTAATCTTCAGTCTGTCATCTTGAAGTGGTTATCATCCATTTTAGCTCGCAAGTGGCAGATCCCAGTCCTTATGTAGGGTGTGGAATCTGAAGGCCTGACAGTCAGAAATGCTTAAATCTGCTTAATAAATAAATAAAAAAATGAATAAATAAATCATTAAACGCTTTGGGTTTTTTTTTTTGTGGGTAAAATGAAAAATAGTGAAATGGATGAAATGATTATTCTGGATTTCATTTTTAGTTCAAATGTCTAGCCTAGGCAATCAAAATAACTGATCCAGAATCCAGGATTTGATCCGGATCTTCACCAAAAACGAATCATTTCTTCCCTTCCGCCAAAGGATTGTCCCTACCAAATTTGAAGACAATCCGTCCAGAATTGTGGCCTGTAAAGTGCAAACAGACACACACACAGATAAATAAATAAACGCGACAACCGCATAAACCCCTTCCGAAACCCCTTCGCTGCGGGCGGGGTGAACAACAGAACTTGTTCTGACAGAACTTGGAGGTGAACATTTGTCGCAAGTTTGATCCAAATCTACCAAGCAGCAAGAAGATGAAAAATCATCAGCCAATCAGAAGCTAAGGATCTTGCACCGACCTGAAAAAAACAACATCTAGGCAGGGCAATGGGACAGACATTTGCTCCAAGTCTGATCAAAATCTGATCATTGGAACTGCAGAAGTTGAATATGAGTCCACCAATAATTCGATTTTTATTCACACCAAAAAAAATTATACTTGGTCAAGGATATAAGATGAACATTTGAACCAGGTCTGATCAAAATCTGCCATGTAGAACTAGACAAGAAGTTGAAAACGCATCAGCCAATCAGCAAGCAGGGCGGCCATATTGGATTCCAAATCGTGCCAGAAAATAACAACATTTTATCAGGGCTATGAGAGGAGCACATACACCAAGTCAGCTCCAAATCTGCTGAATAGAATTTGAGAAGAACTCATTTATAGAAAAAGTTGACAGACAGTCGACGGATGATGGATGGACAGACAGACGGATGGACAACAAACGCTGCACCATGGAAATAGCTCACAAAACTGCAGAAGTGCTAATTGTGAGAATTAAGTCATATTATGAGTTCTTATTTTGACGCAGGAACCGTCCAAAAAAAAACAAAGTTGAAATTGCTTTCAACATATTTTCTGCTATATCTGCAATCATTCTTTTAATTAGTTCAATACAAGCTACAGACAAAATAAACTAATAGACAAGCTGAACAAACAAGTGAAACACATTTCACCATAAACCACGCAAGTGCCTTTCTTGGAGGCAATACATGCTCCTGTCCCTGTCTTCATACATTAGAACTAGGGTTAGCAGGGGTTTTTAAATTAAAGCCTAATTTCCAATTGAAACTAGAGAAATAAATACACAATACTTGCAGACTTTTTTGGTGATTTAGACCCAGCGCATGAATTGCTGATATTCACATAAACAGAAGGCTATTTAGGAGCTCATTAGTGAGAGCCTCCATATGTGTCTGTGGGTCTCGTTCATTCACAAGTAAATCATTTGCTTGTATATTCTGGGAGGCGCGTGAAGGCTACATCCATCTCGGAGACATCGCCCATATGCAGGAGGGGGAGAGGAAATCAGCACCCTGACAGCAAGCTATTGGCATCCATCACCTCTGAGAAAACAGGCACTTCATGTCACTTTGACCGAGAAACAAAAGACCGATTTTCTGAAAATAAATAAATAAATAAATAGATGCTGGCCATATGGCAGGTAGGTTTTTTTTTTTTTTGGGTAAATAGCTCCTTCCTATAAATGCAATTAGGAAAAAAAAAAAAAAACTACCTCCAAAGAGGGTATTTCAGTTTGGTTTTCTCGAGGGTTGGGCTTATTGATGAAGACGGTTAAAAAGGAGCTCATTTCTTACCAGCAGCAACAATTTGGAATATTTATAGGGACAGCTTATCAGGCGCACATCTGACAGACAGAGGGAATGAATCCTGTTTCTCACTCTCTCCGGCTCTCTCTCGTTTTCTCTTGTTCCTACTCACTTTCTCTCACACTCATACACACAAATGCACAGCACTTTCTCACTTTGTGTAGCTCTTCTGCTCTCCAATACACACACTCCCTCTCTCATATGCGTGCCATTTCTCGCATTATCCACACATAGTATTTCTCTCTCTAAACTCACTCTCGCACACTGAAACAAACATTCTCTTTCACACACACACAAAGAAGTAAGCATGGTCTGTCTCTGTGTATAGCACATGCGACTTAAATTTTCATGATAGTCATTTTCTGCCAGAGAGAGCAAACAGAGCAATAAATAGAATGGGGACAGCCACCCTCTTTGACCCAAAGTCAGACATTTTGTATGAGTCCTCCTGTGCTCCCAGGTACACTATTAATCATGCTCACCAATTTGCATTAATAATTGCAGAAAAATAGCAACCAAGGTTCATAATGAAGGATTTGCATGTTATGAAAAAAGGAGCACACTCTCAATCCAAAAAATAGAAATTGAATCTGATTTTCAGATACCTTCTTCAATTGTCATCCCTTCATATCCTTTAAGGGAAGTGTCATTAGATTCTTGTTCATTCTCATTAGACAATTTGGGAGTGGTGAATATAAATGACTGCAGGAAAGTTTCAAAATTAAAGTTTAGCATTTCTGGTCCAACTAATTGAAGAGGAATTTGAGTCACTCTTAAATGTATTTCTGGAGGATGAAGTTAAGTGGTGGACAAGCAAAATTCAAGAAACTGAATGCTCATGTCAGTCTAGTGTCATCACTCTCTGCCTTATAAGAGCAGATCCAACTACTCCGCTCCAGTTAGCAACACTGTGGTGCTCAATGCAAGTCACACACATGGACAGCCTGGGCCACTCTTGTAAGACAGATGGAGGCAGATGGGTCCTGCAGTCCTGGTCTGGGGGGGGGGGGGTTTGGCCAGGATGGAAAGAAGAAACCTCACAGTTGCATCAAATTTGTCAAAGTAGCAGAAGAGACCTTCCATACCCTCCAACTAAATGGCCAGGTTGGTTTCTTTTCCCTAAAGATTTCATTTAAAAGTGAACATATAAAAGGTCTACAATTGATTTTTTGTTTTGCATTTGCATTTTGAATCTGTTGCTGTTAACTGTCATCACAAAATCCAAAGAGGTGTCACTACCAGTGAAGCAAGCCATTTTTAGGCTAAAAACCCACCAGAGGAGTATCAAAACCATCAGGTGTAACCAACTGAACTATTTAGCACATTCTTGAAAAGAAAGACAGCACCGGTGAGCTCAGAGCGAGGAAAAAGTTAGGACAACCATAGATAACAATTGTGGATAATGGAAAAGTTTTTCCTCTGGTTCTAAAAAAACCCTTTGGTGTATCAGTGCATAAGTCATTCATCAAGAGAAGACTTCACCGGAGTGACAACAGCACTGTGTGTAAAGCACTTTGAGTTGCCACTGCATATGAAAAGAGCTTCACAACCAAATTTGACTTTGCGGTTTACCACTGCAAAAACTGGCGAGGTGTGACAAAAAAAAAAAAAAAAAAATCCTGCATTTGAGGTAACCTGACCGACCCACCATAAAAAGCACCTATGCTAAAGTTTTTAGACCACTGTCTAAATTTGACTGAATTACACAAATGCATTTCCTGTACTTGACTGCAAAAATACAAAATGAAAGTACGCACACCAGAAACTGCTCCTTTGAGGCTAATTTAATGATATCACCATGTGTAACATTTTGGGCACCAGCCCTTCATCAGACATGAGAAAACTATGGAGACATACCTCCATATATACAACCAATGGTGGTCATCAGGTAGATCATGTGATCACATATATAGACATAAAATATAACACCTCCCAAAAACAAAATAGCCCAAAAGGAATTAGTAAATTCAAACAGTTGCATTACATACAAAATGTTCAAAAAAAATTTACAGAGTATACTTACTACATATATATATATATATATATATACATGCATACATACACGCATATAAACACGCATATAAACACATACACATATATACATATATATATATATATATGCATATACACACACACACAAATATACGTATATACACACAAGTGTATATATCGCTATACAGCCACTAGTACTGTAAAATGTAGTGATATTTAGTCAAAAATTAAAAATTACCACAGCAATGTAACAACACTTGTGCAGCATATGAACATCACTCCCACCGCAATGAAAAAATACATGATAACATACAGTGCCATACGCTGGGAGAACAATGTCCACACAAAACCAGTTTCACATCCAAAAATGTAGGGCAAAAACATCACCAATAAGTACAATACAACATCATCACAGAAAAGGCCTCAAATCAAACTCTTTATTTAACCCTCTAGGAGCAAAAGTGTCTAATGTGTAGATCCAATAAAGTAGGCAAACAGTTGCTAGCAAGCATTTATTCTTGCTAGCCAACCACTTAAAATAAAAGGTGGTGATAAAGCTTCATGTGATCATTTGCTGCAACGTATAATACACTGAAGAAAGCCAAGAAATGAGGGTGATAAGACAAGCGGCAGGCATCACATTGTATTGCCTTGTCAATCAGCACCTACCCTCTGAACATGTATGGAGTTCTATGAGCCATCCTGCCTCATGCTGATTGAAAATGGTGCAACTCTCAATAGCTTTGCAAAATGAAAAGTGGAGCATGAATGGCTGATTAATAATAATAATAATAATAATAATAATAGATTTTATTTGTAAACGCACTTTACATCAAATAAATGATCTCAAAGTGCTACAGTGCATAAAAACATTATAGAAAAAAAGGTAGAAAAACATCTAAGAGACAACATTAAACTAAGGCACAGAGAAGCTACATAACTTAAAAAAAGGAACAGAGAGGCTATAGTTAAAACAGTCAATCGAAAGCTTTTTTAAAAAGATGAGTTTTTAAACCTTTTTTAAAAGCCTCCACAGTCTGTGATGCCCTTTGATGGTCAGGGAGAGCATTCCACAGACTGGGACCGGCTGAGCAGAGGGCACGGTCACCCATAGTTCTAAGCCTTGTCCTCGGAGGCTGGAGGAGGTTGGCCTGTCCAGAGCAGAGATGGCGTGGGGAGGAATGGGGGGTGAGCAGTTCTTTGAGGTAAAGGGGGGCAGTGCCATAGAGGCACTGGTGGGACAGCAGGGAGATTTTAAATTCGATCCCGTACTGGACAGGAAGCCAGTGGAGGGATTTGAGGAAGGGTGTGATGTGATCGCACTTTCGCACCCTCATCAGGATCCTAGCAGCACTGTTCCGAATGTACTGCAGCTGCTGGATGTTCTTACTGGGGATCCCGATGAGGAGTGCGTTGCAGTAGTCCAGCCTGGAGGAGACAAAGGCGTGGACAAGCTTTTCGGCATCTGAGAGGGTGAGTGTAGGGCGGAGTTTTGCAATGTTCCTGAGGTGGAAGAAGGAGGCCTTACATAAGTGTTTTTTGTGAGCCTCAAAGGTAAGGTTAGGGTCCATTTCAACACCGAGGTTAGTGACTGAAGATGAGAGGTGGATGTTGTGGCCGGCGAAGGTGATGCTGGTGATGGTGGACGACGGGGTCTGGTGTGGGGTGCCAACAAGAATGGCTTCTGTTTTTGTGCTGTTTAGTTGCAGGAAGTTAGTCGTCATCCACGCCTTTATCTCCTCCAGGCAGGTGGAGAGTGTGGATGAGGGCAGGGCTGCAGAGGGGATTGAGTTGGTTTTAATGTAGAGTTGGGTGTCATCAGCGTAGCATTGGAATGATATTCCATGCCGGCTGATGACAAGGCCAAGGGGGAGCATGTATAGAGTGAAGACGGTGGGGCCAAGGACTAATCCTTGAGGGACACCACAGGTGACAGAGTGCGTGTCTGACTTAGTTCCTCCCAGGGACACATACTCCATTCTGTCTGTGAGGTAAGATGTGATCCAGGCCAGGATAGAGTCAGAGAGTCTGACTTATTGCAGAGGAGTAGGTTTTTCTCAGGGCTGAGGGAAATGGGTCCAGGGCACAGGTGGAGGGTTTCATCTTCCTCAAGATGTCCTCAACCTCTCGCCGTGTGATGTCCGTGAAACAGCAGAGGGGTTGAGTAGTCTTGGACTGAGGGTCAACGGTTGGGACTGGAGGTGCAGGGGGGGCAGAGGGGCTGGAGAGAAGGGACCGGATGTTGTCTACTTTCGTTCTGAAGAAAGAGATGAAGTTGTTACACCGCTCCTGCATGTTGTCTGAGTGTAGGGGGGTCTGAGGTTTGAGGAGATGGTTTATGGTGGAGAAAAGTTGCTTGGAGGTACCAGGGCTATTGTTGATGATGTGGGAGTAGAACCGGGACCATTCGTCACTGAGGGACTTGCTGTAGGCCTTCTGATGTTCCCGGTAGGGTAGTTTGTGTACAGCAAGTCCTGTGTCCTTAAAACACCGTTCAAGGACAGGCCCCTCTCTTTTAAGTAGTCGCAACTCACTGGTGTACCAGGGGGCTGAGCATGTGAAGGTGACGGTGCTGGTCTTGACTGGGGCATGGCGGTCCAGGAGGGTGTTCAGTGAAGAATTGTAGTGACCCACGGATTCGGTGACTGATGAGAGATTGGCAGCGAAGAGATGGTGGAGATTGATGGTCAAGGTGTCTGGGTTGATGTTTTTCAGGGTACTGAAACTGATTTGTCTGCTGGGCTTATTGAGGGGGGACAGGGTAGATAGCTCCAATGAAATGGCCTTATGGTCGGACATGCCCAAATCATACACCGAGAGATTGCTGATGGGGGCGGAGTTTGTGATGAGCAGATCAAGAGTGTGGCCCATGGTGAGCGTTGGGACATTGACGTGTTGAGTGAGGTGAGGTTGTCAAGAAGATGGAGGAATTCAGCTACAGAGTGGGAGGAGGGGGTGTTTAAATGAATGTTAAAATCACCGAGTATAATGATATTGCCTGGGGTTGTGCAGAGTGTAGTGAGAGGGTTGTGTATCTCAGGGATGAAGGCTGGGTTTGGTTTGGGGGGCCGGTAGATCAGGAGAACTATAGAACTAATGAGGACGTAGTGTCCTCACTACATAATGCCCCTTTGAGTGAAATTTGTAGCGATTTACAAATTTAATGTTGAAATTAGGGATGCACCAAAATTAAAATTTTTGGCCGAAACCGGAAACCGAAAATGAGAAACGCTTGGCCGAAAACCAAAACACTGAAAGAAATTATTACGCAAATTTGTAGTACCATTGCATTTATGGCTATGACTGTGTTCTTACCTAACTAAAGTCAAGGCATTGCAATTGCATAAATTAATATTCATGCTTCAAAGAATAAATCAATTACAAAATTATTAAAATATTTATTTAGCACTGACATTCCACCAAAGCACAATATAAAATAAAATTATAAATAAAATGTTTTACTTGGCCCCACTCATGAATAACCTACAGACCTATAACTGACTGGCCTATTACAGGCTGCTGAAAAATAGTAAAATTAAATATGTTACGTGACAACACAGCAGCCCACTGCTTGGTCAGAGAGAATCGTCTCTGCGAAAGACAAATCGCTTCCGCGTTATCGCTAGAAATCTGGCTTCACTTGCCATCATTGAAACAGGTCTTCAGATTGTGTTTTTGAAACGTGTGTTGTTTTAGGCAGCTTGATAAATATACTGTGCGTTGCCTTACCTTTCAAACAAGGTTGCGTTTGTTCACCGAAGCTGCTGCATTAATGAAATGCGTTTCTTTGTCTGTGACCCTGTTCGTAGCGAAATTAGAAGCAACGGTGTTCCCCCAATTCCCCTTGGGAAAGTTATTATGCTGCCCCTATTTTATGAAAATAGCACAGAAAATAACTTTACGGGTGCTGATGAAGCATTTTGTTCTTAGGAAAGGTATCACAGATGAGATGACGCATCGTAAAGCGCTAAATTCTAATACTCTGCCATCTCCAGCGATTTGCTCATTTGCTACGTGTTTTGCTTTCAATTTCAAAGTGAAATGTTTATGAAGCCTGAATGTCAAGCTAATAAACAATGATTGTTTTGTCATGTGTTATTTGCTTTGTTATGAAGGAAAAAAGGTAAATTAACATCCTCTGTGTGTGGTGATTCCAAATTTTTTCCTAGGGGTCGTAGTTACATTATGGAATACTAATGGTACGCAAATGCCTTGAGAATATGTTGCCTTTTTCTATGAATACTCTATGCCTTTTACGGATATCATTACTTTGCATTTTTAGGTGGTATGTTATTTAATGTGCAACCGAATCAGACACAACACCAGCTGCTACCCTATGCATCAGGACAATGTCAAACAGAAATTACAATTAAACACTCACGGACTTTAGTGCCATAACGTGGTGATGGTAGTGCGCGTCCCCTGATTTAAACACATAAATATTTAACAAAATCGACGGACTAAAAGTCCGGACTGGCTTGTGCTGGCCGCGGTTTTTGCTTGCGTCATCAAAACATCCTGTTTCGGCCGTATTGTTTCGGTATTAAAAGTCTTTCGGCCGAAAACCGAAAATGCATTTTTTTGCCATTTTCGGCCGAAAGTTTTCGGTGGCCGAAAATTCGGTGCATCTCTAGTTGAAATTATGTCAAATTTGCTGCAGACAACATGACAAAGACAATATGAACCTGAAAATGGAAGTGATATTCTACATCATAAAATAATATTGGATGACATATCCAATATGTCTAACATAATAATTTTAATTCTTTTTACAAAGGTTGATCCTCCAAATCGATTTTGGAAAACACTGTGATAAGCATTGACCACAGTCTTAGAAAGATTCTTTAAAAATTCCTACCCACCAACACTACCCAATTTTTGACATTACCAGAAACACAGGATTTTTTTGGTCAGCCTACAGGCCCCTTCACACTATAACGAATTAAGGAAACGAATACGAACAAACTGCAAAAGTCTATGCATACATTCCCGACAAATAGATTCCTGGGGGCTGGACGGAACGAGCCGCCAATGAATGAAACAAATTCAAAACTACTTCAAACTAATTTGTATCTTATCATTAACTTTCATGCTTCCTAATCAAAGCAAATGCTTTACGAGTGTCAACGATCTCTTAACGAACGACTGACAAGCTGTGCGAACGCTCTCTGTATGGTCTGCAAATTAAAATCTATCACGGGTCTGGTCCAGAACCTCCCGCCATGTTGTCCTCCTCTCCGTTTCTGGCCTGTATATAGAAATGCAGGGCAACTTCATTCCGTATCATATCATGCTGTAGAACTGCCAAAATATACTGTCGCCGCAGCCTCTCTGCACACTCCATCTCTGCATCCTCAGAGCTGCTCACGAGAACTGACGACATGATACTGAAACTGGTTCTTTATATACCCCACACAGGTAGGTCGGAACACCGATGAAAAACGCAACATAAACGCTAGCGGTACTGTAGTGGGAAGGTAAAAGCACAGAACGCACTGAACTCAATCACCAGCACTAGCAACGACAATGGTAGGCTGACAGAGCATAACCAATATGTTATCAATATAACAATTTAACAGTTGGTAGTAAAGACGCAACTCAAAATTTGTAAAAAAGTTGTTAATTTGTTATTAATTCATTACCAATACGCAAACAGTTTGCTAAGAAATGGCCTTGCTTGGGTAGGATGAATGAGACCAGTCAGGTGACTAACCATCTCCTTATTGTGGACGAAAAAAATGTTTGCATTGCATTTGCCAAGCTTGCATGCTGCGTACGGGCTGTTCATTGGCACATGTTGAAATATTTTGTGCACTCACAGAGCATACAACAGCCTATTGAAAACGAATAACAAAGAATTCATACAATATCCAAAGAAACTTCAGCGAATGCTAGTAAATGTCAAAATTTTCCCGCATGCTGGCATACACTGGGCCAATTCGGTAGAGTGTGACGGCCGCATAAGACTCAATATCAGGAAATCTGCCCAAAAAAATTCTTAAAAAGCCTGTACAGTTCTAGAGCATCATATGGGCCGACCAGACAAAGATGAAGTTGCACCTGAAGGATGGTAAGAAAGAATATGGAGAAGGGAAGGTACAGCTCATGATTCGAAGCATACCTCCTCATCAGTGAAGAGTGGTCGCCCGTGGACATGTATGGATGCCAATTGAACTGGTTATTTTGTATTTACTGGAGATGTGACTGTTAAAAAAAGCTGGAGGATGAATTCTGGATTGCATAGGACTATATAACATGCTTAGATTCAGCCAAATTCTTCAGAACTCACTGGAAAATGCTTCAGCGCAGATGGACGATGACTTGGAAGCCTGCGGCGAAAGCAACCCAAGAATTTTTAAAGCCAAAGAAGTGTTTGACAACAGAGAAGTTAATCATATGACCTGAATCCAGTTAACCATGCATTGCACATGCTGAAGGCAAAACTGAAAGCAAAAAAACACCAACAACAAAGCAGGAACTGAGGGCAGCCGCAGTGAACAGCCAGGCAGAGCATCACCAGGGATGAAACGCAGCGTCTGCTGGTTTCTGTGGGTTCCAGACTAGAGATAGTCAATGATTGCAAAAGGTCTGCCATGGAATATTAAAAAAGACAGTTTTATTGATGATTATGTTACTTTGTCAAATTACTTTTAAGCTCTTAAAACTGAGGGGGCTGGGTATAAAATGGGCAGGAAGGCGACAGAGAGTCACAGAAACAGCTCAGAAGTGTGAAAGTGTTCACAATGAAGAGAGAAATCAAGAGCAGGAGAGAAAACCTAAACCTAACCTAAAATTGAATAACCAAGGTGTCATTCAAAAAGAGCAGTCTAATTAAATTCATTTGGGAAAATGTACATTTAGGAAAGGAAACTTGGGAGCCTTAAAAAAAAGAATGGAATATATTAAAATTAAATGGCCAGTAGAAAGATAAAAAATCCTTTTTTCACAGTAGACCCAAAGTGGCGGTAATCAAATATAACAGAAACAAAAAGGCTTTTCCTTCATTTTATTTAAACCAGTGGCATTACAAAATCCAGCGCAACAAACTAATTTATTGTGCACTTACTGAGAGTGCACTATAGTGCAACCTCTTCCTCTTCAGCTTTCCCTCCCTACCACGTCTCTCCTTCATCACTTCTTTTATCCTGAACTTTCCATAGCTCACTTCCTCTCCTGCATTTCCCACTGCTGCTATTTTGTTATTTGTGTCTTTTCTTATGCCACCGGCGAAAGCAGAGATGAACCTAAGAACCACCGTACAGTAGTAAGCATACTTACTACTTACTGCGGGAAGAGAAAGAGATGACGGAGGATTTTTACTGAAGATATTCTTTTCTTCAACACACAGACCTGCACATTATACAACAGCCAACCAACAAAACATTGAGAGAAACAGAGAGAGAAAAAGAGATAAAAAAGAAAAAAAGGAGGGAGATCCTGGATGCTGTAGGCCACATCCGTAACAGCTAATTGCCTATATAATGCACAAAAACATTTTTTTGGATAATGTGGAATGCGGTAAATTGTGACAATTTGATTGTATGGGAAGGAGCCAATTAGCTCTGTTTGACCGCTGGTGCAACCATTGAAAAATTCTATGAAATTCAGATGCTAGATGACAAAATTTCCATCACAATTATCGTGTGAATGCCGTTTGTGTCTCTACCCATACAGCAGCTTGCATATCTATTGGATGTATTGTTCCTCTGATCAGTCTGCGTCTTGTGTGCTTCCCTTTAACCGGATGTGTCCCATTCATCGTTACCCCTCCTCATTTGTGTGGACATATTTATACCCCCTACTTTGGGTTTGCAAGTTGCTAAATTGTTACTTGCTATATGCACTTTCGCACCAGTTAGTATTTATCAATAAAACTCTGTCTTCTGAAACTTAATTGCAACCTTTAATGATAGTAATTTACAGAAGTGTTCCTCCTGGTTCAGTTAATAGAAACAAGCATATCCAAGCCTTACTCTCGGTTTCCAAGATCAGGGCTCCATTCCTGTTAATCTACCCTCAATCTTTTCCTCCGCCAAATTTATTAGGAACAAGCACCCAAGCTTTCTACTGTCATCAGGATCGGGACTGCGTCCCTATTAATTCTGCATTCTGCCATCTGACAGTTTGGCTCTGTGAAAGCAGTTTAAGAAATGAGGAAAAAAGTTATGTTGTCAAGTGAACAACCTAGGAAACAAATCAGATTGTACAGTGTGTAGTCATTAGCATTTAAAACAAATGTATGTATATACATGTTGAAAAAAACTAAAAACATGCTGAGCTATGGGACTACAGCAGGCAATCGAGAGGGCAAATCTTGTTGAATAACGCTGAATAATGCTAAAATTTGTCATGCAGGTGGTATTAGAACAATCAAATCAATTTAAAACAATAAATTCTCCAGTCAAGCCAAACAACTGTTAAGCAAAACCACTCCTGCAACTCAATAGCTCGGTTCATTTACGTGCCGTTTCTTTAATATTTCTGAGACCCCTCCTCCATCACAATCTGAGGCAGAGACAGGTCTTTCGTTCAGATGACACCACATTTCCTTTCTGTTCTGACTCAGCATTAGCTTGCAATATGGCTAGCAACAGAGCCAACCTGTTTGACATGGCTTGGGATGAGTGAGGAGTAATATAAAGGCTGCAAGCACTTGAAAACACCGTCTTTCAAAGCGCAGTCTAAAGATTCCCGCTTTTCAGGTGTTGATCACTGAATATAAATTAATACTCATGCAGTTTGATATAAAGCTGTATAATTATAGATAACTTACCTCTCTGCGACAAAGAGCAGCAAAGTTTCGTGCCAGAAGACCGCAAACCGCTACACACTAAAAAATTTACTGCAGTAATTTTGATTAACTCTAATTATGCATACAATACATTAACTTTTATAATATGGCACATAAAACTCACCGCAAAGGAAGATACTTATTGTCACATTTTCGTATCTAAATCCCCTTAGATTGTTTATGGTCACATCCATATCGTTCGTGCCACTAGTTTTTGTTAACTAGATCACCCACTTATGAAATAAAGTGTGCGGACTATTTGTTGGTTATTGTTTGTTGCCGTACATTATTTTTCAAAAAAAAAAAGACTCATGTTCTCACCTGTGGGAGAGGTGTGAAACTTACGCGCAGTCGGCCGAAAATATGACTAAAATGGTCGCATCCATAGCAGAGGGAAGTAAATAAACTTTTGGCGTATTTAAACTAAAAAACTGCCGGGATGTTTGGTTGTCCAACCGGACAACCTAGTTTGTAGTCTAGGTTGTCCGGATCTGTTTCAGGTTGTCCAGACAACTGGATTACTGCTTATTATGAACACTGCAAAGTGTGCACTCCATCTGGCAGCTGTCAAGGACAGCGGGCATTGGCTACACCCACACAGCCTCACCTGTGTCATCTGAACTCAACTGTGTCACTGTCCTCTGGAGTCTGTCCAACTGCCTACCATATTACTATCAATAAACCCTACTATTGGACTGGACTCTGCCTCCGCACTTGATTTGTGGTCTGGATCATAATTTCTATGCGTCCACTGTCCATTGCTTCATTCAAGCCCACCATTTTACAGATAATGAATTGCAGTGCGTGTATACTGTTAAACATGTTATTCAGTTCAAATTTAATTTTGTTAATCAATGAAATAACTTCACATTTTATTCAGAATTGAAGAATAAAGCCAAAGGGAGAGAGTTAACATGTTGGCAGATCACAGATGATACATCGATTCAATTCCGTTCTATACACGTGGCTCCACTGAAACTGTATTTGGATCAAACAAATTGCCTTGCGTCAAAGTGAAGTAATTTCCAGTCAATTTTTGGCATTAAGATTACATAACTGAGCCTGAAAAACTGGCCTATGTGTTCCACATATGAGAGGATGGAAAGACTGACAGTAAAAAACAGCAAACTAGAGAGAGAGGGAGACAGAGAGAGAGAGAGAGAGAGAGAGAGAGAGAGAGAGAGAGAAAATAAAAACCAAAGGCACACACTGCCTTATCCACAGGAGCAATAATGAGCCGCTAAAAGCTATTCCTTGTTACTCGGGAGCTACTTAAAGTAATAGTAGGGGGTGTACCTTCTCTCCCTTTCTTGCTAATTCAAAGATAATTTCTCCCCAAAGCCACTCAGCTTTTCTTGAAAAAATTGTAAGCAGAGTTATGCTTGTACTATCAAAGCAAAAGCCAATTACATTGATCAGCAGTCGCATCATCTCCCTATGGTGCTCATACTCCTCATTGCTTGTGTCATGCTGGGGAAAGCTAAAATTCTGGCACTGGATGACCCAGTGCATCAGGAGAACAGGTGAAGGAAGGGAGAAGCAAAAAGTTTGAGTTTGGAAGACTTGGGAGTAGCAGAGGTTATTTCTGTAAGTCAGGGTTTGGGTATTACAGGCTGATCATTGGAAATCGCTGAAGTCAGCTTTGTACAGCATTATCCATCACAAACATTTGCAGAGCAACAGCACAGTTTCCAATGAAATATGGTATTGTTCCCTTATTCTTTTATTTAATTATCTTCCCAGAAACTGGGAAAATGCAGAAAGAGAGAGAGAGAGAGAGAGAGAGACAGACAGAAACAGATAGACACAAGTGTTGATCCTCTCACACTCATTGCCACTTATACACAGTCAATCAGTGGGGCTGTACTGACAAAGATAATCCGATGCTACAGGCAAGAAAACACACACGTGCATGTGAGCGTACACACACTTACGCACAAACAAACATCCACATGCACACGCACCCAAATGCACGCACACACACGCACAAACACACAGACACACACACACAGGAACATACACATATGCAGACACAGATAGACAAGACCTGAAACTAAACACAGATATAGAGAAAACAAAAAAAAAACAGAAATATGAATGCAAATACAAGCCTGACACACGTAAAAAGAAACAGAGAACAGCATTTCAGGCTGGAGCAATATTCTCTCACTTCCATCCACATTTATTTCCAAAGCTCATCTATCAGGATTGCGTAGTTACATAATAATAATAATAATAATAATAATAATTGGTACACTAATTAAAGCCACAGGGGACACATGATTTCCCTCACTCTCTCCTCCCCTGAATTTTGATCTAAACAAAACGATCAGTCAAAAGAAACTGTTTTCGTTGCTGTACCCATAATCCCTCTTCTCTCTTGCGCACTTTTCTCCGCTTTCACTGCATATCAAAACAGCTTCGGCTCACCTCCTGCACAAGGCTTCAGAACAGAGGCAAAGAAAGAATGAGAGAGCAAGAGAACAGAGAGAAAGAGAGCGAAATAACACAAGCGGTACACACAGAGAAAACAGGAGGCATGACACAAGAAGGAGCAAATAGTGGGGATCCAGTGACACACTGAACGCACCAAATTATTCAGGCCAGTTCCTTGTGTACTGGACTAAATGGCTGCATGTCCAGGGCTCATGGGAACCTGGTAACAACTCCACAGATGCAAACAACGTACATCTTTTTTGATGTCAGTGTTGGGCATACAATGCCATAATTTTTGACATCTAGTTCCGCCCAGAGGTGTAAAGTCCGGGCTCAGAAAGTAAAAATCCTCCCCAGAACTTTATTCCAACCACCTGGATTTACTTCGGACAGGAGATAGAACCAATATGAATGATCAGCTCATTCTGTGGGAGGGAGAAAAACTTGGCAGGACTTTTACTTTCTGACCCCTGGATTTTACACCTCTGGTTCCGCCTAAAATACTTTTTGGTGATGAGGAACACATGAACACACACACATTCAGTTAAAACAGACTGTGTCGTTATTCATAAGTGTTGCAGAGTGAAAGCCAGCTTAGGAAAGACAGCAAATCCGGGGGGCAAAGTAGGTGAGATTGCCAAGGAATGTACCTAACATATGGTAAGGGGTTCCAAACAAGCTAGATCTTACAACCCCAATAGTGAAATAGTTGGGAAAAAGTGTGAATGAAATCAAAACGCAATTACTTTCAAATCACACCAGCCAGTATTTTATTCACAATAGAACAGAGATAACATAGCAAATGTTGAAACTGAGAAATTTTACAATTTTATCCACAAAACTAGCTCATTTCAAATTTGACGGCTGCTACAGGTCTCAAAACAGTTGGGACAGGGGCTTGTTTACCATGGTGTAGCATCCCCTCTTCTTTTTAACACAGAGTGGAGGCATCTGGGCATTGAGGAGACAAGTTTCTGGAGTTTAGCCATTGTAATTTGATCCCACTCTTGTTTACTACAGGCTTCTAGCTGCTGAAGAGTTTTGGGTCTCCTTTGACGGACTTTTCGTTTAATTATGCGTCAAATGTTCTCAATCGGTGAAAGATCAGGACTGCAGGCAGGCCAGTTCAGCGCACGGACTCTTCTACTACGAAGCCATGCTGTTGTAATAGCTGCAGTATGTGATTTTGCACTGTCCTGCTGAAATACACAAGGCCTTCCCTGGAATAGATGACATCTGGAGGGGAGCATATGTGGCTCTAAAACCTTTATATACCTTTCAGCATTCATGGTGCTTTTTAAAACATGCAAGTGTCCCACACCATATGCACTAATGCATCCCCATACCATCAGAGATGCTGGCTTTTGAACTGAACGCTGATAACAGGAGGGGGGGGGGTCTTTCTCCTCTTTAGCCCGTAGGACACAACGCCCATGATTTCCAACAAGAATGTCAAATTTGGACTCGTCTGACCATAGGACACTTTGCCAATTCGCTACAGTCCATTTTAAATGAGCCTTGGCCCACAGAACACAGCGGCGCTTCTGGATCATGCTGGACAATGATAGAGTTTTAAGTGACATCTGTGGATGGCACAGCGGACTGTGTTTTCAGACAGTGGTTTCTTGAAGTATTCCTGGGCCCATTTAGTAATGTCAATGACAGAATCATGCCGGTGAGTGATGCAGTGGCGTCTGAGGGCCCGAAGATCATGGCATCCAGTAAAGGTCTTCGGCCTTGTCCCTTATGCACAGAGATTTTTCCAGTATCTCTGAATCTTTTGATGATGTTATGCACTGTCGATGATGAGACCTTCAAAGCCTTTGCAATTTGACGTTGAGGAACATTGTTTTTAAAGTATCCCACAATTGTTTTACGCAAGCCTTCACAGGTTGGAGAGCTTCTGGCCATCTTTACTTCTGAGAGACTCAGCCTCTCTAAGACATGTCATGTCTAAGACATGCCAATCATGTTACACACCTGATGCCAGTTAACTTAATTACTTGCTAAATATTATTTCAGCTGATTCTTATATATTAATTGCTTTTTCAGCCCTTTTTTGCCTGTGTCCTAACTTTTTTGAGACCTGTTGCAGCCAGAAAATTTTAAATAAGCTCAGTTTGTGGATAAAAATGTAAAATGTCTCAGTTTCAACATTTGAAATGTTATCTATGTTCTATTGTAAATAACACATTGGCATACATGCCAACTCTACCGCTTTCGGGGTGTTTCATTCTGAAAAAAAATGCCCCAAAAGCGGTAGTCTACCGTCAAAAGTGGTAGAGTTGGCATGTATGTATTGGCTCATGTGATCTGAAAGTCATTGCATTTTGATTTTATTCACAATTTACACTTTGTCCCAACTATTTTGGAAATGGGGTTGTACATCAAAATCTCCATCAGTCAGCATGATTGGTTAAGGTAGGCCAGTGTTGCTTAATCTCAGACTTAGCTGAGATGCTATTGACTGCCAGCAGCCATACCATTATTCAATCTGTTCCAGCCATGTGGCTGAAGCTAAGCAGGTGTGGGCTTGGTCAGTACTTAGATGGGAGACCACCTGGGAAAACTAAGTTGCTGCTGGAAGAGGTGTTGGTGGGCCAGTAGGTTGCGATCGTCCCTCTGGTGGGATGATCCCCAGTGCAGTGATGGGGACAATGTACTGAAGGAGTAATCATGTTTTGGATGAGACATTGAACCAAGGTCCTGACTCACTGCTGTCAATAAAGATCCTACGATGCTCTTTGACAAGAGTCATAGAGATATATAATAGAACCAGAGAGAACGAGGAAGTAGCTTTGCTTCAGCATGTTAGCTTCCTGCTTCCGCGTTTCCCACTGGAGACAATTTTGTGGCCAACGACGCGGCGGCTCCATAGACACCAGTTGAAAAGTGCAAATTTTTTTCTTAACAAATAAAGCGAAAACAATAGAAAATGTATTCGGTAATCCTTCATTATTTTGCTCTTTGTCTGATGCAACTGTGCGATGTTTACAAGAGGGCTGTAAAATAAGAACTGCTACTTAGAGGTTGATGACAGCTCGTGCACGAGTTTAGATGTCCAGCTGTTGCTCTGACTCCAGCAGTTCAACGAAAAGAGTGAAAAGTGCGTGCGCTACAAAGAAATCGCGTTTTTTTCAGATAGATTCCACCTTGTAGCACCGCCACATTATTATTATTTTTTTTTTTAAAGATTATTTTTTTGGGAATTTTTCCCTTTATTTGATAGTTGTACAGTGTAGAGAGACAGGAAGGTTGGGGAGAAGAATGGGGGAAGACATGCAGCAAATGACCCGAACCGGATTTGAACCCAGGTCGCTGCAGGAAGGACACAGCCTTTATGGTACGCACACTTAGACCGATGAGCCACCGGGGCGCCCGCACCACCACATTATTAATGTAAAATGCACCTATTTACAAGGATGCATGATCATAATAATTACCTTGCATTGAATGGCGCTATTTAAAATTATAAGTGTCATCCTCCTTTTATGGCTCCATTCTGCGTATGTGGCCCTGTATTTGTGCAATATTTTTCTGCTTCCTTTCGTTGTTTAGCATGACAATTGATTAGCTGACATGGCGGATGATTGACTGGCAAATCTGATCCTACCGCAAAATAAGAGGTAGAGAGTGAAAGGAATGCCAAACTTGGAGAGTCTACGAGTGACCCGATAAGTATAATATTTTAACAACAATTGGTTAAAAAAAGCTGTGGTGGAACTAACACAAACCACATGATTCCATGTTTGGATACTCTCCATATAAGGGATCTGGAGTGAGATGCTCTACACCCGGTGAGATCTGTCCTTTCTTTTTTTGCTTCCGGGTTTTTCTTTTTCGTCAACCAGGCCTTATTCAATTTTTCTTCTGGTTGAAGGTACGTTGTAATTCTCTTTTTGTTTTGATTCCACATGGATTAATTCTGGGTCTTTTGTTGGGGTATGGAGTGTCTTAATTTTTTGTTTCAGGATTGAGAAGATTTTCTTTTGGACATTGGAAAGAACTGGTTTAGATACAAGCAGAACAGGACTGAACGGACTATTTTTTTTCTTTTTTAAATTTTCCCGTGGAGTTGTGTTGTGTACAAAACAGAGCGGTTTAAAACAGCCGTTTGTTCTGTGTTGTATTTCCTTCATGTTTGGTTCTACTTGAAGAGGTATCGAATCACATTAATTAAAATTGAAGCACTGAGATCAAAAACAACATAAGTCACATTCCATGAATTTTGAGAAAAACAACGAAAATTGTTTGGTTCCTCTGATATTGAAGAGAATGCAGAGAAATGAATTTTCCAGCAAAATGTAAACTTTTTAGCCCAAAATTGAGAAAAATAGGAATGATTCCTTTGCACATTGCTGCTCAGCAGGCAAAATAAAATTTGGACTTATGTTGTTTTATCACTCAACCCTGGTACATGTGTTGTTTTAGCTGTCAACTGATATGCCTGGATCAAACTTTGTTTCACCAGATTTAGAAAAACTCAATCTAGAGAAAAAAAACTGAAAACAAATAAAAATGTATTTTTTCTTTTTTCATATTTAAATCTTAAATGATGTAATGTTATTGAAATCCTTGTCAAATGAACAAAAAACACAAGATCAACACCTGAGACCCACCCTTACAGTTCACTGTCAGATAGGCCAATATTCCATGTTTACAAGGAATTCCATTCCATGACTGTCTGTAAGCAGTTCTGTTTTGAATGGACTAGGCTTCAATATTCGCATTAGTCAGAATCCCAAACTTCACTTCCCGATTCCTCATGTTCCCCAGCAGTGTCTGGTAATTGCTGCTGTAGATACTGGTCGAAAAAAAACACGTTTTTCTTCTGGTACAACATCCATCACTTTCCTAATATCGACTAGTTTGGCTGCCTTCACCAAAACAGGTTTAGAATATGCTTGCTTAACAGCTGTATGGTTAATCTTGGCCCAAGGTTTCAGGAGGTCAAACTCAGATGTGACAGTCCCACTAGAAGAAGACGACACGGTTATCGTCCGGCATCCTTTCTTGTAAATGAATATTTTGCATTGAGTCACTTTCCCCTTTTCTTTCTTTCCCATCAACAGATCCGCTTACACGTTTAAAATGCGGAGTAACGTAGTTGGTACAGTCCTTGAACATCTATTGGGTATATCTAACAACCTCACTGTTCGCTTTTGACTTCTCAATGATGTCCATCCAGTCTTGTGCAGTGTACACAACATCCTGCTTGCGTTTCGTAAGTTCAATTTGGGCGAAATCTCGATCGGATGCCATGTAACAGTGGCCCCTTGTTGGGAACACATGTTTGATTATATCAATATTCCTGAATGGACAAGCAAATAGAGAAAGAGTACCATTGTGTTATTTCGATTTTGGCCTGTACAAGCATCGGGAAAAACAGAAAGTGTTTTCACATTCTTTCCGACGTGATGCTGTATGAAATAGTGCAACAAGGAAACAACCTCAATGGGACCTTTCTTTGCTGTAATCGTGTCATATGTTTAAAGGAATGCTTTGCCTTCCGAGAACCAGTGAATTCCAAAGTCATACAGCCACAGCTGTCTCAAATAAAACATCTCAGACAAAGGGATGTGCGGGAACAGGATGTTCTGCATAAAATCAAATGTAACCATCTCAGATTTTCAATTTTCTTTGCCAAGAACCTTGTCCTCGCAAGACCTCATGCCCTGGTAAAACTGATCAGCTTTTATCTAGCGCAGCTTTAGCTCAATCTGTAACTTTTTCTTTTTCTCTTGGTCTGTTTCTGCTTTTACTTGTACAGTACCTGCATGGATAAAGGTACCGCTAAAGTTAACGAGAAGTTGGCTTCGCGTTTTCGTCCACCTTTCTCTGATCGGCCTGGCGGGTGGCGTAGGATTACAAAAGGTGTCGGTTTAGTCCCGGCAGGCAGTATAAAAATTAGTATGCCGTGGAAGAAGAATTAACAGACTTAAAAAAAAAAAAAAAAAAGTTCGGGGGAAAATATTCAAGTGATGTTTTCAATATCTTATTTACAAGTCAATCAATGTTTTTTATTAGTTTTAAAATATATAATTCTATGAGAGGCAGTTAGAAGTAGGAGTAGCCATGAAGTAGAAACGATTTCCATATGGATGACAACTTAGGCATTTATTGTCACAAAATATTTATTAATACATTTATAATTTCTCGTTGGATGCCCAAAATTTGAAATCTTGCTCGTGTCACTGTAAATGTTGATAATTTGCCATAGCGAAATATTGGTCTTAATAATGTAAGACATTGGCTTGCACACAGTTCGCAAATTGATAACTTTACCATTAAATCTGAATATAAATGTTTTACACAGTATACCTAGGACGGATAAGTGATCATTTCTCACAAATGTGAAAACATAATCAGTCCCGCTGAGAAAGCAGTTTTTAATCAGCGGCTTTATCGCGTTAATTTGTCGGTAACAGCCAAAGTTTATTCTTGAGATTAGCTCTCAAATTATGAGTAAAAGGCGACAACATTCAACCGTTTGATCCGACTGAACAAGCTACCGCTTTCTTGACTGAGAGTTGTTCGGCTTATACACAACGAGGACTAAAACCTCCGGATTTCCAAAGGCCGAAACATTTCTTGCAGACTTGCAAAAGACACCGTTATTGTAAGTTACAACTACGTAGATATTTGCGTATTTTATTTCTATTTTAAGAAGTGCAGGTTTTGTTTATAATTTAAATAATATTAAAGTGGTGGCAAAACACGATGTTGTTTGCTTCCTCCGATAACGGCGCTTTAGAACTAAAGGTTTCATTTCTTAATTCTTATCGGCAAATATTACGGCAAAAATATTATTGCAAAAATACATCAATTTGCAGACAGTAACGTTCCTGGAAATAAATATATCACCAACTGCGCAAAAGAAAATCTGTAGCAAAAATTACTACAGGCATTTACACTATACTACAAATATAATGGACGTCATGTTGTCCGACGAAAAAATTTCAACGCTGAACTTATTTGAACTTCTTTGCGACAGGGATTTACACTAAGATATGTGTGAAACGGCCAGCCAACATGCCTTCACACTCACTCTAATTCTCGGTTCAGTGAGCAGGGCACGTCCACCTGACTTTCGGCTGGCACATGGCCTACGGCGCGTTGGCGAAAGTGGAACCTTTATCCACGCTGGTACTGTAGTTCAACCTCTCACATGTTGAACGAACATCCACCCTAGGTCTGCCAAACGGGTAATTGAAATGTTCCCAATAATAACACAAGAAAAACTCATATTTCACAATGGACTTCTCAGCTGGAACTCTCTGCTTTTAAGAGAGATATGCTGCCGGTTCATTGTTTTCCAGATATTTCATCCACATTGTGTGAACTGTCAAGTCACTCAGAGGATACCTGGCCTTCTTCTCAGTTTTTCCATAGTGAACAACTCTGTAGGGGTAGCTGCGGATGTGGTCATCAATTATGAATTTCATCAGTTTCATCCACTTCTACAGCCACGCCCTGCAGAGGAGCAGCCATTTTGTCATGCACGTGTTGTTTTAGTACTCAAGATTATGTTGTCATCTAGTGACCATTGGGTGATGTGAGTTCTAAAAGACCATAAGTGCAGGACTTGTGTTGATTTAGCACAAAACAAAAACTTTCTATGCTTATTACACATAGATAGCTACACAAAATTTGTTGTTTTTTCACTCATTGTGTAGCCCTGTCAATCTACCACATGTTGGCAGTACTTACTCAATAGGAGCGATCTGATATACAATACGGCACACCGCAAGGCGGATATGCTTGCCGATAATGACGGCTCAACGGTCAAAATGTCGATGAGTGAACTTCCGCTCATATCCGCGCGCGGTCAAACGCTAGCTAATTTAATGGCGATTTATAGCGTTTAGTTCCAGGACGTGAACTCCGGCTTTGACTCGAATGTAGCGTTTATTTGAATTTTGCAGTATTTTCATATTCATATCTGTGTATCCACGATGGTGTTCGACTGCGAAGCTGCGCAATGCTCATCGCATTTCTTCATGCATGCATTGACTTGGCGAAGCTGGTCTTATTACCAGAAGTGCGGACGTCGACAAAAAAATCTCCTTCCTTCATCTCATCTCCCGATTTACGACAGTTTTGCACTAAATCAGATCGCTCCTATTCGGCCAAAATGAGACTTATGTTGTTTTTGATCTCAGTGCTTCAATTGATGATCAAGCTTGACCCATTTTTTTTTTTTTTTTTTTTTTTTTTTTTAAACATTAGTCAGGATACACTGCGTTGAATGTAACCACCTGAAATGTCAAATCCCACAAGAATTACAGTGTATGAAATGATGAAATGACTACTTTTTATTATCTCTTTGCATTTTTGGTTCTAAAATTCAAAATGAGTGCCAATTACCTGACTAAACACCTAATGCCTAGGCACTTTACAAAACAACTACATCAATTTTTTTTGTTTTGTGAGAACTAATCATGAAAAAAAGAGTTTTGCATCACTCCAGGTAAACAAAGCCATTATTAGGAATGAAAACTAAGGGATTAGCCTAATACTTCCAGATATCATTAACCCTTAGACGGTCGGTCTCGACCCTAGGTCGAGACAAGAACTGAACCATTCAGAAGTCAGGACTGGAAATGCTACCTCCAGAATTCGGTCTCGACCCTGGGTCGAAACAATACTAATGCATTGAAATTCAGTGATTTCTCTATGCCTGTGGCGTGCAAAGCCTTCATTTGCTTCTCTAACGATAGACGGCGCTCAGAGCAATCGTTTGGTACTAAATACATATGGTGTTCCAATAGAAATTTACCGCACAATTTTCGCTTGAAAAATGCTGATTTTTTGTGAATTCAGGAGGAATGTGGATCAAGTACTTGACAAATCATTTGCCGATGAGGACTCAGGGGATGAAGATTTCGACTCTGAACCGAGTGGCAATGAAAATAACGATGATTGTGGCGATCGGTCGCGATAATTTTAAGCGCAATAAAAGTAACTGCCTCTATGGGGCATACAGACGAGCTTGATTATTACCCTTTCTATACCACATACCTTTAATTTATTGTTGAACTAACATCAGAGGCCGTTTGAATTGCTTCCGGGAAGAAAAGTGCGATTTGAAGTCCGCTAATTACCAGGCAGGTTGGACAGCCTCCATCGCCTTGGCATAATTAGCTCACCTTAAATCAATTCTCGTGTACTTTGCCTAACTTGCAATCAAGCCATTTATTCAGCCAACTGACCAATCAAAACCAAAATCTGGCCAATAATGTTTAAGAAGAGATTAGGGCTGGGCGATATGGACTAAAAGTCATATCTCGATATTTTTTAGCTGAATGGCGATACTCGATATAACGATATTTCTTTGGCTGTGAACCGGGTTTACAGTTCTAAGGCTATTTGACCATGACTTCCAGTACACATGCACAGTTGCGTCATTTTCAGACTTGGTTATATTGGTAGGCTTGTTACTCTCATTTCTAGGTGATCTTTGTTATTTAGCTAACCAGCTCCATTTGCTTATGGAGAGATACAAAATGAATATTTGTGAATATACAGGGTTTCCCGCAGAAAATCGGTAAGTCAAGGTGGCGACCGGGGGGGGGTTTCAACAGCCAGCGTTTATTTACTCTTTGTAAATAAACAAAGCAGTTAAAGTGCAATAACATAGTGAACAGTCTTGTAACTTTAGTACAAAGTTTTTATAGTGTAACACTTGCTTGTACACAGGGTATTTTAGCCTTACTGTAAGAGCTGAGCTGGAAATAACAAGATCAAATAAAAACACAATCTTACCAAAATTCATGCTACATGCATGAACACAGGCAAAATTATCAAAAAAAAAAGAAGAATGAAAAGCGCGTAAAATGCGCAGAACCGTCCCTTAGGGTTAAACGAAAATTAATGTAGGAACGGAAAATGTATTTGTTATCTGTTTTGACTTCAATTCCCCAAATGCTTTGCGGTTGTGGTTATGTTTGGGGAGAGGAGAACGGTATTATGTACGGAAGCGCATTGCATTCACAGGGTTAAAAAAAATATACACCTTATCTCGTAATTACGAGATCTTGAGAAAAGATTAATGCTACACTCACTGTGTTCCGTGTGATATAGCCAACCGGAATATTTCGGGTCCGCAGCCCACTCTGGGTTCCACCCACTACCTCAATGTTTAGAGGACTGGGGCTGTGGCGGGGGGTGGTGGAGGAGGAGGTGGCGCAGATGGTGAAGTAGGCCGGTGTTCTGACAATTTGTGCTGCCTGATGCTACCGTAATGCAAAGCGATCGTAAAGTCTTTGTTTTCGCCTAAGTATTGCAACATGAATCAGTTTACAGTAGTAACTTTGTTATTTATTAGCTTATTATAACATAAGCAGATGATATAATGAGTTGGGTAAGTTTGTTTAAAGATATATGCCGCATGCCATTATCATCCAATCTCTGCGTTTTAAGGAAAACACAGTGTGTACATGCAAATATGAATACACTTACAGGTCGAAAGGCGCACCAAAAAAAGACGTATATTTATGATATTTGAAGATACTTGAGATGTGAGCGAAGAAATGGAGCACAAGAGTTTAGGTTTGCGCAAGCGCAGAACCGCGAGGTAGCATATTTTGATAGGTAGCAAAATTTGACCGAACACCGGCTTCTTTGAATAAAGTACCCTGATATTTTTGACTGCTTTTTCCCATCCATTACTGTACACTAGAGAAAACCACGTGCAATTGTCAAACATAGCAGAAATCCACGCGCGAACACATCGGAAGCCTTAATAAGAAACTAAACGAATTGCATATAGCCTATCTTAATGAAATAGAATATGTGGGCAAGCAGTTGATAGGAGACACTATTCAAATGTTTTGTTTAGATGAATAATTATCTTACCTCCACATGTCCTTCCCACGACGATGACAGGTTATTGTACATCCGGATAATTAGCTTCTTCCCGATACAAAAAAATAATGCTGGCGTAGCAACAGGTGATAGATGGCGCAGTAACATATTTAACCAACAGATGCCAGCCGCTATTCGGCCTCATCGCGATGCGGCCTTATATTACTGTCTATGCATGTGTGGATGCAGCAGAATTTTTTTCTCGGGGGGACGTAGTCAAGGCGGGGGGCATTTGTTGTCAAGGCGGCCGTCCTAACTGTAAAGCGCTGCGGGAAACCCTGATATAGTTCATTTGCAAGCGAGCCACCGGTAGTCAACTACTCGGTTTTCTGTGGATTTAAAATCCACAAAAGTTCGTTCAAACGTGAATGAGTGGCGAATTCACTGCGTAAGCCTTAAGCAATAAGACCGCTGGCTATTTGCGCTTGAACTTATCAACTATAAACTCTTGAGCATATGCTTCTCAAGCTCAGGCTAGGGTGCACGCCAGTTGCAGAACAGACACTTGCTAGGGGGAGGTGCGCGGTTCTCAACAGATTTGTTTACCATCAAACAAATTCAATTTCCGTTTGCACCTTAGTGGTTGCAGATTCCCATGTGCTATATCTGAGCATTGCGCTAATTCCATCATTCTGTCTTCTGTTTGAACAAACGTTCTCATTTTAAATCCAAAGTTTGAACAAACGTTTCTATATCTATATTTCAGATTTTAAATCCAAAGTGGCAAATTCCGTGTAGTTAATTAACGGTCGCTCGTTTGCAAACGAACTATATCTATATTTCAGAGATGCCAAGTCTCACCCTGAGTAAAGAGAAGCATTCATAATCGCTTTCCATGTGAGTCTCTTGCCTCTTAGTGGCATTCACATTCCTGTGCTGCAGTCAGCAATTATTCTATTAACGCGCGCTGAAGAAATTCACTCGCGGAATTTACGTCATTGTGCATTAAGTTAATCAGTTTCACATGCATTACGGTGGATTTCCCCATCACAATTTACGACACGAAATCGATTATGATTCTCGGGAATTCTCACGCTTGTCTTTACAGGGGGGATTGAAAGCAATGGAATTTCATAAAGATCGTTTCAAATGGTTTTATCTCATTTAAGACCATTTTAAACGATTTTATGAAACACATGCATTGTTTCAATCCCTGAGTAAAGACAAGCCCGAGAATTCCGAGTCATAATCGGTTTCCATGTTAAATCTTGTGGTTAACTTCCAGGTCCACCTTGATGGAAGTGAAACTGAATGCCTCTAAGAGGCAACTCACGGCACAAGGATTTAATTCCGCGTGAGAATCTCATTAATAAGCGTTCATTGAATGATTGCGGACTACAATGAATAAGCCTAAAAAATGTGCGAGACTTAACGCAAAATGCGTGAGACTTGGCATCTCTTTTATTTACTGACCAACCCCTCCATGTTGTGGCTGAGTGAAGGTGAGTGTGGAGGCGGAGGGGGGAGGGCTTGTGGTCACAGAGCGAGGGAGGCAGAGCAGAAAGGTTGTGCGTGTGAGACATGGACACGGAGAGGGAGAGGAGAAATAGGTGCGAACTTGCGGCCTATGTATTGTCATTTTAATGCAAAATGAACTATATCGATACAAGCGATATTGTCCTGTGTAACATCTCGTTTAGAAATACATCGATATATATTAAAATACCGAGATATCGCCCTGCCCTATAAGAGATAATGAGAAGCAGACAAACCTAACCGGGCTGCCGTGTTAGATTGAAAGAATGTCAGTAATCTGAATAAATAGCAGACCTCTGAATTCCGTCTCTCACAGCGAAACTTGAACGTATTATTAAAAAAGATTTCTTTAAAATAAAATCAGGTTAAGATGGCCATGGCTTTAAGCGTTTAAAAATATATGTGAAGTGGAAGACATTGGGTGAAGCATATCGAACGTGAATGTGAGAGAGAAATTATTTTCGCTTTGCAAGCAATGGACAAAAGCACCGAAGACTTGGCGAGCACGTTCAGGCAAATCTGTACCGCAAATTTTAGCATTTTTTATTTAATAATTGAACTAGATTAATTTGAAGTAAAGTATTTCATAGCTCTTGATTTTAGTTACTTTTGAGCATCTAAATAGCTTACAGTGAAGGTGGAAAACATTTAGTTTAAGCGTAGTATCGAACGTGACATGTAAATTGTTATCGCATTCGCACACAACGGCTAAATGTAATAATCTAGCAAACACATTCAGGGAAATTGCCTGCTGAACCAAGCAGCGTTAAGGTCTTCAAAATCATCATCCTCTACTTGACAATTGCTTTCACTCCCTTCCCATTTGCTTTGATCAATTTGCAATCAAACAGTTGATTCACTCAATGAACAATTTAAATTGGTTGGCAGGCTAATTTATTTACATATCATTTTTGTTTGTCGCATTTTGAAATTTAAATGGCCATGAAACATGACAGAGTTGCCTGAATGCGTTTCGTACATTATTTCTAGTTTCACAATTTGCCTCTGTGTGCGAATATGTTAACAATTTACATGTCACGTTCAATACGCTTAAACAAAATGTTTTCCACCTTCACTGTAGGCTATTTAGATGCTCAAAAGTAACCAAAATCAAGAGATATGAATCGCTTTATCTAAAATTAGTCCTGTTCAATTATTAATTCGGTGCATTTGTCTATTGCGTGCAATGCGAAAATAATCTCTCGCATTCATGTTTGATATGCTTCACAAAATGTTTTACACTTCGCGTATATTTTTAAACGCTTAAAAACCAGGGCCATCTTAAAATGATTTTATTTTCAGAAATCTTTTAAATAATATGTAAAAATGCAACGATGAGAGGTGAATTCAGAGGTCTGCTATTTATTCAGATTATTGACACTCTTTCAATCTAACACGGCAGCCTGGTTAGGTCTGTATGCTTCTCATTATCTCTTCCTAATCATTATAGGCCACATTTCGGTGTTGATTAGTCATTTGGCTGAATAAATGGCTTGACTGCAAGTTAGACAAAGTACACGGGAATTGATTAAAGGTAAGCTTATTATGGCAAGGTGAAGGAAGCTGTCCAACCTCGCTGGTAATTAACGGACTTCAAATCGCACTTTTCTTCCCGGAAACATTTCGGATGACCTCTGATGTTTGCTCCACACGGCATTAGGTACAGAAAAGGTAATAAGCAGGCTCGCCTGTCTGCCCCATAGTGGCAGTTACTTTTATTGCGCTTAAAATTATCGCTATACATTTATCGCCCAGCCCTAGAGGGTTCTGTTGCGTTTAGTACACATTTTCATGTTTTTTACCCCAAAACAGTGGGTAGCATACCAATATAATTGGTACCACCTGATACTACGGACAGTTCCCTACAAACTTCTCAATGACTGTAAGATGATTGGACTTATAGTTTCAGAGCTACAGGGCTCAAAAATGAGGTGCACAAAATCGCGAAATTACCTAAAACATGCTTGAATTCTTAAGGTACTAGTACCACTATGTAAAAACATGCTTGAATTCTTAAGGTACCGGAATGTAAAACATGCTTGAATGCCAAAGGGTTAATATTCTTTAAATGAATATTCACTGTTCAGTCCTGTCAGTAATGTGTGTACCACATTCACTGTGCACTCACCACTCCACACATATTGGGCCTCATGCGAGAAGCGATATAAGAACAAATTTTCTCTTATTTTTGTTCGTATCGCCGATTTTTTCTTATTTTGTTCTTACCCATTGATTTCTAGGATGCACCAATGTTTTCTTATTTTTGCTCTTCTCTTAGGCAAGAGAAAATTTTACGAGTGGTCGAGAGCACTCTTACTGAGAGAAAACAGAAAACGGTTATCTCTGTCCACAAATTGCTTGTCCAATGCATGGAAACACAAGTTTTAAATTCTAAACATTAAAAATGCATCATATAATCAAATTTTGATTGTTTTATATTTTTGAGCAATTATAATGATTTTACTATTTAATTTTTGGGCTAAAGAGTTTGGCCTGCTGATCCTAATTAGGACTAAGCTATAAAAACCCTTAAATTCTTGTGTGCGTTCTGCGTCTGAATGGCTTACCTATTGCTGTTGGACGCTTCGGCCATCCAGGCCTTGTGCAGAGAGCGCGTTTTTAGAGACTGCGCGGATCTGTATACTGAGACAGATGACTTGCTTGTTCCGTACCATGCCACAGTACAATTGTCCCCCCTTCCCTCTCCCCCTGCTGGTCAGGTTTCACACTAGTAATATCGTACCGTACCCGAGTACACTTGCATACATCTCAAAATTCCGATAGAGCGCATTGCAGTATGCACCTAAGTGGTTTTAAATGGGAACGATTTTAAAAGGAGGCGCCAATGTATTTCAGGGCGTTTTATTATTGAGAAGGGGGTTTAGAATATTAATCAAATATTAATATCGCGAATGCATATGCTGCGCGTGCCTAGCAATCCATTGTGTCATCTGCAACATGGATTACCACGTATAGCAGCACGAAAAATATAAACTCGAAATTTTCTTGACTGGATGCTTGATGTTTTTACACATCCGAATCTTTCCCTGGGTACCCAAACATCAAGGTAAGCCGAAAATGTACTGATAACATTCGATATTGGTGGTGTTGCATACGTAATTCTTTCGCCCTTGCGTTTTTGGCTGATTACGCCTCATACCACGAAAATTTATCTTTCTCATAACTGAGCTGCCAGACTTTCGCACCGTGTCCCGCACTTTTAAATATCGCAGCTGCATTTTCTTTAGTTTGTCACAGCACTGCTCTATTATTCTGTGATAACCAAGCCAATGTAACCACACAAATTATTCCATAAATCTCCGAGTTTTTGTGTGTAGTATCCAGTTGTGATTGTACGTTTTCATCCGGCTACATTTCGAGCAAGCATTGAATTTCTTCAGTTGAATGGAGATAGCTTTTCGCCACTGCAATTGTTAGAACAAGAAAGCCATAACACGTAACAATAATCTTCCGTGCTCAAGTACGGTTGCTTTCACATTTGGTACGAGTACGGATGAATCATATCCGAGTCCACCTCTTCCAACCATACTCGTGTACTGTGCCCAAGCACGGTAAGCTTGTGTTCACTCACACTTACCAAATGAACTGGACTTTGGGGTCAAGGGTACTCGGATCCGTGCCTTAGTCCCTAGTGTGAAAGCACCCTTAGATTGCCATGAGCAGTTGGCTCTTTCAACACGGCACATCACCTGCCCTTATATGGTGTTTAGTCAGTGTCATATATGCTAATTTAAAACAAGTGGCCATGTGATTCCAATTCACAACCAAGTGGGATTCAACATTCAGTACACCACGGTGACAGCAGATTTGGACGATAAGAGCGTTTGGTACATCCGGAGTTTATTTCTCTTATTTTTTCTCTTAGCAAAAAAATAAAGAGAAAATTAGTGGTGCAACGGATCATCGTTGATCCGTAATCCGTACGGATCCCTCTTCATGGTTCGGTATGCATATGATCCGCGGATTGGTTGATGAAAAAAAAAGGTTGTGCTAGGGGTGTGACGTTATCGAATCGCAATAATCGTAAAGCGAAATGAGACAACTTGCCGCTATGGGGTGTGTGTACACAGTTGCGTCCCATTTCTTCTTGAAACATACAAGCGGTCTGAAATAAACAACGATCATTTGAAGTGCTTCCGGGAAGATAATTCAGATTAGAACTCCTAATTGTTGGCGAGGTTGGGCAGCTTCCTTCACCTTTTAAGGCTCAACTGGCCAACCCTAAATCTGTTCCCGCATAATGAGCCTAAATGACAATCAAGCAATTTAGCCTGTTGCCAATAATGATTAGGCTATGAAGTGATAAAGAAGAGCTGGGCTTGCCATCCGAGGATTACCTAGCCCTGCTTTCACCATACCTTCTCCAAACCTGTTCCCATTTACGTCTCCCAATTAGCAACTTGGTGTTAATTCGTTCAAATGCGAGAATCACTGCCCCATTCCCTTCATCTTGCATTGTTCATTGCAATTATCAAGCATTTCCCCATCCACATTAATTGTGACATAAAATGGCAATGTCTTTAGAAGCTTCTGAATTCATGTAGCTCACACAATGGCATATATTTTTTTCTGTCTGTGTCCTGCTTGATACGCCTAAGGAAAATTTCTATCAAATACGGTTTTGCCGACTGAAGTCCGAGTGTTAAGTTTGCTTAGGTAAAAATAAAACTGTCTACAGCCAGTGACATTACCATAATGCAGGTTAACCCTCCACCTGTTTCTAATTTAGAATGGGACAGTTAGTTGAATTAAATAACTGAGCACGCAGGCTACTGATAAGATACTTTGCCAATTACCATTGATGATTAAGACATAGAGCTTTGCATCATTGGAGGGCTATAAGATCGCATAAACGGCAATTAACAGAATTTTCTTGAAATTCTACATTCTAGTTGAATATTAAGTAGCAAATGCGGCAGAAGATGTTGTTTAGATAAGGTTTAGATTTTGTTTATGATTAACTGGATAATTGCTGTTCATACAATCTCATATTGTAACCTCCGTACAACTTTCCCAGAAGCCGGACTATAAAGACCCCATAAATGATTTTGACAACATGAAAGTTTGATGCATAGCTTGCACTTGAATTGACTTTAAATTCATACCGTGAGGTGAACTTTCACAATGCACTAATAACCAATTTACTAAATTATTCAATTACCAACGCTTTGACGCAAGACTGTTAAAAATTTAAAAGCCTACATTATTATCCCTTTGCGGCACAGTGTGGAGCTGCGCTTCCCCGCAAAAGTAGTCAATTCTTTTGGAAACATTTTGATGAGGTGCAATCTTAAAATAAATTAGGTTGCACTATTGGGGAAAAAAATGCTTGAATCGCATTCATGCAAATCTGTGCTGTTCAATGACTATTTAAGTTTATAAATGCGACAAAAGCAGGCCATCTTAATTTGGCTATCTACAGATTCGAATGAAATAAGGAGATTAAATGTTTGATTGCTAATCGCGCAAAATAAATGGGAACAAGATGAGAGTAATTTGTTAAAAGGAGATGATTCTGCAGACCTCAGCTAAGCTCGGTTCAACACGGCGCCAATAAATACTCATTTGATTCAGTTTTTTTTTTTCTGGAAGCATTCACATGACCGCTGATGTTTGGCACTTTCAGCGGCTGTTCGTATTGGGTTAATTAAAGGAAGCGATAAAGCTTGCATGTTCGCCCCATGCCAGCAGGTGGTCTTACTACACTTTAAAATAATCGCGATGTGATATCATCACACCCCTAGGTTGTGCGTGTTCACGTGAAGGGCGCGTGGTCTTTTTTTTTGTGTTGATCGGAAAAGTGATCCGATCTATGATTCAAATCCGTGATACAATCCGAACTGTAAGTTTTTTGATCCGTTGCACCCCTAGAGAAAATATAAGAGAAATTCAAGAGAATGGTGCTGCATGAGGCCCACTGTCTTCCTTCTTGAATTTGGGAAAAAGCTGAAGTATATAAGTCAAGCAACTAAACCTTGTTGTAAAACTAAGAGCCACTTTCAGTATCGACCCTTCTTAAATAAACAATTTGAGTTCACAAAGGTAACCAAAGATGAAGTCTTTAAATTCTTCAATAATAATGAAGCAAGTTGGCCCAAACAGCTGCAATCTCCACTGAAATAGTTTTATTGCTGTTCAAAAGTATGTTAGCTTTTTCTCAACTCTCAGCCTAACATCACAGCACTTACCCCTAACGTTACCTTGATTGGCCCCAGTCCATATTGCATGGCATTCATTCTCAACCCATCTCCAACTCTCTACTCTCTATGTTGTTATACAGCCTTACCGGGACAGAAAAACAAACAGAATGAAAACAGAAAAGATTTGAATTTGATGGTGCTAACAAGCATGGCAGAAAGCTGTTAACAGAACAGTCTTAATTGCACTTTCCCAGCAAGACTAAGAAAAGACAAAGTATGACAGTGGTGCCTCATTGCCCAGGAGGCTTTGACAAAAGTAACACCACCTCTCTCCCAGCAATAGGTCCAGGCAGTGCCAGCCTGAAAGCAGATTGAATTGTCTAACTTAAGCTCCATCCATATGAGCACAGGAGCAGAGAGGCAAAGCCCCTGTTTTCTCACCAGAATCAATGAAGTGTGGATGTGCGTCTTCTCTCTTTGAGAAGAATCACCTCCCTGGACACAAAACCCGTCATCTCATAGATCAGATGATGGCCACGTGATATACATAAGTTTGCCTTCGCAAAAGTCTTCACATATCCACATTCACAACTGTTTTTAGGATGGCCAACTCGTTCCTGTTTTAAGAAAAACTGCTAATTTGTTGCAAAGACCAAAACCTGGTTCTGACTCGCAGCAAACACATTCAGTGATTCACACCTTCTGGCAGGAAATTTACTGTTAAATTTTATTTTCTTTTCTGATGGCAGGCCATCATACATGACGAGAAAGAATAAAGATCAACAAAATTAAGTAATACATCGTCTCTCCAGTTTGCACATCTAGCCTCAGCATAATGAGTAAAGAAAGTATTAATTAAATTATTAAATGAGTAATTACTACAAATGCACAGAAAAATCTTATCTGGTCCTCTGAAGTGCCTAGAATGCGAATGGCAAATACTAAAACACTTGGTAAATGATATATAAAGTAATTCTGACAGAGTTACATCGCCATGCTGCTGAACAACTTCTGAACAAGATCATCAGCAATGGTGCGGGAACAGATAATGACATGAAGTCTCCGGAGATCGGAGGCAAAGAAATAACATCTCTCTTTATGCAAGTCATGCATGCGGACAGACAGCAGCCAGAAACTCCTGACAAGCCTCCTCAGGGGAGTGTCTGAAGCCTTCTACATTTCATCAGCTCCCTTACGTGTTACTCTTCAAACACTTTTTCTACTTTGTCACTCTGATCATGAGAATAAGGACTGCAAAATCAGCGCAGATTTAGTCCTTCAGTTAAGCCGTGAAAAGAGAACGAAACTAGACAATCCAAAAAGACTAAGTCTTTTTAACCGGTATCGACGGCTCAGTTCTTCTGAAGAGACAGGCATGGGAGAGAGGCACAAAGTCACTTTTTGATAGGCTGGCATATAAAAAAGATACCGTTTATAAAAAGATAGGTACCATGCTGTCAACTTAGATGCGCAGTTAGCTGTGCTAGCATCATGCTTATACACTTTCACTTTCACTGCCTTTCCGTCTGTGTTTGCCTCTGATTATTTGTGCGGCAGACACATAATTCCACATCAAATGGACAAAATAGCTCTGAAGCCCGGAAAGCAGATAATTGATTATTACATGTTACGCAAGTTTGAAGAAGGAGGGCCAGAGAAGGGGATAAAGAATTATGATGATAAATGAAAAGTGCATGACGCAAGATAATCTGCAAACAGCCCTACCAGAAATGAAAACGTGTGGTGTATTTCAGGAAGCCTTAAAAGATTACATTCAGTAAGCGCTTAATGTACATCATGGGTCACAGCACCAGAAAATGACCAATGAAAGGACTGACTCAGGGTGTAGGCCGCGTGCGCTCAGCTATCAACCAAAAGAACCTGATGGGGAATAATGACCTAATTTCCTGCAGTCAGTGTTCCCTGAGTGGGCCGCTGATTAATCCCTGAAACAAAACACTGTCTCAGACCAGTAAAATCCAGATCTCCGAATCCACTGATTATCCTGCTAGCAGCACTTCCTTGTTAACTGGGCAATTCAGCACTATGCAGGGCAGTAGGGAATAGAATGCGTACTGTCTTAAGGAGCATTGATGTTGCAGTACTGAGAGTTGGCTCATGAAGACAGCAGACACACTCCCTCAACTGTTGCTGCAGCTTAAAGGAGAAATGGGGGAACTGGAGGAAAGGTCTCTATGGCGCTCCATAGAAAATGTCAATAGAAAAAGAAGTGATGCATGCACACTTACTCCACGCCACCAAAAAAATCTCCAAAGATCCGAGTTGGATTGAAACGTTGTCCCTATTTAATAAAAAAAAATTTTTTTGGTGGCACAGAGCAAGTGTACAGGCGTCACTTATCTTTCCATTGACGCATTTGACTTGATCGCCTTGCACCCATACATGATGTGCGTACAATTTTCTTTCGTCTTACGCTATACAAAGTGACCTTGGAGCAGCTGAAACATTTTTTTAAGGGCGACACAGCTTCAGAGAAAGCAAAGCAGAGTAACATTTAGGGCGATGGACTGCAAACCAAATCAGAGCAATTACAGATCCTGGGCCAGGGACAATTGTTACAGAGAGGTACCACACCTCAAGTGCTCCTGCAGCCATTCTCCCCCACATCTCAGAGCACATGAGGTTGAACATAACAAGCACAGCACTGTAATATCACACTCTTTCAGTATCTAAGTAGTGCAATAGGGTAATTTTGGCTGCCTGCCACTTCTTTTAACTCGCTCCAGGTCTCATTTTCGACAGGGGCTGCTGCTGTCAGTCATTTGCTTCTCCCACTCTTTGTTTTGTAACTTTAAACTGACATGCTGGTATCCAGGATTAGGCAAAGATTTCCTGACTGTCAGCACTCCATGATGGCACAAGGCCACTGAGGCTGCTCTCAGATCCAGAGTATTGAGTGAGCTCCAACAAAAACCCACCCACTCAAATCAGTGATCAGTCCATCGGCAAATTCTTTTTTCCCCAAGCTAAGCTGCTCAAAACAAATTCCGACACACACTACTTTGCCCAAGAAAATAAACTGCGCTGGTGGAAGGAGCTGAGAGACAGACAATCTTGTTACCAGTCGGTGATACTCTGGGAAGAGTTCTATCAGTGGCACATATATAGAGGCATCCATTTAGAAAATAGCTTTTCCAGGCATGCTGAGCCACTTAGCTCGCCCCACAACTCCTCCTGTCTATAAAACACTTTCCCCACTTTTGCTGCTTTTTGCTGTGAATAGCTTGATTACCAAGCCCCCCTTGAAACAAACTGGAACAGCCCACACATGGAAAGGACTGGTAAGTAAAAGATGGCGCCAAGGTATAAAATGCGTTTATCCAGGGCCTGGCGGATGGTCAGATATGTCAGAATTGCCCGCTTTACATAAAACGACTTCGGAAGCGATTTCACTGTTGCAGAAAAATTTCCAATGCTGGATTAAATCATGAAAGTATTGCTGGAGTTGGGGTGCGCTCTCATCTTGATTGTTTGGTGTAAAGTGGACATAAAACTTGTCTTTTTCTCATCTTGACATTCCGATAACATCAAACATTCAATATTATCGGAAGTTGTTCCTTGACATAAATATTTTCAACACAGAACTCAAATTCGATAGAACGCACTTTCCACAGTTTGCTGCGGTAATTTAGCTCGCACACCACAAAATAGTGGTTGGGTTTGTCCCTACAGTGACAATTCAAGTGCGCAGCAAGGCCATAAAGTCTTTCATATTTATACCTACTTGGGAACTGTGCTGATGTGTTGCAGAGTGTATACTAAAATGAGAAATAAGGATCTCAGATCACTTGAATGCATTCACGCCGTAAACGTGACATGATTGCATTTCTCTTGCTAGCCTCAACATAATCATATGACCAAAACGATCTTGAAAAGTAAACAGGTACCTTTGCCTTGACAAATAGCCAATGATGTAGGTAAACTGACAAAGCTTAGCGTACCTTTAGTGGCAAAGAACATCTTCCAAACGCTTAACAACCCTTTACCAGCTAACGGTTTAGTAACAGACTGCAGCTGAAATGGAGATTAATTCAATAACACTACATTATACACGATCATACAGGCTGTAGCTTGATAATCAAAACTAAAATGAATTTCTGACGGTTTCCATACAGGTTGCGAGCTGAAAACAGTCAATGATCATAGCATGTGGCTGGCAAGTCTATGGTACTTGGCACATAGAGTGGACATGTAGGCGCCCTTTGTAACTCAACATAATTAACTATTGTTTAGTGAATAATACATGATTACTTCCCAACACTAAGGCCATTATCATTGGAGTACCTATGGTTGACCACCCCTCAGGATGTGACCTTACCCACCACTGGTGGCACTTCCCCATTTCATATTTATTCCAGAAAAATGAATAGGTTTCTGTTACACCAACTGAGATGTCAGGGCTAAAAAAAACAAATATTAAATGGTCTAGCCATAAAAAACCTACTTTGTTCTCAAATTTAGTCATTTCAAACAACATCGTAAAAATATAAAATTTATACGCATCAGAATTATTGGAATTCGGGCACGACGATAATTTACTTGAGCGCACTGATAAGGCTTCCTGTTTTCCAACCCTACTTTCAATCATTTTCCAGCCACTGAAAATGTAGAATGTTTTAAAAATAAAAGCAGGTTTTACATTGAACAGAGATGTGTTTTGTACAGGATTGTTTGAAAAAGTATAACGCAAGCAATATTCCTTGAAGTATGGAAAATACTGGAGTGCCGAAGCCTAGTTTAACGACAAGGCTTTTTAGTTACAGTACCAAACACAACGTTAAAGACGAGTTACATTATGCCATATAACTATGATTGTCAATGTCATTCACATGCCTGTTAGCAAATCAATCAACTTAATTAAGGTTGATCAGAAGAAACAAGGAGCTGATAAGCACTGTAAGTAAAATTGGTTTTGTGAAATCTATTTGCGGTACTGTACAGTAAGCTTCAGGCATATCTTCAAGGTGCAATTCGCCAGTAGATGCGGTCATTAACCCATTTTTGAGAAGCTAATCTTCCATAGAGATTAATGCAAATCAGCTTTCAGAAAAGGGTAATAAAAACATTCATGTCCTCTAAGCAGCTAATGCAAACTCCGGGTATCAACCCAGCCATTTTCAAGCTGACGAAAAAATATGAAACTACCGAAAAACTACGACCCTAGGACATCAATTGCAATTTTCTCCACAGCTAGTTATAGGTCTATTCTTCCCCTTTTTAACATACAATCATAAATATATTTTAATTCTGATGTTGAGAAAGGTGCTCAAACACTCAACTCCACACGGTCCAACAATCCTTAAATTGCCTCCCCTTCACTTTCACTGCAAAACCTTTCGCGGCTGCTTGCAGTTGCCGTAAGTCAGTTTATACAGTAGTCAGTGGAATGCTGCCCCAACAGTGCTGAGCGGTGCGCATTAAAACATGACCACCGTTCTAACTGTCCTGGACTATTAATCTGAATGGGGGTGGCCGTTCTATCAATTAAAGTTCTGTGATTGTCAATAGCTAAAATGTGCGCTATGCTAGATCCCCAGTATGAAAAAAATCTTATAGTATGTGAGTAAAAACTCTGACTTTATGATGCATTGTCCTTAGAAACTAAAGTGATGCAAGACATTATTCTTCTGAATGTCTTTTGAAAGGCTTTTTAAAGTCTTCTAGTGTATGGCAGGCATAGGGTGTCTTGTTTGGAAGGTCGTATCTCAAAGTTCAATTCTCTGGAACGGTCTGAAGAACAGGAAGTAACGCAAAAAGCAATTAATTGTTTCATTTAAAAAGCAGAAAAATATGGTCCTATCCAAAAGCTAACAGCAGGCAACCCTTTTTAGAGATTTTTTCCGTGTCTTTATGTTACGCTACACAGAAATTAGTGACTGAAATATTTCAGCAATTAAACTTTTATCCAGAAGTGTTTCTTTTAAGAATTTAAATATTCTCTGCTCAGTATCCCCCATGAGGTTTAAAAACATATTTTGTTATTTTGGTTCTGTTGGTTGAGTCTCGTGATCTGAATCCTACTAATCCGACACGTATTTTCCATGCTGAAGGGGAGGCTGATGGCTGGAAGTCCCTGAACCAAGCAGGAAGATGGCTGCCACACAGCCCTGACAGAGCATCACAAGGGCCAGCGTCTGATGATGCGTTACACTGTCCAATATTTTTTATGTGCCCGAAAAAGGGGGGCAATAGGTACAGAAGGTATGGTAATTTCTCAATAGTTCATTTGAAGTGGACAAAATCTGCCAGGGAAGGGTGAAAGGAATCAATTGCTTGACCCAGGAGTTCTATTTGCTAAGTCGACAGTCCAGGGGTTCAGAGCCAGCAACAAGGGCAATGCAGGATTGGCAGCGCATTATCAGTGGGCAGGCAGGGGTCAGGCAGCAGCAGTAAGCATCCACTGGGGCAAGCAGAGCAAAGTCTGAGGTCCGGTCCAGGGACAAGGCCAAAGAATCAGTCTGGTGGGGAACAGGAACGCAGATATTGGGAATATTTGGACTGGGCGAGGCGAGGACAGAAGCCTGGGGCTCCACTGACAAATACCTTGCGGAGAATGAGAACGAAGGACTGGGAAGAGCTTGGGCACAAGAATCTGAATGTGCGCGAGAAGCACAATACACGCTTGACTAACAATTCAGCAAAAAACATTTAAACAGTGGAACCCAAAAACAGTGCAGGGAAAAAGAGACAAATGAGGGAAAAGACATAAAAGACATGAGGAATTCTCAGAGGGAAAATGAGTAAACAAGACCATTAATCAATTAACAGAAGCCTATTACCAGAACTGACAGAGAGCACACAAAAACCGGAGAACACCGAGAAACACAGACATGACAGAAAACACCCTGAAACTAAAGCTTACAGTCTGAAATTCAACTGGACTGTCATCGTGTTCTCACAAACACAGCACCAAAATAAGAAATGTACAATGAATTATGGTACTCTCTGTAGCTCCTGGCCTATCCAGGAGTGGACTGTATTTCTTCATTATTTTATAGTACTTTAATATAGAATTGCAAACAAAAAATACAGTATTAACTGTCTTGAATTGTCCAAAAGGTGCATATGAATTGGACCAATGTGATATCAACAGCGATGCATCACCAAATTGGACTTACCAGGTCTGGAATAATATGCTTCATAGGCGCAATAGTATGCATGAAAAGTACTTCAGCAGCCTGCAAAGCCTTTTGATACTTAAAAGCTTCCAAGTCAACTAGCGCACCATCCTTCTCTTGACAAAGGCAATGAGACACCACAGTGGGGCATCGATCTCAGAAGCCATGGTCAATGAGAACTGTCACTTTGATATGCCTCCTGGCCAAGTTGCAGCAGTCAAGCAAACCCAATCATAAGCTTCATCTCAGCAATGCCAGGAATCCATCCAAGGAAGGAGGCTTGTGTTACACACTCATACACATACAGTGGGCTCCAAAATTACCGGCGTGCCTCACTGGCAATACACAAACAATATTAAAAAATATCAACATTATAATTATAAAGAAACGGAATATAAGAACATGTGTAATGTACTTTATTAATGTTTTGATGGAAACATTTAAATAATTTAATACAAAATAAACTTGAACAAAATCAAGATTTCATAATTATTGGCATCCTTCATTTAGTATTTAGTGCAACCAACTCTGGCAAGGATAACAGCATGGAGTCTTTTCCTGTAATTTTTGACAAGTTTAAGGCACGCATTTTGGGGGATTTGGACCATTCCTCCAAGCAGATCCTTTCAAGATCCATCACATTCTTGAGTTTGAATTTATCAAGTGCCCTCTTCAACTCAGCCCAAAGGTTTTCAATTGGATTGAGGTCTGGTGACTGAGATGCCCATTGCAGAATGTTGCTTTTGTTGTCACTGAACCATTTCTCAGTGGATCTTGAGGTATGGGTCACTGTCTTGTCCACCTGCGGCCAAGTCCCAGTCTTCTGGCGGAGGCAACCAGATTGTCAGCCAGAATATCCTGATACATGGTGGAATTCATTGTGCCATTAGTCTTAACCAGTGCCCCTGGACCTCTTGAATTAAATCAGGCTGAAAACATGACTGACCCACCATCATATTTTACCATGGATATGAGTATACGTCTCTGTTTTGACGAAAAACATGCAGATGCTGTATCTGAGCGAAACGTGCAACTTTGGTCTCATCTGACCAAAGCACCGTGTTCCAGTCAAAATTTAAATAATGTTCGGCAAACTCCAAGTGCTTGCTTCCATGTCTTCTGGTCAGAAAAGGCTTTCTTCTGGCAGCTCTTCCATTTAGCCTGTGGTTGTGGAGGTGGTGCCTGACAGTGCCGTTTGAAACCTAGTGACCCCAAGATGCCACCAAGGCCTGCAATTCCTTCACAGTGATTCCTGGGTATTTTGTTGCTTCTCTCACCATCCTCTTCAGTATCCTGGGGGACAAAATGTAGTTGTATCCTCTACCCTCGAGGTTGTCAACTGTTCCATATCTTTGGAATTTTTTAATAATTGCCCTGTGTTATGGTTTTGTGTTTTTGCTGCCATGATTCTGGGTTTTTTCCATGTCTTTTCTTTATTCATTTTGCTTATTATACATCCCGGTTTTTCCGTTCATGCCATTTCTGTATTCATTGCACTTGTCACCCCTGTCTTGTGATCAGTTTGGTTCAGTCCGTTCTCCCAGTCTGCGTGCTTACATGCTTCAGGTGATTTCAGTGGTTTCTGGTGTCTCATATTATTACTTCAATTCTCATTTACTTCCTTCGCCTTACTTTCCTTGATTACAAATAGTACTAACATTTATATTTTGTATCATAGTTGACTAACCTAACTAATCTATATACATATTACTAACTAACTAACGAGCACTTGGGTTAATTTGTAAAGTTGCACCGCTACTAATTTCTACTAATGCAATCTCAGCTCTCGCCCTGTTCTAGTCTCCGCCCCTTGCTTTACTTTCCCTGCATCTTCCTGTGTTTCCGCGAGATCTCTCGCACTTGCTTAATTGCTATCTTGCACTCCTTGACCTGTGCACGTAGAACTCCTTGACCGGAGCTGTTTATCTGTCATAGGTTGTCTGCGTGAATCCTGTCCATGTCTTGGCTATTGCCAATTATTTGTGGTTAAGGACCTCCTCATGTGTGCTTTCCTTTGTAATTAGTTCTTATCCAATTCACCTGTCCCTGCATAGCATGTGACTTCCCTTTTGTCCATTTAAAGTCTACACTGCAGCTTGTTCCCCGTCAGAACGTTGATCAATTTTCACTTGTGCAGAGCTCCTTGTATGCCTTTTGATTATTGCTTCTCCTACGACATTTTTTGTACGACCTTGAGATTTCCTTGCCCTTACTGTTCTTGTTTGTTCCTGTTTGGATTTAGACCCATTTTCTGTACGACCACGATTCCTGTTTTTGATGCCCTGTGTATGACCTACCCTTCTGGATTCTGACTACGATTTTGGATTACTGTTTTATGTACCGTTGCACATCTGCCTCTCTGGTTCTCACCCCTGCCTGTTATTTTGACTTCACTTTTTGGATTCTGATTTTGGCTTGGCAATTCCTGTGTCTTCTGGTCTTGACCCATTTTTTGCAATAAAGGCTACGATTTTTGGAATTTCGGTTCTTGCGTGTGGTTCCTGAACGCACCGTCACACCCTGACAGTGCTCAGTTGCATATTCAATCGTTTGAGAATCTTCTTCTAGCCTTAACCAGATTTATGAAGGTCTATGACCATCTGCCTCTTTTGAATTGACAGTTGTTTTGTTTTTTCATGGTTTCGGATGACAAAGGGATATTTCAAGTGTATAACCTCATTTCTAAGCCCTAGTGAAACAGGAGGAGATGTAATGGCTTATTATAATTCCTTAACACTTAGATTAAACTTAAAGAAGAGGAATTTAGTACCTGGTTTAATTTTGGTGGATGTTATTTACAATAATCTTTAAGGGTGCCATTAATTTCTAAACCTTGAGGTAACTGATCGTTACTTAAACCAGTGAATGATTTTGGTTGGTTGCATTGTAACATTTATATCATACACTATCTGTCACGTGTTTTTATTCAGAGTTTCTCCACAAATATATTTTTTAAAGTATTGTTCGTGCATTGCCAGTCAAGGGTGCCACTAATTCTGGAGTCCACTGTAAATCACACATTCGCATGCACACACACAAATGCTGCTTTTCGAAAACTGTGTAAACAAATAAGCACGAGGCATGAAGGCTAACACTATGCCGCACAACTCTTTCATCCGCATGCTGCCAAACCATCTGTTTAGTAGTAAAGAGAGAGCCCAGATTCAGTGTGATTTTTCACACTCCAAAGACGCCACTTGGAAGCTGCCTTCTTTCTGCCCCAAAGTTGCTGATCTGTTCAGCTGCTGTACTGCACTGTTTAATCACTTTTTACAACTCAACTTCAGCTGGCTCAGGTTCCCAGCCTCCCACCCCAGCACCAGCTCTGCACATTAGCCAAATGATTCAACTATTAGTGAACACAAAGGGTAATGCGGAGCTAACATGATAAAACAAACAACTCACGTCTGGGAACAGCCAACACTACATAAACCGGCTTCAACCACAGCTTCCACTTCATTCACAACTGGAAAAGATTCAGCCATGGGCAAACCTGTCCGTCAATCCAAACTGACCTCCCTTCTCTTTACAAGATTCTCCAGTGGCTTCAAAGCACAAAGATGGTAGGAAACAGGTTTCCCAAAAAAGAAAAAAAAAACAGCTGAAAAATCTGTTTCTGCAGACGATGCGTTACAGAGAAAAGTCTCATTGCTGACGATGCAGAGTAAAATAAGAGAATGCACTTACCGCTCGCATTTGCTGGGCACCACTAACATGCTGAAGAACCTGTTCAATTTCTTTCTCAATGCGTCCTGCCCAGTGGATCATCCTGTGGAGGGGGATAGACATGGAAAGCTGTCTCAGAACTGCCTTGACTATAATTCCCTTTATATGGCTGTCTTCCCCTTAGACATTAGGAATTTACAACAGCCTGCATTGTTTATATACAGTCCTTTACAGCAGCATTTCCATTTGTGAATTGCCTTTTGTAGAACTCTTATTAGTCATTTACAGCAGTCTTAAAAGTTATAGTTTTATAACTGACTTATCTGCTGTTCATACTCTATTATAACAAGCTGCTAAGAAAACATACATGAAGTATAAAAGAAAATATTTTTGAACTCTAACCTATATCAATACTATTTGTCAATATTCATGACCAAAGATTATTTGCATTCATTTCATAAGGTTGCCATCTCACCTAATGCCACAGCTTCATAAACTAAATCTCTCAGCACAATGCAGTTAAGCTGGATACAAATTCAATTGAAACTTTAGAAATCCATAGTAGATCACCGGAACCGCCCACTGATAATGGCCCTAATGTAATACTGATATAAAGGTCATCCATTTGCAAGAAGCTTATGAATTAAGCTGAAAGATGATGCTGCCTTAAAAGCAAAGCAACTGTACTACAGACATGGTATGGGGATGGAAGCCAGCACTAGTCAGCTGTAGCTGCCTGAATATCATAACACTCATTACAATGACAGAAGTGCTGCAGAGTAGACAGGAGGACTATGGGAGAGAAACAATGAATTAATGGCAAGTAAGATACTACTGGGTATCCATCACATTTTATAAAAATGTCGATTCAGTGATTAGCTACAGTTAACTTTTTTTCACTTGAAATAAAGCAGGCTTGAAGTAGAAACATCTCTCAGTTCCTCATTAACTCTATCTGCGACTGACCCAGTGCAAGAGCCACGTACTGACTGAATTATCAAAAGCAATTACTTAAACCCTTTGATTTATTGCTCCCACAACGTTTCTCAAGTTGTCAAGACATTTTTTTTGTACGTCATGGATATCTTATCATTACAATATATAATGCACATTTCCAAGGACAGTGTTGTTTTGGTTATGTTTTCACTTTACCAATAATAATAATAATTACTATTATTATTATTACCTACGCCAAACAAAGTTGGCTGGAGGTTATGTGATCGGTGCCGTTTGTTTGTGAATAAGATCACTCAAAAAGTAATGAACGGATATCTCTGCAATTTTGTGGGTGGGTCGCTATTACATCAGGGATGCACATTATTGATTTTGACCGGAATCAGTCAAACAATATGGTCGCCAGCCATCTTGATATCCTAAGACGCGCGATAACTGAACTTCGCTCCCACTCACCAAGATTTGAACTGTGCTGCCTTGGCGGAGGTTTGCACTCTAGGAGTGCCTCTAGTTATTATATGATATCCAGAAACTCTCAACTCCTTAAACTCTCATTTTTGCTAGAACTTCTCCTTTAGCAGGTTGAAAGCAATTTTTCACTCCCTCTAAAAACAATTCCCAAAGGGATATTGTCATTGTCATGTCTGTCTGTCTGTCTGTCTGTGGGTGTGTGTGCCCTTAACAACCTTACAAACTGTGCATTGTGCACTGGCCCATCCACCCATTTATTTATTTATTTTTTTATTTAAAAATGATTTGATTCATGAATTCATTGGTATGTTAACTACTAAAATGAACACGCAATATATTTTTATGTGATCGGTGACGTTTGTTTGTCTGTTTGTCTGTTCGTTTGTGAACAACCTGCAGGATATAGTTTTGATCTCATTATCACCAAAATTTAACAATCGCTAGGCCTCGCCCCACAATAGAAGCCTATTGAATTTGACCTTCGTAGGTCAAAGGTCAAGGTCACAAAATATTCCTGAAAATCAAAAATTCCCTAGTTCTCATCCTTGGCAAAATTTCAAAAATTCATATCTCCATCAACACTGAACGGATTCTTCTCAAATATATCCATACAGGGCCACGATATGTAGCGACAGAAACAAGTTTCATCCGTATTTGATCCGGATTGCGGAAATGGTGGCCACTGGAAGTTAACACGGGAAATCCCATTTGATGCACGTTTTGTGTCATATCTCTAGTATTAGTCCAGGTATTGATTTTTGTCTATGTGTTTCTGTTCTACATGGCCTATATAAACGCTTAAATAGTAAAAATGGAAGTGCATAGGTGGTCAGAAAGTTTTTTTTAGCATTTAAATCTTAATAATAATTAAATCTAGTGACTACTGTTGGCGGAGGTATTTGCGCTCTCTGAGCGCTGCTCTAGTTGTGCATGCGTCCAAATTTAGTTTGCATTCGGGACAACAGGAACGTTCAAAATAAGTCTGGGGAAGCATGTGGAATGAAATGGGCTGCTGAGTCAATAATGGAGAAGACACAAAGCATCCCTATAAAGTAATAATTTGTCTTGACCTGTCAATTTTTTCTTGATTAACATTATATGAATTCTGAAAACACTCAGCACTATCAGTTGTGGCCAGTGCAAATATATGAAAAAATAAGAAATCAAAAAAGAAATAAAACACTTTATTCGGAGATAAAATTGCAAACATTTCAATAAACATTCAAACTTATGGACACCTGTTGCTAATCATTTTCTTTGCAGTAGTGTAACAACCAAAAACGGCAGGTTAAACAGTTTGCACTGCAAGGTGAGCATAAGTGTAGCTTTTCTTTTTAGTAAAGAGTACATAGTAAATAAAACATTTTTTCCTAATTAATTTTATTATTTTATTGCTGCAACATTGCTTGAAGATGGAAGTTAAGTGTTTAACCGTTGGTGCATTACTCTAATAATCGGACTACTTGTTATTCAAGGAAAATTACTGAAAACTGTGAAGTTTTTATTGCATGTCTACTAAAAGCATTGTACAGGTTTTCATTCTAATATGTACTGTAAGCCAATATACGCAGGGCAAAATTGGCTCGCCCACATTTACAATATTAAGGCCCACAAAAACACCATTTCTGCCTACGCTACTGCCACTAGGGGCCACAGTGTCATAACAAATGCGCGCCAAGGGGGTCTTTCCATTTAGTGAGGCAATTTCACATACATAGCCTTAAAAAAGTATATGCCTGCATCCCAATTTCTTTTATTTTTGCATAACTGTCACACAAAAATGTTTCAGATCATCATAAAAAATTAGACAAAAATAACCTGAGTGAACACAGAATGCAGTTTTTAAATGGCAGTTTTTATTGAAGGAAAAAAAAGCTACCCAGCCCTACCTAGACCAATTTGAAAAAGTGATTGCCCCCTTAGTTACAAAATCAACCAAGCAAACAAATTTATTTGATAATTGGGTTGGTTAAATTTCAGTATACGGATCTAGAAATGATTACTGCCGCCCCTGTTAAGTCTTATCTTCACTTAAATAGAACCCATCCGGCAATGTGAAATAGGCAAAAAGCAGTGCATGATGCCACAATCTAAACAATGGCTCTGAGATTCCAGCAAACTACTAGGAATAGCCAGCTTGCCAAAATTCCTCCAAGAGCTCCCCCACGACTCAAAGAACTCAGACTATCATCTAATGAGCCGCAGGCCTCATTTGCCTGAGTTAAAGTCTGTGTTCATGATTCCAATACAGGCTGCAAAGCAGAGATGCGCGGATTGGCTCCTCATCTGAATAAGCGTACGTGTAAGTTGGCCTACTCAAGTCAGCCAGTGTGGCGCAGAATGTTTATTATGCATTGTAGTCACACATGCCTGGCATGCTCAACTGATAGAAAGTCAAGCAATTCCAGTGCAATATGTGAACAAATAATCTAACAATTAAATGAGCCCAGATTACATTGGCCAAATGTAGGTACGTGACAAATCAAAGTCCTCGCCCGACTGCTGCATACCACTTTTTAGTGTGATTATTGCCACTGTATGTGATGGAAAAACACCAATTTGAAATTCAGCCTCTCTCCTGCTATTTTCAGGCTGAATACGTAATTTACATTCGAGGCTTCTCCCTCATTTTTGAATTTTTCCAATCTGTAGTCAACAACACTTTAATTCAAATTCTAATTCAGTTGAAATGAGGTCTGAAGTTTGTTCTCATGGTGCTAAAAAATGTCAAAACCTTTCTAAAAATGTTGATTGGGTATCTGAGCAATATTGGACAAAGTTTAATTAAAATTTGATTCTGCAAAAGGAGGAAACTCATAGGATCCACTATGCAGTGAAGTTCAGCAGGAGGAGTCTGGCTCACATAAATGTACATAAACCTATGTATGGTAGTCAGATACGTAGCGCTCCGCAAGTGACAGTAAAGATCCACAGATTTACCTGGTAGTGGATCTGTGGTCATAAAAAAATACAGGAAAATGATTGAGAACTAGCTAGGACTAATTTTTGTCATAAAGGGATGTATGGCCCCCAATTTGCAGTTCTGGCGCCAGCCCTGATTCCAGGTGTACTGGGTAAAAAGTAAATATAGCAGCAAGCAGTAATTTGCAAATTCCCTTTAAAGCTAAATTCAACTGAACAAAATACAAAGATAAAATAAGTAATGTTTTAAATAATCAACTTAATTGTTTTTTTTTTTTTTTTTTAAATACCAATTGTGAAATGTGATGTCTGGAACACATTCCTCTGGAGGTGGAGCAGGTGCATTTCCACCACATCTCACCATTTAGTAACACTCAGCAGTTGTTTTCAAACTGCGAACACTAATTGCTAAAGTTTTGAAAGGGAATTAGTTCCCGTTCCCATTTGCTGATGTAAGACTTCAGATGGTTAACAGTCCAGGGTCTCCATTGTTGTATTTAACACTTCTTAATCCACCATATTCTTTCAACAGGAGACAAGTTCAGGCTGCAAAAACACCAGTCTAGCACCTGCACATGTCTGGAAGGTGGCATATGTAGTTCCAAATGCACATTCACCTTCTGCGTTGACTGTTCCTTGAAAGATGTGCAAGTTACCAATGCAATGAGCACTAATGCAGCCCCAGACCATGACAGACACTGGCTTTTGAATATGCCACTGGTAACAGTTCAGATGGTGCTTCTCCTCTTTGGCCGAGAAAACACAATGGTTATTATTTCCAAAACCAATTTGAAAGATTTAGACCACAGCACTCTGTTCCACTTCATGACAGACCATTTCAGATGAGCTTGAGCTCAGAGAAGTTGACGGTGCTTCTGGATGGAGCAGATATATGGCGTCCTCATTACACAGCTAAGACTTAATTTGGATGCAGGTGCCAGCTGGAGGCTAAAAGGTCATACATATCCAATATCAGTATTCAGCCTTGTCTTTTATGCATAGAGACTGCCCCGGTTTCTCCAGAATCTCCATGTCTTTTCATAGTATGGTCAGTTGATGGTGAAATCCCTAAATTTCCCACACGCTGAGAAATGTTGTTTGTAAACTGTATGACTATTTGTTCAGGCAGCTTTTGGCAAAGTGACGAACCTCGATCTCCCTGGTAAATGACTGTTTTTTGAGACTGCTCATTGTAGACCCAATCATAACTGAATCACCTGTTATCTATTCACCTGATACCCTGTGGAATGTAACAAACAGGTGCTTCTCTGATGATTCCACAACTTAACCAATCTTTCCATTCCCCCGTCCCAGCATCAAATTTCTATTTTTGCCAGCATCAAATTCGCAATTCGCACATATTTGAAAAAATCAATACAGTTCATAAGGAGAAACTTTTCTTTTTTCATATTAGTTTTTCTTTTTGCGGTTTAAAAAAAAAAAACACTAAATTCTGTGGAATTGAGGTTGTACTTTTATATGTGCTGAAAACATCAGGCAGTCTTATACTGTATGGCTGCAGCAGTACCCCAGGCAGGTCCTGTTTAAAATACAAACACGTACGCCCACAAACACAGGCATATTCCCTCCCCTCGTGGAGAGCAGTGCTACATGTATAATTCACGGGCCTGCTGAGTACATACAGTAGTAAAGTGCATCCCTGCCATGAGCTTTCAGCAAAAGAAGCGCTCGCTCTCTCCCTTTAATTCACACTACTGCAGCACCCGCTCAAAATGTGCAAGTTCAGAATGGGCTGATCATTTGGCCCTCGGAAGTGCTGCTTGCAGCTTTCTCGAGAACCACCCAGCCAAACAACTTCACACTCAATGCTGCACTTTCTCGGGTCCTCAGTAATTACATGCCAAGTGTGAAGTCAGTTGGATGAACGGCTGTTGAGAAAATCAAAGGACAAACATATAAACAGATAGACGGAGACTCCATCCATTTTAGTTACATGCCATCTCCATCCAGAACTGTCCCAACTGCTGAAGCAAGTGAGTCACAAGACTGGCCTCCAACCCAACCCCCAAGCCCCGGCTGTATCTGCAAGCTCATGAGCTGGGCCTGACTCAGATGGCCTCTGAGAAAAGGCCAATGTTTTACTCTTTCCTGTACCCATACAATTGTATGCTTCAACTCCCAAGTGTCTGCTTCAACTCTAACTTCAACTGAACGTATTTGAATTCGACCATTCTCCTTCAGAAGAGTCCTGGCTTCCTTTGTTTCTCTCAGGGAGGGAAGCGGCTTGCTAACATTTTTCAGCGAGCAGCTATGCCGTGCCAGGACCTAGATCCTCGTTTGAGCAAACACAGCATTTCTGTGCTAAATATCCAAGAGACAGTCCCCAGAGGACTCCTGCGTGGCTCACATTAATCATTTGATTTGAGCTTTCTGAAGGACCAAGCAGATTTCTCCTGCCATTGAGATAGTAAGACCAAGGCTGTGAAGCCACTGGGACAAAGGGGCCAGCCAAGCCTATAGCAAACCCGTCAAAACACTATGCAAACCTTAAAGAACCTGATGCAGGGCAGCCAGCCATTGTTTACCTGCTGGCCCTCATCTCTGACCTTCTGCAGTTTGACAGCAGCCTTCAGGATTTCCAATATAAGTATTACTATATTGTTTACAAGTGTGTGACACAGAGAAATACTAAGCCAGAGATCCAGTCACTAGAGATAAAGGGACAGAGATGGATGGGCTCCCATGACATGCACATGCTTAAGTACAGAATATATTGAAAGGTGTGAAATCTGCTGGGCCTGGCTCCCAGCTGAAACAGACAACCGGAGGGTGCATCGCGAAAGCACAGAGGCTGTGGCAGACAGTGATGTAGAGGATAGCAATGAATCCAGCGAAGAGAGGAACATTTATGGGTTTCAATTACCATCCCCAGTGCTTTATAAAAACTGGTCAATAAGACTTCCGCTCTCTCGAGTTACCAGTTGCAGCACTGGCAGTTTCTCAGCATAATTTAAGTGAGCGAATGCGCTACGCAAGCGTACTGTGGCCACAGAGAGGGTCGCATTCATTTTTGGATGGATGAGGGCAACAGGAGACGTGTTGGGGGAGGGAGGGTGGAGCGCTAAGCTACAAGAAGTCATTAGTGGCAGACAAGACTATGTCTGTCTTTGGCTCCTCCGTGTAGCCACCCCAGTCCAAATATGGGCATTAATTATTCAGCCGATGGCTTGCCAGCATGCCACTCGGGCCGCCGAGCGCTTTGGACCCGGATTACAGCAGTAATTTGAGGCTTTCGGGCATTACGCTCATTGTTCTTTTATTTATGCACCATGGACGTCACTGGGGTAGGCTTAGCGTCTACAGTTTCGGCACTTCCCATTCTCTGTAGGGCTGGCCTCATACAGCCTTACAGGAACAGCCAGCAGCACCGGCAAACAGAGAAACGGGGTTGGCTGGATTAGACCACTGTTATGAAGAAGTAATTCTGTGTGCACATGTCTGTGATTATGTTTGAATTAAGTGTATTTATGTTATATAATTTCATTTGAAACAATAGGCAGGATTGTGTCAAAACCACTGCAGAGACAAGCACTTCCTTATCTTGTATTAAAATGCACTTGGGCCTCCTGTAAAACAGACATGCAAAGCTACAGTAATGTCCCTCACTGTGTCAGTTTGCGGCTCCCCGAACATGCTTAAAAACATGGTTTTGCCACTTTATAGAGAAAAACTAATATGAACAAATGGCTCTAATATGATCAAATGGCTCCAACTTGCTGTCTATTTCTGTTTTTTTTTCCGTTACATAATCTTACTTTCAGTCTTGTCTCACTTTGTTTGGATGTTGGCAATTTTCGCATGGCACAGCAGTATTTCAAATCAACTGTAATAGAAAGAAATATTACGAATGAGCCAATCTACTTTACACTGACAGAATTGCAGAATAAGCATAGTATAATGGGAGGAATACCTTTCTTGTAGCTTGTGCTTACTGTGCCAAGATCAGCATTTAAAGATCAAACTACTCAAGTATATTGCCACATGTCTCAAGCCAGGCTGGCAAACGACTTAAAGCAACATGAACATAAGCTTTCACTTAAATAGGTAAGAAAAGTTGGCAAAGAAAGAGAAGAACAACAGAAACAAAGGAGAAAATGATGTTATCTAGAGCAGACTGAAAGCACTAAGCTTGCGTGACAAAGAAAAAGATCTCAGAGAGAAATCTGCGATTGCTAAACAAAGCAGATAAAAGCATCATGATAGCTAAGGACGTTTCTTGGCCTCACACAGCTGATCTCGCCGGAACAGGTGCGCTTATGAATAATGCTTTGTGAGCAACAGATTATATGCCTTCTATTTAATCTACACATCTCTTCGTCTTATCTCATCCACCCACCGTTAGACTACAACCTGTCTATGGACACCTGGAATATGGAAGCACCAAGAGAATGAATGAGGTTGAAGACTGCAGCTCATAAAGTGCAGCCCATTTTGGAAATTAAAAGACGTTTTAAAATCAATCGTCATTCTGATAAAACATCAAAATATTTTGACTGCCTCGGTTTCATGCAATATCAAAGGAACTTTTCACTCTAGTGGCAAAGATTTATTAATTGACACTAACAGAATATGTTAATTTTGAAACCTGAAATAAAAGGTTTAATTGAGTTAAAATTCTTACGCACATTGTCCACAGTGTTTGCAGCACACATGAGCTGTTATGGGAAATTCATTTTCAGTGTTCAGCACTTAGTAAATGATTCAAGATACAGTATGTGCCAAAGCAATCGAGAGAAACTTTTAGTACTGAAGCAGAATATGCTTTGGATGTGTTACTTCATAAAAAGTCATATTCAGATTTAATTCAACCTGGATTCAACTTCAACGGTAATTACTACTTTTAATAGGATGACAAGTTGTGAAGTTGTGTGTGAGTGCATGTGTGTGCGCATGTGCTTATGCGTGTGTTTGAATTCATACAAGCGTTATTGCATGCCATGTTTGCCCGTAAAACACTGCACACTGTGCAGATACACACAATAAATGAACAGTACTAGTCGAGAGTTTTTGAACACCAGCGATCTTCGAGCAGTTAAGACATGGAAAAAAACTGAGATGGTTAGGTGCTCCCACAGCCAATCCCCAGTCATCAACGCCATACTGAGGGACCATCACTTGACCTTAAGCCTAAGGTTAAAGCTCAGGTCCAAGGTCACAATCTAATTCATAATAAGTACATTCGTATTTGTGCCTGATACAAGCCTAAGCTCGAAATGCATTAATGCATCTTGTATAAATACATGTTCCGCACAAGTTACTGGTTAAGCAACGAATGAGGCTAATAATAGATATCCTTCATTGAACAGGTTAGCTGGAGACTGAATCAGTTTAGGCTTTCGCCAGAACAAAGTAATTTAGAAACATAAAGGTCTATATGTGTGGATGTGGGCAAACAAGGCAGTACTCAGAGTTTCGCGCAGAAAGCAAGATACAGGGCATTTTATGTTACACCTTGAACCCAGGGTCAAAGGTCAAATCCAATGTCACAATCTGACGCACAGTACATGACATTCTGTCAGTCTCTAATGGAAACCTAAGCTCTAAGTGCAATAATTTGTGAAATATAGCACATTTTTGTTTGACCTTAGAGCCAAGGTCAAAGGTCCCATTTTAGGTCACCAAATGATGTAAATACGTGACTTCTTCTCAGTCCCTAATACACGCCTAAGTTGTAAATGCAATAATAAGTGAGACACAGGGCGTCTTCCTGTTTGACCTTGAACCCGAGGTTAAACGTAAAATCCAAAGGCCCAACTAATTTGCAACATATGACATGCTTAAACAAACCTAAGCTTTAAATGTGACTGTAAGCGAGATATGGACCCATTTTTATACGTCTGTGCCATCTATACCCTTAATATATTCATAATTTTGTAAACTCTCATCCAATTTTAATAAAGGTCAATAGGTGTAGACTGTAGAGACCTCACCACTACTAATGCCTGAGCCGAAGGTAAATAAAATTGGTTGACAATGGTGACCTGCAGCTCAATTGTAAGAAACTGCAAGAAAAGTCCAGTGCAAATATCCTGCATTTCCCAATTGTGGGAATGTGCGCATGTGAAAGTGTCCGAGAGGTAAAAGAAGAAATATATGATCTACAAAGCTCTGTAATAATTGTGCACAGCAGAACTACTGAGGAAAGACCACTGACTCTGAAAAGGTCACCAAGCAATAAAGTGAAAAAATGACTAAACTGATGTGACACAAGTGGAGAGCACAGTGACAGTAACTGGTAGTGACAATGGTTCCATCCCAGGGCTAAATGCACTCCTTATCAGTCTGAACTTCTGTACACACACACACACACACACACACACACTATCCTCCCTATTCCTCAACTGCTACCCCCGCCTTTGCTCTCTCTTGCTCTCTCTCTCTATCACTCACTCTCTCATTCTCTCACTCTATCTAAGCAAACATTCTTTTAGCCTAAATCTGAATTCAATAAAATAATAAAAGTCCATATCTGCAGCAACACTGAAAGTGATGAGATAATTCTGTGCCTATTACAGACGAATCATCAAACAAGAGCGCCAGCTCTCCTTCTTTCCGAGAGTCCATGAGCTCCCCCAGACTCACCCCTTCGTGCTGGTGGATTGCGAGGCTTTGCTGTCCTCCATCAGCCTAGAGCAAATAGCTTTGGGGGGGGGAGGGGGGGCTCATTAGTTCCCGTCATTTCCCAGGCATGCACACTCGGGCCCTGCTCTCTCGCTCTGCTAACGCCTGAGTGCACTGCCTCCACTCCACCAGAAAATTCCTACTTCCACAGATTAAGGGCCGGAAAATTTTCCAAAAACCGAAAGTCCCTGCACGCTCCTAACAGGCCATCCTCAAAATCCTCCACCGGAATGAAAGGCTTATAGACAGAACAAAATTGGAATCGTTCATGCTCTGCATTAAGTTTTTGTAATTGCCTGGTCTGTCCTTGCAAACGATGTAGACCACAGGAATTTGTTTAACTTTTTCAGAACTACTTTTTCTCAGAAGGCAAAAGTCCACTGTTACATGCTTCTTTGTACTGTTAAGATAGACAATGAAACAAAGGGTTCAAATCACAGTAAAAGCCATTTACGCAACAGGTCGGGGCAAATACAAAAGTAGTCATGTTTCTCAGCACAAGCCAACATAATCTAAGAAGCATCAATGTATTAGTTACATTGTTGAACATTGGTGGTATTTCCATGTCCGCACTATCAAAATCATGCATGGGAATGGGAAACATCTTTTAAGCTGAATTATGCCAAGAGATACTTTGGTTCAATTCAGGTAATACCAGAAATACTCAATCTCCGGTGAAACTATATTATAGTCCAACAGACTTGACTTTTCCTTAATAAAACTCTTCTATCCCTTCTCAATAACAAGGCACCAATCAACATAAGCTGCCTGACCAAAAAAAAAAAAAAGTTGCGCACACAACTATTTTGTTAGACCCATTTCAGCTTTGAACATGACATGCATTTGTCTTGGTATTGTTTCAACAGTCTTATGCAATGTTACTGCATTTATTTCAGACCCTTTCTTATCCTGACAAGCCCCTCACTCAAGAATCGGGTAGATCTGGACTCATCAAACCACATGACCTTTTTCCATTGCTCCTGTGCCAATCTTAAGGGACCTTCCCAGGTTCATTTGATTTACCTTGTTCCAGCGCAGATATGGGTATAATAACACTACAGTTTATTGGTTCAACACTAAAATGTACCATTCCATTGGTTTTTATTAACATTGCTGCCATGGAATTGATGTTAATAAGCAAAATCACGGTCCGTATTGTGGCAAGCCTTACTCCCTAACCACCCAACCGAATCACTTAATTCTTTTTTCCCTGTTAGATATATGACATATCAATGCAATCACATGAAGATTTTTCTAGATTTCTGTATTTATTTTTTTCTAGTGGTTTTTCTAAAAAAATTCCTCAAATGGGTCAGTAGGATGACACATACACTCCCATTAAGTTGATACCTTTGCCCCTATCAGAAAAGGCCAAAGTGATTGCACGCAGAAATAACCAACAAGTCTACAGTCAAAATTTGAGGCAATTTGGTTGCAAAATAAAAAAAAGTTATCAGCACCAAAAGTGTTGAAAGTCACAAGATTTTAGCTGACTTATAAAAAAAAATTGAGGTGGGAGAGCTTCAAAAAAAGTTATTTTTTAACAAAAATTAATGATATTAATGACAAAATATTTCGATTTTCATAAAGTACACATCTTAGTGAACCTTAAAGGGAAAAAAGAGAAAAATTGAGAAAAATTCATTTTGAACCTGGGAAGACCCCTTAAAGCTCCCCAGCAAACGGAAGTCATTCCTTTTCTTTCTTTGTCTCATTAGCAAGTGGCTTTCTTGAGGCCACATAGCTGTTTAGTCCTAATTCTGCAAGTTCTTTCCCCACTGTGCATGTCAAAGTACTCTTACTTCAAGAAATGAGAAGCTATACAATTGATCATTCAGGGATAAAAGAATTGTTTCCAGCTGAAACATATTAGTCAATGCAATAATGATTAAATCAACGGCTCTTAAGTATTTGCTTATTTAAATCCAAACAGCAACTTTTTTTTTTGGCCAAGCAGAGTTTAATATTATGGCACTTACCTGAAGAAAACTATATATGTAAGTATTCTCCTCCATTCATTGTCAGAAAGACAATAAGCTATCTGTAAAATGTGAAGCTTGGCTTGCAACACTTACTTCTACACCTTCACTTTTGTAAAATAGAGATGGATTGAGAGGGAAGAAGCAGGTGACAGAGAGAGAGAGGAGGCAAAATGCCTTCTGACTTCAGCAGCATTAATTCTTAATTGGAAGGAGCTGCTGTTATTCACTGTGGTGATTCTGCTCCATTTAGTTTATTTGAACAGATCCGACAGCACATGGCATTTCAAGGAGGTCAGCAGAAACAGCCATGGAACCTAGCAGAGCTAGTGTCTTTAATGAAATCTCTCTGCAGGAATAGAGTGCTAACATCTCAGTAACAGTTCAAACCCAGCCCACAGACCCCTGAACAGATAAGACACCAACACTCAAAGAAAAACTCAAAGTCATTCAATTGAAACATGCAGTTCCTATGTTACCTATGACATAAGCCAAAAACAAACTTGGGTCAAAGGAAAAACCAGCGTACAAACGTGTCAAACATAGAGATAGTACTGAACAACATCACGAGGATTACATCATGCAACCAAGTACTGGGATTTGTTGAGATTCTTCAATTCTTCAAAACCAATCCCATGCTTTCATCTTATACATTGCACAATAAAATCCATATCGGTGATGCTTTGCAGTTGTCATACTGTTTTTTGAAAAAGACAAGCATATATTAAATGCACGCCTCTTGCTTAATGCTTGATTCATTTTCCGCGCAGGCCTTCAAGAGACTATTGAAGATGATAAGCCACTAAAGAGCAGGAGGTTCACCAGAAACTGGTAATATAATATTGATGTCCTTCAAAGATCTTAAATAACTGAGCAGTAAAGTTATTGAAAATGACATTCTGAAGTTATTAACTATTATACCGCGGGTCTGTTGAATACTCAGTTGTGATTGGCTGAAGGATGTTCAAAGGGTGTGCATTATTTTCCTATTACAGCACACCAATAAAGTAGCTCCAAACATGTTAGATTTTTTGACAGTATATAAATTCACCACATGTGCACTTCGGGAAAAATTTAACAGACTTTTTGAGTCACAAAGTTACAAGCATTAGGAGACTGATAAGCTAAAATAGACCAAAAAAAATTGTTTCAGTTTTCCAATTTAAATCCTAAAATTTTGGGTCAGTATGGTGATTATGACAAAGAGGAGAGCACAACAACAACTGTCCAAGTGAACTATGAAGCAGTGGAATTAGTAGCCACAGCATCTACATAGCTATAAAATAAAATTAATGACTGCACTCTTACGCATAGCAACAAAGGTTTTACCTGTTTGAAAACAAAATTAGTTAAGAAAGGTAGAAGCCAATAATCCACATGTGAATGCACTTTCTGGACAAAAACACAAAAAATGATCCCCTAAGCTATGCAAATGTGTGATATGACTGTGGTATGAAGTGCAATACATACCGACATGCCGGTCATTATGCGAAAATAACTGCAAGTCATTAATGGCCCCCCAATTCACATCAGGCTGTCTTAAACCACAAATTTGTGTCATTACTTTAGTATGACTGGCACATCCATAATTCTTAGGGCTGTGTACTGTGAATCATGCTGTCCCTTCACAATGTGAAATCATATGCATATAATCCCCGCAAGGTCCTGCTATGCAATACTTGTGTAGTATTTTGGCTTTATTCCCTTATTAAAAGTACATTTTAATTCTATATTACTCCATGAATAATACATTAATAATACCGATTCCTGAATGGCTCCAGTGCTGAATCAAAGCCCGAAGAATTTTGAGGTTCTCTTGAAGACTGTGAGTATCATCCTAATTTTGCAGTAAAAACAACCTCTCATCTAATTTTAGCAAAAAATTGCAGGAAACAAAGGTGCATTATTTATGAATGAGGCAATCCCAATCATTTGCACATTTAAACCTTCCATACAGAACGAATTCATCATGGCGTCCACACGACCAAAAATAATTCATTTTTAAATTGTTGTTTGATCTGCACTGACGACTGAATAAGCTACAAGATAAGACCAAGCGCCATGCAATACAGAGAGCAAATGCATAGGTCATGTGGAAGATGCTTCAAACCATGCACAAAATTACCGAATGGTACAAGCACTTTCTTAATGTTTGCGCGCTGCAGTATTAGATTCCGATGGATTTAGTTCAGTGATGTGTATGATTGGGGGAAAGGTACTGGACTGCGCGTCAACAGCAACAGTTTACGGGGCAAAATGGCGTACGCTTACTGCTGGGCCCCAGTCCTGCTTTCCGCGATTCCTCCACCCGAAATGATGTAGGATCTAAAAGCTTGTTCCAATTCCCAACCCCATCTGTTGCGCACGAAATTACGACGCAGAATCTATGCTAGTAGGTACCATTTATTCTTAATCATTCTGCTCCGGCATAGACTTACTTTATTCACTGAAGGACAGTACCATCTCGATCTTATCCCGGACTCAGAAACCGAAGCTAAAGTGAACAGTAAATGGTTTCGGAATAAATGTACAGGTCTTAACGAGGGTACGTGCATTTTCACAGTCTACGGTAAACGTAGGGGCAAAGTTACCTGATTCAGTTATTTTGTTGCCAATTACTTAAAAACATTGACGCAAGACTCATCTTAAAATTAGGGACACTTTGGTGTAGAGAGCGGCGTTAAAGTGGTCTTTAATCAGCTATAACCACGGGCAAAGCAACCACCGTCTTAGCGATAAGGAATTAATTTTTGTTCATTTTCAAATGGACAGTTTCATAAACAAACCGGACGCACAGACACGCGAGCGCACACATGCACGCTCTCTCTCTCTCTCTCTCTCTCTCTCTCTCTCACACACACACACACACACACACACATATACGTCCCTGGACAGAAAAGTCCATAACCACCTTTCACCAGAGGCGCATAGATGCTGTAAGATTTGAGTTAGAAATGGAATATTTTGACAGATTGAAAAAACGCACGACACAAGGGAAAGCAAGGTGTTTTTGTGCACTCGGACGCTTATGTAAAAATACGCGAAACTATCTGAAAGTCTAGAGCAACGGAGGAATAGTTATCCATGGAACCACTATCAAGAATTAGCCCACAACGGAAACTCTGTGAGAGTGGCAAATTTAAATAGGCACAATACTATGCCTTGTAAAGATAGTGACCACATTTATCTGGGGCAGAGTGAAGTTTGGTGAAGACCGGATTTCAACGCAATACAATCATTTAAATACTGCGTAGAATTTAAAATGATGGAAAGCCTCGCATCCACCGTCACGCCCCAGCGGTTAGCCTCCGGGCTAAATGTTCTCTGGGAAGAGACGACCAAAGAATAGCAATGGGAATATTGTTTGGTAGCCTGTCCTGCGTAGACAATTGCGATAATGTGAAAATTAGCTAAACATTCATAATCATATTACACGACACTCAAAACTCAGCGATAGCGACAAAATGATCCTTACTACGATATCGTGACAACATGTTTAATATTACAACAGCGGAAATTTGCATGCGGACTCTTTTGGGATTGTTCTCTATTTTCAGATCATAAGGTGGAAGAGTTAATCACGCATACAGTGACAATTACAATAAGGTATATTACGATGGGCAAATTGAAATATACGCAGACTGATCACTGTTCCAGAAATTCCCTTCTCACGAGCATAAGCTAAATCCTGAAATAGACTCATTGTAAAATGCCACAGGACATTTACATAAGAAAATGGAATTTCACATTAGTCATGGTTATAATACTTGTATAATTCGTTAAGCGATGAAGGGCATGCCGGTGCCAGTCAGTTTTTGAGATGTACGAATCAAGCAGACATGCTGTACACTTCGACGTAGCGTCAGTCAAACCAACGGACCAAAACACGAAACGGGTCCGAATATTACAATTAGTAAGTGCTTCAGTTCAACGTCTGTCTCTAAACAAGGAAGCAACTGAAATATATCAGTGATGACGATATGCTTGGAAACACTGTCCATCCTCTTAAAACTAGAAGAATGGGATTGGCTCTGCTAACAGTAACACCTGTGCATCGTCCTACAACTGGGCATCTCGATATTCTGATATACAGTGTAACAGCAATTTGCGAAAATTAAGCTGCTTACACCGGACGCGGACGCGAAACGATTTTTTTCGCACGACAGATTACATTCAAAGTCAATGCAAAGACTTTGAATGCAATCGTTTCGCGTGCAAATTCGTTTCGCGTCCAATGTGAAAGCGGCTTTAGCCTACCTAAACCAAAGATAAGTACGTAAAACTGAAGTGCTTCTGCGTGGTTTCATATCTTTATTATCTCAAACCTATTCAAAGACAGGAATGGTATCCCGGTCGGCGTAAATACACAATATGTGAGCAGCGCAGTTTAAGTCACCTGTTCTAATTCTGCGCGCTTCGAGTCCAACTATCTATCCTTCATGTTTTTCTTCCCCCCAGAGCATACTTACGTGTAGTTTTGAGGAAAACTGAGGCTTTCCGTTCCCGGCGAGGATACGCTGAAAATCAGGATAGTTTGGATTGAGACGAAGCAGAAGATGCTGCAGGACTGAGCGTAGAACGCCATTTTTCCATTAAACATTCAAGAAACTGAGTTAAATACAACTGTATGGTTGGACTTCTTTTGTCAAAGGCTACCAAAACAGAGACGTTTAGCTCCTTTGGCTGGCTTGAGAAATTTCAAAGGCTGCTGGCGATTCCTGGTGTGAGGTCTCAATCGGAAACGCGCTGTGGATTGGCAGCAAGACAGGCAATTCGAAGACACGCAGATACGTTGACGCTACCGCCGCTGTCGGTGCCTCTCTCTCTCTCTCTCTCTCCGTCTCTCTCTCCCTCTCTCTCTCTGTGTACACATAAAACAGGCTGAGAGAGGACAAACCGCTACATTTACTCAAATATTCATACACAACAGGCGGGGGCGCGCGTGACGCCGAAACTGTCCCGCTACCCAAGTACGTTATCGTTTCAAGGTAACGCGAGGTGAAACTGCTTTTCGATACACTAAATGATCGCCAACAAATTTCAACACTGAGGACCACTTTAAAATTTGATTCAACAAAAATGACTGAGCAAAAGGCAGAAAGACATCCTGGACTGGTCAGTTATCCATCGCAGGGCCCATGCCATATTCACCCACGCCTTTGGGCAAATTAACCTGGCATGCATGTTTTTGAGCTGTGGGAGATAACCTGAGCACCCCGAGGAAATGGAGAGAATATGAAAACTCCACACACAGAAAGGCCTGAGACCAGATTCAAACTCACAATCTTCTCGCTGAGAGGCAACTGCGCTACCAACTGCACCACCTTGCTACTACCACCACCACACATACCAACTCTACCACTTTTGGCGGTAGACTACTGCTTTCGGGGCTTTTCATTTGGAAAAAATGACCCAAAAGCGGTAGTCTATCGCCAAAAGCGGTAGAGTTAGCATGTATGTACTACTACTACTGCCACTGCTACTGCATAATAATAATAATAATAATAATAATAATTATTATTATTATTATTATTATTGTGTTCAGTACTCATGGAAGGACAGTAGCCTGTTAGTCACCTGGCAGGGATGAGCCCTGATTAAGAATTTAGATTTGAAGATTAAAGGTCAAGTAACCACAAGAAAATCTTTGCTCAGACTGTCATCGAACAGAAACATATCCGCTGGCAAGAAGCAATGAGCTGAGCTTACTCCATTACATTCCTTTGGCACTCCACTTACTGCAAACTGGAAAAGATGGCTAGCCAATAAAACCATTTGAGGCATCTGGGATGTAATGGATATGACATAAGACACATTGCACTGCACCCTCATGCAATGTTCTTCCTATGCTTTCAGTCTAAAGCATTCCTAAGAAGAAGGCATGGCATGCTGCTAATATACCTGCTGTGGCCCAGTGACCGGCTTCAGAAAAGACTCAAACTAGTGACTCTGCTTTCAGTGAACACTGAAATTCCTGAAAAATTTTGGAAGATTGTGAGCATGTGATAGCTCCAGCAGTCCTTTTGTGTTCAGGATACAGTGGACTCCTCATCTCCTTGCTTAATTGAAGAACATCTGCAAGAATGCACCAGAGGTTTCATTATGATACATTATGCCCCAAAGCAAAACAACCTAATTAATCTGATCTCAGATGCATTCAAATTAATGGGCATTACAATAAAAATACACATTTAATGTGAGTTTTGATTAGGGATGTTGCCCTAAGTCATGTGCAAAATATTTTTGCAAAGAAATTGCTATTGCTGACATACTCTGAGTTCTATCGCCTTTTACTCTAAATAACCACACACTGTACTGAACCACCTCCACTCAGAAGGCATACTAGAGTGTCTGGGAGAGAGCTGCATGCAGTGCTGTGAAAAAGTATTTGCCCCTTCCCGATTTCTTCATACATAAAATATAAATCTTTCATATCATTCAACTAATTTTAATAGAAGACAAAGACAATGTGAGTAAACACAAAATGCAGCTTTTAAATGATCATTTTATTTGAAGGCAGAGTTATTCCAAACCTTAACCATCCATTGAAAAAAAAATACTCCCCTAAACCTAGCAACTATTTATACCACTCTTGGCAGCAAAAAGTGCAATCATACACTACCAGTCAAAGGTTTTTGCACACCCCAATATTTTCTGTAATTGTCACAATTTTTCACATTTTGTCCTTGTCTCATATTGGTTGTATAACAGAAAAGTAGGAAAACTGAAGCCTAATGCATAAACCATGTATAACAAAACAAATTAAGAAAAACCAGGATCAGTCATTTTGTCAATATTTAAGCAGATCAGTAATGATGGTCTAATCATGTGCTTCTAAAACCTCTCCTCAAGAACCACCTGTCCTGCATGTTTTAGATCTCTCCCTGCTCCAGCACAGGTGATTCAAATGATCTACTCATTATCAAGCAGCTTCAGGGAGTTGATAGCGAGCTGATCATTTCAATCACCTGTGCTGGATTCTCTGTGGATTTTTCTTGTAAATTTATTACTTGTAATTAACAAGTATTGGGTTCCATTGACTTCTTTGTTGTAAACATATGTGTAAGATAAAGACTTGACAAGATCTTAGGTGTGCAAAAACTTTTGACTGGTAGTGTGTGTGTGTATATTTTATGTTTGGTTGTATATCTTTTGCATGCAAGGACTGCTTGAAGTCTGTGACACAGACATCACCAGACCCTGGGTATCTTCCTTGGTGATTCTCTGCTAGGCCTGCACTGCAGCTTAGTTCAGTTCAAAAAAATGTGTCACTGTCCTATGAATTATGTTGCTCACTTTATCCGAAAACAGGGCTTGAAATGTAAGAGCACAGAGCAGGCACGTAGATAACATTTAGATGGATGGTCTGCTGAGTAAAACAGGAGCACTGCATTCAATGCAAAGAGAACTCACACAATGGTTGAAATCTATTGCACAAATCAAACACAAATAATGTTGCGAAAATCTCAAAATCATAACCCCAGTAATTGCTATCCAGTTGATTTTTTATGCTGCATTTACTTTCCGACAGTCCGGTAGCACTCATTGTTCTTCACAGACGAGAAAGCACTAGGAAAACAATGAATAGGGAATTGTACCAGTGCAGAATTGTTAATGATGAATGAATATTGCTTGTAATTGTTTTTTCCTCAAAATAATGCGACAGTTACTCTCTTAGAAGCCTGACATCGAACTTTCTGTGTAAGATTATTTTGAGAATCACACCAGATTACCAAATATCTGTGTTTGTCAACACAGATTTAAAAAGGTAGTAGCCGCATAGGAACATGAAATAAGCCCCATATGTCGGCTGACATCATACATTATTGCAATGTGAAATGAGAACAATACTTATAAATAAATAAATAAAAAGGACTTGCCTGTGCTGCATTTGTGAAAACAAATACTGGCAATGCTTTTGGTACTTGATATTGATTGTATCTCAGAGAGATTTATTTTCACACTCAGACTGTCAAATGATATTAGCTTGTGTGAATCTCAGAACTCAGACCTGAATGAGTGGCATTTGTAGCATGCTATTCCACATGTTCATTCCACTTCTTTGACATGGGGGCTGTAGTAGGCAACAGTTTCTTAAAGTATCAATTTGAAGTGTTGTACTTGTTATACGGTGTTTTTAAATACTTTAGAATATCTGGGTCGTATTTACTGACAGGGAGGCTTGGGTTGAATTAGCATGATACTACTTGAATTTGTCAGGCTTTGAATCATTGTGATATTTGAGACCAGCCTGAGCGAAGCCACTTATCTTTATTAGCAAACCAGACAATTGATCAGGCAAGCTTTGGATCCTTTTTGCGAAAACATGCAGATCAATGCAGCCGTGTCAATTGATCTTTAAGAGTCTGCGGAAGGTGGGGCCTTCGGTCAAGGGCCGTCATTGGGCGAGCAATCTCACTTAAATGCTTCCACCTGCCAATCCTCCATTGATTCAAGCACTCGAGTGGAACTGCGATACGATTCGAAGTTGCCCTCCAGTTCTATGGAGGCCGCTCATGTATTAAAAAACAAAAATAGGACATTGCACAAGAGGAATTAATCACTCCTTGTTTCCCCTGTCTGCAGGCTGCCGGAAGGCCCGGCACAGGCTGGAAAAGTCATGTCTTCTTTTACACTTAGCATTTGACCTGCATGCAGTGACATGCTTGGGTCCAGTGGATAAAAATGTGAAATACAATATTCACATTTTCACAACCTCTGCAGAGGCTCTCATGAATCACTGTGCTCCAAATGCTCTGACATTCATTCTGCAGTTCACCGCTCACCTCAGCCCTCAGTAAACAGTGCTGAGAGAGCAGGAAAAACACCATTGGAACAGGGGAGAGAGCACAGCCCTGAAAAGCTGTGGTCAATGTACAGTGATATGTTTATCCAGCAGCAAACATGAGGGACCTCACCTGAGGCTGCATTCTCTAAAATGAAAATAATCAATTTCCTACCAGTATGTCATTTATTTTGCCTATTTGTTTTATAGTTGTTTGTTTTTGCTTTGAACTTTACTTTTTTTTTTTTGCATTTTTGCTTTGCAGTTTTGCAATGCTCGATTGCATTTTTTTTGCATTGCAGACCTCCAGCCCCATACAACCCTGACCCGGAATAACTGGATGGGATAATGGATATGTGAATGCATATTTGTCATGCATTATAGAGGGCTGAACTGAATATGATTGAATTTGATGGACAGAATCTTAACTTTCACTTAATCTTCGGAATAATATTTTCAAACCTCTTATTCCAAGAAAGATCTGAATGAAAATCAGGTTCTAAGTGCACACCTAACCATGGGCACTGCACCCCTAAGTACCACAGCACTGAAATGTTTAATTCAAAGCAGCAGACAGGGATGAGCAATAGATTAAAAACCCACACTCCATCCAATTAGTGAACCTTGCAAACAAAGCAACATGTTGAAAGTGTATATCTCTCACACGTCTGCAAGTTATTGGATCGTTCAGTCAGTCTAATTTTGCATTCCAGTGACAAAATGCAAGCACTTGCAGGATCAGGGAAGAGACACATTGATCAAGTTAGTAATAGAACATATAATACATATGATACATAAATACACAGATTGTCAGAGTGTGTAACTACTGAATAGTATCTCTTACAGCATCCTGCATGTGCTGCAACAATGTAATACCCTACCAGCACAGATAATCTTCCCTGCTATTGAACAATGTCACCGAATAATCATGTATATTATAGTGTATGACACTGGTGCATTCTTGAGCAATTTAGATTTTTTTATGGAAATGCAAGCAAATGCCATTTGATGACATTTTTCTTGATATCCTCATAGTCCATTTTGCCTGCACTCTAAAAGTTCCATGGTCCTATGACCTCACCAAAAAACACAATCAAGGCCAGTTTTATTGACACAAATGAAAAATTATTGAATATATTTGTTATTTGTGATTATTTTAGTCACATATTTTGAGCATCAATCCTTCTGCAAATTTATCAGTCAATCACAATTATCCCTAAGGCCATTGCAATGTAAATAATGTATAGAACATAATTTGTTTACTTGGATAATAGGAGAAAGACATTACTTTAATGAAGAGTGGCAAAAGTAACAAGGATGTAGAGAAGGGTCCACATAAGTACATTGAGCAGACAAATTGTTCATGACACTGTAATATGACTTTAGTTTCACTTGAACTAAGGAGTTCCTTGGAGTGAATTAATTGTAAAATATATATTTTTGAAAAAAACGTGTGTTGACATAATTATTTTTCATTAAAAACCAGTTTTTCGGTGTATGTTCATGAGCCATTGGTTGAAGGCATGTTGAGGGCAAATTCTGAAACTGAACAACTTTGCTGTGAGTGGATGCCACGTTCATATTTCTGTGCGCTTTGGTCAAATTATTTGGGAGAATAGGTGGTTCCCTAATAAGAACTCATCTTGTTTAGCGCCTCATACCAGTAGTGTTTGGTCCCCAATGAGCCTTTGAGGGCTTTATTTTTTCACTTTGAGATTTCACTATTAAAACTGAGCATTAGTTTTCACATAGACCTTATATCTGGCTTAAAACAAATTTGTTTTGAATCTGTTGCCACAGTGCAGTGCACTGTCTGCTCCAGAGGGTGGCTCAGTATATAGCATTTGCTACGGAAATTAGACTGAACTTCAGTTTCAGAACTTTAGAATGGAGTGCAGTTTTGAAACAGAGGAACAACCTAACACCAGAAAAAAAAACCTTGGCTAAAAAAGTCATTGACAGCTGGGAGGGAGAGCGCATTGGGAAAAGACGGCACGACCCTTGCACTGAACAACTGATTGTTCAAATTTAATAACCTGTGCTGAGGTAAAAAAAAAAAAATGAAGCTGTCATTCCCTGTACATTTCTTGTGTGTGCATGCTCATTGCTCATGTGTGTTTGTGAGAGTGTGTGTTTGAGTGGGCTTTTCAGTGCTGTGAAAAAGTATTTGCCCCCTTCCTGTTTTCTTATTTTTTTTGCACATTTGTCACATTTAAATGATTCAGATCATCAAGTACATTTTAATATTAGATAAAGATAACCCAGTTACAAAATGCAGTTTTTAAATGATGATTTGATTTATTAAAGGTCCCCTATTATGCAGATCCTTCTTTTAATTCATACAAGTAATGTTATAATGTTGGATGTCCATACTCAACCTCTGCAAAGTTTCTAAACATAAGATCCTGGGGTTTGCCATAATCTGAGATCGTGATATCCTGAGCGTGATTCCCTCTCTGATCAGCTTGTCCCGAGATCTTCACGAGATCTGGGCAAAACCTGACGTCAGGCTGTTGCGTCCAATTAGGACTGACCTGGCCAGAGCCAATCATGGTGCTGGACCTGCCCACCCCGGAATTTATTCTATCAGACACAAAGGAGCCTGCGGATTTATCAGTATATATCCCAAAGCTGTTCATACATGTTTTTTGGATGCGAAAAAAAGCACAACTATTTTCTCTTCCAAAAGACGATGCCACCAGAAATCAGTAGGTAGCTTTTTTGTTTGCTGGTGGCAAACAGCCACACTCAAAGGGAAAGTTAGCTGTTTGTGCTTGGCATTTCACCGAAGACAGCTTTGTCAATAAAGGATGATTCGACGCTGAATACGCATCTCTGCTGCTTCTCAAACCTGGAGCAGTTGCATCGATCAAGCGCTCGGAGCCACAAGCTGTAATTAACAATATAACAGCAAATAATGTAAGTGAAGCTAATGTGTTACGGGTGGCTAGCAGGACTGCTAATGATAGTTAGCACTAACAACTGGCCTCAAACGCAGGCTTTGTAAAATATCTGAAGATAAAGCCTGGATTGGTACCAACTGTCCGTGACTCACAGATGCGGAAGCAGTAAGTTTTACCATTTTTGTGTTGCTTTACTGTATAAGCCAACCTAACGTGATAGCCTGTTGAATGTGGCTGTAGCACTGCGGCTAACGTAGCTAAGCTATTGTTGCTAATGTTTGTGTCCTAAATATGCCAGAGTAAATAATATCAAGGAGACATTCAATAGAAGGCGTGTGAACATAAACCTCATTTGAAGCTAACTTTTTATACTTGTTTGTAATTTGGATGCTTGGTACAACTGTTCACAGTAAAAGAACTTACTATCTGTAAAATCTTTACTACAGGATAATGTTTGTCTCTGTCGTTATGATGACCGCTCGGTTACTACCACATGTTCGTTCGCGTTCCGTGCTACTTAAAAATGCTCCTGGTTAACTTATATGCAGTAATTTAGATTGGTATGCTTGTGTTATTTTGGTTAGCATCAAGGTGGTAGTTTCATCACAATGTTACCTGACCATAGCCGCTACAGTTGAAGCTAACCGGAGAGGTGTTGTGCTTGTCTGCAAAGTTGGCCTGATAAGCCTGCAGTTAGACCAGAGGTTTGCTTCACGGAGCTTAGGTTACGTGTTTGGGTTTGTTCACTGCTGCTGTGAAATGATCGTTTTACTTATCCATGACCGGGGTAAGCTGGGTACTTTGCCGTGGTGTGGGCTAGCTCTCTGATCCTACCACGGTGAAAGTAATCGCGAAACGCACCATAACATGTCTGGTATAACAAACGATTTCTCTGCATTGCCATGGCGGAATTTCATCCACCTTTGAAAATAGTTCTGGCCAATAAAAAGCCGAAAAAGAAGTGGAGGTCAGATTCGGATTTCTGGTAGAAGTTATCAATTTGCTAGCTCCAGATAAGCAACGCTTACACCGTTTGTGTGTTTTCGCAACAAACTCATTTAGTAGCTTGGGGTCGGAATTGTGTTTTGTTTTGGTAGAAATGGTTAACAGGAGCTTTTAGCAAAGTTTCCTCCGGGTAGCTAAGTGGGTATATAACATGACTATATAACATGCAGCTACAATCACATTTATGCAAGGCGAGACAGTAGGAGGGAAACACTAAAATTTCAACTTGCCACTCATCGACATCTTGCTGTAAACGTTGCTGCAATACTTCAATTGCTTCTTCTTCCCGTTCGGGGTCGGATTGGGGATCAAACAAGTACGGGCTTACAGCAATAGATGCCGCAGAGAGCTGTCCTTAAATACCTGCCATCTTGGTTTCCTGGTTTTTCGGGTCTGCACCCTCCCCCGGAATCGAAGCGGCCATGCAACCAATCAGAGCAGCGCCTCATTAGCATAGCCTCCCTGCCCACTCGAAACAGCTCATGTTTCAGGCCAGCACAGACGGGGTGAGAGAAGAGGTCTCACTGGGCCTGGATGTGTGGTTTTTTTGTAACTGAATTCTTAACATTATTTTAAAGACCCATTGGACATATTTTAAATGACTAAATACAGCATAATATTGAACCTTTAAGGGAAAAAAAAGCTATCCAAACCAACCTGGCCCTATGTGAAAATGTAATTTCCCCCCCTTGTTAAATCATGAATTAACCATAATTAACCACATTTTTTGAGATCAATATTGTTATGACTTGAAAATCACAACAAAGAAAACCAGCAATGAAAACTGAAACAAATTTATTCTTCACTGATAAAAAAAAAACTTCTACAAATAATCCACTGTTTAATCTTATAATAACTCTCTAATGCCACTATGTAACTCTGATGCCAAAACAAAACTCTCCTCTAACTGACCAAAATCACAGCATTTATATAGACTAGGGACATTCTGGAAAGATCTACAGGATTGCTGAGTAATCCGGCCCCCTCCAGGCAAGAAGGTGCCAGAAACCTCTCGAAAGCACTAGTCTATTTCATCACAAACAAGTGGTATTGCAGCAGATCATGTTTTGCTACAGACATACCACCAGAGGGTGCTAAATGATGAACAAAATAGACAAATAGCTGACCAGTAAGGCAGCACAAATAGCATGTAACAAATCTCCATTAACAAATGATATACAGTGCTGTACATAAAACACTCATACATAACAATATCACCAGCCACACCTAGGACTGATTACTGCCAGACCTGTTGAATCAAAAATTCACTTAAATATAACCTGTCTGACAAAGTGAAGTACAGTGCCTGACAAAAGTCTTGTCACTTATCCAAGTTGTAGGAACAACAAATAATAACCTGACTTGTAGTTGATCAATTGGAATCAAAAATGGCAAAATGCGAAATATACCAAAATAGAGTTTTGTGTCATTGATTGATTTTAATGCCTCGGCAAAGCCTCTAGATTTGTTTGTCTGTCTGTTACCATCATAACTGAAATATAAAGTAACAATGCCAAAATAGAGTTTTGTGTCATTGATTGATTTTTGATAATTTAATTTGTACAGAAAGGTCAGCATTTTGCTTTCATTTAATTTGACAAAAGTCAGATTTTGCTTGGACAAAAGTTGAAAAAAAATGTGGAAATTATACATACACTTTATTTTGAATACACAAATATGCCACTATAATATCAGAACATAAAGCCATGGTGCCTTGGAAAAAAAGAATTAATATTGCGTATATGACTCCCATGAGCTTGGAGGACTGCATCCATACGTCTTGGCAATGACTGAGATAACTTGATGATGAAATCATCTGGAATGGCATAGAAAGCAGTCTTGCAGGACTCCCAGAGTTCATCAAGATTCTATGGTTTCATCTTCCAAGCCTCCTCCTTCATCTTACCCCTGAAATGCTCAATAATGTTCATGTCAGGTGACTGGGTTGGCCAATCCTGGAGTACTTTCACCTTCTTCGCTTTCAGGAACTGTGACATGGAGGCAGAAGAATGAGGAGCAGCAGTATAAGTAAGGCAGCAAGAACTTCTTGATATTTCAGGCTGTTGATGTTGCCATCCACTCTGCAGATCTTTCTCACACCCCCATGCTGGATGTAACAACAAACCATGATTTTTCCTCCACCAAACATGATTGTTTTCTGGGAGAATCTTGGGTCCATGAGGGTTCCAACAGGTCTTGTACGGCGACTGGCATGCAGTTCAATGGATGATTCACCAGAAAAATAAACTTTCAGCCACTTTTCCAGTATCAATCCTTTCTGCGAGCTGTGGGCCTTGGCAAATGCAATGCAGGTTTTTTGTTTTCTGTTTAATGCAGACTTCTGTGTACTAATTTGGCAATGAAAACCACTTTGAGAGAGAATTTGACAAACTCTTCTTGTAGATACCGGGATTTTTGGTGACATTTCCTCATGTAGCTTCGTTGTAGTTGAAGAAGGGCTAGCCTTGTACAGTTGAAGCAACAAACAGTCCTTTCAAACAGTTGTCATACCGGGGTCTGTCTGACCTGCGCTTGCCATAAACGTCACCAGTTTCTTCAAATCTTTTTCTCATCCCCTCCACTTGACATTTGGATACATTAAAGATGTCTGCCACCTCAGCAGCAGACAGTCTTCAGGCTCTTGATGATCAGCACTTTGGTCTGTGGTTGAATCTTTGGTATGTTGTCAGAGGTCTAGTCACACCTCATATGAAAGTCTGGTGTGCTGGGGTTATTTCTATACACATCTGGGAATGTGTTAATTACAGTATTTGTCATAGGTTAAACTCTAATCTGCGATTTGTTGCATCATCTGAAGAGACGACAAGACTTTTGTCCTAGCAAAAACAGATGTTATGGGCTTAGCCATGCTGTGAACATCAGAACACTTTTTGACGGTTTCATTTTGCACCAAATTATTAATGTGAAAGCAATTGACATTAAAATGGACCATATATTGTAAAAATTGATTGGTTAGAAATAAAGTTATATGCTATTTTTAGTTACTATGTCCTTATGCGACAAGACTTTTGTCAGGCACTGTAGGCTAAAAGATCTCAAAAAGCAACACATCATACCGCGATCTGAAGAAATTCAAGAACAGAGTCATTGACATCTATCAGTTTGGAAAGGGTCACAAAGTCATTTCTAAGGCTTTGGGACTCTAGCGGACCACGATGAGAGCCATTATCCACAAGTGGAGAAAACTGTGAACAGTGCTGAACCTCCCCAGGAGTGGCCGGCCTACCAAAATGACTCCAAGAGCGCATCAACGACTCATCCAGGAGGTCACAAAAGAACCCAGAACAACATCTAAAGAACTGCAGGCCTCACTTGCCTCAGTTAAAGTAAGTGTTCATGATTCAAAAATAAGAAAGAGACTGGGCAAAAATGGCATCCACGGGAGAGTTCCAAGGCGAAAACCACTGCTGATCAAAAAGAACTCAATGGCTTGCCTCACATTTGCCAAAAAACATCTTGATGATCCCCAAGACTTTCGGGAAAATATTCTGTGGACTGACGAGACAAAAGTTCAAATTTTTTTTTTTTTTTTTTGGAAGGTTTGTGTCCCATTACAGCTGGCGTAAAACTAACACAGCATTTCATAAAAAGAACATCATCCCAACAGTCAAACATAGTGGTGGTCGCGTGATGGTCTGAGGCTGCTTTGCTGCTTCAGGACCTGGATGACTTGCGATATTTGATGGAACCATGATTTCTGCTCTCTACCAGAAAATCCTGAAGGAGAATGTCCGACCATCAGTTTGTAACGTCAAGCTCAAGCGCACTTGGGTTATGCAGCAGGACAATGATCCGAAACACATCAACAAGTCCACCTCTGAATGGCTTAAAAAAACAAAAAGAAGGTTTTTGAGTGGCCTAGTCAAAGTCCGGACTTAAATCCAATTGAGATGATGTGGCATGACCTTAAAAAGGCCGTTCATGCCCGAAAACCCTGCAATGTGGCTGAATTAAAACAATTTTGCATAGAAGAGTGGGCCAAAATTCCTCCACAATGATGTGAAAGACTCATTGCCAGTTATCGTAAATGCTTGACTGCAGTTGTTGTCGCCGAGGGTGGTACAACCAATTATTAGGTTTTGTCATGGTTTGGTCCCGCTCGATGCAACCTGCAATCCGGCGGGCACTGGGACCATGTACCCAAAAGCATAGAAAGGACCCACTCGCACAGGCTGATACAAAAATAGCGAAAGTATTTAATAAATATACTTTAAAAAATAACAATTCTCCAACATAAGAACACAGGGGAGCAGCAGCACCACACAGCAAGGATAAAAACCCAGAATGCAGCTGCAATGCCCATTGGCCAAAGCAGCTCTTAAATACTTAAACTTCATCTCCACTTCAACGAGCAACAGGTGTGGCTCGTTGAAGTGCAGGCGAAGACAGCCAAAGGGGGAGGGGCTGCAAGGAAACCCTTACAGGTTTAGGGGGCAATCACTTTTTCACATAGGGCCAGGTAGGTTTGGATAGCTTTTTCCCTCAATAAATGAAATCAACATTTAAACACTGCATTTTGTCTTTACTCGGGTTATCTTTGTCTAATATTAAAATTTGTTTGATGATCTGAAACATTTAAGCGTGACAAATATGCAAAAAAATAAGAAATCAGGAAGTAGGCAAATAGTTTTTCACAGCACTGTATATATGTGTGTGTGTGTGTGTGTGTGTTTGAGTGTGTATGTGCGCATCTGTTCAAAATAATGGAGAGATTTCAGGGATAGTTCTTGATAATTGTTTTATTATCAGCAGATACGACTGATGCATTTACAAATGCTAATCTTGTTCAGCACACATGAACAAATACACGCTTAACTGGTTGACTGAAATATCGTTTGGAGTGTAAGTTATCATTGAACTTGGCTATGCTTGCCACCGTGTGCTGAATGAGTCAGTAAACCTAATAAACGTAATACCAAAATTGATCAAATTCCCTCTGTTGGCTAGCATGATTAGGAACGAGCACACAATATTAACTAGCTAAGTCACCTAAGACCCATCACCCCCCAAAAAAATGCATTTTCCAGAAATAGTCCAATCTGAAGTTAATATATAGCTCTCCACTGGCCAGTAATCGTTTGCGATGAAAATGCCTTTGTTTGCCGCGTAATGTCGCTCTGCTTGCTCCGATGATGCCTGAAAGGCATTTAATTTCACATGCAACTTACTAACGTTATCATCATAGATCAATATTTTCAATAGATTGCTAAAAATATAATCTATGATTTGTTAGATGCTGAACGAGCTTGACTGTGTGTGGCAAGCCAGCTAACGTTTATGTTCGTTTCGTTTTGAACAAGCTATATGGCCTGTGTGATATCTGATTTCAGCATAAAATATGATGGAGCTTCAGTTATACCCCATCACACCGGATTGGCGGTGCCACTGCGGATTTTTGTCAAAATCGCCATCACCATAGTGACACCGCCAGTAGTGTTTTCATAGTTTTCCCCTACCCGTCAAACATGTGTTTTTCTTTGCGGTGCTACTGGGGAACCAGGGCGGAACCACGGTGGGGTCACTGAGGACATGGCGATCCCATTGAGTTGCCACTACGGTTTGATGGTAACATCTTACCTTGCGGGAGGATGGCCAGTTGCTGAATGATGGGGTTGGATTCACTCGATGTTTATAATTCCCTTTTCATGTTACAGTCGTTGCTGCATACAAAATTGTGGACCTGAAAGGTATGGTCGTGGAAATCAGCCGACTCACAGCAGCAGACGAGAAAACCTTCGTTGCAGATAAAATGCACAGTCATTCCAATGGACATGAAAAATCAATAAATTGATGCGAATGATCAAAGAATAAAAATCTAAATTTGTCTTTGGTCGTGATTTACTGGACAGAACAATAGTTTTAGTATTTGAGTTAATATTTTTCAAAATCGACAGAAATTAGCAGTCAAGAAGTTGGTTTATCATAAGAAAAGTCAGTTCTTCTGTGGGTTAGCAGTACATTTGAGCAACGCCACTCACTGAAGACCTACCTACCGTGGTAACTGCAGTTTGCGAAGGGGGAATGGGATGGAGGCCCAGTCACGACAGAGGATAGGGTTTCTAAAAGCCACCCAGGGTTGATTATTGCAACGCACTCCTCATCGGGATCCCAAACAAGAGCCTACAAAAACTACAGTACATTCAAAACAGCGCTGCCAGGATCCTGAGGAGGGTGTGCAAACAGGACCATATCACACCCGTTCTCCACTCCCTTTACTGGCTTCCCATCTCCTCCAGAATAAAATGTGAACTCGCTCTCCTCACCCACCACTGCCTTCATGGAAACGCCCCAGCATACCTCCAGGAACTGCTTCATCAACAATCATCAACCCGCCTCCTCCGATCCCAAAACACCTACCTGCTTCAAACCCCAAGAACCAAGCTCCGGACCATGGGAGATCGAGCATTCTGCTCAGCTGCCCCTCGACTGTGGAACTGCCTTCCATATCACCTGAGGGTGCCACAGTCTTTGGACGTTTTTTAAGCAGTCCTATAATATTTTATTTTGATTTTTGTGATTTTATTCTGTAGGCACTTTGAGATTTTTTCTTTTAAAAATGAAAAGTGTATTATAAATAAAATTCATTATTATTATTATTATTATTATTATTATTATTATTATATTATTATTACCCATGAAACGTGAGTGACCACTAAAGGAGAAATGGTAACAGAAAAAAGGAGCGTAACTCCCCGGCGATTCCATCAACAAGAAACTGCCCAGAAAAAGTGGGCGAAAATCCTCCCAGAAAATAAGATCTCTCACATAAAAGGGACAGACTGAGTAACCACTCCCTTCTGTGAGAACAGGAGTGAACCGACAGAGGTCTGCAAACAAAGACAATGCTCCAACAAACAAGACCTTCTGTGAGACAGAACATATACTCTGACGAACACAACGATAAATCGGACAGACAACAATAAATAGGATGGACAAACACCAAATCCTCAACTCTTTCAAGGAGATTCCTCCGACTAAACGCAAAGGGCTTAATAGTCCTCGTAAGAGTGACACAAAAGCCCTGAACAGCGGCGGACGAGCTTATTAAGTAACCTCTCCACAGCTACAAACAATAAGCAATCAACCACTTGATCAGTGAGCAGGATAGCCCTCAGGTTGGCAAAGAAAAAGCACAGCAGGCAGCAATCCCCCAAACCGTGACACCATTGGCACAGCCAACATGTTGGGCAATGACCGTTACCCTGTAATTTCAGTCTGATATCATCCTATGTTCTGACCAGAAAAGTTTTGTAGCAAAGTGGAATTTATTCACTAGACTGTGAGTAATTATGGGAAAATGCACATGATACTTCCTAATTGTAATTTCCCACATCCTTTTTGATAAAACTTATTTTTGAAGTCACATTTTGGTGTCCTAATTTGAGCCAAAAATCATTTTAATTAATTTAATTTTAAAAAATCCCCTCTTGGGTCCAAGTGGTAGTTTTATCTTCACTATATCTCTTATATTATGAAAAAATCTCAACAATGAGGGACCGAAAATATTAAGCATGTAGCTTCCTGTGAACTGTTGCGATATATTGCCGTTTACTGTTACCATGGTGTTAAGCACCACGGAGAGCGTACAAGCACTCCATTGGAAAGTCACACTGGCCAGTAGACCATATTTTATCATAGTTATATGTGCACTGATAACGTCATACCTGCCTGTAATCCCCCCACCCCCCAAAAAAAAAAAAAATCGGATTTAGACGAATCACGAGAATGATTTATTTTGATCTGAAATCTGCAGATTTCCGTGAATCCGAGAGAATTGCCATCCCTGTATTAAAATGAAAGATTGGAGATGATGTGGGGTTGTAAGAGAGGAAAGATCACCTGACAGAGAGACAGAAGGGGAGGAGGGGATGCTGAGGCTGAGGATCTCGGACAGCTTTCTCATGACCTTCGACCAAAACTGTCTAACTGGTGTGCATTACCAAAATATTCAGGCAGTGTGTGACAGTGTTATTACTGTAAAGTTCATGAGGTACATTTTGTGATTGGTGATATGTATCCATCCATCTATCCATTGTCTTCCGCTTATCCGGGGCCGGGTCACGGGGGTAAGAGATTAAGTAGAGAGGCTCAGGCGCCCCCGTCCCCAGCCACTTCCTCCAACTCTGCCTGAGGGACCCCAAGCCGTTCCCAGGCCAGCCTGGAGATATAGTCCCTCCAGCATGTTCTGGGTCTGCCTCGGGGCCTCCTACCAGTTGGACATAACTGGAAAACCTCTAAAGGGAGGCGTCCAGGAGGCATCTAGACTAGATGCCCGAACCACCTCAACTGACTCCTCTCGACGCTGAGGAGCAGCGGTTCTCCTCTGAGCCACTCTCGGATGTCCGAGCTTCTCACCCTATCTCTAAGGGTCAGCCCAGCCACCCCACGGAGAAAGCTCATTTTGGCTGCTTGTTTTCGCGATCTTATTCTTTTGGTCACTACCCAAAGCTCATGACCATAGGTGAGTATTGGAATGTAGATCGACCAGTAAATCGAGAGCTTCGCTTTTATGCTCAGCTCCTTCTTCACCACAACGGACCAGTACAACGCCCTCTGCACTGCAGAGGCTGCAGCAATCCATCTGTCAATCTCACGTTCCATCCTACCCTCGCTCGTGAACATGACCCCAAGATACTTGAACTCCTCCACTTAGTGTAACAATTGACCCCCCACTTGAAGGGGACAACCCACCTTTTTTGGGAGAGAATGATGGCTTTAGATTTGGAGGCACTGATCCTCATTCCGACCTCTTCACACTCAGCTGCGAACTGCTCCAATGTGTGTTGGAGGTCACAGCGTGATGATGTCAACAGGACCACATCATCTGCAAACATCAGAGATGAAATCCTGAGGCCACCAAACTGGACATTCTCCAAACCTACGCTGCGCCTTGATATCCTGTCCATGAAAATCATGAACTGAATAGGTGACAAGGCACACCCTTGGCAGAGTCCAACACCAACTGGAAACGAGTCCGACTTAATGCCGAGAATGCGGACACAACTCCGGTTTTGGTTGTACAGGGATCAAATGGCTCGAATTAACGGCCCTGGAGCCCCATACTTCCGCAGCGCCCCCCACAGGATACCTCGTGGGACACGATCATAAGCCTTCTACAAGTTCACAAAACACATGTAGACTGGATGGGCAAACTCCCATGACCCCTCCAGTATCTGTGCGAGGGTGAAAAGTTAGTCCATTGTTCCATGGCAGGAACGGAACACGCATTGCTCCTCTTGAATCCAAGGTTTGACAATCGGGCGGCGCCTCCTTTCCAGCACCCTGAATTGACATGTCTTGGGAGGCTGAGCAGTGTGATCCCCCTATAGTTGAAGCACACCCTCCAGTCCCCTTTTTTTTTAAATGGGAACTACCACCCCAGTCTGCCAGTCCATGGGTACTATACCCGACATCCACGCAATTATGAGCAGGCGTGTCAACCATGACAGCCCAGCAACATCCAGGGCCTTCAGCATCCCAGGACGAATCTCTTCCATCCCTGGTGACTTGCCACTGCGGAGCTTTTCGACCACCTCAGTGACTACCACCAGGGAAATGGCTAACGACTCGCCCCAGAGTCCTCCGTCCCTGCCTCCTCAATGCTCCTTACACCATGAGACAATATCCTCAGTTGAGGTCAGCAGTTCACCACCCCTGCTGAAAACAGCCTGGGCGAAGCCCTGCCTCCTCTTCCTGAGTCGTCTGACGGTTTGCCAGAATCTCTTTAAGGCCACCCAAAAGTCCTTCTCCATACCCTTCCCGAACTCCTCCCAAACCCGAGTTTTTGCTTCAGCAACCATTGCTGCAGTCCTTCTAGCCTGCCAGCACCGGTCTGCCAAGTCGGGCGTCCTCTGGGCAACCAAGCCCGAAAGGCCACCTTCTTCAGCTTGACGGTCTCCCTCACCACTGGTGTCCACCTAAGGGTTCTTGGGTTGCCGCCGCGACTGGCACCGACAACCTTCAGGCCACAGCTCCTGGCAGCCGCTTCCATAATAGAGACTTTGAACAGGGTCCACTCGGACTCCATGTCCCCAGCCTCCCCCGGGATATGGGAAAAGGTGTGAGTTGAAAATTGACCAGACAGGGTCGTCTACCAAATGTTCCCAGTCCACCCTCACAACACGTTTAGGCTTTCCAGGTCTGTCTGGCAGTCTTCCTCGCCATCTGATCCAACTCACCACCAGGCGGTGATCAGTTGACAGCTCAGCCCTTCTCTTCACCCGAGTGTCCAAGACATATGGCTGCAGATCTGATGACACGATTACAAAATCGAACATCGATCTTTGGCTAAGGGTGCTCTGATACCAAGTACACTTATGAACACCCTTATGCTCAAACATGGTATTTGTTACAGATAATCCATGACTAGCAAAGAAATCCAATAACAAAGCACCACTCGGGTTCAGATTAGGGAGGCCATTCCTCCCAATCACTCCCCTCCAAGTGTCTCCGTTGTTGCCCACATGAGCGTTGAAGTCTCCCAGCAGAACTATGGAATCCCCAGTAAGAGCCTTTTGCAGGACCCTACCTAGGGACTCCAAGAAGGCTGGATACTCTGAACTGCTGTTTGGTGCGTAAGTACAAACAACAGTCAGAGCATTCCCCTCCGCAACCTGCAAGCGAATTGCAGAGACCCTCTCGTTCACTTGGATGGACTCCAACACGACGGCACTCAGCTGAGGGGACACTAGCATCCACACTCTGCTTGCCGCCTCTCACCTTTGGCAACTCCAGAGAAGGAGAGAGTCCAACCCCTATCAAGGAACTTGGTTCCAGAGCCAGAGATGTGCGTAGAGGTGAGTCCAACTACATCTAGTCGCTACCGCTCAACCTCCCGCACAAGCTCCGGCTCCTTTCCCACCAGTGAGGTGATGTTCCATGTCCCAAGAGCCAGATTCCATGACCGGGGTCCAGAACGCAAGGGCCCTCGTCCCCGTCTGCCACCTGATCTTCTTCGCACCCATCCCCTACTCCTCTCCTTGCTGGTTGTGGGCCCACGGGAGGCAGCTCCTCGTCACCTTTTCGGGCTGAGCCCGGCCGGGTCCCGGGAAAAACCCGGCTCCCTGTGAGCTCCCCTCCCAGGCTCCCAGGTTCTTATTTCGGTAGGGTGATATGTATTCTGTGTAAAACCTCGTATTGAATAGCTGAATTTTAAATTTGTGTGACATGGAGTATGTTTTGCTGCACATTTTTTTGCCAGTTTAAGTCTTGTTGAGATCTGTTCAAGTCTGCTGTCCATTTTTCTATTGGTATTGAGAAAGTATTGCATTGGAGAGAAAAGAGTTTCTAGATCTGGGATAGTAACTTTCTAGGTTGAAATGAAGCAAATTTTAGCAGTAAGGGAGGAGTGGAGTTATGGAAGTCATGGATATTAATTTGCTTTTTTATGATCTCTTTCAACTGTTTGTACTGATAGTGGCAGTGGTGGGGTAAATTGGATGTTTGTAAGGTCAAAGATCATGAAACAGCGAGCAGCTGATAGCAGTCAATCACCACGACCAGCTGGAATACACGGCTTCTGGCAAACTAGATTTGAATTTTTTTTTTTTTTTTCGTAATTATCCTTTGGAAAATAAATAATATAATAAACACAAAACCAAAAACCAAAATTTTTGTGATCATGTTCATATAACTGTCATTGAAGGTAAGTAAGTTATATAAACATAACGTTGCCCACTAGCTAACATTCCATCGAAGGAGAATGTCTGTGGTAATCAGTCATTAAGTAATACATTTGCAGAGTTCTGGTGGTTTATGGGCAAAATCACCTTTTCTGATAGAAAGGACATTACTATATTTTCCATTTCAATTCAGATATATTATCAATACTGCATTTGAAAAGCTAAAATAAACTTAAGCCTTTTTTCATCCAGAAGGAGATGTAAATTTTTATTTGCGCAATTTGGCTCCATTCACTTTCATTCATTGGGGACTATCTTGCATACGCCCATGGCATGAGGGCTGTTTTGTTTCTGAATGTTACATCAACACCAGCATAATGGGTTTTCCAGTTTTAGATTTTAAGAGTTGTGTCAGATTTACCATTGCCCAGTTTTCTAATCATTAACATGGTCATACTCTCAAACCTAAGTAAAGACAGTGTATTCTTCATTACAAGAAATAATTAATCTATTCAAGAATGCAATACAATGTGAAATAATTCATAGTTAGCATGGCTAAACCCAGAGTCTAAAAATAGTTTTCCTATATTAACATGGTTCATGAAAATACATCAGCCAATTTTCACAAATCAATAAGCTGATATGCTAATTAGTGCTATTGCCTTTTGCTTTGTTCCTTGTTTTTTTTTTCGTTTTCAGAACTCTGTGCATTGACATTTTCCCTGTCTTTCACAAAGGCCAAGGGTCAGTGGCTGGCTATGAGTTTCTCATGCTTCGTTTGACATTATTGACAGCTTCCCCTTTATCAGAACAATTGCTAGCTGCCTTCCACACAACACTCCCTATGTTTTCCCTGTAATTTCTATGATGTACACGTGTATCAGGATATAAGAAATATAGGATATACTTAACTGCAACAACCCTTAGGGGCATTGTATGTATAAACTCCTTTATCTGAGAGTAGATGAGGTTATAATACAGAACAACACAGTCAACAGGGGTGAACAGTTACATAATTAGCCAAGTAATGTTTTACTGTGGCAGGTAGGTGACATGAAACCAATATCAAAGATGTGGATATGTGGGAATATGAGGAAATTTAGCTATACTATATAATCATATTCAACATGACATACAAAAATATGCTTCTTAGTCACAAGGAGAATAAAATTTACAAAATTAATATAAAGATTACAGTTGTTGAGCTGCTACTTGATCATTATGAATGCTAAATGGATAGGGCGATTTGGGACATCAGGTAAAATGGGAAAAATGAGACTTTCTATCTCTTTAAATAATGGCAGCCTATTACCAAACATGTTATTGCATTATTGCGATAAATGTCTTTTACTGGAAACAATCATTGTTATTTATCTGAGATAACTAGAATGGGCAGAGCAAACATTCAAAAATCACAGGTGCTTGAACTTGCAAGCAAGCCATGTGGTGTGTTGATTTGCCCTTTTTGGAAATAAGAGTACTGCAGTAAACAAAGAACAATTTGAGTATAACACCAAAAATGGTTGTAAGATGTTGCATTGTATTAACTGTTTGACTTATAATCCAAATATTTTCTCTGTACACTTTTTATGAGGAAGGGTTTTAAGCGACTGTCCCGTTTTCACTGAATGCATCAGGTAAAATGGAACAAAAAATTATGCTGAAGTGGGACACTTTGCTGAAGTGAAGCCTGCATGTTTCAGTGCTACCAGGTGCCATAAAATGATGAGGTGCAATGCTGTTGTGTACCACCCTGTCATATTTAAGACATTTTTAGAATTTTTCTCATGCGAAAATATTGATGATGCAATGAGTCCATGTCAGCCACAATAGCCCAGAATTACCCACCATAGCTACAAACATACAAGTACACCCATGCACACTATGTATCTGTGCATATCACACATACGTGCACACACAATGCAAGTGTTTGCACATGTAGGCACACTTGCATGTATCGCTTCCTCTATTTTACGCTCATTCACAAACATCCAGGTGGGACAGGGAGGTATAGTTTGAAAGGGAATATGAAAATGCCCCATTTTACCTCACTAGCTGTCCATTGTACTTGAACATGTGACTGGAGTGAGGCAGGTGTTCTTGACGCATTTGAAGGTCCTAAGTTTCTAAAGCTTGGCAACATATTATTTAAATATATATCTATAGATAGCAAGTTCTAAAAGTAACATTGAAGGTAGCCTGCAGAATTTTATGTGTTTTTCTTGGCAGTCTAACAAAACTTGTCCCGAAGTACCTAATTTCACCCTACTTTGGACAAAGAGTACCAACGTATTTTCCTGGCTCTAAAGAGAAGGGAAACTTTTGTACACAAAAGAGGGGGAAACATTGTCAAAGTGACCCATGATTGAGTCGCTGGTGTTGGTCAGCAGTATCCTAAGGACGAAAGATACAAAGACAAAGACATTGGAATATGTGCACGTATAGTTTATTTTTTTGAAATAAGAATGCTGAGACCATGTACTCTTCATGAGGGGCCAGTCCTGGCCTTAGAAACATAACACACAGCTGAGCAGTGCATTGTGGTCTTCCAGTAGATATATGCCAATCACTTTGATTGATCTCCTTGTAAAAATCACTCACAATGATTTTGTATAATGACCATGGACTACAGAGGTCAATTAATCCATTGTGGACTAAAACAACTGGGTGATGTGTTTTCCAAGTTTTACTATAGGCTTTATCCAGTCATCTGCTTGAATTTGTGCAAAGTACAACATTTCTTTCATTCCTCAGATTCAGTTTATTTTCTTTGAATCAGACTGGTTTTATGCCATCCAATCACCCTCAGAGTCTCAGAGAAGCCAGAATGAGCCATTGAGAAGCTATTGCTGTCTCACATTTTATTATGCATGAGAAAGAAGTTGTATCTTCAGCAATGCTGTCGGAGGGGGTGTACCATTTTCCTGTCTCCTGCAACTGCATAAATGAGATCTGTTACATCTTAATCACCATTAGGACAAGTGATAAGGGTATAATGAAGGAATTAAAAAATTAGACACAGTTCATCCTCAAATTTCCATATACATGCTACTCCATCTTTACAATGAGGGTCATGTTTCACATTGAACCTTTGAGCAGCAGTCAATATTCTTCCAAGGACAGCCACATTTAGTTTTCCAAAGAAAAAATTACGCCATTTTATTAAGCAGGCAGACTATACTAAATACAAAATAATGTTAAACAACTGGATTCTCGGTTGTAAAAGGCAGAGGAGCTTGTATGTTTTTAACCAGGTCTAACAGACTTTCAGATGGTGAGCAGCCACCGCTATAAAACTGCTCGGTATCAAAAGGTCAGGTCACTGCTCGCAGAATGTGTTTTAACTCTACCCCCAGGGCACCTCCTCACATCTCTGTCCTGCTGTTCCTTTCTTATGAGTTACAGTGCGATGCATTGAGGAGCCAGTTGGTCATAGGAAAAATCTTTTAAATATTAATCCCAAATATATGCAACCTCACAAATGGTGGAAGAGAAGGTTAATGAAATTTACTAGGTGTTCTGCGGGAGGGGTCCAGCACACATTCACAACAAAGACTGAAAGTGAAAGACCTGAAAGTTGATGAAGAACATCAAATACAAATATTAAATGCTGAATTGCATTATGATATCCTGTCAAAGGAATGTCCAGATATTGGGATATGAATGCATGTTCAAGGGTCTCCTCAGTGCATATCATTTCTGCAGAAACCTTCGTAACAAGGGTCATACTTGGAAAATGAGTGCTCGTCTTGAAAAATACTTGTAGAATTTGCAGCCTCTACTTGACTGTATTTGTCCAACTGCTTTATGAAAACAGTTAAAATAGGGCCAGTTCTTCCCAGAAAATCCTGCTTCTCTGGCATAACCAAAGTCTAATGAGCTTATCAGGCATTATCACACCTGATATTTCTCCCCGTTTTCTTCACTTGCAGTATAAAACATATTTTGGTGAATAGATCTTGCTGAATATATAATGGAAAGTCAAGTCCTGTTCATCTGCTGCTTTTTATTGTTTCTGTATGATTACGAGTTAAAGAACGGGTAGGTTGGTTTATCCCCCATACTGCCAATCATCAAATGACATGCTTTTTTTTCTTGGCACAGCAGTGCTGATAAAACTTGACTCAGGAACATTAAGAATAAAATGTAAAACTACAATTTACACTTCCATATGCACTCACACATCAACATGATTTACTGCATTGATTGTGAATAACAAGATGATAAGCACTCTGAAAGGTAAATTCTCTGAAAGTACCTAGAAGTTCTGAGAGCATACTGTATTTGTAGATAAGGATTATCTGATTTTTTTTTTTTTTTTGCACTTGCAGGGAAAACAAACTAAGTCCATGCAACATCATATTCATAAGAAGCAGTGAAATATAAAATTGCCTGTAATCATCACAGCTTGACTATGTTTGCCCATTTGCAACAACGAGAATTACTCCTATGGTAAGATGCTGCAAATCGAGCGCATGGACTGTGTTTCTGCAAGCAGGGGTGGCGCATCTTTGCAAAACAGAAATAACCTTTGAGATTTTAAAGACTCACAATACTCCAAAGGATTTGTTGAACTGTTTTTTGAATCCTATGTATTTTTACTCGCCCCTTCCCTCCCTCATACTACACACACGCAACAGCAAATTGTTATAACAATTTATCTGTTAATGATGGTGAGTGGTGAGTGGAAAGTCAACAATTATCTTATTCCTGATTCCCCCCTGGTATCCTGTATAGGTCTTTGCTAATCAGTTTATTATAGGCAGCATACCCCATGGGATCTTGCTCTAATGAGCTACTGAAGTACTGCTCATTTACTCTTACACGTCAATATCAAGGATTCAATGGAGAAATTCAAATTTCCCATGCTGTGGTTGTGTCTGTATTATTTAGCTGAAGGAATAAAAGGTTTTTTTACCGAACAATTAAACAAAATGTATCATATGGGGCGCAGCTTGCAGCGCTTGTTCAGGCAGACAACCTCCTGCCCTCATTCTCATAAACAATTCCATGCATATCTGCCACTGCTCTGCCCCGCTGGATTGCAGGCAATTTAAGCTGCCGTCTTGCTCTGCCTCCGCTGCATGAAAGCCATTGTCTGCTGCTGCATTGCATTAGTCTCTGCTGGTGCTAGTTAACATTGTTGGCTTGCTGCAGCACTCCTGCCTGCAGCTTTTGCCAGTTAACATTGCCTGCTACTGCATCACTCTTCCCGTCTGCTAGTTAACATCCCACCTTTACCCCAGCATCCAGCTTTGGGCTCTGAATATTTCCCTATGAAGAAGGTATCCGACTGCACCCCGATGTCTTCTTCGCAAGCTCAGAAAGCAGCATGGTGTGTCACGGACAGAGCCCAGATGCCAAAGTAGTAGTCAATCTATTTGTTAACTATGCAATTAACTATTTACATGTAATTTGGCCTACTGAATTGCACCTCGTACGTGTTGTTTGCCTGTGTGTACATACAGTACAAGCATGCACGCGTGTGTGTGTGTGTGCAGTCTATGCTGCATGTTTGCTAATTTGTTTGCATGGAGGTCTACCAAGTGACTTTTTAAAGGTATCTGTTCCATAAAGTTTCTTGATGGGACGAAATATTTGCAATCTTTGTACCAATCTTTGGCAACATTATTATTGTGGTGTTTTTCCCAAAAGAATTCCCCAATGCTTTCTACTTCCACTCTGTCTCTTATCTGACCCTCACAGGCCACTGCTACCTGGGCCCTCAGTAATATGTTGCCTGTGGTTAAAAACCTAATAGCAATAGTGCTGCAAGAAAAGGGTTGGGCCTAAGAAGGATTTAGTCACCACAACTGCCTATGCTGGATGTCCACAGTGGAGGCTGCAGCACATGAAGACATCTTTCTTTTTCTTTTTGTGGAGTTATTGGAGTGGATTGTGATCCAGTACGCAAAGACAAAATAAACAAATAGCACCTGTCTTTCCCATTAGCTGATTGCAGTGTGACTGATGAACTCCATTATGAATTCCTCGCCAGTCACACTCTTCTGGGCTTCGTCCTGCAAGAGACACAGCTGGGCTTCTCTCTTTCGCTGTCGCTGTTGGTTGGGAAACTTTCCGGCACATGAATGCGTCAGACCGAGGCTGCAGATGTCACTCTGCCTCCCAGAGGAGAATATATCAGATACAATTTGTCTGTTGCTCTCCGGGTTGCATTAAACACGCCAAGTGCACTGTGTTACTGGTCTGGTGTCGGCTGTCTGTTGACATGCTTTCAGACTTACACTAGACATCAACATTACAAGATAGAGTGAGAGGGCTTTATCAAAAGCTTTCACAAACATGTCTACATCAGTTCAAACTGTATGACCCCTAAAGAATTGGTTTTGAAATTGTACCTATAATTCTTTTGAAAAGATAACAGTGGATTTAGGTGACTCACTTTACAGAAGGTAGGCTGAGTCAGGCAAGCACCCCTGCCCACCTAACTCCCACACATTGTGCCCAAACACATCTTCTAGCTGGCCCATTGCCTTGTCAGCCTGCATGTTGTCTGAAAACTGGATCTGTCAGCCAGGAACTGGGGAAAACATATTTGAAAGTTTGTCATTGCAGAAGGGAAGAATGATTGAGTAATGCCAGGATGACACTGTCAGTATAGTGATGTCACACAGATTCCATAACCAAAGAGGCCAACCTGGGATGGGCATACTGTTGACAAAGCAACTCCCGCTGTAATGTTTGGTTGGGGGGGGGGTTAGGGGCGTATGGGGTGGTGGGGGAGGATAAAGTTAATTTCAGGGAGCGTGTGGGTGCCATCAAGTAAAGCGATTTTAAAGGCTTTGCATACCTCTCTCTTACAGTTTTTCTTTTTAGTTTAGATGCCTTGTTGACAAATGTGACCTTAGACTGCAAATGCAGTGATGGACTGATTGCATTTTCAAATTCATTCACTGAACTCTCAATGATTTCTGGTTCTGTTGACACAATAGACCATTTTCCGCACATGACGTCACCCCACAGCAACCAGAGCCCCGTGGCATGCGCAAGCGTTGCCATGGTGCATTTCATTGAATCGCGTGGTAAACGAACGATGATGCTCTGACGGTTTTCTGCTATAAATTCTGTCATTTACACGGCTTTGCACATGGAAAATTTTTCGAAACTGACAGTGTCAAAGTTGAAGAAATATCTAGGTGATCGAAGAGTCACTGTAACGGACTACAACAAAGCTATCCTTGTAAAACTTGCTGTGAGCTGTGCCGAACTTCAACTCATGTGCGATCCGGATTGGCAAGAGTCTCCCATGGAAAATAATTATACAACTGTGGCAAAATACTTTTTCTCATAGATTTTAAACAATGGAAGAGAGGCACTGAACAAAATATACCGTATGAATTTCACTGAAAACTCACCCATTTAATTTTTATCCTCATCTTAGTCTAACATTGGCATTTCATCGATTGATCCAAGGGGTTCGCTGTAATTTCCGGGGCGACGGAAAGAGTTATTTTCAGCCTCCAAAATCTCTGAAACTTTTATGTGGTTTCTTTCCATGAGTGGTCATCTGGCTTTCTTCTTCATGCAAAAAGAAAATTCTGGTCCCTTTACGATTGCAGGAAAGACATCTGGATATTCTGAAGTAGGCCCGTTTCCACAAACGAAATGTAGAGAGCAAATAGCCGAGTTGTGACTTATGTTTTCTAGGGAGAAGTTTTGTTGGCCAAAAAGCTTCAGCCCATTTTCATCTTCGTGTTTTGTCTTTTTTGAGAGGGAAGCAATACAAATAAACTCTTTGCATTTCAGGCCTTGGTCTTTTACTAGTAAGTCTGTATCTAGCTTCAGAATTGCACTGGCTTTAGCTGCAATGGAAACGTGGCATTGAAAATCCCAATAACAGGTATTTTCTCAGTTGTTAAGTCTCAAAACTAAAGCAAACGGTGGTAAATAAATGCTATGGCAGCAGTAGCGCAGAAAGCCATGGCTTGCCCCGAGGCCCAGGTCGTCATAGCAACAGCACCAGGAAGTGCGTTCCAGAAAATGGTCTATTCTTTTGTGACACGACTATCTATCATTGACTAGAACTAGTCTATGCTGAATCCTCATCAGACCCAAATTGAGAAATGGAAACAAGCGATCTGAACAGAATTTACTAATCTGGCATTATAGAAGGATCAAAATTGAGTAATTAAACCATCTCATTGGATCGAGCATTTGTTTTTGATAAGAAACTAAATCACTTCAATGGCAGCTAGTTTGACAGTCTCAGTGGGTACTGGGCTGCTTCTCACATTCTTCTGGTTGCACTGGTTCTGGGGTGAAAGGGCCAGTCTCAAAAGGCCTTGTGGATGTCAGAGATGTACCGTAACATTATTAACACTGAAATTCAGTTTTGTTTGACAGTATTTTACTCTTTTATGCACAGTTTCTATTGACGTTTACAGAAACATGCATTCTATTGCAACATTGATACCAGAGGGTACTTCAGCCAGGTAGGTTAACAGCTCAAACAGAACAAAGTAACACAAAGCGTTGAAACAATTTTATTGGTTGTAATGTGTAATGATCTAGACGTGGAATCAGATGCAGATACAGGCCAAAATCCCAAGTATTTATGGATAGCAATACGGCAATAGAAGGGGAGTTGGCCAAAGCCCAGAACCATGAGTGGGGCAGTCCAGCTTAGTTGGTGTTAACTGTAGAGAGTTGCTGGCGTGTCCTTACGCAATCAGTTGCCATTTTGTGGTCGATGTCAGGTAGTGAATTCCCCTCACTGAAGCAGGATCACTTGACAAGAGGCGCAAAGAGTTTAGCAGGGATGCAGTCCCTATTCTGGAGACCAATGCAGGCTTGGCAGGTGTTCCTAAACTGGCTTAACGGAACAGACTGGAATAAAGGCTTAAGAGGAATGTTGTCCCAATCCTGGAGACTGATGTTAAGGCTTGGGAGTTGTTCTTATTCATAAGTCTCTGAATATGAACTACAACCCCAATTCCGAAATAGTTGGGACAAAGTATAAATTGTGAATAAAATCAAAACGCAATGACTTTCAAATCACACCAGCCAGTATTTTATTCACAATAGAACAGAGATAACATAGCAAATGTTGGAACAGAAATTTTACAATTTTATCCACAAAATGAGATCATTTCAAATTTGATCGCAGCTACAGGTCTCAAAAAAGTTGGGACAGGGGCCTGTTTACCATGGTTTAGCGTCCTCTCTTCTTTTTAAGACAGAGTGGAGGCGTCTGGGCATTAAGGAGACAAGTTTCTTGAGTTTAGCCATTGGAATTTGATCCCACTCTTGTTTAATACAGGCTTCCAGCTGCTGGAGAGTTTTGGGCCTCCTTTGATGGACTTTTCATTAATTATGCGCCAAATGTTCTCAATTGGTGAAAGATCAGGACTGCAGGCAGGCCAGTTCAGCACACAGACTCTTCTACTACGAAGCCATGCTGTTGCAATAGCTGCAGTATGTGGTTTTGCATTGTCCTGCTGAAATACACAAGGCCTTCCCTGGAAAAGATGTCATCTGGAGCATATGTTGCTCTAAAACCTTTATATACCTTTCAGCATTCATGATGTTTTTAAAACATGCAAGTGTCCCACACCATATGCATTAATGTATCCCCATACCATCAGAGATGCTGGCTTTTGAACTGAACGCTGATAACAGGAGGGGTGGTCTTTTTCCTCTTTAGCCCGGAGGACACGACGTCCATGATTTCCAACAAGAATGTCATATTTGGACTCGTCTGACCACAGGACACTTTGCCAATTTGCTACAGTCCATTTTAAATGAGCCTTGGCCCACAGAACACGGCGATGCTTCTGGATCATGCTCTGCAATGGCTTCCTTTTTTCATGATAGAGATTTAGATGGCATCTGTGGATGGCACGGCAGACTGTGTTTACAGACAGTGGTTTCTTGAAGTATTCCTGGGCCCATTTAGTAATGTCAATGACAGAATCATGCTGGTGAGTGATGCAGTGGCGTCTGAGGGCCCGAAGATCATGGGCATCCAGTAAAGGTCTTCGGCCTTGTCCCTTATGCACAGAGATTTTTCCAGTTTCTCTGAATCTTTTGATGATGTTATGCACCGTCGATGATGAGACCTTCAAATCTTTTGCAATCTGACATTGAGGAACATTGTTTTTAAAGTATTCCACATTTTTTTTTACGCAAGCCTTCATGGGTTGGAGAGCCTCTGGCCATCTTTACTTCTGAGAGACTCAGCCTCTCTAAGACATCCCTTTTATAGCCAATCATGTTACACACCTGATGCCAGTTTACTTAATTACTTGCTAAATGATCTTTCAGCTGATTCTCTTATATATTAATTGCTTTTTCAGCCCTTTTTTGCCTGTGTCCCAACATTTTTGAGACCTGTTGCAGCCAGAAAATTTGAAATAAGCTCATTTTGTGGATAAAAATGTAAAATGTCTCAGTCTCACTTTTGAAATGTTATCTGTGTTCCATTGTAAATAACATAGTGGCTCGTGATCTGAAAGTCATTGTATTTTGATTTTATTCACAATTTACACTTCGTCCTAACTATTTTGGAATTGGGGTTGTATATCTTTCTCTAATATTAAAATACTAGGCCGGGAGCCAGGTCCACCCCTCAGGATGTTTTTTGCTACCTTTTTTCACTATTATTTCCTGTTATCCCATACATTGGGCCATCACAAGTTGATAACCTCCACCCCCAACTCGGCGCCGTTTGGCCTCAGGGGCCAAAAAACCCCCTTATTGGGAAAAGCTTCTGACAAAATGATGTAATTACATATATTAGGGAACTGCAACTGCATAAATGGTCAGATAAGTCTGAAATTTTGCATGGTGTATCCTGACACATAGAGGAAACTATCAGAATAATATTCTGGGGTTTACTGCCTTCTATTTTCAAATATGACCCTCAGTTTATCCCAAAAGACAAAAAAATGTGTCTGCCTGACAAATTGTCATCAAAGGAGATTATTTTCAAGCATTTTATTCTACATATCACTGCCTTGCATGGATAGGAAAAACTTTCCACATTTGTAAGCTTCAATTTAAGTCCAAGTTGACCTTTCTATCTAGAAGATTACACCTGCTATGACCAAAGTTCTCCAGTGTTCCTCAAATTGGAGAAAACGGAACTTTCAGCATTACCCTTCCAAATGGGATTAAGCATGTTTCCTTGCATATAAACAATATCTTAAACAAGATTAAGACTTGAGTTACATACTGCTATACTTTCTGAAGTTAATTACATGAAAAGTGAATAATATAACGCCCCCAGGTAGATTGGGGCATCAATGTGCAATATTAAAAAAAATGCTAACCGATTTAAACACACCAACACACTAACCAACCAACACAGTAAACAACTGACTCACTAACTAACCGACACAGTAACTGAACCACTACCTTGGCCTCCAAGGGCTAATGATCTCCATGATCCAAATGAGGAGATTCCTTCTGAGGTTTTACAATTTGTTTTAAACCTCATCTGTGGAGAGAAGAAGCTCTCATGTCAGGAGGAAAGTCTGGCATCATCCATTTCTCAAGACATCTGCAGACCAGTTACGTCGGGTTAATGGAAGATGAAAAAGCACATCTTGCTATGTATGACACTACGCCATCTCTCCAGATCCAAGAGCATCACCACTCTGATAAATAGGCTTGGTCACTGTGAGTGATACACATACTCAATTGAGCTTGAAATGGCTCTGGCAAATGCAATCGTGGAAAGTGCCTCATTAGTCAGCAACTCAGATATTATCAAGGGGCAACCTGATGGAGCAGTCTTCCACAGTGACTGGGACAATTTTGATCAGCTAGTATCAGATGTATATGGGGCAGGATCCATTTATACCTCTGCAGCGATCTACATGCAAGATCTAGGTTCTTGTACAGATGCAGAAGCCCTTATCTCAGAACAGCCTACACAAGAGTCCTGTGCAGATACAGAAGCACTTACCTCAGAACAACCTACACAAGAGTCTAATCCTAACACTCAGCCTACAAAAAAACAGATCATTTTGAAGTCCTGCCACAGAGTTGCCAACTTACTACAAACGGAAACGATCTGAACCAACTAACTTGGTTGTCATCTAGGTCAAATAACTCAACCACATACAGCCAATCAAAATTATCTGATACTGACCTAATTTGGGTCTTTGCTCATAAAATCAACTCTATGGATCAGCACATCCCTGGTTTGTCAGACTGGATGTCTGTTACTGGCCAGTCTCCAAAATGCCTTACCACAATTGGGTACTATCCCATGATCAGTGCTCCCATAACTGACTTAGCAACCATTCAAGAATGCCTTAGATGCAGCCAAGCTGCGTCCTCTGAAGCTGGACAAGAGTACACCATCAGTACATTCGATCTAGGTGTTTGCATGAAAGCATACCCTCTAGTATGGAATGAACCTGAAAAATACCAAAAACATATCATCCTCATTGGTACATTCCATTGCTGTGGAGCATACTTGAAAGGCATAGGCAGAAGATACTGTCAAGGGAGTGGATGGGTAGAAGTGGCTTTGGAAGCAAAACTGATCACCACTGGCTCGGTGACTGGGGTCACTGATGGAAAGAATTGGGACAGAGGATGAACACACACAAATCCATGCTGGAAGCTCTAGAGAGACTCCTCTATGACAAGTATCTGGGAACCCATGAACCACTCTCTCCAGAAGGGACTGCATTCCTGGAAAAGCTCACTCTGAATGAATCTTCTCTCACTGAAGTTCTCTCATCAGATGATGAATCTCACCACATGGCAGAATATCATGCATTCAGAGAAGCAGTGAGAAATGGGGAGCTGGGAGAAACTGGACAGTTTTGGATGGAATACATGGACTGCACCTGGCTCGTCCTGTCAATGAATAAGGTAATCAAAATGAATGACCAAGAAGGATACAAAACCACCTTAAACAACATGCCAGACCTCTTCTTCTGCTCAGACCAGCAGAACCATGCAAGATTCCTCACATACTTGGGATACTTTCTTGAACACATTGAGGAAATGCATCCAGGATCTGAGAAACTTTTGCGCGCTGGAGCAATCAGTGTATCCAGATCACATATCCCAGGCAACCGCTGCCACACCGACAAAACGATAGAAGAGACAGCTATGAAAGGGCTCAAGTCAAACTCAGAGTCTGGAACATATTCTGTAGGGATCTGTGGAATCACCAGTAACTATGAAGACAGCCAACGTCATATTCTGACTGCCCAGGCCAAAGGAGAGTATGTAGAAGAGATGTGGAAGATGACAAGCGACCGAGGTGAACATACAGAGAAGCAGCAAAGAGATCTAAGACCACATGAAATCACTCAGTCTGAGAAGCAAGTCCAGCAAACAGTAGAAGCATTTCAGAGTTTTATCAACCCCTTTCAGCTTGGGAATTCTCAGCCCTTGACAAGTTTGACTTCAGGAGCAGCTATGCCAGAAGAGGTGCGCTATGATGTGCTGAATGCCCTAAAAAAATGGCAAAACTCAAAAAGAGGAGTTAATCCGCAAACAAAAAGTTTCTTTGAACCTATCAAGAGGAACCGATTCAAGACAATGTCATCTACCACACCTAAAAGGAAGCTTGTGGCATCAAACCAGAAAGTGATCCAGTACAAGGTCACAAGTGGGTTCATCTTTCAGATCTTCATCAAATCACAACAACTCAAGTCACAAATAAGCATCCCTGACCTAATGACCTATCCCTTGACTCTGACACCATACTCCATCTAAACAATCGATGGCTTTTTTGCAAAAACCAACAAACCAAACGGAATGAACTACAAAGATGCTGAGAATACACAACTTCCTTCTCCAAGCCAATGTGCTCTCATTTAAGATGGAAACTCCTCATTCTACATGCGCGATGTGCCATGAACAATGAAGACTATATCAGAGCGCATCTTCAAAAGTCTACCGGCTGCAGCTGACACAGTATTCAGCACAGACTCTCACCTTGACCGTCTTCATTCACCAAAATCAGCTGAGAGGGATCGCAGAGGTTGTGGTGAACGTTTTATGGTGAATGGACTGAATATGCATCCACCCACTGATTGGAATGGTTTTTTTTCACGAATGATGAAAACAAGAAGGCACTCATTCATTTACTTCTGGATCACTGGAGCTCTCAAGATATGATGGAAGACATCCTCCGAAGGCCTGTTATTTTCGTAGAGGCTGGTCAAGCCTTCAAGATAGAATGCAATGCAGGAGTGATGTCTAAAGTGCTTCTACCCGAGATCTGTTCAAAACATGAAGAAACGGATGTGAGGGTGATCATTTACATGCAGTATATCCAAACCATAATGCCTCACATCACAACAGTCAAAGTCAGAGCAAAAGACTGACATTTTCTTCATCCTCCTGTATTATGCCAAGTCATCAACTGTCAACATCATCTTTGACATGGGAGATAGACTTATCAACATCAACCAGCTGGCTGAAAATTACTCAGAGGAACACATTTCAGCTCTCCTGGCCTTGCACCCATTCACTGGTGCTGACTGCACATCAGCATTCAAAGGCAAAGGGAAGGTGCGACCGATGAAGATTCTGAATCAGAACTTAAAGTTTATCCAGATCTTTGCTGAAGAGGGGAAATCTTGGGAGCTTGATGAGAGGATTCTCAGTGGTGTTGAAGAGTTCATCTGTCGCCTCTATGGTTTCAGTCATCGAATCAAGAAGGTTGATGAGGCAAGAGAGATTAAAGTCAAGAAAATGTGTGGCTCAAGCCTTGAGCTTCGACAGGGTATCTCCGTTAACCTCTCCACCTTCCCATCCTGCAAGAGGGTCCTCTAACAGCACATGAGAAGAGTCAACTTCCAGGTATGCATCTGGAAGAGGGCTCACAAGCACTACCCGGAGATCCCATCCCCTCTCGACCATGGATTTCATATAAACACAGAGACTGGCAAGCTAGAACCACTATGGTTTGAGGGTGACGTCATCCCCAAAGCCCTTGTCCATGTTTTGGCAGAAGAGGAAAAAAATGAAGATGACTTAGCAGATGAACTCCATACAAATATGGATGATGATGATGATGATGATGAGGAAGAAGAGGAAGAAACTGATGATTAAAATCTAGTTCTATCATTGTACTTTTATTGTCAGCTAATAGATCTCAGCACATAGACATCACACATTTCTTCTGCGCAGATCAGCCAAACTATACTAGAATCCTCACACCTACTAGATTAATTTCATGAACACATTGAGAACACATCCTGGATCAGAGAAATGGTATCAGTGTAACCAGACCACATATCCCAGACAACTGCTGCCACACTGAGAAAGCAATAAAAGAGACTTCATAAATCAATCTTCATGAATAAGTCTTCTGGAACATATTCTACACTAATACAAGACGGTAAGAAGCTACAGCATAGATAAGCAGCAAAAAGGTCTAAGAACCAAAGAAATAAGTTTTATTTTATGTTTGAGCTGTATTTAAGTGTCTCCATTTGGCTGTATAATCTATAGTTAGTAATGTTGTCTCAATTGATGGTTGGCTTCTTGATACCAGACTGCACACTTGAGTCATTGTTATTCATTGTGTTGCCTGGACTTTGTTCTTCAAAAAATCTCTCATTTGGGTACCAGGTTTTGCGTGACTGAAACCTCCTTTGCTTATTCTGTTGTTTTATGTTGCACCCTCATACCCCAATCTACCTGGGGGCGTTATATTATTCACTTTTCATGTAATTAACTTCAGAAAGTATAGCAGTACGTAACTCAAGTCTTAATCTTGTTTAAGATATTGTTTATATGTAAGAAAACATGCTTAATCCCATTTGGAAGGGGTAATGCTAAAAGTTCCGTTTTCTCCGATATTAGGAACACTGGAGAACTTTGGTCATAGCAGGTGTAATCTTCTAGATAGAAAGGTAATCTTGGACTTAAATTGAAGCTTACAAATGTGGAAAGTTTTTCCTATCCATGCAAGGCAGTGATATGTTTAATAAAATGCTTGAAAATGATCACCTTCGATGACAATTTGTCAGGCGGACACACATTTTTTTGTCTTTTGGGATAAACTGAGGGTGATATTTGAAAATCAAAAGGCAGTAAACCCCAGAATTTTATTCTGATAGTTTCCTCAATGTGTCAGGATACACCATGCAACATTTCAGACTTATTTGATCATTTATGCAGTTGCAGTACCCTAATATATGCAATTACATCATTTCGCCAGAAGTTTTTCCCAAAAAGGGGGTTTTTTGGCCCCTGAGGCCAAACAGCCCCCAGTCGGGGGTGGAGGTTCTCAACTTGTGATGGCCCAATGTATGGGATAACAGGAAATAATAGTGAAAAAAGGTAGCAAAAAACATCCTGCGCGGTGGACCTGGCTCCCGGCCTATACCAATAAACACACAAAGAGGAGCTTTACTCAAAACTAGACCATTAACTGACAGGTAGGCTGAGTAGGACAAAGTGTTACAATCCAGCAACACTACTTGACAGAAAGTAAGCCTATATAAACTGATCACATACACAAGGAGCATGGCACATAATGGATCACACTTGGGCATGGGGAAAAAGATCAGACAAAAAAAAAAATTAAAGGATTAAAACCACAAAACTCGCATAGGTTGTTAGACAGGGAGAGGAGACAATTATGGAAACACGAGGGTTGTGACAGCAATGCACACTGTATGCATTTTTTAACCCTTATTTAAGCAGGGAAGTCCCATTGAGATTGAAATCTCTTTTTCAAGGAAGCCCTGGGGGTTGAGGTGGGGAGGGAGAGGGCAATTTGCACAGCCAATTAGATCGGGGGATGATTAGGTGGCAGGTCAAAAGAGCCAGGTTGGGACTAAAGCCATGACACCGGGGAACCCCCTACTCTTATCGATGAGTGTCATAGGATCTTTAATGACCTCAGTGAGTCAAGACCTCGCTTTAATGTCTCATCTGAAAGACGGCGTCTCCTTCAGTACAGTGTCCTGGTCACTGCACTGGGGACTATTCCACCAGAGGAAAGATCATCACCTACTGGCTCACCAACACCTCTTCCAGCAGCAACTTGGTTTTCCCAGGTGGTCTCCCATCCAAGCATTAACCAAGCCCACACCTGCTTAGCTTCAGCCACGCAACTGGAGCAGATCACATAGTGGTATGGCTGCTGGCAAATTTGATTGGAATGATTATATTACTGTTTGATGTGTTTTTCCTATTGTCTTACAGTGGATGGGAATGATTTGTCTTTTATTGTTGCAATGTAGGGTCATTTGCATATACACAGTGATTTGTAACTAAATAATGTGGTTCTGATATCAGGTAGGAAATATCCATGCTTTTTAGACTGTATAAAATATTGTATTATTCCTTTGTGATGGCATTTTCTTTTTAGATATTATTACTTCATTTTGTGAATGGCACAAAGAACTATAATACTGCTGTAAAACCTTCTGTCAGGGTCTGAACATGCCTTGCTAAGTTTTATGTGTATTTTGTCATTGTGTCTATTGTTTTTCATGCTGTTGTCTTGTTTTTGCAGTTCTTTGTATTCATTCATCATTCCCAGTTCTCTCTCACCATATACTTTCTGTGTCCCACTCACTCAAGTGCACTACCCTTCTCTAATTGTTAATTGTTTAATTGCCCCCCTATTTGTAACCACCCCTCCCTGCATGCGCTCAGCTCCCCTGCACACCTGTTGCCCATCCAATTAGTCACTCAGCATCCCTTTATATACCTTTCACTCCCCATTCAAGATTGTGAGTTTGTCTCAGTCAGTTTCCAGTAATCAAGTGGGTTATCTTACTGTCTACTATTTGGTTTGTTTTTCCTGGTTTCTGATTCTGTTTGTCTCTCTGTATATGATTGACTACCTGGTTGATTTTTGCTTTTGGTTTAGTTTTGAGATTCTCTTTTTGATTTGGTATTAGTGTACCAACTTCCTGGTTCTGATTATTGAACTGTGACCTGATTACAATTCTTGATTTGCTCCTCCGTACTGAAGTCTCACCGTTAGGTTTTGACCTGGATTGTCCAACAACATTTATCGATAAAACCTGTCAACTGGATCTTGATCTATATATGAGTTCTGCTTCTGCCCCTCGTCACCATCTGCATACATGTGGTGCTTTGCAAACTAGTTCTGTTTTTATCACAAGTTCTTGCAATTGGCCTTATTGTTTCACACGTGTCCACACAATTGAGATTAACTGTACAGTCATTCAAAACAATGGTCTTTGCAGATTTTTGACTGGGCTTTTAGGAGGAATGTAATTGTGAAGCAGGCTTAAGAGGTACTATTTGAGTAGAACAGTGCCGTCAATATGTTCAGGTATGCAAAGTATTGTATGTGGTGTGTAATATTCAACTTTCTGATTAGTTGAACCAGGATACTCCTTTATTGTACTATGTATATGACATCACTGAATGTGCTCCAGTTGGCACGGCTGTATTCAACAAACCTTTTCCATTTATTTACAAAGCTTTTTATCCAACATGTTCTGCCAGGGAAAATATTAGCTGTGATGTGGATGAAAAAATATACATGTTATGTCAGATGTGAAACCAGTTTTTTTTTTTTTTTTTTTGTGATATGACTGAAGTTTAGCACCAGCAATTTCATAAAATGACTGGTTTCACAGTCTGACCGTAACATACATATTCTAACACAATGACAAGCAAGGAGTCGGTGTATTGAAAAAGTGCATCTAGATATAGATTTTTTCTTTTTTGTAGAACATAAAAGGTAGCCATTTCATGCTTACTTGCTGCATACATTATGGCCTGACACTATCATCTCATTGCTGCATGCATTTGTCTTACCTTACTCGTCAGTGAAAGCCAGCTGGTGTGCATTGCACTTCACATGTAATAGCTAAGGTTTATGCAACATTGCTAATCAAAATATGCACCATCACATGTCAGTCAGCAAGAATAAACTATGTCAAATTTCAATAATGTGACCTTGTAAATCTAAGCAAACTGCAGCTGGCTACACCTCGGACACATCCGTGATCATATGAGTACTGTACACCAGTAATGGATAGTGAAATAATAATTGGGGAAGAACTGAGCATCCCTTGGAAATAATTATAGCTCTTAAAATGTTTTCAATCATTATTTCAACATTAGGTAAATTCCAAAAACACTCAAAATCAGATTCAACGAGGTTTCCTCAGTTACTGCACACAAAGAAAATGTGTCATTTCAACAAAATTCTATTCAATCAACTTTTGGATTTTTGTTACAAATTTTCACTTTCTTCATAAAGACTTCATAGAGCAGGATGTGCTTTAAGCTACCACAAAAGTTAACATCGTAGTTTATCTTTTTTTGTAAAGTGAATAAAACATTTTCTCTTTAATCGTTGCAACATTGCATCAGGAAGAAGCTGTGCACTTAAGTCATTTAACTGCTGATGGCTTATTTTTATCATTGGAAAATGTGTTCATCACGGAAAATGATTGAAAACAGATTGAGGCTCATGAGTGCTCCTCTTAACGAGGAGAATTGGCTACACCTTATGATCTCGACTGTAATGTAAAGTCAATTAAATGATTGAAAACGGGTCACAACCAATCAATATTTTCAGTTCTCCAGGAACCATTCAGTATGTTTACATACACAGTTGAGTCGAGCTATGGTAATAGCTCGATTAAGCCATGCAATCGGACTACTGTCCTTGTCCCAGTATACATGACAAAATCCGATTTATTGACGCAAGCATGCCGGTCTCCGCCACGATAGGTGGTGATATGCCTTTCAGCTTGTTCATGTTGCATCTTTTTCTGATTGACCTATAAAGTCACAGACCAAACATTTGACAAACAAGTTAGCTGGCGGCTAACAAATAGCATGTCAAATGCATTGACTGTATAAGATCGAGTGGCTAGAACATGGATAACTTTACAGCTCTGTATGTTTAGTATGGGTTGTTCTTTATTCTTTTTGTACAACTGAGATGCACGCTATCCCCAGTGGTTATGACATTAACCGAAGCTTGGCTGAAACTCTGCTATGCTCCACTTTGTGCCCTTTCTACTACCCCGGAGTGCGTTTACCAGAAGTGTAGTTGCTAGCAACTAACATATACTCAAAGGCAATGAAAACGCAACACTCTAAATTTTGGTTTATTTTTGTTCAGGACCTGAGTAGTCCAATTTGAGTTCTTAAGTGACCATTGGGGTCACAATGTGTACCACGTTACACATAAATGATCATCATGTAACTCAACAGTGTGAGTTGGACTCTCATCAATCCATATTGAGTACAACATATGGGATTAGGAGTTGTGCAAGTACAGTGGTTGAAATGAAGGAGGGGTTGTCTTCCCTATATAAAGGCATGATAAAAGCCACACAAAAAACATTTTTAAGTGTCATAATGCCATGTCTGTCGACTGAACAACGGAACAGGGCCCTGGGTATGCTAGAGGCAGGAGTAAGTGCCCAGCAAGTGGCTCACCGTTTTGGGTGTAGTACGTCCAACTGGGACGAGCTCTTTCATCAAGAGTACCCAGACCTCAAACCAGGCAGCAACTCCAGAATGCACTACAGGCAGAGTGGTGACAACTTCCCCAAGACAACCTAAGACGCTTAGTCAGGTCCATGAGGAGACATTGTACTGCCTGTGTGATGTTCGTGGGGGTCACACCCGATACTGACTGTTCTTTTGAATTCATTTTTAAATGTGTGTTCCCTTCAGTCTTGTTGTGATTTTTCATTTTCAACTTGTGCTCGTTATGTTTAATGCATCTGTTTATTATTGTCCAAATCGGCCCATTAACACATTTAATTCATCAAAGTCAACCCACCCAACATATTTGAATTGTTAAAATAAGAAAATAAATTTGAGTCACAAAATTATTTGAATCCAAACTGGTGTTGCGTTTTCATTACCTCTGAGTATAGTTCGTCCATTCACAATCTGTGGTTCCAACTATGTAAGTTAGCATCTGTGCTTTTGGGAAACGCACTCCTTGGCTTCCTGTGCATGTTGGATACGGGTCAGGAGTAATGACTGGTGGGAGAGTGTCATTTTTCCGATGGCGAGTGGAAAGAAAATTTTTGGATGACGCGCAAGTCATTCCATAAATCATGCGAATTAAGGGTAGAAGTCAAGAGACCCCAAGGCATAACTGTTGAAGCACCAATACCCTTGCAGACGAGGATTGCAACTGTTCAGAACAAACTTGCTAGCTACTCAGAGCTCAAGGTTTTCGCTAAGCAGTTAGGTGTTTACATGTCCACAAGACTTCCAGGTCAAAGCCCTTCACAAAATATGTGGAGCATGCTCAGAGCACATAGTCTAGTTCGGTTCGATTGAAGCATATACATGCAAACATAATGCGACTATTAACCGCATTATCTGGACGTGTTAGTTGGACTATGAGAAATTCGATTCCAGTCGGACTAACACAATAATTTGATTTTCTCTAACTTCATGTTAAAGCATTGATTGTCATATAAGCCCCCACTTTTGCCTGCTGATCAGCACCAAAACTGATTTTATCATTATTTATTGCGCATCAAATTATTGAAATTGCATTGAGTTTCTAAAACCTGCTTCCACCTCGAGCTCAGAAAGATACAGCCAGCCTATTCCCGCTGCCAAAATTCCATCTTGAATTTCACAATCTTCTGACAAATGTGATATTTCAGCAGACTCTGAAAACAAAGCATTTTCTCTTATGTCCTCACTACTGTTGTTGGACGTGCTGCACATGATTTGTATTGAATTTGGGATTGAAAAATACAAATGTTCAGTTGTAACTCTTGGCAAACGTATGGTGAACTGCAGACAAACTTCCTGCGACTCTGCTCAGTGTTGTCCTTCTAGAGTTAATGTCTCATGAATTACGTAATTGCACAGAGCGATTTAGCAATTTTCAAGGGTTGTTCCCAAGCCTGGATTTTATTTGCATTTTATAGTGCTCATGAATAGAATACCAAAAAACCAGTTTCAGATTTAAATTCATGCTCCAAAAGTGTGGGTAAACAGCAATTTTTTTTTTAAATTTTGGATGTTATGGGACCTTTAAGGGTATCTCTGATTACAAGTTTTGGATTTGTCGAGCCAGCTCACAGAAAGAAAGTCTGGCTACTGTTGAACTTGCTTTGTACCATGCCTCCCAAAGTTTGTTATTGTTATGAAGAGTTTTGAGAGCAAAATACAGTTTTAGCATGCATCTGTTGTTTTACAAAATGAAACAGTTTTGCTTTTTGTGTCAGTTATATTCTCAAAAGCCATGACTTTGTTTCTAACAATGCATCCAAACAACAGAGAAAAACTGTAACACTTACAGTACCTCTTCTACTGCTTAAAGCCACTCCAGCTTTTGGATGGGTGACAGCTAGTTTGTGCTTCACTCAATTTTTTCAGGTAAAACATTTGCGAATACAACTGACATACTCTCATCTGTCATTTTATCAGGAGTGTGTCTTCCCATCATAGAGTGGCGAAGTTCATAGAGTAGTGAAGTCCCTCCCTTTTCGGTCGACTACCACAGGACCTTATTTGGAAAATAATTTGTATGGTAGTCAAAGGCAAGAAACAAACTATTTTTTGATCCCACGTGAATTATACATAATGTTTGTTGATTTAAAAGATAATTTTACAAGTCAATAAATTAGCAGTTGGCCATATAAGTGTTGAAATATCCATCCATCCATCCATCCATTCTCTATACCACTTCTTCCTCACTAGGGTCGACGGGGAGCTGGAGCCTATCCCAGCTCACTCTGGGCAAAAGGCAGGGACTCACCTTGAACAGCTCACCAATCCATCGCAGGGCGCACACATCATCTGTACACCATTTTACTCTCTCACTCATCCCAATGGGCAATTTAGTGTGGGACGAAACCGGAGTACCTGGAAGAAACCTGCGCAAACACGAGGAGAAATGATCGGATCTGGCTGACCGGCTTTGCTGTTGCTGACCTCTTGGCTGTGCTGTAGCGCTGTTCGTTGGTGTTCATTCTGCTTGAGTTGAGACAGAGGAAGACGTGTGGGATCTAAGCTGAAGATTTACTCTTGTCTAAACGGAGTTTTCTGAAAATAATTTGTCTGTTAAGGCTCAAACAGTATTAGAGATTAGACAATTTGCTCCCGAGGGATAACCTTTGTCGCATTAGGGGCAGGGAGAATCTTCCTCCTTTTTCCCCTTTTCCCCCTGTAACAACTCGGTGAGCAAACAGCCAAATTAAGTCGCTAATCTGGTCAAACAAAGGCGACGGGGGTTTTTTGGGGTTTTTTTGGGGGGTTTCAGTCTCCCGGGAGCAAAGTAAGGTGAAGTAAAATAAGTTTAAACGCTAAATTTAAAGAATAAATTAAACGCTAAATAATTGTCTAACTAAGTGAATTGTGTGCTATACAAAGTAAAACAGAGTTGTTTTCAAGGACTGAGGTACACTGTCGCCTGCTTTTTCTGTAGCTGATTTAGCTAACGAACTATAGTAAGCTCTCAACGCCAAGAATATATCAAATTACCAGGATATCTAACTATAACCCGGCTTGGTTTCATACTTGGTCGCTTGCCTTTCATACAGTCTTCTAGCCAATAAATATTGACGTTCACTGGGGTTTTTTAGTCCCCTTCGTTCTCTATCCTGACCGCATTACCGCATAAACGCATTGCCAAGCTTGAATATTAACAGCGAACCGGAGTTTTTGTCTTTTTCGCATTTTATTATCATCGAAGGGCTCTTCTGATTAAACACATTGCAAATTACGTTATCTTTGTATTTTCCTCCGGTTGCGGTGCCTTGATCAGCTGATTAAAGTTTAACTGCTTGTTTGAGTGCTCAGCGACAGCTTGTTGGGGGAGATACCGTGTATAGTTCGCTCACTAAGTTAACGACTTGTTTATTCGGTCCGTTTTAATTAAAGGGAACCGAGGCTTTACTCTTATCTCGGTTACCCTTGGTTGTATTTGTGGCTAGCTAGCTAGATAGTTACTGTTTGCATTTTTGGCTGGGGATCTGAGATTTAGTTAGTAGGGCAGCAGTCACTTTAGTCGTCCATTCGGTTTGGTTGGAATTTAAACGGAAAGCTTTACGGAGTGCTCCGCCTCCTCCCTCCTCCAGTTTCTCCCTGGGCGTAGTAGCCAGTCTTTTTTTTATCTGGGTTCTCAGCTAAGCCCTGTGATATTTTTAGGTTAGTATATTAATAGTACCGGGACTAGATAAACTGAAGTTGGCTTATTAGGAGTTCTTATTATCCATAAAGTTTCTCAATTTGGTTTTTCATTTCTGTTAACTGAAACTAAGCCCCTGTTAAAAGAGGCTTATTATCCATTCACATAGTTTCCCCCACGGTTTCTATTGTGACTGCTGCTTAGGGCTCCTCAGGTAAATAAATAAATAAATTGTGGTTCCTGAGCTTCTGTCTCAGCATTAGTAATTTTCTTTGTTATCTAGGGTGAGCGAGGTCATTAGGTAGGGGTTCAAAATGTGGCCAAAACTATGTGACGGTTGCAGGATGATCGCACTTTTGGAAAGAGATTTCCAGGGTGGGTTTGTCTGTCACCGGTGCCAGCTAATTGAGCATCTGGAGAGCAAGATCCTTGATCTTCAGGGCCAGTTAATGCACAACATAGTTCATAATCAGTAGAGTTCCTAGAGGAACTAAGTAGTATGTCGTTTAGAGAAATGGTTTGTACGCCAAAGCAGGGTGGTGTGGGGACCCTAGAGCAGGCAGGGAGAGAAAGTTGGGTGACGGTAGGGCGTCAGCGCAGGAAAGGGCGTGCACACCGTAGGGTTGAGGTGTCCAACCGATTCCGGCCCTTGCAGGAACTCGAATTGGCCCCTGACCCTGAGAGTGAGGGGACTGATGAGCAGCAGGGCACCCTGTTGGCCTCTACCCCTCAGAAAAGAGAGTTATTGATAGTGGGGACTCAATACTTAGAGGAATAGACAGTTTAGTCTGTTTGCACGACAAGGAGTCTCGTGCGGTGTGTTGCCTGCCTGGTGCCCAGGTAGGAGACCTCCTGGAGCGTCTTGCGGACAAGCTCCTGGCCAGAGCGGGAGGGATCCAGTTGTCATGGTCCATGTTGGGACTAATTGACATAGGTAAGGGTAGGTTTGAGGTTCTGCAAAAGCAAATTTGTTGAATTAGCTGAAAAGCTTAGGAGCAGATCCTCCATGGTAGTGTTCTCCGGGATTTCTACTGGTACCACGTGCAAGCAGAGGGAAGCAGAATTTTATCTGGAGATTTAACACGTGGCTACTGAACCTGGTGTAGGAAAGAGGGGTATAGGTTTATGGGGCACTGGAACTACTTCTGGGACAGGGGTGACCTGTTCAAGCCGGATGGGCTACACCTGAACCGGAGGGGTACCTTTGCACTGGGTCAGCGTATGTTGAGGGTAGCAGAGAGTTATTTAAACTAGGGACTTGGGGGGCAGGGAGGTTAGGGAGTGTTACACAGAGGGAAATGCAGACTGCCCTGATGGAAGCTGACAGCGTTACATGCACTATTGATGATATATTTTTTAAAGCAAAAAAAGCGTGGTGAGGGGCTTTGAGCAGCGGGCACATGGGAAATCCAAGGGAAGAGCGTTCGTGATAACCTGAAATGTTTTTATCTAAATGCAAGAAGCATTAAAAATAAATTTCGAGAACTTGAGGCCGTTATGATTAGTGGAGGCTATGACATAGTTGGGATTACAGAGACATGGCTTAGTGAAGAGGATGGAGATGAATATAATGTAGAAGGTTATAAGCTCTTTAGGAAGGATAGATGCAATAGGCAAGGAGGGGGTGTAGCACTCTATGTGAACGAAAACATAAATGTGCAGGAAATTCCTGAAATTGAACATTCCTTGCCCTGCGAAGATGTCTGGGTCAGGCTCACTGGTAAACACGAAACTGGTTTAAACATAGGTGTATGCTATCGACCACCAGCTTTGGACAGTACAGTCAATGAAATGCTCTTTAAGAGGATTACGCAAGCTTGTAGAGGAGGAGGGACTATTATTATGGGAGACTTAAATTATCCTGGTCTTGATTGGGAAAAGGTGAAAGGACAGGGGAGGGGGGAGGAAGAATTTCTAGATGTCATAAATGATAATTTTTTGGTGCAGTATGTTAATAAACCTACAAGAGAGAAGGCAATTTTAGACTTAATGCTCTGTAATGACCCAGATAGAATTAGCAATGTTGAGGTACGGGAGCCACTTGGGACAAGTGATCACTCTACTATTAATTTTGAGGTTTCATGGGAAGTTAAAAAGGTGTATTCAAAAACAAAAATGTTCAATTTTAGGCGAGCAAACTTTGACAGGATGCGTTCATATCTAAGTGAAATAAAATGGGAGACACTCCTGGACTGTGAGTCTGTAACTGAGATGTGGGAAAGATTTAAGGGGGTTTTACTTGATTCACAATGCAAATTCGTTCCAAAGGTGTCCAAAAGTAAGCTGAAAAAGCAGAATCCTCAGTACATGACCGCAGCTATTCGTAGGAGTTTGAGGGAAAAGAGGAATCTTTATAAGATGTACATAGAGGATAACAATGAGATTACTGAGGCTGAATACTGTAAAATGCGGGCTGTGGTCAAAAAGGAGCTGAGGAATGCTAGAAGACTGTATGAAAGACAAATTGCAGAGGGGGCAAAAACTAACCCAAAGCGCTTCTTTCAGTACTGTAGTAGAAAAAGGAAAGTCAAAGAGCAGGTTAAGTGCATAAAGAATAAAAATGGATCGCTGCTATATAACAACAAGGATATTGCGGACACCTTAAATGGTTACTTTGTTGAGAATTTTACCTTAGAGCGGGTCTTTATTCAGCCAGAGGGCATGTCCAATGCTCAAGATTATTTAGCGGAAATTGAGGTTAGGGATAATGTAGTATTAGACAAGTTGCATAAACTAAAGGCAGATAAGGCGGCGGGTCCTGATGGCTTATATCCTAGAGTGCTCAGGGAAGTTAGTGAGATCATCTTTAAGCCGCTATCCGCCATCTTTAGACGGTCTTTAGAAACTGGAGAAATACCAAATGATTGGAAACAGGGTAATATAATACCAATATATAAGAAAGGGGACCGTACTGAGCCAGGTAATTACAGGCCAGTCAGTTTAACTTGCATTGCATGCAAAATATTGGAATCTATCATAAAAGATGAGCTGGACTTATTTCTTGAACGTAACAATATCTTGAGGATAGCCAACATGGTTTCCGTAAAGGAAAGGTCATGACTGACAAACCTTCTGGAATTTTTTGAGAGGCCACTAAGACTTATGACCAGAGCAGGGCTTATGACATCATATATTTGGATTTTCAGAAAGCATTTGACACAGTACCGCATAAGAGACTAATTTTTAAAATGAGCTCCATTGGAGTTACAGGAGGTATTCTGAAGTGGATTCAAAACTGGTTGCAGGACAGAACACAAAGAGTGGTGGTCAGTGGTATCTCATCTGAGCTAGGTATGGTGGGGAGTGGCGCCCCCAGGGATCGGTGTTGGGACCCCTGCTGTTCCTCATCTACATTAATGACCTTGATAGGAATATTGAGAGCAGATTAGTGAAATTTGCAGATGATACTAAATTGGGAGGTTTGGCAAATAGTTTAGAGTCCACTAAAGTGATTCAGGATGATTTGGATAGAATCCAGAATTGGGCAGAAATGTGGCAAATGAAATTTAATGTAGCTTAAATGTAAAGTAGTACATGTAGGTAATAAAAACATTAGACGGGATTACTTCATGGGAGGTTTTAAACTGGAATGTGCTCCACAAGAGAAAGATCTGGGAGTGATTGTTGACCAAACCCTCACAGGCTCTAGCCATTGTGCCGTAGCAGTTAAAAAAGCCAATCGGATGCTGGGATACATTGCCAAAAGTATTGAGTTCAAATCCAAGGAGGTGATGCTTCTTTTGTACAACACATTCGTCAGACCACATCTAGAGTATTGTGTACAGTTCTGGGGACCATACTTTAAGAAAGACATAGAGGCTTTAGAGAAAGTTCAGAGAAGAGCCACGAAGCTAATTCCGGGTATTAAAGATGAAAGCTATGAGAAGAGGCTGAAGATCCTTAATCTCTTTAGTCTTAGGAAAAGGAGACTAAGGGGTGATCTGATTGAGGTCTTTAAATATGTTAAAGGGATTAACAAAGTAAATTATGTAGGATTCCTTCAACCAAGTGTTGTTAGTAGAACTCGGGGTCACAAATGGAAGCTGACCAAAGGTAAATTTAGCACTGATATTCGGAAATATTTCTTCACCCAAAGAGTAATTTTGGTGTGGAACAGCTTGCCTGACCATATTGTTGAGGCAGAGACCTTGGGAGTTTTCAAGGGCAGGCTTGACTTCAAGTTAGATACCATTGAGTCATTGAGTATCTGAAGTGAGATATTCACGATAGTACAAAGAAACTGGCGAGCCTAGTTGGGCTGAACGGCCTGTTCTCGCCATTCATGTTATGTTATGTTATGTTATGAGAACATGCAAACTCCAGAAAGGCCAAAAGTCATGTAAATGACGTCATTGATATCTCTGTTCACAAGCTACCAAGAGCTACTGTAGCTACGACGCCTGCGTGCTTCGAAGTGGGATGATCCCACAAACAAAAAGTACTGTTCGTTTTTTTGCTCCCTGTTGAATTAAAGGACCGGGAGTAGCTTCATAAAACATATCATGTAAGATGATTTAACATTTGCGCGTGGAACATTGCTAACTTACCAAACTAACTAGCTTCCCAACTAGCCAGTTAAGTCACCTAGCTAGCTAGCTAACATTAGCTATTAGCATGAGGTCTGTGATTTCCCTTTCAAATGGACGTACAGTAATTTATAAAATGCATAATAAGCTAAACACATCTCTAAAGCGGCGTTTCCATCAAAAGCGAAGCAAAATTTCTCCTCACTTTGTTCACGGGAGTCTGACCGCAGGATCATTTTCATTTTTTAGCTTTGAGGGTCTTCCGCCCTGTTTGCGCCAAGATCACATTCAATTCTATGGGAGAAGAACTTGGCAGAGGACTGACACGCAATTCTCACTGCAGACCAATAGCAATGCCAGTAGAGCTTTGCTTACACTCAGGGGCAGGCATTACTTCCTGCAAGCTCCAAAAATCATCAACAAGATGGTGAAGCTAGTGTTCCTATGCTAACATCACAAATATTTTACTTCATGAACATTGTGCCCGCTTGAGAATAAAAATATTCACAAAAATGATGTTGTCATATCTGATGTTGAGCTAGACCACAATTTTTTTGTGAAACTGTGATTCATAGGTTATTAGACACAGCTAACTGGCTAGCTAGCAAGCTAGGTTGCTAGCGTTACGATTGTCTCAAGCAACGCAGCTAGCTATGGTTTGAATATGAGGCTAGGTTTCCTAGCTAGCCAAGGTTGCTGCTAGTAGCAACGATGCTATTCAGAACACTGCTCTACTCCCGCAAATTTTTCACAAAAAAATATTTTGACGAGGGGCGAAATGCAAATTTCATGCATTCGCGCCGCTGCCAGCCATTCATGCCACGTCGTGCCACGTCTCCTGTGTCATCCACGTCGCCCAGTGTGAACTAGCGTCTTTTCGTGTGTATTCATGTCTTTGTGTTGACTTTGAATGTAATCTGGTTATGCAAAAAATTTGTTTAGCGATCGGTGGAAATGCAGCATAAGTGTTTAACAACAACAGTTATCACATCATGATTATTCTTGAATGAATTAAAAGGTACGGTAGCCGAGAAGGATCACAACACATGCAAACGCCACAACATCTGCAAACTCAGAAAACATCTGCAAATTCAGAAAATACTTTCATCGATTTCACAACACATGAACCGCAAATGCCAAAACACTTGTATATTCAGAAAACACATGCAAACTCACAAAACACATGCAATGTCACAAAACACATGCAAACAGACTTATCAATGTAAGATACCACACTGGTTTTGTTTAATTTCAACATATTAAGGCAGTGTCCCCATAACGTATTAGTCCACTTAGATAATTGTTAAGCGTTCTGCAAACTTTGTCAGCTGTAAACTAGCTGGCTAGCATGCTAGCATTTCTACATTGTTGTCCCAAGACGAGCGCACCGCACCTTCTTCTTGCGCACCACTATTTTTGAAAGTTATCACTGTCACATAGTATGTATGTCAACTCTGATTTCATAGTGCAATTTCGTGCAGACACAGGCGGAGATACGAGCAACAATCCGATGGGGGGCGCTGCCGCCTTCCGCGGGCTGGCCTGGGTCTCTGCGGCGCCGCAGCCCCCCTCGAGGGGCCTTATCCCGTCCGGCCCGTCCCACCGGAGGCGCCCGGCCAGGCGACTCAGGCCCGCCCGCCCGCCCCGGGGAGGCCGGGGGCCGGAACGTGTTCACCTTAAAGGGCTCTCCCCCGCCTTACCCCCCCCCAAACCCCGTCTCGCAAACCCCATCTCGATAGCTTGCTGCAGGGCCGAGTTATTAGCCAAAATGCTTTCACACCCCCTCGAGTTTTGGCCCCGCCCCGCTGCCCAGCCACCCCCGGGGCACGCCTTTCCCCTCCAGGTGACTCCCCCCAAAAGGCCCCCATGGGCCAGGCTCGGGGGTGGCGGGGAAAGGGGTGAACCGGCGTCACCCTCTTCAGCTGGCTGGTAGTAATGTTCTGGAGGGAACCCGATTTTAAAAAATGCGATTTTTTTTCTCCGCGTTCAGAAATTCGGCGAAGTCCCGCTGCGGGCGATCGGTTGTGCTTCAGAAAAATGACAAAGTCCCGCTCCTCAGAAATTCGGCTAAGTCCAACGCGGGTGACCAGTTGTGACTCAAAAAAAATCCCGCTGCAGGATGACCAGTGGCATTTGCGAAAATTGACACTCGCCTGCAGATGCGGTTTTCTCTTACAATGGAATTCAATGGGAGAGGAGTTGTGATGGCACAAAAGGACACTGCCTTAATATGTTGAAATTAAAACCACTGTGGTATCAGACATCGATAAGTCTGTTAAAAGAACACGTGCCTCTTTGGAAACAATTTCCTTCTCATGGATCGTTTTGGGGCAACCGGATGTGGGTCCATCACTGATTATGGTCCCCCCGAGAAACATTTCCGTTGTCATTACAGAGTTTGCATGTGTTTTGAGACATTGCATGCATTTTGTGAGTTTGCATGTGTTTTATGACATTGCATGTGTTTTGTGAGTTTGCATGTGTTTTCTGAATATGCAGGTGTTTTGGCATTTGCAGTTAATGTGTTGTGAAGTCGATGAAAGTTTTTTCTGAATTTGTAAATGTTTTCTGAGTTTGCAGGTGTTGTGGCGTTTGCATGTGTTGTGACCCTTCTTGGCCACCGTAAAAAGGTTTATGTAAAGGTTGTTTTTTGCTTGTTGTAATTAAATAAAGTCTGCACACTGAAGGAGTAGCGGTATAGAGAAAATTTATTCAGCATGTTGACGTTTCAATCAGAACGATCTTCCAACGATCGAAAACGTCGACGCTGAATACATTTTTTGGGGAGCATTGTCCTTCAGTGTGCGGACTTTATTTAATTACTTCATTCGTCGATTCTCCGATTGTCCTGCACCTGTATTCAAGTGGATGTGCATACTGTACTTTCTTAATGTTTTTTGCTTGTCAACATTAAAAATTACAAAGCTCAGGCAGTTCAGGCAGTGGGTGGAAAGCAGCCCTGCATGACATTCTTTCAGACTATGTTTTTCATTATGGAGACGGGTGAGTCAGCCTCTTTTTTTTTTGGCAAGATTGTTTGATAATTACAGAGAGTGAATGAATGAGTCTGCTTGGGAGCACCCGGGCAAAGTGTTTAAAATACAACTGTTGATCTGTGTCTTTTTTTTCTTTTTACCTCACCAGTAACTCTGCTGAGAGATTGAGGAACCTGTACCCTAAACCAAGCAGCTCTGGAAACCTGATTACCACCGTACGTATTTGCTGTGCTTGCATTTTATTTACCATAAAGGCTCAATGCACCCCAAAACCATAACTTACGTACAGCCACATGTATTGATTGTGATGTTTTTCAAAAGTCATGTGAACTCATATTTACTCACTTTAGAAACTGTAAGAGCTGCAATGTGATTTGAAATTGATTTTTAAAATCTGATTATAAAGTTTATGTTTTCTTTATTCTCTTTTCCCAGCTCCATCAGCATGCCCTGTTCCTGCATGTCCAGATTGCTAATCAATGCACTTAATTTTTTTAAAATTACTAATAAATTAAATTCATTGTATGACATGGAGTGGTGTTTGTGTTTTATTGAGTCATCTGAATGACCAATACAGTTCAGTTGCAATAAATTGGAGTCGAAAGTCTGTGGTTGTGTCTTTGGCCAGGAGGCTCCACGTCTTCTCATGCTGTGGGTACAGTCCAGACACTGGTTGAATGACTTTGGAAGTGCCAGCTTTCCTCCACTGGAACTCTCCTGTTTGTCAAGCTGATCTCCCACATGACAAAAATTGCCAAAACGACAGCGTGGCTATGCTTGAACTCCCCAAATACACAATCTCAGGTAGTGCTTGACGATGTGACGTCATCTTCCATTCACATCCGTAAAGGAAAATGACTGTTTGTTAACATTACATAACCGATTGAGTGAGCAGCAATACAAGAACAGTCAGGACATATGTTTCAATTTGTGTTAGTAAGGTTTAAAGTATGCTATGCCTGAATAGTACACATGCCGGCGACAGGCAAATTTTGCACCATTAGATATGGGTGAAACCTCGACTGATAGCTAAAATTGAGTCTTTCTAACAAACTGCAAAGGAATGTATAGACGTGACATACCATGAGGAGCCATAACAGATTGTGTAAATTGGTGACAACCCAGCTTAAAATTCTAGCTAGGGTCCCAAGCTGGTTTATGATAGTTCTCTCCAGCCTGTTGGTTCCTGTTGGTTAAACCTGTTCTCTTTCTTGGTAAAGCAGGTGCAACTGGTAGAGCAAGCTGGTGGACCAGCTGGCAATACAGACTGGGCAGCTGCTTGACCAGCTAACATTGGTTTTAGCTGGAATTTTCACTGGGGAGAGCATGCATAAGACTTATGGTATCTGACAGAACATTGAAATTTCAAATTATTCTGAAGTGTAACAAAAAAAAAAAGATCTAACATTAGCTTGCATTATCTAAATCAGGTATTACTATCTAACCCAGGGAACCCTTTATAAAAAATTGTCATTTTAGCATGAATCAACATTCCTCATTGTGAACATACTAGCAAGCTAAGTTACCCCTGACAGCACTAAATTTACAGCCACTATGTGTGTTATCAAAATCCTTGTAAACTAACTGTTACATTTTAGGAAATTAGCATTATTTCTTAAAGAATCATCAGCTACTATAATGGATTTGGACACTGTTCTGTTTTGGTGGTAAATTATACAAATTTTACAAATCTCTGTTAAATTTGCAAGTTAGTTAACTACTGTTAGCTAAAGTAATCGATAGTTTTTGATGCTTAGCTACATTATAACGTTAGCCAGCTGTCATGACAGTCTTTAAACGCTTACCAAAAAATCACTGAGCTGGTCCCATATGCCAGCTCTTACAGAATTGAGTAACCATCTCTCCTTCCAAATAGCTGTAGCATCCTACATAGCCAACATCTCTACCAGCTAATACCTTAAAATGTGCCAAGCAGATGGCCATCTTGGTGTTGGTGATATATATTGTGCTAGATGGGAGATGTAGTTCACTGAGCAGTCTCACACAAAACTAAATATACCTCACAATCTTTACAATAAACTGCTAATTTCTAGACTTGCAAAATCATATTTTTTGAATAATCAATAAACATCATATGTGTGTTTCATGGTACAATGGTAACGGGATCAAGAAATAGTTCGTCTCTCACAATTGACTACCATACAAATTTTTTCGGAAATAAGGTCCAACGGGGATCACCAGAAGGAGAGGGACTTTGCCACTCTATACATGCTCCGCCACTGCTGCCTATCCAATGTAAGTCTCTTCAGCTCTCCTTAGTTGCACCAGAGTAGTGACAAAGTGTCTTAACGAAAAACAGATTTGAGGAGTTGGGGTTAAGTTTCCAGAGTATGAGATCAGACACTGGCTGATCATTGGCACAAAGTGCATGGCCAGCAACCTTTGGAGTCCTCTTGGCAGTGATACAGCTGATTGGTGGAACGCAGCCATTGCTGTATAGTTGTGTGTTGCAGACTCAAGCTGTCCAATCCACATAATGAGCAATACAGAAGAGTCATGTGAAGCAGCCATCAAGTTTATCAACCATCTCTTGGTTGACTGTCCACAGCTCACAACTATACATAAGCACAGATTCGACTGTCACTCAAAAGAGCTTCATCTCTAACTGCTGTTAGACAATCAGGGAGAGAACAGGCCACAATCCTGAATATTTTTGAAAGACCAGTTTTTGCATATACCTTACTGATGCACAAAATAGTTAAGTAATATTTAGCACATACAGTACTTCAATCAGCCAACCCATGTGTGAACTTTTAATGGCAGCAGTAACAAACAGTTACAAGGATAGTTTGGCACCTTGGCTCTGACTTTGACACACCGTGTGGCTTACTGAGCTTGAGGAGAATAGAGCAGGACGTGTGAAGTCTCTCCCCCTCCATCCACCCCCACAGGGGAGATTCAGAGCCCACAGGTGGATGATGGGCTGGCAGTGGGATGTTAACTGGCAGCAGCAGCTGAGTGATGCAGTGCAGCAGCAGGCATGTAATACAGCAAAGATGGAGGAGGAAAGTAGCCTATATAGCCCACTTAACGGAGCGGCAGAGCAGTGCTTGATATGTATGGAGGTGTCTATGGCAATGTAGGTATGTCTCCAGTTGTCTAGCAGAATTAACTCTGCTAGCTGCGCCCCAGTGAAGCACTAAGAACATGCCGCTTAATATCTGGACAAGGTCATTTCGAAAGTGCTAAGTTAAACACATTAAATGAAATGGTGAGGAATTTCCACAGAGAGCAGTGATTAATTGTAAGTCATAGTTTCTCCCCACTTGAATGATAATGCCTATTTTAATCAGTATGATTTTAAGCTTTGATCTTTCCAGATAAGGATACCGAGTGGTTGACTGTATGGACTTTTTGCCTAAAAAAGGGAGAGAGGATCCAGATAAGAAAAGTAATGGGAATCTGAGCACATATTTGTAAAGCAATCTGAGACAGCTGCAGTATTCAGGATTATGTATACGAGTAACTCTGCTTGTCAATTTGTTGTCACTGTTCCTTCAAAACCCAAAAAGACAGAACACACACACACACGCCTCACCACAAACATGCACACACAGACACACACACACACACACAACACAAGCTGCTTGGCATTCTCAGATGCACACATTTACGCGCACAAAAGTACACACGCCATTCTCAGATGCACACTCAAACACTAGCAATAGACACATGATGCTGCATCTGAAACAAACCTATCAACCTTTTTTTTTTTAAGCCCCAAGGCATGGGATGAAATCTGTGACTAAAAGAATATCTCATGGAATCCTGGTTTGTTTACAAAACCATTGCCTGCAGGACTGTGAGATTAGGCCAGGGGTTTAATTGCTATTGAGAATTGATAGCAGATTAAAAAACACTAGAGCATGCTCCACTTGGATCTGTGAACATAGTAAAGACAGCACACAGTGCTCACCGAAACTGAACAGTTTGATTTGCGCCACTCTGAAAGCGAAAGCAGGTCACAAATGTATTTTGTGAAAAAGATGTTTCAAAACAGGATAATCTACAAACATTCACTAGGGCTCACTACTGTGTCTTTTTATCAACATGAACATCTGTTGCCATTTTTATAACATCGGCCAGTGTGCCCTCCACATTTGTCCCAGTGTCTCTCTTTGAGCAATTCATTTAAAGGCAGGTCATACAGATGCAGGGACTGCAGCAGTCCTTCCTGTTTGATTGTTCAGCTTGGCAAAAAGGGAAAAAAGCAGAAAGGGGAAAAGTGGGACACTCCATCCTCTGTAAAATCCAATCCATAAGAAGTCACGCAGGGACATCCACACCTTGCCGAACTCTGACTGCCTCTTATCTCCTCAGGTATGTTTCTTCTGTCCCCTGCTTTCAATCACCCTGCCTCTGCTCCTCATTCAAACATTCCTTCACTCATCCACCAAACAGCAGGCCACCCAGTCATTTCAAACATAGCCCCCACCCTGCCTCCCTCAAGCACATTCAATCTACTTTCATGTCCCTTCCGTGCCTTACCTGCTTTAAATGCAGTGTGCCACATATACACATACACACAGGCATATATATATATATATATATATATATATATACAGTCAATAGCCAGATTTGGCCTCTGCACAAAGGGGTTAAGATGCATTCAGAAAAAAAAGTTTTCTCTCTGCAAGGAATCGACTCATCCTCAAGGAATTCATGCGATCAATCGATCTGGGACAAGATAGTTCGTGCCCATCTCTACTAATGAGTCCAGATTTACCCTATTTCAGAGTTATGGGCACATCAGAGTAAGAAAGGAAGCCCATTTAAGCGACGCACCTGTCAAGGATAGTGTCCACTGGGAAAGCCTTTGGAGGCAGTGTTATGATCTGGGATTGCTACAATTTGTGAGGTCAAGACTCAGCACTGTTCTGAAGCATTAGAATTATTTCAGTATACTACCTGAATATAGGGAATGACCAGTAACCCATCAAAGGACTTTTGTAATCCCTGATGGCCCAGGCATATTCCAGGACGACAATGCCAAGATTCATTGGGCTCAACTTGTGAAAGAGTGGTTCGGCAAGCATGAAGAATTATTTTCAGGTATGAATAAGATAGTTGAAACAATACTGCAACGATTGTGCCCAGAGTGCAGTGTGTGTGTGTGTGTGTGTGTGTGTGTGTGAGTATGTATATATATATATATATATACTGTTATGGCCCCAATCTGTTATGACGTCAATTTGTTATGGCCCCAATTTGTTATGGCGTAGCGGACAGCAAGGGATGACAGACAAAATTTTAAAACTTTAACAGATTTAATTAAACAAACACTTTGAACTAATCTACAATCTATTCTACTGACCAAGATTGAAATAAACAAAAAAAAGAGATATTTACAGTCCCTTGGTAATTGAGATGGGCTGCTATGTTGCGATGTCCTGGGATAGGAAAATGCTCCAACACAGGCAAAAATCCACAAAAAGCTTCACAGGTCTTGAAAAAAGTGACAGGTCTGGTCAAATGTATCCTTCCACAATTTCTCCTTGCAATTTCTCCTACTACCTTTTTACTCTCAATTTTTCTCCTTATATACTCTTTTCCAGCCCCCTCCCACCTTCCAGACTTTTCTCCAATTCTCTGGGACATTCCCCTCTGAGGCATGCCCAGGACATGCCCCAAAACCTAGCTCCAGACTGGGCTTAAAAAAAATGTCAATACTGCCATCTAGTGGCTTTTTTTTTCCACAATACACCTCCATTCCAAAAGGGAAAAATTTTGACTCATAAAGGCAAAATTTTTCTTTTCAATACAAAAATGGTTAAGTAGACACTTGTATATATATATACATATAATACAATATGCTAATGAACACGTGATATATATACACATACTCAAACATGGGATAAGCAATCAGCAATTACATTGTCAGTACCCTTTTCATGCTTAATTTCCAAGTCAAACTCCGGCAAAATCAAACTCCAATTCAACAATCTCCGATTCTTGTTTTTCATCTTACTCAAAAACATTAATGGATTGTGGTCAGTATATACAATCATTGGCTTTTGCCCTGTATAAACATAAACCTCAAAGTGTTGTAAGGATAGAACCAGAGCCAACAGCTCCTTCTCAATTGTGGAATAGTTCTTTTGGTGGCGATTGAACTTCCTGGAGAAGTATGCCACGGGATGCTCAATGTCATCAGAGTCACTTCTCTGTAGGAGCACAGATCCACAAGCTTGGTCGCTAGCATCGACCGCCATGGAGAGCGGTTTGTTGAAGTCAGGAGATTTGAGCACGGGGAAGTGACACAGCTGAGACTTCAGGCAATCGAAGGCTCTTTGGCATGCTTCATCCCAAGTGAACTTAAAGCCTTTCTTCAGTTGGTTGGTGAGACTGAGAGCAATCTCAGCAAAGTTCTTGCAGAACTTGCGGTAGTACCCGATCATTCCAAGGAAGTGGCGCAAAGCTTTTTTTGTTGTCAGGAACTGGAAAGTCCATGATGGCTTGGACTTTAGCATTTTTATGGGTGCCACCTTACCCTGGCCTATGACGTAGCCAAGATACGTGACAGTAGCACAACCAAAGTCACTCTTGTTCAGGTTAACAGTCAGGTTAGCCTGGGTCAAGCGCTGAACAACGCTCTCTAGATCTTTCAGATGTTCTTCCCAGGAGTCACCCATGTGATCAGGTTGTCGGCGTACGCACCCGTGTGGGCAATCCGGCGATGGTAGACTGTATCATCCTTGAACGTGGCTGGGGCATTTTTCATGCCAAAGGGTAGGACTTCATACTGGTATAACCCAGATGGTGTGGCAAAAGCAGAGATGCTCTTGGCCCTCTCAGTTAAAGGCACACACCAATAACCCTTCAATAAATCAATCTTGGTCAGAAACTTTGCTTGCCCTACACTATCGATACAATTATCAATCCTAGTTATTGGAAACACATCAGTTCTAGTTACAGCATTGACTTTGCGATAATCTGTACAGAATCTAGTACTTCCATCAGGTTTTGGAACTAGAACACAGGCTGAACTCCAATCTGAGTTAGAGGGTCTGATAATATCATGTTCTAACATGTACTCAACCTCTTTCTCAGCAATCTTTCTCTTTTCAGGATTCATCCGGTACGGATGCTGTTTTATTGGTTTGGTATCACCAACATCTACATCATGAGAGGCTATAGAAACTCTCTTTGGAACATCAGGAAATAGATCTTTATATTTCTTGATCAACCTCTCAAACTGATCTTTCTGTGAGGGTTCTAAGTGCTGGAGTTTTACATCAAGATTTTGCAACACTTCAGAATTTGACAATTTACATGAAAGAACTTCACCTTTAATTCTAGGTTCATCATCTTGAAACTCCCCCTCATCTTTACAAGTCTCGGCCATAGGAGGATCTGATGTGACAGCTGCAACCCTAGCATTCCTATCATGATAAGGCTTCAGCATGTTAATGTGACACAACTGTTTTGGCTTTCTCCTATCTGGAGTCCTCACAATGTAATTGAGATCATTGAGTTTTGTCAGAATTTCATAAGGACCATTAAATCTAGCCTGCAATGGATTGGACTGCAAGGGAAACAACACAAGGACCTTGTCTCCTGGTCTAAACTCACGGCTTCTAGCCTTATGATCATACCAAGTTTTCATTTTTCCCTGACTTGATTTCAAGTTCTATTTGGCTAGGTCACAAGCTGCACGCAGTCTTTCCTTGAACTTGCTAACATAGTCTAACAGACTGATATGCGGCTCTTTCTCTTGCCATTGTTCACTCAACAATTGCAAAGGTCCTCTCACTTCATGGCCAAACACTAGCTCAAACGGACTGAATCCAGTAAACTCCTGCACTGCTTCTCTAGCTGCAAACAACAGCAAATGAACACCTTCATCCCAGTCTTTCTCATGGTCATAACAATAAGTCCTCATCATTGTCTTGAAAGTAGAATGAAACCGCTCTAAGGCACCCTGACTCTCTGGATGATAGGCACTGGAAAGAATCTGCTTCAAGACCTAGTTCATACACAACCTGCTGAAACAATCCGAAGTGAAATTGCTACCTTGATCTGACTGAATTTCCCTGGGAAGGCCAAACAACGTGAAGAACTTTATCAAAGACTTCGAGATTGCAGTTGCCTTGATGTTGCGTAGAGGTATGGCTTCAGGGAATCTGGTAGATGCACACATGATTGTCAACAAGTACTGATTTCCAGATCTAGTCTTGGGTAATGGACCAACACAATCAACGATGACCTTGGGAGAAGGGCTCCCCAAATGCTGGGATAGGCTGCAATGGAGCTACAGGTGGGTCTAACTGGTGTTTTCCAACTACCTGACAAGTGTGACAGGTTTTGCAAAAGTTGGAAACATCTTTCCGAAGTCCAGGCCAGAAGAAGTGTTTCATGATCTTGTCAACAGTCTTGTTAACACCAAGATGACCTCCTAAAGGCAAACTATGAGCCATTGTTAAGATCTCATTCCTGTAGACCTTCGAACAACAATTTGCTTGACCACTGCCCAATCTGCATTGGCAGGGATATCAGGAGGGCGCCACTTCCGCATCAACACTCCATCCTTGAGATAATACCCAACTGGAACTGCGCTCTATTTCTTCATCAGGAAGGGCTCTCTTCTTTAGTACACAAATTTCAGGATCATTGGTTTGCTCCTGAATCAACCGCTTTCTGACAGAGACAAGTCTCCAGACACATCAGAATCACCAGACCCATCTGGCTGGCTGAACAGAGAACTGATAAAAGTGTCTGATAAGTCCTCAAACGGAGAAACCATAGTAGGCTGAACAGTGTCATGAGGCGAACCACCTGAATCATGACTATTCAATGTGCTGGACGGCACCACATCATCTTCTTCTTGAGCCTTCTTGGCCATAGCATGGGTCACTGCACAGGAAGGATACAGAGATGGGTCTTCATCGCCATCTTCAGTGCTCGGCTGTGAAGTAAGATGAACAGGGGGGACTACATTGCCCCCAGCCAGGTCATTGCCTAGCAACAGAGAAACACCCTTGATAGGTAGACTTGACATAAGTCCCACCTTTACCTGTCCTGTAACTAAATCTGACTTCAAGAATACAGAGCGCAGGGGGTACAGATACAGTCCTCCCTTCAATACCTTGAACAAATATGAAATCCCCAGAAGCAGTCTCATCACGTAACTCCAAGGAGTCCATCAACAAAAGTGACTGAGAAGCTCCGGTATCCCTTAGGATATATATGGGAACAGGAGGAGAATGCTCATTCAGAGCCATGAAATTCCTTTGACACAAATGGAAGAAATTCCTCCCTCACAAAGTCAGCAGTATCAGGCTTCTTAGCCTCACAAGGAGCAGGCAATTTAGCAGATTGGTCATCTACTACAGGGGCTTCTAACCTTGTCTTCACAAAGGCATTGGGTTTGATATCCTTTTTTTTTTTCTTTCTTAGCTTTAAGGAACCAACAGTTAGTTGTAATATGACCAGATTTCTTGCAATAATTGCAAACTAGACCACTTTTGTCACTGTCAGCTTTCACACTTTGATCAGACCTTTGACTGGATTTCTGAGCACCATCACCAGATTTGTCTTTGTCTTTGGGTGAGGAATCTTAGGTATCACCGTTACCTTTCTTCTGAAATTGGGACCATCTATTGTTACTGCTAGACTGAAATTTGGACTTATGTGTGAGAACATATTCGTCTGCAAACTTGGCAGCTGATTGCAAATTCAGTGCTTGCTTCTCATTAAGGTAGGTCTTAATATCATCCTTGACACAGTTCTTGAATTCTTCAACTAACACCATCTCTTTTAGTGAGTTGAAATCATCCTTGACCTCCATAGAAGTACACCAGCGCTCAAAGCAAACCTTCTTGTTAGCAAATTCCACATAAGTCTGATTGTCAGATTTCTTCTGACCTCTGAATTTCTGTCAGTCAGCCTCTGGAACCAACTCATAAGCTGTCAAAATAACCTTTTTGACAACCTCATAATCAGAGGAATCATCTGCAGACAAAGCCGAATAGGCTTGTTGAGCTTTACCCTTGAGGACAGTTTGCAACATCAGAGGCCAGTGTTCCTTTGGCCACTGACAACTCTTAGCTGCCTTCTTGAAGCACTGGAAATGCTTATCAGCCTCCTTTTCTGAGAATGGAGGCACCAGCTTTACCTCCTGGCTAGCACGAAATTTGTTTTCAGCTTCCATTTTGATTTTTAGTTGCTCCATTTGGAGCCTTTCTTCTCTATCTAGCTTCTGTAACTCGAAATCTCTGTCTCTGTCTCTCTCTTTCTGCTCTTTTTCCTCTCTTTTTTTTTTTTCTCTTGCTAATTTTTCTAACTCAAACTGCCTTTCTTTTTCTCTTTTCTGCTCTCTCGAATGATCTTTCCTCTCTTTCAATCTCTAGCATTTTTAATTTAAGTTCCATTTCAACATTTGGATTTTCCACTGGAAACTGTTCCAGATCTCCTGGTGCAAACACATTTTCAAAAATGTAATATTCAACAATCTCTATAGCCAGTCTTGCTTTTCGCATGGCTGGTTTTACATCTGTCAGCTCTAACTGTCTGCATATTTCTAGCAGTTCTGTCTTTTTAAAAGACTTCAAAACCTCTACGGTTGGTGATGCCAAGAAATCATCCTTTGCTGTTGATCTGTCAATATATATCTAGGAAAATTCAAAAAACAATTTCACAATTTTAAATTTTAGATTTTCAATAAATGACTCGCACAATGGTCTATCCTGGACCCGAGCCCCCAATTTGTTATGGCCCCAATCTGTTATGGCATCAATTTGTTATGGCCCCAATTTGTTATGGCGTAGCGGACAGCAAGGGATGACAGACAAAATTTTAAAACAGATTTAATTAAACAAACACTTTGAACTATTCTATTCTACTGATCAAGATTGAAATAAACACAAAAAAAGATATTTTACAGTCCCTTGGTAATTGAGATGGGCTGCTATCTTTATGCGATGTCCTGGGACAGGAAAATGCTCCAACACAGGCAAAAAATCCACAAAAAGCTTCACAGGTCTTGAAAAGAGTGACAGGTCTGGTCAAATGTATCCTTCCACAATTTCTCCTTGCAATTTCTCCTACTACCTTTTTACTCTCAATTTTTCTCCTTATATACTATTTTCCAGCCCCTCCCACCTTCCAGACTTTTTCTCCAATTCTCTGGGACATTCCCTCTGAGGCATGCCCAGGACATGCCCCAAAACCTAGCTCCAGACTGGGCTTAAAAAAAGTCAATACTGTCAATACAATACTGTGCAGGAACCATCTAACCAGTGGGATTTTTATTAGCTTTTTACAAAGTCCACAATCCAAATTCACAATCCTAGGGCAGAATCCAGAGTAAATCGTGGTCAGAAATCAGAGCCAAAAAGAGGTAGTCACAAAAAGGTAACCCAAGGCAAAACAAAAGCAGCACAGGTAAACACGGGAAACGTTCTGAAGTTGAGAAGACAGCTTAAATACACTCAAGGGAAGTCACATGCTATGATTAGGATCAGGTGAACTGGATCAGACTAATTACGTGGGAATAAAACATGAGGGAGAACCTAACCACATGAAATTGGCACAAAAGCGTGGACAGGAACACACAGCCTAAAAACATACAGCTCCGGTTATTCTAATGTGCACAGATAATGAGAGGCAGGACAGAGAGAGCAGGTGCAGAGGATCCGCTGAATTGCAGCAAAGACTAAGTGAAGGCAAGAGGCGGAGACTAGAACAGGGCGAAAAGAGAGCTTGTTAATCAATTATACAATCCCTGGTGCTCGTTAGTAAGTTAGTATTATATACAATGTTAGTCTGGGTTAGTAACTTAACAAAACAAACTGTTAGTATTGGTTAGTAATATAGAAAAAGAGAGGCGAAGGAAGCAAACGAGATTGGAAGGAATGTTTGAAACCCAGAAACCATGAAATCACCTAAGCATGTGACACGCGGGACTGGGGAGAAGCTGTAACTTAACAAGAGACCAGACAGGGGAGACAAAAAGTGCAATGCATGGCAAAACATGGACCGACTATAACAGAAAAGTGGATTGGGAATGGCAAAAAAACGAAAACATGGCAAAGTACAAAAACTGAACAGAACATGGCAAAACCTAACAGACATAATCATAAACATAACAGGGACTAGGGAAAACATAACAAGCATGGCAAAATCATAATAAACATGGCAGAAACAAGACAGACATGGCAGAATCATAACAAATACACATACAAACCCCAATACCGATGAAGTTGAGACGTTGTGTAAAACGTGAATAAAAACAGAATGCTATGATTTGCACATCTCATAAACCCATACTTTATTCACAATAGAACATAGACAACATATCAGATGTTGAAAGTGAGGCATTTTACCATTTCATGAAAAATATTAGCTCATTTTGAATTTGATGCCAGCAACACATCTCAAAAAAGTTGGGACAGGGGCAACAAAAGGCTGGAAAAGTAAAAGGTACTAATAAAAAAAACAGCTGCAGGAGCATTTTACAACTAATTAGATTAATTGGCAATAAGCCAGTAGCATGACTGGGTATAAAAAGACCATTTTAGAGAGGCAGAGTCTCTCAGAAGTAAAGATGGGCAGAGGGTCACCAATCTGCCAACAACTGAGTCTAAATATTGTGGAGCAATTTCAGAAAAATGTTCCTTAATGTAAAATTACGAAGATTTTTAATATCTCATAATCTACTGTACATAATATCATCAAAAGATTCAGAGAATCTGGAGAAATGTCTGCATAGGGGACAAGGCCGAAGGTCAATATTGGATGCTTGTGATCTTTGGGCCCTCAGGCGGCACTGCATTAAAAACAGGCATAATTCTGCACTGGAATTCACTGCAAGGGCTCAGGAACACTTCCAGAAATTGTTGTCTGTAAACACAGGTCGCCGTCTAATGTACTAATGCAGGCTAAAGCGATATCATGCAAAGAAGAAGCCATATGTGAACACGATCCAGAAATGCCGCCGTCTTCTCTGGGCCAAAGCTCATTTAAAATGGACTGAGGCAAAATGGAAAACTTTTCTGTGGTCAGATGAATCAAAGTTTGAAATTCTTTTTGGAAACCACCGATGCCATGTCGTGCAGACTAAAGAAGAGAGAGACCATCCAGCTTGTTGTCAGCGCTCAGTTCAAAAGCTTGCATCTCTGATGGTATGGGGCTGCATTAGTGCCTATGGCATGGGCAGATTACACATCTGGCATTATCAATGGTGAAAAGTATATAGAGGTTTTACAACATCTCTTTCAGGGAAGGCCTTCCATATTTCAGCAAGACAATGCTAACCCACATACTGCATCCATCACAACAGCATGGCTTTGCCCTGTCCCAACTTTTGTTAAATGTGTTGCTGCTATCAAAATGAGCCAATATTTTTCATGAAATGTTAAAATGTCTCACTTTCAACATCTGATATGTTGTCTATGTTCTATTGTGAATAAAATGTGGGTTCATGAAATTTGCAAATTATTGCATCTGTTTTTATTCACATTTTACATAATGTCCCAACTTCATTGGAATTGAGGTTTGGTCACACTTTAGATGAAGTGTTGCTCATATAGGCTTTATACAGCATGTATAATGCCTTCATAAATGAGACACAATGTCTTCATAAATCATACATAGGCAAATGCCATGCTTTGTAAAGGATGAAATAACACATCCTTATTCAGCATGTGATACCAGATGTGAGATAACTGACAATGACACTTAGCTAGTGGCTAAATGCTATAAAGGGCGACATTGCCGGCTAAGTGAAATTGTCATTGTCACATCTGGCATCATATGCTGACTAAGGATGTGTTATTTCACCTTTACAAAGCTTGACATCTGCTTATGTATGATTTATGAAGACATTATACATGTTGTATAAAGCCTTCATGAGCAACAGTGTCAAAAGCCGTTCCATTTTCTTAATGCCATTGTTGTGGGAATTTTGATATTGTATTCCTGAAAGAAATCAGACTGAGACAAGATGAGTAAATAGGATCCTTTAGTACTTGCAAATAGGGTCTTCGTTACAGGCAAGAACAAAGACAAAGGAATCTCTCCTTTGCTTTGGATATATGTATGAGCAGAACGTCATGATGTACGCCCTCTGAGTCAGCTGCGTGCGTGCGCATCCCACGTAAGTCTGGCTCCAGTAATGGTAAAAGGTTTCGCCCCCCACAGAAATTCACATTTCTTTGGGTCTTATCTAGAACACTCCAGGCTTCAGAAGGAACACACTATTTCAGTAAACACACTTCATGACGCTTCTACATAGGAACAAGCTAGATTATAAAAGTTGCAATCACGCATGGCCTAGGTCACTCAAAGGATAAGCAATTAATAACAAAATAAGCAATAATAAGGAATTTATGACTGAATTCCACCAACATTTCCCTCTTTATAATTGATAATCCGCTAACACGCCACTTCTCTCGATTTCCAGCATGTGCTTCATTTACGGGAAATATTCTACCGTTTGAACAGGTCCCCTATTTCTATCACATCACTATATGGCTCCTCCAGCTCCTCAGGCAGAGCGTGTTCTTCGTTGATGTCCTGTAACATAAACATCTGAAACTGTGGGTTAGCATTCAACATTTTTGATATGACACTTTTAATTATTGGAATCCTACAGCAACTACAAAGGAGCAGTACTGTGAATCCTGCTGCTATGAGGCTCAATATAGATGTTATTGCCGCTTTCCACCCCCCTGACATGAGCCACTGCCTCCAGGTACCAGCAGGTGCCAAATCAGCCTGTTGTGCATCTGATAGGTCTTTTAAACGTTCTAAGGCTTGATCTATTACTTCCCCCTCCTCATCATTTGCTGGAATGTAGGTGCAACATGAAGGCCCTATAATTTGGCACACTCCTCCCTGTGCAGCCGTTAACAAATCCAGTACCATTCGATTTTGTAGTGTCATTAATCGTAAGGCAGTCAATTCTTCCTGTATACTCCCAGTGATATTACGGGTTTCATTCACAAACGCACTCAGACGATAATTCACAGTATCCAGTCACAACATGACCTTTCCAACTCCAAACTGTGGGAACAGGGAGAGGGCGACCTTGGTCCCTACTGACCACAACTTCGCCTCATCTGGAACATTGTTTCCCCAGGCCGGGTCATGGGGTACTGCTTCTCGTCTCCGTTGTGTGATGTTCCTATCTGCAATCACAATGTACGTGTGGTCATTCAACTGTACAAAAGCACATACCCCTCCCCAATGTGGTGGAAATGCTACATATATCCGATGTCCACACAACCAATACCAACCATCCACAGCTCTCGTCCCATTCCAGTGAGGTGCCCACGGGTAACATAGTGTGCCATTTGGACTGTCTTCTCTCCCAGTGAAAAAGGATGTTTCTGTTATTTGTGGATAACCACAAAAAATCAGTAATTTCCTCTGACACCCCTGGGTTATTCCCACAGATACTGTGCCATTTCCTTTGACACATCGTCAAAACTTCTGCTCCGGACTATAATGGACTACCATGAGCGGAACGTTAGAACTCATATTTCCCAACTTCAGGTACCCATCTTTGTCGGTGCAGTACTTTAACCCAGAGTTCATTACTATGTTGAGTGGGGGTAAACTGGGGTCCACTGAGATCAGTCCACTACGAGCAGTAGACACTGCCATAGCGCGCTTAATCGTACTATTCACACTCATTGTGGGCGCTGCAACTTGTATCACCTCTACTCTAGGTGTAGATATGGAGGCTGGTAGGTGTGTGCACACATAACACTCAGTGAGGTTTACAGAATGTGCTGATCTGTTTGCATATCTCTACCATGTATTAGTAGCATATATGTGAGAGGGATCTCCTAAGTCAGGCAAGTGGCTATCCTCCCCCACAAACCTTCTTGCCCTAGGTGAGGTTGGCAGGTGGACTACACTTACTATGCATATACCTAGGATTAACAAAAACAGGGGGAAGTGAGCCATGTTATGAGCCAGTCTGGAGTCTCTACTGACTTGGAGCATAAATAAGTTATTCACCAGGTTTGATACGGACGAGCTCTAAATGCCACGCCCCCCTTTGTAACTGGACTCCCTCCAAGTCTATCCTGACTTACTTCAATCAATCAATCAGATGCACCAACACACCAGTTGGAGGAGGTACTACCTTGCAGTGTGACTGATGTATCCACGTTTCTCTCTCCTGTATCCTCACTGCAGTCGGTGTGGTCAGGAGCACTTGATATGGACCCTTCCACGTCGGTTTACTCCACTTCTGCTTTTTACCGACACTCTGCAATCCCCAGGCTTAATCTGTCCTGGCGACAGCTCAGTTAGTGATCTAGGAGGAAGCACATTTCGAAGCTCACTCTTGTTAGTTAACATTCTAATCATACATTCTGCCAAAGTTGCTTCTTCTATTTGTATTCTGTGCAATAACTGTGGAAATTCAAAAGGTTTCCCATGTACTACTTCATAAGGTAACAACCCCAATCCGCGCTGTGGTGTTATTCTCATACTAGTTAATACTAATGGCAGATATGCTACCCATTTCCATTTAGTTTCTGCCATGGCTTTGCTCAGTTTTGCTTTCAGGGTTCCATTAGTTCTCTCCACTAATCCTGCTGATTGCGGATGATATGCACAATGTTTTTTCAATCCTATTCCCAATTTTGCTCCTAGGCGGGTCAACACTTCATTCCTAAATTCTGGCCAATTGTCACTATACACACTTTGGAATCCCCCACCTAGGAATAATTTCTCTACTCAGGATTTTTGCTACTGTGATTGCATCTATAGCTTCTACCCCATTTAGAAAAATATCAATACTAATATATCAATATCATATCAATACTAATGCATACCTCTTCCTCTCATGCAGTGTTAAATGTATGAAATCCATCATGTACATGTGGAATGGCTCAGGGGGTGTAGGGATTGCCCCCTTCTGTACTACTACCCCTCCAGGTGTGTCCCTTGTGTTATAACTTTGTCATGTTGGACATTTCTTAGAAAAATTATTATTATTTTTTTTTTTAGTAAATAAGTGATAGTAACTTTGATCTATTAACCCCTCGGTCCCTCCTCTTGGTACATGGCACTGCCCATGCACTAAATCTGCAGCAATATGGAAGAGGGATTTCCGCAATATTGGCTTACTATTGGGTCCTACCCACCTGTCATCAGTGTGTTGCGTTCCATGTGATGTCCATTGATGTTTTTCTTGTGGGGGGAGCAGCATCATGCTCTGCTCGCTGCAAGTCACATAAAATTGAGTCCTCAGATTGGTGTAATAGCCCCACAAGAGTGTGTTTGGCTGCCGCCCTTGCTTCTCTGTCTGCAAAGGCGTCAGCCAAACTGATTAGGTCAACATGTTTGGATTGCAGAGGGCCACAATCAACACAGATTCAGTCTCAGGGTTTGATAGAGGTTGTCCCTGCATCCAGGACATAGAGCGTTATTAGATAGGACTTCTTGTAAACAATGGAAAAAAAAAAAAGGTATTCCCCAATGAATTATGATTAAGCAATCCACCTCAGTCTAGGGTTCCACTAAGAGCATGGAGGAAATGTACACTCAGGGCTTATTAGCCCCACACATTGTGACAATTCCCCACGTCATCAGCAGAACCGGGTGGAGTTGCTTTGGACTATGTTACAATATGCAAATTTTTTATTCACAAAAATTGGTACATATTGAATATTCAACTGATAGTTTTTCCGTTGGGCTCCCAGCACATAAAGGTCAACTCAGTCAGTATCTTTTATTTGATTCACTTAATCAAAACTAAATTTAGAAATGAGAAGAAGGAAAAAAAATATGATCACGTTATTAGTCGACATTTTCAATTATATGGTGGTCCATCTTTTGAATTCAGTCTTGTGATAATACTCCAGATTGGATTTCCCCAAATCTATTTCAGAAGGTAAACTTTTGAGCTGAAAACCCACAGTTGAATCCCCAGCTGGCCAGCTTATCACTTTCCACTTAGATCCTTCGAACCTCCCATTGAGGGCGCAGTTCCAGGCTAGATCCCTTTCCACAGAGATCTTCACCCGGGCTCCCCCAGGTCGAGAACTCTGCCTTCTGCCTCCCGGTGTCTCCTTTTCAAAGCCCACCGACCACAGAAGCACCACTCGCCGACTGATGCATTCGCTTTTGGCTTGTGGTGGCCTGACTGTGCATTGAGCCGAGCGCGGCAGCCACCCCTCTCTGTGGTCTTACTGCCATCTGCGACCCGATCAGCCGGTGACCCAGTCGATAGCGATCCCCGAATCCTGTAGTGGTTACCAGCCACCCCGGTGGGAACCGACGGTCTGATCCCAACCCCACTTCGCTATGGGTATAGAAACTTTGACTGTTTTCACCAGCCTCGCCTGTTCACAGAGGTTATCTCCAACGCCCCTCTGCTAGGTGTGAGCTGTCACCCACGTACCACGTGTTGCCCGCACTTACATGCGACAAGCGCACCGACTAGACGGTACCACGGCAGTATGTCAATTCATACTTCATCAGACACGGGGGCCTTCAGTCCTCTCCCCAGCACTAGAACACATCTTTAATGTGCCCTCAGAACTTTGCAGTCCCGCCACCGCCTGTTATGGACTAGGTTCGGGGGGCCTAATCCCCTCCCTAGTCCATGTTTGTGTAATTTACATTCAATTGTGACTTCCTCTAAATTTCCCTTTGTTTATAGTTACTGATCGTTCAAGAAGGGCATACGTTTATTTAGTCAAGAAATAGGGACTTTTATTTGATTTCATAAGGAATAATTATTCTGTTTACTTCTGCAACTTTGTCCTTTTACAACTCCACATAAATTAAAATGGCTTAACTCCTGCAAATTTGCACTGCTATCATACCCATTTTTCTAAGAAATTTCACTTTTTACCAATCCTGCAATTACAGTAAGAATTCCATAAAATACTGTTAATATAGGCTAATCAACGGGCACCTTAAATTAATCTAAAATTAATGCTAATTTTATCGTAGACATCTATATGATCACTTCAAGGAATAGAATGACAACTGTATTCAATCTAACAAAGACAGAACTACCAAATATGCCAGCCATGCAGTTGTTTACAGACACTCACAGTTAGGTTCATTCACATTGATTTCCACACACACAATCAGAGCTCAGAATACAAACACACACACACACACACACACACCTCAGTGCACTTTCCTCTCTCACATTCATTCACATTGGAAAAGATCCCAGGCTCTAATTTTCTTATGACCTGCTTAGATAACATACCCAGACAATGCTCTGTTTCAATAGCATTCAATCGGTAAGTTGTTACAAATGGTTCAAACCACGCACGGAACGCCTGGTATCCCTGTTATGGATGAGGACATCCTTCCATTGCTACATTGCTACACACATATCTCCCGCCGCCCATGCGCGGTATACCCACTGTGTTTCACCGCCACCCGTGGACACCTCTATTTGTGGCCAGCAGTCTCATAGATTCAACTTCATCCTCATCCCTCTACCACCCGACGTATGAGTGCGCCACAGATGCCCTGCATTATGAACCATTATAAACCATTATGCTGACGTTCTACACACTCTTCAGTCACAGTCAAAGTCACGTCATCTGTCCCACAATAGTACAACAACACAGTCCCCCTTTACTGTTAGTCTGTCCCATAGTTTTAGTTTTACTCTCTCTGTCTCACAGCAATAAAGCCGAATTCGGAAAAATTCCGTCACTCACCCGCTCCTCCTCTGTTAGAACCTCCCTCCTGGCCTCGCTACATACTCAAAGAGCCGACACAAATGCTCCGGGTTGAGGACTTTCCCCCTTTTACGTCTCCCAAGACGACCGTGCGCACGGTTTTCAGTCGGCGCCGATTCTCCAGGGAGTGCAGGTGAGATATTGGAACCCCGGACGTAGCCCCCAATGTTGTGGGAATTTTGATATTGTATTCCTGAAAGAAATCAGACTGAGACAAGATGAGTAAATAGGATCCTTTACTACTTGCAAATAGGTTCTTTGTTGCAGGCAAGAACAAAGACAAAGGAATGTCTCCTTTGCTTTGGATATATGTAAGAGCAGAACGTCATGATGTATGCCCTCTGCATCAGCTGCGTGCGTGTGTGCGCATCCCACGTAAGTCTGACTCCAGTAATCCTAAAAAGTTCCTCCCGCCGCAGAAATTTACATTTCCTTGGGTCTTATCTAGAACAGACTTTCTCAAACTATGGTACGCAGAGGAATCCCCAAAATAACCCCAGCCATTTTATTATTTCTGGCAAAAAAGAGAATTATGACAGGAAAAACTACGTACTACAGATGTAAGAATTAGTGACGGCAAATTCAGTGCTCTAGTTCGAACACGTTTGACACTGCCGGTATTGACGCAGGTTTACAACATCGATTCGAAACTTAATTGACATGACCCAGTAACGTTACAGGGAAGACTGCATGGGGTCCGACGAGCCATGGGGACCAATGAGCCATATCACTATTTTGCCTATTTAAACACCTTTGGCATTGATTGATCGTAAAATAGTGATATGGCTCATTGGTCCCCATGGCTCCTTGGACCCCAGTCTCCCCTACTCTGCTGGAGGGATAGACTGCTTTTGGAGAGATAATGGCTTTAGCATGTCGCTTTAAAGAGAGCTTGCAATTGGCAGTTAAATTTGAGAGACGTACAGCTAACGAGTTCATCAAGTCGATAATTTGATTAAAATACATGGGTCGATATATAACATAGGCGCATAGGGCAGGCAATTACACATGTAAGCTAGCTATATATCCATTTTTGAACCGTCCAAAGTTTTCATCCAGTTGCAAAAACATTTGAAAAATGAACACAGCTCTATATCCAGTATTATGACTTAATCATGGTTAATTTCAGAGGGATGACTTTAGTAATTTATGGTAGTTCACTCAGTCGTGTTCTCTCTCCAAGCACAGCTGCAGTTTAAAAACTTGATCTATCGTCCGATCCCCCAGTAAAATAACGGTGAGATGAAACCATTGCAATGTGTGATTTGTCCAGTGAATGGTTCCTGGTTTGACGAGCAAATGATTTGGAACTAAAATAACAGTTCTATGGGATTCAAAGATGCACGATGTGAATGTCAGCGAAATTCAGTAAAATTGAAATAATTAACAAATTTGCCTACACTGTGTATATTTGTGAACGCAACTATGGTATTAGTTAGTATAATCAGTAATCGCATTTGCGATTATCCGAGCTTATTTTCTCCTGAAATATAAGTGCATCAATAAACGTTTCTACCAGCATGCTGACAACTTGTGGAATCATTGTTTCGAAGCTGTTTAAAAGGTTTGAAATTGTCATCGCCAGTAAGAATTGTGTCCGTGCAACATATGTGGGCGGAAGACGAATATGTTGGAGTTCCCCTTGAGCGTGTGTGTGCGTGTGTGTGTGTGCATGTGTGTGTATAAGTGTTTCATCTTACTGTTTCTTGCTGTGATCATTGCCCACAAGAATAATGTATTTCCCACATTGTTCGAATTGTTAAAATCTTGGGCAGATCTGACAGTGTTTCAATGAAGTACAGTTGTTATTGTTAATGTACTCACCTGCTGCTGTATTTATGTGTGTTTGAATTAAATGTGCATTTACAGAGACCTACAGTTATTGTTAATGTTTTCACTTACTCTGTGTGCGTACTGTATGTTATAGTTGTGTGAAGGAGTTTAAATGCCAGTTCCACTGCTATTTCTTTGCACATTCGACAATAAATAATACTCTTATTGGGAACAAATTTGTTTCCTTTTTTAACTTTGTTTATCAGAATACAGTTGTGTAATTTTACTACTGTACTTTTACATGGCGGCGGTACTTGGACAGCCAGATATTTTCTGAGGTGGTACAGGGTGTAAAAAGTTTGAGAACCACTGATCTAGAACACTCCAGGCTTCAGAAGGAACACACTGTTTCAGTAAACACACTTCATGACGCTTCTACATAGGAACAAGCTAGATTATAAAAGTTGCAATCACGCATGGCCTAGGTCACTCAAAGGATAGCAATTAATAACAAAATAAGCAATAATAAGGAATTTATGACTGAATTCCACCAACAGCCATAGAATTTTTCTCTTTTTTTTTTGTTGGCTTTATGTTGGCTATTGACCACGCTCAAAAGCACAATTCAAGCATCACTATACACATCACGAACAACTCAATGTTTGTTATTACTGAAGTGCTCAGCGCGTTCACGTGGCGTGCGTAAGGATTACAATACCACGCACTTCTCTTTATTTCCATTCGTGTCTCACTGGAAAAGAAATAAAAATTGATTGATTCTTCAATTTTCAGCAAATACAATACATACCTCACCAGTGCGTTTTTAATGGCGCTATATATACTGTATATCCGTACTGTATATGAGCATATAGGGCCTGATCAACTAAGATCCCAGATAAAGAGCGCTAAATTACGTGCTCGTGGTAACATTTTGCGCGTTTGGTTTGCTTACATTCTGCGGGTGATCCACTAAGAGTATTTGCCTGAATAACTGCTGGTGCAAACAGCATTACTTAAATGAGGACTTTGCATGCTGCAGCCATTTCCACCATGGACAGTTTGGAGGAAAAATGCAAAATGGATGATGGAGTTGGAGGTGCTTGGAGGAAGCAAATGCAAAAATGGAAATTCACTTATAGCTTGGAAATGGAGTTAGGTGCTTGTGGAGAGAAGCAAATTGGGACTGAATTTTACAAAATTATAGCACAAATGGTTGGGGCCGGGCAATTTTAAAAATTAGGCAATTCTGAGCAACAAGCAGAGTGTAAAGATGAAAAAAATTGGCATTCTGATGTGCATTTTTTTTTTTTTTTTTTTTTTAAAACCTTTATTTAACCAGGTAAGACTCATTGAGATTTAAAATCTCTTTTCAAGAGTGACCTGGCCAAGAGGGCAGCATAAAAAGGACACATATAAGTTTCATACAAGGACAATGACACACAGATATCAAAACATTAAAAATAAATAAATAAATAAATGCATAAATAAGTAAATTAGGCACAGAGACAGTTTCTCAAGCTTTCACGTTCTAAATCCTTTAAAATTGAACCAAAAGCATTAAAAGCATTTTACATCAGTTGAAACTTGAACTCACAATTTCTGGCACAAGAGACTATGCTCTATCTCACTGAGCTAATTGGCAAATGAAATTGTGACATGTAGCTTCACAAATTGACTAAGCCAGTCACCTGTGTGCAAGACAGCAGCTATTAGCGTGTAAAGGCAGATTTCAAACGGTCAAAAACTCAGTTATTAAGACAAAAATCCGAAAATATACAAATTGCATCTAGACAGCATGGAGATGTTGGTAATTTGTTTTTAACAATGATTTATTGGCTCCATAAGTGAAAAACTGATGTTTAAAAATGCCATTTTTGCATTGACTCCAATTGTTCGCATGAGAGCGAAATTCAAAATGCTGTAAAAAATTCAGTTTTTGAGATAAAATTCTCATATTTTCCAAACATCATCTACCATGACTCCAAAATTTTGTCATTTTTTTAATGAGCATTGAAAATGTATTTAGCAAGAATTTGCAAGTATATGTTTACAATACTATTTACAGTCAAACATTTTGATGCACTGTAGGCTCAATTTTTGATAAATCAAAATGTCCTTTTGTACATCATTTGTGTAGGACAGTCTAAAGATGCTCCGTAGCAAGTTTGGTGTCAATTGTGCAAAAATTGTGGGAGGAGATAGGTTTAATAACGTTTACAGTTTTTGAAAAAAAAAACAGAGTGATGGACTTCACAATTTGCAGGAGGTTTAAATGTACAAATGTTTCTTAAATATTGGAACTACATTTTGGTGAAAGTTGAAAATCTGTGGCACATATGGTTGATCAAAATTTTGAACTTTAGAGGCTTGCTGTAGCGCCACCATCAGGACTATTGGCCTGTTTTTGCAGCTGAGGCAATCTGGCATGGGACTGGACCATTGTGCAAAGTTTGGTGATTTTTCGCTCATGGGAAGAAGGATTTCCTCGGAAGAAGAAGAAGAAAGAAGAACATACAGGATAACAATAGGGTCCTGGCAGCTTAGGCTGCCCGAGCCCTAATTAACATTTTGTCTCCTTGTTATTTTAACTGTAAGTAGAGTCCTGCACACATTTAACTGTGGTTTACAATTAACATGCGGAACCTGTGTTATAAACTGATTGTAAAATTAAAGTTAAAATAACAGGCAAAAAAGGCGGGGGGAACAATTTTCACATGAGTACAGTCACTCTAGTATTCAAAATAAGCAGTTATCCGGTTGTCTAGACAACCTGAAATAGATCCGGACAACCTAAACTGCTCAAGAGGTTGTCCGTTGCACAACCAAATATCTCGGTAGTTTTATCAATTTGAATTTGTCAAAATTTTCTTTACTTCCCTCTGCAATTGACGCGACCATTTTGGTCATATGTAAGGCCTACTGTGCGTAACTTTCATGCATCTCGTACGGACGAAAGCGTGAATCTTTTTTTTTTTTTTCGTAATAAAGTACCGCGGCAAACAAAGACGTAGAGATAGACCGTGGCGTGCACTTAAATTCAGGCTCGGGCTCGGGCGATCTAGTTAAGGAAAACTCGTGGCACGAACTAGGCAGATGTAACCCTAAACAACTTAAGGGAATGCAGATTCGAAAATGTGACAATAAGCATCTTCCTTTGTAGTGAATTCTATGTGCTCACATTATAAGTGTTCACGTATTGTATGCCTATGCATACGTATTGTATTCAGTGTTCAATCAAAATTACTGCTGTGAGTGTGGCAGTTGGCTCTCTTCAAGCATGAAACTTGACCGCTCTCTGACACCGAGAGGTAAGTTATCTGGAATTGTACAGCCTGATAAAAAAATTTCATAAGTATTCATTTATAATTGGTAATCGAACACCCCTAGGAAGTGGGAATCTTCAGATTGCGTTTTGGCTACGTTGTTTTCAAGTATATGCAGCTTTAATATCTCTCACTCTTCCCAAGCCATGTCAAATAGGTCGGCTCTGTTCTTGCTAGTGATATAGCAAGCTAATGCCGAATCTATGGTGGCTAGGAAGTGCAAAACAAAATTACAAAGTGTGAAACACTTTTACAAACTCAAAACAAATTTACATTTAGAAAACATTTTTGCATTTTAAGAAAACAAAATTACATTAGCTAAACACTTTTACCAAGGACAAAAAAAATTACATTTTAGAAAACAAATTTACAAGATGCGAAACACTTTAACGAACTCTGAGACAAATGTACAAACAGTGGAACACTTTTACAAGTCCTGAAACAAATTAACAAGCCACTGAATTCTAACAGAAAGGGAAAGTACCAAATACCGGAATTACCGGATTACGTAAGGAACCAGTCAGTTTGTTTGGCAGGAACCTAATTTTTATTTTTTTCCCCCCACGAGAGTTCCAGACACCAACAGAAACTCTTTTGCATACAGCCAATCAGCGACCTTGTTCTGGATCACTGAAGGAGTGTCTCGAGACAGTGACTGGCCTTGCACCGAAGTACGATGCTTGGAATACTGCAATTACATCTTAAAAGGCCTGCCTTACCCTCAGCATAACTGTTGGCCAAATCATTTATATAGCATGCCATTTTGATAAATATATTGTTATGAATTGTTATTATGTTGTTTAATTGTTCAAAATATTTGAAGCCGGTAAAATGAGCCAGTTACAATCAATGTAGTCTTGCAATACGCAGCTTGCCGCATTTTTATACTGCACTAATCTGGCATATTAATAAACTTGCTAGTGACAACTAATAAAATCCTGATGAATACAGAGTAAAAATAACCGAGATTTAAAATTTGAATGCTCTAAACAGATTATTTTTATGTAGCCTTGCTAATGAACGTTAAAAACATATTGGCAGTGGTGTTGGCAAGTGGTGTAAATGAATTGTATTCACACTTTGCTGGTGGCTGTTAATCTTGGTTGATTATGGTGCTTTCTTTCTGCATCATAGAAACATAATTTTAAGTAGACAGCCCATATTTCATCTAACAGCTTCAAAATGGCATTGCTGGATAAACAATATGTCTGGATTATTCTCTCCTCTGACATCCCAAACATGTTCTCGGCGTACTTGCCGCCTGGGTCTTCTCCTTGTAGCAACAATGGCAACCATGTCTGGAGCCAAATAGTACCTACCCTTCAAAGGTATTAAATAGCAAATGCAATCACCATCACTGAAATTGCTTTCAGGCTTGATAAGTCACTATGCATGTGCAAAATTTTGTATTTGCATTTTCCCCTCCCATATTTTGCACGCTAGGATAGGCACGCCCCTTATTACATATTCATTTGGGCCAAAAGTACTAACTGCATAGAATGTGCAAATTTGCACACTTCTAAGACACAATCCTCAGTGCACACCCTTAGTAAATGAGATTGCAGGTTAATTTGCGGGTGATATGTACTATCAGTATATGTAAAATCCTCACCATTATTTTTATAATTCAGATGCTGTACCATCTATGAGCACTTGAGCACTATCAGTTGTGTGTTTACAATTTAGAAAAACTATGTCTCTTGGATATAGCGAAGCTAAATGAGAATGAGGGCCAGCAGTATCAATCGCAAATAATCTATTAACACCAAGGATTTTCTAATCTGAAACTGAACAAAAATACCAAAAGGTTGTCTGTGCTATGTCTTCAACCTGCCAATCCAGTTTAATCTGCAGGCATCAATAAAATCGGCATGTACCACAGATTCCTCGGGTAACTTTTTTCCTTATGATGATTGTAAGTACAACTATGTTTGCATATACGTATACTCTCATATAAGTTTTGGCTGGGAGAAAGAGTTAATGTAAAGATGCAGTCATAAGGGCAAAACTGTGAAGCATTTCCTCGTGAATGTTCGAAAGTGTGAATAAACATGTCAGCACTGCATATTTTTGATTGTACAGATTATGGTTATACCTGTTATGTTAAGAAACTGAGGCAAATGTGCTGTGTGTGTGTGTGTGTGTGTGTGTGTATGCGTGTGCGTGTGCCTGTATGTGCTTTGTATGTTGATGTGTGAGACTGAGTGTATTTATGTACGTGTGATTGTAAGCATGTATGTGTGTGCATGTGTGTTTGTGTGTGCTTGAGCATGTTCATACATGCAGGAGTGTGTATGCATGAGTGTTTGTTTGTGTATGAGTGTATCTATGTGCGTGTGTCAGCGTGTGTATGCATGCGTGTGAGTTTGTAATAGTATCTGTATGTACTAGCGTGTGTGTCAGCATACGTATGTGCGTGCTGTGTGATGTGTGGGTGTGTGTGTGTATGTTTTTGTGTATGTGTGAGCATATAAGTGAGTGTATGTATGAATATCTCACCAAGGTACATCTTGCTGGACAATACATTGAACAGTGACCCGTAGGGGATGGGCGTCAGATGGGTAATGAAGATGAATGTGCACAATAGATAGAGACTGGAGGAAATCAATGGCATGGAGATGACTTCTCGCCGTGCGGGTGGTTTGCATGCATGTGAATTTGTTTGTGTGTGTGCGTGTGTGTGTGTGCACGTGTGTGTTTTTATGTATGTTTGTGCCTGCATGAACCCGGTTGAAGGACCGCACAGGGCTCCTCCATCCCCTCTTACTCAAACCACCACTCCTTCTTGTCAGGGCCTACAAATTAGCCTTCACTGTGCAAATAAAAATTCTGACTACCTGGTCCTCATTAATGGGCTATTTATCAAGTTATTATTCCAGCAGCAGCCACCCGCTCCTTGAGATGAATTGCACGTTTATTCATGACAGGTAAACAGTCATATTAAAATGCTGTTTGCAAATCTGTGGCTGCTGGTTGATAAGCTTGTTTAGAATGCATGCACTGCATGAGGAATCATTTGCAAACCCCAGAACCAACGAGGCTCTATTCCGACAGCTGGCGCACTATTGCGAGCAAAATAACTTGGGGATGTTCTTTCATGGTCCATGAGGGCCTCAACCAGAGAGCAGGGAGAAGCAATAGATTTTGACAGTGTGGTAGAGCAAATCATGTTATAACCCAGGCTTACTCATCATAATCATATGTGTCCCCTACAAGACCTCTGTGCTCTTTTGGCATGTTTAGCTCAATCACTGCACTGCTGATTGAAGCAGACATGATGAAGAAGCAACATAATTGCTGCTATAGTGATACAAGCCTGACAATTAACCCTACACTTGAGTGCAACTCAAGTCTGTTGTCTGCTGAACTATATTTAGGGAGATGGTAGTGGTCAGGAGATATGGGCATGTGCACTCATCAGGCCCATAAAGAATTTGGTCAGTGACACAGTTTTCGTCATTTTGACTTTATATGCCACCACAACGGCTTTGAAATTAAACAATCAAGATTTGATGGAAGCGCATGCAGTTACAGTTTTAATTCATAGGGTTGGTTGTTAACATTGTATAAACTTTTCAAATTACAACCGTTTTTACATGTCCCCCCAATTTTAAGGGTTCAAAAGTATTGGGGAAACTATAATTTTTTGATTTTTGGTTGCTAATCCTTTGCAGTGAATTAATACCTAAAGTCTGGAAGCAATGGACATCTCCAGATTCTGGCTGATGCTCTTCCAGGTCTTTTCTGCAGCTGCCTTCAGTTTCTGCTTGTTCTCGGTTTTTTCGCTTTCAGCAATGGTGATCTTTGTTTAATTGGATTCAGGTCAGGTGATTGACTTAGCCACTGAAGAACATCCCACTTCTTTGCATTAAATAAAGTCTTGAGTTGGCTTATAGTATGTTTTGAGTCATTGTCCATCCATCTCACGCGGCCCCATTTGATTTGTTATAACACAGGATAAAGCATTAAAGTCCATTATGTGAGCACATACTTCAGAACGCATTGCTGTAGAAGGTGACAGGTTGTTGATGCTTTTGGGTTTTCAAGTGCGCACCCCACTTTCCCGATGTTTTGTCTATTGTTCCACTCCATCTCTGGTGTGCTCAAGGGTAACACCTGACATCCCAAAATCCCCCCTTTGTGTCTTCCATATCTTCCTGGTGGTTAATTTGGAGCCCGGTTCGGGTCACACCTCTTATCTGAAGTCATAACTCTCCACCCCCTCCGGTTCAGCTTTGATGGCTGTAGATCCCAAGATCTGAAACCTGCTTCCAGTGGATGGACTTCTGTTCTCCAGCTTCAATGTTGTGCTTCAACAGCAAGCTCTGCATAACATACAGTAGCTCCTCCTGCTCCTGTGCATTTTCCTCGGAGTCCTCCCAGTGTTCATATGTAAACTAAATTAAGTGATTTTGCACAGAGGAACAGATCAGGCCATTGTGTGGTGATCACAATTTCTGGTGCAAATGGTAGCTGGTAGCTGCTGTCCAGTGTCTAGTCTACCAGCATCCTTCAGTCCTGGGCACAGCTAAGCTGGTCAACCTCTGGTCAGAAAGAATACATTCTGCTTGTTTTTTCACCCTCTGAGATAAAAGTAGTCAGATAATTTGCTGTTCTTGAGAGCAGAAAACGGATGGTGCTCAACTTTGACTCCAGGGCTGTGGCAAGGCTGTTTAGGACCTGATTTCTCCAAGTGTGATGTCCTTCAGTTAGACTGACTTTTATCCTGTCAGAATGGGTCTGAAGATTGCTGGTTCTGAACATATGGCACATGTTGGATCTTCACCAAGCCCCTGATGAAGAGTCTTTCGTGTTGGCAGCACATCAAATTTAGCCCTGATGAAAAGGCTTATCCAACCTGTTTCCATCCCCAACACATCCTTCCAGGTGATTTTTCTCTTTTCAACCCTTTTCCATTGTGTCCACTATCCCTGTTTCACTAGAAAGATGGCCTTAGCCTACATTGCTGTTTTTTTCCTGACGGCAAAGCTCCGCCACCATCAACTTCCTCCCCTCAGGTATTCTGGCCTTGTTTCATGTTTGACAACTACTTGACAGCCTAAAGTCTCCTGTACTCTGCTGAACTTGTCCCACAATGTCCCCATGCCTGAGCACTGATGTCGCTCATTACACACCTTCTGCTCAAGTCTATTTTCATCCAGCTGCAAGGAACAGTGCAGTATTGCAGAGTGTTTGTCTTTGTATTCATTAAGTGTCCTCTGGAGTTTCACTTTGGTGCACTTGAATTCCTCTGTGAGACAAGTGAGGGCCAGCTGAAGGGTGCCAATATATGAAGCCCTATGGTGCAGTAGCATCATGGAACTCTAAGCCATTTTTTGATGTTGGCTGTGATCTAAATGCATGGGCAAGATCAAGAAACATTACAGGAAGGTCTCTTTTGTCCTGAATCTGGTGCCAGATTATGTTTGTGTGTTATAAGCAATCAGGGAACCCCATGATTCCTGTCTTCTATGCAGATGTATCAGTATGGTTGTTAATTTGCTCGTAGTTAACCAACCTCTATGAATTGATGACCTAAAAGATTTTTCTGGGGCATTTAGCAGGCAGATTGGTCAGAATTAGCTGATGTCCACTTGCATCTACAGTATCTCCTTTGGAATCAGGACATCTCCTGCCCTGTGCCATTTCTTGAGGAGGTGTTGCTGAACCCGATAGACATGGAGGATGTGCTCAGAGATATTGTGTGAGAAAATGAGGATGTCTTTCAGATTCACACAGACAAACCGGCCAAGTATGTCCCAAAGAACATCATTAACCAGATTTTGGAAGATTTTGTGAGCCTGAGTGGCAGTGTATCGCCAAGTACTCATAGTGACCAGCGGGATTTTTCAGTGCAGTCTTCCATTCATCACCTTCACAAATCCCTACTCAGAGATAGGCATTATGTCCGTCTAACTTGGTGAAAATCTGTGCACCCAGGAGGGGCTCAAAGGCCGTAAACATCAGCAGGAAAGGACAGCGGCTCTTCACAGGGTGGTTGATGCATGGATGGAGCCCTCCATCCTTCTTCTCAAAGAGGAAGAATTTGACAAATGCATACAGTGGCAAAATTGACTCAGAAGTGATTATAGGTATAAATGCCTGTGTTCTTAATCTGGATTTATCTTAACTATATTTCTCCACTGGGGGCACAACACAACAAAATCTTTGGAAAAGTGAAAGACTGGGGGACTTCAATATTTTATTAAATCATATTAATGTACCATTTTAGGGAACACAATTAAATTTTCAAACTTTGCCGCTGGTGGCACTACAACTATTCACACCTAATCCTCGCGTGTGATTAGCTGATGCACTGCAGAATAAAGGAAGTCAATTCTCTGCGTCGGAATGTGCACTTCCGGTAAACACAGCAATGCAACGTCGGGTCAATATACAATATACAGCTACAGTATTTTCTTTGCATGAACATATACAATTATGTCTCCAGAAAAAATAAACCCACAGTTCCAAAATAGTATCTCACTTGTGTTGCCTGCAGCATGAACTTGCAAAGGGAAAACCAGTTTTGTGCTGAAACCATCGACTGTATATAATCTATGGCCAAAATTGGAAATGTGAATCACAATGCAAATATTCTAACACCACTCAGGGCAAGGTTTGGACATTTAATTGCGATGCCTAGAATTAAAAAATACTTTTACAAGTATAATTTACCCTGTTGTAGTTTGGTTCTAGTGTTAACTCAGATGTGCTTATCTCTAGAAGGGTGTTCTTGATCCGGCTAATAGACATTTTTCAGCAAGTTAGTAATGCATTATTTGTTTTCAAATATGATATTCTGTGATAAAGAGCTAAAATAAAAACTATTCTGTCAATTTCCAAATATGTATGCACCTTGTATAAGCTCAAATAAATGATGCCAGCTCATTCTGCCATAGCTACATACTTCAAGCCCTGAGTAACCTTCTCCACCATGAAATTTCTGTCCTCCTTAGTTGGGTGTGAATCTGCATTTGCCTGTGAGTATGAATGCTTGAATGTGTGTTTTGATGATATAAGCCTCTGAAGAGCAAAAGAAGTCAGCAGGTAAGGAATTTCCAGCATGCCCGAAAGGCAGGTAAGCTTTGCAATTTCTCGGTTTCTCCCTAACCCCGAATGCATAAAACTGCTGTGCTTTTTTACAATACCCACCCTGTCTAATGAGCCAAAGTCTCTCATTTCCTTTGTGGTAATGCAGCACAAACTAGCTGATAAAATCAGAAAAAATAATATTGTCACACATACGGAAACCAGTCTCAGAAATCAAGCAATTTAGAAATATCTAAGTTACACAAGACAAGCCACCTACATCAGATAAAGTGGCAAAATTAAACAGCCAGGAGGAGATGGGCTAATAGTTCCATGCACTCCAGAAATTTCCATTGGAGGTCAGGAATATGTTTACCTCTATTTATGATTTGTGATGGACAGCTTATTTTTCACAGTAAGTGGCAAACAACAAATTTCCTTGCTTTTTAAATAACAATTTTTCCTGTATTAAAGCTCTTATCAGAATGTTTATAATCTTAATGATTAATTTATCTTTTATATAGTAGCACTATTGTCTCACAGCAAGAAGGTTGTGGGTTCAAATTCGGCCTGCGGCCCATCTAAGCGGAGTTTGTACATTCTCCCCGTCTCTGTGTGGGTTTCTTCTTGATAATGTAGTTTTCTTTTTCAGCCTAGAACATGCATGCCAGGTCAATGAAAGACTCTACATTGCCCATAATGTGAGTGTGTGATTGAATGGTGTATGAGCCCTACAATGGATTGGTGAGCTGTCCAGGGTGTGTCCCTGCCTTTCACCCGGAGTCGGCTGGGATTGGCCCAGCTCCCCCGCGACCCTGATGAGAAAGGAGCTGTATAGATAATGGATGAATGGATCGATGTTGAATGCCTGTGCTATGTAGTTGGCTGCGGATCAAAAAAATTGCAATCTCCATTTTTTTAAAAGGATTGGAAAAGACTGAAATATATACTGCCTGGCCAAAAAAAAAAAGTTATCACCTGGATTTAACTAAGCAAATAGGTTAGTGCCTTTCATTGGATAATTGCTGCAGCTGTAAAACCCACAAAACAATAACCAACAGCGGAAATTGTAGGGTTGAAGGTTTATGCGTGTGGATTCCTAGTATTAGCACGCGCGACGTCCTGGCTGGTGCGAATCACAATAAAATGGATATATTTTCTCCGTTCGAACAACGGGGCACAAAAGCACAACGTTACAATTAATCTGACTCCATAATCAATTTAGAATACCAAATTTAGTTATACCCTCGTTAAATATCTGACTCAAATTAGAATTAGAACTTATAGTTTAGGGACACATGCGCGAATCTCGGGGCACTACATCGCCAGACTCATCCGTGAAAACCCAGTTACTCAACTGACGCCCGGGTAATAAGCGCAGTTGCGGATCTTAGTTCGGTGAGAGCTCTAGAGGATGGAAGAAATTACCATGATAGTAGCAACTTTGGCATAAACATATCATGAACCCAGATTTATGCACACCACAGGGCCCTTAAGGGATCGGCCAGGCACCGGCTTATAAGCCAAGAAAGCCCTTAAGGTCAAAATCCCAGGACCGATACTACATAAACCCTTTATATGAGTAGACCGTAACTTGCAATCCAACTTAAAGCCCATCACATCCTTTAAAACATCAGCTAGCTAGTCTGGAATGATAAGGACTGGCCCCTAAGTACCGGGTCGTGCGTGGCTAGAAAGAACAAAAGGATTAGGAGTCACGGAGACCACGCAAGCAAAGGAATGACAATAATTTATTCACCAGGTAGGCAAAAGCTTAAATCAAACAAATCAACGTTAAGCCAATTACAAGTTACGCATAATTTAGAAGAGGAGAAAAAGTCATACCTGGAGGAAAAGGATACACGCACTAACGTGCGGCGAAGTTTGAAATACGATGTTACATCATTGAAAAGGCTACTCACGCACTATCGCGTGCGGGGAGAGATCGGATACGATCTTCCCGAACAGCTCATTCTCTTTCCTATAAACCAAACCAGCAACCCCCTCCTCCAACCAGAGAGCCCCATAAGTTAACCAGGTGAGATATCGGGTTACAGGTCTCAGGACTGAGACATAGTCTGGCCATTTGGCTGTAAATGAGGGGTCATTCAGACAAAAGGAACTACACTTTATTACCCGAGAGGAGATTTTACCTTACCCAAATTTAGGGAGTTTCTAAAAGTGAATGAACTATAATTTCATTTGATACGAAACATATGCCATTCAACTCCTCGAATTGGAACAAAAACATACATATCAAACAAGCCAGGAAAATGGATGAATATGATATGGTTGTCATGAAAAAGTCTTAAGCTGAATTATTATACAGGGAAATTGTGTTATAAGTACAGAAGTGATTTCTTGTCAGTATATTAAACATATGAGCATATTATGACGTTCCCAGAGGTTTAGATTATTTAAAACAGATAAGTTAGGGTCCAGTCTTACACAGATGATTGAGGGCAATATGGGGCACTGGGTAAGCCAAAGGCCTCCCATGCAGGGTGACATCAAAGGCGCAGAAACTGTGCAAACCCCCACTCCCAGCTCAGAGGCTGGGTTTATTGCCTCCTCCTGTCCGCCATTCACAGATACAGTTTGCTCACACTTTGCATCCCCCAGTTCTGGTCTCCAGTCTCTTACGGGCATAAACCACCCCCACTTCCTTCACGCAAACCCCAGCAAACAATAAGCTGCTTGTCATCAGGAACTCGATAATTTGTTATATTGCATGGCGTTGAAGTCTTTTGATGCTCAGAAGGCCTGCCAGTCTTGCTGCAGTGTCACAGATGCACTCATCAGCTCCAGCCGTGCTCCAACCCCCCTTTTCCCATCTTACAGTCCCCTGTGGCCCCATGAGGGACAAACCAGCACTCAAGGGACACATAGAAGATTGTCCAGATGGTCAAATCAGAGATTGGGGTTGCAGAGCGAATGGAAGGATTATTGGGAAGGTGGAGATCCAGGGTAGATGGATTGCAGCGGCGCTGTAGGAGGCAGATCTGGTGTTGGAGTGCACCTCACACCCTTAGGACTGGACCAGAACGTGCTCCATGTGATAATGGATGGAAAACAGACATGAGAATAGGCAAGACATTATGTTTTTAGGCTGCAGTTGAGTTTTTCATGACAAATACACCATATTATGAAAATGAGCGTTTGGTTCCTCTCAGGGTAATAAACTGTAAGAATTTTAAAACGTTTGATTTGGGAGACTATAGGAAAGAGAAACAACCATGTGATTGATAAAAACTGTTTAAAATTGGGAAAATATTGAATTGCTTAGTGAACCAACTAAGTTACACTCAGTGACACAGTCAAAATGATGAATGAATGATTGACGGGCGGAAATGCTGGCATTTCCACCCAAACTGGCATAATAATTTGAATCTGAAAATTTGGAGCGGAGTTCGAAATCAGGGGTCCTCTGATTTCTACTCCTGTGGAGGATTTGAAGTCAAAGAGTTGTAATTAATCGTTCAGTATGCATGTTTTTTGGGTAACAGATTAAGTAGTAGCAAGAAATACAAAAATATATTAAAACAATTAGAGAGACTTAAACAAAACAAGACAGTGCAGTAATGAATAGATATGTTCCCAAAATAGAGAAACATACACAGAAAAGAATTGTCAATGATATTGAAAATAATACATACAAGATAACATTGCAAGACTAAGATAATTACATAATAATTACTCAGTGCTGTGCATGTTCATAATAGATAATGGAAAAATCAGTACTGAAATGTATACTGCTCACAGTCTTGTCTTAACACACAAAACAATCAACATTTAAGACAAACACAGACAAACAGAAAATATTAACAATGAACACTAAATCATATACAAGGACAAACAAAGACATGCACATGGGATTTATTTTGATTCTCCCATGTGGACAGGAATTGATAGCAATGTGTGAGCGAGATTAGTGGACTCCTCTAATTTAACAATTGCGATTGTAAAGTTTGTTCTGGTGGTCCACCGGAGGGGTCTGTAACTGTTAATAGTTGTCTCAGCAATGTTGAATGAGTTTATGACCCCAGCAACAGGATGTCCACATCTCCCCCTGAGAGGGTGCCAGCCCGTCTGTGCTAAGGCTGGTTCTCTCAGGTGTGAAGCCCTTTTGTGTCTGAAAACAAAGACGCCATGCAGGGTTAATATCTGCATGGTCCAGAGACTGAAAAAGAAACAATATTTAAAAACAGAGACATTAAACATAAAACACAAATCATGCACTCTGTCAAGAATACAGTCACACTGAGGAGTAGGGAGAGAGAGAGAGAGAGAGAGAGAGAGAGAGAGAGAGAGCGCACAAGCAGAAGAATGGTAGCCTTGTGAGATCCTGGATAGTTAAAAAAGAGTACACCAAGCATTGCCAAAATGACCAAACCCACCTGGCTCCCACAGTGAACACAAATTTTGAATAAAATGATACGAAATGTAAATTTAGGGGAGGAAATTTCTTCTCCCATAGATAAACCATCATAGGCATTCTAAGGTAGAATTCCCATCCCCCATGAGGTCATAAATCGTCCCCCCTGCTGGGCAGACAATGTAAGCCTTAATGTCCCCATACGTCGTCAGAGCTCAGATACAGTTTGATACATCATGGCAATGACGGAGTACAACAAGTGGTGAAAAATATAACTTTTAACAAACATATTGAGGGATTAGTGAAGTCCACACAAACGCAATTAGAATTGGCAGCTTTCTAGCTTTTGTAGTTCAGGCATTCAAGCAAGTTGTTAGTACGCTGCCACACTCAAAATGGTGGACACAGGCATGCCATTAGTGAGACGCATGCAAATTACCACTGGTTCCATCTTTTTCCCAGAAGGATGACAGGGAACCGGCAGCCAATCAGCTCAATGGCAAATAGTCACGTGACCCAAGAGGCGGCTGAAACTTCCTCCTCTTGGAGGGAGTACCGACCCACAAGCCAACTCAACCAATGGCTGCCCTCAGATGAAACCACGTTATATTCCCCAACAAAGCGAGCCAAAAATGGCGGGCCGTTCAACTAGATAATCCTTTGTGCAAACGTAATATGGCAGCTTCAATACGTATTTGGGATAAGCTTAAATGCAAGGATATTTTTAAAGCTGACATAATGGCAATTTCCCAATTTTACGTGCAATGCAAAAATATTCAACACTTTCAGTGATAAGCTTCCTCGTTGCCATGTCCAGGACGCGTTCTCCCACAAACCGCACAGTCTAGGGCGATGAAGCACAAATAACTCGAGACCGAGAAGCCCACGCCACGTAACCACAACAAACCTTAGCCCACACCGAACTGCTGAACATTCCGCTTGCGAAAAACCGCATCACAAACCCAATCAAGAATTTAATTTAATCCCTGTCCGTGTCCCGAAAGACTGCCGGCACGAAAACTTCCGCCGAATTTGTCTAACTTCGAAAACCCAATTGCGCAGAATGCGCATTACTTAAACTTTGAGTCCAAATTATGACAATTTTCCGAATGCCGTTATGCAGCTCTCTCAGGGCGCTGATCAAAAGAGCGCATTACACCGGGCAGTGAAACCGCAAGCTATTACCTTTACACAAAGTTTAACAAGACAAGAGGATGGAAATATTCGTCAACTCGAACCGAACCAATGATGCGGGTCAGAGCATTAATGAACATACTTGCCATCAACATACAATCGTTATTACTATAAAACATGTTAACCCAGTGATATTTTCAAGCAATTCTGTCCTCAACACGCACTCCGTTCAGTATTTGGGCAAGATTCTCTGCACGGTCACAGCAGGAGCTTGCACCAAAACCATCAGCCTGTAACCATTCTAAAGCAATATCCAGGAAATGGTATTAACGTCCTGGATTCCACTGCCCACAATGGCACAATTCATTCAACTTACTCCATTCGCACAAAAGCATGAAAATATCAAATTACATATGGTGAATATATAGCAGTCTAGAAAAGTTACAGAAAACAGGTCTCACAGGCTAAAGATACCACAGTGCAGTTTCCACAGCGAACCCCACTCACGAAGTAGGCTAAGCTATGAAAACATTCATTCAACTGCCCTTAAAGCTTACTTCTCTACTCCCGCGAATACTGTAAATGGGTTTGTGCCTGGTTGCTACGGTCCCAGGCCTAACACTTGAGTATTTCACCCCATACTACAGAAAAGTGTCTGTATGTGCGGTGGAAAAGCAAAACTTCTAGCATTCATAAGTAAGAAAGGTAATACTCACCACCTTGATGTACTGTTAAGGAGGGGAAATGGAACCTCACCGCATGGGGTGTCTCACTGGCTGCTGCCCTGCAGACACTCCAAGTCTGAGGTGTTGTGGATTATTGTGACTCACACCCGGCACCGCAAAATGCAAATACTCCCAAAAACACATATTTCGATATAATACTCGAAGATATCACGGAGACAGGGTCACCAGCTGTAAAACCCACAAAACAATAACCAACAGCGGAAATTGTAGGGTTGAAGGTTTATGCGTGTGGATTCCTAGTATTAGCACGCGCGACGTCCTGGCTGGTGCGAATCACAATAAAATGGATATATTTTCTCCGTTCGAACAACGGGGCACAAAAAGCACAACGGTTACAATTAATCTGACTCCATAATCAATTTAGAATACCAAATTTAGTTATACCCTCGTTAAATATCTGACTCCAAATTAGAATTAGAACTTATAGTTTAGGGACACATGCGTGAATCTCGGGGCACTACATCGCCAGACTCATCCGTGAAAACCCAGTTACTCAACTGACGCCCCCGGGTAATAGCGCAGTTGCCGGATCTTAGTTCGGTGAGAGCTCTAGAGGATGGAAGAAATTACCATGATAGTAGCAACTTTGGCATAAACATATCATGAACCCAGATTTATGCACACCACAGGGCCCCCTTAAGGGGATCGGCCAGGCACCGCTTATAAGCCAAGAAAGCCCTTAAGGTCAAAATCCCAGGACCGATACTACATAAACCCTTTATATGAGTAGACCGTAACTTGCAATCCAACTTAAAGCCCATCACATCCTTTAAAACATCAGCTAGCTAGTCTGGAATGATAAGGACTTACCCCCTAAGTACCGGTCGTAACGTGGGCTAGAAAGGACAAAAGGATTAGGAGTCACGGAGACCACATAAGCTTAAAGGAATAACAATGATTTATTCACCAGGTAGGCAAAAAGCTTAAATCATACAAATCAACACTAAGCCAATTACAAGTTACACATAATTTAGAAGAGGAGAATAAAGTCATACCTGGAGGAAAGGGATACACGCACTAATGTGCGGGAAGTTTGAAATACGATGTTACATCATTGAAAAGGCTACTCACGCACTAACGTCTTGGGGAGAGATCGGATACGATCTTCCCGAACAGCTCATTCTCTTTCCTATAAACCAAACCAGCAACCCCCCTCCTCCAACCAGAGAGCCCCATAAGTTAACCAGGTGAGATATCGGGTTACAGGTCTCAGGACTGAGACATAGTCTGGCCATTTGGCTGTAAATGAGGGGTCATTCAGACAAAAGGAACTACACTTTATTACCCGAGAGGAGATTTTACCTTACCCAAATTTAGGGAGTTTCTAAAAGTGAATGAACTATAATTTCATTTGATACGAAACATATGCCATTCAACTCCTCGAATTGGAACAAAAACATACATATCAAACAAGCCAGGAAAATGGATGAATATGATATGGTTGTCATGAAAAAGTCTTAAGCTGAATTATTATACAGGGAAATTGTGTTATAAGTACAGAAGTGATTTCTTGTCAGTATATTAAACATATGAGCATATTATGACGTTCCCAGAGGTTTAGATTATTTAAAACAGATAAGTTAGGGTCCAGTCTTACACAGATGATTGAGGGCAATATGGGGCACTGGGTAAGCCAAAGGCCTCCCATGCAGGGTGACATCAAAGGCGCAGAAACTGTGCAAACCCCCACTCCCAGCTCAGAGGCTGGGTTTATTGCCTCCTCCTGTCCGGCCATTCACAGATACAGTTTGCTCACACTTTGCATCCCCCAGTTCTGGTCTCCAGTCTCTTACGGGCATAAACCACCCCCACTTCCCTTCACGCAAACCCCAGCAAACAATAAGCTGCTTGTCATCAGGAACTCGATAATTTGTTATATTGCATGGCGTTGAAGTCTTTTGATGCTCAGAAGGCCTGCCAGTCTTGCTGCAGTGTCACAGATGCACTCATCAGCTCCAGCCGTGCTCCAACCCCCCTTTTCCCATCTTACACAGTGATTAATATATTTCAACTGGCAACAAGTTATTTAACCCCAACTGGGGTTGTGAGTAGCTTTTCATGTCAACCATGTCAGAAAACATATCCCATGCTAGTGGCAAAGATATTACTTTTTCTCAGAAGCTTCAAATTAATGGCCTGCATCAAATAAAAAAACAACTAAGGAGATTGCTGAAAATACTTAAATTGGGTCAAGAACTGTCCAACGCATTATTAAAACCTGGTAGGATAGTGGTGATCTGTCAACTTAGCAGAAGAAATTGGTCAGAAAAAAGTCATAAATGATCATGATTGGAAAAACTGACACGAGAACTCATGGCTATGTATAAGGGTGAAAGTAAGAACATTTCCACATGCACAGTGTGACAAGAACTTGCAGGATTGGGACTAAATAGCTATGTGGCCACAAGAAAGCCACTTGTTAATGAGGCTAATTGGAAAAAATTATTTCAATTTGCAAGGGACCATAAAGATTGGACTGTGGAGCAGTGAAAAAAAGGTCATGTGGTCTGATGAGTCCAGATTTACCCTATCCAAGATCGATCGGGTTTGCCAAGGTAGGAAAAGAAACCCATAAAGCGATGTACCCCTCATGCATAGTGCCCTCTGCACAAACTTCTGGAGGCAGTGTTATGATCTGGGGTTGCTTCAATTAGCAGCAGGGGCTGTAACATTTTGTGTATTGTACTGTTCTGTGGCACGGGCCACTTGCAGTAACTGTCCTGCTCCACTAGGGGACTGGCCCAGAAAACAGAACGAGTGTCTCGAGACTGGCTCGGGGCAGAGGCTTTTCATTACAGTAACTGTCCTGCTCTACTTGGGGACTGGCCCGTACCACTGAACGAGTGTCTCAAGATTTTGAAATTTTGCTGTCTGGACTTGCACCGAGGTACGGTCATGGAACCACTGACTGTACAGTGTATGCTTGCAATATTGCAATTACATTGTAAATGCCTGCCTTACCCTCAGCGTAACTGTCGGCCAAATCATTTATCTAGCCGTCATTTTGATAATTAAATCAATGTAATTGTTCAAAATATTTGGAGCCGGTAAAACAAGCTAGTTACAATCAATGTGGCCTAACAATACGCAGCTCGCCGCTGTTTACTGCACTAATTTAGCATATCAATAAGCTAGTTAATGATGCCTAACAAAACCAGATGAATACAAAGTAGAAATAACTGAGATTGTGTCAGATTATTCACAAAAATATGAATGCTCTGAACATATTATTTTTATCAAGCCTAGCTAAAGAACATATTAAAATAATCGACAGGTTTGGCAAGTGGTGTTAATGAATTATATTCACACTTTGCTGTCGGCTGTTAATCTTGGTTGATTATGATGCTTACTTTCTGCATCATAGAAACATAATTTTAAGTGGACAGCTATAGCTATACTCAGGCAGAGTGGTGTTATGCAGCCTAATGATTTTATACTTGAAATGGGGTTTTGTTTAAAGCTTTGTCTAATTCATTTGAAAATGCGGTGGCCATTTCTGAAAAGTGATTTGGCCTCAAAGAAGACTCTGGAAAGTGACTTCATGGTTTTACCATTTAGTTTTGCTAAGCAAAGAATAAAAAATGTTTTAGGAGATGGGTGTTTGAGCAATGTAAGCGGCATATTGGCGCTGTCCATCAGAAATGGGACTGAAGTAACCTCCTGACCTTATTATAGCTTAATTTATGTAGGCCAGGGCTATTCAACATTATAATGCAAGGGCTGGTGTGGATGCAGCCTTTCATTCCATCCAAGCACTTACACACCTGTTACTACTAATCAAGCTCTTTAGCAAAGATTCTTGGGGTTGATTAATGGGGTAACACTTTATAATAAGGGTACAAATAATGTGCTTAAGTAATGCTAAACTAATGCATGACTCATGATGACTTAATGCATGAATTAATGCAGGATGTATCATGAATTCCTGTTGCTTATCATTAACTAATGATGAAGTCATTATGCCTTTTTGTGATAAGTATGCACTTAATACATCATCAATTAATGGATGTTAATTCACTGTTAATTCACACATTAATTACTTTTGCACCCAAATTAGCTGGACTTCTTGGAAGCACTTATTAATTAATTTACAAATAATATGCTTAAGTAATGCTGAACTAATGGTGGTGATTTAATGCATGAAATAATGCAGGATGTATCATGAATTTTACATGGGGGGAGGGGGGTGGGGGTGAACCCAAATAATAATAATAATAATAATAAAATAACAACAACAACAACAACAATGATAATAATAATAATAATCATCATCATTTCTGATCACCCTGAAATATGTGATTGCTGGAATTTCTTACTGCGCACTAAAAAATGAAGAGTTGATTTTTTTTTTAACTCAACCATAGGGTTGCTTGAGTTCGGTTTTTATGGGTTGTTTTCTGAAATATTGGGTAATTTGGTCTAACCCTGCTGTTGTCATAGTGACAGGTACGTGCCTGTTCTTCGGGCGCTTAGCGCTTCCCACTCGGAGCTCTCCCAATGAAGTACAAAAAATCAGCAACGGAAGTTATCAGACAAATATGCAAGTATTTTATATTTTAGTAGTCTACCTTTCATCAGGGGCGTGTCTAGACATTTGAAATACCAGGGGCTGAGCCCCAAAGACAGGACATGATTGGGTACAGATTGGAATTAATTAATTTGTTAATGGTATAATGAAGTCTCACACCTGGATTAAATCAAATTCAGTGTATTGGCCTAAAATTTCACATTTCAAAGACATGACTAATGCAAAAACCGTATGTGATATTGAATACAGTGCCGCATGTAAACATTAAATGAAAAATGCCATGATGATTTTATGTCTTTTCAATGTAAGCTCTAATGACCCTGCTATAACGCCAGTATTAAAGCCCTCCCAAATCATTTAAAGCCAAAAAAAATGTTCATTTACGTCACTTTTTTTAAGAGACATAGCGCACACAATTCAATTCAATTCAATTCATTCTTTATTTCAGACCCAGGGGGATCCATATCACAATAAATAAATAAATAAATAAAACACACAGACTGACAGTTGTTCTTAATTATTGTCCCTGGCCTCATCCGCCACTATAGCATACATGCTGGATTCTTTCAGTTCATCTGCAGAGTTGCCAACTTTCACGCACTCTACCTGAGTTGAAGTGGCATATGCACGTTCCCGTGCTGTAGTCAGAAATTATTCCAGCAGCGCGTTTGTAAGAGATTCTCAGGTGGATCTGAAGGGCTTGTGCAAAGAGTTCAACATGCCTTATGATGACTGTCACCACTTATAAAATGGAATCAATTATGACTCCGGACTTCTCACGCTTTTACTCACTCAGGGGTTGGAAGCAATGGAATTGCATAAAAACGTTTCAAATGGTCTTATTTCATTTAAACGTTTTGAACGATCATGAAACATACGCCTTGCATTGTGTTGAATACTTGCTGACTACAGCAGGGGAATGTGAATGTGGCTCTAAATCTCACGCCGAAATGCGTGAGAGTTGGCAGCCCTGGTTAAACCGAATTTGAATGTTTTAATTGCACGTGCGAACAATTCGTCAAAAGCCATGCACTTGATGTTTTTATACTTCCTAAAGAGGTGTATTAGCAGAATTGACTGCTGTGTGCGCGCAAATATTGAAAATTGGTTAAACCTGTCGCAATATCCCAGGTTTTTAAAATCAGCTCGTCAACATTCAGCTATGAAAACATTAGAGCTTACATTGAAAAGACATAGAATCATCATGGCATTTTTCATTTAATGTTAACATGCAGTACTGTATTCAATAGCACATACGGTTTTTGCATTAGTCATGTCTTTGAAATGTGAAATTTTAGGCCAATACACTGAATTTGATTTAATTCAGGTGTGAGAGTTCATTATACCATTAACAAATTAATTAATTCCAATCGGTACCAAATCATGTCCTGTCTTTGGGGCTCAGCCCTGGTGTTTTAAATGTCTAGGCATGCCCCTGGGTAGCGCTTACTGAAATTTCAAGTTAAAAAATGAGAGAAGAGTTCTAAGGGTATGTTAGCAACTTAAATGTGTATAATTTAACCTGGGTTTATTTTTGCTGCGTAATGGAGTAGTCAAAATAAGGTTTTTTTTTAAACAAGGTAGCTGGCCAGCTAAGTGCTTCAGTTTGCTCCTTCCCATTGATTAAAAGCATCGGTGCCACAGTTAGCTCACGCACGCTGTAGAGTAGGTAACGGTAACCACAGCTTAGCTATCGTTGTCTTTTGAGAGAGGTGACGTTTGAAAAGGCAAGATAAAATGGACCAGCGTGTCCTGACCTTAGCCATAGTTACCGGTAATATCCTGGCTAAATTAGGGCTAGCTGCCTTGATGTTATTGCTTGACCTTATGCTGCTTGTATGAGGATGAATGGAAGCTAATGTTTGTTTACATTAAGGAAAATATAGCCAATGCAATAAGATCAAAAACCTCCTGTCAGGCTAACTGCCTTTAGCGTATGTCAGATTAGTTAGCATAAACGTTATATTACTGCCATAGGTTTGTTCAAACCGGGTGATTTTAACGGGCTGGCCAGCTAAATTAGATATTTATATTGATGGAACGATGTGTTGTTGAGGGATTGTGTTAATGCGACGATTGTTTGAGTAAGCAGCTTGCTAAGTTAGCTAACTAGCCACGTTGCTCTGCTGCATTAAAGTCTTCAGTCGCCTGTGTGCTAATAGGTCCGGAATGTTAGTTTAGCCAACTTGGTAACTTCAGTTTTTTAAACTGTTACTTAGCCCTTAATGATGAACTTAATCATGAATGAGTTCAACGTTTTTGGCTGAGGGAACTAAGTTTAGATAGTTGAAAGAAATAAGCGCTGCCACTTTGTTAAGCTTATTTACCCAAAATGTTGATGTACCGCTGAAAGAAAAGCTGTTACTGTAAAAAAAAAAAAGATTTATGAACAGAAAGTGGATTTATTGAAGAGAATTGAGAAGCTGTTAAGGTATTTTTTGAAGTCTTGTCAACTGAATTTGGTTGAATGGTGATGAATTGAGAAGTCATAATTTTTTTCTTTAGATTTATGAACAGACATTGTATGAATTTCCAGTATGTATGTGTGAGTGTATATTTTCATTCTAAATGATAGTTAAATGCTTTCTCTATGAAATATGCTCTCTCTTCTGTTGTCTGTGTATATAGCGATAATGGAAAGTAAACATTTTCAGAGGGTGCAAATCATTAATTCGGGCAGAAATGGACTTTTGAAGTGTCTTTTCCAGTTTTCTCAAGCCAGAAAAGGTTGGGTGAGGAGCTATTGTTCAACATGGAAAGAGATTGCCTGGTGGAATGGTTTGGAATAACAATGCTAGTTTATCAAAGCACAGCATAGCATAGTATATCATTAAATGATTAAAAAGATTTATCCATCCAGGTGTTGAGCTATCCCTTAATAATTTTTTCCCCTTTTGCTACAGCTTTGCCAAAGCAATAAAGGGCTGTGGAAACACATCAGGCATCCGAATACCAGTCCATCCATACCCAACCACTCCATCAACTGGAAAGTGGTCAGAGGTCATCATCCACGATTCCATAAATGGTCAGGGAAAGTTCAATGAGGGCGTTAACATTTAACACCAGACCATCTTTGAACAGAGATGGGGGGTCACCATCTACCCTGTATAAAACAGGCTGTTATCACATGAGAAAATCTGATCTCATGATAACATAACTGTCTCCTCAAGAACCGAGCTACTCCATCCGCTGACGAATGCCGCAAGATGAGGCTGAAATCTTCATGAGCAATTTATACCCTGTGTTAAGATTTTTTTGTTTGCTCAGATCTATTTGTCTAATGTTCAGTATTGTGGTTCTTTATAATCTAGATTTCCCTTCTCTTTCTTCCTCGGCTTCAAAGACCACAGCCAATGCTCTCAAGTGTTTTTAGAAAGTGGGCACTTACGCAAACCCACTCTCCTTGATACTGTGGCCTCACTGTGTGAAGTTTTTAATGTACTGGACATTCTTTCCACAAACAGTTATGTGTGATCTTAAGGCTGTTCATTTGTCAGCCTGAGCAGTATTTTAACCTTGTGTTATACTATGCGGCTGTCTTGACCTAAATGTTACATGAACTGCCACATGTACTGTTTACAACTTAAACTGTGTAAGGTTTTAAGACTTCTGATCAGAAAATTGAATGGAGATTGCTTACATGGATAATGCTGTACTGTGAGAAATTGAAAAAGAAAATACATTGATCATTTGAAAGGATTTTTCAACTTGTCTGCTTTAATGATTGCATTTAACTCAAGTATGTTTAGAAGTTTTGCAAGTTGACCATTATGCTGCATGAATGGTAAGCAGCTGTTGCCTATGAAGGAGAAGTAAAGGTCAGAATATGTGAGACACTGTGTTAGTTGGTCAGTAGTAATGTATATGAGTCATAATAGGAAAAATTCAGAAACACCAGTATTGTATTTTAAAACACAAAACTTAAAATATGGGTTATCTTAACCCAGTATAGAGTTATAACTTCCCACAAGTTGGGCTGTACAATCAACTCATGCAGTTGGGTTGATTGTACAACCCATTTTGCAAGTTCAAAGTAAGCTAGCACTGGGTTTGTCCATATTTGTCCTAGTACTTGTTAGCAGAAACAACCCAATTTGGGTTATATTCAACCCAACATTAATGTGTGGCCTCCCCATGTAGTAGTGTAAGTGATTTTTTTTTTAATGTTCCATTTTAGTTGGGGAAGAAGTGAACTTATTTGTGCTGATAAATGCCACAGGCCACAAGCTATTTAGTACTAAGGTTTGTTTAATTTTGTAAAAAAAGCTGTGTTTTATTTGGATTTCAGTTGATTGCTTTCGTTGATTTTTCAGTATTCAAGGGGATACAAATTAGTGGTCAGATCGTGAAGTAATAATGACTTGATAATGAATCACATAGTACTTTGTGAAGAATTTAAAGTGGCAAATACCTCCTTTTCGTGAATGTTTGTTTGGTAACCATTTACAAATGATTATCATGACGTGACTTTACTTAGAAGGACACAAAGTAGGTAAGTTATTTGTAAAGTAATGATTAAGTAATGATGAATACTTTTTGACAGCTGGTTGTCTAATTAATTGGGTATGCGTATGGTACATTTGTTCAGCTGAAATATGTCTGATTATTCTCTTATCAATTGGTTCCTGCCACATGGTTTTGGGTTTGATGCATCTTTCTTGGCTGTGCTATACTCCACTGCTGTCAACAATAAAAATACAAAAAAAAAAAAAAATGCCAGAAATACCAATGGATTTATAACAGAAATAGTAACTAAAAATATAAATATTAAAAAAATATCGTCTTGAAATACATTTTCAAGTAAGAGGAATCTGGTTAATTTCGTTGCATATCTACGAATAAATGAAGTAACTGAATGAACATTCTGCAACTCATGAATATATTTACTGTGAATTAATCACACTGAGTCAGTGACTCAGTCATTTGTTAATGAAAAGCAACAGGTAATCCTTTAAGTAAATATTGAGGGCTGACTGCAATAAACAGTTATGTCCAGATGTTATATATTGGACATAACTGTTTATTGCAGTCAGCCCTCAATATTAAGTAGCCATTTACAAATGAGTATCATGATGTGACTTTACTTGGGGGGACACAAAAGGAGTAAGTAAGGTGTGAAGTAATCATTAAGTAATGATGAAAACTTCATGTGTCATTTACACTTAAGTTTTCCGTAGACCCATGGCTTTGTTGCGGAGCTGAAACATTTCTAATCATTCTTCTGTACTTTCTAAATTGATACCTGCTAAATGGGTTTGGCTTCAGTGCATCTTGCTCTACCGTGCCACACTCCACTGCGTTCAACAACACAAATACAAATATGAATTAACTTTTGAAATCAAAATCATAACTGCACTCAAAATTAAGGCTGATACACTGTAAAACCATATGTTTCAGTTATAAACACTTTTTTGTAAAACTCTTTAAACCTGCCACAGTGTTTAGATTCAGTTTTGAAGTGTATTCAACAAATCTGAAAAACCTCGATGGCGACATTCAATAAACATCAGTGTTTTGAATGAGAACAGCTACAAACAAATATAATCACCAGGCATTTAGCTTTTACTCACTGGTGTTTAGATTATAAACATGTCACATATTCCACAGTTTTACAGTGTAGACCGAGCTAATCAATAAACTTTAATGTAAGAGGAATCCAGCTAATTTGGTTGCAAAAGTAATTAATGCATGAAGTAACAGTGAATTAACATACCTTAACTGATTATCTATTAAGTGCAAACTTATTACAAAAAGGCATAGTGACTTCATCATTTGTTAATGATGAACAACAGGAATTCATCCTGCAGTAATTCATGCATTAAGTAATCATGAGTCATGCATTAGTTCAGCATTACTTAAGCATATTATTTGTACATTACTTGTAAAGTTTTGCCAGGAATCCAGCTAATTGGGCTGCATTTTAACTAATTTATGAAGTAATGATATATTAACATTCCTTACTTAATGATTTATTGAGTGTGAACTAATCACACAAAGTCATGGTGACTTCATCATTTGCTAAGGGTGAGCAACAGGAATTCATGATGCATCCTGCATTAATTCATGCATTAAATCATCATGAGTCATGCATTAGTTCAGTATTACTTATGCATACATGATGTACCCTTATTGTAAAGTGTGACCATTAATGGTGTCAGGTGTGTAAGTGCTTGGTTAGAATGAAAGCCTGCACCCTCACAGGCCCTTTCTGGAAAAGGTTTGAACAGCCCTGATGTAGGCCATTACTGCGGCTAAAAGTACTATACATCGACCCAGATTAGCCGTGACTAACTTGGGTTTCTATCCCCCGCCACAGTTGAGGTCCGTTCGTCCGTCCGGGCCACAGTGGGGACAAAATTTCTCTGAAACTATTATACCTAGATGCGTGAAATTTTTTGAAGCATGTTTTTTTTAAGAAGTTATGGCCCTTGATCTTGGCGGGGGATGGTGATGAGACTGTTGTCTTGTTATTTATTAGTGTGACAACTGTTGTCACCAAACATATAATAATGATTAGCAGGCCACTTCTAGTCTTCATGGGCTTTTAACAGAAATGGCCACTGCAGTTTGAATTAGGCCCATACAGAGTTGTAATTAAGAGGCAATTTTAACTATACAAGCATTAGACTTGGATGTATTTGACCCTTCTGACAGAATATAGTCATGGCCTCCTGCCATTTAACATGTTTCTCTGCTGCAAATAGTTGCACCTCTACTGAGGTAATCCGAGATGAAAAAAGTGTGATTATAATTCATTAACGTTACTGGCCTGATCATAACTTGCCTATGTTTTTAAAATATAAATACATAAATAAATCTGTTCATAAAATTATGATTCTAGTTCATAAGCTAAAACAATTTGAATTTTTGTTTTATATTCATCTGGTTTTACTAAAATTCAGTCTCATAAGTAGGTTACGTTAATATATTCTAATAAATATTTTCAGTCAATGTTTATATCAGTAGATCGTGGTGCTTCTATTCAGCAGCATAGAAACATAATTTTAGGCAGAAGGCTACTCTCCTGTGGGAGACGGGTGAAATGTAGCCCAATGATTTTATCATTAAAATTGAGTTTTGATTACAACTTCGTATTGCTTCATTCATTTGAAAATGCGGTGGCCGTTTCCAGGAAATAGCCTAAATAAATAAATAAATAAAAACAAGAGGTTGCTCGCTAGTAAGTATTATAAGATTGTTTGTAACAACAGTCACACTATAAACACTGACCCGAGTTATTCATGGCTAATCTGGGCCGATGTACTGTACTACAATCTGCGGTTACACAATTCAGCTATATTATTGTCGCAGGGTGAGTTCAGTCCCATTTCTGATGGACAGTGACAATAGCCTTCTGCACAGGTAAAACACCCATTACCCTTGACAGTCAAAACATTTTTATCCTTTGGTTTGAATGGTAAAACCATGAAGTCATTTTCTAGTGTTTTTTGTGAGGCCAAATTACTTGTCAGAAATGGCCGCTGCATTTTCAAATGAATCACATGGAGCTGTAAACAAAACCCCATTTCAAGTATAACATCATTAGGCTGTATCACACCCCTCTGCCTAAGTATAGCTTTAGCTGTCTACTTCAAATTATGTTTCTGTGCTGCACAAAGAAAGGACCAAAATCAACCGAGAATAATAGCTGACTGCAAAGTGTAAATGCAATTCATTAAGATTACTTGCCAAACCTACCGATTATTTTTTAAAGTTCACTAGCTCGGCTAGACAAAAACAATCTTTTCAGAGCATTCATATTTCTTCAATAAGCTGACACAATCTCAGTTATTTCTACTTTACATTCATCGGGTATTGTTAGGAATCATAAGTTAGCTAATTGATATGCCAAATTAGAGCTGCAAAAAGTGGCGAGCTGCGTATTGTTAGGCCATATTGATTGTAACTAGCTCATTTTACTGGCTTCAAATATTTTGAACAATTGCATTCAGAACGATTTAATAATAAAAGTGGAGGCTAAATAAATGATTTGGCCAACAATAATGCTGAGGGTAAGGCAGGCATTTATGATGCAGTATTACGAGCATGGACTGCACAGTCAGTGGTTCCGAGACCGAACCCCGGTGCAAGGCCAGTAAAGACAGAAAAATTTCACTGTCTTGAGACACTTGTTCAATGGTCCGTGCCAGTCCCCTAGTGGAGCAGGACAGTTACTGCAATGAAAAGCCACTGCAGCGAGCCAGTCTCAAGACACTAGTTCAGTGGGCCGGGCGCAAAATTTTTTTCTGCACCGGAGTTCCAGACACCGCATTTACTTCATTCACATAGAGCAGAATCAAATATTTGGGTCCGGCCACAAAACATTGGTGGTAGCCGTAAACCTACCCAACAAACACTGTAGTTAGCTAGGTAGTGCTAACGCTTATCGGCCAAAGAAACAGTAATGTAACACATTGCATAATTTGATGGGGATAAGGGTAGGGAATAAACCAAGCTTTGCATCATAGTCAGCTAGTTAGCAAGCAAACAGTAAAATGGAGCTCGCTGACATTAGTCAATGTATGTGGTTTCATAGCTAGCAAGCTACCTTGTTTGTTGAGAATCAGATGCCTAGCTAGCTATATTAGAAAGCTAGTGATATGGAAACCAGACAAACACAATGCAACAATTACCAGCAAGCTAATTAGCTAGGTAGTCTGAAATCATTTTGTTAGGATAGAACTGTGCCAATGAGTGCCACATTAGCTAGCCAGCTAACGAGCTAGCCAAACATGCCAAGGCATGATAACTGCACAAGACTGCTAGCTGGCTAACTTGGGTTCCAAGCTAGTAAGCGGAGAAAAAGCTGAGGAAAATTCTTAGGGGGGTAGACTAACTAGCTGGCTGACTAGCTAGCCAACTCTCACGTTCAGACTGTTCCAGTAAAAGAAATGCAGGACGCTAACATTACCCTGCTAGCTAGCTAGCAACTTGTTGTAACCAAAGATAGCGTCACTCACGGCTCAAGGTACACCCGCCTATAAAATTTGGTTCTGATTAGCTGTATGTAAATGAAGTAAATGCAGCGTCCGGAACTCTGGTGCAGAAAAAAATTTTGCAGCCCAGGCCAGTCCCCTAGTGGAGCAGGTCAGTTACTGCACTCTTAGCACGGTGGTTCGTGCCACAGGACCATACAGTACACAAAATGTTACAGCCCCCTCTTTCAATTTGTCAGGTCTAGGCTCAGCAACATTATGAAGCAATGAAATGAAGCCAGCAGACTACTGGGATGACCAGCTTATCCTTTCAATTGATTTTTAAACCGTTACAGCATAGACATGGTCAAGATTGACGATGCCAAGATTCATCGGGCTTGAATTGTGAAAGAGTGGCTCAGCAAACTTGAGGAATCATTTTCACACATGAACTGGCCACCCCAGAGTCCTGACCTTAACCAGCTGAAAATCTTCGGGATGTGCTGTAGAAGGCTTTACGGAGTGGTTTGACTCACTGCCATCATCAATACAAGATCTTGGCCGAAAATTGATGCAACTCTGGTCAAAAATCAATGTTATAACATTGCATGAGATTTTCAAAACAATGTCAGGATGAATGCGTGCCACGATCAAAGCTAAAGGCAGTTGAATGAAATATTAGAGTATCTGACTTTTTTATATCTGGGAAGTGTACATTATATTAGTGGTTTGCGTTCACACTGAGGAAAACGAGAGAATGCAGCTCAAGCAGGAAACGGTCCAGATATATCAGTAATATATTGAATAGCTTTATTATTATGATTGTAGTTGTTATTGTCATGATTATGACTGTTGTTACAATTAGTATTATCAGTATTGTACAACCTGAATTCCGAAATAGTTGGGACAAAGTGTAAATTGGAATAAAATCAAAACGCAATGACTTTCAAATCACACCAGCCAGTATTTTATTCACAATAGAACAGAGATAACATAGCAAATGTTGAAACTGAAAATTTTTACAGGTGTGGCTCGTTGAAGTGGAGGCGAAAACAGCAGGAAGGGGGAGGGACTGCAGGGCAGAACCATCACAGTACCCTCCCCCCAAGGCACGCCTCCTGGCGTGCCAGAAACACACGGCGCCCGCCTCTGGAACACACGGCGGCGCCCGCCACCGGAACACACGGCGGCGCCCTCCACACGGCGCCCACCTCCGGAACACCTGGTGCCCACATCCGGAACTCTGCTCCCCAGACTGGGCCCTGGACAAAAAACGCTGCCGCTGCTCCCCTCAAACTCAGCCTGGCTGGGTCCCATGCTGGCAGCTGCATTCTGTCATGGTTTTGCCCCCGCCGGCTGCAAACAGGAAACCGGCAGGCACTGGGACCATGTACCCAAAAAAGTGGACAAGGGACCCACACGCACAGGCTGAGTAAAAAAAAATAGAGATGTTTAATAAAACTGGTAAAAACACAATACAAAACTCAGGGGAGCAGCAGCACAACAACACAGGGCTCACGCTTCAGAATGCAGCTGCACTGCCAAGCTGGCAGTGCAGCTCTTAAATACCATACACTTCACCTCCACTTCAACGAGCAACAGGTGTGGCTCGTTGAAATGGAGGTGAAGACAGCGGGAGGGGGGAGGGACTGCAGGGCAGAACCATCACACTGAGGGCCTGAAGATCACGGGCATCCAGGAAAGGTCTTCGGCCTTATTCCTTATGGAGATATTTGCAGTTTCTCTGCAGCTTTTGATGATCTTATGCACTATCGATGATGAGACCTTCAAAGCCTTTGCAATTTGACGTTGAGTAACATTGTTTTTAAAGTATTCCACAATTTTTTTACACAAGCCTTGATAGGTTGTTGAGCCTTTGACCATCTTTACTTCTGAGAGACAGCCTCTCTAAGACATCCCTTTTATAGCCAATCATGCTACATACCTGATGCCAGTTAACTTTACTTGCTAAATGTTCTTTCAGCTGATTCTCTTATATGTTAATTGCTTTTTCAGCCCTTTTTTGCCTGTGTCCCAACTTTTATGAGACCTGTTGCAGCCAGAAAATTTGAAATAAGCTTATTTTGGGGATAAAAATGTGAAATATGTTCTATTGTAAACAACATATTGGCTCATGTGATCTGAAAGTCATTGCATTTTGATTTTATTCACGATTTTCACTTGGTCCCAACTATTTCGGAATTGGGGTTGTATAATTATAGATTTCATCATATTAAAAATACAGTAAACTTGTATTTTATTTCATGATGTGATCTTGAAAAATTTGAAAATATACCTAATGCTTTGTGAAAACTACATATGCACGTGACTGTAGCTTTTGAGTAATGTACCTACAGTGTTGTATTTCTCCCTGCACTGCAATAGTGACCTCTGGGTTCAGAATTTCTCTGAATTCCATCATTTTATGTAATTTAACCTATTTATCATGTATTGACACACGGAGAGTATTTAATACTGTGTGTATGCATGGTTTACTTGTAGTTCACTTGGCAGATTCTGATCCAATTCCAACAATGCCTACTGTGCATTTCAGTTTTAATGTGCAAAAAAGGTCACACAAATTATTGAAGCAATGCAGTAATTTGAATATATTTTTTCCCTCTGTGTTGCCACATCTCACATTATCACAATGCAGCATTTGCGCCTTTATGTTCTGCACCCGTATAGGCTGTGAGCAAACCTGAGTAAATGTGGAGCTCTGTGGTCAAACAATGAAGGGAAATGCATTCTGGGAATTTGTGCTACCACAATCCCACCCTTACAATTTCACCTTGACAAGCTCTTGAGAAACAGATTTCAGTTGGGAGGGGAGGGGGATTTGGTTCTGGGAAGCAGAAAAAATCTCCTTATTTGTCAAGCCAGCAGCCAGTAAATGTGCCCACAGTAACAGCAGAATGTAAATCAGTAAATAACTAAGTAATGGGATTTGACCGTCCTGTCATTTCCAGTCGGGCACAGGCTATCTCCAAGGATATTAGCAGATAAATCTGAATGGCTTCCATCTGATATGCTGCACAATAGTTATTGATCAGCTCCGGCTCCCCCATCCACTGCACCCCCAACCTCTCACTGCTCACCCTGCCCCAACATGAAGTGAGAGGACGCGAGTTTATTAATTAGAGATTGACATCCAATTCTCTCGTCTTATTCAAACAAACACAGAGAGGAATTCTGATGAAGTCTGATCTCCCCCACCCCACCCCCAGAAGGCAGCCAGACTGCAATCAGGCAAGCAGCAAGCAAAACAGCAGTTCACCAAAACACCTGCCTATGACCTTTACTCCACCAATTATCAACAAGTATTGCATTTTGCAGTGCTGACTTTTTAAATCTTCATTTTTCACAATCCTATTTCCCAGGGAAAAAAAAAAACTATTTGGTATGTATCTGAATTACTGTTGCAAATAGCTATCCCAGAAATGTTGAATATGCACAGATAAGCACTCCCACTAAGCTGTAGTAAAAGCAGTAGCAGCTATGGGAATGCTAGAGGAATAGGTTTCCTTTATTTAATGTGACATGTTTTATGAAGTGAAGTTAGATTCATCTTGGCCAACAGCAGGAGAATTCCATTCAACTGCTGCTATTATAAACTCCCTTATGTACATCAATCAAATGTCGACACCTATGACATTTACACACTTAAGTGTTCTGTTTGGCCTTTGGAGGTGAGTTTCGGCCAAATGCCGCAAGTGACTGACGGAACGCGCGTATTCGCGTCTTTGCATTGACTTTGAATGTAATCTGTCATGCGAAAAACTTGTTTCGCGTCCAGTGTGAAAGCGGCTTTAGTCAGGAGGGGCTCCAGAAGGGCAGCTAGTGCATGTTGCCTTTGGCCATTCAGAATAATTCAGAGGAGCGTTCTGTTTGTGAGAGTCCCTGGCTGCAGTCCTCTGATTCCTAACCACTTGGGAAACATCACGAGGTCATGGACAGATGTACAGGAGAATTCAAAAGGACAGAACACACAAAGACAACCATGGTGCTGAGAGAATCCAACTGTACTAGAAGGAGATTTCATCATCAACTCTTGCCCGTCATGGTTGTTTGTGTTCACGAATGGCCGGATGGATGATGCGTTGCTTTAAATATCACTGCCGTAAGGAATTGTGGGACGGCATCATCTCCTTTCTTTTTGTAAAGGTTGGTCTGATGTACCCTATGCTGAAGAGGAGAAGTAAAGAAGTATCAAAGCACCTTTCCTTAGCATTTAGAGAATTTAAACACCACTTATCAAAGCTGCTATGTAAATACTTCTCGGTCATTTTCAAGGGGTTAGGAACTTTAATAAGCAAAATAGACTATTTGACTGCATCCCCACTCTTGATTCCTAATGGACTTGGTCTCTGCCATTTCCACTTGGTCATGATCCTCTTGGAATCTTCCCCTGAAATGAGACCTTCATATCAGGTGCCACGCCTCTCTCCACAGTCCCCCCCACCCTACTCAGAGTGAGGCCTGTCTGCACTAATGAACATAAAAACATCTTTATTGCCTTTTCTACCCGCGTCTCTTTCTCCTAAACTTCGGTCTAATGGGATATGGGGACCTTCCATTGATTGGGTTAATAGAGAATAAAATTGCCTCTTAACTGTACCTCTGCCTGGCTCTGAGGCTAATCCTGGCCAAGCGAGGACTGGCAGGGAGAGACAGCCTCTTGCGTGCAACGATACGGATCTGATCCCCACGCAATTTCATGCCTGCTTTGCCCCTCTTCGCCTCTTCACAACGTCAATTACCCTCATAAAACAAATCCTGCACGACTCTCTACCCATATTGGATTCCTCTTGGGAGAGCAGGGAAGGGAGTGAGGGGAACTGGGTGAAGGAAAGCAGGCCCAAACTTTATTGCTTGTTACGAAAAATTATCTCTAAAGTTGTGGCTCAACTGACATTTCATCTGTATGTGGCAAAATGTGTAAAGTGTCAATCAGATAAAAAAAATTAGCTTAGTCTGCTGCACCTAAAACTGAATTACGCAGCAAAAGCATAATTCATGGTGGGTTTCCTAACAATGTTGACATTGTTGACTGGGTGTGAGAAAAAAATGAAACTCGATACCAAACTCTATTGAAGTTGGATTAAAGAATATGAGTCCAAACATTATAAAAATATTACCCTGTAGGAGTTTTAATTCATTTGGTGCCATGGTACAGCTATAAGTTCCCTGAAATCTAAAGCTGTTTCTTAACCCCCACCTAGGTCCACGAGATCCTGCTTGTGTATTTGTTGAAACAGGACAGCATATGTATTTTATACAGCATAGACAATCATATTAAGTTTCAAGCTGGTTGTATCAGCTTTTCCAAGAGGATCATCACCCAATCACCCAGGGACCCTTGATCTTTGGTCATTTGGGCTAATCCTATGTTAATGAATGGACAAAACTCTGCTGATGGTTACATTACTCTCAGTAGACTTGCACTTATTCCCGATGCACTGGTGCATCTGGTGTTATAATTTGACTGCCTCCTATGTGCATCAGCTTGATGACAAATGGCAGCCAAATGCCCTAATGGAAAATAATGCGTTTAAAATCTACAGAGGATTGATTTCTGATAATATGTCAATCAGTGCGAATGAATTAATGAAAATGTTTTATTTAGTTTCACAAGAACAATTTATTCAGTATGTGTACTTATTAGGTCCAACAAGGGTTTAATATTAAAACAACTTTTTTTTTCTAGAGATAGCTTTTCCACTATCCATTGAAATCCATTTTATACACACAAGAATAGCATAAATCCACCACTTTGCAATGTACAAACCCCTCTACCATTGAATTAAAATGAGATTTCATAAAAGATACAGTGAATATGTTTTAACAGAACATTGAAGAGTGCATACCTAGTAAATTTCATTTGAAAATGGAAGTTGAAGCACTGGACAGCACTCTGAGCAAACATATGTATGCTTGTGATGCTATTTCCACACAATTCAGGAGGACTGACAGCCTGAGCCACGTCTGCTGTCATTACGTGTACGGGTACAGACATGCCCCCCCCATTTATGCCTTCCCTAATCTCCAGTCCTCAGACTAAATTCACATCGATGTATAAGTGGGATGAAATGTCCCTTCATTCATTTCATATTCTCCATGATAATAACAGTCCGTCGCCATTGCTTACGTTCTAGCTGCCTTGGATCTATCAGCATTCAGGGCCCAGCCCCTGCTTCAATTTTCCCAGAGAAAATGATACACTTTATCTAGTTATTCATGCATTTCAGAGACGCTTCCCGTGGTCCACAAAAGAGTCAGCAAAGTTGTTGAGGAAAGATGAAAACAAAATGGTAAATGCATTCAGACATGGTTTTGGGAGAAGGTGTTGAGTGCCAGAGTGCATTCATTGGGAGGGTATGGGGACATTCTCATTTAGATTGAAAGTAGATGGACAGATGTGCTCCTGTGCAGTTTGATGGCATAATATAAACAAGTTCAACAACCTATGTAAGAGATAATCAAGAATCCACTCCTCTTCTCAAATATATTGTCACAACCCTTGTGTGAATGCTTTTCATATCTTTTCCTATTTAGCTGCCTGCATGTACTTGTAAGGGTTTTTCCCTTGCAGTCCCTCCCCTGCCGCATTCTTCACCTCCACTTTAACGAGCTACAGGTGTGGCTCGTTGAAGTGGAGGTGAAGGTGGGCTATTTAAGGGCTGGTTTTGCCACTAAACATTGTGGCTGCATTCTCGTATCCTATCCCTGCTGTTTTGTGTTGCTACTCCCCTGATTTTGACTAGTATCTTTCAGTCTTTTTAGAAGTTTATTAAAATGTTTTTTTTTTTTGTATTAGCCTGTGCCTGTGGGTCCCTTTCTCAACTTTTGGGTTTATGGTCCCAGTGCCTGCTGTATTGCAGGTTGCATCTGGCAGGACCAAGCCATAACAGAACTTGTATATTAGAGGTATGTCTCCTTTGATTCGTTGATGTCTTGCGTGTTTGCCTCCTCTCAGCTGTGTCTCGTTCAATAGTTATTATCAAATGATCATATGATGGGTATTTAAGCCGTCTGCTTTGTGTTGCGAGTTGCTGGATTGTAATTTGCCTTTTCATGCTTAGAACCAGTCAGTATTCCAAGTTGAAACTCTTTGCTAAGTGAAATGTATACTTTATTTTACAAGGATGACAAAAAAGACAGCTTTCACAGGAAGGTTTTTCTTAGTAAACTCGAACAAGCTTCCAAGCTGATTCAGGGTCCAGGATTGGGACTGTGGTCAAGTTAACTCGACTCATGCCAGTTCGTCAGTCCGGTTTTAAGAACAACAACAAGCCTGATCAGGGTCCAGGATTGGGACCACATTCTTAACCCTTCAAAGTGTGTTTCTCTGTTCATCTTAGAACAAGCTCCTAATCCTTCTATAGTCATCAGGATTTGAACCAAGTTCCCCTCAAGCCACTTCATCCTCCTGTAAGGACAGTTTGCTGCTGGTGCAATGTGCACTCCACCTGTTTGCTATCCTGGAAGCCACTGGCTGGTTGACAGCAAAGCTTCAACCACAACATTGATACTGAGCTATCCTATGCTGGGGTTCTGCCCTTACCTCCTCCTCTGGGGTTCCCTCCCCAAATTACTTTATGTGTCAATAAACTGCCTATGGAAGTGTACTCTTGATTCCTGATCTGAAACATTATTTTGTGTGTGTGTGTGTGTGTGTGTGTGTGTGTTACTGGAGATTACGTTAAGTTATGAATATGACCTTAGGATGCAGACTTCAGCTTTACCCTAGGGGTATTTACATCAAAATTGGCCAAGTGCTGTAAGAATTATGGCACTTTCGATACGTGGTTCCCTCCTTTTAAAGGGAACAAAAGTAATTGGACATTTGGTTGCATAACTATAGCCGGGTATGTGTTATTCCAACATAGTTTCTTTCATCTTTTCCCTCTACACACCCACTTCAGTTGGTTGAAAGAATATCCTAAACTCAAAAAGGTCTTTTATAGGCTGGTATGTACAACAATGAAAATTTCTTATGTTTGAACTTATGATTTCTTTTATTTTTGCAGCACTTTTTAGTTCATTACAAAGCAATCAAATTGAACAGACATTTCTTTTCAAAAAATTTCTGAAATGTCTTAGGATTAATTTGAAAGGAATATATTGAACTTTGGGCATAAAGAAAGATTCTGTTGAGGTTTTGTGACATGCTGAAATTTTTGAGGAAAAGAACTTTTTTTTTTTTGATTGGACATTATGTTACTGTAGTCACAGACAGGCCAAGTGATCAATTAGTTTAAAAATTTACCCCTTGAACCCTGATTTCTTTTCACTTAAATTTCCCCTTAAATGGGGTCTAAATCAGAAAAAGCATTTTTCTCCATATTGCAGGACAATGGCACAAATTCTGAAGCACTTGACTGATGTGACATGACTCTTAAAACCCAGGATGCCATCTTTTTGTGGCTGCAGCATTACATCAAAAAGAAAATATCTTCATTTTGCACACATTTCCCTGTAATTCAGCAAAACATATTAAGGCTCTTTGGAAACCTTGGGCTCGCCACTAGAATTAAAATGGGTTTTCAGTTTTACCGGACTGAATAATGCAGTTGTATTTAGAAAAACCCTGAAATGGGTCCTTTTTTTTTTTTTTTTTTTAATAGGGCTGACTATCCAGGATTTCCAGTTTACGCTCTTGTGTGGGCCTGCAAAACTAATAGAACTGAATCAGTTGTATTTACTGATGATATGACTGCTATCAAAAATGTATTATATTAAAAAGTATTAAAGTCTGAATTGCATAAAGCTACTTTAATGGAGATTGATACAACTGCTTCAAAATTCATTGGACTGTGCTAAACAGTGCTGATGTACATTGACACAAGAAAGTCTATGAAAGCAGCCAAAGACTTTGCCTTAAAAAGAATTGGAAGATTCTGCCATGGCTAAGTCAATCACTTGACCTGAATACACTGAGGCATGCATTTCACTTGCTGAAAACAGAGGACAAAAAAAACTTTGCAAGAGCAGGCAGGAACTGGATACGGCGGCAGAGAAATTCTCGCAGAGTATCACTGATGATTGTAGTTTATGATTATGTGAGCTAGTCTAATTACTTTTGAGCTCTTAAGATTGGCAAGACATCATCTGAAAATGCTAATAATTCCTCTGTTGTTCACGCGGTATTTTGGCATAGCCTTGGAGTACAACTCATTAGCTCAAGTTCATGAATGCTGCCATTACATATACTTTAGCCAGTCAAAAAATACTTCTTCTAGCAATGTCCTGGATATTATGATGCGCTTGGACACCAGGAAATCAGCTAATCTATATAAAGTAAACACACATTAGTCTTGATTATCACTCGTGCTGTAGCTTAATTTAACGCCGAATGATCAAGGTTTGATGATACCAATCATTATTAGTACCAGAGGGACAAAATCAGTCATATGCTGCTGTGTGCGCATGTTGGTTGCTCCAACAAAACGAGAAACTTGGACCAACCCGTGGGCATAAGTTTGCGCAAGTTTCCCATGGCGAGGCCTGACTTGTTACGATAGTGGTTGCACAACATGGGACAACGGGACTCTCAACGAAGAGTCACCGCTTATGTTCAGCACACTTTTTTTACACGATTATTTCAAGGAACACGATCACATAAATTATGGAATTAAATTGCCCAGTAAATATCGGAAGATTTTGAAAGATGATGCCGTGCGAACGTAATTCAGTCACCAGCAGGCTTCCAAGCGCCTGTCAACTTTAAGTAGGCTGGGGAAACGACAGCATCAATTACAGATAGAACAGGTAGGCTTTCCAAATCTTATGTTAGCTTATAATTTGTCATTGTACTCATATACAACCCAATTCCGAAATAGTTGGGATGAAGTGTAAATTGTGTATAAAATCAAAATGCAGTGACTTTCAGATCACATGAGCCAACATGTTATTTACAATAGAACATACAGTTGTAATCAAAATTATTCAACCCCCATTGCAAATTGGGTTTACTGGCAAAATTTACAAACTTTCAGCCGTTTGTGATAAACAGATTAAACAAGAACATTTTAAATAGCTCAACACAACTAATATTACGTGGTTTCTCCAATTTTAGCACAAAATGCCACTTTTAATGACTACTGCAGTCTCAAAATTATTCAACCCCCCGAAATAGAATCCGTCATTAGAGCACATTTGCAAATCAGGTGTTGTCTCAAGCACATCTAATCAAGAGCCTAAATAGTTGCATCAGGTTTGCTTGAGATAGAACACATCAAATACTTGCACTCACTAGGGGTTTGCTGACAGTGACATTTGATTGCATATTAGAAATATGGCTGTCAAAACAATTGTCCAACAAGCTAATAAAGGAGATCATTGCCTGGCAGAAACTATGAAAAGGATGCAAAAAGCTAGCACAGGCACTGAATGTTCGTAGAGATACAGTTGGAAGCATAGTTCGCAAGTTCAGAGTTAAAGGAAGAGTAGCTACAGTACCAGGATGTGGCTTGGAGGAGGAGGCACTGAGGTTTCAGTTTGCACAGTAGGGCGCATACTAAATGTTGAAGGTCTCCAAGACACGCCACAACTGATCCAAAAGCACAAGCTCCAATATGCTCAAAACCATAAAAATTAGCCACAGAAGTTTTGGGATACTGTTCTGTGGAGTGATGAAACAAAACTGGAATATTTCGGGCTTATGAATCAGTGGTATGTCTGCAAGGGGAATATAGAAGCATATGCTGAAAAGAACACCCTGCTTACAGTGAAAAATTGTGGGGGCTTTTTGATGCTCTGTGGCTGCCTCGCTTCCTCTGGCACTGGAAATCTGCAAAGTGTGGAGGGCAAGATGGATTTAGCCATGTACCAGGATATCCAAGGAGAAAATGTTATGCCGTCTGTAGGGAAGCTGACGCTTGGGCATCATTAGACCTTCCAACAGGACAATGATCCTAAGCATATCTCAACATCCACCAAGCCCTGGTTTCAGAAGAGGTCTGGGAAGATTCTAGAGTGCCCATCACAGTCGCCTCACTTGAACCCCATAAAAAATCTCTGGTAAGATTTGAAGAAGACAGTTGCAGCATGCAAACCCTAGAATATTAGTGAACCAGAGGCCATTGTCCATGAGGACTGGGATTCCTTGGGAATGCTGCCAAATGCTGGCGTCTGCCTATGCATCACATCTCCAGCAGGTCACAGCGGCAAAAAGGTGCTCTACAAATTATTAAACATGCTTGTCATGAAGGGATTGAATAATTTTGAGCCTCCAATAGACATTAGAAGTGGCAATTTGTGTTGAATTTGGAGAAGCCACTTTTAATAGTTGTTGTGTTGAGCTATTTAAATTGTTCTTGTTTGATTTGTTCATTGCAAATAGCTGAAAGTTTGTAAATTTTGCTAGTAAACCTAATTTGCAACAGTGGTTGAATAATTTTGATTCCAACTGTAGATAATATTTCAAATGTTGAAACTGAGACATTTTACATTTTTATCCACAAAATGAGCAAAATGGCTGCAACAGGTCTCAAAAAAGTGGGGACACATGCAAAAAAGGGCTAAAAATACAATTAATATATATGAGAATCAGCTGAAAGAACATTAAGCAAGTAATTAAGTTAACTGGCATCAGGGGTATAACATGATTGACTATAAAAGGGATGTCTTAGAGAGGCTGAGTCTCTCAGAAGTAAAGATGGCCAGAGGCTCTCCAACCTGTGAAGACTTGCGTAAAAAAAATTGTGGAATACTTTAAAAACAATGTTCCTCAACATCAAATTGCAAAGGCTTTGAAGGTCTCATCATCAAGAATAACATCATCAAAAGATTCAGAGAAACTGGAAAAATCAAAGTGCGGAAGGGACAAGAACGAAGACCTTTACTGGATGCTCATGATCTATGGGCCCTCAGACGCCACTGCATCACCCACTGGCATGATTCTGTCATTGACATTACTAAATGGGCCCAGGAATACTTCGAGAAACCACTGTCTATAAACACAGTCCGCCGTGCCATCCACAGATGCCACCTAAAACTCTATCATGCAAAAAGGAAGCCATTGTTGAGCATGATTCAGAAGCGCCGCCGTGTTCTGTGGGCCAAGTCTCATTTAAAATGGACTGTAGCAAAGTGGCAAAGTGTCCTATGGTCAGACGAGCCCAAATTTAACATTCTTGTTGGAAATCATGGGCATCATGTCCTCCGGGCTAAAGAGGAGAAAGACCACCCCTCCTGTTATCAGCGTTCAGTTCAAAAGCCAGCATCTCTGATGGTATGGGGATGCATTAGTGCATATGGTGTGGGACACTTGCATGTTTTAAAAAGCACCATGAATGCTGAAAGGTATATAAAGGTTTTAGAGCAAAATATGCTCCCCTCCAGACAACATCTATTCCAGGGAAGGCCTTGTGTATTTCAGCAGGACTATGCAAAATCACATACTGCAGCCATTACAACAGCATGCCTTCATAGTAGAACAGTCCGTGTGCTGAACTGGCCTGCCTGCAGTCCTGATCTTTCACTGATTGAGAACATTTGACGCATAATTAGGGTTGCAAAGGGGCGGAAAATTTCCGGTAAATTTCCGGAAAGTTTCCGGTAAATTTCCAAGGGAAGTGAAGCAGGGGAATTTTGGAAATATTCCAAATGAGAAACTTTCCTTGGGAATTATGGGAATGTATGGGAATTAATGGGAATTTATGGGAAATAAGCATACATATAAACATTTTTTTTGTCATAAGCAGACATCCATGCAAAATAATACAATTAAAAAGCATGACATTTCAACAGATTAATTTGTAAGTAGAAATTTATCAAGTTCTAATATTTTATTGAAGAATCAATTCTTTCAGTGAATAACAAAAACATAAATGTTGAGTTAAATATTACTCATCCCCCCCAACCCAACCCCTTCAAAAATTAACAAAAATGCACCCCCCCATCCAAAATTACCAACAAAGTCCCATTCAAAATGTTAAATGAAAAAGCATCTTTCCTCATGCTTCTCAAGCCTAGCCTCTGCATTTTTACTAAACGCTTTCAAGCAATGGACTCTTCCTGGGCCTCATCAACATCCTCTATGTCCACTTCCTCAACATCCAACTCCGACTCTTCCTCTCTGTGTCAGGCTCAAAGAGCCTTAGGTTAGCCCGAATGGCAACCAATTTTTCCACTCTCACATTTGTGAGCCTGTTGCGAACCTTTGTGTGTGTGTTCCCGAACAGTGACCAGTTGCGCTCAGAGGCGGCTGATGATGGTGGGATTTGGAGGATGATGGAGGCTTCAGATCCACAAAGTCCCTTCCACCAGGTGGCTGCAGATATGTGCTGGCATGACTGCCAGATTCCATCCCCTTCCCATAGGCCTTGCTTGGTTCGGTACTTCGCCAAACTGCCTAGAACTTGGCCTTTATCAAGGCCCAGATGGTCAGACAAGGCTGTAATGACCACGTAGGCACTGTTAATCTCTTCCCCAGAGAGTATGCCCCTGTCATATCTTGGGTCCAGCATGTATGCTGCTGCATGCACCGGCTTCATGCAGAACTCCCAGCGCTTTTCCAACGACTTGACAACAGCAGTTTCCTCTGCTTTGAGTAGTAGGCAAGTGGGCAGGACTGTCTGGATTTCTTCTTTGAGGTCTACAAAAAGACACTGGACATCTGATAAGATGGCACCATCACCCTCTATCTTGGCTATTGCTGCTGCAATTGGTTTGAGGATTCTCAGACTGCTAGACACTCTTTCCCAGAACACATCATCTAACATGACTTTCTTGATGTCACTTTCGATCCCTGCAGTCTGGGATATGGCCATCTCTTGCAGGGACTCCTTTCCATCCAGAAGACTGTCATACATGATGACAACGCCACCCCATCGTGTGATGCTGGGGAGCTTCAGTGTCGTACTCTTGTTTTTTTCCTTTTGCTTTGACAGATTGCTGAAGCTACTTGTTTGCCCTTCACATACTTCACAACTTGCTTCGCTCTCTTGTATAAAGTGTCCATTGTCTTCAGTGCCATGATGTCTTAAAGAAGAAGACTGAGAGTATGGGCAGCACAGCCAATGGTTGTTATATGAGGGAAGGTCTCCTCCACGTGTGCCCAGGCAACCCTCATGTTTGCTGCATTGTCAGTCACAAGGGCAAAAACCTTCTCTGGTCCAAGGTCATTGATGACCACTTTCAGCTGATCAGCAATGTAGGGGCCTGTGTGTCTGTTGTCCTTTGTGTCTACACTCTTGTAGAATACAGGTTGAGGAGTGGTGACAATGTAGTTGATAATTCCTTGTCCCCGGATATTTGACCATCCATCAGAGATGACTGAAATACAGTCTGCTTTGTCAATGGTTTGCTTGACCTTTGTTTGCACTCTGTTGAACTCTTCATCCAGCAAATTAGTTGATAGCGCATGTCTGGTTGGGGGGGGTGTATGCTGGCCGGAGAACATTCAAAAACCTCTTCCAGTACACACTGGATGGCAGCATCAGGGGTGAGCCAGTTGCATAGACTGCACGAGCGAAACACTCATCTGCATTTCTCTGGGAAGGTTCGTCCATAAAATCAAAGAATCTTCTGATGCCAGAGGGACCAGGAGCTGATGAGAGGGTATCTGACTCTGATACAGCTGAATCTGATACAGATTCATTTTCCCCTGGAGTGGAACTCCTGTCTGCTGCATGTTTTGAGCCTTGAGGAAATTTGTTGCACTTTGCAATATGCTGCTGCATTTTAGTGGCATTCTTCACGTATGTCTTTTCACAATATTTACACATATACAAAGACTTTCCTTGAACAATAGCTTGTGTGAAATGTCTAAACACATCGGATGGCGCACGTGGCATTTTTCTGTAGGAGAAGAAACCAGCTTGTAAGAATACTAATGCAATGGCATGAACAGATATAAATGGTTAGCATAGCTAAACAACTGGAATGATCTTCACAATATTTTACAACTGATAAACCTCTTGCAGGAGGCAGAAAAAAACCAGCATCAGATTTGAGGTAGCTAGCATCTTGATAAGATAGCCTCATAGATGGTAAATGGATTTATGCTAGCTATAGCTTATTTGGCATCTAACTTATCAGCCAGCCATCTACTGTATGAATACATTTGTTTGTGATATTTGCAGTTTAAACATTAATACCATACATCACATTTGTTAAATAATACTCCATAATATCATCAAAACCTACTTCACTTTGTGTAGTCCACAGGCTCAAAAGAAATGTGTGGCTTCAATAGTCTTGTGCTCTGGGCTCAAAAGTGTGGTCCTGGATTCTAGAAAACATCTGAGCATGTGATGGAGGAATGCACAGTGCATGTAGGGGGCGTGGTCTCAATAGCCCTACAGTAAGCAGTGTGCTATGTGCATGTGATTGAGGAGTAGCATAGATATTCAACTGTATTTGCATGAAATCTGGTTGTTTTAGTCAGGACTGTGCTAAAATATATTTTCCCCAACTATATTTAAGTTCCCTGTTAATAGTCAACCTTCAATTTTGTAAATTCCTGGTTTATTCCCGTTTATTCCCATAAATTCCCGTTAATTCCCATGGAAAGTTTCCAACTTTGAAAATTCCCGGAATTTTGCAACCCTACGCATAATTAAAAGAAAAGTCCGTCAAAGGAGACCCAAAACTCTCCAGCAGCTGGAAGCCTGTATTAAACAAGAGTGGGATCAAATTCCAAGGGCTAAACTCAAGAATCTTGTCTCCTCAATGCCCAGACGCCTCCACTCTGTGTTAAAAAGAAGAGGAGATGCTACACCATGGTTAACAGGCCCCTGTCCCAACTTTTTTGAGACCGTAGCAGCCATCAAATTTGAAGCAAGCTCATTTTGTGGATAAAATTGTAAAATTTCTCAGCTTCAACATTTGCTATGTTATCTCTGTTCTATTGTGAATGAAATACTGGCTGGTGTGATTTGAAAGTCATTGCGTTTTGATTTTATTCACAATTTATGTCATGGTTTGGGAGGTGTGCGTGTGTTTAGGACTTTTCTTTGAGGGTCTCGTCCCGGGACGAGATCGAATTCCTTTTCAATCGGATTCTATACCCAGCTGGCTGATTGAACTTGGGCGGCGCCTCCCCAGACTCTATATAAGCCGGAAGTCCGCCACGCCTCCTTCGCTAGAGTGTCTGTTAGTAGTTAAGCGCTTCAGCCGAAGATATCTGTAGTAAGGATTTATGCGCCTTTGTATCTTCTCTATCCTTTGTGTGGCACTATTTTTGGTGCCTTGTTTTTATCGGCTCCCCGAGATACTTCTCCTTTTTTCTCTCACTTTGCTTCCATTTTGTCGGATGTTTGGTCGTCCTTTTGGAAGCGCAAGGATTGTCCCTGTCATATGGTCTGTATTATTCTCTGTATTTTGTCCGTGCTGGTCTATTTCCCTCTTGCCGCTGCACTTGTCCTCTCAATTCTACCAGCCATTACAATTTACACTTTATCCCAACTATTTTGGAATTGGGGTTGTAGATTCAAATGATTCATTGGACAAACTCTTGCTTACAGTAGCCATGTATTATTTCATTTATAACCTCTGCGCGCACAAGAGTTCCGATGGGTGATGTGGCAAGCCAACCCAATTCCAACAAACATGGCGCACCGCCAGCAACATGTCTATCTGATCCTCTCGAGCTGATTTACTCATTAAAAAATTTTTCAGCGATTACCAAAGATATATTTGAATAGTTTTGGGCACTATACTTTTATTGGGAATCCACTGTACCAGGTGTTTTCTTTGCCTTTAAATTTAAGCTGGAAGTATACCCTTCAAGCACATTTTGACTGATTCCTTTCAAATCCATTGTGGTGATGTACAGAGCCAAAATGACAAAAATTCTGTCACTGCCCAAATACTTATGGATCTGACTGCAAGTCTTAGTGGTGGAAGGAGTGGGAGAAGAAGAAAGCATAGCAAAGCATGCCATGTAAAATTATAATCCAGCATTGGAATTGATTTTCATGACTGACTGTACATACAAATTCTCAGAAAAATTGAACTGTCTTTGAAATGCAAAATGCCCAGGTTCTGTCATGATGATGAGAACAGGCAAGTCCATGGAGACAGCAGAGTTTGAAATCCCTATCTAAGTCAGCAGAGGGTCTCTGACATTTGGGATCATGCAGAGGCACAGCTACACATTTGTTTATTGCAACATCAATATTGGCACTGGAGCCACCACCTACCACCTCACAGGCACACTATACAGTCCTATTGTCGTACTTTGCTTGTTAGTATTGAAACTAATTACTAAATAATCAAGGCTAACATGTAACCTACGAAAATCAAGAAGTTGTGATGCGAAAGAGATTACCAGGCACTGATGTTATTGCAACGAAGGCAATAATCCGAGTAATCAATTTTAAAAATCCAACCATTCACAACACCATTTCCTGTTGTGCAATTCTATTTATCAGAGATTATGAGGCATTGGAAGTCATGAGAAGTTTATTTTAAAATGGTATTTGATTGGCTATAGTGGGAAGCACTAAAAGCATACATTTTAAGCAGAGAATATCTGCTTACGCTTATTAAACTAGCATTGTACACTACAAAGGGTTTCACATCCCTGCAAAACAGCTGGACCGACTGTAAGCAGAGCAAACACAATTTTGCAAATTGGTTTTGTATCATTTGCATTTAAATTTCAGAATGCAATAATGCTATCTACAGTACATCTACAACCCCATTTCGAAGAAAGTTGGGACACTGAGTAAAATAGAAACAAAAACAGAGTGCAATGATTTTCAAATCATTTAAACTCTATATTTTAGTGAAAATTAAAATATTCAGAGAAGTCGCAGAAATCTCTGTAATCACAGGGCAGGGCTGAGAGCCAGTACTGAATGACCGTGATCTTCAGGCCCTCAAGTGGCACTGTATTAAAAACAGATAGAATTCCATAGTAAAATCAGTGCATGGGCTCGGGGACACCTCTGAAAACTATCCTCAGTGAGCACAATTTATTGCTGCATCCGCAAATGCAGCTGTTGAGCTCTAGGAAGAAAACATTAATACTGATTATCTAACTTGTCAGCAAACCTAAAGTTCCCCAAACAGAGAATATTTAGCAAACCTAACTGCTGCTAATTGATTTGAAACACCATAGCTGTTGATATTGTGAGGCCCTCCCTCTTCTTGATTTTGACTTGTCGGTAAGAAAGGTGACAATGACCAGTCCAGCGCTGCTCCAAAAATAGTGGCAAAGCCACTGCACCCGTGTGGCCAAACATGGCCAAAATGGAACGCCCCCTATTGGCCATAGTGTTGGTCTGATTGGGCTGAAAATCAAACTTGGTCAGGACCTTAAGACGCTATATACACATATGAAATATGAAAAGGATCGGTGAAAAACTGAAGACGCTAGAGCGCAGACAAGCCAAAAGTTTACGCACGCATGCACGGATGCACGACATACTAAAGACCCCGAGCATAGAATAAGCCCATTGGGCCTTTTGGCTAAGCGGGCAAAAAATTGGAGCATCTTAGCTTGTAGAATAAGGGAGCTAGAGCTGTTTGAAGTTTTGCAAAAAAGGCCCCCCTGGTGGCCAAACTGAGAATCGCAGCATGCCCAAAATTGAACTGGGGCTTGATTTTGGGCCCATATATATGCTTATAAAATATGAAAAGGATTTGTTGAAAACTGAAGTCACTATTGCACTGAAAGAAAATCTGTGCATTTTACGACCTTTGACCTACATAACCTTGAAATTTAAGTCAAATCACAAACCCATGACATATATGATGAACCCTTGGCAGCACAACCTACAGTAAAAATTTGAGCATCTTAGCTCGTAGAGTAAGGGAGCTAGAGCTGTTTGAAGTTTTGCAGAAAAAGTCGCCTGGTGGCCAAACCAAGAATTGCAGCATGACCAAAATCGTACTCGGGCTAGATCTCGGGCCCTAAAAATGCATATAAAATAGGAAAAGGATCCGTTGAGAACTGAGGGCGCTATGGCGCTGAAACGAAATTGGCACATTTTATGACCTTTGACCTATATAACCTTCAAAATTTAGTCAAATCAAAAAGCCATTATATATATGATGAACCCTTGGCAGAACACCCTACAGTAAAAATTTGAGCATCTTAGCTCATAGCATAAGGGAGCTAGAGCTGTTTGAAATTTTGCAGAAAAAGCCACCTGTTGGCCAAACCAAGAATGGCAGCATGCCCAAAATCGAACTCGGGCTAAATCTTGGGTCAATATACATGCATATAAAATATGAAGAGGATCCGTGGAAAACTGAAAGCTGTATCGCGCTGAAACGATGTAACATACGCACGCACGGACGCACAACAGACCACCACTAATGACCCTAAGTACAGCATAAGCCCCTTGGGCTTGTTGGCCAAGCGGGCTAAAACCCGCTGTGAGCAGAGCGGAAAAAAAGCTGAAAGTTCGCTGCGTTTTTGCTTCAGGAACACTGAGCGCTGTCAACGCTGAACTTAATAGAATTTGTATAGAAAATAGACACTTCTAGTTTCCATCAATGACGGACGATCATTTTTTCTGAATGGCTGTGTACATGTAAATTTTTTTTCATGATCTAATTATGCAACTCTGCTATACAGACTTGAAATGTGGGTTTCGGCCCTCTTTATTGGTTAGTGTTATCGGGCACCTAATCCTGTGAGTCGACTGAGTGACATTAATACTTACCTGATCGCCCCAGTAATCCACAGATTCATCAGTTTGGGAGAGGAGAAGTAAGTGCCAAAATTCAAAATAAAAATTTAACCCCTTAAGCCCTGAGCCACTTTTTCGAAAATGGCAAGCCCAAAATGAAATGAGTATATCTCTGCAACTATTTGGTCCATTTGAATGATCTTGGTATCGTAATAAAGGTAAAACCATTTGGGATTTCTGCTATGGTGTGAAAATCAGTGTATATGTCACTGAGTCAGAGTAAATGAAGATGGAACACAGTATAAATCAAAGACCTCATTTTGCACCAAAGTTTTACTTCTATGCTTGTGAACTTAATTAGTTGCAGTCTGAAACCTCTGAAAATTTACAGCACAGAATCTCACCATTATCTGTGCCAAAGTTTATTCTAACCAAGTAAATCAGAACAAAATTAGAGAGGAATGTCTAGGTGGCTTCTCCAAATTGGCTATTCAGGTGCCTTGTGTGCCAAATCAGATTTCTCAGATATTAAACTGTAAAACTCATCTAATTTCACTTATATGTCACTACAGGCATACATTCCACCCAAATACAAACAGTTTAAAATTTTTAGAATTTATAATTTTTTTTATTATTATTTTTGCCAGTCCTATAGCCTATACAATTTCCCATTCAAAGACAATAAATACAAAGAAAATGAAGTTTGGCTCCACTAGAGCAGATTTATTTTTTTAAAAAAGCAAATTAATAAGATTATGAATACAAAAAGGGTTAAAAAAAATGGGGGAAAAAAGTCAAAAGAATAAAAACCCCAGCAATTATTTATACAAGCAAAATGGTACTATTGTCTTACTAAAAAATGCCTGGCCAGGGGCTCAAACTTTGGTCGCCTGCACTGCAGCCGTATACCCTAACCACTAGGCTAAACCATTTGACAAGGATATTGTTCTAAAATTGCTCATATAAAGAATGAGTCAAAAAAACAAGCCACTCACCTTGTTTGTACTGTTGTGCCCTCAGTATTCACGCGTTTCTGTAAGAAAACGACTTTGAAAACGACGGTTGAATATTTAGTGGATAATTATACCGAAAATACCACAAACAAACCTGTTAAGCATTTATATTGTCGCGCTATTTAAGTACATTCGAATGGCCCATGGACTCGGTTTGACGCACTGGGAGCGCAAGGCTCTGGCTCAGGCTAGCTTTGTGCGATAAAGGTGCTTTAGGGCTCTTTGGAAACATCAGAAGCCGTAGAATCAAACGGCTACCAACAAAGTCTTACTGACAGCATCACAAGCCGATCACAGAGAGGAAAATACATCGCAAACAAGCTGAAGGCTAAGGAACTGAGATGTTTGAAGTAATGCTCGAGAAGAAAAACATGCTTTGAGACTCGCAGATCTAGTTTTGTTATAACACGGACACATTGAGCTAACAATAGTGTAATGGGAAAAAAAAAAAGCCACTAGATGGCAGTATTGACAATATTTTTTTGTTAAGCCCAGTCTGGAGCTAGGTTGGGCATGTCCTGGGCATGCCTCAGAGGGGGCTGGACAAGAGTATATAAGGAGAAAAATTGAGAGAGTGGAAGGGTAGTTGGAGAAATTGCAAGGAGAAATTGTGGAAGGATACATTTGACCAGACCTGTCACTCTTTTCAAGACCTGTGAAGCTTTTTGTGGATTTTTGCCTGTGTTGGAGCATTTTCCTGTCCCAGGACATCGCAACATAGCAGCCCATCTCAATTACCAAGGGACTGTAACTATCTTGTTTTTTATTTCAATCTTGGTCAGTAGGGTAGAGTGTAGATTAGTTCTAAGTGTTTGCTTAATTAAATCTGTTGAAGTTGAAGAATTTTGTCTGTCATCCCTTGCTGTCCGTGACGCCATAACAAATTGGGGCCGTAACAATAGCAAGCGTGGATTTACCCTCAAACAGTTTTTTTTATTACAAAATATCAAAGGTAAGAAATTTCTTTGCTCATCTCTGTAGACTGTAAAGTGTATGCCAGCTTTTCTTTGAGTGTGGTGTCGGTTTAAAATGACAGGGCTCATATCGTTGGATTCTGTGGACTTTTCTCTTTCATTTGAGGTATCGTTTTTATGCATACCACAAATTCAGGAGAAATTCTAGCGATTCAGCGCTGATATGATTTTATCCTATGTTTTGCTACATGCTTATTTACTTGCTTGGTGCTTGAATTGTGTTCGGTTGAGGTAAAAATGGTCTACATGAGCTTTTTGCCTAGTTTCTTTGCGAAATGTGGATATGCCGCATGACCAAAAACCAAAACACATGCCAAAGCAAAGTAAACTGCAACAGAAGTGAGAAAATCTTTATGAAGAGAGAGGGATAAGTGCGTTCATATTTGACCCCTGAAAAGTCGTGAATAAACATTTATGACTCCTGAGTTCAGAGGGTTGACCCCTGAAAAAAAAGTCACGGTAGTCACTGACCCTTGACTCCAAAAAACCAGTGAGAGCCTTGCAACTCTACAGCTAATCCTCTCTCAGGACATATTACCATTAGATGAGGAGAGTGAGTTACTACATTTAACATTGCAAGCAAGGGCAGAGGGAGGGGGAGGAGACACCACATTACAGGAAGGCTAGATGGGAGTGAGTCAAAAAAACTATACACTTTTTAAATGTCCAATTATTATATTCTGTAGCAATGTATACAACATCTTTTTACATGTACGTTTTCAGCAGCTCTTTCAGTTTGCACCTTGTTAGATTAAACTCATGACTGCTGTGGAACAATTTAAGGAGTTAAAAGAAATTTCACTTGTGCCAACTGATCAGGCTCTAATACAAAGCAAACAAAACAGAATTCCCTCTGTGAAGTTTCAAGTCAACATAAAACATTTATGGCACATAAAGAAACTGATGCCGAAAACTCCGCAGCACATTTGTAACGTTCCGTGTCCTATGATATTCAGTGACCAAAAAGGCCCTTTGCCTGGGGGTAAACTGTGGACTCAACATGCTTGGCAGTGCCTGGTCATTACGACCAGTGCACAGGCAAGATTCATATGCCTGTTTTTAAGTTCAAATGACTATGCAACCCATTATGACATGCATGGTCAATTTCATATCCAGCCCTGGTCAGTTGGCACAAGTCAGATTTCACTTGAGTCCCTTAATTGTTCTCTGTGCAGTCATGCCTGAAACCTAATGAGGTGTAACTGGTACCAATATCAGCGGAAAGATCTGAGGCAAAAGTACAAAATATGTTGTATACATGTATATTGCTACACCATCACAAAATGACCTGTTAAAAAGTGTAGTTTTTGGTGTAGAAAGACACCAAAAATTTTTATATCTAGGTAATGTGGCCACGCCCCTGGACCACATCAGCACGCCCACAACAGGCAATTCCCCTCCCTTGCGTCGCCGGTGTAGATCGGAACTTCAGCACCATGGACAGCACCCAGAGAGCCGACACCCATGCAGCACTCCCTAGACTTGCAGGACCACGGACAGTTCCCACCAGCTGCAAGTCATAAGGCCACAGCTGCATCGCATAATTATCAGTGCTGACCAGAATTTAGAAGAAGGAGCTGTACAGTTGCAAGGGGGCTGGTGAAGAATGTGCATCAAATGCATTGTACTAACCGCTTCTTTGTTTTTTCTTATTCAAGATACCGATGCTGGGGAGATTAGGGGTTTGCGTCACAGAGCCGCAGCCCGCCACCACAGCCACTGGCAGAATCTGAAATGAACGGGTCCATTTTACTATTTGAGCGCTGTAAAATTACGCGCTCCTTTTTCCTACTTTTTGTGTTATATTAATAAAGATGCCGCCTGTGGGCGGGGTTTTCTCCCTTCCTCCCGCCTAGTTTGCACCTGTTTCTCTGGTGTCTCGCTACAGTAAATGTTGCTTTTTGTCTCTAGAATGGCAAAAATTCACCTCTAAAGGTTCAATAAATAGTATATTATCTGCAAGGTCAAAGTATTTTCTAGGAGAATGGCTCTACCATCGCAGTGCTGGCCCACTCATAGCAGATTCCACTAAACAGTGTGTTCTCTGAAAGATCACTGTATCTTGCTTGCAGGAAAATGGCTGCACCAGGGCAGTGTTGGCCCATACAGCAGATCCCCCCCCCACCTACTTAGAGTGGTACCTCTGGTGTGATCGACATCAGACCAGTCAATGCGTGCTGTTTATGAAGAGGCCTCTGCTGAGTTGATAGACGTGGTCCATTGTCGTCATTTTGTGAGCTAACGGAGGGAGGTATTTTAATGGTGTCCCCCTGCTTTGCAAAACTCACCCAATCTTTTCATTGTTCTGAAGTGTTTTCTCTCCCACTTTCTTGGTTTTCCTTTCTTGCTCTCTCTCCCTCTCTTTTCCTGAATAGGGAAATACTGAATTGTTGGTTTTCAATAAGATGGCAAAAGTAGACCCAAAAACTTTGCATCAACAAACCATGATTAACTACATGAAAAGTTCTCACAAAACAAGTGAGTGGCTGAGAGCAAAAGTCTACAATCTGACTTCTTCCAAGTTCTGAGAAAATAAGATTTGAAGTTTTGTCTGAACAGAAACATCACTTTAATTTACACTTTACACTTTTCTGGAGTCCGTTACAATAATATGCATATTTTGTTTGTACAAAATAAAGTGATTTTTCTGTCCAAACAAAACTATTTTCTCAGAACTTGGGAAAGTCAGATAGTAGACTTTTGCTCTCAGCCACTCAAGTATAAGCAGCGAAATCATGGGCATAAAAATACTGATTTCCTATCGCAGCCATGCTAAAAGGACCAAGTTTGCTCATACCAGATTATTACCAGCATGCTATAAAATGTTTAACAAACCAAACTTGTTAGCAGAACAAATGTCATTGGTGGGGTCAGAGACTAAATAAATGCTAATATAAATGGCACTTGCTTCTTGTTGCAGCATAAATAATCTCACAAAAAACATATTTTAAATGCCTGTTACAGACTCAAAAACAGGAAAATTCAAATTAACAATCCTTGAAAAATGACCCAATGACTGTTCTTTCCAAAGCACCTTGTTTCCAGAGTAGCAATTTCTTCTGATAAAATGTAGCATAACTGCATTATTTGGTCCAGCTAAGTTTCTGAGTTATTGAACATTCTTCAAATATTCCAAAAATATCATTTTAGACATTTAGTAGTCTGCCTTTGGAGTAAGCAGTAAATCTAGACGGGTAACAAAAAGTGATAAATTTTTTTATGCTTAAATTTTCTTATTTAATGTACAGTAGGTACTCTCATGTATGTACATACATTCATAAATACGATGCATTCACACTACATCTTGAAAAGTTTAAATTAGCTGACAAAATACTGGGACAGCAATATCCGGCATGTTCAAGTTTCACTTGCATTTTCAAACATGATTCAGCCAGTTTTCTTTATGTCTGATGCAAATGCATAAACATAAAATTTTCTACAGAACCCCATACTAAGAAAAAGCCTCATAAAATTGTCTGATTTTTTATAACTTAAATCTATGGTTGTGTTTTTTCTGCAGTTTTCTGCATGACCAAGGCGCAAATAATCATAATTGTATCCCATTATGCTATCAGGACTGTTTACCTTTTTCACTTTCCTTTCAAAAATAAATGCATCTGTTTCTTTTGTGATAAAATTTTTATGTGAGACACTTCCCTCTGGTGACCAACAAGACTTTCAGGCCAGAATGTTCTTTTATCAGACTTCACTGGTGATAAGCACAATCCATAAGTCTGGCTTCCACCGAATTATGTACAAAAAATAACAGCAGCTTGATTGTTTTTCTTCACCTTTTCATATCTGCTTTAGTTGTCCAACAATAAGCAAGCTGCATTTTTAATTAAAGCATTACTGTCTGCAATTTCTAAACATGTATCCGATATCTGTCTCCAAGTTTCGCAATTAAATTACAAAGTCAGAAAACACTGATAATAAACTACAAATACTGTGGGATAAAAAACACACTAGGAACAATATTTTGGTCAGTCTGGTAGTGGCAAATATTTCCACAATTTTTTCCCACGTTTAATAAAGCAGGACTTTTAAGTTGTATCATGTAAAAATCACATATATTGGTATAAAAATAGTAGATCTGAATGTGCAATTTAATGCCAACTGATTTTCACTTGGATATTATGATTGCTGATGCAGAAGTGAGAGGTAAAGCCCTATGATGTGATGGGGAATGCCCAGATACAAACCCCTGACCTTCAGGGACTGTGCTGTCCCTACTTACTGTTCTCGTCACCATTCCCATTAAGCCTGAGCTAAATAACCTCCACTGAATTGAGCAAAAATTGCTATTAAAGAATATATAGAAAATGGAAACTTCCCAGATGTTCTAAACCACATTTTGACCCTTTTTGAACTCAGTTTTTTTTAAATTTCACCTATTTTGATGTACTGTACCTTAAACACCATTTGAAAGGCAGCATCTTTAGTTTCTAAAAACGTGCTCATGTAGTGTGTGCCTAAAACCCATGCTGCACCATATTAGCTCAAACATGAAGGAAAAATTATTCTTTTGGTTCTCATATTCAGTAAGTAATATTTGTTTATCAATTACAAAGCCATGAGTATCAAACCAATCAATAGTGTACAGCATGTCAATACTTGAGGTTCACTAGGTTAAGCGGTACGCCCACGGTCGGGTGAGTTTTTGCCATAGATAAATATTTAGAACGCTAGATTGCTGACAGGGTATGCTCAACTGAAGCATCTGTATCTAGGTGCCGTATACCCAGTATACACCCACAAGTAAAAGCTGCACATAGATTCCCATTAATTTTCGCCTACAATAAAATGAAATTTTTAGAAACATTTTCGTGTGAGTCGGTGTTATTTTGGTATCGCTGTGCAGAGCAACATTTTTTCTCCCTAAATATGTGCTTTTCGGGGGGAAAGAGGTACACTCACTAAAGGAAAGACCCAAAATGTGACTCGGCACCAACGTCATAGTACAACCAGTAAAGTTAACAAGTTAGTGTGACCGAGGCTTTTAATGACCATCTGGTAAGATAATTGCTTGGAAGTTTTCGTAGTTATAAGAAACGTTGATGAATGTTTGTTTACATTATCAAATTACTTTCTGCTTGCTTTACTTCATTGTATTGGCAGAGCATATTTGCCGTTAATCGAATTGTTTATATTTAATCATATGGCTAATGCCCACGTTGTAAAATGGAAACGCTAGTTTAAATATTTTGCAGGTCAGAAGTATTGCCATTGAAAGTTAATTCAAGTTGCTAGCTTGTTAGCCACCGTGCTAATTTTACTAACTGTCAAGTCAACACATTCCCTGCAAGGGTAAGGTAGCTAGCTGGTGACTGTTAACAATCGCTAGCATTTGCTTTTAATCAGCGGTTTCTTCAGGTCAGTGGGATAGCTAATTAGCTAGCTAGCACACAAAGGCGATTTTTTCCATGAACTCCCTAAAGCCCAACGCCCCCCTGGCAGTAACGCTGGCATTATAGGATGTGCCGTGAGCCTCTGATCCTTATACGCATAATTGCTTTCAAGCTGTCCCAGTCTATGATCACTTGATTTATAATCAGAAAACATATTTACTGAATAATCAACACTGATATATAAGCCTGTAATTATTGAGAAAGTATGAAGAAAGAAGGGCATTGACAATGTATTGAACAGTGATATTGTATGGATGGAGAAAGAAAAAATAAATAATAAGTAACCCAGTGCTTTCCCTGAATTCCATCCCCTGGATTTTTTTCAGCAGTGCAACCTAATTTATTTTTAGGTTGCACTTAATCAAAATGTTTTCAGCATTCAAAAAACCAGGCTGCATTTGTGCGGAAGCATAATTGCACACTGGTTGCCGCAAAAAGCGATAATAATTTATTAAATTGCCAGTGCTCCTTACATTGAAGCATTGCCACTTGAATCGTTAAGTAAATTGGTTATTAGTGCACTGTGAAAGTTCAACAGACGGCATGCATTAAAAATCACTTTAAATGCATGCCATGCATCGAAGTTTCAAGGTAGCAGAGTCATTCATGAGGTCTTCATAGCCTAGCTTCTGGGAAAGTTGTAGAAAGGCTATAATATGAGATCGTATGAATGGCAATTATCTTCTTAATTAATTAGGAACAAAAGTCTAAATCTTGTCTGAATACCATCTTAAGCAGCAATTACTTCATCACGTTTGACTTCAAGATGTAATTCGGAGAAATTTGAGTTGATTGCCATCAATGCAATCTAATATTGTAGCCCACCTCTTTGATGCAAAGCTGTATGTCGTAATCGTTCGTGGCAATGCAGCTTATTGGAAGCCTATTCGTTCAGTAAATTAATTCAATTAATTATCCGATTCTTACTCAGAAACAGGTTGAGTTTTAACCTGCATAATATTTATGTCAATGGTTGCAGACAGAGTTTTAATTTACATAAAAAAACAAATCACGCGGACGAGTCGGCAGAACCGCAGAGTTTTAGAAACATTTTCTTAGGCGTATCAAACCAATCAGATGCGGACGAGGAAAAAATATGCCATTTTGTGAGCTGCAGGAATTCAGAAGTTTTGTAAGATGTTGAAGTTTTATGTTACCATTAATGTGGATAGGAAAATGCTTGATATTTTTTGCAATGGACAATAATGCAAACTGAGGGGAAATGGATATGGACTGATCCTCGCAACTGAACAAACTGACATTTAATCGCTAATTAGGAGCCCTACATGGGTATGGTTTTGGAGATGTTATGTGCTTTAAGGCAAGGTGAGAGCAGTACCAAAATCCCTCTGATGGCAAGAACCTAGCGGAAGAGGTTAAAGTAATGAATTTGCGCTTCTACTAACGCATTAAATGTTTTATTACAGTCCTTTCAATGAATATTGCTGCAAAACGCAGTCACACATTTCGGCATTTAAATGATTATATTAACTTATTTGAAATCGGCCTCACTGGAAACCATTCATTCTAATGAAGAAGTTGGGTGTATCAATATGGCGGCCTGGTGCTTCACTTTGTGTAATGCAAACATGACGTCATCAGCAATCTAGAGTTGGTTTTAGCAGGTTAAATTCCAGCAGTCGGAGACCTGACTTTAATTGGACAATCATCTGCACACATCAGATGAAGAGAATGATGTGAATGAAAGTGATTTACTTCACAAACTGTTTTTATGCTCGGTCACACTTTCCAATCAGGGTACAAATCATATGACTGTTGCCTTTTGATATTTTGGGATTGCCAGGGGCACGGGGATATGTCATCTACTAATGACTCTCGTTTAATCATGACTTCACACAATATTTGTCTTATCAGTGTAACCCCAACTAAAGGTCACTTCATGATCAGTGGCATTGGGAGGGGAAAATTTTTGAGGAAGCCAAGTGAGACTAACCCTCTAATGCATGTCGTCTTTAAGGGGGGATTACACATCACCGATTTAACAGCCAGCTGGACTGAGTTATATGCAGCAGCTATATGTAGGCTATGCAATCGTGTCATCTATAAAGTTATCCTTAAGATTATGATGCCATCTAGCTAGCAATGTAATATCTACATCTACTTTTGTATTTATTATCAATGTATTATCTTCGGAAATAATCTTTTAATTTAAACGATATGATCTTTTGCCTTGCAAGCTGTAGGTAGGCATCATCTGATGCACAGTATGAAAATATTTGGTAAAAAAAGAATGGACAGACCTAATGTCTTGGCAAAACAAAATACCGGGACATTTTTAGCTCGGAATCATGTATTATTTAAGGATAGTTCTGTCAATCTGACTGTACATTTGCAGAATATATTCTGTTCCATTTACAGATTCCAGTGATCACCCAACACAGAAAATTTTTTATTTGTAGACCTATATTGTTGTACGTGTTCTGTAGCATTAACAAATTCCTGTGTTCACCCAATACGGACGATTCCGAACCAGAAGATTACAGTAGGCAAAGTTATATTTTCCTTATAATTAGGCCACTGGCTAACTTAGATACTTTCATTAGCTCGTCTGAATCCATTTATTCACAGCTAACAGCACATTAATCTAAATGCACCATAATGTTCTTACTTCTACAAAATTTAAATAAATTAATTTGCCAGTGAGCTAAATAATCTATTGGGCCATACAGTTCTCTTATGTCTAAAAGAAAAATGGAAGCCACGTTAACTTTCCAGAACTGAAAGATAATTAAATCAATCCGAGAACTGTGTAATGTAAAATAATAAAAAAAATACGGTACCTAAAAAGTCAATTTTATAATTAACCTCCATAACTGCACTGCTAATGTTGCCAACGGAGATTACGATAGCTATAAAGTTTCTCACTGCTATTTCATTTCAATGAGGTTAACAACATGCTTTGATTTGATTAGAGAGAAGCAAAAGGGCTGCTTGCATCCCTTGGCTTAGTTTGATCACTCTGGCAGTGGCCAAAGCTCTGGGAGTGGCATGACTTATCTGATTGGTTAATCCTTTGCAAGGGGACGCCAACTTTGTTTTGCTTCCTCAGGGACAAGACATCAGTCTACAGTAGGAGCGCGATACAGTGTTTCACCACAAAGTAAACATAGGGGAATTCCTGAGTTAAATGGAACCAGGCTGAATGTGACTATAGTGCAGGTGTCACAGAGAGGAATCTGATGGAAGGGGTTTTCATCAACATCATTCTAATGCTCTTAATGCTGATACAAGCAGTAAAGTCCGCTGTCAGGGCCTGCAGGTGACTAAGGTTGACCACTATGCTCAATATATCATTTTCAGTTAAGTTCATCACTGTTTCGACAAGGCTCAAAAGCCGTAACAAGGAGGGAGATGCACACTGATGCATTTAAAAGGCAAAATTCAATTTATTTCACAAAATCAAGCTAAACAAAAAAACTATTCAAATATGGGGTGTAAAAGTCAGTATCATCAGTAAAGTGAGTGAGTGGACGTATGCAAAGAGTAGTAAAGCAGTGTTGTATGCAATCCAACCAAAAAGCAACAAAAATCAAAAGGGAGAGAGACCTCCCCAACATGGGAAATGGGCTTTTTATTTGCTCAGCGAACGAGCCACAGGTGCTCTCCATTGTACCAATGAGCCCTGGCTCCACCCACCAGGCACCTGCAAATGAGCCTAAAATGCAAGCAGAGCAGGGGCCGTAACAATCACTGAGATGTCTAAGCACTGAACAGTACAATTTCGCAGTCCAGCTTGAAGAGAGAAGCCATCAGTGTTATAACCGTCAGTCAGTACTACCTCTTTGATACAAGTCATGAACTTCAAAAAGATGGCAGATTTAATATAAGGATTATGTGGCAGATACAAAGATTTAAGGTTTCTGGAGCAAGAAAGCTGTGTCTCAATGTAGAATCAAATGGTTGGTTCACTTCAGCAATAAAAAATTTTGATAGGAGCAGGTAGTTCTCTTTGGAATTATTATATCTGCCTGTTTAGGGCTCTGCGGGCTAGTGTTTGTAAGTATTATCTGCTAATCAGTGCCTTAGAGACTTACGTATGCTGTTTGGTTGACATGGTACTTTATGTTACAATATAGAAGACTGGACTAGTATCTAAATTTTTATGACTTTGTGAGTTTTTCTGGTTTGGCAGCATGGTATCCAATTAATATCCCCTAATTGAAGATCTATTAAGTGTGAACTAATTACAAAAATACATAATGATTTCATTATTTGTTAATGATGATCATTCATCATGAGTCATACATTCAGTCAGCATGACCTAAGCATTTTATATGTAATATGTGATCTGATATGTTATTGCACAGTGTTACCTTATGCACGATTTTCATGTAACATCAAATGTCATGAGGATAACCATGCAGCAAAGCAGAAATCTAAGACTGAGCAATACTGTCGATCATATATAAAAAAGATGTATCAAAGTAAATTGAGTAGCATCGCACTTATTTATTTTAGGCCACATGCCACATCCTCTTTCAACCACAACCTCAAAACAGTCTCTTGTGGAATTAACATGTTGGTTTAAGATACAGCATTTTGTGTTTGTGTGTGTGAGTGTGCGTGTGTGCTTGCGTGTGCATATGTGCGTGTGCGTGTGTGTCAGAGTCACAAAGCCTCCCTGCTTAGTTCTCCTTCAAGAGGAAAGGGGATGAAACAGTTTTAGTGAGCCAGCTGGAGGCCACTGACTGGACTGTGATTTCAGGCCTGTCAAGTGAGCTTACTGTTAGCTATGGCCAGAGGCATCTTCAGAAACCCATTTTAACATGTGCGAGTGAAGAAGTAGCATTATTCCCTTGGCAGAAAAAAAAAAATTCTGAATCTTGTCGCTATTCTGCACTTAGTAGCTCCTGCGCTAAACCTCCGAGAGCAAGAAGTAAAGGATTCATGTCCTTGTGTGCTTGTTACTGTATACAAGCTTTTTCTGCCACGATCACTGACTACAAATCAACACTCTGTTGTGAATAAGAAATCAAAAAATATCGCTGTTCATGTATAACATAGTTGCTTTAAGAATTAAATATCAGATGTAATCAATAAAACTGAGGCAAGAAGTACAAAGGTGAAATTGACTAACACTCTGTGTCTCATGTAAAAAAGACAAATAATGTAAGCTTTGGAGGAGAAAACAATGAACAATTTTCTCATTATATGTGCAATCATTGGGTGCACATTGGAAGCTGTTTAAAGTGGTTGGAGCAGTGTGAGAAAGGCTACTAAAGGCTGTAATGGGCAGGTAAATGCAGGCTGACAAAACCTAAGAGGTTGCCCACTATAAATATGAATCAATTTCTACTCCATTAAATGCAGAAGGAAGGTCTTTGCTGTCAGTGCACATAATTAGAACATCAGAACCCATAATGGCTGTATCAGCGATGCAGCCAATCTCAGAGTGCTCAATCTAGTGTGCCATTACCATCCAGTGTAAGAAACCATCTTGAATATGTAAAATGGTATATGTATCAGTTTCAACCGTTTCAATTGAAATGGGCCTTGCCCTCTAGGGCCCCCCCAGCTGACATCCTAAACCTTGACTGTATAAAACCATGGATGAAGCCACCGTGACGTCACCTATCAGTTTATTTAGGCACTTATACCCGCGCAATCTTGTCTTTTTGAAACCGGATGTGATTCTTAATCGGAAAGATGTTGAGAGTAAACCTGCATTATAGTAATGTCACTGGTTTTAAACAGACTTTTGTTTTTACATGAGCAAACTTAACTTGCACATTAACATGCAAAACCGCATTTTTTAAAACGTTTTCTTAGGTGTATCATGCCGACCAGACACTGACGCAAAAAAAAAATTAAAATTTATTTATTGATAGATAAATTGATAGATTTATAGATTATAGATTTATAGATTGATAGATAAATAGATTCTTGATAGGATTGAGGTCGGTGCTCTGGCTTGGCCACTCCAAAACGTTCACTTTGTTGTCCACTAACCATTTCTTGACGGATTTGGCCGTGTGTTTAGGATCATTATCCTGTTGGAAGATCTATTCTTGCCCAAAACCAAGTTATTCGCTGGATTGCTTGATGTTTTCACTGAGGATCTGGATATACTGGTCCTGTTTCATAATGCCATTAACTTTATCAAGGTTTCCAGGCCCATTTGCTGAAAAGCAACCCCAGAGAATGATACTCCCGCCACCATGTGTGACTGTTGGGACCGTGTTTTCCAGGTTGAACGCTTCACCTTTCTTATGTCAAACAAAAGCCCCATCTCTGTGCCTAAACAGGTCCATCTTTGTTTCATCCATCCATAACATTGACAGCCAGAAACTTTTATCTTCATCCAGGTGAGCTTTTGCGAAGGCTAGACTAGTTCTTGTGTGTCTGGGTTGGTGAAGTCTAAGTGGCGTAAGAAAGGTGAAGTGTTCAACCCGAGAAAAACTGTCCCAACGGTCAAACACGGTGGCGGGAGTATAATGCTCTGGGGTTGCTTTTCAGCAATCTGTGGAGGGAACTGAAGACCAAGGTCATGTCAAGGAAACCTCAAAACTTAAGGACCTGGAGAAGTTTGCAAAAGAGGAGTGGGCCAAAATCCCAGTGGAAACGTGTAGAACCCTTGTAATCAACCACAGGAAGCGTTAGGAGGCTGTAATCGTGAATAAAGGCTTTGCCATCAATTACTGAGAAAAGGGTATGAATAATTCTGGACATAGCATTTTTTGTAAATCTGTCAAATAAAATACCAAAAAGTATTGTATCTCTCGAAAAATTGTTTACTGTAATTCTTACAGCCTTATGTCAACTTACTGTTTCATTCATGCAAGAATAAATTTGATTTGTCAAAAAATATCTCGAAAAAACCCAAAAATTGGTAGGGGTATGAATAATTTTGGGCATGACTGTATATGTGCAAAAGGTAACGCCTGGGGTAAGAAAAGGATTGGGATGGGTGGGTGGTGAGAGGGGGTTGGTGGTTAGGGGGTTAAAGGCTGCGTGATCAATCAGTGTTTCCCAAGCTCCTTGACTGACTTGCTAATTTCTCGGTGCCTTGGAGCATGTGTGATGCTTTGTTTTCTCTTAGTCAGCCCTGCAAACTGGCTGTGGCAAAGGCAGGCCTGATCAAGACTATTGAGAGCACAACTGATAGCAGAAGGTCTCCGGGGAGGGCCGGGAAATTATGGGACACAAAACATGAATAGGTTTCAATTACTATTTAAATCAACCTCTGTGTTATCATAACAAGACACTGCACGTGTGAGTGTTTGTGTGTATGTGTGCATGTGTGGATGCCCAGGCATGCATGTGTACCGGAGCCTGTATGTGTTTGTGATGCACAGAAGCTTGCGCATTTGTGCGTGTCAGCGTGTAGGTGTGTGTTTGTGCATGTGTGGTTGCAAACGCTCATCTGCGTGTGCAGGAAATGATCTTGTGCCCCCGGGATGAAGTCCCTGATGAAGTATAATGACCTTTCACCGGTTCAGTTTGGCATTCGCACCTTCTGTTCTCTCCATCAAGTCAGCAAATGCACATGCCGACAGCTGGAGGGCTGTGTTTGATGAGCTTTGGCCTAATGTTTTAGGATACAATAATGAATGCATGCTCATAAACAGGGGAGGCCACCATCACACCACAGGTCTCATAATCACTGTAGATACTACTCAATTGAAATGCTTGCCGAGGACTTATGAAACATCTTTTTCTCAAACTAGAGATGCTGGTGTACTTGTACTCTTGCCTGGTTTTGCTTCTAGACCTTTCAATACACAGTTTCAATACACATAGAGTTCTGATTTCAAGACAGCTGTGCACAAGTTCGTATAATTTTTTTTTTGGACATTTTCAACCAAAATTGATCTTTATAAATGCAAGTGAACTTTACAATGTTGCAACTGACATACAAATATTTCAGCTTCTGTCACACATTTTGTGATTGCAATGGTTTGCCAAGCACAAAGCTCATTTCCACAAATACATTTGGATGGGGTGACAAACCAGAATAATAGCTATGGAAAATGTGGCAAAGCAGCCATGTGTAAAGACTTTAGAGAAATGTTATTTTAAATATTAATTGGATACTTTGCTGCAAAACCAAACCAACCCGCAAATTCATGAAAATTTAGACAGTAGTCCAGTCCTCTGTATTGTAACATAAAGTACCATGTCAACCAAACAGCATTGGTCTTTATGGCACTGATCAGCAAACAACACAAAAACACCAACCCACAGAGCCATAAACAGGCAGATATAAGGATGTCAAAGAGAACTATCAGCTCCTCTCAAAATTTTGAAATGCTGAAGTGAACCATCCATTCTATTCTACTTTGAGACCCAGGTTCCTTGCTTTAGAAACCTTACATCTTTGTATCTCCCACATAATCCCTGTATTAAATCTGCAATTTTTTTAAAAGTTTATGACTCTTATCAAAGAGATAGTTCTGACTGACTGTTATGAAATTGACGTTTTCATTCTTGTTCATACTTGTAGACTATGAAATAGGGATGGGTTTCTTTAGCATTTTTGCTTTACAATATATTATGCTGCATGAGCTATAGCAAACCAACCATTTAAAAGTGTTTTTTCTTAACATTTACAATTTTTCTTTTCAAAACAATTGTAAGGTTTTGATACAGATTATGCAGCTGCGTCATCAAGTGCAGTTTGTGATTTTACATGACTTCTTTCAAACTTGTTCATTCACACTTATTTGTTTTGATTTCTTTGTATGTGTGGATAACTTGGGTTGTTACCAACATCTGGTGAAGATTTCATGTCAATAACCCCATCAGAAATATATTTACTGAGAAAAATGTTGACGCGTTCAGTACTTATTTTCCCCGCTGTATAATAGGAATAAAGAAACTAAAAATAAGATGATAGTGCTAATACAACAGAATAATAGTTGAGTATTCCATTATACTTTGTCAGCTAAGCATGTACAAATTTCGAACCAACTTGTTACGAATGAACTGCTCTCCAAGCTCGTAGATGCTTTAATACGGAGCACAGGGTAGCAACAAAAGAAAAATATTGGTGTGTGTATGTGCGTGTGTATATGTGAGTGAACGCACAGAGGGAGAAAAAAAGAAAAAAAAACAACCTAAACATGCAATGGCACCTGACAATTCCCCTCAGAGAGGCGAGGCTTACCTTCTCTCCCTGGAGAAAGGCAGTCTTCTGAGGAGACCCGTCGTGCCCGCAGCAAACAGCCCGAGCGGTGAAATTCCCCTCTTCGTCTAGGGGTTTCTTCAGTTTTGTTTGATTAATCTTTTATTTATATTTTTTCCCTTTTTTCCTAAAAACAGCCAAGCGGCTAATTGTAATAACCTCAGTCCCAAAAAGTGATTTGTGCGGATGAGAGATGAGATGGCTCAGTCGCTTCTCCCAGTGTGGTTTACAGGTGGCCAAGTGGCAAATAAATGAAAAACAACCCCACTTGTCGTAGAGCCACCCTGACCTACCTCCCTGTAGGCTGATCAGGCCTGAGGATAAAAAAAAACTCCTTCCCCGGAGCTCGCCCCCAACACCTTTGTTTCATTTTTCAATTTATGTTGCAGCGTTTCACAACAACCCGACTCTCTGCCATTGCCCCCGTTTGAACTCCCCGCTCTCACTCTTCTTAAAAGGTAGCCCCACCCCTACTGAGGGAGCGTCAACTGCATATGTGCAGACGTAACAGGTGCCAGTAATCAAGTGCAAACGTAATACTGAAAAAAAGTGATATGTATGTGTATGTAACACACTTCTATCATCTACTAGCAAAACAAGAGATTCCGAAACTAAAATATTACGATTCAAACACATAACATTGTCGCAAAAGACAAAACAAAACAAGGTGGACATGTTAAAATTAAAATAACGTTGAATCCTACTTTGCGTAGTGAACAAGTAACAAATTTCTGACATTTCTATGATCTACAAGCAAAACAGAGATTCCCAAACTTCTTTCTATGTGTGGATTACTTGGGTTGTTACCGACATCTGGTGAAAATTTCATGTCAATAGCCTCATCAGAAATATATTTACTGAGAAAAATGCTGACACGTTCAATACATATTTTCCCCACTGTAGATGTAGAGAATGTCATCGCAAACTTTATCATGAAATACTTGACTATACTAATACTTGACCTTTACAACTAATACTCACATTAAAATATTGTTTTTTGCTTGTATTCATCTGAAGTCTATTTTTTTCACCAAAATAAAATTTTTTTGTTATATCTACTCTTTTATTATTAACCTTAAGAAATGTTCGGGTGATGAAATGATGTGCCAGAAATCCCTCATGATCCTCAAAATTCTTAGAAGTTTCTTACTTAACAAAATGATTTTCTATGTGAAAAATAGCTGATTTTGAGAATGAGGATTTTTATGAAGATAGTGCCTTGAATCGCTTGAAAGGTCTGAAATGTGGACCAAAATGGCCATAATTTCACAGCAGGGGCTGAAGTTTTCTGCAAACTATTCAATAGCTTTTTTCTGATTTGATATATGGATGACACTTATAAGTGGATGGATGCCATTTAGAATATGTATGATGATGAAGTGTTCGGTGGCCCTGAAGTGCAAAACATGCAAACAAAAAGGTGAACACACAAAGAAAAAGAAAACAAAACAACAAAAAGGAAACATGCAAACAAGAAAGGCAACACACGCACAAAAATGAGAACACACAAAACGAGAACACATGCAAAAAAAAGAACACAAATAAAAAAGAGAACAGAAAGGGTTGGTACATGCGGTGACATCAATTGTCACTGATTGGACAATCGCCCTGTCTTTTACATTCCCCCCTACAAATTTCTTCCCTTCCAGTGTCATGCTTACGACAATTCCAGTTACATTCCCTTGATGCATACGTTAGCGTCATTTGTGGCAGGTAGCTAAATTGCTAAATATGTTGTAGATAACTAATTAGCAAGACGCAAAAATTGTCAGAATAAATTGACAAATTAATTGAAATTGTAGACTCATTGTTGATTCATTTTTTTTTTTTGAGCATGAGTGCTAGAGAAACCAACAAATTACCTTGCACGTTAGGCTAGCAAGCTAGTTTGCATGCTCAGCTGGCTAGCTATTTTAGTTGCGTATAAATCAATAAAACGGTGAATAGCAATTATTTCACTTCTTAACTGGTGATAGCAAGTAGTCATGAATTAGCGGAGAAGCTACGTCAGTTCATGCTTTGACAAGGCTGATTAGCTCATTCACTAGGCTAGCGAACTAGCTAGCTAAGCATGCAAACTAATGCTAGCTAGCTTGCTAGCAAGAAAGCATTTTGCCCACTTTGCTAGTCAGATCTGGTGCATGTAAATGCTAGCTAGCTAACTAAATAGCAAAGTTATAACTATGAACTGTAATCCATTGATTTCAATGCATCCTAAGTAAGGCTGTGTCACAACAAATTTAGCCTAACGTGCAAGGTAATTTATTGGTTTTTCTAGTCAAGTTGCACCAAACAGCTATAGCTGTAAGCTAGCTAGGCTAGCAAACTAGTTAGCCAAGCAAGCGAGCTGACGTTAGCTAGCTAGCTAAATAGAAAGCCTTTCTGCTGACTTAGCTTATTTTATCTGGTGCATGTAAATGCTAGCTAGCTGACTAAATGGCGAAGTTATAACTATTCACTGTTATCCATTGACTTCTATGCATCACATGTAAGGCGATAATCACGGGCGAACCCTTTGCGCATGCTCACAAGGCAGCAATCCTGAGGAGCCTTCGCTAGAGTGTAAAAACAAACGTGGGCTCGAATAATACAACTGTCTGCTTGTCTATCAAGCTTGCAAGCTAAAAATAAATTAATCAACAATGAGTCTATAATTTCAATTAATCTGTCAATTAATTCTGACAATTTTTGCATCTTGTTAGTTAGCTATCTATTTAGCAATCTAGCTATCTGCCACAAATGGCACTAACGTATGCATCAAGGGAACGTAACCGGAATTGTCGTAAGTGTGACCCCAGAAGGGAAGAAATTTGTAGGGGGAATAAGCAATTACTTCCTGGTAAAAGATGGACAGGGCGATTGTCCAATCAGTGACGATTGACGTCACCACATGTACCCACCCTTTCCGTTTTCTTTTTGTTTGCGTGTTCTCTTTTTTAGTTTGCGTGTTCTTTTTGTTTTTTTGTTCTCCTTTTTTTGCATGTTCTCTTTTTGTTTGTGTTCTCCGTTTTGTGCGTGTGTTGTCTTTTTTATTTGCATGTTTCCTTTTTGTTGTCATGTTTACTTTTTCTTTGTGTGTTCCCCTTTTTTGCGTGTTTTGCACTTCAGGGCCACCGTAGTACGTGTCTTGAATCACTTAAAAAGCCTGAAATATACATGCATATAAACAAGTTTTCGAAGTCTCACATGAGCACTCTTTTTTTTTTTTTTTTGAGTTTGCCTAGCCCATTGCATGTGATAGATTTCTGGTTGATTTCGGATTGTTCCTGGTTAAGGGTTTTGTCTTCTTCCTCGCAAAGTATTCCGACCACTTGGCTTTTGACTCTCCGACTGATAATTGACAGTGATTGTGATATTCATCTCTGTACTGTATCCCTTCTGATTCGCCCCAAAATGGTTGACTTTGACTGTCAAAAAATGCAATAAATTGCATTGTGAAACACTTGATCTGATCAGAGGGTTGTTCAAAGGCAAACGTCTCAGATAACTCAGTTTTTTTTTCCAAAATGTTGCCTCAAATTTCAATCAGTATATATGTAATTAAATGTGCAAATGCTTAATATAGAATTATACTGGAGGCACTTCTAGAGTGCAAACCTCCGCCGCATCAGCACAGTCCAAATCTTGGTGAGTGGGAGCAAAGTTCAGTTATCGCGTGTTGTAGGATTTCAAGATGGCGGATTTCAAGATGGCAGCCGTGGCGGCCATATTAGGGACTTTAAGCAACGGTGGATTTTGCGACGGCTACAGCACCCGGAAATAGATCTGCCCTCCGCTGATCGAGACTTTAGCCGCTGTGGCGGCATTGCTTGCCATAGCAGGCTGATCTACCACGGGGAAAGTACCAATCTCGCGTAGTCACTACAACGTGTGGTTCAGGTGACTGAATTAAATGGTTTTCATTGTATTTCTGAAATGAAATGAGTTCTACAGGTGATAGTGACACACTATACATTACGTGTTTCAGCGAACCTTTCCCACAGATACAGGATACTATGTAGGCTATATTTCATTGTATAAAACCATAATGAACTGTTTTCTGCTGTAGGCTATATTCTCCCCTCATCCTTGCATTACATACGGTACATAATTTCTCTCCTATGAATATCTATATTTATTCCCATGTACATTCGTCTCTCTTCTACTGTGCATGTAGAGCGCACACATGCTGTATATTATGCACACTCCCATGCACTTTACCATTCGCTCACGCTCTGATTAGATGTTAGCTTAAATTGTCAAACTTTATGGTTTTTTTAAATTTACTTGTTTAAAATAAAGTTCATTAAAAAGATGCTCATTTCTTTTCATTATGTTCTGTACCTGTACTTGGCTGAATAACAGTAAACTTGAATAATCTAATTTAATATTAACAGTTTCCCATTACCCCGAAGTTATGTCATCTGCCCCTTTTGCCAGTGAGAGTGAGACAAATAAGCACTTACAGTAGGTTACAGTTATAATTACAGTTCACACTGAACAAACTTTCATCAAAATCCGCCATTGCTTAAAGTTCCAACTGGATTTGACGGCTACGGCACCAGCGTTAGAAGAGATTTATTTCCGGATGCCGTAGCGGTCGCAAAATCTGCCTTTGCTTAAAGTCCCTAGTGTTTCACTGATCGCGGTGGAAATCAATAGGGTCCATCCCTGATGTAATAGCGACCCACCCACAAAATTTCAGACATATCCGTTCATGACTTTTTGAGTTCTCTTGTTCACAAACAAACAAACAAACAAACGAGAGCACTCGGGGCGAGTGCAGACTTTGCAAAATCTTGATCTGATTACAGTTTATTGCATCCTAATCAAGATTTAATATTTATATTGTACAGGCTCATAGGTTTCCAGTCAAATAAATATTATCAGAATCAGGCAACAAATGATAGAGTTATAAACTTTTGATTAGAAACTTATAACATTGGACTTGAATCAGTTCATTTGTGTAATGGGTAACCCTCAGGAGCTAAACATATCTTCATGATGCAATCAACAAATCAAAATGTTGTTCGAACATTTGTGATTTATGGATGGTCAGCTTTCCAATGGTATATATATTTTCAGATTCGCATCACAAATGGCAGAGTTCTAAGGATTAGAAAATTCCTAATTTTCCTGACTTTTAATATTGTAACCAAGAGGACTCTATGACTATGTAAATTGTAACTTGTAATCAGGCAGTTCGTGATGCATTAATTATAAGAGATAAGGATGTGAATGGATCAAACTTAATGTAGGTTTACAATATAAAATGAAAATATCGAGTGCCCCAACATCTACATTGCGGCAAGGCATGATGGCCGTGCTGCTTGTTTGTATTCCGTCGTCCACATTTTACCCCACTCCAACTGCTCGGAAACTGGTCGCCAACCCCTACACTGCCGGATGTAGTCCTATCACGTGAATAGATCTAACATGCTTTTTTCACAACAGAAAATCAAACAACTGCAAAATGCTCATGGCAATTACATATTTTAAACAAATTTGCACTAAACATCCAATATCAGGAGCAAAAACATGTCTGAGATTCACCTAGGTCCCAAACAAAATCACTGTCCTGGCACAACAATTACAGAATGCAACAACTAAATTTCCATTTTGTCTTCCAAAAAATGGAATGACACAAGCCAACTATTCTTGTTGTGATTCTACAAAGCATTGTATTGATTAAGAATCACAATTGTAGCAGACAGCAGCGCTCTTGATAGAAATATTTACGCATTATTTGGCCAGTAAATCATACAACCATTTTGCTTTCCAAGAACGTAGAGTCCACACAGAGTTGGCCAAGACCTGGTAAAGCAGGGTAAAACGCATACCACAGCCTGGCCACGTGTTCAATGTGGACTGAGGATCAGCTGCCTCTATGGAAATTTTTTGTCTGTTATCATATCAGTGTCATCTTAATTCCCCATGATATAATCAGGCATTGAGAAAATTCTTTCAAAATTCATAATCTACAGATCTCCAGCTTTCCAATGGTATACCAGAGACAAAAAATATTATCAGAAACAATTAAAAAACAACAGAGTTATAAGTATTTGAAAATCGCCAATGTTTCCAAATTTAGTGGTAATATAACACTGAAAATGAAGGAGCGCCATTATAAGTAAATGGGCGGTTTTGAATAATTTATCAATTTTTTATTCAAAATTGGTGAAATTCAATCTAAATTTTATTACTGTCTCGGAAAGAGTCTATTGAAAGGTACTCACAAATAAAATTTGAAAGAATTCTACGTTGAAATTTCTGAGTTATAGAGACTTCAATTTAGATCACATATTTCTTTATTGTGACCTTGATATTTGACCTTTCAATGTCAAACCTTGCAAGGCTCTGGACACCTACCCAATACATATCTGAGGTAAATATGTTCAAATTGGATGAGCTTTATATGAGTTATGAATTTTTGAAATTTCACCTGTGTGAAAAGATAGGAAATTTTGAAATTTTGGGAATTTTTCCAGTCCTTGACCTTTGACCAGCAAGGTCGAAATTTCACACACCTATAGGCAATCGAAATAACCATCCAAATAAAAAAAAATCAGTTTGATATCTTGAAAAACGTACCTGCTACAAGCAAACAAAAAATCAAAAACTGAAAATTTACAGATGGTACCTAGTCATTTTAAACTTTCATAACAAAAAAATTTCTCATTTCCGGTCAAAATTTTATTTTTCCATCTAAAAGAGGATAGTCCAAAGATGTAACAGTAAAAATTTGTGAGGGTTCTATTTAGAAATGACTAGGATAAAAGTATTTGAAAAAAAAAAAAAAAACCCCCACAAAATCAGCTCATGTGACCTTGACCTTTGACCTTTCAAGGTCAAATTTTGCATGCAGGGTCAAAGTTTGCCTTTCTAGTCACTTCTGGTGTCAAATCATATTTTCCATACTTCCAAGTATGTTTTTGAAGTTCAAGGTCATCTATGTGAAAAATTACCACTTTTTGGCGCTATCTAGCGGCCAAACGGTGAATGTCAGCCATTTTTCACTGCAATTGCTTTGGTGGGCCTGGGGATTAGCTGCATGTTGGCACCAGTTGCACCTCCCTAGCCCAATTAGTTTCTGAGTTATGGATAAAAATATGTTTTTTGATCTTTTGATGACCTTGACCCTAACCTTTATGGAATATTATCCAGAAACTATACACCTCTAGCCATGTCTCTTGGCTATTTATGGACAGAGTTTCAGACATTATCTGCAGATCTCTGGCCTGTAGAGAGGGCACAACAAACAAACAAACTAAAAAACAAACGAGACAAGTAACATACTTTGCAAAAAATGGCACCGATCACATAACCTCCTGCCAACTTCATTTGGCAGAGGAAATAATAAAATGCATTTTCAAATTGTTTAATAACCAATGTCCCCCTGGGGGAGGAGCTGGTGCCATGGGACTTGCAGTGATGTGCCCTCAGCCTCTGATCCTTAAATGAATAATTTTTCTGACCCTTAAAGGTAACCAGTTCGTTCCTTAGCCTCAAGTTTTTTTTTCGCATCATTTGTGTAAGTTTCAATGTTGTCCTCGACCCCTAACAAGGATAAATTCCGAAGGAAAGCAATCACTCGACCTTTAAGATCAGCCATTGTGGACCGCGGCCATTCGACGTGCCTACTACTTAATATGCATGAGCGATTTGTATGAAAAGTCATGTCAGATCAGTCATCAGATTCAACTGCTGGTAAATAAATTACGTTTATGCAATAGAAATTCATTACTATAAATATGTATAGTTACAAATATGGGACGATTTCAAGTACATTACCGATATGAAAGTGCTAGGAAATAGGGAAATCCGGCATTTTGCACCAGGCATCAAGTTTACTTACGTATCCAGCAAAAGTTTGGCCTCATCTTCATCGGTAATATCTCGAAACCTGGCTTAAAAAGTTTGCCAGCGATCACTTTGGCCTTTTATATTTATCCTGGTCCTCAATCGATCTTCTTCCCGGCCTTTTGTAGCACTTTTACGGGCCAAATCAGTCAGATATTTCTTTGCCTGCGGCATTTTGCAGTTGGCCAACTTGTCCTCATTTCTGTGCCCACCGCATACATCCGCTTTCGCGTGACATTATTTTTGCATACAAATGAATACTAATGAGGTATTTCAAATGGGATTTTTTTTCGGGTCGCAAAAACTATTTTCACATTCAATATTCGGGGGATTGCAAGCGTTCTCAAAGAAAACATTTATTTATTACTGTTCATATTGGTCATATCTAATAAATTATATAAAAAAGAACACATTGGTTACCTTTAAATGCCTTCAACTTGTTCAACATTCACATAACCAAGCTGAAGTGACTCAAATCTGATTTTTTTGCCTAAATATGACACAAATTTAATGTTTCCAGAGTTGTATGAACGCAGAAATCTGACCTTGTATATCCGATCTCAAATCAGAATTGAGCCACTTTATGTTCCATCCTAGATTGGATTCAAATCTCTTCGATAGCAATGCGACATGAATGAGAACAATCAGGTCGGAATTCATGTGGCTTTTTGCCTGTATGCATGTACTGAGTGCAGTTAAGAACTTAAAAATAGAACCAAGGGTCCTGTAGCATACCGGCAAGCAGTCTTATAGTGATGATACAAGTTATGAAAATTTCATGTGAAGTTGGACATTTGAATCAATGAAAATCAATGTCAAGGCCACTAAATAAAAATTCACATACATTTATAAGACCTCCTGTAATACAAACACAATCCTAAGCTCTGAAGCAGTTTTGGCGATACAAGTCATTGAAAATTCAATATGTCAATTGTGAACTTTAAAGGTCACACAAGGTCAAGTTGAGGTCAGCAAATGGACTTCATATATGACTTTCTAAATGTCTCTATACAAACCCTGGTTCAATCTGTGACCATTTTGGTGATACAAGTCATTGTACTTTCACTGTCGAGTTTGACCCTCTGGTCACAGACAATCAAGTTGAATGTCACCAAATGAAAGTTCATATGTGACTTCCTAGATGTCAGTAATACAAATCTAGGCTCCATCTGTGACCATTTTAGTGATACAAGTCATTGAATTTCCACTAGGTCACATCTGACCTTTGAAGGTCAATATGAAGGTCAGCAAATGAAAGTTCATATATGACTTCCTGTATGTCTCTAATACAAACCTAAGCTCCATCTGTGACCGTTTTGCCAACAAAAGTCATTGTAATTGTACTGTGTCAAGTTCGACCTTCAAAGGTCACCAATAGTCAAGTTGAATGTCACCAAATGAAAGTTCATATGTGACTTCCTAGATGTCAGTAACACAAACCTAGGCTCAATCTGTGACCTTTTTAACCCAATAGTACTTGGACTGCCCGATAACGCCTGAAACTTCTGTTCCCTAGACCACCTCAAACCGCCCGTGTCATGTGATTGCCTAGGGTTACACATTGGACTATGTCATCAGCTTGAAATGGCTCAAATCGGCAAGAGGGATTCCCCAGTGACCTAAATTCAAAATAAAACATAGGGGTCGCTATTTCGGATTTCTCGCTGCACACTCGGAGAAGTACAGAGCCCGGGAAGTGCAATGACAAGAGAAAAAAAATAATTTGTGGCCACAAGATATAACTCGTTCCCACAAATCAGTTATTTCGTTCCCACGAGCTAGTTACTTGTTCCCACGAATTAGTTACGTCATTGCTACAAATTAGTGACTCGTTCCCACGAATTAGTTATTTCGTTCCCACGAGTAAGTAACTTGTTCCCACAAATTAGATATGTCGTTGCCACAAGGTAGTAACTCGTTCCCACAAATTAGCCACCTCGTGGCCACAAAATATAAATCCACACTCCCTCCGTCTCTCCGAAGCAGACGGCATTTGTCCCCGATAATCTCCCCACTCCATTCCATGGCCTGCCTGACTGAAGCAATTTTCAGTACAAGCACGCTGACAATGCCACGGGCCAGTCTAATTTATTGAAAACAACGACTGAATGTGGATCAGGACATTAGCCACGGTTTTCATGTAATACACTGCAATAGGTAGAGTAATGTTACTGATCACTTTGTTCACCGTTGCAAAAACGTAGCCGCTCCAACTTTAGCATGGAGCCATGAATCAACCTGCGGCGCGTTTCTCGAAATCACAGATGGTAACTTACATAGTTGGGTCCATTGACTGTGATGGACGAACTATGTACGCTTTTGAGAAACGCGCCCCAGATTCGAGTTTTCTAGCCCTAGGGAGCGTGCTGCATGTGGAAGAATGGTAATGTGGCCCAAACTGGAAGTATTCCCCAGAAAAGTAAATCACATTTGCGTCTGACTTATGTTTGCTTGCTTGGTTACCGTAAATCCCCTCACCGGGCAGCGCAGGTCCGCGCCCGGAGATTATTTGTGGTAAGTCTTGTGAACGACTTATATCTAGAGGCCACGGAATAGCTAAATTACGGGAACGACTTATATTTTGTGGCCACGAGATGACTAATTCGTGGGAACGAGTTACTAACTTGTGGCAACGACATAATTTATTCGTGGGAATGAAATAACTAATTTGTGGGAACGAGTTATATCTTGTGGCAACGACATGACTAATTCGTGGGAACAAGTTATGTCTTGTGGCAACGACATAACTAATTTGAGGGAACAAAATAACTCATTTGTGGGAACGAGTTATATCTTTTGGCCACAAATTAAATTTTTAGGGGCCAGGCAGCGAAAGCTGCTGAGAACCTGTTGTTTTCGCCAGTATTATTATTCTTCTTCTTCTTCCTAGGAAATCCTACTTCCCATACATGAAAAATCACCAAACTTTGCACAAAGGTCCAGCCCCATGCCAGATTGCCTCAGCTGCAAAAACAGACCAATAGTCCTGATGGTGGCACTACAGCAAGCCTCTAAAATTTAAAAATTTGAAAATTCACAACAAATTAACCATATGTGCTACAGATTTACAACTTTCACCAAAATGTAGCTCCAATACTTAAGAAACTTTTGTCTACTTAAACTTAGTACAAATTTTAAAGTCTATTACTGTTTTTTTCAAAAACTGTAAAACTTAGAAAACTTTTTTTGCCCCACAATTTTTTGCTTAATTGTCACCAAATTTGCTGTACTGAATCTTCAGATCGTCCTCCACAAAAATACCATCCGGCGTTTCAATATTTGAAAAATTGAGCCTTCAGTGCATGAAAACGTTTGACTGTAAACATACTGTAAACATATACCAGCCAATTCTTGATAAATACATTTTCAGTCTTCCTGAAAAAAATTGATAATATTTTAGAGTCATGGTCAATGAACTAAAAAACTGAATTTTTGAAAACATTTTGAATTCTGATCTCATGGAACAATTGGAGTCAATGTAAGAATGGCATTTTTAAACATTAGATTTTGTCTTATGAAGTAAAACGCTTATTGCTAAAAACAAATCACCAACATTTCTATGCTGTCAAGCTGCAATTTATGTATTATCAGATTTTTGTCTTGATAACAGAAAGTTTGACATTTTGACAATTTTTGAAATCTTCCTTGACAACTGCTGCCTGGCTGGTGACTCCCTGAGTCGATTAATGAAGCCACACAACTGTTTTCACTTCTAGCCAATTAGCTCAATGAGTTAGGAGTTGGTTCTTGGTGTCAGAGAGTGCGGGTTCAAGCCCGAGCTACGGCAGAATGGACATGGTAATGTTGATGTTCTTGTTATTTGCCTATTTAGGAAACTTATTGTTTTCCTCAATAAGCATTTAAATTTAAAAACTTTGAAAATTCCTACCAAACCAAATGTAAGTGCTACAGTTTTGCAACTTTGACCAAAATGTAGCCCCAATACTTTAGAAACTTTTGTCAACTTAAACTCACTTCAAACCTTCAGACCCAGCAACAAGAAGTATTATTTTCTGATTGACTGATAGCTTGCTAATTCAAGACAGCTGTATGGATGGACTAAGCAGAAAAACCTGTCTTGGCCTCTGAGGTTTCATCACTTCTCAAAGTGAGAAATGTCATGCGTGGTGTGTGAGCGTGTGTCTCATGCCCAATGCAGGAGACTAGAGAGCCCTTTTGTTGATGCAGCACATCTGCAGCAAGCATCTTCCTGTCATGTTGACGTCAAAGAGAGGGATATCCTCAACTGAGAATATTCATGCCTGAAATAATCAATCCATTATGAAAATAGTTGTGTATAAACGATTATGTATTTAAATAACTGATTTATTGACAAATCGTCACTGCTTTATTTCTTATTTTAGTCCCAAAATGCGCTAGAAGTTTGAAATGCATGTAACTTTTAAAAGTTACTTGCTAATTAGCTCAGTGAGACGAAGGATACTAGGCTATTTGGTGTCAGAGATTATTAGTTCAAATGTCAACCAATGCAAAATGTAAAATTTTAAATGTACCTTTCTTGTGATCCTCCATTTTTTGCCTCTTGTTGCTCAGAATTGCCTAAATTTGCCTGGCCCCGATATCACTGCAAAGCAGCTTTAATTTCTTTTGTCATTGCACTTCCCAGGCTCCGTAGAGAAAAGCGAGATTGTGAATGAAAAAATGAGAATTTTGAATGAGAAACTAGAGGTTATAAGCTTTAAAGTAAATATAACTTGTAATACTTTATTTTATATTTATATTGGCCAAAAGTGGACTCCAAAATCCAATGTCAAAAATATGGAAATTAGCTGGATTTTCCAGGGAACAGAGGTAATCTATATACAACCCCAATTCCGAAATAGTTACGACGAAGTGTAAATTGTGAATAAAATCAAAATGCAATGACTTTCAGATCACATGAGCCAATATGTTATTTACAATAAAACATTAATAACATTTTAGATGTTGAAACTGAGACATTTTACATTTTTATCCACAAATGAGCTTATTTCAAATTTTCTGGCTGCAACAGGTCTCAAAAAAGTTGGGACACAGGCAAAAAAAGGGCTGAAAAAGCAATTAATATATAAGAGAATCAGCTGAAAGAACATTTAGCAAGTAATTACATTAACTGGCATCAGGTGTGTAACATTATTGGCTATAAAAGGGATGTCTTAGAGAGGCTGAGTCTCTCAGAAGTAAAGATGGCCAGAGGCTTTCCAACCTGTGAAGGCTTGCGTAAAAAAATTGCGGAATACTTAAAAAAAAAAAAGTTCCTCAACATCAAATTGCAAAGGCTTTGAATGTCTCATCATCGACATCACATAACATTATCAAAAGATTCAGAGAAACTGGAAAAATCTCTGTGCGTAAGGGACAAGGCCGAAGACCTTTACTAGATGCCTGTGATCTTCGGGCCCTCAGATGCCACTGCATCACTCACCAGCATGATTCTGTCATTGACATTGCTTAATGGGCCCAGGAATACTTCAAATAACCACTGTCTGTAAACACAGTCCACCGTGCCATCCACAGATGCCACCTAAAACTCTATCATGCAAAAAGGAAGCCATTGTTGAGCATGATCCAGAAGCCCTGCCATGTTCTGTGGGCCAAGGCTCATTTAAAATGGACTGTAGCAAAGTGCCAAAGTGTCCTGTAGTCAGACGAGTCCAAATTTGACATTCTTGTTGGAAATCATGGACGTCGTGTCCTCAGGGCTAAAGAGGAGAAAGACCACCCCTCCTTTTACCAGCGTTCAGTTCAAAAGCCAGCATCTCTGATGGTATGGGGATGCATTAGTGCATATGGTGTTGGACACTGCATGTTTTTAATAGCACCATGAATGCTGAGAGGTACATAAAGGTTTTAGAGCAACATATGCTCCCCTCCAGATGACATCTATTCCAGGGAAGGCCTTGTGTATTTCAGCAGGACAATGCAAAACCACATACTGCAGCTATTACAACAGCATGGCTTCGAAGTAGAAAAGTCCGTGTGCTGAACTGGCCTGCCTGCAGTCCTGATCTTTCACCGATTGAGAACATTTGGTGCATAATTAAACGAAAAGTCCATCAAAGGAGACCCAAAACTCTCCAGCAGCTGGAAGCCTGCATTGAACAAGAGTGGGATCAAATTCCAATGGCTAAACTCAAGAAACTTGTCTCCTCAATGCCCAGACGCCTCCACTCTGTGTTAAAAAGAAGAGGGGATGCTACACCATGGTAAACAGGCCCCTGTCCCAACTTTTTTGAGACCTGTAGCACCCATCCAATTTGAAATGAGCTCATTTTGTGGGTAAAATTGTAAAATTTCTCAGTTTCAACATGTGCCATGTTATCTCTGTTCAATTGTGAATAAAATACTGGCTGGTATGATTTGAAAGTCACTGCATTTTGATTTTATTCACAATTTACACATTGTCCCAACTATTTCGGAATTGGGGTTGTATAATGAGACTAAGGGTTAAAGATAGAAGTCATTGAATTTTCACTAGGTCAAGTTTGATCTTCGAAGGTCAATATGAAGGTCACCAAATGAAAGTTCATACATGACTTCCTATACGTCTCCAATACAAACCTTCACTCTATCTGCAATGATTTTGCTGATATGAATCATTGAAATTTCACTGTATAGTTTGGTTGTTGAAGGTCACTGAAGGTCAAGTTCAAGGTCACCCAATGAAACTTCATACATGACTTCCTATATACCCACAATACAAATCTAACCTCTATGTGTAATACTTGTAGTTTTGGTGATAGAAGTCATTGAAATTTTACTACGTGAAGTTTGACCTTCAAAGGTCACCGAAGGTCAAGTTCAAGGCCACCAAATGAAAGTTCATATATGATTTCCAATTCGTCTCCAATACAAACCTACACTTTATTTGTAACGATTTTTGCGATATAGGTCATTGAAATTTCACTGTGAAGTTTAGCCATTGAAGGTCACTGAAGGTCAAGTTCAATGTCACCAAACGAAACTTCATACATGGTTTCCTATATGCCCATAATACAAACCTATGCTCTATCTGTAATAGTTTTGGTCATGAAGGTCATTGAAATTTCACCATGTGGAGTTTCACCTTCGAAGGTCAAGTTCAAGGCCACCAAATGAAAGTTCATATATGACTTCCTATAACTGTTCAATACACATATGTTCCCAATCTTCAATATTCTCAAGCCTAGAAGCCCTTGAAAATTGTAACATTTTGCTTGACCACAAGCTTGACCTTTCAAGGTTATGCGAGGTCAACTTTAACACATCCAAAATATAGGTCATATATGACTTCCTATATGTTAATAATACAAACTTAATCTCTGTCTGCAACCATTCAGCTTCCACAGGCAATTTGCCCATTCTCCAGAAGACCCAATGTTAAAGTACAGTGCCCCCGCAAGACCCACTTCCGTCGATTTAATCAAAATGACACTTGCACTGCAAATAAAGTGTATCAAGGTGAGTTGATTGCCAGATTTAGAAAAAAATTTATTAGACAGTTTTTGAGAAATAATTTTTTGAAATTTCGAGTCCTGTCTTTTAACATGGTTAAAAATTTCCCTGACCTCGAGCTTGACCTTTCAAAGTCATCTATGGTCAAATTTAATATTGCTAAAATATAGGTCATATATGACTTCCTATATGTCAATAATACAAACTTAATCTCTATCTGCAACCATTTGGCCTCCACAGCCCATCTTGCATATTCATAAAGTACAGCGCCCCCACTAGACGCACTTCTGTCGATTCAATCAAAATGGTGCTCGCACTGTACATTGACGGTACAAAGGTAAGTTGATTGCCTGATATAGAAAAAAATTTATCATGCAGTTTTTCAGAAATTTTCTCAGTCCTATCTTTAACATTGGGGCCAAAATTTCAAGGGCCCATAAAACGGACAAAAATGTTCAATCAAAAATCCAAAAAAAAAAAAAATGTCTGGAGATATTGTCTAGAAGTATGACATAGCAAATTTACAGGAAAATTCATCTGGCCAAAAAAATGATAATAAATGTTCCGGACGACAGACGCCATACCACAACAATAGCTTATCGGCCCATAGGGCCGGTAAGCTAAAAATCAAGCCATCTACATTTTTTCGCCTTATCTACCTCATCAGGTAGCCTACAGCTGACAAACTGTTTGCTGTCCTCCAAGGCAAAATCCCTTCCATATATTCGGTACATGCATATTCATTTTTAGCTTACCGGCCCTATGGGCCGATAAGCTATTGTCGTGGTGTGGCGTCCATCGTCCGGCGTCCGTCGTCCATCATCCAGAACATTTTTTATCTTTTTTGTTGGCCTGATGAATTTTCGTGTAAATTTGCAATAGCATACTACTAGACCATATCTCCAGACGTTTTTCTCGGATTTTTGATTGAATCATTTTTGTCCGTTTTATGGGCCCTTGAAATTTTGGCTCCAATTTTAGAGATAGGACTGAGAAATTTAAAAAAATAATTTCTCAAAAACTGCGTGATAAATTTTTTTCTAAATCAGGCAATCAACTTACCTTAGTGCCGTCAATGTACAGTGCGAGCGCAATTTTGATTGAATCGACGGAAGTGGGTCTATTGGGGGCGCTGTACTTTATGAATATGCAAGATGGGCTGTGGAGGCCAAATCCATGCAGATGGAGATTACGTTTGTATTATCAACATATAGGAAGTCATATACGACCTATAAATTGGCTACGTTAAAGTTGACCTCAGATGACTTTGAAAGGTCGAACTTGAGGTCAGGGAATATATTAACAATGTTAAAAGATATGACTTGTAATTTCAAAAAATTATTTCTCAAAAACTGTCTGATAACTTTTTTTAAATCTGGCGATCAACTCTTCTTGATACATTTTATGCACAGTGCGAGTGCCATTTTGATTGAATCGACGGAAGTGGCTCTAGTGGGGGCATTGGGTCTTATGGAGAATGGGCCAAATTGCCTGTGGAAGCTAAATGGTTGCAGATGGAGATTAAGTTTGTATTACTGACATATACACTGCCCTCCATAATTATTGGCACCCCTCGTTAAGATGTGTTCTTTAGCTTCTAATAAATTAAGTTTTTTTCTAAATAATATAGGACCACAATGAAAAAAGAGGAAAATCCAACCTTTAATTCAAGTGCATTTATTCACTGGGAAAAAAATCCCACATTAAGAAATAATTCTTTTACATCAAATCATGTGTGCCACAATTAGTAGCACCCCTGATGTTAATACTTTGTACAACCCCCTTTTGCCAACAAAACAGCACCTATCTTCTCCTATAATGTTTCACAAGATGGGAGAATACAGAAAGAGGGATCTTCGACCATTCCTCTTTGCACAGTCTCTCTAAATCATCCAGCGACCTGGGTCCTCTCCTCTGCACTCTCCTCTTCAGCTCACTCCACAGGTTTTCAATGGGGTTGAGGTCTAGGGACTGAGATGGCCATGGGAGGAGCTTGATTCTGTGTCTGGTGAACCATTTCTGTGTAGATTTGGCCACATGTTTAGGGTCATCATCTTGCTGAAAGACCCAGTGACGACCCATCTTCAGCTTTTGGGCAGAGGCCAACAGATTTTGATTTAAAATGTCCTGGTATTTCAAAGCGTTCATGATGCCAGGCATCCTCACAAGGTTCCCAGGGCCTCTGGAAGAGAAACAGGCCCACAGCATCACCGATCCTCCCCCATACTTCACAGTGGGCATGAGGTGCTTTTCAGCATACTCATCTTTTGTGTTCCGCCAGACCCACTTAGAGTGTTTGTTGCCAAAAAGCTCTATCTCAGTCTCATCTGACCAAAGCACACGGTCCCAGTTGAAGTCCCAGTACCGCTTAGCGAACTCCAGACGTTTGCGTTTATGATTGTGAGTGAGAAAAGGCTTTTTCCGTGCATGCCTCCCAAACAGCTTGTTGGCATGTAGATAGCGCCTGATGGCTGTTTTGGAGACTTTGTGACCCCAAGATGCTACCATTTGTTGCAATTCTTTAACAGTGAGCTTTGGAGAACTTTTTATTTCTCTTACCATCCTCCTCACTGTGCGTGGTGGCAAAAATAACCTTGCGTCTCGTCCAGGCTTGTTTACCACTGTTCCAGTTGTTTTAAACTTCTTAATGATTCCTCTGACAGTAGATATGGGCAGGTGCAGGCAAGTGGCTATTTTCTTGTAGCCATTGCCTGACTTGTGAAGGTCAACACACATCTGCCTTACTTGAATGGTGTGTTCCTTTGTCTTTCCCATGTTGAAGAGTGGATAAGAGAAATGGCCTCTGTGTCATGTCATATTTATAGCCCAGGGAAACAGGAAGTGATGAATTACTAATTAAATGTTCCTAGATACTCTGATCAACTTTGTAAACTACTGTAGAAATGACAGAAATACTTCAATTACATTTATTTCCTAGTAATTGTTAGGGGTGCCAATAATTGTGGAACAGGTGATTTTATGAAAAATAATTATTTATTCGTCAGGGATTTTTTTTTTCCCCTTAAAATTCACTTGAGTTGAAGGTTACATTTTTCTACAATTTTCAGTGTGAGAGTATGCTTCTGCAATAAAAATTGAATTTATTTTAAGGCTTTTAACACATCTTAACCAGGGGTGCCAATAATTATGGAGGGCGCTGTAGGAAGTAATATATGACCTATATTTTGGCTGTGTTAAAGTTGACCTCAGATGACCTTGAAAGGTCAAACTTCTGGTCAAGCAAAATGTTACAATTTTCAAAGGTTTCTAGGCTTGAAAATATTGAAGATTTGGAACATATATGCATTGAACACTTATAGGAAGTCATGTATGAACTTTTATTTGGTGGCCTTGAACTTGACTTTCGGTGACCTTCGAAGGTCAAACTTCACATAGTGAAATTTCAATTACTTTTATCACCAAAACTATTACAGATAGAGCTTAGGTTTGTATTGCGGGCATATAGAAAGTCATGTATGAAGTTTCATTTGGTGACATTGAACTTGACCTTCAGTGACCTTGAATGCCCAAACTTCACAATGCACAATGAAATTTTAATGACTTATATCAGCAAAATGGTTATAGATAGTTTCGGTTTGTATTGGAGAGGTGTAGGAAGTCATACATGAACTTTCATTTGGTGGCCTTGAACTTGACCTTCGGTGACCTTTGAAGGTCAAACTTCACCTAGTGAAATTTCAATGACCTCTATCACCAAAATTATTACAGATAGAGCTTAGGTTTGTATTGTGGACATATAGGAAGTCATGTATGAATTTTCATTGGGTGACCTTGAACTTGACCTTCAGTGACCTTGAACGGCCAAACTACACAGTAAAATTTCAATGACTTATATCAGCAAAATCGTTACAGATTGAGTGTAGGTTTGTATTGGAGACGTATAGGAAGTCATGTATGAACTTTCATTTGGTGACCTTCATATTGACCTTCAAACTTGACCTAGAGAAAATTCAATGACTTCTGTCACAGATGGAGCCTAGGTTTGTGTTACTGACATAGGAAGTCAGTCAGTTCAGCTTGACTGTTGATGACATTTGAAGGTCAAACTTGACATAATACAATTACAATGTGTTGTATTGCCAAAACGGTCACAGATGGAGTTTAGGTTTGTATTAGAGACATATACAAAGTAATATATGAACTTTCATTTGGTGACCTTCGTATTGACCTTCAGAGGTCAAATGTGACCTAGTGAAAATTCAATGACTTGTATCACTAAAAGGGTAACAGATGGAGCCTAGGTTTATGTTACAGATATCTAGGAAGTCACATGAACTTTCATTTGGTGACATTCAACTTGACTGTCAGTGACCTTTGAGGGTCAAACTCAACAGTGAAATTACAATGACTTGTATCACCAAAATGGTCACAGATTGAGCCAAGGTTTGTATAGAGACATTTAGAAAGTCATATATGAAGTCCATGTGCTGACCACAACTTGACATTCTGTGACCTTTAAAGTTCACAATTGACATATTGAATTCATATTGACATATTATAGTGACTTGTATCACCAAAACTGCTTCAGAGCTTAGGATTGTATTACAGAAAGTCATATAAATGTTTGTGAACTTTTATTTAGTGACCTTGACATTGATTTTCATTGATTCAAATGTCAAACTTCACATGAAATTTTCCTAACTTGTATCATCGCTGTAAGACTGCTTGCCTTTAAGCTACAGGACACTTGGTCCTATTTTCTCAATTGTAATCACGTTTTAATAGCACAAGTGCTCTTACAAGTAGGACTTTTTTATTGTTGATGGCACAGATGACTCATACAAAATTGTATCAATGTGCACGTGCCTGCTGTTTCAGAAGGCACATGCGTTCTCATTACAGATAGATACAAGTCACTTGATAATATGAATGTGAACCATAAAGATAGGCTAATCTGATCCAAGCAAAAAATTTTAATTGAAGAACGAGGCTTGTAATGACCCTTAGGGTCATTGCATGAAAACTCAATCAGGGCCTCCTACCTGCCCCCTCTGAATCAGCTATTTTTTATCAATGACTTTTGCATTTTTCATGAGGTCAAACAAAATTTTGCCTTCATTCTATGAATATTTTCTGAGTTTCAGGCTGTGGTAGTACATAGAGGTGGGTCAAAACTGTACACTTTTAATTGGCCTTTTTTTCCCAACATTTTTGAGCCCTCATAACTTCATAAATACACAATGTAGTCTCATAAAATTTTCAGGGATGAAAAAATTGAGATCTCTGAAAAACTGCAACCAAATCAATTTTACATCCACCCCAGGTGTCACAATCTATGGCCAAAATCTCATTATTGTTCAGCATGTTTTTTCCTTCAACCAACTCTGCGCACCAATATCACGGGACATCTGGCATATTATAGTTTCAGTAGCAAAACTGAACTGATTCAATGTTTATAGCAGAGCAATAGAAACAAGCATAGGTATCCTGGATATGTTAAAGGTCCCCTATTATGCTGATCCTTCTTTTAATACATACATCTAATGTTATAATGTTGGATGTCCATACTTCGTACCTCTGCTAAGTTTCTAAACATAAGATACAGAGGTTTTGCCGTAATCAGAGAATGTGATTTCCTCTCTGAACAGATCGTCCCGAGACCTTCTCGAGATTTTTTCCAAACCTGATGTCAGGTTGTTGCATCCAATCAGGACAGACCTGGACAGAGCCAATCACGGCGCTGGACCTGCCCACCCCGGACTCTATTCTATCAGGCACAAATGAGCACAAATCATTTAATGTGTAGATTTATCAGTATGTCTCCCAAAGCTGTTCGTATGTAGTTTTTTTGGATGTGGAAAAAAAACATTACTATTTTCTCTTCTAAAAGACAATGCCACCAGCAATCAGTGGGTAGCTTTATTGTTTGCCGGTGGCAAACAGCCACATTCAAAGGGAACGTTAGCTGTTTGTGCTCGGCATTTCACCGAAGACAGCTTTGTCAATAAAGGATAATTCGATGCTGGATAGGCGTCTCAGTTGCTTCTCAAACCTGGGGCAGTTACATCGATCAAGAGCTCGGAGCCACAAGCTGAAAGTAGCAATATAATAGCAAATAATGGAAGTGAAGCTAACGTGTTACGGGTGACTACCAGGACCACTAACCATGGTGTGCACTAACTGGCCTCAAATGCAGGCTTTCTAAAATATCTGAAGATAAAGCCTGGATCCGTACCAACTGTCCAAGACTCAACGACAGATGCAGAAGCTGTAAGTTTTACAATTTTGTGTTGCTTTACTGCATAAGCCTACCTAATGTGATAGCCTGTTGAATGTGGCTGTAGCACTGCGGCTAACGAAGCTAAGTTACTGTTGCTAATATTTGTGTCCTAAAGATGCAAGAGTAAATAATATCAGGAGACATTCAACAGAAGGTGTGTGAACATAAACCTCATTTGAAGCTAACTTTTTATACTTGTTTGTAATTTGAATGCTTGGTCCAACTGTTCACGCTAACGGAACTTACTGTCTGTGAAACCTATATTGCAGGGTAACATTTGTCTCTGTCGTTGTTATGACCGCTCAGTTACTACGGCATGTTAGTTCGCGTTCCGTGCTACTTAAAAAATGTTCCTGGTTAACTTATATACAGTGATTCAGATTGGTATGCTTGTGTTACTTTGGTTAGCATCAAGGTGGTAGTTTCATCATAAGGTTACCTGACCGTAGTCACTACAGTTGAAGCTAACCGGAGAGGTTTTATGCATGTCCGCAAAGTTGGGCTGCAGTTAGACCAGACAGAGGCTTTGCAGAGCTTATGGTACATGTTTGGGTTTGTTTACTGCTGCTGTGAAACGATCGTTTTACTTATTCATGACCGGGGTCAGCCGAGTACTTTGCTGTGGTGTAGGCTAGCCCTCAGATCCTACCGCGGTGAAAGCAATCGCGGAACGCACTATAACGTGTCTGGTATAACAAACGATTTCTCTGCATTGCCGTGGCGGAATTTCATCCACCTTTGAAAAATTGCTCTGGCTTATGAAAAGCCAAAAAAAAGTGGAGGTCAGATACAGATTTTTTTTCCGGTAGAAGTTATCGATTTGCTAGCTCCGCATAAGCAACGCTTAGCCCGCTTGTGTGTTTTTGCTACAAACTCATTTAGTAGCTTGGTGTCGGAATTTCGTTTTGGTAGAAATGGCTAACAGGAGGTTTTAGCGAAGTTTCTTCAGGATAGCTAAGTGGGTATATAACATGGCTATATAATAGAACAGCTACAACCACATGCATGCAAGGCGAGACAGTTCGAGCAAAACACTAAAATTTCAACTTGCTACTTGTTATCAGGCTGGTCGAGCGGTCGGGGCGTCCAAAAAAGAGAGTTGATAAGGTGATGGCAGCAAAGGCTTTTTATTTTATTTCTGCTACCCATGGACCACCACCAACACCAATCACATTCAAACACAAACTGACACACCCTTATATAAACTGAGGGAAATCACTTGATCAGAAACATACAAAACCAACAGGGATAGACTAATATACACACATATTTATTACGTTTAACATTACTTTTAAACCCACTACAAGCACAAAGAATACATTTATAAAATATTAACACAACCAAAAATACCCCAAATAATATCACAAATGAATATATACAAGTATTTACAAGAAAATGCAAAACCAAACATCCCTCATTCAACTTCCCATGTTCTACAACCCCCGTGGAACTTTTATCTGGTGTCCGTGCCCCCACGGAATCTTTTGCACGGACACCGCAGCAGAGATTGAAGTGAAACACAGGCAACTGCATTTTTTCCCCATTTATACAATCCATCATTGTTCGTAAATGATTACGCTAGATTTGGCATTCTTTCAATACTCGTACCGATGTTTCATTTACAATTAATTAATAAAGTGCGTTAAAACGTATATTCCCCGCAGAGAAAGGACGGAGAAACTATCCAGCGTCTCCTCATGGAGAGAAGCCAGCTGAGCCACAGTAATATTACCCAAACACAAACACTTAAATATTCAATAAATATTTCTCATTAAACCCACGTGTGTTTTTTCCTGCTACAATGAAATCCTTTTTAGGTGTATGTTTAATCAGAAAGTGTGTTTTTTAAGTCAAACAATATAACAGACAAAAACATTAAAATTGACGAAACTCATGGGGGTAATAGCGACCCGCCGTTACATCACTCATTGACATCCTGCTGTAAACATTGCTGCAACACTTCAATTGCTTCCTCCTCCCATTCAGGGTCGGATTCGGGATCAAAAAAGTACGGTCTTACAGCAATAGATGCCGCAGAGAGCTGTCCTGAAATACCTGCCATCTTGGTTTCCTGGTTTTTCAGGGCTGCACCCTCCGAATCAAAGCGGCCAGGCAACCAATCTGAGCAGCGCCTCATTAGCATAGCCTCCCCGCCCACTCAAAACAGCTCATGTTTCATGCCGGCACAGACGGAGTGAGAGAAAAGGTCTCAAAAGGCCTGGATGTGTGTGGTTTACTTTTGTATCTTCATTCTTAACATTATTTTAAAGACCCATTGGACATGTTTTAAAAAACTAAATATAGCATAATATGAGAGCTTTAACTGTTTTCTGAATGTAAAACTTTAAAAAGAGCATGTTGGGTAGAGTTTTCGTAGCCGGGTCGCAAAACCTCGGGGTGTCCACCCCTCTCTGCCACCCAGTCCACATTGCACCTGACCCCTACCCTTCTCCTTGTGGGTGGTGGGTCCACGGGGAGGCGGCTCCCCGCAGCCTCTTCAGACTGAGCCTGGCCAAGTCCCGGGAAAAATCTGACCAATAGGCACTCGCCAATGAGCTCCCCTCCCAGGCCTGGCTTCAAAAGGGGGCCATAGTGTCCTTATCCGGGCAGGGTTTTCATAATTCTTTGGGAACTCATCAGGGACAGACTGACTATAACCGCTGTTCCTCTGCTTTGAGAAGAGTCAGTTGTGGTGGTTCGGGCATCTGGTTTGGATGTCCCTCAGACGCCTCTCTTAAAGTCGAACTGAAATGAAAAATGCCTTTTTAACCCTTTTAGATCACATCCCCGGTCATATTGTGTATCTATTTAAACATAATGAACAAAAAAATTACAAAAAATCAGTTTCTTTGTATTCTTATATCAAAATCCAATCATGTTTTCTTCATGTAAAACAAAATATGCCTTGTGCTTATGTAGGCTAGTACCAACCAATTTCAACCAATAATATCACGACATCCACCCGTCAATCAGTCTTAAACTTTTAGCGGCACAGGGCTAAGATTCATTCGTTAGCTAGCTAGCATGGTACATCGGTGCGTCTTTGGGTGTTCGCCACCTCAAACTCTGTTTCGTTTCCCCAAAATACCATGGCTACGGACCCACTGGCTAGAATTTATTCACTTTAAGGAAAGCGGTATCTGTGACAGCTGCAGATTATGCGCAAGGCATTTTACAGTGGACTGCTTCACTAACTACATGGAGCATGGGATGGGCTTCGCCTCTCTCTCCCTGACGGATACTGCTGTCCCGTCGGTGTACACCCACTTTTCAACGGTCAAATCAAATTCCGCCCAACGTTATGTCCCGCCTGTCTATGCTGTTTCACTCGGAAGTACGTCAAGATACGGAAGTTAGATACTCTCGAAATGCCGTTTCAGCTCGACTTTAAGAGGTTTTCCAGGCACGTCGAACTGGGAGGAGGCCCTGAGGCAGGCTCAGGACATGCTGCAGGGGCTATGGGTGCTTTTATACTTGCGACTTGGGCACAAATCCAAGTACACTTGACCCCAAAGTCCAGTTCATTTGGTAAGTGTGAACACGAGCATACTGTGCTTGGGCACGGTATGCAATTCCTCTTGGAAGAGGTGGTCTCGGGCACAGGCACGGTTCATCCGTACTCGAACCAAATGTGAAAGCAACCGTACTTGAGCATGGAAGTTAACTGTTACATGACGTCCTAACTATTCCGCTCTTTTGTTCAAAAGGATCTCTCCATTCAAACAAAGAAATTCAATGCTTGCTCAATATTTGGGCGAACAAAAACATACAAACACAGCTGGATACTACACACAAAAACTCAGAGATTTTTGTAATAATTCATGAGTAGTTGCATTCGTGTGATTATCACAGAACAGCAGAACAGTGCCATGACAAACAAAAGAAAATCCAGCTGCGATATTTCAGTGCAGGACGTGGTGCAAATATGTGGCAACTCAAGTTATGAGAAAGATAAATTTTCGTGGTATGAGGCGTGAAGCACACATCCAGTCAAGAAAATTTATAGTTTAATTTCACGTGCTGCTATACATGGTAATAGCAAATAATGGTAGCAGCCATGTTACTGATGACACACCAGGTTGCTAGGGCATGCGCAGCATATGCATTTGCGATATTGATATTTAATATTAAGAGCCATTGTCTGAGGAAGTAGTACTTTTTGGACACTTTGTGGAAATGACCCCCCTAGAATTGAAGGATACTTTGCCTGTAGGTACATACACATGTATCACGAAAAATCCCCAAATTTTTTGCCATTGGTCACAGCGTTTGGTTGCAGCGCCACCTGGAAGCAGAAAAGTCACGGCCAAAATGGGGAAAAAGCGGAAAAAACCAGTCTTATGAGATGCATTATAATGAGAAATCATTCCAATCTGCCAAACTATTTCTGATGGTCATGTATACTGAAGTGCTTGAACTTTCCTGTGAATCAGTCGCCACCGAGTGGTCACTTGGAGAATCGTGTGGCAGGTGCTCAATGTTTAGGGAAAACAAAAATGAAAATCCGCTTTTTGGACTTCATCTTTAATTTACTCTTGCTTTATGGTAAAAGCCTATGAACGTATAATAGCATAATATGAGAATTCCTCCGGCATCTTGCTGGAGTTTTGGAATATTTTGCCTGAAAAGCAAACTTTAGCTGTTTTGGCCCCACGTTGAGGTCAGATATCTCAATACTCCAGACAAAAATGGAGCTTATGAATAGGTTGATTTATACCTTCTTCCATGGTGTATGAAAGGTACCAAAAATTTCTTTGGCACTTCTACAACCCGAATTCCGAAGTAGTTGGGACAAAGTGTAAATTGTGAATAAAATCAAAACGCAATGACTTTCAAATCACACCAGCCAGTATTTTATTCACAATAGAACAGAGATAACATAGCAAATGTTGAAACTGAGAAATTTTACAATTTTATCCACAAAATGAGCTCATTTCAAATTTGATGGGTGCTACAGGTCTCAAAAAAGTTGGGACAGGGGCCTGTTTACCATGTTGTAGCATCCCCTCTTCTTTTTAACACAGAGTCGAGGCGTCTGGGCATTGAGGAGACTAGTTTCTTGAGTTTAGCCATTGGTATTTGATCCCACTCTTGTTTAATACAGGCTTCCAGCTGCTGGAGAATTTTGGGTCTCCTTTTACAGACTTTTTGTTTAATTATGCTCCAAATGTTCTCAATCGGTGCAAAATCAGGACTGCAGGCGGGCCAATTCAGCACATGGACTCTACTACGAAGACATGCTGTTGTAATAGCTGCAGTATGTGGTTTTGCATTGTCCTGCTGAAATACACAAGGCTTTCCTTGGAATAGATGTCGTCTGGAAGGAAGCATATATTACTCTAAAACCTTTATATGCCTTTCAGCATTCATGGTGCTTTTTAAAAAATGCAAGTGTCCCACACCATATGCACTAATGCACCCCCATACCATCAGAGATGCTGGCTTTTGAACTGAACGCTGATAACAGGAGGGATGGTCTTTCTCCTCTTTAGCCCGGAGGACACGACGCCCACGATTTCCAACAACAATGTCAAATTTGGACTCGTCTGACCACAGGACACTTTGCCACTTTGCTACAGTCCATTTTAAATGAGCCTTGGCCCACAGAACATGGCGGCGCTTCTAGATCATACTCAACAATGGCTTCCTTTTTGCATGATAGAGTTTTAGGTGGCATCTGTGGATGGCACGGCGCACTGTGTTTACAGGCATTGGTTTCTTGAAGTATTCCTGGGCCCATTTAGTAATGTCAATGACAGAATCATGCCGGTGAGTGATGCAGTGGCGCCTGAGGGCCCGAAGATCACGGGCATCCAGTAAAGGTCTTCGGCCTTGTCCCTTACGCACAGAGATTTTTCCAGTTTCTCTGAATCTTTTGATGATGTTATGCGCTGTCGATGGTGAGATCTTCAAAGCCTTTGCAATTTGACGTTGAGGAACATTGTTTTTAAAGTATTCCATAATTTTTTTACGCAAGCGTTCACAGGTTGGAGAGCCTCTGGCCATCTTTACTTCTGAGAGACTCAGCCTCTCTAAGACATCCCTTTTAGAGCCAATCATGTTACACACCTGATGCCAGTTAACTTAATTACTTGTTAAATGTTCTTTCAGCTGATTCTCCTATATATTAATTGCTTTTTAAGCCCTTTTTTGCCTGTGTCCCAACTTTTTTGAGACCTGTTGCAACCAGAAAATTTGAAATAAGCTCATTTTGTGGATAAAAATGTAAAATGTCGATGGAGGAATCTATGCGTAAATCCACAGTAGGGAACTATGCGTTTTTGATATGTGATGACTATAATTGATGGTAGAATGACACAGTATCAACACCATGTCAAATTTTTGCTTCAGAAAACCAACTGTTCTTAACTACTAATTGGGATACCATTGGGTTTCTATTGCTGAAGTGGTTTCTACAGTGGACAACGATTTTCTCTGTGACAAGAGATCTTTTTTTTTAACTGCTGGATAGATACTATGGGCTAGTATATATATATATATTTTTTTTAAATTATTTTTTTGGGAATTTTTCCTTTATTTGACAGTTGTACAGTGTAGTGAGACAGGAAGGTTGGGGAGAAGAATCGGGGAAGACATGCAGCAAAGGACCTGAGCCGGATTCGAACCCAGGTCGCTGCGGGAAGGACACTGCCTTTATGGTACGCGCACTTAGACCGATGAGCCACCAGGGCGCAGTCTAGTTTATTGATTAGTTTGCACATCAGGCTTGGCAGAGGAGTTTAATTTATGCAACTCCTGAAAAACAGGGATGGTAGTGAACTCATCCATATTCTAAACCGTGTTAGAACTCGGCTTGCTAGTGAATATTCAATAAATGATCAGTGGGTGCCATCTAGTGATAGAATATTGTAACTGCTTGCATAAATTTGCAGCTCCATGTCCGCGGGCAGACACATCTGCACAAAGGTGTTAATATTCGAAACCCCTTTCTCGCTGATAAACCCCCCAAAATATATTGGCGCTTCGTTTTAAAATGATACTGTCAAATAAAACTCCTAAAAAAGTGGAGTTTGTTTCTTCTTTCTGTATATTTCCCCATTTAAAACCACCTAGGTGCATACTGCAACATGCTATATCGGAATTTTGACATACACAAGTCCACTCGGGTACGGTACGATATTACTAGTGTGAAAGCTGACCAGCGGGAGGAGAGGGCAGGGGGGACAATCATACTGTGGCAAAAAAGCGCCCTATATCTCCTGGCTGGCCGAGGAACAGCTTGGGGTTCCCCAGGAGAAGTTGGAAGAAGTGGCTGGGGAGGGGTACTCCTGTGCCTCAGTGCTTCGTCTGCTACCCCTGTGACCTGGCTCCGGATAAGTGGCAGAAAATGGATAGATGGATGGAGGTTGGGTAAACTTTCAATGGTCACATCACCATGTCAGATAGGGGGTTGGTAGAAACAAGTTATAGCATATGAAAGGTCTCATTTTAACCTACATTTTGATACTGGGGTCGTCTTCTTGCCATGATTCCTTCAATGCCTGCGCTATTGTCACAATGACTATTGTGAAGTTAGCAGTGTTGCTCTATTTTCTTTTACATTTAAAAGCATGCATTTTTAAAACGGCAATTTTTCGATCTGTTTTTAATCAAATTTAATAGTTTGGACTTCTACGGTAACTTAAGCAGCGAGATTTGTTTAATTCTCTCATACGGTAATTCTACTTGTATAGCGGATCATTTGTGTTGTACAGTCACTGCCTGTCCAAAAGTAGTTGTCGTTTGGATTCAAATAAACAAATACTAAGACCGGATCATTATTGCAGCGATTAAAAGCCTATGTTTCAGCTGGCAATAATTATTTTAACCCTAACAAATTTCGTGCATAGCTTCTCATTTATTTAAAAGGTCATGTTGTAAGATGTATCCTTTGTTGGCGGAGATTCAGAGGGGGCAAATTATAAGCCCTCACCATTATTAATTATAAGTTGTCATAAATTTTATAAATCAAACTTAAAAATCCACGATGGGTTATGACCATTCTTTTACGATAAGGAAATGCATCTTACCATTATTCTTATAAAGAAGTGTAGTTTGTTTGCTGAAAGATTTATTGAACATTGACCTGTTAGTCACAAGCATTTTGCTTTATTTTTGAAGATATCCTATAAATCCATACATAGTCATGATGTACTTTCTAATTGTAATAAAACAACAAACAATCACAAATGATTCAAACTGCTTTACAAGGAGCCGCTATTTGTGGTCCAAAATGTAAATAGATCGCAGAGCTTCTGCGCTTTGCATGCGCGATCGCCAACAATCCAATTAATACGTGTGATATTTTAGAGGACAGTTTACAAAAATAATTCATTGAAGCATAACGTGCCTCAAGGTGGAGAAGAAATGGGTACGAATCAGAGACGTGCGGTCAGGAAGGCAGTGACTTCACCTTTTTATCGCTAGTATTTTCAACCTGTTTCCACGTACTATGCCTGATTGACAATCAATCAATTTTAACTTTTTTTTCTGATCAATTAAGACCTAGCCTAGGCTTTATGTAGCCTGTAATGATTAAGAGGTGATAGCGACAAAAGAATTCATTTACGTTTAGGCTTTGATTCAAGACTGCAAGGATGTAAATCTTAATAATTAATTAGGAAAAATCTCAACTCTCTCTGTAATTCCGTATCATTTTGACCTTCTGTTTATCAGATTATGAAAGAAGACTGAAAATAAACTCCAAATTTTTTTTTTCAATGGCATTAAAAAGTATGTATTTATGGGGAAAACATTCTCGTAAACATGTTGACCACGCATTGAACACGGTACGAGAAAGTTTTTAATATGTGTTCATGGCTTTGCATTTGTTCCTGCTAGCAAATATGGCCAAATTTGCTGTCTCATGAGCATTTTGAGTTCAATGCACTGAGCAATAATGTCGTGGATGAAAATGGCACGCCATTCTGCCGTTTAGTCTTTGTAAATTAGTAGCTAAATCAACCCTCTGATTGCTAATTCAGCAAAAGTAATAGGGAGTTATCGTTTGTTTTACGGTGAGGATTCTGCCTCCCCTAACTGACCCCCAACGGCACATCACTGGAATGAATGAACCCCGTCACTGCATGATATGAAATTGCATTAAAATCCTAAAACATGAAATCAATTACACAAATTATTCGGTATTTGGAAAAATCACGAAAATACCAGTCAGAAATGTCTTACCTTGGAGATGGACGGGCAGTTGCTGAACGATGGTAATGAATAAGTGTCATGGTTTTTGGAGGCTGGCGAGCTTTCTTTCTTTCTCTCTCTCGTCCGGGACGATATCGTTTTGCCCACAATCGAATTCTTTGGCCAGCTGGCATTAATTGTGGGCGGCGCCCGGACTCTATTTAAACCCAAGTTCCACCTCGCCGCCTTTGCTAGAGTGTCAGTGTAACTTTGCACTTCAGCTGGTAAGGTCTCTAGCTAGAGAATTGTTGTTGAAGAATTAGCTGCAGGAGGAAAGTGCTAGTTAGCTTGGGAATCTTTCTCTCTTCCCTTCCTCTTTCTGGGCACCGTCTGGTGCTAATTCTTTTTATCTCGGTTCCCGAGATTTTTCCCTTTTATTTCGTTCTGTCTAGCTCGCTTTGCTTCCTTGTTGTTACACGGACTGGAACTGGGTCCTTTGGAAGCACGAGTCTCCCTCTCTGATTTCTGTCTGTTTGTCTCTTGTTTTGCTGTTCTTCCTTTCGTTCCGGCCATAGCATTTGGCGTCTTAAAAGCCAACCATCACAGCAAGGATAGATTCAGACGATTTTTATCATAATTCCTTTTTCAGTTACGGTCGTGGCAGCAAAATTGTGGACACCATACGTGCAGTAGAGGAAATCAGCCGACTCGCAGCAACACACAAGAAAACTTTTGTTACAGAGTCATTTTAGGAAACATGAAAGTTAATAAATTGATGCGTAAAATCATAGAATACGAAACAAAATATGTTTTCGGTAACGGTCGTGATTTAGTGGTTTAAGTAAATTATTCTATTTTAGGGGGCGGGGAGAGAGTTGGTTCATCGGCATCAGGTAAGTCAGTTTTTCTGCTGAATAGCAGTACATTTGAGCAGTGCCACTCACTTAAGACCTGCCAGCCATGGTAACAGTCGTGAGCACAGGGGACACGTCGGGCAGTGACCGTTACCCGATAATTTCAGCGTGATAACGTCTTATGTTCTGACTAGATAGTTTTGCAACAAAGTGTAATTTATTCCCTGGACTGTAAGTGAATAACATATGGACAAATCTATATGATACAGTATAATTTTAATTTCCCACATCCTTTCAGTTAAAAACGGACTTTTTTACGTCACATTTTGGTGTCCTCTTTGAGGCAAAAAAAAAAAAAACATTTTAATTAACTTAATTTATGAAGTAATAGGCAAAATGCTATCTACCTCACGCTTACCAAAAGTAGTATAGCAAAAGTAGTTCTGATGGTGCGTCGACTTTCTAGGAAAATCAATAAAGAAGAAAAAGTGAAAGTCCGCACCAAAAAAGTGAACCAATAAAATACCGATGCAAGTTTACGTGACCACATTACATCAATTAGGGAGGTATTTCTCTATAAAATACAACATAAATGCATCTCATTACAGAAAAATTACAAAAGAAAAGGAAGAAGAGAAAACTCATCATTTAAACCTGATGGCAACAAAGTGCCAAGTGTACTTATCCAATAGGCCTCTCTTTTAAGAATATTATTATTAAGGTCACCCCCCGATTACCTAAAGAGACTGTTTTTATACAAAGTCTTTATACAAATATCTCCCATCATTTGGGTCTAGGGGCTCTGATGAAATATCTTGATACTAGACAAGTTTGTATTCCACCAACAGGGTTGCTTATGAGTTTGGCTGATTTGGTCTTGACAAAAAACTATTTTTCTTTTGAGAAAAAATTTTTTCTTCAAGTTCAGGGGACAGCAATGGGTTCAGCAATGGCCCCCAATTATGCAAATTTGTTTATGGGTGATTTTGAGTCTGCCTATATTTATGAAGACAACCCCTTCAAAAAGCATGTTAAATTTTGGGGACGTTATATAGATGACTGCCTTTTACTCTGGGCTGGTAATGTGGACCAGTTGCAGATGTTTGTTAGTTATTTAAATACTTTAATTGAATCAATTAAATTTACATATTCTTTCAGTGAGCAAAAAATTTGTTTTTTGGATGTGGTCATTTTTAAGAATGGTAATCGGTTAAATTCTACAATTTTTAGAAAAGCAACTGAAAAGAATACTGTAATGTGGGGAAAAAAGCCACTAGATGGCAGTATTGACTTTTTTTTGTAAGCAGTCTGGAGCTAGGTTTGGGGCATGTCCCGGGCATGCCTCAGAGGGGGCTGGAAAAGAGTCTATAAGGAGAAAAATTGAGAGAGTAAGGAGGAGTAGGAGAAATTGCAAGGAGAAATAGTGGAAGGATACATTTGACCAGACCTGTCACTCTTTTCAAGACCTGTGAAGCTTTTTGTGGATTTTTGCCTGTGTTGAAGCATTTTCCTGTCCCAAGACATCGCAACATAGCAGCGCCATCTCCATTACCGAGGGACTGTAAATATCTCTCTTTTTTTTTCAATCTTGGTCAGTAGATGTAGATTGTAGATTAGTTCAAAGTGTTTGTGTAATTAAATCTGTTGAAGTTTAAGAATTTTGTCTGTCATCCCTTGCTGTCCATGACGTCATAACAAATTGACCCCATAACAAATTGGGGCCATAACAAATTGGGGGCTCGGGTCCGGGATAGACCATTGTGCGAGTCATTTATTGAAAATCTAAAATTTCAAATTGTGAATTTTTTTTTTACTTTTCCTAGATATATATTGACAGATCAACAGCAATGGATGATTTCTTGGCATCACCAACCGTAGAGGTTTTGAAGTCTTTTTAAAAGACAGAACTGCTAGAAATATGCAGACAGTTAGAGCTGACAGATGTAAAACCAGCCATGCGAAAAGCAAGACTGGCAAGAGAGATTGTTGAATATTACATTGATGAAAATGTGTTTGCACCAGGAGATCTGGAACAGTTTCCAGTGGAAAATCCAAATGTAGAAATGGAACTTAAATAAAAAATACTAGAGATTGAAAGAGAGGAAAGAGCATTCGAGAGAGCAGAAAGAGAAAAAGAAAAACAAAGAGAGTTCGAGAGAGCAGAAAGAGAAAAAGAAAAACAAAGAGTTTGAGAGAGCAGAAAGAGAGAAAGAAAGGCAGTTTGAGTTAGAAAAATTAGCAAGAGAAGAGAAAAAAGAAAGAGAGAAAGAGGAAAGAGCAGAAAGAGAGAGACAGAGACAGAGAGTTTTCGATTTAGAAAAATTAGACAGGGAAGAAAGGCTCCAAATGGAGCTACTAAAAATCAAAATGCAAGCCGAAAACAAATTTTGTGCTAGCCAGGAGGTAAAGCTGGTGCCTCCATTCTCGGAGAAGGAGGTTGATAAGTATTTCCAGTGCTTCAAGAAGGTAGCTAAGAGTTGTCAGTGGCCAAAGGAACACTGGCCTCTGATGTTGCAAACTGTCCTCAAGGGTAAAGCTCAACAAGGCTATTCAGCTTTGTCTGCAGATCTGATTATGAGGTTGTCAAAAAGGTTATTTTGACAGCTTATGAGTTGGTTCCAGAAGCTTACCGACAGAAATTCAGAGGTCTGAAGAAATCTGACAATCAGACTTACGTGGAATTTGCTAACGAGAAGAAGCTTTGCTTTGAGCGCTGGTGTACTTCTATGGAGGTCAAGGATGATTTCAACTCACTAAAAGAGATGGTGTTAGTTGAAGAATTCAAGAACTGTGTCAAGGATAATATTAAGACCTACCTTAATGAGAAGCAAGCACTGAATTTGCAATCAGCTGCCAAGTTTGCAGACGAATATGCTCTCACACATAAGTCCAAATTTCAGTCTAGCAGTAAAAATAGATGGTCCCAATTTCACAAGAAAGGTAACGGTGATACCTAAGATTCCTCACCCAAAGACAAAGACAAATCTGGTGATGGTGCTCAGAAATCCAGTCAAAGGTCTGATCAAAGTGTGAAAGCTGACAGTGACAAAAGTGGTCTAGTTTGCTATTATTGCAAGAAATCTGGTCATGTTACAACTAACTGTTGGTTCCTTAAAAGCTAAGAAAGAAAAAAGAAAAGGATACCAAACCCAATGCCTTTGTGAAGACAAGGTTAGAAACCCCTGTAGTAGATGACCGATCTGCTAAATTGCCTGCTCCTTGTGAGGCTAAGAAGCCTGATACTGCTGACTTTGTGAGGGAGGAATTCCTTCCATTTGTATCAGAGGGATTTGTGGCTCTGAATGAGCATTCTCCTCCTGTCCCCATATATATCCTAAGGGATACCGGAGCTTCTCAGTCACTTTTGTTGATGGACTCCTTGGAGTTACGTGATGAGACCGCTTCTGGGGATTTCATATTTGTACAAGGTATTGAAGGGAGGACTGTATCTGTACCCCTGCGCTCTGTATTCTTGAAGTCAGATTTAGTTACAGGACAGGTAAAGGTGGGACTTATGTCAAGTCTACCTATCAAGGGTGTTTCTCTGTTGCTAGGCAATGACCTGGCTGGGGGCAATGTAGTTCCCCCTGTTCATCTTACTTCGCAGCCGAGCACTGAAGATGGCGATGAAGACCCATCTCTGTATCCTTCCTGTGCAGTGACTCGTGCTATGGCCAAGAAGGCTGAAGAAGAAGATGATGTGGTGCCGTCCAGCACCTTGAATAGTCATGATTCAGGTGGTTCGCCTCATGACTCTGTTCAGACTACTATGGTTTCTCCGTTTGAGGACTTATCAGACACTTTTATCAGTTATCTATTCAGCCAGCCAGATGGGTCTGGTGATTCTGATGTGTCTGGAGACTTGTCTCTGTCCAGAAAGTGGTTGATTCAGGAGCAAACCAATGATCCTGAAATTTGTGTACTAAAGAAGAGAGCCCTTCCTGATGAAGAAAGAGACGCAGTTCCAGTTGGGTATTATCTCAAGGATGGAGTGTTGATGCGGAAGTGGCGCCCTCCTGATATCCCTGCCAATGCAGATTGGGCAGTGGTCAAGCAAATTGTTGTTCCGAAGGTCTACAGGAATGAGATCTTAACAATGGCTCACAGTTTGCCTTTAGGAGGTCATCTTGGTGTTAACAAGACTGTTGACAAGATCATGAAACACTTCTTCTGGCCTGGACTTCGGAAAGATGTTTCCAACTTTTGCAAAACCTGTCACACTTGTCAGGTAGTTGGAAAACACCAGTTAGACCCACCTGTAGCTCCATTGCAGCCTATCCCAGCATTTGGGGAGCCCTTCTCCAAGGTCATCGTTGATTGTGTTAGTCCATTACCCAAGACTAGATCTGGAAATCAGTACTTGTTGACAATCATGTGTGCATCTACCAGATTCCCTGAAGCCATCCCTCACGCAACATCAAGGCAACTGCAATTTCAAGGCTTTGATAAAGTTCTTCACGTTGTTTGGCCTTCCCAGGAAATTCAGTCAGATCAAGGTAGCAATTTCACTTCCGGATTGTTTCAGCAGGTTGTGTATGAACTAGGTGCGAAGCAGATTCTTTCCAGTGCCTATCATCCAGAGAGTCAGGGTGCCTTAGAGCGGTTTCATTCCACTCTCAAGACCATGATGAGGACTTATTGTTATGACCATGAGAAAGACTGGGATGAAGGTGTTCATTTGCTGTTGTTTGCAGCGAGAGAAGCAGTGCAGGAGTCTACTGGATTCGGTCTGTTTGAGCTAGTGTTTGGTCATGAAGTGAGAGGACCTTTGCTATTGTTGAGTGAACAATGGCAAGAGAAAGAGCCGCATATCAGTCTGTTAGACTATGTTAGCAAGTTCAAGGAAAGACTGCGTGCAGCTTGTGACCTAGCCAAAGAGAACTTGAAATCAAGTCAGGGAAAAATGAAAACTTGGTATGATCATAAGGCTGGAAGCCGTGAGTTTAAACCAGGAGACAAGGTCCTTGTGTTGTTTCCCTTGCAGTCCAATCCATTGCAGGCTAGATTTCATGGTCCTTGTGAAACTCTGACAAAACTCAATGATCTCAATTACATTGTGAAGACTCCAGATAGGAAAAAGCCAAAACAGTTGTGTCACATTAACATGCTGAAGTCTTATCATGGTAGGAATGCTAGGGTTGCAGCTGTCACTTCAAATCCTCCTATGGCCGAGACTTGTGAAGATGAGGGGGAGTTTCAAGATGATGAACCTAGAATTAAAGCTGAAGTTCTTTCATGTAAATTTGTTATATTCTGAAGCGTTCCAAAATCTTGATGTAAAACTCCAGCACTTAGAACCCTCACAGAAAGATCAGTTTGAGAGGTTGATCAAGAAATATAAAGATCTATTTCCTGATGTTCCAAAGAGAGTTTCTATAGCCTCTCATGATGTAGATGTTGGTGATGCCAAACCAATAAAACAGCATCCATACCGGATGAATCCTGAAAAAGAAAAGATTGCTGAGAAAGAGGTTGAGTACATGTTAGAACATGATATTATCAGACCCTCTAACTCAGATTGGAGTTCACCCTGTGTTCTAGTTCCAAAACCTGATGGAAGTACTAGATTCTGTACAGATTATTGCAAAGTCAATGCTGTAACTAGAACTGATGTGTTTCCAATACCTAGGATTGATGATTGTATCGATAGAGTAGGGCAAGCAAAGTTTCTGACCAAGATTGATTTATTGAAGGGTTATTGGTGTGTGCCTTTAACTGAGAGGGCCAAGAGCATCTCTGCTTTTGCCACACCATCTGGGTTATACCAGTATGAAGTCCTACCCTTTGGCATGAAAAATGCCCCTGCCACATTCCAAAGGATGATACAGTCTACAATCGCCGGATTGCCACACACGGGGGCGTACATCGACGACCTGATCACATGGAGTGACTCCTGGGAAGAACATCTGAAAGATGTAGAGACGTTGTTCCAGCGCTTGACCCAGGCTAACCTGACTGTTAACCTGAAAAAGAGTGACTTTGGTCGTGCTACTGTCACGTATCTTGGCTACGTCATAGGCCAGGGTAAGGTGGCACCCATAAATGCTAAAGTCCAAGCCATCATGGACTTTCCAGTTCCTGACAACAAAAAAGCTTTGCGCCGCTTCCTTGGAATGATCGGGTACTACCGCAAGTTCTGCAAGAACTTTGCTGAGATTGCTCTCAGTCTCACCAACCAACTGAAGAAAGGCGTAAAGTTCACTTGGGATGAAGCATGCCAAAGAGCCTTCGATCGCCTGAAGTCTCTGCTATGTCACTTCCCCGTGCTCAAATCTCCTGACTTCAACAAACCGTTCTCCATGGCGGTCGCTGCTAGCGACCAAGCTTGTGGATCTGTGCTCCTACAGAGAAGTGACTCTGATGACATTGAGCATCCCGTGGCATACTTCTTCAGGAAGTTCAATCGCCACCAAAAGAACTATTCCACAATTGAGAAGGAGCTGTTGGCTCTGGTTCTATCCTTACAACACTTTGAGGTTTATGTTTGTACAGGGCAAAAGCCAATGATTGTATATACTGACCACAATCCGTTAATGTTTTTGAGTAAGATGAAAAACAAGAATCGGAGATTGTTGAATTGGAGTTTGATTTTATAAGAGTTTGACTTGGAAATTAAGCTTGTACAGGGTACTGACAATGTAATTGCTGATTGCTTATCCTGTGTTTGAGTATGTGTATATATCACCTGGGTTTATTAGCATATTGTATCAATGTATATATATACAAGTGTCAACCATTTTTGTATTGAAAAGAAAAATTTTGCCTTTATGAGTCAAAATTTTTCCCTTTTGGAATGGAGGTGTAATGTGGGGAAAAAAAAAAAAAAGCCACTCGATGGCAGTATTGACATTTTTTTTTGTTAAGCGGTCTGGAGCTAGGTTTGGGGCATGTCCCGGGCATGCCTCAGAGGGGGCTGGAAAAGAGTCTATAAGGATAAAAATTGAGAGAGTAAGGAGGAGTAGGAGAAATTGCAAGGAGAAATAGTGGAAGGATACATTTGACCAGACCTGTCACTCTTTTCAAGACCTGTGAAGCTTTTTGTGGATTTTTGCCTGTGTTGAAGCATTTTCCTGTCCCAGGACATCGCAACATAGCAGCGCCATCTCCATTATCGAGGGACTGTAAATATCTCTTTTTTTTTTTCAATCTTGGTCAGTAGATGTAGATTGTAGATTAGTTCAAAGTGTGTGTTTAATTAAATCTGTAGAAGTTTAAGAATTTTGTCTGTCATCCCTTGCTGTCCGTGACGTCACAACAAATTGACGCCATAACGAATTGGGGCCATAACAATACTCTTCTTTTATCCTCTAGTTTTCATCCCCGTTCTTTGAAACAAAGTTTACCTTTAAGTGAACTTATTCGAGTGAGTAGAATTTGTGATCTGGATGAAGACTATGAAGATCATTCTAAGAAGATGTTGGATCGTTTTAGGGGAAGGGCTTATTCAGACGCTTGCCTTATTCAGGCAAAACGGTCTGTAGATTTAAGAAGATACAGTTTACCAGTACTCACCCCTAGAGGTAAGAGATTTTTCAGTCAGTTGTATATTGACATATGGCCTTCAGAGCAGCCAAATTCAGACTATTGTTGAACATCATTGGCATATTTTACAAACTGATCCAAATTTAAAAGATGCTTTCTCTAAACCTCCTCTTTTTTTTCATACAGAAGGGTTCGTAACCTTAAGGATATACTTGTACATGCAGACAGTCAACCTCAAAGGAGGACATATTTTTCAGTGTCACCTGGGTGTTTTCCATGCCTTCAGTGTGCTGCTTTTAGCAATGTTGTCAAGACAAATTCTTTTACACATCCAAGAACGGGCAAAAGATTTGTGATAAAAACACGCATAACTTGCAATACAGCAAATGTTCTTTATTTTCTCTATTGTCCTTGTTCTTTGGGTTATGTAGGTAAAACAACAAGGCCACTGAAAATAAGATTGTCTGAACATAAAAGCTGTATTAGGAGAGAAGATCTCAATTCACCTATAGCTAAACATTTCATTGAGGCTAAACACGGTATTCAGTCCCTTAAATGTATAGGAATAGAAACGGTCTCTTTAGGTAATCGGGGGGGGTGACCTTAATAATAATATTCTTAAAAGAGAGGCCTATTGGATAAGTACTTTGTCGCCATCAGGTTTAAATGATGAGTTTTCTCTTCTTCCTTTTCCTTTGTAATTTTTCTGTAATGAGATGTATTTATATTGTATTTTATAGAGAAATACCTCCCTAATTGATGTAATCTATTTGATGACTGTGGAATGTGGTGACATAAACTTGCATCAGTATTTATACACTTGGTGTGGTGAGTATTGTGAGACGTTGAGAACGGCAGGAGCCGAAACATGTCTGTCTTGCAATAAAGTTGCTTTTTATTGGCTCACTTTCTTGAGTGCGGACTTTCACTTTTCCTTCTTTATTAATTAACTTATAAAAACTACTTGGGTTCAAATGGTAGTTTTATCCTCACTATATCTCTAATATGTGCTTAACAAAATAATCATGAATTAAATGCATCAATCATTACCTGCTGATAATAAAGCAATGAACAATAACTGTCCCGAAAATCTCTCCAGTATTGTGAAAACGCATATATATAAAATGTAAAATATAAACATAAAGAAAGGCTCTATAAATTGTGAATTTACAGTGGAATAAACAATTCCCAAAAATGATCTGTCTTCTAAAGTCCTTCAATGAAAAGGCATTTATTTTGTAAAGAGTATTTAGTGTACATATTAAATGCAGGTAACAAAGGCTAACATTTGTGTCTGACATCTTAACTAATCGTCATGAAAATTTTCTGGCAAGAATTCTGTCGAAGGTTGGCCAGAGACAATAACCTTGAAACTCCAAGTCTGTCTTTATGGGATAGAACAGGACCAAAAATGATCAAGAGGGTGACATTTTGAATCCTTTTGATCTTGTCGCTAAGGTACACGGGTCGGGCGTTGGGCAACATGGGTGATGCATATTCAACCACGCTACGAATGCATGTGTTGTAGAAGTAGACCATGTTGAGAGTAACTACACTGGCACATTAGTTTTAAGAAGTACCTACATTTGGATGCTTTTTATGATGTAATCAGCTTGGAAGTCCCATTTTAAATTGTTACATTTCAATAGGTCCCAAAACTTTTACTTTTCTGACAAGTTTCAGTCCTTTACTGTTAATAGTTAAAGGGCAACACTGGTGCAGAGTCTTAGAGAATTATACCTACATTTCTTCACAGTTATGTTCATTTAGTGAAACCTGAGGCCTTCAGACTGAGAATTGATTTTGTCAATGGCTTGCTGCATATTACAACCCCAATTCCAAACAAGTTGGGATGCTGTGCAAAATGTAAATAAAAATAACATGCAATGATTTGCAAATCTCATAAACTGAAATTTTATTCGCAACAGAACATAGACAACAGATCAGGTGTTGAAAGTGGGACATTTTACCATTTCCTGAAAAATATTAGCTCATTTTGAACTTGATGGCAACAACATATCTCAAAAAAGTTGGGATAGGGCCATGTTCACCATTGTTTAGTATCCCCTCTTCTTTTAACAACAGTCTTTAAATGTCTGGGAAGTGAGGAGAACAATTGCTGAAGTTTAGGGAAAGGAATGTTGTCCCACACTGGTCAGATGTAGGATTTTAGCTGCTCAACAAACCTGGGTCTTCTTTGCCGGATTTTTCGTTTCATGATGTGACATATATTTTCTATTAGTAAATGGTCTGGGCTGCAGGCAGGCCAGTTCAGCACTCAGACTCTTTTAATGAGAAGTCATGCTGTTGTGATGGATGCAGTATGTGGTTTGGCATTGTTTTGCTGAAATATGGAAGGCATTGCCTGAAAGAGACAGTGTCTGGATTGGAGCATATGTTGTTGTAAAACCTCTATATACTTTTCAGTATTGATAATGCCTTTCCAGATGTGTAAGCTCCCCATGCCATAGACACTAATGCAACCCGATAACGTCAGGCTTTTGAACTGTGCGCTGATAATAAGCTGGATGGTCCCTCTTCTCTTTCGAACACACGACACAGCATTCGTGGTTTCCAAATAGAATTTCAATTTATGATTTATCTGACCACAGAACAGTTTTCCATTCTGCCTCAGTCCGTTTTAAATGAACTTTGGCCCATAGAAGACGGCAGCGTTTCTGGATCTTGTTCACATATGGCTTCCTCTTTGCATGATACAGCTTTAGCTTGCATTTGTAGATTGCACGGGAAACATCTGCTTTTCTGGTTTTGACCCCTGCCTGTTATTCGACTTCGTTTTTGGATTCTGATTTTGGCTTGGCAATTCCTGTGTCTTCTGGTTTTGACCCATTTTGCAATAAAGGCTTACGATTTTTGGAATTTTGGTACTCGCGTGTGGTTCCTCAACGCACCATTACAGAAAAAGCTATGTCCATTGATGGGAAAGGCATTCTCAACGAATGAATTGGGGAATCTTGCTGCGCTTGCAGCATAGCAATGACACTGACAATGAATATATATATATATATATATATATATAAAAAATTTTTTTTTTTTTTTCCTGAAAACAAGAGTCGCTAAACAATCAAAGTCTGTTGGAGTGTGGGCATGTCCATCGCTGATAGGCTCAGAGGTCGCGTTAACCGAATATTTTCGGTCATTGACGGATTTTTTTTTAATAATGACGGAATATTTTGAAGGCTGTCCGTCATTTTGACAGAATGTAATTCACACCCCCGTCCAATTGGTGGTGGGTGTCATATTGACTTGAGCGTTGTCTTTGATCTGTATGACAGAGATGCCAAGTCTCACGCATTCAGCGTAGGTCTCACGCATTTTTTAGGCTTATTCACCGTAGTCCGCAATTATTCAATGAAAGCTTATTAATGAGATTCTCACGCGGAATTAAAATCCTTGCGCATTGAAGTTTCAGTTTCACTCGCGTAAAGGTGGACCTCACTATGGAAAGCGATTATGACTCCGGACTTCTTGTGCTTCTCTTTACGCAGGGATTGGAAACAATGCATGTGTTTCATGATCGTTTAAATTGTTTAAATGACATAAGACCATTTGAAATGTCTTTATGCAATTCCATTGCTTTCAATCCTTCAGTAATGACGAGCTTGAGAATTCCCGAGTCATAATCAATTTCCGTGTCACTAGTGGGGAAATCCACCGTAATGCATGTGAAACTGATTAACTTAATGTGCAATGACTTGAATTCCGCGAGTGAATTTCTTCAGTTCGTGTTGATTGAATAATTGCTGACTACGGCACAGGAATGTGAATGCCACTAAGAGGAGAGATTCAAGCCGAATGCATCAGACTTGGCATCTCTGGCATGATCCTGTATTCCTTATATTTTTGTACGATGATCATTTGCTCTTCATTTGTAAAATATGCTGCTCTGCTGCCGGTACACGATTGGTCATATGCTACAAACGCCGTCTCTGTAGTGTGAACACGCAGATATCTAGGTGGGGAAAGCCGCGGTTGACATAAGGAGTTGATAAGCAGCTTCGTAGGACCGCTTAGCGAGACTGCGGTTGTTAGGCTTAGTGAAGCCTAGCAATAACTGAAAGCATTGTTCATTTGCACGCTGTTACTGTGTGGGGAGAAAATTATTTGTGATGTTTTATAAAGTTCATACAGCAGTAAGTTCGAAAATCCACGCAGTGCTGTATTTAACACAGTGCGAAATGTGTGTCTACATGAATCACCGTCGGCATCAGCTAATGCGTAATCTATAAATTATTCTGTTTATTTTATTTAAAAAAAAAAAAGATTATCATTTTAAAAAATAAAATTACAATGACGGCTAATAATTGATTTTGACGGAATTTTTATGCCCCTGTCCGTCACAATGACGGACAATCAAAGTGTAACGCAACCTCTGGATAGGCTGCTTTGAAATATCCCAGTTTGCAGGGCAAAAAAAGATGATGAAAGCATGCTAAACACTGGGTTATATTGCATGTTGCTGAAGGATGAATTTAGCATGTCAACAGCCCTTCAAAATGATCTTCTTGCTGTGGTGGTTCAAAAATCTGCGAAGTGGCATTTGTTGCATTTTGCGATGCTTGTGAGAAGATAAGGGATGCAGGCAGGTTGCATGTGTTGTGCATTTTGTTTTCTTTTTGGAAATTTATGCTCCCTTTTATTGTGGCCCTTCAGAATTATTTGACAAAGTGCTCACCCTCAGTTGTAGTAGTGTGTGTGTTTGCTTGTGTGTATAAGTGCACAAATCTGTGAGTCATTTGCAAGAGAGATGTATGTACATTGTCCTACATTGAGGTGGTTGTTATACTTTTTGGTGATGCAATTTCTGTATTTTATTGAATGTATGTATGCCTCTCTTTGATATATGAAAAGTATTCTGTCGGCTTGCTGATAAAACCTTGTATCTTCAAAATGATAAACTTTACAGGAGAGCATAAAAAATGTTTAATTTTGCATGTAAGAATGCAGTTGAGCTGTGTTCTGGTAGGATGACTATTTTTCTTCCAAGAATGTACTTTGTATTTTGCAATGTTTATGTTATTATCGTGGACATACAAATTTTTGTTTCTTATCAAATATAGAGATACAAGGTTTTATCAGCAATCTGACGATTTTGTGCCATAACAGTCATAAAATGCAACTGCAGTCATGAGTGATTGTTGACGCATTATTGTACGGGAAGTACGCAGAGCTGATGTTGTGCAGACGGGACAGGGCAGAAGTGTAACTGTGATGGTACAGCCTGGTGGAAGGGGCCATTGGTTGAAGGAAGGCTTGACTGATGGAGTTGGCTGAGTTTTCTACTGGTTCCTGAGCAGGATGGTTGCAATCACCACAGTTTGTAGTTGGTGAATGGAAATCGTTCAATGCCAAAACTGGATCCATTCCACAGATTGCTTTAAGGGGTCTTCAGGGTAAAAATTTCTTCTTCTTTTTTTTTTTTAGAAAATTTCAATATTTTTGATTTTCACATGAAATAAAATAATTAAGGAATGCAGTGAGATGCCAGTAAACACCAAGAATCTATGTTTTTCCTCTGCCTCAATTGTTACTTGTGACTTTAAAGGGGAACTCAGGGATAAATCATAATGCTGTTTTATACAAACATAATTAGTAAATAAAAATGGCAAAATACAAAAATGTGGAATTTTTGTTTTCAAAGACGAGATAAATAAGGTTTTATTCCCCCTAATTAGTTGTTGTCTGCTTCAACGGTCGCGTGATAATGACGTAACGTCGCCGAGAATGACGAAGCGCCGCCCTTCGCCCAGAGGTATGTGCTGTTATTGTGTTGGTTAGTGTGATTGTCCCAGTCCGTTATTTTATGACAAAAGATCGTTCAATATGGCCCATTGGCTAGTTGTACGAGATGGTGTTAAGTACTTTCTGAAATACGCAGGGTTACTTCAACATTAAGGTTTTGCTTCTGTCACTGATCAGTCTATATCAGATGCTGAGCAGATGACAGGTATATCATCCCGCATATGTGATTTTAGCAATGAAAAATCTTTAGCTTGAAATTTGGACTGAAGTTGTATCTGTTGGAGATCTATGAAATGACATGGGATTTTCTAGATAGGTGCATCCCTAGGGGGTTAATTTTGAAAATGAAGCAAGTTGATGATAGCGATTTTTGTTATGGTTACATAACAGAGCTCATTAAATATTCATAAATGTTCCAAACAAAAAAATCCTATGTCATAGAACAATCTTAAACCTTTCATATGAGACTAATTTGAGTAAAATCTGACCATGGATTATTGAAATATCAGTGCCACAAAATATTTTCAGATTTTGTCATTAAAGTGCCGTTTCCATGGCAACCATGTAAATTTTTATCAAAATACTACATTTTATGAGGTCAAAATCATGTTGAGTATGTTTATTTCTTTGTTTTTATATTGTTATGGTTATTTCTATACTTTACCCTGAAGGCCCCTTAACTGATATCCAGCACTGTTGAGTATCAAGGGCTCTTTTGGGAGGTTATAACTGATTATCACAACAAATTATGATCTGTGGGGTGTGGTGGAAGGGGCAGAATAGTGTATCCATGTATTCCTGTCTGCTGAACATGTCATTGTCTGATGTAGGTGTTCTGCTGCTCTCATCAGAATTGGTAGCATGCGGAATTGACCAGGAGAGGAGTATGCCAAATATGTGTTCAACAACAATCATTTTTTCAGTAGAAGATTCCAAACATATATCCATGATTGGAATCATTTGCATATATTGAATGTTGTGTTGTACCTTTGAAAGCAATGTTAACTGAATTACACTGTCCTGCTTGGACAAGTTATATTACCACTGAGATCCAATTTTCACGTTTTTCTAAATTTCTAAATCGCTCCTCTGTAGACACTCCAGGAAATCTGAGTTAATTATAAACCAAATTAAGTATATGCCAATAGCCTGCACAAGGCCAGGCAAACTATACACATTCCACTTTTGACTCCGTCTAATTTTCTACTTCACATATATGGAGATTGTATAATGGCAGGCATTTAGCAAATTAAAAAAATGAACCACCGCAGTCGCCCGGCAATCTGGAATCATGTTAGTTTGTAAATTTGCTCATTTGCATGGTGAAAGAAAAACATCGCACGACTGATTCAAAGAAGAGAGCTCGTTTTTCATAGCTTACTGCCGGTTAAAGAGGGGAAAAAAAAGATTTCATTTTTAATTAACAAACATAACGAGCTTATTCATTGAGACTAAGGATTATAATTATGAACACAATACAGCAGAACCGGAGTGGTGATTAGTACAATCCTACTTGAGAAGAAGGCTCATCAGCTGCAGCTATAAAGGACCTCAGATGCACAAAGTTAGTGGTATTTGTGAAGGATTTTTTGTTTCGAAATTGGCTTGATGTTTCCTCTCACTGATAGAAGCCACCTGCCCCTTAACCCCGTCCTGCCTCCACTCTGTGTTCTCAGATAGGATAAAGTCTCTTGATTGAAGCTCGGAGATTATCTCACCCTGACCAATGCCGGGGGTAATCGCAAGACCATTGTCACGTACAAGGGCAAGACTTGCACCCTAATAAATGAATAAATAACATAAAAACTGAAACAACACTGAACATAATTTTTAAAAATCATTTTTCTCCCATTTATGATGCCAAATTGACCTTCTCTGCTGCATCTATTATCGGTTTCCGAGAAGCACAGACAAACATACACATTCTTTGAGGCTTATCCAGCTGGCCATTGCTGTTACACTGTGGTCAATCAGTGGAGCTGCACAACATATGCCAGAGGATTTCACCGCTTCTAGAATTGAGGCAGGCTGACTACAGGCTGGCAACCAGAGGAGTGGTTCTTGCATAAACAGTAAAGGCAGTAAAAGCATTTTGCCTCACACTTCCCAATCCTTGGTGAAATTAATTGCACCAAACCAAGTGCATCACCCTTTGGGTCTTAAAGGGATGTCAACAGTTGCTTGGACAGATTTAGATTCCAGTCCACACTCAGGATTCAGTACAAGAAAAATGAATTATGGAAAATAGCACATAGCTTAACACAGAAATATTTATTTTTGTGTTGGCAGTGCATAGCCTATTCCCAAGATGATAAAAGATTCAAAAATTGCTGATTATTTGTCTTGTGGTGAGGGGACTTTAGTTCCCCTTGGGGTTTTCAGTACTTTTGTGTCTGCTAATGCACTTTGTACTGTAAGTCTCTCAGTGTAAAAGCATCTGTTAAACCTTCATAATGTAATGCAATGTAAAAATACTGCATCAGAGGTTAGAAGCAGATGTCTCCACCTTTTCTATTACCTGTTCCCATTGAACTATTTCAGGTTTATCTGTTTTTAATTATAATTAGCGACCACTAAACATTCCTCAAAAGGCTAATGACATTGATCAAGAGGCTGTTTTGGCCTGGATTGATTAAGTGATTTAAATAAGGCTTAAGATACACTCAATCTCTGGCCTAAGCCTACATGCGCTCTGGGTGAAAATAGTTCATTTTCTCCTTTTTTGTTACATTCATATGTGTCAAGATGGATCTCATCCTATAGTTCACATTGGGGTGCAGACTATGACAATGTTGCCTCTCAACAGAAAGGTACCAAGTTTGGCTTTTCAGAGGTACCAAGGGCTTTCTGTGTGGGGTACATATGTTCTCCCAATGTCCCCAGGGGTTGGCCACCACTGACTTTGGTTTCCTCCCCAAGTCCAAACATTCTTTTAATTGGGGCACTTGGAGTCTCAATTGCCTGTGATTGTTAATATGTAATGGATTGGCAACTTGTACAGGTGCAGTCATGTCTTACATTCACAGCATGCCGTTATATGACCTGTCCAGACCCCAACCATCCACCCTCACCACATAATCCTGGGGTCCCAACCTGGGTAAACATGTTATAGATGGATGGGTGGATGGATGGAGAGGAGTCAGATGTGTTTTATTAATTGCATCCAAAGTTTTGCGCTTTGGCTGCTGCCTGCGATTCCCAACTTTCATTAATAAGTGACTCAGACCTATTTTTCCCAGAGATTCATCAATTAATGACAGTCAATTCAACAAGGGAGTTTAAAGCTAGAGAGACCAGACTCCAGCACCTGCTATTATTCTTAAAAGTGTGCTTCAAGTGCACAACTGCTTTGTGCAATGTCCCCCCTGCTTTACGCCCATTTAAATCCACCCATGCTGCGCTGCTCGTTTTATGGTGCGGGTGAGCAGATACGAGGTGATATGCAGGGAGAGGCTCAGGGCAGACTTCTAGGCCAGGCATAGAGGGCGATGGCTCTGCGGCCGTGCTGCCGGAGAGGATGAGTGTGACGATGCGTGGGGAATGTGTGCGGGGTTCCTGTGGAGTGGAGCGGAGCAGGATGGGGTGTGGAGAGGCGGGCAGCCTTTCGGAGTGCAGCTGTCTGCCTCAGTCCTGCCGGGGTGACACTCAGGCCCCATTTATTCAGCTACAGTGAGCCATCAATGCAGGCCTGACTGGTGCCCGCGTTTCCAAGGTTACCTGTGAGATGTCTGCCAGGAACACTCCTTATTACATCTCAATCAGTTTCTTCTTGAAATTTTCCTCGTTTTTTGCCCCTTCTGGATGCCATTAAATGAATTAGCAAATTAAATGGCACAATGCACGCAAAGTTGGTGCAGCCAGCTGGTTGTTGAAAGAGTCAGCACTGGAGGGCTCACATTAAATAAATACAAGACAACAATAATAAAGCAGCAAGCTGCAACTATACAGGATAGATGCAGTATTGCATAAATTAAGGTCTCCAAATGTGCATGATTATGTGACATTTCAGCTTTTGTTGTTTACAAAAAAAACGGCTTGATTGAATATAGCAATGCAATTATTACACACAGTATTTCAATGCACTGTCATAAAGATTTTAAGGATTGCACCCGCTGCAGTGCATGATATTACTGAAAGATTCCAGGAATCTATACATATCTTTGCATAAAGAATGAGATTGAAAATCAATATTGAATGGCAGTAAATTGATAACCAATCTGCATTTGTTGGGCCTAGGTTGCAAAGCCTTTGTCAATTAAACACAATTCATTATTGCTTCTACAAATACAAATGAGGACTGACCTATATGCAGCAAGGAAGCCATAGGTCCAAAACATGTGTAGGAACTCTTCAGTCAAATGGGCTGATGCAGAGTGGAAACATGCTGCTCTTGGACCAATCAGCTTTTCAAATTGTTTATGATAAAAATAGTTACGTTTTCTTGGCAACAGGTGAAACAGACTGTCCCAGTTTTATTTATTTTTTTTAGTAATTTTCAAAAGTGCCTGTCATGGTATAGGGTGTGTTAGTGCCCATGGCATGGGTAACTCAAACCTGTGTTTAGGTACCAATGATGCTGACGGACATGTGCGTTTCAGAGCAACGTATACAGTCTTCTAGATCACGTAATTTCAGGGTCTTCCCAGCTCATTTCAGCATGACAATGGAAAGCCACATCGTGCATGTGTTCCCAGAGCTGGCCTCCTATTTGGAGAGCATGGCTGCTAGACTGACCTACTTGTCAGTCCAGACCTGTCTACCTTTGAATAAATGTGGAGTTTTAAGGAGTGCAAAATATAACAATGCACAGCTCTGATTTCTGAGGAGCTGAAGATCAAAATGAAGAAATAGAAAAATTCCTTCAAAACTGGAACAATTGTGCCCTCAGCCTCCCAAAAGATTTCATGAAGGGCAGTTGAAAAGAAAGTTTATGTAACACGGTGGGAAATGGACCCCCGTTCAAACTTTTTCTGGAACATGCTCAAAATTTGAAATAAGAATTTATTTCCAAATTGAACCCATTTGAGTAGCAAGGGTAAACCTTAAATATTTTGTCTTTGTGCTACTTTAAATTTAATACAGAAAAAGGATGAAAAAGTTACTGTTTTCTTTTCTATTTGGATTGTCCATGTCCAGTAGTTAGGTTGTGTAATGCATCCGGCCCACGTATGGACCAAACCATGAGAAAACATTTGGAAATGCGCATGACTGGCTGAAGTCAGCTGGAACCAGCAGTGAGAGAAGTGTGATGTCTCAAAAGCAACGCTGACAGCAGCGCAAGGTCATAACTCAGACGCATGCAAAACCTCAGTACAAAGATGTTATTAATGCTCTTAGTATGGCAGTCCAATTCATTAACAAACAGTACCAAAGGGGTAATCCAAATCAGTATCCAGACACAGTCCAAAATTCAAAAACCATGAAGTCAGCACGCCAAAGCCAAAATACAAAGATCATACATGGGAGATCTATCAAACACAAGGGACAGGACTGAATCCTAAATCGAGGGACAAAAACTGTGACCAAGAAGTCGAAAAAAATCACAGAATGCTCATTGGTAGACACAGGGAAAGCTGGCTAACAAACTCACAAATAGAACTACAGAGGAAGGGAATTATGAAGGGTAGCAAAGTGACTAATTACATGGATAACAGGTGCGGGTGAGCTGAGGAGCCATAAAGGGGTGTGTGGTTACTAATGGGAGAATAATATAATATGCTATTTAATAGAGATATTAATTGAGAACTAATTGACAATCAGGCCTTGGAGTATGAGTGCGGGAGAGAAAATTAAAAACACATGGGAGGTGACAGGCTTGAAAACAACTGATCTAAAACAAAGAACTGCTAAAATAACACAATGGAACATGGAAAAATGATAAAGACGGGGGAAAATACACAATGAATATAACAGAGCGAGTTAAAACACTGGCACACTTATTGCAGAGCATTGTTGCTGGACTGCCAGATGAAAAGAATCATGGCTATTAGCACATAACTTGGAGCCTCATATACTAATGTGGACCCTTGGATTGGTGGTGGGTGTTACAGTTGTGGCACGAGCCTACAAATACTATTGGGTATTCTAAATACAAAAATAAGGGATAAAGTAGTTTGAATTGTATTTCAGTAAAAAGTTCTTAGAAATTCTAAAAATTTTAAGTTTTTCATCTCCAAAGCAGAGGTTGCGTTACACTTTCTGATTGTCCGTCATTGTGACGGACAGGGGCATAAAAATTCCGTCATAATCAAGTATTATCCATCATTGTCATTTTATTTTTTAAAATCATAATCTTTTATTTTTTTAATAAAATAAACAGAATGATTTATAGATTACGCATTAGCTGATGCCAACAGTGATTCATGTAGACACACATTGCGCACTGTGTTAAATACAGCACTGCGTGGATTTTCGAACTTACTGCTGTATGAACTTTATAGAACATCACAAATGATTTCTCCCCCCACAGAGTAACAGTGTGCAAATGAACAATCCTTTCAGTCATTGCTGGGCTTCACTAAGCCTAACAACCGCAGTCTCGCTAAGTGGTCCTACGAAGCTGCATCAACTCGTTGGGCTTTCCCGACCTAGATATCTGCGTGTTCACATAACAGAGATGGCGTTTGTAGCATATGACCAATCGTCTACTGGCAGCAGAGCAGCATATTTTACAAATGAAGAGCAAATGATCATATTACAAAAATATGACAATATGACACCCACCACCAATTGGACGGGGGTGTGAATTAAATTCTGTCAAAATGACGGACAGCCTTCAAAATGTTCCGTCATTGTTAAAAAAAATCCGCCAATGACGGAAAATATTCAGTTAACGCGACCTCTGCTCCAAAGGTGCCTATTACTGGAGAAGGAATATGTCCATCTCTGTCTTGAAATTACATTATTTATGGCAATGCAACATTTTCCCCTCTGAATATTTTAGTGTCCGGAATTTAAAAAAAAACTAAAAGTCAGTGAGGCCAGAAATCTGCAGCAAAACTGTTTCTTTTTGGGGCAACCAAACTTATTCCAGACCCCTGAGCAGCGTTTTTTTGCAAAGTTTAAAGGTGATCAGAGCAAGAATGTGCCTCGCAACCAGGACAGACAGACAGAGGTGCTGGTAGTACAATAATTCATTAGCCCAATACATTATCTTTGCATACACATTCTTTTTTTGTGATAGATTCATGAGGGCAATGTTAAAAATGTCTACTTTTCTTAGAAAATATCAAATGCTGTATGGATGTTTGGCCAGCAGGTGTGGACTTAGAACAACAGAATGCATACATTGGTTCTGTAAAACAGAAGTAACAACATGGCTCCCATTTTATCTTCAAAGCGAATTCCACTATCCTGTTTACTCTACTTTTTGACCACAGTATTTCCCTCAGGATGCAAGCCAGTAGAGTTTTACTGTAAATGAACTGGAAAGGAATGAAGTTCATTGAAAGATCAGACATTTTGAGATGGTATAATGTTGGTGGAGAATTCATCATGAGAAACATCACGAGAAGATTCAGACACTCAGTGTGTCCCGCCTACTATCACTGAAAATGGCGCTGGTTAATGTGTTTTGTATGATTGAGTACAATATCAGTCTTCTGGTCACTTAAATATCACCAACATTTCTTATGTTGCTTTGTTTGAGTAGGTAGTAAACACATTTCCATATCTTTCTGCAGCGATTCCCACCCCCTGATTTCAATAATTGTGCTATTTCCACGTGAGAGATATTTGCATTCATGTCACAAGCTGAGGAGTGGCGACCACCAGTTTTTCAAGGATTCAGATACGCACTATGCTGGAATATAAATATCTGCCTAGGATAAGTGTTATGTTTACGTAGATGATTAAAGCAGAGGAGAGGGGGTTTGATGAGTATCATATGAATAAACTGAATTTGGGCCGGTGACATTTAAACATTAGAACAGGATGGTGAGCTCAATGTTTTTTATTTATATTATTGTTTTTGAAACTATTCAGTCTGCTTTCAATAGTGCAAGACAAGACATTTTTCCCCTTCTTTACAAGTACTGTATATCACAACAAAAACATCATTTTCAACAGTGCAATTAAAAAGAATTTGATCGGCAATACTGACTGCAACGCTTTTTCAGTGCACTGAGGAATGTGCACGGGAAAAATTGAAAAGGTGGAACTGCATTCGGATGCGAAGATGGACAAGGTTTTATTATGCCTTTTCTGACGCTTCACAAAGGCAGAAAAGACAAATGTAAAACAAACAGGTAACATGATTCCGAATCTAGTTACAATAATGTGCTGAACTATAACTGGAGTCACAGCTGATTTAATATACAAATCAAACGAGAAACGTTGTTCCGAATCTAGTTACAATAATGTGCTGAACTATGCCTAAAGTAGAGGGACATTTAGTAAAGGGTATGCTATAGTTACGCAAATACCTGGTTTACAAAGTCTACACTTGAGTAGCACAAGAAAACAGGCTCACAAGGCCTACGAGACTTCGCACTGAATGAGTGCGAAGTTGTGGTTATATTGGCATAGGCAGTAAATGGCACAATGAGAAACAGATGCGGTGGAGCATGGAATGAGGGCCGGGTCTTAACAGGCTGCTGATTGAGGGCGCTGGAGACGTGGCGTTACACCACCATTATGGTAATTTTATTATGTTTCCTGCTCAGGATTAACTGCATACATAATAAGCTCAATTTTGCAGAAATATATTGATTGAGATTTTACATTAAAATGTAGTACATTCAAATATCTTTCAAAATAGGAAATACAATACTACAATACATGCCAATACAGAAAATAACAAATCTGAAAAGAAAATATGCTTTCTTTGGACTAAATAAAAACAAATATAGGCTACAAATATGATTCTGGTGGGAACACTGTGCTGTACAATATTTAAAACATATGCTGATGTGATATTCCTCTCTAGTTTTTATGATTTGGGCATCCTCTTCTCTTTGCTCAGTATATGGTGCAGCCATATTGCCATCTACCATTTGCAGGATAGTGGATGTCAACGGCTTTACAGTACAATATCACTGAGTCTTCTTGCACTGAAATGGCTGCCTAAGAGCACCGCTTGTGTTGCTACCATTTAATTTTCCTTCCCTCTGCAAGAGAAAAAAGTTTGAGGCCAAAGCAATATATTACTGTTGTCCCTCCTTATCATCTTTTGATTTATAGATCATTCTTATCTGTAAATCGAGGGAATTCTGCTGTTTCACCATGATACAGGAGGTTCAGCTGAACTTACCAAATATGAAATGGTATTCCAGTTATGGGACTGAACTGCAGTTATTTTGCATTACACCAGGTAATGGTTGCATGTGTTTTAGATAGCACTGGGTATGTGGTCTTAGATGGAGATATGCTTATCACTGAAGTTTAACAGCAGCACATCCTCCGTGTACTGAACTAGCTGTTAGTTTAATATTAGCTCAGATTTTGCCATTTGCTGAGGAGAGACTGGATATCAAAGAATCCGGAAATCAATTACAACACTCTAAGGGTAATATTTTACAAAATGAAAAAAGAAGAAAGGTTGAATGCAGACTGGATCTATATCTCTGATCTCTAATATAACATTTCTTTATTTCAGATTCAGTGTACACAGTTTACATGAACATTTATGAATTTCTATTGATATTCTTTGAAAAGTTAGGTATTAAAATATGCCTAATTCAAGATTCACAATGTCAACAGAGGATGCATGCAGCAGTCATAGAGAGGCAGTCATTAATTTATTTTTCTTTTTGACCATTTTTTCATTTTTGAGGATGTGGAGACATTCTGTGGTCACTCGTAGTAACAAACTAAAAAAAGTTAGTTGCTTTTACTCCCAAGTATCAGAGGTCCATTCAAGAAGGCGCTCCTCAAGTAATTCCCTCCCTATTGCCATATGGTGTGCAGTACATGCATTGAACCTCGGCCAATTGCTAGGTCACTGGCTTAGCATACCAGGCAAGCACTTTGCACCTGACAAGAGCTGAGTACACAAAAAGCCATAAAATTCAAAAAAAAAAGTAAATGAGAGGGAGGTCATATGTATGGGCCTTTCAGAGTGTGGAAGCCTACTTCCAGAGAACTGAGTGAATTATTTATATTTTACTTTTCTGTTTTTCTAGAGTGAAGATTGTTTGAGACACGCTGGTTCGAGCAGATGCAAAACAGAATTGTTCCCTTAAGGGGCATCTGAGCAATGCAACAGGTTTCTTTCCTAGTCGAATTGGTGCTGCATGTTCTAACTGTAAAAAGGTCAGCACTTTTACCAGCTTTGTGACCAAAAATGAGTATGCAAAATACTGATCACATGCAGCTCCAGTAATGTTGTCTACCTACTTGCATGCGCCAAATGTAGCATCCAATGAGCAGGAAAAACAAGGAGGCAATTTATATTTAGAATCAATTAGCATGAGAGTGCCACGCTGGTCCGAAATCAGCTGTTTCAAGACACTTTTCAGATGGCAATCATTCTATTTCAGATTTGGCATTCAGTGGTCTTGACATGATGATTGCTAATTGGTGTGGTGAAATGTGGATCAAAGTTTACTCCAATATGAATGCAGATATACTGTATCTTCCGCCTAATTACACTGCATCCCAGTGGTTTAAATGAAGAATTGGACATCAGCTGTTTTCTGTGACTTTATTCTTATCAGCGGGCCTCATGCCAAAATTAATGCAAATTTTTGTATGTATATGTGAGTGCATCAAGTAAAAATGGATATTTCATGCCACTTCATGCCAATTCTTTGACTTTGTGTTATAGGCAGAGGTGTAAAATCCAGGGGTCAGAAAGTGAAAATCCAGCCAGGTTTTTCTCCCTCCCACAGAATGAGCTGATAATATAATATTGGCTCTATAGCCTGTCAGAAGTAAATCCAGGAGGTTGGAATAAAGTTCAGGGGAGGATTTTTACTTTCTGAACCCGGACTTTCCACCTCTGGTTACAGTTGTTGTACATACCTATGAGGTATTTGAAGTAAAAAAATAAAAAATTAGAGTGACTCACCTATTAGTTTCAGTGGAAACATGTAAGAAGTAAACTGCTATTGCAGATCAAGTAAAAAGTGCCCAACTTTAACAGACTTTATCTCAAAATCATGAAATGTCCATTTTTACTTGATGCGTTCACATATATCAGAGTGTGCATTGATGCGTCCACATTACCCGGCAGAAGTGACTCAAATCAGATTTTTTTGCCTCAATGTGACACAGATCTGATGTTTTCAGAGCTGTATGGACACAGAAATCCAATCTTATATTCGATCTTCAAATCTGAATTGAACCACTTTCACATGTGGTCCCAGATTGGATACAAATCTAATATGCGGCCGTGGGACGTGAATGAGAACGGTTAGATCGGAATCCGCGTAGCTTTTTGCCTTTACACACGTGCTGAGCACTGTTAAGAATCTAAAAATCTTTCTGGCTTTTTCTGCCCTCTTGACCTTATCACATACTGCTGATGAATGGTTTGCCATCCTCCAGGGCAAAATCCTATCCATTCATTCGCTACAAGCCTGTCCATTTTCTCAATTTGAATCAGGTTTTAATACCATGAATGCTTCCACAGATGTGACATTTTTGTGGTTGGCGATGCAGATGACTCATGAAAAAATGTATCTATGTGCACATGGCTGCCGTTTTGAAAGGCAGATGCATTCACATTACCGATAGATACAGGTCATTTGTAATTATGATTGTGAACCGTTAAGACAGGCAAATCTGATCTGAGGAAAAAATTGGAATTGAATAACAAGACTTAATGAGAATATAGCATATGAGAAATTTGTTAACACCATGTTATTCTGCTCTTCTGATATGTCTGGTGTCTTGGCAAGCTGGCAATTAGCTTCATATGTGTTTAACCCTCCTATTATGTTTGAGGTCAGTTTGACCTGATTCAGTATTCACCTTCTCAAAAAAAAAAACATGGTTAATATTATTTCCTCAGATAGATTTTTCCCTAACTTTACAGGAAAAACATTAAATTATCACAAAAAAATAATTTTATGTCCTATACACGTGTTGCAATCATCGGTGTTATTTGGGTCATTTTGATCCCAGGATCTATTATTACATGAAACCATCATTTCTATCTTGTTTTTGTTGTGTTGCCTAATACTTAGGGCATTTTTCAAATTAATCGTTTCTTTATTTCCCATTTGTTCTCATTCATTTTGCTGAAATCAGGTAAAATCAATACTTGATGTAAAAGGGGAGGATGGGGGAGTTGTATTGAATTTACTTGGCTATTAAAATTGTCCGTAGAAATGCAAAAAAAAGCTGAGAGAAGATTGGGTAACAATCGGCATCTCAAGTTGTTTCCCATTGAGGGATTCAAACTGACCTCAAAAATGGTTTATTCATTTGAGCATCATAGGAGGGCTAATTACTGTAAGCCCTAGATCATTGACTAGGTGCACCTGTAGAGCAACCCTCAAATGGAGCGGCTCATCATGCAAACTTCACTCTGCACTGAAGAAATTTCAAAATGGATTGAAACATTTGCATTTTTGCACTCTTGTACATTTTCTCAGTGTCTGTACAGCCCTGCAATGAATTTAATTAGAAACATATAAAACAAGAGGCTCCTCAGAGCCTGTACTCGGGCCGGGTCTAGGCCTGGGCCAATCGGAAACCCCGCGCGCACATGAGCAGGACAATCGCGACCCGAAAAAAAAAAAAATAGAAGAACGGAGCCGAAACTTAGACTCGTGGCCTACCGGCCCGAGTAATCAAGATTAAGTCTGAAGCTTCCATGTGCGAGTCCTCTTTCAGTGTATTTGTGAGATATTTATAGGGCATCTATAGTTATTTTTACTTGCTTTTAATTGCTGATATTAATAAGCGGGTGTCAAAGAAGCTTATAAATGCTAAATTTAGCTGACCATCCACAAATGAAGTATGATGGGAGTTTCGGATTCTCCGAGACCTGCGGTAATTCTGTTAGACGGGCTGGTTGGAATCCAAGGCTTTTCCACCGAATGTTTGCCATATTAACGGTTGTTCTTGCGCTTATCAGGGTTAAGCAACTGGACCTGACAGAGTGAGTCGATGTAATGAAGCTGAGAAGGTTCCAGCTATACCTACTGCATTTAAATGAGTGGCCCTGAGTTTATCAGGACGCGTGGAGAGACCTGCAGTCACCATTCCAGTCAGACCCTCTGCTGAGCTCATGTTAACAGCTTTTTCCCTCTGTTATCTTATCTGCAAATGCTGACAATGACTTCCCAATGTAATTGAATAAAAGCGAGTTTCCTCCCCTTCTCGATTAAATTGCCCCCCCCACAATAGTGTTGTTTTCTCTCACCTGCTCTCACTCCAACACACTCCAGGTCAATGTCTTAATGTGGTGAAGTGAGCCACTGCTATTCTCAGTATTTAGGATGAAGCGCACATGAAAAAAATGGAGGTGACCTTGCTTCCCAAGCTCTGCTCTGCACATGGGAATTATGTAGAATGGCATATAAGGGCCAGGCTGTCCATTTGATAAGATCATCTACTCTGCACTCTTAGAAATTGGCATGTTGTTGTGTGCAATTATCTTCGAGCTCTGTCGCGCAATTGCTGTCATGGTAACATACACGGGCAAGCACACGCATGCACAAATACACATGCGCCAGTGCACACACAGACAGACACGCATCCGCAGACAGAACTGAGGCGTGGACGCGCTGTGAATTTACTGAGCTCTGGCCCTGAGCTTCCTCTACTCCGCCGTCAGCTCGGTCCGCCCAAATGGGTTGTGTCAGCGCGCTGAGAGCAGATGATGATGCTGTTTAGTTGGGATATTGGCTGGGGCTGTGAGGGGAAAGCCAATGAGTGGACCCGTGCCTGCTGGTCGCCATCACCTGCTCACAGGCGCGATACAGACAGAAACAGAGGTCGTCTCCGGGAGTGGAGCCACCCCCAACCCCCCCCCCCCCAACCAACCCCAACCCCCTCATCCCCACATTCTCTGCCACCCCACATCGTTGACCGCACGCTTTACAGCCATGTGACAGGAGATCAACACAGCAGGAACACACAAGAAGGGACTACACTTTACCACTGTGCTCAAAATCATTCGGCACACGCCTTGGCCCACAAACTGCATGAAGCCTGCCTCAAATGGGTCGGGGTGGTGGCTGCTTACGAGAAAACACATTATCACCGCCTTCATTTTTTTCCACTGGGTTGCATTACTCACAATCGAAATTCTTTATGCCAGTAATGTGTTGGCAACAATCTATTATGATTGCTCACCAAACATTTGGGAGTCTCACACGGCTGACATTACCATGTGCTATTGGAATTCTGGGTGTTAGATTATATTCTAACTGCTAACACGCTCCTGCCACCTAAAATATTAAAAATACTGCAGCCAAACCAAGTCTAAAAGCAGATGAGTCACGTGGCGTCCTGGTGGTCATTCCTATTTAATGAAATAACTGATGAGGTTAAAGACAAGGGAGCAGGAGGTTAATTAGAAATCATTAGACGAATCGCAGGTAGACTTACAACTACCAGGACTTCAAACGAAAAAAAAACCCCAAAAAAACGGATTATGATCTGAATTTTTCTCTTACAGAGATATGGTGACAAAAAGTTATCGTGCAAATAAAAAGGTGCTGCAATTATCCTAAGCAGCCCAGACCTAATTGTTCAAACACAATCCACTGTTATTTTTTTATTTTCGTCAAAAGCTTGCGATTTTCTCTACCAGCCAATTACTTGACTTTCGTGTCCTCTTTAGGTTACTGGGACAAAGGGAGGAAATGCAAGCATGCTGTGCTGTTTCTCCCCACTGCTGAAAGGCACACAAAATATTCCTTTGGAGTGAGAGGTAGAAATCGATGGGGGTACCTTCCCCGGCGTTTACTGCCATCTTCAGTTCCATCACTGTGCCTAACTGGGCATTGCTTGCTTGCTGCCAGGGCTCTGACATGAATCTCCTTTCCAGTAAACGGGGCATTCGTCATGAAAGAAAAAGAGACTTTTGCCTGCCATTTGTTAGACTTGCCATTAAGGCAGAGGGCCAAGGGGTCTTCCTTTTTTAGTATGTACTGTAGATAATGTTCTGTTTATATGGTCAGTTGATAAACAGGTGATGGGGCAGATGTTTTTGTGGCTTAGCCAATCATCATGCCTGAGTGCAGTGCTTATGTTCTTTGTTACTTGTTTATAATTAAGCCAGCAGGTTTCCCAACATTCCTACCACTACACGCCACCCTGCCACACAAACACACACTCACAGATATACGCACCAGCACACACACACACGCACACACACACGTACATACACGTACACATGTGCACGCACATGCACACACACCTGCACACTGTCAGTGTGTGAACACCTGCAGTGTGTGCACAAACACACTTGCCAGCGCACACAACACAAACAATAGCACAAACTCATGCACAGTACCCAGACATATTGCCATTCACATGCACACACACGCACTAACATGCATGTACACATGCATTCTCTCATAGACACGCAACACAAATTGCTTCTGTAATGTATTGCGGTTCTGAGGCCAAATCTACACGCAGCATCAATGTTCATCGAAGCCGACCTTTCTTATCAGAGGCCTTGTTTGGACAATGGGGTTCACCCGCTGGGGTTAGCATGGATAACACTTTTTTTTCCAATTCCCATGTGCCTGCAAAGGAGGTGTGAGTGGGGTGGAGAGAAAACAGGACAGCAAGAAAGAGAGAAACTATGTGATTGAAGTAGCAAAGGTCTATTGATCTTTATCAGCCACCAACCTCTCTTTTCCTTTTTTGAAGCTTTCCTCCACGAAACTGTGAACCAGCCCGCATCGAGAACCATTAACATCAGAAAACCAGACACATGCCCTCACAAACCCAAACAGCAGGTTTGTAACAGGGTATGTGCCACAAAGCAGTGATTTTAACAGCTTTTATGGCGACCTTCAAGATTACAGGGGCTTAATAAAATAGAGCTAGGATGAAGCCCTGTCTCACTCTGCAAGTCTAGAAGTTGAGTACCGCAAGTCTATTTTTTTTACTGAAGTACCCTACTGACGAACAATGAAGTATGTGCTTTTTCTTTTCTCATACAGCGTATTTAAAGCCCCGGTTTAGTACTTTCATTAGCTTCTCTCCTCCTCATAATATGTAAATGGTATTATTCCATATTGTCTTTTTTATCTTTCGATGTAAACTAAAACACCAAGGCCTCATGGCCACTCTGAAGAACGTAAACATGCACTACACCACAGACATCAGAAACAGATTGGTGTTATTGCACTTTTCTGCAACAAAACATATGCAGAGGAAAAACTTACCATTTAGAATTTAGAAGTTGATCTTGGTCCTGCTCACCGTTGTGTTTGCTGGCTGATGCTTCACTCTCGTGGGTATTGGAGACTATGTTGATCTCTGGCTCAAATTGATAAGGTTGTATACCAAACTCGTCAAAACTCTCAAAAAAACTCTTGAGAAAAGACTTCACTCAAGCTGTCAGTCTCCTGAACATGAAATATTGTCTGACATGATTTTCTGGTACTGTAGTTATAATCTAGGAAAAATTTGTGGAACAGAAAGAGCAGAAACTTTGACAAACTGCATAGAATACTTGTAAAGAGAGTTTGATGATGTTTTGAGTTGATGCTGTGACAACATGGACCAACTTTGCTGTGTCTGCAATGCAATATAGCCTTGCCCATAGTGGTCCATTCGAGTTTTTAGAATAAGTTCTCTTAGATGCGGATGGTCAAACCGCACTAAGAATTATTTTATTTTGGTACCAAACTGATTTACTTACAGAAAAAAATTTTAGCCCGAGTTTCCCTTTATCTTGCCGAGTAAGGTCACTAGGAAGGCACTGGCGGACAGAGCATTTGCTGTTGCAGCACCAAAGCTGCGAACTCTTTACCTGCCCAAGCTAGATAGCCTGACTGAATTTCAGTGCCTCTAATGGGCACATCTTTTCAGGCTGGTATTTTGTTGCTGATATATTCTATGATCTCACATTGCTAATTATATTTTAATGCTTTCAATACATATTTTACTGAATACAACTGTTTTACTGGAAAAAATAATACTATTGTATATTACTGTGCTCCAAATTGATGATTTTTTTGGACAATACATTTCTTACTGGTTTCATTTTAAATTTTATGTTGTAATGAGCAGTAGATCACATTTTACATTTTTTTTTGCACAGTACAAATAATAATGTATAATTATTATTATGATGTTTGTATTATTATTATTATTGTGAGACAAAGACCCTGAAACCAAACAATGAAGAGGTGACATTGTTGCAAAAATGAGCACTGACATTATTCTGCAAGTTGCAATTTTCTACTACATGGCCAAAGCAGTTATGTGGGCATGATTGATTTTTGAAGAAAATCTATTGATCAATGAACAAATGGTCCATGGCACTCCTCTGTGCACAATGAAGTGACAAAAGGCTCTCACCAGGGCTACGGGAAGGAGAAATGCTCCCTGTGAAGTCCACATGAAATAAACAGAATAATTTCAAACAAAAAATGGTAAGAAAAGGCACGCGATTGTTATAAACTAGATTGCGCTCAGTACTACTTACCCCCTCGGCGTGCTCTTGAGCAATAACTTCATCCACTGTGAACTTTCATCTTGAAAAAAGAAGGGTAAAATCAGAGCTATGACCCTGCCCTCAAATAGGCTTCCGGAGACACCCAATATGCATAATCTGTTTAAATTTGAGGGCCAAGAGAATTGTTGAGGGGGTAAACAAAAAAAAAACTAAAAACCTTTTTTGAAAGATTATTTGAAAAATCTAAGAAATAAACTTAAAATAAGTCTTTTGAAAATCAATTGAGATAAAAAATACATGAGCTGTTTTTTGTTGTACTTTCATTGTGTTTGTGCATTGGAAATGGACTTGCCATGTTTTTCTCCCTCGGTTGAATTCTTGAAGGACATGTACGCCTATCTGATGAAGACCTTTGTAAAATGGGAAAACCCAAGATCTCGTTGTATTACTGTGAAATATCACTTCTCCTGATTATGCACATGGACTGACTCATTTTTTATGAGGCCATGGGACAACAACATCGTTCCTGCCAAAAACCCCTTGTTTTCAGTAACTCCATTTTAATTACGTGAATAGGATGCGTGACCTCCTGTGAAGTAATAAAAGAGTGAGCTAGCCCCGGTGTACAAGCGTTTACACTGCACTGAGCATAATGGGCTCTATTTGTCAAAGTGCACCCAGGCAGTCTGTGCTGTTTCGCCCCGCAGGAAAAGCTGCACTTTGAGTGAGTTTTCCAGCAGCTGGGAGGTTATGCACTTCTATCACTGATTTATTACGTCTAATTTGTTTTCTTTAGCTCATTTATATGCCAATATTTTCATCATGCTTTTCAGGCAAAGGAATGAGGTGGAGAGATTGAAAAAAAATGTCAAATGCTCAAAAAGCAGCTAGTACTTTTGCTGTCCTTTACAAAGGTCATTTTGAAGGACTTGACTGTATTAAAGAAAACATTTAGCTTGAGCTATAGCCTGACGTAAACAGTCATGTACATATCTGTTTTAAAATAACATTATGCGATAAAAACAACAAAATTCATTCCTCACTCTCTCAAAGGAACATGCGAGTGTGCACGCCACACACACACACACACACACACACACACATACACACAGAGTCAGTAATGTCTTTAAGTATCACACTATCAAACTATGTATTCTTACCATTCTCTAATAAGATATTATCACTGTTTTGATCAATCTGGTGCCTGGCTGGTTGGGGAGAGGGTAACAGGGCTGTATGCACAGTGCAATTTTTCATACTTCGAAGAAAAGCAGACCAGCAGCTACCCTCTGCCCTCCCAAGGTGCCTGACAGCTGCAAGATATCTGAAATCTCTGCATGGCCTCAGGGATGGCGATGGAAGCAGATAGAGAATCCGTTTTTCGGCTCTGGGGAGAAGGCCGATAGAGGACCAGGTGGGGTTGCATTGCAATAAACTGTTTCCAGCTCCGTGAAAGTGACAGAAAAATAACCAGGATTGGTCGCGCTCGACAGACCAAGCCTCCAATTTTATTTAAAGGGTTCTACAGTCAGGTCCATTTAGTATGTGGACAGTGAAACAGTTCTCATCATTTTGGTCATGTGAACGCCAGCACAATATTGAAATAGATCAATCATGATGTGCTAGAAGTACAGGCTTTCAGGCTTAATGTAAGAGTTTTCACACAGAAAAAATTGTCATTTGTAATTCTAGGATGCAAATCCTTTGCAGTCAATGTTTGCCGTAAGTCTGGATGGATGCACATTGCCAGATACTTAGTTTCTTTCCTGCTGATGCTCTGTCAGGTTCTCAGTGCAGCTGTCCTCAGTTCCTGCTTGTTCTGGGTATTTTGCCCTCTGTTTTTTCATCAGAAAGCTAAATGCAAGCTCAGTTGGATTCTGGTAAGATGACTGGCCGTTGTAGAACAATCTTCTTGTTTTAACTCTTTCGCACCCGCATACAGAAATTTCAGTAAAATGCTAATTGACTCCTCTGCCGTAATATGAATTTTTCTGTGTTGTTCAATAGCCTCCGAGTCTTCAATCTTATCCAAAAAGGGCCTGAGTGGATGTAGGCTTCCATTCCAAGTAAGCAGTTACACACTGGATTCTACTAATCAAGGTCCTCAGCAAAGATTCAAACACACACTGCTCATATATCTCTGAATATTTAATCTCGATATAAAGATAAAGAATCTGCTACATTTTTCTGTAAATAAATGCATCTGACTTATGCTGAAATGTATAAGCAACATTTTATTTTACAACGTTGTGCTATTTCACACCATTAAATGTGATGGTACACTCATAAATGTTATACTCAGAATTTAAAATTAAACTTTGAGCATATCTGGTCTTAATTATCTTTGGCAGAGCAGTCATGTTTGGTTCTATAAAGCTGATTGTCAAAGGGTTAAAAGTCTAAGGTTGCCTTCTCATTATGCTTTGACTCATTGTCCATCTGCATGGTGAAGTGCCGTCCAACGAGTTCAGAAGCATTTAGTTGAATCTGATTGAATAAAATAGCACTGTAAAATTCAGAATTTATCCTGCTGCTTTTGTCACCTGTCTCATCATCAATAAATAGAATGAAACCAATTCCATTTGCAGCCACACATACCCACACATAACCATCCTTCACAGATGAGGTGACATGCCTTGGAGCAGTTTCTTCCCTTTACCATACTCTGCTCTTACCATCATTCTGGAACATTATCTTTGTTTCATCAGTCCATAGGATGTTTTTCCAGACATGCATTGGCCTTTTAACTTCCTGTATCTCTGGCAGACCAATTTACAACTTATAGTAAACCTTTTGTATTTACTCTAGTAAATTCATCTCTTGATTTTACACTTTGACAAAGATAGGCCTTCCTCATGGAGGGTGTTCTTGATCTACCCAACTGTTGTGTAGGGGATTTTCTTCACCAGAAAAAACTTTTTTTCTGTCAACCACCAAAGTAAATATCTGTGGTCCAGTGGCATGTCCAGATGGTGGCACAAACTAAAAATTGGACCATGGGTCCTGTAGCTTACCGGCGGCAAGCAATCTTATAGTGTTGATACAAGTTACTAAAATTTCATGTTTGACCTTTGAATCATTGAAGGTCAATGTCAAGGTCACTGAATAAAAGTTCACATACATTTATAAGACCTCCTGTAATACAATCCCAAACTCTGAAGCAGTTTTGGTGATACAATTCATTGAAAATTCAGTATGTCAATTGTGAACTGTGAAAGGTCACAGAAGGTCAAGTTGAGGTCAGCAAATGGACTTCATATGACCTTCTAAATGCCTCTAAACAAACCTCAATTTGTTACCATTTTGGTGATACAAGTCATTGTAATTTCACTATTGAGTTTGACCCTTAAAGATCACTGACAGTCAGGTTGAATGTCACTAAATGAAAGACCATTTGCGACTTCCTTTTAGTCTGTGATACAAACTAAGGCTCCATCTGTGACCTTTTTAGTGATAGAAGTCATTGAATTTTCACTTGGTCAGGTTTGACCTTCGAAGGTCAATATGAAGGTCACCAAATGAAAGTTCATATATGACTTCCTATATGTCTCCAATACAAACCTATGCTCTATCTGTAACAATTTTGCTGATATATGTCAATGAAATTTCACTGTAAAATTTGCCTGTTGAAGATTACTGAAGGTCAAGTTCAAGGTCACCAAATGAAAGTTCATATATGACTTCCTATATGCTCACAATATAAACCTAAGCTCTTTCTGTAGTAGTTTTGGTGATAGAAGTCATTGAAATTTCACTATGTGAAGTTTGACCTTCAAAGGTCACTGAAGATCAAGTTCAAGGCCACCAAATGAAAGTTCATATATGGATTCCTATAAGTGTTCAATACACTCCCAATCTTCAATATTTTCAGGCCTAGAAGCCTTTGAAAATTGTAAAATTTTGCTTGTGCTCTAGTTTCACCTTTCAAGGTCATCTGAGGTCAGCTTTAACACATCCAAAATATAGGTCATATATGACTTTCTATATGTCGATAATCCAAACTCAATCTCTATCTGCAACCATTTAGCTTCCACAGGCTATTTTGCCCATTCTCCATAAGACCCAATGTTAAAATAAGACCCAATGTACAGCACCCCCACTAGACCCACTTCTGTCAATTCAATTAAAATGGCACTCACACTGTACATAAAGTGTATCAAGGCAAGTTGATTGCCAGATTTAGAGAAAAAGTTATCAGACAGTTTTTGAGAAATAATTTTTTGAAATGTCAAGTCTTATCTTTTAACATTGTTAATACAGGGTGTACCAAAAAAAAGTGCACACTTTGAAAAATGTCTCCAAAATTGATATAATATCATTTTCCAAAAATCTATTATGATGTATTGATGGACCATGCCCTCATGCTCCTATTGACACCTGGTTAATCGCCTGCTGTTCCGCATGAGTGAACACGGATTGTTTATTTTCACCCGATTTAAACTGGCTTGCGCACAGAAATGAGAGGGTTAAAAACAAAACAAACAAAATGGTTGGCAAGTTTAGACATTTAATTTTTTCCTCACTAATTTTCATGAAAATTGGATTAACCCTTTGTCCGCTACCAGCCCACAAACACTGGACTCACATTTTGCTATTCTCAGCACACTTACAACAGCATGACTGCTCACATGGAAAGAATCTATATGAACATATATGCGCATATATGCAACCTATCTGCCGCATATATGCAGCATATATGCGCATATATGCGGCATATAGGCCACATTCAGGTACATATATGTGCTTATAGAAGGCATATAGGTCTCCTATATAGCTCATATACCCAATGGCAGGTTCTGTTTGTCATACCTATTGTATAGCTCATATCTCACTTTTGCAACTGTCATACATGATGCCTTGCTCATATTTTTATTCTCAAGGTAATATCTGCATATTAGTCCAAAGTCCCTTACAGAAATAACAAGAATTTCATGCAATAACTTATTAATCGCATGTGAACACGTGAAATTGGCATCACATTTGATCCTAAATACATGTTGACATGTGACAACGGCATGTTATGTGTAAACCAATCATTATCAACTATGGCAAGTGAGAGGAAACAAAAAGCTACGATAAACACAAATATCTAATACTATTTGTTACTTTTTTTTCCTGAAACATTAACAAGGTCACCAATTCTTTCTTGACCATACTTATTTCCATTCTATGAAGACTGAGTTGAGTATTGTGGAAGAGAAGGAAATGTATAAAAAAGGTATAAAAAAAGAAATGTATAAAAACAAAATGGTTTGATTATGTTTATTTCATCAATTAAGCATTTTTTCAAGTTTAAGTCACTGTCAGATTCAACATATTAGATAAAAGTGGATTCACAGCATTACAGCTCATACACTTCCAGTGAAAGGTTATACACTACACTGTTACATCTACCAAATGGCAATGTTTTCTATCTTGTCTGTAATGCAGTTTGTAGATGAATACGGCTCCGAGGTCCTTAGTCTAAATGTAGCAAAATAAAACAAAATAACAAAATAATAGTACACAGATGAACATACATTCAAGTAAACATGCCTTTCAAAAAGTCATTTTCATCCCCACATCTATTTGTGCATTTCACTGTGGTTAATGAATTTGAAGACGAAGTCTACATTTCTGTTCACAGTTTTAATGAACAGACACTTGTCTTTTATCTGAGATGCTTGTATGGCAACTAAAGGTCCCAGACTTTTTCCCACGGGGATGAAATAACAAGGATTCTTAAATTCCCACACGGAAAGAACCTATATAAACATATAGGTTTTAATCCCCACCCAGTGGTCGGCAGCTCTTTTCAGAAGTAGCGCGCAATTGGCCAATGCGCTACATGGATGCAAATTGCGAAGGGCCTGCTGGGAAGGGTTATGTAGATTAGAGTTCCTCTAATCGCGTCCTGTTGGTCAGACGGGCACTGATAAAATTGATTCTGACTCAATTATGTTTAAAAGAATGGATGGAGGAAGCGCAACCTGGATCTAATGACTACCCAACAGGTGCTCAGTAAAACGGGCAAAGTTACGCGAAAAAAACGAGTCTAGGGAGTAATGCCCAATATAAAATAAGGCAATTACACAAGGAAGAAATACAGGCGCTCCGTCAAGGATGAAAAATAGGTGACATTTTAATTCATGAGCGAGGCAACAAGACAGACCAACGCGTTTCGACACTAGGGGCTCTATCTTTCACCCTGCCTTACCCGTTGCCACTACCCGCAACCCGTGAATTACGCATTTAGCAGCTTCCACTATCCCTAAACGATATCTTGCGGCCACACTACCCGCTATGCATTATGCCTAATCCTTTATTTGCGCCTGGAGGTGCGCCCGTGGGCGCAGTGGCGTAGCACGGGGGGGAAAAAAGGGTACTGATTACCCGGGCCCACAGTGGGAGGGGGGCCCGTGAGAAGCCTGGAATGAAAAGTGTAATTTTTTTTTATTAATTTAATTTTTTCTTAGTAATTAATGTCATTATTGAATCAAAAGCAACTAAATGGATTGGTCAAAAGATTAAAGTTGGTCTCAAATAGAGTAAAATAAAATACTAGGGGCCTCTGCTCCCTCCTTCTAAAATGTACAAATGGTATAGTCCACCCCTTGCGCTGCGCGGGAGAGCAAGAGGAGAGGAGGATAGACAGTAGGTGACTAAACAGGAAGTGTGATGCCGCCTAAAGTTTATGGCTTCCAACCTCTTCAAGCCTGGAGGTCGCTAGAGCTAATGAGATATTTAAACTAGAGGCGCTACGTTGGTCGTTCCAATGTGTGCAGAGCTGGCCGCCACCTTATGACGGGCGTGCCTGCCGCTTGAATCCATGTAAACAAATACGTTCTGGTTAATATTTCAGTAAATATCAATAATAATCATTCAGCAACGTTTTGATTTCTGGCCTTTTTCTGACCGATAACTACTGTAGAGAAGAGTTAGCTTGAAGCGCCATTTCTGTCTTTTATCGCCCATTGCGTTTACCAAAAGCGTTGTTGCTAATTAAGTTAGCAGCTTACATAGTAGGTCCGTTCATTGTCAATGGTTCCTACGACGTAAGTGAGCATCTGTGATTTCGGGAAACGGACCCCTGAGCGATTGATATTTTTTCCATAGGGAATGTTTGAAAATACGGTGGTACACACCCAAGCCATCATAAAACCCCTTCGGTAGTCGGTACGGTAATTTTATGACTGATCTCGTTCTGTCAGGCCGGGTCTATTTCTCTAGCAGTACGATCAAGGACGGACACTTGTCAACTAGTAAGATAAATTAGCATCGCAAATGCCGGGAACCTTGATAACAAGTGTCTTATTGTGACCGCAGCCAAGTCGTGAAACTAGTTTATTAGCTTAGTGAGAAAAAAAAAACGCTGGTTTGTAATTGAATCTGACACGTAGGCCTATCTATTAAAAAAGAAAAACAATAAGTGGTTTGTAATTGGATCAGACACGTATCTATGACTTTTTTTTGGTAGAAGCAGCATGGTGCAGACACGGACACTGACACTACGATGGATGAGGAACAAGTAAACATCTACTCGCATCTACTGACAGTGGCTGCTGATTTCAACGGGTTTTCGGATGTGCCTCACTCTTAAGTCGGGAGTGATTCAAAGTACTGCCGTATTTTCGCTTGTTAGGACTGTATGGCACTCAGTGGAAATCAAAATTTCTGGAAGGCATGAATCCACTTAGCTGCACCTTTCTGTGATGGACGCCCGTCACAAGATGCCGGCCAGACTTACACATTGAAATCGTAACCTAGCGCCTCTAGTTTATGTTGCTCGTTGGCTGGAGCAGTGTGCGAAATACTGGAGGTCCGAACACCCCGATTAACCCATGAGACCCTCTGAAAGCCTCAAAAGCAAAATTTGAAGGGGTCTCAAATTTTGTCTTAAGAAATAAAAAATAAAATATTTATTGTCACTAATGGTCACTAAAATGTTTTTAAGCTCACCACGTCCAGTATATAGAATTCAAAACATTTATTCACAAATATGTTCTATTTTTTTTTTTTTTTGCCAAGCGGAGCCAGCCAGTCCTGGGCACGTATGCAAATTAGCCATGCGCGCCAAAGAGAAGAAAGACATAACCTTGAGAAGTTGTACTAAAAATGGCGAGCAAGCGAAAACTAAACCAGAGTGTATCACTCGTACGCTTTGGGTTCACATCCAAAAGTGTGGCACTCAGGGATGAAGAGGCACCAAAAGTCGATGCTGGGGCAGCTAGCACAATGGGCCCACTCTCGCTACCAAAACGGAGGATCCTCTGATTCCTTTCCCACCCAGTGACCCTGAAGCCGAGTGCTCCACTGAAGCAGTAGGTGCTGAGGTATCATTAGTTGCTACAGCTGCTAGCACAAGCGACTTGTCGGCTGGTTGGACAGTGAAACAAGTGGGCGACTGGACGAATAGATGAGTGTGCGCGACTGTGCGTGTGTCCTTTTCGGCTTCGGCATACTGCATGATTATGTAGGCCTTGTGATTGGTTGTGGTCTCAGTAAAGCAGCCTAGCCTTGGAGTTGGAGAAGTTGGGGTGATTGCGTGCGTGTGTGTATCTGTGCGTGAGAGAGCGAGAGAGCACCTGCTATGGTGATGTTGGGCTTGTTGTTCATAGGCTGTCTTGTCAGTATCCGCCGTGGTGCTTATTTCAATTTGAGAGATTGCCTGTTTGCACAGTTTGGCGAATGGGCTTTGTGTATGTGTTCAATGATGTATCTGTCTGATCATATTTGTTGTAGATGGATGGTTAAATAATGTCACACGATCGGTGATACTGCAGGCTCTCATTTGCAAGTGCACTGATTGTGTGCCAGTCTCCGTCCGATAGGCTATACCTGGCATTTTTCAGGTGATGGCTCATGTAAGTGCGCCAGATTGGTGCCAGTTATTGTTGCGTCTGCATTGTAATGCACAACTTTGCCTCTCCTTGTTAATAAAACAACGTGCATCCAAACAACTTTAGCCAATGCAACCTCCTATGTCAGTGTTGCTTTACGAATACTACAGCATTTCGCCGGATTATCAAAAATTGTTACTTTTACTTTCTACTTAACCAGAGTAACAATTCTACTTGAGTACAATTTTTACTTTTTTTCACCTATGAATAAAACCCAGCAGTTGGAATCTTGTTCAAACTTGAAAGAACCTGGTGTGTTGTGATTTTATAAAGTGCAACCGTGTAAGGTACATAAAGAACCACAAGTGGTAAAGTCAAGAAATATATATGCAGTGTTATGAGAATTGTCCGAATGTGGGGTTAGATGCTTAAATGGTAGATATTATATCTTACTTTGGGAATATGCAAATAAACACGAAGTAATGTGAAGGAAATAAACTATTGCTTTTAATACAAAGAAATTAAGAGTTAAAAAAATACATAAAAATGCATAGATATTTGTAAAAAAAAACAAAACAAAAAAAAAAAAAAACACTTTTCTTGTTTGGGGGGGGGCCCTGTGTCATTTTCTTTCTGGGGGCCCAAAATCCCTAGCTACGCCCCTGCGTGGGCGTGTTTATGCGCTTTCCCTAAAATTGCTATCTTGACCACACACTTTAGGGAAAGCATATAGCGGGTCCTAAAACCACGCGCCACCGCATTTTGGGCTTTCACAAGAACCCTATGCATTAGCACTCAGCAACGGAAATTTTTTCCTCTTAGAGCAGCATTTCAGAACTCTCTTGCGAATGAAGGTAATTTCGGACAAGTATGTACACCTGTTTTTGCAGCACGGTCACAAGAACTTGCTGTAAAAAAAAAAAAAAATAGACAGCTGTCCGATTGGGGTGGGGTTCCAAGTGGCAGACTTGGAGAACACAAAACTGCCATTCGAACCAACAATCCAAATTATCCTATGGCCGTTCATTACAACCAAGCAGGTCACAGTAACCCTTCCTCTTTAAAAGCAGTCGCCCTAGAGGTTATACCTTACCAGATAAGAGGCGGTAACCGTTTAAGAAAACTTCTTCAACGAGAAACTTTCTGGATAGTCACATTAAAGGCCACCCAATCCCCAGGGTTAAATGATGAAATTGATTTTCTCCCATTTCTGTGACATTCTTTTAAACTCTTATACCAACTTTTATCCTTGACAATGATAAAAAAAATTTTCTGCATCTGTAAAAATTATTGTCTTACATGATTGTATAATTATTGTTCCCCTGTTGTGTCTTGAGCCTAAAATATTTAAAATATTTAACTTTTGCTTCCATTTAGAAGCTTGACTATATTTATAAGCTTTGAAAGAATAAAATGTATCTTCTCTACATATATTTTTTTGGCTGGGACTATATAAATGTATTTATCTAGTGAATGTTAACTTCTTTGATGTTGAAGTCTTTTTGTTTCTAATGTATGTACATTGGCTCACTGTTATTGGCACTTTTTAAATTTGTTTGGAGCTTACGTGGCAGCTCCTGTGCACTGAGAAGATCATGTGCTAGGCCTGGTAGCCTCCCACGGCCAGCCTATTTCTACCTGTCGGATCAAGTGTGTGTTAGACCTTGATGAAGACCTAGTGTCGAAACGCGTTGGTCTGTCTTGTTGCCTCGCTCATGAATTAAAATATCACCTATTTTTCATCCTTGACGGAGTGCCTGTATTTTTTCCTTGGGTAGTTGTCTTATTTTATATTGGGCTTTACTCCCTGGAATCGTTTTTTTCAGTTATGTATAAGTTTTCTCCGTCCTTGTTCTGAGTTTACGACATTACTGAGAGTAAATGCTGAAAGGAGATTTCCTAACGAGCGCGGGCTTTGGAGGAGGGTCGTGAGCTAATAGTACTTCCCTGGGTTGTCAACAGGAGGCCACATAATGTGGAAAAAGCCTACATACTTGTACATAATTCCCTAATTGGATCTCCCAGATTCAAGCGTGATTGGAAATGCCAAACGGGGAAAAAAAAAAATTTTTAGTTTTAAATTAGGGCCACATATAGGTTTCGCATATATGTGACATATAGGTACATATATGTACCTATAATATATGAAAACGGCCAATTTTATGTATGTCGCATATATGCAAAACCTATATTTGGCCCTATATTAAAACCTATATGTTTATATAGGTTCTTTCCGTGTGGGTGTACTTATGTCCATGGTTCAAGGAACGTTGCATTCAAATTTCAATCTTCGACATGGGCTCCATTCCTTTGTACACAGACCTCTGTGCTCCTCATTATGTCATAAACAGACCGTCAGACCATTGCAGGATCCTGCCTCAAAATGGCAACCTCAGCAATCCGAGTCTGAAGTTGGCGGGCTGGTAGCAGATAAAGGGTTAATCCAATTTTCATGAAAATTTGTGAAGAAAAAATTAAATGTCTAAACTTGCCAAGCATAATGTTTGTTTAGTTTTTACCCCTCTCAATTCTGTGCGCAAGCCAGTTTAAATCGGGTGAAAATAAACAACCTGTGTTCACTCATGCGGAACAGCAGGCGATTAACAAGGTGTCAAGAGGGGCATGAGGGCATGGTCCATCAATACATCATAACAGATTTTTGGAAAATTATATAAATTTTGGAGACATTTTTCAAAGTGTAAACTTTGAAAGAGCTGACCTTCAGCTTTTTGATTATTGAATCGCATTCTCGTTAGTTGAAGCATGGTACAACTTTACAAAAAATTTGAAAATTCACTCAGGACACTTATTTCAGATTTAACCATTTCTGATCGGAGTACTTTATCCAAAAAGAGATTTATTGAAGACATACAGGTATACGTGCATTCATTTGATGACATGGCTCTGCTCTGAGATATCTCTGCCCATCCAAACCTGGAACCAAACCTGCACCTAACCTGCACCTAACCCTCCCGCCCATAGAACAGGGCCTACAGCGACCATGACCTCAAAAGGAAGAGATATTGTTATAGAATGGCAACTTGGTCATAAGAACATAGGATAATTGAATGATATACTTGACTGCTGGAGCTAGGGCGGAGGAGGGTTGTCAAATGAGCAGTGCGAGGAGCTACTTCTCAGGATGCTAACTTAAACAAATGTGCATATTACCAGTAAAGCAATCATCTGACGGTGAAGTCAGGTGACAGTCATGTACACTCAGCTGACTCACCAACAGGTTGAAGCAGCTGCTCCATGTAGATCAGCGCTGCTTGACTCCGTGGCCCATCAGAATTTACACCAAGGCTACATTTATTACAGGACAACATGCAATCAGCTTGAGTGATGCTCTGGAACAATCTGAGCAATCATGACACAGTCCCTGAGATCACAAACCTCAGATGCTGCTTGCAATGAACAATGTTATTTTTAAAGCTGGGGAGGTGGGGGGAGATAAGCAGATTTTTTTAGTATCCCGGATTAGGAGCGGCGTAGAGGGCACAGAGCCAGAGAAATGAATGAATGCTGCCGTGGTTCGCTAATTGGGCGAGAGAAGCTAAAGTTAAGGATGACTGGACAGAAACGAGCTTGTGACCACCCTCAATTTCAGTCAGGACACTTATGTGAAATTTAATCATTTCTCACAGATTGACATGCATTTGAGTTTGGCTGTGACTCTGCTCAAGTGACGCTCTGGAACAATTTGTTTGTACAAGCATGACACAGACAGTCCCGGAGATCACAAACCTCCATAATTGCACTCCCAAATGGAGCAGTCACCTCCTGATAAAATCAGAGTAAAAATGGAATGGAATGAAATGGATTAATGTGTTGCAGCTAGCATGATGCATTTGCTTTGAGTTCCTGCTAGGGATGCTGAATGCAGATGGAGGAAACCCTAACCAGCAGGCTTGGGGAGTAACGGAATACACATAATGGCAATACGTAATTAGGATACAAAAAAAATCTAACTGTATTTTTGTTAGGGTTACACAAAAAAGATGTAATTAAATTACAGTTACGTTCTGTAAAACAGGGGGATTACTGGATTATAATTGTAAATTAGTCTGTAATCAAGAAGGACAATAAGAAGACACGAAGAAGAAGAAAAGGGGGTCTGGAGGCAAAAGCGCACGTGTATCACAGCACTTTACGAGAGTTACAGCACTCCTCCAGAACCCTACTGTTGTTAACTTGTCAGTCATGGCATCCAGCTATGCGGGTAAAAATGCGTTCAACGGGTGGAAATTTCGGGATCATTTTGTATTTACGGATAATAAGGGAAACATGTCACTGCACAGTGCAAGTTCTGCCTTCCTGTTGTCAAAATCCTGTCGGCCTCAACGACCAATTTGGAGAAACATTTACAGGTAAGACAGACAATCCTTCTAGCTTAGCTAATTTACCCAATTTACCCTACCTGTCACCATTTTTTCCTAATGAAAATAGTTTTGGTGGTAAGTGTGATGCTGGTGAATGGGATGGTCTTTGGGCAAAAACAAGCTCCAGCCTGTTATAAATAGCTGTAGTTGACTTGAAGTTTGATTATGAAGTGTTTTACCGTTAGCTTCATAGCGTTAGCCTCATGAGTATCACTACTTCTACAGGGGTGTGCCCGCTTTTCCAACAGCCCAGTAGTCCGTGATATGCCCTCCGTCAGTGCGTAAGTAGAAAACAATGAAATGAAGATGCAACAAACCAATTTGGCTATGTTCTGCAGATAAAACAGTTTATTTGCTTCATCTTTCTGGAACCGATGCGGAAAGAGTGCACAGAGGAGTATTTGGGTGGAATGTTGGATCTAATTAAAACTTGATGGAAAAGGTAGAGGAACCAGTGGCGAGAGGCTACGGCCTCGGTGTCCATCGTGAATAACGGCTCCGGGGAGAAGCGTGGTTATTTTATCTTGAGGGATGTAGTTTGATATGGGCTCGAACAGACTGAGGGCAGAGTCTAGGCAGAAGAGGAATATGGGCTGAGAAATGCTGAATTGATCTGTTTACTACTCTTTATCTTGAACATGAGGCAGTCGGTGGAGTAGAATGAGATGTCGTTTAGGCTGGTGTGACGAGAAGGATAATAATTAGCGGAGAGCGGAGCAAACTCTGCACATCTAAAAAAGAACCAAAGAAGGCCAATAGAAACACTGCTTCTAGAGCGGAATCCGTGGAAGGAGAATGGTACCCTGCACCAGCGTCTGGATGCAGTGAGAGAGGAGGTCTGCTGTTAGGGGTAAACGTTTGGTCAGAGCGGGAGGTTCTTGTTTACGTAAACCTCTCAGCAGTGTTTCCACGTGAAAGTGGGAAATAGATGAGCACAGATAACCAGTGGCAAATCTGACAAAGAAGTTGATGCAGCTTAGAAAGAGTTGTATTGGGGCTGGTCGAATGTGGTTTATGGAGTGAATGTACGAAGTCAAGCTCATAAGGGAAACGACGTCGAGTGCCGGGAATGGCAGTCGGAGGGCTGAATGGAATTTCTTGAATTGCTTCCGTCCTGCAAGGGAAAAAAGCAAGCCGGGGGGAATGGCGTGGAAGCGAACCCGTTTAGAATGGTATCTCGAGAAAAGCTGGCGAATGGCTCGGGTTGTGGTGTCAGGGGTCGACACTCGTGGAAAACTGAGGAACCGGAGTGGGGTGAATGTCCAAGTGCGGTGCTAAGCATCTGATTCTCTGCCAGGAGAAAACGAGGAGGGGCATCAGTGATGGCATTTTACGGTTGGGAATAAGTGTGGCTTTGAGCATGGACTGGTGTTTTGCGGAAATTAGGGTTAGTTTCCTGAGGAACGGCATGAACGAGAGGGAGCGGGAACAGCCTTTGTTTACGGTGTCTACTGTGGTCAGTTGTCATAATGTACAGTTATACATTTGGTGGCCCGTTCATGACCCTGAATGAGGGTCCAGTGATGATGGGATACGGTGAGGCGAACAGAGATTTAATAGCCCTTCTTCCCGGAAACGCCAAAGGAACCCCCAAAAAAGCATGGGTCGAGTGGGATGGCCCTAAGCATTTGCGATATCGGCTTTAGCCAACCAGGCGCCGCGACCAGCGAGGCGGATGAGAGTGTGAGACGGAGGACAGTCAGTAAAGGGTTAACCACTGTTGGGCAAGCAGCCAGTCGGATTGCATGGAGCAACGAGCTTGAGCGTGGAGACGGCAGATGGACAGTGTGCAGGCGAGGCGGAATGATGGATTGCGGGACTGAAAGTCAGCCGAGAGCGTGAACCTTGCCATTGCGGGTGACCGTGAGGTGGAGATGCGTAGTTTACGTGAATGTTTGCCGGCGAGGTGAAGTGCACCAACAACCAAAGCGCTGCTAGCGAAGCGCTAGTGGGCTGTGCCACTGCGAGTGGCCGTGAGGAGGATACGCGCAGTATCCGTGCATGTTTGTCGGCAGGGCAAAGTGCACCAATTACCAAAGCACTAGCGAAGCGTTAGTGGGCTGCACCACTGCTAGTGGCTGTAAGGTGGATACTCGTGCAGTATCCATGGATGTTTGCTGATGAGGCAAAGTGCACCAATAACTGAAGTGCTAGCGGGCTGCGCCACTGCTAGTGGCTGTAAGGTGGATACTCAATGCAGTATCCGTGGATGTTTGCCAACGAGGCAAAGTGCACCAATAACTGAAGTGCTAGCGGGCTGCGCCACTGCTAGTGGCTGTAAGGTGGATACTCGTGCAGTATCTGTGGATGTTTGCCGACGAAGCAAAGTGTACCAAAAACTGAAGCGCTAGCGAAGCGCTATTGGGCTGCATCAATGCGAGTGGCCGTGAGGTGGATACGCGTAATATCCGTTAATGTTTGCCGGCGAGGCAAAGAGCACCAATAACAGAAGCACTAGCGAGCTGCGCCACTGCCAGTGGCTGTAAGGTGGATACACGTGCAGGTGCGAGCCATGGTAAGCCTTGCAGGGGAGCCGCGGGCTCTCGCTTCTGAGCGCCGCTGTTGACGAGAGGCGTAGCTACTGCAAGACGGCGGTCTGGAATTCCTACGACACGGAGCCTTCGGTTGTCATCGCGGGGAGAGCGTGGTTCGGAATGTGAGCACCCCGAATGGGGCGAGCGGGTGACGCTTCGTGGTGGAGGTACGAATATGGAAGAGTGTGGGCGGGTGCGTGGAGGAGAAGCGGGAGTTGCGGGACAGATTGAGAAGACTTCTCTGGAGCCTTGGAATTATTCTGCGGAGGAGGGACTCTGCGGAATTTCGCCTTTCGTGCTTCGGGTAAGCGAACTCTTGCTGTGCACTGGCTGTCTGGTTTGCGAGTAAACGACGTAGAAACGAGACGAGCGGGGATTGTGGGAATGTAGGAGGTATGTATAGGCGTAAGGACAAATAGGAAAGCGTATTGGGAGTTGCCCTGTTCATTAACCTACGTTATCGGGAACTCCCTTTAGTAACTGTATTGGAATACATTTTTAAAGTAGCCCACCCAAGCCTGCTGACCAGACACCATAAGTCACTTAACATAAAGGAAGTTGCTACACGAAGTACAAACTATGTGCGGTGACAAGCATGTCACATTTCTTTGAATTCACATTTTCTTTCTTTCATTCAAGCTTACATGACCTTCCCCTCTGGTTGCAGGGATATTAGCAGGAATGCTGAATGCAGACCGAGGAATATCTGGCAAGACACTCTGAAGGTGGCTTGATACAAAGAAAATATACTATGTGAGATATGAGACTATGTATCGCCAGAAGCATGGCACATTTCCTTTGAATTCACGCAAACATGCATGACCTTCTCCTCTGGGTGCAAGGATATCAGCAGGCGTGCAGAAACACAGACAGAGGAACATCAGGCAAAGACCCTCTAAACCTCGTAAACCCGAACACCCCCGCGGTACCAGGGGTGCAAATTACACATCAGAAATACAGCATATTCCCTAATAGCAACATCGTCATGCGGTATATCCACTTAACAAGAAGAAATTCGGCAAAAAGCTCATCTTGACCATTTTTACCTTAACCGAACACAATTCAAGCACAAAGCAAGTAAATAAGCATGTAGCAAAACACAGAATAAAATAATATCAGGGCTCAATCGCTAGTGTTTCTTCTGAATTTGTGCTAGGCATACAAATGATACATCAAATGAAAGAGGAAAGTCCACAGAATCCAATGATATAAGCCTTGTCATTCTAAATCAAAACCACACTCAAAGAATTGCAGGCATGCACTTTACATTCTACAGAGATGAGCAAAAAAATTTTCTTACCTTTGATATTTTGTAATAAAAAACTGTTCGAGGGTAAATCTGCACTTTGTTATTGTTAGCCCAATCTGCCCCATGTTATTTTTTTTTTTCCAAACTAGATGTCTGCCAGTCTCCATGCATGTTTTTTTTTCCCAGGGCACTGCTTCAAAGGATGTCAGGGCTCCTGAGCATTCCCTTTGCTCACCTATATATTTTTGCATTCCCGGAGGCGTCTCCATGTGATTTAAAAAGCACAAAAAATATATACTTGGTTTGTTTGTAGTATTTTCTGTAAACTTATCTGATAAATATTCAACAGTCATTTTCAGGTTACATTTTCCATTGAGGACATGAACTTAACGTTTCCAAATTTTGGCCCAGATGCAAACCCCCACGGACGGATCGGGTTTTACAAACCTGATTGTTATTCTGAAATAAAATAACACCTTAATATTCCCATAACTAATGTTTTTTATGTTTTACTGAGGCCATGGGCATGTATTTAAAAACTCATCGTCAGAGTCATTCAAAAAGCAAAACTATACATTAAAACAGGCTAGAGTTTGTTTGTAGTATTTTCTGTAAACTTATCTGATAAATATTCAACAGTCATTTTCAGGTTACAGCCAATGGTATTTTTCCACACTTTATAAAACCTTGGTTAAAAACGACATGAACTTAATTAATACTGGCAAAGCATTTATGGTCTTGTATGCCAGGAAAAGTGAAGCAATAGCAGCACAACACTGAGTAGGACATCAGAGTACGTATAATCCTGTAGACACATTATTGCCAAATTGCAAGGAAACATGCAAATTTGGAACAGCAAATCAGATAATGAGTTTGTAGATTAGGGCCTATATAATCAAAAAACTTCCAATACTTGCGGGTGTGGCTGATCTATTAGCGTTGAGCATTCCCTACGACCTCAGGTGGTAAATACTTGATGGAACAACGTCCACCTTACCAGATTTAAGACTACTGAGCTGCCTGTATTAAAAATTTTCAGCCTCGTGTGTATGGAATGGAGTGATTGTATCCATTACCTCAATTTACTGGGACTGTACAGCCAAAATGAGACCTATTAAGAATAATGTAATGATATTGATTATAACATACGTGCTTTATGGCCGAGGGTGTCAGATTCCAAGTTGATACAAGCAGCATGGTGCCCATTGGTGAAAACATTACAATGTAACAAAAATTCGGTCCGGTTATGGCCTCATTTTCTGAAACGCTAAGACTAATGTGGTGACAGTCATCTAAATTACTGCATAATGATCAATAATTACCACAAACAATTCCCATCGCCAAACATAGCGCTGTCTAAAATAGCCGCTGACCGAAACTTTCAAATAACTGTTCCTTCTCTTTGATGCAGAAATGCACAGTCCTAAACTACGAAGGCCTACATCCATGGCACTTAATAGTTCTCATTAAGAGTGAAAGAGGCGACAATGTCGACAGCAGCAAGCATGATTTACTTACTGTATATTAGAAATATTTGATTACTATTATCACCCAGTACAAAACAGAGATAGATTTTCCCTGAACCTCAGATTAGCAAACCCCCAGACTCTACCGAGCGTGTCTTGGCCGCGTTACGGCCACGACTCGGTCACCGGAGCTGATTGCGGCTATTCTAGACAATGCTTGTGTTTCCACTGGCTACGCCACCACAGGTCTTGGTAGCGTCCCAGAAGCGACTCTCTGCTCCGCGGAGGATACGCGGCTAGTCTATTTTTGATGGAGATGGACTGCAGTCACGTCAAGCTAAATAGAGCAGATCGTGCAAGGCAGGAAGTCACAAACAGATTCGGCATAGTACATCAGGTAAATTTTCAAAATAAAACACCCTGTATTGACACAAGATCAAAGTTTCCGAATAATACACCCTGTACCCACTCGGAGTGATGGCAATTTCAACTCTCAAGTTTAATCCGTTTCAAACAGGATTGACACTGCCTGTTGACACAGGTTTACAGTACTGTTTTGGAACTCATTCACATGACCGAATTGCGTCGTATGCAACCACAGGAAGGTTTGAATCCTTGTGGAGATTATTCTTAGTGATGAAATTTGAGAGACGTGCTGTTAAACAAGTGAGCACAAAAAAGTCGGGAATGACAATAAACACGATAAAAACTGGCAAAAATAGAAAGCATTTAACTACGTAGCCTACTTACCTATGGCAGAAGCACAAAAATCCAGAAAAAGTGACGAAATAAGCTAATTCTGAGCAGATCAACTTTATTAGTTGGTGGGACACTTTGTGATTTTCTTTCCCCACTTTGTGAATAGCTTTGAGGCTGAGCACATAAAATGAACACAATAAGCCATAAATTATGAGCAGCCCAATTGTCGTTCATCATAGCACGTAGTCCATGTCGCGTGCCGCACTTTTAACATACATGCCAACTCACTACTGCTTTTGGGCGTTTTGTTCAGAATGAAACGCCCCAGAGGCGGTGTTAGACCCGAAAATTATTGGCTATTATCCCACCCTTTATTGACAACAATTTGTCCTGGCTAATTCTTGATGGTTTTCCTTCATTAACACGTTTTCCAATTCAAGAATAATCAAGTGACAATTGAAGACACGGCTTCTCTCCCCCATGTGATCTAAAAGCGACGAAATAATGGGCTACATTCAGTACAGAAAAATAATTTAATTATAATTAGGTCTATGCTCCGGCACTCGGCGACGGCATTTCAGAACTCTTCAGCGAATTAAGGTAATTTCGGCGACAAGTACGTTCACCTGTTTTTTCAGCATGGTCACGCAACTCGCTGCATAAAATAAACAGCTGTCTGATTGAAAAAATGTAATCGGACGAAAATAACCTTCATTCGTACTAGTCAAATGCAAAATAACCTTCATTAAATTATTTTTCTGTACTGAATGTAGCCCATTATTTTCGCGAGTCACTTGATTATTCTTGAATTGGAAAACGTGTTAATGAAGGATAACCATCAAGGCATTTCAAATTCTGTCAAAAAAGGGTGGGATAATAGCCAAAATTTTAGTGAGTTGAGGCATGTATTTTTAAAAACGCCCCAAAAGCACTGGAATGCAAGCATGCAAGCATGCACCCTTAAACCTCTGGACAACATTTTCTTTTTATTTATCAATTTAACCCCCGCAATTGCCAGCCTCTTGGAGGGTCACTTCACGATAGCAAATGCAGATCATAGTATTTATTCTTAATGACAGCATGTTGCCAAGTTCAGTGTGAGCAAAAAATGGTCAAGCGAATACTTGTTGCTACATTTTGTGAATAGGATGTGCACTGCCACGTAGTTTTTGAGGTGTAACTACAGATCTCAGGCACACCTGTTGATTAGGCCATACGCAGATGGCAATTCTATATCGAATAGCCACATTTAAAAAGCAAGATTTCTGAGCTGTGGTCCCTAAAGCCAAAGCTTCAATAAACTTTTAAAACTCAGAATAAACTTCATGGTGTAAATACGGCCTTGCACACAACTCTGTACTGGGTTACTCAAAAGAACATATTAACCATGATTAGAGAGAGATCCTTGCAATGCGTTTTAGACCTCAGCTCAGTGGAATTGAAGAACGCTAATGCTTCCCAGTCAGAATCTGCAGTTGCTGGTGATGAGACGGAACATTTTAAAGAGATATTAGAAGAATACCCGTTCCTTCAGCCAGACAAACTTCAGCATTTAGTAACCTGAAACATTCGCACAAGCATAAAATCCACATCGTCATCAGCCAAATGAACCTCCGCCAAATTACGGTATGTAGAGGAAGGACAACCCTAGATATTTAATTTCTGAACATTACAATAAATTGCCCCTGAGAGAGTGAAAAACCACTACCTCCATAGCAGGTGGGCCAGATCATCTTCAAATAGGAGGGGAAGTGGAAAATGTCTCACTCTGCCCCATAATGGCGACAAAGGTTTACTTTGGGAACAATCATCTGCGCCAAAACGAAAAGAAATTGCCACATTTCGTATAGACAAGGCGCAGATCGATAAGAAGCAAATTTTTTTTAGGGGACTGGAGTAGGAGTGGGTGTAGAAGGCACAAAGCTAGAGAAATGAATGAACTCTGCTTTGGTTATAAAAGCCAGCCAATTGAACGGGAGAAGCTAAAGTCAAGGATGATTGGACAGAAACGAGCTTGTGACCAGCCTGACTCCCGTGACTGACTAAACTAAGGCAAAGCTCGATTCATCCAAGTCATCTAATCTCGATTCCATACCAGTCAGTCTTTTATTTAAGACTTATTTAAGGTTTTGCACAGAATTGTTAAGGTTAACCCCTTCACACAGAAGTCAAATATGGCTATTTATCCTATTTAAGGATTTATAATTCAAGCATGAGCTTCACAGAGACGAGGAGATGGCTTAAATGAGACAAGATACTTGAAGCATGTAAAATTCCATTTTAGTTCAGTTTCTTTTCTTAATTTCTGATCAGAGTAAGGGCCACAAACACAGAAAATCTTCATAAAATTCACCAATGAAATTATTTTAAAAAATTCTGAGAATTGGAAAATGGCTAGGAGGTAAAACAATAATTTTTTGGGATCATATACTCCTTGACTACAAGTGTACTTCATCTGACAATGATTTTCAAAATTATCTACTCTTTATGAGCCGAACAAGATAGCTCTCCAAGTGGCTCCCCAAGCTGTCAAATCATAAAATAGTCATATGTTTAACACAAATCAACTTTGACTCATGAATTTCAGTATGTATTTATGATTTTTTAGCGGAAGTTGGTTTTTTGAGTTCATCAACATAGGTGCGGATGGACATCCATAGTCACCAGTAACCTCTCCAAACCAAAAACCTTTTCTCCACGGTCAGTTTCAGAGTTTTGTCCATTTCTCTTCAAAGCTGCATCAACCGAAACACGTACTCATTGAAGGAACTCCTTATTTTGTGGTCAGAACATTCACCCTGCAACAGAAAGCTTGCTATTTACAATTCCAATCATCTAAGCCAAATATGAGCTGGTATAAATGCTTTTCTCACCCTATAAGGAGTAACTATAACTCACTAACACAGTAATATCTGAAATATGCATCTTTTTTTTTAACAAAACAGACATTCCACTGTCAGGATAAAGCAGGCAATATGCTACTCTAGATTGAACAGAATTGGTGAAACAAACATAGCAGAGGAAGTCCTGGAGCTGTTCGCATTTTAAATGAACGAAAACCTATTCATTTGATTTTGTTGAATATGCTATAAATTCTAAACCATTGCCATATTGAGCCAAATACCACCATATACAGTATTATTAGCAAAGGTTAATGGTTACTCCTATTGACCAATGTGGCAAACAAGCTCTGTGATCATCATGGCTATGGTCAACCAAAAAAAAAAAAAAACAGCTAGCCAGCTATCTAGCAAGCCATAAGCACTCCATATCACTCCATTGCACTCACTCAAATGGAGAGTTTTTCTTCATTATAAGGCCTCCTCCAGTGAAACAGAGCAACAGAGCTTTCCAGTACAAGGAACCCTCCAGTAATGTTCCATTCGGAATAACTCCCATTATCCATGTTGGTATCACATTGCCATCATATAAATGTAACCCAGGCGCTTCTGGGTTGGCTTTGGAAGTCTTTTTTTTCTTTGTGCTCATGTCATTCAGCTACGTACAGTTGAGAGAATACAATCTAACTTGCTGTTATGCAAGGGTTTCAATACTTTTCTGAGGGTCCAATCAAAATTTTTCAATTCCTGTGGGAAGTTTTACTGTCTGGAATAGGATAAAAATGTGTCAATCAATAGATAATTACTGCGTTATAGTTCACATGGGGGTGAACTATCACTGTGCTTTACGCAGATAAGCCTGAGCAAGCATTTGAGTGACTGGATTTCAGTGAGAGATCATGTAAGGTTGTAAGGAACCACTGAATTTGTCGAGGGATGAATCTACGCGTATATCAATGGTAGGGAATCATGCATTTTTAATATCTGATGACTATAATTGATTGTAGAATGCCAGAGTGTCAACATGTCAACCATGTTGAATTTTTGCTTCAGAAAACTTACTTTTTTCACCACATAATTGGGGTACCTTTGGCCAGTTATATCGGAAGTGCTTGCAACAAAGGACAACAATTTGTTCTGTCGCAAGAGATCATTTTTATTAACTGCTGGGTTGATACAATGGGCTAGTATATTAGCCAGTTTGCACATGGGACTTGGCTGAGGAGTTTAATTCATACAATTTATGGGAAACAGGGATGGGACTTAATTCGTCCATATTCTAAATTGGTAACAGGCACCGCTTCCTTGTGAATATTCAACAACTGTTTTGGATGTGCCACCTATTGATAGAATTGTGAAACTGCATGCATAAATAGAGCAGCCCCATGTCCGCGGGTGTTTAAACTGCACAAACATGTTAAGACAAGAGTTTGGGTTAAGTATGCCTTATGGTCAAGATTTGGGAAAGGCTGTAGAGACACACAAATAATGACCAGAAGTCGATGTAATGTCCTAGTAAAGTAGAAGGGTGTGTGTGTGTGTGTGTGTGTGTGTGTGTGTGTGTGTTTTTGTGTGTCCCCAGTGAGTAGTACCTCCATGTGGTTGGGGACGGGCAAATTCATTGACGGCTAAATCTACTCACGCGAGTTTTGATACTTGTGTGCTAAGAACAGGATGTCGACTGATGGCATCACCTAGTACATGCCAGGCTCGTTCACCTGCAGAGGTCTTGCAAGCCTCTCAGGGTAGAAATGCTTTTGCACACAGAACAAGGAGAAACAAATCTTTGTCTTGGAGGATAGGCTCATGGAACGTGAGATCAATGGTGGATACTGATGGCACACTCGAAGTGGCCAGTCAAAGAACTCATGGCCATAGAGGAGAAGAGAGGAAGATCGGTTTGATTATGAATGAACTTAGAACATACAAAGTTAAAGCAGCAGCCCTTCAAGAAACCAAATGGTTTGGAAGCAAGATGTACCAAGTGAATAAGAGCGTAGTCCTAACATCTGGACGCGCATTGCCTGATCAGGGAGAAAACAACATATGAGGAGAAGGAGGGCTCTAATACTTATGGGCCCAGCAATTGATGCATGGAAGAGAGGCGGCAAACAGTGGAAGGCCTGGAGTCCCCGAGCTGTTTCAGCATGCCTGCAGGTGGCTGAATGTGCAGAAGGCAGATTGCACATTGTGTCTTGCTACGCACCTACCAGAGCTGCAAAGAGAGAGGAGAAGGAAGCCTTCTTCCAAGAGTTAGAGAACATCCTGTCATCAGTGCCAAATGGAGAGCGATACATAGTGTTAGGAGACTGTAATGCACGAGTTGGATCAAGGGGTGAGAAGGATGATCAATGGGACGGCGTGAGAGGGCCACATGGATATGGCAAGATCAATGATGCAGGTACAGAGTTGCTTTCCTTTTTGCAGCTACATCAAGCGACGATATGTAATACTTGGTACAAGAAAAAGGATATACATAAACAAACCCGCAGCACCCCAAATCAAAACAGTGGAGCTGTATCGACTATGTGGTCATGGCCCAGCGAGACAGGAGAATGTGCCTAGATGTCTCAGTCAAGAGAGGAGCAGAGTGCAATACAGACCATAGACTGGTGTGTACAAGAATCAGATTGTGTAAGAGGATGCATAAGAGGAGAGTTCCAACTTGAAGAGACAACAGATATGATGTGTCAAGCCTTATAGAAAGCCACGGAAGTGAAAACACCGAGGAGAGGTTCATGGAACGAGTGTTGGAGAGAGCCGCTGACTCATGGCCAGAGGAAAGTTCCAGCCTGGAGGAGAAATGGCAGGCTGTACGATCGGCCTTAGTTGAGACAGCAGACGAACAGCTAGGAAAAGTGTCTCGAACCAACCCTGATTGGTTCCAAGAATCGATGGGATACCTGAAACCCCTCCTATAAGAAAGGAATGCAGCGCACCTGAGATACCTACATTCACAAAGATTTGAGGATCATAGGAAATTCAAGGAAGCAAGAGGAAGAGCAAGAGAGAGATACGAAGAGCATAGAATAGATGGTTTGAGAGCAAAGCCCAGGAAGTAGAGAAGGAAAGATTTGGAGGAAAGACAGTTTGGAAGTGTATAAGAGACATGCAGAGGGGAAGGAAAAGGCTGCAACCATCAAGAACTGTCACTATCAATGATGAGAATGGAATGACATGCACTGACCTAGATCAACAACACCAGCGCTGGAGAAGGCCCTTTAACAATGTGCTCAATGTCAGAAATCAGTTCGATGCTGCTGAGCTTAATGAAGTACGTGGAAAGGAAACTGACGACACCCTGGGAAGAGCACCAACTGCCAGAGAAGTGATGAAAGCACTTGGAAAACTCAAGAATGGAAAGGCGCCAGGGAGCTCTAATGTGTTACCAGAGATGCTGAAGTTTGGAAAGGACAACTCAGGTTTTGTTGGTGTGCTAAACGATCTTTTCCAGGAGGTGTGGGAAAGTGAGCAGGTCCCTCAGGAGTGGGTGGATGCCATCCTCATCCCCATACCCAAGAAAGGTAACCTACACTGCTGTGATAACTGGAGAGGGATTGCCTTGCTAGAAGTAGTTGGAAAAGTAATGGCAAGAATTATCCAAACCAGGCTACAAGACCTGCCAGAAAAGATACTCCCTGAATCCCAATGTGGCTTTAGACGAGCTCGCAGCTGCACAGACATGATCTTCATGGTCAGGCAACTTGTTAAGAAGTCCATAGAACACCAAGCTTAACAGTTTCTAATTTTGGTAGACCTCAGAAAAGCGTACGATTCCGTTCCCTGTGAAGCCTTAAGGGTGATCCTGAGGAAATTTGGAATTCCTGAAAATCTCATTAACATCATTATATCCTTCCATAGCAACATGCACGCTAAAATTAGGGTAGACAGAGAGCTCCTTGAAGAGATAGATGTGGAAAATGGCCTACGCCAGGGCTGCACACTAGCCCCCACCCTGTTCAATCTGTATGCTTGTGCAATAGCAGAGAGATGGGCCAATAGAGTGAAGCACATTGATGGTGCTGGTACATGGGTGTTGTACAAATTGGTCAAACAACTCTTTAGAAGGAGCACTAGAGGAGCGTGTGAAATGGTCTTTCTCAAGGGTTTGCGGATGATGTTGCCCTGCTGGCCACCACAAGAGAAGCTGCTGAGCTATCAATCAATACCTACGACGAGATCTGTAATCTGTTTGCTATGAAGGTAACTTTCCAGAAGACAAATTCATGGTTGTTGGCCATGACATAGAACCCGAAGATAGACTACCATTACAGGCTGGGGAGGCGTGTGTGGAATATGTCAGTGAATTTCCCTACCTTGGCTCTTTGGTGGCCAGCAATGGAAGGGTCGATACAGAGATAGACAAGAGAATAGCAAATGCCTCAAAGGCCTTTGGAGCTCTACGTCAAGCAGTGTTCAAGGATGCCCACCTCTCAATTGAGACAAAAAGGAAAGTATATCAGGCATGTGTGTTGTCAGTACTGCTATATGGAGGAGAGTGCTGGACACTCCTTAAACGACACCTGAAAAAATTGAACAGTTTCCATCACAGATGCCTACGCACCATGCTGGGCATAACCAATCAGAAGCAGTGGGAGGAGCGCACATCATCAGCAATGGTTAGGGAGCAGTGGGGAGATGTTGAAACTATTGATGTCAAGCTGATGAGAAGACGCCTTGAGTGGCTTGGCCACTTGGCACGGATGCCTGATCATCGTTACCCTAAGATATGCCTATTCAGCTGGCTCCAAGAGACACGTCCACAATGTGGCCCGAAAAGGAGATGGAGAGACCAGGCTAGGAAAGATATGGCCACCATAGGCATTAGAGAGAGTAGCTGGTATGACAAGGCACTAGGCAGGAGGAAGGATGTAAGTGACCAAGGCCTAAGTACACTCCAACAGCAACAAACACAACGAAGACCTGATACAGCAAGGAACGTGGAATGCACAGTATGCCAAAGAAGATTTTGTAGAGAATGTGACAAAGCACGACATAAATGTACTGACGAGAGACAAAAACCAGTGAGCGAGCAGAGAGGAGCAGTTAAGTGTGAGACATGTGGAAGGTGGTTCAGAAGCAGGGGAGGCATGGCTGTACATGCCTGTGGGAGAACGAACAGCCAGTACTCCCATCCAACCAACCAACCAACCAACCACCGAACCAAGTAACAGTGGAGCCAGAGGACATAATATGGCTACCCACAACAGAGTGACCTGTGAAAGATGCGGAAGAGAATTCAGAAGAAGTGGCGATCTAAAGAGACACAAGTGTACATCTGAGAGAAGCAAACCCATCAGCGAGCAGAGGGGAGCTGTTAAATGCAACACCTGTCAGAAATGGTTCAAGAGTGCTGGAGGACATGCAGTCCACAAATGTAATCCACCAAGTCGATCACCTAATACATAGCAACATCCAAATGGACACAGAACAGTTTCTTCTTGTTCCTTCCTTCGGAAGGACACGTGACCCGTATAGGCAGTGCTTAGACAGGACAGGAGGACAGACAGGTACGCGCGCGTGCATGTGTGTGTGAATGTCTGTGTGTGGGGTTTAATTATGCTGGTGAAGTATTGAGGGATGCAGTCACTTGGCTGCAGATAACTTGTGACCACACCTGTTTTCAAAGCCAACATTCAAACTGCCCGAAGTGGTTTTTAATGTTCTAGAGGCAATTTTTTTTTCTAACACCTTGGAGTTGGATGTTTTTTATCAGAAGAGGGCAATTACGTGTTTCTCATAAAAATAGCTACCTAATATCGCAAAACATACACTCACCGGTAGCATCATTAAAAACACCTGTTCAACTGCTTGTTAACCCAAAAATCTGCCAATGACATGGCACAAACTCAGTGCTTTTAGGCTTGCAGACATGGTCAAGATTATCTGCTGCAGTTCAAACCAAGCATCAGAATGGGGAAGAAAGCCAATAAAAGTGACTGTGAATGTGGCATAATTGTTGGTTGTTGGTGAGGGGCTGGTATGAGTATTTCAGAAACTGCTGATCATCTGGGATTTTCACGCCTAACCATCTCAAAGGTTTACAGAGAATGGTCTGAAAAAGAGAGCTGCAGTTCTCTAGGTGATAATAGGGACTTTAAGCAATGGCAGATTTTGCGATGGCTACGGCATCCCGAAATAGATTTGCGCTCCGCTGAGAAACAGTCTCTGAAGACTGTTTCCTACCCCTTGCTGAATCTATGCCGTGAAGAATTAAGGCAATTCTGAAGGCAAAAGAGGGTCAAAACCGGCACTAGCCAGGTGTACCTAATGAAGTGGTTAGTGATTGTAGTAAAAACCCAGTCAAAAATCTAGATATAGTTGCATTATAAATGTACAGTGCCATGAAAAAGTATTTGCCCCCTTCCTGATTTCTTTTTTTTGTGCATATTTCTCAGACTTAAATGTTTCAGATCATCAAACTAATTTTTATATTTGACAGAGATAACCTGAGTAAATACAAAATGCAGTTTTCAAATGATGATTTCATTAGTTAAGGGAAAAAAGCTATCCAAACCTACCTGGCCCTATGTGAAAAAGTAATTGCCCCCTGAATCTAAACCTACCCTCGGCAACAACAACTGCAATCAAGCGTTTGCAAGAACTGGCAATGAGTCTTTCGCGTTGCTGTAGAGGAATTTTGTCCCACTCTTCTTTGCAGAATTGTTTTAATTTAGCCACATTGGAGGTTTTTCGAGCATGAACAGTCTGTTTATGTGATGGCTGGTGTTTCGAGACGCCAAATGCAGTGGCCGGAACGAAAGGAAGTACAGGAATGTAAGAGAGACAAACACAGACAAAATAGGAGAAAGAGACTTGCGCTTCCAAAGGACACAAATCTAGTCCGAGAGAAATAAGGAAGCAGTGCAAGCTAGACTGTACGAAACAAAGGAAAAATCCCGGAAACCAAGATAAAAAGACAAAGCACCAGACGGTGCAAAGAAAGAGGAAAGGGAAGAGAAAGATTCCACTTTCCTTTTTTGCAACTAATTCCTCAACACTTCTCTAGCTAGAGATCTTGCGGGCTACAGTGCAATGGTAACACTGACACTCTAGCAAAGGCGGCCAGGCGGAACTTGGGCTTAAATAGAGTCCGGGCGCCACCCACAATTGATGCCAGCTGGCCAAAGAATCCGATTGTGGGCAAAACGATATCGTCCCAGATGAGAGTAACAAAGAAAGCTCGCCAGCCTCCAAAAACCATGACAGTTTAAGGTCATGCCACAGCATCTCAATTAGATTTAAGTCCGGACTTTGAGTAGGCCACTCCAAAACCTTCATTTTGTTTTTTTAAGCCATTTAGAGGTGGACTTGCTGGTGTGTTTCGAATTATTGTCCTGCTGCATCACCCAAGTGCGCTTGAGCTTGAGGTCACAAACTGATGGTCGGACATTCTCCTTCAGGATTTTCTGCTAGAGTGAGTAGAATTCATGGTTCTATCAATTACGGCAAGTTGTGCAGGTCCTGAAGCAGCAAAGCAGGCCCAGACCATCACACTACCACCACCATGTTTGACCGTTGGTATGATGTTCTTTTCATGAAATGCTGTGTTAGTTTTACGCCAGATGTATCGGGACGCATACCTTCCAAAAAGTTCAACTTTTGTCTCATCAGTCCACAGAATGTTTTCCCAAAAGTCTTGGGGATCATCAAGATGTTTTTTTTGGCAAATGTGAGACAAGCCTTTGTGTTCTTTTTTGGTCAGCAGTGGTTTTCGGAACTCTCCCATGGATGCCACTCTTTGCCCATGGAATCATGAACATTTTTAACTGCAAGTAAGGCCTGCAGTTCTTTAGGTGTTGTTCTTTCTTTTTGTGATTATGAGTGTTGAATCACCACTGAACCACTGTTCTACTTTTGTGAATAATGGCTGAGGCAAGTCCCAAAGGCCTGCAAATGGCTCCCTTTGATAGGTGTTGTTCTTGGGTTCATCTTATCTGGGAACTAGAAACACTGACCTCCTGGATGAGTCTAAGAGCCATACTGTAAAATTACGTTATGCACTCTTGGATGCCCTTCTGTTTCATTTTGAAAGTACCTCCTTCTGAAGCAGAACCATCATCTTCTGATTCATTTGAAAACTCTGTTCACCACTGTTCATCAATCATAGTTTTCTTCAGATTGTGTTCAATAATAATGGAAAAGTTGTGGGATGGTCCACTATGGCTAAGGCAGTGCAGTTTGTACAGTGGAGTTGCCCAACAATCCATGCCTTAGAAATGGCTCAGTTTTCTGCATGCTGACTACCTCAACTCAATTTCCAAAAGTCTGATGGTTCTTAGATGTCAATGACTTTGTTTCTCATCTGTTCTTGAATTTCTTTAGATCACAGCATTATGTTTTGCTTTTTGCAATCAATTAGCCTACTTCACTTTGTCAGACAGGTTCTATTTAGGTGATTTCTTGATTCAACAGGTCTGGCAGTAATCAGGCCTGAGTGTGGTTAGTGAAATTGAACAAAAAAAATGTGGTTAATCACAGTTAATTCATGATTTAACAAGGGGGGGGGGGGATTACTTTTTCACATGGGCCCAGGTGGGTTTGCATAGCTTTTTTCCCTCAATTAATGAAATCATAATTTAAGAACTGCATTTTGTATTTACTCGGGTTATCTTTGTCTAATATTAAGATTTGTTTGATGATCTGAAACATTTAAGTGTGAAAAATATGCAAAAAATAAGAAATCAGGAAGGGGGCAAATAATTTTTCACGGCACTGTATATCATAAAAAATAGCAACCAGAAGAAAATGGTCTGAATGGTGCAGAAATGCAGTTTTCAATAAAGTAATGGAAAATTTATAGTGAGCATGTAATGAGCCAATGCACACCAAACCATGGAACAGCTGTGCCAATAGTCCATTTACTTTTGGTTGCTTTAAAAGGGGAGGTTCACACAGCTGAGGCGCTGTAATTCCTACACCATTTATTCGATTTTAATTTACATACCCTCAAATATACGCTGGTAGATAGCTAAAATAGCGATAACTTTGTCAAAGTAAAAATTGAAGTTGGATTGTGTCTTAGAAGCATGCAATGACAAACCAAATCCATTTTCTCCTTTATATTTTACATAGCAGCCATATGCATTATTTTTGATGTTTAGCACATTGATCTCATCCAATACAAAACTTTATTTCCTTTGCAGAGGAAACACAATCTGCAAAGTGATACTTGATGCAAAGAGACAGACATTAGCTCTCCCAGTGGCAATTAAGCAGGCAGCTGTTGAAGTCACAAAGCCAGTCTGATGCAGTAGTACCCCTCTGCATGTAAAACATGTTGTTCAGATAGCTGGGTTAAGATGGTCGCAATTCTTATGATCTGAATCCCACCTACAAACTTTCAGTCATACTCAATTACATTGTGGTCAAACCTGACGCCAGCATTTTGTCTTGGCCCTATTTTTTCACCTTGTGGTCTGACGTAGCTCTGCATTCTCTTAGTCCCTCCTTTACATCCCTGTGCACACACACACACACACACACACGTGCAATACAAACATGTATTCTTCTCTTTCTCACATGAACGCAAACAAGCACTCATGCATGCGTGCACACACACACGCACATACACACATGCACACACACATTATGCAATGCAAACAACATTTATTCTTCTCTTTCTCACATAAATACACAAGCACACACAAACAGATGCATGCGCAGACGTTCACACAGACACATATACACACACACACACACACATTATGCTTTACATATGGCAATGTGAACACAAAGCACACACAAAAACACACGCACACACACACATACAAACAAGCCCATATATGCAAAAAAAACGCATGCAATCACATAGGTACAATAACAAACGAGCGCACTGTACCCTTCCTATCTTTCTCCAAGTTTCAGTCCTATTTGATAACTTTGAACTGTTGAATTATTGTTCTGTAAACCAGAATCACTGTACATTTCCTCCCCTTCAAAATGAAGGCAAAGGGTTGGCTGAAAGCACATACCTCTCCAACAAAGGTTGTTTTAGGATCAAAGTGCACGCACTAAACAAACCATAATCAGTTCAATATACAGCAGAAACAGAATGAATAAAATTTTGACCTCAAACCAAAACCTCTCTTTCTTCTGGCAGGATCAAAGGTCTATCGCTCTTAATAAATCTGCAATCAGTGGCTGTGTAGCTCATTCCTATTCATTAGCATTACCGTCCATACTTGAAAAACTGGCTGACACAGAATGAATATCCATTGTTTTCTGAAAGATATGCTGTATAGATTCAGAGCAGATATAGGAAGCCAAACACAGCAGAGTTTACATGACTTACTTAAGATACAGAATGAGGTATACCACTTAAAAGCCCTGAAAACAAGGCCTCTCATGGCTTTGTCTGTTTTCTATCCATGTTCAGTTCAACAACAGTGCAAAGCCAAGCTTTGTAAGGGAAAACAGAGGATGAATACTGTGGGAGATGGAAAAATCCACATCGTTTTTATTTTTGTGTCATTTCCAATTTGCTGCCATAATTTTCAACCCAAAAATTAAAACCTTTTCAATCTCTTCTTTTTACACAGGGATGGTTTTGCATCTATAATTGCATTGTGCAATAGTGCACACCTCAGCTTAGAGGAAATAAAAACCGCAATAAAAAGAGCCATAATAACTTGGCAGAGTGTTACATAGGGTTTTCATATGGCTTTGATGAGTGTTGGCCTACACTTTTACATTCATTTGTTTTTGTTTGCACATGTTCAAAGTGAAATTCAAGGGCTCTGTCTCTTGTCCAAAACCACCACCTCCTGTAGAGAGATACAATGAATGCCAATGTGATTTAACCTCCATTTTCGGTTCCCAAATGGCCACAGTCCCTTCTCATCCACATCATCCCTCTCTCCCACCTGAATTCAGTCTCGTGTTAAAATAATGTTTTAGCAAACATGCTTGATGTAGACAATACAGGGTATGGTAGTATAGAGAGATTTATTTATTTTATAAATGGTACCAGTTGATTAAATGGGCGTAATCATTTGTTATTAGCACCATAGGTATGGGCTAGTACGGAACTACTGTACCTACTAGAAGCCTGAATGGGCCAACTGATATCGCCTTTTCTGACACGACGACTGTACTGCAAAGCAGGACGTGACATAATGTAAATACATAGAGCAAAAGTTTGTATTAGCATGGAGGCTGGGGTGGTTGGATGGGCATGCAAAACAAATAACTGTCCCACAAGAGATCTGTGTTTGATCCTCGCCCTTAGCAGCTTAAGACTGTTTAAGATAAGACTGTGTGTATGTCAGTTTTATACAAAAAGCACTAATTGTCAATACCCTGAATTTAAGCTTTATGGTAGAAAGCTCAACATGGTGGAAAATTTTAAATATCTTGGTGTGTATCTCAAATGTGATTTTTCTGACAATGCTGATATTAATCGCCAAATGTGTTCTTTGTACATTAGATGTAACTATTTGGTCCGTAACTTCAGTAGTTGTAGCATAAATGTTAAGTCCCAGCTATTTTCTGCCTATTGTAGTAACTTGTATTGTGCTCCACTCTGGTGTAATTTTACTAAACAATGTATACAAAAACTAACGGTTGCTTATAATAATATATTCAGAAGACTAATGTCTCTCCCTTGGCGCTGCAGCGCAAGTGGAATGTTTGCATCACACTCTGTCAAATCGTTTGGTGAGTTGTGGCGTAATTTTATATATTCCATGAAAAACTGGATTGCCAAATGTAATAACTCTGTAATTTCTGTCATTTATAACTCTACTTTTTTATCGTCACCAATTTTACAATTATGGAGGAGAAACTGCATTGTTAAAGTCTCTTTTATTGTATCACATTGTTTGTTCCTTTTAATGTTTCAATTCTGCCATGTATTTTGTATATGGACGTCATATGTCTGAAATAAAATCTATCTAGCAGCTTAACCCCTTTGCGCAGAAGCAAAAACTTGCTATTTATGTGTTACCATATTTATGGCTTTATAATTCAAGATTGCAGCTTCACAGAGAGGAAGGGAATGGCTCAACTGAGTCAAGACACTTGTTGGATTTAGAATTCCACGGTATTTCAGTTTTTTTTTCATGATTTTGGTGGAGAAAAATGGCACCAAACAAAAAATCTTCAGGAAAATTCAGCATTGAAATTGTAAGAAAAATGAACAATGGACAAAATGTCCCCATAAGACACGGAATTCCAGATTTCTTTATCCTTATGGGGACATTTTGAGGTCCCCATGAGGAAATTGAGCTATTTTAGGGTTAAAGGTTAAGGTTAGGGTTGGGATAAGGTTAGGATTAGGTTAAGGTTAGGATTAGGGTTAGGGTTAGGCATGTAGTGTTGAGGGTTAAAGGTCAGGGAGAGGGGTCAGGGAATGAGTGCAAGTCTATGGAATGACCCCACAAGACATGAAAACCCAACATATATGAGTGTGTGTGTGCGTGTGTGTGTGTGTGTGTGTGTGTGTGTGTGTGTGTGTGTGTGTGTGAGTGTTTCAAAATTTGAAATTTTCTCACCCAAACAGAACTTACATGAGCCGTAGAATTGTAGAATGTTTCAAAAATGACTGTTTAACCCTTTCAGTAGAACATGGAGGTAGTAATATTTGGGTTGAGGTTCAGTCTGCTTGAAAGGAGCCAGTGATCTCATAAAAATCGATGGAATCATTGATCAAAAGAAGTATAACAGCATCCTTGTGAGGCACACATTGCCATCTGGAAATACTGTTTGGTTGGGGATTTTATTTTAAACAAGATAATGACCTTATACACACTTCTGAGCCGTACAAGAATTATCTCTGTCAGAAAGAAACATCTGAGGACATAAAAGATATGACTTAGCCTGCTAAAAATCCAGACCTTAATCCAATTGAGCAAATTTGTTGTAACATCAACAGAATCTCTTTGGAATGAACTTCAAACCATATGGAATGGTCTAGCGAGTGAGTAAATAAATAAATATATATATAAGAAGAGTTTGTTTCCAAAACACAATACATCCATTTTACTCATTTTGAGTAATTCAACTTTTTCTATGTTGGCACCTATTGCATTTTATAGAGAAACACAAACTTTGTCCATGAAAAAATACTCTCTATAGTATGAATTTCAAAAAAAAGAAAATTTGCACCATGTGTAAGAAGCACAGGGCTATTGCTTTATGGTATTATCTCAATTTTTGTAATTTTGGCACTTATTGCATTTTGGAACCAAACTCTTCAATATATTACAAGATTAAGTTTAAGTAAAAAATCTCAAGCCTCACAGCAGTCTTGAACTAATAGTTCTTCAGTTACCAGCCAAGCAACCTACCACTAGGCTACCCAGCAACCCACATTTACAATAGATATTAAATAAAAACCTGAGTGCCTCTATCAGAAAGCTTAAATGGCCTGTGGTTGGATCTTTCAATGGTACAATGATCCAAAGCATGGATCAAAATCAACACAAAATGGTTAACCAGCCACAGAATCAAGGTTTCGCCATGGCAATGCTAGTCCCCTGACCTAAAACCAATATAAAAATCTTTGGGACAAGTTGAAAAGGAGAGTCAGCAAACATGATCGGAAGAATTTGAAGGATCTGGAGAGAATTTTCATGGAAGATTTGAGTTAGATCCCTTGCCATACTATCCTCTCCAACCTCTTCGCACTGTGAAGTGATGACTGTTTTTTTCCTTGGCAACACAAAGGGAGGCAACACAAAGTACTACTTGTAGGGAATCAAATAAAGTAGGCACACATATTTGAAAAAACTATGTGTTTCATGACAATATATATTTTTTGTCTTTCAATAAATGTATTTCAAATTAAGGTTTTATTAAAGAATTTTGTTCATTTTTACTAAGGTTGCCAATATTAGTGAAGAACACTGTAGCTAAAATGGCAATGGAAAGTGTAAGGAAGTTGACATGAAATAGTGTAATCATGGATATCCTCAAAATATATGAGCGAGTGCTTCATCAAACAGATTGTAATGGTGTTTATTTTCCACTTGACATTAATAAGAGCAGTAAAGTGCACTGCAGTAGCGAATATTCATTTTCGATTACAATAATGTAATTTTAATTTACCACAGTTCTTCAGAATAAATGCTCTCTAAATTATATGTCATCATTGGGTGGTTATTCATGTTCATCTTAAAATGCCATTATAGAGAACCATTTAAATGATATGGATATGAAAGTGAATGGCTTCTCATTTGCATTACAAGAAGTAGATTCGATGCATTGTGACAAAAGAAAATGAAAGATGCATTACAGACTCTGGAATATGCATGTGTGATGTTAGCAAGTTCAAAAGACCGAAACTAAGCTCTGTTTTTGTGATTCTGGTGGATTGCATCGTCAGAGAATTAATCACAATCTGCTCCATGTCTTCTTTTGAGAATGTGACCATCTATCAAGTGCTTCTGTTATCCCCTGTTGTAATATGGCTCAGTGCTAGGCTCGCAAGCAAAAAAAAAAACCTTTCCTTTTGAACTAAAAAATTAAAAACTGATGGATTATGTGAGGGGGCACTAAAGATTGTCATTTGCCATATTCTCCCAAACTATTAACATGGCTTCAAAGATCTCCTCAGAGCAATTCTCCGCCAAACTGCCAGGACAATGGAGCAGCAGACAAGTACCAAGAGCTGTTCATTTATTATCCCTCTTTAGTGAACCCTGCAATCCTTCTCTCTGGCCATATGGTACATATTAGCGCAGAGTGTCAGCACTACTCATGTTCTTCACTGAGACTTTTCATTATAGGCGCTGATTTCCTTTTCTGCTGGTGGGTGCTCGGACTGGTTGTAATGGCCAAACCCCATAACCAACACTGCACAACCACAGGATAGGCCTAATTTATAGTACCAGTTTTAAAATGCTGCCGCGTTTAGAATTTCCATTGACACAGGTTCATGTTGTGCAAATTTGTTTAAAATCTAACTGAATATCACTGAGGTAAAGAATATCAGTCTAAAAAGATTCTAATGTCACATAATGCGAAAAAATGCTTAACGCAATTTAAAGTACCAAATTTGGCATATAGTCACTCGAAACTGCTTACATTTAAAGCTATTCCATAGTAAATAACATACTAAGCCTTGAAATCATAGTCAGAAGGGAAATATTTTAATTATTGAGTAAGCACTTTCATCGCCTAAATGAGTGAATCTCTATTTTGTGGTATTTTTGCAAAAAAAGTTAATTTCAAGAAAGGAGAGTTTTTGTTGGCCTCTCTTATATTTGTGGGTCAGTACACCTGCAAAATATGAACGGTCATACTATTTTATAATTTTTTAAAGAAAAAATATAAAATATATTGGAAAATATTGCAGAGTTGACATGCAGTTATGGAGCTGACAATTTGTCTTGGTGTTTATATTGTTAGGATACAAGTGTTAATGTTGATGAAATACTATTTCTTTATTTTATGAGGACGTCAGTGCAAGAGCAAAGGCTAATATTCAGTGGCATGCCATCAGATGTTCAAAGGGCCTTCAGTATCCTCACCCTTAACCACATGATTACCCTCAAGCTGTTCCAGTTTAAGTTTGCCTGATTACCAATCAAACAATTTATCAGCAGGGGCTGTAACATTTTGTGTACTGTACTGTCCTGCTCCACTAGGGGACTGGCCTGAGCCACTGTCCTGGGTACTGTCCTGTGGCACGAGCCACTGCATTAACTGTTCTGGTCCACTAGAGCTGGCCCGGGCCACTGTCCTGTGGCACGACCCACTTGCAGTAACTAACCTGCTGCACTAGAGGGCTATTGTCTCTGTCCATCAGAAACAACAATCACACTATAACACTATAAACACTGACCCAAGTTATTCATGGCTGATCTGGGCTGATGTTGCTACTGTTCTACGATTTGTGGTAAATCAGCTTACACAATTAAGATATATTGCAGTCGCGGGGCGAGTTCACAGTCCCATTTCTGATGGACAGTGACAATAGCCTTCTGCATGGGTACAACATCCATCCCCTTGACAGTCTAATCATTTTTATCCTTTGCTCGGAAGGATTGAATGGTAAAACCGTGAAGCCGTTTTCTAGTGTTTTCTGTGAAGCGAAATTACTGGTCAGAAATGGCCACCGCATTTTCAAATTAATTAAACAGAGCTGTAATCAAAACCCCATTTCAAGTAAAACATCATTAGGCTGTATCACGCCCCTCTGCCTGAGTATAGCTATAGCCTTCTATTTAAAAATGAGCCCCTAAGAACCATATGTTTTGGCGGAGTTGAGTTGAGGTAGTCAGCATGTGCAGAAAACTGAGATCTACATTTCCTAAATGAGCCAACCCAATCTGCCCACATGGATTGTTCATGTAAGCAAATGTCCTCTCTGCCACTGTAAATATGCAATGCACTGCCTTAGTCATAGTGGACCATCCCACATTTTCCAAAAAACATATGTTTCTGAGGAATTGCTAATTGATGATGATGATAAACAGAGTTTGACCAACAATCAAAGATGATGGTTCCTCTTCAGAAGGAGGGCTTTAAATGAAACAATTTAAGAAGTTAACATATATCTTTTTAAACCTGCCCAGATCATTTTTGAGTCCCATTTTCTCAAAAGTTCTCCATGGGTTGGGCCCAGTATGGCTTATAGGGGCTCAAATATGTTTCTATGGTGCTAATCACCGAGATAAACAGCCAACAGCAATGTGTGAACAGGCTACAATTTATTAACATAACTTTTCAAACCTGCCGATCATTTTTAACATTCTCCAGCTAGGCTAGATAAAAATAATCTGTTAAGAGCATTTATATTTTCGAGAATAAACTAACGCAATCTTGGTTATTTGTACTTTATATTCATCGGGTTTTATTGGGTGTCATTAGCCAGGTTATTAATATGCCAGATTAGTGCAGTAAAAAAGCGGCGAGCTGCATATTGCTAGACTTCATTGGTTGTAACTTGTTTTACCGGCTTCAAATATTTTGAACAGTTACATTCATAACAATTTATTTATCAAAATGGCAGGCTAGATATATGATTTAGCCAACAATTATTCTGAGGGTAATGCAGGCATTTACGATGTCATTGCAGTATTCCGAGCATGGACTGCACAGTCAGTAGTTTCAAGACCGTACCTCTGTGCAAGGCCAGTAAAGACAGCAAAATGTCACTGTCTCAAGACACTTGTTCAGTGGTCTGGGCCAGCCCCCTAGTGGAGCAGGACAGTTACTGCAAGTGATTCGTGCCACATGACAGAACACAGGACAGTGGCCTGGGCCAGTCCCTTGGTGGAGCAGGACAGTTACTGCAGTAGCTTGTGCCACAGGACAGTACAGCACACAAAATGTTACAGCCCCCTCTCCAACTTATTGACTGAATGACCAAGACCAATATGTGACTTGTAATGATTAAGAAACAAGACCTCTACCTGGGCTACCTTTACGTAACCTCATAATCATGACACGCGGCACCCTTATGATGCAATACCTAAAAGCTTCTGAGTCATTTCCAATTCTCAACGTATACTACAGATACATACAGTAGATAGATAGACAAATGAAATGGCAGACCTGGACTCGGGCCCCGCGGGTACATGTAGCTTGAGTGATGATAATGCCAAAGTGATTGCCTATTAGTTACATTCATATATTTGATGTGACATTGTAAGGATGCAGAAAATCCAAAATTTTCGCTGACATCCAAAAGGATTCTTATTGCTTAAAGGTCCCATGTAATCAAAATAATTTTGCTCATTTTTACAAGTAAATATGTATACTGATCAGAGGTCGCATTAACCGAATATTTTCCGACAGATTTTTTTTTAACAATGACAGAACATTTTGAAGGCCGTTCATCATTTTGACAGAATGTAATTCACACCCCCGTCCAATTGGTGGTGGGTGTCATATTGTCTCGAGCATTGTCTTTGATCTGTATGACAGAGATGCCAAGTCTCACGCATTTGGAGTAGGTCTCACGCATTTTTTAGGCTTTTTCACCGTAGTCCGCAATTATTCAATGAACGCTTATTAATGAGATTCTCACGTGGAATTAAAATCCTTGTGCATTGAAGTTTCAGTTTCACTTGTGTGAAGGTGGACCTCACCATGGAAAGCGATTAAGACTCCGGACTTCTCGTGCTTCTCTTTACTCAGGGATTGGAAACAATCCATGTGCTTCATGATCGTTTAAATTGTTTAAATGAAATAAGACCATTTGAAATGTAATTATGCAATTCCATTGCTTTCAATCCCTCAGTAAAGACAAGCGTGAGAATTCCCGAGTCATAATCAATTTCCGTGTCACTAGTGGGGAAATCCACCGTAATGCTCGTGAAACTGATTAACTTAATGCACAATGACTTGAATTCCGCGAGTGAATTTCTTCAGTTCGCATTGATTGAATAATTGCTGACTACGGCACAGGAACGTGAATGCCACTAAGAGGTGAGAGACTCACGCCAAATGCGTGAGACTTGGCATCTCTGGTATGATCCTGTATTCCTCATATTTTTGTAATATGATCATTTGCTCTTCATTTGTAAAATATGCTGCGCTGCTGCCAGTAGACAATTGGTCATATGCTACAAACGCCGTCTCTGTTATGTGAACACGCAGATATCTAGGTTGGGAAAGCCCCGGTTGACATAACGATTTGATAAGCAGCTTCGTAGGACCGCTTAACGAGACTGCGGTTGTTAGGCTTAATGAAGCCCAGCAATAACTGAAAGCATTGTTCATTTGCGCACTGTTACTCTGTGGGGAGAGAAATCATTTGTGATGTTTTATAAATTTCATACAGCAGTAAGTTCGAAAATCCACGCAGTGCTGTATTTAACACAGTGCGCAATGTGTGTCTACATGAATCACTGTTGGCATCAGCTAATGCATAATCTATAAATTATTCTGTTAATTTTATTTTAAAAAATAAACGATTATCATTTTAAAAAATAAAATTACAATGATGGATAATAATTGATAATGACGGAATTTTTATGCCCCTGTCCGTCACAATGACGGACAATCAGAAAGTGTGACACGACCTCTGATACTGATTGATATTTTTTGCATGTTTCGTCCATGAAATCACTACTCTGTTAAATAGACAAAAATTTCTGTGTACTTTTTATTTTCCTGAGCCCCGCCCCTTTAAAAAAGTTCACTTACCACAAATGTTAGTTTTATTATCGTATACATCATCTCAGGAAGGGAAGTTTACTAGTGCAAAGTCAGCATATCGAAAAAGTAAATCTAGATTCAGATTTATTTCTTTTTGTAGAACATAGAAGATAGCCATTTCATGCTTACTTGCTGCATAGATTATGGCCTGAAACTACCATCTCATTGCTGCATCCTGTACTGACATGTTTGTTTTACATTACTAGGCAGTGAAAGGCAGCTGGCTTGCATAGCAGTCTACATGTAACAGGTAAGGTTGATACAACTTCATAAGTAAAAACATGCACTATCACATATCAGTCAGCAGGAATAAACAATGTCAAATGTCAATGATGTAACCTTGTAAATCTAAGCAAGCTGCGGCTAGCTACGCCAGAGACACGGTTGTGGTCATATGAGTACTGTACACCAGTGACGGATGGTGAAATAAGAATTGATGAAGCGCTGAACATCCCTTGAATATAATTATTGGTCTTAAACTGTTTTCAATCATTAATTTATTTTTTAAAATTACATAAACTCCAAAAACACTCAACATTATCAGATTTGATGAGTTTTCCTCAATTATTTAACAGAAAGAAAACGTATCATTTCGACATGAAATTCAATTCAACGGTATTTATTTGCGGATTTTTGTAGCTAATTTTTGCTTACTTTGTCGTAATTAAACAATCATGAAGCAAAGATTTGATGGAGTAGGATATGCTTAAACACAAAAGTTAACTTGTAGTTTATCTTTTTTTTGTAAAGTAAATAAAACATTTTCTTTTCATCATCGCAACACTGCAATAGGAAGGAAACTGCGCATTTAACTTATTTAATGGCCGATGGCTTATTTTTATATTGGAAAACGTGTTTATCGAGGAAAACGATTGAAAATAGATCAGGGCTTATGAGTGCTTCTCTTATCTTATCAAGCAGAACTGGATACACCTGATGGTCCCAAATGTTTTTGGAGTTAAAGTCAGTTTAATTAAACGATTGAAAACAGGTCTAGACCAATCATTCTTTTCAATGAGTGGTCTGGGCTTCACCAATTTTCAGTTCACCAGGCACCATTGTTATATAAGCCCTCAGTTTTGCCGACTGGATAGCTTGAAAAATGACTTTATTATTATTTATTTTCCATAATTGACATTGCATTGAGTTTCTAAAACCTGCTTCCACCTCCGGCTCATAAGGATACGGCCAACCTACTCCAGCTGCCCAAATTCCAGCCTGAATTTCACGATCATCTTACAAATCTGATATTTCAACAAACTCCAGAAACAAACCATTTTCTCTCTCACCCTCACTTCTGTTGTTGCAAGTGTTGCACATGATTTGTATCAAATTCGGAAGTGAAGAATGCGTACGTTTGTTAGTAGGCTCAAAATGAATGTGTGAGGTACTGCATGTAAAACCCCTTTCCCTGACCCTGCTCAGAGCATTGTCCCTCTGGAGATGACGTAGCATGGATTACACAATCTTTTAGAAATTTTCAGGGTCGTTCTCGAGCGAGGTTTTAATTTGCATTTTACTCTTCTCATGAACTGAAGTATCAAAAACTAGTATCAGATTCAAATTCACGTGGTAAAAGTACTGTAGAAGGGTTAAAAAGCATTTTTTTTTTTAAATTTGGGTGTCACGGGACCTTTAATGAGCCTCGCAAGCAAATTTAAGCAAATCTGTGCTATTTCATGAGGTACATGAGTTCATAATTTATAGCGCCCTTTTACGTCATCATTTATGTGCAGAAAAAAAGCCTCATTACTTTGTGATGAAATTTACATCAATGGTATCAAAAATAAATTTGACAGTCATTCCAACAATTAGTCTTAATAACTGTTGCTAATCAGGCAAAGTAAACTGTGAGAAGATTTGGGAATTAAGCTTTGAAAGTTGAGCTCACCAGCAACTTTTATTACTGTCTCACTCCGTGACACTGCGTGACTCCATGACACACTTCTACACTACCTAGTACTCTAGTATTTCGTTGGACTGCCTTTAGATTGATTACAGCATGCATTTGCCATGGAATCATTTTTATAAGGTTATGCCTTGTCACAACAGTTATTTCTGTCTAGAGTTGCATTAATTTTTCGCCAAGATCTTGTATTGAAGATGAGAGAGTTAGACCGCTGCGTCAAGTCTTCTCTAGCACATCCCAAAGATTCTGAAAGGGGTTAAGGTCTGGACTCTGTGGTGGCCAGTCCATGTGTGAAAATTATTTCTCATGCTCCCTGAACCACTCATTCACTATTTGAGCTTGATCAATCCTGGCAATGTCATCTTGGAAAATGCCCATGCGATCAGGGAAATAAAAATCCATTGATGGAAAAACCCGGTCTTTCATTATATACAGGTGGTCAGCTGACCTCATTTTTGGGAACATCATTGCTGAACCTAGACCTGACCAACTGGAGCAACCCCAGATCATTACATTGCCCCCACCAGCTTGTGCAGCAGGCACCAGACATGATGGTGCATCACTTCATCTACCTCTTTTCTTACCCCGATGTGCCCATCACTCTTGAGCAGGGTTTCTGGACTCAAGAAACCACATGACCTGTTTCCATTGCTCCACAGTCCAATCTTTGTCCCTCCTAGCAAATTGAAGCCTTTTTTCCCTATTAGCCTCACTAATAAGTGGTTTTGTTAAAGCTACACAGCTGTAAAGTCCCAATCCCTTGATCTTTTCACATTGCATGTATGGAAATGCTCTTACTTTCAATAGTAAGCATAGCCGTGAGTTTAACTGTGGATTTTTTACAACTTGATTTCACCAAATGTTTAAGTGATTTCTTCTCTTCGCGATCATTCAAGATTTTTTTCCCGACCACATCTCTTCCTCGAAAATGACGGATTGTCACTATCCTTCCAGGTTTTAATAATACATCGCATGGTTCTTATAGTTGTTTTCAATGCTTGATGCAGGCCAATAATTTGACACTTCTGCAATAGAGTTACATCAGAGTCACAACGACTGCAGGATATGTCTTCTGACATGGTTGTTTAAAAAATGAGAAGCTTTATCACTGCAACATTTGGTGTTAAATAACTTGTTGCCACATGAAACATACTAATCACTGCAGAAATTATCTAATGGAAGGCTCTTACCTATTTGCTTAGTTAAATCCTGGGGTTGATTTTTTTTTGGCCAGGCAGTGTACAGTGCTGTGAAAAAGTATTCGCCCCCTTTCTGATTTCTTATTTTTTTGCATATTTGTCACACTTAAATGTTTCAGATCATCAAACAAATTTAAATATTAGATAAAGATAACCCGAGTAAATGCAAAATGCAGTTTTTAAATTATGATTTCATTTATTAAGGGAAAAAAGCAATGCAAACCAACCTGGCCCTATATGAAAAAGTAATTGCCTGTCTGTCTGACAACCTGTCTGACAAAGTGAAGTAGGCTAAAAGATCTCAAAAAGCACCACATCATTCCGTGATCTAAAGAAATTCAAGAACAGATGAAAAACAAAGTCATTGACATCTATAAGTCTGGAAAGGGTTACAAAGCCATTTCTCAGGCTTTGGGACTCCAGCGAACCACAGTGAGAGCCATTATCCACAAAAGGAGAAAACTTGGAACAGTGGTGAGCCTTCCCAGGAGTGGCCAGCCGACCAAAATTACTCAAGAGCGCATCGACAACTCATCCAGGAGGTCACAAAAGACCCTAGAACAACACCTAAAGAACTGCAGGCCTCACTTGCTTCAGTTTAAGTCGGTGTTCATAATTCAACAATAAGAAAGATACTGGGCAAAAATGGCATCCATGGGAGAATTCCAAGGCGAAAACCACTGCTGACCAAAAATGAACACAAAGGCTCGTCTCACATTTGCCAAAAAACAGCTTGACAATCCCCAAGACTTTTGGGAAAATATTCTGTGGACTGTCGAGATAAAAGCTGAACATTTTGGAGGGTGTGCGTCCCATTTCATCTGGTGTAAAACTAACACAGCATTTCATAAAAAGAGCATTATACCAACAGTCAAAAATGGTGGTGGTAGTGTGATGGTTTTTGGCTGCTTTGCTGCTTCAGGACGTGGATGACTTGCCTTAATTGATGGAACGATGAATTCTGCTCTCTACCAGAAAATTCTGAAGGAGAATGTCCGACCATCAGTTTGTGACCTCAAAATCTAACGCACTTGGGTCATGCAGCAGGACAATGATCTGAAACGCACCAGCAAGTCCACCTCTGAATGGCTTAAAAAAACGAAATGAAGGTTTTTGAGTGGCCTAATCAAAGTTCGGACTTAAATCTGACTGAGATGCTGCGGCATGACCTTAAACAGGCCGTTCATGCTTGAAAACCCTCCAATGTGACTGAATTAAAACAATTCTGCAAAGAAGAGTAGGCCAAAATTCCTCCACAGCGATGTGAAAGACTCATTGCCAGTTATCGCAAACACTTGATTGCAGTAGTTGTCGCCGAGGGTGGCACAACCAGTTATGAGGTTTAGGGGGCAATTACTTTTTCACATAGGGCCAGGTAGGTTTGGATAGCTTTTTCCCTCAATAAATGAAATCATCATTTAAAAACTGCATTTTGTATTTACTCAGCTTATCTCTAATATTAAAATTTGATGATCTGAAACATTTAAGTGGGACAAATATGCAAAAAAATAAGAAATCAGGAACGGTGCAAATACTTTTTCACAGCACTGTAGGTCAGGGAGAGGTGGTCATGGAATGACATTCTTGACACTTTACCTGATGTACCACATAAACTACACCCATTATCAACCATGTGAACATACTTGCCGCATAAATTTCTCTTACTGTCCAAACTGACGGTAGTTTGTTACAGCTTATTTAAATTGAATTGTGACACCAACTGTCAGGGAGTTGACACCTAATTCTGTTGCATCCCCAAAACTGAAAACTATATTTCCTGTATAAATTTTCCCAACAGGTTGAGGTAATTCTCCTGATTTTTCAATGTAGTATTTGCTAGATGTTGCATGAAGTTGCCGTGATCATTTGCAAGACCATTTCAGAAGGGGCTGATACAGTGTCTTGTTTGTAATTTTCATGGAATGACAAATCCACCAGGGACATAAATTTATACGTCACTGGCATGAACGCTATACACCCTCAGAATCAAAATGCAACACTTGATGCTCGGGTGTATGCGTCTATCTGTATGTGTACTCGATACATAAAGCAAAAGGTCTTCTCTTATTTTAAGGAGCTATTCAAAAGAGTTGCAAAGCATTGACTGGGACATGGAAAATTCCTTCAAGGAGTGACAAACAAATCCTGTTAACTACAATGGGCTCAAAAATGACTGGCACCCCTGACTGGCAATTCACAAATAATACTTTAAAAATTCAAAAAAATATATTTATAGAGAAACTCAAAATAGCAACATATGAGAAACACTGTACAATATTAATGTTCCAATGGAACCAACCAAAATAATTTACTGATTAAATAAAAAAATCACTTTCCTCCAAATCAAGGTTTCACAATTTATGGCACCCTTAAAGATCAATGTAAATAACATCTACCAAAAATAAACCAGGTATTACATTCCTCTTAAGGTAAGTTTTATCTAAGTGTAACGCAACTACGTTGAGCCATTACATCACTTCCTGTTTCACTAGGATATAAAAATAAGGTAACTCACTTGCAATATCCCTTTGTCATCCAAAACCATGAAGAAAACAAACAACTGTCAGTTAAAAAGAGGCAGATGGTCTTAGACCTTCATAAATCTAGTAATGGCTACAAGAAGATTCAAAAATGATTGAATATGCCACTGAGCACTATCATGACAATTGTTAAAAACTTCCAAAGATATGGAATTGTTAAAACCTCAAGGGTAGAGAACGCAACTGCATTTTGCCCCTCAGGATACTGAGGAGGATGATGAGAGAAGTAACAAAGTCCCAAAGAGTCTTTGTGAAGGAATTGCAGGCCTTGATGGCATCTTGGGGTCACCAGGTTTGAAAAAGCACCATCAGGCCCCACCTCCACAACCACCGGCTCTTTTGATGGGTGGCCAGAAGAAAGCCTTTTTGACCAGAAGACACAGAAGCAAGAGCTCAGTTTGCCAGTGTGCCATGATGATTGGAGCAAGGTGCTTTGGTCAGATGAGACCAAAATTGCACGTTTCCGTCAGATACAGCATCGGTACGCTTGGCGTCAAAACAGAGATGCGTACAAGGAGAAGCATGTCATAGAGATAATATGATGGTGGGTCATCACCATTTGGGGGTGTTTTAATTACATGATGGTGGGTCAGTCATGTTTTGGGGCTGTTTTAATTCTAGAAGTCCAGGGGCACTGGTTAAGATTAATGGCATAATGAATTCCTTCAAGTATCAGGATATTTTGGCTGACAATCTGGTTGCCTCTACCAGAGGGCTGGTACTTAGCTGTAAAGGACTTTCCAACAAGACAATGACCCAAAGCATACCTCAAGATCCACACAGAAATGGTTCTATGACAACAAAATCAACGTTCTTCAATGGCCATCTCAGTCGCCAGACCTCAATCCAATTGAAAACCTGTGGGCTGAACGTTTATGAGGGCAGAAAAATGACAGGAAAAGACTCCATGCTGTTATCCTTGCCAGAGGTAGTTGCACTAATTATTAAATGAAGGGTACCAATTATTATGAAAGCTTGATTTTGTTGAAATTTATTTTGTATTGCATGATGGTTATGATTTTGGTTGTGTCCATCAAAACATAAATAAAGTATTTAACATGTTGGTATATTAGGTACAACGGTACCTCAATGATAATATTGTTTATACTATAACTAAATGATTGCACATGCATATACGGTGCTGTGAAAAAGTATTTGCCCCTTCCTGATTTCTTATTTTCTGCATATTTGTCACATTCAAATGTTTCAGATCATCAAACTAATTTTAACATTAGACAAAGATAACCCAAGTGAAAACAAAATGCAGTTTTTAAATGATGGTTTCATTTATTGAGGGAAAAAAGCTATCCAAACCTACCTAGCCGTATGTGAAAAAGTAATTGCAAATTGGGAAGGAACTTCCTGGAAGGGATACAAAAATGTATCCGGGCTGAAGAGGAGAAAGACCACCCCTCCTGTTATCAGCGTTCAGTTCAAAAGCCAGCATCTCTGATGGTATGGGGATGCATTAGCGCATATGGTGTCGGACACTTGCATGTTTTAAAAAGCACCATGAAAGCTGAAAGGTATATAAAGGTTTTAGAGCAACAAATGCTCCCCTCCAGACGACATCAATTCCTGTGTATTTCAGCAGGACAATGCAAAACCACATACTGCAGCTATTACAACAGCATGGCCAGAGTAGAAGAGTCCGTCTGCTGAACTGGCCAGCCTGCAGTCCTGATCTTTCACCGATTGAGAACATTTAGGCGATAATTAAAGGAAAAGTCCGTCAAAGGAGACCCAAAACTCTCCAGCAGCTGGAAGCTTGTACTAAACAAGAGTGGGATCAAATTCCAATGGCTAAACTCAAGAAACTTGTCTCCTCAATGCCCAGACGCCACCACTCTGTGTTAAAAAGAAGAGGGCATGGTACATCATGGTAAACAGGCCCCTGTCCCAACTTTTTTGAGACCTGTAGCAGCCATCAAATTTGAAATGAGCTCATTTTGTGGATAAAATTGTAAAATTTCTCAGTTTCAACATTTGCTGTTATTATCTGTTCTATTGTGAATAAAATACTGGCTGGTGTGATTTGAAAGTAATTGCGTTTTGATTTTATTCACAATTTACACTTTGTCCCAACTATTTCGGAATTGGGGTTGTAGAATTTTTGAGAATTAGCTCAACAGTGAATTGACAGACGTACCTGTAGCAGTACTGAAGGTCAGGGCATACTGCCCGATCCCCATTTTTGAAGACATATTGCTCTTCATATTCCACCTGAAGATCAAACTTGCGCACTTCAAGGCCCTTAAATGGAGAATAGCCATTCTGGAACAACTGAAGAAACTTTTTTTTGATGTGTTCTGCGATATCTTTGTGCTTCAGAACATCAGACACCATTATAGGATGCTAATGGGTGAAGTTGATTATTGATTATTGATTATTATGTGATAACTTGTCAAATGCCTCTCATTATTTTTACGCAGATGACACTGTTATTTATTGTTGTTCAACGTCAATTATCTAGGCTTTTGAGTTTTTACAGTCTGCTTTTAATGTTGTCCAATCACGTCTGCAGAAACTCAAATTGGTTTTAAATACAGATAAAACCAAACTCATGGTTTACTCAAATAAACGTGAGTTACCAAGGAATATCCCCTCTATCTTAACTTTGCAGGGTGTCCCCATTGAGCTTGTGTCTATCTACAAAAGTATAAATATTTAGGTTTCCTCATTGATAGTGAGCTTTCTTTCAAAGCACATATTGCCAGTTTGGTGGCCAAACTCAGGGTTAAATTCGGTTTCTATTACAGAAACAAGTCCTGCTTCTCTCTCAGTGCTCAAAAACACATGATATCTGCAACCTTTCTACCATTGCTGGATTATGGTGATGTTCTATATATGACAGCTTCAGCTAAATGTCTACAGTCCTTGAACACTGTTTATCACCGTGCGCTGAGGTTTGTCACTGGTTGTAGTCGTCTCACTCATCACTGTGAGCTCTATGCCAAATCTTTCTGGCCTTCTCTGAGTGCTCGCAGGTACACTCACTGGATGACTCTAATTTATAAGGCTCTTCTTGGCTTAGCTCCTTCTTATTTATGTGCTCTTCTTCAAAGATCTGAAAGCCACTATGCCTTGGCGCCTAGCAACATTGTTCATCTGCTTGTTCCTCGAGTTAGGACTGAATTGGGGCAGAAAGCGTTCAGTTTTGCTGCCCCCTCTGCATGGAATACTCTCCAGTCTGATTTAAAACTGTCTGAATTTATCTCACTCGGAGCATTTCGTTCGGTCTTAACTGGCAGACATTGCGAGACCACGGAACAGTGCCTGTGTCTATAAATTTGTTTCTGAGTCATTTTCCAGAAATTTATCTGCAAATACCTGTGCACTTTCAAAAGTACTGTTTGTTCTTAACTTATTGTTATAACCTGGCACTGAAATGTATCTATTTATTATGACGTGTGTTGCTGACCTCTTGGCCAGGTCACCCTTGTAAAAGAGATCTTGATCTCAATGGGTTTTATCTGGTTAAATAAAGGTTAAATAAAAAATAAACAGCCTTCTGTGTTTGATGAGAACATCATTTTAGCACAGGAAGCCATGCGGCTGAAGAAATATATCTGACCCTAAAACTTTGTATTAATTTTTTGTAGTACAAGTACATATTTTCCGATTTGTCATAATGGGAGTCTAGTCATAGAAGTTCAAATTATTTTAATTTTTACCTGCATTTCCTCCTCTTTCCGTCTGAATTATAAAATTCCGTTATCTGAATGCAAATGAATGCGAATGAAGTCCAGCCTGACAATTAGTGTTTTTTTGTTCCTCTTTTAGACTCTGGTCCATTGATTGCCCTTGATTTATGGTGGCAACGGAATTCCACCTGAAATATATTTATAATATAATTACTACATGAAAAAAATGTCAAAATAAAATGTCATAACAAATACAATACGTCTTATTAGCTGAATATCCAAGCTGAAGTCTCTGATTAGTTGTCTATGTATCCTTCCTTGTCTTCAATGCCAGACATTCAGATCATAAAAACCAACCTCACATGGATTACTCAGAAGACACCAATGGCCTTGCTTCATGATCCCATAAAACTAAAATCAACTAGATATGAATCCCCTCAAATGCACAGGAAATTATTGTTGAGCTCCACGACTTAAAAGATGACGTAATGCATGTGTTATGGCCCCAATTTGTTATGGCTTCAATTTGTTATGGCGTCACGGACAGCAAGGGATGACAGACAAAATTCTTCAACTTCAGCAGATTTAATTAAACAAACACTTAGAACTAATTTACACTCTACCCTACTGACCAAGATTGAAATCAAATAAAAAATGAGATATTTACAGTTCCTTTGTAATGGAGATGGGCTGCTATGTCGCAATGTCCTGGGACAGGAAAATGCTCCAACACAGGCAAAAATCCACAAAAAAAGCTTCACAGGTCTTGAAAAAGAGTGACAGGTCTGGTCAAATGTATCCTTCCACAATTTCTCCTTGCAATTTCTCCAACTACCTACACTCTTTCAATTTTTCTCCTTATATACTCTTTCCCGGCCCCCTCTGAGGCATGCCCGGGACATGCCCCAAACCTAGCTCCAGACTGCTTAACAAAAAAAAGGTCAATACTGCCATCTAGTGGCTTTTTTTTTTCCCCACATTACACATGAGACTCTAATACCTCAGAGAACCTTGAATTTCCTAGTACACCTGCAAGAACTGGTAATAAGAGCCACAGGTAACGTCTGCTGGGAATTTTAAATTCTATGATAAGCCCAGGCCCATGGTACAAGGTGGCCCAATAAACATTTCCCTGGAAGAATAGCAGCTGTACTGTTTGTCTATTCTTCACGGAACAATTTTTTTTGGGTAGTAAACCGGTAATAAAGGGAGTTCCCGATAACGAAGGTTAATGAACAGGGCCACTCCCAATGCGCCTTCCTATTCGTCCTTACGACTATATATACCTCCTACATTCCCACAATCCCCGCTCGTCTCGTTTCTACGTCCCTCCCACCCTTCCCCTCTCCAAGAGGAAAGCAAGAAACAGCCACCACCTGGGACCCCGGGGGGCTTGGGAGCCACACGGACTCCGACAAGAGATGCGAGCCCCACCCTGAGTCTCGCCACCCGGGGGGCGCCCAACGTCCGCACAATCACAGACTAAGTCCAACACCACACCCGCCCCAAACTCCTATCCGCCGGATCTCCTATCCGCAATCCCACCCAATACTCTCCTCTACTTTGGGAGTGGTCCAGAATACATTAAACCATAAAAAGAGAAATATTGCCATGCCTCCAACCATAGACGTTGGAACTATATTCTGAGAGGGGGGGGATTTTTGATGGGGGTCAGTGCTCATATATGTACGCACAGTGTTTTCTGAACAAGTATTTGATTTTAAGCAGGATACTTTGATTACCACACAGTTATTAAAGGCTGTATCAGCGATATGACGTCACTATTGTTGACAGTTGAAATGTTCTCAAAACACAACAGAGCCGCTCGCCCCTCCCCTTCAGAAGCTTGGAACATGAAGGCACTTTTCTTAAAGTGAAACTTCTGACAAACTTCTGAACTCAGCTAACTTATCGCAATCAATTCGGTCGCAGCAGCGCCTTAAGCCGCTTTCACACTGGACGCGAAACGAATTTTTCGCATGACAGATTACATGCAAAGTCAATGCAAAGACGCGAATACAAGCGTTTTCACACGTGTATTCGCGTCTCTGCATTGACTTTGAAAGTAATCTGTCGCGCGAAAAATTGTTTCGCGTCCGGTGTGAAAGCAGCTTAAGAATGGCTCACTCTGTTGGGTAAATGGCCAAGTACAGCTCGTTGTGATAAACGCCCGGTAGCAACAATGACGACCATTGACAGACGATAAATTTACACCATTAGTGCTAGCGACAACAAGGTATCTGACGAGTTTCTTAGCTCGGCATTACAAAATGAGTATTAACAACGCCACACAGATCACCACTTTTAGCTAAACTTATCACGCATACATTCATCAATGAATTTCAACTCTGAGTACTAACCAGAGAAAAAATGTTATTACACCAACACAGACTCTGATTTGATCAGACAGAATTAGCAAACTCACTAGCTTGCCAACCAAGAGTTAGCAAAGGTTGCTAACTCGCTCCAAAGAGGAAATATCGATCTCTCAACTGTTTGATTCATTCTGACCAGCATGATCTATGTAAGATAGCCTTACAAAAACAATACACAAGCTTCCCTCAATTTTACTTGCGATGACAATTTACAATTCACATCCAACCGAGTTAGCACCAGCTGTACTCACCTGTTAAGTAGAAACAAGGCGACCTGGGCATCAGAATTAAAACCATTCAACTCCCGGAATTCTCTCCAACGTTGGTATGCTTTCCCTTTGTTTATTCAGGACTTCGCATAGCTGCGATCGCTTTCCTTTTTCCTCGACATGCACTTGTTCGAGCGTCTCTTTTTCGGTTTAGCTTCCACCTTGCTTCACTCTGCCGCATCGGTAGTGCAACTGCCAGTTCCTTTCGTTGCTCAGTCCCACCCTCTTGTCGTGCATGAGCACAGAACTGGCGCAGAAGACCCCCCCTGCCCTTCGATTCGTTGGAACACTTTTGTTGATGTTTGGAGGTCACCACGAGTTTGTGTATCTTTCTCAGTGTCTACCTGGCTGTAGCTGGCCTACTGAGACTGAGTTTTTCACCGAGAGGAGCTGCTAACAGTTCGTGAGGAAAAATCTCCTGTACGTGACAAATTCAGATTCTTTCTCAAAAAAAAAAAAAAAAGACTTGGGGCAGTATGGGACTGAGGAGGGGGCGGGAGGGTGGAAGGCTGCTCCCCCCGCCCCTCCTGCTCCAACGTCTATGCCTCCAACTCAAACTGGCAACTGTGCATACCTTGTATTTAACCTTTGCGCCAGAACTTGGACGAGTCCTTAGAACTCGGTAAGTTGTTAAACTTGTATGTTGGAATGATCTCAACCAAGCATTGGCTTCCTCCTCAGTGGTCAACGGTAGTTGCAGCTCAATATGGAATCCATTAGGGCCATACTCGTGACAACCTTTCAAAATTACAAATATGGTGATCGTAGTTTACTGAAAACTTGGCCTGTAAAAAAAATTTTTTTTGAATAATGAAAAAGGTTGTACAGGTGGGGTTCTAAGGTCAAACAAACAAACACATAACTGAAAAAAGTTGTGTTTCCCACAAAACCAACTCTGGATACTGTTATGGCTAAACTGCCTATTTGAAACTTTTTATTGCTATTTTTCACACACATAGCTGAAGGCTGGGATATCTCACCGATTGGTTTTGCACTATAGATACAATACTCACAATTTGCATTTCTGACAGCTTATGTATCCAGTTATACATACAAGGTCCAGCGACTGTGTTGGAACTGCTCCATTATCAGTTCAGGCACTAATTGACCACTTCAGAGTCATATGGCCTGAGGGAAGGAAGGAAGGAAAATGTATTTTGTTATTTGTAAAGTTATTTTGTTTTGCAGGCATTTTTACTTCAGAATATTTAAAGCATACATTTCTGCGTACAAAGCTGAGGATTTCCTTCATCGCTACACCCTGCAGTGATAGCTGGGCTCCATCTAACCATATAGCAATATACAGACATCATATTTCTTGGCAGTCATCACTCCTCCTTAAAAAGTAATTAATCCATCGCAAAAAGAACAAGGTTAGTTGGCACTCCCCACCCCAGTTCACCCAAAAATGTACAAGAAACGATGCAGGAGGAATGATGCAGAGCAGAAACCTACACAAGATTCACACATTGCGTCATAGTTATTTTGTTGGGAGAAAATAAAAAGAATTTTGGGGGTTTAGTCATAATTAATTTACATAGATAGAATCTTACAGAAAAATCTAAGGTGAACATGTATGTGGGGGTTGCGTGCATTGAAGGAGTGTGTGTGTATGTGTGTAAGTGAGTGAGTGAGTGAGTGTGGCTGTGCATGTGCACGATAGGCAAATACAAAGATTGTTTACTTACCGCAAGTGTAGAAATCTCCGACTGCGGCAAATGAATGTTACAATGCTGACATGAGACAACCACCATCTTGAAACAATCATGTTCGCGCGCGCTCCACTCTGATTGGCTATATGCAAATGAAACTAGAATGGTGTCCAGAATTATGGTGCAGAAAAAAATTTCGCGTCCTGGCCTGTAGAGTCAGCCATTTTAGATAGGTAAGAAAGCTACAGTGGCTGCTATTGGCCAACCAGTTTTCTAAGCAATGCTTTGATTGGCTGACTAGACTTGTGTACTTGTAGAAGTTTTAGACTGGACTTTGTCACCACTAGAAGTAGCTTCTTGAGGAATTTCCAATTCACTGCTCATGTTATGTTGCAACTGAGTGTTTCTTGGCCAAAATTAGCTTATGTGGCTTATTCCTCATCAATGAAAGAATGGATTTGTAGTGTTATCTGATTTTTAATGAGTATGGACTTGAGCACTCATTGAAATAATCCCTTCAGTTGCTCTTCCCTTTCAAGCAGTCCTGCCTCTGTTCACAGTATTGCTTTCTTTAATTGATTAATTATCGTTCTATTTCACTCCCCGGCCTTGTTACCATCTGTGTTTCCTATCCTCATGTTGATTGGTGTCATGTATACACAACATAGACTGTATATAAAGATGGACGACGCGTCTGAACTTCCTAGCGCAGTACAAAAATGGAGCCAAAATATTCCTCATACGGACACTATCTTGCACGTTTGGAGCCAGAGTCCGCACAGTAGTGAATGGGGGGTTGAGCTGCAGTATCGAGGTCCCGCAATACACCCGCCCTATTTGTGATCACATCCCCTGAACTTTTTATGTAGCCCAACTGGCTCATCCTGCCAGCAGTAAATGCTACAACACAGGCAGCAGACTGGTTCCACTATGACTGAATGCTTTTCAAAGGGTTCAGTAGTTCGGATCTTTTCCAAGCACATTGGAATGTCACTAAAATACATTTGCTGCTTTCCTTGTCCTTAGCGGTTCCTTGCTTAATAGATGACGGGTATGAGCTAGCTAGCTAATACATTCACCATGGATAAGTAGCTAGCTAGCTACATTACACCAACCTACTTTAAAAATCCTTGCTAACTAACCTTTAAAAATAAGGTAAATAGAGACTATGGGTGAATACACTCTCCACTATCATGGGTTTTAACGGTATTATTAACTAGCAAGCTACCAAGCTAATGAGGGTGACCCTACAGAAACTCAATTTACTAACACTGGTTTGGTATCTAGCTAGCTATCAGTTTTTGCGTCCTTAATGCTAGCAAACAAAACTGATTTTGGAAAACCCTTTGCTCTGAGCTTAAAGCCCCACTAGGTAGGAATTTCACCTTAAAATGTCAGTTTCAAAGTCTATCTATTAGTGGGCTGGATTATTACAGTGAGAATGGCATCTCTCCCATTACCACAGAGGGACCTGGTGGCCTGCATCTGGGACTATGTAACTTTCGACCGCGGGTCCCGCACTCTTGCGAGACCTACATTCTGCTTTACGGCACACACGAGCTTTTGGATAAGGAGCATAAGGAGAAGGCAGCTAGGCTAGCCCGCTAGCCCGGTTTCGTGTCTCGAAAGATGGCTGAGGCAAATAAGCGAAAAAGGACTGTGTCGGTGGAAGCCAGGATAAAAAAAAGGGAGAGTGACCGTGCACGGCACAAAACCAGAGTTAATATTGGACCGGCTTTTTCACAGTGGAGAGAGCTCATGGCAAAAGAGGGCTGCAAGTCAGACGCCGAGCTGGCAGTGTTGCTGATTGAGAGGTGAGTTATATGCTCGTGTTCATGCATTGTATTTATCACACATTGTTTTTGTTGGCTGTGTTGTTGTGTGTAGTCACAGTCACTATTTGGGTTATCAAAACGTAACTGATTGTAAGCCCATTCAAATAATGTAAACAAGGTTAGCCGAGGTAGCATTAGCATTTCACCGGCAGAGTTAGCCCCTTTTCAGATTGTTTTTTATAGCAAACTTTATGCTTCACGGTGAGAAAAGTTGTTGAGTTACTAGCAACTATTGTTTGAAAGCAAAGACAGGCCATATCAGCTTTGTAGGCTGGCCGTCATTATATTGATATTGTCCCGTTTTGAGGTTACAATAGCTACTACGTCTGCTAACGTTACTCTTAGGAGCGGTGCTTGAGCATACTTTGTTGTAGAGCAATAGTTTTAATCCAACGCTGTTGAAGACTTCTATGTAAACACAATCATAACTAATAACTTTATTGATTCCAGCTCCACAAGTCTCAGGGTGTAAAAAAAATGCACGTTCTCACGGGGGACGTCAGCCAGCAACAGTGCTCTGTGTTTTACGACAGCGGTGTTGCGCTTCTACTTGCTCTAGTGGCCTTTAGTGGCTGCTAGAGCGCACAAAACTGGGATTCCTACCTAGTGGGGCTTTAAGATCGCTGCAAACAGTAGCAACATCATGCTATATTCAAAGTAAAGAGCTTCTTACCACCAATTTCCATTGCTGCCTACAGTGATTTATTATAAAATCTCACCAAACTAGCTAGCTTGCTATACCTTTCAATGGTAGCATTGCTGCAAACAGTATATGACACTATGTTCAGAGCAAGGACTGTTTTACAATAAATTTTCATCAGGCTTGTAAATCACTATGGGTAATATTCAGTTGTACTAGAACGTGGCAACTTATGCACGTCATGATAACATTATATCTCTTCTTGATGGTCACACTCCAACACCGTATTATTCCCGGAAGTGAATTGACAGGCGATGACTTCTCTAAGAGCTGTCATCAAAGCTGTCCATCATTAGCTTACATCCATTTTTATAGTATAAATTACTAAATAAAACAAAAAAAATGCTCTGAAAAATATTTATTCTGAAAAAATGAACAATTGAACATATATCAGCATGGTAACAACTACTTAAAATGACAGAAACCATCTTCCGTAAGAAAATTATTTGACACTTAAAAAAAACTTAAGTACTTAAATATTTTTGTTAGGCCCATGTCCATCCAATAACATGGAGGGGGCAGACTTATAACTGGGACTGTAGTCAGCCGCTAGATGGTGATCAAAATGTTTTGGCCTCACTTTTGAGGAGCTGTCAGGTTGTCCATCTTTATATACAGTCAATGCTGTATAATTTTCTGAGTTCATGTCATTTGTTGCTGGATTGTTCTGCTTGTCGAAGTTTTCTGGTCAGCTCTTTATATTCATCAAAGTCATTGTCCACTGTGCCTACTGGAGATATTCACTCATTGCACACGCATTGTTCACAAGCCGTTCATTTGCTACTGATTGAAAGCAGAACACAAAAGCCTGGAAACAATGTGGCCCCCTAAGACTAGAGTTGGACATACTTGCCCTTGGCACCTTTTGAACCGAAATGAGAAATGATGGATGTCCCTTCAGCTCACCCCCAGGCCAGAGCATTGAACCGGTCATCTCAATTGGTTGCTCAATCAAAAAGCCTAAATATATATTCACTCCTGGGACACTACGGTGATGTCATGGAAATGACAGCAGCAGCCCTCGGGGCACCCACCGCATCATCCAGATCCTGCTGATGATTGCAGGTGTGCCAGTGTTTGATTGAATACAAGACACCTCTTTCTACTTTTGTAGTGTCTTTCTATCCCCTCTGATGCTAGTTTTGCTATAATGCCACTAGGGAATGTAGCGCAAAAAGGCCATCATCTGGAGGCTGCCAGAGAGAAAGCCATCACCTCATCTCAATTCTTATGATGGAGTTCCCCTCAGGAACCCGCGCCTTTAATAAAGCATACCTCTGAAATAGGTCGCTAATCTTAAAAGGGAAAAAAAATTCACCATAACACGAAAAAAAGTTGGAAATATATTTGAATTCTGGGGATGGGGGGACAAATAAATGAGAAAATTCTCCTTCAGAGTTTATGTGGGCCAAGGCCATCAATGCACAATTTTAAATGCCTGTAAAATGCATGAATTAACAGAGCAGGATGGAGACTGTTTCATTTTCCCTGTTCAAGATAAGCGAGCACAACATTTGACTCATGCAGGCGTTACTTCATATACCTTTTGATTGCTCCACTGACAATCCTGCAGGTGTTATATGCTGCTTGTATCTTCTGGTTATAACCATTTGAACAAACAGCACACTTTAAAGCAGAAACTCTAAATGAGATATATACCCCTTCGTGAGGAATCACTCCTTATAAAACTGAAAATTTTAATCATGTGGAGAATACTATTTCAAAAGTTCACTATTTCATCATCTGTTGAGAGCATATTGATCACTGAACATAAACATTACACAAGAAGTAATATCATAATCAATCACATTCATAAAATGGCCCTACTCAGTTGTAATAGGATGCCTTCTCAACATTAAAGACAAATAAACCATTTACTGTACACCAGGTTTTTTTATTTAACATATCTAGCTTCTCATCTGGAAAGTTTTAAATGAATATTACACCCTGCAAGATCTTCCCAGAATTGCTAATCCAGTTGAAATTGATTAATTGACATGTCACCCCCCCACCTCCCTTCCCACTTATCTATCGCCACTGGCTGGCCATGTTGGCTTGCATAAAATTCCACAGGTTTGAGTGAAAAATCTCTGTTGGTTGAGGGAACCTCTCTGTTACATCTTTGTCATCAGACCATGAACATTCCTATGAGCTACACTAATGAACTCAATATCTGTACACTGCAGAGGGTACGACCTCTCGCAAATTCATTTTACTGCAATGCAATTTGGATGATCATTTAAAGCATATTAAGCAGATGAGGTTGGATTATAAACTGCCTTTGTCATTTTATCAATGCGTGCAAAGGACTGCTGAACAAATAAACCCTTTCCATCCATGCAAAATCTGCAAGACATTCGAAAATTGTGGTGCGCATGCCAGGCTGATCTCACTGATGTTTTATAGGACAAGCCATGTATACTATGCTTCTCCCTGGAATGCCTGGCCTTACACGCCTGAAGCACAAAACCATGACATCACAACGCAATCTGAACAGAGGCTTTGACAGAACTTACAATGGCTTGCCGAGTGCATAGAGCCACAACTGCCGTCTATATAAGTAAAGCAACCTGCTGTTTAATTTTAAACAGCTGTTAAGCGATTCGCAGGAGAGATGGGCATGGTGAAGCTGGAGCGGCTGAGAGCCAAAAAACACTTTGATGCTCTGAAACCTGTGAAATGAAGATGAATATTTCATAAATGCCCCTGCAACACGACCGCTCATTAGATGACTGTGCATTTGCCTTGTGCACACCCTCTTCAGGTGCCATGTGTATTAATTATGCATGCACTACATTTCTGCCATTAAAACACTTTAAATGCCAGGTGATTTTTCTCTCACATCATTGCCAAAAGGGCAGCTAATTAATACAACCCAAAACTGGCAAACAAATCACAACCATTTTTATGCAGATGTAAATATGTTCATCTTCTCCTCCATTTCTGTCTGTTTCGGTCCAAATTTGACATCAGCTTGGGCCAACATCACTCAAACAGTGATAGTTACTATTGGTGTTCTAATCGACCACATGAAGGTTCACAGAAAGTCTCTGAAGCCAAACCTTTACAAAGTGACTATAAGCGGTCTCTTAGAATGAAAAATCTTGTTGACCATGCTTCTTTTGGTCTTTACATGATTTTATTACATGAAAATATTCTGCAGTACACTGCTGAAATACAGGGCCCTAATTTATTTGGAAGCAATTATATATAGCACCACATACATTACCGCAAATGGTGAGCACAGAATTACCGCATCCCACTGAATGTTTTAAACTTGCTGAAATGAAGAGCTTGTTTTGGTCTTACAACCAGAACTACATGCAGTCGAACCAAATAGGCCTTGCCACATTTCCATATATATGAAAGTGAGTGGCTTCTAATTTTCTTCACCTCTGCAAATGATTCTGTGCTGTTATTATATCTCAATGTGATTGGTCTTTGGTACCATACAGAGCAATCATAATGTTTAGTGCAGAAATGCTACGGTGAAAATAATGATGGCCGATAATAATCACTGAACATTTCATATGAAAAAGCAAGTCTGAAAGTGCGAAGATGCACACCCAAATGTTGAATGAGATGCAAATCAGCAGAGGATGGAGATTTAAAATAAGGGGTCATCCATTTTTTTTCATCATTTTCTTGAGAGTACAAAGAGTAGTTTGGGGGGGAGGGAGTTAAAGCCTAGCAAAACCCAGTGTACGCTTTTAAAAATAATTATAAAATGATGATTGTTTGCAGGAATGGGTCATATACTGTATGGTGTCACGTGATCATCATTTTCTCACTTTCTCTTTGTAAGCTTTTGAGGGGGAGGGGTCAGGTCAAAAGAGTACTCTTTGTACTCTCGTGAAAATGATGAAAAAATTGGATGACCCCTAAGAACACAGGAAAAAGCCACAATAATTTGAAAGGTGTTTTTTCTTTCTCTCTCCTGGAAGCAATTTAATCTCAGCAATAAAGGAAAGACTCCTTTGAATAATTTATTTTATTTTCTGATAATTATAACTTGAAACATTTCTCTTTCAATGTAATAACTTTGTTATGTACTATCATGGCCTCCCAATGATCATCTTGCAAAAATTAACATGCAAAGGAGTTGATACACAAAGAATTGGTCCGGTAAACATGGTTTATGGGGGGCTTTGTTACCAGGTAACCATTTTGAATTTCTTTCTGATAATAACTATGGCTTTCTTTGTTGACATTGAATTCAAATACTTGAAAAACAAATTAGCTGTTCAACTCTAAATAAAATTAAACCTTGATTTGAGGCTTGACTTGTTCTCCACTGAAGTAAAGTGAACTAATTGCTTCATTGTTTTTGGTTTGGTCTGAAATGAACAAAATCATTTCAGTATTGAGGGAAAATAAGTGACATTGACTAGCCACAACAGTCAATTAGGAATTAAGAAATTAGCAGGAATAGATGTGTGGTTCTGTTGAATTGGACTTTGCCCAGTGTCTTCTAACATTTATGAATGTGTCAAATGGTCATGGTTCTGTTGAACAATGTAGAAGCTGTCCCTGGTCCTGGACTTGTTGGGTGAACACTGTCTTTGCACGTATAGCTGTCCCCTGGGGATGAGCTGGTACAATGAACGACAAAATTTCCCTTGAAAAAACTAATTCTGGTAAATTGAGACAGATGTTTCAAAGCATCAGCTATGATGAGTGCAAATCTGCACGTGTGACCAACAGGATGACAGACACAAAGGGAAGCTGGGCAGGTCCTCTGAATCATCCACAACAGCTGTGGTAAATGACACATTTGAGGATTGTAATGTGAATGCCACTAAGTGAAAGGCATATCTGCTTGCTTTTTGTTTAAGAGGCTATGCACACTTGTGAATGGCGCTGTTTTCGGAAATAAACCTACTCTGATGTTGTAAAAATACATAATTAAATCATGGCTGACATTTTTTCACCATGATTGATTACGCACTGTAATAACACCAGGTGACAAATGAAATCTAAATTCTCAGTCCTTAACAAGTGCAAAAATTTGAAAGAACTTAAGCAAAACTACAAAAGTATTTCAATTGCTAATCAAAGTGCAGACTTTTTTTCAGATTTCTTCACATGTAGATGGGTGACTAATAAATAAATAAATGAACATAATCAGTCTTAGTGAGGTGTTTGGCTTCCACAAGCCTCCAGATCAGCAACCCTTGACACAGAATCTACAAGTGGAAAACTTTATTAGAGGGATGGAGTATCTCTCAAACTCCTTTCATACTGCGCTGAGAAATTTAGGTCGCTTCTGAAGCGCTCTAATTAGGTCCAGCCGAAGTCATTTCATACTGCTCTTCGTGACCACCCAGGGTGCATGCGAGACTGATGTAGTTGCTAAGGAAACCTATTGCCCCCTCATGTATGCATCATGTGCAAAATTTTGAAAGGTTACGCATATTTGTATGTGTGGTTACGATATGCGGTATTTATCCCATAAATGATTAAAAATCGGCACGATACAACCCATTTGATACTGGTTTGGTATCAGACGCATGTAATACAGCTTTCTCGTGTCGTTATTGTTCAGATTCCATTCTTTGGCTAATGTCAATATGTCACTAAGCCAATTGTGCTGGGAACATTCACCATCGCTGGCGTTTGCATCTAGTTGAAGTCAATGGGATGAATGATTTGTTAGCTTGCATGCTAATGCTTTTGGCCAATAAAAAATGCGTCAAATGTGTAATTGTTATCGTAAACACTTGAATTTATTAATTTAATGGTGAAAAGTGTTAGCATGCTAGCTAGCAAATTATTCATTCAATTGACTTGACTGCCAACCAGAGGCCAACGCTATATTTCCATTTTCCAAGTAATACGACGCTGACATTTATGGGAAATATAGGATCTCAAATTCGTGAGCACGATATATCTGCCCGAAATTCAACCTTTCTTCAAGTGTTAAATGAAAATATACAACACTTCTTGGCACCTATCTTTTCTCAATTAATTGAACATCGCCTGACATTGGAGATCACCTACATATTGATATGTGCAGGGCTAGCAGCTCACCTTGGACATTCTGGTTTGCGGGCCTTTGAATTCAGAGCAGTTTAAACACTCGGCGACACTTCTGAAGTGGCCCTGAACCATCTCTGAGAGCGCTCTAAAATTTTAGGCCGGCCTGATGACCCTTTCATGCTGGGATTTAGAGTGCTTCAGGGCTGTGAGCGGGGTATCAGTTCAGTTGGTTTGAGATCTGGTGACTTTGAAAGTGGTGGCATTTGCTCAAAACCATTTTCATACTCATAAAACCATTCAGTGACCCCTTATGCCCTGTTAGTCATTGTTATCCTATCATGGTACAAATGTTTCATTATACAATCCTGTGTCCAAAAATGTTGGAATGCTGTATAAAATGTCAATAAAAACAGGAGGCAATGATATTGAATCTGGGAAAATTTATTGTTTTTTGAAAATATGTTTATATATTTTGAGCTTGACAATGGCAATACATTTCAAAAAGATTGAATGAAGGCAACAAAAGACTGTATAAGTTCTATGATGCTAAAATTCTGCACCAGGTGGAATGTCTCACAGCTACTGAGGTTAATTGGCAACAGGTTAGTAACATGACTGAGTATAATAAAAGCATCCCAGAGAGGCTGAGTCTTTCAGCAGTAAAGATGACAAGGGCTTTACCACTTAGTGAAAGGCTGTGAATAATAATTTATAGATAACATTTCTGAAGCTAAAATTGCAAAGAATTGGGAGATTTTATCATCTATGGAACATACTATCATTAAAAGATTCAATGAATTGGAAGAAATTGCTTTACGCAAAGGACCAGGCCGAAAACCAATATTCCATTGCTGTGATCTTCAGGCCCTCATAGCACTGCTTTAACAGACAGGATTCAGTAGTGGAAATGATTGCATGGGCTCCGGAACACTATTGAAAATGAGTCAATGAACACAGTTTGTCTCTGCATCCACAAATGCAAGTAAATACTCCACCACAAAAGACTTAGCTATGTATAAACAAGATCCAGAAATATCGTCGACTTCTCTGGGCCTGAGCTCATTTAAAATGGACTGTGGTGAAGTGTAAAACGATCCTGTGATCTGATCAATTAAAATGTGTAATTGTTTTTGGAAATCATGAATGCTGCGTCCTCTGGGCTGAAGAGGAGAGGGATCAGCACACAGCTCAAAAGCCAGCATCCATGATAGTATGGCATTACATTAGTGTACATGCCATGGGTAACATCTCTGTGAAGGCATCACTAATGTTGAATGATATACATAGGTTTACAGCAACATATACTGCCATCCTGATGTCTTTTTCAGGGAGGGCCTTGCTTATTTCTGCACAATAATGCCAAATAATACACTTAACATGTATTAAAACAACATGGCTCCATAGTAAAAGAGTCTGGGAGCTAAACTGGCCTGCCTGCAGTCTAGACTTTTTGCCCACTGAAAATATTTGGGGCATGACAGAGTGTTCTTAAAAGAAGAGATTGATGCAACTTAGTGGTAGCCATGGCTCCATCAAAACTTTTTAGAAACCTGTTGCTGACATTAATTTAAGGAAAAAGGAGGAGACAATTCCAATCTTCGTGTGAAAATGGTGTTTAATTTCAGTAAAACCGGCAATGGATTTGAACCGGGGTCTCCTGCACCAGCGCGTAGCGCCTTAGCAACCAAGCTACCTGGCTGAATATGCGGTACGCTTTCACATTGCAATTCTAAAGAGAGAGTCAGCAAAACATGTCATGTACCCCGGTTTAGTGCTTGTACTGCAGCGCTCTCTCAGTACTTGTGCGTAATGGCGCAAGGATTCTCAGTTAGACGCAACTGTAAAGATTACTTTGAAAATGACTGTTGAATATTTGGTGGACAGTTATAGTGAGAATATCAAAAAGAAACCAGTTTAGCGACTGTATTGCTGTGCTAATTCCTGCGCTCTTTGAGTCTTTGTGCATAATTTCGCCTGGCAGCCGGAACGCAGAAAAAGTAAAAACAGCAATTACAACAAACACCCCAGCAACTACATATATAAAAACTGTATTTGCAATGGTGGACTGTTCAAATACGATCATATACAACCATCATCCGCACTATAGCTCAATAACTTACCACTAAGCTATTTCCAATGACTCGTCTAGTAATGTTTCATTGCCATATGAAAAGTCAGCCGGCAAGCCATAAACACTACTTAGATGACATCTGCTGAATATTTCGTGGATAATTATAATGAAAATACTAAAAACAAACCAGTTTAGTGTTTATATTGACGTGCGTAAAGGTGCATGGACTCTCAGTTAGATGTGCCAGGAACGCAAGGCTCTATCTCAGGTTAGGTGTGTGCAATTATGGTGGTTCAGAGCTCGTTTAAGACGTCAGAGTCTATAGAATCAAAGGCCCCCCAAACTCCCCAAATCAAATTGACAGCATCACAAGCCAATCATAGAGTAGAAAATACACTACGTGCAAAGGGAATGATCAGTGCCTGAGCTCATTGGAAGCGATGCCATGGAAAAAAACATGCACGGAGACTGGAAGATGTAGTTTCAATATAGCGAGGACACATTGGATTAACAATAGCCAGCGCAGATTTACCCACGAACACAGTTTTTTATTACAAAATATCAACGGTTAGAAAAAATTTTTACTCAGAGCTGTAAAATGTATAAGTGTATGCCTGCTGTTCTTTGAGTATGGTGTCAGCTTAAAATGAAAAGGCTTATTTCGTTGGATTCTGTGGACTGTCCTCTTTCATTTGATGTGTCATTTGTATACCTAGCACAAATTCAGTAGAAATGCTTGTGATCCAGCACTGATATTATTTTATCTCATGATTTGTTACATGCTTATTTACTTGCTTGGTGCTTGAATTGTGTTCGGTTGAGGAAACAATGGTCACCATGAGCTTTTTGCTGAGTTTCTTCCTTCTAAGCAAATGTGCCACATGACAATGTTGCTATTAGGAAACATGCAGAATTTATGATGTTTACTGATTGCTCACGGTAGCGGGGCCGTCCGGGTTTAAGGGGTTAATTTGTCACTCATCTGCACACTTGCCTTAGTTTCTTGCTGTCATGAGTCAATCAACATGCAAACATCACAATACAGTTGAAGCAGTTATTTTCATAAGTGCTCAAGTCCATATTCAATAAAAAACCATTCTTTCATTGATGAGGAATAAGCCACATAAGCTAATTTTGGCCAAGAAGCACTCTTGTACACTGAAAAAATGGAAGATGGCAGGTTGTTCATTTCACATAAATGAAGTTGGTATATATAACATGACTGAATTACATACCGCTTCAGAACATATATCAATCTTGTTGAATTTATTTAATTGCAAGGAATGTAAAATCTTTTAATCTGAATCATGTTCAGAGACATAAAAGTAATCATGTTTTGTCATGACCGGATGTGGGCAAAAGCGCCAGGAAGACTGAACAGAAGCGGGAAGATCATCAGTCATGTTTTCATTCGCGGCCATTTTTTTGTGTTCCACACCGTTACTGGACTTTGGAAGCTCTCTGCAGAGACTAGCTACTTGGAGAAGGTAAAGAAAGAAAGAAAGAAAGAAAAAAATCTTTTCAAACAACAGTTGTACTTATTTGCCATTGTTTTCGCTTGGCTTTTGTTTTATAGACGTTAGTGAGCCATTTTGTGCTTTGACATGTTGGTTTGTAACATTAAGCAACTTGAGCTTTAGTTAGCCAAGTTAACATTCGCTAAGGTATGCTAATAGATATGATAGTTGTTGCCTTCATACAATAATCCCGTGAAAACGTTTGTTAAATAATGCCTGTAAGATTCACGAAATGCGTGTGATTAGGGCATGAATCCATTTTGTTCTGTAAACAAGAATGAGCTCCATTGCTGACACTTCTTATTAAAATGAACTTGAATCCAGTTAAATTTTGCTCTGAATTTAAATTTATTGTAACGTTAACTGTCTGTGTGCCGACGGGAGATGGTTCAAACAGTGACACTAATGCTTGCAGATCGGCACGTTGTTAGAGATCAGTGATTTGTATGTTTGTTTTTAGTTAGTTTCTGGTTTTAGTTTGTTTCTTGTTAGTTTTTTAGTATTGCTATTATTTATCTATTTATTCTGAGTTACATGTTTCATGTTTAGAGAATGAATGCTTGCAGTCTCATGTCTTACTTTCCTCTTGCTTCTTTGTGTGGTGTCTTTAAAAGATTCTCACTCTTTCTTTTCCATTTCGGTCCTGACTATCCACACTTAGAGCAGTTCAGTTAGGCACGGGTGATTAGTTAGTTCAAAGTTAGGATCCCACCTACTTCCTCTCTCTCCTATCACCGTCCTTGCTTTTCTAGATCCGCCTCTCCTCTCACCTGTTCTGAGTTTAGCTGGGCCTCCACTTAATTTGTGTATAAAAGACCCACTTTCCTGCTGCTTCTTGTCGAGTTACCACAGCTCGTTCTTGGTCAGTCTCGTTTCTGCGCTATTTTCTCGTTCGATTGTTGAAAGCTTCGTTCTTGTGATTCTCCGTAAGTCTTGTATTTGATTGTTTGTATTATGCGTTGTGAGATTTTTAGTACTTCGTTCTCCCTGATCCCCATTTTGTACCTATCTGTTTAGTATCTCCTGTGTTCTCCCTTATCCCATCCAACTCCTTTTTCCTTCCCCTTCCATTCCCTTAGTTTCAGCCCCTTTGTTACTGTCTTTTGTGCGGACTGATTCTCTGGTTACTGGATTATTTTTGCTTGTCCCCTGACTTTTCTGCCTAGTCTGCATTTGTCTGTTTGCCTGGCTATTGATCCATTTCTGTTTTGACCATGAGCTTGGTTAATCCCAATAAACGCCCTGCCGATGCTGAACTGCATTTGGAGTCTATGCCCGTTCCTTTCACACGTAGCTTATATTTAAACATTATATTTAGACTTTGTGTTCCAGGGTCCTGGGCCTTTGGCCAGGACAGTATTTTTGGGTTTTAAGTTTCTTGTCTCAGGATTTCACATTTCATAGTTCATGTTTATTGTTCATGTTTTTACTTTTCCATGTTGTGTTTTTCCAGGTCTGCCCAGCCACTCCACCGCTTGTCTGCATTCCGCCCCATGTCTTTGTTTTCGCACACTTCAGAGCTCTGGTTGGCTTTTGGTATTTCCCCCTTCCTTCTGTGCTGTGCTGGATTCAGGGCTGCCTAAGCTTGACAATTAACTGTTTTTAAGTTACTAACATTTACTAACAGTCATGGGAGGTGTAATTCTTAGACAGGCACATTACTAATACTACTAATTTAGATAGGGAGTTTATTGTCATGATTCCTGCTTTGCCATTTCAAGATCTTGCTGTGCTTTTCTGTTTTAACATTCATGCTTCCTTCCAATCTGCATGCTTCATTGGTACTTAAGCTGAGCACGCTCATTTTCTTAATGAGCAAGTCATGTCAGCCTATCATTGTCCTTGTCTCATGATCTTGCCTTGCCCCTTGTTTCTTCTCCAGGTGTTGCCCCTCATGTGTGCTGATTTTCCTCCCTTTATCTGGAGTCGGTGGAAGTTGGCTGATAGACAGAGTCTCACCGTGTTTTCATGCCCTTGTGTCTTGTATTTCACTGCAGTATTTTCGTCTTCTTTATAGTCAAGTTCTTGTAATTTGTATTCTAGCCTGATTCTTTCTGTTCGTGGTTTTCTCCCTGGAGGTTCCAGTGGCTTTTGTTTTTTGTCGTTTGGACTTTTTAGTTTTCAGCTCTGTGAAGCTTACCTTAGTTGGATTTTTGCAACCCTTTGGGCCAAGTTTTCTGTTGGCCCTCATGCCTGTTTTCTTTTGTTTTAATAAACTCCCTGTTCCCCTGCATCTCGCTCCTGGTGTCTCACTGATCTCGCATCAGACTTTCAGTTTCAATTTAAGTCAAATAAAGTCACGCTAAGCTACTGCAAGTTACTATCAAGCAAAACTTCCTGTTGGCGACTTACATTAAAGGCAAGTATAGTCGTTTTGGCCCGAAGGCTTTTACTGTGAAATGCGAAAGGAAGCAGTAACAAGCTGGTAACAGCGTTCGCTTGTTATCATGATGCTTTTGGTCTTAACTGCATTTTGTCGGACAAACACAGGGCAGGGAACGGTGAGTTTACTACTTAAGGTATCATTTCAGGGGAAAAATAAGGACGCTTTGGAGCTGAAACAGAAATGGATTGGTCATATTATTTCTTATACGAATGAAAGCACGTGAGGCTTATTTATTTTCCAAACATTTGAAATTTGTCTGTTGTTACAACATGTTGAACCACTACCACGTGTCAGTCAGGCGATAATGAGCCTATGATATTTATAAGATCCAGTTAGTAAACGTGTTATGCATGAAATGGACGGACTTTCTTGTCATTATGACAATTCATTATATTTACATAACTTTGGGACCTACTGAATCTATATGAAGTAACAGTAATGCTCACAATGTGAATAGCTAACTTTAGCTTCCTATATGAGCAGCAGCTAACTTGTTGAGGACATAGCACCTTATTCTTTTGGACCTGAGATACACCTTATGCTCTAAATCTACATAATATTTAGCCGGGGTGTGTTGTCGAAGATGTAAACAAATAAGCCCAATTTCTCTAAAACTTCACCACCCAGTTGCAATAAAATTTATGTCAGAAATATTTATTTTTTCAATTTATTTATTTTTTTCCATTTATGTATTTTTGAAAAACACTTAATGTCAAGTGTTTAATTTCATCTTTTGCATAGAAATGTTAACAATAGTACTAATGGGAATAGTGCATTTTATTTGATGCCTTTCTGAACAGCAAGTGAAGACCATTATTTGGATTTTGATGCTTCAAAGGCTCTGTAGTAGTGGTGAGTATTGTGGATTTTGTAATTTAATTTCCTTTCATTTGTTTAAAAAAATTAAAAATAAAAAACTTAGATATTAAAGAGTGAACCTACAGCTCCTGGGTATAAGTGTGCTGTCAGTTTTGAAAATACTTGTTGCCTGCATTTTGTATACTGTATTGTAAAACTGCTTAGATATTTGCAGTTAACACCATATTACCAACATAAACAGTTGAGTATTACTGTACACTGATATTAAATTGTTTAAAGAAAGCCTAGTTATGGATTAACTGACATGCTGTTTCTCTCTTTTCTCTCTGCAGTGTATGTGGCAGTGTAAGGGGTGTTCACTAACTGTCTCAAGTAGGTCTCAACTACTTAATCACTACAAACTTAAACATCCACACTTTGGGCGCACGATCCGCTATCCATGTACATATTTAAAATGTCCATGCACTTTTAAGACATGGAATGCTTTAATCATACATCAAAGTAGAGTTCATTCCACACCAGTAGGTCGGAGACAAACAGAGCTGTCAATCTTTAGTTGTCACATATGTGCATGTAATGATTTAGCTAATGAAAGAGATTACTTTGTTCATATTAACACACATCTTAAGAGGAATGAGAATGTTTCTTGCATGTTTATAGGCTGTAGTAGTCTCATAAAAGTCACAGGCATACACCTCATACCTTAACTGATTTCAAACCAGGTGTAGTGAGAATAACTAGAGTGGCATCTCCTTCATTAGATGATTCCTTTGTTGAAAGCCATGATGAAGAGTGCGAGGAACATGAAGTTTCTGGCACACCATCAGATTGGAATGAGCAATTAAAGGCTCTCCCAGGTGTAATTGAGCAACAACTTGCAGCAGCCTTACTAAAATTGGAATACTTGGTCCATGTGCCAGGTACAGTCATAGATGAGTTTTTACAAGAACTCCACCACTTGATAAGTTCTTCATCCATCCCACTATCTAGAAGTTTTGTAGTTGATATCATTCAGCATCATAACCTTCAGGTTGATGAATCAGTCATTACAGAAATTGCCACAGCAATTTGTTCATGTAACCCTGTTCCAAAGGCATTTGAAAAAGGTGGCCATCAAAGCACTTCTTATCAGCGCAAACAATATTACAAAGAAAATTTTCATGTTGTCGAACCTGTAACTTATCTACTAGACCATAAAAAGAAACACACTTTTCAGTATATCCCAGTATTGAAATCATTGCAGCAAATTTTAAGTAATAAAGCCATCCTTGATAAGGTGATTGAAAATCATAGAGGAAAGCAGGATATCCAAGTTGACTCACTTTACGAATTTAGGTCCCCTCAAGATGGTTCACATTTTAAGGAAAACAGCTTTTTAAATGCTGAGGAGTTAAGAATATCACTTTGCCTTTATGTGGATGATTTTGAGGTTTGTAACCCACTTAGTACCTCTAGGAAGAAGCATAAGCTCTGTGGAGTTTACTGGATACTTGGTAATCTGCCACCAGGGTCTCACTCAGCTTTATCATTCATTTATCTAGCAATTCTTTGCAAAAGTAATGATATAAAGACATACAGTTACGACAAAGTCTTGGAACCTCTCATACAGGATCTTAAAACTCTTGAAGACCACGGTGTGTATATACCTCTATCAGGCAAAAGTCTGAAAGGCACAGTGCAGAGTGTAGTGGCTGATAACCTCGGAGCTCACAGTATTGCAGGCTTCATTGAAAGTTTCTCAGGTGATTACATTTGCCGGTTTTGCACAGCAAAGAGTTGTGATTTCCAGTCTCATTGTGTTGCCTCTGGTGCTTTTAGCCTTAGAACTCAAGAGAGGTATATGCAGATCATTTAAAATCGGCTCACAAGAGCAATACACATTGTTTCGGAGTTAAACGAGACTGTACTTTTACCAAAAAATTGTCTCATTTTCATGCTGTGTCTGGGTATCCTCCTGATATTGCTCACAACAAATTTGAGGGTATCATACCAGTAGAACTGGCATATTGTCTGGCATCATTGATATCCAGGAAGTTTTTTACATTGGAGGATCTTAACAAAGCCATACTGACTTTTCCATATAAATTGTCAGATAAAACAAACAAGCCACATGTGGTACCACAGAGTTTCTTGGCTCGAAAAACCATCGGAGGCAACGCTCACGAAAATTGGAGCTTTCTCAGGTTGCTCCCATTCATGATAGGAGCTCTTATACCTGAAAACGAGCTGGCATGCCTTGTGTTAATGGATTTAAAAGAAATTGTTGAGTTAGTTGTTGCTCCGGTGCATACTGATGAATCCATTTTGTACCTTGAAAGCAAGATTATTGAGCACAGACATAGGTACCAAGAGCTTTTCCCTGGTGTTAGACTTCTACCCAAGCACCACTATCTGGAGCATTATCCTCAGATGATACAATTTTTTGGTCCTCTTGTGGCACACTGGACAATGCGTTTTGAGGCCAAACATGGTTTTTTCAAGAAGATTGTTAAACACACCAGTTCTTTTAAGAACATACCTCTGACTTTGGCTTCAAAACATCAGCTGATGATTTCTTTCCACCTCAACTCACCATCCCATGGGAACTCTGACCTTCATGTGTCTCATGTTTCTGCTGTCCCAGTTGATGTATTGAAAGATGAAATAGCTCAGGCTATTAGGGAAAAATTCCCAAACACTACTGAAGTGCACCTTGCAAAGAATGCCTCAAGCAATGGAATACCATACAGTAAGGGGATGATAGTTGTCCATGGATCCGAAGGTGGATTCCCAGAATTTGCCGAAATTCTTCAGATGTGTGTTTTCAGTGAGCGGTTGTTCCTCATTGTAAAAGTGCTGTGTGGGTGGTATAGTGATCACTACAGAGCCTTTGAGCTGAGCCTGTCACCATCAAGAGACACAACTTGTAGCACTCAGTGAACTGGCTGATTCTTATCCATTGGCTGATTATGTTGTTGGATCACGTCGCATGGTGATGTTAAAAAGACATGTCCACATAAAAGGTTGGGTAAATATGTCAATGTTATCTGTTTTGTAAGTCACATGCATGTAATACTGTGGTTCCTGCTGCCTGCACCTGCCTGTCTGTCCATCAGCATGCCTGTTTTTCTCTCCACATCTTGGGTGTATTTCTTGTGCTGTGATGGTCTTGTTCCTGCCATACTGTGGCTCACCAGAGGCCTATATGTCTCTGTGTTGGTCAGTCTGTCAGCAGTTATGTTCGAAGCGCCATATCTCCAAATCTATTCGGTGGTTTGCTATGACATTTTTGTAAAAAAAATTCATCTTGCCTAGAGGATGAAACCTGGCAATTTTGGTGAACTTACTACCTTCCCCTTAGTGCCACCCACCCGCAGTGGGGCATTTGTGTTCAAAATAACATGCTTGTGTCCCTGGTACATGTCCAGCTGTATTTCACATAGGCTTGTTTTAGTTGTATTATTTTCACAGTGGTTTTGCGTTCCTGTCTGATAACTGTTAACAAATTAAATTAAGTAACTATGCCAGGATTACCATTTTGAAAGGTATTTATGGGTACATTATATGGTTTTTAAATGCATGCACACTGGCCAAAGCCTTTGTCACTCTCACTTATGGGTCACAACCCAGGCTTCTCATTGTTAGCCAACCACTGTCAATTTTGGCAGATGAAATGACAACTGTTTCCAGCGTATTTTATCAGCTGTAGCTGATTAATGGTTTGTCCCTGAAGTGGTGAAACTACAAAATGGACCTATTGGTTCAAAACAGTGTCTCCAGTAGATTTCTGTGGCTGACTAGTCTGTAACGACTAGTCAATATTTATGTTACTGCACATGAAGATATATTGAATCAGATTGCACAGACTTTGTCTAATTTAATTCCAAATTAATCATGGACCAGCTGACGATTCTTTTGTCTCCTCCTCACAGAGTAAGAAGCTGAAAGATGCCTGCCCCAGCAATACTAAAAATAATACCTAGTGACGACAGCTGCCAGAGGTTGACTTTCCCAGATGGATTACCTGGATCTGTTAGTGAACTCATTAATGAGGTTCGACGACAGTGTGGCCTCAACTTAAACTTCAGACTGCAATTCATGGATGCACTGTTTGGAAATGAGTTCATGAACCTCACGTCAATGGATGAAATACAGGATAAGAGGACAATTAAAGTGATCCTCACAGAAGCCATAACCTCCCAGTGTGCTTACACTTCCACGTCAGGCTCTGGACTGTTACACTGCTCCACTGCTCTCCAGTCCCCTCTTGATGAGGCCTCATCCCTGTCTAGCGGGTCTGTTGACACTGATAATCTTTCCTCACCAGACTCAGAGTCGACTAGCACAAGGTCTTTTTGGCCAGGTGTCTTCCATGTTCCTCAATTTCGCTACGATGCAGAGTTGAAACTTGCAGAGGGCAATGCAGCTTATAGAGAAAAGGGTGTATTGCTTATTCCAGATCCAAAACTGAAGTCCAACATTCTTGAAGGCTTGGTGCAAGAAATTGTCAAGTACAAAGTTTATGTTAGTGACAAGGAGTTCAACACAGTAGGAGGGGCCCTCATCACAAAGCATCCTTGCCTGACTGATAGAGGCTCAGTCACTGGATATGCTGGATGGAAAGCAAGTCTTGAAGAATAAATTGGCAATCTACCGCACTCACCTGAGGAAACTGGGGTGTCCTGAAGTGCTGGTAAACTCTCAAGCACAAACCAGAGGGTAAATCAAGTGCTGCTTTTGCCATCAAGAAACCAAGGCAGTCTGAAGTGAACTATTGTCCTCCCTATCCTACTGGAGAATCTGATGAGAGCCTTGAGAGTCTGAGGCTGGAACTTCTTTCAGATGTCAAGAAGAACAACAGGGAGGTAGTGAGGGTGAAAATGGAAAAGACTTTTGCATTTAGGAGGTATGAGATGGTTCGCAACACACCCATGGTGGAAGACTTCAAGACACGGTGGCCAGCACTCTTTGACGTACCTGAGGTATACGTAATGAATCAACTGTATTTGTTAAGATGGGATTTTTTAATCCTGCCTTTGATGGTGTTTGTAACAATTAGGTATTTAAATCCAACATCAGCAGATTAAGGGGGGGGGTGTTACAAGCACAAATACAACGCGAAAATGAATAAATTGTAGCAAAGAAATTAAACAATAGAGGCAATCACTAACCTTTGTGGTAATGCCCTTGGATTTGTTGACCTTTTTTTTTTTTTTTTTTTTAAAGCTCTGCTTGCCTTGCTGAATTGCTGGACATTTTTACATTTCCCTTTTTTCCTTTCCTATCCTTTCCCTTTTTTTTTACTTTCAGATAAACGCTGAATTCAAGCGTATCACCACTGTGCCCCTGCAGTCCAGATTTCTGTCCCAGCTGGATGTCCACGCCGACAAACTTTTTGAGTTGTTCAAAAAGAGAGGAGGACAGATAGGCAAAAGATTGCAGAGCATTATGGTACCAATTGCTCAGGTAAGAATGCACTCCTGGGCAACATCTGTATGTGATATTGAACTAATATTATTAAGCAATACCACATATCAGCATGGCTGTGAGTGCTGAAGATAATCCCAGCTACAGTATAACAACACAATCTCAAGAGCGATATTTTTCATACCATACAACAGTTCTACAAACAACACCATCAAACAAGTAGACATACAACAGTTCTTTAAAGATACAAACAACACCATCAAATAATGGTAATAAGACAAAAGTCGTTCAACAACAGATAAAAAAAGTGAATCAAGGGCATTTCCAGGAAAAATAATCAAGCGTTCTCATTTAATCATCAAGGTTTTATGGTCTTAAGCTACACACCAAATTTGGTTATCCTATCTGGAGTATTTCCCATGAAAAGTTGTTCCTTAATACAACAGAAAAAAAAAGTGAATCAATTCTGTCTCATTTTTCGAACTCGATCAAGGTCAAGGTCTTAGCTGAATATTTCTTGAAAAAGCATTAATATCCCCGGCCCGCCGTGTGGCGGGGGGAGTTCACAACAGATAATGACTGCAATCTCAAGCAGCTGAATTGAGCATTAACAGTTCCCTGACTGCAATCTAGCTTGCCTGGAGGTTTCCACCATAGTATCTGCTCATGATTCTTTATAGCCAATAGTCATCACCAAAACCAGAACCACAGCCTGTGAGGCAGCACTGCAAACAGTCAACAATGGGGGCAAAAAATGGAAAAAAGCGGCCATCGGTATCCAGGCTTTTCCTCCCATGTGTTGTCTTCTAACCACCATTCACGCTTTAACTCCGGTTATTTTAGAAAACATATTCATCTTTGCGCTGTTGTGGTGTAAATTTACAATGTAAGTCCTATCTGTTAATGCAGTTAACAGTTATTACTGAACACTGATAAAGCAGAGTGATACAAAGATAACAATTGTACTCTAACTGCTAATCTGAATATAGAAAAGGGATTCTAATTACATGGCATGTTGTTGTGCTTTCACCAGGATGACGACATTGACTTGAGAAGAGAATGTAATATCAAGGGACTCTGCGTGTACCTCAACGAGGACCCAGAAAATCTTGTGAAGGAACATATGGTAAGTACAGTTTAGTTGTTCATAAGTTCATAATATTGAGCTTTTAGATTTTGTTCAAATTTTCTGAAAATCCAAACCTCAACAGTTTAGGAAATCATGTAGAATGCTTGTGTCCCCGCCAGGGCTCGAAATGAACTTTTTTACTTGGTAGCGCTGTGCTCCCAAGTTCAAAAAAGTTAGGAGCGCAACACAAAATTTTGGAGTGCACACACCAAAATCTAAAAAGCACCAACAATACAGATTTTTAATGTTAAAATGAAATTTCTTAAACAATATGACAGGCTTTAGTTCATTCCTGATATAATTAAAGGGTTAATGCTGATGGGTAAAAACTGAACAGTGCATCCATGGAAGTATGTAGCCCTTAACTGGACCAAGTAAACGAGTGGAGCTGGCACAAAAACATGTACGTTTTTTGAGGACTGGTTTGGGCACCTCGGAAGAACAGCTGATCAGAAAATTGGATTGACAAACCTGACACTTTCACCCCTGGCGGACAAATGAAGATTATAGTTCACCAGGTTTTTCCTACATTAACTGGATTTGTTGTATGGAATGTAAAAGTTTGAAATAATTTAATCTGTAACTGCAACCACTTGTGACTCTAATGGTGTATTCCAGTAATAATTTGAGAAGCCCTGATTGCTTACCCCTCATCACATGTCATCTTGGGGGTCCCTGCTGTTGTCTTGCCATTCCAGTACTCTGAAAATTGAACTGGACTTAAGTAACATCATCCCTTAAAGGGGCATGTCTTACCCAAAATGCATTTTGGTTTTCATCATTTCTTCTGCACAACGTATGATAGAAGATCAAGTGATAACCAGTGCAAGTAAACAAACAATATTTAGAGGTTTTAGGATGATTTATCAAAGTAACCCATGTGCAGTGTTAACACTTGAGTAGTATAAGTCAGTGGTTCTCAACTGGTCTTGCCTCAGGGTCCACATACACTATATGGGCAAACGTATCAGGACACACCTCTGCAAAGGGGGACCAACTCCATATTAATGCTTCTGGATTTAGAATGGGATGTCATAGAAGCTCCTGTAGGTGTAATGTGTAGGTGGCCCATTGCTTTTGTCTATACAGTGTATGTTCACATTCATTAAGTCATGGTCCACACACTAACTTAAGAGCTTTTAAGAGCTTAAGAGATTTTAACGTGAGCAGCAGACTGTATTTTCATTTTAACTTAATATGTCCTCTACAGGCCGCCAACGAAGCCCGCATCCAGGAGGCCATTGAGGAGACCACTGTGGGAATCTATGTGATCAAACAAAATGCCAGTGATAAACCAGAAGACATCGGGATCGTCCTTGAGGGCCAGACTGTGTTGCAGGATTTGGACAATCTGGCTTTTGCAGTTGCCATGTTGTTTGGACTGCTGTATTTTTTGAACCTAAACTATCCTGCCGAACTGAAGTACACCTTTGAAGTCCTCCAGAAGATTGTCATGGAGCTGGAAGGTAATACACTCTCCAAGAAAGCCCAGATTCTCAAAAACAGACTCTGTCAGTGAACTGTTTGAACAATTTGTTCATGGGTAGGGGAACACTATGCAGTTGTCCATGTTAGCCATTGCTTCCATTGTAGCGATCAGGGATTCAGTATGTTACTGTTACAGATGCCTTTGGACATGTCTTTCACTTAATCTCACTGAACTGCCTTGCTTTTTGTTCACTTCCTCCCCCCGCTTCATTCAGCATTCATTTATTTATTTTTTGGGGTCTATTTTGGCTGTTTTTTTTTTAATTGCATTGACAAGGAAGGTTTCTTGTGGCATTCAACCAAGAGAGTATTTTGGCACAGTAAATATAGTGACATATTGTAGTTATCGGGGAATAACCTAGTAGTTTGCTTTATTGAATTTAACAAGTTGCACCTACAGGAGTTGTCGTTAAATTTGTGAAGGTTTTGTGCGATTTTTTTTTTTTTTTTTTTTTTTTTTCTGACAAGGAAAGACATTTAGCAATGATGGGCAAATATTCTAGTATTTGAGCTACACTTAATCATGATAACAGTTCATATAGACTCTTTACATTAGGGATCGACCAATATTTTTCATCAATCGGTATTGCAATTTTGATTTACATGATGCCTGATATTAAAACCGCTCAGCCTCATTTCAGTTTTACAGTAGTATTTGCTTGTAAATGCTTTCACAATTAAACAAGAAATCTGATCCAGTATCACTGATGTTACCTTCAGCTGTAGCATCTTAATCATTAGAAATAGTTTTTTTTTTGTCATTTTCAGAAATATTTTGTGAACTTTCTCATTTTTTCTATTTTTTGCCTTTTCCCCATGTTTTTGAAAGAAATTAATTTAATTTGTACATCATTATATCAACAAAGAAATAAATCATTGTAAATAATTTTTTTGTCCTTTTTTGTTTTTAAATTTTAATTTTTTGCTAATTTTTCTTGTAATTTTCTTTCTTTTTGTTTGTTCATTTTTTTCAACAGTATAATAAAATTAAACATTTGTTAGTTCAAAGCCAGGTTTATGTCAGTGTCTCTAACACAGTAAGTTTTACACTGCAATTTTCATATTTATTACGAATTAGTATCAGCCCTGAATATCAGTTATCGGTGTCCTGGATTACTATTAATTAGTATTAGTCCTGAAAAAGTAAATCGATATTGGTTGATCCCTACTTTATATCACTACTTTATATCAATATAACTATTAATGTAACTGTGCAAATAGTTGTCAGAGAGAGAAAAAAAATCATACACAAATCCTTCACAACTTGTAATGTGTTGCTGGCTGATGGCTGTGTACTCTTGATAATTATTGGTTTATCCTAGGAACGTTTGTTTTTGCTACTCAGCTACTGTGTCCTCTGGGTTGAAATTACCAATATAATATTGTTAAACATTTGTTAATTGAAAGCAAGGTTTGTGTTGGTGTTTTAAACACTGTTAATTTTGACGCTGCAATGTCCATGTTTATCGGTGTCCTGGGTAACTAATAATCAGTATTGGCCCCGAAAAAACAGTTTTGGTCAATGTGTTGCAAACTGTGGTGGTTTTTCACTCTTGATAATTATGTTTTTGTCCCAGGAAAGTTTGTTTTGCCACTGTGTCCTTGACGGGTTGTAGTTAAGACAGATGTTCTAAAGAGGTGTATTGTGTTGCAGTCAAGTTCAACTTGTATCATAGGTGCATTATTACAAGTGAAATGTATTTGATTACACTTGGTTTGATGTTTTGCATTCAGTTAATGAGTGGATACGGATGTAAAACTTGTATTCTGATTGATCTTATTATCAAAATAAAAATGTTTTTGTTTAAAAAGATATATTCTTGTTTTGTTTTATGAATATAATCATTTCATTAGATAACAAAAAATCAGGTTATAGTAGTAGTATAGTATATAGTTAAATCAAGTAGAATGACTATACTTAAATTATGTTGAAGTGATATAACTCAATGGTGTGCAATGTGACTGAATAGCTTATATTGATTTAACATTAACACATTGTGTGTTATGAACATGAAAAAGTCATTTTGATTTAACATGAAAACATAGTGTCTTATACACATGAAAAAGTCATTTTGATTTGACACAAACACATTGTGTGTAATGTAGAAGAAAAAGTCATTTTGGTTTAGCAAGTGATAATTATGTATACTGAACATGAATAACTCTTTTAGAGTAAACATAATTTTAACATGTGCAACCGATGTACATATTTTTTTTTTTATGTTTATCCAACAGACTTTTTTTTTCAGTGTACAATATAAGATGAGCAGTGAATTGTAAATTCCCCAAGAAGCTATTTTTAGTGGTGACCAAGTCCAGTCTAAAACTTCTACGAGTACTCAAGTCCAGTCAGCCAATCAAAGCATCGCTTAAAAAATTGGTTGGCCAATGGCAGCCACTGTAGCTTTCTTACCTAGCCAAATTGGCTGACTCTACAGGCCAGGATGTGTGTGTGTATGTGTGTGTGGACTCAACCCAAAAGAGCTAAAAAAAAAAAACAAAAAAAAAAAAAAACCTAGCAGCCAGAAACATGAGCTAAAAACAAGCGAAAAAGAAGTCTGGAAAGGTCATTTTTTTAGCTGCTTATTCTATGGCTGAACTTTCTAATTACCATGCCACATCCGATGACGAATGAAGTCTTTAAAGGTAACCAATTTGTTCCTTAGCCTCAACCTTTTTTTTCGCATAATTTGCTCGGCTGTTCCAATAAAAAGATTTGTGTGTAAGTTTTAATGTCGTCCACGATCCCTAACAAGGATAAATTCTGAAGGAAAGCAATCACTCGACCGTTTAGATCAGCCATTGTGGCTGCTGGACCGCGGCCATTTCGACGTGCCTACTACTTAATATGCATGAGCGATTTGCATGAAAAGTCACGTCAGATCAGTCATCAGATTGGACTGCTAATAAATAAATTACGCTAATGAATTAGAAATTCATGACTATAAATATGTCTAGTTACAAATATTGGACGATTTCAAGAACATTAACGATCTGAAAGTGCTAGGAAACAGGGAAATCGGGCATTTTGCACCAGGCATCAAGTTTACTTATGCATCCAGAAAAAGTTTGGCCACAGCTTCATCGGAAATATCTCCAAACCTGGCTTAAAAAGTTTGCCAGCGATCACTTTGGCCTTTTATATGTACTCTGGTCTTCAATCGATCTTTTTCCTGGCCTTTTCTAGCTCTTTTATGCGCCGAATTAGTCAGATATTTCTTTGGTGGCAGCATTTTGCTGTTAGCCAACTTGTCTTTATTTCTGCTTCCACGATGCACTTCCGCTTTCGTGCGACATTATTTTTGCATACTCGTGAACACTAATTAGGTATTTCAAATGGTGCGGGGATTTTTTTTGCGGAACGCAAAAACTATTTTTACATTCAATATTCGGGGGATTGCAAGCGTTCTCGGAGGAAACATTTATTTATTCCCATTTGTCTTGGTCATATCTATTAAATTTTATCCCCAAAAAAAAACAAAAAACACATTAGTTACCTTTGAACCTGTTTGATGGTGCTACTGCCCATTCATAATTTATGGAGATTGGTTTTCATTGTGACCTTTGTTCAGCTGCATTTACCTTCCATTTCACTGTATATTTCTTCCATTCATTTTATTCAAGAAGCTTTTTGACCCCCATGACTATAGTATACTGGTATGATTATATTTGCTGTTCATTTTCATTAGAAAGTGGTGTGTTTTGTTTTCAAAAAGATGCCCTGTTTTAGTACTATGAACTGATAAAATTTAATTCTGTTCATTTTTAAAATTGAGTTCAATTTTCATTATTTTGAGGCATTTGCTTCTAAAAGTACTCAAGACCGCAGACTAATGTTTGAAATATCTGGGCCAAAAATCATGATGCAGGCTAGAAGGTCTCCTAATATGTTTTAAGACATCTTTTCTGATATTTCATTAAGTTTACATCAGCTTAACACATGTGACATGATCCCCACAAGTTGTCATATTCTGAAAATCTTGTTTCTCTAAAAAGACGAAAACGGACTTGCGCACTCCTGGAAATCAACCCTTCAGTTGCTTTGAAAATTGAGCAATATCCATTATGGTGGCATTATTTCACATTTGTAAGAGAGCTGGGTGAGTCTGAGAGAAATCATGTTTTGGCCTAATGTCATTTAGGATGATATCAGTTTTCATTGGACAGACTGGTTCTGCAAGAGGTATGATGATAGTTTTTGACTATTTCATTTTTTACATAATAGACGCATCTTGTGAAACAGGCACAGATAGATTTCATATCAGAGTGCAATTGTCTTTCGTGAAGGCCATATGGCAGCTTCCATTGTCCATTTTCTGGCAAGTGTACCAGTCAATAAATTATGGTTTTTGTTTATACTTCTCTACTCTTCTCTTGACCCGTGTGAGTGTGGTCATGTTAGTTTTGAATTACAACTCATACTCTGGGTGGCATAGTCTACAATAGGTGGTGAATTAGACTAGCCAGATTCCCAGTCTAATTCACCAAACATTGTCTCAAGAATAAAATCAATCTACACAACAACACTCAAAAACCACTTCTAACCGATCAACTCAAACAATTAGTATATCAGAAAAAAAAACAACCCCTGTCCAAAATATACAAGATTTAATCAAAAATCAACAACACTCTTGCCATCCTGACTCAACACTGGGAAAAAGACTTGGCTTTTACCACCAATATCATTGACTGGAAGCAAATCTGTATCACCATCTTCTCAGTGACCTAAAATCCAAGATTACAGCTCATTCACCATAAAATCACTCACAAGGTCCACTACACCCAGGATAAAATGTTAAAAATAGGTTTCACAGAAAATGATATCTGTAACCACTGCACACTCAACACTACTGACGACTACTTTCATGCCTCACCTATCTATACATCCGGGAAGACAGTCATTAACAAACTCTCCCCCATGGTTGCAGCCCTCCTGTCATCCTATCAGTGCGTCAATTAGGAGAACTCTCTTCTGTTGAACTATCTGACAACATACGGTCAACTTGGATCGCTTTAACAACAGCCAAGAAGACCAATCTACTAAACTGAAAAAATAGGCAGAACATCGCAATATTTCAGATGCTTAATGCATTATATGATTACATTAACATGGAAAAACTTAAAACACCAATTACAAACCAAACTGACCAGTTTGGTCATCATTGGGCTCCTTTTACGCAACTCCTCGGAACTACGGACCAATTCATATAAATAACACATAGGCCTCTATCTTACACCCAGCGCAGTGGGGCGCAAAAGGTAACGCAAGTGTCTTTGCTACTTTACGACCGACGAACATACTCATTTCCCACCCAGCATCCATGCTGCAAAGATAGCCAATTCTTTTGCGCTAAATTAAGCGCCCATGGGCATGTTGGTCTTAAAATGAGGTGTGGTCAGGTGCATGCTGGCCTTTTGCATTCTTGAGATAGCGCAAAGCTCTTGCGCAACTGACCAACAAAAACCTGGTCTACAGTCAATAATCAGTTTTTAACAGCAATTTTAAGGGCAGGTTATCATGATAGTATTATGCACTTTTGTCGACGAGTGCATAACATGCGTACCCTATGCTTGTTACATATTACACACGCAGCGCTCACATAAGCAAACAATTAAAAATAAAAAAATTCAAAATTAGCTAATATTTTTCATGAAATGGGGTAAAATGTCTCACTTTCAACATCAGATATGTTATCTATGTGCTATTGTGAATAAAATGTGGGTTTATGAGATTTAAAATCATTGCATTTTGTTTTTATTCAAGTTTTACACAACGTCCCAACTTCATTGGAATTGGGGTTTGTATTTTACATTTCAAGAATAAAGCTGAAATGTCGAGAATAATGCTGAAATTTCGAGATTTCAGTCCAACTTCAAATCAAGCTACAAACGTTAACGCATATCGCTGTTTATACAAAATGCCTAATGTAGATGAATCAGTGAAACTTTACTTAAGAATTGGTTTCTGTAACATGTAAATTCTTTTTCTTTTAGCCCATAAACATGGGGTGGTAGTAACTATTAGGACTTTGAAGGGATTGCGGCGAAAATTGCATTTGTTCAGAAGGAGAAAGCATTCAAACTTAGAAGTGGTGGCCAAATTCGTGCAAAATGAAATAGATGGTAATGGACAGATGCAAAGGTATCAATGGTTACGCTTGCATGCAATACAGAGAGGATATGTTGTATCCCAGGACACAATAAGACAATTATTGATTAAGTTGATTGATCCTGATTGTTTAGAGCTCAGGCGGGCGCGGTGTCTGAGATGCAGGCATTACTGCAACAAAGGTCCCAAGATGCAATGGTAAATGGATTTGTCTGATAAGTTGAAGCCATACGGCATTGCTGTCAATAGTTGTAGTGATGGTTTTGGCAGCTATGTTGTGTAGATGGAAGCTTACAGAACAAACAATGACCCAAAAATAACAGTGGACTACTACATCATGTTGCATTGCGCACTTGGGAGGATGCCTGGACCCTAAGGTGACGTTAACATTACACCATGATGTACACGCAGCTGGCAAAGCGGTCCAAAAGTAGCTAGCTGCAGACAATGGGCACAACCATACCTCACCTCTGTACCGGAAGTAGCGTGACCTCCATAGCGGAAGTCTCTTCTTCATACTGTATTCTATCACTTTAGGTTGCTAGCTAGGTAGCTTGCAGATGTTACAGTGGAAGCGACCTGTAACCTTATTAGCAAGCTAGCTCACTACACTACTGTGCCAGCTATTCAGTAAAGAGTTCGTTATCACTTTAGCGGTTATTACAGTAGAAACGAACCATAGACTTGTTAGAAATACAGCATGAAGAAGACAAAATTCTGCCATGGAGGTCACGTGACTTCCGATATGGAGGTGAGGTATGGCTGCGCCCTTGGTCTGCAGCCAGAACCCTCTAAAACGGTCAGTCAGTCCACCAATTTTTTTCTCTTAAGGCGAATTGATGGCTAATGACTTTATTTTCGAAATTTTGCCTTTATTCTCGAATCGATAGTTCAACGTTATTCTCCGCATTCGGACTTTATCCCCAAAATGCAAAAAAAAAAAAAAAACCTGACATTTTTTTAACATCGACATCTCGACTTTATTCTTGAAATGCAGAATTAAAAAAAACCTTCCTCCTCTCATTTTTTTTCATGCTTGGCCCTAATACTCCATTGTAAACTATTGAGTGAGGGTTGATTGAACAAAAACTTTGACTGCTTAGTAAAACTGACCAGGAATATGTTCCTGAAGGGCTACTGCACAATCTGTGTACAATCCAATTCCAAAATAGTTGGGACGAAGTGTAAATTATGAATAAAATCAAAATGCAATGACTTTCAGATCACATGAGCCAATGTGTTATTTACAATAGAACATAGACAACATTTCAAATGTTGGAACTGAGACATTTTACATTTTTATTCACAAAATGAGCTTATTTCAAATTTTCTGGCTGCAACAGGTCTCAAAAAAGTTGGGACACAGGAAAAAAAGGGCTTAAAAAGCAATTAATATATAAGAGAATCAGCTGAAAGAACATTTAGCAAGTAATTAAGTTAACTGGCATCACGTGTGTAACATGATTGGCTATAAAAGGGATGTCTTAGAGAGGCTGAATCTCTCAGAAGTTAAGATGGCCAGAGGCTCTCCAACTTGCCAAGGCTTGGGTAAAAAAATTGTGGAATACTTTAAAAACAATGTTCCTCAACGTCAAATTGCAAAGGCATTAAAGGTCTCATCATCGACAGTGCATAACATCATCAAAGGATTCAGAGAAACTGGAAAAATCTCTTTGCATAAGGGACAAGGCTGAAAACCTTTACTGGATGCCCATGATCTTCGGGCCCTCAGACGCCACTACATCACTCACCGGCATGATTCTGTCATTGACATTACTAAATGGGCCCAGGAATACTTCAAGAAACCACTGTCTATAAACAAAGTCCGCCGTGCCATCCACAGATGCCACCTAAAACTCTATCATGCAAAAAGGAAGCCACTGTTGAGCATGATCCAGAAGCGCCGCAGTGTTCTGTGGGCCAAGGCTCATTTAAAATGGACTGTAGCAAAGTGGCAAAGAGTCCTGTGGTCATACGAGCCCAAATTTGACATTCTTGTTGGAAATCATGGGCGTCGTGTCCTCAGGGCTAAAGAGGAGAAAGACCACCCCTCCTGTTATCAGCGTTCAGTTCAAAAGCCAGCATCTCTGATGGTATGGGGATGCATTAGTGCATATGGTGTGGGACACTTGCCTGTTTTAAAAAGCACCATGAATTGTGAAAGGTATATAAAGGTTTTAGAGCAACATATGCTCCCCTCCAGACGACATCTATTCCAGGGAAGGACCTGTGTCTTTCAGGACAATGCAAAACCACATACTGCAGCTATTACAACAGCATGGCTTTGTAGTAGTAGAGTCCGTGTGCTGAACTGGCCTGCCTGCAGTCCTGATCTTTCACTGATTGAGAACATTTGGCGCATAATTAAACGAAAAGTCCGTCAAAGGAGACCCAAAACTCTCCAGCAGCTGGAAGCCTGTATTAAACAAGAGTGGGATCAAATTCCAATGGCTAAACTCAAGAAACTTGTCTCCTGAATGCCCAGACGCCTCCACGCTGTGTTAAAAAGAAGAGGGGATGCTACAACATGGTAAACAGGCCCCTGTCCCAACTTTTTTGAGACCTGTAGCAGCCATAAAATTTAAAATGAGCTCATTTTATGGATAAAATGGTAAAATTTCTCAGTTTCAACATTTGCTATATTATCTCTGTTCTATTGTGAATAAAATACTGGCTGGTGTGATTTGAAAGTCATTGCATTTTGATTTTATTCACAATTTACACTTTGTCCCAATTATTTGGAATTGGGGTTGTACTTGAAAATGGGTTTATCATGTAGAATCCAAAGAGATATGCCGCTACTGTCAATATGCCAAAATAAACTTAGGCACTTTAGTGGTGAGGTTTGCTGAAGTTAGATTGTTTTGTGAAAGCAAGAACATCAGTATCAATATCATCATATTTCTATGGATCTTTATAAAACTATATAGTCAAACCTATGAGACTACTTAGGTCAGCCTGAGGGGTCATCATTAAACAATTTGGAGTACAATTTGCACTGTCAAGTTTGCATTATTAATTTTTATTGAGTCTACACCCTCAAATGATAGTTTGCCTATCCTGTGCAATATTTGAACATATGAAAACATAATTATGCGGAGAGACCCGAAGGCAGGCCATTGCGGGATGAGAATTTAAATAATTTAACCCAAAATAATTATGGTGGTGAGTCATTTTAATAGATAATAGATTGATAATATTTTCTAAGACATATGGTGAATTTACTCAGTTGTCAAGCAGAAATGAAAGACAATAGGCGTAGCTCTTTCCTGAAAGTCGGCACCCTGTACTAGAGAGCATTGCTGGATGGAACATCTGATATGTCTCTGCCAAATATGGGCTTGTGTCCCTCAACGTCAGTTAAACATCTTGTGGATGTCGTAGTTTACCATGATAGCATGAGGTTAATATAGATTTTGCGCTGGCTAAATATATTCCATTCCATAATCTGTTGCAACTGCTTAGATACAGTAACACATCTGTGGTCTGGTAGGATTCTATATCTTTGTTGTAGACACAGAATAGAGTGCATTTATTTCAGTGTGTGGATTTTTGCAGGTTTGAACATTTGCGCCTTGCCATGTATGTTTCTCCTGAAGTAGGTTGTAGTGAGCACGGAGGAAATGGAGTGTTCGAATACGCATAATTCACTCTGCAACTACTAAGCCACTCTGAGGCAGTTTCACTGCAAGACTTCCTGGTCAGGCTAATTTGCTGCAATAGTGGCTGCATATAATCTATAACTGTAAATTCAACCCTAAAAAGAACAATAGACTCCCGTCTGCACAAGGCTTCGGATGAAGCCAGCGCAGCGCAGCATAAGAAGCAGCTTTTTCGCACCATCCTGCTATCCTTGGGTGATCTTTCGCTTCAAACAAAGTCATTAAATGGAACATACAAAACCAGTCATGTCATGAAAAATACCTGCCTCTTTGTGCATTCCTTTGATCTAAGGTTACTTCAAGTGCCGCTAATGCCGAATTCTGATAATGGACGGACCCTATTTTCTGATATGATTCTAGATTTCTTTTTATTGTAGTCCATCAGAATGGAGACATGATAATCAAAAAAAGAAACAATGTGTAGTAACTTAATACAGGTGTATGTGACAGAGCAATGTGATATACTACTTTTCCACAAGCAAGTACATCAGCTCAAGGTTAATGGATTTTTATGGATCTGGAGACATTGAATCTAAAGATATCACATCTTCATTTAAGAAAAGCTTTAACAAAGGGAGACATTGAGCTCTTACTGATTATAATTACTGATATCCACTTTCTCTTCAGAATATCAGTGCAACCAAAACATGTCATGAAAATACAAAACACAGCCATTACAGACCGCCTCGCTGTTTACTTTTCATACATCTGTGTGTGAAATTCACATGAAATTACACCATCTACTCAGGAAATCCTATTTTGACTGGTCTCACCTCAAAATATCCCAGAGCAGATCCAAACATCACATTCACTGTAGATTTATACCAGCATAAAATGTCCATGTTACAAACCATGAAAGCGAAATGGAATTCATGGAAGAGGTGAAACTATAGCTCCAGGTATGATACTAATGGATTTTGCCCTCACCGCAGAAGAGTTTACAAAAATATTAAGTTGAGAGATTAGAGTCTATAAAAAATGCTACCCATTTTAAAGTACTAGAAACATGACTCGGGCACCGTACACATGGCTCACTGGAGGCAGATCCATTCAATAAGGGTGGAGACTATGGTCGGCTATGAACAACGCTCATTTAACTAATTAGTTTTTCTAAGCACTTGTTGTTGACCTGGCAATCAAGTGAGAAGTGATTGTGGGTGGTGGCATTCTGAGTTGATCTGAGAGGATGTTGATTAAGTGAGTTGTTGGGGGGGAGAAACCGCTGTGGCAATATTGCTGTAAAATATGTTTCAAGGTGTAGCACTTGAGGCAAAGAATTTCTGTAGCACCCTTTCGATGCATGGTTTGTCCAAACCTTCTTTAGGATCTTCTGATGTTGCAGTATCAAGAGCCCGGAGGGGCGACGATGAACTTTATTCAGAAAAGTACCACTCAATTGTGCAGAAGACGTGGATTGTGCAGAAGACACTGTTTTATTTGACTTCAGATTTGAGAGTGTAAATCACGAGGTATTTAAGAGCCATTACATGAGAGACTGACATTTGGAGCGCAGTTGACCCCCCTGGAATTGAATGAAACTTAGCACATAGGTAGACATAGGTGTCTGACAGAAAAAACCGAATTTTTAGGTCCGTATCTCAATTTGCCTGCCGGTGGCGCCACCTGGAAGCCACTAAAGTGGCTCAGTTTGGCTGTTGACACCACATTTTACATCAACTATCATGACTTAAAGGTACACAGTACCAAATATTTTATACTTTTATCATTACCTGTGACACTTAAAGTCCGGTTAGACATCAGCACCACATCAGCGCCAAGCTGGGTAACTACGTTATCAAGCCGGAATTATTCGACAAATAACAATAAAAATTGAAAATTGGAATGGGGATAAAATGATATCCCAGACATATACCAATCTAGAATGCTTTAGTATGTGTCTATTCAGAACAAGACTATCACTTTCTGCGAATAGTACCTTGGTATCTTGCTGGGTTAGTGCAATGGACGGCCGGAAAGATGGTCGAAATAGATTTTTCCTGCATGTTTGCTGTATATTTTCTCAGTAACGCAGATATGTACTGTGGTGGTAAATGCTGTTTTTGTGCTTTTAGAACTCTATTTTCTGGAATACCAAGTATTTCTTTGGTTGTATCTACACTTTCAAGCAAGATAAAACTAGCAAGATAGAGATCTGAAATTTGCTGGATACATAGTCCCTTTGGGGTATATTACAGCATGATTAAAATCTCAATGGTTGTATTTTCAGTGTAGATGATATTCAACATCAAATGTCTGAAAATTTCGCATCCCCGGGGGACGTTGTAGGCTGGAGGCAAATACTGGCTCTCCCCAGCAATGTACCAAAGAAATTGTTTTTGAATTGTGATACACACAGCTAGTTTTCTCTGAATGAATAATGTAATGGATACAGGGTCTCAGGCCGCCATCTTTTTTGCCCACAAAAAAGAACCCCGCTCCAGCAGGAGACGTGGAGGGCCGAATAAATCCATTAGCCAGAGCCTCCTGAATATATTCTCGCATGACCTTTTGCTCAGGCCCTGACAGCGAGTATAATGAACCCCTAGGGGGAGTGATACCCGGGTGGAGATTGATCTCGCAATCAAACGTGCGATGAGGAGGTAAAGTCGAGGCCCGTTGCTTGCTAAAAACCTCCGCGAGATCAGCATAGTCGTCAGGAACATTAGGAGGCAGACAAAAGTTCAGAGCAGCCCCCAAATTCTCACCCTGTTCGGAACCTGCCCTCTCTATGTCAGATTCCAAGTCACAGAAATCCTCCGAATAGCAATCCTCATCTGGCTGCCGCCAGTCAAATTGAGGATCCCACTCCAACCCCTCCTCCGCCCCTCTCTGTAGATTAGGAGGGTTGTGTGAGACAAACTCCTCAGAATCACTCCAGGCGTCAGCCTCCCCCATAGGTTGATGCCCGGGATGACACGCCAAACTCTCCCTACAGTGGGACCTACAATCAGTGCCCCACTGGATGATCGGGTTATCTTGACTTCCCCAAATGATATGAGGCCTATGTTCCCATAGCCAAGAGTGTCCTAAAACGACAGGGAAAACAGGAGAACTGATAATAAAAAACCGGACCTCCTCAGAATGACCACCAAAAGAGATGAACATAGTCAATGATTCAGAAACTTTGGTTATAAATCCAGTTCCCAGCGGGTGACCGTCCAAAGATCTAACAGAGCGTGAATGTAAAAGAGGGTGGATAGGAATGGAATGTCTCCTAGCCCACTCTGCATCCATAAAACAATCCACGGCACCAGAGTCCACAAAAGCTTCGATAAATATTCTCTGTCTCCCCACAGTCAATTCTACAGGGATTAAAGTTCGGAAGGGAAATTGGGTCTGTCCCTCTAGCGCCCCCCATACCGCTAGAGGGACTTCCTGTTTCCCTGAAGCTCAGGGCAGCGTGGACAGATATGTCCCGGTTTGTTAAAATTATAGCAGATTATACGTCTACGTACGGGCTTACGAGCCCGGCTCTCATATGAGCCATCAATCTGCATAGGCTCACCAGGAGTGGAAATTTCAGTGGACGGAATGGGAGCTGTATGCATGCTGCTAGGAGCATTAGCCCTGTTGCCAGCAAGAGTCAATGCAGTACATTTCTTTCTGTTATGTTCGTGGATGCTATTATCAATTCGCACCGCAGTGCAAACCAACAAATCCAGAGACAAACAAGGCTCCAATGTAGCCAGAGCATCCTTAACCTCCTCAGCCAAAGCGTGAACAAACACTGTCATAAGAGGCGCTTCTGGCCAGCCTGTCTCGGTCGCCAAGGAGCGAAATGTGATTGTAAACGCAGCGACACTCTCAGAGCCCTGCCTTAGATGCATTAAATGCGTAGCCGCGTCCTGACCACAAACATCCTGATCAAACACCGATACCATTTCTCTAACAAGAGTCTCCACAGTATTCACTACCGGTGAATTAGATCGAATAAGTGGGCCGACCCAAGTGAGTGCTGTGTCGGTTAACAGGGATAAAATAAATGAAACCCAAGACTCTTCATTCAAAAACCATAAAGGCTGCGCTTTAAAAAATATCTCACATTGGGCAATGAAATCTTTACATCTTCCTGCCTCGCCTCTATATCTTGGGGGTAACTGAAGCTCTGGCTCTCGGGGAAAATGTACGGATTGTGCTTGTGCAACATTTTGTGTGATCTGCGTGGACAAGGATCTAATACTCTCAGTGAGAGTTAACAGAACGTTCACCTGTCTCTCCATGGCATTCGCCTGAAGGCAGACTCTCTTCGCCAACTCTGCCTGTTGATTGTTCATGCTAGAATGAACCTTGCCATAACCAGAGAGAACAGCTTGTTGGTTAGCCACAACTTTCTCTAACGCAGCTGCTGCTGACGACTCCATCTCGGATAGAGTGTTCTGTAATGGCCGGTAGAATACGGAGGCCAAGTGCAACGACCAGAGAGAAAAAGAGTAGCACGGACACAGTACAAACACAGAGAATAATATAGACCAAACAAAAGTACTCGCGCTTCCAAAGGACGTATAATAGTCCGAACTACGGAAGCAAAGCGAGATAGAAAAAGGGAGAAGAAACTCCAATAATTAGAAGATAGTCATTCCAAACCTAACTACAGATATCTTTGGCTATAGTGCGAAGCTAAAAACAGACACTCTAGCGAAGGGAGCGTGCCGGACTTCCTGCTTATATAGAATCTGGGAAAGCACCGCCCCAGCTCAATCAGCCAGCTGGGTAAAGAATTTGATAGTCCAGGAACACGATATCGTCCCGGGACAAGAGCCGCAAAGAAATGTCCAAACAACACGCACACCTCACAAACCATGACACCGTCGCCTTTGTTTGACCAGATTAGCGAATTAATTTGGCTATTTGCTAACCGAGTTGTTACAAGGGGGGGAAAAAAAAATTGGGGAAGTTTCTCCCTGCCCCTAATGCGACAAAGGTTATACCTCGGGAGCAAATCGTCTTACCTCTTTTAATGTTTGAGCTTTTATACACCTATTATTTTCAGAAAAACCTGTTGAAACAAGAGTAAATCTTCTGCTACAATCCCTGCATGCCTTTCTCCATCTCAACCCAAGCAGAATGATCACCAATGAACAGTGCTACAGCACATTCAAGAGGTCAACAACAGCAACAACAGTTCAGGCAAATGTTCTTATGTCAACTCGTTTATTTCCTCGGTAAGTAGCTGTGTAATTAGCGGGATACTGTACAGCGAGTCGGTCATTGTTGCAGAAAACCCCTTCAGGACGATCAAGACCCTGATCACCCTGTCGGGGTTTTTATTCGCAATAATGACCGCTTTGCTGTGGCCTACATTAACCCTTACTTATGACATATGTTTATCCATATCTGTAAAATCGAACTCTCACCTATCAGTGATGACGGGGAGGTCCCTGCAAACTTTGCATAAGAGAATGTCCTCTTCTTCACTACATAAAAAGATGGACAAAGCAACCGTGACGTCACCCATTGGTTTCAGCATACCATTTAGGAATCCTCGATTTTGGCAATTTGAACAGCGCCATTTTTTCATTTTGAAACCTGATGTGATTCCGATTGGAAGTGAGCGTAGATACTACTGAAGAAATGCTTGGTATTCCTGAAAATAGAGTTCCTAAAGCACAACAAACAGAATTTACCACCACAGTACATATCTGAGTTACTGAGAAAATGTACCGCAAACATGCATCAAAAATAAATTTCCACCATCTCTCTGGCCATCCATTGCACTAACCCAACAAGATACCAAGGTACTATTCGCAGAAAATGATAGTCTTGTTGCGAGTTAACACATAATAAATTATTCTAGATTGGTATATGTCTGGGATATTATTTTACCAGGAGCAGGCAAAGTGAGATACAGACCTAAAAATTTGGCTTTTTCCGTGACACCCAGATGTACCTATGTGCTAAGTTTCATTTAATTCCAGGGTGGTCAACTCCTCAACTTCTTCAAAAAGTGCCATTTTCTCATGGAATGGCTCTTAAGAGGTTGAAATCCCTGAGCTAAAACTATTTTTCAGGTGCAGAATAATAAAACCACTGCAAGTTTAACTTGAAATCTACAGGTATTCACAAAATATTAAAGACTACATCCCCATATGTCTTTGAACCTTTTAGTAACTTGATAACAAGCACTGTGGTTTCTCTTAAGTTGAATATTTTAAGAAATTAACCCATTATAATATGTTAGAAAAGTCCCTGAATGTGCACTCCAGGCCAAAATATTAGGAACGCCATGCACTTTTTTCACTTTTTGCAACATGCCAAAGGGACACTTGTATTGACCAAAAATATTGCTTGCTAACAACTGTATATCCTGAAATTCAACTTTTAACATGTATTCCTTGTGGAATTAGCCTTGATTAAAGCCCCATAGACATGGGTTAATAGCTTTGCCGATAACTTTTTTGTACAACTTGTTTGTCAAACTGATTGTACTTTGTTGTTAGCAAACCTTAACACCAGTATACTTTGCCCTCTGGGCAAAGACTGAATGGTCAGAACGTTGTGCTTCAGCAAGGCATGTGGGTTCCACTTGCTGTAGCACTCTACGCCCATAAAGCAAGTGCGCCCATAAAGTTCAAAGGAGGTCATGAAGGAACTCTTGAAAGCCTGGATTGAGTTACCAGTAAGTTCTCTCTTTAAACTGCTGGAAAGAATGCCTAGGATATGTCAGGCTGTAATCAATGCTGAGGGACGGTACTTCGTAGAACATTGAATTTGAATAGGTACAGGTGCATCTCAATAAATTATAATATCATCAAAAAGTTGATTAATTTCAGTAATTCGCTTCAAAAAGTGAAACTCATATATTATATAGATCCATTATACACACACTGATATATTTCAAGTGTTTATTTCTTTTAATGTTGATGATTATAACTGACAGCTAATGAAAACCCAAAATTCAGCATCTCAGAAAATTAGAATATTACTTAAGACCAATAAAAAAAAAGGATTCTTAACACTGAAATATTGGACTACTGAAAAGTATGAACATACAGAACTCAGTACTTGGTCGGGGCTCCTTTTGCATGAATTACTGCAGCAATGTGGCATGGCATGGAGGCGATCAGCCTGTGGCACTGCTGAGGCGTTATGGAAGCCCAGGTTGCTCTGATAGCGGCCATCAGCTCTTCTGCGTTGTTGGGTCTGGTGTCTCGCATCTTCCTCTTCACAATACCCAATAGATTCTATGGGGTTTAGATCAGGTGAGTTTGCTGGCCAATCAAGCACAGGGATACCGTGGTCCTTAAACCAGGTATTGGTAGCTTTGGCAGTGTGGGCAGGTGCCAAGTCCTGCTGGAAAATGAAATCAGCATCTTCATAAAGCTGGTCAGCAGAGGGAAGCACGAAGTGCTCCAAAACTTCCTGGTAGACGGCTGCGCTGACCTTGGACCAAAGAAAACACAGTAAAGCAACACCAGCAGATGACCACCACTGACCACCACTGACTGTGGAAACTTTACACTGGACCTCATGCAACTTGGATTCTGTGCCTCTCCTCTCTTCCTCCAGACTCTGGGAACTTGATTTCCAAATGAAATGCAAAATTTACTTTCATCTAAGAAGAGGACTTTGGTCCACTGAGCAGCAGCCCAGTCCTTTTTGTCCTTAGCCCACGTAAGACGCCTCTGATGTTGCCTCTGGTTCAAGACTGGCTTAACACAAGGAATGCGACAGTTGAAGCCCATGTCCTGGATACGTCTGTGTGTGGTGGCTCTTGAAGCACTGACTCCAGCTGCAGTCCACTCCTTGTGAATCTCCCCCAAACTCTTGAATGGTCTTCCTTTCACAATCCTCTCAAGGCTGCGGTTATCCCTATTGCTTGTGCACCTTTTTCTACCTCATTTTTTCCTTCCATTCAACTTTGCATTAATGTGCTTGGATACAGCACTCTGTGAACAGCCAACTTCTTTAGCAATGATCTTTTGTGTCTTACCCTTCGTGTGCGGGGTGTCAACGATTGTCTTCTTGACAACTGTCAAGTCAGCAGTCTTCCCCATGATTGTGTCGCCTACTGAACCAGACTGGGAGACCATTTAAAGGCTCAGGTATGACACCATGAGTCTTCAATATTGAGCTCCTTCTCAATAAGCTAATTTTCTGAGATGCTGAATTTTGGGTTTTCATTAGCTGTCAGTTGTAATCATCAAAATTAAAAGAAATAAACACTTGAAATATATCAGTCTGGGTGTAATGAATCTATATAATATATGAGTTTCACTTTTTAAATCAAATTACTGAAATAAATCAACTTTTTGATGATATTCTAATTTATTGAGATGCACCTGTATATCTCTTAGCAAAAAATTTTGCTCATTTCTACAACCCCAATTCCAAAATAGTTGGGACAAAGTGTAAATTGTGAATAAAATCAAAATGCAATGACTTTCGGATCACATGAGCCAATATGTTATTTACAATAGAACATAGATAACATTTCAAATGTTGAAACTGAGACATTTTACATTTTTAACCACAAAATGAGCTTATTTCAAATTTTCTGGCTGCAACAGGTCTCAAAAAAGTTGGGACACCGGCAAAAAAGGGCTGAAAAAGCAATTAATATATAAGAGAATCAGCTGAAAGAAAATTTAGTAAGTAATTACATTAAGTGGCATCAGGTGTGTAACATGATTGGCTATAAAAGGGATGTCTTAGAGAGGCTGAGTCTCTCAGAAGTAAAGATGGCCAGAGGCTCTCCAACTCGTGAAGGTTTGTGTAAAAAAAATTGTGGAATACTTTAAAAACAATGTTCCTCAACATCAAATTGCAAAGGCTTTGAAGGTCTCATCATCCACAGTGCATTACATCATCAAAAGATTCAGAGAAACTGGAAAAATCTCTGTGCCTAAGGGACAAGACCGAAGACCTTTACTGGATGCCCCTGATCTTCGGGCCCTCAGATGCCACTGCATCACTCACCGGCATGATTCTGTCATTGACATAACTAAATGGGCCAGGAATACTTCAAGAAACCACTGTCTGTAAACACAGTGTTACGACCTTATGGTCGTATAGACTTTTTTCCTATCTTGAATTTGCAAGTATCTTTGTTATTTGCATGCGCTGTGCATATTTTTTTTTTATGTCTTTCTCTTTGACGTGTGTGTGGCTGACTGCCGGTGAGCTTCATTCATTTGCCAACTGAATGATTAAAGGCGCGTGACTGTAGGTGGCTCCAGAGCGCTGACTGGTTCCCACATGCAAGCCTGCATTTCAAAAGATGGACACACATCAGGAGCAGCGGACTCCCTTCTCCCTGCTCCCCAATCGACTGCCACTGAAAATAATGTGTTAGGACGTCCTCATATAAAATGTTGCTACAGCCCTGGTTTGGTAGGGGTGGGTAGCCCTTTTGTTTAATCTTTGTTTTCTCCTGTTTTTTGGCCAGGAGCCCAGGTCATGGTGATGTCTTTTGTTTCTCTTTATTTTCTTGTAGGCAAGCGAAGATCATGTACATCTAGTTTGATTTTTTTAATTATTTTTCTGTGCACTCACTCCGAAGATATGTATTCCTAAAAATAAACCATGTGTAAAGGCTGTAAACCTTTGTTACTGGTGGTTCTTGTGAGCGGGGTAGAGGGGTGTCTCATTATTTCATGTTGCGCCAAGGTTTCCCCTAGGCCGGGTTGTAACAACAGTCTGCCGTGCCATCCACAGATGCCACCTAAAACTCTATCATGCTAAAAGGAAGCCATTGTTGAGCGTGATCCAGAAGCGCCACCGTGTTCTGTGGGTCAAGGCTAATTTAAAATGGACTGTAGCAAAGTAGCGAAGTGTGCTGTGGTTAGACGAGTCCAAATTTGACATTCTTGTTGGAAATCATGGGCGTTGTGTCCTCCGGGCTACAGAGGAGAAAGACCATCCCTCCTGTTATCAGCGTTCAATTCAAAAGCCAGCATCTCTGATGGTATGGGGATGTATTAATGCATATTTTGTGGGACACTTGCATGTTTTAAAAACCACCAAGACTGATGAAAGATATATAAAGGTTTTAGAGCAACATATGCTCCCCTCCAGATGACATCTATTCCAGGAAAGGCCTTGTGTATTTCAGCAGGACAATGCAAAACCACATACTGCAGCTATTACAACAGCATGGCTTCGTAGTAGAAGAGTCCGTGTGCTGAACTGGCCTGCCTTCAGTCCTGATCTTTCACTGATTGAGAACATTTGGCGCTTAATTAAACGAAAAGTCCATCAAAGGAGACCCAAAACTCTTCAGCAGCTGGAAGCCTGAATTAAACAAGAGTGGGATCAAATTCCAATGGCTAAACTCAAGAAACTTGTCTCCTCAATGCCCAGACGCCTCCACTCTGTGTTAAAAAGAAGAGGGGATGCAACACCATGGTAAATTGGCCCCTGTCCCAACATTTTTGAGGCCCGTAGCAGCCATCAAATTTGAAATGAGCTCATTTTGTGGATAAAATTGTAAAATTTCTCAGTTTCAACATGTGCTATGTTATCTCTGTTCTATTGTGAGTAAAATACTGGCTGGTGTGATTTGAAAGTTATTGCGTTTAGATTTTATTCACAATTTACACTTTGTCCCAACTATTTCGGAATTGGGGTTGTAGTTAAGATATATGTTTCTATGTTATTCTGCTTTTTGTTTCTGAAAATATACTTTAAGAGAAAAAAACCAGCCAAATTCTGAAAAATGCAGGGTGTTCATAATATTTTGGCCTTTAACGTACCACAAAATAAATTCTTCCCAGTGTAGTTTAGGTTCACACAGTATTTACACCGTAGAGTGCTACAGCAAGTGGAACCCACATGCTTAATATATGACAAGTGAATGCTCTGAGGGCAAGCCTTTTAGTGCCATAAATTAACCATCATCACTCTTATCTAAGAAGCTGCAACACATCAGAGTTAGGGCTACAGTCATCGCAGCTTGTCAACCTTTAAAGGATATGTCAGCTCAAGTCAGCTGGTCCATTGACCCCCGACATGCAATTCTGGAAAAAACTGAGGTCAAAAACATTAAAGCAAGCCACCAATAATTGCCCACAATAAATCAGACTTATAAATTTCAATACACGTTCAGAGCTTCAGCTGATTTGCAGCAAAACGGTTCTGTAATAAATTAATTGGGGTCATTGAGAAACTTTCATTTTCACATCATTTTAATATACAGGTGAGTATCTCATTTAAACAGCAATTATGGCTAATGAATGAAATTGCTTGGAAAAATGGTGCAGGTTCACGCTTTGTCACCGAACACCTTGGCAACACAGCTTGGGGATCCCTCGTTCATTATGCTAAATAATGCACCATGTTCAGCTCTTCTGAAAATGAAATGAAGGTCTTTTTGATTAATCTGACAGCAAGCGCATCATCAAAATTATGGCCTTATTTATGGACCATGGCAACCCATCCATGTTTGACCACAAATTGTTGTTAGATGCCATTCCCAATGTGGGCTCTATTACAGACTGACAGACTAAACCTGGGTCAAAGCCCAAAATGGGATCTCATCATTGTGGGTTATGAAATGGACGAGTCATGAGACATTGATAAAGAGTGTTTGGAGAAGTGGAATATTAATCTGTATTACATTCTTGAGAATCATTGGTCTTCACATTATTATGTTCCTACATTATACTAAGAGTAAACAAATTGTCCAATTCACTTCAATTATACTGTTTTTGTTGTAGTATTTACTTATGGTAGTATACTACTCCTGGTGAAATCAACAGGAAAAGTAGTGCGCTCATATCAATTGAGATGTATAACTTCTGCTGAGTTATGTGAGAGGCAATGTTAAAATTCATTTGGAAATCTACAAGGTCTGAACAAGCACTGTGTATGTCAGGGTCTGAATTAGCTAATATACATATTTTCTTGTATTTCATGTTCATGTTATTATTTTTATGACTGTTTATGTATTCACTGTGTTTATTTTAGTTGATCCATGTATAAGGTCTGCTGCTTTCTCTCACCTGCCACTTTCCAAGCTTTCTGTTTTAGTTTCCCCACACTTGTACACTCACCATCCCCTTCCTGTTTTTCTATTAGCACACTTCATATCGTCATTTTTAGCCACACCTCCCTGTACGTTTTCTCTGCATGCATAAAACCCTTAACTGAGCCTTTGTTCGTGAATGAGTTCTGACCCTGCCTTCAGTCAGTGCAGAGTCATTGCCCAGGATAACCCCAGAGATCTGCAGTATCTGGAGGCACCCACTTGAACCAGACACTTACATGTATTATTAATTAAATTTATCTTTTACCTTCACTCTGTTCAGAATATGGAACTGAAGAACATCAACACAGAGTGCAACACCTTAATATTTACTCCCTCCGTTAGCAAAAATCAAGGAATATATACAGTGGGATATAATATGACTTATTAGTCTCAACAAGATTGAAATGATTTATAATTCTTTTATTTTACATTCTGTCCAAACTATGACAAAATGTAAGGCAACATATTCACACTTAGTCACTTTTGTTTTAAATGGAGAGTTATGTAAAGAGAGAAAACAAACTTTTTTGACAACCAATGACCATAGATATTTCTAAAACCCCAAACAGAAAATTACAGATGAACACTTTAAAACATAAGCTTTTAATATTTTGTCTGCTTTTTATCTTGAAGTTTAGCTACTATCGTTTTGAAATAATTAGCAATCGTATCTACTATAATTAATTGACCACAGAAATATCCCTGATGTAATGGTCGGTAGTATACGGAGGCCAAGCGCAACGACAGAGAGAAAGAGAGTAGTACGAACACAGTACAAACACAGAGAATAATATAAACCAAACGCAAGTACTCGCGCTTCCAACCACAGAAGCAAAGCGAGATAGAAAAAGGGAGAAGAAACTCCAATAATTAGAAGATAGAAAGTCATACAGAACCTGACTACAGATATCTTCAGCTATAGTGCGAAGCTGAACACAGACACTCTAGCAAAGGAGGCGTGCCAGACTTCCTGCTTGTATAGATTCTGGGAAAGCGCTGCCCCAGCTCAATCAACCAGCTGGGTAAAGAATTCGATGGCCCAGGAATTCGATATCGTCCCGGGACGAGAGCCGCAAAGAAAAGTCCAAACAACACGCACACCTCACAAACCATGACAGGACCCCCCCCCCCAAGGAACAGCCCCAGAAGTTCCCAGAGAGCCCCACACACGGAATTCCGAAATAAGGGTAGGATCCAAGATATCCTGAGAAGGGACCCAGCACCGCTCCTCAGGACCATAACCCTCCCAGTCGACTAAAAACTGAGCTCCACGACCGACACGCCTCTCGGCCAAATTACGACGCTCAGTGTTAACCGGCCCACCCTCAATCATCCGCGGCGGTGGCGGGCGTTTGTCGACCGGAGCCAGGACGCAAGTGCTAACCGCTTTGAGCCTGGAGACATGAAAAGAGGGGTGGATCCTTAAGGATCTAGGGAGCTTAAACCGGACTGTGACAGAATTGATCCTTCGCACAATCTTAAAAGGACCAATAAAGCGGGGAGCCAATTTCCGTGACTCCACTCTCAAGGGCAGGTCCCGTGTGGAAAGCCAGACCCTTTGGCTAACCGGATAAGATGGGGCTGAACGGTGCCTTCTATCTGCGGCGGTCTTTTGTTTCCGTCCAGAGCGCAATGAGGAGGAACGGACCCTGGCCCAGACTGACCGACTAAGCCGAACAAAGTGATTAACCGAAGGAACCTCTGAATCCCTGTCAGTCTCAGGAAACAGTGGAGGCTGATAACCCAACTGAGCCTCAAACAGGGAAAGGCCTGCTAAGGTGTTACCCAGTGAATTGTGGGAGTATTCGGCCCATGCAAAAAATCTACTTGGTTGTCAGCCGCCAAACATCGAAGAGTATTCTCCAAAGACTGGCTGATTCGCTCTGTCTGCCCGTTAGTCTCTGGGTGGAAACCAGAGGAAAGGCTCACGGTGGCCCCCAACTGGTTGCAAAACGCACGCCAGAATTTGGCCGTAAATTGAGGGCCCCGGTCAGAAACCACATCTTGAGGGAGGCCATGCAGCCGGAAAACATGGTCCACAACAAGAAGGGCAGTCTCCCGCACCGAAGGCAGCTTGGGCAGCGCGATAAAGTGGGCGGCCTTAGAAAAACAGTCAACCATGACCAGGATGACCGTGTTACCTTCCGAAACAGGCAGCCCCGTAACAAAATCAAGAGTGATATGGCTCCACAGGCGCTTAGGGACGGGCAACGGCTGCAGCAGACCAGAGGGGGGGCGGTGGGAATTCTTGTTCCTAGCGCAAATACAGCATGCCGCTACAAACTCCCGGATGTCCTCAATCATGCTGGGCCACCAAAAACATCGGGCCAAGAACTGCTTGGTCCGATGAACCCCTGGGTGACCCGCCAGATGGGAAGAGTGCCCCCACTGGAGAACTTGGGACTGCACTGCCAAAGGAACAAGCAAACAGCCAGGCGGCTCCCCACCAGGACCGGGATCATTACTCAACGCCTCCCGCACAACAGACTCAACGTCCCACTGAATGGGAGCCACAATCTGAGCTGCCGGGATAACCGGCTCAGGAATAGGGTTGCAACCGGAGCGATCGTGAATCCGCGACAAAACGTCGGGCTTGATGTTTTTAGACCCCGGGCGATAGGTTAACGTAAAGTTAAAGCGGTTGAAAAACAACGACCACCACGCCTGCCGAGAATTACGTCGTTTAGTCTGTTGGATGTATTGGAGATTTTTATGATCCGTCCAAACCAGAAACGGATGTTCAGCCCCCTCCAAGCAATGGCGCCACTCTTCTAACGCCAACTTGACAGCTAACAACTCCCGGTCACCAATGCTGTAATTTTGTTCGGCCGCCGTCAATGACCAGGAGAAGTAGGCGCATAGGTGTAACTTATTGTCCCGAAGGGGGCGCTGGGACAAAATGGCACCTACCCCGACTTCCGACACATCCACCTCCACAACAAATGGGAGGGAGGGGTCGGGCAAAACAAGAATGGGTTCTGAGCTAAATCGTTTCTTTAACTCCTGAAAAGCAGCCTCAGCTGCTGGAGACCAAGCAAACGACGAGGAGGTATTCTTCTTAGTGAGCGCGATAATGGAGGAGGCAGCTACCGCACTAAAATTACGGATAAACCTCCTATAAAAATTAGCAAACCCCAAAAACCGTTGCACCTCCTTAACGTTTGAGGGGCAGGCCAATCCCTGACTGCTGCCACTTTGTCAGGATCCATGCGGACCAACCCTTCAGAAACAATGAAGCCAAGAAACAAAACATTCTTGGCATTAAAAACGCACTTCTCAGCCTTGATAAAAAGCTTGGCTTTGAGGAGGGCCTCAAGCACTTGTCTGACGTGTTGTTTATGCTCTGAGAGAGTTGAAAGAAAATCAGAATATCGTCAAGGTAGACAAAGACGAATCTCTCCAACATCTCTTGGAGGATGTCATTAACGAGTGCCTGGAACACAGAGGGGGCGTTTACCAATCCAAATGGCATGACCAAATATTTGTAGTACCCGTCATGCATATTAAATGCAGTTTTCCACTCGTCCCCCTCACGGATCCAAACCAAGTTATAAGCATTCCGGAGGTCTAGCTTAGTAAAAAACGATGCCTCCTGCAGCCGTTCAAACACGGAGTTCATCAACGGAATTGGGTATCGGTTTTTAATTGTGATATTATTCAAGCCCCTGTAATCAATACAGGGTCTCAGGCCACCATCTTTTTCGCCCACAAAAAAGAACCCCGCTCCGGCAGGAAACGTGGAGGGCCAAATAAATCCATTAGCCAGAGCCTCCTGAATATATTCTCGCATGGCCTTTCGCTCAGGCCCTGACAGCGAGTATAATGAACCCCTGGGGGGAGTGGTACCCGGGTGGAGATTGATCTCGCAATGGAACGTGCGATGAGTAGGTCAAGTCGAGGCCTGTTGCTTGCTAAAAACCTCCGTGAGATCAGCATAATCGTCAGGAACATTAGGAGGCAGACAAAAGTTCAGAGCAGCCCCTAAATTCTCACTCTATTCGGAACATGCCCTCTCTATGTCCGATTCCGAGTCAGAGAAATCCTCCGAATAGCAATCCTCCTCTGACTGCCGCGTGAGCGAACACTGTCATAAGAGGCGCTTCTGGCCAGCCTGCCTCTGTCGCCAAGGAGCGAAATGTGATTGAAAACGCAGCGACACTCTCAGAGCCCTGCCTTAGATGCATTAAATGCGTAGCCGCGTCCTGGCCACAAACATCCTGATCAAACAACGATACCATTTCTCTAACGAGAGAATTCACTACCAGTGAATTACTGGTGAATTAGATCGAATAAGTGGGCCAACCCAAGTGAGTGCTGTGTCGGTTAACAGGGATAAAATAAATGAAACCCGAGACTCTTCATTCACGAACCGTGAGGGCTGGGCTTTAAAAAATGTCTCACATTGGGCAATGAAATCTTTACATCTTCCTGCCTCGCCTCCATATCTTGGGGGTAACTGAAGCTTTGGCTCTCGGGGAAGATGTACGGACTGTGCTTGTGCAACATTTTGCGTGATTTGCGTGGACAAAGCTCTAATACTCTCAGTGAGAGTTAACAGAATGTTCTCCCGTCTCTCCATGGCATTCGCCTGAAGGCAGACTCTTTCCGCCAACTCTGCCTGTTGATTGTTCAGGCTAGCAAGACCCTTGCCATAACCAGAGAGAGCAGCTTGTTGGTTAGCCACAACTTTCTCTTACGCAGCCGTTGCTGACGACTCCATGTTTGGCTAGACTGTTCTGTAATGGCCGGTAGTATACGGAGGCCAAGCGCAACGACAGAGAGAAAGAGAGTAGCACGGACACAGTACAAACACAGAGCATAATATAGACCAACGAAGCACTCGCTTTCCAAAGGACGATAATAGTCCGAACTACGGAAGCAAAGCGAGATAGAAAAAGGGAGAAGAAACTCCAATAATTAGAAGATAGAAAGTCATACAAAACCTGACTACAGATATCTTCGGCTATAGTGCGAAGCTAAACACAGGCACTCTAGCGAAGGAGGCGTGCCCGACTTCCTGCTTATATAGATTCTGGGAAAGCGCCGCCCCAGCTCAATCAACCAGCTGGGTAAAGAATTCGATGGCCCAGGAATTCGATATCGTCCCGGGACGAGAGCCGCAAAGAAAAGTCCAAACAACACGCACACCTCACAAACCATGACACCTGAAGGGCTTTTCTGCCACCTAATTTCAAATAATGCATTCCTAATTCAATATTCTTTAAAAATGCCACATAAAAATGTTCACATGAGTATTCACGCTTTCATCAAGACCCATCTTTTTTCCAGCACAGGCCAACCATTTTGGCCCAATTATAGCTTGTGAAAATAATTGAAAATAATTAAATTCATGATTATGATAAAATTAATAATTAAAATCTTTTAGAAATGCAATCTGTCGTTGGCATAATGTAGTTCTATTAAGAGCCAGTTTTTCTAAGATTCACCCAGTAATACATTAGGGGGTGATACATCATAGTCATGGATTTTCCTAATTTTTTGATGTGTTGAAGGTACATGTGTCAACTGGCAAAATCTAAATTTCGAGGTCTCTGGACCCATTACTTCTTTTCTAGGACCCCCAGAAACTTTGGGCATTAATAAGCCTGTAAAAGAAAACTGACTTTGGGAGCCTACATCTCAGTGCACCCGTGACAGCCCAGACTCATTTTCATGGATGTTTATCTACAATTAAAGGTCTTTCAGAAAATGTTAAAATTTCCATGGGGATTTAAGGGTGCAGCTGATAGGGGGCGCTTCAATCAATTACCAAAGCCAACACAGCCCATTTTTTATCAGTGATTTACAGGCTGCACCCTCAGCAGCCCATGTTTTATCCATAATATGATGGTTTAGTTTCCCCTCTACCTAATTGACATAAATTCAGGTTGGGCTGTTTTGGGCGCATGGATATAGAGGGCGCACTTTATGGTCACAACAGAGTTTTTGCCTAACTTTGGGGTGAAATATCTCCATCATATTGTCATTTTTACATTCATTAGATGTTTATATCCACCTCTGCGTACTATTACAGGAAACTGGAAGACAATAAAAGCACTTTCATACCATTCCTTAAATTTGGTGTTGATTGAATTTTCATGAAGACAGACTGACTGTTATTTTTCCCCACTCGAGCCGAGCCTCTTTAAAATATTGACACCAGCTTACTCATAGGTTTGGTTTTTAATTCTTCAAAATTCAGGCCAAACTGTTCAGCAAAGACAGAGCGTTCAAAAAGTGTCCGTTTTTGTTTACGGTCAAGGCATGGACTGAGAATATTCTAAAAATTGCTTGGCACAATCACCATGTCCATTTGGGTCATAAATGTCATTAGTCACAGCGCTGGCACACCACGCTTGCCGCTCACCCATGTTAGTCGAGCTTGCTTTGTTGCATCGGCACTAAAGGCTGGCTTCGGTATCTCCAAATGCCTGCATGAGAGGGCTGCAGCAATCTGCATACAGAGTGACAGTCCAATTAGAGCAGGTGACAATGATAACTGAGAAGCAAATACATAAAGGAGAAAAATTTACCGAATAAACCCATTTATGAGCGATAAGTACAGCCAATGAAGCAGTGTTCTGACAGAAGTAACAATAACCCCTTGATTAGAGCTTTCAGAGAAACAAAAACTCTCAAAAGATTGAGGACACAAGTTTATTTATTCATAATGCACATGCTGATGACCTGTAGTCATAACTGCAAAATCAGTTTGAGGCAAGCACCGCTTATAGTTGTGTCTCGTAGCTCTGTAAAGCTCTTTAATCCTGTGAATAATGCTGCACCAAATTCTCCATTTTGCCAGCAACATCTCCATCTCTCACCCATGCTGCAAAGTTCCTTATCTTTAATCTCTTTTATCCCCATTTGTTCATCTCTTTTAAAATCTCTTTTGCTCCGTCCATTTTCCAACATCACTACCTAATCCCTGTATCGAGTCGAGAATATATAGCACAGCAGCTGGCATGGTCCTTTCAAACAGCATATCAGGTCAGACCCATCATTTGCTATGTGCTGTAACATCCATGCACTTATTTAATGAGAGCCAGGAGGTGGAGAGGATGCAAGACTTCTGACTTGTTTTCTGTGGGAACATGGGGAGAGGGTACATGGAATGCACGCAGCATTTGCAATCATCCCCCTCTTCAGAATCTCCACTTATCAAAGAAAATGTGAACAGAAAAATGTGAAAAGCAACTCTGATCAGAATTATTCCCTTCTACACTTCAGACACCGAAAAGACTCTTTCGGAGGTAAGTGGCAAAGTGCAGCTCCCTGACCTTGACGATGAGAGCCAAGATCGTGACAGTGGACAAAATACAAAAGCGTGATTGTGTCTAAGTGTATGAGCGTGTGTGCATGTGTGAATCAGTGTATGATATGGTATACTTCACTGAATGATGATGAGACCACATACTGATGACCCTTTCTCTCCAAAGACATACTATTGATTCCTTGATTGATCACTTCAAATCTTTGTTCACGCACAGATAAAGTGTGTTTCTGGTCATCAAAGCCAATTTATGATTGATTGAAGCTGTTCTGTCTGATCGTTGTTCTTTTTTTCTTTTATGTGCGAAGTGTGGGTGTTGTGTAGCCAGGGAATGAAATCCAGGTTGATGAATTTTTACTCATTTCACAATTGGAACTTATGACTCCGTCAGTTATCAGCCCATAATCTTTATTTCATTCAACAAACTCAGTGAATTAAATCATTTTAAATGTATTCGTAACAATGCAAGAAGATGCGCATCCTCACTCTCATCCTCTCCAGTATCTTAAGTGCTCTGGGTGAGGAGATGAATTGCTCTCCAGACTCTATTTTGATTAGCATAGTTGCTCTGCCGTATATTGAGTTTCAGTGTAATATTGTGATGTAATTCCAGGTATTTGACAATATGAGCATACTCTTATTAACGGCCATTGATATAACTGGATGATAAAGTTAGCCACAACCACTACAATCCTAAAAACCAACATTCCTTGGGGCCTGGTAACCCTCATCTTGTGGGAAGTGCATTGCTAGTTAATCCAAGGCACCTGACCTACTGAGAAAATGCAACAAAGCAAGTTCATCTTTATTTTTTCAATCCAGAAAAACTTACAAGTGATAATTTCCTCAAAAATCTGGCCTTTGATGCATCATTTCAACCTCTGTGCAAAGCTCATGATAGCCCTCGGCCTCTCCAGTCGATATGCATGTGCATTCATATGTGCATTCTTTAAAAGTTATAGGCTGTGGTGATGGACAATTTTATTTGTATATGTAGCTTAAATGGACAGTAACCTCTGCTTGTATCAGTGGCAGTGCAACAGGCTATTCCTCAAGACTGAAGACTGTCACAGGCGTAGATGCTGTACAATGCATAATTATGTTTTTTTTATTTTGGAGAGATTGGTTAAAATGGACATACCAAATAGTCCAAAATTAGCAACTTCATAAAATGTATTGGTCTATAGGGGTCACTCCATACTAAACTGTACAATTCACTGTGTTGTATAAGAATGGTCAATAAAATTTTTCTAAGAGAATTACATGATTTGCATTGTTCATATTTATTCACTCCCGGTGAATATGTTTAAACTGGTGAAGTGTTCAACCTGAAAAACACGGTCCCAACGGTCAAACACAGTGGCAGGAGTATCATGCTCTGGGGTTGCTTTTCAGCGAATGAGCCCGGAAACCTTGTTAAAGTGAATGGCATCATGAAACAGGACCAGTATATCCAGATCCTCAGTGAAAACATCAAGCAATCCACCAAAAAACTTGGTCTTGGGCAGGAATGGATCATCCAACAGGATAATGATCCTAAACACATGGCCAAATCAGTCAAGAAATGGTTAGTGAACAACAAAGTGAACATTTCGGAGTGGCCAAGCCAGAGCACTGACCTCAATCCTATCAAAAATCTGTGGAGGGAACTGAAGACCAAGGTCATGGCAAGGAAACTCTTAAACCTTAAGGACCTGGAGAAGTTTGCCAAAAGGAGTGGGCCAAAATCCCCATGGAAACGTGTAGAAACCTTGTGATCAACTACAGGAAGCGTTTGGAGGCTGTAATCGTGAATAAAAGCTTTGCCATCAATTACTGAGAAAAGGGTATGAATAATTCTGGACATGGCATTTTTTGTAAATCTGTCAAATAAAATACCAAAAAGTATTGTATTTCTTGAAAAATTGTTTGCTGTACTTCTTACAGCCTTATGTCAACTTACTGTGTCATTTGTGCAAGAATAAATTTGATTTGTAAAAAAAAAATATTGGAAAAAAAAACAAAAATTGGTAGGGGTATGAATAATTTTGGGCGCGACTGTATGTTTGTCATGGTTGCCATTTGTTCAAACATCTCTTGGGGAATGTACCGCTTGAAGTAGCCGTAAGGAGTCAGGCCATCAGTGACCTCTAAGGCAGGATCCTCCCATCTAATGACTGCAGAAATATAGGGGGTACGGCGCCACTGAATGTCCTTCTTTTTTGTCAGGTTTGCATAAGGGGCTTCTTCAGATAATGGGTTTATCTCCAAATCCTCATTTTCCTGTTCTTCCTCATCCTGACCTTCCACTGCCTCAACCTCAACTTCATTTCCTATCTCTGTGTAAGCCGCGCTGGGAAGGCAGGGAGAACTGTGTGCCCCTTGTCACAGACTATGGCTCTGGTAGCCTTATCTTAAGGGCCCCAGCACCTAGCAGAGACCTCTGGGGTTATGAGAGCAGATGCAACTAGGGTCTGTGTGGCGTCACTTGGTCTGCCCAACTTAGTTCACGACAGCTGGAGTGGCCCTCTGCCTCGGGGTCAATCTCTGGGGTAAAGGTCGGCTTGAACATCTTGCCTACCACCCAAAACGGCTGAGTCAACTTTGGCAGAGAGAATGCCGCAGTGCCATAAACTGGACTTCTCAGAGACTACATCAGAAAATACTTCACATGACCTCCGTAATGTTGCAAATCCAATGTGTATTTTTGTTATACAACATAAGCAGATTGTTAACATTTATACCAGTTATCTTTGTAATTATGGACTGTAACGGACGTTTCATGGCAAACTGTAGTGCAAGCCTCTTGTGTTTGGTATCATTTTACTTGCTTAAATCTCAAGAATCGCACGGGGCATAATTCAATGGGATTAAAAGTGTACTAAACTCTCATTCAATAAGTATGAAAAGAAATGTACTGCGACTTCTCCTGATGGTAATGTCGCCGCCCAAAGTTCCTCTTGGGAGGGGGCGCCTTGCTGGTTCAAATTACCCAAGTGACCTATGACCCCGCTATAGGAAGTGCTCCCGGAGTCTGGGTATAAAAGGTAGGGAAACAAAGGATTCGGGGAGGATCGTATCCGATCTCTCCCCGCGCACGTCAGTGCGTGTGTAGTAGCCTCTTTACCATATAGTCATAGAGGATCGACTTCCAGCACGCAGCATTTCCATGCCGTGTGTCGCCAATAGTCATTATGGAAGATCGTGATCGACTTCCCCACATGCATCTGTATGTGTGTAGCCGTTCTCACAATGGAAGATTGCATTCAACTTCCCCCACGCGCGTCTCTATGCCGTGGGTAGCTTTAATCTAGTCAGTGAAGATCTTAGGCGATTTCCCACATGTGCTCTTGCAGCCGTGTGCAGACGTGATATTGCTATGGAAGCTTGTATTCATCCTTCCCTCATATACTTTGTGTATATGTGTAGTTTTGAGCTGCGCCAGGTATGAATTGACTTCTTCTTATCTTTTCTGTAACAATGTAGTTGGTTCTTGTGATTTAAGCTTGTGCCTGCCTGGCGGAATAAATTGATATTTGCATTTGTTGTGTGTTTCTGACTTTAAACGAACATATATTTTCCAGTTCGGAATCCTGGCTCCTAATTGAGTAACGTAGGACTGTAATCGCGATGCCTGATCAACAAGCTTGGTCTGCGTTATAAGGTGGATTTTCCATGCTGTGTATGGTGTTATTAAAATTGGCTGCGAGCAGATTCCGTTCATATCTTTGGGCGGAAATCTTAAAAGACTCAAGGCCCCTGAACGATGAGAATACCGTCATGCCTTGTAGTTGCTCGCTTTGGGCCCCGGTAATCCCTAGTCATAGCTATTTTCTATGTCAAATTACTGTGCTTAATAGGGCTGCCAGCCTCTGAGTTCTTCCACCGAATTGGGTTGTACAGATGTTTTTGGTCCGACAGAGTAAGGTATAGACCAGTTATGAGTCCGCTGCACAACGGAGCTCCAAATTAAGTAATATATTGACTAATTAGAATCAGATCAATATTTATGCAAGCACATGGTAACCGCGATTGATTAAAACTAAAACGTTGTGTTCTAAATTTAATATGGAGTCAGATGTATTGTAACCGCTAAGATATTAGGGCTGCAGCAGTCGCTGGACACGTTTCAGGCCATTTAAAAGCAGAGCGGGAAAAGACGTCATCACGTTTGGCCTGAAGCAGTGGTCTAGTGCTGACGCTGTAGCCAGACCCCATTATTATAATGGAGACCGTTAGGACTTTCCGTTCCCTGGCTGTTAAGGCAAACACGCTGAGACCTTCCGCCTCAGCTAGGACCCTCCTTGGCCTAGTTGCATGGTGTTTACAGTTGGTGACCCCGACGTGATCGGGAGTGTTCGTATTGTGTCTCGGGAAGTGCTTAACAGCCGAGTGCTGCCTCGAATCGAGAGTAGACGTGATGCCTTTGCTTGGGAGTGCGAGCAAACCTCTTCTCGAATGTCTACGTTGTATGTGGGAGTCCGGACCCCAACAGCCAACATGACACCCAGTACAGAGAGCATCTGTGCTACCTTCCCGATTTCCAGACTTTTGGTGGTAAGTAATACAATTACCTTATCTACGAATGTACGTTAGGGAAAGTTTTGCTGTTCCACTGAATATAGACACTTTTTAAGGGATCAAAATATCCCCAGTAGGCCTGGGACCGTAGAAACCAGGCATAATCCAGTTTACAACCCCCCACGGGAGTAGAGACAAAGGGTCAGATGAGGATAGATTGTAGATATACCTTGTTACAGTGTTGTGCACTGCTGTTGCGACTTAAGCAATGTACTATTTTCAATCACAAAGTTTTCGAATATAATGGCTCGTGGAAACTTCTTGCGGAGCTTGGCAGAATGCTCTGCTATCAATCTACTTGTTTATTGCGGTATTTTTAAGCTATTTATGAAGAGGGAGTAATAAGATACGGATAAGATTGTGCTTCTTTGTGCAACCGGAATTTTCGACATTTTTAAGTGGATGCAAATATCTGTTGCTCTTGCTTGGCACACGGGCAGTGCGCTTCTTAGACTGCAAGTTGTTTGTGTTTCATTCACCTAGGCAGTGCGAGTGGGAAGGCATGTGCCCTGCTGCTGTGTCATTGCGGAGATTAAGCTTGCCACTGAAAATGTTGAATATTCTTGGATTGTGCTTTAAACTGGAACGGAACGCAAAATGTAAATATACAATACTGTGGATACTGCGTTAGAAGGCTTGTGTAAAAGAAAATTGTGTAGCCTATTATTCCATGGGGATTTGGAGCAAGGTCCTGCTGTAACCGTGTGGGCAATCTTGCTCAAATACTGGAAGAGATGAAGCACTGGTGGAAAGCCAGTGGGATTTGAAGGATACTTGTATGTTGGAGAATTGAAGAGATAGCTTTGAAAATATTGCAATAACCAATTCAATAATTGTATCATTAAATGCTAGTTGCTGCATTACCGGCTTGTTATCTGTGGCTGTCTGGTGGCAGTGAAGGAGGCCTCCGAAAACCTCACCTTTCAATAATCTAAATTTCTTTCAGGTTATTTTCCCGATTTGTAACTGTCACGTAACTAGGAGAACTATTTCTTTTTGGTGGCACTGTTATACGTTGCACCACAAAACTATAAGGCGTATTCTTCCGCACCTGAATGATGACGTAAAATATTAAAGTCTTTAATTTCTGCGCTCATGTTGCCCATTAAAAAGCGCACGTTTGCGTGGATTGGTTTGCGGACTCACTGGGAAATAATCCATGAGAATCCATTCTATTTTCTGAATGTAGTCACGGCTAAAAGGTGCAGTTGGATACGATACACGGCTGAGTGACAGTTGCAGAGATGCTAAAAATAAATGCTGCAGTGTCAGCGAAAGTTTTGGAATTTTGGCATTTTCTATTGCCACCCAGGACGGCATGTCAATTACATAAATGTAGACAATAAGCATTCACTTTCTCATTAACATTTCTTATTAGAGGTCGTGAAGTGGCCTTGGATATCCGTCCATTAATTGCTTGTTGACCAAGCGCACTTAAACACAAGCAGCTTGGGAACAGGCAAGCGGTGGGGGTTGAGTTTACTGAGGGGCCTCTGAGCAGCTGACGGCCCGTCACTTATTATAATCAATCTTTCAAAATCAACAGTAAATCCAAATTGCTCAAATTTAGCAGATGTATAACCTGTGATCTGGCTAAATTTGGCTAAATTAAAGTGCTGTTCTACAGCCTGGGTTCTGTATCTGTGAAGGCAGCACACAATTGGAGAACTGCAAAAATTAATCTTTGCAGAAAGATAATACTTATCATCCAGAAGTTTATTGCGGAATAGCACTTTGCACTGAGTTGTTTCTTGTTGCTGTTCTGCTGGGTTTGCTTCACTAGGGTGGAACCTGCGGTTTGCATGCGGCATGAACTAAATTGCATGGGCGCGCTCTGTTCAGGAGGGGTCATTCACTAACAAACTTTCTTGAATACTGCCCCCTGTAACTGGAGTTAAGACAATTTAGCAAATCTCATTGCATTATTGTCTGTACCTTCTTTCATAATAAAACATGCGAGTCAAATGCCTGTGAAATCTGATCACTTCTGTTTTTTCAGCTCCTCACAGCCCTCCATTCTTCTGCCTGTGCCCTCTGTCTCCACCCCCGCTCACACTTCTCTCTGTTAGTCTTTGTGACTGAGCTCAGCATGGAATTTAAGCGTGTACCTGCATTCCTATCAGAGTGCATGATCTGTGTATGTTTGATGTTTCTGTTTTTAACTCTTGTTAAATTATATCAGATTCTGGACTATGCAGGCATTAACCCTGCATAGTCTATTCTTTTACAGATATCAAATGCCTTTGCGCTTCAAGCACCAGCCTTAAGGCGGTGTCCGAAGATGCTTGCAGTCTCGTGTAGAGATGGGTGGAGATCCTCAGTGGGGCCATAAACTCATCCAACATTCCCAGGTCCAACAATAGCAGTAACAGGCCCCCTGGTGCAGCACCAGAGCAAAATCTACAGCACTGATTGTTTGACTAGAGGATCCAACCATCCCATTCTGCACCTACAACAGCACTACAACCTCACATGACACACATCCTAACACACACAACTACAGTATATAAAAGACATGGTTAAATTAATTTCACATGCCATTTGTTTGTGTTTATCGGTGTGAGTGTTCTGTTAGTTCGCATGCCGTTGTGTTTGTTTGTCTTTGTGTGTGTTCATGTTTGTTGTAAATGTTTTCTGTATCAAAATGCAAAACTGTATTCACTTTGACTAGTTTCATTCATTGCCGCTCAATTCATTGTCACCCTGTTGCATGCATACAGTATGCTCTGCAAAGGAATGAAGTAATATGATGTAATTACTTTAAACCAGCAATTGGTTACTGTGTGTACTGCTTGACATATCCCATTCCTTATTCTCCATACTCAGTAGACTGACAGCAATTCTGTTCAATACGTTTGAAGATCCATTCCTCGGGAATGAAAACATTCATACCTCCATTGTGCACTGTAAAACGTCTGCAGTATTCACCTTGATATGTATGAATGTCTTTGTATATTTTTACTTGAACCTCGATGTGGTATGTTAGTCATCACTTAAGAAACATGTTTACTGAACTGTCAGTCATTTCTGTCTGCTTTATCCAGTATTCTGATTCATAAACCCAACTGTAAACAGTGATGATAATAGTTTGGATTATTCCTCAGTTCAGAACATTTACTCCGGATGTTTCTCCCATTGTATTGTGTTCGTATTCTTCGTCTGTTTTACTGTATGCTGAGTGTGGTTAGTCTCTTTTTCTATTTTATCATTTCATATATTTTTATTTTTTTATAGAAACCTTGTCATAACCCAGGTCAACTTCAACTGCATGGCTACTGGCACGGCTCGATGATTTAATTCCTGATAACATGGGCAGATTTGCCATCAGCGTAGTTGGCAACCAGAGGGCCCCTGGTTTCCAACACCTCACCAATAGCCACAAAAATAATCTCAAGGCGGTACGGTCAGAGGCGCAGGCACTTCTCACCATTCGCCATTCATTCTCCAATCAGACCCGTACCATCGAGCGTGTCATAGCCTGTTGAACTTATCTGAACGGTGCAGATCCATTCCTCTAAATGAGCAACCACCACTTTGAAAATGTATACCGGTGCAAAATGTGCAAGGTGTACTGGAGTCTTTGTTTCCTTACCTTTAATTCACCCAAACCAAATTTATTCAAATTCAACTACTATGCGCCTTTTTTATAGCGAAAATTAAGTTCCTCAAATTTGATCACTTAACAGGTCACATTACCATGAGCAAAACCAGATTTACCACTTATGCGAGTTGTCATGAAACGTCCAGTTATATCATATGTGTTTGCACCACTTTACAACCGTTCTGTATGAAAACCAAATACCACACTGACCAAGCGCAGGGGCAGGTAACCGGGCCAGACAGCAACCATCCTGGCCAGCTCATCGGCCCGCTCTGCTCAGGAAACATGCACCGAATGGGACAGGGTGTCAGAGGGTGCATCATCAGAGGTACCCCTTTCAACTTCACCCTACACCAGGGCTGGTACTTCCAGCACCTCATCGACTCCCTACAAGCCTCGACACACGCCATCCTTACCCTCAAGGACCATGGGCACTAGCAAAGAGCTGCCCCGGGAATTTTCTGACCCCTTGGGACAGTTCTGAGATTCCCATTGGGTCATGGGGAGGACTGTAAGCCGCGCTGGGAAGGCAGGGAGAACTGTGTGCCCCTTGTCACAGACTATGGCTCTGGTAGCCTTATCTTAAGGGCCCCAGCACCTAGCAGAGACCTCTGGGGTTATGAGAGCAGATGCAACTAGGGTCTGTGTGGCGTCACTTGGTCTGCCCAACTTAGTTCACGACAGCTGGAGTGGCCCTCTGCCTCGGGGGTCAATCTCTGGGGTAAAGGTCGGCGTTGAACATCTTGCCTACCACCCGAAAACGGCTGAGTCAACTTTGGCAGAGAGAATGCCGCAGTGCCATAAACTGGACTTCTCAGAGACTACATCAGAAAATACTTCACATGACCTCCCGTAATGTTGCAAATCCAATGTGTATTTTTGTTATACAACATAAGCAGATTGTTAACATTTATACCAGTTATCTTTGTAATTATGGACTGTAACGGACGTTTCATGGCAAACTGTAGTGCAAGCCTATTGTGTTTGGTATCATTTTACTTGCTTAAATCTCAAGAATCGCACGGGGCATAATTCAATGGGATTAAAAGTGTACTAAACTCTCATTCAATAAGTATGAAAAGAAATGTACTGCGACTTCTCCTGATGGTAATGTCGCCGCCCAAAGTTCCTCTTGGGAGGGGGCTCCTTGCTGGTTCAAATTACCCAAGTGACCTATGACCCCGCTATAGGAAGTGCTCCCGAGTCTGGGTATAAAGGTAGGAAACAAAGGATTCGGGAGGATCGATCCGATCTCTCCCCGCAAGACGTCAGTGTGTAGTAGCCTCTTTACCATATAGTCATAGAGGATCGACTTCCAGCACGTGCATTTCCATGCCGTGTGTCGCCAATAGTCATTATGGAAGATCGTAGACGACTTCCCCACACATGCATCTGTATGTGTGTAGCCGTTCTCACAATGGAAGATTGCATTCAACTTCCCCCACGCGCGTCTCTATGCCGTGGGTAGCTTTAATCTAGTCAGTGAAGATCTTAGGCGATTTCCCACATGTGCTCTTGCAGCCGTGTGCAGACGTGATATTGCTATGGAAGCTTGTATTCATCCTTCCCTCATATACTTTGTGTATATGTGTAGTTTTGAGCTGCGCCAGGTATGAATTGACTTCTTCTTATCTTTTCTGTAACAATGTAATTGGTTCTTGTGATTTAAGCTTGTGCCTGCCTGGCGGAATAAATTGATATTTGCATTTGTTGTGTGTTTCTGACTTTAAACGAACATATATTTTCCAGTTCGAATCCTGGCTCCTAATTGAGTAACGTAGGACTGTAATCGCGATGCCTGATCAACAAGCTTGGTCTGCGTTATAAGGTGGATTTTCCATGCTGTGTATGGTGTTATTAAAATTGGCTGCGAGCAGATTCCGTTCATATCTTTGGGCGGAAATCTTAAAAGACTCAAGGCCCCTGAACGATGAGAATACCGTCATGCCTTGTAGTTGCTCGCTTTGGGCCCCGGTAATCCCTAGTCATAGCTATTTTCTATGTCAAATTACTGTGCTTAATAGGGCCGCCAGCCTCTGAGTTCTTCCACCGAATTGGGTTGTACAGATGTTTTTGGTCCGACAGAGTAAGGTATAGACCAGTTATGAGTCCGCTGCACAACGGAGCTCCAAATTAAGTAATATATTGACTAATTAGAATCAGATCAATATTTATGCAAGCGCATGGTAACCGCGATTGATTAAAACTAAAACGTTGTGTTCTAAATTTAATATGGAGTCAGATGTATTGTAACCGCTAAGATATTAGGGCTGCAGCAGTCGCTGGACACGTTTCAGGCCATTTAAAAGCAGAGCGGGAAAAGACGTCATCACGTTTGGCCTGAAGCAGTGGTCTAGTGCTGACGCTGTAGCCAGACCCCATTATTATAATGGAGACCGTTAGGACTTTCCGTTCCCTGGCTGTTAAGGCAAACACGCTGAGACCTTCCGCCTCAGCTAGGACCCTCCTTGGCCTAGTTGCATGGTGTTTACATCTGGCACATCCCTCTCAGCTTCTTCCTCTATTACTGGCACTGACTCATCCCTGACATCTCCTGAAATCATTAACAAAAATGTATCTATCACGTATTCCTCACATGTAATACATATCATTCTTCGCCAAAATATTTAGAGCTGAGTAGTGTAGACTAATCTTTATCTGCAACTGCGCAGAAAGACCCCATTGGTATTATACACAAATAGTTTTGAATATGCCAGCAACAACATGCACAAAATTCAAATGTTGATTAATAATTCGAATGTCAATGTTAATAATGACGCTTCAATGCTTCCAACTACACGGTACAGCCCTGAAAAAATATGTCTAATTTATGATAGATTTATTCAGACTCTAGACTCACCAATTCTTCGAAATCTAGCAGTGGTCTCGTCTTCCTCTTCATTGTCACTGGCAAAAATGTCAATCTCTGAGATATTCCCATTGTCTATGAGTTCCAGAGCCTCAAGTGCTGTATATTCTGCATGAGACAAGTTTTCTTCCTTTTAACCAGTGTTTCCTATGTTCTGATGCACTATTGTTTTACAGTAGTAGGTGTTCTCATCAATAGTAAACAATAAGGCCCGAAAGCATACATTCAAACCTAACGTCCATTGAAATGTACATCAACGTTTAAAAAAATCCTATGTTAAAACTTCAAACAAAACATATGATATTGGGCTTTTTATTTTACAATATATCTTTCAATATTATATTAAAACAAAAAAAATCATGGATAAAATATCACTAAATAGAAAAAAAGAGTTCAAAAGAACCCTTACTTTTGTGTTTTGTGTGCAGTGCTGCCATGCCTCTCTTCACTTTGGCGTATTCTTTATTCAGAAGAAAGGGGAGGGAGCAAGCTGTTGCCTAATTGGTGGTTGAACATCCAATCAGATGGACTAATGCCCTCATGTGATGAAAAATGTCACAAAGCATTAAAAAAAGGGGGTGAGAAATGTGCACCAGGTCTGATAGGGTTAATTAACTCTATAACCTACTTGGGGGGGGGCATTGCGAGACCATTTTATCCCCGGGCATTGGCTAGGCTGACCGCGGAGCTGTATATATATGTGTGTGTATGTGTGTGTGTGTGTGTAAGAAATAACCCCTTCAAATATATTCCTTTGTAATCAAATTTCATTGTTTTTCTCAAAACGGCCTTATTTGATAATATCTCCTTTTGCCGGAAAACCTTTCAAGTGGACTCTGCTGGTTTAAACAGGCCATCTTAAAGTGCAGCTATTATGATTTTCCTTATTTTAATGTCATTGTGCGAATCTTATCATTTTTATGTGCATGTAAAAGCAATGCGTTGGAAAACATCGAAGTCATCTTCAGAAGAACCTCTCTCTGCCACAAAATTCACTCCTCCAGAGCTACCTGAAACACCCCAATAGCTTCCGGCCATTTTTCTCATCAATTGGTGACATCACCAAGTGAAATTTTGCACCAAGATAGTTTAGCACGCCCTTGAGTCAAGCGGGTTATGCCCACAAGCTCAATTACAATCTGGAGCAGAATTCCATTTATGTTCGGGGGCGTGACATTTCCGATGCACGGGTGAAGCAGTTGACCAATCACAAGTGAGTGATCAAGTTGACCAATAACAGCACACTGTGGTTTTCGGGAGGGCAGGGCCAGGACCTCAACAGAGCATTTCACACACAGGTACTGCATAAATGGCCAACATGAGAAAACTCGGCACTAAAACAATGACACATTTAAACCTTTTTAGTAGACTTCAAGAATACAAGAATGACGAATAAAAAGTTACTTAACCCCTTTGTGCAGATGTGTCCACCAGCGGACATGGAGCTGCAAAATTATGCACGCAGTTACAATATTCTATCACCAGATGGCACACCTGGATCAGTTATTGAATATTCACAAGCAATCTGAGTTCAAACACGGTTCAGAATATGGACGAGTTCAATCCCATCCCTGTTTTTCAGGAGTTACATGAATTAAACTCCTCAGCTAAGCCTGATGTGGAAACTGCTCAATATACTTGCCCATAGTACCCATCCAGTGGTCCAAAAAAATGATTTCTTGCCACAGGAAAAAATCATTGCCCTCTGTAGTAAGCACTTCAGCTATAGTGAGCCAATGGTATCCAAATTAGTAGTTCAGAAAAATAAGTTTTCTGAAGCAAAAATTCGACATGGTATTGATACTATGTCATTCTCCTATTAATTATAATCATCGCACATCAAAAGCGCGTAGCTCCTTACTGTGTATTTACGCGTAAATTCTTCCATCGACAAATTCAGTGCTCCTTCATATCCTCCTAAGTAGTCATGGTGATAGCCAGTCACTCAATTATTTTCTTAGGCTCATCTGTGTAACTGCACACTTGTAGTTCACACCCACTTGAAGCTTCCCTGGTAATGATGTCTTGATTGACGCATTTCTCATCCAATGCCAGAGTGTATAAACTTTCCACAGTAACTGAAAGACAGTGATTGGACAATGAGAAGAGTATAAAAGCCTTTGCGTACAAGCAAGGTGGGTTGTTTTTGGTTAACGTTGGGAAAATGACGCGATTTAAAGAAAAAAGACATCCAAAACTGGCCTGAAGTGTTCAGTTGCATTTACGGGATTTAAATGTTGTACGGACATGGTCAATGGGAATTACTCCGAATGAAACAGGACTGGAGGGTTCCTTCTACTGGATACATCTGTCTCTGGAGGAAGGATTCAATGAAGCAATACTGCTACTGCTACTGTAGTTGTATTTTGCTCAATGTGGCTTTTTGTTCTTGAATTTATACCATATTCAATGAAATTGAATGCCGTTGTTTTGGCTTGTTCAGCTCAAGGACTTCGGTAGACCCCTTGGTACGTTCATTGCACCATTCTGTTCAATCGGTAGTATATTGCCTGATTTTTCCTGATAGTGGGTTGTCTGTACTGTTATAATAAGGTATATTTCAGATATTATTGAGTTAGTGAGTTGTACTTGTTCCTTATATGGTGTGGAAAGTGTTTATATAAGATTGCGAGCTCAGAAGTGGGAACTGCTGGCTTTTCATTGCAGGGTGAATTCACCGTTAAATAAGCAGTTCCTTTAATGTGTGCTGGCTTGTGGGACTCTGAAGAAAAATGAACAAAATTCTAAACTTTCTCATGGAGAAAAGGCATGTTTTGTGTTTGAAGAGGTTACTGGTGACTACTGATGTCCAACTGCACCTATTTTGATAAACTCATGCAAAATTAAACCAGAAAATCATTAATTCATATTGAATTTCATGCGCCAAAAGTTGATTTGTGTTAAATATACGATTATTTTATGATTTGACAGTGCACCATTTTGAAGGATCTTAGAGTTCAGTGAGCCACCTGGATAGCTGTCTTATTTGGCTCCAAGAGAGTAGGTAATTTAGAATGTAATGATCAGATGAACTATACTTTGTGGTCACTGCACCACCGGGCTGAAGAGCTGCACTCAGCGGCCAACGGCCAGGGCGCAGGAGGCTCTACGGGACCCAACGGCCAGGTGTGGAGAAGTAAATCTCTCAAATCAGGAGTGGAGCCCCTATGGCGGACCAGTGCTTAGCAAACACTGTCTCAGGCAGCTCCTGCAGCCAACCTGATACCAAATGTATCGTTCTGCTTTCCTTCGGACCACATCAGCGAGGCTGAGAGGAGGATTCTGACGACTGGGCACCCCAGGATCTTCATACGATTCGCCCAAGCTCGACATTGGAGAGGACACTTCAGTGCCGCTATCTCAGCGACAGACAGACGGATGCTGTGTACCCAAGTGACCTTCCAATGCCATTCAGTTTTACTTTACATTTTACAGTTGATCTTTCCCTTTGAGGCACTTTTGGTGATTATTTGCAGTTGCCTCATTAAGTGAAACGTGACAATATATTGAGAATTTGGTACAAAATGAATAAACATTTATAAAATTTTTTTTTTTTTTAAATACAATCACTGAAATTGATTTTAAATTGACCAAAGTTGACAGGGATCTTCACTTAGTGCTTTTACGAGGTTCAAAGCAAAACTGTTAAAGTTATTGTGTGTGGCGCCCCCGTGGCGCGTCGGTCTGGGCGCGCGCGCCGTGGGGGCTGTGTCCTTCCCGCGGTGACCCGGGTTCGGTTCCGGCTCGGGTCCTTTGCTGAGTGTCTTCCCCATTCTTCTCCCCAAAAAACTTTCCTGTCTCTCTCTACTGAATGTCTATCTAATAAAAGGAGAAAAAAAATAATCTTTAAAAAAAAAAGAAAAGTTATTGTGTTGACATGGAGGATCTGCAGCGGTGGATGCAGCGGTCTGGGTGAATCACAGTAACGAACTGCCAGAAGTGAGTTAGGGCAGACAAAATCCGCACATTTTAATACGCAATTGAAGACCACAAAGAATCACATTTTCATGTTGTGGAGAAATGATGAATTAAAAATTCAAAACCATCTTAGAAACAAAGCACTGGGGAAAAAAATGCAAAAAAATATAAAATATGACAATTATATATATATATATATATATATATATATATATATATATATATAATAAATATTATGATAATATATAATATATAAAATATACAAAAATGAAAAAATTTGGACTCTGATAGTTTTTCCTTTGTGGTCTTCAGTTACTTTCAACTTATTTCTTTTTTGCTTTGCTTGATTGTCAGTCGAACAATTCATTGACTTATTCACGAGGAATAATCGACACAATGACTGGCTAAATAATATTTCCGCAGCATTGTTCCTAATTTCATATGAATTTGAAGTTCTCCGGAGACAGCAAAGATTTGCATATATTTGTTAGCTATAGACTTACAGTAGTCCATCGCATTGCCATTTCAAATGAATGTTAAAACCTTTTTTATATTGTGTTGAATGCGAGAGGAATACATTTAAGATGATGTTTTCCTCTTTAAAATACCTTTTTACTGTCATTTGGAAAATTATGTGGCGTTTATTTTCATTCATTTTTCATAATCTGATGAAGAAAAGGCTAAAATACATGGAGTTACCAAGTAAGTTGGGTTTTTTCACATTAATTATTCAGATTTCTTCAATCCTGAATTGAAGGCGAACACTATTGAATTTCTTTGTCATAATCACTCCTTGATCATTATAGGCAACATATGGGGCTTGATTATTGAGTGAATAAATTACTGGATTGTTAACTCTTAAATGCCCAACTATAGTAAAAGTTGTAAGAAAAATCTATGTTTTCTGTTAATATGTCCTGGGGAGGGGCTAATAACAACCCAATAGCCATTTTTAATTTTTTGTGACCTTTGACCTCATTTAAGTTTCGTGACATATATGTCACAATGGGCATTTCGGGGACCTTATTGCTAAAATGACTTGAATGATAAAACAGTTGACATATAGCTGAAGTATTAGGCAAAGCTTATTTTTAATTAGCTTACCTGTTTGTCTACTTTATCCCGTGATGAATGGGTGCTGATCAATCGTGTGGATTCCACCATATTGGAAAGGTTAGCTGGTGCAGCCAGTGTAGTGTCAGTTCCACTTTTATGCATCAGATGGCATCTAAATATGTCACTATGGGCATAATGTTGCAAAATTTATGTGGGGTCAGTGGTTTTGACAACCCCCAAAATCGTTTGACAAATTTGTCACTGGGGGCATTTAAAGGTTAATCTGGCAACGAGCATGGGAACAGGTCGAGAGTAATTCAGTTATTAACGGTGAAGTCACAGCCTGCCCTCATGGCACGTCTCTGCTGAATCCATAATATCCCTGAAATAAATTTGGGGATATTATTATATTAGCTGTAGTGGTGTCTCTTTGTATGATATATTGGAATTAGCTATTTTCCCAGGCACTGTGCACAAAATTATAATGTTAAATAAATTAGTCCTTGTGAATGGTTTTTTGACAAAATAATATCATGAGTCAGTGAACGTAGATATATATTATTGATGGTTTAAGCTCACTGCTCTTATTCACTCCAAGCAACCTTTCAGTTCTCTTGTATAGCTGGGCCCAAAGTTCACTGTAAACCCTGATAGTGTGGTGAACTCAAACGTTTTGTCGAAACCGATTACTTAAAAAAATTGTGTGGGCCAACTTAATTGCATTGCGTGGAGGGAATTTAAAGAAAAAAAGGTACAGTTATTTTTCAGTTATTTTTTACACAAGCCATACCCATGCTCTGTAGGGGGTTGATTGTGACCAATAATGCTCACGAATAGTGACGTCACCCATTATCATGGTAACAAAAGGCCAAAATGGATAAAATGGCCCAAATTTCAGTAACAGGACGAGTTGGTTTGATCCCACATGGGGGAAGACAGAGGCAGGCTCATCTGGAACACATATGCCGGAGGGTGCAGGGATCCATTGGGTGGTTTGGGGGGAGATATGTAGCAAAGACTGGGCAAACTAAGAACTAATATATGATGTTTTTAAGTGCTGTGAACACAATACTATTAAATTGGCATACTCAATTTTTTTAAGGTAATCGGTTTCCACAAAACATTTGAGTTCACAGTTCCACAGTTCTCAGGGTGTACAGTGTGACTGACAGATACACTTCAGTTTATGTGCCTCATTTCATGCAATACAGGTCAAAATAGTACAAGTCTATGTGACTGTAATGTGTCACTTGTATCACCTCCTTATTTTGATTAATATTTCACCTGAAGTCAAATTCTGGTCTTACCCGTGTAGGATGAATTCTTTCACCTTGTTTCATGCTTGACTTGATTATGTGAGGCCTGTGCTCTACAAAAGGTCAAACTGAAAATGTGGAAAATAAATTTTTCTTTGAGATTTATAAAATTACAAAAAGGGTTCAGTGTCTGAGTACAAAGTAAATCTAGACAGGCATATGCAAGTATACAAATAATGTTTTTCTTACTTGACCTTTTAAGAATGTCTACAGCAATTACTCCAACTTCTCCATTTGGACAGCACATTACAGCTTTCCTTTCTTTTTCTTGTGGCAAGCAAGCATTATCAGAATGATTGAGAGGCCTGTAATCATGCAAAAACGATGGAAATGATTGCAAGGAGATGGGGGCCCGGATTGCTGGAAGCGCTAAGCAGAGAGACTGGAAGATGGGAGGCAGCGCATATCAGTAAATGTCGCTGTAAAAATCAAAGATCTACGATCGGACTGGAGCTTTTAATGCAACCATTTGCTGAAAACCTGCAACAAACTCTCAGCATAACAGAACTGCCACATGCAAAAACACTGAACTCAATTTGATATTACACCACAATGTTGAAATACTGTATCCAACAGTATTTCAGATGAACATGCCCTGAGGGGGACAGGTAGTAACAGGATTTTTTAAGGGGACCTATTATGCTAGATTTCCAAGTTTATATTTTGATCTTGAACTCCCCTAGAGTACTCCTGATTGTTCAAAGTCCAAAAAACAGTCCTTATTTAGCTCATACTGCCATCCTCAAAAAACCCCATTTGTAGTCCATAGTAGTCTCTGCCTGAAACGCCTCATTTGGGTGGCTCTTCCGCTGTGGCCCCCCCCCCCCCGCGTCCACTTTCTTCTGATTGGCCAGCTCTGTGGAGGACGGAGCTGGGTGGGACTCGGCAGAATGCAGTTTTCCGGGTCTGCCTCCCTAGTGTGAAACGTGAGAAGCGTCTGCCATCTGAGCTAAGGAATCGGCGGGGCAATTCCGCAATCAAATGCTGTACATGTGTATAGATCTAATGAAATTAACTTGTTCTAATAAACGCAGCGGCGAATGTAGAGGATGCAGTGCGAAAGTCTGGCAGCTCAAGCTCGAATTTGCTATCTACCTACGGCTACTATGGTGAGTACAGCGGTGTTTCTACTCTATAGCTAGGATTGAGGGAAAGCTAGAATCCACCCCATACAGACACATTTGTAGAACGGGTCGACTTACCCAAGTGTAGACCGGAGACCGTAGAAATCCGGTGGGTCTGAGTTTAGAGGGAAACATCGACAGTGAGGAGCAGCAAAAAGTGAACCAACAGCTTATGGACTGCTTAGGTGTGTACTATAAGGACCTGCTGCTCCGTGTGCATAACTGTGGTGTGTCTTTAGCGTGGAGTAACGAACAGCTTCTGCGCTGGTATATGACGGGGGGCGAAAGCTCCAGGCTAAACGGTCTTTTCGTAAATTGCCCATGGTAATGGTTTACTTATTGTGCCGGAATGACCAGCGTTTGCTCTCGGAAAATGGGCGCGTTATGGATAGTACGCGACAGCTAGAGAGAGCTCTGGTTATGTTATGAACATAATACTGGTTTTACAGACCGAAAGTTCCTTTAGCATGAACAGTTGCGAATGTGGAGCTAGCGAATCAATAACTTCTACAAGAAAGAATTTCGTCTTCAATCTCCTCCTTTTTCGGCATTTTATTAGCCAGAACAATTTCTAAAGAGGGATGAAATTACGCCACGGCAATGCAGAGAAATCGTTTGTCATACCAGACACATTATAGCTTGTGCGTTTCGCAATGGCTTTCACTGCAGTAGCTTGCCCAGATATTGGTGCAGTATCTGGCTGACTCCGGTCATGGATAAGTAAAACGGTCGTTTCACAAGCACCCAAACACGCACCCCAAGCTCTGCAAAACCTACGTCTGGTCTAACTGCAGCCTTTTCAGCTCAACTTTGCAGGCACATACGTCACCTCTCCGGTTAGCGTCAACTGTAGTGGCTACAATCAGGCAACGTTATGATGAAACTGCCTCATTGATGCTTACCGAAGTAACACAAGCATACCGATCAGAATTACTGCATATAAGTCAACCAGGAGCATTTTAAGTAGCGCAGCACGCGAACTAACATGCAGTAGCTGGGAACCGAGCGGTCATAACAACAACAGACACAAACGTTACCCTACAATACAGGTCTTACAGACAGCAAGTTCCCGTGAACAGTTGAACCAAGCATCCAAATTACAAGCAAGTATAAAAAGTTAGCTTCAAATGAGGTTTATGTTCACACACCTTCTGTTGAATGTCCCCTGATATTACTCTTGCATATTTAGGACACAAACATTAGCAACAGTAACTTTGCTACGTTAGCCGCTGTGCTTCAGCCACATTCAACTGGCTATCACGTTAGGTAGGCTTATGCAGTATAGCAACTGCTTCCGCATCTGTGAGTCGCGGACAGTCGCGACCGATCCAGGCTTTATCTTCAGATATTTTACAAAGCCTGCGTTTGAGGCCAGTTGTTAGTGCTAACTATCGTTAGCGGTCCTGCTAGCCACCCGTAACACGTTAGCTTCACTTACATTATTTGATGTTATATCGTTACTTACAGTTTGTGGCTCCGAGCTGCAACTGCTCCAGGTTTGACAAGCAGCTGAAACGCTTATCCAGTGTCGAATTATCCTTTACTGACAAAGCTGTCTTTGGTGAAATGCTCATCACAAACAGCTAACGTCCCCTTTGGCCGTGGCTGTTTGCTGCCAGCAAACAAAAAAGCTACCCACTGATTTCTGGCGGCATTGTCTTTTGGATGAGAAATAGGTGCTTTTCTTCGCGTCCAAAAATAAATGGACGAGCAGCTTTGGTAGTATACTTTGAGAAGCAGCTGAAACGCTTATCCATATTGACAAAGCTGTCTTTAGTGAAATACTGAGCACAAACAGCTAACATTCCCTTTGGCGGTGGCTGTTGGCTGCCAGCAAACAAAAGAGCTACCCACTGATTTCTGGTGGCAATCGTCTTTTGGAAGAGAAATAGGTGCTTTTCTTTGCGTCCAAAAATAAACAGACGAGCAGCTTTGGGAGAGATACTGTCAAAACTGCACCTCAAATGATCCGCAGTTCTTCTTTTGTATTTCTGGAAGTGTAGACGCTACTAAGGCATAGTATGATCCGCGGTTGTTTGTGCCTGCTAGAATAGTTTCCGGTGTGGGCAGGCCCAGCGCAGTGATTGGCTCTGGCTAGGTCTGTATTAATTGGACGGCACAACCTGAGGTCAGGTTTTGCCCAGATCTCGTGAAGATCTCGAGACGAGCTGTTCAGAGAGGAAACCACGTTCACGAAATCACGTTCTTGGATTACGGCAAAACCCCTGTATCTTATGTTTAGAAACTTTACAGAGGTTGAGTATGGACATCCAACATTATAACATTCCTTTTATGTATTAAAAGAAGGATCAGCATAATTGGTCCCCTTTAAGGGAATCAGACTGTTGCCAAGTAACTTAATATGGCACACAAACAACTAGAAAAAGTTTTTATGGTTAAAAACAGATGTCTTCTCCATTCTCCATGTATCTCTCATTCACCTGAAAATTGATTAAAGAGCACGAGGAGAGAACAATGCGTGGTTGCTTTGCTTCTTTCTTTCACTTTTGATACTTAAGTATATTTTTTCACAAGATGCGTTTGGTACTTAAATACATTTAATGTGAGCTACTTTAAGACTTTTACTCAAGTAATTTTTTTATGGGTGACTTCAACTTTTACCAAGGTAACTGTCAGTTACGGTACTTCTACTTTTACTTAGTTATTTTTTTCCAGTACTTTATACACTTCTGCAATCATTGTATCCTGAGACTTTGACGTGACAACATCATGAATACCCAAGATGAAGAAGATTTTTTGTTTGCATGTTTGCTGGGTGCGTACATCCAGTTTTTGGGTCAACAAGAAGAAGGCCAGCAGCAGTTGAAGAGAGGGAAGGCCAGAGTGCAGTAATATAATACAGTAATATACAGTAATCTGCAGTAATCTATCAAAGATGTTGTGTCACAAATGCTCAGACTCGAATGAAGCTCCCCTGCCAGGACTGGCTTCTATATACTCCCTCCCAGACTGTGCGCGCCATGTCAGACCATAGTAGAACACAACGTGCTGTAGCGCGCCGGACATTAAACTGTGACACACCGGGACGCGCCGTGATTGTCCGTGAGAACCGTGGCCAAACGGGACAAAAAGCCCAGCAACCCTGACAAAACGCGCACTAAATGCGGCAGAACATGACAAAACTTGAAAGGACCGTATAATGCCGGGAAATACACATGCTTCCCGTCCCACTACGGACCGCCTCCAAGTTTTGTTACGGCCTTTTGCGTACTGTCACGTTTTGTTGCGTTCACCCCGTTTTACTAAGGCCTATTAGGTTTCTCCGCACTGTGACTGCCCTGGCAAATTTTTTGACAGTTTAAAAATCTGGCCCGGCATCCACGGCAATCACGGCCTGTCACGTTTGCCCCCCGCGTTGTCTCACATCCATCCCGTTCTGTCCACGGTGGCCTGAAAGGTGATTGCCGTGGCCGCCGGGAGCATAATGCCAACCTAGCATTAGCTGAAAATATCACCCTTTATAGCATTTAGCCACCAAGTGACATTGTCAGTTATATAAAATCTGGCATCACATGCTGAATAAAGATGTGTTATTTCACCCTTTACAGAGCATAACATTTGCTTATGTATGATATATGAAGACATTATGTCTCATTTATGAAGGCATTATACATGCTGTATAAAGCCTTTGTGAGCAACGCTTCATCTAAAGTGTGACCGGAATACTCCGAACATCTTAATTCGATTTTTGCTTACTCTGACTATGCCCTTATTTTGATTAAGGTTATCAGAATATGCTGTTTACATGGCAGTGTCATATTCAAAGTATTGTCTTAACCCTTTAAGGCCTAATGCAAAAATCCCAGCAGAGAATCATGCTGCCATGTTTACCAAAGTAACCTGTATTTGGGCTGAAGCACAGCTTCTCAGCTTTCAGGAACAGTTGGATTTTTTTTTCAATTGCGCAAAATTTACAGTAATTACGGTACTTTCAAAATTACGTGCATATCTGTGTCGGCAACGACACGTTCTTAAAATGCGCACATGCTGTCTCGGTTTAAATGGGTTAATAGGGTCAATATCCGATTATGGCTGTCTGTGTAAATGTGCTCTCTGACAAATACTGCATACAAAGCCAATTCAAAAATTCCGACCCAGCCCTTCAGAATAAGATGCAGTATATTTAGGAATAGCGGATCATTTTCCGATTGGACGCTAATTTCATGAATTCTAATGAGTAATGAATGACAAAATTGTATCGTTTTAAAGGTTTATTTCTTCTTCTTTGCAGTGATACCAAACACATAGAGAGCAGTCTTTCAAATTCACACAAAAAATATTTTGCTATCGAGCTACCATTTAAGCCATAGGTCAGATTTAGTAAAAACAAATCACTCCATCTGGCGGCAAATTCTATCACTATGCAAATCGCTGTCACGCCCCTGACGTGACCTGTTTATCCTTCAGCCTCCCCTCAGCACTAATTGGCCTGCTCCTGCTTCCCCTTTAATTTGTCCCACCTGTTTGCTATTTGTGTTCATTGATTAGTTTTCTTATTTAAACCTCTTCTGTTTCAGTTCTGGTTACAAAGCCTTAGTTGAACCTTGTCTGTGCAGCTCTGTAGTCTGTAGAGTTTTGTAAGACTGCGTAGCAGTCTAGCCAGTCCGTCTGTTTGTAAATATATTTAAGTCTATATTGTTCCTGTGACGCTGAACTATTGTTCAGCCTAATTAAAGGCTGTTGCATCTTTGCACTTGGATCCTCTCTCTTTCTCATTCCTACAGTACAGGTGAATACACACCATATTGGACCAGCGCATGCTCTGCTGCAATGACACACAGCCAGTCAGTGTTCCATGGCGGCGTCACATCTCCGTCTATCGTCGGTTTGTTTGTTTGATTAATGTCTAGTGTATGAGCCGTGTAGTTTTCACCAGTGTCTACGTCTCTACCCCCATCCGTTATCCTACTGATTGTCTACAATGAAGGATTTATACAAACTGCTCACAATCGCGCTTATAACATTATGGATTATTCACAACAACTCGGCGTTGGCACTACTAGCCAGCGACCAGAGACCACTCACCTACAGCCGGGTAGATCTCCTACAACTCCGGTCCTCTGCACTCTGCCACCAAAAGCCACCAGTTGCACTCCCACCGGAGATCAAGCCGAGGCGAAGAGGCAGAAGAGGAGGTGTAAGAACCAGACTCCGAAAGCATCCCTTCAGGCCTCCTCTCCCTTCCATGATACTGGCGAACGTCCATTCTCTCAGGAACAAAATGGACCTGCTGCACGCCAAGTGCTCCATGGAGAGAGCCAACAAGGACGCCTGCATCATCGCGCTCACAGAAACCTGGCTGGACGAGGACATCCCGGATCCCGAGGTCAGTCTTGACCACTTCACCATCCTATGGGCCGACAGGACCCATCAGTCAGGCAAAGTGAGAGGTGGTGGGATCTGCATCTACGTCAACAGCAGGTGGTGTGATAACATCAAGATCCACAACAAGATCTGCACACCAGATGTGGAGATGCTGACCACGAACCTGCGTCCGTTCTAGCTCCCAAGGGAATTACCGACGGTGGTTGTCACCTGTGTTTACATCCTGCCGAGTGCCAATGCTAGGATAGCAGCAGAGCTAGTAGCCGACAATGCTAACACCATGCTAGCTGCCTATCCCGAGGCTCCGGCGTTTATCCTGGGTGATTTTAACGACTGCAGGCTCAGCGATGTTCTGCCATCCTTCCACCAATACGTGGACGTCCCAACGAGGAAGGAGAACACTTCGGACTTGTGCTATGGCAATGTTGCCGGTGCCTTCAGTGCACGCACCCACCCGCCACTTGGTTTCTCTGACCACAACATTGTTTTCCTCCTCCCGCAGTACAAACCGGAACTAAAACAGATCAAACCATCAACTTACAGTGTCATCCTCTGGTTGGAGGACGCTACAGAACAATTGCAGGGCTCACTTGCCTGCATTGACTGGGGAATTTTCCAGGGCACTCTGGATGAGAGGATATCCACCATCACGGACTATATTAAGTTCTGCATCTACACCACCCTCTTCATCAGAACTATCACGAAATACCCAAAATCCAAACCCTGGATCACCCCCCACATAAAACACTCTCTCAAAGAAAAACAGAAGGCATTCAGGGAAAAGGACTGGGCCACAGTCAAAATACTCAACAGACAAATAAAGAATGACATCATCAAAGCCAAAATGAAATACAAAAATAAACTGGAGAAGGAGTTTAGCAACATGAACACAAAACAAGCATTCCAGAGAGTCAAACAACTTGCAGGTCAGGAACAAAAACAACATCACCAACTAAGCCCGGACCCTCTGCATTTTGCAAACTCCCTGAACAGTTTCTTCAACCGGTTTGACACCCATGACCACACCCCCACCTGTGAAGAACTTCTCAGAACCCTCCCCCCCGAAGAACTTCACCACCCACCCTTCACACAGGAGGATGTGCAGCGGGAGCTGGCCAGGTGCAAAATTGCCAAGGCACCTGGGCCAGATGGCATCCCAGCAAAGGTGCTGAAATACTGCACACTGAAGCTCTCTCCCATCTTTCACGCCATCTTCTGGGAATCCTACAGGACAGCTACAATACCAACCCCCTGGAAAACCTCAGCCATCATACCTGTACTCAAGAAACCCCAGCCCTCAGAGCCCTACCACTTTCGCCCATTCGCACTCACCCCAATAGTCATGAAATGCATGGAAAAAATCATACAGCACCTCATCCTACCAACTGTCAGCCCACAACTGGACCCATACCAATTTGCATACCGGCCGAAAAGAGGGACAGAGGACACAGTGGCATGCCTTCTCCACTCCCCCCTTCACCACCTTCAGACTCCTAACAACTCTGCTTCAGTTCTGTTCGTCGATTTCAGCTCCGCATTCAATACAATCCAGCACCATCAACTCATCAAGAAACTGCAGCACTTAAATGTCACCCCTCTCCTCATCCACTGGATATACAACTCCCTCAGCAATAGGCCACAGACAGTGAAAATAGGGGCAGTGACATCATCAACCATCATCACCAACACCGGAGCCCCCCAAGGTTGCGTCCTCAGTCCCTTTCTGTACACCCTCTACACAAATGACTGCCAGAGTTCACTTTACACCATAATTTTTTACAAATATGCAGATGACACAGCTATAGTAGGACTACTCACAGATGATAGTTCCATCACAGCTCACTACCAGTCCATCACAGACTTTGCACTGTGGTGTTCTGACAACTACCTTCAACTCAACATTGACAAAACAAAAGAACTGGTCATACACACATCAAAATCATCCCCTGGACTCAATCACATCATCACCGTCCATGGTCAACCAGTTGAACAGGTCAGTACTTTCAAATATCTTGGACTCACCATAGACAATAAGTTAAACTTCAATGAACATGTCACTATCACACAGAAACGTGTACAATAGAGACTGTACGTCATACGCAAACTGAGATCACAGTCTGTTGCCCCCCATCTCCTGCTGCTACTCTACAAAAGTATCATTCAACCCATTCTACTCTACTGCTCCCCCTGTTTCTTCACTCGACTTACGGTCACCAGCAAGAACAAACTCATTAAAATCTCACACATTGCATCCAAGATAATAAACCTTCCCACCCCCAGTCTGACTGATGCAAATGACACAGCCACCATACGCCTTGCACGTGCCATAGCAAATAGTCCTGATCACCCTCTGAACCGGTTCTTCACTTAACTACCACCTGGCCGCAGATACAGAGTCCTGGACTGGAAAAAAGCTCATTTTAAGAAAAGTTTGTCCCTTCAGCCATCATCGCACTAAACAAACTTCTGCGACAGTCCCCCCATTCCTTGCATTCCTTGTATTCTATTTGTGTTATGTTGTCTACTCTTTCCACCCATCTTATGTCTTATGTGATGTGTTATAGGGGATACATAAGGGGAGGGAGGAAAATAGAGCAATGTATGTTACATATCTGTGAGGTTGTGCATGGGGAAATGTAGGGGGAAATGTGGGAAATGTTTATGCTGCTGTGTATGTTGTGGGATGCTACACTCTCTGTGTGAGACATTTAAGCTATTTAAATCTGCTGCTTGGAATATGAAAATGGAAATGATGTGTGGAAAAGATTATCCCTAAGGGACAATAAAGACTCTATCTATCTATCTATCTATCTAAAAAATCATATATGTTTGCGATTTCAGAAATGATTATTAATAAAAATAACAAACCACACCTCATTTGGCACTGTTTGTGCCTCCAAAATTCAAATGATGGCATGAACAGCAATAGCAGGTGACAACAACAGACACATGGAACTTCTTCTGACTAAATTAAGCCTGTGTTGACTAGAGAGAGAATTATCATTAATCACAAGCTAACAAGAGCTAACAATTTTTCATTGTACATAACTCCTGGGAGGGGAAGTATTTTCTGTACATATGCAATGGTCTGAAAGTAGCTTTATAATATTTAATATGCAAACTGAATTGGAAAAATTTATCAAGTAATCATTTAAAGGAGCAATGTCACAATTACTGCACCTGCTCAAAATTTTGAGTGAAGTGAATTTGCTCGACTGCAAGTGAAAATCTTATTCAATCTTTGCTAATTCGTCATCATTTTGCATTGTATTTCAATACTTAAGAAACTCAGACATTAAGCTTTTTATATTAAGGAGCTTTCTATGGAAATTGTAGGATTCACAGTGCTATTTTAATGCTCTACCTGAAGGATATGAAGACAGTAAACTGGTTTTCCATTCGCCAATAATCACAGAAGAAGGTATTCTACTTCTTCTTCTTCTATGATGTTTGTTGGCAGTTTACAAACTAGCTTACATTCTTCATATCCTTTGGCAAAAGCACTAAAATAGCATTGTCTATCCTCTAATTTCCAAGGAAACTCTGTATTATAAAAAGCATAATGCCTGAGTAACTAAAATATGTAAATACAATGCAAAACAAAGACGAATTAGCAAGGACAGAATCGGATTTTGACTTGTAGTGGAGCAGATTCACTCTGTTAGGCTAACAGTTTTCAAAGTTCTGAGCATGCGGAGTAATCGTGACACAGCTCCTTTAACATCATGATGGCATTATGAGACCACCCCTCAGTGAGCACACAAGTACATGCATGCTTTCGTGCATTGTCCTGCATACATGTATACTATATAACAGTTAATACAAGTGATTTTCTAAGTGCTGAATTACCACACAGGAGAATGAAACAAATCTCACTGTTTACTAGACTACAGAAACATATCTGATAAAAGACTGATAAATTGCAGTTTTAGAAATGCATATATTTGACAATTAAAGAGACATGGCAGCCATGCCTCTACTCAAACCAGAAAAATCATTTTGTTTCACGCTGGTCAGATCACATAATTTCATACCACCCATGCTATGACATATCAAAAACAACAACGAAAAATCCATTTGTAACACTGGTTTGTATTAGCTTGTTCCCAGTAAACAGACTCTTTATATAAGTCTTAAAATGGCAGTTTTAACGACGTGCTTGTAAAACTGACATCTGCTGAAAATTAAGTGATCCACTACTCCTTATAAACCGTTACCCTTCGATATACTGTTGCCAAATACAGCCTATGGGTAAATAGGGTCCCCACCATAATGCATTTTACCTGACTTAACTTCTAGCTAGCTAACCAGCTAGGCAACCAGTTACTGAAACTCAATTTACTAACATTATTTAGCTAGCTAGGTAACTGTTTTTAGCGAGCTGGCCAGATTTGGTAAAATATTACTTTAGTTACCAATGAAATTTGATGGTAAAAAGGTCTTTGCTATGAAAATAGCATTGCTGCTAACCGTTCATTACGCTAGGTTCAGAGAAAAGAGATTGATTTCTGTTGCTATCTATGGAGACCTGTTATAGAATGTTTCTAAATTACCTTGCTTGCCAGCCAGGCAATGGTTTTTATTTTTCAGCAGTAGCACTGCTTCTAACAGTGCATAATGCTATGTTCAGAGTCAAGACCTTCAACTTTCAATGATTGTTATACTTCCAAAATAACTTTGGGTCATGAGAAACCATTTGCAATAAAAATTACTTGTCAGCTATACTTTGATTTTTTGGTGAGGTCCATGTCCAATCCACAACTTAATCTGTGTGGAGGAGGCAGGCATATAACCTGTACTGCAGGCAGCCACTAGATGGCCATCAAGATGTTTTGGCCTCACTTTCGGGGATCCATCTGTAAATACAGTCAATGATTTTGATACTGTAGCCTAAAAAAACTTCTGTCAGACAGTTCAAACCCTGAAAAGGCACAACTACACCACAAGCTCAATGTTTGTGTCACGTTTTGAGGAGGCTGTGTTTGTGTTTTCTGGAGACTGTATGGTTCCAGAAAATGAAAACAAAAATTTCATACCAATACTCATACCAACACTGACGCCAGGGCCAAGAGCAATATGTCTCCTCTCCCTTTGGGAGGAAGACATAATTAAGGCATGTTCATGAATTTCTCACGTGCCCTGACAGTATTGATTTTATATCACTGTGGGTTCCCAGACCAAGAACTCAGAACCCGGATTTATGTGTTGTGCAAACAAACCTTTGTTTTCATTCATGTTGTTAATCTATTGATGCTTTACATGAATAAGAATAAATATAAATTCAAATTAAGAATGCAAAAATAAGTTTTTTATTAAAGTATACATGTGATATTTGTCTTCACAGAGCACATTTGCAGAGCATGTACATTTTCAGTAGTAGTGAAGAAATACTGCTTTAATTTGAAGTAACTAGAGGTCACCTATCAAGAAATATGTAGTACGTTCTCTTAAATAATTGAGCATTGCAGTTCATCTAACTCTAACCAAAGCATTTCCTGGCTATTCATCTTTATTTTAAACAGTTTTATTATTTATTTTTGTGCTAAAGGGGAATATGTATATAAGAGAAGTAGAAATGGAGAGACACTCACCACTCATTGTTAGTATGAATACTGAAAGGGCAAGTACCACTTTGCAATAAATGAACATTGATGCGATTTTTAGAGATTGAAAGGAATAAATTATACCTTAATTAGAGATTGGTAAAATTTAAGATTTAAATGGTATGTAGGGGTGCTCTCAAAAAGGATCAGTAACCTTGGAATTATTCATGCAAATTTAATTGTGGCCGAAAATGAATTTTCTAATTTTAGTCCTTAGGAAAAGAAATCAGTATGTATAATAAGTGATTGAAACTGCACTCCAAATGTACAAAGCTTGCAAAAAGTCAATGTCCATTGAAGACAAATTCAATTGGCTGCAAAGGGTACATTTTTACAAGTAGCTAAAGAGCAGGGCTACTCATTTTGCTAAGCCTTTTGGGGGAATTACAGAAAGTGTTGAACTTTGAAGAATCACCTCTGATTCTTGTGTGCTTCTCACACAATAAGAAGTTCAGATATAGATTGTGTAAGTTTAGGAGTTCATGAATCTGCAGGTGAATAATGAAGCTATGGTGAAGTTGCAGGTTTTCTAGTATATTTCAGCTACTTTAGCGCTCCACAGCCTCTCACCTCACTATGTTTTTCATCATCTGAATTAAAGCTGTGCTTTTGTTGTCACGTAGACATTGGTCAGAGGTCATAGGTCATCCCCTTATCCAACTCAGAAAGAGTACGATAGAGCTGTTCCCTGTACTTTTGCAGGAGCTCCAATTCATTTGACTTTTACCCAGGAAGATCAGGCCTGCTGCACCGTATCATTTTTCTTATGCTTATTTCTTCTACCCCACCCTCTGCCACAGGATGCAATTTTGTTGCCGAAAAGAGTGCAAGTAGAGTTAAATGGCACTTTGGGTTACCTTGTGTGCAACAAGAGAAAGGGAATGGGAAACAATATTCCATCCCTGCAGGTCTAGCCATTGCCCTCAGTCCGTGCTTATCTTTCTGTGTTTCTAAAAAAAAAACAAAAACAAAAAAAGGGTTCACTGCATTCTAATAATAACAATTCAAAGCACATTTCAATTACTTTTTTCAGGCAATTTCATGGTCTATGATGACCTCGATGAAAAGAAATCTCAGGAAATACAGGACAAAAAAATTTAGAATCCAGTGAAAAATTTATTCTGAATAAAAGACACATTATTTTTCCCTCTGCATTCTGTTGCCTAGACGGAAAGGCTCTCATCTGCACTCCACGGGGGTTGGACAACAATTTAAAGGCAGCAACTGAGTAATCATTTAATAGCTGGGAAATTATCTGAAGCAGCAAAAAAAAAAAAAAAGGCTATAGGCAGTATATTTATTTTCCGATAGTTATCTTTTGTCACAGAACATTAACCCCAGCTCTGGAAAAAGTAGGAGGGAGAGAGAAATGGGGGAGGGGGGGGAGAAGGGAAGAGTGATAGCTTGAGAGAATGAGAAGGGGTTATTGGGAGAGATAGCAGATACGTATCATGGTTTAAGCAAGAGTGAAAGGTAGCTGTTGAAGTAAGGAGAGAATGAGAAAGGAAGGAAGTAAGGAAAGGAAATGCAGTCTGTATGTAGGGAAATGGACACATTGCAGGAAAAATAAATTGACTTCTCTTTTCATTTTTGCTCTGTTTCCAGTCATCTCCCTCCCCTCGTCTTCCACCACTTTGAGCCTTAAAACATAACTGATGTTATGAGCACAGCACAGTGGTGAAATAATGATTTATAATGAATTTAACCGTAATGCTTGATAAGCTATGCTTTATTCCAAATGGTTCATTTATTATGTATGGCATGTAAGGCAGGCAGAGAAGGATCAATGTGAAGTGGAAATTATTTAGTGCTCCAGCATCCCAGGAAATGTTAATAAAATTCTGATTGAATTTAGAGTATTGACAGTGTTTATGTTGAAAGTTCCCCCCCAGACATGTTTAAAAGTTTGTAAAAAAAAAATAAAAAATACTCTGCTTGTCATGACTCATGACCCTGTGTCCATGTTTCACGATGCTCTCTGACTTCTTGTGTGTTTTGTGTTTTCTGTTAATTTGGTTCCTGTTAATTGGTTAATTGTAGCGGATTATTATTTGCCCTCTGTGAATTTCGTATGCCTTTTCTCGCACCTGTTCCTCATCATTGCTCGTCATCTTGTGTCTCTCAGTATTTTTGCCAGATTGTTGGTCATACTTCTGTCTTGAGGTCAAATTCTCGTGCCCTAGTTGTTCCCTGAGGGTGTAAGACAAGGGTCACCAACCCTGTTCCTGGAGAGCTACCATCCTGTCGGTTTCTGCTCTACTTCCTATTCAGCACACCTGATTCAAGTAATTAGCTACTTAACAAGATCATGAACTGGGCAATTAAGTAGCTGATTACTTGAATCAGGTGTGCTGAATAGGAGGTAGAGCAGAAACTGACAGGATGGTAGCTCTCCAGGAACAGGGTTGGTGACCCCTGGTGTAAGGGATAGTGAAGAGTGGACTCACTAAAGTGCACAATTCTCAGGCAAAAAGCTAAGGCACGAAGACCTCATCCACTAAGGTCTCGAAGAAGATGGACAAGGAGGGACCAACCCCTAAAATAACGCAATTTAACAGTAACACTCCTGTGGGAAAATCCCAACACAAAGAAAACTAAAGAAACTGAGGCTTCAGGAGTGTTTCCACTTACAGGCCTAAAGATATAAAGAGCTAGGAGCGAAGTACCACACAGATACTTCAACATCAAAGTCTCTCGGCGGATAAAGGAGGATAAACACCGCGAGCAAAATAAAGAACTCAGCGCACGGTAAGACACTGCTTACTAAATTCCAGGCAATAACTAGCTGCAAACCAGCGGACAAAACCTCTGCCTAATATGACGAAGTGTGAAGACGACACCAACGCAAAGAAGTGCTGTAGCCCTGGGTAATATATAGACTTCATACACCTGAAACCAATTACTAATCAGCCACACCCAGCAGTCAGCAGATCGACCACAGATGGGAAAAGATAGCCGATTAGCCAAAAGAACGTTGTTAGCTCCTCGACGATATTACAAAGGTAAAAGGTAAAAAGGTTGCTTTATGCTCAGTATGCCAGTCTTGACCCAGTTTTGGTCATCACTATGGTGATGACTTTTCTCTTTAGTCATATCACTATAATACAGATTTAAACTCCATAAGTCTTTAATTCGCATTTTATCTTTTTTTTTTGCATATGTTTTGGCTAACCATCCACCTCTACATATTCTGAATTAGGACAACAATATTGGTGTATGAGCACATGTTGGTATGTATGTGTATACGTGCTCTATGTGTTATCACTGGTATGTTTGTGGTGTCTCAAGGTTGAGATATGTATTGGGAATTAAATAAATTTTAAAAAATACTAATAACAAAACAAAAGATGTGGGGAAACCCCACAAATAAGATCAAACCAGTCCTGTCAAGAAAGAAAAATTACCCAGAAGCTGAATGCAGCTCCTACCAAGGCAGAAAAAAATCAAAGATAAAACCTGCAACCATGACAGAGGGGTTGTAAAATCACAACTAAAACGTCTATTCATAGTTCTCATTTAAGTGACTGCTGCGTACCCATGGAGGGTAAAAACTATTTCATTATAGCTGTTAATACTAGACATTCCACAAAGTTGCCATGCGAACCTGTCATATTTTCATTTGTTTCAACCTGTGGATATTTAGATCACCTCCCTAAAGAAGCATCTCAATTAGCTTCTTTTTAATGTCCTATGTACCTGGTCTTCACAGTCCTCGAGGTCCAAGAACTGCTGGTTTTTGACCCCCACTTTACCTGGGAGTCAGGTGCAAAGACAATCTGGACAATCAGAGGCACTGAGTGTTAATTTACTTACCTGGGTTAAGAGGAAACCTGGGCTGAATTTGGAGGTCCAGATTTGTGGATGTCTGTCCTATATCCTACTACAAGAGGTGCTACCACACACTGGACCCCGTACACCCCAACTTCTTCACCCGATGAGAGTCATGGACGTACAGCAAGAGGATGATAGTGCTATGGACGACACCCTTGGACCCTCCAGGAGGGATGCCGCCCTAATGGCTACTGGAGAAGAGGAAGACCAGTCGATGGAACACTCAGTGCCTTCTAATGACGGGTCAAACTTAAACCCCACGGAGAAGTCTGCCGCCGATCCCTGTTTCCGCAAAATCTTAACGTAGCCAAGATAAAATATTCAATATTCAAATGTTGAAATAAAGCATATCATGAGGCATGATATTTCCTTCCTTTAAACAGAGTACGATGAATAATAGCCTATATCTACATCATAAAAAGTACAAAAACAAAGAAAGCAAAGCAGACCTGACCTTATACTTTCAAAAAAATTCAAAATGGTGAAGATGTCTACATTGTTAGTTCACGAATTATCAATTATATATAAATTTTCACACACAACAAATGTTTGTGAGAAGGCGAAAGGATGAGTCACACTGAAGCGCCCAGATCGTTCACAGTTTGGGAGTGCTTGAATTAGAGGAGTGAAATAAACACTAGCCAATGTAGGCAACATCACCTGCCGAGAACGGCCAGTCTTTCAGGGAAGTCCAGGCTTATTGTTTGTGCCATAACTGAATTTAATTCCTAGTAGTGGATTTTGAATTCTGCATTAAATGAATTAAAGATATAAAGATGAGATAAACTTCATATTTGATGTATAATAAAATATGGCCTGAAAAGTATTCATATTGGTGTTTGTAAAAAGGTACATGATGTATAAAAAATAAACCAAATCATCAACATATTCCATACACGTCTTGCGTCAGCATTATTATAACAGATCTGAACTGTATAAAGCCTATTTTTAAAAATTGCTACACTAATTACTAAGTCTGAAAGCACTTAGCACTGCTGGTTAGCACTGCTGCCTCACAGCAAGAGGGTTGTGGGTTCAAATCTGGCCTGGGGACTTTCTGTGTGTAGTTTGCATGTTTTCGCATGGGTTTCCTCTGGGTAGTCTGGTTTTTGCTCACAGTCCAAACACATGCATATTAGGCTAATTGGAGACGCTAAATTGCCCATAGGTATGAGTGTGAGAGTGAATGGTGTGTGTACACCGCAATGGATTGGCGAGCTGTCCAGGGTGGGTCCCCGCTTTTTGCCCAAGTCCAGCTCCCCCGCGACCCTTGTGAGGAAGAAGAGGTATAGAGAATGGATGGATGTACAGTGCTTAACAAATTTATTAGACCACCGCCCAATGTAAGGTTTATGCCACAGCTGTGCTAAATTAACAGTGCAGGTAATTACCAAAATAATTTTTGTTTCTGTAATGGTTAATCCACCAGTATGCGCAAGCTCTTTAACTGAAATGAAATTTTTAATGCTAAAATATACTTTTTGTGGTTATCCATCAATTTTCAAATTTACTGTTTTACAAATAAGCAGAAAAAATAGTTAAGCATGTTATTATTTTTTGATTCAGATTCCAAATAACAGTTATTTTCTTGCATTCCTGAACATGTAAATGAGTTTTAGTGGTTGAATGCAAGAATGCAAGCTGTTATCAAGGCCAAAGGAGGCCATACAAAATAGTTTTTTTTTTTTGTTTTTATGTGTGAATAAGGACTATTAGTGGTTTCAGTTCGTTATTTGCCAAAGAAATAACAAAATAATTTTTAGCTTCAAACAAGTTTTTGACTAATTTCTTAAATATTCATGTTCTCCCATTTTTTTATGACAGGTGGTCTAATAAATTTGTTAAGCACTGTATATACTTATTAAATTATTTCATCATGGCTCGTGCTCTCGAATCGATATTGTTGAGCAACTGTAATGAATCATGAAGTTGTAATTTTGATATGAAGGACGTCTCTGACCTGAACCATTTTCTCTATGCGGCGACAGATGGTTATAATAAGTGCATTTGGAAAAAATGGATCCGATTGCCATGGTCCTTCATGCATAGATTCATAGATTCATTTGAATAGGCATATTTTGCCACATTTTGCGCAAAATCTCTTATTTTCATCACTTCCAGCACAAGTCATGGCAAAACTAAGGAAGCCATCATGTGAAGACTTATGGAAGTGTTTGACAGTATGAATAGCCTGTATAAGGGACAGGAATTTGGGGATTTATACATACATAACTCATTTCTCTGATCCTTAATGTAACCCCTATGGGCCAAAATCGCATATTAAAGTAACCCCTCCCTTGAAATTTTGAACAAGTGATTATACATGTCCCTTGATAGACATTCATCACATTGACTGAGCATTTTCCTCATACCACTTTCTTGCTATATAGGCACCCGTGGGAGGTTTTATTAAGGCCAGGCCTAGTTTCCATTGTGATCTGAAAAACTAAGTCATGTTCTTCGGAATAGCTTACAATGATTAAGAAACTGAGATTCGTGGATGCGTACGAAAATAAATAGATTTTATATAGGGGGAGGTTATTTTTTTTCGATGACAGTACTGACAGCCCGAATGCTGAGATTAAAAATATTAATTTATGTGGTCTATATTTAACAATAGGATCACACACAACACAAAATAATTTTAGGGGAAGTTAATAACTAGAGAACCTCAACATTTTATGAAAACAAATTTATCACACTTTTAAAAACTGCCACAATTAAAATTTATGCTACCCTGTGGCATTTTTAGTGTTATATTGCATGCAGCAGTCAAACTGTTTGCACTTTGATGATTAAATTTTGTGATTAATTCATGGTTTACGTGAGCGCCAATTCCTGCGGATCATATTCCAAAAGATCCAGCCAAGGGCCATCATCAGAAATGAGTGTCGCTTCATTTAACGCAACTGGGCAGAGGACGTCTCATGTCGCTTAAATCGTATGTCCTTGTTTACTCTGTTCTCTTTCCTGTCTCCTCCATGAATCCTCAGTAGAAGGAACTAAGACACAAGGATACGACGCATGTGAGGGGAACGAGGATGCAATTTGAGACTTGAGATGCAGCCATTGAACTGAAGAATAAACGGAGTATAAATTCACAAGACCACGCGAGCTAACAAGATGCAGGTGAACAGTAGGGCAGGAGAAACAAAAGAGCTATCAGCTAAGGAGGAAGGTGGGGCAAACTCAAAGGAATGGGAACAAAGCATGTGGATGGGTAAATGAAAAAAAAAGCATACAAACATGACCAAACCAAAGCAAAAGTACAAAAAAAAAATAATAAAACACTGTCATACGGACATACTGACAGAGCTTTTGAATTCTACATTTCGAGGAAGTGCAGACATCTCCCCCTTTAGTACAGGATTATGAAAACACCACTATAGTGACAAAATGTGCACACATAAAAGTCAGTATGGTTAAGGTCAGACATTTAGGCTGCAAGCAAATAATTAAAAAAATCAAACAAATATCAGAAAATTTCCAGTCCAGAAATCAAGCGAGGAGTCAGAAGCACTATTCAACTGGTAGTTTATTGACAGCAATACGGTAGAGTTTGGGAGCGGTATTCCAAGATGAGATAGCAGGGATGAGAACCCTGAGGTTAGACAGTTCAGCACAGTTGTAATAAGCTAAGCTTAAACTGAGATTGCTGGCCAGGCTTCCGGGATGCTGCCAGGTGTAACACAGGCTCTGTGAGCAGTGAACTGCTTCTGAGGATGGAGAGGTTGCTTGAGGGGAATGCAATCCCAGTCCTGGCTCCAGTTCCTAACACACTGAACAAGGAGAGCAAACTGGATGGGTTAGCTAGAACGCAGTCCCAATCCTGGACCCTAATTAGGCCTGGAAGCATTCTCGAATCAATTATATGAACTGATTGACTTCTACCCTTACAAAAAAGAAGTATATTTGAGTATATTACCAGTATACTTCTTTAAAACTAAAAATGGCAAAGTATACTTTGAGTTTACTTTTTATGAACTAATAAAAGATATACTTAACAAAATTATACTAAAGTGTACTTGGCATAAACTGAAAAGTACACAGCTACCCTTACAAAAAAAGAAGTTTACTTCCAGTTCAAGCAATGTAAACTTAAAACACACATCTAGTTTACATCTTAGATTACATTTGTACTGCAAGTAGTGAACTTTTAAGTATACTGTGACTTAACTAGTTGTATACTTCTAGCATACTTTTCAGTTTATGAAAGTATACATTAAAGTACACTGCAAGTAAACTTACAGATATACCGCTAGTTTATTAGTTATATACTCCTAATAAACTTTTCAGTTCATGAGTGTATACTATGAAGTAAACTGTGAGTAAACTTAAAGACGAACTATTAATTCACTAGTTCTATACTTCTAGCACAATTTCTAGTTTATAAAAGTATACTTTGAAGTATACTGCAAGTAAATTCAGATATACCACAACTTTACAAGTTATATACTTCAAGCCAACTTTTTAGTTTATGAAAGTATACTTTGAAGTATGCTGTAAGTAAACTTATAGGTATACTACTAGTCCACTAGTTCTATACTTCAAGCCCTTTATTTAGTTTTAAACTTTTAATTTAACATCATGCTCACAGCTTATGATTATTGCACTCTAAAATATATTTCTGTTGCTATTCAGATATTATTTAACATAAGTAGACGAGAGGTTAACTCATGTACTTTACTAGTAGACAATACTTAAATGCATTCTGCTTTAATTTACAGATAAAGGTATTTATAAGAATTCACAATGAAACACATACTCAGGATTGAGAACAAAATTGATTTCTTCATAAATTAAATTTTCAAACACAATTTTGTATTGGATGCCAAAGTATAAGAACATAGCCATGACAACTCTTATCGAAATCTCATTTCAAAACAAAAAAACTGCCTATTTCTCTCATATGGAACCAGAAATATGCATAACGTGAATTAGCAATGCCTTCAGCCTGACAAGTTGGCTGGAGAACTCGAGCAAAGCCTGATGAAATATTCCAAATGAGTAGACAGATGAGCCATTTTTTGATTAATGGAGTTCTGTGTCACAGTCAAAAATACGACGACTAAAGAAAAGATGCAAATGTGCTGTATACTTGAAAGATGGTACATTCTGTTTAATAAATGATTTTATCATTTTTAAACAAGAGTGTGGACATCAAAGCCCTGCATATTGTACCTGTGCCAAACACTGCTGTGTTTTAGTTGAGATACTAGTTAAATCTAGCTGGCCATTATGTGCAGATTCACAGAAACATGTGCACAGTACTTTCATTCATGAGGTTAAGAAGACTGGAAACTTCAGTGCTATCTGGCCTGATATAATTACAATGAAATGTGTATACTAGTTTTACAACTGGCAGCCATACCACCACTTGATTATGCACCAGTGGTGTGGCTGAAGCTAAGCAGGTGTGGGCTTGGTTAGTGCTTGGATGGGAGACTACCTGGAAAAACCAAGTTGCTGCTGGAAGAGGTGCTGGTGGCCCAGTAGATTGTGATATTCCCTCTGGTGGAATAATGGTCAATAACCCAGTTCAGTGATGGGGATGCTGCTCTTCAGATGAGATGTTAAACTGAAGTCCTGACTCACTGTGGTCATTAAAGATCCTTTGACACTCTTTAAGTTAACTAGCAGTATACTTTCATGAACTGAGAAGTTTACTAGAAGTATACAACTAATAAACTAGCGTATATCTGTAAGTTTACTTGCCGTATACTTAAAAGTATACTTTCATAAACTGAAAAGTATGCTAGAAGTATACAACTCTTTCACTCACAGTATACTTAAAAGTTCACTTGTCGTGTACCTGCACTACAAAATAAAACTTAGATGTAAACTAGATGTGTACTTTAAGTTTACTTTGCTTAAACTTGAAGTATACTCAAAAGTATATGATAATATACTTTTTATAAACTTAAAGTAGGCCAATTTAGTGCCAAGAAGTATTTAATTAGACAACTTACAAGTATACTACTAGTATATTGACACTAGTACTTTTGCTACATAAAGTATACTTGGAAAATATACTTGACATTAACTTATGTTTACTTGAAAAAATGAACTTCAAGTATGCTTCTTTTTTGTAGGGGTAGGGAAAAAACTGTCACTAAAATACTCATTGGATTAAACAAAGACAAAAGAGTTTTAAACTTAAGCATTCACTAGGATTACTTGCATGAAAGCAAGTTTACAATCCAGCAACTTGCTCATAAACAAGAAGGTTTAAACTCTCATTATGCGGAGATTCAGCTGAGGGGGAAAGACATGCGAGACGAAAGCCAATCGCAGCACACATACACTTAAAAGACTCGTAAGCAGCTGAATTTCGAAGGGACAGATAAGGAATTCACATGAGGCATGAGACAAATATCATCTGTTTCTTGTATTTAGATTGAGGGGGTGATAAACAGTCATTCTAATGGAGATTATGTATGTTTCCTGTTATTTTAAATGCATTGTCATTGTGTTCATAAATTACTTCAGATACATATTTTATTGCGCACCATAAACAATGATTGTTTTATTTCTCATTTAATGCTCACACTTCCATGTAATTATTATTTTTAGAATGTCTGACAAATAGCATTGATCAAATGCTACTATAAAATGAGGAAAACTCTTTCTGAATCCATTTTTCTCCTCAATTGGTTGCATAATCAATATGAAACTGCAAGTAAACACTGAGTATTTGCGTAGACTGGGGCTGATGAAGGTAGTTTTTCAACTTTACAAATTTTTAAGCCAATTATGAGCAAATTTGAGGTGTTTCTGAGCATGTCTGGTTAGTCTGTGTAGAGTTGTGCTGCGACCATCCCTAGATGTCTGCACATTGTAGTGGTATGTGTTTCCCTGGGTATAGACTAATCCAAGACGAAAAATGGATTAAAAATGACTTCAACTGAACTAACAAGCACTGAAGCAAACAATGGTGATTCAGTAATGGATTCTCTGTTTCTGTGACAGCTGTCAGTTTCCAAATATTATATTATTCTGATTATGTATAGAAAACTAATAAAAGTGGTCTAATTAGCTCCCTGATCAGATAGAATTGACGGGGACCAGATTTTCCTTAATATCATCCTTGATGATTTCAAAATCAAGCTAAAACCACCATGTGAAACCTAAAGTGCTAAAGCTGCTATGTGATATGATTCCAAAATTCAATCTAAGATTTTTGTAAAAATCAATTCTTTCAAGATTTTTTTTTTCTGGGACATTGTGTACATTTAATTTGTATGAAAAAGTGGTAATGATGAATACCTTTATTGTTCATCCTCTTGATATTTCATTAAAAATGAAAAAAACTATAACCTTTAAGTAAAGTGCAATGACTGAAAAAAAATATCATGGAACATGGATAATCATGAATTATCATGGATAATTCAATTCAATTCAATTTATTTGTATAGCGCTTTTCACAGAGACTGTCACAAAGACGCTTTACAGTGAGAGATTAAATAAATGAAAGGGCAGTGCCCAGCCTATTCCCCACTATCGCAAATGAGGCAAAAAAAAAACTGATGGATAATCATGGAATTATCATATGCCATGGGTCAGGGGGGGCCCAGAACTTGACCCTCTGACTGTTAAAACATCTGCTGGAATAATTTGTCAAAATTAGCTTTTTTGTTAAAAAAAAAAAAATAATAATAATAAAAAAAAAATAATAATGTATTTGTGTCACATCTAATGCTTGTGCTTTTTTACTTTCCAAGTTTTCCTTGACATAGTGGTCGAAAACATTTTTACTTTCTCTTTGAGCAAAAATGGTTTGGCCTATTACATTGAGTAAATTCATGAGTTCTATTGGCTAACCCTTGACCTCCTCTTGTGAGTGTAAACTGTCAAATTGGCCAACCGACAAAATTCAGGAGCATGTAAAAGACAGGAGAACAGAGAAAGAGAAAATTTAAAGAGAGGTGCAAGGGATTTCATGACCAAAGTTTTTCAAAAGATGTGAAATGATTACACAGCAACCAAGGAGGATTATCTACTGCAAGGTAACAGTGCAGACAACACACAGCGCAGGCACTGACAACTAGATTTCAGCCTAGCTTAACGTTTTCCACCCCGGACTTGTCATCAGAGTTATGATACTTTTAAACCTCATCAATGATATTTGAGAGGGGGCTGTAACATTTTGTGTACTGTACTGTCCCGTGGCGCGTGACACTCGCAATAACTCGTCGCCTGAAAACCAGAACGTTCCATGTCACAAAAACCTGATTTTGAGATCATGGACTCCAAAGTTTCAAATCGCATTTATTTAATGTTTTGTGAACAATTTCCAATCAAATTTGCACAGAAGAAAGAAAACGACATTCTGAAGCAATTTTAGCCAAAGTTTGGCCTTAATGTTATGATTTATATGAGTTTTTGACGTTTTTAGTTTGGAGATGGAACATTTATGTTCATCAAAATGAGTTCTTGGTAAAACTAAACCGTTCTAAGTGAAGATTGTCTTAAATAATAGCTTATTTCTTTCAAATAAATGAACTATTTTGATTCTATTTTATGTTTAAAATGTATTTTAACTTTTCAGGCGATACATTGACAGCAGAAATATATGAAAAATTCCTTGCATCAACTGTATCACATGTAACATTGTTCATACTATGCTGCAGATCTTTCTACTAAAAAGAAAAGCAAAAACCAAGGCATCGAACAATAACTTTTTATTATCAAAATCAAAAACACAACAGACGCAAGAGGTTCCAACCTTGCACCTCATAAAATGAACAATTTGTAGGATACATCACCCTAAGTACAAAAATCAGCTTTTGATGATGATGTACTTTAGAAAAGAAATGCTTTTAAGTTTTAGCATTCATTGGACGGCTAAGCAATAATTTAATGTGTATCGCAAACCCCCTGTAAAGTGAAACAAATAATACAAATTTAAACACAAAAAATGTTTGAATAAACTAAAATGTAACAAGTGAATTCAACCTTGGAAAGAATTGGAAAGAAAATAAAAGGCGTTTTGAAAATATATGATGGACTATACCTAATTATGTCAAACTGACCCCACAACTCAACTGCAACAATACTCCACAAGCTAGTGAAATGTTTAAAAGTTCTTTGTTCCATATCCATAACAGTATCATTGGAAAATAGATGGTGGATTCGCAATTGTCTCAGATCCAAAGTGTTCTATCTCCTCTTTTCATTTCAAGATGGACACTTTCTCTATATAACAAGAAATACAAGAGAAATTGATTAAGCTGTCGTCTTGAGGAGTTAGGGAATCACTATACTCAATTTATTTATTTCAATTATAATGTTTTCATGCAAAAATCAATAAAAATGTACTCACCATGTCCACATGACCACAGTCAATTCAATCAATACCAAATTGTTCTATCTCCAGGTCATGTGACAAAAAAAACATCAGCAATTGGTTAATCACTTAGAACAGTGTGGTTTTCAACAGAACGCTTATTTTGAGGAGATGAAACAAAATTAAATTCTAAAAATCATACTTCCAGGGCTTATTTCAAGCTGAAACTTGGTCAGGAGATAGAATATCACCTCAGCTTTACTATGGTACCCATAACTCATTTTTTTTTCAAAAAGTGGACTTGGAACACTCTGGTTTTCAGGCGACGAACTGTCCTGCTCCATTTGAGGATTGGCCCAGGCAACCGAACGAGCGTCTCAAGACTGACTTGGGGCAGCGGCTTGCCATTGCAGTAACTGTCCTGCTCCACTAGGGGACTGGCCCGGACCACTGAACGAATTTCTCGAGACTGGCTCGGGGCAGCGGCTTGCCATTGCAGTAACTGTCCTGCTCCACTTGGGGACTGGCCTGGACCACTGAACGAGTGTCTCGAGACAGTGGAATTGTGCTGTCTTTACTGGTCTTGCACTGAGAAAAGTGGCTCGAGACAGCGGGAGCCTATGGAACCACAGACTGTACAGTTCGTGCACGGAATACTGCAATTCGTACATGCTGTTTCACCAGACTAGCTGGCTTCATCAGGGTTTATGGCAAAAAAAAACCCTGCCACAAACCCTGATAAAGTCTGATGGCTTCTTGTAATGCCAAAATTTCCTGAATTTCATGACATGTTATGCTGGGCTACATTTTTAATCACATGTAACATGCCCATTTCGCTCAGTACTACTGTGCATATACGTCTCTGGGCATGGAATATGTAATATAACCTGTATCTGTTTTACATATTTACATTTGAAAGATTAACTGAAAAACAAAGGTGGTTTGCAAACAGCTATTGATATAATGTAGGAGAATGTCTCTTGTGTCTTTATCAGGGGAATAGGGTGTGTGTGTGTGAGTTGTGGCGGGGTGAGGCATGGCGAAGAGAGGGGGAGGTGGGGCCCTCTGGGGTTGCCTTGTCCAGGGGCAAACCTGTCAGTTGTCCTGGCCACAGTGATCAGATTCCTTTCATTTGATACTTTGTGCAGCCTCCCTTTGCCAAGATAATAACTCTAAGTCTTCTCTTATAGCGCAATGAAGTTGGAGAAGACATGACAATGGATCTTAGACCATTCCCCCATGCAGAATCTGTCCAGATTCTTTAAATTCCTTCAGTTTTTCGATTGGGTTTAGGTTATAGGGCGGTGTTGGCCATGGCAAAACTCACATTCTGTGGTTAGTGAACAATTTTTGCGTTAGAGTGTGGCTTAGACGATTTCCCTGAAGGAAGATCCACCTGAGGTCCAATTCAAACTTTCTGGCAGAGGCAGTCAGGTTTGCATCTGCTGGGAGTAGGCAGAAACCCATGATACATGAATCCTGACAAATGCTAAACTGTGTTTATTACCAAAGGGCTTTCTTTTAATATCATATGACCACCAAACCCGGGACCATTGGAAGTTCCAGCACTGTGTAGAAAACTATGTGGCATGAGTTTGTTTTTGATGGCAACAGAAGCTTTTTTTTCTGGCAACTCTCCCAAACACCTTGTTGTTGCCATGCGATGTTATTTTGGATTCTTACCGAACCCATGACAATTCATGCCTGCAATTCTCTGACTGTTATCCTAAGATTTTTCTTTACCACTTGAACCATCCTCCTCATATTGCATATATTCAAAAGAGACACGTGCTCTTTCAGGTAGATTTTTAACGTTGGTATGATGTCTAAAATTCATAACTATTACCCTGCAGTCTATTTGGCTGTTTACCAAGCAAAATCCTATTTTTGTTCAGCTCTAGAACTTCTATTGCTCATCATTCTGTCATGGTTTGTGAGGTGTGCGTGTTGTTTGGACTTTTCTTTGCGGCTCTCGTCTCGGGACGATATCGTATTCCTGGACTATCAAATTCTTTACGCAGCTGGCTGATTGAGCTGGGGCGGCGCTTTCCCAAACTCTATATAAGCAGGAAGTCCGGCACGCCTCCTTCGCTAGAGTGTCTGTTTTTAGCTTCGCACTATAGCCGAAGATATCTGTAGTCAGGTTTTGTATGACTTTCTATCTTCTAATTATTGGAGTTTCTTCTCCCTTTTTCTATCTCGCTTTGCTAACGTGGTTCGGACTATTATATGTCCTTTGGAAGCGGGAGTACTTTTGTTTGGTCTATATTCTCTGGGTTAGCACTGTGTCCGTGCTACTCTTTTTCTCTCTGGTCGTTGCACTTGGCCTCCGTATTCTACTGGCCATTACACATTCATGAATTCTTTTCTTTGGAGCATGATTAAAGTTCAGGTTTTTTATTTAACACTCATATGGCAGTTTAATAAATTGCACACAGATTTGCAAAGCACACATTAATAAAAGCATAATAATTGAACCTCATTTTATAGTTTTTTATTCAATAGTGACTTCCTGTATCTTTAAATGCGGATCTTGGGAATCATTGATTATGTCCAGTCTGTCAGTTGGATATTAGAACTCTGGTAGCAGGGGAGCTAGTATTTTAAGGAGAATTCAAGAGGATTCTGTGCAAAGTCTGATGCAGTGTTGTAGTTCTTCTGTCTTGGAAAGTGGGTAGAGAAAGATTTTGGTGTGCCTCCTGATACCTGGAATATCCTCTGCCAATAATGGTGTGGCAGGCATGCTTTTTGGATGTATTCTATCTGTTTGGACATACCCTCTGTTAGATTTCCAAGCCACACTGGAGAGGCATACTCCAGAGTGGGGTAGACATATCCATAGTGTATGTTGTAACTAAGTCGCAGGTGGTAACACTAGACCTCCTTAACTCCATGAAGCTTACAAACCCATATATGGGTTCATCCAGCGCTCATGCTTCATTCAAACCAGTGGAACATTTGGCCTATTTTAAATTCTAGTGAAGATCCCAAGGTTTCCAAAGACTGCAAATATGTCCTATTGAATTACAGGGAAATGCCTATAAAATGATGGACAAGATCTAGATATTTTTCATTTGATTTAATGCTGTGGCTATAAAAACATAGCATCCTGGGTTTGAATACTTCACTCGATTTAAATGTGATGTAGCATACAGAATACGTCATGTCCCGTGCCTGTGTCTTCGTCCCTGTCCCTCCAATCTGGCTGTCAGCGTCAGCTCCCATTATTCAATTATTGTCTTGTGGCCTCACCCCTCCCCTTCTGAATGTTATTGCCCTTCTACCACACATGACCCTCATTGTTAATTAGAGTCTCTGTGTATTTAACCTTTGTGTGATGGCCTTAACTTACTTCTGGCAAAGAAGAAGTATACAATAAAAAAATATTAAATGACTACTACTGTACCCCAATACACTTACGTATGTCCTTGATAAAGCTCACAAACATGCACACTGTGCACATATTAATGAACACCCGCCCGAGACCACACACATACACGGGCCATAAATGTGCTGCACTGTATCACTCCAAGCATCAAGAACTTCACTGCTGTAGCTTTCATGTACATTTCACACTTTGTCATGCGGGAGTGTGCAGAAAGTCATTCCAAAAAAATTCTACGTTTTCTTGTACTTTACCCTGTGTCTCAGAAGGCAGGTGGGAGGTTTGCGCTACAATAACCAACAAATTATTATTCCAAAATTATGTCCCATATTAAAACACTCTGTGAACTTTCTTAACTTCCCTGCGCAGATGTAGACGCCAGCGGAGATGGAGCTGCCCTATTTATGCACATAGTTTCACTATTCTAACGCTAGATGGCACACCCAGATCAGTTATTGAATATTCACTCGCAAGCCGAGCTCGAACACAGTTTATAATATGGACGAGTTAAGTCCCATCCCTATTTCCCAGGAGTTGCATGAATTAAACTCCTCAGCTAAGCCTGATGTGCAAACTGCGCAATATACTTGCCCATAGTATCCATCCAGCAGTTAAAAAGATGATCTCTTGTGACAGAAAAAATCATTGTCCTTTGAAGCAACTACTTCAGCTATAGTGAGCCAAAGGTACCCAATTAAGTAGTTTAAAGAAATCAGTTTTCTGAGGCAAAGATTTGCCATGATATTGATACTGTGTCATTCTGCAATCAATTATAGTCATCAAATATCAAAAATGCGTAATTCCCTACCGATGATTTACGCATAGAATTGTCTCTCGAAGAATTCACCTGTCTTTTGGAGTCTCATACGGAGCCTCATGGAAATACAATCACTTCAATGGTTGCACCTTATCTGCATAAAAGCACAGCTATAGTTCATAGTTCACATGAAACTCTCCCGTACTTAAACACTTGCGTAAGAGCAGTTAGGTTGTATTCTCTCAATTTTGCGCAACTGAGAATGACATGATTGCATGGAAAAAAAGACTTCCAGAACCAACCCTGGAGTGCTGAGCTTATCCCTTTAACAGGCACACAACAAAATACATTTTCAAAAAAGTTATTTGTAAAATTGTTTTCCTAACTCCACATTTTGCAACTTTTCGGGTTTTTTTTCCCAGATGACCCAATCAGATGGGAGATATGCAAGTCAATGAATAAATGATTGACTTGCCCAGTTTGGGTAATTTTAGGCTTGAACTAACAAGTATTAGGCATCAATGGAATTTTTTCATTTGTGCAACTGAAGTTGAAGTTTTCTCATTAAAAAAAATTATAGACAGCAGAATATGTCAATGAAATTGATTAATTTCATTAACATATTCTGCTGTCTATAATTTTTTTTAATGAGAAAAAATTTTTGGAAAAAAACTTTTTTTTTCTGATGATAACGTGCTGTAATATATATATAGTGCCGTGAAAAAGTATTTGCCCCCTTCCTGATTTGACTTTTTTGCATATTTTTCATACTTAAATGTTTCAGATCATCAAACAAATTTTAATATTAGACAAAGATAACCTGAGTAAATACAAAATGCAGTTTTTAAATGATGATTTCATTTATTAAGGGGAAAAAGCTATCCAAACCTACCTGGCCCTATGTGAAAAAGTAATTCCCCCCCTTCTTATATCATGAATTAACTGTGTTTAACCGCATTTTTTGAGTCCGATTTCGCTAGCCACTCCCAGGTCTGACTACTGCCAGACCTGTTGAATCAAGAAATCACTTTAATAGAAGCTGTCTGACAAAGTGAAGTAGGCTAAAAGATCTCAAAAAGCAACATGTAATGCCGTGAGCTAAAGAAATTCAAGAACAGATGAGAAACAAAGAAATCGACATCTATCAGTCTGGAAAGGGTTGCAAAGCCATTTTTAAGGCTTTGGGACTCCGGCAAATCACGGTGAGAGCCATTACCCGTAAATGAAAAAAATACCCTGATGATCCCCAAGACTTTTGGGAAAATATTCTGTGGACTGAGGAGACAAAAGTTGAACTTTCTGGAAGGTGTGCGTCCCGTTACATCAGGCGTAAAACTAACACAGCATTTCATAAAAAGAACACCGTACCAAAAGTCAAACATGGTGGTGGTAGTGTGATGGTTTGGGGCTGCGGTGCTGCTTCAGGACCTGGATGACTTGTCGTAATTGATGGAACTATGAATTCTGCTGTCTACCGGAAAATTCTGAAGGAGAATGTCCAACCATCAGTTTGTGACCTCAAGCTCAAGCACACTTGGGTTATGCAGCAGGACAATGATCCGAAACACACCAGTAAGTCCACCTCTGAATGGCTTAATAAAAACAAAATGAAGATTTTGGAGAGGCCTAGTCAAAGTCCGGACTAAAATCTGCTTGAGATGCTGTGGCATGACCTTAAACAGGCCATTCATGCTCAAAAAACCCTCCAATGTGGTTGAAGAAAAACAATTCTGCAAAGATGAGTGGGCTAAAATTCTTCTACGGCAAAGTGAAAGACTTATTGCCAGTTATTGCAAACATTTGATTGCAGTTCTTGTCGCCGAGGGTGGCACAACCTGATATTAGGATGTAGGGGGCAATTACTATTTTACATAGGGCCAGGTAGGTTTGTATAGCTTTTTTCCCTAATAAATGAAATCATCATTTAAAAACTGCGTTTTGTATTTACTCGGGTTGTCTTTGTCTAATATTAAAATTATTTTGATGATCTGAAACATTTAAGTGCGACAAATATGCAAAAAAATAAGAATCAGGAAGGGGGCAATTACTTTTTCACGGCACTAATATACACACACACACACACACACAGTTGCAATCAAAATTATTCAACCCCCGTTGCAAATTAGGTTTACTGGCAAAATTTACAAACTTTCAGCTGTTTGCTATGAACAAATCAAACAAGAACAATTTAAATAGCTCAACACAACAAATATTACAAGTGGCTTCTCCAAATTCAACACAAAATGCCACTTTTAATGACTACTGCAGGCTCAAAATTATTCAACCCCTTCATGACAAGAATCTTTAATACTGAGTAGAGCACCCTTTTACTGCTATGATCTGCTGGAGATGTGATGCATTGGCAGACAACAACTTCTGGCAGCATTCCCAAGGAATCTTAGCCCAGTCCTCATGGACAATGGCCTCCAGTTCACTAATATTCTTGAGTTTGCGTGCTGCAACTGCCTTCTCCAAATCCCACCAGAGATTTTTTATGGGGTTTTAGTGAGGCGACTGTGATGGGTACCCTAGAATCTTCCCAGACCTCTTCTGAAACCAAGCCTTGGTGGATATTGAGGTATGCTTAGGATCATTGTCCTTTTGAAAGGTCCAATGATGCCCAAGCGTCAGCTTCCCTACAGAGGGCATTACATTTTATCCTTGGATATCCTGGAACTTGACTTAATCCATCTTGCCCTCCACATTTTGCAGATTTCCAGTGCCAGAGGAAGCAAGGCAGCCGCAGAGCATCAAAAAGCCCCCACAATTTTTCACTGTTCAGCAAATACTTCTTTATTCCTCCTGCAGACATACCACTGATTCATAAGCCCGAAATATTCCAGATTTGTTTCATCACTCTAAAGAACAATATCCCCAAACATCTGTGGCTTATTTATATGGTTTTGAGCATATTGGAGCTTGTGCTTTTGGATCAGTTATGGAGTATGTCTTGGAGACCTTCAACGTCTAGTATGCGCCCTACTGTGCAAACTGAAACCTCAGTGCCTCCTGCCTCCAAGTCTTGCTGCGGGTCTCCTGCAGTCACTCGAGGGTTTTTGACCACCCGTCTCCTCAGGAATCTGGTGACAGCCATTAATAGCTTCCTCTTTCTGCCACATCCTGGTACTGTAGCTACTCTTCCTTTAACTCTGAACTTGCAAACTATGCTTCTAACTGTATCTCTACAAAAATTCAGTGCCTGTGCTACCTTTTTGTATCCTTTTCCTTGTTTGTGCCAGGCAATGATCTCCTCCATTAGCTTTCTGGACAATTCTTTTGACAGCCATATTTCTAATATGCAATCAAATGTCACTGTCAACAAACCCCTAGCGAGTGCAAGTATTTGATGTGTTCTATCTCAAGCGAACCTGATGCAACTAATTAAGTTCTTAATTAGCTGCATTAGGTGTGCTTTCGACAACACCTGATTTGCAAATATGCTCTGATGACAGATTCTATTCAGGGGGTTGAATAATTTTGAGACTGCAGTTGTCATTAAAAATGGCATTTTATGTTAAATTTGGAGGAACCACTTGTAATGTTAGTTGTGTTGAGCCATTTAAAATGTTCCTGTTTAATGTGTTTATCACAAACAGCTGAAAGTTTATAAATTTTGCTATTAAACCCAATTTGCAATGGGGGTTGAATAATTTTGATTGCAACTGTATATGCTGTAAGAAGTGCAACAGTCAACATAATGTAAATACAACCTAAAAATAAAAGTGATTTGGTAAAATAAACAGACCAGATGATGCACTTAGATGCGAGACAGAGGGTCCTAAAGCATATACAACATGGTTATCTAGATGCATCCCATCAATTCAAACCTACATAGAAAACAAGAGACTGAAATTCATGTTTACTGTGCTAAATAATGTCCATCCCTTCAATTACAGCCTCATATGTATTTAGCATAGTAAAATTGAATGTTTATAGTTAGCTACCCATCTAGATAGCTGTAACTATGACAACTCAATGCACAGCAGAGGCGTAGCCAGAGCTTCGAAATGCGTATACACGGCACATCCCTTTACAACAATCATTGGTCCTGACTTGCTCTCAAAAATTTTCCTTTATTAACACGTTATCCAATAAGAATCATCTATTGGCAATTAAAGACACACCTTTCTTGATGCGATCTAAGGGCAACTCAATAATGAGCTTAATTTGGTTTGGAAAAATAATTTACTCATACGTAGGTATTTGCTTTTTGAAAGGTAAACTGCTCACAAACTTTTGTGCTATTTTTTTTTGGCACATCAAGAGGTCTAACCTGCATTTTATGATTGTTTCAATTCTTTAAATTAAACCAAACGCAAAGATTTTAAACACCTTAACACAAATTTGAATTAGGGTAGCCTAATTGAAACGCACAAATTGTGCATCAGGAATGGTTGTCGTCTTGCTCAATGAGGAGAATATGGTGCGCTTTCAGTGTGAATGTATCATTAATTAAGAAAAACAACAAAGAATTAGTCAGGACTTATTGATGTAATGGGATGTTTCGTGCCTACACATTTTGAAGTTCTGGCTACGCCTCTGATGCACAGTGTTATTCAATATGGCTCAGTGACGATGGTTATGACAGAATAAATGAGCACTAGCTTATTATTATGTAAAGATCTCATTATTATCATTATTATATTATTATGTCAAGAGTAAATGGCTTTTTAGATATACCAATCTGAAGGTAAAACACAAGCAACGCGGTCTAGCAAGGAAATTGGCGATTACATTTTTTTATCTTGTGCTATGTGTTTATCTGCTGAGTTAGCATCAGCTTCAGTTTACCATGACTGGACAACTCGACCGAACGGTATTGCACTTTTTCCAGGGTACCACAGCGATTCATTTTATTGTCACGTTTCTGCCATTCAACAAAAATATAATCATTAGGGTGTCAGGAACAAGAAATATGCTAATATTTTTTTCTTGCCTCAATTTTCTCCATCACCCGAAGCCAAAACTTGCCATTACTGTCGTCACCGATAGACTTCCGGTTTTCACAGAGCTTTCAGACAAGGATGTCTTTTTACAACAGTGCCACCCACTGGATGTAAATGGCATTACACACTCTAGTCAATGAGGGGGATAAGGGAAAACAGCCAAAGAGGGGTTTTGACGAGGTTTTATTCTGGCAATTTGACCATGAACATAGCTCGACTGTGCGGTTACAATGCCTGTTAAAGGATTATACGTATTTGCAGGATGGAAATGTGATTCTGAGATGGAAAATGACAGTTACTCTGAATGGAACAGACTGGATGGCTGACAGCATTGATTTTTTGGAGGAGATATTCAATGATGATGCGTTTTTGCTCTTGAAGTGTGCGGCGAACTGTCCTTGTATAGCTTAGGTCTATCTTACTTTGAGCCAGTTAGCTAACTAGCCAGCTATTTCTTATTTTCGGTTTACCACCGTGATCACATAGCTAGTTTGTCACATTGGTTAACTACAATAGTCGATATCTTTTGCTAATAGTAGTGCATGTGCTGGCATTTGGCTTAATGTGGCGATTTGTTTTACAATTTATACTGCATTCAACAAAATAGAATGCCTTGGATTTTCGCTGTTTTAAAATTCGAACAGCTCGAAGACTTTGGTAAATCCCCTACTTTGCTCGTTGCGCCAACGACTCTGTTCAATGAACTCTGTTCTGTTCTGGTCACATATTGCCTGCTTTTTCCTGATGGTGGAATGTCTGTTTTGTCAAAATAAGGTATATTTCAGATATTACTGTGTTAGTGAGTTATACTTGCCCCTTATAAGGTGTGAAAAGCGTTGTTCCAAGCTTGTGTTTTGCTTGGATGATCGGAATTGTAAATAGCAAGCTTTCCGTCTGAGTGAACGTTCTGACCGTAAAAAGCAGTTTCTTTAACCCTCTATTAACCACCGTAGCATATCTGCTACATAAAGTGAAAGGGTTAACAGCCTGGACACCCTGCTGGTTTTGTTTCTTATTGCCAAATAAACATTTGAGTTTAACTTGAATGGTCCGTCAGTTTAATTTTTCCATTCGCATTATTACCCAATGTAGCAGATCTGCTACATTTTGGAAAAAAATGGGCCAAAAGGTTGAATTTTTTTTTTTTTTACTATTTTTCCAAATATTGGCCCATAATCAACATATTTGCCTAGGGAAATGATTTTTACACAGTTGGAAAGGTACTTGGTTAACAGAGGGTTAATGAGTTCATGTGCTTGCTGATGCGACTTTGTAGAAAAATGGATGAAACTTTGAACTTTATCATGGAGAAAAGACGTGTTTGGTTTGGAGAGGTTACTGGTGACCATTAATGTCCAGCTGTGCCTATATTGATAAACTCATGCTCAATTCAACCAGGAAATAATTAATTCATATTGAATTTCATGAGTCAGCTGTTGATTTGTGTTAAAAATATGATTATTTTATGATTTGACAGTGCACCATTTTGAGGGATCTGAGAATTTTGGGAGCCACCTGGAGAGCTGTCTTATTTGGCTCCTAGAGAGTAAATAATTTAGAATTTTATGCTCAGATGAAGAATACTTGTGGTCAAGGAGTTTATGATCCCATAGCCTGCATACAAGTGCTAGTAGTCGCTGAAGGCAATTTTTGCTGAGTTTACAATAGCGAGCGGATTTCAAGCCGAGCTTGCGAGACTAGCGCCTGCAATAATCTTGTTGTATTGTGTGAGTTCTACCCTCCTTTCCGCTTGAGTATTAGGCTTTTTCCAAGGCCAGTAGGCAGCACGGCCAGAACATCTCTGCCATTCATTAAACTCTTAATTGCAAGCCCTTGCTCTGCCTTCAATTTTTGGACTCTTGCGCACCTTGAAGATATAATTTCTACGGCTTTTTTCAGAGGATCCATGTGATCAATGTACTCGATGCCATGTTGAATTGAATATACAGGACTGTTTCTTGTTTTGTTCATTTATACATGTCTCACGGTCACATGCTCTAAATTGACCAATCAGAATTTTTACGTTCAGATCTGAGCGTAGATATTCAAATCAAAACAGAATATTGACAACAAAGCAAAGACAAGAACTAAGAATAGACACTCAAATAGATACTCATATCTTAAAAGGACAATTGCAGGCCTTCTTTTTCCTCGTTCACCCCAATCCTCAAACTTTTGACCGCGTGCCACAGGAACTCCAACTTCGAGAATAAACACCGCTAAAAGATGAGCTGAGAGCCTGTTTGCGGGCTAATGATCCCAGAAATCTATAGTTTTAACCCCCAGCCATTTTTTAATTCTCAGTATCATTTTTTTTTTTTATTTCAATGCTGAATTTTCATTAGGATTTTTTTATGTTTGCAGCCCTTTTTCTCTACCAAAATTGTGAAAATGAACTGAAATATGATGGAATTTTAAATGCTACAAGTGTCTTGACGCAGTTGAGCCATTCCCTTCCTGTCTTTGAAGCTGCAATATTGAATAATAAATAAAGCCTTCAATAAGGTAACACATAAATAGCCAGATTTGGCTTCTGTGCAAAGGGGTTAATCAAACATCTCAGCACCATGAAAGTGGGCAGTGCAAAGTGAAGTCACAACGCACTTAACAGCCGTGCATGCTCTCCCGCGGAAGAGCTGGTTCAGGAAACACACGTTAAGAACAAGGAACTTTGGTAAGATCACTCCTGGCAAGCCCTCCCAGAGCTCTACGATTGATCATTCTTGGGAAGCAAGGCCCTGAGCGGATTTCTGGAGTGTGTTGTGATCATTTGTAGCGCTTAGTGAAGGGTGTGGATAGTGAAAAAAAATTCAAACATAAGTTGACATTCATGTATTTGAAGACCATTGACGGAAATACTGGTGGTAATGGAGAGCCATTCACAATCATACTCATGACTGTATTGTTCTGCCCACTATGATGGTTTAAAGAATTTGAAATATGGTACTATTCACTTCATGCTGATTTCACAAATATGATAGACTTAATGACAATCATTCACTCATCTTTAAAGGTGACATAGAATGGTTGAACGGGGTATTTATCCTTGTTCCGTGATGTTAGATATAGACAACAAAATTTTGGTTGGGTCTTTAATGCCTCAGAAGCTTCCTAAAAACCTCTCACTAAAAGCTAGGTTAGGGTGGGGGATTTCGAACTCGTTGTTTTGCTCCTATTTGGCAACCTTTGGGGCTTAACTGGCAACCTCATTATGAAATGCAAGCACTTGATGCTGACTGGCTTTGCGTTGGCTCTGTCTGACAGCAAGCATCTCTTGTATCCCGGGGACGAGTGTGAGACGTGGCAACACTCTGAAAATGAGACGTAACGAGAGCAGTGAGATACATGTGACATCATATGTATACCGTTGTTCAGATCGGCCCGTTTTCTGGCGGTCATGTTTAAAAGAGGAATTTCTATGAAACGGAGATGTTCAGAATGTCTAGCACTTTTCGTATGTTCTTGAATGCGGGTAGGCTACCGTCATTCAACATAGACAAGGTACAAACGGTCTTTGATTCTATGTCACCTTTAAGTTACATATACGACAGTAAAAACAAGTAAGCCTCAGTTTTATATTTAAGATTCCAATTCTTAAATGTTTAATTATCATGTAAATGTTTAGGGGTCCACAGTAGGTCTTTGAATTTTTTAATCAAAATGGACAGCATATAGGCTGCACATTTTCTGTTTATGCTATGGAAAATATCCTTCCACTTGCTTTCTTTTTATGGAGATTTATGGGAAATATGATACGCGATCAAATTGATTCCCTGAAAATGCAGTCATTAAAGAACAAACTCAAAGTAAGGAAAAAGAAAGAAAAGCAGAAAGGAAGATGAGCCAAAGGGATTACCAAAGATTCTGCTCGGTCTTTAGGAATACTGCCAAAGGTAAATTCCTATATTTGTCTCCTACTGCGAAGTGCAGCAGTAGAACACTTGAGGAAAATCAGATGGCGTTACCTTAACTAGCCACGATGCAATCTAGCTCGCTTGCTAATTAACCAAACCTTACTCCTGTCCTTTGGCATGAGACTTCATTTTAAATGCAGCTGGGGCATGTTCAAGATCACAGGATCAAGCAAGAGCCCGCGAGTTCTTGCCCCTTGAACGATCAAACTACGTTTGGTCTTGTGAAGATATGCAAGACTATCTGTGAAAGGTCTTACCTTGCTTTTCAAGATGACATCCAGTATTGTCACAGCTTGCTCAGTGGAATTTGATGCAAACCTTAATTGGCTGCCATGTTGGAAAACGTGCCAGAACTCATGTGTTGTTCAAAACTTCGGAGTCTTCTCTCACGAGACCTAGACATGGGACCTTTCGATCTTGAACATGTCCCTGGTTTTGTTTCCAGCAAGAGGTTTTCTTCTACGTAAGACAGTCAGCAACGGATGTAACTACCAAGCCAGCACCTGTTTTTGTCTGAAGTTCAAGTGGACACTGAATTGGATATTTAAGATCTTGGCTATGAGACTGCATTCAATGATGACAATTTGGAAGGTTTGAGAACATCAAATAGTGGTTCTTCAAAAAAAAAAAATCCTAGTGTTAAAACTTATTGAACTTATGTGCAACAAGAGCGCTCAGAGAGCGCAGCACCTCCGCCCAGGGCCCTAACCCTAACCTTTACCCTAACCCCTAACCCAGATCCCTCCCAAAATCTAATCAATTGGTCCTTGTGTCATTTCTGACCTTCTCTGCGCTGGACTCGCGAGAGCTCATACATCCGCCAGCATTTGGCCTAGATGGGTCAGGTTTTCAATTAGCGTCCATTTGGCCTCTTTTCAGCCTTTCCACCTTCTCAGTGCTACAGAATAAAAATGAATCCACCAATCTGGCCTATCTTAGTCTCATTCAATGCAGGACAGTTAGGGCTTTCAGAAAAGTGTAAGTTTGTATGAATCCCCTGGGCATTCCCTGAGATATGTGCCTTCAAAGTTGAAAAATGCTTCAAAAACCTGTTTTTGGGACGTTTTTTAAACATTGTCTTGACTTACTGTCCTGGTTCAAATAGAATAGAAAGCCTGACTTCTTTTCTCATCTTTACTCTCTGGTGCCTGAAGATGCTCCTAAAACCATCCTCGCGAGTAAATGTCTCCTGGCTGCCACTAAGTCTAAGGTGGCAACCAAGAGGTTGAAGAAACTTTGCGGTAATGTCCCCCACTATCGGACACTCCATCCAATCATATTTTTGCTGCTTAGAGATTGATGAGCAATTTCCTTTGATTAGTTCAGTATCTAACTGCCTCCCCTGTCAGGTGCGTGCATTTGTGTTTCCCCATTCCTACTTGTTCTCTATGGCATATATTCCCTCACTTTGAGTCTGTCAAGTTGCTGGATTTTCCCCTGCTATGTGCCCTAAAGCAACCATTCAGTATCTTCCTAGTCTCGAGTTTATCGTCTTCAGAAATAGTTGCAACCTTTAATGACAGCGAAATACGGAAGTACTCTTCTTGGGCTTCTCAAAAAAAAAAGCTCCTAAGTCTATTTTTCAGTCTCCAGGATTGGGACCATGTTCCCTTTAACCCACTTCTTCGGTCTTTCCTTCAGCCCAGTTTATTAGGAACACCTTCCACCTTCCTGTGCTCAACAGGATTGGGATTGTGTTTTTACTAAACTCTCCAAAACTCTGCTCTGTTCTGCTCTGGTGAGGGTGACCTCCATCTGGCTCCCACCCCAGTACACCACTGACCAAGGCCAGACATGCCCCTTACCCAAGCTCATTGCCATCTGAACTGAACTGTGCCATTCTACAAAGGGCTCCATCCTTATCTGTCATTACCGTATTCCCTTCAATAAACCGTACTATTCAACTGAACTCCGCCTATGCATTTTGTTCCTAGTCTGGATAATAACACTTTAAATTCAAAGTTAGATTTTCTTAAAAAAAAAAAAAGACTGGGAGGATTCAAAACCATCTAATTTTTTCATAGCCTTTTTAGCTAATATATGCCAAGGGTGCCAATATTAGTGGAGGGTACTGAGTAATTTGCACCGTTCCTCCTCCTGTGTCCTGTACTGCTGGTCTGTCATGTGTTACTAGCTCCATTCCAACAGCTGAACATGGAGAACATCTCAAAATTGACATCATCTGTCCTTATCAGTGTTACTGCCACAAATGTGCAATCTTAATTTAAAAGATGCATAGCAGAAAGGGTCATGGCAGTGAAACTGAGGCGGTGGGCTTGTATTGAGAATAACAAAATCACCAACAACAGCAAGAAGCAGTTAAAGAACACATCTGCTGTGCTTAATCGATTAGCAACAGCAAAGATTAGCACTGCCTGACAGAGGTGTTTTGTCAGGACACTCAGAGTGCTGCAGGTGGGAGCATTTACACGGTATCCAACTGCTCTTTTAAAATGGGGGGTAGAAAAAAAACAGAAAAAGAGTGCCTTGTTACAGGGGGCACTTGAACTTCTTCGACTCAGTATGATTAGGAAAGGTGACCTTGAGAAAGAATTGAGAGCTGTGCATTTTCCTTTGATTTCCAAGGGACTATCAAGAGACAGATGTCAGCTCCTAATTTTGTTTAGGTGTGTGAGTTTGTGTGTACATGTGTCTGCATGTTTGTGAGATTTTTGATGTGCATGTGGTTGTGTGGGCTAAATTTATTGAAAACATTGCTAACAATGCTAATGATAACTTCTGCAACTGTTCAAACCCACAAATTTAGGACAATCTTAGAGCATTGCACAAGTAGTGTTGGGTTGAGTGGACCAGCAAATGCAATTAATTGTAATTACTGGGGAATTAATGAAATAATCATTTTGCTAAGGTAAACCTAGCCTGCCCATCAAAAAATCAGATGTTCCATTGAAATTTAACTTAAAGGTACAGTGCGTAACTTATTTGGCTTTTTATTAGCAAAAATCAAGTACTGCTTTCATAAATACGTATTTACCGAAGTCTAATCACAATTGCATACAAATGAAAGCTTTCTCATAGCTTAGAATGAGTTGCTTACAAATACATAGGTGGCGGTGCACCCACCGGAGGCTGCCATATTGCATCGCCATCTTCGAATGCGATGGCCGAAAGGGGACAAACTTGGTTCACCTTTCGCGTTTTACCTTTAAATCCCTGTGTGTTGTTGGGGGCGGGGAGGAGAAGCAAGCAAAGACGACTGTGTTGGTGAAAGCGCCCTGCGGTTCATATACTTGCCCTTTCCCTTGAAATGGAGGACCATGGATACTCTTTGCCCCATGACAGGGAAGGAAAACCACCCAAGAAAAGAAAACATGACCGGTATAAAACGAGAGTCTACATCAGCATAGCTTTTCCCAGGTGGAGACAACTCATGAGCGACAAGGACTTGAAAACGGACGCGGAGGTTGCAACCTTTCTGCTAGACAGGTAATTAAATCTAACAGTGAAGTTTATTTTGGCGTAATGTTAGAACCAGGGCAGTGTAGTCCAGCAACTACTTTATCCTCCCCTTTGAGTTCGATAATTTGCTGTTACTTGCAATATAAAATGGCAGAGACGGCTAGTTTGTTAGGTTACATTGGAAAAGTTCCATTGCAACAGTTTTCAGTTGCTGTTACTCTGCACATAAGTCATAGGCGACCGTGCGTGATGTAACTCTTTCAACCGAATTTTCCAAGAGTTTTTCTCGTGTTTCATGCTAATTTATTTCAGCTGATTTGCCAAGGGGGGGGCGGCTTGATGTGCTCCCTTTAGTCAGACAGAATAAACCAAAGTGATACCAGTTTATCATCTTAGTGACTAAGTGAATTAATCAATAGACCCGCAAACATTCTTACGCTAAAAGTATCTCCAGATAATAATTATTTAGAATCTCCACGTCTCCCAACCCCCCCCCCAGAAAACCTTCTTTTAAACAGAAAGTAAGAGAAACGGCGAATGTAAACAGTGGATTAATATGCTCCCGTCAATTATTCTACAGCTGGTCTTCCAGGCGATCACGGTAATGATTGCTTAAATTTCCTGTTTTCAAGTAATGTTGTACTTGGTCGCATAACGGAAAGAAACACGCAGAGTATTTTAATTGCCGATTTTGAGCTGCGCGATTGAAACCGTTTTGTTTGTCTTATAGTTTTCACGGTGCTCCATGTAACTCACTTAGTAGAATAAAGCTGCTTCCACACCGGATGCAAAACACGACAGATTACATTCAAAGTCAGTGCAAAGATGCGAATACACGCAAATTGCGTCTTTGCATTGACTTTGAATGTAATCTGTCGTGCGAACAATTCGTTCCGTGTCCGGTGTGAAAGTGGCTTAAATGTAAACGTGGACATCAGTAAGAACCGTGGACTCTTCTGTGACCAGTGTAGTTATAGACATATTGACACATTCTTGACTCTTCGCGGCTTCCGTAGTGGTAATGACGCGCTTAGAGGGGGAAATGCCAGAGAGTACTACTCGGTTGTCTACATTCTATTAGCGCACCACTAGATGGGAGTAATTCTCACACACTGCGGCTTTAAAAATTAACTCCTTCAACCCCACAGCCCTCTACAGAGGGCTGACCAACATATTCCCTTCAACCCCAAATTCCTGTAGGGAAAATTCAAACAATCTGACTAATTGATTGGAACATATCAGGTTACATTTAATGGGATTCCAGAGATAACAGTAAGATACAATGTCCAGATAATGACCAGCCCTCTACAGAGGGCTGTGGGGTTGAAGGGTATAGTGATGCTAGAATATCTGGGGTTGAAAGAGTTAAAAACGTCAGAACTATTCTAATAATGCAAAGATATGTATCAGTGCATAAATATAAATGTAAGGAGCACTAATATTTTGCAGTTGAACATTTGTGTCTTGTATTATTGCAGACCCATCCATTTGCAATATGAAAAAAAACTCATATCTGAAATTCAGTCAAAATAATTTGACTTGTTGTGCACTCCAATAAGTTGTCACATTCTGCAGCTTTGGTGCCAGATGATGACATAGAAGTTCTATAAGTATCCATGGATGTCCATCCATCTGCATGTTTGTCTCAGAGGAGGATAACTAAAGCAGTTACAGATGGATTTGGATTGACCTTGGGAGAGAAAGTCATTGACAATGGGACAAGGAGGGAATGATTGAGTTTGATGGCTGACACTGAGAAGAGCGACTTCATTGCTCTATTTTTCTTCTTTGCACAAAATTAGAATATAAGTGAAAATATTCACACTATATAGCATGAAACAAAATTCAAGCTTTTTCATTGCGGCTTTTGCATTTCAAGATGAATGACGATAGTTCTCAAGGTCAGTCCTGGCAACCCTGGTTTTTAATTCCAGCCATATTTGCAAGTCCAGAATGTTAACAAGGGGTTAATTTTTCATAATTGCACTATTCGTTTTTATAGGGATTATTTACCTTTCTGGGCGACTTCATGTCAGAAATTGCTATTCATGCTCTAAAGATTTCAAAAGTCATGTTTGCTGTATAAAAAGAGGAGAGACGTTGAAAATAAGTAAATGACATCAGTAAAATTGAAAAATCAATTGCTTACTTTGTTATGATCCAGACCAGGAATCAATTGCAGAGGCAGAGTACAATTAAGTTGTAGGGTTTATTCGTTGTAATACGGTAGACAGTTGGATGGAGCCTAGTGGAAAATAGCGCAGTTCGGTGCAGAAGTTTAAAGCGAGGCTGATTGGGTGTGGTCGATCCTCAGCCAGTGGCTTTCCGAGAGGACTGCCAGATGAAGTGCGGACTTTGCCAGAGCTGAACTATCTGCTGGTAGGATATAGAGGTTAAGGAGGAATGCGGTCCCAATCCTGATGACCAGAGAAGGCTTGGGAGCTTGTTCCTACTGACTAAACAGGGAAGAGTACTTTTTTATATCACTATCATTAAAGATTTAGTTTTACCTTCAAAGGACGAAGAGTTTCATTAGAAAACATCAACTGGTGCAATAGAGCATATAGCATGTCACAATTCAGCAACGTGCAAACTCAAAGGATGGGGTATGAATATGTCACATTCACGTGAGGTGGGAAAACTATGAGATAAGACTTAGCCGGGCTCAGGGAACACCGCAAGACACAAACCAATCTAGGGAGACCATACTTCCAAAATAGACACACAAGTTGCTGAATGGGAGGAGACACAGATGGCATTTACACGAGGGTTTTGACATTCTTATTCGAAAAAGTGTGGGAACGTAGTCACTTTAAAAAAGCCTTTTGGTATTAATTGGAAAATTAAAATGACATTGAACCAAACCTGTGTTGTGTAAAAGAGAATTAAGTCACATTCAGCAACCTAAATTGGATCGTATTGCTTCAACATCATCTTTAATTCGCCCAGTTAAAAATGTTAACTGTTTTTTTTTTAATAAAGGTTTGCCAAAAGGCTCAATTTCTATCTGACATGGCATACAGTCATAGCTCTTTGGCTTAACAGAGTAAATAACCCCTTAAACATGAAAAGGACCCACTGGAGAAAAATTAATAGCTGTTTAAAATTGTGACTGCAGTCATGGTTTGAGTCCCCAGGACAAACATTCCTATCCACAGGTCTAGAGTGTGTCAAGTCAAACAGGACCTTTTAGATGGCCTGGCATAGAATTGGACACTGTTCTTGACAAGGGCAAGAACTGTCAACAACTTCAGGAAAAAGTGTTTACCTGATTAATTTCATACTAGTCCAGCTAACCAACAGAATAAAAGGGGTACATACTTAATATGATCCATGTCTTACCCTGGAATTGAAGTGAGAGGTTTTCCTCCTGAATGTACTGAACTTCCTGGTCTTCTCAGAATCTTGAACATAAGAAGACAAACTTTCACAGTCAGCCACACCTTTTTTGACTATATGCATGCAATTAATATGAAGCTTAGCGAAAGTTCAGTCAGGAAGACTCTCTCGCGCACTTCAACTTCGTTTATTTTCTTTCCAATCACTCGTATGCTCACTCACATCTCCGCAGTCAATCTCTGCAGCTGTCAATTGAGCAGTCAGCTGATGTAGCAGCTGATCTCTTCTATCCAACCGTGGCACACCACAGCCGCATTGCTAGCCAATCGTTATGTTTCTGTCTTTTTAAAAAATGTCATTTTCTCTGCCCTTGTTCGTTCATGCTGCCGTTCGCTGACCCTCCTCCTCCCCAACGCCACCCTGCTCCATCAGACCTTCCGTACTGCTGCTCCAGCTCCACCAGCCTTCAGCCACCACCGCCACCAGAGTCTGGACTCTTCAGGGGATTTTCCAGCTGCTGCTCTGAGCAGTGCTCCTGCTCTACGAGTCTTCCCGAAGAGTCCAAGCGCCAAAGACTTGTCTGATTTTAAGCATGTTAATTCTGACTGCTGCCTTCCTGCTGTCCTGATCCTCTCATCCCTAATTTACCATCAATTAATCAGCCAGCCAGCGGAGGATGGGCTTCCCCACAATAGCCAGGTTCCTCCTGAGATTTCTTCCCACTGGGGAGTTATTTCTCACCACTGTTCAAGGCTTTTTCTCCCTACAGGGAGTTTTTTGCCTGCTACTTGGGGATTAGGGATTAGTCTGGGCTCTGCCCTTTTCTCTCCGTAAAGCATCTTTGTGTCAGCCTGTCTATGAAAAGCGCTATATAAATAAAATTGAATTGAATTCTACTTATGCTCAACGCATAATAAATTTTCCCTGATTTCACTCGATTCTCTCCTGATTGAAATATATTTATTCATAGTATTTTAGGGATCACCCAGTAAAATTAGTTTCATTGCTTCAAGAATCCTCAGGAGGAGAGTAGTAAATGCAGAGCCCAGGGGGGCCAAACACAGACTGAGTTTGGTTCAATCTGTAAATAACATCAGCAAGTGAGTCCAAAACCAATGCCTATCAAAATGTTGCCAGATAAGAAGCAATAGGTCATAATTCAAAGCACTGACATCCACTAAAAAGAAAAATAAACACCATCTCTGCTAGAAACACTGGGGAGCAGCATCTATAGTTTTGAGTCTGAAGACTTATATTGCTTTTACCAGCACACCAAATACTACATCACCTCCATGTGAGCTTTTAGTGACAGGAGAGCTGTTAATGTACAGCAATAACTCTCACCCTGGGCATTTTTCTTTTTCTCGCCCTGGAAAGCTCCCGAACTCATTGTTCATAAATACATCACTAAACGTAAGGTAGACAGCTAACATAAAGGCTTTGTTTCTCAAGCAACATTCTGTAATTCCAGCCATCCTCTCAATTCACCTGGCTAAGGATGGGTTTGAGCCAAGACTAAGTAACCATAGCTAATTTAGAGGTACAGATTCAGTCAAAGCTGCTATGTTGAACATTTGGAGCTAACCCGATAAAATAGAAGAAAGGCAGGCATTTCTCAACTGAGAAATTTTTGTGGATCACCTACAGTGACAAACTGAACCATATTTAATGTGGAGATTGCAGAGGGCAGTTACTGCTGAGATCTAAGATCCATATGTTTTAGTCTGGAAAAAGACACGTGCAAATTATTTTCTCATGATTCAATGCTGTTTTGGTACTCTCGCTATCAAATATGTACATGTGGTGGACAAAATATCGGAAGCACCACAGAAACAGCTTTAACTTCAAAGGCTCTTAACGGCAATCACTCAAGCATCTACTCAGGTCCTATTAATTTAAATGTCATTTGCATGGGGTGGGCTTCACAAAGCTGGTATTTATGGCTGCTTTTCTAATAATTGGGCCACTGCCAAAAAATATTTGGCTCACGCATAACAACGTACACTGTCCCAACCCTTACGTGAATTCCTATTGTTTCTCCTCCCATCCAGAAGTGAGTGTTTTTCAGATGTCTCCTTTGATTGCTTTGGTGTCTTGTGTGCCTCACCTGCCAGGTATGTGGATTTGTGCTTTCCCATTCCTGTGTATCCCGGATCTACAGGGGGCAGGGGGGGGGGGCTGCAACCCCATCTACTGTAGAACTTGCAAATTCACACTATGTCCATAGACGGCTGAAATCATTGAATAACTTTAGCAAGAAATAAATAATGAATAAATCACTCACACATAGGCGTTGATTTGGGTAGGGCTGGTCGGAACTTGTCAGATGTGGCATGAATATCCCGACCAACTTTGAATCAATGGGGAAAATGAAAGAAATGCGTTATCATAAATCTAAAGCTCTAGTCCAATGTAATGTCAGTACCTCCATGGTTTGAGGCTTTGTCCAATCCATAGGCAGTCAATGAACCAATCTGAAGTGTATATCCTGGCTGTAGTTCTGTAACTAATGCGGTTTCAAGAAAACAATATCGCATATAAAGATCCTTAAAAGAGAGGATTGTGAACTGGCTAACTAGCTAACGTAGTAATGTATCCACTCAATTGGGTTCAATGTCCACTTTACCAGAACCGAGCGGGTTTCAGGAGTGTGCAGAGGAGATTTGAAGTGGTCAGTGAAGGAGGTGGTATCCGAACAAATTTCAAACAATTTCTGAAATTAAAGTCGTTGACAACCAGTGGCAGAAACACCGGTTGGAGGGCACGTCTTATCTAGAAATTAGTGGATTCCCAGACCTTCTCTGCCTCCCGGAAGCAGGCGTCCATGGCCGGGACCTGGGTCTGGCTTTGGTCCCATGGACACAGGGGACGTTGCCGTTCCAGAATGCATTGGAAGGGTGTTAGCCTAGTAGATGCGTTCTTGAGTGAACTCTGGGCGTATTCTATAAATCCGTGCCGCTTTTTTGCTTCGCCCCGGTCTGAATGGGCCTTAAAAAGGCACAAATTTACAGAATTTAGAGAACCGATCTACCACCACCAACACACAAGTTTTACCTTCGGAGGGGGGTAGATCGGTTACAAAGTCCACTGCCAGGTGGGACCAGGGATGTTGGGGAACCAGCAGTGGATGGAGTTTGCCTGCGGGAAGCTGGCAAGGTGTCTTCGTCATGGCGCATACGAAGCAGGAGCGCACTGCTGCTTCCACATCTTGAGCCAGGTGGGGCCACCAGTATTTTCGGGTTACTAACTGTGCTGTTTTTTTAGTGCCAGGATGTCCTGCCAACAATAAGGTATGTGCCCAAAGAATTATTTTGTCACAAAGTTGGATGGGTACAAACTTTTTACCCTCTGGGACGGAGACAGTGGGCGGCGCCTTCCGTGTTTCTCTGTCTATCTCACGATCCAGCTGCCACCTGATCAGAGCGAGGATACAGGAAGGGGGTAGAATCGGCTCCTCTGCCTCCGGGTCCTTCTCCACCTCATATCTTTGGGACAGAGCATCTACTTTGGCATTTTTAGAATGAGGACGATAGGTAATTGTGAAATTGAATCTGGTAAAGAATAGTGCCCACCTGGCTTATAGCAGGGACATTCGGTGTGGCTTTCTGAAGTATTCCAAGTTGTGATGGTCTGTCTGTACTGTGAATGGATGGCAGGCCCCCTCCAGCCAATGCCTCAACTCTTCAAGTGCAAGTTTTACTGCGAGAAGTTCTCGGTTACCCACATCGTAGTTGGACTGAGCCGATGTCAGCTTGTGCGAAAAGTAGGTGCAGGGGTACAGCTTCTCTGTGGTTCCATGTCTTTGTGATAGGACCGCCCCTACGCCAGCATTAGATGCGTCCACCACGAATGGTTTGTTGGGGTCTGGAAGCTTCAGAATCGGTGCAGTGATGAAGTTGCAGATGAAGCGCCTGTAGAAATTGGCAAATCCTGGGAATCACCTGAGTTCGGCGATGGTCCGTGGGATTGGCCATTCAGCTACTACCTTCACCTTTTTAGTATCCATCGCCACTCCCTCTGGTCCGATGACATAGCCCAGAAAGGAGACTGTGGATTGATGGAAGATGCATTTCTCAAGTACGATGAAGTAGAACTTTAAGCACTCTCCTCACATGCTGTATGTGTTCTGCTGTGTTTCAGGAATAGATAAGGATGTCATCCAGATGACGAACCTCCCCAGCATCTCTCATAGCACATGGTTGATGAAAGCCTGGAAGACAGAGGGGGCGTTAACGAGGCCATATGGCATGACGCAATACTCAAAGTACCCAGAGGTGGTGCTTAAAGCTTTGTTTCATTCATCACCCTCTTGGATCCAGATTAGATTATAGGCGCAGCGGGGATCGAGTTTGGTGAAGATCTTCACGCCTCTCAGTTGTTCTACAGCACTGGGGACCAGAGGGAGTGGGTAACAATACCTCACCATGACGTCATTCAGGCCTCTGTAGTCAATGCAGGGGAGGAGACTGACGTCTTTCTTCTTCACATAGAAGAAACTTGCATATGCTGGTGATACTGACAGGCGAATAAAGTTCTGTTGCAAGGCCTCCTGAACATACTGCTCCATAGCCTCGGTTTCTGCCACGGATAGGGGGTAGATATGGCTCCTGGGAGGCGAGGCACCAGACAGTAGCGCTATGGCACAATCCCATGGACGATGCGGTAGCAGATGTGTGGCTTGCTTCTTACTGAACACTTGATGAAGATCTTTATACATCTCCGGAATGGCTGGCTGCTGATCACACTCAGGGCTCTCGATGGTCGTGGAGGCAAGGTTGAGGGGCCCAGATGTTTGCGGCAGGCAGGTGACCGGAACTGTAATCTTTGGGTCCGCCAACTGACGATGGGGTCGTGTGCAATAAGCCAGGGTAATTCGAGGATAATGGGGTGCATTGAATAGTTTCATTGCAGCAGCGTGATGTCCTCCAGGTGGCGTTGTTGTATTCTGAGGCAGAGTGCGCCCGTCTTATGGGTTACGCTGCTGTTATCCAGAGGTTTTCCATTGATGGCTGCCACGGTTAAGGGAGTCTCAAGCGGGTATGTTGGGGCACCCAGACGTTTCGCCTGTTGGTGTGAGATGAAGTTACCCACAGCACCAGAGTTGATCAGGGCTTCTATCGGGATGGTAACACCATTAAAGGAGATTTCTACAGGTACAGGGTCCACCGTCTCTCCTGTTGGAGCTGGTGCAGTCTGATAGCCATATCCATGAAGTTCAATGGCATATCAAGGTCTCTGTAGGCGATCTCTGTCTGCAGCTCTGGACTCAGCCCCCGTTGGATGGTAGTGATCAGCGCAGGCTCGTTCCAACCACTTGACCCAGCCAGGGTGCGGAACTTGAGTGCGTAGTCGGCTGTGGATCCACTTCCCTAGCTGATCTTGAGTTGTTGGTCCCCAGCCTTCTTCCCAGGGTGGTCAAAGACTGAGCTAAACTGCTGGAGGAAACTGGCGTAGGTGGAAAAGCCAGAATCCCCCCCAGACAGCTGTAGCCCAGTCTAGTGCCTGGCCAGAAAGGCAGGTCACCACTGCTGCTATCTTATTTGGGTCACTCTGCGCTGGATGGAACATAAAATAGAGCGCACACTGCAGAAGGAAGCCTTTGCATCCAGTGGGACCCCGTTTTAGCGCTCCAGCAAGTGCACAGTTGAGTCACCCCGGGAGCCAGCTGGGGGAGCCTGCACTCCGACGGGAGAGACAGTGGGCGGGGCTGGTGAGGGGGCGTGGGAGATGGACAGCTCAATTGGAGGCCGCGGGCCACTTCTTCCAGTGTGGCCCCCAGACGGGCGATCTCACTCTGCTGCAGCGTCACCAGCTGGAAGAGGTTGGGTGGAGGGGAGGCAAATTCCCCAACCTCTTGCAGAAGTTCGATGCCTGCTGGATCCATGGTGGTGTAGTCTTCTGTAAGGGTTCATCCAAAGGACGGGAAGTGGAGGACTGGACCTAGGGGCAGGATGAAATAAATGAGGTCTTATTAGGTGCTGCAAGACAGTACAACACGTATCGTTGCAGATCGAAAGAAAAAGGAACAGAGATTCCAACAATAACCCAACTAGTGTGACAATAAGACTAAACACAGTAGGATAAAAGCAAACGGAATCAAGGTTCCTTAAATACAACAGTGCTAAAACTACACAAATAGATATATACAAGAGAAACACGATATATAAGCAAATATATAGCCTAATACAGACAACAAGTCTAAACAGGCACAAGGATACGAGACTACACAACTTGAAAATAGTTTTGTGGCATTATAAAGCTCATTTTTTTAGTATATAGAAAAAAACTTAACCTTTATAGTTCAATGACACAGTGTTTCTTTTGTTGCAAATGAGGAAATGTTTTAATGTCTAAGATTGAAAGGGCTGGAGTCCTTAAATATTTTATTAATCACTGTGATTTATCAATCAAAATGTTCCTTGTTATTAGGCAAACAACTCCTCTTTATATTGCCTAAATAAAGAGATATAGAGTAAATTGTAAAATATGCATGAATATTCTTCAGGCTGAATGAAATTCAATTCAGGCTGGAAGAAATAATTTTGTTGGTGCAAACATTTTCTGAAAGAGACCCATCCACTGACATGAAAAAATATGAACACAGGCTCTGCAACTCCGGCAAATTGTCCCACGAAGTGTGAATCATTATTGAATTTGTAGAGCCTGAGAATTTTTTTTCACATTTCAAACGTGGAAGAGTGTTTACTTTGCTTGCATATCTTGTGAACACCTACATTGTTCAAGAACAAGAAGGCAATGTGTATTTTTCTACTTTGCCTAAGTCTGAAATTCAGAATGTGAGGTGGGATCTTAAGCATGAAAAATTAACATTAAAAGGCCTTTTTGCATGTTTTAATTTAACTGTTCTTGGGTGGAGCATTCTTTAAATGCATTTTCTTGTAATTTATCATTTAAAAAGTGATAAAAGATGTAGTGACCATAGATCAACAGAACATTGCCAGTGCGCCAATCAGATTTCATATACAGGATTAAAATACTGAACATCACCACTGTATTATCAGCAACCCCTAAAATCATGAGTGGAAACCATTGTGGATAAAGTGCATTTTTAATTTCTGAGTCAAAGAACTTTGCATGAATTTTGCATAATTTGCATGGATTTGCAAAAGTTGCATATAGTAGGATGGTTGTACTCTCACCGCACACTGTATGATTAATAATGCTTTTATTTTACAAACTATATACCCCTGAATCTAGATAAAAGTGATGTCCTAAACATTTCTTCCCTAGAATTTGAGGTTGTAAAATCAGGTAGCTTAATATCCATTAATGAAGAATGGGAATCGGTGATTAATGTGAATGCAAATTAACAACTGAGGATTAAGGAGCCAAGTCAAGAAAAAGAAGCTGTATATGTAGCTACTGTGATCATGAAATTTAGGCATCATTGTAAATCCATTAAATAATGTAAATTCATGCTGTACATTGCCTGATGATTATACTTTCATGGATTTCAGCAAACTGATCCAGCACATTACTGTTATCGCAAATAAATGTAATGGTGTAGGAAGCTGCAATGTCAGTGAAACACTACACATGGCTAATTTTGTACTATGGATCTCAGCAGGACTCTTTGAACTGGAATAATATGGCTGTACTGTAATTTTAAATAAACGAATGTGGACATACACCTCCAGCACCATTAAGTGATTAAGTGCCGAGCAGAAAAGCAATCATCCGTGCTTATCCTCCTCTACTGAAGATCCTCAAGCATACTTTGGACCAGAAGTCACAGGCAACTTGTGCTGCTACTGACTCCTAGTGGCTGAACTGCAGTGCACATTATTTCATGTCATACTGACTTATAAACAACAAAGTGAAATAGAGAGGGTGATGATTGTGTGAATTCTGCTTAGAAGGTAAAGAAACAACAGAAAAAAATTGTGTGCCATATTCAGTGAGGCTGCTGTGCTGACCGCTGCAGTGATTGTCTCAACAGAGTGTTAACATTATTCTCAATAATATTAAGTCAGCAGAAAACAGAAAATGGAAACATAAGAGGACATACAGTACTGTGGAAAAGTCTTTGGCACATTTAACCCTTTGTAGGGCACTAAAAAATATCCTAAGAAGCTGACAGTTAAAATGTACCGTCCGTTGGGCGTATGTCCATAAATAGTCCAACCATCACTTGCTCTTGGCTTAGGTGAAAAGGGCGTATGATCAAATATGTCCTCACTACCAAATTTTTTGTTTTTCATGCAAAATCTCACTAATTTCTGGAAATTCTACACAAACAAAACATACCTCAACTTTTAGCAAACCTTTTCAATTTTTTAATGTGTGAGTTTTCATCAGTTTTCTTTCGTGAGTAATGATGTTAGGTCCTTATGAGTGGGACTGGGTAAGGGCACACAACTGCACTGTGAGAGGTCTGGAGAAGAAAAGACGTTTGAGATGCTCTAGGCCACTGCTGATTGGTCGAGCACCCTGATGTCACTGCCTGTGATATAGCCTGATTTTCTCTCATTGGCTGGAAGAAATAGTCGGTGGTCTTCTGCCTCACGGAGAGGCATGGGGACGCCACTTTGGATGCCAACTGAAGTTACCAAATATGGTTCCTCGCCCGATAAAGGGTTAAAGCAGTTTCATAGAGCAAATATGCTTGCAAAAATGATGAAATAAAAAGGTTCAAGTGACTGAGAAATGTACTATGCAGAGCCGTAACCTGTAAAAAACTAAATCAAATCAATATTTGGTGCCACCACAGTTTGCCAAAAAATTTGGGACACTGTCCTGATGTACTACAGTTTTATCAGATGATTTGCTTTTTTCTTGTTCCAAGCCGAGTGGAAAACTTCCCTCCGTTCTTCTGCAGACTGACTGTCTCACTTGCGTCTGACCCTCCAAGTAATTGCAGACAGCCATGATGATGTTGACATCAGGGCTCTATCAAGGTTCTATTTTCTGTATTGACTGTTTTTTTTTTTTAATGAAATACAAGTATTTATTTATAAAACTTTTCTGTAAATTAGCATTTGGAATTTCAAATTTACTTTTTATATTCAGCAACTGTAATGTGGAAAACAAAAAGTAGACATCTAAAGCAGATTCATATTTTAAAGAATATAGGATGTCTACGACTTTTGCACAGTACTGTATTTAAGGGGCTGGTATGGATCATCATACATTAGCCACTTTATGGCAATTTATGCAACTAATTGTATTCAAAAAGGACCAGAAAACTGAAACAAGAAACAAATCTTAGCTTCAGTGGGTGAATTAAATTCATTTTTCTCCTCAAAAAAATTCAAATACAAGTGTTGTAAGAATCAAACACATATTATTTGAATCAAACATTGATGACAGTTGTGTATGTTAACAACATAAAGGATGAGAACACAGAATTAGAAGAGGAGTTTCATAGATTACCCATCCCATATTAGGCAGAAAAGGTAATGGTTCACTTAGGCGACAGTGCAGCAATTGCCCATTTTCAGCGCACATGATTCTATGCCATTTACAAAAAATCTATGCCATGCTACTTATTTGTCTGGATGGAAACTTCATGAAAATGTCTTTGAAATATCATTCTGAAAGCAGTCAGATCATAAGTATAGGACTGTGATACAATTTTCATCCACCTGGCTGAAACTACAATGGGTTTGATGTAAAAAAAAAATCAAGGTGTTTTTGAAGAGTACACGTTCTGCCATAAAAATTTAAGGGTTTTGCCGAAAATATTATATGAATTTTTAAAGAACTGCAGCCACTAATTATTCGAGCTCCAAAGTTGCCTTCAGTCTTACTTTCAGACAGTGCGATGCATGTTCAGTTGGATTAAGGTCAAGTGATTGACTTAGTAATTGCAGAACATTTTACTTAATTGCCTTAAAGAAGCATTGGGTTGCTTTTGCAGTGTGCTTTAAGTCATTGTCCATCTGCGCTCCGAAGTGCCACTCTATTATTCGGCCAAGTCTGAGCAGACATATCCTCATACATTTCGGAACTCACCCTGCTGCTTTTGTCAGAGGTTCCATCAATACATCGAGAGGCAACATAGGCCATGTATGCCCACATCGTTACATACTTCCACCATGCTTCACAGGTGAGGTGAGTCATGAGCAATGACTTCCCTTCTCCGTACTCTTCCCTTTCCATGATTCTCATAAAAGTTCATCTTTTCTTATCAATCCAAAAGATGTTGTTCCAGAACAACACAGGCTTTTTTTTTTTTTAGAAATACAATATTCACCCCATTTGGATGCAAATACCCTAAAATTCAGCTGCAAGTCGATACTTTGAGCTCATATTAATTATTTACTTTCAACTCCGATATGTTGTTGTACACATGAGCTAAAATAACAATAGCTTTGTCAATGTCCAAATATTTATGGACATGACTGTACAACATATGATTATGCTATAAGCTCATCATATCAGCATGTACATTTACAGCACGTAATTTTGCGCATTACTGGTGGGTTATTGATTACTGCGGTTATGCTTGAATTCATGTCAATTCTAGTTAAGTTGAATGCTCTGAAATTACAAGCAATTAGTATTGAAAAGCAGTTTGATAGTGAGATGCTAAATTGATATGTGTTTAAATCTGCACATTAGAGAAACTGAAGGGTTTAACATCATGTAATTAGCTACACCACAACTGAATTACACTCAGCTGAATTGCAAAGGCACAGAACTCTGAAACAGTGCTGAGCTACTGCAGTTTGGCCTGTCAAGAAGAGCAAGTACAAAATGTCTCCCTGTGGCAGGTTTTGACAAGCATCTCTGTTTCATGGGTTGAAGCATGTGCCATGATGTGCCCTGCAAAAAATGTTCCATAGGACTTCTATGGAATTCTATAGAACTCTACAAAACATCAATGGAACTCTATAGAACATTTTAGAAGAACAGCATGTTCTATAGGATTTTCTGTGTGTTCTATAGGAATTTGCTAGAAACCTATAGAGCACCTCTATGGAAAAGAAAGTCCTGTAAGATTATTGCTGTTCTATAAGACCTTCCTATAGAACACCCAAGTTGGAAAACCTGTTCTATAGGACTTTGATGGTATTTAGGACCTTCTAATAGAACAAAAGCTTAATGGGAAAGACATCTTAAATAAGGGTTGAATAAAAATTTAAAAAAATCTTATGAATCCTTGCAATGATCTGTCGAAGGGTCAATTTACCTTATGTGTACCTGGGTTCTGGAAGTGAGAAACTGGACTAATGGTATGAAAATGTGCAATATGCAGCGATATCCCCGATACTGAAGTAGCAAGGAAATTGTGTCCCTTTTAACTTTAAGGTGTGCTTAAGCACATGGGGTACCAGGCACATTTCTACTCATTGATTCTCTGATCAGACGATTGATTGACTGACTGACCACACAACTTAGCAGTATTTCAGTTATGGTATATGCAGACCTCTTTCCATTTCCTTGGCAGCAATTCAAAAATATAAATGTAAGGCATTACAACTTTATTGTGCTATAATGGAAAACTCGTCTTCCTCTTTTGCTTACGAAGACAGAATTACGTTGAAAGTTTGGCCTTTTGAACTTTTCCCTTAATTTTAAAAATTCAATCAAATTATTCCTTTCTATTCATATGCACGTGATTGCAGATTATATACAGATTTAGAATTAATTTGAATACAATTTGAGGTCTGCTGAGACTTATTCCCACCATCTTAATACATCTAAAGGCTCACTTGGTTAAAGCACCGCATTGCGGAGCAGAAGTGTCTGGGTTCGAGTCTGGTCAGAATAGCACACGAGTGGTTATTGCGCCACAGGGATGCAAGTTTGGAGAGGATTGCTGGGAAATGTGATATAAAATGCTTGTTTTGTTTGTGGTTGCCTTCCAAATTGGGGTGGGATTGAAGATGCCAAACTGAAAAAAAGAGTCCTCCAGAGATTTTCTATGGAACTGTTTCCTATAGAAATTTTCTATAGAACTTTTTTTCTACAGGACTTGAGGTGCTAAAGTTCTATAGAATTCTATTGAACTGTCCTATAGGATTCCTATAGCACATTTTTTGCAGGGTGACAACTACATTACTCAACAAAAGTTTTTATGCATTCTAGTGCAGTGAAATATGAAAAATTTCTACTTAATATGTAAATTTCACAGTATAGGAGCCAAAAGTTTAGATGCAATACACATCCATAATTGTTCAAGTAATTTGTAACGGATTTGTGCCGCATGCACAGTGTTGCATGGAGGACAGGAAGTTGAGGACTGGACAAGGATGGATTTGGTACATTTATTATGCCCAACTGCAGGGCATGGGGCACAGGCGTTGCAGACAAAACAAATGGAACAGAGGTTCCAAATACTATGAGTAACGAAGAAGAATACTTGAACTGGTGCACACTTGCAGTTCCTAAGCATTACATAAAACAAAAAAGAAATGATGTTCCTTCAAAAATAAAGTGCTGCATTAAACAATGACAGCACTCGGTTCAGATTTTTAGAGTTAGGTACGCGAAATACGGAAATAAGTCTAAACAGACTAACAACGCTGTTAATGCATAGCACTACAAGACTTCACAAAGATACTGAGTGAAGCTCGGACTTATATACGCCACTGCTACCACTCAGTGGGAATTAACAACAGATGCAAGTACTAATTGAATATGGGAGAAGTGCGGTCCGGGTCTTAGTAGACCGGTGAGCTGGACGGCTGGAGGCATGGCCTTACAAAATTATTCACATTTTCCAACCAAGTAAAATCAAGATAATTTGGGGGGAGGGACAAAATAGTCAAGAAGAAGCATCCCAAAAGGTGCAGCACATCCATGGAATAAGCATGCACTTTCAGAACAATATGCCTGTCCTAATAGAAATAATTTCATCAATGCATTAAATGAATACACTAAAAACAAAAGGTACAAACTCTTCTTTTTGCTATCTCTTACATGTTAAAAACTGAGGTTGAGCTGAAACTTTTGATTGACAATGCACATTATTAAATTTGTAAAATTAATTAATTTAGTCATTTAAAACTTATCTGATCAAACGTGAGGAGTATTGATTATTTCTCATCTCTAATCTGGCTACTGTTTCTTGATTTACACAAGCTGCACCTTTCAGTTTCCCATCCTCTATTTGGTTGGTAACAATGCTCAAATTACATCAGAATTGACCGTGGTGGTGGCTTTAGAGAATTCAGAGATGAATAACTTACACTGACCACTTAGAATGGATTTTTATTGCCAAGAGATGGTTGCGGGCCTAAATAACCACGTGAATTTTTACGGAAAATGAAAGTAAAAGTTACCCTGGTAAAGCATAAAATGGAAAGATGCAGATGTATTGGGACTGGTCAGAACACTGAAACTTTGCATCCTAAGCAAACGAGTTTGCTGGTGTCACTGAACTGTGAACAAGAAGTAGCCCTTGGCAAAACAAGAACTGCAACCTTTCACATGCAATCCTGTCACTTTGGTTCCATCCCAGTTCAGCTGTGCTATCAGAGCAGATAACATGTCCAACTAAAGGTTACTATACACAGTGACATTTTCAATTCTTACTCAGGAGTCTGGATCCAGATTATTCATCACTGTGCTCTAGGCCCATGAGAAGACTGATTTTGCCTTATAAGCAAATTAAATGCTCCAAAGTGCTCACTTAAAAAATCAGTTGCCTGGATCCAGCTCTTTTTTTTGAAGTGCAACTGGGAGAAAGTTCATAGTTTGATGTTGACTACAGCACTGTTTGAGAGGGCAATCACTAGGGAGGAGGATGTTCAGGGAAATTATTTCAAATAACCAATTTTTGTAAAGTAAACGGCTCTCTGGAGAGAATACAGTGGATACAAATGCTGCCAGTTCCTATTGGGCATCCTTTTCTTAAGGATTTTCAATAAAAAAAAAAAAATCCTTGCAGCTGTTACCAGTTTCAGGTTGAGCAGTGAGTTTAGAAAAGGCAGGAATTTTATATTGGTTTTCAGATGTTTGGGGCAGTTGGCATCGGTCCATGTTTTGCTTATGGGAAGCTTGCTTTTATTCTTTGTTTTTACTCACATGGCACAGACCTTATCAACGGTTGCTACCCGCTATCTTTGTACACCTGAAGTATAAATAAGCCTCTAGATATCTGTAACTTTTTAAAATTTCTCAAAAGGAACCTGATGCAGATAAGCAGAAGATACCATTTTTTAATGAGTAGAAAACACAAAAGACAACTTGCAAGTTGAACACAGACTGGAGCAATGGTCAGGATGTTCAGTTCAGGTGACCAGCAAACACTATCAGACAGGGCATTTCCAAGCCATTATTAAAGATCCCCTATTATTCTGATCCTTCTTTTAATACATACAAGTATTGTTATAAGGTTGGATGTCCATACTCAACCTTTGCAAAGTTTCTAAACATGAGATACAGGGGTTTTTCCGTAATCCAAGAACATAATTTCTTGAACATGATTTCCACTCTGAACAGCTCGTCCCGAGATCTTCACGAGATCTGGGCAAAACCTGACATCAGGTTGTTGCGTCCAATCAGGACAGACCTGGCCAGAGCCATCACAGCGCTGGACCTGCCCACCCTGGAATTTATTCTATCAGACACAAACGAGCCCAAATCATTTAACGTGTAGATTTATCAGTATGTCTCCCAAAGCTGTTTGTACATGTTTTTTTTTGGATGTGAAAAAAAGCATTACTATTTTCTCTTCCAAAAGACGATGCCATCAGAAATCAGTGGGTAGCTTTTTTGTTTGCTGGTGGCAAACAGCCACACTCAAAGGGAACGTTAGCTGTTTGTGCTTGGCATTTCACCGAAGACAGCTTTGTCAATAAAGGATAATTTGACCCTGGATATGCATCTCAGCTGCTTCTCAAACCTGGAGCAGTTGCATCGATCAAGCGCTCGGAGCCACAAGCTGTAAGTAACAATATAACAGCAAATAATGTAAGTGAAGCTAACGTGTTACAGGTGGCTAGCAGGACCACTAACCATAGTTAGCACTAACAACTGGCCTCAAATGCAGGCTTTGTAAAATATCTAAAGATAAAGCCTGGATCGGTAGCAACTGTCCGTGACGCGGAAGCAGTAGGTTTTACCATTTTGTGTTGCTTTACTGTATAAGCTTACCTAATGTGATAGCCTGTTGAATGTGGCTGTAGCATTGCGGCAAATGTAGCTAAGTTACTGCTGCTAATGTTTGTGTCCTAAATATGCAAGAGTAATATCAGGGGACATTCAACAGAAGGTGTGTGAACATAAACTTCATTTGAAGCTAATTTGGATGCTTGGTACAACTGTTCACGTTAAATGTGGCAGTTTCATCATAACTTTGCCTGATTTTAGCCACTACAGTTGAAGCTAACTGGAGAGGTGTTGTATGCGTCTGCAAAGTTGGGCTGAAAAGGCTACAGTTAGACCTGACGTAGGTTTTTCAGAGCTCGAGGTATGTGTTTGGGTTTGTTTACTGCTACTGTGAAATGATCGTTTTACTTATCCATGAACGGGGTCAGCTGAGTACTTTGCCGTGGTGTGGGCTAGCTCTCTGATCCTACCGCGGTGAAAACAATTGCGAAATGCAATATAACGTGTCTGGTCGAAAAAGAAGTGGAGATCAGATAGGGATTTCCAGTAGAAGTTGTCGATTCACTAGCTCCATATAAGCAACACTTACACAGTTTGTGTGTTTTTGCTACGAAGTTATTTAGTAGCTTGGTATAAGAATTGTGTTTCGTTTTGGTAGAAATGGTTCACAGGAGCTTTTAGCAAAGTTTCCTCTGGATAGCTAAGTGGGTATATAACACGACTATATAACAGTACAGCTACAATCACACGCATGCAAGGCAAGACAGTACTCAACTTGCCACTCATTGACATCTTGCTGTAAACTTTGCTGCAATACTTCAATTGCTCCCTCCTCCTGTTCGAGGTCAGATTCGGCATCAAACAAGTATGGCCTTACAGCAATAGATGCTGCGGAGAGCAGTCCTAAATACCTGCCATCTTGGTTTCCTGGTTTTTCGGGTCTGCACCCTCCCCTGGAATCGAAGCTGCCAGGCAGCCAATCAGAGCAGCACCTAATTAGCATAGCCTCCCCGCCCACTCAAAACAGCTCGTGTTTCAGGCTGGCACAGATGGGGTGAGGGAAGAGGTCTCACTAGGCCTGGATGTGTGTGTGTGTTTTTTTCTAACTGAATTCTTAACATTATTTTAAAGACCCATTGGACATATTTTAAACAACTAAATACAGCATAATAGGGAACCTTTAACAGTCCAGGGTTTGAATCCAGGTGGTCAAGAAGATTTGCAATGCCTGCGGAACAAGGCATTCACTGGGGCACTGGGGTTGTGCAAGTGTGGGGTGAGTCTCAGCCCTGGAGGCCGCTAGAGAACAGGGAGAGGCGCTGATCTCAGGGGCATCCACCTTGATGATGATCTGTTGCTGGGGGTTCGGGAAGAGTGAGCACAAGTGATTTGGTGAAAAGCTGGCAAAAAATTAAGGCTGCCTGAGGTGTCCAGCTGAAGGAGGTTTTGGAGAAGGTGAGGGCAGTATGGGGGGTTAACAATCGTGTAATATACTTTGATGAATCATGGGTAAAAAATGGCAAAGCCCTAGAACCTCTGTAGTTCTTTTCAGTCTCCCGAGTCCGGCCAGTCCAACACAGCCTGTACCTTATGGCAGTCCATTTCAATGACACCTTGGGAAATGGTGAATCACAGGAACTGAACAGAGGTCTGATGAAATTCAGACTTTAGATAAAACTGATTTTCATGCAGGCATTGAATCACCAGGCAGACTTAGTGGATGTGATCCTTTAGGGTGCATGAGAAGACTAGGATGTTGTCAAGGTATACATAGGAGAAGCGGGAGATCATGTTGCGGAGGACATCATTAATGAAATTCTGGAATACTGTGGGGGCATTATTGAGCTCCAGTGGCATCGCTGAATATTCACAGCCCTCAAAGAGATCAAAGAGATGTTAGAGGCAGTCTTCCATTCATATCCTTCCCTTATGTAAACCAGCTGGTGGGCGTTGTGCAAGTCAAGTTTGGTGAAGAACTGACACCCTTGGAGGTTAGCGAAGGCCAATTTCATTAGACCAAAGGATAGCAATTTCTTTTGGTTATGGAGTTTAGCCCAGTCAATTCAGGGTTGAGGGGAGCCATTTTTATATGAGATAAAGAGGTAACCAGCTCCTCCCAGTGAGGAAGAAGATCAAATTATTCCAGAAGTCAGGGACTGTAATGTAGTCCTCCATAGCCTTTGAGTTGGGAACACATAGGGAGCACAGCCTACCCCTCGGGGGCAATGAACACGGTAGTAGGTCCTTGGCATAGGGGCAATGGGTAGGAAGAGATGTATAACGTGACTAGCTGAATGCTTGTTGGCGGTCATAGGAGATAACGTGAACTCCCTTAAGGTCCAGCGGCAGCACGTTGTGGACAAGAGGAAGAAACAGCTCCTTCAGAAAGCTCTTCTCTAGGCAGGTCTTGGTGGGGTGGTGTTTCAGGCATTCAGCAGGGCTCAGACAGTACAACTGAGCACAGTCAATCTGCATGGGTTCCAGGGGAGACTGCCTGGCATTGGATATGGAGGCAGTAAGAGGTCTGGGGGGACCTGCAGATGAGCTTTCCAGTCGATCCACTGTTTTTGTAGCTGCATGTCTACTCATTGGGCCAGGTCTATCAAACTGTCCAAGTCTGGAGACAGCAAGCAGGTGGTCAGCTCATCCTGGATCCGGTTCACCAGAGAAAACAGGTAGATGTCACTGAGTGCCAAAGGGTCCCAATGAGTAGAGGCAGCCAGCATCCAGAAATTGATGGAATTTTTCAAGATGACAGACTGCCTTGGTGAAGCTGGAGCAATTGCCAGATGGCAGCAAGACTGGATCTGGAACAGTCGAAAACCTTCCTTATCCTTCCTTCAGAAAATGTGGGGAAGGTGTGCTCTGTGGGCTAATCAGCCTCTCAGCATGCTACTGCCCAATCCCTGGCACATCCTGTCAAGAATGATGAAAGCTTGAGGTTGAAGATTGGAGCACTGAGACAGAAAGCTGCAATAGGTAGATGGGTTGATGTGATAGGAGTCTGAAAGAGTGCGGTTGGGTTCCTTTGATACAACAGCCTAAGGGAGGGTCTCCTGCCAGAGAGTGCTTACTGCTTGGGTGACAGCGGTGAAGCTCAGGAGACGTCAGTGATGGCCACCAGCTGATTAGAAATGGCCCCGATAGATTGGTGGAGTTAGTGGAGCTCTGCATCCTACTTCCCAGTCTGAATCACCTGGAAGTGAATAGCATCACCAGGGAGAGGAGATCTGCTAGTTCCTGAGGTAGCTGGATTGTGAGTGGGCTGGATTGTACTGTTACAAACTGAACAAAACAAACCATGTACAGATCAGCATAAGATGCTAAAAGACAACTTGTAACAAGGGCACAGGCTGGAATAGTGGGCAGGAATTCCGCTTCAAGCGATCAGCAAACAATTCAGAAAGGGCGACTCCAAGGAGTGGTCATCAACAGTCCAGGGTCAGAAACCGATTGTCAAGATGATTTGTAACGCCTGCAGAACATGGCATTCACTGGGGCCCCAGGGCTGTGCCGGTGTAGGGTCTGTCTCTACTCTGGAGACTGCTGGAGAGCAAAGAGATGCTGTCCCTATTGAATAGTGCAATTTGTGTTTGTTACAGTTCTTTTTTCTGAATAACCAATGATGATGAGTGCTCAGGCTTCAGATAAAAAGCTGGCGAGGAAACTTCAGATAAGTAGAACAATCCAGCGATGAATGGCTCAGACTCAGCAACTTACATACTCACGACAGCCATGAACGCGAGGATAAGGAACACAGAAGGTAACAAGGAGGGAGGGGAATAAAACGGGGCAATAATAAATGAATTAAGGAAACAATATTGTTAACAGATGCTGGACTGCTGGAAAAGGGGGAGCAATGAGTTTGTCGCATCAAGCGGCAACCTGCGGGGCTGAAAAGTGAAGCAAATATGGAAGTGCCAAAAGCTGCAGTTCCTCAAATGGCCACTTGTGGCTGACTGCAGAAACGAGTCAATCTCCATTGACCCCCATGTTAAAAAGCCCAATTTTACAGCAAAAATAAACATGTTTACAGCCTGGTTCAAAATACGGTTTTGGTCTCTATGGCTAATTTTCCCCTCCGTAAAAACTGTGGGGGGAGTGAATGTTTTTGTAACTCTACTATTTACATTATATAAAGGCTTAAATTTCTGCATAATTAAGGGTGTGGCCACTACAGCTCAGATAGCCCAGCCGCTAATCCTTGGCCTTTTCTAGTCACCTCTGGGCCGTTATCCTACCTAAGCTCACTCGAGTCACGGAACTTGATCCATTGGCCGCGTTTCTGACTGGAGATTTTAATCGAAATATCAGGATGATAATGTCTTGCAATGTGGTTAGGAGTCTGTGGTTTATTTTCTAAGATGAGGAAATTCTAATATTATTTCATATAACATTATATCTCAACACGAAGTAACTTTAGTTCGTTCTCTAGCCAACTAGCCAGAGAATGAATACAGTAACCCCCCCCCGGTTAGTTTTTGCCCAAGATGTCCAGCTGTGCCAGCTGGGAGTGTACGCCTGCCACAGTTATTATACTGGCATGAGCGAAGTCATAGCGAAACAGAAAAGTGTTTGAATTTAGGGTTAACATATTTTTGAACAAAAGCTGTCAGTCAGGGGTTGGAAAACCGTCGCGGCTTCCCTAACAGGTTGCCAATGTAACTGGCTGGTCAGCTACAACTGTAGAACCACCATAGCACGCTACGAAATGACGGGCCTCCTTTGCTGATTCCCCAGAGTATTTGGAGGGCTTGACCAGCGATTGCTGTGGTTATACACTCAGTTGATTCACACAGCAGTATCTTATAGAACTGCATTTGCCACCAATGGATTTGTTCAATTTTCAGTGCGATTACTGAACGGTATCATTGTAAATAGAAAGGCTAGCTAGCTAGCTATATAGCAAATTTTACATATCCCAAACTAGCTAGCTGTCGCTAAAAGTGTTTCTACATGAAGTCCGTCATCCACAAACTAGCTAACCACATTAACATAACTAATAAGCCAGACAGCAACGAAAAAGTGCTACTAACCGGTTATTATATTAGCTGTCACTAGGAGTAAAGGCTTTTTCCCCAAAAGTAACATCAATTTTACTGCGCGATAAAAAAAAGTTGTGCGTTGCAGTGGTATCGTTAGCTTATATAAAGGACAGAGATAAGCTGGGCAGCTGATGAAATAACCATGGAGCCTTTGAGCCAGACACCCAGCTGTGTTGGTATTGATGAGCCCACGTATGCTGGCTACAGTAACCAATTAATTCAGCATTCACCGAAGTCAAAATGTAGGGTGATAATACTTGTGATCAGAATGTGCGAGAGTGTGGTAGGAAAATAAAGGTCCGTCAGGTTTGTGCGTAAGCTTACGTCGTGCAATGTTATCGTTTGGCTGGCCATACTACCGTTAATGGGACCGGGCTAAGGTGCGCACAAGAGCTAAGACGAGTATCAGTATCCCCCCCCGCTCTGGGGGGATACTGATACTCAGTGAGCCAACCGCCGCATCTTCCCAGCGTTGTACAGCATTCATTGCGCTACTGCCTCATGGATGCGAACAACGTTCGTCCCACAACCACTTCACGAATACAAACAGCGTTCGACCTGCCACCACAAGCTACTTGGCAGGATCCATTGCTTTACTGGAACAGATATGACCCGCATCTCGGCCTTGGGAACCAGGTAGCATTGAGCTGAGTTAGGTTTTTAGTCGAGTATGGAAGTCGAAGCTAGCTTGCTAGCTGCAAGCTTAGAGGGCGTGTTTCAGCAAACGAGCTCCATTCAGCCCGCCCACTGGGCTTGTGTCAGCTCCAGCAATGGCCCGCCTTTTTGCCCATTTTTGGATTATCTGGGAGGTAGGCGGAGTCAAGTAAGTGCCAAGATGGCGACCAAATTTGCTTCAAAATGGATATTCAGAAACCTATGGGTGACGTCACGGAGGCTACATCCATGTTTTATACAGTCAATGGTTGCAACAGTGGCGTAGCCAGCGGGTGTGCCAAGACACGTCCCTTTATGACAGCAATTAGTCCTGGCTAGTTCTCAATCATTTTCCTTTATATACGCGTTTTCCAATTATCGTAATTTGCAACTGAAAACACGGTTTCTCTCCATATGCGATCTAACAGCGAATAAATCATGGGCAAAATTCAGTACAGTTGCGGAACAAGAACAGAGAATTGGGTTGCACAACCATCTGTTTAAAACAATTATTAGTCCTGACCTGCTCTCAGTCATTTTCATAACAGAAGGTTCACTCCGAGAGCACTCCACACTTAACAGGTGCTGCTTGTTCTCCCCGATTAGGTAAGACGACAATAATTCATCTGGATGCGTATTTGCTGTATTTAAATCAAAGTTATTCAAAATTGCATACCTGTCGACTCTCACGCAAATAGCTGGAGCCACACGTTTTTTATAGCCTATTGAACTGCCGAGCACCCCTTTTTTTTTTAACAACCCACACAATACCGAGAGTGAAAGTCCACGTTTCATTGGAACACGGACCAGTTCAATCAACGCGAAGCATTGGCCTATTAATAAGTAAATTATTTTGCTGTACTGAATTTAGCCCATGATTTCATCGTTGTTAGATCGCATATGAAGAGAAACCGCGTCTTCAGTTGACAATTACGATAATTGGAAAACGCGTCAATAAAGGAAAATGATTGAGAACTAGCCAGGACTAATTGCTGTCATAAAGGGACGTGTCTTGGCACACCCGCTGGCTACGCCACTGGGTTGCAATCTACGTAGGTGGTCTTGTGATCCCCGAAGCAAAACGTACGCAATGCTTGATCACAGCATCGTGAAAATGGGGAAATCTTGTGCTGCTGTTGGTTGCACCAATAATGATGCTATTCAATCGTCCGGAAAATTTCTTTTGAAAGAACGGCTTGTTAAATTAAGAATAATTGACTGTGGAAAGCCTTAAGCCCAGTTCAGACCAAAGATTGGCAACGAGACGGGCTGAGACTTGCAACTACTTGTGACGCACCGGTCTGCAATGTTCTGAAACCTGCCAGTTCACACCGATGCGACAAGATGAGATGGTGTATCGTTTCCACAGCAACGACTCCCTGTGCTAACATTCTAACTGCCGGCTTTTCAGGCCTTTTTTCCAGTTGATACATTTGTTGCCGAGTTTGAAAATATTGATAATAGTGATGATGAGTTTGGCACAACAGTTGCATTTCTGCTATTAAAAAAAGAGCGAGGACACAGAAAAAGAAAGGGGTGAGAATTTGGAGCTGTCCATCACAGTGGCGCAGCCAGAACTTAAAATTGGGTGGGCACTAAACATCTCTTTAAAACATTTATTCATTCTGACTCGATCACGCTCATTTTTTTCTAATTAACTATACATTCAATCCAAAAACACTCTGCACTATCAGGTGTTGCTTGTTCAGGCAAAACGACAATCATTCATTTGGACGCGCAATTTTGTGCATTTCAAATGTAGCCACACCTGAAAATTGAGGGGCCACACAACATCACTTTACTACAGTTATTATACCTAACTTGTTCTCAGCCATTTTCCTTTGTTAAAGCAATTTTCATTTGGCAATTAAAGACCCGGCTTCTTCCGTGATGCGATCTAAGGACAACTAATCAATAGGCAATCAATAGTTCAGTTCAGAAAACTCATAAGTTGTACTTTTTTATGACTTGAAAATCACAACAAAGAAAACCAGCAATGACAACTTAAACAAATTTATTCTTCACTGAAAAAAAAAAACTTCTATAAATAATCCACTGTTCCATCCTATAATAACACTCTAATGCCACTATGTAACTCTGTTGCCAAAACAAAAACTCTGCTTCGGCTGACCAAAATCACAGCATTTATATAGACTAGCAACATTCTGGAAAGATCTACAGGATTCCTGGGCAATCCCGCCCCCTCCAGGCAGGAAGATGCCAGAAGCTTCTAGAAAGCACTAGTTTATTACAAATGATATTACATCAGATCATGTTTTGCTACAGACACACCACCAGAGGGTGCTGAAGAACAAAATAATTAGCTGACCAGCAAGGCAGCAAAAACAGCATGTAAAAAATCTCCATTTACAAATGAAATATAATGCTGTACATAAAATACTCATACATAACACCTCCCCTCTTTAAGAAAAGAAAGGTTTGCTAAAAGCTTTCTTTTGTTAAAATGAACACAGTTTTATAATCAGTATAATCTTAAACTTTATACAAAAAGTATCATTGATCATTATAACAATCATATACATAACAACCAGTGCAATTTTCACAATCAAATAGAAGAGAAAAATTTACATTTTTCACAATCAAAGAAAGAAATAAAATTACATGCATGAAAGTGCATCTGGAATAACATTATCTTTTCCCCTGATGTGAGAAATATCCAAATCATACTCTTGCAAAAGTAAACTCCATCTCAGTAATCTTTGATTCTTGTTTTTGATCTGATGCAAGAATGTGAGGGGATTATGATCACTGAAGACCTTGATGGAAGTAGCTGAACAAGTCAAGTAGACTTCAAAATGTTGTAAAGCCAAAACAAGTGCCAAACATTCTTTTTCAATTGTTGAATAGTTTTTCTGATGTTAATCAAACTTTTTGTAAAAGTAACAAACAGCATGATCTACTCCATCAGTGTCTTCTTGCAGTAAAACTGCGCCTGCACCAATGTCACTGGCATCAACAGCCAACTTGAACTCCTTTTTGAAATTAGGAGATAAGAGAACTGGGGCATTTTTGAGGATAGCTTTCAGTTGGTCAAATGAATTTTGACATTTTTCATCCCAAACAATTTTTGCATTTTTCTTCAGTAAATATTTTAAAGGTTCAGAAATGATGGAGAAATTTTTACAGAATTTTCTGAAGTAGCCAGCCATCCCTAGAAATCTCATTAGTTTTTAGTTGTAGGCTCAGGAAATTCAATGATAACTTTTACTTTTGCATCAATAGGTTTGACTTCTTGTTTAAGGTATTTCTGCTTCTCTGGATTCATTCTGTAAGGATGCTGTTTTACAGGCTTGGCATCATCTTGTAGGATGACATCATGGTAAACCATATCAGTCCTTGATGGAACGTCAGGGAATATGTGACTATATTCAAATATGAGCTGCTTTAGCTGTTCTTGTTGAAAAGGGTCCAGGTGGGACAACTTGCTGTCAATATTTTGAAGAATGTCTGAATTTTCAAGTTTGGCTGGACTAGGTTCATTTTCCAAGGGGCAGTCACAATCTTCTTCAGAATTTTCCAGTTCAATTGTATTTACCACATTGACTGGCTTTTGCTGAGTGTCTCTGTCAATGTATTCTTTCAGCATGTTGATGTGACACATTTGTTTTTGTTTCCTCCTTCCAGGGGTTAAAATGACGTAATTTAGATCACTGACCTTTTTGAGGACAGTGTAAGGGCCGAAATATCGGGCTCTTTGAGGGTTTCCAGGAACTGGCAAAAGCGCAAGGACATTGTCACCAGTTTTAAAACTTCTGTCTTGGGAATGAAGGTCATATCTGGCTTTCATTTTGCCCTGAGCCTCTGTGTGATTAGACTTAGCAAAGTCACAAGCCTTAGAGAGACGATTACGGAAGTCAGAGACATACTGAAGCAAGTTCATTGGGACATCATCTTCGGCCAGCAACTTTTCCTTCAGAAGCTTCAGAGGTCCACGGACTGTATGCCCAAAAACAAGCTCAAAAGGACTGAACCCAAGAGACTCCTGAATAGCTTCATGGGCAGCAAACAGAAGAAGATGGACACCTTCATCCCAGTCTTTCTCTGTGTCAAGGCAGTAGGTCCTTATCATGTTCTTCAGGGTTTGATGGAACCTCTCCAAAGCACCTTGACTCTCAGGATGGTAAGCTGATGACCTGTATTGTTTAATACCAAGCTCATGCATAACTTGTTGAAATATGCCAGACATGAAATTTGACCCTTGATCAGACTGAATAGACTTAGGAAGACCAACAAAGCAAAAAAACTTGGTAAGAGCCTTGATGATAGTCTTCGCCTTGATATTACGAAGTGGAATTGCCTCAGGAAACCGGGTGGAAGCACACATGATAGTCAGTAAGTACTCACAACCAGACCTAGTCTTCGGCAATGGTCCAACACAGTCAATGATGATCCGACTGAAAGGTTCTTCAAAAGCGGGAATGGGCTTAAGTCGAGCCTTTGGAATATTCTGGTTCAGCTTCCCAACAATTTGACAAGTATGACAGGATTTGCAGTACTCCTGTACATCCGACCTCATGGAAGGCCAGAAGAAATGATTCCTGACACGTTGAAGGGTGTTCTTGATACCCAAATGACCTGACATAGGATTGTCATGGGCCAGACTAAGAGTTTCTTGACGATAAGACTTTGGAAGAACAATTTGATGGGTGATCATCCACTCTTCATCTGCAGAAACATCAGGTGGATGCCACTTTCTCATAAGCACACCATTTTTGTGGTAAAAACAGACAGGAACTTGAGTAGCCTCTTGTTCACTTGCAGCCTGTGGTAGAAGATGCGCTAGATCACAAGCTTGTTGTTGCTCCTGAATAAGTTGTTTCCAAGACAGAATGTCATTAGAATGACCTGACAAGGACAAGTCTGAAGATTTCCCAGACATCTCAGGACTGGAAGGTTCCTGATGAAAAGACTGCCCAATGAAGGTGTCAGCCAGGTTGAAGTCCAGGTCAGCATCATCTTGAATAGCCTTTTTGGCCATAGAACGAGTAACTGCACATGAAGGATAGAGCTCTGGAATTTCCTCCTCTATAGAGTCAGATTCTTGATCAATCAAAGGAGTGTCAGTTACAACAGGGTAGGGCACAATCTTATCCCCAGCAAGATCCTTACCAAGAAGCAAATTAACACCTTTGAAAGGAAGAGAAGACCTAACACCAACAGTAACAGGCCCAGAGACCAAGTCTGATTTGAGATGAACATTATGGAGAGGTACACTTGTAAAACCACATTCTACTCCTTGAATAAGGACATTAGCCTGAGTAGACAATTTGTCCGAAAAAGGCAGAATATCTGCAAGAATAAGAGATTGGGAAGACCCAGTATCCCTTAGAATTCGAACAGGAGCAGATGAGGAAAAATCATGAGAAAGTGAGACAAAACCATAGGTGATGAATGGCTCAAAACCCTCCATAACAGAATCAGACACAGAAGGTAGAAGATCAGACAAACTGACCTTTGATACAAGAGATTCTCTCCTAGTGAAAGCAGTTGGCTTGGTTTCTTCTCGTTGTTGTTTTTTCTTGAGAGTATAACACTCAGAAATAAGGTGACCTTGCTTTTTGCAGTATTGGCAAGACACAGAAGGTAAAGAATCAGAGGATTGCTTCTCACTGAAAGGTTTCCTCTCAGAAGTGGCCTTAGAATCATTAGAAGTGTTATTAGAAGAAGTCTTGGACTGAGACTTGCCTTGAAATTTAGAAAAAGTGGATTTTTTGACAAAAGAAGACTTATGAGTCAATGCAAAACTATCAGCTAGGGTGGAAACATCTTGCAAAGTATTGGCTTGTTTCTCCTCAAGGAAAATCTTTATATCAGTATGGACTCACCTTTTAAATTCCTCAACCAAGATAAGTTGCCTCATTCTGTCAAAATCTTTCTCAACTTTCATGGAATTACACCACTGATCAAACAACTGTTCCTTCAACCTGCCAAATTCAACATGAGTTTGACTGGCTTCCTTGCGAGAATTCCTAAATTTTTGCCTGTAAGCCTCGTGGACCAATTCATAACCCTTCAGAATGGCAGATTTGACAAAATCATAATCAGTACACTGTTGGACAGATAACTGGTTATAGATTTTCCTAGCTTTGCCAGTAAGAACACTTTGTAACATCATTGTCCAATGCTCTTTTGGCCATTTCAAATTTTCAGCAATTTTTTCAAAATGGGTAAAGTATTGGTCTACATCATTTTCTAGGAAGGGAGGAACAAGTCTGATGTGTTTAACCACATCAAAATGATCAGAAAGTCCAAAAGATTTTCGTAACAGTACCTGCTTCTATTTTCTTCATTTCCAATTCGTTCTGCAAATTTATCCTTCTTTCTTCCCATTCTCTCTCCTTCTCCAACCTTCTTTCTTCCCTCTCCTTCTCCAACCTACTTTCTTCCCTCTCCTTCTCCAACCTTCTTTCTTCCAGTTCTCTATCCCTCTCCAACATTCTCTCATCCAGATCTTTCAGACGTAGCTGAAATTCAAGTCTTTGCAGCTCTGTTGCAGGCACCTCCACATCTTTAATCAATTCTGCTGCTTCTTTCCCAAAGACATCTTCATCGATGAAATGTTGGACCAAAATGTTCAATATTTCTTGTTTCTTCATTGATGATTTCACATCAGATAATCCAAGGGTTGAGGCTATTTGCAGCAAGTCCTTCTTCTTTGCCAGCACAATTGATTCCTGGGTTGGAGTTTTCAAAAAATTTTCAACATCAAAAGTCATGATTGCTGGCTTTTCAAATAGTCACAAGATTTAAAAATGACAGATCAGCTTTAATCTTTGGTGAATTCAATCGTTGATCCAATGAATGGTTTATCTCGGTGGGACCTCCAATTTGTTATGACTTGAAAATCACAACAAAGAAAACCAGCAATGACAACTTAAACAAATTTATTCTTCACTGAATTAAAAAAAAAACCTCTACAAATAATCCACAGTTCAATCCTCTAATAACACTCTAATGCCACTGTGTAACTCTGTTGCCAAAACAAAAACTCTGCCTCTACTGACCAAAATCACAGCATTTATATAGACTAGCAACATTCTGGAAAGATCTACAGGATTCCTGGCTAATCCTGCCCCCTCCAGGCAGGAAGATGCCAGAAGCTTCTAGAAAGCACTAGTCTATTACAAAGAAGTGATATTACATCAGATCATGTTTTGCTTCAGACACACCACCAGAGGGTGCTGAAGAACAAAATAAATAGCTGACCAGCAAGGCAGCAAAAACAGCATGTAACAAATCTCCATTTACAAATGCTTTACATAAAATACTCATACATAACACAGGCTACAGTATAAAGTTTCTTTTCAGAGTTTTTGCTTCTCCGATAGGCCTAGAACCCACCTTGCGCACCACATACCACTTTGCAAAATGCTTTATTACTGCAAGAAATCAGCCTGGGCACTAAAAATGAGGTCAAAGAAGAGAAATATGTGAACCATTTTACAAAGAAATTAAAAAGAGTAAACACTTTTATATTCTTTATAGCTGTTTTCCCAGGCACTGGCAGTCATCTTGAAAAATGGCGGCCATATTGGAATTTTTTATTGGCTTGCACTTTTGTCGCAAAATGTGACGTATATAGAACATTGTACAACCCCTAAACGTAACATCGCCGCAAAACGTAAAACTCCCCCTAAACGTAATAAAAATTAACGCAAAACGTAAAACTCCCCCTAAATGTAATAATTCCTAACGCTAAACGTAATAATCGACCTTCCCCTAAGCGTTGAAATTTCTAACGCTAAACGTAAATACTCAGCCTCCCCTAAATGTAATAAAACTGCCGCATAAAAGCGTAATATAAATGGGCCTGTTGATTTAACCTCCTATCTTCAGAATGATAAACTTTACAGGAAAATAAAAAATAAAAAATAATATAAATATAATTTAAAATATAAATAAGATAAAAAAATGTTTAATTTTGCATGTAAGAATAGTGGACATACGAGTTTTTGTTTCTTATCAATTTGGAGATACGAGGTTTTATCAGCAGGCCGATGATATTCAATTTTATGTTGTTCATGAAGTGAGCTTCAAGTGTTCGACAATGCATTAAACAATATTTCGAGAATGCGGCGAATTTGACTCATTCAACAGGTGCTGCCTCACTAGCAGCCAAATCTGCCTACCAAAATTTACGTCAGATCTATCATAGATAAAGATCAACGGTGATTCCTCAAGGATTTTTTGACGCTAGCAAAAAGAGACTACCTGAAACATCCCTCTTTCCATAATTTTAACCCACTCTCGCCATACCTGTTGCAGGCCAAACTTTGAGCGAATCATATTTCATTTGTGCTATAACTCCTATAGGGGAGACCGGGGATGATAGTAACATTTTTTGTTTGAGCATCTGTAACTCAGGGATTCTTTATGCCAGATCTCTCAAACTTTGCAGCATAGTATCTATGTTTGTTGACTACAAATAGCACTCACTTAGACATCTATAACACAATCACAGAACGTGAATTAGCATCAAATACGAAGAGTGCACTTGTTACAACCCACCCCGCTGCTGGGATGAGTTGTAACACCGGGTGGGGATAGATGTAACACTGAGAGGTAACCTGCTGAAATAAAATATTGTTAATTCAATTTCTGCAAGGACTTTATTGAAGAATAAAGATTTAACATTAGCATTAACATTTAGCATTAAGATTTATTACATATAGGGGGAATTCTTACGTTTTGCGGCAAGGTGTGTTACATATGGGGGTGGGGAGTCTTGTACTTAGTGTTAGATAATGGTACGGTTGAAACGTTATCAGGGGCGGTGGAAGCACATCAGAATGGGGGTAGGGGCCTGTAGCCTACGTATTATACACATGAAAATAATTAAAACATTTATTCATGGGGATTCGTTTGTAAGTTATTTATAGGAACACACGTTTTCACAACTACAGACCATAAGACGTTCCCCAGGTATTTGACATAAAAATATTTTCTATCAGATGATAGAAAGTCGTTCAACTCCAATAACACATTTCTGAAAATTATGTTTAGCGGCAGTTCTATTACATACAGGGTACGGGAGACCGAGGAGTGTTGTAACACTGGGTAAAATGTAACACTGTCTTTTTGACCAATCAGAAATAGATGCAGTGATGTCATCAATATAGGACACTCCCTACTTCCTTTTTGAGCTCACAGGAGAAATGGCATATCTCTGTGTACAACTTTGTGGATTTTATGACCAAAAAACTGATTTTCAGGTAAGAAAGTAAAATTTTTCATGAAGATTATTTTTGTCTTGTGATCATTGTGTTGTAAATACAATTATTTGATTTATTATACCTAAAACAGCAGTTTCTATAGTTTAATCAGGTAGTTTGCATTCATGCTAACTTTAAACCCACATGCTTAAAAAGCTAGCTATGTAACGGCTGCCTGGGGTGGGGATAGTTGTAACACTGTCTGTTCTGAGCCCACAAAGCCTGCATCCCAGGGGCAGCTGCCTACATTTGCCACAACTGCAACAGTGAGTGAAAGAATAGTCCTGGACACACATACACACACACACACACACACACACCTAAACCAACACACACACACACACGCACACACAAACACACACACACACACAGACCTCTACTTACACACATGCATGCAAATAGGCACTCATGCAAACATACATGCAGAAGTTGTTTTGCTCTGAATTATAAGTTTTTGAGGAACTTTGCTTTTCGTTTACTTAAAATGGTTCAGCTTGTAGATAATGTTAAATCTTTATTCTTCAATAAATTCCTTGCAGAAAATTACTATAGAATATTTTATGTCAGCAGATTACCTCTCAGTGTTACATCTATCCCCACCCGGTGTTACAACTCATCCCAGCAGCGGGGTGGGTTGTAACAAGTGCACTCTTCGTATTTGATGCTATTTCACGTTCTGTGATTGTGTTATAGATGTCGAAGTGAGTGCTATTTGTAGTCAACAAACATGGATACTATGCTGCAAAGTTTGAGAGATCTGGCATAAAGAATCCCTGAGTTACAGATGCTCAAACAAAAAATGTTACTATCATCCCCGGTCTCCCCTATAGGAGTTATAGCACGAATGAAATATGATTCGCTCAAAGTTTGGCCTGCAACAGGTATGGCGAGAGTGGGTTAAAATTATGGAAAGAGGGATGTTTCAGGTAGTCTCTTTTTGCTAGCGTCAAAAAATCCTTGAGGAATCACCGTCGATCTTTATCTATGATAGATCCGACGTAAATTTTGGTAGGCGGATTTGGCTGCTAGTGAGGCAGCACCTGTTGAATGAGTCAAATTCGCCGCATTCTCGAAATATTGTTTAATGCATTGTCGAACACTTAAAGCTCACTTCATGAACAACAAAAATTGAATATCGTCGGCCTGCTGATAAAACCTCGTATCTCCAAATTGATAAGAAACAAAAACTCGTATGTCCACTATTCTTACATGCAAAATTAAACATTTTTTTTTATCTTATTTATATTTTAAAATATATTTATATTATTTGATTATTTTTTTATTTTCCTGTAAAGTTTATCATTCTGAAGATAGGAGGTTTTATCAGCAGGCCGACGATATTACGTTTTGCGGCAGTTTTTATTACATTTAGGGGGAGGCTGAGTATTTTCGTTTAGCGTTAGAAATTTCACGTTTAGGGGGAAGGTCGATTATTACGTTTAGCGTTAGGAATTATTACATTTAGGGGGAGTTTTACGTTTTGCGTTAATTTTTATTACGTTTAGGGGGAGTTTTACGTTTTGCGGCGATGTTACGTTTAGGGGTTGTACAACATTCATACCAAATTTCATGCTTGCATCATCAAATGCATGATTCTGGCCCAAAATCACCTTTAGCTGCTCCACTACATGAGTTGGCATTAATGCAATAGAATCAAATTTAGATTATTTCATGTTTTAATGGAATTTTTAATATTGGATTATTTAATTTGTTATTAAAAATATTATTGGCCGATGGATCCCAACTAAGACTACAAAACTCTGGAAGACCGCATTTACTTGTTTTAGTTGATTTAACAGTAATTAAATTTTGCAGCTGCTTAAGTTCTTCTTCTTGCAACTTTTTCTCAGTGGCATCTCTCCACCTAATGTGCCAAAGTCAGCTATTTGAACATGGAACAACACTTACATGGTGTTAAGTGTGCATTATCTATGCTAATTACAAACAATTGGGCGCGCGCCTCTAGTTTACAATCAAATGGGATTCATCATTCACCACTCATGGGTAAGACCAGATTTGGATGGTAAAAACATTTGGTGCATCTGGAGTTGACTTCTCTTATTTTTTCTCTTAACAAAAAAAAAAGAGAAAATGTGAAAGAATTTTAAGAGAATGTTGCTGCATGAGGCCCATTGTGTGTTAACCCCTAAAACTCCAATTTTCCCCTTTAGGTTTTCCTTAAGTTTAAAGTCAGAAAAAGTATTTTCTTTTTTTCATATTACAGGATAATGTCCCATTCATATTTTGTATCTCCTGGTTGCAGCCCATTCCAAAGGCACATCCCACTTATATTTAGAAGAATATTCAAACCCAGGACGCCATGTTTTGTGGCCACAGCATTACATCAGATGGAAAATATCTACATCTTGTACATCATTTTATACACATTTCCCTGTAAATCAGCTGGACACGTTTGGGATCATAGAAAACTGTGGGATTTTTACTTGAATTTAAAATAAGCACGAAGTTCCACAGGTTTGAATATAGCAGTTGTATTTTGCGGACCAATACATGGGTCCGTAGGTTTTATGGGGCTAAGTTGTATGTGTGATTGGCCCTTTTATGAAGGGTGCACAAATTAGATTATGCAGTCCTTTTGCATGAGAATGCAGTTTTATACAGTAGTGTGCTGTGATGATTATACACTTTAAGAAAATTAAGATAAATCAGAAGCCAAGTACTATTGAAGTATTTATTTGATGTAATATAGGAACATATAGATGAAAATAAGTAAACAGACAACAATATATAGTAAAAACAAAAATACTAATGTCTTTTTTAGAGAAAAAGTCAATGTCTAGTATGACCACACTTGCTTTGATTACAGCATTTAATCTTTCAGGTATATTTTTCACATTTTTTTAATTCTTCATTTTCTAAACCATTCCACATGGTTTGAAGTTCTCTCCAAAAAGATTCTTTCAATGTTACAACTGATTTGCTTCGTCGGATTAAGGTCTGGATTTTGAGCAGACCAAATCATAATTTTTATGTCACTGGATGTTTCTTTCAGACTGAGATAATTCTTGCTTGACTTAGAAGTACATGTAGGGTCATCAACTTGTTTAAAATAAAATCCCAGACCAATCATTGTCTTCTAGATGGCAATGCATGCCTCACAGGGATGCTGTGATGCTTCTTTTGATCCATGGTTGCTTTGATTTTTATGAGATCAACTCCTTTTGAATAGACTGAACCCCAAACCATAATATTACCACCTCCATGTTTTAATAAAAGGATTAAACAGTCATTTTTGAAACATTCTCCAACTCTACGGCGCACATACGTTCTGCGTTTGGGTGAGAAAATTTTGAGTTTGATTTATCAGTCCAAAAGACTTGTTCCCAATCCACTGGTGGCCAATCCTTGAGTTTCTTGGCAAACTCAAGTGTTTTTTTTTATGTAGCCAGCTCTTGGCAGCAACACGACCAATCAGACCATCACACAGGCATCTGGAAACAGGAGATCTTGATACTTTCACCTCTTCACTTCTGGCGCTATTAACATCATCATGGAGTTGTCAATTTTTCTTACTTGTCATACACAGATAAGGAACATCAGAGGCTTTAACCTCCATTTTGCTCCTCTATTACTGCTAGTTTTCAGCGAACTGATCTTTTTGAAAGGCTTGATGGTGTTTCTTACAGTGCCATGGCAGCATTTAACGTCTTCAGCATCATATAAGGCCACAATGCAACTACGAACAATCTCAGAGAGCTCCTTCTGTCGTGCCATCGAGTTTAACACTGTGACACTGCATATAGCTCATGTCACCTTATAACCTGGAACAACCGACCATCAGAGGTAATTTTGCTGAATAATATTGCCTCAAACCAGTTTAAGCTAATTTTTTAGCATCAGATATCATGGAATGAGCCTTTAAACATGCATTCAGGCTATGCTAGAGTCAAAAAAATGAAATTTGTGACACCTCGCAATTGATATTAAAAAATTGACGTTTTCAGTGTTTTTGTGTGTAACCCATATTTTTACCTCAATTTACTTGTGGGAATTATTATTATTTTTGTTCTCATGGCCTAAAATAGCATTTTTCAATACATTTTCACCAAAAACATTATAGAGAAGTAATATATTAGGTCCCCTTTTAGAGGAAAGTGGTGGTGGTGAATAATCATCACTGCACTCTACAGCAATTTCAAATTTTCCTGCAAGTTTTATATTTGTTGCATCCAGGGGAGTGAGAATAAAGTTGTGGACTATGTTAATCTACTTGTAGACCCTTCCAAATATTGGTTTAGTATTTATGTCTTAGGTGCATATGTGTGTGTGTGTGTGTGTGTGTGTGTGTGTGTGCGTGCATGTGTGTGTGATGTTCTGATCAATCACTTTAGGGCACGGAATTTGGTCACTGGGGGAAGGTGACCAGCCCCAAGTTCATTTTCTCCAGGGACCTGCATAAATCTTCTTATGACTCTGCACATGATGTTTTGAATTGCGTGACATCAACCAACTCCTTATCCTGCAATGACAGGAATTTCAGTTCTTCCTAAAAGCCAACTTCACTGTCCTCCAAATGATTACCTTCTCACCTCCTTTCTCCCTCCTCCATATTTCCCTGTCCCAGGAGAGAAGAGTTGTCTTTTTGGAGTTGTCATTACAGTGTGATTACCTGGCCTCTCACCCCCCTTTATATTTTGATCTTTGACTCCTTTCAAGGGAATTATGCTCATTTCTTTATATTTTGATCTTTGACTCCCTTAGAATACTCCTGATTGTTCAAAGTCCAAAAAAGGTCCTTATTTAGCTCATACTGCCATCCTCTAAAAACCCCATTTGTAGTCCATTGTAGTCTCTGCCTGAAACGCCTCGTTTGGGAGGCTCTTCCGCATCTGGGCGGGACTCGGGAGAATGCAGTTTTCCGGGTTTGCCTCCCCAGTGTGAAACGTGAGACGCGTCTGCCATCTGAGCTAAGCAATCGGCAGGGAAATTCCGCAAACAAACACAGTACATGTGTATAGATCTAATGAAATGAACTTGTTCTAATAAGCATAGCGGCCCGGAAAGTGGAGGATGCAGTCTTGAAAAGTCTGGCAGCTCAACCTCTAATTTGCTATCTACCTACAGCTACTATGGTGGTGTACACGGTGTTTCTACTCTATAGCTAGGATTGAGGGAAAGCTATAATCCACCCCATACAGACACATTTGTAGAACGGATCGACATACCCAAGTGTAGACCGGAGACCGTAGAAATCCGGTCAGTCTGAGTTTAGAGGGAAACATGATCCAATGAGGAGCAGCAAAAAGTGGACTAAAAACATATGGACTGCTTAGGTTTGTATTATAAGGACCTGCTGGTTTGTGTGCATAACTGTGGTGTGTCGTTAGCTTGGAGTAACAAACAGCTTCTGTGCTGGTATATAGCTTCTGTGCTGGTAATGGTTTACTTATTGCGTTGGAATGACCAGCGTTTGCTTGCGGCAAATGGGCGGGATAAGCGCTTTCACACCAGGCCTGGTTAATGGTTTACTTGCATTGACTTTGAATGTAATCTGTCGGAATGACCAGCGTTTGTGTGGCGGAAAATGGGCGCGATAAGTCTTTGCATTGACTTTGAATGTAATCTGTCGATGCGAAAAATTTTTTTTGCATCGGTGTACATTCAAAGTCAATGCATTGTCTTTGCATTGACTTTGAATGTAATCTGTCGCACAAAAATTAGTTTCGTGTCCGGTGTGAAAGCGGCTTAATGCGCCCATAAAGCGTGTATTCACGTCTTTGCATTGACTTTGAATGTAATCTGTCGCACAAAAAATTTGTTTTGTGTCCGGTGTGAAAGCGGCTTAACGCGCCCATAAAGCGTGTATTCGCGTCTTTGCATTGACTTTGAATTTAATCTGTTGCGCAAAAAATTTGTTTCGCTTTATGGATAGTGCGACAGCTAGAGAGAGCCCTGGTTATGTTATGAACATAATGCAGTTTTTACAGACCGTAAGTTCCGTTAGCCTGGACAGTTGCTTATGTGGAGCTAGCGAATCGATCATTTCTACAGGAAAGAATTTCTTACTCAATCTCTGCCTTTTTCGGCTTTTTATTAGCCAGAACAATTTCTAAAGGGGGATGAAATTATGCCAGGGCAATGCAGAGAAATCGTTTGTTATACCAGACACATTAGAGCTTGTGCGTTTCAAGATTGCTTTCACGTCGCATCAGAGAGCTAGCCCAGATATTGGTGAAGTATCCGGCTGATCCCGGTCATGGATAAGTGAAGCGATCACAAGCAGCCGTAAACAAACCCAAACACGTATCCCAAGCTCTGCAAAACCTATGTCTGGTCTAACTGCAGCCTTTTGAGCCCAACTTTGCAGACACATACAGCACCTGTCCAGTAAGCTTCAACTGTAGTGGCTACAATCGGGCAACGTTATGATGAAACTGCCACATTGATGCTTACCGAAGTAACACAAGCATACCGATCAGAATTACTGCATATAAGTTAACCAGGAGCATTTTTAATTAGCACGGCGGCAGGCAAACTAACATGCAGTAGCTGGTCACCGAGCGGTCATAACAACCGTTTGAGGCCAGTTGTTAGTGCTAACTATCGTTAGCGGTCCTGCTAGCCACCCGTAACACGTTAGCTTCACTTACATTATTTGCTGTTATATCGTTACTTACAGCTTTTGGCTCCGAGTGCTTGATCGATGCAACTGCTTCAGGTTTGAGAAGCAGCTGAGACACATATCCAGTGTTGAATTATCCTTCACTGACAAAGCTGTCTTTGGTGAAATGCTGAGCACAAACAGCTAACGTTCCCTTTGGCCGTGGCTGTTTGCTGCCAGCAAACAAAAAAAAGCTACCCACTGATTTCTGGAGGCATTGTCTTTTGGAAGAGAAATAGGTGCTTTTCTTTGTGTCCAAAAGTAAACGGACAAGCAGCTTTGGGAGAGATACTGACAAAACTGCACCTCAAATGATCTGCGGTTCTTCTTTTGTATTTCCAAAAGTGTAGACGCTACTAAGGCATAGTATGATCCGCAGTTGTTTGTGCCTGCTTGAATGGTTTCCAGTGTGGGCAGGTCCAGCGCCGTGATTGGCTCTGGCTAGGTCTGTATTAATTGGATGGCACAACCTGACGTCAGGTTTTGCCCAGATCTCGGGAAGATCTCGGGACGAGCTGTTCAGAGAGGAAATCACATTCACGAAATCACGTTTTTGGATTACGGAAAAACCCCTGTATTTTATGTTTAGAAACTTTTCAGAGGTTGAGCATGGACATCCAACATTATAACATTACTTACATGTATTAAAAGAAGGATCAGCATAATAGGTCCCCTTTAAACATACAATACATCTTCTGAATGTCAATGCTTGAAGGTACTATCAAGGTTCTGTACAACAAGATGCTGCAAGGGTCATTTCCATCAGTTATCAACTGACCCTGATGATGAGCCACAGGAAATGTTATATTTGCAAGAAATGCATTCATTCTCATTAGAAAAATTCATTTCCCCGCTGGAATAAAGGAATATTTTTTTTTTCAAATAAGATGAAGCTAAATGCAATCTAATACTGTATAAGTAGTGGACTATACCAGTTGTAAAATAGTGAAAATGTATTAAACCCATCAGAATTTTAAAATTAGTAAGGCTATTAAATTCTAAAATACATATGCATTACTGGTATACGAGCTGAAAGCGATGCTTACTCTAATAATATTATGTGAATTTGTATGACTTGAATGACCAGTTACCCACCAACCAGAATCTCACAGAAGGTAATTGGGTCTTTTCAGCGGGAGTATGGCAGTGAGGACAGATTCTTTGTGAGCAATATATTGGTCTCTTTAATTTTCCCCCTGGATGACCACCAATGTAAGGCCAGCTTTGACCGGCATCAGGCGAGATGACCAGGGAGAGTGTGAAGGAGTGGGTGGGAGGCTTGAAGGGAGGTATTAGCTTCTGTGTGGTATCAGTCTTAAAGAAATATCAGCCAATGGCAAAACAATAGGAATCAAGAGACAGACTTGGAACAGTCTATATAAACAACAGAATGGTTTCTCCATTTTCGAATGCATTTTTAGGTAAGCTGGCCTCATTACTGCAGCGTCATTCTCCATAGATTCAGGAGTATGTGTTTATGTATGTGTGTGTGTGCAGGGGGGTGTTTGGGTGTGTGTTTGTGTATGCGTATGCGTGTGTGCGCGTGCAAGTGTAGGTTTATGTGTTTAGGTGTGCTCTTGTACTTGCTACAAAGTGAGAACCAAAAAACGTTTTTTTCCGACAGAGTGGGGACATTTTTGCGAAGTGAGGACATTTTGGCCGGTCCTCACAACTACAAAGGCTAATTGTGACTTATTAGTTAAGGTTAGGGATAAGGTTAGAATTAGGGATAGGTTAAGGTTAGGGTAAGGGTTAGGGTTAGGCATACATTTCTTATTGTTCAGATTAGGGAAAGGCTGTAGAGACACAGGAAGAATGAATGGAAGTCAATGTAATGTCCTCACAAAGATATAAGTGCAAGGATGTGTGTGTCTGCGTGTGTATGTGTGGGTGCGCGTATTTGTGTGTGGTGTGCGTGCACAAGCATCTTGTCCTGCCTCAGTCGAAGTCGCTACACCATGCACAAGGTGACCTGACAGCGTCTGGAAACTCTTTCCAGTGATTGTTCAATCGTTTCATGGATACGTCTTTAAAGCAAGTTTACTGCTGGAATCCACAGTAAACACTGCTGTTGAGGGATCAGTGTTTGATCACAGGAGGAGAGGGACAGAGATTGGAGATTCCATGCAGGCGCAGTAACCAGGGCATAATCCCTACTTTACTGAATCAATACTGCACTAATCAGTCCATCTTCAGGGCTGCTGTGTTCCTAATGCAAGAAATGAAACAGAAAAGAGAAGTGCTCACTCTGAGCTTGAATTTACTAACATCTTGAACAATGACTCACAAGAGCATCTCTGCTCCTGCTTTGAGTACGCAATTCATTTAAAAAGAAATGAGCTGCAAATGTGATATGATGTTGGTTACCAGTGGTCGAGGGACGTACAAGGAAAACAAATACAAAACAGTTTCCACCACTTACTGCCTGATGCTGTCCATTATGAATCGCTAGAGTGATTTTCACAGAAATGGCCATTTTCTGAGGAGAGCACAATCAGAAAAAAAAAACATAACAATGTGAACAAGAAGCTAGTGCAATTCTCTCACCCCAATTCTCATCTATTCTCCTGCAAAGAACTACAGTGCCCAACTGAATGTATCATTTATTCCAAACGAAATTACCCCTTTGTAGTGCACCAACACCCTCGATAAAACTCTTGATGCTCTCAAATACACACAAACACTGCAACACACGTGCATGTGAGCACACCACAAACATCCACAGACACATGTATTTTATTTTAGAAACAAATCTTTGTTTTCTTTCAATGTCAGAAAAAAAAATTGTGGAAGCTACATTTTTCCTAATTCTTGAATATGGTGATCTGTTGTAAATGAATTCATCAGCTCATAGTCTGTAAATGTTGGATTCCTTGTATCACAGGGCCCTGAGATTCATTATAAACTGCAGAAGCCTAACACATTGTTGTGTACTGCACTCGGAGGTTAATTCGCCATCTTGTTCCACACGTCGACTCAGCCATTGGTTTGTTTTTCTATTCTCAGTAGAATCCCGTGTTATTTATTGTGTTACAGGACTTGTGTTACATGTCTCCAAAAGTGGCTCCTATTTTACAAAGTTGCAGTCTCAGGACATTGTTCGCTTATGACTGTTCTTAAGACTTGCGATAAAATTAAACACTTTGATTGATCCAGGCGAAGAAGGCCCTGGTATGGTTCTCTGCACCCTCAACCAGGAGCAGCTTACAGTCAGACTAAGTTTTTTTAGTCTGGGACTGAAAAATTTTGGTAAAGCCCACTGTGAGTTTAAACCAGGAACTGTTAAGTTTTGAAAATAACACTGTGAGTTTAAAGCTGTTATAAAGTGTATGGAAGCAGAGTTTATCAAAACCTGTAAATGTTCATTATAATTGTGTTGTGACTGGTGCACTTTTTAATGTATTGTATATTGTATAATTTGGTTTGTTTTGACTTGATGTGAGTTTGCCAATGTATGACTATGGCTAGTCTTGGCCAGGTCTCTCGTGTAAAAGAGATTTTAATCTCAGTGGGACCGACCTGGTTAAATAAAGCTTAAATAAATAAGTAAACTAGAAAAGGCTGCTTGCTTCAGCGAGAAAAGTTGAAGAGGTTGGCTTATAAAATGAAGGTGCTTGGAAACTGAAAGGCAAAGGAAAATGCTGAAGAAACGTTGAAAAACTGCTGAAATGTAAACACAAGACTTTAAAGCTGAAAGTAATTGTTTGTGGAATTCTGGCTTTTCAGCTGCATCATGACCGAGCCTACTCCGCTTAAACCCAGCTGTAAAAAAAATGGTCAATTGGAGTCAATGAGGTTAACGCATCTCTCACTATGGCTCTGTGCCTATCTAGGTCAACGCAGTGCATGCTGAGAAGTTAGCTTTATGACAGAGCAAACATGGCTGGCCACCTTGGCAGACTGCCGCAGCTGTTGTTGCTTATAGCTCATTGTCAGTGTCTCCCACAGTCCCCGAACTGTACAATGCTGACCTGGCCAAGTAGTGAAATGCTACTATTCAAGGCTCTCTGTTCATTTCTGTGCACTGTGTTCACTAACTAAAAAGTCAATAATAGCAAGCTGCAAGATATCATTAGCACATGTTGTGATATTATTCATGGCTCCCTTTTTATTTCTGTGTGATTATTAGCTAGTTAGCTCGCGAAAACACAGTGTACAGAACGTGTTCGAAACAGGTCGAACTTGAGCCTTGAAATTGCCATCACTGTAGATGACATGATCATTAGCTAGCTATCGTTAACTATTAAAGTACTCAATGAGTATGGAAAAGTTACGTCTGCTGGCTTAGCAAGGATGGCAGTTACGGTCATTTTGATACCAATATTTCCCCTGTTTTAGATACGATCGTAAATATATCTAGCTAGTGCGAACAGTAGCTTGTATATTCTGGGATACGAGCCTGAGCAATTCTTTTCTGCTTTGCTATTTTTTTTACTGTAACATGTTCTAATTGACCCCTCCTGCAAAAAGGATAAGAAGAAGTAAGAGAAGAGAGTGTGCTGCTTCGCTGAAGCAAGCACGCAATAAATGTATGCAAGCAAGCACATGTACACCCGCACATACATACAAACACACATACCTTTTACTCAGAGCTTTTTCTCAGGAAGTAAACATGGTAATCCTCAGTGAGATGCATTTACTATCAGCTGAGTTTCAACCCAATCAATTCTTCTCAAAATTTACCACTTACTCTCACAGTTGTTGCAAATTTAAGGTAATACATTAATTGTGTCCCCTGTGAAAATGCTCACTTACATGAATGCTGGGAGATCAGACTGTGGGCAAGAGGCTCATTGCAATGGACACAGTGATAGAACTCCACTGCATACGCTGGAATAGAAGGCCCTGACACTAGAAGGTGGTGGGGTTGCATCCTATAGGCTTTGAAATGTAGGCTGCTGCCTCAGTGTTTCACAATCATTATAAAAGAAATGGATTGGTAATGCGGTCTTGGTCGCTCATATCCTGATGCAGGAAGCCAGCAGATTGGTAAAAGAGAAAACCGTTACAGTGTGACACTTGGTAGCACTTAATTCCTTGTATGTGAGGGTACCCATGCATAATTGTGCTTTCAGAAAATCAAGCGGTGGCTGACAACCTGATTCCATCCTGAGAAGGCTGGCTGTAGCTGCCATTTCTGAGACATGGTAGAATGGAGGAACTGAGAAAGGCAGACAGGCTCATGATAGGAGCTCATTACAGGAAGCAGACAGGATAGCAGGCCCTGCCCTGTAACCTTAACATGCCAACCCAGGTGTGAGGAGTGCAATTAAGGTTAACACTGACAGTGGCCTGCATTCACCAAATCACCTTTTATCAAAGTATTTCCTTAATCACAGAGGCAAGGGCCAATTAAAGTGCTTAACCAGGGAGTTATCTTTAGCTTTTGTCTGGCAAAGTGATATTCTATGATCTGAGCAATGCTTCATTTAAACATTGTTTCCACAGGTATTAATGCCTACCTATTAGACAAACAAACCAGGCATCTATGCTAAGACAGCCTTCTTCATTTACGTCAAATGCTTGAAAAAGATGATGAGTTTCTGTAGCAACCTGCACGGAGACCAGTGGGATGTGATACTGTTCTTATAAATGCACAGTAGTTTATGAATTGGTTAATCGCTTTAAAAACACATCAGCATATGCCCTGAAAAAATAGTAGACTGGAGCATAGTCATCTGCTTGCAAACGCGCACACTGACTCACAAACACACATGCACGCGTGCACACACACACACAGTCATAGCCCATTGCAAACTCAGACACATACCACTTTGATCCTACAATAACGGCATATTTTGAACAGAAAGCCACATTGGTTTTGTTGGTTGTTTTTCAAAGATGCAACAGAATAAGGGTTAGAAATATACTTAGAGTGTGAGGGAGCTAAACAATGGCATGATCTATCTGTGGGCAGCAATGAGTGGTGGGCAGGGGTGGAGCTATGGGCTTTGGGAGGGCAATGAAGGGGTGAGCCGCTGGTAGACCAGATCATGCTGGCTGGGGAGACGAGAGGATGGAAAGAGATGGCAGGAGGTCAGGGGCCACAGCTACCGCGCTTCTCATCCCAGCCACCAATACCTTCTGCTCATCTGATAAGGAGTCCTGAATCTGCCGCTGTTCCCACATCTCTCAGGAGAATAGGCTCAAAGCACTGCCCAGCTACCCAGGCCTGTCTCTGGGTCAGTTCAATTGAACTTCAAGAAGTAAAAGGGAGGAAAAAATCAGTCTCCTTTATCGCTTGTGACGCTCCACAGGGGCAACATGATACCTAAGTTGAAGGGAGTTTCCTGATTTTCAAAGTGTTTTCAAAAAAACAAGACAACTCTGTCTTAGTTTTACAGTTATTTTTATATATTGATTTCATTTTGATGTTGGAACATGCAAGATTTTTGGAATGAATGAAGAATCTGGCTCCTTCTTTGCCCCGGCCGTACTGAAGTGATTTGTTTTTTGATTTTGCTAAGGCTTTGTGCCTTTGCTTCCCATTTCTGCAGTGATGATTTCTGTCCAAGTTTTGGGCCCTTTCAGTTATTCCTTGCCTCGCTACGAGTATTTGTCAAGGAGTGCCTTTACCTTGTCTCTTTACTGAGTTCAGCTGGGAAGTGATGACTTTGAACTGAAACAAAGCATGGAGAGACAAATCAATGCAGAATGCCCCACAATGTCCCACATCTCTGCTGGCTTTAAAGCACTTCACAGCTCAAATCTTTCTAATTAGATCATCTGTGAGCTCGCTGCCCTGTGTCTAACGAACAACTACTCTGGACGACTGAACACCAACCATTTCGGCAAATTATCCCTTGAAGCTACTTGCACTTGAGGTTTGATCCTATTAATTAAATCTGGGTTTGGATTAAGCAGACAGAGAGAGGCTGTGCTGGATCAGGATGCTTAAATGGAGTTCTAAAAGTAGGTTAGTGAACCAGACCATGCCTAAAACGTCACTCCATTCATTCATGTCCTAACCAACAAGCCTATTTATACTGCCTGGATTCTACAATTCTCATCTGTCTCGTAAGATGCTCCTCCCTCCCGTTTTCTTTTATTCATCTCTCACCCCATCATTCTAGAGGAACCCCAGGGGACTTGAAAGAGCTTTTATGACTCTAAGAGGAGAAGCAACCCCCAGCCTGAGTCTCGTCGCCTAGGGCTCCCCGTTATCCCACACTGCTGTAGTATCCACCTACTCGACTCTATTCTGTCCTTCATCAGTACAAATTCCTATCCCTATTCAATAAAAAAAAATTTAGGTGTGGTCTGGAATTCATTAAAGTGCAGTAGCCTCCGTCTCAGGTAGTAATGCAGGATCAGCATCCACTAATTTCTGAAAATTACACGCTGCGTTTGGACAGCATGAAAAGACAATAATATACAGCCATCCATCAACAAATTATCAGAAAGTGCACGGTGCTGGCTTAAATTAACTTCACTAGCCAACGTTAGCTTTTTGCTAGCGGAAATTTAGCGTGTGTTTGGAGTGTTATTTTGCCTGCTTACCGACATCATAGCATAGCGTTTTTAGCATCTATAGATTCCTTAGGTTGTACAGTTTAATATGATGTGTGTATCTTCACTTGAGCTGAAAGTGAGCCCGCTACAGCTGTGGAAATACAGCATGTCAGGCGAGCCCTCGGACTGTGAGGGTAACGTTTATGTATTGGGTACAACCTAATGTTAGTACATCAAAGTTCCATGATCATAAAATCAAGAGTAACACACTGCGTTTGGAAAGCATGAAACGACAACAATATAGCTACAGCAACCCATCAACAAATTAACAAAGTGCATGGTTATTGCTAGCCTAAATTAACTAGCTAAAGTTAGCTTTTTGCTAGCGGAAATGTTAGGAGCGTTATTTCGCCTGTTTACCGACATCATAGCATAGTGTTTTTGGCATCTATAGATTACTTAGGTTTTCTAGTTTCATATGATGCGTGTATCTTCCCCTTAGCTGAAACTGAGCCTGCCTGCTACAGCCTCGGAAATACGGCATGTCCGGAGAACCCTCGGGTTGTGAGGGTAACGTTTACGTATCGGGTATACTGCCAAGTTTCTTTCGAACTACACCACTCTCCATCCAATAGCTTACAGCAATGTAGTGGCAACATTGAAGTTGGGGGAACAAAGTTGTCAGCTAATGCAAAAGTTGACATTTACAGACAATATTAAAGTGGCAGGTTCCGTAGTGTTGGAACAACGCCTTTCTGCAGGCGCAGGTTTTTAGCTAAGCCACCTTTGTACTGGGCCAAGTTGGAGAAAGAGACCGATGTGAAATGCTGAGCACACCGGAATAGGTTTGTGGCAGGGGCTGCTGGAACATTGTCGGTAAAAATAAATGCAATCCACATGTCCCTCAGCGATTCATCGCCCGATGGAATATTAAAAATATTTTTGTGCAGATTTTGGCAGCCAACAACAGAGCATTTGTGACCACCAAAACCTGTAGCTCTTCCCTTCCCCGACATTTTTCTTGGGCGAGTTTGCAGAAAACTGGGCACAGTTTGCTACTCCCAAGCCACACCTCGACTCCTCCTCCGCACAGGTACATGTCATCATGATGCCCAAACTGAAATCTCCAATTTTCATGCCTCTGGAGTAGAAAGCCTCCGGATGAGGAAAAAAGGGAGGAAGGAAGCTGCCTTGACTCCAAAACATCTCAGATTTTGTCAGAGTGAGGAATGAATAATCTATACATGCAGTAACTGGGAAAAATGTGTTTTCCAGCTAATGGATCCTTTAAGGGCAGCGTTATTGGTGGGGAAAGTGATCCTAATTTGTGTTCCTGTAAGGCCAAGCCTCCAGCCTTCCAACTCACCAGTCTATTAAGACCTGGACTGCTTTCTTTAGCCCTGTAATCATTGCATGCATCTGCTGTTCATTTCCACTGTGTGGTAGTGTTGTGCTATTTAAGGCTGAGCTTCGCACTTAGTCATTGCAAAGTCTTGTAAGCCTTACAAGCCTGTGTTTACTCTCTAGTCTTGTATATACTTTTCTCCCGCATTTGCGTGTACAAACCCCAATTCCAATGAAGTCGGAACGTTGTGTAAAACGTGAATAAAAATAGAAATACAATGATTTGCAAATCCTTTTTGACCTGTATTCAATTGAGTACACAACAAAGACAAGATATTTAACGTTCAAACTGATAAATTTTATTGGTTTTTTTGGGAAATATTCACTCAATTTGAATTTGATGCCTGCAACACGTTCCAAAAAAGCTGGGACAGGGGCATGTTTACCACTGTGTTAAAACACCTTTCCTTTTAACAACACTCAATAAGCGTTTTGGAACTGAGGGCACTAATTGTAGAAGCTTAGATAGGTGAAATTCTTTCCCATTCTTGCTTGATGTACGACTTCAGTTGCTCAACTGTCCAGAGTCTTTGTTGTCGTATTTTGTGCTTCATAATGTGCCACACATTTTCAATGGGAGACAGGTCTGGGCTGCAGGCAGGCCAGTCTATTACCCGCACTCTTTTACCATGAAGCCACGCTGTTGTAACACATGCAGAATGTGGCTTTGCATTGTCTTGCTGAAATAAGCAGGGACGTCCCTGAAAAAGACATCTCTTGGATGGCAGCATATGTTGCTTCAAAATCTGTATGTCCCTTTCAGAATTAATGGTGCCTTCACAGATGTGCAAGTTACCCATGCCATGGGCACAAACGCATCCCCATACCATCACAGATGCTGGCTTTTGAACTTTGCTCTGATAACAATCTGGATGGTCCTTTTCCTCTTTAGCCCAGAGGACAAGACGTCCATGATTTCCAAAAACAATTTGAAATGTGGACTCGTCAGACCACAGCACACTTTTCCACTTTGCGTAACTCCATCTCAGATGAGCTCAAGCCCAGACAAGCTGGCGGCATTTCTGGGTTGTTGATATATGGGTTTGACTTCACATAGTAGAGTTTTAACTTGCACCAGTAGATTTTGTGACAATCTGTGTTAACTGACAATGGTTTTCCGAAGTGTTACTGACCCCACAGGGCAATGTCCTTTACAGAATGATGTTGGTTTTTAATGCAGTGCCGCCTGAGGGACCGACGGTCACGGGCATTCAATGTTGGTTTTCGGCCTTGCTGCTTATGTGTAGAGATTTCTTCGGATTCTCTGAATATTTTGATGATATGATGGACTGTAGATGATGAAATCCCTAAATTCCTTGCAATTACACGTTGAGAAACGTTGTTCTTAAACTGTTGGACTATTTGCTCGCGCAGTTGTTCACAAAATGAACCTCGCCCATCCTTGCTTGTGAACGACTGAACCTTTCTGGGATGCTCCTTTTATACCTAATCATGACATTCACCTGTTTCCAATTAACCTGTTCACCTGTGGAATGTTCCAAACAGGTGTGTTTTGAGCATTCCTCAACTTTCCCAGTCTTTTGTTGCCCCTGTCCCAGCTTTTTTGGAACATTTTGCAAGCATCAAATTCAAAATGAGTGAATATTTAAAAAAAAACAATAAAGTTTATCAGTTTGAACATTAAATATCTTGTCTTTGTAGTGTACTCAATTGAATATAGGTCAAAAAGCATTTGCAAATTATTGTATTCTGTTTTTATTCACGTTTTACACAACATCCCAACTTCATTGGAGTTGGGGTTTGTATGTATTATACCTCTTAAAAATTAGTGCTGTTTATTGTTGATTGCAGCACTTTATTATTATTATTATCCAGGAACCTTGATTCCTTGTTCTTGTCTCTTTGTAATACATTGTACTGCAGCTAAAGTCCAGTGTTTGCATTGCTTATACTATTATCCAGGAACCTTGATTCCTTGTTCTTTTGTTTGTATCCTGCCTTGCCTTGCTGCGCGGAAGGCATAATAAAAAAAACCAAGTCCATCTTCGCATCTAAGTCCAGTCCTACACTTTGTGTCCTCCATACACATCACTGGTGCTCAGAGCACAACCCTTACAGTTCACTGCAATCACCTGTTGCAGTTTTTTGGCTTGACTTGCTATTGCATTGCCATCTCTTCCTGATAATTTGATAGCCATTCAAGATATAAACTAATATTTCAAAACAAATTGGATGTTTTTCTGTTCATTGTCGCCCTGTTATTTTGATGGGCTCTACATATTAATTGTGGTTCCTTTGAAAGACGTTTCATGAGAGATACATTTTTATCCATTTGACTATTTTCCAAACCACTTACTCCTGGTCAGGGTCATTACTTTTTCCTTCTAATTAATATAATGATAAAGCCATGGGCTTTCCATTAACTTTTACTTTGGGTGAAAGTATTACTGTGTTATTTGCATAAATGTTTCATATTTACTCAGCCATAATGAAGTATCTATCGAAATCTCAAACAAGACTTTCAGAACCATAAATTACAGCCATTAAATGGCCATGAATAGTTCACACAAGATGCTTTTTACTGAGTATTCAGGCAGCAGGACTTTTGACAAAGTAATTTCTGCTGAACACCTTGTTCAAGGAAAGAATAAGTGTCCTGTGAAACAAGCAAGTAATCTTCAGGTAATAAGCCTAGCTCCTTTAGTTTCAGTCTATATGGCAGCCAATTTCAAAGAGGATGGTAATGAACTGGAATGCTGGAAGATTCACTGCTTTCTAAACTATGCACTAACGCAGAATGCATTCATTTCAAAATCACTGAAGGAAGCCAATAATGTAACCAAACCAAACAACAGAAATTACCAAACTTTTCGAGAAAACGGTATTGGGATTATCCTCAATTCCATGGATGGTGTCACACCAAGGATCTTTTAGCTCCTCTGAAATAGACACACCTTTCCTTTCAAACAGTATGTCCTGGAAAAGAACAGAACAGAGGGTGTTGTGTGAGAGAAAGAAGGGAAGGGGAGAAGTGTGTGCTGCCAGGGAAGAACAAAGAAGCATTGAAAGATGACTGTGATGATAAAAACGGGACAGATATAGAGAAAGAGGGAGAGAGTGATGGAGAGAAATAGAAAGACTGGCTGAGAAAAAAAAGACCAATGGGGAAAAGCATACACATTCCCAGGAGCAAAATTCTCCTGGGACTGTTATCTTAAACACAATCACCTTAATGCAACTAAATTTCAGCCAGGTCCATGGGTTTTTCCATAATTAAATGTTTGCACAAGAAGGGGAAGCATCTCAATCAGTTGGAGAGATATCAAACCAAGCTGGAAGAATGCAAAGCCAAGCAAGTCATGTGGTGACAACCGGGGAATAACAAGAAACATAACTGAGTGTAATGTTATCAAACAATTTGTTTCCTTCAACCCAGAATGGAGGGTCTGTAATGTGAAATATTCTATATACAGCACCCTCCACTAATATTGACAACCTTGGTAAATATTAGCAAAAATAAAACTTCTCATTAAAATAAAATTATTGAAAGAAGAAATAATGATCATCGAGCAACAATTATTTTTCTCACATACATGCATGATTCAGTTATTGGATCCCCTTTAATTAATACTTGTGCAGCCTCTCTTTGCCAAGATAAAAGCTCTGCATCATTTCCTGGAGTCAGTGAGGTTACAGAAGAAATGGCAATGGATCGGAGACAATTTCTCCATGCAGAACCTCTCCGGAGCTTTCAGATGACCAGGTCCACAGTTAAGGACTCTCCTCTTTAGCTCCTCTCTCAGGTTTTTTTAAATATTTGATTTAGGTCAAAGAACTGGGAAGGCCATGGCAAAACCTTGATGTCATTGTCTTGTTTGAAGATCCAGCCAAAGCCCAGTTTTCTGGTGGAGGCAGCCATGTTTTAATATCTGCTGGTACTTGATGGAATCCATAACACCATGAATCCCAATGAGTTGTCCGAGGACTTTGAAAGAAAAATAGCCCCACATTATCAAAGATTCACAACTATACTTCACACTTGGAATTAGGATATTTATGGAAAGTGCAATGATCCAAACAAGAAACCAGACAGTTTCGGGGACGGCCCCCAATTCTGTTAATTCAACAGGTAGAAAAGTAAAAAGGAGGACAGTTAAAAGGCTTTCCGCTCAGGATCTATAACCAGAGCTAAACTATTCCTAATGTGTTATGAAGGTCCAGACTCGGGCGGCCAAACACTGAGATTCCCGAACTCTCAGTCCGCAAATAAAGACTGAGGAACGGATAGTGTACCCCCCTTTGGAAACAAGTTTCCACCCAGAATCACCTTCAAAAAATAATAAAGGAAAAATAACAAAGCAAAATAATAAAAAGTGCCCGATGGAAGGACTGTGAGATCCAGCTGGGAGCACACTGACTAACCAGAGTAAACCTAACAGCGTCATTTAAAAGGACAGAGGGGTAGTCAGATACAGAACCATCAAACACCGATCAAGCAGAATTTAGTCAAATGGGACAGGCTAAGGGTCCAGCACGGCGAGAATCATTTATCCAAAGGCAGTCCGAATACAGAAGGCAGTACAATACTCTCAGGTCGTGAACGCTAGTTACAGATCCAGTCTCCTGCCCTGATGGGAAACGGAAGTGTCAGACCTTAGGGAACCAAAAAAAAACAAAACAAAGATAACAGATTTCAAAGCACAGATTCACAAATGTACGACAGGGGTCGTAACAAAGATCCACTACCCTACTTCACAGTTAGATTCGGGATATATATGGAATGTGTTATGATCCAGACAGGGAACCAGACACAGATTTAGAGTACAGTCCACAAGTATTCATTTACAGGAATACGGTAATAGAAGAGGGAAAGGCCATGGCCCTGAACTGTAGAGGGGCCGTCCAGTGAAACTGGTAATGACTGGAGAGTGTAGGAGCATGTCTGCGCCCAGGCCAGTGGCCAGCCTGGGGCAGAGGCCAGGTGGAGAATCCCCCTCACAGAAGCAGGACTGCTTGACAGTAGAACCGAAGGGTTTAGCAGGAGCGCAGTTCCATCCTGGTGACCGATTAAGGCTAGGGAGGTGTTCCCACACAGACTCAGAGGGGCAGTCAGGAACAGAGGATTAGCAAGAACACAATCCCAATCCTGGAGATCGAATTTAAGGCTTGGGAGCTTGTTCCTATTAATTAGACTCTGAAAAATAATTTTGTTTTTCCTTATCAGCAATAAATACGGAAGAGTTTAACTCAACAGTAGAAGACAAATACTGACTGGAAGGTTTAGAAGGGCATGACCCCTGACAATCCAGCAACCACACTGACACCACTATAACTTATATAGACAGGACATTCATAAAAGGGGCGAGTCAAATGAATGATAATGTCAGGGACCAAGGGAGGAGATAGACAATCAATTAAGAGAGATAAACCGCAAAAACGCATGTGGAATGCTGGAACAGGGGAGGAGCCAATTAAGGACAGACAATGGTTGTGACATGATTGGAATTGGGATCATTATGGAATGGCTATTTCTCCACCTGTGATGCAGTGAGAATAAGCAAACACCCTCTTCCAAGGAGATTTCTAACATTGCCATATGTCTGAAACTTTGTAATCATTGTCATCACAATAAAAATGGGTCTTTCAACTTTTTAGCAACTTTCACATAACCATTTCCACATTTTTGATGCTCAAAAACTTTCTGTGCCCCATCCCTGGTTTAATCTTGAGTCATAACCATGGTGACAGATGACTAATAGAAAATTGACCATGTATCACCTCATATCCATACCACAGGGAATCAGGGAGTCATGGATGACCTATTAAGACCTATTAAAATAAATGTAAAAAAATACATATTTTCAACACATTTTTTACTTTTAATCATTTTCTTTAAATTCGAGGCTAGATTTTTATTAATATTTTGAATGAAAGAATAGGATTAACCACAACCACATTTTTTCATAGCCTGTTTAGCAAATATTTACCAAGAGAGGGCAGCATACAAGAGAAATACAAAGGGGAGAGGCACGAAACATGCACTGCCAAGCTGTCAGTTCCTGTAACTTCAATTACTGCGATGGGAAGCAGATCACATGACCCCAGCCAAGCGGAGGAGTCTTCAAGATGCAGTGTTTAGTTTCCCCAAAGACACCATTTGGGGCCTATAATTAAATTTGATGTGGTTTTTCTTTCAAGTAATTTGAAAGCAGATTGTACCTGTCAAACAAATTCAGGTCATCCTTGAACAGAGCAGATAATAAAGTTTGTCATTCCTGAAGCCTCTTTTCTAACTGTTGAGGAAAGGAGTTGAAAACCTGTATGGCGGGTATATCTGATAACCTGAAATACTAACATTCAGCTGTCCAAGTTCACCTCTATTTCCTCGTTGCTAGATAATTCAGATTATGCCAAATTTCAAAAGAGCAAGTAATTTAAAAGAAAATGGCAAACATTTTTCTCAGGTTACTGTAGATATAAAACAGAAAAATACCAAACAGAAGAGAGGGTAGACTGGTGAAAAAGGAAAAAGAAGCAAACGACTATTTTTCAACAAGGTAAGCTGGACAACAAATGATTCACAATCTCAGATACTACAACATTTCTGTCTTCAATTTGACTGCAAATAAGTGACAAGTGTTAAGGACAACTGTATCCTCAGCTGAAGATCAGTGAGCTTATTCAAATCCCTTGTTCTTCTTGTCCTCTCTTTCCCTCCTTTCCTTTCCAATCTGTTAACTGAGATAGGAAAAAGGAACAGAGGTCTACCCAAGGTTACTTAATTTATGGAATGTCAGGACAATCTTTTGTGGGACGACTCTTTCTGGAAATACGTGACCCATAAATATTGACCTGTGAATCCACCTTCTCGAAATCTCCCACACCAGTAACAGACTGCAAAGAATGTCACTTCCAAATGATGACTGAGGAAGCGAGGAGGTTCCAAAAGTTAGGACACAGACCCCCCCCCCAATTATTTCTTTTCACTCTCCCTTCCCCAATGGCCAATGGGTGGATCTAAGAGCAAAAAAGGGTGCCCAGTGGCACATTGGTCTAAATGCGCACACCACAAAAGGCTGTGTCCTTCCCGCAGCGGCCTGGGTTCGATTCCGGCTCGGGCCCATTTGCCGCATGTCATCCCCATTCTTGTCCCGCCTTCCCTGCCTCTCTACTTAATACCATCTAATACTGGGAAAACCTCAAAAAAAAGTATTGGGGTGGTGGACAATCACCCTCAATTTTTAACCATTGGCCAATAGTCTGGTGTAGATCATTTTGCTTCACATTCTTGTCGGTTAGTATTTTTCAGGATGCTGTCTACTTGAGGTACATGAAAAAATAACGTTCTGAACATCAACTGTTGCACACCAAACAAATTGCTTTTCAGTGCTTTCCCAAAAGAGAAAATGAAAATTTTCAAATAATTTTATATTACAAATAGTCTCTGACTTGGTTTGAAAGTGATTCTCAACTCTTGCAAATCAATTACGACAATAAATAGTTTGTTTTCCATGAGCAGTCGATTCCAGTTTGTCACATTTTTCCTAATTTGGTTCTCCACTACCATCTAGTGGTCAAAACAATTGAATAACAACTATCACAGATGACATCATTTAACCTCGCTCTCTAAAAATATGGAGCAAGGTCAGAATTACCATTTCGTGCACAGGATGCAAAACACTGGGAGTTAAGTTTTTTTAATCAGTAGGTCAGTAATAGTTCAGCTATATACACAGGTCTCTTTAATATAGATTGCATAAACATAGATTGATCACAGAGTGTAGAGTCAAATGTTACTTCAAATTCCAAGGATTTCCTTAATCATAGACGGCTAGTAAATAAGCAATAATAGTTAACAGATGATTGCAGATGAGTACACATTTAAATCTGCTGTTGCTTTGTAGTTTTCCTGGAATGTTTAGGTACGTCACAACAAACACAATAAATTTGGAACCGATCCTTCATTAAAGTCAATATAAATCAAGTGAACACCTTACTAGATCATAGTTGGCTCAAACTACACCTAAATTGGCCATAAATAATTATGCTTATAGCTAGGATTTTTCACATTCCTGCCACAGTAACAATTCCAATTATCCATTTTGTGGAAACAATAGCAGGTACAGAAGCAAGGTAACTGTTGCCGAGGGAGAGCTGAGATATCTTGCGCCCCTTCATGGCCAGAGCTGCCATATGCTGTCAATAACTGCCACCCATGAACCAATCAAAGAATTCCACAGTGACGAGTATGAAACTATAAGTAGTGAGTCTTTCAGGACTGCATGAAAGGTGTAGCCGAGTGAGGACGCAATGGTAACGCCACTGACTTACTGGATCAAAATAAAATTCTGTGCCGACTTAAATATGCTAACAAATCAACATCCACAAGAGGGCAGTCAACATTCAGACATGGACCACAGTGAACCGAGACCATGAGTACATCGCAATGACAAATTATTTGTAATTTAGCCATGCAACAGGACAAACATGCGAGAGATGATTATGACCACACTCAAACTATCTATAACATCAAAATGCATGTAATTTATATGTAGAATTATGTAATGTAAAATATATTTAGGGCGACAGGCCAGCCCAATAGTAGGTTGGTCAGCTGCCAATTGCATAATTGCAACTGACTTCCATCTTAAGAGCAGACATTGGGAAGTACTCTGTCATCTGTAACTCATTCGTACCTTACCACTTTAGCCCTTGAGCAAGGCCATTAACCTGAAACTGCCCTCAGAGTTTTACCCATCTCTCTATTCCTCTTTACCTCCAACTGTTCACTTCAGTTCCAACTGTTCTCTCCAGCATTTCTCCCAGGGCATCCTTGTGAGAAGGGAAACCTCAGTGGAACTCCCATGGTTAAATAGAGGCCAAAAAAATCATCAAAACATTGTCATAAAACAGCAGATTTGTGAAGCTCATTTCACACACCTCTGTTGAGAATGGTTCAGATATGGACTGATCGTATTAAATGTATTGTCCTATGTTTTTTTTGTTTATAATATTGTATATTGTTTTCGTTTTTATGATAATGTGATTACGATTGTTCAGAGGCCACCATCACAAATGAGACCAAGGCTGCAAGGGGTTTCCCTGTTTAAATAAAGGTTGAAATAAGTAAATAATAAATGTAATTTTCAGAGCTGTAGTTCTGTGACTATCAGAAATATTCTACCAAGAGTCCATCTGTCCCCGTAAGAGAGCTTTGACTTTTGGTGACCATTCTTATTCATACTCAGGTTACAACTATTTGACCCTTTTTGAACTCTGTTAGTATCTCCATCTTGCTTCAGAGAATAAGCGAAGCAAAGTGCTGCTACTTGGACCTATGCTTAGCAGACACGCCACTCATTAGCATTCAGATTAATAGGAAGGACCCCAGTAGATTCTTTTCCTAATTCTGTTTTAAAGAGTTCAAAGTTAAAGCCAGTTTTCAAAATTTCAAGATTTTGTCCACTCTATGTAACTATCACTTATATTTTATTCAGTGGATCTACCACAGTATAATGAATGCTTGAGAAATAAAAACAGCGACAGCTTTTATACCCATTAGTGCTTGTAGAGGAGCTTCTTAATCTGGAAGAAATAACAGGATGCTACTTTTTAGTGCAATAACAATAAAATGTTTATTAAATCTTGATTGTTACAACACAAAACGACAGCAATCATGAGGCAAACCCTCTCTGCAATTACCGCAGAGAAAAGAGGATCAGTATGGAAGGCATTCAGTCATCTTTCTTTGGTCCCAGCATGCGGTACACAGATTGAGCAAGAGATTGAGTGATTTGGAATGCAAGTTAATTGAATGTCACAATCACACCTTCAGCGGAAAATTTTTGAAAAAAGTTCAGCTTCACAAAAATTGTGCAAGAACGCATGATTCAAATTTTGTCTTGAGTCTCCGTTTCAGTAGATTATTGAATTATTATTATATTTGAATTATAATTATTATTAATTATTGGAGTTAACAATTGCTGGGAAGAAACAGAGTAACAAATAGGCCACAACACTTTACAGTACAATACCAGGAGGGTTATTTATAAATCAAGGCATCAAAAGTAATCAGTCACAGTACATTCTGTTCCATTTCTGCTCATCAGTGTCATTAAGTGCTGCCCGTACTGTAGCGTATACTATAGAGATGTATGCATACCCTGAAAATGAGGATTGGCAACAGCGATCAAAGATGGTCACTCTATACAGCAAGAAATTGCTTTCTGACAGTCATGGTCAAGTCTCTCATCAAATACTCAGAGGTTTCTTTTAGTATTTGGCAAGTGAAATGTAAAAAAAAAAAAAAAAAACCGACAAACCAGAGGTTACTTTGTGGGACTTCATTTGTTCCAAATTACTAGGTTTGAGTTGGCCTAGATTGTGCAAGCCAAGTTTCAAGGCATATCAGACTCCTTCAAAGTGGGCCATCTGAATGGCTTTCATCATACAATAGCTCTGTTTTCATCCCAAACCGAACAGTCTGCAGCCACACAGAACCTATAATTTCTGGTGTAAAATGTTGGACATGGTTTGAGGAGTTGATGTAATGGAGTTTAAAAAAATGTTGACCTTAGTGTTTTGCCAAAAAATTTGGGTTTTTATTTTATTTTATTTTTTTTGCATTTTGAACTGATTATATAACAAAATTTGCAGGAGTCTGGTGTGGTCACTAAGTGGAATACTAGGATTTTCCACTTAGGTTCAGACTTGAGTCAAGCAGCTGATTATTGATCCCTGTTTTCATTAGTGTCTACTAGGGAAGACTGGCTTCTGACAGTGATCACCGCTCCAGCCAGGGTAACACTGGCACTGAAACTGTGAGACCATGTGCTGCACAGCCTGTTGGCCCAGTTGCCCATGCACACTGTACCGCGGCGCCCCCCTCAGGCCTGGGGTAAACAGTATGCTCCAGTCCCAGGGGTCTAGCTGGAGGAGGGCACCAGAAGAGGGGTCCTTTCGCTGGCACCGGCCCTGACCGGAACATAGCACCTGGCAGCAGATGGTGGCAGCAGAGGTTATGTTGACCACGAAGCGTCCAAGCGTCTCGTCCAGGTAGTCTTGCACTGCCCGACATGTAGCCTGCATTATAGTGAGAAAAAAAGTAAGGGGAGGATAATGAGAGAGGAAACTGCAAGGTGATCTACCTGTCAAATATATGTGGAAATCATGACAGTAATCATTCAAAATGAGAAAAAATATACAGTACATTCCAACCCCTCACCTGCATTTCTCCTAATATGCATATCACCGATGCATTGCCTAAATCAACACAATACCATCCAATTCCCTCTTATAGGGCAGTATATCTGAACCATGAACCAGGCTAAAATTTTGCATTTACAGAAAACAGAGCACTGCAGGGAACCTATTGCAGTGACAATTGGGAAAGAGGATTACTGAGAGTCAGTTAGAGGATAGGATGTTGTTCTAACCAAAAAACATCAGTAAGGTGATAGACCAGCTGTGCCTCACTGCAGAGGACCTCTTGTCATGACCGAAGCCATGAATCATGTCTAGGCAAATCAGCCGTCTAATCTCTAAATAAGCCTCTTTACAACCGAGCCCTAGAATGTCTGTTTGACTCGCTACTTAGCTAGCCCACTAATGAGCTTTGCAATGAAAATGGGCTGCAGCTGATCTTTTTAATTATTAATAATGAACATCCTCAAACCATGACACCATAAACAGGAAGGCAATCAAGGCAGGAAACAGGAGGTGATTGCTGTAGTAAAGACAGCTCAGCATTGTTACATCACACCTCACATTTACAGGGAGCACTCCAGCAAGAACTATTTGGAAATGTGTTTTAGCAAAAAGTCAAAGATAAAATCACATTGCCTGCCAAATTCAAGTATCACTACCTGCTCTTGATGTATTATTAACCATTCCTCCTCAGTGAGAGATTCTAAATACAAATAGAGAGAAATACAGCTCTAAAAAGACTCGAGTTTCAGTGCTTATTAGGTGTTAATCATTTCATACCTTTGATTTGGAAAAATAACTGTCTCCCCACAGCACAACTCCAGCTGCCCCAAGCGCTGCACTCTCTCCAATAGTGCGCATCAAGTCTTCCTGTGTGAAACAACCCACGGAGATGTGAGAACACTCTGAAATGCACCTGTGTTACAGTTATACAGACGCGCAGAAGTTCAGTATTTCTGAGAAGGAAGTCATAATACAACCCCAACTCAAAAAAAGGTGGGAAGATATGGAAAATGCACCTAAACGCAATAGGCAGTGATTTCTAGATTTACTTTGACTTGCATTTCATCGCAGACAGTATGAAGCCACAATGCTAAATGTTTTGCCTGGTCAACATCATTTTATTTGTGTACATCCATTCCTGCCATTCTGGCTTGCAACACATTCCAAAAAATTGGTTGGATGGAGGCAATTCAAGACGAGTAAAGAGGTAAAAAATTGAAAAATGATGTTATTTGAAACAGTTGATATCAGCTGGTGAGTGTAATCATAACTCTTGTGCACTTAAGATATTATGGCAAATATTCATATAAATTGGTACTGCACTTCTGCATAAAGTATAGAATCCATGACTGAAATTTGAAAACAATCTGATGAGCAGTTTTCAAGAAATTGGTCAGAGAACATTTGCAGTGGTAAATTTTCTAAGTTCAAAATAGTAAAAACAAAAGTAATTTTTGAAAAAATCCACATATTTGCATGCAACTTGGCACTGCACCTCTCCATGAAGTGTAGAATGCATGACTGCAATTTGAAAACAATCTGATGGGCAGTTTTTGAGAAATGAGTCGGTAAAACTGGTGCGGACGTACGAACGGAATTCTTTTGTATATACGATACCCCCGCCGCTTATGGGTAGGGGGTGTAATTAAAAGATTCAAGAAATCTGGAGGAATTTCTGCATATAAAGGGCAAGGGCGCGACCAAAAAATGAACACCTGTGATTTCTGCTCAATCAGGAACCATTGCATCAAGAACCTACATTTCAATCAGGAAAATAGTGCCATGGGCACTGTAGCTCACTTGGTTTATTTCAGGCTTGAGTGTTATGTAAGCTCATAAGTGGCAGTATTTTTTATGCTTGGTTCCAACACTGGGAAAATGAAGCCATCTTTTGTAATTTGGGTTGGAAAAAAAAAAACCAAATATAACCACAAGCACTGGGTCCAAGCAACATGAGGACATTATCAGTTTTGAAACAGAGGACACAAATTGTATAAGTTTTTCAAATAATTTCCAGTTCACGGCACATAACAGTGCACGGTATACTTTGCTCTGTAAATTTCAGATTGATTAGTCATTGGCGCGTCTTTGAAATAGCAGCTGTTACCTGATTGAACAAGAATCATCAGAAGGTGACATATCCCCCCGGCCCCTGATTATTTGCAAAAGCCATGTCAATCCCACACCTTCAAAGAAATTCAAACAAGAATGTTGAGGTGATTTCCCTCTGGAACGATCTGGAAGTATGTACTGGCAACATCTAGCAAAGACTATGAAGCACACGTTGGCAAGGGCAATAAAAAAACAAGGGTCATTAATGAACAGTGTTTTAGTTCTGCTCCGGAAACAAACCCAGCCCTGTGACTGAGTCCAAATCCATGTCGCTTCCATGGAAAGGACAAAAAAAATTATTTCAGAAATGTGAAAATACGAAAAGGCACCACTTCAGTACTTGGGTGATGCACATACAAAGTTTCAGAAAGATATAATGAACGGTTTTTGAGTTCTGCTCCAGAAACGAACCCATCTCTGTACAGAGTCCAAATCCAACTTGTTTCCATAGAAACGAAAAAAAATTTTTTCAGAAATGTGAAAATATGAAAAGGCACCACTTCAGTATGTGGGTAATACACATGCAAAGTTTCAGAAAGATGTAATGAACGGTTTTTGAGTTGTACTCCAGAAACAAAACTATCTCTGTACAGAGTCCAAATCAAACTCGTTTCCATTGAAACGAAAAAAAAAAAATTTTTTTCAGAAATCTGAAAATATGAAAAGGCACCACTTCAGCATGTGGGTAATACACATGCAAAGTTTCAGAAAGATATAATGAACGGTTTTTGAGTTGTGCTCCAGAAATGAACCCATCTCTGTACAGAGTCCAAATGCAACTGGTTTCCATGGAAACGAAAAAAAAAAAAAACATTTTCAGAAATCTGAAAATATCAAAAGGCGCCACTTCAGTATGTGGGTAATACACATGCAAAGTTTCAGAAAGATATAATGAATGGTTTTTGAGTTGTGCTCCAGAAACGAAGTAGGCCTGATGTGCACTAAGTCCAGATCTGTTTCCCTGGAAACGACAAAAATAGGAATCCCGAAATTTAAAGTTGCTTGCACAATTGGCTTAAAAATTATGACCATTTGTTTGCTATAGTGCCACCTATGAACGGCTTTAAATCAAAGTTGGTGTGATGAAGTTGCATGGCCTGTAGATGTGTGAGCTCAAGTTTCGTACTGATTGGACTTTGCAATAAGGAGTTACAGCACTTTGTATCAATATAGGACTCATGCCTTTAAATTTTGTGTGAATTGATCTCACTGTCTAGGGGCAGATAAAAATTAAAGGTTCCACAAACAATTTAAAATGGTGGAAAGTTTGCAAATACAAAAATGTCTGTGGCGTACATGGATCAATTCGTCTTGACTTGCAGAATCTAACAAAAAAGAATTTTGTTTCTACAACCTATGGTTTACAAGTTATTGCCCAAGACATATTGTATCTCTCTTTAGCACCGCCATATGACCAATCACAGTAATTTAAATAAAAATGGCTCTTTTCCACATCCGTAACAAGAATATAAAGTTTCATGATGACCAGTGACAACTAAAGTGAGTATAAGGGCACTGAATTTTGACAGGCTGATGTTGGCCATGTTGTTTCATTAATCACTTTGTTCTAATAGATTTTCATAGCAACCCTGACTAACACGAAGCATGCAAAATTTTAAGTTGATCAGACAAATAGTTTAGGAGTTATGACCATTTGTTTGCTACAGCTATGGACGGATTTACACCAATCAAACAATTTATAATCTGTACATACATATGTACTTCCCCATCAAATTTCACATTGATCCCTTCAGTGGTTTGGTAGAAGAAGATCAAAGTTAATGCAGACGCCGACGCCGCCACGTGATCGCTTACGCTCCCTTTAGTCCCTTGGAGCAAGTGAGCTAAAAATCAATTCACGATTTCAGTGCTTAATGGACTGAACATTAATTTGACTTTGGAGTACACTTCATTTGGGGCTGAGGAATCCCATGACTGAGCAGCATTTTAACTCCCCATCTGACATCATCTGGATGACAAATGGAGACTAATGCTGGTCATGGTGGGGAAGGTGGAGGTCGAACCAGCATATCGGCATCTGGATGGAGACATGATAACAGGAGCAGTTGATTGGGGTATATATAAGAATGGACAGGTTAGCGATTGGAGGAGTACGAGGCATAGCTTAACAGGTGAATAAATTAGTCTTCCTGATTGAAGTGGTGCTAAGCTCCATTTCACAATAAGTGATATAACCACATGGGCCCAGGATTACTTTGGCAAACCTTAGTTAAGATCTGCATAAAGTTGTTACATCCTAAAATGCCAGTTTAAACCTTACTGCGCAAAAAGGAAGCCTTGTGTTAACAGTGCCCAGAAGCGCCATTGACTCCTTGGGGCTCTAAGGCATCTGCGTTGGACCGTCACACAGGGGACACATGTATAATGGACGGACAAATTCATATTTCATGTCTTTTTTGGAAGAAATGGACAATGTGCGCTCCAGTTAAAAAGCAGAAAATGACCATACAGACTGTTACCTGCAACAAGACTAAAACCCACGCTCCGTCACGGTATAGGGTTGTGTCAGGCCATCGGTAAGGGTAACATGCACTTCTGTGAGGACAACATTAATGCTGAGAAGTATACTGAGATTTTGGAGCAACATATGCAGCATTAAAGACAACATCTTTTCAAGGGACGTCCATGCCTATTTTTACAGGAAAACGCGGAACTGCAGTCTGCTCTCATTACAAAGGGCATGGCAGCATTAGAGGAGGGTGCGAGTACTAGGCAGGTCTGCCAACAGTCCTAACTTTTCCTCAATAAACAATGAGTGGTGGATTTTGAGATGCAAAATGCAACAAAGACCCCGCACTGTTTCACATCATAAGGCTTGTTTGCAGGAAGAATGGGACAAAATTACACCTGAAACACTAAATCACTTGGTGTCTTCATTCTCTAAATGTTTATTAAGTGTTATGAAAAGGACTGGCAACATTACAAAGGGATAAATACTTTACTGTCCCAACTATTTTTGAAATATGTTGCAAGCATCAAAATTAAAATATTGTTTTGAAAAATCAAAAAAAAAAAAATCATTTGGATGAAACATCAAATAATGTGCTGTTGTATTGTCTTCAATGTAATACAGGTCAAAAATAATTTATAAATCACTGCTTCCAGTTTTAATTTTAATTTAACATTTTGTACCAACTTTGACTGATTTGGAATTTAAGAAAGGATAATTTCTGAAGCATTTTTTTTTCGTTTCTTATCAAAAATACTTGCCTCGGAAAGAAATTCCAGTGAGTGGGTGAAGGCAATGCGAGCATAAGGCAGCACTGGAAGGCCAATGGGTTTGACTTGCCCAGCTACCCTCATACCCTCCAAAATGCGATATCGGGAGTAGAGGAGGATAGCATCCCCCCTGCCACGCAGACTCAGATCAAGGTAAATGTCTGGGTAGATCGCACAGCTGGCATTCCAGAGCCAGGCCAGTTCATCGTTCCTCCTCATCTCCACCTCAGGGCACTTCCCGGTGTACTTAGCAGTGACATTCTTGTACTCGTAGTTGTAGCAGCCTGGGAAACCGTAGAAACCCCATAATCCCCCTGGTCTGACACGACGGCCCAGCCTCAGGGTGTCCTCCATAAACCCTCGGCCTGCTGCCTCAAACTCCTTTTTGGCTTCATCTTCCACTTGGGATGGGCTCCAGTCCGGGTGCTTTGCCCGCACCAGTGCCCGAGACTCCTCCCTGTACACCATCTTTGAGTCCCAGTTTCGAACCCAAAGAGGCCGCCAGCTCTCCCAATCAATTACAGCTAGCCCCTGGAAGTCAGAGGAGGGGATGTCCGTCACAATGTCAGCCTGGGCATTCTGCAGGTGGCGCTGCAAGCTGAAGTTCTGTGGTACGCCCCCATTGATAGCCACGCCCCTAACAGTGTAGTGTGGGTAGTTGCCTAGCTTGTCCTCGTAGAAGATGGTCATATTTGTCCCCATGAAGCTCTGGTTCACATTGTGCACAATGTCAAACACACTTAGGTCCAGGTCCACTTCAAACTTCGACATGCAGGGCTCAGTAGGAGCATTCCACACAGTAATGAAGGGCAACTGGGACAACATGGGAAGAGGGCTCTGCTGGGCACCCAGTACAGATCCACCAACCCACAGACACAGAAGAACCAGGGGAGGCATTCCCGTGTAGTTATTTACTTATACCTACAAGACAGATATTGCACAAGCGCGCTGAATTCTAATAACCAAAATGACAAAAACATCTGGAAGCTACGGTAATAACTGCATCAATTTTGTAAATGTCCCAGGCTCCACTTTAGAAACGTCCCCATTGTCTCTCATCTAGAATTACTATAAATTCCGGTGGCAGTAAAGGTCTCATGACTCTTTAACCTCAAGTTTAGCACGGTGAAACACTAACGCTGGGTAAACAGGTTTTTGATGCAACACCCGTCACGGATTGATTGAAGAATATAAGAATCTCTTGACCACTAATGCTTTTTAACGACTTATGTGAAGTATTTTATTGTTTTTGCGCTCTTAATTATTTTGATAGTGCAGTGTAGAGACAGAATGCTTGCGTGATTTGTTTCTATAAGCCTAGTCTACTTTGCTTGAAGGTCACTCTGCGGAAGATCTTTATCTCACGAGTACTGTGAAAATAAGGGATAGACCCCAAGTAGCATAAAAAGCCAGAAATCTAGCCAGCACTGAATCAGATCTTATTTCGCAGATGCCGATTTAAGTTGTTTTGGAACAGCATCACCAAATGAATCACTGTCTGCTTGGGTGTTCACGCACAAAAAAAAAAAAAAAAAAAAAAAAACTTGCAAGTTTGACAAAATGAACCATATGCTAGTTCCGAAATAAAATCTTATCGAATTATTGACAGCCAAGTAGTCACTCATGTAATACGTAACTGACTTTTATTTTCCCATACAAGTGATATCTTGAACATTAGGTTTTCGTCAGTTAAGAATGGCTTTTCGTCGCTAAGAAATCGCAACAAAAGAAAAACTTACCTACGTTCCCACGCAGCTGTCGGCTGACATTGAATATTGTGAAAGTCAGGCGACAGCGACAGCACATTTGAGCACAGATGTCACATGACTGCTTATTAATAATTTAGTTTTTACGGAAGAAAACTATATATATATTTTTTAGAAAAGCGTTTCGTTCCATTTTGGATAGGCGGAGTTAACCGCGCAAACTTCCCTTAAAGCTACAGTCTGGAGAAAAAAAATGTGCACAATAATTGCATGTCATCTTTGCAGAAGTCATGGTGCCTCTTTGGGTACCACAAATATTGCGCAAAAAAAAAGAAGAAGAAAGCGTAATGAACACTGGAAGAACAGTGATTTCACTAGTAAACCTATATGAAAAAGAGAATGCTAACTGGCTACATATGAAGAATGTCCAAACAACTTGACAAATTACAGACAGCGGTCCACATCATACATTGAAAAATAAAGGGATAGTACGGGAGAGAAACAAACTTACAAATATAATACAACACATAATTATTCAGTTTCAGTGACTGCTGTAGAAGGCATTAATAAGTGGAGTAACTGCCCAGCCTAAACGTTAATGCCCACCCAAAACGTGATAATTGGTTATGTCACCTCTAAGCGGCAACAAGCGCTTAAGAATGCTTGCGATAAGTGGCAATGGGGTTTCTACCTTGTGGAGAAATTTAGGCCCACATTTCATTGCAAAAATATCTCAATTCAGCCAAATTGGTAATGTGTCAAGCATGAACTACATGATTCGGATGATGTCAAAGTAACTCATTCAGTTCATTCATTCAGTGCTTGTGTATTTGGGTTCATAATCCTGCTGCATTACCAAACTGCACCTGAGCCTTAGATCTTACTGGATATTCTCTTTCAGGATTTTCTGGTGGAGAGCAGAATTCATAGTTCCATCAGATATGGAAAGTCACCCAGGACCCGAGGCAGCAAAGCAGTCATCTTTTCCATTAGACCCAAGACATCACCAAAACACAAACTGCTATCGTGCAATGTCTGCCCCAGTATCTTGGAGATGTCTCCAATGAGTTCTTCCTCAGCAAATACAGTCATTCGTAATGATCAAATTATGTCCATCGTACAGTGTACATTTTAGGACATGGTCAGACCTCAGCTTCAGTTCTCAGTTTTCAGGAAAAAAAACATTGTTTCTCAATCTAAAAAGCTATAGGTCCAGGAAAAACTTTGTCAAGTCTTGGGTCTGGTACAGTTGGACCTCAAACAAATCAGCCACAGTCTAAATGGCATAACAGCATCATGATATCAGACGAAATGGCCTCAGGTCAGACAATCATGACAAACAGCATCACAAAAAACAGCCTTAGACAGAGTAGGAAAATTCCCCGAAACTGTGATCGAGTTAGTAGCCATTTTTCAGACTTAGAAAACAAATATCTTTGAGTGGGGATGTTACAACATCAAACAGTTGTCACACTTTTTATCAGTTTGCAGTTGCAGACGAATTTGGTGCCTCGTCTGTGATAATGCATGATGTTGGAGGAAAATGATTTTCCATCTTCATTTGTACTCTGAAAATGTTTCATTTCCATTTCTGTCCTGCACAATATTGTATTAAGAGAGGAGTTACTTTATATCTCTAAATTGCAACTACATGCTTTATATGATTTGCCAAACAAACAGTTCTGAGAACATATGCAAACTTTGAGCCAAATCTGAACTTTCCAAATGAGGTTGTATTGCTATATTTGTCCTGTTACCACTTAGGTAAGAATTAATTTGGCACTTTCTGAGTATTTGAGGAGTCAACTTGCAAAACCTGCTAAGTCAAGTTTTGAAAATAAATGAGTTATCTCCCTTAGCCTCTCTTTCAGGCACCTGCGCATGTCCCACTGATTGCTCCACTTTCAAAACCTACTAAATCATGTTAGAAATTGTAACAGAAAAAGTGAAACTCTGTCAAAACCCACCAAGTCAAGGAGGAAAACTCTGTCAAATTTGGCTAAGTCATCAGCCAATGTGGAAACGTGATTCTGTTTTCGTTCGCTAGAAGGAACCAATCACAGTTGAGCTTTTATAGCCTGCTCAGCTTTTGCTTTCTCTAACTTTGTTGGTTTGGGCAGTTCAGAAAAGTGTGATGATAGCGATACCATAAAAGGGGGGATTTGAACCCATGGACTCAGGTTAATGTTGTCATTGTCATAGCAGCTATTCAATCACTGAACTGTCTGTAGCATTGAGTTGCATGTAGAGTGGGTCCTGAGTCAAATACCTTCACCTATTGAGCAACAGGGCTGGTTTAAACACTGTCAAAACCTGCTAAATTTCCACTCCATTTTCAAAACCTGCTAAGTCAAAATTTTGTTTTGCAAACTCAAAGCCATTTCTTAAAAAAAATAATGAATATGAAGATCTGGGTGCAAGAAGTACTTAAGTCACATTTTCCAAAAAATGAGCTGACACTACTACCATAAAGTAGAGTGTCATGTGCATCATTTAAAGCCAAATAATTCCAAATATAAGTACTCAAGTCCTCAATACTGATATACGGCCTTCCCTGAATCTACTGAATTTTTGTGCAAGTCATACTTAAGTTTTTGCAGAAGTACTCAAGTCCTTGACGTCATCAGGAACAAGTGCCTAAGTCCATGACTGTCCAATCAGCTGCTAGTATGTGTCATGTGACAAGCGTAGCAAAAATGACTGTTTGGCAATCTGAAAATGATTGAAACGGCATTTGTGTGGTAACAGTACCAAAGTCCATGCATTTTATGGCAATAAGTACCGAAGTCCAGGTATTTTATAATAAGAAGTACCAAAGTCCGAAACTGATTTTCTTGTTTTTTTCGTAATAAAGCATTATTTTTCCACAAAAACTTGTCTGTCTACTTTATATAACCCCTGGGACTAGCAGCAGGTGCCACTGAATGTTATCTTTTAAAAAAATTATCTGCAGCATGTTTTCAAAACTTTGACCCTTAATATCTCAAAAGTGTTATTTTGTGACTAAAGTACTTCTTGCACCCAGGTCTTCATATCCTCATGGATTATGTCTGCAAGGCTAATAGTTTTAGTATAGTGAAAATTGGTATCTATGGAAGATAATTTCTATGCCAACCAAAAAATCAGATTTTTCTAAAAAATTGACCAACTTGACTTAGAAGGCTTTGCAAGTGGACTCCTCATTTTATTTGGGTTACTTTGACCACTGATTTCACCTCCTGAGCAAGAAAACATTTTGTCACAACATCCCATTTCTAAAAGGAGTCATGGAGATTTCAAACCTCATGACTGTGTTTTTGTTATACCTTGGATAGGTGCACTACCAGCCAAAAGTTTTTGCACACCCTTAGATCTTGTCTTGTCTTTATCTTACATGTATGTTTACAACAAAGAAATCACTAGAACCCAATACTTGTTCATTACAAATAATACATTTACAAAAAAAATCCAAGAGGAATCCAGCACAGGTGATTGAAATGATCAGCTCGCTATCAACTCCGTGAAGCTGCTCGATAGTGAGTAGATCATTTGAATCACCTGTGCTGGAGCAGGGAGTGATCTAAAACATGCAGGACAAGTGGTTCTCCAGGAGAGGTTTGAGAAGCACTGGATTTGACCGTTGTTACTGATCTGCTTAAATATTGACAAAATGACTGGTCCTGGTTTTTAAAATTGTTTTGTTATACACATGGTTTATACTGTACATTGGGCTTCAGTTTTCCTACCTTTCTGTTATACAACCAATATGAGACTATTACAACCTCAATTCTGAAATAGTTGGGACAAAGTCTAAATTGTGAATAAAATCAAAATGCAATGACTTTCAGATCACACCAGCCAGTATTTTACTCACAATAGAACAGAGATAACATAGCAAATGTTGAAACTGAGAAATTTTACAATTTTATCCACAAAATGAGCTCATTTCAAATTTGATGGCTGCTACAGGTCTCAAAAAAGTTGGGACAGGGGCCTGTTTACCATGGTGTAGCATCCCCTCTTCTTTTTAACACAGAGTGGAGGCGTCTGGGCATTGAGGAGACAAGTTTCTTGAGTTAGCCATTGGAATTTGATCCCACTCTTGTTTAATACAGGCTTCCAGCTGCTGGAGAGTTTTGGGTCTGCTTTGATGGACTTTTCGTTTAATTGTGCACCAAATGTTCTCAATCGGTGAAAGATGAGGATTGCAGGCAGGCCAGTTCAGCACATGGACTCTTCTACTACGAAGCCATGCTGTTGTAATAGCTGCAGTATGTGGTTTTGCATTGTCCTCCTGAAATACACAAGGCCTTTCCTGGAATAGATGTCGTTTGGAGGGGAGCATATGTTGCTCTAAAACCTTTATATACCTTTCAGCATTCATGGTGCTTTGTAAAACATGCAAGTGTCCCACACCATATGCACTAATGCATCCCCATACCATCAGAGATGCTGGCTTTTGAACTGAATGCTGATAACAGGAGGGGTGGTCTTTCTCCTCTTTAGCCCAGAGGACACAATGCCCATGATTTCCAACAAGAATGTCAAATTTGGACTCGTCTTACCACAGGTCACTTTGCCACTTTGCTACAGTCCATTTTAAATGAGCCTTGGCCAACTTAACACGGCGGCACTCCTGGATCACGCTCAAGAATGGCTTCCTTTTTGCATGATAGAGTTTTAGGTGGCATCTGTGGATGGCACGGTGGACTGTGTTTATTGACAGTCGTTTCTTGAAGTATTCCTGGGCCCATTTAGTAATGTCAATGACAGAATCATGCCGGTGAGTGATGCAGTGGCGTCTGAGGGCCCGAAGATCAGGGGCATCCAGTAAAGGTCTTTCGCCTTGTCCCTTACACACAGAGATTTTGCCAGTTTCTCTGAATCTTTTGATGATGTTATGCACTGTCGATGGTGGGACATTCAAAGCCTTTGCAATTTGACGTTGAGGAACATTGTTTTTAAAGTATTCCATAATTTTTTTACACAAGCCTTCACAGGTTTGAGAGCCTCTGGCCATCTTTACTTCTGAGAGACTCAACCTCTCTAAGACATCCCTTTTATAGCCAATCATGTTACACACCTGATGCCAGTTAACTTAATTACTTGCTAAATGATCTTTCAGCAGATTCTCTTATATATTAATTGCTTTTTCAGCCCTTTGTTGCCTGTGTCCCAACTTTTTTGAGACCTGTTGCAGCCAGAAAATTTGAAATAAGCTCATTTTGTGGATAAAAATGTCAAATGTCTCAGTTTCCACATTTGAAATGTTATCTATGTTCTATTGTAAATAACATTTTGGTTCATGTGATCTGAAAGTCATTGCATTTTGATTTTATTCACAATTTACACTTTGTCCCAACTATTTTGGAATTGGGATTGTACTCAAGAACAAAATATAAAAAAATTGTAGCAATTACAGAAAACATTGGGTGTGAAAAACTATTGACTGGTAGAGTATCCCAACAGTATATCTCAAAAACTGAAGTCTTTTTGAGAATTAGCTGCTATTTGGCCTGATGTCATTCAGTATGATTCTGTTCTGCTTGAGGCTGCCTAGTCTGAAGGTGAGGCTATTTGGTCTGTGGCTGTTTTGTTTCAGGTCTATTTGTGGTAGGCCTTTGACCTGACAAAGTTTCACCCAAAACCTGAAGCCTTTTAGTCTAAAGAATAATGTTGTTTTGTCTGATGCTCGAGAACTGAAGCTGAGGTCTGACAACGTCGTAAAATGTACACCGTACCATTGACTAGTTGCTGAGGAAAATTGGCTCCAAAATTCAGTCAACATCAAAAAAAATTTTTTTAATGAAATTTATTTTTTTTAGAAATGCTTTTTCATGAGGTCTCGAGTTTAACATGCTAAAAGTCCACCAATGTCAAATCACGGGAAATATGAAAACAAGTGCTATTTCTGAAGCAGATGCCCCTCTGGGCCTGCTGGTGGCCCCAGAGAGCAGGCCATGGATTCAGCGAATTGCCTAGGTTCATCCTTTTGCCAAAATATATGTCACCAAATTTTATAGCAATGCTAAAATAGCTTTTGAGAATAGTGTGCATTATTAATGATTAGGCCTGCTGGTGGAGCTTGTTGAAAGATGTCATTTGCAAGGCAAGGGGTTCTCAACTGGTGTGTCTGGACTTCAGGCATGTGGGAAGCAAAAAAAAAAACTTTTTTGGAGAGTGTAATGGAAATCCATTACAATGCTATTATTTTGAACCACCCACTGTCTGTGACACTAGCATCATTGATGGCAAGGAAACCACAGTTCCTAGCTGCACAACATGGTCAAATGCAAGCGTGACAATCAATGTATTGAACACATCTTACTTTGTCATGTCAAGTATTTGAGGATTTCTTCTCTTTTACCTTTTTCAGAAAAGGAAATAAATATTTCATCATCCTTTTGTCAGTATTAACACAGCCTGTTGTAACTGAGTCAGGCAGGTCAGTAAGTGGCAGCGATACTTCCACCACTCTAGGTGGAATGTGCAACCCCAATTCCAAAAAAGTTGGGATGCTGTGTAAAAATGTTAAAAAAAACAGAATGCAATGGTTTGTAAATCTCATAAACTGACACTTTATTCACAATAGAACATAGACAACATATCGGATGTTGAAAGTGAGACATTTTACCATAAAAACTACAAAAATCGACAGAATAATGGATCAAATGAGGTATCACAGCATCCTTGTGAGGCATGCATTGCCATCTAGAAAGAGACTGACTGATTGGTCAGGGATTTCATGTTCAACAAGATAATGACCCTAAACACACCAAGTTGTGCAAGAATTATCTCAGTTGGAAAGAAACATCAGGTGACATTAAAATTATCAAAAGAATCTCTTTGGAATGAATGTCAAACCATATGGAATGGTTTAGCGAGTGAGGAAACAAAAAAAATGTGAAAACTATGCCTCAAAGATTAAATGCTGTAATCCAAGTAAAGGGTGGTCACACAAGATATTGACATTTTCTCTCAAAAAGACAATTATTTTTGCTTTTACTACATATTGTTATCTGTTTACTTAATTTCATCTACATGATGTAATATTACATGAAATAAATACTTGCAGAGTACTCACTTTCTGGTTTATCTTCATTTTATTAAGTGAATAATCATCACGGCACGCTGCTGATATAAATGCAACTAAAAGGTATCCCCCAGTGATTAACCCTTCTGCGCAGACGTAGACGCCAGCGGACATGAAGCTGCTCTATTTATGCATGCAGTTACTCTATTCTATCAATAGGTGGCACACCCAAACCATTTATTGAATATTCACAACAGAGCCATGCCTGATACCAACTTAGAATATGGACGAGTTGAAGGGATATTTCAACATTTTGGCAAATTGGCCTATTGCCATAATCCCTATAGCCATATTAGTAGGTACATTACCTTTAGTTATCCGTGCCTGTTGTTTTGAGATTCGAAGGGGGGAGAGACGGGAGCTGCTCAGCGAACATAGCAAGAGTGAAGGGTACAGATCCCTCGCTCCTTCACAACTCATCAAATACACAATCCAACAGCTCCAAAACGCTCTCGTGGACAAGTTGTGACCTGCACATTCACCACGCTATGAAATAATAATGTATAATTATGTAACATTACGACACATGAAGCAAATACTCGGAACTATTTTCTTCTTCGGAACAAAGTATTGTTTTGAGTTCTGGAGTAGCTGCAGTAAACATGCGCTTTTGAAATCACTCCGCCCAGCCAGTATGTCTGAAATGTAGTTCCGGTTATGCATTTGCCTTGAAAATAACTCTGTCTTGTAATTATACATTATTATTTTTTAGCGTGGTGAATGTGCAGGCCACAACTTGTCCACGAGAGCGTTTTGGAGCTGTTGGATTGTGTATTTAATGAGTTTTGAAGGAGCGAGGGACTTGTATCGTTCACTTTCATTATGTTCGCTGAGCAGCTCGCGTCTCCCTCCCTCCCACTAATCACTAGCTAGCTATTAGTGTTGTCTCAACTGGTGGCATCACCATTAACAAGTGGCCTGCGGTCGTCTACATTGCTGTTACGTCACTGGCTTGGGCTTGGTTGCTTTTTACAGTGTGAAGTTGTTTCCAGTTTTAGTTTCACAAAACTGATTTGTGCAAAATAATGACGCTATATTACTTTGGTTGACAGCGTTATCTTCAAATATTCAAACTATGGTGCGTTGGCTTTATGTTGCTAAATTGAAACTAACCTTTTTAAACCAAATTTTTTTTTTTTTTGCCTTTGAGTAATCAAACTGATACCTAGTCGACTGGGATAGTTGACTCACTAATCGGCCTATTAAGCCTTAACGTGATATTAGCACCTTTAACTGTCCCTCCTAGCTGTTGCTGAATTCATGGCAAACTCAAAAGCATGGTGGCACTGGTTTGCTTATGTGCCTTGACATTTGACCCAGTAGTAGAAACAGGCTTTCATGACATGCGCACTCCACTTCATGAGATCGCTTATTAGTGTCCTCAGTTCCCAAACGCTTATTGAGTGTTGTTAAAAGAAAAGGTGATGTAACACAGCGGTAAACATGCCCCTGTCTGTTTTATGCACGTTTTATACAACTTCCCAACTACATTGGAATTGGGGTTTGTACTTCTTCAACTCAAAGTGAACTTCCATGGGTTTATTTGGTATTGTGATTTCTAATAATGAGGAAAAACAAGGTGTCTGTTGCATAGTCTGCTAGAATGGTCCATAACGTAACGGTTTTCTGTAAGCATGAATTAAAAACCCAACAAATAAAATCTTTAACAATTAATAGCAGAAATGATAACAAAAATAACTCTGATTCAATCGAATTCTTTATTTAATGTTATTCCCACTTTGTGTCTGTTTGAGAGACACTACTGGAGTCCATGAGAGTGTTCAACTTCATGATTGCTACAGCTAACAATAAAACGATACTCAGACTTAAATTATCATTTGCAAAAGTGGGATGAACCAGGTCAATTCAATAAAATATTACCAACAGAGTGGAATGTTTTATAGTAAGGTCAAACGATCATAAAAAACGGCTGACTGTTGGTCGACCGTTTTTGATGGATACCTGCGCATTTATTTGCCTAGGCGAAATTGCGCACCATTTTAAAAAAGGCCTGCTTTTTTGGGCTAGATGTTGTAGGGGCTAGGGATAGCTATACTGGTTGTCTATACATCAGTGTGGTGTAGGAATTGCTAAGGGCTTGACATAGATTTAGCTATTTTGAAGGTGTAGTTACAATTTTCTGTTCTATAATGATTCAATGTCAATGATCAGGTTTCAATCAGGTTTTTCATTGGTTTTGTCTTTAAACTTTTATAGCCAGACAAAATGTCAGCAGGTCTCTTTGTTACTGTGAAATGTTACTCAGGAAACCCAGACCAGTCAGCATGCCTCACTCACATTCTCTCACTTACTGTATACTCATCACTTATCTTCACTCTCACACATACTTGTTGATTCTCACTCATGCACTTTTTGACATACACTTTCTCACTCACACACACCCTCACTCTTGGTTATACACTCAATCTCTCTCACAAACACATAATAATGTTGGTAGATTTAGGGTCTATCAACTTTGTGCTCATATGCGATATATTTGTGATTGGGTCTTATATGAAGCAACTTCTGTCTGGCTAGATATTGAATCCTCCCTATCAAAATATCCACTAAGAAATTTGCTGTTTATTAAGAATTTTAAAACTATCAGGTTGTGCTGTGACAATATTGTCACTCTCAACACAATTAAGGCATGGCGATTAATACGTAGACTTGAAGGGAGATCAAAACTGACTTCAGTTTTTACCCCTATCCAGAATAATCCTGATTTCCAGCCAGGACTACTCGATGCTGGTTTCAAACAATGGCGTAACTGTGGCATTTGTGTGTTGAAACATTTGTTTTCTGATAACAAATTGATGTCATTTAATCAAGTGGTTGAGAAATACAATATACCCAGATGTGACTTTTTTCGCTACTTACAGATAAGACATTATGTATGTCACGGCACAACTCTAACTGACAACCCGGAGGTCTCTCCCCTTGAGAAAGTGTTATTTGGAACAGTTGGGAGGCGATCTATCAGTCAACTCTATAGAGCTATGCGGGCTAAGCCAACTATAGACTTACAAGTACTTAGAGAAAAATGGGAAACTGAACTGTCTGTTTCAATCAATGAAAATGAGTGGGAGGATATTTGGACCTTTGCTAAATCAATCTCAGTTTGTAATCGTGCAAAGTCAATACAGTTTAAGATCTTGCATAGGATGCATATATCCCCTAGCCGCAGACATCATTTTAACCCCACTTTATCACCAATGTGTCTTAAATGTAAAACAGAGGTTGGTACTTTGACGCATTGCCTTTGGTCATGCCATAAACTGCAAAGATTCTGGTCTAATGTTCTTACAGAAATGGAAAAGATATTAGGTCTGAAACTAGAGATGGATCCGAAGTCTCTCATTTTAGGTCTACCTGCTAGATTTGTAATGCTTAAGAATCAAAGACTCTTCTGTATTCTTACATATACAGCCAGGAAAAATATTTTATTGCAGTGGATTAGTGATAAAGAGCCCACCGTTAAGGGCTGGCATAATGTCCTTTTTGATTTGGTACCCTTGGAATATTTGACATGTGTGATACATTCAAAATCAAATCAGTTTTATAAAGTCTGGGAGCCTTATCTGAATTATCTGGACCCCAGCGTCTCTGATATTCTGTTACAGGGATTCTCTGAAAGGTCTTAAGGGAGAGTGTTTTGCTGTGTATTTTTCTTTCTATTTTCATTATCACATTGTATGTGTGTAATTGAGCCGCTGTTCAGTAGTTGTTTTTTGTGTTGGTGTGTGTGTGTGTGTGTGTGTATTTGTTTGTTTGAAGTATGTTTGCAGAGTGTGACTCCCTTAAGGGAGTTAACAAAGCCATTTTGTAATTGTTGTATAAAAGTGAAAACCAATAAACATATTTAAAAAAAAAAAAAAAAATAGTGTTGGTAGAGAGAATAGTTTGGAGAGCGCATAACTCGGCTTGAATCTGAACCAATCGGAAAACTGCAAAGAAGTGCGAGCCTGTAACTGGTCAGAGCCATTTTCAAACCCAGCGCAACTTGTGTTGGCATCATTTGTCCCTCCCTGTTTAGTCCACGCCACTCACTGACTGGCCTGGTACCCTGCTTACAGAAGGGTCTGGACTAGGGCTGAGCAATTAAATTCAATATTAACAAAAGTTTCCATATGGCCAAGTGCTATATTTTTGATAACTTTTTATTTTGTTTATTTATGTTTACTTTATTTTTCTGTATTGCTCAGCCACTTTTTGTCTGTTGTGTTAACTTTCTAAAGTAAATTGTGCTTTTCATAATCGCATTTTGTGAGTGGTTTAATTTTCAGTTCTGCTAAACTAAGATAAATTAAGTTAATTTTATTTAATAGCAGGTAGTACTTTTGCACAGTATTTGAAGTTCACGTGACTTATCCCAATTGAGCTCCTGTTAAATTAACTGAATTTGACTGCACTGGGATACATTAAGTGTAGTATATTTCAATTTTCGAGGAATACCCGCACAATTTGGCTGAATATTTTAATGTTACTTAGTGTAAGCTCACGCCTACAGCCTTCTGACTCGCCGGTCTATAAAGACCCGGACCGCATTCTTCAGCTCTGCAATCACCGCATGCACCTGTTATTCATTTCCAGTGTGTGGTAGTATTGCGCTATTTAAGACCGAGCCTCACACTTAGTGTTTGCGAAGTCTCCTAAGCCACGTCTGTGTAGTAGCTCTAGCCTTGTAAAGACTTATTTTCTGCCTATTGCATGTATATATTCTACCTCTTGATCTTAGAGCTGTTTGTTTATATCAGCACTCTACTTTATAATAGGGAACTTTGTTTCTTCGTTTGTTTTATATTGTTGAATATGTGCCTTTGTGCTGTGCCTAAGGCATATTAAATACAACCAAGTCCATCCTTGCTCTCGAGTCCAGTCCTTAACTTCCCGTCCTCCGTGCACATTATCAGTGTGTGAAGCACATCCCTTACACTTAGCAGTCAGTGGCTTGACTGAATTTGACTATACTGAGATAGTCATACTCATATAATGCATGGTCATTCCAAACATTGATTCATTTCACACAGTTTAACTCAGTTAAGTTCTTTTACTTACTTTTCCCAAGGTAATTGGTTTTTTAATTTTTTTAACCCCTTTGTGCAGAATACAAAATTATGCCAATTTTTCCTGTTGTGCATGAACCTATTTAAGCTTTATAACTCAGTATTTATGTCACAGAGACTCTGGAAAATTATTCCAGTGAAGAAAGACATTTGGAATTTCAATAACAGAATTGTTTAGGAATTCAATTTTGGAATTTACGGATGCCGGCGTCTATACCTGCGCAAAGGAATTCACAGCAAATGCAGCAGGCCAATGACAGACATACTCAATATTGATTTGTACAAACTGAATAATAGATCCCATCCCTTTCATCATCTAAGCAGTCAAGAGATTCTTGTCTATTTCAATCAGTGATGAAGTGTATTGCATCATGGTCATACAATCTGTCAACAATCAATGAAAGTACATTGAGTTTATGAACTTAGTCACATTCCTCACAATAAGAAGTGTTCCATTTATAGTTAGCATAAATGAGACCACCACCCCCCCTTTGAAAATTAAGACTTATCTCCATTTCTCAGTGAATGAGAATAAATCACTGTATTTTGACAGGACTGAGTTTTATTAAACATTTCTCTTATCAATATAAAAGTGTGGCAACCTAATTACAATAAACAAAAATTCATTTTATTCAAATGCAGTGTTGCAGACATGATTACATCCTACAACAAATTCTATGAAATATAATATTTTTATGGCCTCCTTGATTTTTAAGAACACCACCAACTCTTCTAGATATTGAAAGAACACGTTGGCGACATATTGCCACATCCTTCTCCATTCTTGCGGAATGAACACTTTCAGATCCTGGATGGGGAGTGACGCTCAACTTCTCTTTTCAGAACTACCCACAAGTGTTCTACGGGGTTGAGGTCTGGTGACATACTTGTCCACTGAATCACTTTCACTCTGTTCTTCCTCAGAAATGAAACATTGGCCTTAGATGCATATATGTTTTGGGTCATCATGTTGAAAGTGTGCCCGGCGACCAAGGGCATGGAGTGATAGTAGCATCTTCTCTTCGGGTATTTTGCGGTACATCTGTAGATTCATGATGCCCACAATGACGTGCAACTCCCAGACACCTGCTGCACTCAACCCCATAGAAGAACACTGCCACCATCATGCTTTACTGTGGGAACCATGCATTTTTCATTGCACTCCTCGCCCTTCTTGCGATGCCAATAGTCTTTGCCTTTGTCAACATGTGCCCTGGCAAATCGAGATGGGCTTTTGCCGGGCCCAGAGGGCACCGCCTGTGTTCTTCTCAGGAGCTTACTGGCTGACTCCCCATTGCTGAAATGCGCATGCGCGAGTGAGCAGCGGCAGCGGATGCAGGCTAAAGCTGTTGACCTTTCTAGAACTGTAAATATATCCCTTTGTTCAATTTTAAACCCAGAGTTTCCTCTGCCTCATCAAGTTTAGAACTTCAGTTTTTAGTTCTCTGCTTCAATGCCCCCATGATATCTGCTAGTGACTTTACAATTACTAAGCAGTCGCTCTCATCTTTAAAGAAAATTGTTCAAACACTCGTACATTAATAAAACAAACAATAAAAAAACCACACAGAAACTATGTGCTGCCCCACATAATTAAAAAAGTAAACGCATACTGGGACAGAGTTGAGTTAAATATCCATGCGAGTGCTGGTCGCTTAATCGGAGAAAATAATTCACATGGGCGGGGGCTGGATAATTTATGCCTGCATGCACGTCAGAGATGATCCGTGCATCAGAATAGAAATAAGGAGCTGCTCTCAGTCTGTGTAGAGGCTGAAATTGATGGACAGTTGTCTGGAACAGATATGCTGTAGTTTCATAGAATAGCAGGACTGCCGCTTGCTCCATCTATTCACTACTGCTGCTGCATTTGTGAAAAGGCATAAGACAACAATTTTCCTCAATGTAGCTGCATGTGAGAATAGGAAAATCACTAGCGGTGCCAGAAAGGATACCCCCCGAAGTTTACTGAAAACTGGCCGATGAGTGAAAAGAGGCCATAGAATAATGTGAAGTAGAATGGATATTCACACATACATCAGCACTCACCATGGCATGGGGACAATTAATGCGCCTGGCTGTGATCATTATGCTTGCTGAATTATGATTTATGTACACAGCTATGTCAAATACAGCAGTACTGTTAACATGTACTCCACGGATCACTTTAGACGTATGCCAATAAACAGGAAGAAACCACAGCCATCACCCTCCTGAACGAACAAGCAACCCAAATGGGAAAATGAATGAATGAATAAATAAATAAATAGGCTAACCTGTCTGCTACAAAGTGAAAACATGATTGCTCAGAGGACAAGGCAGCTCGAGTGGCCACAGATTGCTTGTGTGGTGATCAACACATATCCCCAGTGGCATGTAGGCCTATCCGGGCCCAGCTGAGCTAGGCTTGCCTAGTCTTGTTGTGTTTGGACTTCAGCACTGGCTTCCTGCGGTGACAACAGCCTTGCATGCCAGTCCTTCATAGTGCACGTTGTATCTTGTCACAGGAAATACTCAACCCAGTTTAACTTTCTAACGCAGATTTTCATCAGCTCCTCTTACCACAAAACGCTCATGTTGAGGTGCTAACTTCTGTGGAAGGCCTGAACATCTCGGTGAGCTTCCCACAAGTCCACTGTTCTTGAATTTTTGGATCACTTTTTCCAATTTATACCAACTTATCAGCAACACTTTGCTCATTTTGTTATCACCTTGACCTTTTTGTGTAAAGAAATGATTTTCTTTCTCAAGTCTTGTGACATTTCAATGCGGAGCCATTTTTGTCGGTATTGAATGGGAGTAGATTTTCCTTCTGAAATACCACCCTTAATTGTCAATTATCTGGTGGCAACCAGCATGATGATCGATTAAACCCATCTGTTGCTGAAATTCAGCTGATCAGAATTTTACCAGGTTTTAATCCTAAAACATTCATTTGGGCGTACTCATTTTTGCACCAGGATCATAAATAATTGTGTTAGATAAGTTCCAATTTTGTTTTTGGTACTGAAAATCTCATTCAAAACCAATAAACCAGATTTGTGCAAATATCTTTTTGTGTAGGACTCTTTTGAAAGTATTAGTTCTATGTTTTTTTAAGAAATTTAATGGGTTGTACTCATTTATGCTGAGCACTGTATATTTTTGTTCAGTGTATATGTAGATTGCACTTGTGTACAGCTGCTATCCCAATGCAGGAACTAAAATGTGATGGGATCACTTATTTCCTCTTTTGGAAAATTAATAATTATGCATTTGAAATGCCTATACAGTTGAATAAATTCATGATCCTCCCAATTATCAGTTAATATGACCCTTGTTTATATCAGAACCTATGATATCATACTTTCTTCTAGAGTTGCTTTCACCATAAAATATAATTGTGAATAGTAGCCAATGATTCACCTCATATCTTGCAGATTTACACCAAAGCATAGCTAAAAAATGCGACAAACATGCTATGTTAATAAATTGGACTATCTACTCATTCAACTTAGTAAATGAGCGAATCCACGTTTTGATTGCCAATTTAGCAGAGTCAACAGGGACAGGATTTGAGCAGCCTAATTGGTTAAAACAAGACGATTCAGTTATCCTTTACTAAGCTCCGTTCAGCTTGTCACCGAAAAATACTGATGTCAGTCAAGTTTTTTTCAGGAAGCATTTCACGTGCCCTTTGCACTTTTGGCAGCCATTCGTTCAAGACTGCACCGAGTTGAATACAGGAAAAGGGCAAGCTCGGATTTACGCCCCATGGCAGCAGGTGGTCTTACTACGCTTAAAAAAAATTGTGGTTTAATATCGTTACATCCCTATAGAAACTAGAAGGGAAAAATAGATAATAAATCGATCTACGGGAGAAAGTATACAAACTTGGAGAAGCCAAAGCTAAACCAGCCTAGCAATGGGAATGACAAGTCAAATGTGTACGTTGACGAGAGGGTAGAGTCTGCAAACCATCCGTCTATCCATTATCTATACCGCTTCTTCCGCACTACTGTTGTGGGAAGTATTCTATTTTTTAAGCTATCAAAAAAAAAAATCTTTGAGGGTGGAAACCCTCATGCCTCATCAAAATCCTGGAAACAAGCCAGCCAATTTTACAATGAATAAGGTATCAGATACACAAGATGCTACCTGCACAACCTCCCTGATTCGATAATTGTGAAAGTGACTTATTTTTCCCAATAACAATCCAAGATGGTAAAAAATACACTCAATATGCTCTGCTTCTCGGTGTCCGTCATCAAGCTTTGCTACCCTTCTGGCTAGACCCTGGGCTCGAGGATGACTCAAAGCCAAATTCTCGAGACCCAACTGTCCGAGTCCTTTAAAAAAGGACTTGAGTCCAGACTTGAGTCTGATCCCGAGTCCTCCAACCCTCTGCCAAGTCAGCCAGTGGTAGTGCGATATGATTATTATGAGGTTGGTCTTAAAGAATACATTCTAACTCCATGCTGGAAACTGTAGAACCTTGAAAAGGTAAACTGGCCTGAAGGGCTAAATGCAAAATGTACACTGACAGAATAACATGAAAGTAGTTTAAAGTCTGAAGTGAAAGTGGAGGATAAATGGTTATTTATGTTTTCTTACTACTGTATCTCTCTTCATTCATTTCATTCCTAATTCTATTTGAGATACATCAGAGTATCATTCTATTTTATAGGGCAGTCAGACGTTCGGAGTTTAAATTTGAGAAAAATAATTAGCTGGACTCGGATTTTAACTAAGTATCAAGACAAAAGACCAACTGTGGAGGTCACTATAATGATTTACACAATAAATCTTTCACAATGTATAAAATGGAAAATATATATATTTTTTATTGATTTGTCCACCTAAAGTGCCGTGAAAAAGTATTTGCCCCCTTCCCGATTTCTTATTTTTTTGCATATTTGTCACACTTATATGTTTCAGATTATCATACAAATATTAGTATTTGACAAAGATAACCAGAGTAAATGCAAAATGCAGTTTTTAAATGATGATTTCACTTATTAAGGGGAAAAAGCTATCCATACCTACCTGGCCCGGTGTGAAAAAGTAATAACCTCCTAAACCTAATAACTGGTTGTGTCACCCTCGGCGACAACAACTGCAATCATACATTTGCTGATAATGAGTCTTTCACATTGGGCTTCAGTTTTCCTACCTTTCTGTTATACAACCAATATGAGACTATTACAACCCCAATTCTGAAATAGTTGGGACAAAGTCTAAATTGTGAATAAAATCAAAATGCAATGACTTTCAGATCACACCAGCCAGTATTTTACTCACAATAGAACAGAGATAACATAGCAAATGTTGAAACTGAGAAATTTTACAATTTTATCCACAAAATGAGCTCATTTCAAATTTGATGGCTGCTACAGGTCTCAAAAAAGTTGGGACAGGGGCCTGTTTACCATGGTGTAGCATCCCCTCTTCTTTTCAACACAGAGTGGAGGCGTCTGGGCATTGAGGAGACAAGTTTCTTGAGTTAGCCATTGGAATTTGATCCCACTCTTGCTTAATACAGGCTTCCAGCTGCTGGAGAGTTTTGGGTCTGCTTTGATGGACTTTTCATTTAATTGTGCGCCAAATGTTCTCAATCGGTGAAAGATCAGGACTGCAGGCAGGCCTGTTCAGCACATGGACTCTTCTACTACGAAGCCATGCTGTTGTAATAGCTGCAGTATGTGGTTTTGCATTGTCCTCCTGAAATACACAAGGCCTTTCCTGGAATAGATGTCGTTTGGAGGGGAGCTTATGTTTCTCTAAAACCTTTATATACCTTTCAGCACTCATGGTGCTTTTTAAAACATGCAAGTGTCCCACACCATATGCACTAATGCATCCCCATACCATCAGAGATGCTGGCTTTTGAACTGAACGCTGATAACAGGAGGGGTGGTCTTTCTCCTCTTTAGCCTGGAGGACACAATGCCCATGATTTCCAACAAGAATGTCAAATTTGGACTCGTCTGACCACAGGTCACTTTGCCTCTTCGCTACAGTCCATTTTAAATGAGCCTTGGCCGACAGAACACGGCGGCACTTCTGGATCATGCTCAAGAATGGCTTCCTTTTTGCATGATAGAGTTTTAAGTGGCATCTGTGGATGGCACGGTGGACTGTGTTTATTGACAGTGGTTTCTTGAAGTATTCCTGGGCCCATTTAGTAATGTCAATGACAGAATCATGCCGGTGAGTGATGCAGTGGCGTCTGAGGGCCCGAAGATCACGAGCATCCAGTAAAGGTCTTTGGCCTTGTCCTTTACACACAGAGATTTTGCCAGTTTCTCTGAATCTTTTGATGATGTTATGCATTGTCGATGGCGAGACATTCAAAGCCTTTGCAATTTGATATTGAGGAACATTGTTTTTAAAGCATTCCACGATTTTTTTACACAAGCCTTCACAGGTTGGAGAGCCTCTGGCCATCTTTACTTCTGAGAGACTCAACCTCTCTAAGACATCCCTTTTATAGCCAATCATGTTACACACCTGATGCCAGTTAACTTAATTACTTGCCAAATGTTCTTTCAGCAGATTCTCTTATATATTAATTGCTTTTCAGCCCTTTGTTGCCTGTGTCCCAACTTTTTGGAGACCTGTTGCAGCCAGAAAATTTGAAATAAGCTCATTTTGTGGATAAAAATGTCAAATGTCTCAGTTTCCACATTTGAAATGTTATCTATGTTCTATTGTAAATAACATTTTGGTTCATGTGATCTGAAAGTCATTGCCTTTTGATTTTATTCATAATTTACACTTCATCCCAACTATTTTGGAATTGGGATTGTACTCAAGAACAAAATATAAAAAAATTGTAGCAATTACAGAAAACATTGGGTGTGAAAAACTATTGACTGGTAGAGTATCCCAACAGTATATCTCAAAAACTGAAGTCTTTTTGAGAATTAGCTGCTATTTGGCCTGATGTCATTTAGTATGATTCTGTTCTGCTTGAGGCTGCTTAGTCTGAAGGTGAGGCTATTTGGTCTGTGGCTGTTTTGTTTCAGGTCTATTTGTGGTAGGCCTTTGACCTGACAAAGTTTCACCCAAAACCTGAAGCCTTTTAGTCTAAAGAATAATGTTGTTTTGTCTGATGCTCGAGAACTGAAGCTGAGGTCTGACAACGTCGTAAAATGTACACCGTACCATTGACTAGTTGCCGAGGAAAATTGGCTGCAAAATTCAGTCAACATTAAAAAAATTTTTTAATGAAATTTATTTTTTTAGAAATGCTTTTTCATGAGGTCTCGAGTTTAACATGCTAAAAGTTCACCAATGTCATATCACGGGAAATATGAAAACAAGTGCTATTTCTGAAGCAGATGCCCCTCTGGGCCTGCTGGTGGCCCCAGAGAGCAGGCCATGGATTCAGCGAATTGCCTAGGTTCATCCTTTTGCCAAAATATATGTCACCAAATTTTATAGCAATGCTAAAATAGCTTTTGAGAATAGTGTGCATTATTAATGATTAGGCTAGCTGGTGGAGCTTGTTGAAAGATGTCATTTGCAAGGCAAGGGGTTCTCAACTGGTGTGTCTGGACTTCAGGCATGTGGGAAGCAAAAAAAAAAACTTTTTTGGAAAGTGTAATGGAAATCCATTACAATGCTATTACTTTGAACCACCCACTGTCTGTGACACTAGCATCATTGATGGCAAGGAAACCACAGTTCCTAGCTGCACAACATGGTCAAATGCAAGCGTGACAATCAATGTATTGAACACGCCTTACTTTGTCACGTCAAGTATTTGCGGATTTCTTCTCTTTTACCTTTTTCAGAAAAGGAAATAAATATTTCATCATCCTTTTGTCAGTATTAACACAGCCTGTTGTAACTGAGTCAGGCAGGTCAGTAAGTGGCAGCGATACTTCCACCACTCTAGGTGGAATGTGCAACCCCAATTCCAAAAAAAGTTGGGATGCTGGTTTGTAAATCTCATAAACTGACATTTTATTCACAATAGAACATAGACAACATATCAGATGTTGAAAGTGAGACATTTTACCATAAAAACTACAAAAATCGACGGAATCATGGATCAAATGAGGTATCACAGCATCCTTGTGAGGCATGCGTTGCCATCTGGAAAGAGATTGACTGATTGGTCAGGAATTTCATGTTCAACAAGATAATGACCCTAAACACACCAAGTTGTGCAAGAATTATCTCAGTTGGAAAGAAACATCAGGTGACATTAAAATTATCAAAAGAATCTCTTTGGAATGAATTTCAAACTCATATGGATTGGTTTAGCAAGTGAGGAAATAAAAAAATGCGAAAACTATGCCTCAAAGATTAAATGCTGTCATCCAAGTAAAGGGTGGTGACACAAGATATTGACATTTTCTCTTAAAAAAACAATTATTTTTGCTTTTACTACATATTTCTATCTGTTTACTTAATTTCATCTACATGATGTAATATTACATGAAATAAATACTTGCAGAGTACTCACTTTCTGGTTTATCTTCATTTTATTAAGTGAATAATCATCATGGCACGCTGCTGATATAAATGCAACTAAAAGGTATCCCCCAGTGATTAACCCTTCTGCGCAGACGTAGACGCCAGCAGACATGAAGCTGCTCTATTTATGCATGCAGTTACACTATTCTATCAATAGGTGGCACACCCAAACCATTTATTGAATATTCACAACAGAGCCATGCCTGTTACCAACTTAGAATATGGACGAGTTGAAGCCGGTTGTTTTAAGATTCGAAGGGGGGAGAGACGCGAGCTGCACATTGAACATAGCGAAAATGAACGTTGTAGATCTCTCGCTCCTTCAAAACTCATCAAATACACAATCCAACAGCTCCAAAACGCTCTCGTGGACAAGTTGTGACCTGCACATTCACCACGCTATGAAATAATAATGTATAATTATGTAACATTACGACACATGAAGCAAATACTCGGAACTACTTTCTTATTCAGAACAAAGTATTGTTTTGAGTTCCGGAGTAGCTGCAGTAAACATACGCTTTTGAAATCACTCCGCCCAGCCAGTATGTCTGGAATGTAGTTCCGGTTATGCATTTGCCTTGAAAATAACTCTGTCTCGTAATTATACATGATTATTTTATAGAGTGGTGAATGTGCAGGTCCACGAGAGCGTTTTGGAGCTGTTGGATTGTGAAGGAGCGAGGGACTTGTATCTTCACTTTCATTGTGTTCGCTGAGCAGCTCGCTTCTCCGTCCGTCCCTGCCTCCCACTAGTCACTAGCTAGCTATTAGTGTTGTGTCAACTGGTGGCATAACCATTAACGAGGCCTGCGATCGTCTACATTGCCGTTACGCCACTGACTTGGGCTTGCTTGCTTTTTACAGTGTGAAGTTGTTTCCAGTTTTAGTTTCACAAAACTGATTTGTAAAAAATAATGACGCTATATTACTTCGGTTGACAGCGTTATCTTCAAATATTCAAACTATGGTGCGTTGGCTTTATGTTGCTAAATTGAAACTAACCTTTTTAAGGCAAATTTTTTTTTTTTTTTGCCTTTGAGTAATCAAACTGATACCTAGTCGACTGGGATAGTTGACTCACTAATCGGCCTATTAAGCCTTAACGTGATATTAGCACCTTTAACTGTCCCTCCTAGCTGTTGCTGAATTCACGGCAAACTCAAAAGCATGGTGGCACTGGTTTGCTTATGTGCCTTGACGTTTGACCCAGTAGTAGAAACAGGCTTTCATGACATGCGCACTCCATTTCATGAGATCGCTGATTAGAGTCCTAAGTTCCCAAACGCTTATTGAGTGTTGTATAAAGAAAAGGTGATGTAACACAGTGGTAAACATGCCCCTGTCTGTTTTATGCACGTTTTATACAACTTCCCAACTTCATTGGAATTGGGGTTTGTACTTAATATTGTTCAACTGAAAGTGAACTTCTACGGGTTTATTTGGTATTGTGATTTCTAACAATGAGGAAAAACAAGGTGTCTGTTGCGTAGTCTGCTGGAATGGTCCATAACGTTACGGTTTTCTGTAAGCATGAATTAAAAACCCAACAAATAAAATCGTTAACAATTAATGGCAGAAATGATAACAAAAATAACTGATTCGATCGAATTCTTTATTTAATGTTATTCCCACTTTGTGTCTGCTTAAGAGACACTACTGGAGTCCATGAGAGTGTTCAACTTCATGATTGCTACAGCTAACAATAAAACGAATCTCAGACTTAAATTATCATTTGTAAAACTGGGATGAACCAGGTCAATTTAATAAAATATTACCAACAGAGTGGAATGTTTTATGGTTAGGTCAAACGATCATAAAAAAACAGCTGACTGTTGGTCGACCGTTTTTGATGGATACCTGCGCATTTATTTGCCTAGGCGCAATTGCGCGCCATTTTAAAAAAGGCCTGCTTTTTTGAGCTAGATGCTGTAGGGGCTAGGGATAGCTATACTGGTTGTCTATACATCAGTGTGGTGTAGGAATTGCTAAGAGCTTGACATAGATTTAGCCATTTTAAAGGTGTAGTTACAATTTTCTGTTCTATAATGATTCAATGTCAATGATCAGGTTTTTCATCGGTTTTGTCTTTAAACTTTTATAGCCAGACAAAATGTCAGCAGGTCTCTTTGTTACTGTGAAATGTTACTCAGGAAACCCAGACCAGTCAGCATGCCTCACTCACACTCTCTCACTTATACTCATCACTCATCTTCATTCTCACACATACTTGTTGATTCTCACTCATGCACTTATTGACATACACTTTCTCACTCACACACACCCTCACTCTTGGTTATACACTCAATCTCTCTCACAAACACATAATAGTGTTGGCAGAGAGAATAGTTTGGAGAGCGCATAACTCGGCTTGAATCTGAACCAATCGGAAAACTGCAAAGAAGTGCGAGCCTGTAACTGGTCAGAGCCATTTTCAAACCCAGCGCAACTTGTGTTGGTATCATTTGTCCCTCCCTGTTTAGTCCACACCACTCACTGACTGGCCTGGTACCCTGCTTACAGAAGGGTCTTGACTAGGGCTGAGCAATTAACTTCAATATTAAAAGTTGCCATATGGCCAAGTGCTATTTTTTGATAACTTTTCATTTTATTTATTTATGTTTACTTTATTTTCTGTATTGCTCAGCCACTTTTTGTCTGTTGTGTTAACTTTCTAAAGTAAATTAAGCTTTTCATAATCGCATTTTGTGAATCGTTTAATTTTCAGTTCTGCTAAACTAAGATAAATTAAGTTAATTTTATTTAGGTAGTACTTTTGCACAGTATTTGAAGTTCACGTGACTTATCCCAATAGAGCTCCTGTTAAGTTAACTGAATTTGACTGTACTGGGATATATTAAGTGTAGTATATTTCAATTTTCAAGGAATACCCGCACAATTTGGCTGAATATATTAATGTTACTTAGTGTAAGGTCACGCCTTCAGCCTTCAGACTCACCGGTCTATTAAGACCCGGACCGCATTCTTCAGCTCTGCAATCACCGCATGCACCTGTTATTCATTTCCACTGTGTGGTAGTATTGTGCTATTTAAGACCAAGCCTCACATTTAGTGTTTGCGAAGTCTCGTAAGCCACATCTGTGTAGTAGCTCTAGCCTTGTAAAGACTTATTTTCCGCCTATCGCGTGTATATATTCTACCTCTTGATCTTAGAGCTGTTCATTGTTTATGTCAGCACTCTATAATAGGGAACTTCATTTCTTCATTTGTTTTGTATTGTTGAATATGTGCCTTTGTGCTGTGCCTAAGGCATGTTAAATACAACCAAGTCCATCCTTGCTCTCGAGTCCAGTCCTTAACTTCCTGTCCTCCGTGCACATTATCAGTGTGTGAAGCACATCCCTTACACTTAGCATTCAGTGGCTTGACTGAATTTGACTATACTGAGATAGTCATACTCATATAAAGCATGGTCATTCCAAACATTGATTCATTTCACACAATTTAACTCAGTTAAGTTCTTTTACTTACTTTTCCCAAGGTAATTGGTTTTCTAATTTTTTTAACCCCTTTGCGCAGAATACAAAATTATGCCAATTTTTCCTGTTGTGCATGAACCTATTTAAGCTTTATAACTCAGTATTTATGTCACAGAGACTCTGGAAAATTATTCCAGTGAAGCAAGACATTTGGAATTTCAATAACAGAATTGTTTAGGAATTCAATTTTGGAATTTACGGATGCCGCCGTCTATACCTGCGCAAAGGAATTCACAGCAAATGCAGCAGGCCAATGGCAGACATACTCAATATTGATTTGTGCAAACTGAATAATAGATCCAATCCCTTTTATCATCTAAGCAGTCAAGAGATTCTTGTCTATTTCAATCAGTGATGAAGTGTATTGCATCATGGTCATACAATCTGTCAGCACTCAATGAAAGTACATTGAGTTTATGAATTTAGTCACATTCCTCACAATAAGAAGTGTTACATTTATAGTTAGCATAAATGACACCCCCCGCCCTTTGAAAATTAAGACTTATCTCTATTTCTCAGTGAACGAGAATAAATCACTGTATTTTGACAGGACTGAGTTTTATTAAACATTTCTCTTACCAATATAAAAGTGAGGCCACCTAATTACAATAAACAAAAATTCATTTTATTCAAATGCAGTGTTGCAGACATGATTACATCCTACAACAAATTCTATATAATATAGTATTTTTATGGCCTCCTTGATTTTTAAGAACACCACCAACTCTTCTAGACATTGAATGAACACGTTGGTGACATATTGCCACATCTATCTTTCTCCATTCTTGTGGAATGAACACTTTCAGATCCTGGATGGGGAGTGACGCTCAACTTCTCTTTTCAGAACTACCCACAAGTGTTCTACGGGGTTGAGGTCTGGTGACATACTCGCCCACTGAATCACTTTCACTCTGTTCTTCCTCAGAAATGAAACAATGGCCTTTGGCTGGGGACACACTACAAGATTTTCACAGTCTTTGCAGATTTTGAAAAGACTTGGAGCACACACTACACGACTGGCTTCAGCAGATTCTTGTAAAGACTGGGGATCACACATTTAAGGACTGCTGCAGATGAGGGAGCACACACTACACAACTGCGTCCAGAGTCAGCTCAAAAAATTCAAACACGTTTGAATTTCGGCAACTGAAGTCGGGCGGAGTCTGTTCTCCTCACACACTTGCTGATTCCAGTCTGTACCACATCACACGCTAACAGATCCTGCGCTGACTTGTCATGACGACTGTCCCCATCTAGCGCTGACTGGCGCAGACTAGCCCCAACAGCAAATCGTGGGTAAAATCTGGCCAAAAATCTTGTAGTGTGTCCCCAGCTTAAGATGCATGTATGTTTTGGGTCGTTATCATGTTGAAAGAGTGCCCGGCGACCAAGGGCATGGAGTGATAGTAGCATCTTCTCTTCGGGTATTTTGCGGTACATCTGTAGACTCATGATGCCCACAATGACGTGCAACTCCCGGACACCTGCTGCACTCAACCCCATAGAAGAACACTGCCACCATCATGCTTTACTGTGGGAACCATGCATTTTTCATTGCACTCCTCGCCCTTGCGATGCCAATAGTCTTTGCCTTTGTCAACATGTGCCCTGGCAAATGCGAGATGGGCTTTTTTGCCGGGCCCAGAGGGCACCGGCCTGTGTTCTTCTCAGGAGCTCACTGGCTGACTCCCCATTGCTGAAATGCGCATGCGCGAGTGAGCAGCGGCAGCGGATGCAGGCTAAAGCTGTTGACCTTTCTAGAACTGTAAATATATCCCTTTGTTCAATTTTAAACCCAGAGTTTCCTCTGCCTCATCAAGTTTAGAACTTCAGTTTTTAGTTCTCTGCTTCAATGCCCCCATGATATCTGCTAGTGACTTTACAATTACTAAGCAGTCGCTCTCATCTTTAAAGAAAATTGTTCAAACACTCGTACATTAATAAAACAAACAATAACAAACCACACAGAAACTATGTGCTGCCCCACATAATTAAAAGAGTAAAAGCATACTGGGACAGAGTTGAGTTAAATATCCATGCGGGTGCTGGTCGCCTAATCGGAGAAAATAATTCACGTGAGGCGGGGGCTGGATAATTTATGCCTACATGCACGTCAGAGATGATCTGTGCATCAGAATAGAAATAAGGAGCTGCTCTCAGTCTGTGTAGAGGCTGAAATTGATGGACAGTTGTCTGGAACAGATATGCTGTAGTTTCATAGAATAGCAGGACTGCCGCTTGCTCCATCTATTCACTACTGCTGCTGCATTTGTGAAAAGGCATAAGACAACAATTTTCCTCAATGTAGCTGCATGTGAGAATAGGAAAATCACTAGCGGTGCCAGAAAGGATATCCACCGAAGTTTACTGAAAACTGGCCGATGAGTGAAAAGAGGCCATAGAATAATGTGAAATAGAATGGATATTCACACATACATCAGCACTCACCATGGCATGGGGACAATTAATGCGCCTGGCTGTGATCATTATGCTTGCTGAATTATGATTTATGTACACAGCTATGTCAAATACAGCAGTACTGTTAACATGTACTCCACGGATCACTTCAGACATATGCCAATAAACAGGAAAAAACCACAGCCATTACCCTCGTGAATGAACAAGCAACCCAAATGGGAAAATGAATGAATGAATAAATAAATAAATAGGCTAACCTGTCTGCTACAAAGTGAAAACATGATTGCTCAGAGGACAAGGCAGCTCAAGTGGCCACAGATTGCTTGTGTGGTGATCAACACATATCCCCAGTGGCATGTAGGCCTATCCGGGCCCTGCTGAGCTAGGCTTGCCTTGTCTTGTTGTGTTTGGACTTCAGCACTGGCTTCCTGCGGTGACAACAGCCTTGCATGCCAGTCCTTCATAGTGCACGTTGTATCTTGTCACAGGAAATACTCAACTCAGTTTGACTTTCTAACGCCGATTTTCTTCAGCACCTCTTACCACAAAACGCCCATGTTGAGGTGCTAACTTCTGTGGAAGGCCAGAACGTCTCAGCGAGCTTCCCACAAGTCCACTGTTCTTGAATTTTTGGATCACTTTTGCTAATTTATACCAACTTATCAGCAACACTTTGCTGATTTTCTTGTAACCTTGACCTTTTTGTGTAAAGAAATTATTTTCTTTCTCAAGTCTTGTGACATTTCAATGTGGAGCCATTTTTGTCAGTATTGAATGGGAGTGGATTTTCCTTCTGAAATACCACCCTTAATTGTCAATTATCTGGTGGCAACCAGCGTAATGATTGATTAAACCCATCTGTTGCTGAAATTCAGCTGATCAGAATTTTACCAGGTTTTACTCCTAAAACATTCATTTGGGCGTACTCATTTTTGCACCAGGATCATAAATAATTTTGTTAGATAAGTTCCAATTTTGTTTTTGGTACTGAAAAATCTCATTCAAAACCAATAAACCAGATTTGTGCAAATATCTTTTTGTATAGGACTCTTTTGAAAGTATTAGTTCTATGTTTTTCTAAGAAATTTAATGGGGTGTACTCATTTATGGTGATCACTGAATATTTTCGTTCAGTGTATATGTAGATTGCACTTGTGTACCGCTGCTATCCCAAAGCAGGAACAAAAACGTGATGGAATCACTTATTTCCTCTTTTGAAAAATTAATAATTGTGCATTTGAAATGCCTATACAGTTGAATAAATTCATGATCCTCCCAATTATCAGTTAATATGACCCTTGTTTATATCAGAACCTATGATATCATACTTTCTTCTAGAGTTGCTTTCACCATAAAACATAATTGTGAATAGTAGCCAATGATTCATCTCACATCTTGCAGATTTACACCAAAGCATAGCTAAAAAATGCGACAAACATGCTATGTTAATAAATTGGACTATCTACTCATTCAACTTAGTAAATGAGCGAATCCACGTTTTGATTGCTAATTTAGCAGGGTCAACAGGGACAGGCTTTGAGCAGCCTAACTGGTTAAAACAAGATGATTCAGTTGTCCTTTACTAAGCTCCGTTCAGCTTGTCGCCGAAAAATACTGATGCCAGTCAAGTTTTTTTCAGGAAGCATTTCACATGCCCTTTGCACTTTTGGCAGCCGTTCGTTCAAGACTGCACCGAGATGAATAAAGGAAAAGGGCAAGCTCGGATTTACGCCCCATGGCAGCAGGTGGTCTTACTACGCTTAAAAAAAATTGTGGTTTAATATCGTTACATCCCTATAGAAACTAGAAGGGAAAAATAGATAATAAATCGATCTACGGGAGAAAGTATACAAACTTGGAGAAGCCAAAGCTAAACCAGCCTAGCAATGGGAATGACAAGTCAAATGTGTACGTTGACGAGAGGGTAGTGTCTGCAAACCATCCATCTATCCATTATCTATACCGCTTCTTCCTCACTACTGTTGTGGGAAGTATTCTATTTTTTAAGCTATCAAAAAAAATCTTTGAGGGTGGAAACCCTCATGCCTCATCAAAATCCTGGAAACAAGCCAGCCAATTTTACAATGAATAAGGTATCAGATACACAAGATGTTACCTGCACAACCTCCCTGATTCGATAATTGTGAAAGCGACTTCTTTTTCCCAATAACAATCCAAGATGGTAAAAAATACACTCAATATGCTCTGCTTCTCGGTGTCCGTCATCAAGCTTTGCTACCCTTCTGGCTAGACCCTGGGCTCGAGGATGACTCAAAGCCAAATTCTCGAGACCCAACTGTCCGAGTCCTTTAAAAAAGGACTTGAGTCCAGACTTGAGTCTGATCCCGAGTCCTCCAACCCTCTGCCAAGTCAGCCAGTGGTAGTGCGATATGACTATTATGAGGTTGGTCTTAAAGAATACATTCTAACTCCATGCTGGAAACTGTAGTACCTTGAAAAGGTAAACTGGCCTGAAGGGCTAAATGCAAAATGTACACTGACAGAATAACATGAAAGTAGTTTAAAGTCTGAAGTGAAAGTGGAGGATAAATGGTTATTTATGTTTTCTTACTACTGTATCTCTCTTCATTCATTTCATTCCATTCCTAATTCTATTTGAGATACATCAGAGTATCATTCTATTTTATAGGGCAGTCAGATGTTCGGAGTTTAAATTTGAGAAAAATAATTAGCTGGACTCGGATTTTAACTAAGTATCAAGACAAAAGACCAACTGTGGAGGTCAATATAATGATTTACACAATAAATCTTTCACAATGTATAAAATGGAAAATATATATATTTTTTATTGATTTGTCCACCTACAGTGCCGTGAAAAAGAAAAAAAGTATTTGCCCCCTTCCTGATTTCTTATTTTTTTGCATATTTGTCACACTTAAATGTTTCAGATCATCATACAAATATTAGTATTTGACAAAGATAACCAGAGTAAATGCAAAATGCAGTTTTTAAATGATGATTTCACTTATTAAGGGGAAAAAGCTACCCATACCTACCAGGCCCGGTGTGAAAAAGTAATTGCCCCCTAAACCTAATAACTGGTTGTGCCACCCTCGGCGACAACAACTGCAATCATACATACATTTGCTGGTAATGAGTCTTTCACATCCTTATGGAAGAATTTTGGCCCACTTTTCTTTGCAGAATGGTTTTTATTCAGCCACATTGGAGGGTTTTTGAACATGAACGGCCTGTTTAAGGTCATGCCACAGCATCTCAATCAGATTTAAGTCCGGACTTTGACTAGGCCACTCCAAAACCTTCATTTTGTTTTTTTTTAAGCCATTCAGAGGTGGACTTGCTGATGCATTTCCGATCATTGTCCTGCTGCACAACCCAAATGCGTTTGAGCTTGAGGTCACAAACTGATGGTTGGACAATTCTCCTTCAGGTTTTTCCCGGTAGAGAGCAGAATTCATAGTTCCATCAATTGCAGCAAGTCGTCCAGGTCCTGAAGCAGCAAAGCAGCCCCAAACCATCACAATACCACCACGTTTGACTTTCGGTATGATGTTCTTTTTATTAAATGCTGTGTTAGTTTTACCCAGATGTAATGGGACGCACTCCTCCCAAAAAGTTCAACTTTTGTCTCGTCAGTCCACAGAATATTTTCCCCAAAAGTATTGGAGATCATCAAGATGTATTTTGGCAAATGTGGCACAAGCCGTTGTGTTCTTTTTGGTCAGCAGTGGTTTTCGCCTTGGAACTCTCCCGTGGATGCCATTTTTGCCCAGTATGTATCTTATTGTTGAATCATGAACACTGACTTTAACTGAGGCATGTAACACCTGCAGTTCTTTAGATGTTGTTCTTGGTTCTTTTGTGACCTCCTGAGTCGTCGATGCACTCTTGGAGCAATTTTGGAAGGCCAGCCACTCCTGGGAAGGCTCACCACTGTTCCAAGTTTTCTCCATTTGTGGATAATGGCTCTCACCGTGATTCGCTGGAGTACCAAAGCCTTAGAAATGGTTTTGTAACCCTTTCCAGACTGATAGATGTCCATACTTTGTTTCTCACCCGTTCTTGAATTTCTTTAGTTCGCGGCATGATGTATTGCTTTTTGAGATCTTTTAGCCTACTTCACTTTATCAGACAGGTTCTTTTTAAGTGATTTCTGGATTTAACAGGTTGGTAATAATCAGGCCTGGGTGTGGCGAGTGAAATTGAATTTCAAAAATGTGGTTAATCACAGTTAATTCATAATTTAACAAGCAGGGGCAATTACTTTTTCACATAGGGCCAGGTAGGTTTGGATAGCTTTTTCCCTTTAATAAATGAAATCATCATTTTAAAACTGCATTTTATATTTACTTGGGTTATCTTTGTCCAATATTGAAATTTGTTTCAGGATGTGAAACATTTAAGTGTGACAATTATGCAAAAATAAAAGAAATCATGAAGGGGGCAAATACCTTTTCACGGCACTGTATGTTTATGCAGACACACCATCAGAATTTTTATTTACATATAGGGCAACTACATCGAGACATGCTCGAGCAGGGTAAAAAAAATTCTGAGCAATGAAGAAATAAGGGAAATGAAACTTCATATTCAAAGTTTGGTTAAAAACAAAAATCAGACATTTATTTATATTACATCCAATGAAGGCAAATACGATAATCCAATCGTGAATAAATACATGAGAGCAGAAGCCATCTCCAGTCCTTCCAGATTAACAAGTGGTGGTTCATGGAAAGTTTGCCCATTTTCAAGGGTTTGGTTTAACTCTGAGGCAAGACAGTTCACAGGCAAACTAATAGCAATTTTCCACAGCATGGTACTGGCTCAACTTAGCTCTTACAGCTTCTGGTACCAGCAAATTCATTGTCCACCGCAGATAGCGTCCCCTCAATGTAGCTGGTCGTCATAGCAACATTACATGAAACATCACGCACAGGAACAATGAAGGATATTGAAGGGATTGTGTTCTCAAAATTTAGGATAAAACATGAAATAGCAAGAAGTCAAGAAAATTAAACATAAACAATAGCACAGAGCACAACAATAGCACTAGCTTACATTATCTGCTTTTGCGTTGGCAAAAAGTAGTAGTTGGCAATGTGTTGATTTTACACACGTTTAAGAGTAAAATGAGCTTGGCTGTTAGAAGCTTTCAAATAGCCAGCCAGCTAAAGAAAACAAAGCTTTGAAATAGAGTACAGAGTTAACGTTAAAAACGGACATATCATCATCCATCAGGGATTCTCTCTGACCTATCAATAGTCTGCAGTGTTTTCATGTCACTGTTGGTATCGCCTTAGCTCACTTGGAACCTCAGTGGAGGTGATATCAAAAAAATACCAAGTACCCAGCACTATCCTCAACTTTTTCCGCGAGGAAAATGGAAGAAGGGAAGTAGAGCCAAGTTGAACCAATACCATGCAGTGGAGAAGTGCCAAAAAATTGCCTACTCCGAGCCAAAAGACATTTGTATAAAATGCGTCTATCTCAAACAGTTTTCCTGCACTAAGAAAGCAAAACAAATTGCCTACTGAGTGGGTTTAATAAGTTAGGCAGTATTTAACAGCACTGGTTTGGCATCTCAGTGACATAAGCCATTCAACAACTATGTGAGTCCGAAGTAGAGTTGAGAAGATCCAAAGTTGCATTAGGTATGGCACGGGTTAATGTCACTAGGGCTCACAGCATTTGATCCTTCCGACTATACCTGGTAATCAATGCAAAGAGTTATTTTTAAGCCCTCATCTTTCCTCTGATTGTTGGCTTGGCCAGAAAAGAAGAGGCACTGGCTTTTAAGTACCCTACAAGCCCAATGGCATACTGCATCAAAGATGCGTATGTACTTCAGCTGTTCCCTGTGCAGGTGTTTATCCTGGTGCCTAGAAAACCAGCGGTGTCCAAACTCAGTATTAGTGAGGTTATAAAAACGCCTGCACATAACAGACCTGAGCTGCATAATACTGAACACTACTGCCGAATTAAAAAATGGTGAGAAATTTCACTTCAAAAAAGTCCACTAATTTTATAAAAGATCCTTTGAAAAACCTAAAACAGAGCAGCAATAAGAAATAGAAATGGAGTACTCTCAAAGTCGACAACGGAGCATAAATATTACCACAGAGCTTTCCAATAAAACACACACTAAAATGGAAAGCGATACTGTTCAAATACTGAATAAATATTTTCCATGAATTAAAAAAAAAAAAAAAAAAAAAAAAATAAACACATTGAAGATTCCCCTGAACAGACAGGATCAAAACCTTCTTCCTGTTTTTCTGGCTGAGCGACAATGTGTTCATGAGAAACGTATGTTTTACAGCTTCCAGGGTGAACACAGACCCTTAATCTTATGTTTTGACTTTCTCTCTCTCCCCCCCCAAGTAAAACATTATCACACCATCAAGCAGATGAAATGAAAGCAATGCTTCATGAAGGAAAAAAAACAGGCCCTAGAAACAAAATGTTTGCATACCAAAATAACGACTGCTCTGTGTGGACACTAAGGAACTATTGTGATAGAAAAAGACATACACAGTAAATCACAAAATACTGTATTCCAGTTATTCCCACAGAAAATGTAAAAAAATTTCAGGAGCTAGAAAAATAGATGGAAGCGGACAGTTATTGCTTCGATAACACTTTTTAACAGCTTAAAAACAGCCCATGGAAGCTCCATGAAGCAGGCTATTATTAACACAGCAAATGCGCTGGCAGTTTAACACTGCATTGCGCTCTTCGCAAATTGCAGAATATAATGCACTGTGTATTGTGCCATGGCTGAGTGGAAGGGGAGCCATAGAGAAAGACCTCTTGCCAGGCCACAGCAGCAGTATACGTTTGGTTCATCACCCTGACGCAGTTTTATGGTTGCTCAGTTTCGGAGTGAGCCCCAGACAATCGTGAACTGCACGTCATTTTTGTTCATTACTCAACAGTGACAAGGCATTCATGTTGACTTATTTTAAGCCAAAGAATTGCACTTCCCCAAAGAAAGAAATAAAATAAAAAATAAAAATGCATGAGCTTGACTATGAATGAGGCAACCAAAAGCTCCTTAAATGAGTTGCTTTGTGCACCCAAATCGCACTCTAAAGCCTGGGTTCAGATTTCAGATGCTGGAGAAGAGGGCAAAACCTGAGTGTACAGGAAGAAAGAAAAAGAAAAAAAACTTTCCAGTCGGGATCCCTCCCTGACAGCGTTCAGCGCTCCCTCAACCAATCCTACAGTCATTAAGACAGAGAGAGCACTGTAATCGCAGCGCCAAAATTTCCAGCCAATTTCCCAAAAGAGCATAAACAACCCACAATCTTTGGCAACTCTACAGCGACTGCCCCTTTTACCTTTAAACGACACACTTCTGGTGCACGGTTATCAGTGTTGTTTCCTTGACAGTCTTTTTCCTTTGGGCAGTAACCCTTCTCACTGTCCACGCCGTGCCCTCAGTGAGTGTATGGAGAAAGTGCTCCCAACCCCCCCATTCATAATTAGTCCAAGAAACACATAACATCAGAACTCAGGCCTACATAATTTCAAACTACCACTGTATGTATTCAATGACATAAATCATCTGAACATTGTATTGCCTGATAGAAAGAACAAACTAGACCTGTTCACATATTTTGAGAAGCAGATAAAAACGTTGAAATTCAGACACCTCGCAACATTACCTCGCCCCTTACAGTGGAAGAGTTTAGAGGCCAGAAAAGAGGGCTCAGTGCTCCTCGTATTTAGTGAATGTGGCCTGGCTGGGCTTAGTGCAGGAGAAAGGGTAAGAACATGGGCAGCAGCAGGCTGGCCAGCCAGGCGTGGAGACCAGAGGAGGCCCCTTTCTGCTGCGCGGGGTCTTTCCTAGAGCAGGACTCGTCCTTGTAGCCACTATAGCACTGACAGCGGAACTCACGGAGGTAGAGCGCTTTCTCGGCGGGGCTGGGCTGACCCTTAACCTCCAGCTTGCTGCCCTCGCGTTGAATGGTGTGGCTGAGGGGGCTGAGGTGCAGGTAGGTGTCGCTGTCTGGACGTCGGCGTAAGCAGCGGCCATGAAAACTGCAGCGCAGCCTACTGCAGTGCTCGGCTGCCGTGGTGACGTTGAGCAGGTACCTACCCAGGGGGCCTCGCAGGTACTCATTCAAACTGCTGCAGTTGGCCTGGGGATGGATGGACGGACAGACAGACAGACAGACAGAGAAAGAGAGGGGTACGCGCCAGCATATCGCCCAATGTCAATATGATTTTCCTAAAAGACCATTTGGCCATCTATACATGTCAGCACTGCCTTCAGTTAATGGGAAGTAGCAGGCTCAAAACATTTTAAGGAAGCCATTTCATTTATCCTAACTATCAGGGAAGATAACGAGGGAACAAAAAACATTGGTGTCAAATTACAAGGCAACTGCTTAATCTTGAAATCCTTCCTTTTGCTCACCAGGTCATAATTTTTAGAGAAATATTCATTCAAATTTAGAGAGAAAATGGCTCAAACAGATAGTAAAAATGGACAAAATGCATTTTTGGTAATTATGAAGAATTTTCTTATGTTTTACTCAATTTAAAAGGCATCAAATTAAGTTCTGAAAATGACAGTAAAAAATGATCAAAATTTTTAATTTTTCATCATGTTTTTTTTATTAGGACATTTCAAATTTTCATGTCAAAAAAGGCTATATTTTCACTTTCACAAACAATAGCCTGATATAACATTAAAAATTTGAATTCAAGTCACATAGTCTGATTCTAAAGCAAAAACCATTCATTCAAAAGGGGGCACTTGCCTCACTGCTGGCAAAGGCAGCCTCTCCCCATAAGATGATTCCAGCCGCTCCCAACGCCACACTTTCACCAATGGTGGAGATGAGGTCTGTCTGTTCATAACACAAGCAACAGTATTTTCAGTCCTGTAATTCTGATCTGGGCAGGTCTATCAACACTCTTACAAGCCAAGACAGAGTGATCTTCATTGCTTCATCACTGCAGTGACCAGGAGCACATTATATAATGTTGCTGCTTTTTGAAGGTCCCACACCTTTCTGCCCCCCTCCCCAAATTCTCATATTTTGGATGTCTAAAAAGGAGGTTTATTAACTTAATAACAATTAAAAAAAAAAAAAACAACACACCAACGCACACAGCAATCCGTGATATTTCTGCCATTCCCCAGGCATCATTCTAACCCCTCCGGAGAACAGGCCATTTTGAGTGGGCATCCCCTTTGTGATAATAAGATCTTCTCTGATTGGCTGGCAAAAAACCTAAATGTGAAAAAGTAAAGTTTGCACTACTGGGGAGAGTGAGTTGGAGATTTTGAGCAAGACTGTGGGAAGGAGCAGGACACTCAGACAGAAAACTATGCAGAGCAGGTCTGTTTGTGACATATAAAACAACTGGAATTTCAAACTGTACGTTCCACATGCTGAAATGGAAAAGGGGGGTGTCAAACAAATTAACTATGGGTTCTTTAAAGTCAGCCCACTCTGGGCTACTAGATGGAGACCACTGCCCAGGCAGACTGAACTGGCAAAAAGTATTTTCCAATACTTTCAATGTGGATCAATTAGAGCAGGGGTGGGGAACCTCATCCAGAAAGGGCCTGTGTGGGCGCAGGCTTTTATTCCAATCAGGTAGTGACACACACATGATTCTACCGATCAAGCCCCTCAAGCAAAACTGTAATGGTTGATGGGTAGAATCAAATGTGTCACCGCTTGGTTGGAATGAAAGCATTCACTCACACCAGCCCTATCTGGATGAAGTTCCCAACCCGTGATATAAAGTAACGAATTCTGTATCTTTGAATGACTTTTGACATCTTATTGTGGTTATCCAATTGTGAAACCAATGAAAGACTGGTCATGCACAGTGCGACGCATGCAACTGTGAAGCAGTTTTTATTTTCTTTTCTTTTTACTGAGATTGACTGGCACCTCCTTCTTTCTATCAGAGCAGGAAGGCCTGCAAGGGCCAGATAAAGAAAAGATCTCTGAGAGGAATCTGGGCATGAAGTGGGGACAGGATCCTATCAGCTTTCCACAGCTTCCGTGGGGGATGAGTGGAGGGAGGTCTCATTGCCCCATTAGGCAGTGGGCAGGGTGAGGAACACTGATAACGGAGGCCTCGCCTTCCCTCTCTCCCTCCCACTCATTCCAGACCTCCCTTTCCTTTTCCAACACACCTCCAGGATCCAGAGCTCCATAGCCCATGCGAGCATCACTACAAGCAGAAGGTAAACATTAAACACCAGGCCTGGGGGATGCAAACAACACCTCATTCATCCCTGGGCCAGTCACCCAGACAGAGCCTCCCACAACCAGACATAAAGTAAAGACAAACGAGCACATCCACAACCCCCAAGTCAACACGGCTCAGAATGAACCAATTACTGAATAAAAAATAGACTTGTCTCTCTGTTTGGCGTGAGAGGTTGCGACTACTTCAAAACACTGCTTCAAAACTTGGAAAAGACTGTAAATACTGTCACTGCAATACGATGAAAATCTTTTTTCATCCTTTTCCAAATACATTTTATTCAGATTTTTCAACGGTGAAACATGCACAAGTGCCTTTCATATTCAGTTTAGCCAGAAAAACTAGGTCCAGGAAAAGGGCAATTAACCTTTGACATGGAATGTCCATAGATCAGCAAAATCTCAATGTGAGGAACAAAGTGCACGTCCAAAGGATGTTTTTGTTTTGGGTGGCTCACCTCCCAATACTGTTTGCATCCCGCTACCATTTTTATAGGAATGATTTTGTGGCTCACAAGAAGTGGATTGTAAACTCTACCTTGGTAAGGCTTAGCGTGTTCCCATTTCTGGACTGTAGTGATTTCAAAAATCTACAAAACATATGACTGCCCTGCGTGTAGTTGGCAAACATTCATGTGTTCATTACAGTGATATGCAGGAGGATAGGAGGATGTAGGCAGTCTTCATAGCGGAGGTTTCCCCATGAACACTAGGGAACATTCCCAGGGTAAGGTGTGATCCCTGCAGCGCGCACAGATTCATGTTGACCTGAATCATTCAATTCACTATTATGGTGATGCTTGCTGTAGGACTGGGGGGGGTTGATGCTTTTTCCTTTTGTTGAGTTGGGGGGGTTTGTTGGTTGCTGTTGGACCAGGGTGTGGGGTTGATGCTTTTTATTCTGTTGAGCAGGGGGTGCCTTTCTTTTTGTTGGGGGGACATGGTATCTTCCAGTACTTTTACTGGTTTTTCCTTCTTTTTTTTTTTTTTTTTTGGCGGAGATGAGAATGCCATATAGAAAACTGCATTGGGCCAGAATCAATTTGTGCCCGCCACACAATGCTCTATGTGTGGGAAACACTGGTATCTGCTAGCACTAAGCCACCTACTCCATTCTTCACCTGCCCTGGTGTCCTGTCCAGTCCTTGGCTTGTAGACTGCCTTTAGTATGTTGCTAAGAGCATAGCCTATTGTCCATACATGTATTTTATTTTGATAACCTTACAACTGTATCAGTTACCATGGTTACCAGTACAAGTACCAAGCTTAAAAAAGCAGATTTGCTTTAACTACTGCTTCCAAGCCAAAATCCATCCATCCTCACACAGTCCCAAAATGTAGTAAGTTTAAAATAACCATAATGTTAAGAGAGGACTCTAGAAAACCATTTTGTTCAGATATATTGAGATGAGGGGTAAAGAGACCTCTGAATTTTTTTTTTTTTTTTTTTTTTTTTTTAATAGTAATAAAACTTTGTACATACCAAAAAACACATTAATTACATAGTAAATTTGAAAAGTAATGTCATTCTTTATAAGAGATAGACAATTTCATATACTTAGATAGCTGGTCTTATAGTTCAGCATTGTGTTGCGTTTAATGAATAATAAGGCGAAGACCACTCCTCTCTTGCCAGCCAACAGATTTTTATTCTGCGTCCAACGCATTAATATCAGTAGAGCAACTTTGCATGTCACGTTTCTACATCGACAGCTATCCACAGCAGAGCTTAATACTAGCTGAGTATACAGCATATAGTAACATTTTCCAGTTAACAAAAATGAAAACATAACCTCCTTTTACCTTATATGGCGGAGGTAATTTTGAAATGGGCAGCTCACGTACCTGCGTGCAACACCTTCATGTCAGTACAGCAACTTCACGTCACATTTCTACAAGCACACCTTTAAATTAGAGATGGAAGAAATGGAGAACTGCACGAGAAACCACCTAATGCTCCATTAGCCTGGATTTATGATGGGTAAATTAGCATGCCTCACAAAAGTGCCCTACACGATAAAATAAAAATGTATAAACTCCAAAGTAATCATTGAAGCAATAGTGAACAAAATCTTTGAGCTCCACAAAGAAGTATCTTCGCCTCCGTTTAGCATTTTATTGCGTTTTACAAAACCACTTAAGAGCACTTATTTCATCTTACCTCTCCACAGCAGAGCTGAATACTGAGGAGAATACTGCAAATTCGGAGGAAGTTACATTGCCAAAACGTCAAAGATCAAACAGCATTAATATAAAAATTCTACTGAATTAAAGAAAACTCTCCAAAACAATACATGCATAGATAAGAGCAAAAGAATAATAATGTGCAAACAGAAATTGATTTTTGGTGAAATGTAACATTGCATGTTCACGCAGGTTACACTTAAGATACCTAGAACAAAACCTGAATGATAAAGACGTTGAATTTTTTTTTTCTCTCTGAAATTTTTACCGTGGTCGGAGATTGCTAGTTACGGCTATGATGATGGGTCGGATATGCCGAACGAGAATTTTGCGATTGCTAGTTTTGATTATGACATTGTCGTCATCGTCATGGTCTACCGGGGTAGGTCAAATGGGCTAACGCTTGGATTAAATAGTGGCGCGCCCGTGAAGTGACTGACAGGCGTTTACAGGCGGCGGCGCAATCACGCCCGTCTCGGGGCATGCACAGCATCTGGGCATCTGCATGTCAACTGGCACCAAAAATCTGTCTGTGATGGCCTTGGCGCAATAACTGCAAAAGCTTGCCCCATGAATTGCAGATGTTAAAAAGAACCAGCAGCTGACTACACTGTTTTCCGTGTACAATACGAATGCACAATGTCAGACAAGACATATGCAGACATACTTCACAAATTAATTTCTGTAAACTTAACAGATTGTTCGAGTTTAAACTTGTGATGGTTTTTTTGGTCAGGAGAATTTAATCTCCAAATTCATCACATTTATGACCATTATTATTGCAGCACTTGCATAGTCTACTATAGACACAGCTAGTGGACACTGTAAGCGCTGCAATTATAATCTGCACAATCTATAGTGTGATAAATTTAGAGATTTGCTTTTTCCGACAAAAAAAAAAATTGCCCCGCAAAGCGGGCGTAACCCCCCTCAGCCCCTGGATTGTAGGCTTCTGTTACCCCTTTTCCACCAAAAAGAAGCTGGTGCTAGTGCAGTGCTGGTGCTATTGCCAGTGCTTAGTTGGTTCAACCCACAAACCTCCTAAGAACCCGTTTGCTTTTCCATCGCCGAGGAGCCAACTCTAAGCCACGCGATTACGTCACTGTATAACGTCAGTACGTCACTGCATGACTAGTGGGCTCGCCAAACTCCCTGCGGCCTGATTTGTTTAGCAATGAAAGTCAGGCTCTGGCTCCGAACTAGCACTGGAACCAGCTCGGTGGAAAAGGGGCATGTAAGTACCCAAAACCAAGCAGCAGAGCCAAAATGGCATAGATTGACAAAGGCATTTTCAAGTTATCGTGCAGAATACAAAATTCAAGACGGCAGCTGTGGCGGCCATACTGATCATTCAAGCGCCCTCAAGGAGACCAAACAACACAGCAAATGTGGCGCAGATTGACAAAGGCATTTTCAAGTTATTGTGTGAAATACAAAAGTTTATGGGACAGACGGATGGTTGCACATCGCACGTGTCGACAATACCCCTCTGCTCCTTAGTCGGGGCTGAGGGGTACCAACTATCACAATTTTCAACAAAACAATTTATCAAGTGCACAGAAATGAATTTGAGAGCTTCAGCTCCATACCAGTCATCCCTCATGGTGCAGTTGTACTGCATACAGTACAGTGAAATATTTGGGGTAAATCCGCCGTGACTGAAATTCAGGGGTTACGTGAAAAAGAAAACTGTAAAGCTGTCAATGCCAAAAATGACTTAGCTGCAATTTTTATGGCTAGCTATACTTGGTCCTTGCTCGCCATGGTCAGGGCTTTCAAAAGTAACCGGCGGCCGGTGATTATCACCATCTACTTGGGATACGACGACCAGCTACTCGATAACTCTGATGCTTGATATTATGAAATTCTTTTGGGTACATTTTTGTTTCTTATATCCAGTTTTAAGCCGTATTTTCAATAAAATAAGAATCTTGTATGTCATTTCCTTGTGGTCAGCCATTGCCGTAACAGTCATCGCGCATGCACAAACCAGCTTCCATACACAGCTTTTGTATTAAAATTTCACTCGAGCACACGGTTTTGACAGCCCAGCCTTTGTATCTGCGCTTGCCGATTCGCCTCACCTTGCCATTCGACAATTTTGCTAAGGGCTACAATGCAGGCAGCCCTTGCTCCACCTTGTCATATTATGAATGGCAGCAGGAGTGCAGAATTGTTGGGGATACAAGAATCAAGCATGGCTGAACCCATAAGTAAAAGACTCAAAACTACCCCAACACTGTCCTTTTTTAACAAGACGGGTGAATACGTATAATGGCTATCCTATCTAAAAATAGCCATCATATCATGCAGAAAGTTTTGATTACCAACACAGGGTTGTGCCCAGGATGCTCAAAGTGCTGGTTGGAGAACTGTTTGTACGTGAGCGCGCACAGTGCATGAGCAGGAAAATTTTTGTGTCAATTCGAAAGCAGATATTGCCTCTGAGTCACCAGATTACTGTTTCTTTGATGTGCTCCTCGGTGCGTAGCGAGATGCCTCTAATTTTCATAGATAGAAACACAAGTTTATGAATATGGCATCTATTTTGTATCCAAATACTTTTGATTAAATTTCTGAATACGACTTGACTTAACTGTCATTTATGTTTCAAACATTTCTTCAGTGGCGCCCGTTGGACAGAGAACAAGGAGGGTGATAAACATCTACTGCTTATTAGTCTTAGATCTGTTTCAGTCATTTTTCTTCATAAAAGATACTTTAACTCTCCCTCCTCAGGTGTAGCTAATTGTCTTTGTTAAGACGAGAGATGAAACGCATCAACTGAAGGCAAAAAGTGCACATTTCTTGCTTTGTAAGATCTGGCAAAAGTTAACGCGGAAAATCCACAGTAGGTTTTTTTTCGTGAAGGGTTAGGCCTACCTATTAAGGCAGGTGAATTAAACATTTTTATTGAATTTATTATTCACTTGCTTTGCCACTTCATTAAAAGGGAAACTGTGTACTGAACTGCAAATGGATTTTTCATATTGTTGGAGAACGTGTTAACCAAGAACAATGATTAAAATCGGGTCAATAATCTCATCCGTTTCAAGGTACGTTGTCTCCATGTGGATGTGTTACTGAAATAACTCGGCAGCCAGCAGATAAAACCACTAGTACTACCACCATGTGTACACGTTTTGGTAATAAAAACTGAAAAGAATGGTGGGGTAGCAGTCAGCTAACTACAGGCAAATTAAAAAGTGTGATCCGCTGCCTATGCAGTATGTTATCAACAAGCTGGCACTCTGTAGAGGTCCATTAGGGAGAGGATGGGTGTGTAGACATTCGTATGACTAAAACATGTATTATACATGCATCCGATTCTAATAACTGATAATCAGAAGTAACAACGCATAAGAAACAAAAATTTATAAAAGAATATATGCAGTAACTCTATATTAACAGATTATGACCATCATGCACAAAAAATATACAATTTAAAGTAAGAAAAACTGAAATTCACATCACCAAGGGAAAAGGAAACTAGACTCTAGAGGCCACCAGAATGCACCACAGGGCGTCAAATTTTCAAAATTCTCTCGGGGATGAATCTTTCCCAAAACCCCCATTGAAGGCTTCACATCATCAGCACTCGCATGCTCGCCACCACCATAGCCGCCTACTCTAAAAACTTTTGAAAGCCCTGCATGGTAATAATATCAATTCATCATTAGCTCCATGTTTCTTTTATGTTGAGGTAGTTTCAAGCGTGACTGACGTTACAAGAATGGACAAGACAAAAGTCTGAACAACTTTGATTGAAAACTGTCTTCACACTACTGGAAATAGAAATTTGCCATTTCTACCATTAAAAGACCTTATCCCACTGAAATACAGAGAAGAAAAACCAAGAAAAATGCTTCTTTATTTCACCAATAATGTACATCAATATAGTGTGACTGATGTTGCATGTGACTGACATTACAGACTTAATCCCCTACCTTGTCAGCACAAATAGCCGCACTAGAGGTTTTTTTTTTTTTTTTTGCTGAATGAGTTGCTCATAATTTCTAGTAAGAGAATTGTGAAAGACACATCTAAATCATGGAGGAAAGCTTAGCAGTGAACAATATTATGTTTTCTGTGACTGATGTTACACGTGTGCTATAACATCTTCGGAACCATGTGCTGAGAAAAGTATCTCTTCAAAGTTGAAAGCTATTATTCCATTACCTGTAACCCAAGTTAAAAATTTCATACTGAAGGCCAGTCTATGCATCACCACGGAGTTGATAAATTGTGGGGGTCAGAGGCTTAATGAGGGGTGTTTGGTTATTGTTCTAAATTCCTAGTCCCTTAATCAGTGATACTGCCAAAGATGGTCCAAATCAGAGTCATACTTTCAAAGTTATTGAAAGTAAAAAAAAAACAAAAAAAAAAAAACACATGCAGTGAAAATGGCAGACTTGGCCCAAATAAATTAACTATTATTTATGAAACCAATTAAATTTTTTCAAAAAAATGTTCAGAGAATGATTATTTCATCAGTGCACACTGTCTGATGCTATTCAAGCAACATCTGAGATGATTGGTGTAAAAATTTTCTTTTTTTTTTTTCCAGGTGACTTGGCACAGAGTGCCCCAAATGTGAAACCAAGAAAACTAGAAGAAATTTTACTTAACTTGAAAGCTCATTTTTAAAAAAAATCCTATTTATCCTTACAAAAGAAATTTTAAAAATTGTGAAGGTTTATTTCATGGACAGTTCAGGTGTGCCATACAGCAGGAACACTACTAGGTTTGCTGAAATTGGCATATGTAGTATCCAGTCTCTCTGTTGAAGCAGTTCTCCCTTTTGAATACTGGCACTTGTACTCTCATATGACTTTCTATGTGCTGGTGCCAGAATAAATATTTCACATCTCTTTATTGTTGCACAGTTATGAATAAGTACACAAATGAAATAGCAAAAAACTGCTGGTTTTCCCTCTGCGTCTAAAATATTTCCTTAAAATTAAACCAAGCATTTGTTTCAACGATGGACATTGAACTAGCTTGATGGCCACTAAAGCCGGACAAGTTTTGTCTGTTCTACATTACATTGGCTGAACAAACACCCCAACAGGTGGAGACATAAAGAAGCCCATTATATGCTGTTGCAAAATGGCAGTGGGAATATCTAAACTTCTTGATGTCATAGCAATGAAATTGAAGATTGAATTCTCATCACCAAAAAAATGAATTGAAAACCACAAACACCCTCTGGTGAATTCCACATGAATATATTGTCAACATAAGGATGCCAAAGTTAAATTAGCCACTCAAAATACAAGAAATTAATTCACACACGCACTTAGAGAACCTTACCTCCGTCAGTGGTATCATCTCATTGGCATAGGTAGGCCGGGTGTATACGAAGACTGGACGTGCGAGGCCATCACCCACCAAGGCCAGCCTCATGCCCTCCTTCACCCGGTTCCGAACAAACTGGCGCCCAAATGGAGTAGAGTTCAGTACAGTTCCCATGTAAATGGAGGGGAACAGGGCAGTACTCTCAGTCCATAGCCAGGTCAGGTGGTCATTCCGGGCTTCCTCAGCATCTGGGCAGCGCCCAGTGTAGTTCTCCAAGCTGTTCTTGTAGTCGTGGTTGTAGCAGTCAGGAAACAGATAAAACCCCCAAAGCTGCTCAGGGCGCAGACTTTTAGCCAGCCTCAGGGTGTCCAACATGAACTTCTTGGCTGACATCTCAAACTCCTGCAGAGCAACTTTGGCAACCTTCTCCGGGGGCCAGTCACGGTTCTTCAAGGCAACGAGGTGGCGCGAGCGGTTACGGTAAATATCCTTAATGTCCCAGTTGCGGATCCAGAGGGGACGCCACTCCTCCCAATCAATAACAGCCAGGCCCTTAGCCTTCGGATTGCGAATATACTTATTCACCCCTTCTGGCATCTTCTCTAGATGTGCAGCGAGGCTGGCAGTCTGAGGAAGGCCGCCATTGACCGGCGTGCCATCTTTCTTATAGTACGGGTACAGCCCAAGCCTGTCTTTATAGAAAATTGTAAGATTCTGCCTTACAAAGCCTTCATTAGGAGATGCTACAATTTCAAATTGGTCCAGGTTAAACGTGACTCTGTATCGTGGAAAACAGTCCTCAGTTGGAACGTTCCAGGCCAGCAGCACAGGCTTCTGGGAAAAGAGAGGCCACCTTGTCGGTTTCACCTCCTCTGCTATGCAGCAATCCAACATCAGAAACAACCCCAGCCAAGCTCCTTGACCAGGAACGTGCCAGGAAAAGCAAGACATTGCCTTTATGATAAAGGAACTCTTCGAGGAATGCCACTTTGTCACTGTGCTCCTGTTGACAAAAGGAGTAAAATTCTGCATTCAATACTTTCCTGGCATGTACCGGAGTCTTAACAATTCTTATACAAAAACACACTACAAACAACTGAATTAACTATGATAAGCAAGGACGTAATACACACAAAGACCAGTTCGGTTGCGCACTAATGCATGCGTATGCCACAATGAACAAAAACTACTTGAGGTTATGTAGTATTTTGTATTAAATGCACGAAAACTTTCCATAAAAGAAAAGCTGTCATACAGCAATTACATCGACTTGATTCTTCTGATCTCGACTTTCCTGGCTTTTCTAGCACAGTTTAAATGAATGGTTTTAATATCACGATTATAACATACAATAATTACACGCTGCAATCTTATAAATATTATAAATAACTAAACAATACAGAGGGCATGATCTTCTTTGCCCAAGGACCTGGAGAGCCAAACGAAGTAAAGAACAGAATATAGTGAAGCTGCTCGAAGTTTATAGAAGGTCTGTTAATCCGTCAAACTACTATGTTATGATACGAACGTACCCTGCCCTGTCATTTCCTTGTTGTGCACGTCCTAAAAATAAAACTAATGCTCCCAATTCATCCCACCAAATCTACTCACAGTAGGTCAACTTTCACTAGCATATCAGTAATATGAAACTTCACTCACATGCTTTACACACGCACAGCAACCGGGACCACTGCAATTTACAAAAGCTAGAGCTGTCGCAATAACTTTTGAAATTAAGAAGTGTGGCAAATCTTTGAAGAAACGCAATCTAAAACATTCTGCAATTTACTCAGGCAATATGAAGATGTGACGAGAGTACTCGCAATTTCAAAACCCTTTGATTTTACCTTGAACACGATGTAACGACATTCTTCCCAATGTATTCCTAATTTCCCTCGCCACGCTGGGAAGATAGTTGAAACCAAGCACCTCGCGGTCAAATAAGTAACATGCAGTTCAGACAACATTAAATTTGTAGGTCAAAAAACATATTGTACTGTACGATTTCAATACTCCAACCAGCGCTCTCTTTTTTCCGTTTGGTTCTTTTTCTTTCGTCTGACCACATCCTTAATGTGAACGCAAACGGTGCAGAAAATTCAACTAACTCCGCGGCTGTTAGGCAATTGCTCGAGCCGAAAACCCTTCCTCGGCATGTTCCACAAGTTATAAAAGGTTGAATTTTTTCTTTCTTTTTTGAAAGTTACCATAACAGAGCTATAGTATATATTTGTTTGGTAATATCAGAACTTTGGTAGTGTTAACACACCTCAACATGTAGCTAAGTGTCTTGCTTGGTTTATTTCCCACGCATAAGTATCACGGTCCTCTAGAATGTCCCCTTACAAGGCAGAAATAGTTCATTCCATCGATTTCGCTGCCGCCGATTAATGAGCACAAGGTCAACCTCCTGTGGCTTTGATTGCATTTCTACTTTGGGACGTTGTAGCTCATTGTAATTTCCTAGGCTACCTAAGGAAATTGGTACCGTTAGTCATCATTTCTGCAAATAAAAGGGAAAAATAATGATATCGTGAATAATCATAATTTATACATCTTTCTGTGGCTTGTAGTGAGTGATAAGAATTAGTACAGACGTTTTACAAGTAAATGGAGACCAATCCTTACACTTTTCGGTTTAAATGTTATGAAGGCGTCTTATTTCATCGATGAATGTGAAGATACCTGTGGAGTTCTACTTACTGTTTAAATGTTTCGACTGTAGATTAATATTTTCTGTTTGATGTGCTTCGGCTCCCGGGCTTTCCTCGAAATTCGTTAAGTCCTCCTGACCTTATGCGTCGACCACTTGCCTTTTGAGCTAGTAGAATAACACAAATTCAGCATTGTTGTTATCCAAGACGTGATCTAAGAACATTTGAAGCTATTGGTATAAACTGTCTTGATAAAGAACCTGAGGATCCTAATAGTATTCTCCGATTCTAATATAAATGATAAGCTATTCAATTTTACCATCAGGAAACCTTTGAAATACCGATTGGCTCATGACAGGCAGGAAATGACCACATTTTACAAGCAAGGGCCCTCTTCCCGTGGTTGCTCTGTTTCTAATTGTGTACCCGTTGTTTCTTCTTTCTAAGGAACTCTGACTCACCTCATCATTGCTAGAGAAAGAGAGAGAGGCACTATCCTGTGTAACCCCTGCTACCCTGCTACCCCCTTCCCCTTTCCGTGGAGTTGTCTCCACCAGCTTTCTGGTTTAAGCAGCCGCCCTGCCAGGAAGCCAGTACTGGGGGATTAACTCAGTGTTTGTTACTCTTGAATTCTCAGTCTGAAGTAAACTCAGTCATATAATGCAGGGTCTATAACCATTAGTTTGTAGCTTACTGGGGAAAACTTGCTGGGGACAAACATCTTACAATGACTTGTCAAATGTTAAACTTTATTGGCTTTTATTTCATTTTGTAATGGGTCAAATTTTGTTACTATTAGATTCAAGAGGGTCATGCTAAACTTTAACCATTTTCATGCTTTCCAAGAAGTGTATTGCTCTTCTCACAGATTTGTAATTGCTAGGTTTTACTAGGTTTAAGCCTTGAGTACACTAAACTAGGAAGTGATGTGCTCGGTTACCTCTGGAAAGTTTGCATATCAACATTAAAAGTTAGAGATCAGCAATTTAAAGTTTAGGAGAAAAGCTGTAATTGTTTCTCTGTGGATAACCCACCCAGCTCTAAGAATTCTTTCTCCTCAACCCTCACATTTGTCTCTCATCAGCAAAAATGCCACTAAACAAATCCGCCTATATTAATAACTGTGAAATATTATTATATTAATAATTGTGAAAGTGTTGTCAGCTGCATGGAATTACAAATAGAGAACACAAAGAGGTGATTCAGGAGTTCTGAAGTGTATATTTTCAGTTTTATTATTTTTAGCCAATCCTTTCCCTGGAGAGGAAGGTGGACTAGGCCAGCCTTCTTCATTTATTTGTTCAGTCATTCAGAATCTTTGTAATGTGGAAAAATTGAACTACATTTGATGGTATCCTGTATAAATCTGATAAATGTCCAAAAAAAACAAGCTGGGGGGAAAAATGGACTAAAATGAGTATAGAAAAGAGATTGGGAACATTATACAGTATCATCATCTCTCAATGGGAAATATGAGCATTGAGTAGCTGATGCGGCTATATTTAACATAAGCAAATTCAAGGACATTTTCATCCGCTTTCTCATGGATAGATCCATCAATCATCATTTGAGTCACTGAAATAATTACAGTAATTTTTTTCCCCCATTTGATAGCTTAAAGTTTCCCTAATTTTGTTTCATTCTGCAAAGAAAGACCTAAATCCAAGGTGTACTTTCTTGCTCGAAACAGCACTATGGCTTTCAGATCTAACATGATGAAAATTAACATGATAACCAACAAGGAGAAGTCTGTCCATCCCTCCCACAAATGAATACTTACGTACGAGTTACAAAACAGATGCACTCTGTGAATCCAAAATCCAGGATTGATGCGCCAGCTGCTGAAATTATCCACCTCCCTTAAAGTTCTTGATCCACTGCACGTTCGAAATGTTTCGCATGAGAAGTAGACGTGGGAAAGCTAAGAGAGCAGTCAACTAATGGACGCATGTGAGGCGAGTTGCCGGTATTTGTGAGCATGTGTACCACTTTGTCGTGAACCAAACTCTGCATCCTTTCCGCAACTCCCTTCCTCTGCTTCCTGCCATGACTGAAGGCCAGGAAGCTCATAAAAAGGGAGCTGCTGGGGCTGATACACCCAAATCACTCCCTTTCTGACCATAGGTAGTGAGTAGCAGTTAGTGGCTAAGCACAGCCATCAATGTGGATTGGTGGCTTTGCCATCGCAAGGACTGGTTTAGAATTAGAACTTCACTGAGACCACTAACCCCAACATTGTTTTGCATCAAATTTCTTATCCATGTGCTACACTATTGGAGCAGAATACAAGGGTAGATGCATACTAGTAATGAAGCCTGAATATGAGAACATTATGTCAGCAGGTGTATTTTAACAATGCTAGCTAGATAGTGCTTTACTGGAATGAAAGACTGAAACCAAAGTTCCAAAAGACTGCAGCAGTTTTTGCAGAGTAACTTACCACATTGAAATATTGTTGGGCTGCACAGTGAGGTGAAGGCAGTGGGGGTTTAAAGAAATACAAGCACTCCCCTGCTCTCAGCTGCAAATATTCAAAATATGCAGCTGACTAAGCCTTCTTTTAGAACAAGGAACCTCAAATTCACCAACTTTACATTTAACTAGTATCCACTTTAGCATATGCCAAGCAAGTCTTAATTTACTGTGAAGGAACACAGGAGTCTCGGGAACAATGCCAAAGCTTTCTTTTCTTTAGATCATAAAAAATTGTATTTCCTACTGCAGCCCAATGGTGTCATCTCCCTCATAAGACAGGAATGGGCAACATTGATATTCTAATGTAAAGACAAATGGACAGGGTGAAGATAATTTCAGCAACACAGGTCCTGGCAATGGGGAGTGAGGGGATAAATGTACTGTATAGGGTACTCACTGGCCCTGGCTACAGCGGCACAAATGCACACATACACAGCACTTGGTGTTCACTAACATTGGTGACCCTCGCAGTGGGAGGCTGTAGCAGTCAGACACAGTAGGGAACCTTAGCCTGAGGCACAAGAGTGCAAGCTAGGGAACTAGAGATGGGGAAGGGCCGGGCACATCTGTCAGGAGACCCCAAAGCCAGATCAGAGACATGGGCCCTGTGGCCTCCAGACATGCAGTGAGGAGGAGCAGCACTTCAAAGGCGTTTCGAGACAGAGGAGAAACAGATCAAGGGCGGAGCTTTATGGAGCCGGAGCGGGCGTGACTTCTCCATGGGGACCCATCCACATTCTGTCCAATTAGTGGCAGTAAGGAATGTGTAACAGCCCAGGAAACCACACTGCCTACTGGCACACGACAAAGGAGCGGTGGGAAAAAAAAGGGGCTGTACATAAAGGGCAGATTAAAATAATCAGGTTAAACAATCCACCCTTCCCTTTCAGGGTTGGGACACGATGCACTTTAATGCCTCTGCTTTCTAAACACAGTGCCCTCCAGGGAAACTGATATGTGCAGGAATAATTCCGAGTTAGGAAATTGGAGAAGTGAAAATATACTTTTACCCAACTCTTCCCAGAAGAGTCAAAACCACCCCTTTTAAATTGAGGCCATTGCTTTCATTACTCAAGAACGGTTTCCTTGTTTAATCATAATACTGGGTTTACACATAGAACAATGCGATTTTAGTACAGCTGAAACGCAACCTCTTAAAAAACGGGCTTCCTCTGGGCATGGGGGGGGAAGGGGCAGGGGGAGGGGGAATGCTGAAAGGCGGTGCAAGATGGAGCACAGCTCAATAGATTAGTTTGGTATTTTTCAAGCTTAAAGATCATCCTTTTCACCCCTCCCCCATCTCCCACCAAGCAGAACTTCCTATCTGCACAGCCCATACATCAGGGGATGGTTTCAATAACAAATTATGAACAAGCAAATGAAATAATGAAACTAAACAATTTTTTGGCCCTTCAAGACTGAAGTCTTCAGTTCTGCAATATGCCGACAGGTTAATGAAAACCTTCTCCCCATGGAAACTGTTTAACTGCGGCCACATAATGAGGTGGAGGGGGAAATCTGAGGAGGCAATCTGTTTGAAGGCAAGGGACTATTTGGTTTCCTGCCTCCTGGCATCTCTGTGTGTACGTCAGCAATATCCTCGATTGGATAACCCTTTACACTTAACCACCCAGGGCTGTCAAGTCTACTTTAAGCGGAATTGTCATAATTATCCAGAAAAAAGTAAATGGAACATTTTAAAAGAAAAAAAAATCCAGTGGGACACCAGAGAGGTAATTTTAGGGAAGGCAGCAACTTCACCTTTTAACATAGGATGACTCCGTCTGTCCTTGTGTACTTTGTTAAACATTCTATTCACTAAAGAATCAGAGCAATACACAGCCAATGTGATTCATAAGTGGTACATGGAGATAACAAGGCTACAACGGGAGATTGTAAGAATGATAATCTGAATCATCACAAAAATTTTTTTATTATATTTCTACATCCTGTGGTGGGATGCAACATATAAAACGTTTAAATTTATGAAACAAATGAACGTACAGTAAGCCTATCGAATAAGTTTTATGTGCAGAATGCAATAAATAATGACACAATTGGCCTGGTATTCTATAGATTACCTTTAGTTGCGCAAACCCTTTGTTTGATAGCAAACAGCAGTGGCCATATTTGTGCATTTGATGCTTTAAACGGTGAGGATACAGTCTACCCTTACTCATCACTGCACGTCGCTGTGGACAACACAGCAGAAAATGCATTTTCTGCAGCTGTATGAAGTGCGTAACTGTTTATAATCATTTACTGTTCAGTTCTCTCATGACTGAGCTTTATCTGTTTTTCTCCCCTTATACTTAGCCTTTCACATGATCCGCTTCATTTCACAATGTTTATCAAGTGCGACCTTGTTCGGAAGGAAGAAATGCAAAAATAAACCACACGTTCTCTTTGCTCGAGGACTTCCTTTTATTATTTTAAAACAAGACAACAAAATTAAACAGTTATCATAACTTAAAAAATAATCATTCATAAATATAAACTTAATTGTTTTGTATTATCTACATAACTGGGCCGATGCCCCATCACCTCTGAGATATGGAACATTTATTGGAGGCGCCGCTTGTCATACATGTGTACAGCAACAGAGGAGTACATGGTAATTCCCTTAGCAGAGATGGCAGCTGTACGAACATAAAAGCACAGCTCGTTCATATACAGCCCCCACTGCTCCCTCAGGCAGGACTTCCCCCACATCAATCTCAGCGCACACATCGCTTCAAAGGACAACCATTTGGGGACAAGTGCATTAACTTTCAATTTAAGCTTTAACTAAGGACTCTAGGATCTAAAGACAGTTATGGGTGGTCCATCTTCACTCGAGTCCATTTCTGCTTATTTAAGAATATATATGGTGACAAGATGGGCAGCAGGCTTTGGTTAACTGACATCGAAAGGACAAAAATAGGCTACAAGTTCGGAAATGCACTTCACCTTTTCCTAAGCCGTACACAGGATCATTTCATTTTGGTGAAACCCACTTTCACCTGAAAACTTGCTCAGTGGACGAAAGTGGTGCTCCATGATTGGCGAACCAAGACAGACAAAAAAAAAAAGATTTTTATAAAACATTTATATCTTTTCACAGTATATACAAATGCTTAACACAGCTTCTGTACAAAATGCCTAAAGCATAACCAGACGAAGGCGAATGCTCTTCTGGTGTCACATCTTGAGGTGACTCATCATCTAACCCTCAGTCAACAGCAGACACCCACACCCAGCCGTTCCACTGCCCTACCATCATGTCCACTCAACTATCAATCAACTTCACAGTGAATGCCGAAATAAACATTAAAGGGGAAGCGTGTGGGGGTGCCGCAAAAGATCTGAATGCCTACGGGACACATCCTCTCAAGACAAGCTACAGCTTTGAGGGGGCAAAATGGTTCCTACTCACAGTATTATTGGCTGAGGTCATATGCTAGCAATTAAAACGACACTGCAACATGGGTCTAAACACAACTACAATTCCATCTCCAAGACTGGTTGAGTTGAGTTTGACACTTTTTATTCCCTCAACAATCTAATGGGGAATAAAAATAATGGTCAGCTCCACCAAGACCAAACTACAAGGACCAAGCACCAACACTATGCAAAAAATAATCAGACAGGTTCCCCAACTTGCAGCACCGGACAGTTTTCCAACAGCAAGAACTAAACAAGAAGAAAGCGAGGGCCATAAGATTTAAAAGAAAAAAAAAGTTTGCCAACAACAGACAGCCACTTCTATGACACCAGGCCATTACTACTGCTACGCAACTCATAAGCCTTGAAGAGCAAAGTAACCATGATTTGACGACGTAAAAACGCACCAATCAGCATACGGATTTTTCCACATTGCATATAGTCCTCTAGCCACAAGCAGTCCTAGACTGAAGCAATATGATTTTCCATCATTTGCTGGTGACCAGATTTACACAGATCAAGGCCAACCACGCTTCCGCGGTCAGCATTTAACTGGACATATCCACGGTGTTACAAGTAACACGCTTCCTTCACATTTCTTAATGGAAGCACATTCAGGAAAAGGAGAGAAAAGACGCTCCCTGTTAGGCAGAACTGCAAATTGCTCAGACACCCAGAAGTAGTTTTTAAACTGGCCTTTGACTGACCTTCCCAAAAGGACAGCGCGCTTCAACCAAGAAGCAGGACAAAAAGAGAGAAACTTTCTACTTTCAGAGAGACATCCAAGTTTAGAGAAAACTCTGCAAAATAAATGGAAACTGCAGGCGGCCACTGCTCGAGCCTGGTACATACATGGGATAAAGAACCCACTTGCTTTGGAATCCATCCCTCACAAATGCAACACAGTGGCCAAGTACTATTAGATTTGCTCATCTGAAAAAGGCCTCAAGGCCATGAGCAGATAAAATACATGCATCTATGCTACAACAATCTGAGTCACACTTAATATGATAAAGGGTATTAAGAGGGGAGTTGTTCTACAGCCATTTTCAGATACTATGAAACCAAATAGGCTTAAGTAATCTATCCTTGTGGGGCATTTTTCAAAGAATTAAAATATTCAAACTTAACGTTAAGATTGCGTATAACATCAAACATACACTGGTTTCCCCATTACTCCAACCTAACGCTTTGAGTAATCAAGCACCTGCTCTGTAACATCATGCTGCAGTGGTATCAGGCTTCCACCTGTAATAAATTGCATACCACTTTCTTGCACACTTAATCTGAGGAACAATAATCAAGTAGAATGTGAACTTGGTTGACCAGGCAGGAAAGTACACACAAGTCCTCCTAAACATCAGACACATCCTCACTTCGAATGCCTTCATTCAGGTGAGACGATGTTCCAAAAGAAGGCAAAAAATGCCTGATAATCATCAAGACAAACATGCTAATTATTAGGATCAGGTCTTTTCACTCCAAGTTGCACAGAATGGTCAGTTTTCTGATTAATCTGACAGGATCTTGACACTTTAGGGACCATTGCCTTTTTGTTTGTTCACCAGATCTGCAAGCAGCAAGGACCAAACAGGGCTAACAGATTGATCATTCCTTTGGGATCGGTCAGAGCAGTAAAGACGGATAAGCATTAGAAGTGAAGATAAATCAACATTTTAACTTGCTGTAAACACACAGACATTTCCCAGCATGCATTTCCATTCAGCAGTGTCCTGACTGCACTGGCTGAGAAATGGGGCTCATTTTTGATGTTGAGCAGGAACAACAGGGCCAGCATAGCTCCAATGGACTCAAGCGAAAAAAAAAAAAAAAAAAAAAAAAAAATCCACCTCCTCCAGAAATGTTATAGTCATAAAATAGGAGGTAGTACCCATATTAAGAAGTTGTCAACAGATTGGAGTCCCAACTGCTACCCTCTAGTGGCATGAGAATACATTACACTCTTTCGAGAAGCATGTGAAAGATAGCAGAATTCGCAGATTGTACCCAGGCTAAGATTTTTCTTTTTTCAGTACAAATTTTCAAACTGACTTTAAAAAAAAAAAAAACACATTTTTCAAAAAAAAAAAAAAAAAAAACAAGGCCTAATTTTGTTCAACAACCCCTCACACAAGGCTTCTACTATGCCCGATTATGTAATTTGTCCCATTAAAAATTACATTCTAGTTAGGACAACGTGCAACTGATATTTCATGAAGCGTTTGATAGCCCACCTTGCCTTAAAGCAAGAGTATGAGAAAAAAAAAGGATCCAGATCTTCTAACATCTTTAATTAGGCCGCTTCTGCAGGTGATCTTTTCAAGAACAGGAGCCAAAGCTAAAACCACAAACACATTAGTTCTTTAGGGGGAAATACATAGTCATTTACTACACATTACCTATTTATTCATTCCTAGACCCAAGTGTGGAATTAAATTCAGAGCCTAATAAAAATTACAGCCAAAACACAACAGAATCCCTTTCAGCCAAAGGAATCTTGGGTAAATATAAAGCCAATTTGTCCATCTCAAACATTAAAATTTGCAACCATGAGCTTTCCTCCATCCTAGTCATTACAACTGACACCAACTGATTTGAAGCCACATCATGCATGACACAATCAACACATTTTACAAGATGAGAGGCTGCAGCAGCCATTGAAAACCAGGCTGAAGACTTCCGGGAATCCAAACTCCATCCCAACGGTCTACACCAGAGAACAAGTTCACAGCTTTGGGGGGAGGAGGAAAAAAAAACAAAAACAAAACAAACAAAAAAAAAACATCACACGCAAGTTGGCAATAGCCCAACACATACGAGCTAAGCAGGCACTAATCATTGACCAGTTCGGTCAACTAATTTATATTATTTGAGCTACTCAATCAGTGGGCGAAATTGTGTCTGGGAGTAAAGGAAAGGTGAAGCTTGAGGGGCTATAGCCCTAAAACATCGCCAGAAACCAGCACCTGCGCTCAACAAAAGTTCTAAAGTGTCACTACATAAGATCCATTCTTTAATGTCAAAAATCAAGGCCCAGCTGCTTGGTGGCACAACTAAGTTACTGCAACTGGTAAGCAGTACATCTACGTTCTCACTCCTTACAGTGCCATCTCAAGAATCAGCTGTACCACAACCTAAGCACTGACCTTCCAAAATCATAGCAGAGGCCCAACTAAAGCAATACAATTGCTAGGATTCATTATATCACAGAGGTTTGAATGTACTTGGCTGAAACATAGATGAAGTTTTGCGCAAGAATAGAGCCATAGTGTTCTTCGGGCAAGAGATCAGAAAATTGGATGGTAAACTTAATGTGTATTCTTTCATCATCTCTTTTCCTCCCCAAAGCACTATGCCATACCAAATCCCTTCACAGAGCACGCTGTTCAGTTTCTATGTGCTATGCAAAGACTGCAGCCTTCTCACTCACGGCGAACCCTTCTAACCATACACGAGCGCTGAAAATCCTCTCTAAGGATCACCACGGTTAGACTGAAGTTCAGAAATGACTGGGACTCAAAGGGAGAAGTGGTGGGGGCAAGTGCAGAGTTTGTCGAACGCTGGCCTTGGCCAAGTCTCCATGGAGGTATGAGGCAGCATCAAACTTCACATAAAACAACTGGGAAATCCACATGGATCCTGGGATGGTCCAGCTTAACAATTCCCTGTAAACAAAGGATTGACAATTGGCATTTGGTTCAGCAAAAAAAATAATAAAAATAAATAAAGAAATCAGCCATCAGCCCCAAATAGAACAGCCAAATGACAGAGTCTCAGTGCTCGCTAAATGCAAACTTTTTCTTGAAATATTACATGGCTGAGAATGGCCGAGTCACCCTTCATGAGGTGCCAAACATCTCAAATAAGCGACTGAAGACAAACGTTCCCCAGTGACCAAAGCAGTAACACAGAGCAGATTCCCTCCGCTCACCTGAGGTATTAAATTCTTCTGAATCCTCTTCAGCTTTGCCCTCTTGCGCCCATTTTTTGTCACAACTGTCTCCTCATAGAACTCATGAGCCAGGTCACCATCTTCATCATAGTAAAGAGAGCTACAAAGAAAACAAATTAATTAAATGCTGCACAAGGCCTTTCATGTTCTTACAACAAGAGGGGGAACTAGGCAATGTTCTACCAAACCATCTTCAAAAAGGCTTAATCAATGAATGTTTAAAATGTTTTTATATTTCTAGTCATCAGGTATCTTCCTCTCAGCTGAAGAGATAAATCATCAAAACCCAGCCCTAACTAGGGATGACTACACAGCATATTTGCAGAAGAACAAAATTTGCTCCAACCATTCCAGTAGGGAATCTGCTGCTTGAGAAGGAAGAATCTGTAATAAGTGGACCACAACAGTGGCCTAACTTACGATAACAAAAAAGTCCCCCCTACTGATTTCTTCTATTTTTGCATACTTCTCCCACCAAATGGATGAAGATCGTCATATAAACATGTAAAACAAGATGACACACACGAGTGCATGACTCCTACATTTACTCGTGGAAAATGGTTATTCAAAACCTTTATCAGCCACATGAAAAAATAACCGTCTCTCTAAACTTAACAGGCAGTGCCAATGGCAGCAACTGCAATCAAATGCTTACCATAACTGGAGATCAGTCTTTCACACCAGTGTGGAAGAATTCTTTCCCCACACATCTTTGCAAAATCGCTTCAATTCAACAATATCGGAGAGTTTAAGAGTGAACCGTTTTGCCACAGTGGGATTCAAGTGGTAATTCAAGTGAACACCAACTAGGTCACTGCAAAGCTTAATTCTGTTTCTTTACAGCCATTCAGGGGAGTACTTGCAATTTTGCTTTAGATCATTGTCCTGCTGCAAAAAAAAAAAAAAAAATGCCCTCAAGCTTCAAATAGATTGATGACAGGATATTCTCCATCTGGATTTTCTAGGAGAGCCAAATTTGCAGTTGTCATTTATGGCAAGTTTCCAGGGTTCCGAAACAGCAATGCATCCCCGCGCCACCACAGTACCACCACGTTTGACTGTTGGTATGATCTTCACATTACGGATTACTGTTCTGGTAGTATGTCAGATATAATGGGAACCATGTTTGCCAAAAATGTCCATTTTTGACTCATCAGTCCACAGAGTATTATCCAAAAGGCTCGGGAGGTCATCAAGGTGCTTTTTGGCAAATATGATATAATAAACCTTAATGTTTCTCCTAGTAAGAAGTGGTTCTTGCCTTTCAAATCTCCCATGGATAAAAATTTTTCCCAGTCACTTTCAAATGGTGGAATCACAGACACCAACCTAACCGAAGAGGATCGAGGTATGCAGTCCCTTAGATGTTCATCTCATCCTCTTGAAACTTCCGAGACAAGCCATTCATGAACTCTTCAGAGGAATTATGGCCTGCAAGTCACTCCAGGTAATACTAACCACTGCTCTCAAGTTTTCTCCATTTGAATATAATGGCTCTTACTCAGGTTTGCTAGAGCTCCAGAGTGTCTTAAAAATGGCTTTGTATCCCTTTCAAAACTGATTTTTCAATGTTTCACGCATCTTCAGGAATTTCTTATGACCCTATCTGCTTGGTGAGACTTTTTTTAAGCCCACTTTAAATTGCTATTAACCCCTTTGTGCAGATGTCTGTCCACCCGCAGACATGGAGCTGCAAATTTATGCATGCAGTTACAATATTCTATCACTAGATGGCACACCCGGATCAGTTATTGAATATTCACAAGCAAGCCAAGCTCAAACACGGTTTAGAATAATGACGAGTTCACTACAATCCCTTTATTTCAGGAGTTGCCTGAATTAAACTCCTCAGCTAAGCCTGATGTGCAAACTGCTCAATATACATGCCCATAGTATCTATCCAGCAGTTCAAAAAAATTATTTCTCGCTTCAGAAAAAATTGTTGTCCTCTGTAGCAACCACTTGAGCTACAGTGAGCCAATGGTATCCCAATAAGTAGTAATAGTCCAGTTCCCAATGTACAAAACAAAACCTTCGTTGGATTTTTTTGGAGATTTGCAAAACCATACATTTTCAGAAAGCTTATGGCCTGCTGAAACGGGAAATTAATGTTTACATTTTTTACAATTAAAATATGTCGGCCACCATGGATTTTCAAAATGGCGACGATTTTCGCATGGATTTCACAATATTTCTGGTTCTAATGGTTATACACTTCAGATCTTGGTGTCTAAATAGATATTTTCAGGGGCGAGTAATCCAATAAAACAACCTACAATGCACCTTCGGTACTTTAGAAAAAAAATCAATCTCACTTTTAAAGACAGAGTATCGACAAAAAAGCTCAAATTGTCTGTTCTAAATGCATGTACATGACAATATCTGCATAATTCATGTGTGTGAGGGCACAGCGCATTTATGTAGACTCATAAAGTGAGCAAAGCCTTGGAGATATAAATGTACTGTCATTTTTAGAACAAGATCTTCCAGAAAGTACAAGGCTTAGCAGCAGAATATTAATTGTTTCATGGAATCAAGTGTGAACAAGCACCATTGATTGACTGGTTTCTTATCCAATTCCAGAGAGTTTAAACTTTCCACAGTAACAGAAAGACATTGATTGGACAATAAGAATAGTATACAAACCTGTGCGTAAAAGTAAGGTAGGTTGTATTCTCCTAATGTCGGGCATGGTGTTGCAGCTGAAAACGACGCGATTTCAAAGAAAAAAAGACATCTAAAACCGGCCTGAAGTGTTGAGTTACATTTCCGGGATTTAAATGAGGTACGAACATGGTCAATGGGAATTATTCTGAATGAAACAGGAGGGTTCCTTCTACCCGATACATCTGTCTCTGGAGGAGGGATTCAATATAGAAGGTTATACTGCTACTCTGTTTCCATTTTGCTCAATGTGGCTTTTTGTTTCAGAATTTATACCGTGTTCAACGAAATCGAATGCCGAGGTTTTGGTTTCTTCAACATGCAAGCAGCTCACGCACTTTGGTTGATGCCCTGGTACGTTCATTGCACTATTCTGTTCAATTTGGGGGAGAAAAATGCTCGATTATTCCTGATAATGGAATGTCTATTCTGTTAAAATAAGGTATATTTCAGATATTACCCAGTTAGTGAGTCATACTAGTTCCTTGTAAGGTGAGGTTAAGTGTTTATATAAGGTTGCAAGCTTGGAAGTGGGAACTGCTAGCTTTTCATTGCAGGGTGAATGTTCTTACCATTAAATAAGCAGTTCCTTTAATGAGTAAGTGTGCTGACTAGTGGGACTCTGAAGGAAAATTGACAAAATTCTAAACCGCATCATGCAGAGAAGGCATGTTTTGTGTTAGGAGAGGTTACTGGTGACCATTGACGTCCAACTGCACCTATTTTGATAAACTCATGCCAAATTCAACGAGAAAATCATTACATCGTATTGAATTTCATGCGTCTGAAGTTGATTTGTGTTGAATATATGATTATTTTATGATTTGACAGTGCACCATCTTGGGGGATGTTAGAGTTTGGGAAGCCGTCTGAAGAGCTGTCATATGGCTCCAAGAGAGTTGGTAATTTAGAATTAAATGCGAAGATTAATTGTACTTGTGGTCAAGGAGTTTATGATCCCAGAAATGTATAGTTTCAACCCCCAGCCATTTTTCAATTCTCGGTATTTTTGACAATTTCAATGCTGAATTTTCATGAAGATTTTTTATGTTTGCAGCCCTTTTTCTTTACTAAAATCATGAAATTGAAACACGATAGAATTCTAGATGCTACAAGTGTCTTGACTCAGTTGAGCCATACCCTTCCTCTCTGCGAAGCTGCAATCTTTAATTACTAAGCCTAAATAAGGTAACACATAAATAGCCAGATTTGGCCTCTGCAAAAAGGGGTTAAGGTTCTATTTACAGTTGGTTATGGAAATATTTGAATGACGACTTTTTTTTTTTTTTTTTAATTTTGCCTCGGTACGCCACCACGATGGATCTGAAATTAAACCATCAAGATAAGATTGAAGTGCAGAATTTTAGATTTACGAAAGGCCTTACATAAACATCTTGCATTAATCTCTTAAGAATTACTGCCATGTTTATACACAGTCCTCCATTTTCAGAGGTTCAAAGGTAACTGGACAAACCAACAATTAAATAAAAGGGTTTTTTTTTTTTTTTTTTTTTTTCCATACTTAGTCTTTCTCCTCTCAGCTTTGTCTTCCAAAAGTGAAAACCATGTTCAGTTGGTCTGAGGTCAGGTGAATGACTTGACCATTAAAGAATATTCCACTTCTTTGCCCAAAGAAGCTCTTTGGTTGCTTCTGCTGTATGTTTTGGGTCATTATCCATCTGCACTGTGAAGCGCCATCCTATCAGTTTTGCAGTATTCGGCTGAATCTGAGCAGACAGTACAGCACAATACACTTCAGAATTTATCTTGCTACTTCCATCAGCAGTCACATCAATAAACACCAGTGACCCAGTTCCATTAGCAGCCATTCAAGCCCATGCCAAAACACTGCCTCCACTATGTTTGAAGGAGGATGTGGTATGGTTAGAATCATGAGCCCTTTCTTCCCTTCACTCTAGTCTTCCCATCATTCGGGAACAAGTTAATTTGGTCTCATCTGTGCAAAGAATCTTGCTCCAGAACACTTAAGGCTTTTTACATGTTTTCTGGCAAAGTCCAATCCAGCCTCTCTATTCTCAAGCGTCACCAGTGGTTTGCACCTTGTGGTAAACCCTCTGCACTTACATTTGTGAAGGCGTTTCTTGATTGTAGGCTTTGAAAATGATATGCCTACCTCCTTGAGTGTTCTTGACCTGGCTAGATGTAGAAGGGGTTTTTCCTAACCAAGGAAAAAAAAATTCTGCAATAATCCACCTTTGTTGTCTCCCGTGGTTTTCCAGTTCTTTTGGAGTTACCGAGCTCTCCAGTGCGTTCCTTCTTTTTAAGAAAGTACCAAACTGATTTGGTGGTCACTCCGAAAATTTCTGCAATTTGTCAGACAAGTTTTGTTTTTTCAGCCTTATGATGGCCTCCTTCACCTGCATTGACTACAGTTTGTACTACATATTGACAGTTCCCATGCAAAAGGTACCATATGCAAGTTCAGCACTTGGAACAAACTTCAACCTTTAATCTGCTTCATTTGAATGATATGACCAGGAAAGAGGCCACACCTACTCATGAAGCGGACTGTCGATCAGTTGCCCAATTACATTTAAACCCCTGAAAATGGAGCACTAGTTTGCAAAACAGCAGTAATTCCTAAATGGTGAATGCGAGATTGTGGTGAAATCCCTTGAATAAAAGCTGAAAGACTGCACTTTAACCATATCCTGATGGTTTTCTGTTAAATCCACTGTGGTGGTGTAGAGGAAAAATTACAAAAATTGCATAATTTTTGTAACAAAATACTCCCACACCCAAGTGATATTTATATTCGATGGGGCTAGCAGTAATCAAGCCTGGGTGCATTTCCCCAATTTAACCCAATTATCAATCAAATTTTAATAACTGGCTGATAGTGTAACTGAGGGGGAATCACTTTTTTTCACAAACTATCAGTTGGTATGGGATAACTTTTCCCCATCAACAAATGAAACAATCATTTAAAAACTGCATTTTGTGTTCACTCAGGTTGTCGGTGTCTTATATTAAATTCTGTTGAATATATGAAACAATTAAGCTTGTAAAATACATAAAAATAGAAATATGGATGCGGGCAGATAGGTTTTCAACGCACAATACATTCCATCTTTTACCTCTAATGTAAATTTGCACTGAGGGTACATTTCAGAAAAACTTTAAATGGGGTGGACATCTGCAATCCAAGAGGGTCACAGCGTCGAGAGGCTTATGCATTCTCCTTCCAATCCATAAACAAGTAATGCCGGGAAAATAAGATGTGTGTGGATTCATTAGGCACATGGCAGTTTAAATTAATCACCTGCGTGGAGACCAGTGGTGAAAATACGCACAAAAAAAATCCTATGGACAACGTGGTCCTCCAGGACCAGAGTAACCCATCCCTGCTATAGAATGTACAGCTGGAATGGCCATGAAATTAATCCAAAACTGGGTATTTTATGGAACTGAATGGACGGTACATATGACCGATGACTGAAAGCATTCAACAGTGTACACGATGAAGCCATGACCTGAGTGCGTACACCACTACTCCATCGCTGTTACAGGGTCCTGAGCGCTCATGAGCAATATCAGTACTCCAAACGTGTTGGTTCGTGAAACTTCTGGAAAGATAATCAAATTATTATGGGCAATTCCGCCAGTTAGTAAACCTATAGGAGGAATTTTCAAAATAGTGCTACATATCTCTGTAATACATCATTTTAAAGGTTTACAGCCCTGTTTTTCAAAACCAATGATTAAACCTGAGTGGAAGATGTATGTTTATATTAATATGAGTGTTTTTGTAAGATGGAATAAAGGAGTCTGGATATCCCTGATTGATGCATGTTTAAATAATTGTATTTTTTTTTTCTAAGATTATCATTGTTCCAAATTTTTGTTGGAGTGATTTTTACATAAGGCCCTAGTATTTATTGCATTGATAAAAAAATCAGTTTGATTTAAAATACAAAATTAATTTGCATACTAAGTATACACACTTTTCACATGTACGTCCGACACCAAAAATGATTCTTTAGAACTGTCCCATTAATATGCACTGTCAAACTAACTTGATATCCTGGATTAAATGTGTATATAATGTCTTTATTATAATGGACTAGTTTATTGTCATCAGGTATTTGCAACATGCTGGGAATACTGGTGTCAAATTTTGTACGTCCGACACCACAGTTTCCAACAGTTTAAAGCTCATGGACACTGTATTTGGTAACAAGAATGGTTATTACTTTCATACCACCAGTTCTGGAATTGGAGAAAAGCATTTCATAGGGATAGGAAGAGGTCTAGGAACTGATCAGCTGCCATCTGATAGCTGGAATAGGAACTATGTTGTGCGATTCTATCTTCTTTTTGCCATCACCTTCGTACTGGAGGGAAATTTGATTTTGAAGTTTGATTTTGAAATTCCATAGATTTTAAGACACTGGACTTGAAAAAGATGAATACAAGAAAGTGAATGTGTCCAAATTGTTGGTTATAAATCATGGCATACGAACATCTGGTAGCTATGTGGAACTCTAAAGTCATTCGGGGCTTCGCGGCGCATCCTCCGATCGCGTATCGCAACTCGGCTGGATTGCGCTATGGTTGTCAAAATGGGTGTATTGCTTTTTCTGGTACACAGGTTTTGGTCGCATCCTTGTTGGGAAGTCTTATGTTGATGACGTAGTTCACACATTTGCACACAAGTGCCATTTTGAATTTTCGATTTGATAAACGGGAACCAACTGAATTTTTCACGCAAAAATTTTGTTTGAGTTTGTGCTCACAAAAGCAACGATCGTTTCATTGAATGCAAGTAAAATAATCATTGAAACCTGTAATATATTCATTTTTATACACTTCCCCATCAGTGTGCCGAATGTGAGCGATTGATTGATCAAGTAGTGAGTGATATTCGAGTTTAATCACAGCACTCCTTTCTAAGCTTCGCTTATCTAGAAGTAAAAATGCGGTTTTGCTGACTTAGGGTGGGCATGTTAAGGCTGCTCATGTAAAAATAAAACTGTCTACTACCAGTGGCATTACCAAAATGCAGGTTAACACTCAACCCATTTCCAAGTGAGGATCGCGAAATTGATTGAATTAATTTACTGAGCAAAGTGTTATGTATTCAATAGGACAAACTGAATATTTGATACCAGCTGTGTTTGATTCCCGCAGTGTTATTTATTTGTTGAGTTACCTTACTTATCAGCCAACTTGCCAAGGTCTGAAGTTGTTTTGTTCATTATATGGGGATCGAGTTGGCTTAAAATTACATTTAGACCGTACGCCCGACACCAAAAAAGGTTTTTACATATGTTAGTTTTTAGTCACCTACTCATAAACCCACTTGCAGAGGTTTGAATGTGGTATTTTGTTCATTAAGATATGATAAAGTTCAAAATATGTTTGTTGGACACAAGGATCCAGTTTATGTAAAATTACCTTCTGACCTTGTACGTCCGACACCAAAAATGGTTTGATATGTTACTTTTTTAGTAACCTTACTCATAAATGTACTTGTGGAGGTTTGAAGTTGTGGTATTTTGTTCATTTTATATGATGAAGTTTAAAATACATTTGTTAGAGATGACGATCCAGTTGAATTTTAAATTACATTCAGACACCAAAAAATGTACGTCCGACACTGTGTTTAGTGGTACGTTACATGCCCATAATAAAAAGTATGGATTCCTTTATGTAATGCTGTTTTAGTGTACTGTCTTGGGGAATCAGTCATGGATTAATAATTGGAAAAAGTTTAAACACTTCACAGAGATCCTAAAACAAATCATGTACATGTCATTAAAGCCATTTGTCTGAGTACATCCGACACCAAGGTATTTTGGAGCAACATCTCCTACACTATGATGAGGAGCTATACCCCTGCATACCAGATGATTGCCATGACCAGGAAGTGTAATCTGCCCAAATGACAGCCATCTCCTCACTTCACTGTGCTCTTAATTGACCTATGAAGTGTCTGAAATGTACGTCCGACACCACGGAACTGCCTTTATACAAAAATAATTATTACGTACCACACCCGCAAGTGTCACACATAAAGCTGATACAACAGCGTACTCGCTAATGCAGCATTAAAAAATTAAAGACGCCAAATTCCCGATTAAAATAAATTGTACCGAAGGCCCAGCCCCTTTTTCCCCGAGAGCTTGAAGTGATTGAGCAACACATCGAGATGCCAAGCGTCTATATTTACCTTCTTCTTGTAAACACGAACGGTGTAGCATTTCGAGAACCTCTGAATCTCGCCAGCGACTGATCGTTCCCCTCGTTGGCCGGATCACTGCCGGTACCTGAGCCGGCAAAAGGCCAGAAGCCTTTGGACTTGGAGCTACTGCCTCCCATGTTCAGCGCCAGAACATTATCTTTTGTTTTAAGACGCCAAAGAAGCCAATCTAACTCAGCGAAACGTTTAAACCTGTAAAGACAAGAGAAATGGTTGCCCACGATCCCAGGTAGTATTTCTATATCCACAGCCTTACAACTTCCCTATAATTGACTACCAAAATAGCCAGGCTGCAGAGTAACTAAAATAAAATGTTGGAAACATCAGGTCCTCAGTCAATAACGTATTCAACCACAAACATTACTGCCCAACCATGGCAAAAAGAAGCAAGTATCATACATTTCTATGCAACTTGCTTTCTTTTGCCGTAGTTTGGCAGATTAATGTAGGAACAAATTTACGTCCAAGTTTAGGATGTTCAACGCCAAGATTGGGAAAGCTTACCGCCACAAGAGGCAGCGGTGCATGAACGATTACAGCCGCAGCTCAAATCTAATTTACGTTAGCTACATCATTCCAGACAACACAATCAATCATGTTACAACGTTAATGTTAGTGGGTAGGTAATTTAGCAGACTACCGATCTAGCAATGCTACACTACATGGTTACACGACGACAGCCAGCAAAATATCTTAATGATGGACTTCGCATGCATCAAGCCAAATAAAAGGCTTATAAATATATTTCCGAAAACTGACGGCTTTGCTTTTCAATTTTGCGTTATAGAACTCCACCCGTCTGGTCCCAAATTTAATGCTGCCTGCGGCTCCTGCCGTCTTCGGGGGACTGACAACTATCCAGCTAGCCAACTCGGCTAACTCGCCAAGCCAGCGAACATCACTCTGTGCAATCAGACCTCAGTGTTTGGATCACGTTGCACAGGTAGGTAGGCTTCACAAATCATCAAGCGAGATATGTACGACTAGCAAGCTCCATATGGAAATATTACTGTCATCTGCCGAAGATACGGTTCCTTTAAGTGTTATCTATTCCATAATACGAACACTCAAGCAACCCAGTGATTCACAAAGGCCTGGTAAACAAAAAATCAGCTCAAACATAGCATGTTCTAAAATACTGATCAGCTAACAAGCAAGCAAACTGGTTTGTAAATCTAGCGAAACAAGCAGCGTCACTGGTCAATTACGATGCAATAAGTCCAATCACTGCCATGCGTTCCTATTTTATAGCATTCAATGCCGTTAATATTAACGTATTCATGCGGACAATATTAGTGTTATTAACGAGTTTGCAAACAAGGCAATGCGAGATAAAAATACAAACCCTACTTATGCTCCAAATACTGCTATCGAGAGGCCAGACATCAACATAGTAACTAACCAGCATTTAGCATTAGCAAGCAAACTTCATCATTTCCGATTCCTAAGACTCGTGTCACGTGACAGGGAGAACTCCCAGGCTGCGTTCGAATGGTCAAAAATTACACCCTATTGTCAAATTCCTATCCACTTTTCTTTAAGATAAAAACTTCGTGAGGTAAAGGAAAGGTGTAAGGGGGATTCATACTGGTTTAGGTGGGCAAACGCACTAATCAGAAAATCCGAATCAATGACGTTGAGAAAAAAACTAGTCTGCGCTCTCTCGATTCTTAGTGCCTTCCGCCACGGTCATATTGGCGTCAAGTTCCGGTCATGGCAAAACCAACGGGCAAAATGCATAATAAACATAGTGGACAACCCCCGTTCAGATATAAATAATCTAAAAATAAGGTTGCTCTGGGGCACTTTTTAAAATTAAGAACATACTTATTTGTGAAAGCTTTCAGGATATAACCAATATGATCAAAATAAGGTTGACTGATAATAAAAAAAACTCAAATATTTATCAATAAATATCAGTAAAACTACAGTTTTGGAGAGAATGAAAAAAGAACATATTTCTGCACGGTTTTCACAGCCAACAGCGCAACAGGAAATAACCATGTTCGCAAATAAATCATAGACATCCAAATTGGTTAAAACACTACATGCTTTGTTTTGCCATGACCGGATGTTGAAGCCAATTTACCACGAGAAAGGGGGCTTTGCACAGTCTATGGCCCAATCCCAAACCGCTCCCTCACCACTACCACTTCAGTGTCGAGCGTCACTCCGTGTGAAATCTCCCTCAGAGCGATGGAGAGAGCTTCATAAAGGGGGAGGGCGTAAAAAAACCAAAGACTGTATAAAAAGATGGACGACGCAACCGTGACGTCACCCATTGGTTTCAGCCGACCATTTAGGAAGCCTCGATTTTGACAATTGTATAGCGTCATTTTGTCATTTAGAAACCGGATGTGATTCCTATTGGACGAGAGCGTGAATTGAATATCCAGGGAGGAGCGAGGGGTGGATCTACGCGTGGATCTGACCGTATCAGACGAGGACCAGAGCATAGCCACGCCCTTAAAGCATATTCTGGCTTTATCCTTTATTCCAGTCTATTTGGAACCAAAATTTACAAAAATTAACATCATAATATGTCGAAGGAGACTAAAAACGTGCGATATATACCATAAAGTAATGTGTAAAATAATTATTGAAATAATAATTCAGGTGGGAAAGTAGGGTCATTTTCTCATCGACTTCTATAACAGTGTTTCCCAACCCTGTTCCTGGAGTACCCCTGCCCTGCATATTTCAGATGTCTCCTTGATTTAACACACCCAGATCAGGTCATTAGGTACGCCACTAATGAGCTGATCAGCTGAATCAGGTGTGTTAAATTAGGGAGACCTATAAAATGTGCATGACAGGGGTACTGCAGGAGCAGGGTTGGGCCTCACTGATTTAACACACCTGATTCAGCTGATCAGCTCATTAGTGGAGTACCTAATCACCTGATCTGGGTGTGTTAAGTCTAGGAGACATCTGAAATATGCAGGGCAGGGGTACTCCAGGAACAGGGTTGGGAAACACAGTTCTATAGGATTGTACTTCATTTTGCAACCACCGACATCGCCATCTGCTGGCCATTAAATAGAATGCAAATTTTAAAGATTTCCGAATTGTCCTCAGTTTTCAGACCTGGGTGCTGGGTCCATCTTCTTATACTGTCTATGGTAAAAACGTGTATAAACTTTGGGATGCCCTTGCTCTTTATCCAACGGGAAGCGGAGGTAATCGTCACCATGCCTACCAATAGGTTCGTTTGCAGAGCTAAAGGAAACACTAGAGTGGACGCGAGAGCAGTATAGATGAGATTCGCGTCCGCCATCTTACCGAAGGATAGCGTCTCACATGGAACTGTGAGAAACCTTAGACCAGGGGTGTCCAATCTAATCCGCAAAGGGCCAGTGTGGGTGCTGGTTTTTGTTACACCCCGACACTAACACACCTGATTCTACTCATCAAGGTCTTGATTGACCCCCCTGATCAGTTCATTAGTGGCATCAGGTGTTGGGGCACTGGGATAAAGCGAAAGCCTGCACCCACACCGGCCTTTTATGGATAAGATTGGAAACCCCTGCCTTAGACGAAGGTAGTCCAGAGGTGGAATACAGAGATTATGTTGATGATTTTTATCATACATAATATTTTCACTGTGGAAGAAATTGGTACTGGTAATTATTATGAGCCAAGAGTAACATTTGAATATTAAAATAAAAATTACCATAATCTAGAATAACGAGCACTATAGGAATTCAAGGTACAAATATGTGTTCAAAATATGAAAACAGCATTCCTTAGACAGACATATACAACTCTTTTATCTATATTTACAGTTCATTTAAATTTAATTATTTGAATTTTAACTAACGATTAAGAATTTCCTGACAACAAACACACGTAAACAAAATAATAATTTATTAATTAATGGTCGTGCTTGTAGGCTGATGTGTCTCACCAGTCCTGTGTTTTTCATTTCATTTTATCCAGCCGCATACACACGTGCAGCGGTTGATTGCGCAATTCCCCCGCCAATTCCTTCCACAAGATGGAGAACGCGTCTCACGTTTTGCGGTTGGTTCAGCCAATGACGCTGTCCACTCTTGTGTTTTCTTTAGCTCTGTGGGTGCGTTGCAGTGTATACAATGGTCTAGTTCCCGAATGATACATTTCTCACCCAAAATATTTTAGAGAGGGTAATGTAATTAAATAAAATTTATATTAAAAATACAACCCCAATTCTGAAATAGTTGGGACGAAGTGTAAATTGTGAATAAAATCAAAATGCAATGACTTTCAGATCACGAGCCAATATGTTCTTTAGAATAGAACATAGATAACATTTCAAATGTTGAAACTGCGACATTTTACATTTTTATCCACAAAATGAGCTCATTTCAAATTTTCTGGCTGCAACAGGTCTCAAAAAAGTTGGGACACAGGCAAAAAAGGGCTGAAAAAGCTATTAAAAAAAGAAGAAAATCAGCTGAAAGAACATTTAGCAAGTAATTACATTAACTGGCATTAGGTGTGTAACCTGATTGGCTATAAAAGGGATGTCTTGGAGAGGCTGAGTCTCTCAGAAGTAAAGATGGCCAGAGGTTCTCCAACCCAAGAAGGCTTGCGTAAAAAAAATTGTGGAATACTTTAAAAGCAATGTTCCTCAACGTCAAATTGCAAAGGCTTTGAAGGTCTCATCATCGACAGTGCATAACATCATCAAAAGATTCAGAGAAACTAGAAAAATCTCTGTGCGTAAGGGACAAGGCTGAAGACCTTTACTGGATGCCCGTAATCTTCGGGCCCTCAGACGCCACTGCATCACTCACCGGCATGATTCTGTCATTGACATTACTGAATGGGCCCAGAAATACTTCAAGAAACCACTGTCTGTAAACACAGTCCGGCGTACCATCCGCAGATGCCACCTAAAACACTATCATGCCAAAAGGAAGCCATTGTTGAGCATGATCCAGAAGCGCCGCCATGTTCTGTGGGCGAAGGCTCATTTAAAATGGACTGTAGCAAAGAGACAAAGTGTGCTGTGGTTAGACGAGTCCAAATTTGACATTCTTGTAGGAAATCATGGGCGTTCTGTCCTCCGGGCTAAAGAGGAGAAAGACCACTCCTCCTGTTATCAGCGTTCAGTTCAAAAGCCAGCAACTCTGATAGTATGGGGATGCATTAGTGCATATAGTGTGGGACACTTGCATGTATTTATAAGCTCCATGAATGCTGAAAGGTATATAAAGGTTTTAGAGCAACATATGCTCCCCTCCAGATGACATCTATTCCAGGGAAGGCCTTGCGTATTTCAGCAGGACAATGCAAAACCACATACTGCAGCTATTACAACAGCATGGCTTCATAGTAGAAGAGTCCGTGTGCTGAACTGGCCTGCCTGCAGTCCTGATCTTTGACCATTTGAGAACATTTGGCGAATAATTAAATGAAAAGTCTGTCAAAGGAGACCCGAAACTGCCTGTATAAAACAAGAGTGAAATAAACTTCCAATGGCTAAACTCAAGAAACTTGTCTCCTCAATGCTCAAACGCCTCCACTCTGTGTTAAAAAGAAGTGATGCTACACCATAGTAAACAGGCCCCTGTCCCAACTTTTTTGAGACCTGTAGCAGCCATCAAATTTGTAATGAGCTCATTTTGTGGATAAAATTGTAAAATTTCCTAGTTTCAACATTTTCTATGTTATCTCTTCTATTGTGAATAAAATACTGGCTGGTGTGATTTGAAAGTCATTACATTTTGATCTTATTCACAATTTACACTTTGTCCCAACTATTTCGGAATTGGGGTAGAATTATGAACCAAGATGAACATTTTAATATTAAAATAAAAACTGCCATAATCTAGAATAAAGAGCACTATAGGTATTCAAGGTACAAATATATATAATATATATCTGTGTTCAAAATATGATAAAAACAGCATTCCTTAGAAATAAATATACAACTGTTTTATATATATTTACAGTTAATTCAAATTTATTTTTTTAATGAATAAATATTAATGAATTAATAAAAGTAAATATATGTATAATGAATAAATAAATATTGAGATTACAATACTGGGCTGCATACAGATTGCATTTTCAGCACAATATGCTCCCCCGCCCTCCCCCCAGACACTAGACCTACCTCAGAGCTGAAGAAAACGCAGTACAAAGACGCTAGAGCTGAATTTGCACAAACACCTGCAAAAAGAATAATTTATTAAGGGGTCATATGGTTAAGCAAACATTTTTCCAAGATATTCACTTTTTAAACTAAGAATTATCATCAAAATAATTCTATTAGAAATGGCAACTTAAAACACTGAGTTTCTGTAGCATCACATCAGAGGTTGCCATGGCAACCGCTGTTCTAATGAATATACAGATACTTAGAGAGATACAGTTATTGAGATAACTAAACAGAGTTTGGTTATAATTTCAGCTGTAATGTAAAGAAAAAAATGTTCCTAATGTCACTACAGAGCTTTTTTCCCAGGTTTCTATGTTCTAGAATTGATTTTGACCCCCCTAAATCAATTTCGGCGGGAAACAGCTAATTAAATATGCTTATTTTGATTTACTCATATTCAGAGGTATATATTGCAAAAAGAGCTCTGTGCAGACATAAATCATCACAAAATGAAGACAACTGCCAAATATGAAGTTAATTGGATGTACAGTTGCTGAGAAATCTGTATTTTCTTGTTGAAAATCTGTATTTTTAGAAAAACGTGATTTTAGTTTGGAAGTAATGTGATCGAAGTTTGATAGTAATGTTCTCAGGAGGAATACATTTAGTATTTAGTTTTTTGTGGTTTTTACGATTTTTTTACCTCCCTAAAAGGCACCAGCCTCATAAGTAACTCCCTCTTCTTCAATCTGTGTTTCTTCCCTAGTTTTATATGCTTGGCGAGTGTCTAATTGTTTCTTTTTTCAAGTTTTCGTGCGCGTTTTTCACTCTGTTTCACATGTTTTCCGTCCATTTCGTGATAGCCTTTCATTGAGTGTGCCCCTGCCTTTATGCCAAGTTTCATAAGAATGGAGGCATTTCCTCATTGGCCATCATTGAAAGTCACCACACTCCTAGCTGTTCCAGCCTTGAAGACAGTGTTCGTGATGAATGTTTCCTTCGGAACAAGACTCCATTTTACAGACTATTTGAAGGACCACTTCATGTTCTTACCTCAAAACTAAGATTTTGAACCAAAATTGGCCTTTTGCTTAGCTATAGGTCCCCTTAAATATTTGTTGTGCTTGTAGGTTGACGAGCATCACAAGTCCGGTTTTTCATTTCATCTAGTTGCATATACACACGTACAGCATTTGATTGCGCAATTCCCCAGCCAATTCCTTACACGTTTTCTGGTCGGTTCAGCCAATGTTGTTGTCCCCTCTAGTGTTTTTAGCTCTGTGGTTGCTGCCATCAAATTCAAAATGGGCTAATATTTTTATGAAATGGTAAAATGTCTCACTTTCAACATGTTCCATTGTGAATAAAACGTCAGTTTGAGATTTGCAAATCATTTCATTCTGTTCTTATTTACATTTCCACACAGCATTCCAACTTCATTGGAATTGGAGTTGCTGTTGAGAAGGAAAACTGTATGGCCCACAATGTAGAATAAGAAACACAGGCTTGATTGAATCCAAGATTTTCTGAATGAATATTGCAATGTGTCCAAGAACTGCAAATCTAAGATTTCCCACCTCACAAGTCCACAAGTGTTTATATTCCCAAAATATACCCAAAAAACTTTCCAGAAGTTTCCATAGTCTTATTTTCTGTCTTGCTTGAGAACCTTCCATACATATGTAACTACTTCTAGTCTTGTGCCAGTATAGTCCAATTGTAAGTAGAACTTGTGAGGATACGCTCAGGAACCAGAAACGAGAACCAGTGAATACAAAAAAAAAAAAAAAAAAAAAAAAAAAAAGGGAGGCTTTATTTCTGAAGGGGGGAAACCCCCAACAGAGCAGGCAACGGTACAATGTCCACAATCCAAAAAAAAAAATCAGAATCCAAAAGGTGAAATCCACAACCGTAAACAGGGCACCAATAACAAAAATCATAGTCAGACAAAAGAGGTTCGATACACAGAGAATGTGGCAAAGTACAGGGAATAGGCAAAAATCGTAAAACAAGGACGGTCCAGTCAGAAAGGTAATCACAATGAAGACAAGGCGAAAAAAAGCGTGGCAAAAGGAGAACGCGTTCTGACGGGGAACTGCTGTGAGAAGACTGTTTAAATACACAGAAGGGAAGTCACATGCTATGATTAGGAAAAGGTGAACTGGATAAAACTAATTACGTGGGAGCAAAACATGAGGAAGAACCTAATCACATAGAATTGGCAAAAGCCAAAACGCGGACAGGGAACACGAGACAGCCCATGACAAGACATACAGCTCCGGTTAGGGAGTTCTAATGTGCACAGATAATGAGAAGCAGGACAGAGTGGAGCAGGTGCAGAGGATCCGCTGAATTGCAGCAAAGACTAAGTGAAGACAAGAGGCGGAGACTAGAACAGGGCGAGTGCTGAGAGCTTGTTAATCAATTAGTAAGTGCAGCTATACAATCCCTAGTGCTCGTTAGTAAGTTAGTATTATATACAATGTTAGTCTGGGTTAGTAACTATAACAAAAACAACAAACTGTTAGTATTGGTTAGTAAGAGAAAAGAGAGGCGAAGGAAGCAAACGAGATTGGAAGGAATGTTTGAAACCCAGAAACCATGAAATCACCTAAGCATGTGACACGCGGGACTGGGGAGAAGCTGTAACTTAACAAGAGACCAGACAGGGGAGACAAAGTGCAATGAAGGGCATGGCAAAACATGGACCGGACAATAACAGAAAAGTGGATCGGGAATGGCAAAAACAAAAACATGGCAAAGTACAAAAACTAAACAGAACATGGCAAAACCTAACAGACATAATCATAAACATAACAGGGCATGGCAGAAACATAGTGAACATGGCAGAAACAAGACAGACAGAGCAGAATCATAACAGAACTTTCCAGAATAGTTAGGAAATATATAGAATAATTTGGACTGTTCACAAACATTGACTCCTGTTTCTGCCCATTTTTTGCTTGTTTTTTGTGCATTTTGTATTTTCAAGGCATATTGCTTTGAGTTTTCTGTCATGATGCTTTAAAGTCTTCCATGCCCAGGCCATATGTTTTACTTTTGTAACCTCCCCATTTTGTTTATAATTGCTCCAAATTTTAGATACAGCTGACTGAGAACAACCAACAGTGTTTGCCACTTTCCGTGTTGAATTTCCTGCTTGAAGCAGTTACATAATTCTTTCCATTATTTCAGATTGCCAGCTCTCTTGTTGGGGCCATGGTTTCTCTCAATTAGCAAAGTCCAACTCTACGTTTAGGTCTGCAAGCACTTGAGACGTGCGGTCAGGGGAGGCAGTGACTTCACCTTTTATCGCTGAATTTTGTCAACCTGTTTCCAAGCACTATGCCTGATTGACAATAAATCAATTTTACTTTTTTTTAACAGAAAAATTAAGACCTAACCAATATATATGATTAAGAGGTGATAATGACAAAAAGATTCATTTATGTTTACACTTTGATTCAAGACTGCAAGGATGGAAATCTTAGTAATTAATTAGAAAAAATCTCAACTCGCAGTAATTCCGTGTATAGTTTTGACCTTTTGTTTATCGGATTATGAAAGAAGAATGAAATTTTTTTTTTTGAATGGCATTAAAAAGTATGTATTAAAGGGGGAAAACATCATCGTAAACATATTGACCAAGCATTGAATGCGGCATAAGAAAGGTTTAAATATTTTTTAAGGCATTAGCTTCCTATAAGCTAATATGAACGAATTATCCGTCTCGTGAGCTTTTTAATTTTGATGCACTGAGCAATAATGTTGAGGAAACTGAAATTGGCACGTCATTCTGCCGTTAAGTCTTAGTAAATTAATCAATCCTCTGATTGCTAATCACGCAAAATGATAGGGAGTTATCGTTCGTTTAACAGCGAAAATATTGCCTCACCTAACTTAGCTCCAACGGCACGCTAGTGCAAGCACTCCCTTTCAGCTGCATGCTGATTTGCATATTTACATTTGAGCTGGCATTTCTGTTAGAAATAGCAATTGTAAGGTGATCCCTATTTTTTTCCTCATCATTGCGCGATTCCATACCTTTCCTGTATTTAATAACAAAAGAAAACAAGAAATGGAATGCATTAAAATAATTTAATCTGTTTCGGGTGTGTTTTGTAAAGCCTGAATGTTACGCTAATAAAAAATTTGTCATATCGACGATTTGTTTATTTGTTATGAAGTAAAAAAAGCTGGATGAACATCCTCTGTGTGTGGTGATTCCATAATCACCATAATCAGGGATTGTACTGCTCCTATACTGATGAGTTTCAGCTCTCTTTGTTACCATCTGACAAGTAGGTTCCCACTTGTCTGCTTGCCTGCAGGGCATCCAGAGCTGGATGGAAAAACCACCATGATAAATTCAACCCCAGTTTAACAGAGGTGATCTGCATCCCTACTCCTTCTTCTCCCATCCAAGACTTCACCATCTCCACAGGAAACAGCTCGAATTTCTCATCACCCAGTGTGAGGAACCTTGGAGTGGTGATGAATAAGTTTGCCCCTCTTTGGTGAGTCAAGTGCACAGATTCTTCCTGTACAACATCCCGAGTATCTGTCCCTTCTCCGACACATACTCGACCCAATTTCTGGTCGAAGCATTGGTACTGTCCTGCCAGGATTACTGCAACTCTTTTGGGTGGCCTTTTAGCATCCAGAATACTGCAGCCCATGTGATTTACAACCAATCAAGGCACTTTTACTTCTCCCAGTCAACCAGCTTCTCCCTGACCACTACTGGCTTTCCATTATGGCTTGCATCTTATATAGGTCAATCCCAGCTCATCTTCAAAAGATCATCAAACTCTGCAAACCTGCCAGACATCTCCACTCTGGTCACCTGGCACCTCCCACCACCACTCAGCAATTGCCATCACCTTTTGTCTGCTCTGGCCCTCTCATGGTGCAATGACCTTCTCACAAAGGTCAAAATAGAGACTTTGATCTCCCTCGAGCATCTTCTGAAGACTCACCTCTTCAAGCTATTCCTCTCCACCAACTTAATTTCGCAACTCTCAATAGTAACTTGTTTTGCAAGGATTATTAAAGATATACCAAATAGGACTCATCAGTTGTGGTTTGTCCCACCATCACAACCTGCATGCCATCATTGGCTGGGGGCTACACACCCATGGCGCAAAGGCTAACACCCAGAAATGACCTGTTCAGAGAAACATAAGACAATCTAGGCAGACAGCAGGGTCTCTGTAGATGCAGTTACTGCCACACACTTCTTATTGGGTCATTAGTGATGACCGAGAGGGATCTTTAGTTCATACATTTTTTTTTTGGAAAATCTTACTCGGTATACCTTGTTTGGTTCTTCAGATTTACTACAGAGCCCAAGTTGTATGTGGCCACCTCTGGCTCTTGAATTGCCACTTTCTTTGGGGCTCTCAGAACTTTTAGTACTGCTACATGCACTGTGTTGTAAGTTGCTCAGGTTGCGAGAGCCTGCTAGATCCCTACAGTGTGATGTAATATATACCCTTGACACAACAACCCAGGTTAAGGGGTGATCTGGGGTTAAATGAAAAATGACACCAGGAAACAACTCAGAATTAATCTCAAGAGGTATATGTAATAACCACCAAAAAAGATACAAGTTGGCATTTTTCTGTTTATGCGGTTGCCATGGTAACCGAGCAAACTCATTAAATATGCAGAAAACTTCTGGCACCAATTCCTCTTTAACTCTGTGATAGAATTCAGTTTTTCTTTCATCATTTAAAAGCTATTGCTTATCCAAATGCAATGACATAGCCATTCTTTGCCCAATTTATCAGTTTTGTGATTTTGGGGCATTTTACTCAAATTTTGAAATTATTTTGCAGAATCTGACCTAATACTCAAAATATTCAAAGTATGTAACAGATAGGCAAAATTTCCCTATGTCATTGCATTTCTAATGAAGTAAAGTACCTGCAGCCCAAATTTCATTGATTTTCAATGATAAATAAAAAAGTTATGGCTGCCACAAACATGAGAAACGTGGAAAAAGTAATACCTTAGGAAATCAATGGAAAATGCATTAGTCCGCATTGAAAAGTTGAGTTCAGTCTTCGTCTGTGGCTTACACCCATTTTTCAGACTGTATTATCTGATTATTCAAGTGTTTATCACTTTTCTGGAGTGAAAAGCATAAATTTCATCATCACAGTTGCTTTTAAATCATGATTTTATGGCAAAATTCAGTTTTTAATCCTTGTAGCAATTAGTGATTATTAAAGGTGGGTTATAATAGAAAATTTTTATTCAAAAAATTTTTTTTGGAAAAATAATCAAATTTTGCCCATTTAACCCCAGATCACCCCTTAAAAGTTCACCAATTACTGAGCAAGTTTCAAAATTGCAAGCACTGTACAGATCACAGTCTTCTCAGCACCATCACATTGACCCACAAAAAGACAATTTCAAGAAAAATTTTCAGGGGCATTTTATTGTGCACATTCTCTCTATAAAGGTTCAGTTACATAATCTTGTAAGAGATACATTCAAACAGTTACAGTTTGACCTGCATAAACAGGTGAAAAATAAGTGAAGAAAAGCCAAACTAAATGACAGATATCATAGGGGGAAGGGGCCATGGAGCTCCTGAACAGTTTCTCCCAGACCAAAGATGAACAGTGTTCTACAATTTCATTCCCAAACAGTCGTAACAGCACATTACACAATGGTGGAGAAGACGAAAAAGGTAACAGTATATAAAGGTGAAAAATAAGCACTAGAGGTCACATGTCAGAGGTCAGTCACACTTCTTCTAGCAACCCTCATTAAAGGCACTAAAGCAGTGAAATTTAAGTTGAACTCACTCCCTTAAGGTACAGAGCACCAGTTTCCAGTTCAACAATGCCTAGGGCTATCAGATGTTTAGGCACAGTTAGTCCTGGCAATTAATGCAATGGGGTCAGATTCGCATCCACAGATCACACTGTCAATCACAGAACTGTCCGAATACACGGCTGTCTCTCACATCCACTAAGCCTCCACAGTCCCACTAGGGTCAACGGAGGTGTGGGAGCAGGTCTCAGACAGTAACGGCAGCGGCTTCATGGCACTATTTTTGTGCCACTTAGGACAGGAAACAAAACTGTGCTCATGGGAAGTGCTGAAAATGAAATGTGAATCTATGGGGCCAACAACTGGGCACAGCTAGGCTTGACTCAAGCCAGTCTCGCTCGCTCATTCCCTCACAAGAACAACTCATTCTCTCTAGGTTGAAGGCACTTCATGATTCTCACTCTCTCGATCGCTCTCTCTCTCTCTCTCGCAGAGGTCAGGCACCACTGGGGGTGCCACTGCCCTGTCCTTGCACACGGTCAGCTGGGATCTTTGGATTTAGGGTGACAGGTGGCCCTCTGGTAGCCACCAGACTAAAGTGCGCCAGAGATTTCGTCAGCCGGGCGTGCTGGTGGCCAGCGCCTCCTGCATCTTGCCTCGAGCCTGGGCGTAGCGCTGGACTATCTGCTTGACGTGTTCCTCCTCCTCGCGCTGCAGGATACGCAAGAAGTTGCGCAGCTCGGGTACTGTGAAGGCATCCCACTGTCAGAAAGAGGGGGCGTGAAGTTAAGAAAAGAGAGCCTTCAGGAGAAATGAAAGACTGGGTGCTTTGAGTGACAGTCTGGCCCTATCTGTACTCACATTGACCTCTCCAGTCTCGTTCTCCTTCAGCACCAGGCTGAGAGCCTTCTCACTGGGCCCGGCACACAGACGCAAGAACAGCGGCCTCTCATCATCTCCCAGCTTCCGCAGGTACACTGAGAGAGAGAGACGGACATTACACCATGCACACACAAACACTACCTCCACAGCCACTCTAAGAGAGGACTACCTCTCATACTAACACAAGCGCAACCTTCACAGCTACACTGAGGGAGGATTAGACAATAGGGCTGGGCGATATGACCGAAATCTTTATCACAATAAAATTATTTCATTTTGATAGATAACGATAATCACTGATATTCTTTCCAACGCATATTCTGGCCCCAGTTGGTCCTATTAATTAAAACTTCGATAGAAAAAAAGATTAATTTACTTGAACTGCAGATTTTGACAAATATTTGCGCCAGAGATGACGAAATGATGGCTGGAGATGGAGATGGCTCTTTTCCACATCCTTAACAAGAATATCAAGTTTCACGATGACAGTTGACAGCTAAACTGAGTGTAAGGGCTACTGAAATTTGATTGGCTGATGTTGGCCAGGGTCGCAGCGACCCATTTTTTTTGGGGGGGTATGCAACGACAACAACAGCTCCCCCCAAGCGGGTGGGAGGGGGGAATGCGTTTTATTTCGTTGATATTGCGCACTCAATCGCGCGTCTTCCGGCATTCTTTAATCTTGTATCCTCATCTGCTTGCGGCCAATTGTTTTGGCGACCCCCTTCGCGTAGCGCCCCTATGCACTGCATACACTGCATACCCACTTTTTGCGCCACTGACGTTGGCCATGTTGTTTCATTTATCATTTTGCTCTTATAGGCAAGCAACACTTTAGCAACCCTGACTACATGAAGCATGCAAAATTTCAAATTGATTGGACAAATGGTTTAGGAGTTAAGACCATTTGTTTGCTATAGCACCACCTATGGATAAATTTACACCAATTGAACCATTTTTAATCTGTACATCCATGTGTTACTCCACACCAAATTTCACATCGATCTGTCCAGTGATTTGGCAGAAAAAGATCAAAGTTAACGCAGATGCCGACACTGCCTCGTGATCACATAAGCTCCCTTTGGTCTGTTGGACCACGTGAGCTAAAAAACTCGGTTGACCCATTTGTCATTCCTCGCTATGCACTCACCTTGCTTTTCAGCCGAGCAGTCTTGTTTTGATTCCTGCAACTGGACCTCTGATTCACTGAGTGAGAGCTTGATGACACCTAGCATTTGAGTCAGCTGTATAAACGTACTAAAATTTGTATCAAATGCTTTTTTTACCGCTATCAAAGAAGTTGTTGTTGCAGGAATTACTGTTGCTGTTTTATCGCCCAGGCCTATTTACACCTCATAGCCAAGCCTAACCTCACACCGACAAGCTCAACCTAAAAATCTATATTGAAACAGAGTCAGAGAGAGCAATGGGTAAAGAAATGTAGAGCAGAAAAAAAAAAACTCCAGGGGAAGAGAAACACCCAAAGAACGAAAGACAAAGGAAGGGCAAGGTCTTCAGAAATGACTGGAGGAAAACACCACTCGCCCACCCAATGAACAGAGACAGGAAGTTTAGCTCATCAGAAACAGAACACTCAAGCAATCAAGGACAGAGGCTTCATTCTGAAGCAAAGGAAAAGTTTTTTACTAGCAGTACACTCAGTATGTAGACTCCATTATCCAGGGTGATTATGCAGCAAAAACATCAGTAAGAATTACATAACCGCTTGTTTCCCGTATATTTACATTACCGCAACTCACGCCTGCCCGATCTCGTATCAGTTGGCTTATCGAACTTGCCCGGAAACGTGTACTCGTATTACTGCTGACCGTCTAAACCGTCTGTGCATCTAAACACAGACAATGGTTTGAGTTCATGTGACATTATGATAGGTCTTGGGTGATATAAGAAGTAACGTGCATACATTCCATTACTTTCAGTTTGTAAATTTTGTTTCGTTCATTTTCACCGTGATCACATTGTGACAGACAAACGAACTGACGCTGGTCCTGCTGTGGAAGGACAAAAAGCTTGTGAAGATGCTGTCAACCCGCGGGCCACATGTGCGAAACAGTGAAGAGGAATCGTCAGGGTGAGCGAATAGTGAAACCACGTTGTATTGTTGATAACAACTACGGTATGAGCGGTGTTGATCGCAGTGATCAACTGGCTAGTTTGCACCCACTGACTGCGAAAAAGTTGAGACTGTGCGAATCTTGTGTAGTTTGCGCCAAGAACGGTGTAAGGAAAGAGTCACGCTACATGTGCGTGAGTTATGAGATTCCATTATGCGTCAAACCGCGCTTCCAAACTTACCATACTGTCAAGAATTTTTTTATGAAAGTTTTTTTTTTTTCATGTCGCCGTCATTCTGAGTGGTGTGATCCCATACCGATAAAAACATATTCAAACCATAAAAGGGCAGGTTGCATGTTAGGGCAGTGTGGAAGTGACATGCATTGCTAGTCATAATGGATTGTGTAATCGTGTTTCATACAGTTCAGTAATGCTCTCAGAATTATTTTGATGGAGGAATAGCGCTGGTTAACTCACCTTGATCGTGTCTCTCGCTGCGCTCGAACAGGGCGAACTTGCGCGGGTTGTCCACCACAGTGAACTTGTTGAGCAGTGCTTCGATAACCTCCCGGGCCCGAGTTCGAGAGCTGATGTGCAGGTGTTTAGCCGTGTCCTTAGGTAAGTAGAAGGAAGTGCGGCGCTTCACCCCCGTGGTCCTGCGGCCCCCTTCCTGTGTCGCAGTGGTCTTTCGGGGAGGGGGTACGGACACGGGGCGCACCAGCTTAAACTGGACCTTAATGAAGCCGGTGTAGGAGCCATCTTTGTTCTGCAGGAGATGCCGTGAAATGAAAGGCATACAGATCAGAATGCAGCAATAGATGTATTCCAAGTATTCAGACTGTGCTCTTGCGAGAAATGCTAATATTCTGTGATGTGTGGTCTCAGGTTTGTGTGTGCTGATACTCACGAGGGCCATGAAAAGGTTGCTGTTGATCTGCGCATTGTACTCCTTCACTTTCTGTTCTATCTCGCCATGAGACAGCTCCTGCTTCCTCCACTCGATCTGCTCATCCTGAGAGAGAGAGAGAGAGAGAGAGAGAGAGAGAGAGAGAGAGAGAGAGAGAGAGACACTGTGAACCTCACGCCACAAGGTGTCAGTAGAGGGCTTTGCTATGATAAGGTTACAACCACAGGAATCATGCTTCATTGCTCACACAGTTTCTGAGGAAAGAAGAAGAAGAAAACTCTCCGTAGTCTAAAAAATAGTTTCATAAAAAGCTACAGGCAAAAAAAAAGCATCTCCATTTCCCATCACTAATACTGCAAGCCCAAACCAGGGGAAAAATTAAGAAACCGAACCTTCCACTCAGTTTAAAAAGTCAGCGAAAAACATTCACAGTCCATTTAAACATTCAACCGCTTTGCTGATAATAACATCACTTGAATGCTAGCAGTCTAACATAGAAAACCATAACTGATGAGATTGGGGTTTAAAGCTGTCCTAATCCATCTCCAAAGTTATTTTTGGAAAACCATATATTAAGGGAGAGTATTTAGTCCCAATGGAAAATAAAACATTCCTTCTCAACGGCTGGTCGCCACAAGCTAGCTCTTTAGAGATTTTACTTATTTACTCGACCCATTTTTACATGCTGATATCACTCCCGGAAGACTTGGGGGGGTGATTATATGTACAGGAAAGAGGCGTGTATGAGAGGAAAAGAGCATTGTGTTCTGGAGGAGCAGGGGGTCACCGAAGTTGTTACACGTGATGGAAAATGGCACACGTGCACATGGGACTGCGCTCTGCAACACGTGTGCAGGAGTGAAAGGACTAATGAGCGGAAAGAGAAGTACATGGATGGAACAGAGATGTTGATTCAAAATACACCAGAGTCTGAAGCTTGTCCCTACATCTCTCCCCTGAGGTCTATTACACTGCTCGGTAGCAGGGCTGAAGACGGCTGACACACTACCAGAGAAGCTAAGTTAAACTGGATTCTTGCCCCGAGTTCCAAGAACTTCATAGACGAGCATAAAATGTGTTTAACAACCCCAGCCTGGACTCTCTGCTCAGATGTTCAGAGTCCTGCGCGTACGGACGAAAACGTTGTGACGATGTAGTCATAAAGATTAGGTTACGCTTAAGTCGCAGCCATAGAACAGACGCGCGCACACACACCCACACACGCACACGCACACGATACTGCGTGCGGAACACTCAACAGTTTCTTTGCAACCTCAAAAAACAATGCATATTCAGCATCAGCACACATCAAACCTGACCTCCTGAACAGGCAGACTTGATTAAATTCACAGAAAGCTCTGCATTGCAACATTCACGAGACCGTCACAACTATTCACTCCATTTAAGTGTGTGAAGGGGACAAATCTGTGCACTAAATCCCATTAAGTCACAATTACAAAGACATCCAGCTTCCCTTTAATGAGAAACTGACTTCTCGTAAGCATTGTTTAAAGAGGAAGCAGTTTAGAGAGGTTACGAGGGGAAGCCAGAGGCATTGTAGGGGTAAGGTTTTCTGGCAGGCCTCCCATGAGAGCGCACACATGACCGCTCCTGCTGAATTTAATCAGGTGCTTGGGGGGGTTCGGTGTGCAGCCTCGATACAGCACTTATCGCTTGAGCTGCCTCTCTGCCATCAAACACCTCCTTATTGCTGTCACTGGATCCCTTTCAGCATATATCTCACCAGACCGTTTGTCAGGAGTGAACACCCCCTCGACCACCACTATCCTGCCTTGTGTGTGTGTATGTGTATGTGTGTGTGTGTGTGTGTGTGAGAGGGAGAGTGTGTGTGTACATGTGTGTAGCGTGCTTTATTAAATTTCCCAACGGGAAGGAGGCAGGCCCCATCTGGGTCGCCATTCATCAACATCCTCCGTGGCAGGGGTACAATTCACACCTCCGGGGGAAAGAATACATTGCATTCATAAAATCCTAGATAAGAGCTCTAACAGTGTTTGAGAGTGTGTTTGAGAAATCTAATTTGTAACCAAAGAGTCACCCCACTGTCCTAAACTTCACATCTTGAACAGATAAATGTAAGAAGCGGTAAGATTGAAACTGCACTTCAGAGCATAGTTCAAAAATGAGCTGTAACACAGTACGCTGCCAGATCTGACAAAGGTTTTGTGACAAGGAACAGAGGAACAATGCTAACATTTATTTACTTTTTTTTTCCAGCGAAGAACAATACACTTACGCCCACTTTCAGACAGTGGAAATTTCTAGTCTGGGGCCAGGTCACATTTTTTTCTGTACTTGTGTGATAGGTCAGGCTTGTAGCAGAGGGATTAAAAGGCAGCGCTTGCTTTAGGTATTTGATACTACCACAGACACCGTATGTAAACAGATGAACCCGATGGGATCCTCAGCTGTTCTGCTTCCCCTATCAGCAACAGTGCCAAGCTGAACACACCAAGGTGACGACAGAACACTGGGTCCTTGTGAGGAACTGGCAGTGATACCACAGCTGCGGTAACATAATGCAGACTCGCCTATGAGTTTAATGGCCGGGTTTCTGTAGTGCATGTCTGCTGTCTTTTCCACTTCCTGAGCACATGTGCGACTCTTGCGAAGGGGGGATTATTTGAGAGGCTGGAACTTGTGGGAGGCCAGACAGCGAGAGTTGGATTGTGTACAATCCCGACCAATTACAACGGTCAAAAAATAATATGACGGTGGGATTTGATATTAGGCAGGGGAACACCATTTAAGATTTCAATGTGTCTGAGGTCTACTAGGAACTTAGCATGTGGTGCAAATACTTTACCACATCCCTCAAAAAATGCTGTACATGCTTACTTATGACTCAGTTAATAATAATGACATTTAAAGCAGAAACCTCTGGGGCCTACTGGGTGGGCGGGGAGGGAGGGCGAGAATTTCTGCCATCTAGTCCTCGAAGGAAACAGAGGAGGAACAGTGGAAAAGTTAATCAGTGCTCCAGCAGCAGTCATATGCCATGGTATTCATATTTACATGCTACTGCTGAGAATCAGACTACAGTACAATTGCATTGCATTGCATTTCTCATGCGTCATAGGATAAACATGTAATAATGTATGCATGTAAAAATAGGAAATGCCATCTTCGTGCAGAATTTTATATTTCAAATAGTCAAGAGTAATGTGGAGGAAACAAGGGAGGGGAGGTGGAAAAGTTACACAGTACTACACCAGCAGTCATATACCATGGTTTAATTCATATTTACATGCCACTGCTGAGAATCAGACGATGGTACAATTTTGCAATACTCCAAGTGAAAGATGGGTCACTCCTGAGGAAAATGTACATCACATATCTAGCCAGTAGTGAATGCATTTCAACAGCTAATGAGACGATACATAGCAATGAAGTACTGAACTTAACTTCGGGAGTCCTAGTACTGGGCGATGCCAGCAAGCAGGTCAGCATCTGCCTCCGTTCTCTGCCTCAATTTGTGGAAAATCAATTGGGCAAAGGGATAGTTTTTCATCTCTGATTCGACGTCGAGTTTAAAATTCAGATTCATGCACTTCACATCCATCATTGCATGATTATAATAATGTATGCACATAAAAATAGGTAATGCCAATTTCATGTAGTATTTTATATTTCAAATAGGGAAGACTAATGCAAGAAGGTTGAAATGCTAATGCTGATCCTAATTAAACTGCTCTCCCCGCATACGGAGGCAATAAAGCACTTCTGTTTTAAAGGCGCCCATTATCGGAGCCCATTTACAGAGGTAATATATGGTTCCCAGAATGCATCTTTCCCCTCCATTCAAATCAATCGTCTTTATAGCCCACATCAGGCAAAGATGCTCAGACAAAGGCCATGTGTTATGACGCTGCCCTCCATATATAGAGCTTGGTTTCATTTACCACCAATCATCTTGTGTTGTTTGAGGGATGAGGTGTAAAAGTGACTTAATATCCCTGCTATAAATATTTGATGCAACCACTGAGAGCCGTTTCAACCAGTGGAAATTTATGCCGATTCTAAATTCTTGAGGAGATCCCACAATTTCCAAAGATTGCAAATGTGTCCGACTGAATTACAGGGCAATGCGGATAGAATGACGCGCAAGATCTAGATATTTTCGATTTGATGTAATGCCGTGGCCATAAAAACATGGCCTCCTTTAAACCTACTTCAGAGAAATTCAAGTTAAAAATCAGAGTTTAAGGCAATAAGGGAACTCAATTTACCACATCCAATTAAAATGTTTACCACAAAGCAGACCTACAGGCCACTTACAGGAAGAGGGAATGTTTCTATGCCAATGTCGCCAGCCTGAGTCCTCTGTGTCAGGGGGAATGGGGATAATTCCCTGAGACAGCTAAGACAACAAGTCTCCATAGCAGCCGGTGAATCACATGCCATCTCTACGGGCTCCCTCAGCTTTTGTTAAACTATCACAGCAGGTATATCACATGGGGTGTACCAATGGTGTGCGAGGGAAAAAAAATCCTGATGACCTATTTATCAATGAAGTCATTATTATATTCAGGTGAATTTCTTTGATTCTGTCCATTCTGGAGTAGTGAGTAGCAGTTAAACACATGGTATGCACTTAACTATTGCTAATATCAGTGCATGTTAACCATACTCAGAAAGCAGATTAAATGCTGATACTGCAGCATTCCACATTCCTGTCTGAGCCCCCCGCCAACAACTCCAACTGCCAGTCCTGAACTTCTTTCGCTCACTTTCCCACAGTGGGCCTGAACTCCCTGTTGCATCAGACTCCACACTTCCTGCAAGCATGTCTCAGCAAAACCATGATGTCATTTTCATCCAATCACATTCTTTGTCTCCACCCTCAGAGAAACAGGAAGTGCTCGGCAAAACTGTGCAGTTCTCAGCCAAGTTTGCGGCCAGTGGATTCTACAGTTGTGTTTATGTAAAAATAGCCAGTCAGATGGTCCCTCACTCCCTCCCTGCATGAGAAGTGCTCACAATGCCTCCCTGTGTTTCACCAAGGTTGCTGACATACGAATCAGCAACTGTCTAACAGCTATACTCCACTCTGTGCCAGTTAAGTGGCTGTATGGGGGAGACCCCGTGTCTTAAATTTGATCAACCTTTATGGGCAAGAAGCTAATGCAAAACCAGGTTTCTGTGTTGTGAGACAGATGGACTGATTAAAGGCAGAGCTGAGCACACAAGCGATCACTTCAAGTTGAACTTAAGATTTCATGAGACATTCTGTCCTCTCACATCTCCCAGATCTGCACATTCATGAGAAGGAAAATCCAAGCAGAAGACTGTAAACCATAAATGCAGCAGTTACGAAATTCTCTGCAGAGAAATCCACAATCCCGTGTGCTAACTCTACACATAGGGGAGATAGACATAGAGGGCTGTGGATGAAACTAGTTGTATATAAATGTGTAAAGATGGTATTAAATACTAAAGCAAAGGGATGACCCAACAAACGGGCGTTCCGTTTAAATGTGTAAATGCGCAATTTAGCAAGATCTGCCCATGCCTAAACCCAATCATACAGTACACTGCTATAGCCTGGCCACCCAACAGGATAGAGGCCAGGTACAGTGGGGTGCAAAAATTTGGGCACCCCTGGTTTAAATGTCTGTTACAATTAATCTCCAAGTGATTGTAGCATTTAGTGTTCAGGTTTGCTTTCAAAGTTAAACATGAAACATTTCCTCACACTTTCAAGCAAGAATAATTTTTATTTTTAACTTTTTACAGTTTCAAAATAATAAAACAAGGAAAAAGGCCTTCTGCAAAAGTTTGGGAACCCTGTCAGCTAGTACTTCGTAACTCCTCCTCATGCAGCTATAACAGCTTGCAAACGCCTCCTGTAGCCAGCTAAGAGTCTTTCAATTCTTGTCTTTGGAATTTTCTTCCATTCTTCCTGACAGATCACCTCTAGCTCAGAAATATTTTTCGGCCTTCTTGCATGCACGGCATTTTGAGGTCTCTCCACAGGATTTTCAATAATATTCAAGTCTGGGGACAGTGATGGCCATTCCAAAACCTTTATCCGTCTTTTCTGGAGGTACTTCATGGTAGATTTTGAGGTATGCTTCGAGTCATTGTCTTGCTGGAATACCCAACGTCTCTTCAACTTGAATATCTGGACTGAGTTCCGAACACTAGCCTCTAGAATGTCTTGATATTTGGTGGAATCCATTCTTCCTTCCACCCGCACGATATTACCTGTGCCCTCAGCTGCTACACAACCCCAAAGCATAATGGATCCACCTCCATGCTTAACAGTGTTCTTCTCTACAAATGCTTCACCATTTTTTCTCCAAATATACCTTCTTTGGTCGTGGCCAAAAAATTCAATTTTGGTTTCGTCAGTCCAAAGCACATTGTTCCAATAGGCTTGAGGTTTCTCAAGGTTTACTTTTGCATACTTCAGATGCTTAATTTTGTGTTGAGGTCGTAGAAAAGGCTTCTTTCTTGCAACTCTGCCGCATAGGTCTTTGTTGTTCAAGGTATGCTGTATTGTTGTCCTGTGAACAACTAGATCTGTGTCTGCTACTCTTTTTTGCAGCTCTTTTGCAGTGATGTGTGGGTTCTTCTGAGCATTTCTCACCAGATCTCGGGCCATTCTATCTGAAATTTTTCTTGGTCTTCCAGATCTTGCCTTGACTTCAATTGTTCCATTTATTTTCCATTTTCTTAAGATGTTTCTGACAGTAGAAATGGGTAGTTTGAAACTCTGCAAGAGTTTTTTGTAGCCCTCTCCTTGTTGGTAGAAGTGAATTATCTTGATTTTGATCTTTGGACAACTGTTTAGAGGAACACATGGTTTTTAACACCAGACACAACAGCCATCACAATCGGATACTTTAGAAGGCACGGAGTTACTTCAGAATATATAGTTCAAATTCAACCCTGGAATTATATTCACCTGACTCATTGAAGCCCTGACGAGTAAATCACCTGGGTCTGGGCCTTAGTAATCATCATCATCTTAAAAGGAATAATCCAAAAGGGTTCCCAAACTTTTGCACAGGGCCCTTTTTCCTTTATTATCATTTAAAAACTCAGAAAAATTAAAATAAAAGGAAACCTTGCTTTTAAATTCGCACAAAGGTGTCATGTTTAACTTTGTAGCATTTAGTGTTCAGGTTTGCTTTCAATCACTTGGAGATTAATTGTAACAGACATTTAACCCAGGGGTGCCCAAATTTTTGCACCCCACTGTACAAATGTGCATCCGTTCCAAAGCCCAGAACAAAGCCAGACTTCCCACCAACTACAAACTCCAGCCGGGGATTTAAAGCGACAGGGTGGATCTCTGCTTCCTTCCCCTGGCCCTGGTCACCTCTCCAGAGGAAGGCCAGGTCGCTCTAGCACACAAGAGGAAGTTCTCATAGGAGTCAGCTGCATCCCATACGAAATGCTGGTCAAGCCTTACCTTTCTGCAAATAATTTAGACACAGGACCGTCTGTCCTAGCTCACTCCTTAAACTTTTTAAAAACAAACCATTTTAGCGGAAAACCGAGACACTGTGCTACTCATGCCAGTAAAAGCCATTATATTCTTGGACGCAGTGGCCAAAAATCACTAAAGCCAGCACTTCACTCAGCCATCACATGCATTTTCAGTAGGTTTGATCTGTGAAGAAGTTAACAGTTGAAGTTTAAAATAATGTCCATTTTCACAAAATGTCAATGCTGGCCATTAAGGCCCTAGGCCTGGGGCAGTGCCGCAGGATGCTGATTATGCCCTGATTTTACACTTGTCTTATGCACGCGTCTTGTATTATGTTTAATGTTCACCCATTTTTATGCTTTTTATTCCTTGCTCTGTGCATTTCACTTGCCCTTTTATTTATTTTGTAAAGCTACCTCGGGTTTGAGAAAAGCACAACATAATGAATAGTTACTATTATTACCTCCGCCTAACAAAGTTGGAGGTGGTTATGTGATCATTACCGTTTGTCTGTTGGTTGGTTTGTTTGTAAGCAGGATTACGCAAAAAGTTATGGATGGATTTTCCTCAAATTTGGTGGAATGATTAAGTATTGTTCAAGGAGGAGGCGATTCAATTTTGGGCGGTCAAGGTCAAAGGTCAAGGTCAAGGGCATGCAAAAGGTCAAAAACATATTAAAAACAAATTTGTGCGAAGACTACAGGACTGCAAAAACACGGGTTGCTAGCTAATACTGGCAAAAATAACATTGAGTACACTGGCGGAGGTACTTGCGCTCTCTGAGCGCAGCTGTAGTTATTATTATTATTATTCTTAAAGGAACACGTTACAGCCTGGCATGCGTAGCAGATGCTCATACATTCAGATAAATTCTTTAAGTGAAAGTAGATGGCACACAAAATCAGAGTCACTACACTTCTGAAGCCACACTTAATCTAAGCAGCAACCCAAGGAGTACGCACTAGAGTTGAGTAATATTTGTCAGTGTCCTGTTTGCCAAATGCGACTGCATTGCTTTAAGGCAAACTGTATTCGGCTTCAACTGCCTCCAGGACAATGGTTGCCATGGCCAGAATTTTCGTAGCATGCACACAAATGTTTCAAACCTTGTGCAAGCAAAATTAATGTTTAAAAAACCGAAACTAAATTATTTGTTTTCATAAAGAATAGCGGGGGAATGGCTATGATAAACCGCAATATTAAACAAGCAATTCCCAATATTAACAAACCTGGGGGAAAAAAAAAAGGCAAATGTTTTCAAGTTATGCAGCACTAGAATACATGCCTTTTGTGACAGCGTTCTTTTCAAGTTAAAGACAACCTTAATCTCTCGAGAACTGCTAACCAGAGACCTGCCCAATAGGTGTTAAATTTTTTTTTGTGGCAATTTTAAGACAAAGCTAAACTGAATAATAAATACTTGAACATCTGCATCGAAACGCTAACTGAATTTGCCATCATCCCTTTAGCAGCGATGTAAAAAGTCCTTTAGCTCATTTACAGCAAGTGATAAAAGAAAGCTCTCACTCAAGACCCGAACAGTCTTTCCCGTGAGTGTTTTGACACCCAACAGCTGAACACACCAGCAATTTCACAAAGAATCATATCTGCCAATTCAACAAAAGCTATGCTACATGACCAAACAAATATGATTGCAGTGTTAAGTAACCTGCTGCACATGCATAGTAATTTAACAATGATGCCAGCTAGGCTAACCACATAAATTAGTTTGATAAACATGTTAGCTGTGTGTGATGGTCTAATCTCTTGCAAACTTCCCAGAACTAAAAAAGGAGTAACATATAGCTAGTAACGGTAATACCTGCACTAATGTAAATATCTGCTTAGTATAATGAATACGAAAGTCAACTCAAGTTTCACTCACGCATACTTTGAGGAGAAGAAGCTCACAATGAGAGGAAGAAAAAAATCCTAAACAAATCTCCCACCGCTAGACAACAAACACTGAAAAGTGCGGGAGCACTAGCTTGAGCATGAAATTTAAACTGACTAAAGAGCTCAAAATAAGATGTAATTTAGTACAAAATAAGTTAAGCCAAGAACAGACTTTGGTTACACTATTGTCACTGTCACAACTGCCAAAGCGTTTCTCGGCCTCCCATTAGCCAAACCTTTCAAGGGATGGAAAGATGGCAACTTCCAGTATTTTATTGTTTAGGTGCATTTTCATTATCTGATGCAGACAACTTTACAGAAAAATCGCTAAAAATCCAAGTCATAATATCTGGACTAAATATGGGCAATTCTTTTATTTAACGCAGGTTTTGTGAGAAAGTGAGCCTTCACTGTAAATTACAAGGGACAAAAAGTAAGAATATCTGGCCCTACAGAAATCATTTTAAAGTTGTAAATCATTGTAAAGTGCAAATTACAGATCTTGATTTGAAATGGATGCAAACTGACAAAAATCACACAAACTGCAACCATATGCAAAGCTATCAGTTTCACCATAACACAATGCTCTTCTGGAAACACTGCGTTCACACCTTTTATTCTGAATGGCAACATTACCAACAGAAGAGGAAAGTGCAAAGTCTCTCAATGTGTTTCTGAGCAGTGAGCTCAAACACAAATAGAGTACCCACTGAAACATTTATGGCTCTGGTTCATGCTTGCTAGGTAACTGTAGAATTATTTTATAAATAAATACAAAAAAAAATACAAGGTATCCTGTTCAGGATCACCAAATCAGTAGTTAAGATTCAAGTCATGCATGGAATGAAGAATTAAAGGTGCACTATGCAAGTTTGTTTACTTTCTGCGCTATTATATTTTTGTCTCAATTCGCTGACATCTCTCCACGATCCGCTAGCTGCCTGCCCCTAAATTCACTGTAAAAAAAAAAAACCCAGGCTCTGGAGACTGCATAGGCGTCACAAACTGCAAATAAACACAAGGGGCACAGGCTGTGCCCCATAACATAACAAACCGTCCCGGCCAATCACCGACAAGAGTTGACAGTTATGGAAGCATGGGAAGGAGGGAACTATGGGAGGGAGGGGCGGGCTTCCTCTGTTTTGTTTGAGTTCGAATGTCAACAGAAGTGAAAGTAAACAAACTTGCATAGTGCACCTTTAAGGAAAAACCTGTTATAGACAACAAAAATGTAATATGTAGCACATGATATATACCCCCACAACTACACTGAGAGAGGGTTATACCTCATGCATACAAAAGCTAAACCTCCACTCTGAACACTGAGAGAGGGTTATTAATGCAATGCACGGGCAGAATATGGTGGGTGACAGGCCTAGCTATTTCAAGTTTTTCCGTTCCAGCAATTGAAACGAATATCAGATAGGTATCAGGCAATGGTATTTGAGTACCCACACGGAACAGTAGTGGGCTGATAACCATCATGCTTGTGGTCCAGAGCAACTAACATTTTTATATCAGAAACTAAAGGGACAAATCATTTATTTCAGGATAAAGTAACAAGATTAATGTAAAGCAAGTGCAGAGCAGAGCAGAATTTGAATGACAGTTATTTATTTTTTTCTGTTCTGGCAGTTGAACAGGATATGGGTTCAAGGCTTATGGCAGGAAAGGAAGTGTTGCTCTGCTGTCATGTGCTGTCTTGGAACAGTGGGTGTAGACAGTATGGAAGCAGGTGTGCAAATTTTATCACAGTCCCAATCACCTCTTACCCCACACATGAACCAACGTCACAAATGGATGGAGAACTTGCCAAAGGAAATGGTCTGCAGGAAATACAGGTTACACAAGCCATGCACCAGATGGACAGCGTGGACAGCTCATGAAACTGAATAAATGACCATGAAAGGCCACTGAAAACATACCAAGGCTTCGGTTATTTATAAGTTGAAACGCTCAAATTCAGGCAAATGATACAGAGGTCCAGTGACACAAAATAATCTGTGTTTGGAAAGCTTAGAGCAATTCATTAGACCATAAGAAATATTGTATTTACTGCATGCTAAAACCAACACAAGCTAGAAGGACACAGAACAATTGAGCCAAATGGAGATCCTCCTCATTAACCTTACTACACAAACAATTTACGGGACCATAAATACTCCTGGAAACAAATCAATATACACAATTAACTGAACGAGAATGAAAGAGCCTAATGTTAATTTCCACTTCAAGCCAGTCAACGAGAACACAGTTTGGCGCTCTTCCAGTATGCCATAAGTGAAAATGGTCACCACACACACAGAAATTGAGCAACTGTACAAACGTAAGCTGGCATACTGGAGGTAAAACTGGGATCGATTCAGAATATCATTACTGCGGCTGATTACTGAATTTCGATCAAAACTTGATGTAATAATAGTGTTGACAGAGGGTCCCAGATATCCCAGATTCTGGTATCAGATCTAGATGGGATATTAGTTTTTCTTCTCATTTGACCCCCTTCCCCCACATTTTTCTCAGGCTGAGGGGGATCATTTGTCACTTAGTAACAGACTGAGGCAAGCACAATGCTCCCCAAAATCGCAATGACTGCCAAAGGCTTTGAAGTGACTAAATTATATTCACACGTGCCGAGTGCGCTGATGTGCGGGGGGTGAAATCCACACTGCCATGTAATACTCTGCTGGCCCCTCTAATACAAACACAAAGGGTGAAAATTAGGTGCTTTCTCTGAATAACATCTGACTTGTCATGATCAATGCAGAATAATCTATCATTTTTAGAAGGCAGAGGAAGTGTAAGTGTTCATCATTTTCCTGATAGAAAAAAACAGTCATACATGAGTAATGGCTGACCAATTACTTGTAAAAGGGAACAGAATTATGAGTCAACTGATGGTGCAAGAGCTTGGTTAAACTTGATACATTTCTGTATGGGGGTGGGCAATGCCGATCCATCAAGACACCATCACCAACAGAACACGTGGAGGACACTAACTTTAAAATGTTTGGTAACTTTGTCAGGATCATCTTTTATACAGCAAATATCCATCAGAGTATATTAAAACAGCATAAACAAGCCAAAGTAAAAACTCATCACTACCACTAATGATACTGTCCATACAGTTTCAAGCAAACTAAAGGCATGAGGTGAAAATTATGGGATAGAAATTTTGTGAACAGCACATTGTCCAACATGGATCCAGTACTGAAATAATAAAAAATATGATGCATTTACACTTCATGAACTGGCACCGTCAAGAGTCAGTCTGCAAGTGTGCATATACTTCAACCAGGGCTTGCATTGCAGAGTCATCGGGGAGATTAAAGGAGGTCATACCAGGGAAAATTAAACATAGAATAAAGGCCTTTGTGTAAACCATCAGTATTATGATGCAAATTAGGGAAATTATCCATTTAAATAATGTGAGTACTAAATTACACACCCCCCTCCCCGAAGACGTTAACAGCTGTTGGGCAAATACGGCCAATCAAAATTATTATATGTTATTCCAACTTACTCTGCATTAAATGTGGGCCTATAACAGCGATGCAAAATGTATCTCAAAGGTCCAACAGTCTTATACTTGAAGACTGGGCCCATTTCGAAATGGATTACAGTATAGTAAACACATAGAAAAGAAAGCAAAATCCGTAGCTCGATGTTATAGTTTTCTATCAGAGCTGGTCTCACCTTCTCCCTCTTGGGCTTTCGAATGAACGATGTACGAGCAGTGAAGTATTGCTCGAATTCGCAGTCCGAATCCTCCTGACTGCAATAGCCGCTGCTGGTCGTGCTTCCCCACGTCATCTCAAAAGAAGGGGTCTGATCTTCGCCGCCGCCGTCACTCATTGCCAGCGTCTCCACTCGCAATTGCAACTATAGCTAACCGGTTCCCAACTAAAGCTGAATCAATTGTTGCAACTGCCCAAAATTTAAAACGTCGACTTCAGTCAGCGCGGTAAACAGCTTATTTAGAAAAATGATGCAAGTTGTCCAACTCTTTAAAGTAATACACAAAATAACTCAGAACTGACAAGATAACAAATCTAAATGTTTTTATAATATCGCCTATATGATAAGATAACGAATGACCAAAGCTATTCAGTTATCTTATGGACCGTTCTCTCTTTCCGTATGCGTTCTACACCCACGTTTGTCGTCAGGATGTGGGTTTACAGTTCCACCTCAACTCCTCCCTTGTTGCCCCTCCTCGGCCGTTAAGATTGAAAAATACACAAGGCCAGGAAGGCCCCTCCCTGATTGGCTGCATAAGGAAATTCCAACTCCCAAATGACATCATACCCCACCCATTTCCTTTCCACTGCGAATGAACCCGCATGAGGATTTAACTCCATCATGGCCGTAAATCTGAAATAAATCTATAAGCAACTTATTGTAGGGTCGGCAACACAATGAATATTTAAAATGATTCAGAGACGGACCATCAGAAGTCAAGCAAGCTTAAGCCTTCGCGGGGGACACACCCGAAAAGTCTGAATTAAAAAAAAATGATTTAACAAGATAAAAAGGCCATATGCCATGTGTTTGCTTTGTAAAGACAATGGGTGAGATCACCATAGGCTTTTTGAACCCTCAAAATAAAAAAAGGAACTTATTGCCCAATTACACTACAATGTCCATTCAATTAACTGAATTTATTTTTTGAATTAAGCAACGCTGCAGTAAGACAACAAGCTTTAGCACGATTTTAACCATACAAGAGTACTTGCTGTCGAAAACAAAAATTATCTTACGTGTACTGTTTCTCAATTCTTCTTTATGCTTCCCAATTGTTTTTCCTCTTCACAGATACGAACAGAGACCCCAGATGTCCTTCAGCACATCTTATTAGAAGTCAGCTGACCAAAAGGCATAAATTAATGTTAGATCCAGGCAGGCTTGGGAAAAATGGCATTCTCACAAATTAAGCCGATGGTGAATAGGAAAATGGACAGCAATTATGGTGGGCCAACGCCTTAAGGGCCAACCCTCGCAATATTTATGAATAAATGTACAAAAAAATGCATCAAAAGAAAACCTGCACTAATGGAGATTTTTGAGTCAGGCCATAGGGCATACAGGCCATCTGTATACATCAAAGAACTGAATCGAAAGGAAATGCCCAACGTATACAAGCGCACTTCAACTCACTGTTGCCAGAGATCGATCACAGACAGCCAACCACAGAATACTGCACAAAGAAGACTGCAAGGCAAGGCAATAAAAAGGTATGTTGGTCTGTCATATTCATGCGTGCTCTTTGCATTACAAGACAGCTGGAGAAGGCAGACCCTGATGGATATGTAGAGTTCCATCACATCTAAATCCAAAGGTCAGCTCTCTTTACACAAGTAGATGGTCTTAGAGCATTTATGGTTCCCTGGGATGGCTGGCCGCGATCCGACGTCCCTGGTAACCCCTGTTGCTAGGTAACTCCTGTCTTTTCTCAAAACGGTATGGCTAGAAGGTCCTAAATTGTGCCTGACCATGGCACGGCATGAATGGGTTGGTAATAAAATACAGCAGGCATGTGCAGATGGTACACAGACACGCGTCTCCCTCAGCCCTTAACCCTGATCCCAGGAGACAACTAAGGGTCATCCCTTCAATAACCGCCCCTTACCCCCACCCAGATTCTGCAAGACACAATGAGTAGACCCACGTTCTGTGGCTGAGGATGAAACCAAACAGCATGGGGTTATTACCCTTTTAAATGATTTTAATTAGACCCATCGATTCCACATTATAGTAATACAACATCACCGTCCTAGTGCAGTATTTGAAATGTAGCACTCATTCACACAGTGGGCCTTGCCAAAGGAAAAAAAATGGTGGATGAGAAAATCTTTATGAATCTGTACGTGTTCAGAGGTGCTGCCAGTGATATTGGGCCCCATGATAATACCTCACATTCTACCTCACCATCAGGCTATGCTGCCACTTATTAAAGTAGCACATGATTCTACAATATTTTAGGGCCCAACCCCCTCCCTCCTTTTAGGCTATTGGAATTTTTAACACCCTTTTCCCCCCACTTATTATTGCACTGCATGTACACATGAAAGGGATGTAGTATGTTTGTGCTTACACTATGTCGCCACCTACTTTATTGCAGCCATTTAAAGCATGCTCAGACAAATCAAGGTGTTCTGGCCTTTACAACTGCGAACATGGCTGAAGTGGATGAGTATGCATTTCTGTCAAGAAAATGCACCTCTTTTCTCCAGCAGAACAGACACTAATGAATAATGAGGTTCAGAATAATGAATGATAGACATAAGTGAGGGATGCTAATGCCCTTTCCAAGCAGCTTGGTTGGGTCAGTGGGTCATTAGTGCAATGGTAAAATAATGATGGGGGACAGGTCAGGTAGTACCACACTAACTTTTACAGACCACTGGACTGTAACATGTTATCCCATAGGAAAGATTCTGTGCCCTATATTTGGCAAAAAAAAAAAAAAGTTGGTTTGGGCTGCATATTAGCAGGCTTCCCAGGGGGTATTAAAAGTGTTTCAAGCTATTTGCTCATGGCAATGCAAACATACGCATACATGGTTCCACTAAGTGCTTTTCATGGGTGAATCTCAATTCTCTCTCAGTATGGATAGGTCATAGGAGCTCCAGCAGAAAGAATTCAGATGCTTATTCTTAACCAAGATCTCAGCTGGTTGGATATTTTCATAGCAGTTTTTTAAAGCATATTGGGACAATAACATATTTAAGTTCAACTCATTTAAGCAATTCAAAAGCAAAAAAAAAAAACAAAACAAGATACAAAAATAAACACAAAGAAAAGAATATGTTTAAGAAATAACACAAATCATGCATATTTCAAAAACAGTTTTGTCTTTACTCTGTGAAGCCCCTGTACATCGAAGTTGCGTGTGTGTGCTTGCTGAGAAAATGCATTTGTTTTTCTTCTGTAAAGTGCAGAGGAGAGAGTGCTTGAGCACACAGGAAGAAGTAATCACTCACAACCGTCCTGCCATTGTGCTAATGTGAGAACAGGATGAAAGCGTTTAGCACCAATGCAGACCTATACGTCATGGCTTTCGTCAGGGAGTGGGCCACGGCTAAGGCTTTCCATGGGTGCACACATGTATGAGAAAACAACTGACAAGGCTTTCACAGCCACTCATCAGAAACTGTAAAACAACCTCATATCACAAATACTCACCACATATAGTGTGAGGTTTGATGCTGATATAAATTGAAATGCCACAAACTGTGTTTGGGACAGTGGCGGTCCGTCAGCAGTAACAAAGGCCTTCAGAAACCTCACCCTTCAATGCTTGATAAACTAAACCTCTTGCAGTTTACTTTTCCCAATTAGCAACAGTTGGCCAGACTAATTGGTAGAACTGACGACAGTCTAATTTATTTTTGATAGCATTTTTATACATTGCACCACAAAACTATGAGGCGTTTTCTTCCACATAAAAATGACGACGTAAAATTTGATTATGTCTTTATAATTTCTGCGCTCGTGTAGCTTGTGAAACAGCACAGATTTGCTTAAATTAGTTTGCGAGGCTCATTAAGCAATAAGCCACGAGAATCCGTTCTATATTCTGAATGTAGTCACGGCTAATGGACGTTGTCAGGCATGATGCACAGTTGTGTGATGGCGAGAATAAATGCTGAGAAGTCATCGAAAGTTTCAGATTTTTTGGATTTATATTGCCATCCTTTCAATGCCATATCAATTATATGAATGTCGGCAATAGGCATTCATTTTTTCATTATCATTTCTTATTATAAGTCATGGATTGGTCTTGGTTGTTCAGTAGATAAATTGTTTGATTGTTAATCAGGCGAACTTATACAAGAACAGCTTGAGTGCAACTGAGCAGTAAAGGTTGAGGTTACCGAAGGCCCTCTGACGGCACGCTGCTGGTTTGGGAAGTAGATGAGGCTGAATTGACCTTCCTCTAGTACTATTTCTGTGTGATGTTTCCATGCAAGGGCTGATATTTTTAAGGAAGCATTACAAAGCCACTCCCAACCACAAGTAAAAGGAAGCACAGTGATAAAGTAGTTGAACAGTGTTCATGGGACACAGAGCTGGAGTATGTCGTTTGTCACATGACCCCTCATGTTTGTGTACACCACTTCTTTCAAGTGATGAAAGGGCCACCTCCACAGATAAGTTTAAAGAAAATATGAGAGAGAATGACCTTGTGTTCTTGAGTACACAGGAAATGTTGAAATGAGCACAAGCTTCGCCCACAGAAGCCAATTGTAATCACATGAGTTTAAACATGCCGGCCGTATGTTCAACCAACAGTTATGTGAAATCATAATAGCTGTGAAACTATAAATGTACCAGTACAGATCATTTCAGAGAAATCCTTTGATATGGCAGCTCAGAGGAAGTTTTAGAGACATGGTAAACATGTGAAAAAGGAAATATGAAAACATGGCGGCACATCAATGGCTTGCCTAACGCCTGCCTCAGGGGAAAAATGAGTGAGCTTTAACAGAGGAGGCACGGTTCCCCTTACCACATTGGTGTCTGTTTCTATGGTGTCCTCTGCATGATCCGATTGGTCTGAGAAGGAAATGCGTCCAGACCTGCAGTCTAACTGGATAAGCGCTCGGCAGCGATAGTGGCAGGTGAATCTGCAAACTAAGAGAGAAACATGAAAAAAGTAAACGGTCACTCAAAATTGCATTATAAATAACTTTTCAAACACAATATGAGTAACAGTCAAGTACTGCTCATCACCAGGTCCTGTTAGCCAGAGTCTCGGCAGGTATTTGCTCCAACCATACACTACAATACCCGTTTTCATGAATTATTTCAGCACCATGGTTTGGAAAGTAAGCTTGATGAGTATGGTTGGGGCAAATACCCTCACAGGCTGTGGCCAGCAGGACCAGAGGTTCAGTATCTCAGCGTTAGCCAGTATGATATCTGATCATTTTTTCATGAAGCATGTGTCCAATTCAAAATGAGTCAAACCTTGGGATTCATTAATTGTGAATCTTAGCACACAGGAAGAGTGAAGGATGCGAAAAGCAAGGGCGGATTCTTAAACGCTGAGTCATTACACACCATATGGCCCCCACAGCCATTCTCAGCTCCCTATAGCCTGTGATACCGATTCTGTATTCAAAACAAACAGATGAGCCTGGCACTTTATGGAGGCATGGACATCTGTCCGTGAAATGAGGTCTTAAGAAGTCAACACTTGCAAAAAAAAAAATGTAGACAAGATACAAAAAGTGGTCTAATCGTGCAAGACTAATTTTAGAAAATATAATTTAGCTTAAGTGCAAAATCGCCCTAATAGACATGCAAAGACGGGCACAGCCCAAGACATGGGTCTTAATACTCACACGACATTACGGTACTGACATTTAAGAAAATGTAGATTTTGATTTTGGTGTATTGTTGGGCTTGGATAGGTTTTGTAAATGCTTGCAATAATGCATTACAAATAAGCTGTATTCCCAACATTCATTTGAAAAACAAAAAACAAGTCCTGTTTCTTGTCTGCATAGTGAAATGTCTGAAGATAAAATAGATTAAAATATAACTGAACATGCAAGTGTTATTCAATATGCAGGCTTGAGAAGAAAAACAAATTGTCTGCATACCTGAGGCATAGCAGACTCTTCAACAAATAAACTCATTTTAATGGGTTCATGTCACTTTGAGGATGATCAAGCATATCACGGAATTCTAAATGCATCACCTCCACAATGATTTAAAAAAAATTTAAGAGAATGACAACATTCTGCCATCATTTGTGTATGTTTCATTTTAAAAGGCCATCTGTTTTAAAAATGGAAACTATATTTAAAGTAATTTCTGACTGAATGTGCCAAGCTCTATTAAATGCTATATGCTATGTAATATTTTGAAAGACAGAAGTTAATCTACAGGCAGAAATCACTGTCAGTTAGATGAGATGTCTGAGAGTGGATCTAAAATTAGCTTAATGGCCAAGCGCAGAGTAACAATGGATACGGGTAAATGCAAACAGTGAAGTAGAACCCCTAGGGTCCTGTAACGGAAACATTGCGCTCCATTTTTCGCATAAATTACATTAAAAAGACATTAGACTCAATATATTTAATTAAGCAGAAGACACACAAAGGGGTTAGTCAGAAAGAATGGAAATATAAACTAGAACTGGACCACCTGGTAAATTAAATTAACCGCTCTCCAATTCAAAGTCAGAATTTCATGGCAATGCACAGTCGAGGGCATACAATACTTCAGGCTTCCCCAGTAACAATAAAACACAAAGTATTGGCAGCCATTTGGCCAAACTGCCCATGCGACTCCAAGGCCGCGGACTTCTTCCCCCTTTTCGCCCTCAGTCCTGACATTGCTGTAATATTACATCAGCCAGGGCCTTCCTCTTTCTCACCCACAGTCACACAAACACATGGATAAGACTTACTTGGCCAGCAGCTGAGAATGCTAAGGGGGTGGGGACTATAGTGCATAATAAGGAAGGGGCTGTTTCTGACAACGTGGAAGCCCTGTAGGAGGATGTTGAATCACCGGAGGTATCAGGGCTGTCCCCCCGTACTTTATCTCCTCTATATCCCAGGTTCAACTTGAAGCAGACTCAAACTGAAGTGAAACACTTTAAGTCTTTGGGCTTTGGGATATTTCCCCTCAACTTTGTATACCGGATGCCTCAATCAATTACTGCCAGTCCATATCCTTAAAACTTTGTCCAGACCACCCAAACTAATCTCCTTAGCCAGTCCTTCGCACGACCTGGGACCAAGTTAACTTAATTCAAAATGGGAGCAATAGCAGAACAATAAGACCCAACATATATAATTTCATGTTCATTCAGAAAATATTTAAAAACCACAGAAGTGCACCTCAGAAATGATGTCTGCAGAGGGAAGGCCCTTGACAGCATCACTCAGAGCATTCTTGGCAGATAATATTACAAGTTACCAAAATTTCAGGAAACCAGACACTACAGCAGCGATGACGTATTTATGAGACATGCAAGTCTGAAAAGCATAATTCATGATTTCGCAAGTTGATCTTCACAGCAGACCAACTGAGTCATGACAGGTTGACCATTTCCTGATCCCCCAAAGCTCAGCCTTCATAACAGAATTACAAATGTCCCATGGGTGCAGAGTAGGAAGTCTTTGTCATGTCTTAATTATGCCGTTTTTTAGACTAGCAGCACATAGGAGTGATTCCATGGTAACTCAAGTTACAGTTGGGAGCTTAAATTGCACATATCTACCCCCTCTGATAGTGCTGCTGCACCTTGAACCATTCAAATTTCCAATCAGCCTACGACTACATCCAAGCAGCTTTCTCACGGCATGTACAAAAACGAAATGTCTTCCATGACAGGATCAGTGTTTTTGTCTGATCTCAGTAGCTTGCGTTACATCAGAAGGACATGGCACAAAACAAATATATACTGCTCAAAAAAATTAAGGGAACATTTAAATCACACATCAGATCTTGATTAACGAACGATTCAATGATTCAAGTTGAAAATCCTTACTGATGTACTTTGTATTATTTGTTTAAAGCAAAAATAACGTAACAACGGTCAATGCAATCCAAAATCATCAACCCATTGAGGGCTGGAGTCAAAATCTCTCCGAAAATAAAAGTAAAAAATTGAAATCACAAGCTTATCCAAGTTAAATTTTATCACAGCAACTCATAATGTGACTGAGAAGTGTGTATGACCCCTGCGTGCCTGCATGCACTCTCGGCAATGTCCGGGCATGCTCCTGATGAGTCAGCGGATGGTCTCCTGGGGGTCTCCTCCCAAACCTGGATCAGGGCATCAGTGAGCTCCTGCACAGCTTGAGGCGGTACCTGGCATTATCAGATGCACAGATACATAATGTACCATAGGTGCTCAGTTTGATTTAGGTTAGGGGAACGAGAGGGCCGGTCAATGGCATCCAGAAACCGCCTGGCCACATGAGGCCGGGCATTGTTCTGCACCTAGGGGAACCTAGGACCCACTGCAATACCGTATGTTCTGTCAGTTGCTCTAAGGATTTCTAAGGTCCCTAACAGCAGTCAGGGTACTGTTGGCTATGAAACAGGGATCTGTACGACCCTCCGAGGATATGCTTCCCCAGACCATCACTGACCCACCACCATATCAGTCATCCTAGATGATTTTACGGGCAGCATTACGTTCACCACGGCGTCTCAAGACTCTTTCACGCCTGTCACATCTGCTCAGTGTGAACATGCTCTCATCTGTGAAGAGAGAATCGGATGCCAATGACGGACCAGCCAATTCTGGAGTTGTCTGGGGTATTCCAACTGAGCTGGGCTGCGAGTGCAGGTCCCACTACAGGACGTCGGTCCCTCATGCCACCCACATCGAGACTGTTTCTGACAGTTTGGTCAGAAACATGCACAGCAGTAGCCTACTGGAGGTCATTTTGTAGGGCTCTGGCAGTGCCCCTATTTCTTCTCATGCAAGGGAGCAGATACTAGGCTGATGCACCTCTATGGCCCTGTCCAGCTCTCCTCATGTAACAGCCAGTCTTCTGGTATCTCCTCCATGCTCTTGAGACTGTGCTGGGAGACACAGCAAACCTTCTTGCAACTGCACGTATGAATGTGGCATCCTCGAGGAGCTGGTCTGCCTATGCAACCAGATTGGGCTGCAGGTACTGCCTCATGCTACCAGTTGAGACAAGGACCCAAGCGGAACACAAAATGAGAGAATAATCTGTCAGGAGAGGTGAAAAGAAACAATTGTCTGTGGCCACCACATGCACAGCCATTCCCTTTTTGGGGTTGTCTTGCTTTTTCCTCTCCAATGCATCTATTGTCCTTTTCATTTGCACCAAAGCAGGTGAAATTGATACACAATCACTTGTGCTGCCTAAATGGACAGACTGAAGTTTAACTGACTTGGTTTTATACGATGATGATTATGTGTTCCCCTAATTTTTTTTGAGCGGTATATTTCATTGCAGGTTTCTCCTTAAACAAGCATGAGCATCACCAATAATCTATCACACTTTGCTGCCTTAAAGCACTATCTTGTCATGGGAAAAATAAAAAAAAGAATAGCAACTTTAAAAGTTCAGAATGACCAGAACGTGTAAATCAGATTTAGGTAACCCAGTTTGTCAAAGAACAAAGAAATTTGACAATATCACTGCATTTTAAGACGATGTGTATGGAAGTATCAGAAAACAGTAACTGGACATATTTATACCTAAAGTCAGAGTCCAAGACGGACAATCCATGGCATGAAGGCATTTTAAATCTAGAATGCCACTGAGCATTTGAGGTGTCCTCAATTCTTTACTACTTCGGGTTTGTCTGATACCAATAAATTAATACCATTTCTTTTATGATTAAGAAATGATAACAGCAAAGTGATTGCCCTTTCAAAAGTAACATCAGCTTTACTTCTGATTCTTGGGCACAAGTACATGTACATTTTTATTTACAGATGAACGATGACTCTATAATTTGAGTTTGTTTCAGACTGGCTTGGACTAGCATTTCGCTAGCGAATGTGGTTAAGTTTATTTCATAATGTGGTAGTATTTGGATTCAAACGTAATCTTGGTTCATTAAAAGCAAGCCTAGCCTAAGGCAGCCAGATCCAAGTTCATGGTGTTGACTTTAGGCCACTTTTTACATAAAAATATTAATAATCTGCAAATGCCCAAAAATCACAGAACTGAAACCAAGACCATTATCATGTCTTAAACATCAAAGAAATGCATTTATTTGTTATTGATTATTCAATAAATAGTTCGATTGTTAGTCAGGAACCGGTCCAGAGTAATTATGCCTTTAAAAGGCCAGGTAATGCAAGAGGACATAGATTTACATTCTGGGATGTTTAGGATGACCCCACCTATTGTGCATCCACCATAACTGCTGGAAACTCATGTTGCATGTTGCTAACACACATTTCAAGTAACTCAAGCTAACTTCTCAAATGACTTAATATATTCCTTAATGACGGCTATTGATTATTGGTCTTTGCTACCATTAAATAAGGTACACAGAACTGAGCATAAGTGGTGAACAGAGAAGCTCAGGTCCACATTGAATTTTAGAAAAAAATTAAAAAGTAGCATGTTTTGGTAACTTACATAACACAAACTGCACATCCTTTGATCTCTGTATAAAAATGTCCAACCATGAGGGACCAACAGAGACCTAAATCTCTTTTCTCTGGGGTGCAGGGACCAAAGTACAAGAAACATAATCAAGTGAGTCCATTTTGTGATACAGTCCTGTGACAGAATTCCTTAAATTACTGACTTTCCAAACTTTAGAATCTGAGCTAAACATTCCTGGAAGATACGAGTATTCACTTTTCTGATTTCCTTCGAAGTACAGAAAGATTAACTTCAAAATATCAAATTTAGAGATATTCCCTTCATAATAAACGAGGAAAAATACTAGTGTCATGTGCAGTGGAATCACCCATAAGCAGAGCAGCTTCAGTGAACAGTTGTAAGTCCGGACTGCCCTCTAGTGGTCTCTAGGTGTGATAAGAAAAGCGCATCAGCCATGTTTTCCAGTGACAAGCTCAGCCCAATGTGTTTCTACACACGTGCAGATCCTAATCTTTGAATTTTATATTAATTTTAGTTCAATTTCAACCAGGGGCGGCGTTAGACCTGAAAATTAGGGGGCTAATATCCATCCCTTTATTGACAACAATTAGTCCTGGCTAATTCTAGATGGTTTTCCTTTATTAACACGTTTTCCAATTCAAGTATAATCAGGTGGCAGTTGAAGACACGGCTTCTCTCCCCCATGCGATCTAAAAGCGACAAAATAATGGGCTACATTCAGTACAGAAAAATAATTTAATTATAATTAGGTCTATGCACCGGCACTCGGCGACGGCATTTCAGAACTCTTACGCGAATGAAGGTCATTTTGGTGACTAGTATGTGGTTTTGTCCGTTTACATTTTCCAATCAGACAGCTGTCTATTTTTTACAGCAAGTTGCGTGACCGTGCTGCAAAAACAGGTGTACGTAGTTGTTGCCGAAATTACCTTCATTCACTGAAGAGTTCTAAAATGCTGTCGCCGAGTGCCGGTGCATAGACCTAATTATAATTAAATTATTTTTCTGTACTGAATGTAGCCCATTATTTTGTCGCTTTTAGATCGCATGGGGGAGAGAAGCCATGTCTTCAATTGCCACTTGATTATTCTTGAATTGGAAAACGTGTTAATAAAGGAAAACCATCTAGAATTAGCCAGGACTAATTGTTGTCAATAAAGGGATGGATATTAGCCCCCGAATTTTCAGGTCTAACGCTGCCCCTGATTTAAAAATTACGTTCTCATCTTTTCATGAAACAGGAATTCCATTTTCAACCAAGAAACACACCACATAAGAATCACCTCACTCGGTATTCAAAATAACAGCAAAAACTCAGAACATTTTGGGGAAATAATGCCCATGTTACAGTCTATAAACACTTAAAAATAAATACTCGATAGCACGGGGCCCAGGTACTTCACTTGCAGCTCTTGTTAGTATTGTAGCCGTCTCATAGATTATCAAGTCAATCAGTTCAATTTGCAATTAAATAAATTAAAATAAAACAAAAATAAGAAAAAATAAGAACATCAAATCATGCAACAAATGGAGGGTATTTTAAAAAGCCGAAGCAGCATTAAAAAAAAAAAAAAAAAAAAACAAAATTCCAACACAGAGACTCATACTGAAAGCCTGTGGGAGGATCGAAGAGAGAAACTGCCATCTCCTTCCTCTATCATTTCTTTAATGCAACCCTTGCAGTTTCATTAATGGAACATTCGAATCATACAGCCAGTAAATCATATTACATATTCCATATCCTCTCTCACACAACACACACCACTGTCTCCTGCTTCTGCTAGTATGCTATTTAAACTACACCTCATCAGTTCATGAATAAACAGTCTAGGCATGGACAAAAACACACCCTACTCTTCTTTTTATTACTTCAATCGCATACAAACTGGTAGCTTCCAGAAAAAAAAATCAATAACATAGATAGTTTGATGACTGCAATTACCTTAAAAGGATTTTAGTAAAAAGCCTATAAATCAAAGCAGTAACAGAGATTAAACAGCACATTTCAAAGTGAAACATCTACAATGTATGCAAACCACAAAGTTAATGAGTACGATAGTTGGATGTTATTCTTAATTTTTAACGTTAAAAAAATGGTGATCTATACATGATTCCAATGGTTCATTAACTACCTACTGGAAACCAATAACGAAACAAAGGCAATAGGAGGTACCACACAGAAAAGACAAGTAAACAAGGATCCACAGTGGATTGGGGAAAAATAAACCAGACAAAGTACTGCATTACTCTTGTCTGCCTGCCTTGTGCAAAGAGGCATAATAGTCACTGTGGTCAAAGAAACTAACAGCCATTGCAGAATTGAGGAAATTACCTAACAAATAAAGCCTGGTCCATAAAAATCTGGACAGTAACAAAGTTATTGTTATTTTAGTTGTTTATCACAGGATGCTGGAGATCACATAAAGCATTGAATAGGAGTTCAAACAGTAGAATTTGAGTGCAGGTTGAATGGTCTAGGAACCACAACTCATTGCATCCACCAAGGAGGTTATGTTTTTGCCGGCGTTGGTTTGTCTGTCTTTCTGATGGTACAAGATAACTCAAAAAGTAATGAACGGATATCTCTGAAATTTTGTGGGTGGGTTGCTATTACATCAGGGATGGACAGTATTGATTTTGACCATAATCGGTCAAACAATATGGCCGCCACGGCAGCCATCTTGAAATCCTATGACTTGCGATGACTGAACTTCGCTCCCAGTAATATCACTCAAATTTTGCAGGTTGATTAGTCTCGCATCAGGGACGAAACATATCCTTAAATTTCTTATGAGCCATGTTCACTCAGCAGGATTTCAACTGTACTGCCTTGGAGGAGGTTTGCACTCCCGGAGTGCCTCTGGTTTTAGATGTAGTTCTCTCCTTTATAGGGGTACAAAAATTAAGCAATAAAAAAACTGACTCCATAGCTGTTCCATGACCATGTATGTGTTGGCATAGTGTTGATTTAAAGTGTGGCATTTGCTTTTTATGCTTAACTCTATATAGCACCCCAAATAAAATTAAAAATTTAATTAAAATTGAAACTAAAAGCAACGGTTTGCAAATTGTCTTTGACCTGTATTCTTCTGAAAAAGTAAATGAGCACATTATTTGATGTTTCACCACATACATTGATTATTCAAAGTAAGCACTTATTTCAATTTTTGATTCTTGCTTTGAATATAAAGAGGGTGTTATGATCCAGACAAGAAACCGGAGGCTGATTCAGGGTACAATCCACAACGGAGTATTTATTGATAAGAATGCAGTAACAGTAGTGGGATGTGCCAAAGCCCAAAACTGAGAAGGCGGCAGTCCAGCTAAATCGGTGATAACTAGAGAGGGTTGGGGCGTGTCTGCACCCAGGCCAGTGGCCGTCCTGCGACAGAAACCAGGTGGTGAATTCCCCTCGCCGAAGCAGGACTGCTTGAAAGGGGGACTGAAGGGTTTAGCAGAAATGCAGTCACAATCCTGGAGACTGATGAAGGCTTAGGAGGTGTTCCTGATAAACGTACTCATCCTAGCCATCTATAAAGTGGAATATCCCCAAAACTATAAGAGGTATGACCCTGATAATTTGGAGACACCTTCCTCGAGCTAGATGGCTAGGAAACAGAGGGCCGAGCCCGAAAAAGTGCCACACCCACTTTTTTGGACCCTTGTAGAAGGGAGACCATTTGGAGTATGAGTATAATATTTTGGATTTTTCATATTGGGCCCTACAAAATATGTGAAAATGAAGCAAATTAGCCACCATGGACTGGGGACCACTTGTTGATTTCAAATGGAATGCCCCAGATATAAACTGACTGGTGAGCTTAATAGGACATACAGCATTACAAACCAGCAACCATACAGGACAGAAAAAATCTTAAATAGACCAGGCCATTGCACCAAAATCCCTCCTTATTCCTTGAATCTTTTAATTATGTCATGCACCGTCAAGTGTGAAATATCTAAATCCCCACCTAGGCCTATTTTATTTAGAGGATCACTGATGTGATACTTTAAAATTATTTTCTCTCGCATTTGCGGGCAAATGAGCAATCCTCAGCCCATCTATGCTCCTGAAGGACTAGGCCTCATCAGTTTGCAGGTTTTGAACCTACTCACAATTATAATCACCAGCTGACATCAGCTATTTGAAATCACACCATTATTCAAAATTTTTTACCTCAGTACTAGTCCTAAATCCCCCCACCCAAACTTTTTTTGGAATGTGTTGCACGTCTGAATATTAGGAACAAACACATGTGCAAATAACATGAAGTTGACCAGACAAAACATAAAATATCCTCTCTTCATACTGTCTGCAATGAAATACAAGTCAAAGTTTATTTATAAATCACTGTTTTCTGTTTTTGTGAGCATTTCCCATACATCCCAACGTTTTCAGACCAAAGACACAGTCACTGCCATTGATTCAAGCCATCATTAAGCTGATAAATCACAACAAAACCATCTGGAAAAAAAAAAAAAAAAAAAAAAAAAAAAATCTTGGCCAAATCCACTCTTTGGTACACTTCCAAACAGAAAGAAGGCAATGAAGAGCTCAGGATCACCAAAAGACCCTAAAGTACACAAATACAACCTGTGCTGGTTGATTAAATATTTCCTTCCCTGGGGGAGAAAAACCACATTACAGCAGTTGGCCACAACAAGAACACTCCCCAGGAGGTAGGCATAGTAATGTCATTGTCAAAATCATAGAAGAATTGAGTGAAAAAAAGGTTTAACTGCAAGATTTTTATCACTGCTAAGAATATTTGCCAAAAAAATGCAAAAAAAAAAAAAAAAAAAAAAAAACAGTAGTGGAGCAACATCATATACAATGCCATGAAAAAAATATTTGCCTCCTTCCGAGTTCTTATATTTTTGCACATTTGTCACACTTGAATGTTTCAGATCAAAAAAATTTTTAATATTACACAAAGATAACCAAAGCAAATACAAAATGCAGTTTTGAAATGATGATTTTATTTATTGAGGGAAAAAAACTATCCAAACCAACCTGGCCCTATGTGAAAAAGTAATTGCCCCCCTTGTTAAATCATGAATTGAAGGTCCCATATTATGCTGTATTTAGTCGTTTAAAATATGTCCAATGGGTCTTTAAAATAATGTTAAGAGTTCAGTTATTAAAAAAAAAAAAAAAACACACACACACACACACACACACCAGGCCTTATGAGACCTCTCCTCTCACCCCATTTGTGCCATTCCGGGGGATGGTGCAGACCCGAAAAACCAGGAAACCAAGATGGCAAGTATTTCAGGACAGCCCTCTGCGGCATCAATTGCTGCAAGACCTTACTTGTTTGATCCAGAATCCGACCCCGAACGGGAGGAAGAGGCAATTGAAGTATTGCAGCAACATTTACAGCAAGATGTCGATGGCAAGTTGAAATTTTAGTGTTTTGCTCGTACTGTCTCCCCTTGCATGCATGTGATTGTAGCTGTACTGTTATACAGCCATGTTATATACCCACTTAGCTATCCAGAGGAAACTTTGCTAAAAGCTCCTGTTAACCATTTCTACCAAAACGAAACCCAATTCCAACACCAAGCTACTAAATGAGTTTGTAGCAAAAACACACAAACGGTGTAAGCGTTGCTTATGTGGAGCTAGCGAATCGATAACTTTTACAGGAAATCCGAATCCGACCTCCACTTCTTTTTCGGCGTTTTATTAGCCAGAACAATTTTCAAAGGTGGATGAAATTCCGCCATGGCAATGCAGAGAAATCGTTTGTTATACCAGACACGTTATTGTGCGTTTCCCGATTGCTTTCACCGCGGTAGGATCAGAGAGCTAGCCCACACCACGGCAAAGTATCTGGCTGACCTTGGTCATAGATAAGTAAAACGACCATTTCACAGTAGCAGATAACAAACCCAAAAACGTAACCTAAGCTCCGCAAAGGATACGTCTGGTCTAACTGCAGTCTCATCAGCCCAACTTTGCAGACATGCACAACACCTCTCCGGTTAGCTTCAATTGTAGTGGCGACGGTCAGGTAACGTCATGATGAAACTACCATCTTGATGCTAACCAAAGTAACACAAGCCTAGCAATCTGAATTACTGCATATAAGTTAACCAGAAGCATTTTTTAGGAAGCACGGACCGAGACAACCGAGACAATCATCATAACAACAGAGACAAACGTAACCCTGCAATACAGGTTTTACAGACAGTAAGTTCCGTTACCGTGAACATTTGCACCAAGCATCCAAATAACAAACAAGTATAAAAAGTTAGCTTCAAATGAGGTTTATGTTCACACACCTTCTGTTCAATGTCTCCTTGATATTACTGACTCTGGCATATTTAGGACACATTAGCAACAGTAACTTAGCTATGTTAGCCGCAGTGCTACAGCCACATTCAACAGGCAATCACGTTAGGTAGGCTTATGCAGTAAAGCAACACAAAATGGCAAAACTTACTGCTTTCGCTTCTGTGAGTCACGGACAGTTGGTACCAATCCAGGCTTTATCACCAGATGTTTTACAAAGCCTGCGTCTGAGGCCAGTTGTTAGTGCTAACTATCATTAGCGGTCCTGCAAGCCACCCGTAACACGTTAGCTTCACTTATATTATTTGCTGTTATTTATTTATTTTTTTTTTTAAAGATTTTTTTTTGGGGGGGAATTTTTCCTTCATTTGACAGTTGTACAGTGTAGAGAGACAGGAAAGTTGGGGAGAAGAATGGGGGAAGACATGCAGCAAATGACCTGAGCTGGAATCGAATCGCCCATATTATTTGCTGTTATATCGTTACTTACAGCTTGTGGCTCCCAGCGCTTGATCGATGCAACTGCTCCAGGTTTGAGAAGCAGCTGAGACGCATATCCAGTGTCGAATTATCCTTTATTGACAAAGCTGTCTTTGGTGAAATGCCGAGCACAAACAGCTAACGTTCCTTTTGAGAGTGGCTGTTTGCCACCAGCAAACAAAAAAGCTACCCACTGATTTCTGGTGGCATCGTCTTTTGGAAGAGAAAATAGTTGTGCTTTTTTTCACATCCAAAAAAACATGTACAAACAGCTTTGGGAGACATACTGATAAATCTACATGTTAAATGATTTGGGCTCGTTTGTGTCTGATAGAATAAATTCCAGGGTGGGCAGGTCCAGCGCTGTGATTGGCTCTGGCCAGGTCTGTCCTGATTGGAGGCAACAACCTGACGTCAGGTTTTGCCCAGATCTCGTGAAGATCTCGGGATGAGCTGTTCAGAGCGGAAATCATGTTCAAGAAATCATGTTCTTGGATTACGGAAAAACCCCTGTATCTCATGTTTAGAAACTTTGCAGAGGTTGAGTATGGACATCCAACATTATAACATTACTTGTATGTATTAAAAGAAGGATCAGCATAATAGGGGACCTTTATCTGTGATTAACCACATTTTCTTAGTTCAATTTTACTAGCCACACCCAGGCCTGATTACTGCCAGACCAGTTGAATTAAGAAATCACTTAAATAGAACCTTCCTGACAAAGTGAAGTTGGCTAAAAGATCTCAGAAAGCAACTCATCATGCCGTGATTCAAAGAAATTCGATAACAGATAAAACAAAGTCATTGACATCCATCAGTATGGACAGGGTTACAAAGCCATTTCTAACGCTTTGGGACTCCAGCGAACCATGGTGAGAGCCATTATCCACAAATGGAGAAAACTTAGAACAGTGGTGAACCTTCCCAAGAGGGGCCGGCCAACCAAAATTACTCCAAGAGCGCATCAACGACTGATCCAGGAGGTCACAAAAGAACCCAGAACAACATCTAAAGAACTACAGGCCTCACTTGCCTCAGTTAAAGTGAGTGTTTCATGATTCAACAATAAGAAAGAGACTGGGCAAAAATTGCATCCATTGGAGAGTTCCAAGGCGGAAACTGCTGCTGACCAAAAAGAACACAAAGGCTCGTCTCACATTTGCAAAAAAACATCTTTATGATCCCCAAGACTTTTGGAAAAATATTCTGTGTGACTGACGAGACAAGAGTTGAACTTTTTGGAAGGTGTGCGTCCCGTTACATCTGGCGTAAAACTAATACAGCATTTCATGAAAAGAACACCGTACCAACAGTCAAGCATGGTGGTGGTAGTGTGATGGTCTGGGGCTGCTTTGCTGCTTCAGGCCCTGGACAACTTGCCGTAATTGATGGAACCATGAATTCTGCTCTCTACCAGAAAATCCTGAAGGAGAATGTCCGACCATCAGTTTGTGACCTCAAGCTCAAGTGCACTTGTGTTATGCAGCAGGACAATGATCCGAAACACACCAGCAAGTCCACCTCTGAATGGCTTAAAAGAAATAAAATGAAGATTTCGGAGTGGTCTAGTCAAAGGCCGGACTTAAATCCAATTGAGATGCTGTGGCATGACCTTGAACAGGCCGTTCATACATGAAAACCCTCCAATGTGGCTGAACTAAAACAATTCTGCAAAGAAGAGTCGGCCATAATTCCTCCACAGGGATGTGAAAGACTCATTGCCAGTTATCGCAAACGCTTGTTTACAGTTGTTGTCGCCAAGGGTGGCACAACCAGTTATTAGGTTTAGGGGGCAATTACTTTTTCACATAGGGCCAGATAGGATTGGATAAGCTTTTTTTTTAGACTGCACTTTGTATTTACTTGGGTTATCTTTGTCTAATATTAAAATTTGTTTGATGTATGTATATAGACTTTTACTAGAATGATGGATGAATAAAAGTATGGGTAATGGAAGAAAAAGCTTATTCAAAGCACTCCACCACAGCAGCGAGGCATGGTCATGTGGGCAGGTACGGCTGCCAGTAAATCTGGTTCACTTGTATTTACTGATGATGTGACTGCTGACTAAAGCAGCAGGATGAATTCTGAATTCATAGCATACGGCTATTTTATCTGATTAGATTCAGCCAAATGCTTTAAAATTCCTCAAACAGTGCTTGACAGAGACTCAAATAAGCATTAGAATTTTTTTAAGTCGTAGAACTGAATTTTTTCTACCATAGTCAAGTCAATCACGTTACCTGAACCTAAAGATGGATCCCCTTCACTTGCCAAAACAAAACTGGAAGTAAAAGCTCTTCAATAAAAGCTAAAAATCTGCTCTTCTTCACTTCCTCATTTCAATTGTGGTGACGTACAGGGCAAAAATAGTCAAAATCATGATACAGTCCAAATACTCCTGGACATGACTATAAATGAGCCATGCATTACGTGCTATGACTGTAATCTCTGCGCAGAAGTTTCAGTTCCCCAAACATGACACAGATTTGTATGTTCCCAAATTTCAGCAATCTGACACCCCCCTTCCCTCTCTCAGGGCATACGAATGAGGGGAAAAGATTATCTGGCCCTACAGGGAGAACATGACGAAATCTCATCTCAGCCATAGCCTAGCCAGGTCTCCCATTTTGCCAATGTTACTGTATGTGCTACTCTGGTATCCCACAGCAACATTCCCACCCCCTCTCCGTCAACAAGAAGTGGGTTCCCCTCTGGCGATCGCACAGAGCCCCCACTGTTTCCCGAGCAGCAGGCGCTCCAGGGCAGCGAGCAGCACGACAAACAGGCCAGAGCCGAGAGGAAGCGCGTAAACACAGCTTCCCCCCATATCAGACCGTGAATATTCATGGCACTTTAGCGCTCTGGGGAGGACGCACAATTACCCCCTGTATTCAGCACCCGGCCAGCTTACGCAGTGACGAATGAGAGGGCATCGTTCTCTGCTCTAATCTGCTTAGCGACTGAGGATTTAAAAATATATTTTTATCACTAACGTCAGATAGCTTAGAAAATGAACCGGCCGCTTCTCTGACACAAAAACCTTCTAGAAAGAGAATATCGTGACGCACTTTGATTTACCAAAATATAAATTATATAAGACATTGCAGTGTTGAGGTAAACAAAAGTAATCCCTGAAGTAATCATGTCACAAACTGATCACAGCTGTGCAGGAAAAAGTCTTTATTCATACAGCCAAGTCGATTCCTTCATGCCGGATCCTTCCCGGTTATTCACAGAGTACCTATCAATGGAAAATGTGTCGAAGGCACCCACAGAGTGAACATTCCCAAGAATTGAGAATTTTGTGCAGATAGAGAAGGATTACCTACACCTCATTCTTCTTGACTGTCAGTGCACTTTCCCTGGGTTAGCCTAAAAAGAGGACCAAGCGAATAATCTACATATGAAAGTTTGCACTACATCTGAAGCCTTTGAGGTAGGCTTTATGAGACAGGACATTATTGCGCGGTACTCCATTTCACTCTTAAAATGATGGATTATGGAACAAAATCCGCTTCAAAGCGTAAACAAAGTTAATCCTTTAATGAGAGGATTATAGAATAAACGCACACGGATGCCTCATTTCAGAAAGCTAAGCCTTAAACGACAGGAAAAAAATACATTGTGGCGATATTTTTCAAAGCAATGAGAACCTGGTGATTGTGAGATCAGGGTCTTATGTTGTTTGAGTGTGGGAATGAAATGTCCACCACTGAATCAGCTGGGACTGCAAAGCACAGTAGTTCAGCAGACCAAGTCTCTGATCCACTGCAGAGATTATAGTCAAGAAAACCCACTTCATTTGAACTCCCATGCCTGTGCAATCGAACATCAATCCTTGATGCTACGCTTTGAGTTTGGGAGCCAAGTGACAAGATTGAGAGCAGCCCCCTCAGGCTTGTGGTGAATGAAGCTGTATGTGCGTTGATAACTAATCAGGCCAGCGAGGAGGGTGGGGGTGGGACTCTCTAAACTGAACTCAATCCAGAGCTGTCAGGTCAATGGCTAAACAGTCTTACTGTCGTGATAATAATACAACATTAATATAATGGTTCACAATCAAAGGAAAGCTGCATCACATGATCTCAATTTCATTTCCTGGTGATGCGTACTCTTTCTTGCTTCTGGTGAATTGAAAAACCTACAATGAGAAATCCCAGTGTTTTCAAGTCTTAAACAAAAAGAGATTAAAAAAACGACACAGACTGAGAAAATTCTCCCACCCTCTAAAGCACAGCTAACTACAGAGAAGAACAGATGTAGCTTTTCAACTCTGGCCTGAGATCAGAAATGATAAAACTGTTTTTACCTGAACATTTTAGAGCTAATGTAAAAAAAAAAAAAAAAAAAAAAAATCATGACAAGTACATAAAATGACATTAGGTTCTTATAGGCGGTGAAAAAATTACTTTTTTTTTTTATTCTTCAATTTTTATTCAACCAGGACAGGTCCACGTTTCTCTTTTTCAAGGATGCCCCGGAAGAGATGTCTGATGAAAGTGGGAGAGCAAGAGAGAGAAATAAGAGTAAAGCCCCGAGGGCTGCTAGGGGTTAAGGGTCCTGCCACTAGCCCACGAGTAGAGATCTTCAAAACGACATCACCGCAAATGCAAGTCAGAGTCCCGAGTCCAACCGTGGGCTCGAACCAGCAACTCTATGTATGCCAGTGAAGAAGTCAACAGATTGTCTTGCTATCCCCATCTTAGCAGAGAGTTAACCATACAAGTCAAAACTTTTCCGAGAACAACTGGCTTCCTTAAATGAAAATATACCATGCTATGTGCTTGTCATTCTTTATTTCTTTCTAACGTACAAGTGTTTTCAGATTTGACTGTCAAAGCTTTATCACGTTCATTTCCTGCTTCCTTTGCAGGAGAACAAAGACACTCATGTTTTCCCTCTTGAAATTCAGCTGTCAGCATTCCAGGAATGGATTTATACATCCCAGAACTTCCTGTTCACAGATCATCCCCCATCCTTCACTCTGTCCCCCCTGCCTGCCCTCATACTCCGACCCCAACACTCTGACCCAGCACAGGGCCTCCACCTCCATCTCCACCACATTTTGACAAAAAGCAGGAACAGAAATAAATAGAACACCTCACAGTGAGCGGCTCACAGAAAGTGGAATGAGCATGCCTCATGGGCTCCACTGCTTAAACCAGTCAGGTAACTACTTGCAATCAATTGACAAATGAAAAGATACAATTACTAAATGAAAATATATATACACTCAGTGCCATTAAAAACACACAGGTGAGGTATGTACTGTATTTGCAGCAAATTGAAGAATCGATTGATTTTTATTGCTTTTCCAGTGAGGCACGAATGGAAATAATGAAAAGCGCGTGGTATTGTAATCCTGACGCGCACCACGTGCACGCGGCAAGCACTTCAGTGATAACAGACTGAGCTGGTCGTGATGTGTACAGTGACACTTGACTTGTTCTTTTTGGTGTGGTCAATAGCCTACATAAAGCCAACAAAAAAAAACGAAAAATGCTACTGCATCAAGAAAATGGAACAGCTTGTGACACAGGAGAGAGAAAAAGAGCCTTTGGCATGTTACAGGCAGGTCTCAACTGCTGAGAGGTGGTGCGTCATTTGCACTGTTACCATTCAACAATCAATCGGCTGTCTATCCAAGAATGGAACACAGGCACTTTCACTGACCGACCCCGCTTAGGGCAGCCACGAGTGACAATGGCAGCTCAAGAGCACCACATCTGGTTACAGCCTGTACGTGATAGATTCCGGACAGCAACCAGAACTGGTCATGAGATGAGGGGTCCGAGACGATTGAGGGTGAGCGCAAGTACTGTTTGACGCCGTCTACGTGAGCAACACATGCATGCACACGGTCCCAACAGAAAACCCAGTTTTTGCCCATTTACGCATGGCTGCCCTTACCGTGGTTGGTCAGCGACAGTCCCTGTTTTCCAGTCTCAGACAGAAACAGGGAAATAAAGTGCCAAAAAATTACACAGAGGCAGGTGCCCAGTCAGAAGTGAAGAGTTCCTACTCCTGTTGATGGGCAAAAAATGGGCCGTGTGCACGCATGTTTTGCTCACATTTTTTTGTTGGCTTTATGTAGGCTATTGACCACACCAAAAAGAACAAGTCAAGTGTCACTGTACACATCACAAACAGCTCAATGTTTGCTATTACTGAAGTGCTTGGCGCGTTCACGTGGCGCGCGTGTCAGGATTACAATACCACGTGCTTTTCTTTATTTCCTCTCGTGCCTCACTGGAAAAGCAATAAAAATCAATCGATTCTTCAATTTGCCGCAAATACAGTACAAACCTCACCTGTGCGTTTTTAATGGCGCTGAGTATATCTAAAAAAAAACTGGGTCTCATATAATAAAGGTCAAGCCAAGAAGTTGAAAACTGTTTAAAAGTGACCGATGTTCGGAGACACTATCCTGTAGCCTACAACTGAGTGAAGAATGTTCAACAACCTGAAGAAACCCCTCGCGCTTCAGCCGCTCAATTCAACGGAGGTCGATGCTCTTTAGAAAGGACAATATATACAGATAAAGGACGAGACTGGAGCACTCCAATCGCTTGCAACAATTTATATAGGTGCCAAGAGTAACGTTTCGATGCACTGCGTCATCCTCAGAGTCAAACCTCTGAGTAAGATGTGGTTCATCGAGACGTTAGTCTTGGCACCAAAATAAATTGTTGCAGGCGATTTGAGTGCTCCAGTCTCGTCCTTTATCTCGATGTTCAACAACCAAAAGTTCTAAAAGGTGTTTCTTACATTCACTTGGTGAGCACCCACAAAATCAGCTGTGTGACATCTGACTTGGTCATTTAGTTACCAGGGACCTGGCAGAACTATAGAGGTGGCCCTCCCAGCCATTCCCCCAAAGACTCCGCCCTGTCAAAACCAGCCCAAGGCCTTGACGCATAGGCTAACTCAGAAAATAAATTTAAATAAACCCAGCCTACACCACAGTCTAACTCATTTGCAGGATTAAAATGAAGGAATTCCATGACTCTAAGGAATATGATATGTTTATAGAGGAAAAAAAAGAAGTTAAGCCTGGAAAGCGTGTTATGAGACAGAACGGTAGAGATGGGCGTGGGACATGCTGATCTCAGCAGCGACGCAGCATAAGAGGAGAATAGGGTTACCACCATCTCCATCTCTCTCGTTGACACATAAGGTTTCATTTTCCGGCTCAGCACTGCGCTGCTCTCTCTCGTCTCAGGCAAAGGAGGTATTTAGCTCTGAGACCAAGCAGGATATACAAGTCAAATCTCTGATATCAGCATTTACATAGTGCGTGCCAGTTTAAACCTGGACTATTTCCTGGAATAGTCCAGAGGTAATTCGGCCATATAATTATGAAAGCATGAAGCAGTCTGGGGCTCAGTGTTTCAGGACTAAAGAAAGCAGAAGATTCTTTGTGAAGGAAGACCTAAGGTTACAGCCAATGATCTGTACGTTTTACTGTTAAAAGAGGGTTTGACAGCACAGTGACACTTTGAAACTGAATGTAAATACAAACTGAGGAAGTGAGATAAGACAACGCAGCCCTGAAGTCATTGTAGGATGTTGAAAGTCTCTAAGGATATTCTACAGGAACACTTCTGATGTGCTTTCCCACTGATTCAAAGTCCTACTGTAGTTTCCAAGCCCTCTGGACAATAAAAATAAACCTTAATCAGAAAGTAGATTTTGCTGAACTTAAGAAATACATGCCTGGAAATGATAATCAATTACAAAGTCCTTTTGCATACATCAGAGTTTACACAGAAGTTGATACTGGTGAGCGGGAAGGAAGTTTACTTTTAAACACCCAAGACAACGGAGATGGAGGAAAATACACAAATGAAAAAAGAACTACGCCCTGCTGTCAGCAGAAGCAGTGTGATGCTGCTCAGATGCACAGTGATGTAAACTGATGAGCCAGAACATTATGACCACCTGCCTAAAATGCTGGAGGTCAAAACAACACCGTCAAATTCACAATTTACCTCAGCATTGTACTCCCTCCATCAGCTCATCTTCTTCGCACAGTCCATCTTGGTGCCACTTCACCAGGTAAATGGAGTACACAAAGCCAGCCAATGTACAAGATCTGCAACCCAATTCTAAACAAGCATGAAATACTCGGATCCCCTGCCATGAGATGGCTGATATTTCAAAACAAAATTCATGAAACAGCGAAAAGCATTTTCCGGAAATGGAGGGCGGATGGAAGTATGAAAAGGCGCAGCTACGTTTAAAGATGTATATTAAATTCAACTGGAAAATATTGAATGATTTTGGCATTCCGGCCAGTAAACGAAACGCAATGGTATATGAACAGATTGACAGGACAGATGGGAACAACAAAAGGTACTTCTACATTATAAAGTGAATGTTTTTTTTTTTTTTTTAGATTTTTTAAAGAAAAATGTTGAACGGTTCACAAGTTCTGGCCCGAAAAAGCAGCATGACGGAAGGACAGACACATGGACAGACAGGCAGAAGGGCAAAACTCATTCCTCTATCCCCCTTCCATGATGTGACGGGATGTAAAAAGATTATACAGTGACTTGGGGACATAACCCCAGAAGAAGAGGTGGGGAGGGACCCCCACATAAGCATAGCACTATTCAGTACAGATGTTGTGGGCGAAGCTGAGGCAGCCAGAAGGAGTGCACACTTTGCCAGCGCTGAACTGTCCCACAGGAGGATAGAGTAGCTTAAAGGGAACTTGGTTCCAATCCTGCTGACCGTAGATGGATTAGGAGCTTGTTCCTAACAAACTGAACTGAGGAACATACTTGGAGAGGGTTAACAAGAGCACGGTCCCAATACTGGACCCTGATTAGGCTTGAGAGCTTGTTCCCATTAAAATGGACTGACATGAGCTGGATTAACTTGAATGCAGTCCCAATCTTGAACCCTGAGTAGGCTTGGAAGCTTGTTTGAGTAAACCAAGTAAAGAGGAAAGCTTCCAGGAATAGCAGTCATTGAAGTGCGCATTACACTTAAAAAAGACAAAAGTCTCTACTAGTACTAAGGACAAAAGTCAAATCACACTTCAGCAACTTGCAACACAAAGCAGGGGGCTTAAATGCGCGCCACGTGGTCATTAGGAAATAACCATGAAATGAGACACAGCCGAGGAATGGCGAACACGCAAGACAGAGACCAATCATACTTTTAATGGACACACCAGTTGCTGAATAGGAAGAGACATGAAAGGCATTCACACGAGGTTTGTGTGACATTCACCCTTTCATTACTCAAAACAGTGAAGTAATACATTAATTTCTGTCTGAACAATCAGATAAAATTGCTTTTCAAATATGTGCAATGTGGTGACTGCAAAAGAGTCCAAAAAAGTTGGCACATTTAACGGTTTACCACTGTGTAACACCACCACGTCTTTTAATCGCAGTCAATCAGCATTTGGGAACTGAAGACACCAGACCCCATTCCTCTATTAAGCAGGTCTTCAACTGCAGTTGTACAGTGCCTTCTTTGCCCTGTATTTTGCTTCATAACATGTCATACATGCTCAACAGGACAGCCAGGCCAATCTAGCGCCTTCACTCTCCGCTCATACAGCCACACACTTTTAATCTGTGCAGAATGTCATTTGCCATTGTCTTGCAGGAAAATTATGGACATCCCTCGATCAGACAACGTCAAGAGAGCATATGTTATAGCAAAATTTATACACGTCTTTCTGCATTAATGATGCCCTCGCAAATATAGAAGTCATCCCTTGCATGTGCATTGACACCCCCCCATACATACCATGATATAGGCTCACTTTTGGACCGGAAAATGATAACAGCGTTGGTTGTCCATATCTTTTTTGGTCTGGAAAACACGGTGACTGTTTTTACAGTGCTGCTGCTTCTACTCCCACTCAGGACCCCAGAGCCCACAGAAGTTGGCAGTGCTGTTGGACAGTGTTGATGTCTAGCTTTGGATTTGCATAGCGAAACTCTGGCTTCAGCGTTGACTGATACAGGTTTACCAAAGTAGATTGGAGCCCTTGTTGTGATATCCATTACAGTCCAATGACAGTTGTTAAAAGACAGTGATGTCTGAGGGATCGAATATCACGGGCATTCCCAAGTAGTTGTTGGTACTGCCCTTTACGCTCCAAAATTCAACTGATTTCTTCCATCTTTTAATTTTATTACGCACTACAGAGGGTAAAATGTTGTTCTCAACATGATGGATTATAAGCTTACAAATCTTTTGGCACAACTGGTGAGCCTCAACCCATCTTTGCTCTTGAGAGATCAAGCCTATTTTGTGGGCCCTTTCATACCATAACGCGATTAGCTCACCTGTTTATCATCACCTACTTAACATCACTTTACTATCTCAAGTTATCACATCAGATTAGCCGTAAATAGCCCCAGTGCCAAATTAGACTATTTGGAGTATGGTGCAGTCATCAGTCTTCACATAAGAAAATATTTTCAATATACAAATGAATTCACAAGTAAAAGCATCAAATAAAGTGCTGTTGACATGTTTTCAATATAGAGGAGGATTGGAGGACTATTTACATCACTCATATTTTTTCATTTATTTGCATTTTCTATGATATGACAACTTATTCAGAATTTGGGTAGGTTAGTGATGGATATGAACAGGGCCACAGAATATAATCAAAGACAGTGCTTACTGAAGTGACTAGGAGTATTAATATGCCCCCTGGATGGGATGCTAGTCCATTGCAGGTTAGTCCCCCAGCTCTTAGCAAGGTTATCCTGACAATTTGCCGGTACCTAATTATACATCCGGGTGGAGTCAGGCATTGTGAGAGTAAAGTGTTTTTGCCCAAGAACATGCTGCAAAAGCCAAGGCAAGGACTCGGACTCAGGACCTTTTGGTCCCAAGTCAAGCACACTTACCCACTATGCCACCGTGTCCTCCGACCCACCAGCCAAATGCTGGTCAAATATGCAAGCGGCTGGAAGATTTCAGGCACAATATAATGATTTACTATTGAGTGATTGGTGAATCTGAATATTTATCTGTCACTGGCTGGTACATGTTCGCATTTTATAAAGTTACTTTCCCATCCTGGTCACATCTGTTTTTGCCTGAACTACTGGAAGTGAAAACAATGTCTCTAAATCCAGACTGGCTGCACCCTAACTTCATCAAAGTTGGAGTTTGAGGGAATGTTCCCCCTCATGCAACATCTCCTCATTAAACCCCTTAAATCTTTTCAAACTTAATGAATGCGCAGAGGCATGAATAGGACAGCATCACAAAAGCTTATTTACACCTCTTTGGGCACTGAGGCAACCTCGTTAGAGGAATGCAAAGCTGCAGCACTTCCAAACAGTAAAATGCCTCGTAAATGAGTACTGCTAGGACCATATGAACCCTGTAAGAGCTGCTTTAACGCTTTAAATTTCACTGAGAAGAGCCCCTTCCAGCTCCCCACCTTGCTCATCTCTGCGACAACAACTGCAACACTGGTGGCGTCGCTGCCACCAGAGTAGCGGTGTCACTGGTTCCCAAACTCTGTCTTTGGGCCCCCCGTTTATGCTCGTTTTTGTTCCAACTGCACTGACCCATCAGTGCCCTGCACAAATCCCAGATTTTTAACAAGCTGTTCATTATCAAGGGAAAAATTACTAAAAGAATCACACAAGGTTTAAAAACAATATTCCGTCAGAAATAAGCGTGCATGCCATGAAGACTACAATATGACCATGCAGCGCTTATTGGTCTATATCGCAGAGAATACAAACATGTCAATAAGCAAAAATTGCATGAAAACAAGAAAATATGAATATTAAGATGAAAGAGTAAAGTGAATCAATTGACAAAATTTTGCGTGGACACCATGCCACTAAACCTAACTACCAAGAGGATAATGAATACTTCAAAGATTAAGCAAATTATAACAAGGCAACCAGAATTGTAATAAATATCAAGGAAAAAATACATATGATCAAGTACTCAATCACCAAGTTCAGAGCCCATTAACTTTGGTGTTTCATTTGTTACCTATAGTTTTATCTAAATGCTGGCCATACTGAGCACAATGAAAACTTGGGATGGGAAATGGGTGTTTCTACAGAAAAGGGCACAATTAAGGTAAAAACGGTCCACCCATTTTTTTGACAATGGAACTTAGCTTTCCTATTAATTTGGGGGCTAGAAATATTGGGCATTATATTTGCAATTAGGGGCAACTTTAAAAAGGGACACTCATTCTAATGACCTTGACATCCAAGGTCAGAGTATGACGCAAATGTCCATACTGGAATCATTCAAAATTGAGCCAACAGAAAATTCAGTTGAAAATCAAACCCTTTTCACTGATGACTCAGACCTGCCACCAGAAACAAGTCTTCTTTAGTATTTCAAGTTACATTTGAAAAGCTATTGGTTCAGGAAAAAAGGGATTAACCCCTTCCCCTCGACCAAAAGCAGATGTCCTTTAAGTTTGGTTTTCCCCGTCTTTACCGTAATCAGTCAGCTATTTTAGTTCTACAGTTATCCACCAGATGTCAATCCTGCCCTAAAACAAAAACAACTTCATCAACAACAACAACAACAACAACACAAAAGGAGGCCATTTTGAAACCTTTTGGGTGTGGTGGCTGAGTGCCAAGGCTCAGGTAGTATTCGAATTTTTACTTGTCACACAAATTAAATGTCTTTGCCGTAATCATGAAAATATGTTTTTGTAGCTAGTGCTTCTTTATGAGGTTATGCTTGATTAGAAACCTTTTCAGAGAGGTAGGAAATAAGGGAAACTTCAGCCCTCACATTGGTTGCAAATTTCCATGGGGCTGCATTATATGTCTTTACCGTAATCAACTGCTCTGCCAAGGTATTCGGTGTTGTGTATATAAGTGGAAAAAAATCCTGGAATGTGGAAATTTCTTTTTATCAGAGTCCAACATGATGTTCTCGTGACAAAAAGGTTTTCAAATTTGAACTCGGCTTCTAAACCATCTACTAACAATACATACTGCAGTTACATACATATGATTGTAGTCCTGATGATACTGCTGTTTTCCATGTTAAAAATTTTTGTGTTTCTAGTTTGCATTTAATCAAAATAAACTTTTTATGCAGAATATTGATTCACTTGTATATTCACTGTCTTGACGCATGCATTGATTGTGAAGGGTGAAATATATGAGGCTCTGGCAAAACGGACCATTTTGGAACATATAAATTACTAGTACTTTACAGTTCAGAAAAATTATGCAGGGGCATGTTGGAATATAGTTAATTTGGCATTTAGGCCCTACCCCCAAAATAACTTAGTCTGCAAAAATTCCTCACCCTTTACAGCCAGTGCATGTTCGGACTGCAAAAGTGGAGACCTGCCTTCTCACACTCACAGTAGAGTTAACAATGAACCTTTCAATGCCTTTGACAAGTTTCAATGACCAAAAGATTCAAGCAGGAAGTATGATACTCCTTTCTTCAGTGCAATTTGCCAAAAACACTGATTACTGTAAAGAGGTATGTCACTTCACCTTTACCATAATTGTTGATTACGGTAAAGACATCTGACCATCTTAAAGTTTGTTGAAAAAAAAAATAAAACCAACCATAACCCAGCTTTACCATTTTAATACTGACTAGTACTTTGGAAACCCTATTTAAAGAAAAAAAAAAAAAAAGAGGAATCCCAGAGAAAATTTTTGGTGGACATGTCTTTACCGTAATCATGCCCTTTTCTGTAGAAACGACCAAATATGCCCTTTGTGGAGTTATAAAGCTGGCATACCGTGGAGGTAAATAATTCCTTTGAGCATCAAAAGCACATAAGAAAAAGGAAGACCTTATCAAAAATCTGGGATTGCCACAGCAGATGAAACAAAAACCAGCATATACAAGGAAGCCCCACCACTGAGTTTGAGAACCACTAGCTAAAAGAGACTTTAGGCAAGAGACCAACACAGTAAAGCAGGAGAACAGAAACAAAGAGAAAGATTAAAAAGTACACAGGCAATAAGATGGATATGGAGACAAGCATATGTGGAACCAGAAGTGGAAAATCGAGGGGTTAGAAAGCTCAAGTCCAGGCATGTTTTTCTCCCACCTATGAACTCACCATCTGATTGTACCATATTTGTTCTTTCGCTCTAGCTCAAAGCTGAAGAACTACTCAAACATGCAGGTAAATGATTTACAAAATACTGAGGAGGATATTTTTTACTTCAACTATCTGAGCCTGGACTTTCAATCTTGGCAAATAACATGCAGACTACAAGACAGGCAACCCATCCGACATAGACCAAACAAACAGTAAGACATGGTAATGGCTGACAAAGGTTGGAGGTACTCACTGGAACAGCGCAGACTCTGTTTGTATAGACCCCATATGAAATCACCACACAGATCACACCAGGTAGGGTGGGCATGGGTGCAGGGTTGGAAGTCATGTCCCTCCCCAGTCTGATCAGTGAGACGCGGGTCCACGCTCTCCCCCAGAAGCCGAATAATCCGCACCCTGTTCAGTAGCTCAGGAACCTTCCCAGGGCTGATGCGCAATGCATTGACCCGCTCCAGGCGGGGTGTTCGTGGTGCTGGGGGGGAATTTGATCCGGTCAGCTCAATCCGGTCAACCAGAGACAGCTCCTGTAGTTCAATCAGCTCACCCCGAGACATCCTGCAGTAGGCAGGCAAGTTCACACGCAGTCGAGCAAGGCCAATCTCGACCTGAGATCAGTCACTGACAGCCATGTAGATCCTCTTCAGAGTGCATTTTAACCCTCTGACTCCAAAAACATTATACATTGACTATACTGCAGGCACTCTTGGCAAAGCTTTAAAAAGTAATTTCATCCGCCTCTTGACTTGTCCATGCTATGAAAGTCCAACAGAAAGTGTTCACATTATTGGCTTCACGGTATCCAGTAAAATTCAACCCCATGCACACATATTTAAGCCATGGCGGAGAAGTCATTGATGTATCTCTAAAATATCAGTTCCTGTTCTGCTCACCACAGTAGTTTTCTGCAAAACATCCAAAGACAACACGTGGAATTTCCGTTCTGTTGAAATTTAGCCACCAATCTGTACAAAAATTACGCTGTGGAAAAAAACAATTAGAAGAGCTGTCGTCCAATAACTCAGGTAATCAGTAAACATGAAAAGAGGCAGCATGATTAATGTTGAAAGAATATAACCCAAAAAGTCACATTGTCTTTAAAATAGCAGCCAAGACCCTGGAGCTAATAATAATAATAATAATAATAATATCATGAGTAGGCTACTGTACATTCTAATATGTCCATTTGGAACACACTTGTGGCAGTCCTTATATTCAATGTTTGAAAACCTGGATTAATTCTTTTAAAAGCATTAAAGATTTTCTCTTGTCAGCAGATGTATTGGGAAACTCTCAAATCCCTCGGAAGTAGTACATCGGGATCTGTCCTTAAAATTCATCCGTGTGAAAGCAAATCATGTGAATCACAATCCAAATAAATGCAGCACACAAAGTTAGAGAAACCAATCCTCAAGATTCCATCTCTTCAAGTTTTTCAGTTGCCCAGCTATCATGTGACAAAGTGGCAAGGCTGTAAAGTTCTGACGACGTACAGTCAGAAAAATTATATGAAATGACGTCAAGCTTAATCTAAATAGGCACTTTTCCTGACCTGCTGATATAGCCCAGGCAATGGGTTTGGTGTAATGAACTCGTCTAAAACTGTATGTCACGATATGACAATGAATTAACTCGAAGCGCGCTACATCTGTGAAATCCTCCTCATGAGATCATTTCCCCCAGCCGGCTTACAGCTGACGGCATAGTGTTTGTTAATTATGAGAATTACAGTTGAGACTTCAGTTCGCTATAATAAACGCTAGTCCTGTACTTACAGGCAAACGATGACAAATTCAGCATTACGATGGGCAGCACAACATTGCCGCCCTTAAGGCACTTCACGCATCTGAGATGCTGAGGTCGATGAGACAAGCTGTGACGGAAGAAACCTTTCGTTTCCAGAAGAGAAATCGAAAACCCGAGTCACATGTTTATGCCGTATTTCAGCTCCCTGGTTTGCCTAAGGACTTTAAAGACTGTCAGATTTTCGTAACTTAATATCGATCAAATTAGCATATGTTAATTGCATGTTATAACTCCTAAGTACTACAGATTCATGGTCCGTCAATTACAAATTACACTTTATGCGAAGCCTGATTGTACTTAGTACATGAAACTCCGTACATTTTCACAATTCTGCAGGCAATTCGCCCAGAATACAAAGCAGGTCAACGACTGCATTTCTTAAAACAGAATAAATACATTATTATGATGATGATATATTATTAAAAAAAAAAATACATCAGCCTACCTTGCAAAATATAGTTTACATTATGCTCATCATTGCAGGTCCGTAGGTTGGAGAAACTTAGTAAATTCTGCCTCAGATGGTGCACTGCACACAATTGTTTCGTATTAAAATGCAGCCTTTGCGAAACACAATCGCGCAAGAAACAGAAAGTGCAAATTAAAGAACGAAGTTCGATATTGGTTGCAGTTCCTGTTAGACCGGACTAGTCGTTCCGTGACAGGACCATCCACGCGAGTTCATACACCAGATTTTTGAAAATCCATCTTCGTCCTCTGAGGCAGTGGTAATAGCTACACTTAAAAGGATATCTGCTTGTTTTTAAGCGTCTGTGAAGTTGGAAACTGACTAACAGGAGTGTGGCTCGCTTCGTAGTCTGTAAACTTTTAACACATAGCTGTCCGAGCGACGACAAATCGCGAGATAGATAATCCGACGAGATGGACCGGAAACAATTGCTTGATCGAAGATACAGTAGGCTACAACCGCTGTTTCCATTTGAAACTAGGCTTGGGTGCTTGAAGCGAGCAACATCACGCACTTGCATTATTTACAATCAAGGGAAACACTCAAATCAGCCACTAAAGAACAGATCTCGGACATTAAAACTTCAGTAAACACAGCCGCTTTTACTCAAACCCGATGGTCCCCTTTGCATAAGCATCTCGCTGGAGTTCTTGCGGATACGACTGAGGTCCAGTGTGCCAGCACAGATGTCCCTCACTGTAACAAAAGGCAGGAATTTGACACAGACAAATGCCGAAAACCTAATTAATATACATACACAGCGACCAACAGTGCAAATTAAGGAACATCAAAAGGAGTAGCCCCAAAGTTATGGACAGATTTTCCGCTAATCTTCCTTTTAAGTGCAAGTCTTGTATCTTGAGAAATTCTTTACGGTGGGAGGGAGGCGAAGAAGCCCCATAGTTAACTATTAATGGACTGCAGCACGACTGGCATCGCATACAATATCCCACAACCAGTAGTGCAGTTTATTTTCCTTTCTCAAGCGATATCGGCTGGATTAAAATGTATATAAACAATGTGCCCATTGGCCATATCGGAATAACAGATACATGTCTAAACTTTCCCAGTATCTTCAGCGTCTTGCTGACCTACTTCACGGACTGGATCAAGTGGCACGGTAAATGTCACAAATACTGTTACAGTAATCTGGAAACGTCAAGCAAAGCAATACATGGACACTTAACGAATTACAATTTTAAAAACATCAGGCTAGGTACATCAGCCTAAACAGATGACCACTTGTATGATGAAGTAGTCTATTATCAACACAAAGTCCATAACAGAGCAACCAGACTGAGGTGAATCAATGAAAACACTTTAAAATGTTAATTGTAAAAAAAAAAAAAAAAAAAAAAAAAGAGGAGGATGTAGTTTTTTTATTCTAGATAGATTCAATTGGACGCACTGAATTTCAGCAAAGCTTGTACTGCTTTGGTTGTTGATACAAACAATTTAAATACAAACAAAACACTGAACTAAAGAACAACTTACAAATTCAAGCTGGCATCTGACAAGTAACCAGTGACGATCGCTGAATGTGTTTACATATGCAGTTAAAAATGATAAATTCATACCTATAATAGCTTCCACAACCACTTAACACAACCCATCAATTAATCTTCAGGAACAGCATTGGTTAAAAAATTCTCCCTACATACACATGTCCAGCCATTGATGCAACTTCAGAGATTAGCAACTTCTCTCTTTTCATGTTGTAACTAACAAGAATAAACCGTAAGCTCAGCTCTACTGATACACATTCAGTTTGCATTTCCTCCTCTGTGCAAACCAGCTCTGTCGTCATAATCCGGCTCTTATGATTTTAGGTTCGAGTTCTGTAGTTTCTCTGTGGCATCCACCATAAGTTGACAAGCTGTCTTGTGTTTTGGCCAGTGCTTCACCTGGCATTCCCTGTAGGTGAACAATGACAGGTATATTAATGTTAATTCTTTTTCTCAGTAAAATACCTGAGCATGCAGTACACTCAAGTTGTCTTATCCCTTGCAATTTCATATGGTTTCGGCAGATGCAATATAAACCCCACCTTGCTGTCTTACATGCAAACAGATTCTTGCAAGTTTCCTGCATCAGAAATTGGACAATTTTGTCACCTTTGAGTCTCGGGCAGGGGTGTAAAGTCTGGGTTCAGAAAGAAAAAATCCTCCCCAGAGCTTTATTCCAACCACCTGGATTTAATCTGGACAGGCGATAGAGCCAATATGAGTGATCAGCTCATTCTGTGGGAGAAAAAAAACTTGGCCAGACTTTTACTTTCTGACCCCTGGATTTTACACCTCTAGACTCAGGACACGAGTATTACTCAGTCACCCAAGCAATAATGAAAGATCAGCATTTGGAATGGAAAGTAAGGTCAACGTTCAAGCCCAAGATCACAAACTTACACACCAATTAGGCTTTGTGCTAGTCCTCAATACAAATGTAGGCCTCCAATGTAATAGTAAATGAGATGTGGGCTACTGTGTATGGGTTGGCGCCATTAAGGGCGCTTTCACACTAGGTATGATTGTTCCATACCGTGCCACAGTACGACTGTCCCCCATCCCCTCTCCCCCCGCTGGTCAAATTTCCCACTAGTAATGTCATTCCGTACCCGAGTACACTTGCGTATAAATTCTGATACAGTAAGGGGCAGTATGCACCTAGGTGGTTTGAAATGGGGAAATACACACAAGGAAGAGGCAAACCCTTGCATTTTTGGCTGATTAACCTGTCCTCTGCCTCATACCATGAAAATTTATCTCTCATCACTTGAGCTGCCAAACTTGTTCACCGTGTCCTGCACTTTGAAAATATTGCAGCCGCATTTTCTTCAGTTTGTCACAGCACTATTCTGTCGTTCTGTGAGAAGGACACAAATGTAATTTGTGGAATTGAGGAATTTTTTTTCTCGTTCTCATTGCCTGCAATAGTATTTTTCAATACATTTTCACAAAAAATTTATAGAGAAGTAATATATTAGGACCCCATTTTAGGTGAAAGTGGTGGTGTATAATCATCACTGCACACTATTGTACCTCCACTAGTATCACTTTCCTTAACAGCCCATGCTACTCTACTCTTGCACACATACATTACAGCTCTCCTTAGCAGACAATGCCGCTGTTACACATGTGGCATAAGCTCTCTCCCTAGTAGATTACAGAGCTGTAATAAGTTTTGTCCCTTTCCCAAATTCTTTTATTTTGGCTTATTTTCCTAATTTAAATGTTTCATAGAATCCAATTAATTTTAATATAAGTCAAAGACAATGTGAGTAAACACAAAATCCAGCTTTCGATGGTCATTTCATTTATTGAACGTGAAGAGTTATTCAAAACTTATAATCCCCATGCGAAAGAAATAACTGCCCCCAAGAACCTTATAACTGGTCGTGCCACCCTTGGCAGCAAGAACTGCAATCATACATTTGCTATAACTGGCAATGAGTCTTTGCATCCCTACGGAGGAATTCTTGGCCCACTCTTCTAGGTGGAATTGTTCTACTTCAGCCATACTGGAGGGCTTTCAAACACAAATTGCCTGTTGGAGGTCATGCCCCAGCATCTCAACTTGGTTCAGGTCAGGACTTTAACTGGGCTACTCCAAAACCTTAATTTTGTTTCTTTGTGCTATTTAGAGATGGACTTGGTTGTGTGCTGCATTGTCCTGCTGCATAACCCAACTGTGCTTGAGCTTTCAGTCACAAGCAAAAGGCTGGACATTCTTCTTCAGGACTTTCTGGTAGAGAGCAGAATTAATAGTTCCATCAATTACGGCAAGTCACTAAGGCCCTGAAGCAACAAAGCAGCTCCAGAACACCACACAACCACCAGTGTGTTTGACTGTCAGTATGATGTTCTTATTGTGGAATGCTGTGCCGGCTTTACGCCACATGTAATGGGACCAATGACCTCCCAAAAAGTTTCACTGTTGACTCATCAGTACACTGAATATTATTCTAAAGTCTTGAAAGTCTTCACGATGTTTTTTTTTCGCAAATGTGAAACAAGCTTTTGTGTTCTTTTTGGTCAGCAATGGCTTTCGTCTTGCAGCTCTCCCATGGATGCCATTTTTGCCCAGTCTTTTTCTTTTTGTATATTGCAAACTCTGACCAAAACTGGGGTAATTGAAGCCCTACAGTTCTTCAGATGTTAGTCCGTTGTTTTTGTGACCACTGGAATGAGTCGTCTATGCATTCTTGAAGGAATTTTGGTAGGCCGGCCACTCCTGGGATGGTTCAACACTGTCCCAAGTTTTCTCCATTTGAAGATAATGGCTCTAAACGTAGTTTGCTGGAGTCCCACAGCCTTAGAAATGGCTTTGTAACCCTTTCCAGACTGGAGGTGTGAGTGACTTGGTTTATCCTCAGTTCTTGATTTTTTTTTAGATCATGGCATCATATACTGCTTTTTGCCTACGTCACACTGCCAGACAGGTAGTCTTTAAGCCAGTGGTTCTCAAACTCGGTCTTGGCGCCCCACTGTGTATGCTGGTTTTTGTTCCAACCATATAGGGCCAGGTAAGGTTGGATGGTATTTTTCACTTCAATAAATAAAATCACCATTTAAAACTTGCATTTTGTGTTTACTCGGATAATCTTCATCAAATGCTAAAATCAGTTAGATGATCAGAAACATTAAAGCGTGACAAAATGCAAAAATGCAAAAATTGGAGAAATCCGGAGCCGGGCAAATACTTTTTGACAGCACTTGTATACAGCTCTTACATACCAGCAGCAGTACCACTCTCCCAGGCAGAATGTGCAGCTCTTCCATACCTGCGACAGTACCACTCTCCCTGGCAGAAAATGCAGCTCTTACATACCTGTGGCAGAACCACTCTCCCGAGCAAAATATTTAGCCCTTGCATACCTGTGGCAGTACCACTTTCCCTCACTCTCCCCGGCAGAATATGCAGCTCTTACATACCTGCGGCAGCACCTCTGTCCCTGGCAGAATATGCAGCTCTTACATACCTGCGGCAGTACCTCTGTCCCTGGCAGAATATGCAGCTCTTACATACATGCGGCAGTATCGCTCTCCCTGGCAGAATATGCAGTTTTTACATACATGCAGCAGTATCACTCTCCCCGGCAGAATATGCAGCTCTCACATACCTGTGGCAGTACCACTTTCCCTCACTCTCTCTGGCAGAATATGCAGCTCTTATATACCTGTGGCAGTACCACTTTGCCTCACTCTCCCTGGCAGAATATCCAGCTCTTACATACCTGCGGCAGAACCACTCTCCCTAGCAAAATATTAAGCCCTTGCATACCTGTGGCAGTACCACTTTCCCTCACTCTCTCTGGCAGAATATGCAGCTCTTACATACCTACGGCAGTACCACTCTGCCTGGCAGCGCGAGCAGCGCTTGCTGGCCTCAGAGCCACATGACCCACATTTGGGCTTCTCTGGTATCAGGCTCTCAATCACATCCAGGTTGTAGGTCTGGGCGAGCCTGTCAGGGAAATTGGGAAGAAGAATAACATGTTTCTTACTCAGACACTCAAGGTTATGATACCTGCCAACATTAAAACATTCTGATCATCATTCACATCACATTCTCTTCGAGATCTCCCCTGCATTTTTATGCATTTTACAAAAGAGCATGTAAACAGCAGTTTATTCTACTTCAGTGCTTGTGTGAGGTTTAGTCAAGCTATTTGATGTCCTTCACCCCTTGTGTCCACTACTTCTCCCCTGCAATATCAATTTTATGCTTCTCAGTCAACTCACGTCTCTCTCCAGTTTCATTAAATTTCCTCTCCATCTCACCTTTTATCATGAGTCTTAGTCTCATCAGTGTTTCAGCCAGTCTGAATGAAAGGAGCCGTGTCATGATTACAACGCATGCTCAGAATTTACAGCACATCCTAGGATAGTGAATCTGCTTGACTGCAAGTCATAATCTGATTCCATCCTTGCCGTGTTTATGCTCCATGTATTTGTATATTTTAGTTACTCCGGCATTATGCTTTTTATATTAAGGAGCATTCTATGGAAATTCGAGGATTCAAAGCGCTGTTTTAAGCTTCAGCCAAGGGATATGAAGAATGTAAGCTGCTTGCCATCACCAAAAAGCTGCGTTGCGGGAGCAAAGGCAATACCCCTCAGCCCCAACGCACTGAATCAATGGTGAAGGTGTTTAAGCCAGAATGAAAGGTCATTGTGGTACAAAACCTGGACGAGGCACGCCTACCCACCAAGGCAAGTCCACATATGCAAAATCCAGTTCCTAACCCAAGCGGTTTGAGAGCAATGGCCCAGACTAAGTTTTAAAGGTGAAGGTGAGTGAGTGGCAATTTTTGGTTTATACTCTGGGAAACAGTCGTTCTTAGGTTGCTGTAAGACGCTATAGATGTTGCTGGTGCTTAAAATGAAGCAAACTTTCACCCTGTCATTGCCTCAAACATCAGAGGCTCTCACTGAATTGGTCCAGATCAAGCTACATTAACAAAAAATAACTATAAGTTATTCTTTCTGCCCTATATGCCAGTGCAATCAAACTTGGCAGATAGGTTCCTATGATCACCCAATACTCGAGTTAGAAAAATAATGCCACGGGCACTGCAGCTCACTTAGTTTATTGCAGGCTTTAGAGTTGTGTAAGCTCAAAAGTGGTAGTGTTTCTTATGCTTGACAACATTGGTAAAATGAAGACATCTTTTGTAATTTGTGTAGAAAAAAAATTTCAGCAAAGTTCAGCATCATGGTTAGATTTTTTTATCATGTCATTTTTTTGCAGCTCAGTGCTCTTTTCATAGTGCAGCACCATTGAAACATCAAGCCTCAGACACCAGATCATTGTACTGAGTTAACCAGCTGGCTGTTGGGCTTCAGTTGTTGCTTAAGGGAGCAGTATTGTAGCAAATTAAGAGCTAAGCTTTTTATTTTTATGTCCTCAAAAGTATGTGTGTACGAAGTTTCAGCATTCTAGCTGCTTTCAAACGCTCTCCAGGACGATATAATGCAATTTTAAATACGGTCAGCCATGTTCGAAGTCGAGTTTCGACACCTCAAACAAATGTTAATCCGTACATCCATATGTACCTCCCCACCAAATTGCACACTGATCCCCTCAATGGTTTGGCAGAAGAAGATCAAAGTTAATGCAGACTCTGACGCCGCTGCGGACCAAGTGAGCTAAAAATCACCTGAACTACCCAAATACTGGGGTGTCACAACAAGCCAAAATGCGTTTTGGTACGTAACTCTCGAACTGTTCAGCCCAAAGTCAACTTCATTTTAGCCCACTTGGTCCAACGGACCAAAGGCACCTAATGGGATCATGTGGCAGCCTTGGCGTCTGCATTAACCTATCAAGGTCAAATTTTGCATGCAGTGTATTGGTTCAACGTCCTCATAAAAGGACAAGATGATGGCACAGACAGAATGGCCACTATCAGCCAGATAATCATGAAACTTGCAGGGTAAGGAATACCATGAATAATTACCTGCCATGTAATGAAAATTTCAAATATTCATGCAATGCTTGTCTTTACTGCATTCAAATTCATAACTGCCTGATGTCTCTTGGACCCCAGGAATTACCGCTTGTGGTCTTATGCATGCATGTAATTATTACCAGCAACCTTGTTGCAACTCCCAAATAGCCATGCAAATTAAATGCAGTGCAATGCAGGGCAGCATGGCAGTTATTAGTTTTCTATCTGAGATGGAATAATAGTCTATATCATAAAGTCACAATGTCACAATAGTAAATAGCTAATGAACAAGCTACTGTATGCCTGAGAATATATCTGTTACATTCATTAACTGGTTGTGATGACCTATCCCTCCCAAAAGTTGTCTACATTTCCACAAGGAGCTGTGTCACAATTACTGTGCGTGCTCAGAACTTATATCCTTAGAAAGTGAATCTACTTGACTGTAAGTTGTAATCTGATTCCTAACTTGCCAATCCGTCTTTGTTTTGCATTTTATTGCATTTTAGTTACTCTGGCATTATGCTTTTTATATTAAAGAGCTTTCTATGGAAACTGGAGAATTCAAAGCACTATTTTAAGCTTTAGCGGGGTATACAAAGAATGTAAGCTGGTTGCAATCACCAATAATCATAGAAGAAGAAAAATACCCTCTAGATTTTGACTTGCAGTTGAACGGATTTACTTTGTTCAAAGCTGTGAGTATGCGCAGTAATCGTGACACAGCTCCTTTAAGGTAAAGTTTTCTATCGGTAGATATTGGTTGGTCTCGGTTGCAAACTTGTTGCAAAAACTTTCAATGATTGATCACAAATGGTCTGTGGGATTCCTGTGTATCAGGTATTAAACTCTCCATCTTAGAACCTCAATTCTCAAATGAGAACTGCCCTTCCCCCACTGTGCCCCTCTGTATAAACATCCTCAACATATGTCCTTTTTTATCTCTCCTTTTGAGAAGTAAAGCACCAGAAAAAAAAATTACATTTAGTAAAAGTACGTCCTCCTCCACAGCACTGGATTTTGGCTGCTCTTTCAGAACGACAACGACCACCATCTATATCGGACTACAATATAACGCTGAGAGCATTCTGCGATTTTTTTGTCAGGCAACGCATCTTTGTAAACTGGCCTTTACATCTCAGCTTTTCTCATCTGTGCCTCAGTCTCACCATTTTTTTTTTTTTTCTCATCAGCATTTCAGTTTCTCTCACTAGAGCTGCAGTCAGTATAACGTCTCTCTCAGCATTTTTAAACTGTGCTTCAGTCCATCTTACTTGTTTCTCAGCTTTTCTCTGCCGCAGTTTCAGTGTTGATTTGCCTATCTGAACTAGATTTCACATTTTAACCTTCCTCAATCTCCATCCTTTTTGCGCCAGGTTTTTCTCACCTGTGTGCCTGCTCCCTCAGGTCATTTTCAGAGGGATTGAAAGCATTCTTCACCTGGTACTTGGCGACAGCTTTCCATTTTCCTGAATTATCCTTCATAATATTGTCCCACATCTCAGGAATCTGAAGACAAAATTTTAAGACCACTTAAAAAAAATTAAAGCGAACCTGCTCTTCCATATGTTGTGTCTTATAATTGGTGTGACAATTAAGGCTGTTCATAATAAACATGGCCAATGTATCAATTAATGAGGTAAACATATGTAAAAGTAAACCCTGTGAGTAAAAACCTCTGGTTTCCTCCAGCTCTCAACACTCCATTTTGTTTTTTAAATTTTTTCGAATCTCGCTACAGCATGACATCATGATGTGACAGATTTATTTTAACGGTTATCTGCTCCTGGCACAGGATAATATCACTGAAAAACGCTTAGTTTTATTCTGGCTAAAAAAAAAAAAAAAAAAAAACCATTTGCTCCGCTGTGGACTGCAATGACCAACAAAACGTTAAATGTCTTCATTTTCCGCAACCGTTAGAGGGTACAAAGAAATGATGGCCTATATTTGAAGAGCTTCATCGCAAAATGCAATAAATGCCACTTTCAAAATTTTTGAACCATCACAGCAAGAAGATCTTCATTGGCAGGCCAGTAGTCATGCCAAGTTCAGCCCTTAGTAACAATTTATACATCCCAGTGTTTAACATGCTTGAACATCAGCGTTCATTTCAAAGCCGAACTAGAAGGGCCCTCAGTAGAGCGCATACCTCTGCCACCCGTTGTGTCAGCATTATTGGTTCTGGATACATAAGAATATTATCCACATCACCAACAACTATTATCAATTCTACATTAGTGTAGATTCTATTTAACGCTCAAATTTTATGAAAATCTGTTCATTACATAAGGGACAATGAGTCTATTCGGGTATATTTTAACCTCTCCCGGATCTAGGATCCAGAATGTGTTCCGGATCACTTCCAAAATTGAAATCAACTCATCCTTGTGACTACCACCTACCATCCTACCAAATTTCATGCCAATCCGTTCGCATCTTTTTGAGTCATCCTATTGACAGACAGACAAACATGGGTGAAAACATAACCTCCTTGGCAGAGGTAATAGCCAGTTTTTCCACTCACTGTGATATATCCAGGCAGCCAATCAGTGATGGAAAATCCCACACTGCTAGCAGGCTCCGATTGTTTAGTGACTCTTGTTAAGGGCAAAACAAAAACGTGAGTGTCATTTCTATGCTACAAGCTCTGTGGAAAAAATATCTCCAAAACCATCTGTCGAGAATGCGTTTCCCATTTTTTGACAGTTTTCTCCACGCTGACCGAGTTTTTGGCTGCACTGAGCAGCAGATTCACAAAAAAGACAATGTACAACACCCAGAGGAGTATGACAAATTATTGTGGAAGCATGGAAATGCTTACATCTATGATATTGACTTGCAGGCATTTGCCTTCAAATCGCACTTCTGTGGATATATTGTGTTTGGCCAAATAATCACAACACAGATCAGTTTTTTAAAATGAATTATTCATTCTCATGGCATAGTGTTTCATCTTCTTTAGCAAGACATTAACAAATAAGAGAGCTTCATTGCTCACTTTACCCATGACAAAAATTTTGCATTTTTCTGAAAATGCTTCAAATGAATATGTTGGGTTATGCAATGAAACTCATCATTTATTGTAAAAGAGAATCTGCTGCTAGCTAGGTAAGTATTTTTGATTTCTGCTAAAATTTAACTGAATTCCAAGTGTAAAGTTAGTTAAACTTGTTTGGTTTGGTTCCGTATGCAGCCAAGTGCCGCGTTCAAAATTGCTCACCATGCACGCACCGCATGTTATCTGTCCGTAAACATTGTGTAGTTTATTAGCCATCTCGCAACTAATTCAAAAGTGTGCCTAGAAACTGCTGCTATTTTAGCCAGAGGCAATGTACAAGACATGTCAATAGGAACAGAGAGAATGCGTGGCCGTTTTTAATGCAATTCAGTTGCAGAAGAATAGTGCAGCCATTCACAACAATTAAAATGTTAGCTGACCATTGCTGCTATACAAATGCTAGCAACAAAGGATGCTTAACATTAGATACTTCATTCCAAATGTAGTTAAACATTTATGGTGACTTTATGCCATGTGAATGTAACTACCAATCTCATAGTTGCTTAGCCTGCAGATGTTACCTGTCAATTCTCATTGCATAGTTTAACAGCTAGGTATTAAATCAGTCATGCGTTTTTATTGACTGATACTAGTAACCTTTAGCCAGGGGTTTTGACATGGTTGCTCTCCACTGACATACTGGGCTGGTGGCTCTGTTCGCTGGCCAATCAGAGCAGACCTCATTTCATTGAGAGTCTGCCCACTCAGTAGAGCCTGTTTTTTTTTAGAGGGTGAAGAATAACAGGAATGAAATAGCCCAGCAATCATGGATTTTTGTTTTTTTCTTTGCTAAAAGAGTTTATAAACCTCCCTTTAGGACATCCAAGAATATGATAACTTGAATTAAAAACAGCATAATATGTCCCCTTAAAAAAATCTCACGTGCAGATTACGAGTCAAGGCAATAACTGCGGAGCAGGTGCGCTTTACCCTCGTATCACCATCTGCATCATACCTGCTCCAGTACCAGGTCTTTTCTTGGTGGTGCTGGATCTGTGACTGCCAGGTGACTGAGGAAGCGCTGTAACTCACTCAGGTTGGGCAGCTGGTCAATCAGTACCTCTGTCAGGAAACTGCGCAACTAGGCAACAAATAGATGAACACTCAACTAGAACAAGATGCATCATCAACAACTACCTACCAACAAACAAACTTGCTTATAAGGTGACTGACTGCAAATACGGCAGATATAATCCAACACAAAGTCCACCAGCATGCGTTCCACAAATAACCTCAGTACGCATGTATAAGAAAGCATTTCTGTTTCATACTGACAGTGGGCAGCCATACAAAATAGACCTCAGCTTTATGCAGCTCATTTTCTGCATCAATGCACTGCTTACAGACACAGTGCAGTCAGAACAGCCGCATACATTATGCTCCGTATAATTTTCAACGTGTCCATTTTTACACCCAAGACTTTCACATTTTGCAGTCTTGAGTCTTATATAGAAATGCTCAAGTTTTTAAAAGAGTCAAGCGGGCTTCATTAATGCTTTGTTTCCTGTAGTCTGGCCGGATGTGCTCAATAAAAGAACAGCAAAACAGAGCAAGGAACTCCCACAACCACAAGAGCATCTGGTTCTCTCCTCACCGCAGCTTTCGTCAGCAGAACTATCAGCAAAGCATGAAGAAGACAATGCTCTGGCACTGCAACAGACATCCTTCCTAACCACAGTTAGTTTAAGCAGACCTGCAGCATCGGGTGCTATGAGGCAAAATTGTGCTTCTACAAAGCCCTGGGGGGGTTGAACCCTTATCTTCCTGTGCAATATTGTCTGCTCTGAGATACTGTACCTTTAAGAGCTGGCTCTTATTGAAGTTGTTAAAATCATATTTTCTCTGGCATTCTGGCCTCAGCAGCAGGTTGAGCAGGGAAATCCACACCTGGCCATCCAGTTTAGTCATTTTCACCTGGTCCTCTCTGGGAACTTGCTGCCACTTCCCATCAATGTATTTCTCCAGCTGACCTACAGGGGGAGGGCATAGGCAGGAAAGTCCAGTTAAAATATTGTCCCGTCAAATACAACCTACGTGCTTCTCGCAGAGTTGACAATACAAGGTAACTTGTCAGTAGACTTAGGCAAGTTGAAATACAATTCATCAAACAATGTGAGTTCAGGCCAGCGCTTACTATGGGGATGTGCGGAAGGCATCATTGCTACATGAAAACTGCAGTAAGTTAATGTAATATCAGGAGGCAGAGAGCCGGGGTACCTTTTGAGAACCGAGACCAAGGGCTGTGCTCAACCAGCTGGACCAGGACACAGGGCACATTGTGGGTGCAGAGCAGCCTGGTCAGAACACTCAGACTTAAACTGCACCACAAACACAACAAAACATCGTCAGCATCATCATCTTATTCCTTGCCAATAGCCTCATGATCTGTTTAGTTTACCCATGTCTTTCCACACCATTCATTCATTCATTCATTCAGAGCTCAGCTGGTCTAAATCCTGAGGTCATTTATTATCTTGAAACTTGCACACTGGATCATTTCATTCAAACAGCCATCCCTCCATCCATTATCTAAGCCATTTTCTCCTGGTCAGGATCTCCAAGAGGCTGGAGCTTATCCCAGCATAACAAGAGCAAAAGGCAAAAACACACCACAGATCCCACTTTTCTATTGCAAGGATCACACATAATTCACTCACACTCTCATACCTGAAGACTAGAGGTGTAACAGTTCGCAGAAGTCATGGCTCAGTACGAACCTCGGTTTTGGAGTCACGATTCTGCATGAGTTCCGTCCGACGAGAAAAAAGCTGGAAGCTCTAGGGTTTTAGTCTATGCACTCTGGTGTAATCTGAGCCTTATTTTGGAGCATTTTTAGACTAAATTTTTGACCAATAATTCAGAAATAATTTGGGACTGGCTGAGAGAAACTTCTTCAGATAGTCATGAGGGATGTGACTCCCGAATCTTGACTCAACAACAAGACTGCCCAACAATGATGAATAGGTTTAATGGGGTTTATCATGACTGCAGTCATTCAATGACACTGTTGTAGAGAGTCCATAATTTTTTAAAATTCAAGTTGTCAGTGTTTTCATAAATCTCAAATTTGAATGTTTAAAGTTAAGTAAATGCTATGAATAGAAATTGACTCTGACGTGACAAAATCAAAAGGTGGTCTCAGTAATTCATGGGCCTCCATCTTACACCCAACGCAGTGGGGCGTAAAACGTAATTTCCTGTCCAGCGTCCTCACTGCATAAACAGCCAATTCATTTGCGCCCATGGACGTGTTGGTCTTAAAATGAGGCGTGGTCAGGCAGAATGCGGGCCTGTTGCTATCTTCAGGTAGGCGCAAAGCTGTTGGGCAGTTGACCAAGCTCAAAACTTTGAACACAACTTTGAATGAAGTAAATGTGCTCAACTGCAAGTCAAAATCTAGAAGGTAATTTTTCTTCTTCTATGATTATTGGCAATGGCAACCAGCTTACATTCTCTGTATCCCATGGTTAAAGCTGAAAAAAGTGCTGTGAATCCTCAAATTTGTGTAGGAAGCACCTTAATATAAAATTCATAATGCCGGAGTAAAAAAAAATATAAAACACAGTGAAAAACGAAGACGGATTGGCAAGGATGGCATCAGATCGTGACATGCAGTCAAGCAAATTCACTTTCTTGGGATGTATGTCCTGAGCATGTGCAGTAATCGTGAAACAGCTCCTTTAACCTGTCGCCAATTTTCTAAAGCTGTGTTTCCTCCGAACACGAAACAAATATTTCGCGCAACCAGATTATATTCAAAGTCAATGCAAAGACACGAATACATGCGAAAAGATGCTAGTTCGCGCTGGGCGACGCGCATCATGCGGGAGACGCGGCGCGACGTGAATGGCTCACGCGAACGGCACAAATGCATGAAATTCGCATTTCGCTCCACGTCAAAAATTCTTTAACAAATAATTTGCGCGAGTAGAGCAGTGTTCTGAATAGCATCATTGCTACTAGCAGCAACATTGGCAAGCTAGGCTACCTAGCTTCATATTCAAACCATAGTTACTGCATTGCTTTAAATAATAGGAATGCTAGTTACCTAGCTGTGTCAATCTGGTGTCAAATAACCCATAGAGTTTCACAAAAAATAGTGGTCTAGCTCAACATCTGATATGACAACATCATCAGTTTGGTGAATATTTATTCTCAAGCCGGTACAATGTTCACAAAGAGAATGGTTAGTGACAGTGGCATAGCAACACGAGCGTCGCCATCTTGTTGAAGATTTTTGGAGATTGCAGGAAGTACCACTTGAGTGTTAACAAGAAAAAAGCGAGCAAAGCTCACGTACCCCCGCTCCCCATTTGTCGCTCAATGAATGTCAATAGTAAATAACGCTTCTATGGAAATGTAATATGCAGTCATATTCAAATCAAGTACCAAAAGGTCCATTTAGTGTACAATCCATTGATGCCTCCCCTGTCGATTTTTTTTACTAAGTTGAATTAAGATTCAAGGGCAATAACTCCGTAAAAAATACAGTTTAGAACTCGGTTTCAAACTGCGTTCGAGTATCGTCAGGAGTACCCACAAGCAAAATGTCATTGATCTAGGTGTAGTAATTTCCGAGTAAACTTGTTCCCATTGACGCGTCCCAGCCAATTTTCGCAGTAAGTCGAATCAAAGATTCAAGGGCAATAACTCCGTAAAAAATAAAGTTTCGGAACTGGGTTTCGAACTCGTTCAAGAGTATCGTCAGGAGTACCTACAAACAAAATTTCATTCATCTAGGTGTAATAGTTTCCGAGAAAATTTGTCCCCATTGATGCATCCCGGCGGATTTTTGCAGTAAGTCGAATCAAAGATTCAAGGGCAATAACTCCGTAAAAAATAAAGTTTCGGAACTGGGTTTCGAACTCGTTCAAGAGTATCGTCAGGAGTACCTACAAACAAAATTTCATTCATCTAGGTGTAATAGTTTCGGAAAAATTTGTCCCATTGATGCATCCCGCGGATTTTTGCAGTAAGTCAAATCAAAGATTCAAGGGCAATAACTCCGTAAAAAATAAAGTTTCGAACTAGGTTTTGAACTCGCTCAAGAGTATCGTCAGGAGTACCTACAAACAAAATTTCATTCATCTAGGTGTAATAGTTTCGAGAAAATTTGTCCCCATTGATGCATCCCGCGGATTTTTGCAGTAAGTCGAATCAAAGATTCAAGGGCAATAACTCCGTAAAAAATAAAGTTTCGAACTGGGTTTCGAACTCGTTCAAGAGTATCGTCAGGAGTACCTACAAACAAAATTTTCATTCATCTAGGTGTAATAGTTTTATTATCTTGAGAAAATTTGTCCCCATTGATGCATTTTCCCTGGTCAGGATTTTGGAGCTTAAGCATAACAAGAGCAAAAGATTCAAGATCCCACTTTTCTATTGGCAATAACTCCACTCTCATACCTGAAGAAATAGAGTTTTCGAACATGGCTCGTTTTTGAACTTCGCATGAGTTCCGTCCAAGAAAAAAGCGGAAGCTCTAGGAGTCTATGCACTCTGGTGTAATCTGAAACAAAAAATTTTTGACATTTCATCTTTGAACTGGTGTAAAAGTTTTCAGATAGTCAAAGGGATTTGTCCCCATTGATCAACAACAAGACTGCCCAACAATGATTTTTAATGGGTGGTTTATCATGACTGCAGTCATTCAATGATACTGTTGTAATCCAAATTTTTTAAGATTCAAGGGTCAGTGTTTTAATAAATCCAAATTTGAAAAAATAAAGCTTTAGAACTGGGTTTCAAAATCAAAAGGTGGTCTCAGTAATTCATGGGCCTCTATCTTCACCCAGCTAGGTGGGGCGTAAAACGTAATTTCCTGTCCAGCGTCCTCACTGCAAAATTTCATTCATCTAGGTTGGTCTTAAAATGAGGTTGGTCAGGCAGAATTTTGTCCCAGGTGGCGCAAATGTGATTGACCAAGCTCAAAACTTTGAACACAACTTTGAATGAAGTTTTCAACTGCAAGTCAAAATCTAGAATCAAAGATTCAATGGCAACCAGCTAATTCTTTGTATCCCATGGTTAAAAAAAAAGTGCTTTGAATCCTCAAATTTGGGTTAATATAAAATTCATAATGCCGGAGTAATAAAAACATATAAACACAATGAAAAACAGGGGCTGGCAGGATGGCATCAGATCGTGACATGCAGCCAAAAATTCATTCATCTGAGCATGTGTAATCGTGAAACAGCTCCTTTCCGTCGCCAATTTTCTAAAGCTTTTCCACCCCCAAATATTTTGTCCACTATAAAGAATAAAGACACGAAAAAAGATGCTAGTTCGCACTTTCCATGGAAACGCCAGAAAATCACGCGACATCCCATGAAATTGCTGAAAATGATAATTTGCTGGAGTGTTCTGAATAGCATCATTGCTACTAGCACATTGGCCAGCTCTACCTATTGATATTCAAACCATAGTTAACTGCATTGCTTTAAATAATAGGAATGCTAGTTACCTTTCCAATCTGGTGTTTTGAATTTCATATGGTCTAGCTCAACATCGTATAGGACAACATCATCAGTTTGGTGAATATTTTTATTCTCAAGCCGGCACAATGTTCATAAAGTGAATGGTTAGTGACAGCAGCATAGCAACACGAGCCCCATCTTGTTGATGATTTTTGAGATTGCAGGGTACCACAAGTGTTAACAACTTTGCATTGCTATTGGTCGGTGGTGTGAATTCGAGTGTCAATCCTCTGCCAGGTTGTTCTGTCATAGAAATGAATGGGATCTTCACGCGAACAGGGCGGAAGATCTTCAAAGTGAAAAAATAAAAATAATCCCGTGGTCAAACTCCCACGAATTCATTTTGCATTGGGCGGAAACACGGCTTAACGCGTCATTTTAAAATTCAAACCGGTCACCCTTACATGTTCCATTATGGACCACTATGCTGACATAATCCACTCGGAATACAAAATTTTATCATACAGCAGATTTAAAAGAAGCAGGCGGGTCCTCCATCTCCTGCACGTCATCTGAATTTGTAAGTTACTTAATATTATTCTGTAATTGTGGTTTAATGGCGGTCCCACACAACTTTTATGCACATTACCACCTCCTGGATTGGAGTGTGGATACCGACTGAGACTGACTTTTTTTCCTCCCCACTCAGACTTATTCGTCGTATGACTGCAAGAACCGAACCGTGACGTCCTTACCGTGGCAGTTCGGGACAAATACACGTCCTGCTACACTCCTACTGAGGATAATTTAACCTGGCATGTGTGTCTTTGGCCTGACGGAGGAAACCAAAGTACCCGGAAGAAATCCAAGCGAAAATAAGGTGACAATGCAAACTCCACAGAGAAAGGTCCCAGGCTCTAAAAACCCAGAGCTAACCACAGTGCCACACCATCAAAAATCATTGTATAATTACATAATAAACAATCCTGTTATTGGATACGAGTCTGTATGAATAGCGATCTGTTACCTGTCTGTATGATCTGTGATGTAGCGAAGAATAGACAGGGCCTTCAAGGAGATCTCGAATTCTAAGGCAGCACTCTGCTTCTGTAACTCCTAGAGCAGAAAAATACTATAAACAAATTGTGATACATACCTGCAGTGGGTGTAATGTTTTGTATTCACATATTGTGCAGAAATGAAAAATCCTTCCTAAGCCTATGAAAATACCATTTGCTATTTTTCACAGCAACTAGAGTGAAAATGGGGAACTCATCAACAGAAAAAAGTCCGGAGTCAGTTGCATAGGGCGCAGTCGGGGACTCTACAAATGGCCAGACGTTAAGGATGTGTCCTTCCACCCATTTGTTGATGTCATACATACCTTATAGCCACCCTCACTAGCAAATGAGCGCTCACTGTTTAGATTCAGTCCTTCTGATTTTGACAATATCTAGAATATGTACCAATGACTCACATTTACTTCAAGTGACACACTTTCATTATGGTCATGTCTTAATAGATTTAATGTTTACCCTAGCCTAAGTTCTGCCACAATCATTCAATATCACATTCTGTGTATCTGTCTGTCCCTCGTTTTAACTTTCATGTTGCACGGACTGAGTGAAAGGGTTACTGTGTTGAAATTTTATGAATTCATTGCAGGCACAGTAAAGAATATTGCTGTAAAACATCTTATGCTTCTTTTGTAGTTCTAACACATTGTGCGTAGAGTCAGCAACAGTTGCATGTTCTGATACATGTGTATAACTCTGATACATGTGTACAATACATGTGTATAGTATAGGGTACAATTTTGACTTCTTCTGATATTAAAGAGCTTAGGACATGCACTGAGTTTATGAATATAAAAGGGTACAATTAAAAGAATTCCCATCGTCTACCTAAAAAAGGTAGAAAATAATTTTTAACAAAAATCGCTATTTTTTTGTTACTTGCCCCACCTCCCTCATTAACAAACATTCTGAGCAACACAAAAAGTGATTCTAGCACTCCCCTGTGTGGTCACGTCAAAAGTTGTACATGGTGGGCGATTGTGCGTCCATCAACGATGGTATCCGAGTCAGATTCCGATAGTTCCTCAGAATTTTCAATTGAATCTGTCCATTTTGATGAAGAAGAGTACTTTTTTATGGAAGATGACAAAACTCACCATAAAGCTGTTTTCACACGGACGCGAAACAAATTTTTTCGCACGACAGATTACATTCAAAGTCAATGCAAAGACGCTAATACATTTCGCCTGTATTTGCGTCTTTGCATTGACTTTGAATGTTATCTGTCGTGCGAAAAAATTCGTTTTGCGTCCAGTGTGAAAGCAGCTTAACACGGGATTCAGAACCATACAGATTGCAGCCTGAGTACTCGAGCGATGAAGACAGCTAATTGTCAGTGTCTCCGCCTGTCCCGACCTGTACAACACTTACCAGCCAAGTAGCGGAATGATTATTATTCCGGTTCTACAATTGTTTCTGTGCACGGCGTGTTGGATAACCAGCCTACTCACTTTTCAACCTTAAAGGAGGACTATACTGACCTACACGTTTTGACTTAATCTCATAGCAATTAACTCCAACATAATATCCACGGTCGTTTTTTTGTCCATACATACCCCCTGTTCTTTTAAATGACCATTAATTAGCTGGAATTGCTGTTTCCAGGAGGCTGCCATTAACGCCACAAGTGGCATGAGAACTTGCGAGATCATAACGTCACTGCAGCTGCCACATGCATTCATGTGCATGATGCATGCGATGTCAAAATGTCTGAATACATGGATATCTAAATAAATTAGACTACCAACCAATTTAAAATTGTTCATTGAGCGAATCAACTGTTTGATTGCAAACTGAGCCAAGTAAATGTGAAGGGGGTGAAAGCAATTGTCGAGTAGAGGAGGATGATTTTGAAGACCTTAACTTTGCTTAGTTCAGCACGCTGTTTGCCTGAATGTTTTTGCTTGATTATTACATTTGGCCGTTGTGTGCGAATCTTGTTCAATTATTAAATAAAAAATGTTTAACATTAGCGGCACAGATTTGTCTGAACGTGCTTGCCCTGTCTTCGGTGCATTTGTCCATTGCTTGCAATGCGAAAATAATTTCTCTCTCACATTCACATTTGACGCGCTTCACACAATGTTTTCTACTTCGCGTATATTTTTAGATGCTTAAAAACCAGGGCCATCTTAACATGATTTTATTTTTAAGAAATCTTTTTTAATAATATGTGAAAGTTTTCCGACGAGAGGTGGAATTCAGAGGTCTGCTATTTATTCAGATTACTGACTTTACTTCAATCCAGCACGGTAGCCTGGTTCGGTTTGTCTGCTTCACATTATCTCTTCTAAATCATTATTGGCTTGATTTTGGTTTTGATTGGTCAGTTGGCTGAATAAATGGCTTGATTACAAGTTAGGCAAAGTACACGGGAATTGATTTCAGGTGAGCCAATTATGCCAAGGTGACGGCAGTTGTCCAGCCTCGCTGGTAATTAGCAGACTTCAAATCGCACTTTTCTTTCCGGAAGCATTTCAAATGGCCTCTGATGTTAGTTCTCCTCTAAATTAAAGTTGTGTCGGATAGAAAAAGGTAATAATCAAGCTCGTCTGTCTGCCCCATAGAGGAAGCGGGAATATCTCGGTCATTGAACAATCTCAATGCAGGACCGCGGGACAATGGAAATTCATGGCGCTGACAGCCGCACTGATGTCACGATTAGGGGCGCCCCAAGCGGATCGAGGGTGAATTTTCGTCTGCTATGGTGAAAATGGCGCAGTCCACTAGTTTTGTAAAATTGCTCATAAAAATCAAAGCAATCGCAAAATAAAGAAACCAAATTCATATGAGCTTTTTTCATGATATATTGAAATAATAACACCCAACTTTCCCAGCCATGATAGTCCTCCTTTAAGTGAGTTCAACAGACCTGACGTTTGGTTACCTTACCTAACAAGAACATAATACACTAGGCTAAGTGGTGGTTGAACTCAAGCCTGATCTAGCCAGTAGTGAAATGATAATGTTCGCAGCTCTACTCATTTCTGTGCTCTGTGTTTCATGAGCTCTCGAAACAATGCGTGTAAGCTGTACCTACCTCGCAGCTTGATGTTATTAGCTAGTTAGCAAGCAAACACGCAGTGCGCAGAAATACAGAGTCATGAATGATATCACAACATGTGTAAACCATATCTTGCAGCTTGCTATTATTAGGTAGTAAGCTAGCAAGCACACAGTGCTCAGAAATAAATAGAGCGCCGTGAATAGTATCATTTCACTACTTAGCTGGCTAGATCACACTGAACAGCAAGTTGGCTGGCTATTGAACAGGCAGTGCAGAGAAACGATTTGGGTTCCGCAAAATAATAATAATAATGATATGTAAAACATGAAAAAACATGAATACGAAATGTTGGCCGATATCGTAGGTTTCAGTGACCCGGCTTGTCTGGGCCAGCAAAGTCAGCACTAGTACATTGGACTTGTTTTGTCCATATTCTCGATATCTCTGCATCTTTCGCCACAGAAACATTCCATGGCCATATGCATGCGTTGCACTGCATCCCCACACTACACATTGCTTTCCGTTCACTCTGGGTGATTTTTGTTGGTCCATTCTTTAAGATATTCTCCGTCCAGACCAGAGTCGTGAACTACGGCTAACCACCTAGACACAATCCGTGTACAACTTATGATGTCATGTGGCTGAGCTGGCCCAGCGCAAATGTTCTCGACTGAGGCAAAGGGGGTGTTCCCTCAAGCGGATAATTTAGCAGATAAAATGCGTTTTTTTTTAATATTGCATAAAGTACACAATATTAAAACCATCACTAATTGTTCAAGATAGGTACTTTGTACCATTTTATCACATAAAAAACAGAGCTGAATTTCATGTCCTAAGCTCTATAAGACATAGTACTAACTTTCAAATGAAAGAACAATGATCCATGTGTTTAGTTAAATGAGGAAATTACGCTGTCATTTGGAAATAAAATCATTCAAGCATACTCTAAGTCCATCCATTGAATGTCTGAAGTACAGTTCTGAAAATTTCCAGGCTTAATAAAGACAATTTCACATGAACACATTTATTTCACTGAACTGTCTGAATGTAAATATCCCCATACAATTTTAATGATCAAATTTAGAATCTAAATATGTGAATTTCACCATCCTATTTCCCATAAGATCCATTCCAATGAGTGAGTGTAGTGTCTGCAATAGTCATTATTTGTGAAGACGGCCTCCAAGAATGAGCCATAATTTTTAATGATAAAAGATAACTTCACAATTTTATATTAGTGGGCCTTAGATATAAAGGCTGATAAAGCTACCAAAATATTTGGTATCTGAATCAAAAAAAAATTACCTTAGGTGAGCACGAAATTGACTAATTGTGTCCAGTATGACTGCGCTTAAACAAAACAAAAGAGCATCCCAACACTACTCCTGTTCTCATGTGTATTAAGATTTAGTTCAGCACAAGTTGTATGTCCTCACCTGTATGGAGGAGCAACCTTGGATCAACAGTGGTGGTCAGCCTGTCCTCAGTCTCGCAATCCCCACGCTCTGAGCGGCAAGCCAGGAGAGCCAGTTTGCGGTGACAGTAATCCACCAGGTCCAATACGGAGTCCTCCACAGCCTCACATGACTCCTGCAAACACAGAAGTTTCAGCGCAAGTACAACAAAATCAGGCAAACCAGTTTTACAATCAGAACTAGAGCTGCCAGCACAATAACACACTCCATACCCCTTTGAGTACACCCCTTTGTTAAGACATAATGTTAATTAAAAACAGCCAGGATACTTCAAAATGCTATATTTTTTGAGAAATAATCTGTGGTATATCTTGGGAAAAGACAACCAATACATATAGCAAACACACCCGGTGGAACATGACTGTCTCTAACAGGTTGATAATGGTAGCTTCGTGATGAATCTAGGAGGTAAAAAAAGAGTAATGTTAACAGACAGGTAACTTAATAGCTGCTGTTTATACATAATGTATACAGCTTAAATTAATTGTGTAGAGTGTATCAATCTTTCTAATGCTGTCACTCAAAGTTACTCAGACTTACCACCATGTATAAAGGAAAAGTGCTTTGTGGTTTGAAATCCTGCAGCTGACACAGGATAGGAAAAATTTTCACTTTCCAAACCTCCACTAGAATCATCTCATGGATCAACGTAGGAATCTGAACAGGAATTAAGTATAGCTGAGTATGAAAATAAAAGAATAACCAAGCTGTAGACCTAAAAAGCACTAAATAGCACGATTCATAATTAAAACATAGCCAAGGGTTATCCAGTAAAACTCCCAAAACCACAGATAGGATTATACATTTCAAGTATTTCCTTTCACCTTTCCCAAAGACACAAGCAACTCCTTCACAAACTCATCCTGGCATCCAGAGGCATTGATAATCGCTTGCATGTTTAGTTTTTCGATGTATTCGTGCTGCTTGGACCACCTGAAAATCGAATCAACAAGTGTTCAATGAGGTTAAGTTAGCAAACATTATCAGTGCATCTGTTTAATATTATTACTAGGCTGAAGTGCACCGTAGCTAGCTGAAAGTGACCAACGTTAACTTACTTCGGACAACCAATGTCTTTCAAAGGGAATATCTCCAAATCGTGTATATATCCTTCAGCTTCTCCGGGAAAAAGAACTTGATGAAAATTAGACGCTTCCATCACCAAAAACCTGTTTGCAAATTAATCGAAAAATGAAAGCCCCAAACAGATGTCCAAGCAATACGCACCCCACGAACAGTTCGCTAGCAACTCCGCAGTCTCTTATTCCTTATAATGACGTTGTTATGGTTACTGCTAACAACAGACTCACGAGTAGCGCCAATCTGAAGGCATTCCCCTCACTTTCTCAACTAACTAGACAGCCACCTAAACTGCGGCTCCAAAATAAACGCTACTATTCCATAAATGATTAATAATCGGTGTGATACAACTCAGGAGATACAGGTTTGGTTTCACACACGTGCGATACAGCTTTCTCGATTGGTCAAATTTCGTTCATTGACAAACGTCAACTAATATGTTCGCAAAAGTAATTTTACCAATTCTGCCGATAACCGTTCGCCATCGCTGGCGTTAGCTTCGAGTTGACAAACTTGACAGTTTATTCAAGTCAATGGGATGAATAATTTGCTAGCTAGCATGCTGAGCAGGGATCCTCAAATCTGGACCTCGAATCGAAATCCAGCCCAGGTTTTCTGTTATCCCAGGCAAGTAAACTAACTGTTAGTGCCTCTGATTGGCCAGACTGTGTTAACACCTGACTCCCAGGTAAAGGGAGGGTGGAAAACCAGCAGTTCTCGGACCTCGTAGGGTGTGATTTGAGGACCAGGGCCCGGGACATGCGCCTTCACTGAGCCTTGGCCGCCCGTAACCTTCTCGCCGGTTCACCGGTTTTCCTCCCTTGGACCACTTTTGGTGGGTACCGACCACTGCAGACCAGGAACACCCCACAAGAGCAGCAGTTTAAAGCTGCGTTTCCACCAAACGGGAAACGCGGCCAGATTACATTCAAAGTCAATAAAAAGACGCAAATACACGCGAGAAGACGCGAGTCGCGTGTATTCGCGTCTTTGTGTTGACTTTGCAAACAATCTGGCCGCTCGAATAATTCGTTTCGCGCTTGATGAAAACGCAGCATTAGAGATGCTCAGACCCAGTAATCCAGCCATCCCAATTTGACCCTAATAAACATCGCTCACAGCCTTGCACTTGCTCATTGTTCCTCCCTCCAATACATTAGCTTCAAGGACAAAATATTCACTTGCTGCCTCATATATCCCACCGAAAGGAGCCAATGTAAGGAGATGATCAATGTTATTCACCTCACCTGTCAGTGGTCATAATGTTATGGCTGATTGGTGTATATAATATATAATTGTTTACACAACTATACTTGTGCAAACCAACTCCTCAGGTAATGTGAGAATATTTGGATTCTGACTTGGCCACCACAAAACCTTCATTTTGTTTTTTTGAGCCATTCAGAGGTGGACTTGCTTGTTGTGTGCTCAATATAATTGTTCAGCCACATAACCCAACTACACTTAAGCTTTAGGTCACAAACTGATGGCCAGACATTCTACCTCACGACTTTCCAGTAGAGAGCAGAATTCATGGTTTGGGATGTCGACCAGGTCCTAAAGCAGCAAAGCAGCGCCCTACCATCACACTACCACTACACTGTTTGACTGTTGGCACGATTTTCTTCTTGTGGAATGCTGCATTAGCTTGAGGCCAAATGTAACGGAACTTGTGTCTTCCATAAAGTTCCACTTTTGACTCAGAATATTATCCTAAAAGTCTTGGGGGGTCGGGGGTCATCAAAATGTTTTTTTTTTTTTTTTTTTTTTTTTTGAGAATGTGAGATTAACTTCTGTGTCTTTGGACAGCTGTGGTATTCTCCTTGCATATTTCCCATGGATGCCATTTTTGCGTCATCTCTTTCTTATCATGGAATCATGAACACCGACCTTAAAAGCGGCACGGGAGGCCTGCAGTTCTTTGCATGTTAGTCTGTGATCTTCAGAGACCTCCCAGATGCAACACTGATACACTCTCGGAGGAATTTCAGAATGCTGGCCATTCAAGGGAAGGAACACAGTTGCTCCAATTTTTCTCTTTTTGAAGATAATGGGTGTCACCATGATTTGCTGGAGTCCCAGAGCCTTAGAAATGGCTTTGAAACCCTTCCCATACTGATCAGTATCAACAACTTTGTTTCTCATTTGTTCTTGAATATCTTTAGACGTAATTTCTTTATACGCAAGTGATGCTTAGATTCAACAGGGTTGACAACAATCACGCTCACGTGCATCTGGTGAAATTGAACCCAATCGTCAACTAAGTTTTTTTTAAAGGGACAGCATCATCCTATACAATTTGCTGCTTAAATCATTCCCAGATAACAATACATTCAACTTCTTACCTTTTCCGGGTGATTCAACCCCCATGAAATTCAAATATTGAACAAAGGGTGTGAGTATACTGGCAATTCTCCCTTGAATGGGCCGCGCCATTTTATTAGAGCAGTTTCTTTTTCGTCTCTTAGCTGTGACGTTACTCCGGTTGCATATACACTACATACAGCTCACACAGTTCAATCACTGTCTCTCCACTGCCATTTTGTGACATAAGCAAGATAGCCAGCGTGCATGGAGTACCTTTCCATAACCGTTATAACTAATGGCATTATGTAACATCAGTTTGTTAGCTAGCTGGCTGGTCAGTGTTGACTGAGATTTTAAAAACTATGGCAAGTTCAACCGTGAATGTCTGTGACTCATTACGGCGTATCAAAGTGATATAGCTCAGTACAAACATAAAGCTCACAACAAACGCAAAATTTTCTCAACTCGTTTCATGTGACATGCTTACTCGCAAGATCCTCTATATCATGTATATCCCCAGGGTAGGCTACCATACTGCACAATGCGTTTGCGTCATTTGTCATGTATGCTCGTATGTCAGTCATGCAGACATAGTCGAGGTCTAGGTGCAGGAAATCTAACTTACCCACTTTCTTTCTAGGCAGGCGATTCATTTTAATCTGGATTAAGCTGGATATCACACAAAAGATGCGTAATTTTCAAGTGTTATCATTATAATGCATAATGCGTGTATGCAATACAGATGAAAACTAAAGGCACTCCTAGAGCGCAAACCTCCGCCAAGGCAGCACAGTCCAAATCTTGGTGAGTGAGAGCAAAGTTCAATTATCGCGTGTCATAGGGTTTCAAGATGGCTGCCGTGACGGCCATATTGTTTGACTGATCGCAGTCAAAATCAAGAGGGTCCATCCCTGATGTAATTGCGTCCCACCAACAAAATTTCAGAGATATCCGTTCATTACTTTTTGAGTTATCTAGTTCACAAACAAACAGACAAACAAACGGCACCCATCACATAACCTCCTGCTAACTTCGTTTGGCGGAGGTAATGACAGCCATAGTGAGCCCGGATGACGTCACCATTTACAGCGCCCCTAGCGGTATTTCCTCAGAAATGCCGTCTGGTAGAAGTGTCATGGCACGTTCCATGAACTTATCAAAAACATCTAAACAATTCGAAAGGATGACCCCACATGAAAAATTTCCTACACGATTTCGTATATTTATGCAGCTATTGAGTGTGACTTGCTGTACCATGATAATGTCCCTTTAATGGGTTTATTCAGAAACTAAGGACACAGTTGTACTTTTTCACATAGCACCAGACAGGGTTGGACAGCTTTTTCCTTCAATAAATGAAATCATCATTTAAAAACTGCATTTTGGGTTTAGAAAAGTTATCTTTGTCAAATATTACAATTAGTTTTATGATCTGAATCATTCAAGTGTGACAAACAGGCAAAAATAAAAGAAATAGGGGAGGGAGAAAATACTTTTGCAAAGCAGTATTTTTACTGCCAATTAATGCACCATCTACTGAACAGTTCAGTTACCTTAGTCAAGAGGGTGTTTCCCAACCACATTGACAGCATAATTAGCCTGCAGGAACTTAGCAGGATGGTGATGTTATTGTGCTGCTTAGACAGTTGATGAGACAAACACTTAGGGCCCTATCTTACGCTAGAGTCCCTAAACCCGTTATTTGGGGATTTAGCATTGCGTAAGAGGCGTTCCCCCGCAAAAGTTGCTATCTTGCACACCTGCCTTTATCCCTGAAACACCTGCGCTAACCATTACATTATGCATAGGCATGGTTTGGGCGTTACGCCAGTTAAACCAATTAGTGTGCCAGGTGCCATTGCCTTTAAGAGCAGGCTGCGCTATCCCAAATCCTCAAACCGAAACCCGTGATGGAGAGGAGAAGGTTGCCATGTTTCTCCGAAGACGAAGTTAAATTGCTCGTGCATGAGGTCAAATCCAGACAGGGGAGGATCAAAATCCCATTTTAGAAAATACCCACAGCCAAATAAATGCCTACATTGACTGCAACCATTTATACTTTTTTCTTTATAAAGCGACTTTGAGTATTTAATAAAACGCTATATGAATTACATGTATTATTACATTATTAGTAGCCTACTGATTGCACAAATTACTTACCAGGCAGGCTGCAGATGACATGACTAGCAGTGTCGCAGCTCCGCTGCCAGCTGGTCCCTCATTGCCCCCTGCTACTGCTGGCACTATATCAGCATTAGGAGTCGGCACCTGCAATTCAGCTTGCCGCCTTATATCATCCGGTAATAATCTATCCTCAAACTCCAGCATCATTCTATGGTGTAGGGCAATGTTGTGCAGCACACAACATGCCACAAAGAAAGATGCTACTTTTTGAGGACCATACTGTAAGACCCCACCTGACCTGTCCAAGCAGCGGAACCGCATTTTGAGCATGCCAAATGTTCGCTCAATGACAACTCATGTGCATGAGTGTTTTCTATGGAAAGCGAACTCACGCACACTTGTTGGCTTAATGTATGGCACCATGCACCACGTCTTTAATGGATAGCCATTGTCACCCAACAGCCACCCATCCAGAGGGGGGTCCCTCTGGAAGACTGCAGGAATGGCCGCCTGTTCCATTATAAAAGCGTCGTGGCTACTTCCAGGATGATTTGTGTATACTTTCAAGATGTAACCCCATGCATCGCAAATCACCTGGACGTTGACGGAATGGGTTCCCTTACGATTCACATAGGCGCCACTGTTCAGTGCCGGAGCCCGAATCAGAACGTGTGTGCAGTCGACGGCACTCAGAACCCTAGGGAACCCATATCTTGCCAAAAAATCCCGCTTTACCCTGCGTTGTCTCTCGGGTGTCACAGGGATGCCAGTGATGTACCTACAGGCATGTCGGACTATGCTGGTAGTGACTGCAGTTATAGCTGAGCTTACAGCAGATTGGGTCATGCCTCCAATTGAGCTGAGTGGGTATTGAAATGACTCACTAGCATAGAAAAATAGTGCCACAGTAACCCTAACAGTAACGGGCAAGGCATACGGACAGCTGGCAGTGGTGTCTACATCATCTGCAACCAGGTGACATAATTCTGTCACTGCCTGACGGGAGAGGCGCAGTTTTGTCACACATTCTCGTTTTGTGGGAAATACTACTTGTATTGTATTATTATAATTTTAGAATATTATATATAATATATATCATTAATATAGGTTTTCCCGGTCAATTTCATAATTTTGTCATTCAAGTTCATATTCCGAGCATTCAATTTCACGCATTTCATGCTCACAGCACTGAATCAGCTTTCAAATTCCCAATCTGGTCATTCAAATTCACTATCCAAGTAATCAATTGTTCATTAGCATCATTCAAATTCAAAATAGGAGCATGCATTTCAGCAATGAGCATTCAAATTCATTTCAAGCCGGTGGCGGAACCTCGTTGGTCATTCATATTCGTGAAAAGGCAACTATGTTCCAAATAAGTGCATTCAATTTAAATGAATCATTGCATTTAGTGAGCTTGGGGTCTATGTGTGGCTTTTCTTTTTTTTTTTTTTCATTTAGTTTTGAATAAATTGGCTTCATCAATACAGCTGCTTTGGGTAGGGCCTATATCTGTTCATTCTCAAGTGTAACCTCATTCGGGTACAATGGCAGCTCAACGCGTACGCTACAGGCGCATTACAAACGAGGATAGGGGAAGGTTGATTGACGCCTTCGAGAAAGACAATCATGACTACATTGCTTTGGCAGACACCCTTGGAATAAATGACTGAAGTGTTCATATCTTCGATGGAGGGTTTCAAGCTGGAGACGTCTTTGAACATGTTGAGCAGTGTATACTGGATGTTATATTTCTTGTTTTAGTTCAATATCTTAAAGAATTATGCAATAAATGTTTTCGTTAAAAGTCATAACACGAACATTTGTTGTTGATTGGTATCTTATTTACTTTCCACCCGTGAGATTGTGACATCATGTTGTTTATCAGTTGGTCTTCAGATTGACGCGTTGTGTGGATGTTGTCTTTGTAATGTGTGGTGTTATCAAGGAGTGTAAGTTAGAAAATGACGTTGTGTTGTTTGGATGTACTGCTGACTTGGCCTTATCGTTTAAAATTTCTTGAAATGAAACAACGAGAATACATGAACATATACAAGGACATGATATCACTGTGATATCACGGAGATACAATAACAGAACAATATAGAACCTTAAAAAAAAAAAAAAAACATATATATACATAGAAGACTATGGAATTGGAAATACGAATTTTGCGTGTGTGTGTTGGGGGGAGGGTGTGCCGGTGGGTTCTGTATGTGTTCGTTTTATGAGAAACGTTCGCCCCCCTCTCCCCCCAATTACCCCCTTCTTCAAAAATCTATCCTGTCTTCTCCACTAAATTGAGTGCACGAAGTAGGAAATTGATCACCTGAAAATGAAATTGAACGCCCCGAACAGGCTCATCGTGATTATCGCGCGAATTTAAATGCACAAGTAGGAAATGCAATGCTTGCATTTGGAAATTGAACGCACATGCGTGAATTTGATTTGCCGGAAACGAAATGGAGTTCGCATAAATGAAATTGATCGCTCGGATTCTGAATTTGAATGCCCGAATATTTTCGCGTGCGTGCGCTGTGTGAATTTGAATGCACATTCATGAATTGGAATGACAAAAGTATGAAATTGACCGGGAAAACCTATATATATTATATATAATAATTATATATTATTATAAAAGCGGAAAAAATGATTGATACAAAATACAAACAATAAAGACTTACCTGAAAGGCCCAGGTAGCTGGTGCGCTGGCGGTACACGCGTTCTGGGCATCTTCTATTATTTAACTGGCGATCAAGGCAATTGAGTACTATCTCTGCCATTTTCTCAGGGGTTTAACTGAGGCTAAAGCAAGGTGGCTTTTTATAGGAAAGTTAATTCGGGAAGTGGAGCTGCATGTGCACGTCCATACGTGTCCAAGTGGACGCGCATTGAAGCCGCCTGGGCGCACTCTTGTAAAAGCCCAAATGGGTAGCGGGTGGTTTGAGGACCCGCTATACGCTTTTCATAACGTGTATGGTCAAGATAGCAATTGTAGGGAAAGCGCATAAACACGCCCACGGGCACACCTCCAGGCACAAATAAGGGTGTCGGCATAATGTATAGCGGGTAGTGTGGCCGCAAGATACCGTTTAGGGATAGTGGAAGCTGCTGAATGCGCAATTCACGGGTAGCGGGTAGTGGCAACGGTTGGGCAGTGTGAAAGATAGAGCCCTAAGTCTATAATTTTACAGTGTATTACACATCCTAGCTACCCAAGTATTCTGTAGAAGAACCTCATAAAAAACTAAAATCATGTTTAGATGGTGTTAAGCTGGAGGTAAGAACCTGAAGATAACTCAAGACAGCCTACGTAAAAGTGCCTAAGCGAAAGGATTTTTTTAAACTAGTGACTGAATCTTGGCTTGCACACACTATGACACAAAGACGTTAAATGTCTGATGATGGTGAAAAGGTCGTACCTTTTGAGCCCAGTGCCAAGAAATATCACCATCTATTGAATATGATGCAATGGGTACATAAAAACAACCAAACTAACTAAAAAAATTACAGGAAACTATCAGGGTTAAAAGAGCTGTGTCACAATTAATGCGCATACTTACAACTTTGAATGAAGTGAATTTGCTCGACTGCAAGTTAAAATCTATTTGCATCCTTGCTAATCAGTCATCTTTTTGCATTGCATTTATATATTGTAGTTACTCGGGCATAATGCTTTTTATATTAAAGAGATTTCTACAGAAATTAGAAGATTCAATCACTACTTCAGCCAAAGGATACGAAAAATGTAAACTTTTCACCTAACTGCAATAATCATAGAAGGTATTCTTCTTCTTCTATGACGTTTATGAACGGTTTGCAAACCAGCTTACATTCTGCATGTCCTTCAGCAAGACCACTAAAATCACAACTTGAATCTTCTAATTTCCATAGAAAACTCCTTCATATAAAAAGCATAATACCTGAGTAATTAAATATAAATAAATATAATACAAAACAAGTGGTGCCAGGCACAACAAACCCCGCCCCTCGCACATACTTTCACCTACTTGTACGAAATTCAATAGGGATCTATTCTGGGTCAGTGGCAATCCCTAAACCGAATTTGGTGTGAATGTGCCCATTAGATTTGCCGCTAGTGTTAACAAACAAACACAGAAACAAACAAACGCACAAACACACAAACAAACCGAACCAAAAACAATACCCCTTGCCCTCACCCTTCGGGTGGGGCGGGGTAATGAAGGAGGATTGGCAAGGATGGAATTAGATTTTGATTTGCAGTCGAGTTGATTCACTTCTTAGGCTAAGAATTTTCGAAGTTCTGAGCATGCACAGTCATCGTGACACAGCTCCTTTGGGGACATACATTTCTCACAGTACATTATACAAGGAATAATTAGAAAGCAAATGTTCGTATTGTATAACATTTTATTAGAAAGACTTTTAAATTAATATTGGTGAGAAGATTGATAGCCTTACCTGACCTTTAATATAAAGGCACAGAATCTGAATGGTTCAACACACTGAAGTAATGGTAAAAAAAAGTTACAAGTATTCAAAAATGAAATTCTGTGAACTTTAAATCCCAAAAATGAAAAAATATTGGCTTAGTAAAAAGCAACAACCACTGAAAATCTATTTCACGACCAATTTACTCATTTGTACTAATTAGTAAATTAGTCTGTATGGACTAATTTCATTTCAATACTAATTTCAGGCAAAATTGCCAGGGAATTCATTTCCAGCAAACTATGATGTTGGGGTCATTCTCCAGTCTCTCATCCAACTCTCTGTAGCTCATTCCTGGAAAAAAAAGTAAATATATTTGGTATGTTTAATGCAATACATTTAAGGTCACAATATAAGGCAAATAATAATTTACAAGTCTCATCACATGGGTGGAGATAAAACTCTTATGAAATGAAAAATGATGAATGTCCGCACTCTGGGTTGTAGCTCCCAATACTTTATTGACTGGAAGAACAGGCAACGTTTCAACCTAACAGGGTCTTCATCAGGAAAATGACTACATGACCCATAGACAGGTATATATAGAGGCAGTAGGCCAATGACATCATTCTGACATCACTGTAAGCCAATTAAGGCTAAGAAAATAAATCCAGTAAGTTTCTCGTTGGAGGAGCCTTTTTTCAAGATCACCCCCCCCGGGATGTTTCTCAACTTTGTCAATGCCAACGTAACTTAATGCATTGATATTATGACCCGCTTGTTTAAAATGAGCGGCCACAGGATTGCGTTTATCTCCAGTTCTAATGCTACTTCTATGTTCGCTAATCCTGGTGCGAAGCGCACGGGAGGTTTTCCCCACATAGGCCAGACCACAAGGGCATCGGATGAGATATAAAACATGCGTGGTGTTGCATGTAATAGCACCTTTTATTGATATGCTTTCACCTGTATGCGTATGGCTGAATCTCTTACACTTATGAGTATAATTACATTGCGCACAATTGCCACACCTGTAATTGCCATCTGGTACAATAGAGAAAGCCGTCTTGTCTCGTGGGTAAGTATCCGACTAAACCAGAGAGTCTCGTAAGTTAGTGGGATGTCTAAAAACAAGCCTAGGTGCTTCTATAAAAACACTCCGCAGCTTCGAATCAGACTGGATGATGTACTAATATTTTTGGATAACCTTCCTGAATTCTGAGGCAAGCGGTGAATATTTGATGCAGCAAATAGGAAAATTTGTTTGAGTTTTTTTGTTCTTATTTGGTAGAAGGCATTCGTCCTGAGTAACCCGATCAAAACGTTCCTTTGCTGCATGTACCCACTCGCTTTTGTACCCTCCAACGAGGAATCTATTAAGCAGGTCTGTAGCCTGCATTTTAAACAAGCGGGTCATAATGTCACTGCATTAAGTTACGTTGGCGTTGAAAAAGTTGAGAAACATCCCAGGGGGGTGATCTCGAAAAAAGGCTCTTCCAACGAGAAACATACTAGATTTATTTTCTTAATACCATGTCCCCTAAAGGTTTGAATGAGGAATTTGACATAAAACCCTTTCTGTGACTGTCCTTTGCCTTCCTGCCTAGTACTTCCACAAACGTATGTCATTTATTTTTTAATACAGTAATCTCTTGTTGTCTGCTATGTTATGTCTATTTACATTGCATCATTTTGTCTATGATGAATCTTGACTATGTATTATTGATTGTATTTGTGTCTTAGCCTTAATTGGCTGACAGTGATGTCATTGGCCTACTGCCTCTACATATATCTGTCTACGGGTCATGTAGTCATTTTCCTGATGAAGTCCCTGTTAGGTTGAAACGTTGCCTGTTCTTCCAGTCAATAAAGTATTGGGAGCTACAACCCAGTGTGCAGACATTCATCATTTTTCATTTCATTGATATACTTTTTTCTCCTGCACTGACCTAAATATAGGTTGGATGTGCACTCAACTGCATTTTTGAGTGGAGATAAAACTCTTAACATCCAGCCTCCAGAATACAAACCCCAAATCCAATGAAGTTGGGGCATTGTGTAAAACGTGAATAAAAACAGAATACAATGATTTGCAAATCTCATAAACCCATATTTTATTCACAATAGAAAGTAGACAACATATCAGATGTTGAAAGTGAGACATTTTTCCATTTAATGAAAAATATTAGCTCATTTTGAATTTGATGGCAGCAACACATCTCAAAAAAGTTGGGACAGGGCCATATTTACCATTGTGTAGCATCCCCTCTTCTTTTAACAACAATCTGTAAACGTCTGGGAAGTGAGGAGTTTTGGGAGAGGAATGTTGTCCCAATCTTGTCTGATGAAGGATTCTAGCTGCTCAACAGTCCAGAGTCTTCTTTGCCAGATTTTTTGTTTTATGATGCACCAAATTTTTTTTATTGGTGACAGGTCCGGACTGCAGGCAGGCCAGTTCAGCACCCAGACTCCATGCTGTTGTGATGGATGCAGTATATGGTTTAGCATTGTCTTGCTGCAATATGCAAGGCCTGCCCTGAAAGAGATATTGTCTGGATGGGAGCATATGTTGTAGCAAAACCTCTATATACTTTTCAGTACTGATAGTGCCTTTCCAGATGTGTAAGCTGCCCACATCAAAGGCATTAATGCAACCCCATACCATCAAAGATGCAAGCTTTTGATCTGAACGCTAATAAAAAGCTGGATGGTCTCTTTCCTCTTTAGTCTGCACGACACGGTGTACGTGGTTTCCAAAAATAATTTCAAATTTTGATTCATCTGACTGCAGAACAGTTTTCCATTTTGCCTCAGTCTTCTTTAAATGAGCTTTGGCCCAGAGAAGACTGCGTTATTTCTGGATTGTGTTCACATATGGCTTCTTCTTTGCATGATATAGCTTTAACTTGTATTTGTGGATTGCATGGCGGACTGTGTTCACAGACAATGATTTCTGAAAGTGTTCCTGAGCCCATGCAGTGAATTCCAGGGCAGAATCATGCCCGTTTTTTACCCAATGCCGCCTGCAGGCCCAAAGATCACAAGCATCCAATGTTGACCTTCGGCCTTGTCCCTAGCCCACAGATATTTCTCCAGATTCTCTGAATCTTTTGATGATATTATGTACAGTAGATGATGGGATATTCAAAGTCTTTGCAATTTTACATTGAGGAACATTTTTCTGATATTGTTCCCCAATTTTTAGACGCAGTTTTTCACAGATTTGTGAATCTCTGCCTATCTTTACTTCTTAGAGACTGCCTTTCCAAAATTCTCTTTTTACACCCAGTCATGTTACTGACCTGTTGACAATTAATCTAATTAGTTGCAAAATGCTTCTCCAGTTATTTTGTATTAGTACCACTTACTTTTCCAGCCTTTTGATGCCCCGTCCCAACTTTTTTGAGATGTGTTGCTACCATCAATTTAAAAATGAGCTAATATTTTTCATAAAATGGTAAAATGTCTCACTTTCAACATCAGATATGTTGTCCATGTCCTATTGTGAATAAAATGTGGGTTTATGAGATTTGCAAATCATTGCATTCGGTTTTCATTCACGTTTTACACAACGTCCCAACTTCATTGGAATTGGGTTTTGTAATGTTTGACTGAATACATGCAATTGAAACATTCATTTTCAGTTATATCTTTAATGCATTGGGTACAGTAAGAATGTCTTGGAATAAATAAGCCTGATAGAAAGTGGAATGATCGCTCTCCTAACAGCTTCCTAACCTGTTTTGCAGCATATCTCATCATAGCTATGACAGCCAGTGTACAGACGGGGTGGGTGAGACCTCTCATCACGAATTACTTTTACTGGGTATTTCTGCAGCCGGCGAATCAGACCTTTCATTAACCCAAACTGGATCAGTTTCCTGGTGGAGCAGAATGCAATGACTCATCACAATGGCCTACAACAAGAGATTAGCCAGTATACACACATTTTATAACAGCTCGAAAGCGCATTTCACACGGACAGGTGGGAGAATGTGTACAGCACTGACCTCTCATCAACTTTTTGAAGCTGCTGGGAATATCGGGAGCAAAGGTCACGCACTGTCGTGCCCGGACTGAGACCGCAGTACAACTGGAACACATCTCTCAGGCTGGCCCGCTTCTGTCCTAAAGAAAAACAACATCAAATTGTCACTCACTCTGTCAAATTAATAGCCCTTTTATTTGAAATACACTCGCTGAGCACTTTTAGGAGTACGTGAACCCCAGAAATCGTCCAATTGTCCAAACAGTCAATCAAGTAGCAGCAGAGCAATGCATAGCATCATACAGCCACAGGTTAAGCGCTTCAGTTAATATTCAAAATAAACATCACAATCAGGAAAAAATATGATCCCAGCTGCTCAAACTGTGGCACGGCTGTCGGTGGCAGTTTGAGAGTTTCTGAAACAGTTAATCCCCAAAGATATTCACACACAACAGTCGCTTGAATTTACACAGAATGGCATGAACAACAAACAAAAAAAAAGTACTTCGGAGAGCGAAGGCAGTACCCCTCAGCCCCGACATATTGAATGAACGGCCTGGACAAAGTTTCAAAGGTCAAGGTCACTGAACAGAGGTCAAAGGGCATTCGGGTACGAAACTTCGATGAGGCACGGCTACCCACCAAGGCAAGTCCATATATGCAAAATGAAGTTCCTAACGCAAGCAGTTTGAGAGAAACTGCCCGGACAAAGTTTTGAAGGTCAAGATCACTGAGCAAAGGACAAAGGTCATTTGGGTACGAAACCTCGACAAGGCATAGCTACCCACCAAGGCGAACCCACATATGCAAAATGAAGTTCCTAACCAAAGTGGTTCGAGAGAACTGGCCCGGACAAAGTTTCAAAGGTCATTCAGGTACGAAACCTCGACGAGGCATGGCTACCCACCAAGGCGAGTCCACATACGCAAAATGAGGTTCCTAACCCAAGCGATTACAGAGAAATGTCCTGGACAATGGCTGGACGCCTGGACGCCTGTCCGCCCGTCTGCAAAGGGGACGACAATTCCCTCTGCCCCTTAGTCGGGCTGAGAGGTAAAAAGTATGCAGTCAGCAGCAGTTCTCCACACAAAAATACATTGTTGAAGAGAAAGTGAAGAGGAGAATTACCAGACTGGTTCAAGCTGACAGAATGGCTATGCTAACTCAGATAACCACTTTGTACAACTGTGGTGAGTGGACACACTTCTCAGAATGCATAAAGAGTTGAACCATGACGCGGAGGGGCCATAACAGCACAGGACCACATGCACGCCCCTCCTATCAGTCAACAGCCATTATCTAAGCCTGAGGTGGGAATAGCTCACCATAACCCATTGGAAAATTAGAAAAAAAAACCTGGTCTGCAAAATCTTAATTGCTGCTGTGACATGCAAATGGTAGACTCAGAATTTAGCAACAAGAGCATGGATCCACACACCCATCCTTCTTGTGTCCACAGTTCGGGCTGGTGGTGTTGGTGGTGTTAAAGTGTGGGGAATGTTTATGTGGCACATTTTACACCCCATAACACCAATCAAATATAGGGCACTGGCGGCCCCAGAAGCTCCCGCCGTTAAGATAAACGAAATGTCGAAGTTTTTGTTGACGAACGCACGCATGGATGGAGCCTGATACCATAGGTCCCGTGCCACTGGGGCGGAAGGAGCTAATTAGGAGCCTGTAACTGAAAATGTTGATAAGATAAAGCAAATTGTCAAAGATCATAGTGATATTTTTAGGTCAGTGACCTTGAAAAAATAGGCCAAGGTCACCTTTAGGCATGTCATTTGTAGGCCTTTATGAGATGCATGTCCAGTAAAAATTAGGAGCCTGTAACTGAAATAGTTGATGAGATGAAGCAAAATGTCAAAGTTTTTGGTGATATTTTGAGGCCAGTGACCTTGAAAAAATAGGCCAAAAATAGGCCAAGGTCACCTTTAGGCGCGTCATTTGTAGGCCTTTATGAGATGCATGTCCAGTAAAAATTAGGAGCCTGTAACTGAAATAGTTGATGAGATAAAGCAAAATGTGTTGACGACGCACGCACGCACGCACGCATGGACGGAGCCCGACACCAATTATTGTTTGAATGCCAAAGCCAATCTGATTATTATTACTGATCGTGTGCATCCCTTTATGGTGACAATTTACTCGTCTGCCAATGGCTACCTCTAACAAGACAATGCACCAATTCACAAAGAAAAAGTCATCTCAAGCTGGTTTCATGAACATGAAAATGAGTTCAGAGGACTTCAGAGACCTCCCCATTCACCAGATTTGAATCCAATAGAGCACATTGGGTGGGGTAGTACAGGAGTTTCACAGCATATGCAGCTGATGAACTGGCAGAAATTACGCGATGCAGTCATGTCTGCATGAACCAGAATCTCTAAGGAATGTTTCCAACATTGAGTGTAACCCCCTCCAGAAAAAAGTGAAGCTGCTCTGAGAGCAAAAGGGTCATTCCATATGAAATCACCAAACCTCTCAGCCCCTTGGTCTCAGAATTACTCTGTTCCTTGATATTTTGGAGCCTGTTGTGGGCGCATTCTAGGCCCGCTAAGTGGCTTTGTAATGTGCCATATTTTAAATTTATGCGCCATTTGCACATGGCGCACGTCCTTCCCAACCCCTGCTCTAATTCCTTACCTTTCTTATCAGGTACTGTTTAACCCTTTAAGGCCTAATGCAAAAATCCCAGCAGAGAATCATGCTGCCATGTTTACCATAGTAACCTGTATTTGGGCTGAAGCACAGCTTCTCAGCTTTCAGGAACAGTTGGAATTTTTTTCTATTGCGCAAAAAAAATTACGCGTATATCTGTCGGGCAACGACACATTCTTAAAATGCGCACATCCTGTCCAGGTTTAAATGGGTTAATCATTTACTGGAGTTTTGTCTTTCCGAAAACTGACAGAATGATGGTAACGCCAGTCGTTTAGCTGCGCATTAAATGATACCTGAGTGGGACACCCACAGCCTCTAAATGTTAACACTGAGCAGGGCTGGTTTTGCGAGGGTACTGGCAAAGGTTGTTCCTGAGTCGGTAAAATCAATAGCAATATTGGATTTAGCCTAGCTTATCAACAGCGATTAAAAACACTTATTTGAATTCATTTGGTAATAGTTTTGTGTTTAATCTTCGCATGTACAGTCATATTGCAGCCCATAAAAAAGCTGGAAAGTGGGTCAGGTCATTAGTGTTCCACTCAGGAAACAGCGAACTGTGTCTCACTCAGGAAACTTTAGTGGTTAGCGCTGCTGCCTCACAGCAAGGTGATTGTGGGTTTGAATCCAACCCTGGGCCTTTCTACATGGACTTTGCATTTTCCCCCCCGTGTTTGCGTGGGTTTTCCCCGGGAACTCCGGTTTCCTCCCACAGTCCAAAGGCAAGCATGTCAGGCTAATTGGAGATGCTAAATTGCCCAGAGATATGAGTGAGAGAGCGAATTGTCCGTGAATGGTGTGTGCGTCCTGCAATGGATTGGCGAGCTTTGTCATGATGCTGTATTCCTGCGTTGTCCTGTTTTCAATTGTCTGTGGCTATCATCATACTATACGTGTCAAAATCCAATCATCTGTAATTTTTTTCATTTAAGTGATGACGGATATGAGTTCCCTCAGTGCTCATAGGGTTGTCTTCTTCCATAGTATAAGACGACAGATGACTGCTGTTAGAACTACTGTGAATCTTGCAGCAACAGTCGCAAATCCTGCTTTGTTTTCATTGGTATGACGCCACTTGGTCACGTGATGGCATAGCTCATTCATGTTTGGAACTGGCACTGGCGCGTTTTGCAAGGCTTATAAACACTCATAAAATAATTTATTCAGTGGATTTAAAGTGCAAACTTTTATGTTATTAGTGTAATACATGCAATGCTCAGTAAGCACCAAGAGCAACCCTCTCCCATACAACTAAAGGGTGTTTAAAAAAATATATACCCAACTTTAATCATCGATTATACTGTACAAAAATCCATGAAAAAAATAAAAGCGTGGTTAGGGTATCATTTAAAAGAGTAAAACCAGGGGCGCCTCGGTGGCTCATTGGTCTAAGCGCGCGTACTATAAAGGCTGTGTCCTTCCCGCAGCGACCTGGGTTCGATTCCAGCTCAGGTCATTTGCTGCATGTCTTTCCCCCATTCTTCTCCCCAACTTTCCTGTCTCTCTACACTGTATAACTGTCAAATAAAGGAAAAATTCCCAAAAAAATAATCTTAAAAAAAAAAAAAAAAAAAAAGTAAAACCAGCTCTTTCTAATGACATATCGCACTTAAAATAAAATCAGTAGTTTTGTACAGTATAATCGATGATTAAAGTTGGGTAGACTTTTTTTTTTTTAAACACCCTGTATAGCATAATGATGAATACTGGGAACAGCGCATCCAAGAACATCAAGATGCTGTATAAGAGCACCTGATGACAAAGGACACCAGACAGATTAAGGAGACATGGAAGCCATTTAATTGACAGGAGAATGCCTACATAAGGAAACCAGGCAAGGCAATTTTAAAATGCCACCCAGCCTCCAAAATATCAAAGAACAGAGTAATTCTGAGACCATCGAGCTGGGAGATTCATATGCAGTGACCCAAAATGGAGGCCCATGCCAGTATTAGTGTGGCATTCCAAAATACAGAGCTCAGTGCCTCCAACAACGCAGGTGCACACTGCCAATTTTTTCCTTGGTGTCACACATTTGAGTTCAGTTAAAGGATTACTGTTGAAGGTTTTTCCACGGGGTTCAGTCAATTAAACTACAAAAGTCAATATTTTTGGTTACTTCATTGATTACAAGCATGAAATCATCATTTCAAAAAGTAATGTGTAGTGTCCCTTCTCTGTAACTCAGTTTAAACTCAGCACCCACAGATCTAAAAACAACTCCAATTTTACCAGGCTTGGTGACATAGAGCAGACAATCTTCCTGGATGGATTTGTCGTCCATGAGATTTTGGACTTTAGGGGTGGTGCAGTACACATTGGAATACTGAAATGACACATGATAAAATATATATTAATTCCAGTACTGATAACAAAAAAAGAAATTATATTGAGAGATTCTATTGGTATTTAATATTGGAAGGTTTCATCTTTTACCTGAAATATTGAGACCAATGTCACAACTCCATAATACCTGTTAAAAGAATTGAATTTCACTGGCAATTATTTCCATGGTGGTTACACAAAAACAGATCTCAGTGCCAGTATTTTAGATATTTGTCTTAATGGAAAACTATTTCAGCATCAAAATACTCACAGTAAATTCTGTACAGCAATTCGAACAAGATTTAGCTCTACATCAGCTTCAGCAGAAATTTTTTGAATGTGCCGGAATCCATCAATATAAGCCAAGATCTGCAATTGAAAATAAATCGTTGTAATAAAAATAGGAAAGCAACATAATGTCCAACATTTGCAGTACTGAATGAGGTCTATTTTTAACGTATGCTAAAAGGCAAGACTTACAGTACCTGTTGAGTGGTCAAGTCCCATTGAGACTTTATGAACTGGTCCTTGCATTGGGTGAAGACAGGTACATCGTATTCTTGGACAATCGGGGGGTCCTTACGCTGCTCAATTAGCTTCAGGTGGATAGTGTTGGATTCATCTTCATTACCATGAAGGACAGAGAGCAGTCCAGGTCAATACACAAATAAAATGTCATTTTGACAGAAATAAATATAAAGACACACAAAATACTCACTCATGCGTGCGCTCATGCTCACGCACACACACACACACACACACACACACAAACAAACTCACCAATTGGAAGAGTGCAGGCTCCTTTAGCATTAAGCTCTTCAAGCAGTGTAGACATGATAGGTACCAACTTCTGCTTACTCTCCTCATTTGAAATGAAGCCACTCTCCAACTGCAATATGGGAACAAATGCATCTCAATGCATCTTGTACAGTGGTTTTGTTTGAACATACATTTGCCATCTGTCAGGCACGGTTGTCAAATAATACTTTACTTTCAAGGGGGCTTACCGGTAATAATTATCATTAACTAGACAGTCCAGTCGGCTGCAACTGCATGGGTGTAGCCCCCAAAAGCTTGCTTATTCGGCCAATAATGTCGCCATGGCAACAGAAATTGATAGGTGTCATAAGTGAAGTATAGCACATGTCCATTCCAAATATGAAAGTAATTGATCAAAAATTACAGCCTGTTCTGCGTCCACAAGGAAATCTCTATGTTTTGCCAATAATTTCTGTATTATTCGGTCAATACTGTCGCCATGGCAACTAAAATCAATAGGTGTCATAAGTGAAGTATAAGGATGCCTTAACACCAAGCTCGTTTTCATATAACTCAGTGGTAAACATGCCCCCATCCCAGCTTTTTTGGAACATGCTGCAGACATCAAACTCAAAATGAGAGAATATTTCCATAAAAACAATAAAGTTTATCAGTCTGAACAATTAACATCTAGGGCTCTAAATTCGTTGACCAGGCGCAGGCACGGCGAATGGGGGGAGCGCCGCGCCAACAGGGTGTATCCAGGCGTATTTTGCAATTTCGTGCCCGGCGCAAGTACTCGTCTGTCCCGCCTCTGTCCCTCCTGCCGGCGCAAGTGGCAAAGAGGGAGGAGAGAAGGCGTGAGTGGTTTAACACAGCCGAGTCAAATCTTCATCAATCAAATGAGCTCCTCTCCTCACCTTTAAAATGTTGGAAATAAAGAAGCCTCTGTCCAATATCTGCATGATGCGTTAATGTTGCATTTTACTTTGCTGCTTCAGGCATGTTTTCTGCACCGCTTATGTCTATATTAAGCATTACGAATATGAGTTAGCTGGCTAGCTAGGGCATTTGCGAATTATTACCATTAGCTTAACTTGAAAGGAATTTCAAAAGCGAAACTACGCCAGATCATTCAAACTTATGAAGTTGGAATGAAATATGACGGTTGCTCATTTATTTCTTCTGCCTGCATCATTGGGAAGAGAAACTATGGATAGCGTGGTCCTATTATTACACCCTGTTGCTGCTTAAAATTTTGGGATTAACATGCATGGACAACAATACAAGATACGTTACACATTTATTTTCAATATGTGATCTTAACTCAGTACGAGATCATAGCAATCAGGCTGTATTCCTTTCCCCCACTAAAAATGATAAAACCTAAGTGACAATAGTAGTATTAAGCCGCTTGACACTGGGCCTTGAAACAAATTTTTCAAGACAGATTACATTCAAAGTCAATGCAAAGACGTGAATACACGCGAGTATTCGCGCTTTGCATTGACTTTGAATGTAATCAGTCGTGCGAAAAATTTGTTTCGCGTCCAGTGTACAAGTGGCTTTACTGAGCATAGAACGCAAGCATTATTTTTGTTATAAATTTTTATTTGTGGTTTCCCGCAGTACATACTGTATTTCTGTATTGCCAGCTGTTATGTGAGCGCTGCTGAGAGAGACGCAGGTCTCGAACAAAGTTTATTTTCTCCTGATCTGTTGGTCTTAAATTACAGTGACGTGATCGCCTGGCTCTGATTTTGGCAATGGAAAAGCAAACAGGTTCTTAGGAGGTTCGTGGGTTGAACCAACTAAGCACTGGCACTAGCACCAGCACGGCTCTAGCACCAGGTTCTTTTTGGCGGAAAAGGGGTAAATGGCCACCGGAGGTGGCCCCTCCACCAGCGTGGCCATGAGCTCGGCGGAGGACATTGTGTCCTCCACCCTCTCAGCCGTCAGTGTCGAGGGCTTTGGTGGGATTGAGGTTGGCATTACGGGTAAGACAAACATATTTTCCCACTAATAAAGACACTCATATTTAGTAACCTATATTTAAACCCCGTGTAATAAAGATAAGTAGTGTGCACAGATCACAACATAAACAAATACCATGCGTGACGCAGATGAAATCAGAAGCACCTGTGCGTAAAGGACGCATTGCCAAGCGTCTCTCTTTTCTCTTTTCTTTTGCATTTTTTGAGATGAGAGAAGCCGGATATATACGCACTACCAGATGCCGAGGCAGTTTGTGGTTGGCTGAGAAAGATGTGAAGTCGTTAGTTTGCATCACAGATTCAGCTGCGTTGATTAAGCCAGGTCAAGTTTCCATTACCCGTGCCAACCGCCTTTGATCTGACATCAGGACAATCGATATAGATACTATAATTTATGTCCTGATTCAGATAGTTACATTAAATAGTGGTTGGGTTGCTGTAATTATTTATTGCATTGAAATGTGCCTGACATTCTGGAAACCGGCCTGTGAGGTTTCGGTGACCTGTGCGTACTGTGCGCCAGTCAGCCAAATTACCACTGCACAGAAAGTAAACCAGGTTGGAGCTGGCGAGCTTTCTGCGCACTTTCGGCCGAGCCTTTTGCCACAAAATTGTCACTGCGTCATGATGAATATGTGACACCTCCCCCTACTGCGCCGCCACACCCATCTCGGCGCACGTCGGTCTACCAAATTGCCAAAGTGGCTGCGCACGGGACGAAATTACCACTGTGCGGGCTGCGCCGAATGAAATTACCACCGCGGGCTGTGCCACGCTGCACCACCCTGCGCTGCGCCAAGAAATTAGAGCCCCTAGTCTTTGTAGTGTACTCAATTGAATATAGGTCGAAAATGATTTGCAAATCATTGTATTCTGTTTTTATTCACGTTGTACACAACGTTCCAACTTCATTGGAATTGGGGTTTGTACTTTATCAGTTAATCTGAATTACATGTAGTCTCCTGTGGTGTTTATTTCATGTGATTATGTCAAAAAAAAGTTACAGCCTTCAGAAGTCAAACACACATCAGTCTAGCAGTCCTTCAGGCCTTTTATTGTTTTTTTTTTTTTCTCGTGAAACAATGGGACAAAATTGGCCAAATCTTCCCACTCTCAGCTTGCTATAACTTCCTTCATATTTCATGTAAAACAAAAAAATTAAGCACCACTGTGCAGGAAATTTTTGGTTCTTTCCAGTGGTAACAGTTGTAATAAAGCCAGTGATATTGACATTTTTTTGTCACATACCTTCATGTGTTCACCAACCTCATTTGGGCTGCTATTTTGGCAAGGGGAGGCTGCAGAGCATTTAATGGAGGGGATCCAATAAGAAAAATTTTTTCCTTGATTATGGGAATTTTTTAATTGTTGTATTTCAATTTAAGGCTATAGCTTTGTTCATATTTTGAATTAAATATCGAGAGAATAACAACATTGGCATTCATCCACAACCTCCAGGGTTAAGGTCAATTCTGGCATTGGAATTGGAAATAGAATCAATAAATCAGGGGTGGATTTGTAATCGGAAAACATTATTTGTAATTGAAGTGGAATTGGAATTGGTGAGAAGAAATTGACCCAAACCCTGATAAACACTTTTACTAATATTTACAAAGTGGCCCAATACTAGTGAAAGGGACTGTATAATGCTGCGTTTCCACCGAACGCGAAATGAAATTTCTCCTCACTTTATTCGCGGGAGTTTGACCACAGGATCATTTTTATTTTTTATACTTTGATTTGAAGATTTGCTGCTCTGTTTGCATTGAGGATTGACAAGCAAATTCACACCACCGATCAACAGCAATGCGAGTTCAGCCTTGTTTACACTGCATGGAACCTCAAAAAAAATCAACAACATGGCGACGCCAATGCTGCTATACTAATGCCACAAACATTTTACTTTATGAACATTTCATCTGCTTGAGAATAAAAAAATTTTCACAAAACTGATGATGTTGTCAAACACAATGTTGAGCTACACCACTATTTTTTGTGAAACCGTGTTACATACAATGGTGGCTAGCCTGGTGGAGAGTGTGCTTTTATTTTTAATTTATTTTTTTAAATTAAAAAATCTAACATTAATGATGATTACGTATTTCAGTATGTGTTTAAAATTCACAATAATTAACATTGTTTAAAATATAAATAAATATGGGCACCACAGTGGCTCATTGGTCTAAGGCGCGTACCATAAAGGCTGTGTCCTTCCCGCAGCGACCTGGGTTCAAATCCGGCTCAGGTCATTTGCTGCATGTCTTCCCCTATTCTTCTCCCCAACTTTCCTGTCTCTCTACACTGTATAACTATCGAATAAAGGGAAAATTCCCAAAAAAATCTTTAAAAAAAAAAAAAAAAAAAAAAAAAATATATATATATATATATATATATAAATAAATATGTTCAGTGGAATTGTGGGAAACAAGCATTTAGGGGCACCCATAAAGCAGAAGTAGCTAATGAAGGACTGGTGCTGGGGTAAGATACAGTATACATATATTGTAATTATTATACATATATAATGTATAATAATATAATATAATATATAGTATCGTAATGTAAATTTGGCCAATCAGCGTCGTCGAAAATAATGTCCGAAGGGTGATTCTGATAGTGCTCAGGCCCGTTCGCGAGCTGCATGAGATATGCTAGCGAGCCAGCCACACTAAACCCACATATCTGACAAGCTATCTTGCTAGCCAGCCTAGTCATCTACAAGGATGCCATCCTGACTCTAGCCGCAAGTGTTTAGTCAAAACCGCGGCTACAGGAGTGGGGTGAACCAGCAGGGAGTAAAACAGTAGGTATTAACAGTGAGGATAGTCATACCTACGTCTGGCTTTGTGATTTACATGTATATCAAGTGCACCAGGCCTGACAGAACGTGGTCGTTGCTGTACCTGGTCGTTCACATAAATACACGTGAGGCACAGGTCGTTGTCAAGCCATACCCTTAATAGCCTTTATGTAAAGCACACTCTAACTTCTGTGTTCGAACAAGCTAGATTAAAGTTGGAAGCTAGCCTATGGATAAGGTCAATCCAATGAAGAGGAAAATGGTGAAATAAAGAAACTTGTAGAGATTTTCTCAGAGAATAGAAACATTCTCACAGCTAAATTAAATTATATTATTTGGATTTAGTTTTTATTCATTTTTCCAACAGATGTCATCACTAAAAATGCACAAGTCAATTAATTGTTTTCAAGTTCTGTTTCAAATGGAAAGCTTTAGTTTGTGCAGTATGCAGTGTATTGTTTGCTGTCTGTTTTTGAGAAAAAATTATTCAGATGTTTATTCCTGGAATTAAATAATTACTGACTATTCCACAAAGCATAGGTATCCTGCTGTTTGTGTTGTATCATATTGGGATGGTTACACAAAACTGAGTACGGCACAGCACAGCCCCACCTAGAACAAGGTCATTCCACGTCAAATCATCCAGGGGGTGCCAGGTCACGTCCTCAAAATTCTTTGAAAAAATTCACGAGCAAATATTCACAGAAAATGAAAAAATGCCAAATATTAGGCCAGTATCTCAAATGGTTTTCAAGTTACAGCCCTTTGAAATTTGAATAATATTTTGAGTTTTTTGGCGAACCCATTTTCAGCCAACTTTGATTCTGAGTATCTTGATCCACTTTTGTATGGTAAAGCCTCAAAATCAGCCAAAAACACAAAATGCCCAAAAACGAGACCACATTTTATGACCTGTAACTCAGGAACTAAGAAAGATAAAAGGCTAGAATTCATTTTTTATGATTTTATGATATATCTCTCAATAAAAAAATGCAGTAATCCAAGGAATATCATTTGTAGAAGTTTTTTAATGATTTTTTAAAATAATTTCTAAGTAAATTTTTCCGGTTTTGCCCCAAAATGCCCTTTTTTTGGGCAAAAAATGACCATGTCACCAGTTATTTATCTCTTTGAAATTTTTACTCTGCAATCTTATAAATGTGAACAATGTCTGACAAAAGAACTAGAATAATGTTCAGCTTACTTTTTTTGTTATGAATTTTTAAATTGTTCCAAAATTTCCGTTACCTAAACAGGAATAGGCCTGCTGCTTTTTTGCAGTGAATATTTCTGGGATCTGCACAGTACCTTTGATTCTTCTCATAGCAAGTTAAAAACATTTTCTCATGATGACAACACACAGAATCAATCTGCGGAACACCAGACCGCCACTGCATTAAGGCAGTATTCTCACTTGAGAAAGTATCTAGTCCCAATAGTCCAGTTTTTCTTGTAAATTTCCTTGAATGACATGCATCATCTAAACGGATTCCAATACTGCACCAAGGTAAATTACTCCCCTCCATTTCAGCGCTCATGATGATCTAATAATCCCCAAGGAGACTGCCTCCTTTTATAGTGAACTATTATTGCACAATTCAGTAATAAAAGTTTGGGCTCATTTAGGATTACTTCAGAAGCCTGTGACCAGTCAAGTCATAGCATGTTTGAGGCACTGATGTCATCCCCAACAAAATCAATGAAACCAATGAAATTAAGGAATAAATCTGTGGAATCTAGCAAACACCGAAATATTCTGACAAGACCTCTGTCATTTATTTTACTTTTAGATGGTATATCATGTTCAAAAGATATTTTTTATCAATGTTTTGTTTTATATTTAGTGGATAACAGCACTTGCAGAAGGTCTATACCCGCTTAGTCAACGAAAAAAGACACAATTTTGGAACATATTTTGAAAATTCATAACAAAACAAGTAAGCTGAACATCATTCTGATTTTTTTGTGACACTGTTCACATTTACAAGATTGCACAGTAAAAATTTCAGAGAGATGAATAACTGGTGACATGGTCACCATGCATTTTTACGGAGAGATATATATCATAAAATCATAAAAAAAATAGTGGCAAAGCCACTGTGCCCGCTTGGCCAAACATGAGCAAAATGGAACCCCCCCTATTGGCCAAAGTATCGGTCTGATTCGGATCAAAATCAAAATCACCGATCAAAAAGGATCGGTGAAAGACTGAAGACGCTAGAGCGCAGACAAGCCAAAGGTTTACGCACGCACGGACACACGCACGGACGCACGCACAACAGACCACCACTAAAGACACCGAGCAAAGCATAAGCCCCTTTGGGCCTAGCTAAATTCTAGCCTTTTATCTTATTTAGTTCCTGGGTTGCAGGTCATAAAATGTGGTCTCTTTTTTGGGCGATTTGTGTTTTCGGCTGATTTTGAGGCTTTACCATACAAAAGTGGATCAAGATACACAGAAGCTAAGGCCATTTTCAGATTTTAGTGGATGACTATGGTTAGTATACCCAATTTCAGCCTTGTATAAACAATCAACTTGGAGCAATATGTTGCCAAAGTTGGCTGAAAATGGGTTTGCCAAAAAACTTAAAATATTATTAAAATTTTGAAGGGTTATAACTTTAAGGGCTATATCCATTTGAGACACTGGCCTAATATTTGGCATTTTTTATTTTGTGTGAATATTTACTTGAGAATTTTTTCAAAAATTTTTGAGGAGGTGACTTGGAAAATTTCTCAAAATCTGGATGATTTGACATGGAATGACCCAATATTTTTCACCAGCCACCACTGATTACATGTTATTTAATACAGCTAACTCACTTGCAACCTAGCTAGGTAGCTAGCATTCCTATTATCTCAAGCAACGCAGCTCAGTGTGGTTTGAGTATGTAGCTGGGTAGCCTAGCTAGTCAATGTTGCTGCAAGTAGCAATGGCACTGTTCAGAACATCACTCGACTCCCGATGAATTTTTTGGGCGAAATGAATATTTTGAGGTAGAGCGAATTGCTAATTTCGTGCATTCGCACCATTCACGGACGCCATCCGCGACGCAAAGCGTCACATCCACAGCTGGATTAATAGGCTCTTTGGAGATGAGCCAGGTCTGCGCAGATTCGACCACCGGCGATCGGTGCACAATGCATGCCAGTTAGTTTTGTGTCCGACTTCATCCCGCCTTGCTCTGACGTATTGCAAAAGTGGACGGCGACAAAATCGCGACAGCGAGGCGGCCGCAGTTTTTAGAGCCAGGCGCTGCAGTTGCTCTCCACCGACTGCACCGCCTGGCTCTAACCTGATCTAACAGCGGATTGGTTTAGAGGTTGGCTCAACAATATGACGATTTGTATACACTCTCTACTTTTGTTGAATGGGGAGAGAGTTTGATTTTATTTGTCAGCAGTGATCAGATTAGGCGGATTCGCATTGCAAAATGCAAATCAAATTTCGGCAATTTTGACTAAATGCTAATCAACACAACAATCTCTTCGCAAAAAAATGCGATTCAAAAAATCTTAATGATATTTCATGAATCCCGACTCACTAGCCTGCGAACTTCCAAATTCCCGAGCCACACAGCAATAGGAGATGTTTTCACAACTTTGATTGACTGGAAAATGATGCTCCTAATCTGCATACCAACCAATCAGTTTCTGGGGAGCGCATGCATGCACTTGGGACCCGGGAGGCTTTCTGATCGTCATACGCTCCATCATCTTTGGTCGTGATGGCCAGACTCTGCTATGTGAGCCATCCGGAGCCATCGCGTATTAAATAGCAGTACGTTGCTCTTTGGATATAGTTGGCTAGTTAGCCGACTTACGTTAACTAAGGAAAATCTTTGTAAATGATCATCATATCGAGGCTATATGATTTGTTTCTTGCCCCAACTCTACTACCTTTGCCAGCTGTCATAGGCATGAACTTATCTGAGGTTTTGCGGCAGTTTCGTGCGACCCAACTAAATTTTAACATTTTTGGGATGTTAGCTAGTTTGCTGGTTAGTTCAAAGGCAATCGCTTGGGTACAGATAGCTGGCAAGTGAACCTATGGTAGTTATGATGCCTATTGGAGAAGTTTTTATAGCTCTGATTTGTCCCTTTCAACGCCATGGCACGCAGAAGATCTCTTTCAACATTGATTACCAGCTTATTTTATCTAAAGAGCAAACATACAGTTCGGGCCGGAGAGGTGTTCTTTCATAGCTAGTTTTAGCTGCATTATCTTATAATGCGTGCTATCCAGAATTACGTTACTCTATAGATTATAAAGCTAGCCATCTTCCCATCTAGCTGACGCTAGTTAGGGGAACCTTTGTAATCATTGCTATACTAAAGCGATGTGATTTGGTTTTTGCTCTAATGGAAAGAATTCCGTACCAGACCTTCACTTTCGGCTTTAACTCTGAATCGTCTTGACTGGATGTACGCTTTACGTTTTTACACACACGGATGTTCCTCCCGCCACCCAAACATCACAGTAAGCCCATCAAAGTCATAAAAACTTGTCCCATTGCTATGTGGTTTAGGGAATCGCAAGTTTGCCGGCCTTTCCCAGAACATGCACAATGATCTCTGATTATTCAAATACATGATGTTGTGATGTCAAAATATGACTGAGTTGGAGAGTGCCTTGTGCGACTTTAATGGGAGTGGATCCTTTCACATCTCTGATCAGGTGTTAAACAACATGCTACAGTAAGGTGTAGATAAGACAGCTGTACTGCAGGTTACAAGTAGTTTACAGAAATTTAATTGGGAAACAGAAGTGTGCTGTATTAAATTATGATAGTTCAGGGTAAAATTGGTGCTTTTTGGAAATTATTTGTTTTGCTTTCGGAGTGGAGTTGTATTTCTATTGTGATTGCAATTTGTCATTAGGAAAGAATAAAAAAGTCCTTTTGTCATTTAAAATCTGATATACTGTTTTCTAATTTTTGCTAATCATTTTTCAGATGTGCTCAACAATTGCTAATTGATATAATGACTAGCAAAAAATGCTAATCAGTTTTTTTCCTTAATCTGATCACTGGTCAGATTTGTAGGTTTAGTCTGGTTACAGAAAACGTGTGGCTGATGGTGACGTTTAATTGGGATTCATGTCACAGATCATGAACTGAATATAGTCTATTGTATCTTAACACTGCGCTGTTTTAATTATTGAAGTTTTTAGCAGTGCAAATATTTCTGGTAAGTGGGATGTGAGGATTTTTTTTGGGGGGAACCTCGGGTGAATAGGATGTACGTATTTCTGTGACTTCCTGAATATTCTCTCAAGGCTGCTGGAAACTGTCCGACTTGATTGCAGCTTGTTGTCACCGCCCCCGCTGCAGCCGCCTGCTCTCGTTTTCCAGGTGAGGCGCAGTTCATCTCGAATGAGCCTATTGGTCCTGCTTCGAACCAACGCCGTCGCGATGCAGAGCCTCTGCGGCGACGTGAACCCCCACCGCAGAGCCTCTGCATCGCCTGCCGTGCACCTCGAAAATTTTTTTAACTGCACATCAAAGCAACGCAAACCGCAAGGGCACTGATTGGTCCACTCTACTACATCACTTCCGGTGCTTCGCTTTTCCGGTTTGTTCCTTCTGCTAGACCGCCATTTAAATTAAGGCTGAATCCAAATCTCCACCCTCTGGACTTGCAGACTGAGCCCTCACGGACTTCATGCGTACGTAATGTGACGTCCTCACCGTCATCACGTGAAGTCTGCATCATTACAAAAGGAGCTGATAAACAGGCTTCGAGTTTGTTTCACTCGTTTCCGTACAAATGCAGATTGATTACCTCTATAGCCTATATTTCTGTATCATGATGTTGAATTTTATATTTGGCCTACGTTATTAAAGTAACGTTTTAACATTAAAAATGTACAGTAAGTTGATGTGGTTTTTTGTGTGTGTGTGTGTGTGTGTGCTTTTTTTTCTGTCAGCAATTTGGAAAAATTAAAACATCACGTCTGTATTGCAACGAATTGTGGATAATTACACTAGCGCAGTCTGCTGAAGTCTGCACCCCAAGCAGACTCTCTGGAAGACCGCAGAAAGTCCGCTTGAGGCCCCTTGTGGACTGCATCAATTGTGTATTTGGACAGCCCTCAGCACTCCCGGACTTCCCGTGAACGCGCCCACAAAGTCCGCGAGTCTGGGAGTGCGGTGAAGTGCAGACATTTGGATGCAGCCTAAATCTACCAACGAGTCTCACATGATTTCAGGGCAGGTCCTTCGGAAACCTGACGCCACCTAGCGGTTTGGCGGTGAACTGCTTCGCGGCACAGCACGACACAAACGACCTCAAGCAGAACTTCCAAAGGTCCACGACGGCGTCGAGGCGACGGCGTGCCCTTTGCTATGCGCGCGGATTTCACTGCTTGCGTAGTGCGCGACTGGAAAGCTCCAATTGTTGTCAATTTTACCAGGTACACCAGGCGTGCGAGTGTGGTCGTGGTTGCGCACGCTTGCTGTAAAATCGGAATGGAGTCTATTTTCCCCGGTGGGCACGCGTGTACCGTGTCTAAATGATTAAATAGTGTGTCATATCCACTTATTTTCATAGTACTGAAGAATGATGACTCATGTCATTTATATTTAGGATCAAGTTACTAATGAGTTTATTGAATTCAAATGAACTGATTAAAAATCTACAACTTTAGCTAAAGCAAGTGGAAGGTGTCAACGACAGATGCCACCGGTAATGTCACATCAGAGTTTGAGTAATCAATATGGTCAATACTGATTATTAACCAGCGTAGGCTATGATGTAGACTATATCCTACCCATATTCGCATACAGGAGATGAACGCTCTTCAGTGATTCTGCGGCAATCGCTCGCGCAATCGTTGTTCCTGGTGTAGCCGGTTAAATTTACGAGCGAGAATATTCTCACGGGCTGCGCGCACCACAAACCTTGGTGTAGCCCTAGGATGATTCGCGTCGTCCGGCGCGAACCAGCGTCTTTTCGCGTGTGCTAGCGTCTTTGCAATGACTTTGAATGTAATCCGTCCGTGCGAAAAAAATTCGTTTCACGTTAGGTGGAAATGCAGCATTACAATCCAAGTAAATAAATAAATCACGTTAAGGCAGGTAAAGCCTATAATTTGTAATTAAACATGGAAATATGTTCAAACATTTTTTTATAATTAAAAAATGACGACAAACGGATGCGGTTCTCTGATCATGATAATGCATCAAAATTCCGGAAAATAGGGAATAACACACTTTAGCTTTATCATGAAAGGCCAGTCAGCATGAAAAGCTAGGAAAAGCTCACCTCCAGTGTAGTTAAATATCCGGACAGCTTTTTCACAATAGGTTCCAAGGCACAAGTTTTTGTCTGAGCATCGCACACAAATCCAAGGTTGAAGAGTAACGCATTGCGACTGTACTTCTTGTGTTCAATGCAAACAGGGCAACCAATTAACTTCTTCTCCATTGCAGTGCTGAATCAGTAAAGACACATGAGCATTTACATTGGCATCAATGTATCTGTATTGTGAGCCTGTAAACAATATGCTTTTGAAACAGTAGAGCTGGGGCTCTCAACATTTTCCAGAAAGGGCCAGTGTGGGTGCAGGGTTTTGTTCTAGCCATGCAGTTACATACTGATTTTACTAATCAAAGGCTTTACCAAAGACTCTTGAGGTTAATTAGTAGAATCAGGAGTGTAACTACTTGGTTGGAGTAAAAGCCGGCACCCGCCACTGGACCTTTCTGGATATGCCTGATGATCTGTGCAGCAGAACATACTCCATACTCACACTGTAATTAGTTTGTTCTGAAGTTCAGGTTTGGTGATGATGTACACTTGCACTGTGTCGAAGAGCTCTCTTGAAATGTATTCTTCTGGAACCTAGAAGCAACAATAACGTTTCACGCGCATACGAAGTCAACAAGAAGACAGTGTCATCGCTATCGCCACGATCAAGGGCCATAACTCAGTATAAAAATATGCTTCGACATCCATTTTCGAACTCAACTTCGATCATGAGTAGCTTATCAAGTATACAAAATTTCACGCAAATAGGCATAACAGTTTCAGAGAAATCTTGTCCCCATTGTGGCCCGGACGCAAGGACCCCAATCCAATAACCGAGGTTATTGACCGCGGTTACTTGCAAATGTGAGATCAAAATGCTGAGCACAAAATATAGCCGAGTGGAAAGAAGAGATTATTTAGCTTGAATATAGTTGGTAATTTTATTAGCCACTTATGCAGTCTAATATCGCAAGAAAATTTCCCATAGAATGATTTTGCTGATGGAAAAACTTACCTGATATGTGATTTTCGGACCCAAAGTAGGGTGGAACTCACTGAAAAATATGCACTCAATTCTGCTCATGCTTCTAATATTTTAATGACTAAATAAATACTTTAGTAACCGATGAAATGTATTTCTGTTGACATTTTTTCATTCCGCAAGCCTAAACAACCGCTGCAATGCCAAGTATCGTTGAACAATTCAGGAACCTCGCCACGGCAACAACAATGATTCACCCGGAAGTTATTTAGCTCATCTATTAGCTGATAGGTCAGTACCATAATATGCTCTTAATTTTCTAACAGTCGCTGGCATTTCCACGCGTATAAAACTGAACACTGGATGTTTTGGAATTAGAATGCCTTAATGTGATATGCCTGTTGCAGTCACCTTCAGCTGGACGAGCAGTTGTTTTCTGTGCCGAAAAAAATAAAAGCTTTGTGATTGTCTTGAATTGAAACAGTAATGTTGGGGTGGGGGGTTCTCAACAAAGTGTCCGTAGGTTTTCCGCGCAACAGCCCTCCGTGATTTATACAGACTATGAAGTCTCATGCTGGGCAGTTTTTGATTGGAAAAGACCAGCGCTCAGTTGTGTATAGTCCTCAAATATCTACAATATTGTCAACCAAGCCGCAATGAGACTACACTTCCCAGATCCGCCTACAACATGCAACAAAAAGGTGGAGCGTGCCCCACTGCCCGGTATGTGGTAGAGGAGAAGATGGTGGAATCTGCGAGTTCAACGTGCACGATACTCACTCCCAAACGATTTGGAAAATTTCGACCCACGCAACCAGGCATTAGGTATCGTTTACCTGGTGACAATCATAGATAATATAGACATAGTACGATAAAAGAACCAGACCTCTAAATTTGTTGAATCTTGTGATCCGCAATGAGAAAGATTTGACAGTGGAGGCAGCTAGCTTGTAGCTAGCTAAGTAACGTTAACTTGGCTAGATTTGCGTTGAGGGAATTTTTTTTCCACGTCTTTTTTTCTGTTGCTAACATTACTATACTATTTTCAGTTGTTTCGGTGGCAATGTCATTCGTGTCTGATGACTTGCTTAGTTGTTGATGGTCAAGGATTCGGGAAAGGGCTTGTTGAAAGCAATTCCGACTAGGAGACGTTGCATTTGGCCGCGTATCTTGCTAATAGCTATAATCGGCCCAGTTTTTATTTGAAGCTGTGAACGAAGCCACTCGGGCGCCATGCCGAAGAATAAAAAAGGGAAGCGTGGTTCCAACAAGGGTAAGTTTGGCTGTCGGTAAATCATGTGGCAGTGCGTTGAGTTCGTGTTAGTAAATGAATTTAAAGTTTGCTAGTTTGGGTATTATTTGTTTAAAAAAATCGTAGCCATGCGTTATGCGATTAAGACTTCAAGTTCCGTGTGTTGTTTGCGAAGTTTGACAACGTTGGTTGGCAGTGCCATCGGTCCTGCAGCTACTCGTCACAACATTTGGCCGGGTTGGCTAACTAGGTAGCTTGCTAGTTGGCTATATTAGCCGAATGCCGCGCTAGACCAGTGCTGATCTGTGGGTTCTGTGCGCTAGCTATTTTGGCCACGTTGTCAAATGGATAGCTACGATTGGTCTTCTCGGAATTGTGAAACGCCTTGCAGGTGGGAGATTGGATGGTTGAAAGGCGCATACGCGCAGCGTGTAGCTAATTTAATATCAGTATCACTCTTCTGGTCATAAACCGAACCAATGTGGCGTTTCATACTGCAACTCCTGCGTGCCTGCAGTCTGTTTTGAATCATTCTCTCCGTAGAATGCACAAGGAAACAAACTCGTGGGAGCTTATGCGCTTATCTATATTGTTTATGAATACCGGTAATCAATTTGTGTGTGGTACAGTTGGCTCCAAGTTTATGGGGTTTTTTTTTTTGGACCCATGACCCAGGAAACGTCAGCAAATTTAATTAAATATCCTAGTTATATTATTCCGCTATATACTTTGGAAAAAGAAAAACCATAAAAAACGACCGGTTTGTGAAAATCACTGTTGAATGTGCTGGTTAAGTCATGTGAATTTGCTGGTTAAATCATGTTCTTGTATTTTGACACCTTGTTCCAAATACGATGGTTTTGAAGATTCATCATTTTCAAAAATGTGTCCTTACTGGCAGGTTGAGAGCACTGTCATCTCCTATTTGAAGGTTTCACATTAATTAAGCCTTAAATGGCAACATGGTCCTTCGCTGCAGCATTGATTCTGGGGTTTTGCAAACTTATACCCCTTCCCCTACCCCTACCCGTCCTCTGCTTCCTTAGGCTCCCTGCGACAGGAGGTTCTTCAGCTGCAGCTGTCTGCAAAGGCCACTCTACAGGGTAAAGGTGCAGGTATGAGGGACCATGTTAAATGTTCCTCCTGCATACTGTCATCGTTAACCCATTGTCCACTTCGGCATGCGTCTCGGCTAGGGATGTTAAATGCTGCTGCTGCCTACGTTTGCCTGCTGTAATGAAATTCCTCTTTACGTGCCTTTATCTGTTCAGTTTTAGATACATCGGCCACATTTTAAATGTGATGCAGTCTTGAGATTTCAGGCTGTAACAAAATTTGAGGGCTGTAATTGATTCCTACGCAATATTCTATTTGGATGTAAAAAGCCTCAAATTACACTGTGTACATGAGGGTTTTCCTTTTTATGAAGTGAGACGTGTAGGACTTTTACAGTGGTTCTTTCCAGGTGCTTATAAACGGCACTGCATTGTTGGTTAATGTTTGTTTATCTTCAGAAACTTTTTTTTTTTTGTTGTTAATTCTGGGTCAGATGATGACTCTTCTCCAATTTTTAATTCAATTAATTCCATTGGAAAATTTAGTTTGTTTTTGAAGACTCATAGAAAAAGAACAAAGATCAGAATGAGGTCATTACAGTGGCATTGTTTGTTTATGCTCTTATTCTTTTGTCAGCATGCCTTACTGCCCACATGCTGCATTTCTGTTAGAGGCTTTAGTCATTCCATTTTAGCTGTTTTGGGACATTATGGTGTGAGTTTAGAATGTTGTAAGCACGCATACATCAAAATATTTATTTATTGTCAAATTGATTATAGGGGAAAATGTTGGGTGCTATGTGTTCACTTTTTTCATGTTCATGGCCTTAACGGAGACTCTAAAAGATTTGCACATTGTTGTTAATGCTGGTGTGAAGTATAGACAGACTTGGTGAAATAAAAGCAAGATACTGTATTGGTACCATTAGTTACAACGGCAAGGCACCAGTGGCTAAAACAAAGTGCATAGCTGAAGGTGCATATTTCTTTTGTCTTGAGGTACGCATGCAATTGTTTTTTCTCCATTTTGAAAGATGTCTGCTTTTACCCAACTCCTCAGTCTCTCCCACTCATCTTAAGACCATTACCACTGCCATGGCTGCATTGAGCTTTGTCACTGACTCTTGTGTAACCTCAGTACTTACACTGTGGTTGTGTTGCAGCACAGCATTCAATTCCATCGTGCTTGTCATTTTGCCACAGGCATGCAACTTGATGTCTTGTTTTCTTGAACGTCGTCTGACTGCTCTTTATCAATGTGTTTTTATTTTAGTTTCTACACTGTGTAATAAATTGTGTTTCTTTTCAATATCCTGATGCAGTGTTTTGGCCAATTGACCAGTGCGAATGTGCTTAGGCAGTAGGCCATGATGATGCAGGTTGTGGTTTGTCACGTTGATTCTTTGCAGAGTTTGTTCTGAGACGTGTAATTACACGTGGAGCTCCTCTCTGACACGGTCTCAAAAGTTTGCGATTAATGGTGATAAGGGAGCATTTCATTGCATGTTGAATTGCAGCACCTGGTCAGGGCAGGTCTCTACTCATGTTATATCTTCAAAGCTCAAGGTTGAGAGGGAAGCGAATGACTGATAGGAGTTTTCTTTATATTTCTCTCCTGGAGGCCAGAGTAGACCTACCTAGTAAGTTGGAATTGGATGCAGTCAATTGCTTTCTCGTTGTTCTCTGGCAGGCTTTTGGCCAAAAAGTAAGACCAAAGAGCAAGAACACAAGGAGGTCAATGGCTGTGTTAGGAATTTTTGCTCACACATGTTATTGTGTTATCAGCCATGTAGTAAACACTATATAGTGAGTGATTATACAGTCCTACATTTTGAATTGAGCCGTTGTACAGCTAGCTTCTCTTGAGGCAGTGCACTGATCTCTGGCCTCAGTTAAGCATTTGTTATGGTAAAGCTCTAGGCCCACTGGCTGACGGGAGGCACTGGCGCAGGACAGGAGTCTGGTCCTGCTGGCTCAGGGCTTTACTGTGTCCATGTGGATTATTGGGTAAGGTCATGTGACTAGTTGGCTGACTGATACATACTAAACACCCAGCTCAGTTGCCCAGTCAGTCGCAGCGGCTGTATAGGGTTCTTTCAAAGGTCATTACATGGCCTAAAAGACATGCGTCAGCAGCTGCGAATGAGATGCTTCATTTAGACCCTTGACTGTTCAAAACCTACTCGCACAATGGCATAGCCTTTTTTTGGTGATCTGTCCTTTATTGTGGCGCAGCTTGCAGGTCAGTGTAGCTGGTTCAGCCTGCTTTTAGTTGCAGTGGTCCTATACTGAGAATGCAGAAACCTGAATACTTGTGTGGGCTCCCCGTTTAGCCTAGCGTGCGTCAGCGCTGAGAAGAGAAGGCTGACCCTGCGCTCTAAATGGACCAGGAAGTGACTGATGGGCGTAGACAGCTGAGCTACTGACAACCTAAGTGACAAAGCTCGTTACCTCTGCTCTTTTTTTTTTTTTATTGAACCACTCTCACTATATCTTCCATTTTCTGTTTCCTCAGGTGGGAAGAATGGCGTAAAGGGAGAATCTGGAGCGAGTGATGATGACCTGGCCAGTGATGTTCTCAGTCATTACAGCAGTGCCAGCGAGAGCGCCTCTGTCCTGGAGGAGGGCACTGGTGGGTGCAGGGCAGGCCATGCATGTATGCACACATGCACTTATGTAGTAAAGGATAAGAAAACCTATGGTGTACTTGCATTTTCAAGTAAAGTACATAATGTTTGTTGTCTAAAATGATAAGCCATTATTTTATGTACATTTTTTACAGTGTTATCCGCGTTCAAACATCGCAGAATCCTACAAACTTCAGAATCTGCTATCACCACCATAAAAAATAATCGACCAAACAAACAGTGGGAAATATTATGCCCAGACTGGTGTGTGATGTCATGAGGGCTGGATATGTCTTTCGAATGTGCTTAGTCACAGTATAAGTATTGAAAGTTGCGTTAATAATCAAGAGCGTTTTTAGAGATATCAGTTGTTTGAATTACAACCGATTGTTTGCTGGAAATCTATATTTAATCCTGGACAATGCCGCAGAGCAGGGTTGTTGGGTATTCTCACGAAACTGGCGATCCGAACCTGACTGATGTGACCTGTCACCATTTTACCTTTAAACCGAAAGAGCTACCAGCCTGGGTGACGTAAGCATCTTCTTCCAGCCAAAGTAACGTGGTTTTCTTGTGCTGTCTTATACATTTAACATTTTAATGCAGTTTGCATGATACAAAAAAAAAAAATTTTAAAGTGCTTATCGTTTTGATAGCAGAGATTGTTCATTTCATTTGGCGATGCAAGTTCACCATAAGTTTTATCCTTTAAAGTGTGCACACATTCATGCATGTATGCATGCAGCAACTACACATATGTACATTACATGTACTCATGTGCTTATGTTGCATTACAGGTGTGCACATACATGCAATTCTTTGCACAGTACATGTAGGCTTGTGCTTATGCAGTACTTCAGGTGTGTACGCATGCAGGTGTATGTGCAGTACATGTACACATGCTTAAGCAGTATAACAGGTGTGCACGCATACATGCAGCCAGAGTCAGCTTTAACCAATTTGGTACCCTAGGCAAGATTTTTGTTATTGCCCCCAGTCGATTCCACACGCTTAGGCGGAAACTGCATGTAACTTAAAGGAATACTTCGGCCATTTTGCACTTTAAGCCTTTATCGCTGGTTTACCATGAAATAGAATGGTTCAGGCGCAAATTTCGACGAAAAGCTCTGTTTGGAGAAGTTTGGGTCGTTTTGTTAGCTCCCGTCAGCTGCCAATGTAATGTCAATGGGCATGCTGAAATCGGTCCTAAAACAACATTAAACGTTCGTTTTAAAGGACGTGAAACTCACCGAGTGGTCGTTGGTGTTCGTTAGTGTTATTAAGAAAAAAAATCATAAAACCTGCTGGAAAGCAGACTTTTCTATCAGTCATTGTGGAACTATTTTTTAATTTTTTTTCAGCTGAACCACATCTGTGTGTAAACTTCCGCTTGACAGTTTCAAAGCCTCCCGGCCAGTTGATGCAATAATAATAATGCAATAAAGGACCACAAACATGGCGAAAACAACCCCTTTTACATTTCCGGCGGCGGATTAATACCGAAAAATTGAGGCATCCTATTCAAATCAATGGCTACATCAAAACGACTAATAAAACCTGCTGGAAAGCAGACTTTTCTAAGATGTTTGTTTTAATAACATAATTGAACACCAATGACCACTCGGTGAGTTTCACGTCTTTTCAAACAAACGTTTAATGTTGTTTTAGGACCGATTTCAGCATGCCCATTGACATTATATTGGCAGCTGACGGGGGCTAACAAAATGACCCAAACTTCTCCAAACAGAGCTTTTCGTCGAAATTTGCACCTGAATCATTCTATTTCTTGGTAAACCAGCGATAAATGAGGCTTAAAGTGCAAAATGGTTGGAGTATTCCTTTAATGACTGAAGATGCATGCCATTTCTATACATCAATAATTAAAACGCTAAGGCTTAAAAACCAAAGGGGATGTAGAGGGAATAACATCTTCAACATTTCATTTTACTATTACTGGAGGGTCCAGGAGATGTCAATAAAAACATGTTTGGTTTCCTGAGGTGGTTCATGTAGCACATTATAGGAAAAAGTTTTTCTTTAGAGAATAACACAGCAGTATTTACTAACACCTGAATAACTGGGTTTCTGCAGGGATGAAGAACTCAAGGCCTAAGAAAACTGGTGCAAAATGGTGTCATTTAAAAGAATAGCTTGCGACTATGTGCTGTTACGTGAGCTGCTGGAATTCGGAGGTTAATTGAAATGGGGAATGTGCTTTCTTTGGTGGCGTGCTGTCTGCCTCCAACCCTAAATGGCATAATTGCTTTCAACCTATTACCATGTAAGATTGTTTGATTATTAATCGAGCTATATACAAGCCCATAACAATTAAGAAATGTCAAGGAAATCACCGTTAGGGTATAGTGACAACGAATATGAGACCTGAGCTATTGTAAGGATGGTAATACAGATAATCACTAAATATAAAACTCTGAATTCCGTTTCCTGTATTAGCACTTAGCAGTGTAGCTTAATTGTGGCCCCCAGACGAAATCGGGACTACTGTGGATTTAGCCTCGTCACGCTTCCACCGCCACCGTGGAGATGTCCTTGTGGATGCTCTACAGGTCACAAAGTTATAGCTATTTCTTTTATAATTGGTGTGTATATGGGCAGTAGTTGGGACACGGCGCCTAACAATTTTGGTTGCCACGGTAACATAATTTACTAAATAATAGACAATTTAGTGTCAAAAATAAGCCAAAATGAAAAATGTGGGCAACTGGGGGCTACACCCATTGGTAGCGGGCGACCGACATGTATTTTAAGAGTGCACTTCATCAAAATGTTTTCAGATTTCAAAAGAATGGGCTACATTTGTGAAGTGGGCAGTTGCACATTTGTTACCACGATGCGATGATAATGAATTTATTAAGTACCAACGTTTCTGACTTCAAAACATTGGTTTTTAAATAATTTAATAAATGTTATCGCATTGTTGCTATGAGTGTGACACTGCCCTTTTCTATTTGTATTCTTGCCTTGGGCAGCAGCTCTGCAGCACTGCTGTGCATTCTCTCTCTCTTCTTCTCGCAAAAAAGAATACATTTGAATTGGGAAACATTCTCAGCTTGTAGAACTCACTGCCTATAGAAATTTAGCGCAGATGGGTGTCATTTAAATTCAGCTAACAAATACGTGCCATTTTATGAGCTACTGGAATTCGGAGGTTAATTGATATAGGATATGTAGTTATGTTTTTGGGGGCTTATTTGTAATATTTATTAATGGTGGCATTAATAGCACTGCATCAGTAGAGTCCTACACTTTTTTTTTTTTCCCTTTTTATTACTTCCCTCACTTCTTATGGACTGATGGCCCCCCTTGCATATTCTTATACTGCCTATGCCTTGGACCAGCTCTGCATGCAGGTATACGTGTTGTTCGTGCACTTGCGCAGTAATACACGTGCTCATGTTACGCGTGTATATGTGCAGCTCATGCATACATTTGCATATACAGTAATGCAAGCGTGCACTCATGCAAGCATGTGTACATACTGTACATGCATGCATGTGCTTACACAGTAATGCATGTGTGCACGTGCATGAACATACAGTACTGTAAAACAGTATTAGGCACATTTAAAACAATTCTTTGCTTCCAAATATCATGAAATGAGAGGTTTTTTAGTATTGAAAAATGTACTATCAAGGAGCATGAATTGTTGAAACCTAAATCAAATCAATCGTTGGTGTGACTACTCTTTGCCTAAAAATTAAGTGCACCGTCCTTTAGTTTCATAGTTTTGGAAGATTGGCTTTTTGCTTGTTACATTGGAGAACTTGCCACAGTCCTTCTGTGGACAAACTGCCTCACTTGTGTCTGTCTCTCCATGTGATCCCAGGCAGCAATGATGTTGAAAGTGGGGCTATGACAAGGCTATATCATCTATATCAGCCATATTTACTAAAATGCAAACATTATTTGTATTGTTGTTTTTTTTAATTAAGTTAGCCTGGAATCCATACATATCAAGTGCTGGTCACTCCCAACGGTCACTGACTGATATCAGTCTGGCCTCAGTCGTATAGCCAGCGTTTAGCCCTTACGTCACTAATGAAGTGAATATATGAATATTCATGTTTTCTGCTCTTGGCTGATTGGGTGACCTTTTGGCGAGAACCACCAATCGCGCGGCGCCATTTGCAGAATGAATGCTGACCGGGTTATCCATCGCATCTTGTCAGAAGTGGTAGCTACGTAGGCGAGCAAGTAAACGTTGGGATATACAAGTTGTTGCATTTTGCATGTATATTTCCTTTACATCAGGCATTTTACAACACAACTAACGGCTGTACTCAGCATTACGAATATGAGTTAGCTGGCCAGCTACAGCATTCGTGAATGTTATTTGACATGAGCTTAAAAATTAGATTGTGGCTTGCTTGCGTTTACTCTTGGAGTGGTTGTTAGGTTTTGAACAGGATAATGTTTAGCCATATCTGCATTTTGTTTATTTCAGTGGGATTCCCGGTATAATGAAGGCTAAATTAAATAATACTCAAATTACATGATGTATTTCACTGTAATTGGCATTAGCTGTAGCTTGAAGGGCAAGATTGCATCAGCTAGGTTAAAGTGATACTCCACCCAAAAACTATAATTTGTATAGCAATTACTCACCATTAGATTCTTGAGTGGACAAAGTTGTTTTCACCTGGCGCACTTTATGGCCACTGGAGAGTTTTGAAAAATTATAAAAAATTCCATTTTTGCTGGAAGCAAATGGGGTCACCCAGTAGCAACAGAAAAACTCTGCAAAACGTCTGTTGACAAACTTTCAAACCATCGTCCAATGCATCGTCCAGTATAATCCAAGTCTGCTTTGTCCACTCGTATCCTCAGAACTCTTGAAACGCGGTTATTTTTCGCTAAAAATAATAAAATACCACAGTTATGCTTCAAGTAAGCTCGCTCATTCAACGAAAGTCCCGCCTCCCGGCTCGTTCATTCTGCTGCCACTCAGATGAATACACGTATAAACACGTCTTCTCCCTTCTCTCAAAAACTTTATTGGTCTCTGGGCACGAGCCTGTCTACTTTCTTCGGAAAAGAGACGATGGATAGCTTGTTCCTATTATTGCAACCTATTGCTGCACAAAGTTTTGGCATTTTTAATGTGGATGGCCAACGCTTGTTTATTTTGCCGCTTTCCCCCGCTTTTTTAATATCTGATATCAATCCAGTACAAGATCATAGCGATCAAATATATTCTTTTTCCCTTTAAAAACGATTAAACGTCGATGGCAATAACAGTATCACTGAACATATAAACACAAGCATTATTTCAGTTTGAAAGTTTTAATTCGTAGTTTGCCGCAGTCCATACTGTATTTTTGTATTGCCAGATGTTACGTGACCGCTGCTGAGAAAGACACAGGTCTCGAACTAAGTTCATTTTCTCATGATCTGTTGGTCTTAAAAATGCCATTGCAGCACCAGAATATTTGGAAGATATGTGGCCTGTGAAAACCAAGTCCAGTATTTAATTCTGTGACAATGGGGCAAAATAATCGGTGATAATCTATGCTCACGTTCACTTCACTTCTCCCCATTGGAATAAATTCATTCAGGACCCCCCGCAAGTCTGTCTAAAGGGGTGGGGCACCCTGACGACTGTGAGCCAATCAAAGATCTCGCATGGATTTTGTGCGAATATTTGAAAGTCAAATGCTGGCCTACCGACTGAGGCCAGACATATCTGCAAGTGACCGTTGGGAAAGCTTGATATGGATGGATTCCAGGCTAATATTAAGTATCTCAAATCTGAAGTTTGTTGAAATCAATAATGATGTAGAAAAGGGGGAAAAAAATGAATATTTAAGACCAAATTCAAAGAAGATTGAGGGTGCCTAAAACTTCTGCATGATACTGTATACAGTACGTACAGTACATAATATGTTATTAATTGCTTGTTTCCGTATTGCCTTGGTATTGGTCTGAGGGTTGCCGTATTGCGGCCTCGGGCTAATACCGTGACCCAAAGGACAATACCAAGGCGATGCGAAAATAAGCAATTTATAATATTTTTATTAATTGGTTAAGTATGTTGTGCTATCATGACAATATTATGACTATGACTTCTGAAGTACGCGACTTCAAGACGCTTGAGATGCTAGGTCCGCGACTGCTTGTGCACCTGCTGAACTCGGCCAATACAGGATATATTGGCAGGCCGTTTTTACTGTATGCGAGCAATAACATACCTAACCAATTACTTAACATCTGTGCATGCACAGGCATTCAAATGGGCACTCATGCACGCATGAACAACCATGCGTGCACACAAGTGCTGTACATTGGTCAACTCATGCACACGGTAGACGCACGTGTGTGCTTTCATTCAGAGTCATGAATGCATGCACAGTCAGTTGACACAGTATGTTGACATTGTGTGGCGTTCGTATGAACTTTATTTCCCTGTGTTATGAGAATCCCTTTACCCTGTCTGTGTTGAGCACTAATGCTGTATGTACTGCAGGCATGGAGCCAGTGGATGAGCAGACTGCACAAGAGGAGACTGAGGACAAGCTGAAACAGTGCATCGACAATCTAATGGACAAGAGGTGAGTGTGAGTGCGTGTGTGTGTACGCATGCACGCATACACACATGGGTGACCACATATGACTGTGTTTAATGTGCCATACAGCTCTGGCAGTATTTTTAGATGTTGGTGCATGAAAATTGCGCGTCTGTAGAAGCCCCTCGAGGATTAAGCCCAGAACGCATTCATTCTCTTTCAGCGCAAAAACCCGGCTGGCTGCCTTGGAGAGTCTCAGGCAGGCCTTCTCCTCCAGGCAGCTGTACGAGTTCCTGCTGGAACGGCGTCTCACTCTGAGCGACTGCCTGGAGAGGAGCCTGCGGAAGGGTGAGGGGCCGGGGGGAGTGGGTTAGCGGGGAGGCTCCATCCCAACTAGCGTATCATTTTGAACATCGTGTACCGCTATGTATCTTCCTAGAATTGGCTCAAGTTTTGAAAGTTATTGAAAGCACATGCCAGTGCTGCCATCAATTTATTTCTACTATTCTGAGAACCAAAACATAGAAATTCTTGCTTTACATTTGTATTGTATATACAAGTGTATATACTATATATATATATATATATATAGCCTTAAGCATTTCCAGATGTTAAGGTGTACTGTGGAATTACAGTAGCAAATGTAGCTTGACTTCTGATGGATTTGGCAGGATAACCTTCATTATGTGCAGAGCACATACTGAAAGTCCACCCTTCCGAACTACTTAATCACATCATCATTCATACACAAGTTAAAGTATTACCTGTAGAAATATATTGAAAAATGATGGCGGGCCATTTTTCGGAACTGGGAGTTGCATGCAGTCCCCGAGAGTAAGCAGTGTATGGTTCTTATGCAAGTGATTCTGTTCGTAGTTTTCCTTTGGGTGTGTAGGGGTCAGAGATAATGGAGTGTTTGGGAGTTTTGGAAAAAAAAAAAAAAAGTGCTTGCTTCTGTCCTCCCTGTCAGGTGGAGGAGAAGAGCAGGCGGCAGCGGCGGGCGTGTGCACCCTACTGTGTGTGCAGCTGGGTGCGGGAGACGAGGGAGAGGAGGGCTTCAGAACGCTCAGGCCAATCCTCGGCTCCATCCTCAGCGATGGCTGTGCCAGTATTGCTGCCCGGCAAAGTGTCAGTGTCCACCTCCCTCCAGCCCTTAGCAGCGTAGCATTTTCATGCATTAGCCTGTTAGCTTGTTATCCTGTACCATTCTGAGTCAGTATGCTAATACATAAGTGCATATGTATTAGTAAAACCTCTCCCTGTATGCTAATATAGAAGTACAGTATGTAGGTATTTATAAAACATGTCCGCGTATGTTAATATATATGTATGTAGGTATTTATAAAACGACTCCCTGTATGCTAGTGTACACAAGTGCGTTGGTATCTATAAAAACCCTCCCTGTATCCTAGTATATAGGTATGCAGGTATTTATAAAACATCTCTCCGTATACTAATATGTGAGTAGGAATTTATGAAACCTCTCCCTGCATGCTAACATATAAATATGTAGATATTATCAAACATCTCCCTGTATGTTAATATATACTCAGCGCGCACACATGAGAGGTATCTTATTCATGGCTGCAGTAGGGTGGGGGGGTCGGTCAGCGACAGTGCCTCCTTCCCATTCTCGGACACACAGCTGACTGATTGTTGACCAGTGACAGTGTCGCAAGCCATAGATTTTTTATTATTTTTTTTGCTTTGCTTTGCTTTTTTTTTTTTTTTTTTTTGCTCTGTGTGTCCATGTGGCAAGTGTCGCGATTACAGTACCCACGCGCTTTTCTTTATTTCACTCATAACTCACTGGGAAAACAATGAAAACTGATTTGAGTCAATGTGCAACAGACACAGTGCGTTTTTAATGGCGCCAAGTATATAAGTGCGTAGGTATTTACAAAACGTCTCCCGTCTTTGTTTTTCCTGCCTTTTCCAGTGTGCCACAGCCCTGGGAATGTGCTGCTACGTCTCTGCCGCTGAGGGTGCTGAGGTGAGGTTTTCCCTTCATTTTACCAGCGCCTGGAAAATTATGGCTGTATGTAAATATCCCTGACAAACTGTTGGAACATGCCTGATGATCATAATGTGGACATTTCCAAAACAAAGTGTAGCGATGAAAGTCTTGTGCGTCGTAGCACAGAAATAGGCTTGGTGTTTGAGAATATCTGACCCGTCATCAGCTCCCATTAACTCATGATCAAACTTTTCTGGTTTACTTCATCGTGCTTGGCTGAGGATTTATGATCTGGGTGCTTTGCCATGCATGTGCATGTCGTTCATTGAAACTGTTTGTGTTAGGACCTGGTAAAATCCTTGAGCCATCTAGAGAGCGTGTTCACCAGCTCGTATCCGAATCGTGAGGGCGCACTCCCCACCCCAAAACCAGGGACTCCTGGGCTCCACTGTGCTGCTCTACAGGCCTGGGCGCTGCTGGTCACCTTGTGCCCTGCCTCATACCTCCATACACTGCTCAACAAGTGAGTTCTTGGGCGACGGTTTAGTCCAAAGCAATGAGGTTTTTTAAGCATTATAATTTGTTTCTTCACTGCAGTCACTGCATTCTGTTAGCCAGTCCCATTGAGCAACTTCATTTGCATCGGCCACGTGTGCTATGGAGTTTACATTCCTTACATATTGGTTGCTTAGTGAATTTTAGTGTGAATGTGTTTACAGTCAGCAATGGTTTATTTCAAGTTGCATGTAGCAGAATTACAAAAATGCCTGTGAAATATCCTTTTTCGCCTGACATACCAGTTAAGTGTCAGGTATACTAATAAAAACTTCGTAGACTTGGCTTTCATTTACAACCTCCATTCCAAAAAAGAAAAAATAAAAAAAAGTGCTGATTTCAAAGGTCTGTGCACCCTCCTTCATATTAAGAATAATACAACCCAATTTAATTTGATTATTAATATGAATTTAACAGCTTTTTGAGACATACAATGTGATGATGGAAACAGTCTGAAAGGTTGCCACAGTTGACTTTACTATGGTGTAACATCACCATGTTTTAATCACACTCTCTAAGCGCTTTAGTGCTGACAGCCCTAAATTAATCAAGTCAAGCAAGCAGAATTTCCCCCATTCCTCCATTATGCAGGTCTTCAGTTACACAATGAGAAATGGCCTTTCTTGCCGTACATTTTATTTCACGATGCACCATACATTCTTAGAGACCGATGAGGACTACAGATTGGCCAGTCTTGATACCGCACTCTCTACTTGCACAGCCATGCAGTTGTAATCCATGTAGAATGTGGTTTTTCCATTGTCTTGCTGGAAAGTGTGGGGACATCCTCGGAGCAGATGATGTCTGGATGGCATCATGCATATCTGTCTATGTTAATGATGCCCACTGGCACACCCCTCCCTGAACCTGACACCTGATCCCAGGGTTTGCTTCTCGTCATCTTTTGTCCTGAGAACACAGCGGCTGTTTTTTTTTTTTTTTTTTTTTTTGGGAACCACTTGAAATGAGCCCAGAGAATTCGGTAGTGCTTTTGGACTGCATTAATATATGGTTTTGTGTTGGAATAGAGAAGCTGTAACTTGCATCCTGGGATGCAGTGGTGAATAGTGTTGACTGAAAAAGGTTTACGGCGGTCTCTTCATTACAGTAACATGACAGTTCTTATGGCGGTGGCGTCTTGAGGGATTGGTCGTCATACACATTCAGAAGTGGTTTTCGGTTCTTGCCCTTTATGTGCCTGGATTTGACTGGATTCCTTCCTTTATTTAGTGATCTTACAGACTGGAGGGTGAAATTTACAAAATCCTAAGATTTCTCCTTGGGGAATGTTGTTCCTGAAGTGAAGAATTGTCAGCATACGCATCTGTAGTCAAATTAATGAGCCTTAGCCCATCTTTGTTCCTGTGGTATTAGACTGTCTTTCATGCTATAACTCGAATAGCTCACCTGTGTAGTATTTCCTGTTTCACATCACCTCATTTTTTAAACTTGCCGCATCATTATTAGTGTTAAGTTTCTCCTATCCCAACTTCTTTGGAGTTTGTGACAGTCATTAGATTTGTAATAAGTCAAAATTTTCTATAAACCATGGAATTCAAGAGTTAAATCATCAAATAATGTGCTGTAGTGTTTTCAATATAGTGGAGGTGAATGAACTTTTCTTATCACTCCTTGTTGGTTTTATTTGCATTTTCTATGGGGTGGCAACTTTTTTGGGAACTGACATTGTAGTATTTTATTTCGCATTGCCAGCCTTCTCTTCTTGATGTACATTCTCACGCTCTCATGCATATCCTACAGACACCTGCCTAAACTTCAGGCCTGCTTGGAATGCAGTGACGTCAACTACAGAATCGCTGTTGGGGAGACCATTGCTCTGTTGTTTGAGCTGGGGCGAGACCTTGACCGGGTAAGCCTCCGCTCTGTGCACCACCCTTTTCTCTACGCTCTCCGTCCGGTTATAATCGTTGTATTTGTACAAATCCAAAAATTAACATGCATTTGTACAGCTAAAATTTTGAACTCTGGTGTAAGTTCTCGCAGAATATCTACCCTGATGTGATAACTGTTTGCTTTGCGTGTGTGTGGGTGTGTGTGGGGGTGTGGGTGCGGGTGCGCGTACGTGTGTGACCCATAGGACTTCCAGTATGATGACTGTGACACCTTGTGCGACATACTGAAAGGCCTGGCTACAGATGGGAACAAACACCGAGCCAAAAATGACCGGCGGAAACAGCGGTCCATCTTCAGAGAAGTCCTGCACTACATTGAGGTGAGAACAGGGGAATAAACAAAGAATATTTTCTGTTTTATAATATTTTATTGTATTCCTGGATGACGTGTCGGGGATACTATGGATCAGGGTTTGTCACGCTGTATCCACCGGCGTGTAGACTTATTTTTATTTTTATTTTTATTTTTATTTTTTTGAGCACTCCACAAGTCACAAATTTCGAGTTATTTGTTTCATATTTGGTGTGGGCCTTGTGTGCGGTAAGGTCATGGAGCCTGTTGATTTTGGGAGTGATTGCTTTAGGGGGTCCAGGGATTCACGTCCACCAGCGGGCGACCAACTGTCTAATTTGTTTATTTTGTAGTTTATTGTAGTTGTTTTCACTGTTAGTACCATATTACCTGTTGACAGTATATCCACTGCCCTGCATCCCTGTAGTACAACAGCTATCTGGAAACGTATTCTTGTGAGCAGTGAATTATTGCCAGAGGCTTTGAATTGTAATGGTAAGCAAGTCCTGTTCCCTTCACAGAACGAGGACTTCACTGAGGAGAAGATTCGCTTCGGTTTGGAGGGCATCTATATCGACAGCTGGACGCGAAGAAGGATCTATGATGCCTTCAAAGCGGTTCTAGAATCGGGAGTGGGACACCACTTGCAGGTCAGTAGGGTTTGCCCACAGGCTGCAGTGTGACATGGTTGCATGGTTTACCAATTGATCACAAACACCCAACCATAAAATATTTCATTACGGCTGTGAATTATGCATAGAATAAGAATGCCATGGTATAGGCATGCTTTTCTTTGTTCAAAGCTTTTGTACCTATATTCAGTGGGCTCTAAAATGACTGGCACCCCTGACTGGTGATGCACTTTCAATACAAGAAATATAGACAATATAATTCTAGAGAAATTGAATATACTAAGGTGTGAAATACTTTAGCAGTGTTTTGATGGAAACAATCAAATCACAACAATCATTTAATACAAAAATAATTTCCTCAAAATCAAGGTTTCATAATAATTGGCACCCTTCATTTAGTATTTATTGGGGAGTCTTTTCTTGTAATTTTTGACAAGGTTAAGGCACACATTTGAGGGGATTTTGGACTATTCCCACTAAGTGGATCCTTTTAAGATCCTTTACATCCCTCAGCTTGCGTTTATTAACTGCCCTCTTCAGCTCAGCCCACAGGTTTTCAATTGGTTTGAGGTCTGGCGACTGAGATGGCTGTTGAAGAATGTTGATTTTGTTGTCACTGAACCATTTCTGTGTGGATCTTGAGGTATGCTTTGGGTCATTGTCTTGTTGGAAAGTCCGCTAATGGCCAAGTCCCAGCCCTCTGGCTGAGGCAACCAGATTGTTACCCAAAATATCCTGATACATGGTAGAATTCATCATTACATTAATCTCAACCAGTGCCCCTGGACCTGTTGAATTGAAACGGCCCTAAAAGATGACTGACCCACCATCATATTTCAGAGTGGGTATGAGGTGCTTCTCCTTGTTGCATCTGTTTCAACGACAAACATGCTGATGCTGCATCTGACCAAAACGTGCAATTTTGGTCTCATCTGACCTAAGCACCTTGTTCCAGTCATAATTTTTGTGATGGTTGGCAAACTCCCAGTGCTTGCTTCTGTGCCTTCTGGTCAGAAAAGGCTTTCTTCTGGCGACCCTTACAAAGAGCCTGTGGTTGTGGAGGTGGTGCCTGATGGTGCTTTTTGAAGCCTGGTGACCCCAAGATGGAACCAAGGCCTGCAATTCCTTCACAGTGATTCTTGGGGATTTTGTTGCTTTTCTCATCATCCTAATCAGTATCCTGTGGGGCAAAATGCAGTTGCGTCCTCTATGCTTTAGCTTTTCAACAGTTCCATATCTTTGGAATTTTTAGCCTGCTTTGCCTCTAGACCAATTGGGCTTCCGCTGTGGTTAGATACCTTTGTGGTTGTCTGTTGTGCATCTGTGAACTTTTTGCCTTGTCTAGCGCCTCCAGTTTTTCATGGATCCTTTTCATATTTTATGTGTGTATGTATTAGATGAAAATGTAGGTCAAGTTCGATTTTGTGGCCCGTGACCCCAGTTGATTTTGGTGACCCTGAAGTCAGTTTCAAGGTCACAGACCAATTACATTTGTTTTACCTTTGTAAGCCTTGTTAATGCTGTATCTCAGGGACCGTGGACTGATTTTGCTCATATTGAAAAGTAACTGGTACCTAGGGGGTCCTGCGAGCCCTGTTGATTTTGGTGACCTTGAGGTCATTTTCAAGGTTACTGCGCAATAACATAAATTTTGCCCTAGTAAACCTTGTTTAAGTGATATCAAGAACTAGTTGACCAATTTTGCCCATTTAGCACCAGCATGTACATGCGGCGGGGGACACAGTCACATTAGTGACAATTTCTTGTTTTTAATTCGATCAGTAAATGATTTTGGTTGGTTCACTTTGAACTTAAAGTAAGTAAAGTTTATTTATATTGCACCAGGGCTCGCGCTACCCATTCGTCAATTCGCAATTGACGATCTCTCCTGCAGTTTGACGATCTGTAAGTCACATTTGACGATAAATTTGACGAAGACCTTTCAAAAGTGGGGTCACGAGATTTGCGCAAATCTGCAATAATATTTGGAGGGGGGTTAATATATAATATAGGGTCGGCCAAGAAAACACAACTCACAAGCCGACTCTGGCTCTCCGACTCCGCAAACCGCACTCCGTCTCCCGTCCGGGGCGCAAGCTCCAGGAACGTCATGAAGAAGCGCGAAACGAACCGCGTGTAGCCTACTGTACCCTTATGCAGCGTTCAAAACAACTCGAAGTCGGAAAAAACGAGGCTCCGAGTTGTCAAAAATGAATTGAACGGCGTCGAACTCGAAATTACAGGTCGGAAACTCGGGTATCATTTCAGAGCTCCGATTTTCCAACTTGACGCCACATTCACCGAAAAATGGCGGATGTGTAGTTTACTTTTAAGCAAATATGGAAGTTTTCTGATTAAAATACATATGTATGAAATCAATCATATTTCATGGATCACCTGATCGGTTTCGGTTGTTCTTCAGTGTCACAAAAAACTGGAAACGGCTGTCAGTGTTTTCTTTTAAACCCTCCGAGCATTTAAATACAACTCAGCGTCTTTGCAGCATCCATGTTTTTCCCACATTACGACTTAAAAGCACATGAACACATCGAAGTCGGAAGAACGATTTGGTCGACTTGGGAACTCCGACCTTCCGACATCACATGAATGCAGCATTATTAGGGCCGGAATACTCCACCCACCAGCTCATGCTCGAGCCGATAGACTACGCAGCTGTTAGTGGTACTGATTACAGTTGTTGTTCCTTGAAGCTCAATGGACAGTAAATAACATTTGAAAGTACTTTGTTATCAATATTTGGTCCTTTGTACTGAATAAAAAGCAAGTTGATGTGGTTGAATTTATGCAACATTGTGATGTTGCACATGTAGTCCATGTTAATGTAATTTTTTACCAAGTCCAAGTGTTCAGTTCTCACTCAGCATAACACTGCAGTTGTTCCTTGAAGCTCAATGGTCAGTAAAGAACATTTGAAAGTACTTTGTTATCAATATTTGGTCCTTTGTACTGAATAAAAAGCGAGTTGTTTTTTGCATAAATCTTTTCTTAATTGCATTTCTTTCATAGGCAGTAGCTTCTTCTGTTTTGCCAAAGCCTTCTGACCCCCTTCCTCTTCTTCTGGACTTGGGACCAGCTTCTTTAACCTGTGTCAGTAACTTGCAGATAAAAAAAATAATTCATGCAAAAAGCAGACTGGGAATGAAGCAAGCTAAGGGAGAAAGTCCCAAGTGAGGTGGGGTTAATACTAAAAAAACCATGCTACTAGCACAGGAACAAGGAAGGCGAGGCTAAGTCAGAAAGGACAGAGGAAAGCACACGGTCAGATAGGACATTTAACAGCACATGGTTGTAAGTAAAAGCATGATAAAAATAATACAATGACGGTGCAACAAAACCTACAAGAAATTGATTGGTATTAGAGACCCTCACAACTGGACATCAGATAAAAAAAAGTGACTAGGGGTAAAGTTATTTGACTAATTGAAATTGCTTTTTGGCTAATCATTTGACTAATAGGTTTCAGAAGCCAGCTCTAGCCCTGTTGCACCTTTCACAGACAGGGTCACAAAGTGCTTCACAGTCATTTACATAGAGAAAAGAATAAATACCATAAAATACAATAAAAATAGGGATAGAATAAGAACACAGAAAGATTCAAATGCCAGTAAGTCAAGTCAAGTTCATGAGTAGAATGAAAGGGCAGCGCCCAGCCTAATCCTTTTCCCCACTACAGCAAATGAGGCAAAAAACTCCCAGTAGGGAGAAAAATCCTCAATATAGTGGGGAAGCCCATCCCCCGCGGGCTAGCTAATTAATAACAAAATAAAGTAAAGCGGAATAGAAACATTAAATTGTACAGTATTTCTCACGTATTGTTATTTAGAATTTCTTATACAGAGATACCAAGTCTCACGCATTTTTTAAGCTCATTCACCGTAGTCCGCAATTATTCATTGAACGCTTAATGAGATTCTCACGCGGTATTAAAATCCTTGTGCAATGAAGTTTCAGTTTCACTGGCGTAAAGGTGGACCTCACCACAAGTAACATGGAAAGCGATTATGACTCTGGACTTCCCGTGCTTCTCTTTACTCAGGGATTAGAAACAATGCATGTGTTTCATGATTGTTTTAATTGTTTTAATGAAATAAGACCATTTGAAACGTCTTTATGCAATTCTATTGCTTTTAATCCCTCAGTAAAGACAAGCCTGAGATTTCCCGAGTCATAATCGATTTCCATGTCACTAGTGGGGAAATCCACCGTAATGCACGTGAAACTGATTAACTTGATGCACAATGACTTAAATTCCACGAGTGAATTTCTTCAGCGCGCGTTTATAGAATAATTGCTGACTACGGCACAGGAACGTGAATGCCACTAAGAGGAGAGACTCACGCCTCATGCCCGAGACTTGGCATCTCTGCTTATATATTTTGTGGAATTTTTGAAAGTATTATTTGTGCATTGCCAGTCAGGGGTGCCAGTATTTTTGGAGCCCACTGTAAACGTATGTATGTATACACTGCACTGCTTGCCAAAAACAAAGTCTAATATTTTGTTGGGCCACCTTAAGCTTTGATCATGGCACACATTTGTTGAGGTATTGTTTTGACAATCATATACAATGTTGCAGCATTTATGTCCAGCTAAATTTGCATTGCATTTATTTTTGGCCAAGATATTGTATTGACGAAGGGTCAGTCAAACCACTCCATTAAGCCTTCTCCAGCGCATCCCAAAGACTTTCAGTTGGTTAAGGTCCGGACTTTGAGGTGGCCATCTTATGTTTGAAAATGTCTCCTCATGCTCAAAGAACCACTCTTCAACAATGTGAGCCCGATGAATCTTGGCATTGTCATGCTTGAATATTCCTGGGCCATAAGGGATAAAATGTTGGCCAACAATTGACCCCATTTGAAACATGGCAACATCTTTTCAATGACCATGAGATATGTCTTACGCCATGGTTGTTTAAGAAATGAGGAAGTAAACTCTGAATCAGTCAGGATTAAAGGAATTATTGCCTGAAGTAAACGCTAAATCAGTTGGTGAGTGAGATGAGTGATCGATCTGCATTTATGCCTTCTGTGCGTGGCTGATGTTATAGAGAGGATTGACCAGCCCCCAGGCAGTCAGATTCTACCAGGGTCAGAGTGAGCCATTTGATACGACTGTTGGCACTGTCCAATTCCTACTTTAAATTTATGCCAATTCACTCTAAACCCCATCAACTATATCTTCATTCTGCAAAGCAGTTATGTTGATTGCAGTTGTTTCTTGCTTGTATGTTGTATTGTGTTATTGCCACATTGCCAAAAGTGTGAAGTGCTGAGCCTTTTTTTGTGAATCCAGTATAACCAGCTGCTGAGGGACATCTTTGAACTGGGGCCACCTCTGATTCTGGATGCATCGGTCAAGGCCAGCAAGATATCCCGTTTTGAAAAGGTGAAATATGAACCATGCTAATGCAATGTTGTCCTCATTACGACTCGAGCTACTGGGATGTTCTGTATTCACAGTCGCTATTCTACTGCCAAAAGTATGCCTATATGGCTCCCCTCTTTGGAAGAAACTGTATTTTGGACTATTCTAGGGTCCTTTGAATAGTTTTGATTGTCATTTCTTGCCCAAATTTACCCCCCCCCCCCCTTTTTTTCCCCCCAGCATCTGTACAACGCTGCTGCGTTCAAAGCGAGGACTAAGCTTAGGAACAAAGTGAGGGATAAGCGGGCAGACGTGATGTGAGAAACCTGAAGACATGGAACTGGTACCAGCCTTGGGACAACAGCACTGGGAGAACACTAGCCCAACCATATCTGTTCACTTGAAAGAAAAAAATGCTGCTGCCAAAACTGGGACATCTAAACAATTCCTGTGTGTGTGTTTTATTTTTTTATTTAACATCATGAGGAAAAAAACAAAAACAACCATTTGGAATAATGCGAAGTGTAATATACCTATATGTTGACAATATGTAAGACAAATACTAATCATTTCATGTGGAGTATTTTACCTTCTAATTTATTGAGTGGAAGACCAGAAAATGATTTTTAAACAAAATGAACATTTACAGACTTAATAATTGAACCATGGGAAGGGGTATAACAAAATGAGAACATTTTGTAGTTTTTCTATGTATATTTTGTATGCTGGTTTGACTGTGCATTATTTATCTTTATATGTATATGTTTATATGAAATATATACGTATGTATTATGAAAGTGCACCAATACAAAAAAGGAATTGAGTGGCTGTTATTTTCCAGCTTATGTCATCTAATTGACAGGCAGTGCTTATGTACCCAAAGGGTAAATTTAATCTGGCATCATAAATTAAACCTAAAATGAGGAATGTATTCTGTCTTTCTTTGCTTAATTTTGAGTTTTCAGGTGAGGAATGAGTGTCTTTGATCATCATTTTTAATTTATTTTTTAAATCTGGAAATTCTCTTGCTGAACACTTTACTTGGTGCTCAGGTCTAATAGCAGATAGGATCTCCTTGTCCCTCAGTAACGAGCTACATTCTTCACAATATGCATACAAGAAGGTAGTGAATTCCTTTGTCTGTTTTTCAACATTTACCCAATGGCATTGAGACATTTCTGCATATGTGCCAGCTGCACTGCAAAAACATAATTTTACCAAGCATTTTAATGTCGTATTAAGGCTTAAACACTTCCTACCTTTTTTCTTAGAAAAGGAAATTCTGCCACTTGAGTTGTAATTTTGACTGAATTCTTGATTTGTCCATGGGGTTGAGATTATACATTTTCTTAGACATATTTCAACTACCCTTTTGTCTAAGTTTAAATACAAGATTAAAATGCACAGTAAGATTTTGTTTTTGCTGTGTGTGCTTTCATGCTGAAGACATCCATATTCCACCTCATCCTTAAGTTGCCCTGCTGGACATGGAGGGGAACCCAGGTGAAACCTCAAGTAGAGTTTCCAGAAAAGAGCACACTTTGAACTTAAATTTGATATATCATTCACATATGAAGCCCTCCCCGATTTCCCAAAAGAGTTGTGGAAGTAGCACCTAAATAGCACTAGGGAAAGCGTCATCTGCGCTGAAGTAGAGTGGACGCGTTTCCCCTCTGAAAGCTGACCCCCAGCATAGTTTTGATGTTTCTGCGGACAACTTGGGTGAATCTCAATTCTCTTAAATTACATCCTTGTTCCCCTTACTTCCATCATTTCCCTGCGTTGTAGTCCCTCCCACTCGGGATGCATGGGGAGACGCAAAGAAACGGGTCAGAGGACAGATGAAACAAGGGCGTACAGCAGGGAAAATAAGTATTTAACGCATCAACATTTTTCTCAGTAAATATATTTCTGATGGGGCTATTGACACAAAATTTTCACCAGATGTCGGTAACAACCCAAATAATCCACACAAATGCTTAAGTCCATAAATTATGTGTAATAAAGTGGAATGGCACAGGGAAAAAGTGTTGAACACACTCACTGAAATGTATTTAATACTTTGTAGAAAAGCCTTCGTTGGTAATGACAGCTTCAAGATGCCTCCTGTATGGAGAAACTAGTCGCATGCATTGCTCAGGTGTGATTTTGGCCCATTCTTCCACACAAACTGTATTCAAATTTTGAAGGATCCGGGGGCCTCTTCTATGAACTCTGATCGTCAGTTCTTTTCATAGATTTTCAATTTGAATTTAGTCAGGTCATTGACTGGGCCACTCTAGCAGCTTGATTTTCTTTCTCTGAAACCAAATGAGAGTTTCCTTGGCTGTGTATTTGGGATCATTGTCTTGCTGAAATGTCCACCCTTGTTTCATCTTCAGCGTCCTGGTAGATGGCAGCAGATTCTAATCACGAATGTCTCGGTACATTTCTCCCTTCATCCTTCCTTCAATTATGTGAAGTGCGTCAGTACCATATGCTGAAAAACAACCCCACACCATGATGTTCCCACCTTCAAACTTCACTGTTGGTATGGTGTTTTGGGGTGATGTGCAGTGCCATTTGTCCCCCAAACATGGTGTGTGCCATGTCTTCCAAAGAGTTCAATTTTGGTCTCATCTGACCAGACCATAGTCTCCCAGTATTTCATAGGCTTGTCGAAATGTTCCGCAGCAAACTTTAAACAAGCTTCAACATGTTTTTTTTTTCCAGAAGTGGACTCTTGCGCGGTGAGCATGCGTAGAGGCCATGGCAGTTAAGTGCATTAATTACTGTTTTCTTTGAAACGAGTGTACCTGCTAATTCCAGGTCTTTCTGAAGCTCTCCGCGAGTGGTCCTTGGGTCTTGGACAACTCTTCTGATTATTCTTTTGACCCCACTGTCAGAAATCTTGCGAGGAGCATCTGCTCATGGCGAAATCTTCTTTCCATTTCCGGATTATGGCCCCAATGGTGCTCACTGGAGCATTCAGAAGTTTAGAAATCTAACCAATGCGATCAGAAGGTTTTGCAAAAATAAGGTTGTGAAGGTCTTGAGAGAGCTCTTTGCTTTTACCAATCATGAGATGCTTCTTGTGTGACACCTTGGTAATGAGAAACCTTTTTATAGGCCATAAATTCGGACTAAACCAGCTGATATTAATTCTGCACTGATAGGGGGCAGGATTGCTTTCTGAATACTGACAGATTTCAGCTGGTTTCTTGGCTTTCCATGCCTTTTTGCGCCTCCTTTTCTTCATGTGTTCAATACCTTTTCCCTGTGTCATTCCATTTAATTACGCATAATTTGTGGACTTATTTGTTTTGATTCATTTGTATGTGTGGATTAATTGGGTTGTTACCGACATCTGATGAAAATTTCATGTCAGTTGCCCCATGAGAAATATATTTACTGAGAAAAATGTAGACGTGTTCAATACTTATTTTCCCTGCTGTATGTTCTTACCCATGAGGACTCCAAAGGGTGTTCATGGCATTATTTAACAGACTGTACAAGCATAAACAATCCTGGTGAGCTACAGTGCCTGTGGCACTATTTTATTTCATATTGTAAAACAATGTAACATGCATATTCCATATCTGCTGGTTGCAGCACTTCACTGAAGCCACATCACACCTACAGAGAGAAAAATATTTAAACCCAGGACACCATTTTTTCATGGTCACAGCATTGCATCAAAAGGAAAATATCTAGATCTTGTACATTATTTTACATACTTTTCCTACAATTCAGCGGGACACATTTGGGATCCTTGGATACGTTGGCGTCTCCATTAGAATTTAAAGTGGGAGGGTCCTTTGTTTTATGGGGTTGATCTTTAGGAAACAACACGTCTCCTTCATGAGCGGTATAAAAGCAGCGTGGTCCCATGTTGTCAATACTTTTATTCCATTCCTGGAACAGACGGAAAAGGTACCTTCAGGCGTTTGAAAATTGCTACGAAGGATGAACCAGAATTCTAAAGGTCCGCATTTTTTTTTCCCACAATATCAAGAAAAGGGGCTTTGAGTTTAAATGTAGATCTTGTTTCTACATCCATAAGTTCACCTCCAATTGATTTGAATTATTTCAACTGGCCTATCAGAAGCTTGTTAAGCCATGGCATTTCTTGGACATTTCTAAGCTGTTTAAAGGCACAGTCAATTGGGTCAACTTAGTGTATGTGTTATGAGCTGGGCAAACGGGGAGCCAATTACAGGATTGCATATCAGCCACAAGGGCTCATAAATGATAAAGAGGGGCTGCCAGGTTAGTTCACTTGGTTAACCCTTGTGTTAGGTTCACTTTTATGAACCTCATGTACTGTTCGGGTCAATCTGACCCGGGACATTTTTGGGGATTTTAAAAGCAATACAGAAATAAAAATGTTTATAAAAATACTTAACATGTATTGTCTTTATCTCAATTCCAAAAAATATAGATAACATATATAATGAATATTTGCTATTAATCTCTGATTTATCACATTTAACAATGGATGTATCAGGCATTTTTGTGATAATTAATTTATTATTTATCTAAAAAATCCACTATAATAAAGACTGGCATAACTGAAGGTGGCATAAATAATGCTTATCTATGAAAAAATGAAATGAAACATTGTTTCAATTATGTTTTTTTTTTTTTTAACTTGGAAATGATATTGTCTCCTCTGTATGTGCGGTGTCACCAGTGCCTTGCCTAGCTCCTCTAGAAAAAGAGGTTCCTTTGGTTCCAGTCTGGGTTGATAGCCTATAATGCGTTTGTAATCTGGATGGCAGACACATTCAGAATATTGTAAAAGATCACGAATGGCCACCGTAAAGTTCTTCTTTGACAGCTGTACCAGGCCAACAGTTGTCTACCCCTCCTTTTGTGGCGTTATAATCAAGTATGACCTCTGGCTTACGGTCCTCCCAGTCACTGATCCTTCCATCCCTACTCATGAGCACCACATTTTTGCCCTTTTTGGGTATGTAGGATACCAGGGCAGTGTTGGCCATAAACAGAAAGTTGGAGGAATGGACTGGCCTGTTCTTTACTGTTAGAAGCTGAGGTAGGAGCTCTGTCTTGTTTTTTCTAATTGTTCCAATCATTGTCAGCATTCTTTGAGAAGTTCCTGTCCCAGGTTGTAGGAGGTAAAGAAATTATCAAAGTTGATTTTGTGGCCACTGAGGCCCTGCGCATATCCAGCACCACCCATGTCTCCTGGTTTTTTTCAGGGGCTCCTCCCTCTGGCTTCCCTGTATAAATTATTCTGCATTATTTATCTGTTTTTCCCCTCCCCCAATGTGCAGGCATAAGGGGTACAGTGTGAGAAAATTTAAATGTTGTAACATAGTGTAGGTTCCCACACTACAGAAGGTAAAGAATGTGGGAAAATAGGTGCAGACAGCCTCACGGTGTTGGGATTGTCACAATTTGCTGGTTTGAGTGTGTACATCTCTCTCTCTACCTATGTGTACAAAAGGATGGAGGGATCAGTGGCTGGGATGAGTGTAAGCCAGAGGCCATACTTGACTATCTCTCATCCCCAATGAGAGCCTCCCCGCTCAGCTGCTAACATAAGAAGCTTTCGCATATTGTCGATGGTCATCAGGTTTGATGACCGGGCATCAAGACCTGCTAGATTTTTGGAGCCCCTGTATGTGTGTACACACACACACACACACACTCAACAGAATAAGATATGGTCCATGCAGCTGTTTTGTCATGCGTCAGGTCTGCATGACAAATCATACCATGTGTACTAGCAACCTAATCAGACACTAGATGTTGGCAAAATTATTGGTTTCAGACATGAGACAAGTTCAACTTAAAAGCCTGCAAAACCTCCAGAACATTACAAGTATCTTATATTCTGTTGAAAGTTCTAAATATCATTGCCATGGCTGACAGAAGAACCAAACGCAAGTCAGGAGATCCAAAAATCGTAGTCGTTTATTCAGGCAATGGGTCGGGAAGCCAGGGGTAGCACAGAGACATAGTTAAGCAGGCAAGGGTCCTACACAAGAATCAGTACATGAGGCAATCAAAACAGAAGGGCTAGGCAAAAAGAGTAATCAGTCAGACACGGGCTATAGTATAGTACACGGGAAGCAAAACAAGAGTACTAGCACCAAGCACAGGCAAGGAATGAAGATCTGACGGAAATCTGTAGTGAACTGAGACTTAATATACACAAGGAAATTACCAAACTAGGCGGGGAATAGGATTGGTGGGAGTTACTAAACAGTCAAATCTAATAAGCACACGAGGGAAAGACAAACCATGATCACGCATCATAATTGACAAACCAATCCTAAACATGAAAACAGACTCCGATCAGGGAGTTGCCTAAGTGCATAAAAGAATGGGAGGCAGCTCGAGATAAAACAGGTGCAGGAGATCGCAGTAATCAGCGGAGTCAGGGATAGGAAACAGGAGGGCGGAGTTTACAGACTAGAGCGAATGCAAAGAGTATTAGTAAAAAATGAACAACGTGATATTTACACACCATTACATGACAGGTGAATATTAATATACAAAAGTACTCAGGATGAGTATATTAGTCTATGTTAGTAATGACATAACATAACATGAAGTATTAGTCTTAATTAATATGTTAATACGTGAATAGCGGGAAATACAGGAAACGAGACGTGAAGAAAGAATTTCGGAAACCACGGAAACCAACGGAAATACCCGCATAGATGCGTGAACGCGGACAGGGAAGTGCATGGCTCAAATCACATGGAAGACGTACATGACGCGACTGGGGCAGACGAGGTGCAACCCTAAACACATGAATGATAAATGAAACAATAAATGATGAACATAACAACGCCAGAAAAACACAGATTATGACAATCATGTAAAAGTAGTTTCATGTCGTAATGTTTTGCATAGTACAACTATATGTTATCCAACCAAAGTTTCTTCCTTAATGGCGTCTGGCTGGCTTCATGCAGTGGGTAGAATGTCTGGCAAGGGGAATAATATATCAATGGAATGTTAAAGGAGGACTATACTGGCCTACGCGTTTTGACTTAATCTTATAGTAATTAACTCCAACATAATATCCACGGTCGATTTTTTGTCCATACATACCCCCTGTTCTTTTAAATGACCATTAATTAGCCGGAATTGCTGTTTCCAGGAGGCCGCCATTAACTCCACAAGTGGCATGAAAAGTTGTGAGATCATAACGTCACTGCGGCTGCCACACGCATTCATGTGCATGATGCATGCGATGTCAAAATGTCTGAATATATGGATATCTAAATAAATTAAACTACCAACCAATTTAAAATTGTTCATTGAGCAAATCAACTGTTTGATTGCAAATTGAGCCAAGTAAATGGGAAGGGGGTGAAAGCAATTGTCGAGTAGAGGAGGATGATTTTGAAGACCTTAACTTTGCTTAGTTCAGCACGCAGTTTGCCTGAGTGTGTTTGCTTGATTATTACATTTGGCCGTTGTGTGCGAATCTTGTTCAATTATTAAATAAAAAATTTTTAAAACTTGCGGCACAAATTTGCCTGAACGTGCTTGCCCAGTCTTTGGTGCATTTGTCCATTGCTTGCAATGCGAAAATAATTTCTCTCTCACATTCACGTTTGATGCGCTTCACGCAATGTTTTCTACTTCGCGTATATTTTAAGACGCTTAAAAACCAGGGCCATCTTGACATGATTTTATTTTTAAGAAATCTTTTTTAATAATAAGTGAAAGTTTTCTGACGAGAGGTGGAATTCAGAGGTCTGCTATTTATTCAGATTTCTGACATTATTGCAATCTAGCACGGTAGCCTGGTTCGGTTTGTCTGCTTCTCATTATCTCTTCTAAATCATTATTGGCTTGATTTTGGTTTTGATTGGTCAGTTGGCTGAATAAATGGCTTGATCATAAGTTAGGCAAAGTACATGGGAATTGATTTAAGGTGAGCTAATTATGCCAAGGCGATGGCAGCTGTCCAGCCTCGCTGGCAATTAGCAGACTTCAAATCGCGCTTTTCTTTCCGGAAGCATTTCAAATGGCCTCTGATGTTAGTTCACCTCTAAATTAAAGTTGTGTCGGATGAAAAAAGGTAATAATCAAGCTCGTCTGTCTGCCCCATAGAGGAAGCGGGAATATCTCGGTCATTCAACAATCACAATGCAGGAGCGCAGGACAATGGAAATTCATGGCGCTGACAGCCGCACTGACGTCACGATTAGGGGCGCCCCAAGCGGATCGAGGGTGAATTTTTGTCTGCTGTGGTGAAAATGGCGCGGTCCACTAGTTTTGTAAAATCGCTCATAAAAATTAAAGAAATTGCAAAATAAAGAAAACAAAGTCGTAGGAGCTTTTTTCATGATATATTAAAATAATAACACCCTACTTTCCCAGCCATGATAGTCCTCCTTTAACATTCATTTTTGACTAGTTTCATGCATTACCTTTCATATTTTATCTACATCAATTTTGCCAGAGCAGAGGGTGGGGTCAACTTTTGGGCGTGTCTGACGGGAATAATACAGCGGGTAATTTGTCTGGTATTGACCATTCTGTACTCTCTGAGATGTGTCAAAGTATATAAACTTTGTTTCAAGTGGTACTAATAATGTTTGATCCAGCCAAAATTTGTAGGCCCTTTTTGGGTGTCTGGCGGGCCTAATGCAGCAGAGATTATGTCTGGCATGAATCTTTTTTTACCCAGTGTGATGTGTAAATTACCCTGAAATACATTGTGTGTTGTACCTATCTATATTTGATCGAGCTGATTTTTTGCCTGTTTTGGGAGTCCCCAGGGGCCAAACACAGCAGGGGGTCCCCGGCAGATGTCCAGTTCTTCATATGCCCTATCATTCTCTACGTGATCCTGTACTCCGCAACTGGTACCAAGTTTGTTTAACCAAACTGCTCTTGGCTGCTGGTCTAAAACTGCACTGCATTTTGATACCAGCAAACCCCATGAATAATGCACAGGAGCACATATATGTTGTAGTATCGGACAATGTCAGCTTCCATTGTGCAGCCCTGCTCTGAAACTGGTTTGTTGCCCACCCATAATTTCTGGTTCAGTACCCTCTACCATACTCTCCATAATCTGCAGCTCCATAATGTGATGATGGACGTGAGTAACAGGGCTGAATTAGTCCCTTAGGAGGCCATGTTTCTAAGATCAGCGCAGGGGTAGAAACTCACCATCTCCAAATTTGTTCACATTTCACAGTTTTGACGTTATATGCCTGGAATAGAAAAATCACCCATATCTGTTCCAATTAAACCCTCCCCTGCTGTGTGGGCCACACCCATTTTTTTGGGTAATTTAAAAACCCTAGCTGTTTGAGAGCACTTATTTTTGGTCAGAACTGTTTGCCCATGGTTTTCACTGTTACAGAGCACTACCATGGCCATGGTGTACCATCTCTACTAATAAAATTTACGGGCTCATGTTTCTGCGTGAAGTTAGCGGCACCTGGATTACAAAAAACGTGAATTGTGCAACCAAGATATTTGGCCCTAGCTCAAGACAGAATAGAGTCCCCATGGATTTTTTGACTATTTTTCATTAAGGCTGTGACCCTGAACAATAATAATGGGTAAGTACCTTGGGCCTCCTATTCTACAAGGAGAAAAAGGGTCTTAAACTATGGATGATAGCTGACAACGCCCACATTTGTACCACGTCCATTTCCTGCAGAATCACCACCCCCAAAAAATTTAAGTGCTGGATGCAGCTCTGATGTCTTAATTTTTTATATCAATTAAAAAATGAATGGGCAACCCATAAGGAATGCCATTTTAACCCTTTTTAGACTATTACGTTTCACCATAGCATGTGTATGCAAATGTACACAGAATACATGGATGATATATAGCCAAGACAAATAAATGCAAAATACAAGTTGTTGAGCTATTTTCATCAACTTCAACGATTTTCTTCCAGGATGAATATTTCTGCTGACCTTCAAAATGTAAAAATTCTACAGTGCCGATCACTTTGCCTTTTTTGTGAGGTTTATGTGACCCAATTGAAGTTGTAGAACATGATGTAGAATACACAGAGTCTGTAAAGCATCCATGTTTATTTACTTTATCTTGGTACAGGGAAGAGTTGTTTATGGGCTTGGCTCATTCTCTAATCATTAACACAGAAAGTACTTTTCTATGCTTTGTGGTCTAGTTTGTCATTCTTGCTGTGGCATTTTAACCAAGATCATAGGACCATGTTAGCCTCTGATTTTGCTTGGCGCTTCATCTTTCCCGATTTTCAGTTTTTGGTGAGTATAGGTCTGACTGAGTGATTTCCAATCACATATACATGATTTATGATTTATAGTCGATTGATTGATTGTTTGAATAATTGATTGAGTTGCTTTGGTTTCAGATAAACAGGACCATTTCATGAATTTTGCGTCCTAAAATTTCCTGAAAAACAACAGTCTATTTGTTATGTGGTTGTGTTTGACCAACTAGGATTGTACGATCAGGCTCATCAAAAGGCAATGTAAAATTGTCTGTGTGAAAGAAGCAAAATGATGGAGGTAGATACTAAATTTGTTAAAGGTCTGTCCCTGTAGTTTTGTTTGTCAAATTGTCATCGAATATGATCAGACAATTGCAGCAAAACCCATCATTTATGGGGGCCATTTTTGCCGATGTGGCTCCCTTTTTTACAGGTGTGACACATTGGTAGCATACAGACACTGCATTCCACACAATGGACACTCTGGGCCCTGTGGGGCATACGGTCCACGTCCCAAAGAAGCTATGATTGAAATGCGGAATCTAGTTAACCCAGTCCATCCCCAGGAATTGGCTTTAAAGATAAATTCACAGAGGCTCAGCTGATCATTACCAGAGCAGGACTTTTGAGTTGCAACAATGATGACTTCATATGTCCCCATCATAGATGCACTCTTGGAATATACTGGAAACCACCAAAAATATGCAAATGTCTAAGGCACCCTGAAGGAAAAGCTCACAAAAAGGTATCTTGTCGGTATGGCTCTGTCGGATTATGTGAAAAACTTGGCATTGCAATTGGATCTCCGATTTATACTCAGTCCAATTGCATTGCAAAGTATTTTTATATGTTCACATGCATGCTCAAAAGTAAGACCTGACGTAATTCTATCTTGTTAAATCAGAGCATAAAATTTGTTCAAGATGGAAATTAAAATAAAAATCAATTGACAAAAGATACAGGCCAAACTTCTGAGCTGTTTGGTATCTGAATATTGCAGACAGTAGAGATACAGATGTGGAAAAATATAACCTGTTCTTTCTTTTGAGTATCCACTACATGAAACGCTGATAGAAACTTTAAAAATTGGACCAAAGAAAATCTTTGTTGTACAAGAGAAAAGTTGTTTATTCTGGAAGAGAACAAATTTTATCGATGAAAATAGTTTAAATACTTGTATTTTGCATTTAGTTGTATTGGCTATATAGCGACTACTATCAATGAAAAGCCGCCAAGAGGCTTAAGCAGGCTCATAACTGTGAGTGGCACATCCAAAAACAAATTCATGCCGAAATCCTCTTACAGATTTGAGATGGTTTATTGAAAAGAAAAAAAAAATGCACACAAAAAAATTAGAGGGACTGGCAAAATGGCTACAGGAACAGAAAATATCAGAGCTCCACTCACCCTCTCTGACTCTGTGCGCCATACAAATGAACAGGTGCTTAAATTGATTAATGAAAGTGAGACCACACCCCGTGCCGATTACTGGAAGTGACGCTCACCTATGTATGCAGCCCCCCCAACGAATTACAAACGCACACAGGCTAAATTCACATTTTAGCCCCTAAGATACCGGCCCTGGGCCCGGGGAGGGGGCTGGTTGCTAAAATTGAGGGGAAAATATAAAAAAAACATGGATTTTTGTATTTTTTTCAGATATGACATCTATAATGACGTCATTGTGACATCACAGTGCTGAAGTTTGTGATGTTTGATTCTCGTTTTGAAAGAGAATATATGTTCCAGACATATTACTGATATTATAAGCCTTGTTCTATCATAGGGAAAAAAAAGTAAAGAAAATGTGAAAAATGTTCAGAAAACTATTTGTTTTCCTTTTGTACGTGTTTTTCCCAAAATGAGTTATTTATTACATCATAGTAATGTCAAATTTATGTTACTCATGAGTTTATAACATTTATAATAATACTAAAATATTAATTGTCGTATCAGTAGTTCTAGAGGTTACAGAAAGTTACTTATTTTCAGCTAAAACTAATAAAAATATAAAAAAACATGGATTTTCGTCATTTTGATGTTTTTTCCTAATATGGTGTTAGTTATGACGTCATTATGACGTCATAATGTTGAAATGTGTTTTATTTGTATTTGATTTGAAGAGAGGACATCTGTAGCTGTACACTGATACCAAACAAGATGATGTTTATTGCTTAATTTCGAATTAATCGGGGGGTCGGGGTTGTAGTAGAAAAACCCTTGGTTGGACAAGGGTTAAATTTTAATTGTGTCTGCCTGTGTACTTTTTGCATGTTCTTACCTTAATTTTCTTCCTCTGTGAAGCACTCTGTGCATTCGTGCTGTGAAGAGTGCTATACAAATAAAGTTTTACTTACTTACTTACTAAAGTTCATAGTCTGTGTAAATGTCAAATGTGTGGGGGGCTAGGGCCAAGTCAATGGCAAAGTCAGTTTGGGCTTGTCAAGAATCTTCTGCCTCCTGTAGAAGGCAGATTTTGTTAATGGGTCTGTTCAGAAAGCCGGTCTAGGTCTTGATCCAAACATGACGTACAAGTCCCTTTTTATCCAGAAAGGTCTCAACAATTTTTTCACTCAGCCAGGACTTGCATTGGGCTGAATCATCCATGATGATCACAATGTCTCCTCGTGTGAAGTTACGTCTAATGTTGGACCATTTCTATTGTTCCTGAGTTGGGGAAGGTATTCCTTGATCCATCTTTTCCACAATAAATCCGCCATATACTGAACTTGCCTCCACCTGTGTCATCCTTCTGAAACTGTCCAGGTGGCAGGTAAGGCTAAGTTTTAAGAAGCAGGAGATGGTTCGGGATTAGCGCTTCAAGGTCTTTTGGATCCATGGAAGCCTTGGCGATTGGACGGCTGCTCAGGATAGCCTCAGCTTCAAGTAAAACTGTGTGAAGACCCTCCTCTTCAAGATTTTGCACATTGAGGGTGGAGTTGAGAACCTTTTGCACAGATCTTATTAATCTTTCCCATACACCTCCATGGTGTGAACCAGCAGGGGGATGGAAGATCCAGTTAATTCCTTTCTGGAGAAGTTTATCATGGATTTGACCTTAATTTTAGCCTTCAATTGCCTCTCTTAACTCACGCTGACCTCCCACAAAGTGCGTGCCATCGTCAGATCTTAACTCTTTCACTTGACCACGTCTGGCTGTAAAACGACAAAGGGGATTGATGAAAGGGATCTGTCAAGGGATGATGCCACTTCAGGACCAGACGTGAAAAAGACACCCTAACGCTTCTCAAGACTCCTTTCACGTTTCACTCGAAATGGTCCAAAATAATCAACACCAACATATGTGAAAGGTGGTTCATCTGGGAAGACTCGATCCAGGGGCAAATCTGCCATCTGCTGTTGTCCAGGAGTAGCATTTATACGTCGGTAAACAACACACTTTGACACAAGTTTTCTGATTGATGTAGTGCCACCAGGAATCCAACATGTGGTTACGACCACTATGACCCACCTCTTCATGTACACGTCGAAGGATTAGATCAGAAATGTGAAAATCTTTAGCCAGTATAACAGGATGTTTAATCTGTTCTGGCATAGCTGCTCTGCTAAGTCGCCCACCAACCCTTAAGACATCATTTTCCAGAATGGGGTTGAGTTTGTGAATGTGACTTGTCCTCTTGACATTCATTCCTTTTCTTAGGCTTGAGATTTCATCTGCAAATCTCCTCTTCTGGCAAAAGCAGATCATCTCCAACTCAGCACTAGCCAGCTCTTCCTCTGTGAGACCATTGTTTTTCTGAGTCACAGGATCCCCCCTCTCCTTCTGTGGCAGCAGTCTTTGGTGGATGTTATCTGGGTGAAGTTGAGCTAGAAGACCATTTTCCTGTTTTCCCTTTCTGCTACGAGACCTTTAGATCTGAGCATCCATGCTACTGCCTTTTTCAATCAAGTCCAGGATGAGAAGTAATGGATTAAGCGGGTTACTGAATCCACTTCTTCAGACATTATCTGAGTGGCATTTGCAGTTACACTTCTGACTTCAGAATCCTTTGCTGAGATTTCTTCCAAGCCATCAGGATTTTGAGGCCATTCTTCCTGAGGCCAAAGAAGAAACTGAGGTCTGGACGCCCACATTTCCTTCTTCAGAAATGACTTGACTTTCAAACCTCTGGAAGCCATGTCAGCTGGATACTTAATTGTGTTAACATAGTCTCATATGCGTTACAGCGGAGATATCAATTTCAGCAACTCTGTTAGCCACAAAAGTCCAGAACCGTGTGGTCTTGTTATTAATGTATTTGAGCATAGAGGTGCTATCAGTCCAAAACAGAGTCTGCTTGTTCCATTTGCAACTCTTATCTCAACATTGTGTCCATTCTGCTCACCATGGTAGCAGCAGTCAACTCCATTCGCGAGATAGTGACTTGCTTTAATGGACCCACTCTTGCAATCACAAATCCACAATACACCTGGCCATGGTCATATATGCAGTAATAGGTAACTAACAATTCCATACCCATCCTCACATGCATCAGAAAAGTGGTGCAGTTGAGCAGATGTCACTGCTCCAAAGTTTGTGGATTTGAAGCATCTGTCAACCTTGAAGTCTTCTAGCTCATGAAGATCCTGAATCCAACACATTCATCCCTATACAATGAAGTCTGGTACAGTATCATCCCAACCAATCCTCTTCTTACACAACTCTTGCAGGACCTTCTTGGCGGTCCTTGGCAGGACTACAGGAGCCAGTATTTCTAGGAGATCATATATCGATCTGACTGTTGAAAGAATGCCCCTTCTTGCGAGAGGTCGGTCCTTCAAAATGATTTTGAATTTGAGGACGTCTGACTGAACACACCATTATACACCTAATGCTCTTTCCACTGGAAGGTTGTCATGGTCCAAATTCAGATTCTTCATTTTCTTTGCCCTCTCCATTTCAGGTATGGCAGCCAACACATGATGACGGTTGCTTGTCCACTTGTTAAGTAGAAAGCCTCCCTTGAAACAAATCGCTTGCAGCTCATGATAGAGAGAAATTGCTCTTCCTCTGAAGCGGCTGAAGTGAGGCAGTCATCCGCATAGAAGTTGTGATTGATGTTGTTTACAGCTTGAGGACTAAACTGTTTTATATTGTCCTGAGGACATTTTCTGAGGGCAAAGTTCGCAGAACTTGGAGATGAAGTTGCTCCAAATAAATGCACCGTCATTCTGTACTTCACCATCTTCTACCTGTAGTCTCCATCAGGCCACCAGAGAGACTGTAACAAGTCACGATCTTCGTATGGCACTTGTTCCATCACCTAGTGGAACATTGCTTCAATGTCTGCAGTGATGACAATAGGTTCCTTACAGAACCAAGCCAAGACTCCAATCAATGTACCGGTCAGGTCTGGTCCCTGTAATAGCTGAGAATTTAGTGAATCTCCCTAAAATGTCGCCTCACAGTCAAACACCAGGCAAAGTTTTTTCTTTAGTGAATGTAAAACACCATAGTAAGGTAGATACCATTTCCTGCCATCACTTTGTTCCAAAACATCATCTGGTACTTTCTCTGCATATCCCTTGGATAACACATTAGACATGAAGTTGGTGTAGTCTAAATGAAAGGAAGAATCTCTCTTGAATCTTCTCTAAGTTCAGTGTTCGTTGTTCAGCCACTATTCTATTGTCAGGCACGCATATTTCTCTTTGCTTTAAAGGTAATCCAATTCAATAATGGCCATCGACTAGCTTGACAGACCTTGAGACTGAATCCAAAGAATTGCAGTCTTCTTTCGAAGGTTCTTCATCATCACTGATGCACTCAGGAAAGTCAGTCCTGAATTGCTGTTCCCACAGCTCATCAAGTTTCACAACTGATATTCTGTTGACATTGCTCACAGAGTACTCCTGAGTATTGTTATTTTTACCTCCTAACGGTCCATTAACTGTCTGACCAAGCATGGTTTTGACAGCATAAGGGCCGTCTCCCATGCTCCGAATAACATCTAGTGGTTCCAAAGCCTTTGGTACATCTGAACCAATCAGCAACTCTATCTCAGAGTCTATTTCAGGTAGATGTAGATTCCTCAAATGAGGCCACCAATCAATATCGTTGTGATGTGGGATATTTCCTTTGTGCACAGGCATAGTCTTCTGAGTGTATATGCCTGGGAGATCACAAAAATTGCAGCTGTCCAGTCCAACGACCTCTGGGCCTGTGACAATACTGGTTTCCACAACTTTCCTTTGACTCATGGTGCTCCACAGAATATCTGCCCTTCTTCCCTGAAGATTTAGCTTATTCATCAGTCCCACTGTGCAAAATGATACAGTGCTACCTGGGTCGAGAAATGCGTAAGTATGCACTGTAGCGTTGCCCTTCCTGACCTTAACTTGTACAGGTACTATGGAGAGTTTGCGATTATCCTCACCGGCCCCAGTAAGACCACTTTTCTGAACAGAGACCACAGCATCACATTCAGCTGTTTCCTTTATTTCTGCTCTTCTATGTCCTTCTTTCTGTGGTGGATATGCATCATCCTAGGATGCTTTAAACCGCAAATATACTATCTTTTAGTTTTGAATGAGGCTTTGTCTGTGTTAATCTTCACTTGCTTTTCAAGAAAACCCACTAGGTCCTTAAAGGTTGCTCTTTGGTTGTTGTTTTCCTGTACATCACAGGCCACAGTCCTCCACTTATCCCTCAGCTGGTAGGGTAGCTTCTTTATGACAATTAGCATATTAGCAGGTACGTATATCAAGCTCATGCATGTAGTTGATATCTTCCATGAGGTTACAACATCCTCTTGAAAAGAGAGTGTATGCTTGTGGAGCCTTAGTGTCATCTGATTTTATTGATTACCAGGAAAGAGGCTTCTCCATATAAGCTATAGCAATTTTATGCTTATTGCCAAAGTGCTCCTGAAGTAAAGACTTAGCTTTTTTTTTTGAATCCTGAGGCCATATGTAGACAACTCCTTTCAAGTTCCCTCGGCTGTCCTCTTGTATACTGTTCCAAATAAAATAAAGACAACCTGTGAGGTTCTCGTTCTTACTTTCAATACTGTGTTCAAAGAATTTCAGGAAAGTTTGGTACTGAAGTGGGTCACCATCAAAAACTTGAATGTCCCTTTTGGGCATGGAAGAGAGACTCTGTTGCTGGATTAATAGCGCAGGGTCATTCCATGTCAAATAATCCAGATTTTGAGAAATTTTCCAGTCATCTCCTCACGAGTAAATATTCACACAAAATAAAAAAATGCCAAATATGAGGCCAGTATTTCAAATAGATTTCAAGTTATAGCCCTTCAAAATTTGAAAAATATTTTAAGTTTTTTGGCGAACCCATTTTCAGCCAACTTTGGCAACTTATTGCTCCAAATTGATTGCTTATGCAAGGCTGAAATTGGGCATACTAACCATATTCATCCCCTAGAATCTGAAAATGGCCTTAGCTTCTGTGTATCTTGATCCACTTTTGTATGGTAAAGCCTCAAAATCAGCCGAAAACACAAAACGCCCAAAAATGAGACTGCATTATGACCTGTAACTCAGGAACTAAGTAAGATCAAAGGATAGAATTCATTTTTTATGATTTTATGATACATATCTCCATAAAAATGCAGTAATCCAAGTAATATCATTTGTAGAAGTTTTTTAATGAGATAATTTCTAAGCAAATTTTTCCAGTTTTGCCCCAAAATGCCCTTTTTTTGGGGCGAAAAATGACCATGTCACCAGTTATTCATCTCTCTGAAATTTTTACTGTGCAATCTTATAAATGTGAACAGTGTCTGGCTTTACCGTACAAAAGTGGATCAAGATACACAGAATCTAAGGCCATTTTCAGATGCTAGGGGATGAATATGGTTAGTACACCCAATTTCAGCCTTGTATAAGCAATCAGTTGGAGCAACTTGGAGCAATAAGTTGCCAAAGTTGGCTGAAAATGTGTTCGCCAAAAAACTTAAAATATTATTCAAATTTAAAAGAGCTATAACTTGAAAACTATTTGAGATACTGGCCTAATATTTGGCATTTTTTCATTTTGTGTGAATATTTACTCGTGATTTTTTTTCAAAGAATTTTGAGGAGGTGACCTGGCACCCCCTGGATGATTTGACGTGGAATGACCCTGCAGTAATTTTGTTTTGCCTTTCCATAACAGAAAGCATATTGCTCTGTTCACTATTACTTGAAGCAGGTAAAGGAGCTGAAGATGTCACATGACCATGTTCAATCCGGATTTCTGATGCTTGACTGGAGTGTCAAGGGAGCTGAGATGAGAGAATGAATTTGAGTTACAGCTCTGTCTGTTGTGGTTGTTGCTGGTGTTTGTGCATCTCAAAATATGACTCCATTCCATCAGACACTTTGGATAAGTGAGTGTGAACACTGGATCCCCTTGAGGCTTCTAGTACCCTCACTTTGGCCATAGTAGCAGCTATGTCTGCTTCCAGCTTCAGCTGTTCCTTTTTCCTCCTTAGCTGCTCCTCCTGTTCTTCCAAACCATGTTTACCCTTGAGCATTTTTTGTTGTACAACAAGAGCAGCCACTTTAGCTGCAGCCTTTATATGTGCAGATGATGTACTTGAAACTTTGGAGCTTGATCTACGGTTTTTGCTTCTCCTGCTTCCAACATTTCACATGCTGTCGCCCGGTTGTATTTCATCCTGAATGTCAAATGCAGCTTTAATGTTTGATTGGAAGCAGGAAAGAACATGTTGAGCATCCATGTGGGGAATATCTTCCTTTAATTCAAAAGATGACTCCTCAGGTGGAATAAGAGAAATGTCTGCATTTACTGCAGTTGGCAAATCTGCAGTCACATGACCTGTTTGCAGAGAGGGCCTTCCAGTCTCCAAAATCCACAGTTTCACATGTTCCATGAAATTTGAGTAGCATTTTGTTTTGCATTCAAACCAGTCACTCTGGGTTTCCTGTTCTTCTTTGGGAAGCAATACAAAAAGTGAATCATGTGCTCATTTGCATTTTCATGAGTTTTTTCAATTTCCATCGCACATTTTGTCCTTTTCCATCAGCTCTTTAATCTCAACTGTGAGCCCTTTAATTTTTCTCACATTTGATTGACGTTCAATTTTGCAAGCCAACGCCTTAGATGTGAGCTTGAAAGCCCTCCTCTCCTCCATTTCATCCACTTGATTTGTCCGGTCCCCCTCATTTTGTCATTTTCCGACATGCACAATTAGTCAGAAATACACAGCAACAGATCAACGTCACCCCACAGATAAACCACACTAACATGAGCTCCAAAACAACACTTCGTCAGCAATGCGATTTTCCAAATCAACAGAGCACAGCTGCCACAGATTCACAAAAAGCCAAACCAGCCCAAAATGTCCGCCGATCGCGGCAAACCAGCACACGCAACACATGCCAAAGTCAATAGTCCCCAATGGACAAGCAGCATAACATCCAAACTGTGTTCAAACTTCCAACAAATACACAGAATGAATCCACAAACATACCACTTCTAATGGCCGTGACGCACTGCTGTCAAGCGAATTTCCACGGCGGCAGCAGTAGCTGTGGCTTCTCCAGCAGAGGCGACGAGGAGAGACAGAAGTTGCTACATTGTTCAGCAAGTCCAGAACTCCGACATCCAGGGCATGCATGCGGTCAATCCATTCAATCCCGTCCATGCAGTTATGTCATAGATGCGGCTATTTTCTGTTGACTAAATTATAGCGACTACTATTAATCAAAAGCCGCCAAGAGGCTTAAGTGGGCTTGTAACTGTGACATGTTAAAAAACAAATCCATGCTGAAGTCCACTTACAAATTTAAGACGGTTTATTGGAGAAAATGCACAGAAAAAAAGTATAAGGACTGGCAAAATGGTTACAGGTAAAAATATTAGACTGCTACTTCACATAATGTGACAGTCAACAAAGAAGAAAGAAAGAATCAAAGAAAATATTGGAGCCCCACTCACCCTCTTTGTCTCTGTGTGCCGTACAAGTGAACAGGTGCCTAAATTAATGAATGAAAGTGAAACCACATCCTGTGCCAGTTACCGGAAGTGGCACTTGACTATGTGTGCAGACCCCCGAACGAATGAACGAATTACAAACACACACAGGCTAAATTCACATTTTGGCCCCTACAGGCTATATATCACCTATGTATCTTGTGTACATTTCATGTACATTTGCATACGCATGCTGTGGTGAACCGTACTGGTCTAAACAGGGTTAAAATGGCATTCTCTATGGGTTGCCCATAAAATGAAGACATCAGAACTGCATTCTACTCTTACAAACCCCAATTCTAATGAGCTGGGACCTTGTGTAAAACGTGAATAAAAACAGAATACAATGATTTGCAAATCCTTTCAATTGTGTACGCTACAAAGACAAGATATTTACTGTTCAAACTGATAAACTTTACTGTTTTTTTGGAAATATTCACTCATTTTGAATTTGATGCCTGTAAAATATTCCAAAAAAGCTGGCCCAACAGTCCAACAGCTTAAGAACTACGTTTCTCAATGTGTAATTGCAAGGAATTTAAGGATTTCATCATCTACAGTCCATAATATCGTCAAAAGTTTCATAGAATTCGGAGAAATCTTTGCACGTAAGCGGCAAGGCTGAAAACCAACATTGAATGCCTGTGACTATCGGTCCCTCAGGCGGCACTACATTAGAAACCGAAATCATTTTGTAAAGGATATTACCATGTGGGTTCAGGAACACTTCAGAAAACCACTGTCAGTTAACCCAGTTTGTCGCTACATCTACAAGTGCAAGTTAAAACTACCATGCTAAGCGAAAGCCATATATCAACAACATCCAGAAATGCCGCCGGCTTCTCTGGGCCCAAGCGCATCTGAGATGGACTGATGCAAAGTGGAAAAGTGTGCTGCGGTCTGCTGAGTCCACATTTCAAATTGTTTTTGGAAATCATGGACGTCGTGTCATCCAGGCTAAAGAGGAAAAGGACCATCCAGATTGTTATCAGCGCAGAGTTCAAAAGCCAGCATCTGTGATGGTGTAGGGATATGTTAGAGCCCATAGCATGGGTAACTTGCACATCTGTGAAGGCAACATTAATGCTGAATGGTACATACAGGTTTTGGAGTAACATATGCTGCCATCCAAGCGACCAGTGGCGGCTGGTGAACTGGCATTAGGGGAAGCCCAAACCCATCCCTTAAAAATAATGATTGGTCATGACCTGTTTTCAATCATTCATTTAAATTACCATAATAGAAACTCCGAAAACTCTCAACATTATCAGGTGTAGCCAGTTTTCATTAAAGGGACTATGTCAGCTGGGGCGCATGCGTAGTAGAATCCAGTCGATAAACATTTTCAGTGCGATATCAAGGGGGCAGAAATACAAACCCCAAGCTTATTTGTACGTGTGTAAAGCGTACCTTCGTCGCTGCTTTAAATACAGAAGATGGCCTGCAAACGCAAAATTGCTAGAGTAACTGCATTTATCTTTGCCGAAACCCACGAAGAATAAATTATACTATCCATCCATATTTCTTTGGGCGAAAACACATTGAAAGTGTGAGGTAAGGTAAACCAGTGAATTCGTAGTGGAGTTTCAATCTGTTTGCATTGCGTGCATCCTTGAGAAGTTTGGGGAAATTTTTTATCAAGCAACTGTCTTTAATGTTCACAGAACCTGTTTGTCGCAACGTTTTGTCTGACATGCAGCTGTCATTGATCCTTTTGCGACCACTTCCAGTTTCACGGCCGCCATGGGACGACATAACAATCAACGCAGGCTGATTTAAAAGCAATAATAACGATACAAAAACCCACGAATAGGCTCTACGATCAGTAAAGATCGTTTTTTGGTAAAAATTTCAATAAACTTCTCAAGGATGAACGCGATATAAACAGATTGAAATGCTTACACCTTACATCTCCTATGAGCTTGAAATGATTAGCCGAACGTTTTCAAGTTTTTCGCTTCGTCACGTGCATGCGCCCCGGCTGACATAGTCCCTTTAATAACGCATACCTGTCAACTCTCGCGTATTCCGCATGAGTTTTCGTGGCATATTTACGTTCCTCTGCTGTAGTCAGCAATTGTTCAATCAACGCGTATGTAAGAGATTCTCGCGTGGAATTGAAGTCCTTGTGCATGAAGATTTATCAGTTTCACGTTTTGCATTTTGAGAGCGCTTCTCTATTAAGAAATCACTACCTGCCCCCCATCCGTAGTTCCCACTGTGACGTGATGTCATCAGCAAACAACCGATGGACAGAGGATAAAGGAGCGAGCATAGAGATATAAAAGAAATAGAGTGGACAACGTCATTGGCTGGACCAAAGCGCACACGGCAGAATAGCTCCGCCATCTTGTGTATGTATAAATATTCAATGAGGCACATGTAAACAGTAAACATGGGTGACGACAAATGTTATTTTTTTGGGTGAGGGGGACTTGTTTTCCGTGTTCTTTGTTATCTTTTCATACTTAAAAGGACATGCATAAGGAACTGTAAATCAACAATATTTATGCTCCATTATTTGGCAAAGCTAAAGACTAAGCTCTACAATTGCCTTACCCTTTATATTATCGCTCAGTTACCTACGCTTTCGTTTTACGCTCAAAGAAAAAAGCGTTAGATTCAGCTGTGCCTGTGAGTCTGACTCAGGTCTATACCTGGAAGAAACTAGTCGTTATATGCATTTATGAATTTATATGTATGCTTTGAGTATTAAGATCGGAACAACTTCATTCTGAAGTGTTCATACCTGCTTGTTGTCTTCATTTAGTCCGTCTTTGCCCTGACACAATGGATAACAGGATGATATTGTGTGTTGCCCCAACTGGGATCAGTGTAGAAGTCTCAAAACTAAAGTATGTAAATGAAACCGCGCCAGTTTCAGTTTCCGCGAATACACTGTTAATAATAGACGAATAAACTGAAGCCTTTTTTTTGACAGGTAATTTAACTGGCACCTTTTGGTCAGTTATTTTAACGTTAATTTTACAATAAGTTTATCACAAAGTTCAGTGCATGTTCAGTGTGAACCACGGTTAAATGCGCGCAGGACTCCGCTTACAGTTAAAATGACAAGGAGACTTGCTACGTAGCTAGGCAGCATGCACGCAATACTTTTTCAAAAGCATTATGTAACATTAGTTTGGTATTCAGCGAGCTAATATTAGCTAGCTACTCAGTTGACTGAATTTACAAAGCGTTGCTCGTTCAGCCACGAATGACTGTGACTCAGAGACTGAGAAAGCAGAGCGGTGTAGTTAGCGCAGTGCTAACATACATTGGGCGCTAAGGGAAATTACATTTGCTTTGAAATTACGCAGTTCAGTTATGTGATGAACAGAATGAGAAATATATGAAAGTCGTTGAGTAAATTTTAGGTTTGTTGCTCATTAAATTTGTTTCATAACTTTCATATGACGCGCCCACTCTTGTAAGATCTGTACATCTGCAACATAGGATTTTGCGATGGTTGCTGTGGTGGGCATATTGTTTGACCGATTGTCGTCAAAATCAATAGGGTCCATCCCTGATGTAATAGCAACCCACCCATAAAATTTCAGAGATCCGTTCATTACTTTTGGAGTTGTTGTGTTCACTAACAAACAGACAAACGGCACCGATCACATATACCTCCTGCCAACTTCGTTTGGTGGAGGTTAATGACTAACTAGATGGCGCTTACATCGGGCCATTGTTTTATGTCATCTACCCACTCCGTGAGAAGTGACCGGTGAGGCACTGCAACGGAATTGTCCTCATGACTTTTTAAAACATCAGTACTGTGTATCCACCTCCGTTTTGTTTCCATTTGTATTAGCTAAAAGCTGGCTTTTACAGCTATGCAACCATAAACAAACACATCAAAAAGAAGAGAAGAACCGAGAGCCGCTATGATTTATGGGTAACGTCACGAAGTCATGAAAAAGGTGCATTGAAACGCACCCGTCGCTACCGCGAGTCTCCTAAAGGGGCGGGGCACTCCCGTGACTGATGCAGGAAATAACTCTTTGGTGCAGTGTCTTGTTTATTTGCCGTCTTTGCGTACCGAACTTACTGTGTATCACTTCCGGCGAGTTCTTGTGTACACACTACCAAAATAAAAGCAGTGAACGAAGGCATATTGCGGGTGTTCAACTATAACAAAGAATAACATCATTGTTACTTTCTTTTTCACCTCCGCACACATGCGCCTTTATTTGACTACAATTCGTTTCTCTTTAGCACAAGAAATATTAAATGTTGCCACATGGAAGGGGTAAACCTTGTTTCCATATATGTATATCTTTATTATTAAATCCTAACTTAGGAGATAATGTTTCCGGCACTTGTTGCCGTACACTGCGCAGCCCAGCCATATGGTGCTATACACTATCTCATTACCGGCTCAGTGTAAAGTTTTGCAGCTTTAAAGGATGAGCTGGTAGACATACAACAGTCCAGGACCAGGACCCACCTAAAATGCCGCTACAACTGCAGCAAACAAGACTTCCCCGAACATTGCTATATACGCTGATTAATGTATGCCCCTTGCATTTGGTAAAAATTTAAATTTGTCTCCGTGATCTACGAAACTGCGTCAGGAATTAAGGTGTGAGGCGTAGCGTGCTCGGGGCACATAAGAAAATGCTGCAATACCAGCTGGGAAATGAATCTGACAACGCAGAAATTACTGCTTTATAAACCACATATCACCCAAATAACGTCTTGCATTCAAGATTAAATGAGAAGGTCGACAAATAATTTACCGTACTTTTATTTCGAAAAACTATCTGAAGTCTCCTATTGCTGACACTAACAATTGCCTGTGTCACTACGCTGTTATGGTTCTCCTGTTAAGAAAGTCGCGTTTGTAATACTTAGCACATAAAAGCAAAGGGACGCCTAATGTCGGCAGCTCAGTAATTCGCACGAGAAAGCGGTTTTTACTGCAAAACAATCTAACTTGGTAGTTGGTCCGTACAGTGCTTTGCCTAAGGTTAGCATCGGAAGCTAGCGGCTATATTAATTGAATTCAGCTGCATCTCCTGAAATTGACTTTGGTTGCCAGCATTTTGCAGAGCTTGAGATGCTTGTACTAGACACTCTCAGCTCAGATCCTTGCACATAAACTGTATTTCTGCGGAGTGCATATTCCGCGAATTTCAGCCATTGCGCATTTTAGCGCATTCAGTGTTCCCTCTTTTACGAGATGCAAAAGGAATCAGAATTTATTAGTGCAGTGCTCAAGGAATATAGCCAGTTCCCCTCCCCAGTTTCAGTCACCGTGTGTTCAGAAGTACCAGCTAGCCCTGGGACGAGTTACATCAATTTATTTACAGGTAGGTTTCATGTCCAAGGTTAGCAAGTGAATGAAAGGTTCTGATAGTGGTCCGTGAATTCCATCAGACATGTGATCATCGACACCACGGAGTAACTGTATCTCACTTTTCCACAGAGTGGAGCCAGAATGACACGGAACGCGGTGTAAGGTTGCGATATAGCAAGCAGTACACCCTCCTGTGCGCTGAAAGGGTGGTGCTGCATGCTCTTCCCCCTGGTTATTGCAGTCACGTGAAGGAAGAGTAAGGAGAGATGCTGGTGACAGTCCCTGGCTGCGTTCGAATAGTCTTTTTTTTTTTTTTTGCTTAGGAAAGTTCTTAACTCCGAGAATATGATCGGGAATTATTTACGGGGCAGCCATGATAAGTGTGTTCGGATTCCCTAAATTAGTGGTTCCCAAACGCGGTCCTGGGGACCCACTATGTTTGTTCGTTTTTGTTCCAACTACAATTACAATCCTAGAATTAACAAGAAGTTAGTTTTTCTTAATTGGCTGCTTTTCAGGCTAGTGAGACGTTTCACGCTCTTAGATTACATTGACAGGAATGGTATGAATTCCATGCTGTTTAATTGCCGAATGTACGAACTGTTTATTTTTGTCATATTCCAGGTAACAATGCCAAGCCACGGTATCATTGTTTTAACACTGACCATATTCAAGACTGCGGTGAATCATAAGGTGTTTATTAGGTTTATGAATGCAGGTTTTTCAAAGTTCTAAACTTATGAAGTTCCAAATGCCAATCACAAAAATAACACCAAACAAGTTTGACTCATTATAATTGACTTTGTCTTTGAATTCTTAATTACCTAAAAAATGGTTAGTTTTAGTGACCTCGTGTCCACAATTACAAGCCAATTAATTCTTTGGTTTCAAGAGTCACAACGTCCCCTCTTTTTATGCAGAAAAAGTAATTTTGAATTTAGTGCAATTTGAATATGGAGTTACACAGGGCAGGCATAGCTATTTCTGACATAATGTGGCTTTGAAGGGTAAATAATCCCTACAATCGTGTGTGGAGCAATTTAGAAGCATTAGCAAGTCAAAAATTTCTGGGATTGTTATTGTGGTTGGAACAAAAACCAGTATACTCAGGAGGTCCCCAGGACCGAGTTTGGGAACCACTGCTCTAAATGTAAAGGAAAGGTGTTTCAATGTTTCCTAACGTATCACCTTTAGCATTGAGTACACCTAACCATTCTTTTTTAAAGGAAAGGAGATTACACTATCCCAAAACTCAGTGTGACAGCAATATTTAAAGCAACTACCAACCATTCAGCCAGTCACGAAAAGAAATGCACATGACTGGCGCGAGACGCATGACCACGTTGCCAAGTGCGCTGGATTCTCATGCTGCATTCCATTTGCACTGGGAAGTAGGGATTTCTGAGCTCTCATGCTGCGTTCGATTTGACTCAGTAGTCGGGGCTGGGAATAATGCCATACCCGCACTGAATGTGTTCTATTAACTAAGTCAGAAAACTGACTTGGGGTCAGTGGGGTGTCCTCTGGTCAGGATAGCCTTTATTAGCTATTGTTTGCAATACTACTTGATAACAACGCATTACCGTTACCCTTCGTGTGCAAACTCCATAGCAACAAGTCCACTGATAAACTCTATTCAGTACTGTGTGTACGACTGATTTAATGAAACACAAATAGCACAGAATGGCGAAAAAACAGTATATTATCACAGCTTTCGCTAACAGTAAATGCATGGTGCTGCCATCTTGAACTCAGAACTCGGGGTCGGTGAAGAATCTCCGACTTTCCAAGTTGGAAATCCGACTACAGGGGCCGTTCAAATAGAAATTTCCGACCGGGAGCTTGGAACTCCCGACTTCCCAGTACAAATCGAATGCAGCATCAGTCGCAAATTTCAGTTGGAACGCCCCTGAAGTCAAATTTCCAACTCAGAAAGTCAGTGGAAATTTACCTACCCCAAGTTCAAGATGGCTGATTCCTTTATCGACAGTCAAAGATGCAGTAAAATACTGCTTATTAATACTTCTATCTTATTTTTGTCTCAGTAAATCAGTCTTCCACACAGCGCTGTACAAGGTTTATTGGTGGACTTGGTACTAAAGCTGAGGCTAGACTGCACAACTTTCACAGTCCTTACCGATTATGAAACGACTTGGAGTATACACTCACCTAATGGCATCAGCAGATTTTTTTTTTAATGACGACTGAAAGACGGGATCATTTAACGACTGCGCCAGATGAGGGATCACAGACTACATGATTTGTCAAACCAGCTGAAGCCAATGCACTAAACTCTCACGAAAATTCCCGCTCTGTTGTCTTCGTCTTCTGATGCTATTTCCTGTATCCCACCTCCTCTGTTTTCATTGGCTGTTGGCAAGACATTTGCAATTGGGATGGTAACCAGTATACACTATCCGATTGCATCCAGAGTTGGCTCAAAAGAATCAAACGTTTGATTTGCGCCGACTGAAGTCGGGCGGGGTCGTTTTTCCTCACACACTTGCCGATTCGAGTCTGTACTCCTTCATACACTCACAGATTTCTGTGCCAACATGCCAACTACTGCACACTGGTGCAGACAAGGACAGACTAGGTCCCACTGTGAATCGTGGTTAAAATTGGGCAAAAAGTTGCATACTCTAGCCTTAGCATAAGGTGTTGGTACAAGCAAAATGCCGCATAATGCGTTATCAACTAGTATTGCTAACAATAGCTGACAATGGCTATCCTGGCCAGAGGAAACTCCACTGACCCCAAGTCAGTTTTCAGACATACTTAATGGAACGCAGTCAGCGCGGGTATGATGTCATTCCCAGCTGACACTTCCAACTTCTGAGCCAAATCGAATGCAGCATCATATTAGCACGGTTATCTTCCCAAGCCTGTATGAATTCCGCTTTACACCTATCCTTTTCCTCATGACGTTTTCCATTTAGGTTAAAGAAAAGGGGTTAGGAATTAGACGATTGGACGTGATTTTTTTGACTATTGGAACGCAGCCTTACTTATTATTTCACTCACTTGACCATGTGACATAATCACTCTGCTACCAAAAGTAGTGATGCAGTATTTGGGCAATGCCTGTCCCAGACAAAAACATTAAGCATTGATGCATTACTGGAATGGATTTTACTGAGTCCTCACTTTTTTGGTGCCTCTTTTCAATTATATCAGGTTGCTCAGCAGTCACTCTCCCTCTGGAACTCTGAAGGCTATTGTCAGGGAGACCGATTCTCAGGGCAAGGCTCAACAATTTCTTGAGGTGAGACTTGATAAGTCTTGGTTGCGATTTTTTTGTAACCCTGGGTTATGTCATTTGCTGAATATGACTGACAAAGTTTGAAGCTGCGGGACACATTTCATTGTCAGTGAGCTCAGTCTCATCTCAGCTCGTCATAATGTGACGTTACCTGACCAAGCCTCCAAACACGAAGAAAAAGGAGGCTTTTTGCTTCCTTATTTGACACCAGTTTAAGCTCTTAAATGTGAAAGCCTCCGGTACCGGGGGCAATCAATACGCATGATAAACACAGAATGTTTCCTAATAGTATGATCCTAATGCGACATGTCCTCTAAAGGGAAGAAACTCAGCAAAAAGCACACAATGACCATCTTTACCTTAACTGAACACAATTCTAGCACAATGCAAGTAAATAACCATGTAGCAAAACATAGGATAAAATAATATCAGTGCTTCATCACTAACGTGTCTACTGAATGTGTGCTATGCATACAAATGATACATCAAATGAAAGAGGAAAGTCCGCAGAATCTAATGATATAAGCCTTGTCATTTTAAACCGACACCACGCTCAAAGAACGGCAGGCATACACTTTACATTCTACTGCGATGAGCAAAATTTTTTCCTTACCTTTGCTATTTTGTTATAAAAAACTGTATTGGAGGGTAAATCTGCACTGTCTATTGTCAATCCAATGTGTCCGCATTATATTGAAACTACTTCTCCCAGTCTCCATGTATGTTTTTTTTGTCCGGGGCACTGCTTCCAAAGAGGACAAGCCCTGAGCATTCCCATTGGACCAATGTATGTTCTCCTCTGTGATTAGCTTGTGATGCAGTTAATTTGATTTTGGGGTGGTCCTTTGATTCTATGGGCTCTGATGTTTCCAATGAGCCCACAATGACCGTGATCGCGCAAACCTAGCCTGAGATGGAGCCTTGCGTTCCCGGTGCATGATACTCAGAGTCCATGCACCATAACGCACATCTGCTTGTAAAGCGCTACAATATAAACGTTAAACTGATTTGTTTTTGGTATTTTCGCTATAATTATCCACTAAACATTCAGCTGATGTCATCAAAGTAGTTTCTGTGGCTTGCCTGCTGACTCTTCATGTGGCAATGAAACATAATTAGATGACTCATTGGAAATGGCTCAGTGGGTAAGTCACTGAGCTATTGAGCACAGGTGACAGCCGTATATATACTTGCATTTTGAGCACACTCACAGTTGAGCATGCACCATTGCAATCACAGATTTTGTGTATGTAGTTGCTGGGGTGTTTGTTCTGATTGCTGTTTTTTCGTTTTCTGCGTTTCGGCTGCAAGGCGACATTACACAAAAAGACTCAGAGTGCAGCAATGAGCGCAGATATGAAGGCGCTAAACCGTTTGTTTTTGATATTTTCGCTATGATTGTCCACTAAATATTCAACAGTTGTTTTAGAAGTAGTATTTCGAAAAAATCCAGGAGCAGTTACTGGGAGAATGCTGAAATTCAAGGGGGGTGCACGACATGTTTTGCTGACTCATTCTTGAAATTTACAATGCGGCATTTATGATACTTTCTACACAGCTGGCTTAGCGGTTATGGCATTGCTTTATGGCAATGCGGGAGGTCCGAGGTTTGAATCTTGGCTGGGGTGGATTTTTTTTTTTTCAGCAGCAGGGGCATAGTTCTTGTATAAATAATTGCTGGGTGTTTGTTGTTTTTACTTTTTACCTTATCTTTCCATTAATAATTTTGTTTATTTGCTTGTTTTATTGAAAATATATCTGTTCAAGTGGAGTCGAGCTTCATTTACTTTGAATGTATTTTCTTTGAGTGGGAAAATGTATACAGGACAAGTTGCAATAAATAAATAAATAAAATTGTTGTAATTAGATGGAATGTATGCCTGTAATGACATACAAGTGAAATTAAATGAGTTTTACAGTTTGGTACCTGAGACATCTGAAGTGGCACACCGTGCCAATTTGGAGAGGCCACCTAGACATTCACGAACTAAAACCTCTCTAATTTTGCTCTGATTTACTTGATTAGAATAAACTTTGGCACAGATAATGGTGAGATTCTGTGCTGTAATATTTTGGGGGTTTCAGACTGACAGACAAACTCAATCATTTCAAGAGGGATGAAAGTAAAACTTTGTTTGGTACAAATGAGATCTTTCATTTATTCTGGGTTTCATCTCCATTTACTCTGACTCAGTGACATTTACACCGTGACAAAAACCCCCAAGGTGTTACCTTTATTACGATACAAAGATTATTCAAATGGACCAAGTAGTTGCAGAGATATACTCATTTCATTTTGGGCATGTCATTTTTGAGCCAGAGGCTCAGGGCTGAAGAGGTTAAAAGGAACCCTACCCCTAATCCCTAGCCCTGAACCCGAACCCTAACCCTAAACGTCAAGTACGGATGCTAAAAAAGCCTCCTTTTTGTCGTACACAGTGGGGAAAACAGTATCTGTTACAGTCAAATTGTGAAACCAGGCATTTCGTGAAATGGCCAAAAATTTTTAGTCACTTTGTAAAATCATTGAAGTTTAGCGCAAGCCATTTCATGAAATTACTGAAATTTTGGTTTCACAATCTGACTGTAACATATCGATGCTTGGTCAGGTAGCGTCTCAAAATGGCGAGTTGGGATGAGAATGTATTGTTAGCATATTCATGGGAGTAGTTCAAGTGCGCATACAGCGGGGAAAATAAGTTTTGAACGCGTCAACATTTTTCTCAGTAAATATATTTCTAATGGGACGATTGACAATAAATATTCACTAGATGTTGATAACAACCCAAGTAATCCACCCCGACAGAGAAATTAAAACAAATAAGTCCACAAATTAAGTTATGTGTAATCAAGTGGAATGAAACAGGGAATAAGTATTGACCACATGAAGAAAAGGAGGTGCAAAAAGGTATGGAAAGCTAAGAAACCAGTTGAAATCTATCAGTATTTACAAACCCCAATTCCAATGAAGTTGGGACGTTGTGTAAAGTTGGGGTTTGTAGAAAGCAATCTTGCCCTCTATCAGTGCAAATTAATATCAGCTGGTTTAGTCTTAATTGATGGCCTATAAAAAGGTTTCTCATAACCAAGGTGTCACACAAGAAGCATCTCATGATGGGTAAAAGCAAAGAGCTCTCTCAAGACCATCATGACCTTATTGTTGCAAAACATACTTATGGCATTGATTATAGACGTATTTCTAAACTTCTGAATGTTCTAGTGAGCACCATTGTGGCCATACTCCGGACGTGGAAAGAACATAATTTCACCGTAAACCGGCCACGACCAGGTTCTCCTTGCAAGATTTCTTACAGGAGTCAAAAGGATAATCAGAAGAGTTGTCCAAGAGCCAAGGACCACTCGCGGAGAGCTTCAGAAAGACCTGGAATTAGCAGGTACAGTTTTTTCAAAGAAAACAATACGTAGTGCACTCAACCACCATGGCCTCTATGCATGCTCACCGCGCAAGACTCCACTGCTGAAGAAAAAGCATGTTGAAGTTCGTTCAAAGTTTGCTGCAGAACATTTCGACAAGCTGTGAAATACTGGGAGAAAATTGTCTGGTCAGATGAGACCAAAATTGAACTCTTTGGATGTCATAGCACACACCATGTTTGGAAGACAAACGGCACTGCACATCACCCCCAAAACACAATACCAACAGTGAAGTTTGGAGGTGGGAACATCTATGCTGTGGGGCTGTTCTTCAGCATATGGTACTGGCAGACTTCATATAATTGGAGGAAGGATGAATGGAGAAATGTACCGAGACATTCTTGATAAGAGTCTGCTGCCATCTACCAGGATGCTGAAGATGAAACGAGGGTTGACATTTCAGCAAGACAATGATCCCAAACACACTGCCAAGGAAACTCTCAAGTGGTTTCAGAGAGAGAAAATAAGGCTGCTAGAATGGCCCAGTCAATCACCCAACTTGAATCCAATTGAAAATCTACGGAAAGAACTGAAGATCAGAATTCATAGAAGAGGCCCCCGGAACCTTCAAGATTTGAAGACTGTTTGTGTGGAAGAATGGGCCAAAATCACACCTGAGCGATGCTTGCGACTAGGCGTCTCGATGGTGTCTTTACCAACAAAGGCTTTTCTACAAAGTATTAAATAAATTTCAGTAAGCATGTTCAATACTAATTCCCTGTGTCATTCCACTTTTTTTACACATAATTTATGGACTTATTTGTTTTGATTTCTATGTATTTGTGGATTACTTGGGTTGTTACCGACATCTGGTGAAAATTTCATGTCAATAGCTCCATTAGAAATATATTTACTAAGAAAAATGTTGACGTGTTCAATACTTATTTTGCCCACTGTACATCAGCTGCAGTGCTTCTCGCATGGGCCTGGTATGCAGTGTTAGTTGATGGAACTGCTGATTCCACCTTGTGGGAAAAAAAATGAAATGAAAAGGGTACAACGAGATGAGGTTAATTTTTCCTCGTAGACTTCCCCTTCCCTTTCCCCATAATGTCTACAAATGATGACCCTTGGGGAGGCTAGGGAAAAGGTCCATTGATATTCATGTAGGCGGCATATTTAGTCATTACGGGGAAAGAGTCAAAGTTGCTGTTGAAACAACACTGACATAACACAGTAGTACTTTGGAAGTTAAGAGTTGACATGCACTTAGGCGTCTCGTAGTCATGATGGGGAAAATAGTTAAAGCCTAGTTAAAGCTGGACCATGTAATGCTGTAAAAGCCTCTAGACTGTGTAATTAATGACAGCTTGCAGCAATTTATTTTGAAAGAGCATCGGCCAATGGGAAAACTCTGATACTCAATCGGCCAATGGTGTGACTTTTGCACTCACTGATTCACTCACAGAGTCTCCTGTTTTTAGCATTGGACCCCACTTTGCTGTGGCCCACAAGAAATTTCAGTGGTACAATCCACCACATCTTTTTTACTTAGTGGTTAGATCCTGCCTATCCTTCGTAATGGGTGATTTTGTGATTGTGACACTATGCTTTTCTATTTAAGATATGGGACAGACATGGTTATGTGAAAAGCCTTGACCTCACATCTTTAAATAAACATGGCAAACTTTATGGAGATGGTAAGTCAGTCCAGATATTCAGTTGAAGATAAAGCTTTCATATTGTAGTATCACTCATATTGATGATGGACTTGCAGTTAATGGACTGCAGTGATGAACTTGTTTTTTTTTTTTTTTTATTTAGCCATCATGGTTCTGCTCACCTCTCTGTGTTCCAGCTCAATTTGGCTGTCTGGCCTGGTCCGCGTGTGAAAGCAGGTTGCTGTATGTTGCCGAAAGGAGGCCATTTAAGGAAGAATCTTTCACTCCCCTGGAATCTATTTCAGGAAAAGACTCAACTGCTGGGAAGGTCATTTGGAGCTACTTGATGTGATTACATCGACAGTGTTAATTCTAGGATTTCCTTAGGGCATGGTGCTTGGGTATGAGAAAGGGCACAGCAGTCGCGTCGAGCGAGTGTTTGTCCTGAAAAAGGCCACAGAGGTTGTTGCAAGCAAGCAGCAGCCTGCCAAGAAAGGGCAATTCATTTGTAGTACTAACTTGCATGCCTTCATTCCTAACACCTGTCACTTTCCTTGCTTTGTGGCTTTGTGGATGTGACCCTACCTGTCTTCCGCAAATTTTAAATGATAAGACTTTTTTATTCTTTCCTAATTACAAATTACAATTACTAGAGAAATACAACTCCACTCTGAAAGCAAAACAAAATATTTCCAAAAGGCATCAATTTTACCCTGAACAATCTTAATTTAATATAGAACACTTCAGTTTACAAATGAAATTTCTGTAAACTGCTTGTAACCTGCAGTACAGCTGTCTTATCTATACCTTATTGTGGCATATGATGTTGTTTAACACCTGATCAGAGATGTAAAAGGATCCATTCCCCTTAAAATCTAGTCACACAAGGCACTCTCCAACTCAGTCACATTTTCACATTTTCACATCACAGCACCATGTATTCGAATGACCAGAGATCATTGTGCATGTTTCAGGAGAGGCTGGCGGCGAACTTGTGATTCCCTAAACCTCATAACAATGTGGGAAGTTAGCATTTTGCGATGCGAATCCGCCTGAACTGATCACTTCAGACAATCCCGTCACGTGCAGGTTATCGCTGTCCGAAACAAGAAAATAGCCCTAAAATTTCCCCTGCAAAGAGCTCCCCATGACTAGCCTAAATGGCAGACAGGCCTTTGAAGCATGATACAAGGGCAGAGTAACCACGAAATGGGACTAAATCTCTTTATTTTGATTGCATGCCACAGTTAGTTTCGGCAACAGAACGTGAATGAATATATCGACTGCTCATAGTGAATAACTGGGCCGTGCCCACCTCGTTCATGTGTCATAATTACACTACGGACTTCTTACCAGACAATCACTATTTGCGTAATATAAATCTTATCATTCAAGTTGATCAACACTTTTGGTAATTTATTGTTCCTACCAGAAAAATTTACTGATGGAACGACGTTCCTTTTTCACTGATTTTTCCACCTGCTCAAGTCTTCTTTTACGAGTTGCCATGATGATCTGATGATTGTTATGCTAATAACATGAATAATATGGCCAAATTCCAGGAAATGACAGAAGCGCCACTCCTATGTGCGGCGGCAAATCAAACTGAAATCAGTCTGAATACCTGGGAATACACAACACATCTGCAACACTGGGTTTCTGTACATTATCATTTTCTGTGAGTGAGGCTGAATACAGAGGTCAGCTACAGTGATCGTCTAGCGCGGCAAGTTACAAATTCAGGCATGGCGTAGTTACTTGGAGTTGGGGAGGAGGCGTGGCGGACCTTCCTTGGGAACAAAAGGGCCACTGTGGCGGGTTTTACTCTGAAAAAAGGCAGCTAAGGCGGGATTTAATGAGAAAAGGGGTAGCTATGGCGGGAGAGAATCGAGCATGGCGTAGCGCCATGGCCAAACGCTCTAGATGTAACACTGATCGAAAAGAGAGCGTATGATTCTTGATGTGTATTTTCCTTAAACTGGGCATGAACATTTGTTTGCGTTAATGAACTTAAGATGATGGAAATGGACAATAACTAATTTGTGAGTTCTGTATGAGGAGTGGGAAATGTGATTATGCTTTCGTGACAATACTGGGTGTAGTGCTGTAACTCGGGATTATCCTTTGTCCGTTTGACAAGTGAATTAATTCATTTTCTCCTCTTCTGCTTTTTGAATATCCATCTCATTGGCTCCCTGTCTGTTTGTTTGAAAGGAGGACCATAGTGTGTACTTGGAAGACTGGGGAGAAGGCCTTTCTGATAAGTCTGCCCCAGTACTGTGTGTGGCTGATATAGGTAAATGCACAGTGACAGTGCTGAAGGGGGTACCCACACAGGTGTCCCCTGGCCAGGTTAGTCCCAGCACAACTTGGTAATAAAAGCCTGATATTATTTGGTGTTTAGGATTTGTGGGCAAGGCAGATCTTTCACTGTGTTAATCTATAGCATATGCACCCTTAGGCACTGTGGTCTCCTGGGGATGAGGGTGTGGTCTTTGTGGGATGGTGGCATGAGCCTTTTCGCCTGGGCCTGAAGTTCTGCTCCAACCGGAGGTGATATTTGGCGAGTTGCTATTATTTCTGGTTGAACGCCATTGTCAAAATATGATTTTCTGTTCAACTCTTTCTGTTCATACTTAAACTCATTGACTTCTGTTATGTTTTCAGATCTGCTCTATTTCATGTGGACCTAGACGGAAACTGTGGTCAGTATTTGTATGGTTCACGCAGTCTTTGAACATAAGTGGTTTTTTCTGTTATATTGAGGATTGAGCAATCTCCATTCATTGTCTTTGGTCCCCATGGACAGAATGTCTTTCTTCAGACCAGAACGCAGTCTCATCTCCTCGTCTAAGCCCAGACAGAAGCTGCATAGTCTACCTGCAGGGGCAGGTGTTTGGGCCGCATAAGCAGTGTCTCAGCCTGCATCTGGTGAGCCCTGACCTGTCTCACCTGGCTTCATCCATCTGATGAATGTTATTCTATTTTTGTGGGAGTTTGAGGCTGAAGTAAAGAGTGCACTAGAGCCCATTCTTTATCTTGTTTGTGGTTAGGGCTGTATTCATTTTCCAGCAAGATCTGAACTATGAACTGTTTCTGGTTTACCTCTGCAGTATGACTGGGAAACCAGGAAGAACTCTTTGCTGTTGGATATAGTCAAGAGACCACAGGATGGTATGACCCGTTGTGCATGAACAAAGGTGTGACAGAAGATGACATTAATTGAACATTGACAAAGACTGAAGCAGTTCTCTATTTTTAGAAGTGTGATGTAATATGTACACAATCTGTAAACAATTTGAAACTTTAGGGTTTACCTTCACTGTGTCATACTAGTATGTGTATATTGATTCTCCATATTACATCTAGCCAGCCTGTTTCCTTGTCTCTCAGGGGAGTTTGCGGGGCTGTATGAAGCCTTGCCCTCATGCTGTTGGTCCTCAGACAGTCAAAGGGTGGTCTTTAGCAGTGGCAGGAGAAACTTTAAGGTACTTGCAGTACATCCAATCTGATATACAAGGGAGTTATTGTTAACCTTTATATAATCTTCATTTCTGATCTAGTTGGAAGTATATCTGATTTGTTTATTGAACTCTTGTCAATCTGTCTGTCATTATATTTTTTAATTTCTCAATGTCTCTTCCCTTTGTATTTCCCCATGTCTCTGCATTTAAGGAGCTCTTTGTGGTTAACAGATGCACCAAAACAGTCAGTCGTCTTGTTGGCAGTAAGTCCCCAATTCAGTTTGTGCATGGCACAATTGTTGTTTCGTGCCCTCATCTGTGTGAATGCCTGAGATACTTCATGGAAAATTCAAGTAATATCAAAAAGGACTGGTTTGAAGTCAATTTACTCTTTACTATATTAAAAACAGTTCTTTTGGTTAAAGAATATGACAAGGATCGCCTCCAAAATTAACTAAACTCTTCCCTCTACTACCACTTATCACCCTTCCAAATTTTGCGCCAAAACGTTCATAACTTTTTGAGTTATCTGGTCAGAAATATCGCCCAGACCTGCGTTAGACAGATATATTGTAATTCTTCCGAATCCAGAATACGTTCCGGATCACTTCCAAAGTTGATTCAACTCATCCTTGGACTACCACTGATCATCTTACCAAATTTTGTGCCAAACTGTCCATAACTATTTTTGTTATACTATTGACAGACAGGCAGATGGACAGACAGACAAATAGGGGTGAAAACATAACCTCCTTGGCTGAGGTAAAAATACATACAACGTAATGATTTCAACAGTGTCCAAAAAAGTTGGCAGATTCTATCGTTTGCCACTGTATAACACCACTGTGTCTTTCAATCACACACATTAAGTATAGAAGCGCTAAGGACACCAGTTGGTTAAAGGCAAAGAAAACATTTGTTTCAGCTCTTAACCAATAAATGCACGTTCTTCTAGTTCCATAAATATTTTTTGTGAAATTTTGCAATTTAAGCTTCTAGTAATCAAATGTCAAACCATCTGAAATATGTCTCCTTAGCACAAGTTCATGAATGCTGCCATTCCGCATGTTTCAGCCAATCAAAAAAATACTTTGTGTGGCAATGTCCCGGATGTTATGATGCGCTTGGACACCAGGAAATCAGCTGATCTAGATAAAGTGTTTACAAATTAGTCTTATCACTTGTGCTGCTGCTTAATTTCACGCCGAATGATCAAGATTTGATCTTACCAATCATTATTAAAACCATACTTTTGTTGAGAATCTGCTGTACTAGATGTTTTTTTTTTGCCTTTAAGTCTTGCAAGCGAAATTTCCTCCATTCCTCCACTGTACAGGTCTTCAGCTGCACCATTGTACAGGGCTATCATTGCAATATATTTCTCTCATAATGCTCCGTACATTCTCAAGCAGCCCGATCAGGACTGCTGGCAGGGCAGTCTGGCATCCACATCCCCTGCTTATGCAGCCGTGCACTTTTAATTTGTGCAGAATGTGGTTTTCTGTTGTCTTCCTCAAAAATGCAGGGAGGTCCCTGGGACAGATGAGGTCTGCATAGCAGCATATGTTGCTTCAAAATTGGAACATATGTTTCTGCATTAATGCTGCCCTTGCAAATGTGCAAGTCACCCAAGTCATGTGAGCTGACGTACTCCCATACCATGACAGACTATGGTCTTTGGATTTATTGCTAATAACAGCTTGGGTTGTCCCTGTTGTCTTAGGTCAGGAGAACTCAGTGGCTGTTTTTGTTCCAAAAACCACTTGAAATATTGGCTCGCCTGACTGCAAAATATGGTTCTACTCCGCTGTTTTTCATCTCAGATGGCACCAAGCCCAGTCATGTTGGCGGTACTTTTTGACGGTGGTGATGTATGGATTCGGCCTTGCATAGTGAAGCTTTACCTTGCATCTGTGGAAGCGGCAGCGAATGGGGTTGACTGACGAAGTTTTATACTATTTCTGAGCCCAAGTGGTGATATCAATCACATTGGCATAAATGTGACGTTTGAGGGATTGGAGATCACGCATATTGAGAAATGGTATTTGGCATTGCCCTTTACCCACCAAGATTCGACCAGTTCCTTCCCACTCTTAATTACATTACACATTATAGTGGGTGAAAAGCCCAAAATCCTACTATATAGTGCAGTGTTCACAAAGTCATGGATTATAAGCTGACACATCTGTTGTCAAAATGATAAGCTTCGACCCATATTCGTTCATTGGGGACTTAGCCTTTTCTGGAGGCTCCTTTTTCTCTACAACAACATTATCACAACTGTTTACACCACCTGTTTCACATCACCTTTTTATTACAACTTGTCATATCATTGTTATTCCCGCCACAACACGAAGTGGAACAGGGGATATGGCAATGGAGATTGTCCATCTGTCCTTCTATCTGCCCATCCGGATAAGTGGGGACAAGTTTTCTCAGAAAGTACTTTATCTAGGTGAATGAAATTTTGTCTGTGTATGCTACTAGTCATGACCTTAACTGGGTTTCAAAGTGGGCTTTCATGGTGGCGGGGGATATTCATGACAGTCATCTTGTTAGTCCTAAATTGCCCCAGCACCAAATTTTTTGGAGTCTTTTGAATTAATCAGATTTGAAATAAACATAGCTATATTTTAGAAAAAGCTATTTATATTGTGTTGTTGTAGTATGTGCAATACTAGAGGGTGAATGGACTTTTCTCCTTTTTGACTTTATTGGCAGTTACTCTGATTTGTCGAATCTTTTGGTATTGGGGTGTATTGCTCTATTTCCAATACCTATTTCATGCCAACTTACTGTATCTCTTGCTTTATTTTGTGGTTATTTTTGGTAGAAAATATTGACTAGTTTTGCAAGATTATTCAGAGCTGGGTTGGCCTGTGACTGTTGGCCTATTTGTATAAACTCTAATCTGGTTCTGGGTTCAATCAGATGAGGAGTTTGGAAGCTGGAATCTGCTGGCCATTGATAAAGACTTGATGGTGGTCAACTGCTCCTCACTCGACAAACCTCCCTGTGTGGTATGTGTGAAAGACTTCCATAGAACTTATGGGCAATAATTACTTGCTGTGCTATCACATTACACATTCTCATGTCCTACATCCCTAGCTTTAGCAAAAGGTCAGTGGGGTTCCAAAGTAGTTTTACGATTAGGAACTGATTCTATGAATTTTTATCGGCCAGTGGCACTGTACCAAATAATATCTTCAGTGTAGTTTAAGTGTGAGCATTGGTTGGTCAGGAGTTTGCTCTGTATTAGACACTGCGTGCCTACGCTAGTTTATCTTTTGCAATCAGGTACTTACATTGACTAGCATAGGCACTGTGGCATCCCATAGACTCCTTCAAGATGATTACCAAGATCTCATCTCACACCTTCAAAATGCCGCAAATCCTCTCAAAATCCAGCAAAAACCCTCATTAGGACTGTTTCTCACCACTCGTCTCCTTATATTGTCCAAACTTTGCAGTAAATCCATAAAGTACATGATTGTCCACTTTGAGTCAATGAGAAATTAAACTGCCTGGCAAAATGGCGGAGGCTGACATCACATGAACGACAGAAATGGCTTGCCTGAATGTCCGACAGTCCTCTAAAAGCCGATACAAACTTTCTGAAATTAACCATTCATTAATATTACAATAAAAATAGAAGTATGGGGAGTATTTGGGGATGAATGAACCGCGCAAAACCATTGATGTAATTGTGCAAGGCATCCCATTTCCATCATGGTACACTACATCAGTTTCCGCCATTTTACAAGGCAGTTCAATTTCTCATCAACTCAAAGTGGACAGTTGTGTACTTTATGGATTTACCGGCGAAGTTAGGACTGTATAAGGGGACCTGTAGCGAGAGACAGTCCCAACAAGGGTTTTTGCCAGATTTCGGGAGGACCCGTGGCGTTTTGTAGGCAGGAGACGAGATCTTGGAAATCCTCTTAAAGGAGTCTATGAGATGCCCAGTGCATACATGAGTCAATGTAAGTACTCGATTACAAAAGATAAACTAGCGTAAGCACGCGGGGTCTAGCTTTGGATAAGTATTTAAAGCAGTATTTTGCAGTGCGCGGTAGGTCTGATCCCTGTGTTCTTGGTCGTCCCTCCAGAGAGTTGGGTTCCTTCCTTCAGTTGGGGGTGAGTCTGGGATATCCTGGACCCCCCTGAATAAATCCCAACAAATCCCGCACCTGGAGTGGAAGATCCTAAATGTCACCCCCAGCCCTCAGGAGGAGAACATTGAATTCTGTAAGAGTGTAAGAGAATACTGTGGTACCGTCAGGCCAAATGAACTATTCTCACACGGTCTGACACTGCTGCCATTGCTTTTATCTAATACAACCCCAATTCCGAAATAGTTGGGACAAAGTGTAAATTGTGAATTAAATCAAAACGCAATGACTTTCAAATCACACCAGCCAGTATTTTATTCACAATAGAACAGAGATAACATAGCAAATGTTGAAACTGAGAAATTTTACAGTTTAATCCACAAAATGAGCTCATGTCAAATTTGATGGCTGCTACAGGTCTCAAAAAAGTTGGGACAGGGGCCTGTTTACCATGGTATAGCATCCCTTCTTTATAACACAGAGTGGAGGCGTCTGGGCATTGAGGAGACAAGTTTCTTGAGTTTAGCCATTGGAATTTGATCCCACTCTTGTTTAATACAGGCTTCCAGCTGCTGGAGAGTTTTGGGTCTCCTGACGGACTTTTCGTTTAATTATGCGCTGTTCTCAATCAGTGTAAGATCAGAACTGCAGGCAGGCCAGTTCAGCACACGGACTCTTCAATTACGAAGCCATGCTGTTGTAATAACTGCAGTCTGTGGTTTTGCATTGTCCTGCTGAAATACACAAGGGCTTCCCTGGAATAGATGTCATCTCGAGGGGAGCGTATGTTGCTCTAAAACCTATATATACCTTTCAGCATTCATGGTGCTTTTTAAAACATGCAAGTGTGCCACACCATATGCACTAATGCATCCCCATAGCATCAGAGATGCTGGCTTTTGAACTGAACACTGATAATAGGAGGGGTGGTTTTTCTCCTCTTTAGCCCGGAGGACACGACACCCATGATTTCCAACAAGAATCTCAAATTTGGACTCGTCTGACCACAGGACACTTTGCTACTTTGCTACAGTCCATTTTAAATGAGCCTTGGCCCACAGAACACAGCGGCGCTTCTGGATCATGCTCAACAATGGCTTCCTTTTTGCATGATACAGTTTTAGGTGGCATCTGTGGATAGCATGGCGGACTGTGGTTACAGACAGTGGTTTCTTGAAGTATTCCTGGGCCCATTTAGTAATGTCAATGGCAGAATGAAGACGGAGAGTGATGCAGTGGCGTCTGAGGGCCCGAAGATCACGGGCATCCAGTAAAGGTCTTTGGCCTTGTCCCTTACGCACAGAGATTTTTTCCAGTTTTTCTGAATCTTTTGATGATGTTATGCACTGTCGATGATGAGACCTTCAAAGCCTTCGCAATTTGACATTAAGGAACATTGTTATTATGTTCCCCGCAAATGTTGCGAGGAACATAATGTTTTACCCTCCGTCCGTCCGTCCTTCCGTCCTTCCGAGCAAGTTTGTCCGGCCATAACTTTTAAAACCGCTTCAATATTTTTTTCACAACATTTGGTATATCATTAGATCCCATGGTGTAGATGTGCTTTTGATATTTTGGTTGTTTAGAAATTTTTTTTTTTCCAGTTTCCATGGTAACAAGTTCAACTTAGTGCATATTGAGGGTGGGGACCTTGTCCGGACCACAACTCATAAACTATGAGAGATTTTTTTCTTTTCTTTTTGTTGCTTTTGTTTTCCCCTCCTTCCGTCCTTCCGTCCGGACAACATAATGTTTGTCCCCTAACTTTTAAACCGCTCAATTCCTGGTATATCATTAGATCCTTCCGTCCTTTTGATATTTTTGGTTGTTTAAGTTTTTTCTCCAGGCCATGGTAACAAGTTCAACTTAGTGCATAAACCTTGTCCGTTCAATATTTATTCACAACATTTGGTATATCATTAGATCCCATGGTGTACATGTGCCTTTTGATATTTTGGTTGTTTAGAAATTTTTCTTTTTTCCAGTTTCCATGGTAACAAGTTCAACTTAGTGCATATTGAGGGTGGGGACCTTGTCCGGACCACAACTCTTAAACTATGACAGATTTCTCCACCAAACTTGGCATATATTTACATCACATGGTGTAGATGTGCCTTTTAATAGTTTGCTCATTCGGAAATTTTTCTTTTTTTAGTTTCCATGGTAACAAGTTGAACTTACTGCATAATGAGGTTGGGAACCTTGTCCAGACCACAACTCATAAACTATGAGAGATTTCTCTACCAAACTTGGTATAGTGTTAGACCACATGGTGTAGATGTGCCTTTTGATATTTTGTTTGTTCAGAAATTTTTCTTTTTTCCGATTTCCATGGTAACCTTTTCAACTTAGTGCGTATTGAGAGTGTGGACCTTGTCCGAACCAAAACTCCAAAACACTTTTTTCTCAACCAAACTAGGCATATTGTTATATTACATGGTATAGATGTGCCTTTTCATAGTTCTCTCTTCAAAATGTGCAACCAAATATATATAATGGCGGGGAACATCATAGTGCTTCACAAGCACAGATTCTAGTTTTTAAAGTATTCCACAATTTTTTTACGCAACCCTTCACAGGTTGGAGAGCCTCTGGCCATCTTTACTTCTGAGAGACTCAGCCTCTCTAAGACATCCCTTTTATAGCCAATCATGTTACACACCTGATGCCAGTAACCTTTATTACTTGCTAAATGTTCTTTCAGCTGACTCTCTTATATATTGATTGCTTTTTCAGCCCTTTTTTGCCTGTGTCCCAGCTTTTTTGAGACCTGTTGCAGCCAGAAAATTTGAAATAAGCTCATTTTGTGGATAAAAATGTAAAATGTCTCAGTTTCAACATTTTAAATACTATCTGTGTTCTATTGTAAATAATATATTGGCTCATGTGATCTGAAAGTCATTGCATTTAGATTTTATTCACAATTTACACTTCGTCCCAACTATTTTGGAACTGGGGTTGTATTTAAAAGGCAGCAATAAAAGGATTTACACTCATTCTCAGTTCAGTCTTTTTAACTTAGGCTTGCCTTTTGTGTCTTTTGGAAGGAAGTGACAAATGATAAATGGAACAACTGTATTTAATAAATGATAAATATGTTGTTCATTACTTTTTTTTTACGTTCAGCTGGCCTGGATTTTGGAGCCCTGCTGGTGAAACCTCGGGGTCTACGATCTGGGGTGACGGTGCCTCTGGTGGTATTTGCTCACGGTGAGAGGGAACACTTTAAGCTGAGACTGTTTGAAATGACATTCAGTGAAAAATAACAATGCTTACTCATTAATGACCTCTAAAAATTCCAATTGATGTGAAAACTGTATTAGTGCGCCTGCCTCCATTTGTGTGTGTGTGTGTGTGTGTGTGTGTGTGTCTCTGAGAGTGTGCATGCACATCTGTATGTTTGTCTGTTCGTGTATATCTCTGAGTATGTGAGCATTTGTGAATGTTTGTGCGCTTGTATTTGTGTTTGTTTCTTTGTGTGTGTGTGTGTGTGTGTGTGTATGTGTTTGTATGTATGTGTTTTTGTGTGTTTGCATGTATTTGTTTGTATGTTTGTTTGAGGGATGTTATTTTTATCTGCAGGTGGCCCACACTCACAGATTACCGCTGAGTGGAATGTCTCTTTTGCTGCTTTGGCCAGGCTGGGCTTCGCTGTGCTCATGGGTATGACAACACAGAATATTTCTGTATTTTACTTTCCAGCTATTTATGATTTACTCAGAGAACTCTGAGTATACAATAAATAGTGACAATTTCATGTTTACAGTTTTATTGTTCCAGGCTATTCCTTTGCATTTCTGTTGAGGAGTTAACGTATCAGTTGATGAGCAACTAAAGAGGTGTTGCGTAATATTAACCCATCCTTTGTAGATAATGTCCCACCTTGATTTTTTTTTTTTTTTTTTTTTTGTCCTTCCCTTTTTTTTTAAAGTAAACTATCGTGGGTCCACGGGATTTGGACAGGACAGCATTCAGTCTCTTATTGGGAACATTGGCAGCCAGGATGTCAAGGATATGCAGGTGAAATTTCATGCTGGATTTCGTATAATTGTATTCAATCAAATTTTAGCACCAATCAAGTGCATTTTATCTGAGTAGCCCATTTTTACAGACAACTGTCTGTCTGAGTGAAAGAATGGTATATATGTCATACTGCAAGTATTTGAGGCAATAAAAAACCTAAAGGGGAGAGAAATCCTCATGTGGTGGCACCACCTGGAATTCAGTTGAGCTCTCTCTATTGTTGGACAAAACTAAGCCACTACATCAGATTCAGTGCATTCCTTTCTTCAAAATATATCTTTGGTTTGAAGAATTTACTCATTTATTTCCATAGTGCTTTCAGATTTATAATGTTGATAAATAGTGCTGGTACTTCTGAAGGTGACTGACCATTTTTCCTTCTGTTTGTTTCAGAGAGCAGTCTTGACTGCCCTACAGAGCGACACGACCCTTGACCCCGGAAAGGTGGCTGTGATGGGTGGCTCTCATGGAGGGTTTCTTGCCTGCCACCTGATTGGCCAGTATCCAGATTTCTATAGAGCCTGTGCAGCTCGGAACCCTGTCATCAATGCTGCCACCCTGCTTGGCACCAGTGACATCATTGACTGGTGAGGGGACCCATTGTCCAGCCTGCATCTGTATCTCCCCGTGTCGTAAAACAGAGGGAGTCTTATAAATATAGCAGCTGTAAAACAACAACGCCTCTCCGTTCTGGAACGCAGGCGATACTCTTCAGTAGGGCTCCAGTACTCATTTGACCGGCTGCCCAGTCCAGATGCGCTGACTGCCATGTTCCAAGTTTCTCCCATTGCGCACGCTTCCCATGTAAGCCCTTGCACTCTGTGCCTGCTATGCTGTATATAATTAGGGCTTTTGCTTTGAAAATGCTGCAATTTCTGTTCCTGTGCATGGCTTGCAGATCAGGACGCCGGTACTGCTTATGTTAGGAGGTAAGGACAGAAGAGTGCCCCCCTACCAGGGACTGGAACTGTACCGTGCTCTTAAGGGCAGGAACTCCCCTGTGAGGTGAGAGCTATGCACCACAGTCAAGCAGGAGCGTCTGATTGGCTCTTTAGCTGGTTCCTCTGTCATTTACCGGTTGCGCTGAAAATAACATGTTGCCAGACCCTCTTACAGTGGCGACTGTTGCTTTTAGGAAATTTTGTGGCTAAATTTATAAGGTGGTAAGTAGCACTGTTTAGTGTGTCGATTTAACTACAGTTGAACGAGGAAATGATGTGTTTGACTATGCGGTGGAAAATTAAATTGCTAAACTCAAAAAAATATACACACACACGCACACAGACTCACATTTTTGTTTTGCAATACAAGTGAGGACAGTGTATTGACTTGCTTCCAGTCTGTGCAGTCATTCCTGAACACTTAACTGTGACCACATTTATGCCAAACCCAAACCTAACCCTAACCTGACCCTCAGAGTAACCATAATTCTGACTTAGAGCAGTTCTCGTAATCCTCTGTTATCCACCGTGAGGGCAACCCAGCATGTCACAACCTCAGAGGTCCTCACAACATGTGGTTCCTCAAGAGAAGGTTCTCGCAAGTGTAGCCATACAAGCCCTCGCACCCACACACACACACACTCTTCTACATTGGAGTGCCTGATTATGATGTTTTGTTTTGTTTTGAATGAGGTTGCTTTATCTTGACATTACGCTTGGTCTGTGATGCAAGTGTATGTTACATGTTACAGATTGCTGTGGTTTGCAGAAGATGGTCACTCGTTGTCTCGTGTGGACACACAGACTGACTGCTTCCTCAACATTGTTCTATGGTTCCAGAAGCACCTGGATCTGCACTGAGCTGCTGCACTTTGTGTTCACCGCAGCCGTTCTGAATTAAGTCTTCACTTCAAGGGCAATGCATTGAAATGCAGTATGATGCTTCTTAACAGATAATACTGGTATTTTGTAACCGGGGCCCTATTTTCCCATCTGTTTGTGTCTAAATGATTTATAGGGAATTTTTTTTTTAATTGGACATATACTGAATGAGAACACTATAACCCAGAATTAGCAAAATGGCTGAAATGTATTTCAACTGGGTATTTGTCGATGTCTAAGTACGTCCACTAAAAGTGCATGTTTTTGGCTCTTAATCCTGCAGACTGGTCCTTTAAATTTGATCAGTTTTAGGTAAGTTGCCTCTTTATGTGAAATTTTATGCACATTCATGCACATGGTTTGGCCAATAAGTATTAAATGCCCATAGAATGTTATATTTCAAGGCCTGCGTAACTATTTCTGACAGAATGTGATTTAAGAGTGTAAGTAGTCCCACACTGAGAGGTCATTGTTTTGAGTGTTGAACAGGATTGGAACAAAAAACGGTGTATACAGCAGTGCCTGCGGACCCAATTTGAGAACCATTGCTGTAAACCTAGGATTTAGCTAATTATCAACAATCTTTTCGCTCCAATAAAATAATGATATGATCTGAGCATTTATTAATTTATGTCAGCATCACTTTACATGAAAATATGAAGTTTTTAATTCTTGACATTTTCTTTGTATTGTCTGTCAACAATAGTGACAACCGATTTTCTTCGTCTAAGTTTTTACATTGTGTTACATTATTGCTGTTAGGCAGATAACATTGTATGTCGCTCTTGACAAGAGTAAGTGCATTTCAAGTGACTGAGTGCAAAGAACCCGAGAAGGAAATACTGAATGTGAAAATATATAGATTTCCCATTTTTTAACAATCATTGGAGTATATATATATATTTTTTTTTTTTTTTGGTCACTTGAGATATGTGTGTGTGTTGTGTGTTTGTGTGTGTGTGTGTGTGTGTGTAATATACAGTATATATTTTTTAGGTTTAATCTTATCATGTAATTTCCAGAGTTCCAATATCGCTTATCACAATGAATTTCCTAAATATTCGTATTATCCTGCAGTGTCTAACAGATACAGCTACTGGCAGCACGAGTCACTGTTTGTTGCAATGTGATACTGAGTGAGTAGGAGAGGCCCTCCTGTAGTGTCAAAGAGAAACATGGCCAGCTTAATGGTTACTAGAAGTGAAGCATAGTAATGTTAGGTGGGAGGATCCAATTACAGTCATGGCACCATTCACAATGAACAGAAGAGGGCAGTGTTGGATAATTAAATGCGCTTCTGCTACCATGGCAACAAAGCTCTTATATCCAATTGATGATTTATTTTTTGCTTTTGGGCAAATGATGCAAAACTTTGAAAAATTGTGCTGAGTTTGTGCAATATTATCTAATCCCTCTCCTTTGGATAATTCACTCTTCCAACTGCCCAGAATCTATTCTGATAAATTGCTTGCACTTTCTCAAAAATTTCAGACCCTCCGCTGTCAATTCAACACCCACATACTCTGCAGTGAGCATTCTCAATCAGTCACCTCAAGTACATACTTTGGATCCTCCTCTGGATTGGTGGGATTACATTGACAGGACAGTGTGGTGGGAATTTGGTAAAAATCTCCACAGTATTGAAAAAAAACAATGCAATATTGCCCCTTAACTGAAGTCTAGTGTCTGATATTCCTCATTGTGACAATTTTTTTTATTAATGATGTTGCACTAAAACATGGAAGTAATTAGTAGAATATATGAATTCCCAAAACAATGCCACTGTACAGCCCTGCATATTATTAGCTCATCTAGACTGATTGGCCTGCTCGTCCATCGTTGATGTTTGTTGTTCGTGGTTCGTTATTAGTTGGTTGTCGCTCGTTGGTCGACAGTTTACAACTTCTTCTCCAAAACTGTCGAGTGGATCAACTTTAAATTTTAGGTGCACGTTCTTATCGATGAGCACACCTGAGTTTGTTCATGGCATTCCGAACCAATTTCAAATATGGCTGCCAGGCAGCCATCTTCAATACTCTAATTTCTGCTATATCTACGGCATTTTTGCGTTGATTATGCTGAAATTATATGGGTGCTAAGTAGCAAGACACACAACATTCAGTGGGCTCAAATACTGGCACCCCTTACGAGCAATGCACAAATTATACAATAAAATATCTAAACAGTCTAATCTCAGAGATACAGAATATACCAACATGTGTGAAATACGTTATTTTTATTTCAGTGGAAACAATTAAAATCATAATTTAAGACAAAATAAATTTCAACTAAATCAAGGTCTCATAATAATTGGCACCCTTCATTTAGTATTTAGTGCAACCACCTCTGGCAAAGATAACAGCATGGAGTCTTTTCCTGTCATTTTTGACAAGGTTAAGACACGCATTTGGGGGAATTTTGGACCATTCCTCTTAGATATTTTCAAGATCCTTCATATTATTGGGTTTGCGTCCATCAACTGCCCTTTTCAACTCAGCCCTCACGTTTTCTATTGGACGGAGATCTGGCGACTGAGATGGCCATTACAGAACGTTGATTTTGTTGTCACAGAATCATCTCTGTGTGGATCTTGAAGTATGCTTTGGGTCATTGTCTTGTTGAAAAGCCCACCTACGGCCAAGTCCCAGCCTTCTGTTGGAGGCAATCGGATTGTCAACCAAATAATCCTGTTACTTGGTGGAATTTATTATGCCATTAATCTTAACCAGCGCCACTGGACCTCCTGAATTATAACAGCCCCAAAACATGACTGACCCACCATCATATTTCGCCGTGGGGGTATGTGGTACTTCTGTTTGTATGAATCTCTGTTTCGATGCCGAACATGCCGATGCTGTGTCTGACCGAAACGTGCAATTTTGGTCTTGTCGACCAAAGCACCTTGTTTGAGTCATAATTTAAATGACGTTTCGCAAACTCCAAGCATTTGCTCCTGTGTCTTCTGGTCAGAAAAGGCTTTCTTTTGGCCACCCTTCCAAAGAGCTTGCGGTTGTGGAGGTGGCGCCTGATGGTGCTTTTTGAAACCTGGTGACCCCAAGATGCCACCAAGGCCTGTAATTCCTTCACACTGATTCTTGGAGATTTGTTGCTTCTTTCACCATCCTCCTCTGTATCCTGGACGGCAAAATGCAGTTGCATCCTCTACCCTTAAGATTTTCAACAGTTCCATATCTTTGGAATTTTTTGATAATTGCCCTGACTGTGCTTGGTGGCATAATCAATTGCTTGTGAATCCTCTTGCAGCCATTACCACATTTATGAAGGTCTATGACCATCTGCCTCTTTTGAACTGACAGTTGTTTTGTTTTCTTCATGGTGTGGTTGACAAAGGGATATTGCATGTGTGTTACCCATAGATATATATAGAACACTAGATTGCTGGCAGGTTATGCTCAAATGAAGCATCTGTTCCAGCAGTGTATGCACCCGGAAGTAAAATTCGCAGGTAGACTCCCATTCATTTTCGTCTACTTTAAAATTACATTTTCAAAAACACCTGCGTGTGAGTCGGTGTTATTTTGGTATCGCTGTGCAGAGCAACATTTGGACTCCCTAAATTTTTGCTTTTTTAGGGGGGAAAGAGGCACATTCGCAAAAAGGGAAGTCCAAAAATGTGACTGCAACAACAATAATTTGCGACCAGAAAAGTTAACAAGTTAACATGACCGAGGCTTTTTGGAAAGATAATTGCTTGGATGTTTTCGTTGTTATATGACATGTCGATGAACTTTTGTTTACGTTATCCAATTACTTTCTGGTGTCTTCACTTCATTGTACCCTGATTGAGCATATTCGCCGTTAACCGAATTGTTTATATTGAATCATCCAGCTAATGCCAACGTTGTTAAATGGAAGCGCTAGTTAACTCTAGCTACGCCTTTAGTAAGTTTCGCCTTTGCCCGTCCTGTCAAAATACTGCTCCTCAAAATGCTCACTTCACAGCACTGATCGAGGGGATGGCAAAAAGTTTTTTCTCCTGACTTTTAATAGCCAAGACTTTCTCCTCCTTGTCTTCTGGGATTCTGTATGCAAAGCAACTTATTCACTATTTTAAATATTTGGTGGCAAGAAGTATTGCCGTTGAATGTCAATTAAAAGTAGATAGCTTGTTAGCCACCTTGTTGATTGTATCTTCCCGACGACGATAGTCAGGAGATACTATGGTTTAGTTCCGGGGCCGCTGCCGTGCCCGCCGCCACCGTGCTCGCAGAGATTTTCTTTTCTGGGCTCTGGAAGCGACAATTATTACAGGAATTTTTACTAATTTTGCGCAGGTGAAGATATTTATTTGACAATGCTCAAGACCGATTTTCGGCAGTTTTGGACATCCAATATGGCTGCCGGCAGCCATTCTCTTAGAAATTTGGGGATCATGGAGATACACAACTCGGTCCCTGTGGCGACCGAGTTATCTAGTTTTATTAACTGCGAAGTCAACGTAGTCTCTGCAACGGTAAGGTCACCAAGGTAGCTAGTAAGCTGGTGACTGTTAACAATTGCTAGCATTGTACGCCGCATCTTTGGTCCTCAGCTTACCCACAAGTTCAACGTTTTAAAGTCGCTCCGAGCCTGGTAACAGCGAAGACTAGCAAGGCGGAGTTAGTTGTACATGGTAAGTCAGGTAAGGAGTTGTTCATTACCCAAAGCAGATGGTTTGTTTATTGGTGATATATCGTGATTCAACTCTTCAGCTTTTTGTTTAATTTTTATCCCTCAACCGACGAAAGTCGTGGAGGGGTATTGTTGTGGCGAGCGGCGTCCGTCTGTCTGTCTGTCCATTAACTTCTCGTTTCCGGACGATAGCTGAAAAACGCCTTGGCCAAATGCTCTCATTTTCTGGTGGTATGTTGGGGGTGGTTAGAGGAAGCTCCCTATCGATTTCTGTCCTGCTGCAATTATCAATATGGCCACCACGGCAGGGTAAGCACAAGGTTGAGGGGTCCCGCTCGCAACAGCACGCTATTTTTATATTGAGCGAGTATGTGCTTGAGTTTGTTTGTAAGGTAATTGTGTTTTCTTTAAGCATTTATAGGTGACATAGCCTTGATTTGCTGCAGTGTTTCATTGAGTTGTTTGCCTTGTGCGGTAGAATTTAATGCATGGTAGCGCCGTCGGAGACAAACTGCTATTATCTGAAAGTTCGACTGGTTTGAATGTATTTTGTATAGGACTGCTGAGCAATGATGGTGGAAACTAGTTCTTGGAAATTATTGACAATTATCGCTTTCTATTGCTTTTTAAATTTAATCTAGCCTTGACATCATCTCCATTTCCACCGGTGCTTAGCCCTGTTGAGTGTTGTTATTCAAGTCATTGTATTTATTATACGGATCAACAGCCATCACTGGTTCATAGTAGTGTGCGAGCGCGATCTGTTGGATTCTGTAGCACCAGTCTCTCTTACGAAATGGACAAAGCATGGATCGACTTTTTTTGTTGATTGCTGGGCATGACCCTCTTAGACATCACAGTGTGGATGGATATTTCTCGAATTCCAGGGCCCACTTCTGAAATCTTTTCTAATCGACCACTTCATGGCTGTAATTTGCATGATCCAAGTTGGGCCAAAACAGCAGTTATCTCAAACAATGGACCAGAAATGTTGTTTAATATTCCTTCATTAGTTTCAATGCGACAGCATTACACCTTTGGCTATAGTAAGCCAGCGTGTCACACTCTTACTGATGTACCCATTGTCAGATTACAATATCCCATGTCTGGTGGTAATTCAATGGAACTTTGCAATCTGAATACAAGATCTATTAAGAGCAAATCTGCCAATTTCTTGTGTTACGTCGAATCTTGTGCCGCAGATATTTTTGCCATCATGGAGACTTGGTTCACAGAGAGAGACTCAGGGCGTAGAGCTTAGCTGACTCCGCATGGCTATAAGTTGTATGATCATGCCGGAACTGGACGAACTGGGGGCGATACTGCACTGTTGTGCCGTGATAATATAGGTGTGACCAAGGATGCTGTTGGTGAGAAAAGATCATTTGAATTTTCTGAGTGGATTATTCTTGGAAAGGGCTCTCGCAAGTCTGCATTGCTGTTGTCTACCGTCTGCAGTATTCTCTTAATCAATCTGTTACTACCAGTGTCTTCTTTGAGGAGTTTCCGGACTATCTGGAGTCCATTATTCTCTCTTCGGAGCCGTTGCTTGTAAATGGCGACTTTAACATCCATGTTGATGATGTTGGGGACCCTGGTCAGGCAAAATTTCTTGAGCTGCTTGAATCTATGGATTTACAACAGCATGTTATTACGCTTACTCACGAGTCTGGGCATACATTGGACCTGGTTATTATGCGGCAATGTGAAAACCTGGTCAGGGAAACTCCTATATCTGACTATAACATGTCTGATCATTGGTCTGTTACTTGTCTGCTTAACCTTGACAAGCCTAGCATAACAAAGAAAACGGTAACATTTAGGAGGATCAAGCGCGTTGATCTGGGAGCTTTGTCGAATGAACTTTCTGCCTCTGATTTATGCATGAATACCCCGACACACTCGGTGAACTCGTTGATTGTTATAACAATACACTTGTGTCTGCTCTTGACCGTCACGCTCCACTCGTTGCTACGACATTCCCAGCCCAGCCCCTTGTTCCGTGGTTTAATGATATAATAAAGGAGGCGAGGAGACAAAGGCACAAGGCGGAGAGAAGGTGGCGTCACATAGGCCTGGATGCTGATTTTGCTTGCGTTCAAAGATCTTAGAAACAGAAAGAATAATCTGATGAATAAATTACGCGAGTGTTCTACAAAGGCTTCATTGAGGAGAATAGTGACAATCATACTATTCTCAGCAACAAAAAGGCTGCTTGGGGGGGAGCGAGATTCTCAATTTCCTCCTTTTAAAGACAAGGTTGTACTCGCTAATAGGTTTGGTGATTTTTTCACCCAGAAGATTGTTGTTATACAAAATAAGCTGGGTGACTTGGCTGCTGCAGTGCCACATAGCAGTGCTGAATGTGCACCAGACACCCCTGTCATCCAACCTATGGATGGTTTCAGACAACTGAGACGGAAGTCCGAAAACTCATTGAGACTACACCCAAGAAGTCGTGTTTGCTTGATCCAATGCCTACGTCTCTAGTTTTTAGCTGTATTGATATTCTGTTGCCAGTCATTACCGAGATCATTAATTTACCGCTAAAGACGGGTACATTTGCTGATCAATGGAAGGATGTGTTAGTTCATCCTCTCCTGAAGAAGACTGGTCTTGACTTGATTTTTCAGAGCTTTAGACCGATCCTTAATCTGCAGTACATCTCTAAGCTTACCGAAAAGGCCGTATTTAGGCAAACGCATGAGCACATGGTTGTGAATGACATCTATCCTGAGTTGCAATCATCTTACCGCCAATACCATAATACTGAAACAGCCTTGCTGAAAGTGATGAACGACGTTCTTTTGAAATGAACTGGCAGCATTGACTTTGATGGTCCTTTTGGATCTTAGTGCGGCATTCGACACTGTCGATCTTAATATCTTGTTGGAGCGATTGCACAAGGATGTTGGCATGCGTGGGAAAGCGCTTGACTGGTTCCGGTCATATTTATTTAATCGGAACCAGCAAGTCTGCATTGATGGGTCGCTGTGCATGCAGTTTTCACTTGCCTGTGGCATACTTCAGGGTTCTTGTTTAGGCCCCCTATTGTTCGTCATTTACACCTCCACACTGTTCAAGGTTATCGAACGCCACCTTCCCCAAGTTCACTGTTATGCGGATGACACACAATTGTACCTTGGTTTCGGACCAGATTATGATGATGCTCAGGATGTGGCGCTGCGCACTATGGAGAAGTGCATGTGTGATATGAGGAACTGGCTGATTGATGGGAGGTTGTTACTGAATGATGATAAAACTGAGTTTCTTATCTTTGGGACTCGTCAACAGCTCCGTAAACTTAGCCCCTTTAGTCTACAAGCTGGTGATCATAATATTGATCCTTCTTTACATGTTAGGAACCTGGGGGCTATTACTGACAACTCACTAGGTATGAACAATCATATTAACCAATTGTGTAAAGCTTCTTTCTATCACATTCACAATATTCGTCGTATTTCTAAATATTTATCTAAGGAGTGCCTTCAGACGTTAGTCCATGCTTTTGTGACCTCAAGACAGGACTATTTGTAATAGTTTACTTTCTGGCCTGCCTGAATATCAGATTTCTAAACTACAGCCAGTCAAGAACGCTGCCGCTAGATTGATAACGAATGCGAAGAAGTGTGATCACATTACTCCAGTTTTATATGAGCTTCATTGGTTACCAGTGTTTTATCGCATCCATTTTAAAATACTAATTATTACTTTCAAGGCCATGCATGGCATGTCACCTAGATATATCAGGAATTTAGTCAGCATCAGGTCCTGTTCTATATATTCATTAAGATCATATTCATTCACAAATCATATTCTACTGTTTCTTTGGAAGGCCCTAAGGGGCAGATGCTCACAACTTTAGGTGCTCGATCATTTTACGCTGTCGCCCCTACCTTGTGGAACAGCCTGCCGGCACATATCCGTGAAATTGAATCATTTGCCGCTTTCAAGAAACATGTCAAGACACATCTTTTTAGATTAGCTTTTAAGTAGTTCTTTGAAGTAGTTTTAATACTAGTTTTTTTTTTTTTCTCCATGTATAGTAGTCTAGGAATTTTTTGTAGGGTTTTTATCAATAATAGATTATTTTTGATATTTAAGCTTGACTCTAAAGCGCTTTTGATCATTTTAATGTTAAAAGGCGCTATATTAAGTCAATAAATTAAAATCAATAAATTATTTGCTTTTAGTCAGAGGTGTAGTCAATTCAATGGAATAGCTAATTAGCTAGCTAGCATGAAAACATGATTTTCTCAATTGAAGCTTTACTACTATAAATTTGCATTTTACGATAATTTACGCGTGAAACGTTTTACTACAGCTCTTTGCAGGAATATTGCTGCAAAACGCAGCCGCACATCTTGGCATTTTAAAGATTGTATTAGCTTATTTGAAATTGGCCTGGTCGGAAACCATTCATTTTAATGAAGAGGTTGGCTGTATCAGCATGGCGGCCAGGTGCTTCACTTTGTGTCATGTAAATATGATGTCATCAGCAATCTAGCGTTTTAAATATATATATCTATGGTGTTACCACAATTTTATACCCTTGTGAAACAGGAAGTGATGTAATGGCTCAATATAGTTTCCTAACTTAGATAAAACTTATATAAGTGAAATTCAATACCTGGTTGAATTTTGATAGATGTTATTTACAATGATCTTTAAGGATGCCATTAATTGTGAAAGCTTGCTTTGGAGGAAACTGATTTTTAATGAAATCAGTAAATGATTTTGGCTTGTTCCATTGGAACATTAATATTGTACAATATTTCTCACATGCTGTTATTTAGAATGTTTTGATAAATATGTATTTTTGAAAGTATTGTTTGTGTATTGCAAGTCACGGGTGCAAGTAATTTTGGAGCCCACCGTATTACGGGTTTTTTGTCATGCAGGGAACTTCGATCTTGATTTGACCTTTGTTATTAAGCCACACCTAAAAAGGACTTCTATCGTACGTAAACATCTTCTCTAAAGCCGTCAGGTCGATAAAGCTTTGCATAGATATTCCTACCTATGAACCGATTTTTCAATATGGCTGGCCGGCACCCGTCTTGAAAATGCCCATTTCTCATGCCTCCTATCTCGGCCTTTTCTGCACTGATTGAGCTGAGAGATGGTGTTAAGTTGCTGAGCAGAAAGACTCATGACATGCGGTATATTACAGGTTTCATCATTTGTGGAGTTTTGACCTAGATTTGACCTTCGTAGTTATGACATGTCCGCAAAAATTGTTCATTCAGAAACCGTTCCACTGAGTAAGCTGAAACTTGGCTTGTACCTGCCTCCTGCCCGTGAATACACAATAATTGTTTGAATCATTTCCATCTTATTTCAAATATCTTGGAACTTTCTCTCTTTCTGCAGCAATATAGCCGAACAAATTTTGGTATCTATTGGGCCTAATTAACAATATCTATATTGTCAGATTTTTACTACATGTAATTTGAGACACAAAAGATATCCACTTTAGTTGGTATCTTATTGACACACATAATCACTTTACAGTATACATTACCATCATTTAATTGCAAAATTTCTACTTTGCAAATGAGCTTATGTTTAAAAATTGACTAAAGACCTGCAATTTAACCAAAGAATAATAATAACAGTTTTACATTTTTTGAGAGTAACCACTAAGTAATGATCCCAGTAATAAACCATAGTTTGGCGTAATAAGATGACAATAACAAATTTTGATCGACGTGTCTGAGATCAAGTGATAAAATACATGTAAAATTTTTACTTGTGGTCACTGGAGATTTATTGACCAGATGAGCTACAGTGCCCCTGGCACATTTTTTGATTGTTGTTTGTAACATGTGTCTAGTTATTCATTTGAATCTGGAAATATGAACAAGTTCAATATGTTGCAATTCGAGGGCTCATCTCAATTTTAAGGCAGCTTACAGCACATGACATTACTGAATGAAAAAATGACAGCCAATTAGTCACGCAGTAGGAAAGCTGAAAGCCCATTGCTGCAATTCTCTTTCGACAAGTGTTAATGGGTTTTGCACGTGCAGGCATAAGTTAACGTTTTTTGCATGGAAGACTGGAAGGTGACAAACAACCACCCCCGAAATTAATCACACAAAGAGTAATAAGATATTTATTGTCCTTATTGTCACCTGCTTTTAAGATGGACTGATATGAAGGAATTATGTATGATGCTCATAGCTGCTGAAGGGTGTGGTATTAGGAGAAATTTTTTAAAAGGATCTACAGGCCTCTGGACCCCTCAAGACTGTTTATAGGGAGTCATACCTACGGGGAATTTGGTTCATTCATCTCTCAACTGGTGGTCCATATTTAAATGGTAAGACTGGGAAAAAACATTGTCATCCCCCAACTGAGAAGGATTTACTGATGGCTTAGACTCCAGTTTCTTCCACAGGTCTGTTCCTGGCTCGTCCCATTACCAGATCTCCCGGATCTCTCCATACTTGCTTTCATCTGTGGCCATAGACCTGCTGCCCTGCGGCTTTGAATGTGGGGCAGAGGTGGCAGCAGGGACACACTGCAGGCTCTGTATCCCCTTTTCAGTGCCAACATCAATCACGTAGCGACCAGAGGCTCTGCACTGGAATGCTTAGGGGCTGGGGGATGTGTTTAGCACAGTGAAAGTAATAGAGAGGGAGCAGTTTAGTCAATTTATGGAGGGAAAGATTTAATGAAAGCATAGAGGGAGGGATTTGTGGAAGATGAGGGGAAAGGTAAGGATTTTAATGAAGCTGTAGAAAGAGGGAAGATTAAGTGAAGGCATTCGGTGGAGGGAGAGAAGGATTTACGGTAGGTCGAGAACATGAAAGAGTGAGGGAAGTTAGACAAAGAACTGCAGAGAGATATTAAAAGAGGAGGATCTGGCCAGAAGAAACCGGTGAGATAATTCTGAAGGGTGGTGGGTTTCAGGGGAAAAAATGTGGGTAGAGAATTAGAGTGAGGAAACTGAACTGTGTTCAGCAGACAGATGGATGTTTTCTCATCTGTCATAATGTTTTCTTATGCTTATTGGAACGCATACATAACTCACACCTCCTCGCAAGGGCTGGCTTGGTCAGCTGCACTGTGGACCAGTCCAGCCCCTCGATGCTTTTCCATTCAGGACATAAACATTTCAAAATGAATTCAAAGCCACCTCGTGCTATTTTTGTCTTTCATTTTGACAGTTTATGGGTAGTTGAGACATAAAAATTTCACAGTTTTCTTGTGTACATGAGGAATCCAGAGGGATTGACAAATCAAAGCTGTGGGGGTTTTTCAAATTTGGATGGTTCCCCAACCCTCAATCTCCCAGTGGAGATGAGCATCATCAAGGTTAAAACTTGGAAACAATTGAAAGAGCGCTCCGCTGGGTGGCAAGGAGGAATGGGCAATGAATGCTTTTTATTTTGTCCCACTTGTGTTTGATCTTCACTGTGGTTCTGCATTTAATTAAAGAATATCTGTCTTAATCACATTTGTCAAGGCCATTGTGTAAGATTTTTAAACAATTTGGACTCGAGGGGCTTTATGCAGGCCATTTAGGGTCCCAGCCTTGGCTGTTATTTGCTTTATCAACCCAATAAATTTCTCAGTGTACAGTTTTTAAATTTATGTTGCAATTTCTACTGTACATTATGGGGAATATAATGGCGCAACTGTGTTGAAGAAAATTTACCAAGCCAATTAAAGCAGCAAAATTGGATAGCAGAAAATCTAGCAAAACCCTTATGGAATTTAGTTATGGACCCATGAAGTAACTCCATATGTGCAAAATGTGTGACGAATATGCATGCACTGAAGGGAAATGGCGCAGCTGAAAACTATTGAGCTGATGCTGAGCATATGACATTACTGCACAGAGGGGATCAAATTAATTACCTCTGCCAACGACATTGGCCGGAGGTTCTGCAGTTGCCCATGGCTGTTTGTCTGTTTGTTTGTCTGGACAATAACTCTCAAATTTCCCAATCAATTTCAATTATATTTTATGGGAGTGTGGGCCATGGACCAAAGAAAAACTGATTAAATTTTGGGATGGATTCATAATCCAGGAATCTGCTTGTTCAGTTCATAGTTACAAATGTTTCGGCGGAGGTATGCACTCTCTGAGCACTTTGTAGTTTCAATAAAATGTTCCATACCTAAATTTAAATATACTGAAGGGCTTTTATTACACAACATAAAGTTTGACTCCAGGAAAAAAAAGTCAAATACAATATTTAGATCAAGTTTATTGACAATTTTCTATTGTTTATTATTCTGAACAAATTTTCATTTCAATAATTATAAAAATCAACCTCACTAGAACCACATAGAGCTCCTGACCCCTCTGAACAGGTCAGTACCTCATATGTCCACCGTTTGCTGCTATACATGCATTGATCCTGTGCGGCATAGATGTGACCAAATTGTTTATTCCTCTTTGAGGAATGTCGTCTCATTGCTCCAGAAGAGCTGCTTGCAGCTGGGCAAGGTTTTGTGGTGGAGCTGGCATCTGCGAACACGCCGATCCAGGGTATCCCACAGATGCTCTATTAGGTTCGTGCCGGCGAATATGGGGGCCAGTCCAAGACTTCCAACACCACGTTGGTCTAAGAAATTGACACAGATCCGCGCAATTTGAGGACGAGCATTGTCGTGCATAAACAGCACGTTGGAGTTGCGGTTTACATGTGGCACCACGTGATCCCAAATAATGACATCAATTTAGCAGCCTGCATTTAGTACTCCCTTCACGATAACCAAAGGAGACCTCCACCCGTAGTGTATGCCAGCCCACACCATGACACCACCGCCACCAAAACAATCACGCTGGACGACGCAGGGATCGGCATGACGTTAACCAGCACGACGATATACCCACATCTTCCATCGTGCCGGAAGAGCAGAAATCACGATTCATCGCTGAATATCACTTGTCGCCATCTAGCATTTGGCCAGTTATGGTTTCTATTCGAGTGATTCTGCGTCCACTCCAATCACACGTATCTACGACGCTCAGTCAGCTCCAGACCCACGTGTGCACGATATGGTCATATGCTATGCTCGCTCAGACAGCGGCGGACTGTTCGTGCACAAACATGCAGTCGGTTACGGCCCCTAGTTTTTGCCGCTGTCTCTACTGCCCTGTGCTGTCCTTGAAGCTGCTTGATAATGAGTAGATCATTTGAATTTCCTGTGCTGCAGCAGGGAGAGATCTAAAACATGCAGGACAGGTGGGCCTCCAGGAGAGGTTTGAGAAGCACTGGATTAGACCACCATTACTGATGTACTTAAATATTAGCTGAATGACTGATCCTGGTTTTTCTTAATTTGTTTTTTATATACATGGTTTATACATTGGGCTTCAGTTTTCCTACCTTTCTTTTATACAACCAATATGTGACTATTACACAAGAACAAAATATAAAAAATTGCAACAATTACAGAAAATATTGGTGTGTGCAAAAACTTTTGACTGATAGTGTATATACTGTGTTTCACAAATTTATTAGACCACCTGTCATAAAAAATGAGAAAACACAAATATTTAAGAAATTTGTCAAAAACTTGTTTAAAACTAAAAATTATTTATTCACAATTTTTTAATTTTTTTTTTTTTTTTTTTTTGCTGCTATGTACATTACTTAAAAAGGAGTTTGTGCATAGCTCTCTGGGAAATTATTGTGAAGTGAAGTTGTACTGTGTTGTGAATGTCTGAGTTGACCAGTTTATGTTGAGTGGCAGTAGAGGTCATGGTCCTCATACTTAACCTCCAGATAATATGTCTTGATGACTTGGGGCATGGGGGCCCAGGGGTTACCAGGGTAATGGGACCCATTGGACCAGGTGCCATTTGCCCAGGAAACAGCTGCACCATTCATCTCTGAGTAGGTACACAGCTTTGCCCTACTCTCGAGCTGGTCCTCGCCCAGAATCTCCCCTTAGATTATTGTTACAGCAGGTCAAAATGGGAAAGACTGTTTGGTGGAAGACCAAGGGGGTTCCATTTCTCTCCCCCATGAGGTAAAGAATCTTTTAACCTTACCTTACCTATCCTCTTTGTGCCTCCTGGCACATAAGGCCTCCACGCTCTCTTTCCACTTTGTCCGGTCTTTGGCTTGAGTTCTTGCTTCTGCCCATGATTCCCATCCAAGATCTTTCCTTTCCTTCTCCACTGTCCTTCTCCAGGTGGTCTGCCAACTTTTCTTTTCCCTTCAGGCTGCCAAGTCAGAGCTGTCATGCAATGATGATCTTGATCTCTGCGTAGTACATGCCCAAGCCAATTCCATCGTCTTCTTTTCTCTTCAACACTTATTTTCTGGATTTGAGTCATATTATGCAGTTCATCCATTGAGATAATGTTGGCCCAATATATCTGCATAATTCTTTTCAAACACTGGTATTGGAAAGAGTCAACTTTTTGTTCATCTTGTTTGGTCATTTTCCAGGTTTCGCAGCCATACAAAAGCACTGGTCTCACAATAGTTTTGTATAACTTAATTTTGGTTTGCCTGCTGTATTGCTTTGATCTCCATATCTTGTTCAGCTTTGTGAATGCTGTCCTTGCTTTGTTAATTCGACTTGTAATGTCACGCCCCGCTCCACCTTCTTTGTTCACTGTAGCTCCAAGATAAACAAATTCCTCCACATCCTCAATGTCATTTCCTTCTAGCCTAATGGCATCTGACTTTTTGCTGTTCACTCTCAAGGTTTTAGTCTTTTTCTCATTTATCTTTAGTCCGATACATTTAGCAAACTCACTCATATTGTTGGTCTTCTGCTGCATGTGTGTATGGGTGGATGACAATAAGGCAATGTCATCTGCAAAATCAAGGTCTTCTAGTTTCGACATGAATTGCCATCTAATGCCAATGTTGTTGTTTTGGATAGTCTTTCTCATCACCCAGTCTATCGCCATCAAAAACAAGAAGCCAGACGTTACAAATCCTTGTTTTACACCAGTCTTGACATTAAACCATTCTGTTGTCTGACCTTCACTAAGAACTGCACACGAGCTGTTGGTATACAATAACTTCACCATGTCAATAAGTTTCTTTGGTATTCCATATTGTCTCATTATTTCCCAAATGCTGTCTCTATGTACCAAATCGAATGCGTTCTCAAAGTCAATGAAATTTATGTAGAGAGTGGTTTGCCATTCAATGCATTGTTCCAGAATATTTCGCAGGATAAAAACCTGTTCAGTTGTGCTTTTTCCTTGTCTGAACCCGGCTTGTTCTGTTCTCAACTTGTCATCAATTCCAGTCTTTATTCTATCAATTAAGATCCTTCCAAGGAGTTTGCTAGCAATAGGCAAGAGTGTAATCCCTCTCCAATTTCCACAGTCTGTCAAATCTCCTTTCTTGGGGATTTTCACAATTATGTCTCTATTCAATGTCTCTTCAAAATGTTCTTTCCATCTATTCAGTTTGCTTCCATCATCCGTCAATATTTGACCCTGCTTGTTCCTGAGTGTTTCTGAATGTCTTGGTTTATCATTACAGATTTTCTTTGTTATGTCATACAATGTTTTCATCTGTCCATTTTCAGCAGCTTTCTGGGCGTCGCTAGCTAAGTCCTCAATCCATTTCCGTTTATCTGCTCTCATGCTAGCCTTTACTTCTTTGTCTTTGGCTTTATATTCGCCACGAAGTTGTTCTTTGATTCTAGCGGATTTTGTGCTTTTTATTTTAACTTTGAGTCTCTTTCTTTCTTCCACCTTCTTCCATGACTGTGGGCCAATCCATGGCTTTTGAGCGTTCTTTTTGGTTCCCAATACTTCTTTGGCTGTTTGGTTGTTGGCTTTATTGAATTTGTCCCATTTGGTTTCTATATTCTCATCATCTGGTATAGCTTCGAGTACTGCAAACTTGTTTTTCAGTTCAATTGAAAATTTACTCTTGGTTTTCTGGTCTCTGAGTCGGCCAGTATCATACTTGACTCTAGAACTTGTTCTGTGTTTCTGTTTCTTGTGTTTCAGTTTGATGCGGATCCTAACAAGCTGACGATCATTTGCAACATCTGCTCCTCTCATTACTCTTGTGTCTGTTACTGAAGACCTGTATCTTAGATTAACTAGCACATGGTTGATCTGATTTGTTGTTCTTTTATCTGGTGAAATCCAGGTGTTCTTGTGAATGTCTTTATGAGGAAACAATGTTCCGGTAACAGTATACTTGTTGAGTTCACAGAAATCAATGAGTCTTTGACCATTTCTGTTGATAGTGCCTGTGCCATGCCTTCCCATCACATTCTCATGTTCCTTGTTTGATGAGCCAACTTTGGCGTTCATGTCACCAGTAATTAAAATCATATCATGTTTGTTTGTCTTTTCCACAACTGCTTGAAGTTGATCGTAAAAGGTGTCCAATGTTTCTTCAGAGGCTTCCATTGTAGGTGCGTATATATGAATGATAGTCAGTTTAATGAATTTTGAGTAGAACCTTGCTGTAATTATTCTTTCATTCACTGGTCTCCATTCTATAAGAGCTGACTCGGCAAGCTTTGACATCATGATTGCCACTCCTTCGCGATGGATTCCATCTTCTCTTCCAGAATAAATAACTGTTTCTCCTGAAACTAATTTCATTTTCCCAAATCCCGTCCATCTACATTCGCTAATACCAAGCACATCAATATCATAGTCCTTCATAACTTTGGCAACTTGAGCAGATTTTCCAGTGGCATACATAGTTCGTACATTCCAATTTCCTATATTGATTACTTGTTTGGGCGTGGTAAGTGACTCCTTCAGTCGATAAGCTTCCTTTTGGCTTTCGCTTATCCACGTCATCGTGCTCTGGTCGTTGAGAAATCTGATGTTGTTGTCCTCAGGAACTTGGCATGTCACTGTTCTGTGGCCCGGTTTTACACTTGTAGTGTTCACATATAGAGCGTTTCTGGTTTCCGTGAAAAGGTGTTTTTTCCTGGAATGGGGAATCAACCCATAGCCCAACCCCCAACCTGGAGGACCAGTGGACTGAGTTTAATCAGCTCTCTCCCCATAGACCAATTCGGCATGGTAGAACCTGCTGGGGGCTTGCTCGTAGGATCCTTGAGAGACGCAAGCCCCTCCACCAACGACAAGGTACCAGTCCATGGAGAGGAAAGAATCTTTTAAGGTCAAGCTTTATTAGGACTTTTTTTGTGCATACCTCAAGCTGAACTATGCAAATTATTTTATTTTGATCCATCAAGTGCTGTGATTTTTCAGGGAAAAGTAATTTTGCCATAAGTTGACATTTTCTTTCAGCAACTTGGTATTTTATATAAGTCAGTGGTGAGAGAGAGCGATAGCAGATTTAAGGTACTGTCAGAGAATGAGGATGGCTTGCAGGGCTTTTGAGGAAACAGAAATGTGAGTGAAATAACAAACCCGTAATGCGATTGGTAAACACAGAGAACCTTAAACAGGACCCTTGATGCAGCTGGGAGACAGGAGCCTTGTTATATGCCGGTTCTCATGGCAGTCAAATTGGGGCTCGCTGGGTTCTCTGTTTGACCTGTGCAGATTTTAACTAGTTACAGAAGCCCTGAAGAGACTGTGAACAGCGCAGTCTGGGCTGTGAGTGTTGTACGTGTGGTGCACATGTGAGTTTGGGTGTATAGAAGTGCGTGCATCCATGCGCATAGATACTAACTGGTCACATTCTTTGAGCTGATATTTTGTAGCAATGAATTGCATAGCCCTGACATTTCATCTGAATTATGAAACACCAGACATACTATATTTTTCAAATGATTTGCAAGATCTTGTTTAGATGCCTTCTGTGTCTCATCCCATTGAGTAACTTGCCTGACAGTTCGGCTCTGGTGAAGTCTGCCCTTCATCTGGCTGTCGTCCCGGAAAGCCACTGGCCGGTGATTGGCTACACCACTTCAACTTCACCCACAACATCTGAACTGAACTGTGCTTTTCTCTTCTGGGTTCCACACAGGTGTTACCGTATTGCTATCAATAAACCCTACTACCGGATTGTACTCTGCCTCCGCACTTGATTCCCGGTCTGGATCAAAACAAGGTCCACATGAAATGTTTGGAATTTTTTGAATGAATGGAAAACGTCACTGAATATTTTTTGGTTTTAATTCAATTGTGCCTAGTTCCTGTACAGACAGCACTGCATTGTAATTTGAAACGATACAGCAGCTAACATTACTTGCTACACATAAACAGTGGCATTAAAAATTTTGAAATTGCCCAGAAATGTATGTCTTTGAAGGTAATCGATACCTCTTCTCTCCTTGATTGCATTTCCTGGATCAAAAATTGCCACAGAAAATACGGTTATGATGTATTTCATAGTCAATACTCTATTTACTTATATTTTTAATGTATGTTCTCTGGAAAGTTGTCAGTAATTTGCTATTTTATGAGAGTTAGGCTATACCATGACTTCCAAGAAACAGACTGTTTCATACGTACAACCCCAGTTCCGAAATAGTTGGGACAAAGTGTAAATTGTGAATAAAATCAAAACGCAATGACTTTCAAATCACACCAGCCAGTATTTTATTCACAATAGAACAGCGATAACATAGCAAATGTTGAAACTGAGAAATTTTACAATTTTATGCACAAAATGAGCTCATTTCAAATTTGATGGCTGCTACAGGTCTCAAAAAAGTTGGGACAGGGGCCTGTTTACCATGGTATAGCATCCCTTTGCTACTTTTTTTTCGTTATGCGCCAAATGTTCTCAATCAGTGAAAGATTGTTACTGCAGGCAGGCCAGATCAGCACACAGACTCTTCTACTACGAAGCCATGCTATTGTAATAGCTGCAGTATGTGGTTTTGCATTGTCCTGCTGAAATACACAAGGCCTTCCCTGGAATAGATGTTGTCTGGAGGGGAGCACATGTTGCTCTAAAACCTTTATATACCTTTCAGCATTCATGGTGCTTTTTAAAACATGCAAGTGTCCCACACCATATGCACTAATGCATCCCCATACCATCAGAGATGCTGGCTTTTGAACTGGACGCTGATAACAGGAGGGGTGGTCTTTCTCCTCTTTAGCCCGGAGGACACGACGCCCATGATTTCCAACAAGAATGTCAAATTTGGACTCGTCTGACCACAGGACACTTTGCTACAGTCCATTTTAAATAAGGCTTGGCCCACAGAACACGGCGCCGCTTCTGGATCATGCTCAACAATGGCTTCCTTTTTGCATGATAGAGTTTTATGTGGCATCTGTGGATGGCACGGTGGACTGTGTTTACAGAGAGCGGTTTCTTGAAGTATTCCTGGGTCCATTTAGTAATGTCAATGACAGAATTGTGCCGGTGAGGGATGCAGTGGCGCCTGAGTGCCAGAAGATCACAGGCATCCAGTAAAGGTCTTCTGCCTTGTCCCTTACACACAGAGATTTTTCCAGTTTGGATGATGAGACCTTCAAAGCCTTTGCAATTTGACGTTCAGGAACATTGTTTTTAAAGTATTCCACAATTTTTTTATGCAAGCCTTCACAGGTTGGAGAGCCTCTGGCCATCTTTACTTCTGAGAGACTCAGCCTCTCTAAGACATTCCTCTTATAGCCAATCATATACACAACTGATACCAGTTAATGTAATTACTTGGTAAATGTTCTTTCAGCTTATTCTCATATATTAATTGATTTTTCAGCCCTTTTTGGCCTGTGCCCCAACTTTTTTGAGACCTGTTGCAGCCAGAAAATTTGAAATAAGCTCATTTTGTGGATAAAAATGTTAAATGTCTCAGTTTCAACATTTAAAATGTTATATATGTTCTATTGTAAATAACATATTTGCTCATGTGATCTGAAAGTCATTGCATTTTGATTTTATTTGCAATTTACACTTCGTCCCAACTATTTCAAAATTGTAAATGTGCACTACTGTTTTAAACAAGCAGGGTAAACTGGGTCTAACCAGGACAGATTGAGAAGTGTTGGGTCAAGATTCACAACTGTGCAAGAGAAGAACAGTCTCAAGAGTGAGGAAAGTATGCCTCACAGGTCCTGAGCTGACAGCTTGATTGAGTAGTCCCCGTCAGACTACATCTGCAGCAATGATGCAAATGCCCCAGAATGCAGGCCATCGAGGCAGAATTTCAAACATAGAGCCTTTTTTGAAACTTAAACAAGATGAAAAGGTTAAAAATAAGTAAAATAATGCAAAGCAGGCCACAATCCCAAATCAGCCATTAGCTATTGCAAATGCTTATGTTTTGCCAATAATGCTCAATGAAGCTGCTAGCTGAGGATCTTCAAGGCAGTCGGTGAGCAACATTATCGATTTCTTTCAAAAACATCCAGATTTCTATGCGATTCTAATCCTCCTGTATATTTCAGAAAAGCATTTGCATAAGAGATCCCTTTAACTAATTATGTGTAGTGGCCTTTATTTGTCTTGTGTTGATTACGTAGATGCATTTTAATTTTAGTGCTCTAGAACAATGGCTGAATATTAAAATTCAGTCATGCATATTGCTCTGATCCTCCCACAGCGAGTTATTGCATCCTTCCCTCTGACCCACAATCACTTTCATCTCCCCCTTAACTGCTGTTCTGAGATGGGCTCCAAACTTTAATGGCTGTTTGGAATTAGATGCACGGCATGAGATCAACAGGCAGGACTTTAGTTTAGTTGTTCAATTTGCACTGCTGGACAAGAAGAGAGAATTGGAGCTGGGAAGGGTGAGGTGTGAGTAAAGACACCAGTTTAGAAGAAAGAGGGAGAGGAAGGGTAGAAAATGCAGTATGGGACCAAGAGAAAGTGAGCGAGTGGGAGAGGACTGAAACTTCATAACAGTGGAGAGAGCACCTCATCATGGTTGGAGTTGGAGGTCAAGAGGTAAGTTGGCATCACTGAGTGCATCAGTATAACTACCTTAATGTGCTGTGGTGACTGAAGTCCACTCTGATGGATGCAAGGTCATTGTCAAATCTGGGTAATGGTCAGGAGCTGAAATTGTTCTTCTGAAAACAGCTTGAGACTCTTCCTCTGGGCCCAGTTCAGAGTTGCATCATCACAAGACAAAGTGCTTTTCATTTAAATAGCTGTTCATTTCCTGCCTCTCTTACCTTCAATAGAAAAGCTATTGTACTTAGAACCCCAAATGGTGTGTAAAGCAGTTTGTTGATTAAAAAAAAGGATCTTAAATGTTCCCAGTAGGAGGCAATGATTATTTTCTCAAGGAGAGGGAAGCAGTAGAGGTCCGTAGAAAAAAAAAAAAAGCCCAGACCGTTATTATCCAGGAATTTTTAAACACATTTCCAGGCTGAGATGAGATGCAGGCTGGCAGGGTATGCTGATGATACCCAGGGGAGATGAAGCAGTTGGCTCTGCTCTCCTGAACTCTCTTCTCCTTGATGGGAGGTGCAGCATATCCAGTCATTTTGTGTGTGTGTGTGTGTGTGTGTGTGTGTGTGTGTGTGTGTGCGCGGCGTGCATGCATGCTCGTGTGTGCGCGTCTGCCTGTGACCACTCCTGGCAAGTCTGTATGTACAGATATATGCAATCTGCGCTAGAGGGAACAGCAATACTACAGTGTCTCCCTTGAAATGAGAACAGTTATAGATAAAGTTTGACTCAAGCACTTCATCAAATATCCACAACGGATCATCGAGATATATTTTTGGGGATGTGTCTCCCCATATCTACTGTATGGAGGGATAGCAGTCTGCCCAACCCCCTCCTCAAGGGCTGCTCACCACGTCAGATTCAATTAATAAGGAGTCACATAGGTTCCGGTCCAGAATATGGTGCTTTACCTTGGGCTCCAGATTTTATGCATGTTTGGTATTCTTAGTACACTGACCAAAAAAGAGTCACTGTTTGGATTTAAATAAGCAAATAATGAAGAGGCTGTGATTGAACCATTATCACAGTGATTAAAGGGGAACTATGCGGGATTTCGGCCGTAATTATTGTGCCTCGGAGTCACTGTGATGGTTAAGCGACTTGTTATGGGGAGAATGGGGCTTATCTGCCCGCCCCTTAGCGTATCTTGGCTGAAAACTGACCTTGCAAGATAGGTCCACTGTCCCGGTGTCCCAAATCTTGTCACTGGATGGAACTATCGCGAGAAACGAACTGCTTTACGGCAGTACGAGACAAAAACACTCCACGGTAGTAATAAAAGGATGTGCGGCTGTGTCCAAAATCACTCACTCATTCACTATTCCCAACTCACTATAAAGTGACTCACTATATAGGTGACAATATAGTGAGCTCATTGGCAGAGGGAAGAAACGCTTTCGGACACTACCTGGCTCGTTTTGTCGCAGCTGTTAATTGCTGTCGCAAAATTAAATTGTACCTATTCAACTTCAGTTGAAGGATTTGGACGTATTTTTGTAATAACCAAATGAAGTATATTTCCCACTGTGTTTGTGTTTACCATTATCGTTTAAATTATAAAATTTATAATATCGTCATCTATTTTTTGTCCTCTAACTCATCATTATTTGTTTTAATAGTATCTAAATGTCCGTCTATATCCTGTGTAAAAAAAACAGGTCTCCTGCGCTGCTTGGTTTCCAATTAAAAAAAAAAAACATTTTCGTGCCTGAAGCTAATAAATGTCTCGTGCCTGTTTTCAAACTCTGTTGACTAAACGCAGCTCTTTCGGAGCTTTTCGGTTTGTGTGCAGTGCATGATGGGATGTATAGCTGGGTTAGTGACCATTGGATGTTCACTATATTTCGCGGTGGATTGTGGGAAGTAATGAGTTCACTATATAGGGGATAAAAATTCTTACAAACAATTCGGACAGCCCTACAAAATGGCGAACCCACTATATAGTGCACTATATAGTGAGTAGTGATTTCGGACACAGCCAGCTTCTCTTCACTGGTGTTACGATGGCGGAGCCCGCGAAAAAGAAGAGGTGGCCGTTGTCAGAGGAGGCGAGGAAGAGAAAACAAGCGTCTGACTGAGCGAGAAGTCGGACACCAGTCAATCTTGGTCGAGCTTTTTCAGAATGGAGAGAGCTCAAGGAGAAAGAAGCAAACAAATCAGATGCCGACCTGGCGTTGTTGCTGTTGCACTTGTAAGTATCGTTGGGAAAAAATGTATGTATTCCTTATATTCATATGTCGTTACTCACTCTTCATGTTTGCTGTTGTTTGTAAAGGCCTTTGCGCGATTATTGTATGAGTGGTGCTTGATGCTTGTTAGCTAGCAGAGATGTTAGCATAGTTACCGGTAAACACGTTTGTTTGTCACGTAGCTGTACACTTATTTATTTTACTACATCGTCCTGTTTCTGCCCCAGGAGTGCAATTTTACTATGAGCCACATAACTTTGTCAGCCGAGTCTAGGTTTTGTGAGTTTTGTGCTGTTCGCTATTTACATTGTGTAGTTCAAGATTCGTTAGAAGAGCAACTAGAAGAGTGTGTTACAACACGCCTCGATGTGGGAATGCCTTGAGTAACATTAGTAGCTTTCCTGTATCTCCAAGCCGTGTAAAAACGCTGTGTAAAAATGCTTTGTATTCACCTGGGCTTCACTATTTCCACAACCAGAGTATTCATTATTCTCACCCTCACCAGGCTTTTGCATTGCAGACATGCTACATAATAAAGCACACTATAATATGAAGTTTTAAACTAACTAAACACGATGCTATAGAAAGTTTGCATTTTCTATTTGCATTAGCTACAAGTCGTCAGCGAGCGAAGACAGTACAAAATGTGTAGGCTTATATTATGTTGACTCATCTTCTCTGACATTGAATGAAATGTAAAATACACTCACTCTCATAACCTAACCCAGTCAATATTATAAAGGAAAGAATGACAGCGTGTTACGAAAACATTACATCTGATAAATATCAGTGCTGAGGGAAAGAAAACTCAGAAAACATAAACAAAAAAGCCGCAGTTATCCTTAGCCTTTTACTTTTTCCCGTAATTGTTTTGTTTATGACAGATATACAGCGTAAAACTTGTGATATATATGGTTACAAACCTCGGTAGACATCGCTTCAGGACTGCCTTCTCGCCGGCTTCGTTGTAAACAAATGCACATGGACGGGGGGGTGGAGGAGGTGGTTGTGGTGAGATTTTTACGACAGTTGTGTGAAATTTACACACCGGAACTATAGGGGGAGCTGCGGAGAGGGCAAAAAAGCACCAAACCAACGAGGAAGTGAGCAATTTTCGACCAACTTACATAGTTCCTCTTTAAGAGCCATGTTCTGAGACAGTAGCACTGGCAGTGGAGTTCACATCTCAGAATTGCATGAAATTTGGCAGAATGGTGCCCATACATGTGTAAAGGGAAATCCCAGAGTTGGAGCTAACAATTTTTATCGATATGGCTACAGCGCCACCTAGAAGTGGAAAAGTCGGTACCAAATTGAGCATTTTTGAGGAAAAATACCCATTTTTGAAGGAATATTGCGGATAACTGCTCAATGTGCCAAACAAGTTCTGACTGTATCTAATTCTGGGATACCCAAATTTTTAAAATGTGAAAGTACCACCTGGTGATCATGTTGCTTATACGTAGAATGACAGGAAATCTATGTACAATGGGAAAAAATATTTTTACAAATTCAGGCTTATTTTAATTTCTAAACCAGACCAGTGCTAAGCTCAGCTTACCTGTTTTGTTTTCAGACATTAAAGGTGAGAAAAATTTTGAGGTATTTACTCTGGCATTTTTTGGTTTTGAGATATTTGCTCCCAAAGTTGGTTGCGGGCTAATTTTTTCCTGCTTGTACAGTGGATTAACATTAATAACCATACAACTGTGGGAACAGTTAGACCATTAATTTGAACCTTCCTTTGAGCTAAACAAAGGACATCAGAAACATCTTTGGCACTACGCTCCACTAGGGGTAACAATTAACATTGTGCAGTCACTTAATACTTCTGAATATAAGCCTTTTCCCTGCTATCCCTTGAGGTTTCAACTTTTTACAAGTATTCAGAAGTATTAAGTGACTGCACAATGTTAATTGTTAACCCTACTGGAGTCTAGAATTGACTGATTTTTTACATGTACCACAACTAACAAACATAACTCCTATGAATTTCTCTGTTGTAGTTATTGTTCCAATGTACTATCCCAATGTACAAAAATAATATGTTGCTTATCTCTGTTTGAAACCTTAAAATTTATCTTGCACCAGTACCTCTACGGGCACCACCTATCTCTGTAACTAGTTAAACCAGCCAACTGTCAATGCAAAATCAGTGTTTTCCCTATGTACGTATACATTGCACATATTTCATTTCAAGAGATTTCTCTGCGGCAACTGTTCGGTTTTGCGAGATCTAAAAAGGTGGTACGGCAGGGCGCAACCTGTTGGCATTACTAGTTAAAACAACATAGTGCCAAAACAAAATCAGTGTTTTCACAATGTACTTAAGACACATATCCCATTTCAAGAAACTTCTCCATGGCACATGTCTGGTTTTGTCAGATCTGACATATTGGTAACAGCGCCCCCTATACTAATATATTTTTGAACATTTGTCCCCTTATATCCAGACATTGGCAAAGAGTGCCATAAAACTTCTTTTGGCGTGTTAAAATATCCTGAAAGGGCTGGAGACTCAGCTAATTTCAAGGTTCTGTCTCCTTGGTTAACATTTTATGGGTCCATGAACATCACTGCAAATCATAAAAAAATGGGCGAATTGGAGATTTTGTCAAAATGTCTGTAGCTGCTGCTCCAAATTGGAGAATAGTGCCAAAGATGTTTCTGGTGTCCTTTGTTTAGCCCAAAAGAAGGTTCAAATTAATGGTCTACCCATCCCCACGGGTGTCTGGTTATTAATGTTAATCCCCTGTACAAACAGGAGAAAATGAGCCTGCACCCAACTTTGGGAGCAAATATCTTAAAAAACCAAAAAAAGTGCCAGACTAAATACCTCAAAAATTTTCCCACCTTGAATGTCTGAAAAGGAAACAGGTGGGATGAATTTGGCACCGGTCTGGTTTAAAAATTAAAATAAGCCTGAATTTGTAAATATGTTTTTTCCCATTGTACACAAATTTCTTGTCATTGCACGAATAACCAACATGATCACCAGGTGGGACTTTCACATTTTAAAAATTTGGGTATCCCAGTATCAAATACAATCATAACTTCTTTGGCACATTGAAGCAGTTATCCTCATTATTCCCTCAAAAATGGGTATATTTCCTCAAAAATGCTCAATTTGGTACCTGACTTGTCCACTTCTAGGTGGCGCTGTAGCCATATCAAAAAAGATTGTGAGCTCAAACTCCGACATTTTACGTTACACATATATGGGCACCATTCTGCCAAATTTCATGCAATTCTGTGATGTCAACTCCAATAAGTATCTCAAAAGTGCCATTATCTCAGAGTATGGCTCTTGATATGTTTTAACAGGCAACAATTCATTCAACCCTGGCTGAATAAATCTTTTGAACAGAAGTTATTATTTGTGGTCTCTTTGGATCCACAAAAGTCATCAAGGAACAACTTGATCCTCTCTCTGTCAACACGCATTCCAGAATCAAAAATCTTGGTTTCCTCTTTGACTCCTTGCTCGATTTTTAGAGCCAAATAAGTGCAGTCATTAAGAGTTGCTTCTTTCAACTTTGATCCATTTCTAGACTTGAAACCTCTACTCTCCTCAGAAGACCTGGAGACAGTTATTTATGCATTACTACCTCTCATTCAGATTACTCTAATGCTCTTTACAAGATGTTTCACAGGCATTGCTTTCCCAACTCCAGTTAATTCAAAATTTTGCATGCTTGGCTCAAGGAACAGGGGAGATATCTCTCCTGTGTTGGCAGACCTACACTGGCTACTGTTCAAATTTTGAATAGATTTTAAAGTTTTTTTTTTTTTGTTTTTTAAAGCTTTGCCTGGTTTGGCATCACAATACATATCAGACCTTCTCCTACCTTATTCCATTGCACGGTCCCTCAGATTCTCTGATAAACTGCTTATTTCAGTTCCTCGTTCCACCTAAAACCTAAAGGTGATCGTACGAACTGTTGCTGCCCCTAGACTGTGGAATACTTTCCCACTTGAAATCAGGTCATCACCTCCCGTTGCCACTTTCAAATCACGTTTAAAAACTTATTTGGACTCCCTTGTTTTTCATCCTGCTTGATCTTTCATTTTTAATCGCATAACTTTTTTTTTGTGCGGTCTTGTTCTGCTTTTATGGTTCTCTCTTTAATCGGTTGCTTTTAATTCTGTGAATTTGTGTTATTTTTATTTGTCTGCTTGCTCTTTTAGGCATAATTTCTCTTTATTGATGCATTATTTATTTTGTTTTACAGATTTACTAATTTTATGGATGAATATTCTATAGCTCCTTTTTACAATTTCTTTTCCTGATATTTTTTACATCACTTTGACTTAACGCCTGTTGTGTTTACATGTCCTTTATTAATGAGCCTAACTTGGCTTGACTCAACTGATACAGTGTATAGCTTCTCATATCTTGAACTACCATGTCAGCAGATTTATCCAACGGTTGTGGAAAAGATGCCACTGTGTTTCAAGAGGGGCAAATTACTTGCCTGTGTCCAGCAAGTAAAACAACTTTGGATCAGAGATCATTAAAACACTTGGTGAAGTCTTAATGTAAAAAATCTACAGAAGAACTCATGGCTATGTTTTGTTGAGAAAGTGAAGGCATTTGCACAGGCAGAATGTGACAAGAACTTGCCTGATTGGGACTTCACAGCTGTGCGGCCGCAGGAAAACCACTTGATAGTGAGGCTAATCGGGATTAAACAACTTCAATTTGCTAGTGAGCATCAAGATTAGACTTTGGAGCAATGGAAGAAGGTCATGTGGTCTGATTGGTCAAGATTTACCCTGTTTCAGAGCGATGGGTATGTAAGGGCAACAAAGGACGCTCATGAAATTATGCACCCATCATACATAGTGTCCACTGTATAAGGCTCTGGAGGTAGTGTTATTATCTGGAGTTGCCTCAGTTGGTCAGGACTAGGCTTGACAATGTTATTCAGCAATAAAATGAAATCAGTGGACTAACTAAATGTACTGAAATGTACCCATCAAGTGATCCTATCACTTGGTTAAGGTGCCGCATTGCAAAGCAGTAGTGACCACCACGGTATGGGTTCGATCCCCGGTCGTACCAGCCGGCAGTGGTCGGTAGCCTTTTCAGAGCAGCGCACAATTGGCTTTGCGCTGCAGGGAAATAAATTGTGAAGGGACTGCCAGGTTGGGATATTAGAATAGTAACTTTGTTCGTTGCTCAAGCGCCTCCTGTTGGCCAGCTGGGCACTCGTCAGTAAGATTCTAAGCTTGCTCATGTTTGGGTATCCTCTGCCCTCGCTATGAACTTGCGAAGTTTCGAGCTATGCGTGTAAAGAAGCAGTGGCTGACAGGCACGTGCTTCGGAGGAGAGCCGCGAACTGTCTTCGCTCTCCTGACATGGCAACATGGAGTCGCATACATACAAGCCTGTGTATGTACATAGTTCTCAAATTGGGCAATCCAAATTCGGGTGGGATTGGAGATGCCAAATTTACAAGAATAAAAAAATAGGATGCCAATACCGAGACTGACTCATAGGGCTCAAATTGTGAAAGAGTGATTCAGCGAGCATCAGGAATCATTTTCACACATGAATTGACCACCACAATTGAATTGACCTTAATTGACCATGAATTGACCTTACTCAACTAAAAATTTTTTGGAAGCGTTTTATATGGCTTTACGGAGTGCTTTGACCTCCTCGTCATCGGTATAAGATCTTGAATGAAAATTCATGCAACTCTTGTCAAAAATATTTCTTGGAACATTGCATAAAATTATTGAAACAATGCCAAGATAAATGCACGCTGTGATCAAAGTTAAAAGGGGTCCAAAAATATTAGGATTTTGGGCTATTTTTTTTTTTGACCAGGCAATTTATATCAGCTCTGTTCCTGCATGCACCCTTTTAAAACATAAAGGCCTTTCAAGCTTTTATCAGGTGTTCACTGCTTTGTCATGGTCCTTCAATGAACTGGGATTAAAGAAGCAGTCAAGAGAATCCTCCATAACAGTGAATGCAAATTTGAGTAAGAGGAAGAGGTGTGTATGGTCTCAATCACCGGTCTAGGGGCGAGAAATGTTGCATGGAATGGCTGTAATCATGTGGCTTGTGGTCTGAACGCCCTCTCATTAATCACCATGGGCCCAATCTGTTTTAATGGAAGGAGCTCCCTTAGGAAAAATACTGGCAGATGCCCTAACTCTCTTTCTCTGCATCTTTCTCTCAGCCTTTCTCTCTCTCTCTTTCTCTCTCTCTCTCCATTTATCCTTCACCGCACCCCGCTTGCTCCAGCAAGTGTTGGCGTTGCCTTTCTGTCTGCCTGCCTGAAGTAGTTGCATCATGTTTTTTAATTCTTTCTGTTTCAGTCTGCTCAGCACTTAAGAGCTACGCTCCTCATTCCAAATTCGTCACGGCCTCATTGCTCCCATGCACATACAGCAAATTAAGAGCTGTGCTACAACAGAAAAAAGGATGATTAAAGAAAATCAGGCTCGGCGTAGCACTCTAGATTATTGGCCTCTGAGTTAATGATTCTTGGCAAAATATTACTGACCTTCAAGATTGTTCATCTTCCTCTTTTGAACTGCCAACACTCATTTCCACCTCCTATGCTTCCAATTCACATTTAGTCAAATCTATGAAGATCATTTAGGGTGGCCCACATTTAACAAGACAAAAGTATAATCACTATCCCCTGCAACGATCTAGGGCCATAACTCCGTAAAAAAATATGTTTCAACATCCATTTCGGCATCAAATTCAACGTAGATCATGAGTAGCTTATTAAGCATACAAAATTTCACGCATCTAGGTATAATAGTTTCAAAGAAATCTTGTCCCCATTGTGGCCCGGATGGACGCATGCATGGACGGACGGACGGACGGACGGACGGACGAACCCCAATCCAATATCCCCTGGTCTGACTTCATGGCGGGGGACAATAATGATGCAAAGCATATTCACCATAACAGTTTACAATGAAAACCTTGGACCAAACCAATAGAGCAGCATGATACATGAACAAATCTACAACAAGCTGTGACAGGAAAGCTTATTTTCATGTGTCTGAGTTGTATAAGATTTTTGAGGAGGGATGACACTCGTTCTTTTGGTTTAATGGTCAAAAACTAAAAACATTTCAGACACTGAAAACTTGGAGTGCCAGCCAGATGCAGGAATTGTAACTTTATGAAACTGCAACAACAATGTGATTTAGAGAAGCAATTTTTCAATGAAAGTTTTGTAAATCAATATAAATTTAGGCTATCAATGTCTTGAGACCTACAGTATCAGACGAAGAAGACCATCCCACAATCTGCTTGTTACATTCACCAAGGAAGAACCAGGTGTGGATCCAGAAAAAGGGCTTCTAGGCATTTTAATTATTTCAAGCTGCAATTGGGACAAACAGAAAAGATTAACCAGAACCTAATGGGACCAGCGGATTCAGGTCTTGGACAGTCAGATTGAGGTGATGAGGGAACAGGACTCGCAGGAATAGGCAAGCCCAGGTCAGTGGTCAGTCCGTGGTCAATACTAGGAAGTCAATTTGAATAGCAACTCCTGCTGGACTGTGCACATGCTGCGACTCCAAGGCAGAAGAGTGCTAGGATCACTGCTCTGGAGTCTGTTGGAGAGCACGGAGAGAGTGTCTCTAATAAAAAGTCACTTGTTCAGTAATTTCCAAAGATGGGGGTTTATAACCAGGCTTACAAAGGCTTATAACCAGGCATGGGCTAGAACATCAACAAAGAGACAAGACAATCCAGCAAAGGGAGAACACTGACAAACCACTCATATACACGCCACGCCACACAATTAGGGAAATGGAAACGTGTACAGAACAGGCCAGGGCACAAGAGGAAGGGGAACGTAATTAAGAAAGACAACACTGGAAACTTCATGGACACTGGATTGCAGGGAAACAATTAAGAAAAACATTACTGGCATGACGCTCCAATGATATACAATGATGAGAACCTTGCATATCTCCTGTGAAAACAACAGAAGAATTTTTTCCCTTTTAAAAAAAATTTTGTCACAACAGTTTTCGAGGTCCAGTACACTCTCCACAAGGTAAGCATATCTGTGTCAATAAAAAATCAGGACTTCACCAGAGTAAATACAGAGGATTTAACACAAAATGTAAAACACTGGTAAATCTCAAAATCAGGATGTTTGCCAAGAAAACGTAAAAAAAAAAGCTTTGTACAGTTCTGAAAAGAAAAACATCCTATGGGCTGATTAGAAAAAGATCCCCTTATACCAGAATCATGGGAAGAGGAGGGAAGGAACTGCCCTTGATTTGAAGCATACCACTTCTTCCAACTGTAGCAAGACAAATCCTGAATTTCATTGGGCTATATTAACTGTTAAGATTCAGCTAAATGCATCAATATCCATTTCATGCTTCACAGTACAGATGGACAATGACTTGAAGTACACTGCAAAATCAACCATTTCCAACCAATCAACCAATCCATTATGGTGGCATACAGTACACTGTTATAAACTGGCTCCTTTTTTGCCAGTTATTTCAACTGTAATTTTATAATCAGTATATAACAGAGTTTCCGTGTATGATAACTGTAAATCACAATTAAATATGTGCAGGACTCTACTTAAAGTTAAAATAACAAGAATAATTAATACAGTTAAAACAAGAGCACTCAGAGAGCGCATACTTCCGCCAAGGCCCGGCAGTCCCCTCAGCTGCTTAACCCCTTTGCGCAGAAGCCAAATCTGGCTATTTATGTGTTACCTTATTTAAGGCTTTATAATTCAAGTTTGCAGCTTAACAGACAGGAAAGGAATGGCTCAACTGAGTCAGGACACTTGAAACATTTAGAATTCCATCGTAATTCAGTTTATTTTCATGATTTTGGTAGAGAAAAGGGCTGCAAAACAAAAAATCTTCATGAAAATTCAGCATTGAAACTGTAAAAAAAATATTACAGAGAATTGAAAAATTGCTAGGTCTTAAAACTATACTTTTCTGGGATCGTAAACTCCTTGACCACAAGTGCAAGTCATCTGACAATTAAATTCTTGATTACCTATTCTCTAGGACCCAAATAAGAAAGCTATCCAGGTGGCTTCCCAAACTCTAACATCCCCCAAAATGGTGCACTGTCAAATCATAAAATAATCATATATTTAACACAAATCAACTTTTGACGTATGAAATTCAATATGAAGTAATGATTTTCTTGTTGAATTTAGCATGAATTCATCAATATAGGTGCAGTTGTACATCAATGGTCACCAGTAACCTCTCCAAACACAAAAGATGCCTTTTCTGCATGATGAAGTTTAGAATTTTGTCAATTTTTCTTCAGAGTCCCACTAGCCAGCACACTTACTCATTAAATGAACTGCTTATTTAGCGGTAAGAACATTCACCCTGCAATGAAAAGCTAGCATAGACTCAATACCATGTCGAATTTTTGCTTCAGAAAACGGACTTTTCTTTACTACTAATTAGGATACCATTGGCTCACTGTAGCTGAAGTGGTTGCTACAGAGGACAACAATTTTTTCTGAACCAAGAGATCACTTTTTTGAACTGCTGGATAGATGCTATGGGCAAGTATATTGAGCAGTTTGCACATCAGGCTTAGCTGAGGAGTTTAATTCAGGTAACTCCTGAAAAAAGGGATTGGAGTGAACTCATCCATATTCTAAACCGTGTTCGAGCTCGGATTGCTTGTGAATATTCAATATCTGATCCGGGTGTGCCATCTAGTGATAGAATATTGTAACTGCAGCATAAACTTGCAGCTCCTGGTCCGCGGGCCGACACATCTGCACACAAAGCGGTTAATCCCTTCCGGATCTAGCCCAAAATCTAATGGGATCTAAGTTAGACCAGTTCTCACCTACTGTGAAAATGTTGTGTAGGGGAGACCGGGTCTAGTTGTTACACGTCCATGTTGTTACATTCTAAATAGTTCCGATAATAAAACACAGACGGCGCTCTAATTTTTCCTGCTGCTCCGTGAAGGTGACCCGCGTCTTTATGTGACAGAAGGACGTACGTCAAAAGTCGCAGGTTAGTGTTTCAGAAAAATGCTAGAAAAAGTAACTTTCTTGGTGTTTGGGAGATTTTGATTCACATCAAGTGTAATTGATACATACCCTAGATTTTCTGGATTATAAGAGAGGAAGACATTTGCCACTGTGTCATGACACACCCATTTAAAGATTGCACTGGAACATTTCAAAATATCGGGACAATGGCGAAGGGTTGCTGATGGACTAGTTGATACACCCAAGTTGTTACAGTAAGAACTTGTCCCAAAACCTGTAACAACTTGGGCAAGATCAAATTACCTCACTGAATGACTTTCTACCTTTTTGTATTTCAGAAAGATGCCTTGAAATTACAAACAAATAACGAAACGTGGCAATGCCATTAGAGAATGACTCAAGAGGTTCTTTACTGTGGCTTCGTGGGATAATAGTAGTAAGGCATCCCCCTTAACTTGCCTACTTAAGTGGGAAACAAGTCTCACTTAAGCAAATTCTTAGTGTAACAAATGCCCCACAACCTGCAACAAACTACCCCTCCTGTAACAAACAACCCCATATATGGGGTAGTTTGTTACAGGTGACAGGGGTCTATTTTTCCTCACCAGCATTACGCATGAGAATATAGGGGTTGCTGCAGATCAGTCATGTAGTCTAATAAACTTTCTATCTTTACAGTGCATATTGATAACAAAAACCTGATAATGTCAATTCTACAGCCGTTAAAAGAAAAAGTGTAACAACTAGACCCGGTCTCCCCTAAATCTGTCCATTAGTTTTTCCATAATGTTACTAACTAACTAAATAACTAACTAACAAACAAACAGATTCCAACGATTACATAACCTCCTTGGCGGAGGTAATAACAATGCACTAATTTAACTGTTAAATTTACTCAATTTATAAGAGTGTACCAAAATGAGGAAAATTGCATCATGATTCAAACATTTCTGGAGCTTACTTTATATACCTATCCTTTGCTGTCTACAGTGTTATATTGGTTTTTCTCCGACCAAAAGAGCAAGGTCAGAACGTTAATGTAACAGTCGGCACGGAGGCCAGGAAAATGTGGACTGGACTCAAGGGCAAGGATGGATTCAGTCAAGGGTTTTATTATGCCAACCGTGCAAGCAGGAGGCATACACAATAAACTACAAACAAATACAGGAAACAAGGTTCCAAACTAACTATGAATAATACAAACAGAAAGCTATAATGTGGCAACACTGTATTACAAAAATAGTAAACAAAATAGGAAGTGAGGTTCCTTAATTCAAAGAAACTATGTTAGTGCTGGAAAATACACAGCACTAAGATAGAAGGTTTTAGATATTTATATGAATGTGATACGCAAATAGGAGCCTGTAGATAAAGGCTACAGAACAGCACAGGCATGTGGCATATGCGACTTTGCAAAGAGAAAGTGTAGGCTATGACATTTATACACGCTGCTACCGCTAAGCGGCAATGAGAAACAGATGATTCCAGTTGGCTGATGAGCGGGGTGCGATCCAGGTCTTAATTGGCCGGCATGTTGGACCGCAGGAGGCGAGACCTGATGATTAACAAGCACTTAATCTAAACAATGATGTGCCTGTCCTGTTCAGAGGGAATGTTTACCCTCTAAAGCCACATCGTGCAAGAACCAGCAATATATACTGCCTGTCCAAAAAAAAAGTTGCATACTATAATACTTTGTTGGGCTATGTTTAGCTTTGATCAAGGCTCACATTCCTTGTGCTATTGTTTAGACAACCTTATACAATGTAACATGATTTACTTCTGGCCAGATTTCCATTCATTTTTGGCAGAGATATTGTATTGACAACAGGTGTGACAAACCACTACATTAAACCTTCTCCAGCACATACAAAAGACTTCTAATTGATGAAGGTACAGACTTTGAGGTGGCCGATTCATGCTAGATTCCTCATCCTCGAAGAACCACTCTTTCACAATCTGAGCTGGATGAATCTTGGCATTGTCATCCTGGAATATGCCTGTCCCATCAGGGATTTAAAAAGTCCATTGATGGGTTACTGGTCAACATAATTATGTTGTCTGCTGAATTTATTTTATTGCAGCAGAACCGTACAGAGCCAAGATCTGACCAACTGAAGCAACCCCAGGTCATAACACTACCTCCAGAGGCTTGCATAATGGGCATTATGCATGATGGGTACATACCTCCATGGGCTTCCTTTCTTACCCTCATGCGCCCATCACTCTGGAATTGGGTAAATCTGGACTCATTAGACCACATGACCTTTTTTAATTGCTCCACAGTCCAATCTTCATGCTCCCTTGCAAATTGGAATAGTTTTTTTTCCCAATAAGCCTCACTAACAAGTGGCTTTCTTGTAGCCATGCAGCTGTTTAGTCCAAATCCTCCAAGTTCTTGTTGCAGCGTGCACATCAAAATGCTCTTACTTTCATAACAGATATGAGTTCTGCTGTTAATTTTTTAAAGATGAGACTTCACCAAGCATTTTAGTGATCCCCAATCAGGATCATATAATTTTTTGACAACACATTTCTTCCACAAAGTTGACAGTTCACCACTATCCTTCCATATTTTAATTGTTGGAGAGTTCCTGACCTAATTCCAGCAATTTCAGCAATCTTCTTAGCTGTTTTCTTTGCTTGATGCTGGCTAATATTTTGCCCCTCTCAAAACACAGTAACATGTTTTCAACAACCATGAAATATGTTTTACGACATGGTTTTTTAAGAAATGGGAGGTTGCGCACTGAATTAGTCAGGATTGAAAGAATTATTGCCAGCTGAAACATTCACCACTGTAATGATGATTCAATCATAAGCTCTTGAGTATTTGCTTACTTAAATCCAAAAAGCAACTTTTTCTGGACAGGCAGTGTATAACATAAAAACTATAACTCTCTTGTTTGTATTGCAGTAATTATGCTAAACAGATAAAAAGTTGAAATTTTTTTTGTTAAATTATTGACCTAGGTTAATCAATAGGATCCTTATAAAGTCGCCGGACTTGCATGTCCTATTTTGTTCATAATGCCAGAAATCCTTCATTAAATTTAATAAAAAATCCAGCTTTGGCTCACTATTATCCGTTTTGTTTTTGAATCAGTTCTAGCGGCCAGGAGTCCACACTATGACCCATATACGGCATGTTTTTGCTATATAGCAAAATAAGCACGGTATGTATATGGGAATGTTATTTTAGTTATGTGTAGCTATTTCTGACAAAACACGACTTAAGAGGGTCAACATTTCCTCCAAACCCAAGCATCATGCATTTGAGAAAAACTATCATCTTGTTCTGGGATCTTGGTTGTGGTTGCATCAAAAATCTGCATACATAGAGAGGTCCCAGGACCAAGTTTTGGAAGTATTCTTATTCCCTTTTGCCCATACCTTCTATAACCTCTACAGCCTTGCATGTGCTTCCTTATGTGACTCTGGTTTTTTTCCTCTCCCCACACGCCTCCACCTGTCCACGCCTGTCTCCATCCGTCTCAACACACCTCCGCTTTTCCACAGAGGCCCCAAAGGATCTTGTGTTGTTTCGATCATCGTCTTGATCAAACATTCCTTTGAAAAGGCTGAAACTGAATAATATAAGATTTTTCTTCTCAGAGTGGGGCAGAGTGAGAGAGAAAGAGGTAGTGACATATTTGATTTTCTGCTCCCCTCTTGTATCTATCTTTTCCGTTCCTGGTGCACTTTTCCAGCCTCTCCCCTGCTGTATTCTCACGCTCTCTCAGCCCTCGTGTCAGCCCTGGCATTCTCAGTGCCACCAGGCCTAGCTGGCAGCCTGCTGTGTGGACGCTGAACACAGCTTCACAGGACCCTGCACTGCAGGGCCTGCTGCTTGGAGGGGAGGCGCGGGCAGTAATAGAAATTGAAATTTAATTTGCCGCCTCATGTCCGCAGGTCTACAGTGCACTGCAAACAGAGCTCCTTGCCTGCTGTGCCCTACCAAAGGAAATGTAAAGCAGCATTCAGGCCTGGAACTCCATGATTATCAATGTGGAAGGAAACTTTTTTTCTTTGCCCTAAGTCTTTATTCCAGAGTTTTCTGAACCTCTGATAAATTAGCAAATTTTTTTTGCAATACAAAAACTGCCACAAAATTAAAACACTGTTCTTCTGCCACAAGAATGCATATCTCAGCTGCTTCAGTTCCAGTTTGAAGAAGGTATTCTGTTGATGTAAAGATGTGAGCACTGCAGCTGAAAGACTGTTGTATGTTCTGGGTCACATGACCCCCCTCTTCCCCTGAGCCTGGCCCTCACATTCTCAGTGGCCCATCTCCCCAAACCCAGTGATTAATGCTCCCCATGCTCTTCCCTCTTCTTCTGCACTCCCTATGCTAACATTTAGCCTGTTGATTTCTGACCCTTCCACTGCACACTAACCGCAGCAAATATCAGTCATGCTCCCTCATCCCACCCCTACATCCTCCCCTAGCGCAAAATCCATCTTCTCTCAGTAACAGCCACCCAACCCCATGCTGTGGCTCTTGCTGTCTGTTCCACATCCCTGTGTGGGCATCTGTGTACAAGTGCAGTCATGCTCAGATCCTGCTTCATCTGTCAGACTCAAAGGGCTGTCTCTGATAAAGTTGAAAGTGAGGTGGAAGAGAGGGAAGCTTTGCTTTTGTTTTGCGGAGATTGACTGAGCTGGGTTCACACGGTCATTGGCTGAAAGCTGCGTTTTTGTGCTGCGAGCAACGTAACAGCATTTCTTTCCTGTGGGGTTCACTGAACGTGGTCTCTGAATGTGCACTTGTTCAGTTGGTTTCATTTTAATGGTATCCACAGTGCCTGAAAAAGGACTCAAAGCGCTGAACGTGCCTCACTGAAAGCAAAGGGAAAAGTTAGTGATGAATTGCTGATTGCAAAGCTGTCCCAGTGGGGGGTAAAGGTTGAAAGGGTTATTATGTAAATTGCCTTGAGGTGTTGTAACATACCTTGGTGTTGCTGAGGAAAAGGGACAAGTAATCATCTCTGGGAGCAGTTTAGTGTAAAACACCATAAACTGGATACTTCAAGTTGACTTCACAACCCTCTCTTGGCCCCCTATTCCCCTCCTCATCCCCGCTGACGGAAGGATTGACAAACACTGGGACTTGTTTTTGTTCCAGTGGCTGGTTCAGAACTCTACAGACCTGAAGTGGCATATGGGAGTTGGGCAGGAAAGACCAATGGTTCTGCATTTATGTTTTGGAAAAGTAAAATGAGGGGAGAACCACAACTCTCAAGCACATGTAAAATTAGCCTCTTTTACACCACAGCTGTACAGCCCTATTTTACCTCCTCTCAGAAATCTACATGAACACCTAGCAGTTCATATAGAGCACAGAAATGAAGCATTCCCACTCAAAATATATTGAGTGGTAAATTAAAGGGAATCTGGGTTAAATTTATACTGTTTTTAATTTACAACTCCTGTAAACGATGAAAGAACAATGAAAAATTAAAGGAGAGGGGGTAAATATTTTAAACTGAAGAGGGGATGAGATTAGGGAAAAAGTAATCATGAGTGAGTGCTTGGTATCTCTTGCTGTGTCACTATCAGTCCTTGATGTTCTAATGAAGTTCGGGAATCCTTATAACACTGGTGCACAATCATGCTACGCAGTGCTGAGGGTACTGAGATTTTCATTTCAATCAATCGCTTCTCCTGCTGATTTCATGACATAACACACCATTAGTCAGAAAGATTAGAATATTTAGTGAAATCAGGAGGTGTAGTGATTGGTTGGAATAACCTTTATGGCACATGATCGGGCAGCATTGCCCAATATGCTGAAAGAGTGAAAAAGTCATCTGAAATTTTAGCCTGGTATTATTTTCTCAGGCCATTCAACTCTAGCCAGCTCCACTCAAGTGATGAGAATACAAACAATGGTTATTGCTCTCCACAAATGTGTTTATTTGCTGCTTCTCTCTCTCCCCACAGTTATAGCTGAGATGCTGTTTTAGGTCTGCCTGCTCACGCACACATGCACATACACCCATGCAGACACATGCAAAAACACGCACACCTACATGCAAACACAAACACACACAAGGGCTGCCAGATTTAATATTTGTCAAATCCAGACAACATGCACATCTGGAAGCCTGCTCATGAATGCAATGACGAGCTGTTGCAACCAATGCTGGACAAGAGAAGGAGTGGTTGCTGTTGTGATTGGAACCTTTCACAGTCCAGGGGGTAGCTGTCACTGAAAGAGGGGTGGTTAAGACCGAAATTATTTCAATTACCCCGACCAAACATCTGGTCGAGACCAGCAACCAGACCGTGACAAATATTTTGAAACTAGGGTCATCAGAAGCTGGGCATCTATGTACCCTGTCACACTCACACGCACACACACACAAACGCACAAACGTGTTTAAACAAGCTGACGAAATGCAGCTATTTGGCTGTTTTTTGGCTCTGGTAGGACATAAGTAAAACCATCTGTAGTCGCCATCCGTCATTAAGATGCTAACTTATCTATTGTAATCACTTACACACTTTTCATACCCCACAGAACCTTTCACTCCTGTTTATTAGCAAGATGATCATGTGGAACATTAATTAAAGTTCTTCAAAAGAGATATATTGTTCTTCTAAGGGAATATAAGGCCCAGAAAGCAAGTCAGATATGTCAAGAGACATCCATGACACTAGCAGATGCTTACTCCCAAAATATTTTCCACAAGTTCTTGAATACAGCATAAACAGTTGAATACTTCCCAGACTTTACATGCATTAGAGGCATTACAGTACCAGATGTTAGAAACTGGAATTGTCTCAGCTGTATGTGTAAGTTTTGAATTAAAATGTTGGGTGTATTCACTCAGTTTTCCCAAGTGGCTCTGCTTTTCTGTTTGTGCTCTATAAAAGTCCTGGGGCTGCCTTCCCATTGCAAGGCAAATCAGATAGAAAAATATATCAGCCACGACAGCTGCTAAACTGTAATTACATCCCAATAAAATGAAAAGGAAGGGAAGGTTGAGGGCACATGCATTTAATACTGCAATGTGATCCATGTACTGTCCTCTGGAAAGCAGGTGATTACACTGGCATGCCTCCCGGCCTCCCTGTAGCTCGCTGTGACCGCTAAGTTCTGCTAGTGTGAGTGGAATGCCTCCCGAATTCTTCTGCATGAAGAGATGTGGTGGTCCTCTCTCTGGATCCATGCAATCCTTTCTGCGAGGCTTAATGGGATGACCCTCATAAAGTGGGGCTTTAGTGATTCCAAACTTTTCCAAGGACTTCATCTCTTATCACCTCTACAGTATCATTGACTGTCACTGGAATCAAAACCAAAACTCTGTTTGTTATGGTAAGAGTATTAGGCAGTACACACTTGGTGTACCTCTTATTTCTCTTTGTTACATTGTGGTATTTCCATTTGTTTGCAATGCAATGCAGTTGTCAGTGTTGCCGACTTTACACATGCTGGTTATGAATGGGCCTCCAGAGTCTTTATGGTGATATCACACTCGTGTGTTTGTGAGACTGGCCAACAATGATGCTATCCCCCTGGATAAGAGCATCATTCATCAGACCCCCAACCCCTTAGCCTAAGGTCCTCTCCGCGCAGTGTGTGTGGACAGAGCTGGGTTTAGGGGGATGTCTGAAGGCTGTGACCTTTGAACTGGAACACTATCCACTTTGCTTCACGTCAGCTATAAACATAAGGGCAAAAACCTGGGGACCCTATGCAAAGTTATGCACTCACCCACCATGGCATTGTATTAAAGTTGGACTGTGTTGCAAGATTTGGAAATGCAACTTGCAGTGTTGAATTGAGCAGTCCAGAGGTTCATAGATCCAGCCAGGCCCTCAGCTGAAATAACCCAGGGCCCATAAAACTTTCACTAGCAGTAAATTTAAAATAGTAATCACTTAAAAAATAATGTGCATTTTCCTGAGATGTATGATTAGATCAATATTAACACATTCTTTACATTTACTTAATGAATTCTTGCATAATTGAAGGATGGATATAACATTTGAGCTTCACTTAATCACCCAGACAAGCACGATTAATTGCTAGTTTGTTCTACCCTCTACTGTGTTTTGAAAAATAATCATACATTTTAAAAATGCAGTGATACAGCTCAGTGACATCTAGGATTGTGGCCGACAGATGACTGCTCTATGAGGTATATTAGCTATTTATTTTAAAATGGAGACACTTGTGCGATGTATACATTAGAAGTGCCTGCGATTTTCTCATTTCTGGTATTAAATAAAGAGTCACCACATCAAAGCACCGTTTGAAGCCTGTGGTTGCTGAAGCCCCAAGAGTAAGTTGCTCGCTAACCAGTCTGAACTTTACGCCAAATTCCATTTTTGCTGGACTTTCTGACGAGTGAAAATTTATTCTCCCTGTTATGAAATGTGCTTCCTGCTGAGGTTTAACTGTTACAATAAAAACAAAAGGACAAAAGTGTGACGGCTGGGTGGTTGTGAGGGGCAGTAGTTATGCAGGTTAGCAGAATGGAATTGAATCGGTCCAGGGGGAAACAGGGGACAGGTAAGGAGCCAAATTATGTCCCGCCTCATGTTTCATTGCTTTGCACTTAATGCACTTATTCATCTGGGTTGCCATCTAATTTTCCCTATTTTCCTTCTCAACATCCCCTGTTAATCTTTCCACATTCCCCTGCTCTTACACTGTCTGTCTTCCTCTGCACTTTTCTCGCACAACTTTTCCCTTCTTTTGTACTCACTCATCTCACGCTATGTTTTTATTGAAAAGATATGTGGTCATATCTTTAATATGAAAAGATATTGTTCATTAAGGCATCGGCAAACAATGAAGAAATGTAGAGGGAGTTTTTTTTTTTTTAACAATTCTCTATAACTTTCGCAGACATGCAGCCCTTGCAATGCATCTCCCCCACCCAAGGTTATATATGTTTTAATGTTAAAGAAATTGAATTTTGAATCCTTAAACACTGATTGGAATCATTACTTCAATTGTCAACTGGCTTGTAATGTCAAACGATCAGAAATGGGTAAGAACAATGATTTTTTTTTCTTTTCGAAAGTGACTTTTCAACTGTTGCTCCATTGTACACAGGGCACACATACACACTCACTCAAACGCTCCAGATATCTGAGCAGGAGAGATTATATTCAGTTAAATTCCGTCAATATCCGCTAATAGAATTGTTAGGCGAGCATAAGAGAGGGAGAGGGAAAGGGGAAGACAGAACAGAGGGGGTAAAGAATGGGTGGCGTGCTCTCTGAATTGAGCAGGCTCACACTCTGACTTACAAACAAAAACATGCCAGAGAATTGAAGCAAACTCTGCTCAGAGATTACCAAAGCATGATAAGTAATAAAAAAAAATGCCTGAATTAAAACCTTTTAATCTTTCTTTAATGTGCTTTACAATGAATAAAGATAGCCGTCCGAAACTCAAAGTACAAAGGATTAATGCTGGGAGAAACAATGCTGTTTTATTTCGGATATTTTTTTTTCAAACTCAGTTTGTGTTGAAAGTACAAACGCAGCCATTTGTTGATTGTTCACCCACATTCATGGTTTATTTGCAGGATTTCCCTTCATGGTCGAGTAGCTGACAGCTAAATAGTAACAGTTCAACAAAGTCACCTGGGTTAAATTCACTCAAGACATCGACAAAATTTAAAGGCAAATCTGAGCAAAATTATTCAGAATGTGCAGTTTTTGTTGACATAGAACATATTGAACAATTACGGCTCTTCTCAATGGTGTTAGAATAGTCAGAAAAAGATGGACCCAGTGTAGTTGACAGGGCAGAAGAGGAATGTGGGGGAAGATTGGTGGACATGCAGGTAGCAGTACGACAGGGGAGATAATGAGAGGACAGGGAGGTGGGGAATTAGACCTTGCAGGTGTTGGCCATGTGTCAGTTAGCCATGTGTAAAGGTCAGACGATGCAGGCTGACAGGGCCTTGTAAGTAAGATTTATCTTATTTTCACAGAGGCCTAATTTATCTGAGGCTTGTTAAGGAGTCATGCAGACATGTTTGCACCCTTGTACACACACAGTTACGCACACACAGAGACACGCACACAGGCACATCTGTGCACGCACACCCACACAGGCACATACACACACATGCATGAACACACACAAATACACACACACACTCGCACGTGCACATACACACACACTCGCGCATACACAAGTGCGTGCAGACGCACACAGACATGCACACACAAAAATTGTGTTTTCATGTTTTGTGGGGACATCCCCATTCTTAGACTTACATTCATTCCTTAATCCCTTTCTCTGTCCATAGCAGTAAACAGTGCATGAAAAACTCTAACTCTAAACCCAAACCTTAACCTGACCCTAACTGTAACCCTTAACCCTATAATAGATGAATTTCCTTATGGGGACCAGAAAATGTCTTCATAGGGATGAAGAAATCTGGTATTGCATCTCTTGTGAGGAGATTTTGTGGTCAGCGTATACTTACACTTGTGGGCACAATTTGTTCCCACAAGGGTAGGTTTACACTGACCACACACACACGCACGCACGCACGCACATGCACGCTGGGAGATAATGTAAAATCTCAACAGTTGCATCTGTTGAGTCACATTCAGCCTTATATATTTAGTCCCTTTATGGTCACATCAAAGTACAACAGATTTCCATCACCAGCCCCTTGGCTCCGCAGACCCACATCTTTAGATTACAGTAGCAAACCACATACCACCTAATCCTCCCTCTCAGACACCACACATGCATGCACTTACAGGATGGAATTTCAGTAACCCCTTTCTTTTCTCATGTAATCCACAAGCATGTAATTAAGAGGATGAAATTTCAGACATATTGCTACTCCATCCTTACAATGCGGACAGTTTCACTGGCATAAAAGAAAGGCAGCTGAATTGATCAAAGCCACCCATTGTTTCTGGGGTCTGTTTCTGGCCGCACTCTTTGAAGCAGAGGACGGTCATGCTACGGAAATAGAATATGAATGAGGGATGGACATTTAAAGAAAGAGTGGTGGTCACTCAAGGGCTTTATCATGAATTGATGGATACCCATGTAATCAGCTGGATAACAGCATGGGGGGGCTCGATGCACTGCTCTAGCTGATGAAGCTTAACTGCTGCTCTCTGGGGGTTTCTGGGTGTCGTTCTGACACAGGAACAAGGGCAGGGGGGTTAACAGGATGATAATATCTCTGGCTGGTGAGGTGCTGATTGAAGGCTGTATCCTGACATGACGTGAGAGAGCCTTTTTGTCGAGGACAGCGCTTTGGCACTTGTCTTGTTTGGACACCTCCAGTCTGTGGGAGAGAACATTCCACAACATTACACGCTCATAGACATGCACATGCCATGAAACTTCCCTAGAACTTCATACTTCCCACACCAGCATACAAAGCCAAACACAACCCTATTTAAACTGGAGCACAAAATAGCACAAGTCATTGAGCTTCACAGCATCAGAGACAGCACCCTTTTCCTCACAAAAGAGATGGCGTCCACTGAAAAAAATATCATTTGTTAATAGAATTTGCTTCACAATGAACGATCAAAATACTAAATCTCCAATGGACAGGCATAGAAAAGAAGGCTGTCAGCCGTAACCATTACTGCCTTTCCTTCTCTGCATCTGTGGCAGATAAGGGCCCTCCTTTTCTTTAAATCAGATGGAAAACAATTTTTAGATCGAGTTTGGGGTTACATTTTCAGCCAACACAAAATTTCTTGCTTTAAACCACGTAGGTCATAGCAAGAAACAAAATATCATGCTGTTGACTGCATCAATAATTTGAATCATTGTTTTTTTTGCTTCTGTTCAGTTGGTTTAACTATCTCTCTCTTTGTTTACATATCTCTCTCTTGTCTCATTTATGAGTGCGTGTGTGTGTGTGTGCATTTGTGTGTGTGTGTGTGTGTGTATGCACTACAGAGCAAGCTTTGTGGGTCTGGCATCAGAAAAATGTGTCACACCAGCATTTAAATGGGCACAAACTCTTTTATGTGATCAGTTAAACCACATCTGGCGTCCTCCCCTTCGGTCTAGTATTACCAAGATGCTCTTGCCATTGGCAAACATGGCATCCAGCAATAAAAACTGCAATAAGGACAATTGGCCCCTGATACTGCACAGTACCGTACAGGCTCTTACACACTCAGCAAATAGAGTATAAATTCACAATCTTCCATCCTGTTGCATGTGTTTGTGTTCGCATTTTCCATTGTATTTTCTGAAATTAGCTCTAATATGTCTTGGACCGTAAGGAGAAAACAATATCTCCCATATAGAAGAGTGACAGGGTTTTGTTTTGGTCTAAATGCAAGGCACCTGCCCTTGGGAAGAGGCCGATTGTGAGGAAAAATTCTTTCTGTCACGCATTAAGAATGCCCTTTGGGAACAGATAAGCATTCGAGTGAAACAGGTCATATTTCTGCCACTTCAGTGTCAAGTTTTCACAATAAGGCAATAATGTTTCGCCCCTGTGAAAGATTATTCAGATAAGCGCTCCTTAGCTTCGATGGCTGTTTTATTCATGGAACATAACTCCCATCACGCTTATATGCGCTTCAGTATAGCCAAGGTAATATGATCTGCACAGCTTGCTAGACTGAGGGAGTGAGCTCTACTGCCTGGTCCAGAGGGGGAAATGAGCCCATTTCAAAAGGTACAGTGTGTGTGTGTGTGTGTGTGTGTGTGTGTGTGTGCCTGTGTGTGTGTGTGTGTGTGTGTGTGTGCATGCGTATGAACATGATGTCTGTTTTTTCCTTACATAACTATGTATGGAGTATACTTGTTCGCATGTCTGTGATTTTTGGAGGGCGTGTTTCTGTGAGAATTTATTCTGGGTGACTGTTTGGCAGTGAGCATATCAGCATATAAATAATATGAATAACGACATAGTTATTCAATATGTCGACCCAATGAATACATTTGGAATAGTCTAAGATTAGCTGTCATCAATTATGACTGAATGGACTGAAAGAAAGGCAGAGGGATGCCAGGAAGGAAGGGAGGAAAGGAGGTATAAAGAGAATGGGACAGCACCATCCTCTCATGATGAGCTGGGCCCCAGGATTAGGCCAGGCCCAGCGGGGACTTTCTAAGAAGGGCCTCGACCCCTGGGCAGTGGAGGACAGCCAGACGAGAAAATGGAAAGAGAACAATGTGGTGACGAAAGGCCCAGTGAGCCTGAGAGTATTGTAAGCACACAGAATGGGATATGGTGCTCCGACGAACAACCACAAAGGCAGGGAGAGGCCACAGTGCACCGCCCAATTAAATGAAGAGGGCAAACCAGTGTCAGGGCCCCCTCTCACCAGGGCAGGTGGAACTCAAGCCCAAGGCTGCAGCTGGGCCTGCGACTGAGTGGTGTGTGTGTGTGTGTGTGTGTGTGTGTGTGTGTGTGCATATTTGTTTGCGTGTGTGTCCTTTATATGCTTGCGCTTCACCCTCTTTTATATGTTGAGAGGGTTCTGGGCGTGGTGATTCCCAGCGCGTCTCAAAAAATTTATCCTCTGTCTTTCATTACAGCTGGGGTTTTTCTCTTCATAGAACAGTCCCAGCCCACCATGTAAGGCCTTGGGCAGTGTGAAAAGCCGGGGCCCTCAGGGGTTTGCCTTCAAAAACCAAAAACATGAACAAGATTTTTCAGCTATGTCTGTAAAATGTGGGATTTATGTGTGGAAAATTGTAGGTATAGTGGGTTGCCTACTACAAGGAAACCAAGGGTATTGTGTTTGAAATTATGCCAGAGGACAGGGCCAAGTACTTATGTGGATCTGCAGAAGTTTGGACAGGAGCCTGTGCACTTCAAAACCGCCAGGCCTTTCTCCTCACCCATGAACAGCAGATCTGTTGTGAAGACAAGCTTTCATCATCTGGAAAGAGAATTCATGGATTAGACCGGTTTCTGAACACTGACCCGGCATTACATGGGTAATAGACCCACAAAGATGTAACATCATGTATGCATTAGTTACAGAACATGAACAAATGTCAACAAAACGGTAAAAACGTCCCCTCTATATGATTTCTAATACCATCGGCCCACAGAAAACAAAGGACTCTTGTTGTCTATCAGAGGGGTATGTTTGTCTGTTAGATGGTTGTCTGTGCTGGGTTGACTGACGACGCCAAACAGACTTATGAGTAAGGTCTCCCTGATAACAACTCAGCATAAGCTGATTGTGAGGAGGAGTGGCATGTGTTAATACATAGATCTGCCCTGCTGAAGCACAAGGCTGTTTACATACCCTCAATCAGTTACATACGCATGCATACCCTTAATGAAATGACCACACATATATGTATATACACTCACACACATGCACTGAGTGCATTGAATTTCAGCTCGGAAAACGAGGCTTTGCACCATCCTCTTCTGATAATCTTCTTTTTTAACTTCTTTTTTTCTTGTTGGATAAATGTGAATATAAATCTTGTAACATATAAATCAGACCTTAATCTAAGCTGTATTTGGCGCCTGGCTTTTCTGTTGGATAGATAGCTTTACAGTCCGGGGTGAGAATTGTGGAGCACAGCTCCTCTCGCAAGAACAGACATGACGGTATTTCTTTCAGTGCTGTACATTGACCGTGCAGCCTAATTTACAGGAAGCCTGTATATCTTTAACACAAAAGAAACAGAGCTGGCATGACTGATTTAAAGACCTCGCAGTCTGGCCCAGTTCTTCATATTTCTTCGGCAAATCTCAAATGATATTATTCAAAGACAGGGAGGGCCAGGTGTCAGATAGCAGCAGTTCTTTTAAAACATTTCAGATATGTCTTTTCTTTTTAGTTGCCTTCGACAGTTTTTATGTTCCTGAATTGTGATGTTACAGAGCTTGGGGGATTGGTCAGATATCGTTGCCGTCTTCCATGACGGAATGGAATGTGCAGATGGATGAGGGAAGAAAAGGTCTCCTTCATATGGAGGGGACACTCAGGGGGGATGGACTTTTCAAGACTGACATTCCTCTGAAATGAAACGTATGGAGCGTACACTCCTGACAGGTTTATTGGGGTATGTCACTGTCTGATCCAGCTTTGGGATGCCAGGGGCCCCAAACTACACACTGATAAGCATGCTGTTTCTAAATGCAAGAGAATATTGCACGAAGATCACATCACCTGCATAGACATCGCTTACCTCCAATATCCTCCTGTGGGGGGTTTTTCTTGATGCAAGAATTTCATGCAAACGCCTCAAGAATTTTCTGGCAGAATGTCACACATTCCTTATGTTGAACATTGATCAAACATCACCGTATGTCGCCCGACAAGTTTCTCACGCAGAGGAATCCTTTGTGAAAATGCATTTGCAATGCTAAAACACTGACCTAAATTTCACGCAAAGCCCATAAATTAAAAATTGTGAAAAAAATTCGGAGGATGTCACTCCAATATATGGCAAAATTTTGAACAGACATGCTTGCACAAATATGCATCCATGCTTACCATAAAATTGATATCAAACATACTGTGTATTGTTCCAGACATATCCATATTTGTATAAACACCAACAGGTAGTGCCATGTTCACACAAAGTCCATGTATTAATCAGGAGTCAGTCGTAGACTATTATGTTTATATGCACATAACTTGGGTACTGAAGCATTCCAGTATACCCATATAAACACCTTACCCCTGTAAGCATTACCTGATTAAGCCCTTAAATTCCAGTTTTGAGAAACCCAAATAAGATAGCTGAGTTACGCCACTAATAACCAGAATATTTCGATATGTATACTACTTACCCTTGTTACTACTGTCTATACCAGGGGTGGGCAATTCCAGTCCTGGAGGGCCGGCGTGTATGCAGATTTTTATTTCCATTAATCACCATGACTGATTGAGTTAATTGATTGCATACACAAATATACATTTGTGCAAAGATTAGATCAAAGAAAAATGGTTTATGAAGGGAGACAAGAACAGTCTTTGGTGGTCATTCATGATAATTTAAAGAAATGCGCCTGAAAGTCAGATTTCTTAAATGGTTTGGCTAATTTAGATAATCAACTAAATAAACACCAGAAGTTGGTGTGAAAACCAGGGACAGATATGACCCTCATTGCCCACCTCTGGTCTATACCCACTCTGAGCATGCACAATTCTGAAGGTATTATGGGAAATATTGCAAGTCATTCCTAGAAAAACATGGCGCAGTGCTGGAAAGGTCCACATTTTTAGGGAGGGGAGGAGCCTGATTTCTTTTAACTTGGATGAAAGAGATGAACATTATAAAACACCTTGACGAAAAGAAACTTTGTAACAGTCATTTATTTAAATCGGTTGGTGAAGGACCGCTGGCTTTGTCAGGACCAATGAGCACATCAGGCAGCATTGAAAAACTCTCAAAGCCTCTTTCTTTGAAACAAAACTTTCATCCACAGTCTGTGGGTGTTCTCATTAAGCACTAGCATAAACTGTGACCTGTTGTCTTGCATTGCTTGTTGCTCTTGTCATCCATGATGGAAGACTCGCTGTAGCACAATTGTTTGCAATGGCACTCAATGTTGTAAAATTGCAATTGCAGAAATAAATCTACACAAAAGGTATAAAATGAGCTCCATCTTCAGCTGTAACCAGATGTTTGGGATTAGCGTGGAACAGCACGCATGCAAATTTCTCCTTTCGCTTTCAGAATACGCAAGTGTAACGTACCCACCTTATTCCTGAGGGTGCTACTGTAGATATGATTATGGGTGCAACTTCCAGCGGAAGTAGCTGTTCGCGAGTGGCTAGTCAAGAACAGTGGCGTTTCATTCGAAAATAATTCAGATAACTTGGCAATTACAGCTCGTTTTTTAACAAATTAACTTGCTTTTCTTAAAATGTCCCTTCGGAGCTCCTGTTGTGCTGTTCGAGGCTGAACCAACAACCAGAAGAAGCTAAATTTAAAGTTTGATCAACAGCGTTGAACACGTACCCAGAACTTAGGGGATTGTCCTTGTTTTCAGCGACACGGTTTCCATCACCTACCTACAGAAGAGGAAGCCAGATTTTGGCAGAAAAACCTGAATTTGAATAGACCCCAGAAAACATTAGGTGCTCATTTCATTATGTCGAGAAACAACGATTCCTACTCTATGGCTAGGCTCAGACAGACCGCCACAGAGGAGATGCCGGGTCCTCAAAAGCATTTAGACAGCAGTGCCATGAGAGCACCAGGTATGATTTCACGTGTAGGGAGGACAGAAAATTGTTGTATTCGTTGGGTAACGCTAGTCAGTGCAACTAACATTTCATCCTGTACAATTTAAGATGAGGCTGAAGAAGTAGCAATAGTCTACTACAATTGGACAATAGCCTACTCTGTTCCAAACAATCATCTTGCACTCCAAACCTCAATTCAATAAAATTAAAAGTATGGGCAAAATGGACTCACTGTGTTTTACATGTTATAGTGTTGAATTAGCAAGCAACTTTATGCTGTATAATGTAGTTGGCTGGAGTAGAGCTAATTTGACTCGTACTGTCGGATGGCTTAATTTACTCTGAATGTAGAGCAATACTTACCGCTGAAATATACTGTCTCCTTCATAAATATTCGCAGAAAGTATATCTGTTTTAAGGTACATGAGGTCGTACACTACCTCCTTTAAAGAAACACGACTGGCCTTGTTGCCGTGGAAGTACTGCATATGCTTCGGAGCTTTGTAGATTGTTCATTGTTTCGCAGTCTGTGGCGACGGAGCCACTAATGTAGCCAAATGCGCTAGTGTTCGTTATCTGTGGCCATTGCTTCAGGTTCAGGTTCTCCCATTCCTCAATAGTAGAAGGCAGCGGTACCGTAACGTTATCCTGTCTGAGGGCTAAAAGGTGATGTTCTCTCATACATTATTTTTCAATTGCTTAAAAAAAAAGAGGATTAGCGTTAACCGTTACCATGGTAAACTGTTCAGTGACAGGATGCAGTGGAAGTCGCACCCATAATTCGCGCAAGGGATCATGGGACGTGGGAATAAGGTGGATACAGGAATATGGTTGGGGTTGTGTCGGTTGTTGTCATATAAGCTGGGGTTTTTGAAATATGATCATAACCGGGGTAAGCTCAGTAACAGGAACAATGGGCACATAAACTTAGTCATAAATTAAATTGGACTTGACCTTTTCTTTACAGTTCTTGCTGTCCCTTCCTGAAACTGGCCAAAGGAAGGCCTCAGTGTCCCTGCCACCTGGTTGGGTGTAATAGGGTTGTAATCAGGCCCAGAGAACCTGATTCTGATCTAGGCCTGGTGGGACGATAGAAAAGATGAGGGTATGCCTTATGTATTAACTCTGAATACAGCTCCTACAAATTATCCTACTTTATGTCAAAGTCAAAAACAGTAACTAGATGTGTGTCTGTGGACTTCCAACCAGTCATTTCTGATTCTGTGTTCCCAACATCTTGTGTGTTTTGACTGATATGTAGTGTTACAGGCTTAGCAAAAGGTTTCCACAAGTAAATTCAAGCTGCCTAAGGGGAAACCTTAGCTTATTTGCAGAATAATAGTGCATTACATTTCCTTTGTAGAAATGCATTCCATCAGACATGGCATCACAAATGGACCCACAAAGCGTAGCATAGCTTGGTGATGGTCCAAAATTGCAACATATCCTGACACAGGCAGAAATCAGCTTTTAAATTTCTTGAGAATTCTTTCTCAAAACTAATGCTGATGTTGCAAATAATTGCATTCTTATTGTAATGAGAAGGGTAATGAACGCTCTGTTGTAACCAGTGCTGACTGCTTAGTTGGAAATGGGGGGGGGGGGTGGAAAACATTTCTTGAAATAGGTTATTACTGACCTGTTTTCAATCATTGATCTGGATCAACATCTTTTCCAAAAATATGAATAATCCATCGGCAGTTAAAACTCCTGGCTGTTTTTGAATGTTACCACCGAGGTTGTGCTAACGGCAAATTTATTGACTGATATTGATTGACTGATTAGTGAATGACCCTCGAGTCTCATCACAACACTCCTTCCCACGCTTCGCTTATCCAGGAGTAAAAAAACAGCTTCCTTCTTAATGAAATGTTCAGGCAAGTAAATAATAAATACATTAAAAATGTCTTACTCATTTGCCTTGAGAGGCAACTTGTCATAAAAAAAAAACTAGCCCGGATTTTTCACATTAACTTTTGCCATATCTTGAAAAGCAGGCCATCAAACCTATGCTTTATCATTGTTTAAATGAAAACAAAGATCGCAATGTGCAAATTTTTGCATCCAAATGAGGCGTTTTATATCTCATCTTAATGAAGAGAATTAGTTACACCTGACAGAAGTGAGTTAAGGTATCTTTAATCAATTGAAAACAGATAAAACCAATTATCAGTTTAAAGGCATGTCTTGCACCCTCCCAGCTTTCTGTCAATTTACTGCCACTGGTTCTGGCTGTAATAAGAGCTTCTCTCATAATTGTGAAAATGTGGAGATGTTTCTGAAATATAAGTGTATGTAAGGACACGCCTCCAGCCGTCCAGCGCACCAGTCCACTAAATCTCAGATCGTTTTCCAGTCATTATCCAATTATCATCAGCACCTGTGCCTGGTTTGCACTTAGGGGTAGCAGTGTGTATTTAAGGCTGAGCTTCCTTCAATTTCATTGTGAAGTCTGTGTAACCTAATGCCTGTTTGACATAGTAGTCTTTTATAGGCTTATTTTCCGCATTCGCAAACTTAATTCTAAAACCTAGAATCCATGCTGTTCATTGTTCATCAGCACATTTATATTTAAGGAACCTCGATTCCTATTTTCTTTCTTATTTGTAATACAATGTTACTGTAGCGTAGCCCAGACTTTGTAGGCCGATTACTCATAGTCTGATATTTTAGGGAACCTCTGTTCCTTGTTGTTTTGTATTTCTACGTTTGTGCCTTCTGCAGTGCAGTTGGTAATTAAACATAACCAAATCCATCCTTGCACTTGAGTCTGGTCCTCAACTTCCTGTCCTCCATGTTTCTAACCTCTGCACGAAGAGCAAACGTTACAGTGTATAACCTTTGGGAGGCCAGACATCCTACAATTCAGCACTGAATGCTTAGAAACAGGGCCCTTTTTCCAGGGAAATTATTGCTGATAAATAGGGAGGATACTGTTCAAAGATAAGTTTGTTTCACTGCTTCTGGAGAACCTCCCAGCTGTGCTAGCGGAATGAAATGAGACTCGGACCACACAAACCTTATGACCTTGTAAACATAGCACTTGGACGACATCTTTTCCTTAGAATTCATTGGATTGCAGGATGTGTTTGGATGAGCGCATTCACATTTATTTTGGACTGACCTTCCAGCTTACGGGGACTGCAGAAAATGTGAATTCCTCTGCTGAACAATCCTATCTACATGTACAAGGCAATCAACCCCTGCACTCCTTCAGTTTGTCTGAATGCGCAGAATTAAAGACAAAAACAAAGAACCAAGTTTCATGAATAATTTGCCAACAAAGTGGAGAAAAAGACGCATAATACAGTGTTTGTTTACATGTGAGTGTCTTCACATACATGTAAATGTATTACAGCGTATGTGAATCTGTTTTTGTATTAAACTACCGCTCAAAAGTTTGGGATCACTTGCAAATTTCTTTGTTTTCCAAAGAAAAATACATTTTCATGCATTTCACAAACATTTTTTTTCATTTCACAAACGATTAAAATTAATCAGATGATTTTCAAAGAATGATCTACATTTTTGCATTGAGGCCTATTATCAGCAACTGTCAGTCCTCTGCATCAATCTCCTGGTATGGCTGCTAATCCAAGTTAAGCATTTTATAAGGCTAATTGATTATTAGAAAACCCTTCTGCAAATGTGTTGCACAGCTGAAAACCGTTGAACTAATAAGGGAGCGCAAAAAGAGCATGGCATTCTTGAGGTTGGTTTAGTACCTGAAGCATCAGCAGTTGTTTGTTTGTTTACAGGCTCAAAATGGCCAGAAAGAAAGAACTTCCTTTAGAGACCCATCAGTCTATTGTTGTGCTTAGAAAAGAAGGCTATTCAATGTGAGAAATTGAAAACTTAAAATCTCTTACCATGCTGTTAACTACTCCTTCAGAGAGCAGCACAAACTGGCACTAACAAGGACAGAAAAAAGGAGGGAGGCCCCGATGCACAACTGTGCAAGAAGACAAATATCTGAGAGTGTGTAGTTTAAGACAAAGACGCCTCACAGGTTGTCAACTAGCAGCTGCGCTAAATAGTTCCCATCAAACACCAGTTTCAGTATCAACAGTGAAGGTGTTTTTTTTTTTTTTTTGAAGGCAAAGTTTGAAGTACATATTCATCATTTTCCATTAAAATCATTATTTCTAACTCAGACAATGTCAGCATGTTCTGTTCATTTGCTAGACTTCCTATTCAGAATAATTTCATGTGTGTTTCCATGGAAAACAAGAAAATTTCCAAGTGATCCCAAACTTTTGAGCGGTAGTGTATGCGTCAGTGTCTTTCATTGGAGCTTTAAGTTAGAGTGTAATTGAGGATATGAGTGTGTGCGTTTCAGGTTTCTCAGTAGGTGGGTTTGCTGGTATGTCGATGCTTGTGTGTGTGTCTATGTGCGTATATGCATGCGCGCGTGTGTGTGGGTGTGCATGTGCTTGTTTGTGTGTTTGCGTGTGTGCGTGTGCGTGTGCGCGTGTGTGTGTGTGTGTGTGTGTGTGTATGCTGAACAGCCTGACTCTGATGTGGGACATCAGTGCTTCCTGCTAGGCAGCTGTGCTCCTCACTCTGGATTCATGGAGTGTGTGAGAAAGTTGGAGTGTGCAGTGGGTGTTGTCACATTGAAAAGGTACACATCTGAGAGCATATCATCATCATATCCTTCCAAGCACAGATGAACTTTGTCATAAGTTTCCAGCCTTATATCCACCTCGTGAATCTACATAAACCAATCATCCATAAAGTAATAATTCTAAAATAAGCAGCCATGCAGTGACTCAAGCTGCTGTTGTGACAGTCCATTTCCTGCACAGCCCCTCATTACTTTGCAGTTTGTTTTCAGTGTCAACCACCCCAAATAAATGTCCACGGAAGCTGAAACTGATAACCTTTCCCCAATTTTCTTATTATATCATCCACCTCCCTTTCCTGGCTCCACGTACATTGAACCCTGCGCAGTCAGTGTTCTCAGCTTCATCTCATTGTCTATTTCCGTTTTACTATTGAAGGCTGAGGCAGGTCATGGATCTTATCACAAGGGAGGCCAGCGTCATATCCTCCCGAGCGCTGACTAATAATGTCTGTCCTCTGTTTGGGGTCATTAGGAGTCTTGTGTCTTAATCACCTACAATGTGCTATGCTAGAATATACAAGGGACTATCATTCAATTCTCAATAAAATGTCTTTTATTTTTGAAAATATTTTGACTGAAGCAGGTTTTTCATCATTCAAGACTCTTCTGCCGAGTTTTGGGAGAAAAAATTAATTGAAAGAGTAATAATGGGTGAACAAATTAATTATTCTGGTTTAATCATTAAATCTATCTTCTGTGACTCAGACTAGGCCAAAGATGACCTCTTCTGCCTTCTTCAACCAGTTGCCGCTTGGTAGAAACATCTGTGTTCCCCGATGACTATCCCCAATACAACTTTACAGTCAACCTGCATCCCTGCCCTCATATAAAACAATGAAACAGGAGGAGGTCTGGAAGCTTCCATTAGACAATACAAACCAAATCTTATACTTCCACAGGCATGGCGAGCCCTCAGAATGATGGGGGTCAGCTCTGGGAAGGCAGAACGAAATGCATGAGTGGAATGGCATCTGCCTTCAATCCCCTCACACATTTTATACATCAGCTGTGTATTTGCACAGGCCTGAAATGTAAATACATCTACATCTTGTAAGATTGATGAACATATAAGAAATAATGGTGATTCACCTTTAAATACAACCCCACTCACAGAAGAGGTGGAACATCATGAAAAATGCCAATAACATCAAAATCAACTGATTGAGGAAGTACATTCACAACGAATTGAGCATATTATTTGATGCTCTAATTTAATTGCTTGTTGAAATAATGTAAAAAGCGATGACTGCAACTGTCCAAACAAAAAAAAAAATTGCAGAGTTAACTGTTTACCACTTTGTAAAATTACTGTCTTTTATTCCCACTCATTAAGCATTCTGGCACTAAAGGCACCAGTTGTTCAAATCTAGCAAGTGGAAATTTCCCCCATTTCTCCTTAACATGGGTCTTCAGTTATGTGTGATTATACAGGACCTCTATTGCCATATATTTTGCTTCATAGTGTGCCATAAATTTTCAAGCAGAGTCCGAACAGGATAGCAGGGTGGCCAATCTAACTCCCGCACTCCCTGATTATGCATCCATGCTAAACGCAGGGATGTCCCAGGAACTGATGATGTCAAGATGGGCGCATATGTTGCTCCAAAATCCATACATATCTTCTTGCATCAATGGTGTCCTCGCAAATGTGCTAGTCACCCATGTCATGTGCACTGACACATCCTCATACCATACTTGTTTTCAGACCAAACACTCGTTGGGACTCCCCAACAGGAACTGCCAACTGGGGAGTTCCTGGGAAGCTGTGCTCCAGTAAGAGCTTTTTTTTCTGCTGGCTTTTGCACTGCCAATCCATGGTTTCAGTCATGTGATTGCCGCAAACCCACGGGAGGGAAAAACACTGTTTCATCATATTGGTTAATAGCAGACTTTCCAAAGTGATGCCATGCAAGCCTGTCATTTTTTCATTTGTTTCAACCCATAGATATTTAGATCACTTCTCTAAAGAACAAGGGTATGTAACAGGCACTTGCAATCTTCGGTATGTACAGCACCTGCCGCAGTATTTTATTGATTAAAAACAGAGAAGTCTCTAACACTACCTGGGCTCTACTTTGGCTACATTCACATTTAATATAGCAATCTTGTGGAAAATCCTTCCCCTTACACTGCCGCCAGGATAAAAGCATATAAAAGTATGGGTAGTTATGTGTATTTTCAATCTAGATGGATCAATAAGGTTGTCGTTCAAAAGGTGAAAGACAAAAAAAAATCTTTATTGTCAATATAAAATTAACAGCGGGGTTCTTAGAACTAAGTTCTTAGAACTATGGAAAGATTCCTCTGGTCTGAAAACACCCAATGACAGATGGCGGCCATTGGATCTGATGCTGATATCTGCTTGGGTTGTCCTCATCGTCTTCGGCCTGGAGAATTTGACGGCTTTTTTTTCCCCCCAGAAACAACAAGAATGTGGACTCATCAGGCCATAAAACATGCTTCAACTGTGCTGCTCCCCATTTCAGATGACAGCGAGCCCAGAGTCGGCGGCACTTTTTGATAGTGTTGATATATGGCTTTGGCTTAGCATTCTTAAGCTTTAACTTGCATCCGTGGATGCAGAAGTGAATGGTGTTGACTGGCAAGGGTTTATCAAAGTATTTCCAACCCCATCTTGTGGTATCCATTATTGTAACAAGACGGTCCTTCAGAAAGAAATGTCTGAGGGATTGAAGATCAAACATATTCAAAAGTGTTTTATCGCCTTGCCTCTATGCACCGGCTGGATTCTTCCATCTTTAATTTTATTATGCACTCCAGTAGGTGAAAAGCCCAAAGTCCTACTGATTTGTCTTTGGGGAAAGTTATGGATTACAAGATTGCGCAGCTGTAAGCAAATTGGTGAGCTTCAACCCACCTTTGCTCTTGAGGGACTCGGACTTTTTTGGTGGCTCCTTTTATTCTATAACATGAAAAGCTGACCTGTGTAACATCACCTTTTTCACAACTCATCATTGCAACTTCATTATCACATCATAATTTGTCCTGAATTGCATATGTGCCACCTTTTATGCAGTCATCTGATTTGAAACAAGCTTATATTTTCAATAACAATTGAATTCGCTTCACAATGCCTGAAATAATGTGCTCTTGTCTTGTTTTCAACATAGTAGCAGGTGACTGGACTTTTCAAATCACTTTTTTTATTTCAATTGTATTATCCATGTATAAGTTTTTGTTATAATTAGTTACAAGACATTTTCTATTCTTGTGAAGCGTTCATTGAGTTTCAGTGACAGAATTATGGGGATCATGTCCTTACTTAGCTTGAAAACTTATAATAGAGCAGTAATGTAAATGTCAGCAATATTGACTTTTAAATAATTTAGGAAAATATTTCAGAGGAGTGCTGCTGGAGTTCTTCTAGTCTTTCCTAAATTTTGAACAAATAGTGCCACATGACCTTACTACATGACCTCACTTCTTCATCCTTTGGTGCAATATTCTTAAACTAGGAATATGCTAAAGCCACCTAAATAATGAAGAAGCACGGCGGTGATTTATTTTTTATCCACTTGTGCTAAGAAGCATTTGATCCGGCAAAGTGGAGCACTGAATTATGTATTTCAGTTCTGAGAGGCAGAGCTGTGGGGTTGACCCTGGTCTCATCAGGCATCTTGTTCTACCATATCCAACCCCCCGCCAGGGTTCAGGCCCCCCGAGATGTGTGAAGGCAGGTCTGGAGGCTCTCTGTGCACTTTTCCATGTGGGTTGTCCCAGTATGAGGCCACCGCACTGCCTCTATCCCCTCTCTCATCCTTGCTGGCTGCCGCTTAGACTCATCAGCCTTGATTATCCGTGTCCAAACAGGCCACGGTCACTCTGGGCTTCATTTACCCTGAAGACGGAAGAGCTAAATTGGTTCCAGATTGGCTTAATTTTTTTAGGAGAGGAATAAATCAGCAAGCATGAGTGCTTATGCATGTCTGCCCTGTATCTGTGCAAAGGAGAAATAATACGTGCTTTTGCCCTTTGTGTGAATGAACGTTAAAAATCGTTTGTGTGTGTGTGTGCGTGTGTGTTTGTGTGTGTGGGACGTCCGCCATATTCTTTGAGCAATTTTAAATCATTGGCTGTCTACAAAATTTCATAGCATTGTAAATGCCTTTGCACAAAGTAATTCTTCCCCAATTGTGTTGATAAAAGATTGAGATTTTGAGTTTGTGTCAAGAGAGGTCAATATGGGCTCATGCATTTCAGGATTTAGAGTTTGTTTTCAAGCATTAATAATTTAAAAATTCCTAAAGATTTTGCTGCACTCAAGTTCAGACCACTGAATTAGTAAGTTATTGTGCAGCCAGGACACTAAAATTAAGGCGACTGAGTGGAACAAAAACCAGCATGCAGACTAGCCATCCAGGGGTGCGTTTCCCGAAATCAAAGATGCTAACTTACATAGTTGGACCCGTTGACTGTGAATGGACGAACTATGTAAGTCGCTAACTTAGTTAGCAACTATGCTTTGGGAAACGCACCCCAGGATAAGAGTTGTGTGCCTGTGGTGTATGTGTACATAAGTACGTGAGGGAAGTTCTCACTGAACCAGCTGCTCTTATTATGTATACGTATGCATGTGAGTCTCAGGATCAGGTAATGGGAGAGTAATTATCAGCAATTGGGCAACAGGGAGGCACTTACCAAGTGCTTACTCCCAGCTTGCTTGCTGGAGTTCCTGCTGAAACTACTGAAACCGCACGGTCCCAAACAAATCTGGGAAAGAGCAGAATAAATGAAGACCCTGGGGGAGGGGAACACAGAGTGTGCTGTGATGAACTCACCCCCATCTCTTACTCTAAACTGTGACTGAGGGATTGGATACTGGGATGGTTAAGATCTTTATTGCATTTAACCTTAGTGATCTATCACACTGTGAGATGAGGCCACAGCTTCTGCCCTCCTCCAGCTCTTTCATCTTAAATCTTAATCAGTGAAGTGAATATAAAGATGGATGCCAATTTATGAATCAAGCTGTGAGGGTGAAGAGCATGCGGTGCAGAAAATGTCTATCTTGGCCAGGGTTCAGACCAGTGCTGGTACTTAATTAAATGGGATTTTTTTACTTCGCATATTGCATTTAAGCAAGTTCAACGGTCACCACAATCCATTTAAAATGGACAACTGCTTCCAGTACCACAGGACTTATATCTCTGAAGAGCTGTGAAGTTTCATTATGGCTTTTTTATCTCAAAATAAGTGTGGAACATTTATCTCCTCATATCTGTTACTGTTAAACTGAGCAATATATAGAGCCAGTCAAGTGCCTCTGGGAATCTGTATTCATGAATGGCCATTGTATTTTATTGAATTTTTATAGCAATAGAATACACTACAGTTTTTCATTTTTGCTGTGAGACAAGCCAGGGATAATGCGCAGTGAGCCAATCATTATTGTGAAATAACTCCAACAGGGTGATGCATGACTGATTTTGCAATAGTGATGGGCTTGCTGTACATTATCCTGCTTATTACATGTCATTTTACTTCAGAAATCAATAATTTGACGCAAAATATTGATTTAATAATGATTTCTTTAATTTCAATAGATTTTATCACCTGCTAAAAATGGTCTGATAAACTCTACAGATAGAGCTGCGTCACGACTCATGCCCATAACAATGCTCTGTTCTTTAAAGCAGTGGTCTGCTCTTCAGGCTGTAGAATGCTGTAATTGATCAATCAGAATCTAGTATTCGACAAAGCCGTGTGAAAAAAATGAGATACCACATAGCTCAATGGTCTCTGACCCTGTTCCTGGTAAGCTGCCATCCTGTCGGTTTTTACTCCAAACATAATTTAGCACATCTGATTCAGCTAATTAGCAGCTTTTCAAGATTGCTTACTGGGAAATGTGCATTGCTTTGGTTGGAGTAGAAAAACTTCAGGATGGAGTTCAGGGAGCACGGTTGAAGATCACTGATACAGCTTCATGTTACGGAATGGACTAAAAGGAAAATGTTGCAGCTCCTGATAGGTAAAATGAAAATTTACTTTTTGTGCGAGGAATGTGTGGAAAAGGGGGAGGAAGTTATTTTATTCAGTAGCTTATTTGATAGGGACAGTTCAGGTGTAATAATTAGGCTTCACTATTCAAATAAAAGAGCTGTGTTGCACATGGACAGTTACCTCTAAATTCCAACCCCATTCCCTTGTTAAACTTTAAAACAGACTTCAACTATTGAAAATGTCTTACACAGGCTTGTTGGATTTTTTTAAAAAAAGAAGAAAAAACATAACAATGAAAATACCCTATGTTATACATCATCACACACACACAACACCTTATGACTCAATAAATTAGAAATTTAGAATTGCATAGTTCGACCCGCTGGTTGTTTAATGCTTTAATTGCTGAACCATAACATTATATGTGATAATGTAATGACTGGCTGCAAATGAGTTCAAGCATAATTTTATTTAAAATTATTTAATTATTATTTAATTTTTAAAAATTATTTAATTTATTTAAATTGGTATTTAAATATTTTAATTGGTATTCTATTCCGCAGTCCAGTACCCTTTACAGAAAATGCTGTTTGTGCAAAAATAGTCCTATGATGGTAAAGGGAATGTTAAATGGTAGAACTGCAGATCAGGAGGAGTCAGTATTAGCAGTGGAGTAGTTTCAGGGAAAATCCTCGGGAAGAGAGGGGGGCAATTGAGCCAACGTAATCTCTATGTAAATAGAATGTGCCGGAAAAGAGCATTTTTGCCTTTGGATCTGGGTGGACAGGATTACCGCATCTATTTTGAGTTTTCTCTTCCAAATTCCCAATTTTTTTTTTTAACAGCATGGAAGGTCCAAGAAGATTTACTCCTGATTTGCTGGTCACTGAAATTAGGAAACCATGAATTATGATTTGTGATTCCATACATTATTGGTAACTCAACTGCATTTTTGGAGATCTACTGTCCTACTGGGTTTGGCTGTAATATGAACAAGGCATGTTTCTTTGAGCTGCTGAAAATCTTGTTGAGCTGCCAATAATTGATAGTAGCCAAATTCAGGCTACAATAAAAGCCTACTAGAGGTTAAATCCTCAGGAACGAGGTTGGTGAATGGATTGTGAGTTAGGAAGTTTTTGTAAAGCTAAAATAATGTTACACTTTTGACATCAAGGGAAATTAAGCACAGAGGCGGATAAGCTGTTCAAGCTGCCATGTTGTGTTGTAATGGTGCTGCAGACATGTGACAGTGCATCTCCTGGGGCCGCTGGACGGTATGAAGTTACTCAGCCAGTGGAGCCAATCACACAGTAAGGACTTTTCCTGAAGATGGCGACACGCTGCGGACCATTATCATATAACCATTAGTTTTTGATCTTCCGCTTTAAACACGCTCTTCCTCATATCCTCCATCCCAGCACCGGAAAGCAACGTGATTAACTCTTTTCAGCTTTTCAGTGTGGATGAGGTAATCCAGATAGTGGGACATTCATTGATTTTCATTGTGTGGTCCTGGTCTGAAGACTGAGTATGGTAATCACTTTAGAGTTAGGACTGGGATTTAAGATAGGGTGTGAGAGAGGTTGTTTGTAATACACATTGTGTGTTGTAGGACCAGAGAGTAATTAAAAAGGTGGATAGAGGGGATGGAGAATCACTCACTTGAACAATGTAGCACAAAACAGGAAATTGAGGTAGGAGTGCAAGGGTGATCTTGGCTTGGCATCTCAGAGGCTCAAACCCTCATTTGTCCATGTAGCCTTTCTGCTCCCATTGAAGGGATTACTCCTGAACCCCTCCATCGCCTTCCATCCCAGGCAGGTAACACAATATCCCAGGAGGAGGTTTGTGGGTTTAACCCCTGACCTCTGACCCTTCTCAGTGGCTGTTAAAACGGCTGTGAAATCATCAAAAACCATGGTTAAACTCAAAATCCAAGCCAACTATTGGCAGCATTACTGAAAAATCTCAGCCATCCTAGAAGAGAGCCGGGAATTCCACCATCTTTCAACTATTTCCGAACAGTCTGAAATTAACCATGCAGAAGGAATATGGTTTCATTCAAATTACAAAATCGGAGTATGCTCTGCATACATCAAGAAGCCATGTTTTCTGCTGCGATAGAAGAGAATTTTAGCAAAGTTGGGGGGTGGAGAGACTTGGCTGGAAGTATGCGATGGGATTAGTGAGTTTGAACTGGGGGCTAACCTGTTGGACCCTGGGGAGTCTGCCTTTGCAGATGTGTGGATTATGCAGAAAGGGCCCGTACATGGCTTACTGGCAAAGCGAGGAGACTGCCACTGTTGCCATGACTGATCCTTAGTGTTTGTGCAGCACCTCTGGGAGCCATTTGTGGAGCTCCGCTCACAGGGCTTAGGCCCAGGCGCCACATGGAAATGGGAAATTAGCTGGAGGCAGTGGACTGGGAGGCAGCTAAGCCAGAGGCTTTAGTGATGTGAATGCTGGTATATTTGTGAAGGCTTCAGGGGATTCTGATAGGAAACAGGCCAGGGGGTTGATCAATTTTGGGTACTGCAGACTGATCCCAGAGGACTGTAGGCCTGTTAAATGAAGGGGGTGTGGTAGCCTTGGTGTGGGACCTGGAGGGACAAGGGGTGTAAAGGTTGGAGGTCCATGCAGGGCAAAAACAGAAAATTTGAAGGGCTCTCCTGGCATCTGGTTGTTTTCGCTGCCTGAGGGGCAGCAGGCTGGGGCAGCCCTGTGGAGCAGAGCCACAGTTTAACCCCTTACAGGTTGCCCCCAAATGCCCTATGACCTTATGCTTCACTTCCATGTTATTCTCATACCCCCACTCTCCTGCCCCACTGCTCAAATGCGCCACAATTCTTACACCAAAGATGTGTTTTCTTGAAGGCCAAAAAGTTCATCCTCTGTCTCACCAGGCCATAATTCATTTTCCCACATGGTTCTCAGCTGATGAGCATATTTTTTGGCATAATTTAGATGAGCATGGAAGTTCTTCTTCGTGAGAAAAGCATTTTGTTGACCATCTGTTTTTATCGTCCAAAGAATACCATACCGACGATAAAGCATGATGTTGGTATCATCTCTTCAGCTGGCACAGAAGCTCCAGTCAAGATAGATGAGGTAACAAACAGGTCCAATATCAAGGCCTTTTGGCACAAAAACTGCTGGCCTCTCCCAAAAAGCTGAAGATGAAGATCAATTTCACCTTGACATCATGAAAATGACCCAAAGCACACAACCAAATCAACTTGGCATGGCTTCAAAAAACAAGAAAATCAAACTCTTGGAATGATCCAGTCAGAGCCCAGACCTCCACCCCATTCTAAACCTTTGGAACCACCCAAAGAAAGCAGCACACAGGATAACCTTGAGCAATTTGGGGGAACTTGAACTCTTTTGCACGGAAGAGGGGATAAAATACCAAAGTTTTGTTGCTGTTGCAAAATGTGCTTTGACAAAGTGTTAGTTGGAGGAATTAACAGACTTATGCAACCAGGGTGCTGTTGGTTTTTATATTTCCATTCCATTTCAGTTGTATTTCCTCAATAAAAAAACAATTGTTTCTTTTTGTTGCAAGCTCTACATCTAAATTTTGTGGCTTCTGTGAAATTCTTAAATTAACTCTTTTCCCCATAATGACAACATAATGACGCTATATGTATGTCAATCGACCTTTTCCCTAACCTCCTCATTGATTGAAAATGGGGTAATCCCCAAGATGTCAAATGTTGTTTTCATTGATATGGCCAGGGTCGTAATTTGTAGTCATTATGGGGAAAGGGAGGGGGGAATCCATGGGGAAAAGAATTAAACTTGATCAAAGCATTTCATTGATAAAAAGATATAATTTCAATATTTTATGTTTATCAATTCATTTAAAATTATTTATTTATTTTTATTTATTACTTTTATGCATTTATGTATTGATTCTTTTTTGCATATATTAACATTTCTGTCATTTTTTGCACTATTCAATGGAATGAACCAAAGATGAAGAACAAAGAATGAGCATTCGAAAAAAATTGGCAGAAAACACTTTTAAGCTCAGTGATAAAATACACAGTGCTCAAAAAGTCACTTTTTCCATGCAAGGGTCCAATTATGTTTCATTACTGATGTACCTTTTAAGTGTTTTTATTTTTGATGGCTACTGTAAAGTGAGCAATCCGGCAATTTTAATGGGTCTGTGACTGAGTCGGCGTCAGATGATAAATCCCTCAATGTTTCTAAACGTAGGAATCAATCACACAGCATCGTGGCGCATTTAAAATATAGTTACCATATGGAGCGGATTTATGTGTAAGTTGGAGGGTGCAATGTGTAACTATTCATACATAGCCTTTATAATCTGACACAGAACCTACCATTCAGCATTTTAATACTTGCTCAAACCTTTAAATAAGGTCCACTTTTCGAAATATGACAACACTTTACCCTAGCTATTTTATGTATTTTGCAAATACGAATGTTTGTTATGGAGTAATGGCTGAGGAAATACCCAGTGACAGTGAGAACCTGTGCCAGGTTCATAAGATGTTCAATGATACTGTACTTCCAGCTAAGGAGGCTTTGGTCTGCTGAATGAGTCTGGGAGAGAAAGGGACAGTACCTGATAGATCTGCACTAAAGAGGAAAGTGGCTTCCAATTGACACAGACCAAATCATTCAATCATTGAGCTCTCCTGCAAGCAATTGAACTCTGCCTAGGGAAGCACTGTGGTACACCGAGGGGAAGTTGGTCATTAGTGCTAATCAGTGTGGCCATGGTTGTTCCATCTCCAAGCAATTATTTGTCTCTGCCAGTGTCCCGACCAAAAATCAGTGGAGCAATACCACAGAGAATGGTAGAATAGCACAAACAGATGGATGGAGTCTCCTGAAGAAAAATGTGTCCCCAGGGTGCTCTATTGTCAAAACATATGTCTCAACTTTCCAAAAATTAGACTCAGTTCTACATGGAGACATATTTCATATTGCCTTCGATTTTGCATATAAGCCTTCATCTCACTTTTAGATTTGTGGAAACGTGATTGTTTCATTATCTACAAAACTAATAAGAAAAAGTGAAAAAAGTCAGCAATTTACTTAATGTGTTTTGAGCTTTTAGTCCCTGACCACACGTACACGGATATTTTTGAAAACGTATATTTTTCTATGCATTTGGGCCTCTCGTCCTCACACAACCGGAATTTTAAGGGACAAAAACTGAGATTTTTCAAACGTGAAGATTTTTTAAAACTCCTTCAAAATCAAACATTTTTTAAAATGCTAGTCCCTGTGTATGTATGTGGACAATAAAAACGGAGGTTTTGGAAAACGATGATGGCACTGCTCATTTCAAGCAAGCCCATTGTTGCCTTGTGCACTGTTCTTCTCAGGAATTACATCATGTAAATGCACGTTATTGCCACCTATTGGCTAGGTATATTTAATTAGAGTGTTTTTAGTAATTTTCGCAATCTCGTGTGGACGCAGGTATTTTGTAAAACGAGGTCATGCGGTCAGAATTTTTTTTTAACGGGTGGGGTAAATATCTGCTTAGAAAAATATCCGTCTACAGACAGGGCCTTAATCATGTATTCCAAGACTAAGGTGCCATACAAAGAAATGATTCTGAAAAATTGAGGGGAACAGAATAGAAATTAACTCTAAATATGTTACATAAATGCCTCGTATTTATGTATTTTGTATTTGTTCTTACATTAACATTTTTTAAGGAATTTTATAAATTGTAATTATATTCATTTATCTTTATCTTTCATATAGGCATACATGAGTTGCATACATATGAGTTAGTATTTATCAGTTCACTCAGGCCAAATAGCATTCTGTCCCTTTTCATTGCCTATTATTCAAGAGCTGAATTCCTACTCATGTGTACTTTGTTCTGAATTCTTACTCATGTGTACTTTGTTCTGAATTCTTACTCATGTGTACTTTGTTCAGGCACATAATTGGACCTAACATTCCAGTGAATAGCAGCATCAGTGATGTGCGATATACAGTGAAACTCAGTATATATAGGGAGAGAACAGAGAGCTTGGCTGTAGCGCTGCAGGTTATTAAAAACAGAAACAAGGGCTAGGCATCAAAATTTTGATCATACGCAGAAACTGGTCCACGGTGTATTCTGGCAGAGAAATCTACAGAGAGAGAGGAGGGAGCAGGGGTAGATGATTGCTGTGTGATTTCACTTCAGATGTCTAATGTTTTGGAATGACATCTCTATTAATGCCAGGAGCCAGGATAGCAAACCCACCAAGCCTGGACCCTCCTCTGATTTTGATCACTCTAACTAATCACAGCACAATAGCCTCTTTGAGAAAAACATTCACATAGGTTTCATATTGTATTTGTTAAAGTCTAGGGTTGGAATAAATGTCAGGTCAGCCTTGAGAAACCTAGATATCATCTAATCATTTGAGTGAGAGCAAACCCAATCATGCATTCCACCCAGCCCCCATCTGCTTTTTAAGGTAAAAGGAGTAGGGGATGCTTGACTTGATTGCACTGAATCAGAAAGATTTTTACTTGCATGCCTACAGATAATAGAGTCTCTGCCCCGCCCCAGCTAGTGAACACACATGGTCCAAAGCCACAGACGTTAGCTTACTAAACTATTTGTGTGGAATACGAAAAACACTGAAGTGAAGAAAGTATAAGGCCTCATTTTTTCTCCTTGCCAGAAGTTCGGCTGTTATGTCTTCGCACCTTGTCCAAACAGGTCAAGAAGAAAGAGAAATTGTCACATTACTGTTTTATAGTTATTACTGTCGCACATGATGATGAATGGCTATATTTGTGCACTAATGTAATTTCTAAATGCTCCATAAATGTGTATTCTGTCTTTTCCTTGGGACTGTCGACACTCTGAGTTGAAAACCATTATACGGTCATTTGAGCTTACATGAGTCATTTTGGGCTCATTCACTGCCTGCTCAGGTCTGGGAGTACATCTGTCTGAGGATTGTGTGTACAGGCTGTTACAGGTCACCAGTAAAGTGCAAAAACAATGGTAACACATAAATTATGGCCAGAGCTGTTGCCAGATGTCGGCAAAAACAAAACACATCAATTTCATCATAATTACAAGAGTATCACCCCCCCCCCCATTTCTGTCTCTCTCTCTCACACAGTTCCTCTCTCTCACTTTCTCTCTCTCTCACACACACGCACACACACACACACACACACACGCAAACACGCACGCACACACACTTTCTCTCTCTCTTCCTCTCTCTCTCAAGCACACTCTCTCTCTCATGCTGTATCTACTATCTCACACACACACACACACACACACACACTCTCACAGACTCACACACATGCACACACACACTCTCACTCACTCTTGCAAACCCATTTGCACAAATGCACATAAATACTACAGCAAATTTAAATAAACCTGAGGAGCACCTTGTATCACATACGGATACATATGCAGTGAATTTGCTTAAGTCTCCAGATTTAAACAAACTTTTAAAAGCTTAAATCACAATCCTCAGGCTAAATGTCGTCATGCATTCAAGCCAGCTTCTCCCCAAACACACAGATACACTGACAGCTCACAGACCACCCATGCCTTACATGCATGCACCCAAATATTGACACACAGCGGCACTCCCTCCATACACTAAGAGAAAGTAAAATGAACATAGACAACCTCTGTTTCCCTTTGGCTAAATTATTCAATGGCTGTCAATTTTGGGGCGTGCACAAATAAACGCATTTGAAACCTTTCTCACGGTCACAATTTGTAGTAAGCGATGAATTGAAATGACCTCAAACTACTTGAGGTGCTGAAGTACAGCGTCTCTTCCTCCAGCAAATAATAGAATGGCCCACAGTATTCGTGATATAATAGGTTATTATGTCTACTCCTGTTATTGCTAGGGATAGGAGTCCTCATCATTTAGGGGCTCCGAATGATGAAACATTTTGTTACAGATTTAAATAATAATAAAATGTCTTCCCCAATGACAGCGCCAAACCAGGTTTCCAAAAAAAAACTTCCTTTATGGAAATCTGTTCACAATATTCTGACAGGCTTACAGCCCAGGAGGAGGAGTCCACTCCTAGTCTTGTCTCAAACACTTCCTGTGTCCCCAGAGTGATTTAATTGAATGGGAGAGGCGAAAGCCAGGAGGGGTGGTGGGAGGAGGGCGTGGCCTGCCGTAACCAGGGGCAGAGCAGATCTGTGAATGAATAGGCACGCCACTTAGCATTTACAGTAGAAAACTATACAAGCAGGAAATGTATTTTTATGCAAAACATAGACGTCAGTGGCAGTCAACCCTGGTCCTGGAGAGCCGCAGTGTCTGCTGGTTTTTGATGTTACTCAGCACTTAATTGATGAATTAAAGCAGTTTATTACACGCTTAACTAATCTCACCTGGTGTCTTAGGTTTAAATAGGGTGGAGAAAATCAAACTCATCACGCCCTGTGGCTCTCCAGGACCAGGGTTCACTACCACTGATATACGTAGTCAATAAAACCATTAGACACACAGTACACTATACCAGATACGTTACTGTGCTTTGCATCATACCTTTTATCTTTGCTTAAAAAACATGCATGACTGTTGTTTCCTCTTTCAATTAATATAGTGTATAACATCCTAGCTGAATAAGTCTTCCCCCCCCCCCCCCAGCCCCCCACCCCCACCTATACCTGAGGAAGAAATTTTTGCATTTACCATTTCCAACAGCTGTAAGTCTCTCTGAATAAGACCCTGTTAACTTTTCACATCTAAGCTTTGGAATTTCATCCCACTCTTTCTAACAAAAAAGTTCAAATTCCTTTGAATCGCCTGGGGATCTCCCGTATATACACAGCTATTCCACACGTTTCTGAGTTAAGGCTGGCTCATTCAAGGACTTTGATTTTCTGAAGCCATGCCTTGGCTGATATAGATGTGTGATTTCACTTACTCCTCTGTTGGACGTTTAACTTCCCCCTCATTTTCAGCTTTCTGAGGCCAGCAGCATTTGTGCCAAAATACCACCATATTTCTAGATATTCAAAATCCCATCTATGATGACATGACCCCCGCTCCAGCTGAAGTTTAGTTGTTCAAATGCATTATGCTACCACCGCCATGCTTCACAGTTGGTGAGTTGAATCAACATTACAATTTTACATCTGTTCCACTAACAACCAATTAGATGCACACTGCATTCATTCATGGTGTCATTGTTAACTATTTGTTTGTGACTGAGCAGTGGCCTACATTACTCATGGCCTCAACTAAGAATCTTTGCACAATGTCTTTTATTCTGGACAGATGTTGACTGTGACAACACTGATGAAAGTCTCGGCTCATTGTGTTTGAAACATTTGTGTTTTCAGGGTTTTTTGATTTTTCCACACGATTAGCTTTGACAGTTATTTGGTTTTCCTTTTTCCACAATGGCTGAATACAATAATTCTGCTATATTTTTGGTTGTATGCCTTTTTCAGAGGATATATCCTGATTTTAAACATAATGTGGATTTGAGCAGTAAAATGAATAGAAAATAAAGAATTGGAAGGAGACATACTGAAGAGTATCTTCGGGCTGCACCTCAGCAAAGCAGACTGAAACACCAGCCCTCAATGTGTTTATGTTGGATTGACTTATATGCTATGGCAAGTGGTTCCACAAAACTAAGTAACTCCAACTAATTTGACCCATGAAATTAGCTTAAAATTTCAATATTTCACTCGAGGTTACTCAAAAGAGTCATACGGAACCACTTGACATGACATTTTAAGTAAGTTTATGCTTTAATTAAGTTTGAGTAAGTTTACATGAGTAGTGCCAATGGACTAAGGGAAATCCCAGCCGAGGGAAACCCCCAGGAGCGGAGAGGGGGTTATTGCTACCAGACTGACCTAACAGCCTGGCAGCAGAGTGGTGTAGACTGCAGTGTTGTCTTTCTGCATTCAGATGTGGAAGAGGAGTAAGAAAGAGCTTTGTAATGTGACACAGGCCCTGGTAATCTGCTCCTGTGCTCTGGGACATGGTGGAAAATTCAGAGGATCTGAGGATACCGTGAGATACATTGCCCTGTGTGCAGAATTTAGAGGCTGTCACAACAATTACTCTAAAGTACATAAATTAATAACTTAGTATTAAAGCCTAAAGCAGGGCCAGATGTAGTCTGCTCATCTTTGCCAGGAATGGCGGGAGTTATCAATGAAGGATAACATCTTCTGCTTTCTGCCACAGTGAATCATGTCAGCATGTGTCCATTCTTGTCTCAACAAATACTCAACCTATTTGTTCTTCTCTATTTCAACATTTAATGTGAATGGAGGACAGAACCAAATAGACTCCTGCACATTCCCCTCTACACACAGAGCAGATACTCATGTCTCCAGTCTTTGCCTCTGATGCATATAATGTGATTGGTTGAAGTGAAACATCTACTAGAACCTCCATCCTCCACTTCTATGGCTTCCAACGGATTTCTTTGCTGGCTGATGTCCTCCACTGACAGGAATAATTCAAACATGGCCATGACCTATAATTTATCAGTCCAATTTGCAAAAATGTTTTTATTTTTATTGTGACTTATAAGAATGGAGCAAATACATTACAATATTTCAAAGAGTAAGACTTTTTGCACAAATACACATCATGTGACTGAAATGTTGATTACATTTTAGTGGGCAAATCCACTTTTGAAAAGAATGGAGAAATGATAGGGTGCCCATGAGAACTAGATAAATGAAGGCAGGCAGTGAGTTGTGTGAATCATCAGATATAACAACAAGTTAGTGGTGGTAGTCATTTTTGTGTTTAAAATTTAACATGTTTTATTTTCCAAGCCCCTTGCTGTGTAACTGCAGTCAATCCGCTCAGAGGTGACGGGAGGCCAGACAGAAGCCGGACAAGCGAGGCCAGAGAGAGGTCAAACACACAAGGAGAAACTCCTGGGGAAAAAATGATCTATTATAGCCTGGGTTGCACACATGTGCTGCTCCATGCCACCTGCTGAGCTGCATGCAGGCTTCTAGTGGCAGGGACCAGGGGAGAGGTCAGCTCACTGGGCTCCCAAGTCATAGGATTGAAGGTTACCGCTGTGCTTTGCGCACTCATTACTGCCCACCTTTGTGCACATAATACCTGCAATACATTTTCCCGACAAGCATTCCTCATCAGAGACCTTTGTACTAAGAGAAATTACAGTCTTATTAGATGTAGAATTCATTTCAAAAGAACCATTTGTTCACTAAGTGACATTTTAAGATGGGTTTTATAATTAAATATGATTATATATATATATTTAAAGTTAACTTGCATTTACTATCCTTCTAGAGCATATATTAGTATAGTATTTTTCAGGCACATATTCATTTGCAGCACAAACACTCCTATGATTAAGCAGAAACGTACTACACTTTATGGAAAGAGACGGTGTGATATAACACATTTGCGAAAATTATTAAGATATATTGAAATATTTGCAATGTGTTGCCAAACCCTTTCATAATATATCCATTAAAAAACTACAAACATCACACTGTTTGCAAGCTTGTGCGTTTTACAATCTGTTAAAAATTGTGAAGTGGACTAAAGGAAACCAACCTAAAAAAGGAAAACAGCTGGAAAAAATTAACCTGCTGTTCCTGGGCAATTGTTGGGCTTCAGCTTGAATTAAATGTTGACATCCTTGATCTTTCTTACATTCTTGACTGAAATGTTTGAAAATGAATGTGATTATCCTTGTCAGCTCTTCACCAAAGTGGTCATTCAATGGAACATTATGAATTGCATTTGCAAGCTTAATTAAGATACTGCACTGTAATACTGCACTGCAGGCATGAAGATGGGTCTACATGAACAGTATTTCTCGAACTTGACCCCAAGAGACCACTTTGCATAATGTCTTTTTTTCCCAGTTGCAGTTGCAAAATCCCAGAATTTAAAGTCCGGGTAAAGTGAAATCCGAGATTTGCTTCTAAACACAATGTACATGATACAAAATAGATGCTGATAGTGTGAAAAGACTGCAAACTAAACTAGCGCTGAATTGTATCGTTATACCGTTAAACAGTTTTTCACCAGTTTTATTTACCTGATTTTTTTTTTTTGGGGGGGGGGTTAAAACAAGGCCTGATGACGTTCTGAAGCCCACCTTAACATACCCTGCCCCTAGCAGTATATAAATAATGAGCGCATTGCATCAGTAGCTACCAGCTCAATCAGGGTTAATCACTGCACATCCTGTGTTTAGCTATCTAGTTGAGCCACCAGTGTTCAGTTTTCTAGGTAGCAAATCAGCTATTCTGCCTTCTGTGTCCCAAAATTGTATCTTCTCTGAATGTGAGAATTTAAAAAAATCTCTTTAATCCTATTTAAATATGCAGAAAAATGAAAAACAGGTGGATTACTTTTGTGAACAGCCACGTTGATGGAGACCTGAGGATAACCTCCAATATTCCTCTCTGTAGTAAACATTTTACAATGGGTACTTTCACTAACTTTCATCTGAGACAACTAACATTCATGGGTAGTCCGCTGCTGATATTGGTAAATGCAGACGACCCAACCATCTCCCCTGCCGGGGTCTGTTCTGCCCTTCCGCCGTCATCGTAGACTCTCGTTGGCAGTAACGTTAGCCATGGTGCTCATTAGTGAGTTTACCAGTAAGCCACACTGTGAGCAGTTATTTTAATTATAGTTGCTAGCCAGCTAGCAAGGTATAGTCCAAAGTATCTGCATTAAATTGCACAGAGTGTGCCACTCCTGTAGCTGCATAGATGTAGCTGCATTGACAGCCTAGGCCTACTGCTGTGCGGTACATAAACTTATTTGCCTTACACAGCACCAGGCTATACTGACTTGTGGGCTAGCTAACTAGTAAACTGGTGCTGCTGGGTTTTTTTCCCTTTTTTTGGATTAAAAAAATGCACTGAAACGTTTACAGTTCTCAACCGATTTAAACGACTCATATTCAAATCAACTAGTGCATCGTCTAACTTCATGGAGCAGAAAAAAAAGTTTGTCCCAAGTTAATAGGAATCTCAGTGGTTACTGAGACTACAGTTGCTGAAAATATCCATATGACTGTATTTGATGCAGTTATTGTTTATCAGAACGCAAAAGAAGAAAATTAAAGCGGCAGCATATTTCTCGCAGAATCAAGCTTTGTTGTCACTTTAAGTATGCTCACCTCCTGGCATGCTAGTGCTCCCCACGGTCTGTCTGCCTTGCCACCAAAGCTCTGGAGATGGACCTTCAGTAAACAGCCGTGGGTTTCACTAAATCATCTGACACCCCAGTCTGTTACCACCACAAATAGAATAATTCAGTGAGAAGCACTGTATAGACAAATACAATCATCAGGTGATGGGATACGTTTTGCTTGTTTTAGAGGCATTACGTGGTATTCATTTTGTTGCGGACAGGACATTTAGAGAAGCAATTCCATTGCAGCTACTAATGTGTTGGTCCTCTGAATTGTTTGAATGGCTGAATTTGAGGTACTCTGGGAGTACTTCAGGTGATATAAAAATGAATGTCATCAACGGTAATTAATGCACTTAATTACATAAGAGAAAAACTGTTATGGACAGGACAGATTGCGACATGGGTTTTTCTTAAAGAGGTTGAATCAAAAGTTCTCTTCATTTAGGCGATATTCTTCAAATTCAGCCATGCAGAAATGTACCCTTATATCAAAGGAATATCATTCAGAAATTTTCAAAAAACATCTGAGCAGATGAATTCGACAGGGGTGTCAATGTGCATTACAGACAGGAAAGGGCAAAATGTTGCAGACAAGACACTTTTGTCACTATATAAATATCAATTAATTACCACTTAAAGTTCTATTGATCAATATTACGGGTACGTTTGCTTTGTGAGAGAGACAGCTACATATACTGTATTTTAATAAGAAATATGTCATTTTAATTTCAAATATCAAGACTTACAGCCTTGTATCTATAAGCAAGGACAAAATTGTAATACAACGTAAATGCACGCATCTAAGTCTAATGCCTGGGATGACTAACTTGAAAAATGTAAATTTAAACAAAATTCCATATGTTGATGCCGGTCACAGTCATGAAATCGACAACGGTACATAATTTCCATGAATGCAATGATCCATGAAGCCAAAGTACATTTTTCAGAAACTTTTGGATGTCAACTAACATATCCACCAGGTATTTCATGAAAAATCTGAAAAAAAATATTCTGGAGCCATGTCGCAAATGCCACAGAATGCCCCTTTAGCTATTTATTCACTGATAGCCTGACTTTATTAGGCTTGGTCGTTGGTACTAAATACGGCTTATAGTCGGGTTGGCCACGTCATTAATTTAGCTCCCCTAGGATTTGAATGTCCAAATTGAGATGTTGGTGGATTCGGAATATATTTTTTGTGAGGAATTCAAAAATGGATGGTAACAAATTTTCTGACCTCATTAAGGGGGTCAACTGACCTCCAAATGACCTTGACCTTTTCTGACCACTGTGAAAGATATTTGCGTGCATCTCAATGACATATTCCCTTGTTTCATTGATTTAAGTATGTAAACCTATAGTTTTGGGAATGGCAATTTTTCTAGGATATATTTCAAGGTCATATGAGGTCAAGGTCACCCAAACAGGTCAAGGTCAAATCTCAAATACAAGGTTTGTACAGTTAAAAACACTATCGAATTGAAGCAAGTAATCTTTTAGTACATTTTAGTAACTATACACACAATTAGTGTTTTATCTCATTAAGGGTCATGGTCATACAGTTAGGTCAAGGTCACTTTGATAAACTAATGTATTCCTGCAGTCTTTCAGAGCTGTCACACTTGCTGAGTGACTACAGCGGTTAACACTGCCGATTTATTAAGCCCATACGTTTTCTATTTTCAGGAAAGTGAAGCGGAAAAAACATTATCTCCACATTCTCTTTCGTCAAGGTCATGTAAAGGATATTATTACTTGCGTTAATGGAAGAAAAATGCGATTGCGTTGCACACTATAGGGAACCAGGTTGATTGTCGAGCAAGTCAGTGTTCTCTTGTTTCGCACTGGAATCCGGCTAAGGTGGCTCATATATGGCTGTGCTATTCTAATAAATTGTTTACATCCATTCTTCTGTCTGTGGAGCACTTGAGATAGCTGAGAGAAGCTGCTCCTTGCGATTGGGTGTGGTTTTAGGGGCATTAGCGAACATACCCACAGTGTTTTACAGCTTAGAATAGGGATTAATTTTTGGCAGTTTTTTAGCAGTGAATAGTCATAACTTTGCCATTTAGTTAGCTAGCTAACATTTACATGCATCAAATATGACTAGCTAAGTCAGCAAAAAGGCTTTCTAGCTAGCTAACGTTAGTTCGCTTGCTTAGCTAGCTAGTAACAGTAGCAGTATAATATACATACTCGCGGTTCAACTCTAACTAAGTAAAATAGCGAAATAATGGCTAAATTTTACTCACTTGTTTTCTATTGACTTCCATGCACCAAATATAACTGTTAGCTAGCTAGGCAAGCAAACTAGCTAGCTAAGCAAGCAAACTAACGTTAACTAGCTTTTGCTGACTTAGCTAGTCTCGCTCAGATCAAAAATAAAAGCAGTTCTAGTTGGCGCTCCCTATAGCAGCTTGGAGCACTTCCGTTGTGTTAATGTGGATATGCAGCGGTTTTCTCTTGCATTAGCTTCTGTGGTTAGCGTATTTTTGACTTTGCATCATTTCTGTTTTTACAACGCATTTCTTCAATAGGAGATGTTTTGGGCCATTGCAGTGCATTTGACCCCATCTGCCTCCGTATAAATCATTCCTTTAAAACTTGAAAATCAACTAAATAAAAAAAATTCAGCTTGTTAAAATGTTGTGACTGCAACTGCGGTTGGAACAAAAGTCAGTATGCAGGTAGGCTAATCTACTGCACACTAAAGAACCATTCTATTGAGAGACTGGCTGCACTTGCTAAACTGATCAGTGCTGTGTTATGACTACTTCAGTTGCAGAAGCCCTTAACCTCTCGTTTAATTGGGCTCATTTTGTCAAAACACTACACACAGAGTGCGTTTACATGACTTTACAAAAAAATTTATTGAGTTAGACTAAAACTGGACTTTTAAAAAACACGTAAATATGTTAGTCGACTGGAATTGTACTAAATCAAATTTCTCACAGTCCGACTAACACACCCAGTAATGTGGTTACTAGTCACATATTACACTGGTTGCATATTATTCCAGTCACATTATTATTCCAACATGTAATCGCTTGAATCAAAGCGAACTGGACCACATGCTCTGCGCACGCCCCACAGTTCCTCGTGCAGGGCTTTGACCCGCAAGTCTTGTGGACTTGTAAAGACCTAACTGATTAGCAACAACTCTGTGCTCTGCCCAACTTGCAAGTTTGTACAGAACAGTAGCTGGTGCTTGAACAGTCACACCTTAGAGGCTCATAACTTCTTCCATTAATACGCATAATTTATTGAAGGAAGTGGTTATTCGCAATGCAGCCTTGTGGCTAATTTCTAAATGGCTATTTGCAAGGCAAGACCCCTCAGCTAATTTCCAACTGGCTTTACGCAAGGGAAGACCCTGATGGAGAAATTTAGAACTACAGTTATATTATATACAAACTAAACTGTTAAAGGGTGATCCCACCATCGGGGGACCAGAAGTTTACACACTCACTGTACTCTTCAAATTGTCTGATTTTAATAAACTTGGTGTCATTTGAAAACTCTTAACCTACAGATAATAAAGCCATAAAGTTTACATGCCTTTAAAAATGTCAAAATGGCAAAATTTATAGTTCCCAATCTGGCCACTAGGGTCCTGCCTTGCAAGTAGTCAATTGAAAATTAGCCACAAGGTAGCCTTGCAAATAAACACACCCTTTATGGAATTACTTGCACGTCCTCCAAAAATTCTCCTGCCACTCGCCATTGAAAAACTAAAACGTCTCTCTCCCACTAGCCTTTACTCCTGACCCGCATCCAACATGCATGGGAAGCCGTGGGGTGCATTTCCCCGAAGCACAGATGCTAAGTCGGAAGCACAGACTGTGAATGGATGAACTATGTTAGTTAGTTAGTTAGTTAGTTAGTTAGTTAGTTAGCAACCATGCTTTTGGGAAATGCACTCTGGGGTAGTAGAAAGTGCACAAAGTAGAGCACAGCGGCATTGCTGCCTAGCTTCAGCTAAGGCCATAACCACTCAGGATAGCGTGTATCTCAATTGTACAAAAAGCATACCATACAGCCTGTATTAAATGTACAGAGCCGTAAAGCTGTCCATGTTCTCGCCATTCAGCATGCTACTAGTTTACTTCCAGCTACCTCGTTTGTCGATTGTTTGGTCTGTGATGTAATAGCTCAACCAGAAAAAGGTCCAACATGAACGAGCTGAAAGGGGGCATATCGCAACCTATGGTAGCAGAGACATGCCTTGGTCAATAAATCGACTTTCCTGTCATGCATGTATATTGGGACAAGGACAGTTGTCCGATTAAATGCCCAAATCGAGCTATTGCTGTAGCTCGACTTAACTGTGCATGTAAATGTTGGTTCACAGGTGTGGCATTTTATAAAGCAGTGCCTTGACATAGCAAAGAAGTGACATCATGTTAGATTTCTGGGTCTAAATGTACACAAGTGTGTTTAGTGTTTTGCAAATCACAGTGTGTTGTGTTTTGCAAAGAGCAGGCTCGTGCACAGGATTCTAGAAGGGCTGGTGCACACATTCATAAAAGGGCACCTTGCCTGCGCATGGCCCCATGTATTTTTTTACTTGATTTGAAGAATTTGTGGGCTACTCATCTACATGTAGGCAATAATTTGTAATATATGTACGACTGTGGTTGAACACACCCACATGACAATGTCAGTAATCCTCCACCTATGTTAACCAGCCCTTACTTCACTCTCACCTCCAGAATCTCAGTACCATTCACAAAGAGACAAATCTTGCTTTCATGACTGCCTCTCTTGCCTCCACATTTTTCTCTTACTGCCTCTACAAGGCATAAATGATTCAGCAATAACATATTCAGTGGGGTGCAAAAATTTGGGCACCCCTGGTTTAAATGTTTGTTACAGTTAATCTCCGAGTGATTGAAAGCAAACCTGAACCCTAAATGCGACAAAGTTAAACATGACACCTTTCTGCAAATTCAAAAGCAATGTTTCTTTTTATTTGAATTTTTCTGAGTTTTTAAATGATAAGAAAGGAAAAAGGGCCCTGTGCAAAAGTTTGGGAACCCTTTTGGATTAATCTTTGTTACCTTTTAAGATGATGATTACTAAGGCCTATATCCAGGTGATTTACTCGTTAGGGCCTCAATGAGTCAGGTGAATATAATTCCAGGGTTAAACTATATATTGTGAAGTAACCCCATGCCTTCTAAAGTATCCCACTGTGATGGCTGTTGTGTCTGGTGTTAAAAACAATGTGTTCCTCTAAAGAGTTGTCCAAGGATGTAAAAATCAAGAGAATTCACTTCCACCAACAAGGAGAGGGCTATAAAAAACCCTCACAATGTTTCAAACTACCCATTTCTACTGTCAGAAACATCGTAAGAAAATGGAAAATAAATTGAACAATTGAAGTCAAGGCAAGATCTGGAAGGCCAAGAAAAATTTCAGACAGCATTGCCCAAGATCTGGTGAGATGCTCAGAAGAACCCACAAATCACTGCAAAAAAGAGTAGCAGGCACAGGTCTAGTTGTTCACAGGACTACAATACAGCGCATCTTAAACAACAAAGACTTACATGGCAGAGTTGCAAGAAAGAAGCCTTTCCTATGACCTCCAACACAAAATTAAGCATCAGAATTATGCAAAAGAAAACCTTGAGAAACCTCAAGCCTATTGGAATAATGTGCTTTGGACTGACAAAACCAAAATTGAAATTTTTCAACAAAGGTATGTTTGGAGAAAAATGGGTGAAGCATTTGTAGAGAAGAACACGTCATCAACTGTTAAACATGGAGGTGGATGCATTATGCTTTGGGGTTGTGTAGCAGCTGGGGGCTCAGGCAAGATTGTGCGGGTGGAGGGAAGAATGGATTCCACCAAATATCAAGACATTCTAGAGCAGAGGTGGGCAACGAGGGCTGTATCTGTCCCTGGTTTTCACACCAACTTCTGGCCTTTAATTAGTTGATTGTCTAAATTAGCCAAACCATTTATGAAATCTGACGTTTCAGGCACATTTCTTTAAATTATCATGAATGACCACCAAAGACTGTTCTTGTCTCCCTTCATAAAACATTTTTCTTTGATCTAATCATTGGACAAATCTATATTTGTGAATGCAACCAATGAAGTCAATTAGTCAGGGTAATTGATAAAAATAAAAACCTGCATACACACCGGCCCTCCAGGACCGGAATTGCCCACCCATGTTCTAGAGGCTAATGTTCAAAGCTCAGTCCATAAATTGAAGTTGAAGAGACGTTGGGTACTCCAGCAAGACAATGACCCGAAGCATACCTCAAAATCCACCATGAAGTACCTCCAGGAAAGACTGATGAAGGTTTTGGAATGGCCATCACAGTCCCCAGACTTGAATATTATTGAACATCTGTGGAGAGACCTCAAACATGCCGTGCATGCAAGAAGGCCGAAGAACATTTCTGAGCTAGAGGTGCTCTGTCACGAAGAATGGGGAAAAATTCCAAAGACAAGAATTGAAAGACTCTTAGCTGGCTACAGGAAGCATTTGCAAGCTGTTATAGCTGCCTGAGGAGGAGTTACAAAGTAGTAGCTGACAGGGTTCTCAAACTTTTGCACAAGGCCTGTTTTCTTGTTTTATTATTTTGAAACTGTGAAGTTAAAAATAAAAATGATTCTTGCTTTAAAATGTGATGGCATGTGTCATGTTTAACGTTGTTGCATTTCGTGTTCAGGTTTGCTTTCAATCACTTGGAGATTAATTGTAGCAGACATTTAAACCAGGGGTGCCCAAATTTTTGCACCCCACTGTAAGAACATGCTGATATTGCATGGCTAATATACAAAACTATATGCCAACTAATTTACATATCATATCATACTGCCAAGCCCGGGAAGACCATCCGTGATCATACAAAAGTCACACGTAAGTTTTAGATAGAATGTATTAGAAGCTGCTTTACTTTTTATTGATTCAAGATAGGAATTTCAGCTGTTTAATTAACATTCCTCCAAATTACTGAAAAAAATAAATAAATAAAGGGCTTGAAGTAGGAGGGACGTAAAGTTATGGCCTCAAAGGCTCGTGCCCATCGGTATATATCCTGATTTTAGTGTGCCTCGAATTAAACAATGATTAGGGTTCTGAAGGGCATAAAAGGGGCTCTTACAAGTTACGGCCAAAAAGGGCACTTTTGTCTATGAAGGCAAAAGGGCTGGTGCTTAAGCACCAGTAGAGCCCTATGTGTGCACAACCCTGGCAAAGAGGATGAAACAGAGAATGTGCTTATAATTGTGCTGATTTGGGCGGAACTTTTGCTCTTTGAGTGACAGATTTGACTAGCTGTGTGTGATTTTTAATCGTAGTGAGTAAGGAATCGAAAAAAGGTAAAGAAGCAATTAATCAATCCTTTTCCTGGCTATTGCTTATAATAATAATAATAATAATAATAATAATAATAATAATGCGTATACGCGGCAATTTTCTTCCAGAACTTTGTTGGAGGCGGATCTCGCAGCAGCCCTTCCTTTAATTCTTTGCGCTGCTGGAGAAAGGCGGGGTGGATATTTCTGAACCCTTGACTACAATCAGGCTTCATATTAGGGACTGGAAATCAGCAGGGCAGGGTGAAGGACCGCGTAGGGTGGGGAAAATCACGCCGTCAAGGACGCCGGAGAGCAACAAACTGCTCCTGGGCTGGCTATCCAACGACAAGGACTTTGAGAACCGGTCGCAATATCAAAATTTTCTAATAATTCAAGGGGAAAATCAGGGTACCGCCGCTTCTTATAACTTTGTTAATTGTTAAGCGGAAAGTCCGAATTTGAAGAGGATGAGCGAATTACCGTTTCTATCCAAGAATATGATTCTGTTTGCTCTACTACTAATGATGACAGCCTCTGCGTCCAAGCTGAATGTACCTCGTCTACGGCTGTCCTACAAAGGTAGATTGTTTTGTGAACTATTATTTTTGTAACGTCGGGAAACTCATGTAATTTTTCAGCATGTTCAGTTAAATTTGATGCTAAATAACGAAGTTACAGTCAGCTATATTGGGGCTACAGTGTGCGCGTTGAAATCTGTTGAGGTTCAGCGTATCAAAAACCTGGGTTAACGCTATTGTAGCCCATGACACATTTGAATTTACTAATTTAACAGCAGTAGACATATAACAATTAACTAGGCTAATTATCATGCCCTTCAAGACCATACAAATCAGAGATGCTCATGAGAATAGTCAATGTATAATTATGATAACCAATGGCAAAATGGGAAGCATAATTTTCGGACTGAACAAATTTATATGCTAAATGTTAACCATCGAGAAACTCAAATTTTCATGTCTGGTGTCATTAATTAAAGTATTCAGTAGAACGGTATAGTGGTGAAAGCGGGATTGGTGAAGCCTTGGCGAATCGCACCAAAATATCGAGACTGAAGTTGGTCAGCGCGGCTTCAGGTGGCGGAGAACTGTGCGCTCCGGTTATGCTGTATGCGTCCTTTCTCAGCACGTGCCTGACATGTCCAACCTGTAGAGCAACTGCAGTTGATTGTTTGACCGTTATCTTTCCCGTGATTTTTTTTTTTTTTTTACCGTTAGATTATCACTGTGAAACAGATGTAGAACAACCAGTGGAAGACAACTGAACGATATTCTAGAACTGTTCGTTTAATAAGAAACATGCTGACCAGTCCGTAGGCTATTTGCTCAATCACATGCACTTATGCACTTTCGTCGAAGCGCCTGTTGTCACACGTATACAGATTGATGCCTTTTAAAATATTTGGCTACAGTTAAAACATTTTTCTCGTTTTAGTGAGATCCATAACAATATTATGATCCGATGAGTATTTATTTCACTGCCGAGTGAAATAGTTACGGTAGTGTCGGGTTACCCCGTATTTTATCTTGTACCACTTAATCCCAACCAGTCTGTTTGCCTTTTTTGGGGGGGTTTCGCATGTTATCACCTTTCAGTGGTTAGATTCATCGCGGTGCTCGAGATGTTTATTTCACTAATTATGTTTTTATGGGGCAGAGGGAAAACGCAGCTGCCCGTTGATTGCTGTAAATGACAATTAAATGGAAGCCTTGGCTTCTGCTCCTCTGGAGACTTCATCTGTGCCTATTCAAATTTCTCAATACATAGGCCTAGTATACAATTTGCTATAACTATTTTACAGGCGAGCGCTGAATAATGTAAGTAATGCTGCTGCCGAATTGATTGCGTAAGAGTACAGCTGGGGCGCGAGTAAGTATAATTTGTCTGAATAGTTTGTTGATGCTTCCAAAGTGAATAGGCTATAGCTGCTTTCCCCGTGACGTTAGCCATTGAATAGTTCAGCCGGGAATGAACTTTGCTTGCACTTAAATTTTTGGTAATTAAACTGTGTCATTCCAGGTAGGCTATGGGCCGCCTATCTCTGACTGCAAATGGTTTTACGCATTTTAATTATTTGCTTTGAAAAGGAATTTAACGATTCAACTTTATGAAGAGTTAAATTTTGAAACGTACTAAATGCCATTTTCAACATTTTTGACGCTCTGCAGCAAGAAGCTCAGCACTGGCGGGCCAGCAGTAATGCCAAGTTCAGCCCTCAGCAACACGTCTTACACCCCAGTATTTAGCATGCTTGAACATCAGCTGTCTTTCCAAAGAGCAATAAACATCGAGCTAGTATTTCCGCCAACTGCGATATATCCACCAAGCCGATTGTTTAGTGACTCTTGTTTTGGGCAAAACAAAGATATGAGTGTCATTTCTATGCTGCTAGCTCTGCGGAAAAAAGATTTCCCAATCTATCCATGGTAAATGCGTTTCTCATCAGTGTTTTCTCCCTGCTGACCGAGTTTTAGGCCACACTGGCCCTCATTTATCAAACGTGCGTGCACAAAAAAAAAAAAAAAAAAAAAACACGGGTGTAGGCCTACGCTAAATCTCCCGCGAGGATCGGCATTTATCAATCTGAACGTGAGCGAACGGTCCGCAAAAATCTCACGCCAGGTCTGACCAGGCGTACGCAGATTTGAAACCAGCGAACAACATGCAGGAACGAGTGCAGCTGTCAAAGTGAGCAATAAACCATATGCAGCGATGCGGGCATCATGCTGTTGTTGCTCTTATTAGTAAAATGAATAAATAGACTAAATAGATAAATGAATAAATAAATAAATAAATAAATAAATAAATAAGAATCCTGTGTTGAGAAATTAATTAAACTTATATTTTGAGACAACCTGCTTGTCAGGACAGACGGCTGACAATTACAATCAATCTGATTTGCGCGGCTTGGCAGATATGCAGTGCGGTATGTCAGATGCTCATACTGAACAACCAAAGAAACGCAAGTTAATTAAAGGCAGACTGGAAAATAAGTTTGCGCGTAATTATTTTAGAAAATCAAATTTATTACTAGCGCGTGCACATTTACACTTGTTTCATCAAACTTTTCTTTATTTTGCGGTCACTTTGACTGAGTTAACCATAAGAGTACATTAACTAACTAGCCAACTTGCGTTTCTTTTGTTGCTCAGCCTACGGACACTTTGACCGTGATCACATTTTGACAATGGCAGATCTTCTATTGTTAGAGGAATAAGCTTCTGTCCAACGTGAGAGGAACTTTCGGCACAGAGAAGAACTCCTCCGGGAAAGTGACGAGTGGCTGCTCGTTTTGTGCGGCACCCAATAAAATGTCATGGAGTAAAACTAATAAAAGTAGGCTACAATGAAGAGTGATCCATGCAGACTGTATTTTAACAATTACCCTCATGCAGCTCCGATCGAGGCGGTGGGGACTCATCCGTGTCCCCCAACCTCGTATTCCCACGATGGAGCAGGAGCCCTGCTGCCACGCATTCCTCGAATGGTGACAGCTGGAGGTTCGAGTCTGGTTGGCCTCCACCGGTCCGTGCGGCGCTGCTGCGCCTGAGCGATCTTAAAATCGGACCACTTTTTTTTGGCTTTTTTTAACCATAAATGTAAAGCATTTGGATTCCAGCTCAGGTCATTTGCTGCATGTCCTCCCCATTCTTCTCCCCCCAACCTTCCTGTCTCTCTACACTGCATAACTGTCAAATAAAGGAAAAATTCCCAAAAAATCTGGGGAAAAAAAAAAATCGGACCACTTTTTTTTTTTTTTTTTTTTGTAAAGCATTTGGATTGTCAATTATGTAGGCTATAAATGGCTTCCCACTGGGGATTTAGCATTTTGCGATTTTGCGTGACAAAATGATCAAAAAAGTGGAGCAGTCCCATTATAATTTGCTCTTGGGATTGTTCGCCGAAGGAAGGAATGACATTGTGTGATAAATCGGCAACAGTCACCGATGATCGCCGTTGCTTCGGGGGACCATCACCAAGAATGTTCGCCGACTGTTGGCGACATCTCGGCAAATGTTCTGCAATGTTTGCTGAAGGTTCGCCGAATGTTCGGCAATAGTTCGGCGAGGGTCGCCGACACTTTTTCAGTTTTGAAAGTGTGGCGGATGGTTCACCGATGCAGCGCATACATTCGCCGACCGTCGGCAAAATTTCGGCGAACATTCTGCAACAACTTTTGAGACGAAAACGTCGCGAATGGTTCGCAACAAAATTTGAAGCAGGCTTTGAAATTTTTCGGGCTTTTGCGATCCACTCGAGATCCATTGCGATTGCTAGAATTTGCCTGTGATACTCGGCGAACGTCGCCGCACATTCTGCAAATGTTCGGTAAATGTGTTTGCCATGCATTGCGATTCTCACTTTTTCCATCGGGAATGCCTCGCAAACCATCGCAATCCCCAGTGGGACCGAGGCATAATATGAAGTATCATGGATTATAAATTGAATTTATTAAGGCCGATGTTATTCGCACTTATACCTGTGGCCAATGCTGATTTTTTTTTCTTGGCCACACTTATAAGTGCGCCAGTTGATGACCATTCCAGCGCTGCTTAGAAAGTAGGCTACCGCTTAAAATAAGTTTGGCCATGAAAAAATTTTAGCTTTGGACACACTTAAAATAAGTGTGGGCAATGGAGAAATGTGCATCTTGGCCACAGTGCGTCTAACGTGAATTTCGATCAATTTTTGTGCTTGGGCGCACTTAAATAAGTGCGAATAGTCACTTCGATTTATTAATGAATTAAATCAAACCTCTGCTGCACTCCGGTTTTCCACCCCAACGGTGTTTACCGCAGCAGCAATAGTTTTCCAAACTGCAGCCGTCTGAGCTCCCTTTATGCCACTCTTAAGGCTTCCAAATATTTTGTTTTTCCTCCACCTCAGACGTGATAATTTATATTTCCCCCTCAGTGAAATTCTTTCTTCTTTGCCGTCTTTCGAGAGTCTGTGTCGTGAAGTGGGCAGGACTATGCTTCTCGGAGTATTAATTTATAGGGGCGTGTCATGTAAATTACGATGGTTTCTGCCTCCAGATTTATCAATGCCACGCCAGTTTTACACCGAAATCAGCGATGTACACACTTTTAGTAAATCAGACGTGACGCCTGGAGAACGCTGATATTTACACCAGAATCTACACCAGATCCTACGCAAGTTTGACAAATGAGGGCCATATGTGGAGGAGTATTACGAATTATTAAAGCGTGGAAATGTTTACGTCAGTGGTCTTAACTTGCGGGCATTTGACTTCAAATCGCACTTCTTTGGATATATTTGATTTTGCTTAATAATCCCAACAAAGTTAACTTTTTCACATCATTCATTATTCTTAGATTTAATTGCTTCATGGTATAGTGTTTTAACTTATTTATTAAGACATATTAACAAACTAGAAAGCTCTTCTATGCTTACTTTTCCCATGGCAAAAATAACATTTTTTTCTAAAAATGCTTCAAACAGATATATTGCATTTTAAACTCTTCTTATGTTTTTAAACAAAGGTAGCTGAGATAATGAAGACTTATATGCCCACATGTATCAGCTATCAGTTTGGCTTCAGTAATCTACTTTAGCACTAGTTCTAGTGATGTCAGCCCTTAAAGCACCCAAAAGTACCTTGCCTTCCTAATTCTGCTTTAACACAGACTCAGTGCATCTCTAAGTTTTCAAGAGATTTCCAAAACAAAAACAAATTACAGAAATTATCCAAATAAATTTATTAGGCTTGCAATACACCTGAAAATGAGGCATGCATGCCCCTTGCCAAAAGGGGAGATAAACATTCACCCATTTCACCCCAGATCTGTTCCACTGACACTAGTGAGCGACAGCCTAGTCCCATGGTCCGATTTATCACACCTCAGATAATGATCCCTCACTGATTTAACTGCATGTCAACGTTTTGAGGGATGGTCTATGTGGGAGGTAGCTGTGTTTAGAATCGGAAGTGCAAAATGGATCCAAAAAACTTACAGTGGGCCTGTAAAGTGCAGCAACTGGATTTGCAGGGTTTTTCTGCTGTGGTCTGGATGGCATGTGTGTCCCTTTGTTTTTGGAGGTAGCAGGCAATACCCTTGCTGATTTTGGTGCTATAAATCAGCTTGATGGAGCAACAGCCTTGTACCAGAGAAAACGGCCTTATGTTTAATTTGCTTTTATCATAATTTAGTGGTAGTTTGGTTTGTGCTTTTAAAACAAGGCAAAACAGATGAGGGAATGGCTTATTGTGCTTCACCTTGGTGAATGAAGTTGTTTTTATTAGGCTCCCCTAATGTGCGACATGAGAATTGTAAAGTAGCAGATAAATAATGCGCTGAATAAAGCAAGGGCAAGTGTAGGTGGTGAGCCCACTTTATTAGACGTTTCCGTCATGATTAAAATGCTCACAGTCTTTCTGGAGAGGAAAAAGCAGCCTTGAAACAAGCCCATGCCATGCAGTCTGGAGTGAGTGAGCGAAAACAGTAGGGGAGAGAGCAGAGAGTGGGAAAGTCAGACAGACACTCAAATAACCTACGCTTATTTCATCAGTGAAGACTTCCAGCTGTTATAATGTGAACCGTTTCTCAGCTTGTCTCTTTAGGGTAAATGTCCACTTAGTATTGTTGATAGAGCGACTTTCCTGCTCACAGAGGTTGACAAACATATTTTTGGACCCCTGGGACTGATAATCTTGGTGATATCTCTGGTGCCCCCTCATGTTCACTGACCTCTGTAAGGGGTCTGACATATTTCTCTGTCTGGAGTGATGCTGTCCCTTCCGAGATCCCAGACCTTGCAGTGCAATGTGCCGCAATAGCATCTCAGGGCAGACCTTCGAGGGAGGCAGGGTACACGGCTGAACCAGAATTGCATCATTGTGTGTGTGTGTGTGTGTGTGTGTGTGTGTGTGCGCGTGTGAGAGATGGAGGAGTTCAGGTCTGTCAAACACAAGCATTACTTCAGAATAAATTATTTCGTCATTGCCCATCCCTTCCACTAGAATGTGAGTAAGCCCCGTTCGGGGAAAACGAGCCGTAAATATTGTAAGCTCATTTCCTCATGAAGTAATGGCACCTCAGAATTTGAGTCACTCTGAGAAAGTCCTCATAATGTCACACTAGGAGTTGTGCAGAGCCCTTGTTTGCTATCCCTCAAATCTGCAGAACTTAAAACTCTTAATCTCTGCCTGAAAATGTTGAGCTCTCTTTACAAGAGTCGAGGTTAAAATATGACTGAGATAACAAGTAATGCTAAGGGAGACAGAAAACAGACAGAGTGAATGAGTAGGAGGAGGAGTAGAGTTTGAGAAGGAGAGGGAACAAGGAACAATCAGAAAGGAATAATTTTACTGTCCATTTTTGGAACTAAATTGAATAGCTTGTTTGAAATTGTGAAATTGTGTGTTTGTCCAGCAGGCTGATAGTGACACCGGGTTGTGAGTTAAACTGCACCAAACAGTCCGTGCTCCAATAGCCTGCAAAGCTCCCTCACGTCTCCCATTAAGAGTCAGCTTTAGTTTTTTTCTTCTCCCAAAAGGAGAGTATAGAACAATGCATTATTGTGTTAACTTCCTAGGGTGGTGGCTGCTGGTTGCGAAATATGTGCTACCTCTAGATAGCAAATATGTTTTTCCATCCTTCACCCTCATCTTGGTCACTACATCTGGTGGAAATATGCTCATGGCTCCAGCTAATAGGCATTTTCATTTGTGGAGGGGTATACAGATTATGTGATTAACCTCTTTGCTCCCGCATCCTCTTGTGCAGTTTTATCCAAATGAAATCAACACAGCCATAATGGAAAACAATCTTTCTTCCTTTTTTGTATCATGGGAGTGAGTGGAAGTGGTGAGGCGGATTTGTGCAGGAGACCTTGACTTGGCCTGAACTTGATTTTATTATCAGAGATGCAAAGGAATGTAGCTCTCTCGTTGTCTACCATCTTCCTTTTATGTACTTTTGTTTTGCGTCGAGGTACTGCATGGCTGCTTTTCACCAAAGCAGACCAGTCTTCAGCCGGTCTTCAACAATCCCTGGAGAGTAGCATCAGAAGACCCATTATAGTCTGCTTCAAGCAGGCTGAAACAAATGAACTCCCTCCCCCATCACACAAAAAGGCACAAGTGAATGCTAGCTTTTAAAGTCCAAGTTTCAAAAAGGGATTGATGCACAACGCATGTAAGCAAATAAGGTTCCCATGCTGAGAATCAGCTTGGTCTCATTCAAAGCCTTGGTTTTAGATGTCTACTAAGTAACATTGATGGTCTGTCATTTGGATTCGTTTTCCCTGGTTTAGTGTTGAGAGGGGATGTCACTCCTTGTTCACCATTGACAAGATGAAATGGCCCTATGTCTCCTTCCTTTATATCATGTGGTTTTCAAAAATGTTCCAATCTGCCTGATCACTAAGGCTGGGAGAAATGCTGATGGTAAATCAGTGCAAAGAGAGAGCCAAAATAAACCCCAGCTGCCAAAGCAATCAGATAGATATAATGAGCATAGCAAATTACCCAACTGGATATGGTTCAGAGGTTAAACCTCGATGAAACCATTTGACTGAACTTTCCTCACCCATGTGATCCCACCCTCAGCCCCAAACCCCACTCTGGACCAAAACGCCTTCCTCAAAATTGCATTCAACCCATTAATGCCCACATTTTTTTTTTTTTTTTTTTTTTTTCAAAAAAAGTAAAAGATACATTTCCTTCTCGGATATGGTGTACAATGAACTTGTACCGCTTAAATTCTTTTGAAAAATAATTACTTTGTCATCGAGGACCCCACATATGTAAAACGTATGTCTCATTACTAATGTACGCAGATTGTCGAATGCATTAAAATATCATCATTCTAAGAAAAACATTTTTAGATAATGCTATAATCTCCCATTTTTGTGCTTAGTGTTGTATAAAAATGTCACAGAAAAAAATGGCACGCTCACCTTTCAGAGTGTTGCATAGTGCTGTTACAGATTCAAGAAATTCATGCAAATGGCAGCCCCCACCACTGCTGTAAACGGAGAGTACTCTCATAAGCACTTTTCCTTGATGCGAGTTACTTCCCTTGATTAACCTACAGCAGCTTAGTCACAGTAGTGCGCTCACTTGGGTTACAGAGGTAAAAATGTGCCGCGTCCCAAAAATGGGACAGTGGTCATTAATCCTTTAATAACTCATGTTGTGCTTTACTTGTCACTGTGCACTAAAGCGTAATCAAAAAATGATGGATGTAAGAGTCCTGAAGTTCATACCCAGTGCATATTTCCTTCATAAACGTCTGTCATTACTCTCTGTCATGTATAAACAGATTGAGCCTGCTGTATATTTTACTGTAGACAGAGTACTTTGTGCTGTCAGGCCTTGGCCATGAAAAAAAAAGAATTTAGGGAAATGGGTATTTATTTTAAAATTTTAAAGGCTCTGCCTCAAACAACATCGGCCCCCAAGGCTACTTCATTTACAGATTCATTTCTCCGGTAGACCCAGAAGCCTGTCACTGCAAGCAAACCACATTATTTGAATGTAGATTTAGCCAAAGCCTTGGTTTTGTATTAACATTAACATTAACATTAACCTGTGCATGGCCATAGAGACCCTTCAAATGTCTAATCACCATAATTTTGTCATTTCAATATTACATTAATTATGTATGTTTGAAAAAATCAGATGAATTAAGCACATTTTTGTCCTGAGAAACAGCTCTATAGATACCTTATCTCTGCACTGTTGTCCAAAAAGGTTTGCTATTCTGAGCACAAAACCTACAGAAACTGGATTACTTTATCTGAAACAATACATTACTGTTACATTCGAGTCCTGGGAAACTACAACCTCTCTCAACCAGACTGTGTTATCAGCAACGGCCTCTCAGCATTTCCGTGCCAATTTCACTCTATATGGTGTTCGCATGTGTGTGCGTGTCTGTGTGTGTGTTTGTGTGCGCGCGCGCATGCTTGTGTGTGTGTGTGTGTGTGTGTGTGTGTGTGTGTGCTCATTTCTGTTCACATGCATATTAGAGGTTGTGTGTTCCAACCAGGTTCTTAATGTTAGAAAATGTACCCAGTGCAAATGAGAGGTGTGAGAGAAAGTTCAGGGTGGGGAACCCTGCTGAGTGTTTTCACAAGGCTGAGGAAAGACAGTGCGTGTCCGTCACACTGATGTGCGCTGCTGTGAGAAATTCCCTCATTGGCTCACCAGCCCTACAATCAATTAGTTCCACCCAGAAGCTGCTGACAGTGCACACCAAAGGCAACTATGCCCACAGTCAATGATATATGTATTAAAAGGAGAGGAGCCAACATATGCACCGATACATGCACGCTAACTCACATGTGTGTATGAACATAACTCCAATGGGTATACATACTCAGTTCTGCCTACTTCAGCATTCCTGCCCATAATTAAGTCTAAAGATCTGGGGGCCTGAACATAACCATTCCTAAACAAATGGAGGCTCACCAGAGGGTTGTTAATGCGTTAAGTTCTTTAATACTGTGAGGTGCCACTGAATGGGAAAAGCAGGCCACAGAGGCTACCCATGTTTATGCGGGCAATTTTAAATTATGCATTGAGGTAAGGAGGAGTTTTATCCTCAAAGGGAGAAAAGAGTTGGCTGTGCTTGTTGGCCTATTGCTGAGACAACGGTTTTCAAGCAATATCCTGATTAGAGTTTGCTTTGGAAAAGGATCTGGAGCTAGCCGGATCAGGGATTGGGCGTATCAAAGGACTTTCATTGCATTGATACTCGCAACGGCATCAAGTTCCTCTTGTTCTGATTTCAATAGCTGCTGCCCCAAATTCCCAGAGACTGGGCAGTCTACCAGTTCATCGAGTTCATAATGGGCATATGGGCATCTGGGCTTTTACTTAATGGTGCTTTAAGCCCTTGGAAATTCCGTATGTTTAAGAGCCAAGTTGAAGATTTTTGACTTCCTCTCCCTGTAGCTGGACTTTGACCCATTTCTGTACCCCCAAACTGAGATACACATCTTTGCCTTGCGATAAGTAAGCAGTCCCTCCACGCTGCAGGCACATTTCTACAGGCGGTGGCCGTGTGGGAGTGCTGGGAGTTAGCCCTACATTAATCACTGACTCGCCCCCTGAACCCTGCAATGACAGGACCTCACTGTAAAGAAGGATGTTCACATCTCGAAAGCTTTGTGAACCCCAGGGGTCTGGACTGTTATCCTCTGCCTGCCACACGCCTGCACCATCGCACTCCCTCAGCGGCCTCCTCCTTCAGTGATGATGGAAGCCTGTGTGAAGTAACACATCTCCATGCATGTGAGTGCATGACCAGTGTGCTAATTGACTCGAAGGGAGGGGTGTCTCAGGCCAGGAAAAACACCAGCTCATTGTCTCCTTACGCATCCAGCTGCCCCAATTCAAATTCCTCATCCTATAATAATAGACAAAAAACAAAGAAGGAGGCAATGCTTGCACTCCCTGTTTTGTGAGGAATGCTTAATCACGCTGGAAAGAGTAGGCAGAGGACAAAACATCCTCTTAAGGCGATAACAAAACAGCATATATCTTGATGAACTGGCATCTGTATTCCTGCATAATACAGTGGCAGAAGGCCCAGCGTGACGAATCCGGAGACGGAAGGGAACACATGGGAAGGAACTGAGAGCCCTTCCGTTTGCATGTGCATTTGTCGGCTAGACGCAGGTGGACACGGTCAGTGCTAACACAGCAATTGGCTGGCTCCCCTGGGTCTTGGGGCTGGAAGCTCCATGCAGGATTCCTGGCATTCTTGGCACGAGGCAGGAATATCTTGTGGCTCTAACGAGGTGTATTGTCCTGGGAAGGCTGCGCATTGTAATAAGCATACAAGAGCGAGGCGGGCAAGTAGCCTCCAGGCAGACGTGGCAAGCAGCCTCCAGGCAGACATGGTATGTGCGCCATGGTCCGGGGTCTAATTCAGTTCAGATGTGCCAGAGACCCAGTGCTGTACACCCAGAAAAACAAAACTCAGCACTAGGTTACACCATTCTCCTTGGGGCTTAATTTGTACATAGATACAGATGATACCATCAGCACTTAGTCTCACGCTCATGGGCAAATACCACACAGGTAGTGGTGATCCTGTGTCTCCAGATAAGGAAACTATAGTGCAAGTGGTAGTTAGCACTGCGTTGGTATGGTGCGGAGAGTTGTGCGGTGACATTTGTGGAAAGGTCAAGGGAACAGCTGGATGGGTGTAATGGGGTGCAAATAGTGTGTAGTGGGATTTATTTGTTTTTGTAAAACATTAGCCTGTAGCTCATTGGATTTTTGATATGTTTTGGCCAAAAATGTTGTGGTAGGTTTTGGGCCCGAAGGGAAAATTAACACATTCAGGAGAAAGTTGGTATAAGTAGATGTACAGATGTACAGATATATAAGGAAAATGACAGCTTCAAAAGTAGGAGGTTTGGTTGGATGATGGGGTGTAAGATATGTACACTGTAAGCTAGTTATGGACTGTGCTTGCATGACCAACTGGGAGGACTGGGTTAGTCTGTAATGAAACACTGCTTGCCAATCTCCCAGTTCCTGAAAGATAATCCTTAATCTAAGGCTGTTTGGCTGTCATCAGTGTGAGGTAAGCAAAATATTCAGGAATGCCCATGTGCTTGGCATTGTGTTAAAATTATGTTTAATGCACGTAGATGATCCTTGTTTCTTGATATTACAGCTAACTGCTTTCGTCTTTATTTCGGTCATGAACCATGACCATGATTTTTTATTGGTGGTTGTTTGTGTTTGGTCCTCACTGGGAAATTATTTTCACAGTGTGTGAATGTGTGGTGGATTTGTGCTGTTTGGGTATGCCCTTGACTGAGAGACTATGTTTGTGCTCTGACACTGACCCCTCTTTGCTGATGTCTTTCGGGGGGAGAACTGGAGGAGGTGGTGAGCCAGGCAGTTGGCCTGGGGGGACGACTCGGTAAATGGGGTACTGAGGTGATCGAGGCCTCCCTGTTGGTGGCTGATGTCCTCCTGCTGAGTCAATATTGTCCCTGAGCTCTGGTTTCAAGGCTGGGGATGAGCCGGATGCAGAACAGTGCAAACTAGGGCATTACAGGGCATTAGCCAGCGGGGGCCATGACTGCGATTGAGGAGGATGAGACGTGGCAGAGATGTTTTCACTACCAATTATGTGGCCAAACAGACAGACTAATCAAGAGGGGCAGATGGGACAGTGGGGAGATGAATCAGGGCCGGGCTTCCCCTGTGGTCTTCCAGACCAGAGTCTGGTCATTTTTGTGTACAAGCTCAGTGTTAATGCAAGTGCGAGCCATGGGGTTCGTTCCTCACTAAATGCATAGACTGTATTTTAAGAAATGTCTAAGTTAAAGGGACTTAAAAGTTTGATTTGCTTATGAACAGGATTTTAAAATACAGAACCAAGAAAGATGAACAAAACATTTCTCATGACTCAGAGGCATTAAATTGGCAGGTGTCATAATAGAACTTAAACTGTTCAGTTAAAACAATGTTCAGAGCTGTAAAATATTGGTATGTCTGTCTTGTAATTATCTGTAGTATCAAGTGCAAATTCAGATTGGGTCTCTTGAAAAAATGAAACAAAAGCAACTACAGAGTCAATATCAGTACAAAAAGAAGCGTTCCAACATGATCTTCAATTCAAATTCAATTCAATTTTATTTGTATAGCGCTTTTCACAGAAGGACTGTCTCAAAGATGCTTTACAAAGCAAAAAGGGCAGTGCCTGGCCTAATCCCCAAAATATCAAATGAGGCAAAAAAAAAAAAAATCCTAATAGGATGAAAAATCCTAAAACAGTGGCCTTAGTTTAGATCCATATCTAACTTAGTTTCAAAAGCTGGCTGGCAGGCTTGCTAAGTATCTGTTTCTTAGAACTAGACAGGCTGGGAGACGGTGCATGCGCATGTGTGTGGGTGTGTTTGTGCACGAATGACTGTTTGTGCGTGTGTATGCGTGGGAGAGGAGAGGAAGTGAGGGAAGGTGTCTGACGCGCAGCATCACAGTTACAGAACATCCTGCTGGGCGTCAGACAGCGGCAATCTCCAGATGAGCTGTGAGACGTGCGCTCTTGTCTGCGCCTCTGTGTCTGCATCTCGTCCAGCGGCCGGAGAAACGGGATGTGCGGGGTGACATGGGAGCCTTATGGCTGACGGAGCCGCTGCCTCGTCTTATCTGGACTGTGGCTGAGTGACAGTAAATCCAGCTGCTTAGGATTCCTGAGCTTCTGTTCTCTGTGAAGCGTCAGGCTCCTGTTAAAGTGTGTGCTCTGAACTGCACCTCATACAACTCATGTCAGCGCTTGTTAAATACCAAACATACAGTAAACCCTCAAAACAGCTACAAATAACATTTTACGTGCAAAGTTTTGACAGTGGGTTCGCTCTGATGATGCTGAAGCAATAGCTTAATTCCCATTGTGTATTTTCACTGAGTCAATCTCGGTGGTCTCTTCAATTTACATTTTGTTCCCAGTTATATAGAATAAAAGGTGAAAATATTGCACAATAACACAAGGGTTACCAAAGTTCCTCAGAGCTAGCTGGGCGGTGGAGAGTTGTGCCATAGGTCTATACAAGCCTGTTAGATCCGCGAGATACAAAACTCACACAATAAAAGAACATAAAGTACACATACTGACATACATGCATACATGTTTGCAGCTAAAATTAGATAATTTAAAAAATCTAAGAAAAGCCTGGCAGAATAATTTCATAAGACATCAAACGAGGAAGTGATTGAATGGAAGAGAGTTTGCTTGTTTAACTCTCATAAATTATCTTGGTTATAAATTATCTTAGTTTAAAGCTCTGTCAGAAGTTGTGTCTTCCTCAGTGAATGGACATAAACAGTGAGAACAAAGGACAGTGAGTCTGACCCTGTGAGTCAGTGTGACTGCTGGATACTGGCCTGAAGTTCAGCACGCCACTATTTAAGAACACAGCTGATTCTGTGGCCACCTCCAGTGGCTCAGGAACTGAGGAGCTGATAGATGTATTCTGACCTGGCAGCACATCACACAGTCAGGAAGATCGCTGCTGCTAACTGGTTTACACAGATGCAAATGTAGATAAACGCACACATGCACGTGCACGCGCACACACACACACACACACACACAAAAAGACAAAAAAAGAATACACATACCAAATCCGACAGTGGAGCAGACTCTGAAACACTTTCACGGGCATCAATTCCACACCCCTGCCCTCAACAGTAATCAGAGTACCTTTGTTGTCCTGAACTCTCTCCTGATTGGGATACTGTCCCATTTTATTATAAAGAATCTCCGCTTTTGCAATATTTAATGTATGCTAACGTTTATACAATACGAAATGGCAAAGAGACATGCTGAGCTTTTCTACTGTGTGCAATTTAATAAGTGCACACACGATCGATTTGGCTTGTGTTGTAAAATAGATTTACGGGAAAGGGGATGAAGGAGCTTTGTTGATGGGTATTGAACTGCTGTTAGCTATGTACAGTTTTAAGGCAAGAAGCCAAGTTGGGAAAAACAAGACTGGCCTTCTGAGCCCACTCAAGCAGATCTGACGAATGTATTTGAGTGGTGTTTTCCTGTCGGCACTGGGCCTGGAAATTTATCACACACTGGCCTGAGAACAGTTTAGACTGCTATTTCTGTCTGCATTGGGCCCAAAAGTCTTTCACAAGACTGTTCAAAGAACAGCGAACAGCCTCTGCTGTGCTGAAGGAGACTGTCAGTACACCCTCCCGATGGATTTCTCAGCTTCGTGTGACTTGTCTATGTCTATAATTGAAAAATTCTCAATGTCAAAGCATAGCATTGGACATGACATTTTCTTAGATGGATCTTACCATTTCTGGATTAGGCTACAGATAAAAAAGAATACATAAAAACAATTCATAACAATTTATTGGGCAATGACACGTTTTTTGTTCTTTTGATTCTGTTGGCCAAGTGAAGTATCGCATCTAAATCCAGTTGAACATGCATTTAACATACTAAAGAGGCTTCTGAAGGCAGAAAGTCTCCAAACAAGCAAGAACTGTAGATGGCTGCAGTGCAGGCCAGGCAGAGCATCCCCTTTGTAGATAACCAGTGTCTTGTTATGTCTATAATTTCAAGCAGTAATTGCAAAGTATATGCTAAGTACATGCGACCAAATTTTAACAATTATTATTTTATCCTACATTATGTTAAACTGTCCAATATATTGATGTGCCTGAAAATGTGGGGACTTCATACAAAACATTTTAAAACATTTTGAAAGGATTAATTTGATATGGAAGAAAACACCCTCTAATTAAAGCAATCTGCTCATCAGCTTCATTGTTATTGTATTCTTCCAAACTCAGAGCACTGGAGCACAGAGCCAAAATAAAAAATGTGTCGCAGCCCAATGAATTATGGTGCTCACTCAGTATACTTTTTAACACCCCTCAAAGCCTTGTTAAGGAGTATGCTTATTGAGTTACTTTCAACACAGCTTGAGTGAAAAAGTTACCCCTTCAAACACATGAATTGTATGTTTGTTATACTAAAGTAGTCATATCGATAAAAAAATCCAGTGAACGTAACACTAACTGAGAGTTGAATATCGACCTATCCTTTTTGAAAGCGTTTCCTCAAATCATTGAAACAGTTGTTGTGATGTTCTAGAAGTAACCTACGACCTTATTGCCAAAAAAGTTGGGACACCATGTAAAATGTAAATAAAACAGAATGCAATAATTTGCAAATCAATTAAAACTGCATATTTATCTGAAAATATGACAAAGACAACGTATCAGATGTTGAAACTGTTAAATTTTTTTGTTTTTTGAAACATTTCGGCTCATTTTGAATTTTATGACCGCAACATGTTTCAAAAAGGTGGGATGGGACAATGAAAGCCTGGAAAGGTTGTATGATGTTAAGAAAAGACAACTGGCAGAATATCTCACAGCTAATTAGATTATTTAGCAACAGGTCAGTAACATGATTGGTATAAAAAAGCTTTTCATAAGTAATTATGGTGAGGGCTTAAACATTCTATGAAAGACTGTGTGGGAAAATAGTTCAACAATTTAAGAATAACATTTTCAGCATAAAATTGCAAAGAATTTGGAGATTTTACCCTCAGTGGTGCATAATTTTATTAAAAGATTCCAGAAAAAAATCTATGCATGCATGGGATAAGGCCAGAATCCAGTATTGAATGGCTGTGATTTTCAGGTCCTCATGCAGCACTCCATTAAAAACAGACAGGATTCTGTTGTGGAAATCACTGCATGGACTCAGGAACTCTTCTGTAAACCATTGTCAGTAAACACAGTTTGTCACTACATCCACAAATGCAAGTTAAAACTCTACCATGTAGAGATTAAACCATATATGAAAAATATCCAGAAACACTGCCTTCCTCTCTTGGCCCGAGCTCATTTAAAATGTACTGCGGCGAAGTGGAAAATTGCCCTGTGGTTTGACTAATCAAAGTGTGAAACTCTTTTTGGAAATCATGAATGCCGCGTCCTCTGGGCTAAAGAGGTGGAGGGCCATCCGGCTTGTTATCAGCAATATCAGCAAACAATTCATAAGCCAGCATCCATGATAGTATGGGGCTTTGTTAGTACACATGGAAAGGTCTGCCTGCAGACTAGACCTCTCAAACACTGACAATATTTGGTGCATTATGAAATGAAAAATATGACAGATGAGGCTGCAAAGTATTGAGCAGCTGAAATCCTACATAAAGCAAGAATGGAATAACATTTTGCTTTCAAAATTACAGCAGCTGATCCCCTTAGTTCCCAAACGCTTACAGTGTGTTGATTGGAGAAGACGTTATGCAACACAGTGCTAAACATGCCCCTGTGCCAACTTTTTTGAAACGTGTTGCTGGCATCAAATTCAAAGTGAGCACATATTTTCCCAAAAAAGAATGAAATATCTCAGTTTCAACATTTGATATATTGTCTTTGTTCTATTTTCTAATAAATAGAAATAATATAAATAAATAATCATTGCATTCTGTTTTTATTTATATTTTACAATGTCCCAACTTTTTCAGAAATAGGGTTGTACAACAGGGCAATATAACATTCAGTAGCTATGTAATTTCTTCTGATACTTCTGGCTTCTGTGTGCGCACAGAACAGTAAAGCTGAGGCTGGATTAATTCATCTGTTAGGAGACCTAGCCTTTGTGAAGGATTTATGTGCCTCCTGAATGGTTCCAGTTTTCTATTTGATTTACGTTGTAATAGCTACTCAACATGTCAACTTGAAAGATTCTGCACTGTAGAGGGCAACTTCTCTTGTATGCAATCTGATTTGTTATTGAGTTGATTTTGACTAGTTCATATATAAGAGTGTTTAATTTTTGTGGTTTTTATTCAATGGTAGAAATCGGTTGAGCTTGGTTAAAACTTTGTCCTGTTTTTCCGCATCTGAGTCTTGAATCAGAGTCACGCCGTATGCCAGGAGAAGCGTGGAACTGTTGACAGTATTGGAGAAAGTGAGAACAGCATTTCAACTGGTATAAGATATAAAACACATGACGTCAGAGAGATGCTCTATGCTAATTAATTAAATGAATCACACTCAGTCATGATATATTGGAGACACTAGGAGAAAATGGGAGGTGAACACTTGTCTTTTATTTATAGGACACAGGAAAGTTAAAAAAAAAAAACTGAAATCCTCAATCGATACCAGTGCTCATTCTGATCCACGGTCAATAGCTGCAATCCATAGGACCTCACCCACACACCCCTTTTGGATGATTGATGGATTTGTAATACCCTCGGGGCCTATGAAAATTAGGATAAACTCTCTGGCTCTAGCAAAGCTCAGTTTTAATTTATAAGCGCACATTGGCCATGAATATTGAGTGTGGGCAGTTTGTGGGCTGGGAGTTCAGTGTCAGCCAAGGGCATATTTGTAAGTATAATAGTTTCACTGCCAAAGCTTAAAGGCCATTGGGCACGGTTGACACTATCAGATGTTCTAGCCTAATATAGAGCTGGAAATTCAAGCTTTTTGAGCCACAAACAGGCATGCAAACATTTTAGAGCAGAGGTGGATGTTCTCATCCTCTAACATCCTGTTTGTTAGTTTCCAGTGTTCAAGGACATACTAGATGTTCCAGCCCTCAGGTACATCAGCTCACAAATCCTCTAAAGCTCCATTAAATAACCTTAACAGTGATCTAAAACTTGTTTGTAAATGCTTGCATTTTGAGTTCCACTACAGAGTACAGAAAGCTAGGAATTGCCATATTCCCTGAAGCACTGGATGGTATTTTAAGCAGTCATGGGAAGAACTAGGTGTTCCAGCCTTTTGATAATCCTGTGGGTATTTCAATTTCTCCCGATCTCCTTTATTTATCACTAACAGTGCTCTCAATGTATTGTTTGTGAATTATAGCGTTTCAGACGGCATCAGGCAAAACAGCTGCCAGGAACTTAACCTTTGATAAAGAGGCCAAGCCCAGCCGGGAATCAAGCATATGCACAGTGGCATAATGAAAAACATGTGGACTGCTTCCAATGCATAGACTGATCTTTGGCTGCAAATTTAATTGATTTATTATGCTTTTTTGCCATGTGCATACTACTTATTTTGTGCTGACAGCGCAGTCATTATTCACCATTTTAGTCTCTCGAACTTACGTCTTGTTTTCTCTTTCAGATCTCTTGGCCACAAACAGGTCCTCAATCTTTAGTGGTCACCGCGGGCTACTCAGTTTGACCAGCGTTTTCTTAGATGAGTATCATGACAGACTGTTTCTGGGGGGCAAAGATTTGATGTATTCGCTGCGCCTGGATCACACCCACTCAGACTCCAAAGAGGTAAACCTTTCCACCACATACCGCCTTGCTCACAAACTCATGCTCCTCTCAGCGACAGTTATTTTCACGAATGATTAATGGGGAGGTTGATGGTTTATTCGCTGATAGGTTCTTGGTACTTTGTGATTTTTTTTTTCAACCTGCCGCTCATTAAAAGTCCTATCTAAACCTTCATTCATGTTGACAGTCCCAGCGGAAATTGCTTCAATCTTCAGATTGTTCAGACAAAGTAATTTCAAGCCCACTGATAAGAAGTGTCCAAGTTCTCTGACCATTAAAATTATAGTCTTTGAGATACTAACCTTTCCTATAACCATTTGTCATTAATCCATATCACATTTTCCATTAGCCGAGAGATTTTTGTTTTTCTTATTTTATTTGAGCTCCATGGCTTCTCCTGAAACAAGGAGGGCTTTCCTAGGGCCAGAATTCATAAGGTCAGCCATAAACATAAGCACTTTAATCCTATGATGTTCTCATCCACTTAGAGACTTGTGTGTCTCCCTCCTCTTTGCTGAGTGCCTGTTCTTATAAGTCTGTCTTATCAGTGTTTCTTTCACATGGTTTTAATGGACTATACATTTTGGGCCAGCTTCAGTAGAATGGGTTTCTTTCGAGCCCTGGCTTTGGATAGGCACATCAGGACTGCAGCACTTTCTGGCATGGAAATCAAACCTGTCAAACCCAGGCCATTAACTGACTAAATATGAAGCAAAAAGAGGAGTCGACAGAGAAAGCATAGAAAGCTCTTGAGCTGCTTGAGAGCTCATGAGCATAGATAAGGTCATGAAGAACGAGTCTTGTTGCAGCCCCTTCCTAGAGATGAAACCATAATTTTCCACGGCATGTTGTTTCTCGGGGAGTGGTTAATTCCTCATCCCTGGGTTATTTCTGACTGCCTCTGCCTGGAATTTCTCACAGTGCTTTCTTTCTCCAGAAACAGCTAGGCCAGGGATTCCAAAATCTGGTGCTCAAATCCAAATCTACTTTTGTGTTTTCTGTCCTTCCAGGCAATTAAGTGGACAAATATTACTACCAATTGTTCAGACCGTCTTGACACCTGACTCCGTGGTAAAGCGAGGGTTGAAAACCAACTGTCTCAGCCTTAAAAGACTGTGATTTAGGGAACAGGTGACTGGACTATCATTTCTTACTTGGTAAAAAGTTTACCTCTCTTGAGTGGCTAGTAAATAAGTCTGTTCCAAGCCTAGTGGCTCATCAGACCTGGTGCTTAACCCGGTTAAGTGACTCGTAGAAAGGTTGCCCAAAAAAAGGATGAAAAACAGACATTTCTTTATGAGTAAAGAAAATAGGTACATTTTTTGACTACATCTGTAATATGTTTTGTCTTAAGTGGCAGACTTATTTTGGAGCACTGATTCCATTAAAGTTTTAAAATTACATATATGTATACTATCTTAACCGTTTTCCTCATGAAACATGGCTTTTGAAATGATCAAGGGTATTGTGCTCTGGTTGTGGCTGGGTAGATTTATCCTGAGGTTGAGCACCATATCCTTGGGGGGCAGGGAGTATAGGCTTTCTCAGGGCTGGCATGAGGAGCAGTAATGTATTTTTTCAGATGAAGTAATCAGATCATTGTGTTTGTCCAGAATAGTAAAACATATTTTGCATGAGGGTCTCTCTGTATTGCATTCTCTATGACTCTCAATCTCCATCTTTTCATCTGTTGGACCCACACAAATCATATTTCAGTCGGTTGTGGTAGGTTCTGAGGGCTTTGTGCCATCATAAAATTTAATCAGTTTGTAAACAAGCCCATATACATTGTGCATACATTGTTCAGAAAGAACTCTGGACCAGTCTTGAGACCTTAGGTTTGGGGTGAAAGGAAAATCAATGCTTTTCAACATTACTGCATTGTGGTTACTGTTTGTACTTCAAACATATCATCACGGCCGTTGTAAGAAGTTGCAATAATGTTTTTGCTCGCTGGGATTAAACTGCCCACTTTGCTGAAAGTATGATTAAGTGGCCCAGTGAAAGACTGCAGGTTCTGCCAGATTGCACTCACCTAGGAGTGAAGATTCCATGCGGCTTATTATTATGCGGCTTGGTTTAAGACTGTTGTTTATGAGGCAGGGCCTCTTTGCGTTCTGAACAGTCAAGGACTTAGTTCCATGTTCAGGCATTCCATCAGCTTCCTAAACCGATTGCATCTTGAAAGCTGTCTAAAGAATAATTATTTCAAGTGGTATTCATAGCAAGCTATTATTGGACCTGAGTGGCCTAGTTGTTTAATAAAAGTACTGGTATTCTCTCTATATGTTGTTTTTATTGCCTAAACTTACTATTTCTTGGTGTATCCAGCCATTTTTCAAGATCTCTGCTCCACTGCCTCTTAAGGGATCAGGGAACATTATAGTTCAGTTTTTCTCACGAAGTTTTTTAATGTTTTAAATGTGTTTTCCCTTCGTAACATGTCCGTTGTAGTGTTCTGTTTTGCATTGATGCTAAATAGTGCTAAAAATACCAGAAATACCAAACAATATAACAGAAATATTAACATACACTGAATATCTTAAAGCGAATAAAAAGTGTGCCCACCATTTACCTTCAAAACCATTTCAGTCCTCTTAGAAATGCCGACATAGAATCTCTAATATGTATGTTCTGGAATATTGTCTCATTCTTCAACAGGAACAGTCAGATTTTTTGAGAGATGGAGGTAGAAGTCTAGTTCACACTTTGTGCTCTTTGTGAAGCTCACAATGTATTGTTTTTGTTGAGACAGTTTTGGGTATGGATTTATTGAATTCTTAAGTGATTTTTTTAGTTTAATTTCTGTGATTATTAGCTCATACCTGGTCAAGTGTCCATCTGCCCCTGTCAGAGAGCTTTGATTTACAGCCACAATTAATTTTTGTTGTTGTGGTGCTGGGCATGTGTTGTCATAATTTTTGACACTGTTCCCCATGCCGCCAAAAGTAATTTTGGCCCTTTTAGAACTCTATTATAATCCGCATCTCATCCAAGCATGATTGGAGGCTTTCCTAGCTAAGAGATACTGATTAGTAGTCAGTCTAGCAAACACATGCTGCAAATTAACGCTCAAATTTATAGGAATCACCTGCGAAGATTCTCTTGAAATTGTGGTTTACAAACTTCGAAGTGAAAAATAAGTTTATCAGATATTTTGTCCTGCCCCAAAATATATTGAAATATTGTGTCTTGTCTGATAGGAGGATCTCTTTCAGGCTTTCATTTTAATTTGCATTTTTTATTACTTCGTGCCATCCTGGATATTCACAGCAAATTTTGGTAATTGGATGACCAATATCAATGACACTCCTTCTGTATACACCAGAAACAATCACATGAAGTGTGACATGATTCCGATCAAAACTCTTGCATTTCCAAATTTTAAATTTGACAAAGTTTTGGTGCAGCAGGAAACATTACAGGGCTACCATAATCAATAATTCTTCCTCTGCACGCCAGGAATCTTGATACCAGATATGACATGATTCCCATTAAAGCTGATTGAATTACTGCCATTTTTAGCTCGCCAGGACGAATGTCCGCAGAGAGCTGCTGCCATACCCTCTGTGTCGGCGTCCGCGGACGGCAAGGTTAAAGTTTTTTAAAGTGAATGTAGTTTCTATCCTAATAAAAGTAGGCCTATCATATTTGACGTGTATTCCTTATGGCAAGGCCTTTGCATGCATACCGAATTTTTTCGACCTAGTGACCTTGATATTAAATTTTGACCTATTTTTCAAAAAACTAACTTTGGCCAAAAAAACTTTAAGTTTGGCCACAGCTTTTCATCTGTAAGAGGTAGGGCTTTTATACGTCACATGTCTATTCCTAATGACAAGACCTTTGAACCATATCATATTTATTGACCTGGTGAGCTTAATATTGACCTTTGACCTACTTTTCAAAAACGTTCACGTTGGCCAAAAAACTTTAACTTTGGCCACAGCTTTTCATCTGTAATAGTTAGGGCTTTTATGTCTATTCCTAATGACAAGACCCAAAATGCTTTTAACCACTGATCTATATATAATAACTGGACAGCTGATGACGTCATCATTTTGAAGTAACCGTACCGCCATATTGGTATGCCCAACTATAATTTCATTACTCACATTGAACACGTTGCAGCCTACGATATAATTAATTGAGAAGATATCTTTTCACAGACACGGAAGAGGCGGTATTTTATGTTTCCTCATCAGATCGACCTGACTGTATGAAAAATGCCTCAAGGACCGCAGATTTATCTACAGTAGGCAGCAGTTGTGCGTGCCTTTAACGTTTTCAATGGACAACATCAGCATTTGACAGTACGACCAATGAGTGCGTTCCATAGGAAATCTATACAGATTTTTCTGCATCTCGCCTGAGAGGGGCAGTGGTACAAAGAAATTGAAGTCCACAGTCATTGAGACTGAAGAAGACAAAACGTCAATCCTGCACGTATTATTATTATTCTGTGTGGGGGGATTTAAAAACCTCATGAAAAAATAAATTAGCCATAAGCTTGCATCTTGTCAACCGTTGTCTTTATTTTAGAAACACTGGGTGTGAGATTCAATCGTGTATAACGCATATGTAAGTCCCAACGGATGTCTTGTATTGAGTTTTCTCTTGCGATGTCTTCACTCAGCAGCTGCCACGAAGCTAGGCTAATTTTCCTAAGAAGTGAAAGTGGGTTCGCTGTAGATAACGCAGTGTAAAGTTATCGAGGTCGCTAAATCAGGGTTCACATGAGAAGTGAAGTGAGTTGTGTGTTATGGAGATGTATGTAAAACTGCCTGATGACATGAATTGTCGAAAGTAGTGAATCACATTATCAATTATTTAAGTAAAGCTCTAACGTTACATCCTCATTGATAACCTGGCAAAATTAAATTTGTCCGTCCATTTCTGTCATAATGTGGTTTAAGGGGTAAAAAATGACAAGGGGATCGAATAATTTAGTGTCAACAAAAGCGTTAGCGTTTTTAGTGCTGGCGTAAATTAACCTTAATGATTAGACCAGTCAACGCCTGGTTTTGTTGTCTAGTTAGTCTGGTCTAATATTATAGACTGCGTTACACAGCAGTTTTACTGGATTATCTTATTTATGTCGTGTGACATTGATTGATCTGGTTAACTTCAGTTCAGTAGTCTAGATAGCTTTAGGCTAACCTAATGGATCACGTTAGCTGACATTAATTTGAAGTATTCCAATGATAACCGTTAGCTGGGCTAACATTGACACATTATCTACCATTAAGGTAGATCGCCAGTGGCTAATAATAAGAAATATATTAATTGAAATTAATTTATGCGTATCTGTCTTTACTACAGTCAGTGCATTGTCTCGCCACATCCCCCAAAAAATGTTGCTCTGCATTGGAAACCTGCACATCAACGCTTCTCTGCCATAGAATACTATATAACGGTTGCTTACCACCAGGCATAGTAAAATGGCCGCTCGACCACTTCCGCTTGCTTCGACTTCCCAAGGCAGTTCTCTATCACATCAGCAATCCAGTTATTCTACATAGATCAGTGCTTTTAACACAAAATGCCCTATTTTGGAGATAAACCATTCTGCCTCTGAACCCTCGATTTGTTGACCAGCTGACCTTAATATTGACCTTTGACTTACTTTTCAAAAACCTTAACTTTTATATCTCACATATTCAATGCTTCCAGTGAGCTGTGTTGTCTTCTGACAACTTTTGTTAAATATTAATAGTAGGCCTGATGGTTGCATTAAAGACAATGGTCACAGAGTGACCAACATCAATAACATCCCTTCTCTGTGCATCAGAAATAATCACAAGAAGAATGACTTGAATCTCAGCAAAACTGCAGGAGCTACTGCATTAGGAAATGTAAAGTCTGACTTGGTCGTGGCACTACAGGAATGGTCACAGGGTGACACAAAACAATAAGATTTGCTTACTATGCTTTAGAAATGAACAAAAGAAGTTTCCTGTGATTTCCATAAAAACTATCATGGTATAGGTATCTTCAAAATTAAAAAGTTTGGCTTGGTTTTGGCACTAAATCAAAAGTCACAGGGTGATGAGCATCAATAACAAGCCCTCCTTTTGCACCAGAAAGGATTGCAAGAGGTGTAATGTAATTTCCATGAAACTGTTTGAGCTATTGCTTTTAAAATATTAAGGTTGACCTGGTGGTGGTGCTACAGGAAAGGTTGTTGGGTCACACAAAACAATAGGGTTTGTCCTCTCTGCATCAGGGATTAATACAAAAAGTTTCATGTGATTCTCATAAAAACTGTTAAGTTACTGCAACTTTTAAACATTGAAAGTTTGGCCTAGTGGTGGCAATATAGCAAAGTTCACAGGGTGATCAACATCAATGACATGCCTTATTTCTGCCCCAGAAACAATCACAAGAAGTGTGACAAGATTCCCATCCAGATTGTTTGGTATTGTTTTTGTAAATATGATATTTGACAAAGTGGTGACACTACAAGTTGTAGGATCCCTCAAAACAACAGTGTTTGTCCTCTGCGGGCCAGAAATGAACACAAATAAAATTTGAGTTTTCACTCTGACATGAAGGATCTGCAGCGACGACATCCGAGTCAAAAACATACTATCCCCAAACACTTGGTTTTGGGGATATAATTAAGCAGTAAAGGAGTTGTCACTGTCATCTACCCAATTTGTGGATGCTCTCCTCATACAGAGTTCAAACTAACTGGAATTCTGAGGGTGATGAAAACAAACTATGCTTTGCTTGAAAATTAAAATTGCTTTGCATTTATTGATGGCAAATGGCCCCTCCATATACAAATGGATCACATAAGGAAAATCAATGTTTCTCAGAGACAATACAGTTTGGGGAAATATTTCGGGGGGAGTGGTGTTGCTACATTTACAAGTTAGTGCATATAAGAAATAGTTACCACAAATGTGAAAAGAGTTGATTCCAATAGTGCACTTTACAAAAAGTGTGCCAGAATGTTTTTTTTTTTTTTTTTTTAAAAAGCCCAAAAAACCACAATATGCAACCTCTGCTGGCTCACATTCCAAACTGAAATGTGCCTCACGGCCTATTCTGTCTCTCAAAATTTAATAGCCATTTTGTGTCTCTCCAAAGCTCCCAAATGGACTGCTGCAGCCAAAATTATAGCATGTGGTGGAACACCTCAACCTTACTTTTACTATGTATGGCGATCTGTTGGGAACGCTCTCCATGCTTAGATTGATAGCCCTGACATTACTCTATTTCCGCACAGTTATTCATTGTTAGTGTATTATTTATATGTGGTACGCCAGACCAGTCATATCTATCAATGTATTATCAAGCTTTTCCAATTTTCCATTAAGAAACATTAAGTTATATTGAGATATTCATTGTTTTATCACCTGGCACTCATTTACAGTATTAGAGTTGGACATATGCTGACATGAATGAATGAACATTGCATTTATGTAGTGCATTTTCATTGATACTCAAAGTGCTTTACAGCCATATAGAGTAATCTCACTTCAACACCACCAATGTATTGCACCTACCTGGGCGATACACGGAAGCCAATTTGTGCCAGAACACTGAACACACATTAGCTGAGGTGGAGAAGGTGACAAAAAATTTCATCCCGAAGTAAATCAGGATGACTAGGTTGTACGTACAAAGAGCCAGCCAGGTTGGGAATTTGGCCAGGACACCAGGGAACTGCCCCCCCCTGCCACGGGATCTTTAATGAACACAGTTAGTCAGGACCTTAGTTTCACCTCTTAAACCCGAATGCCCCCGATACCGCGAGTGATCATTAAACATAATTAATGCAGCATGTTTCCAAATAGCAACATCGTCATGCGGTATATTCACTTAACTGGAAGAAAGCCGGCAAAAAGCTCATGTTGACCATTTTTACCTCAACTGAACACAATTCAAGCATCAAGCAAGTAAATAAGCATGTAGCAAAACAAAGGATAAAATGATATCAGCGCTCAGTCGCTAGCATTTCTACTGAATTTCTGCTAGGCATACAAACGATACATCAAATGAAAGAAAAAAGTCCACAGAATCCGACGATATAAGCCATGTCATTTTAAATCGACACCACACTCAAAGAACAGTTGGCATACATTTAACATTCTACAGGGATGAGCAAAAATTTTTTCCTACCTTTGAAATAATGTAATAAACTGTGTTCAAGGGTAAATCTGCACTTGCTATTGTCAGCCCAATGTGTCCGTGTTATATTGAAACTAGATTTGCCAGTCTCCATGCATGTTTTTCCGGGACACTGTTTCAAAGGATGTCAGCTCCTGAGCATTCCTCTTGCTCACAATGTATTTTCCTCTCTGTAATCGGCTTGTGATGCTGTCAGTAAGACTTTGCGGGTAGCCATTTGATTCTATGGGCTCTGATGTTTTCAATGAGCCCTAAACCACCTTAATCGAAAAAAACCTAGCCAGAGATAGAGCCTTGTCTTCCCGGTGCGTCAAACTGAGTCCATGGGCCATTTACATGTACTTAAAAAGCGCAACAATATAAACGCTTAACTGGTTTGTTTGTAGTATTTTCGGTAACACTTCACAATTAGGGTACATCAATTAGCATTAGCTAATGCAGTAAGAAGCAGTAACTATCAGTTAATTAGCAGTAAACTAATGACTCAACTAATCATTCACTAATGGTTTTCATGTTAACTAAGGTAGTAATTTATACATTTTTGAATAGTTAAATAGTTTGCGGTGTTACTAAAGGGATGTTTTCAATTTCATGATAAGGATGTCAAAGAACATTAATAAATGCTTATTTAGCTCTCTGATGCATTAGTTAACTACTAAATAATTGGTGGTTATTTCTTATTACTGCATTATCTGATGTACCCTTTTTGTAAAGTGTTACCGTATTTTCTGTATAAATATCTGCTAAATATTCAAGATTCGTTTTCAAAGTCGTTTTCTGACTGAGAATCCTTGCGCCATTATGCACAAGCACTAAAACAGGCAGCAGTACAATTGCGAAATAGGGGTGCATTACGTGTTTTCTGGACTCATTCATTATATAGGCAATTTGAAGGCGGGAAATTGGTCAGGTGATGTAGCCTAGTGGTTTGAGTGTTGCACTCTCCCGTGGGCGACCCGGGTCCAAATCCTGAGTCAGCAAGCACCTATTTAGGCAGTATAAGCATTATTCTTTTATAAATAATTGCCGGGGTATTTGTTCTTTTTGCTCTTACCATTTTTTATCTTATCTTTGTATTTATAATTTTGTTTATTTGCTTGTTTTAATGAAAATAAATCTGCTCCAATGGAGTCAAACTTCATTTTCTTTGTATGTATTTTGTTTGAATGGGAAAATGTATACAGGACTGGCAGAAATATAAATAAAAAAAATTAAAAAATTTTTTTAAATAAAAAAGTGGTTGTATTTGGATGGAATGTATGCCTGTAGTGACATATAAGTGAAATTAAATGAGTTTTACAGTTTGGTACATGAGAAATCTGAAATGGCACACAAGGTACCCAAACTGCCTATTTGGAGAAGCCACTTTGACATTCTTTTTCTCTGATTTACTTGATTAGAATAAGGGACAGGTTTTCAATAAGCGTCCATTTGGCCTTTTTCCAGCCTTTCCACCTTCTCAGTGCTAAAGAATAAAAATGAATCCACCAATCTGGCCTATCTTAGTCTCATTCAATGCAGGTCAGTCAGGGCTTTCAGAAAAGTGTAAGTTTGTGTGAATCCCATGGGTATTCCCTGAGATATGGGCCTTCAAAGTTGAAAAATGCTTCAAAAACCTGTCTTTGGGACGTGTTTTTAAATATTTGGGTGTGTGTAATTTCCAAAGTGGCACCTTAAGTAAACCCCAAACTTATTTCTCATGTGCCCTGGGGTGTTGGTTCCAAGATTCATTAGGTTGAACCGTTGGTTGAGTCTTACTTCTGGTGTGCCACGGCTTGAATCAGAAATAAGTACGCGTTGTAACGTCAGACACTTTTATTTTAACCCACCATGTACTGTACAACCAATGCAGGCAGATTATAACTATTATCCTCACTTTGAACAGTGCCTGGGGCTAGTATGTTGGGGTAAAGATTTTGGGTCTACTGTCATTCACCTATATGCTACACATCAAAACACAGTTTTAAAGTGGATAAAAGTGTCTGACGTTACATCAACGTTTGGCCTCCTCCTGTGTATTCTTTGCAGTTTTTCTGTGTTTTTTGCACCCTGGCTCATATTTATGATTATTTTCAACAATCCTGACCAGTTGTTGTACCGATACTTGCTTCCGTTAGGTCCCTGTGCATGTACTTCGCTCAATGTAGAGTCAGACAGTTTTATTCACTCTATCGAGGCCCGAAACTTTGAGACGCCGTAGATTAACCGGCGGAAGTGGTCTCGATCCCTTGCGCAGTTGCCAGAGGCACCTTGTTTATGTTTTAGACGAGTTATATATCCCCTGTAGTCGATCAAAGAGGCATAGGTTAATAAAGTGTCTGACGTTACATCGTATCTATTTTATTTAGATTTCTTCTCATATAACTGTACATATCCAATATATGTCACTGCTGTTGTGTTTTTTGGGTAAAGATACACATTATAAAACATCCTGAGCTACTGTATATAGGCATCATATCCTATCCCCTGGGGTTGTATTTTGGTTAAAATGAGAAAAGTGTCTGACTTTACATAATTAGTTTTTCTATTAGAAATACCACTTAGCCTTGGAGTAGCCTCTCCATATTTTAACATAAGATGCCCCTACGGTACTATTATCAAATGCAACAGCCATTTACTCAATACCACATTTTTTTTTTTCAAAGAAATTTTAGGTGGTATAATTAGTGACTTTAAAAGGGACGTGCAACCTGTTTTGTACATGTGTGCTGAGTTTGGAGATGTTCTGGACATGTTTGGTGATGAAATGAGTGGTATTCCTAGGTCCTATGGAATGTGTAACGTCAGACACTTTTATAAGATTTTTAGCACCAAAGTTGAGGGTGCACCGCGCCATTCAGGTGTTGGAAGTGAGCAAAATGATGGTTGTGTGAGTCTCTACACATCCTGAAATTACATCCACAGGGATAATAATGAGTGTATGATGCAGATCTAGTGTGCTGCACCAAAGTTAATATAGTGTTCGCTAAAAAAACTTAAAATATCTACAATCTCCAAATTTTCACTTTGCCATATTTTCAAAACTTTTTAACTTAGGAACTTGCTTTTTGGTATGCACACTCTTATCAATTGTCCCTGTTTGGAAACAAAATTTGGAGCTGATAGGAGCATTTTAACTTAATGCTTTGTAACATTATAGTAATAAAAGTGTCTGACGTTTCACGGAAATGGATGGTTATTGTTGCAGGGCTACCAAAACTGACATGTTAGGAGCACAGGGTGCGAATCAGGTTTTTCATGGAGCCAATATGTTGGTCTTCCACTGTAATAAAGTTTTTTTAATCAATTTTGACTTTCATGATTTGTCATTCCCTAGGGCTAATTGTTCGGTAATTGGAAATTTCACCCATAAACTTTAGCACAAATAATGATGAGATTCTGCACTGTAATTTTTTTTTTTAGGTTTCAGACTGCAACTAAAATCATTTAAGAAGAGATAAAAGCAAATTTTTGTTTGGCAGAAATGAGATCTTTCATTTATTCTGTGTTCCATGTTCATTTACTCTGACTCAGTGACATATACAACCCCAATTCCAATGAAGTTGGGACGTTGTTTAAAACATGCATAAAAACAGAATACAATGATTTGCAAAATCTCATAAAGCCATATTTTATTCACAATAGAACATAGACAACATATCAGATGTCGAAAGTGAGAAATTCTACCATTTCATGAAAAATATTAGCTCATCTTGAATTTGATGGCAGCAACACACCTCAAAAAAAATGGGACAGGGCCATGTTTACCATTGTGTACCATCCCCTCTTCTTTTAACAACAGTCTGAATGTCTGGGAAGTAAGGAGACCAATTGCTTGAGTTTTGGGAGAGCAATGTTGTCCCACTCTTGTCTGATGAAGGATTCTAGATGCTCAACAGTCCTGTGTCTTCTTTGCCAGATTTTTCATTTTATGATGCGCCTAATGTTTTGTATTGGTGTCAGGTCTGGATTGCAGGCAGGCCAGTTCAGCACCCGGTCTCTTCTACTGCAAAGCTATGCTGTTGTGATGGATGCAGTATGTGGTTTAGCATTGTCTTGCTGCAAAATGCAAAGCCTGTCCTGAAAGAGACATTGTCTGGATGGGAGCATATGTTGTTGTAAAACCTCTATATCCTTTTCAGCATTGATAGTGCCTTTCCGCATGTGTAAGCTGTCCACACCACAGGCAATAATGCAACCCCATACCATCAGAGATTCAGGCTTTTGAACTGAGCGCTGAAATCCCCAGGGTGTTACCTTTATTTGATACCAAGATTATTCAAATGGACTGAGCAATTGCAGAGATATACTCATTTCATTTTGGGCATGTCATTTTCGATCCAGAGGCTTGGGACTTAAGTGGTTTTAACCACTTGTGTCTCATCCGAAAGACGGGTTTAAAAGATTGAAAGAATGTGACCTGAAGCCTCTTGATATCACAACCCTGAAATGGTTGTTATTGCCTCTGTAGATATTGTCCAGCCAGGCAAGCACCCTGAGCATTCCTCAACTATGCTGTGCGATAATCATAGAACTGATTGATATTCAGTTCAAAAACATTTCTAATGGTTTTAGAAGTATACCCTCATGCGCACATGTCCTTCTCATCCTTTTATTTGCAGATCTACTGGCCTCCATTGCCGGGAAATAGAGAGGAGTGTGTGCTCAAGGGCAAGGATCCCCTGGTGAGTGATGGCTTAGAGCTGGAGTCTGTTGTGTGAGTCTTCAGCTCTGAAGCTCTCAACATTTTAGATCTGGCTTTTTCCATTTTACATTTAATGTTCACTGCTTCATGGAAGAAAATGTAAAAAAAAAAAAAAAAAAAAAAAAAAAAAAACTAGATTCAGTGTCCCATTGTATATTGTGGGCTGGGTAGTGTATTCTGTTCTTGAGTCTGTTCCAGAGTAACTCAAATGGATAAAACTTATGTTCTAGGCCCTGCTTATGGAAATTAGCTTAGACTACATCCTGCAGAATGTCTCATTGGGAGTGAAAACCTTTTTCATTCATGGAATTAAGTTCTATGTGAGACGGCACTTCATTTTTTGAGATTTTCAGAATTGAACGGAATTGGGAAATGAGAAGAGAAATGGAACAGACATTCATCATTAATTGAGGTCATTCATCTTCCACCCTTTGCTGAGTTGAATATCAGTCATTGCATTTATTCTTTCGGATGGCAAATCAGATGGCAATTTAACAAATGTCTATTGGAATCCTCTGGAAGTTTTTCCATTAAGCAAAAGATCCCTGTATCATTGTTGATCTGTGAAAAATTGAGCTCAGACACCATTAAAACCTGAAAGGACTCATTAAGTGTAGAGCCACTGAAGGCCTAAGATAGATAAGCTCCCTTTGTCATTGTAAATAAGGACACAGTTGGAGCTGCATTGTCATTTCAGTCCCGATGCTTTCATTAAAAATGGAAAGTGAAACCCTCTGGCCATCTGTAATCGTTTAGATTTTTCTCATAATATAAAGGAGTTCATCCGTCTTGCTGGATGGGAGCTAACTTTTAAAACCCTTGTGTCAGACTATGGTACGAGCAAAAGGCAATTAGAGTGTTTGAAGTGGCAGGTGAGGCAAGACATTCAATATTGGGAGTTATTGCACATTTCAGTGGCTGTCACTGAACAAAATGTCATATACAGAGATAGTTATATGAGTCCCCCTCCACAGAGAGTCATTATGTGGCATCACACAAGTCTTAAACTCCATGTGTTGTAATTAAATCCAACCTGTACCCAAGGAATCTGGCCTGCTGTGTGCCTCTGTGCATGCTGTTTCCTCTGGTTGACCTCCCCTAGGGCTAGTACCCCAAGATACAGGCTAGCATAGCCTTTACCCCCTCCTCCAAATCTCACACCCCAAGACATAGTCCAGCAGGTCCCTCTCTGTGCTTCCCTAGTTAAGTGAGTTAGACACATACTCAGAAATACAGCCCTAATGTTACAAACAGATGAATGGTGCTTTGGGGGGACTTGGGATGGGGGATGTTTTTTTTTTTAAAGGAAGGAATTGGGCCAACACCTTGAGCAGGCATGCTTTCATTTCGTTTTCTTTGATTGTGTTCATATTTGAAATATAATAACCTTAGTAAAAAGTAAAAATATGCTAGTGACTACATTTGAACACGATCAGGTGAGACAGTGCGGCCGCAGTTCAGTGGTTGTGGTTTAGGATGGGGCAAACGATCGTGTCAACTTGTACACCTTATCATTACTAATAGCCTGCCTTCTATTGTCTTGCCGAGAGCATCGCCTATTTTCATGCTTGCTTCTTCTTCTCTCCATCTTCTCCTGAATGGTGAATTATCAATGTTCGGGTGAATTCTTTCTCTTTTCTTAGCCTTTTACACAAAAGGCCACTGATGCATTACCCCGATGTGCAGCACCAACAGAAAGAAGGTCTGGGGTCACGCTGATGGGAGTTTGTTTGGCCGACTGGTCCCAAAAACGCTCAGTCTAATTTCATTGGGGACAAAAATGAGAATGCCAAGTGTTTCCCCTATCTGGATACTCATTGCCTGAGTGAAGTGAAGCGCAACAAGGCCTTTTTTCACTGCTGCTGGAGCGAGCCATGCCTTCTTGTGCAGCTGGATAGCAATCGGATGCAGGCTGGTGATTGAGTCCTGCCAATCTCAATGAGATCAAGGGGTGATCTCATGGTTCATTGTTTGCCTTCAGGCCCAAATTCCACTTTCGATGGCATTAACATCAATTTGTATGGCACGATTGCAAATGGAAACCATAAAAAATGAAAATAAACATGAGGAATTTTCAGTGACTTCATCCATTTTAATTGCCTGTTGCTAGCTTGTCCCAAAGTGCCCTTTATTTGTTCATAACGACAAGGACATATGCTCTCTTTGGCTGGAAATGCTTTGTACTTGGTGTCTCTTGGACTGGAGTAAAAACTGATGCATTGTTTTTTCTTGCTTGCGCAAGATTCTGTGACTAAAGACATAACCCTGTCCTAACATCGTAAAGACAGGCATTCGGTTACAACCTCATATGATGCCAGTGTGCTTCGGTAATCTTTAAGAATTTTTCCTGTTTTAACATGGTCTAACCATAATTAGCTTTATAAAATTATACTACAAGTATTGAAATAAACGTTATTTTCCCCCATCGGATAAGATGCCTAATTTGCCATATGGCTCTGAGTTAACGCCTGGTGAGTTTCCTTCTCAATGGCTTGCCCCCAGGGTCATGACCTTATGCCCTGGGATTCATTAACCTCTGTGGCAATTCAGGTCTCTCACCTGAGAGAAGTTATAGTTCTGGATCATTTGAAAGGAGGTGTGGAATCGTGTTTAGATTCAACGGTCAGTTGTTCTCATCAGTCAAAAAAGGTGAGATCGGGTAAGTGTTCCAACAGAGAGCAGTACATTGCTTTGGGTTGTGTCACTGTTGTGGTACACCAAGGTACTAAAACAAATCTGAAATTCTGCTGTAGGACATGAAGGGGAGTCGGTTATGAGCAAAACTGTAAGGATATATAGGGTGTGAGGGATGAATGGCCATTAAACAGAAAGTTGTTTTCCATCTGTGTTCCCCTGCATTTACTAAAGACACCCAGCGGAGCTGTGTTTTCATCCTCCTGTGTAGAGCGCAGGTGCTGTCCCAGTGGCTGAAGAGGTAGGGCTTCAGGGGTGGGCAGGCACGCCCGAACTCTCCTTTTCTCTGGGAGCTTCGGCCCCGTGATCGCAGGTGGTCTATTCTTGTTGTCTTTGGATCGCTCTCTCCTGCTACAGCTGTGAGGCTGCAGACCTATTTGGCTAATTTGCTCATTCTAAGTTTCAAAATGTAAATAGCCGTCCAAAATGTTGTCCTGTTCCCCCTTGATAGCTTTAGATTTCCTGTTAGTTCTAAAAGCAATGATGACATTCCAGCAGTTATGTGTTTACAGACAACAGCGGTTTGGAGAGTAGCCCTTGCTCAGAGTGTAATCATTTAAACATTTTGTAATTTCTAACCTCAGGTCCTGTAAGCCACAATCTTAAACATGACAATTTAATATCGATCTATACAGATCTTATCCATCAATCACTGGCCACATCACCGACATTGCACATATTCTGTCTCACAGTATGATTCTTATGTCGGGAAGGCTAACTGAGTGATAAAAGATGAACAGATGGCACAAGCTTTAGTTGAAATTTACAGAAAAATGACAGACTTGTGATCTCATATCATGGTAATTTTAGCACTGCCCATTGCGAGCTGACAGTCAGTGGCAGATTGCTTTTCATTAATGGCCAGAAACACCTGCTGAGCAAAGTGCTGTGAGTTTGTACCATAGCTGGGGTACAGTGTGATGTCTTTGTTTCTCTCTCTGGAATTTTCCAGGAAACAATCACTGTGCCCCGTGTTACTGCAGTCCTTAAACGCCTGACCCCTAGTCTCCTGTTCCCCAGTGAATGACTTTGACCCCATAACCCTCTAGAATGACACTCTCGGCTCATTTCCGCTAGCCCAGCCTGATCTCCCCATTTCTGTAGGGGCTGTTCCTGAACAGAAAGCCTTACCCCAGCCTTCCTGTATTACCTTTAACATTTTCTCTCCTCATGGCAGCGCTCTCTCCCACTCTCCTGCTCTCTGCCTTTCTCCCTTTTTCTCTGTCTCTCTTTTTTCACATTTTGGTTTCCTCAGTATGGATTAAGAACATTATTTTTTCCATGGAAGCAGTTACTCTATGCCCATGGTCTTTAACCTTTTGCTCTCTGCCTTTCTCTCCTTTTCTCTGTTGTCCTTTTTTGTCATCTTTTTTTGTTACATTTTTATATTTTGGTTTCACGTTTTTCCTGAAACAGTTTCTTCTTTTTTCAAAAACTCTGGGGTTTTTTTCATTTTTGGTTTAGTATGGATTAAGAACATTATTTTTCCATGGAAGCAGTTACATTTTTTTCCAATATGCCCATGGTTTTAACCTTTTGTTAAATGAAGTCCAAATGTCTGTTTGCTCTCTGTCGAGAGCTCTTTCTCTTCTCTCCTTTAATTTTGTTCCGACCATCCTCTGTAGTTTCTGTCTGAGAAAAAAAAGCTATTTTGTATGAAATGGGAAAGTATTTTATTTTATCTATAAAACTCTTTTTCTTGGACCTCTTTGTTAACATGTGGAATCAATGGGTTTTACATGGGAATCTTTTTGAATCGGATTGAAGTAAAATTATCATTAAGCTTTTGTTCTCATTGTCGATGAATGTAAATGGTTTGTCGGCCCTGTGCTTGCATGCCTTTCAGAGTGAGTGTGCCAACTACATCCGCCTGCTGCAGCCCTATAACCGCACCCACCTTCTGGCTTGTGGAACCGGCGCCTTTCAGCCCATGTGTGCCTTCGTCAATGTGGGCCATAGAGGGGAGGTAAGAGGCCAGAACCATGGAGCAATGACTTTTCATTTCATTCTCTGTTCCCTTACTTTTCACCCTGTTTGCCAGCAGGAGCCCACAGTGGATTGGCATGGGATTATGCTACAACAATAGCTATGCTTCCATCTATTGTCGAGCAAATTTTAAGCAAACTTTTGAAGTATTGCAAAAAAAAGAAATTATGCTGATTAGGTGTGTTTCCATCAGCTGGTTTTGAGCAAGCAATCTGCGCTGCACAAAGCGTAGTCTCATCAGAGGTTTGCAGCAAGGGCCACATTACAAATGGCTGTAATAAACAGTGGATGGAAGTAGGTAGTCATGTGAGTTAACAGTTGGCTTTGACAGACCATATTCGGCAAAGGTGTTTCCATCTCCCGTTTAGCACGTTAACCCTTTTTCAAAAATGGCTAAAACAACTCAAGCGAGTGTAAAAACTTTTTTTGCGAAATTGGAGTTGGTTTTTTTTTTTGAGAATACAGTTATTTCCATCAACTTACTCTAATGCGATACTTCAAAATGCACCTGAACATACGTTAATGGACGCATGGCTACTGATGCTACATTATTGACTGCAGACCTTAGTTGTTCCAAAGCCATTCATGTCTTCACGGCATGCATATTTTCATATTTCTGATTCCCTCCTCGTTCCTCATATGGCTTTTATTTCATAACCATTGTGTGTTTTTGCTCGGTCCCTAGCTGGGTAGTTTCCTGCCTTCACATTTGACTTTTGTTGAAAAGAACATGGCCGCCAATTCTGATGTTACATTCCTAATCGACATGCGTGTGCAACTGATACAGTGTTCGCACAGAATTTGCCCGGCCCGTGAACCACACCGTACATGAGAACTGACTCTCGTGGTTAAGAGCTCTTGCTTGCTGAAAGGGCAGAGGTAACACACTGGACTGCCACCCGTGTTGCGGCCAGCGGGCAGGGAATGGCGCACTCTGACGCAGCTGCTTATTGGTTCATTCATCCCCCGGAATGAGGTTTGCTTGTATTTTATTGCTGGTCCTGCTGTTTGGTGGATGGGACCATTTAGAGCAGAACTGCAACTATATCACGCTCGGGTCTGGTTTATTGAGAGATCCTGCTCTTGTTGTGTAAGGGAAGTGGGGATTCATGGTCGGCAGACACGGCCCCTGCCAAATATGGTTTTAAAACCAGTATGTGTGTGTGTGTGTGTGTGTGTGTGTGGTGGTGGTGGTGGGGGGGGGGGGGTGGCATGGCTGGTGAAACTGGGGATGGTGTTGAGGTTATGGGGTGGATGTACAGAGGGGTGTGGGGTACCACTGGCCTATTCTGCCATGTGCACACACTCTGTGCATTCATCATTAGCACTATATAACATCCATGTCTATATAACATGCATTCTAACAAAGCAAATCATTACTGCACTATGTAACACAGTGTTTCTTATCATCATTGTGCAATATTTAATTATTTCACTGTACCAATGCATTAGTGGGAGACAAGGCACAGAGCAGTGGCAATCTACCTCTGCCCTGATATGAGTCACTGGGGTCGTGGGAGTTATTAACTCCTTCAACCCCACAGCCCTCTACAGAGGGCTGACCAACATATTCCCTTCAACCCCAAATTCCTGTAGGGAAAATTCAAACAATCTGACTAATTGATTGGAACATATCAGGTTACATTTAATGGGATTCCAGAGATAACAGTAAGATACAATGTCCAGATAATGACCAGCCCTCTACAGAGGGCTGTGGGGTTGAAGGGTATAGTGATGCTAGAATATCTGGGGTTGAAAGAGTTAATGACTTCAGCAGTGGTTTAGACCCACTAGCCACTCCCCAAATAATGCTCTCACCCGCTGTCCTTTGATTATACTAAAGAGACTTCCAGCCCATTTCAAAGGGTGTGTTAGCACTGGCCACCTTTAACAAAAGCAGGGGGTAATAGGGCACGGGGTCAGAGGGCATCCCACCCACAGCAAAACCCGAAGTTTGTGACCTCATGTGTCTCATAGGGGTGTCGGTGGTGAAGAAAAGCAAATAAGTGGCTAAATAAATGGGTTTAGTGACTGACTAAATAAATGATGAGGTCCCATGTATGTACCCACTAATAGATGCTATAGACTCTCTGGCAGCAGTATTGGAGGGGAGAACTTGCGGGCCCAGATTTGACCCACATCTTTAAGTATGGCTGGAGTCGGTGGGAGGAAGACCTTTGGGGCAATTTGGGGGAAGGAAAATAAACAAAACCAGAGGAATGGCAAACACTGGCGCTCCAAACCACTAAATGAGTTTTTGTTGTTATTATGTTCGACTAAAGAGAAAGCTTTGGGGCCTTGATCAGACTCCAGCAACATTTTACCGGTGGTTTTAAATTCGCCCTCTTTTGCGCCTCTGTTTGGAGGGCTGAGGGAGTTGCAGACTGGAGGAAGTGAAGAAGAGTCCATGTCCTCCTCTTTGTCACCGATGTGGCAATGAGACAGGCTGGGACTCGTCCCCAAGAGAATTGCAGAGCAGCCAGTACAGGATCTGGGACATCAGACCTTTCATTCACCCTGGGACAGCTGTTTAATTGCTTGATAGCAAATTGGAACATTGCATCCACATTTTAATCAGCAACAGACGCCTCGAAGACTCCTCTTCACCGCTGCCAGAGAGCTATTACAGGAAGGATTTCTCTTCAGAGGAAAGATTATGAGCAAACCAAAAATGTAAGAATTCCAGGCACTCAGAGAATAATTGGATCCGAAAGAAGCAAAAAAAGGGATAAAAAGCCTTTATTATACCATGGCTAAACAGTTAAAAAAGCTGACATGTTTCGACCTATGCGGTCTTCGTCAGGGCGTAAAAAGTGTCATAGGCGAAGGCAAACGTATATAGATATAACAACCAATAGGGAAAAGATTATGAGCACTGGGAGAGGGTGAGACTGAGGGAAAACAAAGAAAAAGAGAGGGCGAGCAGAGAATTACGGAGGAAAGGTGAGGGATGCATAAAGGAAATGAGCGCTGAAAAGGGGACAAGTCATTAAAACATGTTAGGCTGTGAAATAAAATACTTTACACTTACTAGAGAGAGAGAAAAAGGGAGAGGGTCCACTTGAAGAAGAGAGGTGGATTTGGATGTCAGAGCTACACTGAATATTGAGAAAATGTAAGGGTTGTGGGCGATTTTCTGTGCTAATATTTCCTCTGTTATTCTAACATTGGGAGCTGTTTCTTCTGCTGGGAGTCTTAAAAAGACCAGATGGCAGAATCGGCACATCTGGTGCATATAGCATGGAGCGTGAGGAGAGAGGTCATCTCGTATGCCAAGGCCGCTGTAATCCGCTGCTTTGGCTGGCTGAAGGGGTGCCAGACTGTAATCTCAGACCCCTGTTGCTGACACCGTGGGACTTTTCTGGCAATCCCTTTTCTGCACCCCTCAGTCCTGCACTTGTAATAAGTGGCACATGTCTTGAAGGAGGAGCCCAAGCACAATGCCAAGTTCCTGGAATGAGGCAGCGCAGAAAATATGAGTTCCTATAGTAAGTTCCTGTAATGAGGCAGGGCAGAAAATATGAGTTCCTGTAGTAGGTCCTGACAGAAAAAAGCCCCTTTTGACTCCCTGTGATGAACCCCAATACGCCAGCCTTCAAGAACGTTTGCTGGGAAATAGTCTAAATTTCTAATGCATGTATTGTTCTCTGCTCAGATCAGATTGTGCATATGCCTGTGTGTATTTGTGTTCAAGTGTATTTAAGCTCTTTAGGGTTAGAGAGAAAGGAGGGACATATTTTTCTGGAAATAATAAGGGAAATCTCAGGAAGTTGGTGTCTCTTGTGTTTTGATATTCAGTACCATTGTACCAGCATAACTCACCATAACGCCCATAGTTCTCAAAGAATGCATTCATTTAGGCCTGATTGAGGTATTATCCTGCTTAAAAACACAAGTGCATATCTGCTAGAAGTATATGTTTTAACATGAAGTAGTGTGCAGTGATGATTATTCATCACCACTTTCGTCAGAAAGGAGTCCTAGTACATTACTTCTCTTTTTTTTTGGTGAGAATGTATTGAAAAATACTATTGTAGGTAATGATAACAAAAAAAATCATTCCCACAAATGTATTCAGATAAAAATATGGGTATTAAACAAAAAACATCAATTTTTTGTCATGGTTTGTGAGGTGTGCGTGTTGTTTGGACTTTTCTTTGCGGCTCTCGTCCCGGGACGATATCGAATTCCTGAGCCATCGAATTCTTTACCCAGCTGGTTGATTGAGCTGGGGCGGCGCTTTCCCAGAATCTATAGAAGCAGGAAGTCCGGCACACCTCCTTCGCTAGAGTGTCTGTGTTTAGCTTTGCACTTCCACTTTGAGGTTATGTTGGTAAATTTTAATGGCTTTAATGGGTTTGTTTAGGGGTTTTTCTTAGTACTATTTGAGTGTATTTGTTATGTTTTCTTATTTTCTAAGTTCGTAAAGTGACCTTTATAATGGTTTTGTGGTAATCAACTTTTTGAGATATCCCATGTACTGTCAAATGAATGAAAAAACAAAAAAACAAACATATGTCGGCGAAAAACGTGTTACCTCCCGGCAGAGGTAAAATAATGGTTACGTAATGCTTATTCAGCACTCTGATGCGTTAGTTTTCTGTTAATTAACTGATTGTTAGTGCTTATAAATGCATTCACTAATGTCAATTAATGTACTCTTATTGAAAAATGTTACCCAAAATACTATATGAAGCCAACATGTATTTCAAGGATTTTGCAAATATGCATCTAGCATTTTATGTGAATGAAACAGATTAAAATATTTTATATTCAGAATGCGCTTGAATGTTTTGCCTCATTCCCTGACATAGCATGTATTCTCAATGGACCCAACCAATGTGGAGAATGGGCGGGGAAAATGCCCCCACGATCCCAGCCAACCCTTCGCCAGCACCTTCATCGGTATGTCCTAATCTCCCACACAAATGTGATCTGCTCACGTCTCAAGATGTGTTTTAACCATGTTCGTGAAATTTGGCAGGCATTTTCCTTGTTTAATAGACCATTGTTAATTTAATGGGTGTAGCTGGTTTACTGTCAGCGGACATCACGCAGGCAGACTGACTTCAAACAGCCACAGGGGAGCCCCCTCCTGTGACTAAGGCCCGTATTCAGAAACGACACTCTCACTCACCCTCCACTCACCATATAGTGAGTAGGATTGAAATGTAACTGGAGTGTGAGAGAGAGATCGACCTACCACTAACCGAGGGAGCGGTCCCATTCCTCGCCAGTTGCTATTCACAAACGCCACTCGAGCATAACTGACAGTAGTGGGCACTGGGTACCACAGGCGGTGCGTCAGCTGCTGCAAGGGGACGCTCAATCCTCACCCTTCAGTGCTGATTGACCTAAACCTGTCGCAGTTTACTTTTCTTGATTAGAAAGTTTCTCAGACTAATTGGTAAAACGACAATGAAATTTATTTTTAATAGCGTTGTTATACATTGCTTCACAAAATTGAGGGGTTTTTTTCGCTCATAAATGACAACGTAAATATCAGCATGTCTTCATAAATTCTGTGGTCGAGTGGCTGGCGAAAGGCGCAGGACAGCCCGCGAGGCTCACTAAGCAACAAGCTGTGAAACATGCCAGACATTTCCTTCTACATTCAGCGATTAAGAATGTAGAAAAGAATGGATTCTCGTGACTTACAGCTACATGAGCCTCGCAGACCAATCCACAAGGCGCCCCACGAGCCAGCTGAGCGCAGAATTTTCCAACCCATGAGTAAAGAAAAGCGCGAGAAATCCGAATGCGTGAGAGTTGACAGGTATGCGTCATTCTTGAAAACTGGCCACACCTGATAATGTTGAGTGTTTTCGGAGTTTCTGAAATGGTAATATAATGAATTGAAAACAGGGCAATAATTATCAGTGCTCATTCTAACTTAACAAGCAGAACTGGCAAAACATGATAATCCTTAGGATTTTTGGAGTTCAAGTAAATAAAATTTTATTAAATGATTGAAAACAGGTCATGTCCGATCATTATTTTTAAGGGATGGTTTTGAGCTTCCCCTATTGCCAGTTCACCAGTAGCCACTGGTGGGTACACAAATGCTAACCTCGAGTTCACCACAGTGCAGTTCGTAAACACTGAAACCAGGTGGTCAGTCAGCAAGTTACCGGCATCGTTATCATCATTAAAGTTAAAATTTGTGTATTTGCGATTGCGTCGAGCACGTGAAGGTAAATGATCCAGAGTTTCTAATGTTTGTAACCACCTGAAAGCCCTGACAACGAAATACCGGCGCAAGTTAGTGCGGCTCAAGGTAGGTGTTCCCTGCACTCAACCTTCACTCAGAGAGAGATACTAATTTCAGCGTGAGTGAGGTCTCTGAAAGCAAATAAGTATTAGGGCAACCTCTGACTCATTTAGTGTAACCTGACCCTAACTAAGTTTTAGTACTCACTCACACTCAATTAGTGTGAGTGTCGTTTCTGAATACGGGCGCATGCCTCAGACTCAGAATGTGTGGCGAGCCCTTACTATAACTCAATGGCCGTAATAAAGGGAGCTGGAACTCCGTAGTTTGCCATTCTCTGTTGGTTATTCTCCTGGGACCTGCGGATAGGTTTCCATCAGTACCCCGCCCTGGCTTACTTCTACTGTGGCTGATTTGGGCGGGGGCCATACAGGTCTAGGTCCTTGCTCCAACAGCACACAGACTCTGGCAGACAAAACACACTGGATCAGCCAAAATTCGTGCAATCTTGGCTCTGCAGCACAGTCACACATGCTCAACTCTCTCACACACACACGGAATCACGTACAGGAATACGCATCGGCTCAGTCAGACATGCACACACAAAGTGAGATCGCTTACGCTGCACTGGGGCTTACAAGTCTCACACACTCACAGTTTCACACTTCTAACCTGAGTTCATAGCTCTCAGATTCTCACCCAGTCAGGAGGAAAGCATGAAGTTCGTCACACTGACAGATGGAAACTGCATTTACTAGGATGTCTCTGCAGGATGTTGTTCACTGTAGAAGAAGAGGAAGGAAATAGGAGAGAGGGAGAAAAGGGGGACTGAGAGGGGAAAGACCGATTTTAGTATTCATATCATACTTCTGTACAATGAGTGCGTCATCACGTGGGAACTGCTGGTCTGTGACCCAAATTCCTTGTGCTTCCTGACTGTTTCCATTACAAATGAATTTTTGCAAGATTGATACTATCCTGGGAACGATCCAATAAATGTGATTCTGTTCTGGGGCTGGAGCTGGAGATAGAGCGTCCAGATTAATAACGCCTTACAGTACCTGATGGATCCATTGGAGGCCCCCCCAACACACATTCCCTTTTTCCCGTAGCACACACAGTCCTGTTTGGATCCCAGCCAGAGGCTATATATTCCCACTCATTGTAGTCATAATTGGATATTTCAGCGCTATTCTCTCACGAGCTGCTGATCTCATGACTGTAATCTCGCCAGATAAAGCCGTTGGCTTACAAATGATGCGCAGCTGGGAACTCCAACTGTTTCCCTCACCTGTTCAGTTTATGGTTCTGTCAGTCACACAGCCAATCCGCCTGCCTCTGGGAAATCTTTAAATACACACAGGATTTCTAAGCCACAATGACAATTATGGTTGTTCTCTGTTCAGTTTTCCATCTATCAAGGTTTGCTTTCCTTTTTAATTGTTCTTGTTCTAATATCTCTCTCTCTCTCTCTCTCTCTCTCTCTCTCTCTCTCTCTCTGGGGAATTGTTCACAGGCCTTACTGCTGATTTCCTGGGCCGTGATGCCGTGATCTTCCGCAGTCTTAGCAGTCGCTCCACCATGAGGACCGAAACTGATCAGCGCCTGTTGCATGGTATTGCCCCGCACTATCATACCTCTTGTACCTAGCAGTGGCGTACTGTCTGATGTTCAGAGGACCTTCAGTAACTTCACCCATTACCGCTTGATTACCCTCAAGCTGTTTTAACAATTGATTGTTAATCAATGCCTGATTAACAATCAAACAGTTTATTAACTGAACAGCCAAGACCAATACATGACCTGTAATAAGAAATTATAATGAAAAAGTGAATGTTTATTACTTGCATTTATATACTTGATTTGACATTGTAAGGATGGCAGCATAAATGCAAAAAACCCATGACTTATGCTGACTTTGCTGCATTTATTTTCGCCACCCTTACAATTGTCACTCAGCTGAGCAATGTGCATAACAACGCCCTTTAGATGTGACCACATTCAGAATATGGAATGGATTTTCATGGCATATTTCTTAATGAACCTTGCAGACTAACTTACGCAAATTTTTTGCCATTTCACAAGCTCCATGAGTGCAGAATTTATAAAGACATATTGATATTGTGGTGCATTGTATAAATTTGACTGTCGTTCAACCAATTATTCTGAGCACCTGTTGCTAATAGGGAAAAGTATACTGTGAGAGGTTTAGGTCATTAAGTATTGAAAAGTGAGGTGTCCTACGCCTTTGTTACTGCCGACGGACCGCTACGGGTACCTAGCATCCAATTGTACTCACACACAAACCTACCTACTCTCATGCTCTCCAGCTGAAGCTACACACTAGTACGTGTGAATGTCTCATATGCTTGAGATTATTTGCCTTGCAGTATTATAAGTATTTTTTGTGTGCACTCCTGTTTGTGCCAGACCCAAGGTTTATCGCAGCCCATCTCATCCCTGACAATGATGACCACGACAATGACAAAGTGTACTTCTTCTTTACTGAGAAAGCTATGGAGGCAGGAGATGGGAAGGGAGCTATTTACAGCAGAGTAGGCCGGGTTTGTGCGGTAAGTGTGTGCTATAGGTGATCTTTATCACTCTTCCTCCGCATCTATCTTCCTCTCAATCAGGCCAGTTCTCGTAGGGGGCAATGCTCAGCCAAATTTTAGCTATGTCCTCCCAACTGGTTTGTTGAGTTCTGCAGATTTTTGGATCCAGGAATCACGTTTATTTAGCTTATCCACCTAAGGTTCACAGTGCCTGAAAGGTCGTTGACAATTCTGATTTGCTGGTTGGACTATATAAAAACAAAATTTGATTAACGGGTGTGTCCAACTGTTGTCCTTTCATATCTGCAGTGCAATTCCTCATGGGTAGAGTTCTGGCTAGAGAGATTTGCTCGCAGAGAAAGTCTTGGGCAGTACATGAAATTTGATTTAAAATTGTTTGCTATTAGGACCTATTCATTCATGTGATTTATCTCGAAACTCACGTAATTTTTTTGTTTTAGTACTGTAACATTACTGAATTAGGAGCTCTGCTGGTGGTAGATTCATAACTAGCTAGCTGATGCTGGCTAGAAAGCAGAGCAGGACACGAGTAGCAGTCAGTTGGTGAACTTAATTTTCTCATGGGATTGGTAGCTAGCTAGCTTATGTTCTAACTAACCACGGGCAATGCTGGATTTGAGTTGTGATTTAAATAATTGAGCATCATCCCCATGTAATAAGTATTTAATATGAAGGAAGTTCCTGACGATGGCATAAATGTTTTGCCGAAATATAGAAATACCAAAATGAAATCTTTCTTCGGAGTGAATTTCGTGCTTTATTATGGAATTTAAGACCTGGTTTAATTATGATAGATATGTTATTTACAATAACCTTTAAGGGTGCCATTAATTGTGAAACCTTGATTTGGAGGAAATTGATTTTAATTTTGTTTGGTTCCATTGGAACATTAATACTGTACAGTATTTCTCACATATTGTTATTAAGAATTTCTCCACATATTTTTGAATTTTTTTAAGTATTGTTTGTGCATTCCCAGTCAAGGGTGCCAGTGATTTTGGAGTCCAATGTACGTATAACATTCATGCACTATGTGACTGCATTGATGATTGGGGTAGCCTACCCATCACGCAAAGTCCTTTCTCCACTTAGCACCATGTCCAAATTCCTTTCCTTTGCACCATACAACGTAAGAGGACAATTGATTTGTTCATTTTTGGCTCATATAAAAATCAATGCTCTAGAGCATAGATATGGATTAGTCAGAATTTTTCCTTGAAGAAAAGAAGGCTCATGCTCTTAGTGGTTGCTTTGTGCATACAAAAGGAATTGCATTTCTAGTAAAACACTTTTTTTTTTAAACAAATACAAACATTTTATGGGAAAACCTAGTTGACTATAGTTTATAATTAATGTGTGTATTAACCAGTAGAAGTTAACAGCATGTTGACAATACTTTAGCTTAGTTACTGTGATATGGATAGGAAGTTGCAGATTATCCCCTCCCCTCCAATCAGAGCAGTCTAGAACTGAGCTTGCTCTCAGTTCTGTCTCCCTCCGCACTCTTTACCTCCACACTCTTTATGTGTTGTTTTCGTGGTTGTTTTCTTACTTTCATGCAGTCGTCTGGAATCCCTGTGGCCACTAATTACCAGTCATCATAGTATCTTTATGATATTTTCCTACTATTTCTGCCAACACTTCTCACAGCTCATGAGATGGCATTATTTGCCCCAATGTATGGTAGTGTGCAGTGATGATTATACACTTAACAAAATTAAGATAAAACAGAAACCAAGTATACTATTCAAGTATACATTTAATGTAAAATTGGATCATACAGATGAAAATACAAGCCCCAACTCAAATGAAGTTGGGACGTTGTAAAACCGTGAATAAAAACAGAATACAATAATTTGCAAATCCTTTTCGACCTATATTTAATTGAGTACACCACAAAGACAAGATATTTAATTTCAAACTGATATACAGTATAGTAAAAACAAAAAATTATGTCTTTTTGAGAGAAAAAGTCAATATCTAATGTGGCCATCCTTTGCTGTGATTGCGGCATTTTATCTTTCTAGTGCAGTTTTTACATTTTTTACTGTAATTTCTGCACAAATAAACCATTCCATATGTTCTCCATTCCATCGCTAAACCATTCCATATGGTTTGAAGTTCATTCCACAGAGATTCTTTCGATTTTACAACAGATTTGCACAATCGGATGAAGGTCTGGACTTTGAGCAGGCAAAGTCATAACTTTTATGTCACTGGATGTTTGTTTCCGACTGAGATACTTCTTGCACAACTTTTAAGTATGTTTTGGGTCATTATCTATCTTGTTGAAAATAAAATCCCCGACCAATCAGTCTCTTTCCAGAAGGCAATGCATCCCTCTCAAGGATGTTGTTATACTTGTTGTGATCCATGATTCTGTAGATTTTTATGAGATCACCAGCTCCTTTTGAGCAGACTGAACCCCAAACCATAATGTTACCACCTCCATGTTTTACTGAAGGTGTTAATCCTATCTAGACTGGGCTTTCTGGGGCTTCCTGGAGCCCTGGTAATTCGTAAATGACATGGGATATGACCACCAAATTTGCAGGGGATGATCTACACGTAAAACTAAATCACCAAGTCACCAAGTTTGGTGGTCCTAGCTGAAGCCATTTAGAAATTATACAACGTGAAAATTGGCGCGGGCATAAAAAGCCCCCCCCAGTCTAGATAGGGTTAAACAGTCACTTTTGAAACGTTCTTAACTCTCCAGCGCACATAACTTCTGCTATTGGATGAGCAAATTTTTAATTTTGATTCATCAGTCCAAAGGACTTGTTCCCAGTCCATTGGTGTCCAGTCCTTGAATTTCTTGGCAAACTCAAATCTTTTTTTTGATGTTGCCAGGTCTTGGCAGCAACATGACCAATCAAACCATTTTGACACAAGCGTCTTGAAATGGTAGATCTTAATACTTTCATCTCTTCACTTCTGTCGCTGTTATTATCATCACAGAGTTGTCGTGCTGTCAACCGCCAATTTTTTTTTTTACTAGTCACACACAGAACATACATCAGAGGCACTTAACTTCCTTTTTGCCCCTCTACTGCCGCTAGTTTTCAGTGAACAGATCAGACGCTTGATGGTGTTTCTTGCAGTACCATGGCGGCATTTAACGTCTTCAGAATCATGTAAGGCCACAATGCAGCCACGAACAATCTCAGGGAGCTCCTACTGTTACGCCATCATGTTTAACACTGTGACTCTGCTCGAAGTTCATGTCGCCTTATATAATGGAACAACTGACCATCAGAGGTACTTTTGCAGAATAATGTAGCCTCAAACCTGTTTAAACAATTTTTTTTAGTATCACTAATCGTTGAACTAGCCTTTAAAATGAATTCAGGCTATGCAAGAGTCAAAAAATTTTAATTTGTGACACTTTTCAGTTGTTGTAAAAAATTTATGTTTTCAGTGTTTTTGTTAATAAGATGTTTTTACCTCCGTATACTCGAAGGAATGATTTTTTTGTTCTCATTACCTACAATAGTATTTTTCAGTACATTTTCGCAAAAAGTTTCAGAGAAGTAATATATTATGACCCCTTTTAGACAAGAGAGGCGGTGTATAATCATCACTGCACACTACTGTAAAGATCATCTGTCAGTCTGGGTTTTAGTTGTATTCATAGCTCGCTGTTTATCAACCTCTTCCGTGTTGCTCATTCAAGCACCAGGATGGACATCACTTTAAAAGTAACAGTCACACCACCTGACATGTTACAGCTCATCAGCTGATTTTGATTCCAGTTTGCTTATGCTTCACAGCTTTCTTCATGCCCCACTGCTAACAATACCCTGTGGATCCACTTCAGACCATGTGTTCCATTCTCATCCTTTTGATAGTGAGATTCATGGAGTTACATCATGGCTAATTATTATTTTATACTACACTTGACGGTTGAAAGTATTTTGATTTGGAAAGAATAAACCTTTGTGTCTTTGTTTGCCATGTTTAATCACTATGGAATTAAAGTAGAGAGGGGAGGGAGTGCAAGCAAGAAAAGGCATCTGTGTTAGAACAGCCTTTCCAGAACAATCAGCGTTTTTATTTTAACACAGCTGTCGCATATATTCCGGTGTGGTCTTACACCCACATTCTCTCAAGCGCACACACACACACACACACACACGCACGCACACACACACACACACACACACACACACACGCACAAACACGCACACACTTCAATTAATTGTCTGAGCTTTGATTCACTTTATCTTACACTGTAAACCCTGATAGTGTGGTGAACTTAAATGTTTTGTGGAAACGGATTACCTCAAAAAAATTGTGTCGGCCAACTTAATTGCATTGTGCAGAAGGAACTTAAAGAAAATAAGGTAAAGTTATTTTTTTACATGTTTTTAAGTGCTGTGAACATAAGATCATTAAGTTGGCGTACTCAATTTTTTTGAGGTAATCGGTTTCCACAAAACATTCGAGCTCACCACACTTGTCAGGGTTTACAGTGTACACTGGAATAAAAAAAAATGAAGTGATTCAATTAAATTGTAACACCCATCTTTAGCAGAACCTCTGTATTAAAAAATCAGTATTTAGGAGGATTGTATTGCCCTTGGAGTGACCTTCTATTACTGCTTATTCAGCTAACACATGCAACACATGCTTTTGTTGCCCCACCTAATGCCACAATCTGAAAATTTTCCATCATTATATGTAATATTACTGCTTATTATTGCAGTCTAATGTACTCAATGTTGATTTGGTGGAAATTGAATTTTTCTGTTTCTGTGCCCATAACCAGGACTTTGTTCAACATGCAATAAGCTAAGATAGGGCACAAAACTTTGGCTTTGCAAGTACAGAATTTCAGTGTAGATCAGTATTCAAACCTCTTTAATCAAGCAGGAGATGGCTGTGTGTCAGAATCTACATCCCTAGATTACCTGTGAAAATAGCTGCATTAATCATGCAGTGTAACCTTTTCTCACAAAATAAGATTAAAGCTAAACAGGAAGAGTTATGCTGGTGTCCCAGCACAGAGATGGGCCATATGGCTGTACTGTTGGCAGTGTAATATTTTAAATCTTGAGATTTATTTGCCACACAGTGCTTGTAAAAGGTAGCCACTAATGGCATATAATCACAGTGAAAACAGTTTACAGTCCTGCTTTCTCATTCTGACAATGATATGCTCTCCATTACCTGATTAGCCAGAAAACGGCTTTGAGTTTGTTCCACCGGATCCCATTGTAAAGGATGAAGTACCTGTGAATGATGGGGAGGTGGTTGAATTTCATGCATCTGTCTGTCCCCGGTATAGAATGATGCAGGGGGGCAACGGGTGCTGGTGAACAAGTGGAGCACCTTCATCAAGGCCCGGCTGGTATGTTCTGTACCAGGTCCCCATGGCGTGGACACACACTTTGATATGCTGGGTGAGTCAACATGCGTAACCGCATACACACCTATAAGAGCAAGCATATGCACACTGCAGAAGATTCATGTAAGTTCTCTTATTCCTTTGCTGAATGAAATGCAGAGGATGTGTTCCTTTTGAGGACCAAGGATGAGAAGAACCCAGACGTCTATGCCATTTTCAGCACCATCAGGTACCATTGGCCTCTTTTGTGATGCTAATAAGGCAATGATTAATCAGAAGCTGTACTGTGGTTTATTTTTGTTGCAATGATCCAACATTTCCTTCTGGAACCGGATCTCCTGCTGACGTTTGTTACTCTCTTCCCTCAGTAACGTGTTCCAGGGGTTTGCGGTTTGCGTGTACCGCATGGCAGACATCCGAGAAGCCTTCAATGGGCCTTTCGCTCACAAGGAGGGGCCTGACTACCAATGGGCCGCCTACGAGGGTCGTGTCCCCTACCCAAGACCTGGGGTGGTAAGCAGAAGTACATGTAGCGCTCAGTGTCTGTTTAAACAAACAAATTATGAAGGATAGTGCTAAAGATGCACTTACAGTACGGGGGAATTTTGGAGCTTATTGGAGGATGAATGCGAGACGTGAGCCAGTGATTCTGTGCTCCGGTCCTGAGTGCTGTGAATACAGCGAGAGTCCCAGCGCAGCTGAACTGACCTCTGCCTCTTCTCTTTTCTGTGGTGAGAGGCTTATGTCTGAAGAGATTTTTTGGCTGGGGGAAGGACATTGGAAATTGTATCCTGTTCCATTGTCACGGGATTAGCCGCAGAAGCCCGCTGGCAGCCGCCCCCTTTCCAAGTCTCCAGCTCTGGGAATTTCCGCGCCGGGCTGACACGAGCCCTGCCTAGCCTCATCTGTGCTCTGATTGATGGCTGACTTCACCACTATACGCTGCGAGACACAGCATGACCCACCTCGTCCAGACTGCACAGAGTGGAGCCAGGGCCCAGCACTAGCTAACACTCCTCCTGGCGGCCATTACGCAGAACCTTTTCTCTGGCTCCTGTTGTTTGTGCTGATAGCGGCAACACTAGCACAGTGCACTCTCCACCAAGGCCTTTGTTATTATAGGCGCAATGACGGCTATTCAAACCCTCCCATGCTAACTTCAAACAGATTTTTGCTGGAGCAGAGAATCCAAACTCTTTCCCTGTTTCCCCTAATATCTGCGGTTCCCCAGCTCTGTCACTACTGCTCAAGCTCATGCTGAATTTGGAAAAAAAAGAAAGTAGGTCGAAGGCTCTGTGGTGCAAATCTGTTCCCTCTCTGCACGTTCGTACGCGTCTGACACTGCAAACAGGGTATCCACGAATGTTTCTCTTCTCTTTCCCCACGGCAGTGTCCCAGTAAGATCATTAACCAGCCGGGCCGACAGTTTGCCAGCACCAAGGACTTCCCAGACTCGGTGTTGCAGTTTGCCCGTAGCCACCCGCTGATGTGGCGCCAGGTGTACCCTGCGATGCGCCAGCCAGTGCTGGTCAAGACCAACGTTGACTACCGGCTGAGGCAGATCGTGGTGGACCGCGTGCAGGCCGAGGATGGCCAATATGATGTCATGTTCATTGGCACTGGTGAGAGCCAGCAGGCCTCCTCTCTCCATCTCACAGCTATGCAACTCACATCTGTCTTCACGCAGTCAAACCACATTCCTGACTCGTATGTACTGTGCAATTTTCAAATACTGCATAATGCTTTCTTGCGCCAATTATATATTATAAATGGATTACTAATATCCTTATTCGCTAGCGTTCATTAAAATGTGTTTAAAAGTCAAGTCAAAGGAGAGCAAATAAAACCTAAAGTCTTGGTCATGTTTAAGACTTTATTTTAACAGTCTAGACAAAAGTGTAAAGCGCGAGTCTTTGGTTGCTGGCGGGCTGGGCGTCAGACTTACTTTTGGTATTTTCGTGACCAGGGTAGCGCCGTTGGGGAAAAAAATTGGACCAGGAGGAATAATTATAAGCAGGCGCGTTTGAGGCTGGCTTCAATTATCGCCAATCAAACACCTCTCATTCTATTCAAAAAGAGCACATATGCTGAGGCAAGCACACTGTCAATTTTGTAATGGCAGAGGACAAGGGGAGGAGGAAGGCGACGATTTTTTTTTCCCCGCTATGAGAAATGTGTTCATTTCTTGGGCGGCACAGCGGCGCAGTGCTTAGCACTGCCAACACATCACAGCAAGAGGGCTGTGGGTTTGAATCCGGCCTGGGGCCTTTCACTGTGGAGTTTGCATGTTATCCCTGTGTTCGTAGGGGTTTCCTCGGGGTACTGTGGTTTCCTCCCACAGTTCAAAGTCATGAACATCAGGCTAACTGGAGACACTAAATTGCCTGTTAGTGTGAGAGTGAATGGTGTGTGCACCCTGTGATGGATTGGTGAGCTGTCCAGGATGGGCCCCGCCCTCTGCCTGTAGGAGTGTGGTAGGCTTCAGCTCCCAACTGTGACTCTTATAAAGGAAGAAAGCGATAATGTATGTATGTTCATTTATTATTTCATGCAGGCTGCATCATCCTAGCTAACCTATTTGGTTCTTTGTTTTACTTCATTAGAATGCTTTTTCTTTTTTCATAGGAGCTATGCTATGACGCAAATAAACATACATTTAAATTGTGATGTGTTTTGTATGCATTTGCCCTTACTCGCGATGGAACGAGCTGCACAGCCAGCAGGTCCAGTCTCTCCCCTGTACCCTGTTGCTGTCCCTCCCCCTCGTTTAGCACATGCAGTTCTGCCTCTCTCTGCCTTAAGTCTTGTAATGTCTCGGTCTCAGTAAGGTCAATGTGACATCTATGCCGCATTGCAATGTTATCGCAGCACAACATGCCACAAAGAATGCACTGACTCTCTGTGGGCTGTAATGTAATGTACTACCCGATTCATCCCAATACCTGCAATGCATTTATAAAATTCCAAATGTTCTCTCGATCACTGACCCAGCCTTCCTGAAAATACTCTTAAAAAGATATGGTTTTAATGGATACCCACTGTTACCTAGCTGCCACCTACCCATGGGGGTATCCCCTTGGAAGACTGTAGGAATGAAAGAATTGTCCAAATTGATTGAATCATGTGCAGACCCAGGGTAATTCAGATACATGTATCACAAAGCAGTTTGTTTCACAAACCGCCTGGATGTGAATGGAGTGGATCCCCTTTCGATTAACATCCCGGACAGCAGCCGACTCCGATCCGTATCCATGCCAGCTCTGTGCCAACTCTAATTGATTCCGGACAAAACCGGCTCATATCCAGCTGGAGTCGCCCGCTGTCTGGGATAGATGGCAGGTTGGGTGGTTGGTGTGCACAACTAATGTGAAGTCTGATGGCACCCATAACCCCTGTGAATCCACTCTTGACCATGAAGTAATGTTTAATTTCAGCTTTTGGGTGCGTTCAGAAAAACAATAAAATCTGGCATGTCAGACTAGACTGGAACAAAGTGCATGTGCTGCCAAACTGATGGTGGACAAGCTTACGCCTCCCTCCAAGCCTAAAGTGTGCTGGAAGTACCCAGTGCGAGGAGGGTGGAAGCTGCTAGTGGTGAAATAAGAGACTGATTTTCTCACTTCTAACCTTTGCCACACTTAATGCTTTACAAATTTGCCTGTATTGAAGCTATAAACTTTTACAGTGACTTGGAGAGAATCTCCTGGGAAAGATGCAGCTTACATCGTAAACATGTTCAGTTGCTAAAATGAAAAAAGACATGATTTTAGGTCCACAAAAATACTAAACCAGCATAGACTTACAGAATTTGCCTTGTGTTGCACAGAAATGCCAATGCTAAGGATTTGGGCCACACCAACACAAAAATACATCCCTAAATCTTCAGTGTTCTCTCCCATGGTATTAGCATAATCCAAAAATTAACAGTCTAGTTATGTCATGTCATCGAGGTTGAGCCTCAAGTTGACTGGTTCAGGATCACAGAGTTTCCCTTTCAGGGGTGGCCTTTCCATACCTGGCACACATTATTCATTCATTATTCGTATGGACCCGTTAAGTATGGTTCAAAAAGAGGCCAAATGCCCGGGGGTCAGAAATGAGAAGTTTTACAGTGTATTTCTTCTCACCAGCTGATTTCACCACCTCCCAGCTGAAGAATTGAGAACTTTCTAAACCTGGACCTGACACCACTTGGTGCCACTAGTCCTGGCAAGCATAATCAATATGTTAATGGTTTCAGTGGAATAGTCTTTCATGAATAGCCCAACACTCGCATAACAAGAAGCAGTGCGCGTATTGGCTCATGTTTAGGAATCAACCAGCCCATACAGACTCACACTGACCCATCTAACCCCTGTATCTGCCACAGACATTGGCACAGTCCTAAAGGTCATCGCCTTGCGCAGTGGCAACTCCCTGGACACCGAAGAGGTCACCCTAGAGGAGCTACAGATTTTCAAGGTACTGTACAGTCTCACCTCCTCCCCCCTTACTCCTCCTCAATTAACCCTCGCCACCATTTTCCTCTCACAACACTCACGACCTGATTGTTTTTCTAGACGCAGATACCTCCAATGAGTGTACCTCCACACAATGAGAACTCATATTCATAGCAGACTTCGGTCAAATACCACATGTACCGTATTTCAAAAAAGATAACATCTTTAGATGCCAGTAAAATTTCAACACATTTCTGCTGATTTCTAAGAATTGCTCAATCCCTCATCTTGAATAATGCTGAACGGTTTCCTCATGAATTTAGTGATCATAAAAATATGGAAAGATTTGTGGTTGTTTAATGGTTTAATGCATTTCACATTCAGTATTTGGCCCAAGTATAATCTGCGGGGTCAGTTTCATTCAGCTTCATGCTTTGTTTTACTTCATTTCCAAACCATTTCACTGTCAATGAAAACAATTGCAAGCCTTAACTAAGCATGTTCTAACGATGTGTTTTTTGTCAAGGTTCCGACACCCATCACATCTTTGGATATATCAGTAAAACGGGTGAGCCAGGTTTACTTTTTCAGCGCCGCCTTCTTCTGTGCAAATGCAATGAGTGAAATCTCAGTGTTTATTCTTTACTGACACATCGCATTTGACTGCCCCCCTGCAGCAGGCGCTGTACGTGGGCTCACCTGTGGGCGTGGCCCAGGTGCGGCTGCATCGATGCGAGACGTACGGCAAGGCTTGTGCTGAATGCTGCCTGGCGAGGGACCCCTACTGCGCCTGGGACGGGACGTCCTGTGCCCGCTACGCCCCACACAGCAAGCGCAGATACCGCCGCCAGGACATTCTCCATGGGAACCCCGCCCTCCAGTGTGTTGACCAGAACCTCAGCGGTAAGAGAGATGATCTGAAGGGGGATAGGATGGAGGGAGTGGAAAAAATGTTATCCGAAGACAACAAGTATGATTTAGGCTGGAAATCAAGGCAGAAGGAAGTGTGTTGACAGATTGCTAGCAGTGCTTCATTTGCAACTCACATCTGATTCTAATATAAGCAGATAGAATGGATACAACCAGCATTTCTCCTGTGTGTACTTCCTGTCCTTGAGCATAAACTGTTTACTGAAAAAACAGTCTCATGATTTACATTTCCAGACTTTTCCAGACAGATATGTACACAGTACATGCCTGTGGGAAGCTGATATCAGATAAAATGCCATCTTTGTTGAGCTGAAACTGTCCTGGAGATCGTACTCACTCACTTCATTATTTAAATGTGCCGTTGAAAGTCTGAGGCCTTGGAGACAGTACAGTAAAACGGCACAAGCACACACAGCCTTGCATGCACACAAAGACGCATACACAGGCACACGCAGAAACACGCGTGCACTAACAAACACACTCACACTCATATGCACCCACACATACACGCATGAACACGCAACGCTGAAAGATAAACAGAGACTTGCCAGAAATGTATGCATCTCCCATGGACATAGGTAACAGGCCAGACAGATGCTGAAAGTGCAAAATTAGGCCCCACTGCATGGCAGAAAAGCACTGAACCATAGCGGCCTGCTGTTAGACAAGCATTTAGCCTTGCAGGACCGGACATATACGTATCTCCCTCAGTCTGTCATTGACTGAAAGGAGAGAGGAAAAAAGAGGGGAGTGATGAGAGAGGAGTGGATGTATGTTTGCTCATTGGAGGGCGGAGATGAGTGATGGTGAAAGGGTCATATGGTCCCCCACCCGAGTCCTCACCCCTTGGCAGAAGCGGCCATTGTGCTGAGCTGACAGCAGCCCAGAGACATCGACACCTGAGCCAAGGCTTTTCCTGGCAGGTGAAGACATCAACACAGACCCAGTGAGACCGAAAAAGCTCAAATCTCAGCTCATGAGATCCTCTCAAAGTCGGCAATGCAAACATCCATCGCCATGGAGACAGAATGACGGGCCGATCTCACCAAACACACTTTGTCGAAAATGGAAATGTGAGGCACGTTTGTCCTGATTTTTTGAAGCCTACATCGTGAAAAGCGCTCGGATGCGTCTTTTCTGCGGTTGCTTAGTAACACTCCTGTCACTAACTTTGCAAACATTCTGAAAAAGGTTAACGGGAGAGGCGAACTAATTCCACTGCGAAGTCTGGTTTGTTGTTTGTTTTTTTAAAATGACTGATAAGCAGTTGGTACTCGCTTTTGCATTAAAGGAAACTGAGAAACAAAATTAGCAGAAAAATTTTACAACTTTTGTGAAACTGGTTGTTACTGGGCCGAGACAGCGCCAGTGGTAACATTAAATTTCTCTGCCATCTTTGCTTACAATGTAACCTAAAGTAAAATAAAACTCTGCCTCTACTTTTGTGTAATTGGACAACAGGGAAAAGATGTGAAATGCTTTTTTTATTGGGCGCCTCAAAGTATGAATGTTTTCAACTTGACGCACCCTTTCGTCAGAGTCCAGAGTTCGTCCATACACGGGATACGGAGAGGCACACCTGTCACATCTAAACGTGTTCAAACCATTTAGAACCATTAAATCAAAGCTGCAGGAGCGCTCAAAACTGCCTTGTATGTGATAACAGCCTAATCAGGTCACTGTGTTCACAGCTATCCCTACCCAGTTGTGGAATGCCGGCTATTTCTGAATGACCATTTTTGGCTGGAAATCTGTGTGATGTGAGCTATCTCAAATTGCGCGAACGTCTTTGATTCAGATTCCTTTGTAGGTCATTCAGTCAAGAAAATAAACCAATGGACACAAGTGTATTGTGTAATTTAATGTGTGTGTGACAGTGGAGGACCTGGACAGTAGTGAGGACCGGGTGGTGTACGGCACGGAGAACAACAGCACCTTCCTGGAGTGTGTCCCTCGCTCTCCTCAGGCCTCCATCACCTGGTTGGTGCAGAGGGACGACCGCAAGGAGGAGGTGAGGACAGGACTGTGTAAAGCTGAGGGAGGAAAGTGTTTGTGTGATCAAGATAGGGCACAGCACTCTGTGTGTTTCTCTTTCTGATAAAGAGGCTGAGATAAATAAATGAAAAATGAAGTGAGGGATTGCAGGAAAGGGGGTGATGGAGGTCTGTGGGCAATGAAAGGAAGAGAGAGAGAGAGGGAAAGAAATGAGCCTGGGAGTATGAGTGCGGAAAAGAGGGAGTAAAGGTGAGAATGTGGTTGGAGGACTTGTTTATTGTTCCAGTTTTTTCCAAAGTACTTTGGGCTATTTAGGTAAATGGAGCATTAGTGCAGCAATTTATTCTCCTTTGTTGTAAACAATTGTACCTGAGCTGTCGAATTGGGAACTGCTTTAGTTACTTTGCTGCACCTCAGAGAATAATACTGTATTTTGCTGTAGACTGTGTCATGATGCAGGGTTACTGAACTCAGGGAAAACTGGGGAAAAAAAACATCTCCCCTCTCTCTTTGTTTCTTGTCTCTCCCTCTCTTTTGCCTTCAGGTGAAGAGAGATGAGCGGGTGGTGTGGACAGAGCAGGGCCTCTTGTTCCGGAGGCTGTTCCGTCAAGACGAGGGCGTGTACGTGTGTCGTTCTCGGGAACACGGCTTCTCACAGACCCTGGCTCGCATTTCCTTGGAGGTCCTGCAGGGGGAGACACTGGGCGAGCTGCTGGCCCGGGAGGAAGGGGGGTCAGAGTTCATGGGCAAAGATAGGGGGGGATACAAGGCTGGGCCCCCCTGCCACGGCCACAGAGGCGTTGGCATCCCCAGCCACAGCCGCTCCTGGTTTAAGGACATCATGCAGCTGATTGGGCCGTCCAACCTGCCCCACGTGGAGGAGTACTGCGAACGCGTGTGGTGCAGCGATAAGCTTCGCCGGAAACACAAGACCATGATGGACAAGTATCGCCTAGCCCAGGAGAGTGCCCGTAAGGCCCGTAGCAAGGTCTCAGGGGAGAGAAACCGGACCCCTCGAGATCTCCGTGCCCGTGAATGACGGGACCGAGAGGACGGAGCGGCAGAGGGGCAGAGAAAGACTGAGCTGACTTGTAATTAAGAAAGCAGAAGTAAATGCTGGAGGGAGGACAGAGGTAGAGGAGTACTGGAGAGCTGTGGGAGTGTATCTGGCTTTATATCTGAGTCTCCAGGACTACACACTTTGAATTGAAACGGTTAAATTCTTCTTCGCTCCCAGCTCTGACTCCCATAGCCCTTCCCCCCAGGCCCTGCAACGTCTGTTCTTGTCCGAGCTCATGACTGTACAATGCTGTAAATACGGGCTGGGTGGCAGAGCCCCTGTTCATTTACCAAGAACCACACCCCACCCAGCCTAGCAACCCCCCTTCTCCCTTCCCATGGTTTCCCAAAGCTGCCTCACCGGACACCCCCGCACACCCACCACATGCTCGCGTTGGTCACTCTGTACCCACTTCAGCGTCGCGTCTCTCACCGTGAACGCCTTGTCCGAGTTCAAAGAGCAGCGTACCAGCCCACTTACCGGCCCCCTCCCCCTTCCCCAACTCTGCGGGGATAAAAAAGACTAAACAAAAGAAGGTTGCTCAAAGAAACTTATTCAAGCTGCTCTTGAGACTTCGTCGTTGATGAACTGAATGTGGAATGCGTTACTTCACAGGAGTTGTGTTGTGAGGGTTTGTCCTTGAGCAAAAAGAAAATGCTCTGTCTATTAACCATTGGAATTTCAGCTCCACAATTCCATTGTCTGCTATGACGAGCTTAATTTATAGTAAAGAAAGGGGGGGGTCATTACTGCTGGTGGCGTGTTCCAGTTTGCTTTGTAAACACTACTTCATTATTTAAATGAAGGAATTTTGTGATGTTGTTAAACTATAATCCTTTTACTGACAAAACACAAAGCCCTCCCTATGGAGAAGGGTGGAGTTGTGGAGGACAGGGTCTATTTCTCACTCACCCATAGACCGTGCCCATAGAGCAGAGCACAAAAGCCTTGGAGAACGCTGTCCCAGAACTAACACCACACCAATTTATTTAAACACTCCCAGTTCTCCAGAATACAATAGCCAAGACAATTTCTTAATATCCCATGACATACTAACCCATTATTCCTTCGCTGATACCCCATTAAAACCAAATACCGACCTCAATCCATGTTTGCTTTTAGTGAAGGCCTGCGATATTTATCATGACAACTTACAGACAAGCAGCTCAATTTTAGCAATTGGCCCAAATGGTGTGTAGAAATACAGTGATTCAATCAGACATCTAAACTATTTGGGCCATCTTATGATACGCATTTCATAATGCTCCAGAATAAATGGACAAGTAGAGGATAAACTATCTTACTTGCAGATGCCCTGTCTGGAAATTTTGCATCATTCTACAGTTTGGTTGATTTAGTTTCAATCCACTTTGTTCAGCAGTGTAATAAAATAGACATAGATCATTATGAGAATTTTTCCATTCATGAACTGAATTCTGTTGAAGTGGAATTGACCACAGTTCTGTCCAAGACAGAAAAAGATATTGTATGTGGCCTTGAGTACTCTCTATTTGCCGCCAAGATATTTGAATGCAAGGCAGGTAGTGTAAACTGCATTCTGACAAAAGGTGAAAATAGTTGTTTTCTAACCTTTCCAATCGGTAGACTTTCTGTAAAATAACTGTAAATGTCATGTAGGAATTAAGCAGTATTCATTACCTTGCATGTGAATTTCTGCCATAAGACTGTCATAAAAAATCTTAGCTATAGTGTGCTAACATCATTATGAGTCTGCACCATGTGCTGTGTATATTGTTTTTGTGTGTTTTGTTATCTATTGAGTAGAGTCTGGTCATTAGATAATAGATATGAGTCTGTATGTAATCTGGTAAAGCAAGAACAAGCATTGAGTATAATTTAATGTGTGATGTATTTGTGCTTTATTTAAGGAAGTATTCTTGTGCATGCCAAGCCAATATTTGTTTTATTTTTGTTGTTTTCAGTCAAAAAAGCAATTAAAACATGAAAGGTTTATTTGTTTTCCTTACGCAGCTGGGGCACTTAGTTTTTTTTTTTTTTTCTTTGCCTATGCCATGCGTTTGAAATTACAAAACCGTGCCGTGTCTTTGTCAGAGACCTATGTGTAAAACCCAGCCATGCCGATGAGACTGTTGGCCCATGTTCAGGAGCAGGGCTGGCACTGACCGAGGGTTGCTGATTAGGAGCAGGGGATTCTGAGCTCGCGAGATATCTTTAATCCTCACGCGGGATCAATCCCCAGTTCCCACGCCCGCCGAACGCCTTTTCCATGCCCTTGTCAGCACCAGTCCATGTCTGTGTGCTTTGAGCTGGCTAATGCAGCTTCCCAAATGTCAGCAAACAATATCCCATTTCTGAAATAAACTCAATAATAAAACACAAGTCACGTCCTCTCTGCTAGGTGAGGTGTCGATTTTCCTGTGTCTGCAATAGTGCTTGTCTGGGTCCTTATGAGGCAAAAAGCCTGAAGCCAACTCCCATAAAGCCAGCATGACTGCCTGTTAAAAGAAGTATTCAGCCAACTGGAAGAGCATTTTATAATGGCATCTTCCACAGCAGATGGTGATTTAATTGGAGATCTAAGCTCAATTTAGAGAAGCCTCGCATTTTCCGTGTCTGATTCTATAATTTTTTTTGTGATGTCAAGGAAAGGTCATTATTGCATTTAGCACTGCTTTATTGCAAATGGAAATGGATACTGCATGATTATAAATAAGGGCAGTGATTCACAAGAGCGCTCCTCTGTAATTGCACTACAGTCATGTACTATTTAATTAACCATATTAAGTGCTTACTGATATACTGTTTGTAACTACCCATCTCATTGACAATATTCCTGCCTCGAGGGCTAACGAACCTGGTGTTCTTATGACAACCGAAATGCCTGCTCTGAAAATTTTGTGATTGCACAATAACATAGTGGTTGCATGTTTTATTAGCCACTTCATTTTAAGCAAAATTTATGATCAGTGAAGGTGAAAGACGATAAGTGTGAGGCAGTACACTTAATGCACACCAAATACTACTCTAAATTCTCAAAATTAAATCAACTGATACAAGCGCATATTATGGCTCCTATCTAAGCCAATTGTGCGCACCATGTTAAAAGTTGAATTGATGCTGCACATACTGCCATGTGCCTCTATGGTTTTACAAAAATTTTTTGCTTTGTATACAGTATCAAACAGTCTTTCGAAGTACCAAGAATATGAATATCTATCAAACTGGTTTATCCCCTCCTCCCATCATTAATACAAGATCTTGGCCAAAAATTGATGTGACTGTATAGGAATAAATGTTGTGTTGTGACGCTGCATGAGGTTTTTGTAGCAATGCAATGATGAATGCGCGCCTTAATCAATGCCAACAAAATATTGGAGTGTGCAACGTTTTTTGGCCATGCAGGGTATAAATAATGACATTGCTTCCAACAGAAAATCACCCCTTGATCTTGGATTCATTAAGACTATGAATGCATTCGTTTGCTTTTATCTCCCCATGAACGACTGTATATTGCCTTGTAAACTCTTCAACCCCAATTACGAAATAGTTGGGGCAAAGTGTAAATTGTAAATAAAATCAAAATGCAATGACTTTCAAATCACACCAGCCAGTATTATATTCACAATAGAACAGAGATAACATAGCAAATGTTGAAACTGAGAAATTTGACAATTTTATCCACAAAATGAGCTCATTTCAAATTTGATGGCTGCTACAGGTCTCAAAAAATTTGGGACAGGGGCCTGTTTACCATGGTGTAGCATCCCCTCTTCTTTTTAACACAGAGTGAAGGCATCTGGGCATTGAGGAGACAAGTTTCTTGAGTTTAGCCATTGGAATTTGATCCCACTCTTGTTTAATACAGGCTTCCAGCTGCTGGAGAGTTTTAGGTCTCCTTTGACGGACTTTTCGTTTAATTATGCGCCAAATGCTTTCAATCGATGAAAGATCAGGACTGCAGGCAGGCCAGTTTAGCACATGGACTCTTCTACTACGAAGCCATGCTGTTGTAATAGCTGCAGTATGTGGTTTTGCATTGTCCTGCTGAAATACACAAGGCCTTCCCTGGAATAGATTTTGTCTGGAGGGGAGCATATGTTGCTCTAAAACCTTTATATACCTTTCATCATTCATGGTGCTTTTTAAAACATGCAAGTGTCCCACACCATATGCACTAATGCATCCCCATACCATCAGAAATGCTGGCTTTTGAACTGAACACTGATGACAGGGGGTGGTCTTTCTCCTTTTTAGCCCGGAGGACACGGCGCCCATGATTTCCAACAAGAATGTCAAATTTGGACTCGTTTGACCACAGAACACTTTGCTACTTTGCTACAGTCCATTTTAAATGAGCCTTGGCCAACAGAACACGGCGGCACTTCTGGATCATGCTCAACAATGGCTTCCTTTTTGCATGATAGAGTTTTAGGTGGCATCTGTGGATGGCACGGCGGACTTTGTTTACAGACAGTGGTTTCTTGAAGTATTCCTGGGCCCATTTAGTAATGTCAATGACAGAGTCATGCCAGTGAGTGATGCAGTGGTGTCTGAGGGCCCAAAGATCACGGGCATCCAGTAAAGGTCTTCGGCCTTGTCCCTTACGCACAGAGATTTCTCCAGTTTCTCTGAATCTTTTATGCACTATCGATGATGAGACCTTCAAAGCCTTTGCAATTTGACGTTGAGGAACATTGTTTTTAAAGTATTCCATAATTTTTTTACGCAAGCCTTCACAGGTTGGAGAGCCTCTGGCCATCTTTACTTCTGAGAGACTCAACCTCTCCAAGACCTCCTTTTTACAGCCAATCATGTTACACATCTGATGCCAGTTAACTTAATTACTTGCTAAACGTTCTTTCGGCTGATTCTCTTACATATTAATAGCTTATTCAGCCCTTTTTTGCCTGTGTCCCAACTTTTTTGAGACCTGTTGCAGCCAGAAAATTTGAAATGAGCTCATTTTGTGGATAAAAATGTAAAATGTCTCAGTTTCAACATTTGAAATGTTATCTATGTTCTATTGTAAATAACATATTGGCTAATGTGATCTGAAAGTCATTGCATTTTGATTTTATTCACAATTTACACGTCGTCCCAACTGTTTCAAAATTGGGGTTGTAATTCAATGCAAACTTTTTACAATGAACCACAACTCCCTGAAGCTCTTAAGTAAACAAACCATTTTAAAAACAAGTGATATTGTGCAACCCTTAAACTGCAAGCTTCAGTTTTGTTTGGCTTTAATTAAAGGATTGACCCGATGATTGCTTGTCACAACACATTTTAATGTGATTTATTTGGTCTTTGGGGTTTTGTTTTTATTTCAAATAGTTTACCTTAAACATCTCTTTGCCACATTATTCATTGTAGTCAATTAGATAGTGATGTTTAATGCTATTTTAAAAGACAATACTTTCATTACATTGTTGCATTTTTGAGCAAAACAAGTGTTAATAACTTTATAGCATGTCATTTTTTTGACGTTTTAATTTATTCAGTCATTTTTCTCTTAAATCATGTTTCTTATTTACAAGATTTGTGCTTCTTTAGCATTTGAGCTCCAAACTTTTTTTGAATGATTATTGAAATACCCAATAATTTTTCTTTGAAACTAAATGTATCCATGGAAAATTGAGCCCCTAAGAACCATACCGGGCCAACCCATGTTGGGGTACTTTTTAAAAAATGGGACTCAAAGTAGCAGCCTCCTGTGTCATCTAGAGTTACTAGCAACAAAAAACACTGCATATGTTACCGACTCAAGATATGTCAAATTATGAACATGAGCTTATGCAGGTTTTGGATCCCTGTCTGTTTCATTTAAAGTAAAACCTGCCTCCTTCTGAAGAGGAACCATCATCTTCTGCTTAATTTGGGACAAACTCTGGGTCTCTGTCATCTTCCATTTCACCATCATGATCAATCTTGGCAAGCAATTCCTCATCAGTGAGATACCTAGCCATCATGTTAACAATTAATTATGGGAAAATTGTGGAATGGCCTACTATGGCTTAGGCAGCACAGTGCATATGTACAGGGGCAGAGGAGACATTTGCTTGTATTAACAATCCATGTGGGCATATTGGGTTGGCCCATTTAGGAAATGTAGATCTCAGTTTTCTGCTCATGCTGACTACCTCAACTCAATTTTGCCAAAAGTGCAGGATGGCCCGATATGGTTCTTAGGGCCTCAATTAAATGTACTCCCATTTTATATCCCTTCTAGTTCTGATGGTTAGGATAATATGCATAATGTACATTCTCACTGATTAAAACATAATGTTTGTTTCAGCAATAGAAAAATGGGCAACAAACAGTGTTCAGTTACTCAAGAAGCAATCTGTATTAGCAATACAGCATGGCCATGCAATTACTTAAAGGAGGTTTTTTATGAGAGAGGGAGCAGGTCAATCATGCATGCACAAGCACACACATGCACGCACAAACATGCACACTTTTAATACTCTGGGCGTGGGTGTTCACCACTGGTGCTCATCTGGAAATAGTATTGCCCCTGATGAACTGAGAGAGATGGCAACTGTATATATGAGTGTCTGACAGGGGAAGAGGAAAGTGAATTGATGTCTTGCCTTTAACATACACCAAGTGATTACCACAGCTCACAAAGTATACACCAGCTGGAGTGCCATAAATACAAAAGCCCCGAGAAGTGAGAGCAATTTTCTTAAAGTCCAGGTAAAGCAAAAAAAAAAAAACCACTACGTTCTGACTGCAGCACACCACACAGAAATGTGTAATCAAGCACCCAACCAAATTTTAATGATTAAAAAAATCACTAAGGAAATAAAATTATGTGTCAAAACTGCAAAAAAGTAAGCCGTATTCTCAGCTCTAAAACGCTGTGGGCGTATCCGATAATGCTGCTGAAACCAAATCCAGTCGCAAAGAGCAGCCTGTCTCAACTCTGCCTCAAGTACTCCACAGCCAGAAAAATGGATGCTGCAGCCAGAGCTAATAGAGGGGACTGGTTAGGAAAGCCAGCCAACTTCAAAGTGCCAAACAACAGAGTGTTCCCTGATGTTGAATGTCCTAGTCTCGTGCTCTTAACCATGCACAACAAACCTAGATTGTGGTGAGAATGGACAAGTAATTTGTTTTTGGTGACAAATTTGATGTGATTTTAGATATTTTTGAGGAAGATAAAGAATTGGAGAAGCATTTTACAGCAACGGCTAATGATGTTGAGAAGAAAATATTAAAATTTTGTGTTGGTTTTCAGGCCTATAATGTTAAAATTCACGAGGACTAATATAGTGTTTTAGGCAAGCACCGTTCGCTATAAATGATATCAAACTTTACTTGCTGGAGAGTTAACTCTCCTTACAGGAAATTCTTGAGTTATTGTGCAAGCATTCAATAAATCTGCATGAGAGTGCTTTTTTTAAATAAATGGAGGATCTCTAAAGAGTGAGCCCGAGATATGAAATTTATAAAACAAGATTCTTAATTTTCGCTTATTCGCCTCGCCTTTGACGAGGTTTCATAAATTTGATATCTTGGGCTCTCTCATTAGAGATACTATTTATCCGATAAATGTCAGCTTCATATTTGGAAAATTTAAGAAAAGCATTGGCTTCTAGTTGGCGGTCTACTCAAGTCCATGGGATGAATAATTAGCTAGCTAGCATGCTAATGCTTTTCACCATTAAAGGGTGACTAAATAAAAATAGTATTAGCCAATTTTTTGTAAAAATGGGCCATCTGGAGCCAAGAAATATGCATTACAAATAGATTTTTGCTTTCTGTTACATTTTATAACCTTTTAAAAACTAGTTCACGTGGTTCTAAGCCCCGCCCCTAAAAAAAAATCATTGCCCATGTCAAATTGGTCCATTTTTTAGAAAAATCTGATTTTTTGGTAGGCATAGAAATTATCTTCCATAGATACCAATTTTCCCTATGCTGAAACTATTAGCCTTGCAGACATAATCCATGAGGCAATTCATTATTTTTTTTAAGAAATGACTTTGATTTTGCAAGACAAAGTTTTGACTTCACAGGTTTTGAAAGTGGAGTGGAAATTTAGCAGGTTTTGACAATGTTTAAACCAGCCCCGTTGCTCAACAGGTGAAGGTTTTGACTTAGGACCCACTCTACATGCAACTCAATGCTACAGACAGCACAGTGTTTGAATAGCTGCCATGACAATGACAACATAAACATGAGTCCATAGGATCAAATCCCCCCTTTATGGTATCACTATCATCACACTTTTCGGAACTGCCCAAACCAGTTAGAGTTAGAGAAAGCAAAAGCTGAACAAGCTATAAAAGCTCGACTGTGATTGGTTCCTTCTAGCGAACGAAAAAGGAATAACCTTTCCACATTGGCTGATGACTTAGCAGAATTTGACAGTTTTCCTCCTTGACTTGGCAGGTTTTGACAGTGTTTCGCTTTTTCGGTTACATTTTATAACATAATAGGTTTTGAAAGCGGAGCTATCAGTGGGACATGCGCAGGTGCCTGAAAGAGAGGCTAAGGGAGATAATTCATTTATTTTCAAAACTTGACTTAGCAGGTTTTGCAAGTCGACTCCTCATTTACTCTTGTCTCCTTTTCTGTCCAATTGTTTCATGCTGCACAGCCACACTTTCTAACCAACTGGCAATGCCTAAAATATATTTACAACACTATTAAAATCATTTTTGTACAAAATTGATTTATTTTTATACATAGACCTACCCATTTCTGATAATTGAAATACAAAGATATCTTCTTAAATTCTGTGCACAACATACCTTCTGTGGATGAACTCTTTTTACAAAGTTTTCTGTCCATAATTATTATGTGATGAGACAATATGTACAAGGGGACAAAAGTGACTGTTACTGCTGTAGCTGAAAGAAAACGTCTAGGATAGGGCTATTCAACATTAACCTGCAAGGGCTGGTGTGGGTGCAGGCTTTCATTCCAACCCAGTACTTACACACCTGACACCACCAATCAACCCCAAGAGTCTTGGCTAAAAAGATTGATTAGTAGTATCAGGTGTATAAGTGTTTGGTAGGAATGAAAGCCTGCACCTTCACCAGCCCTTGTTGAATAGCCCTGGTCTAAGATATAATGTCCTATGGAGGCAATTTTTCCTATGTTGGGATAAAAATTCCTAGAAAATCATGTCTATGGGGTTCAATTAACCGGGAAAAATATCCCTAGAGATATTATGTCCTAGGCCGCCTAGGAAAAAAATGTCTGGGGGACAAATTTGACTGGGAGACATAAATGCCTGTTACACCAGGAAAAGAAAGTCGGAAGCAGAGAAAGCTTTGACTAAAAGGGCTTCAGATAAAGCAAAAGGACAAAAGCGAGTCAATATCGGTGTAGCTTTCCAGCGATAGAGGCGAATAAGGGAGTTGAAAGGCCTTAAAAGCAATGGTTGCAGTCTTTCTGTTGGAAAGTTGTTGTTTTGTTTTTGATGGAGGAGTAGTTGTTTTCACAAATTGTTTAGCCAATGTAACTATTTATGGTACATTAGTCATATTATCCTAATGCTAATGTTAGCTTCCCTGTCTATCCAGGCTAGTTTGTCACATTAGTTAATGTATGTTAGCATGTGCCTTTCTGACAAAACGCTAACTCTTGTAACGTTATATGGTTGCCGGTGTCAGAACATGTGTTGTTTACATACTGGCTTTTCACGAATGTGCTGATATGGGGTCTGTTTTTTATTATTATTATTTTGTAGTTATGAGAAAAATTTACAAGCAAGATCCAATTTATCCACAAAATGTTGTAATACAGCGTTGTATTATTTGGAAAATGGAAAAATAGCATCAGCCTCTAGTTTGCAGTCTATTCAAGTCAACGGGATAAATAATTTGCTAGCTAGCATGCAATCGCTTTTCGCTATTTAATCAAAAGATTCAAGCTTCAATGATTGCAGTTACACTTGTAACCCTCTGATGTTTGTCAATGAATGGTATGTGACATATTGCGAAGCGAGAAAGTTCTTTCACACGTGTGTGATACCAAATCTGTGTCTCATGGCTTGTATCATGCCGATTTTGAATCATTTATGGGATAAATAAAGTGTAATATTACTATACAAAATTCACGTTAGAGTGTCAAATGTGATGCAAATAATGCGTTGTATTGCTGAACCTTCTTGACATTTTTAACTTATCCCCTGATATCAGTTACCAGTAATATTAGGTGGGATATTATATTATAATAAATTAGGTGTTTTCCTACCGGTGAATGAGACATGACAGAGTTTTGTTGTCCTCTGTCCGCTCTGTGAAGCAGTTGTAGCTGTGCTCAAGCACGACTGTGTGTGGGGTATGGCTTTGGAAGGAGCCCCGGCCGCGGGCAGGGGGTGGGCTTAGACGGGGCCCTGAGGAAATGCCACTTTCAAATTCTGCTAGCTTTAGATTCTTACCTACCCTGCCTTTAAGTGTAAAAAAGTAAGCGTAAAAATATGGCACGTGTCCAAATATGCTTAACTCCAGCAACAGTAATGCTGCCCTGGAGGTGCCATCCACTGAAGAGAGAGTCCTTATAGTAGTAGTTATTTTAGATCAACATTCTTTCATTTCTAACCAACGCTTTCTCATTATCACCCAATTATCCATAATTTTAATTAGGACTGACTTCCCACACCAGCTGTCATCTCTTGAGCTACACTCCGCAAAATATTTTAATGTTAGTGAGGAATGATGGCTTAGTGATTGGCAGTCTTGGCTAATATCTAGGTTTGGTTTAAATATTTGACACAAAAAAATGATGGCTAGTAAGCTATGCATTCCTTCCCTGGATGAAAATACATACCAAGACAAGGCCTGGCTTTGTTATTGTTGCATTCACTTTCTTCTATAGAAATATTGCATTTCTTGGTGAAGTGATGGCAGGATTTATGTTGATCTTCTAGATCCTCTCATCCAAGGGTGAAGGAATTCATTGGCTATGCCTTGAAAAATCTGTAGATTTTTCTCTACTGCCCTCACTGGAACTGTTCACGCTTGACTAACTTGGCTGAGATGCGTGTCCCTGCTGTTTAAGAATGCAGCTCACACAGAGTCCAAGCACATTTCTGGCCTATAGCTCAAACAAAAAAAAAAAAAAAAAAAAGGAGAATGATGTCATGGCCTTTTGTGATGTTTGCCATTTCTTAATGGCAAGGGTAACAACCAGAAGAAGAGGATTGCCCCCCCCCCCCAAATTTTTCCCTGTATTTTTTTTTTTTTTTTTTTTTTTTTTTTTTTTGAAATCTCAGTTATAGAATGGTGCCCTGGTGTACTTAAAGCCCTGGAATATTTTACTATTCTGATTTCACAGTTTTTCTAAGGTAAGACTAACAGGCTGAGCGTGATTATAGGGCAGGTATAGGTGCCACAGACAGGAATCTGATGGAAGGGGTTTTCATTAACATTATTCTAATACTCTAAATACTGATACAAGCAGTAAAGTCCGCTGTCAGAGACTGCAGGTGTGGAAGGTTGACCACCATGTTTAATTTGTCATTTTCAGTTAAGTTTATCACTGAGATGTCTGAGCACTGAATAGTACTATTTTGCAGTCCAACTTGAAGAGAGAAGCCATCAATGTTATAACAGTCAGTCAGATCTATCTTTTTGATACAAGTCAGGAATAAATACAAGATTTAATATAAGAATTATGTGGCAGATACAAAGATGTAAGGTTTCTGAAGTAAGAAAGCTGTGTCTCAATGTAGAATGGAATGGTCAGTTCACTTCAGCATTTAAAAATTTTGACAGGACCTTATAGTTCTCTTTGGCATTTTTATATCTTTTTGAGAGCTCTGCGGGTTGGTATGTAAGTGTTATTTGCTGATCAGTGCCATAGAGACCTTTGCGGTTTGGTTGACATGGTACTTTATGTTACAATAAAGAAGGTTGGACTACTATCTAAATTTTCATGAATTTGTGGGTTGGTTCGATTTTGCAGCAAGGTATCCAATTGCAAGGGATGGGGGATATGTGGGTAGAAAATAACTCATCTAATATGACTGCGGGGTCGGGCTTCCCTCTGGAAGCACTGAAGACAGCAACGAGAGTATTTCTCAAATGTCTCACTCAAAGATGGCTTTCCTCTGCTATTTTGAACCTCCTGGTCACCAATGCTTGAGACTCCATGTCAATCTGTAGTCACAACCAAAGCTGCCAACTGAAATTCTTTATTCAAATTAGCTCCATGTTGGAGCCTACCTTTTGGCCCTGTGGACACCTCAATGTTTAAAACCACTATCTAGAGCCCATCTTTTTTTATTTCCTACCAAGCTTCTCACTTTTCTCACGATGTCATACCAACTCACAACTAATGCATTATCATATCTTGAGCATTTTTTTTTAAATGCATGCAGATGATTAAAACACATGCATGTGTTAAAAGCAGAGAAATGTTTTCATGTCCATTAAAAAGCAATTGTCATCTTAATGGTTTGGCCCAGGCACCCTCAGTCTTATCCAAAAAGGGCCAGTGTGGGTGCAGGCTTTCATTTCAACGAAGTCGTTACACACCTGATTTTATTAATCAAGGAATTTAGCAAAGGGTTGATTAGTAGAATCAGGTGAGTAACTGCTTAGTTGGAATGACAGCCCCGGGCCACTCTAGCCTTTTCTGGGTAAGACCGAGGATGCTTGGTTTAGCATCTGCCTGGTTTAGTTCTACTATGGCTTGAACAGCTTTTGAACAGTTTAAAGGAGGGGGCATATTGACCATATTGAAAATAGAGGTGTCACATTTCTGATGGTATGTGTTTTGAAAAATAAAATCTCAATTAAATTGCATATAGTTATTAAAATAATGCTTATTATATACAATCCCGCTCCATGATTGACAAGCTGAAAACATACCAGCTCTATGTTAACATCTAAGAAAACAGTTAACCAAATGAAAGTCCAAAATTGGCTATCTTTGTGACATTAAATAACAAAGGCCATGCTTCAGAGTTGAAAAGAAATGGTTTATTGAGATGAGTGGAAACAGTACATTGTGGCGGATGCTAGCTGGAACGAAGTTGGGCTGGATGGATTCAGATAGTAGGGAGCAGGAGATAAGAGAAAATGATAATCATGGTGAAAAAATATCTGTTCTCAGTCATGAAGGCTCCATCAAGTTCCAAGAGGTTGCTGTAGAGGAGAAAGGACAGAAGAGAAAGAAAAGAGTTGCACTGAGACAGTATAAATAGGAGGACTGTAAAAGGTCCATTGTTGATGAAAGGAACAGATTTGAAGAATGAACAGGAAACTGAGTAATGGGCAGGATATCAAGGCCTGTTCACCTTCACACACTGATGCACGTTTTTCCTCTCTAAAGTCCTATGTATCTTCATTTAGGCAGGAAGAAGGAAGAGAGTAAAAGACTAACCCTGGGAACCGCTGAAGAAACCTCTGGGTGAGGCAACATCAACCTGAGGCACATGTATACTCACTTTCACACAAATGGGCACGTGCACGCATGCACATACTGCTTTGGAATGGGAACCGACTTTATCCTCACTTGTGGAGACCACCCTTTTTAGAGGTCCTTAACTTATGAAAATAATTATGAACTCTTGCCATTGATCAGTTAGCTGCATGGATCAAGTAATGATTTCACCATGCTTACTGAGAACTTTTGAAAAATCAAAACGTTTCAAAGGGACTTTATTGTTATATGACTTGTATGAATTTGCATAATTCACACATATTCCCATGTGACTACTGAGGACCAATTTTTTAACATAGCAAATGATATACATCTTTATTATACAAACGCCAATTCCAATGAAGTTGGGACGTTGTATAAAACGTGAATAAAAACAGAATACAATGATTTGCAAATCCTTTTCGACCTATATTCATTTGAGTATACTACAAAGACAAGATATTTAACATTCAAACTGATAAACTTTATTGTTTTTTTGGAAATATTCACTCATTTTGAATTTGATGCCCACAACACGTTCCAAAAAAGCTGGGACGGGGCAACAAAAGACTGGGAAAGTTGAGGAATGCTCAAAAAACACCTGTTTGGAACATTCCACAGTTGAACAGGTTAAAGGTGCACTATGCAAGTTTGTTTACTTTCTGCGCGATTATATTTTTATCTCAATTCGCCGACATCTCTCCACGATTCGCTAGCTGCCTGCCCCTAAATTCACTGTAAAAAAACCCGGCTCTGGAGACCGCACAGGCATCTGAAAACTGCAAATAAACACAAGGGGCACAGGCTGTGCCCCATAACATAACAAACCATCCCGCCAATCACCGACAAGAGTTGACAGTTATGGAAGCATGGGAAGGAGGGAACTATGGGAGGGAGGGGCGGGCTTCCTCTGTTTTGTTTGAGTTCGAATGTCAACAGAAGTGAAAGTAAACAAACTTGCATAGTGCACCTTTAATTGGAAACAGGTGAGTGTCATGATTAGGTATAAAAGGAGCATCCCCGAAAGGTTCAGTCATTCACAAGCAAGGATGGGGCGAGCTTCACCACTTTGTGAGCAACTGCATGAGCAAATAGTCCAACAGTTTAAGAACAATGTTTCTCAGTGTACAATTGTAAGGATTTAGGGATTTCATCATCTATAGTCCATAATAACATAAAGAAATTAAGAGAATCTAGAAAATCTCTACACGGAATGTTGTGGTTTTCATTCAGAAATATTTTTGAGGTTCCAGTGATCAGACTAAGGAAAAAAAATTGATTAGCATTTTTTGCTAATCATTATATCAATTGATTAGCAATTGTTTAGCATATTTGAATAATGATTTGCAAAAATGAAAAAACAGTAAATCAGATTTTAAATGACGAAAGGGCTTTTTTTATTCTTTCCTGATGACAGATTACAAAGAGAAATACAACTCCACTCTGAAAGCAAAATAAATTATTTCCAAAAGGCATCAATTTTACCCTGAACTACCCTATCTTCATTTAATACAGCACACTTCTGTTTACCTGTGAAATATGTGTAAACTACTTGTAACCTGCAGTACAGCTGTCTTATCTATACCTTACTGTAGGATATGATGTAGCACCTAATCAGATATGTGAAATGATTCATACCCATCATACAAGGCACTCTCCGACTCAGTCACGTTTTGACATCACAACATCATGTATTTGAATGATTAGAGATCATTCTCCATGATTCGGTAGAGGCCGGCGAACTTGCAATTCCCTAAACCCACATGGCAATGAGAGAAGTTTTGATGACTTTGATCGGCTTACCGTGATGTTTGGGTGGCTCGAGGAACAATCGGGTGTGTAAAAATGTAAAGCGTACATCCAGTCAAGACGATTCAACCGCCAAAAAAAAAATTGTCAGACAATTTTTTTTTTTTTCCAGCCAAAAAAAAATCACATCGTAGACTGGCGACCCTAATTAGCATCCCGTGGCGGTTATGGTGGCATCACTATAGGAATAAATCATCAGCAGACAAAATATTACAATGAATTTCGAAACGAAAACCATCTCCCATTTATAGCCGACACGGAAATAGCCCTGCTGCCACGCGGCACCACCGCCAGGGCGTTGAAAGCCTCAATAACAAACCGCCATCCCGCAGTAGCACCTCACTGGCCCCTCAACGCTGCCGCCAACACCGCCCAAAAATGTACTGCCGCCAATAATCGCCGTGCACCACCATCAAACCGTGACAGTGGCAACTCAATGGGATCGCCATGTCCTCAGTGACCCGCCGTGGTTCCGCCCTGTTCCCCAACTAGCACCGCCAAGAAAAACAATTTGACGGTATGGCTCAAAACTATGAAAACACTACTGGCGGAGTCACTACGGTGATGGCGATTTTGACAAAAATTGGCAGTGGCACCGCCAATCCGGTGTGACGGGGGTATTACCATTTTGTCAAAACTGCTGAAATTTGATTCGCATTTTGCGATGCGAATCCGCCTAATCTGATCACTGGGTTCCCCCATCCTCAAACAATTGGAGAGAGACAGATTCTTCAGAAAATTAGGCTTTATTGAGGCAAATTGATGAATATAAAGCCGAGTTCTTTTTGCGCAAAAAGAACTAACATTCTGCTTTTCAAAAGATAACAACCCTCTTCCAGTGTAATATTGGAAGCATGCATAACTATATGATTTCCGATGAATGATGGTGAATAATGCTGATGACTAAACAGATATTGCCTGAATCAACTGAACAGATGTCAATCAAAGCTACAAAACCCAACTGCTTATGCGTGTGTGAACTGCTTGTGTGTGTGTGTGTGTGTGTGTGTGTGTGTGTGTGTGTGTGTGTGTGTTACTGCTGCTTACATAATATGGTAAGTGATTATGATTATTGATTATGGTTATTAATTATAGTCATTGATTTACTGATGAATATGATGAGAAATATTGAATTATAATCCTCAACAGTTAGTGGCAAGGCCAAAAACCAACACTGAATGCCCATGACCGTTGGTCCCTGAGGCGGCACTGCATTAAAACCAGCATCATTCTGTAAAGGATATTACCATTTGGGCTCAGGAACACTTTGGAAAACCATTGTCAGTTAACACAGTTCATAGCTATATCTACAAGTGCAAGTTAAAACTCTACCATGACACAATACAGAGCTGGACTCACATTCTTTGTTAAGTTTTGCAAATTGCAATAAATCTTCCATAACTCACATTCATTGCTTTCATTTTGCACACCTTACAGCAATTTGCACAGTGACAAATACTATCAAAATCACAAGTACTAACATAAAAGTTAAAAGTAATAAAGCATACCCTTTAAACATGTGCATGCAAACAGTGTGCGAGAGCAATGTCCTGCTGCTTGGTGGAACATCTTGGGGGTATGAGTCTTTGGCTGAAGATGCTCCTCTGCTCCACCAGCATGTTCAGATTATAAGTGACTCTCCATCACTGCCTCCAGAGTCTGCCAATTAAACTCCTCCTCCAGTCACTCAGCCAGCCTGGCTAAATAGCAAAATTTTGAATGCCATTCATTGTTATATTTGAAATTTGTTTCTTGCGCTATTCTCTGCATTGCATGGTTTGTTCATATATACTGCTTTGACATGAAAATTTTCCCCCCACGCTGGGATAAGTAAAGGATCCATCTATACATCTTAACAGTTAAACCCTACAATTGGAGAGTTACATTGGGTTTAGAAAGTTAAATCTGCGCGCACACAGTTGCAGGGACGTGCAAAAGATCGTACTCACCAATATGACCACTATCTATTTTTTTATTTCTTGAAGTACTCGATAATGCTGTTTCACATAGCTATCTTTTAATTTTTAATTGTTTGAATGTCAGAGTGTAGCTGCTCTTCCCTCAATGTGTACCCAGCCGAGGGTACTGTGTTGTGTACACGCCTGCAAAGGCAGAATACCATCTTAATACTAAAATGGCTGTGAGGTAACTTTTTACCTAGTTCATCCGTTCAAATGCATGTAACTCTGTTTGAATAAAAACCCTTTGTATCCCAGTCAGTGACTTTTCCGAAAAGCATGTTATTCATCATCTTATGTGTTATGGGTGTTCTGGAATAAAAAAAGAAAGAAAAAATAGGAGTGGTTTTACCTGTTGTAGAAGGACCATGAGGTCATTTTTACCTCTGCACTATTCTCAGGGCAAAAAGTCTGCATTTGTGCCATTTACTCTTTTGCATCTTGGTCGATTATCAGCACCAACAGGTATTTCTCCATTTGTGTGTGTGTGTGTGCGTGCGTGTGTGTGTGTGTGTTAGTAATCCAGCTGGAATTCCCAGTCATTTTCTTGCCATCTGAAGTAGTGTATTTCTCCAATTTTGTAAGTGTATTGTTTTGAATCTTGGTTGTATAGCAATGCAAATGGTTATTTTTTGACCAGAGTGTGAAATAATACACCAGTTTGAATTCCCAGTCAGTCTTGCCTAAAGAATTTAGTGTATAGACCCTTTCAGTTTAAGGGTGTAAAAAAGTGAGGTTTGGAGAGCGCATGAGCACTGGACATTGTGTATTTCAGAAGAAATACTGGAGACCGTTAACAAACCTGCAGTCAGTGAGAGGAGAGCGATCTCTCGACTGTTAGTGAATTGAGACAGATATGAAAATATTTGGATGTACCACACTCAAAGCTTAAGAAGGGAGAATTAGTCGAGGCAATAATTGAAACACGTCTGCCGTCAAAACCAACATTTGCACACGACAGGCTAACCCCATTTACAGCCCACTCTTCCTCTACTATCGTGATAATTGCATCACTTAAAACGTCTGAAAACTAGGTTCACATGGACTTCATTTTAGCTATTTCAGAACAGATTTTTTGCAATAATCATTTGGTTTCTTTGTGATTTCGATGACATAATTACTATATATAGTCAACAAGTTGAATTTGCTTGCCAGTTAGTTCTGCAGGCGTGAATTAATGTCATTAACACCACGATGGTTGGGTTCCACGCCATAAGACAACTAATTGCTACAGTGTTCCAACAATAAATTCGCACTGCTCAAAACAACCGGGAAGCACACATGATGATAACCTCTTCTCAACATGGATAAGTGCGCAGGTACACAAGTTAAATACAAGGCCAAGACATACCGAAACAAAATCATTACTCCTTGACTAAACGCAACAGATTTGATTTCAGATCCTCATTTGTGCTGAAAACAACAAAGTTGAGGACTTGCCTTGAATATATCTCGCCGATATAGCCTTTCAAGTCTATGTTATGCTGAAGGAGTCAATGGTTTTAGTTTGTCGAAGACTAATGGCGCTTCATCTACATCGTTGGGGTACAGAATTCTGTGACCAACCTCCACTTTTTTCAGGTTTTTATTTGCCAGAACGATTTTAAAAGGGGGCGTCAAAATATTTTGGGGGTTTTATTAGTGAGTAGGGGATTTAGAATTTAATATCAATATTTAATATGCTGTGCAAGCCCTTACAACCCGGTGTGTCATCAGCAACATGGCTGCCAACTTTATATGCTACTACCACGTATAGCAGCACTAGAAATTAAACTAATTTTCTTGATTGGATGTACGCTTCACGTTTTTACACACCCGAAAGTTTCTCTAGGTACCCAAACAGGTAAGTTGAAAAAGGACTAATTTCATTCAATATTGGTGGAGGTTGAATCCAGAACTCTTTCCTCATCAGGCTCTACAAAATCGAGCCATCCAGACACAAAATGCATGCTGCACACCCTAGAATGTTCCTAAGGAACAAAATTCTTCCTGTTTATAGCCCGAATCCACGCTGTTCGCTGCCTTTTACCATGGTCAAAGCAAAAGAACTTAATATTCCCCCCTTTTTTAATGCGATTTGTGTATCTTCTGCCATACGTAGTCTGCAAAGAGCGCGCGCACAAACCAAATCTTGCTTAAGTCGAACTGGTCAAATGCTCTCCTGGGCCGGTATTCAATTCAATTCTTAAGTATTGCACTTAGTGCTGTACTTAAGTAAAAATTGGTCAAATTTGGTATTCAAGTAAACTTTTGGCTAAGTATTTTGCTAAGTTTTTGACTGAGAATTTTACTTATTCTAAGTAAAATTCTCAGTCATACTAAGTAAAAATCTGAAAGTATTTTTGGTATTCAAGTGCGTACAACTAAGTAATTATTTTGTCTTGTCCTGATTGGACACTTAAGTACAATATCATTCTCAAAGAATCATTCGTCGCGACAAGACGTATCATCATGGCTGCTCTCCTCCATCTTCAATTCAACCATCAACACAAAACTTCGTCAGCAAACGGCTAACCAATGTTTACATCCAATCAACGCGTACAATGATACAGAACTTATCAAAAGATATCGTTTCAACAGGGAAGGGATCCTGCGCCTAACTCATTTGATAAAAGATGACATAGCCCCAGGGGCAATACCAGCCATCCAATCACACCCGTGGAGAGGCTGTGCACAGCCCTGCATTTCTACGCCACGGGATGCTTTCAGCGCACAAATGGAGACACCACCCACATCTCCCAGGCGTGACGTCATAATTTTGGCTAAGTAATTTGCTTAGATATCGTCTGACTAAGTCAATGTTTTTCAAGAGGCAAATTCAAATGTCATCGGCCAGTTCTAATCCATCACCATAATCATTTTTACTTGATATTTTCAAAAAAATTGATGAACTATTCTAGTAACTGACTTCTAATTTGCATTTATAAAGGCTGTGGCAGTGCCAGGTAAAAATGACTTCTTGGCCTTTTTAGGAGGTGCTGCATTATTAAAAACTGACTGTTGACTTCACACCAAGTTTTTGTGGGTCAGTTGCACAAGAGCTTTATGTGAACTCAAGATAGAAACAGGGCAGTCAGGTGCCTGACCACACCTCATTTTTAAAGATTATTTTTTGGGAATTTTTTTCCTTTATTTGACAGTTATACAGTGTAGAGAGACAGGAAAGTTGGGGAAGACATGCAGCAAATGACCTGAGCTGGAATCGAACCCAGGTCGCTGCGGGAAGGACACAGCCTTTATGGTACGCACGCTTAGACCGATGAGCCACCGGGGCGCCCCCACACCTCATTTTAACCCCTTTGCGCAGAAGCCAAATCTGGCTATTTATGTGTTACTTTATTTAAGGCTTTATAATTCTAGATTGCAGCTTCACAGAGAGGAAGGGTATGGCTCAACTGAATCAAGACACTTGAAGCATTTAGAATTTCATCGTATTTCAGTTTATTAACATGATTTTGGTGGAGAAAAAAGGGCTGTAAACATAAAAAAAATCTTCATTAAAATTCAGCATTGAAGTTGCAACAAAAAATAATAATACTAAGAATTGAAAAATGGCTGGGGGTTAAAACTATACATTTCTGGGATCATAAACTCCTTGACCACAAGTATAATTCATCTGAGCATTACATTCTAAACTACCTACTCACTAGGAACCAAGTAAGACAGCTATCCAAGTGGCTCCCCAAACTCTAAGATCCCTGAAAAAGGCACACTGTCAAATCATAAAATGATATATTTAACACAAATCAACTTTTGATGCATGAAATTCAATATAAACTAATGATTTTCTTGTTGAATTTAGCATGAGTTTATCAATATAGGTGCAGTTGGACATCTGTGGTCATGAGTAACCTCTCCAAACACAAAACATACCTTTTCTCCATGATAAAGTTTAGAATTTTGTCAATTTTTCTTCAGAGTACCGCAAGCCAGCGCACATACGCATTAAAGGAACTGCTTATTTAACTGTCAGAACATTCATCCCGCAATGAAAAGTGAGCAGTTCCCATTTCTGAGCTCACAACCATTTATAAACACTTTCCACACCTTATCAGGAGCAAGTATAACTCACTAACTCAGTAATATCTGGAATATTCCTAATTTTAAAAGAATGGACATGCCACTATCAGGAAAAAAAACAGTCAATATTCCACCCTAGATTGAACAGAATAGTGCAATGAACATACCAGGCGGCAGGCGCGTCGCTAGAACAGGGAATTGGGGGGGCACAGACACGTCCCTTTATGAAAAGAATTAGTCCTGGCTAGTTCTCAATCATTTTCCTTTACTGACACGTTTTCCAATTATCGTAACTGGCAACTGAAAACACGGTTTATCTCCATATGCGATCTAACAGCGATTAGATGATGGGCTAAATTCAGTACAGTTCTTGAACAAGAACAGAGAATTCGGTTGCACAAAACATCCGTTTAAAACAGTTATTGGTCATTTTCATGATTAACAAAAGGTTCACTCCGAGAGCACTCCACACTTAACAGGTGCTGCTTGTTCTCCTCGATTAGGTAAGACGACAATCATTCATCTGGACGCGTATTTGCTCATTTAAATTAATGTTATTCAAAATTACATACCTGCGCAAAATAGCTTGAGCCGCATGCTTTTTATAGCCTATTTAACCGCCGAGTGCCACGTTTTGTTTTATCAACCCACGCAACACCGAGAGTGAAAGGCGATATTTCATTGGAACAAAGACCAGTTCAATCAACGCGAAGCATTGGCCAATTAGTACATAAATTATTTTTCTGTACTGAATTTAGCCCATGATTTCATTGCTGTTAGATCGCATATGGAAAAAACCATGTCTTCAGTTGCCAGTTACGATAATTGGAAAACAAGCGCCAATAAAGGAAAATGATTGAGAACTTGCCAGGACTAATTCTTGTCATAAAGGGACGTGTCTGTGCCCCCCAATTCCCTGTTCTAGCGACGCGCCTGCCAGGCGGTCTACCGAGGTGTTTGAGCTGTTCGTATATTAAATGAGCCAGAACCTCAGCATTCGATTTCATTGAATACGGTATAAATTCCAAAACAAAAAGCAACATTGAACTAAATGCTACCACAGTAGCAGCATAACCTTTCTTCATTAAATCCCTCCTCCAGAGACAGATGTATCCGGTAGAAGGAACCCTCCAGTCCTGTTTCATTCGGAACAATTCCGATTGACCATGTACGTACCTAATTTAAATCCCGTAAATGTAACTGAACACTTCAGGCCGGTTTTGGATGTTTTTTTTTCTTTGAAATCATGTCATTTTCAGCTGCGCAACCATGCCCCACATCAGGAGAATACAACCTACCTTACTTCTACGCACAAGTTTGTATACTATTCTTATTGTCCAATCAATGTCTTTCAGTCACTGTGGAAAGTTTATACACTCTGTAATTGGATAAGAAACAAGTCAATCAATACATTATTACCGGGGAAGCTTCACATGGGAGTGAACTATAAGGGCTCTAATTTCTTGGCGCAGCGCAGGGTGGCGTAGCGTGGCGCAGCCCACGCAGTGGTAATTTAAATCGGTGCAGCCAGCGCGATAACAATTTCGTCTTGTTGCAACACCGTGCGCGCAGCCACTTTGGCAATTTGGTAGACCAGACGTCTTGCCGAGATGGGTGTGGCGTAGTAGGGGAGGTGTCACATATTCATCATGGCGCGAGTGACAATTTCGTACAAAAAGTCTCCGCTGAAGTTGCCCAGAAAGCTCGCCAGCTCCAACCTGGTTTACTTTCTGTGCAGTGGTAATTTAATGACCGGGCGCACATAAGCGTACCGTCACGAAACCTCACAGGCAGGTTTCCAGAATGTCAGGCACATTTCAAAGCAATAAATAATTACAGCAAGCACTATTTAATGTAACTATCTGAATGAGGACATAAATAATAGTATCTATATCGATTGTCCTGATGTCAGATTAAAAGGCGGTTGGCACGCGTAATGGAAACTCGACCTGGCTTAATCAACGCGGCTGAATCTGTGATGCAAACTAACGACTTCACATCTTTCTCAGCCAACCACAAACTGCCTATGTAATGCTTGCGTTCTATGCTCAGTAAAACCGCTTGCACACTGGGCCTTGAAACAAATTTTTCGCCACGACTGATTACAGTAAAAGTCAATGCAAAACCTTGAATGCCGCGTCTGTTTATTAAATCTGTGTTCTTCCGTTGAAGATAGACAACAGTCTTTATTCGGTCTCTCTTTTGAAAATTAGTCAGATGGATCGAACAGATTCATGCTTTATTTCCGCACCAGAGATAAAATAGTGCTTGTAGTCAGTGACCAAATCAATTCCATGACCATTGACATTGTGAATTAAATATCGCATGCACGATCAAGACTGTCGGCCTTGAAATGCAAAATACTCCATGTCCGGCAGCCAGCAAAAAAGTAAAAGTATTAATATGAGAATAGATTTATAATGAAATAAAGAATAAAAATATATCACCAACAAACAGAACATCCAAAAAAGATGGCCCGCAAATAAATAAATCGCAGTGTTCAATGGATGTTCTGTTTGTTGTTAAAATGTTTCTTTTTGTTCTTTATTTCATTATCATTCTGTTCTAATCGTCCTCTTTTTTTTTTTTTTTTTGGCTGTCAGACACGGAGTATTTTGCATTTACTGTTCGACAGGCATTGTACATTGTCCCGCGCCAATGTCGACTCACTTTATTGAGCAGAGCTTAAACAGAAACATTGATTGAAATTCTCGGTACTCATCTTGAAGAACTGAGCCCTCTTATCAAAACATTCACGTTTAATATCTAAAAGATTCTGTAGATTTGAAGAAATTAAAAACAATAATCGACTGTCGGACACGGAGTTTTATTGAAACCATCCGTCCGTCGGACACGGAGATATATTTAAACCCTGTCCGACTTTTCGGACACGTGAACACTAGTTCAACGCAGCAAAAGCAATCTGTCGTCTTAAAATTAGTTTGGCGTCCAGTGTGCAAGCGGCTTAAAACTAATATTATTGTCACTTAGGTTTCATCGCTTTTAGTGGGGAAAAGGAATACAGCCTGATTGCTATGATCTCGTACTGAGTTAAGATCACATATTGAAAATAAATGTGTAACGTATCTTGCATTGTTGTCCATGCATGTTAATCCCAAAATTTTAAGCAGCAACAGGGTGTAATAATAGGAACACACCATCCATCGTTTCTCTTCCCAATGATGCAGGCAGAAGAAATAAATGAGCAACCGTCGTATTTCATTTCAACTTCATATATTTGAATGATCTGGCGTAGTTTTGTTTTGAAATTCCATTTAAGTTAAGCTAATGGTGATAATTAGCGAATGCCCTAGCTAGCCAGCTAACTCATATTAAGTAATGCTTAATATAAAGCGTGGCGGTGCAGAAAACATGCCTGAAGCAGCAAAGTAAAATGCAACGATTAACGCATCATGCAGATATAGGACAGAGGCTTCTTTATTTCAACACTTTAAAAGGTGAGGAGAGGAGCTCATTTTATTGGTGAAGAGTTGACTCGGCCGTGTTAAACCCATTAAGCCTTTTCTCCTCCTCTTTGCCACTTGCGCCGCAGGAGGGCAGAGGCGGACAGAGGCTACTTAGCCAGGCTCGCCAGGCACGAAATTGCAACATCGCCTGGACACACCCGTTGGTGCCGGCGCTCCCCCCCCTATTCGCCGCGCCTGCGCCTGGTCTCTGAATTTAGAGCCCAATGTGTGCGTGAAGCAGGTGAGCCTAAAGTAAATAATTGAGTGACTGGCTATCAACATGAGTGCTTAGGAGGATATAAAGGAGCGCTGAATTCATCGAAGGAGGAACATACGGGTAAATCCACAGTAGGGAACTATGCGTTTTTGATATGTGCTTATTATAATTGATGGTAGAAGGACATAGTATCAATACAATATCGAATTTTCGCTTCAGAAATCAGATTTTTCTTCACTACTAATTGCGATGCCATTGGCTCACTGTAGCTGAAGTGGTTGTTACAGAGAACAAAGGTTTTTTTTCTGTCGCAAGAAATCATTTTTTAAACTGCTGGATAGATACTATGGGCAAGTATATTGAGCAGTTTGCACATCAGGCTTAGCCGAGCAGTTTAATTCATGCAACTCCTGAAAAACAGAGATGGGAGTGAACTCCTCCATATTCTAAACTGTGTTCAAGCCGAGCTTGCTTGTGAATATTCAATAACTGATCCAGATGTGCAATCTAGTGATAGAATAGTGTAACTGCATGCATAAATTTGCAGCTCCATGGACGGACACATCTGCACAAAGGGGTTAAGACCAACACGCCCATGGGCACTCAATTTGGTGCAAATGCATTCCTTTCTTAGGCATGGATGCTGGACAGGATAATGGTATCTGTGTCGGTTGGAAAGTAGCAAAAACACTCGCGCTAGGCTTTGCGCTGGGTGTAAGATAGACGCCTTGATGTAAATGCTCTAAAACCTTCTAAAACAGCTGATGAAGTTGATGAAGTTCTGAAAAAGTGCTTTTTTGAAGGTGTAAGGTTTTGATCACAGAGTGGCAGTACATTCCCCTGAGCAGTCTATCTGGCGTGCCAGAAAATTCAAGAAACATACTTGATTTTCCTATTTCTTGATGGTAAAAGAAAGGCATTAGGGTTCTTCTAAAAATTTTTGCAGTTTACAGCATAGCCTTGAACAGCAGCTATGAAGACAATACGACTGAAAAATGAATAAGATTGATGTTCCTTTTATCAATGTCAGTGACTGCTTTTCCAATAATGCTGTCTCTGCTGTCTGTAAAGATCGGATTTTTTTTTTTTTTTTTTTTTTGCCAATAAGTAAACTTTACACCTCTGATCCAATTCTTTTTACTGTTCAAACAGTAGTTATTTCAAGTGGCTATAAACAACTTTTTTGATTTAGCCCATACCCACACAAGTATTTTAAAAAAACTGTTTTTCTTCTTTCCTTACACTATAAATGCAATCTCAAGAGGATACCAAACTAATATATAATGTAATTTCGTATAAAAGATGTACGCCCATTACAAGCCTAAAAAAAGAAATAAACCAACGTCACAAGCCGAAAACTCTGTTTTTCCCGTCTACACGTAAACACCAAAACTGGAGTTTCCAGACGTCTTCACCTTGGAAGTCATCATCCAAAAGGCCTATTTTCAGAGGGTGAAAAAGCATATTATCACGTGTGGCCAAAATCCACAGAAAATGCTATGGATTCAGAAATACCCATGTACATGTGGACAGAGCCAAAGCCTTGCTTTCACTATGCAATTCTGTCTGACATCGGGGCTGTGTGTCACTTATTGTGCAACTTGCCCTCGCTGACTTCCCCTTGGCACTTGCCCTCAGGGAATCTCTGCCATCATCATAAGTGTAATTCCATTTGTCAGGTAAACAGAAGTAAACTTGGTGAGGTCAACCCTCAGAGGGCAGAGAGAGAGAGTGGATGACGATGGTCACTCCAGAGGTTCACATCAGTGGCGTAGCCAGAACTTCAAAATATGTAGGCACAGAACATCCCTTTAGAACAATTATTAGTCCTGACTTGCTCCAAATCATTTTCCTTTATTAAAATGCTTTCCAATTATAGAAATAATCTATTGGCAATTAAAGACACAGCTTCTCTCTTGATGCAATCTAAGGGCGACTGAACATTCAGAAAAATAATTTACACATAAATAGGTATTTGCTTTACGAGAGGTAAACTGCTCTGAAACATCCGCGCTATCTTTTTGGCTCATCAGGCAATCTAACCTCCATTTTATGATTGTTTAAATAGTTTAAATTAAACCAAACATTTGATTTGAAACATCTTTTTACAATTTTGAATAAGGGTGATTGAAAAAGCAGCAATTGTGTGTCCAAATGAATGGTTGTTGTCTTGCCCAATGAGGAGAATTACAAACACCTGATAGTGGAGTGCATTCAGTGTGAATGTACTGTATCGTTAATTAAGATTAACGATTAAGAGCAAGTCGGGACTAATAATTGTTGCAAAAGGATGTTCCGTGCATACACATTTCAATCAAAAAGACTCCGGAATTAAAGGGGAAAAGATTTATTGACAATGAAATAAATTCAATATTATCTTTGGCGATGACTCCGTCCTCGAGGATCCTTCAGCAAGGTGGGGTGCAGATCTGCCGGCGTAGCAGGCAGTGGCAAAGCCATCCCCCATTTGGAAGGAAGGGTCATCTGGTCAGCAGGGAAATGGGTTTGATGCTGGTCAGAGCCAGGAAGTTGGTGGTGGTGGGTGATGCAAAATCTCTGCAAACAGCGAACGGAAACACGTTATGGGTATTTATATAAAAGACCTATGGTTGCGATTGGGTGAATGAAATTTCCTAGGCATTCCAACGTCTCGTGATGGAACTTTTGTTTACACTTTCATTTTGAAGTTCTGCCTACACCACTGGTGCACATAATCCACAACGCATTGCAGTGATACATTTGGCACAAGAAAATACATCCACGGTTATGTGACAGTTATGTATGTAAAACTTTGGGTGCTTATCACTGAACAAGGAGAACACAAATTTAGAGCGGTCAATCTTTCAATCTTAGTGGCATTCCGTGGGCAGTATGAAATGCCTTAGGTAACCCGACCTTTCAATGCTTCAAGAAATAATCTTGAAGAGTTTCAGTTAGATAAATGTCTGATAAGTCACCATCTATTGCTGAATAAGATAACACAATGATGATAAAGCCTATGGCCCTCTAATGAAAGGCATTGAATTCGCATTATTGACGACTGGGTTTATAGTAGCTACATTCCTGGGGAAAACCACAAATAGCGCACAGTTAGTGACACAGTTTCCATCACCCAACAGAGATTAGTCTGCCAGGGAGAGTAGGCAGAGCTAAGGCAACAGGCTCCTTCTTCAGTTATTTTCTGGTGTCTGTTAGTGTTGCGAGTAAACTTTGGTCGAACAAACAAATAAAAGGTTGTTGACTACAGATGTGGGTCGCACTTTAAATGAAGTGTTGCTCATAAAGGCTTTATACAGCATGTACAACCCCAATTCCAAAATAGTTAGGACGAAGTGTAAATTGTGAATAAAATCAAAATGCAATGACTTTCAGATCACGAGCCAATATGTTATTTAAAATAGATCATAGATAACATTTCAAATGTTGAAACTGAGACATTTTACATTTTTATCCACAAAATGAGCTCATTTCAAATTTTCTGGCTGCTACAGGTCTCAAAAAAGTTGGGACACAGGCAAAAAAAGGGCTGAAAAGGCAATTAATATATAAGAGAATTGTGAGGTACGATTCAAGAACCACACAAGAGAATCGAAATGCCAATCTTTGTAAAACTTGATTCGTTCCAAGTCGTGACCAAAGAAGCACAGAGATTGCAGTACCGGAGGGATAAACAACAGTAGTCGAGGGACAGGCAGGGGTCAAAACCAAAGGATCAGAGTTCTCACGGTACATAAACGTAAGGCAAAAATTCAAAATCCAAAAACAGGCAATGGTCATACACAGGGCGTCAGTAGATGGAATCATAGTCAAACAGGCAGGGGTCAAACAATCCAAAATATCAAACAAACAAGGCTAGGCAATCTCGTGGTCGTAAGGAAGGATGTTGAAGAAGAAACAAATCACAATTGGCATACACGGCTCTCTGCTCAAAAGGAAATGATCAACGTTCTGACAAAGTCAGAATCACAGTGAGGACTCTAAATAGACAGAAGGGAAGTCACATGCTATGCAGGGAACAGGTGAGCTGGATCAGACTAATTAACAAAGGAATGAACAAGAGGAAGTTCCTAACCACATGAAATTGGCGAAAGCCAAAACACGGACAGGGATGACACAGACAGCCTATGACAAACAAACGGCTCCAGTTAGGGAGTACTAAAGTGCACAGAGTGAGAGGCAGAACAGTGTTTAACCAGGTGCGGAGAATCCGCTGAAGCACAGTGTTATGGCCCCAATTTGTTATGGCGTCGATTTGTTATGGCGTCACGGACAGCAAGGGATGACAGACAAAATTGTTAAACTTCAACAGATTTAATTAAACAAACAGAACCAATCTACTCTCTACCCTACTGACCAAGATTGAAATAAAATAAAAAATAAGATATTTACAGTTCCCTGTAATGGAGATGGGCTGCTCTGTTGTGATGTCCTGGGACAGGAAAATGCTCCAACACAGGCAAAAATCCACAAAAAGCTTAAAAGGTCTTGAAAAGAGTGACAGGTCTGGTCAAATGTATCCTTCTTGCAATTTCTCCTACTACTCTACACTCTCAATTTTTCTCCTTATATACTCTTGTCCAGCCCCCTCCCATTTCTGGGACTTTCCCCTCTGGGCATGCCCTGGACATGCCCAACCTAGCTTCAGACTGGGCTTCACAAAAAAAAAGTCAATACTGCCATCTAGTGGCTATTTACCACATTACACCTCCATTCCAAAAGGGAAAAATTTTGACTCATAAAGGCAAAATTTTTCTTTTCAACTCTAAAAATGGTTAAGTTGACACTTGTATATACATACATATAATACAATATGCTAATAAACACAGGTGATATATATACACATATTCAAACACAGGATAAGCAATCAGCAATTACATTGTCAGTACCCTTTACATGCTTGATTTTCCAAGTCAAACTCTTGTAAAATCAAACTCCAATTCAACAATCTCCGATTCTTGTTTTTCATCTTACTCAAAAACATTAACGGATTGTGGTCAGTATATACAATCATTGGCTTTTGCCCTGTACAAACATAGACCTCAAAGTGTTGTAAGGATAGAACCAGAGCCAACAGCTCCTTCTCAATTGTGGAATAGTTCTTTTGGTGGCGTCGAACTTCCTGGAGAAGTATGCCACAGGATGCTCAATGTCATCAGAGTCACTTCTCTGTAGGAGCACAGATCCACAAGCTTGTCGCTAGCATCGACTGCCATGGAGAAACGGTTTGTTGAAGTCAGGAGATTTGAGCACAAAAGTGACACAGCAGAGACTTCAGGCGTCGAAGGCTCTTTGGCATGCTTCATCCCAAGTGAACTTTATGCCTTTCTTCAGTTGGTTGGTGAGACTGAGAGCAATCTCAGCAAAGTTCTTGCAGAACTTGCGGTAGTACCCGATCATTCCAAGGAAGCGGCGCAAAAGCTTTTTGTTGTCAGGAACGGGAAAGTCCATGATGGCTTGGACTTTAGCACTTATGGGTGCCACCTTACCCTGGCCTATAGCGTAGCCAAGATACGTGACAGTAGCACAACCAAAGTCACTCTTGTTCTGGTTAACAGTCAGGTTAGCCTGGGTCAAGCGCTGGAACAACTTCTCTACATCTTTCAGATGTTCTTCCCAGGAGTCACTCCATGTGATCAGGTCGTCGATGTACGCACCCGTGTGTGGCAATCCGGCGATTGTAGACTGTATTATCCTTTGGAACGTGGCTGGGACATTTTTCATGCCAAAGGGTAGGACTTCATACTGGTATAACCCAGATGGTGTGGCAAAAGCAGAGATGCTCTTGGCCCTCTCAGTTAAAGGCACACACCAATAACCCTTCAATAAATCAATCTTGGTCAGAAATTTTGCTTGCCCTACTCTATCGATACAATCATCAATCCTAGGTATTGGAAACACATCAGTTCTAGTTACAGCATTGACTTTGCGATAATCTGTACAGAATCTAGTGCTTCCATCAGGTTTTGGAACTAGAACACAGGGTGAACTCCAATCTGAGTTAGAGGGTCTGATAATATCATGTTCTAACATGTACTCAACCTCTTTCTCAGCAATCTTTCTCTTTTCAGGATTCATCCGGTATGGATGCTGTTTTATTGGTTTGGCATCACCAACATCTACATCATGAGAGGCTACAGAACCTCTCTTTGGAACATCAGGAAATAGATCTTTATATTTCTTGATCAACCTCTCAAACTGATCTTTCTGTGAGGGTTCTAAGTGCTGGAGTTTTACATCAAGATTTTGCAACACTTCAGAATTTGACAATTTACATGAAAGAACTTCAGCTTTAATTCTAGGTTCATCATCTTGAAACTCCCCTCATCTTCACAAGTCTCGGCCATAGGAGGATCTGGAAGTGACAGCTGCAACCCTAGCATTCCTATCATAATAAGGCTTCAGCATGTTAATGTGACACAACTGTTTTGGCTTTCTCCTATCTGGAGTCTTCACAATGTAATTGAGATCATTGAGTTTTGTCAGAATTTCATAAGGACCATGAAATCTAGCCTGCAATGGATTGGACTGTAAGGAAACAACACAAGGACCTTGTCTCCTGGTTTAAACTCACGGCTTCTAGCCTTATGATCATACCAAGTTTTCATTTTTGACTTGATTTCAAGTTCTCTTTGGCTAGGTCACAAGCTGCATGCAGTCTTTCCTTGAACTTGCTAACATAGTCTAACAGACTGATATCGGCTCTTTCTCTTGCCATTGTTCACTCAACAATAGCAAAGGTCCTCTCACTTCATGGCCAAACACTAACTCAAACAGACTGAATCCAGTAGACTCCTGCACTGCTTCCCTAGCTGCAAACAACAGCAAATGAACACCTTCATCCCAGTCTTTCTCATGGTCATAACAATAAGTCCTCATCATTGTCTTGAGAGTGGAATGAAACCGCTCTAAGGCACCCTGACTCTCTGGATGATAGGCACTGGAAAGAATCTGCTTCGCACCTAGTTCATACACAACCTGCTGAAACAATCCGGAAGTGAAATTGCTACCTTGATCTGACTGAATTTCCTGGGAAGGCCAAACAACGTGAAGAACTTTATCAAAGCCTTGAGATTGCAGTTGCCTTGATGTTGCGTAGAGGTATGGCTTCAGGGAATCTGGTAGATGCACACATGATTGTCAACAAGTACTGATTTCCAGATCTAGTCTTGGGCAATGGACCAACACAATCAACGATGACCTTGGAGAAGGGCTCCCCCAAATGCTGGGATAGGCTGCAATGGAGCTACAGGTGGGTCTAACTGGTGTTCTCCAACTACCTGACAAGTCACGACAGGTCCTGCAAAAGTTGGAAACATCTTTCCAAAGTCCAGGCCAGAAGAAGTGTTTCATGATCTTGTCAACAGTCTTGTTAACACCAAGATGACCTCCTAAAGGCAAACTATGAGCCATTGTTAAGATCTCATTCCTGTAGACCTTGAACAACAATTTGCTTGACCACTGCCCAATCTGCATTGGCAGGGATATCAGGAGGCGCCACTTCGCATCAACACTCCATCCTTGAGATAATACCCAACTGGAACTTCGTCTATTTCTTCATCAGGAAGGGCTCTTTTCTTTAGTACACAAATTTCAGGATCATTGGTTTGCTCCTGAATCAACCGCTTTCTGGACAGAGACAAGTCTCCAGACACATCAGAATCACCAGACCCATCTGGCTGGCTGAATAGAGAACTGATAAAAGTGTCTGATAAGTCCTCAAACGGAGAAACCATAGTAGGCTGAACAGAGTCATGGGGCGAACCACCTGAGTCATGACTATTCAAGGTGCTGAACGGCACCACATCATCTTCTTCTTGAGCCTTCTTAGCCATAGCACGAGTCACTGCACAGGAAGGATAGAGATGGGTCTTCATCACTATCGTCAGTGCTCAGCTGTGAAGTAAGATGAACAGGGGGAACTACATTGCCCCCAGCCAGGTCATTGCCTAGCAACAGAGAAACACCCTTGATAGGTAGACTTGACATAAGTCCCACCTTCACCCGTCCTGTAACTAAATCTGACTTCAAGAATACAGAAGCGCCTTTTTTTACAGACACAGTCCTCCCTTCAATACCTTGTACAAGTATAAAATCCCCAGAAGCGGTCACATCACGTAACTCCAAGGAGTCCATCAACAAAAGTGACTGAGAAGCTCCGGTATCCCTTAGGATATATATGGGGACAGGAGGAGAATGCTCATTCAGAGCCACAAATCCCTCTGACACAAATGGAAGAAATTCCTCCCTCACAAAATCAGCAGTATCAGGCTTCTTAGCCTCACAAGGAGCAGGCAATTTAATGATCGGTCATCTACTACAGGGGTTTCTAACCTTATCTTCACAAAGGCATTAGGTTTGGTATCCTTTTCTTTTTTTTTTCTTAGCTTTAAGGAACCAACAGTTAGTTGTAACATGACCAGATTTCTTGCAATAATTGCAAAACTAGACCACTTTTGTCACTGTCAGCTTTCACACTTTGTTCAGACCTTTTACTGGATTTCTGAGCACCATCACCAGATTTGTCTTTGTCTTTGGGTGAGGAATCTTGGGTATCACCGTTACCTTTCTTCTGAAATTGGGACCATCTATTGTTACTGCTAGACTGAAATTTGGACTTATGTGAGAACATATTCGTCTGCAAACTTGGCAGCTGATTGCAAATTCAGTGCTTGCTTCTCATTAAGGTAGGTCTTAATATCATCCTTGACACAGTTCTTGAATTCTTCAACTAACACCACCTCTTTTAGTGAGTTGAAATCATCCTTGACCTCCATAGAAAGTACACCAGCGCTCAAAAAAACCTTCTTCTCGTTAGCAAATTCCACATAAGTCTGATTGTCAGATTTCTTCAGACCTCTGAATTTCTGTCGGTAAGCCTCTGGAACCAACTCATAAGCTGTCAAAATAACCTTTTGACAACCTCATAATCAGAGGAATCATCTGCAGACAAAAGCCGAATAGGCTTGTTGAGCTTTACCCTTGAGGACAGTTTGCAACATCAGAGGCCAGTGTTCCTTTAGCCACTGACAACTCTTAGCTACCTTCTCGAAGCACTGGAAATACTTATCAACCTCCTTCTCTGAGAATAGAGGCACCAGCTTTACCTCCTGGCTAGCCGAAATTTGTTTTCACCTTGAATTTTGATTTTTAGTAGCTCCATTTGGAGCCTTTCTTCCCTGTCTAATTTTTTCTAAATCAAAATCTCTCTGTCTCTGTCTCTCTCTTTCTGCTCTTTCCTCTTTCTCTCTCTCAAATTCTCTTTGTTTTTCTTTTCCTCAATTTCTTTTCTCTCTTTTCTCTCTCTCAAATTCTCTTTGTTTTCTTTTTCCTCAATTTCTTTTCTCTCTTTCTCTCTCTCTTTTTCTCTTCTCTTGCTAATTTTTTCTAACTCAAACTGCCTTTGTTTTTCTTTTTCTTCAATTTCTAGCATTTTTTAATTTAAGTTCCAATTCTACATTTGGATTTTCCACGGGAAACTGTTCCAGATCTCCTGGTGCAAACACATTTTCATCAATGTAATATTCAACAATCTCTCTAGAGTCTTGCTTTTCGCATGGCTGGTTTTTACATCTGTCAGCTCTAACTGTCTGCATATTTCTAGCAGTTCTGTCTTTTTAAAAGACTTCAAAACCTCTCGGTTGGTGATGCCAAGAAATCATCCATTGCTGTTGATCTGCCAATATATATCTAGGAAAATTCAAAAAACAATTTCACAATGTGAAATTTTAGATTTTCAATAAATGACTCGCACAATGGTCTATCGGACGAGCCCCAATTTGTTATGGCCCCAATTTGTTATGGCGTCGATTTGTTATGGCGTCACGGACAGCAAGGGATGACAGACAAAATTGTTAAACTTCAACAGATTTAATTAAACAAACAGAACCAATCTACTCTCTACCCTACTGACCAAGATTGAAATAAAATAAAAAATAAGACATTTACAGTTCCCTGTAATGGAGATGGGCTGCTCTGTTGTGATATCCTGGGACAGGAAAATGCTCCAACACAGGCAAAAATCCACAAAAAGCTTAAAAGGTCTTGAAAAGAGTGACAGGTCTGGTCAAATGTATCCTTCTTGCAATTTCTCCTACTACTCTACACTCTCGATTTTTCTCCTTATATACTCTTTTTCAGCCCCCTCCCATTTCTGGGACTTTCCCCTCTGGGCATGCCCTGGACATGCCCAACCTAGCTTCAGACTGGGCTTCACAAAAAAAAAGTCAATACTGCCATCTAGTGGCTATTTACCACATTACAACAGCAATGTAAATTGAGTGAAGGCAAGGGGCGGAGACTAGAGCAGAGCGAGTGCTGAGAGCTTGTTAGTCAATTAGTAATGTGCAGCTATACAATCCCTAAGTGCTCGTTAGTAAGTTAGTATAATGTACAAGGTTAGTTGCTGTTAGTAGATTAATAATAATAAACTGTTAGTATTTGTTAGTAATGATAGAACAGTAAGGTGAAGGAAGTAAACGAGATTGGAAAGAATGTTTGGAAACCCAGAAACCATTGAAATCACCTGCAGCAGTTAAGCACACAGACTGGGGAGACGGACTGAACCAACTAGATCACAAGACAGGGGAGACAATGGTGCAATGGAATACAGCAATGGCAAGAACCGAAAACCAGAATGTACAATAAATGGAAAATCATAAAAATAAAGACATGGTAAGCACAAAAACATGGCAAAACAGGGCATGACAGATCAGAATCAGCAAGAATCAGCTGAAAGAACATTTAGCAAGTAATTAAAGGTGACATAGAATGGTTGAACGGGGTATTTATCCTGGTTCTGTGATGCAACATAGACAACAAAATTTTGGTTGGGTCTGTAATGCCTCAGAAGCTTCCTAAAAACCTCTCTCAAAAAGCTATGTTAGGGTGGGGGATTTTGAACCCGTTGTTTTGCACCTATTTGGTGACCTTTCGGGCTTAACTGGCAACCTCATTATGAAATGCAAGCACTTGACTATGATTGGCTGGCTTTGCTGCCACTCAAAAGAATGTAACTTCGCCCAGACCGGTAGGGAAAATGGAAAACACTCACCGGCTTCGAAACACGGACTGACCAACTTTAAGCAGCTATGGCATATTCAGAGATTCAGCCTTATATGTTTGAGCCCAAATCAGATGAGGACACTGAATTGTAGGAAGAACTAGCCCAGCAAAGGCTGGATTCAAACGTTTCTGAATGGTAAGTATTTTTGAATGTTTTTTTTTTTTTTCAAGCTGCTAAGGCTTACACATTCAGAGTGAGTCTCTTGCATTGACGGTCCTGTGCCATAGGCAGCAAGTATTCAATCAAAGCGCAGTGAAGAAATTCATTTGCGGAATTTAAGTCCTTGTGCAATAAGTTAATCCGTTTCACGTGCATTACGGTGGATTTCCCCACTAGTGACACGGAAATCGATTATGACTCTGGAATTCTCACGCTTGTCTTTACTGAGGGATTGGAAGCCATGGAATTGCATAAAGGCGTGTATGCAAATTATTTTGAAGGGGGAAACGGAATGAGAGTGGGGGGGCAGTGAGATACATGTGACATCATATGTATCCGTTGTTCAGATTGGCCCGTTTTCTGGTGGTCATTTTTAAAAGAGGAATTTCTATGAAACGGAGATGTTCAGAATGTATAGCACTTTTTGTGTGTTCTTGAATGCGGGTAGACTACCGTTATTCAACATAGACAAGGTAAAAACGGTTTTTGATTCTTTGCCACCTTTAAGTTAACAGTCATCAGGTGTGTTACATGATTGGCTGTAAAAGGGATGTCTTAGAGAGGCTGAGTCTCACAGAAGAAAGATGGCCAGAGGCTCTCCAACCCATGAAGGCTTGCTTAAAAAAAAATGTGGAATACTTTAAAAACAATGTTCCTCAAAGTCAAATTGCAAAGGCTTTGAAGGTCTCATCATAGACAGTGCATAACATCATCAAAATATTCCGAGATACTGGAAGAATCTCTGTGCGTAAGGGACAAGGCCAAAGACCTTTACTGGATGCCCGTGATCTTCGGGCCCTCAGATGCCACTGCATCACTCACCGGCATGATTCTGTCATTTACATTACTAAATCGGCCCAGGAATACTTAAAGAAACCCCTGTTTGTAAACACAGTCCTCCGTGCCATCCACAGATGCCACCTAAAACTCTATCATGCAAAAAGGAAGCCATTGTTGAGCATGATCCAGAAGCGCCGCCATGTTCTGTGGGCCAAGCCTCCTTTAAAATGGACTGTAACAAAGTGGCAAAGTGTCCTGTGGTCAGACGAGACCAATTTTGACATTCTTGTTGGAAATCATGGGCGTTGTGTCCTCTGGGCTAAAGATTAGAAAGACCACCCCTCCTGTTATCAGTGTTCAGTTCAAAAGCCACCATCTCTGATGGTATGGGGATGCATTAGTGCATATGGTGTGGGACACTTGCATGTTTTAAAAAGCACCATGAATGCTGAAAGGTATATAAAGGTTTTAGAGCAACAAATGCTCCCCTCCAGATGAAATCTTTTCCAAGGAAGGCCTTGTGTATTTCAGCAGAACAATGCAAAACCACATACTGCAGCTACTACAACAGCTTGGCTTCGTAATAGAAGAGTCCGTGTGCTGAACTGGCATTCCTGCAGTCCTGATCTTTCACCGATTGAGAACATTTGGCGCATAATTAAACGAAAAGTCCGTCAAAGGAGACCCAAAACTCTCCAGCAGCTGGAAGCCTGTATTAAACAAGAGTGGGATCAAATTCCAATGGCTAAACTCAAGAAACTTGTCTTCCAATGCCCAGACACCTCCACTCTGTGTTAAAAAGAAGAAGGGTGTTTTTCTCCTGTGTCTCACTCTTGGTTTATTTTTCAGCTTTCATTTCTGCCGTCTGAGGATTGATTCACTTTTGCCCAAACTCCAGTGATGTTGTTTGACAGCCTTGAGCATGCCTGCGTCTCGTTGTCCAATCTCATTTGCTCATTCGAATCGGCTGTGGTATTTCATTCATTACTTCCACCTGTGCTTAATGCTGGGTCTCGCTAAACTCTGAGTGAATGCGTTCTCTGATAGGATAATTACTAACCCGTACTAACCAGCACTTATTTGAGGGTGTTTGTATATATTTTGTCACGTAGTATTAACCTTAATTAGCTCATTAGCGTGTGTGAGCGTTTCAACCTTTTATAATTTCTTCCTAAGCTTTCCCTGTTTAACTACATTTACACTATGCTTTCCTTCGCTTCTCTCGTGGTGTTTTTATACTTGTCACGTTAAGATTACCTCGATCTAAACCGTCTAGTTTGATTGTCTCAGCATCTTGTCTCGAGTCATTATTGTTAAACCGGTTCTTGTGAATTTGTTTATTAATCCCATGTGTTTCTGTTTCCTTCTGAGATTGCCTTCCGAGTCCCCGCCTCCTCCCGTGTGTATATCTGTGGGCTGGAGGGAAGTGATCCTCAGACGGAACCTTGTTGGCTATGCGCTACATTGTGAAATCTCAGCTCCTGTGCCTTCCTGAGTATTTCCTTTGTACGATTCCCGAGTCTTGTGTTTTTGCTGCGCCCACGTCTTGTCTCCCTTTTGTCTAAGTCTCCCAGTGTTTCCGTCAGTCTAGTTAGGTTAAGTTTTTGTTTTCTAGTTTAGCCACTCATTGAGTGTGTACCTTTGTTTCCCCCTGCCTTCGGCAGTGTACCTTAGTTTTTCCCATTCGTTCTGTGCATGTGCACGGTGTTTTGTTTCTGGCCTGATTGCCTGCTTTTCTCATTCACTGTTTTGGTGTTCAATAAACACTTTTGTTCCTGCATCTGGTGTCCCCCCCGACCACTTCTTGACAAAGGGATGCTACATCATGGTAAACAGGCCCCTGTCCCAACGTTTTTGAGACCTGTAGCAGCCATCAAATTTGAAATGAGCTCATTTTGTGGATAAAATTGTAAAATTTCTCAGTTTCAACATTTTCCATGTTATGTCTGTTCTATTGTGAATAAAATACTGGTTGGTGTTATTTGAAAGTCATTGCATTTTGATTTTATTCACAATTTACACTTTGTGCAAACTATTTTGGAATTGGGGTTGTAAAATGCCTTCATAAATGAGACATAATGTCTTCATAAATCATACATAAGCAAATATCATGCTTTGTAAAGGATGAAATAACACATCCTTATTCAGCATGTGATGCCAGATGTCATATAACTGAAAATGACACTTAGCTAGTGACTAAATACTACAGTATAAAGGAGATATTGTCAGCTAAGTGACATTGTCATTGTCACATCTGGCATCACATACTGAATAAGGATGTAATACTTCACCCTTTACAAAGCATGACATTTGCTTATGTATGATTTATGAAGACATTATGACTCATTTATGAAGGCATTATACATGCTCTACTTTATGAGCAACGCTTCATCTAAAGTGTGACCCAGATGTGGAAACATCACTTCAAGCGAATCCAAAAAAGAAACCAATTTGATGATTATAACAGGGCATTGAATCAAAAATGGAAAGTGACGATCAGAAAGGAAAAACCAGAGTAATCACCAGAGTTGCCCTGCCAAGGCGAAGAGCACTGAAACAAAGAAAAGGCCCCGACATGGCTCTGGGTCTAGGCTCTGAGGGGGCCAATTCATGAGTGATGATGATACCTCCTGCTTGAATATTTCACAATTTGAATCTTGTCGATGTCATCCTGGAATACGCCTGTGCCATTCGGGATTTAAAAAGTCAATTGATGGGTTACTGGTCATACAGTCAGGTAGTCTGCTGAATTCATTTTATCGCTACAGAACAGTGCTGAGCCGACACCTGATCAATTTACGCAACCCGACATCGTAACACTGCCTCCAGAGGCTTGTACAGTGGACACTATGCATGATGGGTGCATCACTTCATGGGCTTCCTTTCTTACCTTGATGTGCCCATCACTTCAGAACAGAGTAAATCTGGGCTCATTAGACCACTTGACCTTTTTTTCATTACTCCTTCATGCAATCTTTATGCTCTCTTGCAAATTGAACTCATTTTTCCCCAATTAGCCTCACTAAGAAGTGGCTTTCTTGTGGCCATGCTGCTGTTTAATCCCAGTCCTCCAAGTTTTTGTGGCAATGTGTGTGTGTATGTGTGTGTGTGTGTGGACATGCTCTTCCCCTCATAATTAAACATAGCCATGAGTTTTACAGTTGATTTCTCTATGATGAGACCTCACCAAGCATTTTACTGATCTCCGATCAGGATCAGTCATAATTTTTCTCAAAACCATTTCTTCCGTGAAGTTGACAATTCACCACTATCCTTCCAAGTTTTAATAAGTTGTTGAACAGTTACTGGCCTAATTCTAGTGATTTCAGCAATCTCCTAAGCACTTTTCTTTGCTTGATGCAGGCCAATGATTAGTCCCTTTTGAAACACGGTCACAATGTAGAGGAAGTCTTGCTCATAAAGGCTTTATACAGTATGTACAATGCCTTCATAAATGAGACATAAAGTCTTCATGAATCATACATAAGCAAATGTCATGCTTTGTAAAGGATGAAATAACACATCCTTATTCAGAATCTTATGCCAGATGTGAAATAACTGACAATATCACTTAGCTAGTGGCTAAATGCTATAAAGGGCGATATTGTCAGCTAAGTGACATTGTCATTGTCACGTCTAGCATAACATGCTAAATAAGGATGTGTTACTTCACCCTTTACAAAGCATGACATTTGCTTATGTATGATTTATGAAGACATTATGTCTTATTTATGAAGGCATTATACATGCTGTATAAAGCCTTTATGAGCAACACTTCATCTAAAGTGTGACATGAAACAGTAACATCTTTTCAACGACCATGAGATATATCTTCCGACATGGTTATATAAGAAATTAGAAGTTACGCACTGAGTCAGTCAGGATTAAAAGATTTATTGCCTGCTGAAGCATATTCATCGCTGAGATAATGATTACATCACGGGCTCTCGAGTATTTGCTTATTTAAATACAAAAAGCAACTTTTTTTTTTGGACAGGCAGTGTAGAAGCTAAAGTTAGATTAGAGAAGTTCTCAATATATACTGGTCACAAAAAGTAGGGAATATTCAAATTCGACTAACTGTGGAAAGCACCTGAATTTAGATGTTTGTGAGATATTTGAGTAAGTTTGTGGTTAGTCATTGGCACAGTTTAGTACATATCCCATAAACCACTAGGTTTCAAAGTTTGCAGAAACAGGGCGCCCAAATGCACCTGGGGGTGCATGTGAAAAGCAACATCATGCCTTCGCTGTACAATTACTGTCATGCACATGGTTTTTGTGTACATATAGGTATAAAAGCATGCCTAGAACCACACTCATCCATCATTTCACCACTTTTGACGATGAGAAGACTCTGGGAAGAAGAAAGATTGTAGGCCATAGGGATGCTCCAGGCCGTTAGAAACCAGGCTTACACAGCCAGGCAACTGCATGTCTCGCAGTCCATCATCAGCCGATTGTGAGCATGCTATGTTGCCACCGATAGAGTCCAAGACAGACCCCAAAGAGGGTGTCCAAGATGCACAACCAGGCGAGATGACCACCAGATCATCAATAGAGTCCTGTGTGACAGGCAACTGAATGTGACACAGCTGCAATAAGGGCATCTACAGGCTAAAAGAAACCTTATCTCAACGCAGGCCACACAAAACCATCTGCATGCTGCCAACCTGCGAGCCAGGTAGCCATATATCCCGTCGCCCCTCTCAGATCATCATTGGCAGAAAAGGAGACAGTGGTGTCAATGATGGAGCAATGCCCAATGGTCACGTGTAATGTTCAGCGACGAGTCAAGGTTCCACCTGGACTTCATTGATGGGCGTCCTCATCAGCAAGCTGCTATGATTCCACATGATCGGCATGGCGGAGGGTCAGTAATGCTTTGGGGTGGAGTCACTATGACAGGCAGGACTGACTTCCACATCTGCCATGGAAGAGTCTCAAGGGTGTACTACCGTGACAACATCATCACTCCACGTGTGCTTCCGTTTGCAAGCCGTCATGGACCTGGATTCATCTATCAAGATGATAATGCCAGAGCTCATCATGTACGCGTCGTCCTTGACCATCTCAAAATGCACCAAATTCAAATCTTGTCCTGGCCTGCGATGTCCCCTGACCTCTCCCGATAGAACACATATGGGATATGCTGGGACAACGTGTACAACGGCAGCAACCACCCTGTTAGGATTTGGTACAGCTGGGTGCGGCACCCCAGGAGGAGTGGCAGAAAATTCCTCAAGCTGACATTGGTTGTCTCATTAGGAGGATGCAGCCTCGATGTGACGCTTGTTTGGATGTTGGATGCTAATGTCGGACTAACTTGTTACTGTACACTATGTGACTTTTATGGTACCACCCCATGTGACATTTTGTACCTCCAGAAAAAATTCTCAATAACTCAAGTGACGATAAAGTGTCATGAACTTCATCTTGAATAGCTCGCCAATTAAATTACATAGTTTGGAAATTTGGGATTAATATATTTTCAGAGTTCTTTGTCTTTTCTTTTGAGTATCCCCTGCTTTTTGTGAGCAGTATGTTTACATCATCTCTGGTTTGATCAAACAAGTTTTCTATCTGTTTGTGCCATTTCCCGGCTCCACTTTCTCCAGTGTTTGATGGGGGAATTTCATAATTGAGATCCTCCACCGCACAACTGTTTGTATTTACTATTTGCACAGCTAATGCTGAGTACCAAACATGAGAGGAAAGGCAACATTAGACAATGTTGCAAACAGAAGCAATCTCTCACATTAAGTAATGTTATGTTGGCTAGCCAACTAATGTGACAAAAAAATCTAATTTCTGCTAACAATTTGAAAAACAGATGTCGGGTTAGCTCACTCGATTAAGGCGGCGCATTTGCGGAGCAGTAGCGACTACTACGGCGCGGGTTCAATTCCTGGTCGTACCAACCAGCAGTGGTTGGCAGCTTTTTCAGAACAGCGCATAATTGGCTAACGCGCAGTAGGGATGCAAATTGGGAAGGGACTGCTGGGAAGGGCAATTAAAAATGATTGCCTTGTTCGTTGCTCAAGCACCTCCTGTTGGCCTGCGGGGTGCTCGTCAGTGAGATTCTAAGCTTGCTCATGTTCGGGTATCCTCCGCCCTCATTCTGAACTTGTGATAGTTTCGATCAATGAGTGTAAAGATGCAGGGGCTGACAGAGGCGTGCATCAGAGTAGAGCAGTGAACTGTCTCTCTCTCCTGAGCTGGCAGCAGGGGGTCGCATACGAGCAAGACTTGTACATAGTTCCCGGATTGGGCATTCCAGATTCGGGTGGGATTGGAGATGCCAAATTAAAAAAAAAAAAAAAAAAAAAAAAAAGAAAACCACAAGATAAAGCTAAAGACCTCTCAAGCAGTCTCTGAAATTCGCATCTTGCTGCTGGAAAGATATTTGTAACATGACACTGTCATTTACACAGCCATCAAGTACATCAGTATACAACAATGACTTAAATAAGCAAGCCTAATGTTATACAATGAATGAGTATGTACCTGATGTTATTTTTATAAAGTTTTTTATTTCATACAGTAAATAATAAGTGTCATAATTATAGCCACAAAAGACATCACTCCCTTTTTGCTTTTGCCTGTACCTGTGAACTTGAATTGTTATGCTAACGTCAGGTGCTGTCATCATGCAAGCCACACTGTTTAGATCTCTGGGAAATTAACTCCAAAAACATAACTTCAATTAAAATTTAATCACCATTTGTGGCACCAAAGAAATCGAAACTGACATCTTCAAGATTGATACTTTAATAATGCATAACTTATTGCAGTCCATGTCACTTAATCAGCATCTGTCGCTTAGCCTAACTAGTAGAATGGCTTGCCAATACATTTTTTATGGCATTATTGTACGTTGCACCATGAAGATAATAGGCAATTTCCCATACACCTTAAAGATGAGGTAAAAAGTCTATATCTTTTGAGAAGATTCTGACCTTATGTTGCCCATGAAACTGCTTGCTTTCATTTCTTTGCGCGGCTTGTAATTAAAGTCTTGCCCAGAAGTTGCCTATGGTTTAAGTTCCAAACGATTTGGTATAAGCTTCACCCTTTAAAGCTGTCGCTATTGGGTTTATCCCTCTCCAAATGCGCAGCTCTGAAGATTTTCTTTCCATTGTCCTGCACAGTGGCCCCAATCAGGTCTGCATCCACTATAAATTGTGCGACCGGAGTTCAGCTTCCAGTTTTTTTTTCCAGCGCATGACATAAAGAAAGCACTGAAGGAGCTGATGCCTCGGTGCTTACAGCAGTGACAAGTATGTCCCTTAATGAAGCTATAAAATTCTGTGTAGACATGTCAGCGTGCCCCAGCTGTGCATCTGTGCTTGACATAAGCTATGTTTCCATCCACTTGTTAATCGAATTATCTGAAGTTCGCCAAAAATATTCTTGCGAATAAAGGCGGTGAAAATGCATTTCCACCTAACAGCATTAAAGCGAATAAAAACTTGTGCGTAATGACGTCACTTGCTGCTATGCGATCAAATCGGTGTATCGAATAGATTTTTGACATTTGAAGCTGTTTCCATTCATTTTCGCCCTGAATCGCAGGACCTTCGAGTGAACAGAAGTAGTGTGGTAGGCAACAAAATTAACTAGTTAGCTATAATGGATTGCGTCTCCCAAAAAATGATGATAATTGCACAAGTTGTAATAGTGCTTATGAGCCAGCTATTAGCAACATGCAAACCATTATCAGAGGGCAACGACGGCATCGAAACGCCATCACGATGCAGTTGCAGATTTATTCGGCAAATAACGTTTCCATCAACAGTTATCGCATAAAGCTTTTACCGATCAAGAAGAAAATCCAATGAGATCAACCGTATAAACTTCATGTCGATATCTTGAAAATCAAGTCAAATTTCACCGTTTCCATTAGGCATTTTTTATTCGATATGACTTAATTCGCATAAGAACGTGTGGATGGAAACATGGCCATTCTCAAGTATTTACCCACCAGTGGCCGGTTGACATAACGAGTTGATTAGCAGCTTCGTAGGACCACTTAGCGTGACTGCGGTTGTTAGGCTTAGTGAAGCCCAGCAATAACTGAAAGCATTGTTCATTTGCACACTGTTACTGTGTGGGGGGAGAAATCCTTTGTGACGTTTTATAAAGTTCATACAGCAGTAAGTTCGAAAATCCACGCAATGCTGTATAGAACACAGTGCGCAATGTGCCTCTACATGAATCACTGTCGGCATTATGCTCCGTTTGTCAAGTTTTGCCATCAGCAGTAACTATTGCTGTGATACAAATCGAACTCTCAAGCTGTAAAGCGATCCACTGTGAAGAGCTTTTTCTTGGTTAAAATCTTGATCGCTCGCAGCAGCCATCGTGGTAATCAAATAGTGCTATAACTCAAAAACAAAGCTCTATCTCAAAAATCTGGCAAATTTAAATCCAAGAGATCATGGCATTTAACCCATAGAACCATATTCTAGGACTTAATTTTTACCGGCGTTGCGGCTATCCCGGTAACAGACAGAATGACTGACACACAAACGAACTACCGTATGCCCCACTTGCGCATGTGCACCGAGGCTTAACTACGCTGTTATGAAGATGAGTACTTCCCATAGAGCGGTACATCTCTGCCTGGAATGTTGGAATGGCTACTGTATATTGTGCCATACGACCCTCTCTCTTTTGCTGTGAAAAGTGCCTTGGTGCAGCACACGCTGGGTTGGCACTGACATCACAAGTCTTCTGCCCGTTTTGTGCCCTCCTGCCCTCGCTGGAGTTGCAAAAGTGGGCTAACACTTGTATACAGCAGGAAATGAGAGCTGAACATGCTAATGAAGCTAATGCATTGGGTCGATGATCTCTGAGAGGCAGAGGACTAAAAAGGGCTGGAGTTCACCAACTCCTCTCCATTTAGTACCGCTTCTCCCGCCTCCCCTATGGGAAATGTGGAGATCGGCGAGCAGGGAGCCCCGTTATTTCATATTTATCCTTCCTCGCTGCATTTTCAATGTGATGCAAGTGGACTGCTGCCAGCAGAGCCTCCAGCCCACAGTCCCAGACTCAGTGCCCTGCAATTAACAGCCTTTGGTGTGTCAAGTCAATCTAAACCATAGATTGTAGAAACAAAATTATGTTTTGTTAGATTATGTGGGTCAAGTCCAATCAGTCCATGTAAGCCACACCCATTTTTGTATATGAAAACTTTCCGCTATTTTGAATTGTTTGTGAAACCTTTAATTTTTATCTCCTCCTAAGCAGTGAGATCAATTCACACAAAATTTAAGGGCACGGCCAGGGCTGCCTTAATGCACGGGCTTACCTGGGCTGAAACCCCAGGACCTACGAGGATCAGGGGCCTATCATGAGGCAAAAAAAAAGCAGTGTTTTGTAATTTGACAAATTTTCTGTCCATCACTTGATATTCGTCTTTGTAGCTGCTGATTGGTCAAATTTACCAGTAACCCACGGGGGCCCAGTGACACAACACCCTTTCAGGATGAACAGGGATAGTTTTGGCATGTGACGTATTCAAAATCATGGAATTGGCATTCATAAAGGGAATCCCAGATATTGCATGGAAATTCTGCTGATGGAGAAATGGTGTTCCAAACCAACGTCTTTTTCCTCTGAAGACCATGCCAAACCTCCTTAGCTAAAAACTTAAAGAAATGTGTCAGAGACAGGAGTCCAAACACCCTTCAGTCGGTAACAGCCTTTATTTAAGATTAAAGACTGCTGTCCTATTTTTACAGCTGGCCTTGCTGCCTTCCCCATTCATTCCCAGCGTTCCGACAATTTGTGCTGTCTAGTCAAAAAGTGCTACTGTAATTCAAAGCGATCGTAAAGTCTTTGTTTTCGCCTTAATATTGCAATATGAATCAGTTTACAGTAGTAACTTTGTTATTTGTTAGCTTGTTATAACATAAGCAGATGTTATAATGAGTTGGTCAAGTTTGTTTAAAGTGCCCCTATTATGGTTTTTCATTATTTTAATGTTGTAGCATGAATTATATCGTTTTAATGCGCATTTGAAAGGTCTGTGCTGGAAAACAACTTGAAGTAACCTCCAGAAGAAGCGCTCTCTGCCGCAAAACACAGTACACCAGAGCTGACCGAAATGCCCCAATCGCTTCTGAATTTTCGTGCCAAGCAGATAGTTTGGCACGCCCTTGAATTAAGTGGGTTTCGCCCACAAGGCTTAACTGGTATTTGTTTCTAAAGCAGAAATCCATTTATGTTAAGGGGCGTGACAAGGGGCGCGAATGGTGGACCAATCACAAGTGAGTGATCAAGTTGACCAATCACAGCACACTGGGGATTCGGGAAGGCAGGGGCAGGACTTTCAATGGAGTGTTTCACAGACAGGTACTGCAGAATTGGCAAGCATGAGAGAACTCGTTTTTTTTAACAACATTTAAACCTTTTTTCGTAGAGTTCAAGAATACAAGAATAATCAGTGAAAAGTCACATAATAGGGGCACTTTAAATAGATATATGCCACATGCCATTATCGTCTAATTTCTGCATTTTTAGGATAGCCCAGCGTGTGCATGCAAATATATATACGCTGACAAGTTGAAAGGCGCACTGAAAAAAAAAAATTATTTTTATGATTTTTGAAGATTCTTAAGATGTGAGTGAAGAAAATGAGCCGCAAGCGCAGAACCGCGAGGTAGCATATTTTGATAGGTAGCAAAAATTGTCAGAACACCGGCACAGAAGGAACTTTTTACTGCCGTACAGTAGTGTGCCAAATTAGATAAAATCTTTATTGAACATTGAAACACTAACCTCTACCGAAAGCAACTTTGTTCCCGATGTTTATGGCTGAAAATGATGCATGGAATATGCCCACCCCTAAAACACAACTCGATCGTAGCAGCCATCCTGACAGAACCACGTTGCCACCAGTAGTCTCTCGCAAGATTGAATATTTTATCCCATAAATGATCAAAAATTGGTGTACGACAGCCATGTCATACATGCTTGTTCTTACACACGTGTAATCCAGCTTTCTTGCGTCGCGAATGGACAGATTACATTCATAGGCAAACTTCACCCAATATCTTTGCCACGGTAAGGCTACCAGTCTTGCTAGTTATCGTTTCTAATTAGCGGTCTGTTCAAGTCAATCAAATGAATAATTCGCTATCTAACATGCAAACGTTTCTCCATTAGAGTAATGAGTTAAATGTGTGACAGTTGTCATAGAAACTTTATTAATTCAATAGTGAAAAGCGCTAGCATGCTAGCTAGCAAACTATTCATCGCATTGACTTGAATATACCGCCAACTAGAAGCATACGCTGTATTTCATGCGCTGACATTTAAAGGACCAGTGAGTAAAATGGGGGGGAACCGTGAAATCCAGCGTTCAGATTCTAGACTGCAGTGCTCACTCACGCTCACCCCTCCCGTCGGCAAAAAGACGGTGGCCTCCGAAGGACCAAAACACTTTTGTGGAAATGGCGTCTTCCACGACTGGGATTTATACACGCGAAATGCGTTCTCTAGCTGGCTGGATTGTCCGGTCGGGTTGCCGTACCAACACGGCGGTGCAAGATGGCGACGTCTCTAAAGCAAGGCCCTTGCTATGTGTATATATGAAGAGTTTGTTTCCAAAACGCATTATATCCATTTTACTCATTTTGAGTAAATCAACTTTTTCTATGTGGGCGCCTATTGCATTTTATAGAGAAACACAAACTTTGACCATGAAAAAATACACTCTATAGTATGAATTTCAAAAAAAGAAACCTTGCACCATGTGTAAGAAGCACAGGGCTATTGCTATATGGTATTATCTCAATTTTTGTAATTTTGGCACTTATTGCGTTTTGGAACCAAACTCTCCATATAAACGCATCATTATAAGGCTACAAAAACCAAACAAATTTTATTTTATGGCAATTATACACTCATATAAACATATTAATGGGTAATATATTCAGATTTTGCCAATAAACCATGCCAAATAATACACACTGGTCCTTTAAGGGAAAAATTGGATCTCAAATGGGAGCCCGAGTTATCACATTCATGAGACTGGAGTTGTGATTTTTCTTTGTTTCTCATTTATGGGCTCATTTTACCGTTAAAAAAAAAAACCAAAAACTAATAATTGAAAAAGAAATACAGTTAAAAACCCAAATTAAATCAGAAGTGGAATTTTATCTTTTTTAAACGGAAATGGCAATTTTCATTAACTTTGATTTGTTGTTTATATGTTACAGAGTGGAAAAAAACTTTCATGCATCTTGATTTTATAATCAAACAGTTTACTCTTTCATTTATGTGTCGCTGTGCGTGGTTGTTATCAAAAAGTGTTCAGTCTTATGCTAGGTTGACATTATGTTCCCGGCAGCCACGGCAATCACCTTTCAGGCCACCGTGGACAAGCGGGATGGACATGAGACAACGCGGGGGGACGGGATGGGCAAACGTGACAGGCCGTGATTGCTGGGCCAGATTTTTAAACAGTCAAAAAATTTGCCACGGCAGTCAAGGTGCGGAGAAACCTAGTAGGCCGTAGTAAAACAGGGTGAACGCAACAAAACGTGAAGTATGTAATAGGCCGTAACAAAACTTGGAAGCGGTCCGTAGTGGGACGGGAAGCATGTGTATTTCCCGGCATCTCACGGTCCTTTCAAGTTTTGTCACGTTCTGCCGCGTTTAGCGCGCGCTTTTTCATGGTTGTTTCACGGTTGCTGCACGTTTTGCCACGGTTCTCACGGCAAGCTAGGGTGTGTGGTAGCCGTTTCATCGCGTTCAATCACGGTGCGTCCCGGGGTGTCACGGTTTTCTGGCCAGCGCACTACGGTGCGTTGTGTTCTACTACGGTCTGATACGGCGCGCACAGTCTCAGAGGGAGTATATAGAAGCCAGGCCCGGCAGGGGAGCTTCATTCGAGTCTGAGCATTCGCCACACACAGTAATTTTGATAAATTACTGCAGATTACTGTATATTACTGTATTATATTACTGCACTCTGGCCTTCCCTCTCTGCAACTGCTGCTGGCCTTCTTCTTGCTGAAACAAAAACTGGATGTATGCACCCAGCAAACATGCAAAGACAAAATAATCTCCATCTTGGGCATTCATGATGTTGTCACATCGAAGTCTCAGGATACAATGATTGCAGAGGTGTATAAAGTACTGGAAAAAAATTACTAATTAACTCCTTCAACCCCACAGCCCTCTACAGAGGGCTGACCAACATATTCCCTTCAACCCCAAATTCCTGTAGGGAAAATTCAAACAATCTGACTAATTGATTGGAACATATCAGGTTACATTTAATGGGATTCCAGAGATAACAGTAAGATACAATGTCCAGATAATGACCAGCCCTCTACAGAGGGCTGTGGGGTTGAAGGGTATAGTGATGCTAGAATATCTGGGGTTGAAAGAGTTAAAAGTAGAAGTACCATAACTGAAAGTTACTTTGGTGGAAGTTGAAGTCACCCATAAGAAAATTACTTGAGCAAAAGTCTTAAAGTAGCTCACATTAAATGTACTTAAGTACCAAAAGCATCTTGTGTAATAAAAGTGCAAGTACAAATACAAAGTATTTTTCATAGTACGCATAGAAAGAAGCAAAGCAACCACGCATTGTTCTCTCCTCGTGCTCTTTAATCAATTTTCAGGTGAATGAAAGATACAGTATTCAAAAACAAACAGGCAGTCTCTCCTTTATATTCTTCTTCAAGTTTACTGGCAGTTAAAAAAACTACTATAATTGACTATAATTGATAGTAGAATAACAAAGTATCAATACCATGTCGAATTTTTGCTTCAGAAAACTGATTTTTCTTAACTACTAATTGGGATACCATTGGCTCACTGTAGCTGAAGTGGTTCCTACAGAGGACAATGATTTTTTTCTGTAGCAAGACACATTTTTTTTTGAACTGCTGGATAGATACTATGGGCAAGTATATTGAGCAATTTGCACATCAGGCTTAGCTGAGGAGTGTAATTCAGGCAACTCCTGAAAAACAGGGATTGGAGTGAACTCATCCATATTCTAAACCATGGTCAAGCTCGGCTTGCTTGTGAATATTCAATAACTGATCCGGGTGTGCCATCTAGTGATAGAATATTGTAACTGCGTGCATAACTTTGCAGCTCCATGGCCACTGGCAGACACATCTGCATAAAGCGCTTAAGACACCCTGCCGAGCACCATTGTTCTTCTCGAACACGCCACATCCAGATAATCCTTAAAGGATGACTTACATTCATATTTTAATTTGTAACGAGTAACGAAGTGGCGAGTGTCACAGTAACAAAGTAAAAGTATACTTTTTATCTTTTAAATGTAGTAGAGTAAAAGTCCCGGTTAAAAAAAAAACTCAAGTAGTTTTTTTGAGGATTTGTACTTTACTTAAGTACTGTAACGAAGTACATGTACACCTCTGAATGATTGCTATTGCTTGCGAGGCCTTCTTTTTACACCGTGGGCACAAACGTGCTCCAAAGCTGCCCGGCATCCACGTTTCATCCGTAGAAAGCCTTGACGGAACATTAAAAACGTGTCAGACCTTGATCAGAACGTGAGAAATGTGAAGGACCCCAACAGAACGTGACGGGCCGGGAGGGAACGTACTGGCATCCGTGGTAGACCACAGGCCAAACCGTAGTGCGCCTTAGAGTCTCCGGGACTCAGCGGCCCCTTTCCCCTGACCGCCCGTCATGGGTAGCGTGATAGACCGCTAGAAAACTTGCCAAGACTTGAATACAGAGAAAAAATGCCCAAAATCCCACAGCGCACTACGTTTCGGGCAAACGGGGCTGCCGTGGCCGTCGGGAACATAATTTCAACCTAGCATTAGACTGATATTTGAGTTTATTTTGAGTTTATAGTTCGGGCCTGAATAAATTGGTCATTTGTGAATATGAATATTGTGTTTTCCGGCTTAGAAAGGGAAACTAATACATTATGCGCTGTAGATAAACCCAGCTAGGAGGGGGTGGCTATGGAGCCTCTCAGCCCCAGGGCCTAACGGCAGGTGAAGGTGGGACTGGGCATGGTCTATGTTGATATAAAGAGCTGTATCTCCTTGATGCAATGTCCAATCATTACCAAACTTAAGATCACACATCTACACGCCATGCAACTTCTTCACACCGAATTTGGTTGAAATCCGTCCGTAGGTGGCGCTATAGCAAACAAATGGTCATAATTCTTATTGTGCGAGCAACTTTAAATTTTACATGCTTCATAATGGTGAAGGCTGGCATGAATACCTGGAAGAACAAAGTAATAGTTCAAACAAGATGGCTAAATGTCAACCCATACACTCACTTTAACTGTCATAAATCATGAAACTTTACACTATTGTTAAGGATGTTTAAAAGGGCAGTCTGAATGCAAATTATTTTTATTGGCCAATTGGTGGCGCTATACAGAAGTACAACAAATTTGATTCCAATGGGTCAATATTTGGCGCTGTAGTGAGAAAAACAATGTAAAATTCCATAGTTGTTTTCAACCATTTGACTCAATGGTTTAAATTTTGCATATTGCATCTGATGAGGAACAAATGGTCATTCCAATGAGTAAAATAAATCTTCAATTACCTGGCTGCCATCTGCTGTCAGGTAAAAGCTGCCATTTCAAAGACATGGTAGTGACTAATAAATGAAAAATTTGCAGGGCAAAGTTTACCATGCACAGTTGAACTGGAAATTGTTTGAAAAACGTATACAATTTGTGTCCTCACGGTTTCAAAACTGATCATTACTTCATGATTCTTGGACCCCGTAGTTACCACTTGTAGTTTCCCCCCCCCCCACACAAATTACAAAAGGGGTCTTCATAGTCATAATGTTGGACCTAAGCAAAAAAAACTACTACCACTTGTGAGCTTACATAACAGTAAAGTCTGAAATAAACCAAGTGAGCCACAGTGCCCATGGCACTATTTTTTTGATGTTGCCAGCTCTTCGCAGAAACATGACCAATCAGACCATTTTCACATAGGCATTTGGAAATTGCAGATTTTGATACTTCCCTCTCTTCACCTCTGGTGCTATTAATATCATCACAGAGTTGTGCTGTCAACCCCATTTTTTCTTTACTTAAGAGCCAGAGTCTGTAACTATGAACCAGGGGGTGATATATCATGTTCCAGTAGGCCACTGAAGATTTTTGTGAGCGTAGATATCTCGTCGAAACTGACAAAAATTATGTTTTTTATCAGAAGATCCCTTCGGGGTGGAAATTACAGCCCTTTTTAGGGTAGGGGTGAAAAGGGCCAAAATAGTGACATGGTCAAAATCTGGACTTTGTCCTTCTAATATCTTTGTGTGCCCTCTGTAAACCTCCTTGATCTTATGGTATATGAATGTATGTATAGAGTTCTTCCATTTAGCATAATAATTTTCAAGGCTTACTGAGGGCGCCGCCTATAGGAGGCGCTTCAAATCATGACTTTCTGCATTTTGGACTACATTTGAGACCCTCCCAGGGCCTGCGCCCTCATTAAACCTTGCTTACCTATGTGTATTTGGATACATTGGGACTAGTTCTTTCCAAATTTGCATGAATGGCGGTGGCTTAGTTAGGGCGCTTTTGCATAGGCGGCGCTTTTTTTGGCAAGAACACGATTTTAGGCGATTTTCATTTGGCCATATCTCAGTGCGCCCCCTATGGACTTCAGTGAAACTTGTTTTATTATGTTTGTCTATATCTCTGCTATTCATTATAAAAATTTCAAGAAGGCTTTTTGCCTTATTAACCCTTTACATGCCGAAGTTTGATGTATGTCACAATCAAGCACCACCACCGAAAAATGCCCATTTTTGTTTTAGTCCCCACCAACCAGTGGGGAGAATTATTTGAGTGTTTTCAGAGCATTGAGGCAAGAGAACTTATTCAAAAAAGCAACAATTTTTAAAATGTTAACACTGAAATAAAATAAAAGAAGAGACATGAAGTATTAGTAAACTCTGCATGCACCAAAGCAGAGGCAAACCTAGCTTTTTGGTCCTTGGGGGTCCTTATGGTATTCATATTCATCAAATGAGTCATGCAGCAAAGTATTCTGCATTACTTCAAACCATAGCGGTAACCATAGTACTTTTCAGAGGGGGTTGAGGACCTTGTCTTTACATTCTGCATTGCTGCATGCATTATGCATATACACAGGCCACACCCATTCAACAATGTGATCAGAAATATATGATCTAATATCTTGGGAGCAAAACTAATCGTTAGCACAATATCCAACAAGGTAAAGATGGAACGATGTACTGCTCGCAGGACTTAAAATCAGAAGATGTTTGTGATAAAGCAGGATTTCCACGGCTCTATTCAGACTCTGAAAATGCCATCAAAACGTGGTCGCAGCAGTGCTGCCACCTGCCATATGAGCCGCCTATTGGAGCACTGGAGAACTAACCTTTTGTCTTTCTTGATTAAAGTGAAGTGTGATCTGGTGTGAACGTTTTAGCACAAAGAGGCAAAAAGCCTTCTTAATATTTTCATCATGAATAGCAGAGATATAGAGAAACACAATAAAACAAGTTTCACTGAAATCCATAGGGGGCACACTGAGATAAGGCAACATGAAAATCGCCTAAAATTGTGTTCTTGCCAAAAAAAGCGCCACCTATGCAAAAGCGCCCTAACTAAGCCATTGCCATTTATGCAAATTTGGAAAGAACTAGTCCCAATGTATCCAAATACACATAAGTAAGCAAGGTTTAATGAGGGCGCAGGCCCTGGGAGGGTCTCAAATGTAGCCCAAAATGCAAAAAGTCATGATTTGAAGCGCCACCTATAGGCGGCGCCCTCAGTAAGCCTTGAAAATTATAATGCTAAATGAAATAACTCTACCCATACATTCATATACCATAAGATCAAGGAGGGTCACTGAGGGCGCACCAAAATATTCGAAGGTCAAAGTCCAGATTTTGACTATGTCACTATTTTGGCCCTTTTCACCCCTACCCTAAAAAGGGCTGTAATATCCACCTCAAGGGATCTTCTGATAAAAAAAAGTAATTTTTGTCAGTTTGGAAAAAATATCTACCCCCACAAAAAACTTCAGTGGCCTACTGGAACATGATATATCACCCCCTTCTATGAGCTGGTCCAAAGTTACAGACTCTGGCTCTTAACATACACAGGGAACGAACATCAGAGGTACTTATCCTCCATTTTGCAGTATTTCCTAGCACGGCTAACATAACAAAATATCACAAGAGAATTAAAGCAGTTGAAGAAACGAGAAGTAAGCTACAGTAAAAAAAGAGGCAGGAGTTGTACAAGACCTGAAATTATGCCAGGATGGTTAAACTTACTGCTTCTGGACAAGTAATCTATACTTTGCTATGCAGTAGCTAGCTATAGGGATATTTCGTCGCTAACTAAGTTTGTTGGTGGCCTTCATCCTAGCAGCTAATGTTAGTTTATAATAACCTGGACACTCGTCATTTACTGAGAACTTCAATTTGGGTTGCAGATTAATAATAGCAGCAAAACTTGTTAGCTCAGCAGCCGATATTAGCTGTTTACACATGCTGCACTGCAGCAGAAAACAAACTCTAATGTGCCGGCTGAATTTACAGCCAAGGGGATGACTGAGAAATTAAACATCAAAGGTAGATGAACCACTGCTCCCCAACCTGAAGTACCCAATTTTCTAATTTGCAGTGGCACAGACCACTGTGTACTCATATGGTGACAAGCGCAGGGGGGAAGGGACTTCTAACAACAAGAACAGAAGCAAAAAAAATGCAGATTTTGCTTAAAGCACCACTTGAATTTTGTGCTTCTCCCTTGAGGCAATTTTTACCATAATTAAATTCCTTAGTTATTTCTGGTATATCTTAAATCTTGAACATAAATGACATGAAACCATCTCGGCCTATCTGTGTGCATTATAAGTTGATAACCTTTAGGTAGTGAATCCAATGGCTATTTCCTTGTGAACTTGTAGTATTGTGACCTGGCTTTGTGCTCTGTCTCCATTGCACGTGACCTGTAATGGGTGCACTGATCAGATTTCCATTTCATTGGTGGATGTTACTGGTATGGTCACAAGCGCCAGAAGTAAAGCTAGGAATTTTTGATATTTATCATCCCGTGATTATTATATTGTTGTGTCTCTAGACTGCCATGTTCTTGCAAGAACAGCATGTGCAACGACACCGCATCACACATTAATAAGAGTTATTTTAGTTACAAAAAAGTGACTATTAAAACTCACCTGTTGCTGGTCCATATTCCTTTTGAATTACACTCCAGACAAGGTCTCCTTGGGGTTTGTCATGATAGTCCTTATTTTTAGGGTCCCACAGCTGCTCATATCTCACCTCCTCTATCAAATGGGCTTCTCTCACAGCATAAATGTTCAAATGACTTCTACCCTCTTGCGGCATCAGGAAAATAATGAGCATGTTCATGTTGTCGGTCGGCAGGTTTCATGTGCCATGCACAACATCGCAAGCTCACTGAGTACAACCAATGGGGATGTGCAATAAGTAATATGGAGGTATTGTTTGTCTGGTGCGTCACAAGGTCATAAGTGAATGTGGAACAAAGTACATGCCACAAGGGAACAGCCGAGGCATAAGCGGCCTTAGGGACTGTTTCAGGACCACAGTCGAGCTCGCTGTATTTCAACAGCTTGCAAGGCTTATTGCACTGGATAGAGAAAGCATTTAGCAATTTTGTTGACATCATTAATTATTGACATTATTAATGATACATTGAGCCAAAGAATGTATGAATGCATCAATTCTTCACATGAACAGAACAACCAGCTGCCATTCAAAAGACTTTCACAGCGCCATCATACATATTCTCATTTAATTCTTGTCAGAGGTAACTAGTGTAACTATTCTTGCCATTTTACTGGAGTATCTTGTGATGTGAAATATTAAAAGTTGTTTTAAGTGTACTTATTGAAACCCGCGTAAACCGGGCCTAAGTGTTTGAAAGATCTGCAGGCATGGTGTAAGCAAGTAGCTTGTTACCATACTTCGACCTTAGCACTGTAGCACTAGTCTGCATATTTGCAGTGACTGGGCTCCAGCTGTAATAATGTAAAAAGAATGCGTCGGCGACAGAATAGTCAACAGCATGTAATACTTAGAAAGTGTAGCTCTAATAAACGGGACCTGCATGTGTTTGATAGCCAGCATAGCGTAATAGCTTAGCGTAGCGTAGCCGCAGCAGCGGTGAAAATATAAGTCCACATAAAAACAGATTAGTAGGCAGCAGCTGGGAGGCAGATCATCTGTAATGTGCAGGGAAGCAGTCTTTTTTTGCACAGGATCTCCTCTACTCCGCCTCCATTGTCCAGTGGTTGGACCTGGTGTGTAGTCGTCATAATATCCAAGGCTCTCATTTTGAACACACTAAAAAAACAAAAAAAGGTATTCCGTTTTTGTCACTTGGCAGCTTTTGTGATATGTACTGCTGGTTACCAGGTTTGCTAGCTCATACTAAAGTCATTTGAGCAACGTTGATTTGTTCACTTGCCTGGCAGATATTCAGCCTCGTTTCTCGAACATCTTCAGATTACCGAGCACAGTTACAATCAGTTTGAGACAGCGTGGCACCTGTCTGTGTAAGATGTAAACTCTCAATGTTTTTTTTTTTTTGTTATTACCAACATTTCTTACTTCACAATCACACATACTGGAGCTCCTCGGGTGTTCCCATTCACTGCTGGCAAACTGACCTTGAGACAAGCATGAGCCGTATTTGGACGAAGGGGCAACAGGAGGGAGAGGCGCAACAGGGAGGGCTGGCGGTGTTAAAGATCAAAATCTCTCTCTCCCTTGCACTATTCTCCAAAGTTACCAACTGCAGCTTTAATATTACCAGATGTTTTATTTTGCCTTTATAATAGCACAGAGATCAGGGTTTCTAGTTCAAATTTGTATTCTGATGGTTGATTATTGCTTTGGACAGCAGCCAAACTGCTAGTGGTAGCTACGCTCTGATGTAAATGGAAAATGATTCAGCTGTCTTTGCAACAGGGTGAAAACAATATTACCTTACTTGGAAACACTGGGGGCAGGAGGGGTTTAAAAAGTTGTCTATTGCCTCTTAAACAGTAAGTGTGTGCTTAGATGAATGATGGAACTTAGCGATGATCTGATACTCTGAATGGACGAATCTCTTTGTTGATTGGAGGCTAAATGATTGGATCATGCCTGACCATGGAAAGGAAAAAATGGTGCCACATTAATACAGGTATATCAGTCAAAATCAGAAACTCTGCCTCGACATCTTGACTAGCTTTTGAGAACTCAATTTAACAGTTTTAACATCTCAAGTTGATTGAATTGCCTTTCCCACCAAGACCCACATAGGGCTATTCTTTCATAGCAAGCAAAATGATTCATTAAAAATATCATGGTTCAAAAACAGAATGCTAAGATACAAATTAACTCAGAATCTGATTCTAAAGCATCCTAATAAGTTTATGTAAAGCATTGGTTACAGTCAGCCAAATTAAAATAATAAACTGTTTTTGTGCTTTTGGCTACAGAGGTATTGACATCTGGAAATACTTTTCTTTGGCCATCCCACATAAGAAATGACACACTTCCTTGATGTTACAAAAAGTCTCGGCTTTTAAATACCAGCCAAATGTCCCAAAGTCATGACAAAAAGGTTACACCATCAGGTAACCTTCCATCTACAATCAGTCTGAGATAAACAGCAAAATAAAATACAGTGATCAGGCTGTAATACTTTTGCCATTATTTATACAAAAATAAATCAGTATAGTGATTATTCTTCTTTTCAGTTATAGTAGAAAATACCCTAAAATTCTGTACAAACAGAAACTAGATCCAGTGGATAAAGTGGTTGATAAATCCCCAACAACACATCAGAAAGCATGTGCGCTAGCAGGCGGCAGCACTCAATTTTGGTACCACAGACCGCAAGAGAATGAGGCAACATCATTTTGTCCTGAGCTTTATATAGTGGTCCCTACACGTGCAAGGGTGACTCGTCTGACCATGAGCACCCAGCCTGCAAGCCAATTTAAAATGAGTATAACTTTATACAGGACAGGTTACTTTGGCAATGATGAGCCTCCATTCAGCTCCCCAATCCACAAAACCTGACGCATCCATGTGCACACCACTCTTGCATCCATGGATGACACATTTTTGGCCATTGACTGTGAATTATAAATACATTACTGCTGACCATTTCACCAAATGTAGCCATTTTAATACACAAAATCGACTGACAGACTTGCATCTGGCTTGAAATAAGTCTCAGTGGGCATTTAGTCGGGTTTTGGTAATGCAGCCGAGACAAGGGATTATTTTGAATACCTGATACTGAACACTCCAGCACTACAGTTTTGAGCTTCACCTGATCAAAAGCCATTGCACTTTCAAGCTACTGTCCAGAAGACAAACATTGAGCAATATGGATATTGTTAAAAGAACAGACTCGTTTTTAGTTTCTGATGTTACAGTATGCTTGAACTTACTGCGGTAATACCAAACAATTATTTTGATTTAATCAAAGACAGAAAAAAGTTCACAGTGAGGGAATACAAATCAAATCAGTTTTTTAGTAAGCTGATTTCATTGCAAATCTATTTTTAAATGTAGCAAATTAATTCAACAAGCATTCAGCACCTTACGGGCATATGCAAAGAGTTTTGCTGAGAAATCTGAACGTAAACAAAAACTACAGTACCAGCCTGTTCATTGATACTCTGTATGCTGTACTTTCCTTTTGTAGGCTGTAATGCGGTTATAAACATAAAATTTCAAGTTCTGCCAATTACGGTTCTTGAGAGCTTCCGGTTCAGCCCTTAAACATTTCTCACAGTCACTCTTTCCCGGTACAACACAAGAAGTGATGAATTGATTCATGTGCCTCTCCACAGCCTGAATCTCTGTGCGCAGCCAGGGGGTTCTCTTCAGCCTAGCTTTACCTGTGAGCAAAATAACAAATTTGTAAAAAAAAAAAAAAAAAAAAAAAAAAAAAAAAAAAAAAAAAAGTATCAGGAGGGATAAAGAAGGATACAGTTCCGATATGCTATACATTCTGTATCAGTATATGTACAGCAGGGAAAATAAGTACTGAACGCAGCAACATTTTTCTCAGTAAACATATTTCTAATGGGGCTATTGACACGAAATTTTCACCAGATGTCAGTAACAACCGAAGTAATCCATACATAAAAAGAAATAAAAACAAGTCCATAAATTAAGTGATGTGTCTTAAAGTGGAATGACACGGGGAAAAGTATTGATCAATTACGTTGTATATCAATTATAGTCATCGGATATTAAAAACATCCTGACTTTTGTGAGATGTGTTGCTGCCATCAAATTCAAAATGAGCAAATACTTCATGAAATGGTAAAATATCTCACTTTCAACATCTGATATGTTGTCTATGTTCTACTGTGCATAAAATGTCAGTTTGAGATTCGCAAATCATTGCATTCTGTTTTTATTTACATTTTACACAGCATCCCAACTTTTTTTGGAATTGGGGTTCTATATCATAGCCCACAAATATTGAGATATTATTAAGCTTTATCGCCCAGCTCTAATTTGTCATTTTAAAACATTTGGCCGCATCAGTCTCAAGGGACTTCAACCTTTACCCTTTCACCTTTTCAACACCGCCTTTTTATTTTTTCCTCTTTTTGTTTTTCTGTCTTCCTTCACACTACTATTTCTCAAAATGCAATCACCTAACAGGAGATAGGAAAAGGACAGGGCCAAGGTAAAGTTAGAATGGACTCATCCATAAGTAATTTGCTCAGAGAGAGAGGTCAACAGATGTCATGCCCAACTGCAGAGTGGGCCAGTCAGCTGAACAGCACCTGGTGATTTTTATTTATCACATAACTGCTGTACTTTTCCCATTGCCCAGCTCATGACATATTTTTGATATTACCCTTGGGTAATATCGCTTTTGGGAAAATTTCATTTGCTAAGAATGTGGGGAAAAAAAAAAATCGCTCTGCATTATGTCGCGTTAACAGTGATGTCAAATGTCCTATAGCTCTTTAACGGCAAGAGGTAAAAAAAAAAAAAACTCTCATTGAAGACCCAAAGTGTCTGCTTTCCCGAAAGTGTTCTGACCCCAAAAACCTGAAAATACAGGCAACTGAACAATTTGTATTTGTTAACACAACAAATTATCTGTTATATGATCAAACAAACAAAACTGTAGTGTTTTCAACCCGTACGCGCCCACAAACGGAAATTTCCGTGTTATGCTAATTGACTCCTGTGCCAAAAAATAGATTTTCCCATGTTTTTCAACTGATCTGGTGCAAGGGTCCTAATTTCGTCTGGAAAGGGGTGGTGTGGGTACAGGCACTCGTTCCAACAGCAGTTACACAGCTCATTATATTAATCAAGGTCTTTAACAAAGACACTGGAACATTTCTATACCATTAATGTACACTGAATATCCAATCTAATTATACAGAGATTACTTCAATTTGAGGCCATTTCTTTAAAGATTTCAAAAACAACTGTAGGTATACGGTACTTAATGACCAGTGGCGCAAAATTCAGACCGATTATATATCTGAATATTTGCTCTCAATATATAAACTCTGCAACATTTTGCTTGAAATAAATGCATCCTATGTGCGCTGAAATATATAAGCAACATTTAATTTTACCATTTCATACTATGAAATACTATGGTTGACTCAGAATTTAATAAAAACTCTGAGCATATCTGAATTGGATATCAACAGTCCTCATTAACTTGGGCAGAGCACTCATTGGACAAGCAGGGTGTCAAAGGATTAATGTAAATATCCGCTCAGTATGACAGATACAAAAGGCAACGATTGTTTCCCTGACGCATACTTTGTAGCAAAGAAACTAACAATGAGAGAAAAGAATAAAACAAACAAATCTCCCTTTGCTAGACAACCAACACAGAAAGGCAGGGAAGCACTAGCTTGTGCATTAACCTATTCAAGCTAACAAAACATCACAAAACAAGTGGAAATTTTGTAAAAACTGAGTAATGATTATACTGGCTTTGGATAAACTACAGTCATTTGACTTCACTTTCACGTGAAGGCCAAAGCAATCCTCGGCCTCTCATTAACCAAAACCTTTTCCAGGAATGGAAACATGGTGACCTTCAGTTTTTTAGTGTTTGGTCGCATTCTTGTTATTTGAAGCATTGTGCAACTTAACATAAAAAATTGTAAAAAAATCCAAGACAGTCCAATCTGGACTCCAATGGGGGTAATTCTTTTATTTAAAGCTAAAATAAGCTATTTCTGACCACTAGTTGGTCCTACAAGCATCAACTTTGTTTGTAAATAAATGAAGTCACTCCTCTGCCCTCGGGAAGCTGGTGGTACCTTATGTCCTGCGTCACACAGACTGTGTTTGATGAGCACTTTCATCGGCAAGCATTGGTATTGGTCGTTAAGCAGAGGCTGCAAGAATTGGATGTTGGAACTAGCCATTTGGTACCGAACCTAGTAGTCAACCAATCATAACTGCTAATATTTTCAAATTCTTGTAACAAAAACAACAACAGTCGCTCACAGACATATTGATATTGATGCTACACCATCCTCACAGTTAATACTATAACCAGTCTGTCTGAATTTTTCACGTCACACAGCGCTACGAAGTATGTTGCTGTGATTAGTTGTAGAAGAATTAATTGCATATAGAGGTATTTTTGTCTGTGTTCCTTGATCATGCCCCTTAGAAATCATTAAATTTCTTTTTGACATTAAATTAATGACACTACATACCACAGACAGTAGATGAACAGTTTTCTTCCTCTCTGCACCCATCTTCCTCATAACTTATCTGAACTGTTTCTGTGGGAGACACACCAAGTACAGCTCACAAATGTGGTCAGGACAGAAAAGAAAGGGATGGAAAAAAGATGGTAGATAAAGGAAAATATAAAATACAACACATACCATCTGGATCTATTGTGATTTCATCCAAGTTCTTGCCATGGTACTCAGCTAATCTTCCTTGCTCAAGTGCCATTAGAACTTGGCTGATCTTGGCGAGTTGCAGTTCCTTCTCAGGCAGTTGATCAAACGGATGATTGATTCCAATGTCATGACCAAGAGAGTCGGCCAGCTGGTCCATCTCTGTGTCTATCATGGTCAACACTGTTAAAAGGGTCGCGACATGCTTTCGTAGTTTGGTGGATGTCATTGCCTTGGGACACTTTGCACCACATGCCTTTGCAAAATCACGGATGCAGTCCGAACCGCGAAAATGCGTCATAGCTGCAGGGCTTGCAAACATATAGCAATTGTCCTTCAGAACCCCGCAAGCCTCTCTCTGCTTTACAAGGAGTTCGAATGCACAAAGCATCTTTGGAGTCAGAAGAATTGGAACCAGTCTACCACACTTTACCCTGGTGACAATCCTTGGGAAATGTCTGCAAAGTTTTTTTTCCACTTCAGAGAGTGCCCAGTCAAAATCTTGGTGAGGATCAAATGTGTCCCTAGACAAAAATGCAGATAAGGGCATGCTTGCGACATTGCCTTCCCTATGAAGGTTTAAAAGGATAGTCTGTGTTAAACACACCTTCGCCAGGTGTATCCAGGCCTTTGTAGAAGGACTTTCAGATAGTGCACTACTGTATGCATCTTGCATTTGACTGAGAAACCGATGCATTTTCTGAACATCCTCAGTGCTGGGGATTAAATTGGGGTCATTCGACTTTGCTTCAGCAATGTTCCTTAGTGCTGTTGCAGATACCATCGTGTTCCAGTTTTCACTGTGAACTTTTTGAAACTCAGCGGCTTCCCTCACAAGCACTTTGTCATTTGATAGCAAGCCCTGAGCTTTTAAAAGTTTGCTGACTTTAACTAAGGAATTCCCAAGTTTATTCGCCAGTGACGGAATAGAGAATGTGTCAGTGTCACCATCATAGCCACAAGTGATCTTGACAGCATTGACCATCTCAGAGTAATTTTTTGGATTTATTAAATCCTCCATTGTTTTTAAGGTAGTAAATCTCCTGGCACAATCAATCAGTCTTCCCATTTCTCGCATCTTCTCTCGTACATACTGTTGATTCTTCGGGGACATCCCTCCTTTGTTTAACAGGTGCTGCCCAACATCAATAATGACATGGTCATTTTTAATTATATCCGTGATTGAATCAGGATTCATGGCACAGATAACTCCCCACAATCGTTTACTCAAGTGTGAGGGCACAGGCCCTGTGTAGGCACACAAAGACTGAACGCGATTCTTTCCTGGTTTTGGGGTGACTGATCCAGGTTTAAGTTTACAACTTCGCATATGTCTCCACAGGACTTTTCGAGTGAAAAGTCCCCGGCAGTATGCACAGTGCATGAAATCATTTCCCTGTGCTTCTTTAGGTGGTCGTTTACATGGTACCAGTTCCCCATTCCCTGACTCCATGACAGAAGAATTGTGAGCATAATTGCCTCTGTTGCGAATATAATCTAGCTGTTTTTTCCTCTCCATGGAACTCTTTGGAAAGCTAAGAGCCTTGGCCACATCGGATTCATCCTCGTGTGCACTTTCTAGATGCCTTGCCATCTTGGCGTAAGGCTTACAGCAGTACAAGCAATAATGTCTCTTGTTGTACACTCTATTGCCCTTTCTTTTTTGGGAAGCACGAACAACTATGCTGTCAGTCGTGTCCTTACTTGAGCGGGGTTTTTCTGCTCCAGAGACTTCAAATGCAATGCTGTTGCTGTCATGTGTCACCTGGTCTGGTGTTGTGGCGTCACAGACTGAGGGACTCATGAAGCCAGTCCCATTCAATTCATCATCAAGAGATTGCCATGCTGTTCCTTTCGGTTTAAGGTTGGCATCAGTGTCATCACTTTCAGAGGTAGTATCTAGAAGAGACTCCTCTTCACTGAGCTCAGAGTCCTCAAGGCTTGTGTCTTGCATCTATAAATAAATAAATGAGGTAACTTACACTTATACACTTTAAACTAAATGCAATCCCAGTAAGTACAGTACATTACAACAGATTATTGAACATTTCTAATATATTGATCCAGTTCAGAGGCGTAGTTGCGTGCACATCTCATCCAAATTAGGCCCGGTGCTGGATTCACATGCAACTCAAACAAAAAAAGGTAAAAAAATTTATTAGACAGGTGGTCTAATAAATTTGTTATATATATATATATATATGAAAATAAAATCAGTGGTGGCTCATGAACTGGCAACTGGCAACTGGGGAGGCTCAAAACAATCCCCTAAAATTAATGATTGGTCACGACCTGTTTTCAATCATTCATTTAAATTGCCATTACAGAAACTCTGAAAACTCTCAACATTATCAGGTGTGGCCAGTTTTCATTTATAACGCATACCTGTCAGCTCTCACGCATTCGGTGTGAGTTTAAGATGCATATTTACGTTCCTCTGCTGTTGTCAGCAATTATTCAATCAACGCGTAGGCTCTGCAAGAGATTTTTGCGCGGAATTGAAGTCCTTGTGCATGGAGGGGTTGGAAGCAATGTAATTGCATAAAGACGTTTCAAATGATCTAATTTCATTTAAACGATCGCGAAACACATGCGTTGCCTCCAACCGCTGAATAAAGAAAAGCGCGAGAAGTCCGGAGTCATAATCAGTATGCCAGTTCACGAGCCGCCACTGATATATTACACACACACACACACACACACACACACACACAGTGCTTAACAAATTTATTAGACCACCTGTCATAAAAAAAAATGAGAAAACACAAATATTTAAAGCTGCTGTAACTGATTTGGTCGTTTTTGTAGCTTCTTGTCCGAAGCCTATGTAAGCAGTCCCCGCCCCCCATTCCCACGCCAGGCACAGGAATGCGCATCGGTTTCCGACAGAGGAGAGTAGCAACTCAGTTACAACATAAGTACAATATAAACAAACACTCAGTGATTGTCGTGTGAAAGCCACACTGAAAACATGGACTAACGACACATTACATCCATGCCGAAACTTCAGAATGAATGGCATTTTGAAGGTATTAGTGAAAACTAGCTAGTGTCCTATAGGCACACATGCTATCGTTACACAGCCAAGCAAGCTGTAGTCGGCCACAAACAACTGTTCATTTATAAAATGACATTAGCAGGATTAAAAACCACCAACAGGACTATCTGAGACTGGTAAAACTGCATAAATGCAACAGAGTACTACACAGCTGACCTGTCGAGTAGCAGCAAGGCTAGCTGTGAATCATTTTTTAAACCCTTTGATTCCTTCAGCTTTCTCCATTAAAAGCGGCACCGATATAAATACAGCTCTTGGCCATCTCGCGTTTTTTCCTCCTTAATTCTATTTGTTCCTCTACTGTTCTTTCGCGCTGTGGCTGTTTAATTGTGTATGCCTTCTCCCGTTGTGCTGGGATCAGAAGCTTCATCTGTTCTGCTATTGCCAACAACACAGATTTTTCTTTGTCTTGTTCCAATTTTTCCGGCAGATGGCGCACTAACAACGCAGATTCAGCTCAGCGCGTTCATAAGCAGAGACAAACGCGTCTTTATGGCGTTCTCTCACCTGATTGGACAGAGGCAGTCGGTGACTCCAGAATTTTATATGCTGCTTTATTGCAGAAGACAGTAACTGAGAGACCTGTGTTATCGACCAGATACTCTAAATAAATGATCTCTGTTGAAATGTAGAGCTATTTAACACTTTTTAAAAAACAAAAAAATCACTTAGAGCAGCTTTAAGAAATTTGTCAAAAACTTGTTTAAAACTAAAAATTACTTTGTTATTTCTTTGGCAAATAATAAACTGAAACCACTAAATAGTCCTTATTTACACATAAGAACCAAAAAAAGAAACTTTTTTGTATGGCCTCCTTTGGCCTTGATAACAGCTTGCATTCTTGCATTCAACCACTAAAATTAATTTTTATGTTCCAGAATGCAATAAAATAACTGTAATTTGGCATCTTAATCAAAAAATAATAATGTGCTTAACTATTTTTCCTCCTTTTTTGTAAAACAGTAATTTCAAAAATTCATGGATAACAACAATAATTATATTTTAGCATTAAAAATATCATTTCAGTTAAAGAGCTTGCGCATACTAGTGGATTAACCATTACAGAAACACAAAAATTATTTTGGTAATTACCAACATTGTTAATTTAGGGTAGCTGAGGCATAAACCTTACATTGGGTGGTGGTCTAATAAATTTGTTTAGCACTGTATATATCTGCAATGTTTTGCAAACTTTGACCCCCAAAATCACAGAAGTGTTATTTAGTGACTTGGGTACCTCTTGCACACAGATCTTCAATTAGACTAGCACATTTTCTTAAGGACATCTCTAAATTTTAATGCATGCGAACACAAAAGACCTCAGAAAACAAAAATCAAATTCTACTACAAATTCCACATACTTCTTCCTCCTCAGTCAACCTCAGTTTGATTTCACACATGATTAGTAAAACAAGCTTAGTGGGGACGTTTCAAACATCATGATGTGGTCTCTGTGGGGACTGAATTGTTTCTATTCAAACACTGCCATAAGATGTGCTGCTGTGACATTGTGAGCATCCCAGAACAGTGTTATTTTACCAAAAGAAAGGTTAAAATCTGTCCTAAATATCCCATTTTCATTAGCCTTCTACAAGTAGATTAATTACGTAAAACTACAAGACAGTCCTGAGCCACTATAGATTACAATCGTAACAAACATGATAAACCTTGATTTACTTGCTTAAAATAAAAAAAATTCAAAAACAAGCAAAATGTGACTGAAAAAGACTCTGGAGGTCAAGATACAGCGCTGAACATGAATGTACCATTTGAGTGTTGTGCGGACTGGTAGCCTCATCCTTCTGGGTTTCTGACATGAGAGCAGAATCGCTGAGTTCGACAGGAGTAGCATCTGCCGCACATGCAGTCATCTGCAAATATTTCACAATAAAAAAAAAATATATAAAATGCCGTTGGTTAATTTCAAAATCAATCAATCAATCAATCAATCAATCAAATGGCTTTATTGTCATTGCACAACTGTACAAAGAAAGTCAAGTGCACTCCTAGTGGTACATAAAAGATCAAAGATCTAGAAGCAACACACAAAAATAAAAACAACACATAAGACGCAGCTTGACATGAATAACAACAACAGTTACCTAATAAATAAAATAAATAAATAAATAAATAAATAAATAAAAGCAGCAGTAATCAATGGTAAAAAAAAAAAAAAAACAGAAACAGTGTATTGCACCACCCCAATATGCATAGTTGTTCACGTTACGAGTTGAGCACTTTTATGGCGCTTGAATAAAAACTGTTTATTTGTCTGGAAGTGCAGGCCCAAGTGGACCTGTAGCGCCTCCCAGAAGGCAGCAGTTCAAAAAAACTGTTTCCTGGGTGAAAACAGTCCTGGATAATGCCTTTTGCTCAGTGTAGGCATCTGGCGTTGTAGATGTCAGACAGTGAGGGAAGCTGTATTTTTAATGTCCTGTGCTGACTTCCGGACTCTGTCTAAAGCCTTTTTGTCAGCTATGGTGCAGCTTGATGATGCTTTCCACAGAACACTTATAGAAAGACTAGATAACTCGGTCGCCACAGGGACCGAGTCGTGTATCTCCCCGATCCCTAAATTTCGGAGAAAATGGCCGCCGGCAGCCATATTGGACGTCCGAAATTGACGAAAATCGGTCTTGAGCATTGTCATGTATATATCTTCGCCTGGGTAAAATTTGAAAACATTCCTGTAATAATTGTGGCTTCCAGAGCCTGGAAGAAATTTCGGACAAAATGGCTGCCAGCAGCTATATTGGATGTCCGAAATTAACGAAAATCGATCTTGAGCATTGTCATATATATATCTTCGCCTGTGTAAAATTTGAAAACATTCCTGTTATAATTGTGGCTTCCAGGGCCCGGAAGAAATTTCGGACAAAATGGCTGCCGGCAGCCGTATTGGACGTCCGAAATTGACGAAAATCGGTCTTGAGCAATGTGATATATATATCTTCGCCTGTGTAAAATTTGAAAACATTCCTGTGATAATTGTGGCTTCCAGAGCCCGGAACATAAAATCTCTGCGGCGGCAGCAGCCCCAGAACTAAACCATAGTATCTCCTGACTATCGTCGTCGGGGAGATACAATAACAGCAGTTTCTGGGACAGATTGACTTTCCTCAGTGCCCTCAAAAAATACAGTCACTGAGAGATATGTGTGCCCAGAAACTTGAAAGAGAGAGACCCTCTCTCCAACATGTCCTCTCCAATATGAAGAGGGGCAAGTTCCTCCCTCTTCCTCCTGAAGTCAAGCACAAACTCCTTTGTTTTGGAGGAGTTGAGTGCCAGACTGTTGACAACGCACCGAGCAGTCAGTTTTTGGACTTCATCTCGGTAGGCAGACTCATCATTGTTGTTTATTAACCCTACCCATACCTGCAAACTCAAGATGGATGAATGAGGTGACAAACTAAAACCCTGTGGGGAGGTCTGGGTAAATCCCCCCCAGAAAAAAAAATGTGATTGTAACACATAAATTTAGCATTCTGGCATACTCTGAGAAGAAAATTAAGAGAAAAGACAGTAATTGCTTCAAGTAAAAAAAAAAACATTTATCAATATCACTAAAGCTGTGGTTTGTAAGCAATTGCAGTGCTAAAACTGCTTGGACTTATCAAATGGGTCCCACTTACAGCTAACATGAAGTAACTCGGCAACTGAATAGGAATGACTAAGTTTTAGTTGGTTCTACCTAAGCCACTCACCTGGCTCAGGCTGTGAATGAGTGAATATTCAGGACTGATTTTTATCATACATAATATTTTTACTGGGAAAGAAATTAATACTGATAATTATTATTATGAACCAAGATGAACATTTAAATATCAAAATACAAAATGCCATAATCTAGAATATAGAGCACTACAGGAAATCAAGGTACAAATACGTGTTCAAAATATGAAAACAACATTCCTTAGACATAAATATACAACTCTTTTTTTGTCTATATATTTACAAGTTATTTAAATTGAATGTTTTTGAATTTTAACTAACGATTAAGAATTTCCTTGACAACAAACACCTGTAAACAAAATAATGATTCATTAAATAATGGTTGTGCTTGTAGGCTGATGTGTCACCAGTCCAGTGTTTTTCATTTCATTTTATCTAGTCGCATATACACATGTACAGCGTTTGATTGCGCAATTCCCCAGCAGATGGCAGACGCGTCTCACGTTTTTTCAGCCAATGACGTTGCCCACTCTAGTGTTTTTTTTTTTTTTGCTCTGTGGGCAGGACAGGCGCGCAGGCAGGAAAATGGAGTCATTCCACTCGCTACCATGGTTTCAGTTACGCCGTTAGGTTATCCATAGCGCGGTGGCCGATCAGGACGATATTAAGGGACTGTAGGAGCCCGTTTTTGTTCAAAACTGGACTAAGACTTCTTTTCACATTATCCGAAGACTGTATCGCAAAATATGGATGGGGATTTCAAAAGCCTGTCGCAGATTGGGGCATTTTAAAAAAAAGTGATCACATTTTGCGATGCGATACCGCTTATCGCCAGCCCTGCATTGTATGCTAACCCAACTGCATCGTCCACGTTAACGTCACATAATCCGCTAGACTGGAACAGGTGTTTGGGTTAAATCACTACATAATTCTAGCCTACAGCAGAAATGAGTGTATTTTGATTCCTTACCGGTTCGTTTTCATTTCCGTGATCTCACGACAACGGCATCAGCCACGTAACAATTTGGATGCGGTGGCGATAGTCTTTCGAAAATCACTAGCATTGCATCTATCTAGGCGGCTACCGTTAACACAATTCAGACGAGCTATTCACAATTACGTTAAACATGAGAAACTGATCACAACACACTTTAGGAACTCCTTACTTTAGCAAGTAGATGTCTAGACACATAACCCCAATTTAAACCGTATATCGCTGACAGATAACGAGACTTACCTCAGATCTAACGCAGGTTAGACACCACTTAAGTACTGAAGTACGCTACTATGGTAACGTAGCAGACCTTCGTCAAAAAGTTGCACTTTGCCGCCATCAAAGCGAAATCCTTATCTTGATTGGGCAAAAAAATCTCGCACGATGCGTTCTATCCAATGAGTGTATATTGGTTCCATCAAGGCTACTGAAAATTCTGATACTCAGATCGCGTGGCGCTCTATGAGCTTTCATTCTATGGGTCCAGCGCCAAGTAGATGTTCCCTTCTTCGCCTACAGGTCATGTAGGCCCAAAGAGAACTCTCCCGTCTCCCCTGACGCCAACCCCCCCAAAAAAAACTCCTCGGATTTACACGATTTGCATACATGACCTTTTTGAATTAAAAATGGCGATTTTCGCCGAAAAGCGACAAGTTTGCAGGTATGCCTACCACAGTGGTGTTGTCCGCAAACTTTATAATGATGTTGCTGTCGTGGACTGGTGCACAGTCATGGGTGTACAGAGTGTATAGCAGAGGACTCAGTACGCAGCCCTGGGGGACCCCAGTGCTGAGGGTCAGGACGGAAGAGTGATGGGACCCCAGCCTGACTGACTGTGGACAGTCAGTTAGGAAGTCCCTGATCTATCTGCAGGTGTCGTGGCTAACACCCAGACTGTGGAGTTTGGACACTATTCTGCCTGGGATGATGGTGTTAAATGCAGAACTAAAATCCACAAACAGCATTCTTGTAGAAGAACCAGGTTGTTCCAGATGTGTTAACACAGTGTGGAAGGCTGTGCTGAGGGCATCACCAGTCAACCTGTTGGCTCTGTATGCAAACTGGTGCTGATCCAAACTTGGGAGGGGTTAGGATTTTATGTGCTTTAACACTAGCTTTTCAAAGCACTTCATGACAGTGAAGGTAAGAGCCACAGGTCTGTAATCATTGAGGCCAATTTCATTTAAACACTGGATAATATTCAATTAGACTAATGGCTCCAAAACTCGGACCAGTGGGGCCCCCTGGTTTTCGTGCAAGCGACAACTGCAACTGTTGGATCCTATCAAGTTGCTGACCCCTCTGCGCAGATTTAGAGGCCAGCAGACATGGAGCTGCTCTATTTATGCACGCAGTCACACAATTCTATCACAAGGTGACACATCCAGATCAGTTATTGAATATTCACTAGGAAACCGAGCTTGAACACAGTTTAGAATATGGATGAGTTCAGTCCCATCCCTGTTTACCAGTGGTCGCGTGAATTAAACTCCTCAGCTAAGCCTGATGTGCAAACTGCTCAATATATAGACCGGGAGCCCAGGGGGGTCAGCCTAGCTGGGAAGGTTACAAATTCTAATCCCTATCACAGTGTCGGGCATGGGTCCCAATAGAAGGATCTGGACTTCTGCAGGGCTCCAGCTGGTGGCTGTAGTAATGAGGGGTAAAAATATGACAGGCCCAACCCAGCTAGATCAATCTAGAAAGTAACAACTTGAAACATCCCTGTGTTTGATACTGGTCATCTCCGCACCTTAGGATGAGGGGTGCCAGAAAATTTCATTGGTGGTAGGGGTCTGGGAGACGGAATTATAGGGGTCCCCAAAATTGAGCTAGATCAGCTAATTGAGTTACAGGATGAAACCTGTAATGATCCAAGCACAAGCCTAAATCCACAGCTTTGCTAAGGTTTCCAAAGAGTTTGCTTGTGTTATCACTACTAGCTGTGTTTCCATCCACCTTTTTTAATGCGCATTTTGATTTCGCGCTTAAAAAAACCTGAGTGGAAACTGCCAAAATGCGCATCAACTTGAAATATCGCATCAATTTTTTTTGAGCAAGGAGGGGGTGGAAAATTTTCCGAATCGATAAAAATAAATGCGCTTTAGTGCAGTGGAAACGGGTTAGTGAACAAGTTATGTGAATAAATGACAACGTTTAGTATCTACGTCATTTTTGCTTGCCTAAGTTGGCAAGCTAGCTAGCTAGTTTGCTACCTCGCAACATTGGTGTGCTGGCTATAACGTTAGAGTTTGTCATCACTTTAGCTAGCTAGCTAGTGGTTAATACAGTAGAAGCGAACTGTAACCCTACACTACTGTGCTAGCTGTAACGTTAAAGACTTCGGAACCACTAGCTTAAGTGATTACTTTCATTCGTTTTCACCAACAGCTTTCCCGTTTGTTTTCCTTTTCATTCGTTGCGCTTATTGATGTCACAGCGTGCGTCGTCTTCTGCAGAAGCAATGGCAATTGAATCAAGAATTAGCGCCACCTAACGGCACCTACGGCTTATACCGTGAAACAAAAGTGCATAACTGAAGTGGATGGAAACGGGCACAAATGCGCTTTTCCTTTTGCCGCATTAACGAAAATTCACTTAAGATTTGCGATAAAAGTTGGATGGAAACACAGCTACTACTGACCGTCTATTTAGGATGTACGAACAAAGCACACAGTGCCACAGAATGTTTCTGGCCAGAGGGCTGCACCAGGGTTTGCCCTGTAACTCAACAAAATGATCTAACTCAATTTTGGGTGTGGCCCATTTTGGGGCTTCTGCTGGGGGTACCCCAGCACAGAAAATTTCTGGCAGTGGCCATTCCTGAAACAGGGGGGTTTGCTGAACATTTTACACCAGGTTTCATCCTGTAACTCAATTAGCTGATCTAGCTCAAAATAAGTTTTATATTCTAGACTTGGGTGGAAACTAACTAGTCATAAAGGTGCAGTTCTCTAGTTTAAAAAAAGCTTTGAAGTACATGCCTGGAATTTATAGTTTTTGAGGTATGGAGCTTTTTGTAAAAGTGGTCAAAATGGGCAGAATTTCACCCGTTTTCCCCATTGGGTGGAAGAGGCTAAGTGATGCAAGGATTCAATAAACCATGCCTGAGTGAGTCTAGTGACGTGGAATCTAGTACTTAATTTGTTTAATTGATTTTGTGACTGAGGGGGCAAATACTTTTCGACATGGGTCCAGTTTGGTTTAAATAGCTTTTTTGCCTTCAATAAATGAAATAATTTAAAAACTGCATGTGTTTGCTCGGGTTATCTTAGTCCAATATTAAAATTACTTTGATGTGAAACATTTAAGTGAGACAAATACGCAAAAACAGAAGAATTCCTGACAGGGCAAATACCTTTTCACAGCACAGTACATTCCATTTAGAGTAAAAATTCCATTTCCACATCGCAATACATTAGAAAGAATGCATAAAAAATAAATTTTTTAAATTTATTTTTTTTTTACCAAATTCCTAATTGGCCAAACCCTGGACATATTAAAATTTCTTGGGCAAGCAAATGATAGGCGTCAAACTTGTTCTGTGTCATGTTTACATTACAATGTTCCAGCAAATATCTGCGAAAGACCTCAACAATACGTTGCAAGGTCTTTTTATTGTTTGTGGCATTCATGGCTATTCCTGTCAAATAAGTGCATTAAACATGAAATCCTCTTAATTAGGACAAATTACTTACTTATTAAAACCTTATGAATACAATTGTGACAAAGATAAATTAGATGCCAATAGTTTCAAATTATGATACCTTGAACCACAAAGTTATTCTGAGACATTCTACATGACTTAAACACTGTAGTTGTGACACATACTTGTGTTCTCCATGGGCAGTCTTCACATCCATAGTCGTAGATAATTTCTTCTCCCTCTTTTATATCTCTAAGAGCAAACAGACACAGGTGCGGATTTCCATCCACTTCAGTTCTTTTCATCATACAGTTCGGACGTCTGGGCTCATTACTGACTAATCGCCCAACTGATCCATCTTCTCTCGAGGCATCAATACTTCAAAGGAAAAAAAAAACAAGAGAAAAGGGGGAAAAAATCAATATTACATATATCCAAGTCTCCCTTTAAAGCACACATTGCAGATGGCAATAACTCATAAATAAATAAAAATAAAATGGCAATAACTCAGTTAGACTCCATTACATGACCGCTCAATACAGCTGACCAGCCAGCTAGCGCTTGATTTTCAGTGCCAACATTATCCCCAGGTCTAAGCCCAACTCCATTTAAAAAAATGCTAAAAAGGGGGCATCTACAACCCCAATTCCGAAATAGTTGGGACAACATGTAAATTGTTAATAAAATCAAAACACAATGACTTTCAAATCACACCAGCCAGTATTTTATTCACAATAGAACAGAGATAATATAGCAAATGTTGAAACTGAGGAATTTTACAATTTTAGCCACAAAATGAGCTCATTTCAAATTTGATGGCTGCTACAGGTCTCAAAAAAGTTGGGACAGGGGCCTGTTTACCATGATGTACCATCCCCTCTTCTTTTTAACACAGAGTGGAGGCGTCTGGGCATTGAGGAGACTAGTTTCTTGAGTTTAGCCATTGGAATTTGATCCCACTCGTTTAATACAGGCTTCCAGGTGCTGGAGAGTTTTGGGTCTCCTTTGATGGACTTTTTGTTTAATTATGCGCCAAATGTTCTCAATCAGTGAAAGATCAGGACTGCAGGCAGGCCAGTTCAGCACACAGACTCTTCTCCTACGAAGCTATGCTGTTGTAACAGCTGCAGTATGTGGTTTTGCATTGTCCTGCTGAAATACCCAAGGCCTTCTCTGGAATAGATGTCGTCTGGAGGGGAGCATATGTTGCTCTAAAACCTTTATATACCTTTCAGAATTCATGGTGCTTTTTAAAACATGCAAGTGTCCCACACCGTATGCACTAATGCATCCCCATACCATCAGAGATGCTGGCTTTTGAACTGAACGCTGATAACAGGAGGGGTGGTCTTTCTCCTCTTTAGCCCGGAGGACACGACACCCATGATTTCAAACAGGAATGTCAAATTTGGACTCGTCTGACCACAGGACACTTTGCCACTTTGCTACAGTCCATTTTAAATGAGCCTTGGCCCCAGAACACGGCGGCACTTCTGGATTATGCTCAACAATGGTTTCCTTTTTGAATGATTAGAGTTTTAGGTGGCATCTGTGGATAGCATGGCGGACTGTGTTTACAGACAGTGATTTTTTGAAGTATTCCTGGGCCCATTTAGTAATGTCAACGGCAGAATCATGCTGGTGAGTGATGCAGTGGCGTCTGAGGGCGTGAAGATCACGGACATCCAGTAAAGGTCTTCGATCTTGTCCCTTATGCACAGAGATTTTCCAGTTTCTCTGAATCTTTTGATGATGTTATGCTCTGTCGATGATGAGACCTTCAAAGCCTTTGCAATTTGACGTTGAGGAACATTGTTTTTAAAGTATTCCACAATTTTTTTACGCAAGTCTTCACAGACTCGAGAGCCTCTAGCCATCTTTACTTCTGAGAGACTCAGCCTCTCTAGGACATCCCTTTTATAGCCAATCATGTTACACACCTGATGTCAGTTAACTTAATTACTTGCTAAATGTTCTTTCAGCTGATTCTCTTATATATTAATTGCTTTTTCAGCTCTTTTTTTTCAGGGTGCGCCCTACCCGCTCGCCACGTCGCTAATGGCGAAGTGGTGTGGCATGTGGCGACTGAAAATTGGCCACAAAGCGCCATGCTGGCGAAAGCCTAATTTTGGAGAGAGTGGCGAAATAATAACCTCAGGTTTTGCGCCACGGCTGCCCGAGGCGTACATCAAGTCCAATCGCCACTTCGCCGCCATCACTCGCTACCATATTTGGTTCGTACTTAATTATCATACATGAGTCATAAATTATCTTTATAACGTTCATGCCGATCGCACTGATTGGCTGAGGATTTCAATTTTCCATTCAGGACTTTTCCATGTTGTAATTCACGTGTCGGAAAAGGGAATTCTGGGTTAGGAACCTCACTCACTTCCACCATATTAAAAACAATGAAAACGACTCAAGATTGACCACCCCAATAATATGAAAATATGAATCTAGCGGGACAGCCATCGATAAACGAAAGTAAGAATGCGATAGTGTATATCTTACCGAACAAACAGTCGTTAAAGCAGCGCATTCATGTCAGTGGGACAAGATCTGCACTGAAACCTGCGCAACTTCGAGCTCAGTTCTGTCGGGCAAAGGAAAAGGCCTTAAATTCATTTATGGTCGATGATGATTATTTGTATTTTTTTTTTTTTTTTTTTTTACAATAAAGACCCCCTCTACTATGTGGACAAATATTCTGAGTTTGTTGAATATAATGGGTTGTGTTTACCGTAACTACATGAAGCTGTAGAGAAACAAAGGAAAAATCACGCTACATCACTTAGGGTTCTTAAGCTTTGTTTTGTTGAACTTAAAATACAATGCTGAGCCACGCATGAAGTTATTGTTTTTTTCGGCGCTGATAACAAGGTGCGTTGCCTTGGTATTCTATATGACATGGGCTACCTTACACAAGCAGTCGACACACAATCGTCACACCTTAGAGCAACCTTATAACTAAATAAATGGCAAACTTGTTGTTGGTATGCCAGCTATTTGTCAGAATGGCCTGGTATTCTAAACGCTGCTACCCAGTCACAGGTCAGAAATAGCAGAAAATAGATTAGCAAATTAGTCGGTAATATAGCAGAAATTATTAGCGTGAGCGAGCCAACGTACTGTCTACTAGAGGCAGAACTGGACAACTCTTCACATATGCAATCAGAACGGAGTTCAGAGCAACCGTGACAAACATTCATTCGACTAGCCTGCAAACTGTTAGTAATTATACAACAATAATAGCATTTTTCGCGACTTTAAACTGACGATATGCCTGTCGGTTACATGCGACTCGGCCACGAGTCATTCTCAGCCTAACTCAGGGCAGCCGGCTGCGTGCCGCTGATGTTGAGACAGAAAGACAAAAGCAAACGATCAGTATGATTGTTTAAGTTTAATCCAAAAGATGAACGAGCCCCAGGGCTCTACATCGTAAACTATTGCTTTCAGAAACAAATCCATAACGTGAGTTGGCTACTACAAACTGTGCTGTCAAGAAAATGATGATCATCTTCGTTTTGCTTTATGGCGAATGATGCATCCAGTTGAATCCGAAAACTGTCGCCCCTGCGGCGTCCGTCTGTCCATCGACGACGTTACCGCTCTAGCGCCTTCAGGTTTGCTTCTAGGATTCTCATTTTTGGGTGGGTGGTACATCTATACATTCTTCACAAACCTATCGCATTCCGGCCATTTTCGACTCTTCGTTTGGCCACCAGGGGGCTTATTGTGAAAAATGAAAAATTGCCATAACTTCCTTATTATTTCAGCGAGGAAGCTCAAATTTTTACCGAAGGTACATGGGATCACCCTCCATCACATATCACACGTTTTTTTGATTTGACCCATTTTTTTTTTACCATTTTCTAGGTCGAATAGCGTAAATGCTGCCGATCTTTACATTCAACGACGTTACCGCTCTAGCGCCTTCAGGTTTGCTTCTAGATTTCTCATTTTTCGGTGGGTGGTACATCTATGGATCCTTCACTCACCTATCGAATTCCAGCCAATTTCGACTCTTACTTTGCCCACCAGGGGGCATATTGTGAAAAATGAAAAACGGCCACGCCAAGGTTATTTATATCAGCGCTTGGCTTCATTACATATATTATTTCTGCAATCAGAATCCAACTAACACCCGATTCAACTTACATACGCAGCCGAGGGGTCTTAAGTGCGATTAGCACGGTATTTTTATACAGGAATGTGCCTTCCATTGTTCAGGAAATTATGACTAATTAGCCACTGTTTACAAGTTTAGTGGCCTATGGTACGCAAAACACTGCCATACATGTTTCGTTAACACCTTCATAATGAATAATAAAAAGCAATTTTAAGTTTTACTTTTCTTTTCCCCCCGCTGTACCAAAAACGTACCGAATTGTGACTTCAAAACCAGGGTACGTATTGAGCGGTGACTTCAAAACTGGGGTACGTACTGAACTGTGACTTCAAAACTGTAGAACATACTGAACTGTGACTTTTGTGTACCATTACATCCCTATTAACCATCATAATTGGCAAAGGAAAGCAGCATATCCTTGCATTTATGAACCAGCAAATGTCTGAAATTTCTGCTTGAGGAAATGACTTATGAAATGACTTACCAAAGTACAGTTGTTGGAAACAAATTTTGTTTCGACTGACAAATCATTGCACATTGTGTGTGTGTGTGTGTGTGTGCACAGTTGCAATCAAAATTATTCATCCCCCAATGCAAATTGGGTTTACTGGCAAAATTTACAAACTTTCAGCAGTTTGCAATAAACAGATTTAACAAGAACATTTTAAATACCTCGACACAACTAATATTACAAGTTGTTTCTCTCCAAATTCAATTCAAAATGCCACTTTTAATGACTACTGCAGTTTCAAAATTATTCAACCCCCTGAATAGAATCTGTCATAAGAGCATATTTGCAAATCAGGTGTTGTCTCAATCACACCTAATGCAACTAATCAAGAGCTTCATAAGATGCATCGTGTTTGCTTGAAATAGAACACATCAAATACTTGCACTGGCTAGGGGTTTGTTAGCAGTGACATTTGATCGCATATCACAAATATGGCTGTCAAGAGAATTGTCCAAAAAAGTAATAGAAGAGATTACCTGCCACAAACAAGGAAAAGGACTAAAAAAAAATAGCACATGCACTGAATGTTCGTAGACAGGGCTCTCGATTGCATCGTCGTAGCGAAATTGGCCTGCACCCAAAATAAGAATTGGCAAAAAACGCGCCCAAATTATGGGAAACACGCCCAAAATCAAAAATGGTCACAAAAAAATAAAAATAAAAATAATAATGAAGCATGTTACTAATTCCATATTACATGAAATATTTAGCCAGAAATACCGCCTACAAACCCGAGAGAAATCCGATATTTCTCTCGGGTAGTTTCTATGGCTCGCGCAAGACTACAGTATTCTCCCAACCTTGTCACCCGGTGGTTTGGATGTACTCGCGTGTACTGCTCCAATGTATTTCGATTCTCACGCCGACCGAGGATGCCTCTAGAATTTCCTGAATGCAAATGGCGCTTTAATCATGCTGGGACACTGTGGTAGACCACAAAAAACTGGCAAAAGCCACAATAAAACTAGTCCTACATTCTGTAGCAGAGCGAAAAAAAGCGAAAGGAAGTGCCAGATGCCAGCTCTTTAGATCATTTTTTTCAAGCAAAAAGACATAAGTACAATGTAATTTTCTGACATTTTGCCGGCATGTTTGCATATGTTATCATTGTTATGCTAATTTTATCAACAGCTCATCCGCGGTCATGCATACAAATCTGGTAGAATTGTCGGAGTTGTAGCTGATTATACGAGACCTAGAATTTAAAATACTGCATCCTGTCAAATGTTATTGCTAGTGAAGAAGGAAATTACCATTATTAAGTGTTCAAATGTAGTCTGTAGGGCCACAACAACGTAATTCGTTTTCAGTGAGGTGGGTGTGTCTGCGTGATGTAGGAATCATGTGACGTTGTTTATAAACAGTATACCATGTGCTCTCTGTGAAGATTTTATAATGAACCTTCTTTCAAGATTAAATTGTGAAACTGGACTGGTATATCTCATGTCTACTGCTGTAGGTAAATCATTTTACAGAAACACCATATGATGTCAGTTGTCAAAGGGAATATTTAAATAACAGATTCATAAATGTCACTAGTCACTAACTTCCCATTGTGTCAGAATGAAACTAGTCTTGCCAATCTGTTCACTGTGGCTCCGTGGTACTGCTGCTCTCAGAATGAAACTAGTCTTTGACAATCTGGTACTGCTGCTGGCTGCTACAAATAAAATAATGTGAAAACAAAAATTTGTTTATTGTTAAATCTGTCTTTATTAAACTGAATTTTATAAGGAACAACTGGTCTCCACCAGTCTGTCTCAGCCCTGTCTCCACATTCCAGGACCCACCATAACTTTCTTGATGGCAGAGCACTATTAGGGCCTGCTGGTTGTCCAATGGTTCTGCCACCTGGAAAGTAATGCTGGATCTCCTGTCGAATTTCCCAGTAACCATGGCAAACCCCAAACGACCATTTAACTTGCTCCCCTAACACTTGGCACCATGCAGCAGGGTAGTGGTGCACCCTAGTGGGTGTCAGGGTGTGTCAAAGTGGGGATTTGGGCTTTGGAAACGCCGCAACAGCAAGTTGGATACGGTGCGAGAATGTGCCCAAAATAGGACCTGAAAAATAGAGGGTGTAGCCATGGCTGTGCAACTGAGAGCCCTGGTAGAGATACTGTTGGATGCATAGTTCACAAGTTCCGAGTTAAAGGCTGCACTACCAGGACCTGGCAGAAAGAGGAAGTTATCAATGGCTGCCACCAAATTTCTGAGTCAAAAACCCTTGGTGACTGCAACAGACCTGCAGCAAGGCTTAAAGGCTGGAGGCACTGAAGTTTCAGCTTGCACAGTAAGGCTCATACTAAACGTTGAAGGTCTCCACGCCCAAACTCCAAGACATACACCGCAACTGGCCCAAAAGCACAAGCTCCAATATCCACAAAACCATAAAAATAAGCCACAGAAGTTTTAGGATACTGTTCTCTGGAGCAATAAAACAAATTTGGAACATTTCAGGCTTATGGATCAGCGGTATATCTGCCGGAAGAAGAAAGAAGCATACACTAAAAAGAGCACCCTGCCAATAGAGAAGCATTGTTGGGACTTGTTGATGCTCTGCAGCTGCATTGCTTCCTCTAGCACTAGAAACCTGCAACGTGTAGAGGGCAAGGTGAATTCAATCAAGTATCAGGATATCCAAGAAGAAAATGGCATGCCCTTTGTGAGGAAGCTGAAGCTTGGGGATCATTGGACCTTCAAACAAGACAATGATCCTGAGCATACCTCAACATCCACCAAGGTTTGGTTACAGAAGAAGTCCTGGAACATTCTAGAGTGGCCATCAGTCACCTGACTTGAACCCCATAGAAAATCTTCGCTGAAATTTGAAGAAGGCAGTTGCAGCACGCAAACCCAAGAATATTAGTGAACTGGAGGCCTTTGTCCATGGGGACTGGACTAAGATTCCTTGGGAATGCTGCCAGAAGCTGTTGTCTGCCTATGCATCACATCTCCAGCAGGTCATAGCAGCAAAAGGGTGCTCTACTAAGTATTAAAGATGCTTGTCACGAAGGGGTTGAATAATTTTGAGCCTGCAGCAGTCATTAAAAGTGCCATTTTGTGTTGAATTTGGAGAAGCCACTTGTAATATTTATTGTGTTGAGCTATTTAAATTGTTCTTGTTTGATTTGTTCATTGCAAACAGCAGAAAGTTTGTAAATTTAGATAAGTCTTTATTGTCATTGCATAATCATACTGAGTACAACAATACAATGAGATTGGACCACAGTCCCCTTTGATGCAAGACAAAGCCAACAATCAATCACACAAAATTTAAAAATTCATACCAACAATATAAAAATAAATAAACAACAGTTTAGCCTAAAATTATATAAAATAAATAATATAAAATAAAAATAGTTAAAGTCAAAAGTTTTCATTAAGTAAAACTATTGCCCTGTTAAAAAACTGTCAGTCTGTTTGTGCGTGATTTCAGTGTCCTGAACCTCCTGCCAGAGGGCAGCAGCTCAAACACCTGGTGAACTGCCACATTGCCAATAGATGCGAATGGTGTACACAACGCAGAAACTGGGGAAATCGTTGATCGTCACGTGTAATGTTCTCAGATGAGTACACTTAAGACTTCCTGGATTGGCGTGGTCCCATCTGGCGACATCGTAACGAACGCCATGCCAATGTTAACCTGAGGCAGCATGACAGATTTGGTGGCGGGTCTGTTATAGTGTGGGGTGGGATCACTATGACTAACCGAACCCCACTCCATATTGTGCAAGGAAGAGTCACTGGCCAGTACTATCTGAACAACATACTGAAGAAGGGCTGAAACGATTCCTCGAATAAATAGAGTAACTCGATTAATAAAATGCATGTAGGCAAATTATATGTTTCGAGGCTTCGTGTAAATCCGGAACACAACACTCTTTCAGACGGACGCATATTTTGTGGCACAACACTTTTGTTTCAGCTGTACCATATAGATACGCACAAAAGCGCAAGGCCTAATAAGTTAAATGATGCATATCGTATCATTGTTAAAAAATAAGTTGTCTCACACAGAGGTGCATGCGCCCATGTTCGAATATAGGCACACCCTCATTATTCACTAAAAGGCGCACAAAAATATTAAAATTAGATTTGTACATTTTTCACAGTTGTACATTGTTTTCAAAGTCTGAGAGTCTGATGGAGACCTGTAGCTGTTTGGCAAATAAAAAAAATGTAAATCTTGAGTGGATGTATCCCCGTCAAGTTCGTACAGCTATATATCCTGTGATCCCCATGTGCGCAACATTTTGAAGTTTGGTCAGCTGACAACAGCATCCGTTATGGGGACGGCATCCTTCAACAGAAATGTACTCCCCCAAGGCGCTGTGGAGCACAGCCACCGATACCTGATTTAAATTGAAGTCCACTTTGTTCAACCGTAATTCAAAATTGTCCGGGAAGTGCCCGAATGTGAAAATGGTTTTGATCGGGGAAAAATGCAGCTGGTCTCAATTATAATCAAGGCGCCTGTACTCGACTACAGGCGCATATTCACTCGTAGGTATTGCGCTTATATGCGCATCAATACGGTAGTGTACCGCGAATGGGATGGGCGCGAGCGCGAACTACAAAAATCACGGAGGATGGGAAAAAATGAAATTGCGAGAAAAACAAGACACCACAGCGAAAAAGACAGAAAAAGTCCAATGTTTTTCATGACACGTTGAAAAAAATATAGTGCAGTGTCTACTGTAAAACGGAATAGAGTACTAAAGTGATGACATCACACTGGTGTCGGAAGTAAAATTTCCCATTCATTTTACCCATAGACTTTTTTCAGTTCACTTTTGAATCACTTCCCATTGTTTTCAAGCCTCCATCTTTTTCGAGATTTTGCATAATATTTCCGACTAAAAACAAATATAATTTTTCTTGACCGGAATCAGCAATATTTCAAATCATTTTAATTTTTCGCCACCATGCTAATCCTCTTTGTAGTCTAAAAACTACACATCCCATGATCCTCCTGATTCCCATAGCCATTTGCTTGCTTAATTAGTTAGCCACTCTCCGTTCTACTTGGTTACGCCTTCCTTGCTAGATATCAAGTTTAACAATTAGTGCCAATTAACTTTAATAGCCAGGCATCTTTGGCCAACGTTTGTTTGCTTAAAAACTCGGTAGTCAGCGAACAAGCTTATCAGCCTTGTCAAAGCATAAATGACAGCGAACTCACTGTCAGCAGGCTAACTTAGCCAGTGAGCTAGTCTACCGACTTCGGTAGTTGTCCAACTTTATATTTGGCGCATTTAATTAAATGCCAGCTTGTGAACTGCTCGCAGCTCAACGCTAGCTAAGTAGCCAAATAATGGCTCTTCACTGCTGATTAAGGCTATTAAAGACCGCAAATTAGTTAAGGCAATGTTTAATGACTGGCCAAAGAACTAAATCAGTTTGGTGGCTATGTGTCCCTACATAAGTGAAGTTTTGTTCAAGAAATGAATAAGCCACAATTTGAAAAAAAAAACCCTGCAGTCAATTTGTTCATTCCTGTTGTAATTAGGGTTGGTAGCTAAATAACTATTCATTTTCCTTTCATTTCTAGATAACTTGCCAATAGTCAGGGCGCTATGGTTATCAGAGGGAAAAAGTGTGATGGTATATAGGGCATTGATGGGATGTATCATATGAAATATGAACAGTTTCAAACTGAGGGTTTTAGGGTCGATTGACCCAATTTAGATTGTTAATAAAAGAAGAAAAATGAAAAGAAATACCGGGTTGGAACAAATCAGTGCCTAATTTGTGCATAAATGTTGTAACCTGAAAATTTGATGGCTTTGAATCTTATTTTGTAAGGCTAAGATCAGCACCAATAATAAAAAAAAAAAAAAGTCAATAATGCCAGAAAGTGTCCAAACCCCAATATCTGAGCAAGAGAAAAATAAAGCACAACAGTAGTATAAATAAAAGACGCTCAAAAAAGTTAAAAATATGCTTTTTGCATTCAAAAGCAATTCCTAGTTTCTGCAGCACAGCACTTAGTAAAAATTTGAACATGAACAAGTTCACAGTGTCCAAAGTCCCAACAAGGTAACGATGTTAGCAGACTTCTCCTTTCAAAAAAAAAATGTTTTGTTTAAGCCGTGATTAAGGCTATTAAAGACCGCAAATTAGGGCAAGGCAATTTTTTAATGACATATAGAACTGAATAGTTTTAATTACTGTTGGTTAAGTGAAGTTTTGTTCAAGAAATGAATAAGCTCTGAAAATGAAAACCATTGACCTGCTTTGTTCATTCCTGTTGTAATTAGGGTTGGTCGCATAATTTTTTTTCAGGAGAGTGAAACTTTCAACGGAGTCAGATTCAGAGGCACCGTAAGTTATTCAGAAAAAGTAACCAACAGTAATGACATAATATTCCATTCTATATGTATCATAAAAAATAAAATGTCCTCGTAACGCTTAGTTACCTTTGTAGTCTGACAAATTGTTATTAAAGAAAATGATAAATAAATATTTTCACCTCAAACACCATGGCTTGTTTACAGTCAAATGTGTCCTTTTTTTTTTTTTTTTTTTTTCTGCCAAAAAAAAATCAATAATAAGCAGCAAGAAAAAAAAAGCAATCTGAGCAAGAGGTGCTGCGAAAATGACAGATAAATAAAAGCTCTGCAAATCATTTTATTTACTTTTCATTCCAAAGAAAATGATTGGTCAGACTTTTTATCAGAAATATATAAAAAAATTGAATATTGAAGAGTTTCAACACCTGATGGATTTCTTTTTTCCATTTTAGTGTGCCCTACCAAAAAAAGGAGCATTTTAAGATTACAAAAGAAAAGTGTAAAAATGCCAGAAAGGTAAGAATTATTTAAGAGACCTGTCTTATTTTTCTTTTGAATATTACTTGAATAAAACAGTGAAACAAAGGTAATTTAATAAAATAATTGACCAAGCACGACTATTACTTTTTAGATTAAACTCAATTAATCATCAGAATATTCAGTTGAAAACTAACCAAAGTAATGACATAATATTCCATTCTATATGCCCTATAAAATAAAATGCCCTCGTAAATTTTTGCCTTTCAGGATGACAAACCTGTGCTCACCGTATTATTGAATTAGTCATTTCAACCATCCGCTTCAGCACAACATCCACAGGATGCCCTTTTTTTTTTTCTGCCAGAGAGGCCCTGACCTTTTCCCCATTGAAAATGTCAGGGACATCTGGAAGGCGCTGACGACGGATGACAGATGTGAAACCAGCAAATCATTTTATGGAACTGGCCAATGATTGGTCAGGAAGAATGGGACAGACTGCAAAAAAAATCAACATAGGTAGACTCATACGCACGATATCTCGACGAATCAATGAGTGTTTGGCCAAAAACGGGGGCATTACGCACTATTGATGCAAAAATGTCAACTTTCAATTTCTGTTTCTTACCCATTCCTTCTTTCACAGACCATGACAGCAAGAGAAACTGTTTAGGTAATGAAATATCGTGTGAATTGTTTACTCAAATCTTTCTTTGTTAAAATGCAATTAGTTTGGGACCAATTGTTCTATATAATTAGTTTGTTATTGACCTTGCAATTTCAATATTCCCTAATTTTTTTGAACAGTGTATATATATATATGCATACGTATATACTGTATGTAATAGATATGGACAACCCCAATTCCAAAAAAGTTGGAATGCTGTGTAAATTGTAAATAAAAACAGAATGCAATGATTTACAAATCTCATATACCAACATTTTATTTACAATAGAACATTGACAACATATCAGATATTGAATTTGATGGCAGCAAAACATCTTAAAAAAGTTAGGAGAGGGGCAACGAAGGGTTGTAAAAGTAAGTGGTACTAATAAAAAACAGCTGAAGGAGCATTTTGCAGCTAATTAGGTTAATTGGCAACAGGTCAGTAACATGACTGGGTATAAAAAGAGCATTTTAGAGAGGCAGAGTCTCTCAGAAGTAAAGATGGACAGAGATTCACCAATCGGCAAAAACAGCATCTAAATACTGCAGAACAATTTCAGAAAAATGTTCAATGTAAAATTACAAAAATTTTGAATGTAAAGTACATAAAATCATCAAAAGATTCAGAGAATCTAGAGAGATCTTTGTGCACAAGGGACAAGTCCGAAGGTCAATACTGGATGCTCATGATCTTCAGGCCCTCAGGAGGCACTGCTTTAAAAACAGGCATGATTCTGCACTGGAAAACACGGCATGGGCTCAGGAACACTTCTAGAAATCATTGTCTGAACCCAGTTCGCCGTGCAATCTAAAAATGCAAGCTAAAGCTGTATCATGCAAAGAGGAAGCCATATGTGAACACAATCCAGAAACGCTGCCGTCTTCTCTGGCCCAAAGTTCATTTAAAATGGACTGAGGCAGAATGGAAAACTGCTCTATGGTCAGATGAATCAAACTTTGAAATTCTTTTTGGAAACCATGGACACTGTGCTGTACGGAGTGAATTGAGTGAATTTTGCTGATTTTTTTTTTTCTCCAGGAGACATTACCATTTTGTTGGGAATCCTTGCAGCCTGCTTTGCATCAGCCTATGAACCTATTATTGCCATCATGTGAGCCTAAAGCCGTAAGTTCAAAAGACATTACTGAAAAAAGCATGAGAAATGATCTAGACATTTTAAAGTGCTCTTACTCAAACTTGTCACCCACAAATATACAATTGTTGCCCAAGATAATTCCTTTCATATTTACCCCTTACCAGGACACTTTATAATAGGTAGGAGGCTTATAATGCTCAGAGACTGAACAATCAGCTATGGATTACTTTCAAACTGTGCGAAAGTTAGGAAGTCATCATATCCCAAGAGCTTACCTTTTTGTTCCATCAGTTATTTGCCGTTTTGCACAGGGTATCGAGGGGCGTAACATAAAATGTGGCCACTACAGATTTTGTTAGTGAGTACAATGGGAACTATCGGTGCAGTTACATTTTATATAAAATCCTACCTCTGACACCATCTTACCTTTTACAGCATTGATGCACTGCACTTCTTAGTTCCATGTTTTGTCCGTCTTCAACCCAACAAGACGAATGACACCTTTAAGAGGACTGATCCTTGGTGGCATTTCAAACTGCAGAGAAATGTATGAAAAGTGAGATAGCTTTGACATCAATGGCACTAAAATTATATTAGAAGCAGTTGCGTGTGTTGAGGATCATATTTCAATATTTCTCATCATATTCATCAGTAAATCAATTACCTTATTTAATAACCATAATCAATAATCATAATGTATTATGTAAGCAGCAGTAACACACTTACACACGCACAGGCACCTGTACACAGACACATGCACACACACACGCACACACACATAACACACACATATACAAGCAGTTCACACACACGAGCAGGTCTCACACACACACACACACACACACACACACAAACACATGAAACCACACACATACAAGCAGTGCACACACACATAAGCAGTTGGCTTCTGTAGCTTTGATTGACATCTGTTCAGTTGATTCAGGCAATATCTGTTCAGTCATCAGCATTATTCACCATCATTCATCAGAAATCATATAGTTATGCATGCTCCAGTATTACACTGGAAGAGGGTTGTTATCTTTTGGATGCAGTTTTCAAGGCAAGTTGGCAGTGTTTTGGTTTGCCTGTCTCTGGGAAAACCTGTGACCCAACTAAAAGTCCACTTAAACAATGAAATAGCCTTGAAGTTGTTATTTTTGCAAAGGACGCCAACTAATGATAAAAAAAAAAAACAAGTAACATGCAGACACCACATGATTGTACCACTGAAAAACAAGAAGCTGACATTACATTATTGAACCATTGTAGCGTGAGAGGGCGGAAAAACCATATATGGAAGATATTTCCTGTGATGAAGGTATAAAAACTGGGTGTGAAAAGCAGAATTTCAGTTCATCTTGTGCGAAAAGAACTCCGCTTTATATTCATCAATGAGGCATGTGTCTGTGTAAGTGTGTGTGTGTGTGTGCATGTGTACATGTGCTGCTTGTGCCTGAGTATGTGTGTGTGCATGTGTCAGTGTGCACTGCTCATGCGTGCGTGAACTGCTTGCATGTGTATGTGTGTGTGTGTGTGTGTGTATATGTGTGTGCATGTGTGCATGTGTGAACTGCTTGTATGTGTGTGTGTGTGTGTGTGTGTGTGTGTATGTGTGTGTACTGTGTGTGTTTACTGCTTCTTACATAATCTGGTTATTGATTTACTGATGAATATGATGAGAAATATTGAAATATAATCCTCAACACGCTTGCAGCCACTCATTTTCTTTTTTTTTTTTTTTGTTGCTGTCAGTGGTTATGTGCACTGTGTGACGTGTGTCTGTTGGCCTAGTGGCAAACCAGTTTCCCCTTGGGGGATTAATAAAGTGAATCCAATCCAATCCAATCCAATAATAAGTGTTGGTGGCTGAGGTTTGTTTTGCCTGGCAACACTTGTTTCTCCTGCATTTTGTTCTTCCCTGTTCGTTAATAGTGAAACTTGTTCCCGACTGTGCCATGCCCACACCTGAATAATTCTGGTTTAATCCATCCTAAAAAAAAGTTAAGAAATAAAATAATACTAAGAAGCGGAGGTTATTCATCATGCAGTGAAATAAACCAGAGCACATTAAAGTTAGGCACGCAGAATCAACCCAGTATACTTTAAAGGAAAAGTAAACGCATGGTAAAACTTCATTGCCAGATAAAGTACATAATCTCTGCTATCCAAAACGATATGCCATTATTATTATTTTTAGCTCCGCCAATGAAGTTGGGGCGGAGGTTATGTTTTCGCCCCTATTTTTTTGTCTGTTTGTGAACAACATAACTCAAAAAGTGAAGCACGGATTTGGCTGAAATTTTGTAGGTGCATTGCTATTACATCAAGGATGGACCCCATTGATTTTCACCGCGATCAGTGAAACAATATGGCTGCCACGGCAGCCATCTTGAAATCATATGTCACGCGATAACTCAGCTTTGCTCCCACTCATGAAGATTTGGATTGTGCTGCCTTGGCGGAGGTTTGCACTCTATGAGTGCCTCTAGTCACACCAAGTAACCTGTGTGTAAATGTCTGTAATAAGACCGCTCAAGCAAGCTGCCATGATCGTTCGGCTAGAAGAGAATGCCTACGTCACTTGGGCTCACATCAGTCAGGTTTGGATAGCCTGTTTCGTTGGAACACCCAACAGCCGCGCAACCCGTTTCCACGTTCTTTTCCTGATTGACAATCAATCAATTTTAACTTTTTTTGTTTGTTTTACCAAACAATTAAGACCGAGCTAAGGCTATATGAAGCCTGTAATGATAACAATTAAGACCGAGCCAATGCTATATGCAGCCTGTTATGATTACGAGGTGATAGTGACAAAAAGATTAATTTATGTTTATGCTTTGATTCGAGACTGCAAGGATGGAAATCTTACTAATTAGGCTATTAGAAAAAAAATCTCAACTCTCTCGGTAATTCCCTGTACCGTGTATTTCTGTGTTTTGGCCTTTTGTTTATCAGATTATGAAAGAGGACTGAAAATAAACTCCCTATATATATAATTTTTGATGGCATTAAAAAAGTACGCATTTAAGAGAGGAAACATTATCATGAACATATTGACCATGCAGTGAATGCGGCATAAGAAAGGTTTTGGTATTTGTTAATGGCACTCTAAGCAAACATGAACAAATTTGCTGCTCATACAACCCCACTTCAAAAAAAGTGAACTATCCCTTTAATTGGTCGATTATTTTCTATGGTGGCAATGGCAGATTTTGAAATTTCTAGGTTTCTGCGATGTTTGAAAGCAGATTACATGATGTAAACAAAATTTTAAAAAAATAATGGCTTATCGTTTTGGATTGCAGAGATTATGTACTTTATCTGGCAATGAAGGTTTACCATGCGTTTACTTTTCTTTTAAGCGGGGACAAACTGACAAGCTCAGGTTCCAGAAACACCTTTCATAATTCTAGCCTTGGAGGCAGCGCACTCTTAACATGTGCAGCCCACTTTTTTTTTTAAACATTTCTTATATGATACAGCGAGGAAAATAAGTATAGAATGTGTCAACATTTTTCTCAGTAAATATAATTCTAATGGGGCTATTGACATGAAATTTTCACCAGATGTTGGTAACAACTCAAGTAATCCAGACATACAAAGAAATCAAAACAAGTAAGTCCATGAATTAAGTTATGTGTACTAACATGGAATGACAGGGAATAAGTATTGAACACATGAAGAAAAGGAGGTGCAAAAAGGCATAGAAAGCCAAGATACCAGTTGAAATCTGTCAATATTTAGAAAGCAATCCTGACCCCCATCAGTTCAAATTAATATCAGCTGGTTTAGTCCTAATTAAAAGGGACTATGTCAGCTGCTGCACAAGCGTAGTAGAGTCCAGTCGATAAACACTTTCATACATGCAATGCGATATCAAGGGAGCAGAAATACAAACCCTAAGCTTATTAGTACGTGTGTAAAGCGTACGTTTGTCGCTGTTTGAAACACAGAAGATGGCCTGCAAACGCGAAATTGCGAGAGTAACCACGTTTATCTTTGCCGAAACCCACAAAGAATAAATTATACTATCCATCCATATTTCTTTGGGCAAAAACACATTGAAAGTGCAAAGTAAGGTGAACCGGTGAATTCATGATTGAGTTTCAATCTGTTTGCATCGTGTGCATCCTTGAGAAGTTTGAGGAAATTTTTATCAAGTAACCGTCTTTAATGTTCGCAGAACCTGTTTGTAGCAACGTTTTGTCTGACATGCAGCTGTCATAGATCCTTTTGCGACCGCTTCCAGTTCGACGGCCGCCATGGGACGACATAACAATCAACGTAGGCCAACTTAGAAGCAATATTAACGCTACAAAAACCCAAACTATGACAAAATGATGCTACGAACAGGCTCTACGATCAATAAAGATAATTTTTACCAAAAAATTTCTTAAAACTTCGAGGATGAACATGATATAAACAGATTGAAAAACGCGTACACGAAATCTCCGATGAACTTGAAATAGTTGTAGCAATGTTTTCAAGAAATTTTGCTTCGTCGCACGCATGCGCCCCGGCTGACATAGTCCCTTTAATAGCCTATAAACAGATTTCTTATTACCAAGGTGTCACACAAGAAGCATCTCATGATGGGTAAAAGCAAAGAGCCCTCTCAAGACCTTCGCAACCTTAGTGTTGCAAAACATACTGATGGCATTGGTTACAGACATATTTCTAAACCTCTGAATGTTCCAGTGAGCACCGTTGGGGCCATAATCCGGAAGTGGAAAGAACATTATTTCACCAACTGAAAATCAATGGAAAGAGCAGAAGATCTGAGTTCACAGAAGAGGCCCCCGGAAGCTTCAAGATTTGAAGACAGTTTGTGTGGAAGAATGGGCCAAAATCACACCTGAGCAATGCATGCTTAGTTTAAGTTTAAGTTTAAGTTTAAAGGAGGCGTCTTGAAGCTGTGATTACCATCAAAGGATTTTCTACTAAATAAATACATTTCAGTGAGCGTGTTTTTTCCCCCTATGTCATTCCACTTTATTACACATAACTTAATTTATGGACTTATTTATTTTGATGTCTTAGTATTTGTGGATTACTTGGGTTGTTACTGACATCTGGCGAAAATTTCATGTCAATAGCCCCATTAGAATTATATTTACTGAGAAAAATGTTGACGTGTTGAGTACTTATTTTCCTCGCTGAATATTCCCTCACAAAAACACTCAGAATCCTATTTCCACTGGCATTTAAGGTAGATTACTGCTATAAAAATACAGATTTTTGCAAAAATATCATTTTTTGGTTTTTTAATGTTTTTGATGAGTGATAGACATTTTTAGGGTTTCCTGAAAATTGACTTTTCGTACCATTTCCACATTTTTCACGCACCATTTCTCAAAAACAGCTACTCCAATTTTAGTGAAGTTTGGAACATAAATAGTTTACAGCATGATGGTTGTCCTGAACCTAAAAAATATGGTCCCTTTGGTACGCTTTTAATTTCAGGGGGTGCTGAATATATAATGGGGTAGAGAATTTTCAAGTCAAGAGCAAAATTTCAAAAAACCTTTGCAAAGTATCCAACTTTAAGAGGTTTAGCCCATAGATGCTGGATCAGGCAACCTGTGTGCAAAATAAGAAGTTGATATGTCTATTAGTTACTGAGGTATGGCGTTTTGAAATTGTCATGATATGCCCCTTTGCGCCGCCCATCTTGGACACCTAATTTACATAATTTATGCAAATCACTTCCATCCCTGCTAATTTGAATGTTTACTTCTCATATCAATAAAGCAATTTGACGTAAGTGATGAAATAAATATTTTCATGCTTAATAGCAGTATGCTACCTTAACCTGAAATTTAGAAATGCGACGTCCGCTATGGTCAAGGAGAGTTCCAGGCAAAACCTCAGTTCACCGCTTAAAAATTGCAGGCGACATTACTACACAAGTCGAACAAGTTTTCCTTGCACCAACAGCACGGTATGTGTAGCACATTTAAAATGCTAAGCCTACCATATTTCAGGGCTGCAACATCTCAGTTCAAAGCCAATTGTGGCTTCACAAGCACAGCCGAGCACCACTTCTATCGCGTGTTAGCTAAAAGAGAGGCACAGATCGCCATGATGTAAAATTCTCTCATGATTGACAAAAAAACTTATTTTAATTTAACAAAATCCATCCTGGTGCCCAAAATCTTTAATCCCTGCTTTAGTTAACCGTTGACATAGGCAAGGTAGCTAATTGATGTAACAGCAGTGTTCTGCGAGCATCCTTTAACCAATGTGAGTCCAAACACAACACTTCATAAAATGAGAAAACATGCCATAGAATTTGTTCCAATTGAAGTGAAAGGAATTTTTTTTTCCCCAAATTTTCAGATCGCAAATGTAAGAGTCTCTTTTTTCCCCTAGAAATCAAAGTTGCCCTTAAATGAAGCCAGGTGAAAATTCAGACAGGAAGACAATCCTTTACATACTTAGCCTTTATTTAGGGTCATAAAGACAGTGAGCCAACAGGAAATTTTGTTCATTTAAATGATCCCACTTGAGAGAGGACCCATTTTTCTTTACAACTTCTGGAGCTTTCAACAACTGAAGTAAAATTTGTTGGCACACATAATTCTTGCACGTTTTGTTAATCAATAACTTTATTCAAGCAACTTTTTTCTGGCAAAGAGCGCGGGCAGTTGGGTTATTCTCTGACACTGGGTCAATATTACATGCTTCACTTTGCAAATTCATTTTCCAGTAAATGTTATTGAATTTAAACCAATATCCTTGCCCAAAATACCCCACATGAACATGTTCGACTGTACTGAAAAAAATATTACGATACATTCAACATAGAAAAAAAATTGGATTTTTTATTCGAAAACTGGTTGAAAATGGTGGACGAAAATTGGGACGTTTTATTACTAAACTTCCACCCAACGCTGTTATTGAAAATATATCTCCCAACACATGTAGTTGAGCTTAAAATAAAGATCTGATACCGAAATTTATATCCAACGTTGATTTCATTACTTGCATCTTGAAAATCCGGCCTCAATTTACCGATCTGTGCGTAACCAGTTGTGTCCACTGCAGTTACGGACGGATCACAGTACATTTTTACCGTCAACAGGTATTTTCGCATTTGCAGCATGCTTTTTATCAATGAAACACTACATGATGTACATTTATACGACACGTAGTCAAAGTTACTTTGACAGTGGCCACTTCGTTACTCGTTAGAAATGAAAATATGAATGTAATTCATCATTTAAAGGGGACCTCGGATGCTATATTTCTAAGGTTATATTTTGATCTTGGGCTCCCCTAGAGTACTCCTGATCGTTCAAAGCCCAAACAGGGTCCTTATTTAGCTCATACTGCCATCCTCAAAAACCCCATTTGTAGTCCATTTAGTCTCTGCCTGAAACGCCTCATTGGGGTGGCTTCTTCCGCTTATGGCCCCCCCACTCCCGTGTACCCACTTTCTTCTGACTGGCCAGCTCTGTGGAGGGCGGGGTTGGGCGGATGAGGCTGCAGAACGAGTTTTCCGGTCTGGCTCGCCAGAGTGAAACGCGAGACACGCCTGCAATCTGATAAGGAAGCGGGGGAAAATTCTGCAATCTAACCTGATACTTGAATATAGATCTAATGAAATGAACTTGTTCTAACAAACGAGCGGCGAAGTGGAGGACGAAAGTCAAAAATCTGGCAGCTCAAGCTCAAATTTGCTATCGGCTACAGTTTGCTACAGCGACAGTGGTGAGTACTGCTTTTTTTACTTTATAGCTAGGATGCAGGGAAAGCTAGAATCCACCCCATTTAGACACATTTGTAGAACGGGTCGACATGCCCAAGTGTAGACCGGAGACCGTGAGAAATCCGGTGGGTCTGAGTTTAGAGGGAAACATGGACAGTGAGGAGCAGCTAAAAGTGGACCAACAGCTTATGGACTGCTTCGGTGTGTATTAGGACCTGCTGGTTCGTGTGCATCGCTGTGGTGTGTTGTTAGCATGGAGAAAGGAACAGCTTCCCCGCTGGTATATGACGGAGGGGCGAAAGCTCCAAGCTAAACGGCCTTTTCGGAAATTGCCCGTGGTAATGGTTTACTTATTGCTTCGGAATGACCAGCTTTTCCTCGCGGAAAATGGGCGATTATGGATAGCGTCGAGAGCTAGATAGAGCTCCGGTTATGTCATGAACATAATACAGGTTTTACAGACCGTAAGTTCCATCTGCGTGAACCGTTGCTTATGTGGAGCCAGCGAATCGATCACTTTTACAGGAAAGAATTTAATATTCAATCGATGGCAATGCAAAGAAATCGTTTGTTATACTGGACACGTTATAGCCTGTGCGCTTCCCTATTGCTTTCACCGGTAGCATCAGAAAGCTTGCCCAGACATTGAGAAGTATCAGGCTGACCCCAGTCATGGATAAGTAAAGCGATCGTTCATAAGCACCCAAAAAGCGCACCCCAAGCTCTGCAAGATCTACGCCTGGTCTAACTGCAGCCCAACTCGCAGACACATACAGCACCTCTCCGGTTAGCTTCAACTGTAGTGGCTACAATCAGGCAACGTTATTATGAAACTGTCACATTGATGCTTACCGAAGTAACACAAGCATACCGATCATAATTGCTGCACATAAGTTAACCAGAAGCATTTTTAATTTGCAGAGCACGCGAACTAACATGCAGTAGCTGATAAGCGGTAATGACTTTGAATGTAATCTGTCGCACGAAAAAATTAAGTTTAGCGTCCGGTGTGAAAAGCGGCTTGACGTGCCCGTATTCGCGTCTTTTTGCATTGACTTTGAATGTAATCTGTCGCGCTTTATGTCTGATGTGAAAGCAGCTTTATGGATAGTGCGACAGCTAGAGAGAGCTCGGTTATGTTACGAACATAATACAGGTTTTGCAGACCTTAAGTTCCGTTAGCGCAGACAAGTTGCTTATGTGGAGCTAGCGAATTGATCACTTATACAGGAAAGAATTACCTATTTAATCTCCGCCTTTTTCAGCTTTTTATTAGCCACGACAGTTTCTAAAGGGGGATGAAATTATGTCAAGGTAGTGCAGAGAAATCATTTGTAAACCGGTAGAGCTTCTGCATTTCACACTGCTTTCATGGTAGCACCAGAGAGCTTGCTCAGACATTTGTGAAGTATCCGGCTGATCCCGGTCATGGATAAGTGAAGCGATCACTAACTGTAGTGGCTACAATCGGGCAACGCGTTATGATGAAACTGCCACATTGATGCTTACCAAGTAACACAAGCATACCAATCAGAATTACTGCATACAAGTTAACCAGGACCATTTTTTATTAGCACGGCACGCAAACTAACATGCAGTAGCTGGTAACGAGCGGTCATAACCACAGAGACAAACCCTTGCAAAACAGGTTTTAGAGACAGCAAGTTCTGTTACTGTGAACAGTTGTACCAAGCATCCAAATTACAAACAAGTATTAAAAGTTAGCTTCAAATGAGGTTTATGTTCACACACCTTCTGTAGAATTTCCCCTGATATCACTCTTGCATATTTAGGACACAAACATTAGCAACAGTAACTTGGCTACGTTAGCCGCTGTGCTACAGCCACAATCAACTGGCTATCACGTCAGGTTGGCTTATGCAGTAAAAGCAACTTACAGCTTCTGTGTCTGTGAGTCACGGACAGTCGCGACCGATACAGGCTTTTTATCTTCAGATATTTTACAAAGCCTGCGCTTTGAGGCCAGTTGTTAGTGCTAACTATCGCTAGCGGTCCTCGCTAGCCACCCGTAAACACGTTAGCTTCACTTACATTATTTGCTGTTATATGGTTACTTACAGACTGTGGCTCCGAGCGCTTGATCGATGCAGCTGCTTCAGGTTTGAGAAGCAGCTGAAACGCTTATCCTGTGTCGAATTATCCTTTATTGACAAAGCTGTCTTTGGTGAAATGCTGAGCACAAACAGCTAACATTCCCTTTGGTCGTGGGCTGTTTGCTGCCAGCAAAAAAAAAGCTACCCACTGATTTCTGGTGGCATCGTCTTTTCAAGAGAAATATTTGTTTTTCTTCGTGTCCAAAAGTAAACGGACAAGTAGCTTTGGGAGAGATACTAACAAAATTGCACCTCAAATGATCTGTGGTTCTTCTTTTGTATTTCCAAAAGTGTCGACACTACTAAGGCATAGTATGATCTGCCGTTGTTAGTGCCTGCTAGAATAGTTTCCGGTGTGGGCAGGTCCAGCGCAGTGGTTGGCTCTGGCTAGGTCTGTACTAATTGGACGGCACAACCTCGGGAGGAGCTGTTCAGAGAGGAAATCACGCTCAGAAATCACGTTCTTGGATTACGGAAAAACCCCTGTATCTTATGTTTTGAAACTTTCCAGAGGTTGAGCATGGACAACCAACATTATAACATTACTAATATGTATTAAAAGAAGGATCAGCATAATAGGTCCCCTTTAAGTTTCTGCGGCGTTATTACTCAGTACATCGAACCTGAAATGCTCAGGAGACAGCACATTTGCGCGTACTTGCTTCCAGGAAGCCGAAGCAATGTCATCAACAAATATTAAAGCAGTTCGACTTATGCGGAGTTCAATGCTTGATCAATATACAATGTATTCTCCTTTAAATACGCGCTTTTACACCCAAACAAAAAAAAGCGGGAGTTTATTTTCAGTCTTCTTTCATAATCCGATTAAAAAATGTTAAACCGATATACAGAATTACTGAGAGCCGATTATTCTTCCTAATTGATTATTCCGATTTCCATCCTTGCAGTCTCGAATTGAAGCGTATAAGCGAATGAATCTTTTTGTCATTATCTCCTCTATCAGTACACGGGATTCCTATAGGCTTGGTCTTAATTGTTTTGATTGTCAATTAGGCATAGTACTTGGGAACAGGTTCACAAAATCCTGTGATAAGTTTGGGTCACTGCCTCACCTCACCGCACGTCTCTGCTATATGATTCCTTTGTCTGAGTTAATACTGTTAGAATTGTAATATTAATAAATGAGCAAACTTCAGATATATTCAAAGTTTCAGTTAGCCGTTATTGCATATTGTAACATTGTCGGATATGTATTTGTATGGATTTAAGCTATGGTTTAGCTGTTTTTGAGTCTGTTTATGCAGGAAAATATATGCGCTTTGAGTTCTGACATTCTACTGTGTTGGTAAGCTAGATAAGATTGCAGTGCAATTCTACAATGTGAAGCATAGCTATTAGTTTTAAGGGCATTGATATTTCATGTTGCAGATCCAGAGAAATGTTTGTGGAATTTGATTGCGAATTTTATAATTGTACTGCTGCTCACACTTATTATCTTGAGTCAAATTTATTGTATTCTGTCAGATTAGTAAGCATTCCTTGTTTTCTAATTGCAGATTGAACCTTGCCCATTATTGTCATCATAATAATAAAGGTGTGAGTGTCAATATCAAAGGGCCTGAGTTGTGGGTCAGCTTCACCTGTCACACCATTCCCAAACATGATGATGCCCTCTTGCATTTTTATTCATTTGCAAGTCTTAGGAATTTACTAGATATTTTATGTGCAAACATGGCACACGTGGGAACTTTTACATGAATGTCATGATATTATTATAATTATTATTTTCAGAGCACAGATGTGGAACCTACAAATGAAATTTCTTCTTAACAAAATTTTATGCGCAGAGCGGAACATGTGGAACATAAACATGGCATTAATTTTTTTCTTTTTCTTTTTTCTTTTTCTCAAAACACGCGCGCCGCATTATGGACCCAGACCAACACTGTGGCTACTTGTGGCTAAACAATTTTTTCTGACTTTAGCCGCAGTGGCTGCACATATTTTTTCCCTAGTGCAAGCACAGCAACTCATGACATGAAAGTGATCAATACAAACCTTAGCTAGTTCAAATGTGAAAGTGACAGCTTGACCACAGTGTACGTTAGCAGAATGATGACATTACTCGTCTGGCGCTTATTGGTTTTCCACTGAATTGCGCAATTCAGTTGCGATAAAAAGCATCTTATACTCTGTCATGACCTGATCGGGCCACCGATAATGCCTCAATAAATAGAACCACTGGAAACGTGTATCACGATCATAAAAAACCTGAAGTCTCGGCCCTTCATCTCTCCTTACGAAGATAATCTTTCGTAAAACTATGAAAAATAAGATCAGCGTGCAATCTAGTCTCCCCAGTACACTGTGGGACACAACAGTGAAACGCTGATTGAGACGCGGCCATTCTTGGTTTTACTAGTCAAGCCTCTTTTGGCATTGGAATGCGTGGTATGCACAGAATTTGGGGGTGGTCAATAAGGATATGATTTAACTATGCATAGGTGCACATGGCTTGCGAGCATGGCGCAGAGAGAGAGAGAGAGAGAGAGAGAGAGAGAGAGAGAGAGAGAGATTAGAACTTTACCGAGGCTGAGAAAGAAGTCATTTTAGTTGAAGCAGAGACTAGAAAAAACATTTTATTTGCAATGGGATTCAACATGTAGAATCCATCTATGAAGTCGATTTATATAACTCATTCACCTTTGTTAATCAACGTCGTCTAAAGCTTAAACTTGCGAATTACCAATCAAAGCAGCAAAATATGTTATATGGCTAATATTCTCATATTAAGATAGTCTTTCAAAAGCATCTGCGTATTGTGACCATAAGAGCATAAAAATTGCAGTTTATAATAATGACATGCAGTATTTATGTGCATTCGTTATTTACACAAGGACTATTCGTGGTCGGCAGCAGGTGTGAATTTTTGAGTAGCTACGAAAAGATCGGAGCTACTACAATATTTAACAATACCGATATCCCCGTAAATTTCCGTCCCCGAACAGTTTACACACAAATTCGTTCTGCTCACGTTTCCTTAATGAGACCCATTGATCCGAAAGTCATCGTAACAAAAAGAAAGGCGGCCGTTAACATGATTAGTTTAGCCACATTCCAGCAGCAGGAATCAAGCAACATAATATTCCCTACGTGCATTTTTCAGTTGGCATGAACCCCTTCGCATGTACAGAAATCCTTTTAAATGGCCTAACAACGACTTTCGGAAAACCTTCAAAACACTGTCGGCAAAGCATTGCTGATTTAACGGTAGCCACCGTAGTTACTCAGAGCTAGCGATCCTGCTTAAAGTGATCTAAGTTCATTTGAGAACCGAGCGTTGGTAATCTACCGATTATGACAGAAAATGCGCTCACCTTGAGATTCACTTTGTTATTCCGCGCTCATCCCCCTTCACTACCATCTCCACCAAATAAATAAACCACCTTGTCGATGGTCACAAACTGTGGTCACACTTCTTCTTCTTCTTCTTTCGTTTTTTACGTACAGAATCTTTTTATGTATTACCGCCAACTGCTGTAAATTCAGGGTAACTTTTTTAAATAGTTATTTCTCATTAAAAAAAAAACCCTCCACCCTTAACCCGCATTCTTAAACAAACGTAATTTCCTATGTATAATTTAAATACTAGTCGTTTGACTCCCACTAAGGCCTTTCTCTAAAATTCCCTGGATCTCCTCCCCCTTCACGTCGGTTATTTCTAAAATCTCCCTGGCTGCGTACACCACCATCCTTATCCTCTCCGTTTTCGATTCGATTTCAATTCCACAGTGAATAACCATTGCTATAAATGCCAAAAACCTTCTTTTATCTATATTCAAAAACTGCTTGTCCTGTTTACTTTGCTCTTTCCCCTTCATTTCAACTGTATCCATCTCTTTCCCCACTGCTCTCTTTTCTATCCTCACTTCCTTTACAGCCTCAGAGTATGACATCTTATTCAGTGTCCTTGTTCACTCAACCCCACTTTCTAATTGCCTCCTTTCACATTGCTTTGCTCCCGCTTCATGATTCCCTCCACAGTGACAACAAACAGCCTTTTCCTTTGCCCATTCACAATCTTCATCTGAACACCCTTCTTTTCCACACCTTCTGCACCTGCAGCTCTCTGTCTTGCAGACTGCTGCAGCGTGGCCATAGCCCTGACACCAGTAGCACCGAAGCGGAGCCCTTTCATATATCCACATCCGGTAACTAACGTAATCAATAAAAATCCTCTCCAGTAATTCCTTTTCAAACTCAAGTAGTACCGACATACTATCAGTCTTCTTCCCATCACTATATATTTTTCAACCGCCGAGCGGCACAAAGTCCCTCTGCCTCCAGAAAAGTATCTTCGTTCACTGAAAATGAAACCCCTAACTCCTTCACTGTCGGTTGTCGCTTCATAGGAAAGCATATTATACATTTATCGTTGAAGACTTTGATTTTAGAGCCTTTTCCATTTGTTTTCTCATTTTACATTCCACAATCACAATTCCACTTCTAGATATTGTTACTCCCTTTACCTCTCCAATTTCATTTTTCACAAATTTTTGACCTTATGATTATCACTAAATGTTCTGGTAATTTGCCAACACTCTCCAACTGCTTTCACTCCAACTACAAATGACTCTTCATCATCGTCATTTTCCATTCCTTTTTTCCTTTTCTTTTTCCCTTTCTCTCCCTCTTCCCACTCCATTCTTCCAAAATCTAAAATAACACCAAAATCAAACAATCCGTCTAAGTTCAAAATTCGCCTGCCAAAAACCACTCAACTCCCCTCCGCCAACCACAATCTCTCTACTCCCTGGTCACACTTCTCCTCCTTCTTCGTCGTATTCTTCTTCTTTGAAGTTTTATGTCTCAACCAGCAAACTGGTCATTGCCGCCACCAACAGATGTGGAGTGTGGATCAAAATGTGTTGCATTTATTACATCAAAAAAAACTCACTAAAAAATTGCAGACCCGGAAATGTGAGATACAGTTGCAATCAAAATTATTCAACCCCCGTTCCAAATTAGGTTTGCCTGCAAAATTTACAAACTTTCAGCTGTTTGCAATGAACAAATCAAAAAAGAACAATTAAATGGCTCAACACAACAAATATTACAAGTGGCTTCTTCAAATTCAACACAAAATGTCACTTTTAATGACTACTGCAGGATCAAAATTATTCAACCCTTTCATGACAAGCATCTTTAATACCTAGTACAGCACCCTTCTGCCACTATGACCAACTGGAAATGTGATGCATAGGCAGACAACAGCTTCTGGCAGCATTTCCAAGGAATATTTGCCCAGTCCTCATGGACAATGGCCTCCAGTTCACTAATATTCTAGGGTTTGCATGCTGCAACTGTCTTCTTCAAATCCTACCAGAGATTTTTTAAGGGGTTCAAGTGAAGGCAACTGTGATGGGCACTCTAGAATCTTCCCAGATGTCTTCTGCAACCAAGCCTTGATGGATGTTGAGATATGCTTAGGATCATTGTCCTTTTGGAAGGTCCAATGATGCCCAAGCGTCAGCTTCCCTACAGACGGCATGACATTTTCTCCTTTGATATCCTGGTACTTAACTGAATCCATCTTGCCCTCCACACTTTGCAGATTTCCAGTGCCAGAGGAAGCTAGACAGCCACAAAGCATCAAAAAGCCCCTGCAATTCTTCACTGTAGGCAGGGTGTACTTTTCAGCATATGCTTCTTTCTTCCTCCTGCGGACAAACCACTGATTTTATAAGCCCGAAATGTTCCAGTTTTGTTTCATCTTTCCACAGAACAATATCCCCAAACTTCTGAGGCTTATTTATATGGTTTTGATCATATAGGAGCTTGTGCTTTTGGATCAGTTGTGGTGTATGTCTTGGGGTTCTTCAACGTTTAGTATGCGCCCTACTGTGCAAGCTGAAACTTCAACGCCTCCTGTCTCCAAGTCTTGCTGCAGGTCTCCTGCAGCCACTGAAGGGTTTTTGACTGCCCGTCTCCTCAGGAATCTGGTGGCAGCCATTGATAGCTTCCTCTTTCTGCCCCATCCTGGCACTGTAGCCGCTCTTCATTTAACTCTGAACTTGCAAACTATGCTTCCAACTTTATCTCTACGAAAATTCAGTGTCTGTGCTACCTTTTTGTATCCTTTTCCTAGTTTTTCCAAGCACTGATCTCCTCTATTACCTTGTTGGACAATTCTTTTGACAGCCATATTTCTAATATGCAATCAAATGTCACTGTCAACAAACCCCTAGCTATTGCAAGTATTTGATGTGCTCTATCTCAAGCAAACCTGATGCAACTAATTAAGCTCTTGATTAGCTGCATTAGGTGAGCTTGAGACAACACCTGATTTGCAAATATGCTCTTATACGGATTCTATTCGGGGGGTTGAATAATTTTGAGACTGCAGTAGTCATTAAAAATGGCATTTTGTGTTAAATTTGGAGAAACCACTTGTAATATTAGTTATTTTGAGCTACTTAAAATGTTCTTTTTTAATTTGTTTATCACAAACAGCTGAAAGTTTGTAAATTTTGCTACTAAACCCAATTTGCAATGGGGGTTGAATAATTTTGATTGCAACTGTAGGCCTATTCCTTCTCTGTCTGCTGCTTCTTCTTCAACTGATTTAATATCAAGTTCAAAAGTGCATACAATCACCCACTGTAACGGATTATGTAGATCTGTTACAAACTGAACAACAAGGAACCCGAGCAGATCCACAGGAAGTGCCTCATGGGCCTTTATTGAGCCAGAACACCAGGTATGAAGACCTGAAGAAGGCACGGGCGATCATTGTGGGGGCAGTCTGTGTCAGGCGATTGACACTGAATTAAAGCGGCAATTCCAAGCCGTGATCAGGGACTGTCAATTGGTCAGAAGCTGGGTGGTCAAGGTGGTTGCTGCGCCTGCAGAACCGTACATCCACAGAATCAACAGGGCTATGCCAACAGGAGGTTCTGGAGACTGGAGACCGCAAGAGAGCAAGGAGAGAGTATTCCTAGTGTATGGTTCAATTTATTCAATTGGCTCAAGGCTAGAAACTATTAAACAGGCAGAACAATTCAGCGAAAACTGAAAAAGCTCAAGTAACTCATCATCAAATGACAATTAGAGACAAGCACAGGGAAAACACGAGAGCACGAGTGGGGTGACGAGTGAAACGAGACAAATCAATTAAAGGAGACAATACTGTGCCTGCTAACCAACACAAGACAGCCAGAACAAAGGGAACCAAATAATAAATGAACAAATGAATGAACATTGCATTTATATAGTGCCGTTTCATAGATCCTCAAAGTGCTTTACAGTCATATAGGGCAATCACTTCTCATCACCACCAATGTGCATCACCCACCTGGATGATGGAACAGCAGCCATTCTGCACCAGAACGCTCACCACACATCAGCTTGAGTTGGAGAGTGTGAGGACAAATTACATAGCCAATTAGATCAGAGGATGATTACGTGGCAGGTCGAAACAGCCAGGTAAGAATATGATTGAGAGGAAAAAAAGATCTGGATTACAGTTTTCCATTAACCTCTTCCACCTGGTACTTGCCATCAGAGAGATAATAGCCTAAAAGTACATTACTTCTCAAAACTTGTTCTCAGTTATGTTTCCTAATTAGCAACTAAGTGTTAATTCATTCAATTGCGAGGATCAATTGGTAGAATCACTGACCATTTCCCCTCAGCTTGCAATATAGTTAATTGCAATAATTACCAAGCATGTTCCTGTTGACATTAATGGTGACATAAAACGTTAAAGTCTTTCAAAGCTTCTGAATTCCTGTTCCTCACAAAACAGTGTATTTTTTTTTCCATCAGTGTCCGATCGGCTTGATACGCCTAACAAAATGTTTTTAAAAAATGTTTTGCCAACTCAGGTCCGCATGTTAAGTTTGCTTATGTAAAAATAAAACAGTCTACAACCAGTGACATTATCAATGTAGGTTAACTCTCAACCTGTTTTCAATACAGAATCGGACACTTAATTGCATTAATTTACTCAGTCAAAGACTATCCAGAAGCTGCGTTGCCATAAATGATTAAGACATATAGCTTTTTTATCAAAGAGGAAGGCTACAATGTGAGATTGCATGGACGGCAATAACTGAAATTTCTCTAAATTCCATTTCAAGTAGAATATTATGCTGTAAATGTTGCTGAAGATGGTATCGAGATAAGGTTTAGATTTCATTTCTAATTAATTAATCAGGGCCCGTATTCACAAAGAATCTTATCTTAACTGCTAGGAGTACTCCTAAGTCGCGCTAAAACATTTTCTGTAGGAGTAAAATCTTAAAAGTTATTCACAAAGCCGCTGAGAGCAACTTTTAGTTAAGAAATCTAGTAACTCTTAGAATAGGACTAGCTCTGAGATAGGTGGGAGTAAATCTCTGTTGCTATGGATGACGTCAATTCTCATGCACGAGTCTTGGGACAATGAGCACGGTGATTGGTTTTTGGTGACAGGGCGGCCCATTGAAAAAATATCCCACATACAACCCATGGAGGAAAAAATGTTCAAGTTTGTTTGCCCTAAACTGTCATGGATGAAAGTTCAAAAAGGACGTGAAAGCCCAACTGGAGCTACGACCAGTTACTGCTGCTGGCCCAGTTGGTGCTGGAGCGAAAGCAAGGGAAATATGGCTCGGGGGTGAACAGCAAATCCTCGGATGACAGACAACTGCGAGAAGCAGTGGTATGGGCTGCAATCGCAGGGGAGGTCCGAGATTGCAGCCTATAAACGGGCTATCGTTTAAACAGGAAAGCATACTAAGCTTGGTTTGTAATTTAAAGCCTACAATTTAAATATGTATACAAAATATGACATAGGCTGGTATTATTATGATGATCTATTAAATGTAACGCTCGCTCAACAGCCTAATAAAATAATTCATGCATAGCAGGAGGAGGTTCAGCACCAAAGCCACTGTCCCCGAAGCAAGTGGCAGTCCCTGCATCATCCCGCAGGCACATAATGCCTGTCAAATAATTGACATAAGCTGCTTTCCACTAAAATGCGAGTCGTGCGTGGATCCTGGCCATTTCGCAACAATGTCCAAAACATTGTATTAGGCATCAAATACTATCTGGGTGTTGATGGAATGAACTTTTTTTCTATTTGCAAATACCTCTTCATCTTGGGTCGGAGAAATAATTAAAATATGGGTCTCGTCAATAGCACCGATGATACCGGGCATACCTGAGATGTGCATGAATTCAAGTTTGATTCTGTGTTGCTGGCGAATGTCCATTGGAAACCGGATAAACTGTCGGATGATATGGGTTTCACTGAGCGCAATGATTGTTTGCGAACTGAGCGGCTGACAGATGACTGTGAAATCCCTAAATTGTCCGCGTTGCAAAGTTGCATTTTTCCGGTGGCCAAGAAACGAAGTGTTGTCAAACATTTTATTTCGGGGCTTATTGGATTGTTTCTCATGGTTGGAGACGTAATTCTCTGCCTCACCAAGTCATCAACAAATAAAATCCCTTCACGGTCAATCCAATATCTGTAATGGTGGTATACAGAGGCCAAGCGCAACGACAGAGACGTAGAAAGCAGCACGAACACAGTACAAACACAGACAATAATATAGACCAAAAGTAAGTACTCGCGCTTCCAAAGGACGTATAATAGTCCGAACCACGAAAGCAAAGCGAGATAGAAAAAGGGAGAAGAAACTCCAACAATAATGTGAGGACCTGTATAGGGAGTCTGACACACACGTAGTTGCAACATTCCCTCACCTTAAGGTCACATGAGCACAGGAAGTCTTGCATGATCACATGACTGATCAGGAAGTGATAAATGTTCGGTGGCTGCCAATTAGTCTTTGTTCTGCCACTCAACTCTGCTCAGCTGAGCCAGGCTCCATTTTTATGCAGGTGTGGACGGCTATTTAAGAGTGTGTGTGTCAGATAAACTTGGATTTTAATACTGATTATTTTATTTTACCAGGGTAAGATCAAACACTGTGTTTACTCCTTGCGGAGAGCACAGAGACCACTGCATGGCTTTTTATCATTGATGTGATCACCTCAATCTCCAGCTGCAGAGATATGGACATTGATATGCTGGTAAATGATTTTAAGACCATGTTCACTCTTATTGAAAGTTTTAAACTAGTGTTTAACCATGTACTTAAAGTCTTTTTTTGTGTTTGTAGCATTTGGAATGTCCAGCCCATGTGTTACTGCGATGTGGGACAATTGAGCATTGAGTATTGCCAAGTAGGGCTACATTTGTGGATTCGTTTGTTGAACAATATGTCACTGTGTTTGACTAGGCTGGCAACTAATGGGTTTTTATTTTTCTCTAAAAGGGACAAGGCCAGCCACTGTTTTGTCATTAAACTGTTGGTTTCTGCGGATTTTGTTCATTTCTTTGGTTTGTTGGTGCCTCTGGGGCCTACCAGTTGGTGCCCTCTTTTAATCAGTTCCATTTACTAGTAGATTAGTGCAAATGTTGTTGGTGCCCTTGGATGCTGGTTGTTCTCCCCTCTTACATGTTTTCCTCTGTTTAGGCTGTCTCTGTACAAGGCCGGACCCGCACTGCTGCACTACTCCTCTTTTTGGGGTGACCACACGGGTGAGGCACTGTATTGGTGTGTAGTGTACTTGTAGCAACAACACGGTGTAACTGTAGTGGTGTATTGAAACTTTAAGTGTGTAGTGCTTGCTGTGTTGCATGCTTGGTTTGGTGTTGGGTTTGCTGCCTTCGACTTTCTGTCTCTCCAGGGTCTCCTGCAGAAACGGGGGTTTTGCAGGTGCCGGTCCGACTTTCCTAGGTTGGGGAGCTTCAGCCAGTTATCCTTTTCATTGACTTATTTATTGCATCTCCTATATTTATTGCAGTATTTCTTGCACTGACTATTTTGAATTTATATTGTAATAAATTTGCATTTGTATACATATTTGCCTCTTGGTCAATTGTCCCTTTGCAGGGAAGGTATAAGATAGCCATATTACATACGGAGGAAAGTTAATGGGTCCCTCTGCCCAACATCAGGGGGTGGCGTAATCTGTTTAGTGGTTTTACTGTGGGCAGCCACCACAATAAGAAGATAGAAAGTCATACAAAACCTGACTACAGATAACTTCGGCTATAGTGCGAAGCTAAACACAGACACTCTAGCGAAGGAGGCGTGCCGGACATCCTGCTTATATAGATTCCGGGGAAGCGCCGCCACAGCTCAATCAACCAGCTGGGTAAAGAATTCAATGGCCCAGGAATTCGATATCGTCCCGGGACGAGAGCCGCAAAGAAAGGTCCAAACAACATGCACACCTCACAAACCATGACAGGACCCCCCCCTCTAAAGAATAGCCCCAGAATTTCCCAGAGAGCCCCGCGCAGGGAATTTAGAAATAAGGGTAGGATCCAGGATATCCCTAGAAGGGACCCAGCACCGCTCCTCAGGACCATAACCCTCCCAATCTACTAAAAACTGAGCTCCACGACCCACACGCCTCTCAGCTAAAATACAACACACAGTGTAAACCGGCCCCCCTTCAATCATCCGCGGCGGCAGCGGGGGTTCGTCGACCGGAGCCAGGATGCAAGTGCTAACCGGTTTGAGCCTGGAGACATGAAAAGAGAGGTGGATCCGTAAGGATCTAGGGAGCTTCAACCGGACTGTGACCGAATTGATCCTTCACACAATCTCAAAAGGACCAATAAAGCGGGGAGCCAATTTCCGTGACTCCACTCTCAAGGGCAGGTCCCGTGTGGAAAGCCAGACCCTTTAGCCAACCCGATAAGATGGGGCTGAAGGTCGCCTTCTATCTGCAGCGGTCTTTTGTTTCCATCCAGAGCGCAACAAGGAGGAACGGACCCTGGCCCAAACTGACCGACAACCCTGAACAAGGTAATTGACTGAAGGAACCTCTGAATCCCTATCAGTCTCAGGAAACAGTGGAGGCTGATAACCCAACTGAGCCTCAAACGGGTAAAGACCTGTGGAGGAGTTACCCAGTGAATTGTGGGAGTATTCGGCCAATGCTAAAAATCGACTCCACGAAGATGGGTTGTCAGCCACCAAACATGGAAGAGTATTCTCCAAAGACTGGTTGGTTCGCTCAGTCTGCCTGTTAGTCTCTGGGTGGAAACCCGAGGAAAGGCTCACGGAGAACTTGGGACGCACTGCTAAAGGAACAAATAAACAGCCAGGCGGCTCCCACCAGGACCGGGATCATTTTTCAATGCCTCCCGCACAACAGACTCGAAGTCCCACTGAATGTGAGCCACAATCTGAGCTGCCAGGATAACCAGCTCAGGAATAGGGTCGCAACCAGAGCGGTCGTGAATCCGCGACAAAGCGTCAGGCTTGATGTTTTTAGACCCCGGACAATAGGTTAACGAAGAGTTAAAGCGGTTGAAAAACAACGACCGCCGCGCCTGCTGAGAATTACGTTGTTTAGCCTGTTGGATGTATTGGAGATTTTTATGATCCGTCAAAACCACAAACGGCTGTTCAGCCCCCTCCAACCAATGGTGCCACTCTTCTAACGCCAACTTGACGGCCAACAACTCCTGGTCACCAATGCTGTAATTCCGTTCGGCCGCCGACAACGACCGGGAGAGGTAGGCGCATGGGTGCGACTTATTTTCCCGAAGGGGGCGCTGGGACAAAATGGCACCTACCCCGACTTCCGACGCATCCACCTCCACAACAAATGGGAGGGAGGGTTGGGCAAAATGAGAATGGGTTCTGAGCTAAATCGTTTCTTTAACTCCTGAAAAGCAGCCTCAGCTGCCGGAGACCAAGCAAACGACGAGGAGGTATTCTTCTTAGTGAGTGCGATAATGGGGGCAGCTACCGCACTAAAATTATGGATAACCCTCCTATAAAAATTAGCAAATCCCAAAAACCGTTGCACCTCCTTAACGTTTTGAGGGGCAGGCCAATGCCTGACCGCTGACACTTTTGTCAGGATCCATGCGGACCGACCCTTCCGAAATAATGAAGCCAAGAAACGAAACTGTCTTGGCATGAAAAATGCATTTCTCAGCCTTGACAAAAAGCCTGGCTTTGAGGAGGGCCTCAAGCACTTGTCTGACGTGTTGTTTATGCTCCGAGAGAGTTGAAGAGAAAATCAGAATATCGTCAAGGTCGACAAAGACGAATCTCTCCAACATCTCTTGGAGGACGTCATTAGCGAGTGCCTGGAACACAGAGGGGGCGTTAACCAATCCAAAGGGCATGACCAAATATTCGTAGTACCCGTCATGCATATAAATGCCGTTTTCCACTCGTCCCCCTCACGGATCCGAACCAAGTTATAAGCATTCCGGAGGTCTAGCTTGGTAAAAAAACGATGCCTCCTGCAGCCATTCAAACGCGGAGTTTATCAACGGAAGTGGGTATCGGTTTTTCATAATGATATTATTCAAGCCCCTGTAATCAATACAGGGTCTCAGACCGCCATCAATTTTGCCCACAAAAAAGAACCCCGCTCCAGCAGGAGACATGGAGGGCCGAATAAATCCATTAGCCAGAGCCTCCTGAATATATTCTCGCATAGCCTTCCGTTCAGGCCCTGACAGCGAGTATAATGAACCCCTGGGGGGAGTGGTACTCGGGTGGAGATTGATCTCGCAATCGAACGTGCGATGAGGAGGTAAAGTCGAGGCCCGTTGCTTGCTTAAAACCTCCACGAGATCAGCATAATCGTCAGAAACATTAGGAGGCAGACAAAAGTTCAGAGCAGCCCCCAAATTCTCACCCTATTCTAAACCTGCCCCCTCTAAGTCAGATTCCGAGTCAGAGAAATCCTCCAAATAGCAATCCTCCTCTGGCTGCCACCAGTCAAATTGAGGATCCCACTCCGACTTCTCCTCCGCCCCTTTCTGTAGATTAGGAGGGTTGTGTGAGGCAAACTCCTCAGAATCACCCCAGGCGTCAGCCTCCCCCGTAGGTCGATGCCCGCGATGACACGCCAAACTATCCCTACAGTAAGACCTATAATCAGTCCCCCACTGGACGATCGGGTTATCCTGACTTCCCCAAAAGATATGAGGCCTATGTTCCCGTACCCACGAGTGTCCTAAAACAACAAGGAAAATAGGAGAACTGATAATAAAAAAGCAGACCTCCTCAGAATGGCCACCAAAAGAGATGAACATAGTCAATGATTCAGAAACTTCAGCTATAAATCCAGTTCCCAGCAGGCGACCGTCCAAAGATCTAACAGAACGTGAATGTAAAAGAGGGCGGATAGGAATGGAATGTCTCCTAGCCCACTCTGCATTCATAAAACAATCCACGGCGCCAGAGTCCACAAAATCTTCGATAAATATTCTGTCTCCCCACAGTCAATTCTACAGGGATTAAAGTTCAGAAGAGAAATTGGGTCTGTCCCTCTAGCACCCCCCATACTGCTAGAGGGACTTCCTGTTTCCCTGAAGCTCAGGGCAGCGTGGACGGATATGTCCCGGTTTGTTACAATTATAGCAGATTATACGTCTGCGAACGGGCTTACGAGCCCGGCTCTCATATGAATCATAAACCTGCATAGGCTCACCAGGAGTGGAATTTTCAGTGGGCGGAATGGGAACTTTAAGCATGCTGCTAGTAACATTAGCCCCGTTGCCACCAAGAGCCAATGCAGTACATTTCTCCCTGTTACGTTCGCGGATGCGATAATCAATTCGCACTGCAGTGTGAACCAACGAATCTAGAGACAAACAAGGCTCCAATGTAACCAGAGCGTCCTTAACCTCCTCAGCCAAAGTGTGAACGAACACTGTCATAAGAGGCGCTTCTGGCCAGCCTGTCTCTGTCGCCAAGGAGCGAAATGTGATTGTAAACGCAGCGACACTCTCAGAGCCCTGCCTTAGATGCATTAAATGCGTGGCAGCCCCTGACCACAAACATCCTGATCAAACACCGATACCATTTCTCTAACAAGAGTCTCCACAGTATTCACTACCGGTGAATTAGATCGAATAAGTGGGCTGACCCAAGTGAGTGCTGTGTCGGTTAACAGGGATAAAATAAATGAAACCCAAGACTCTTCATTCAAAAACCATAAAGGCTGCGCTTCAAAAAATATCTCACATTGGGCAATGAAATCTTTACATCTTCCTGCCTCGCCTCTATATCTTGGGGGTAACTGAAGCTCTGGCTCTCGGGTAAAATGTACGGATTGTGCTTGTGCAACATTTTGTGTGATCTCTCAGTGAGAGTTAACAGAACATTCTTCTGTCTCTCCATGGCATTCGCCTGAAGGCGGACTCTTTCCGCCAGCTACGCCTGTTGATTGTTCAGGCTAACAAGACCCTTGCCATAAACGGAGTGAGCAGCTTGTTGGTTAGCAACAACTTTCTCTAACGCAGCTGTTGCTGATGACTCCATGCTGGATAGAGTGTTCTGTAATAGCCGGTAGTATACGGAGGCCAAGCGCAATGACAGAGTGAGAGAGAGTAGCACGAACACAGTACAAACACAGAGAATAATATAGACCAAACGTAAGTACTCGTGCTTCCAAAGGACGTATAATAGTCCGAACCACGTAAGCAAAGTGAGATAGAAAAAGGGAGAAGAAACTCCAACAATAAGAAGATAGAAAGTCATACAAAACCTGACTACAGATAATTTCAGCTATAGCGCGAAGCTAAACACAGACACTCTAGCGAAGGAGGCGTGCCGGACATCCTGCTTATATAGATTCTGGGGAAGCGCAGCCCCAGCTCAATCTACCAGCTGGGTAAAGAATTCTATGGCCCAGGAATTCGATATCGTCCCGGGACGAGAGCCGCAAAGAAAGGTCCAAACAACACACACACCTCACAAACCATGACAATATCTTTTCAGCAACTGCGCATCATTCAGAATTTCCAAGTCATTCCGTCTTTCAACAGCAGCAGCCATTTTCCGATTCTTTGTGAATAGGTTTTAGCGAGTTAGGAGTCCTCTTGACTACTTTTAAGCTGTCCCAGACTTAGGAGCTACTTTTAGGCCTAAAATGCTTTGTGAATAACATTTAGTAAAAATAATTAGGAGTCCTAAATTTACGACTGACACGCCCATTTTTTTTTTAGGAGTTTCTCCTAAATCCAGCAATTAGGACCTACTTTTAGCGCTAAGATGCTTTGTGAATACGGGCCCAGATCATTGTATTCATACTCTCACATTGTAGCCTTCATACAACTTTCCCAGAAGCTGGACTATAAAGAGCTCATTAATGATTTTGCTTCCATGAAAGGCTGACGCATAGCATGCATTTTAAATGATTATGAATGCATGCTGTTAGGAAGTAGTCAGGGGGACACCAGATGCAGGAAAAAAAAAGTGTTTATTGAAAACAAACACTAAATGAGAAAGGTAGGCAAACAAGCCAGAAATAAAACACCCTGCACGTGCACTGAACGACTGGGAGAAACTAAGGTACACTGCCCAAGGCAGGGGGAAACAGAAATACACACTCAATGAGTGGCTAACTAGAAAACAAAAACTTGACCTAACTAAACTGACGGAAACACTGGGAGACTTAGACAAGGGGAAGACAAGACGTGGGCGCAGAAAAACACAAGACTCGGAAAACGCACAAAGGAAATAATCGGGAAGGCACAGGGGCTGAGATTTTATAATGTAGCGCATAGTCTAGCGAAGTTCCGTCTCCCGATTGCTTCGCTCTGCCCACTGAAATACACACGGGAGGAGGCGGGGACTCGGAAGGCAATCTCGGAGGGAAACAGAAACACATGGGATTCATGAACAAATTCACGAGAACCAGGATAACAATAATGACTCGAGACAAGACGCTGAGACAATCAATCAAGCTAGACGGTTTAGATTGAGGTAATCTAAACGTGACGAGTATAAAAGCACCACGAGAGAAGCAAAGGAAGGCATAGCTTTAAACGTAGTTAATCAGGGAAAGCTTAGGAAGGAATTACAAGAGCTAGAAAAGCTCGTACATGCTAATGAGTTAATTAAGATTAATACTACGGGTGCGTTGAAGGCGTCTGCAAAAAACCGGCTCTTGATTCCCGAAAAACGCGAGAATCTCGCCGAAGTTGCCGCGAAGCCCTCCAAACCTTGCTATAGCTGCAGGATCTTGCAGCTATCGCATGGTTTGGAGGGCTTATCGCGCAACTTCGCAAGATTCACGATAATTTTTCGGAATCTCAAGAGTCGCTTACTTGCAGACACGCCAACGCACCCTACATGACAAAAAATATATACAATCACCCTAAAATAAGTGCTGGTTAGTACGGGTTAGTAATGATCCTATCAGAGAACGCATTCACTCAGAGTTTAGCGAGACCTAGAATTAAGCACAGATGGAAGTAATGAATAAAATACCACAGCCGATTCCGAATGAGGAAACGTGATTGGACAACAAGACGCAGGCATGCTAAGGCTGTCACACGACATCACAGGAGTTTGGGCAAGAGTGAATCAATCTTCAGACGGCGAAATGAAAGCTGAAAAATAAAGCGAGGGTAAGGCACGGGAGAAAAAGCAGAAGCACAAATACAAAAGCAATAGGCACAATGACAAAACAGCACACATGAGGCAGAACCATAACAGCATGCCATGTGTAGAACTTTCACGATGTACTAATACCCAATAATTTAATTGCCAACACTTCGACGGAAGAAGGGCTGGTGATTTTAAAAAAATATTATTATCACATTGTAGCAACCAGTGTGCAACTGCGCTTCCCGCAAATGTAGCCTATTCTTTTTAACGTTAAAAGCATTTTAGCTAAGCGCAATCTTGAAATAAATTTGGTTGCACCGTTGGAAAAAAAAAAAAAAAAAAAGCTAAAACAGGTGATGGAATTCAGAGAAAGCACTGGATTAATTAATTATTTGGTTTTTTTTTCCCATCCCGACAACATCATTATTAAATATGTTATCAATGTAGCCCATCAGTGATTTCTGTCATTCTTAATAATTTTGTAATAATTACAGGCATATAAGGGTGATTCCGTATGAGAACATGGAAAAATATCAAAATTAAAAATTGCTTCAGATTGGCAACCATTGTTGCCAGATCATAGTTTAATGTCCAAAACATCTAGAACAAGTGAGTTTTATCACCTATGTAACCTCAAAAGTACAACCCCAATTCCGAAATAGTTGGGACGAAGTATAATTGCAATGACTTTCAGATCACCAATATGTTACTTACAATAGAAGATAAATAACATTTCACATGTTGAAACTGAGACATTTTACATTTTTATCCACAAAATGAGCTTATTTCAAATTTTCTGGCTGCAACAGGTCTCAAAAAAGTTGGGACACAGGCAAAAAAGGGCTGAAAAAGCAATTCATATATGGGTCACTCCATGCTAAACTGTACAATTCATTGTGTTGTATAAGAATGGTCAATAAAATTTTTTCTAAGAGAATTAAATGATTTGCATTGTTCATATTTATTCACTCCCGGATTGAAGATATACATAAGAAAAAACCAGAGTCATCGGTCCAACAACACAGCAGAAAAAGTGGTGCACTGATGTCAGCCAAGGCATTGTGAAAGCCATATTTTGTTACAAAATTTGGCAGCCAACTTCATGAAATGCTCATGACATGTCTGTTAATACTTCGAAACAAAGTAAAATGAAATATTGCAGAGAAATACCCATAATAACGGTTTCAATTGTCTGCACTAAATTACTGGGACTCGTCTGACCAGAAATGCAATTTGAAATGACCATCATGGGAGTAACCAGTCGCGTCATCACGTGTTACGTCCAGACCTGTGGGTTAATTTGCATAATATATGCAAATGGCGTAAAGATGACCGCGGCAAACTAAGGTACTCACTTCCGGCATCAAAATTTCACAAGGCGTCAGACAATCATATATACCATGCTTTAAAAAATAATGATTGAAAAAGAAAAATTTTTCCGTGTCCTAATATTGTGTTACAACCATAAGAACATCAAGAAATATGCGTTGATCGTGTCCTGTGCATAGACTGTATAAAAAGATGGACGCAGCACCCGGATAAAAAAAGTGAGGCCTATGCGGAAATCTCAAAAAATTTGCATTATATTTAATGGCCAGCAGATGGCGACGTAGGTGGTTGCAGAAAGAAGTTCAATGCTACCGAAGTCTATGAGAAAATGACCCTACCTTGCCACCTGATTTGTTATTTCATGCATATTCTTTAAAATGCCTTCTTGTGAATAAAATATATATTCCTTTGGTGATTCAGAGCAACAGGTAACTAGTTACAAAATTTTAACAATGCTTTGCACTGAAGCCAGGTGAACGGAATACAAACACTGAGGACAATAGACATGAAAAGCATTGACTGGCCGTAATTGTCCATTAATGTTACTGATAGACTGAGGCCATTTATCATACAAAAGAATTGACTTTGGAATGTATCTAATTTTCAAGAATTCAATATCTGTTTTGTGTCCTCGTCACACCCACAAAGCCTGCCACCTTAGTACATTATGGGGTCACTGAAATGAAGTGATCACTCGGTTTATCTTCTTGCTTGCTTATTTGTGATGCCCATGGATGTGGTTTCACCACTGCAATGAAAAACTTTGGAAAAGGTGTATTTGAATTTTCATCACCATTGTAACACATTTGCACAGTTTAGTATGGAATGACCCATGTAAGAGAATCAGCTGAAAGAACATTTAGCAAGTACGTAAGTTAACTGGCATCAGGTGCGTAACATGATTGGCTATAAAATGGATGTCTTAGAGAGGCTGAGTTTTTCAGAAGTAAAGATGGCCAGAGGCTCTTCAACCTGTGAAGGCTTGCGTAAAAAAATTGTGGAATACTTCAAAGACAATGTTCCTCAACATCAAATTGCGAAGGCTTTGAAGGTGTCATCATCGACAGTGCATAACATCATCAAAAGATTCAGAGAAACTGGAAAAATCTCTGTGCGTAAGGGACAAGGCCAAAGACCTTTACTGGATGCCCGTGATCTTCGGGCCCTCAGACGCCAGTGCATCACTCGCCGGCATGATTCTGTCATTAACATTACTAAATAGGCCCAGCCGCCAGGAGTACTTCAAGAAACCACTGTCAGTAAACACAGTCTGCCGTGCCATCCACAGATGCCACCTAAAACTCTATCATTCAAAAAGGAAGCCATTGTTGAGCATGATCCAGAAGCGCTGCCGTGTTCTATGGGCCAAGGCTCATTTAAAATGGACCGTAGCAAAGTGGCAAAGTGTCTTGTGGTCAGGCAAGTCCAAATTTGACATTCTCGTGGGAAATCATGGACGTCGTGTCCTCCGGGCTAAAGAGGAGAAAGACCACCCCTCCTGTTATCAGGGTTCAGTTCAAAAGCCAGCATCTCTGATGGTTTGGGGATGCATTAGTACAAATGATGTGGGACACTTGCTTGTTTTAAAAAGCACCATGAATGCTGAAAGGTATATAAAGGTTTTAGAGCAGGGGTCTCCAACCCTGTTCCTGGAGAGCTACCATCCTGTAGGTTTCTGCTCCAACCCTAATTCAACACACCTGATTCAGCTCATTAGCAGCTCATCAAGATCTCTAACTGGGAAAGCAGGTGTGGTTTGCTTTGGTTGGAGTGATAACATTCAGGATGGTAGCTCTCCAGGAACAGGGTTGGAGACCCCTGTTTTAGAGCAACATATGCTCCCCTCCAGATGACATCTATTCCAGGGAAGGCCTTGTGTATTTCTGCAGGACAATGCAAAACCACATACTGCAGCTATTACAACAGCATGGCTTCGTAGTAGAAGAGTCCATGTGCTGAACTGGCCTGCCTGCAGTCCTGATCTTTCACCGATTCAGAACATTTGGCGCATAATTAAAGGAAAAGTCCGTCAAAAGAGACCCAAAACTCTCCAGCAGCTGGAAGCCTGTATTAAAAAAGAGTGGGATCAAATTCCAATGGCTGAACTCTAGAAACTTGTCTCCTCAATGCCCAGACGCCTCCACTCGGTGTTAAAATGAAGAGGGGATGCTACACCATGGTAAACATGCTCCTGTCCCAACTTTTTTGAGACCTGTAGCAGCCATCAAATTTGAAATGAGCTCATTTTGTGGATAAAATTTTTAAATTTCTCAGTTTCAACATTTGCTATGTTATCTTTGTTCTATTGTGAATAATATATTGGCTGGTGTGATTTGAAAGTCATTGTGTTTTGATTTAATTCACAATTTACACTTTGTACCAACTAATTCGGAATTGGGGTTGTACATATTATTCTACAACGTTGTACTTTAAGGTGTAGTTTCAAGAAATATCAGTTAATTGCTGTCCATGCAATCTCATATTGTAGCCTTCCTCTTTTGACGCAAAGCTGTATATCTCAATCCTTAATGGCAACGCAGCTTAAGCTTTTGGAAGCCTATTTATTTGGTAAAATTAAATTAATTATTAAATTCTTTTTGAAACAGGTTGAGTGTTAACCTGCATTATGGTATGGTCACTGGTTGAAGACAGAGTTTATTATTTTTACATAAGCAAACTTAACACGCGGACGTGAGTCGGCAAAATCAAAAATGTTAACTTGGGCACATCAAGGCTATCAGACATGGACGTGGAAAAAAATAAACCGTTATGGCGTGTCATAGGATTTCAAGATGGCTGCCATGGCGGCCACATTGTTTCACTGATCGCAGTCAAAATCAATAGGGTCCATCCCTGATGTAATAGCGACCCACCCACAAAGTTTCAGAGACATCCATTCATTACTTTTTGAGTTATCTTGTTGACAAACAAACAGACAAACAAACGGCACTGATCACATAACCTCCTCCTGCCAACTTCGTTGTTCGCGGAGGTAATAATGCTAGGGGAAACGGATACGGATCCTCGCAACTGATCAAATTAACACTCATTTGCTAATTAGGAAACCTGATGGAATGAGTTTGGAGATGTAATGTGCTTTAAGGCGAAGTGAGAGAGGTTCCAAAGTCCCTCGGATGACTAGTTGGAGTGGAAAAGGTTAACCCAGATTTCCTTTTCATGGATTTGAAACACAAACTTAGTCAGACTAAACTGACAAACTGCCTTTGAATACGAATTGTGATACCTCATGAACCATTTTGCATGTGTTTTGCATGAGTGCCCGTCCATGCATGCCAATTTTTGTAAAAAAAAAAAAAAGGGTTGAGCATTTTCCACGCATCATCACTTGAAATTTGAAGATTGTTAGACAAAAACTCAGCATCCAAAATGGGGAAGGGCCATTGGCTGGCTACAAGATGGACAAACTCAGAGAACTGTGGCATCAACGTGTCTGACGAGACCATTAGGAATTGTCTGCGAGACAGAGGTTTGCGATACCAACGTCCTGCAGTCCGACCACTGCTACTTGACCATCACAGAAGGGCTTGTCGAGATTGGTGCAGACATCATATTCGGTGGAACAGCAATCAGTGGGCAGAGACAATGTTCAATGATAAGCCACACCTCTTGCTTTAGTTCAGCCATGGCCGGGCTTGTGTTTATCATCATCAGAAGAGAGACTTGCTGATGTTAACATTGGTCAACGTCTAACATTTGGAGGAGGAAGTGTGATGGTGAAGGCAGGGATATCTATGAACCACTGAACCCCTCTGTTTGTCGTGAATGAAAATTTGATTGGTCAGCATTTTCTCAACGAGATTGTTCAACCTCTGATAGTGCCAGTTTTGCCGTGGATTGAACGAGAAGCTTGGTAGCAGGATGACAATGTAAGACCTCATTGTGCCAGGGTGGTGACTGACTTCTTGCAGCACCAGAATGTTCAACACATGGATTTATCTGCATATTCACCCAATTTGTCACACAATGAGTTTGCGTGGGATAAACTGGAGTGGCAAATTCGATCACATCACATCCCTACTGACAACCTCTGGCAACTGGCTCAGCAATTAGTCACATAATGGCAAGTGATTCAATTTTATTTCCAGCACCTAGTGATCCGCAAGCACTAACGTTGCGAAGAATGCGTGAATGCTAACAGTGGCAACACATGTTACAAAAGCTTCTGCGTTTTGTGTGAACATCATTTGGGGGGGGGTTGCATGACTTTTTTCATTGGGGTAATGAATCACAAACCCCAATTCCAATGAAGCTGGGATGTTGTGTAAAATGTGAAGAAAAAAATAACAGAATACAATGATTGCCAAAATGCAGAAGTTATCTTTGAAAAACTAAGTACACTCCATGATCCAATAGCTTGTATAACTACCTTTAGCAGCAATAACTTGAACTAACCATTTTCTATATGATTTTATCAGTCTTGCACATTGTGGGGGAGGAATTTTGGCCCATTCTTCTTTACAACATTGCTTCAGTTCATTAATGTTTGAGGGCATTTGTTTATGCACAACTCTCTTCAGGAAATTCCCCAGCATTTCAATCGGGTTGAGGTCTGGACTTTAACATTGCAACACCGTGGTTTTTTCTTTTCCAGCCATTCTGTTGTAGATTTGGTAGTGTGCTTGGGATTATTGTCACGTTGCATGACCCAATGCAGGTAGGAAGCGGGGGTGTCACAGGGGACGTCACACCCCCAATGTTGACGTCACACCCCCACCAAAAAAAAAAAAAAAACCATCCGTAAAGTACAAACTTCTAATCTAAACTATTCTCGCAAACTACACATCCCTGCCAAGAGATTATGGGCCCCCACCTTACACGCATGTGTCAAGCAACGTCTGCTTCTTGCCCAACGACTCACATGAGCCGGCTTGATCATGGACGGTCCCGTAGCGGAAGCAGATAAGTTTGTAACCTACTGGCTGTCATTACACTCTGTCATCAGGTTAAAAGTTAGACAGATATAGATAATGTTGTATGGACATCGATTTATTAAGAAAATGCAAGATTAACTTTTAAACTGTGATAATCAGACTTTCACGATGAAGGCTAACATAGCGTTGCATATTATCTCAAACATTTAACACCGTGTTGTATCAACGCGGTGCGGCTAACCAAGAGCCATGTAGAGAGGCTCTGAATGCTACATGTCATTAACCCCATCTTGAAGGATGCACGGCCCTGACGATGGACATTGACATTCTACTTGATCTTTTTGGATATCCTGTTTTGGATTACGATGTATCTCTGTGGACAATGGCAAGACCCAGGTAGGTAGGCTAATGATCCAAATATTTTCTGATCTTTGCTTAATTCTGGTGCTGGAACGAGATTAGGCTTGGCAGCTGCTGTGACTGAACAGTCAACATAATTTACCAGTTTGTGGTTTTGGAAACGGAGATTAGAATTTGTAAAGGTGCAGCTTATGGTGCTGTTAGTGTTTGGTCAATTTTTCGGTTCTGTTTTCCACCGAAAAGGGGCATACATGATGACCGCTACGTAGGCTTCAACATGTTGGAGTGATGCTCTGGTCCAGTCGTTCATCACAACAACAGCTAGCTACCTCAGTGTCTGGGCAGTCTCCATCTGTGCAGCATGGCACGTCTTCCTCAGCAGTCATGATCTCATCAGGGTCAGGGGCCGCTTCTGCCCTGCATTGTTTACAAAACTGTTATGCCGGCCAATGGCCATGATGCTTATACTGGTAATCGGTTAATATGTGGAACTACTGTTTACGAGAGACTTGTTGCTCACTTGTTGTATCTGCACTACAGCCTGCTCCTACCTGTTCGTATCATCTACCGTTAGGCTTACATGCTCCTCATTTCTGGGGGGCTGCTGACCACACTGCTGATTCTGAAATGCAGTTAGCACATTCAGTGATGCAGTCCCCAACATTCTGTAAAACCAATAGGCCTATAACTTTAACATCGTAATTCATTGTGCACATTGTTTTATTGGTGCATTGTTCAAGCAATAAAGCGCTTTTCTCTCCAGCTATGCAGTTAGCATTAGCATTGCACTTATTGCCTGCATACTGTCTCGTCAGTTAATACTATCTTTAAGCTTTAGGAACCAGCAGCAAATACTTTTATGAAGGTTGTCCATGCTCAAAAGCTACTAGTAGCATTTTAAAAGCTTGACGGGAACCCTGCACTTACATTCTTGACTATAAAGAATGAACAAATGTCTCGCTTCTTAAGGGGGGGATGTTTGGATGTTTTTGATATCAGATCATTACGGTAGTGAACATCTGGGGGCTAGGCTGTTCTGTATTAACATTTGCTCTTTGAATTGTCAGTAAAACTGTATCCAACTTGTTATTTCTTTGTGCGCTGTTGGTGCTGAAAGTAGCCCATCAGTGCCTAATGAATGTCAGTAGATGACATCTGTGATAGTGATACAATGATGGAGAGCCTACAGTGATGGAGACTGTTGCAGATTTTAAGCATTTTTAAAATTGTTTCAGAATTCAATAATGAGTTATTAGACCTATTTATGAATGGCTTATAGGCTTGATGAGGCAGTCAGCGAATTTTGGGACCCGCCCACCCCGTGCAGATTCGGTCTCCCTCAATGTCAAACTGCTTCCTATGCGCCTGCATGACCCAGTTGTGGCCAAGCTTTAGCTTGGTTTCACATTTGACCCTAGAATACTGTGATACACAGAGGGGTTCATGGTCGACTCAATGACTGCAAGGTGCCTATGTCCTGTGGCTGCAAAACAAGCCCAAATCATCACCCCTCCACCACCATGCTCGACAGGTGGTCTGAGGTGTTTGTGTTGATACGCTGTGTTTGGTTTGCACCAAACATGGCGCTGTGCATTATGGCCAAACAACTCCACTTTGGTCTTACTGTCCAAAGGTTCCAGAGTGCTTGTGGTTTATTCAGATGCAACTTTGCAAACCTAAGCCATGCTGCCATGTTCTTTTCTGGAGAGAAAAGGCCTTCTCTTGGCAACCCTTCCAAACAAGCCATACTTGTTCAGTCTTTTTCAAATTGTGTTGTCGTGAACTTTAACATTTAACATGCTATCTGAGGCCTGTAGAGTCCTGTATGTTGTAGTTCTTGGTTTTTGCGCAATTTGTCTAAGCATTGCACTGTCTGAAATTGGGGTGAATTTGCTGGGATGTCCACTCCTGGGAAGATTGGCAACTGGCTTGAATGTTTTCAACTTGTGAATAATCTTCATTTCTGTAGAATGATGGACTTCAAGTTGTTTGGAAATAGTCTTATAACCCGTACAAATTGTTCGGGAATAACCTCATAACTCTTCCCAGATTGAAGAGAAGCAGCCATTGCTTCTCTAAGATGATTGCTGATGTCTTTCCCTCTCGGCATTGTGTTAACACATACCTAAATGCTAAAACCTCTGCTTATTAGAGGTGGTCACTTTTGCTGATGATCAAATAATCAAGTGCATTTGATCAGCAACACCTGGCAGCTAATTACCTTCTTAATTCTTATGGAAGCAGTAAGGGTGTACTTAGTTTTTCACACATGGCTTCTGCATTTTGGCTGAATTTTTGTAAAATAAATAATTGCACGGTGGAATCTGTTGTTTGTTGTTTTACACCTGAGGTTTGATTAGCATAATTTTAGGACCTGATTAGGACCAGCAAATTTTTCATTATGTCCTGATACTTAAAACCATAGAACTGAAAGAAGGTGTACTCTCTTTTTCTCATGACTGTATCAGTAAAACTTCTTCTTTGTCACCCACATGGAAAGAATCTATATGAACATATATGCGCATATATGCAACCTATATGCCGCATATATGCGCATATATGCGGCATATAGGCCAAATTCAGGTACATATATGTGCATATAGAGGGCATATAGGTCTCCTATATCGTTTCTTTATTTCCACATGTAGGCCCTATATGTACATACAAGGTATATGTATCCTATATAGCTCATATACCCAGTGGCAGGTTCTGTTTGTCATACCTATTGTATAGCTCATATCTCACTTTTGCAACTGTCATACATGATGCCTAGCTCATATTTTTATTCTCTAGGTAATATCTGCATATTAGTCCAAAGTCCCTTACAGAAATAACAAGAATTTCACGCAATAACTTATTAATCACATGTGAACACATGAAATTGGCATCACATTTGATCCTAAATACATAGTGACGTGTGACAACGGCATGTAATGTGTAAACCAGTCATTATTAACTATGGCAAGTGAGAGGAGACAAAAAGCTATGATATCAACACAAATATCTAATACTATTTGTTACATTTTTTTCCTGAAACATTAACAATAACAAAGTCATCAATTCTTTCTTGACCATACTTATTTCCATTTTATGAAGATTGAGTTGTGTATTGTGGAAGAAACGGAAATGTATAAAAACAAAATGGTTTTATTATGTTTATTTCATCAATTAAGCATTTTTTCAAGTTTAAGTCACTGCCAGATTCACCACATTAGATAAAATTGGATTCCCATCATTACAGCTCATACACATCCACAGAAAGGTTATACACTACACTGTTACATCCACCAAATGCAATGTTTTCTATCTTGTCTGTAATGCAGTTTCTAGATGAAAATGGCTCAGAGGTCCTTAGTCTAAATGTAGCAAAATAAAACAAAAATAACATAATAAAAGTACACAGAAGAACATATATTCAAGTAAACATGCCTTTCAAAAGTCATTTTCATCCCCACATCTATTTGAGCATTTCACTGTGGTTAATTAATTTGAAGACAAAGTCTACATTTTTGTTCACAGTTTTAATGAACAGACACTTGTCTTTTATCTGAGATGCTTGTATAGCAACTAAAGGTCCCAGACTTTTTCCTACAGGGATGAAAAAACAAGGATTCTTAAATTCCCACACGGAAAGAACCTATTTAAACATATAGGTTTTAATTCCCACCTTGTATCAGCCAGCAGTGGTCCGCAGCTCTTTTCAGAGGTAGCGGGCAATTGGCTAATGCGCTACAGGGATGCAAATTGCGAAGGGCCTGCTGGGGAGGGTTATGTAGATTATAGTTCCCCTAGGCGCGTCCTGTTGGCTAGACAGGCGCTGCTAAATAAAATTCTAACCTGATCACAAATGTGCTATCTTCCACCCTCATTCTGAGCTTGCCCACTTACGCCTACATAATATTTAGAACACAATTGCTAATAACTGCGGGCTGTGTACACTCTACTATACTGTCAACAGGGGCCCGCATGTGCAAATAAGGCTGAGAACTTGCACGTAGTTCCCTGATTGGATATCCCAAATTCGGATGGGATTGGAAATGCCAAATGAAGAAATTAAAAACGCACAGGTTTTAATTGGCCGTTTTCATATATTATAGGTACATTTATGTACATATATGTACCTATAATATATGAAAACGGCCAATTTTATGTATGTCGCATATATACGAAACCTATATGTGGCCCTATATTAAAACCTATATGTTTATATAGGTTCTTTCCGTGTGGGCATTTAATGCGACCAGTACTTTAGTGACAGCCTATTCTCTCAGTAACCTTCATTGTCATTTAGTTAATTCAAACAAGCTTCCAATCCTGATCAGGGTCCAGGATGGGACCGAGTTCAAGTTAATTCTACGCAAGTCTGCTCCTCAAATCTAGTTTTCTGCGCACAAATATTTTTGACCCTGAACTGAGTAGTATATATTAGTAAAACTTCTTCTTCTTTGTCTGATGCAACAAGTACTTTAATGACAGCCTTTTCTCACTAACCTTCGTTGCCATTTAGTTAATTTGAACATGCTTCCTGTCCTAATCAGGGTCCAGGATGGGACCGAGTTCAAGTTAACTCTACTCAAGTCTGTTTATGAACTCCAGCTGGGTCATTCCATGTAAAATCAACCAAATCTGAAAAAGTTCCCACCTGACCCTCTTGGAATCAGCTGATTTTTACAGTACAATAACTTCAGTATATTTAATGAATCCTTGCCAAATTTTCCTTTGATATTGTGAATATTTTTTGAGTTACAGGCTCTAAAATTACAAGGGGGTAGGTCAAAATTTCTTGCATGATTTTTTCTAGCATTTTGGTGCCCTCATAACTTCATGTGTATTTGAGATATCTAAATGAAATGTTGAGAGCTGAAAGACATATTAGAGCACTGTTAAAAACTACAATGGAATCAATTGTATGCCCATTCCAGGTGTCACAATCTTAAACCAAAATCTGGATTTTCTTCAATGAGATTTGTTCTGTAACTAACTCCAAGCTTCAATATCATGGGAACTACGGAAGTTACAATAGCAACACTGCACCAATTTAATAACAATGATATGATCAAATCAAGTTATGGCATGTGAAAAATCTCATTTTGATCGAAATTTTGATACCAGGCTCATCTTCTAGTGTGATGTGGAAAAAAGCCACTAGATGGCAGTATTGACTTTTTTTTGTTAAGCAAAGTCTGGAACTAGGTTTTGGGCATGTTCTGGGCATGCCTCAGAGGGGGCTGGACAAGAGTATATAAGGAGAAAAATTGAGAGAGTGAAGAGTAGTAGGAGAAATTGCAAGAAGAAATTGTGGAAGGATACATTTGACCAGACCTGTCACTCTTTTCAAGACCTGTGAAGCTTTTTGTGGATTTTTGCCTGTGTTGGAGCATTTTCCTGTCCCAGGACATTGCAACATAGCAGCCCATCTCCATTACAAAGGAACTGTAAATATCTCATTTTTTATTTGATTTCAATCTTGGTCAGTAGGGTAGAGTGTAAATTAGTTCTAAGTGTTTGTTTAATTAAATCTGTTGAAGTTGAAGAATTTTGTCTGTCATCCCTTGCTGTCCGTGACGCCATAACAAATTGGGGCCATAACACTAGCCATGATTCCTTCTGTGCCAAATAATTTTCACACTTGTCGATGTAGCGCTTGTTGATTTGATATGGAATGGCCCAGTTTTCAAGAACAAGCTTCCAGTCCTAATCAGGGTCCAGGACTGGGAGTGTGTTCCTCTTAACCCTTCTAAATCTGCTGTCTTTGTCATGTTTGCCAGGAACAAGCTTCAGACCCTGATCTGGGTCCAGGACAGGAACTGCGTTCCTCTCAAGCAACCTCCTCCTCATCATGAGCAGTTCAGTGCTGGCGGAGCCACAGAACATTCTGGCAGCATCACGGCGACTGCAGCCCAGCAAGGCCTATTACAACTGTGCTGAACTGTCTCTTATTATTTTGTTCCCTCCCTGCTTATTCTTTCCAGGGTTCCGTCCCCTTCATTACCGTACTGCTGTCAATAACCTACCAGACTCACGCCTGCCTCTGCTCTTGATTCCTGGTCTGGACCATAACAGGACATCATACAAGAATGTTCTGTCATTTAATTATTATTATTATTGTTGTTTTTACTGGCTATATTTGTTCTAGTTTCTGTTTATTTTTTAAGGAAAGACAGACAGCCCTTCCCTCCTTTACATTTTCTGTTTAATTCACACAATGATTATAGATAATTGATAAAGAACAAAGCAACATATTGCAAGTCATAGAGCAAACAATGAGAGAGAAAGGGATGGGAGAGGGAGAGAGAAAAAGAGGAGTAATGTACTGTATGTGGGGTAGAGAGTACTAGTACGTTTTCATTTTTTACTACAATATAAACTGTCACCAAGTTTACTCAATGTTCTTTTAATTCCACTCATTGCATGCACAGGAAGTGAGCAAAATTTAATGCTCTATTCCCACTCCTACTTCCTTCCTAAATGCACCACCCTGCCTATTGTTTCCAGTGTACCCATGAGCCCTGTCTTGCTGGCAATTCAGTTCTGCACTGCTTTCTTATATAAGTACTGCTATGCTGGATCTCATGCAGCAATGATCTCTCTTTATCCTGAATAGCGTCTCAAATAGTTATGATCTTTGTCTTCTCCCAATCATCCATGATCTCCTCCTTTAAATTGACCAGTCTCTCATACATCCATGATCTTCTTTAAGCAAAGTCATCTCTCATACAGCTGTTCAGTCTAATGCTCGACCCTTCACTGCCAAATATCCAAGCTGTCTATTGGCTCCCTACCATAGGCTGCCGCTGAGTTTAAGGACAATGCCAAGGGGAGGAATCACTCAACACCCCCACTTTACCCAATTTCCTTCACGGCTCTCCTTGGAGGAACCTAGATTCTGACTTTTCCTGACATTCCCTACTATCAGAAGTCCCCAAGAGCAACAGAATGTCAAACCATCTGGTCCTGGACCTCAAAGTCAGTCAGTTGGATCACAACACCCAGTTACATTTCCCTATCAGTAAATATCATATATTTTCCCTATCAGTATGTCAATTCAAATTATAATGGGACATTGTCTTTGAGATTTGATGAAGGCATAAATTAATCTACATCTGTCTATCAGCATTGTTAAAGTAAGCACAGACAGCCACAGATAGTCAATGGGCAACACCCAACACCCCCCCCTTCGGACGGCCCGCACACTCTTTGCTTTGTTTGAGCTCCAACTCACTCATTGCAGACTGTTTGTTTTCTCAAGCACTGTTTTGGTTATCTAGCATTTCCACTTCGCCGTGCTGTGCAGTGTTTTGAGTGCCGCTAAAGTATTTGTCTTATGAGCCGGCCCTGCCCACATTAGGGAGTACTTGCGTCCGTCCGAAAACACAGAGCCCAAGAAAAAGCACAAGGCCGAAATTCTGTCTCCTTTACATCAACAAGTCCTTACGACCTCGGGGGTAATTGCTTAAATGAGCTGGTGGTAATTAGGGCTAATTGTAACCATTAATCATTAGACCTGTCTTTGCTCAATGTTGGGGGGTGAATTTTAAGTCATGAGAAGGATGAGAAGTACAGTTTCCAAAATCTTGGACCAATAGGTCGGTAGGGCCAATAGTGCTCAATGTCTAGGAAAAGCAAGGGGGGGTATGAGAAAAAAAATCTGTCTTTTTCTAAAATGGCCAGATTGAATAGTGCCTTTCTGTATAAACGATGGCAGATGCCATACACTCATCTGAATCAAAACAAAAACATCTCTCCGAAACTGTCAGCTGCAGGACTTGGAGGTCCCAGCTCTTTTGTGTTGCCACAATGATGGCACGTCTTAAGAGTATAATCCTCAGGACTACAGGGACCCGGCCATGAGTCACTCTGCGAATCCCTCCGCATGTCTTGATCTCCACTTTCCCTTGCATGTCCTGGAAAGAGTGCACCTATCTGCCCCACTTTGTTTCGTGGAACTTCCAGTGTAACAATGTGTCCTGTGTTGTTTGTGAGTGACTCTGTCTGGTTGCACTTTGTGTGTTTCGCACAAGTTGCAAGGAAAGGCTCCTCGTAGCTGTTTAAAAGCAGCCCAGCTGCACCTTGTGGCTCAGCAGGCCACAGGAAATGACTCCTCAATTGGACTTGTGGGTCCCAGGACCCTTAGCCTCAAACCCTTCAAGTCTCTTAAATGTGTGTGTGTGTGTGTGTGTGTGTGTGTGGGGGGGGGTGCACTAATTGGCTGCCAGCATGATTAATTATTCACTCAGTTTAATGTGCCTTCTGTCAACAGCAGTGTGTGAGAGCAGCATGTGAGAAAATAAGGGGCTGCTGGTGGCAACTTATATTATTGGAGAAATGAAGGATTCAGAGAAAGCCATAACATTTCTTTGAGACCCTTGGCCGACTGCCCAATTCCTTTAGCAGAGAAAAAAGGCATTGCAGAAATGCAATGGGTGACACTTGCACTTTTATTATGCTCTGGGAAAATCAAATGGTTGGGGTTGACATGGTTGACAAAAAGGGGCACTAAATGGTCGCAATCAGCCAGAATCTGATGAGGCAGAGAAACATACAAGTAGTTCCAACCAGAAAACTCCAAACTTCAGCAATGCTTCCGCAACTGATCACAGGCGCCCTCTAGTGTTTTACAATGAAACTGAGCATCTTGCAGACAAGATTGCAACTGATGCGACATCAGAATCTTTCTGATGAGATACAGTGATGTGAAAAAGTGTTTCACCCCTTCCGGATTTCTTACTTTTTTGAATATTTGTCTCATTTAAATGTTTCAGATCATCAAACAATTTATACTACATTAGACAAACATAACCCAAGTAAATACAAAAATGCAGTTTTTAAATGATGATTTCATTTATTGAGGGAAAAAAGCTATCCAAACCTACCTGGCCATACATGAAAAAGTAATTGCCCCACCCCCTTGTGAAATTATGAATTAACTGGGATTAACCACATTTTTTGAGTTCAATTTCACTAGCCACACCCAAGCCTGATTACTGCCAGACCTGTTGAATCAAGAAATCACTTATATAGAACCTGTCTGACAAAGTGAAGTAGGCTAAAAGATCTCAAAAAGCAACTCATCATGCCACGATCTAAAGAAATTCAAGAACAGATGAGAAACATTGACATCTATCAGTCTGGAAAGGGTTACAAAGCCATTTCTAAGCTTTGGGACTCCAGCGAACCACAATGAGAACCATTATCCACAAATGGAGAAAAGTTGGAACAGAGGTAAACCTTCCTAGGAGTGGCCGGCCTACCAAAATTACTCCAAGAGCGCATTGATGACTCATCCAGGAGGTCATAAAAGAACCCAGAACTACATCTGAGTAACTGCAGGCCTCACTTGCCTCAGTTAAAGTCCGTGTTCATGATTCAACATTAAGAAAGAGACTAAGCAAAAATGGCATCAATGGGAGAGTTCCAAGGCGAAAACCACTGCTGACCAAAAAGAACGCAAAGGCTTTTCTAATATTAAAACATGTTGATTATCCCCAAGACTTTTGGGAAAATATTCTGTGGACTGACGAGACAAAAGTTGAACTTTTTGGACGGTGTGTGTCCCATTACATCTGGCCTAAAACTAACACAGCATTTCATTAAAAGAACATACCAACAGTCAAACATCATGGTGGTAGTGTGATGGTCTGGGGCTGCTTTGCTGCTTCAGGACATGGATGTAATTGATGGAACTATGAATTCCGCTCTCTTCCAGAAAATTCTGAAGGAGAATGCACAAACATCAGTTTGTGACCTAAAGCTCAAGCGCACTTGGGTTATGCAGCAGGACAATGATCTAAAACACAACGGCAAGTCCACCTCTGAATGGCTTAAAAAAACAAAACAAAATGGTTTTGGAGTGGCCTAGTCAAAGTCCAGACTTAAATCCAATTGAGATGCTGTGGCATGACCTTAAACAGGCCATTCATGCTCGAAAACCCTCAAATGTGGCTGAATTAAAACAATTCTGCAAAGAAGAGTGGGCCAAAATCCCTCCTCAGCGATGTGAAAGACTCATTGCCTGTTATCGTATTTCAGTTGTTGTCGCCGAGGGTGGCACAACCAGCGATTAGGTTTAGGGGGCAATTACTTTTTCACATAGGGCCAGGTAGGTTTGGATAGTTTTTTTCCCTTAATAAACAAAATCATCATTTAAAACTGCATTTTGTATTTACTTAGGTTATCTTTGTCTAATATTAATATTTGTTTGATGATCTGAAACATTTAAGTGTGACAAATATGCAAAAAAGTAAGAAATCAGGAAGGGGGCAAATACTTTTTCACAGCACTGTAGGTGCTTATTCAGCCAACAGACCTTTAAGCATGAGAAATGTGTTTAAAGCGAACACAGCCCAACCATCTGTGTCCAATGCACTCAAAATAATGTTAAAATGAACCACATTGATTCAGGAGTGGAGCCAATCAAGTAACCTTTTGTTTATTGTGTTAATCAAATACATCTCAACCTGACGTGACCATTTGCAATAAAAACTGGAATCATTACAGTGTGCCACATCAACTTTGGCTTTTGACTTTCCCAACACATCATTGTCTCTTTCGAAAAATGTCAGCATTGATGTGCTGTCCCTCTTGGAACAAATTACGCATTGCTCTGCGTAAATCATTGTGTAAATGGTTAGGATAAGAATTAGAGGGAGTAAGACTGTTATTGCATGAGGATGACAGGAGGAAGGTACATTGTACATGGAGCCTTACAATATAAAGTACTCCAGGCAAGACACACAAATAAACACTTGGACAGCATCACTGGAATAGAGTATGGCTGTGTCTGAATCAGTCACTTTCTTACTATTGAGTACACTACTTGAATACAACTTGTGTGCCTCCTGAATGCTAAATAGTAGGCAAGTGAGTTGGTTAAGTCGCGGCCCATGACCGCATTATTTTAGAGTTAGGTGTGAGCTGTGTCAGAGGGGCATTGGTGGACAAAAGATAGGCCCCAGCTAATTTCATATTGATAGCACTGGGATTTTGGGGTTCATTGGTGTTTGATCATCATCAAAGACGAGCCTCTATTTATTGGATGACAGGCAGAATTCCATGAATGTTTTCCCAAGCACACAGATTCAAAACCATGTTTAGTAATATCTTAAGTTTAATACCTACCTTTAATTTCACTTCAACAATACTAAATAAAGGAATTAGAAATAATATTTTTGCAACTAAAATAAAAACTTTTTTTCTCATAGCAGAATGTTGACAGTACAAAGGTAAGTCCACATTTAACAATCCACCACAACATATTAGCTTATCTTTTCACATAAATATTTTCTAAAACCTTATTAATAGTTGAGCCTTCTTTACTGGGTCTTGCACACTCAACTGGCCCATGCTTAGTCACAAATCTGTCAGCAGTTTATAAGCACAAGAGATAATACCCATTCAACTGCTGTAGTCTTGGAGTAAATTACAAATTACACGGGTATAAATAGCAAACAGTATTCCATACATTAAAAGACACCGTTAAATGCATTTATGTAGATTTCAAAAAGCCACACCACCCTAATAGAATACACCAATGAGCCAAAACATCAAAACCACTCACAGTTGAAGAAAAGAACATTGACTATCTCAAAACAGCACAGAAAGTCAAGACTCGCAGACAGACCTTAGGCAGTAAGCGAACAGTGGGTTCTCATAGTCGACATGTCAGATGTGGAAGAAATGGTACCTGACTGACTTTGACAAAGGCAAAATCGGTACGGCTAGACAAGTGAGTTAGGGCGTTTCCAAACCAGCAAGGTTTGCGAGGTGCTCCCAGTCAGCAGTGGTGATTACCTACAGACAATGTTCAAAGGAGGGACAAACCATGAACTATCCGCAGGGTGCTGGATGCCCAAGGCTCATCAATGCACAGGGGCAATGAAGGCCATTCTGTCTGGTCTGAACCTACAGAAGAGCTACAGAGGCACAAGTCACACAGAATTTTAATGGTACTTATGTAAGGAATGTGTCACAACACATAGTGCGTCACACTTAACTGTGTATTGTACTTTGTAGCAGCAGACTAGTTGGAGTGCCTATTCTAACCCTAGGCCACTACTGAAGTGCTTAAATTGGGCACACATGCATCCGACCTGGTCTTAGATGCTATTATATTTGTTCGCCTAGTCCAGTGAGTCCTGTTTTCTTTTCCATCATGTGCTTCAGCAGGGTGTGTCTGCACCATTTAACTGGGGAGAGATGGCACCAGGAAGCAGAGTGAGAAGAAGGAGAGCTGGTGGAGGGGGTGCAATGCTTTGGGGAATGTCCAGCAGGGATACCCTGGGTTTGGGAATTCAAGTGGACATCAGTTTGACAGAGCTGCTTTAGTGACAGAAGGCGACCTACACAATATTAGGCAGGTGGTTTTAATGTTGTGGCTGATTGCTGTACATTCTCAGCATTCCACAGACGGGACAGCGCATACTAGGCCTGTACTGGCAAAGACCACCAGGTGGCAATCTACGTGCACATATTATAGTGTGTTATGTTACAGGAAAACTATCATCAGGCATTTCGTGAAATGCCTGGGTTTCAGTTGAGTCATTTCACGAAATGCCTAAAGATTTTAGGCATTTAAGGAAATGGCTGATTCAAAATTCCAGGCATTTCAAGAAAGGTCTGATAGACAGTTTGCCTGTAACAGATATTCCCACCCCTCTGATATACGACACAGTGGCCTTTTCTAAGGAAGGTTATTCATAACTGAGAGGAGTTTTAGCCCTCTGCTGTAGAAAAAAGTACCTTTCACTTCTCCAAGGCAATGTCAATATCAGATACCTCAAATCATCCCTCTTCCAGATTAAGCACCAGATATTAAGTGAGCAGTTAGTTAACATGACCATGATTACAGGTACGGTCATTGGTTTCCTTAAAATCTTGCGGAAAATGTTACCAGTACATTTATGGCATATTCATCTGTATCATACTTTTCTCATATATTTCATGGATCAATCCAAGCAAAGATGGGATACAGTCACTGAAAATAGATGACATAGAAAAACATTGTGATAAAAATGCATAAAAAATATATCTATATAAAAATCAGCTCTGAATTAAATGAAATCTTGTCAAAGTTATTTTGTAAAAAGCAGAGAAACAACTGAGAGTGTCAAGTTTCTCATTTTTCAAACACTGTCAGTGGTTGTATTTTCACCAGGTACCTGGTAGTGGGAATTTAAATAAAGAGCTTGTGACGGTTGCTTTCTGCACTCCAAACAAGGGCCGCACGCACACAACCAAGCACAATCACACATGTACGAATTCAGACCAGCATACACATCACTCATAAACTCCATTTCAAAACAGAAAACACGACTGAAAATAATGGTGGAGGAAAATACAAATATTCATACATAGAAGAAATGCATAAATGTTATAGAAATGTTATAAATAAGGAGTGAGGCCACATTCTGTTGATGAAAATCTGTAGAATTGGCTGAGAATGCAGTCCATCTCATTCTTTTATATTAATGCGTTCTAAGTTGACACAAATGGTTGTTTCTTTGCACACTGACTAATCTAAAAAATGCATTTAAAGAAGGAACAAATAATTATATTCCCAGTCACATTCTCAGCAGAGAAGCTCGTCCCGCACTACATCCCACTTTTGCTGTATTCTCTAAAAGCCTTTGGCACCCTCTAGTGCTGATTTTGTGTTATTGCCTTTTTCGCCTGTCTGGCCATTGCCTGAAAGCAGTTGAAAAGCACATCAACTTGTAACACAAATCAGCCAAAACAATACATTTGACAAGAAATTATATTCTGATAATTGGAGAAAAAAATAAATAGAATAGATAAAAACACTCCTCTTTTTCCCCACTATGTTTATAATCATCACCATAACCTAGTTTACCAGTTGTACCTAATTTCATTTCTTGTAAATTTACATTGATCAAAGAAAATTTCTTCCGTGGAACATTTGAGGTTTTTAATGCTCCTTGTCTAAGAAAGGACCGGAAGCACAAACAAGGACATGCCGTCTGTCATAAAGTCAGTATGGAATGGCAGAAGTGGTCCTGCATGTCCTCAGAGGTTTCGGCCAAAGTTGAGAACAATTCAAAACCAGTGTCCACGAGGGCAAGAGTACACATTTGAAAGTAGTGAATTTTAAATAAAACATATGATACCATGAGCATGTATTGTTGAACATATGCAAGGAGTTCAAACTGAATTATGTAAATACACCAGCATTGTCATCATCATCACTATCAACATTGTGCCTGTCACAGATTATGCACGGGAGTCCGTGTCCATGTGTGCATGTGTATGTGTGTGTGTGAGTGTGTGTGCACATGTTTACATGCACATGTCTGTATTTGAACCTGTCACTGGTAAATTCTTCTCCCTCCTGTGAAGGACTATTGACATCAGGCTAGATGTAGCAGGTCAGCCACATTCTCCCAGTTCTTGGTCCTCAATGAAAGTCTCTGCACACTGTTGTGTGCTGGATTCTACAATCCGGCTTTACAATGCCAACATGAGGTCACCGCCGACTTCCTCCTTCGGTGAGGCCCTGTCATTGTCACCAAAATCAGTGATGTCATTCAGCTCTAAGCTGAGGATGACGCAGGCACGGCTCAGTGTCACACAGGACTATGCTGAATGCCAAAAAGATGTGCGTATGCCTCTAGTACTCTGTTTGAAGCATGTGTCTGCACGTGTCTGTGTTCCAGTTCAAAGATCACTCCAGTTTTAAGGTTGTGAGTAGAAACAAAGAGTATCACTTAGAATTGCTGCTCTACACACCTTCCACTTTAGGAAAGGGGGGGGCTCCACTCTGCCCAACCCTTTCTGCGTCTTCCAGGGGATAGCGCTTAATAAAGTGACTCGGAAAGGGGTGGAGTCTGGGAAAGCAACTTGAGGTGAGGGATGGTAAGTATTCACACGGGAGATACAGCGAGTGGCTTTCACCACCTCTGGTTCTCCTCTGTCAGTCTCTTTCAGTTCCAGTCTCTCTCTCTCTCTCTCTCTCTCTCTCTCTTCTCTCATTATGTCTCTCTATGTCTCTCTCCCTCCTGCAGGTCCTGCCTCACCACTCTCCCGCACTGCGGGGCGCCCGTAAGGTCTTGGTCTCGTGGGTTCTGCGGTTCCGGCCCTTACGGATCTCCTGTAGGTGTTTCCACTTGTTGGAGGTGCTGCGGGCGGAGCCGGAAGGCAGACCCGGCTTTGCAGGAAGGGCGACTGGAGGAGCCTTTCCCGGTTGGCGGTTCTTGCGTAGCCACACCTGCTCACACACCTGGTCCACCGTGCTGAGGTTGGGGTGGTCTACCAGCTGCATGAAGTCACGGTACCAGAGCCTGGGTGAGGCACCGCGGGGCTCCAGCTGGCTGGGGGGGTCGACTGAAAGAGAGGGGACGGAGGGGGGCACCACCTCCAGGGTGATGCCCAGCAGGGTCTGGGTGAAGCCGTGCTCCATGGCGTGGCAGTGGTACAGCCCTGCGTCTCGCCGCTGCACGGTGCGAACCAGCAGGCCCCGGTCCATCTGTAGGACGCGCTCGTCCAGACGTGCCTACCGTCATATGCAGGGACAAGGCATAATCATGAGACAAAGTCACATCAAAAACCTGCAATAATGTTCATACCATCACATAAAAAGTGTAAATATATAAAACAGAAAACTAAATATGTTTTGCTCTAATAATCGCAAAAAAGTTAAACTGTTTTCATCTTATGCTGAGATATAAAAAAACTTTCTGTTTTCGTGTAGACAATATTAGCTTATTTTAAGTTACTGTTTGTTTGAGAAGTCACAGTTAGCTTATTTTGAGTTACTGTTAGCTTGAGAAGTCACATTTAGCTTATTTTAAGTAACTGTTAACTTGAGAAGTCACATTTAGCAAACCAATTGGCGAATCTTGTAATGAGTCAAACGGTCATCCTTCAGTGGCAGTATTTTGTTATATTTAACAGCAGAGCAAAATAAAAAGGATCACAAAACATGTGACTGAAATACTTGTTGAGATTGTCTTGTATTAGGCTTTCACAGTGATATCAAAATCTTTTTACTTCTTTCCCCCATTTCTTCTTCCCTCCTAAGCGTGCCCCTCTCCCTTTCTTTCCCCTCCTCTCTCACCTCATTTCTGGGGTTGTCCACATGTTTCTGGTAGGTCCAGGTGACCTGGGCCTGCAGTGATTTGGGAATGCACTCCAAGAAGGCGCTGCTGCCCTCGACCCCGTACAGTTTTTTCTCAATCACACGCTGCTTGTGGTGGTCTGCAGGGGGACAGCATAGTCAATATGATTTATCGTTCATTACCGCAACCGATATATTCAGCTACCAGACATGAGCATGATATCCCAGTCTGAGTGCCAGCTAAGCTTACTCATGTCTTTAAATTAAAAAGAACAGCACATTAATTGAGAGGGAATTTCACTGTCTTGATTTGTCTGATACCAATAAGACATTCAGTAGTCTTTGTGTGACCATCCCAGTGAGGCTAGAACTCACCATCGCAATCAGAGCTTAACCCCTTAAACTCCATTTTCTTTACTGAAGTTTTCCCTTCAGTAGGTTCAAAGTCAGAAATAGCATTCTTTCTTATTGTAGGTCTATAAGATACATGATACATATTCTGTATTAGCTGGTTGCAGCGCTTCATTGAAGCTACAGCACACTTATATTGAGAGAAATATTCGAACCCTGGACGTTTTTATGGCCGCTGCATTACATCAAGTAGAAAATGTCTATACCTTGTAAATAATTTTAAACACATTTCCCTATAATTCAGCAGGACATATTTGGGATCGTTTGAAACCTTGGGATCTCCACAAGAATTTAAAACAGGCCAGAAGTTCCACATGAATACAGTGGCCGAATTCGAAAGACCCGTGTTTGTATCCGTAGGTATTATGGGTTTAGCAATCCTTTTGACATTTCATAGCATTGCACAATGTTTTGAAATATCCCCACATGGATGAATGGCGTTACTGTGTGACACAGTTCTCTGCATTCACTCATTGATGTTAGCATGACAGTCAGGACGCTGCAGTGGGGGGTACAAGGAGCACAAGGTTCACAACTGCACTATATCACAGTCACACTGATGCTGAGAGTCAGAGTGCAGTAACAAACCAGAGCAAGAACAAAACAGCAGTCCTCACCTCCAGAGCAGAGTGTGTTGGGGTCTCCGTTCCGCACATCCTGGCGTCGGAACCGCCTGCGTGGAATGAAAACAGTCGGCATGTTTTTGACATTCCCCAGAAGATTTTCTAATAAGTATTCCATATACTGTATGACCGAATGTTCAAATTTCAGTTTTGGCGCCTAGCTTGCCAGATCAGGGCCAAGCCGGGCCTAGAACCACATGACCCAGCTCCTTGAGTATTATACTGCTGTCCTGCACTGTGCTGTACAGTACACTTTGAGAGAGATCACCTGCTAACATGTGGTTCATTTGTCACAGAAAACTAATCTGGCAAAACTTCATGATCAAGCCACAGAAGCACAGGAGTGGTTAGAGAGGAGACCTGCTCAGATGATCAAAAGCTCTAAAGGTACCACAAGGACAAACCAACTGGAATAACGGGGAAGAAGGGACAATGAAATAAAAGAGGTTTTCAGGAAAAGTAGAACACAGTAGGAGAGTTAAACTCTTTTCTCTCCAGCTGATCTTGTCACCAATGTGTCAAACAGGATATTGTCCTTGTAAGAATTTTTACAATTGCATCCCATGGTTGTAATGCAAAGAACCACATCTTAACAATGTCTACAGTGCATTTGTAAGAGAAGCTGGTATTTCAGTCCTCTGCTGTAAGATATATCTCTCAGAAAATAAAGTAAATCATTGTACTGTTAAGAGGTACAATGGTATGTCACTGGGCTGTAGCCTCAAAGGTATGCCTGTTGTGCTGTTGAAAATTAACATGTATATTTTTAGCATTGAAAGTGTACACATAGTAACCATGAGGTCCAATAATTAGCCCATGGGGTTGCATTAGTGTAGATTGTACCAAAAGGGACAGAAATGGTCCCCTATGGTGCGCCAATTTCCGAAAGTAAGCAGTTTTAAGAAGCACTCCGTATTGTAAGATACATAGATGGGTGATTGGTCCTTTGCTGTAGATTCTCTAGTCCTTTCCTCACCATCATTACAGTTACATTTAAGTTATTTCAGCAGATGCTTTTATTCAAAGCCACAATATGTTTTTGGATATTCAGTAGATTCAACAAAGAAGGGACAAATCCCCCTTGAAGTAATGTGGAGTTAGGATGCAGCTCAAGGGCTCAACAGTTGCACTGATCTTACAGCAGCCACTAAAGGGGCTTGAAACACACAACTTCCACCTGAGCCACAATGCTTTAGCGTGCCCCAGCAGAGCACTGTATTGTTTTCATACAGGTTCCCAAACGACCTTGCTACTGCTGACTGTTCACCCCTCATACTTTATTAATTTATCCTGTGCGTTGCCAAGAATAAGCATGCCTGGTAATTAGTAAATTGTAACGGTAACTGTAAGATGGGAACAGGCTGCGTACCGTTTGGTGTTGGGGAGGTAACGGGTGCAGGACGTCCCATCCCAGGCGCAGTAGGGGTCTCGCGCCAGGCAACATTCGGCGCAGGCCTTGCCGTACATGCTGCAGCGGTGCAGGGGTATCTGGGCTAGCCCTGTGTCTGTGCCCACATACAGCTGTTGCTATAGGAACAGAATCAGGAAGAACTTTGTTCAGCTGAAACAGAGAATTTGTGCTCAGCAAACATTTTCGCATTGACACTGTGCCATATGCCGAGAGACACTAGAAAACAATAGAGTGCAGTTTGAGTGCGGTTTGAGTCCGCACATTTCTGGGTCATTTTTCTAAATACAGAGCTCCCTTCTCAAGTTGAAGCATCTCTCCTGCACATTGAGCATTTGGATACCGTGTGTTATTACTGAAAACCTTTCTCTCACTGGAACAATCCCCAAGTTATTCAGATGAAGATCACAATGGAAAAATTATCAGAATCACATTTTCACGTTGCAGAGAAATTATTTATTAAAAATTCAAAATGATCTCAGAAACAAAGCACTGAAAAAATATGCAAGAAATATAAAATATATAAAATATTATACTAATATATATAAAATATACAAAATGTAAAATTTGGACTCTGATCGTTTTCCTTTGTGGTCTTCAGATATTATCGGATGTTGATAAAGGTAGTTACCCGCTTTGAGGAGATCTGCATGTTGATGATTGATGAGGAGTCCTGCGGAAGAGAAAAGAATTTCTGATAAACACAAACAGATATGCCTGTGAACGAACACACAATACACACAAACACGCTCACAGACATAAAGATTCTTACCTTGAACACTTGCAACTCCTCCAGCAAAAGCTCCTCCATGTTGTTCCAGCTCTCCTTTGGCACTGAGATCACTTTCAGAACAGTCCCAATATCTGCAGATAATGCAGCTTACATTTAGGCCTTGCATGACTGACATTGGATGCACCTCTCTTGTCAGATATTACAAAATTTCTGCTGTAATTTACTGTGAAACCATGTTAAAACCACATAAATGAACTGAAATGTTTCCTGTATGGAAACAGGTTCATCAGCAGATCATAGTTGTGCATACACTGATGAGTCAAAGCTTTATGGCCACCTATCTAATTTTCCGTTCACGGACCTTATCTTATGCACTTGTTACAAGATTCCCTTCACCTGAAAGTGATCATAATATTTTAAGCTCATCAGTGTACGTACTGTAAGTGGTGACCCAACGGTTAGGGAGGCAGCGTACCTGTCCCAATGAACATGACATCATACTGCCCATCGGCTGCCGCCACCCGGTCCACAGCGATCTGTGTGAAGCTGTAGTCCACATTCTTGCGCAAGAACAGCGGCCGACGGTTAAGCGGGTACACGGGATTAAACATGAGCGGGTGGTGTCGTGCAAACTGGATCACGTCGTCTGGGAAGCCCTTGGTGGACTCAAAGCTGCCAAAGGTTTTGCTGGGGCACTGCAGGGAGGTACACAAGGTGAGATGAGCTGCTTTGGGAATGGAGACTAGGTGTGAGTGTAGTGTATGTGAGCTCACACACTATAGACTAGAGCGCCTACCATGCCTGGCCGGGGATAGGGCACTTTTCCCTGAAAGGGCACCCACTGGTAGTTGGGCCCTTCCTTGTGTGCGAAGGGCCCCAGGAACGCCCTCCGAATATCATTCATGGTGTAGAGACAGACGGCTGAACCCTTGAATACACTGCTGCAAATGGGCCGGAGGCATTGTCACAAAGTCAGTTGCGCAGGTTTGGAACTGACACAGGAAATCAATATCTAAACACATTGTGTCAAACACACTCTCTAACACGTTCAATCACAGAGAAATATTCACTGACCCACATACACACAGTCTTCCATCAATAATCACTCCACAGTCCAGTACGTCTATGTGAAATGCAATCTTTGAGCTCTCACCTGGACGTGGAGAAGACTGTATAGACTAATGGGTTCTTCCTATCCCTGGTCTGCAACAGGAACACATCCCCTGAGAGCAATAAGTGTCGGATCACAGGTCAAAGTTCAGAGGAAAGAGAAACAGAAGAAACCTTTTTGTTATTGGAATCTTTAAATGACAAAGCGCGCAGTGTGCTAAGCACACAGTCAATTGCAAGGTAGTGAAACTTGTAATTGCCATTTTTTGGGTTGATGCTTACTGAGTTCGTCAAAATAAGTGTCACTGCCATCTGTCCCCGGCACTGAACAGACGAGTCTTGTCTTGAGGAATGTTGTCCACTTGTTGACCAAACTCCGCTGGCCTCCCATATCATTCTGAAACAAGAAACATCCATTTCTATATATTGAATAATCTCCCTTGGCTTTAATTTTATATTTCAATCTACTGCCAATTAGTGTTTTTATCATACATTTGTAGTCTATCTAATTATAATAAAGTGTAGCTTGAGTAAGACAATGAGCTGAACTATGATTGGCTGCTAACCCGGCAGAGCTGGCCAATGCGGGAATAGGTGGACTTGCCCAGGCCCTGGGCTTCCACCGCAGTCTCACGGAAGAAGAAGAAGACCTTGTCGTCATCAGGGTTCTCACTCTCTGGCACCCAGAATGCATTCACAAACTTAGGCTCTGTGGTACACAAAAATAAATATGACCAGATGGTTATAGATTGGAGGGAAGATATATGCATAATATTAAAAAGGAAGGCAGGAACAGTTTCAAAGTATGCGCAGTCTAAGCAGGTCTAGCACTTACAGTAAGTCAGCTCCATAATCAACTACACAGCTAATGAGGAAATAAGAAATGATGTATGCCAAACATTGCAGAATGTAATACTGCTCTCCCAAAGTGGATTAGTAAAATGCTCTTTGAAATCAACAGAATTAGCAAATAGACTATGCACTGAACTTATCCCAAACAAAGGATAAAAATGTAATTAAGTACATAAATTTTGCATGTTACCAAGGCTTACAGGAACACATTTTGGCCCCCCTGCCTAACCCGCTGCCCACCCTGCTCCTGCCCTACATCTCACCATTGAGCCAGCGGGAGTCGTGCTGCTCAGTGCGGATGGAGGTGCGGCGGCCCAAGCTCCTGAAGATGGTGAAGTCCCTGCCCATCAGGTCTGTGGCCACGCCCGCATACAGCTCATCACCTAGGAAACAGGGACACGCTCAGGACTGAGTGACTCAGGTACACATGAAACATGGAGCAAGAAAGAGGGTGATGGAGAGAGGGAGAGAGAGACAGAGTGAGAAAGAAAGAGACAGAAAGAGAGATACTGAAAGATGAAAAAGAGAGACAGGGTGGGAGAGAGACAGAGATACAGAGATTGAGACCGAGAAAAGGAGATAAAACCAGAGAAAGAAACACAGAGGAAGACAGAGAGAGAGCACGAGAGAGAGGGAGAGAGACAGGGAGTGAGACAGATGGAGAGAGACAGTTAGAGAGCGAACAAGACAGAGATGGAGTGTGACAGAGAGATAAACAGAGACACAGAAAGCGAGAGTCTGGAGATTGACGGGCCGCTCATACCAATCAGCACTGAGGCTGCTTGATGGCGAGGATCATAGGGACTCTTTCCCTTCCCGTCCTCCACTTTGGAGGGGTCAATGCGGAACACGTGATCCTGGGGAAAATAGCATTACTAAATAACAGGAGCATCATTAATTACAAGCACATAGCACTGTGGCACAGCTGGCGTTTGGCAGGGGAAAGAGATACAGTAAAATATTAATGCAGATGGGACTGTGTGTGAGTCATTGTACAAAGCTGAGCGTTTAATAGCACACAGGGGGGATTTAGATGATGCGGGTGTGAGAGAGTAGTGAATATATAGAGAAGAAAAAAGCCATAGGACCCAGGTGTACTGGTTGTGATTTGAAGCTTGGGCAAAGGACCAATAAGCTCTGATCTGGATGGGGACATATTTTTTTAAAGAAACCTCATATGTAATATTAAATTTTTTGTTGATAAATAATGAGAATAAACAACCTTGTCAAAAATGAAAACCTTTCTCTCTTATATTTCACTAAAGTGAATGGTATCCCAATAAGTTCAAGTTTTTCCATCTCCTGAAAAACTCGCAAAATCTGTATTCAATGTTTTCATCCGACACTGATCTAATGTAGTGCAATGAACTGAACTTCGAAAAATGAACTAAAAAACAAGAACAAACAGAAAAACAAAAAACTCACCTCCATTTTCTGTCCCACCTCTACAAAGGCACAGGTTGGGTGGAAGGCTCCTGTTCCGCAGGCATACAGGTGCGTGCGGTTATAATGGTGCAGCACCTTCACATAGTTAACACATTCCTCCTGCAGCAGACAGAGAAGAGGTCATCATCAGCATGCATGAGTGCAAAGTTTGAGCACAGAGTATACCTACTGTTGAATATTCAAATGCTTTACTGATACAAAAGGCACACTCACTTCACCTGCCTTTAGTCCAGATTGCTTTGAGTTTGTGGGCATTCTTAGACTAAACATCCCTACACTTTTCTGGTAAAAGTGGGTGTACAACGTAAGACAGAGCCACAGCCAACAGACTGACTTTTATGATCTACAGCCAGAAGAGTTTCACGATCACTGCTCAATGGAGAGAGCAGTAATTCCCGGAGAGGGGACGGCTAACTAAACAACCTGCCGTCACATCCTGCAGTAAAAGGCCGTTGACTCACTGCCACAACATTGTTCTGCAAAATTGGGGTCTCAGGCTCAATGATATTAAAGTTAATGGCAGAGCCCTAAAGCAAATAAAAGACTCGCGCACGTGAATGACCAAAGCAAGGGCCATAGTGGTCACCTCCCACGCCACTCTGCTATCTTCTCCGAGATGACAGCTGGTCACCCCCTCCCTCATTCGGCACCAGCTGTTCCGCACTCCTATACTGTAATTATCAGGAGAGGTATGCATCCCTCCCGCAACCCCAATCTCCATTAGAGCGGGTAATTTGCAACACCTTCTGGAGTTACAGCAGAAACCAGCTACTGAGTGACAAACATCTGCCCAGACCTGATCGGGTTTCACATGCGCTGAGCCCTGGGGGAGCCAGGCCTCGAGACAAGGGCACAGGGACATGACCATACACATACAAACGGGTGACAAATTAATGGGAAAAATCAACATAGACATGTGTCAGGCCTCCACAAGCTGCCAAATCAGCTTCAATACACCTTGGCATAGAGTCTACAAGTGTAATTCTTTACTGGAAGGATGGAGCACCTTTATTCCAGGAGATACTCTTGTATTTGGTGTTTTGATGATGGTCATGGATAGCACTGTTTAACAAAATCTCCAGTGTGAGTTCAGTTGGTTTGAGATCTGCTGATTATCAAGATTATATTCATACTCATAAAACCATTCAGTGACTACTTATACATTGTGAGGCTTCGGCCAACGTCATCCCAGAAGAGACCACCCACGAATGCCTCATCATAGGATATAAAGTTGACCACACAGAATGACTGTATTGATGTGCAGTGACCCCTCTGCCTTTAAAGGGGCAAGTGGACCCAAACCATTCAAAAAAAGCTGACAGAAGCATCTGCACTTGTTATGTTTTTCCATGCATTTATTCAGGTTTTTCCCTTTAGTTTGTCACCGTTTTGTATTTGTGGCTTATACACGCCCACGCCACGGCTTCTCCCTCTGTCCACTGCCTCTAATTTATGAGCTCAGCCCCACTCCAGCCTGAAATAAATCAAGAAATGTGTTCCTCTTCCCATCTGTTGCGGCACTATAGGCCACACAACAGACCACTCAAAAACTCCCTTTAGAGTCCGTCGCAACAACAGTAATAACCCAGTCATTATTCATGATGCTCATTAATGTAAGCACTATTGCCACCATGGACTGAGAATTTAATGTTTTTACGGGCTCCACATTTTAAGCCTGGCCCCTCCCTGATGCAAAAGCACTCTCCGCTGGGTGACGGATATCAGCCCTCAGATCCACTCGCTCGGCTACTTTCCGTTCCGCATCATCAATCCAGACGCGCACCTCCCCGACTGCAAACAAAAGGCCACTTACTCGGACCCAGCTCATTGAAAGCTAATGGGGAATTCATATACGCGCCAATTAAGCTGTTGACAAACAGCAGGAGGCCTTGTTTGTTTAGGAGAAGGCTGTACCTCCTGCCCAACTCCCTCCCACCCAGGCTCCCGTGGCATTTTAACTTCAATTAGCAAAGGGCCAGCTGAGGGTTAAGCGGCTCTGAGCCTCCAGTCAGACCAGTAGCACTTTGATGCGTGGAGCTCCACAAAAGAGCAGGCCAAATAATAAATAACAGGGACTTGTAAAAAGAGAACTCTGCCAGGCCGTGCGTCACCGATCACAGCTTTTGTGTCCCCGATTCCATGGGCGACAATGAAGAGTTCACCTCTGACACCATCGGCTCCCATTAAACGAATGCCCATCGAGTGAGCCCGTGCGGAGAGCCATCCCAGGACGCGGGTCTCTGGGATTCATACAAGGGGGCTGTGGCATCTCTCCCTCAGATCCGGCACTGCTGTGAGTCAGTACCGGGATAATGACACTCCCTTCACTCAAAGAGAACACTGTAATTTTACAGTTCTGTGGAAGGCACAAAAAAGGTCAGAATGGCTACATTCATAGCGCTGATTAACAAAGAGACCCTTTGTTCTTAGCTCAGCATCGAGCCCACTGAGATACGGAGGCCGGAAAGAGCCCAGCCCAACGCTAGAGGCGCTTATTCCCATTGCTTTTCCGTGTCAAATAACATGTCCCTGGTTCAAAGAAAGACCAAGCCTGTGTTTTATGCACATTCGACCACCTACAATAAAGCAGCCCAAGATTCTGCTTTGTTCCGAATCCTTGAGAATCCAGAGTTTTTACCCCTGCTATTCTAGATCCCACATATCAAAAATGGTGTAAATATCCTCAGGATGACAAATTCCTCATTCTTATCAACTTCTCTCATAATCTCCATTCAAGAGAAAAACAAATCAATCCCTCTTCAACTCTTTTCTATGTTGACAAATGTGACAAATTATCAGTAAATTCTCAAAAATAACAAGCATCTTATTTTAGTGCTTACTAGAATTCAAGCAGCAGCAGTGATATTTTTTTATCTGTGCATATATTTGCAACAAGCAATACAACTTTTGTGGAATAAAACAGAAAGCTAAACTTTTTTCTCTCTTTTATAGGTCAGAAAAATAAACTATAAAGGAAGACAATTAGGACCCAATGTTTTGAGAGGGAAAGGCAGCCTCTCTCCCAGAGCCCAACCCTGTTGTACAATCCGATTAACAAGCCTTCGAACTGTCCCATGGTGGCCCTGGCTGTCCCACTGAGACGCACACTGCACCGTAATTAGGGTCAGGAGAGAGGTCACATCACTGAGCGCAGAGAAGGGTTTGATATGTGCATGTGTGTGGTACCGTGAGTGTGTCTATTGGGGAAGGGGGGGGGGGGTTGTCGAGCAAATCTCTTTCAGGTGCCGCAGGGGACCTTACATTCAGCTGACCCAGAATGGCAGGTAGAGCTGCCCTGCAGCCACAGAAAACCATGGAGCTCTCACGCACCCTGTCAGCACACGGTCAAAACCAATATAAACCAGTCGCCCAGAAACCGACATGAGCATACACACAAAGCATGACATGCACAAATGTACACACACACACACAAGCAATGTTCTAACAAAAGCAAAAGTTTTTTGAATGCCAAAACAAATGACCGTGCAAATTCATATATCCCGTGCACATACAGCACTCACTTCGATATAAAATTTTCAGAAACTGAATTTTGGACAGGGGGAAGAGAGCATTTATATCAGGCCCGGATTGACTGGCTTCAGAGAGTCAGGTGCATTCACAGCGATGATGAGATGTTTACTCCAAAGAAAGAATTTAACAAAAAAAAGAACAGACTCATGACCAGTACGGCTTATCCATCAATCACTGACATGAAACTTCTGGAACAGAAAGTGAAAAGCTCAAAATAAATATGATAATCCATACAATATTCATCATTTCAACTCTGGGGAAAATAAACATGCCTTTGTGGCCCACAGAGTAGTTGCAGAACACAATGCAACACTATGTTACAGGTCTGCCAAAGGCTGTATGCACTTAAATAGAAAATGATTCCACTTATTATAGTCCAACGGAGTTAGACAAATTGAGCTGTGATGCATTTTCATTGGTTGCAGGGTAATACAACCTTTAATTAAGATTTATTGCCTGTGTCAGCAGCATCATTCGCTTCTCCCCACTAAAACTACAGTTATCAGGGGACTCTTTAAGCCCACTTATCCAGTCAAGTCACGCGACTACTTCATTTACCGCATTATTACTGATACAATCAAATAAACTTTTAATCTATATTTCATTATTTTTATGAGATGAGACTGAAAAATGATCCCACTCTTTGTGTGCTTGACTGTAAATTTGTGCTGCATCAGTTTCTTACATATTTAACGTGTAATTAAAAAAAAAATTCTGCTCCACTCACTGTTTCGAGCTGCATCGACTTGGAACACCAAGTTCATTAACTTCGCGCTTGACTTGAACTTGCTATAAGCATCTTCTTGTATTAAGATCTCAGTGCAAAAGCTATTTAACCTTGAAAAATGATTTCTTTGATGATCACCGACAGCTCATTTTTAAATTACAGGAACTTCGAGAGCCTACCCCCATTTCTGACATATCTCACGCAACAAGTGTAGCCATGAAGGGATTTATTTGTTGGGTAAGGGAATGTGGGGAGGGGCAGTGTCCCACGCCTGCCTTGAATGTTGATCCATGATAGGGACATGTATCACAGCGAGGGGTGGCGCACCATGGGGACAGACTGCATGAAATAGCTCAGCTGCTGGTCCTGTCCACCATGTGTTCTCCCTTGAGTGAGACAATGGAGAACTGATGACCCTACCCTGCCACAGTGTGTGGGAGGGTTCTAGGGTGGGGGGAACCCAATCAATCAATCAATCATTCTTTATTTATTTATATAAATAATACATAAAGATATTTTATAAATATAATGGCCACAAAGCAGTGCTGGGCAGTACCGGACACAAATTTTCTGCAGCACAGAACAGAAATGTGTGAGGGTGGAAAATGTCACAAGCGCCCCTGAAAAATGGCTTTAACTTCAAAATCTTTAAACCACAAGTACAAAAGCATATACACACACGTTATTCCAAATAATTTGAATTCTAATTAGCAGCATGCGCCTGTTTCAAAGTAGACAAACCAGCTGGGCATGTTTACAGTTAGATGAGGATGCTGACAGACTTTCGACGGGGGAAAATAGTTGGTGTTCGAATTAAAACTGAGTCAGCCACAAAAATTATTAAAGGTCATGAGGAAGTGTGTCAGAAAAGATTACGATAGCATATGTAAAACACCAAAAAACAGCAAGAGCAAAGAAGAAGACAAAGATTTCTGTCAGGAATAGATGGACAGTTGGCAGGATAGTTGCAAATAACCACAGACCTGCAGCTTTAAAAATTCCATAAATGAATGAATCTGCAAACTCAATGCTTCACATGCAATGGCGAGGACATCAGTAGTAGGGAGAGCCCCATTCCAGAGCCAAACATCCGCTCCACCCTGTCATTCAGGAGGGTGATGAGGCTACGGCATGCCGTAACAAGCTGTTTCTCACAACCAACCCCAGTCCTTCCCGAACAGCCATCACACCAACATCCGTGAATCCAGAGAATCTGCTCGCCCTTTTCCGCTCCTGCGTTTGGCACAGAATGATACTGCATTCTGGGACCAATCACCGGCCCCCAAACAGGTGTTCAATGGAAGACCTTGAGGCCTCTCCCAATTGGCTGAAGGCTACGGGAGACTGTTGGGGGTGAAAGAAATGGAATGCCAGCTGTGCCCGCAGTCTGGGAGGACACGCAAAGATGAGCTCACTCATGGGCACAGAGTGTCACCCACTATCCCTAACTTCACCCACCAATCCCATCCTCACCTTTGATAATTCTGGCTAGCCTTTTCTCATAAGGAGGTGGCTTGGCCTTCAATTAGATAAGCTGATCTCACTCAGGTCCTCGCTGGCTGATGGAGGTCTCTTTACACAAGAGAGGGCTTGCGTCATGAGTGAAAGCCCTGTCGCCAACAGCTTTCATCACACATGGCGAAGGAGCTACAAAGAGCCGCAGAGCAGCTGTGCTTCATCCCCACTATTTATTCAGACGCCGAAACCCCCGCCACAACTGCTTTTGTGCGGTTTAATTTTACACAAATGCCAAGGACAAGTGCCAAGAAAACCCCAGGGCCAAGCAATGAAAAAGCCAACATGCGCTCAGCATCCAGATAAGTGGGCCAAAGACTGAGGCAGCGTTTGAGCTGCAGGCAGTCTGCTGGGCTGTCCTGTGATAATGAAGCAGGAGGAGCTATAGACAGCGGGGCTGCTCTTCGGCTCTCCAGAATATCCGCTGCTCGCTCAATTATTCATTAATAAACACTCCAGATTAACGTCTCAATTTGTCTGAGGGCAGGGTGGGTTTTACTAACAAAAAACAATGGTAATGTGGGATACGCTCTGAAACGCACATGCAAAGGCACATACAGTGAGCAGTTTAATTCATTGGATGGAGACAATGTTTTAAATTTTGGTTCGGCTGGCTGAGCCAATCTCTGGATCTGAATACAATGTAACATGTATTTTAGCTACATGCTTAAGAGGAGACTGGAGGCAAAAAAGACCTCAAAACAAGCTGGAACTACACAGGCCTGGCAGAGCATCACCAGGGAATATAACCAGTGTCTGGTGATGTCCATGCGTTGCGGACTTCATGGATATGCAGCCAAATATTAAAAATCATTACTTTTTTCCACATTATGTTGAACTGTTTAGTATTCTTTGATGCTCCCGAAAATAGAAGGGACAAAAGGCGCTGTCATTTCATAACAGTCAACCCGATATGAATGAAACATCCTAAAATTAAAGTTAAAAGTCACCACCTCAACCTCATAGTCATTGCATCCTTTCAAACTCTAAGTACTACAGTACAGAACTAAAAAAAGTCACTGTCCACGAAATCATGGATCTGACTGTATATGTACATACAAACATGCAGGCACACACGCACAAACACACACACACACACACACACACACACACACACTCTCACACACACACACACACACACACACATTCACATACATTCACACACACACACACACACACACACACACTCATACATTCACACACACACACACACACACACACACAACTGATACTCCGCTTCAGGTGTAACTGGACCTGGGGCAGCAAAATGAATGGAGGCCATTGTTTGCTGGACCCAGCTGTATAATCAGACTGCTGAGGGTTGAGGTATTTGTGTGGCTATTCTCTGGGGCCAACCCCCTGTCCTGGGTCCCCACTCCCCACCAAACATAAACACACACACACACACACACACACACAGATATATACAGCATGGACCTGTCAGCCGTAGGGCTACCTGGGAGGGGGATTAATAAGCCTACGTGTACATGGGTGGTCTTTTTGGCTTTGGAGCAGTCTGGGTGGGTCAGAGCGTGACCCAGGCAGCAGAGTCAACCCGCTCCTGTCCAAACTGAGCCCAGCTGCGCTCTAAAGGAGTGGAAGAGGAAGGAAGCGCCCCTTCCAGAAAGCAGTCAATGTCTTTGAGACAGGGTCAGATGGGAGATCACTCGGGGCAACACTGAACAACCCCCACTCTCCAACCCCGTGGAGGTTTTCTGTCTAAAAAACAGAGCAGAGGTTCGAAAAGTCGAGACACTGTTCAAACAAACCGGGCCTACGTGTTCGATCATGCACAGACACTCACGCTGATATCTTTCCCGGCCCAGTTGCACTCCTCCCTCCAGTCCACCGGGGCTGGCCAGTATATCTGAAAGAGAGGTCAGACAGGACAGGGGTCAGAGGTCTGGACAGTGTGGGACAGAGGTATGTCAGGGGTCATGACCCCGCAGGGATAAACCTGCCTGCCTGTCCCCACAGGGACATTTCTGAGACACTCAGAGTCAGAAAGTGCAGGAATCTTCATGTTCCGCAATAAAATCATAAAAACTTAACTGCCAAAACCAGACCACAAGCAAAAACCTGACCTGATTTTCAATAAGAGGACTTTCAAGAAGCCATTTGTCAAACTTCATGTCATAAATCCAATGGAACAAAACTAAAACAAACTAAAAGCTCAGTGCAGGAAGAATATTTGTCATTGTTAGGCTAATAAACTGTGACAGACGTGCATTCCACACTAAACTGCAGGATAAGGCCCTTGGCCACGGCCTCTCTCCTACTCATGGCCCCAAAACTTGTACTGGCTAAAATTTGCATGTATTTTAATCAGATCAGACAGAGTCATTTACGAGTAGAGGGACATGTATTAATCAAATGAAAATGAGGAATGGCTTTCATTTGTGCTTCAAAGGCAGTGATATTCCATGCCAAAGTTATTTAGCACACACGCATGCATGCAATGCTCTGGCGCACAGCCTTGACATAGACAGATCGGAAGCATATCAATCACTGAACTGTCTGAGATACAGAATTAGAGGGCTCATATTGATATTAGAGGCCAGAATAACTCTACCCTGGGTTTTGAAGAGATAGCCCAGGTCCAGTTTCTGTTGTTCTCAGTAAAATGTCCAGTGTAAATTCAGCAGATCAGAATACTCAGTTAGAAGAATGTCACACTCAGTAAAATATTCAGTATCGATTCAGTTTGATCAGAGTACGCAATAATAAGTCTACCACAGTAATATGTTCTGTGTTGAAAAGGACACTAACAGCAAGATCTGTAAGGGGCAGTGATATAAATGTCCAGACTGTTGCCTTAGATTTGAGGGTATATACTATGCATTCATAATAAGTGAACCCTGTGAACTCACTCAATAAAACCCATTTTAACACTGAACTTCACTTTTTTGCTACATTCTTAGTTCAGTCATTGGAGAGCTTGGTTGGATCATCGGACGGCTTGTGCCTGTGTGAAATAATGAAATACGCTGGGACTGGGTTTTTTGATGATCGAGATCAGGTCTACGCTTGGTAATGGGAGAGCTCAAGTTTATGCTTGGTAATCGGAGAGCTCAAGTCTAATGGGAGAGCTCAGGCCTATGCTTGATAATGGGAGCGCTCAGGCCTAGGCTTAATAAGAGAGCTTCGGCGTATACTTGGTGATGGAACAGTTTAGGTCTGCCCTTGGAAATGGGAGAGCTCAAGCCCACGGATGGTAATGGGAGAGCTCAGGTCTATGTTTGGTAATGGGAGAGCTCAGGTCTATGCTTAGTAATGGGAGAGCTCAGGCCTTGGCTTAATAAGAGAGCTCTGGTGTACACGTGGCAATGGGACAGTTCAGGACTGTGCTTGGTAATGGGAAAGCTCCGGTCTATGCTTAGTAATAGGAGAGCTCAAGTCTTTGCTTCGTAATGGGAGAGCTCAGGTCTGTGCTGTTAATGGGACAGCTCAAATGCATGCTTAGTAATGAGAGAGCTCAGGTCTTTACTTGGTTATGGGAGAACATAAAGCATAGACTTGCATTTGGTCATGTGAGAGATCAGGCCTATGCTTGGTAATGGGAGAGCTCAGGTTTTGTTTGTAATAGGAGAGGTCAGGTCTTTACTTGATAATGGAAGAGTTCAGGTCTATGCCTGGCAATGCTAAAGCCTATGCTCGGTAATGGGAAAGTTCAGGCCTAGGCTTAATAAGAGAGCTCAGGTGTACCCTTGGCTTGGTGATGGGAGAGTTTGGGTGTACACTTGGTAATGGGAGATCTAAGTCTGTGCTGGTAATGGGAAAGCTTGCCTGCATTCAGTAATGTGATAGCCAGGTATCTGAGGCAGGCTGTGGGAAAGACTTACTTTTTTGTCAGGGTCACAGCTTGCTGGAGGGACCATTGTTTAAGGTGTAATAGGGAGAAAAGTGGCCTGGGGGTCTCTGAAATATGCTATAAGATCTAGAGCTGTAAACCTCTTACCTCTGTTCCTCCTTCAGCTCCCTCCCATTAAGAAAGGAATGTCTAATCACTGAGTGAAGAGCACCCTAGACCTTTCTGCCCGAGCTACCAATAAGGTATCTTCAGTGCTGCCCACAATACCAAACGATACCCTCAATTTTCCATCCTTGCCCCAGAGTCGCCCGCAATCGGTTGACCACCCCCTTCCATTTTATCCCCTTTTACCCAAAGCACTACACTCGCTCATAAGGGGTGGGGGAATTTCTCAGAAATGTGAGGGGAAGTGCTTGTGCTGTATGAGGCCTGAAGGGTGTTAACACTTCAGGGGAGAGTTGGAGGGAGGAATGACAGAGCAAGATTCTACAATACCAGAGTCACATCTGCTTTCTGCTTCCTAAATGGACAGCTAGGTTCATGTTTTCTACGGCATCCTGCTCAACTGCTCAACAAACAGCAGTCACTTTTAACTTTACTAATCTAGATGGCTCCAATTTGCAGAGTCGACACCTACAAGCTTCATACACCATGGTTTTTCTGGCGGATAGTTTCTTTCCTTAAAAACATCATCAGCACTGCTCACACTGCACTGTATTGCTTCCTTTCAACAAGGTCAAGGCGTTAAAAAAAAACAATCCGGGAAAAGATGCTACAATAGCCCTGTAATTCTCCATCTAAACCTTGCAATTATGCAGTAAATCTCAGCTGAGAATATAGTGTGGGAACAGCCAGTGACTGGCTTAGGCACCTGATGGATAGAGGGCCCAGGGCAGATATCACATCTGTCAGGGGGAGGCAATGGAGTGTGGAGAGGATCAAAGGTTAGGGGGTTCAACAGCAAGGGAGGAGGAATGAGGGTTACCGATGACAGTAAATCAAAGATGAGCTGATCCCTTCAGTTAGGGAGTCCGGCACTATGCACTGACCCCTGAACCCCAATCTCACCCATTCAGAGATAATTCTGGGATCCATCAATCTGTCATCACTGGTCCATTACTTTGTGTAGGCACTATACTGATGGAGTTTATGCGCTATAGCCTGTTTGAAATCACGTGATCCCAAAAGCCAGATAGGGGGTAGGACCTGAAGAACACCGGTTGGGAATCGTTGGGAATGGAGGAAAGTGATTTTAGCCTGATACTGTATGTAAAGTTAAGTAGCTAAATGATTGTGGCCTCATCGTACACAAAGTGGTCACTACATACAGGAGCGTTTTCTGACTCCGCTCCTCCAGACTTTAAACGGAGGTTTTTCATCCTTGTCTGCTGCCGTTTCTCTGTGAGATTTTTAAATTTCTCGCCTTTATGTGTCATTACTTTCGGGACTCGAAAATAGCTCGTTTTTTTCCCGATTTGATCGGTTGGCGCAGCCGTAAACAGCGCAAAACTTTGGCATTTTGATAATGCTTCTCTACGGAGAAATCATTTTCCTGCCCCCCCATCTGCAGATCTCACTATGACCTGATGTCATCTGCAAACAACCTTTTCTGTCTCTGTGCAGCGCAGTATACCATAACTGAAGACCACAAAGTAAAAACGATCAGTCCAAATTTTGCATTTTTATATATTTTATATATATATTTTTATAATATTTATAATAATATATAATAATATTATATATTATAATAATATTTTATATATTCTATATTTTTTGCATATTTTTTCAGCGCTTTGTGTCTAAGATCATTTTCAATTTTTAATTCATCATTTCTCCTGTACGTGAAAATGTGACTGATCATTTTTCCATTGTGGTCTGCAACTGCTTTCGTCATAAACTGCATGCTCTCTGTTTTAGCATGCACTGCAATACCCTGGGATACTATCTGATGGGTAGAAACATGGACTGACTGATGTTTGCCAAGTAGAGAGGCTAAGAAAGGAAAAAGTTCATTGGTTCTCTGATTGATTATTAATGAATGGACCAACCTTGTGCTCCTGCTTGGCGATGTTGTCCAGGCTGAGAGACAGCAGGAAGTTTTTGGCCCCCACAAACAGCCGTCCCCGCTCCTCATCCAACAGGAGGGCACTGAAGCAGCAAGAGCGCTCCAGCTCAAACCGCCGCACGCCGTGCAACGCCTGCAACTCTGCAAAGACGGTGAGCACAAACTGAGCCACACACAACTCACACACACAACCGCCAAAATGACCTTCTGTTCATGTGATACTTCTCTGGGTCTCCTTGAGCAACATTACCTCACTATTGCAACCCTAAATGGCTCCAGTATAGGTCAAATTCTTTCCAATTCAAATCAATGGCAAATGTTAAAGTACAAAGTCTTTTTCTACAAGTAAATGTGTGTTCAGTATGTGCGTTTTCTTTATTTGACTGTCCCGCGTGCTGCACTGGTGAGCTACTGTGCTACTTAGAAAATAGAGAAATATTCTGGGGACAAATGAGGACCAGGGTACATAGCCACAAACTTAATGGATGACTTGGACTCAGCAGTTGTACTGTGCAGACTCTGTTTCCAAAAAATTGTGCAACACTGTAGCACTTGAGAAATGACTGAACTTCTATACAGAAAAATGCTTTACTCCAAACATGAGGTAATTCAATGGCTGACATCACTGCAAATATGTCCATATTTTCATGTAGTCTGTACAACCAATGCATATTAACCCATTAAGACCCAGGGCACCTCATGATGCACTAATATATATATATATATGATAGTCATGTCCCTTCCGTTTTTAAAGCGAGTGCAACGCAGACGTTGCATCAGGTCTTAATGGGTTTTAACACACCTTCAGTCACTCACACAAACACATGTGCGCACACGCACTTGCGCAAACACAAGCTGCGACACTCATCCAACATTCAACATACCGCACCCTGTACTGTCAAAAACGCAGGTACACATATTCTAACACACACAAGAATATTTCACACATACATCCACACGTTCGGCATAATACAGCAGCAGCTTCAGAAGTGTCACCGGCAGTATCATCATCAAATGGTGCAGCAGTGGCACTTCAGGACTTAACCCCTTTGTAGAGATATAGACGCCAGCATCCGTAAATTCTGAAATTTAAGTCCTAAACAATTCTGAAATTAAATCTCCAAATGTCTAGCTTCACTGGAATAATTTTCCAAAATCTCTGTGACACAACTACTGAGTTATAAAGCTTGAATAGGCTCATGCACAACAGGAAATATTGGCATAATTTTGTATTCTGCGCAAGTGGGTGAAATAGAAGGCTGAAACAGAGTAAGGGCAATGGAGTGAAGGCCTCAGAATGTGGTATTAAGTCAGTGGGAGATACCTCTCCCCAAGTGCCCCCTCCAGTGCCCCCACACATCACTGACTAAGCCGTCACAGGAAATGTACCATTCCCGCATGTCAGCAATTTACATTTCTTTACAGCACAGCCTTTGTATAAGCCCGAGACAGCACTGCCTGCTGCTGACGCCTCTTTATCTCATGTACACGTCAGCAGACCTAGCGTCTCATGCTAGGCAGCTCTGGATAAAATATATGAAGTCCAAGTTAGTTAAGAGGCGAGCACACCGGTGAGTTCTACTGTTTGGCCAGGCGGTGAAGAATGAGGAAGATTCCCCCAAAAGACGTACATCCGTCCCAGAGGAGTGTAGGTTGTGATGCCATTATCTATTGGCTGTGGCAGGCAATGAGACTACTTCCTGGGTGTAGCTGGTCCAATCACTCCCTCATAATTCAGGAAGCTTGTCTCTGGATTTGTTTTTTTGCTTGAATATCTCAGGCCTAATTGCATCACTTCACTATGGCCTGAATTTCTAGGACACAAGAAAGACTGAGCGGCATTTGAGGGCTGGTCATTGTGAGGTGGACGATTAGAAGTCAAATGCATGAGTGTTATTCACACTATTTGACCATCCAAACCTCAATTTCCTACAGTAGAGGGGTGTTCTTACTTGAGGAGCCTCTAATCCCTCTAATCCATGTGTTCTCTGTGTCCCAATGGCTGCGTTCCAGCGTTGCCTTGGAGACTGGGCCTCCTGTGGGATTTTTGGGCAATAGATGTGCCAATACGACCCTTTATCACCAAACTGAAGGGGTGATGAGGAAGTGGGCACACAGCTTAAAGTGGGAATGAGTTGTCATTGGTGAGATCCATAATTTTATGTTTAACATTTTGGTAGTAAAGTCTTGTTCTACTTAAAAGATGGCAGGGTATTTGGGTCAGGGCAGGTAGCTTGTAAATGTGAAAATTTTATTACACATGCAACAGGGTGGTTTCTTGCAAGGTAGATGATGAAAAAGGATGCTGCTTTTTATCAGGGTGTGGTTGTAACTGAGTAGGTACTGTAAACGGACGGGGAAAAAACCACTTCATTGGTGAGGATGCACAGATCCTCAGAGGGTTAAACTGCCATACCTCCATCTGCAAGCTGCTGATGCATCAAAGCCTGTAAAATTTGTGCATTGGCCTCAGCTGTATTTGTGAACAGACACGTGTCACACAGCTGCATGGATTTGCTTTCTTAAATGATTTGCACACTTAAATTGGCTTTTATTCTGGATAAATAATAAATTTATTTAAGAATAAAGAGCCCCCAATACCACTGGGCATAATAATCAGCCCTATCCCAGAAGAACACAAGAACACTGGCAAACCTTTTACACTTAAAACAGGCTATTCAAGAGTTCATAAACTGATCTTAATCCATGCAAAATTATCCAGGCACTCTATGCCAAGACTGTATGTCCTTGCATTTTAATTGCAAAAAGAAGAATACAACCATTAAAAGTTAGTTTGTGAGCAGATGAATGTGAAAGAACTTGAGATGCCGCTCGGAAGAACTTCAACTGAGCACGACCTGCTGTAGAAACAGAGAAGACCCATAAAAAACCCATAATATTTAACTACAAGATTTATAGTATTTCATCTAGATTCAAATTTAGAAACCTGGTCAAGAGCATGGGAAATATTCCATAAACTTTACAAAACCTTCTTTCATGTCAAGCTAGCTTTTTTTCTCATTAATCTGCTCACAAAGTTTTTATGGTCTCATTCAGGTCTTTGCTATGAAAATACACAGACAGACAGTAAAGGGCTTGTAAGTACAACCCGATTGAACCCTCTTCCTTCATGGCTAGTTGGGTCATTGCTCTACAAAAAGTCTTGCCTGTTGACAAGATACTTTGGAGAAAACGCCATTGGGAGTGTGTACTGGGCTGAGCTAGACAAATTATCTGTCAATGTCAATGACCACCATTAATTTCAAGCTTTAAAAATGGAAAGAAAAGGCTAGAAACTTGAAAATAATGAACTAGCAAATCAGACCCCCACCTTTATGAGACAGCTTCATACGAGGAGAGGTAGAGGAAGATGAAGAGGAGGATGATGATGAAGAGCCAGCGGTCCGGGGGGATAGTCCACTGGAAGAGGCTTGCACAGGCATCAGCCCAAGCAACAGTAGGGATCCGCACGTCACCACGGTCGCCATCACCATCATCATCATTGTCATCATCGTGCTGGCCGTGTTCCTAACGGGCTCGTCGTGGTGGGTTTGGCTACTTTTGCTTCTTTCTGAAGTTCACTGGCGCCTATCCACTCCTGAATGCCGTCACCCTCAGATCTCTCCTCTCAGCTCTTGTGGAGTAGGGACCACTGGACCTAAAGATAGCCCAGAGAGACACTTTATATACAAGGTAGGCATCAGGCAGCCTGACACAGAAAGAGCCCCCACACCATTTCACCTCCTCGCTACATTAATCAGGGGCAGACATGATGCCTGAGCTGTCATGTTAACACTACTCATAATACAAGAAAAATCCACGGCACAGTGTCCAAACTCCACGCTCAGAGCCCTGGTGGTTACCTTGGGCAGTGGGAGCTAGGATTTGGGAAAGACAGCTTTGGGCCTTCATCAGCCGCTACCCTCAGAAATATGTGTGACCTTCAGCCATGCCAAGTCTGAACAGATAGCTTCAATATAGAGTATACACTGTCACACATTTTCTTTGTTCACAATTTTTTCTGCTAATTCTACTCATAAAAGAGGCAGCAAGCAGTTAGTTGAACACACAATCTAAATGGTCATGCTTTATTTCCCTGCAGCACTGAAAGGTGACTTTGCCAAATGCGGTCACCCTTTGGTAAAAAAAAAAAAAACAGAACATTTCAGATGGCACCTTTGCAACAGTACAATAAGTACTGCCCTTGCAAAGCTCTCCTTCTCTTGCACATTCCATGTATTGCTCTCTCTCTCTCTCTCTCTCTCATTGGAATCATATGTAGTGGACTAGCATGGGTTTTCAAAACCTACGCAGCATTTCTTGTGAGGGGAAACTAAACCTCTGATAAAGCTTTGCTTTCTCCCTCTTCAACATCTCCCTGAAGAATTACCCTTACTAAACGAGGGCAATATGAAGCCATAAGAAGATCCTGAGACCCAGCACTAAATCAAAGCTGTCTCATTCTCATTACCTGCGCCCAGCTATTAGCTCCCAGCAGTACCTACACAGTGCTAGCAATGAATTATAAAATTTACCCAGGTGTTTTACACTTTCCCCCTGTTCCAGATAGCCTACCTGTAGCACTGCCTGAGGGAGATGGATGTCAAGCTCAACCAGTTCAACCTGATGCATCGTCAGTCCTTCTGCACCTATATTGACACCTGAGCTGCAATCTAGTCTCAGCTCAGCACACCGCACTCTAATATACAGCGATCAGCCACCCCTTAGCCGGCTCCAATTAAGACTTAAACACACTGTGCAAGTTTTACTCCATAGAAGCTAGTCCAAATAAGAATCGTTGTTCAATTACTAGTGTGAGGCGTTTAAAATGTAAGAGGTTGGGTTGGTGTCCTTTGTCAGACTTCTTTCAATGTTCTGTCCCTTGTGGGATGAGAGAGGCTTGGCAAAGGGTGATGAGGAACCCCCTTCTTGACCTCGGCCACTCAAATTTGCTCTCACAAAAGGATAGCAATGGGCCGAATGTAGGACACCGCATTGACAAGTTCAGCAGCTGCTTGAAGAAGCAAGAGATATGAGAGCTCCCAGCGTAAGTACAGAGGGCAAAACCGGAGGGTTCGTATTCAGGCCGCTGTTATCTGGCCGCCCTCTTAGTTACCAAGGCCACGGCGCTCCCCACACGCATCTCCGCTGGCAGGTCAATCAGCTATCGGCGCCTGAGGCAAACCAGTCCTCCAAAGCTGCATGTTAAACACAGTTATTCCAGAAGTGCAGAGCTGGGCTGGTCCAAGCATAGCCTCTGATACCAAGATAATGAGCCAGAGATTACGAGCTGACCAGCACTTTCCCCATGTAGCAGTAGAGAGAATTACTCCCCAGGTACACCCAACACCTGCTCTCCACTCAGCACTAGCCAGTCATTTTCATTCACTCATTTCCATTTCTTTTTACTTTGCTTTTAATGTAGTACCATGATGCCTGTTGAAATGCGTAGAAATGCAGCAAAGAGGGTCCACACAGGGGCAACCCATGGGATGGTTCTGAGGTACAGAGAGCAACAGCAGCTGGAGTCCTTTCCAGGAACCACAATCATACAGCAAGACTTTAACACCACTCCCCGCCCTCCTACGTCAATGATGCAACATTTATCAACCTATCCTCCCTATGATAGTCAAGGAGAGACAGTGAATGTACAGGAATTTTTACAGATGAGGAGTAGTGATCCAGTTTGGTTCATGCGAGACAGAGACGATGCTTACAGTGTCCTCTGTTCTTGATTTACATGGCTCAAACAAGTGGAACATGAAGAGTGCCCTGAAAGCAAACTTCTCCAGAACATGGCTACCATGTGTGTAGAACCAAACATAACAGGCACCATCTGACACACAGCTCGAGTGCACAGAATCCCTCAGGAAAACACACAGACACACAGTATAACTGCAACTTATCTAGCGCCATACAGCAGAACACACTGACCAAAACACAGACCACAACACACACACAAACTGGCAGCACAAAAATGCTGTGTATTAACACCCCAGCCCACAATACAGATGTAAACTACACAGCATAATGCATAATGCATCTCAAGGACCACAATAAAAACACAAGCCCAACAGCAGCAAACACCGTCACAAATTCACAGTGCAGAGATATATAGCTCGGAAGACTTAACCCCACTCACCCAATCAACATCAACAAGCAGAACAGAAACTTGAGCTACAATGGACAGGAACACATCTGCACGGACACAGCCCCAGCATGGCTAGAGCTTGCACAATGGAGGTACTCAAGCATTGTAACAGCAGGGCTCTTGAAACGCTATCCGCAGCCAGAATAGGAATTGTAACGTCATACTGCTCCTACACACACACACACACACACACACACACACACAAAAATTGTCAAAATGTATGATAGTCATGCATTGGCCTTTTTTTCTTTCCATCTTGCTTGACATCAATGAACCATTCAACTTATATCATAAAAACTGGGAATGAATTTCTCTGAAAAGGCTAATGCTACCCAACACTCGGATCATAATGAGTATCCAGGCAACTCCGTTCACTATTCTTATAATGCTCCATGACAGACGGCCCTGAAACAAAATGCGTGAAGTCCTGTCTTTGGAATAAAAGGAAGTTTAAATCTTATTGTAGTGCACACTTCCTGACGCTTCCAGCATTTGAAAGCCATCATTGTCAGCCCCTCTAAGTGTTAGAGTTATTGGCTGACTGCTTTAACCACTCTCAATGTGTACTATAATACAGCTAATAAAGGTCATTTACTTTCACTGACAGATGCATTTATTTTTATTCTAACAGTTCTTCTACTGTGGCCTGTTCCAAAATGGCATGAGAAAACTGCCTTTGAGGAAAAATGTACAGCTGGCATATAAATTGAGCAGTGAATTCCTGAGAGGTTTTCTAATCCATGCGGCTGTCAAAACCTGTGGAATACTGTACAACATAAATTAAAAACATTTGTTTCAAGGAAACAGCAAATGTAATCTAAAATGCAAACACAATTACCCTGGTCTCTGCGTGTCATAAGCCTATTGCACCCGGCACCTCCTACATATGCACAGCAATAAGGATAGGATCGAGAGAAGAAAGGACCTGATTGTTCTGCGCCGCAGACTCAACTTGGCTCTGGACCAACACACAATGTCTCCTGCAATGCAGGGAATAGCAAAGAAATAAAAGAAAGAGAAAAAACAAGCCCTCGTCTGAAGTGGTTTAAAAGAACAAACACCACAATTGACTGCAAGTCATTAAAAGTCGTTCCTCCCCCTCGGACCTTTTCAGCCGTGAACGAAATAGGAAAAGTGAGTATCGTATATCGAGTTTCAATCCCACTTTCCTCTGAAGGGAAAAGAGGGGGGCTACAAAAGCACCCCAAAAAAACTCACCTTGCGCTGTGCTCCTCTCCTGGCAGCGCACAGCCCCGGTGAAAGCGCTATCAGGGACCGGCGCCATACAGAGCCACCAATCTGCTACTCTGCTCTGAAAAGGCTGTCCAGTCTACCCAGACGCACACACACGCACACAGCTCAGTCATGCTCACAGGCCAGGAGAAGCTGAACTGCTCTCCGCAGTGACGCAAAAAACTCAAGGAGTCACAAACTGAAGAAAGATCCTCTTCAGCCCTTTGTAACAGGGGGCAATAGGGGAAAAACATTAAATTATCCGCATCCAAGTGGTTCAGACAAAACTAGACATGGAGTGCAGAGAGCGTACTGCCTACAATCACCATCAGAATCCCTCTCCTACAAGTGCAGCCGAGCTGGTGCGACCTATCAGCAAGTGAAAGCAGGACTGGGATAATAGCCTCAACTGAAGAACATGGATAGAGCCAGGAGGGGGGAGAGAGAGGGGGAGAGAGGAGGGGGCGAGTCAGGCATTGCTCTCCCTTGCTGGGATACATAATCCCTCCCTTTCTGACTCCAAGCTAGAGGCAAATGTGCTTTGGGGGTGTGTGTGGGAAGGTGGAGGTGGGTAGTTGATTGGGGAGGAGGTGCTACAGTTCTTCAGGTTTGAAAGGGACGGCAGAACATCTGATTGGCAGCATTAAGAGAGTGAAAGAGAGCGTGAGACCTACAGACAGAGTTACATGAAACAAGTTCTTGACCGCAATTTTACGCCCGAGACCGAAAACAAATCCAGCCCCTCCAAAAGGCATTGGAACACATTGCAAGAGCAGAACAAAGCCCATTATCCACTATGATGACAGCACGCATGCTAACCAGATCCGGTAAGGGACACGCACACACTTCCTTCCTTTAGTGTCCTCTGCCTGCAGCCCGTTGTCACAGATGCAGGTATCAGTCGGGCCACGCTCTCTCACACCCTTCTCAGCTCAGATGGCTGTCAGTCTCCCAGGCTTCTCTCTGCAACACACCAGCTGAGCCCCGCCACCCACTGAAACACGAGCAGCGACAGCAAGCAGGCGCTCGGTGTTCTTTTGTGTCTGACCCCCCAACCAGCCTCCATCCTCCCATACTCCACAATGTCAAAAACACAGACAGTGAGCGGCGGACACATGCCAGGCAGCGAAGCACCAGACTGGGCCCAAAAGATGGCAGGCGGCAGTAACAGCCTACTGAATCCCCCTGTGTCTCAACTGGAATCAAAGGGCTGAAAGATTCAATAAAACTAATGAATAAAAAGGCTCAAATCTATCATCGTTAGAGGCACCATTCCTACTCATATCTACATTCTCATTATTCCCATTGCTACAGAACCAACGCATGCAGGCCAAAGGATGTAGAGATTCACTGTAGTATGCATTTCCTCTCCAGTGTAATACAAGGTTATAGGGATGATATAAAATAGACCTTCAAAAGAGGCAAGCTGCCATCATCCATTTGTACTTCTCTAACATGACCTCCATGTTCTTTTGCTCAGAATTCCCCGTTATATGTAATTTACGATGGCCTCTGAGACCCCCAGCTGACAGGGACCTCCCAAATCAAATGTTTGTAGACAGTAGGGATGCAGCGTCACCAGGCCGAGGGTCACCAGGACCAGCCTATTGCCCTCTGTGCCACACCTTTACTGCCAGCCTCACACAGAGCTCCCACCATCAGGCTACAAAAAAAAATCAATGAACAGGGCTCAAATCAATCAACCCCTTTAAGGAGTGGAGGCATGGCTTAGGCAGGAAACAGCAAAATACCCCCCACCCCTCCTCCGCACACACACAAATTCAGACAAACAAATGGACAAGTACGAACAGAAATGTGTGTGTGATTACGAACGAGATGCATCGCTACAGAAGCCTGTCAAACACCGACACTCCACAATGCTTACTTGGCAGCAGACTTCTCAGAACAGCTGATATTCATCCATTTAAAATGTACTTTGGGTGATTTATAAGTCCAATTGGACACCCCTGCAAGCCAAAAGCAGACTTCAAACAGACTTCTGGCTCCATTGGTCCACTGCATAACAATAACGGCATTCTATTACTATGGTGGGCCGGAAAAATACCTAGTCATAGCAGTCAGCTTTTTCACCCAGAACTGAGGTGTAGTGCTTAGAAGAGCCGTGGACCAGAGTAGCTCTGAAAATTTGTAACAACTGAAAACTGTTGGCTTGACAAAAATTGCCATTTCCGGCACGAGTGATTCATTTGCCTGTCATTCGCTCCTGCATAAATGATAAACTGTACTTCACGTGAGAGTGAATCATTTTTTAATGCAAGACAGATAGCACAGAGGATGAGAAAAAAATATGATTCTGCCAACCAAGGGGACCAGTTGATCATGTCAGGGACATGAATGCAATTACAGGAATAGCTGCACTGATCTGTGACACAGAAATATGGCATAAAATAAATTGCAGGACTAAGCAGGTCATTAGCGCTGCAGCAAGCTGATCCATTACATTACAGCTGTGTCTCCCCCCATGGGTCTAATCACATCCCGCCCCGAAATCCAATTGACCCTGAAGAAGCATCAGCAGTGATTTGATTAGAGCTTGTGATTCCAAAAAGAGAAGTCCCATCATGAAGTACGTCTGATATTTATGTGCCATCTTTATTGCACACTTGCATATATAAACAGATAAATGAGTAAATGTAGTGAGGTCATCGCTGTTTGGAAATGAACTTATATGCAAGAGCCAGCAGGCACAAATCAGTGCTGATGCTGGAAATAAAAAACATCCGAAAAAGCGAGCTTCCTGCACTTGAGAATTCTATAAATTGAATGTCTACATGCAGGGGTTGGTCAAATAATCTGCACCGCTGCCATAAATACCAGCTTCATGAAGTTTTGACAGTTTCCTTGCCCCTGTAATAATTTTGTCTTTTGGACTAAAGCACCTGCAATTCAGGAGCACACTGTTTGGCCCCTTTGAAACTCTGATGATATCTTCATCTGGCTTTGAAGACGTACCTGACAAAATGCTGCTGGTTAGACCTCTTTCAAGCAAATACACGCAGCTAATTAGAATTTACATTCAAAGGAATGACCTGTGCAGATGCTCAGAGACTACAAAGTCACAGCTATTTTTTTCAGGGGTGCTTTCAATATTTCACTTACCTCCTATATTATGACATATGTGGTTAATTTGCTCCACATGCAACTGCTGCCAACCCATTCCCAAATTATAACTAACTTGCAAATACACCTAAAGCATATAATAATATTGCAAAACTTGTTTTATTGCTTCTATTCACATTACTTATGTTTTCTAAGACAGATTTAAAACACAACTTTAGTCAAACCAAAAAGTCATAATAAAATGTATCTCATTGTACTTATACAAAATTACCCAATCAAATAAAGACATCATGTTCACCATTGGCTCTTAATAACTAGTCAGACCCAAATTAAGCCAGTTCGATGTTTCATGGTATATTATTATTGTAGTACATTATTATTCCGTTATATTTGTCTGTTAACATCAAATACTGTACACCCAGTGAAAGCTTTTGTTAGCCCTATGATTAAAAAAATGTGTCTATGATTTTACTCCTTTAGGGCTTACAAAATACAGAAATTTCACTGCTCAGCTGTGCAAACTCCACAATAATCAGCCATCCATTAATTTCATGAGTCATAATGTGGTCAATAGCTGACTGAAGTTTGTAGGTCGAGATCTTTCACATTAGAATGAGTGGTAATCTGTTAGAGGGAACTGTCTTACCTGCTGATTGGCTGGGATTTTCCTACAATGCCCCATGTTTTTTTCACCATCTGTTCCACACTCCATACCCCCACCTCCTCTCTTCTCTTCACCCATGGCTCTATTCCCCACTCTGTCCCACCTTCTCCTCTAGTCACCCACCCCAAGGCTTCTCCACCTCCTCCCCGCAACGGGGCCGCATTGCCCGGGCCTGCCTGTGCTCTAAGGGGTCACTCACAGGGCTCCGAGTGGCAGGGTTTGGGGAGATAATCCCCTGGAGAAGGGGCCTTGGAGGCTCAGGTGTACCCTCAAGTCCACTCAGTGCTAATCCACTCTACCTTTGATGCAGGCAGAGGCTGAAGCTTATTTTTCAATAACACTCCCCTCTGCCAGGTACGGGGTCAGCGCTGAGGGATTACCACACACTTAAACATGACAGGGGCTTAATGACACTGTCACGCTCACCTGGATGTGAAGCACTGCAGCCATCTGGGAATACAACGCAGGCCTGCCGAATACGAATTTCCCATGAGGGCCACACCGAGTGAAGCGTGTTCGAAACGCAGTTTAGCACCCGGCAGGTCATGTGGACATGACCCACAGGACTGAGCCCCAAGATGCTCCTTTCTGCTGGATTTACCAGCATCACTTTCACTCGTACTCAAAATCAGCGTCAGGTCCCTAATACACGACCACAGAGCAAGCCATCGCTCACATCTATTGTGCACCGTTTGAAGAAAAGTTTACGAGGTGCTCAGGCCATAAGGAATCCATCTGGCAAGGCTTATACTCTCTCTTCTTCCATCCACATTGTCTTTCATCTGACCTACAACCCAGCAAGAAAATTCCCAGAAATTCATTTAGATTACCAATGCCATTTGGCATGTCATTGTCATTATCCATTGTCATAGTTGCTACATAATGATCAGTTTCAACAGATGTTCAGCCGTCTTGATATGTGTTTGACATTTGATTGATATTAGTATTATGCTGTTCTGTACAGACAGGATTTAAATCATTTTTAGCATTTCTTATTCCAAGAATTCTGAAGAAGTTTACATGCACGCACACCCATGCAAACACACTCACACACTCATACACAGATGCATGCTCACATATCTGCATGTGCACACAAACACAAACATTCACATCCAAATACAAATGCACACATGTACCAACATATGCATGCACACAAATGTACTCAAACACACACACACACATACACACATGCACACAGATGCACGCACACATATCTGCATATGCACACAAACACACACACACGCATACACACACCCACGCACACATGCACTCATACACACACACTCACAAAGCACACAGACAGACAGACACACACACGCGCACACACACACACAGAGGACACTATTTTCATGCATTCGCAAACAGAAATACATGCAGCAGTAACGTTATGCACAACGTCGCTTATAGTAAATGGCATATTTATCACCTTTGCTCAGACTGGAAGTCTCTTGCTTTAAAGTAAAAGCTTCTGCATCTCAAAGGGTTGAACAACGAATAGGGAGATGTCTCAATGCATAATGCTGGCATTGTGCAATTGTTGTGTCACAGACCTCTTTTGCATTTTCACTCACCCGAACCACGTTTTAATGCAAACGATGTCCCTCTATGGCAATTTGATGGGACTGAATCGCAGCCAGTGGAGGCTGTTCACAAATAAACACATATGTTTCATTCCCATTTTCATTTTTGTTATATACCCAATAAATAATGGCTACAAAATGGTAGTGGGCCTAAAATAAAGGCGAGGGTGACGGGGAATTTCTATATATGCAAATATTTTCTTTGTGTGCGAGGCAAATAGAAATAATTAACTTCAGTCTCACCCCAGTTTTAATACCACAAGTGCCGTTATGTTTCCAGTTTAAATTGCCCTCATCTTTTCATAAAAAATGCATTACCTGTTGGCTTGATCTCTATACCACCAAACGCCTCCTTGCATTACAGTCAAAATTCTCATGTGGATGCCTTTTGTGTCTCTTTCTATTCAGCAACTTGCGTGTCTATTAGAAGTATGTCTCCTTTCATTGGTTTACGTCTTGTGTGTTTCCCCTCCTCAGCTGTGTCTTGTTTCATTGTTATTTCCGAATGACCATGTGATGTTTATTTAAGCCCCCTGCTTTCTGTTGCCAGTTGCGGATTGTAATTTTTTATTTGTGCTTAGAAGCAGTCAATATTCTCAGTGGAAACTCTTTGTCTTTATTATAGGCAAATAATGCATTTGTTTCAACTCTTACCCAATAAACGTACAACCCCATTTCCAAAAAAGTCGAGACACTATGTTAAATTTAAATAAAGCAGAATTCAATCATTTGCAAATCAATTAAACCCTATATTTAATTAAAAATTGGACAAAGACAACGCTTCAAATGTTGAAACTGATAAATTTTATTTTTTTTTTTTAAATATCTGCTCATTTTGAATTTTATAACAGCAACATGTTTTAAAAAAGTTGGGACAGGAAAATACTGGAAATGCATGATGCCAAAAAAGACAATTGGCAGAACATCTAACAGCTCATTAGATTATTAAACAACACGTCAGTAACATGATTGGGTATAGAATGTCTTTCATAAGTAAATATGGTGAGGGCTTAACCACTCTATGAAAGACTGTGTGGGGAAATAGTTCATCAATTTAAGAATAACTTTTTCAACTTAAAATTGCAAAAAAATTTGGAGATTTTATCCTCTCTGGTATATATTATCATTAAAAGATTTGAGAATGCAGAAAAATAGCTGTACGCATGGGACAAGGCCAAAATCCAGTTTTGAAAGGCTGTGATTTTCAGGTCCTCAGGCGGCACTCCATTAAAAACAGACAGGATTCTGCAGTTGAAATTATTGCATGGACTTCGGAACACTTCTGTTAACCATTGTCAGTAAACAGTTCGTCACTGCTTCCAAAAATGCAAGATGAAACTCTGCCATGTAGAGATTATATCATCTATAGACAATATCCAGAAACACTCCCTTCTTATCTGAGCCTGGGTTCATTTAAAATTATCTGAGGCAGAGTGGAAAACTGCCCTGTGGTTTGACTAATCAAAATGTGAAATTCTTTTTGGAAATCATGGATGCCACATCCTCTGGGCTAAAGAAGAGAGGGGCCATCCGGCTTGTTCTCAGCAAGCAATTCAAAAGCGAGCATCCATGATAGTATGGGGGTGCATTAGTACAGATGGCATGGGTAACTTGCACATCCGTTAAGACACCATTTACAGTGAATGATATTTACAGGTTTTGGCGTGACATCTACTGCCATCCAGATGCATTTTTTAAGGGAAGGTCTTGCTCATTTCAGCAACACCATGCCAAGCATCATACTCTGCTTGTACTACAACAACATGGCCCTGTAGTGAAAGAGTCTAGATTCATAAGTGGTCTGCCTATAGTCCAGACCTGTCACCCACTGACAATATTTGGTGCATTATTAAACAAAAAATATGACAAAGGTGGCTGCAAAGTATTGATCTGCTGAAATCCTTCATGAAGCAAGAATGGAAGAACATTTTGCAATCAAAACGACAGCAGTTGGTTTCCTTAGTTTCCAATCGCTTACAGAGTGTTGATTGAAGAAGACGTGATGCAACGCAGTGTTAAACATGGCCCTGTGCCAACTTTTTTAAAACGTGTTGCAGGCATCAAATTCAAAATGAGAACATATTTTTCAAAAAACTATAAAATATCTAAGTTTCGACATCTGATATATTGTGTTTGTACTATTTTCAATTAAATAAAAAGTTCAAATAATTTGAAAATCATTGCATTCTGTTTTTATTTACATTCACCACAGCGCCCCACCTTTTTGGAGATGGGGTTGTGCATAGTCTTCTCGTTCCATTAATATTTGTGCAACTTTTTGATTTTTATGCACCGAGTAATCAAAAGTCAAACCTCTGGAATACAACTCATTAGCACAAACTCATAAATGCTGCCATTCCATATATTTTGGCCAATCAAAAACTACTTTTTGTGACAATGTCCTGGATGTAATGACGCGACTGAACACTAAGAAATTATCTATATAAAGTGTATAGAAAATAGTCTCGATTATCACTCGTGCTGCAGCTTAACTTTGCACAGAAAGATCAAGGTTCAATATTACCTTGCAGTTTTAGAACCAGATTGACAAAATCTGCTTTAATGCTGTTGTATGTGGCTGTTGGTTCCTCAAACAAAACGGAAAACTCGGACAGACCAACGAGGAGTCACCGGTTATGTTATGCAGACTTTTTACGCAGTTGTTTCAAGGATCGTGTTTATGCAAAATATGGAATTTATTTGCCAGTAAATATTGGAAGATTTTGAAAGCTGATGCCATGCCAACAGAATTTAGTCTTCGGCAGGCCCCCAAAGCCAAGCACCAGTGAACTTTAGCTTGGCTGGAGAAACAACAACATCAGGTACAGATAGAACAGGTAAGTTCTCCAAATCACATGCCGACTTATAATTTTTCATTGGTGTGATACCGATAACTATCATATTGAGGGTTTGGAGCACAATGGTTATATGTCCAAATTTTGTGATTTTGAGATTTTTACCTCCTGTCACACATTTCTATCAGCTAATTCTTGGAGCACAATAACTATATGTCCATGCACCTCAGTTTTAAACAGAATTCACATTTTCATTTTGTGACATGTCCAACAAAATCTGCTTATATGAATTAAACATTGCTATTTTGATGAATAAACATGAATAGTATTACAGAATCATCTGTCTTCCATTGCAAACAAACTTAACTTCAATTTATCACCATTGTGTTATGTTACATCAAGTGCTAGAATTCTTGGAGCACAGAGGTGACGCCCATTTTGGCAATTTTGTCCATGATGTCGCAGTACCACACTTATGAAAACTTACATGTTCAGTATACTTCTGAACCATGCAGTAAAAGAGTGAATGACATAAAAATGATGTAAAAGATGTACCTGATTTAATAGAACATTTGCAAACCTAAAAATCAATTTTTCTCAAAACCTCTAAAATGGACATATAACCATTGCGCTCCAAACCCTCAATACAAGCCATTCACATCAGAATGTACAAACCACTAGAGGTACAACACTCAGCAATGTTAAAAACAACATTTATTTAAAACTTTATGCATACTCACACAACAGTTTTTAACTGTAATTGTATTTTTAACCTCCGTGTGCACGAGAGCTCCGGTATCTGGGTGACATGGCAAGCTACCCTGATTCCAACAAACATGGCTCCCTGCCATCAAGGTAATATATCTGATCTTCTCAAGCTGATCTATTTTTTTTTAATTTCCCAAAAATATATTTGAATTGTTGGGGCAGTATACTTTTATTTGGTATCCGCTCCACAGTGTTTTCTTTGCCTTTAAGTGTAATATGAACTTTAATGACAGCAAATACCGGAAACTTTCCGTTCTACTTCATTAACTCGTACAAGCTTCCAAGCCAACTCAGGGTCCAGTGTTGGGACCGCATTCAAGGTAACCCAGCTCAAGTCAGTTTGTCTGTCCAGTTTAATAGGAACAAGCTCCTAAACGTAATCGGGGTGCAGGATTGAGACCACATTCTTGTTAACCTTTCTGAGTCTGCTCCCCTGTAAAGTTTATTAGAAACAAGCACCAACTCCTTCTACGGTCATCATGACTAGAATCAAGTTTCCTTCATGCTACTCCATCCTCCTGTGGGACAGTTGGCTGCTGGCTGCAATCCCGGAAGCCACTGGCTGGCAATTGACAGCTCTGCTAGGCCCACATCATCTGTACTGTCCCCAAATTTACTGTATAAGTGGTCAATAAAAATACTTAGTGGATTGTACGCTGCCTCCATACTTGATTCCTGGTCTGGAACATGACACATTACTACACTGGAGTGTGGTTCTCAGGAAACTGAAGCCAGTGGTAATGCAAGTTAGGCGCTTGTTCTTCATTGAACAAAATTGTCAGTTTGCTAAGGATTTAATGCACTGATTTTAAAGGAAATGACAGTGGCTAATCTGATTGGATTTAATGGAACCAAACCCCCACCAAACCCACAGGTAATTAATAAGTCCAACCCTTTTGACAACCCTTAGTCCAATCCTTAGGGCAACAGCACCACAGTTCTGCTGCCACCCCCTGTCACTAAAATACTGGAATGGAATTAGTCGATGAGGAGAGCACAGAGGTTCTGAGTAAGCTATAAACTCACAAAATTCCGGTGTGCACAGGGTAGTCACTGCAACAGGAGAATTCCCCTGCATTAAAATGTAATTAAAGGCCATTGAAAGGCTGGGAGGAAGATGGACGGTGTACCCACTTCAGAGGATTTTGGGGAGGGAAGTATCCAGAATCCAGACCTCACATACTACCTCCAAACCCTCTGTGAAGGCTTACTGAAAGCATATCCACTCACCTCAGCTCCTTCAGAGGGGTTCAACTTGCTTTTATTAAACTGCTGTGCTGACATGCCAAATTGATGAAAGGTATGATTAACTCTATACTAACTTACATATGTACACTGCCATTGGGGAACACCTTATGGGAAAAAACACATTATTTGAGAATTTAAACATAATAACCTGCATTCAAATCAAAGATTGTGGCTAGAATTTACGATGGTGTGTTTTGATAAACAGACAGCTCTGCATTCTTTCTGCAGGACCATTAAGACAGCTTGTCTGAAATTAATATCCAGTAGTAACCAAAACAGCAATTACCTCTATCTGCTGCCAGGTAGTGAGCTGACAAAGCAACATCTTGCACATGCCATGTCTATCCTCCAACGCAAATGCAGTGTAACAATTTTGTGAACTGTAACACTGCAATTTGAAGTACACACAAACACACACACACACACACACACACACACACACAGAGTGAACCTATGACATTTGTGAACACCTCCAGCTCTTTAGCAGAAACATCAGCTCAACAACGTCACATTATTTCTGCTATCACACTGCAGCGAATGATTGCTCTCGGGCAGGTTGCAACTGAAGGCCACATCCAGAGGAGGAAACTCAACACAGCTCTCAGTACTGCATGCCTCAGTTCTGTTCAAGGCTAACCTTACCTCTCTACTATGGCAAAATGACAGTTGAGAAGACGGAGAAAATCTGGACAGCAGGGAACAGGAAGATGATGTAATCGTGGAAAAGCATGCCAAAATAAAAATAAAGTTTGTGTTTAAAGGCCAACCCACAATTTGATAAGGGATGTTATGAAATCTAGGCTGATGCTACTTCATCCAGCAGATGTTTGGAGCAAATTGCTATTTTCAAGAAAAGAGCTCATTCCAAGTTTTGCGACCTGGTGATGTGTCACTTCCCCCAGATGTTGTCCATTTGTGCGTGACTACCCCTCCGTTCCTCCTCTGTCATCTCTGCCCCTGTACAGAGTAGGTAACCCTGGAAAACCTTCTAGATTTTGTCTTTCTCATTTCCAAAAAATTACACCTGAAGAAAATTCCCAGAAAATGTTATGCCTTCTCTCTCTCGCATTGTTAGGTGTGGATTTGGAGAGAGACCCACATTTTCAGGCATTAAAAACTGGACAGTTTACATTGATGCATAAATACCTGAAAATGATGCGTTGAAAAAACATGTCACACCAGATGAAAGAGAGACAAATACAGAGATGCAGAGAGAAGGGAGGGGAAGGTTCGGTAGCTCGGGCAGTGTAGTTCTGGGTGGAAGGTAAGGAAGCCTCAGAGAAATCCCCTAAATGGGATCTCCATACATCGCACCATCAGCCCGCTGAGGCCTGGTTGGGAATGATAAATAGAGAGAGACATAGGCCAGTGCAAGTGAGTTTGCACTCTTTTCCCATCTTCCCTCTCTTTTCCTCTCCTCTCAGCTGAACTGTTTCTCCGTCCCTGAGCAATCGGCGAGTTGATGGGGAGTTTTAAAAACATGCATTCATCTGTGTAATCAATTGAGAAAAACTAAAACGGCAATTTCCACAGCCAATCTGAACCCTTCGTAAAACAAACTATGCTTTGCCCAGAGGGCTGGAAGGCTAATTGCAGATGGCAATGGACCATCTACTACAAACCCTTCTGGCCTGAACGGCCTCAAGGGAGAAATGGAGGAAGTAGCGCTTATCCTTCTCTACCGGCCAAACAGTGCGTTTACAAGATCAACCGCAGGGTGCAGTGGCCATGCAGTGTGTGGTCATGCAGAAAGAAAACCGGAACCTTCGATCAGCACATCTGTTGGGCTGCCAGCGGGGCAGCTACTGCCAATGTCCTTAAACCAACAGCCTCTGCTTCAGAAAGGAGACAGACAGGAGGATTAGCGGAGGACGACACTCCGCATGGAGCACAGGGAAAACAATGTGCACGTGTCAGCGCTTCACAAAGGCCAATGCGCAGCCTGGATTCCCGGACAGAGGAAGGAATCCTGCTAATGTCATTAAAAGATGAGGAGGATGTGGCACTGGTGTTAAACCTGTGTCTGAATGTGCGGTGGAAGACTGGGGGACCATGCTCTGCATAATCTCATGTAGCATGAAGCAGAGGGGAATACTTTATTGGGAAAACTGGTGTAGAAGTATCGATGTGTTACGTTCAAAGCATATGCTCGATGAATGTAACACTAACAAACAAAAATGAGCTGAGTTATTTTTTGACAGGAGATCTGAAGCAAACGTTTCATGGGATTGTCACTATAAATCAGGATCCTACCTGCTGAGTAACGGGACGACAGAAACTTTTCATGCTTTATTTATAGAGCGAGAATTTCTGAGACCTGAGGTTCTTAAAAATGACCCACTTATGGTGTGCCACAGTTAATGTGGCTTACATTAATTTTACAGCACATAATAATCAGTAGCCTAATGAGATTTTAATTTCTGCAATGGGTGCCGAAACAACACATAGTAATCTGTAATAGGGCCATTACGTACACAAAATGAGGTCATTCTCTTTTCTTCACAATTGGCAGAGATGACTTACAGGGTCCCTTAAATCCTAAGTTGCACCATACTTTCCCACCAGAATCTACAATAATCCAGCTTTATTAGAATTTACAGGCTCCTTTGCAGATTCTGGTACAATTTTTCCATTCAGCGTAAAATTCTGTGGGAGATATTAGTTATTCAGTACAGGGTGTTACTGGTGCAGTCCCAAGTTGCGATTACTTCAATGTGAGATTATGAGAACACCAGGAGATTCTAGCTACAGTCAAATAAGGAATTCCAAGAGAAATAGTCAATAAGGCTTAAAATCAGATTTAAATGGTATAATTAAACCTCCAGCTTGCACAGAGGATTATTGTGCACAGAACCATGAAGAGATTCACAAATCAGACTGATTAAACCCTACTGGGCTGTCAGTCTCGCTCAATTTGTATTTTTATTTAGAATTGAAATGGCACTTAGCTATTCATTCAATGCCTGTTTTATTACTTTAGTTTAATGTAGTTACGTTATCATCAGGTATTATTAATTTTCTGCCATTTAAATGTTTGTTTTATTATTTAAACTGCAAAATAAATGTCTATTTAATCTGATATCTCATATTGATGTCATGCCAAACTTTTTTTTAGCACCATGAAAAACTTTGCACCGTATGAAAAGTTTACCTCATGCAAACAATATCTCTTTGATTTGGTCACATGAGCCAACTTCATTCCTTTTTGAGTAATGAGATGTTTACAGTGTGTAGTGCTGAATAACAACTGCCTATATGAGTATGCAATAAGTTCATACAGAAAGGCATCCAAGGCTGATGCAAAACAATGTGGCCCCAATTTATGGGCAGAGCACTGAACTGGAGGTTAGGACAGAGGTCGGTAAGTTGAGCCACAGACTGATAAAGCATGTCTGAGAATGATCCTTTCGAACTGAGCTCCAACCGACCATTTACACAAAGCATTCAAAACAAATTAATGCAATGCAGCCAACATTTTTTGTCTTCAATGAGGAAGGTAAGATTACCACACAGGTAAGTTTCATGTGGTATCACTAATGCCCTATGTAGTGTGCGTCACATAGCAAGAGACTGCCATGCAGAGAGACCTGACACATATGTTTCAGAGGAACGTACGTAGAAACACACCGACTGTGGGCTTTCCACAATGTAAGTCTTCGTAATCAATACTAATTGAAATCATGTACAGTACATTTTCTAACAAAAAAAGTATTCAATGCTTGTGTAAACAGACCTTTGTAGTCCCCTAATGGATAAGCCGACAAACCTTGTAAGCTGGGGTTGATAGTAAATGGGGCTTTTACTGCAACACGCACCACATATTCACAAAGACATGCATTATTTTTGTTTCACCCTAAAGGAGGGTATATTAGTCAGTTACATAATGAAATGACGTTTAAAGTTCCCGTGGTAAGCCTTTATGCAACATATACAAAAGCATACATAGCTAGCAAGGCATACTATACACATTCATGCATCACTGGGCCTACAGCAGTGTTTATAATACATGGGCAGTTATGTGATCAGCAAGAGGCCTCTTCCATAGGAGCACATGGGCATCCCTCTCAGGGGGAGCACATGTGGTTCATGCCACTGTCGACTGCAATTAACTGTTGTGTAGTATCGTGGATGGGTCTTCTCTGAGTTTGTTTAGTCAATGCTCTGCCAGGGTATAGTGGCCATACTAGGGGCTACAAGAGAGGACAGAGAGTGGGAGGGGTCCATGTCTGAGACAGTAATTCTTTCATGCAAACATGTAATAAAAGGACTCGATGAAAGTGGCTGGTGTGTGGGATTGTCGTTGCAAGTAAATGCCCATTACAGCTTTCAAATGCTGACAGTCAAATTCAAGCCTCGCAGCAATTCTCAAAACAACAATACGTATGACACAAATATGCAAAACACACAAGTTCACAAGCACACACTAGGTTCACGTATGAGTGTTTTATCTTAAATTAGAATGACCAGGTGAAACCTTTGCTTCAGAGATTGAACGCAAACGGACAGTGGAAAAGAGCTGCTGGCTAATCCTTCAAGAATGTTGGATGACTATGAAATCATTCAGGAAAGTTAGAGAAGAATGCTGTCTGGTATTTGGCTCATTGTCCATTCCCGACATCAGTGACATAGCATCCCCACTCACTTTTCCTCCGTCTACAGAAGGCTTCGCTGCCCACCTCCACCATAACAATTTCTGACAGTCTTCATTGTCGGCTCTCGCCATTTTTTCCCGCCTCTTCGCCCAGCCTTGTTTCCTCTGCTTAGCTGCCCCTCCCACTGCCTGAAAGTACTGTCTCAGCACCCAGTGCCTCCAGGGTATGTAGATTGGCCCATCCAAGAGTGACTCTGCCCTGTGTTCTCAGTGAGGATTCACAATGTATCATGTTACTGAGGAGTCCGGGGGATTCATTTACCAGCATTAAGATGTGGCATCTTCCAGGAACAATAGGGAACAGTATGTTACAATGAACAAGCACCAAAGATTCCTCATTGAACTGCATATGATCTCAAATGACCCAATATCCAGGCACTTATGGGGACAAGAGCACTTAATTCTCATGTAATAGTTAATGCACCGCACAACAGGGCAATAAGACTAGAAACATTCCATATGATATTTAAAGTGAATTTTTTCCCCCTGGAAATAGATCTGTGGGGGAAAGATGGCATGATTACCTTCATGTTCATTGATACACTTGGATGTCACATCACAAACAACCTGCCTGACTAAAAATACAAGCCTTGAAAACCAGCTCCAAAAAATATGTGAATACGCCAGCAGTTCCATGCAGTACAACACACTGATGTGCATTATCTAATGCAAAGAGACAGCCTTGTGCCATTAGAGACAATAATTAATGAATTTTCTATGTAAGGCAATGCAGCGCAACATCAGGGCTAGGTTGAATGAAATGTAAAGGACATTTCAATTCCCTATCATCATCCAATGTCTCCATCACTATGCTATTTTTAACTTGCCTTCATCTCTATACATTCCTGCTTAATCTACCTGGGCATAAAAGCAATGTACAGTCAGGTCCATAAATATTTGTAAATTCACAAGTTACAGCATTTCTTCTTGGAGAAGAAATCATGAATTTGCGTTAAAGTAAGTAATTTCAGCTTTAATTTGAGGTCTTCACATCCAAATTGAGTGAACGGCATAGGAATAACAACACTTTTTATATGCAGGTGCTTATTAAGGAATAAGCCAGTTAGCTGTACAGACATGGCTAGATGCGTGTTACTCCCTCTATATTTTTTTTACAAGTAAACAGATAAGATGTCCAGAGTTGCGTTCACAGATTAGCCTTTTTATTTGGAATCTGTTGCTGTTGACTTTCAACCTGAAAAAGAGCTGTCACTAATAGAGAACAAGCCCTTGTAAAGATGAAAATCCAAAATGAACTTGTGGAAAAATAGTTCAAATATTTGGTACATTCTTACAAAGTTAGCTTAGGAACACCATAAAGCCAGGAACTACACGGTTAACAACTGGGGTGGACAGCAGAATTTTTTCCTTGGTGAAGAAAAACACTTCACAACAGTCAAACAGATTAAGAACACTCTCCAGGACGTTGTCGAGTCTACATTAATGTCAATAGTCAAGAAGAATCTTCACCAAAGTAAATAGAATACAACGTTGTAGATTTTCCACACTATGTAAACCACTGCTAAACCTCGAAATAAGTAAGTTTGCCAAAAAGCGTAAGAAAGGCCTGTACAGGTCTTGAACAAAATCTTAAGAACTGGTCGACAAAGATCAACATTCAACACAATAATAGGAAGAGAAGAAGATGGAGATGAGACAATACTGCTTATGATCTGAAGTATACCGACTCATTTATCAGGAGTGATCATGCGTTAGCATGTATAGGTGCGAAGAAAACTTGTCCCCTAGTAATTATTGATTATGTGACTGCTTACAAGAGCAACAGGATAAATTCTGAATTGTATGGGGCAGAAATATCTGTTCAGATTCAGCCAGATGCTTCAAAACATCTTGGTTGGCTTCACTGTGCAGCCAAACAATGACCAAAGAATACGGAGAAAGCAACCCAAGGCTTTAGTAAGGCAAAGAAGTGGAACATTCTGCAATGGCAAAGTCAATCACCTGACCTGAATCTAGTTCAGAATGGATCTCATTTGCTGAAGGCAAAACTGAAGGCAAAACACCTAAGAATAAGCTTGAGTTTAAGACTGTTACACTGAAGGCCTGGCAGAGCATCACCAGGGCAGAGGCGCAGTGTTTGGTGATGTCTATGGGTTCAAGACTCCATGACTGACAAGTAATATTTTACGCCAATTTTCCGAATACCCTTGAGTCTGTAAAATTGTGGAATTGGGGGTCAGGGGGGCAATGTAAAAATGGTTGTAATTCCAGCAAAATTTTAAGCATACATTTTCAAAGGTGAAGGGCTACCTATCAAGGTCAGCATCCTGATTGTTTAATTTTGAATCCCTTGTGCAGGAAATCAGAGCGGAAATTACAAAAGTTGTGTGACTGTCCTGATATTAATTGACCTGACTGTTGGTGGTGATCACAGCGGTAAATGAGTCAAGTGGTTTTTTGCAGCATGAAAACTAGGGGAACAGTAGTCAAGTTTATCTTCAACACTTGAGAACATTTCATCTTCATGGTGAGGAGGGCTTGCTGTGGGTTTCCTGGAGTGTGAGATTATTATTTTAAACCAGCCCCCAAGGCTTCCTTCACAGGTGTGTCAGATGGGCTGCTAATAAAACTGTGCAGTTTCCATTCTGAAGAATTCCCACCCAGGAACAGCTGTTTGCCCAACTGCAGCTCCCTGGGAGGTGCTTACTCTTGCTCAAATGTTGCAAAAAGGATGCTCTGGATCAGTTTGACAGTGGGGTCATTAAGGGTCCCCGAGGGCCTGGTTTTACCACTTGGATGGCCCCTCAACTTCCCCATCTTCTCCTTTCCTTGCATTTTTTGAATGGAGGAATGAGAGCATATCTGAGTCAAAATAGTTCCGGAAAGATTTTTGACACTGAGACCACGTATGAGGGAGGGCAGGTGAAGCCCAGGCTTATTTTGGATATGAAATATTATGGCAAAAAAATGTCTGTTGGCCACATTGTAGGCTCACATTCAAATGATCTCCATTTTAATTCCAGGATCATTTCAGTTTCACTTGAATTGAACATAATCTGTCAGTGACACAAATGCTCAAAAATGTTGCGTGTGGCGGTCTAGTTGGTCCAGTGACACGTTTTCAATCACAAAACAGTCGCCAGAGAGTGACTTCAATAGTAAGTGATTCATTGGATAATGAGAGGCTGCTCTGGGCGGAGGGAGACAGATTTGCTTTGGCCCTGTCATCACGCGGTTCGCAGGTCGCCTGCCCCCTTCACTCAATCAACGACACAAATCATCTCGCTCTCCGGTCTCACCCCCTTAAGGAAGCGCTCTGGCCTTGTGTAAGAACAAATCCAAACACAGCGGCCTGCCCCAACACATCTCCAGGTTATCAGTCAACCCCCTCCCACTGCTCTAACGTCGTAATCCGACCAGCAATTGCATTCGGCGGACAGGCAATCAATCGCAGCGTCTCGCTCGCTCTCCCTCTTTGTAATCACCGTGGGGGCTCTTATTGGGGTGCATGTTCCTGCCCCACCTTCCCGCCGCGGTTAACGAGCCGAGCCTTGGTAGAGGTGTGGCTGGCGCGAAACAAATACACACTGCTGGACACAAAGGCAACCACTATTTGCCCACCGCCACTGCCGGCCAGTATTCTTTTCACACGTCCTAATCAAGCGCCTTTCAAAAAAAAGAAACGCCATACAAACAGCAAAGCACTTACCTGCAACAGTATTTATCTCAGCAGATAACAAAAGACAACAGCGCTGAGGCACTACCTGCTGTGGGCTTAAGTATTGGGAGCACAGGTGCTGGTGCACACCCAAGCTGTTTTCTGTATTGCTCTAAACCACCTTTTTTGGAATGTTCCTGAGGGGTGTAACAGAGAATATGCATGCTATTTGGCCTCCCTGTAGGTACCTATCCTGCATAACATTGCCTACTTTTATGCATACTTTACACTACTTTAAGAGAATACCATTTCTAGTGCCTGGATATTTTTACGAGTAGCCCTCCCTGACACTGTCTGTCCCTTACCTTCCATTTAGCTCCATCATGCCTGTCTTTCATACTTACTGCCCTCTAGCACTCCAGACTTGTTGCCCAAGGCTCCTCTGTCACACCTCAACACCACCTGCACACATCCCCCACACATGCTCCCCAATAGCCCCTTCACACACCTCCCACCCTCACCTTCAGAGTATGCTCGTCGATACTCTGCTTACATATTCAGCTTCATACTCTCCACACACCTTTTTAATGCTCTGTGATTTTCTACCTGCAGTCCAATATCCAAACCCTTCTCAAACAGTCTAATGCCATTAAGAGAAACATTTTGTTTGATTCCCCAGACAAAGAAAAATGAAGAGCTGTGAAGTGATCCATGACCAAGTAACTCTGCCAGGAAAAATCAAGTCAAAGTCAAGACAAATCAAAGTCACATACATACATACATGGATATAATGATATTGTATGTAAAAAAAAAAAAAAAAAAACCTCAAATTGGAACAGAGTGTATTTAATTCCCATTATTCCCCTTGTTGTTAACACCAATGAGACATATTCTTCAGAACGTATTTACTCCAGTCGCAGTGGACCTGGCCAAATCTCCGGTGAAAGAGACTCACCCAATTTTTAGGATCTTTTATTCTTGACTTTGACAGTGGGATTGACAATGCCGAGCACCCAGCAGCCTGTGCCTGTGTGAGGTTTTATCACAAGAAAAACCACAAATGAGAAACCCCACACGGCCTGTACCCCACCCCCTAACCCCACCGGGAACAGCGCAATTATCAGGCTTTACGGTCTGCGCCTCTCAGCCGGCTAAAGCCATTTGCGCACCGAAGAGGATAGGCCGCGCAGTGTGCCCATCCCAAACGGGCTCTGATTACCTTCGGAAGGGATTCCAGACGCCCAGGAGAGGCTGGAGGGGGGGAGCAGAGAGACGGGAGAGGAAATGGGGTGTCAATGAGCATCAGGGGAGCAGCGGCGAGCGGCGCGATGCGGTGAAGAAGCAAGCTTCTGCGCTTCTCCTGTTTTGGACAGATTTCAGAGCCCCCATTATAAAAACCACATGTAGGGGGTCTCCCCCAGCCTGGAACTGCCATAGAAATCTGCCTGAGACCCAAACTGTAATTTTATGTTACACTGATTACAGCAGCGAGCAGAGGTGGTGGTGCACTTCAGCAGAGAATTAATCAATCAGCATTACACAAGTGCAAATCTCAGAGAGCCAGAGCCGGCTTTATCTGCTCAGTAATCCAGGAAATACTGGCAGGGATTTGCATGTTAAGGTGCGGCTGACGAATTGTAGGTAATATGTAACAAGGTGAAGGCTTTCCTTTGCAGGGTGAGACTTGCTGAATGGGATTCCTGGCTTGCCTGTTGGAAGAACGCGATCCACATATATTATCCTCTGAAACGTTTGGGGAACGTCCTCTTGAGAGTGTCAGACCCCCAGTCTCCAGGTGCTGCAGCTTTGCTGATGGCACCTGGATAACAGTCGACACATCTCCCTGCAGATGTGCTCAGTCCAGATTCAGCCTCCGAGCCGACCCCAGAGCAACTGACAAATCCTCAACTGCGGGAACACCCGCAGACCACAATCCAAAGCTCCGTTATTCAATGAAAAGGAATATGATGAGCCCAGAGCTCAAACCCGAAAATCCTACAGTGGCGGGATGACTGGTGGAATGCGCTCACTGGTGCATCACCGAGGCCTCCATTTCGTTATCTCTGTGGTGCATACCCCAGATGCCAAATCCATTTCCACTAAGCCTGAAAGGCCTAGTAAGCACCCCCCCTTGGGATATGGGGTGGGGGGGGGGGGTCTTTGGCTCTTTCCTGCAACAGCCACGGTAATTTCATTTCCATTCTGGCGTCTGCCTCCCTCAAGTTCAAGGTGATGGCATGTCGGCCCCCCAGTTTACAGAGACAGTGACCTGACATTCCCCAGCAAGTGGTATAAATGCTCAATTACAGCAACTGAACTCGCACCCCCTACCCTCTACCTCAGCTGTTATGGACAGTTCTGCGTATTATGGAAGACTAGTCAGGGCAGGAATAATAAAAAAGGCACACAATGTCTCCTAAGCAACCAGAGGAGCTGTCACAGTCATATCCAGCCTGCCAGAGTGGTTTAATTTTTCAGACTCAGGATTATAAATCTGTGTCGGGGTAATTTAGCATTTCACATGGAGCGCTCCGATCCAATGTACCAGCACTTACTGTGATAAGGCAGAAATCTCTCCTCCAATCAGAATTATGAAGAAAGCATTTGCCCCATTTCTTATTTATTTGATATTAAAATGAGGGAGATAACTCCACACTCCCTATAGTGCACTCGTTTGCGTTCAGGAGAAAAATGAACCAATAATTTTGCACAGTTGTCCTTTTTTATCTGGTCTGTCCCCATCCTGTTAGCATTGTTTTGAAATCCTCCTGTTATCTTGAATTGATTTTATGGAATGGAATGTTGCATGCTTTCAGAAAATATTTATTGAAAAAAAGGAAAGCTTTGTGAACCTTCGCTCAAAGTTGAACTACACATATTTAAAAATACACATGCCCAGAGCTTCAATAATTTTGATTCCAAATTTTAAAATGAAAATATTAACAGGTAAGGTTAAGACATAGAGTTACACTGGGAGTCACAAAGGGACAAGGAGTAATGATCATTGTGTACTGCAGATTTTGATTTAGGTTCTCTGTTCACGTCACATAATCTCAAACTAAAGAAAAGAGTATATCCAGATGGCATACTACAGAGAGAACAGGACAAGCCAAAACACACGCACACACACATGCAAACATACACACTTCACACTCATACACACACACTGTGTTCACCAAGGACAAGAGAAAGAAACTGCGAATTTTGATTCAGCAAAACCACCCGGCAGAGTCCTTGAATGATAAAAAATAGACTCCCTCTTCAGTGGCCTCTACAGTCCCATTAAACATGAAGTACACGAGAGAGGCTGATTTACACTGGCACTGGCACTCTCAATAGAAAACACACCCAATGCTGCCAACACCTTTTGTTTAGATTCAAATAGAAGAATATGATAAGCAAGTATGCATATATTACAACAAAATTCAGTAGGATTTCATTTGCTATGCTTTTTCCAGGCAATCGTAACTTCAGTCATTTTTTCAATTCCCTCACAAAAAAACAGAAAATGCCATTAACTGTTTATGATCACGCTCCTTTGCTTTTTGTTCAACTGAAAAAGAGGCTAATTTTCTCTGTTTTTTTTTCCTCCCGCAGTTATCACAAAGTCAGAATTCAAAAGTGTAACAGCTACAGTGAGATATCTCAAAAACAAATGACATCCCTTACTAAGGAAAGCTTTTCCTTCAATCAGATTTGAAACATAGCTGCTAAGCTCTACATCTCGCCAGACTCTCCACCAAATGCCATGTGAGCCCTGAACTTGTTTTTATATGACTTTCAACACAAGCCACGAGAATGATAGATGAGACGCACGAGCAGGAAAGCATTGCGGCAGAACTGGGGAATATTTAGAGAAGTGTTAAGGGCCAATAAATTTTGTGACCAAATGTTAGACATGAACACCACAAGCAAAGCAGAGATGATTTTAAGTAGGACAACTTCAGTATGTATTAGTGGTGTTCGGGAGCAGAGACACATGAATCAGACATTGTTTTACTGGACTTACAAAAAATCTGACAGAATCTGTTTTTCTCCCGCAATACAACAATAATGAATGATAAATCAAATAGTTTATAGTTTAAAGGTCGAAGCAATTCAGAAAGCAGCTGGTACTCACACACAAATCGTTGCCCCAACCAAATCATTCATGACGAAACAACCAGCACTGATAATAGTTTTGCCCCGCAGAATTGCACCCGAGCAGCCCACTGGCATCCCTGGAGCCTCGCGGCTGCGCACAGACCTCAATAATAACATCACCCAAAAGACACATTCACACAGAGGGAAAGAGATGGAAGGACAGTCTCGCTCCCCCACCTTTGTACTCTCTGCCCGCGTGTTCAGCAGTCGGCTGCTCTGTTCCCGACAGGTGCCACGGTCCTTTCTTTGGAAGCTCTGAGACTTCGCAGTCAGCAACTGCAGCTATGCCTCCGTCTCGTCACGGGAGGAATTGGAGATAAGGATCAGGCCACAACTCAGAGCAGGCGGGTCTGACACTGTAACTCCACCGTGCGTATGTCAGACTCCCAAGTTTCTCAATAACAGATCCTCATGATGGGATACCAGTGTCCTGTCTTCACACTCCCACTTTGCTACCTTCTCTCTGTCCAGGTACTGTTCTTCTGCCACACAAGGGGAAGAAGACAGTTTGAAGGGTGGGACAGCTTAAAGCAGCAGCTTTTCAACCCCAGCAATTCACCCACTCGTGTGCTATCTCTCTTTCAGGCTGCCTTCCTCTGATGCTGCTCTGTGCTTTCTCTCTCTCCCTCACTCCCTCCTTCTCTCACTCTCTCCCTCCCTCCCTCCCTCTCTCTCACAGCCCCTCCCTCCTCAGTGGTAGACAGTCCAGAGGTGACTCTTTCCGGCACTCAGTTTCTCTCACTCTCTCTCAGTGATTTTAATTTGACTCTAGTACAGTCTCATCTCTCTGAATGTGGAGGACACTGCATCCCCTTGCCGTGCCTTCCAGACCAATGTGAGCCATAAAGTCCAATCAAGTCACTGGAAAGGTACGGAGAGACCCCCCACCCCTCGCCCTCTTTTCCCCCGATCCGTCCTGCCAGGGCTCACCTTGAGCTCCTCCGGTGATGAATGATTTACCACGTACTTCGCTTCCGCACTGGGAGGGGTAGACAGCCGTTCCGATGGCGCCGGGGCACGGGAGGCGTGATTTCCCGCGATAGAGTGCACTGTGACCAGCTAAGCTAATGGATACAATATTCTGGGCAAGCCAGCAGGCGTCCTCAAAGCCACCTTTCAGTTTCCCATGACCGGTGGAGTGAAATTCCACTTTCCCGTCCCTTATGACCCCAGATTGCGCTGTTCATTCCACGCCGGAGTCCCTCTCAACAGCGTTTAACAGCCTTCTTGTATGTTCCTATCACCTGTCCTGTTTACAGCTTCACCTCTCACCTCCATTCTACATCTGCGCCTTTTGTTCTTTCCACAAGCTAAGTCCTGGTATACGCCCATGGGAGCAGGTGTCTGTGATTACAGTCGCTGACACGGCCTCAGAGCGAGGACATACGGTTGGGGACTTCATCCAGGTGTTGCGAAGGAAAAGCATCATTCTCGCCCCATATTATGAGAGTGTACATGTTTTTGTGTACCTGTGTGTTTGTATGTGCATACTATGTAATGGGATGGGAGGCAATTTATCAGAGGCACCTCTGAAAAAAGACATAAACTTTGAATTACGTAAACTTACTAAGCTTATAAAAGCATTGACACAGGTGATTCCGAAAATTTTTTACTCTAATAAGCACATTGTGTCTGTTTAAAATAGATTACCCAGCGGCACTAAGCTATGCAAGTCTGCACAACAAGATGAGGATACTGAGCTATAAAGGGGCCAAACAGAAGGAGCATTGCAAAAATGGCAAAATTACTTTGTCTGAAATGATGCTAACATATGCCAAATACCACAAAATAAACCATGAATAAAGCTCAGTGCTCTTTTCATAGTGCAGCTCCATTGAAATATCAAGCCCCAGACACCAGATCATTGTACCCAGCATTATACACTAAAGGGTTAACCAGTTGGCTATTGGGCTTAAGTGCATTGCTCAAGGGAGTAGCATTGTAGCAAATTAAGAGCTAAGCTTTTTATTTCTATGTCCTCAAAAGTATGTGTGTACAAAGTTTCAGCATTCTAGCTGCTTTCAAATGCTCTCCAGCCTGAAATAGGGCAATTTTAAATATGGCCGACTGGTTTGACGCCTCAAACAAATTTTAATTTGTACATTCATATGTACCTCCCCACCAAATTTCACATTGATCCTTTCAGTGGTTTGGCAGAAGAAGATCAAAGTTAACGCAGACGCCGACGCAGCTGCATGATCCCATAAGCTCCCTTTGGTCTGTTGGACCAAGTGAGCTAAAAATCAAAAAGAATTGAATCAATCCTTATCACAATCATTCCCGCCAAAAAAAAAAAAAAAAATGCTGTCAGCGTCACAAAGCTAGTATTTCTGGCAATGTTTCTGATGTTTCTGTGCTTTGTTAGTGCACACTTGTTAAGTGTAATTTTTTTTTTTTACATTCCTGATAGGTCATCAAAGTCAGTCAACCATAACTCTGCGCTTAATATGTTACCAAATCAAACATGCCCGATGCAGAAATGTCTTCTACTTCACCCTCTTACATTATGTTGCCCCAGAAGTTCAACCCTCATATTCAACTCCAAGTAATTGTCTTTCCCAATAATACCAGTTTGAAAATAACTAATTATCACTTTGCAATGCTGTACACTTGCATATGGATCATTAGATTAATTTGGCACCAATGGTTTATGACAGTAATGACTAAGTGTAAAAAAATAAATACATTGAAGTGCTCAACACAGCCACACATACTGAGAGGTTCTGAGCTGTTTAGCAAATGAGTGCTGGTCAGCACATACCAGGTCATTCATTATCCATGGGACCTTCTTATTACAGCCTACCTGCCACATCCTAAACGATGCTTTAAAATGAGCCCTCAGACCAGAGAGCGCCACCACCCTCTGAGCTCACACACTCACACACAGACACGCTCACATGCACATACACACACGCACGCGCGCACACACACACACACACACACAGCGCCACCTCATCTCAGCTTCCTCTAATTCCTGTCATTGCCTCATTGTCTTGTTTTGGTCTACCGTCTGCCGTAGCATTTAATAGTGATTTACAGAGTCACCAAGCCATTCTGCCTAGAAGAGAGTGCTGCGGGGGGAACAAAGTCTCGCAGGGAAAATAATGGCAGCCCCACATCATGAAGCCAGAGTTGGTAGGTAAACATCCAAATGTTTGAGAGTTACTGTCACACTGAATTGGAATATTGATTGATACTCCAGTTCAACACTCAGAGGCAATAAAACAAACCTTGGAAAGAACGAAAGAATGTTTTCTCCAGTCCATCAGTGAAAAACAGAACTGCCTTCCACAAGCAATATAAATGATAATACAGCCTTTTTGGTCCCACACCCACAGCGTCAATGGGGAGCTGAAGGGGACTGCATTCCCTTTATTTCCAGCTTGTAATGAAGGGGGAAAGGATTCCTTCGTTATGGCAGGCAGCCTTGTAAAAAGCCACTAAACCCTTCCTCAGTGCGAGAGAGGGGGACGATCCGCCTGGTGAATGGTCCTCAGAGAACAGACCACTGAGGGTGCCAATCACAGAGCAGAGACCAGCTGAGCAGCTTTCAAAGCTAAGCTTTTCTCCCCCAGCGCTAAATCACTGCGCCTTCACTCTCAGCTACACGGCAACAAAATGTCCCCCTTCTGTCCTGCCACCTCCAAGCTCCCCAGCCTCTCAGCCCCCTACCCCACTGCCTTTTGTCAACCTACTACTTGTCCAGTCCTGCTTTTTCATGGCCCTTTTCACCCCTGCCCCCCCCACACACACCATTTGCACATTTTACCAACAAACGTTTCCCTCAACTCATACGTTCGTGGATGCACACGCAGGGACAAGCGCCACACACTTAGCATTTTACAACTCCACACACCAACGCATTATTTTTTTTATCCGATATCCTGTCTTCCATTCTCTCGGTCGCACACACACACACACATCAGCACGTAGATAAATGACGCCACACTTGTACATGTTAGCTGCATGAGAGGAGGGCATTTTCAGTGGGTTTGTTTGTGACTCTTCGAGTTTGATTGTGTGGTTTCTCCCAAAGGAACCTCAATGGGCCTGCTTCCTCAGTGGAAAGTGAGGCCCTCTGGATCACATTCACTAAGCTGTGCAACAGAAGCTCAGTAACTCCACACGGATGCTTTTTCCACCGTCTTTGTATCTGGAAGGCATTTTAGTCAACCTTGTCAGTGCTGGAATATAACTTAGTGGGCTTTAAACACTGAAATTATCCAGATGGCGTAACAGTGCTCTGAACAAATAGGAGAAAGAATTCCAAACATGAGTTCTGAAAGTACCTTACAATGAAACCAAGCAAGCATGTTATCATCTGGCTGTCCATTGCATTAAATATTAAACTTTTGGCATACCTTTCGATCTGCCAAGGGAGCAAACTGTCCTGCAATTTGAATCTTGAGTTACTGAATACAGCATCTCTCTGTCCCTAAATTCTGCAATGCACAGGGAGCAGAGACTCTGAACAATAAGTGGCTACTGAACCAATGCTGCCGATTTTTTTTAGCTCTAGGTCTTCTATCGTGGTCCCAGAGAATGGTATGGCTAACTAGTTGGGCTTCTAGCTGTTGCGGCTGGGAAGCCCATTAATATGATTATTATTCCTTTAATTTTTTTTTTCTGGGCACAATTTTTGTGGCCTCACTTCGGACGACAGTATAACAACCACCTGTACAGAACTGCTAGTGTAATTAGTACAGGTTGCATACTTGTGCCCCTGGGGTCACATTTTTTTTGCAATTGACCTAGTTTTGCTGCCATATTGAGTGACATCATACACCTTTAAACATCTTCCCCTGAACTGCTGCGCCAATTGGAAGCTTGATTTCTATGTAGTACTGCCCATGGCCTTTCATGTTTGAAAAAGCAGTTTCTCTGAGGTCAAAACAGTGGAAGGTTGTGATTGGTTGAATATTGTGACATCACAATAATAGCTATAGCTTACAGACATGATGAACATACTACCTGATACAGCTTGCAAAAAAAAAATGGCAAAGAACAAAATGGATTTCTTTTTTTCAGTCATTCCTCAGCTCAAGATCTCTCAAGACATTAAACAGAACCTGTGCAGACATATCCTCTGGGAAAAGGGCAACTGATGGCAATCACTGCTGTTCTGTTTGTCTTTACAGGTTACACTCAATATTTTACAGTGAGCGATTCCACAAGTCAACCACTATCATCAGTGATGCCCAGGAAATATTTGTAAAAGGGGTGTGTAAATAGAACCACAACACTATGCCCATGCCTTCAGTAAATCTCCCTTGGTGTGGTGCCCAGCTTCATCTGCCAACACTTGGCTAAATGTTTTTGAACAGTTCTCAAATGATAGTCTAATTATATGAAACTCAAGACACAGACAAGACATCTCCTTGATTATTAGCACTTGTAACATGTTATATCCATCCATCCATTATCTTTACCGCTTCTTCCTCCCTTGGGTTGCTGGTGAGTTGGAACCAATCCCAGCTGACTATGGGTGAAAGGCAGGGGCCCATCCTGGACAGCTCATCAAGCCATCAGAGGGCGCACATGCCATTCACTCACATAGTCATACCTTTGGGAAATTATAATCTCCAGTCAGCCTTACATGCATGTCTTTGGACACTGGAAGCAAACCAGAGTCATACTATACTATGTTATGTATACCCACATTAAAATTAGGAAATGATAACATGGTGTTTTTTTCTTAATTTAAAAGCTGAAGATAAGGACAAGTTGAATCAAGGGGAAAGACAAAAACCTATTTTCGATAATAAAACTAATTTGGCTTTACTGTACCCCATGGACTATGGCTGGACTATGGCCAGCAGCGTTTTGAACGGAGTGCATAATTGGTTTCACGCTGCCGGGGATTTGGGAGGGATACAGTCGGTTAGGGTCTGCTTTGTTCACTGTTTAATTGCATACTGCTGTCCAGCGCTTGTCAATGAAATTCTGAGTCATCACATGTAGCAGTTTCTTCCACCCATGTTCTGAGCCTGCACGGTTTAAAGAAGTGGTGGTTAACTGGTGGTTTTTGCGAACTGTCTCTGCTTTCTTGACATGGGAGCATGAGTTGCATACCAGCATACTTGTGCAGTTTGCCGATAGGATATTCCAGATTCAGGTGGGATTGGAGATGGCACATTTTTACAAATTAAAAAAACTGTCTAGAAGCCGCAGACACAGGTCGCAGTTCTAGTTTTTTCATTTTTACTCTGCAGTAATTATCGTCAGGGATAGAGGAAAGAATCAGACGCAGGTCCCACGGATCTAAGTTTTATCTACAGACCATACAGTCCTGGTTCCAGAAATGTCAGACAGAGTAATACAGAGGATGCAAAGTGTGGTCACAGAGCAGGCAAAGGTTGAGTGGTGATGACCTGGGTCCAGGAGCGAGCACAAACAGAAATCGAGCACCAAAGCTGGGGTCAAAATCAGGATAGCAGTTCAGGGAATCCAAGGAGCAGAGCAGAGGGGAAACGAGAGCAGGGGGAGGCAAAGACAAAGACAGGGCGTCACAAACAAACACGAGGCCGGGACAATAACGAGGAACAAGGGAAACTGAGGCATGAGAATCAAAATGCAAGAAAGTAGCACAAACACGAAGCAAGACTTGACAATCTGGTCAGGAACAAAGAAACAAGAGAACTTGTATACACACAAACAATGAGAAAGACAAGAAGCAGGTGCTGGAAAGGGCATAAGAAATTCACACAGGAATTAAGAAGGTGCTGAGACAATCAATTAACAGAAACCCATGACCCAGAAGGCCAGAAACACCATGAAATACAAACACAAGCACACAAAACATGACAGACTAAACTGTGGGTCGTCTGCTGGACAACGTCTATCCCCTTGACCCCCATAAGCAATTGCTGCCAAAATCAATAGGCTTCATGACTTCACCACACACAAGGCCCATGCCAATTATTAAACAAATCGGCTGAAATTTGTGGCCTGCAGAGTGATCAAGCAAATCTATACTATCGCAGCGGACACAGCACAATAATCGCTGGTCCACAGTATCCCTGACTTATCATCCATGGACACTATTATAGAAGCTGATGTCATAGTCACACAGCTAACTCACTTCATCTAGTTTCTTGGGTCTGAAAAAAGGGAAGTAGGCAGTGTGAGTGTGAGGAATGGTAAATCTCTGGTACAGCAGGCAGGTGTTAACATGTTTGCATTGAAAAGACAGTGAGTTGGCCTAGAAATGGCTTAAGAGGAGAATATCTGAGGAGCGAAAATTGGAAAAGAAAGGTAATGGCCAGGCAAGGGAATGAGCCACATACACATTGACCTGAGAGTTGAAAGGCCTGAAGAGGGATGCGGAGGATGCTCTGCTTCTGCTTCACAGGTGGGTAATATTAGTGTTGGTATATAGAATTAATGGATCAGTATACTGTTGTTGTTGTTGTTACGTTAGAGTTGTGAGTATTGCTGTGATTTGCTGGCTCTGGGGAACGGTCTCCTCGTCTCCGTATGTTAGCGGCGCAGCAGCAACTGTAGCTACAGGTTGCTAACCTTCAACCTTTAAATAGCTTCCTTGGGGCGATCCTTCCACATATCCAGCCATTGCATACTGAAATGTCAATATATTACTTTGTGATTATGATGTGTGAATAAATAAATAAATAAATAAATACCCTAGCTCATGGTAGTTACATTACTTGCTGTAACTTATTTTACCTTAAACACAAGTTTGTTAGCTAGCACAGTGGGATTATTTGGCTTGATGCATAATTAAAAATGATACGCTAGCTAACACATTACTTTGCTTGTTTGTTTGGCTACAAATCTACCGCCCTCAAGAGTAATTTTGTCAAAGCAATCTAAACAATTAACTCTTGCTAATTTTTACTCAGCCATGTTTTCAATGCTGTCTTTATGGGCTTGCAAGTTGTTTGTTTGATGAGGTTTTGTTTTGCATCAGTTATGAGAGAAAGAACTGTCTCCACGCCATACTAGGCTGGGACGTCTCCAGGGTTTTGCACGTCCACAAATTTTAGGAGGCAGAGAAGTAGTCTAATAACTTATTTGGAAAATTTAATGAATAAATTGAATATTGATTGTTGATAACTGAGACATTATTATTTGTAGCATACACCCGCACCCCAAGTAAGTGGTCCAGTATCCCAAATAGACAACTATACTTCTATTACTACTATATAACAATTTGAAGTTATGTGTTTGCATCTCTTAACTGGCAACCTGTAAATTATAGAATAGATTTTTAAATTCTTCTCACCAGCCAAACACAAATTACCAATGACCGACATTAGAGATTTGTTTCTTACTGCCCATCAAGATCTCTTTTTTCACAAAGTGTAGGCTCACCACTTCACAAGTGGCAAAAATTATAATGGGAGTCCAATACTTTTGTTACCCTCTCTTTTGGAGTAGTCTACCTTCATCTACTTGAAATGCAGACACCGTCTCTTTATTTCAATCTCAAGTTAAAACCCACATGTACAGCAAATCCTATGATTGACAGGTGGCATGCGGAGATTCACCACTCAGTGTAGAGCATTTGGTGGACTGGCCTGACTTTGCTGTTCACCTCAATGATAAGGTTCACCTCTCATCAATGGGTAAAGCCAGCCCAGGGCCACCCTAACAGTGATGCTGGGCCAATGTGCACCATCTATTAGTTATGCTGCTGTAGGCGTAGTCTGGTGAAGGCTTTCTGTATCTCGCTCCAGGCATACTCTTTTTCTCATATATCATGTATTCCATGGTATCACTCACTCAACATGTTTTTCTTTTCTTCCCTTCCCAACTTCTGGCCTTTTGGCACACCTGGTCCCAGATTCATGGTCCAGCAGTGCCTAGCTCTTCAGTTCTTCGCCCTGAATCAATTACCTTGAACCTCTTCCTGGCGTACTCTGGATTCTGCTTCACTGCCCTCTCAAACAGTTGGCTCCCAGACCCTCATTTTCACTGATGAGCTCTTTACTAAGGTAATCACCTGCTGCTTTGGTCGATCTCTTGTTGTATTTTCCACACATTTCCATGATTTCAATTGTATAAATGCCTGCAGCTGATTTTTCCTGTCCCTATCTGCTATGACCCCCCCCCCAAGACCTCCCTTAGGCAGAAGGGCCCCCTTCTCACAGATCAAGGATCAGCCCAAGGTTTCTTCCAAGGAGTGAGTTTTTTCCTCTCTCCAGTAGTTTTTTTTCTGCTCCTATAGAGGAGTTTTTCCTTGTCACTGTCGCCTTTGGCTTGCTCTTGGATGATCTTTTTTATTGTTCAGAACACTTTTTGTTGTTCAAGTCTTTTGTTAACTTTTGTTAAAAGTGCTATACAAATAAAATTTAATTGAATCTTGGTCAACAATAGTATCTAAAATCCTGTTTGAATTCTGGCCCTCTTTCTATATTCATTTAGTATAGAATAAAGGAAGTCTTGCTCATTCCATGTATTTTTCCAAATATTGGCTGTAATTTTCAGTAACCATACAATAAATTCCAGCATTTTGGACTTCAGTGCTTTTTCACGTAACTGGCACACAGGCAACATTTTCCGATCAATTTTTATAAGTGGACCGATGGATTTGCAAGGCCTTTACTTACAGTAGCTAATTGCTGAACAAAGTGAACATAACCACCAAAACCAAATCAGTCCTGAAAAATCTTATCTGTTCTTGTCCTGGCCAGCATCACTGAGCTATTTTAAAACCAACACAGGTAAGATACACAGTAGATCTACTCAGAACAACAAAGATGACTGTGTAATAGAAAATGCGTGAAAAAACTAAAAAAATACTCAGAACTCAAAACTCAGAGCAGCAAAGCAGCAAAAAGTCTTGCAAATTTGTCTCATGACAAGCAAAAAGCACTTCTCTTAAAAAAATCTGCATGCTTCTTACCCCAACCATGAGTCACAATCACAACTCCAACTTTTTCACTTCAAAGGCTACCCCACATCGTTCCATTACATGAGCTCAAACAAGAACACATGTTCACCAAAGAAATTCCATATGAGGAAAAAGTGTGTCAAGGATCATCTTGTAAATGATTTATGCATGCTTTTTGGGATAATTTGATTTATACACACAAGTAAACACACAAATGTACGGACATGCAAACGCAACACACATCTGAAAACGCACACAGACGCAGGACCTGAGAATCACAAGCCCCTGAAATTTGGTCTTTGTGTCTGCCATGAATCAGATTGCTTTTTCACCAAAAAAAAAAAAGACTTTCTTGTGGCAGGACAGAAAGTTCCTTGTACTGAAGAGTAGAAAACTGAGCTTTGTTCCTGGGAGTTGCGCGGCCTCAAAGGGTAATTTTCTTGGGAGGGTAGGCGGGAGCATCCATTCCTTTCATAAGTCATTCCGGACAGATTATCACACCACAATTTAAACATCGAAACACTTCTGGCTTCTTTTCTTTGACTCTCTCCCTCTTTTGACTGACTGCCCCAATGAATCCCCTACACCATCCAAGCAATGTTAGCTCCTTATTCCACTTGTCTGATTCTAAACAACTCGGGGGTAAATACCAAGAGGGCAAGTCGACTTCTGAGATGCATGCCCTGCTGCAGTGAAGAGTTGTGGTACTCTCCATCATATTCTCCTCATTATACATTAATCTGCTGGGCAACCGGAGGTATATTTAAGTCAGTTCTCTTTTTTCAAGGTTTTAAAGAAGGAGCATTTGACTGACCCTGATGTTATAACTCATATCATGAGTACGGTATAGAGTTCCCTACCTCAGACCAAAGTCTAAATCTAAAAGTTACATAGCGTGGAATAGATAATTTAATAACCTAGGAGCAGAGGGAAAACAGCACCATTGTGCTCCTCCCAGTAAGTGCTTCACTTTGGTCTTCAATTCTAAGTCCTCTCAAATTTGTCCTCATACACCTGATTAGGCACAAAATAGACAAAGTGTATTAACTTTCACTTTTAAGTGTTGCTGGTGTTTAGCTCCTTCTATTATTTTTAAACCGGAGATGAGGCTCAGTTTTCCTGTCTAGCCTGCTTTGTGGAAACGTCCGCCTGGCTGACCTCTGTTGCCTCACGTTTGTGACCGGCTGTTCGGTCCAGAGGGCGATAGCTCCCATATAAACACAAAAGGCTGGCCTGTTTTTACATGCAAAGATAAGCAGGAGGGGCTTAATTCCTGCAACCGTCCCAACCGTGGGAAATTGGTCCGTGTGGCTGTGTTTGGCCACATTGTGGACTTTGTGTTCAAACTTGCCTCTCTAACACAGCGGATGTGGTGGTGAGAATGGCAAGGCGCTAAACTGGGAGTAGGTTGGTGTGCATCGAGGTAAGAGGAGTTAAACCCTTTCCTAAATCTTCTTGTAAACTGCATAAAGAAAGAACATGGTCTAAAAAACAGTAATTATTTATCACTGCACTGTTCATTTAGTGATATGCATGTGTCTACACGCCTTCATGAATGAGAGGAGGCCAATATGCGAATGTCTGAGTGTATGAGATGCAGGGAAAGAGAGACGAAGACAGAGAGAAAGATTCTTAAAAACAGTCTGAAAACTACACTACAGGCCAGAAGTTTGCATGCAAGGCCAATACAGGTCAAAAATTTGGAAGCAACTTCAAGTTCACAATGCCTTTCTTAAAAACCAGTATGAAATCTATGGATTTTGGGATGTATTTACTGCATGATTAGACTTTTCTTTCATTGATATGCACCATTTTCCTCTATTTACCTTTAGGTAATGTATACATTGATGTCACCAGGCCATTGCTGAATAAATGTTAACAAAAGAAAGGAGGGGCTTAGTTTTTGGGTTGAGAAGATTTGCAAGAGTCACAACTTCAGTGAAAAAGTAAAAAACAAATCACAGTTTGCATTAGTCACTTTATGTCATGGTTTACAGCCCACCGGATGCCAACGGCAATCCAGCGGGCACTAGGACCATGGGCCTAGTAATATGGGCCTGATAATTTGAGCAAAAATGTATTCTGATAAGTGACTCATTTTATAATAATCATGTTTATTTTGTTGCAAAGTATGCCCATGAAACTATGATTTTTTTTGTACAAATTTGATCTTGCTTCCAAACTTTTGGCCTGTAGTGTATCACCATACACAATTTGAGAAGTTGGGAGGTCCAAGAATAGTTTACAAGATATTGGGGGTTTTTTGTCAAGCAATTTAGACAGATTATCTGTGCAAAAATTAATAACTGTGTAAAACAATATTAAATGGTAATAAGACAGAGAAGCAATCAGAATAGGCCACTCTACAGTACAGCACACAAAAGGACAGAGGGGCAGAGGGCCAAAGCACAAACAGATGAGCGCCAGACAGTTACAAATGAGGAAGTAAATGAATGAGAGCATAGAGAGATGGGACATGATGCTGATTAGAAAGTTTAATGCATTAGTACTTTGGTGGTGCTGGCATAGGCTTGCTGGGAGTGGGGGGTGGATTTGAATATGTAGCAGCCATGGAGATGAGAGCAGTCAGAGTGATTTATTTCTGTTTAATTACACACACACTCATTCTGTTGATACCCTAGCCAAAGTGCTCTGTCTTGCTACTCACGTATCAAAACCTCTCAGGTCCCATCCGCAGCTGAAAACAGAATGATCTATGTCAAATGAAATTAAACACCTGCTTGGGGGTCACATGCCACATGGATGCTAGAGAGGAAAGGACAGTAAGTGCACCTTTTAAGGAAAACTCCAGTGGGGCATTTGGGAAAAGAAAAAAAAAAACCCAAAATGGCTGCTAGTGCTGTTCATGTCAATTCAGCCAGACTTGCAGTATTTTTAGCTTCGGGGATGATTTTCAAATACCCTAATGCCCACTAATAGGCAAGCAAATGGAGCATTTTAGGGGCCTTAAAGACAAACACATTAGAAGATAAAGACAAAGATGGGAGTCCCCTGCAGCAGCACATTAAATCAAGATCAGGTTAAATTGTGCCGAAGGGTGGGGAGGTCAGCAGGTATTAAGCATGAGAAGCTGACAGACGTCTAATACAAATCCCGCCGTGTCACTTCAGCATTTGTTGTGTGAGAATCACAAGCAAGACAGGAAATACTACAACAAAAGAGCGCCTGAGATTAGGCAATTCATCAGAAAAATGGGAAGGGGCCAAAAAATCTCCTGACATATCTACCACTCACCCCACTCATGACAAAAGTACTTCAATCAGTTACATCTCAGACAATTCTCTCATTGCAGCAGGCTGGTCTAAATAATGCAGCTGTTGTGATTAAGGCAATGCAGGCTTTTGTTTGCAGATCCGATAAGTATAAATTCACTTTTGCCTCCTAATATCCAGATTACTGACATCACAGACCCTATTTCTGAATGCAAGCACAGTTTATAATCTTTCTGTATTTTACAGTGACACTGAGCCAATGAAAGTGGAACAATTTATAGGGGAACAGTTGGAACTTTATGCAAGAGAATGACACAGTGACATCAACTCTGACCAGACAATGATTGTCCTACAAAGTCATTGAGTCCTACAGAAGAACCCATTGTTTAACTGGCCTAAAATATTTTAGGCACTATCTGCCCAGAAGGGGGTCTAAGTTTAGTCCATGGTAAAATGAGCGCTTGCAACATAAGACACCTATGATCATCATCACATTCTCTGTAGTTTAAGGAGAATTGTAGCACTGGTCTCAATCTTTTTAACTACTCCTCCCCCACCTCTCATGGAATTCCTTTTTAAACACCTGTTGGTACAGATGTGGGCTTCGGTTTCCCTCTCTGCAAAGAAGATAAAAGTTGCCTTGACTTCAAAAAGGTGAACATGAAAAGAAATTATTGCCTATGGACACAAGACCCTACAAACAATCCAGCTGACTCTTGAGCTCACACCTTGTACACATGTACAAAGAGGGTCAAGGGGATGCCTGATTGAGAGGGTGTAAATATGACACCATGCAGTCCCCAATGTTCTACTTCCCTCTCTCTCTCTCCATGTCTCTTTCTCCCTCTTAGGTCCTTAAATCCATTCCTCGCAGCCCTTTGATCCACATATTTAATTTGTTCCAGAGTCAGGGATCCCTCCCCAGCATTGCGTCCAGGGGCGCCGTGGGGGGGGGGACCATGGACGATTCTAGGGGCCCAGCATTCTCTGGGGCTCCATAGAGGATACTGTTATTATTATAAACATTTGTAAATAAAACATACGGACACTTTAATTTTATAATTTAATTTTTATAATGACTTGATCAATTTAAAATGAATTTGTTATCTGTATCTCAATTTTCAACTTCTTAAGAATAATCTCAGCACATGGGCCCCCCTCTTACTATTCATCATTTTGTATGGCCCAAGTTACGCTACTGTCTGAACTCGCTGTAATGGAATGTAATGGGTAATGGAAACGCACCTAGAGAGTGAGGACGATGTTCAACGTTATTAGCCCAAAAAACACACTCTGCTTCGTGACCGTAGACTGTTCATGACACAGACTCCTGTTTTGAGTCTTGTTGATATCAGTTATGGATGCATGCGTCCAGTGGCAAATGGTTTTATTTAGCTAGCTCGTTTCAGCATCAATCGCTAACCTTCTGTCCTGATGGATTAGATTGGATGCGCACTTCCACTCTGATCTAAAGTCCCGCATGTACATGATTAATTACGCAGTATGTATGAAATCGGTGACTGGTTGGTCCGAGTGCAAGATGATTTATTTTTATTGGAGTAAAATAAAGATGTGAAAAGCTGCGGTTCTTATAGACTTACTGTCTGTTTTCTTTGGGGTCCCGATAACTGGCCACGTTTAAAAAAGACCGGAAATCAACAAAAACATATTTTTCCGAAATGCACCTTTAATATTAAATGCCGTTATGCACAGATGCCGCAGCCCCAGGAAATCTTCCCTCAACCCCCCATACACAAGATACAGTTGAAGGGGAGGAAGGTGAGCACTACAGGCTAGAAGATAATACATAGCCTACAACAGTCTCCGAATAAAAGGCTTTGAGGTTAAGATTTCTGTAAACTGAATATTTTTGCAAACTTGCTAGGCTACCTTAGTATGCACACTAAGACAGGTTTGTGAGTTTGTTTTACTTAAAATGCAAAGTTGATGTTTCCTTGCAGGTTATCTATGCCCAGCTCATTCCAATCAAATAGTTAGCCTGTATCACAGCTATGTGTAACCAATGTAGCCTATAGCCTACTGTTAACGCCTATGACAGATTCTGAATATATGATTCTTACGGGTGCTTTAGAGTCAGGGCTAAAAGTAATGTCAGCAGGCTAATATCAGCGGGAGCAGGGCCTATTGTTTGTGTAACCACACACAGTGTATACACTACAGGCCAGAAGTTTGGAATCAAGGCCAATACAGGTCAAAATTTTGGAACCAACTTCAAGTTCACAATGCCTTTCTTAAAAACCAGTATGAAATCTATGGATTTTGGGATGTATTTACTGCATGATTAGACTTTTCGTTCATTTATATGCACCATTTTTCTCTATTTACCTTTAGGTACTGTATACATTAATGTTACAAGACCATTGCTGAATAAATGTTAACAAAAGAAAGGAGGGGCTTAGGATTGGGTTGAGAAGATTTTCAAGAGTCACAACTTCAGTGAAAAAGTAAAAAACAAATCACAGTTTGCATTATTCACTTTATTTCATGGTTTACAGCCCACCGGATGCCAACGGCAATCCGGCGAGTACTAGGACCATGGGCCTAGTAATATGGGCCTGATAATTTGAGCAAAAATGTTTTCTGATAAGTGACTCTTTTTTTATAATAATCATGTTTATTTTGTTGCAAAGTATGCCAATGAAACTATGGTCTTTTTTTGTACAAATTTGATCTTGCTTCCAAACTTTTGGCCTGTAGTGTGTGTGTGTCTATATATATATATATATATATATATATATATATATATATATCAGTGGCGGCTGGTGAACTGGCGATAGGGGAGGCTCAAAACAATCCCTTATAATTAATGATTGGTCACGACCTGGTTTCAATCATTCATTTAAATTACCATTACAGAAACTCCGATAACTGGCCACATTTGATAATGTTGAGAGTTTTCATTTATAACGCATGCTGATTACGACTCCGGACTTCTCATGTTTTTCTTTATTCAAGGATTGGAAGCAATGCATGTGTTTCATGATCGTTTAAATGAAATAAGATCATTTGAAACGTCTTTATGCAATTCCATTGCTTCCAACCCCTCCAGTGCACAAGGACTTCAATTCCGAAACGAGAATCTCTTACATACGCGTTGATGAATAATTGCTGACTACAGCAGAGGAATGTAAATATGCCACTTAAACTCACACCGAATGCGTGAGTTGACAGGTGTGCGTTATAAATGAAAACTGGCCACACCTGATAATGTTGAGAGTTTTCAGAGTTTCTGTAATGGTAATTTAAATGAATGAATTGAATACAGGTCGTGACCAATCATTAATTTTAAGGGATTGTTTTGAGCCTCCGCTATCGCCAGTTCACCAGCTGCCACTGATATATATATATATATATATATATATATATATATATATATATATATATATATATATATATATATATACACACACACTACAGGCCAAAAGTTTGGAAGCAGGATCAAATTTGTACAAAAAAAGATCATAGTTTCATTGGCATACTTTGCAACAAAATAAAAATGAATATTATAAAAAGATTCACTTATCAGAATACATTTTTGCTCAAATTATCAGGCCCATATTACTAGGCCCATGGTCCTAGTGCCCGCTGTATTGCTGTTGGCATCTGGTGGGCTGTAAACCATGACATAAAGTGAATAATGCAAACTGTGATTTGTTTTTTACTTTTTCACTGAAGCTGTGACTCTTGCAAATCTTCTCAACCCAAAAACTGAACCCCTTCTTTCTTTTGTTAACATTCATTCAGCAATGGTCTGGTAACATCAATGTATACATTACCTAAAGGCAAATGGAGGAAAATGGTGCATATCAATGAAAGAAAAGTCTAATCATGCAGTAAATACATCCCAAAATCCAGATTTCATACTGGTTTTTAAGAAAGTCATTGTGAACGGAAACTTGAAGTTGCTTCCAAATTTTTGACCTGTATTGGCCTTGCTTCCAAACTTCTGGCCTGTAGGGTATATATACACGCATACACACGTGCGTGTGTGTGTGTGTGTGTGTGTGTGTGTGTGCGCTACATATGGGGGGAGGATCGATGTCCTGTCATAGGGCCCAAAATTGCCAGTGGCGCCCCTGATCGCATCACATCCTCAAAGTGAAAGTCAGCAGGAATCCCTCCTTTCTTGCTTTATTTTTTATGTGCTTCAGATGTGTGTAATTCTAAGAAGGTCGATGCACTCCATTTCTGACTCACATTATGAATTGAAAACCTTTTCCCATGCTATCCTTCCGCTCAGTGTCCTCTCGTCTGTCCGATGCACCATACAGGCTTAGACATTCTGATCAGAGGTCAGTTCCCATCATGCCCACCCTCCCCCGCCATCTCATGAATTACTGAATTAGGATCAGCTCCCTCTCTGTTTGTCTGTGTGTGTTTGGCTAGAGGTGGGGGTGGTATTGTTGGGGTGTTCCATTATGCCATATTTGCTGAGTAGACAGGACTTGTGGAACACACGTGTAAGCATGAGACTGTGACTCTCGTGTCTGATGTATGGTCCAAATGATCAATGTCTATGCCCTGAATATACCACGTCTGCACTGATAGTGCTCTGTCATCAGCCTCACTTTACCATTTGCTGATAAAAATACTTTGCGTTTATTTATTGGTCTTTCCCAAGTCAGATAGCCTGGAAACCAGACAATCAAAAGATAGGGAGGTTCCACATCTTCAGCTCATGGGCCATGTTTCCTGATACTGACCAGGTGTCCACTTTAGCCAGTACCATACTGTCCAAGCTAAAGGTCTCATTTGGTCCTTTTGAAACCTCTCAACGTTAAGTCACATGATCCAACATAATGACTTTTGGCAAGGCAAGCAACTACACTTCTGGTGAAGATTGAATAGCTGGCTACCATCTTCAACTGAACAGCATTCCTATGCAGAAAGCCCATCTAAGTAACCAATGCAAAAGGCAGAGAGAGAGCTTTTCCTTGTCTGCCAAATGTAGCTGCAGCAGATGGGCTGGCAAGGTGTGACTGATGACAAATGAACAAGTGAAGTATCATTCATCTTCATATTCCCTATTACGTTCTCTCCACCTCCCTCCCTCTTTCACGTTTGCCGTGGAAAGTGTTTGGCACGTGTGTTATCAATAGCCTCTACCTTCTGAAGATGAACTGTGCTCAGTGTTGTGCCAGCACTAAGGAGTGTGTCTGTGGCTCTGACCACATATCTATTACTGGTAAAGCACATGTATAGTGCCATCAGGATCTATCATTAACATGAGAACTGCGTGTACATGTGCACTTTGCTGAGCTGTTAAAATCTGTAGTAAAGTACACATCTGTTCCATATTGCTGATATCATCAATACTGCAGTGAGCATGATAGCACGACGTGAATGCTCTCTGAGGTAAAACAGGGATTTTAAAACCTCAATGTCTCCAATGTTTCTAAACCAAACTCAGTGCTAATTTGCAGGTGAACTACAATCACCACTAGCAAATTCTGATTTTGGTATAGTTGCTATCAGTGATCACCAGTTGGCTAAAATTAGAGGAAGCAAAAAATCTCTTCTCACTAATAAGTAGTATTGACTTGTTCCCAATCATTTTCTTTGACTAAAAAGTTTTCCAAGGATAAAAAAAATCCATCGGCAGGTAAACACACAGCTTCTTTAGTAAATGCAATGTTGCAGCAATTAAATACGCAAGTAAATTCAATTCAGAAATTTTTTTTTATTCAGTTTACAAAAATAATATAAACTACTCTGTTTACTTCTGCATTTGCTTTTGTGAGGCTTGGCCCTCGCAGCCCTCCTCACTGGTGTTTAAGGCTGGCATAAGCCAGACTTAGATGCTCTGCATCTGCCTTCCCACTGCTGGTCAGTGGGATTTTAACTGCCACCTTCTCCTCTCTTTGGTTTTTGTTTTAGTTTCTTATTTATTTGGAATACTGTTTCCCTTTTGTTTCGTTTGTATCATTCCTTTGTTAATTAAACACCTCTTCACTTCCAGCCTGGCGCATGAGTCTTATCCTTCACTCCACGGTCCTAGAGCCTGCCGGATAGCCGCTTGGCATCCGGCGGAACAGAAAACTGTTACAGCTTTTAACACATGGTGCAATGTATTTATAACCTGCATGTTCCATGATTGATTAAATTATAACAAATAAAACAGAGATAAACAAGTAAACACAACTGAAAAATGTTGATTGAAATGCAATTTAGCATTAAAATGATGCATTATATTTCTCATCTTGCTGCAACGAGGAAAACTGGCTAAACCTGAGAGGGTTGACTGTTTCCAGAGTTCAAGTAAAGTTAATTTTAAAAAAATAACTGAAAACAGCTCAATACAGCTTAATAGTACAATGTTCAGCTTAGCAGCCATTGGTATAGTCCTATGTTGTGGGTGGTACAAAAAAAGCATAAAAACTTAAGACTTGTGCAAAGATGTCTCCATTTACTATATTGTACATATTCTAACACATGACTCTTTTGGTCAGTCATTTAGAAATGAGCACTAAGCCTGGTACCATTCGTTATTCAAATTCTTCTTGCTATTTCATCACAACATGAAAGAAGCAACAAATAGCATTTAAGATATTTTTTTCTATCTAATCCCTCCACTCTGCTCCCCACTTTTGGGATCAACTGCATTAATTCAATTACAATATGTTTGTCTATAGACCCCACACCCACCCTTTGACTCCCATGACAGAACCTTACACCCATATATACACATGCTGAAGTGAAAGGACACTGACATGAATAAGAACATAAATACATACAAAAATGAATAAATTGAAATGAGAATTGTATATGTATGCGTACATGTACACACACCAATACACACAGATCGTAAGTATACACAAATATACACATGCCTAAACGTATCAACTGTACGTACACAGATACATCACATATTAATTGACTCATATACATTTGCACAAGTTATTCTCATTCCCATCCTCCTGCCACTCTAAGCGCCTTCCATCTATCCTTATATAGAAGCCTACTGTTTTCTTGTGCCATGATGCAATCAATTTTGCTGTGATGTTTTACAAAGAGTTTAAATCTCCCAGTCCTTAAAGCCTCAGCAGATTTTGATTGAAAAATAAAAATTTTCCCAAGAAGTATTATAATGTTAGCCATTATTTGAGAGTCATTTCTTAGACCGCCCAGAAGTACAGTGGGAAAATCTAGTGTAAACTTCCCACAATATGAAACCAGCCACCCCTGAACCCCTTTCCAGAACAGAGCTACGCAGGGGCAGTACCAACATAAATAATCCACTGAATCAACCTCTTCGTGACAGAATCTTGACCCCCTCAATTCCTCAAATATGAAGCACCTTATTAGCTGCGAAAAATGTATGTATTAATTTACACTCAAAAAATCTTCTTGATGAATCAATAGTTGTTTTGTAAGTTAAATTAAAAACCTGGTTCCATTCAATCAAAAAATCTAGCACATACTCCCAAGAATCTAAAATATTATAAGGAGTGGCTTGATTCAGTTTTCTTGATTTAAGATTAAACTTAAATATCATTCTATTTATGCTCGTCTTTCCAATCCATTTAAAGTTTTTCAGACATAGCCAACAACAAGCTCCTGGCTACTTCCTTCAACAATTCCTAATTTTGCATTTTAGTATTGTGACCGCAATCAATTGATTACACTTTTGTAAAGAGGAAACCTTGCCATAAATATCAATTAACTCTTCATAAGACATTAGTTTACCCTCATTATTTACTATATCATTTATAAAAACAATGCCAGAATCAAAAATGTGTTCCCAAAATAAACTTCTTACTTATCAAGATATTAGAATTAAACCATATGATTTATTGTAAAATTTGCTCTGTGTTTTCAGGAGGATAAAACTGGAATTGCAGCCAACTTTGTATGACTTCCTTCAAAAACAGGGATACATTTAAGAGTATTTCTGCATTAAATTGTGAGAGCTGGGGATTAATCTGAAGAGAGGGAAATATTCCCTTTTTAAACAGTGGGTGTATATTATCTAACAGTCTCCTGGTTAACCATCTTGGGTTAAAAAAATTTGGAATCAATGAGGCTGTGAGAGATTCAAAGCCCTTAGATTTAACAATGTCAGGCCACCTGATTCACATTCGTTGTAGAGATACATATGTTTAACTTTATCCAGTTTACCATTCCATGTAAATTTTTTGCTAATATTGTTTGAAAAATGGTTCACTTAGCATAGGTAATGTCATAAACAAATATGCAAATTGAGATACAACTAAGGAATTAATCAAGGTGATCCTACCATAAATTGTAGAATATTTCCCTCCCCATGGCTGCAAAATTTTGTCCATTTTAACAATTTTATTTTTTTTTTTTTAATTAACTTCTGAGAGATAATCCATAGTTTCAGTAATATCAATACTGAGCATATCAACTGATCCATTCTACAACTTAATGGGTAAATAACGCATTAAGGTGAATGCTGTGTTTTGCAGAGACCCAATCCTAAGTATTATACATTTGTCATAATTTGGCTTCAAGCCAGATAAATAGTCAAAACAATCAAGGTTCTGTGTTAGGGTTTGCAAGGATAATAACTGAGGGGTCAACAGGAAGGTGGTATCATCAGCATACATTGAAACCCTTATATGCAGTCCCTGGAGTTCTAAGCCTTTGATATTATTATTTGATCTAATCTTTACAGCAAGTACTTTGATTGCCAATATAAACAAATGTGGTGATAAAGGAGTATTAATTGATTAAAAAAAGCATTTGATACCATTAATCATGACATATCAATTTACAAATTGGAACAGTATGGGATCAGGAGGGTAGTTTTGAATTGGGTAAAGAGTTATTTAGGAAACAGGCAACAATATGTGAAGATGGGAGACTGTTCATCAGAATGTCTGGATATTGTGTGTGGTGTCCCACAGGGGTCAGTTATGGGACCTAAACTATTTATCTTATATATTAATGATATCTGTCAAGTGTCTAGTTTAGTTAAGGTATATTATTTGCTGATGACACAAATATTTTTTGTTCTGGTGAGAGTTTGCAGCAACCTTTGGAAGTCATCCCTTCAGAATTAAGTAGAATAAAAATATGGTTTGACAAAAACAAGTTATCACTAAATCTGAACAAAACAAAAATCATGATATTTGGAAACTATAAAACACACAATCAAGTATGGGTACAGATGGAGGGTGTAAATATTGAAAGAGTAAATGAAAATAAATTCCTGGGAGTGATAATAGATGGCAAAATTTGTTGGAAACCTCACATTAAACATATCAAATCCAAACTGTCTCGCAGCATTTCAGTCCTGGCAAAAGCAAAGCACGTTCTAGACAAGAAATCACTCCACATTCTGTATAATTCACTAATTCTTCCATATTTTGAATACTGTACAGAGGCATGGGGAAACATCTACAAAACTTTACTTCAACCACTTTTCATTCTGCAAAAAAGAGCAATCAGAATCATTCATAATGCTGATTTTCGAGTACACACGAATGACTTCTTTTTTAAATCCAAAACTCTAAAATTTTTTGACTTGGTGGAGCACAAAACAGCTCAACTATTATACAAAGCAAGGAATCTGCTACCAAAAAACATTCAGAAAATGTTTTATGAAAGAGAGGGGGATTATAATTTAAGGGAAAAATTAAATCTAAAGGTAAGAAATGTGCGTACAACATTGAAAAGTTTCTGTATCACTGTTAGTGGAGTTAAACTGTGGAACAGACAGGAGTGTAGAACTAAAACAAATCTCGAGCATAATTCTGTTTAAAAAGAGGCATAAAGAAATGATTTTACAGAGGTATATTGATGAATAGATACCACTCAGTGCTTGCTTGTTAGTTGGATGAAAACTTCGCAGGGAATGGTAAAATACATTTCTAAAGAAGGTATAGGTATGATTGTAATTTTGTCTGTATGAGTGATACATTGTATGTTCACTGTACATGCTTAAAAATTATTGGAAAACTTAAGACAGTGTAATGATTACAGTTAGAAAGTATAGTAAAATTTAAGGGGGTAGGACTAGATAAGTTTACACTTCTTCCTACTCCTTTTCGCTCATGTAAGCTGAGAAGCTTAAGAAGTTACACTTTAAAGTTACTGTCTTGTTTTTCTTTTCATTTTTTGATTAGCACTTATTGTATTTTTTTTCTTTTAACTGTTTTTTTCTCTTTTAAGTTGTCTTCTACATGATCGAAATAAAGATATCAATCAATCAATCAATCAAAGGACAACCTTGTTTTACCCCCCTTGACAGTGAAATATTACATGAAATATGACCACTATTTATAATTTTACATGTGAAGTTGTTGTACATAACTATAACACATCTTCTTCGAGATTCACCAAAATTGAAAAACTCTAGGCATTTACAAATAAAAATCCAGACAAACTTTATCAAAGGCTTTTTCAAAGTCTGCTAAAAAAATTGAAAGGGCTTTTTTGAGTATTTGTAGTTCTCCATAATTTGGAGTAACTGCCTAATATTGTCCCCAGTATTTCAACTTTGTAAAAATGCAGACTGGTCATTGTGAACAATATCAGACAAAACACTTTTAATGTAATGGGCTGTACATTTTGCTAGTATTTTAGCATCGCAACACTGAAGTGTAAAAGGTCTCCAGTTTTTTGGAAAGACTGGGTCTTTATATTAGCCTCTGCTTTCTTGTTTTAGTAGTAGTGAAATAAGACCGCTTTGTTGGGTCTAAGACAGTGCACCCTTGTCGTATGAGTAATTAAAACATGTAAGTAATGGTTCTTTAATTTGATCGTAAAAAGTTTGATAGACCTCGATTGGTATGCCGTCAAGGCCAGGTGTTTTCCCTGGGTGAAATGACTTAATTGCCTGTCTGAGCTCATCTGATATAAGGCTGTCACAGGACTCTCTTTACATGTTTAAAAGCTTTACATGGGTTTTCTGGGAATGATGCAATGGGCATCATTCTGAAATCAGTTCTGTACAATTTTTTCTTCTTCTTTTAATATGTGCTGGGGCCACCAGAGTTTCACCCTTACTCATGAGTAGTTTTTCTATATTCTGTTTAGATACATTTCTGAATTGAAAATATAAAAAGAGCTTGTTACATTTTCCCCCTTCTCCATCCATTTGGCTTTATTTTTTAAAGTATATGTTACTTGATCTTTCTCAAATTTTCTATTTTCCTTCTAAGATCTCCAACACATCTGAAGATATATTATTAGAGTTATCAATATCTAGTGTAAGCTTTTCAAATTCTTTTGTTAGATTTTTCTCTTTTGCCCTAATCTGCTTTTTATTAAAAGAAGAATACTGAATTGTGTGACCTCCAAAGGCACATTTGAATGTATCCCACACAATAAGAGGATCTGCTGAACCTACAATATTAGAGAAGAAATCTGTAATAAAAACTTTTGTTTTGGTTACAAAAGTACTGTCTATTAAAAGACTGATTAAATTTCACAATATCCATGGCCTTTGGGGAAATCAGTAAGCAACAGGTGCAGCCCCATAAGCTGTTAATCGGATCTTATATTGTCTTCGATTAATGCCTTTTTTACTTTTGCAACCAGAGAAAATGATGATTTTCTGAAAATGATCAGGAAATATTCAATATGACTAGCTTGATTCCGTGTCCTCCAAATATATCTGTGCAAATCTAGATTTCTAAGTCTCCAGACATCCGCAAGGTCTATGACATCCATAATACATGCAATTCCTTTAAAGCATGTGGGTCATAATTTAAACAATGATTTCCTTTCCAATCTAAAGCAGGGTTTAATACAGTATTGTAGTTTCCTACCATGACGAAGTAGTCAGTTGTACCTTATAAAACTGATAGATCATTACAGATAATCTCAAAGAAGTTAGCATATTCATAATTCGGACCATATAAGTTGATAATAGTAAAATATTTACCATCAATTAAGATGGTCAAGATGGTCCATTGTCCCTGTGAGTCAGTTTGAGAAAATTTTATTCTAATGTCCAGGTTGGCTTGAAAGAGTGTCATAACACCTTTTGAGCTTTTTGTACCATGGTAAACATTTGGTCCCCCCCATTCCTGCTCCCAAACTGCTTCATCTGCAGGTGCAGAATGTCTCAAGTGAACAGAGGATACTGAAGCCTTTATCTTCAAGCCAGATGAAAATTATGCATTGTCTCTCCACCTCCCTCCCTCTTTGCTGTGTCATCCCTTTCCCAACATGCTATGATATAAAATCCTTTTCGGGCTTATGAATCAGTGGTATGTCTGCAGGAGGAATAAAGGAGCATATGCTTTCCTCATCGGAGGCAAGAACAGGACGATTACCTTACACTCGTTCTCGATCTCGCTTTACGCTTCGGCCGTACGGTAAGCGATTGCCTGTTGGCTATGTTGATATGATTGATGTGACTCCGCAAGGATGACAATCTGCAAAATCTGAAACTTTCGCTGACTTCGCAGCAACTAAATTTGCCATCACTCAGCTGTGCATCGTACCTAACAACACCATTTAGCTGTCACTTCATTCAGACTGTAAAACGGATTCTTGTGGCTTATTGCTCTGTGGGCCTCGCAAACTAATTTACGCAGATCTGTGTTGTTTCACGACTTCTTGATATTTTTTGTAGTCATCGATGTGCGGAAGAAAACGTCATATAATTTTGAAGTGCATTATATAACAAGGCTTTAAAAAATAAATTAGACTTTCGTCGGTTCTACCAATTAGTCTGAGCAACTCTTGCTATATATGCACGTCGTTTTCTTCGCAAATTAAATCTCATACATTTATGGTGCTGTTGAATGATTGCCATGTTTATTCCAAAATCGTCAAATCATTACAAATGCTAATGTGCTCTTCATACACCACGTTCGACCAGCCTCAATACAAGTTTACCTAAGCGGCATCAACTTCTTCGTCAAATTGGCCACTGGTTATCCGTGCTCATCTATTTCCCACTCCCACGTGCAAACACTACTGAAAGGTTTACGTAAACAAGAACCCCCGCTCCGACCAAATTTTTTCCCCTGAGGGCAGACCTCCTCTCTCGCTGCACCCAGACGCTGCGCTCAGGGTACCATGCTCCTTCCACGGATTCCACTCTAGAAGCCATGTTTCTATTGGCCTTCTTTGGTTTTTTGAGATGTGCCGAGTTCGCTCCGCTCTCCGCTAATTATAATCCTTATCATCCTGCCAGCCTAAACGACATCTCATTCTACTCCTTCGACTGCCTCATGTTCAAGATAAAGGTTGTAAAACGGATCAGTTGGGCATTTCTCAGCCCCTATTCCTATTTCGCCAAGACTCTGCCCTCAGTCCGTTTGAGCCAATATCAAACTACATTACCTGAAGATACAATAACCACACTGCTCCCCAAGACCCATTATTCACGACCGACACGCCATGTTCGAATTAGATTTGCACCATCTTCGACATGCCACTTCCTGGAGCTACAGGCACCACTGTCTAAATGGACTTTAATTGAGATCTATTGCCATTTATTATATTTTCACTTTATTTTACTTTTAATTAGCTTGCCTGTGGAGGATGGGCTTTCCCACCATAGCCAGGTTCCTCCTGAGATTTCTTCCCACTGGGGAGTTTTTTCTCACCACCGTTTGAGGATTTTTCTCCCTTCTGGGAATTTTGCCTCATTTGCTTTAGTGGGGATTAGGCTGGGCACTGCCCTTTCATTTATTTAATCTCTCAACGTAAAGCGTCTTCGTGACAGTCTGTGAAAAGCACTATACAAATAAATTGAATTGAACCGAATTGAATTAGATCCAATATTTTGCCCAAATACTTCCCCGGGCATTCTTTTGCATCGGTGCCCCGCCGCAGCATCCAAGCGAGGAGTGCCGGACCACCTAATTAAAATCCTCGGCCGCTGGACATCAAACTCTTACGCAAGCTATATTCGCAATAATATCAACGACGTACGTAGAGCCCATCTATCATTGATTCTTTAACACCTTTTCGGGGCTTAGGAGCCTACACGGACTCCGACGAGAGACGCGAGCCCCACCCTGAGTCTCGCCACCTGGGGACGCCCAACGTTCGCACAATCACAGATCAAGTCCATACGACATCACATTCGCCCCAATCTCCTATCCGCAGTCCCACCTAACACTCTCCTCTACTTTGGGAGTGGTCCAAAAGTCATTAAAGGGAGTTCCTGATAACGTAGGTTAATGAACAGGGCCACTTCCAATGCGCCTTCCTATTCGTCCTTACGTCTATATATACCGCCTATATTCCCACAATCCCTGCTCGTCTCATTTCTATGTCCCTCCCATCCTTCCCCTCTCCAAGAAGGAAGCAAGAAACAGCCACCACCTGGGACCCCAGGGGGCTTGGGAGCCTACACGAACTCCGACGAGAGATGCGAGCCCCACCCTGAGTCTTGTCACCTGCGGACGCCCAACGTTCGCACAATCACAGACTAAGTCCATAAGACATCACATTCGCCCCGATCTCCTATCTGCAGTCCCACCTTACAGTCTCCTCCACTTTGGGAGTGGTCCAAAATTCATCAAACATTATTATTGTTATTCTTATGACTATAATTATCGATGATCCAAAAACTGCATTCTCATTTGATCATATGAAAATTACATCTCTCTGTAATCTTTCCAGTATTATTTTCCGTCCGTTCACACCCATTGTCCATCTAAGTGTTCTAGATTACGATCTTGATGAGATTCAGATGTTCTCAATCGGTGAAAGATCAGGACTGCAGGCAGGCCAGTTCAGCACCGTGCTGTTGTAATAGCTGCAGTATGTGGTTTTGCATTGTCCTGTTGAAATACACAAGGCCTTCCCTGGAATAGATGTCGTCTGGAGGGGAGCATATGTTGCTCTAAAACCTTTATATACCTTTCAGCATTCATGGTGCTTTTTAAAACATGCAAGTGTCCTACTTTTTTTTTTTTTTTTTTTTTTATTTGGCATCTCCAATCCCACCCGAATCTGGAATGCCCAATTGGTGAACTATGTACAAAAGCTTGCTCGTGTCGACCCCTTGCTGCCAACTCAGGAGAGCGAAGACAGTTCACGGCTCTCCTTCGAAGCACGTGCCTGTCAGCCACTGCTTCTTATACACTCATTGGTTGAATCTTCGCGAGTTCAGAACGAGGGCGGAGGATACCCGTACATGAACAGACTTAGAATCTTCCTGACGAGCGCCCGTCTGGCCAATAGGAGGCGCTTGAGCAACAAACAAAGCTATTTATTTATTTCCCTTTCCCGGCAGTCCCTTCCCAGTTTGAAACCCTGTAGCACGATGGCCAATTGTGCGCTACTCTGAAAAAGCTGCCGACCACTGCCGGTTGGTACGACCGGGGCTCGAACCCGCGACGTGATAGTCACTTCTGCACTGCAATGCAGTGCCTTAACCGAGTGAGCTATCCGGCAGCTCGTGTCCTACTTTTTATGCACTAATGCAACCCCATACCATCAGAGATGCTGGTTTTGAACTGAACGCTGATAACAGGAGGGGTGGTCTTTCTCCTCTTTAGCCCGGAGGACACGACGCCCATGATTTCCAACAAGAATGTCATATTTGGACTCGTCTGACCACAGGACACTTTGCCTCTTTGCTACAGTCCATTTTAAATGAGCCTTGGCCCATAGAACACGGCAGTGCTTCTGGATCATGCTCAACAATGGCTTCCTTTTTGCATGATAGAGTTTTAGGTGGCATCTGTGGATGGCACGGCGGACTTTGTTTACAGACAGTGGTTTCTTGAAGTATTCCTAGGCCCATTTAGTAATTTCAATGACAGAATCATGCCGGTGAGTGATGCAGTGGCGTCTGAGGACACAAAGATCACGGGCATCCAGTGAAGGTCTTCGGCCTTGTCCCTTACGCGCAGAGATTTTTCCAGTTTCTCTGAATCTTTTGATGATGTTATGCACTGTCGATGATGAGACCTTCAAAGCCTTTGCAATTTGATGTTGAGGAACATTGTTTTTAAAGTATTCCACAAGTTTTTTTACGCAAGCCTTCACAGGTTGGAGAGCCTCTGGCCATCTTTACTTCCGAGAGACAGCCTCTCTAAGACATCCCTTTTATAGCCAATCATGTTACACACCTAATGCCAGTTAACTTAATTACTTGCTAAATGTTCTTTCAGCTGATTCTCATATATTAATCGATTTTTCAGCCCTTTTTTGCCGGTGTCCCAACTTTTTTGAGGCCTGTTGCAGCCAGAAAATTTGAAATAAGCTCATTTTGTGGATAAAAATGTAAAATGTCTCATTTTCAACAATTGAAATGTTATCTATGTTTTATTGTAAATAACATATTGGCTCATGTGATCTGAAAGTCATTGCATTTTGATTTCATTCACAATTTACACTTCGTCCCAACTATTTTGGAATTAGGGTTGTACTTTGATTGGCCATATGCAGAGCTAAAGAGAGGTACAATGTTTCTTGGTCAACCATAGGTTGTGGAAACAAAATTCTTCTTAGTTAGATTCTGTGGGTCAAGAAGAATCAATCCATGTAAGCCAAACTCATTTTTGTATTTGCAAACTTTCTACCATTTTGAATTGTTTGTGAAATCTCAAATGTTTATCTCCTTCCAGACAGTGAGATTAATTCACACAAAATTTAAGGGCGTGGCCTATATTGATATAGAGTGCTGTAACTCCTCGATGCAATGCCCAATCATTACCAAATTTGAGATCACATATCTATGAGCAGTGCAACCTCATTACACCAAATTTGGTCTAAATCCGTTCGTAGGTGTCGCTATAGAAAACAATTGGTCATAAACAACTCTGAAACCAATTGTACAAGAAACTTTAAATTTTGCATGCTTCATAATGGTGAAGGTTGCCATGAAAACCAATAAGGACAAAGTTCAAACAAGATGGCCGACATAAGCCAATTAAATTTTATTAGCCCCTATACTCACTTTATGTGTCATCAATCATGAAACTCTATGCTATTGTTAAGGATGTGCAGTGCAAATTAATGCATGCCATTTGGATGTCTTAACGCAAGGTAGTTTGATTGGCAGTGGACGGGCACATGAGACAGCGGCATCTAACAGCACCTCTTGAACTGATGTCACTCATGTCAGTCAAACAGGACACTCAGCCATGGCAATGGTGGGATTTCCGCGATACAGACAAAGATTCACCTTTACCCTGCGCAGTCGTTCTTCAGGGGGCAACTTGTGAGGCCGAGCCCGGTTAACGGTCACGGGCACTGGAGAAGCCAGATGGGGAGAAGCTCTAGGCTTAGGATCTTGGGATGTAGACAGGGAGGGCACCTGTTACCTTGCCCGGTGGTCCAACCGCCTCACTTGTGGCCAGACGTGAATCCTCTGTGCCAGGTATAAGAGTTGGTCCAGATCTGGGGGGAGGACACAGGTGGTAAACTCATCTTGAATTTGCTCTGCAAAGCCAAACAGGTGGACATCGTCCAAGGCCCAGGCAACCCAGCCCATGGAGACAGCCAAGGGGCGGAAGTCAATGGAGGAATCCGACACCAGCAGGTTGCATAGATACAGCTACAGCTGTTGACAGGCAGTGGCATGACTAGAGTGGGAGCAGTCAATCTCCTTCAACTCAGCAGCAAAGGCAGCTGATAACACTGCAGGATAACCTGCCTCCCAGCAGGTGGCAGCTCAACCTCAGGCACATCCAGAGAAGCGAGTGATGACAAATCAAATTCTGGAATTTTTAGTGTACAAGAAGGATGGCTGTAACTTGAACATGATTGTATAGTGAACCAGAAAACTGTGACAAAGGGAAGGATCAACGCTGTGGGAATGCAGAACTGCCAGGTGAGGTTCCTGGAGGGCTAACATCTGAGAGAGATCTAGCTGCGGAAGGGTGCTGGCTGCTTGTGCAGGAGTGGGGGAGTCCCATGAAATTTAGTGTTACAGCCACGATTTCATTGCAGACAGCTGCAATAGACTGGCAAAGCTGTTGGAGTTCATCCTCCTGCTGGCTAATCTGCACACCCTGGTATCTTAGGGTGTCAACCAGGCTTGACATCTCCACTGATTCCATCTCATGGCTTGATTGTATTGTTACGGTCCAGATCAGGAATCAAGTGTGAAGCAGAGTACAATCCAACATGTAGTTTACTGACAGCTTATACGGTAATAGGGATTGGAGGCCCTGAGGAAGAAGCGGGGACAGAAGCCTGTAAATATGATGGCACAGTTCACTACACATGTTGTGGGCAAAGCTTGCGCTGTCAATTTCCGGCCTATGGCTTCCGGGATAGCGGCCAGGTGGAGTGCACAATTCCCCAACACAGAACGGTCCCACAGGAGGATGGAGTAGCAGGAGGGGAACTCTGTTCCAATCCTGGTGACTATTGAGGGACTGGAGCCTATTCCTCAAAATATGGGTAGAGGAACAGACTTGGATGGGTTAACAAGAATACAGTCCCAATCCTGGACCCTGATTAGGCTTGAGAGCTTCTTCCTATTGAACTGGACGGAGGAACTGACTTGAGCAGGGTTAACTTGAATGCGGTCCCAGTCCTGGACCCTGATTAGGCTTGAAAGCTCATTTGAGTTAAATAACTTAAGAGGCGGGCTCTCAGGAACCACTGTCACTAAAATACAAATTGCACTAGTCAAAGACGAAGAGTTCCTGCTGACAATACTGATTGGTTTCAAGCACAAAGGCAAATTACAATCCAGCAACTTGCAACACAGATTGCTTAAATATTCGTCACATGGTTATTAGAGACTCACCATGTAACAAGACGCAAGACGTAAACTAATCAAGGCAGACATGCTTCTAATAGACATGCAAATTGATAAATAGGAAGAGACACGAAAGGCATTCATATGAAGGCTGTGACATTAACATTTGGGCACAGTAATATTGCCTTTGCAATCTGTCTACAAAGTATTTAAAGCTGATTGGCTGACTTACCAGAGCATGGTTGGACCATTTAGCCAGCTAACTCTGCATTTTCTTGCGTGACCTCTTATATGGCAGCTACATTTGTATTACTGTAAAACTTACTGTTAAACTAAGTTAATTACCCATTCACAATCTATTGCGTATTTTGAAATAGTGTAAATCTAGTTTTGTTCAACATCATGGTAGACAGCTCATTACAATGTGCTTCAGTCACTACTGATAGGACCACTTTGTCAAAAAAGGAAGAGATTTATTGAAGGCATACGTGTATTCATTGTGTTGGGCAACATGGTTCTGTTCTGAGAGATCCCTGCCCATCCAAATGAGGAACCGAAGGCAGAGAGCTGCAACTGACCTCCCAAACAGAACCATGCTGGGCATAGGCTAACTTGAACAACAGAATAAATTATGAAGCATTCAATGTGTAGAGACAGCCCAATGGCTGGGACAATTTTTCTTGATACCGATAGAAGAGAAATATACTATATGAAGTGCTCTATGTGTAGTTGCCGTCCAGCGGCAGGCACAATTTCTTTTGATGCCGATACAAGAGAAATACATTACACAAGTGTTCTACACTGATAGCTCAGTGGCTGGCACAATTGCTCTTGATGCTGATTCAAGAGAAATATCCTACATAAAATGCAATATGTGTAGTGACAGCTCGGCGGCAGGAACAATTTCACTTCAAGCCAATTCAAGAGAAATATACTATGTGTAGTGACAGCTTGGCAGCTGGCACAATTTCACTTGAGAGAAATATATGCTCTTGAAAAAGAAATATGCAACTCTTTTTGAAAAAAAGTGGTCTGTATATAGTGATGAGTTGGCATGGTACAGCCCAGAGTCACTTTATGATGCTGATTATGTGTATGGCAAGATATTCTATAGGTCGCATGAGCTGGAAGTAAATGAAATCTAGCGCAATGAGGATGTGTTTTATCGTGCAATACATACACTACCGGTCAAAAGTTTTCGGACACCCCAATTTTTCTAGTTTTTAATAGAAAATTATGCAGTTTAATGTCTCATTGTACTCTGGAATGAAAGCATAGACATGATAGAACAAATTAACAATTGAAGTTAAAAAAGAAATCATGGAATCAATTGATAAACCAAAATGTATTTTAAACTTTTGACTCAAAGTAGCCACCTTTGGCAGATATAACGGCTGAACACACTTGTGGCATTCTCTCTACAATGGAAATCAAATATTCTTCAGAAAGTTCTTCCCAACTCTGTTGCAGAAGTTCCCATAAATGTGTGGCACTTGTAGGTTGCTTTGCTTTCATTCTTCTGTCCAGTTCATCCCAAACCATCTCGATGGGGTTTAAGTCTGGAGACTGTGCTGGCCACTCAATGTTTTCAAGCTTACCATCTTGTTCTTTTTTCCGAAGGTGGTTCAGGCAGAGCTTGGACTTATGTTTTGGGTCATTATCTTGCTGTAGGATGAACCTCTGACCACCTAGGTGCGTACCAGAGGGTACTGCATAGCACTGCAGAATGCTGTGGTAGCCGTTTTGGTTCAGGGTGCCTTTCCTCTATAAGTCACTGACCCTGGATCCAGCAATACAGCCCCAGACCATCACAATTCCTCCTCCATGTTTGACAGTTGATGTCACTCACTGAGGAACTATCCATTCACCTACTCGACAGCGTACAAAAAACCTGGGGAACCTTACCTTTTGTTTAAAAATTCTGACAGTTCACCACTTACCTTTGTACCAATATCAAGCTATTCATTGGACTGGAACTGCATAATTTTCAATAAAAAACTGGAAAAAGTCAGGAAAAAAAAACTTTTGACTGGTAGTGTATGAACAATTAAAACATTCAATCAGCTTGTACAAGCTAACCCATGAACTTTTTGAGCTTCTAATATGTCCTTGCTTGCAGAGCGAAGACAACATTCATTGGCTAATGACAAAGAATGGGCTATGGCCTGAAGTATAGCAACGAAGCAACTGAAGTGGTGGTTGTTCCTGCAGCTGGAATACAAAAAAAGTGAGGAGTGTGACTGTTCCTTTGAAGTCAACAATACAAGAGATATCTTATGTTTTATCAGAATAGCATATTTCAAAAATATTACCATGATGCACTTTACAGTAAACCCTGGCCTGAACTCTCTCAAAAGTAAGCCTGCAGCAACAGTGGCAAGTAAAAACTCCCTGTGTGGAACAAATAGGAAGAAACCTTGGAAGGAAACAGGCTTAAGAGGGGTATCCTATCCTCCTATGATTGGCCCAGGGCATGAGTTCATGCTTACCATCACGTTGAAAAAGTCAGTTAAAAAAGGGAGTCCTGGATTTGTAATCAGCTATGTAGGTGCCATGGACCAGACCACTTCGATGGTGGAGACCGAGCAGCACTTAGACAAAGGACCAGATGGCGACAATGGCAAAGACTAGCAGCAGCATGCTTGGGACAGGGCCCCGCCACAGACATGAAGAGACAAGACAATATCAGGCAGTTGGTGGAGGGCAACAGGTGGCAGCAGTGATGGGGCTGTAACTGTATACACTAGATGATAAGACTACGTGTGTGGTGAGGCAATATTCTTGATTCTGTTGATGCTAATATTATGAGGGAATATACCAAGTGATATGACAATGTCATGTACTCATTGTGTTGAAGTTGATATTACAAGAACAAGGAAAAATATTCCAACTGAGCAAACATGAATCTGAAAGATGAGAAGCCTCCACGAATATCCCCCAAAATCAATGACCCTGTGGCCTCTCAGAATTTATGCTAAGGCCTCATTTTTTTGGTTCTTTGAACATAAAATTTGCCATTTTTACATGCTAAATGCATGGTGTAAATAATGTTAACATTTTAGCTGTAGCATTTAGTCGCAGTTCAGTTGAAATTTTTTTCTTAATCGCGAAATTGATCACAAAAACTACAATCCCAACTCCAAAAAAGGTGAAATGATGTGTAATGTGCTGCTAGATTACTTTGGAGCTATGGGTTTATGAGATTTTCACATTATAACATTCTTGGCCCAAAGAACCCCCGACTCAGCAGACCAGCACCAGCAGGCTAGAAGGACTGCAGCCATGATAGTTGCTGAAGCAAAGACTTAGGTTTGGGAGAAGTTCGGAGAGGTCATGGGGAAGGACTTTCAGATGGCCTCAAAGAGGTTCTGGCAAACCGTCAGACGACTCGAGAAGGGGAGGCAGGGCTTCGCCCAGGCTGTTTTCAGCAGGGGTGGGGAACTGCTGACCTCGAATGAGGGTATTGTCTAAGGGTGGAAAGAGCACTTTGAGGGACTCCTGAATCCAGCAGACATGCCCTCCATTGAGGAGACAGGGACGGAGAACTCAGGCGAGTCATTACCCATTTCCCTGGTGGAAGTCACTGAGGTAGTCAAAAAGATCCGCAATGCCAAGTCACCAGGGATGGACGAGATTCATCCTGAGATGCTGAAGGCCCTGGATGTTATTGGGCTGTCATGGTTGAAACGCCTGTTCAACATCTTGTGGAGGTCCGGTACAGTACCCATGGACTGGCAAACTGGGGTGGTGGTTCCCATTTTTAAAAAAGGGGACTGGGACTGGAAGGTGTGCTCCAATTATAGGGGGATCACTTTGCTCAGCCTCCCAGGAAATGTGTATGCCAGGGTGCTGGAAAGGAGACTCCGCCCGATTGTCGAACCATGGATTGGAACCGTGCAATGCCGGTTCCGTTTCGGCCATGGAACAATGGACCAACTTTTTACCCTCGCACAGATACTGGAGGGGTTATGGGAGTTTGCCCATCCACTCAACATGTGTTTTCTGGACTTGGAGAAGGCTTATGACCATGTCCCACAAGGTATCCTGTGGGGGGTGCTCCGGTAATATGGGGCTCCAGGGCCGTTAATTCGAGCCATTTGATCCCAGTACAACCAAAGCTGGAGTTGTGTCCACATTCTTGGCATTAAGTCCGACTTGTTTCCAGTAAGTGTTGGACTCTGCCAAGGGTGTGCCTTGTCTCCTATTCTGTTCGTAATTTTCATGGACAAGATATCAAGGCGCAGCTGAGGTTTGGAGGGTGTCCAGTTTGGTGGCCACAGGATTACACCTCTGCTGTTTGCAGATGATGTGGTCCTGTTGGCTTCATCACGCTGTGACCTCCAACACACACTGGAGCGGTTCACAGCTGAATGTGAAGCGGTCGAAATGAGGATCAGCACCTCCAAATCTGAGGCCATGGTTCTCTCCCTGAAAAAGGTGGACTGCCTCCTTCAGGTGCAGGGTAAGTTGTTACCCCAAGTAGAGGAGCTCAAGTATCTCGAGGTCCTGTTCACGAGTGAGGGTAGGATGGAGCATGAGATTGACAGACGGATCGCTGCGGCGTCGGCATTCCACTAGTCTGTTGTGGTGAAGGAGCTGAGCATAAAAGCAAAGCTCTAGATTTACTGGTTGATCTACGTTCCAACCCTCACCTATGGTCACAAGCTTTGGGTAGTGACCGAAAGAATAAGATCGTGAATACATGCGGCCGAAATTAGCTTTCTCCGTAGGGTGGCTGGGCTGACCCTTAGGGATAGGGTGAGGAGCTCAGACATCCGGGAGATGGTCAGAGTAGAACCACTTCTCCTCCGCGTCAAGAGGAGTCAGTCGAGGTGGTTCAGGCATCTAGAATGGATGCCTTCTGGATACCTCCCTTTAGAGGTTTTCCAGGCATGTCCTACTGGTAGGAGTCCCCGAGGCTGGCCCAGGACATGCTGGAGGGATTATGTCTCCCAGCTGGCCTGGGAACGGCTTGGGGTCCCCCAGGTAGAGCTGGAGGAAGTGGCTAGGGAGGGGGGCGCTTGGGCCTCTCTGCTTAGTCTGTTACCCCCGCGACCCAACCTCAGATAAGCTGAAGTAAATGGATGGATGGATGCATTCTGTTTTTATTTACATTTTTCACAGCATCCCAACTTTTTTGGAATTAGGGTTGTATTTCTGAAGTGTTTATGTTCATCTCTGCCTTTGTGTTATTCATATCTTTGTTGTATTACTCCCGCATTGCCAACGTAACTAGTGTTTTCTTGTTTTGTTCCTGTTTCCTGGTTCATTTGTAACATATATCGTGAAATTAAAGATCCTGCTCCACACACTAACTCCCTGGTTTTCGTTCTTTTAACCGAGTGTCCCCTAACACTCGGTAAGTATGGTGAATTTGGCGACTGGGACAAAGCGAGATGTGAAACAATTCCAAGTGGAAATATGAAGCTATGGACCTAGTAGGTCTGACAGCAGTTCTTCATTCTCAACCCATCAAAATAGAACTAACAACTGCACTTCAAGACGTGGTAGCTTTGGCAGTATCTAAGCAACATTTTCATAGTGGCAAAAACAAATAGTCTGCATATAAATGCAATGAAAAAACAAAAATGATGTTGTTAGCGAAGCATATGAGTGTGCAAACAGCGAAATTAACCCAACCATACAACTCAGTGCTGGTCATCATACAAAATAATTGCACACCCCAGTGATGTATTAGGATACACCACTGTAATGTGTAATTATTTACCAATAATAACAGACATGTCATTGTACACTGCTTAATTGTCCAGCACCTGATATAATTAGCTGTTCATCCATTGTAGACAATAGTCTATGGGCTTTTTTCAAGTTATAATATTCCTGAATATCCAAAAGTGAGGTTTATAAATTTTGTAGAAAGGAAAAAAAAAAAAAATCCATGACTTCTCAGCCATTCGACTCGTCATTCCTAACCCTCTGAAAAATCCCCTGTTCTGAGTGGGTGTCCCCTCTATGAAATGAGCTATGTGCTGATTGGCCAGTGAACAGTGTCATGGCCCTGTGTGTCAACAGAGAGCAACCATCTCATAATCGCCTGTCTACTAGCAAATCTCTTAATACACATGACCAATTATGAGCTAGATAGCTATTCAACTTCGCAATTAGTATGAAAAGGTAATGTTTGCAAGCTAAGGAACAATGACGTTAATGTACATTCTCAAAGGAGCGTAAAATGCAGATACCATAAATGACTCACCACAATTGGAATTCAGTCTCTCAAGTTAAGAATTGTCCGTGGCCAGAATTTGTCGTCCCAAACATTAGCTAACATCGTATTTATTGTGAATGGCTGTGCTGTGAATGCACGCTTTTGAAGAAGTTTTGCCAGTGACACTTAGCTTCATGGACAGCCAAGCCATACAAGTTTAACTAAAACTAATGTTCCACTTTGAAATCAGTTTAAATATTAACAGAAATTGGAAATACTTAATGAGCTATCCAGTTTCTCCTTAAAAATAAATTTAGGCCACTAGCTCTTTTACCTTCCAACGCTGGCAGCAAATATCTTTACCTGAGGTTATGTTGCTTGTTGCAGTCGAAAATACAGCTCTTATTGTTTTTGTCAGAATCAAAGTTAGCCTTTTCCTGTGACCCTGTGCCAGGAACAGATGACAATTTAATTAAATCTGTCACACCATGACATCAGATTGTAATTAGAGTAGGAAAAACTGTTCAAAATGTGGTGTTCAGAACTGTTAGAAACTGACATATTTTTTCACTGGGATAGCTTCTACATACATTTACCTCATAATGTGAAACTTTGGCCATGTTTAATATGAACATCCTTCATTGTAACTCTCTAAATAAGACTTAAAATGCAGAAAAGCATACTAGATGCCCTTTAAAGAAATTGGTGAGTGGCACTTAAATAGCTGTTATGTCAAATTTTTTACTCGTAAGCATACGCAAATGAAACTGGCGCTTTAAAGGTAGCTTACAAGCCAATAAGCACGAGGTGAACATGGATTTCATTCTCATATGTGGCCTGAGATAAAACTCTGATAAGCTTCAATTCACCTGTTAAATATCAAAATAGTTGTGATATTGAAAACAAGAACAAAATCAAATGAAATAACTTGATGGGTGTAGCCCCCGAGTGCACGATTGTTCCCTGACCGTTCACAAGCTATACACTGAAATGGACAAATTTTCAGTATGAGATTGTACTTTGTTTGGCCAGTTCTGTTGCCAAGGCAGCCAAAATTGATGGGTGTCTTGAACTAACCATAACCTATGCCCACACCAAATATAAAAGAAATTGGTCGAAATTTGTGGCCTGCAGAGCATCCACTAGAAAATCTCTGCATATACAGTGGCGGTGGTGGAGACAACGACTATGAATCTATAGTAGCCACCTGATTTCATCCGGGGGCATCAATAATCACTCAAAAAACTTCTGGATCATGTCATTTTTTTATATTTATATATTTCTTTGGATGGGTTAGCTGCCATTCTTGGTGGGCCTTGGCCCACTAACGCCCACCTGTAAATTCGCCTCTGCCATATATACAGCTGTGTTCCTCTGTGAGGTGGGCTTTTCAACTTGTTCTCCTGCTCTGCTGCAAAAAATGACTCTGGCTTGGTGTTGCGATAGGTCCTGCAGTTTGGGAGCATGCTTTGAGCTGGGTTCACTCTTCATCTATTTGTGCGCGTCATGGAGTTCTACAATGTAAAGTTTTACATCGAGTACACTGGTCTAAAAGCAAACTTGCCCATATTTACCCTGGTACCGACCCAAATTGTGACAAATGCCACCAAGGACCAGCCAATCTCAGTCACATGTTCTGGTCATGTCCTAGGTTGGGGCCTTTCTGGTCACAAATTTTTGACACACTCTCGGCCATTACATCTGCCAACATCCAACCCTCCCCACTAACTGCCCTTTTTGGTGTCCTACCCACTGACATTTCACTGCCTTCCTACCTCACTCAGCATGTTGCCTTTCTTACGCTAATTGCAAGGCGTGCCATCTTGTTACGCTGGAAAAACCCCTGCCCCCCCTCATACTCTCAGTGGCTAAAGGATGCCCTGTATTTTATGAAGCTGGAGAAAATCAAATGCTCCCTGCGCTTTTGTGATTCAACATTTCATAAAATCTGGCAGCCCTTTTTAGATCATGTCCAGTCGCTTCACTTAGATTTTGATCCTGACGCCTAAACCTCACCAGGGCCCACCGCCTGGCACCTTTTTGTTTTGTCAAGTACCCCGTCCCTCCAAACACATTGTAGAATAGTAGCCATCCCCCCCCCCTTTTTTTTTTTAATGTATTCGTTTGTGTGTTTGTATGTGTATGTCTCTGAGGTTGTATGTACGAATGTGTTTGTTTACATGATATTCTATTAAAAAAAAAAAAAATGACTCTGGCTGCTGCTGCTGCATCACTGTTGCTGGCTGCTTGTTTACATACCATCTACACACCAGCATCCACATGTATGGATAATATTCTGAGGGGCGGTGGGGAGGTGGGCATCTTGGTACTCCCTGATCTCTTCTCCTTGAGCTTGGTGGGCTCAAGGTCAGGGTCAGACCCTACACACCAAACTATCATTGCATCTATCTGTTAATACTGTAGTTAACTGCTTACATGCAAGTTGGCTGACTGAATATTATAAAACTGACTGTTTATAAAACCAAATACATACTGCATAACTTGCAAAACCAGGTCTGCTGCACTTGCTCTCTCTCTCTCTCTCTCTCTCTCTCTCTCAAAGACACACACACACACATACACACACACTAAGCAGATGTACGGCGCGCTACCCTCCCATATAGGGACCACATACTGTACAGTATATCCCCCTCTGTACTCCCTGTGCATGTGCTAGCCGTTAGATGGGACACTGAACAATCATCTGTTGTCAATCATGCACAAGATACAGGATATTGCATTTCCCTCAGCTTTATGTGGGATCCTGAGCTTCAGCATGCTGTTCCTACACTTTTATGCACCAATGGCTTATGCCTCAATGAAAAGGCAGTTAGTCCATAGTCATACAGCTATGATAGGAAAGCAAATACAGGATAAATTACGAGTTTCTTACTTATCCCCACTCATTTCTGGACGTTGGGATATGATGTTTGAAGGGCATGAGCTAGGTTGAATAATGAGTCTGTGAGGGGGAGTGGGACGGAGGCCCAGACGTGACACAAGATAGGGTATCTAAAAACCACCCACGAAAAGTGAGTGACCACTAAATAGAGTAAAGGTAACAGAAAACGGGAGTGTAACTCCCCGGCAATTCCGCCAACAAAAAACAACCCAAAAAAATGGGTGAAAATCCTCCCAGAAAATAAGAGCTTTCACAGGAGAGACAGACAGGTTTACCACCCCCTCCTGCTGGAACAGGAGCAAACCGACAGAGGTCTGAGAGCAAAGACTATGCTACAATAAACAATATCTTCTGTAGGACAGAACATAAACTCTGACAAACAGAACAATAAATCAGACGGACAAACACCAAATCCTAGACTATTTCAAGGATCTTCCTCCAACTACACGCTAAGGGCTTTGTAGACCGCACAAGACTGACACAAAAGCACCAGACCGTGCTGGAAGCGCCTCTTAAATAGTCTCTCCAGAACTGCAAGCAATAAGCAATCAACCATCTGATCACACAGCAGGGTAGCCCTCAGGTGGTGAAGAAAATGCACAGCAGGCAGCAACCCCCCAAACCATGACAGAGCCAGTTAACAAATTTTAAAAAATGAATCCCTGATATATAAAAAGGATAGCCTGTCACCTGTTTACTAACTGATATTTTGCCTCCACAATAAACAGACTTGGTACTCTTTAGCTATTCTTTATTCCACCTACTATCCTTAACCTCTGCCGCCCTGGACTTGCCATTGGAGGTTTCCATTTACATTTCATAATTAGCAACTCAGAGTTAATTAGTCCAGTAGTGAGGATCAATTGGTAGAATTACAGTCCATTTCCCCAGCTTGCATTATTGTTCATTGCAATAGTAATCAAGCATTTTTCCATCAACATTAAAGGGATAGTTCACCCAAAACTGAAAATTGACGCATAATCTACCCTCCACAAGGCTATTCAAAGGGTCCGTGAATTATTTTCGTCCTCAAAACACTTTTGGAGTTACAAAGAAAAACAGCATTGAAGGCAAATCCAAATCAACTGAAGTCATTGGTGACCACTCTTTCAAGCGTAAAAAACAACATTTAAAAAACACGAAATGCCTCCATACTGCTTGTGGGCGTAATCCAAGTGTTCGTATGCCCCGACATTCAAATCTGACTCAAAGAGACGTCTATTCACCATCTTTTTAGCCTAAATGTCCAATGTAGCCACTTAGCTAGGATCCCTGTTTATTTTCATGAAAGAGGTTGACCTCACTACGGTGGCCAACGAGGGTAAATAAGATGTTCGGACAATGAATACTAACATTCAAAACAGCAGCGCGTTTCTCCACTTGGAGATGTTTAGGGTCACTGCAGCATTATTTACCCTTGTGTTTTGAAGATGAACGAAATTCACGGACCCTTCGATCAGCCTTGGGGAGAGTAGATGATGAGTGAATTTTCATTTTTGGGGGAACTATCCCTTTAATGGTAAAACGTCAATGTCTTCTGAAGTTTCTGAATTCCAGAAACTCACAAAATGAGATTTTTTTTTCTGCTTCAGTGTCTGATCAGCTGGATAGTCCTCAGAAAACAATTTTTTTTTTTTTTTTTTTTTTTTTTTTTGCTGACTCAGGTCCGCGCCTAAAAATAAAACTTTGTCTACAACTAGTGACATTACCATAATGCAGTTTAACTCTCAACCTGTTTCTTATTAAGAATTGGACAATTAATTGAAGTGATTTAGAGAGTGAATAGGCCACCTATACGCTGCATTGCCATTTTTGATTAAGATACATAGCTTTCCGTCAATCAGGAGGTCTACAATATGAGAATGCATGGACGGCAATTAACGGAAATTTCTCAAAATTCCATCTTGAAGTAGAATGTTATGTAGTAAATGCTGCTGAAAATGGTATTTAGGTAAGGTTAAGATTTCATTTCTAATTAATTAATTAGGTCACTGCTGTTCATACAGTCTCATATTGTTGCCTTCTGACAACTTTCCCAGAAGCTGGACTGTAAAGACCTCATCAATGATTTTGCTACCATGAAAGTTTGAGCATTGCCATGCATTTGAAATCATTTCAAATGCATGCCATGTATCAAACTTTCTCAATGCACTAACAACCCATTTACCATATTATTCAATTACCAACACTTCAACGTTAGAAGAGTTGGTAATTTAATATATTAATTATTACCGCTTAGCAGCAAGGAGTGCGCAACTGCGCTTCCCCGGAAATGTAGCCTATTCTTTTAAATGCGGAAAACATTTTGATAAAGTGTAATCTTAAAATAAATTAGGTTGCATTGCATTAAAAAAATGGCTAAAATGGGAGATGGAATTCAGAGAAAGTATTGGATTCATTAGTTAATTATTAGCTTTTTTTCCATCTCTACAATATCATTATTAAGTATGTTGTCAATGTAGCCCATCAGTGATTTCAGTCATTTCTTACTACTTATAGTCTTATATATTGGTCTTGATTATTCAGGAAATTTAAAAAAAAAAAAAAAAAAATATATATATATATATATATATATATATATATATATATTTGTGATTATTAATCAAGCAATCTTAAACAGGAACACCTTGAAAGCAATGATGCATTTGGGGGTCAGAGGCTTGTGGCACGCCGCAGAAAATCCTGTAACGCCAGCGTAACCACTAGGGGGACGTTGGGCTTAAGGGTGTTAAGTAATGTAATGCAATTGTGTCCGAAAAAAGGATGTAAAAATTTTTTTGTTACTGTATACGTAGTACCATTCTTGAGCACTCTCCTGTATCTCACTGCTTCTAAGAACTTTAGGTCCATAAATTAACTTCTCCTCACTGACAAGATGAAAATATTCCCTCTCTATTTCATCCATGGCAGGATTGATTCCCCTCTGTTGGAATTCCAGAGCCAAGGATGTTCACCTCCCCACACCTCACTCTCCCTTTGGCTCCACTTTATCTCTGTAATCCTCAGAGTAACTATGACGATAATGATTGAAACATGCCAGGCATTAGTATACTATGTAAACTCAAGGATTTGGAGATAAATATGAATGCAATCTCTGAGAACATATTGACTGTGTCTGTGACATGGCCCTATTACTCTGCCATAAGAAGATTCAGAATGTCCATGAACACCATCTTTTATCCTCACTTGGCTGTTGGCATTGCACAAGGCCTTCTGGTTAAAGGGATAAATGCGGTGGGCCAGTCCAAGTTATTCAAGTGATCTGATGAGCCTCTCATCTCCCCCCCAAAAGCAAACATCCGTGTGAGATTGTTTTCCTTTCTTCCCTCTCTCCCACAGCACCCCTTTCTTTTCCCCCATCTTTTTGAGTTCTGCCCCGTTTCTCACCCTCTGCAAACAAACGCTCCATTTTTGCCCTCCTTTTCTCATTTTAGTCAAAGACATTTTTTCTCCTCTGAGGTTTCGGGCTGTTCTGCGCTGCAGCAGCTCAGTGGCTGTGCATTGAACCTCAGCGGCTGACAATATATCAAATCAGCAGTGGAGAGCAGCTACTGCACCTGCAGAGCTAGGTGAAAGAGCTGTGGTCCTGCTCTTTCAGCCCTGAGAGGGAACGCGATTTGTGTGGCCCAAACAGGTCCTTTTGTCAGCACCGCAGTGGAACAAACACCATAGCCTGAAAAAGACTTTAACCTGTTCAGACTGGCAGCACAGCACATTGAAACTTATTTTACCGCACTGGCTTTTACCTGAGACTGTACACCTATGCACACAGAGCACATAATCAAGGGTTACAGACAGTGTTAGTAATAAAATATTACAAAATAAACTAATTATTCCTGCACATATTTCATATGACCTTTGCTTCGATTAACCCCTTTACAGAGAAGTCAAAGCTGGCAATTAATGCACACCTCTATATACAGCTCTACAATTCAAGATATGAGCATTACAGAGAGTGGGAAAATAACTTATATGAAACAAGACTTGCAGCATTGTGAATATCATGCTATTTCCATTTATTTTCATAATTTTAGTACAGAATGGGCCGCAGACACAAAGATATTCATGAAAATTTGACTCTGAAGTTGTAAAAAATATTGAGAATTGAAAAAAATAGGACCAAGGGTCCTGTAGCTTACCGGCAAGCAGTCTTATAGTGATGATGTAAGTTATGAAAATTTCATGTGAAGTTTGACATTTGAATCAATGCAAATCAATGTCAAGGCCACTAAATAAAAGTTCACATACATTTATAGGACCTCCTGTAATACAAACACAAACTTAAGCTCTGAAGCAGTTTTGGTGATACAAGTCATTGAAAATTCAATATGGCAATTGTGAAATTAAAGGTCACAGAATGTCAAGTTGTGGTCACCAAATGGACTTCATTTATGACTTTCTAAATGTCTCTATACAAACCTTGGCTCAATCTGTGACCATTTTGGTGATCCACGTCATTGTAATTTCACTGTCAAGTTTGACCCTCAAAGGTCACTGACAGTCAAGTTGAATGTCACCAAATCACAGTTCATACGCGACTTCCTAGATGTCAGTAACACAAACCTAGGCTCCGTCTGTGACCATTTTAGTGATACAAGTCATTGAATTTTCACGAGGTCACATTTGACCTTTGAAGGTCAATAGGAAGGTCACCAAATGAAAGTTCATATATGACTTCCTATTTGTCTCTAATGCAAACCTAGACTCCATCTGTGACTGTGTGGCAAAACACATTTCCATATAATACAAGGAAAAAACATTATAGAAAAGGCTTGAGGTAAAAATACATATTTAGGCCCTTTGCTGACATGGTATTTAAAGTGTATATGTAAAAAGCCTCTCTTCTAAGGATTAAATTGTCTTCATCCCCCCCCCTGTCTAGGGATAGAGACCTGTTCAATCCCAATGTATCTAAGGGTAGCAAGATTGTGCTTAAGTGCGTTGAAGTGGACAGCCACAGGATTTTTTTGGTCATTCCTCCTAATGCTGCTCCTGTATTCAGCGATACATGTTTTGAGGCCTCGTTGTGTCTTCCCAATGTATGCAAGACCACAAGGACATTTAATCATATATATCACATTTCTGGTATTGCACGTTATGACTCCCTTTATTTTGAACATCTTCCTTGTATGTGGGTGGGCGAAGGTGTTGCATTTGTATGTGAAGTTACATTGCGCGCAATGTGCGCATCTGTAGTTACCATCGGGAATCGGTTGAAAGAATTGTGGTGCATGATCTAGTTGTTGGTCTGCTCTGACAACAAGTTTACATATATTGGATGGGCGTTTGTAGACAAAGGGTGGGGGCTGTCTGAAGGAGATGTCTTCGAGAGTGGGGTCTGAGCTAAGGATAGGCTAGTGCTTCCTCATGATGTTTTTGAACTCTCTGCGCAGTGGCAAATACTGTGTTATACATGAGTCTTTTCTCATCTTTTCTCTCTTTCTTTCTGTTGAGGCACTGTTCTTAGTCCATATCCCTGAATCTGTCAGATGCATTTCTCATCCATCTCTCTGTGTAGTCTCGCTCCCTAAAATGCTGGGACATAGAGGCGCACTGTATGGAATAGTCTTCATCAGAACTGCATATTCATCCTATTCTATTAAATAGGCTGATAGGTTGACTGCGTTTTAAACTGGTCGGGTGGTAACTTTTCCCATGCAAGATAGTATTTCTATCTGTGGGTTTTTTTGTAGTGGTCTGTTGTTAACGCATCGCCATCTTTCGATATTAAAAGGTCCAAGAAGCAGATTTTCGTCTCATTGAAGTCCACAGTAAATTTCAGATGTTGGCTCTTATTATTTAAAAAGGCCTGAAAGCTAAAAAGTTCGGTGTCTGTACCAAACCAAATCAAAAGAATGTCATCTATGTATCTGCCCCAGAGAACAATCTTAGGGGAAAATGGATTAACAACAGTATTAAGGACAACATTGTGCTCAAAATGACCCACAAACAAGTTCGCATAGTTAGGTGCCATGGTGCACCCCTATGAAGATATTATTGGTGAAAAAGGTTTGAGCGCCTGTAACAGTGGAATTTGTGGTTGTGTACAGCGATTTGTATGTGTATCAGTAAATTTGAGGTCACATACTCTATGAGTTTTGTACTTGTAGATTTTTTTTCTCTGCACAAATACAACACAACACTTACACATTCACAAATTCTTAATTACAGGTGCACAAATCCGATTTTACGAGTCACAGATTAAAAAACTGACACGCTCACATTTTTGCTCCTATCGTTGCTGTTATGGTTCTGCCCCATGTGTGCTGTTTTGTCATTGTGCTTGTGCTTTTTCTCCCGTGCCTTACTTTCGTTTTATTTTTCAGTTTTTATTCTGCCGTCTGATGATCGATTCCCTCTCTGCCAATCTCCAGTGATGTCACGTGACAGCCTTCAGCATGCCTGCGTCTCGTTGTCCAATCACGTTTCCTCTTTCGGTTTCGACAGTGGTATTTCATTTATTGTTTCCACCTGTGCTTAATTCTGGGTCTCGCTAAACTGAGTGAATGCGTTCTCTGACAGGATAATTACTAACCGTACTAACCAGCACTTATTTGAGGGTGACTGTAAATATTTCGTCATGTGGTATTAACCTTTATTAACTCATTAGCGAGTGCAAGTGTTTCTAGCCTTAGTAATTCCTGCCTAAGCTTTCCCTGACTAACAGCGTTTAAAGCTGTGCTTTCCTTTGCTTCTCTCGTGGTGCTTTTTACTCGTCACGTTTAGACTACCTTAATCTAAACTGTCTAGTTTGATTGATGGTCTCAGCGTCTTGTCTCGAGTTATTATGGTTTACCTGGTCCTCGTTAATTTGTTTATTAATCCCATGTGTTTCTGTTTCCATTCGAGATTGCGTTCCGAGTCCCCGCCTCCTCTCGTGACTATTTATGTGGCAGAGATGGGAGGAGACATCAGACAGAACTTTGCTAGACTCTGCTCTGCACTGTGAAATCTCAGCTCCTTGTGCCTTCCGAGTATTTCCTTTGTATGATTCCTGAGTCTTGTATTTTGCTGCGCCCACGTCTTGTTTGCCCCTTGTTTATGTCTCCCAGTGATTCCATCAGTGTAGTTAGGTTCAGTTTTTGTTTTTCTAGTTTATCCAGCCTTGGAGTGAGTATTTCTGTTTCCCCCTGCCTTCGGCAGTGTACCTTAGTTTTCCCATTCGTTCAGTGCATGTGCACGGTGTTTTGTTTCTGGCCTGTGTGCCCATTTTCTCCTAGTGTTTTGTGTTTTAATAAACACTTTGGATCCTGCATCTGGTGTCCCCCTGACCTCTTCCTAACAGTTGCAGTATATTTTGTGCAAAACATATTTGTGCACCTGTATCAAACAATGTGAAGTTGTGGACAAAATTTGAATATGTGCAAATGTGAATTTGTGCAATAAAAGTTCAATGTATGTGAAATAATTTCTCACGAAAATATTTGTTCTATTAAAACACAAATACAAATCGATAACTACAACTACTCGAATCTTCCCCACGAGTCACAGATTCTGTTTCCTACAAGTCATGCTGGGCTTACACCAAACGATTTTCACAGTCCCAGACTAAAAACTGACAGTCTTTAGGAGTCTAACTGGAGTCTCGGCACGCTCCCGTCATCTCGATCGTTAAGTTTAAGGTGGTAATCTGCAGTCTATGACCGCGTTTCATACCAGTCTTTCCCTAGTCTTGGGCTTGCGGATCATATCAAACGTGTTTAATATTATCGCAAGTCGCAGTGACATAACACAATCAACAACCAATAGATGAGCACTTCTCCATTTTTGCAAAACTTCTGCTGAGCATGATGGGAAAAAATTGCATGATGGGGGAAAAAAGCAAAAAAATCTAGTTGTAGTCTTGTAAATAGTGACCCTACAAGGTTCACAGTCTTTGTAAAATCTTTAGTCTGAGACTAGTCTGGGACTAAAAACTCTAAACACTAGTCTTTAGATGTGAGCTGATAGTCTTTTCTAAGTCTTTTCAAAGTCGTCTGGTGTGTGGGTAGCATCACAGATTCTGTTTCCTACAAGTCACAAATCGCACCCCGTCCACTGAGATATGTGGTGCAAAACTATCTGTGCGTTCAGTCTATGGAGAAAAAGGTGGGTGCTGATCTGAGATCGACTGATTCCACAGCCAATCAGAGGAGATTGGCTTTCGTCCCACAGCCAATCAAAGGAGAGGGGCTTTTGTCTACATTGCGGAGTGAAAGGAGAATTCCCGTAGGTGGAGCCGATTCAGCACATATACTGTATTATTAAACTAACAGCAGCAGAGACAGCGATTTAGGCAACATTCAAGGTAGGTTAAATTTTGAACCACATTAATAAATTCACTCCGACGCGAAGCTGAAAATACTGTCACTTTTCCTCTGTTTTGCTAACGCTAACCCTCCTCCCTGCCGCGTGCATTTGTTTTCAATGAAGTCGCTGAGAAATCAATCCGTAGTGCGGTGGATTATCATATACTATATTTTATTAATCGCTGATTTCCGTATTGCCTTCCCTGATAGCAGACTGACCTCTTTCAGACATAATGAACTGGTCGTAAACTGGTCAATACGTCATACGTCGTATATTCGACTATTTAACGACGTTAATTTGACGTCTTTATGAGACCAAAAATTTTCTTATTTTTTATATGACCATTATGTGACGTATTTTTTACGTCAATTATTTACCACTTATTCTACGTCTTTTTAAGACTAGAATAATACGTATTTTTTACGTCAATTATTTACCACTTTTTCTACGTCTTTTTAAGACTAGAATAATACGTATTTTTTTACGTCATTTATTTACCATTATTTTCACGGCCTTTTCAAGACCACAACATTACGTGTTTTTTACGTCTTATTATTTACCACCTTAAGAAATTACGTCAATTATCATATAGCTACCACCCCAGGAAATAAGTTTCATTTTATAACGCATTTCCTTTCTTCTTACTTGAAATTTCAAAAAGGGAAATTTATTTAGGGATGGTCCTGGATGCATATTTTTTCCCCCAGGTAAGTTCAGGGCTAATTACCATAAATGGGCCTGTCTATCAAGCTGGCAATGTGTCTATACAGCTGGCACTTGTGACGCATGCGCGATGGACACTGTGTGAAAAAGTTATTCCGAGTAGCTAGTCAGTCGCGTCCATAGAGCTTGCAGTATACAGCTAGCTGTACGCTTGCTTATTCTGAATTTTATGCCTGCAAGAATATGCCAAATAAACCATGCTAGATGTAAATGTTATTGTTCTGACAGATGCAATAAGGGCCAATGCACTTACCACAATGATAACAGATGTTGAGGGGGCCATAAAGCACTACCTCAAGTATGCGTATCAACGGGTGCCAAAGAAACGGCAAGAAGCAGAACTTGGAGGATGAAGTAGATTCTGAATAGAAGACAACACCATGCTTGTCAGGATTTGCTTTGTTTTTTTCCCCTTTTTTGCACTTCAACAATTCATTATGTTTTCAATCTTCTTTTTTTCTTTTTACCTGTTCAGTTTGTCTAAAAGCCTGATTGATCATATTTATGTTTCAAGGGGAAGTCCGAGCAGATAATAAGTTTGTTTGAATAGAAGCACATAAATGAGAGGAACATATTACTGAAAGTTTGAGCAAATTACGAGTCAAAATAAGAAATTTATGAATTTTTGAAGTTGTGATCAAACACAAATTGGTTACTCTGCATTGTATATTATGAGCTCTCCTCCCATTAGCACAGCATCGGAAAAATCTATTCCATCATCAATGACAAAGAAAATGAAAAATTATGAAACTTTATGTACAGAGAAATTGGATGGTGAGCTCACAAGATACATCACAGTGTTGCCAATGTGTGTGTGATTAATCTCAATTTAAAAAATTCATAACTTACTTATTATGACTCGGAATTCACCCAAACTTTCACCGACCTGTTCCTCTCATTATTATCCTTCTTATCTGGGTGGACTTCCCCTTTAAGCCAAGGAAATGCTACCTGAAGATTCTTGTTTTAGTGTTCTCATTGTACCATTATGTAGCTTAAATTTTTAGGATAACTTTTTCTTAAACAGAACTGACATCTTGTATGAATGCCATGTTAGAATCCCTTGGTTATTGAAGGCATATGTATATATATGCAGGTTAATTTATAGTTGTTTCCTCTCATACATGTACGTTAATTAGTAGCGTAACGCGAACAATGTGGTCTCGAGTGCAAATCTGACGATACAGGCCCCGCCGCTGATGCGTCCATAAGTTTCTTGATTTTCCTACAGGGTTAATGCATTTAACATTCTAACTTTTGTGCTCCTTGACATTTTATAGGGCCTACATAGGCTACAACACACACTAAGGGTTACTACACTATTTCATTCTATAATACAAAGTTTCCTATTTATTTCTTAACATTATTATCTTAAAATTATTATCTTAATAATGGTCATCATCAAGAACAATAAGGCATAATGAGTAAATGGACAACACATTAACATAACTTTATTGGGATGATCTGAAATTTTGTGAACAGCAAGGAATTGTGGGAACAATAATCAGCGAGCGAGTGGACAGCGTAAAAACAGTTGATCTGTGCTCACGCTCATGCAGAAAAGGGGAGAGCGGCTTTTAAGCGTCTTTTAGCTATGAAACCAAATGTGCTTAATTTCGGCACCTTGACCAACCTTTCCTCCTGCTCCTTACGCTCTTGCCGCTTCCTGCAGCCACTTTTATGTTTGAAAGGCATAAATACTTCGTTTGTAGCCTATCTTGCATGCAAGATTAAACCATAGACTGTCCTTGGATTAAACGATCGGACCGTGACATCGTCACGTGGGTGGTCTATGGAATGTTGTACATTACCCAGAAACACTTGCTGTCTCAATGATGATTTCAACAGCAGAATAAACTTATCATTGTTTGTTTTATTAAGCATTTTTCAAAAAGAAATCTAAATTATTTAATGTTGTAACGACTTTTGTTTAGTTAAAATGATGAATGTACCATGATGACATCGACTTGCCAGTACCATGACTGAGAAATGAATGCAGTTGCAGTGGTATAAATATGCTGTAGTACGTTTTTTCAACTGAATGGTTGAACTATTACTAGTGGATTGAGATTGCAGGTCGAATTGTGACAGGCAATAAACACAAAAGATGTCGGTTACTATGGACCGGAAAAGCGTAATAATGAAATCCTCTGCTGCCGCGCGCCAGTGCCGTTGCACTCACTGCACCCGCAGTTGTTACGCCACTGATGTTAATCTTGTTTCAGTTATGAACTAAAAATAAGTAATAAGCTCGCGTATTACTCTCAATATGATGTGTTTTCATTATTGCAATATCGGATATTAAGTTAGTCAAATCTATTGACATATTTTCCAGACCAATTTTAATTGCCTTTACTCAAATGTGCTTCCATTCTATTATCATATTTTGCAACATGTTTTGTGTAGTGACATTTTGTAAAACTTGTTGGCAAGAATAATGTCACCTCATTTGATATCTGAGTCAAGAGCAAAGAAATGTACATGTGCAACAATGTCTACCTTGTATCTGATCAAAGTTTATTTTACTATAAATGTGCAGCTGAAATTTGTGCATATGTATTAGTGTTGCCAAAAATGTTTTCTCTTAATTTACAGTACTGACTTAACAATGATAAAATAAAGACGTCTATTTTTTACCAATTTGAAAAAAGTATGACGTGATATTTACCAGTATGAAAGCTTGTTTTTGGTCTCAAAGACGTTATAAAGATGTCTATTTTTTACCAATATGACAAAAAATGACATCAAAAAATGACGTCTCTTTTTACGTCTGGTGCTGTTGCAAACTGATGTCTTAAAGACGTAAATATATGACGTAAATAAGACGTCTGACAGGTCGTAAAAATGACGTCTACAGGACGTAATTTTTGCCAGTCTCTGCTATCAGGGTTGTTATTGGCCGAGGGCTAATACCGCGACCCAAAGGCCAATAACAAGGCAATGCGAAAATAAGCAATTTATAATATTTTTATTAATTGGTTAAGTATGTTGTGCTATCATGACAATATTATGACTATGACTTCTGAAGTAGTAATCTGAAGTACGCGCTAAATGCTAGGTCCGCGACTGTCGCCTGCTTCTTTGAAGAGAGCGAGTGCCGCAGTGACCGCGACCGAAAGGCCAATAACAAGGCAATATGGAAATAAGCAATTAATAACATATAGTATATGATAATCCACCGCACCACAGATTGATTTCTCAACGACTTAATTGAAAACAAATGCACGCGGCAGGGAGGAGGGTTAGCGTTAGCAAAACAGAGGAAAAGTGACAGGACGCTAAATCTCTCAGCTTCAAGGTCGAGTGAATTTATTAATGTGGTTAAAAATTCAACCTACCTTAAATGTTGCCTAAATCGCTGTCTCTGCTGCTGTTAGTTTAATAATACAGTGTATGTGCTGAACAGAGGTTTATAAAGTACTCGAAAAAAATAAGTAAAAGTAGAAGTGCCATAACTGAAAGTTACTTTGGTAAAAGTCACCCATAAGAAAATTACTTGAGTAAAAGTCTTAAAGTAGCTCACATTAAATGTACTCAAGTACAGAAAGTATCTTGTGAGAAAATATACGTAAGTATCAAAAGTGCAAGTACACCTACAAAGCATTTTTCATAGTACGCATAGAAAGAAAGAAAACAACCACACATTGTTCTCTTCTTGTTCTCTTTAATCAACTTGCAGGTGAATGAAAGATGCAGTATTCAAAAAACAAACAGGCAGTCTGTGCTTTATACTTCATCTTCTTTGAGTTTACTGGCAGTTTACAAAACCACTGGAATTGACAATAATTAACAGTAGAATGACATAGTATCAATACCATGTTGAATTTTTGCTTCAGAAAACTGATTTTTCATAACTACTAATTGGAATACCATTGGCTCACTGTAGCTGAGGTGGTTGCTAGAGAGGGCAACGATTTTTTTCTGTTGCAAGAGAGAATTTTTTTTGAACTGCTGGATAGATACTGTGGGCAAGAGTATTGAGCAGTTTGCACATCAGGCTTAGCTGAGGAGTTTAATTCAGGCAACTCCTGAAAAACAGGAATCGGAGTGAACTCGTCCATAATATTCTAAACGTGTTTGAGCTGCTTGCTTGTGAATATTCAATAACTGATCCTGGTGTGCCATCTTGTGACAGAATATTGTAACTGCGTGCATAAATTTGCAGCTCCATGTCTGCTGGCGGGCACATCTGCTCAAAGAGCGGTTAAGATACCGTGCCGAACACCGTTGTTCTTCTCGAGCGCGCCAAATCCAGATAATCCTTAAATGATTAATTACATAAATATTTTAATTTGTGACGAGTAACGAACTGGCCACTGTCAAAGTAACGAAGTAAAAGAATACTTTTTCTCTTTTAAATGTAGTAGAGTAAAAGTAAAAGTCCCGGTTTAAAAAAAAAAAAAACTCAAGTAAAGTACAAATCCTCAAAAAAAAACTACTTAAGTACTGTAACGAAGCACATGTACTTCGTCACTATACACCTCTGGTACTGAATCGACTCCACCAACGGGAATTCTCCTTTCACTCCGAAATGTAGATAAAAGCCCCTCTCCTTTGATTGGCTGTGGGACGAAAGCCGATCTCTTCTGATTGGCTGTGGAATCAGTCGATCTCAGATCAGCACCTGCCTTTTTCTCCATAGGCTGAATGCACAGATAGTTTTGCACCACATATCTCAGTGGACGGGGCGCGATTTGTGACTTGTAGGAAACAGAATCTGTGACTTGTAGAAAACAGAATCTGTGACTCGTGGGGAAGATTCGAGTAGTTGTAGTTATCGATTTGTATTTGTGTTTTCAAAGAACACAAATATTTTCGTGAGAAATTATTTCACATACATCGAACTTTTATTGCACAAATTCACATTCAGATTTGCACATATTCAAATTTTGTCCACAACTTCACATTGTTTGATACAGGTGCACAAATATGTTTTGCACCAAATATACTGCAACAATAGGAGCAAAAATGTGAGCGTGTCAGTTTTTTAATCTGTGACTTGTAAAACAGGATTTGTGCACCTGTAATTAAGAATTTGTGAATGTGTAAGTGTTGTGTTGTATTTGTGCAGAGAAAAAAATCTACAAGTACACAACTCATAGAGTATGTGACCTCAAATTTACTGATACACATACAAATCGCTGTACACAACTACAAATTCCACTGTGACAGGTGCTCAAACCTTTTTCACCAATAATACCTTCATACACCCCATTGCAGACCCCTTAATTAGTAGGAAAAAGTCATTTTTGAACATGAAGAAATTCTTAGTCAGAACACTCTCAGTTACTTTTTTATGCATTCAACACCCGGGGTCCTGTTTGAATGATCAGAGAGAAGCCTACGGCAGTAATGCCGACAATGTGTGGGATGTTGGTGTAGTGACTCAACATCAAAGGTGGTCGATAATGTATTATCAGCTGGTAGTCAAACTTCTTTAAGAGGTCTAATCATGTCCATAGAGTCTTTTGTAAATGATGGAAGAGTGGCAACAAGCGGTTTTAAGAAAAAATCTGTAAATGTGGAGATCTTCTCTGTCAGTGAGCCAATACCAGCAATAATGGGCCTACCTGGAGGCTTCTCTTGATTTTTATGGATTTTAGGCAATGTGTAAGTAACCGGTATTACAGGATGGTCAACTTTCATGAAATCAAATTCTTTTTTATTTATCTCACCATTCTCAAGCAGACATGTCAGGACATTATGTATTTCTTTTTTGAACATTTCGGTAGGGTTTGATTTTAATCTCTCATAAAGAACAGAGTTCCCCAATTGATGAATAATTTCAGCATCATAATCATGAGTATCCCATCACTATAACTGCTCCATCCTTGTCAGCTGGTTTTATCACTACAGTATTGTCTCTACTCAGTTCTTTAAGAGTTTCCCTTTGATCCTTAGTCAAATTGTCATGGACTTTATATTCACGTTTGTTATGGAACACTTGGGATATGTCTCTTTCAACCATACGGCAGAAAATCTCGAACGAGGTGTTCCTATTTCTAGAGGGTAAAAAAGTTGATTTACCTCGGAAGTTGGTCGTGAGTCTTTGGTCAGCTGAGGGGGCACTGGATGATTGTGGACTGCTGGTGGACGAAGAACTCACAACAGTCTCCGTGAGAGGGTCGCTGTTGAAGAATTCCCTTATACGTAGAGTTCTGAAGAATTTCTGAAAGTCCACATAGGCATTGAACTCATTACAGTAGGTGGTCAGCACGAAGGACAGGCCCTTATTAAGAGCCGAAAGGCATAGTGGTGAGAGGGCCTTGCTGGAAAGATTGATCACATTGAGTAGTTGTGATGACTGCTGGTTATATACTCCCTTGTCCATTCGCCTCGTCCTCTTGCCCCTCCTGCATTTCTTCTTTTTCCTGCAGGTGGTTTCGCCTTGGTGCCCATGCGCCTCCCCATTGGAGCAGTACGTCTGTCTAAAAACGAAGAAAAGGCTGTGGATGTTGAGCTGTATGTATCGGAGTCGGTGTCGGCGGCTGTGGAGAAGCCTCTTTCGTCGTTTTTACTGGTGCCGCACCGCGCTTCACCTCTCTTGGAGTGGTCAAACACCCACATGTACATCTTGTCCTTCTCGTAATCCTCCGTGTCCCTTTTAAACTTTTTCCTTTTCAGATTTTCAAGTTCATTTTCAAGGTTTCCTTTATAGAACTCACATTCGGAGACGTGCTTTTAAATCGTCTTTGTCTAGATATTCCTTGTCCAGTCTCTCAAGGGTCTCTTTGATTTGACCCCGGACAACAGTCAATTGTTCAGTCATCTGTTGGATAATTAGGACCATCAGGTCAAAAGAGCATTCATTCATAATTTCACACCGCTTTTGGCAGAATGCCGGGTTGTTAGTCCAACTGTTGGTGCTTTTTGTACGCGGAGGCCTCGAGGAATTCTTTTATGCCGCAGATAGTCGCTCAACGTAACCGCATGAAGGAACAGGCGCGTCTCTCGGCTAAGTAGATCCTTCAGGGTTTTCTTTGAGTTGCCTGTGGAGGCTGGAAGGCTGGAGGCATCTCCAAACAGGGACTCCTTAAAGATGATCTTGTCACAGGCATCTTGGTTGAATTCAAACGTGTTGCCAGTAGCCATCTGGGTGACGAAAATCAGCTTCTTGGACCTTTTAATATTGAAAGATGGCGATGCGTTAAAAACAGACCTCTACAAAAAAACCCACAGATAGAAATACTATCTTGCATGGGAAAAGTTACCACCCTATCAGTTTAAAACGCAGTCTACCTATCAGCCAATTTAATAGAATACGACGCATATGCAGTCCTGATGAAGACTATTCCATACAGTGTGCCTCTACGTCCCAGCGTTTTAGGGATCGAGACTACACAGAGAGATGGATTAGAAATGCATCTGACAGATTCAGGGATATGGACCAAGAACAGTGCCTCAACAGAAAGAAAGATAAAAAAGATGAGAAAAGACTCATGAATTACACAGTATTCGCCACTGAGCAGAGAGTTTGAAAACATTGTGAGGTAGCACTGGCCTATCCTTAGCTCAGACCCCACTCTCGAAGACATCTCCTTCAGACAGCCCCCACGCTTTGTCTACAAACACTCATCCAATAAACGTAAACTTGTTGTCAGAGCAGACCAACCACTAGGTAACGCATCACAATTCTTTCCACCAATTCCCGATGGTAACTACAGATAATTTCACATACAAATGCAACGCCTTCGCCCACCCACATGCTGGGAAGATGTTCAAAATAAAGGGAGTCATAACGTGCAACACCAGAAATATGATATGTAAGACTTAATGTCCTTGTGGTCTTGCATACATTGGAAAGACACAACGAGGCCTTAAAACACGTATCGCTGAACACAGGAGCAGCATTAGGAGGAATGACCAAAAAAATCCCGTGGCTGTCCACTTCAACGCTCTTAAGCACAATCTTGCTATCCTTAGATACATTGGGATTGAATAGGTCTCTATCCCTAGATGGGGGGGAGATGTAGACAATTTACTCCTTAGAAGAGAGGCTTTTTACATATACACTTTAAATACCATGTCACCAAAGGGCCTAAATATGTATTTTGACCTCAAGCCTTTTCTATAATGTTTTCTCCTTGTATGGTAAATATTATATGAAAATGTGTTTTGCCATTATGATATTTGTGGTCTTGGATTTTAAGTCTCTGCATATACATGTGTTGAAATATGAAACATGCATTTTCCCATTTTTTAAAATGAAGGAAGATCCTTGTATGGTAAATATCATATGAAAATGTTTTTTGCCATTATGATATTTGTGGTTTTGGATTTTAACTCATTCCCTACGGCACGCCGCTGCCAACGGTGCGGCGAATTCTGCCATTCCCTACTATAAGCCAGTGCCAGCGGCGTGGATGACCATTCGCTGTCCGACGAAAACACAAAATCAGTTGACGATCGCGGCCACCTGTACTTCAATACTTTATACTGTGTAATTTTCGGGAAAAGTATTCCGTACAAACGCGACAATTTTATATAAAAGTATTCTTTAGGGAATGAGTTAAGCCTCTGCATATACATGTGTTTAAATATACATTTTCTCTTTTTTCAGTGTTTGTGTCACTGAGATATAGGCCAAGCAGCCTGTCTGTCATTTTGATTGCCGCCCTTGGGTGCCGCCCTGCTGGTTAAGATGGGCTCTTAATTGGTACGGTCATGTGATATAGGCCGCTCTCTTCCTGTTTCTCATATGCCTGACGTGGATCCAGGGTGATCGAAATGTTGCTATGCTTTTTGAAATTAATAAAGTTTATATTTTTGGAGCAAGAGCAGTGTACAGACCACTCCGCTTTCCATATCTGACATGCTTGTCTGGCACCTGCGGATTACTTTTTTGGATGTGTGCACCCACTCTCCAAAAATTCCTATAACAGAAACCTACTCATTTATCTCAAGTAAATTTGAAGTGGGAGAGGTGGCGTCAGGTGGGCGTTAAGTTGCATCCTGAGGGGTGGTTAACAATAGGTACTGCGACGATAATGGCCGTACATATTAAAGTCGGGAAGTAATCACACTTTATTCATTAAACAACAGCGAATTATGTACCATTACAAAGGTTGCCAACATGTCCACTCATGCTTGCTGGCTGTATGGAAACTGTCTCAAGTTCATTGTAATTATGGGTAGCAAGCTAGCTACAGTCTGCATAATCATGCATAATTCTGTGTTATGGAATGAATCTCTGTTTCAGCTGGAATCCTTTATACCCCCGTACCACAGAGCTTTCTGGCTCATCAGTCACTGGTCAGAAGCAAAGTTTATTTCTTTGATCCGATACGGCGAAATCGTCCGATGAAGGAACTAGATCGGACGATTTCGCCTCATCGGATCAAGCCCGACACGTCGGACACTGACCTGATAGTGGACAAACACGAATCGGATTCATCGGCCTGTGATACCATAGTCTTCCGTGGGTGACCGGAAATAAACTTTGCTTCCGACGAGTGACCAATGACCCAGAAAGCTCTGTGGACCTGGGGTATAACCAAATCGTTAGCAAACTCTCAAACTTCCTGAAACGCCATTTTATGTTATATTGGCCAAATTACCAAGGCAACAGAGGCAAGTCCGCTCTATAGAAATTCTAGCTAAATGATAACAACAGCTGACAAACTGTGTGATGTCACCAACGGACAAGCTGACCTTCACAGCTCAGTTTAACAAGAAGTTCACTGTGGCTTGGTCAGCACTCTCTGTTCTTGATGTCTATTTATGAGAAAACCATGAGTCATGGCATAATGAGAGTCGCAGTGGGTGAGAGAAGATAAGTTCCCTTCGTTTTAACAAATAAATTGTCTCTGTAGGTTGAAAACTGTGGGATTTATAAGAGGTTGACAGAGATTTTTTTGAAGAATTTTCAGGTCCGGCTGTCAGAGTGTATCTGACATCTCCCATTCTGGCTCCAAACATTGCATCCTTTAAAAACCCATTATAACCTGAAAAACTGAAAAAAACATAAAACTTAAACTGCTGTAATGGAAAAACTATTATAGCTATGAAAAAGTGGACTCAAGCCAAAAAATTCTCACGTGTTGTGATCCATTTACAGTTTCAACGGTCTTTCTATGTTGAAGTACGGCAACATAATGAGACTCCAAAGGGGGCTGGGTTTGATCACTTTTTCGACGCCTTCCCACACACTTTGAATGTGAATGTTTTTGTACTGTTTTTTGCGTGAGTGCGCATGTGCAGTTGTTTCATCTCTGGGTTTGTTACAGGCCATGTGATTTATATGAGTTTGCTTCTAGTGAAAATGTATCGACACTAAAGCGTTGAGGTGCGAATTTTTTGCGCGAATGTTGCATGTTTTCCATTTCGTTTTGCTGGTTATTTGAAATGTAGACATCTGACAAACTTTAGTTCCAGCTCGGCCGTTTTGTTTGGTAGGCCTGGTCTTGAAAAACTGAGACTTCTTCACAAAAACACATAGCATAGTGATCCCAATCAAGCCGCACGCTTTGATATGTATTTGACGGTTTCTCAAAACTGCGGGACGAGTACCGAATTGAAATCTGATATGGAAGAGGAATAAGAAGAATAATAAATGTGCAGGATAACAATAGTTCCTCTGGGGCACTCGTTCGGTGAGGAGTGCCTCTACGTGAGAGCCCGTGGCACTAATCATTCCCACAACGAGAATGAGGTAGAAATATGGTTAATAAGCAAAAACTCTGAAAACATCCATTTTTCATTACAATTGAAAGGTGTTGCTAATTTTATTTTTTTGACTCTTGCATAGCCTGAATGCATGTTTGAAGGCTCGTTCCATGATTATTGATGCTAAAAAAATTGTTTAAACTGGTTTGAGGCAACAAATTTTCTACAAAATTACCTCTGATGGTCAGTTGTTCCAGTATGTGAGGTGACATGAACTTTGAGCAGTTTGTCAGCGTTAAATATGATGGCATGATGGAAGGCACTTTCTAAGATTGTTCGTAGCCGCATTGTGGCCTTACACGATGGTGAAGGAGTTAAATGCTGCCATCACAATGTAAGAAACACTATCAAGTGTTCCAAAGAGACCAGTTTGCTGAAAACTAGTGGCAATAGTGGTGCAAAACGGAAGTTAAGTGCTCTGATGTTTGTTACAGTACCAGCGTGGATAAAGGTACCGCAAAAGTTAACGAGAAGTTGGCTTCGCATTTTCGTCTACCTTCCTCTGATCGGCCTGGTGGGTGGCGTAGGATTACAACAGGTGTCGGTGTAGTCCCGGCAGGCAGAACTTGGGGGGACTGTCGATAGGGGGGAGCGGTTTTTGGGTGTGACTGGCATGTACCAGATGTTATTACAGGCCTTGAATTTTGGCAAGAATAAACTACCACAACTATTTTGGATACGCAAGCTCGAAATGTGAAACTTTAATCAGTCCCGCTGTGAGAACAGTTTTCAATCCGCGCTACCCCATGACACTTGCAACTGATGCTTTATCGTAAGGGCACTGAAGGGCTTTATCGCGTTAATTTGTCGGTAACAGCCAAAGTTTATTCTTGAGATTAGCTCTCAAATTACAACCCCAATTCTGAAATAGTTGGGACGAAGCGTAAATTGTGAATAAAATCAAAATGCAATGACTTTCAGATCACATGAGAAATATGTTATTTTCAATAGAACATAGATAACATTTCAAATGTTGAAACGGAGACATTTTACATTTTTATCCACAAAATGAGCTTATTTCAAATTTTCTGGCTGCAGCAGGTCTCAAAAAAAGTTGGGACACAGGCAAAAAAGGGCTGAAAAAAAATTCAAATAGAAGAGAATCAGCTGAAAGAACATTTAGCAAGTAATTAAGTTAACTGGCATCAGGTGTGTAACGTGATTGGCTATAAAAGGGATGTCTTAGAGAGGCGGAGTCTCTCAGAAGTAGAGATGGCCAGAGGCTCTCCAACCTGTGAAGGCTTGCTTAAAAAAATTGTGGAGTACTTTAACAACAATGTTCCTCAACGTCAAATTGCAAAGGCTTTGAAGGTCTCATCATCGACAGTGCATAAAATCATCAAAAGATTCAGAGAAACTGGAAAAATCTCTGTGCGTAAGGGACAAGGCCAAAGACCTTTACTGGATGCCCGTGATCTTCGGGCCCTCAGACGCCACTGCATCACTCACTGGCATGATTCTGTCATTGACTGTACTAAATGAGCCCAGGAATACTTCAAGAAACCACTGTATGTAAACACAGTTCGCCATGTCATCCACAGATGCCACCTAAAACTCTATCATGCAAAAAGGAAGCCATTGTTGAGCATGATCCAAAAGCGCCGTTGTGCTCTGTGGGCCAAGGCTCATTTAAAATGGACTGTAGCAAAGTGGCAAAGTGTCCTGTGGTCAGACAAGTCCAAATTTGACATTTATGTTGGAAATCATGAGCGTCGTGTCCTCCGGGCTAAAGAGGAGAAAAACCACCCCTCCAGTTATCAGCGTTCAGTTCAAAAGCCAGCATCTCCGATGGTATGGGGATGCATTAGTGCATATGGTGTAGGAGACTTGCATGTTTTAAAAAGCACCATGAATGCTGAAAGGTATATAAAGGTTTTAGAGCAACATATGCTCCCCTCCAAATGACATCTATTCCAGGGAAGGCCTTGTGTATTTCAGCAGGACAATGCAAAACCACATACTGCCGCTATTACAACAGCATCGCTTCATAGTAGAAGAGTCCATGTGCTGAACTGGTCTGCCTGCAGTCCTGATCTTTCACCAATTGAGAACATTTAGTGCATAATTAAACAAAAAGTCCGTCAAAGGAGACCCAAAACTCTTTAGCAGCTGGAAGCCTGTATTCAACAAGAGTGGGATCAAATTCCAATGGCTACACTCAAGAAACTTGTCTCCTCAATGCACAGACACCTCCACTCTGTGTTAAAAAGAAGAGAGGATGCTACACCATGGTAAACAGGCCCCTGTCCCAACTTTTTTGAGACCTTGCAGCAGCCATCAAATTTGAAATGAGCTCATTTTGTGGATAAAATGGTAAAATTTCTCAGTTTCAACATTTGCTATGTTCTCTCTGTTCTATTGCGAATAAAATACTGGCTGGTGTGATTTGAAAGTCATCGTGTTTTGATCTTATTCACAATTTACATTTTGTCCCAACTATTTCAGAATTGGGGTTGTATGAGTAAAAGGCGACAAAAGTTAGCACACTTTATGTTCAACCATTTGATCTGACTGAACAAGTCACCGCTATCTTGACTGAGAGTTGTCGGCTTATACACAACGAGGACTAAAGCCTCCAGATTTCCAAAGTAAAGGCCGAAACATTTCTTATGGATTTAGGAATAAGTGACACCGTTATTGTAAGTTACAACTACATAGATATTTGCGTATTTTATTTCTGTTTTCAGAAGTGTGGGTTTTGTTCATAATTTAAAGTGGTGGCAAAATAAGTTGTTGCTGTTTTGCTTTCTATGATAACGGTGCTTTAGAACTAAAGGTTTAATTTCTTAATTCTTATTGGCAAATTTTACAGCAAAAATACTATGGCAAAAATACAAGAATTTGCAGACATTAACTTTCCTGGAAATAAATGTATCGCCAACTGTGCAAAAGAAAATCTGTAGCAAAAATTACTTCAGGCGTTTACACTATACTACAGATATAATGGATGTCATGTTGTCCAACAAAAAAAATTTCAATGCTGAACTTATTTGGACTTCTTTGCGACGTGGATTTACACTAAGATATGTGTGAAACGGCCGGCCAACATGCCTTCTCACTCACTCTACTTCTCGGTTCAGTGAGCAGGGCACGTCCACCTGACTTTCGGCCGACACATGCCAACGGCGCTTTGCTGAAAGTGTAAACTTTATCCATGCTGGTACTGTATCTTTGTAGGATAAGTAAAAAAAATATTGGCCGTTGATAGCATGACAACTCTGTGATGATATTAATTAGGGCTGAGACGATTCTGAATCGATTTTTTTTTTAGGCGTAGTACCACTACCTGCTGCCATGGGGCGAACATCCGAGCTTTCCCTTTTCCTTTATCAAACCCGACACAGGTTGAACGAAAGCGCCAAACATCAAAGGGCATGTGAAATGCTTCTGGAAAAAAAACTTGACTGACATCAGTATTTTTCGGCAACATGCTGCTCGGAGCCAAGTAAAGGACTACAGAATCGTCTCCTATTAACCAATTAGGCTACTCTAAGAAAAGTAACCTGTTCCAGTTTACTTTGCTTGATTAGCAATCAAATGGTGGATGCGTTTACTCTCTAAGTTGAATGAATAGAGCTGTTTATTAAGACGGCATGTTTGATTGCTACATTTTGAAATTTAAATGGCCATAGAACAGCACAGCATGAACACAATTTCCATTGCCACACATTTCGTGCGACTGTGATAATTTATATCTCACATTCACGTTTCATCCGCCTTTCGGAATGTTTTCCACCTTGTGCATTTTTTAGATGCTTAAAATCCAGGGCGATTTTTAATTTTTCTCTCAAAAAGACATTGTTATTTTTGTTTTTACTATATATTGTCTATCTGTTTACTTATTTTCATCAATATGATCCAATATTACATCCAATATTATTGAATAGTACTTGCTCTCTGGTTTATCTTCATTTTGTGAAGTGTATAATCATCACTGCACACTACTGTATATTGTTATCTGTTTACTTAGTTTGTATTTTCATCTATATGATCCAATATTACATGAAATGAATATTTTAATAGTACTTGGTTTCTGATTTGTCTTTGTTTTGTAAAGTGTATAATTATCAATGCACACCACTGTATTTCTGACATAACATGGCTTAAAGGGGTAAATTATCCTTATAAACACAAATTGTGCAATTTAGAAAGTCAACCCCTTGTTAAAATTTGGGGATTGCAATTGTGGTTGGAAGAAAAACCAGCATATACAGGTGAACTCCAGGACAGATGGTGTGAAACACTAGGCTAAGTGATGGATACATGTGCTGCATGCGCATTCTCAAGATGGGTTACACAACATAAATCGAGCAGTGCTGCAGAATTAGGCCAGTGGTGTGCTGGCGATCCCGTGGATTCTACCAGGTTGATTAAGTTTCATTTACCTGAGACCTGACTGCATGAAATTAATGCTATTTCCAAAATCCCAGTGTGAGTTGCATATATCTTGGGATCAGCATTTTGATAAAATACGACTTCCTGAATCAGCTGTGCTCTAGGCAACTTGCAGCCTCCATCTGGTCTGGCGCCATGATTCAGTACAGATATGACAGCTGTTCTAGCATGGACAGAGCACAGAACAGCTGAGGAATGGGAATTTAACACATCTGCGGCCTTTCACCTCTGACACGGCGACCTCTGCCAGCCTTTGCCTACGAGAAGACACTTCAGGTGTACTTTGCTAGCCATGGAAAAAGTTAGTTCCTTCAGGGCTGGCAATTTGTTGTTAATGGAAGACGTGGCTGGAGGATGTGTTGATGATTATCAGCTTTGAGTGCATCATGAAGAACATAAGAATCAGCAAGGCATATGTATTACAGAGTGATTTATATACAGAAAATCCACAATTTTTTTTTTCCGTTTGTTCCTCCCTTGGACGTTCATCTCACTGTCAGGTCTTCCTGAAGCAAAACTCACTGTTTACCTGGACAAGTGAGAACCTGTATGACTGACAGGTGGAAAAGACAGTGTTTACCTTGCGTGCAGAGGAGAGAAAACTGGGCACCGGGCTGTGAGGGCCCATCTGCTGTCCATCGATGAGCCTCCAATTAAAGTATTGCCCAGTCAATGTGCCAGTTAGCACTGCCACTGATATTGGCAGCCATAGCTATGCATATGTACTGTGAGAAGATATACATTGCTAGCAAGGAAATATTACCTGCGTGGAGTGGGGCACTGTGTAGAAAAGTGTTTTTGCCCAAGAACACACCATGAAAGCCATGGCAAGGACTCAAACTTAGGACCTTTCTAACCCAAGTCTAGAGCACTTAACTACTGCGCCATCGCGTCTCTGTGTGGATAGTATGATGCGATATAATTATTATTTTTTTACCAATATATTTTTAAGCTTAGGCATTTTAGGAGATCAAAGTTTACTCTAAAATACATATCACTTTTAATAATACTCACTGTGAGCGCAGTAATTAATTGGACAGAGACTCTTTTTTTTATTTTGGTTCTGTACCCTAGCAGTTTGAGGTTGAAAGGATACAATGAAACTGAGGTTGAAGTGCAGACTGTCAGATTTCATTCCAAATCAGATGAACCGTTTAGAAATGACAGGACCTTTCGTACAAAGTCCCACCCCCTCTTTTTTTGTGCATACAAACATTAAATACAACCCCAATTCCACAAAAGTTGGGATGCTGTGTAAATTGTAAATAAAAACAGAATGCATTGATGTGCAAATCTCATAAACCCACATTTTATGCACAATAGAACATAGACAACATATCTTATGTTGAAAGTGAGACATTTTACCATTTCATGAAAACTATTAGTTCATTTTGAATTTGATGGCAGCAACACATCTCAAAAAAGTAGGGAGAGGGGCAACAAAAGGCTAGAAAAGTAAGTGGTACTAATAAAAAACAGCTGGAGGAGCATTCAGCAACTGATTACGTTAATTGGCAACAGGTCAGTAACAAGACTGGGTATAAAACGAGCAGTTCAGAGGCAGAGTCTCTCAGAAGTAAAGATGGACAGAGATTCACCAATCTGCAAAAAACTGCATCTAAAATTTTTGGAAAAATTTCTGAAAAATGTCCCTCAATGTAAAATTGCAAAGACTGAATCTGCAGTGCTTAATATCATCAAAAGATTCAGAGAATCTGGAGAAATCTCTGTGCGCAAGGGACAAGTCTGAAGGTCAATATTGGATGCTTGTGATCTTCAGGCCCTCAGGTGGCACTGCATTAAAAACATGCATGATTTTGCTCAGGAATACACTGCATGGGCTCAGGAACACTTCCAGAAATCACTGTCTGTGAACAGAGTTTGCCGTGCAATCTACAAATGCAAGCTAAAGCTGTATCATGCAAAGAAGAAGCCATATGTGAACACGATCTAGAAACGCCACCGTCTTCTCTGGGCCAAAGTTCATTTAAAATGGACTGAGGTGGAATGGAAAACTTTTGTGTGGTCAGATGAATCAAAATTTGAAATTCTTTTTGGAAACCACGGACGCCGTGTCGTGCGGTCTAAAGAGGAGAGGGACCATCCAGCTTATTATCAGTGCTCAGTTCAAAAGCTTGCACCCCTGATGGTATTGGGTTGCATTAGTGCCTATGACATGGGGAGCTGATACATCTAGAAAGGCATTATCAATGCTGAAAAGTGTATATAAAGGTTTTACAACAACATATACTCCCATCCAGACAGTCTTGGGTCATTCCATGTCAAATGAAATAAAGCACTTTGTCGAGTTTAAGCTTTCTATCATTAACAATGTGCATTTTATAAAATAATGTTTCAATGTGCCTTTGATGCCATGAAATGCTGTGTCCACAAAAACACCATATTTTCAAAAATTTATTTTGAGAAAATGAATCAGAACCCCATCACAAATTTTGGATATGTTAATAACAGGCCTCTAATCTTTTAAAAACAGTCAATTTGATGTTGGTGGATGGTGTCCTTTTTTTGCTATAAAATGTTAAAAATAGCACAAATTTTCTTTTTTTCATTTTCAAGCCTTAATATTTTCTAGATTATTCATAAGAGAGGGCCAGAATTAGAATATAAAATACTCAACATATATGGGAAGCTGTATGTGCAATACCAAATCCCTGTCTTTGACATCAGGCTTTTTACAGTCCTTCAAATATGCTACCGCAGTGTGCACAGTAAACTTTTCGAGCAAATTTAAGCACCCAGAAATATATGATGAACTCAAGGGACACATTCATAAGTCCATATTCCGCAAGTTAAAGTAGCAGATTTTCACCCCTTAAAATTTGAAGGACCTAGCTGAAATACTTTTCTAGATATAGCCATGTGAAAGTGGCTCCTCAGAAATCGCTGTTCAAAATGGGCCGGAACTTAGTTGCAAAACAATTTTTTTAAGACAAAACTATTAAGAGTTGAGAGCTAAAATTTTGGATTTATCCTATTAGGAGGTGTGTGCACCCGCTGGATTTTTTTCAGCCAAATCTAAGATGGTCAAGTGGGAGGTTTCTCTGAAATTCGGACATTTGACATGGAATGACCCTCTTTTCAGAAAGGCCTTGCATATTTTAGCAAAAAAATGCCAAACCACATACTGCATCCATCACAACATTTCGTTTTATATTTCTAGCGGATTAGATTTATGATCTTCAAAAAGTATGCTGTTGTTTAGCTACCAGGTTAGCTCACCAAATTAAGTCGCTGCATTGCAGTATCGTAATGAGCACCACGGTCGGGTTGAAGCCCGGGTTACGGCAATTACCGGTAGCCTTTTCAGAGCAGTGCACGATTGGCTTTGCGCAGCAGGGAAATAAATTGGAAGGAACTGCCAGTTTGGTATTACAGGTCGCTAGTCGGTAAAATGTTAAGCTTGTACATGTTTGGGGGTCCTCCGCTCTTGCTCTGGGGTAAGTTTCCGTAACGTATGGACAATAACTACGTTAGCAACTTACGTGGCTGGGTCGACCATATACAGCCAATGATACAAACTAAGTAAGTTAGCAACCTTGCTTTTGGGAACGCACCACAGAACTTCATTCCCGCTCACTCACCCGTGCCCAAGGCTCCAGTTCGTGCTGGTGCACTTACAGTAGCTCTTGGCGTTCAGCTGCTTCCATGTCATCGCCGATTTCTTCCTTATTTTCCATTTCTCCTACCTCTCCATCATCATCAACATTGTTGCCAGTAGTTGAACTAGCACTGGAATCACCCTCTTCATCTTTGATGTCCAAGTCAAGGGAAAATTCTGATTTTTTTAGTGGCTTTCGACATCTTGCTTTGAATGCAAAATACACATACGATAGCCTATGTGTCACTTATGATATTGGGGGTGGCTTAAAGCCCGTTTTACATCCATGATTACTCTATTCCACGATCATCTCTGGGTGAAAGGTGTTGATAGTTGGCAAGAGTATTGCATGCCATTTCTGATGATACCAAATACAACAAGTTTTTATTAAGTTTCAAATCAATACATGTCTACTTCAATTGATTGTCTCCTCCTTTGCTCCCGCTGTTATCATTTCAATACCTTGCCACTGTTGTGACTATCCCATCAATATAATTTCCTTTTGAAATTTCCTTTCAGTGTGGTCACTTGATTGTTATGTTTCATACCCCACTAAACTTTCCAGTCAATTTGTGTCTTTTAGTACTGAGCTAAGGTCTTCTTCCGTGTGTTTCGGTAATTTAAAGAGGAGGAAGAACATAATTAATCTTAAGAGTCTAATTGATAGGACCAAGCTCCCAAGGCTTTAATCTGTCTCATTGGGACCGCATTCCTGTTAGCCCTTTGTTCCTGCCTGTCCCTCTCCATCAGTTTATTAGGAACACCTCCCAAGCCTTCGTTGGTCCCCAAGATTGGGAGTGCGTTTCCTGCTTCACGCTTTGGTCCTGCTGGCAAGTTGTCCTGCTTCTACAAGTGGGATTCTTCTCTACCCCGGGAGGGCCACTGGCCTGGGTGCCCTCTCCAGTCATTACTAGCTTAACTGTTCTGGGCTACACCCTTTACCTCTTCTATTACCGTATTTCTGTTAATAAAGACTCTCGTATGGATTGTACCTTAAATCTGCGATTAGTTCCTTGTTTGGATGACAACAGATAACATCCATTGAATCACTTTCATTGTTTGGTGAATACATTTTCGCACATAGTGATTACAGAGTTATTTTAAATACAATCATGCAAAAACGGCTTGCTATTTCCTCTCCTTTTATCGTTTTATTGAAGTTGCTTGGTTCCCGTTTTTGTTCACTTGACTAACAATAAAAGTATTTATGTCGGCCAAATTATAAAGACCAATATGTAGTCTAAAATGACCAAGAAATGATAGTGACAAAGTGATTGCTTACTGGCTATATAAGCAATGTTTGTTCATGAAAATGAATGGCCATTATCCTTGCAAATGTCAGTTATTTAGCCACAGAGGGCACGCCCCACTGGGGTAAAGTATATTCCTTAAATGTCAAGTGAAGGAATATTCATATGGAAGCATATAGCTTAACAATATTAAAACGAAAATACATTCTTGGCAATGTGTTTTTGTTTTCAAGATGCAAATGCATTATTTGTTTCATAATGAATGTGAAAAATCCTCCACTTTGCGTTTTCGTTTTCATTTTCAAATCAATGTACGCAATTGTTTTAATAATTTGAAAATTAAAATACATTCCCCATTAACGTTTTAATTTTCAAAATGTGCCCCGCCATATCCCTAACAAAAATAAAATGAAAACGCAAATCTTATTATGTAAATACATTCTTGGAAATGCATTTTCTTTTTCGAAAGGCAAGCACATTATTTGTATCATCGTGAAAATGATAACGTAATCGTTCGATTTGCATTTTCAAGTCCATGTATGCACTTTTTATGACAAATTGAAAATTAAAATACAATCCCCATTTGCGTTTTCATTTGCAAGAAGTATCCCGCCATATCCCTAACAAAAATAAAATGAAAACTCAAAACTTACAATGAAAATGTATTCTCAGAAATGCTTCTTCTTTTTCAAGAAGTGAACACGTTTTGTGTCTCATATTTAAAACGATAATGCGGTCTCCCATGGCAATTTCAATGTCATGGCGCTATGTGCTTTCTCTAACAACATTAAAGCGAAAATGCTTTCTGTGAGGAGGCAGGACTTTTCCCCATGACATGCTTTGGGTCAGATATTAATACAAAGTGGTCTCATTGGATGTCAATCCGTCCATTCTAGACTGGTTGTTCACAGAAGAGGCATTTCCAAGAAAGCATTTTCATTATAAATTTTCGTTCTATTTTTGTTAGCATTATGGTGGAGCACTTCTTGCAAATGAAATCGCAAATGGGAAATGTATTTGGAGACCTGCAAGTAAGAAATACCTAAGTAACATTTTTTTACAACCCCAATTCCGAAATAGTTAGGACAAAGTGTAAATTGTGAATAAAATCAAAACGCAATGACTTTCAAATCACACCAGCCAGTATTTTATTTACAATAGAACAGAGATAACATAGCAAATGTTGAAACTGAGAAATTTTACAATTTTATCCACAAAATGAGCTCATTTCAAATTTGATGGCTGCTACAGGTCTCAAAAAAGTTGGTACAGGGGCCTGTTTACCATGGTGTGGCATCCCCTCTTCTTTTTAACACAGAGTGGAGGCGTCTGGGCATTGAGGAGACAAGTTTCTTGAGTTTAGCCATTGGAATTTGATCCCACTCTTGTTTAATACAGGCTTCCAGCTGCTGGAGAGTTTTGGGACTCCATTGACAGACTTTTTGTTTAATTATGTGCCGAATGTTCTCAATCGGTGAAAGATCAGGACTGCAGGCAGGCCAGTTCAGCACACGGACTCTTCAACTACGAAGCCATGTTGTTGTAATAACTGCAGTATGTGGATTTGCATTGTCCTATTGAAATACACAAGGCCTTCCCTGGAATAGATGTTGTCTGGAGGGGAGCATATGTTGCTCTAAAACCTTTATATACCTTTCAGCATTCATGTCGCCTTTTAAAACATGCAAGTGTCCCACACTGTATGCAATAATGCATCCCCATACCATCGGGGATGCTGGCTTTTGAACTGAACGCTGATAACAGGAGGGGTGGTCTTTCTCCTCTTTAGCCCGGAGGACACAACCCCCATAATTTCCAACTAGAATGTCAAATTTGGACTCGTCTGACCACAGGACACTTTGCCACTTTGCTACAGTCCATTTTAAATGAGCCTTGGCCCACAGAACACGGCGGCGCTTCTGGATCATGCTCAACAATGGCTTCCTTTTTGCATGATAGAGTTTTAGGTGGCATCTGTGGATGGCACGGCGGACTGTGTTTACAGACAGTGGTTTCTTGAAGTATTCCTGGGCTCATTTAGTAATGTCAATGACCGAATCATGCCAGTGAGTGATGCAGTGGCGTCTGAGGGCCCGAAGATCACGGGCATCCAGTAAAGGTCTTCGGCCTTGTCCCTTACGCGCAGAGATTTTTCCAGTTTCACTGAATCTTTTGATGATGTTATGCACTGTCAATGATGAGATCTTCAAAGCCTTTGCAATTTGACCTTGAGGAACATTGTCATTAAAGTATTCCACATTTTTTTAACACAAGCCTTCACAGGTTGGAGAGCCACTGGCCATCTTTACTTCTGAGAGACTCAGCCTCTCTAAGACATCCCTTTTATAGCCAATCATGTTACAAACCTGATGCCAGTTAACTTAATTACTTGCTAAATGTTCTTTTCAGAATTTCAGAATTGGGGTTGTAAAAAACGAGCTGGCACCAGTTCTGGAATCCGTAATGATAAAAGAATCATTTGATACCAATATTAGGAAAAAAGAAGTACTTCACCCCTGTTTATTGTTATGTGGTGATTTTTAAATCCACTACAATTTTCTGCAAGAAGTTCTCGAGTCCATAAAATTTGTACAATAAGTGCCCAAGTCCATGACTGACCAGAATGAGTGCCGGAATGAGTCACATGACAAGCACAGAAAATGGTGACCACGGAGGGAATCCAGAATGGTTTGAATAGTTTCTGCATTTCAAATGTTTGTTTCTAATTTTCTAATGGCGCTTTGCCACTACGCGGTACCGGCTCTACTCTACTCTACTCGCGTTGGTACCGGGTAGTTTTTTGGGGTTGCTTTTCAATTAGAGGATAGTACGGCCTCCGTGGTACCTGCTCGTTGTTGCGACGCAGCATGTTACTGCCACAACGGCATCCTCAGTTATATCAAGTTTACTTTTATTCCGTCGATTTTGTTAAATGTTTATGTGTTTAACACCATGTCACCATGTTATGGCACTAAAGTCCGCCAGTGTTTAACTGTAATTTCTGTTTGACATTGTCCTGATGCATAGGATAGCAGCTGGTGTTGTGCTCGATTCGGTTGCACAAAAAGGCAAAGCAATGATATCCGTAAAAGGCATAGAGTATTCATAGAAAAAGGCAATATTTTCTCAAGGCATTTGTGTACCATCGGTATTCCATAATGTAACTACAACCCCTGGCAAAAATTATGGAATCACCACACACAAAGGATGTTAATTTACCTTTCTTCCTTCATAACAAAGAAGCAAACAACACATATGACAAAACAATTATTGTTTATTAGCTTGACATTCAGGCTTCATGAACATTTCACTTTGAAATTGAAGGCAAAACACGTAGCAAATGCGCAAATCGCAGGAGATGGCAGAGTATTAGAATTTATCGCTTTACGATGCGTCATCTCATCTGATACCTTTCCTAAGAACAAAATGCTTCATCAGCACCCGTACAGTTATTTTCCACGCAATTTTTGTAAAATAGGCGCAGCATAATAACTTTCTCAAGGGAAATTAGGATTAGGGGAACAGAATTGGACGCAACACCATTGCTTCTAATTTCGCTACGAACAGGGTCACAGACAAAGAAACGAATTTCATAAATGCAGCAGCTTCAGTGAACAAACGCAACCTTGTTTTAAAGGTAAGGCAAGGCACATTATATTTATCAAGCTGCCTAAAACAACACACGTTTCGAAAACACAATTTGAAGACCTGTTTCAATGATGGCAAGTGAAGCCAGTTTCCGAGCAATGTTGCGGAAGCGAGTTGTCTTTCGTAGAGACAATTCTCTCTGACCAATCAGTGGGGTGTGTTTAGTACCTGTTAGCCGAGCGGGTACATTTTTTGGAACCACAAGAGAGCAGGGACAAGAAAATCTGGTACCAGGTACCAGGTACTTTTTCCTAATGGAAAAGCAAAAAAGGCGAGTAGAGTTGAGCCGGTACTGCATAGTGGAAAAGTGCCATAAGTGACTTTGGATTTTACCAAATTATAATCGTCTTAAGCAAAAAGTTCTGCCTACCATAAAGGCACAAAAGAAAAGAAGCTTAGCTAAAATAACATGTTTGTACTGAAAACTAAGCAATAAAGGGTTTTTTTGAAAATAAAAATGCAAATGGGGAATGTATTTTCATTTTTAATTTGTTACAAAAAAATGCATACATGGACTTGAAAAGGAAAAAGCAAAGTGAAGGATTTCATTTTCATATTCATTATGATACTAAGAATGCGTTTGCATCTTGAATACGAAAAAGCATTTCTTAGAATGTATTTTCACTTTAACATTGTTAGCTATATACTTCCATATAGTCAGGTTGGCTTAAAACAAAATAGAGACTACAAGTATTTAATTGCAATGGATCTTCTAATGAGCGCGAAAATTGCCTTCTTCACAGCTTGCAATAAGTGCATTCGAATTTCAGTTTTGAAAATTATGTAACATTACATCAGGAGAATTAAACTCACCATCCTGTGTCTGTGGGTTCGGGAGGGGTACGTTGCTGTCGAAGGAGTTAATGAGTTCAGGAGTATAATCAGGGAAGCAGTCTTGTAATGCACTGATGCAATTTTTAATGTACCATGGTCAGACATCATAGAGACATCGTAATTTCGCCTTCCGCAGGAACCGATCTTGTGGGGAAAAAAAAAAAAAAACATAACTGCTTTGCACCCAATCAGAGAGGACCTAACTGCAAAATGACATTACATCTTTTTGTCAGATTTGAATTGTTAGGAAAATAAACAATGAGCATTTCTTTGGCCCATAGTTGTTGCTGTCTTCTGTTATCATTAGTCTACAGTGGGTTACACCTAGGGACTAGGCCAGCAACCTGCAGTGTATGAATATAGCGGCAAGTTTAAAATGACTCAGACATGGACAGATGTTACTGATCCAAACACCGACAATTGCTGGCTAATGTAAACGCAGATTCAGTTCCTGCTCGTTTTGGCAAATTCTTGCATTTAACCCTCTTTTTGGCACGTAAAATGCATGTTCAGTTGGATTCCAACCAAGCAATTGACTCAATAAAAAACATATGTAAAATACCAAAAAATATGTCACAGTCCAGTAAATTATGGTGTTCTTGGCATACTGTGGTTCAGTAATTCAGCGAGATGAACATATATTTAGAAACAAAAAGGAATCGCTGCCCTCGGCCATCAGCAGCAAGCAAGGTGATGGAATAACCACAGCATGTGGGGGGTACCGCACCAGAACATACCTTTTTCATGGGCCGCTGGCCCCTGAAGTGTGAGTGAGAGGCATTGAGCAACTCAGCCCCCCAAAACCTCAACCTTTGATGTTTACACTGTTAACAATCCAGCCGCACAGCTTAAAAACTGTAATTTAAATTGTGTTATCAAAGGTGGGGGATTTCTTTCTCTCTTTCATCACCGAACTTCTGCATTAATCCCTCATCTGCAGCCCCTTTCCTTCTCCGCTCACAATTTTTCAGATCCCTCCAGTTGCCTCCAAACACACGCACGCATTTTTTATACCACTTATTCTTTTCTGAAGCACAGCAGGAGGAAGAAAGAAGAAGAGATGGTGAGATAGAGAGAACTAAAGTAAGAGAAGGTGCCTAAGGCTGTAGCAGTGATCCCTCTTCCTGCTCTTCCCGAGGCTTTCCAAAGGTGCAGAGCTCTCAAGCTGTAATTAAGCCCCAGCGGCCTCACTATACCTGCATTCCCGCATCCAAGCCCTGCAGCAATTATGCAATGGCTCTCACACACACTGACCGACACACCTACTCACCCACACACACACACACACACACACACACACACAGCCACACATACACAGTCATCATCTGTGTGCCGACACACACACACACACACACACACACACATGCATATGTATGCACACACACATATACACGCACTATCATCTGTGTACACACAAACACACACACTCAAATAGTCATTTGTGCGAGCAAATACTCACAGCACCCTATCATCTGTGCACACAGAAAAAAACTGGTGCACACACGCCAGATCATCTGTGTACTCCAGTGAACCCTACAGTATCTCGTCTTCAACCCCTCCCCCCTTTTTTTGCTGTTAGGACAGGGAAGGACTTCAACTTTTCATGCAGGAATGCTCTTAACCTGTTCCTGTGTACTTTCCCTGATAATAATCAAAAAATTTGAAATATTTTTTATTGAAAGCAAGGTAGACATATGGAAACAAATTGTTTGTTTTTTCTCTCTCCCCCCCTCCCCAGTTTTCCCAGAGAACATACAAATCCCATCCACTCCCCCATACCATCTAACCCTGGGTAGTGCATCTTGATCCAAGAAAATTACATTTTAACAAATTAAATAATAATAATAATAACAGTGATAGGTAATAGTGACAATAAACTGATATGGGCATGGAAAGCAGAGGAGAAGGAGGAGAAAAGAAAAGTCTAATGGAGTTACGTAATATCTAAGTGAGGTTTGCCTGTCTCTGGGATGCCCTGTGACCCAACTAAAAGTCCACTTAAACAAGTAGCCTTGAAGTTGTTATTTTTCAAAGGATGCCAACTAATGATAAAAAGAGAAAAACAAGTAACATGCAGACACCACATGATTGTACCATTGAAAAACAAGTAAGAACCAGACATTACGTTATTGAACCATTGTTGCGTGAGAGGGCGGAAAAACCATATTTGGAAGATACTTCCTGTGATGAAGGTATAAAAACTGGGTGTGAAAAGCTGAATGTCAGTTCTTCTTGCGCAAAAAGAACTCAGCTTTATATTCATCAATATGCCTCATTAAAGCCTAATTTTCTGAACAATCTTTCTCTCTCCAATTGCTTGAGGATGGGGAAACCTCATAATATGAAAATATTTCTGAATGAAAACCACGACAATATCACTGGATTGCAGGTGGAGTAGAAGTGGTCTTTGGACCCCCTAAGTGTGCATTTGATCTTGACTAAAGTGAAGCATAAGATCACTCATCCATTGTGAGGTATTCGGTGGTCTGTGGGATTTCCAATATAACAGAATCCCCCTACAGGCAAGTAGAGTAGCGAATGCTAAAATGTCTTTAGGTTTATAAATAATGTGTTGATCGCTTGGTGCTATGCCAAAGATAACTGAGCAGGCATTAGGTTGCAGTTTTACCCCTAGTGCCTGTGAGATGGTCTTGAAAACTACTGACCAATAATCAGATAAGGATGGGCATGACCAAAACGTGTGTGTTAAGGATGCTGGAGCATTATGACATCTGCTACAAGTCTCACCTACATTGGGATAGATTCTTGCCAGTGGGTACAATGCAAGACCTTAAATTGAATGACACTAAGTTAAGCACAAGATGTACTCCTATAACTCTCCTCTAGGCCTCATTCCAGGACTCATCAGGTATTACAACCCCCAGTTCTTTCTCCAATTTCTCTTTACTTTTATTGAGGGTTGCATCTCTGAGGGACAATATGCTGAGATAAATTCCTGAAATGAGGCCTTTCAGATTGGAGGGAATTTGTAGGATGTCATCTACAGCCGAGAGGAACATTAGGAAAGTTTGGGTCGAGATTTCTAATGAAATGTTGGGCCTGGAGGCATTGAAAATGACTTGAGCAAAGAAGGTTGAATTTTTGAGAGAGATGATTAAAGGAAGAGAATATGCCCTGAGTATACAGGTCTTTAAATTTTGAGAGACCAACCCTTTTCCATGAGAAAAAGGCATTGTCTATTCTAGCAGGGACTAAAAGATGATTATTACAAATACGGGGTTTTTCCTGCATAGAGAATTTGGTGGCAGTTTTCGGCGATTTTCTGTATCGCATTCTGTATGCATTTCTACAGCAGCCACCCAAAAAAAAAAGCATGTGCAGCCCTCCCTCGAGGTAAACAAAAGAAGTATGTAATCCGGCCCCACCCGCTCAACGAAATTAAAAGCAAAAGGAGAAGCATTATCACCCCCACCTTCGCTCAATAAAATGAGAGGCATCAACAAACCCCTACCCCCTGCTCAACAACATTTTGAGTGTGCGCAGGAGCCTATGACAGAGTACCACCACCACCTCATTCTGAGCCAGGAAAAACACTGAAATAGGGTTGGAGAAATCTTTTAGACCGAAGTAGTGCCAAAATTGTGACCAAATGCATGAAGTAATAACAACAACAACTACAGAGGAGTAGTGTGGGATAGGTATAGGGAGATTGTGAGGGTAGAGGGTGGGGAGGGATGTTAAGAGACATGATTCATTTATAAATTCGCACCAGCTTAGCTTTGGTCTCTGGACCCAGTATATAATTTTCTGAATATTTACTGCCCAGTAGTAATAAAGTAAATTTGGTACACCCAATCCACCCTAGGACTGATGCCGCTGCAGGAGTCTTTTTAGTATTCTACTTGTAGTGTAAGGACTGTATCCCCCCCCAATTAATGATGATATGGACTTGTCAATTGACCGAAAGAAGGATTTTGGAAGGAATATTGGGAGACACTGAAAAAGGTAGAAGAATCTGGGTAGAATGTTCATCTAAATACAGTAAATCTTCCCTGCCAATGACAAATTAATGGACCCCCATCTCTTAAAATCGGTTTTTAGTTTGTTAGAGAAGTTTCTCGCAGTATTACTACCCAAATACCCGAAGCCAGACTTAGATGAAAGGGTAGGTCACTTTGTGGGACAGCAAGAGCTAGGTTCTTCGTCGGAAAGCACCCACTTTTAGTGAGGTTAATCCTACATCCTGAAAAGACACCAAATCTATCCAACACTTGACCTATGTGGGGAATGCACTGCACTGGGTCAGAGACATACAACAACAGGTCATCAGCATACAGCGACAACTTACGCTCCCTCCGCCATCTAAAGATTCCATCTATTGTTGGAGACGATTTTAATATAATAGACGGGCTCGGTCACGCGGTAAGGGACTTTCATTTTCACTACTAACATGGCTGCTAGTCAGCAAAGAAAGACTCAACATGCTCTTGTAATGCATATGCATGTAGGTCTCTTTGGACACTTTAAAGGATCCATTACCTGGAAAGCACATTTTTCCCAGTTATTGCATGTATACAATAGTCATCCCTCACTCTGACAAAATCTGCAATGTTTTGGAGTCAAAGCAGCTTCCTTCCTCCCTTTTTTCCTCATCTGGAGGCTTTCTACTCCAGAGGCATGAAAATTGGAGATTTCAGTTTGGGCATCCTGATGACGTGTACCTGCGCGGAGGAGGAGGAGTCGAGGTGTGGCTTGGGAGTAGCAAACCGCGTCCACTGTTTTCCGCAAACATGCCCATGACAAATATCTGAGACAAGAGCGAAAGGTTCTGGTGCACACGAATGCCCCGTAGTTGGCAGCCAGAATCAAAATAAAAACGTTTTTAACATTTCATCGAGCGATGAATCGCAGAGGAATAAGTGGATCGCATTTATTTTTGCTGATAATGTTCCTGCAGCCCCTGCCACAAACCTATTCCTGCGTGCTCATTTCACGTCGGACTCTTTCTCCAACTTAGGACAGTACGAAGCTGGCTTAGCTAAAAACCTGCACCTCCAGAAAGGTATTGTTCCAAAATTACGGAACCCGCCACTTTAATATTGTCTGTGAATGTCAACTTTCACATTAGCTGACAACTTTGTTCCACCAACTTCAATGTTATCATTACATTACCGTAAGCTATTGGGTGGAGTGTGGTGCAGTTCAAAAGAAACTTGGCAGTATACCCAAAACATAAACATTTCCCTCACAGCCCACAGGCTCGCCTGACATGCCGTATTTCCATAGCTGTAGCGGGCTCACTTTCAGCTACAGTGAAGATACAAACATCATATGAAACTTGACAACCTAAGGAATCTATAGATGCCAAAAACGCTATGCTATGATGTCGGTAAGCAGGTGAAATAACGCTCCAAACATACGCTAAATTTCCACTAGCAAAAAGCTAACGTTAGCTAGCTAAGTTAATTTAGGCCAGAAATAACCGTGCATATTCTCTTAATTTGTTGATCGGTTGCTGTTGCTATATTGTTGTCTTTTCATGCTGTCCAAACGCAGTGTGTTACTCTTGATTATGTGATCATGGAACTTAAGATGTACTAACATTAGGTTGTACCCACTGATCTATATAGAATAACTGGATAGCTGATGACGCCATAATTTTGAAGTAACCGTGCCACGATATTGGTATGCCCAAAGCGGTATTGTTTCCTCCTCAGATCGACCTGACTGTACATAAAATGCGTCAAGGACCGCAGATTTAACTACAGTAGGCAGCAGTTGTACGTGCCTTTAACATTTTCAATGGAAAAAATCAGCATTTGACTATATGTAGGACAAGTGAGTGCGTTCCATAGGAAATCTATACAGATTTTTCTACATCTCGCCTGAGAGGGGCAGTGGTACAACAAAATTGAAGTCCACAGTCATTGAGACTGAAGAAGACAAGACGTCAATCCTGCACGTATTATTATTATTCTGTGTGAGGGGATTTAAAAACTTCATGAAAAAATAAATTAGCCGTAAGCTCGCATCTTGTCAACCGTTGTCTTTATTTTAGAAACACAGGGCGTGAGATTCAATCGCGCATTAACACATATGTAAGTCCCAACGGATGTCTTGTATTGAGTTTTCTCTTGCGATGTCTTCACTCAGTAGCTGCCACGAAGCTAGGCTAATTTTCCTACAAAGCGAAAGTGGGTTCGCTGAAGAGAACTCAATGTAAACTTATCAAGGTCGCTAAATCAGCGTTCACATGGGAAAAGAAGTGAGTTGTGCATTATGATGTATGTAAAACTGCCTGCCATTCATTGTCGAGTGTGAATCACATTATCTATGTAAGTAGCTCTAACGTTACATCCTCATTGATAACCTGGCAAAATTAAATTTGTCAGTCAATGGTAATTTACTGTCAATAGAACGTTAGCCTTTTTAGTGCTCGCTCAGGTAATTATCCTTAATGATTTGACCTGTCAACACCTGGTTTTGTTGTCTAGTTAGTCTGGTCTAATATTATAGACAGTGTTACACAGCAGTTTTACTGGATTATCTAATTTATGCCGTGTGACATTGATTGATCTGGTTAACTTCAGTTCAGCAATCTAGGTAGCTTTAGGCTAACCTGATGGATCACGTTAGCTAACATTAATTTGAAGTATTCAAATAATAACTGTTAGCTGGGCTAACACTGACACATTATCTGACGTTAAGGTAGATCGCCAGTGGCTAATAATAAGCAATATATTCATTGAAATTCATTTATGTGTATCTGTCTTTACTACAGCCATTGCATTGTCTCGTCACATCCCCCAAAAAATGTCACTCTGTATTGGAAAGCTGCACATCAACGCTTCTCTGCCATAGAATACTATATAACGGTTGCTTACTACCGGGCATAGTAAAATGGCCGCTCGACCACTTCTACTTGCTTCGACCTCCCAACGCAGTTCTCTATCACATCAGCAATCCAGTTATTCTATATAGATCAGTGGTTGTACCCAATGCATAAACGTTTCCCTCACAGCCCAAGGTTTCTCCTGACATGCCGTTTTTCCGTAGCTGTAGTGGGGTCACTTTTAGCTAAAGTGAAGATACACACATCATATGAAACTAGACAACCTAAGGAATCTATAGATGCCAAAATCGCTATGCTATGATGTCGTTAAGCAGGCAAAATAAGGCTTCAAACATACGCTAAATTTCCACTAGCAAAAAGGTAATGTTAGCTAGCTCAGTTAATTTCGGCCAGCATTAACTTAGTACATTCTGTTAATTTGTTGATGGATGGCTGTATATTATTGTCTTTTTATGCTGTCCAAAAGCAGCGTCTTACTTAAGCATTATTACACTTCAGCGATGCTAACGAAACTCGGCGCGAGCGCCTCGTTCCTGGCCGCATCACTGTGGTGACAATAATGACGGTCAAGCACACCCTCGCGTGTAATAATGCGATTATACAAGTATTACCAACAAAATAAAATGTATAATCAAAATGTATTCATACTGAGGGCATTTCGCTCTCAAAATATAAAAGTTTTTTTGCAAGTATTCTCTTTGTTTCAGTGGAAATACATGAGATCTGAAGTTAACTAGTCCTTGTCAGCCAGCCAACTTGGGCTTATGTTTTCTAGACATTGTGATTTCCCAAAACTGAATAAATACCACACATAGCGACACAAAACTGCTTTGCAAGCTCAATCATGTGGTAACTAGAATATCCGCTAGAAAAAAATAATTTTTTCATGGACTGATGGTTATATTTCTGCCAACATCTCAGTCATTTTTAAGCTAACAGGTGCGTGACAACGACTCACCAGCATAGCTGATCTTTATCTACAACAAACTTATATTAACGGTTATATTTAAAAATAGACAATGGCTTTCCAGTGTCGGCACCAGAACAAACATTTATCTTTTAATAAAGTCACCAACAGATGTTTCATTTCAGCTGGGGGTGTGTCATTCCAATTTAATGTTAGCTCCGATTAATGTGGCTAAGCAGCAAAAGTAACAAAAGTAACCTGTAACATTAAGGCTGAACAGAGTTATATAATTTCAGCCCCACCTTTCGAGGGCTTTAGCTAATTACCTTTTCAGGCCATTATCAATTTACCTCTGAAATAAAGACGACAGTTTTCACAGATGTGTTGATTTATAAAATGTTCATTTCAATGTACAAATGCAAACAAATTGACAAATTAATTAAATCAATGGCCTAGGCAAGTAAGATAGGTGGAGTAATATTTTCAGTGATGAGGTATTTTTTATTTGAGCACAGGCTACCCGTGCTGTCTTGCTCATTTTAAAAACATTCTAAACGTCTGATTGACTAATCAGATTGCTCGGTCAGATCTACATGTTGTATAATCTTGATTATTTGATCATGAAACTTAGATGTACTAATGTTAGCTTGCATGTGACATTCATATTCCCCCTGTTTTTAAGCTATTTCGCTAAAACATCTCAGGCAGGGCCCAGCGCATCGCACTCAGATGGCAGGAGCATATCAAAACCACCCAGAATGATCAATGGATTCAGCCATGATAAGGTCACACGTTGTGTTACTATGCACGTGTTGCTATGGCTATGCTTTCAAGCCACACCTCCCTCCTCCCACCCTCTTCCCTCGCACCACCCCCTCCCAGTGAGTGTATATAGAACTGGAGAGGCTGTCGCCGCTTCCTTCTACAAGCGCAGTTGAAGAAACCAATATGGCGTCAAGTGCACCGCACTTCTCAATTTCCCATAGACTATAATGGAGAATTTCCTGTTATTTTCCACCGAACAAAGGGGTCGTCCGAAAAGATTTCAAGATATTTGTGATTGAAAAACATAAAAGAATAAAAATTAATGCGCAATTTTACATGACACTGTTCGAGATGTCGAAAATATAAAAACATGTCTTAATGGGAAGCACAACACTAACTAGCCACTTGTCTAGCTGGCGTGTTACGTTATCAAGTCGCTGTAGACGGCTGTGATGGCAAACTTTATTGTAATTTAGCTAGCTAGATAAACTTAGTCGGCACTTTAAACTCACATTGCTTACAAAGAGTGATGGCCAGCTAGCTCTCATGCCCATGCAATGTTAGCCAAGTTGCATATCTACATATAGCATTAGCCATAGCGAATGACCTGGCAGAAATGTTCGTGGAACGTTAGTGGTGTTCATTCTGGATGAATTGTACAAATAAAAGCACCCTTATCAGGCATCTGCCTATCTAGGGACTATTTTGTGAGCAAGCTGTGAGGTTTTTTTTTTTTTGATTACGATAACACAATCCCAGCTGAGGCAGTTGACCAAACTGGCTAGCTTTCAACGATTGCCAGCGAAGATAGCGTTTCTGCATCCTGCTCGGCTGTCTGTTCTGTGAGATAAAAACATAGCTCAGTAACCATGGGAGTTCAAACTACTTGGCGGCAATGTTCTTCTAGGCTATTCACCAATACTGTGCGAGTGAACAATCAGTCAGACGTGAGTCATTTTTACCTACCAATGGATTAACCGTCGACTAAAACAACCTATTATAACTTCGTTCTCGAAAAGTGTCAAGCAAAATTACGCCTCGATTAATTTTTTATTATGTAATCCAGTCCTACGCAGGAAGGATTTACGATTGTTTACCTTTTAGATAACAAAATAATAGCAGGAGTTTTTCCATTATAGTCAATGGGAAATTCAGAGGTGTGGTGCACTGGACGCCATATTGGTTTCTTCAACTTTTCGCTCCGACAGCCTCTCCAGTTCTATATACACTCATTGCCCTCTCCACCCAGCCATGCCTCTATCTTCCGGCTGAGTCAAAATCTCGAAATTTTCTCGCGAGAGCAAGACTGGCTTGATAAAAAGGGCAAAATAAATATAAATGTTACGTAATTTTTGCAAATTACCGCAAAACATTATGTTTTAGACCCAAATCATTTATTTTTAACGGGTGTAAATACCAGGTAATGGATCCTTTAATGACACTATATAATGAGAATGTTGAGAATGTTTTTTTTTGTTGGATCTCTGGGCCTAAAACTCGCTAACGGACATTCAAAAAGTGAACATCATTTTTACAGGTTTGTAATAAATGTCCCACAACCTGCTGTTCTTTTATAGAAATGCTTTTATAGTGAAGGTTACTCTGTATTAGGGTTATTTGACTATATAATCACCAAAAATGGGCTAGGTTTCCATAATACTTCTATATTAAGAAAAAAGTTTTATGCTTCATGGTTATGGAATTTCAAATGTTTATTTGAGTTTTTTATCCATACGTGGTTCTTTTCTGACCTGAATACTTGCTCTATCACACTTTATTACAATCATAATCGTATTGTAATGAGAACGCTGTGTATTCAAAAGCACTGTGGGAATGAGAGAGAGGCTACAAGTGTGAAGTTACAATTGCTTTTAACCCCGCTGTGCAGATGTAGACACCAGCAGACATGGAGCTGCTCTATTTATGCACGCAGTTACACTATCTGATCACTAGATGGCACACCCAGATCAGTTATTGAATACTCACTAGCAAGCCGAGCTAAAACACAATTTAGAATATGGACAAGTTTCAGCCTTGTTTCCCAGGAATTGAGTGAATTAATCTCATCAGCTAAGACGAATGTGCAAACTGCCTGACATACTTGCCCTAGTATCCATCCAGTAGTTAATAAAAATGATGTCTTGTAACAGAAAAAATCGTTTACCTTTGTTGCAACTAATTCAACAATAATAGGCCAAAGGTTATCTCTACTGAGTAGTGAAAAAAATCTGAAGCAAAAATTCAATATTGTATTGATACCATCCTCCAGTTCATTCTACAATCAATTGTAGTCATCAGATATTAAAAACGTGTAATTCCCTACCATTGAATTATGCGTAGATTCATCTCACGATAAATTTGGCGGTTCCTTTAAACTTCATACAATCCCTCAATGATATCCAGTGTTTCTAATGCTTGCTTAGGCTTATCTGCATAAAGTAGAGTTATAGTTCTCGCCTACCTGAACTATAACCCGGTAATTATCTATTGATTGACACGCTTTTATCCAATTCCAGACAGTGTAAATTTTCCACAGTAATTGAAAGACTTTGATTGGACCCTCAGAAAAGTATTTGAACCCCTGCGTAAAAGCAAGTTAGGTTGTATTCTCTGAACTGTACGCAGCTGAAAGACGTGAGTACAAAGAAAAAAAAGACTTCAAAACCAACCTAGAAGTGCCAAGGTAACATTGACGTGATGGCATTTTGATTCTGACATGGATAATGGGAGTTATTCTGAATGAAACAGTACTGGAAGGATCCTCGTACTGGAAAGCTCTGTTACTCTGTTTATCTGGAGGAGGGTGCCATTGATGGAGAGTTTTGCTTCTATTTGAGTGAGTAGAATGGAGAAAGAAGGCATCCTTATGGCTAGTTATGGCTAATTTTGGAAATGAAATTTCGGGTCATGAAATTTCATCATCATAGATTTTCTTTTTTTTTTTAATAAAAACCACCATTTAATTAATTCAGTGACAATATCACTATTCAGGTTATTAAATCATCACATATGGATTTCATTACCACACAAACATATTCCCACACAAATGCTTTTTCAAAAAGTAAGTACCTAATAGGAAGGTTCGATAAATGGAGCTTTGACATAAATTCTGATTGGTAAGGGTGTCAAGCTTGCTCAATGTAGAGGAGGTACTACCTACTGGAGAGTTACCTTAGTGTAACTGTCATCTGACTTTGCTGTCACGATTGCTTGGCCAGTAATATGTTGGCTTACTTAAGCTTGTGATCCCGAGTTGCTGCTCCTTGGTGTGCCAGCTCAACAAACCGCTTGCATAGGAAACAGATCCTCCTGCTACAAGGTTCATGGTTTCCATTATCGCTAAAAACTTCTAAAAAAATGTTTATATTGGTTACCGCACTTCGGCGGAGTTGATGTGGCTCTTGGTCTTTGATTGATGTCATGCATGCCTATGCTGCCATGCTGTAAGAGCTCGATTATGAAGGCTAGCCTGCGCAAAAGACTACTTGTCTTAAAATGAAGCTTGTTTCGAAAACATTGCCCATGTGTTTGCTGAAGGAACTTTTTGTAATTAGCGTGTCTTTTGTTCAACTGTTGTTCAAGTTCAATGTCAGCACATTTCCCGATGGTCTACTATTCAGTTCAAGCGTAGCTAGGCACTACTCTTATTGTCAGTGGATAATTACCTCTAGGACAAGAATTGCAATCTGCTCCACCTATGGCAAATTGCCACTGTTCAAAAGCTGGTCTTCTCCGGGTGTCGAAAAAACATTTGGATGGTCTAAAAATGCAGTAAGCGTACTGAGGTATTGTCCTGAATGAGGAGCGTGGACCTGCACGTCTTGCAAACAAAAGTTTGCTGGAGTGCAAATATTTCATGGAGTCTCGGCAGTGTTTGTACTCACAGTGCTGTAAGCTGCTGTAATGTCACATTTTGTGAAGTTATCCAAGCTGCTAGTTACTCCTCCTTTTTCTTTATATATGAGATGCTCGCTAGTTTCTTTCATACGGTCGTATAGGTACGATTATTAGTTCAAAAGCTCGCGTTATTCAATGCGGCATTGAGCAAGCTCACTGCTTTTTTCGAAACCCTTATATCGAGTTGCGCTCATGCCTGATGCTTTATGGATTACTACAATTACTACAAAGAATAACTTTTAGCCTTCCAGCTAGACCTAATTCACTCAGCTATAATGAAGTATTTAGTGAAGGCAAATTCAAACTTTTATAACAACCTCTGGGACGTATGCTACTTGGTCAAGTGACATAAGTTTCAAACTGCTTGGCTTAATTCGATTGGTTAACTCTACTTCTACCTGAGTTCAGGAATATGACGTGACATGGATTGACAGCACATGTTCAATCCAAGTTTCGCTCGAACGCGTTCTAAGGTCTCGTGGATTGTGGACCCAACTTCATTTGCCTTGTCTCAGGCCTACTAAGAGCAATTTGTGGGCAGAATTACTACAATTTGCCAGTTATTCACATTTAAATATGCCATGGATGCATTAGTTCATGTATTTTACATATCTTTGGTTTGCTTCATGCTTTTTAATACCATGGAGATAAAGTTTGAAAGTAAACTTGCTGTGACGTCAACGCCATGTTATCTTGAGTTCTATCCACCTCCCCATGGTGCTTCAACTCTGGTAGAAAAATTGCGTCAAATGACATCCTTTGGGTAGCAAGCACGATGGTTCGGTTGCAAAACGGATAGATTGCATTGTACGCGGGTGGCAATCAAACTAAGCCCTATGTATCTGTATTATCAGACGTGTCTAAGTGTTTGAAATTAATTAAACTTGAACTTTTGAAATCATCACCTCTAAAAGTATTATTTATACATTATGGTATAGTCCTGCTTACTTAGGATTTGTACGTTTCATAAATATCATTTATCCGGTTCTGCTCGGTTTGTCGGAACACTGGCCTTACGTTTCATAGTCTGCTGCGGCTGCATCATTGAACGGCTTCCTGGTGTACTTCATGGGGCTTTGAGTCCTATTGTGTCTCAGCACTCATGATGGTCAAAAAAGTTGAGTGTCCATGGAGCAATGGCCTGCTGTTCCAACTTGTCTTTGACTCTTATTATTTTAAAAAATCTGAAATGCGATTTCTCGATCATGTGCATTAAAGCGCTTGGTTTCTCATTATTGCTTTCAGCAACCAAATCGTAATTACCATTGATGTTAAAACTAGGCCTACACTCTTGGCGGCCGACAGCAAGGGGTATATCCCCGAAATTCCCCAATCCTCGAAGCCCTCTTTATTAGATTCCCCTTTACTAGACCTACAATATGAGGCAAATTTGAGGTCTGTGTAAGTAATTGTTCCAGAGATATGGTTAAAAAAATGATTCTTACAATATATAGCGCCACCTGGAGGCAAACCTAGGAGTGCATACTAGCCCAAAATCTAATCAGTTCATCATTTCTACCATATCTACCCATATGCTAAAAATGAGAAGCCAATGTAAAGCATTTTGTGAGTTATCGCGCTTATGGCTAAAATCTGTGGACACGGCAGCGGCGGCGGGTGGGGCGAAACTATCATATCCCCGAAACTCGTATTTCGGGGATATAATTATTTGTTGATATGCTGCTTGAATTGTATTTGTTTCCAATAGTCACACTGCAGCTACTTCCTTTGTTAGTGTTATTTGTCTATCCTTAACAGATGCTGCCATTAGTAAGGTAACGGTTCGCAAATCATATTGTATACACCTTGCCCCGATAAACCAACGGCAAATGGAGGCTACTGGAGTGCTCAGCGATTTTTAAAAATTTCGCATTAAGTGGATGTGGGCAGGAAACAGGCCCTTTGAGACGAATGAGCAATAGATGAAATCTGGAGGAGCAGGGGTGCGAAAATGAGCCCTGTGTTGTAGTGCGTAGTTGTAGTTGTCAGTGGACCTCTTCAGGTTCAACTGACTGTGTGGGCAGAAGAAAACAGGACCATAACTGAAACTACAAACTGTCTTGTGTCTTGAGTTTGGCACATCTCACACTGGCAGTGTAAGCACTGTTGCCTGAGAGAGCAGGCTCAATATAAAGGGCCTGATGCAATAGCACAGCGCTGTGTATGAGCACCAGAACAATGGCATTAGCTCTGTGGTTACCACTTGCAGGTGGGAAAGCCTCATCAGATAGAAGTGTTTTATACTTCAGGCTGACACATTAGTTAAATGAGCATATACTGTATGTATTTGCTTAGCTAGCATACTGCTTGCATCAATCCACGCATGAACTGCAGTGACTCAAGTAACCTGCCTCATTCAAGAGAACAGCTTCATTGCCTTGCTTATGAATTGCACTACTATGTTAGAACCCTATTCTTTTGACTCTGCCCCAAACACTACAGGGTAGTGTATGGGAGGGATTTCTACCTCCATTTCCCTCTATAACCACCTGCCATCATCTCTGCAAGGATTATTTGTTACAACAAAATCCTTCACGTCTGGAGTAATTCTGGAATCCTTTGCATGTAAATCGGAGTAATCTTCCGAAATAGACGGCTGAGGGTGAGGGACAGGGGAATGCACAGGAGTAGAATGGGTGTGAATACGTTGCTCGAGTTTTACTGGACTAATACAAGTGGCTTGATGTCGTGTGGCTGGAGTCATCCAATAGGAGAGAGCAACAAAACTTTACACTATGGTCACACTTTAATTCTGCACAGCTAAAGAAGTGGAGTCTGGGAATGGGCTTAAAAAGGTTTGATGCTGTAACAATGCCGTCATAGACTTGGTAGATTTAAAATAATGGCTTGCAACCCTTAATCAGAAAAAAGTTGGAGCAGTATGTTAAAATTAAAACTGAAAGCAATGATTTTTAAACGATCTTTGACCTGAATTACATTGAAGACAATACAACAGCACATTATTTTTAATTGATTTTTCATGATAAAAATACTTTAATTTGATTATTGTAACATTTTTTTTTTTTTTTAAGTTAGGATAGTAAAGTATTTACCATTTTTGTAATGTCACCATTCCTTTTCACTGCACTTAATAAATGTGTAGAAACTACACAGTGATTAAGTGTTTCAAATGTAATTTTGTCCCATTCTTCCTGCGTACAGATCTTAAGGTATGCAACAGCATGGGGTCATCCTTGTTGCATTTTGGGTTTCAAAATACGCCGCATGGTCTCAATTGGGGAGAAATTGGGACTGCAAGCTGGCCAGTCTAGTACCTATATCCACTTTGATGGCGCTCCTGGACACCATTTATGTAAGGTTTCCTTATCGCTCTGCAAAGTTTTAGCTAGAATTTTTAGATGCAACAATGTATTGTAGCACTTGACAAAGGCTTACCAAAGTGATCCTGAACTCATGTGATTATACACATATGGATGTGTGACAGCTTTTGATGCAATGCTGTCTGAGGGATCGGATATCAGGGATATTATTCAGCTCAGGCTTGCACCTTTGCCCTTTACGCATAGAAGTGCCTCCAGATTCAGTGCATACTTTAATTAGGACATGCACTGAAGAAGGTGAAATATCCAAATCACTTCATATCATCCATTGCAGAACATTGTTTTTCGATATTTCAATTATTTTCTCAGGCATTTGTGGACAATTGGTGATTCTTTGCACATTTTTGCTCCTCGAAGACAAGGATTTCGTGGGAGCAATATTTGTGTCATGGTTACAATCACCCCCTAAAATCAGCTGTTTCAAATCACATCAATATTAAATCTTTTTTTTTTTTTTTTACCATACTCATTGTAAGACCACGCCTCCAGCCATTCAGTGCGGAAACCTCACTGCGTGCAAAGGCTTCATTCTTCAGTGTGCTCTGTATTTCACGTACCACCCAGCCCTGAGTGAAGCAGAGAAGATCACCGCAGTGGTGACCCACCTCTCTGGTAAGGCGCTTGACTGGGCGACTCCTGTCTGGGGGGAATCCGTTTTTTCCACCTATGCTAATTTCCTCCAGCAGTTTCGCTCATTCTTTTACCACTGCGGGAAGAAGGCTGGGGACCAGCTGCTGGACCTGTGCCAAGGGACTAAGAATGCAGCGGACTACGCCCTCCAATTCCGCACCTTGACTGCAGCCAGCAGCAGGAATGAGCCTGCATTGATGATCATCGTCCGAAAGGGGTTGTGTCCAGAGCTCAGGGCAGAGATGGCCAACAGGGACATGGAGCTGTCCCTGCTATCCTACCACGATGCAGCCATCAGCCCGGACCAGCTCCTGCAGGAGAAACTGCGGCTCCAGCCCAGAGGCCTCAACCAGCTGCCGGCAGAGTGGGCGGAGCCTATGGAACTGGAGCACTCATGACCATCGGACCATCGCCCCTGAAAGAAGACCGGCCCCTGCACCCAGTGTCAAGGGGAACAGCGCCCCCCAAGGTAAAGGTATTACCTACCGCCATCACTGGCCAACGTTTCAAGATCCCGGTTAGGGTGTCCTGTAACGGTGTGAACCTTGGTACAGAGGCCCTGATTGACTCCAGTGCAGCGGGTGTGACGCCTTAAAGCCCCAGTCCGCTGGCTCCACACTCCTCTCGCTGTAGCAGCCATAGATGGGAATCCTCTGGGCAATGGCAGTGTGACCCACCAGACGGCATCAATCTCCCTCAGTGTCCAAGAGCACCATCTGGAGGACCTCCCGCTGCTGATTCTCACTTACTCAAGCTAACCACTCATCCTCGACCTCCCCTGGCTGTTATTGCACAATCCCACCATCTCCTGGCACACAAGACGTCTCAAATTCCAGTCACCCTCTTGTCGGCAGCATCGTGGCCCCCTCTCCATTGCCTCCACAACTGTCAAGAGCCCTGACTAAGGAGACCAGCCTGAGATTTCCAAAGAGTTCTGAGATCTGCAGACAATGTTCAGCAAAACTAAAGCAACCCAGTTACCATGTCATCGTCCGTGGGATTGCGCCATTGAACTCCTGTCTGGCACATCACCCCCCAGGAGCCATGTATACCCCCTATTAATGGCTGAATCTCAAGCAATGGAGTAGTATGTACAAGAAGCTCTACAGCAGGGCTTCACTCGTCCTTCCATTTCACCAGACTCAAGAGTCCGTTCTTCACTGCTCTTATACTCAAATTACCAGACCCGGAAAAGCTCTTTATAGTGGAAGTTGACACCTCCAGTGCGGGGTAAGGAGCAATCCTGTCCCAGCGGCACGGGACGCCAGAAAAGCTGTACCCCTGTGCTGATTTCTCATGCAAGCTCACACCCACAGAGGCCAACTATGATGCGGGAAACCAGGAGCTGTTGGCAATAAAATTAGTGCTCGAAGAATGGAGGCACTGGTTAGAGGGGGCTCGTCATCCATTCCTCCTGATGACTGACCACCGTAAGCTGAAGTATCTGCAAAAGGCACAAGGGTTGAACCCACGTCAGGCTAGGTGGGGGGTTTTCTTTACTCGCTTCAATTTTTCAATAGCCTATCGTCCAGGCTCCAAGAACATCAAAGCAGATGCGCTATCCCGAAGATACGAGATAGAGAAAGATCCTGAGGCGAAAGAGCCGATTCTGCCATCCTCCTGCATCCTTGCCCCGATCAAGTGGTAGTTGGACTCGCAAATAGCGAAGGAGACCAGGAGGAATCCCCGTCAACCTCGGTGCCAGTGGGTAGGATGTTCGTTTCCGCTGCTCTTCGAGAGCGAGTGATTCTGTCGGCACATACCTCCCTGTCAGCAGGACACCCTGGAGCCAAAAGAACAACACACATCATCAGCCGTAAATACCGGTGGACCCCCTGGCCTCTCATGTGGAAGCAGCTGTAAACTCTTGTACAATTTGCACAATTTCCAAAACACCACGACAGCTACCAACTGGTAAACTCAACCCATTACCAGTCTCTCATCATCCATGGTGGCACATCACCATGGATTTTGTCACTGACCTTCCAATATCAGAAGGTAACACATGTATCCTGGTGATTATCAACTAATTTTCTTAACTCTAAATTTATGCCTTTCGCTGCAGTGCCTTCTGCTCTCCATGTTGTAGACATACTATTTACACAGGTGTTCAGGAACTTCGGCCTTCCAGAGGACATCCTTTCGGATCGTGGGCCACAGTTCATTTCCCGAGTGTGGAGAGCTTTCTTCAGAAAGCTGGGAGCCTCAGCCAGCCACTCCTTGGGATACCATCCGCAGACTAATGAGCAGGTGGAGAGAGCCATCCAGGATCTAGGGAGGTTCCTCCGAGAATACTGCCACTAGCGTCAGCAGGATTGGTCCAAATACCTGCCCTGGGCTGAATATGCCCATAACTCCCTGAGGAATGCATCCACTGGACTCACCCCCTTCCAGTGAGTGCTCGGACGGCAACCTCCTCTGTGCCCATGGGACCAGAGCCAGACAGAAGTCCCAGCGGTCAACGCTTAGTCTAAGAAGGCGGAGAAAGTCAGGAAGAACACCAGCATCCAGATCTAGAGGGCACTCCACCACCAGAAAATCCAAGCTGGCCAGAGACATCGGAACGCCCCCAATTACCAGCCAAGGGACTGAGTCTGGTTCTCCACAAGGGACCTGCGCCTCCACCCACCCTGCAGGACGCTTAGCCCACGGTTCATGAGCCCCTTCCATGTCCTCCAGAAGGTCAATGAGTCAGCCTACTCAATACAGTTGCCGTCAAACTACCACATCAATAACCCTTTCCATGTCTCCCTGCTTAGGCCGGTCATAGCTGGACCCCTGGCGGAGGCTACCCCCCAAAGAGCCTCCCCCTGTCCTGGAGGTTGACGGAGACCTAGCCTACCGAGTACGCGGCTTGCTCCATTCCAGATGTTGAGGAGGCAGGTTGCAGTATCTGGTGGACTGGGAAGGCTATGGTCCCAAGGAGAGGAGCTGGGTGGACCGTGACAACATCCTGGATCCGCAGCTCCTGGCCGAATTCCACCAGGCCCATCCGGACCGACCTGCTCCGCGCACCAGTGGGCGCCCTCCCAGCCAAAGATCAGGCACACCAGGAGTCGTGGGGGTACTGTAAGACTATGCCTCCAGCTGTCCAGCTCACTGGTCTATTAAGACCCGGACTGCATTCCTCACTCCATTAATCATTGTTTGCATCTGTTTGTCATTTCCACTGGGTGGTAGCAGTGTGCTATATAAGACCGAGTCTCACATTCGGTCTTTGTGAAGTCTCGTAACCACATGCGTGTGTTGCATTGCTAGTCTTTTATAAGGTGTATTTCCCTGCACATCGTGTGAATTGAATCTAACTTTTAGGTTAGTGCTGTTTATTGTTATTTCCAGCACTTAACATTGCTTCCTGTTTTGTTCTGTATTTGTGTATGCCCTCCGCTGTACAGTCGGCATAATACACTATGCAACCAAGTCCATCCTTGCACCTGAGTCCAGTCCTCAAATTCCTGTCCTCTGTGCCAGTCACTAGGGTACATGACACAACCATTACACTTGTCCTAAATTTCCCCCCGTCCCAACTTTTTTTGGAATGTGTTGCTGGCCTGAGTGGCAGGCATGGATGTACATTTACAAATAAAGTTCACAGACACAGCATAAAATACTGTATCTTGTCATTTCATGCTGTCTGCATTGAAATGCTTGTCAAATTCGATTTAGAAATCACTGCTTTCTTTTTGTGCATTTTCCTTACCGTCAAAACTTTTTTCCAAGTAGGGCTCGTACAAGGTGGTTTGATATTACTAGAGTCTGGCTTACAATGCGTAATCCTCAAGGCAAAAAGCATGAAACCCCATTGACCAGTGAACTGGAGACAAGATGGAAATTCAGCATATGAATCATATACATGCACTGCTGCTGTGACCAATTTTAGTTGAAATTAGTTTTTAATTTTTCAGCTGCAGAATAAACTAAAAATTTAAGCTCTGTTAAAGTTGCAGTTAATAAGGCCATCTGCTCAGCTGCTTTTCAACGTGGAGTTTTAAATGGACTTTCCCTTCCATATTCATGACTTTTGCCTAGATTCTTGGTTCCAACATGTGATCCACATACCATCTGCGGAGCCAACGGCAAGCAAAGCAGCTCCCAACTGTGCTGTGAGGAAGTACCCACTAGCACCTATTCAGCAGACTTTCCTGTGCATGTGCAGGGCTGAATCTCTGAGCCCCAGTGGGGGACCTGGCTGTGTTTAGGGTTGTTCATTAGTGAGCATTCAAACCCTGCTTTAAATAGCCATAGTCACATCTCATGCTGAAATGCTCAAATAATTGTTCATAATGGTGTATCATGAGGAAGCAAGAAGGCGTGCACTAGTGACGGCTGTTTGGTTAAAATAAGAGGCATAAAAAGTTTCGCAATCATTAGAATGATCCACTGGCAGCAAACTACACTGCTTCCACCTTAATGCAATGTTACGGCGATTAAAACGCAAATTCATTTCTAAAAATGTTTTTCTTGCGCTTTGCAAAACAAGTACGCTTTGCGAAAAAGACAGCTACTCTGTTAACTTCCGCATTTGCTTTGAGCACATCTAGCAATACCTGCGCTTCATGATTATTTTAATTACAACAAAGAAAATGAATTTAAGCCACTTATATCCGCAATTTTGAATAACGTTGGTTGAAATGCAGTTTGGGGTCTAGATGGAGAGGTTTATTTCTTGTCTTACCAAAACAAGTTGAGCGGGCCACACTTGATAGTGTTAAGTGTTTTTGGAGTTCAGCATGTAACGTTAATTGAAAAAAAAAAAAGACTGAAAACAAGTTATGTCAATGATTAGTCTTAAAGGATCCATTACCGGGAAAACACATTTTTCCCAGTTATTGCATACATTAGTCATCTCTCACTCTGACAAAATCTGAAAAGTTTTGGAGTCAAAGCAGCTTCCTTCCTCCCTTTTTTCCTCATCCGGAGGCTTTCTACTCCGGAGGCATGAAAATTGGAGATTTCAGTTTGGGCACCCGATGACGTGATGTGATGACGTGTACAGCGCAGAAAAGGAGAAGTCGAGGTGTGGCTTGGGAGTAGCAAACCGCGCCCACTGTCTTCCATAAACACGCCCAAGACAAATATCGGAGACAAGAGCTAAAGGTTCTGGTGCACACGAATGCTCTGTAGTTGGCTGCCAGAATCCACATAAAAACTTTTTTCAACATTCCATTGAGCGTGAATCGCAGAGGAACAAGTGGATTGCATTTATTTTTGCTGATAATGTTCCTGCAGCCCCTGCCACAAACCTATTCCTGCGTGCTCATTTCACGTCGGACTCTTTCTCCAACTTAGGCCAGTACTAAGCTGGCTTAGCTAAAAACCTGTGCCTCCAGAAAGGTATTGTTCTAACACTAGGGAACCCACCACTTTAATATTGTCTGTAAATGCCGACTTTGGCATTAGCTGACAACTTTGTTCCCCCAGCTTCAATGTTATCATTACATTACCGTAAGCTATTGGGTGGAGTGTGGTGCAGTTCAAAAGAAACTTGGCAGTATACCCAAAACGTAAACGTTACCCTCACAGCCCACAGGCTCGCCTGACACGCCGTATTTCCATAGCTGTAGCAGGCTCACTTTCAGCTACACTGAAGATACACACATCATATGAAACTAGACAACCTAAAGAATCTATGGATGTCAAAAACGCTATGCTATGATGTCGGTAAGCAGGCGAAATAAAGCTCCAAACATACGCTAAATTAAATGATTAATTTAGACCAGCAATAACCGTGAACAGTCTGTTAATTTGTTGATGGGTTGCTGTAGCTATATTGTTGTCTTTTCATGCTGTCCAAACGCAGTGTGTTACTCTTGATCATATGATCATGGAACTTAGATGTACTAACATTAGGTTGTACCCAATACATAAACGTTTCCCTCACAGCCCGAGAGCTTGCCTGACATGCCGTATTTCCGTAGCTGTAGCGGGCTCACTTTTAGCTACAGTGAAGATACGCACATCATATGAAACTAGACAACGTAAGGAATCTATAGATGTCAAAAACGCTATGCTGTGATGTCGTGAAGCAGGCGAAATAAGGCTTCAAACATACCCTAAATTTCCGCTAGCAAAAAGCTGAGGTTAGCTAGCCCAGTTAATTTAAGCCAGCATTAACCTTGCACATTCTGTTAATTTGTTGATGGATGGCTGTATATTATTGTCTTTTTATGCTGTCCAAATGCAGCATGTTACTCTTGATTATATATATGATCATGGAACTTAGATGTACTAATGTTAGCTTGCATGAGACATTTATATTCCCCCTGTTTTTAGGCTATTTCGCTAGTACATCTCACGCAGGGCTCAGTGCATCGCACTCAAACAGCAGGAGCACATCAAAGCCATCCAGAATGGTCGATAGATTCAGCCATGATAAGGTCAAACGTTGCGTTACTATGCACGCGGTGCTATGGCTGTGCTTTCAAGCCACTCCTCCCTCCTCCCTCCCTCTTCCCTCGCACCACCCCCTCTGCCCAGCCATGCCTCTTCCGGCCGAGTCAAAATCTCGAAGTTTTCTCGCGAGAGCAAGATTGGCTTGATAAAACGGGCAAAATAAATATAAATGTTGCGTTATTTTTGCAAATTACCGCAAAATATTATGTTTTAGACCCAAATCACTTTTTTTAACGGGTGTAAATACCAGGTAATGGATCCTTTAAGGGATGTTTTGTGCCTTCGCTGTTATCAGCTAAGCAACCGTCACTGGTGGATACGATATATCCAAATATGTGTGGACCTTTCACTGAAATCTCACTGACACACATAGAAAAGGGACATTTTTAAATTCTAAACATATGAAGCTTACCGGACTTTCAGTCAGGAAGACTCTTCTTCGCATGCTCTCACCTATTTATTTTCATTCAGTCTGCTTTCACTCCTAACGCATGCTTTCATTCTAGCTGTGATCATGCGGGACAGTCAATTGAATCATCAGCTGACCTCATCCATCCAATAACACTGCGACACACCCACGTTGCTGGCCTATCCTTTTGGTGCCATCTTTTTAAATATGACTCTCTCTGCTTCTAATACACGCAGGCCAGGCTGCTATCGTGCGCACCCCCCACTGCCCCATCACCGCCCAGCATGCTGGTCGGTACGGCAATATTCATCATGGTTTGCAGCGGATTGTTGGGTTATATCAGGTTCAGTGATCATGCTGACTTACCATGATCCACTCGCATTTTCGGCAGTTGATGCAATGTTGTTGCATGTCGAGCATCCTGGCCCCAACCATTTTGGAGATCCTAAATGCTTATGTATCCCATGGCTTCAGCTCGCGATCCCTTCGAGGTAAATCAGCCCTCCAACAGCCCTCAAATGTAAATGTTTCCTTCTCTGATTTCCCGTTCTGCAAACGCTAGGCATAGCCTACATTGCTACCGGCCTACTAACCGTCTTTCACCGGCGTATCTTAGTGCATGGCGAATGTCTTATCAATTCCAAGCAATGGAACTCTACACAAGCCGCAAGGTGTTTTGGATTCCTTTACAATCCGGTTGTCATGTTTGCACGCTGTTCTCCCGCATCAGCGTTTTGGACATTCAGCAATGAATGCAGCTTATCCAAGTTCAATCCCAAGTATTTTCAAGCGCAGACTTCTCATTTTCCCTCCGCAGTCCTAAGAGCAATTAAGCGCGGTAATTTAACAGGTTTAAAGGCGAGCGGCTCCAAACCGATTTAGTTTCTTTAGATTACGTTCCATCTCATTACAAATGGTATTTTCTCTCCCGGTTTCAATTTATGGCGTAAATCATTTCTCTGCGCCTCATTCGAATATTTAAGCAGTCAATTCATCTCGGGTTTCTAAAAAAAAAAAAGAAAAAATCCCAAATATAGCTGCAAGCAGCAATGGGGTGGCCTAGCAGCGTAGCAGGTCAGCCCGGGTGACCACGGTAACATGGTTGAACTGTCAGATACATCACTGTTTGCACAGTTGAGAAATTTAAGATTAAATCACCACTAATCGACAGTTATGTGCCTGTTTCCTGTTTTTCAGATTCACCATCAATTTTGATTGGTTTTGAGGATCAATGACCAACAACTTTATGAGGCAATATAGAGATGAGGTGCTGAGTTAAACTGATTAGTTTAGTTTGGATATTTGAAAGTGTTGCAAAGATATGACTTCACTTCCTGTGACTTGAATATTTGCCACGGGTCAAAGGTCACCAAATTACATGGGTCTTCTCCAGACAGTGTTGTATGTCCTTAGACCAAGTTTCGTGTTGATACACTAAAGCATTGCTGAGATATGGGCCTACTTCCTGTTTGGCGGCTTCTCGGTTGATTTTGATTCGCTGTTATGGCCAAACGGTTTGGATTTGAGATACTAAAATCAACGGATTTCTCAGCCTTGGATTGTAGATCAAGTGAGCCAAGCTTCATAATGATCAGATAAAGCTTGTAATTTCTGTAAATTTAAGCGCATTTTGGACAAAATTCAACATGGCCGCCAAATTCTGATGCTTACATACACAGTCTTCGAGGATCTGTCTAGGGATGTCCAACAGCATCAGCAGACACTGGAATGAAGGCTTTATTCCAAACATATCAAGAGATATCAGCTAAAACATGTTTTTGCTATTTACAGCGCCCCCCAGAGGTTGAAGCTCACGAAATTTTTTATGCCTCCCCAAGGGCAGGTCTTGAGACTGAGTACTCTGTTTGGGGTTGATTTGTCCAAGCATTGCTGAGATAAGGCCTCACATCCTGTTTGGCGGCTTTGCTGTCGATTTTGATTTACTGTTACGGCCAATCGGTTTGGAGTTGAGATACCAAGCTCCAGAGACTTCTCAGGCTTGGTCTGATGATCATGTTTGCCTAGTTTCGTAAGGATCGAACAAACTTTGTAATTTCTGTAAATTTAAGCACATTTTGGACTAATTTAAAATGGCCGCTAAACTCTGGCGCATTTTCACACAGACTTCTAGGTTTTGCTCAGGGATATCCAACAGCATCAGATGACCCTAAAATTAAGGCTTTATTATAAAATAATCAAGAGATATTTGCAAAAACATGTTTTTACCATTTATTGCGCCCCCCAGAGGACAAAGGTGACGGTCTTTTTAAAGCCTCGCCAGGGGCAGGACTTTAGACTAATTATGAAGTTTGGTGTTGTTGGGTCTTGGCGATAGTTGGAGGCTACATAACCCGTCAGCCAGGGAATACACATACTTCTCTCCGGTCCATAAATCATTTTCAAGAATTGACTACTTCTTAACAAGTAACTCCATGATGGCATGTATCTCTGACCTCACAATCTATCCAATCATCATATCTGATCACGCCCCAATCAGTTTCTCAATGCACATAAAAGCAGAGGCTAAAACCAATTCAAGATGGCAATTTAACACTTCCTTACTGAAAGATAAAGAATTTGATTCATACATCAAGAAGGAATGGTCATTATTCATGGAAACAAATGACACGGTAAATGCCTCACCAACACTCATCTGGGAAACCGCTAAAGCTGTACTAAGAGGAAAAATCATCTCATACTCAACTTATAAAAAAAAGAAAGATCAAGAAGTAGAAAACAAATTGGAGGCAAAACTCAAACAATTACAAAATTCATACACTTCCAACCCTACAGAACACACATTAAAAGAAATCAGAGAAACCAAGCTCCAACATGACAACATTATCAATAAAAAGACTCAATTTATGTTACTAAGACTACGATATAATCATTTTGAACACAATGATAAATCCGGCAAATATCTAGCAAATCAGCTAAAACGCAACAAGGAGAAATCCATCATCTCAACAATCAAAGACCCAAAGGGAAACGTCACCAGTGATCCACAAATAATAAACAACATTTTCAGACAGTACTACTGTGACCTATACAGTGACAACAAGGAAAACAAAAACTTAACTGAAATAGAAATGTTTCTAGACAGCATTACTCTACCCTCACTAACAAAGCACCAAGCCAACATCCTAGATGCCCCACTAACATCCACAGAATATGAAAAAGCGCTGAAAACAATGTCAAATAATAAAGCCCCAGGACTTGATGGATTCCCCATTGAATTCTATAAACACTTTTGGCAAATATTATCCCCACTCTTCACCAGAATGGCAGATGAGATAAATGAAAAGAAATGTTTCCCCTATCATATGAATACAGCATTAATCTCAGTACTACTCAAAGCAGATAAAGACCCAACTCAATGCACAAGCTACAGACCCATTTCCTTAATAAACTGTGACATTAAAATAATTAGCAAAGCACTAACAACCCAAATTGAATCAGTCATTCCATCATTAATTCACCCTGACCAAACAGGATTTATCAAAGGCAGACATTCCTCAAATAACACCCGCCGTCTTTTTAATCTGATTAACATATCTCTGCAAAATGACTCTCAAACCAACATTCTTTCTTTAGATGCAGAGAAAGCATTTGACAAAGTAAACTGGACATTCCTCATTAAAACTTTGGAAAAATTTGGATTTGGAGACTCATTTATACAGTGGATAAAAACACTCTACAACAACCCAAAGGCAGTAATTTTGACTAACAATCACATCTCACAAAATTTTACACTTCACAGAGGCACCAGACAGGGATGTCCACTTTCACCTTCACTGTTTGCACTCTTTATTGAACCATTAGCAGCGGCAATCCGTCAAAATGATAACATCACAGGCATCCGTACTAAAAATATAACACATAAAATCAGCTTATATGCAGATGACGTACTTCTGTTCCTTCAAAACACAAACCAGTCAATCAAAGAACTAATAAAAACCATCAATATATACTCCAAGATCTCCGATTATACAATAAACTGGAACAAATCAACCATCCTACCAATAAATGGAGATAGCCCTCATATTACATCACAATTTCCTCACTTGCCTCTCTCTACTGGTAACATCAAATATTTGGGTATAAAATTCTCCTCCAGGCTGTCAGGCTTGTTTGATTTGAATTTTACTCCATTACTTAAAACAATACAAGATGACTTAAACCGATGGAAAACACTGCCACTCTCTATCATAGGACGCATAGCCACAATAAAAATGATGGTTTTACCAAAGGTCAATTATTTATTCACAATGATTCCAACCCTACCTACAAAAAAATGGTTCAAAACACTAGACACAGATGTAACAGCATTTTATTGGAAAAACAAGAAACCCAGAATAAAACTGACCACGCTACAACAACCAAAACATCAAGGAGGCCTTGAAGCACCAAATTTCCAACACTACTACCTGGCAAATCAATTACAATATATCATTAAATGGATCCATGCAACCCATCACCACCACCCATGGCTTGATATAGAGCAAACGGACTGCCAGGACATAGCAATCTCAGACCTACCCTTCATCAGTGACACAATCAAACACCATAACTGCTTCAAAAACACTGCAATCGCCACAACTCTGACAGCTTGGCGGAAAGTCAACAAAATAAAAAAACGCTAGAACCTCACCGACTGCACTAACCCCCATATGGCACAACCCAGATTTCACTGCAAACAAATCTCCCTTAATCGGCAAGAAATGGAAAGAGAAAGGAATCACACACCTCCACCACATTTTTGACCATAATTCCATGCTAACATTCCAACATCTCACAAACCGATATGGCATTGAGAAACAACAATATTTTCAGTACATCCAATTAAAACACTCAATTAAGGCAAAATAGATATCTCTAATGCACACTTGGAACCACCACCACTATTAGACAGCATCAATAAAATAGCAGAATCAAACAAACAACTCTCCAAACTGTATAAACTAGTATCTCACACAGACGGTGCACCTCATATTCCAATAAACAAATGGGAAAAGGACCTTAACATCAATACTGAAAAATGCTTTTGGAATAAGATCTGCAACAACATCTTTAACATGTCCAGGAACACTAACATAAGACTTATACAGTACAAAATCATTCACAGAACACACATTACACATCACAAATTGTACAGGATGGGATAAATGGAATCAGACACGTGCACTCACTGCAGTCTTAGAACAGCTGATGATTACCTCCACGCACTCTGGCTCAGTCCACCGATACAGCATTTCTGGAAAGAAGTAACCACCACACTCTCACTATTCTTCAGCTGCCGCATCCCGTTATCCCCCGCTTTATGTATACTTGGCGATCTGGATACACTCAACACATGCCCCAAACCAATTACTATACCCCTACTTGTAGCCCTGACTATCGCCAAAAAAACAATATTACTAAACTGGAAAAGTCGGAATAACATCAATATTTCACAGTGGTTGGATCTCTTAACACAACAGATTTCAATGGAACAACAGTTAGCTGTGCAAAAAAACCAACTTGAACAAATTAATAAAACATATTCAACACTCCTCAACGCTATTCTGTTGCCAGTGAGCTAATGCCATAACTCAGCAAAACCCAAGTATATTAAATTAACACTGAAGCCATTTTTTAAAAATAAATAAATAAATGAAGTGCCTGAATTGCATCTAAACCCAAACAAATCATGCTCCTTACTAGAGGAAAAAAAAAAAAAAAGTTTTAGTAATGTATAAATGAATGAATCACTTCCCTGTCTGCCCTTCCACTTTGTTAGTCTGGTCTATGTCTAACATCGTATCAGTCTTAGTCCTAGCTGTTTGTTTGATTCAGATTTATTTGTATTACCCATCCTCCTGTCTTTCCCCCCCTTTTTTTGTGTCCTCCCCTCAATATTTTGTTAATAAAAATAAAGCTGACCTCCCAAGAGGGGGGGGGGTGGCAAAAAAAAAAAAAAAAAAAAAAATGAAGTTTGGTGTTGATATGTCAAATGGTTGCTTAGATATGGCCTCACTTCCTTTCTAGCAGCTTTGCCACCAAATTTCATTGGACATTTTAGGCAGACAATTTTGAAAATCGAAACGGCTTTTAGCATCTTTTGTGCGGCTCGGTCCGCAGATTCTATCTACCACGTTTCGCTCAAATTGGACAAAATTTGTGACTCGTGAAACTTTTGAAAGGTTTCTGCCAAAATTCAAAATGGCGGAAAATGCAATTTCGCACCAAAGACGTCATAGGATTCGATGAACTCGTAGTGACCGAAGGATTCCAATGATACCTCATTTCTGGAAATCGGATGTACTGGTCAGAAGTTATGAAGGTAAATGTAGGTCAAACTTTGACCTGTTGGTGGCGCTAGAGCTTTTGAGCTACGGGCATGAAATTTGGTATGCTTGATCATGGTACGTCTCTAAATGAGTATGCCAAATTTCAACATTTACCCATGTATAGTTGTGTAATTTCTGTAAATCTATACAAATTTTGGACAAAATTCAAAATGGCCGCCAAATTCTGAGGCTTACATAGACAATCTTCTAGGATGTGCCTTGGGATGTCCAACAGCATCAGAAGATACTGGAATTAAGGCCTTACTCCAAACAGATCAAGAGATTTCAGCTAAAACATGTTTTTGCTATTTATAGCGCCCCCTAGAGGTCAAACGTCACAGAATTTTTTTTGCCTTGCCAAAGGCAGGTATTGAAAAGATGTACCAAGTTTGGGGTTGATAGGACCAAGCGTTGCTGAGATATGGCCTCACATCCTGTTTGGCGTCTTCGCCGCCAAATTTTATTGGCTGTTTTGGGCAAACGGTTTTGAATATCGAAATGGCTTTTAGTATCGGAGTAGACCAGACGCGCTCAAAGCCCGCTATGGAAAAGGACTATATGGAAAAGGTGCTCAACAGCATGGACGGTCAATGCAGAAAAAAGCGCACCTTACTGAAAAAAACCACATAGGACTATTTCGGTAAAAAGCAAAAGCTGGTGTTCCAGCTTTTGCTTTTTACCAAAATAGTCTTATGTGGTTTTTTTCGGTAAGGTGCGCTTTTTTCGGCTTTTAGTATCGTTTGTGCGGATCGTTCTGCAGATTCGATGTACCACGTTTCGCTTAAATCGGACAAAATTTGTGACCCGTGAAACTTTTTAAAGGTTTTTGCTAAAATTCAAAATGGCGGAAAATCCAATATGGCGGAAATTAATTCATAGGGTGCGTTGAACTCGGCTTGGCCCAAGGATTCCAACGGTACCTCATTTGTGAAAATCGGATGAACGGGTCAGAAGTTATGAAGGTAAATGTATGTCAAACTTTGACCTGTTGGTGGCGCTAGAGCTTCTTAGCAAGGGGCATGAAAATTGCTGTGAATGATCAGGGGACTGTCCTGAACAAGTCTGCCAAATCACTTGCATTTTCCCGGGTACGGTTCTAGGGGCTGCCATAGACTTCAATGGCGGAAGAAAGCGGAAACATAATAATAATAATAAGAAAAGTTACAAACACAATGGTTGCCTTCGCAGCTTCGCTGCTAGGCCACCAATGAGCGTGACTCACAAGATTCTTTGGTTGTTTGTCATTGAAACCTTTGGGTGAAAGGCTGCTTGGTTTGCCAGTAAATGGCCCTTAAAGTAGATTTGTACCAAGTAGGAGTTCAGTTTTTTCAACACTGAACATTGCATTCTGCTATTCTGGACTAATCATGATGCTGGATTCAAATCTTCAGTCTTGAATTCTTTCCAAGGTGCCACTGGGTAATATCCAGTGCTGAATTCCTCATTCAGCATCAATTCAAATTCTAAAATCCTGCCCATGAGGCATTCTTACCTATTAACTGGTTTCCTCGGAGAATCATTGGCATTCCTACCCAAGGGATAGGGATTGACAATCCCAATCCTGGAGGGCCTGAGCGCCTGCAGGTTTTATTTCTATCAATTATACTAACTGAGCCATTTGGCTGCACTCAAACATGGATTTGCTCATAGATTCTTATACGTTGACGTGTGTAGTTTTTGGTGGCCTTTTGATAATCTTTGCTGGGCCATTTCTTTAATTATTAACTAATTGAAGCCCAGAAGTTAGTGGAAACCTGGGGCAGATACCAGCCTTGCTGCCCACTTCTGCTCTAAACAATTCATTTGCAGTTATACTGCAAGCTTGCCAGTATTTCATATGTGGATGAGCATAACTGCATTTACCTCCTAAACTCTCAATTTCTGTTTAAAAATTGATTGTGACAGAATTCAGGTTAATCGTCTTCGTAAATACAGAAACTTCTGGGTGCATTTAATTCTATCTTCAGCTTCCCTTTACATCTGGGCCGTCAATCATCTTCAGCCCATGTATTCCATGCTTTTATGTGCTGCCATCAAGAAAATCAAATTCCCAAAGCCTTAACAGCATTTTGTAAGCCATTGCAAATAACTGGTTGGTGGTTGGTGGTTGTGCTTGCCATGCCTATTGAGCTGCCTTTTATTTCCCATATTGCTGAGCACAAATTGTTGGCTGTCCTGGGGCCGGTTGCACCAACCGTCCTAAGTGCTGTCCTAATGCCTAGGTCCCACTGGGGATTGCGATGGTTTGCGAGGCATTCCTGATGGAAAAAGTGAGAATCGCAATGCATCGCAAACACATTTGCCGAACATTTGCGGAATGTGTGGCAACGTTCGCCGAGTGTCACAGGCAAATTCTAGCCATCGCAATGGATCACGAGTGGATCGCAAAAGCCCGAAAATTTTCAAAGCCTGCTTTGAATTTTGTTGCGAACCATTCGCGACGTTTTCGTCTCGAAAGTTGTCGCAGAATGTTCGCCGAATGTTTGCCGACGGTCGGCGAATGTATGCGCTGCATCGGTGAACCATCCGCCACACTTTCAAAACTGAAAAAGTGTCGGCGACCCTCGCCGAACTATTGCCGAATATTCGGCGAACCTTCGGCAAACATCGCAGAACATTTGCCGATATGTCGCCAACAGTCGGCGAACATTCTTGGCGATGGTCCCCCGAAGCAACGCCGATCATCGTTGACTGTCGCCAATTTATCGCACAATGACTGTCATCCCTTCCTTCAGCGAACAATCCCAAGAGCAAATTATAATGGGACTGCTCCACTTTTTTGACCATTTTGTCACGCACAATCGCAAGGCATCGCCAAACTTTTCCAAATTTCCCCATCGGCGACCATCGCAAAATGCTAAATCCCCAGTGGGACTGAGCCATAAAGTTACGTACGAAAATGCGTTGCACCAACGATGACTTACGACAAGCCTTGTCCTAAGTGCTGTGTCGTAAGACAAATTGGTGCAATGGCTATCAACGGCGAAAAGAGCCGTTGCACCAACACAAGTTAGGTCACGGAATTACGACAGAACCCTACATGTGGTGGGAGGTGACTTAAGTGTGCTGCGATCTTAAAATAAATCTCTTTCTTTTTAATTTATATGTAATAATCTCCTAAAATTGCTACAGTGAGACCACTTCAAGTATGTACATTTCAAGAAATTGCACGCAACTGTCTACATACCCCATGATGGCAAGTGGTCACGCTTTTAAAAAATCATGGTTTAACATTGCCACATCCCAACTCTGAATTTCATCTCTCATTGCAGCATTTTTATGAGATTACAGATTAATTAAACAAAGAGATTCATTTTAAGATCGCCGTGGATTTTAGGCATATAAAAAATACACAAGGTGGAAAACATGCTGCATAACAAAAGAAACCTGATATTGAGATATAAATGATCGCAATCGCGCAAACTAGCCAAATATAAGCCCACAAAAAATCGTGCAATCACATTCTTGCAAAACTGTGCTGTTCTATGGCCATTTAATTTTCAAAATACGATAATCAAACATGCTATCTTGATAAATTGGAGTATCTACTCATTCAACTTATTAAATAAGCAAATCTACTGTTTGATTACTGATTGAGCAAAGTAAATGGGGACAGGCTTAGAGTAGCCTAATTGGTTAAACAGAGACGATTTTGTAGCCCTTTGCTTAGCTCCATTCAGTATGTCGCTGAAAAATTCTGATGTCAGTCAAGTTTTTTCAGAAGAATTTCACACGCCCTCTGATGTTTGGCACTTTCTGGGTTGTTCATTTAAGACTGCATCGGGATGCTGTTTTTTTTTTTTTTTGCTATACTTCAGAGAAAAACCACCTCTTTGCTTTTGTCTGTGCTACATGTAGCTGTCTTAGTTCCGTTCATTCTATAATACTAATGTTTATAAAACTGCTCATGCATGCATACATACATTACACCATCCAAAATTGACTATTTGCCACTCAGATTTGACCTTCCTAAAGTTGGAGACACCAGTCAGGACTTCACGGCCTGGGATGTTTGTGTATGTCATTTAGGACATGTCCTAAAACATATCTTAAGATAAGGATTTTACGACATGCATAAGAGTTTTTGGTGAAATGACAGTTACGACATGTCTCAGCGCTGTCCTAAGTTTGGTGTCTTACGACAAGCACTTACGATGCGTTTGGTGCAACCGGCCCCAGGTCTTCACAGTACCCAAGCTGTCGATGGGTCTCTCATTGCATAAAGGTCACCGCTGACCACAAGCCTTGCTGGCTCACTTGTTTCATACAAGTCTCTGACTGCAAGTCAATGTTGGATAGGCTCCATTCATAGGCCGTTAAAGGGCATCTAAAGTGGATTCCCATTGTTTTTGTTTATCGGCCAATCAGCAAGCCGCACCTGCGCTTGGATTATCTGCGCGTGTACACAAAACATTGGTAGATGAATGAAATTGGTCATGTGACAATGCAAGACGTCAACAAAAGCAAGTGATTTGTTTGTAAACATTGGACGTTCAATGTCCCGTCTGAGAATCGACTTTACATGCCCTTTAAGTTTTCCACAGGGAAACGTTGTTCTAATCACTTTAAAAAGGGTATTGTACGAGCTTGTAGCGAGTTACATTACAATCATTTTCACAGTGCTCAAAACCTGAAAATATAGACCAGAAAACCAGAAAAGCGAGTATTGTTTCGAATTGCTGCTGCAAAATGGATAACATGGTTTGAATTACATTTGGCTTAACCGCCGGATCTTGCAGCATCTAACTGGCAGTTTGGTCTCCATTGCTCTATTCTACCAATGTCAACATTTTCCTAGGCATGTGCTTCCCATCTGCAGATAGATAAGTGGATTTCGTCACCTACTATGCATAAATCGTTTGCCGGTCAGGTCATAGTATGTAAGCATATGTAAGTATGTAAGGCTCTCTCACTGCATAAAGGTCATTGCTGACCTCAAGTCTTTGCAGGCTCACTTGTCGAATATAAGTCTCTGCTGTTTGCAAGCCATTGCGGGATAAGCATAGTTTGTTAGTCATTTAGGTTATCCATAGGAAATGTTGTTCTAATTACTCTAGAACAGACTAGTTGGTATGAATGAGCTTGAGTTACCTGCTGCATTAAAATTGAATCATTCAGCGTTCAAAACCAGCAAATTTAAGTGTATTTTGAGCTGCTGCTGCAAAATGGATAGTTTTGAATGGTTTTTAGCTTAACCACTGGATCTTGCAGCATCTAACTAGCAGGTTGGTATCCATTGCTCCAGCCTATTAATGTCAGCAGCATTCTCCAAGGCATGCACAAATCAGTGTTCTCCACTAAAATTTTCAATGACTGGCTGGTAGGTGGTGTTCTTTTGCGAGTGGGTTCGTTTTGTTGAGCGGGTGTGGGGGGGAGATGCATTTTATTTCGTTGATATTACGCACTCAATCGCGCGTCTTCCAGTGCTCTTTAAATTCTCCGTTTTTTTTTTTTTTGACCAGGCGGCCGAGGATTCTCAACGGGCGCATATATTATGAACAGGCGGCGATTGCGCAATCACTCAGAATGAGCGGGCGGCCCGCCCGGTCATTAACGATAGTGGAGAACCCTGCAAATAGCTTGCTGCCCTGGTCACCACAGTGCTCAAGCCATCGCTAGCTCACTCATTGCTTAAAGGTCATCGCTGACCCCAAGCCTTCGCTGGCTCGTTGCATACAAGTTTGCTGACTGCAAGCAATTACTGGCTAGGCTCAATTCTTGGCCGTTGAAGTTTCCCACCGGGAGACATTTTTTCCAATTGCTCTAAAACAGGTTTTTGGCATGATGCGCTTGAGTTGTGAGTTGCTGTAAAATAGAATTATTTATTATTGGATCTAAGCCAGCAAATTATGTCATTCTAAATTGCTGCTGCAAAATGGATAACACTTAACTGCATTTAGCTTAACTGCAGGATCCCACAGCATCTATCTGGCAGCTTGGCCTCTGTTGCTTTATTCTACAACGCCAATTCCGAAATAGTTGGGACAAAGTGTAAATTGTGAATAAAATCAAAACGCAATGACTTTCAAATCACACCAGCCAGTATTTTATTCACAATAGAACAGAGACAACATAGCAAAGGTTGAAAGTGAGAAATTTTACAATTTTATCCACAAAATAAGCTCATTTCAATTTGATGGCTGCTACAGATCTCAAAAAAATTGGGACAGGGTCCTGTTTACCGTGGTATAGCATCCCCTCTTCTTTTTAACACAGAGTGGAGGTGTCTGGGCATTGAGGAGAAGTTTCTTCAGGGTTTTCCCTGGGGTTTTTTTGAGACCAAGGTGCAAAGGGCAGGGAGCGATATGCGTGGCATGCAAAGTTCATGAACACACCTTTGGATTGTTGGGCATTAAGTGAATAATCACAAATTGATCAATGAACATAATAATTCCATTTATTTTAAATAAATTTGTCTAGAATTTTTCATACAAACAAGACAAAATAATTCACAAAAACAGTAAAACCTAACAGCAGATTGTGCAGTCTTTGTCCTTGCGCTTAACTCTTCTGTATTTATTTTTCTGATAAATGATAAAAAAAAGTCTTACTCCGCTATGCTAGTTGGCGCTGTAGCCCCTTTAACTAGCGGTAAAGAGCCACTTGCGGCTAACTGATCAGCAGGCATTTCGACAAAATTGCCGTTCCGCGTTTTCCTCCCAGCTATAAATTTCAGAATATTTAACTCTTGAGGCTGATGAAGCATAAAAAGTCTCCTTGTCCGTCCAAAAGTGTATTTTCGGTTGGGCCGAGGCCGTTTGTGTCGCTCGATGTTTCCAGCAACAACACTGCTCGAGCATGCGCAGAACGCAAAGTCCGACTCTGATCAGATAGGACGTTTACAAGCAGAGAATAATTTGACTATCAATCGGATTATCCAGTGGCGTGTCTCGAACAGGGAATTGGGGTGGCACAGACACATCCCTTTTAGTCCTGGCTAGATCTCAATCATTTTCCTTTATTGACGTCTTTTCCAATTATTGTAATTGGCAACTGAAGACACGGTTTCTCTCCATATGCGATCTAACAGCGATGAAATCATGGGCTAAATTCAGTACAGAAAAATAATTTACTTATTAATAGGCCAATGCTTCGCGTTGAATGATACGGTCCGCGTTCCAATGAAATATTGCCTTTCACTCTCGGTATTGTGTGGGTTGATTAAAAAAAAAAAAAGTGGCACTCGGCAGTTATATAGGCTATAAAAAGCCTGCGGCTCAAGCTATTCGCTTGAGAGTCGACAGGTATGCAATTTTGAACAACGTTGATTTAAATACAGCAAATACGCGTCCAGATGAATGATTGTTGTCTTACCTAATTGGGGAGAACAAGCAGCACCTGTTAACTGTGGAGTGCTCTCAGAGTGAACCTTCTGTTCTATTAATGACTGAGAACAGGTCAGGACTAATAATTGTTTTAAACGGATGTTTTGTGCACCCAATTCTCAGTTCGGGCTTCGCCACTGTTGCCTACTGATTCTGAATTTAGCCCTTGACTTCATCGCTGTTAGATTGCATATGGAAAGAAACTGTGTCTTCAGTTGCCAATTACGATAATTGGAAAACACGTCAATAAAGGAAAATGATTGAGAACTTGCCAGGACTAAAAGGGACGTGTCTGTGGTGCCCCAATTCCCAGTTCTAGACACGCCACTGCGCTTTACCGTGTGTGATGGACATAGTAGATGTCCTTTTGTTTGGAATATTGCCTCGTCCATTTCGCGCACTTGGAGTAAACTGACATGTACGCAAGCGACGTAAACGCTCGTGATGTTTGACATATGTGAGGCTCGTGTTTTGTTGACAGCTGAGTTACTCAAAGAGCCTTGGATACGAAGATTACGTAGTGCAGTTCTACAGGGCTGCCAACTCTCACGCATTCGCCGAGAGTCTCACGCCTCTTAGAGGCATTCACGTTCCCATGCCGCAGTCAGCAATTATTCAATTGACGCGTAATTGAGTCCTTGAGCGTTGAAGTTAACCAGTTTCACGTGCATTACGGTGGATTTCACCACTAATGACACGGAAATCGATTATGACTCGGGAATTCTCAGGCTTGTCTTTACTGAGGGATTGAAAGCAGTAGAATTGCATAAAAACATTTCAAATGGTTTTATTTCATTAAAACAATTTAAACGATCATGAAACACATGCATTGTTTCCAATCCCTGAGTAAAGAGAAGCACGGGAAGTCCGGAGTCATTATTGCTTTCCATGTTACTTGTGATGAGGTGCACCTTTACGCAAGTGAAACGGAAACTTCAATGCACAAGGATTTTAATTCCGCGTGAGAATCTCATTAAGCATTCAATGAATAATTGCTGACTATGGTGAATACGCCTTCAAAATGCGTGAAACTTGCACCGTATGTGTGAGATTGCGTAGAGAGTTGGCAGCCCTGAGTTCTATGAATCCCGTAGTGATGAAACAGAACTGTCCTTTCAGCCCCCTTTCAACTAAGGCGGCGGCCAAAATGACCAAGGTGGCCCACCTTGGCGTTAGATAGGCCGGGAAAACCCTGTTCTTGAGTTTAGCTATTGGAATTTGATCCCACTCTTGTTTAATACAGCCTTCCAGCTGCTGGAGGGTTTTGGGTCTCCTTTGATGGACTTTTCGTTTAATTATGCGGCAAATGTTCTCAATCGGTAAAAGATCAGGACTGCTGGCAGGCCAGTTCAGCGCATGGACTCTTCTACTACGAAGCCATGCTGTTAAGCTAATAGCTGCAGTATGTGGTTTTGCATTGTCCTGCTGAAATACACAAGGCCTTCCTTGGAATAGATGTCGTCTAGATAATAATAATGCATCCCCATACCATCGGAGATGCTGGCTTTTGAACTGAACGCTGATAACAGGAGGGGTAGTCTTTCTCCTCTTTAGCCCGCAGGACACAACGCCCTGATTTCCAACAAGAATGTCAAATTTCGACTCATCTGACCACAGGACACTTTGCCACTTTGCTACAGTCCATTTTAAATGAGCCTTGGCCCACAGAACACGGCGGCGCTTCTGGATCATGCTTGACAATGGCTTCCTTTTTGTATGATAGAGTTTTCGGTGGCATCTGTGGATGGCACGGCGGACTGTTTACAGACAGTGGTTTCTTGAAGTATTCCTAGGCCCATTTAGTAATGTCAATGACAGAATCATGCCGGTGAGTGATGCAGTGGCGTCTGAGGGCCTGAAGATCACGGGCATCCAGTAAAGGTCTTCAACCTTGTCCGTTATGCACAGAGATTTTTCCAGTTTTTCTGAATCTTTTGATGATGTTCTGCACTGTCGATAATGAGACCTTCAAAGCCTTTGCAATTTGACGTTGAGTAACATTGTTTTTAAAGTATCCCACAAATTTCTTTACGCAACCCTTCACGGGTTGGAGAGCCTCTGGCCATCTTTACTTCCGAGAGACTCAGCCTCTCTGAGACATCCCTTTTATAGCCAATCATGTTACACACCTGATGCCAGTTAACTTAATTACTTGCTAAATGTTCTTTCAGCTGATTCTCTTATATATTGATTGCTTTTTCAGCCCTTTTTTGCCTGTGCCCCAACATTTTTGAGGCCTGTTGGTAGCCAGAAAATTTCAAATAAGCTCATTTTGTGGATAAAAATGTAAAATGTCCCAGTTTCAATTTGAAATGCTATCTATGTTCTATTGTAAATAACATATTGGCTCACGCTGCCCTAAGGTTTCCGGCTCTCGCGCTGCCCTAAGGTTTCAGCCTCTCGCACTGCCCTAAGGTTTTCAGCTCTCGCCCTGCCCAGAGATTTCCGGCTCTCGCGCTGCCCTAAGGTTTCCAGCTCTCGCGCTGCCCTAAGGATTCCGGCTCTCGCGCTGCCCTAAGGTTTCCGGCTCTCGCGTTGCCCTAAGGTTTCGGGCTCTCGCCCTGCCCTAAGGTTTCAAGCTCTCGCGTTGCCCTAAGGTTTACGCCTCTCGTGCTGCCCTAAGGTTTACGCCTCTCGCGCTTCCCTAAGGTTTCTGGCTCTCGCGCTGCCCTAAGGTTTCTGGCTCTCGCACTGCCCTAAGGTTTCTGGCTCTCGCGCTGCTCTACGGTTTCCGGCTCTCGCGCTGCCCTAAGTTTTCCGGCTCTTGCACTGCCCTTAGATTTCCGGCTCTCGCGCTGCCCTAAGGTTTCTGGCTCTCGCCCTGCCCAAGGTTTCTGGCTCTCGCACTGCCCAAAGGTTTCCGGCTCTCGCATTGCCCTAAGGTATCGGGCTGTCGCCCTGCCCTAAGGTTTCCGACTCTTGCATTGCCCTAAGGTTTACGTCTCTCGTGCTGCCCTAAGGTTTCCGCCTCTCGTGTTGCCCTAAGCCTTAAGGTATCCGCCTCTCGCGATACCCTAAGGTTTCCGGCTCTCGCGCTGCCCTAAGGTTTCAGCCTCTCGCACTGCCCTAAGGTTTTCAGCTCTCGTGCTGCCCAAAGGTTTCCGGCTTTCGCGTTGCCCTAAGGATTCCGGCTCTCGCGCTGCCCAAAGGTTACTTGCTCTCGCGCTGCCCTAAGGTTTCCAGCTCTCACGCTGCCCAAAGGTTTCCGGCTCTCGCGTTGCCCTAAGGTTTCCGGCTCTCGCCCTGCCCAAAGGTTTCCAGCTCTCGCGCTGCCCTATGGTTTCCAGCTCTTGCGCTGCCCTATGGTTTCCAGCTCTTGCGCTGCCCTTAGGTTTCCGGCTCTTGCCGCTGCCCTGGTGTTACCGGCCCTCGCATTGCCCTAAGGTCTCCGCCGACTGCAAGCCAGTGCTGGCTAGGAACAGTTTGTTGGCTGCTAGGGTTTTCCACAGGGAAATGTTGTTCTTATAATTCTTAACAGGTCTTTTGGTACGTATGGGCTCGAGTTGGGAATAACATTGACATAGAATCACTTATCAGTGGTCAAAATCAAAAATTAAGCGAGTGTCACTTTAAATTGATGTTACAAAATAGATACCGTTTAACTGCATTTAGCTTAACTGCAGGATCCTGCAGCATCTATCTGGCAGTTTGGTCTCCATTGCCTTATTCATACTTATGTCAGCAACATTTTTCTGCTTTCAAGGTATGTGCTTCCCATCTGCAAGATGGGCTGGCAGATTTCTTCACCTGCTAAACCAAGAGATAAATAATTCAATGGATAAATAAATATTTTGCCATCCTGGTCATCACACTACTTAAGCCACACTCATTGCATAAAGGTCACTGCTGACCACAAGCCAGTGCTGGCTTACTTCAATCAATCAATCAATCAATCAATAACCTTTATCACAGGGAAGTCCTACTGAGACCGAGGTGTCTTTTGCAGGGGAGCCCTGAATACAATAAAACAATTACAACGGAAGGTTAAAGACAAACAGCACAGATAAAAATACACAAAATTCACAAACAACAATTTCAAATTAAAGGAATTACAAATTTTAAAATAGAATAAAAAATAATAAAAATGAATTAAAAATTGAATACATCTATATACAAAAGAACGTTGGACAGAAAAATGATGTGCAAATCCTACCTTAAACTAAAAGCAAGTACATCTGGCCTCTAAAAGTAATATATCCAACACTAATTTCTTGAAGGACACAAAGGGGATAAGGCAATCTAGCTTCAGAGTATCCTGGAAATTATTCCACATACAAGGTGCGAATGCACTAAAAGAGGACCGGCCAAATTTGTTCCAGTCCTAGGAGCCTCTAACAAATTCCACTCTTGTGATTGGGTATGCTGCCTTCTGATTTTGATGGATATGAGCTTAGTCAGATATGAAGGAAGTTTGCTAAGCAAAGCTTTATAAATAAATGAAATACAATGTAACTTCCTTCTAAAATGAAGGGAAAACCACCCTACAGAATTTAAAGCACAATGATGAGTTCTATAACCATCACCTGTGATGAAGCGCAATGCGCTATGATAAATTGCTTCCAAGGGTCTTAAGGCACTATAAGAGGCATGCCTGTAAAGGGCATCTCCATGTTCAAATATGGGTAATATTGTTGCCTAGACAATCCTCTTCCTATTGTCCAAAGAAAAACAGGATCTGTTCTTGTAAAGAAACCCAATTTCATTCTAAGTTTTTTGGACAGGTTGGACACATGAGTCTTAAAAGAGAGGTCATGATCCAACCACATACCCAGATATTTGTAAGACTGAACCTGCTCAACAAGTCTCAATGAGACTTATTAAAGGAAGGTCACTACTGACCACTACGGTTGTCATGAATATTCCATATTCGAATACATATAGATTGTCTATCACTAAAACGAACCACCGAACGTGAAAATTAATTATCGAATATTAAAAAAAGTCACATCAAGATAATTAACCCACTGTCAATGTGTGCAGTGTATAGCGGGTGGCTACCAACGCGCTATAGCTACTGCAGAGACGACTCACTGTCTTGAAACTGTTACATCTTTGTGCCGGGCGTGCGCAGTGCATGCCGGTTTGACAGCCAGCATTCGCCGTGAGTTTTGAGTGGAATATTTACGTTCCCCTGCTTCAATGAACGCCTATGTCAGAGATTCTTGCGCGGAACTGAAGTCCTTGTACGTGGAGGTTTATCAGTTTCACATGCGTTACGGTGATTATGACTCGAGACTTCTCACGCCTTTCTTTACTCAGGGTTTGGAAGCAATGCATGTGTTTCATTATCATTTAAATTGTTTAAATAAAATAAGATCATCTGAAACGTTGTTATGCAATTCCATTTCTTCCAACCCCTGAGTAAAGAAAAGCATAAGAAGTCCGGAGTCATAATCACCGTAACACATGTGAAACTGATACACCTCCATGCACAAGGACTTGAATTCCGCGCGAGAATCTCTTACATATGTGTTGATTGAATAATTGCTGACTACAGCAGGGGAACTTAAATTTGCCACTCAAAACTGACACCGAATGTGTGAGAGTTGACAGGTATGCGTTATCAATGAAAACTGACCACACCTGATAATGTTGAGAGTTTTCGGAGTTCCTGTAATGGTAATTTAAATGAATGATTGAAAACAGACCAATCATTATTTTTAAGGGATGGGTTTGAGCTTCCCCTATCGCCAGTTCACGAGCCGCAACTGTTCAGAAAATAACCGGTTTACACCCCAAAGAATCTAAAAAGCACCGTTTGGAAATACTTTGGGTTTTGGTCAGTCGACGGTAAAACTGAGGACTGAGCGAAAATTGTTCGCAAACTATATGCAAGTTCGAGTTAGCCTACCATTCCTGAGGCGAGTGTTGGTTTTTATTGTGTAATGTTAAAAACCCGAGCAGAGAAAATGTACTTTCTAAAATGCAGTTTCATTTGCAAACAATAGTTTTGGATTTTACTGGGGTGAGGGAGCTAATGATGTTGTGTACTGTACTGTAATTATATCCCCGAAATACGAGTTTTGGGGATATCATGGTTTCGCCCACCCGCTGCCAAGTCAGCCATCCGCAGATTTTAGCCAAGTAGCGATAACTCACAAAATACTTTACATTGGCTTCTCATTTTTAGCGTATGGGTAGATATGGTAGAGAGGATGAACTGATTAGATTTTGGGCAAGTATGCACTCCTAGGTTTGCCACCACATGGCGCTATATATTGAAAAAATCAGTTTTTTAACCATATCTCTGGAACAATTACTTACACAGACCTCAAATTTGCTTCATATTGTAGGTCTAGTAAAGGGGAATCTAATAAAGGGGGCTTCGAGGATTGGGGAATTTTGGGGATATACCCCTTGCTGTCGGCCGCCGACAGCGTAGGCCTAGTTAATTACAGTAATTACTGTCTCACGGAATAAAACTGAACGGTTGGCATCTCGTTCAAACTTGGATGAGCCTGGTGTGTTGTTATTTCATAAGCTCTGCAATGCGTCAGGGTCCTGAGTTCAGACTCACTGTCTGGGCTTATTACAGACATAGGAAACTCTAGGTCTTAATCTGTGCTTATTATCCATCAAATATTTGTTTATGTTGATGTATCTTATGTTAGTATGGTATCTCGTTATTTTGTGTGGGAAATACAGAAAGTAAAATATTCGATATATATCGATATCATGTGTTTAATTGTTGCAAATATTCAAACGGCATTTTAGGATCATTCTGACAGCCCTACTGGCCACAAGCCATTTCCAGCTTTCATATTTTAATTGCATTTGTCTAAGTAACTACAGGGAACTCCTCCGTGAATTGCTACGTTATCGTGGTGGAGGAGTTTGCGTGCCCCTGGGATCTTGGGAGCTGTGTTGTCTGGAGCTTAGCTCCTGGTAGGGTTTCCCATTGCAAATTTTTCCCAGGCGAGGGGTCAGATAAAAAGCGATTCTCTAGTCTCCTATGGAAAGCTACTTAATGGAAATAAGAACCTTGCCTGGATTAGGGACACTGGGGCCCCCTCCTGGAGCCAGGCCTGGGAGGGGAGCTCATGGGCGAGTGCCTGGTGGCCGAGTTTTTCCCGGGACCCGGCCGGGCTCAGCCCGAAGAGGAGACAGGGAGCTGCCTCCAGGTGGGCCCACCACCCACGAGGAGAGGAGTAGAAGATGGGTACAGAGAATATCAGGTGGCAGACGCGGGCGAGGGCCCTTGCGTTCTGGGCCCCGGTCATGGAATCTTGCTCTTGGGACATGGAACGTCACCTCACTGGTGGGGATGGAGCCGGAGCTTGTGCGGGAGGTTGAGCGGTACTGGCTAGATACAGTCGGACTCACCTCTACACACATCTCTGGCTCTGGAACCAAGCTCCTTGATCGGGGTTGGACACTCTCCTTTTCTGGAGTTGCCCAAGGTGAGAGGCGGCGAGCAGGCCTGGGGATTCTAGCGTCCCCTCGGCTGAGTGCCGTCATGTTGTAGTCCATCCCGGTGAACGAGAGGGTCTCTGCAATTCGCTTGCGGGTTGCGGAGGGGAATGCTCTGACTGTTGTTTGTGTTTACGCACCAAACAGCAGTTCAGAGTATCCAGCCTTCTTGGAGTCCCTGGGTGGAGTCCTGGAAAATGCTCTGACTGTGGTTTCCATAGTTCTGCTAGGAGACTTCAATGCTCATGTGGGCAACGACAGAAACACTTGGAGGGGAGTGATTGGGAGGAACGACCTCCCTGATCTGAACTCGAGTGGTGCTTTGTTATTGGATTTCTGTGCTAGTCATGGATTATCCATAACAAACACCATGCTCGAGCAGAAGGGTGTTCATAAGTGTACTTAGTACCAGAGCACCCTTGGCCAAAGGTTGATGTTCGATTTTGTAATCGTGTCATCAAATCTGCAGCCATATGTCTTGGACACCTGGGTGAAGAGAGGGGCTGAGCGGTCAACTGATCACCACGTGGTGGTGAGTTGGATCAGATAGCGGGGAAGGCTGCCAGACAGACCTGGAAAGCCTAAACGTGTTGTGAGGGTGGACTGGGAACGTTTGGTAGAGGACCCTGTTCGAACGATTTTCAACTCACACCTCCAGAAGAGCTTTTCCCATATCCCGGGGTAGGCTGGGGACATGGAATCCGAGTGGACCCTGTTCAAAGTCTCTATTGTGGAAGCGGCTGCTGCGAGCTGTGACCTGAATGTTGTCAGTGCCAGTTGTGGCGGCGTGGTGAGGGAGGTCGTCAAGCTTAAGAGGGTGGCCTTTCGGGCTTGGCTGGCCCAGAGGACCCCTGACTCAGCAGACCGGTACCCTCAGGCTAGACTGCAGTCGCGGTAGTTGCTGAAGCAAAAACTCGGGCTTGGGAGGAGTTCGGGGAGGCTATGGAGAAGGACTTTCGGGTGGCCTCAAAGATGTTCTGGCAAACTGTCAGACTACTCAGGAAGGGGAGGCAGGGCTTCGCCCTGGCTGTTTTCAGCAGGGGTGGTGAACTGCCGGCCTCGACTGAGGATATTGTCTGGCGGTGGAAGGAGCACTTTGAGGGACTCCTGAATCCAGCAGACATGCCCTCCATTGAGGAGGCAGGGACGGAGGTCTCGGGCGAGTCGTTGCCCATTTCCTTGGTGAAGGTCACTGAGGTGGTTGTAAAGCTCCGCAGTGGTAAGTCAACAGGGATGGACGAGATTCGGCCTGAGATGCTGAAGGCCCTGGATGTTGGTGGGCTGTCATAGTTGACACGCCTGTTCAACATCACGTGGATGTCGGGTACAGTACCCGTGGACTGGCAGACTGGGGTGGTGGTTCTAATTTTTAAAAATGGGGACTGGAGGGTATGCTTCAACTATAGGGGGATCACACTGCTCAGCCTCCCAGGAAATGTCTATGCCGGGGTGCTGGAAAGGAGGCTCCGCCTGATTGTCGAACCTCGGATTCAGGAGTAGCAATGCGGGTTCCGTTCCGGCTGTGGAACAGTGGATCAACTTTTTACCCTCGCACGGATAGTGCAAGGGTCATTGGAGTTTGCCCAACCAGTCTATATGCATTTTATGGACTTGGAGAAGGCTTATGACCGTGTCCCACAAGGTATCCTGTGGGGGGTGCTGCAGGAGTATGGGGCTCCAGGGCCGTTAATCGAGCCATTTGATCCCTGTACAACTAAAGTCAATTGCACAATTGTGTCCGCATCCTCGGCATTAAGTCGGACTTGTTTCAAGTTGGGGTTGGACTCTGCCAAGAATGTGCCTTGTGTCCTATTCTGTTCATGATTTTCATGGACAGGATATCAAGGCGCAGCCGAGGTTTGGAGGGTGTCCAGTTTGGTGGCCTCAGGATGTCATCTCTGCCATTTTCAGATGATGTGGTCCTATTGGCATCATCATGCTGTGACCTCCAATGCACGCTGGAGTGGTTCGCAGCTGAGTGTGAAGCGGTCGGAATGAGGATCAGCACCTCCAAATCTTAGGCCATAGTTCTCTCCTGGAAAAAGGTGGATTGTCCCCTTCAAGTGGGGGGTCAGTTGTTACCCTAAGTGGAGGAGTTCAAGTATCTTGGGGTCTTGTTCACGAGTGAGGGTAGGATGGAGCGTGAGTTTCACAGGCAGATCGCTGCAGCGTCTGCAGTCTGTTGTGGTGAAGGAGGAGCTGAGCATAAAAGCAAAGCTCTTGGTTTACTGGTTAATCTACGTTCCAACCCGCACCTATGGTCACAAGCTTTGGGCGGTCACCGAAAGAATAAGATCATGAATACAAGCGGCGGAAATGAGCTTTCTCCATAGGGTGGCTGGGCTGACCCTTTGAGATAGGGTGAGGAGCTTGGACATCCGGGAGCAGCTCAGACTATAACCGCTGCTCCTCCGCGTTGAGAGGAGTCAGTTGAGGTGGTTCGGGCATCTAGTCAGGATGCCTCCTGGACGCCTCCCTTTAGAGGTTTTCCAGGCATGTCCAACTGGGAGGAGGCCCTGAGGCAGACCCAGGACACGCTGGAGGGATTATATCTCCCGGCTGGCCTGGGAACGGCTTGGGATCCCCCAGGTAGAGTTGGAGGAAGTGGCTGGGGAGGGGGGCGCCTGGGCCTCTCTACTTGGTCTGTTACCCCCGCGACCCGGCCCCAGATAATCGGAAGACGGTGGATGGATGGACTACAGGAAATCTCAGCACCCAACATCTATTAACATTAGAAACATTTTCTGGTTCTATGGCACGTGCCACTCAACCGCAAGATGGATGAGCAGGTTTCCTCAACCTCCATGCACAAATTGTTAGCTATTCAGGTCTTCACAGTTCACAAGCCATCACTTGCTTATTCAAAGACTGGTCATTGCTAATCCTTAACCAAGGCTGGCTAGGCGCAGTTTGCTAGTTGCTTAGGCCCTTGCAGTCCTCAAGCCCCGGCTGGTCCACGCATTGCTTGTAAGTCACTAGGCAAGTGGAAAACGCTCCTCAGAATTATGGATCAACTATAGTGATTTGGGTTTCCCCTAAATGCACAAGGAAGTTGCAGGCATAAACCGGCTATGAGCTGAAGTCCTTAATGGTGAGTTGTCCAAAATCCCTTGTCTTTATTCTCTTACGATCAATAACTGACCATTCAGGAGTCAGCAACTGAGAACCTAGCAGTCCAATATGGAGTGGATTTATTTCTGCTGAAATTTAAAATAATTTTCAATGTCCTAGGGTACCTGGTACAATGGGCAACCGACTCGTGCAGCTATTAAATGGAGTCAGCACTGTGCCCTTTCGATTAGTTAATATTTATAGACCTATATGGTACGCTCAGTTCTTCCCTTTTGTGATTGTTATCTGGTCTTATTCGTGTTTTCTCGAAGCGTGCACATGGTTGTTAGATATTTTGGCTTCCAAAAAAAAAAAATCTGCTGGTCGTGATCTTTATTTCCATATCATGCTCTTGCGTTTCATGCTCTAGCAGTCCGTGCCGTCTTCTAATTAACTGTGCTTCATTCCTGCTTGGCAAGTAAGCATTCTAATCATTCTTTGGGGGACATACAGGGCTGTGTTTTCAAAGGGGCTTGCGCCCCTAATTTTGGAGGATTTATCCAGCAACGCCTCAGACCAGAGGCTCCACAATTGCGAAATCTCCCAGTCGAGTCCGAGAGCCAAAGACTTAAAGGCTATCACAGCGATTAATCTGTTCATTCTGTAATTTGCAATAAATGTCCACCTTTACCAATTCATTGGTCTCTCCTGATCGAACTGACAGTTTAATTGGATTTGGGTCTTTTATCTGAGGGTATTCTGATACAATTCCGCTTTATGATTTGGAAATTGCCTCCCTTTATGTATGTGCCCCCTCCACCCAGTCCCCCTTTTACCTCTCCAATTCGTTTCAATGGAGCCTTCAGTATGAGAGGGGTGAGGTTTCAGTGAAGTTTTCACACACTTCTGGCAATATAGTGTATTTATTCAAAGGAAATACAGTATTTAAATTGGAAAATGTATATTGTATGACAAGGTCCAGTGGATTAATTGATTTTTGACTTTCTATAAAAAAAGTGTCCTTATGACTTATGAATCTCACATTATAATTACAGCATGGGTATGATCACCACAGGAAACAAATAGTATCTCATGGCTATGCAGTGCTGCCTGAAGAGAGACAGAGCACCTGAGCTACTGAAAACTACAAGAAAAATAACTAAATGAGACAGGAGGAATGAAAAAAATGGGCAGATTACTGCCATGCTTTGGCAGATTTATGACTCAAGATTTATTATGAAGTCCAGGGTACCTGGAAAACAGGTCATCCCATTGATGGCAAAAATAGGAAGGACATTTCCATTTTTTTTTTTCATATTAATGCTTTTAAACAACAAAAGAACATTAGGAAACTGTGCGCTTTTTTATTCTAGAGAATCGTCAACTTTTGGAAAAGCACTAAAATCACACTTTGCTTTCTCTTGCGTTTAAGATGCCTTGTATCCTCAATTGAAAAGATGTTTAGAGTGGTGTGAAATACACACAAATATTGTTCACATGCCTTTGCACTTTCGCACCCAAGTGCACATTTAGAAACCCACACATGCATGCATGCTCAAATGCGTGCACACATCCATACGTCCTCATCTGTGCACACATGCACGTGCACACAGGCATATGCATGCACAGGTCCACGCATCCATTTACTGATATCCATACACCATAAGCACATAAATAAAAAGCCCAAGAGCTGTAACGGCATCAAACATAAAAGAGAATGCTATTAGAAACTCTGTTTCAATTCTTAATAGGAAAACAGGCGGCAGACAAAACGTGCTTTTCAGTTATCTGCATGAGTGGTAGGTGCAAACAAATACCTGTAAAAGTGCAGACAGACACACACCCGTATACATACAGACACACAAACAGTAATGGGAAGCATGTTTTCTTACTCACTTCAACACATTAACACTCATGAGAAGCATGTCTTTTTAATCAAAACAAATTAATCTGTCAACAGCGCTGTGTTTCTAAGCCTCTTCAAAGAAAAATGCCCCTGCAATTTTCTCTGAACATGACCAAACAACACCACCATCCATCACACCAGTGTAACAAATAAAGCAGAGCATTTTAAAAACGCTGCACCCTGACAGTATCCCTGAATTGTAGTGCCTCACCTGCGCCGAGTGTGCAGCATGTGGCCAATAAATCACTCGGCACATGACATGAGATTCATGACACTCTGCACTGTACAATAGATGGGACAGGCAGGGCACAAGTTAGGCATGCACCAAGCCACAAGCAACACCACGCCTAAAAAAAAGAGATGTCACAAACTTTACCGAAGGCTTTGCCCATTAGGCATAATGCCACTTTTAGAAAATATCATTGAACAAAACAAACTATATTTTTACTTTGCAGTATGAAATTAAAAATTAAAGCGGATGGACTGCATGTTATTGTTCCATTTCCGTGATAGCAAAGTCATAAAAACAAAAAAATGTCACATCTGAATCGTACAGAGCATGCAGAGTATACAGATGGGAGACATATAAAAGGTAAACCCCAAATAAATTAGCGGAAAAACAATACAAATGCTTTCATACAGCAAAGCAAAGACCATACTATTATGCTTTGTGACAAGTGTATAAATGCTGCGCTGGTCCACCTGATCTCAGTTGTGGATCAAGACTGCAAAAGGAGTAAATAGATCTAAGAAGAAGCTTATTTAAGGACCATGATGCTCATGAATTAGTGTGATATGTAACAAAAAGGATGAGCTGTTTTCTCTGACAGTTCAAATATCTCAGAGTCCAGTGGTGCAAACACTTTCCGCAATGGTCAACAAAGATGCAAAAAAAAAAAAAAAAAAAATACACAGAGATGAGTCATCCATCCATATATGATTCCCTTAATACCTATGAGGTATCTACACATAAAATATAAACCATTAACAACTGGGTCAAGGTCTCTATTACACACTGGGCAATTAGAATAATGAATAATTTCACTTTGATGAAACAGTAGGATATTTGTGGCCCAGAGTACAGTAGAAGCCTAGATTTGTTTTAGAGGTTGGGAAGAGTGTCTTTTTCTGAGCAGATATGGGATTTAGTGTTGTTTGCATTCTGTTTGACTTATAATCAAAACCTCTGGTTGTCCCCATGAATTTAAGTGGTTGAGAGAAGTAGAAGATGGGGGCTTAGCTCTTAAGATAGGGATAAGAACAACACAAATACATTCAGCAATAGTAACAACAACTAATAATTATCAGTCATTTCTCACACCTCTAACTGCTAACAGAGGCTTGTCAGTGTGATAATGAGGCTGTTTTATTTTTGCTTCAGGTTGAAATATCAGGTGTTATGACTGGGGCTGTCCTTGGTTTGAGGTTCTGTCTGGACTATGGTAAGAATGCCAGAGGCAGGGGTTAGACCTGTTATCTAAGCGGAGAATGTGTATCTTGCTCAGGGTGCTCTACCTTTGTGGGACGTCCCTGTGTCCTGGCTGCGTATTATTGAAAGTTTAATAACCAGCCTGCGCCAATTCAAGCCCAGGCAGGTCCCTGTGCTGAGGACCGTGCTTCACTGGGACAGGGTTAATCTGTCAGCCTCTACACCACACCCTATTCAGCCAAACAGAATTAGAGAGAATCATTCACCTCCTATGTAAACAGACACACCTGTCACTGCTGCAAAAATTTAAGGTGCTGTTTGCAAAGAAGGCAAGCGTGAAAGGTGTCTCTCATTTTCCTCTGAGATCTTGAAATGAAAGCAATGTATGATGAATTACCCACTTTGCTTATGACTCAGATCCAGAGTCCTTAGTTGCTGTCATGATATTCCTCTTTTCCAGTGTCATACATCACATCTTCACTCTTCCAGGTGTCCACCAGAAAAAAATCCTCTCATTTGGTGTCTGGATCATGACCTCTCTTCAGATCCTACCTGATTCAAAACTGTTATGTACGAATTCCTCTCCTTGTACCGCTATATCCTTTCTCACAGTTGGCATTATGTACAATTTACAGGAGGTACAAGTTGAGAGCACAATATTCACTATTTAGAGAGCACCATAACACACATTTCTGCACATGTGCATGTACCCTATCTTGACCATGGGAAGAATGACATTTTGGACAGTGGGATGGTGGGAAATGCTATTTGACGGAATTTCAAAGTCCGCTAAATTTTAAAGACCATTGTTGAGCCGGAATCTGTACAAATAAATGCAAATATGCCACCTCCGGAATTGCCCCTCAGGAAACACAAACCCATTTCCTGAAAAGTTGGGATGCTGTGAAAAATGTAAATAAAAACAGGATACAATTATTTGCACATTATTTAATCTCCATATTTAATCAAAATTTCAAAGACAATATATCAAATGTTGAAACTGAGGAATTTATTGTTTCTGGAACAATAGTTGCTCAATTTGAATTTAATGCCAGCAACATTGTCCAAAAATTTGGGACAGGGGCAACGAAAGATTGGAGATGTTTTTTAACCCTTTGACTGCCCACTCAACCTTTCGGTAGAGCACATTTTGAGTCACTGTATCTCACTGAAAGATGTGTTGAATTTAACGGATTGGATTTTTTTCAGCATAACATTCCTCAACCGAGTGTTAGAGATGGCTTACAGGGTGTGTGCTGGCGAAAAATTTCACTTAGCCACAGTGGCTAATCGCCCCGAAGTTCAGTTAGCCACAGAGAAAACCATTTAGCCACACATTTTGCCTTAAATTTTAGTTAGAAACCTAAGAGAACTTGGATTAAGTCATACAGTGTGCGTACACAATCACAGAATAAGTGCACAGACATCCAGAGACTAGTAGGTATGCATCATCTTGTCAGCGACACCTGTACTATAGTGTTCTGGCCAGGTTCTCTTCCCATCAGGGTGGTTACTGGCAGTTGCAAGAAATTTTCAAATAGAGAGGCAATGAAATTTGTAAAGGCTGCAAAATGCATTGAAAATCACATTTTCACATTTTTAAACTGTGATTAAAATTCAAAAATGGACGGAAATCCATTACACATTTTTGAACAGGTAGGGACGACCCTGTCCCAATTGCGTGGTGAGAGAACACTGTACTATAGTATCCTGACCTCTGTCGGTGTTGGCTTTCGTGCAGCCATAATGTGGTTTGCATGCTACTTGAGATGAAAAGAATAAAACAGAAAGTTGTTCAGAAAATGAAATTGCTGCATATTTTTCACAGAAAAATAGTTACAGAACTTGTATAACTAACGCACACCAAAACTTTACGACAAACTGCACACAGTCACATGGTATAACAATGTTGTGGTGACAGAGAGCTGGTTCAAGTGCCAGCTTTGCAAGAGTGCTGGGTAAGTATTAAGGACTATTAAGGCCATCCTCCAGTCTAATTATCTGGCTGCTACTTTAGACAAATGGGAACTTGATCGATAGAAGTCCAATATCACTTTGATGACAAATAGTTGAATTACTAACTTGATAGGGCCAGCTTACCATGCTAAAGATTGTCATTTTGTAATCCCCACTTGTGGCCAAGTGATTATTACACGTATTACAAGATGAACAGATCCAACTTAGGCACGCTGGTTGCTGTGTAATTCAGGGAGTGGAATGGATTAAAAGTTATCCCAAACAGCCACTATGAATTCACATCTACACACCTGGATGCAACCTTATTTTGGCTCATACAGTAAGATATGACTTGAATGCCATGAACCTACCCTCAATTTAGCACTCATCTTCTTCCAATTGGTAATAATAATTGTTTGTCAGAATTATTTTACTAAAACTCAAAAGAAATGTCAGATTGAAGTAACAAGAAATGTGAATGTTTACATTATGTAAATTCCATTTGCTCAGAGTGCAATATGTTCAGGTTTGAACATGATTGCACTCTGGATAAAATTTTACCTGAATAACAAACTAGTTGTGGACAAAAATGTGTCATAGGCAAACGTATGCCAATTTGAGGGAAATAATGCCATAGGTTTGTCTAAATATCGATATAAGCTTTCGGATTCAACTGTATACCGTGATAAAGGTCGATGTTGTATGTACTTCTTAGCTTAGTTTTTTGGAGTAATATGTCTGGATGCATCATTCACCATAAAGCAAAACGAAGATGATTATCATTTTGTCGACAGCTCAGTTTGTATTAGCCAACTCGCGTTATGGGTTTGTTTCTGAAAGCAATAGCTTATAATGTAGAGCCCAGAGGTTCCATCATGTTTTGGATTTAACTTAAACAATCATACTGATCTTTTGCTTTTGTGTCCTTCTGTCTCAACGTCAGCGGCATGCAGTCGACTGCTTGGAGTTCGGATGAAAATGACTCGTGGCCGAGTCGCACGTAACCGACAGGCATAATGTCATTTTAAAGTCACGGAAAATGCCATCATTGTTGTATACTTACTAAAAGTTAGCAGGGTAGTCGACTGATTGTTTGTCGTGGTTGCGCTGAACTCCATACAAGAGTTGTCCAGTTCTGCCTCGAGTAGACAGTACATTGGCGCGCTCAAGCTAATAATCTCTGCTATATTACCGACTAATTTGCCAATCTATTTTCTGCTCTTTCTGACCTGTGACTGGGTAGCGGCGTTTAGAATACCAGGCCATTCTGACAAATAGCTGGCATACCAACGACAAGTTTGCCATTTATTTAGTTATAAGGTTGTTCTAAAGTATGACGATTGCGGGTGGACTGCTTGTGTAAGGTAGCCCAGGTGATATAAAATGCCAAGGCAACGCACCTAATATCAGTGCTGAAAAACAATAACTTCATGCATGGCTCAGCATTGTATTTTAAATGTTGTTTTCCTCCGGCACCCAGCAAAAATAGGAGACTTGCATATCTGCTGCGCATGGCTCCGGTTGGCTGGAGCTGGGACGGAAGAGAAATGTAATGCAGCAGATCCAGTGTAACCACACACGTTGAGTTAATTAAAACCTATCCGCTGCGCTGCCGTGGAGGGGCGGAAACGGACCAAACACGCATCTGGTGTAATTTAGGGGTGAACTTTTCGCATAGTGTGGCCTCCCTAGTGGTTTGGTGGTGGCATTACACCATTTTATAGAATTGAGCCTATTTGGTATAGTACTTCTGGATTCTTGTGCTTTAGTTGTTTTGTGTTTTTTTTTTTGCTTAAATAAACTTTGTATTTATTACCTCCGCCACCGAAGTTAAGTTTTCACCTGTGTTTGTCTGTCTGTGTTTGTCTGTTGTTACGTCCGGGGATGTATGTTCTCTTAATTGTCATCTCAGCGGTGATCCTGTTAAGGAAGCTGCATTCGATTGGACCTGACCGGAACATCAACGTCATAAGAGTCTGCAGAAGCCGTGTCACCGGGAGTCTTTCCTAACTCGCCCCCAGAACCGCATCTGTTGCCTCCGTTGTTGCACGTAGTGTTGATTCTTGAAAGTACAAACGTATATTTGTTGAACTTGTTATGAAACGATAATCTATATCTGACTGGTTGCAGTTGTTGGGTATAGTCTATACGTCGTTCAACTCTGTGTGTTGTAAAGAGCTGTAAGGAGTGGGTGCTGTTTTGTTTATTCCTTTTTCTCCTGGTTATGATAGGAAGTTAGGTAAGTTGATTTGTCCTTTGTTTTTCAGTTAGGAAAATTAGTTTGTTTTGTTTCCAGATTCTTTTGGTTTTTTTTTTTTTTTTTAATATCCTGCCACCACCCCCCCGCTTTGGAGGACAACTTTATTAATTCAGTCAGTTATATAATTGTGTACAAGTCCTCCTACATCACCCAACAAAACAAAACACAAAAAATTAAATAAATGAATGAATAAAAATAGAAATACAATACAATAACAATTACATTCACAATGCTTTACTACCTTTTGCATTAGTCATTATTAGCTCACCTATTCCATCTCTCATTATTCCCAACCTTCAGCCTCCCTAATTATATCCCATCTTTTGGCATAAATTACAAGTCCTGTCTCATGGGCCATCACACACTCAATTCTACTGTAATACTTGACAAAATTTTTGAATTTCTCCATTCTTAATGCCTCCACAGATGTCAACCCAAAAGAAATATTTTTGCTAAATATATAATTATATTACAGATTAGGTTCCTTTTGTTACATCACCCAGTAACACTTTAAATAAATCTAATTGTATACTATTGTACTGAGATATCCAGCCTTGTACCTTTATCCAAAATAAGGCTATTATAGGACAGTACCAAAATAAATGGTCTACTGACTCCACTTCTTCCTGGCAGAATCGACAAAGGGGTGATGACTCTATTCCCCATATATTTAGCATCCTTCTAGTTGCTAAAAACTTAGATATCAACTTATATTGAAAATCTAATCTTTGGATCAAGTGATGTACTGTAAAGGATTTTGAAAACTTGGTTCCATGGGACTGGTGTATCTAACATATTTTCCCAATTGTCTAGAATCCTGTATGGTACAGCGACTAAGTTCTTTATTCTTAAATAAAATATGTATATATGTTGGTTAAGATACACTTTTATTGAACCCCGTGGGGTAACTTGTCCTCTGCATTTGACCCATCCTATAGTTAGGAGCAGTGGGCAGCCACAGAACAGCACCCGGGGACCAACTCCAGTTCTAAAGCCAGTTCCCTGGTCATGGGTACTGGTTGGAGTGTTCCTATGATGCATGTTTTTGTGAGTGGGGGAAACCGGAGTACCCGGAGAAAACCCACGCGAACACGGGGAGAACATGCAAACTCCACACAGAAAGGCCCCAGGCTGGAATCGAACCCACGACCTTCTTGCTGTGAGGCAACAGTGCTAACCACAGATTCTTTTGTTTATTGTTTTGGCATTGCCCACTCTGGAGCTTGTAGCTCTCTGGGGCCGACATGTGTAAGCAGTTCCTCACTCGAGCCTGTAGCTCTCCGGGGCCGATGTGCAAGCATTACAATAAATTCTGTAATCTTTTTTGCATTTAGTGTGTTTGCGTGTTCTGGGAACGGGAAAGGGGATGCTCACTTGAAGCTGTTACAGCTTTACCCTAGACGGGGGCCGTAACAAGTGGGGGCTCGTCCAAATTCTTTTTTACTGTTAATCTTCCGATTGACTTTCGCTGACTGCATTATTTGTTTGGCTGGTCTTTTCTTCTTTGGTTTTGTGCGGCGGTATGGAGTTTGATTTGTCCGCCTTTGTTGCTGATCCTGACTGGGCTCAATTTCATAAGTGTCGCAAGGAGGATTTGTTGAAAATCGCTGAGTATTTTGGTGTGTTTTTCAAAGTCTGCTAAGAAACAGGCGCTTAGGTCTCAGCTTCAGAGCCATTTGGTAGAGCATGGCATTCTGGTCGAATTTGCAGGCACGGGGGTTTCATCTGCTGCCGGTGCTGAGTCTGATGTGGCGTGGCCTGCTGGTGCTCCGTCGCCTTTGTTCAATCCTGTGATTACTCTTAAAGGGACATTGCAGTCATTGAACATACCTAATTAAACACTATATTTGAATGAAGTGTCATTTTCTAAGCCTACCATGAAAAAAATCAGCAACATACCCCCAGGCATTTTGATATTATGACACTTTTTCGCTGAACTGTCAAAGCTCTCCATGGAGGCCGCCATTTTAACCATTTTCTGCGAGTCACATGATCATAAATCATGGCCCTGACGTCACTTGTGCGTATAGCACATTCAGTCGCTTATCCTTCTCATTCATTTGATGTTGCTGTCTTGAGTGACGAGTTGACTGGATTCACTCAATAATCGCAAATAAACGATAGTTTATTTTTTTCATTTGTCTGTTGATTGAGTGATAATATGTGAGCGGGGATAATGAAACAGAAGACCGTAGCTACACATGCATTGTATGCATGCTCGGAACCTAATGAGCTGTCCGGAATTCTCTGGAGGCCCTGCAATGACAGAACACGGGAATGTCAAAGAAACTTGTTCAGAGAAACAAATGATATAGCTTTATAAAGGCTGCAAACCCAGATTATTCTAATAACAGGCATGCTAATTTTGTAGGGCATGAAAGGATACGTGAATCATGCTGAAAACAGCCAAGATTTTATCCAGGCGCGATTTTTCTGCTCTGCCTCCCAACTATGGCAATGATGACATTATTTCCCTGACAGATGGAAATAGCATGAACGCTTCGTTCGCAACTCACGCGTTTTATGCTATTAATCGACCGTTAATCATTAAATAAAAATGATCAAGGCTTGGCGACTGACAAATGTTGCTATGTTCCAGAGATCTGTGCTCTTACCCTGCCAGTGCGCACTGATACTGGGGGAGCGGTAACGTGCAGCAACTTCGCTGCTGAACAAAAGTTACATTTTGGGCGTCTTAAAATACAGCACTGTCAAGCGAAAATCAGCCTCATAATAATGCCAACTTTAGCTGTTTAGCTAGAGACATGAGTAGACACATGTACACCACTAGCGATTTTTGTTACGAACAAACATTCCATAAAATATTAAAACGCAACCAAACTAAGGTGATTCAGTGGTTTTCATATTTTATTTACCAAGGAATTATTTACATGTATGCGTTTCTTTCGGTGCCTCTGTGGCGTTGGTAACCATCTTGCCGATGATTCGCGTGATACTGTGGAGACTTGTCTTACCCATGACAACACACATGAACGCGCAAAACGAAGGGGTGGGGCTAAGAGGTAGGGCCAAGGGATGAAATAGGATTCACCCTTAATTAAGAGAATTGTGATGCAGCCCTCGTCTAGTCCCCGCTCGTTCGTTCATTTTTCCGCATTTTCAAGCGACTGCAGTACCGTACCGTAGCAGCCGGTGAGCAGTATGCGGGTGGGCGAGTCTAACTGGTGGGAGAATTCAGGGATTCACTTCAGCACTCGGAAGTTTGACAAGGCTGATCCAGTACATATCGGACACTAAAACGAGTCGTTAAAAAAAGAATGGTTTGTTCATTTTTGCCCATCACTAGCCTGTTAACACATCCACAATCATGGAGCAAGGTACAAGCCTTGAAATTCATATGCAGTAGGTCCTAGTAAAGTAGGCTTGTTGCTGCAACGTCATTCAGTATCAGTTTACTTGCGAAACCAATGGAATGCTTTATCAGATTATTCGAGTAGTCCTCCGGGTACGTGAAGTGTTAACTACAGACACGGACCTGTTGATCTTTTGGTTCAGGACGTGCACATTTCGCAAGCCACTGCATCTGTAAACGCTTACTTTTCTTGCCAGCTGGCAGCTTGTGAAATCTAGCATTTCGTGGACTGTTTCTAGCCGAAACAGTGCAGTGTTTAGCGATACAATGAGGCATTTCACGATGAAATGATGGACAAAGGAAACCAAACGAACACGAGGTACAAACACTGATCTATATAGAATAACTATATATTGTTATTCTACATGGATCAGTGGGTATAAAGCGGAGATTACTACTGTCAATACGTTCAAGTGACGCCACTTCCGTTGAGATCGGTCATGTGACTGGACGAAATGGCTGCGCCCATGAGAGTATCAAAAATTTACTAAGTAATCGGCTTAAAACCATACAAAACATTATTGGATAGCACTGAAATTTTGTACGTACCTTCTATACATTATAAACTATCGATTGACATTATTTCATTTTTTAGCATGATGGCAATAGTTTCCCTTTAAATTAAAGGAGCTTGAACTCCAGATTAAGAGGCAGGAGCATGAGATGCAACTGCTTCGTCTCCGAGAGCTACAGCTGGGGGCGGATAGGGATCGGAAGCCTGGTGCACTGCCTTTGCTTGTAAGTGACACTTTTTTGCCTGCTTGTGTGGATTCCGTGGATTTTGACGTCAGTAAGCATATTAAATTGGTACCTCCTTTTCGTGAGACTGAGGTCGACAGTTATTTTATTGCATTTGAGAGGATTACTATGATGCTGAAATGGCCAAAGGAAATGTGGGGTGCCTTACTCCAGTGCCAGCTTGTTGGAAAGGCGCAGGAGATTTGTGTGTCCCTGCCTGTGCACCAAAGTTTGGAGTACGATATAATGAAATCGTCTGTCCTTCGGGCGTATGAATTGGTCCCAGAGGCCTATCGCCAAAAATTTAGAACCCATTTAAAAACAGCGAAACAAACGTATGTAGAATTCGCCCGAGAAAAGTCGTCTTTTTTTGATAGATGGTGTGCTGCCTCGAAAGTTGAGTCGTTTCCACAACTTCGTGAGTTGATACTTGTGGAGGAATTAAAAATTGTTTGCCGGAGGACTTGGTTTTGCATTTGAATGATCGGGGTGTGTGTGTCCTTGCGAAGCGGCGGTAGCAGCGGATGAATTTGTGCTGACGCATAAACCGGTGTTTTCCCCTACTGTGCGTCGGGATGCTGTTAGTGAATGGGTAAAACTTGACAGAGAATTTCCTTGTGACTTACGGTCAAATGAGGTTTGTTTCTCTGGTCCCATGCGTTCGGGTGACTGACGTGTGTTTTTATTGCCTCGATCCTGGGCATTTTATCTCCGATTGTGTGGCTTGGTGGCAGAAACGGTTCAGCACGGACCAACTAAAGGGTGTTGTATTTGCTGAGCCTATGTTAAAAACTAGAGGCTCAGTTTTAGGAGATACACCTTTTACTCCATTTTTGTTGTCAGGCACCGTTTCGCTTTTAGGGGACAGGGATTCTAAACAGATTTTGATACTGAGGGACACTGGTGCCGCGCAGTCATTTATTCTCGAAAGCGATCTGAATTTTTCGTCGGATTCATCTTGTGGAACCCATGTGCTTATTCGCGGAATTGAATTGGGTTGTGTGTCCGTACCCCAACATACCATTTATTTAAAATCTGACCTGGTTACCGGAGTTGTGAAGGTTGGAGTATGTTCTCAATTACCTGTGGAAGGTGTGAGCTTCATTTTGGGTAATGATCTAGCAGGGGGTAAGGTTTTTCCCTATCCTGTGGTGGTTGACCGGCCAAACGCTCTCACTGATCCAACTGACCTGGCGGAGAGTTTTCCAGCGGCGTGCCCGAATTGTGTTGTGACACGTGCGCAGGCTCTTGCATCAAAAGATCCAGCATTAGAGACTTTTCCGGTTGCTGGATCAAGGTATGAGGTACACAGTGACACGCCTAAAAAACCATGTGTTCCTTTCATGTCTGATCCTGAAAATTTGGTTGTTTTGGATTTACCAGCTAAAGTTGGCCGAGAACAGTTAGCTGCGGCGCAGAGGGTTGATCCCTTCCTTACTGGCTGCATCACAAGAGCGTTGGAGAAGGATGATCAAAGTAAACGGAGTGTTGTTTATTTCTGGGATGATGAAGTATTGATGCGACGTTGGGTGTCGCCAGTGAATGAGGCCGAAGAGAATGCTACCTATCAAATTGTTGTGCCTGCTGGGTATCGTTCGCAAATCCTGAAGTTGGCCCATGATCATGCTTTGTCAGGTCATTTGGTTATAAATAAAACCTACCATCGGATTTTGCGGGGGTTTTTTTGGCCTGCGTTGAACTCTGCTGTAGCAACTTATTGTCGCTCATGCCATGTTTGCCAACTGGCTGGTAAGCCAAACCAACTAGTGCCGTCTGCCCCTCTTTAACCATTTCCAGCAATTGGTGAGCCCTTTGAGCATCTTTAAATTAATTGTGTAGGACCATTGCCTCGGTCAAAGTCAGGTCATCAGTATATATTGACGCTGATGTGTGCTTCGATACGTTGTCCTGAGGCGATTCCGCCACGTAATATTAAAGCAAGGCTTGTTGTCAAGGAACTGGTGAAATTTTGTTCCATATTCGGTTTACCAAAGGTCATTCAAACTGATCAGGGATCCAATTTTACTTCTATGTTGTTCGCTCACGTTTTGGAGGAACTGTCCGTAAAACATCAGTTATCGAGTGCCTATCATCCAGAGTCGCAAGGTGCCTTGGAGTGCTTCTTTCAGATGCTCAAAACAATGTTGCATACTTATTGCATTGAAAACGGTAGTGATTGGGATGAGGGGTTGCCCTTACTGATGTTTGCTGTTCGCGAAATGGTGCAAGAGTCGTTGGGTTTTTGTCCTGCTGATCTAGTCTTTGGTCATACCATTCGTGGCCCCTTAAAATTATTGAGTGAACAGTTGTTTGTTAAAAAGTCTGCTCCTGTCTCTCTTCTTGATTATGTTAGTTCTTTTCGTGAGCGACTTTGTCGGGCCTGTGATATCGCCAAAGCAAATCTTGCTGCGTCGCAGATAAAGATGGAAAATTGGTATGATAAACATTGTGTCTCGCATACCTTCCAGAAAGACGATTTGGTACTTGTGTTTCTTCCTGTTCCAGGTGCTCCTTGGCGAACAAAGTTTTCTGGTCCCTATGTGGTTGACAAGAAACTTAGTGAAACAAATTACCTAATTTATACCCCTGACCGCAAGCGAAAAAAAAGGTTATGTCACATTAATATGTTAAAAGCTTATGTTTCTAGAAAGCCTATCGCTGATCCTGTGCCTGCTGCTGAACCTGCTTCCAATGAAACAACACCCATATCGTGTTAATCCTAAAAAGAGGGCGATAATGCAGACCGAAGTTGATTACTTGTTGGAAAATGGCCTGGCGATCCCTAGTCAGAGTCCATGGAGTTTTCCTTGCCTTTTAGTGCCAAAGTCAGATGGCTCTTATCGTTTCTGTACGGACTATCGGAAAGTTAACGCGGTTACCAAACCCGATTTTTTTCCTCTTCCAAGAATGGAGGATTGCATTGATAGGGTTGGCGCTGCATGATATGTCACGAAATTGGACCTTCTTAAGGGTTTTTGGCAAGTGCCATTGTCCTCACACGCTTCTGAGATCTCCGCTTTTGTCACTCCAGATGATTTTCTGCAATATACCGTAATGGCCTTTGGGATGCGTAATGCACCCTCGACTTTTCAGTGTTTGATGCAGAGGGTTTTGTCTGGGGTTAAAAATTGTGAAGCGTATCTGGATGATTTGGTCATCTATTCAGCCACTTGGGAAGAACATCTTGTCACGTTGCGCACTGTGTTCAGCCGTCTGCGAGAGGCATTTTTAACATTGAATTTAGCTAAATGTGAGCGTGCAAAAGCTGTTGTGACTTACTTGGGCAAAAGGGCTGGTCAGGGGCAGGTACGACCAGTTGATGCCAAAATATTGGCTATTGTTGCTTTTCCTACACTGAATAATAAGCGAGATTTGCGCCATTTTTTAGGCATGGCCGGTATCATCGTGCTTTTTGTAAGAACTTTGCCACAGATGTCTCGCCCTTGACGGATTTGTTGAGCTCATCGAAGCATTTCATCTGGAGCTCTGAGTGTAAAACTGCGTTCGAGGGAATTAAGGATGTTAAGGATGTAGTACTCCAGTTCTCTCCACCCCTGACTTTGCTCTACCATTTAAGTTAGCGGTAGATGCAAGCGCAGGTGGAGCAGTCTAACTGCAAAAAGATAACATGGGCGTTGACCACCCAGTTTGTTATTTTTCAAGGACATTTCTGAAGGCTCAAAGAAACTATAGTGCAATTGAAAAAGAAGCATTAGCTTTACTATTGGCGCTTCAACATTTCGAAGTCTATTTGGGCAGAAGTTCTTCACCGATTGTGGTTTTTACATACCATAACCCTTTGGTGTTCTTATTGCATAGCAAACAGCAGACTGGTGCATTGGTCTCTAATTTTGCAAGAGTTTAATTTAGATATTCGTCAAAAAAGGGGGTCAGAAAACGTTGTTGCTGAAGCGTTGTCTCATGCTTTTAACATCGATTGATGTTTCTAGTTGAAAACTTAATGTTCTTCTTATTGGCGGGGGTGTTACGTCCGGGGACGTATGTTTTCTTAATTGTCATCTCACAGGTGATCCTGTTAAGGAAGCTGCATACGATTGGACCTGACCGGAACCTCGACGTCATAAGAGTCTGCAGAAGCCGTCTGACCGGGAGTCTTCCCTTCCTCACCCCCAGAACTGCATCTGTTGCCTCCGTTGTTCGCGTAGTGTTGATTCTTGAAAGTACAAACGTATATTTGTTGAACTTGTTATGAAACGATTATCTATATCTGACTGGTTGCAGTTGTCCTGTATAGTCTATACGTCGTACAGCCCTGTGTGTTGTAAAGAGCTGTAAGGAGTGGGTGCCGTTTTGTTTATTCCTTTTTCTCCTGGTTATGTTAGGAAGTTAGGTAAGTTGATTTGTCCTTTGCTTTTCAGTTAGGAAAATTAGTTCGTTTTGTCTTCAGATTCTTTTGTTAATTGTTTTGGCATTGCCCACTCTGGAGCTTGTAGCCCTCTGGGGCCGACATGTGTAAGCAGTTCCCCACTTTGGAGCCTGTAGCTCTCCGGGGCCGACATGTGTAAGCATTACAATAAATTCTGTTATCTTTTTCGCACTTAGTGTGTTTGCGTGTTCTTGGAACGGGAAAGGGGACGCTCACTTGAAGCAGTTACAGCTTTACCCTAGACAGGGGCCGTAACGCTGTCTGTTAACAAGATAACTCAAAAAGTTATGAACGGGTTGACAAGAAATTTGGTAGGATGGTAGGTGGTAGTCCAAGAATAAGTTGATTCAATTTTGGAAGTGATCCAGAATATATTCTGGATTCTAGATCCAGAAGTTACGATATACCTGAAAAGAATGGTTGCCCCTTATGCAACGAGAGCTGGACTTGCAAAAGCCCATACCTCCGCCAGCATAGCTGCATTTGAACTTGGGCCTATATCTCAGCTGTCCTTTGACCTAGATATGCCAAAATTTAACCACTTGTTCCTCTTGTGCTACTCTAACATCTTGCAAAGTTTGGTTAAAATCTATGTAGCCGTTTCTGAGATATCCTGCTATCCTGCTAGAGGAGGATGATTTTGAAGACCTTAAATTTGCTTAGTTCAGCACGCAATTTGGCTGAATGTGTTTGCTTGATTATTACATTTGGCCGTTGTGTGCGAATCTTGTTCAATTATTAAATAAATGTTTAGAATTTGCGGCACAGATTTGCCTGAACGTGCTTGCCCAGTCTTCGGTGCATTTGTCCATTGCTTGCAATGTGAAAATAATTTCTCTCTCACATTCACGTTTTATGTGCTTCACACAATGTTTTCTACTTTGCGTATATTTTTAGACGCTTAAAAACCAGGGCCATCTTAACATGATTTTATTTTTAAGAAATCTTTTTTAATAATACGTTAAAGTTTTCCGACGAGAGGTGGAATTCAGAGGTCTTCTATTTATTCAGATTACTGACATTATTTCAGTCTAACACGGTAGCCTGGTTCGGTTTGTCTGCTTCTCATTATCTCTTCTAAATCATTATTGGCTTGATTTTGGTTTTGATCGGTCGGTTGGCTGAATAAATGGCTTGATTACAAGTTAGGCAAAGTACACGGGAATTGATTTAAGGTGAGCTAATTACGCCAAGGTGACGGCAGCTGTCCAGCCTCACTGGTAATAATCAAGCTCGTCTGTCTGCCCCATCGAGGAAGCAGGAATATCTCGGTCATTCAACAATCGCAATGCAGGACCGCAGGACAATGGACGTTCATGGTGCTGGCAGCCGCACTGAAGTCACAATCAGGGGCGCCCCAAGCGGATTGAGGGTGAATTTTCGTCTGCTGTGGTGATAATGGCGGGGTCCACTAGTTTTGTAAAATCGCTCATAAAAATTAAAGAAATCGCAAAATGAAGAAAAAAAAGTCATAGGAGCTTTTTTCATGATATATTGAAATAATATTACCCACTTTTCCCAGCTATGACAGTCCTCCTTTAATTGACGATGCTACTGTAAATTGTGAAACAAACTAGTACTACAAACTTGTTTCCAGAAAAGTTGAGACGTTGTTTAAAATGTAAATAAAAACAGACTGCAATGATCATTTAAACTCGATAATAAGTTTAAAATAGTACAAAAACAACATATCAAATGTTGAAACTGATAAATTTTATTGCTTTTGAAAAATATTTGCTCATTTTGAATTTGATGCCAGCAACATGTTTCAGGAAAGTTGGGACTGGGCCATGTTTACCACTTTGTTAAATAATCTCTTTTTTTGACAACACCCTGTAAGTGCTTTGGAACTGCGGAGACCAGTTACTGCAGTTTTAATTGCAAAATTTTTTTTTCTCATTCTCGCTTGATTTTAGATTTTAGCTTATAAACACTTTTGCAGACTCTTTTGTCACATTGTTGTTGTTTCACAATGCACCACATTTTTCAATGGGTGACCTGTCTGGACTGCAGGCAGGCCAGTTTAGCACCCAAACTCTTTTACTACGAATCCATGATGTTGTTACATATGCACAATGTGGTTTGGCATTTTCTTGCAGAAATATGCAAAGTCTTACCAGAAAAAGATGTCTGGATAGCTGTATTTGTTGCTCCAAAACCTGTATATATTGCTCAGCATTAATGCTTTCTTCACAGATGTGCAAGTAATCCATGCCACATGCACTAATGCACCCCCAATACCATCATAGATGCTGGCTTTTGAACCATGTGCTGATAAAAAAGCTGCATGTTCCCTCTCTTTCTTAGCCTAGAGGATGTGGCATCCTTGATTTGCAAAAAAAAAAATTTCAGTTTTTGTTGGTCAGACCACAGGATAGTTTATCACTTAGTCTTGGGCCATCATAAATGAGGTTAGGCCCAGAGAAGGCGGCACCGTTTCTGGACATTGCATATTTATGGCTTTTTTCTTTACATAGTTAAGTTTTAGCTTGCATTTGTAGATGCAGTAGCAAATTGTGCTCACGGAGAGTGGTTTTCAGAGGTGTTCCTGAGCTCATGCATTGATTTCCACTACAGAATCCTGTTTGTTGTTAATGCAGTGCCACCTGAGGGCCTGAAAATCATGGCCATTCAATATTACTGTTTGGCCTTTTCCCTTGCATACATAGATTTGTCCGTATTCTCTGAATAATTACCTCCGCCAAGGAGGTTATAAAAATCACCAGCGTTTATTTGTCTGTTTGTCTGTTAGCAGGATTACTCAAAAATTACTGAGCAGATCATAATGAAAATTGATACACAGGTGTATCTTGATCCAAGGAAGAACCCATTAAATTTTGGTGGCGATCCGGATCAAATTCTGGATCTGGCAGAGGTCAGAAATCTCTGATTGCTCTTGTTTTATGATATTATGTTCCATAGGTGACTAAATCCCCAGTTTCTTTGCAATTTCATTCTTAAATTGTTGAACAATCTTCCCATGCACTCTGTAACAGAGCGGTGAAGCCCTCACCATCTTCTGAAAAACTCAGCCTCTCTGAGATTCTCTTTTCATACCCATTTATGTCATTGACCTGTCGCCAATTAATCAAATTAATCATGAGATGTTCCACCAGATGCATTTTTTAGCATTATCCCTTTAACTGCTCCAACCTTTTGGTAAAGCATGTTTTCAGTCACTGTGTCTCATTGAAAGATTCGTTGATTGAGCCCAGGGTGCGCGCTACCCGCTCGCCACGTCGCCAATGGCGAAGTGATGTGGCATGTGGCGACCGAAAATAGCCCTCAAAGCGCCACGTTGGCTAAAGCCTAATGAAGAGAGTGGCGAAGTAATAACCTCAGGTTTTGCGCCACGGCTGCCCGATGCCTACATCAAGTCCAATTGCCCACTCACCGCCGGCACTCGCTATCATATTTGGTTCATACTTAACTATCATACATCAGTCATACATTATCTTTATATCGTTCATTTCGATCGCACTGATTGGCTGACGATTCATCATTCCATTCGGGACTTTTCTATGTTGTAATTCACATGTCGGAAAAGGGAATTCCGGGTTATGAACCTCACTCATCTCCACCATATTAAAAACAATGCGAGTGATTCGAGATTGACCACCTCAATAATATTAAATTATGAATCTAGTGGGACAGCCACAGATAAGCGAAAGTAAGCATGCGATAGTGTTTTTCTTGCTGAACAAACACTCGTTAAAGCAGTGCATCAATGTCAGTGGGACAAGATCGGCAATGTAACCTGCGCAACTTCGAGCTCAATTCTGTCGTGCAAAAGAAAAGGCCTTAAATTCATTTGTGATCGATAATGATTATTTGTATATTCTTAACAATGAAGACATTCTCTACTATGTGGACAAATATTCTGAGTTTGTTGAAAATAATGGGTTGTGTTTACCGTAACTACGAGAAGCTCTAGAGAAACCGAGGCGAAATCACGCTACATCACTTGGGGTTCTTTAGCTTTGTTTTGATGCCCTTAAAGTATGTTTGTATGTTCCTCAATTGAATGAAACAATAAAGTTATTGTTACAGTTGTGCTAACCGGGGACGTGATGTGACTTTTGTGAACACATGGCAGTGCCTATATAGTGAGGGTGTAAGAATGAATTTCAAAGATTCCTTTTTTTCCCCATGTTTCATCTTTAGGCATGTTATGGACAAAGAATTCACAGTTTTGAGTAAAACCACTGAAGAACGGAGATAGGGTCAATTGATGCATGAAACACCATTTTGTTGAGAGCGCGTACAGTGTTGAAAGCACAAACATGAGATTAACAAAGAACGATTACAACCACTGTTGTTGTACCAATTATCTCTGATTGCGAGTTCAGGGTTTGTTGAGCTGGCTCACTCAAATATAGCCTGTCTATGTTGAACTTGCTTCGTAGTATAGGTTACCCCCAGGAGATACGAGTGACAAACGCCTGGCCGGCCGGCCAGCCAGCCAGCCAATCATTGGCCAACCAATCGTTGAAGTTCTTCCCCGCCGGCCGACCAATCGCTGAACTTCTTCCCCGTCGGCCAGCCAATCGTTGAACTTGATCACTCACTCAGTCACTCACTCAGCGACATTCGTGTTTATAGGGGCCGGGCTGCTGCTCGGCCCAGCCCAAAAATGCTTAGGATTAATTTTTGCCCCTTCTGTAATTGCCTTCCATAAAGTCTTCTAGCATTCCTCAGTTCTTTTTTGACCTTAGCATGCATTTTACAATAATCAGCCTGAGTATATTCCTTATTGTCCTTTATATGTGTCTCTTTTCCCTCAAACTCTTCTGAACAACTGTAGTCATCCACAGAGGATTCTGCTTTTTATACTTACTTTGGCATCCCTTCAGAATGAATTTACATTGTGGATCAGGTAGAACTCCGTTGAATCTACCACACATTTCATTCAAGGTCTTGCATGCAAGGAGTTTCTTCCAATCTATTTCACTTAGATAAGAACGCATCCTGTTCAATTTTGCTTGCCCAAAACTGAAAATTTTGGTTGTTGAGGAAACCTTTTTAACTTGCCATGAAACATCAAAACTAACAGTGGAATGATCATTAGTCCCAACTCCCAAGTGGCTCCATTACCTCTACATTGCAAATTGTGCCATATTGGCTGCAGTCCGCTATTTAATTCAGAGACAGACAAGCTCACTATCAACAGCAAGCAGCCATGTAGAGACCCTGGATCTAGTGTAGTAGGGCTTGCCTAGGGCTCGACTGGCTCCATGGGCAACATCAGCCTGGCATAGTAGCGAACCAAACTCTTCATTTTCTGAGAAATCTAGCTGTGTGTATATCACAATGGACCGCATCGGAGTTAGCTTAGCAATACCCATTATCCATTGCGCGTGACGTCACACATTTTCAGCTGGGGGTATAAACTCTGCCGTATCTCATATAGATTTCCATTGACAACCACCTACACAACCATACCAATTCATACCATTTATATTCAATATTTGCACGCTTTTGTCAGAAGTCGCAGAGCAACAATGACTTGGAAAGTATGCGATTTGGTGATGTTTGTTTTATAAAGTTTTAGGGAGTTTAAAAGCTTGAATTACATGATGAATGAAGAGGCACATACATTCACTTTCATTTTGTAATACGACTATGGGCTGCGAACCATACAGCGGGATGGGAATGAAAATTATTGTGTATACAACCAGTGGGGTTTATGTTTAAAATAAATTGTACTTTCCATGTCGTTGTTGCTCTGCAACTTCTGACAAAAGTGTGTTAATATCGCGTAACTGGTAGGAATAAACGTTGTGCGGCTGGCTGTCAATGGAAATCTATACGAGATACGGTGGAGTTTATACCCCCAGCCGAAAATGCGTGACGTCATGGGCAATGGATAATGGGTGTTAAAGCTAACTCCGATGTGGTCCATTCAAAAAAAAAATTTCTTTGTTACATAGCCAGTACTTGCATCCAGCCTACATCGCTCCCTGGGGGCGAAATTTTCCGACTTTTGATGTCGAATATCATCTACACTGAAAATACTATCATTGAGGTTTTACTAATGCTGTAATGTACCCTAAAGGGACCATGTATCCAGAGAATTTCAGATCTATATCTTGCTGGGTAAACAAAATCAAGCCACCTAAACATAGGCACAATCTGTTATGAAATGGTCCGTTCTGAGTTTTCTTCCAACTTTGGCTCATCTAGCTTGAAAGTGAAGATACTACCGACAAACTTCACTTTAGTGCACATGTCCCGCGTAACCCCTGGATTACACCAGATGCGTGTTTGGTCCGCCTCCGCCCTGCTGCATGTTTGATCAGTGCTTTGTCGTCCGTCAACACCTACCGGTTGCATTTTCACTGCGTGCTAGCTCTGGACGGCTGGAGAAGTGAGACCAATGAGCGAGCCTGACGAGATCACACGATAATTGCAGAATCGCGTGCGATCGCCTGAGATAACCCAATACATATTATTTTAAAGGCAACTACAAACTGGCAGCAAGCTTTGTTCCCTACCGAAGTTGAAGAATGGTTGACTTGCTTTGATTTGTTTCTTTTTCGAGATTTTTGTGCTTCTACCATGGATAAGTAGCCTATTTATTAACAAATGTTTTTAATTTCCTGTCTGTGCTGGGTTTGTCATTTGATTGGAAAAATGTTCTGTAGATGAAGTTTACATATTTTGTGACTTTGTTTGCTGGCCTAGCCTGCAATATGAACCAGCACCAACACGGAGTGTTTTACTCTAAATTAACCGAATGTTTTAATGTTTTGTCTGTGTACCGATCGATGTTCTCTGTGCTGAAGTTTTGTGTTTGTGCTCTGCCATCTTGGAAAAATAGAAGCCTTGCGTATCTGCTGCGCAGGGCTCCAATCTGTTGGATCTGGGATGGAAGAAAAATGCAACGCAGCGGATCCAGTGTAAGCACACTCATTGACTTAAAGTGCATCTATTATGGTTTTTAATTATTTTAATGTTGTAGCGTGAGTCATATCATTTTTATGCGCATTTAAGAGGTCTGTGTCGGAAAACAACTCAAAGTCACCTCCAGATGAAGCGCTCTCTGCCGCAAAACTCACTGCTCCAGAGCTGACTGAAACGCCCCAAACGCTTCTGGCCATTTTTTTCATCAATTGGTGATGTCACCATTTGAATTTTCGGGCCAAGCAGATAGTTTGACACGCCCTTGAATCAAGTGGGTTTCGCCCACAAGGCTTAACCAGTATTTGTTTCTAATGCGGAAATCCATTTATGGTAAGGGATGTGACAAGGCGGGGCGCAGATAGTGGACCAATCACAAGTGAGTGATCAAGTTGACCAATCACAGCACAGTGGGGTTTTCGGGAGGGCGGGGGCAGGACCTTCAATGGAGCGTTTCACAGACAGGTATTGCAGAATTGGCAAGCATGAGAAAACTCAAATGTTTTTTTTATCAATGACACATTGAAATTTTTTTCTCGTAGAGTTCAAGAATACAAGAATGATCAGTGAAAAGTCACATAATAGGTGCACTTTGAGTGAAACCTAGCAGCTGCACCACCGTGGCAGAGCGGAGACGGACAAACACGCACCGGGTGTAATTTGTGGGTAAAAGCTGCTTCAGGAAACGCATGTTAACAACGAGTAACTTTCGTAAGATCGCTCATGCCAAATCCTCTTAGAGCACTACGATCGATTGATTGGGAATCAAGGCCCAGAATGATTGCTGTCAAAGTTTTTTTGATTATCTTAGTTTCTCATCATGCTTCCTTCATGCATTTTTCTCTGAGATATGAATCAACATCTGTGTGCTTGAGGCCTTGCAGAGTAATACACTGGTGCTTAATAGGACAATGAAATACTTCATTTGCTAAGCTTCACAGCAAACTATTGATTTAGGCTACTGTATTTATACGTTTCATTTTATTCATCTGTACTTAACTGCATTTGGTATGGATTTTGGACTTTCATTATATTTTGTGTTGGGTTATGTAAAAAAAAAAAAAACTAGGGCTGCATGTTGAGGGTTACAAAGGTAAAACTATTGAAAAAGTAAAACTAGTAAAACAATTTGATGCAAACAGCAAAATATGTAAGGAATTATTTGTATTAGTTGTGTTTAATATCTGTTCCAAACAAATGCTTTTCGTGGTGGAAAATGCATCTTACTAAGAAAAAGCAGCCAAATGTCGGTTGCCTGGGTCATATGATGCAAGTACCCTCACTGCAGATTGCCTCTTCAGTAAAGCCACCCTAAGTGATCACAAACACCTCCAGCTTCCTCAGGACGGATGACACTCAGCAAGGCAAACAGATATGGTGCTTGAAGAGAGTGTAAGTGCACATCTAGAGAAAGCCAGTATTGAAGTAGAATGTGTTTTTACCCGTAAAAACGTATGTCTCCCCCCCAGACCCCCTTCCCTGCCTAACCCACCGGACGGACAGACAGACAGACAGACAGACAGGCAGGCAGGCATACCAAAAGGCACCACTGCAGTAAGTATGCAGAGTTTCGTTGAGATCATGCAAACGGTTGTGGAGTTATGCTCTAGACAGGAATTGATGACATCCGGACGAACAGTCTGATGGACGGACAGACAGGCACATACTAAAAGGCACCACTGCAGGACCTGAATAGTAATTATGCAAAGTTTTGTGAAGATCGTAAAACGGTTTTGGAGTTACGCTCCGGAACGAAGTGGGAACGCCGATGCGAACAGGAACCAAACCTAAAACAATTTGTCTCCCCATCTCCTTCCAGAGGGGAGACATAAATACATAGCCCAACGTATTGCCCAACCCCAAATCATGCATGCACAGACACACACACCCATACACACACACGCACGCACGCACACACACACATACACAGAGAGCTGTCTCCCAGGTGGTTTCTCCATATGTCCCTATACTGGCAGTCTCAATTTTTCTTGTTTTCTGTCCATTGAATATATACATCAATCAGCCACAAAATCAAAACCACTGGTCGACTTTAGCGAAGGTCCCCCATGTGCTGCCAAAATGGCGCCATTAAACTGCTTAAGATAAAGATACACTTTATTGAACTCCGTGGGGTAATTTGTTCTCTGTATTTAACCCATCCTATTATTGGGAGCAACTCCAGTTCTAAAGCCAGTTCCTTGGTCAGGGGTACTGGTAGGAGTGTTCCTATGATGCATGTTTTCTGGGTGGGGGAAACCGGAGTACCCAGAGGAAACCCATGTGAACAAGGGAGAACATGCAAACTCCACACAGAAAGGCCCCAGGCAGGATTTGAACCCACGACCTTCTTGCAGTGGTAACTGCTGCTCCACTGTGTCACTTGAATTCCCAAACTCAGGATTTTCCAGCTGAACATTTTCTAGAGTATCACACTCCCTCCATCAGCATGGCTTCTTCCCACTGAGCATCCTGATATAATCTCTTTCCAGGTTAATGGTGCACATGTACCTAGCCCAAGCACTTGATGAAAGGGAAAATGGGACTCACTCGACGAGGTGACCTTCTTTAAGTACTCCAAGGTCCAGTTTTGAAGCTCAGGTGTCCATTTGGCGCAGTTTTAGCAGTGAAGCAAGGTTAGAGTGGGCACTTTCACTGGTCTGCAAGCTAAAAAGTGCAATACACAGCAAGGTATGATGCATTGTGTGTTGTGAAACATTCCCTATGCAAATATAAAATTTCTAAGCAACTGGTGCTGCAGTTGCCCTTCTGTCGGCTTGGACCAGATGGGATAGCCTTCATATTTTTCGAGGATTAGTGAGCCTTGGACCCCAAAACACTGTCGTCGGTTCATGGTTTGTCCCTTCTTAGACTACTGTCGTCAGGTACTCACATCTAATGAGAAGGAGCACCCCAGAAGTCTTGCCACTTCAAAGATGCTCTAACCCGCTTGTCAGGCCATAATTTGGCCAATGTGAAAGTCGTTCAGTTTCCATTTCTCCCACATCCAATTCGTTGAATATAAGAACTGAATGTTTGCTTCCTGTCTAAGATCTTTCTGCAGACGTTGGCATGTGCCATTTTCATGAAGTAGTGAACATTATTGACTGCATCTGTGAGTGTTTTTAATGTGTTGGCTCATTGGTGTATGCATATATGTGTGCGTGTGTGTGTGTGTGTGTGTGTGTGTGTATGATATATTGGTACGTTACATATTGCTGTTGAATTTAGACGGACTAAAGAAATAATTTATTCGATTTCTTACAGCTGGTAGTCATTGAGCCATTTTTGGTTACATCGCAATGACACAAGGATTCAAATGCCTGGAAAATATACAAGTGTATAAAAGAAATCACTAAATATCAGCTGTATAACACTGTTTGGATTTCAGCATAATTTTTATATGATTACCCCGTTAATGAGACGTGAAATTAGTGCAGCTATTGTAAACTGTATAAGCTTATCAATACCAATGCTTTCTAATCCAAAACACAAGCTATTAGCAAAGATCTGCACTATGGGCATTGACATAATTTTAAGAAAAACCAATACAAAAAAATTGCTATATATTGTAGTGCATCACTTCCTGTTGTTCCTCCTCAGCATTTAGAAGAATGGTCTGCTCCAAAATCAATCAAATGGCTAATGCTATGTTACCGATTTCAAGATAACAAGCCAGAATTACCTTGTACTGGGAGCCAGTGGAGTAGAATCCAAACCCACCAAGCTCCACTGGGTCAAATTTTCTCAATGAGGGAAAGAATAACACTGAGGAAATCTGCAGTTTTCCAAGTTCAGGAGCAAAGTCAGTGAGGACCAAAGGATAACCACTGGAATGGAAAAAAAAAAAAGAGAAATTAAGAAAAAGATTATACAGTGCTGTGAAAAAAGTATTTGCCCCCTTCCTGATTTCTTATTTTTCCCATATTTGTCACACTTAAATGTTTTACATCAAACAAATTTTAATATTAGACAAAGATAACCTGAGTAAATACAAAATGCAGTTTTTAAATGACGATTTCATTTACTTAGGGAAAAAAGCCATCTAGAGCTACCTGGCCCCATATGAAAAAGTAATTGCCCTCCCCTTGTTAAACCATGAATTAATTGTGATTAACCACATTTTTAAGTTCAATTTCACTAGCCACACCCTGGCCTGATTACTGCCAGACCTGTTGAATCAAGAAATCACTTAAATAGAACCTGTCTGACAAAGTGAAGTAGGCTAAAAGATCTCAAAAACCAAAACATCACGCCACAATCTAAAGAAATTCAAGAACAGATGAGAAACAAAGTGATTGACATCCATCAGTCTGGAAAGGGTTACAAAGCCATTTCTAAGGCTTTGGAACTCCAGCGAACCATGGTGAGAGCCATTATCCACAAATGGAGAAAACTTGGAACAATGGTGAATCTTCCCAGGAGTGGCCGGCCTACCAAAATTACTCAAGAGCGCATCGACGACTCATCCAGGAGGTCACAATAGAAACCAGAACAACATCTACAACATCTAAACAACATCTAAACCCAGAACCAGAACAACATCTAAACCCAGAACAGTGTTTTTATGGCCATGGTATGCGCATCATTCACCCCGCCTGCAACAAAAGTTGCGGATGGGTGTATGTGGTTGTCATGTTTATTTATTTATTTGTGTGTGTGTGTGTGTGTGTGTGTGTGTGTGTGTGCGTGTGTTTGCACTCTACAGGCCACAATTCTGCACGGATTGTCTACAAATTTGGTAGGGACAATCCTGAGGTGGAAGGGAAGAAATAATTAGTTTTTGGTGAAAATCCGGATCAAATCCTGGATTCTGGATCAGTTTGAAGATTTCGTTAACACTAGGAGATAGGGCAGACTTTCCACTGCTTGTAACTTGAAATTGGTTGGAGATAGGCATGTACTTACTATTAATCACTAATAGGAAGTTGGGTATAGAGATTCTTTTACCACCAAATGTTATGCCCTTCAACGACCTTGAAAGGTCAAACTCAAGGTCACCCATTTCTCAGGCTGCTCTAGGGGCCAAACGGTGGGAGATAGAGACATGGTTGCTATTGAACACTAATAGGAAGTTATATATGGGGTATCTAATGGCACTGTCACCTTCGCCTTTAAGTGACCTTCAAAGGTCAAACTCAGCATCACCACTTTTCCAAGTGCTCTAGCAGCCAAACGATGCAAGATAGACCCAAAGTTACTATTGAACACTAATAGGAAATCTAATAGCACCATCACCTTCATCTTCAAGTGACCTTGAAAGGTCAAAATGGCCGACATTCATATTTTGAGGCTCTGTAACTGGGAAATCGGCAGAGATAGGCCCTATGTTATGCTCAATCACAAATCAGACACCGATATGAGGACGCCAATTGCACCATGACATTGACCTTCATGTGGCGTTGCGGGCGCGAGCAGGATGATGTGGCCTTCTGGACACACCCTCTAGTTTTATATGCATTTCCCTGTAATTCTATTGGATGTTTTGGGATCATTGGAAACCTTGGGATCGCCACTATAATTTAAAATAGGCCTTAAGTTCTATGGGTCCTTTGGTTTTATGGGGTTAAAGTGAATAGGTTAAGTTTGTTTACTGCTGTATGGCAAGCAGTGTAATCAAACTATTGTAGTGAGTTGAACAGAAGATTATACTATGACAGTAAACGTTCATCAAAACGGAAAGGTACCATAATATCTCACCAATGATACCTGCTAGCATGTGGCGACAAATGACATCATTAATAAGCCCTATTGTGTCAGTATTTGTGGAGGGCGAAAGCCTAATGTACCCCTCTGTCTCCTGCTCTTAGCTGATGAAAAAGCCCAGGTTTGAACTTTCAATACCCAAGCTTGAAGCAACATGCTGGTTAAATCATTGGAAATGTTTCCAAAAATACCAGCTTTGTGAAGCTCACTACATGCTGTTTTGTTGAGACTGGTTTAGATATGAATTGATTTAATTCTTTCATGATTTTTACAGCTTTTAATTCTGTGGTTGCTAGCTACTATCCTATTATGTGTCAATCAGTCCCCATCAGAGAGCTTTGATTTATGCCCACAGTTTTTCTCTGGTGCTTGGCATTTGTCATTATATCTGTCAGTTCCCCTTGCTACCTTAAATAATTCTGCTATTGCTGGGACCAACCCACACTTACAATTTAGGCACTCTTTGGCCCCTTTAGAACTTGTTAATATCCTCATTTTTTTTAATGTTACCCAGCAAATTGCTGCTGGTTACACCTCTTTTAAGCAGACACATGCTGCTGCCCAGCACTCAAATGAATATGAATAACATGATTGCAGTTTAGAGACTTGAAAATGAACGCCATTTCTGTCCACCCCTTGTAAATGTTCCAGGCTGATTTTTCCTGTTTATAACCAGGGAAAGCACAGTTCCAAATACCACGCATAGTCAACATCCCAGCATATTATTAACAGTCATGCGTGAATAAAACTGACGTATGACGTTTCCCCTAGACCCTTCAGCGTCACCATGCACACACAGCCCCCTTATAACACCAGTTTTTCTCATAGGTTTTTTTTTTTTTTTTACTCAACATTAGCGCACCAGAAGCTTAGGATAATAATGGAGGGCTTTCATTAACTGAAGATCAGCTCCTCCTTATTTGTTTTCTGGCTGTATGCGTCAGTGGGTAATCCTGCGGTAATGAAAGACAAGCAGTCGTCCGCCATAACCACTTTGGAGGCCCCACCCGAAGTGGCACTAACCCCATGTAAACTCTCTCTGTTAGAGGACCAAACTTAAGCAGACCTTGGCCATTAAAGGCTTATGCTTTATCTCCTTGTAAGTGCAAAGTACTTTCCCCAGGAAAAACTACCTAATCTTTGCACACGGCAACAATGCTGTCATTATTATGAGATTTAATTCTCACAAGACCAGGGAAGAGAAATGGCATAGTATACGAGGCAGTCAGTCAATAGGGAAATACTGAGATTTTTTCTCCTCAAATGTGCCGTTCAGTGGATTACTATAGACCAACATACAACACAATGACCATTGACTATGTATCCAAGGGCGGATTTGGGGGAGGCTCATTGGGTTCTGGCACCTAACCACCCCCCCACAAAAAACAAAAAAAAGAAAGAGAAAAGAAGGGAAAAAACATAGATGTTTCTCCGCTTTTGATAAAAAGAACGGGGAAAAAAGATACATGCTGACACCTTTTATTTTCTATCCCTCAGCCAATAACTGCTGGGATGCCGAGTCTTTTGAAAGTGAGTGGTTCAAAGACATAATTTTCAACATCTGCACAGTTACTTCCCTTGCTTTCTCTTAGTTTTACGAGCCGGAGGTGAAATTTTTTTCCCTAAGGATATAGCAATGGGGAACATTTAGTGGCCTCTGATTGGCTGTGGAATGTAGGTCGGATGATGTCATCAGAGGAGAGCCGCGAAGACTTGTCATTTATGGCTAGGCCTGCCTTCACCCAACTGCTTCAATGTTGTATCCAGACTGAAGATTAGTGCAGAATTTTTGATTTATTGTTTAGTGGTCTTCCTGGAGGTGTGTTTATTTGGTTCCCAAGCCATTTGTAAATAATCGTCATATTTTTTTTTTTTTTTTTTTTTTTTTTTTTTTTTTTTTATATTTGACGTCTCCAATCCCACCCGAATCTGGAATGCCCAATTGGTAAACTACGTACAAGGCTTGCTCGTTTGCGACCCTTTGTTGCCAATTCAGGAGAGTGAGGACAGTTCATGGCTCTCCTCCGAAGCACGTGCCTGTCAGCCACTGCTTCTTATACACTCATTAGTTGAATCTTCGCAAGTTCAGAACAAGGTCGGAGGATACCTGGACATGAACAGGCTCAGAATCTTCCTGACGAGCGCCCGTCTGGCCAACAGGAGGCGCTTGAGCAAAGAACAAAGCTATTTTATTTCCCTTTCCCGGCAGTCCCTTCCCAATTTGAAACCCTGTAGCGCAATAGCCAATTGTGCGCTACTCTGAAAAAGCTGCCGACCACTGTCTTTTGGTACGATCGGGGCTCGAACCCGCGACGTGATAGTCACCTTAACCGAGTGAGCTATCCGGCAGCTCATAATCGTCATATTCAAGCAATGTGATTTGGTTTTTGCCCTGACTTCAGTAGCCAGCTAGTTAGCCAATATCCCGAAAACTTGAAAGCACAGTTCGGATGCACAATAGTGCCGCTAAAAATATCAGATACGTATATGCCTATTGCAGTTTGCTACATTAGTAAAGTAAGGGCAAAAGCCAAATCATATCGCTTAACACGTTCGCACAGTTGTACACACCTGCTGACATGGAGCTGCTCTATATATGCATACAGTTACACTATCCTATCAATAGATGGCATGTGCATTGACGAATTCAGTGGCTCCTTACATATTCATACAATCTCTCAGTGAAATCCAGTCATTCTAATGCTTGCTTAGGCTTATCTGCAAAAAGCAGAGTTATAGTTCACGCTCACGTGAATTATAACCCGGTAATTAGCTATTGATTGACTCATTTTTATCCAATTCCAGACAGAATAAACTTTCCACAGTAATTTAAAGACTTTGATTGGACCCTCAGAAAAGTATTTAAACCCTTGTGTATCATTAAGATAGGTTGTATTCTCGCAATTGTGTGCAGCAGAATGACGTGAGTACAAAGAAAAAAAGACCTACAAAACCAACCCAAAAATGCTTTGGTTACATTCATGAGACAGCAATGTGATACTGACATGGATAATGAGAGTTATTCCGAATGGAGCAAAGCTGGGGAGTTCCTTCTACCACATCATTCTGTTGCTCTGTTTCTCTGGAGGAGGAATTAGATGATGGAGAGTTCTTCTTTATTGTATGCTAGTACAATGGATTATATTACTTTTGGATGGCTAGCCAGCTAGCTGGCTAAATTATTTTTATTTTTGGTTTGCCATAATCACAGAGCTTGTTTGCCACATTGGTTAGTATGAGTAACCGTTAGCCTTTGCTCATAGTACTGTATGTGGTGGCATTTTACTCAATGTGGCGATGTTTTAGAATTCATACCGCATTTAATGAAATCGAATGCCTAGGTTTTCCTTACTTTAAAATGAGAACAGCTCCAGGACTTTGCTAAATCCCCTGTTACGTTCGTTGCACTGATACTGGTCAATATAGAGTAGCATATTGCCTGCTTTTTTCTGATAGTGAAATGTCTGTTTTGTTAAAATAAGGTATATTGCAGATATTACTGTGTTAGTGTGTTGTACTTTCTCCTGATAGGTTGTAAAAAGCATTTATGCAAGGTTGTGTTTCCCTTGGATGATCGGAATTGTAAATAGCAATATTTCAGTTGCAGGGTGAATGTTCTGACCGTAAAATAAGCAGTTCCTTTAATAAGCACATATGCTTGCTGATGCGGCTTTGTAGAAAAACAGCAAAACTCTACACTTTATCATTGGGAAAAGGCATGTTTTTTTGTTTGGAGAGGTTACTGGTCACTATTGATGTCCATCTGCATCAATATTGATAAACTCCAGCTAAATTCTGCAACAAATTCATTCATTCATGTTGCACTTCATGAGTCAAAAGCTGATTTGTGTTTAACGCATGATTATTTTATGATTTTACAATGCATAATTTTGAGGGCTCTGACAGCTTGGAATGCCACCAGGAGAGCTGTCTTATTTGGCTCATAATCAGTAGATAATTTTGAATTTCACTCTCAGATGATGAACGCTTGTGGTCAAGGAGTTTATGATTCCAGAAATGTATTGTTTTAACTCCCAGCCAGCCATTATTTTTTTAATATAATTTCATTACTGAATTGAAGATTTTTTTGTGTTTGCGGCCCTTATTCTGAACTAAAATTATGAAAAGAAACAGAAATACGAAATAATTATAAATGCTACAAGTGTCTTGTTTCGTTTTAGCCACTTTCCTCCATTTTGTGAAGCTCAAATCTTGAATTATAAGGCCTTATATAGGGTAATGCATAAATAGCTTTATTTGGCTACTGCAGAAAGGGGTAATTATTATTTACACAGATTTTCCTTAGTTAACATTGACTGGCTTGCTATATGCCTATATAGTCTAAAGCGTAACTTATTACATGATCAAATACATAGCAAAATAATGAAGTCAAGCCACCATGACATAATAAACAAGCTGTTTATTTAGTCCACTTTAATTAACACTTTTCCAGGAGCCTCTTCTGTTTTCAAATCCAATTTTGTAGCCAAGACTCACTTGTAACATGGTGTGGATGTGATCACGTTGAAAGTGGTTTTTGCCCTGACTTCACTGGCCAACTGTAATAACGATTGCTCATGAGCTAGCAAGCTAGCTAATGTCCCAAAAAGCCAGAAACCTCTACCAGCAAGAAGACATTCCATTGACTGTTGAAAGCAGCCTGAAGGCATGTGACAGTGACATGTACCCCTACATTCATATGATGTTGAAACTGATCTGTTTGTCTGCTTGGAGGGCTACCAAAATACCCTTCATACAGGACAGAGGCCGTGATGTGAATAAAGAGGAGGGAGACCACATTTCACAGACAAAAAGAGCTACGGTGATGTACGGAGTTGTATTTCCTCCTATATTTAGCCGCCAGAAGAGCCCATGGTGCTCTTTAAAGCACTCTGTTCCGGCTCGCCACAACAGCCAGCACAGAACAATGCCTCCGCTCTCATAAATGCAGATGTTAAATCGAGTGAGGAGGGCCTCCCTAGATTCGCCATCTGCATCTCCCAGGCAACTGGGCCAGCGCAGATTAAATCGCTGCATCCTTCACCTTGACAGATAGTGGACAAACTGTGCCATCAAGTGCCCTGCATCCAACACTGGTCACATGTAGATAAACAGAGATAGATGCCCTGTGCTCGGCTTAGCATGCTGCCAAATCTCTTGCTTTCCAGACATGCTGCTCCAGAATGATAACTACAGGAGCTGATACAGGGGCCATATCTACCACCTCTACAGCTCACACTCAAAATGTCTTGAAGGCTAATGGTTAATGGGTAACACAAAAAGCATAAAAAGTGAGCATGCAAAAAAAAAAAAAAAAAAAAAATCTTAGTTTCATTTCAAATGGGTTATAAAGCTCACAGAACTGGAATGCTTGTTGGTGGTTAACTCAGCAGTGAGAAGTTCTTGCAATACTTGCAACATAGTGCAAGCATATGCCCAGAGCAAAACATTTTTGGAAGTTTCTTTTTGGTTTGAATGCAACATTAAGGATTGCATTTTTCCACAGACTTTTCATGCAACACTTCATACACTGAGTAAACAAGAGAGGAGGTACTGGCATTTTATAGAGAAGATGCCAGGGATGAGAAGGATGAATTTTATATAGAGGATAGTTTTTTTAACCAATTTTGGGATACACAATTTTCAGTAAGAGTCCACCTTAGAAAAAAAAATAGAAAGAGCAGCAGTAGTATTTAGAGCAAATGACACAACATGAAGCAAGGAAAAACCATTGCCCCTTGCTTTTTGCGCATCTATTTTGCGCTCAAAGAATTCTAGGACTGGTAGACAAGTGTGTATACTATGGAGCTAACAATGCAATGGGTGTGCGTTTCCACTGCTTATTGGTAGTTACCTGACTCTTTACAACGATTTAAGGGCAAATAATTATGGTCAACCGAGAGTCATTGGCAGTCACTAAAAGCAACATTAAGACAGCATGAAGGATGTCAAACCATGTTTATACTTAGATCATGATTGAAATAGCCGGTCATGTAGGAATTGTGTGGTAAAAGACACCAGAGCCCTGGAATTTTGTTCAGTGGTGGTAAATAATTGACTTAATTAAGGGGCTGGCCATGTAAAGTCCATCAACCACAGCCTTTCTAGCTACAGCTATGTTACATATTAACGTTTCTGCTTAAGGAAGAACAAAAGCAGACGTATGGATTCTAATATAAACATCAAATCATACATGTGAAAACAAAGCATAGCATCTTACTTGAGGATTCCAAAATAAAATAGTCCCATTCTAAAAATAAATAGCAGATGCTTCTGCGCCATTCTATGGCACAAAACATCATTAACATGTTAGGCACTATATCAGGAACTACAATATGATTACAGACTACAGATAAGCAAAAGTTAGGATTCAGAAAGCGCACCTGGGATGATAATTTCTTTGATAATAAAAAGTAGGAATATGGATTAATTCACATCACAATGACACAAGCAACAATTGCACTTGCTATTGGAAATTCTTATGGAGGTCTATATCTTCATTCATTTCGGAGATTGCAGGGAGAGTCATAAATAGAACTTTACGGTAGCACTTGGAAGACAAAATCAACAGAGAGAGGAATTTCATTACGGAGGCGACCTACATTTGTCTCTCTCCAAACACGAGGGCTGCACCAGCAAGTTTACTTGTTAACTGCTCCCTGTCCATATCAAAAGATAAAACAAATGACCTGACAAACCAATAACCACTCAGGCATTTAACCCATAAGACACTGTGTCCTGCAAAGTAAGTCTTGCCTGCTTCCACTGTTGATACTATTCCTGTAAAATACATATTGATGCCTACATTCCTACTCTTGCCTACAATCTCTGCCTCTAAGCTTGTGAATGTTAAGGTACTGAACTTGACCCCAGACCCGCACTGGATTTATTTGCGGCTCCATTTACTTTAAGTACCCACAGGTCCATATCCCCCTATTTGGCTCCTTGACCAAAGGTTCATTGGAAGACCAGTTCATGGAGCCGGCCTTTCACTACACCCAAAGTAAGGAAAAAACATATTTTAAAGTGCAAATTCATCCTATTTTCTGGAAACAAACCTAATCTGGTATACATTTGACCAAAAAGTTCATGAATAGTATCCTGCTAATTAAAGGGCCTTCCCAGGTTAATTTGATTTACCTAGGTCCAGCACATATATGGGTATAATAACACTACAGTTTATTCGGTCAACACAAAAATGTACCATTCCATTGGTTTTCATGTACATTGTTACCATGGAATTGACGTTAATAAGCAAAATCATGGTCCGTATTGTGGCAAGCCTCACTACCTAACCACCCAACCAAATCACTTAAATCTTTTTTTCCCTATTAGATATGTCATATCTGTGCAATCACATGAGCATTTTTCTATGTATTGTGTATTAATTTTTTTCTAGTGGTTTTTCTAAAATAATTCCTCAAATGGGTCAGTTGGATGACACATACTTGCCCATGGAATTGATACCTTTTCACCTATCAGAAAAAGCCAAAGCGATTTCATGAAGAAATAACCAACGAGTCGACAGTCAAAATTTGAGGCAATTAGGTTGAAAAATAAAAAAGTTATCAGCGCCACAAGTGTTGAAACACCAGATTTTAGCTGACTTACAAAATTATTTGAGGTGGGAGAGCTTCAAAAAAAGTCTTTTTTTTTTTTTTTTTTACAAAATTGATGAAATTAATGACAAAATGGTTGATTTTCTTTAAATACACATCTTAATGAACCTTAAAGGGAAAAAAGCGAAAAATTAGAAAAAATGAAAAAATAAATTCATTTTGAACCTGGGAAGGCCCCTTGAATGCCCCAAATTTGCCGCTTTTTCTCGAAAATGAGCCTTATATTGAGGTCCGAGCGGAGATTTCCAAAAATCAAAATGAAGATTGACCCAAATTTGCCAATTAATGGATGTAGCGTAACGGGAGGAGTTCCAAACGCGAAGTCAAGCTGAAAACAATAGGAAAATATAGACGTGGTCAAAGAATTCCAAAGAACTAAGAAAAAAGTCCTGCAGTGAGTCTGAATATTCTTGATTGGGCCAAAATACTCTTGTAATGATCTAGAGAACTGCTGTAACTACTTCCATGCATCCATTAATGAGGTTATGACACCCTTAATTAGGAGAAGTTGTCTCCAGAAAAAAAGACACTCTGTGCCATGGATAAATAATGAATGTGAAAAGCTTATGATACATAGAGATCAACTTTTAAAAAAATCTCTTAAAACTGGCTTAACTACTGATAGGCAAAATTTTACTTCAATGAGAACCAAAGTTACAAGAACCATACGAATCACCAAAGCAAAGTTTTTCAAGAATGTCATTAAAAATGCGAAAGGAAATAGTAAAGGCATCTGGGGTAACATCAATAAATACAACCCCAATTCTGAAATAGTTGGGACAAAGTGTAAATTGTGAATAAAATCAAAACACAATGACTTTCAAATCACACCAGCCAGTATTTTATTCACAGTAGAACAGAGATAACATAGCAAATGTTGAAACTGAGAAATGTTACAATTTTATCCACAAAATGAGCTCACTTCAAATTTGATGGCTCTAAAGGTCTCAAAAAAGTTGGGACAGGGGTCTGTTTACCATGGTGTAGCATCCCCTCTTCTTTTTAACACAGAGTGGAGGCGTCTGGGCATTGAAGAGACAAGTTTCTTGAGTTTAGCCATTGGAATTTGATCCACTCTTGTTTAATACAGGCTTCCAGCTGCTGGAGAGTTTTGGGTCTCCTTTGACGGACTTTTCATTTAATTATGTGCCGAATGATCTCAATTGGTGAAAGATCAGGACTGCAGGCAGGCCAGTTCAGCACACGGACTCTTCTACTATGAAGCCATGCTGTTGTAACAGCTGTAGTATGTGGTTTTGCATTGTCCTGCTGAAATACACAAGGCCTTTTTTGGAATAGATGTCATCTGGAGGGAAGCATACAGCGCCCTCCATAATTATTGGCACCCCTGGTTAAGATGTGTTAAAAGCCTTAAAATAAATTCAATGTTTATTGCAGAAGCATACTCTCACACTGAAAATTGTAGAAAAATGTAACCTTCAACTCAAGTGAATTTTAAGGGAAAAAAAAAATCCCTTACTAAGAAATTATTAGTTTTCATAAAATCACCTGTTCCACAATTATTGGCACCCCAAACAATTCCTAGGAAATAAATGTAATTGAAGTATTTCTGTCATTTCTACAGTAGTTTACAAAGTTGATCAGAGTATCTAGGAACATTTAATTAGTAATTCATCACTTCCTCTTTCCCTGGGGTATAAATATGACGTGACACCAGCGTGAGGCCATTTCTCTTATCCACTCTTCAACATGGGAAAGACAAAGGAACACACCATTCAAGTAAGGCAGATGTGTGTCGACCGTGTGCTTTGGTCAGATGAGACCAAGATAGAGCTTTTTGGCAACAAACACTTTAAAGGAATAGTTCACCCAAAAATGAAATTCAGTCATTATTGACTTACCCTCATGCTGATGAGAAGTCCGGTGTAGTTTTTTATTCCTCAAAGTGCAGCCGGAGATTCAGTGGGTTTTCCTCCTGCACCGCAAATCCATATAACGAGCTTCTATGGTTACCGAAAAGAAAAGGTCCATAAAACTACACAAAAACTTTTTAATATTCCTCCATACTGCTCGTCCGCTGCAATCCAAGTGTCCTGAAGGGGTAACATCCAGAGTTTACCCGAAACGACGTCATTTAGTATAGTTTTATAGGCTATTATTCACTCTAGTGTGTTCGCCTGGAGGCGCGCTCGCGCGTTCACGCGGTTCTCCCGAGCAGCGGCGTTCACTACGGTAGCCGCGCCAGACAACATTCAACGAGAATCGCAGAAGACAAAACCCTGTGTTTACATCCTGCCGAGAGCGACACGAGAACCAATAAAGCAGAGCGAAGTCAACGAGAGCAAAGTTAGCTGCTCCCCGAGTTGGAAATAAAAAGACATTTTTGGTTTTTGTCACTCAGAAATTTACTTTTTTTTTTCAACTGCACTGGTAAATTAATATGAAAAGATGGTTGTAGTGTGTTCCTTTCCTGGATGCTTCAACCAAATGAAGCGTGCGTTCAGGAGATCCGTGACTTTCCTCAGACTACCAGTTCAGGACACTGAAAGACTATAGCTATGGCTGATAGCTCTTCGTTGCGATATCAAGACCGTCAACGTCCATAGTCTCCGGGTCTGTAGTGACCACTTCTCACCGGAGGATTTTAAAGTTTCTAAACGAAGACCTTTGTTGGATACTACAGCTGCGCCGACCATGTTACAACTAAGGACAGAGGTATGTACTTTACAGACCTTATACTATATAACTTATTTGTTTGTAGATTTATATACCCTTTTCACAAACGTGGTAATGTTACAGGATGTTTGATGTTACTTGACCAAAAACTGCATTTCCACATCATTTTGGACTATTATGGAGTTTTGTCCTTGTTTCTGACACAGTGAATATGCATTTTCACATGATTTTGGACTATTATCACGAGTCTTTTAGTTCTGTTCATTTTGCTTAAGGACTGTGAAATAACACCTGGGGGTTGCATGTAAGTGTTATTATGATTGGGGAAAGATAACATCACTAGCTATGTTTCCATCCACGTGTCAATCTAACTATCTGAAGTTCGCCAAAAATATTCATGCGAAAAAAGCAGGTGAAAATGCGTTTCCATCTAATGGCATTAAAGCGAATAAAAAGTATTGCGAAGAGACGTCACATGCTGTTATGCGATCAAATTGGTGTATCGAATAGATTTCTGACATTTTAAGCTGCTTCCATTCATTTTCGCACTGAATCGCAGAACCTTCAAGTGACCAAAAGTAATGTGTTAACCGACTAATTTAGCTAGTCAGCCAAAATGGATCGCGTCCACCAACAAATGATGATAATTGCACAAGTTGTACGTGCTTATGTGCCAGCTATTAGCAACATAGCAAACCATTATCAGAAGGCAACGACGGCATCAAAACACCGTCCGCGATACAGTAGCAGATTTATTCGAAAATAGCGTTTCCATCTGCATTTTTTTTTTTTTTTTTTTTTTGCCCCTCTTTACAAACCTGGTGGGCTTTAGTTAATTGCTCACTGTCATATATTAATTCATGTCCTCTTACTGACTTCTAATGGCAAAAACAACACATTACGTGTAACCTTTGATGAGAGGCACACCTGTTTTATGTGAGCCTAAACAAATCAGGCCCGCTGCACCACGACGTCAGTCTGCATGATGTATATAGTAATTTATGGTCTAAATTCGAGTATTACACAATTGAAGAGACATTACCCACGAAAGTAATTTAACATTGTTTTTTCCAAATTACAAGTGCATGGTTTATAATTATGTGGATATAATTTCTTTGTTCCCTCCTTGCAACGTAAAATTGGTAAATATTTTGAATGGTCGATATTATGTATATGTTGTATCATTAACGTTTTCTATGTGTCCAATTTTTTTCTTTTGTTTTTCAGGAAAACTGCAATTTAATGTGGTTTACCCAAAACAAACCAAAGAGTGGGTCGGCAAAAAGATCTATGTGCCAACTACACAAACATTCCGGCAAAATATGGTGGTGCAAGTTCTGCAGAGACGCCTGGACCCCAAGATCAAGTTGAAAGACCCACAGTCACGTTTCTATTCCCCCACTACCAACAAACATAGCCCAAAAACTAAAACCTGCAAAAGAGGAAGCCATACTAAAACATGCTTCACGGTTTAGCAGTTAGTGTGAGGGATGCACAATGGGTTTCTGCATCAACATGTGAAATGTCAAGTCAGACAAACACAAACATGCCATGCTTATTTTTGCCTTTTTTATTTTTGCAATTATCTTGTTTTTAGTTGTTTTCCAAATGAGGTGACGTTTGTTTAAATTTCTATTAAAAAATAAAGTTTGTGTGCAAAGAATAAAGTTTGTGAGAAAAAAAACTGTTAAGGTCCTCATTGTCCATTACTAAGCCACCAGAAAAGTCCTGCTTATGGCATATAGGCTTATGGACCCTACTAGTCAGCTACCATTCGAAAATGAGGCCCTTATATCTGTACATAAATAAAACACTGCATTTATCTGTGGGTAGCATGTCTGTATTGCAGTTAGTGCCCAGGTCTAAGATAAATCTCCAGTCAAAGGAGCAGCTTTGCAAGTCATGCAAAATGTGTGCTTGTGATTCTGAGCCAATTATTGACTTATTTATAGTAATTATTTTAGTATTTATCCAATTTTGTAACACCTGCAATATGGTATCCCTTGGAGTGAGTAGTAAATGCAACTTAGTTTTGTGGTTGGTTACTGTTGTTTTATTGTACAAACCACACAATACTAACAAACGTTAACAATTACAATAAACATTGTAAAATATCTTCCATTTTACACATTTTCTTTATTCTTTAGCGATATCGTTTCTAATAAAAATATAGATGTGCAGCAGCATAGTTTCCGTGCCTGTTATTATTCATAATGTGGCAGTGCTTTTTTGTGATGTATTGGAAAAAGTCACAGATGAAATACTATGAGGTAATATAAAAAATGAGTCAGTGAGAATGTCTTTAGATTGATTGTCTTCAGATCCGTTCAAAAGCCTCTTCTGCCTCCTTGAATCCAGTATACAATCCATCTGGAGAATGGTAGCCGTCACGGATGCTTGTAACAACACAGGCTAGTAAAACTTTTCTATTGTCCTTGCCGAAGTCTCTCGCCTTTCAGGATCCACTCCAATACCACCGGTATGCCACCATCCTGCACTGACAGTGGAAAAAAAAAAATAAAAAATAGTTCAGCGCTGGGCACAGCACAAAATACTGAAAATATTGTAAATCGGGTTGCATCAAAACAAAAGAGGTATAACGCATACTGTACAATGGAACTTACTCCACAGAGAGCGTGCCGTTTGGTCCTGCGGGTCTTGGCCTCTTTTTCCAGTTGATTTTAGTTACGTGGAAAAACATCTCGAGAACCCCACGGGTCAGTAATGGTGGATAATCCGGGTTTTCGGTAATACGTTGACTTTGGGCAGTGCTCTCAGTCTCATCAACGGAGATATTGAGATCCTCCAGGAGCGGCATCAACAAATCCCAATCTAAACAGCAAAGGCTCTACTCTTCGGTTTGCATATCTTTACATTTTCGACATTTACACCACCATGTTTCCGATGCCCTAGGTCTGTAGTCCGCCGCTGGTTGTGGCTCTGGTCGAGCTGCAGCTGCTTCATCCATCTGTCTGAGTTCCTCGTCCGTGTACTCCGGCTCAAAGAGAAAAGGCTCAGCAAAGAACTCGTGCTCTTCCTCAACATTGAAGTCCTTGAACATTTTTCTTTTTTCCTGTCAAAGGTTCAAATCACATGCAGGCAGAGCCCTCTTGTGTTTGTGTGCTGCTCGTGTCGCTCTCAGCAGGATGTAAACACAAGGTTTTGTCTTCCGCGATTCTCGTTGAACGTTGTCTGGCGCGGCTACCGTAGTGAACGCCGCTGCTCGGGAGAACCGCGTGAACGCGCGAGCGCGCCTCCAGGCGAACACACTAGAGTGAATAATAGCCTATAAAACTGTACTAAATGACGTCGTTTCGGGTAAACTCTGGATGTTACCCCTTCAGGACACTTGGATTGCAGCCGACGAGCAGTATGGAGGAATATTAAAAAGTTTTGTGTAGTTTTATGGACCTTTTCTTTTCCATGCCATAGACGCTCGTTATATGGATTTGCGGTGCAGGAGGAAAACCCCCTGAATCTCCGGCCGCACTTTGAGGAATAAAAAACTACACCGGACTTCTCATCAGCATGAGGGTAAGTCAATAATGACTGAATTTCATTTTTGGGTGAACTATTCCTTTAAGTGGGTCTGGCGGAACACAAAAGATGAGTATGCAGAAAAGCACCTCATGCCCACTGTGAAGTATGGGGGAGGATCGGTGATGCTGTGGGCCTGTTTCTCTTCCAGAGGCCCTGGGAACCTTGTTAGGGTGCATAGCATCATGAACGCTTTGAAATACCAGGACATTTTAAATCAAAATCTGGTGGCCTCTGCCCGAAAGCTGAAGATGGGCCGTCACTGGGTCTTTCAGCAAGATTATGACCCTAAACATGTGGCCAAATCTACACAGAAATGGTTCACCAGACACAGAATCAAGCTCCTCCCATGGCCATCTCAGTCCCCAGACCTCAACCCCATTGAAAACCTGTGGAGTGAGCTGAAGAGGAGAGTGCAGAGGAGAGGACCCAGGTTGCTGGATGATTTAGAGAGATTGTGCAAAGAGGAATGGTCGAAGATCCCTCTTTCTGTATTCTCCCATCTTGTGAAACTATAGGAGAAGATTAGATGCTGTTTTGTTGGCAAAAGGGGGTTGTACAAAGTATTAACATCAGGGGTGCTAATAATTGTGGCACACATGATTTGCGGTATATAAGAGATGGTTCGGCGGAATCAGGGCCCAAAGAACGGGGCTCCACAGTTATCGAACTGTCTCCCACCACTGGAACAACGTTCTCTTCCTCCCACAGATCTCTCCCAGTTAAATGTACACTCTCCTGTGAATTAAAGATGCAGTTTGTGCTGCCCTTGTCCAATGTGGTCTCTACCTCCCCCATTTACCATTTTCCACAGTGGGAAATGCAGTTGTGTCAGGTTCTTGTTATTGCAGTTAAAATCAATAAAATGTTGTTTCAGTTGGAAAAACATGGAGTGGATCAGAATTCAACAAATGGAATATGAGCACACTCTGCTCCACATCATTTACATGCTACTGAAGCAGACAGGTGGTGGTTGGGAACCATCTGCGAGTATATCATTGTCTTGAGTTCAGGCACAGTAGTCTTATCTGTGTTGGATATAGAAAACTGAATCACAACAAATCTAGGGAATTTGTGGCAGAAGTAAGAACCCCACAATGAATTTCAGTACAACAGCAAGGGTGAGGAATAACAGAAGATGGAAAAAAATAACTATTTCCCAAGGGAAAAGACTAGGGGACAAAGCTAAGGATTTCAAAAAAAAAAAAAAAAAAAAAATCCAAAATTTGGGATGGCCTTTTAAACTATGGCCATAGTGAATGCAGCATAACAATGAGGATTATTCACACTGTGTGAAAACTCCTCTCCCCTTTCAAGCCGCTCCCTGCTCTCATCCATTTCTCTCTCTTTCTATGTCTCCTGAGAGAGCTCTCCCTTAGCAACTCATTTGGGGCCCAAAAACCCACCTGCTTACACTGCCCTTCTCAACTGTTTCTTTGATAAAATCAATCATCAGCAAAAAGCTAATAATTTTAAATTTACAATAAAAAATTAAGATTTCATGTTACATTGCATCATTGCATGACATTTGCTAAAACAGATGTTTCGCTGTGTTTCCTTAACACAAAAATGAAAATGATTTATCAGAGGAACACAAGCTGGTTGCTTAATTTTAAAAGTAAACCATGACAATGAAAAACTGGTGCTTTGCTCTGCTAAGCCAGTACATTTGAAGGCTGTTTGATAGGCAGTGGAATTGGAGAATTGTACATATCTTTGTACAATATAGGGCAAACAAATAGGACGGCATCGAGCTTGTTGGGAAGTGACACGACAATTACTGCATATTTATGTCAGGCAGCCAGGACAATGATTCCACAGATGAATCCGTCTACACTCTTATACTACTTTATTTACTCCAGGGCCGTCCAAGGTCTTCCTGCTGCATAGAAGCAGGGCAAAATACCCCAGCCTTTGTTCTCTTACTCATAACTAGCATGGCTCGCTCAGAGACACAGTACTGTGCAAAAGTTTTTGGCACATTTAAAGCAATTTCGTAGGGCAAATATGCTTGCAAAAATGATGAAATAAAAAGGTTCTAATAACTGAGAAATGTACTAAACAGAGCTGTGAACTGTTATAAACTATATCAAACCAATATTAGGTGCCAAAAAATCTGGGACACAGTCCTGTTGTGCTATAGTTTATCAGATGGTCTGCTTTTTGCTTTTTCCAAACAGAGTGGAAAACTTGCCACCATTCTTCTGTAGACTAACTGTCTCACTTGCGCCTGTCCCTCCAAGTAATCGTAGACAGCCATGATAATGTTGACATCAGGGCTCTATCAAGGCTATATTATCTGTATCAACTGTTTTTAATGAAATACCAACATTTATATATAAAACTATTTTTTGATTTAGTATTTGGAATTTCAAATATACTTTTTATCTTCAGCGACACAAATGCGGAAAACAAAGCTAGATTCAAGTTTTTAAAAAAATGTGGGGTGCCTAAGACTTTTGCACATTACTCTATATGATCAAGCACTTTAATATGCTAGCTATACGCTGCATTGCCTTGTTCTGACATTATAGTCTTGAAACTTGAATTCCGCAATGGAATTCAATGGAAAGTTGAGTGTTTGTTGGTTGATTGTGAGCGATGTTCTTGGGGTCAGAACCTTTCTTGTCTCCCTAATTTTATCCTCCCCCTTTCCAGCAACCTCTGTGTCTTTCAGAAGTATTGTCTCCTTAATTGGTTTGGTGTCTTGCGTGCCTTCCCTTGCCCAGGTGTAATCCATTGTGTGCCTTGTTCCTTTGGTGTCTCTGGTGTATTTAATGCTATATTCTGTCTCGCAGAGTTGCTGGATTGTCACACTGTATTGCTTTCAGCCAGGGGCTCTGAAACTCAATCCTGGGGCCTCTGTGTGTATGCTGGTTTTTGTTTCAACCATAATTGCCATCATAGGGTTTCAAAAAAGCTGTTGATTTGTCCTAAATAGGAGTATCTTATGTTCAAAGAAGTTATTTGCTGTCTTAAGCCAAATTTTAATTGACATATCCACGTGTGCCATGAAGTATCAAAGACCCTTGAACTTTTTTTTTTTTTTAAACTGTGTAGCAACCCAGATAGCAAGCACCTCCGCTCCGGATCTGCCCCGGCTCTGAGTCAGATCAGCTGGAGTCGGCACAGAGCCGGGGCAGATCCGGAGTGGAGGTGCTTGCTATCTGGGAAGCAATTTCAGGTAACAACATTTTTAGACAGATCAAATTAGACACCTAGAAAATAAGTTAGCTCCAAATCAGGTTGCTGAACACAGGTGTTCAGAGTTCTTTCATTATAATTTGCTTGCATTTAAGATCAAAAATACTGCCCAAAACAGGTTTGACACTGCCATTTGCTACTGTAATTAATAGTTCATTTTTGCAACCATGTGTCCACAGTTTGACCAATTAGGAATCTACTGATTGCTTACTCTGATTGGGTAATTTTTTTCCTCTTTTTATGCAGTTGTTACTCATATATTGCAATGTGGATATAGATTTTATTCTTCAATGCTTGTATGCATATCTGACAAAATATGTCTTAAGGGGATAAATTACAGCTTGTAATTTCCCCAGCCTTGGTCGCCACAAAGAGAAGGAGACAAGAGTGTGAGTTGGGCCAAAATATTTTATTTAACAACAACTCCGTGAAGAACAAGACACGGTCGAGGGGGAGAATCCGGCACAAAGCATAGCAGGCAGGCGAACTGTGTGGACTCTGCATGTAAACAGCGAACCATTCCCCTGTAGTCAAGACAGATAGAGCCCTTTATTGCTGCCATTATACACCTGTACAGTCAGTAGTTAGCAAATCCTGAGCTCTGCCCCATGGACGTGTCTGCTTAGATTGAAATCATTAGATCAAAAATAAGCACAGAGAACAATAGACCCACGGGCCGTCACACTGCTCTAAAAATAAATGCACCTAATTTCTGTTGGGGGCACTATGGTTTCCTCCTCTCCTTCTACGAGGAACCTTGGAGTAGTAATGGATTATAGGCTGTCACTCTCTAAGAACCTCTCAGCAGTGAGCCAGGCATGTGCAGTGGGGTGCAAAAATTTGGGCACCCCTGGTTTAAATGTCTGTTACTATTGATCTCCAAGTGATTGAAAGCAAACCTGAACACTAAATGCAACAAGGTTAAACTTGACACATTTCATCACTTTTTAAAGCAAGAATAATTTTTATTTTTAACTTTTTACAGTTTCAAAATAATAAAACAAGGAAAAACGCCTTGTGCAAAAGTTTGGGAACCCCGTCAGCTAGTACTTTGAAACTCCTCCTCGGGCAGCTATAACAGCTTGCAAACGCTTCCTGTAGCCAGCTAAGAGTCTTTCAATTCTTGTCTTTGGAATTTTTCACCATTCTTCCTGACAGATCACCTCAAGCTCAGAAATATTCTTCGGCCTTCTTGCATTCACGGCATGTTTGAGGTCTCTCTATAGATTTTCAATAATATTCAAGTCTAGGGACTGTGACGGCCATTCTAAAACCTTCATCCGTCTTTCCTGGAGGTAACTTCATAGTGGATTTTGAGGTATGCTTCGGGTCATTGTCTTGGTGGAATACCCAACGTCTCTTCAACTTCAATTTCTGGACTGAGCTTTGAACATTAGCCTCTAGAATGTCTTGATATTTGGTGGAACCCATTCTTCCTTCCACCCGCACCATATTGCCTGTGCCCCCGGCTGTTACACAACCCCAAAGCATAATGGATCCACCTCCATGCTTAACAGTTGGCAATGTGTTCTTCTCTACAAATACTTCACCCTTTTTTCTCCAAACACATACCTTCTTTGGTTGTGGCCAAAAAGTTCAATTTTGATTTTGTCAGTCCAAAGCACATTGTTCCAATAGGCTTGAGGTTTTCTTTTGCATACTTCAGATGCTTAATTTTGTGTTGAGGTCGTAGGAAAGGCTTCTTTCTTGTAACTCTGCCATGTAGGTCTTTATTGTTTAAGGTACGCTGTATTGTTGTCCTGTGAACAACTATACCTGTGTCTGCTACTCTTTTTTGCAGCTCTTTTGCAGTGATGTGTGGGTTCTTCTGAGCATTTCTCACCAGATCTCAGGCCATTCTATCTGAAATTTTTCTTGGTCCTCCAGATCTTGCTTTCACTTCAATTGTTCCATTTATTTTCCATTTTCTTAAGATGTTTCTGACAGTAGAAATGGGTAGTTTAAAACCTTGCAAGAGTTTTTTGTAGCCCTCTCCTTGTTAGTGGAGGTGAATTATCTTGGACATCTGTTTAGAGGAACACATGGTTTTTAACACTAGACATAACAGCCACCACAGTCGGATACTTTAGAAGGCATGGAGTTACTTCAGAATATATAGTTCAACCCTGGAATTATATTCACCTGACTCATTGAAGCCCTAACGAGTAAATCACCTGGGTCTGGGCCTTAGTAATCATCTTCTTAAAAGGCAGGGTTCTTGTTAATAGCCGGTAACCGGTTATTTTTTCCAGCTGTGAAATGCAAAGTTACCGGCTATTGCTTTGGTAAATATCAATAAATAAAAGGGGAAAAAACTAAAAAGAAAAAAAAGAAATACATTTTTCAAAATGCACATGGACTATATTGACAATGCAAAAGCAAAATATCCTGTTTGAGAACCCCTTCTGGAGCTGTCGTCAGATTTCTCCGTCAGATTTCTCCGTCGAAATCTTAAATTTCAGGTCCAAATTCTCCGCCTTGTGCTCGCGATCGCTCGTACACACATGTCCACTCGAGCTCCTTGCACAGTATACACAGTGCATGCAGTGCAGCGCAGCAAATAACGTGCAGATGGTCCGCCGCATGCATGCTCCACGATATCCGTATGCATGATTGTTCAGTTGTTACATGCACATATTGTTATACAGCGATCATTGATTTGAAGCTAGCCAGAGTGTAAAGGTTTGTTGCCGTTTTGTATTTGAGAAATTATCCGCACTGTAGCATGAACTGAAGGCCAATAAATGAATCATTAAAAATGATCATCGGGTCTCAATGCAGATAGGTTGATGATTGCGATCGCAAATTACACCAGTCATCCATTTTGAGGCGAGCGCGAGTCAAGTACGGTTAAATTAATAACTAAAAAGAAGTCACCAAAACACACCATATGCATGGTACATACCTTAAGAACTGGCTAACTTCAATTCAGTGATCACTGCATGCACTAACCGTAGTACTAGTACAGCCGTATCGATGTTTACCTGACCTAATTGTGGTTGCTCAGCTTAGCTAGCTATCTCAGTGCATGCAGTGCACGGCAAGCTGCGTGCGTGCAGTGTGCATGCAGTGACATATGTGCTACCGTTGTTGATCTCAATCTGACCATCGACTATGGATTCGCCGTCCACATCAACTAAGCCGCTTAAGCGACAGTCATCGCTGACTAAATTTTTTACCATTCATGAAAAAAAGCAACGTTGTAATGGTAAGTTTCATCCCCGTCTTTTGAACAAATTAATTTTGTCATAAGCCGATTGTCGTGATTCGTGAGCTTTACCACAACTCTATGTAGGGTACCCTCCACAGTTACCGACAACGATGCGCTCGCTGGAAACCGATTAAAGTGTATAGTGCAGGTTAAACACATTGCACATTTCTTCATTTAATATCATTGCTGATGTATAATGTAACATTAAATTAAAACCAACAAAACCTTATTAGAAAATTGAAGTCAAGACAATGTGACATACAGTCATTTATTTCTGTGATCGATCTATCCAAAATCATAATGAATAACGTGATTATAAAGCTGAAGGCTTGGGCAGACTGCTGGACCAGAGTCTCTTATCAACATGATTGTCAGATTGTGCCTGTATGTACTGTAGCCTGCCTGTAAGAGTATCTGATACTCTTGCAGCACAATCTGACTATCACTGCTGATGAAGGAGCTAGCTGAAAGCTGAGGACACTCATGTGGTACAGAAACAGAATCTTAGCGACAAGATTTTAAAATTGATACTGCGTAGATAGTTGGTTAAACCATGGTTTTCACAATTGTTGTTTTGTAAAATTGTTCATATTGTCGATGATTTATTTTTAGATTTGGTAAAATAATTCCAATTAGCTCTTTTCCCTCCATTAAGATGGTAATAATTGATTTGCATTGCACATTATTCACTTAGATGGGCTGATCTCACCATTTATCAGTTCTTGTAAAACGTGTAGCTGTGGGGGGTCCACATAAAATAAGTTTGTTAATTTTCTTTTTTCTTCACTTCTTTTTTACTTCATTAAGATAGTCATATATGCATTACAGGTTGTGTAGATTGGCTTTTTTCACCATCACTTTGTGAAAAACGTGTAGCTCCCAGGGGCGCTGCCCCTTCGGACCCCGCAAGGGGCACTGCCCCAGGACCCAGCTGGGGGCTTGTGCAGCCCCCAGACCCCTGGCGTCTTGTAACCACCTATAGCAATTAAATTTCCTGCTGCCAGAAAATTTAACAAGAACCCTGAAAAGGTAACAAAGAATAATCCAAAACGGTTCCAAAACTTTTGCACAGGGCCCTTTTTCCTTTCTTATTATTTAAAAACTCAGAAAAATTAAAATAAAAGGAAACTTTGCTTTTAAATTTGCAGAAAGGTGTCATGTTTAACTTTGTAGCATTTAGTGTTCAGGTTTGCTTTCAATCACTTGGAGATTAATTTTAACAGACATTTAAACAAGGGGTGCCCAAATTTTTGCACCCCACTGTAGGTACTCGTTGTATAACATCAGGAAAATCCTACCCTTTCTAACAAGCTACTCAACCCAGCTTCTGGTTCAGGCATTGGTCTTGTCCCACCTGGACCACTGCAACTCCCTTTTAGCCAGCCTTCCGGTTTCTGCCATTAGGCCCCTGCAGCTGATCCAGAATGCTGCAGCTTGTCTGATCTACAACCTCCCCAAACACACCCACATCACTCCACTTCTCACTGCACTCCACCGGTTGCCTGTCATAGCTCGCGTCAGGTTTAAAACATTGGTGCTAGCATTCCAGGCAACCAAAGGGACAGACCCAGCCTATCTTCAGGAGATCATCAGACCCTATACACCCGATAGATCTCTCCATTCGGCCTCTGTTGGTCCTTTGGCGGTTCCCTTACTCCGTTCTGGTGCCACCCAGTCACGTCTCTGGTCTGTCCTGGCCTCAATGTGGTTGAATGAGCTTCCCCCAGACGTCAGGACAGCAGAGACACTGACCGCCTTCAAGCGTAGTCTGAAGACTCATTTGGTCAGACTCTAGCTCTCCCCGTGAACTTAATGCTGCATTTGGTACTCAACTTAATTATTGACTCTTTGGTGTTTGACTTAATTGTTTATGGATTCATTTTGCTCCAGGTATTTCATTGAGCTATGTCCTTTCTATGTATTGTCAGTTCTGGTATTTAAATGGTACTTCCCAATTGCAATTCTCAGCACTCCTTGTCCGGTCAAAGCACTTTGTTGTATGTCACTCTGGAATAAGAGCGTCTGCCAAATGACAATAATGTAATGTAATTAAGACAAATTAACAACTTGCTAAAATCCTACATGTGCAATTATGGTTGGAACAAAAACCAGCATACATGGGGAGGCCTCAGGACCCAAGTTTGAGAACCACTGCTCTGAGCAACCAATTAGTTTAAGTCTTTGGCAAAAGCTAAGTCTTCCCTTGAATTTATCATAACCTTTATAATAGAGAAGAACATAATTACTTTTAGGAACAAACTCCCATGCCTTACTATTGGTCTCCTGGATTGGGGCCACGTTCCTGCTCATCATTTTTTCCAGTCTGTTCCTCTGTTTATTATCAGTTTATTAGGAACATCTCCCAGGCCTTTATTTGTCTCCAGGATTGGGACAGCATTCCTGCTATACCCTCCAGATTTTTTGTCAAGTGATCGTGCTTCGGCAGGGGTTATGCCTCCTGGCCTCTGCCCTCGGACCCCCTGGCCAAGCACGGACATGCCCACTATCCTCACCAGTCATTACCATCTAAGCTGGACTGCCCCTTCCCTACTCTGGGCTTCGGCCTGTTCACCAGTGATAACTGTATTCCTATCAATAAAAACTCCTTCTTGGATTGTTCCCTGAATCTGCATCTGGCTCCTTGCATGGATCATAACACTTGAATTATCATCATCTCGCTAAAAGATCAATGTGCTGCCAAACGGGCCTCTAGGCAGATGAAATTGACTTTTTGGAAGCAAAATTGTTTAATACTTGCTGGAGTTCTACTCAAGAGCACAGGAAAGGTAATCAACGCCATGAAGTATGATCCACCGCTTTTCCACAAGGAACAGTCCTTTCAAAATAGGTAAGCATTATTTTTATTATTATTTCTATCCATGGTAACTAATGGCACACAGATATTTTTTTTTTTTTGCCCAAGTAAGAAAGGTGAAACTAATTTCAAAAAATAGGACCAAGGGTCCTGTAGCTTACCGGCAAGCAATCTTATAGTGATGACACAAGTTATGAAAATTTCAGGTGAACTTTGACCTTCGAATCATTGAAGGTCAATGTCAAGGTCACTAAATAAAAGTTCACATACATTTATAGGACCTCCTGTAATACAATCCTAAGCTCTGAAGCAGTTTTGGTGATACAAGTCACTTAAAATTCAATATGTCAATTGTGAACTTTAAAGTTCACAGATGGTCAAGCTGAGGTCAGCAAATGGACTTCATATATGGCTTTCTATATGTCTCTATACAAACCTTGGCTCCATCTGTGACTATTTTGGTGATAAAGTCATTGTAATTCCACTGTCGAGTTTGACCCTCAAAGGTCACTGACAGTCAAGTTGAATGTCACCAACTGAAAGTTCATATGTGACTTCCTAGATGTCTGTAACGCAAGCCTAAGCTCCGTCTGTGACCATTTCAGCAATACAGCTCACTGAATTTTCACTAGGTCACATTTGACCTTCGAAGGTCAATACCCAGGCCACCAAATCAAAAATCGAATATGACTTCCTATAGGTCCAAACCTAGGTTCCATCTGTGACCATTTTGGCAAGACAAGTCATTGTAATTGTATTATGCCAAGTCCTTCAAAGGTCATCAACAGTCAAGTTGAATGTCAACAAATGAAAGTTCATTTGTGACTTTCTATATGTCTCTAATACAAGTCTAGGCTCTATCTCAATCAAATCCTTTATTTAACCAGATAAAACCAGTTGAGACCAAAGTCTCTTTTTCAATGGTGATCTGGCAGTATGCAGCAAGTCACACACAAGTAATACATAAACACAACACAATTCAAGACAATATCGACAGTACAGTATAATACAAGAACAAGGGACAGAATAGAGACTACCATCTGACAGGACAAAACTAAAAAAAAAAAAAAAAAAAAATCATAAGTTCTAAAAATGGCTCAATATAAAAACAGTGGAAAAATATATCTAAACAGTACGACAAGAGCAGCAAATGGGAAAGGCCTCAGAAATCTTTTGTCTGAAACTTGGTATGGAGATGGGAGCAGCAATTTTAAAATGAGTTTGAAGGTCATTCCATGATCAAGGGCCAAAGTAAAACAGACTCCTCTTACCAGCGTCAGATGGCACAGGATGCACCTTGAATCGCAACCAGGCGTTGGATCTGAAGAGTTCTGAATTAAAACAAATTTAGAGCAAATGTACTGGGGTAGTTTGCCTAAAATAGCCTTTTATATTAAAACATACCAGTGGTGCAGCCTGCGCATAGCTAGTGAAGGCCAGCCGGCTAAAGTATACAGTGTACAGTGATGCATCCTATAGGGCGGATCGAGTTTAGCCAGGAAAGTGGGACACGCAAATCGGTAAACAGTATCGTCATAATCAGGTTGAGACAAAAATATATTATTTACTAGCCGTTTGTGAGAAAAAGGGGAAAAGCAAGATTTTAATCTATATAAGAAACCCGGTGTAAACTTGAGTTTCTTTGTCAACATATGGTAATTAAAAGTTAAATTCTTGTCCAGCCATAATCCTAGATATTTGTATTTATCTACAAACTCAATTGGAGTTCCATCTAGGGTAATAAGAGAAGGGGAAGAAACTACGGACCTATGTGGCGCAAACAGCATAACTTTAGTTTTGCCACCATTCAACAGAAGTTTAGAATCAATGAGCACATGCTGCAGAGAGATAAAATCAGACTGAAGATGTGAGACAGCAGCCTCGAGAGAGGGAGCACTAGAGTACAAAATGGTGTCGTCGGCATACATATGATGCAATGAATATTTAAAATGGTCACAAATGTTATTTATGTATAGTAAAAAAAGCAATGGTCCCAAAATGGAGCCTTGTGGAACACCCTTATCTATCATCACAGGGTCGGAAACAGTATCACCAAGCTTAACATGTTGAGAGGGGTTGGATAAATAACTCTGAAACCAGCCAATCGTACTATAGCCAAAACCAACCTTTGAAAGAATGTTAATTAACATGTGGTGATCGACTGTATCAAATGCCTTGGTTAAATCAACGAATAATGCAACACAAAATAATTTACTATCAACAACTGCTTTAATATCATCTAGGACTTTCAAGCTAGCTGTAACCGTACTGTGCTTGGATCTAAAGCCAGATTGCATGGGATTTAAGACATTATGCAAATCTAAAAATAATTTAATCTGGTCAGAAATTAAAGACTCCAAGATCTTAGCTAAGGTGGAAAGATTTGAAATTGGTCGATAATTGTTTAAATCAGAAGAATCACCACCCTTCAAAAGAGGAGAGACAAAGGCTTGTTTCCAAACTACAGGAAAAGTTTGAGTGGAAATGGAAAGATTAAAAATATCTGTAACTGGCTGAGCCACAATTGGTGCTGCAATTTTTAAAAAGTAAGGATCAATGCCATCAGGCCCGGCGGCCTTTTTAGGATCTAAAGTTGAGAGCGCATGCAAAACTTCAGAGGCTAAAAAGGGAGAAAAATTAAGAGTTGACAAAGTGCCTGATTGCCCTAGAAGCTTAATATTATGCCTTGGATCATGACTAAGACCCTGTTCATCAAATAAATGCCCAGCCTTTTTAAAATGAGTATTAAAAGCATTAGACATCTTATTATCCCAAATACAAGAATCACTAACCTTCAGCTTTTGAGGAAGACCAGCAACTTTCTTATTTTGTAAGGTTTTGACTATTTTCCAAAATTTAGAATGGTCATTGCCAGTGTCAGAGGTTAAGGTGAGATAGTAATTGGGTTTAGATTTTCTGATAAGGAATGTACATTTATTCCTAAGGGAACGAAAAAGGGTCCAGTCTTTAGTTGAACCTGACTTTCTGGCTAAATACCATTGCTTATTACGAGCATGAATGGTATCAGCCAGGTCCCTAGAAAACCAAGGATTTGACTTATTTTTAATCCTGATTTTTTTAAGAGGGGCATGTTTATTAATGATTTTTAGAAAGTGATGCTGAAAAAAATGAACAGCATCGTCAACAGAAGGAATTAAAGATATTAAATGCCACTTGACAGAAGCCAAGTCATGCAGGAGAGCCTGTTCACAAAAATGTTTAAAGCTACGTCGAAGTATAATTAGACCCTTGGATTTGGGCAACTTGGTGCTTCTAATGCAAGCAATGGAGCAATGATCGCTAATATCATTAGCGAAGACACCAATAGCCGCATACTTATGGGCTGCATTGGCAAGAATTAAATCAATGAGACTTTCATTGCCAGGTTTAGTAGAGTTAATACGAGTAGGGATGTCTATGAGCTGAGTTAAGTACAAAGAGTCACAAACCTGCTTAAAGCTTGCAGATTTGTCACTCATCCAATCCAAGTTTAAGTCACCAAGCAAAATCAATTCGGATGCAATTAAATTAGACAAGAGATCAGTTAGATTAGAGATACAATCATTAATGGCAGATGGTGGCCTATAGCAGCCAACAACCGTGAGAGGGGCATTTGCTACAATGATCTGAACAGCCAAGAACTCAAACTGTCTTGGTATCGAAACAGATTTGAGAACAGGCCCATGAAATTTGTTAGAAATATAAATCGCAACTCCTCCAGCTCCACCTTTGCGGTCAGTTCTAAATACATTGTAACCGTCAATGAGTATTACTTGATCAGTGATTGATGGTTTCAGCCAAGTTTCGGAAACTAAAACAATATCAGATTTAGCGGTAAAAAACCATGTTTTCAAAATATCAAGCTTAGGTACAAGACTCCTTGCATTTCAATAGAGAAAACCCAGACCATATCTGTTACTAAACTCATAAGGAGTTGACAAATGACATAAATTATCTAAAAGAGGCTCTGGGCCAGGATTAGTATTAATATTACCAGAGACGAGCAACAGTAACAATATCAATAACCTTGAGATTGCATTTTGGACACCCGTTCTAGAAAGATCTTTTTTAAACACAGAACCATGCCCTGTCTTAGAAATGAGAGACTCCATAATTAACAGCGCATAAGGGAAAGTACCTTTAGTGCTACCGAACGCTAGCGAATTATGAAGACAACCAGCAAATGCCATCTTGCTAGAGGTTACACAATCACAGTGGTAAAAACGAAAAGAATAATACCATGAAGGCAAGTCGATGCAAGCACCGAAGTGCGTCCTGACCATACTGCCCATGAATATAACAAATAATAACCCGGCTTTGGACATCGTTATTAAAAGGGACTGACTCTGCGGCAAAAGTTTTTCAAGATAGAATTAAAACCTTTGGCCTACCATGCATTTAGGAGGCAAAATTGATGTGGAACAACACGGCAATGTGGACGACTGCCAATGTCCCACAGCACCAAGCCAACAGTTCCACAAACTGGGAAGACAAAGGAAGAAAACCGCCAAAGGCAGCCAAAAGGCCACAAGGATCCCGGCAGGTCCGGCGGCAGTTGACGTCCTGGGCAGAAGAAACCGATCCCTCCGAGCTGCACCGCAACCCGACAAGTCAGCCAACCTCCGTGCGAAGGAGGAACAGCTGACACGGCCAGCCGACAGAAGAGATCCAACAACCGCGGTGGATTCCGACTCAGTGGTCAAAATGAGGAGGTAGCGGTCCCAGCCCGAGAAAGCATGCAGCACCAAGACCGGTAAAGTCAATCCACTTGTCTAGCCCGGAAGCCGAGCAAAACAGAGCGACTCTCTGCACACCTCTGCCCAGATTGCGTGCACCAGTCACTCAGAAATCTCGCCGATCCATGTCCAATGCAGAACGAAGCCCAACTGATGTCCCTGTCAAGTGCCTATCTGTGACTGTTTTGGCAATACAAGTCCTTGTCATTATATTTTGTCAAGTTTGACCTTCAAAGGTCACCGACAGTTAAGTTGAATGTCACCAAAGCAAAGTTCATGTGCGCATTCCTTTAAGTCTGATACAAACTTAGGCTCTATCTGTGACCTTTTAGTGACAGAAGTCATATAATTTTCACTAGGTCAATTTTGACCTTCGAAGGTCAATATGAAGGTCACCAAATTAAAGTTCATATATGACTTCCTATATGTCTCCAATACAAACCTACACTCCATCTGTAACGATTTTGCTGATAAAAGTCATTGAAATTTCGCTGTAAAGTTTGGCCATTGAAGGTCAATGAAGGTCAAGTTCAAGGCCACCAAATGAAACTTCATTCATGACTTTCTATATTCCCACAATACAAACCTATCTGTAATTGTTTTGGTGATGGAAGTCATTGAAACATTGAAACGATGTGAAGTTTGACCTTCAAAGGTCACCGAAGGTCAAATACAAGGCCACCAATTGAAAGTTCATATATGACTTCCTATAAGTGTTCAAAACACATATGTACCCAATCTTTAATATTTTCAAGCCTAGAAGCCTTCGAAAATTGTAACATTTTGCTTGACCTCAAGTTTGACCTTTCAACGTCATCTGAGGTCAACTTTAACATGGCAAAAATACAAGTCATATATGATTTCCCATATGTCAATAATACAAACTTAATCTCTATCTGCAACCATTTAGCCTCCACAGGCCATCTTGCATATTCTGTATAGGATCAGGTTAAAGTACAGCGCCCCCACTAGACCCACTTCCGTCAATTCAATCAAAATGGCGCTCGCACTGTACATTGATGGTACCAAGGAAAGTTAATTGCCCGATTTAGAAAAAAATTTATTTTGCAGTTTTTGAGAAATAATTTTTAAAAATTTCTCAGTCCTACCTTTAACATCAGGGCCAAAACTTCAAGGGCCCATAAAACGGACAAAAATGATTCAATCAAAAATCCGAAAAAATCTTCTGGAGATATGGTCTAGTAGTATGTTATGGAAAATTTACACGTAAATTCATCGAGCCAAAAAAAACGATAAAAAATGTTGCGGACGACTGATGCCTTACCACAACAATAGCTTATTGGCCCATAGTGTAATGGCCGGTAGAATTCGGAGGCCAGTTGCAGCGACAAGAGGGAAATGAACAGCACGGACACAATACAAACACAGAGAATAATACAGACCACCGGAAAGAGCTTGCGCTTCCAAAGGACGAATAATAGTCCGAAACACGGAAGCAAAGCGAGACTCCAATAATAACGAGAAGATAGAAAGTCAAACAAATCCTGACTACAGATATATTCGGCTATAGTGCATAGCTACAAACAGACACTCTAGCAAAGAGGCGTGGCGAACATCTGGCTTATATAGAGTCCGGGGAAGCTCCGCCCCAGTTCAATCAGCCAGCTGGGTAAACAATCCGATTGAACAGGAATTCGATATTGTCCCGGGACGAGAGCCACAAAGAAAAGTCCAAAACACACGCACAAACATCCAGAACCATGACACATAGGGCCGGTAAGCTAAAAATAAGACATTCATGTAAACGTGTCTTTTAGTTTTATATTATTATGAGGAATTTTGCGATTTCCTCAGCTTAAAATATACAGCCAGCTCCATACTAAGTATTTGCACTTTGGAAAAGGTAATTCTATCTTTTCAGTCCATCACAGCAAATTTCTTATTTCAGCTTTACTTTGGGGGTATTAACATCCAAAGAAGGTGAACAGTGTAGCAATTAATAAGAAATATGACTCAGAACAGGTTTGACTCAAATGACTGAAATTTAACCTGTCCAGGGTCATATTTGGATAAAATTTAAGTAAATTATTTTGAAAGAAATCTAAACATCTGTGTTCAGAAACCTAATTTGGAGCTTACAGATTTACTATGTCTCATTTAACCTGTTTAAAAATGTTGTTACCTGAAATTGCTTGCAATGTACAAATATAAGTACAATGTGTTCATGGGTCTGGTATTGTTCATAGCACACAAAGTAACTTCTGTCAAAATGTGGCTTAAGATGGTAGATAACTGATTTAAACACAAAATGCACCTAATTAGGACAAATAAACAGCTTATTATAAGTCCAATGATTACAATTGTGGTTGGAACGAAAGCCAGCATACACAGGAGGCCTCCAGGACTAAGTTCGGGAATCACTGCTCTAAACCACAGGTGGGCAACAGGGCCCTATCTGTCTGTGGTCGCCACACCAACTTCTGGCCTTTAAATAGATAATTATGTTAATTAACCAAACCAGTTATTATATCCAACATTTCTGCTCCATTTCTTTAAATTGTCATGAATGACCATGCAAGACTGCTCTTGTCTCCATAAATGAGAGTTTGTCTTTGATCTAATCTATGCATAAATCTATGCTTGTGTATGCAAAAAATTAGCTCAATTATTCTGGGTAATTGATCGAAATTAAAATCTGCATACGCTGGCTTTCAAAGGCTGAAATTCCCTACCTCTGCTTCAAACCATTCTTCCTGCAGTCATACAGCGGGCCTGTCGGATTCCATGTGTGAATCGATATAGCAGCTCACCCTTAAATCCCATGATTATGCTTTGAAATGACACTGTCATAATTCAGGTGGTTCTTTATAGTAAATAAAGTTACTTCTGGGTGAAGTTAAATCCATCAACAGCTTACCTTTAACATCTGGGCTGTTGGTCATCCTCAGCCTATGGATTCTTATTGTTTTATGAGCTGCCATTATTATTATTTTTTTTTTTTAAAGATTATTTTTTTGGGGATTTTCTCCATTATTTGATAGTCACACAGTAGAGAGAGACAGGAAAGTTTGGGAGTAGAATGGGGAAGACATGCGGCAAATAACCCGAGCCGGAATCGAACCGGGTCGCCGCAGGAAGGCCATAGCTTTTATGGTGCACGCGCTTAGACCGATGAGCCACCGGGGCGACCCATGAGCTGCCGTTATTGAAGTAAAAGTTCCAAAAGCCTTAACAGCATTTGCTAAGCAACTGTACATGACTGGTGGTAGGTGGTTGCGCTTAGCCATGCTCATTGAGCTGTCCTGTCTAATTTCTCATTATTTTGACAGCTTTGGCCAGGTCTAGTGGTGGGCATTTTAAGATTCCTTTCAAGGACACGGAGCCTTTGACTCAGTTCCTTAAGTGGATTCGTTCCCGGATTTGTTTACCAGTTCCTTCATTCTGGTTCCAGTAAATGAGAACTGGAATCATGCAGCAACTGATTCCGACTACAGTATGTAGCAGCGACCGACGATTCGGACTTAAAGGTGCTCGAACTAATGCGCATGTCCAGCCTACACGTGTTTATCTAAATGAGACACTGCTAAAGGAAGCCAGGGCGTATAATGTGGTCAATGCTGCGGTTAGCTATTGGTAAATAGCATATTTTTAACGACTTGGCTCAACTAAATTGATAAATATGAGGTTTTGTGGGAGTTTTTCTGAGTAAAAAGTTTCTGACTTTATTTACCGACGGCTGAACGAAAGGAATGAATCTTTATGTGGAGGTGAGTCAGTTCCTCTCGTTCACCAAAAGGATTCATTCAAAAGGAATTAATCATTCACGAACAACCCATCACTAGCTAGGTGCAATCATTGCTGAATTTCAGGTCACTGATGTCCTTCGTTTTAAGTCATGCCGAAATGTCAATAACACCATTCATTGCATATCAGTCATGGCTGACCTCTAGCACTGATGGGATGGTGCATCCCCCCCAGCAAAAAAAAAAAAAAATCTGCCTGGAGTTTCACTAAATCATTGTAAAACTTGGTCCTGCTGAGTGTTTTTTTTCCCACAAATTTCTGCAGAAAGTTGATTCTACCTTAGTTTTGTTCTTAAACTTCCATGCAAGATCAAAAGAGAGGTTGGTTTGTATGTTTGCAACATTATGGTAACAAAGTCAGGAGAGTCAAAACCTGCAAATCTGCTCCACCTGATAATTGGTCAAAATCAAGGAAGTTCTTCCAATCGACTCATCATCAAATACTGCCCATTTACTCTAGTCTGACCTAACTCAGAGTTGTCATATCCATTTACCTTCAAAGACAGTAGCTTAAAAGGAAATTAATCATGCCAGTCCTCTTGCGAGTATTTCTTCTGTGCATAAGGCTTTAACACTCTTGGCTAAAAGCAGAGGTGTAAAAGTCCAGGTTCAGAAAGTAAAAATCCTCCCCAGAACTTTATTCCAACCACCTGGATTTACTTCGGACAGGCGATAGAGCCAATATGAGTGATCAGCTCATTCTGTGGGAGGGGAAAAAATTTGGCAGGACTTTTACTTTCTGACCCCTGGATTTTACACCTCTGGCTAAAAGTAATGAAAGACTTATTTACATTGGCAAAGTGAATTCCATGATCTCATGCATCCAGTAATTTCTTCATGTACCCAACATGTTTTCAGCTTTGCCTTCACAGCATGGCTAGATAAGGCTCTTACTTTGCATTCAGGTCCCTGCTTTTAATTCAAAACATTGCATTCAGATTTTTCTGGCCGCTAGGCATTGCTAGCTCATACATCGCATTGAGGTCTGGGCTGTTTCCAGATGCTGAACTGCCACCAAGGACTGGCAAGACTTGGATGCCGTGTGACCTTTGACTATCCTGCACAAGAAAAAAAAAAAAACTTGAGTTGCATTAAGAAAGAATCATCATCTACATGGTGGTCAAAACCAGGAAACATTGAGTGTTCGTGTCATTGTGACTTTGTGCTGCTGCAAAATGGTTAATGTGTTTTTAGTTGCATTTAGCTTATTAACTGCAGGGACTTGCAACATCTAACTGATTTGTCTCCATTGCTCAAAATTCTACTAACATTAGCAACATTTCCTGGTTTTAAGGTATGTGCTGCAAATCTGCAAAATAGACAGATGGATTTCCTCACCTGCTAAGCAAAAATTATGTTTGCTGTTCAAGTCTTTACAGCGCACAAACCAATTCTGGCTCACTCATTTCATAAAAATCATTGCTGACAACAAGCCATTGCAGGGTCACTCATTGCAAAGAGGTTATTGCAATTGCTGGCTCACTTGTTGTCAAGTTGCTTTCTTTCTGTGCAATTTTCCCCAACCTGAATAAAGGATAAGCATCTATGGAGATATGACAAACTGGAATTCACTCAGAAATGACTTAGCAGTAGACAGTGGTCAATTCAATGTAATTCAGTTGATGGCAAGGAGTTAACAGGAGTATGCAGTCATTTGATAGCATGGAGTAGTCATAAACAGTCAAAGCAGGTGAAAAACCTTAGAAAAATAAGACAGAGACAAAAGCAATTAAAACAAATCTACAAACAGTAGAAGACTGTGCAAAATGCGAACACTTTAAATGTGCAAGGCTCAAGTATTTTAAGAGTGCAAACCAAGCAGATCTTATAGCTGTGCAAAATGCAAATATTCCTACTGTGCAAACTGCAAATATTTAAACAGTGGGGATTGAATAAATATACTATTATTTCCAATAGAAAAATAGATTTGCATAAAAAAATACAGCTATTGAAATGAATGCTTTTTAAATTACACCTCATCAATACACAACAAATAGCTTAAAAAAAACTTACCAGCAACATAGCCAACATACAGCCAGTATAACCTTCCAATGGTGGGTGAATGAAGCTAATCACTGGTGCACCATTAGCCATGGAAAGCTAACAACAGCAAACGTGCCAGCTTTGAACTACACAAGCCCAGTAGTATTGACTTTAATATACAAATCGCTATTATTATAATATTACTTCCCCACCATGACGGCACGAGTAGATCTGACTATAGTAACATTTGTGTGTTCCACAAAATTATGTGTTTATGAAATTTGTCGTTATGGCATGTGATTTTGGCCTTATCATTTCAGATGCGACCCCAGTGGAGCAAAAAGAACATGGGAGAAAATAAAAAAATAGGTATAAAAACATACTGCAAAGTGGTCAGTACGCTTACTATATCTTATACGTGTACCATATGTATATGTACATGTACATGGCTTTACTTCTTCACACTGTCTCTGTTGTAGGATGATCACAATGGAATTGTGGAATTAGTAATGAACGGCTCCAGCAGCTGACAGATACATGTAGTCCTTCTGCGGAAAACCTGTACCTCTTGTAAAGACATTGTTCAGGCAAATCAAAAGGATTGCAGCGATCGCGAAACACTCTTTCGTGCCTGAGCGCTCTTCGCACAAATTGTGCACTAGACCCACTGGATTCTCATCAAATGGGCAGGCTATTTTCCAAGAGAATTGATTGGTCAGTAGGTGGGGCTTTTATACCGGCTGAGCTCTTATCCTGAACTTAACCTGCTCCGGAGCAGGTTAGGTGTTCAGCGTATGTTGCCACGGCAACATACCCCGATAAAAAGCAAACCACCTTCGCAATACGGAAAACCCAGGGTTAATCCAGAAGTTACCTCGCTAAGCCGAAATCCAGCTTCGTGAGACAGGCCCCAGGTCTCGGGTGATCCTTTCGTCCAGGCTGTCCAGCAACTGGAATTTCCTCACTTCCTTGGAGCCCATTGATTCACCTTGTTTTTGCAGGGCTTCCCAGTCCTTTCTCCATCAGTGGAACCCACGTTTATTTCCATAGTACTTGGGGAGAGCTGCCGGCTTCAACTTTATAGTTAGTGCAGGTGGATTTTGGGGGGTGGGGGCCGTTAGTCGCTGGTCTTCTTTCGGCTTTTCCTGGATGAAGTCGGCTTTTCTGGAGACAAGTTTGGGGATTGTGAGATCCAGCTCCTTGAGCCGGTCTTGGATGTCCCTCTTCTGGTCGGATGGAATCCATCGTTTCCAGCGGTCATGCAGCTCCTTCGCCATCTTCGCAAGCTCTTGCAAGTGGGTTAGCATGAACTCATACGCTTCCTGTTTGCCATTGAGGTCAACTGCGGAGATGTGCCTGCATTCCGACTCTGCTGTTTGCAATGCGGTCAGCACTTTGTGCGCACCATAGTTGGTCCACAGCGTGTCTTGGACGAGGTCCTTGATCTCCTTCAGCCTGGAAACACACTCATTGGCAGTCTTGGTCAGGTCAGCCTTTTGCTGTTTGATCAATGTGGCTTCTTCGCTGGTGTCCAGCTCAGCCTCCTGGTCAGTTATGAGTTTAGTTTCAAGATCATCACTGATTTCCCAGACTTTTTCTGCCGCTTTTGTGGTATGTTGAATCTGCTTTCGAGGTCTTGAACGGTCATGTCTTCATGGGTCCACAGCAAGCTGTTGGCCACGCAGGTGAAGGCTCACTTTGCCACAGTTTGGTCCATTTTCAGCTGCTCTGCGGACTTCAGGGTTTGGTCTACCATTCCTGGACTGCTTTTGTTTCCGGTCCCATTGTGGTTTTTCACTGTCAAGTTGCTTTCTTTCCGTACAATTTTCCCCAACTTGAATAAAGGATAAGCGTCTATGGAGATATGACAAACTGGAATTCACTCAGAAATGACTTCGCAGAAGACAGCGGTTTCTGTTTTCCTCCTTTTTTTTTCTTTTACATATTTTCCAGTTCAAAGGCAAAAGTCCATTCAATGTAATTCAGTTGATAGCAAGGAGTTAACAAGATTATGCAGTCATTTGATAGCATGGAGTAGTCATAAGCAGTCAAAGCAGGTGAAAAACCTTAGAAAAATAAGACAGAGACAAAAGCAATTAACACAAATCTACGAACAGTAGAAGACTTGTGAATAGAAGACTCACTTTTTTTGTTTCAGAGAGTTATATTCTCTCTCAAATTTTAAATTTTTGTTTGATATCCAAAAAGTTTTGTTCGATAATTTTGACACAAATCTGATTCCAAAGGAACGTTGATCGACCAGTGAATCGAGAGCTTTGGTTTTATACTCAGCTCCTTCTTCACCACAACGGACCAGAACGCCCGCTTCACTGCAGATGCTGCAGCGATCCATCTATCACTTCAATTAATTGGTGAATTCAATTATGCGATGAGTAATTTTGAGTAATCGCAATCTTTTACTTGCTTGGACACAGTGAGGACGCAGGCGCTGTCTGTTCGCCGCTTCTCTGAGCCTATTTTCGATTATTTCGCGATTATTTTGACCCAGCAGGATATTCTACAATGCAGTTGAGTTTATTGGTCTATTCTCAACTGTTTCATGTTTTATGTGGAGGTGCTGTTTACGTGCTCTACTCTCCATCATCACCGTCAGCTATCAACAAGCTACCCACAACTGCTTATGGCGGGCACTCACCTGGACAATCCTGACGTTGCTCAGCTGCCTTGGTGAAGGGCCTTCATTGATCAGTCTCTCAACTGCCTCCATGGCAAGGTTTTTGGATATTTTGCCTGGGTCAGGTGCTCTCTACCCCGCTGTCTGCTTGCTAGCAACTCCGGTTAGTTGCGCCTAGCAGCGACTGCTAGCTGCTACATCCCCAGAGCTAACCTTGCTGCATCAGCTATCCACTTCCTCCTGGCTGTTCCAGTCAACATCCAACTTGGACTCCCCCCCGCAGTCTCCTTGGGTCATGCTGTGTTTCATTCCTGCATTCCTCCACCATGGTTTGGGTCAGTTGCCGATGGCTAACTCCAGGCTACATCTCCCTCAGCTGGCGTGATGCTCACATTTTCTGCCTCATAGTTGCTGAAGTACAACAACCGCTCCATCCCGTCATGTACGTATGTCCACCATAAAGCAGTTCGGACTCCTTCGCAGACCCCGATATGTCCACAGAGGCCCACACGGAATCCACAGCAGAACAGTGCAACAACTTCCTGTTATTTTTCAAAAACAAGATAAACACCATCCGGTCTCAGCTTTCCAGCTCTCTTTTTCCACCCCTGTCATCAGTTTCTCCACATCCAGTGACTTTCAGCTGCGTTGCTGAGGGCACACGGAGTGAGATTGAGGGCCTCATCAGGAAAATGCCATCCACCTGTGCCTTGGACCCTTTCCCTACAGCCCTCAAATCTAACCTCCCTGCCCTAAGCCCTCTCATCACACAAATAATAAACCTGTCTCTACAGTCTGGCCATGTTCCATCATTATTGAAAACTCCTGTCATCAAACCCCTGCTAAAAAACCCAACCTGGACCCAGAGGTGCTCTCTAATTACTGGCCCATTTCCCACCTTCCGTTCCTCTTCAAGATGCTGGAAAAAAAGCTGTTGCTGCTCAGCTACAGGACCACCTCCATTCTCATAGTCTATTTGAAAGGTTCTAGTCTGGTTTCAGCTCTGCTCTTAGCACAGCAACAGCTCTAGTGAGGGTCACCAATGACCTCCTTATGGCAGCTGATTCTGGTTCCCCCTCCCTGCTCATCCTTCTTGACCTGACAGCTGCCTTTGATACCGACGACCATCACATCCTCCTTAGCCGCCTACACATTGATATTGGACTTTGCCATACTGCGTTGGACTGGTTTTCATCATACCTCACCAGCAGGACCAAGTATGTCAGTCTGGGAAACACCAGGTACCAGACAGCCCCCGTCTCCTGTGGTGTCCCAAAAGGGTCTGTCCTTAGCCCATTACTATTTGTTTTGTACATGCTGCCACTGGGCCGTGTCCTTAGCAGGCATGGCATCTCATTCCACTGCTATGCTGATGACACACAGCTGTACTAAAGGACAGATCCAAACCCCTCTTCTTCTCGGGCACCTTCCTCCTCTTCATTATCCCCCCCTCTTCCACTCACCACCCTCACTTCCTGCCTGGAGGAGATGAAGGGATGGATGAGTTATAACTTCCTTCAATTAAACAGCTCCAAAACAGAAGCCATACTGGTCGGCACCCCCCATCGGGTCCAATCATCCACCATAACCATCATCTCCTTCTCCGGTCAAGACATCCCCCTTTCAACTACCGTTACAAACCTTGGCGTGAGACTGGACCCTCACCTCACATTCGACAATCACATCAATCACCAGATTAAGACCTGCTTCTTCCACCTCAGAAACATCTCCAAGCTCCGTCCCGCCCTCACCCATACTGATGCAGAAAAACTCGTCCATGCCTTTGTCTCCTCCAGGCTTGACTACTGTAATGCCCTACTCATTGGGATCTCTGGTAAAAACCTTCAAAGGCTCCAATTCATCCAAAACAGTGTAGCTAGAATTCTGATGAGAGTATGTAAACAGGAACACATCACCCCTATTCTCCATAACCTCCACTGGCTCCCCCTTACCTTCAGAATCCATTTAAAGATTGATCTCATCACCCACCAATGCATCCATGGCAACGCCACTGCTTACCTCAAAGACCTCCTCGCTCCCCACACATCTATCCGTTCCCTCCGCTCATACAATACTAACCTCCTCCATCCCCCCCGCACCAACCTTCGCACCATGGGAGACAGGGCCTTCTGTTCGGCTGCCCCACGAATATGGAACTCCCTCCCCGACCACCTGAGGGCTCCACAAAATGTTGATGCTTTTTAAAAAAGCCTCAAGACTTACCTCTTTAGACAGGCATTTTTCAGCTCTCCATATTAATTTTAAACTGTTAGCATCTTGGTCTTTTTATTCCATTTTATTATCTATTTTAGGATTTCTACTGTTTTTTTTTTTTAGATTTTACTGTTTTTATTCTCTTGTTGATCCTTGGTTTTTACTTTCTTTCCTGTAGCACTTTGAGATTTGTTTTAAATTAAAGAAGGGTGCATTATAAATAAAATTTATTTATTATTATTATTATTATTATAATCTCACGCTCCATCCTACCCTCACTCATGAATAAGACCTTAAGATACTTGAACTCCTCCACTTGGGAGGAGTCAGTCATTAGTCTCCTATGGTTTGGGCGTTACGCCAGTTAAACCAATCAGTGTGCCAGGTGCCACTGCTTTTCGGAGCAGGCTGCGCTATCCCAAATCCTCAAACCGAAATCCGTGATGGAAAGAGGAAGGTCGCCACGCGTTCTCCGTTGACGAAGTTAAATTGCCCGTGCATGAGGTCAAATCCAGTCAGGGAGGATCTGTTTTTGTTAAGTTAATCATGAATTGTAGTATTATTATTATTATTATTTATTTGACATTGACATATTGTTTAATGTTTGGTATGTAGTAAAAAAAAAAAAAAAAATCAAGCCTACCCTTTTGTGATGGAAACTTCAAAAAAAAAAAGAAAAAAAAAAAAAAAAAATCGTTTAAGCCAAGCACTTCCAACTCCCTCTCCCGTCTGAAATGAAGCATAGAACAAAATCCCATTTTAGAAAAATAAAATTAGGTATATGCACTGGCACTCAGCGACGTAAATTTTTTTTTCCCCAGCGAGAGCGGCATTTCAGAACTCTTCAGCGAATGAAGGTAATTCTGGTGACAAGTACGTGGTTTCGTCCGTTTACATTTTCCAATCGGACAGCTGTCTATTTTTTTACAGCAAGTTGCGTGACCGTGCTGCAAAAACAGGTGTACATACTTGTCGCCGAAATTACCTTTATTCGCAAGAGAGTTCTGAAATGCCGCTCTCGCTGGAAAAAAAATTTCTGTTGCTGAGTGCTAGTGCATAGCGCTCTTGTGAAAGCCCAAATGCGGGTAGCGGGTGGTTTTAGGACCCGCTATACGCTTTCCCTAACGTGTGTGGTCAAGATAGCAATTGTAGGGAAAGCGCATAAACACGCCCACGGGCACACCTCCAGGCGCAAATAAAGGATTCGGCATAATGCATAGCGGGTAGTGTGGCCGCAAGATATCGTTTAAGGAAAGTGGAAGCTGCTAAATGCGTAATTCACCGGTTGCGGGTAGTGGCAACGGGTAAGGCAGTGTGAAAGATAGAGCCCTAAGACTACCAGCCCATGCAGGGGAAAGCTAAGGTTAAAATAGAGAGGGGAATCATAATTAACCAAAGAGGAACAGGTAAGATAATTAACTGATGGTGCAGAGGGGAACATTGTACAATTGAATGAGGCCAGGTAGCCAGGATCTGGAATGCCAAAGGGGAGGGGCATTACACTTGATGGCAGCATGCATTTCCACAAAGAACTGCGTTTTTTTCTTTTTCCTTTAACACAGGTATCACTTTGAAGAAATTTGTGTGGCACATAGACGTTCTAAGTGGGCTCATCTAAGTGGGAAAATCTACATGACATTTGACTTGGGTTTACCTTTAAAAAAAGGAAGAATAATTTTCTTCAAGGATAGCAACCAAAAGACTTTTAATGGTGGTTATTTTAATCAATTTAAGAATGGAAAATGAAAGGTGTTTTATTTCTTGTTATAAACTTGTTTGAACTATGTGGGTGGCCAAAGCTTTGACTGGTAATAATTGGCACCCTTCATTTAGTACTTAGTGCAACCACCTCTGGCAAGGATAACAGCATGGAGTCTTTTCCTGAAATTTTTGACGAGGTTGAGGCACACATCTGGGGGGATTTTGGACCATTCCTCTAAGCAGATCCCTTCAAAATCCTTCATATTCTTGGGTTTGTCTTTATCAACTGCCCTCTTCCACTCAGCCCACAGATTTTCAGTTGGATTGGTGACTGAGATGACCATTTCGGAACATGGATTTTCTTGTTTCTGAACCATTTCTGTGTGGATATTGAGGTATGCTTTGGGTCATTGACCTGTTGGAAAGTCCACCTACGGCCAAATCCCAGCCTTCTGGCGGAGGCAACCAGATTGTCTGCCAAAATATCCTGATTCTTGGTGGAATTTTTTATGCCGTTAATCTTAACCAGTGTCCTTGGACCTCTTGAATTAAAACAGCCCCAAAACATGACTGACCCACCATCATTTCACCTTGAGTTTGAGGTGCTTTTCCATATATGCATCTCTGTTTCGATGGCAAACATGCCAATGTTGTGTCTGACTGATACGTGCAATTTTGGTCTTGTGAACAAAGCATTTGATTCCAGTAATAATTTAAATGACGTGTGGCAAACTCCCAGCACATCTTTCTGTGCCTTCTGGTCAGAAAAGGCTTTCTTCTGGCTACCCTTCCAAAGAGCCTGTGGTTGTGGAGATGGCGCGTGATGGTGTATTTTGGAACCTGGTGACCCCAAGATGCAACCAAGGCCTGCAATTACCTCACAGTGATTGTTGGGGATTTTGTGGCTTCGCTTACCATCCTCCTCAGTATCCAGGGGGACAAAATGCAGTTGTGTCATCTACCTTTGAGGTTTTCAACAGTTCCATATCTTTGAAATTTTTTAATAATTGCCCTGACAGTGCTAAGTCACATTTTCAATTGTTTGTGAATCTTCTTGTAACCATTACCAGATTTATGAAGGTCTATTACCATCTGCCTCTTTTGAACTGAGAGTTGTTTCGTTTTCTTCATGTTGTCAGATAACAAAAGGATATTGCATGCGTGTTACCTCATTTTTATACCCTAGTGAAACAGGAAGTGATGTAATGGCTCAGAATAGTTCCTTAACACTTAGATAAAACTTTTTTTTTTTTAAAGATTATTTTTTGGGATTTTCTCTTTTATTCGAAAGTCACACAGTGGGGACAGACAGGAGAGCCGGGAGAAGAATTCGGGAAGACGTGCAGCTAATGACCCACGCCAGAATCGAACCAGGTCACCGCAGGAAGGCCACAGCCCCCATGGTACGCACGCTTGGACCGATGTGCCACCGGAGCACCCCAACCCTTAGATAAAACTTAAATAGGAGGAATTTAATACCTGGTTTAATTTTGGTAGATGTTATTTACAGTACAATTTCCAATCTTTCAGGGCGCCATTAATTGTAAAATCCTGATATGGAGGAAACTGATTTTTAATTAAATCAGTAAGTGACTTTCACTGGTTCAACTGGAACATTAATATTTTTCATGTTGTTATTACGAGTTTCTCCAGAAATATATTTTTTTTTAGAAGTTTTTCAAGTATCTTTTGTGCATTGCCAGTCAGAAGTGCCAGCAAATTTGGAGCCCACTGTAGTGTGGTAAGGAGCACGCTGCACTAGCTGTAGGTGATGTTTCCATGTTGGCTCTATATGGACATTAGTAGGAATGCATTAGCTCACTCTCCAGCAGTGTGAACTAGCCATTACCTAATCCAGCCACTCAATATCTCTTTGTCCTCTGACAAAAGCCAAATGACTGCCCACTGGCAGAAATGCCAGAAAAAGTGCTGATGACTACTCAGAGATATTTCATTTATTCATTATTCTGAACGCCTTCGTTTGATATGATCCTGCAAAACGCCCACAATTCAGTGATATCACCAGGGAATAGGACGCAGACAGTGTATGGGACTATAAGAATGCTGGGATTTTCATCCGGCATGCAAGACTGTGAGAATCTCTCTCTCACGCAAGATTCATCATGAGCCTTTAATAATCTTGGCAGACTGGAATAGGACATGAAGGACAATAAAGGTTTCTATCCACTTAAATAAGCTAGCCATTCAGAGTGTGTGTGTCACTGAAGACCAAAGCACGTATCATGTCAGTTATGTGTTCTTTTAAAGACGGTTCACTTGTAATTATCTTCTAAGAATTTCCTTATTTTCATGGTATATTGAGAAGTGCTCAAACTACTTCTCCTTTGGACTTTATTGCCATTTTAATTTGTTTAGTTGGGAAAGGGCATTTATTGCAGTATTTGTCTTTCTGAGGGGAATGAATATGATATCTACACAGTCAGGTCCATAAATATTTGGACATTGAGAACATTATTGTTGCTGCATACACACCATATTAGAGATGAAACTAAATCATAAATGAGCATAAAGTGCAGACTTTGGGGCATGTACCTCCTAAATGAGTGATTGGTTTAGGAATCACAGAACTCAATTACGTTGCTTTCCCCTCTTTTAAGGTATTAAAAGTAATTGACATGTGGCCGCACTGCTGGTCCATGGCCAGGTATGAATTATTCCCCAATTATTTCATTTATAAGTACATACATTAAATTTATAGAGTATATTTATAGTTTGGTATGCATTTAGAATCTGTAAAGCTGTTAAATCTCAATATGGAACCCAAAGAGCTGTCACTGCCAGTGAAACAAGCAATCATATGGCTTTCAAATCAAAACAAAAGCTTCTGGGAAATGACTAAAGCATCAGGTCTGGCCAAATCAACCATTTTGTTCATTCCTAAAAATGAGGAACACGCTTGTGAGCTCAGCAATTCCAAACTGCCTTGTTTGATTTTGTCTGATTTTATTTTGTGAAGAACTTTTTAGCATTGTTTATTATTATTATTGATAATAATAATAATAATAATAATCATCATCATCATAATAATCATCATCATCATCATCAAAAATCATATTTTTTTTTTTTAAAAAAGGCCAGGAAGACCACAAAACAAGTGTGGTTAATGACAGCAGAATTCTTCTCCTGGTGCGGAAAAAAATCCTTTCAGAGCAATTGGTTAGATCAAGAACACTCACTAGGAGGTAAGTACATTTGTGCCAAAATGTGAAAAATGAAGTGAAGACGTCTTCTATGAGGAGAGGGTTTACCACAACATGTCATGTAGTGGAAGGTCTCTTTCCATTTATCAACCAAAAAACATCAGGAAAAAAAAAACCTGTACAGCTCTGAAACGACATCCTATGGTCGGATGGGACAAGATCAAAATACACCAGAATAAAGGGAAGAGTATGGAGAAAGGAGGAAACTGCACATGATTCGAGGGATACCACCTCATCTGTGAAGCATGGTAATGCATGGGTATGTATGGCAGCCAATTGAACCAGTTCAGTTGTATTCATTGAAGATGTGACTGCTGACAGAAGCAGTAGGATAAATTCTAAATATTAAGATATACTTTATTGAACCCCGTGGGGTAATTCATCCTCTGCATTTGACCCATCCTATAGTTAGGAGCAGTGGGCAGCCACAGAACAGCGCCTGGGGACCAACTCCAGTACTAAAGCCAGTACCTTGGTCAGTGGTACTGCTAGGAGCATTCCTATAATGCATGTTTTTGTGGGTGGGGGAAACTGGACTACCCAGAGGAAACCCACGCGAACACGGGGAGGACATGCAAACTTCACACAGAGAGGCCCCAGGCCGGATTCGAACCCACGACCTCCTTGCTGTGAGGCAGTAACCACTAACCATTGTGCCACCGTGCCGCCCCTATATGGCCATATTTTCCACTCAGATTGAGTTAAATCCAGTTACACCATGGTCTGGGTGAATACTTTTTTTATTGGCTGGCAGGTATGCATTAAAACCGTGGAACCGCACAGGTAGTTCGGCTACGGTAGTTTCACCGTTCGAAATTCATCCTCTAGCCAACCTGTGACCATAGCAGCGTTAGAGCTGGTATTTAGCCGGGTATAACAGAAACCTAACTACTCATTTATCTCCAGTAAATTTGGCGGCGTCATATAAGTTGCGTCCTGCGGGGCGGTTAACAATAGGTACTCAAGCGATAATGACCGTAGATATTATAGCAGCAAAATAATCAGGCTTTATTCATTAAACGATTGAAATTGTGTACGGTTACAAAGGAAGCTAACATGTTCACTTCATGTATAAGCAACTGCTGACAGTTTGCTAGCTACGTGCTATGCCAACAGACTGATTTCAGCTCGATGGCTCTGCGGAAACAGTCATAAGTTCATTGTAATTGTGGGTAGCAAGTTAGCAACAGTCTGCATAATCGCGCATAATGTTGCATACATGCCAACTCTACCGCTTTTGGCGGTAGACTACCGCTTTTGGGGCGTTTTTTTCAGAATGAAACGCCCCAAAGCAGTAGTCTACCGCCAAAAGCGGTAGAGTTGGCATGTATGATTGTGTTATGCATAATCTCCGTTTCAGCTGGAATGCGTTACCAAATCATCAGCAGGTAAACGGATGTAAGCCTGCACAAAAAATTCTTTCTCCATGAACGTAAGATGAATTAAGATAGCTGGTTCAATTTAGCTTGGCCTATAGTATAGTATTGGGTATAAGACGGCGCGGCGCCTGTTTAGGCCTAATGATTACCAGCTTGTTTTTTTAGTGCAAAACTGTCACCAAAAATGTCTGAATGTTGTGATTTGAATTTCCTGGCAAATGACCATGGTACAAGCGGGATAATCAACGAGTAGGTGCACATTACACGTTTTTAAGGCACTTTGCAGAGGCGCGTCGTGCCTTAAAACCGTGTAATGCGCACCTACTTGTTGATTATCCCTTACTTAAATACTTCAAAATTCATTCCATGGTGCTTCACAGTGCAGATGGTCAATGACTCAAAACACAGTGCAAAACCAACCCAACAATTTTTACGGCAACACAGTGGAATGTTCTATAATGGCCAAGTCAATTACCTGTCCTGAATCCAAAGGAGCGTGCTTTTCACTTGCTGATGGCAGAATGCCCCAAGAACAAGCAGGAACCGAAGACAGCTGCAGTGCGGGCCTGGCAGAGCATCTTCAGGGAAGAAACCCAGTATTTCATGATGTCAATAGGTTCCAGACTTCAGGCAGTCATTGAATGCAAATGATTTACAACCAAGTATAAAAAAATGAAAATTTAAGTGAGTTTGTCCTACTACTTTTGAGCTTCTGAAACGAAGGAGGACTATGTATAAAAATTGTTGTTAATTCCAGCCTGGTACATTTAACAACCCTTGTGTAAATTCCTTGTGTGTGTCTTCGCAATTCAGAAACTTGCATGTCTATTAAGTGTGTGTGTGCTGTAATCAGTTTACGTCCTGTGCGTCTCTCCTCCTCGGGTGAATCTCGTTAAGCAATTGTGCACTTTACGACGGCATGAACAGTATTTAAGCCCTCTGGTTCATGTGCAAGTTGCTGGATTGTAAACTTGCTTTTATGCAAGTAATCCTTGTCAATGTTGAGTTCTAAAATGTTTTCATCTTTATTTCATGCAAGAAGTACTTTAGTGACAGCCTTTCCTCATGAAGTCATTCCAATCATTTAGTTAATTCAAACAAGCTTCCAATCCCAATCAGGGTCCAGGACTGGGACTGAGTTCAAGTTAACTCAACTAAAGTCTGTTCCTGTTCATCAACTCAAGTCATCAAGAACAAGCTTTAAATCTTCATCAGGCTTCACGACTAGGACTGCGTTCTTACTAACCCATCCAGTTTTCCCTCCGTGTCCAGTTTATTAAGAACAAGCTTCCAATCCTGAACTGGACCCAGGACTGGGACCGAGTTCCCCTCAAGCAACCTCTCCATCCTCTGAAGCAGTTTAGTGCTGGCAGAGCCAGTGTAACACCTGGCAGCATTCCATAAGCCTGACCGGAGATTGCAGCTTAAGCTTAGCCTATTGCAACTATGCTGAACTATCCTCCCTGGGGGTTCCATCCCCGATATTCTATCCTGGGGTTGCATCCCCAATTCCTACCGTATTGCTGTCAACATACTAACAGCTGGATTGAGCTTCTGACTCTGCGCTTGATTCCTGGTCTGGACTGTAACAAGTAAAAAAAAAAAAAAAAAAAATTTTTTGGAAAAATGCTCAAATCCACAAATACCATCCACAAATACCATGCGCTTCCAGGTTTTTATGGATTTACCCTTTGAAAAATGTCACTTCTGTCAAAACCCAGGTAAAAAATACCTCAGCTTCTAGAGAGTGAACTCAATGAAATTTAAACAAGAATGGTGTATGTACGGATGCAATAATGGTAGAGACATTGACAACCTGCGATTTAAGAAAGATTTTGAAACCGAGAGGAGTACCATGGCTTGTGCTGATTGGACTAATCACTTTATGACCCCTGTTGAAACTTCAGACATCATAGACATGGCGAATCGATCTGTGCTGGCTATCGAGGTGTGCTACTAAAGTTCAAGCATACACAGACCAACAATCTTGGGACTGTTTCCACACTCAAATATTAATTATCTTTAAAATTAGATTTTTTCACATTGCCCCTTTCGACATGTAAGCATATAAATACCCTGACTTTGCTGGAAAATGTAACTGTTAAAATTGGACAATCATGGCATGCAGCATGTTACCTTTAAACAAACTTAGCTAGCTTGTTATATGTGCGTATGTTGTAACAAGCTAAAAAAATATCAAAGTTGCTAGTGTGGTCTGATTCATATTTTAATAAAGGAGAAAACAAAGACTCTGTGGTCGTTTTGTGTAGCGGTAGTATTTTCTGACAAGGCAGCATAATTTTTCAGAATACCAGCCAGCATGGGGCGTCAAATCTGTACCGGCATGCATACAGAAAAATACCATGACGCCACCTGGCGTGAATAAGCGCAGTATTTGTGGATGGGTCAATTAATCCGGAAAGTTTACCCTTCAAGCACATCTCGATTGATTGATTAATTAATTTCATATCCACTGTGGGGGCACACATCCAAAATTATATAAATTATGTCATTTCCCAAATACTTCTGTGCCTGACTGCATCTCAGACTCACAAGCATCTTGTTACATCTTTACCATTGTAAACACGAGTCTTATTAGGCCCAAACAATCAGTAATTCCAGACTAGATTTGCTACGCTTCAGACTCATTTCCTGATTTTGTGCCGTTATCTACCATACAGAGCTGTGAAAAAGTATTTGCTACCATCCCGATTCCTTTAATTTTTTTTACATATTTGGCTAATTTCAATGTTTCAGAACATCAAACTAATTAGTCAAAGACATCCCACTTCTTGGTTATTCTTTGATTATTTAATTCATTAGAAGATAAAAGCTATCCAACCCAACCTGGCCTGCAAAATCTGAAAAAGTAATTGCCCCCTTAGTTGCAAAGTGAAATTGATAATTGGGTTCAATTTCGCAAGACACACCCAGGCACGATGTGACACCCGGGCATGCTAGACATGAACAGCCAGCACTGTTGAATATAAACATCACTTAAATGAAAACTGTTTGGCAGTGTGAAGTAGACAAAAAGCAGCACATGATGTCATAACATAAAGACACTGATCAGATCAGAAACAAAGATGTTAACATCTATCTGTCTGGAGAGCGTAACAGTCATTTTGAAGGTTCTGGGACTCTAGCTAATCACAGAAGCAACCATTATCTACAAATGAAAAAAAAAAAAAAAAAAAAAAAAACTTGAAACGATGATAAATCTTCCCAGGAAAAGCAGGCCTATCGACATCCCTTCAAGAGCGCATCAACAATTCAATTATTGTTACAAAAGAACCAAGACTAACATCTAAAAGTACCTCAGGCCTCACTTGCCTCAGTTAAGGTCTGTGTTCACAATCCCACATCAAGAAAAAGACTTGGCAAAAATGACATCCATGGGAGAGCTGAAAAAACTACATCATAATAAAAAAAGGCTTGTCTTACATTTGTCAAAAAAAAAAAAGTCTTGATGACGCCCGAGACTTTTGGGATAATATTCTGTAGACTGATGAGTCAAAAGAGAACATTTTTTTGTAAGACACGGTTCCTGTTACATCTAGCATAAAGCCAAAGCAACACTCCACAGTTAGATCACCATACCAGCAGTCAAACCGTGGTTGTAGTAATGGTCTGGCGCTGCTTTCCTACTTCAGGATCTGGGTGACATGCCGTAATTGATGGAACCATGAATTCTGCTCTCTCCCAGAAAATCCTGAAGAGGAACGTTTGGCCATCAGTGACCTAAAGCTGAAGCGCGGTTGGGCCATGCAGCAGGACAATGATATGAAGCACACATGCAAATTCACCTCTGACTGGCTTTGGAGTGGCCAGTCAAAGTCCTGACTTGATTCCAATTGAGAAGCTATGACAAATTCTTGAAAAGGCAGCTCATGCTTAAAAATCCTCCAATGTGGCTGAATTAAAAATTTTGCTAAGCGGAGTGGGCCAAAATTCCTCCACAGCAATGAAAAGAAACTTGCTGCCGGTTATTGCAAACATTAGGTAGTAGTTATTGCCACCAAGGGTGCCACGACCAGTTATTAGGTTTACGGAGGAAAGCATATTTTCACAAGTGATAAAGGTTTTAAATAACTCTTCCTATAAAAAAAATGATCATTTAAAAACTGCATTTTTTTATTCTTTTTTGTGTACCCAACTGCATTTGTTTGTCTCAGTCTAAAATAAAAATTAGTTGGATGACCTGAAACATTTAAATATGACAAGTAAACAAAAATAGAAGAAATTGGGAAGAGGGAAAATCTTTCTTTCAGGGCACTGTCTCTGAACCTTTGCGCAGCAGATATTCCTAAATTATATCTTGTGCTTCATAAAATTATTTCTTAATTTCTCATTTTAAGTGTTATTTCTCTAAAATGAAATTAATTACAAATAGTAAATACAAATTGTCCATAAGAGCTTAGATGCACTATTTCACCATGGAAAAGCTCGAGGGCATAGGCTGCCATCTAGTGGAAAGGAGGTGTAAAAACAATGACTCTTTTGGTGAATTTCTACTTGGTGCTGCATTGAAAAAAAAAATATTAGTATATTTTCCTATCTTTGGTGAAATGAAGCGAACGTTTAATCGTCTTTTGAGTTAGAATTGTGAAATCACAAAGTTGCACTGGATTGATAGCCAAAACAGGGATAACACGGACCTTGGCTAGAAGTCTCGCTATTATGAAAAGACAATCAAGTCTCATCAGCAGGCCATCCAGTGGAAGCAGTGTTGAAGTGGCTTATGGGAACCTCATATCTAGAAGTCAACAATAGTACCCTCAGCTTATGGGTAATATAATTGCATGGAGTATTGCTTGGGGAAAGGATACCGCATTTCACAATTAATCAAACCATTTGGATTATACAGATCAAGGTAGGTACGAGAAACAATTCCCCTAATGCATGGCTGCTCTTCATAAAGCCTGCTTTCCATTTTAATGGGCTGCTATGGTATAACCATTGTTTCAGTGATAATCCCTGCAAGTACTTCCCCCAAAAACTCAGCACTATGCTAATTAACAATAGTTAAATACAACATTTATTCAGCCATCTATTGCTCTGGGCTTTTGAAAATCCTTACAAATGCAAGGTCAGTCATATGATGTTTAACATGCTGTAAGCATACTAAACCCTTTCACTGAGCCCAAAATACTGAACATTTACATAACTTTTTATACGTTGTACATATGCTTTTCACATAAACACAAGCAGTGCCCTTTGAGAATGAATCACCAGGCAGAGCTAATAACTTGCTGCGGGCATCGTGCATGTATTTTATGAGGATCATCTTCTAGATTTTCAAAAAAAAAAAAAAAACAAGTACATTTTTATAACAACAACAAAAAAGAGATTTACTAAAATTTTGCTGAAAATAAAAAAATTTTGAACTTGAAACTTGTTTCGTAATCTGTGCAGAACATAATATATATAACTTAATTCAATAATTGATCTAAAGACAACATTTTATGTTACTGGGAAGGGAGATTTAAGAATATGCACCATTTTATCCTAGTGATTAAAATATGCAATGTTAAAGAAACAAGTTTGAGCATCTTAAAGAAATCGCAAGACGACAAATTATAAAATTATTATAATATAAAATTTGACATCCAAGCAGCGGAAACACTGAAGCAAAATCTCAAGTCAATGAATTAATTCTCAACATGTTTATTGGAAGCAGTAATGTACAAATGACAGGAGGTGGGACCACAGTATATAGGGAGGGTGCAACATGTCATCCCTGACACTAGGAGGCATCTTTGTTCACTGGTACTATCGTAGCATAAACACATCAATATGGACAACAGCTAAAATTATCAAAGATGGCCGGAATAATAAACTGAAATGAACGCAGATGGTGACAAGCTCATTTTTTTATTCCGCCAACTATGGGCTGAGTGAGAAGAATGAAGAGAAAATGGCCAACTCGAGAGAAAAGGTAAGAACCAGAATCATATGGTGTCATTTATTTTCTTTTCATACCAGTAAAGATAAGCACAAAACATATGGACAGTTCAAAAAATATTTAATTTCGGGCATAAAAATAAACTGTGGAGAGGGTAAAACCAGCGGAAAAGCCATATTTTACAGTCCAAGTCTGATGTATCCGCTTAAGTTATTTATGTAGCTTGAATGACTTTTTCAAATGTGTCCATGATGGAACAAGACAATTTTCTTTGGCAGTATACAGGATCACACCAAATTGGTTGGCATTACAACTGATTAAGTAGCCTAGCTGTCATTCTTACAAGCTCAAAGCAAAGGGAGAAGCCACTATTGTACCGCAAATGAGAAATTCCATGCCTACCATTCCATTTCTCGGTACCATCCTTCCATCAAGCGGTTTCAGGCAAAATTCTGATATAACCTGTGAAATGACTAAGCCCATGAATGAGTTGCTAGTGTCACTCCAGCAAAACATACGCCACAGGCCTGATGTGGCAGTCATAAGGCTATTATGCCACAAAGAAATCTGCCATTTTGTGCAAAACCATTTTGTACCCACCAGATAGTGCTAAAAGGAAGACATGATAAAATAGAAGAGGAAAAAAATACAAATAATTACTTTGCCATTGTATGATATATACTTTTCCCAGTGCAAACAAAAATTTAACACCTGTAAGTGTGCAGAAAAAAACACACTCGCAAGATGATTTCCAGTCATTTGTGCAATTTCAAATGGTTACTAAAAACCCATGAATTTTAAATGATACAGTTGTACCTCTACATAACAGATAACAAGCACACGTCAATTGTTACTTCTGACAATAACCTCCATCATTTTGAGTCCGCGATAAGCAAAGTTAAATTCCAGGCAGTTTACTTTTCCATACTTCCCAATGCAATGTCAGATTTTCAACCAAAATTTTGAAATTAGTTCAAAACAAATTAAAACCGTTTCAGATATAGATGTACAAAAAGCATAACTGAGTTCAATTAATGACCTGTTATAAAACAGCTGAACATGATGACTGCATCACTCTGGGAACGCCAAGTAACGGGCAAGCAAGTATTCAAAATCCTGAGGTCATCTTATGACATTATCTTACACAGTACTTCTCTCAAGCACGTACGCATACACATTATGTATTCTTCCGTGACAGATATTCTCTGTAATGTATGCCAGCATTAAATTAGATCAATCGTTATCAATATCAACCATTCATTTCTCCAGATTACATGGTAAATTAAGGACAGGGAACTCCAACTGAGGGAGAGCGGGTGGAGTGGTGAAGGGTGGAGTCACGCGCACAAAGGCAAAAACTTTCGATATTTTGCACTATGGCTTCAGTGAAGTGTTATCACTCATAAGTAGTAAGGTATATTTTTCAAGCATTTATCACTGCTTCCATTACCTGAATAGTGCTGGGTGCTGGTTTCATTTCAAGGTCTGCCCAATAAGACAACACTTCCTTTAATTCTCTTTTTACCAAGCAAAACGAGACAGAGAGGTAAGAATGCAGAACTTAATGGTCCTAACTCTATCATGAAGTCAAGGCAATGATCTAAAGAGTTACACCTTTCAAGGCAGTGCTACTTGTTTTGTCAAACTAAAGGAACCCTGAACTAATATTTTGGAACAAATATTACAGAACAAATGAAAGTCGTTATACAGACCAGCACTGCCCAAAAGTTGTCTGTGACTTTAAAGGACCTTTGCCATTACAACAGGAAATCATTCCTAAAATTATAAAAGTAATAAATTCATAGGAGCCATTTCATCTGCCAAAATAAACCTTTACATGGCAAACTTCGTGTTACAATTAACATCTAACGAACAGAAAGAAGGATCATATGCACACAAACATACGCAAAAATCAAAGCACATTGCATATCAGTCTTGAGGATTAGTTCCTATTCATCTTACAGTGTATTGGTCCAGAGGTCACACTGACTATGCTTCCATTAAGGTGCTAAAATTAATCTGGAGACTACAAGACACTACATCGAGGGATTGAAAAAAAGAAGAGCAAAAAAAAAAAAGAAAAAAAAAAGGCAATATTACATGAACACATTTGGAAGAGCACTGATTTCAGTAGGGCTATTGCTTTTGGCCATTTTTAACATTGTAATGGAAACACGGTCATCACCACAAAGGTTAATGTTTATAATATTCCAAGGCAAATGCTGTAGTTAGCAGCAACTTTTCTTCCCCTGACAGTTAATTAAATTTTTCATTCATTTCCTCTTTCAGTCAGGGCTCAAGAAAAATCAAACCGACGAAAAAAATTGTCAACCACTTTACATACAGCACATGGTGATATTTTAAGCAGAAAACTACAGCAGTAATCCAAAAGAACAGAAATCCTAAGGATCAGCACTCGCTGCGAAATAGAGCAGATTCACCGATATTGTCCATTAAGAGCAAATAGTACGAATCCACCATAATATAAATCCAATTTATTACAGAGGGCATTTATAGAGTGAGGACCTAGGAGCACATTTCAAAATGAGTGGCTCAAAGAATGATTTGTGAGCAAAAAGAGTATGAAGGCTTTTCATCTCCCATTTCCAAAACCCACTATTGTTTAAAAGGAACACAAAATCACATCAGGAAGCACTCTTGGAAAAATGCCCATCATCCCAGTGTCAAGGGCGTGAATAAAAGGGAAAAGACAAAATATTTTACCAGGCAAGACAATTCAAATTAAGAATTTTTTTTCCTATGACAATAAAGATTCTGAAGTTTAGTGTACTTGTACTTTGTCTATATAATATGGAATAAGTGATCAAAGTAAAACATACTTGGAGAAAAATGGATTGGTGGGAGATATCTGTAATACAATAATACTACACGTTTGCCTAATCCTGTAACCAAATGCAGATAACAGAAAGTATAATTCTCATATGACTGATCACTTTGGAGTTTTAAATTTGCCACTGAATACAGTGAACAGCCCTCAGTTGTCCTATAGTGTACACTTGTACACAGCTGTGGCCTCCCCGGGTCTTCCTTGTACACGTAAGTATAACTAAAATTGTTCTCTATTCTGTAGTGTCATCTTCCAAACAGTAGTGTCCACTTCTGTATTTGCCCTGCAGTGTATATGTTGGCACGGTAATGCATAAGCATACTCTGTCCTCAAGGACTGCAATGCTACCCAAAGCAGCACCTTCCTATTCTATCCTGTGAAAGGTGTGGTTTGCCAGTTTGAATGATTAGCTAACCTTTTTGACCCTGCAGTGAGAGTTAATGTGTCTGTACTGTTCAGTACAGTACTTCAATACCATTAAGCACGAAATAAAAGAGGATACCTCCATAGTGGTAAACAACAGAGCAGAGATTGCAGTGTTGGACTCCGGTAAAGAAGAGATCCCAAGGCATACACAAACATGCAGGGGGTTTAAACGCCAATCCCTTCTCCATTGGTCAGCGGGTCCCTATGGTGACACAAAGCCTGGTTGTCAGAGAAGGGGGGTGGGGTGGGGGTGGTGGCGGGAATGCAAGAGTGGGTTCCAGAGGACCCAGGTAATACGATCGTTACAGCTACAATATTCTGCTCCGGCAAGTAAATGGCCCGGTTATCAGGAATTATTGCACGTACAAACCTACCGTTCACAGCAGTTAATGGACTCCCAAACTTTCACACCTCACCCTTTAGTGCGTACTCGCAACAAGTGCAGTGGTTCCAAGGCTCTCTTGCCTTTTGACCAATCAGCTCCCTCCCTCCCTCACCAGCCCACCAATCCAAGCAAGCCCACGCTCCTCTGCGAACAACTGCAGAAGGGTGGTTATGCAGGAGACTGCTGAACAAAGCAGTTAGGTATCAAGCCATATGACATGAAAAAGCATTGTTCTCTGCAGCACAGTTCTATATACATGATCCAAAAACAATTCTAGAAAAGGGAATCCCTCCACAACTTCAAAACAAGGAGATTCAACTCCCCTCCACAAATGATACTAATTAAAAAGTTCTCTTTTTAAAAAAGTAAAATCAATTCAAACAATAGAAAATAATTCTAAGGTCCGCAGAGCAGCAGCATCATGGGTGAGTGTTTGTTTCCTTTTTCTGTTTTTCTGTTCTTCCAACCTTACTCCAAGTTGTTTTTCAATGGTGAATTTTAAATCCTTCGTTCTGTCCGCGGACAGCATGGTCCTGCATGTTGTAAATGGGCTCACCTGCGCGGCGGCTAGAACAGCATGCTCTGCCTCCGGCCTTTCCCCTGGGCTGTCACAAGGACACAAGGAGAGACGTACACAGCATATAGTCACTAATGAGAGCCAAGGCACACACACATAATTATAGACACACACACACACACACACACACACACACACACGCAAAATAGTACATGCAATCACTCACACACAGATAAATACTGACACACACGATTGCGCACAAGGCACGAGCACACACACACCTACAGATACACATGCACACACGCAGAGACATATATAGTGCGGTGAAAAAGTATTAGCCCCTTCCCAATTTATTTTTGCTTGTCTCATTTGAATGTTAAAGATCATCCAAATAGTTTCAATATGAGACAAAAACAACATAAACACAAAATGTAGCTTTTAAATTTCATTTATAAAAGAAAAAGAGTAATTCAAAAGCTATATCACCCATGTGAAAAAAAAATTGGCCCCCTAACCCCAATAAACTGGTTGTGCCACCCTTGGAGGCAACAACTGCAATCAAACTTTGGAAATAACTGCCAATGAGTCTGATAAATTGCTCGGGAGGATTCTGGCACACTCCTCTTCGCAGAATTGTTTTAATTGAGCTGCCTGTTTAATTTCATGCCATAGTTTCTCAATCAGAAACAAGTCTGGACTTTGAGTATCCACCCAAAAGCCATCATTTTTTTCTTTTGAGCCATTCAGAGGGGGACTTGTTTACTTAAGGACATTCTCCCACTGCATAACCTAACTGCACTTGAGCAGTAAGTCAGGAACTGATGTCTGGATTCTTTCCTTCAGGGTTTTCTGGTAGAAAGCAGAATTCATGGTTCTATCAATTCAGGGCTGGCATTAAGCAAAAAATAACAGTGTAGCAAAAACGCTATGCAGTCTCTAGAAGTCTGTAGCATTTTGTAACATTTTTCAGAACTGTGTAGCAAAAATAAAACTTAAAATGTTAAAATGCATATACAGACGTTTTTGTTATTCTCAGCTCTTAGAACATTTAGCTAACAGTACTAACACTAATCAACATAGCCTAATGAAGACCAAGGCAGCTGAGTTACAGTAGCATTGCAGTATTAAAACTACTTGTACTTACCAACTGGGTCCCACTTACAGCTAACATGTAGTAACTCAATAACTGAATAGGAATTAGTAAGTTTTAGTTGGTTCTACCTAAGCCACTCACCTGGCTCAGGCTGTGAATGAGTGAATATTCAGGACTGATTTTTATCATACATAATATTTTTACTGTGAAAGAAATTAATACCGGTAATTATTATGAACCAAGATGAACATTTAATTATTAAAAGAACAAGTGGTGCCAGGCACAACAAACCCCGCCCCTCGCACATGTTGAACTTTGACCTACTTTTCCTAAATTCAATAGGCATCTATTCTGGGTCAGTGGCAATCCCTAAACCCAATTTGGGGTGAATCTGGCTATTAGTTTTGCTGCTGAAGTGTTAACAAACAAACTGAACCAAAAACAATACCCCTTGCCCTCCCCCTCCGGGCGGGGCGGGGTAAAAATTGTCATAATCTAGAATAAAGAGCACTACAGGAATTCAAGGTACAAATAAAAATGTATATGTGTTCAAAATATGAAAACAGCACTCCTCAGACATAAATATACACTCTTCTATATATATTTACAGTTAATTTAAATTTAATTTTTGAATTGTAACTAACTATTAAGAATTTCCAGACAACAAACACCTGTAAACAAAATAATAATTTATTAAATAATGGTCGTGCTTGTAGGTTGATGTTTGACTTCAGTCCAGTGTTTTTCATTTCATTTTATCTAGTCGCAAATACACACGTACAGCGTTTGATTGCGCAATTCCCCGCCGATTACTTACACAAGATGGCAGACGCGTCTCACGTTTTGCGGTTGGTTCAGCCAATGACGTTGTCCACTCTAGTGTTTTCTTTTGCTCTGCGGGCGGGACTGGCGCGGAGGTAGGAAAATAATGGGGTCTTTCCACTCGCTACCATGGTTTCAGAGTCGTGCCGTCAGGTTATCCGTAGTGCGGCGGTGGCGGCCGATCAGGACGATATTAAGAGACTGTAGGAACCAGTTTTTGTTCAAAATTGAATGAAAACTTTTATTCACGTTATCCGAAAACTGTATCGCAAAATATGCGATGGGGATTTCAAAAGCCCGTCGCAGATTGGCGCACTTCAAAAAAACTGATCCAATTTTGCGATGCGATACCGCTTATCGCCAGACCCGCAATTACGGCAAGTTGCCCAGGTCCCGAGGCAGCAAAGCAGCCCCAGACCATCCTACAGCCATCATTGATGTTTGACTGTTGGTATGATTTTCTTATTGTGGAATACTGGGCTAGCTTCACACTAAATGTGAGTTCAAAGTCCAACTTTTGACTCATCAGTCCACAGAATGTTATCCTAAAAGTTTTGGCAAATGTGAGATGAGCCTTTGTGTTCTTTTCCGTCAGTAGTGGTCTTCACCTTGTAGCTCTTCCATGGATGCCATTTATGCAGCGCCTCTTTCTTACTGTTGAATTGTGACCACAGACAGTCACCCGTCTGTGCAGATGTAGACGCCAGTGGACATGGAGCTGCTCTATTTATGCATACAGTTACACTATTCTATGACTAGATGGCACACCCGCATCAGTTATTGAATATTCACTAGTAAGTCGAGCTCAAACACTGTTTAGAGTATGGACAAGTTAAGTTCCATCCCTGTCTCCCAGGAATTGTATGAATTAAACTCCTCAGCCAAGCCTGATTTGCAAACTGCCTAATATACTTGCCCATAGTATCTATCCAGCAGTTAATAAAAATGATCTCTTGTGACAGAAAAAGAAAAATCATTGACCTTTGTTGCAACCAGTTCAGCAATCATAGGCCAAAGGTATCACAATTGAGTAGTGAAAAAAATCAGGCATTCTCTGAAGCAAAAATTAAACAAAAAAAGTAAGCTGAACATCATTCAAATTTTTTTGTCAGACATTGTTCACATTTATAAGATTGCACAGTAAAAATTTCAGAGAGATGAATAACTGGTGACATGGTCATTTTTTTCCCCAAAAAAGGGCATTTTGGGGCAAAACTTGAAAAATTTTCATTAAAAAACTTCTACAAATGATATTACTTGGATTACTGCATTTTTTTCAGGGAGAAATATCATAAAATAATAACAAATGAATTCTAGCCTTTGATCTTACTTAGTTCCTGAGTTACAGGTCATAAAATGTGGTCTTGGTTTTGGGCATTTTGTGTTTTCGGCTGATTTTGAGGCTTTACCATACAAAAGTGGATCAAGATACACAGAATCTAAGGCGATTTTCAGATTCTAGGGGATGAATATGGTTATCTGCTATCCAATTTCAGCCTTTTATAAGCAATCGAGTTGGAGCAATAAGTTGCCAAAGTTGGCTGAAAATGGGTTCACCAAAAATCATTACAAAAAAAATATTATACAAATTTCAAAGGGCTATAACTTGAAAACTATTTGAGATACTGGCCTAATATTTGACATTTTTTCATTTTGTGTGAATATTTACTCATGTGAAAGAATTTTGAGGAGGTGACCAGGCACCCCCTGGATGATTTGACGTGGAATTACCCTTTGATGATCTGAAACATTCACGTGTGACAAATATTCATATATAGAAGAAATTAGTAAGGGCCAGATACTTTTTACAACACTGTACACGCAAACTTTCACACACATTTATATTTACACACAGCCACGAAAATGCACTCATACCTCCACACAAACATGCAAACACAAATGTGCACAGTCACACAAATGCACACAATCAAAATCACAAAGTCAAAAACACACATATTGGTACATTCATGTATGCACAAAACATTCAAGCAGAGACAATACTACCACTACACAGTATCAGATATGGACAAAAAAGAGCCATGCAATCATAATTCAGCAAATTCACAAGTATTGCAACATTCTCTTTCACGTATTTATCACATTTTCCGCATTAAAACTTCAGCACCTAAATACTAAACCAATAAAATTAAAAAACCCAGGCATTAGTAATGCAACCATTACCAATAAATGAAAGACACATGAAAGATGTAATGAAGTGTACGCAGAAACTCAATTTCAAGCAGCTAAAATAACCTCCTCACAAAACAAACGCCCCTTTGCCAAAACAACCTCCTTTTCCCAGTCATACACATTGCACACAGGTAAAACCACTCCACACCTCCATGCCCACTTACACAGGCACGCATGAAGAAAGCACATTACGCGAGGCTACAGCTCCCTCTGTAGCAATCTGAGGAGAACTGCACAAAACAAACAGTGGAGGCGAGAAGGGAGGGGGGGACAAACCAAAATCATATGAAAACATTTCAGCCGCCCCTATGCCAGAACTTCTTGCACTTCTCTTGTACCCCCACTGAAAGAGCACAGAAGGGTGGCCGACTTAAATGACCAAAAAGATAACTGTCACAGTTTTCCCATTACTCCACAATTCTTAGGCTTGCGTGTGTATGTATGTGTGTGTGTGTGTGTGTGTGTGTGTGTGTGTGTTTGTATGAGGCAGAAGAGGGGAAAAAGAGGACGCTGCTAGGAGAAAAAGAGAGGGAGGGAGTAAGAGAAAGAGAGAGACTGTAATTACCGGAATGGGAGCGGTTTGCTCAGCCAGTGGAAGGGGAGGTGAGGGCGTGAGACTGAGTCCCTGCTTTGGCACCTTCTCTCTGGAAAAACTCCGAGGGCGCAGAGCCCAGCTTATTGGGCGCTGCTTTATTAAGCCGAGAGGGAGGAGGGCAGGGAGATGGGTGTGGGGTGAGGGGCACAAACATAGACAGACAGGAAAAATAAGAGAAGAAGAAAAAGACATTGGGGAGGGGGGAGACAGAGTAATAAAGAAAGAGGGAGATAGAGAGAGAGAACCATTGAACACCAGAAAGCCAGATGTCATTAAGAAACAGAATGACCCGGTGCACCCCATTTCGGCCCACAATGAGTTCCATTCAGAGAAAGATGCAAAGTTAAACCCCTGTCTGGACAACAGGCTATACGCCCCCAGCCTTTCAGGAAGATCAATGAGGTGCAAGCTTCCCCTGTCAGATGGTCACATGACCGCTGCGAGGGAAGCCTGAGGGAGACACTTTGGGGGGGTCGCACGGTTGTCGAGAACCAGGGGTGACACTACAATGAGCAGAAAGATAGAACCAGAGACACAGAGAGCAAGGACATCAGCACTCAGAGAAATGGAGAGAGACATGGAGAGTGAGCGATTAAAAAAGACTCAGAGAGAGAGAGATCAAAAAAACATTAATGAGAACAAGGGTGATGGAGAGAGACACAGAGAGATGTTGACAGACGTAGGAGGAACTCGCAACCCTAGCAGCGCACAGACCCTACCCGCTGTCATCCAGAGTTGGCTACAGCCCCACTGCTTTCGGAGGATGGATTCTAAAGCTGCTTTCACACCGGACGTGAAACGAATTTTTCGCACCACAGATTACATTCAAAGTCAATGCAAAGACGCGAATACACGCGAAAAATCTGTCGTGCAAAAAATTTGTTTTGTGTCCGGTGTGAAAGCGGCTTAACACAGGCAGGCCTCACGCATGCATCTCGACTACAGGCAAACCCCTCTGACCCTCAGGCTGCCCCCCCTCCAGCCTGTCGCCGCGGCACCGTCCGGCCCTTCTGCGGATTACCCACAGTGACCCACCTGCCTCTGGATACGCCGGCGTCCTCTTCCCGGGGTCTCTCTGCATCTGGATGTCCTTCACAGAGAAGATGGACGCAGCTGCAGAGAGTGAGAGAAGTGAGGACTGGAGTGAGAGTCATGCCCAAATGACAACTTTTCTCAAAGTGCCATTTTTTTTGAGCATTACAGATTGGGAAAAGATAGAATATACATTGAATAGTACATAAAACCCAACATTCCCTTCAAGATGACATAATAAAGATATGAAACACCACAACATTAACAACCAAGAGGACAGAAGAGTGATTTGTCAGTGACAGATAAACAGAAGAAGTCGCTATTATCAGGTAGTAATTTAGAGGGGGTGGTAAATCCATCCAAAGCTCTGCTGAAAAAAAAAAAAATCTTTGTGACACTCACTACATTCTGTTTTTGTTGAGGAAGTTCAGATATGGATGATTGAATTCTGTGGTGATTTTTAGAGCTATAGTTCTTCGGGTATTAGCAACGATCCTACAAAGTGTCCTGCCCCTTTTGGAGAGCTTCGACTTGCAGCCACAGTAATTTTTTACGGCTGCAGTTTTTTGGTACTTACCAATTTAGAACACAGTTCCCTTCGTCACCCTGAATTACTACCATATTTGTGACCAACCCACCTGCAACTCGGGCACCAACTAATTCCTTTCAAACAGTAATAGTATCCTTATCGTGCTTTGGAAACTTCCTCAACAAAGTGCAGCTGGTAAGACTTTCTAAAAGTGGACACATGCTGTTCACTAGCAGTCAAGTTAATAGAAATGACCTGGGTGGATGCTTTTGTAATGATGGTCTAGAGACTTCAAAATTCAAGCATTTTTCAGGGCAGTGGTGCTTCCACTTTTTATGATGAACCAGTTTGTTTTAACTCGAGAGAAAGTGGAAATTTTGTGCGACTGTGGGGGGGAGGGGGCAGACTCACTGTCAGACAGCATCTGCACCTGCTCCCCCAGGCTGCGAAAGTACGGATGTCGAAGAGCCTCTTCAGCCGTGATTCTCTTCTTCGCCTCAAACTTGCGAAAGATGGATAAAAATAAGCCATTTTATACCAAACATATGCAAATTCTGTTCTCTCCAAAATACAACGGGTTAAGTATTGATCAACTCTGTAAGCTAAAAAGGAGGCTTCGTTCACCTACCTGGAGAAGTGATGACAGCAAGTCATGCCCATCACTGTCTATCCTAAGAAAGAAAATAGTAACAAAAATTTCAACAAAAACAATGATAACCAAGTGCATTATTAAAAATCCCTTTAATCCAAGGATAGCAAATGTAATAAATGCCTCCACATATTTCTGAATTTATTATTATAATTATCAAACCTAAGATGATTAGCGTAAGGTCAGCACTCAAATTTGAAACACAGGAATATGGGAGAGGCAGAGTCCTTTTAGTGAAATGTACCCCACAGCACACAATACATAGGATATTTTCCCCACTTCCAATCCCCTATTTACTAAATATGTTCAATCTTGCATATACACTCAAACCACAAAAAACAAACAAACAAAAAAATTATCATGACAATTACACAAAAACAATCATAGTTTGTTCCCAAGTGCTGCTCCCGTCCAGAATTTATTACCTGAATTTGAAAACATCAATAAAAATAGTAATTCAGAGCCTTTGGGAAACTGAAGAAAATACTCAACATTGTGAGCATATTCAATCAACAACTTTTTTTGATTTCCCTTCTTCCACTGAACCCATCCACAAAAACTGCTTAAAATTGATGGATATTTTATAATAAGTATTTATAACAACGTATACAAATCTATTAAAAAAAAGTAAATAAATGTGTCATGGAATTTTCTGAATATTCTGAGTGTTTGAATGCTTCACGCATATGAAGTAGATTCATATGAGAATTATTTATTGCTGACGGACAGGCAACCTTCATGCTCAGAGGTACGGCTTGTAGTCAGCAAAAGACAGACAGACAACACACATAGATGGTCCAATACGCAGACAAAGAGACAGACCTTGGTGCATGATTGACGAGCGGCTCGGCGTGATAGCGAGGGAAGTTATAGGTTTTGAATTCCTCATTGCTGGTGATTCCTGGCCACGTCTCCTCCGTGGGAGTGCCTAAGCAGAAGGAGACAGGTGCTGAAAACCATTTAAATGTGGTAACCATTAATTTTAATGTATAGTTCAAATCAACACACAAAAGTACATGCCCAATAGTAACCAGAAATCATATTAAACACACTCATCCTGTCAACATTTCATATTAATTGCACATATAAAGACTGAGAGTTGGGCGGTACCTAGGATACGGAATATTAAATGCAGTTCATCTTCTACAGTGGATCCTGGGAAGAGAGGCCTTCCTGTCACCATCTCATAGAATATGCATCCAACCCCCCTGGACAAAGAGAGAGCAATATACAGTTTCCATTCATTACCATATAATTGGCAATATTCCACAGTGATTTACAAAACTGTCAGACATAGGAAATATTGTTAAATATTGTTTCAGTGACAGCAATGCTGTACAAATAAAAGTCTTCCTTATTTGCATTGCTATGAGCGAACCAGCCAAAAATAAACAGGAGGAAAAACCATAGATTCAATGTGAGAGGTACGAGTGAGAGCAAGCTCATTTAAATAAGATTTTCACAAAACAGTCTGGTGACTGTGTAAGAGTTGAGATACTGATGTTTTTCCATTACTGATGTTTTTCAAAAGTCTAAATTCAACTTTTTCAGCATCACTTCCTTATTCAGCTTACTAGATTAATTTTAAAGCAGCACTATGTAGTTTTTTTACTCTCAAATACATATTTCCAAGATCATTCTGGCGATACATCAACTCACAATAGGATGAATGACACCTTTGTCATGGCTCAATCGCGCCTGCGTCGCCTTCACTGGCACTATATAACTTCAGGTTTCGGGTAGGAACCCAGGCCACCCAGGCCCAAAAAGAACTACAAACTTACTTACTGCTTTACGGCACACTTCACACAATCCCCCTCCCCCACGTCTCTCAAGACCAGCGAGTGAATGTAGAATGAAGCAGAGTTGGAAGTGGTTGTAATGGCTGAAGCGGCGAGGAAACCGAAGAAGGCAAAGGTGTTGTCAGAGGAGACATTTAAGAGAAAAAGAGAAAGCGATAAAATAAGAGCCAGGACTAGGGTCAACATTGGACCGGCTTTCACTCGCTGGCGAGAGCTGAAAGACTAGAGGATGAGGGATGTCCGACCGATGGCGACCTGGCATTGTTACTTTTGGACAAGTAAGTACAAATTGTTAGTTTAATCCTTCATTCTAGGTCTGGTTCTAGCACGGTTGAACTTGCTTTGTGTCAGGCTGTGTCACTGAAATCATCTAGTAACCCGTTTATGCTCAGTCAAATAATCGTCTCCAGCGATTTATCTAGCTAGCTGGTATCTGACATGCTAGCAAGTTGTCACGCTATCGCTAGCTGGCAAACATTGCTAAACTAGTCGCCAGTTGAAATGTGTGATCATAAACGTTGTAACAAGCATGATAAACCGGTATGCGCGTGTGACTGAATGATACATGTTCCCTGGAATCAATGTGATGACGTGTATTTACATGCGACGTGATGATATATAAGGAGAATGAGACTAGGAAAACGGTGGACCACTTGTTGGGCGTTACGCATGGCTATCGAGCGCCTTAATAGAGTTACTGTCTAGCCGCCCACAAGGTCGAGTCCGTCTCCTTTATGTATATGGCTTAGGTTGCCTACCCCACGTTCTTCTCCTCTCACCACTTGGACGATCCAACCGGCGGAGCAGGAGCGAGCCCTTCCCGGTCATTGAACCCAGACGCACCCCCCTCAGCCACAGACGGATTCATCACAGCGTGTACTTCAGTCCCGTATAGAGTACTAAAGGTAGAAGATTTGTCATGTTTTATTTCAGAAGGATGAGGTAATGATCTGAGTTGGCATGTACTCATGTTGTTTCAGGGATTTTCTGTCAACTCCTTGCCACCCTCTTGTTTTATTGCACAAGCTAATCGGTTTTGTACATGACGACTTTGTGGTCGGATTCTACAAAGGGACTGCCTATTCGAACAGCGACTCTGCATGTAAGTGACGTCCACTCACTTCTTAGCAGAGCAAAAATGAATTGATGCCGGTTAGGGCTAGGATTAGTAGCAGCTGTGCATGTATGCAACGCCAACTTCCGTGTTAGGTTTCGTTCCTGACATTCAAAGTGCACGCATAAAATGCTATAAAGAGCCGTCCACACTGAGAAAGATAACTATAATGATAACCGTAACCATAATGATTTGAGCATCAACACTGATGAACGATATCGCTGTGTAAACATTGATGTTGTGCGTTCCAGCTGTGTCAGAGCCCAATTTTCTCTGCAATGTCGTCTGCCGTGTTGAATGAACGCGAAGCCCTGTAAATTCCGACTGATTTTGATTGGCGGTCAGTTTTTTCTAAAATCGCTCTGAAAGTGACCATAACGATGTCGTTTGCCATTAACATTGTTGTTATAGTTGTAGTGTGGACTTAGCCATCTACGTGAGTTAGACCGATTTTTAAGTCACCCTTAACTGGTCTGAAGACATGGTTGATCGGATCGCACATTACATGTCCTGCTTCAGAACGTTGGCTGGTGTAATTGGCTTGTCAAGAAATGCATGTGTAGACAGATTTTACGAAAGCTTTTACAGACAATACCGTTTATCAATTGCAGGGGGACACCGCGAGCGAATCCGGCAAAAACTACATAGTGCTGCTTTAAAGGGCTCATATAATGCTTCTTTGGTGTATCCATTTGATGTGTTACACATTTTTTTGGGCAGAAAATGTCTTTGAACTTACAAGGCTCATAGTCCACGCCAAAATAAGTTATTACCGCCGACAGAAAACAGCCTCTGAACTGCCCGCCACGCCATGAATGTAGTCGTGCCTTTTCTGCCGTAACTTGTCTACCTTACAATACAACATATTTCCATAATGCTCAACTAACGGCTAGTCTGGCATGCCTAGGAACAAAGCCAGGTACAGCAGAAGCTGAAAGTGTTTGGTTAGTGCGTATCGCCATTTAGATGCCACGCCATTTTCTTCAGTGCAAAGGCAAACTCCCTTTGCACGGACATGAAAAGGAAAACGAAGAGAAGAATCGGTGGTTAAAATACAGTTTTTCCACTATCGTTCCATTAATTTTACAGAGCACTGCTTCTTGCAGTGGGGCTGGCCAATCACAACAGTTGGCTTTAAAGGGGCCTTAAAGAGACGGGAGCCAAAACGGGCTGTTTCAGGCTGAGTGATTCTTACATGGTGTACAAACAGCCTGCACAGTTGTAACTAGGTGCTTTTTGAACATAAAAACTTGCAAGTGTTCGTAAATAGTCCACAAATATCTAAATATTAAACTGGGAAGCGGGCATAATATTTCCCTTTCAAAAATACATTAAGATAGGGCATTCTTACATTAATCTCAGTGATAGAACAAGATGTTAACTCCTCTGATAGAGATACATTGACTTGAACCTATTAGTAAAGTCATCACACCCAGTACATGGCAAAGTAAGTCTGTATCGCAGTGGTCTATGAATTTGAAGTTACACAACATTTGTGCAACCATGTACATCTTATTCCGTTACACACAATTCAATTGAGAACTGAAGGAAGTCCTAGCCAGGATACAGCAATGGCTAGAGATATACCCTTGGCTGAATGGGCTCTCCTCTCTTTGTTGAACGAAGTGGAGAGCGGACTGCATGCCGACCCGGCCACTGCTCTCAGCCAGATCAGATAAGAGGAAGAATCTACTTTCATCCAAGACTCATAATAAAGGAGACTAAACAGGGAACAATATGCAGCCCCCCTCAGGGAGAGCTGAGTGGAAAGCACAATGCGTCAACTAATGCAGTATCTGAGGGGGAGTAAACAGTAAAAGTGGCCCAGGGCAGACTCCAGCACAGCCACTCTCCAGTCCCACAGGGTGTGTTACAAATGCTGAGAGTAGGGAAAGAGAGAGAGAGAGAGAGAGCGAGAAAAATGAGTGCATAAAGAGGAGAGGATGAGGGTGACAAAAAGGAGGTCAGAGCTCTGGGACATGGAGGAAGAAAAAGCAGGAACACAGAGAAAGGGATGGAAACAGAGAGGGAGTGAAAGAGCGAGAGATAAATCGAGAGAAATCTTCCCTAAAGGTCACTTCAGTGTCCACTCGACCCAGTTCACACAGCTACATCATGTGGTCACATGAAGAGAGGAGAAGGGAAGATGAATGAAAGGATAATGGATCGGAGATCAGAGTAGAGGGCAGGAGAGGACACTTGTGAAAGGGGTAAAGCAGAGGGGAGGAGAGGAAGATGAGGAGGGAAAAGAGGAGGCATGGCTAAAAATAGGGCCAGAGGCCCTGTAGCACACCGGCCATTCATATATATTTAAAACAGGAATTGTTGCTGTTATCATGGATAAGAAACATCCTGTTTGCATGAACATAATAAATACTTGTACATAACATGGCTAATGTAGGTACAGGTTACCACACTTTGCAGCACGCTAGGCAATCTAACTCAAGCTACTAAGCTGAGTAGCTATTGAAGCAGATCTGGCAGGCAACAATACAACTAGTACAATGTAACATCATCGAAACAAACATTACCTGAAACATAGTATGACACTGTTGGATGATGGGATTACATCGTAGGTCTCAGGATAGAACAGTATACACAGCAGGTAGGAAGGTGGAAAATTAGCATGCTTGTTCCACATGCATGTGCTTCTAAGCAAGTTTGTAAAACAACATTTTAAGGGCAAGATAAATCATCAGCTGAACTAAAAATGGACAGCTTATGTCATTATGAGCGCACTGCGCAACAAAATGGAGGAATTTTCCTAAGAAAAACTATTTGTTAAAAATCTAAAAAATTAACATTTTTGACCAAACTTTAGTGACACAGTCCCAAGGAAGCGCCTTACCAAATATGAACTTAATCTGGCCAACAAATTCGGAAGAGAAGGTTGTCAAAGGATTTGCTAACAGAACACGGTCACGACCACAAGACACCTGACGCCGCCTGATCCGAATAGCTCAGCCGGCCTGAGCTACCAACATTTTCAGTACTAGGGAGAATTACCATGCTATTTGTTAACAAGACATAAGGAAGCAAAGCTGTACTGGTCTTTGTGTGTGTATTCTTGTACTGGCTAAATTGTGAGGATGAAAAAATGTTTTTAACCAACAGAGGTGGGACATTTTTGGGAAGTGAGGGCATTTTGGCCAGTCCTCACAACTACAATGGCAAATTGTGACCTACTGGTTAAGGTTACGATTGAAGATAGAATAAGGGATAGGTTAATGTTCAAGTAAGAGTTTGGGTAAGCCACTAATGAGTATAAACATAAGGGTTTGGGTTAGGCATGTGCTGGTTGTGGTTAAGATTAGGAAAAGGCTGTAAAGACAAACAAACAACGAATGGAAGTCAATGTAATTTCCTAAGACAGACTTATGAGGAGCGTTTGTGTGTATGTATGTGCGTACTTTATATACATGTGTACCCACGAGTGTGTGTGTGTGTTTGTGTATGTGTATGTGTGTATACAGTATATGAGTGTGGTTGTGTATGCGCGTACGCTTGTGTGCGTGTGTGGCCGTGTGTGTGTGAAAGTGTTTTTGAAGAAGTAAGTGTGTATATCTCACCACATATCAATGGGCGTGGAGTATTCAGTGGATCCCAGCAGCACATCAGGTGGACGGTACCACAGCGTCACAACTTCATTAGAGTACGTCTTCGTGGGCACTGACTTCGCCCGGGCGAGACCTGTAACAAAACAAAACAGATTCCTGCTTCACATCACAAATTCGGAAGCTCTGGTGTAATCATTTCTTGGGTCACTTCAGGAACTGAAAGCATGAGGATGTTGCTTTGACCTGTTACACAAGTATGGGCATCTGTGTTAGGACAGAGCGTATGGTTTTGAACTTTGAGCTCCTCGTACCTGAAATTACTGGCACTATACTGCATTATAAAAATAGGACCAAGGGTCCTGTAGCTTACCGGCAAGCAGTCTTACAGTGATGATACAAGTTATGAAAATTTCAAGTGAAATTTGACATTTGAATCAATGAAAATCAATGTCAAGGTCACTAAATAAAAGTTCACATACATTTATAAGACCTTCTGTAATACAATCCTAAGCTCTGAAGCAGTTTTGGTGATACAAGTCATTAAAATATGTCAATATGTATTCAAAATGTCAATTGTAAACTTTAAAGGTCACAGAATGTCAAGTCATGGTCAGCAAATGGACTTCATATATGACTTTCTAAATGTCTCTATAAAAACCTTGGCTCAATCTGTGACCATTTTGGTGATACAAGTCATTGTAATTTCACTGTGGAGTTTGACTCTCAAAGGTCACTGATAGTCAAGTTGAATGTCACCAAATGAAAGTTCATATGTGACTTCCTAGATGTCAGTAACACAAACTTAGGCTCCATCTGTGACCGTTTTAGTGATACAAGTCACTGAATTTTCACTAGGTCACATTGGACCTTTGAAGGTCAATACGAAGGTCACCAAATGAAAGTTCACATATGACTTCCTATATGTCTGTAATACAAACCTAGACTCCATCTGTGACCGTTTTGGCAAGACAAGTCATTGTAATTGCATTATGTCAAGTTTGATCTTCAAATGTCATCAACAGTGAAGCTGAATGTCACCAAACGAAAGTTCATATGTGACTTCCTATGTCAGTAACACAAACCTAGGCTCCATCTGTGACCTTTTCAGTGATAGATGTCATTGAATTTTCTCTAGGTCAAGTTAGACCTTCGAAGGTCAATATGAAGGTCACCAAATGAAAGTTCATACATGACTTCCTATACTTCTCCAATACAAACCTACACTCAATTTGTAACGATTTGCTGATATAAGTCATTGAAATTTCACTGTTTGGCCGTTGAAGGTCACTGAAGGTCAAGTTCAAGGTCACTCAATGAAACTTCATACATGACTTCCTACATGGCCACAATACAAACCTAAGCTCTATCTGTCATAGTTTTGGTGATAGAAGTCATTGAAATTTCACTATGTGAAGTTTGACCTTCGAAGATCGCTGAAGGTCAAGTTCAAGGCCAGCAAATGAAAGTTCATACATGACTTCCTATAAGTGTTCAATTCACATATGTTCCCAATCTTCAATATTTTCAAGCCTAGAAACCTTTGAAAATTCTAACATTTTGCTTGACCTCAAGTTTGACCTTTCAAGGTCATCTGAGGTCAACTTTAACACCACCAAAATATAGGTCATATATTACTTCCTATATGTCAGTAATACAAACCTAATCTCTACCTGCAGCCATTTCGCTTCCACAGGCGATTTGGCCCATTCTCCATAAACCACCCAATGTTAAAGTTCAACAAACAACATTCAAAACGAATACATTGCAAAAAATTTACCACTAGACCCAAATTCCGATTCAATCAAAATGGCACTTGTGTAAAGGACATCACCACACGGGGCTAGAACACTGTACATAAAGTGTATCAAGGTGAGTTGATTGCCAGATTTAGAAAAAAAAGTTATCAAACAATTTTTGAGAAATAACTTTTTGAAATTTCAAGTCATATCTTTTAATATTGTTAATATATTCCCCTGACCTCGAAGTTTGACCTTTTCAAAGTCATCTGAGGTCAACTTTAACATAGCCAATGTATAGGTCAATATGACTTCCTATATGTTGATAATACAAACCCAAAACCAGGAAGTTGACGTTATTGTAAATCGTAAATAAAAACAGAATACAAAATCCTTTTCAACCTATATTCAATTGAATACACTGCAAAGACAAGTTACTTAATGTTCGAACAGTAAACTTTGTAATTTTTTGCAAATATTAGCTCATTTGGAATTTGATGCCTGCAACATGTTTTCAAAAAGCTGGCACAAGTGGCAAAAAGACTGAGAGAGTTGGAGGAATGCTCATCAAACACTTATTTGGAACATCCCACAGGTGAACGGGCTAGTGGGAACAGGTGGGTGCCATGATTGGGTATAAAAGCAGCTTCCTGAAATGCTCAGTCATCTGAGGTCAACTTTCAAAAACCGACATCAGTGTGTAAAGGACAACATAGCCAATGTATAGGTCATATATGACTTCCTATATGTTGATAATACAAACTTATTCTCTATCTGCAACCATTTGGCCTCCACAGGCCATCTTGCATATTCATGAATGTAAAAGGAAAGGTGATGTAACACAGCGCCCCCAATAGACCCACATTAAACATCTTGTCGATTTCAATCAAAAAGGAAAAGGATTTGCAAATCATTGTATTCTGTTTTTATCATTGATGGTACCAATCTGCAACCATTTGGTAAGTTGATTGCCTGATTTAGAAAAAAATGATCACGTACAATTTTTTGAGAAAAAAAAAAAATTTTTCAAAAATTTTTCTCAGTCCTATCTTTAACATTGGAGTCAAAATTTCAAGGGCCCACAAAACGGACAAAAATGATTCAATCAAAAATCTGAGAAAAACGCCTGGAGATATGGTCTAGTAGTATGTTATTGCAAATTTACACGAAAATTCATCCAGCCAAAAAAAAGATAAAAAATGTTCCAGATGACGGACGCCAGACGACACACCACGACAATAGCTTATCAGCCCATAGGGCCGGTAAGCTAAAAATGGTCCTTTGCAGTCAGTGACAATGATTTCAGCCAATAAGTTTCAATAAAAAATAGCTTTTAAACCATTTATTGCAAAAAAAACTTTCTGAAGTTCACATAAAATCAAAAAGGACTGATTCAAAAAGTCAATTCACTCTCTACTCTATTAAAAAGAGTAAAGCAACACATTGTTTCGTGTTCCATCATGAATTTAATTGCCCATTGAAAATATACCATGTGACTGATGACTGAACTTTCTCATTGACTCTTTACCACCGGGCAATATTACCATGTCTTTCGATCACATTCATTAAACATTTGGGCACTGAAGACACCACTTAGTAATGTCTAGCAACTGAAATTTTCCCCCATTCCTCCATTATGCACGTCTCAAGTTGCGCAATTGTACACAGCCTTCATTGCAGTGTATTTTGCTTCATAATGCTCCATAAATTCTTAACTGGATCAGGGCTGTAGGCAGGCCAACCCAGCACTCGTACCCACTGCTTACACACCCATGCATTGGTATTTCTGTGCAGAATACCGTTTGGCATTGTCCTGCAAGAAAATGCTGGGACGTCCCTGGAATACACAATATCTAGATGGCAGCACATGTTGCTCAAAAATTCGTTCATGTCCTTCTGCATTAATCATTATAGTGCCCTCACAAATGTGAAAGTCACTTCTGTCATGTACATTGACACACCCCCATATAATGAGAGATGCTGGATTTTGGACCTGACACTGGTAAGTGATAAAGAGCACGCATTCTTTTCCAGCTGGTTTCCCAAAACTAAGCCCAGCTACTGTCAGAGATTAACGTGATACCACAATGGAAAACACTGCAGTGTACTGCAACACAAAAACATTCCTGCAGAAATCCAAAAAAAAGCCAGCCTATTCCAGTGACTTCCTGGAAGTTGCATCTGTATGCAAGTTTACGTCTGTCTGTCTGACTCACCGAAGTCGGCCAATTTGAGCTCGCCCCTGTCATTGATCAGCAGGTTTTGTGGTTTGAGGTCTCTGTGCAGCACCTTCCTCCTGTGGCAGTAAGAGAGTCCCCGCAAGAGCTGGAACAGGAAGATCTATGGCAGGAACAAGAAGGATGGAGAGAGGGGGAGGATGAGCGTGAAGGAGTGGTAAGAGAAGGAGACACAAAGGCAGGTTAGAAAAAAAGAGAAAGGGGGCGAGAAGTGAATGAGAAAGGCAAGGAGGGCAGGAGGAGGAGAGTGATGTGTAGTTATATAATTGAAAAAATGAATGAGAACAAAACAGTAAGTAGCCAAGAGAGAACGCCAGTCACAACAGACTTGGAGAGACAAAAAAAACTGACTCCAGAGACCCACCAACAGATCCTTTCAGGAGCGATGTCAAAGTATGCATGCGCAACTTGATAGTGGAAGTAGTGTTAATTTCATATAAAAACAGCTAATCGCTGTTTGTCTACAAGTAAATAAACTTTTAAAATGCAAACTTGCAAGTTGTGGAGAGACAACCATCGCTCCTGGTTGTGATAATGTCGGGATACTTGAATCACATCAATGGCTACATGCACCGCTGCAGTCACATTAAACACTGTTTAAATAATTACCTTTAATAGCACGAGCATAACTGTTCGCTGACACACTAGTCAGATAGCTATACTCGCTATTGAGAAGCAGGCAAACATGCGTATACTGAAATTTAAGGAATACACTGCAAAAAAATTATTTCTAATACTTTTCCTAGAAAAAGAAAACTATAAAATTTGTGCCCATTTGTGTCCCTACAAAGCGCAGATATAAGCTCAGTGAAGTCTGCTGAGCAGTTTTTGAGAAGAAGTGGATCAACTACAATCCCCTATCACAGCAAAGGGAGAGGGAAAGTTGACAAAATTTATCCAAGTTCAAACACCTGAAAAATCATCAAAAATTAAAAAATTCAGAAACAAGGTAGGAGATGCTCACCTTTATTGTCCGCATAAAGGACATGTACAAGTTACATGAATTCTGTTGACCGGTTTCTGAGAAGAAGTGGATCAACGATAACCCCCTATCAACATGATCGACCCCATACTGACAGACAAGGGTAAGCTTGCACATGTACCTACATATGGAGGGGACATTAAAAAATTCTGTGAATGATCAGAGATAATTTTGACTCATTTCTAGATTTGTCAGTGAGGTAAGAAAATTTCACTTGTCCCATAGAAAAATTTAGAAATATGTCAAAATGATCTCAAATCACCTGCAGAATTTGTTTTTCTGGGAATAAAAGGTAATACAATTCAGTGTTTCAAGTCTAAGTATAGGTCTAAAATGTTTGGTAAGATTTTGTTTTGAAGTGTAGCAGCATACTCACAAGACGACTATACAACAAAATAAAACATTCACAGGAGAAAGACAAGCCAACTCTGAGCGCTGAGAGAACCCCACAGTCCTTGACTAATTATTAACAAATAGCGAGGTCACTGTGCTGAGGTGAAAGGTTGAATCAATTAATGACCGTTATATTGCAAAGCCAGCCCTCACAAGGAACCAGCACACCCAATTTTAAGCTGTTGTGGTCACTACTTTTGAAAATATGGCCTGAACAAAATTTTCAAGTTCGAGGTCAATGTGCCAAGAACAAAGGTCAAATCCACTAATGACCCTTACGTTGCACACCTATTCCTCACAAAGAACCTGCATATCAAATTTAAAGCTCCTGTGGTCAACACTTCTGGAGATGGCTCGGAAAAATTCAAGAGCCGGTGCCCTCCCGTAGGCAGGGTAAAACAATACCTCATCAAGCCCATAAAGGGCTGTGGGGTAAAAACTTGATCGTAAAAATAATCTTGACTGAAATGACATGCACTACAGACATGAGAATTTCCGCTGATGTTTCATTCTGGTCTCTTCTATTTACTGGTTGAAGCCACAGCTTTCTTTAATTGTGTTGAAAACTTCAGAATCAAATGGAACAATGTACAATTTCAGTGCTTTGACAGAGGATAATCAATAAGTGCACCAAAACACACAACAGTCAGAAGTCTTGAAAATCAGAAATGCCCCGCAAACACAAAGATAAATCCTTCAGTTCCGTAGCTATGTTCTGCACGCAGCTTCGTTTATTTACAAATTTTTAAAGTTTCTAACACTCGTCTCATCCTTACCTTTACATTATGCACACTCATAATGCTTCCACAGTCATCCATGTACTGTTTGAGGTCCCTTTCCTGGAACACAGAGGAGTATGTTCATGGCTTTCATTCAAGGACTACAGGGAAGGAGCTCACAGAATGACTGATAGACAGAACAGACGGACTCACCAGGTACTCAAACACAAGCGTCAGGCACTTGTCTGTATGGATGATGTCATGAAGAGTCACTATGTTAGCGTGCTTCAGGTCCTTCAGGAGAGACACTGAAAGACAGAATTGAAGCCAAAAAATTGAACAAGGACAGCACTCAAAAACATGAAATTCATCTGGAGGAAGCAAGAAGCAAGAGCTATGATGAGGGCTTTTTTTCTGGACTGGCTCTCATTTTGGTTTTACTTTGTAGAGATGACAGAACTTTTAAGGTGGTAACTACCCATTATTTTCATGAAAAAGTCAAAATTTTAGAAATCCTCACAGGCTACCATACTGAATCCACTTTCAAGTCAGCTTATTAGTATTTTGATTAATATCAATGCTGTGCAGCATAGTCACAGGTTTTAAAATACATGGGTTGTATGCCAATGGGGGCAGTTTTCATTCATTCCACCAGTGCCAACTCAGTGGACCAGCACGCGTGTTTATGGTCAAGAAGAATTAAAATCAAATGACCGCCATGGTGGAGTTAGTTTTGCACCCTTGGTCGGTAGAGCAAGGTATGTGTAATTATTTGATTGCTCCTTTAATGTTACTGCTAGTAAAACTGCCGTTAATGGCGATTTTTGATTGGGATAATTGTTGCGGAAAATGTGTAGCGGGGTTTTTCCATTTCTTGGCGGTGTGTTGTCAGATGTTCTGAGGGCAATCGGTGGCCTCGCTCTTTGTTGCTTGATTGCCCTCAAGATGTTCCATTTGGGTTCGCCTGATCAGCAATCAAACAATTTATTGACTGACCACCCAAGACCAATACATCACCTATAATGAATGGGAAATCAAGTGAATGTCTATTGCCTATATTTATATAATTGATGCGGCTTTGTATATATAAATGCAATATCCAAAACTTTTGTTGCATTATCTGCATTTATTTTCGCCATCCTTACCATTGTCTGTGCATCGTATCTAATAATGCTCTGTAGCTGTGTCTGCATTCAGAATATAGAGTGGATTCACATGGCTTGTTGCTTCATGAGCCTTGCGAACTAATTTACGCAGATCGATGCTATTTCACAAGCTATATGAGCACAGAATTTATAGACATTTATAATTTACGTCGTCATTTGCCTGCGGAGGAAAACGCCTCAATTTTGTGGTGCCATGTATAATAATGCCATGGAATATAAATCCGTCTGTTGTTTTATCGGTTAGTCTAAGCAACTGCCGCTAATTGGGAAGGTGAACCGTGGAAGGTGTGGGTTGTTGCGCATTGAGGGGTGGGTTTTTTCCGAGGGCCTTTGTTGCTGCCGACAAACTGCTATTCGGTTTAAAAAAAAAAATACAGTCGACTTAACTCAAAAGAATATGCATGCGTTCTGGACTGGGTTGTACTTCGTATAAATAAATAAAGTGCGGGGATGTTTTATATGTGAATATAAATTTATATAAGGTTGTTTTATTTTAAAGCTTGTGACTGCAACAATGTGTTTTCCTCTAGTTTCACAGTGCGGAATTGACTAATAAAGAAGTTGCACCCGTCAGACACTCTCCACTTATTCTGTGAGGGTTGCTACAGTAATGTTGCCCAAAGTATTAGTCCCACTGACTTGAGCCTTGGACAGAAGCTAGAATTTATGGAGTTTTATGCAACCTATCAAACTGAACTCTCAACTATAAATACTGAGGTACCCGTTGCCATGGATACCCGTCAAAACACTGAATGTGAAGGTCTAAATCTAAATAAAATTTGTAAAGATATTTCCTGTGGACTGAGATTGTAGATTTTGGTAGGTTGCATAAAGAAAATGGTCTTTTTTTACTTGGAAAAAAAAAATCCAAATCAATATAACAATTAGCCATGGAGTATTTATTGTTTAAAGTTTTTGTTTACACAATGGCGGCCATCTTGAATTCTCATTGCCACGGTAACCAAAATGACCAAAATTGGGGTCAAATGTGATGTTTCACTCCCAACAACTATCTGACAAGTTGGAATGAAAAAATTCCTTAATATATGAAAATTGGCCTCCTTGGAGTAGTTACCACCTTAAAGCATTGCTGCCAAATCATGAAGTGTCCCAAAAATATGGAGCTCATAGTACTTGTTTGATGAACCATGCAAAAAGAACACAGTAACAGAACATTTTAGTGTGAGCATGAACAGAATTATGGGGGCACTATGGCAGTGCTTGTAAGCAGTCAATTGGCTGATTTAAATGTTGGGGGCATTACCCTCTCGGATGGCAGTGCACGGTGCACCCTCTTCGTGCTCCAGCCTGATCTCTTTCAGGGCCACTAGGTTGTCCGTCAGTTTGCTGCGGCCCTTAAACACGGTCGCGTAGGTCCCCTAGCAAGAGGACAAATAGAGAAATAAATAAAGTGCGGCATGGATGGGGAAAAATATCATATTCCTTGCCCTTGACTCGCAAAAGGGATTCCTAAACTGTATCAGTTCTTAAGTATATCCATAATGGCTGTTACAGATCATTACATTGGGTTACTGCAGCCAGGGAGGAAGTCAATGAACTCACGTGGAGCTGGTTCAGTTTACACATTTGGACTGACGTACAGTTTGAGCCAGAGGGCAGATTATGCTCAAAGCATCCAACACTGATCAATCTACTGTCAGCTGGCTGCTATCCAAGAACACTTTGATGGATTAGTTTCCTTCCCCTTCTCAGCCATAAGCAGCATGTGCAAGCCAGTACATTAATTTTACATGATGTACCAAACAATGTCTGCAGCTGCTAAGTGACTGCAACTGTACATGCTCCTAATCTCAATCTCTGGCGGGTGATTGGTTGCAGTGCTGTTACTCTCAGTGGGATGAATCTTTTTTTTTTTTCTGTGCACGACTTTGACTGCACGTAGGTAGTATAAAATTGACTCTCCAGCTCACACTATCCATGTAAGAGCTTTGACTCTAACCATATGCTCCCTGTGGGCATGACACCGCATGGTCATTACGCTCTTACCTCGCCCAGTTTGTCAAGCTTGATGTACGTCTCCAACTTGCCGAAGCCAATTTCCGACTGGAAGAAAGGAAAGAGTATTTTCAGCACTATTTCAGCCTTTATTCAGCACTTTTCTAGAATGCAGTCATTAGAATACCACGCCACCAGCCAGAATTCACGAGGCCCACACCACTGACTGAAAGGCAGTTGAACTCTATGCGCATCTACTGCCCTGCAGATATTCATTTAAACCAGTGCCCAATTCTACATGATCAAAAGCTGCTTACTGAGGTGTGCTTTGTTCCTGGTAGGCATGAGAACATACAGGAAGGTAGAACACCAGGATCAGGCTGGCATGCCCATCTCTAAAGAAATGGGCATTGGGCATAAACACACACACATGCACACAAACGCATGCAGGCACACACAAACACACGCACGCACACACACACATTTACAGTGGGCTCAAAATTAGTGGCACACCTGACTGGCGATGCACAAACAATACTTAAAAAAATTCTAAAAAATATATTTATAGAGAAACTCTAAATAGCAACGTGATAAGTACTGTACAATATTAATGTTCCAATAGAACCAAGAAAAATCATTGACTGATTTAATTAAAAATCAATTTCCTCGAAATCAAAGTTTCAATATTAATGATACCCTTAAAGATTATTGTGAATCTACCACTAGATAACTCGGTCGCCACAGGGACCGAGCTGTGTGTCCCCCTGATCCCCAAATTTCGAATAAAATGGCCGCCGGCAGCCATATTGGACGTCCGTAATTCGCGAAAATCTGTCTTGAGCATTGTCCAATCAATATCTTCGCCTGTGTGAAATTTAGAGAAATTCCTGTAATAACTGTGGCTTCCAGAGCCCGGAACAGAAAATCTCTGCGGCGGTGGCGGGCCCGGAACTAAACCATAGTATCTCCCGACTATCATCTTCGGGGAGATACGAATAACTCTGTTGCCACAGAGGCCGAGTTGTATATCTCCCCGATCCCCAAATTTCGGACAAAATGGCCGCCGGCAGCCATATTGGACGTCCAAAATTCGCAAAAAATCAGTCTTGAGCATTGTCCAATCAATATCTTCACCTGTTTGAAATTTGGAGAAATTCCTGTAATAATTAAACCAGGTATTAAATTCCACTTAAGTCTTATCAAAGTGTTAAGAAACTGCGTTGAGCCATTACATCACCTCCTGTTTCACTAGGGTACAAAAATGAGGTAATGCTCATGCAAGATCCCTTTGTCATCCAACACCATGAAGAAAATAAAACAACTGTCTGTTCAAAGGAGGTAGATAGTCATAGACCTTCATAAATCTGGTAGTAGCTACAAGAAGATTCACAAACGACTGCATATGCCACTGAGCACAGTCAGGGCAATTATAAAAAAATTCAAAAGATATGGAACTGCTGAAAACCTCAAGGGTAGAGGGTGCAACTGCATTCTGCCCCCCAGGAAACTGAGGAGGACAGTAAAAGAACAAAATCCCCAACAATCACTGTGAAGGAATTGTGGGCCTTGGTGGCATCTTGGGGTCACCAGGTTTCAAAAAGCATCATCAGGTGTCATTTCCACAACCACAGGCTCTTTGGAAGGGTGCCAGAAAAAAACCTTTTCTGACCATAAGAAACAGAGGCAAGCGCTCGGAATTGACAAAGGTCATGTAAATTAAGACAGGAACAAGGTGCTCTGGTCAGATGAGAGCAAAATTGCAAGTTTCGGTCAGTTACAGCAACGGCATGTTTTCCGTCAAAACAGAGATGCACACAAGGAGAAGCACCTCATACCCACAGTGAAATATGATGGTAGGTGAGTCATGTTTTGGGGCTGTTCTAATTCAAGAGGTCCAGGGGCACTGGTTCAGATTAATGGCATAATGAATTCTACCAAGTATCTGAATATTTTGGCTAACAATCTGGTGGCCTCCGCCAGAGGGCTGGGACTTGACCGAAGGTGGACTTTCCAACAAGACAATGACCCAAAGCATACCTCAAGATCCACACAGAAATGCTTCCATGACAACAAAATCAACATTCTGCAATGGCCCTCTCAGCCGCCAGACCTCAATCCAATTGAAAACCTGAGGGCTGAGTTGAAGAGGACAGTTAAACACAAACCCAAGAATGTGAAGGATCTTGAAAGGCTCTGCTAAGAGGGATGGTCCAAAATACCCCAAAATATGTGCCTTAACCATGTCTGTTAAAGTGACTTTTTGATCGGCCATGTGATAACATAACATAACCATGGGGGGCAAGTGGAAAAAATTTTTTTGACTGAACATATTTTGGCATGGGCGAAGTGACAAGCGCCGAAGACGCAAAGTTCCTAGGGGCGTCCTGGGTAATGCCCCCCCGGAAAATTTTTGAAAAATGATCAAATTTGGTACATTCTCAGGGCAGTTGGGCCAAGAATTTGAGATTATAAAAGGCACTAAATTGTGCCAATGTTTAATGCTTACCTTTTAAAAAAAAAAATGTAAGGCTATTGAGGCAAATAGTGTCTTGTGGGAAGACACAATGAACTCTTATCAGGTTACATGAATAAAAAGATAACATTTTTGAAATGAACATTATATTACAATACAGAGCTACAACAGTAAACAAAGTAATGTAAGCAATCAGTATATGTAAATTTGCTTTACTTTGCTCTCTAATTTTGATTTTTTTCATTATATCAGAAAGAATATTATTTAAGATATTCCAGTCACTTGAGTTAATTAATGTACAAAATTAAACACACTGTACTGTATATGCAAGTGTGATTAAACAACACTCTAGAAAAGCTCTGGCAAGTTCTTAGGTAAATGGCCCTCTGTTTAGATCAAGCAACAAATAATCTTCCACAATGATAATAATATGCTATCAGATTATGGATGGAAGTATCATTTTTAATATCAGTCCATTAAATTCATTGATATTGCAGTGTATTGGCATTGATGTAGAGCAAGGGTGCCCAACCTTTTTTGAGCCAAGATTTACTTTTAAAGTTGGCTATGCATTGAGATCTACTGATCTGAGTTGGCTGTTTTCATGCGAGTTTCTGTGTACTTTGGTATGGAAGGCTGTCATAGATAAAACATTAGGCTAATATCTCCCTGATATACTCAGTTTAGCCTAATAAATTATTTGCTGTCATTCACCCAAAAGTCTTGCTAGACCTGCCATGCCTACTATGGAAAAATCACAATATGGAAAAGTGGCATTGCCCCTTTAAGAAACTTGCCCCTTTAAGATTCGGGACTTTTTATACGTTTTTTATTTTGCACAAACACGTTGCCTAAAAAACGCGGGTGCTTAACTGCTAGCTCTAGCTGTTAGATTAAAACTATGCTACAGTCTGCTAACTAAAACTACTAACGTCTTCGAATATGTTGTTCACCCTCGACCACATTCAAAATTCGAACCGAAATAAACATCACAGTAATATTCTCGTACAGGAGCACTTTCCACAAACACGGATTTTTCTAAAAATAAACGGTTGGGGAGATTTTCGATCGGACGCTTTGCGTGACGTTAACATTACTGTTACACACCAATGCATAGCAACAATTTCACAAAGTTCTCAAAAATCCCCATACATGTAAACGTTATGGTGATGTGATTATATTCCACGCTTGTGCACACCTTCACTGACCTAAATGCGTCTTCGTCTTCCTGATCAGTGTCCACAATCATGTACCACTTCTAGCCTCGAAATACTGCCCCTAGTGGCGGCAACATAAATTAAGGTGTTCCAATGGGAAATCTGAGAGGTTCCATGGTGAGACGTTACTTAGTGAGCACGAGAGGTCATAATTTTTCTTCCTTCCATGAAAAAAAATAATAATAATTTTTTTTCTTCCACCACCACTGCGCACCTGCACAGCGCTGAATAACGGACTTTGACGGAACGAAGAATTCATTATTGATGGAAATCCGTCTGTAGACGGAGGTCTTGCACCCATGCATAACATAACATGAGTGGCGAGAACAGGCCGTTCAGCCCAACTAGGCTCGCCATTTTCTTAATACTATACTGAAATTTAAAATTCAAGTACTCGATGACAAAATGCTATCTAGCGCTAAATCAAGCCTGCTCTTGAAAATTCCCAAGGTTTCTGCCTCAACAATATGGTTGGGCAAGCTATTCCACACTGAGATTACTCTGTGTGAAAAAATATTTCCTAATATCAGTGCTAAATTTACTCTCGGCCAACTTCCATTTGTGAACCCGACTCCCGAGTTCTACTAACAAAACCTGGCCTAAATAATCCTGCATAATTTCACTGTCAATCGGTTTAACATATTTAAAGACCTCAATAAGATCACCACTAAGGCCTCATCCACACAGAGACGGAGATTTTCAAAAATGTTTTTTTTTTGTCCTTTCTAAAAACTCTCGTCCACGTGGCATCATTTCTAAAAATATCTGCATCCACATGGAGATGCATAAAACAACCCAAAAGGCTGTAGTAAATATTCCAGGCCTGTGTGTGGTGCTGTATGGCACTGTAGGGTTTCTACGGAAAAAGACCAAAAATGGAGAAGGCGGCGGCAAGCATGCGTATAAAGCTTGCATGGGGGTTGTGATGGGGGCTATCACGTCATAGTTTTCAGAAAAACCCGTTCTGGCTGTCCACACAAAAACGCTGGGGTGGCCTTATCAGATTTTCTCACTCTGGAACCCGTTTTCAAAAAGTACAGTTTACAGGTTGTGTTTTCGCCGTCTCCGTGTGGACGCAAGGCCGAAACGATAAAATATTTATGCGTTTTCAAAAAAATTGTTCGTGTGTGGCCGGGCCCCAAGTCTCCTTTTCCTAAGACTGAAGAGATTAAGAATCTTCAGCCTCTTCTCATAGCTTTCATCTTTGTATCTTTTTTAACTTTGTGGCTCTTCTCTGAACATTTTCTAGAGCCTCTATATCTTTCTTAAAGTGCTGTCCCCAGAACTGTACACAGTAGTCTAAATGTGGTCTGACAAATGTGTTGTACAAGACAAAGTATAACCTCCTTGGATTTTTACTCAATACTTCTGGCTATATGTCCCAGCATCCCGGTGGCCTTTTTAACTGCAACGGCACAGTGGCTAGAACCTGTAAGGGTTTGGTCAACAATGACTCCCAGATCTTTTTCATGTGGAGCACAGTTTTAAACCTCCCATGAAGTAATCCTGTCTTGTGTTTTTATTACCTACATGTAGAACTTTACATTTAGCTACATTGCATTTGATTTGCCATATTTCTGCCCAATTCTGAATTCTATCTAAATCATCCTGAATCACTTTAGCGGACTCTAAACGGTTTGCCAAACCTCCCAATTTAGTATCATATGCAATTATAACTAATTTGCTTTCAATATTCCTATCAAGATAATTAATGTAGATGAGGAAGAGCAGGGGTCCTAACTCTGATCCCTGAGGGACTCCACTTACCACAATGCCTAGCTCAGATGAGATCCCACTGACCACAACTCCTTGTGTTCTGTCCTGTAACCAGTTCCAAATCCACTCCAGAATACCTCCTGTCATTCCAACGGATCTCATTTTAAAAATAAGTCTCTTATACTGTACTGTATCAAATGCTTTCTGAAAATCCAAATATATGATGTCATAAGCTCTGCTCTGATCATAAGTCTTAGTGGCCTCTTCAAAGAATTCCAAAGGTTTGTCAGGCATAACCTTCCCTTATAGAAACCATGTTGGCTGTCAGTTAAGATACTGTTTGTTTTCAAGAAATAATTCAAGCTCGTCCTTTATGATAGATTCCAGTAGTTTGCATGCAATGCAAGTTATACTGACTGGCCTGTCATTTCCTGGCTCAGTAAGGTCCCCTTTCTGATATATTGGTATTATATTGCCCTACTTTCAATCATTTGGTATTTCTCCAGTTTCTAAAGACCGCCTGAAAATAACAGAGTAGTTTAGAGATGATAATGATCTCACTAACTTCCCTGAGCACTTTAGGGTATAAGCCATCAAGGGCCTGCCGCCTTATCGGTCTTTAGTTAATGCAACTTGTCTAATACTTCATTATCCCTAACCTCAATTTGTGCTAAATATTTTTGAGCATTGGAAATGCCCTCTGGCCTCATAAAAACAAGCTCCAAAGTAAAACTCTCAACAAAGTAACTATTTAAGGTATCAGCAATATCCTTATTCTCGTACACCAGCAATCCATCTTTATTCTTTATACACTTAACCTCCCCTTTGAATTTCCTTTTTCTACTACAGTACTAAAAAAAGTGCTTAAGATTAGTTTTTGCCCCGTCCACAATTTGCCTTTCATAGTCTTCTAGCATTCCTCAGTTCTTTTTTGACCACATTTTACAGTATTTAGCCTTAGTATTCTCATTACTGTCCTTCTTGTACATCTTATAAAGATTCCTCTTTTCCCTCAAACTCTATTGAAAAGCTGTGGTTATCCACTGAGGTTTCTGCTTTTTAAACTTACTTTTGCACACCTTTGGAATGAAATTGCATTGTGCATGAAGTAAAACCCCCTTAAATCTAGTACCCTACATCTCATTTACAGACTTACAATCAAGGAGTGTCTTCCAATTTATTTTGCTTAGATATGAGCGCATCCTGTGATAGTTTTGATACCCATTAAACCATATACGCCAAATTAAATTACTCTGTAAAAAATGCATTCTAGATCAAATTAAGCCTCCATCCTCTCTGCACCTGGAAGACACACAGTCTGTAAAATGATTGTTTATGTCTCCAATTCTGAGATAAGCCAGGAACTCTTTGCCATGGCAGTACCAAGTGTTCAAGTCTAATCTTATTCGAAGCCAAAACACAAACATGGCAAGGTCATGAGACTGGGTGTCCTATGTGATGGGAGAGGGAGCCTGCTGAGATGTAGGAAAATTATTGAGATATATAGTATCTCACAAAAGTGAGTACACCACTCACCAATGGCGTAGAATTGTATGGACGTGTCCATATCAATCTCAAACGATGGCTGAAATGTCCACACCAATACTAAGGTTAAAGGAAAAAAAAGGCGCCTCATGCGGCACACAAAGGATTAAATCCTTTCCTACTTCGGCACCGCCTCCAAAATACGTCTTTGAGACCGGTCTGTTTTTTGATTGGCTTAGCTCCCTGTAGGCTGTTTCGCTTGCAGGTTTCGCCAGTGTTGACGGTGCACTCATGTCTGAGGATGTCGAGCAAGAAAAGAGAGGTGGACATTAGAAGCCATTTCCCCAAAGAAAGTGTAAGTCACCTGAGGAAAATAGTCACCCCTCAGTCAACCGCTAATGAATGCAACGCAAAACATTGTTTCCAACTGTTTTCTCACTCTTAAGGTACTGTCCCACTGCGCTGTTCAACGATTCCGTCTGAAAAACAAAGGCGTATGTTTATTGGACTTTTTTATTCGTTCTTCAGCTGGTTTATAGACGTATCTAGACGGTGACAGACGGCGCTAGCCGTTCCAAAGTTTGGACATGTTCAAAATTTCCTACAGCCGGCTTTGGATAGCGACTGGCAGTTCCCATGTGTTACTCTGGCGTTTTTTGACATTTTCACCGTTATTCGGGCGGAATCTTACCGGTTTTTAGACTTTTATGGCTGTTGGGCAGGCGGACAGCTCGTCTGCCTGCAGCCACGGAACGCACCATACAGAAGGCAGCAGGGTCAGAGGCGCAGGTTCAGCCGTTTCATTCGTTACTCACACTTAAGCAGACGTTACTCAGGCGTTTGATGTTCCGTAAGCTGGGCTCAATGAAGACGTTACTCATACTTAAGCAGACGTTTCTCAGACGTATTTAGACATTACTCATGCTGTTCTATCTACCGTCCATGGCCAAAAAATTTGAATTTGCCGCCGTATGACACCGCCTGACGTAAATATTTAGACGAAGGCAGACGGAATTGTTAACTGGCAGTATGGGACAGGGCCTTTAATGGCGATCGATTTGTTACTTTTACTTTACTCAGGTGACAGAAGCAAATGCGCTCAAAGAGCGTTTTGAAAAGGGCAACACAGTGCTTGGCCTTCTTTTGGCAGTAGAGACAATTGAGGTCCTTGAATGTCTTAAGTCCCTGCAGAAACTGACTGAAACTATCGCAGGCATGAAGAGTGCGATTGATTGTGTAAGATCCACTGTACAGGGCAAGAGGAGTGAGACAAGCTTCCAGGTGATTTTTGATAAAGCAGTGGAAATGGTTGAATCCCTGGGGACTGATCTAATTCAGGTTCCCCATCAAAGGGCTCCTCCAAAACACTTTACTGGAGGGGCAAGCCAGCATATTCCAAAAACTCCAGAGGAATAATACAGAGCAGAATACTACAAAATGCCAGATTGTGTAGACGTCCAGTTTGAGGCAAGATTTAACCAGCCTGATCTGAGAATCTCAGAGGAACTTGAGGATGTGCTGGTCACTGGGGAAGTCAGTGAAATTGTTGGTCAGTACCCAGAGCTAAACATGAACAGCCCTAAAATTCAGCTGTCAATGTTCAGGTCTAAACACAAAATTCAGTCCACCACAGATGTGGCTGATCTCATGAGAGATGCCAGTTGAGGTCAGGGGCCTATTTGATCAAGTAGAAACCCTTCTGAGGCTTTTGTTAGTCATCCCTGTGTCGTCGTCAGAAGCAGAGCGAAGTTTCAGCACTCTGAGGAGACTTACAACATGGCTCAGAACCACAATGACACAGATGAGGTTGAACCATGCTGCTGTGTGCCATGTCCACCAAGAGAAGCTGGATAATGTTGACATTAAACTAATATGCCAGCAGTTCATTGGTGTTAATGAGAAGCTTTGCTATTTCTTTGGCTCTTTTATATAAGAGCAAGGCAGTAGATGTTGGGCTATTTGGATTGAAGGTGTGATAGCAGAGTATATAGGAGTGTATATTGGGATTTATGTCCAAAAAAATAGGAAAAAAAAAGAAAAAAGAAAAAAAAAGACTAAGGCACTCTGTGGAAGATCTGTGAAATTTTATTTTGTTTTGAGAGAATAATGTAATGTAATGTTATGCACTACGACTGAAGTAAAGTTCAGACATCATTATTACACAGCCGCCTCGTCTGTCATTATGCCAATGTCAAAATCAAACCTACGCCCTTGCCCCTCACATTTCCACAATTAATTTATTATCTTTTCAATGGACAACGTTACAGAAATGAAACCTGAATATATTCTAGAGTAGTCATTATGCAATATGTGTAGCAGTGTACATTCACTGCAATGTCCAAATAACTGAACAAACAGTCACCATTTCCAAAATGGGTGGCAACAAAAGTGAGTACACCTCACCGTCAACATGCCAAATTGTGTCCATAGTGTCAATATTTAGTGTGACCACCATTGTTGTCCAGCAATGCCTTGATTCTCCTAGGCATGGAATTCACCAGAGCTGCACAGGTTGTTGCTGGGATCCTCCTCCACTCCTCCATGACAACATCACGGAGCTGGTGGATGTTGGACACCTGCTGCTCCTCCACCTTCCTCTTGAGGATGCCCCACAGGTGCTCAATGGGATTCAGGTCTTGAGACATATAACCCCAATTCCGAAATAGTTGAGACGAAGTGTAAATTGTGAATAAAATCAAAATGCAATGACTTTCAGATAACATGAGCCAATATGTTATTTACAATAGAACATAAATTACATTTCAAATGTTGAAACTCAGACATTTTACATTTTTATCCGCAAAATGAGCTTATTTCAAAATGAGTGGCAACAAAAGTGAGTACACACCCCAATTGGTAATGGTCAACCAAGCAATGAAACGTGTCTTATTCATCATGTTCACGCTTTTGTCTGTTCGACTGGGCTATATGAGGTTGCGTAACATGTGTTGAAGGTTTAAATTGTGGTGCTTTGGATGCAGTGCTCTTATTCTGGTCACTGGATGGTCAACATGGCACCTCATGGGAAAGAACTCTCTGAGGATCTGAAAAAGAGAATTGTTGCTCTCCACAAAGATGGTCGAAGCTACAAGAAGATCTGTGAAACCATGAAACTGAGCTCACAGCACGGTGGCCAAGGTTATCCAGCGGTTTTCCAAGACGGGTTCTACTTGGAACAGGCCTCGCCAGGGTCGACCGAAGAGGTTGAGTCTTTGTGCTCTGCGTCAGGTGCACAAGTTGGCATCAGAAAACAGATGCAGGAGTGCTGGCAGCATTGCTAACGAGGTTGCAGCAGTGGGAGAACAGCCTGTGAGTTCTCAGACCATGCGCCGTGCACTGCACCGAGTCAGTCTGCATGGCCATTGGCCAAGACGGAAGCCTCTTCTGAAGCCAGCCCACAAGAAAGCCCGAAAACAGTTTGCTGAAGACAACCAGTCCAAGAGCACGAACTACTGGAACCATGTTCTGTGGTCTGATGAGACCAAGATAAACTTGTTGGGCTCAGATGGGGTCCAGCATGTGTGGCAGCGCCCTGGTGAGGAGTACCAAGACAAGTGTGTACTGCCTACAGTCAAACATGGTGGTGGCAGCATCATGGTCTGGGGCTGCATGAGTGCTTCTGGTCCTGGGGAGCTGCGCTTCATTGATGGAATAATGGATTCCAACACGTACTGTGACATTCTGAAGCAGAACATGATGCCCTCCCATCGGAAACTGGGCAGCACGGCAGTTTTCCAACATAATAACGACCCGAAACACACCTCCAAGATGACAACTGCCTTCGTGAAGAAGCAGAAGGTGATGGAGTGGCCAAGTACAACCCCAATTCCAAAATCGTTGGGACAAAGTGTAAATTGAGAAAAAAATCAAAACTCAATGACTTTCGAATCACACCGACCAGTATTTTATTCACAATAGAACAGAGATAACATAGCAAATGTTTTTTTCTTTAAATTTTACGATTTTATACACAAAATGAGCTCATTTCAAATTTGATGGCCGCTACAGGTCTCAAAAAAGTTGGGACAGGGGCCTGTTTACCATGGTGTAGCATCCCCTCTTCTTTTTAACACAGAGTGGAGGCGTCTGGGCATTGAGGAGACAAGTTTCTTGATTTTAGCCATTGGAATTTGATCCCACTCTTGTTTAATACAGGCTTCCAGCTGCTGGAGAGTTTTGGGTCTCCCTTGACAGACTTTTCGTTAATTATGCGCCAAATGTTCTCATTCGGTGAAAGATCAGGACTGCAGGCAGGCCAGTTCAGCACACGGACTCTTCTACTATGAAGACATGCTGTTGTAATAGCTGCAGTATGTGGTTTTGCATTGTCCTGCTGTAATACACAAGGCCTTCCCTGGAATAGATGTCGTCTGGAGGGAGCATATGTTACTCTAAAACCTCTATATACCTTTCAGCATTCATAGTGCTTTTTAAAACATACAAGTGTCCCACACCATATGCACTAATGCATCCCCATACCATCAGAGAAGCTAGCATTTGAACTGAACACTGATTACAGGAGGGGTGGTATTCCTCCTCTTTAGCCCGGAGGACACAACACCCATGATTTCCAACAAGAATGTCAAATTTGGACTCGTCTGACCACAGGACACTTTGCCACTTTGCTAAAGTCAATTTTAAATGAGCCTTGGCCCACAGAACATGGCGGCGCTTCTGGATCATGCTCAACAATGGCTTCCTTTTTGCATGATAGAGTTTTAGGTGGCATCTGTGGATGGCACGGCGGACTGTGTTTACAGACAGTGGTTTCTTGAAGTTTTCCTGGGCCCATTTAGTAATGTCAATGACAGAATCATGTCGGTGAGTGATGCAGTGGCGTCTGAGGGCCCAAAGATCACGGGCATCCAGTAAAGGTCTTCGGCCTTGTCCCTTACACACAGAGATTCTTCCAGTTTCTCTGAATCTTTTGATGATGTCATGCACTGTCGATGATGAGACCTTCAAAGCCTTTGCAATTTGACGTTGAGGAACATTGTTTTTAAAGTATTCCACAATTGTTTTATGCAAGCCTTCACAGGTTGGAGAGCCTCTAGCCATCTTTACTTCTGAGAGACTCAGCCTCTCTGAGACATCCCTTTTATGGCCAATCATGTTACACACCTGTTGCCAGTTAACTTAATTACTTGCTAAATGTTCTTTCAGCTGATTCTCTTATTACCTCTGCCAAGGAGGTTATAAAATCACCTGCGTTTCTTTGTCTGTGTGTCTGTTTGTCTGTTAGCAGGATTACTCAAAAACTACTGAGCAGATCATCATGAAAATTGGTACACAGGTGTATCTTGATCCAAGGAAGAACCCATTACATTTTGGTGGCGATCCGGATCAAATTCTGGATCTGATGGAGGTCAGAATCTCTGATTGCTCTTGTATATTAATTGCTTTTTCAGCCGTTTTTTGCTGTGTCCCAACTTTTTTGAGACCTGCTGCAGTCAGAAAATTTGAAATAAGCTCATTTTGTGGATAAAAATGTAAAATGTCTCAGTTTCAACATTTGAAATGTTATCTATGTTCTATTGTAAATAACATATTGGCTCATGTGATCTGAAAGTCACTGCATTTTGATTTTATTCACAATTTACACTTCGTCCCAACTATTTCGGAATTGGGGTTGTATGTCTCAAGACCTGAATCCCAATGAGCACCTGTGGGGCATCCTCAAGAGGAAGGTGGAGGAGCAGCAGGTGTCCAACATCCACCAGCTCCGCGATGTTGTCATGGAGGAGTGGAGGAGGATCCCAGCAACAACCTGTGCAGCTCTGGTGAATTCCATGCCTAGGAGAATCAAGGCAGTGCTGGACAACAATGGTGGTCACACTAAATATTGACACTATGGACACAATTTGGCATGTTGACAGTGAGATGTCCTCAATTTTGTTGCCACCCATTTTGGAAATAGTGACTGTTCAGTTATTTGGACAGTGCATTAAATCTACACTGCTACACATATTGTACAATGACTACTCTAGAATATATTCAGGTTTCATTTCTGTATCGTCGTCCATTGAAAAGATATAATAATTGTCAAAATGTGAGGGGTGTACTCACTTTTGTGAGATGCTGTATCAATGAAAGACCAGCTTGTATGATTTCATGTTGAATTGCTCTTTGCAGAGTTCTTCCATTCTCTTGTTCAGTTTACAAATGAATAAAAGTCTAATTCGGAGGTTTTGCGGACAATTTTAGTTTCATCCGGACAATGCTCATTCTGGCTTGGTGTGAAAAAGGGTTTTTCCTCTAACAATATCTACTTTTACAGAACCATAAAAACTCCTTTCAAAACACACTCGCGCTTCTTTGAAATTGGGCTTGGCAGAAACAACCTCACACTAGGCAGATTGCAGAACCAAGTCAGCTGTGAGGATGGACCCATATTTCTGACTGGATAAGGCCATCGCTTCAGGGTGAGAGAGCAGAAAGCCTGTCCAAGATGGAAGAGTGACCAGCGACCGCCCGTGAGGCGAGTTGGTGAAATCAGGGTAATGTGTCCCAGAACATCTGGAGCTGCAGGCAGCGTGGCTCACAGCCCAATGAACTGTGTGGAACAAGGCTAATGCAAATCCCATTCGCTACGTGGGAGTTGCCATGGAAATATCATGGTTTTATTTTTGTTTACCAATTGCACCCACCTCCTCCAGCTATGACAAACCCAGACTGACAGTCTTCCCTACAGGGTATGTGCTGCTGCTCACCACTAGAAGGCAGTGTTGTGTTGCATACGCAGAGGGCTAACGCTGAAACACAGATGAAGAGTACATATAGTCCATATGGGAGTGCATATATGCCAGGGACGTAAATCTATCTGGGAAAGCACATTGCACACAATAAAAAGAACCGCGAGACGACAATGCTCTGTTTCAAAATACAGAGAATACACAAATCCCACAGGGACTGCCACTGCAGAATGATCTCTACTTATTGTTTCAAGCATTTCAGACCGGTTATCTCCACTAACTAAATGTATCACCAAAAAATAAAAATCATACCAAAAAGAAAAATGAAGTCTAAGAGATCAACAATTTGCAAGTCAAGATGCGGAATACATTCTCCACAAAAAAATAAATAGTTGAAAATTAACTGTACGTTTCTGAGGAATACATATGTTTAAAAATGATCCAAGACAAGGATCTGGTGCACCTTGTCTTGAAAGGCAATCACACTGCAAGAGCAATGAGAAATCACAATCACAGGCACTCAAAACCCAGCTCTGAAACAATAACAAACAAATATCTCCAGCGACCAGGATGGCTAATGAAGCATGAGATCTGTTTAAAGGCATGTCTGTGTACACACTGATACATGCAACACGAAAGTACGCACTCACAAGTGTAAACAAACGTAAGCAAAGACATCAGAAAATTATTGTCAGTCCCTGTATATTCCATTACCCAGCTAGTGTCATGTGTCCTTGGCTGTTGGTCTGCTGTAATGGGATTTTTTTCATGCAACAATGCAACTTCAACCAGACAAAGAAACCGCTAACCATGTTGGGAGACATATGCACAGTAGGTGGAGGTACTCCATTTTCCAATCTGGAGGTTTACCACGAAAGTAGTCCTCAGGCAGCCTTGCCTCCTGTTGTGAACAGAATTTGCATTTGTGGCACAGCTGGGCATGCTCAGTGGCTGCACAGACTACTGTGGCGCTAGCAGAGTGTGTTGCACTCCCCTTCCCAACCCCGCCGCCTCCTGTTTTCATACAGAGTTCGGTCACAGGCTCCAGCAGCCATGTTTGAATGAACTCATGTGGAACGAGTCGAGAGAGAACACGTCTGCTGCCTCAAGTCCCCTCAGGCACACACAAAAATAAACCGGCAGTCTGCTGCAATATTTTACGCCTGACTTTTGGAGTGAAGGGCACAAAACGCAAGTTGGCAAACAGCAACATCAAGATAGACCTGCAGACCTCCACAGCCTCTGTTCTTAAAAAAAAGAAAGAAAAATAAGGTGGCCAGATGTCAAAGTTTAGGAATATAAAACATATTTTTGATGTGCAGACAAGCACATATATCAAAACACTAGATACATGGGATGTTATTAGGTTTATGCAATTTGACACGCATCACTGGCAGGAAGAGCAGAAATGGGTCAAAATTCAGTTGGCAAGGAAATAATTTTTTTGTAATGGCACATGCCACAATGTGCGAGAGTATTTGTGCCCTTGTAAGGTTGTGTATGTGTGTGTGTGTGTGTGTGTGTCACTGTGGGAAACTTCATTCAACGAAAGAACAGCATGCCTATCAACCAATGACAATTTCTTGACTGTAAAAGATGACAGCCAAAGGGTACTGGGGGACACCGTCAGTGCCTTTATATGAAGTTAGTAAAAAATCAATTTAGAGTCAATTTAGTCATCTACTCAATAGAATTTCTCAAAGTCAGACGAATATACCCAGATAATGCAGTTACCAGTCAAATTACTCCTCCATGGATATGCTTGAATTGATCCGAATCGGCCTGTGTGCTCTACGCATGCTCCACAGTTCATTATGCGGGGCTCTGACCCGGAAGTCTTGTGGACTTGTGGCCACCAAACTGATTAGCAACAACTCTGTACTCTGCACAGCTAGCAAGTTTGGACAAAACAGTAGCAATCCTCATCAGCCATGGTACTGGTGCTCGATCAGTCATAACAGGGCACATAACCTTCTTCCATTAATCCGCAAAATTTATAGAATGACCTGCACGTCATCCAAATATTTTCCTTCCACTTGCTGTTGGAAAACTCTTTCAAAACGACTGTCCCCCACTAGTCTTTGCTTCTGACCCACACCCAACATGCATGGGAAGCCTATGAGTGCATTTCCCGAAACCACAGATGCTAACGTACATAATTGGAACCACTGACCGTGAATGGACAAACTATGGAAGTTGCTAACTTAGTTAGCAACTACGCTTTTTGGAAGCGTAGGGGTAGTAGAAAGGGCACAAAGTGGAGCATAGCAGAGGTTGTGTAGTTGGAGAACTCCAGGAGCATACAGCGTTGCCACCTGCCTTCGGCCAACACCATAACCACCAGGAATAGTGTGCATCTCAGTTGTACAAAAAGCATAGCGTACAGTACGTACGAAATATACAGAGCCGTAAGGCTGTACATGCTTTCACCGCTCAACATGTTACCAGTTTGCCGTAAGCTAATTTGTTTGTCGACTGTTTGATCTGTGACCTACCATGTCAACAAGATAAAGATCCAACAAGACCAAGCAGAAAGAAGGCATATCGCCACCTATCATAGCGGAGATGGACGTGCTTCGGTCAATAAATCGATTCCCCCGCCATGCATGTATCCCGAGACAAGGACAGCAGTTTGATTACATTTCCTAACCGAGCCATAACTGTCGCTCAACAAAACTGTGCACGTAAACGTACTGTGTGACCGATAAGGCAGATGAACACACTGAGTAAGAAAGCTCGAATAGCAGGGTCACGTATGTATAGCCAAGCTGGACTAATGCTACCTTCACAACTGACCCTGAATCAGTCCACAGCTTTTGACAGAATGTTAATTAAGTTGCAATGGAAAGACCCAGCAGATATTAGACAAGCTGACCTGTCGTTGGATCAAGATTTCTACTTGGTTCCATCGAAAAGTTGTCATTTCATAACAGAACTAGAGCATCACCGTGTCAATAGCCTGATGTTAATGAATTATTATTGGTGTGAAAAAATGCAAAGATGAAAATACATTTCTGGATTATAATATCATCATATTTATAAATGATAAATCATTAATAGATGAAAAATGGTAGATAATACATTTTCACAGTACATGGGCCTTCCCCTCTCCTCTTCAATTTCAGTCAGGAAATGTCATCCTACACTGCGGTTTGGCATTATAAAAGGGCCATTTTTCATTCACTTGGGAGCAAACAATCCTTTTTTATCACAGGAAATGAAAAAATGATAGCAATACAGATGTACAAATCTGAGAGAAGGCTGCTCGCTAATTTTTTCCCATAGGATAGTGTTCCAGCAGTGAAACTTCCTGAGTGTGAGGTGGAGGAACATGAGGGGTGCATCGCCATTATAAATTCATGTCCATTGATAGAGCTGGCAGAGCATTCCCTTATTCCCATAAATATCACACACGATATAATATACCAGCAACGGGATCACTGCAGAACAAACATACTCTATTAATATTTATCTGTTGTTTACCACTGTATTGCATCTACTCTTCTTTCAACAACACTCTGCATGGGTTTGGGAACTCAGGGCACCAACTGCTGTAATAATGAGAGCAAAATATTTTCTCCTTCTTGTTTTATGTAGGATTTCAGCTGCGCAACACTTTGTGGCCTCCTTAGTCAAATTCGCTTCATAATGCGCCAAATATTTTCAGCGGGTGACCGTTCTGGGGTGCGTTTTCCAAAAGCGTTAGGAACTTACAGAGTTTGTCCATTCACAGTCAATAGTTACAACTATATAAATTAGCATCTGTGATTTCGGGAAACACACCCCTGGACAGCAGGCAGGCCAGTTAAGAACACTCTTTCTCACTACGGAGTCATGTTGTTGTAATGTGTGCTGAGTGTGGTGTTTAGCATTGTCTTGCTGAAATAAGCAAGGCCTTCACAAAAATTGATGCCTGGATGGCAGCACCTGTTGATTCAAAGCTTGTATACATCTTTCAGCATTAATGGTGTCTGCACAGATGTGCAAGTAATTTGCACCATGTGCACTGATATACCCAGGGCTGCCGACAGGGGGGGGACAACCGGGTCAGTTGTCCCGGGTCCTGGGTCAGGGGAGGGCCAGAACTGGGCCCTCTAACCAGTTGGGGTGAGGCAAGGCATGGCGAAGGGGGGCCCTATGGCGTCGCCTTGTCCCGGACCCAGGCAAACCTGTCAGCTGCCCTGGATATACCTCCATACTATCATGGATGCTGGCTTTTGCAGGTACGTGCTAGCTTTTTACCACATCGCCATTGGCAAAAGAATTCCATTTGTGGCGAAAGATTTCTTATGGTCTTTCCCCACAGTGGTGAAAGCTTTCCAGTGATGCTTTCATCATACATTATTATACACGATCCAAGTGCATCATGCTGTTGCCAGATTCCCCTCTCTGAGTGGGTGCGATCTTGCGATTCCCAAACCACATAGACATGGGAGAAGTTTCGACGACTCCGACTGGTACTTCCAAAGCGATCTCACCCACACAACCTACTTCAACCATGATTAACAGGCAGAGAAATAAGCAAGTTCCCTTAAAATTGCTGGTTAAATAATACCTTTCTGATAAAGTGAAGCAAAGTTTGACTAAAGTTACAAACTAATGGTAATAATCCCAGAAGCTTCCTGGCATATATTTGTGAGGAAAAAAACAAAAACACTAATTCATCAGACACGACTCTAGAAGCGTCAAAGAAGTTACCACAATAATCTTATTAAAAAAGTGAATTACCCCTGTAATGCCACTGCGCCATTCTCTGTTTTTTTTTTTTTTTTTAACTACTTTGCTTACACATTGTTGTTTACAACAGGTTGTGTTGGTGTTGTGACATGCTTCACTGACTCCTACGGCAGCCTTTTGCAAATGCAGTTTTCAATAAACAGGTTTTTTGCCGCTTCGACTTTGATAATAATTAAGAGAGAGTATCCTGATGAGCATTCGCTCGATTACTTTGTTGAAAATGAGTTGGATTTATTTACATGGCAATGCGCTCGCTTTTCTGTAGCATGTCAGCCCAGAATTACGTATGTTGCACATCCTGTTACATTTTTAAATACCGTTCTCTTAAACCATTAGTGGCTGTGCATATTACCGGAGTAAGGAGGATGAGAAAAAGTGTTATTTTACTTCATGAATGGATAGTTGACACCACCTGGCTGGATTATTTAGAAGAGAGAATGCCAAATTGGTCAGTAATCTAAGTGAAGGTTACATTATTTATTTTCCTCCCTGTCTGTTTGGTATGGTGGAGAGCTGGTATTGTTGCGTTATGTATTCCAGGGATTACTTTTGTGGGGAGAAATAAATGGAAAACGGGTCAGATATGGTATAAATTAGAGTGATGTGCATGTGATGCACTGTGATGTCCCCCGCCCCCAGATCCCAGAATCACCAAAATAGCAAAAGGCATCAGTTCACCACTAGTCCTAAGCATGTACCAAGTTTCGTGAAAAAATTTTCACAGTTTCCAAGATATGGCCCGGGAAAAGAAGCTGTCTCGGACTTACGGAATTACGGACGAAGGTTAAAACAGTATGTCCTTTGCTTTCGCGCGGGGGCCATAATAATAATAGTCATGTTATCGCTCGTCAGCTGTTCCCCGGTACCACAAAGGTTTAAGCCCCCAACCACCCCTCTCACTGTCTCGAGGCATGAGTGGCATATCATGGTTGTTTTTAACGATTGAGTATCCTCAAGACTTGCTCATGCAAACTGATATTTTCAGCTAAAAAGGCCCTCAAAGGGTTAGATGTAACCCCATTAGTTGTGCAAGGCTTGACTTGCTGCTAGCTAAATTACAGCGAGCTTGCTAGCAAGCTAAACAAAGACAGCAGCATGAGTTTGGCAGAAAAGCAGTTAAAGGTAACAATAGCCTGATACATTTATAATGCAATAATATAACCAACAACTTTACCATGATCATAATTTGTGCATAAAGCGGTGCTTTAAAGTTAAATTTCATTAAAGTACAAATTATCTCGGGTACACATTACTTGTACGTCATGCATGGAGACTCCATGCCGAGGCAATGCACGTGATGTAGATCCCCGTCTGAGGCTGCACAGCCATCGGCCACTATCAGAGCCCAGATTTGCCAATGATGACAGTTTGCAGTAAGTCCTATCAGGGCTGAATAATCCGCCAAAACAATAAATCGGTCGACCTCTAGTTTAGATTGGTAAATAACCTAAGAGGTGATACATTCAAATATTTTAAACACACTATCAAGTCATTAGGTATGTGTCATTAGACTAATTTGAGTCCGCTGCAGTAGCTTTACAGGAGCATCAGTCTCAAATAAGTACAGTGCTAAAAGCAGCTGAAACACTTCAATGAATAAACCAACTAAATCAAGCAAAATATTCTTCAAAAATATGCATTTATTGTATTGTTTCCTAAAACAAGTTATGAACAATTACCAAATATAGGCCAACTTAAATAATTGACTTGAACTTCTATAAGCGTAATAAAAGTAAAGTTACATTGTGCCTGTATAAAGGTACAAAGAACAACATCATTATAAAGTTATATTGTTTATATTTTAGACAAGTGGTGCCAGGCACAACAAACCCCGCCCCTCACACATACTTTCACCTAATTGTACGAAATTCAATAGGGATCTATTCTGGGTCAGTGGCAATCCTTATACCGAATTTGGGGTGAATCTGGCCATTAGTTTTGCCGCTAGAGTGTTAACAAACAAACAAACAAACACAGAAATGAAAGGTCATTCATAGAATGACGGCTTGCCGGAATCATGCACAGATCTCTGAAACAGAATGAACGGAATGGAATTGGTTACAAGTCTCTAGCTGTAATAGTAGCGCAAGTTATGAACCAAAATGTGTTTTGGACCTTTCTGGTGAGCATGACCTAGACCTTTGGCCTCGAAAAGAGACCGGTCTCTAGCCACAAGGCTAGTCAATGCTGTCACCAAATTTGGTGAAGATAATGTGAAAATTGTGGTCTGTAGAGCGCAGACAAACAGACTGACAGACAGACCGAAAAATAAACCAAAATAGAGCGCCGCTTCGGTGACCTTGACCTTTGACCTAGATGAACAAAATTAGTGCAGTGCTTAGGTCAGGTAACGCAGGCCTTGAGTTTATCAACAAATTATGCACTTGGTTTGAAGTGTGTACACAGATTAGAAGCAAAGCTAGGCCACTTATGTGTTTTTGACATATAGTGTGACCTTGACCTTTGATGTAGATTCACCAAAATAGTTCAGTACCTAGGTCAAGTAACACAGACCTTTTGTTTATGAACAATATGCACTTGGTTTGAAGTCTCTACGACGATTAGAACCGAATATATGGCTTCTTATGTGTTTTGACCTTTTGTGTGACCTTGACCTTTGACCTAGATTCCTAGGTCTAGTAAGATAGACCATCGTTTATGAAGAATATGCACTTGGTTTGAAGTCTCTATGATGATTAGAACCGAAGATATGGCTTCTTATGTGTTTTTGACCTTTTGTGTGACCTTGACCTTTGATGTAGATTCACCAAAATAGTTTAGTACCTAGGTCAAGTAACATAGACCTTTCGTTTATCAACAATATGCACTTGGTTTGAAGTCTGTACGAAGATTAGAACCGAAGATATGCCTTCTTATGTGTTTTTGAACTTTTGTGTGACCTTGACCTTGACCTTTGACCTAGATTCCTAGGTCAAGTAAGATAGACCTTTCGTTTATGAACAATATGCACTTGGTTTGAAGTCTCTACAACAATTAGAACCGAAGATATGGCTTCTTATGTGTTTTTGACCTTTTGTGTGACACTGACCTTTGACCTAGATTCACCAAAATAGTGCAGTGCCTGCCCAGTGCCTGTCCTATGTTGATCATGAAATATGAGATAAATTGAGCTGAAACTGTGGACGCCACAGTGCAAACAAACAAACAAACAAACCCACAAACAAACGAACACAGTAATATACTTGCGGAATCCGAGATTCCGGCAAGTAACAAACGCACAAACACAGAAACAAACCGAACCAAAAATAATACCCCTTGCCCTCACCCTTTGGGTGGGGTGGGGTAATAAAATAAAAACAATACATTACACCAAATCTGTGACCTATTGAAGAGCTAACAGCAGCTGTGATACCATATAAAACTGGGCTATGTTAAAGCTGCTGTACCTGGTTTGGTCTTGTTAACAAGCTTCCAGTACGTCATCAAAATCAGCAGTCCCCTATCCAATCCCCAAGCTGCATATGAGTGCGCACTGGATTCCGTCAGGGGCAACGATGGAGAGCAGCAACCACGGCAGTTACCTCAGACGCGTAAATACAATATAAACAAACATCTCAGTGATTGTCGTGTGAAAGCTACACTGAAAACATCGACCAACAACACAGAACATCCATAAATAAACTCAGGGTTCCCGCTACCGCTCGTCACTGACGAAAATTGAAGTGATAGTGACGAAACTAAAAGACGCCCCCCCCCCCGTCACTTTGGCGAAAACAAAAAAAAAAAATTGTGACAATTTCTAAATTTCAATTACATCAAATTCCATTTTCTTCCCTTTTTCCCACCCCTAAAATCACTGTTACTCATCAATGTCAGAAATATTTTAGCGCCGGTTAGCGGCACTGCACGCCAAGCCGCAATCATTGTTCCTGACTATCACACTGTAAGGGAATTATCGATCGAGTGGCTTGGCGCCTTCTCAGCCGATCTCGCTGCCAGGTGATGTAGCATTTGAAAAGCGTGCTTACTTTGTATGGGGATTGCGTAGGAACGAAGTCTACACGATTCGCACTGGAAAGTTAGTAAGTTCTCATAGGCACACGCAGGGGCGCCGCTGGCAATTTTGGGCCCTATGACTGGAAATTATATTTGATATATATATTTGTTCACTGGTCTCCTCTGTGGTTGCCTCATGGCTTGAATATGGCTCTGACTCTAAAGAACCCATAAGAATCGTATATTCAGAATCTGTCATAGGCCTTAACAGTAGACCATAGGCTACATTGGCTACACATAGTAGTGATACAGACTAACTATTTGATTGGAATGCGCTGGGCATGGATAACCTGCAAGGAAACATCAACTTTGCATTTTAAATAAAACTAACTCACAAACCTGTCTTAGTATGCCAGTTTTTCAGTTCATTTCAGTAATTGTACCCTAAGGTAGCCTAGCAAGCTTGCAAAGATATTCAGATTACACAAATCTTACCCTCAAAGCCTTTTATTCAGGGACTATTGTAGGCTATGTATCATCTTGTAGCCTATAGTGCTCACCTTCCTCCCATTCGACTGTATGGGGGGTTGAGGGAAGATTTCCTGGGGCTGCTGCATCTGTGCATAACGGCATTTAATATTAAAGGTGCATTTTGGAAAAATACGTTTTTGTCAATTTTCGGCCTTTTTTTAAACATGAACGTGTTCTAGGGATCAAATTAAATAATCCTACCGAAGAACGTTATCCAGCAGGACAGAAAGTAAGAGATTGATGTTGATACGAGCTATGGATGCATGTGTCCAGTGGCAAATGGTTTTATTTAGCTAGCTCGTTTCAACATCAATCGCGAACCTTCTATCCTGATTGATTAGATTGGATGCGCACTTCCACTCTGATCTGAAGTCCCGCATGCACATGATTATTCACGTAGCATGTATGAAATTGGTGACTGGTTGGTCCGAGTGCAAGATGATTTATTTTCATGAGAGCACGAAAAGCTGTTTCTTATAGAGTCTGTTTTCTTTGGGGTTCCGATAATTGGCCAAAGGTCAGTAGAAATGAATTTTGTTGATTGCAGCAAATGTTCAAAATACTGATCCAGAAACTAACTGGTAACGCATCCCCAATGTACTCCAGCGACGACCATATGCTTATCAGCGCAATGCCTCAAATAGGAGTCTGTGTCACGAACAGTCTACGGACACGAAGCAGACTGTGTTTTTGGGGCTAATAACGTCGGACATCGTCCTCACTCTCAAGATGCGTTTCCATTCAATACCCTTAGAAATGAGCATAATCTAAATAACGAAATAAAAAACTGGTAATGGAAACACAGTCTGGTATCATGAAATTTGCTCTCCGATCTGCAGTATTAGTCACCAAAGCCATGGCCTAATAAATAGACTACTGGACTTCTGCAGCAGACCAGCTAGTGTACTTGTAATTTTGCGTATTGTGGAGCACTTACATCGTTATTGTAAGACGAGCATTTACAAATTTGCCGCGTGCACAACTCAGCTGACAGAGACAAGGTCGAATGCGTTGCCATTCCCGTCACTGCATGAGTACAGCCGAGCTGTGAAAGGCTGATGGCACGTACAATGGTACCAGAGCTGATCTGTGATTGGCTGATGTATGTAATGGTCCCAACTGACCAGCAGAAAAATTTTTTGCAGCCAGTTCAGGCACTCGCGTGAACTTGGGCCGTACAAAATGATGAATAGTACGAGGGGGGCCCATGTGCTGAGATTATTCTTAAAAAGTTGAAAATTGAGAAACAAACAACAAATTCATTTTAAATCAATCAAGTTATTACAAAAATTAAAATATAAAATTTAAGTGTCCATATATTTTATTTACAAATGTTTATAATAATAACAGTATCCCCTGTGAATGCTGGGCCCCAAGAATCGTCCGTGGTTACCCTCCCTTACGGCGCCCCTTACATCGCCTACACGTGGGAAGCTATGTCGAGACCATGCTCACTCTCTTCGTTTGGTTTTTCATCCACGAATGATACAGGGGATGATGGTGCAGTCCCTGAGCCATCGGCTAGTGCTGGAGAGGCATCAGAAGGGGGACATTCTAAAACGCTTAACGTGTAAAAAGCTTGACATGGCTTAATGTACCAAAACAGCGACCAACAATCACCAAATTCCTGGAGGACGTTTCTTGTCTGGAGCACTTTCTCCAATCAAAAAATTAAAACCGAAGACTGGGGAATATGGTAGTTATCTCACGTTAAGCGTTTTCCCCTCCATTGACATACATTATGAGGAAAAAACTTAACGTAGTTTTAGTACCTAAACCGACCATTAATCGCCAAATTCCTCTCTGACATTTCTTGTCCGGAGTACTTTCTCCAAACAAAAAATTAAAACCAAAGTCCAAAGGAAACAGATGTTATATCACATTAAGCGTTTCCCTCATTGACGCTCATTATGAGGAAAAAGCTTGGCATGGCTTAATTCTCCCAAGTAGCGACCAATAATCACCAAATTCCTCTCTGATGTTTCTTATCAGGGGCACTCCCTTCATTCAAAAATCATAACCGACGTCCAAAAACTGACGTTATACACGTTCAGCGTTTTCCTCATAATGTGCGGAGGGGAAAACACTTAATGAGATATAATGTCTGTTTTCTCTGGACTTCGGTTTTGATTTTTTAATAGGAAAGTGCTCCTGACGAGAAATGTGCGAGAGGAATTTGGTGATTATTGGTCCCCGTTTAGGTACATTAAGCTTTGTTAAGCTTTTTTCATGTTAAGCGTTTTAGATTGTCACAGTTCAAACCGCGCTGGAAATTGAAAAATCCCTGTCTCAGCTATGACTCTAAAAAGAATAGTATGTTCTGTGAAGCGTGTTTGGCGGCTGGCAAAACAAATTCATTTACTCGCGGGGCAGCACCAAGCATGGTTTGATTGACGATCACACAAATGCACTCTCAATGCAACGAGGCAGGGTCAATGGATCGTGCAATTGAAAAAGCAAAGAATCGGAGATGAGTGCAATAACCTGCGCACTTCGCATGGCGTATTATCTTGCCAAAAAGAACAGGCCAAATGATGACTTCGGCGATCTTGTGACTTCTAGGTGAGTCAGGGGGTGACAACTCTGAAAGATCTTCACGTCTGTAAGAAATGTACAGCTGTTGAGACAAGTGTCTCTGTAAATGTGTACTGTTGGCACCAATTCGGAACTTTGAGACTTAACATGTATTGTAAGAAAAATGGGGGTGTGTCCAAACTTTTGACTGGTACTGTATATCCTTGTGTTAAATAGTTAAGGCCTCTCTTGAAGACTTTGCCGGACAAAATGGACGGGAATACGCGCACGAGAGTCCTGCAAAAACTTCTGCTGTGCTATGGGAAGTGAGCTGCATAGATGTGCGCCTTAGCAACAGTAACTAAGGGGGGTGGAGCTGGTTGGAGCTAGTCGGAAAGGTCCATTGTACAGCCACGGGCCGCCGTCAGTTCTACTCATATGGTAAGAGCACTACACTGTCTGCCCACATCTGACAGTACACTGACAAATAACTATAGGTGTGGCAACAGACCAGCGTCTCTGTATTTGATTTCTGAATGTAACTCCTGCACATTAGTCACCACCTCTCTAAACCTGTCCCTCTTTGTCCCACTCTGAATCTAGTTCTTTGCCCTCTATCTCTCTCCATCCCATGATTCTATTACCCTTCATGCCTATTCATTACTTCACCAGCCTTCTATCTGTCCTAAGTGTCAGTCTGTAATTCCAACCGTGAGACGCCATCCAGCCAAGTAACAGTCTGAATTATACATGCTTCTTACATCATCACTGCCTGATTTGATAACCAAGACTGTTCCACACCCACTTCAGACCGCAGCCAGGCAGACAGACACAAACAGATACATACACACAGCGCACCCCTTTCAAAATTGTCACGTTTCTCTACAATGGTTCTTTCATGTCTCCACCAGACTCCTGGCAATGCAGGGAGACTGTTAAACCACTTCAAACAAGCGGAGTATCAGTCTGCAGCAGCTCAGAGGCTACAGGAGATGGGAGGCAGGTGGAGAGAGAGAGAGAGAGAGAGAGAGAGAGAGAGAGAGAGAGAGAGGGGAGAGAGAGAGAGAGAGAGAGGCTGCTGTTGTGAGGTGCTTAAGTCCAGGGGGGAGGGGGGTGGCTGTCGTATTCATCAGCAACCCCCTCTCCCCATGCCACCCCAGACCCTCACGCTCTACACGATTCAGCAGGAAGAGAGTAGCTGCGTGAAGTGCTAAAGCCTAAAGCAGTAACAGCACCAATATGGAAATCTCAGCTCACAAGTAACACAGGCCTCTCCAGCAATAAGACATTCCCAGTCATGTCAAGCACTAGCGTCTCCTTTGGTTAGTCAGGCAACAGCAGCATGAGAAAGATGAAGAGAGGCCAGGTATTCTTGAGTGTTATGGAAAAACCTAGTAAGTAACAAAAAGCAGATTTTGAGAAAAAGACAGAAAACTGTATTCATGAGGGGTTAACTCTTGTCTGATACTGAAACAGACTTATAAGTTACTTGTTCAACATATAGTAAGGAATATTAGGAAGGACTTTTTTTTTTTTTTGCAATATGATTTCTGAGGTTTTTCCATCCAAAAATGTAAAAAAATCAATTATCAAAATGATGGACTAAAACCTAGGATATAGTTGCAGTGGCATTTGAAATGTTTCAGTGCCAACTCCTGAAGCCACTTTGAAGCCATTTTTCAGCCATTATTGGCAACACCATTAAGTCAATTATGAATTCTGACCATGACCGTCCTGCACATCCATTGCTCTGCATGCAACACGTATGTTGCTTCATAATTGGTGAATTCAACTTCCTTGCCACGACACAAAAATTGAAAAATTAATGTGGAAAAACCCAGGAAAATCGACTCGCTAGGTCTTTGCTTCAGAAAAGATTAAATACCTATGACTTGCTAGGCTTTGCCACAGCAAAACATAGGGAATCAGGGATTTTTTTTTTTTTTAATATATCATACTTTGTGGGATGAGGCAAAGCCTAGTAAGTAAAAATAAATGGTCCTAACTTAGTTTCACCCAAAATTAGACTTAGTAGGTTTTTCCATAACACTCAAGTGTTGGTGCCTTTATACACACTCTGCATCACTCAATGCCAGGTAGTTCATCATGCCTGGGCATGGGACTAATGCACGAGGAGAAACCTTCGATTACTGCTCTATTGCTTCACACAGCTTTGGCGCATTTTTGCATTCACAATTTCACATTTACTCAGACTCCCCTGGCAGGACGTACATCCAGTCTGCTTCAGTGAGAGCACACTTACATAGACTCTGCATCCACTTATACTGAATGAGCAAAGGAAAGGCTGATACAACTTGCACCTGAGAAGATAAAGGATGCCACAAGATATTGAAACCAGATCACCTCACTTCATCTTCCCTTACTCTTGGACACAGTCCACATAATAAATCAGTACCACACTCCACTAAGGACAGGGCAATCAAATAACAGTCAAAATGGCTGGAAGAACTTCAATGAGAATGTGTAGAATTTTCCACTGAAATACGAGTCCATGGATCACACAGGTAAAAATGTAAAAAGCGTCCTGAGAGACCAAAAACCACCAGTTCTTTCAGGAACAAAATATAGGCAAAACATGACAGAATACACAGAAATTTTTCTTTTTTTTTTCTTAAATAAATTTGGCATCTCCAATCCCACCCAAATCTGGAATGTCCAATTCGGTAACTATGTACAAGGCTTTTCGCATATGCGGCCCCCTATTGCCAACTCAGGAGAGTGAGACAGCTCGCGGCTCTCCTCCGAAGCACGCTCCCGTCGCCACCACTTCTTATACACTCATTGGTCGAAACCTCGCAAGCTCAGAACGAGGGTGGAGGATACCTGAACATGAACAAGCTTAGAATCTTCCTAACGAGCGCCCGTCTGGCCAACAGGAGGCGCCGAAGAACTTATCATTTACAATACACTATCCGGGCAGACCCTTCCCAATTTGCATCCCTGTAGCGCATTGGCCAATTGCGCGCTACTCTGAAAAGAGCTGTCAACCACTGCCGGCTGGTACGAGGCGGGGATCGAACCCGCGCCGTGATAGTCACTTCTGCAGAATACACAGAAAATTAAACATATAGCCAGAATTCATGTGGCTGAAACAGTAGACCCTATCTGCAGAGTATGCGGGTTTAACTGTTGAAAGCCCCATCTGAAAAGTGAGCGGGTATAACTGTTATGGGCCCCATCTGCAGAGTAAGCACGTTTAACTGTTACAGGCCTTGTCACCAGAGTGAGCACATTTAACTGTTGAAGGTCCCAACTGCAGTGTGAGCGGGCATTACTGTTTTAGACCCCATCTGCAGTGTAAATGGGTTTAAATGTTACAGGCCCTACCAGCAGAACAAGCAGATTGAACTGCTGAAGACACTATCTGCAAAGTGAGCGGGTTTAACTGTTACAGGCCCCATATGCAGACCGAGCGGGTTTAACTGTTCAAGGCCTCATGTGCAGTGCGTGCGGGTTTCACTGTCAAAGGCCTGACCCTCGGCGTAAGCAGGGCGAATTTCTGAAGGCCTCACCTACAGAGTGAGTGGGTCCCATTGTTGAAGGCCCCACATAAAGTGCGAGAAAGTCACACCATTAAAGGCCCCATTTTAAGTGTAAGTGGGGCTCTCCATTGAAAGCCCCATGCAAAGTGTGATTGGGTCTGACTGTTGAAGGTCCCATGTCAAGTGTGAGTGGTAGGGGTGCAGAAATTAAACATTTTCTAGAACTGAATACTTGTCCCATTGCTTGAAAGAGTACTTGGATAACAGTTTCAAAGTCCCCCCCCCCATGCAGTCCAGTCACAAAAGTTGCGCACTGGAATCAATGCATGCAGCCCTGGGCTGTTTTTCACTGTGTTACTTATAATTAAATTAGGGCTGTACTGAACAGTTCGAAGCTTCATTCATAATGTTGACAATCAAATTCTCAATCAACATTGGAATGCTGCAACTTTTTTTTTTTTTTTTTATCATGCATTTATTCTGCTGAAACTTGGCATTTCTGTTAAAACCCAGTATTTCTGCACAGTTGTAAACAAAGATTAGGCTATCCTAATAATATTATACTTTTTGTAGAACTAGATTCCAGTGGTGGCTCCGTGGGGTTGTTTCCGGTTCTTGTGGTCCAAACCTTCCCAGTAACACCAGAGCATTGTAACCCACATAAAAATTTATTGAAAAAAGATAAATGTAATAATTTCCAAAATTCACAACACGTTTTTTTTCTAATGAAATGTTCTGCCTCAATCCATTTTTAATGGTGATTATGTCTCAAAGCCAAATTTTTTGCTGTGGTCAAAACTGCTTTCCCACTTGCCTCACGCATGCAGACGTATTAAAGAAGCGGTATAGCAGCAATTAACACTACCATAAATTACATCTATATAACACAGTAAGAAAAATTTCAGCTATTTCACCATTTCGGCTCCAGCACAATAAACTTTTGGATGTCAACTAACACATCCAGGCATTTCATGAAAATTCTGAAAAAAAAAAAAAAAAAAAAAAAAAATCTGCAGCCATGTTGCAAATACAACAGAATGCCCCCTAGCAGTCAACAAGGCCCATGGTGAAAAATATACCACTCCCACTGTAAAGCATGGTGGTGGCTCTCTGATGTTTGGAGGTGTGTGAGCTTGAAAGGCACAGGGAATCTCGCAAAAATTGATGGCAAAACGAATGCAGCATGCTATCAGAAAATACTGGCAGACAATTCACATTCTTCAGAAGGCCTCATTGTTGAAGGTCCCATGTAAAGTGTGAGAGGGCTTCACCGTGAAGGCCCCATGTAAAGTATGTGTGGGTCTCACAGCTGAAGGTCCCATTCAAAGTGTGAGCACTAGTAGCACCTAAAAATCGAGAAAGTGCACCTTTTTCCGAGAAATTCTTGCAAAAACTTAGAATACACCAAGGTTTACTGAAGATTTGAGGCCAACTCGGTAAACCTCGGAAAAATTTTACCTAGGTATCCCAAAGTCTGTCCGGTTTACTTAAGTTTGGACAACACCTCGGTAAACCTCGGTTAAATTTTCCCAAGACACACCGAGAATTGTCTGGCCCACTGAAGTTCAGAGACCACATCGGTATTCCTCTGGAAAATTTCACCGAGGTAGACCAAAGTTTGTCTGCTAGGCCTATACTCACACCAGAACAAAGGGGAGGTGGGAGGACAGTCAAAACACATGCCTCATTAAAGACCTCCCACCAGTATTGCAGTCCAAACAACAATTCATTATGCAAATTACCAGTACTGCCTGTTCAACGAGGTTAAAGTGTAATTAAGCCAGGCCCTAGATGCAGTCCAGATGAAGTGCAGGCTTAGTTCAGCCTGCTCTGTCTGTGCTGCATACAGGAATTGGCAAAGGGCAAACCACCACCATAATAGTAAGAACAACAAAAACACATGTTCAGTATTCAGAATACATTCAATCTGCAAAAGCACCAATTTACAAACAAATCGGATACACAATGTTATTTTTAAAAGAGGGCACCTTGAGAGACAGTGAACATCGAGAGTAAGAAAAGTGTGGGTGGGCAAAGTGGGGAAAATTAAGCACATAATCACACAGATACAGTGGGAAATCATGGAAGGAGTCCATTCACAATTTAGCGACTGATTCGGTACATCCACAACATGAACGCACATTAATTCCCCAGTCTTCAGTAGGCCAGACAATCCTCGGTGTGTTTCGGGAAAATTTAACCGAGGTTTACTGAGGTGTTGTCCAAACTTAAGTAAACTGGACAGACTTCGAGATCGGTAAAATTTTTCCGAGGTTAACAGAGTTGGCCTCAAATCTTCAGTAAACCAAGTGTATTCTAAGGTTTTATAGAAATTTCTCGGAAAAGGGAGCACTTTCTTGGTCTTTGGGTGCTACCAGTTGAGTGGGTTTAACTGTTGAAGGCCCCAAGCAAAGTTTGAGTGGGTCTCATTGTTGAAGGTCCCATGTAAAGTGTGTATGGGTCTCATTGTTGAGAGTCCCATGTAAAGTGTGAGAGGGCTTCACTCTTGAAGGTCCCATGTAAAGCGCAAGAGGGTCTCATTGTTTAAGGTCCCTTGTGAGGTGTATGCGGGTCTCACTGTTGAAGGTCCATCGTAAAGTGTGCGTGGGTCTCATCGTTGAAGCCCCATGTAAAGTGTGTGCAGGTCTCACAGTTGAAGGTCCCATATAAGGTGGGAGTGGGTCTCATTTTTGGAGGTCCCATGTAAAATGAGTGTGGGTCTCACTGTTGAAGGTCCTATGTAACGTGTGAGAGGATCTCACTGCTTAAGGTCCCATGTAAAGTGTGTGTGGGTCTCTCTGTGGAAGGTTCCATGTGAAGTGTGTGTGGGTCCCACCGTTGCAGGTCCCATATAAAGTGTGTGCGGGTCTCACCGTTGAAGGCCCCATGTAAAGCGTGTGTGGGTCTCTCTGTGGAAGGTTCCATGTGAAGTGTGTGTGGGTCCCACTGTTGCAGGTCCCATATAAAGTGAGTGTGGGTCTCAACGTCGAAGGTCACATGTAAAGCGTGAGAGTGCCTCCCCATTTAAGGTCCCATGTACAGTGAGAGGGTCTCACTGTTCAAGGTCCCATGTTAAGTGTGCGTGGCTCTCACTGTTGAAGGTCCCATTCATGTGTGTGGGTCTCACTGTTGAAGGTCCAATGTGAAGTGTGTGAGGGTCTCACCGTTGAAGGCCCCATGTAAAGTGAGTGCGGGTCCCACAGCTGAAGATCCCATGTAAAGTGAGAGTGGGTTTAACTGTTGAAGGCCCCAAGCAAAGTGTGAGCCGGTTTCATTGTTATAGGTCCCATGTAAAGTGTGTGAGTCTCACTGTTGAAAGCCCCATGCAAACTGTAAGAAAGTCTGACTGTTGAAGGCCCCATGTAAAGTGCCAGCGGGTTTCACCCCTCAAGACCCTATGTACAGTTCAAGGGTCCATATAAAGTGCATGTAGGTCTCACTGTTGAAGGCCCCATGAAAAGTGTGAGAGGGTCTCACTGTTTAAGATCCCATGTAAAGTGTGTGTGGGTCTCACAGCTGAAAACCCCATGTAAAAAGTGAGAAAGTCTCACAGTTGAAGGCCCCATGTAAAGTGTGTGTGGGTGTCACAGTTGCAGGCCCTTCGTAAAGTGTGAGTGGATCTCACTGTTAACGGCCCCATGTAAAGCGCGTGTGGTTCTCACTGTTGAAACCCCATGTAAAGTGTGAGGAAGTCTCACTGTTAAAGGCCCCATGTAAAGTGCATATGGGTCTGACTGTCGAAGCCTCCATGTGGGCGCTGGTCTTCCTGTTGAAGGTCCTTTGTAAAGTGTGAGGGGGTCTCACTGTTGTGGGCAACATGTAAAAAGTGTGCCAGACAGGTGATTAAAGGCCCCATGTAAAGTGTGAGGTGGTCTCACTCCATAGGCCCCATGTAAATTGTGTGTGGGTCTCACCACTGAAGGCCCAGAGTACTGTAAATAGTGAGCTGGTCTCACTACTGAAGGCCCCATGTAAAGTGTGTGAGGGACTGACTGTTGAAGGCCCTGAGTAAAGTAAGTGGGTGTGATTGTTGAAGTCTCCATGTAAAGTGTGAGCAGGTCTGAATATTAAAGGCCCCATGTTAAGTTTGATTGGATCTCACTGTTGAAGGTCCCATGTGTAGTGCGAGTGAGTCTGACTCTTAAATGCTCCATGCAAAGTGAGAGAGGATCTAACTCACCAGAGAAGCCCGCCGCAGCCGCCGGCTCATGGGCTTGTCAAAGGGAGGGCTGTTCATGGCAAATTTCTCCAGATAGCCCTCGGGCAAGCGGATATCTGCCGGTAGGGAGAGGCGCTTGTTGATGTCCTGAAAAACACAGTGAGAATTACCAAACTGCCACAGCACTTGTGCCAAGGTTCTGTGCATATTTTGCACCAAAATAATATACAAAGACCACTCTTAAGCTCTTTAAATCATATTGCTCATAATTTTAGAAAAGGCAAAAAAGGGGGGGAAAAGACAAACACAAAATTACTTGACATAATACGTTGTAAATGATTACGGAAAAACAGCTATTTGCAAAACCTTCTTTTACAGGACTGCCTTCAGTTCAAAAAATCATTTCACTATCAACACAAAAAGAACATAAAGAAGCCTGGGGGAGCAGGAGACCGTTTCATTCTTGCAGGACTCCACTATGAAATCCAAACTACTCCATCAAAGCAGGGCCTGAAGCTGCAGTATCATAAAGTACACCATTTCAGAGAAAGCAACATGATTCTTGAGGGTCACCATTTCACCAGCGCAGTCACATGGACTGAGCTACAGTTGATCTCTGTCTCAGGGACGCCCCAGGAATCATGCTGACCTGACTCGCTGCCACTTACAACATTTGTTTATGTACAGAAGAGGGGAAGCACATTAAAAAAGGATGTATATGTAGAACGACTGTCTCTTAATGAAAATGTTCATCAGCTGATGTATTTCAAGGCCAGTATTTTAACATCTCCAAATGAATGAAAATGTGAACCATAAACCCCTCTCCCCCAACTGGCATTCAAAATCAGAAAGAAATGCATTAACAATTTTGCATGTAAGACACATGCAAACATGCAAAAAATGAATGCATGCACAAACATACACACGTATGCACGAACACGCTTGCGTGCACGCACACACACACACGCACGCACGCACACTACTCACAGTGCAGGCGACCTCCAGCAGCATCTTCATGATGTGCCATACAATTCAAAGCAGCAGTCCCAAATCACACGTCACCCCTTTATGATGTACCCTGCTCTAATATCCCCCGCTCGAGCACCACAGAGCCCCAGCACCCACATAAAGAGTGTGTGAGAGAGGCAGGGAGAAGAGCATCAGGCACACTGAACGCCACAGACAGGGAAAAGAGGGATAGAGGGAGGGGGAGAAGAAAGAAGGAGATGGGGGAGGGAAGCTGCCGAGGCTAACAGAGAGGAAATAGTATTTTCCATTTCTCTCACACTCTCTTCCTCCCGCCCTCTCTCCTCTGAGACGTGAAGCATTTAGATTAGCAGCTAATCTGGCTTCAGCCTGAGCGCCTCGAGGTTGGAGATGGCAGCAGCCGGCTGAGTGTCCACAGGCACTTCAGCAACACTGCTGTGTTCATATGTTAGTTGCAACACGCACTCAAACACACAGGCATTCACGCGACGCACAAGCACGCACACTCGCACAATGGCATGACTCCACGAGCCCATACGTGCAAGCATTTCATGCAAATGCATTTTTACGCAAATGAGCAATTTACAGTGGAAGGACAAATAATCCAGAACCCTGACATAAAAACCAGCTTTGTCAAGCTCACAGCGTATGGTTTTTTCGAGACAGGTTCAGACAGGGATTGATTCAATTTTGAGGAGCAGTAGTTCTGCAGTTATAACAAACTATTCTCACGAGTGTCCGTTTGTCCCGGCAAACTTGACTTGTGGCAACAGTCAATTTTATGTTTCTGTTTCTGGTGTTTGGCATGATTTGTAATTAGGGGTCCCCTCAGATATCCCAAAGGGGATATCTATTGTTTTTGTTCAAATTTTTCTTCTTCTTCTTCTTCCTCTTCTTCTTCTTCTTCTTCTTATTTTTATTCGGGATACCCGCGGGTCTCCTGAAGGTGATGCCTATTGTTTTTGTTCAAATTCCAATTATTGTTCTAATTATTATTATTATTTTTATTTTCGCGATTTTGTGAGTGAGCTTTCTCAGACACCATTCAAGCTAGAGCTCTCATTTTTCACATGAACAATATCCAGGTCCTTCTTCAATACAATTTTTATCCAATTTTTGATCTGTCTCGTGGTTCATTGGCCATATTGGATAATGTTCAAAACCTTTCACAATCTTCTTCTCCGGAACCACAGCACTGATTAAGCTCTAACTTGATAGAGGTCTAGAAGAACCCAAGTTTCATCAAGTTTGCAGAAATCATCAATTTCTGGTCAAAATTGTGCAAGCTAGCTATTGGTCTATAAAATTTTCTTTAAATGCTAAAAACATGAAAACAGTTGGATGGTATCTCATGAAATTTGGATGGTATCTCATATAGTAAGTCCTTATGATGCGCAACAAGCACACAGAGTAAGAGCTACCTGCGTTAAGTCACGTGAGCAGGTGGCCATATTGAATTTTTCAATTTTTCTGTCAAGGCACTTTGGGCGATAACTTCTGAACGGACAGTCAAAGAAAGATATAGATGGATGATCTGCATTAAAATGACAGTGCTGTGAAAAAGTATTTGCCCTCTTCCCAATTTCTTCTATTTTTGTTCTATCTGTAACGATTAAATATTTCAGACCATCAGAATAATTTCAATATCAGACAAAGACAAATACATTTTTTAAATGACAATTTCATTTATTGAAGAATATCTGTAAAGCTATCCAATCCCGCCTAGCCATATGCAAAAAGCAGTGGTGGGCACAACTAACCAAAAGTTAGCTTTACTAACCCCATGAGACTAGAAATAAAAATACACTTGACAACTCTGACAACTCTGGAGAATTGTTTACTAAGAAACCCTTTTGGTAGAGGTATTATCTCTGATTTCTACGATCTCCTGACAGCGCGATCCCCGTAATCCGCTGACTCTAGATTCAAGGCTTGGAACAAAGATTTGCAGGGGGATTTAACACCTGAGGAATGGAGTATAGCATGTAAGAAAGCTCAAACTCAAACAAGTAACACCCGTTTGAAGCTTCTGCAATATAACTGGTTAATGAGAGTTTACATCACTCCAGAAAAGCTTCACAAATTTAATGATAGTATCCCGGAACACCTATACTAAATGTGGTGAAGAGAAAGGCACATTACTGCATTGCCTCTGGAGCTGTCCTAAAGTCAAGGAGCTCTGGCATGAAGTTTCTAAGTTGGTGCGGGAGATCTTGGGAATCAGAGTGGGGCATGATCCAAAACTCTTTTTACAGGGTCTGTATCCTAAGGGTCATAAAATACCACCTAGTGAACAAAGGTTTATTGATATTTGCTCCTTACAGGCAAAAAGAGTGATTGCGCAATCTTGGAAAGAGATGGGTGGACTAAGTACTGGGAAGTGGTTTAAAGAACTGTCTATGTGCCTCCCAATTGAAAAGATTACATAAATACTGAGGGACAAACAAGAAATGTTTAAAAAAATATGGGGATGCTTCATGGAATATTTTCAGGAAAATAACTTGTCCTACCTATTGAAAGATTGAGGACTCTTGCAGATCCATGGACTACTTTAACTTAATGCTCACGTAATGCCACCATGAAATGTTAACTTATGTATACAACGCATTTGAACAACTGTATCTTCTTATTTCACCTGTTACTTGGGTGATTAGCCGTTTTAGGGTGGGTGGGTGGGGAGTTATATTATGAATTACTTAATTTAATGTATGATTTGCTATACCTTTGCATTTTTGTTGTAAAAAGCAATAAATATATTCTTCAAAAAAATACAGTTGACCATTTAAATGGCAATTTACCAAAAATGAAACCCTACTTAGTTTCGAAGTGTCGGCTTTGTGCAAGTGGCACACAATCCATGCACATTTTCCAACACCAACTCAAGATATTTGCATATTTATCACCCCAATGGCTTCCCTTGGCATTTGCTGTAGAGACAACTACCACAATGCATTGTGCTACCTCACCACTCAAGAGATGGTCGCAACCACCACTGATCTAGACATGTGTTTACAAGACATTTTGCCTATTTCAGTCAGTGTTTTGTTTTTTGAGATAAAATGTGCAGTGATGATTATACACCACCATGTTCGTCTAAAGTGGCAATAATATATTAATTCTCTATAATTTTTTGGTGAAAATGTATTGAAAACAAGAATATAGAAAGAGAATAAAAGAAAAACAGAATAAAAAATAATTCCCGTAAGTACACTGACGTAAAAATATGAGTAATAAACAAAAACATTGAAAAGATAAATTTTTTGAAACAATTGAACGGTGTTGCAAATTTTATTTTTTTTGACTCTTCCAAAGCCTGAATGCATGTTTGGAGGCTCATTACATGATTATTGAAGCAAAAAGGTTTGTTAAAACTGGTGTGGCAGCATTCTTTTGCAAAATTACCTCTAATGGTCAGTTGTTCCAGTATATAAGGTGACATGAACTTTGAGCAGTGTCACAGTGTTATACACAATGGCACGACAAAAGGAGCTCTCCAAGATTGTTCGGAGCCACACTGTGGCTTTACTTGATGCTGAAGATGTTAAATGCTCCCATGGTGCTATAAGAAGCACCATCAACCATTTCATGGAGACTGGTTTGCGGAAAACTAGTGGCAATGGAGGTGCAAAAGTGCCTCTGATGTTCATCATCTACGCATGAAGAGTTAAAAAAAAAATAAATAAAAAATCGGCAGTTAATAGCGCAACAACTCCGTAAAAATAGCCCCGCCAATGGGCATTACCTCTCAGCCCCTAGATTGCTTGGAATTAATATAAATTGACGAAGGCATTTTCAAGTTATCCTGCTGAATACAAAATTCAAGATGGCGGCGAAAATCGGTCTTGAGCATTGTCATATATATATCTTCGCCTGTGTAAAATTTGAAAACATTCCTGTAATAATTGTGGCTTCCAGAGCCCGGAACATAAAAAATTTTGAACAAAATGGCCACCGGCAGCCATATTGGACGTTCGAAAATGACGAAAATCGGTCTTGAGCATTGTCATATATATATATTTGCCTGCGTAAAATTTGAAAACATTCCTGTAATAATTGTAGCTTCCAGAGCCTGGAACATAAAATCTCTGTGGCGGTGGCAGCCCTGGAACTAAACCATAGTATCTCCCAACTATCATCGTCGGGGAGATGCAATAATACCAGACTAATTGCATTTGCCTATTATTAGAAGGCTATTATATGATTTTAATCCAAACTTTTAAGTTCAATTAACTCCATATCATTATAAAGTCCGACAGACAAAATTCCCAAAAAGATGGATGTATTAACTTTTCTGAATTCACAATATATTTTTATCTAACAAATGATTCTGCTTCAGGGCGATTCCACGCGTGGCGTACAGGACATTTAGAAATGTTTTTGGACCCTGCTTAATAAGCACTCAACTTGCCAGTATTATTGTACCCCGTGGTATTGTAGGGCCCCTTGACTGTTACTCCACCAAGGATAATTTCCATTAAACGTCAACTACAGAGAGGATATTAGGAAAAAACCTGTGTGGTGTACGGGAAACAGGAAATTCAAGATTTTTTCAGGAATCATTTCAGCTCAAAAGGTCTGTGAGTTGGTCAGTGGGAAACTATCCCTGCCATTCTTAAAAAACAGAGCCTTAAAGCAACTAACAGCACATGGGTACAAGTCAAACAATTCTTCTTTATTAAGAAATAACATCTTGAAAATTAGAAGTCAGCGTGGCGTACGGGACAGTGAAAATGTGGCGTACGGGACACTCTGAAAACTCCAACAAAAAACTGTACATCAGTATTTTTTGGTAATACAACAAGCTGTATGTAGTTTGATTCATACAAACAAGTGTTTTAAAACAGTTCTCACTATTGTGGAACAAAATAAAATACTTATTTTTACTTGATAACCAGACCTGTGCCGTACGGGACATATTGTGTGGCGTACACGACACACTTGCTCTTGTTCCTACCATCACTTACTGTACATGTAGTCATTAAATAACTGACAGGCTCTGCTTTATTTTTTGCAGTTTAGGAGTAGGATAAGTTTCCTCCTCAACTAGTAACTAACCTAAATGTGAATCAAAATGAATTTGAACAAGTTCAGAAACATTAACACTTAATCTCAAGACTCAACATAAATGATGGACAGTATTCTCCACACTACACGTTACACCAAACTATGTTTGGTTATGCAAGGCTACTGATAGTCTGAAAACTTTGACAGAATCCGACCAGAGGTTGTAACATGCAGTGGAGGACCTCTTGGCCTTCTAACTACTGAACTCTTCTCATAGAGAAATACATCTTCATTCTCAGGCCACTGAAAATATTTACCACATCGGTTCATCACTGTAACCCTGTAACAATAATTTTCTATACTCAATATCTGACCAGGAAATTCCTCATCCTCATAGATGACAACACACCAATCCCCAACAACTAAATCTGGCACAGAGTAGGTTGATTTAATTGTTGGCGATTGGGGTGGATCTGAAGTTACTGATGTAGACTGTATGGGATTTTAATTGTGCTGTGCGTGGACTCCACAATTTTAACATCAAATTGGATAGTGGCTCAGACCGATTGATCATTCGCGCAGATTGCATAAAAGCGTGTGACATAGCGATGACAAGCAACCAGTTTCATCATAGTAGCAAGTCAATAGTGATGGATAAGCTTCAGTTTATATGCACAGCTTCTTGCAGGTGGCATGGCATGTGCCGACTACTTTATCGAGTGGAGTTATATTTGGACGGGTGAAAGCCTCTTAGCCAATCTTATTGTCGTATATAGTAATTTATTCAAATAGCTCATCGAACTGGTTTCAGAATCCACGTTGGATGTTTATAGATATTAAAATTTATAGACTTTTAGACTGTATAACTTGTGCTCTAACAGTATCAAGTTGATTCATTCTGTGATTGTCTTCAAACATTCCAGTGTTAATAACATAAGAGTGAATTAAATTTGACAGAATTATTTCAACAGTGTTCAGAGGTGTGGTGTAGTGTGGTGATGGTGCTTTTAGCAGGTTTACAAAATAACATTTGTAGCATTACCAGGTAGTTAATATTTCAGTACTAGCAAATAACCATTGAAACATAACATGCATCTGCAAAACTACTATAAAATTGTTTTTATCAACATTAAAATAAAAAATCTGAGGCAATTATTCAAGAAAATATATTTTAATCTTCATAAAAATCCTACAATAATGCAAGTGAGTCATGTGAATTGTACTTTTGGACTAGGGCTGTTGGAATAAATTTCAGGGGTTGAATATTATTCAAATATAAAAACACTCATTAATATTCAAAAGCTAAATGAAGTATTTGAGTGTGTGTGTGGTTTTTAGTTTATAAATGTGTTTTTTTCATCGTTCCTAAATCTCACCCTCCTGTACAACCTCCCCCAACAGCGTGTACACTAGAGCTGGGGCTGACAGTCGCGCCTATTACATAAATTAAATCGACATTTTATTTATGAAAGGCCCAAACAAGTGGGTTGTCCCATTCCAGTCCAGTGGTGGTCCACCAAAAAGCTATCTCCAAAGGTCTAGATTCAAGAAGAAGAATTCACACAACAATGATGGCGACATGCAGTTACCATGGACTGTCAACACATAGCAAAAAAAAAAAAAAAAAAAAATGGTCTTCAAAAGTTAGTTTTTCATCTGCCCTTCTTCTGCTGTTGTACTGTGCAGACTATTTTCCTTGGCGTGACAGTTATTTTGAAATGTCAGCAATGAACATATTAACATTTTAAACTAGAAATCACCATGGGAGCTCTGTCAGGATGGCAGCAAAACACCGTGTACACTTTGCTTTTCCACCCTGGAATGTGCGATTATCAAGCGTTGATACAGAATGTGTTTTTGTAGTAACGTTACGTTAGACTGTTGATTTGTTGTCTATCAATGCATCGCTAAAGGGCTCTCAAATTTTGAATGCAGACTAAAGTGAGATTTTCTCTGGGGGTGCATGACACTCCCGTTTTCAAAACAAGCATAGTTCCATTACTTAAGTAGGCTCCTTTTTTTTTTTTTTTTTTTGAGGATTTGTACTTTTGCTCTACTACATTTAAAAGATAAAAAGTATAGTTTCCTTTGTTACTTTGACACTGGCAACTTAGTTGCTCGATACAAATTTAAAGATGAATTTAATCATTTACGGATTATCTGGATTTTGGCTTTAAAGAACAACATTAAAAGGCTCGAAATTGATCTTTGTGCGGATGTGTCCGCAAGTGGGCGTGGAGCTGCAAATGTTCTAGTTACAATATTTTATCACTAGATGGCACACCGGATCAGTTATTGAATAGTCACAAGCAAAACAAGGTTTAGCATGTTGATGAGTTCACTCAATCCCTGTTTTTGCATGATGTGCAAACTGCTCAAAATACTTGCCCATACCATCTATCCAGCAGTTAAAAAAATAAATAAAATAAATCTCTTGCTACAGAAATAATTATCCCCTGCAGCAGGCACTTCAGCTACAGTGAGCCAATGGTCTCCCCAATCAGTAGTTAAGAAAAATAAGTTTTCTGAAGCAAAAATTAGACATGTTATTGATACTATGTAATTCTATTAGTTATAGTGGTTTTTAAACTGTCAGTAAACTCAAAGACAAAGTATATTAAGGAGAGACTGCCTGTTTGTTTTTTGAATAAAGATTTTCATTCACCTGAAAATTGATTAACAATTAGGAAGAAAATGTGTGGTTGCTTTGCTTCTTTATCTCCGAATTATGAAAAAAATACTTTGTACTTGTACTTTTGATAAATGATTTTTTTTCAAAAACATTTTACTTAAGTACATTTAATTGAGATTGTATTATTTTCAGATTCAGATTGTATTATTTTGCACTGCTCATCTGTCTGCATTTTATTTAATTTTGGATATACTTTTCTTGAAAAATGAACTGCAGGGCAGTGTTTAAGTGTTTAAATATAGAAATGTTTTGTGCCCTGAGCTTGGCTGTTCAATGCATTATTTTACATAGGCTACAACTGTCAGTTCTAAAAGAATAAAAAAACATGTTTTACTTTTTTCCGCTCTGCTAATTAGTAAAACACCTATTTTTGTATTTCTCCTGTGTGACTTTTTATTATTATTTATTTTGTTAGATGCTACATCTGGCATCAGAGTGCATTATTTAGCACATTTATTTCATCACACAGAATTTTATTTTGGAATTCAAGAGCCATGTTAAAGAATTGAAATGTTAACAAGAGATGAATGTCCTTATTGTGTGAATAATTACATTGATGAAGTAATGTGAAAAGAATTTTTTACAGAAAAAATTATTCGATAAAAAAATGTAATAATAATCGTTAGATTAGTCGATTAATCGAAAAATTAATCGCCAGATTAATCGTTTGAAAAATAATCGTTTGGGACAGCTCTAGTGTACACCTCTTACTTCTGACAGTGCGCCTATTACTTGGCTTTTTATGAAAGGCCTGCTAAATATTATCATGGTCCCCAAAAAGCCATAGGTGCTTGATTCAGTGGCATAACCAGAGACTGTGACCATGGACTGTCAGTAATGACTTAATGTCAATTAGTCTCATCTGCTTGTTCTTGTCGTTTTCAGCATTTTCCTTGTTGGTGACAGTTATTTTGAAATGTCTGTGCTTAAAGACATATTAATTGGGTTTAAACTAGAAAACAGCCATGAACTAAATACGGTTCACTGGAAACACTGGTTACACTGGGAATGTACACTAGGCCAACACACTGGGTCTCCTTGGGTTTCCACCCTGAAATAGGTGATCTGGAGGGGGATATTGTACATTCTTGGATGTTTTACTTGAGTAAAGGCTTTACACACTTTGAATTAAAGAACTTACCTTCTGTCAGCATCTGTCAGTCTGGATAAAACAAGGACCTACTTCAGTCTGAAGCCATCTCCTGTTTGCTAGAGTAATGTGAATTCCTTCGGGAAATTTCCAACAGTTTCTAGTGCCCCCTATTGTTTGACACTAACTGGTCAATTAACAAAGTGACCGATATTTTTTTACTTGAAGTTATTCACGTCAGTTTGACTTTAAAACCACATTAAAAGGGAGGAAATGACAGTGTGGCGTACGGGACAAGTTCTAACTACTAATTAACACATCAATTAATAATCAGATGGCAAATTCTCCCTGGAAACAGATGCACCACTGCTCAAAGACAGAGAATATGGAGTATGAAGATTCTTGTTGATTAGATATGGAAATACATAAAACTTCTGTTATCCTGTGTGGCGTACGGGACATGGCGAAAAACGCTTTAACGATTATTGCCTGCCCTAACCCTCCGACTTGAGTTAGCTGATCGAAATTGTGCATGAATTAAATATTTATCCTACCCTATTGACTACTTACAACAAAGATTCTGTGAAAGCTAGAACAATTAGAAGAAAATTTTGCATTTCACACTATTATCAGAATTTGCGAAAAAGTCAAGTTTTTTTGTTAAATCAAAAAAAACATGTTCTCCTCCAATTTTCAGAAAAACATCATTTGGTCCTTGAGGCCTGGGTATCATAGTAGATAACAGGCAAACAAAAAGTGAGTTTACTCAATTTTCAATTTTCTACAAAAAAATCAATTTCTAGTGCGGAATTGCCTTTCAGTCCATATTTGTTTGCGTTTGGCCTGTCAGAAACCACATTTTCACTGCCTGCAGTGAAAACGCTTTTTGCTCTCCTACCACACTTCACACTTTAGCAAAGCAATCTACACTGTTATAAACTGGCACCTTTTTGCCAGTTATTTGAACTGTAATTTTACAATCAGTTTATAACAGTGGTTCCCTGTATGTTAACTGTAAACCATGGTTAAATGCGCGCAGGACTCCACTTACAGTTAAAATAACAAGGAGACAATGCGTTAATTGAACTGTTAAATTCAGTCAATTTATAAAAGTGTAGCTGCAACAGCCATACAGGGCTGTACAGTGCGACATTTCACTTATGACCTAAAAATAGAGACTGTCGGAAAAAATAAAAAAACACTGCAAAATGGATTTCAACCCTTTTAGTTTGCATTTTAATTTTTCGAATACATACAAAAATGGATCAAACTACAAGTTAAGGCTCATGATAAATGTATCGACCTAATTTTAAAATGCGCAATAAAAGTAACTTCCTCTATGGGGCAGACAGACTTGATTATTACCTATTCTCGCCTGTTTTCTTTAGAGGTGAACTGACATCAGAGGCCATCTGAAATGCTTCCAGAAAGAAAAGTGCGATTTGAAGTCTGCTAATTACCAGATGGACAGCTGCCATCACCTTGGCATAATTAGCTAACCTTAAATCAATTCCCACACTTTGCCTAACTTGCAGTCAAGCCATTTATTCAGCCAACTGACCAATCAAAACCAAAGTCTGGCCAATAATGATTAAGAAGAGATAATGAGAAACAGACAAACCGAACCAGGCTACCGTGTTAGATTGAGAGAATGTCAGTAATCTGAATAAATGGCATGCCTCTGAATTCCACCTCTCATCATTGCATTTTGATTATTAAAAAAAAGATTTCTGAAAAAAAAAATCATATTAAGATGGCCCTGGTTTTTAAGCGTTGCGAAATACGCAGTGACTACGTGTCCGAAAGTCGGACAGGGTTTTAATATAACTCCGTGTCCGACAGTCGGATGGTTTTAATATAATTCAGGGATCCGACAACACTGCATTAATTTCTTCAAATCTACTGAATCTTTTAGATATTAAACGTTAATGTTTTGATAAGACCATTCTTCAAGATGAGTATGCAATTTCAATCAATGTTTCAAAGCTCTGCTCAATAAAGTGACAATTGCGCGGGACTTTGTGCATTTATAATCGGTTTAGCGACTGTCGGACAGAGATCCTAAAATACTCCGTGTCCGAAAGTCATAAATGTTCTAATTTTTCGAGTATTCCAGAAATTATTAGGCGTACAAACTTGGCCATGTTTGTGTTCGACCTTCACAAAATGCAAGTTGATAGCTATCGACTTTTCTTGACTTTTTATCGCTGTTTTCTTCCGTTGAAGATAGACAACAGTCTTTATGCTCTCTTTTGAAAATTAGTCAGATAGATCGAACAGATTCACGCATTTCCCACCAGAGATAAAATAGTGCTTGTAGTCAGTGAGCAAATCAATTCCATGAACACTGACATTGTGAATTAAATAACGCATGCACGATCAAGACTGTCGGACGCAAAATGCAAAATAGCCTACTCCATGTCCGGCAGCCAGCAAAAAGTAGAAGTATTGATATGAGATCAGATTTATAACGAAATAAAGAATAAAAATATATCACCAACAAACAGAATATCCGAAAAAGATGGCCCGCAAATAAATAAATCGCAGTGTTCATTGGATGTTCTGTTTGTTGTTAAAATTTTTTTAAATTATTCTTTATTTCGTTATCAATCTGTTCTAATCGTCCTCTTTTTTTTTTTTTTTTTTTTGGCTGTCGGACACAGAGTTATATTGAAACCATCCGACTGTCGTACACGGAGTTATATTAAAACCCTGTCCGACTTCCGGACACGTAGACACTGCGTTAAAAATATACGCGAAGTGGAAAACATTTTGCGAAGCATATCAAACGTGAATGTGAGAAATTATTTTCGATTTGCAATCAACAGACAAATGCACCGAATTAATAATTGAATGGGACTAATTTGAAATTAAGTCATTCATAGCTCTTGATTTTGGTTACTTTTGAGCGTCTAAATAGCCTACAGTGAAGGTGGAAAACATTTTGTTTAAGCGAATCGAACGTGACGTAAATTGTTCTCGCATTCGCACACAGAGGCCAAATGTGAAACTAGAAATGATGTAGCAAACACATTCAGGAAGCTCTGTCATGTTTCATGGTCATTTCAATTTCAAAATGTGACAAACAAAAATGAAATCTAAATAAATTAGACTACCAACTGTTTGATTGCAAATTAAGCAAAGTAAATGGGAAGGGGGTGAAAGCAATTGTTGAGTAGAGGAGGATGATTGAAGACCTTAACTTCGCTTAGTTCAGCACGCAATTTGCCTGAATGTGTTTGCTTGATTATTACATTTGGCCGTTGTGTGCGAATCTTGTTCAATTATTACATTAAAAAAAAAAAAAAAAAAAAAAAGCTAAAAATTTTGCGAAACAGATTTGCCTGAACGTTGCTTGCCCAGTCTTGGTGCATTTGTCCATTGCTTGCAATGCGAAAATAATTGGCAGTTGCTACGGGTACGGCAGTTTTCCAATGCATTTCAATGTAGAGAGGTACGGCAGTCCCAATTTCAAACCCTGCCCTAACCTAACCCTGACCCCTAACCCTAACCTTAATCCCTAATCCTTATCCTAATCCCTTCATATCGACGGCCGTACCCATAAAACTGCCGTATCTCTAGACCAGGGGTGGGCACTTCCGGTGTGTATGCAGGTTTTTATTTCTGTCAATTACTCGAACTAATTGAGTTAATTGATTGCATACACAAATATAGATTTGTGCAAAGATTAGATCAAAGAAAATAATTTATGTGGAAGATGAGTGCAGGCTTTGTGGGCCATTCATGACAATTTGAAGAAATGCGCCTGAAATGTCAGATTCCAGAAATTGTTTGGCTAATTTAGATTATCAACTAATTAAAGGCCAGAAGTTGGTGTGAAAACCAGGGACAGATACGGCCCTCGTTGCCCACCTCTGCTCTAGACACTGCGAAAATAATTTCTCTCTCACATTCACGTTTGATGCGCTTCACCAGTTTTCTACTTCGCGTATATTTTTAGACGCTTAAAAACCAGGGCCATCTTAACATGATTTTAATTTTAAGAAATCTTTTTTAATAATACGTTAAAGTTTTCCGACGTGAGATGGAATTCAGAGGTCTGCTATTTATTCAGATTAGCCTACTGACATTATTTCAATCTAACACGGTAGCCTGGTTCGGTTTGTCTGCTTCTCATTATCTCTTCTAAATTATTATTGGCTAGATTTTGGTTTTGATTGGTCAGTTGGCTGAATAAATAGCTTGATTGTTAGGTAAAGTAGGATCCAAGTCCTGCTGTGGACCGCTGGATGAACTCAGCCAAGCGTGCCAGGCGACTTGACTACAAAAAGCTGCGGGACAGGGATGTTCTCTGTGTTTAAGGGGTGATCTGGGGTTAAATGAAAAATGACACCAGGAAACAACTCAGAATTAATCTAAAGAGGTATATGGAATAAACACCTGTTTATGCGGTTGCCATGGTAACCCAACAAGCTCATTAAATATGCATAAAACTTCTGGCACCAATTCCTCTTTAACTCTATGATAGAATTCAGTTTTTCTTTCATAATTTAAAAGCCATTGCTTATCCAAATGCAATGACATAGCCATTCTTTGCCCAATTTATCAGTTTTGTGATTTTGGGGCATTTTACTCAAATTTTGAAATTATTTTGCGCAGAATCTGACGAATACTCTAAATATTCAAAGTATGTAACAGATAGGGAAATTTTGCCTATGTCATTGCATTTCTAATGAGGTAAAGTACCTGCAGCCCAAATTTCATTTATTTTCAATGATAAATAAAAAAGTGATGGCCGCCACAAACATGAGAAACGTGGAAAAAGTAATACCATAGGAAATCAATGGAAAATGCATTAGACTGCACTGAAACGTTGATTTCAGTTTTTAATTTGTAGCAATTAGTGATTATTAAAGGTGGGTTATTACAGAATATTTTTATTCAAAAAATATTTTTGGAAAAATAATCAAATTTTGCCCATTTAACCCCAGATCACCCCTTAAATAACCGAGCAGTAGGCCCAATGATGCATTACAATGCACATGTGTGTACGTTGTTTGAATGTTAATAATAAAATTGTGTTATTTAAGAAAATTCATAGTGCTCCTAAATTTTTTCTGTGCTCCTAAATTTTTTCATTTAGGAGCACCTGTGCTCTAGTGAAAAAGCTAAGCGTACAGCCCTGCCATAAGATTTCATTTATATAACTACTGTCACTAAAATCATTTTTAGCACCAACAGTATTATTGTGGGTAGCCGACTCACCTTATTGAAAAGACAATTGACTGTATCTGCTTTTATTTGGTGCTGGAGCTCTGTCATCGAGTCAGTCATAATCATTTGCATCAGGGACTCATATGGGACTCAGAAAAAATGTTGAAGAAATCGGCTGTTTGGGAGCATTTCAAAATATATAATGATACCAAAAAAGTGCAGTGCCACTCATGCAAGGTGAAACTGGTGTACTATCATTTTTCAACGAACATGGCGACTCATTTGAGAAGTGTAAGTTTTCTGAATTTGCTCCCCTTAGCTTAACTAGTAAACAAGACTATGTCATCTATTAGGCTCATGGTTAAATTGTTAGTATCCAAAATAGCAAGCCTGTGATGAATAAATAGGCAAACTCCGCATGGAAGTAGTGGAATAAATTTAATAACAAGTATAATATGCAAATCAATAATTTTATGAGTGATAGGAAACGGTTGTGTTGCTTGCACCACACTGCACCTGCGACAAGAAGCCAATGAACCTACACAATTCCAAATTGAGAAAAAATCATGGAAGGGCGAATGAAAAAAGAGAAGTTCTCTGTGATATTATTAAAAACTCTGCAATAGGCTTTACTATAGACATTTGGACATCCCAACAAATGGAAGCTTATATGACTGTACCAGCCCATCTGATTACAGAGGACTGGGAACATATCAATAATGCGCTTGAGCTAAAATGACAATGTCACATAGTGGCAAATACAGCACAGCAACTTGAAGAGTTTGCTGATGCTTTCCAGATACCGGAGCCTAAAAGAGTCACTGAAGTTCATGATACCACAGCGAACAAGATCGTCGGCTTCTAAATTAGTTACGTACGTGTGGAAAAAAAAAAAAATATACAAGAGGCCCATGGGCCTTAACGGTCACCTGAGTTGTATGAAAACTGATGTTATTGATGTGAATGAACCAAATAAACCCATCAATTTCCTATATAAAGTATAGTAAACTTCACCCCCTCCCCAAGGGCAAACATGAAGCCTGGGGGCCATGAAATGAACAATTTTGATAAAGCACCTGAAGACCCTTCCATCTATGAAGAGTATTGTTTTCCAGCATATGTGGGTATGGAGAAGAAGAGTTTGAAAATGTCAGCCAATTTGACAACTTTTAGCCCCGCCCCTCAAAGCACCTGGGGGTGGGCAGCATATAATGCACAATTTTGTTGCATAATTGACTAAGAAAGGTTCCTGCAAATTTTCATTGAAATCGGATCAGCGGTTTCTGAGAAAAAGTGGAAAATGTATTGATCACTTTTAGCCCCGCCCCTCAGAGTCCCTGGGGGTGGGCATCATATAATTCACAATTTTGGTGCATAATTGACCAAGGAAGGTTCCTGCAAAATTGTATTGAAATGGGATTAGCGGTTTCTGAGAAGAAGTCGAAAATGTATTGACCACTTTTAGCCCCGCCCCTCAGAGTCCCTTGGGGTGGGCACCATATAATTCAGAAAATTGGTGCATAATTGACCAAGGAAGGTTCCTGCAAAATTGTATTGAAATCGGATCAGCGGTTTCTGAGTAGAAGTCGAAAATGTATTGACCACTTTTAGCCCCGCCCCTCTGAGTCCCTGGGGGTGGGCACCATATAATTCGCACTTTTGGTGCATATTTGACCAAGGAAAAGTCCTGTAAAATTTGACTGAAATTGGATCAGCGGGTTCTGAGAAGACGTCGAAAATGTATTGACCAGTTTTAGCCCCGCCCCTCAGAGCCCCTTGGGGTGGGCACCATATAATTCAGAATTTTGGTGCATAATTAACCAAGGAAGGTTCCTGCAAAATTGTATCGAAATCGGATCAGCGGTTTTTGAGTAGAAGCTCGAAAATGTATTGACCACTTTTAGCCCCGCCCTCTGAGTCCCTGGGGTGGGCACCATATAATCGCACTTTTGGTGCATATTTGACCAAGGAAAAGTCCTGTAAAATTTGACTGAAATTGGATCAGCGGGTTCTGAGAAGACGTCGAAAATGTATTGGCCAGTTTTAGCCCCGCCCCTCAGAGCCCCTGGGGATGAGCGCCATATAATTCACAATTTTGGTGCATATTTGACCAAGGAAGGTTCCTGCAAAATTTAATTGAAATCAGATCAGCGGTTTCTGAGAAGAAGTCGAAAATGTATTGAGCAGTTTTAGCCCCGCCCCTCACAGACCCTGCGGGTGGGCACCATATAATTCAGAATTTGGTGCATATTTGACCAAGGAGGTTCCTGCAAAATTTTATTGAAATCAGATCAGCGGTTTCTGAGAAGAAGTCGAAAATGTTTACGGACACACGACGGACGACGCACGACGCACGATGGACGACGACGGACCAAAGGCGATTAGAATAGGTCACTTTGAGACTTCGTCTCAGGTGACCTAAAAATGTAAACGTGTTATTTTGCTTAATTACTTTGTTTGGAAGAAGTTAAGTTTTATTTTTTCATTTTCTAGATGGGCCAAAGTAGGCTTTGTGTTATGCACTCATCCCTTTCATAACGACTGAATGTTTGTCACGTCTGTTCTGCACCTCACCATTTGAATTAAAAACACTTTAGAAATTGACATATTTTATATTTTTTTCTTGGATACCACTTCTGTCATGTTGCCTATATTAAGCCTCAGAGGAGAGCGCATTATTACAGCGCATTTGTTGCATCTCGGGTCCATATGTGTGCATTCTGGGGGGGAGGGGGGAGGACTCAAAGCTTCATTCGAATATCTCTGTCAAAGCATCGAATGTGAAAAAATGATATTCGGTACAGCCCTACCCAGGACTTTGGTAAAACCCCTGCTAAGTTCATTGCACCGATTCTGTCCAATTTAGAGTAGCATATTGTCCGTTTTTGCCTGTTAGTGGAATGTCTGTTTCGTTAAAATGGAGTATATTTCCGATTTTACCGTGTTAGTGAGTGATACTTGCTCCTTATAGGGTGTGAAAAGTGTTTATACAAGCTTGCCTTTCGCTTGGATGTTCGGAATTGTAAATGGCAAGCTTTCCGTTGCAGATTTAACATTCTGAACATAAAATATGCAGTTCCTTCAATGAGTACATTGCTGATGCGGCTTTGTAGAAAAATGGACAGAACTCTGAACTTTATAATGAAGAAAAGGTATCTTTTTGGTTTGGAGAGGTTACTGGTGACTATTGATGTCCATTCGCATCTATATTGATTAACACATGCTAAATTCCACTGGAAAATCATTCATCCATATTGAACTTCAAGAGTCAAAAGCTGTTTTGCGTTAAATATCCAATTATTTTATGATTTCACAGTGTGCAATTCAAAGGGCTAAGTCAGCTTGGGGAGCCACATGGAGAGCTCACAAATGGTAGATAATTAAAAAAAAAAAAAAAAAAAAATCACTGTCTGATGAAATAGACTTAGTGGTCAAGGAGTTTATGATCCCAGAAAGTGTTGTTTTAACTCCCAGCCATTTTTCAATTCTCAGTATTTTTTATAATTTCATGGCCAAATTTTCAAGAGGATTTTTTTTTTTTTTTTTCTTGGCCCTTTCTCTGAACACAAATTATGAAAACAAACTGAAATAAGATGTAATTCTAAATGCTACAAGTCTCTTGTTTCATTTAAGCCATTTTCCCCCTCTCTGTGAAGCTCAGCATTATAAAGCATTAAATAGGGTAACACATAAATATAGCCATATTAGGCGTCTGCGCAAAGGGGTTAAGAAGCAAGTCAGTTTCTGTTCCCAAGTTCTAACACTGGGTTCCGATGATTTTATACCATTTTTTAAATCTTCATTATATGCTATTCAAATAAAGCATAAAAACATCAACTAGCGTCACCGTTTTTTTTAATCAAATACTAGGAAGATGAGCAATAACAGTGTATCAGTAAAAGAAAAAATATTTGAGTAGATATAAGTGGTAAAAAAAAATTACCAATACAATCTGAGAGGAACATTCATGTTTGAAACACAAACAAATGTTAAAAATCATTGTCTGTCAGTCAAGGGGGTGACCCTGTGGAATACTTGTTTTGTAAACGTTAAAACATGCAAGCTCAAGAAATTTTATAAGAATAATTGCATCGTGCAATATACTATGGAAAAATTTTTTTAAAAGTTAATCTAAGCATGTTAATACTAGTAATGACTACGTCAACTTTAACTTTTATGCTTGCTGTTGCCATGACCATGTTGGTGATGATTATAAGAGGGGTAGGAGTTAATAAGCTTTGGCTTCAGCCTACACCCTTTCGGTTTTTTACCATTACCTTTTTTCCCCCTTTCTTCTGTCTATTTTGTTTTGTCTATTGAAAACAAAACAAATGTATCAACCCATCAACAAAAAAAAAATCAGAAAAGTCAAAAAACAAAATTCTCACTGATGCACCAGCTGTCTCTAAGTGGCTATATGCTCTGGCTAACATATAAAGCATCATCCACGCTCACATCCCTCCTATAAGCGAATTGAAGTGGGTTTTGGTACACAGAGACCAGCCTATCATATGCACACATAAGGAGCTGGGCACATAACTGAGGTGTAAGAAAGAAGACAAGACAAAAAAAATCAATAAAAGGAGACAGAACCACAAAACAAGTGGAGGTTCCTGGAAAGGGGGAGAAGACAATTAAGGATACACAAGGGGAGCGACAGTATGTCCGGCCATCAGTCCTGACTTGAATCCAATTTAGATGCTGTGGTATGACCTTAAGCAGGCATTTCAGGCTCGAAAACCCTCCAATATGGCAGAATTAAAACAATCTTGAAAACAGAATGCCTTTGTCGAAATTGAGAATAATAATCAGCTAACTGAAACTATGACGAGGTGCGTTCGTTTTTTTGAACCACTGGCAAACCAGGATACTTTTATGACCCAAATTTAAGGCAAAACAGAAAAATGATTGAACTATTTCTATAGCTTCTCTTCAAAAATAGTGGCAAAGCCACTGTGCCCACTTGGCCAGAGATGGCCAAAGTTGAACTTGGCCTAGATTTACATTAGGGCTGGGTATCATCAAGGACGTCACGATACGATACGTACCTCGATACAGTGCCGGACGATTTGATACATACCTCGATACAGTGCCGTACGATTTGATACGATAACGATACCGATACGATAACGATATAGGCCATATATTGCAAAACTCATCATTTTCTGAAATGGTAAAAATGGTGCTGAGAATACAACTTTCTGTGTACGACTTATGTAATCTTGTAATAGGTTGGTACATCTCAATATATTGGTAACTGAGTTGACAAACTATTTTGATTAATTTTTTATGTTCAAATTTATTTAAGATAAAGTGCATATTTCTTATACACGATGAACATTACTTTTTTTTTTCGCTGTAAAAATGAAAAGTGCATGGCATCTTCAGTAACTTAAACCACAGCAGCTCAGGGAAAAAAAAAAAAATTCCCACTAAACTGAACACTGAATAACATGAAAATTAAGTGCATGTTAAGTATCATTCTGACATTCCTATTCACTGTAAACATGAACAAGGTCACCGCCAAAATTATGGCCATTAGTTGCCATTTTGGCCTGCATATGGCATAAAAATATGTCAAATCAAAAACCCGTCGGACATACGATCGATGAAGCCTTCATGCATCTACAGTACAAATCTGAGTGTCATAGCTCAAAGGACAAGAGAGTTACAATATCTGTTTTGTGCTTTTCATGTAGCATCCCCTACTGGCCATTAGTGGCCAAATTTGGCTGGAAATCAAACTCAGCCTACATCTCACAGGAATACATGGACAAGACAAAAATAAAAGGGATCGATCAAATACTGAAGGTGATAGAGTGCTAACAAGGTCATCACCAAAAATGACAGCCCTCTGTCGCCACTTGACCTACATGTATATTGCATAAAACTTGGTTAAATAAAAAATCTTTCTTGATGTGTGATGAGCCCTTGCCATAGCTACCTTCTGTAAAAATTTGAGCATTAGAGCTCAAAGGATAAGGGACTTATGGTCATTTTTGTGCTTTGATTAAGTGCCCCCTACCGGCCAAAGCAGTGGGCCGATTCGACCCAGATTTGAACGTGGCCAAGATCGTATGCCCATACATACACATGGAATATGAAATGGTTCCATCAAAAACGGAAGGCGCTGTAGTGCTGACGAAGTCGCAGGTAAAATTGCAGCAATTGACTGCAATTTGACCTATATACCGCTTAGAATTATGTCAAGTCAAAAACCCTTCTGAAATAAGATGGCCCCTTGCCATAGCTACCTTCCATAAAAATTTGAGCGCTCTAGCTCAAAGGATAAGGGACTTATGGCCATTTTGAGTTTTTCATAAAGTGCCCCCTGTTGACCAAACTAAGTCTAAGAAGCCAATCAGGTCGATTATCAAACTCAATATGCATCTCACGCCTATACAGCCATGCACCGCCAAGCGGGCTAAAAATCTGAGCAGTCTAGCTCAAATGGTAAGGGACTTATGCCCATTTTTGTGTTTTATTATGGGCAAAGTAGTGGGCTGTTTGGGCCAGAAATTGAACTCAGTCGAGATCTTATGGTCATACACCCACATATAAAAAACCAGAAGGCTATGTCAAAAACTGAAAGCACTAGAGCGCTGACAAGGTCAAAGGTAAAATTGCGGTGATTTCCCGCCATTTGACCTATATAACTCTTAAAATATGGTCAAATGAAAATCCCATCTGATATCTGATGACCCCTTACTACCTTCAGTAAAAATCAGGAGCATTCTAGCTGAAACAGTAAAGGAGTTATGGCTATTTTTGTGTTTTTCATAAAGCGCCCCCTATTGGCCAAATTAGTGTGCCGTTCAGGCCAGAAATCAAACTAGATCGAGATCTTATGGTGATACACCCACATATAAAAAAAGCAAAAGGCTATGTCAAAAACTGAAGGCACTAGAGCGCTGACAAGGTCAAAGGCAAAATTGTGGAGATTTCCCGCCATTTGACCTATATATCGCTTAAAATTTGGTCAAATGAAAAACCTGTCTGATATGTGATGACCCCTTACCATAACTACCTTCAGTAAAAATCAGAGCATTCTAACTCAAATGGTAAGGGAGTTATGGCTATTTTTGTGTTTTTCACAAAGCGCCCCCTATTAGCCAAACTAAGAAGCAAACCTGGCCGATTATCGAACTCGATCTGCATCTTAGGCCTATATAGCCATGTACCAAGTTACATTTGATTTCACTGAAAACTAGCTGCTATAGCGCTGACGAAAAGTTAAAGGATATGCGTACTAACCAACGGACGCACGACAGACCACCACTAAGCATGCCCGTCATGGCATTAGCCCTTTTGGCCATGCGGCCAAGCGGGCTAAAAAACTATGAAACTGAACATATGAATGGTTTCATACACTATCCCTCCAAAAAATTTCATCAAAATCCGTTCCTAAATTTTTGAGTAAAGTTGCTAACAGTCAAGCACAGACAAAAAAACATAACCTCCTAAGTGGGGGTGAAAATAGGAATGGGGCGAATACATTTTCACAGCATTGTATTAGCAATGACATGTGGACATGCATTGGTTTTGATACTTCACAAGCTGAAGTCAGTTTTGAGTGGTGCTTCTGAAATTTGGCCTCCCCCTGAATAAAAACACACAAAAACACAGTGCCATGCAAGCACACGCACAACAACCAGCAACGGCAAAAGAAATTTCACCGCAAATTTCTTTGTTTGCTGCAGACTGAATCATTTTTCTTGAGCAATAAAAACTAAGTTTGGCAATCTGGATAGAGGGCAGGGTGCAAACAATGCACCATTCTGTGCGGTCTGCTTTATGCAGGCATTGTGTACAGTACAGTGCAAAAGGACATTCTGTCTTGTGTGATTAAGGAAAACAATCTGTGCAGCATAAATGTAAAGTAGTGAGCTCAGTGCAGAGACAGGCGAAGGTGTTGAACGTAGGTCTTGAATGTAATAGAGTACCTCATTGGAAATTCGCCGATGGTTGTTGTTCCTCATGCGGACCCGAACAGGGCTCTGCACCTCATCGGAGGACGTACCAGATGCTTGGTCGCTCTCGCCATCCGATCCAATCTTCACATTTTCGTGCACAATACCTACACCAAACACACACACACATACTGTCTCAGGAGAGTTCAAACAGGAGTTATGCATGCATAGTTTACAAGAGTGCTTTGTAGACCTAAGGACAAAGCAGGATTCAGACAAGCCCTGCTGCCTTTGGTGAACGGTGTTTAATTTATAGCCTAACACCATTAGGTAATGACTTCCACAAGGGATCCACAAAATGAGGGGCATTAACTTTCAATCCTCTCGACCACTCAGACCCATTTCCATGCGATAAATTAGACAAGTTGGAGGTAAGAGATGAGTTTGAATAGTGATGTGAAACACGACTGCGATGCAAGGTTTTAGCATGAAAATTTACTCTCACACAATAAATGGAATAATAGGTGCAGACAGGCTACTTCTGTACTGCACAGGAAGCCTACAAAATCACAGAATCAAAACATGAAAAACCGAGATTCAATTCCGGTTCACTGCCACCTCAGCTAAAAAATGAGCGAGCACCAATGTTTAATGACAACGAGAGCAAAGCACACAGGTAAGTGCGGTAAGAACATTATATACTGTAAACAGATCCTCCCAACTTCAATGAATTCTGGGAAGAGATGAATACACAGCAGTCACCTTCAGCAGCAATAGCAACCACCATGCTCTTTAAGTGACCTTCGCAGAAGGCAAAATAATGTCAGCTCTATGTCACTCTTAATGTCAGCTTTGTTCCCTAATGCATTGCAAAAGCTACTTTGTGATGGTCATTTTTTCACCTGAGTATTCTGTAAACTAAATACAAGAGGAAAGAAAATGCAGCAATGGAACTAAAACATAACATACGACCAAGGGTCCCCTAGCTTACTGACAAACAATCTTGATGATACAAGTTATGAAAATTCCATGTAAAGTTTGACCTTCAAATCATCATCATCATCATGTCAAGGTCACTAAATTTAAGTTCACATAGATTCATAAGACCTCCTATATGTCTGTATTACAATCCTAAGCACTGGAGCAGTTTTGGTGATACAAGTTATTGGAAATTCAATATATCAATTGTGAACTTTAAAAGTCACAAATCGACTTCAAATGCAGCTTTCCATAAGTCTCCAATACAAACCTTGGCTCTATCTGTAACGATTTTTGTGATAGAAGTCATTGTAATTTCACTATGACAAGTTTGACCTTCGAAGGTCACCGACAGTCAAGTTGAATGTCATCAAATGAAAGTTCATATGTGACTTCCAAGACATGAAGTTTGACATTTGAATCAATGAAAATCAATGTCAAGGTCACTAAATGTAAGTACACATACATTTATAAGACCTTCTGTAATACAATCCTATGCTCTGAAGCAGTTTTGGTGATACAAGTCATTATAATATGTCGATATGTGTTCAATATGTCAGTTGTGAACTTTAAAGGTCACAGAATGTCAAGTTGTGGTCAGCAAATGGACTTCATATATGTCTTTCTAAATGTCTCTATACAAACCTCAGCTCAACCTGTGACCATTTTGGTGAAATAAGTCATTGTAATTTCACTGTCGAGTTTGACCCTGAAAGGTCACTGACAGTCAAGTTGAATGTCACCAAATGAAAGTTCATATGTGACTTCCTATGTCAGTAACACAAACCTAGGCTCCATCTGTGACATTTTCAGTGACAGAAGTCATTGAATTTTCTCTTGGTCAAGTTAGACCTTCGAAAGTCAATATGAAGGTCACCAAATGAAAGTTTATACATGACTTCCTATACGTCTCCAATATAAACCTACACTCAATCTGCAACGATTTTGCTGATATAAGTCATTGAAATTTCACTGTATAGTTTGGCCATTGAAGGTCACTGAAGGTCAAGTTCAAGGTCACCCAATGAAACTTCATACATGGCTTCCTATATGGCCACAATGCAAACCTAAGCTATATCTGTAATATACTCAGTCAAAAAAGAAACTTCACACTCAAAATTTCTAAATATTTTCTTGAAACTTAATACAAGAGATATTATTATTATTATTAGGGGTAAATGCGTTGTCAAAGACATCATGACACAGCAACTCCGACGTGCACAAGCATGCAGCACTTGCCAGCATACATCAAGGTAAAAGCACGTTTCCTCGTGTTCCTAGTCACGTGACCTTATGAGACATGTGCAATTGAGCCCACGTTAGCACGGTAGAGTGACATCTCGGAAAAACAAGTTCTTACAGTCAATTATCCGTTGATTTGCAATGCCAAGACTGTCAAACATTCAACGTGAAACGTGCCATTGGCATGCTGAATACGGAACGTCGGTCACTGACGTTGCCAGGGTTATGGGATGCAGTCGACGGACTATCCATGATCTTCGGACACGCGTCTCCAACAAACTGGCACCACAGCAGACCGACCTCGTTCGGGTAGACCACGGTGGCGACACAAGCAGAAGACCGACAAATCGTCGTCATCGTCATTTGCGTGTCGATTTCTCACTGCAACGTCCACTAGGAATGAATTGTTTTGAGGTCGTGTGACTGCCCAAACCATATGTAATCGCCTGCGCACTGCTCGTCTCCATGCACGATCGGCCATATCGTGGACCAATTTTAACCCAGTTACACCGGCGTCAACGGCTTCTCTGGGCACAACGACATCTGAGATGGACTCAGCGTGATTGGAATAGGGTCGTTTTAGTGACGAATCCAGATTCACTTTGCACCGCTGATGGGAGAGTTAGAGTTTGGAGGAGACGCGGTGAACATAACGCCCAGTGTTGTGTGCAGGAAGTGGACTGTTTTGGGGCGGTAGTGTTATGATTTGGGGTGCCTTTAATGGTCCTGCCCGCTCGACTGATGGTCGTTCAAGGAAACGACAGGATACAGAGCTTTTTGCCATTCATGGCAGCTCATGGCCCAGGTCTGACATTCCAACACGATAATGCCAGACCTCATAATGCCAATTTAACGCGAATTTTTCTTAGGAATGCTGGCATCAATGTCATGGAGTGGCCCTCAAGGTCTCCCGACCTGAATCCCATAGAACATGTATGGGATGTCTTGGGCAGAAGACTCCGTCAAGTAAGGAACCCTCCGCACAATTTGCAGGAACTTGGTGCCATGTTGGTTCAATTATGGCGACGCATCCCCCAAGCTGTGTTCAGACACATCATTCAATCCATGAGGAGATGTTGCGTCGCAGTTGTGAACGCTCATGGAGGGCATACTCGCTATTGACATGCTTTCATCAAGTTGTAACTGACCATTTTTACTCTCTTACATTTCCGTAGCATTTCCGGTGGAACTGGTTACATTATGAACATGATTTTTATGGTACACCTTCCTTAATGGGTACAGAATGGAATTAAATCATTATTTAAAACCACTTTTCTTGTATGTTCAACTTATCGACCTCCAAACAAGTGTGAAGTTTCTTTTTTGACTGAGTATAGTTTTGGAGATAGAAGTCATTGAAATTTCACTATGTGAAGTGTGACCTTCGAAGGTCACCGAAGGTCAAGTTCAAGCCACCAAATGAAAGTTCATACATGACTTCCTATAAGTGTTCAATGCACATATGTTCCCAATCTTCAATATTTTCAAGCCTAGAAACCTTCGAAAATTGTAACATTTTGCTTGACCTCAAGTTTGACCTTTCAAGGTCATCTGAGGTCAACTTTAACACAGCCAAAATATAGGTCATATATTACTTCCTATATGTCAGTAATACAAACTTAATCTCTATCTGCAACCATTTAGCTTCTACAGGCGATTTTGCTGATTCTCCATAAGACCCAATGTTAAAGTACAGCGCCCCCACTAGACCCACTTCCGTCGATTCAATCAAAATGGCACTCGCACTGTACATAAAGTGTATCAAGGTGATTTGATTGCCAGTTTTAGACAAAAAGTTATCAGACAGTTTTTTAAACAGTACATCACATTCTGCGCAAAATTCAACCTTTCTTTGAACTTTACATAAAAATATGCTTGACGGTACTTACTATACTAACTCCATCTTTTCTCGATTAAAGGTGACCTAGAATGTTTGAACGGGGTATTTATTGTTCAGTGAGGTGACATATACATAACAAAATTTTGGTTGCGTCTGTAATGCCTCAGAAGCTTCCTAAAAACCTCTCTCAAAAAGCTATGTTAAGGTGGGGGATTCTGAACGCGTTGTTTTGCACCTATTTGGCGACCTTTTGGGCTTAACTGGCAACCTCATTATGAAATGCAAGCACTTGACGCTGACTGGCTGGCTTTGCTGCCTAAAGCGAAGCAAGTCATAATTGCTTTCCATGTTACTTGCGGTGAAATTCACCTTTACGCAAGTGAAACTGAAACTTCAAGGCACAAGGATTTTAATTCCGCGTGAGAATCTCATTAATAAGCATTCACTGAATATTGCAGACTACGGCGAATAATCCTAAAAAATGTGCTAGACCCATGCCGAATGCGTGAGACTTGGCATCTCTGCTACTTTCGTGTTTTGGTGTTGACATACCAGGCGAAACATCTTCACAAACTAAAGGCTCAGATGCCGACTTCCCATCGTCTTAATGTGAGCATGGCAGGATCATTGGCAACAACAATCTTCACAGATTTATTTCAGATCTCATTTCAAAGCTGTTGTTGAGTGATTATCACGTCATACGACATTAGCTAGACAAGCAAAAAGAATATATTCTATTTTTAACATTTTAAAAACAATCTAACAACAATGTGATACTTACAGTTTGTACTGGTTGTTGAGGTAGACGCAAAGTCGGAACTGCTCCGCTGCATAGCACCAAATGCTGCGAGAAGCCGGCTTGAAATTGTGCCAGGTTAGTAAAACTGTCAGAGGTGAAATGGGCAGAGCAAAGTAACAGTCTGTGGTTGAATGTAGTGGGAATCCGATTAAAAATGAACAGCAGCCACGAATCTCGTGCATTTCTTTCGGTTGGAAGGTTATGGAATGTTTGCACACTGCTTCCACAGCCTGGAAGAGCACACCTGGGTACGCAACTCACCACTTCGCCTTGAACTTCAGGAACACTGCTGCAATTACTTTCCGTAGGGGGCGGGAGAGCAGGTGTATGCAAATTATTTTGAAGGGGAGGAAACGGAATGAGAGTGGGGGGGGGGGCAGTGAGATACATATGACATCATATGTATACGTTGTTCAGATTGGCCCGTTTTCTGGCGGTCATTTTTAAAAGAGGAATTTCTATGAAACGAAGATGTTCAGAATGTCTAGCACTTTTCGTATGTTCTTGAATGCGGGTAGACTACCGTTATTCAACACAGACAAGGTAAAAACGGTTTTTGATTCTATGTCACCTTTAATTGAACATCCCCCAACAATGGATATCACCTACATATTGATATTTGCTCTTACTTAGAGCGCCCTAAAATTTTAGGCCAGTCTCATGACCCTCTTAAGCCGCTTTCCAACCACAGGAACTTTCCCAATGGACCAGGAACCTTTCAAAGAACCCCGCGTGTTCCGACAGTAAGAACCAGGGTAAAAATTAAGTTCCTGGGCCATCGATTTACCCCCAAAATGGTCCCTGCTCAGTGGGGGCCGTATTTTCCAATGGGCCAGGAACTTTGGGGGCACGGCTTGCAGTGCTGAACCAGGGTGCTAGATAACTTTTTTTAAGCACTTGCCCAGTCGGGCAAACTAATTTTCAAACAGTTGCAAAACGCTTGGCCGAAGAGGAATTAAATCCAAATACAACACTATAACACATTACACGGCAAGTCACAGCAAGTTTTAAAACACACAAATCACCAAAAATATTACTTGTATACCAGCTTTTTTGGAGAACTGAACCTCTTTTATTTAATATTCTTCTCTACTTTTGTAGGACTTTTGTAGGCACGTATTGTTTTAAGACAATCTAACAATACTTCTTCACTTACATCATGTACATTTGGTGCATGTGGCGTGTCTGTTGTCTGAATCCAAACAGTAAAGCAAAAACAGAGTATAAAGCATTTTCCGTAAAAATCCTCACAGAACTTTTTATCTCTCATAAAAAAAGCCATCACATCTTTAAATGAAAGAAAGACTCATTGATTGCTCATGCACTACATGCTTTTTTTATATAAATCACTACATCGTTGATCTCTGTCATTCATTTAAACAGAGTCTGAGTTAAAGGAGGAGACAGCACCTCGGCAAAGTATATTTCAGCGGAAAGGAGGAATACTTGAAATGTCTAAAACGCAGTGTTTTATAAATTTTAATTCGGTAATAATCCAGTGCGACGCATTTTTAAACCAGCGAGTCTTCAAATTGGCTTCAATACCAGGGGGCAGACATTTTTACTTGGAGAATCTTCTGATTTTGAATTTGATCTTCGGAAACCTCACCTTTAAAACTGCATAATAACCTTAACCTCTCGCAGTTTACATCTCCCGATTAGCCACAGTTGCTCAGACTAATTAGTAAAAACCGACGACAGTCTAATTTACTTTTGAAAGCATGGTTATGCATTGCACCACAAAATTATGAGGCGTCTTCCGCACATAAATGACGACGTAACATATCAATATGTCTTCATAATTTCAGCGCTCGTTAAGGAGTACAGATTTGCAGAAATTAGTTTGTGAGGCTGCGGGAATCCGTTCTTTATTTTGAATTTTGTTATGACTAAAGGGCGCTGTAAGGTTGCACAGCTGTGTGACAATCCCAAGGACGGCAAAAATAAATGCAGCAAAGTCAGCGAAGGTTTTGGATTTACAATGCGATATCAATTATATACATGTAGGCAATGGGAATTCACCTTTCATTACCATTTCTAATTATGGGTCATGTATTGGTCTTGGTCGCTCAGTCGATAAATTGTTTGATTGTTAATCAGGCCCGCTTAAATAAAAACAGCTTGCGGCCAGCGAAGTCATAAAGGCAGAGCTTACAGAAGGCCCTTTGAACTACTCCATGGCCCGGATGAAAGGAAAGAGAACAACTGACGTCACGAAAGAGAATAACTGAAGCACAAGCACCGCGGCCCTGGCATTTGATTGGATAATGCGTTCGAAATGCACACTCACCCACTATATAGGGCACTGTGTAGTCAATGTTCTACGCTGAAAACAACATCGAGAGTGAGTGAGCGAGTGGACACGTGTGCATTCCAAAAGCAGCCTTAGATTCCCCAAGTAAAAATGTCTGCCCCCTGGTATTGAGCCCGATTTGAAGACTTTCCGGTTTAAAAATGCGTCGCACTGGATCATTACCAAATTAAAATTGATAAAACTATGCGTTTTAGACACTAAAAGAATTCTGCTTTCCGAGGAAATATACTTTGACAAGGTGCTGTCTCCTCCTTTAACATCCACCATGGTTTCAAACACTCTATCAGACTGTTAGTCGGTGTAACCCTCTTTCTTTGTATGCCCGTGCAGAAAAAAACTGAAAGAGCCAGGTCATTTCAATATAATGATGTAGTAAAGAGGGTCAAGTTTTCAATGCACCTATACCAATAACCTGCCCATCTGCATTACTGTTCCTAAAACTCAAAGTTCCTGGAAATTTTGGTTGGAATGTAGCTTTATACTGGGATTTAGAGTGCTTCAGGGCCACCGCTGAAGCACTCTAACTCCCAGTATAAAAGGGGTGATGGAACACTGGGGCTTCTGTGGGCCCTACTTGGCTGTGAGCTCCTTGAGTTGTCATCAGCTTTGACTGTACCACAGACCAAGCAGGGGGAGTCAGAGGCAGGCCATAAAACATCGTCACACTGCTGGTGCAATGATGAGGTCAACAGATCTATACTTCCCAGCGTGGGTCTCCCCATTGTAAAGTGTCCAAGATTGATGTAATGCACTGGGGGGGGGGGTGTGTGTGTGTCATTTTATCTATGGCTAGTCTCAGGTTCTCTCCTGAGGTCTGGCCACTAATTCTGATATCGGTAATAGTACTCTGCCAACCGGCATTCCTTTCACAGCAGCCGTCAGAGCAATTGTAATTAGGCCAAAAAACGGAATTATTTAAATATTTCTCAGACAGCGTGTGTGCTTTTACTTTAATCAAACCTACTTTTGCCTCCATCATGCTTCACTCAAAGAATGTCGCTTAAATTGATTGGATGAGACCTAGGTGATGCTACATGTGCAAAAACAGGATTATTGAGACCAAGAAAGTAAAGAACTTATTTGCATCCAGAGCATCGACCATGAGGACTTCAGTCAGGCGGTTGGTGAAGATGTAAAATTGAGGCTAATTCACTTGATCTGATTAGACTACTAAAGGATCCGTTCCAGTGCTCAAAACCCCGAGACTTGATAACAGCCCAAAGTTCAGTTACAGCTAGCTAGCCCTATAACAGTTAACCAGCCCAGTTTGCCAGACAGCCCTGTTACACTAAAGGTGTCCCATAACAATTAACCTGAAGTTTCAGTAAATCAGTCTTGTTAAGTGAAGGATCCTAGTTAATCAGACAACTGTTACATTTAAACACCCCAGTTTGACAAACCTGTTACACTAAGATAGCCTGTTACTGTTAAACAGCTCATTTACCCTTAAACAACCCTGCTCATATGAGGAGCACAGACACCGGGTGTGCCCAGAAGTAAACGTGAAGATTAGAAGATCTATCCCCACTCTCAACACCACTGCTGCATCTACAGGCCATTACCACAGCAGTGCACTCACGCACTTTTACCTCAGGCCTGTTTATTCAATAAACAAAGGCGTTTCATAAAACATGCAGTCCTGTTTGCAGCACAGAGCCAACCATAATGCTTAATAAATATGCCAGCACGCACATTCTACTGTCTGGGCATGACTATACGACCCAGCCAAATAGTCATGCCACATAGTCACGCCAGTAAAAGGCTCATTACATACACAAGATGCTGCAAAGCAGTGAAGCCGCAAGGACAACCTTCCTCAGAATGAGGAAAAGATTATTTTTGCGTTAAAAAGACCAATCAAAAAAGACATTAAAAAACCATCACACTATTGTCATTAATATGAACTTACACAACCATTACTACTATGATTACAACTACTACAATTATTAGTACTACTAATGATAATAACGACTAAAAAAATAATAACAATAACAGAATTACCTCATTTTTGCCAAACTGATTCTAGCAGTACAAGTGATATGGCAGAACATGTCACATCTCAAAAAAAGGGAAAATAGTGACAGAAGGGCTGAGGACCTCTGGGTGAGTCCAATGCAAGATATACTGCTCTATTATACTGAAGCATCATCAAGTGAAATGATCCTACAAATTGAACAGAAGAGCCGAACCATAACTGCTCTGTGCTCCAGCATTCCTTGAGAAAACTCAAATTGCACCTTTTTTCAAAGGCATAATTCCCTATCAAATTGTAGCAGCCAGCATTTCTCTGCAGAAACTGCTTCGTAACTATAGCAACCACAGTTGGTCACTTCCAAATTATTGCAAAAGCAGGTTTAGCTTGTCTTACCATGTTTCCCTTTGATGTTTCTCCCACGAACCAGAGGTAGAGTAACCACACTAACCATGTTTTTCCCTATCAGAATTGCACTCACAGCAGATGTCGCAGAAAAGAGTACTCAGCAGCTTTCAGATTCTGTTAACATTAATTGAGCATATCTGAGCTGCATGAACACTAATCGTGACAGGCCCGGCTCATGTGGAGGAAAGTGGCCGGAGCCCCGGACTCACCGATGCGGCTGCCTGGCGGACGGCAGGTCTCCAGAATCTTCAGCATGCGGAACGGTGAGAGCCGCTGAGGCTCCCGGCCCCCGCCGTCCCCCATACCGCTGTCCTGGGGAGACACGGCGGGCGGCGCACTGCGGGGCGGAACAGCCACCGTCCCGAACTGGGGGGCAACTGGGGGAAAAAAAAACCGCCGGTGGCAAAAGAAAAAGAAAAGAAATACACAAACGACCACGTTCCTCTTCGGGAGCGCAGGAAAAGAGCTTCAGAGACAGGCCGCACTGCTTTATCACGTACAGACTCCACCCCTGGCAAGCTATCCGCAACTGCTTCTAAAACCAATCCTCCGGTACAGCCCCCGCCCTTCCTGAGGGCTCCTGTCAGAAACACACGCCCTCTCTCACTGCCACTGACCAGGGATGGAAAACCACTCAGTCACAGTTCCTCAGTGCAGGTAAGGTCTGAGGGGGAAATTCTGCGCTCGCTAACGCCGGCGAGTGTGCCGCTCTCTCTTAAGCTCTCCCCCCGTTCCTTCCCTTTGTGTTGGCAGTGCAGCTACAGTCAGAATGATTGCGCTGACTCAGGGGGTCCAAATGCAGTGTGAGTACACAGGTGACGGCCGTGCGCATGCAAACACCACGCACGCGCACCTTCCTGTCAATTACCCACACGCCAGACCGCAACGCTCCATTAAAATCAGCTGGCCTTCCGATAAGGTCTGCAGTACATCCCCCCGCCTCCCTTTTGGAGCGCGGAAACGCAATTACGATCTACAGGCCTTTCATTCTCCCTCCCCTGCTCTCACTCTCTCTCCGACCGCCTCTTCTTGTCGTCCACACTCCTTATTTCAGTTCTGTGCAGTCCCCAAATTTCCCTCCTGCAACCCTTGCGGCGCTCTTGGCTCTTTTTCCTCTTTTCACCAGATATTTTTTAGTCCGCAGCCGTCTGGCACAATCCCGGCGTTTTTACCAAAGCGTAGCGCTGTTCGTCACCCTACACGCACTCCATCTCAATCTCCATTGTCTGTGCCTGATCCCAGACGTGAAGCGCAAAGATTAATCTCTCTGCCAGTCTCTCGTTGTGCCTGCCGCGAAAACCTAGGCGGGTCCTGCGTGCTGACTCCCACCTTCCTCTGGCGAGATTCTCTCTCCCTCTCTACAGCACAGACGACAAAATCTCTCCCACTGCTCTTCCCTGGCGTCTCTGTTGCTGTCTCCAATGTAGCAAGACAGACCTGCAGCCAGTCCTCCCGGAAAACAGAGCACTACGGCAGCACCTGCTAGCCCTAAACCACACCCTCGCTCCCTCTCAATGCAAATCCCACAGCACCTCCCGCACTTTCTCCTCTCTCTCCTCCCCCGGGCTGCAGCACACAGGCTGTTATTTATCACAGACAGGAAGCCACATAGCGACAGAGGCGTAATTAACCCTTCAACACCTCCCCTCAACCCCCTTCAAACAGAGGCAGGACAGAGTCCTAGCGGACGCGCAGGGGACCCAAGGAGACCTTTCCGCTCACGTGAGCGGTAAAACACCCCCATCGGTACGCAGCACACGTACACATTACCACATAGAGGGTTAAACACCAATGCTATCAGGCAGCGCAATTAACAGAGCAGGTGTATGCAGTGAATACACCCCAGCACCTCTTGGTGTACATTTTAACCCTTTCACTACCGCTTACTGGGAATAAGGCAGGCCTTGCTGACTGTAAATTTTCGTGCTATCACAGCATGATATTGCATGTGGATTTTCACCCCCTTTTTCGAACTAAAAACGCCAGAAATGGACAATTTTATGTACAGAAAACATGTTCAAAATACATTTACCTTTCCATTGACACATATCTTTGCTTAGTTTTTCAAACAGAAAAAACAGAAAATGAGGATAAAAACCGTATTTCGGTTTGTCAAGACAAGACGATTTCTCCTCTATGGGATTTATGTACAAACGGAGATACACGCGCATTTCTGTACAAACAGAGATACACGTGCATTTGTGTACAAACGGAGATACACTTGCTGCGGCAGGTACTGCCTGCAATGGCGGTGAAGTCAGCGAGGGACTGTGCATAACCGGAGGATTGGAAACTACGGGAAGCCTGATGACATCACTGACGTGTTGTGCGATACCAGATTCGTCCAAAGGGGTGTTTTGTTGCGGAGCTTTGACAGTTTTTGTGCGGGACTTTCTCTAGGCGCAAAATAGCAACAATGGTAAGTGATGCGGGATCGGCGCTGTCGCGGAAATGCGACAATGGTAATGAAAGGGTTAATAATGACGTCACGGGCGCACTACTTAGCCCTGCTGGAAATGCGGTTAATACACCCCAGCACCTCTTAGTGTACATTTTAATACTGACGTCACAGGCGCACTACTTAGCCCTGCTGGAATAGTTTCATCAGGGGTCATTTCATATGAAATCAACAAAAGTACAAGAATCTTCCACGATCACAGTCTCAGAATTGGCTCAAATTTATTTTAGGAGTACCTCTATATTCATAATGAACACATGCAAAATTTTAGGCTCTTATTCCAAGGGGTTTCCAAGATATGGCCCACCAATAATCTGAGGCCACGTCCCCTTTTTGCCCTTGCGAATTGTGAATGTTAATTTATAGGGATTTTGGAAGCCAATATCTGTGGAACAAATCGTAGATAAATTTTGACAAAAGATTATCAAAGCCTGGATCCAAATTACCCTGAAGAGCAATTTTCAGCCCATACCTATAATTTGTTCCAAAGATATTGCAGGGTTCTGCTGATGCTTGTCGGCCCCGACCAGCGCTCTGAATCCACCAACCACCACTCAGCTTTTCCCCACCAGCTCCATTTTACAAATTACAGTAGTTAAGTGGAATTCAAAAATTCTATCAAAAGTATTTGGATACAAAACAGAATAAAATAGGACCAAGGTCCTGTAGCTTACCGGCAAGCAGTCTTACAGCGATGATGCAAGTTATGAAAATTTCATAACATAACATAACATAACATGAATGCCGAGAACAGGCCGTTCAGCCCAACTAGGCTCGCCAGATGTGAAGTTTGACATTTGAATCAATGAAAATCAATGTCAAGGTCACTAAATAAAAGTTCACATACATTTATAAGACCTTCTGTAATACAATCCTAAGCTCTGAAGCAGTTTTGGTGATACAAGTCATTAAAATATGTCAATATGTATTCAATATGTCAATTGTGAACTGCAAAGGTCACAGAATGTCAAGTTGTGGTCAGCAAACAGACTTCATATATGACTTTCTAAATGTCTCTATACAAACCTTGGCTCAATCTGTGACATTTTGGTTATACAAGTCATTGTAATTTCATTGTGGAGTTTGACCCTCAAATGTCACTGACAGTCAAGTTGAATGTCACCAAATGAAAGTTCATATGTGACTTCCTAGATGTCAGTAACACAAACCTAGGCTCCATCTGCGACCGTTTTAGTGATACAAGTCATTGAATTTTCACTAGGTCACATTTGACCTTGGAAGGTCAATACGAAGGTCACCAAATGACAGTTCATATATGACTTCCTATATGTCTATAATACAAACCTAGACTCCATCTGTGACCATTTTGGCAAGACAAGTCATTGTAATTGCATTATGTCAAGTTTGACCTTCAAATGTCATCAACAGTCAAGCTGAATGTCACCAAATGAAAGTTGATATGTGACTTCCTATGTCAGTAACACAAACCTAGGCTCCATCTGTGACATTTTCAGTGATAGAAGTCATTGAATTTTCTGTAGGTCAAGTTAGACTTTCGAAGGTCAATATGAAGGTCACCAAACAAAAGTTCATACATGACTTCCTATACTTCTCCAATATAAACCTAAACTCAATCTGTAACGATTTTGCTGATATAAGTCATTGTAATTTCACTGTATAGTTTGGCTGTTCAAGGTCACTGAAGGTCAGGTTCAAGGTCACCCAATGAAACTTCATACAAGACTTCCTATATGGCCACAATACAAACCTAAGCTCTATCTGTAATAGTTTTGTCATTGAAATTTCACTATATGAAGTTTGACCTTCGAAGGTCACCGAAGGTCAAGTTCAAGGCCACCAAATGAAAGTTCATTCATGACTTCCTATAAGTGTTCAATGCGCATATGTTCCCAATCTTCAATATTTTCAAGCCTAGAAACATTTGAAAATTCTAACATTTTGCTTGACCTCAAGTTTGACCTTTCAAGGTCATCTGAGGTCAACTTTAACACAGCCAAAAGATAGGTCATATATTACTTCCTATATGTCAGTAATACAAACTTAATCTCTATCTGCAACCATTTAGCTTCCACAGGCGATTTGGCCCATTCTCCATATGACCCAATGTTAAAGTACAGCACCCCACTAGACCCACTTCCGTCGATTCAATCAAAATGGCACTCGCACTGTACATAAAGTGTATCAAGGAGATTTGATTGCCAGATTTAGACAAAAACTTATCAGACAGTTTTTGAGAAATAATTTTTTGAAATTTCAAGTCGTATCTTTTAACATTGCTAATATATTCCCTGACCTCGAGTTTGACCTTTCAAAGTCATCTGAGGTCAACTTTAACATAGCCAATGTATAGGTCATATTTGACTTCCTATGTCAATAATACAAACTTAATCTCTATCTGCAACCATTTGGCCTCCACAGGCCATCTTGCACATTCATAAAGTACAGCGCCCCCCAATAGACCCACTTTCGTCAATTCAATCAAAATGGCACCCGCACTGTACATTGATGGTACCAAGGTAAATTGATTGCCTGATTTAGAAAAAAAATGTATCACGCAGTTTTTGAGAAATAATTTTTTAAAATTTCTCAGTCCTATCTTTAACATTGGAGCTAAAATTTCAAGGGCCCATAAAACGGACAAAAATGATTCAATCAAAAATCCGAGAAAAACGACTGGAGATATGGTCTAGTTGTAAGTAATTGCAAATTTACACGAAAATTCCTCAGGCCAAAAAAAAAAGATAAAAAATGTTCCGGACGACGGACGATGGATGCCACACCACGACAATAGCTTATCGGCCCATGGGGCCGGTAAGCTTAAAACAAGTTTATGCATATGGCATCCATCTATGAAAATTAGAGGCATCTCGCTATGCACCATGGAGCACATCAAAGAAACAGTAATCTCTGGTGACGGAGAGGCAGTATTTGCATTCAAATTGTCGCAAAAATTTTTCTAGCTCGTGCACACAGTATGCTCGCATTGCATATCTCCACCAACTCTCAGATTAAACCTACGACCCTCACTGACAGGATCATTCGTGAATAATGTGTATTATGCTTCGTAGCTCGTGGAAGGCGGATTGTCAGGTTAGGAGACGGCAGAAATTTTCCGTCCAGCACTTCTAGCATCCTGGGCAGAACGCTGTATTGGCCTCCAAAATCCCTATAAATTAACATTTGCAATTCCTGAGGGCAAAAAGGGGGCGTGGCCCCTGATTTTTGGGGGGCCATATCTCGGAGACCCCTTTGAGTAGGACCCTAAAATTTTGCGTGTGTTCATTATGAATATAGAGGCACTCCCTAATTAATTTCAGCCAAATCTGAGTCAGTGACCTGGGGACCTCTGGTTGACTTCATGTGGAATGACCCACAGGCCTGAATACCTGACAAAATATTTAGGAGAAAGCATTTTCCTGAGACGTCTCATACAGGCCTTATGGAAGCTAGACTCCTGATATAAAGGCATTAGGGCCCAATCAGTCTGTGAACCATGAAAGATTTAAGAGAAGGGGAGGACATAGTAAGATGAGATGATGCACCCAGATCTACTCAACAGAATGTCCACAGCTATTGCTGGCATAGGTTTAGCGTTTGTGACAGGACAGTCTTGAAGACTAAAAAGGAAAACTAAAATGGAGTCCCCCTGTTCCTAAATGTACTCTGCTCAGAGCATCTCAGAACGACTTGCTCCAAGGCAAGAATGGCAGCAATATAACTCGTAAGTATTAAGCAGCACTGATTTACGATAAAATGTATATTTATTTCCTCGGATCTACAGGCCCCGGTTACACTTGTCATTCCATTGGTCTTCTATCTAGATATAATATTCCAATTTATAATATGATTTATCCACATTGTATGCATACTTAGCCACATCAATTCATCTTTGATAGACTGAGTCTGAACTGCAGTGTTCAGAACATGCACGGCAACTAATTGACAGTTTTTCAACGGCAAGAGGGGTGTTACCAGAATTATCGTCCTAGTGTGCAGATGTGGGAGATCTTTTTTGCTGTTCAGGCGAATCCTGGAGGGCCAAAACCAGCACCACATGTTGGAGTATCTACTACAGTGTAGCCATAGACAAAACATGTCTTTTCCAGCGACGAGTCAGTTTCATCATGCCAGGCTAGCCAAACAGCCAGTCTGGCTTGCCCTTTTCTCAAGTGGCCGTGGTGCCCAAAAATTACCCAAAGTGGTGATTTTCAACACAGTGACTGAGCTGTGCAGCTCCCGTCGTCACGCTGCGCTGGACTTCTGAGCACTTTGTGCGACCAACGACACACCCATGCACTAACGAATACGGCAACGTTGTGTGAGGTTCGTATCCTACAACCATGCATCCTTCTGGCTTGAGAAAAATCAGCTCATATTATGTTTTAAGCGCAAGCAATTAAATACTGTTGGTGTCAAGTATCAATGTGTTTTTGGGATGGGTGAAAACGGTGGTTGTATAACTTTCCTCAACAGAAACTAAACTTTGAGAGCGAGCTGTTACGATTACCGACTTCATTACTCACAATATTTACCCAGTGAATAATGCTGGAACACTGTTACAAAGTAAAAACAAATGTTTCGGGCTCCAGTCCGTGAAAGAACAACAATTTTCATGCATGTGACCTTTGATATTCATTATAAGCTCACATTTTGGTTCAGAAATTAGTTATTTTCATCAATATCATGTATTGCCTTCCTTTTGCCCAGATTTTTGCCCACACATACAGATATGAGAAGGTACAGACTATAAAATGCTGAGTAGAGCTGAGTAGAGGGGGCTTTGTGAAGCAAACGGGTCCCATGATAGCCGTTATGAAGCAATCAGTCACTCACCAATTCCCTCCACCCCCCCAAACTCACCCAGCCCATTTGCAATGCCACAGTCAGCATAACACCATAAGAGTGTGGAAGGCTGAGCAAAACCGACGGATCAAAAACACACTAAAGCAGCCAGAGCATGAACACACGCAATCACTCACAGATCATTTTTTTATGCCATCACCCAGTCAAGATGCATGGTGCCTGATCTACGAAAACATTTAGCACACGCAAAATGTGCAAAATGGTTGCGCTGGTTCAGAAGCACTAAAACAACTTGTAATTGGTGAGGAAGTTCATTTTCTCTCCACACTAAATCATGTCACTGAAACAGCATGTGCAAAAAATACTGATGTCTGCTGAAGCCACTGACAAATCTGACCCAATGATAAACATAAAAACAAGAAGCCTGTCGGCCTAGAGAGCTCCGCTGAGGATGAGTGAAATGTCCATGTCATAACTTAATTTCAGAAATTCTTTAAAACTATTGCAATATGAACACGACACATTTGGTAGCCAGAATATACTGTGAACCAGTTTGGTGTCACAATTTATGTAGTATAACAATAGAACCAAATTGCAAATTGCAATCATATATTTCAATCATCTTACCACCAAGCAATACTAACAACCAGCAAATACCCTTTCCCCCCAGTACATCACAAATATAGCAGTCACAATCCTTCTAACACTGCCATAGGAAAATATGATGCGGAACAATATGATGCAGAACAATTAATCCAGAACAATGATCCGGAACAACATGATCCAGAACAATGATCTGGAACAACGTGATCCAGAACAACATGATCCAGAATAATGATGACGAACAACATGATGCAGAATAACATGATCCAGAACAATATGATTATTTCAGTCATCCTCAGCTGAGCTCTCTAGGCCAACAGACCTCTTGTTGAGATATTAATGAAAGACTGAAAAAATGAGCACAAACACTGATTTTCTAAGTCCAAAATGCTGAATTTCTCAAAAACTGGGACATAGAATTTTCTAATTTTCACAGTGAATATTCAGAATATCATAAGGAAGACCTGCACCAAATGAGAAAAAAAGTTATCAGACAGTTTTTGAGATATTCAAATTTGAAGGGGAAAGTTCATGGCGGACAGACAGACAGACAGACACAGGCAGAAAGACAGACAGACGGACGTCGGACGACTTGGCATTAGAAAAGCTCCGTTGATTGCCGACTATTGTCATAACGGAGGTAAAAATGCGCACAAACACTGATTTTCTAAGTCCCAAATGCTGAATTTCTCAAAAACTGGGATGTAGAATTTTCTAATTTTCGCAGGGGATAATCAAGAACATCATATGGAAGGCTCACAACAAATTAGACAAAAAGTTATCAGACAGTTTTTGAGATATTAATGAAAGACTGAAAAAATGAGCACAAACACTGATTTTCCAAGTCCAAAATGCTGAATTTCTCAAAAACCGGGATGTAGAATTTTCTAATTTTCACAGTGAATATTCAGAATATTATAAGGAAGGCTCACACCAAATTAGAAAGAAATTTATCTGACAGTTTTTGAGATATTTCAAATTTGAAGTGAAAAGTTGACGCCTGACAGACAGACAGACGGACGGACAGACAGACAGACAGGCGCCGGCCGACTCGGCACTAGAAAAGCTCCGCTGACTGCTGACTATCATCACAGCAGAGCTAATTAGAACCAGCCAAATGTTGCTCAGGGCCAGATTTACTGCAACCCTTGTCTCTCAAGCCAGACCATCTCTTCCATAATGTTTGAAAGCTACAAAGAAAAGCCTGTATTTCAGCCCGTTAAAATTTGAAAAGAGGATGCTGTCATCATCTAACTGAAAAATGTCTTTGAAGCGTATGAGCATTTGCCCAACCCGACAGTGTTCGTGAAAATGTATTCCCCATAAAAACATTACCGCGACAGCCATCTTGCATGGATGATACACCAATAAACCCAGTGAAAGAGGACACTAAAAGACGTCATTGCCACGCAGATGAACCTCACACAAGCCATGGACTCCCACTACATTTCAGCGTTAAGACACGCAACAAATCTGGAGGTTAGTCGGTAATGTCATTGAGTTGGTTGCATTTATCTGACTAATTATTATCTAACTTTACAACTGTCAGCTAGCTAGCAGTATTTTGTAGTTCATATGCCAAGAACAGGTCACAGGCAGATTATCTGTTTGAGCAGATGTCTGACATGGATTTAATAGGTCGATGTTCGGTCATGTGATATCTCTCTTTTTGCTGAACACTGTAACGTGTGGGGAGACAGGCAATAACATCCCAGTGGTTCTGCAGTGTGAAATCAACCAGATCAGAAAAGAAGCTTGATGGACGCATCAGTAATCTATAAGGAAGTCTCACAGGAAAATGCTGTTTGGTAAAAAAGTTCTCTCCCTTAATTAATTTTCTTGCAAAACACACCTTATCAACTAATTTGGTATGAAAAATATATTGACCATGTTCACACTTGCAGTCAGAATGAATCTCCAAATTCACTTCTTCTTTTTAGTACATGAGAGCACAGTCACCCGTCAATATGCACCCAGGTGTGGAGCCCTTGAAAAGGCCACTTGGGGTCAGGTTTAATGAAGTCACTGGTCCCAAAGGGACAGCAGTGGGGGAGGAGATATCATGGGAAGGGCAATCAATTACAGCAGAATAGATCAACTCAGACAAGCATACTAGATGTGGTAATAGGCACATCGTTCACTATTATATTTGCAATTTCTGAACAAACTAAATCCATCGGACAGATGAAATACAGTGGGATAAAAAATTACTGGCACCCCTGCCTGGCAATGCACAGACAAAATAAAAAAAAATATAAACAAAGTGGCACTCAGGAGAGCGCATGCCTCCATCACGCCATTTGTTCTTTTGGTTACAGAATATGCTCCAGATCACTTCCAATATTAAATCAACTCTTCCTTGGAGAACCACCCATCATCCTGCCAAATTTTGTGCCACACTGTTCATAACTTTGAGTTATCCGGACAGAAATATCACACAGACTCACCCTAGACAGATATATTTTAAGTCTTCCGGATCCAGAATCCAGAAAATGTTCCATATCACTTCCAAAATTGAACCAAACCATTCATAACTTTTTGAGTTATCCTGTTCACAGACAGATAAAATCACTCATAAAGCAAAGACAGGCCAAAATATTCAAGATCAAAGGTCAAGGTGCCATTAATTGGTGACCTTGACATTGCCCTTGAGCATAGAGTCGTCATTTTCAATAAGCCTCATCTAGATGCTGGTGCCAACAATATGAGCTAACTTGGAATGAAATGTGGCCAGTTGTTTTTGCTAGAAATTGCAAACACACAAACCGAACCAATCAATAGACATGCCAAAATCTATGTAACAAACAGGGGTGAAAACATGACCTCCTTGGTAGAGGTAACAATATACAATCATTATAAAGAAATGGAATGTACCATCATGTGTGAAATACTTTATTAACGTGTTGATGGAAACAACCAAAATCATTAAGACAAAAGTAGTCAAGGTTTCACAACAATTGGCACCCTTTTTTTAATACTTAGTGCAACCACCTCTGGCAAGGATAGAAGCATGGAGCCTTTTCCCATCATTTTTGACAAGGTTAAGGCACACATTTTAGGGGATTTTGGAACATTCCTCCGAGTAGATCCTTTCAAGATCCATACATTGTTGGGTCTGCGTTTATCAACTGCCCTCTTCAACTTAGCCCACCAGTTTTCTGTTGGATTTTGGTCTGGCAAATGAGATGGCCATTGCAAGACGTTGATTTTGTTGTCACAGAGCCATTTCTGCGCGGATCATGAGTTTGGGTCACCATCTTGTTGGAGAGTCCACCTACAGCCAAGTCCCAGCCCTCTGGCAGAGGCAACCACATTGTCGGCCAAAATATCCTGATATTTGGTGGAAATCATCATGCCATTAATCTTAACCAGTGCCCCCGGACCTCTTGAATTAAAACAGCCCCAAAACATGACTGACGCATATTTCAGCGTGGGTATGAGGAGCTTCTCCTAGTATGCATTTCTGCTTCAAATGCCATATGTCCTGATGATGTATCTGACTGAAATATGCAATTTTGGTCTCATCTGACCAAAGTACCTTGTTCCAGTCATAATTTAAATGACGTTTGGCAAACTCAAAGTGCTTGCTTATGTGTCCTCTGGTCAGAAAAGGCTTCCTTCTGGCAACCCTTCCAAAGAGCCTGTGGTTGTGGAGGTGGAGCCTGATGGTGCTTTTTGAAACATGGCGACCCCAAGATGTGCCAAAGGCCTGAAATTCCATCACAGCGATTCTTGGGTATTTTGTTGTTTCTCTCACCATCCTCCTCTGTATCCTTGGGGGGCAATATACAGTAGCATCCTCTACCCTTGAGGTTTTCACCAGTTCCATATCTTTGGAATTTTTAAATAATTGCCCTGACAGTGCTCAGTAGCATATTCAATCGTTAGTGAATTTTCTTGTAGCCATTACCAGCTTTATGAAGGTTGATGACCATCTGCCTCTTTTGAACTGACAGTTGTTTTGTTTTCTTTGAGGTGTTGAATGATAGAGGGATACTGCATGTGTGTTACCTCACTTTTACACCCTAGTGCAGGGGTGTCAAACTGGTGCCATGGAGGGCCAAGAGGCTGCAGGTTTCCATTGTGACCAGAAACTCCACCAGGTGATTTCACTAATTAAGTCCCTTCACTCTGCTTGAAGGTGAGGTAATCAGTGAAATCACCTGGTGGAGGTTATGGTTGGAATGAAAATCTGCAGCCTCTTTGCCTTCCATGGCACCAGTTTGACACGTGCCCTAGTGAAAAAGAAAGCGATTTAATAGCTCAATATAGTTCCTTAACACTTACAAACCCCAATTCCAATGAAGTCGGGACGCTGTGCAAAACGTGAATAAAAACAGAATGCAATGATTTGCACCACATTTTATTCAAAAGAACATAGAGAACATATCTGATGTTGAAAGTGAGACATTTTACCATTTCATGAAAAATATTAGCTCATTTTGAATTTGATGGCAGCAACACATCTCAAAAAAGTTGGGACAGGGGCAACAAAAGCCTGGAAAAGTAAAAGGTATTAATAAAAAACAGCTGGAGGAGCATTATACAACTAATTAGATTAACAGGTCAGTAACACGACTAAGCATAAAAAGAGCATTTTAAAGAGGCAGAGTCTCCCAGAAGTAAAGATAGGCAGAGGTTCACCACTCTGCGAAAAACTGGGTCTAAAAATTGTGGAAAAATTTCAGAAAAATGTTTCTCAATTTAAAATTGCGAAGATTTTGAATATCCCACCATCTACAGTACATAATATCATCAAAAGATTCAGAGAATCTGGAGAAATCTCAGTGCGCAAGGGACAAGGCCGAAGGTCAATATTGGATGCTCGTGATCTTCGGGCCCTCAGGCGGCACTGCATTAAAAACAGGCATAATTCTGCACTGGAATTCACTGCAAGGGCTCAGGAACACTTCTAGAAACCATTGTCTGTGAACACAGTTTGCCATGCAATCCACAAGTGTGTGTTAAAGATGTATCATGCAAAGAAGAAGCCATATGGGAACACGATCCAGAAATGCTGCTGTCTTCTCTGGGCCAAAGCTCATTTAAAATGGACTGAGGCAAAATGGAAAACTGTGGTGAGATTAATCAAAATTTGAAATTCTTTTTGGAATCCACAGACACTGTGTTGTGTGGACTAAAGAGAGGGACCATCCAGCTTGTTATCAGCGCTCAATTCAAAAGCTTGCACTTTTGATGGTAATGGGTTGTATTAGTGACTATGGCAAGGTTAGCTTACACATCTGGATAGGCATTATCAATGCTGAAAAGTACATAGAGGTTTTAAAACAACGTCTCTTTCAGGGAAGGCCTTGCATATTTCAGCAAGACAACGCTAACCCACATACTGCATTCATCAAAACACCATGGCTTTGCTGTAGAAGAGTCCAGGTGCTGAAATGGTCTGCCTGCAGTCCAGTCCTTTCACTAATTGGCGCATCATAAAATGAAAAATGTGGTTTAGAAGACCCAGGACTGTTGTGCAGCTTGAATCCTACATCAGACAAGAGTGGGACAGCATCCCTCTTCCAAAACTCCAGCAATTGGTCTCACTTCCCAGACATTTACAGACTGTTGTTAAAAGAAGCGGGGTTGCTACACAATGGTAAACATGGCCCTGTCCCAGCTTTTTTGAGATGTGTTGCTGCCATCAAATTCAAAATGAGCCAACGTCTCACTTTCAACATCTGATATGTTGTCTATGTTCTATTGTGAATAAAATGTGGGTTGATGAGATTTTCAGATCATTGCATTCTGTTTTTATTCACATTTTACACAACGTCCCAACTTCATTGGAATAAGGGTTTGTCGATAAAACTTCTATAAGTGGAATACCTAGTTTAATTTTGATAGATGTTATTTACAATAATATTGAAGAGTGCCATTAATTGTGAAACCTTGATTCAGAGGAAACTGTCCTTTAATTAAATCAGTGAATGATTTTGACTGGTTCCATTGTAACATTAATATCGTACAGTATTTCTAAAATGTTATTTAGAGTTTCTCCATAAAGATATTTTTTATAATTTTTTAGTGTTTTTTAAGCATTGCTAGTCAGGCTTGCCAGTAATTTTGGAGCCTGCCGTATAATCTGACAGGTAGAGGCTATGTATGGGTATACATACATACATACATACATCAGGTGATGCTATCAAGCCATAGGGCTGACCTTTTCTAAGGTCCCACACACTCATGCATGCGCATGTGAGCGCACGCACACACTCACACAAAAACAAGCGTGCTCACACCCATGGTACGCCACAGGAAATTGAAGGTGTGGATTCAATTTACAAACTCAAGTTGAGGTATAAATTAACTAGAGAGGAACTCATTGAGAAAACCTCCCTGCCAAGCACACACACAAACACGCATGCAAACACATGCACACACAAACATACACACACTCCGCTCCGCCTTCTCTCCATGTCACACCATCACAATGTCTGTCAATTTGTTCTCTGAGCTGTTCCTACCTAGCACATTAAAGCAGTCCAAATTAAAGACAGAAAAGAGCAGAAGCGATTACAAGAAAAGCCTTCATCGCACTAGAGAGAGGACTGACAGTGCAGCAGTAATTACCGCTAAACCCTTTATCTGCATACGAGGATGAGGCCACAATCTCATTATTCAATTACATACAGTGGCAGCAGTGGGCCTGCTGCAGTCTCAAAGGAGCACACAAGCCTGAACTGTACATGATACTGTACCCACTCATTCACTCACAGACATGCACAAACACATTCAACCTTGCTTTTCAATCCCCGAGGGGACCAAAAAAATTATTTTTGTGCCAAAATTTAATTACTGTTGCCCCCAACCTATAATCAACACCACTCACAGACCCTTTTCTAACCTCCAAATGAATCCAATTTTCAACCTTAATTTATCACCTCACCCTAACCTACAGCCAACACACAGGGTTTTAACCCAAGAAAAGTCAGAAAAAAGATACTCAAATGGGACCTGTGCAGTGTTGTAGTCCTACCCATCAGAATTAACACTGTGAAGAAAGAAAAAAAAATCGGTTGGGAAATTTTTGAGAAAATGTGATTTTTTTTAAAAAATTTGCCATTTTGACATATTGCGAGGTAACTGATGGTGAAAGAATTTACTGGAAGATTCCACTTTGGCACCACACTGCTCTTTCATGCCGAAAAAAAAAGCAATTTGTATTTTTACTTATTTGCCAAAGTATTGCCCACATTATGGTTGCCTTGGCAACAAATTGCCTTTTTTCAAATTTAAGTAAATACGAGCTTATTGCAATGAAAACAAACTAAAATCAATTCAGTTTTGAATTTAAAGAGGCAAAATCTTTACACTCTAAGATTGCCATGAACTAAAACGGACACTGGATTCTTGTCCAGTAACTAGCTGATTTCCAAAATGTCTCATTCACTTATGGCATTCAATGAAACATTCACAAATGTGAGGCATTGTACTCCTTTACAGTTTGTCTTCATCGTTGACTGAAGAGTTTGTTTCCTTTGTCCTTAACATAGTGACGGCCCCAAAACCTGGCAAAGTCAGTATGTACCGCTTCGAAAGCTTGTTCACAGAAACGGGCTAGACCACAGTTGTGCTGATGACAGAGGGCTCTCAGGTGGTCTCTGATGATATTAAATTTTGAGGTCAGACTGATGGATAGCTGCATGTAAGCACCGCAAAGCATAATGACATGATCCTCCCAGCCGAGGAGTACGTATGAGTGAATGAGACACTTTGGAAATCAGCTAGATATTGGACAGGAATACAGTGTCAGTTTTAGGTCATGGCAGAGAGTAAACATTTTGCCTCTTTAAATTTAAAACTGGATTAATTTTAGTTTGTTGTCATTGCAATAAGCTTGTATTTACTTAGATTTGAAAAAAGGTAATTCGTTGTCATGGCAACCAATATGTTGGCAATACTTTGGCAAATAAGATACAAATGACTTTTTACTGGCATGAAAAAGCAGTGCGGTACCAAAGAGGAATCTTCTGGTAAATTCTTTGACCATCAGTTACCTCGCAATATGTCAAAATGGCAAATTAAAAAAAAAATTAAAAAATCACATTTTAAATTTCCCAAGCAATTTTTTTTTCTTTCTTCACTGTGTTAATTCTGATGGTTAGGACTACGACACTGCGCAGGTCCCATTTGAGTATCTTTTTTCTGACTTTTCTTGGGTTAAACCCAGTGTGCCCAATTCTGATAGTCAACCATCCAGACCTAGTTTTACTCAAATAGTAACCCTAAACCTACACCAAGCCCTTAGCCAAAAAAAAACTTTTTTGCCTTGGGAACTGAAAAAAGTTCCAAGGATGCTATTTTTTCAGACTTAACTATTCTTCTGGTCCACAAGCATCTCCAACCCTCTACTCCCTCTACTCTCTCCCCCTCCACCGAGATCTCAGGCTCACAGAATGCAGAAACAGTTTGCATCCCTATCTGTGTGCAGCTGTGAAGATGGGCTAGGTTAGGGCTGCTGCTAATGCCAACTAATACAGCCCACAGGCTAGCATTAGCACAATCCACATCATCCTCATAGGCTAAATAAAGAGACACATTTCAGTTAGAATGCACTACCTGATTATAAAGACACAAGCAGAGAAAAATAGGACCAAAGGGTCCCGTAGCTTACCGGCAAGGATTCTTATAGTGATGACACAAGTTATGAAAATTTCATGTGAAGTTTGACCTTTGAATCATCGACGGTCAATGTCAAGGACACTAAATGAAAGTTCACATACATTTATAGGACCTCCTATATGTCTGTAATACAACCCTAACCTCTGAAGCAGTTTTGGTGATACAAGTAATTTAAATTCAATGTCAATGTCAATCGTGAACTTTAAAGGTCACAGAAGGTCAAGTTGAGGTCACTGAATGGTCTTCATTTACGACTTTCTACATGTCTCTAATATGAACATTGGCTCCATCAGTGACCATTTTGGTGATTCAAGTCACTGAACTTTCACTAGGTCATGTTTGACCTTTGAAGGTCAATACAAAGGTTACCAAATGAAAGTTCATAATATGACTTCCTACATGTCTCCAATACAAACCTAGGCTCCATCTGTGAAGTTTTGGACTTGCATCGAGTAGGGATGGAGCAGTTAGTGAAACACAGATGTATAACACAAGTTGATTAGTCCATTGAGGAGCAGGATAAATCTTCATCATGTGCAAAATGAGAAAGAAACCAGCAACAAAAATACAGGCCCACTGCAAAATCAAATTTATACGTTCTGCCTTTTCAGCTGGCTTGACTCCAACCACCAACAGACCAGCAATGATAGTTCATAACAGACCATTATGAAACTACTTAGGCTGGAAATAACACTTGCTTTTAAATACGCATATGAGAACGCAAGATGGCTGTCACACGTATCCTGCATTTGTTTGGCACGTAGCTTGTGCACGTCCTCAAAAATTAACACGACATGTACGCAAGGTGTAATATGAATCAAAACGGTGGGGGTAGTGTAGTAGCATTGTCCATAAACTAAGTTCTGAGTGTCGCCATGTTTGTTTACTTCACACAAAACTGTCAGATTGAATTCTCTGGCGTGTCCCCTACTGGAATCCTCCAGTAACGCACGTAGTACACAAGCAAGTTTGCGACAAAATACGCGTACGATGTTTTTCGGTTGACAATGTGAATGCATGGTTTTACAGCAGGTAAGTTTCCAATGTTAGAAGGAAATGTGATATGATCACCCTACCCAGTTGTCTGTCCAGCACAATGAGTCTGATGTATAAGTAATCTAACTCAGAGTTAGAGAGAGAGACAGAGAGAGAGAGAGGGGAAGAGAGAGAGGAGATTCAGAGAGAGACATAGAGAGGTGAAGGGAATACCCTCACACTTGACAAACCTGCACAGTGTGACTCTGCCAGCCTGAACCAAAGGTCTGCCCGGCAACAGTGCAGTGAAATAGACCTGCAGAGCATCACCGAGTTAGAGTCTCTGCCGCAGACATTGTACAGTGGTCCCGCGGGCAGAAGCTGGGAGCTCCAGGTTACAGAGTAAGCTCCTTACAGCATGGATAACTACATTACCAGAGTAGCACTCTATTGAATTGAGAACATGAAATCCATCAGAGCTTAATGCAGCTCGTGGCTCCGTTCCATGGATTTACATTACAGATCTTCCAGGCCTGGTCTGATTCTGACTCAGAGTAGACCTCTCAGTCGGCATTGTAACCGTGACTCTTTCAGCAACTGCATACAGCGAACTGTAAACATCCATAAAATACACATCCATAAAACATATCTATGCATGACCAGAGTGAATAAAATATAATAAATCACTAATGTCAAAACATATTTTTGACTAATGTTTCCAGTCTGGCTACTGAGAAAAATTAATACACTTGTAATTAGGAGCACTCAAGGAGAGGAAGTGGCCGACTGTGAGGGAGGGAGCGCGGGGCGAGGGAAAAGTGAAATTGCCCCGCCATCCCGTTCCATTAGCTGCGGACGTGAGCGGACTGCAGAGGGAGTGCAGGGTGAGTCAGCATCAGCGGTGGTGGCCGTGCGTGGCACAGACCTCTGCAACAAACATGACCACCAACCAGCACGCCACCGTCAGAGCTGCAATACACCCTATATAGAGGTCTCCCCCTGCTGCCCCGCTCTACACACGCACGCACGCACGCACGCACACACACACACACACACACACACACACACAGGAGTGTTAGTGTGTCACAGCCAACGCTTCACTCCCTCCCTTACGCTCTGCTCTGTCCCTTCGTTCTTAAACATAACCGCGCTCTCCGTTTACTGCCAACCTGAATTTCAGACAAAGCAAAGTTATTACACTGACCACTTTCAACTGGTTTTGTTTGAATGCTGAAAAATACTTGCTGAATGATACTGAATAAGAGACAAGATTCAAACAATGGTGTTTGAAGTTTCAGTTATTATATCACTTTCCCCAGAGACTGGAGTGACAGGGTCAAAACCCAACAGGTTTCAAGAGGCCTAATGATGGCAATTCTCAAAGAATCAAAGCCTCAGAGAGCATTCCCAGAAATGCAAAGCACACTTACAGGGGAGTTGTACCCCATGCATGGCATCCTACCCGCATGGATCTCCGCTCCAAGAGATATTCACTCACAATGAGTCAACCAGCCAAGGTAAACACATGCCGTTAGCGCTGCCCATCCCTTACCAGTCATCAGTTTACTAATCTGGCACCACGGAGCGAGAACACTTATTCACAGAGCACGGCACATTGCCATCGGATTTACAGTAACAGTCAGACTCAGAAGCTAGAGCTAGTTCTTTTCCACCTCTTTAGGGTGATGCACCGTCATATGCTTCTGGAGTCAAGCGCTGCTCAAGCCAGGCTTTCGCCTCAACTCATCCCCCCCCCCGATTCAACTTCCAGGGCCTTTTTAAAGGACCACAACTTCAGAGCCAAAGCCACACATTTCCTTCCCACCCTGAATTCCAAGAAGGACATAATCATTCCCTACAATGTAACAAGCCAAAAGAAGAGCATTATGTTACCGTTAATTGGTGGCCGCTTTTACATGGAGAGAATGACAGCAGACAAGACTAAACAGGGCTCAAGCTCCCCTAGAGCAGTGTCGAGTTAAGGGCCTTGAGCTTTGCCAAGGGACAGCAACAGAACCAATCTGAGTACAGCAACACTGGGTCTAAAACCACCAGGCAAATACCTTGAAAACTATGCTACAGGCTGCCCATTAGGCCCAGAATACAAAAATGTCATACACAGAACAGTACTGCAAAGACCAGTGCAATGCTGAGACCACAGACTGCAGATAACCTGCACTGCAGTTACAACAAGTATTCAACGGATTCCATCTCAACATTCTAGCTTTTACTTTTGTTATACACTGACCAGACAGCAACAAAATACCTAAGGAAATGCTCAGAACAGATCCTCGGCGGTAGATTTCCAAATCCGCTATGGGACATTGTTTCTTTTTCCCTTTAGGTGGCATAACAGTCCTGAGTACATGCATGCATGGGAATTAGCTCCTCAAATCTTTTCTGAATGTAATGCTCATTGTTATGTATGAGTATTTTATGTACAGCATTGTATATCATTTGTAAATGGAGACTTGTTACATGCTGTTTTTGCTGCCTTGCTGGTCAGCTATTTATTTTGTTCTTCAGCACCCTCTGGTGGTGTGTCTGTAGCAAAACATGATCTGATGTAATATCACTTCTTTGTAATAGACTAGTGCTTTCTAGAAGCTTCTGGCATCTTCTTGCCTGGAGGGGGGGGGATCACCCAGGAATCCTGTAGATCTTTCCAGAATGTTGCTAGTCTATACAAATGCTGTGATTTTGGTCAGTGGGAGCAGAGTTTTGTTTTGGCAACAGAGTTACATAGTGGCATTAGAGTGTTATTTTAGGATTAAACAGTGGATTATTTGTAGACCTTTTTTTTATCAGTGAAGAATAAATTTGTTTAAGTTGTCATTGCTGGTTTTCCTTGTTTTGATTTTCAAGTCATAACAAATTGGAGGTTCCACCGAGATAAACCATTCAACCATTCATTGGATCACCAAAGAATAAAGCTGAATTATTATTTTAAATCTTGTGACTATTTGAAAAAACCAGCAATCATGTCTTTTGATGTTGAAAATTTTTTGAAAACTCCAACCCAGGAATCAATTGTGCTGGCAAATAAGAAGGACTTGCTGCAAATAGCCTCAACTCTTGGATTATCTGATGTGAAACCATCAATGAAGAAACAAGAAATATTCAACATTTTGTTGCAACATTTCATCGATGAAGATATCTTTGGGGAAGAAGCAGCAGAATTGATTAAAGATGTGGAAGTGCCAGCAACAGAGCTGCAAAGACTTGAATTTCAGCTACACCTGAAAGAACTGGAAGAAAGGAAGGAGAGAGAACTGGAAGAAAAAAGGTTGGAGAAGGAGAGAGAACTGGAAGAAAGAAGGTTGGAGAGAGAACTGGAAGAAAGAAGGATGCACTTGCAGTACGAATTGGAAATGAAGAAAATAGAAGCAGGTACTGTTACAAAATCTTTTGGACTTTCTGATCATTTTGATGTGGTTAAACACATCAGACTTTTTCCTCCTTTCCTAGAAAATGATGTAGACCAATACTTTACCCATTTTGAAAAAATTGCTGAAAATTTGAAATGGCCAAAAGAGCATTGGACAATGATGTTACAAAGTGTTCTTACTGGTAAAGCTAGGAAAATCTATAACCAGTTATCTGTCCAACAGTGTTCTGATGATGATTTTGTCAAATCTGCCATTCTGAAGGGTTATGAATTGGTCCCCGAGGCTTACAGGCAAAAATTTAGGAATTCTCGCAAGGAAGCCAGTCAAACTTATGTTGAATTTGGCAGGTTGACGGAACAGTTGTTTGATCAGTGGTGTAATTCCATGAAAGTTGAGAAAGATTTTGACAGAATGAGGCAACTTATTTTGGTTGAGGAATTCAAAAGGTGTATCCAGCCTGATACCAAGACTTTCCTTGAGGATTTCTCCTCAAGGAAAGTCTTGGTATCAGGCTGGATCATAGACTGTATAAAAAGATGGACGCAGCACTCTGGTCTGAAAAAAGAAGCCCATGCGGAAGTACCGTAAAATGGCATTCTATTTAATGGCCAGCAGATGGCAACGTCGGTGGTTGCAGAAAGAAGTTCAAAGCTATAGAAGTCTATGAGAAAATGACCCTACTTTCCCACCTGATTTTTCATTTAAATAATGATTTTTCACATTATTTTATGGTAGCTATTGCAAGTTTCAAGTCTCCTTCGATATATCATGATTATTCATTTTTGTAAATTATGGTCCCAAGTAGACTAGAATAAAGGATAAACCCAGAATATGCTTTAGAGGCGTGGCTATCCTCTGGTCCTCGTCCGATACAGTCAGATCCACCTCTCACGTCCCTCCCCGGATCTTGATTCTCGCTCTCGTCCAATAGAAATCACATCAGGTTTCAAAATGACAACATGGCGCAATTCAAATTGACAAAATCGAGGCTTCCTCATGGTATGCTGAAACCAATGGGTGACATCACGGTTGCTTCGTCCATCTTTTTATACAGTCTATGGGCTGGATACAACTTTTGAATAGCCAAGCCAATACTTTGCAAGATGTTTCCACCCTAGCTGGTAGTTATGCATTGACTCATAAGTCTTCTTTTGTCCAAAAATCCACTTTTTCTAAATTTCAAAGCAAGTCTCAGTCCAAGGCTTCTTCTAATAACACTTCTAATGATTCCAAGGCCACTTCTGAAAGGAAACCTTCCAGTGAAAAGCAATCCTCTGATTCTTTACCTTCTGTGTCTTGCCAATACTGCAAAAAGCAAGGTCACCTTATTTCTGAGTGTTATGCTCTCAAGAAAAAACAACGACAAGAAGAAACCAAGCCGACTGCTTTCACTAGGAAAGAATCTCTTGTATCAAAGGTCAGTTCGTCTGATCTTCTACCTTCTGTGTCTTATTCTGTTATGGAGGGTTTTGAGCCATTCATCACCGATGGTTTTGTCTCACTTTCACATGATTTTTCCTCATCTGCTCCTGTTCGAATTCTAAGGGATACTGGGTGTTCCCAATCTCTTATTCTTGCAGATATTCTGCCTTTTTCAGACAAATCGTCTACTCAGGCTAATGTCCTTATTCAAGGAGTAGAATGTGGTCTTACAAGTGTACCTCTCCATAATGTTCATCTCAAATCAGACTTAGTCTCTGGGCCTGTTACTGTTGGCGTTAGGTCTTCTCTTCCTTTCAAAGGTGTTCATTTGCTTCTTGGTAATGATCTTGCTGGGGATAAGGTTGTGCACTACCCTGTTGTAACTGACACTCCTTTGATTGATCAAGAATCTGACTCAATAGAGGAGGAAATTCCAGACCTCTATCCTTCATGTGCAGTTACTCGTTCTATGGCCAAAAAGGCTATTCAAGATGATGCTGACCTGGACTTCAACCTGGCTGACACCTTCATTGGGCAGTCTTTTCATCAGGAACCATCCAGTTCTGAGATGTCTGGGAAATCTTCAGACTTGTCCTTTTCAGGTCATTCTAATGACATTCTGTCTCGGGAACAACTTATTCAGGAGCAACAACAAGCTCGTGATCTAGCTCATCTTTTACCACAGGCTGCAAGTGAACAAGAGGCTACTCAAGTTCCTGTCTGTTTTTACTACAAAAATGGTGTGCTTATGAGAAAGTGGCGTCCACCTGATGTCTCTGCAGATGAAGAGTGGATGGTCACCCATCAAATTGTTCTTCCAAAGTCTTATCATCAAGAAACTCTTAGTCCGGCCTATGAAAATCCTATGTCAGGTCATTTGGGTACCAAGAAAACCCTTCAACGTGTCAGGAATCATTTCTTCTGGCCTTCCATGAGGTCTGATGTACAGGAGTACTGCAAATCCTGTCATACTTGTCAAATGGTTGGGAAGCCGAACCAGAATATTCCAAAGGCTCGACTTAAGCCCATTCCCGCTTTTGAAGAACCTTTCAGTGGGACCATCGTTGACTGTGTTGGACCATTGCCGAAGACTAGATCTGGTTGTGAGTACCTACTGACTATTATGTGCGCTTCCACCCAGTTTCCTGAGGCAATTCCACTTCGTAACATCAAGGCGAAGACTATCATCAAGGCTCTTACCAGGTTTTTCTGCTTTGTTGGTCTTCCTAAGTCTATTCAGTCTGATCAAGGGTCAAATTTCATGTCTGGCATATTTCAACGAGTCATGCATGAGCTTGGTATTAAACAATACAGGTCATCAACTTACCATCCTGAGAGTCAAGGTGCTTTGGAGAGGTTCCATCAAACCCTGAAGAACATGATAAGGACCTACTGCCTTGACACAGAGAAAGACTTCGATGAAGGTGTCCATCTTCTTCTGTTTGCTGCCCGTGAAGCTGTTCAGGAGTCTCTTGGGTTCAGTCCTTTTGAGCTTCTTTTTGGGCATACAGTCCGTGGACCTCTGAAGCTTCTGAAGGAAAAGTTGCTGGCCGAAGATGATGTCCCAATGAACTTGCTTCAGTATGTCTCTGACTTCTGTAATCGTCTCTCTAAGGCTTGTGACTTTGCTAAGTCTAATCTCAAAGAGGCTCAGGGCAAAATGAAAACCAGATATGACCTTCATTCCCAACATAGAAGTTTTAAAACTGGTGACAAAGTTCTTGCGCTTTTGCCAGTTCCTGGAAACCCTCTAAGAGCCCGATATTTCGGCCCTTACACTGTCCTCAAAAAGGTCAGTGATCTAAATTACGTGATTTTAACCCCTGGAAGGAGGAAACAAAAACAAATGTGTCACATCAACATGCTGAAAGAATACACTGACAGAGACACTCAGCAAAAGCCAGTCAATGTGGTAAATACAACTGAACTGGAAAATTCTGAAGAAGATTGTGACTGCCCCTTGGAAAATGAACCTGGTGCAGCCAAACTTGAAAACTCAGATATTCTTCAAAATATTGACAGCAAGTTGTCCCACCAGGACCCTTTTCAACAACAACAGCTAAAGCAGCTCATATTTGAATACAGTCACATATTCCCTGACGTTCCATCGAGGACTGATATTGTTTACCATGATGTCGTCCTACAAGATAATGCCAAGATTGGAGAACAGCATCCTTACAGAATGAATCCAGAGAAGCAGAAATACCTTAAACAAGAAGTCAAACCAGTTGATGCAAAAGTAAAAGTTATCACTGAATTTCCCGAGCAAACAACAAAAAGACAACTAATGAGATTTCTCGGGATGGCTGGCTACTACAGAAAATTCTGCAAAAATTTCTCTATCATTTCTGAACCTTTGACAAATTTACTGAAGAAAAATGCAAAATTTGTTTGGGATGAAAAATGTCAAAATTCATTTGACCAACAGAAAGCCATCCTCAAAAATGCACCAGTTCCCTTATCTCCTAATTTCAAAAAGGAGTTCATGTTGGCTGTTGATGCCAGTGATATTGGTGCAGACGCAGTTTTACTGCAAGGAGACACTGATGGAGTAGATCATCCTGTTTGTTACTTTTCCAAAAAGTTTGATAAACATCAGAAAAACTATTAAACAATTGAAAAAGAATGTTTGGCACTTGTTTTGACTTGTTCAGCTACTTCCATCAAGGTCTTCAGTGATCACAATCCCCTCACATTCTTGCATAAGATCAAAAACAAGAATCAAAGATTACTGAGATGGAGTTTACTTTTGCAAGAGTATGATTTGGATATTTCTCACATCAGGGGAAAAGATGGAATAACACTTTCTCACATGTAATTTTACTTCTCTATTTGATTGTGAAAAATGTAAATTTTTCTTTTCAATTTGAGAACAAAAATTGCACTGGTTGTTATGTATATGATTGTTATAATGATCAATGATACTTTTTGTGTGAAGTTCAAGATTATACTGATTATGAAACTGTGTTCATTTTAACAAAAGAAAGCTTTTAGCAAACCTTTATTTTCTTAAAGAGGGGAGGTGTTATGTATGAGTATTTTATGTACAGCATTGTATATCATTTGTAAATGGAAATTTGCTATATGCTGTTTTTGCTGCCTTGCTGGTCAGCTATTTATTTTGTTCTTCAGCACCCTCTGGTGGTGTGTCTGTAGCAAAACATGATCTGATGCAATATCACTTCTTTGTAATAGACTAGTGCTTTCTAGAAGCTTCTGGCATCTTCTTGCCTGGAGGGGGCGGGATCACCCAGGAATCCTGTAGATCTTTCCAAAATGTTGCTAGTCTACATAAATGCTGTGATTTTGGTCAGTGGGAGCAGAGTTTTGTTTTGGCAACAGAGTTACATAGTGGAATTGGAGTGTTATTATAGAATTAAACAGTGGATTATTTGTAGAAGTTTTTTTTTTTCATCAGTAAAGAATAAATTTGTTTAAGTTGTCATTGCTGGTTTTCTTTGTTGTGATTTTTAAGTCATAACATCATTTTAAAAAAATCAGTCACTTTTCCCTCATTTCAGCTATAGCTTTCCAGTAAAAAAATTTGTCTGAATCACTACTTACTGTAATTAACTGAATATTTATAAGTGAATGGGCAGGCAGTCATGGAATGAATTTGGAAGTATTTGAGGTTGTAGCCTCTCTGCAGGTTTGGATAATGATTTGAATCAGAACACAGAATAACCATGTCCCTGCTTATGAATATTCAAAAGCAACTGCCCGCATTGCTCCTGCAACACAGTGACAGACCACATCTGATGTGATGCACATAGAGTGAGAAAACCAACTGACTAACGCAGAGTCTGCATCTCTATCAGGAAAGAAATGTAATCATTTTTCCTGTCAAAGAAAAATCTCAAGTCCCTCATTATTCAAAAATACCAATGAGACAAAGGAAAATGTCTCTTCATCTGCACAAAAAACACTCCGTGATTTTACGGCATGTGTGTGACCATATGTGAGAGCAATGTGAAGTAACACAGCTATGCCAAGTGCTAGCTGAACCATTTTATTTGATTTAATCCATCAGCACGTGCTCCCTCAAATTTTCTGTATGTAAAATAACATGCCAATATCAACAGTAAATAATGTGTGGCAAAAAATCACATGTGCACTGTTAGTGATCTGCTAAAAATCACTGATGACAAAAACATCTCAGAAATGCTTTACAATTTAGCTGTACTGTATGTGGTAAATCACAACCTAAACCACAGAGGAAGAAGACACTCTACACCCACCATATGGACCGGAGGATGAAATGAGAGAGAAAGGAAAAATAAGAATGAAGACTGCAGATGGACAGTGAATGACAAAGAGAATAAGTGGGGAAAAATTAGCCATATACAAGCAATTTGTACTGAGGACAGTAAAGTGCAGTACAGGAAATAAAGTAATTACAGTCCTTGTAGGGCAGCTCAGCAAATTAAAAGCACACGTGTGTGTGTATGTGTGTGTGGTGTGTGGGCTCTCTCATGCCTGCGTTTGAGACAGAATGCATACAAGAGGACGTCAGTCCTCCACTAAGCTTTTAGCCAAAGTAGTACGTGAAATATTTACAATGACAAGGGCAGCCTGCTTTATTCAACTTCTATTAATACCAGGTACAGAGCCAAAAATCCATAACTGATCTGTATAAATGGCACAACCATTTGAGGCAGAAAGCCAATGAGACAGGGACACAGACAATGAGAGAAAGAGAGAGAGAGTCACCGAGAGATCCAGTCCTTTGCAGGGCGAGATAGGGTCTCTCCAGTGCCCCCCCGTGGTCACGGTGCAGAGCAGCCCGGCCCAGGTTACCCGCATACTGACGCAGGAAGGAGGGCGCGCTGTGGGAGGGAGGGGGACGGGCTGGGCACACCATCGGCTCTGGGGGGGGACGATAAACAGGGAAGGGAGAGAAAGATAGAGGGAAATTGGGAAAGTGAGAGAAAGGAAATTGGCCCAGGGTGTATATGAAAAGACAGGGTTAAGAGAAAGATGTACTAAGAGAATATAACAGAAGGAAGCACAGAGAAAGTACCATTCACAGAAGAAACAACCTGAGGATGTGGAACACAGGTCGCACAGGCAACCAAGATGATGAGAGTTACAGATTGCAGATGTAATCCAGAAGATGAGATATAGGCAGAACAGGAAAGAGGTCGACCGATTAATCAGTTTGGCCGATTAATCTGCACCAACAGGACATTTTAAAAACCATCCATATCGGCAGAACTTGGCTCCATTAGTGGTAGACGGTTTTGCAGCCTCCACCAGTTACATATTGCATTGATTTTCCTAGTTTGCAAAGGCATGACGCATGCTACTCTGCCTCCAATTGGTTTGCCCTGATATTCTTACCCTAACCAATCTCACTCATTATGCCAAAACTTAACCAACCCAACCAAAAAAACGCAACAAGTACTAGCCAATCAGAGACTGAGTAGGGTGGGTTATGCCTTTGCAATCCTAAGAAAGAAAAAACTGAGTCTGCATTTTGCATGAGGCTCCGTACACTAAGTCAAGGTAATGTCATTGTTTATCGTCGATAATTTATACTTAAGTTATCGTTAACTTTATGTATGACAGCTTTATTGGAAATTATGAGCATGATAGGTTGTTGGTAATAGTATGGCAATATGACAACATTAGACAGATGATGACATCTGTTTTGCCATGCCAAAAGCAGACACTCAGTGCTGGCACTCAGTTCGCCTTCTTCCAGAAACTAGGACGGGGGCAGCCATAAGTGCCTAAAAGACTTGAAATTGCTTCCCCCCCCCAATGTAGACAACCGCAAGGATCTTTTTTCGAAAAGCTATTCTCCCCTCAATGTAAAATCGTCAACGCACTATACAGGCAGTTTACAAATTGAGGGCCAACCCTCTGCTGTTCAGGGGTTACCTTTTGAACAGCTGATTTCACAGCAAGCCCAACAAGGGGCATTTACATCATATCTAACCTGTCTTCAGTTTTTCTCCCCTTAAAAGTTTGTGAATATATAACGCAACACTGTCAGCTCTTTGTCGAAAATAAAAAGCAGGCAGTGAGGAAGGAGAAGAAATCATTCAGCTGTAACTTTCCTTGCCAATTTGGCATTCTCTCTTCCAAATAATTCAGCCATGTAATAATGCATTTATTGATTGAAATTACACACTTAGGATCCACCGCAGGAATATGCACATTAATAGACCGTAAAATTGGCATTTCAAAATGTAATGGGAAGCGCAACAGAAATCCAGGCCAGGCATAAACCACAGAACAGCGCTAGATCATTTTCAAGATGTTCTGTTACCACCGATGTAATCTATTAAATCAAATGTCAGGATATTTTCTTATCATTTATTACATTTGGAGCGACAAAAACTGCTTTATAAAAACCAGCATATAAAAGTAACTGACTATGCATGCATGACAATACAACAAACTCTTACTGATGTTGCAACGATGTTAAAGCAGTAATTAACTTTTTAAAGGGGACCCATGACGCCATTCCCCCCTCCCCCCCAAATTATAATATTCCTGGATGTGCAAAAGGGAAGTATTTGTAAACTTATAGCAAAATAAAACATGAAACTTTCATGATTTCCAAGTAATTGGATTCTTGTCATTCCTAAGCCACAGAAAAACGGACTCTTCGGAGTGGGTGTCCCGTCTATGGAATTTGAGCTTTGTTCAAATTGGCCAGCCAACAGAGCCACCGTGCCAACAGAGAGCAACAATGTCATAATCCCCAAGCTACTGGCAACACTCTAAATACAGATAATTGAATAAGTAGCAAGCAAGCTAGCCACTGAACAAGTATGGAAAGGTAACTTCTGCAGGCTAAGCAAGCATGGGCCTTACATTCACAGAACTGAGACAAGCAGTCACCATAATAGTTTTACTAGACTTCTCATTTAGTCTCCATCGACTGTATAGTAGCAACTGTTAGCTAACATTCATTTTACTGTGCTAGCAACTCTATTAAAAATGGTGGCAAAGCCACTGCGCCTGCTTGGCCAAACATGGAACGCCCCCAATTGGCCAAAGTATTGGTCTGATTCGGCTCAAAATCAAACTTGGTCTAGACCTTACGACCAAATATACACATGTGAAATATGAAAAAGACAAAACAACGGCTTCAACCATGCATGAATGATAAGAATTGGATATGGAATACAAAAATGGTCACTCATTCATTTCAATGGAAATTGCACAATGGCACAGCACTCTGACATAGGGCCTAATTTCCATAGCCATGAGGACGCAGTGTGACCTCCGTCTCACGTATGCTATTTTGGTCCCGCATGAACATGCTGCTTCATGCAGGTGGTAACGTTGCCATGGCCTGCACCTGTGGCTTTCCCATCTCCCTGCTTAAAGGAAAAGACCACCTTTAGTCAAAGCTGTTATGACTTGAAAATCACAACAAAGAAAACCAGCAATGACAACTTAAACAAATTTATTCTTCACTGATTAGGTCCAAAAATTTCTACAAATAATCCACTGTGCAATCTTATAATAACACTCTAATGCCACTATGTAACTCTGATGCCAAAACAAAAACCCCCTCTCCAACTGACCAAAATCACAGCATTTATATAGACTAGGAACATTCTGGAAAGATCTACAGGATTCCTGAGTAATCCGGCCCCCCACAGGCAAGAAAGTGCCAGAAACCTCTAGAAAGCACTAGTCTATTTCATCACAAACAAGTGCTATTGCATCAGATCATGTTTTGCTACAGACATACCACCAGAGGGTGCTAAACGATTGAACAAAATAAACAAAAAGCTGACCAGTAAGGCAGCACAAATAGTATGTAACAAACCTCCATTTACAGATGATATACAATGCTTTACATAAAACACTCATACATAACAAAGCATACATCAATTGAAAGAGCTGTAAAAATTATGCATGAACATATTTTTTTCAAATTTTCTACATTTTTCTGCAAGAAAGAAAAATGGGCAACATCCAGGCAAACTTCGTTGAATGCTGTGGTTCGCCATTGAAATTCTTCAACCAAAGACAACGGCGATGATTTTCTCACCAATTGCCGGATGTGACGTAGACAGAGCTAAAGCAAACGTGAATTCAACATGACAACTCTTTATAAACGCACATATAACAGTGGTTACAAGTGCCCAGAAACATTCATCAGCGCCAAAAATCGAACATTTGCACATACCGCCAATTCAGAAACATCACTGGCATTTTAATCATTCATTTTTGGACATTCTTTAGCGTCATTCGGCGCACAATGGAGAAAAAATACTTTCAGTTGCATTAATATGAAAGGCATAAACACAGTCTTTAAAGTGATTTGCGACAATCAACGAACATTAAAGTGCATTTAACATTTTTATCACACCGTTTGAATAGCACTTCTGGCCCGCATTAGTGTGGATAACACAAATATTCACGCGATTATACAAACAATTGAATGTTCTTAACATTCAATTCACAAAAATCTTTTGTGCATGGTCAGATTTTACTCAAATTAGCCTCATATGAAAGGTTTAAGATAGTTCTTTGAAATGACATAGGATTTTTTATTTTGGAACATTTACGAATATTTAATGAGCTCTGATATGTAACCATAACTAAAATCGCTATCATCAACTTGCTTCATTTTCAAAATTAACCCCCTTGGGATGCACGTATCTAGAAAATCCTATGTCATTTCACAGACGTCCAACAGATACAACTTCAGTCCAAATTTCAAGTCAATCAGATATATAATATTAATGATTTTATGAATGCCACAAGGTTGAAAATCAGTCAAAATTGTGATTTTCGGTATTATGCATTTAAAGTCACAGGTAAAAATTGAGGCACGGGAAAAAACATAGATTTTTGGGTTTACTGGCATCTCACTGCATTCCTTTATTTTATTTATTTCATGTGAAAATCAAAAATAATTAAATTTTCAAAAAAAAATTGAAATTTTTACCCTGTAGACCCCTTAAGTACATTGTCAATGTAGCCCATCTGTGATCTGAAATTGTGTGTCGTACACTCTATTCTCTTACTACTACTACTTCTTCTTTTTCTTCCGCCTAAATTTGGCTGACCAACTCCTCCTACACCGTTTAAGCAATTGATTCCATTCAAACTTTTAAAAATTCAGCTTGTTCTGAATTACGTTGCGTCTGTACAGATTTTTGACTTTCTTTTTAGTTTTTGAAATATTTGATTTTAAATGTCATTTTTTGGGGTCCTATTAAATCAAGCCATTTTTGTGCTGATTCAGTAGATTCAGCAATTTTCTGCTACTTTTTTTACTCTGTCATACTTTTAGCTAGAAATGTCATTCAAACTACAAAATGTTAAGTTCTGTTCACTGTTCAAATTTTTCATAACTTCTATAATTTTTTAATTATAATTTTTTTTAAACAATTTTTGTTACAATACATTCTGGGTACTTACTGCACAGAGTGGTGACGTCACTGTTAGGTAAAATTGTCAAGAAGCCTTCTCTAAAACTTGCTTTAGCTCCCACAGTTTTCACTCCACATAAATATTTTTATATCCAAGTTGTAGCAAAAAAATGTAACTATGCAAACAATCGGACAGACGGTTTTGGCAGTATAAGCTGAAAAGCGACGGGAGCACTAACCGAAACTCCATTAACTACTATATTAAATGAGATGAGAAAATTCCGGTTGGGAAGCTTTTTCCTGGCCTCAGCATTATCATTGTTCAGATTAAGATTGATACGACTGTTAGACAAATGTCATTCTTCCGCGTCAAACTCAGTGGAAGAATTTTCGGTATTGTCGTTTGTACAGTCCCTCAAACCAGCTCCAAGAGAGCACATTTAGGGCAGCAAAGACCGGTCTTTTTGCAGGGCACACGTTGCAGTAAAAAATTGCAAAGCGGAAAAGAATTGCTCGAGCTCCTATTCCAGTATATACAAGCAACTGTTCACACTAGCTAGATATATTTACGATCGAATCTAAAACAGGCAAAATATTGGTATCAAAATGACCGTGTCTGCCATCCTTGCTAAGCCAGCAGACGTAACTTTTCCATGCTCATTGAGTAGTTTAACAGTTAACGTTAGCAAGCTATTGATTATGTCATCTGCAGTGATGGCAATTTCAACGCTCAAATTCGAACCGTTTCGAACAAGGTCTGTGCACTAGGTGTTCTCGAGCCGACTAGCTAAAAATAGAACAGAAATAAAAAGGGAGGCATGAATAATATTACAACATGTGTTGACGATAACTCGCAGCTTGCTATTATTAGCCATTTAGCTACCGAACACACAGTGCACAGAAATGAACAAAGAGCCGCAAATAGTAGCATTTCACTACTTGGCCAGGTCAGCATTGTACAGTTTGGGACGGGGGGAGACACTGACAATGAGCTATAAGCTACAACAGCTGCGGCAGTCAGCCAATGTGGCCTGCCATACTTGCTCCGCCATAAAGCTAATTTCTCAGCATGCACTGTGTTGACATAGATACGCATAGAGCCATAGATATGCGTCAACCTCATTGACTCCAACTGACCTTTTTTTAACGGCCAGGTTGAAGCGGAGTGGACTCGGTCATGATGCAGCTGAAAAGTCAGAATTCCTTAAACAATTACTTTCAGCTTTAAAGTCTTGTGTTTACATTTCAGCAGTTTTTCAACATTTCTTCAGCAATTTCCTTTGCCTCTCAGTTTCCAAGCACCTTCATTTTATAAGCCAATCTCTTCAACTTTTCTCGCTGAAGCAAGCACACAAATTTTCTTCAGAAATTTTTGCCTTTTCTAGTTTCTTTATAATGTCTTCATAATTACAGGCTTATATATTGGTCTCAATTATTCAGTGAATAAATTGTGTGATTATTAATTGAGAGATCTTAAACAGGAACAGCTTGAAAGCAATTATGCGTTTAAGGGTTAGAGGCTCACTGCACAGAGTTAATAGCGCAGCACAAAGAACACAAAGAATGCACAGTAGCCATTTTTCTTTGTGCACGATGAATGGGTAGTGCTAGCATTATACTTGCGCCTGTTCTCACGTGATGAAGGTGATAACAAGACCGAATGGCGCACGGCATGAATGAGGCCAAATTGAAATTAAATCTTCAATTATTCCTGACCAGAGTGCGTCCGCTGATTTTATTCGACACAGTTACAAAGCCAGTGGTAGAATTAATGAAAAATGAGACGTTGATGCAGGTTATACTTTTCCTTAAAGTTAGAGATGGGGGGAAAGGAATCCCCACAGCTTCACTCACAGTCACACACATGCAGATTATGCACTGCTGTGCTGAATACGATGATTAATTACAACTGCTGAGAACATGCATAAGGCAAAGGTCCCAAAAGTTAATCATTGCTTATTTGCATACACTGACCGCATTGTGATAATACAATGCTGATTGAAAATCGGTAAAGTATCCCTTGAAAATCGGTAAAGTATCCCTTTGAGGACCTTTCTCACAGAGTGCGTTTCCCTAAACGCATCTGAGACACGACAGTACTTCGCCTCAGAATAGGGCACTGCCCGCAGTAAATCAACACATTATTTACAAGAACAAAATGTAATTCTCTCGCTATTTTCAGTGAAGAACACAGATGATGTCATATTAGCTTCTTCTGATCATGTGACTGGTCAGAATGGCTGCGCCCATGGAAACTTCACCCCCCAAAAAAACCACTATTTTCTCAACCCAATGTTATTCGATTTGCCTGAAAACATGAGAAATAATATATGCAGTGGAGCCTCACATGCTACTGACTGTTTGTAAATCAGAGTGATGAATGAAGTTTCCCTTTAGGTTTTTGCTTTTTTTATCATCATTCCTTTTACTTTGAAGTGGGTTCTAAGGACTGAAGCTTTAGGTCTGAACTACAGCTACTTTAATTTTTGCACCTGAGAAGGTTGTGTTTTTTGTGTTATTTCAAGCACTTTGTTAGCATTATCTCAGGGAACCACCCTGCAAACCTGTTGTTCAATTAAGAGAATTAATTTTAACCCTTTCATGCATGGAGGTCACTACAGTGTACAGCTGTTTAAAAGTGTTTTTTCTCTATATATGCCTGCAATTTTGGGCACTGCTGCATATTAGTAAAAAAAATCCTGACTGAGTTTATCATAATTCATGCATGAGAGGGTTAATTTGAAACTATGAGCTCCTTATGAAAAGAGGCATATTTTTATTTTGTGCTCTGCAGAGCTCACTGCCTGTCTCCAGGTTGTTACAGTGTCTGTCTGTCTGTTTGTGTGCAAAATAGCTCAAAAAGGTAAAATAAAAGTCTACAGACTTCGTAGCTTACACGGCTATTCAGACTGCAAAGAATATTCAAAATCTTCAAACTCTTTGGTATCCAAATGTGAAATATATTGAAAAAAATATTACTCCTAGTGATCCAAAAGGGTCTTTGGCAGAAAATGGCGAAAATTTTTATAGGCATTTAAGATTTCTGAAACTGAAGGCAGATCAAAGTTGGCACGAAATGGTCGCAGGTCCCAAATAACCCCTGGTGACTGAAAAGCATTGTATTTTGGCCTCAAATATCTAAATTGTTTTTGAAAATAAAAAAATCGTGAAAGTGGGATTGGATCGAAGTTGGCCTGAAATGGGCCCTGTTGACCCAAATGGGCTGTAGTTTGACCCAAAACACCCAAAATGTTGATCAAAAAACTTGTGAAAGTGGACCCGGTTCAAAGTTTGCCAGAAATGCTCCCACATGACCCCTGGTGACCCAAATGTTAATATTTTGGCACAAAACACCCCAAAAGTTGACTCAAATTTAAAAATTGTGAACGTTGAGCTGGACTGAAGTCAGCCCAAAATGGTGCCAGATGACCCCTGGTGACCCCAAAGGTCACATTTTGGCCCAAAACACCCAAAAAGTTGATCAAAATAAAAAAAAAAAAAAGTATGACAATTGGTCGAAGTTGGCCTGAAATGGTCCCAAATGACCACTGGCGATCCAAAATAGAGATATTTTGGCCCAGAATACCCTAAAACTTGACCATTATGGAAAAATCGTGAAAGTGGAGTCCAATCTAATTTGGCCCAAAATGGTCCCAAATGAAGCCTGGTGAGCCAAAAGGGTCTATTATACACCACAACACCGCAAAAGTTAATCAAAATCAAAAGATACAACACAAAATTCACTCGTTTTAAAAGAAGCCACAAAGTTAATAGACTGTTTTGGAGCAAGCACGAGATTTTTTATGCATATGTGTAAGACAAAGTTTGCATGGCAAGAAGAAGTGTCATAGCGTCTGTCAAAACCTATGTTAGCGAGCGATAAGCAATTTCCCGGGTTAAAGTGCAAGAATTATGGCAGATGTACAAGGATTTGAACATAAACCGCGTGGGACTGAAAAAGGCTAAACTGATTGAAGCGATTGTTGATGAACAGAGCCTCAAGACCGAGACTATAAGCGCTACCGCAGCCTTCGAGGAGGTCGGATATATCACCGACTCGACCACTGATTTAATACCCCCAATTAAATTTCTGCATGTGTATGATTACATCGTGGATAAGAGTGACAGAAACAACAAGTGTTTAGACTGGGGTATTAAACACTTTGATGAAGGTGACATCCAGGAATGGTGATACAAACAGGTAGGCATCGCTAGCTGTCACTGGACATGTTGGATAGCAGTGATAATTATATACATTCAGTTACAGCCTGCTGGCTGTTAAACCCCTTCGAGTAGATGTAGAGGTCCGCGGACACGGAGGTGCTCTTGTATTGCTGTTGATTTGGAGGTATTAATTTCTGAATAGAATTCCCTGAATTGTTTGTTGATATCCCTTAAGTCGGTGAGCATCGTACCAGATTTGGACTTTATCTTATAAATAGCTCGTTTTGCTTGTTCTCCCTTTAACTGCCTTGCCAATAAGTTACGCGGTTTGTCACGAAACTCGAAGTGTCTCTGTTAAAGTAATATGTTACCAATTTGTTCTCCCAGGATAGAATTATATTCATATTTTAATTTAAGAATATTATTATAATCTGATTGGGACAGGGAGTTTTTATAAGCCTGTTCGGCGACCGGTAATTGCTTCTCAATTTCTTCCAATCAACTACGCTTATCCCTTTTCTTACTGGCTTCATAAGAAATAATTTGTCCTCTCACATAAACTTTAAGTTTCCCCCACAATATTGAATCATTCACCGAACCATTATCATTGGTCTCAAGGAACTCTGTGATGTGCTTCATAATAAATTCTTAGAATGCCAGATCTCTTAGTAAAAAGGCATAAAATATATGTACAAAGTTTGGTGCTGATATCTTTCATAGTTTTTCAGTTCTGCTCAGGAAACGAACACAGTGGAATTTGCACTAAGTCCAGATTTGTTTGCATGGAAACGACAAAAATAGGAATCCCGAAATTTCCAAAGTAGCAAAAGGCACATCTAGACTATACACAGAATACATGTACCGAGTTTGGTGCTGATATCTTGCATAGTTTCCGAGTTCTGCTCCGGAAACAAAATGATTATGGACGGACGGACAGACAGACGGATGAAGCGATGCCTATATCCCCCTGCATTTTAATAATAATAATAATAAAGAACAGATTCTCGCAGCCTCACAAACTAGTTTACGCAAATCTGTGCTGCTTAACGAGCAACACGAGCTGAAATTATAAAGACATACTGATATTTTACGTCATCATTTATGCGCAGAAGAAGACACCTCATACGCCTTGTGGTGCAATGCAAAACAATGATATCAAAAGTAAATTAGACTGTCTTCGGGTTTTACCAATTAGTCTGAGCAACTGTGGCTAATTGGGAGATGTGAACTGCGAGAGGTTTAAGTTATTAAGCATTTTTAAAGATGAGGTTTCCGAAGATCAAATTCAAAATCAAAGGATTCCCCAAGTAAAAATGTCTGCCCCCTGATATTGAAGCCAATTTGAAGATTCGCTGGTTTAACAAGCTGGCCGCGAGGCCCACGGTCTCCCGTCACCAAAATAAATATGTACCCTGTGACCTTAAAGGAGGTCAATTCTGTTCAACGTGAAAGTGGATATTTTGTTAAAGATGGCAGGGAACTGGAACCATAAAATTTGACCATCAGGTTAAAGAGAATGCTGCAAAACACCACAGTGAACAATTTTGAGCTTGTAAATCAAGTTTGAAAAAAATAGGTGAAGTACCAATATTTGACCTGCTAATTGCAGGGTCAAAGAATAGGTCAAGGTCACTGATATTAAATAGGAAACTGGTTCATAATCTAATCTTCTTATATGCAGAACATGGGGTCTGTAATCCATTTTCTTCTTGAGTTATCGTGTTAACGCCACTTTTGGGACGGACGGACGGACACACATGGCAAGGAACTGGATCCATAAAATTTGCCCGTGAGGTTAAAGAGAATGCCGCAAAACACTACAGTGAACAATTTTGATCTTGTAAATCAAGTTTGAAAAAAAATAGGTGTAGTACCAATATTTGACCTGCTAATTGCAAGGTCAAATATTAGGTCAAGGTCACCGATATTAAACAGGAAACTGGTTCATAATCTAATCTTCTTATATGCAGAACATGGGGTCTGTAATCCATTTTCTTCTTGATTTATCGTGTTAATGCCACTTTTTGGATGGACGGACGGACGGACGGACGGATGGACACACGCACGGACAGGGTGCGTTCCTATGTCTCCCTTTCGCCAGAGGCGACGGGAGACAGTAAGTGGATATGACACACTATTTAATCATTTGGACACTGCATTCCTATTTTAAAGCAAGCATGTGCAACCACAAACACACTCAAGCGCCTGGTGTAGCTGGTAAAATTGACAACAATTGGAGCTTTCCAGTCGCACACTACGCAAGCAGTGAAATCCACGCGCGTAGTAACTTTTACGTGCATGGTGTAGTAAGGGGGTTATGTGGAATTTACGAGCGTTATGGGGCGCGAGCACAATTGAGCCCATCAAAAGGCAAGGCCTGCCACTTGTGAGCTAAACTGGATGATGACCACTTAAAAACGACGGCTTGAACATTTCGCAAGATTAGGAATGTTTTACTCCTATCTAGTAAATCTATGGAGAATTGCAGTCGAAAACTGCTCGAAGCACTCCTCTTCAGCAAGCTGTCATTACTGAGGGATATGTTCCTTGATTGCAGTGCCTCTGCCATGAGGTAATAAGTATTAACCAGCATTTGTTGGGTTGTTCGTTTGCTCGCTGGTCAGCGGAACATATAAAAACAAAATGGATGGATGTCATTGAAAATTTGTGTGTTGATAGATACTCTTTTAAGGAAAAAGTGATTACATTTTGGAGAAAATCTGACCTGTATTGTTGATCCTTGATCCAAAAGAATTTCTTAGCACGTGAGGATGGTCATTAAACATTCACATTCAACGATAATAAGACGGTGGAGGCAACGCGCCCTCCAAGTGCCTTCTAGTCACTTATGGCCTTCTTTTGATGGATCTCATAAGCTATGCCGTTGGCAATCGACATAAGCATGGGCAAACAATTAATAAAGCGTATCCTGTCAGGACATTTCAGGGCTGGCGATAAGCAGTATCGCATTGTAAAATGCAATCAGTTTTTTTGAAATGCGCCAATCTGCGACAGGCTTTTGAAATCTGCATCGCATATTTAGCGATACGGTCTTCGGATTATGTGAATAAAAGTTTTCATCCAGTTTTGAACAAAAACGGGCTCCTACAGTCTCTTAATATCGTCCCGATCGGCCTTCGCCGCCACACTATGGATAACCTAACAGCGCGAGTCTGAAACCATGGTAGTGAGTGGAATGATCCCATTATTTTGCTACCTCCACGCCAGTCCCGCCCACAGAGCTAAAGAAAACACTCGAGTAGACTGTGCCATTGGCTGAACCAACCGCAAAACATGAGACGCGTTTGTCATCATATGGATGGAATCGGCGGGAGAATTGCGCAATCAAACACTGTACGTGTGTATATGCGACTAGATAAAATGATATGAAACACTGGCCTAGAGTCACACATCAGCCTACAAGCACGATCATTTTTAAATAAATTATTTTGTTTACGGGTGTTTGTTCTCAGGAAATTCTAAATGGTTAGTTAAAATTCAAAAAATTAAATTTAAAGGGGAACTCAAAGATAAATCATAATGCTGTTTTATACAAACATAATTAGTAAATAAATATTCTAAAATACAAAAATGTGGAATTTTAGTTTTCAAAGACAAGATAAATGAGGTTTTATTCCCCCTAATTAGTTGTCGTCTGCTTCAACGGTCGCGTGATAATGACGTAACGTCGCCCTAGAATGACGAAACGTCGCCCTTCGCTCAGAGGTATGCGCTGTTATTCTGTTGGATACTGTGATTGTCCCAGTCCATTATTTTATGACAAAAGATCGTTCAATACGGCCCATTGACTAGTTGCTCAAGATGGTGTTAAGTACTTTCTGAAACACGCAGGGTTGCTTCAACATTAACAGGTTTGCTTCTGTCACTTATCAGTCTATATCAGATGCTGAGCAGATGAACGGTATATCATCCAGGATATGTGATTTTAGCTAGCTTAAATTTAGCGTAGATTTTAGCAAACTTCTGTGAGTCATTTTGGGGAGGCTACTAATTTACTAGTAAGGGTACTGATTTTTGGTAACCTGAGACACATTATGCCATAAAACCAATCCAGCAAAATTCATGTATCTTCATGAACTATAAATAGTTCAAAAGTTATGACTTATTGAAGTTGGCATATTGTATTGTGCCAGTAATACTCATTTTAATCCAAAATTGGAGGAGCAAACCGCCTTTTTGAAGTCTCAATATCTAAAAAATAGGACCAAGGGTCCTGTAGCTTACCGGCAAGCAGTCTTACAGCAATGATACAAGCCATGAAAATGTCATGTGAAGTTTGACATTTGAATCAATGAAAATCAATGTCAAGGTCACTAAATAAAAGTTCACATACATTTATAAGACCTTCTGTAATACAATCCTAAGCTCTGAAGCAGTTTTAGTGATACAAGTCATTAAAATATGTCAATATGTATTCAATATGTCAACTGTGAACTTTAAAGGTCACAGAATGTCAAGTTGTGGTCAGCAAACAGACTTCATATATGACTTTCTAAATGTCTCTATACAAACCTTGGCTCAATCTGTGACCATTTTGGTGATACAAGTCATTGTAATTTCACTATCAAGTTTGACCCTGAAAGGTCACTGACAGTCAAGTTGAATGTCACCAAATGAAAGTTCATATGTGACTTCCTAGATGTCAGTAACACAAACCTGGGCTCCATCTGTGACTGTTTTAGTGATACAAGTCATTGAATTTTCACTAGGTCACATTTGATCTTCGAAGGTCAATACGAAGGTCACCAAATGAAAGTTCATATATGACTTCCTATATGTCTGTAATACAAACCTAGACTCCATCTGTGACCGTTTTGGCAAGACTAGTCATTGTAATTGTATTATGTCAAGTTTGACCTTCAAATGTCATCAACAGTCAAGCTGAATGTCACCAAATGAAAGTTGATATGTGACTTCCTATGTCAGTAACACAAACCTAGGCTCCATCTGTGACATTTTCAGTGATAGAAGTCATTGAATTTTCTGTAGGTCAAGTTAGACCTTCGAAGGTCAATATGAAGTTCACCAATTGAAAGTTCATACATGACTTCCTATACTTCTCCAATACAAACCTACATTCAATCTGTAACGATTTTGCTGATATAAGTCATTGAAATTTCACTGTATAGTTTGGCCGTTCAAGGTCACTAAAGGTCAAGTTCAAGGTCACCCAATGAAACTTCATACAGGACTTCCTATATGCCCACAATACAAACCTAAGCTCTATCTGTAATAGTTTTGGTAATAGAAGTCATTAAAATTTCACCATGTGAAGTTTTATCTTCGAAGGTCACCGAAGGTCAAGTTCAAGGCCACCAAATGAAAGTTCATGTATGACTTCCTATACATCTCCAATACAAACCAAAACTACCTGTAACCATTTTGCTGATAAAAATCATTGAAATTTCACTGTGAAGTTCGGGCATTCAAGGTCACTGAAGGTCAAGTTCAATGTCACCAAATGAAACTTCATACATGACTTCTTATATGCCTGCAATACAAATCTAAGCTCTATCTGTAATAGTTTTGGTGATAGAAGTAATTGAAATTTCACTATGTGAAGTTTGACCTTCGAAGGTCGCCGAAGGTCAAGTTCAAGGCCACCAAATGAAAGTTCATACATGACTTCCTATAAGTGTTCAATGCACATATGCTCCCAATCTTCAATATTTTCAAGCCTGGAAACCTTTGAAAATTCTAACATTTTGCTTGACCTCAAGTTTGACCTTTCAAGGTCATCTGAGGTCAACTTTAACACAGCCAAAATATAGGTCATATATTACTTCCTATATGTCAGTAATACAAACTTAATCTCTATCTGCAACCATTTAGCTTCCACAGGCGATTTGGCCCATTCTCCATAAGACCCAATGTTAAAGTACAGCGCCCCCACTAGACCCACTTCCGTCGATTCAATCAAAATGGCACTCACACTGTACATTAAGTGTATCAAGGTGAGTTGATTGCCAGATTTAGACAAAAAGTTATCGGACAGTTTTCGAGAAAATTTTTTTTGAAATTTCAAGTCATATCTTCTGACATTGTTAAGATATTATCTGACCTCGAGTTTGACCTTTCAAAGTCATCTGAGGTCAACCTTAACACAGCCAATGTATAGGTCATATATGACTTCCTATATGTCAATAATACAAACTTAATCTCTATCTGCAACCATTTGGCCTCCACAGGCCATCTTGCATATTCATAAAGTACAGCGCCCCCACAGACCCACTTCCGTCGATTCAATCAAAATGACGCTCACACTGTACATTGATGGTACCAAGGTAAGTTGATTGCCTGATTTAGAAAAAAATTTAACACACAGTTTTTGAGAAATAATTTTTTAAAATTTCTCAGTCCTATCTTTAACATTGGAGCCAAAATTTCAAGGGCCCATAAAATGGACAAAATGATTCAATCAAAAATCTGAGAAAAACACCTGGAGATATGGTCTAGTAGCATGTTACTGCAAATTTACACAAAAATTCATCCGGCCAAAAAAAGATAAAAAATGTTCCGGATGACGGACAACGGACGCCACACCACGACAATAGCTTATCGGCCCATAGGGCCGGTAAGCTAAAAACTGATGAAGATACGGGTCAAAAATTTTGTATGTAATATACTGGATACAAGAACATTATGTTTTGTAAATTTTAAGCAAATCTGAGGTTGTCAGTCAGGAGGCCTTCGCTAATTTCAAATGGAAGTACCCTGAAGTACGATCTTTGAAGACAACTAGATCAAGAAGAAATAGGCATATGAGCCAAAACAACTGCCCTGCGCTAAACCATCAGTTAGGAAAAAATGAAAAGATAAGCTAGCAAGTAAATTCTTCATCATATACAACTACAGCAACAACGTCAACCAAGGTGGCAGTACAGGAAGCAGTACAGTGCCACCACAATCACAATAACTTTCTCCTCCGTGCACCAAGAAATTTGAAAGCAGATTTGACATAATTCTCAAGCTGTTCAACTTATTGCAGTTTTTAAAAATGGAAAGTTTGGCCTGGTGGTTGTGTTCAGTAAAAATCATAGGGTGAGCATTTTCACAAAGTCATCACAAGTGATTGAAACAGAACCTGTCACAAGCCATTACAGCAGCCCTGTTTGAGATAAAGAGCCATGGTCCTAGCCTTTCAAACGCCCAAAAAACTGAAAAGCACAGCTAGAATAAAAGTTTGCACAATTGAAACCAGTTTGAGTGAATTTCTCGGATATGGATTAAGCCTAGCCCCAGACTAAATACCTTTTTTCAATGAAGATCTTCAGTGAATTGCTCTTAGTCTGGGAAAAGAATTAGCTCACATGTGGGACACCTGCAAATTGAGTCTTTCTGACAGGCAAGATTGTGGTGGGCAAGGTCTCACCGTTGTCGCGCGCAGTGCTGTGCTCGTCCAGGGTCATCTGCTCAGCAAGCTCAGAAAGGGAGTCGTCGACGGGCCTGGCGCTTCGCAGCGTCATGGACAGGCGCCGTTTGATGATTTTCATCCTATCCATCCCGCCAGCACCCCCCAGTGGGCATCCACAAGCCTGCAGAGAATAAAAGCCATCATTAGCCAGTGATTTCCATTATCACCAACTACCCCCAGCAGCAGCCCTCACATACACTCACTAGGCAGACCCTGAGGCGACTCCTTACATCAATCCATGCGGAATCATATGGAAGAGCTGCTATTGGTTTAGCAGCCCCAAACACAAAATTACCATCAAGTGTTTCACCAAAACAAACACCTGCCCCGACCAATATACAATGCCACCACCTCAAATTACCTTCACTTAAGAGGGATCAAAATCCCACATCACCAACATACACTTTTCCACTAAACATACACAGGGAAATATTCAATGCGACATGAATTCTGACTAAGTACAAAGGTTCCTACTGTACTCAGATGCACTCAGAGTTGAATTAACACTGGACCTTATACCATGCTCATACAGTGCTGTGAAAAAGTATTTGCCCCCTTCCTGATTTATTTTTTTGCATATTAGTCACACCTAAATGTTTCAGATCATCAAAAAATTTTAATATTAGACAAAGATAACCAGAGTAAATACAAAATGCAATTTTTAAATGATTATTTAATTCAGTAAGGGAAAAAAGCTATCCAAACCTACCTGGCCCTTTGTGAAAAAAAAGTAAGCCCCCCCCCCCTTTTGTTAAAGCATGAATTAACTGTGATCAACCACATTTTTTGAGTACAATTTCACTAGCCATACCCAGGCCTGATTACTGCCAGACCTATTGAATCAAGAAATCCCTTAAATAGAACCTGTCTGACAAAGTGAAGTAGGCTTCAAGATCTTAAAAAGCAACACATCATGCCGCGATCAAAAGAAATTCAAGAACAGATAAGAAACAAAGCCATTGACATCTATCAGTCTGGAAAGGGTTACAAGGCCATTTCTAAGGCTTTGGGACTCCAGCCTTAGAACCCAGAACAACATCTAAAGAACTAGAGGCCTCACTTGCCTCAGTTAAAGTCAGTGTTCATGATTCAACAATAAGAAAGAGACTGGACAAAAATGGCATCCATGGGAGAGTTCCAAGGCTAGAACTACTGATGACCAAAAAGAAGACAAAGGCTCATCTCACATATGCCAAAAAACATCTTGATGATCCCCAAGACTTTTGGGAAAATATTCTGTGGACTGACGAGACAAAAAACTTTTTGAAAGGTGTACATCCTGCTAAATCAAGTGTAAAACTATTCTTTTTATTTTAATTTTTCTGAGTTTTTAAATCATAAGAAAGGAAAAAGGGCCCTGTGCAACAGTTTTGGAACCCTTTTGGATTATTCTTTGTTACCTTTTAAGAAGATGATTACTAAGGCCTATATCCAGGTGATTTACTCATTAGGGCTTCAATGAGTCAGGTGAATATAATTTCAGGGTTGAACTATATATTCTGAAGTAACTCCGTGCCTTCTAAAGTATCTGACTGTGGTGGCTGTTGTGTCTGGTGTTAAAAACCATGTGTTCCTCTAAACAGTTGTCCAGGGATGTCAAAATCAAGATAATTTACTTCCACCAACAAGGAGAGGGCTACAAAAAAAACTCTCGCAACATTTCAAACTACTCATTTCTACTGTCAGAAACATGATAAGAAAATGGAAAATAAGACCAAGAAAAATTTCAGATAAAATGGCCCGAGAGTGAGAAATGCTCAGAAGAACCCACACATCACTGCAAAAGAGCTGCAAAAAAGAGTAGCAAACATAGGTATAGTTGTTCACAGGACTACAATACAGCGTACCTTAAACAACAAAGACCTACATGGCAGAGTTGCAAGAAAGAAGCCTTTCTTACGACCTCAAGGCAGAATTAAGCGTCTGAAGTAAGCAAAAGAGAACCTTGTGAAACCTCAAGACTATTGGAACAATGTGCTTTGGACTGACAAAACCAAAATTGAACTTTTTGGCCACAATCAAAGAGGGTATGTTTGGAGAAAAAAAGGGTGAAGCATTTGTAGAAAAGAACACGTTGCCAACTGTTTAGCATGGAGGTGGATCCACTATGCTTTGGGGTTGTGTAACAGCCGGGGGCACAGGCAATATTGTGCGGGTGGAAGGAAGAATGGATTCCACCAAATATCAAGACATTCTAGAGGCTAATGTTCAAAGCTCAGTCCAGAAATTGAAGTTGAAGAGACGTTGGGTATTCCAGGAAGACACTGACCCGAAGCATACCTCAAAATCCACCATGAAGTACCTCCGGGAAGGACGGATGAAGGTTTTGGAATGGCCATCACCGTCCCCAGACTTGAATATTATTGAACATCTGTGGAGAGACCTCAAACATGCCTTGCATGCAAGAAGGCCAAAGAATATTTCTGAGCTAGAAGTGTTCAGTCAGGAAGAATGGGGAAAAATTCCAAAGACAAGAAATGAAAGACTCTTAGCTGGCTACAGGGAGCGTTTGCAAGCTGTTATAGCTGCCCGAGGAGGAATTACAAAGTACTAGCTGATAGGGTTCCCAAACTTTTGCACAAGGTGTTATTCCTTGTTTTATAATTTTGAAACTTTAAAAAGTTAAAAATAAAAATTACTCTTGCTTTAAAATGTGATGAAATGTGTCATGTTTAACTTTCTGGCATTTAGTGTTCAGGTTTGCTTTCAATCATTTGGAGATTAATTGTAACAGACATTTAAACCAGGGTTGCCCAAATTTTTGCACCCCACTGCAGGTTTGGACAGCTTTTTCCCTCAATAAATGAAATAATCAGTTAAAAACTGCATTTTTTATTTACTCAAGTTATCTTTGTCTAATATTAAAATTTGTTTGATGACCTGAAACATTTGAGTGTGACAAATATGCAAAAAAATAAGAAATCAGGAAGGGGGCAAATACTTTTTCAAGCACTGTATGTAGACACAGACTTCTTCACTAAAGACCAGTTAAATATAAAGTAAATCCTTGAAATAGAGGACATTCATACAGATCCGCATTTGATCAGTGACAGACTGGTTAATCATTTACAAATTTCCAATGTTAAATGCTCTATATTTGAAGAAGCCTCCTCTAGCACTTTAAGAAGGTCAATAGAAATGGAAAACATATTCATTGGATTCTCAACTCAAGAAGACAACAGCCCAGCCTCCGCTCATTTCCTACAGTTAAAACAAGCAAAATTTAGTGACAAACTGCCTCCAATAAAACATATTCATATCATTATTTCAGCTGAATGGAAACCATTCACCATCAGGTTGAGTGAAGAAATTCAACACAGAGCTTTATGACAGCGGAGCTGGCTGGACAGGTGGTATTGGTCAGGGGAAGAATGGTAACCACCCCATACTCGAAACCCCAGGCTTGAGGAGCAAAGAGCAACAATCAACATTACACTACAGCGACCTCCAGTGTCACAGGTGTACACACTCAGCAGGCCAACACACCCCTGTGGGGGAGATACGGGACAGATGCAACCAGTCTGCAGCCAGCAGCCCAGGTTTCAGTCTCTGAATGTGCAGGGAAACAGACCCCCCGCCCCGGCCCCCCAAGAGTCAACAAAATATACGACTGTCTGGATGAAAGTCCGAGAGAACCTAATCCTGCCTTCCGCACAGAGGACTGGGCTGGTCTCCTAACACTGGTTACCTGTCAGTGTTCTCTCCTGTATACCTGACCAAATCTGTTATTAGCAGTATGGCCAACAAGCCCAGAGGGGAGGGACAGGGAGCTCACACAGAGAGGGAGAGGACAATGTAGGGACAATGTAAGAACAGCCATGTTGGAGGAGCGTTTACAGACAAGGGAGATATGGAACCCATGAGAAGTCACTAATATACGAAGTATATTACATATTAGTATGCAATATTTTAAGTTACACCGTTTGTTAGAGGGCCAATACAGAAATATAAAGGGTCAGTAAATGCCATATCATCACATGCATGACATTTCAGCTGCTCCAGAGACACTAAGGGAGATAATCTACTCGCACGCCGTATATGGGCTCGGAGACGTAATATGGGAATATACGGGGTTTCCATACGACTGCTTTCGACTAATGCCACCAAGTATTCTTGTCTGAGGTGGGATAAACTAATATACGGCAATTTGTCTCTTCACAAACATTTAGATAAACACGGTAAGGGTCATTATGTGCATATCACTTGTAAGTAATATATTTAATCAATTTATTTAGCTAACAAAAGAGCAACTTCAGACTTGTTAGGGGGAGGATGTGAGTACGTGTGTGGGTATGGGGAGTATACACCATACTGAGTTCAGCTGCAGGCTTTTCCAGAGCCAGCACAAAACAGATTCCAGGGGCAGCCAAATAACTCCACAGAAATAATCAACTTACAATGAATATTCATCTGTTCTCAAAGTCCATATAAATCCCAATACGATATTATAAAGCAGATATTGCTAACCTAGCTCGACTTAAGGTTCAAAACCTAAATTTACATACAGTAGTGTGCAGTGATGATTATACACCAACACTTTTGTGTAAAAGGGGTCCTAATATATTACTCTCTCTGATTTTTTGGTGAAAATATATCAAAAAATACTTTTGTAGGCAATAAGAACAAAAAAAATCATTCCCACAAGTTTACTGTATAGAGGTAAAACTATGGGTTAATGGGTTATAAGCAAAAAAAAAACCACTGAAAACATCACTTTTTTTATAACAATTGAAAGGTGTCGCAAATTATTTTTTGTAAATTACTTTTGCATATTCTGAATGCATATTTGAAGGCTCATTCCATGATTATTGATGCTACAAAATTTGTTTACACTGGTTTGAGGCAACATTATTCTGCAAAAATTACCTTTGATAGTCAGTTGTTCCAGTATATAAGGGGACATGAACTTTGACCAGTGTCACAGTGTTAAATAAGATGACACAACGGAAGGAGCTCACTGAGATTGTTCGTTGCCGCGTTGTGGCCTTACATGATGATGAAGATGTTAAATGCTGCAATGGCACTGTAAGAAACACCATCAAGCGTTTCAGAGAGACTGGTTTGCTGAAAACTAGAGGAAATAGAGGTCCATAATGGAAGTTGTTTGTTATCTATGTACGGCAAGTTGAAAAAAAAAAAATTACCAAGATCAACTATTTCCAGACGCCTGTGTGATAATTGGTCTGATTGGTCGCGTTGCTGCCAAGAACAGGCAACATCAAAAAAAGACTTCAGTTTGCGAAGAAATTCAAGGATTGGACACCAATGGACTTGGAATAAGTCCTTTGGACCAATTAATCAAAATTCGAAATTTTCACCACCTTAACGCAGAACTTAGGTGCACCATAGAGTTGCAAAACGTTTCAAAAATGACTGTTTAATCCCTTCAGTAAAACATGGAGGTGTTAATATCATGGTTTTGGGTTCAGCCTGCTCAAAAGGAGCTGGTGATCTCATAAAAATTGAAGGAATCATGGATCAAAAGAAGTATCAAAGCATCCTTGTGAGGCATGCACTGCCATCTAGAAAAAGACTGATTGGTCGGGGAATTTATTTTCAACAAGATAATGACCCTAAACACACTTCTAAGTTGAGCAAGAATTATTTCAATCAGAAAGAAACATCTTGTGACATAAAAGTTATGACTTGGCCTGTTCAAAATCCAGACCATAATCCGATTGAGCAAATCTGTTGTAACATCGAAAGAATCTCTTTGAAATGAACTTCAGACCATATGGAATGGTTTGGGGAGTGAGGAAATAAAAATATGTGAAACTATGCCAGAAAGATTAAACGCTATAATCAAAGCAAAGGGTGGCAACACTAGATATTGACTTTTTCTCACAAAAAGACATTGTCATTTTTGTTTTAACTCTTTAATATCATCCTTTTACGGATTTTCATCAATATGATCCAATATTACGTGAAATAAATAATTGAATAGAACTTGGTCTCTGATTTATCTTCATTTTGTTAACTGTATCACTGCACACAATTGAACTTCATTTGAGGTATTTATTTCAACACAAGCAAGACTAATGATACAGAATATGAAGTTGTAGTGCCAATATCAGTAACAAAGATTTCTCAAAGAGTAGGAGTCACTGGAGTCCGAAGAGCCATGGGGACCAATGAGCCATATCACATATTTGTAATCAACAGATATCAGAGCAGTGTAAAATAGGTAAAATAGTGATATGGTCATTGGTCCCCAGAGCTCACTGGACCCCAGTCTCCTCTATTACTCAATGCCAAAGTCCATATCTCAGTATAATTCTACAAATTCAATATGAAATGAAGCTTTCTTGATCACAAGATAAATAAGCACAGATGTAAGCAAACAAAGGAAAAATGTTACCAAATTTTCAACTGTAACAAAATACTTGAACCAGAAATTAACCACGGAGGATGGGTCTACATAACAGTCTCTATGGGGGGAAAAATGGTAAAGTTTTAAAACGCTAATAATAGTTTCAGACGATTCAGTTGCATTTTAGGTGTATTTTCACTTGCAACACCATCAGAGCATCCAAAGCACAGCCTCTCAGCAGCTCCTTACTATAGGATGGAGGACAAATTACCCCACTGGGTTCAATGAAGTGTCTCTCTTATCTCTTATATGCATTTCATCATCATTGTCAGGATTACTTGGCTTTCATGCAAATTTTATAGCTGTATGCTTAAAGGCAATGAAAACAGAGAGCAGATGCTCAATTAAAGTACACTGCCCCCACTATTCAAATATAGTTTTGGATAATTTTTGAAAAAATTTTTAACGACCAAATCAGCTTGAGAAGATCGGATGTATACGTTGTTAGCGGTGCGCCATGTTGGATGGAATCGCGGTAGCTTGCCATGTCACCAAGACACTGGAACTCTTGCGTGTGTGGAGGTTATAAATGAAATAAAACATGGCTACTGTAAGCAAGAGTTTGCCTGATGAATCATTTGTGAATGGGTATAACTACAATGACAAATGATCAGCCGACATAAGATCGGGAAAGCCTACTTGTCCCATCTGTAACTGATGCCGTCGTTTCTCCAGCCTAGCTAAAGTTGACAGGCGCTTGGATTTGGGGGCCTGCCGAAGAATGAATTCCATAGGCATGGCATTATCTTTCAAAAATTTCCAATACTTACTAGATGATTCAATTCCATATTTCATGTAAACATGCTCCTTAAAACAACTGGGCAAAAAATGTGCAGGACATAACGAGTGACTCGTCATTGGGAGGTCCGAGTTTCCTGTTTTGTTGGAGCAACCAACAGCTGCATACAGCGGCATTATGGCAGATTTTTTCGCTTGGTTTCTAATAACGATAACTAATATTGAACTCTAATCATTTGGCATAAAATTAAGCTGCAGCACAAGTGAAAATCAAGACTAAATTGTGTACACTTTATATAGATCAGCTGACTTCTCGGTGTCTAAGCACATCATAACATTGCCACATGAACTTTTTTTTGATTGGCCAAAATATAAGGAATGGCGGCATTCATAACCGTATGCCAATGAGTTGTATTTCAGAGGTCTGATGTTCGATTACTCAGTCCAAAAAAAAACCGCAAAAATATTCACGAAAGGAGAGGAATGTACTTTTATTAAGAACAACTGTTTTCTTTGCGTAGAAGCGCTGGAATCAATCTTGGACTGCTGAATTTTCAATGAGCTCTAAATTAAAAAGTATAAGGTGTTTAATAAAAATAAGTGGTAGCTACTATTAAGTTAAACTAGATAACTCGGTCGCCACAGGGACCGAGTCGCGTATCTCCCCGATCCCCAAATTTCGAACAAAATGGCCGCCAGCAGCCATATTGGATGTCAAAAATTGCCAAAAATCGGTCTTGAGCATTGTTCAATAAATATCTTCGCCCGTGCAAAATTAGGAAAAATTGCTGAAATAGCTGTCGCTTCCAGAGCCCGGAACAGAAAATCTTTGCAGGCGCGGCGGCCCCGGAACTAAACCATAGTATCTCCCGACTATCATCGTCGGGGAGGTACAATTAAGAGTAATTCCATATAAATCCTTATGACCCCCCACTAACGACACACAGATGAACAGAGCAGAAATATCCCATACCCCCCCAGACATTTTCAGAACAGTTTCAAAATCACACTTCAGGTCAGGCCCAGGGTCATACTCCAACTCATCACCCTTGCAGCAATTTCATTTTAAGAATACTGTATTTTAAGAAGTATGCAATGACATAATGGGAAATAAGCCACCTAAACAGGTACAGTATCACTCCATTCCCAAACTCGGTCCTGAGGACCCACTGTATCAACTAGTTTTTGTTCCAACCACAAAGTTAATTCAGAATATTAATGAGTTGTTCAGTTTTCCAGGGATTATTAACTCTTTTAAGCTATATTTTGTAAGAGATAGCTTTGCATGCTCTGCAGGGCTCCATGCTCAAATTGCACTAGATTACAGCATGAAACAAGAGGCCTGTCGGCCTAGAGCGCTCCGCTGAGGATGAGTGAAATGTCCATGTCATAACTTAATTTCAGCAATTCTTGAAAACTATTGCAATATGAACGCATATGACACATTTGGTAACCAGAACATACTGTGAACCAGTTTGGTGTCTCAATTTATGTAGTATAACAATAGAACCAAATTGCAAATTGCAATCATTTATTTCAGGGCAATTCCACAGTAACGGAATTACGATCAAGAGTAATTTTCATGTTATTTTTACCTGCCATCTATTACTCTAATGCAGTAGCTACTTGCCTGTGCTTTTATCAGTTCCACTGGCATGCCTACTGAGCTGTATAACACAAAGTTTGGGGTAATCTATTTTGTAGAAGGCTATACAAAGGTGAAAGTGTCGGTAACGGAATTACGGCAGAAAAAATGCCATTATTTTTGCCTTAACTTTGACAGGCATTTCTCTGAAATCTGGCAATGATGGGCAGTAGGTTTAAGCTTAAGTTGGTGGCCTAGGATGTTGACCAGGCCATGGTAAGTTTATATTGACTGCACTCAAAAAAATGAAACCCTATGAAATGTTAGATTTACTTAATAATGTTACGTCAACTGGTTCCACGCAATAGCTTTGCGTAACCTTTATTTGACTTCTAACATTTTTGGCCAATTAATTAATTGCATTGAGTGGAATGTACTTGACTCAGTTTTGTGGAACCAGTTGACATAACATTATTAAGTAAATCTAACATTTCATTTTTTTGAGTGTGGTGTATTCACAGATATTTTTTGGGATGCCATTTATGAGAAAGAGACACCGGTAACGGAATTACAAAATGGTAAAGGAATTAAATTTAGTAGATTCTCAGGAAATGTATTATACTCAAAACAACAAAGCAATTGAAAATTGGTATCATAAATGATGTTTGTGTTTCTGACCTCCTATTGAACCAAAATTTTGATCAACAAGTCTGGGCAAAAGGAAGGCAATACATGATATTGATGAGAATAACTAATTTTTCCACAAGAACAGTATATATATATATATATATATATATATATATATATATATATATATGTTTCTTAAATAGCACAAAATGCAGTATGGGATACCAATGCTCTTTACATAATTAAATTGACAGCTGAGGCAACCTGGGAAGCCTCCTGGATTAGGTGAGTCTGATGTAACAGGTGAGATTAATGTATATCAACCATCTTGAAGACTATTTTAATTTGCTGAACTAATATCAAAACTTAAAATATCAGTTTTATTCAGAAATGAAAAAGCAAGAAACTTACCTGCTGGTTGGAGGATTGCTGGCTTTCGATATTGAGCATGAACGAATGTCGGACATGGGATGTGTTGTAAAGGTTTGGTCCTTACAGCCCCTCTCCTTTCTAATTCTTTCACCTCCACCTTAATGGGCCACAGGTGGAACCCGTTAGGGTGGAGGTGTTAGCAGAGCATATAGGGCTGACAGGTGCCAGCCCTGTTGCTGCTACATTTTTTCTTTCTTTTCTCCTAGTTTGTTTGCTGCACCCTGTTATTTTTAAACCTGCTGTTTTTGGATTTTGTTTTAATTAAATTCAGTTTCTTTACTCTGGTCTTGGCATTTGAGTTTCTCCTTTTTTTCTTGGCCCATGGTCTAAGTGCCCGCCGGATTGCTTTTGGCATCCGGCGGGAATAATACCATGACGTGTATTCTGAGCAAAGACTATCAACGTTTTATCACACCTAGACTCAACAAGCTTCACTGAGTAACTGACCGCAAGGGCCACAAACCATGCTTTCCCAATCTGAAACCCCTTCACACATTATACAATCACACATTATACATGTTATACAAAGAGATGCGGTCTTAGTCAAGCACAGTTCCAGGAGGAACAGGATGCCGGTAAAAGTGATGGTGAAGAAGACCGCATACTAAAGAACAAACATTCATTCGTACCCTTCCCCAGCAGATGCTACTCCTTAACCAAACTATACTATAAATTTCTGCTAATCCTTGAATGAATAGTTATGGAAACTTAACTCACAGGAAAAAACACTCAACTATAGATGTCCAAAACAATGAACCACTATGCTCCATAAAGTCCTCATGCCACCTCGTGCCATCTTCTGTTTTTCACTGGCTTTCAGAATAATTCTGTAATTCCGTTACTGGTGTAATTCCGTTACCATGCAATTCCGTTACCACAAATTTTCCAGGATTACAGCTAAGTGTTAGAGAGGTTAATGTCTGAAATTCAGTATAGACATAAGAAGGAAGAGAATTCTTAATAACAATAAAATAAATGCAAAAATAAGATGAAGAGAACTATACCGCAATTTTGGTAACGGAATTACGTTGAAAAATGACAAATTTCACATTGAGCCAATGGAATTGTGTGTTTCAATTTCCTGCAATGACTTACAGTCTCAAATACTTTGGCTACCAATGTATGGAAATACAGTAAAAACCAGGAAATAGCTAAATATCTTTTAGGAGTTGTCAGCTTTGGAAAAGTAACCTTTGATCCTTGTCCTGGAGCTACAAAATATTACAAAATTCAAATCTAAATTTTGAGAAGACCGTCAAAGATATTTTAAAACAGTTTTCAGTGTCAGATTTGGTAATGAGTCATCTACATGAAAACCTATATATTTCTAATATAAAACACTTTTTAAAAATTGCTGTTTAAGCAACTCTCATGTGGAATTGCCCTTCAATCATCTTACTACCAAGCAATACTAACAACCAACAAATACCTTCACCCCAGTACATCACAAATATAGCAGTCACAATCCTTCTGACACTGTCATAGGACAATATTATGCAGAACAATATAATCCAGAACAATGATCTGGAACAACGTGTTCTAGAACAATGATGAGGAACAACATGATGCAGAATAACATGATCTAGAACAATCTGATAATTTCAGTCATCCTCAGCGGAGCTCTCTAGGCCGACAGGCCTCTTGTTGAGATATTAATGAAAGACTGAAAAAATGAGCACAAACACTGATTTTCTAAGTCTAAAATGCTGAATTTCTCAAAAACAGGGACCTAGAATTTTCTCATTTTCACAGGAGATATTCAGAACATCATAAGGAAGGCTCAGAACAAATTAGACAAAAAGTTACCAGACAGTTTTTGAGACATTAATGAAAGACTGAAAAAATGAGCACAAACACTGATTTTCAAAGTCCAAAATGCTGAATTTCTCAAAACCGGGAGGTAGAATTTTCTTATTTTCACAGTGAATATTCAGAATATAAAGTGAATAAAGTGAATAAAGTGAAAAGTTGACAGCGGACGGACAGACAGAATGACGAACGTCGGGCGACTATCGTCACAGCGGAGGTAAAAATGAGCACAAACACTAATTTTCAAACACTAATAGTCCCAAATGCTGAATTTCTCAAAAACCGGGATGGAGAATTTTCTAATTTTCAGAGGGGATCATCAGAACATCATAAGGAAGGCTCACAACAAATCTTACAAAAAGTTATCGGACAATTTTGAGATATTAATGAAAGACTGAAAAAATGAGCACAAACACTGATTTTCTAAGTCTAAAATGCTGAATTTCTCAAAAACCGGGAGGTAGAATGTTCTCATTTTCAGTGAATATTCAGAACATCATAAGGAAGGCTCACACCAAATTAGTAAGAAATTTATCAGACAGTTTTTGAGATATTCAAATTTGAAGTGAAAAGTTGACGCTGGACAGACAGACAGGCAGACAGACTGACAGCCGCTGGACGACTCAGCACTAGAAAAGCTCCGCTGACTGCTGACCATCGTCACAGCGGAGCTAAAAAGGGAAAAATAGTGGCTCTTGAAGTTGAAGAATCACTTAGCTTCTTATTGTTCAAATTGTGGACATGTGTTTAGCAAAAGTAACCATTTATTGAGTAATTAAAAGTCCAATGACAAAGTAAATTACAATGAGTCAATATTTTTTTGTTTGAATTCAGAAAAAAAATAATGTAACAAAGTAGAAAAACAAGTATTCAAAAACCTACTCAGCAGCTTACTGAGTAACCAACAGACTTGATTAAGATCAGTAAAAACACATTTTGCCACCTTGGCTTGGCTTGGTTACTTAGAATTTTGCAAAATAAACACAACATGGACGTGGGGCTTTGAAACACCATGGAATGCATTCCTATATCAACATGGTTGAAAAGGGCAAAACATACTCAGCCTATAAATCAACTAATTAAGAAAAATGTACAGCTTTTTGACATTCTGGGAATTTAATTGTGGTTAGAACAAAAACCAGCATGCACAGTGGGCCCTGAGGTCTGAGATTGGGAACCACAGCAGTGTCAGATGAAGACCTTTGCAGAATGCAAAGCAATCTTCACATTGTTGTGACACCACTTATAACCATCTTTTCCCCTTGCATTGTAATTTTATTACCCCAAACTTGATACATCAAATTGTCGCTTTAATTATTAATATTGCCGCTATTAAAGCGGAACTTAAGCAGTCACTGACCCTAAAGCTTAAGAGTTATTAGCCATAATTTTCAGCTCATGCAAAGACACCATTAAAAACAATTCATGCCTACCTGGGAACAAGAGTATCCAGAAAACTAATTAAACGCCATCAAAGAACACTGCCAGATTTGATTTCCTGAAATGCATAGCCCAATTAAGCACAGCGTCTTCTTCACTGTACTGCAGGTCGAACCCTTTACCGACAAAAGCCAGACCTATGCATTTTCAACATTCACTTCACTTCAGAGCTGTTGTACAGAGTGTCCCCTGAACGCGGTTAAGAGCGGCCTGACTCCTCCGCAGACTTCTGTCCCCTTCTGCTCTGTGCCACTGGGAGGAGAGGTGAACTGCAGCACCTCGAGACAGAAAGAGAGAGAGAGAGAGAGAGAGAGAGAGAGAGAGAGAGAGAGAGCAGGGATGCTCTCTCACCCAGATTCCTTCTCGAAGGGAGGACACTTCAGGATATTTTAGCCTGCTCTAGTTTCTGCTTATATAACAATACACCGCATACGCCAACGCGCAACTTCACTTTGACTGCGTACATTAAACGAAGAAACCCAGTGTAGATTCCATTTAGAGTAGTGATGCGCTGCTCATAATGAATTCAGTCAGTTGCCTGTCCGTCTGTGGTGAATATATCAAATATTACAACATTCTGCAGGGACATGATCATGCAGCTAGAATCAGTCTGACGATATGAAAAGCAGGAAAAGGGAAATGAGGGAGAGCTTGTGTTTTGAGCTAATCAAGGTTATACATGCTGTCTGCCTTTAAATCTGCACTTCTCAAATTGTTTATTCTGCAACAGCTCACCATGTATAATAAAGCTCCAGAGTTAATCTGAATATAACAGAGTTTATACGGCCCAACGGGGACCATATGCACACCATTACAGCAGAAAACACTCAGTAAGAGTTGGTTTAACTGTTGACATTTTAAGGTGTTGGTTAAGTGGGCACCAACACCTTGTGGTCTGGTCTTCTAGGGAAAAAAAAGGATTCGCTTGCATTTTCCACAGGGGGACCCAGGGACTGCATCTCATTGCCTTATCTTAATTTGCAGAGACTATTAAAGCAGCCTAGACACCAATATCTCCAAATCAAGTATTTTCAAAGCCTAATCCCCATAGTACGAGTGTGAACATGCACTCTGGGGAGCAACACAACCGTAAAGCCGAATTGCTGTGCTGCTGTTCCTTCTTTTGTCGGGAGGAGGTGACGCAACGGTAGTACCAGCACCTGTATGACGAATCTGTGCTAAAGATGGGAGTAGCTCCTGAGAACCTGAGAGAGAGTGCACAGGCTGACCATGTGTGCAGCCTCGGGACTGTGTTACAGCATACAAAAATGCGTGCACTGCAAAGGCGTGAGTGCGAATGATGCGAGAGTGGATGCAGTGGAGATGGAGGTAATCAAACACATTAGGCGAGTCAAGAAGTCTCCCCAGGGAGCTGCTCAGAGTCAAATCTCTCACCTGACCAGCACATAGTGATCCCATAGTTTTATATCTGCCCTCTCCCATATGTTCGCTTAACATATTGTTAGACAAGTGTACTAATTCAGCACTCAATCTAAGAACAGAATGGACATGCAATGGCTCTGGTTTCTTTGGGCTGTGGAACACGTGAAAATATTCACAGTATATAATTTTTCTTCAGCCCACCTTCTGCTGACACTGTAACACCAAACATCACAGTGCCAGCAGCAATAAGCCTGTTCTTGCCAAACCCTGATGTCCAGCGCGGCAGTGGGGGGTGCACACACAGTGGGCTCAAAAATTACTGGCACCCCAGACTAGCAATGATATGAATCAAGATCAGGTTGCACCTTTAGGGGCATTGGGGATAAAAATTAAAGTGCCTCTAATGGCGCTTTTCCACTACACGGTACCGGCTCTACTCTGCTCTACTCGCCTTTTTTGCTTTTCCATTGGGAAAAAGTACCTGGTGCTTGGTACTAGTAGGTACTTTTTCTGGTACCTGTTCTCCTAGGGTTTCAAAAAATGGGCAACCAGGTACTAGTAGGTACTAAAATGTGACGTGCAACATTGCAGCCCACTGATTAGTCAGAGAGAATCGTCTCTGCAAAAGATAACTCGCTTCCGCATTATCGCTAGGAAACTACCTTCACTTGCCATCATTTAAACAGGTCTTCAAATTGTGTTTTTGAAATGTGTGTTGTTTTAGGTAGCTTGATAAATATACTGTGCGTTGCCTTACCTTTCAAACAAGGTTGCGTTTGTTCACCGAAGCTGGTGCATTTATGAAATGCCTTTCTTTGTCTGTAACCCTGTTCGTAGTGAGATTAGAAGCAACGGGGTTGTGTCCAATTCTGTTCCCCCAATTCCCCTTGAGAAAGTTATTGTGCCGCCCCTATTTTACAAAAATTGCGCGGAAAATAACTTTACGGATGCTGATGAAGTATTTTGTTCTAAGGAAAGGTATCAGATGAGATGACGCATCGTAAAGCGATAAATTCTAATACTCTGCCATCTCCTGCGATTTGCGCATGTACTATGTGTTTTGCCTTCAATTTCAAAGTGAAATGTTTCATGAAGCCTGAATATGAATACTCTATGCCTTTTATGTATATCATTGCTTTGCCTTTTTAGGTGGTACGTTATTTAATGTGCAACTGAATCGGACACAACACCAGCTGCTATCCCATGCATCAGGAGAATGTCAAACAGAAATTACAATTAACCACTTGCGGACTTTAGTGCCATAACGTGGTGACGGTAGTGCTCATCCCCTGATTTAAACACATATTTAACAAAATCGACGGAATAAAAGTAAACTTGATATAACTGAGGATGCTGTCGCGGCAGTAGCATGCTGCGTTGCAATGACAAGCAGGTACCACGGAGGCGGTACTATCCTCTAATGGAAAACAACCCCAAAAAAGTACCCGGTGCTGAGTACAGTAGAGTAGAGTAGAGCCGATACCATGTGGTGGAAAAGCGCCATAATTGTGTGCTTGCGGCATTGGCAAGCAACACATTGTTCTTCTTAAGTCGTTTATTCATTTAATTTTCCATTTCCACACACTTTTTTTGTCCCGTATCAAGTGCCTGAGTGTTCGCGATAGAGACACGGTTCAAACGCCGAAACATCTGGCCCGACCGTGTCTCTGGGCCTTGTACAAACAGTTGCATAGCCCCTTTTCATTCTTTCACAATCCCTGTTTTTCATCCCTTTTTATCTCCATTAAAAATGCATGGTGGAGTTCTGCCATTATGACATCACGGAATGCTAGAGGGCAGCCTCAACACCACAACCAGTATAAAGACAAATTTCAGAGCGCAAAGCGCTCTGAAAATGTGTCCTTTAACCCATTTAAACCGGGACAGCATGTGCGCATTTTAACCTTTAAAACCGGGGACGCTGTTACGCATTTCTACCCTTCAGGCCGGGAAAGCGGATACGTCATTTTGTAGTTTTCATTACTTTTCCGACCATTTCCGGGCTCATAGCTGTTCTTTTACTGGCACTTTATACTAGGGCAGATGCCATAGTAACACTTCAAGACACTTTATTTTTTATATTTTTATGTTTATTTTTATTTTATTTGAACGGACACTTTCTCATGCCTGCCACCCAGTAGCAGAGCTACTGGGGGCAGAGACACGTCCCTTTTAGTCCTGGCTAGATCTCAATCATTTTCCTTTATTGACGTCTTTTCCAATTATCGTAATTGGCAACTGAAGACACGGTTTCTCACTGTATGCGATCTAACAGCGATGAAATCAGGGGCTAAATTCAGAGCAGAAAAATAATTTACTTATTAATTGGCTAATGCTTCGCGTGATTGAACTGGTCCGTGTTCCAATGAAACGCGGACTTTCACTCGTGGTATTTCGTGGGTTGATTTAAAAAAAAAAAAAAAAAAAACAGCGGCACTCGGCAGTTAAATAGCCTAGGTTATAACAAGTGTGCGGCTCAAGCCATTTGCGTGAGAGTCGACAGGTAGGCTATGCAATTTTGAATAACGTAGATTTAAATACAGCAAATACGCGTCCAGAGGAATGATTGTCGTCTTACCTAATCGGGGAGAACAAGCAGCACCTGTTAAGTGCGGAGCGCTCTCGGAGTGAACCTTTTGTTAATCATGAAGATGACTGAGAACAGGTCAGGATTTATAATTGTTTTAAACGGCTGTTTTGTGCAGCCCAATTCTCTGTTCCGCCACTGTGCTGAATTTAACCCGCGATTTAATCGCTGTTAGATCGCATGTGGAGAGAAACCGTGTCTTCAGTTGCCAATTACAATAATTGGAAAAGACGTCAATAAAGGAAAATGATTGAGATCTAGCCAGGACTAAAAGGGACGTGTCTTCGCCCCCCCTGTAGCTCCGCCACTGCTGCCACCTGTTCCAGAGAAAGAAAAAATGTTTGTTATTCTCTAGTGCAGAGCTTATACTTTTATTTTTTAGGCCTCTTTATTCCATTTGAGTTGTGCATGTTATGTAGATAGAGATTTGTTATTTATTTTATTGATTTTATTATATTTTATAGTTTGTTATAGTTTGTTCAGTGTTTTAAATATTGTGATGAAGATTTGCACAAATAAAAAACATAGTTCTTATGAAAGCCACAGGTGTAAGCTCTCAAATACTTTTTGAATTTTGTTTCTATCTGCTACAGAGGCTGAGATACCAGCTTTTGACTAGACGTTGACACCTGGGTGCTGTTTTCCAGAAAACCTCAGGTTTTAGGGGTTCTTTTCAAAATCGCCCATAGGTTTTCATAGGCGTTTTTTGAATAGGCCTCAGGCCTAAATGGGTTAAACAATGTCAGATGATAACGGTGTGTGTGTGTGTGCATTTTAGCAAGCAAACTCTCGAGGTTCGTCCTGACGAAACGCAGTTCTAGTTTTACATTTTGTGTTATTTTCATTAACTGTGGCATTCCCCTGATAACTGCTTCAAATTTCATGGACTCGTCACAAAAACTAAGAATTCTATGGCCTCAAATGTACGCATACACGAGATCCATTTTGTAACGTTGCGGACACAACAGTAATAAGAGTAACGACTTAAAGGGATAGTTCACTTTTTTTTGAAGTGGGGTTGTATGAGCTACAAATTGCCACTACTTACATTAGATGCAGTGGAAAAAATCTGATCTCCTCCAGGTAGCACCAGGGCATAGTGCTGGGTGGAAATTTAAACACTGTTGTGAACGGAAACACAGAAACAGCGTATTTTCTCGGCCTAAAGAGGTCCTACCTGAAAATAATACACCATTTCAATTATATGCTATATTTAAAAAAATTACAGCACTTTAGCTGCTCGAAAAAAAACACAACCGCAGTTAAGAAGCTTGACACTGGACCTAAAACAGCTTTTTTCGCACACAGATAACATTCAAAGTCAATGCGAATACTGAAGACCTGAATAAGCTTGATACGCGTTTGTGCAAGTTAGTTCTGTGACCCAAACAATACGCTTTTTTTTTTGTTTTTTTTTTTTCAAGCAGCTTATGCTGTAATTTTTTTTTTTTAATATAGCATACAATTGAAAAATGTATTATTTTCAGTTGGTTTTTAGGCAAGAAAACTGTTTTTGTTTCTGTTCAAACAGTGTATCGCTGTAAATTTTTTTATGCCCTGGTGCGGCACCTGGAGGAGATCAGACAGCTTTCTACTGCATTTAATGTAAGTAGTGGCAATTTTTAGCTCATACAACCCCACTTCAAAAAAAGTGAACTATCCCTTTAAATGTCTTGAAAAAAACAAGTTTTATTCAATAAAACATGCTAAATACACACCTTTAAGGCATTATTACGTCATAAATACATAACTACCGGCACACTGCAAATTAATCTTCTTATTTATTATGTCAAAATTTTTTGCTTAAATCACAGTAGAACTTTCCTCGCTTCACAAATATTTTTAGTGCACTGTTACTTTTTGAACACCCTGTATATCTTCAGTAGGTATAAATAAGTCCTGTCATTAGATTATTAAACGTTAAAAGTAGAGTAATTATCATTATACAAATATATTCATTTAAAGAGTGGTTGATGCAGTATTAGAGGATGCGGGGAAAATGTTGCAGACATTACGCACCGTTGTGGACACTACAAACAATATTTGAATTCATTTGTGCACCACAAAAGGACCTACGGTATATCTTAAATTGATTTTACTGAATATAAACCTTAACTTAGGAGCATTACTCAACTTCGGTGGGATAATCCCACTTGGCCAAGTCTTGCTTGACAGTATACCGTTGCAGACTCTACGTATTTTTGGCGACACCATTCGATACAAAAAACAAGGCAATATACCTGACAGGGAATTGTTCCCTTATCAGAAGTGTTACCATTTCTTGGTAGGTATGGTCAAAAGGTACTCAGCTGTAAATTTAAGATGTTTTAAAGTGATGATAAACCCTTCAAGCAAGTAAATATTTAAAAACTAAGGCAAAAAATGAAAAATCAATAACAAAGGACATCAGAGATTCTAATTGCGATAATTATGGCATCCCAGTTGGGATCTCCACAAAATAACCTGCAAATAAACCAGAAAAAAAAAATACAAAATTCACATATGCATTGAACTAGTCAAAATTTTGTTTGCTTCATTTAGAAAATCACAATTCAAAATCAGTTAATGTTAAAATGCCCCCCCATAACGATGTGAAATGGTAAAAACTAGCTTTCTAGCAGTCGCTTCCCCGGCATCTAAACAGTTGGAAAATTCATCAGTTCCAGTGCAACTGATCATTGTACGTGTATGTTACTAAAAAGTATAATATTGAGCAGTGTTGTGTACATACTACTGTATTTAATAGAGCATATTATAACACAGACCAGGGGATATTTACAACCTGATCTCGATTCACCTCAATGCACAAACAATACAAAAAATATAAACTACGTAGAGAAACGGAATATACCAAAATATGGGTGTTTCTACAGAAAAGGGCATGATTACGGTAAAGACATGTCCGCCAAAAATTTTCTCTGGGATTCCACTTTTTTTTATTCTTCAAATAGGCCTTCCAAAGTACTAGTCAGTATTAAAATGGCAAAGCTGGGTTATGGCTGGTTTGATTTTTTTTTCAACAGACTTTAGGATGGTCAGATGTCTTTAGCGTAATCAACACTTACGGTAAAGATGAAGTGACATACCTCTTTACCGTAATCAGTTTTTTTGGCAAATTGAACTGAAGAAAGGAGTATCATACTTCCTGCATGAATCTTTTGGTCATTCAAACATTACAAAGGCATTGAAAAGTTCGTTGATAACTCTAGTCTGAGTGTGAGAAGGCATGTATCCACCTTTGCAGTCCGAACCTGCACTGGCTGTAAAGGGTGAGGAATTTTTGCAGACTTTGTTATTTTGAGAGTAGGGCCCAAATACCAAATTAAGTATATTCCAACATGCCCCTGCATAATTTTTCTATACTGTAAAGTACCAGGAATTTATACGTTCCAAAATGGTCCGTTTTGCCAGAGCCTCAAATATTTCACCCTTCACAATCAATGCATGTGTCAAGACAGTGAATATACAAGTGAATCAATATTCTGCATAAAAAGTTTATTTTGAATAAATGCAAACTCAAAACACAAAAATTTTTAACATGGAAACCAGCAGTATCACCAGGACTACAGTCAACTGCAGTATGTATTGTAAGTAGATTTTTTTTTTTAGTTTTAGAAGCAGAGTTCAAATTTGGAAACCTTTTTGTCAAGAGAACATCATGTTGGACTCTGATAAAGAGAAATGTCCACATTCCAGGATTTTTTTCCACTTATATACACAACATCGGATACCTTGGCAGAGCAGTTGATTACGGTAAAGATGCCGGTTAAGACACATAATGCAGCCCCATGGAAATTTGCAACCAACGCGAGGGCTGAAGTTTCCCTTATTTCCTACCTCTCTGAAAAGGTTTCTAATCAAGCATAACCTCATAAAGAAGCAACAGCTACAAAAACATATTTTCATGATTACGGCAAAGACAATTAATTTGTGTAACAAGCAAAAATATGAATACTACCTGAGCCTTGGCACTCAGCCACCACACCCAAAAGGTTTCAAAATGGCCTCCTTTTGTGTTGTTGTTAGTGGTGTTGTTTTTGTTTTTGGGCAGAATTGACATTTGGTGGATAACTGTAGAACTAAAATAGCTAACTGATTACGGTAAAGACAGGGAAAACCAAACTAAAAGGACACCAGGTTTTGGTCAAGGGGAAAGGATTAATCCCTTTTTTCTTGAACCAATAGCTTTTCTAAAGTAACGTGAAATACTAAAGAAGACTTGTTCCTGGTGGCAAGTCTGAGTCATCAGTGAAAAGGGTTTGATGTTCAACTTAATTTTCTGTTGGCTCAATTTTGAATGATTACGGTATGGACATTTGTGTCATACTCTGACCTTGGATGTCAAGGTCATTGGAATGAGTGTCCCTTTAAAAGTTGCACCTAATTGCAAATATCATGCCCAATATTTCTAGCGCCAAAATGAATAGGAAAGCTAACTTCCATTGTCAAAAAAATGGGTGGACCGTCTTTACCATAATGTGCACTTTTCTGTAGAAACACCTATATATGAAATACTTTATTAATGTTTTGATGGAAACCACCAAAATCATCATTTAATACGAAATAAATTTATACAAAATCAAGGTTTACTAATTATTGGCACCCTTCATTGAGTACTTAATGCAACCACCTCTGGCTAGGACAACAGCATGGAGTCTTTTCCTGTAACTTCCAACAAGGTTAAGGGACACATCTGGAGGGATTTTGGACCATTCCTCTAAGCAGATCCTTTCAAGATCCATCACATCACATTCTTTGTTTTACATTTATCAACTGCCCTCTTCATCTCAGCCCACAGGTTTTCAGATGGATTGAGGTATGGTGACTGAGATGGCCATTGTAGAACATTGATTTTGTTGTCACGGAACCATTTCTGTGTGGATCTTGTGGTATGCTTTGGGTCATCGTCTTGTTGGAAAGTCCACCTATGGCAAAGTCTCAGCCTTTAGGCAGAGGCAACCAGATTATCAGCCAAAACATCCTCGAACTTGGTGGAATTCATTATGCCATTAATCTTAACCAGTGCCCCTAAATCTCTTGAATCAAAACAGCCCCAAAACATGACTGACCCACCATCATATTTCACCGTGGGCATGAGATGCTTCTCTGTTTCGACACCAAAGATGCCGATGCCGTATCTGACTGAAACGTGCAATTTTGGTCTCATCTGACAAAGCACCTCATTCCAGTCAGAATTTAAATGATGTTTGGCAAATTCCAACAGCTTGCTTCAGAAAAGGCTTTCTTCTGGCAATCCTTCCAACGAGCCTGTGGTTGTTGTGGTGGTGCCTGATGGTGCTTTTTGAAACCTGGTGAACCCAAGATGCCACCAAGGCCTGCAATTCCTTCACAATGATTCTTCGGGATTTTGTTGCTTCTCTCACCATCCTCCTCAATATCCTGAGGGGCAAAATGCAGTTGTGTCGTCTACCCTTGAGATTTTCAACAGCTCCATATCTTTGGAATTTTTTAATAAAGGCCCTTACAGTGCTCAGTGGCATATTCAATCGTTTGTGAATCTTCTTGTAACCATTACCAGATTTATGAAGGTCCATGACCATCTGCTGAGTTTTTTTGTTTTCTTCATGGTGTTGGATGACAAAGGGATACAGCATGCATGTTGACTCATTTTTATACCCAAGTGAAATAGGAAGTGATGTAATGGCTCAATATAATTCCTTAACACGCAGATAAAACTTAAGTGGAATTTAATACCTGGTTATATTTTGGTAGATGTTATTTACAATAACCTATAAGGGTGCAATTAATTGTGAAACTTTGATTTGGAGGAAATAGATTTTTAATTAAATGTGTAAATCATTTTGGTCGGTTCCATTGGAACATTAATGTCGCGCAGAATTTTTCACGTTGTTATTTCGAGTTTCTCTATAAATGTATTTTTTTAGAATTTTTTTAAAGTATTATTTTAAATATTATTATATATTATATTATTATGCCAGTCAGGGGTGCCAATAACTTTGGAGCCCACTGTATTCATCCTTTCAGTTAACCCTTTGCTATTGAAGAGAAGCAAAACAAGAAAAAATGTGCCACTCTCCAATTTCTCACGGACTGGACTGTAGCTACAGTTTGATGAGCCATGTTTTTCAAAAATGTTTAAACAGTGTTGCCCATCTACAGGCCCTTGTTGGGAGAGAAGAAACAACACAAGATAAAACATATTGCAAAATTGTATTTATTAGTCTCTGTTTGCATCCTCCTATTTTTATCAAGCCAACAGGGAAAACAGACGGTGAGAAACTGAGAGACAGAGAGCTTCAGTAATTTTCATCCATTTGCTAATCAGGGCTGAATACACAGGAGATTGCCTCCGCTCATTTAGCAAAAAGAGGTGAACATGCAAGTGCATAATTAAAAGAGAACAATGCCAGCTTGTTCAAATACAGCCTATTGTTCAGTATGCTGGCATTTCTGGGATTGCCAAGTTGCCAGGATCATAAGTACCTTGGGGTAAGAAGGAACACAATTTTTATACGTACAGCTTCATTTCCCAAAAAAAATGATCGCAAGTCTTTTTCACACAAGTGAAAAATCCTGCAGCTGCACCTGGTGTGGAACAGCTAACATCCATTAACAGAACACGACAAACCAAACCACTTCAGTGCCCAATCTCTCTTCCTCACACACATACACACATCCTTCTATTTCAATTCCTATGAAGACAACACATTAACTTCTGCTCATTCTTTGTGCATCTCTACAACCTTTTCCTAACCTTAACCAAAAGTCACAATTTGTCTTCATTGTTATAAGGACACAGCAAAATGTCTCCATTCTGTTGGTAAAAAATAAATTTTGGTCCTAACTATGCAGCAAGGACAAGAAAACATGCGCGGGCGCACACACGCACACACACATACACACACACACACAGTGAAAAAGAGCATAGACAACTTGAATCACTCAAAGCCCTGATGGGTGCAGTAGCCCAGGCTAGCCAGCTGAATGAGTAATGCATCCGTCAGCTCAACTGCAGGCACTATCTCTACTGTGTATACCCCCTCACTAGCGCGCGCTCTCTCTCTCTCTCTCTCTCTGCATCGCACTCGCATACAAACTCACCTTCTCCCTCACTGCCTCCCTCATTCTCTGCCCTTTGGGATCATCCGCTTTCTGCTTTTAACTCCTCTTTGTCTAAGCCTCCCTTTCTTCTCATCCACGTCCCGTACACAGCTAATTTCATATGGGTAACCCACCCACCCATGCTTGCTCAGTCACTCCCAAGGATTGAGAATTATTCACAGAAATATCATTGGTAGCACAGACCAACAAACCCAAGAGGCAGAGCAGCATAAATACAGGGAGCAGAGGGCATGCAGAAAGATGTAAGAGTAAATAGACAGATTGAAAGAGAAAACTGAATCACCAACCCCTGCAAGGGACGTTAAGCATAGACCAAAACAGAATGAAGACAAAGATGAACAGTAAATTGAAGGCTGTGAGAAAGAGATGGCATGCGTTTTGATGAATGGTCACTGATTTTTGACCTCATTGTAGATAGCAAAATTAACCCATCTTGCGGACAGACCAAAGGAGTAAACATGGGGTATCGAAAACCAACTCCAACGAAGGCGCCGCTCACTTAGATTGGGGATGGGCTCTTAATCGCCCCTGTTTGGCGTACCGTGTAGTGTTGGCCGATAGCTCTGCTTTCCTCATAAGAAAATGCAAGAATCAGTGACTACTTCACGTAGTCGATGACAGTTCTGCAATCATTGAAACCTTAAGTGTCCCTCCACAAGGAGCCGAAATGCCATTTTCCTTCAATTAATTGCGCGAAAACAGAGACAGCAAACAATAACAGATTGCGTTAAGTGACGTCAGTTCCAATCATTGTCTCTGTCTGCTCACGTTGGTTAATCGGCATGTGTGTTTTTAACGCGACACAGTAAATCCATAATTTGCTAAACTGATTTTATCCTCTAGTCAACTAGACACCACCACAACGATACAGCATCAGATCCAAAAATAAAAGTCGGGGAATGCAGATATAACTTCAACATTCATTTAATTATTTGGTGTGGGAGACTGATCATTCCAGATACATTACATCACTCCATTTCAATTAACATACGTCAAGAGACTGCCGTCGGCGCAACGTCGACACCGCATCGACAATAAGGTTGTTGTGGCAAGCCAGCGAGCTGGGACACCACTGCGGCTAGAGAGCACACTCAACAAACTGTGTTATGACTTAAAATCATTGTAATCTAACGAAAAGTAGTCCTAAATTCACAACAATGAAGTTAATCGAATTCAAGTAAACTGAAACTCAAAAAGCAAGTTAGGCCCCAGTAAATAAACCGGTTCTTACCAGGTTTCCCTGTCTCTACTGTATAACCGATGCAACGTTAACCATAATGATTATAGGCGCCGTGATCACTGGCTAATCAGAAAGCAATAAGTGAAGTTACAGTGAAACTAAATCCTTTCTATCCAAAGTTGTATGGTGCTAGCTAGCTAGCTGGACATAGTCTCGTGTGCATATTATTGTGTTTAAAAACTACATGTATTTTCGTTCACCGCCTGTGTAACGTCAAAGGTGAGCTAACGTTAAGTCAGCCGACTACCTAAGTGACTAACGTGGCTAGCTGGTTTATATGAGTTCATTTGCAAACTGAAGTTAGCTAGCGGTTAAAATATCTAATGCTAAAATATGCTAGCAAACTTATCTAACTAGCTGCCTAGCCAACAAGGGAGATTACACTTGACTAAAACTAATAAACAAAAACCAATATTGTCATTAATGGTGCACACTGACATGGTGACTAGTTACACTACATCGTTTATTTAGCTGAAAATTTGATCAATGAACGTTAATTTAGATTTAAAAACATAGCCAAGTCAACTAACATCAGCAATCTAGCTATCTTGCCAACTTTAGCTATCAAGCGAAATAAACATTCAAATTAACGCCAGCTTCCAGCCTGGCTAGCTAACGTTAGCTATCTAAACTTTGTCCATGCTATGGCAACATTCCACGATAGCCAAGATTCAGGCTTGGTAGCGAGTAAAGAATGAGTGCATTCACAAAGCACATTAGAAATATGGCAGTATTACAAATAGGTACGTAACTATATATTGCTGCTACTCACCGATTTATTTTTAAAATTAATGAAAAAAGTCCAGTCACTCGTTTTCGTCAGGACGGCGATCCGCGTTCGCTGTTACTGCTATCCACTGCGACAAGTTTGCGTAGTTAGCGAGGATTCAAAACAAGACGGAACATAACTACACATCGTCAACAAAAAAGTTAAAGTGTCTCTCTTGCGCATTAATAAATGTGTATTGCACGTCCGTCGACTGAGTATTTGGCTAGCAACTTTCTGCTAGTTAGCCACATAATTTACTAGTCAAGCGTATAGCATTGATTTTCCTATTGTAAGATACATACTTAGGCGCATTGCTGCAGTTCAAGAGACGCGATAGCGAACATCAGCTAGCTGAGTGGAATGATCCCGGAAAAGACCGCAAACTGGTTACGTGCGTACATGAGAGCCCCGTATTCCCTGTGAGCTTTTCCCCAATCCGGTGCAAAATGCCTCGGCTTCCCCATTACGTCGCACTGTACTTTTTATGTATCGGAATCATAGACTGTTTACACATGGTTAGGGTGCAAAATTAGCGTTTTTTTTTTGGCCGCCAGCAAAACGGCCCGTGAAAGTTCAAATTTTACTGGTCACTACAATTGTGTTTTTGGTCGGGGAATGCAGTCTACCCGCCGCGTGCTTAATTACCCAGCATGTGGCAGGTGGCTGGAGCTAATTTTGGCCCCTGTACAGCTAACGTTACAGTTGATGTTTAGAATATTTTGTGATACGCGTTTTATGAGTGCATACTAACGTCAATATTCTCGAAGTGGTTAGACGTGTGGAGGGCGCCATTGATATTGTGATACAGCGGGACTCTTGGATCGTTTGAATACAGAAAAAACATTTTCCTCTTCGTTTTCCGCGCATAAATTCCCATTTAAGTCAGAAATTAAAACTTGGTTAATTATTAATTGTGGAAGCAAATCAAAAGAATGTCCGTCAATTTTAAAACAAATTAAAAAAATTCATATAAATCTCAAGTGTTGAAGTGGTAATTGAGTAAAAAAACGGAAAAGAGATGGAAAATAGTCATGTTGAAGCCCAGTCCCAAGTAGGCAATACAAAACAGAACAATAAGCGGATATGCTATCGAATGATTACGGAGATAAAAATGTAAGGCGTACAGATAAATCCACAATGAGATTAAAAGATATTTCTAAGGCTTGTTTACTGGTGGGCCTATACGGGCAGGGCACTGTAAATAAACTCCTTCCCATCAATGAGTTGCATATAAATTGGATTTATTTATTTATACATGTGATCCTCAGTTTAGATTTGTGATTTAAAAAAAAAAAACCTTAATGTGGCTCAGTGCTCATTCTTCAAAAAGCTTGCACAAACTGCCCTCTATACGTCTTTTGTTTTACCTTGCGGAAATTTTGAATTTTTGCGACATTTCTCACCATAATGAATAAACAACCTGACATCTGCCCGGCAGACGCAGCATTCAGAAGCCAGGCATAGCGGACTACCGCCTGAAGAAAATTACGCAATCAGAACTACACTGGTATAACTACACTTTGTAAATCCACAGCTGAAGGGTTCAGAGCAATAACTTGATAAATGTTTTATGGTATTGCACAGAATATACTTTCACCATGTACCAGTGTTGTGTACTGGTCAGAAATCTGCTTTTCTCGTGATATATTGCTTCAATCAATTTTTTATAACATTGAAAAGTGCCACCAATTTTATTTTTTAACTCTTGAATAGACTGAATGAATGTTTGAAGGCTCATTCCACAATTATTGATGCTAAAAAATTTGTTTAAACTGGTCTGAGGCGATATTATTCTGCAAAATTACCTTTAATGGTCAGTTGCTCCAGTATATAAGGTGACATGAACTTTGAGCAGTGTCACAATGTTAAACACAATGGCACGACAGAAGGAGCTCTCTGAGCATAGCCACGTTGTGGCCTCACATGATGGCGATGGTCACTTCAAAAATTTCTGAAGATGTTAAATGCTGCCATGGCACAGTAAGAAACACCATCAAGCGATTCAAAGAGACCAGTTTGCTTAAAACTAGTGGCAGTTGAGGTGCTAAATGGAAGTTAAGTGCCTCTGATTTTCATTATCTATATGAGACAAGTAAAAAAAAAAATTGGCGATTGACAGCACGACAACTCCGTGATGATATTAAAAGCCCCAGAAGTGAAGAAATTGATGTATCAAGATCTACTTTTTCCTGACACTTGCGTGAATATGGTCTGCTGCCAAAACATCTCTTCTTAGAGCTCGCAACATCAAAAAGAGATTTGAGTTTGCCATGAAATTCAAGGATTGGACACCAACGGACTGGAAACAAGTTCTTTGAAACGATGAATCAATTGTGTGAATATGGTCTGCTGGGTCTGCTGCCAAAACATCTCTTCTTAGAGCTGGCAACATCAAAAAGAGATTTGAGTTTTCCATGAAATTCAAGGATTGGACACCAGCGGACTGGGAACAAGTTCTTTGAAACGATGAATCAAAATTCAAAATCTTCTCATCCAAACGCAGAACTTATATACGCTGTAGAGTTGAATAACGTTTCAAAAATGACTGTTTAACCCCTTTAGTAAAACATGGAGGAGGTAATATTATGGTTTTGGGTTTAGTCTGCTCAAATGGAGTCAGTGATCTCATAAAAATCGACAAAATCATGGATCAATAGAAGTATCACAGCATCATTGTGAGGCACACATTGCCATCTGGGAAGAGACTAGTTGGTTGTGAATTTTATTTTCAACAAGATATTGAACCTAAAGAGACTTCTAAGAAGAATTATCTCAGTTGGAAGGAATCATCTGGTGTGTCATGCCACGCCTCCAGTGCTCCCAATCATCGGTCTCTTAACCTTTAACTGCCTGCTCAACCTTTTGGTCGTGCACATTTTGAGTCACTGCATCTAACTGAAAAATAAGTTGAACTTAATTCAACCTGATTGAGCAATCACTGAACTTCAGATGAGGTATGTTATGCTGAAAAAAAATCCAGTCAGTTAAGTCAAAAACATCTTTCAGTTCAATTCAGTGACTCATAATGTGCTATAACAAAAGGTTGTGCAGGTAGTTAAAGGGTTAAGACCCGGCCTGCATTCCACACTCCACCTTAACCACCCGCATCTGTTACTCATTGGCCGCGTCTCAAGTCTCTTAAATTGCATCCTCGTTCCCTTCACTTGTGTCCTATCCTTGTGTCTTAGTCCCTCCCACGGAGGATGCATGGAGGAAACAGGAGGGAGGACAGACGAAACGAGGACAGTTATAAGCGATATGAGTTGCGTTACATGAAGTGACGCTCATTTCTCATGACTGCCCTCGGCTGGATATGTTGGAATATGATCCGCAGAAGCTGGCACGCATGTAAACCGTGAATTAATCGCAAAATTTAATCATCATAGTGTGGAATACAGTTTACCTGCCGCATGCAATATAGCACCAAAAACGTTACAGGATAGCCTAAATTTTAACTATGGCAGTTTTAAAATTGTGATTAATATGTTTTCATTAAATATTGAAGTTCTCCAGTCAGTGACTCCTCCTAAAATTATGTTGTATTGCGTGCAATCCTATTGTTAATATTGCATAAAAGAATTAAGATTTTAAATTTGGCATTCTGGCTATCTGTACTGTCATCAGAAAAACATTAACTTCCTCCTATATAAAATCCATTTATTTTTGTAGGCACTGATGAATGCAAAGTTTGTATAGATCAAAATGACTCTTGAGGGAAAATTGCAACCAGGGGGCTTCTTTCCCCATAGGGGGAGCACCTTCCCTGGGTCCCGGGTCCTGGGGGAAGATGCCCTTCACAAGATTTTACATTTAGTTTTATAATAACAAAGTTGCAGTCTTTTAAAATTTAATTGCCCTCTAAATGTATACACTGAAGGATACTTCTTGTGTACATATTGTATTGATACTTAGATAATACATATTTGAAAAGAAAATAAATGTTGGTTTTGGGCAATTCCACTGAAATGGTCCACAGGTGCGAAAAATAAAATTTACAGCAAACCACATGTATCATACATCAAATGAAAGATGAGAGGCTATATTTTCAGGGAATATAATGTTTATGAAGATGGTGTGCAAATGTCAGAAACCCTTGCATATGGTGATAGTTAGTATCAATAGTAGGCCCACCCATTGCCTTCAAAATCTATAGTTTGATTTCTGTACTGTGGCTGGTGGGATTTTAACCCGTATTCTTTCAAGACAGTCTCTGGGGTTGTGTCATTTAGAGATCTAGGAAATGGAGTCATAGCGCCACCTGCTGTTGAGGAGGGTGAACAACTTAGCTCGGACATTAGTTCGCAAATAATTCGGACATTTGTGAATAAATCGGCACCACCATATCACCGATAGAAACGTGGCAAAAATCACGTGATTTTTTTTTTTGTATTTATAGGTAAAATTTTCTTGTACGAATTGAAGCGCCATGCATTTGTCATAGGTACGTTTTGTATTCGTAAAACAGAATATATTGGTTTGTTAATGGTGTTTTGTATGTGCAAACCTCTCTGTTTGCACGTGAATAAGTTTTGTATTTGCAAATCACATTGGGTTTGTTAGTGAATTGTGGGACATTTGTAAAACGTTCTGTTTGTATGATAGATTTTGGCAGCAATTTAAGTCCATAGATAATCCTAATGGTTCAAAAACCAGTTGGACACTTGCCAGAGTTGTGACCAAGTCGTCATGTCCAAGTCAAATCAAGTCACTGGTCATTAGCTCAAACTCAAAGCAGACGAGGGAGAGCAATGAGGAGTGAAAGGGGGCAGGGGAACAAATTAGACAATGAGCTAACTAATTAACAAGCAGAGTGGGGAAAGCTGAGAGAGTTAAAAGCTTAGATACAGTTAGGATCAGAAAGGGGTCAATGTCAACATGAAATGCAGCTCATGGCTCTCTCAGCTTTGCCTACTCTGCTTGTTAATTAGTTAGCTCATTGTCTAATTTGTTCCCCTGCCCCCTTTCACTCCTCATTGCTCTCCTTCGTCTGCTTTGAGTTTGAGCTAATGACCAGTGACTTGATTTGACTTGGACATGATGACTTGGTCACAACTCTGACACTTGCTTTTAATAAAGTTAATGCTTGTTCGAGAGTATCCAAGGTTATTTTTACTTTAATCTTGCATAGATAGCCTTTGAATGTCACTCGTCCCTCCATAATTGAATTTTTTGTCCTTCCATAACGCTAATTTAAATGTGTGCTGCAAAAATTTATAAAGTCAAAAACTACTTTCTGCTACATTTTTAGAATGTCCAATGTGTGTGTTATCAGCCACAGAAAAGATGTCATTATAACTTTAAGGGCAGAGCAGACTTTTTGGAAAAGTGTCCCTGGATGTCCAATTTACTGAATTTTCCTTGTCCCTCAGCTAACGCTGACTTCTGACCTCAGCCAAAGCCACAAAAATGAAGAAAAAAAGTTTGTTTTTTTGACAGGGCTATGCCTTAATTACCTTGATTCCTCAAATAGCATAGTTGTCTGGACAGCCCAATTTATTTTGTTTCAGGAATGCTTTTGTTCCCAAAAACCTGTCACTTTGTCCCTCCATAACGTGTGGAATTGCCCTTTTAACCCCTTTGCGCAGAATACTAATATCGCCAATTTTTCCTGCTGTGCATGAGCCTATTTAAGGCTAGATACTGTAAGTCAGTATTTGTGTTACAGAGACTGTGAAAAATCATTCCAGTGAAGCAAGACCTTCGGAAATTTAATTGCAGAATTATTTATCAATTAAATTTCAGAATTTACGGATGCTAGCATCTACATCTGCGCTGAGGGGTTAAGGGGAGTGTCTTACCACGGAGTACCCAACCGAATGATGGGGAAGAAACAGTATGAGAGCCCAAGGAGCTGCTCTTGATTTAAAGTCACCTCCTCATTTATGAGGCACAGTCTTGTGCGGGCATGTATGGCAGCTAATGGAAACAATTTCATTGTATTTACTGATGATATGACTGCTGGCAAAAGCAGCAGAATGAATTCTAAATTCTATAGGGGTATATAATCTGCTTGTATTTGGCTAAATGCCTCAAAACTCATTCCACAGTGCTTCACAGTGGTAATGGACAATGACTTCAGGCACACTACAAAACGAACCAAACATGTTTTAGGGCAAAGAAGTAAAATGTACTACAATGGTCAAGTCAGTTACTTGCCCATAATACAAAGGAGCATGCGTTTGACCTGCTGAAGACAAAATTGAAGGCAAAATGTCCCAAGACCAAACAGGAACTGAAGATCGCGACAGTGAAGGCCTGACAGTGCATCTTCAGGGAAGAAACCCAGCATCTGGTGATGTCTGTGGGTGCCAGACATTATTGGTTGCAAATAATTTACCAGAATTTTAAAAAAACAAAGAAAATATGATTTTTAGTGTGTCCAAATACTTTTGAGTCCCTAAAATTGGGAACTATGTGATAAAATGTGCATAATTCCTGCAAGGTACGATACAATATTTTCAGAAAAAACCCTGAGATTGAACCTGAAAATCACATCAAGCTCATCTTGAAAATGATAAAATTGTGTCAATGTCCAATTACTTATTTGGATCAGTGGTCAGTGTTCAATACCTTTGCTTTGAATGGAAACCTTTTTTTTTTTTTAAATGGATGTACGTCACTAGGGGGTAGTATTCATTTTACTCGTTTCAAAATCTGTAAAATACCCGGCGGATGTTCTTGGCTGCTTTCCACTGCGTAGTTGTCAGGGCAATGGCGTCGTTACGAAGGGCTTGTCCCTTTAATGTCACGGCCGAAGATAGCAAGATGGATTGACGGAATGTATTACTGACGAGAGACGACACTGTCGATGTTTAAATTCTTTTAGACTTTTAAAAAATGTTACAGCTGGCCGTTTTGAGCCAGTGTTGTAGGCCGTATTGCCTGCTTTAAAAACAGGCTTGCGTGAGCTAGTAAGATTGCGGAATGTTAGATGTTAGCTAGCTGGCGAATTGGCTAGCGTGTAAGTCAGCGAAATTCGTCACTAGCTTGGGTAGCCAACATTATTCGGGAAAAAAATCGTTAAAATAATTTGCGGACCAAAAATCACAGGCACTACTGTGATATATTTGTTAAATTAAATAGCTGTTTTTTTTCCCTTTGTCAAGCAAATGTTGTTGATGGCTAGAATGCTAGATTGATAACTAGAAACGTTAGGTTTCAGCACATAATTCGAAAGCCATAAGTTATTATTTAGGTAACCTTATTACCAGACTAGCTAGTGGGAGCTCACTTAACTTAGCTATGCGTAAAAAAATAATTTGAAGGATAATGTTACCTGCTACGACTGACAAGAAACAAGAAAGCCATCTAGCGATTTCGAGTAATTATGGAATAGCAGCTGCCTGACGAATCGAGCGATTATAGCTAGCAAGTTTGGAGGATAGTAAGTGATAGAATATCTAGTGTTAGATTGTTACGTTTAGAAATTAAAAAGATGGAATCTCAGGAACTATCGGCTCTCCCTCCACTGCCCCGTCAAGATCGAGTTCTGCTGCACAAAAGCAGCGTCTGCTCTCGCACCTATTTTGTGGTTGTGATGGTATTTTTCCACGTTTATATCATCAACGTTATTGCCTTACTACTGTACGTGTATTATAACAATAGCCCTGGAGAAATCAGTACCTCAGTCGGGGACCCCTTGATAAACGGTGATAGCAGCGCTCTCCAATCTCCTGGTTCATACAAGTCCCCTGATCTGACCTCACCTGTAAAGGTCCACCTTCCACGTTTTGAAGGCATTCGGGTGAGGCCTGAAGCTAATCGATATCCTCCTCTTTTAAAAACGTGTTACTGTTTTGTAAACGTTGAAGTGTATCATCTAATGCAGGGACCTTAAGATCCAGACATGGACTCAAGATGTGCTGTTGATGTAACTAATTCGAGGGCACTGGAAAAACATTTTTATCATTTGCACCTGCAGTTCTGGGCGTTTGGCATCTAGCTTCTCGGGGCGCTTTAAATTCAAAAAAAAAAAAAAAAGAAAATTGAAAAAATAAATAAACAAGCCTCAACATTTGCCTTAAAGATATCACTGCAATATCAAAGATCAGAGTATTTCTCTTGTAAAATTACTTTGTCTTGAATCTTGACTTATCTCAGTTATCTCAACTGCAAAATCTGTCAAAGTTGGATTGAAATGTATGGTTTGAATGACATTTACTCGGGAGGTCTTTTTGACCTGACCTTGCGCACATCTTCAGCTTTAACCATGAAGTTGACTCCCATATGTCTTTTCATTTTACACAAAAACTAGATGAAAGTTGGATTCTACACCTTAAAATTTATGGGAATTGACTATTTGACTTTTGTGCCCATACCTCAGAACCGCTGGTTCGAATCTAATTAATAATTTTTATGATATTTCTTAAATCTGAGAGGTTGACAGCATACCTGAAATCTTGCAGAATCCTTGATGGAGGGTCAAAAGATGTGTGTTGCTCTCACAATATTACATGCCCTCTGAAGTATTCTTGTTCAACCTTTCATGTCTTCATACATGTTTAGGTCGGACACATTCAGAAAATTTCTTTGGTGCCCAACAAAATTCATGAGATGCGGACCTTGAGCCTGAAGCCGTTGCTTTTTGGTGAGGTATCATCTTAACTGTGGGATGTTTGTGTGGTGAGAAAGCTGACTGAATTTCTAGTATGTTGTGTTGCTTATGTCACTAAGAAAAATATTCACTGATGTAGATTTTCATGAAGGTGGTCATTGGCATTGGAATACAGGCCATCTCACTCATGGTAAGGGATAATAACTAACTTCTTCGTGTTGCTGTGGAAAAGAAATGGATAAGAGAACACAAATTTTCTGCCTCTTGGGTGGGGCCATGAAATGGTCATCCAATAGACAACAACATTTTTGAATTCCAATGTTCAATTAGGATAATTAGCTCAAAGAATCCGCTTAGTGTATGGAACGGCATGCAACATGGATTCCTGGAGCTTCTGTGAATTTGAAGAATCCTGTTCAGGAAAAAGAGCTGTCAAACTGACTCTCCTAGGTATTAGTTGGTCTACATTTTTTTGCCGAACAGGACTATCATCTGGCCACTAATTAGGGAGTGAGCTCATCAAGAGGTCATCATGCCCGGTGTAAGAGACAGACTTGTTGCACTGCGATCTAAGTGCTAGAAAAGCATTACTGCTGGGGTAATCTAAGTGAAGTTCATGTAAAATGACTAAACAAATGTCCTGTGATCATCAAACATGCATATTTACTACCCCGCTCCCTAGAGGGGGAGGGCGAGGGTATTGTAATCGAGTTGGTTTCTTTGTTAGTTTATGATTCAGCGCGATTGCATGAGAACTATTGCCTTGATTTTACACCAAATTCGGGAAAAAGTTGGGCACTAGCCCAGAATACATCCCATGAAATTTTGGAATGAATTGGGTTAAGGGCAAGGCCTGTCAAAAAATCTGTCAAATATAGTCCGATTTGCTTCAAATCAACGCCAAAATTTTCCTTTTTCAGTTTGTAAAATGTTTATAGTGAAAAGTGCATACTTTCAAAGATCAGTAGGGGTCAACAGTGTTTCCCACAGAATTAGAAGTTATTTGTGGTGGTAACGGGGGGGTGGATGCGCATTTGCACATGTGCAAACCTGAAGTTTTTCATACCGCATATGAAGCTGCACTTCTGCAAATATTTAAGTTGCCACAGTACTTTCACATATAATTGAAATTATGTTGTAGTATTGTCAAAGAATTGAGTTTCACTTGACTTCACTTGAATACTTTTATTTGCAGTCTAGGAGAACATATTTCCTACTGTATGGACATATGCCTGCAGGGATCAGTGTTAACAAAATGAAATGAATAACAACTACATCGAGTAAAACTGTAAACTGAAGATCTGTAGACAAAAGAAGCTTATAAAAGGCAAGCACTCCCAAAATTTTATGCTGATGCCTCTTGACACGGTCCTCACTCTTTTTTAACCAAAGAAATACCAAACTTTTCCATTTTCCCCCGTAACTTTTTGCTAAATTTCCATGACTTCCTATGCATCAAGTCCTAGTTATTCTATCAATGGAAAGATTAGGGCTACAATCTGAAAAATAATAAGGAACTGGTTCACTAGCAGTACCTAGCTAATTAGTGGCAAGAGATTGGTCAAATAATGGCTATTTTTGGCCGAAAAGTGGGACAAGGGCAAGAAATCTCATGACAAATTAGCACTACCCATGCAGCCCCTGACTGGCTGGTTCAGTAAAGTAGATCTCAAAATAAATAAATAAAATAAAATAAATAAAATCAAAAGAAAATAAAAATTAAAGCATTACTTATGATATTAACCCCTTAGCGCTCGGAGCCGTGTATACTCGAAAACAACCGCCGTGCTGGAGTCCCGGATGCGTCTATGAACGATAGCTCACGCGGGTCGTACAGGTCAGCAGTGAATGTTGCCGTGCGCACTGGCCCGGATTATTTTCAGTTATGGTCGTTGGCATAATGGGTTATAAGAACTGTGCTGTTCAGCATCTAAACCAAACACTGACTCGAGTTCATGTGATGTACGATAAGGATGCAATCAATTATGCTATTTACATTTTTTATTTACACAGAAACTGATTTTGAGATGACAAAATGACGTGACATGAAAAAACTTCAAAATCAAAAATTCTTGACAGTGTGCTAAATTCGGAAGCACGGTTCGACGCATAATGGAATCTCGTAACTCACGCGTATGTAGCATGACTCTTTCTTTACACTGTTCTTGGCGCAAACTACACAAGATTCGCACAGTCTCAATTTTTTCGCAGTCGGCGGGTGCGAACCATAGACTGTATATAAAGATGGACGCAGCACCCTGGTCTGAAAAATGAAGTCCATGCGGAAGTACCGTAAAATGGCATTCTATTTAATGGCCAGCAGATGGCGACGTCGGTGGTTGCAGAAAGAAGTTCAATGCTATCGAAGTCTATGAGAAAATGACCCTACTTTCCCACCTGATTTTTCATTTAAATAATGATTTTTCACATTATTTTATGATAGCTATAGCAAGTTTCAAGTCTCCTTCGATATATCATGATGTTCATTTTTGTAAATTATGGTCCCATATAGACTAGAGTAAAGGATAAAGCCAGAATATGCTTTATGGGCGTGGCTATCCTCTGGTCCTTGTCCGATACGGTCAGATCTAGAGCCACGGTCCTCCCTGGATCTCCCATACACACTCTCGTCCAATAGAAATCGCATCCGGTTTCAAAATGACAACATGGCGCAGTTCAAATTGCCAAAATCGAGGCTTCCTTTATGGTATGCTGAAGCCAATGGGTGACGGCACGGTAGCTTCGTCCATCTTTTTAAACAGTCTATGGTGAAAACTAGCCAGTTGATCACTGCGATCAACACCGCTCATACCGTAGTTGTCAACAATACAACGTGGTTTCACTATTCGCTCACCCTGACGATTCCTCTTCACTGTTTCGCACATGTGGCCCACGGGTTGACAGCATCTTCACAAGCTTTTTGTCCTGCCACAGCAGGACCAGCATCAGTTCGTTTGTCTGTCACAATGTGATCACGGTGAAAATGAACGAAACAAAATTTACAAACCGAAAGTAATGGAATGTATGCACGTTACTTCTTATATCACCCAGGACCAATCATAATGTCACATGAACTCAAACCATTGTCTGTGTTTAGACGCAAAGCAGAAAACATTCATGATAACAGTTCTGCGTGTTTAGATGCAAAGCGAGCAACGTGATAAGACGCGGCTCTGGGACTCGAGCCCGGTCGGCAGTAATACGAGTATACAGGTTTCCAGGCAAGTCCGATAAGCCAAATGATGAGAGATCGGGCAGGCGTGAGTTGCGGTAATGTAAATATATGGGAAACAAGCTGTTAACTAACCTCCGCGCTATGTAACATGACAGTGTGCTAACCCGAAGACGCAGCACTCGACATGTAAGAAGCAGATGGCTGTCAACTGCTTACGTAGCCTGATATTCAGAATAAATTATGACCATTCCGTTCCCACTACATTATTATTATTCAGTCCGACATAGTCCTCACTGCGTCAGCTGCGTTTACAGCACTTAGCAACTTTTTTTTGGAGAGGAGGGGACCTCTGCAAATAATTTCGCTTTTATAATTTAAAGTTAGCCGACTGAAATAACTTGCTGACTGATATAACGATACTTGACAATAGGCTCGTTCGAGATGAGCCAGGTCTGCGCAGATTCGACCGCCGGCGATCGGCACACAATGCATGCTGGTTAGTTTTGTGTCTGACTTCATACCGCCTTGCTCTGACATATTACAAAAGTGGACGGCTATAAAATCGCGACAGCGAGGCAGCCGCAGTTTTTAGAGCCAGGCGCTGCAGTTGCTCTCCACCGACTGCACCGCCTGGCTCTAACCTGATCTAACAGCTGATTGGTTTAGAGGTTGGCTCAACAATATGATGTTTATACACTCTCTACTTTTGTTGAATGAGAGAGAGTTTGATTTTATTTGTCAGATTTGAAGGTTAAGTCTGATTACAGAAATTGTGTGGCTGATGGTGACGTTTAATTGGGATTCATGTCACAGATCATGAACTGCATATAGTCTACTGTATATTAACACTGCACTGTTTTAATTATTGAAGTATTTAGCAGCGCAAAGATTTCTGGTAAGTGGGATGTAGCCTACAGATTTGTCCAACAGGATGTACGTATTTCTATGACTTCCCATATATTCTCTCTAGGCTGCTGGAAACTGTCCGACTTGATTGCAGCTTGTTGTCACCGCCCCCCGCTGCAGCCGCCTGCTCTCGTCTACTTTCCAGGCGAGGCGCAGTTCATCTCGAACGAGCCTATTGATGATTGTCCTGCCCAGTGCCCATGGTGCTGCTTGGCTAATAGGAGCGACCGGATATAGCGTGAAACTGTCGTAAATCGGGAGATGAGATGAATGTTGACGTCCACACCTCCAGTAATGGGGCCAGCTTCGGCAAGCCAATCGGTCTTTGTCAGTCACGTGAGTGACACGCCCCCCCAGGCGCTATTTTGGATGGTTACCAGGAGTAAACAGACAGAGCAAACATGAGACGAGTGGGTTGGTTAAGTTGTTTCATGATTTTTAAAACTGAAAAATGGAGAACCAGAAGGAAAAATGAGCGAAAACAATACCGTGACGAACTCAACAAAGATGCCAGGGACCGGTATTTGGCCAAGTTGGCCACTATAAACAACATTGATCCATACGACCCAGCAGCATCTGAAAAGCAACTAGAGTTGTCAAATAAATGTAGAGCACAGGAACTTCTAAACTGCTCTTGGCTAAGCATTTTCTAAAAAAAAATGAGCACAACACACTTGTACAGTATGTGTGTGTGTGTCCGTGTGCGTGTGCGTGTTTCTATACATAAGCACATTTTGTGCGGCTCTGTAAAAAGACGGACCAGTTTCTCCTTCCGTGTGCTGTTCACAAGTTTAATGTTAATGTAAGCTGAACAACAACGTCAAGGACATAACGTCAGCTCCAGTAACTTTACAAGACAGATAATCAGCACATAGTATCGTCACTTAAACAATAAAAAACTCTTCCTTAACTAATCTTTGTGAAAATGCCGAGAGCAAACACGCACATATGGAGATATTGTGTCAAAAGTGATATCCTCGCGTCTCACCGCAGCAACCCATACAGCCCAACGTCTCTTTGTTATCTCCTCTACCTGCTGCCCATAGCCTTTTTTCCAAGCGGGAAACCTGAAAAAACTAACACCACGGTCAACTTTTCTACCGTTTGAATTACTGTTGCAGCCTTTCACGCAACACCAGTGTCCCATTTCTCACCCAAAAGGCAATCCCCAACTCTGGGGTTCGTTTCGCGAAATCACAGACGCTAACTTACATAGTTGGGCCCATTGACTGTGCATGGACAGTCTTTTGGGAAACGCACCCCTGGTCCACGCTGTTTTGCTTATACCCACCAATATGGCGCCATGACCAAAAATGCACTGCGCTTTTGCGAGAGTTACGTCACTTGTCAGAGACCGATGCATGCAGCCGCAGGCTAGGCTACAAAGACCCAGCCGCTGCTGCACGAAAGTGATGGAGTAAATATCTAAGATTTAATTTATTATTTGAATTATTGTCTTAATTCTGATCTTTTTAAGCAGTATAAAACTAAAAATTAAATAAACATCACATATGCATGATGCATGCGATGTCAAAATATACTATTCAAAAAAAGTAGGGGATATTTTATTTTGAGATCAAAATTTTCACATATACAAAGGGATACGAAACCATGTTGTATAGTTCCTTACTGAGGAAGCATTTCCAAAGAAATTCATCACCCAAACACATCAATGACACTCTCACGATCTGCACGGGATGCTATTGATGATCAAGGGGGTTGTGCCACAAATTTGCATGACTCTGAATTGGAAGGTTAGAGCCACTGTAAAGGAAGATTTTGAAGAGAAAGCATCAGATTACCAGTGGTTGAAGTCGTTAATTAAACAGAGACCATGCGCCGTCTAACACAGGAGGAGAGGTTACGTGCCCTTGGCATGCTACAGGTTGGCACAAGACAGGTCGTTGTGGCAAGGGCAATGAATGTTTCCCAGTCTGTCATCAGCAGATTATGGTCCAGACATCGTGCTACAGGGTCTGTTCAGGATAGACCACGATCCGGTCGACCAAGGGCAACAACTCCGGCTCAGGACAGATTCATCCGCACTATTGTCTTGAGAAATCGTATGGTAACAGCAAATCAGATAAGGTCTCAACTTCAAAGGGATACTGGCTTGGTAGTGAGTGGCTAGACCATCAGGAATCGTCTGCACAGATTTCACTTACACGCCCGGCGTCCTCGTGTCATTCCCTGTTTGAGGGATCGTCACATTAGGGCCAGACTCCAATGGTGTCGTCATCATCAACGCTGGGATAATCACCGATGGAACAACGTAATGTTCTCAGATGAGTCGAGGTTCACTGTGGACTTCCTTGACAGACGCAGGAGGGTTTGGCGCCCGGCGTAACGAACGTTTTCATGACGTTAACGTCATTAGACATGATCCGTATGGGGGTGGATCTGTAATGGTGTGGGGAGGCATCACTGCTGCCGGCAGAACAGACTTGCATGTTGTTGCTGGACGTGTCACAGGGCAGTACTACCGGGACAACATCTTGGCACCCCATGTTGTGCCGTTTACGTCGTTATGGCCGCCGTTTCATTTTCCAAGATGACAATGCCAGATGTCATAGGGCCAGGATCGTTACAGATTACCTCCAGCAGCAGAATATCACCACATTACCATGGCCAGCACTCAGTCCGGACCTTTCCCCATCGAGCATGTCTGGGACATGCTTGGACAGCGGCTACGCCAACGTCAACAACCTCCTGCCAATGTCCAAGAACTTGCTGCAGCATTGCAACAGGAATGGAATAACGTTCCCCAAAATGACCTGGGACGTCTCGTTAGGAGTATGCCACGCTGAATTCGAGCTTGTCTAGCCAACCGAGGGGTTTTACCTGCTACTGACTCTGTTTCACAATGGTGGTAAATTTGCTGTGTGACCCTGTGTTTGTGTCGACCCTTATTCTGGAGAATCTGTCCTTTACTGACTGTACACAGGGTTTCGAATAAATTGACAAATGTTTCCTTAATGTTTTTATGTCATTTGTTTCCTTCCTGACCTCATGATCTGCATTTCATGGTACTTGTAAATCCAATATCCCCTTTTTTTTTGAATAGTATATCTGAATACATGGATATCTAAATAATTTAAAATTGTTCATTGAGCGAATCAACTGTTTGATTGCAAATTGAGCCAAGTAAATGGGAAGGGGATGAAAGCAATTGTCGTGTAGAGGAGGATGATTTTGAAGACCTTAACTTTGCTTAGTTCAGCACGCAGTTTGCCTGAATGTGTTTGCTTGATTATTACATTTGGCCGCTAGTGCGAATCTCGTTCAATTATTAAATAAAAATGTATAAAATTTGCGGCACAGATTTGCCTGAACATGCTTGCCCAGTCTTCGGTGCATTTGTCCATTGCTTACAATGCGATAATAATTTCTCTCTCACATTCACGTTTGATGCGCTTCACACAATGTTTTCTACTTCGCGTATATTTTTAGATGCTTAAAACCAGGGCCATCTTAACATGATTTTATTTTTAAGAAATCTTATTAGTAATACGTGAAAGTTTTCCAACGAGAGTTGGAATTCAGAGGTCTGCTATTTATTCAGATTACTGACATTATTTCAATCTTGCACGGCAGCCTGGTTCGGTTTGTCTGCTTCTCATTATCTCTTCTAAATCATTATTGGCTTGATTTTGGTTTTTATTGGTCAGTTGGCTGAATAAATGGCTTGATTTAAAGTTAGGCAAAGTACACGGGAATTGATTTAAGGTGATCTAATTATGCCAAGGTGAAGGCAGCTGTCCAGCCTCGCTGGTAATTAGCAGACTTCAAATCACACTTTTCTTTCCGGCAGCATTTCAAATGGCCTCTGATGTTAGTTCACCTCTAAATTAAGGTTGTGTCGGATAGTAAAAGGTAATAATCAAGCTCGTCTGTCTGCCCCATAGAGGAAGCGGCAATATCTTGGTCATTCAACAATCACAATGCAGGACCGCAGGACAATGGAAATTCATGGGGCTGACAGCCGCATTGACGTCACAATTAGGGGCGCCCCAAGCGGATCGAGGGTGAATTTTCGTCTGCTGTGGCAAAAATGGCACAGTCCACTAGTTTTGTAAAATTGCTCATAAAAATTAAAGAAATCGCAAAATAAAGAAAACAAAGTCGCAGGAGCTTTTTTCATGATGCATTGAAATAATAACGCCCAACTTTCTCAGCCATGATAGTCCTCCTTTAAGCTTCTAACTACGTCAACACACATCGACGCAGCTGCTTGCAGACTCTGAAAGCGTCCGGAGTTGGACTTGTTCACCCACTTTTTATTATTATTTTTTTTTATGTAACTCTGGTCCCAAAATTAACTGAAGTTGTCCATGATGCTGACCTTCCTCTCCAGATTAATTCAGCCTGCCATCTTCTTTAAACGTGTGTGGAAACTAGGAAAGCGAAAGATCCAATAACTGATAGGCATCACTCCTCCTCTTCTTTGGTTTTAGTATTGGAGTGACCGTGCATGCTGCTATCCACCATGCTACTATCCACTGCACCGGAGTTTGCAATAACAGGCTGTATTCTCAAACCGTCCGTGGTCTCGTGGTTATGAGTGCAAGAGCGAATCAGCAACTTCAAAAATAGGAAAAATCGATTTGTGGAGGGCGATTTTATTTATTTTTTTAGTGGCAGGCCACCACAAATAAATGAATGTATGGGAAACTCTGGTCAATGTTCAGGGGGGTTCAGGTTATTGATCATCGGTTAAGGACTGTCGTTAAGGCCTATAAATTTAAACAGTGGCGCTGTGCCTATATATTTAGGGCGGGCACGTGCCCGCCCAGAATCGTGGAGTTTTTTTTTTTTCCCTTTCCCCACGTCGCAAAATCAGCTTTAGCTATGACGAATCAGCAGCGCTTGTCCATAAGTGCAACATTGCGCAGCTCATGTGTCATCCACTCGTCTCAGGGTAGTCTCATGCTGAACTTCTATTGGTTTATCTTTGATCAAGAGGGGGGCCTTAGTGAATCCCATCTCGGGAACTCGCACTGTCGGTCGAGACGAGCCCATAACAGATGAAACTGGTATTTGCCGTTCCCCAGCAGGTTGCACGGACAAGCTTACATGTGATGCTGACGAGTGGACAGGTAGCTTAACACTAAGCTTAGCTACTCAGGCTTGAAAATGTATTCCCTTGCTTTAGAACGTACGTTCTTTCAATTGAATCACGGAGTTACAAAAGGGCCCAACTCCACCAAGGTATTTTTTTTTTTCAGGGGAGCATTTTTTCTGTTTGCTGTTAATGCTATAAAAGGAAATTTCAAACAGCCAAGTGTAACGTGTTAAGGCCAAACAGAGGTTTAGGCTGAACATGAAGTATACTGCCTGTCACATAAAATAATGGTAGCACTTGAAACATGGCGGAGTTAGGCCCTTTTGTAATTAAACGGACAAAATGAAAGGACTACAATGATCAATGATGATAGAGTTCCAAAAGCACAACAAATGGCATCTACCACCGCAGTACATATCTGGGTTACTGAGAAAATATACTGCAAACATGCACCAAAATCAATTTCGACCATCTTTCCGTCCATCCATTGCACTAACCCAGCAAGATACCAAGGTACTAGTCACTGAAAATGATAGTCTTGTTGTGAGTAAACACATAATAAAGCATTCTAGATTGGTATATATCTGGGATATTATTTTATTCTCATTCCCATTTTCAATTTTTACTGTTATTTCTCAAATAATTCTGGCTCAAAAACATAGTTACCCAGTTTGGCGCTGATGTGGTGCTGATGTCTAACCAGGCTTGAAGTGTCTAAGGTCATGATAAAAGTATAACATATTTGGTACTGTGTATCCTTAAGTCATGATCGTTGATGTAAAATGTGGTGTTGACAGCAAAACTAAGCCACTTTAATGGCTTCCAAGTGAGATAAGGACCTAAAAATTTGGCTTTTTTCGTGAGACACCTGTATCTACCTATGTGCCAAGTTTCATTCAATGCCAGGGGGGTCAACTGCGCACCAAATGTCAATCTCTCGTGGAATGGCTCTTAAATTGTTTTCTTATCCTTTTGTTGTATAGTCGTGATGTCACGTTAAATACCCGCACGAAGACTCGATGGAGTGGACAAAAAATGTATGATAGGGTTATTCTGGGCAATTCTTGAAGGCTGCGACTTCAGCAGCAAATTTCCTTCGGGATAGTGAAGTATTATTGTTGTTGTTGTTGTTATTGCTTCTTGAAATGAAAATGATCAAAACTTATTCTGTACTTGGGTGAAAAGACGCAGAGCTATTTTCAGATAATGCCTCACAAAAAGTTGGGTTTTATACTTCAGGCTAACTGGGATTCAACTGTATGGAGGATTTTTCTTTAGCTCTGCCTTTTAGTGATATCCTACCGAATGCGCAGGATGACCTCGGTGGTCACTTTATTAGGTACACTTGTACACCTTCTCCTGAATGCAAATATTTCAGTCAGTCACAAGGCTAAAACTCATGCAATGCTTGTGAACATGTTCCCATCAAGCATCAGGATGGGGAAGGAATGCGGTGTAAGTGGTTTGACTGTTAACTGACTGCGGGGTATAGGACATGTGGACTCTTTTTTTTGAATATTATTCTTTATTTATGTAGCCTGTAACAGAAAACTGTGGGGGAAAAGATTTGTTGAATTGTAAACTTCAAAGTTCAATTAAAAAAAGCTTATTTGCATGGATATTATTTATGTAAAGGAGACATATTAAAATTGTACAGTAGGGTCATTCCATGTCAGATCATCAACTGGGTCTCACCACCACCCTCTCAATTTTGCCAATTTTTTGTGTGCAGCTGTGTAAATATAATCCGAAATTTCAGCTCATTTGGACCAAAAATGAATTTTTGGTGAATTATTTTCTATGGGTACTGTTGGTCAGTTTTTTTGACAATTGACATTTTTCTTGTATTTAACATGGCATAACTTTTTCATTATTACACCTATAGCTTTTAAACTTTGCATCTAAGCTAATGTTATACTGCCTAAACAGAAAATGCAGTCCATTTTACTTGATCTTTCTTGGTTGTGGAGCTATGAGGACACCAAAAGTGCCTTTTGCTCAGGCAGTTCCATGCTTAGGTCCCCAAAGCACCCCCAGTATAAACCCTAGCATAGGCTCTGTGGCATTTTTCCCATTCATTTGTGTCTGCTGAATATAAATTAGGCTAAATTCACCTTGAATTTATCACCAACTGCGGTCAGCCCCTTGCCAAATGTGAAAAAAAAAACGCTAAAATGCCACCTGTTCAAACCCCCATATCTCCAGCGGCACACCTTGGATTTTCTTCTATTTTTTTTTTACGGATTCCTCTATTATAGTAGAAAGACCACTCCAAAAATTGTTGATGTGTTTTGACCAATATAAATTTTGCAGGTGTCTGAACAGGGGTGGGGTAATCTCAAGAATCGCTTGGCATTTTGAGCTTCTTACACAATGTTAATGATTATTGAATCACAATAATTGTAAGTTCTCAATTCATCAATGCATGACACATTCACAGAAAGGTCAGTATATGCAAGTCAGTAGATCATGTTGACAAGGAGAAACCTGAACCAGTTATTGATCAATAATTTCTGATTATTGCTAGTGTTTTTCATGAAGCAAAACAAGAGGACACAAGCACTAACATGGACTTCTTCTGAAAAATGGTGGGTGCCATTCAATAACATTCTCCGCTCTGTTCCAACTCCGGATGTCACTGGACCCACAGCCCAGCAGTATAAGTTGGACAAAACTGGGACAGACAACATTGTTGTGCTCTTTGTTGCATTTAGGAAGCAGTAACACTGTTAACATAGCATGGAATACAAAGTTTTAATTTGAGAGTCAGTTTACAAGAATTAGTGTCAGTAAATTTTATTGATGCAAAGAAGTGTGATTCTCAAAAATTGCCTGACCCCTATTTAGACAGTTCTGAAATGTATGTCATTCAAGTCACATCAACAATTTTTGTTTTGTTATGTCAACTATAATACAGGAATTCGCCTTTTGTACAATTTAGTGTGTGATTTCATAATGATTGAAAACACTTAAAATGTTGCATAGTTAAATGTGTAAGAAGCTTTAAAGTGCCACGCGATTCTCGAGATTACCCCACCCCTGTTCAGACACCTGCAAAATTTATATTGGTCAAAACACATCAACAATTTTTGGAGTGGTTTTTCTACTATAATAGAGGAATCAGTTTTAAAAAAATAAAAGAAAAATCCTAGGTGTGCCCCTGGAGATACGGAGGTTTGAACAGGTGGCATTTTAGCATTTTTTTCACATTTGGCAAGGGGCTGACTGCAGTAGGTGATAAATTCATGGTGAATTCAGCCTGATTTATATTCAGCAGATGCAAATTAATGGAAAAATGCCACAGAGCCTATGCTAGGGTTTATATTGGGGGTGCTTTGGGGACCTAAACAAGGAACTGCCTGAACAAAAGGCACTTTTGGTGTCCTCATAGCTCCACAACCAAGAATGATAAAGTAAAATGGACTGCATTTTCTGATTAAGCAGTATACCATTAGCTTAGATGCAAAGTTTAAAAGCTATAGGTGCAATAATTAAAAAGTTATGCCATATTAAACACAAGAAAAATGTCAATTGACAAAAAAACTGACGGACTGTACCCTTAGAAAATACATCACAAAAAATTCATTTTGGGTCCGAATGAGCTGAAATTTCAGATTTGCTCATCACTAATACATATTTATCTAATGTGAAAATATGGAAGCAATCTATGACTACGTGGTGACAAATGTTTTGTATATCTGATGATTTGACATGGAATGACCCAGTATAGTTAAGCTGTGCCCACCCAAAAATTTGGCTTGCACAGCGCCCCTGAATTTAAATTTAAGAGCTATTGTTGTCGAAGCTCACAATCCTGCCAAGACAACAACCATTACCGAATTTAACTAGTGTAAGCATGCAAGTGGGCAAAAAGAGAAACGTAACATTACTGTAAGGAGTGGGAAAGTGACATCGCTTATCTTAACGAATGGGCACTCTGACAAAGCGGACGTAAGAAAAACCCATTGCAAAATCTGGAGTAGGCCACCTATATTAGCTAGCCTGCTGTACAAAACCCTGAAGGAATAGTTATGCTGCAAGTAAAATACACGCATCTCGGATCTTGCTCACTCACTGTAAATACACTGCCTAAGACCGAACAAATGACCTTGCCGATTACCAGAAGAAAGTACTGAACTCCGAGGAGCCACCGAACTTACATTGCATGTGTCCGTAAATGCTATGATGATTTGTCAGATACAGCTAGCCAGCTAGTAATGAAATTGGAGCAGTTAATATGCAGCTACAGAACCAAGTGCACACAGCAGCTAAGTAAATCTATTCTGGCACCGTATTTCAGCAGAGAGAACACTGGAGTCCCCGCATATTCTTGTGCATGAGTTAATTTGTGTGTGCGTGAAGAACCGCTCTAAATACACAGAATTTCTTGTTAGTTCGCTTTAAATTTCCGTTTCTTCCCCAAGGGGAAGTGATATCATTTAATGACTCCTGCTGTTTTGAACTATCAGGCCATATGAAGCTGAAATTGAAGTTCTGAACAGCTCTTTCTAATTATTTTGATTTTGACTGAATATGTTGCACTTGAAGCCCACGAAAGGGCTGAGCTTAAACGTGTAGCCTCCCTAGCTACATGCATTCACACAAGCATGTACCGATAGGGAGAAAATGTAACACAATCGTAACTTACGTCAGCCATGTTTACTACACTAAAGAAACGATAGAAATTGAATGCTGTTGTAGGAAAATACTTCGTCCGAGCAAGTGGACAAAGTGTTCCACGGACCCTTGCAAATCTATCTCCAAAAAATAGATCCATTCCCCAGAGTCTGATGTAATTGGGTTTATTGTAAATCCATCCAGAAGAAGCACAAATAAACCCAGGCTGGTCTGCGCAAACCAAGTAGCATTCATTCTTCATCAATCAGCCCACGCTGACTGACCTCAGGCTCTCCAAACCCTCATTTTTGACCTTTTGGCATGTTTCTTCAGGTGGGATTAAATGTGACTCTCTCCACCTTCCCTAATATTACTAATTTTGATTGGTAAATTGTCCCATGGCGGCCATCCTCCCTTAGCAACAGGTTTGCCATTACATCATAGTGAACCTTCATTTTAAGCCTCCAGGGACGCTCGAAGACCACATATGAGCCTCCCAAACCTTGGGTTCAGCTAAAGTTCAGTAACTTATCTGGGTCATGGATGGTTCCAGAACACTCAGGTGCGCATGCTCAGGTAGTGGGACCAAGCTGACCGATATAGTCATTCCGGAAGGTTAGCTCATTAGGCCGGCCTTGAGGGTTCTGCAGGAGCATCTTTATCAGGTTTTTTGACAGATTTATGAGTTTTTGCCTCTTTCTCAGCTCCAAACTCTCTCTCAGTATTTTTAAAGGGCCATATGAACCTGGCTACGTTCTGTTGAACTGTGATTGTAGTAATACTTTGATTTTTACAGTATTTAAGATTATTTTCCCACCACAATGCATTTCCTGATGATCTTGAGCTAGTTAAGGGTTAATTGTTGAATGTTAACATAATGTGCTTAAATAAATGAACTGATGCGTAGCCTAAGTTTTGGTAAATGTTTTTGGGTGGCTTTTTAAGTAGTTGGGTGGATTTAGAATTCGCACTGGGGTACGCTTCCCAGAAGCGTAGTTGCCAACCAAGTTAGCAACTTGAATAGCTCGTCCATACACTGTCAGTGGTTCCAAAAATGTGAGTTTGCATCTCGGCTTTTGGGAAACGCGCCCCTCTGGTCAGGAAAGCATATGACCAATCTGGCAATACTGTGTAAGAAAAGAGTCTAAGAAGGCGAAATTTGTTTGAACTTCTGACATGCATAAGATCAATTATACGGTTGGAATGTATGAATACTCAATGAAGATTATGCGGAATTTTCACTCGCCAGCCGGGCGAGGAGTCTGAGCATATCCGGTCACCCGAACCATTTTTCAGTTGCCACGGATCTCAGGCGAGTGCGAAGATCGAGCCCTGCAGTTTATGAAGATTAAAATGTCACCATGACCTTTGACTTTAGGTGACCTTGAAAGGTCAACCTCAAGATCACATATATTGGAACAGTGGATCAATTTAATGAACTCAAATATTTGTGGGGGGCGGGGATTGCCCTGCCTGGCACTGTTTGTTCTAATCAGTGATCAGTACTCAATATTATCGATTAATGTGAATGATAGATTTTATTTCAGACATTTCAGTCCATATACATCATACATAAAAAAAAAGCAAATAACACACATATATATATATATAAAGACCACAGTGACATACGATTAAAAAGAGAGAAAGTGAACATCACACATATAAAATACTTTGCCACTGCTGTCGTAGTCTCGAGTTTAAGAATACACAATTGAAAATGGTTTGCACAAGGGAGTTGTTGCAGTTGCAAACTCTCGTTTTTAGTTTCCCAAAAGAGTTTACAGAATGAGAAACAAACATATTACTAGCACTGCAATGACTACGTAGGGAAAGGATGCGTCAAAGTATTATTGTAAGCTACAGTCAATTTACGCAAAGTGGCCTGTTTATAATTGCACCGTAGCAGCACACCATAAATATTGCTGCTAAAGGAACGGAATAATTGGATTTTAACCTCATTACTACAAGAACTAAAATTTCAAATGAGTTGGTTACTTCTCATGTAGAAAGAGCGCAACTGTCTATTCATATCCAGATCATCCATCCATGATTCATTGATGTAGACTCCCAAATATTTATATCTATCAACGAAAAGTAGCTGCTCACCATACAGAGTAACACGAGGCACATAGAGTAATTTCATCGTACTTGACAAAACAGACATACACAGTCTTTTTACAATTATATTCAATATAATTTTCATCACCAAAATACTGGCAAACTGTCACAAGACGTTGCAACCCTTTAATAGAGGGAGCAATCAGCACAAGATCATCAGCATAAGCAAGATGGTTTACAAATTGACTTCCAATTTTACGCCCTACGTGTAACTTGTTTCGTAACAGGCTTAGGTCATCGATATAACAATTAAACGGTTTGGGAGAAAGAATTCCACCCTGTCGTACACCATTATCAATAGAAAAAGGGTCAGACGATTCTGAATCCCAGCGTATCTGACCTTTCTGAGTGCCATACCATGCTACTAATAACCTGACAATAATTAAAGGCACACCTTTTTGTATCAGTCTATGGAATAATGTCCAATGGTTAACCCTATCAAAAGCTTTCTGTACATCCATGAAACATAAAAAGACATGACTATATTGAGACCTATAGTGGTTTACAGTTTCATTTAGTGAATAGATACACAAATCAATAGAGTGACCACTTTTGAATCCAAAATAATAATAATCAATTTGGGCTCCCATAGAGCAGTCTTACCCATTACCTTCAGAATGATGTAACCCATGATGATGCCCAAATCTGAGTTGAACACATGAATAATGTATCCCAATGATAAGTATACAATTACTGATTACTAAATGGCGATAAAGAGGAAAATGAACATATGATCGCAATGACCTTGTGCATTGCCATAAATGATAGAAAATGATGTAAAGGTATGTCAAAATGAGACTTCAAACATGCAGAAAATACAAGGAGCTACCAATAACCAGCACTTCAGTGAACACATTCATTATCGATTATTGATTACTGATTATTGGCTTTTGAGGCACCAAATTAACTTCACTGAAGTGCCTGCATGCTAGTTTATTATTGAACTGAGTGATTCGAGGCATATGCAAACAGTTGGTTGCTGATAACTTGCACGTGGGCTTAATATGCATTAATAATTCACTGTATAATTAATGAAACAATTGGCTTCCAAAGCAGGGCAACTAAGCAAATGGTGTGCGACACAAAGTTCTTGAACTTGATTAATTCCCAGCAGGTTAGTCATGGCTGTTTGCTGCCTACAGCAAGTGAGAATTGTCAGGGTGCCTGTTGTCTTTTGTTTTTTTGTGACTTTTGTGAATGAACTTCTATAATCTGTCACATTCCCTGTGTAAAACAGTTCTGATATGTCAAGATATTAGTTAAGTTTCAGTCTATTATTACCTGACAAAAATTTATTTTTGTCCTGTGCGCAATATTTCCATCGTATACGAGACAAAATACGTTGTAGTTTTTTTTTTTCTTTGACATTTAACTTTTTTCTTGAGAATTCAGGTTCCTCTCATCTGTTTTGATCTCTACTAAGACCAAATCACATCTAAAACCAACATTCTTGTATTTTGGCTCAATTTTTGAAGGTCATTCCAGTAAAGAATCACAGTTTGATTATATGACGACAGTTGTTTTGTAATAACCTATAACTCACCTACGTTTGAAGTCAATAGATCAAAAATTGACAGAGCTACAACGAAATACGAATAATTTAGCTAAATTTCATATTAATGACCTAATTGACATAATACAGGGCTGATACATCGGATGTGATTCCTATTGGACAAGAGCGTGAATTGAAGATCCAGGGAGGAGCAAGAGGTGGACCTACTTGCGGATCTGACCATATCTGATGAGGACCAGAGGATAGCCATGCCTTCTAAAGCATATCTGGTTTTATCCTTTATTCTAGTCTATTTGGGACCACAATTTACAAAAATGAACATCATGATGTATCGAAGGAGACTTGAAACTTGCGATAGATACCATAAAATGATATGGAAAATCATAATTGAAATAATAATTTAGGAGGAAAGTAGGGTTATTTTCTCATACACTTCTGTAGCATTGAACTTATTTCTGTAACCACCGACGTCGCCATCTGCTGGCGATTAAATAGAATGCAATTTTCAGAGATTTCCGCATGGGCTTCTCTTTTCAGACCCGGGTGCTGCGTCCATACGGTCTATGCCTCCGACAGATCCGAATCCGATTGCTCAGTGTTAGATTGTGGCAAGGAGTCTTCCAAACGCGAGATTTTTCCCGAACATTGCTGGCTGATGTCCTAACAATCGAAAAATATTGCTTCATTTTCGCGTGCGATTCAAATGATTGTTTCTTACTTTCATCCGTCAAACTGATTTTTTCGAAGCTAAGCAAGATTACAATTTGGGTTAAGGTTATGTTTAGGGCTTGAGTTAGGGTTAGGGGCTGGGTGTTGGTATAGGGCTGGGGAAATTACTGACGACCCGCATAAACTGAAGTCGTTTACAGGAGCTCGATTGACGTAATGTCAGTTTGGCGGATTAACGAGCGATTCAAATCTGCCTCGTCCGTCTACGACGGGCGGCGCGCTCTTGTTTGGGAAATGTAGTTTTTTTTTTTTTTTTTTTTTACCGGTAGCATTTAAATGGTCGGAAGATACTTCAAAATACATTTCCCTTGATGCATCGCTCCTTCATATATTAAAGATAATGCACACCCACTCCTCTTTAGCTGTAGACAAAGTTGGGCAGATCAACAGCGATTATGCAACCTTTCGCACGTTTGCGAGTGTTTTCGCACTGTGTAGCCCTGCAATATAAAACATGATGTGAGAGCTGAAAAACTTACATTTTAGAATGTTTAGGTATTCAAGAAAATATGCCCATAGCTGCTATCCAGCAGAATGCATAGTTTTTCCAAAATCCATGTCATGAGATGACCCATACACACATTCGCATTTCAATATATTACATATACTGACAATATTTTACATATATACATATACTGTAAGTGGGATACATTTTCCTTTGAAAAGGATTTTTTTTTTTTTTTTTTACAAGTTTGGATTTGGAACATGGAAAGTAGCAAAGAGAGCTTTGGTAAACTTATCTGAAAATTTGTCAGCACTTTAGTTTGTCTTTGCTCTTTTAGACATTCTAGAATTTAACTCCTTCAACCCCACAGCCCTCTACAGAGGGCTGACCAACATATTCCCTTCAACCCCAAATTCCTGTAGGGAAAATTCAAACAATCTGACTAATTGATTGGAACATATCAGGTTACATTTAATGGGATTCCAGAGATAACAGTAACATACAATGTCCAGATAATGACCAGCCCTCTACAGAGGGCTGTGGGGTTGAAGGGTATAGTGATGCTAGAATATCTGGGGTTGAAAGAGTTAACACCCTTTTATTTAAGATCTTTGTTGGAAATACTGATTCATAACTAATTTGAAAATTGATAATGGGAGTTAATCTTTTCGGTCAGTCTAGTGAACACTATGCTCAGCAAAAATGTTGTGGTTTTCTGCTAACCCCTACATCGATGCCTTTTCCATTTCCGTGCGGCGGTCATTAGGTTGCGCTCGCGCTTGTGCCAACTGTAGGCCTTAACCACCACCAGTCGTTCACCCTGTACGATGCCCGTCACCAGATAGGTGCCTCCGCGGGGCTGCCGGCGAGTCATGTTGTGCACACAGGTTGCATCGCGGTCCAGCCACAGTTGCAGGCGTGCGCGGATCTGGCCCCCAAGCAGAGGCCCGTGCTTCAACACCTCCACCCTACTGGCTAGGGAGAACTGGGCCAGGCCCTCACCGCTTGAGTTGGCCTGCAACAGCCGCAGTTTCACTACTGAACAAGAGAAGAGCATGCTATTCCATTAGTGAGAAGGAATTACGGCTTCATCACCAGTTACCAAAGCAAAAGCATTTCATTTTACCAGTGATGGTTGGTATGGAAGATGTTGACTCTCCAGTGAAAGAATGAAGACTTGTTGGTAATCCTTTTACAAGTGTGATTAAGAATGATCTTAACTTGAGCACTCTAATAATGATGCTGCAATCATTGCTTGTGATTATAAGCAGTGGAGAGTTTTGGAGCCCTGAGGAAAAAAAAAAACTGTTCTTCAAATGGTTAAAAATGAATGGCAGCATCTGAAAACACTGATACTGATGTTTGGAAGACAAAGGTAAAAAACATACTAAAATTGGTAACTTGTGCGATGGCAGAAGTTATTGTACTTGTTTGCATAAATTTCATGTGAAATTGAGGCTGGGGGGCGTATGTAAGTTGTGGGTGGTGAAAACTAAAGAGCTAATTGAGGACCTGTGTGCAAGAAGTGCCAAAGTCACATTTTTCAGAAAATCGAGCTGGCACCAGTTCTGGAATCTGTACTGATAAAAGAATCATTTGATACCAAAATTAGGAAAAGAAAAAGAAGTAATTCACCCCTGTTTATTGTTACATAGTGTTTTCAGAATCCACTAAAATTTTCCGCAAGAAGTACTCAAGTACATAAAATTTGTGCAATAAGTGCCCAAGTCCATGACTGGCCAATCAAAATGCTGGAACGAGTCACATGATGGGTTACTTGAGGACATTGTTTACTGATTTAACAGAGTTTTGATTATTGCGTATTGATGGAGTTAAATGAGTATTCCCCTCATCCACAAAGGTATGGATATCCATGGTAATTTCCTACTCTTTGGAGTAGATTTTGCTGATATGTTGGGTGGATTTTTAGCAAACAATATCAGCAGAAAAGAATGAAATCCATGGGAAACGTGGTTTAGCGCTAAGGTTAGTTTCCTTGACGACATTCCTCATTTAACAGAGTTATCTTGGAATTAATTTCTGGAATCAGTATTAGTGGTCAACTATAGAATGTTTGAGGGGTTACCATGGTTACCAAGGGAATGTTCATACTCCCAGAAGTAGATTTTGCTGTTATAAATGTTACATAAGGTAGGATTTTGAAGGAGTCATTCAAGTAGTAGGGAGTTGTTGTTGGAAAGACATCTGGTTCTCCATAATTAGGTTTTTCTGCATTTCGAATGTTGGTTTCTGATTTGTCTAAGTGACTTTGGATTTTACCAAGTCATATTAGTGTTAAACAAGTAGTCCTGCCTACCATAAAGGCACAAAAGCAAGGTAGATTAGCTAAAATAGCACTTTTTATCGAAAACTAAGCAATTAGGGTTTTTTTCGGTGTTATAAGTACTCAAGTCTGATTTTTTTCGAAAAAAAGTACCTAAGTCCAAAACTACTTTTCTCGACTTCTCAATAATAAAGGAGAATCATTCCACACAAAAATGGTGACTAACCATATATAGCCCCTAGAACAGTGGTGGTCAACCCTGGTCCTGGAGAACCGCAGTGTTTGCTGGTTTTTGATGTTACTCAGCACTTAATGGGTGAATTAAAGCAGTTGATTACAGGCTTAACTCATCTCACCTGGTGTCTTAGGTTTAAATAGGGTGGAGAAAACCAAACTCAGCACACCCTCTGGCTCTCCAGGACCAGGTTTAGCTATACTCCTCCATTAAAGGAATAATGAGCCAATCAACCAATTACCAGGAACCACCCACAAGACTTTGGAGCCAATTAAGCAGACATGCAGGTTGTGACAGTAGTCTACGTGGAAACCAAGATTTGTCAATGTGTAGTTGGACATTTAGCATAGTTGTAATGCAGACAAAGTAGAAGTACAAAGTAAAGATAAAAGTTTGTGGGGCAGGGGTAGCAAGCCCTGGTCCTGGAGAGCCACAGGGTGAGCTGAGTTTGGTTTTCTCCACTCTATTTAAACCTAAGACACCAGGTGAGATGAGTTAAGCATAATGATTCATCGATTAAGTGCTGAGTAACCTCAAAAACCAGCGGACACTGCGGCTCTCCAGGACCAGGGTTGACCACCACTGCCCTAGAACTAGTGCAGAAGTCAATGATAAGCTACCTTGAAAAAAAAGTATCTGCAGCATGTTTTGAAAACTTTGACCATCAATATCTCGAAGCTGCCATTTTGTCACTTGAGTACTTCTTGCCCACTGGTCTTCAATTTTGTTGCAGTAAGAGTAGAATGATAGAGCAGAGTAGAGGGGACACTTGGTTGTCATAAATTCTGGACGAGTTGGAGAAAGAACTGCAGAAGTTGATTGGAATAGTTTTATTAGTGTAGTAGATCAACTCACCGAAGTCATTCTTGCAGAAGGCGTCCAGCACATCCTTTGCAGAATTTGTGTCTTCCAGTTTGCAGTCTTGGCAGCTTGCCTGAGGTACTGCTGAAGCAGGGACAGACATGTCTCCATTCATTGTTGCTTACCCTAACTTGGTAGAAGTCAATGCAAAGCGTTGAATATGCTTTCACCTGCCGAAGCTTCTTACTTGCATAAAGCTGATCTTCGGTTCCCATAAACAGCTGCCCTTATGTGACCTTGACCTCCTGCCCGATGACCCCCAAAACCTAATCAGTTAATCTACGCTACCCTACGTGGGAAGGTGCCATATCTGATTTGGTCAAAATCCATCCTCTCCTTCAGTTGATATCACACACAAGTAATGTGTTCTTGAGGGATGGATTGACAATCAGGAAATAGTGTGCCTCCCACTCATTGTGTGGGATGAAGGCATAACAAGAGCCTGACTACTCTCGGGGCAACAGTTCAGTGCCATAATGCTACGCAGGTATTTATTTCCTGCTTCATTATTCATTATGAACATAACCTGACCTTAATTCACCCAGTTTGAAACCACCTTAGATCCTCATCGCATTTACAACCCCAATTCCGAAATAGTTGGGACAAAGTGCAAATTGTGAATAAAATCAAAATGCAATGACTTTTCAGATCACATGAGCCAATATGTTATTTACAATAGAACATAGATAACATTTCAAATTTTGAAACTGAGACATTTTACATTTTTATCCACAAAATGAGCTCATTTCAAATTTTCTGGCTGCAACAGGTCTCAAGAAAGTTGGGACACAGACAAAAAAGGGCTGAAAAAGCAATTAATATATAAGAGAATCAGCTGAAAAAACATTTAGCAAGGAATTAAGTTAACTGGCGTCAGGTGTGTAACATGATTGGCTATAAAAGGGATGTCCTGGAGAGGCTGAGTCTCTCAGAAGCAAAGATGGCCAAAGGCTCTCCAATCCGTGAAGGTTTGCATAAAAAAATTGTGGAATAATTTAAAAACAATGTTCCTCAATGCCAAATTGCAAAGGCTTTGAAGGTATCATCATGGACAGTGCACAACATCATCAAAAGATTCAGAGAAACTGGAAAAATCTTTGTGCATGAGGGGCAAGGCCGAAGACCTTTACTGGATGCCCGTGATCTTCGGGCCCTCAGATGCCACTACACCACTCACCGGCATGATTCTGTCATGAACATTACTAAATGGGCCCAGGAATACTTCAAGAAACCACTGTCTATAAACACGGTCCGCTGTGCCATCCACAGATGCCACCTAAAACTCTATCATGCAAAAAGGAAGCCATTGTTGAGCATGATCCAGAAGCGCCACCGTGTTCTGTGGGCCAAGGCTCAATTAAAATGGACTGTAGCAAAGTGGCAAAGTGTCCTGTGGTCAGACGAGTCCAAATTTGACATTCTTGTTGGAAATCATGGGCGTTATGTCCTCTGTGCTAAAGAGGAGAAAGACCACCCCTCCTGTTATCAGCGTTCAGTTCAAAAGCCAGCATCTCTGATGGTATGGGGATGCATTAGTGCATATGGTGTGGGACACTTGCATGTTTTAAAAAGCACCATGAATGCTGAAAGGTATATAAAGGTTTTAGAGCAACATATGCTCCCCTCCAAATGCAAAACCACATACTGCAGCTATTACAACAGCATGGCTTCGTAGTAGAAGAGTCCGTGTGCTGAACTGGCCTGCCTGCAGTCCTGATCTTTCACCGATTGAGAACACATTTGGCGCATAATTAAACGAAAAGTCCGTCAAAGGAGACCCAAATCTTTCCAGCAGCTGGAAGCCTGTATTAAACAAGAGTGGGATCAAATTCCAATGGCTAAACTCAAGAAACCTGTCTCCTCAATGCCCAGACGCCTCCACTCTGTGTTACAAAGAAGAGGGGATGCTACACCATGCTAAACAGGCCCCTGTCCCAACTTTTTTGAGACCTGTAGCAGCCATCAAATTTGAAATGAGCTCATTTTGTGGATAAAATTATAAAATTTCTCAGTTTCAACATTTGCTATGTTATCTCCGTTCTATTGTGAATAAAATACTGGCTGGTGTGATTTGAAAGTCATTGCGTTCTAATTTTATTCACAATTTACATTTTGTCCCAACTATTTCCGAATTGGGGTTGTAGATTATTATTTAATAAACAGTGCAGTGTTATTCCTCTACAGAAGGAAAATGCTTAAATTTGTTTGGAAATACTCTATACACAACTGTACATGTCACAAGGTATAACAAGTGATTTTTTTATGCTGGCGTCTTCAGCGATGACTGGATTTTTTTGTTTGCTTGATGCTTATCTGCTCGTACAGTGTTGTTTGAATCAACTAGTTATATGTAATACTTTGTACTGAGAGAAACTAATTCACCAAACTCAGAACTTCAAGGGTAAATTAACCTCTTGAAGGAAAAGTGTTTAACTCAGTATTTATTGTTACAAGTATTACAGGTTAAAGTATCAAGCCGTGTACAAGAAATGAGCAGAAGTGCAAGCTCCAGGTGTTCGGCAGTATCAGACAGCAGCTCAGTAAGTGTACTGACTGTGTTCTCTTCGAACTGGCTCCCTGAATTGTTTAAAAATGCTTGATGGTTAAGGGAGTGGGTTTTCACCTAGATGTACGTGTATCATGGAAATCAGGGCCTGCTTGTGCTCATGGTGTAGAAAGGACTGAAGAGAGTAAGCTAGTTAGCAAGTCATGCTCTTCAAAGTGATGTTGTATAAGGGATCTAGGTGATGGAGCTATGATCTGTGAGGTGAGCGCCCATACACGTGTAACTAACCTCTGCGGCTGCCAGCATCAGGGACTGTGTTGTTGGTAACTGAAGATATGCACACCTCATGGTCTGCAGGGAACTGGTCGCAGCTGAGAATGGCTGGCCAGGGGTATCCATAGCAAGCCATTATGGGGGCACAGCTGTCCCGCACTGACTCGCACAGGTTGCGGCATGGGGAGATAAACCTTGGAGGATGAAATGTGGGCAAGAACAAAGGAGTTTACTATGAATGGATGAAAGAGATCAGCCTTCAGAAGATCAGAAGGGGCAAGGGAAAAGACAAAGCTTGATCTGATAATGCACCCTTAAAGAAGTGTGAAAAGCAAAACTACAACTGAAAAGAAGCGCTTTTACTTTGAAGACAAGGGAGCTCAGGAGATGGAAATGGTGCTCAGAACCATGGGGCTGAATTTGCATTTGTTATTGAGTCCTATTCATCTCACACCCCTATAGATTTACAAAGATCAATGAAACCGAAAGGATTGCTCTGATTAATCAGAAAATGTGCTAAATTCTTTACAATAGACTTTGTGGGTAAATCGTAAGTAGCCTTCATTTAAATGAAACTTGCCTAAAACCTGACTTAACTTACAGTGTTTTCATTTTTGTACTTGTAGGCTTGTATTTATCAGGTGATGTCATGTTAAGAATGAGTCAGCAATCGCCTGCTTTCTCTTTTTCTGTGCCCTCCATTTATGTTGGCACCCTGTAGGGTCATTCCATGCCAAACTGAACAAAGCTCCCCCCCGACCCCCTCCGATTTCCATTAAACTTATTTTGCGAATAGCCCTCAGGACCAATCGTGATATACCAAAATTTCAGAAAAAACGGTGAAATAGCTTTCAAGATATGCATGATTGAAATTTGCTGACCACGCCCATTTTGCTATTTTGCTTGCTCCAGGTCCAATGTTTAGAAGACAGTATCTGCTTGCGCATCAGTGAGAATCTCAAGATTTTTTTTCTACGTCATCTATGCCTTGCTTGCTTTTAGGCTTCACCATCAGAAGCACTGAGGAATATTTCATATCCATTTTAAAAATAGTTGAAAATGGGAGATAAATTTGCACTTAATTTTTTTCAGGACTTTGCAATGCGCTCTTCTCACCTAACAGACACGGTATTCCAAAACAGTTGCTGCCATTATATTGTATGGACACGTGTTAAATACCAATATGCATTGCTACCCTTAGGTCGACTCAGTTTATCAAAAAATTAAAGCCTGAAATATGCCCCCCAAGCAAATATGCAAAATTAGCATATTTTTTGAGTTTGAAAATGACAAGGTTGACAGTTGGTGAATGAGACAAGATTTCTGAATGGATATGAAATATTCCTCAGTGCTTCTGATGGTGAAGCCTAAAAGTGAGCAAGGCATAGGTGACGTAGAAAAAAAATCTTGAGATTCTGACTGATGCGCAAGCAGATACTGGCTTCTAAACATTGGACCCGGAGCAAGCAAAATAGCAAAATGAGTGTGGTCAGCAAATTTCAATCATGCATATCTTGAAAGCTATTTCACCGCTGCTTCTGAAATTTTGGTCTATCACTATTGGTCCTAAGGGTTATTCGCAAAATAAGTTTCATGGAAATCGGAGGGGGTCGGGGGAGCTTTGTTCAGTTTGGCGTGGAATGACCCTGTATAAACATTAAGTAAAAAAAGAGACTATACCAAAAACTATTTTATTCAAAACATTAAAGAATTAAAAGAAAATGTTTTAAGGAAAAATATGCACTTAAATATTTCTCCAAAAACATGTACCACTATCATCAGTGTCCTGAGTAATTTAAGTATATTCATAGTCGTATTTTACTTTTTTAAGTTCATGGTAACGATTAGGAAAACTCAAATGGTCACCCATTCTTTCCTGTTTCCCTAGAGTTTAAATATGAGGAGACACACCAGCCACTCCCTTAGTCATCCATCACCATGTTTAAGACAAAAGAAATCTGAGCAATGATGTGCCACAGAAAGTTGATGGGCCTCTGAAATGTGGAAATGGCTGTGAGAAAATTATTTGAAGTTTAAAATACCCTTTTTGACTATTAAGCCATAATCAGGAAATTGAAGACAGTGTTAAAAATTTGCTTGGTTGAGGACCTGTGTCTATTTTGACTACATGCACTGTGAGGAGGGTGGTTCAAGTGGTAAAAGACACTCCAAGGATTTTGGGAAATTATCTCTTCGGGCCAGTCAGTCTCCAAAACCAGAAGATATTTGGGAGGCTTGCCTGAAAAAAGCCACTTTTGTCCTAAATCTATGCACCTAAAGTTTGCTAAAAGGCACTGAAATGTCTAGTGGGATCGGGCTCTGTTGTGAAATGGGACGGAAATGGGGCTCTTTGACAGTACAACCCAGAGGAGGGTTTGGCATAAAAATGATGATAGGCTTTCTGTTAAAAACTTCATCCTCACAGCGGAGTACCTAGGTGGATCTTTGCAGTTGTGAGGCTGCTCTTCTTCTAAAGGCTCTGGACAACTTGTTTGAAGTTATGTTATCATGGATCCAACTAGTACCAGCAGATATTCACAGCAACCTGACTGCCTCCTACCAGAAGGCTGAAACTGGGCTGTGGTTGGATCTTCCAACAGGACAATGATCCAAAGCAATCAACACAACTATAGTTCGCTAGCTGTAGAACCTAGATTTTTCCATGGCCATCCTGGTCTCCTGTCCTAAAACTGATGGAAAACCTGGTGGTCAAGCTGATGACAAGAATCCTATAGTGTGGACCTAGAAATTTGAAGGATCCGGATAAACTGCATGGAGAATAGTCTCTGAGTCCTTGCAATATGCTCTTCAACCTTAGAACACACTAACTTACAAGTAGTTGTGGCAGATAAGTTCTATTCCAATTAAAGGTCTCATAACCCCAATTCACAAAAAAGGTGGGATGCTGTGTAAATGCCATGAAATTCAAAATGAGCTAATATTTTTCATGAAATGGTAAAATGTCTCACTTTCAACATCTGATATATTGTCTATGTTCTATTGTGAATAAAATGTCAGTTAATGAGACCTGCAAATCATTGCATTCTATTTTTATATACATTTCACACAGCATCCCAGCTTTGTTGGAATTCGGGGTGTGTGTGTGTATGTGTGTGTGTGTATCGGTGCTGTGAAAAAGTACTTGCCCCCTTCCTTAGTTCTATTTTTTTTTCACATTTGTCACACTTGAATGTTTCAGATCATCAACAAATTTTAATCTTGGACAAAGATAAGCCGAATAAATGCACAATGCAGTTTTTAAATGATGATTTCATTTATTGAGGGAAAAAAGTATCCAAACCTACCTGGCGCAATGTGAAAAAGTAATTGCCCCCTGAACCTAATAACTGGTTGTGTCACCCTCAGCAACAACAACTGCAATCAAGCCTTTGCAATAACTGGCAATGAGTCTTTCACATCGCTTTGGAGGAATTTGAACCACTCTATTGTTTTAATTCAGCCACATTGGAGGGTTTTCGAGCATGAACGGTCTGTTTAAGGCAATGCCACAGCATCTCAATGGGATTTAAGTCTGGACTTTGACTAGGCCACTCCAAAACCTTGATTTTTTTTTTTTTTTTTTTTTTTTAAAAGCCATTCAGAGGTTGACTTGCTCGTGTGTTTCGGATCATTGTCCTGCTGGGTAACCCAAGTCCGCTTGACCTTGAGGTCACAAACTGTTGGTCGGACATTCTTCTTCAGGATTTTCTGGTAGGGAGCAGAATTCGTGGCTCCGTCAATTACGGCAAGTCGTCCAGGTCCTGAAGCAGCAAAGCGGCCCCAGACCATCACACTACCACCAATGTGTTTGATTATTGGCATGATGTTCTTTTTATGAAATGCTGCGTAGTTTTATGCCAGATGTAACAGGATGCACACCGTCTCAACAGTTCAACTTTTGTCTCGTCAGTCCACAGAATATTTCCCCAAAAGTCTTAGGGATCATCAAGATGTTTTTTGGCAAATTGGAGACTAGCCTTTGTATTCTTTTTGGTCAGCAGTGGTTTTTAGCTTGGAACTCTCCCATGGATGTCATTTTTGCCCTGTCTCTTTCTTATTGTTGAATTGATGAACACTGACTTCACCTGAGGCAAGTGTGGCCTGCAGTTCCTTAGATGTTGTTCTGGGTTCTTTTGTGACCTCCTGGATGAATTTTCGATGCGCTCTTGGAGTAATTTTGGTAGGCCGGCCACTCCTGGGAAGGTTCACTACTGTTCCAAGTTTTCTCCAATTGTGGATAATGCCTCTCACCGCGGTTCGCTGGAGTCCCAAAGCTTTGTAACTCTTTCCAGACTGATAGATGTCAATGACTTTGTTTCTCATCGGTTCTTGAATTTCTTTAGATCACGGCATGATGTGTTGCTTTTTGAGATCTTTTAGCATACTTCACTTTGTCAGACAGGTTCTGTTTAAGGCAGTAATCAGGCCTAGGTGTGGCTAGTGGAATTGAACTTAAAAAAATGTGGTTAATCACAGTTAATTCATGATCTACCAAGGGGGGGATTACTTATTCACATAGTGCCAGGTAGGTTTGAATAGCTTTTTTTCCTTAATAAATGAAATCATCATTTACAAACTGCATTTTGTATTTACTTGGGTTATCTTAGTCCAATGTTAAAATTTGTTTGACACAAAATATTTCAGTGTGACAAATATGCAAAGTAACAGGAAATCAGGAAGGGGGAAAATACTTTTTTCACAGCACTGTATATACATATACATATATATATATATATATATATATATATACACACATACACAGTTGCAGTCAAAATTATTCAACCCCCATTGCAAATTGGGTTTAATAGCAAAATTTACAAACTTTCAGCTGTTTGTGATGAACAGATTAAACAAGAACATTTTAAATAGCTCAACACAACTAATATTACAAGTGGTTTCTCCAAATTTAACACAAAATGCCATTTTTAATGACTGCTGCAGTCTCAAAATTATTCAACCCCCCAAATAGAATCCCTCATAAGAGCATATTTGCAAATCAGGTGTTGTCTCAAGCACACCTAATGCAGCTATTCAACAGCTTAATTAGTTGCATCAGGTTTGCTTGAGATAGAACACATCAAATACTTGCACTCGCTAGGGGTTTGTTGGCGGTGACATTTGATTGCATTTTAGAAATATGGCTGTCAAAAGAATTGTCCAAAAAGCTAATAGAGGGGATCATTGCTTGGCACAAACAAGGAAAAGGATGCAAAAAGATAGCACAGGCACTGAATTTTCGTAGAGGTACAGTTGGAAGCATAGTTCTCAAGTTCAGAGTTAAAAGAAGAGTGGCTACAGTACCAGGATGTGGCAGAAAGAGGAAGCTATCAATGGCTGTCTCCAGATTCCTGAGGAGACAGGTGGTCAAAACCCCTCGAGTGGCTGCAGGAGACCCGCAGCAAGACTTTGAGGAGGAGGTACTGAGGTTTCAGTTTGCACAGTAGGGCACATGCTAAACATTGAAGGTCTCCAAGACATACACCACAACTGATCCAAAAGCACAAGCTCCAATATGTTCAAAACCATATAAATAAGCCACAGAAGTTTGGGGATATTGTTCTGTGGAGTGATGACACAAAACTGGAATATTTCGGGCTTATGAATCAGTGGTATGTCTGCAGGAGGAATAAAGAAGCATATGCTGAAAAGTATACCCTGCCTACAATGAAGAATTGTGGGGGCTTTTTGATGCTCTGTGGCTGCCTAGCTCCTTCTGGCACTGGAAATCTGCAGAGTGTGGAGGGCAAGATGGATTCAGTCAAGTACCAGGATATCCAAGGAAAAAATGTCATGCCGTCTGTAGGGAAGCTGACGCTTGGGCATCATTAGACCTTCCAAAAGGACAATGATCCTAAGCATACCTCAACATCCACCAAGGCTTGGTTTCAGAAGAAGTCTGGGAAGATTCTAGAGTGGCCATCACGGTCACCTCACTTGAACCCCATAAAAAATCTCTGGTAGGATTTGAAGAACAAAGTTGCAGGATGCAAACCCTAGAATATTAGTGAACTGGAGGCCATTGTCCACGAGAACTGGGCTAAGATTCCTTGGGAATACTGCCAAAAGCTTGACATCTGCCTATGCATCACATTTCCAGCAGGTCATAGCGGCAAAAGGGTTTTCTACGAAGTATTAAAGGAGGATTATCACGCTTACCTGTTTCGACTTATATTAACTGCACTGAAGTTCAACAGCACCCGCTTCAAGTATTTCCAGCAAGATAATTAGTCCTTTCCATGTAATTGGCGATAATTGCCCGTAATTTCCATGATAAAATCCAAAACGGAGGCTGCCATTGTTTTGAACTCAAGCTTCGCGAGACAGAGTTTCAGCCCGTGAAAGCCATAATCGTGACGTGAATGCGGTGGCTGAGCGTGTAAACAAAGCATCTCCGAACAGTGATATGCATTGTTCCATTGTGTGAGTTTATAACCCAACGGCGAATTAAATCCCTGTCCTTTGGGAACGTGTGCATTGTCACACTGGCCATCTTCTGTTTAGTGTCGTTGACACAATCGTATGCCTGACAATGCAGCATTTTCAAAGCGATTTCTGATCTGTTCACTGACGATCTCATTAAATCGAATGCATGGCCATGATGCCTGGAAGCGCCAGACCTCCGCTGACGTCATGATCTCGTGCCCCAGAATCAGATGCGACAGGTGCTACGGAAAATAATGACGCTGCCCAATGGACTCAATTAAATTAGATTTTTTCGGCAATTGGCCAACTGAGCTATATGAATGCAGTTTAACTAGCAGGAGATTAACAAATTGAAATAACTGGCGGGCAGAAATTTTTTGATGATAGTCCTCCTTTAAAGAAGCTCGTCATGAAGGGCAGGTTTGGCGCTTGCGGGGCTCCGCCGCGCTGAGATTTCATCTGCCGCGCTGGGGTCTAGGTGTTTGCGTTCTAGGATCGGTAACTTGTTATGATGGTTACCATTAATATAAACGAACTTTTTTAGCCAAAACACGCTGCCTTTCTCGAACTACTGCACGGCATGGAAGCCATGTGAAAATCCGTATGGTTCGCATCAGTTATTTTCTTCCCAAATGCTGTTTCCGCGCTTTTGTCGGGGTATTCCCTGGATCTACTTGAATATAGAGTAGCTGGAAACTGCCTTTTTAGCTTAATCTTTGAATTTTCAACATCTGCTCACATTATCCGTTTCGATAAACAGTTGGAAGCATACGTTCGTTTTAGGGCTGAACAATTTATCACTTTCTAATTTAAATCGCGATTTGAAACAATACAATTATGTAATCGCAGAGGCTGCGATTTAATGCCTGTGATCCACTTACGCTTTTAAGGCTTCCGCACGCAAGCAATCGTGGCCAGTCGGAAGCTTTTGGAAGCGCCGGGAACCATCCGAACCTCGCGCAAACAATTGTAGAAAGTCAGAGTGATTGGGGAAAAAAATTTATCCCATGATCCACTAATGCGAGCACTTCCGATTGATTTTTGCCAATGTCAACAATAAAGATGGCGGTTGTTTTTGTTAACGGTTTCTAATTGGCTAATTGCAGTGGAAATATTCACCATCTTGACAAATCGATACTCCCGTGTCCTTCCGACAATTCATACCTTCCGACAAAATCAAACTGGTTTGAAACTGGTTTGATTTTGTGGGAAGAGGGATCCGCGTGATCCGATCCAGTCGGAACCTGTCTTATTCAGGCGGAAGGGTCGGTACAGGTCGGAAGTCATGATCCACCTATGTCTTGCGCGTAACAGAAATCTCCACTCGTAATCGCTCGTAACTGGTCGGAAGGGGAGAATCCGGACAATCGGAGACCTTAAAAGCGTAAGTGGATCACAGGCTTTAGGCAGACCCACTCCCAAAGGCACTGAGTATATTTGGCCTTACTGCTGCGAGTGCGATCGCTTATTAAACTATGTTACTTTTTAAATTATATAGCCATCTAGCTAGCTAGCTAACGTTAGCGATGGAAAATCCTTGTAAATAATCGTAATATTAAAGTGATGTGATTTGGTTTTGCCGTAACTTTACCAAGTTAGCTAGCTGTAACAGGCATGTTTTGCAATCACTGATACAGCTAACAAGCTGGTGAAGTTCAGGCAAAAAGAAATGATGACCCCGCTTAATTATAACGATTGTTTTTAGGAAAAATGTTACATTGATTACTGATAGATTGCGCAATATTTGGATGCCGCTGAGCCATATGAAAGAACCACCTACTAATGTCTGACTTTTTTTTTTTCTTTACAGAACAGAGGAAGGGTCATTTTATTTTGATTATTTGAGTGAGTGATAATAGAATGACCCATCTATTTACGTATTTCAGTGTCAGATTGTTGACAACATAGATCCTATTTTTTTTGATTGTTGCATTTTTAAATTCTTTTTTTTCTCCCTCTAACTTAACCTGTTGCTGTCTTGAGCCATACAACACTGACCTACCTAATAAAGTGTCAGACTGTTTACATAAGGGCAATTTCCTTATTTCCTTTATTGGAATTCTTTAATTTTGGTATTCTTATTAGTATTACTACTCATTTAACTTAAACTAGCTCTCTTGAGCTATAAGAGTATGGCTACCTATTTCAATGTCAGAGAATGTTTACAAAAAGGGAAAGTGCTGTTTTTGTTGTTGGAATTGTTTCATGTTTTATTTAACTTTAACTTTATTATTTAACTTAACACAATTAAGGATTGTTTTTGAATTACTTTTATTTTTATAAGACAACCAAAGTTGGTTCTTCTAGTTCTTTAGTTGTAAGAACAGTACCCTTGGTCAAGGGCTTTAGAGAATGTTCATGATTCTTGGTAATAAATACATGTTGAAAGCAAATCTTAAGCTTTTAGTTCTCATCCTTGCATTAGAATATGTAAGGGATAATGCCCGACGAGGTGTCCATTATCAGAAATGAATGGACGACGCGGAGGCTTGAACCGTCCGACGCGAAGCGGAGGACGGTTGCTTCCGCGAAGTCCATTCATTTCTGATAATGGACACCTCGAAGGGCATTATCCTGCTTATTCCATGGTCACTTACGAAAGAAATAAATATTAAATCAGTTATGAATACGTTAATGTTGTTTTTTTACCGTTAAAATCGTAAGTTTTTCACAAGAAGCAGCTGAGTGGACCATTTAATATCTCTCGTTGTGACGCGTTTCCAAGGTAACCGGCTCTGGCCACAGAACCTGCAGCTTGGTCGGCCGCAGCAGTTATATTAGGCCTAATCAGTGGAGGGAAGTGAGGTGATTGCTTAACGTTATGTTACGTGATACAAAGTATCATTTCAGAGGGCAAGTGCGCTTCTTACCGCTTGTGTGTGTCCAGAGGATGATGCGAAATTTTGTTTCAAAGAATCAAAGTCCACAGATAGTTTCCTAAATCGTTTTTATTGCAAGAAATATTATCCACCATTCACTCTGATCATTAAATGTGTATCAAGCAAGTAAGTCTATCCTAAATCGTTTTTATAAATATTATCCACCATTCACTCTGTTTAGCCAGCGCAATAATTTAGAACAATCAGGCTATTTGACCGGAACTTTTTTATAGGTGACCTACCACACTTTTTAATGGACACCCTGCTGCCAATCAGAATCAAGTATTCACTCAGACCATGGTATAAATAGTATGTAATGTATTGATGGCGTTATATAGTAATTTTGTCACATGCTTTAGAACTATTACTGTACATGGTGAATATTGAACTGAAGCTTGGTTCCAAGAATTATCGCGAATCAAATCGCAATCAGGGCTTTAGAGAATGTTCATGATTCTTGGTAATAAATACATGTTGAAAGCAAATCTTAAGCTTTTAGTTCTCATCCTTGTATTAGAATATATAGTATGTAATGTATTGATGGCGTTATGTAGTAATTTTGTCACATGCTTTAGAACTATTACTGTACATGGTGAATATTGAACTGAAGCTTGGTTCCAAGAATTATCGCGAATCAAATCGCAATCGCAATATCTGCCAGAAAAATCACAATTAGTATTTTCCTCAAATCGTTCAGCCCTAGTTCGTTTTCAAAGTGTATAATTTACGCCGAATAGGCTACTGATCAGACACTATTAAAAACTAAATAGACGTGATCTTTAATATTTCAGCTCACCATTGGCTTCTATTAAATATTCAAAATCCTCGGGATGCTACATGCAAATTGCTTACTTTTTGGCTTAGAAGCAAGTGTTGCCCCGTTTCAACGATAGCACCACACAGATGCTGTCATATCCTTTTCAGAAGCTTCGTAATCCAACCTTAAACTCAGGTATGGAAATTTCCCAAAATACAAAACCCAAAACCAGTGAAGTTGGCACGTTGTGTAAATCGTAAATAAAAACAGAATACAATGATTTGCAAATCCTTTTCAACCTATATTCAATTGATTACACTGCAAAGACAAGTTACTTAATGTTCGAACAGGTAAACTTTGTAATTTTTTGCAAATATTAGCTCATTTGGAATTTGATGCCTGCAACATGTTTCAAAAAAGCTGGCACAAGTGGCAAAAAAGACTGAGAGAGTTGAGGAATGCTCATCAAACACTTATTTGGAACATCCCACAGGTGAGCAGGCTAATTGGGGAACAGGTGGGTGCCATGATTGGGTATAAAAGCAGCTTCCCTGAAATGCTCAGTCATTCACAAACAAGGATGGGGCAAGGGTCACCACTTAGTGAACAAATGCGTGAGCTGATTGTCGAACAGTTTAAAACAACATTCCTCAACGAGCTATTGCAAGAAATTTAGGGATTTCATCATCTACGGTCCGTATTATCGTCAAAAGGTTCAGAGAATCTGGAGAAATCACTGCACGTAAGCGACAAGGCCGAAAAAACCAACATTGAATGCCCGTGACCTTCGATCCCTCAGGCGGTACTGCATCAAAAACCGACATCAGTGTGTAAAGGACATCACCACATGGGCTCAGGAACACTTCAGAAAACCACTGTCAGTAACTACAGTTCGTCGCTACATCTGCAAGTGCAAGTTAAAACTCTACAATGCAAAGCAAAAGCCATTTATCAACAGCACCCAGAACGCCACGTTGGGCCCAAGCTCATCTAAGATGGACTGATGCAAAGTGGAAAAGTGTTCTGTGGTCTGACGAGTCCACATTTCAAATTGTTTTTGGAAACTGTGGACGTCGTGTCCTCCGGACCAAAGAGGAAAAGAACCATCCGGACTGTTATAGGCGCAAAGTTCAAAAGCCAGCATCTGTGATGGTATGGGGGGTGTATTAGTGCCCAAGGCATGGGCAACTTACACATATGTGAAGGCACCATTAATGCTGAAAGGTACATACAGGTTTTGGAGCAACATATGTTGCCATCCAAGCAACGTCTTTTTCATGGACGCCCCTGCTTATTTCAGCAAGACAATGCCAAGCCACATTCTGCACGTGTTACAACAGCATGGCTCCGTAGTAAAAGAGTGCGGGTACTAGACTGGCCTGCCTGTAGTCCAGACCTGTCTCCCATTGAAAATGTGTGGCGCATTATGAAGCATAAAATACGACAACGGAGACCCCGGACTGTTGAACAACTTAAGCTGTACATCAAGCAAGAATGGGAAAGAGTTCCACCTGAAAAGCTTCAAAAATTGGTCTCCTCAGTTCCCAAACGTTTACTGAGTGTCGTTAAAAGGAAAGGTGATGTAACACAGTGGTAAAAGGCCCCTGTGCCAACTTTTTTGCAATGTGTTGCTGCCTTTAAATTCTAAGTTAATGATAAAAAAAAAAAAAAGTTTCTCAGTTTGAACATTAAACATCTTGTCTTTTGCAGTGTATTCAATTGAATATAAGTTGAAAAGGATTTGCAAATCATTGTATTCTGTTTTTATCTACGATTTACATAACGTGCCAACTTCACTGGTTTTGGGTTTGTAAATCCACAATGTTATATCTAACATCGTTAGTTACGTATTACAGTATATCTAATTTCCCACGCTGAAAAAAAGCGATTTTCAGTCCGTAGACTGACGGCTGTATGTTCTTTACTTTAGAGCAATTGGAGGCAGTTTTTGACTGGCAACCATGCTTGTTTAAATCACTGATTTGTAGCAAATTGCGCGATGGAATTACACAAGACTATTCTAGCCCCATTACAGATCTATCCCATAGTGGGCAAGTGCTCAAAATAATTAGCCCCTTATAAGGAAATAAGACATTTTCCACAGAAAAGTTAAATTTTGGTCTCAAAATCATAAATCATTCCCATTCAAAAATAAAGTCTAATTACCAATTATAAAATGAGTGAGCTTTTCTGTTTGTAGCAGAATACTACAAAGAATGTCAGACGCTTGTGTCCAGCGGAGGCTTTTTATTCAACTGAGTATATGAATGCCGGTCAGTGCGCCAACCAACATAAACTAGAAGTGCAACGTTGTTCGTTCCACATCAGCCGATGAGTACAGAGCTGGCCGCCACCTTACGACGGGCGTGCCTGCCGCTGGAACCCATGTAAACAAATACGCTCTGGTAAATATTTCGGTAAATATCAATAATAATCATTCAGCAGCGTTTTGATTTCCAGCCTTTCTCTGACCGATAACTAGAGAAGAGTCAGCTTGAAGCGCCATTTCTGTCTATTATCGCCCATTGCGTTTACCAAAAGCGTAGTTGCTGATTAAGTTAGCAGCTTACATAGTAGGTCCATTCATTGTCAATGGTTCCTACGATGTAAGTTAGCATCTGTGATTTCGGGAAACGGACCCCTGAGCGATTGATATTTTTCCATAGGGAATGCTTGAAAATACGGTGATATACATCCAGGCCAACCTAAAGCCCCTTGGGTACGGTAATATTATGACTGATCTCGTTCTGTCAGGCCAGGTCTATTTCTCTAGCAGTCCGATCAAGGACGGGGCAATTGTTCACTAGTAAGATAAATTATCATCGCAAATGCCAGGAACCTTGATAACAAGTGTCTTATTGTGACCGCAGCCTAGTCGTGAAACTAGTTTATTAGTTTAGAAAAAAAAAAAAAACACTGGTTTGTAAGTGAATCTGACACGTAGGCCTATTTATTAAAAAATAAAAACAAAAAAAAAATTGGTTTGTAGTTGCATCAGACACATATCTACGACTATTTTTTGTTTGTTTGTTTGTTTGATAGAAGCTGCATGGTGCAGTCTCGGACACTGACATTACGATGGACGAGGAACAACTAAACCTATTCACGTCTACTGACAGCGGCTGCTGATTTCAACGGGTTTTCGGACGTACCTAACTCTTACGTCGGCAGTGATTCATCGTACTGCGGTATTTTCGCTTGTTGGGACTGTATGGCACTCAGTGGAAATCAAAATTTATAAAAAGGCATGAATCCACTTTGCTGCACCTCTCTGTGATGGACGCCCGCCACAAGATGCCGGCCAGACTTGCACATTGAAATCGTAACAGAGCGCCTCTGGTTTATATAGCTCGTTGGCGCCAACATCAGGGGTAATGTCTATGCTCTGACTAGCTGATAACGGATATCATCGATCTAATTATAGCCCGTAACATTTTCTTTATACTTAACCAATATGAATGGTTATGGTGTCATTTTAAAGTGTTTAAAAAGCACTCTTCAGTGGTGCCAGTTGCACTGGTATTGGCGGAGTTTGAATTTTTTTATTCACATAATCTACATAATGTTTATGCTTGATGCGCGCGCCAAGAATGGACATTCGGCTCCTGCAGCATTCATGGGTCAGAAATTTTTGCCAGATAATCACGCTCTGACGTCGAAAAAGTTAAAGTAAGTTGAATATTTAGATTGAAATATGCCTTGATTCGAAGCAGATTATGGGGACTCTGTGAACACAGGAAAAACTAATTTGACAAAGAGAGATTCTGGTGAAGGATTTCATGAAAAATACTTCACCAAAACGCACCAAATCACTTCCATTTTATCAGAATGTCCTGGGGGGGCATTCCCCTGGACACACCACACCCACCCCGCCACACGCTTACTCCTTTGTTTTGTGGTCGTCTTATTGAATCGCCTATTTCAGGGGCTTTTCCTCTTTGGCGTACGGCAACATAATTTCTTCAAGTATTTTGATGTATTCAAACTGATCCCTAATCCCTGGAATATGATAAATAAGCCCAACATCATCGTATGAAAAACATCCCCAAAACATGATTTTTGCACCACCATGCTTCAGTGTCCTCACAGTGTACTGTGGCTTGAATTCAGTACCAGGGGGTCGTCTGGCTTGCTGTCGATGACCATTAGACCCGAAAAAAGAACAATTTCACTCTCATCAGTCTGCACATGCTGATTCTGCACATGCCAATTTTTCAGCAATGGTGCTTTATGGGAGCTCCTTGCTGATAGCTTAGCTTCGATCAAATATCTTCTATCTGTAACAGCACTTACAGGTAATTTTACATCATCTTTGATTTTTCTGGCGGTGATGATGGCTGAATCTTTCCCATTCTGACTATTCTTTGATCCATTTTAACAGAAGTTCCTCATTTCCTTCTGCGTGTTTCATTTTTTTATTGCCATTTTAAAGTATTTGAGATCATTTTAATTGAGCATCCTGTAATTTGCTGCACTTCTTTATACGTTTTTCCCCTCTCCGATCAACTTTTTAATCAAATTACGTTGTTCCTCTGAACAATTTTTGGAATGGCCCATTTTACTTCTCAATTCAGAAGGAAATATATTTTATATCAATGTATGAAACATTTGCTTTCCTTCTTCCTTAATAATGGACAATTAATGACACCTGGTTCTTCACAGAATGAATTAATTCTCTAATTATACTCCACACTGCTATTATTTTGAACACGCCCCTTTCAGTGAGTGAGTCAGTTCCACAAAACAAGCAGCATGCATGTCATGACGGTTGGGTCTGTATTTTTCTATTACACCACTACATCTACAAGTAAAAATTATTTGCCATTCAGAAATATCACTACTACAAATAACTAGTTCATCAGGTTATTGATGTCACACTGCTATTTTTTTACACAGCTGTTTGTATATATATGTGTTTGTGCGTGTGTGTGTGTGTGTGTGTGTGTGTGTGTGTGTTTTTTTAGATTGAATGTCAAGAGAATAAACAACACTGGCTGCTTTAATTACATTTGTTTATATTAACCAGGAATGGGAATATTAGTGGAGGGCACTGTTCATATGGTGCAAGTGATTATGAGGGAAGTGTATCTAACCAAATAGTACTTGTAATTGCCGAGTAAATCGCAGGAGGAGGACCATTTTCAAATCTTAATAATACATTTTCATTGAATATCTCATGGTGCAAAATTCATTCTACCTCAATTTTGGAGTTCAAATAGGCATGAACAAAGAATTTTGAGGATTCTGATTTGTACTGGAAAGTTTATGTCAAACAAATACTTGATTTAAAAAACCTGAAAGTCTAAATGTTATTTCTAAAATGGAGAATTTCAGAATTTTTGTGCTCTTTGTGACAGAGAAACATAATAGAAAAACTGGACTATTAATGCCCATCACACATCAGCGATACTGGAGCACTGAGCAGCTGCTCTAATCCTGATTAACTTAAATCATTTACATACAATCCATCAATGCAGCTGTATATTTACTGAACCATTGAAGCTAGGTGCCTAGCATTAGTGTACAATGACAGTTGAATGATTTCCTAACAAGGAATGCCGCAAGAGCACCAACAAACTCTACTCATTTAAACCTAGCTTATTGAAACTCCCTGTAAGTATTGTTATCTTTTGATATTCTTAGATCCTTCCTCACAGAAATTCGAGCAAAGAGGTGCCTGTCTGTATAAATCAGTCCCTGCACAGAGTTGAAATTCACATTCATGTTTTTCCCAAGCTTGGTCTGTAAGATAATCAAATTTCACAGTTCACATTTGACTCATTCAACAAATTTTTCAGTATAAAACAACCCATTAGATATATTTGGGTGATGATCCCCAGCCTCAGCATGTTAACTCTTACCTGTCCAAACAGATGGGAGCAAAGAGTGAACAGAGGAATATTCGGGCGTCCGGGTGGCATTCCCGGGCCAGTAGTGGCAGCCAGCTGATGGACTGCTGGACGGCCTCTCCCAGGGACTCGTGGCCCAGCAGGTTGGGCAAGCGCATGGTTGGGTAGCCGATGTCTTGGCACAGAGCCATGGCGGGCGGGATGGGCAGGCAATGGGAGGAGCCGTGCAGCTCCCAGTCCCTGCCGGCCTCTCCCAGGCTCAGCCCCAACCTGGGCCCCAGGCAGAGCAGCAGCAGCAGTTGTCGTACTGCAGGGAAGTGCTGGGGCGGTACAACCATTAGCAGCAAGGCTACGGACATGATCCAATGAAGCGGCAGCTCAGAGAGACAGGGCGGTCAGTGTGGAGTCCCGAGGTGGATGGAGCCAGTCCGGGCGCGCGTTAGGGTGTGGGTTGTGGGGACATACAGGTTCTTTGGGACACTGTTACTGGGCACTGCTTGACTCGATGCTTTTATACAGGTCTGAGGTGTTGGGTGTGTCCTCATTCACATTCTGGCTTATTTAACAATGGGGGAAGCAATGAGGTGGGGAATAGCAGTGTTTGGGGTTGGGTCAGAGGAAGGAGCCACATTAGCCCATTAGTGTGTGTGTGTGTGTGTGTGTGTGTGCGTGCATGCTTTCACATGTGTTCATTTTGCACTCTCTTTTTCTGCATTGCTTCTAAAGTCTGAGTGTGGACCCTTTCCCCTTCTGTAGCACTGTAGTTTTGTAGTTTTGCTGATTTTTTGGCGTGCTTGTTTGATCTAGTAGTTCCACCAAGGTTTTGCATGATTATTTGTGCACATATTAGTAGTAAAGTATAAAATCATCAAAGAATCCTATAATTCAACTGTAAGCCTTCATTTGTTTTCAATAATTGAACAAACTTGTATCAAGAAATGAACAATGGGTTTTTGGGAATGAAATATTTGTAATTTACTTAAAATTTCTTGGGGGTGCAGGGGAAATTTATTTTGCTTTCAGGATGTTTTCCTGCAAAGTTTTCCTGCAAAGAAATTTAACATGTTGTCCTTGCTGCCCTTTTACAGTATATTCTTTGAATTAATTCTCAGGATTAAAGTGAATGGATGATTCAAGAAGTTTTATCAATGTGAAGTGAAGATTGCAAAATAAAAAAAGCTGCGAAAACTTAATTTAAGATGGTGGGTTGACTCAGTGTTGTACTAACCCCAGTGTAAGAGGTGGAGGGCAGATATTTATCACCTGCCATGCCCCTTAAACCTTTTTTCCACCCGGACAAGCAGGCCACTTCCTCTTTGTGCTGTGTTGGAACTGTCGGAGCTGTGGCCTGCTGTGCACTGGGAACTGCAGCTGCTCTAGGCCAATGCGGAGGAACAAGGGGAAGGGACAACAACTACCATGTTCTCCCAGTTCACCTCATTCATCCTCCTTACATTTACTATGCAGCAACAGCATGCCAATACAAAATGTGGTGACAAACCAGTCAGAGGTCCTTGTTTTTTGCTGTAATTCTGTGGCCAGCTGGACGGGATTGGGTGTATGTCTGCCCGCTTTCTATATTCAGGCGGTAATGATGTTTTGTTTAAGGAAAGGGGAATTAATATGCCGGGCTCTAAAATGGAGTGCTGTATTAGAGATTAATTTAGTGAGAACCTGAAAGGATATCCAACATGGGATACTCCTTGGCCAGGAGTGGCCTATTCGTCACAGAGTCGCACAGGTAGAGTGGTGATAGGGGGATGGGCCTGAGGGCTTTTTTGTTGGGTAAAATGGGGCTGGGATTTCCTTTTCACAAGAGAAAAGGGGAACCGAATTGCAATGATAGTAATGATAGCACTAACAAATATGAGCTAAGCAAGTGCCTCCCACCCAGAAAAACAATAGGGCTTGGTTCTCACCCCTCCTGTGACACATTCACACTGCTGGGCTCATTAGCTGAGAGAATGGGCTCTCCAGGGTGTTTCATTACTTCAACATCCCTAAACACTTAACACTTCGGAGCCATGCTTAAAAATAAATACATGCCTAATTTTAGTTGAATTTATTCCATTCCCTTCTTGAGTACATTAATTTTATTATGTAAGGTTTGCTGGACTGGGTATTGTAGTTGCATCAGTGTGCAGGCATAATATATGTGCATGTATGTTTGTAAACATTAGTTTTAAAGACTGTTTGTGTGTGTGTGTGTGTGTGTGTGTGTGGGAGGGGTGGGAGGTGTTGTTTTACTCTTCTTATTGTTGTGAAGCACTTTGTGTTGTATTCTGTTTGTATGAAAAGTGCATATAAATAAAGTTAGATTGATTGATTTATTTTATTTTTACTCGCTACAGTTAAGCTTAAATTTGCACTTCTCTCAGAGTAAGAGCAGAGACATGAGGATAGGATGTGTGAATAGATTGTGTTAATTGATTTTAATTGAATGAAGTTGCCATTGTTATCAAAAGCATGCACAGAATTGATCAGTTGCAGTATTAAGCGTCTTGGCCCCTGATATTTAATCATCTGTCCGCCCACACAGACGGCTGGAAGCATACTGTTCTCTGGTTGTTCGTCCATGCGTGCATCTCTTGGTTTGTCACACTGTCCATTACAAATCTCTTCTCTGTGCTTTATATTCTGAAGGAGTGGAGGGATTTTTGCCAAATCAAACACTGTAACTGTCAGAGGGTAGCTGAATTGATTAGGTTTTGGAGGGCTTTGGGTCAAAGGGCCCTATTTTAACGATCTAAGCATTTGGTCTGAAACGTGTGGCGCGAGTGCATTTAGGGTGTGTCCAAATCCATTTTTGCTAGTTAAATGGTGGGTTATCTGGACTCAAAGTAAGGCGCAAGGTTCAAACAGGGTTCCTACACATTTGGAATTTCAAAATTCCATACTTTTCCATACCCTAATTTCCAGACTTCTCAGCGTTTTTTTTTTTTTTTTTTTTTCAGAGAAATATGCTACATCTGAGTAAATACAACCCCAATTCCGAAATAGTTGGGACAAAGTGTAAATTGTGAATAAAATCAAAACGCAATGACTTTCAAATCACACCAGCCAGTATTTTATTCACAATAGAACAGAGATAACATGGCAAATGTTGAAACTGAGAAATTTTACAATTTCATCCACAAAATGAGCTCATTTCAAATTTGATGGCTGCTACAGGTGTTGGGACAGGGGCCTGTCTACCATGGTGTAGCATCCCCTCTTCTTTTTAACACAGAGTGGAGGCGTCTAGGCATTGAGGAGACAAGTTTCTTGAGTTTACCCATTGGTATTTGATCCCACTCTTGTTTAATACAGGCCTCCAGCTTGCTGGAGTGTTTTGGGTCTCCTTTGACGGACTTTTCGTTTAATTATGCGCCAAATGTTCTCAATCGGTGAAAGATCAGGACTGCAGGCAGGCCAGTTTAGCACATGGACTCTTTAACTACGAAGCCATGCTGTTGTAATAGCTGCAGTATGTGGTTTTGCATTGTCCTGCACAAGGCCTTCCTTGGAATAGATGTCATCTGGGGGGAGCATATGTTGCTCTAAAACCTTTGTATACCTTTCAGCATTCATGGTGCTTTTTAAAACATGCAAATGTCCCACACCATATGCGCCAATGCATCCCCATACCATCAGAGATGCTGGCTTTTGAACTGAACACTGATAACAGGAGGGATGGTCTTTCTCCTCTCTAGCCCGGAGGACACGACGCCCATGATTTCCAACAAGCATGTCAAATTTGGACTCGTCTGACCGCAGGACACTTTTCCACTTTGCTACAGTCCATTTTAAATGAGCCTTGGCCCACAGAACACGGTGGTGCTTCTGGATCATGCTCAACAATGGCTTCTTTTTTGCATGATAGAGTTTTAGGTGGCATCTGTGGATGGCACGACGGACTGTGTTTACAGACAGTGGTTTCTTGAAGTATTCCTGGGCCCATTTAGTAATGTTAATGACAGAATCATGCCGGTGAGTGATGCAGTGGCGTCTGAGGGCCCGAAGATCACGGGCATCCAGTAAAGGTCTTCGGCCTTGTCCCTTATGCACAGAGATTTTTCCAGTTTCTCTGAATCTTTTGATGATGTTATGCACTGTCGATGATGAGACCTTCAAAGCCTTTGCAATTTGACGTTGAGGAACATTGTTTTTAAAGTATTCCACAATTTTTTTACGCAAGCCTTCGCAGGTTGGAGAGCCTCTGGCCATCTTTACTTCTGAGAGACCCAGCCGCTCTAAGACATCCCTTTTATAGCCAATCATGTTACACACGTGATGCCAGTTAACTTAATCACTTGCTAAATGTTCTTTTGGCTGATTCTCTTATATATTAATTGTTTTTTCAGCCCTTTTTCTGCTTGTGTCCCAACTTTTTTGAGACCTGTTGCAGCCAGAAAATTTGAAATAGCTCATTTTGTGGATAAAAATGTAAAATGTCTCAGTTTCAACATTTGAAATGTTATCTATGTTCTGTTGTAAATAACATATTGGCTCGTGATCTGAAAGCCATTGCATTTTGATTTTATTCAGAATTTACACTTTGTCCCAACTATTTCGGAATTGGGGTTGTATATCAGTGTATCATAAATAAAACATCTACTTTAATTATTATTAATATCTTTATTTTAACACATTTTAACAGTTCAATGCTTTCAATTTTTTTGTGTCCCTCAAGTGTCTGAACATAAAACTGTAACTAACCACACACACACACACACACACACACACACACACCCACACCGAATTATGTGCAATTTATTGTAAAAAAAAAAAAAAAAAAAAAAAAAAAAAACTACATACATTCCTATACCTAGGTTACATGCAGGCAATTCCAGTTGTTCCACTTGAAGTTGTACCATAAAAATCAATCATGACCGTGTCACGGTCAGCAGAGTTGTGCACACCGCAAATTTGGAAATGCTCCACAATACGCGAAATTACAAGTAGCTGGTCTGCCGCAGAAGTCTAATAGTCTATTTAATAGGCCTAGGCTTCGGTGACTAATACTGAAAATCGGAGTGCAAATTTCGTGATATCAGACAAGACGTTTTTTTATTTACCAGTTAATGGTATTATACCATTTTTATTATTATTATTATTTCGCAATTTAGATTTTGCGCATTTCCAAGGGTAATGGAAACGCACACGGAGAGTGAGAACGATATCCGACGTTATTAGCCCCAAGAATCACAGTCTGCTTCGTGACCGTAGACTGTTCGTGACACACTCATATTTGAGGCATTGCGCTGATAAGCCTTCTGGTCGCAGGAGTACATTGGGGAGGCGTTACCAGTTAGTTTTTGAATCAGTTTTGAACATTTGCTGTAATCGACAAAATATCATTTTACTGATAGCTGGCCAATTATCGGAACCCCAAAGAAAACGGACCATAAATCTATAAGAACCGCAGCTTTTCCCATCTTTATCGTACTCTAATGAAAATAAATAATGTTGTACTCGGGCCCATCAGTCGCCGATTTCATACATATTGCGCGAATAATCATCTACATGTGGAACTTCAGGTCAGAGTAGAAGAGCGCATCCAATCTAATCTATCAGGATAGAAGGTTAGCGATTGATGTTGAAACGCTAAATAAAACCATTTGCCACTGGCCGCATGCATCCATAGCTGGGATCAACATGACTCAAAACAGGTCTATGGTCACGAAGCAGTTTTTTGGGCTAATAACGTCGGACATCGTCCTCCCTCTTCTAGGTGCGTTACCATTACCCTTAGAAATGCGCAAAATCTAAATAGCAAAATAAAAAAACCGGTAATGAAAACACTGTATGATATCATGAAATTTGCTCTCCGATCTGCAGTATTAGTCACCGAAGCCAAGGCCTATTAAATCGACTCTTGGACTTCTGCAGCAGACCAGCTAGTGTACTTGTAATTTCCGCGTGATTGGAGAGCACTTACATCGTTATTGTCAGATCTAGCATTTACAAATTTGCCGCGTGCACAACTCAGCTGACAGTGACTTAGTCGAATGCTTTGCCACTCTCATTGATGCATGAGTAGCTACAGCCGAGCTGTGATTGGCTTATGGCACGTAGAATGGTATCATAGCCGACCTGTGATTGGCTGAAGTACGTAATGGTATCAACCGACCTGTAAAAAAAAAAAAAAAAAAAAAAATCGGCATAAAACAACACGATCCGGATTGATTAACTTTTTAGAAATACCTAATTTTCTTATTTAGAAAATAGTATTTTAGAACAGTCGTAATATTCTGGAAACATAAATATTTTTCCATACTTTATTTTTCATTTTCCATACTTTTTAATACCTGGAAATTAATCAAATTTATTTCCATACTTTTCCATACTTTCCATACTTGCGTAGGAACCCTGTTCAAAGGGGTTGGATTTAATCTTTTAATTAGTCATAGGCGTGTTTTGGGCGAAAGGTGGAATAAACCAATCAGAGTGTCATCTCTTATTCCCTTTAAAAGCCAGGGGACTTGTACCATGGCGGATAGCTATTATATGGGCGAACTTTACTGCCCTTATTATAATAATAATAATAATAATAATAATAATAATAATAATAAATATAGCTGCAAGCAGCAATGAAGGGGCCAAGCATGACAGGGCCACCATGTAGACAATCAGAACAACCCCTGAACAAGACAACAGTCCACCATTAGTGTTTCAGTTAGCATACTAACTCACGGTCCAAATTAACTTAAGTTCATTTTCATGGTCTTACCAGCCCATCACCTTAGGTCCGACAGCCACTGCATATTATCTATGCTGGCCCAGGTCATGCCACTCAACACTCATTGAAATCCATACTGACCCACACGCGTCTTTTACCCCGAACTTTTTGTTGACATATCTGTTTTCGTCCTGGAGTAATGGGTATTTTAATACATTTTTTTTGTGTTTTTCTGGTGTAGAGCCCCCATGTGGCCAAACATCATGAAACTTGGTGGGTATCCAATATTCCCTCTGCCAATAAATTGTGCCAAGTTTGGCATCAATCCAACCAAGCATTGCTGACATATGGCTCACTTCCTATTTTAGAGTCTTCACCATCAAAATTTATTGGACGACAGCAGCCATATCTTTTGCCGTAGCAAAATTCTTTTGATTGCTTTTGGTCAGACCCCTCTGTAGATGATAGGTACAAGATTTGGTGGCGATAGGATCAACTGTCTAGGACTAGTTTGCAAAAGTAGGTTTTTTGAAAAATTCAATATGGCGGAAAATCAATATGGTGATTTTTCATCAAATGGGTTCATTCGACTAGTTATGACCCAAGGATTCAGCGGAAGAAAAGATCACAACTCTACAACAAATGGTTCAAAACTTATAAGCAAAAATGTACTCTGAAATTTGGCCTGTTGGTGGCGATACAGGGAATGATGGATTGACCCCAAATTTGGTGCCTAGATACCTTGCATTGGGCTCTATGAGGGTGCCAAATTTCACCATGATGCACAAAGGGCTTCTATGGTCTGCCATTGAAAAACATTGGGAAAAAAAAATACCAAGATGGCTGACAAGCAAAATGGCTGACACCTAGGCTTCATAATACCCCAGTTAGAGTTCTTTACTGTGATGATGCATAAGAAGTTTGGTTGACATATCTGTTTTTGTCCTGGAGTAATGGGTATTTGAATAATTTTTTTGTGTTTTTCTGGTGTAGCGCCCCCATGTGGTCAAATCTCATGAAACTTGGCGGGTACCTAGTACTCTCCCTTGCAATGAAGTATACCTAGTTCGGCATCAATCCAATGAAGCATTGCTGAGATATGGCTCACTTCCTCTTTTGGTGTCTTCGCCATCCAATTTCACTGGATGACAGTGGCCATATACTTTGCCCTAGCAAAATTCTTCTGATAACTTTTTTCAGACCACTCTCTAGATGCCAAATTTGGTGGCAATAGGAACAACAGTCTAGGACTAGTTCACAAAAGTAAGTTTTTCGAAAAATTCAAAATGGCGGAAAATCCAATATGGCAGACTTTAAAGACAATAGGTAATTTGACTCGTCATGACCCAAGGATTCAGGGGAAAAAAAGATCGCAACTCTAGGACAAATGGTTCAAAAGTTATAAGCAGAAATGTGTCTTGAAATTTGGCCTGTTGGTGGGGCTACAGGGATGCATGGATTGACCCCAAATTTGGTGCCCGCATACCTTGGACAGTCATCTATCAACGTGCCAAATTTAATCAAAATCCACTGAGGGGTTCTATGGGCTGCCATAGACTGCCATGGCAGAAAGTATAATAATAATAATAATAGTGATAATACTGAAAAATTCAAACAATTAGAATAATAATGAAACTCTTTACTGCATCAGAATGAGGGCTGTTTGTGCACAAAGTGAAAGAGCATGAGCAAACCATTGTTTAATGTATGGAAACCTGATCTCAGCTATTTTAAAAAATATAATAAAAAATATTGTTGTAATATTGCTCAAAATTATTTTAATCATATTCAGGTGTTAAAAAATGATTACAATGAATCCCCAGGTCCGCAGTTGTACTTAATATTACATTACAATTTGTGCATAAAACATGCAAACGGGAAAATATATTTTTTTTTACTTCAGGGTCGCTGGTAAAAATAAATAGATAAATAATAATGCGCTGGTGAGGAACGAGTAAGAGAAATTAAAATGAGAGAGAAAATAGCGAGAAAGAAATGAAAGTAATGTTGTATTTCATCATGTACGTAACCTTTCCAATAATATCGAACAGGAGTATCAAGAACTTGTTTCGCTTGTCTTAGGATTGAAGGTCGAGTCGAATATATGGAAGAAATTCGGATTAATTACCGAAGGTGACGACAATATCATCCATTGCTTTCCCTAAAGCAAGTGGCTATTAGTCCCGCAGCGGGGTGAGTTGGGGGAAAGAGATCGACTATCTGTTCTGCCGCGGGGCGGACAAGAGAAGCAGTCCTGCTATTCTCACCGCAGTGGGGCGAATAAGAGAAGCACTTCTGCTATTTGCCCCGCAGCTGGGCCAATAGAGATTTCATTTTGTAACCCGCCCCACTCTTTTAACTTTTGCGCTGAAGCGCTGCAGGGCAAATAGCTTCTTCCTTCTCTAAAAGTGCCGGTTTTTAAGGCTACTTTGTCAGCCAAACTGTAAATAATAAAGCCACTCCCAAATGAAATGAGGGATTTTGCATTTGATAATGAAAACGGGACAGCAGGCACCGTATTAATGGATCAGGTCGGATTCACTTCAAAGATCTGCTCCTGTACTCCAAGTTGACCCTCTCTCCCTTTTTAGTATTTTACCCTGATGTCCTTGTAAGGTATCTTAACTGTAAATCTGTTTTTACGTTTTAGTGTTACCATTTTGAGTTTGTCTTGTTATTATTTTTCGTTTGTCTTGTCTGATACAGGTCGCACTTGTAAATGAGTCCCTGGGACTCAATGTGATTTACCTGTTTAAAGAAAGGCTTATATATATTCAGTTGTTTTTTCACATAATTGCAGATAACGGGTCTACCCAGGGATGCCGTAAGGGGGGTAACCATGGACGATTCTAAGGGCCCAGCATTCACAGGGGCCCCACGGAGGATACTGTTATTATTATAAACATTTGTAAATAAAATATATGGACACTTTAATTTTATAATATGATTTTTGTAGTAACTTGATACAACCCCAATTCCAAAATAGTTGAGACAAAGTGTAAATTGTGAAGAAAATCAAACCGCAATGACTTTCAAATCATACCAGCCAGTATTTTATTCACAGTAGAACAGAGATAACATAGCAAATGTTGAAACTGAGAAATTTTACAATTTTATCCACAAAATGAGTTCATTTCAAATTTGATGGCTGCTACAGGTCTCTAAAAAGTTGGAACAGGGGCCTGTTTACCATGGTGTAGCATCCCCTCTTCTTTTTAACACAGAGAGGAGGCATCTGGGCATTGAGGAGACAAGTTTCTTGAGTTTAGCCATTGGAATTTGATCCCACTCTTGTTTAAGACAGGCTTCCAGCTGCTGGAGAGTTTTGGGTCTACTTTAACGGACTTATTGTTTAATTGTGCGCCAAATGTTCTCAATTGGTGAAAGATCAGGACTGCAGGCAGGCCAGTTCAGCACACAGACTCTTCTACTACGAAGCCATGCTGTTGTAATAGCTGGAGTATGTGGTTTTGCATTGCCCTGCTGAAATACACAAGGCCTTCCCTGGAATAGATGTCATCTGGGGGGGAGCATATGTTGCTCAAAAACCTTTATATACCTTTCAGCATTCATGGTGCCTTTTAAAACATGCAAGTGTCCCACACCATATGCACTAATGCATCTCCATACCATCAGAGATGCTGGCTTTTGAACTGAACGCTGATAACAGGAGGGGTGGTCTTTCTCCTCTTTAGCCCGGAGGACACGACGCCCACGATTTCCAACAAGAATGTCAAATTTGGACTCGTCTGACCACAGGACACTTTGCCATTTTGCTATAGTCCATTTTAAATGAGCCTTGGCCCACAGAACACGGCGGTGCTTCTGGTTCATGCTCAACAATGGCTTCCCTTTTGCCTGATAGAGTTTTAGGTGGCGTCTGTGGATGGCACGGCGGACTGTGTTTACAGACAGTGGTTTCTTGAAGTATTCCTGGCCTCATTTAGTAATGTCAATGACAGAATCATGTCGTTGAGTGATGCAGTGGTGTCTGAGGGCCCGAAGATCACGGGCATCCAGTAAAGGTCTTTGGCCTTGTCCCTTACGCACAGAGATTTTTCCAGTTTCTCTGAATCTTTTGATGATGTTATGCACTGTCGATGATGAGACCTTCAAAGCCTTTGCAATTTGACGTTGAGGAACATTGTTCTTAAAGTATTCCACAATTTTTTTACGCAAGCCCTCACAGGCTGGCGAGCCTCTGGCCATCTTTACTCCTGAGAGACTCAGGCTCTCTGGGCCATCCCTTTTATAGCCAATCATGTTACACACTTGATGCCAGTTAACTTAATAATTTGCTAAATGTTCTTTCAGCTGATTCTCATTAATTGCTTTTTCAGCCCTTTTTTTGCCTGTGTCCCAACTTTTTTGAGACCTGTTGCAGCCAGAAAATTTGAAATAAGCTCATTTTGTGGATAAAAATGTAAAATGTCTCAGTTTCAACATTTGAAATGTTATCTATGTTCTGTTGTAAATAACATATTGGCTTGTGATTTGAAAGTCATTGCATTTTGATTTTTTTCACAATTTACACTTCGTCCCAACTATTTTGGAATTGGGGTTGTAATTGAACCTTTATGGGAAGTACTGGAGTGCAGAGTATGAACAAAATTTTCCCCTCCTTCATCCCTCAAAGAACTGGAGATTGTCCTTGATGACCAATACTCCACTTAGCACAGCTCTGAAATTGTATAGCAGCATTTCTATGAGGAATGACACTGTTCTTAAGGCAAACAGTGGGCCTGTTTATTTTGAGTTCCTAGACTTTAGTTTTATCGGTGTTCCTGGTTATGTTGGGCTAGAGCGAAAGTTTAGAAACCGTATCGCAGCAGAAAGTGAATTTCTCTGAATTTCCGGCAGGTTTTAATAAGTTGATCTTTTAAGGGACCCTCAGTGTGCAGAAATTAGTGTAAAAGAATGGTCGATGGGACAGGACAGTAATGCTGATTTCTTGGGGCAGAAATCCTGGACTTCCTGTCAGAGGAGGAGTGCCGCGTGGTGGTACAGCTGGCCCAACTCAAGGGCCTCACTGAGAGCCCTAACATGGTCCCTGATACTCTAGAGGAGGAGCCCGAACAGCTGGACCTCTCTCCTGAGGAGATCTTCAACCTGCTGGACCTCGACCAGGACGGGCTGCTTCAGCTGCAGGAGGTGCGTGTGTGTCCAGTCCGCTAGAGCAGGGATGCGCGGCAATGTCGGGGGTTAGAGATCTAGTACAGGTTTAGAGGTGTTTGAAGTGATTTGGAGGATTGGGATGGGAAAGAAATGTATGAAGAAGAGCAGCTTGAGGAAGAAGAGGCAGAGGTAATAGTCACTGTTGGAAATGAATTTATACGGTGAAAGTAGTTGAAAGTTGTTGATGTTTTTGGGGATAGAGATGTCTGATAGAAATAATTGCCCTTTTTGTCTCGGCACAGGAGTCTGTAATTCAGTCATTTGTTTTTCTGTTTCCTGTACATCCTGTTTAGTGTTATTAGTTTGCCATAGACATATTCATTAAGCTGCATTCTCTGAAGTGGCTCTGTTGAAGGATCTTGTCCGAGGGAGGGCTCCAGGCGTTAACTCATGTGCAGCTCAGTAACTGTGTCCTTAGCATGTTGTTGAAACTCTGAGTTTCTGTTCTGGGTTCCCCCTAGATTCTGACCCACTCACATGCTCAGGACGGAATGTGGCTCACCCCACAGAGTCTGCAAGAGATGTTTGCCAGACTCAAGACTGACCCGGACCGCAATGGTGAGAGATTCTATTCAGGATTTCACTTGCCCTTCTGTCTGTCTGTCTGTCTGTCCACCCGTCCGTCCGCCTGCCCGCCCGAACAGCTGATGGTCTCCAGTGTCGCTCATTCAAGCCTTTGAGGTGGGCAACCCCTCCCCTCTACGACCCATTACCCTACCTTCCAAACACACCCATATGCACTCTCACAAACCTCCCTGTCCCCCTCACACCCCCTCCTTAGTGCCCCAAAGCTATTTTTGGCCCAGTAGCCTGCTGAGATCCGGTTCCGGAGAGGAAGGAGGGCTCAGCCGGCTGGACGTGTACTGGGCCGTGAGTAACCAGAACCAGTCCCTACTCCACCGCCCTCTGCACAGCAGAGAGAGCGAGAGCAGGGAGGGGAGGGACTGAATGAGCGTGCAGTGAGAGAGAGGAGCTTTGGAGGGGGAGAGTGAGAGAAGAGAGAGAGAGAGAGAGAGAGAGATAAGGGATACGGGGGACAGTGCGGGCAACAGACTATTAGGCAGGTGTGTTTTAGAGCATGACCTGTTTTCGTCAACCTGTGTGTGTTTATGGAATTATTTTTTCATCTAAATGTCTCCCAGGTTTCGGCAGTTGTTTTATTTTATTGGCCAGTTTTTACGCGCATCCACACCTGTACCTGTGTTCCTCAGTTTCACAGAATTTTAATTTCCTATTTTAGTTTTCCCCCATCTGTCCATATGCTTGTCCTCATGCTGGTTGTTTGTCTTTAGGTGTGTTGAGCCTAGAGGAGTTCTTGCATCTCGGCACCAAGGATTTCCGTCGATCACCGGTGCCGTCAGGGGTGAGGAGGGCACAGAAGAGAAGGCACACATGGCTGTACCAGGGTCAGGGGGCTCACCGGGTCCTCCAGGCACTTAGGGACAGGTGGGCCTCACATCTGCCCCCTTCTGGCCAGAAAAGATCATACTCATAGTGCATTTCGACTGACAATGGTTCTGGTTCGGAACAAGTTTTGTTCAAGATGTTCCGAGCCTTGGTTCTTTGTAGTGAACCCTCAGTGAACCGGCCCATGTTTCGACTAGTTTTGAGTGGAACCGCTGTAAACAAGGACACGTCAACAGTATGCGTGATTTGGCACTGCACACAAAGGTGAACTGTCAGTCTATATCAAGCAACACAGGAAGATGTAGCGCTTGGATTATTGGCGAGTGCTTGTCCTGTCACTACTTTTTTCTGTTTATACAGACAAGAAACACAGCGCTGCTACTCACAATAAGAAGACTTAGGTGACTGTTAAGTGCAAGAGGATTGGTATGTAAAATGTTTTCAGGTGCAACTTAGCTTAAACATAAAGTAGAAATAACAACTAACTGTCTTAAGGCTAGCTTACGGTGAAACTTTCACGCAGCTGCAAATTGGTTGAAAACTTAAAACTATCAAACTTGCAACTTGTCTGAATACCAGAGGCAAAGGTTGCATAACCCTTGACTTTGTGAAACCTGTTTTATCACAAAAACCAATAAAAAACGCTGATCATCTCAGGTCAAACAATTGATCCATATCAACCACCAAACGTTAGCTGACGTTAGGCAAGCTAACTGCTAAAAGCTACTGTTATACCGAATAAAATAATGCAACATAATATGGTATTTTGGAGGCTACACACATTCAAACGTAAGGGAAAGAATTCCACATTTAACCTTCCCCAGTATCGAATGAAATCATTACTTACTTGATGTTTCGGTACCCAGAGAAACATTCGGGTGTGTAAACACGTCAAGGGTACATCCAGTCAAGAAAATGTAGAGTTTAATTTCTAGCGCTGCTGTATGTGGTAATATCATATAACAGCGACAGCCATGTTACTGATTACACACTGGGTTGCTAGGGCATGCGCAGCATATGCATTCACAATATTAAATATTCAGGGCTTAAAGTTCTCCGGCACCCTGCCGGATTTCCGGCGTGAGGAGATTTTTCAGCATGAGCCCATTGGGCTTTTTTTTTTTTTTAATGTGAGTTGAGTTTTCGATGTGTAACCGTTTATCCAATCACATTAAACACTGTTTAGAGACTGATAAAAGTGATGTAATTCTAAACCAATAGCATGTGAGTATTGCATGTTATTAGGCAATAGAGGCAGAGCGGGGCACATAATTTTTTTCCAGGGGAGTACAGGGCTAATTACGATAAATAGGCGTCTATCGAGCTGACACTTGTCGCGCGTGCATGATATAGTCGTCGGTCTCGCACATGGTCTGTCTATAAATTATATACAGTTCATTGTCTCACATGCTTACATGCTCAACATCCAGATGGGGGACAGATATAAGTATAGGAAGGGATAATACATCCTCAGAGAGCTGCCCTGCTGAAAATTCCATCTTTAACCAGCCTAAACTGGTCAAGCTGGTTTAAGCTGTGTTTTGGACAGTTTTAGTTGGTCGACCAGCCCTTCACTAGCTGACTCCAGCTGACAATGCCAGCTTAACTAGCTTTGACCACCTTCATCCTGCTATAGAGACCAGCTTTAAACATCTAGACCAGCTATGACCAGCTAATGGTGTTGAAAACACAGCTCAGACCATCTTAAACCAGCTTAGAATTCTAGCTGGTCTTAGCTGGAATTTTCTGCGGGGTGGGACGCAGCCCAACTCCTAGCATCCCATCCAAGTTTTTGCCATTTTGGGCAGACATACATGACAACTTAGCAAAACTCGGGTCTCCCGTCTTGCCAATACAGAGCAGGAACTTTCGCATCATCTTAAGCTATACAAGTCGAACTAGAACAAAGGGGAGGGAATATTGGCTATAGATACCATTTTAAAAAATCTAATCCAGTACCACATATTTTCATGGCTCAATCGCGCCTTTAAAAGCAGAAACAGATTTTCGCAAAAACCAAGGCTAAATCCCGATCTAGTAATACTGAACCGCTGATGCAATAATTTTATTATGGGAAAAACACTCTCGCAAAATGATTAACAGCAAATATGAGTACTGGACACATCTGTCATAATGGTAAACGCTTTTGTACTGGCGAGACGAGCGTGCGCGACTTATTTCCAGTCCGGGGATGTGAATGTGATTTTCAGAGTGTTCCCAAGAAATGAAAGTAGCAGGTTAATTTAAAAAAGTATCTAGTTAAGAATTACATGTGTTGCCACACCGCTACTCGGCCTGTAGGAGGGTCTTTAGGTATGCTCCCTTAGAAAATTTTTTATTATTTTTTTAAAGGTGCATTTTGGTGCATTCTGCTGCACTTTAGACGGCCTAATGCAAGTATTTTTCAGTGTAAAATGTTAGGATTTTCTGGTCAAATTTCAGTTTTTTTTTCTTTTAAGTTGAATCTCCATGATCAATGAAGCAACATGCGTCTATTTCAATCACAATACTAACTAGCGCCATAAACACCCTATCATTTAGTACTATAAGCAAGCATAAATTAACTTGAACACCACATCAATTATTTCCTTGAAGCAGTTATTCTATTTTAGTATTATTTATTCTTTATCTTACAATGGTAACCTATCTTAAGCTGTAGTATAACACGTATAAAATAATTACCATTTGCTGGCAATTACACTTTCATTTCAACATTTCAGTTCTTATTGATGATCATGTCTTCATTTAAATGTCTGTGGCTTTTTCTTTGACACTGATTAACTGGCTATTTGTTATCGTACCAACGTGGAGATTCAAGGAATAACTTGAATAAGTTCCTCAAGAAAACCGCAACAATATCAATAATAAAAACTGCACTCAACCCCTGGCAAAAATTATGGAATCTCAACACACAGAGGATGTTCATATAGCTTTTTACTTTGTACCAAATAAACAAATCGCAGATATGACACAAAACAATTTTTGAACATTAGCTTATGATTCAACCTCCCTGAAACACACCTCAAACAAATTAAATTATTTTAGTTAATGGAATAATTTTTTTCTTAATCAGGTAAAGGAAAAAAAATATAGAATCACTCATTTACTTCAGTTATTGGGTTGGTCAGCACTGCTGAAAAAATGAGTTTTTCATATGTCCCATGAAAAATGCAAACATAAGCTGATAAATTGGTTTTACTAAATTTTAAATATGTTAATTGTCGCATTCACATGTTGCATCATTGTACACAAAATATATGTGCCGGTAGTGAGAATTGATGGTACATTCACTGATTTCAGATTTGGACCTCACCCCACCCCACATCAGCATTAAACAGGGGGCAAATTGTGCCTTTAATTGACAAGAGTTTACTTCTTCAACCTGAACACCCGGATTATTAGCTTACCGGCCCTATGGGCCGATAAGCTATTGTCGTGGTGTGGCGTCCGTTGTCCGTCGTCCAGGACATTTTTTATCTTTTTTTTGGCCTGATGAATTTTCGTGTGAATTTGCAACAACATACTACTAGACCATATCTCCAGACGTTTTTCTCGGATTTTTGATTGAATCATTTTTGTCCGTTTTATGGGCCCTTGAAATTTTGGCTCCAATGTTAAGGATAGGACTGAGAAATTTTAAAAAATCATTTCTCAAAAACTGCATGATAAATTTTTTTCTAAATCAGGCAATCAACTTACCTTGGTACCGTCAATGTAAAGTGCGAGCGCCTTTTTGATTGAATTGACGGAAGTGGGTCTATTGGTGGCGCTGTACTTTATGAATAAGCAAGATGGCCTGTGGAGGCAAAATGGTTGCAGATAGAGATGAAGTTTGTATTATCAACATATAGGAAGTTATATATGACCTATACATTGGCTATGTTAAAGTTGAACTCAGATGACTTTGAAAGGTCAAACTTGAGGTCAAGGAAAATACTATCAATGTTAAAAGATAGGACTTGAAATTACAAGAAATTATTTCTCAAAAACCACGTGATAAATTTTTTTCTAAATCAGGCAATCAACTTCCCTTGGTACCATCAATGAACTGTGCGAGCGCCACTTTGATTGAATCGACGGAAGTGGGTCTAGTGGGGGCGCTGTACTTTATGAATAAGCAAGATGGCCTGTGGAGGCCAAATGGCTGCAGATAGAGGTTAAGTTTGTCTTATCGACATATAGGAAGTCATATATGAACTTTACATTGGCTATTGACCTCAGATGACCTTGAAAGGTCAAACTTGAGGTCAAAGCAAAATGTTACGATTTTCAAAGGCTTCTAGGCTTGAAAATATTGAAGATTGGGAACATATGTGTATTAAACACTTATAGGGGCATATGTGAAATTTCTTTTGGTGGCCTTGAACTTGACCTTGGGTGACCTTTGAAGGTCAAACTTTACATAGCAAAATTATAATGACTTCTATCACCAAAACTATTATAGATAGAGCTTTGTATTGTGGGCGTGTAGGAAGTCATGCATGAAGTTTCATTTGGTGACCTTGAACTTGATCTTCAGTAACCTTCAACGGCCAAACTTTACAGTGAAATTTCAATGACTTATATCATCAAAATCGTTACAGATAGTGTAGGTTTGTATTGGAGACATATAGGAAGTCAAATATGAACTTTCATTTGGTGACCTTCACATTGACCTTTGAAGGTCAGACTTGACCAAGTGAAAATTCTATGACTTCTATCACTAAAAAGGTCACCGATAGAGCCTAACCTTTTATCAGACTAAATGAAGTCACACATGAACTTTCATTTGGCGACATTCAACTTGACTTGGTGACCTTCAAAGGTCAAACTTGATATAATACAATTACAATGACTTGTATATCCAAACCTGTCACAGATGGAGCCTAGGTTTGTATTAGAGATGTATAGGAAGTCATATATGAGCTTTCATTTGGTGACCTTCATATTGACCTTCGAAGGTCAAATGTGACCTAGGGAAGATTCAGTGACTTGTATCACTAAAATGGTCACAGATGGAGGCGCCTAGGTTTGTGTTACTGACATCTAGGAAGTCACATATGAGCTTTCATTTGGTGACATTCAACTAGGCTGTCAGTGACCTTAGAGGGTCGAACTCGACAGTGAAATTACAATGACTTCTATCACCAAAATCGTCACAGATTGAGCCAAGGTTTGTGTAGAGACATTTAGAAAGTCGTATATGAAGTCCTTTACTGACTATACTTTACCTTCTGTGAAGTTCAGAGGGTGAAATTTTCCAACTTTTGATGTTGAATATCAACTACACTGAAAATACTACTATTGAGATTTTACAAATGCTGTAATGGACCCCAAAGGGACTGTGTATCCAGAGAATTTCAGATCTCTATCTTGCTGGGTAAACAAAATAATGCTACCTAAACACAGGCACAATCTGCTATGAAATGGTCCGTTTTGAGTTTTTCTCCAACTCTGGCTCTGTCTAGCTTGAAAGTGTGGATACTACCAAAGAAATGCTTGGTATTCCTGAAAATAGAGTTCCAAAAGCACAACAAATGGCATTTACCACCTCAGTACATATCTGGGTTACAGAGAAAGTATACTGCAAACATGCACCAAAATCAATTTCGACCATCTTTCCGGCCATCCATTGCACTAACCCAGCAAGATACCAAGGTACTATTCACTGAAAATGATAGTCTTGTTGTGAGTGAACACATAATAAAGCATTCTAGATTGGTATATATCTGGGATATTATTTTATTCCCATTCCCATTTTCATTTTTTACTGTTATTTCTCAAATAATTCTGGCTCAATAACGTAGTTACCCAGTTTGGCGCTGATGTGGTGCTGATGTCTATCCAGGCTTGAAGTGTCTAAGGTCATGATGAAAGTATAACATGTTTGGTACTGTTTATCCTTAAGTCATGATCGTTGACGTAAAATGTGGTGTTGACAGCAAAACTAAGCCACTTTAATGGCTTCCAAGTGGTGCTACTGGCAGGCAAAGTGAGATACGGACCTAAAATTTTGGCTTTTTCCGTGAGACACCCGTATCTACCTATGTGCCAAGTTTCATTCAATTCCAGGGGGGTCAACTGCGCACCAAATGTCAATCTCTCGTGGAATGGCTCTTAATACATATCAGTCATGTTATAATGTTGGAAGTCCATACTCAACCTCTGTAAAGTTTCTAAACATAAGATACAGGGGTTTTGCTGTAATCCAAGAATGTGATTTCGTGAACCTGATTTCCTCTATGAACAGCTCGTCCCGAGATCTTCACGAGATCTGGGCAAAACCTGACGTCAGGTTGTGCCGTCCAATTAATACAAACCTAGCCCAGAGCCAATCACGGCGCTGGACCTGCCCACCCTGGAAACTATTCTAGCAGGCACAAACAACTGCTGATCATATTATGCCTTAGTAGCGTCTACACTTCTGGAAATACAAAAGAAGAAACGCAGATCATTTGAGGTGCAATTTTGTCAGTATCTCTCCCAAAGCTGCTTGTCCATTTATTTTTGGACGCGAAGAAAAGCACAACTATTTTCTCTTCCAAAAGACGATGCCACCAGAAATCAGTGGGTACCACTAGCTTTTTTGTTTGCAAACAGCCACGGCCAAAGGGAACGTTAGCTGTTTGTGCTCAGCATTTTACCTAAATCAGCTTTGTCAATAAAGGATAATTTGACACAGGATAAGCGTTTCAGCTGCTTCTCAAATCTGAAGCAGTTGCATCGATCAAGCGCTCGGAGCCACAAGCTGTAAGTAACGATATAACAGCAAAAAATGTAAGCGAAGCTAACGTGTTACGGGTGGCTAGCAGGACCGCTAACGATAGTTAGCACTAACAACTGGCCTCAAAGGCAGGCTTTGTAAATAGCTGAAGATAAAGCCTGGATCAGTAGCGACTGTCCGTGTCTCACAGACGCTGAAGCTGCAAGTTGCTTTTACGGCATAAGCCTACCTAACATGATAGCCTGTTGGATGTGGCTGTAGCACTGCGGCTAACGTAGCCAAGTTACGGTTGCTAATGTTTGTGTCCTAAATATGCAAGAATAATACGAGGGGACATTCAACAGAAGGTGTGTGAACATCAACCTCATTTGAAGCTAACTTTTTATACTTGTTTGCAATTTGGTTACTTGGTACAGCTGTCCACAGTGACAGAACTTGCTGTCTGTAAAACCTGTATCGCAGGGTAACGTTTGTGTCTGTTGTTATGACCACTCGGTTACTAGCTACTGCATGTTAATTCACATGCTGTGCTACTTAAAAATGCTCCTGGCTACCTTATATGCAGTAATTCTGATCGGCATGCTTGTGTTACTTCGGTAAGCATCAATGTGGCAGTTTCATCATAATGTTGTCTGATTGTAGTCACTACAGTTGAAGCTAACCGGAGAGGTCTTATCCATGACGGGGTCAGCCGGATACCGCACCAATATCTGGGCAAGAGCTCTGATGCTACTGCAGTGAAAGCAATCGCGAAACACACAAGCTATAACGCGCCTGGTATAACAAACGATTTCTCTGCAGCATTGCCCTGGCGTAATTTCATCCCCCTTTAAAAATTGTTCTGGCTAATAAAAAGCCGAAAAAGGCGGAGATTGAATACAAAATTCTTTCCTGCAGAAGTTATCGATTCACTAGCTCCACATAAGAAACTGTTCACGCTAATGGAACTTACAGTCTGTAAAACGCTAATGGAACTTACAGTCTGTAAAACCTGTATTATGTTCATAACATAACCACAGCTCTCTCTAGATGTCGCTTACTATCCACAACGCGCCCATTTTCCGCGAGCAAACGCTGGTCATTCCGACGCAATAAGTAAACCATTACCACGGGCAATTTCCGGAAAGACCGTTTAGCCTGGAGCTTTCGCCCCTCCGTCATATACCAGTGCAGAAGCTGTTTGTTACTCCCCACTAACGACACACCACAGTTCTGCACACGGAGCAGCAGGTCCTTATAGTACACACCTAAGCAGTCCATAAGTTGTTGATCCACTTTTTGCTGTTCCTCAGTGTCAATGTTTCCCTCTGAACTCAGACCCACCGGATTTCTACGGTCTCCGGTCTACACTTGGGTGTGTCGACTTGGTTCTACAAATGTGTGTCTGTATGGGGTGGATTCTAGCTTTCCCTCAATCCTAGCTATAAAGTGGAAACACTGGTGTACTCACCATGCCGTAGGTAGATAGCAAATTCGAGCTTGAGCTGCCAGACTTTCGCACTGCGTCCTCCACTTTCGCCGCTGCGTTTATTAGAACAAGTTCATTTCATTAGATCTATACACATGTACAGCGTTTGATTGTGGAATTTTAGGTGCACAAATAAATGCGCGCCTATCCATCAAAAAACGTTCAATTTCTGTGCGCCTAGCTATCAGAACTGCAGCGCCATCTAGACAGCATTTCCAAACTCTTTTGCATAATGCGCGAAGGCCCATGTGAAACAGTGTGTGGACACTCGAGACTTCAACCAATGGAACTGCGCGTTGCACCAACCACTTAATATTAAAAAAAAACTCACCAAAGATGGCGAAGCGGGTTGGACATTTCGCCCAGCTTTCCACTCATAGAACGTGGGATGTCAAAACCAAGGGCATAAAACCCGTTAAAACTGTCAGAAAGGACGGAAAGGAGTGGGTAATGGAAGTAAGCTTACTCTTATCTATCGTACGAAAGTTTTCATTGCCGAATTTTGGTTGTTTTCACGGTGAAACTTGGTGTGATCAATCGGTCATTCCTGCTAATGAATGGAGCCCTGGTTCGTTTCCCAGAAGCATAGTTGCTGACATTGGCAATTAATGTAGTTCGTCCATTCAAAGTCAATGGTTCCAACCATGGAAGTTAGCATCAGTGATTTCGGGAAACGCAAACCAGATTAGCTCCATTCACATCTCGACTGCAGTTTTTGCCGTGATTTAATTAATAAATTACTAGGGCTGTCCCCTACTAAAACAAATCTTGGTTAACCAGTAGTCGGCCTTTTTTTCCCAATCGTTCGAAATGAGAAAACTCTATGGAGCCCCCTATTTTCGCTACCCTTTGTGATTCTGCTGTTGCACTTGAAAAGTTGAAGGATGACTGCACAATAGACTGATGCCTGTATTTGACCCCACCATAAAACTTCGTAGGTTGCTTTATTGAAACCTGGTTCATCTTATTTCTGCTTATGAGAATTTAAGCCCCAGTATCATTTTATTGTTGGCTGTAACAATCATGAAGTTGAAAATTCTCATGGACTCCAATGTCTCGCAAATGGACACAAAATGGAAATGACATTAAATAACGAATTGGGTGAATAAGAGTTATTTTGTTTTTGTTTCTGCTATTAATTGTTTATGAGTTAATTTGTTGGGTTTTTTATTCGAGCTTGCGGAGAACAGCTACGTTACAGACCATACCAGCAGACTACCGCAAGGGATATTTTTCCTCATTCATTGAAACCGCGATAGTGAATAAACCATTAGAAGTTCACTTTGAGTCAAACAGTCGTAAGTATGTATTATTAATAACTAAATGACTAATCTAAGAAATTACTGAAGAATTAAATTGCAAAAAGCAAATTCACATAATGGCTCTATGGAAGCCCATAGTGGACAATATTCAAATGAAAATGTAATCCCACTATTGCATTATAATTTTCCACTTATGAAAGAGTTATTTGAGACAATATTAAATTGAAAATGCATTAATCCAATTATCACTTTCATTTTCACATACACATATGGGAAATCTATGACTATATTCAAATAATAATGAAATGCTGATTGACATTTAATTTTCAAAGTCATGCTCTGCAAAACAGTGGACAATATTCAAATGCAATAAGCAAAACAGCACCCCCAGCCTATTGCATTTACATTTACATGTTATCACGCTCTTTTTTAGGTCAACATGATAATGAAAATGCTGTTTTCTAATCACTTGGAAATAATAATGATATAATAATGATGACGACATTTGACATTTCATTTTCAAAGACTTATCCTGCAATACATGGGACAATATTCAAACGCAGTAAGGGACACAGCGCCTCCCAGTCCATTGCATTTTCAAATACATGTCACCACGCTCTTTTTGGGACACAATGAAAATTAAAATGCAATCTGTCAGCGTCTCATCAAAGGCGGGTCTTCCGCGAGGGCGTCACTCATTAGGGGCGAGGCGAAACCATGTTCCTTATTTGCATACCAACCAATCAGCTTCTGGGTAGCGCTTGTACGCACGGAGGCTTACTGATAATGTAATGATGGCTAGGCTGCTGTGTATTGTGTGCCATCGCGTATTAGGCTATGTTTCGCTTTGGATGTAGCCATCTTGGCAGCTAGTATGCTAGCTAACGTTTACTAAGGAAAATATTTGTAAATGATCATCACATTAAAGCGATATGATTTGATTTTTGCCCCAATTTTATTGACTGAGCTAGCTGTAATATGCATGAACTTATCCGAGGCTTCGCGGCAGTGTTGTGCAACTGCAACCCAAGTGTGCTTGCAGATTTCAGAGACGTTAGCTAGCTTGCTAGTGAGTCTAAAAGCAATCGCTCAGGTACAGCTAGCTAGCTATGATGCCTACTGGAGAAGCTCTTACAGCCCTGTTTTGTCACTTTAAACGCCATCTCGCACACACGACCTCTTTCACCATTGATTAGCAGCTTCTTTTATCTAAAGAGCAAACTGACAGTTCAGCCTGAGACATGTTATTTCATAGCTAGTTAAAGCAGCATTATCCTTCCATGCGTGCTATAGCTTATTACATTACTCCAGATAAAACGCTATCCGTCTTCCGACCCTGCTGACGCTCGTTAGAGGAAATGTTTGTCATCATTTTTATGCTTTATCACTGTGATTCGGTTTTTGCCCTAGCTTCACAAGCTAGCTAGCCGACAGCGATTGCTCTTGTGCTTGCAGATTGTTCTTGAGCTAGCCAGGTAATGAGCTATCCATTTAAATCTCCCAGAAATCTGATAGTACTCTTGGGACGTACAAAAGTGCTGCCAAACATATCAAAGAAGTTCATATTTCAGCAGGTTAAGTTAGCAAGTGAGGAACATTGTTTTCAGCCAGTCATCAAAACTTCTCCCATTGCTACGTGGCTTGGGAATCGCGATTAAACTAGGAACAGCGGCAGCCTGACTGCTGGCCGTTTATCGGACCGTTCTGCATAATGCGCACATCGTGCATGTTTCAGGAGTGGCGAACTTGCAACTCGGCAAGCACAAGAGCAATTGTCAGCTAGCAAAAACCGAATCACAGCGATTAAGTATAAAAAGGATGACGAACATTTCCCCTAACTTGCGTCAGCAGGGTCGGAAGACGGATAGCGTTTTATCTGGAGTAATGTAATACGCTATAGCACGCATGGAAGGATAATGCTGCTTTAACTAGCTATGAAATAACATGTCTCAGGCTGAACTGTCAGTTCGTTCTTTAGGTAAAAAAAGCTGCTAATCAATGGTGAAAGAGGTCGTGTGTACGAGATGGCGTTTAAAGTGACGAATCAGGGCTGTAAGAGCTTCTCCAGTGGGCATCATAGCTAGCTAGCTGTACCTAAGCGATTGCTTTTAGACTCACTGGCAAGCTAGCTAACGTCTCTGAAATCTGCAAGCACACTTGGGTTGCAGTTGCACAACACTGCCGCGAAGCCTCGGATAAGTTCATGCATATTACAGCTAGCTCAGTTAATAGAGTAGGGGCATAAATCAAATCATATCGCTTTAATGTGATGATCATTTACAAATATTTTCCTTAGTTAACGTTAGCTAGCATACTAGCTGCCAAGATGGCTACATCCAAAGCGAAACATAGCCTATTGCGCGACGTCACACAATACATAGCAGCCTAGCCATCATGACATTATCAGTAAGGCTCCGAGCGTACAAGCGCTACCCAGAAGCTGATTGGTTGGTATGCAAATAAGGAACATGGTTTCCGCTCGCGCCCCTAATGAGTGACGTCCTCGCGGAAGACCCGCCTTTGATGAGACGCTGACAGATTGCATTTTAATTTTCATTGTGTCCCAAAAAGAGCGTGGTGACATGTATTTGAAAATGCAATGGACTGGGAGGCGCTGTTTCCCTTACTGCGTTTGAATATTGTCCCATGTATTGCAGGATAAGTCTTTGAAAATGAAATGTCAAATGTCGTCAACATTATTATATCATTATTATTTCCAAGTGATTAGAAAACAGCATTTTCATTATCATGTTGACCCTGAAAGAGCGTGATGACATGTAAATGTAAATGCAATAGGCTGGGGGTGCTGTTTTGCTTATTGCATTTGAATATTGTCCACTGTTTTGCAGAGCATGACTTTGAAAATTAAATGTCAATCAGCATTTCATTATCATTTGAATATAGTCATAGATTTCCCATATGTGTATGTGAAAATGAAAGTGATAATTGGATTAATGCATTTTCAATTTAATATTGTCTCAAATAACTCATTCATAAGTGGAAAATTATAATGCAATTGTGGGATTACATTTTCATTTGAATATTGTCCACTATGGGCTTCCATATGGCTCAAATCGCAACTTACAAAATGTAATGCCGAGTGAACGGAAACGGCGTTCCGTAAAAACCGTGTTTTTTTACTGTCATACATGGCTGGTCAATGATCCGCGACATGAAGTTTGTTATGGTGTAATACATTCCGCTAAGTAACGAAATAAGTTAAAAAGAAGTTTTATTGGCTTCGTTTTCATACGGTTTAGGCTTGTCAGACTGGCTTCGGAGACATCAGTTATCGAGCTTTCTTTTTCGGAGATATTAGCAGGCTGTGCTTGCGTTAAACCTGCAAGTTGCAATATTAGCCTACTGCTCGCGTTGCAGTGGAGATGCACCTCTTCATTCAGTTTAAATTTAAGTGGCCTGACTAACTAGCGGTTCAAATGACCATTTAACATATAACAACTTAAAATTAATGTTCACCTATAAAGCACATTTAACAGGTTTATGCGCGAAGAGAATACTAAGCAAGCTAATTTACCGTTCTCAAGTGGTAGCCCCGTTCGTAGTTGAGCTGGGTAAGCGAAATGTTGCTTGCAAATTCATTCCATTTTTTTCAATAATCTGCGACTTGCAAGAAATTCTGCCAAACTCCTGTTTTTTTTTTTTTTTTAACATTATGTTCCAAGACTATATCAAAGTGAGCAACTAATGCCTATATCACTTATCTTAACTGTAGTTAGGGCGGATCTTAGGACACAATTGAAACGCACACTTGCGTGCTTAGGTAAGAAGGATATAATGTAGGAAAAGAAAGGTGGTGTTGCACATGGTAGATTTACATATTTAAAGATCGCCATAATATATTGCTTTTATTAGTTTAGATTAATTATGTACAACATTAATATCACCTTAACTTTTCATGCGGGGCGCGGTTTGCGAGCCTGAAATAGCATTTGAGCTGCATAAAAAATGCGCACCTAAGGCTGAAAAATTAAGTTTACGCGCGCAAATGTTTGCGCACCCAAAGATTTTTCAAGAAAAGGCCTGCTTATTGAGGTAAAGTACCCGGAAGGTCTCTGGTTGTGTCACCAGTAGGGCCAGAAGGTGCTGTCGTGTGGATAGAGGGTTGCTTTGGTTTACTGTGTTTGTCTGGGCTTGTCTATCCTGTCAATTCTATGACTGATCTCAGAAACATAGCTCCATATATTGGTCTACCTGGGGCATTAAGCCTGAATCAGTTCATCAAGGCCAAAGCGGTACACACAGAGTCTGTGAACAATAGTGGACTTTTGTACTCCATATAATCAGTGGATGTAAGTGTGAATAAATGAGACATGCCTCTTCCATACATCTCCGGTTGAGAACAATTACAGGAGTGTTTTCCACTTGATCTTCAAATGCATTTATATGCAAACTGTTGACTTTGAAGCCCAAAATACTGACTCTCCATTTCCTTTTCCCCAATGCATGCAATCTTACCTTCTCATAAGCATTATAAGGCCATTATATTTTGAAAAAAGGACACACATCTTTCTCATTTAATGAATGCCATGAAACAGTTTTGTTTTCGTAAAAAGACCTGTAAAGGAACCATTAATACAAAGTGCTTCTATCACAATGCATGTATTATCATACCAGCATCATTGACAATAAAGATGCCCAGGCATCTGGAACAACATACTGAACGCATTGGAAAGGTGATGATAGTGGCTGGTGCTTCACTTTATGGGGATAAATGATCAATGCAAGGCAATTGTCTGATATATGATCCCAGAGTGGAAGCAAGCTTCTAGACTCATGGCTGTTTGCCTTATTAAGTCTGCAGAAAATGACGTTAATGTGCATAAGCCGGTTGGATTTCCTGTTTGGCAGAATGCCGTCTGTCCCAGTATGCACACTTGATTGCACATACAGGCTTGTGCACTTGACCTGCCAGATCCTATTTTTAGCATAAGTATGCATGTATAACATTTCTCAAATAATCAAAACTGCCATGCACTTACTGTGCACTTTATCCAGACTTAGAACGCCATGTAATTAGACTCAAAATGCTTAATGTTGTTGATGTTTTTGTTGATGCCAGCAATGTTACCAGCTTTTTTATCCCCCTGGCATATAATGCGGGGGGATATAGTCATGGGTGCGGTTGTCTGTCCGTCCGTCCGTCCGTCTGTGAACATTTTGTTTCTGGAGCATAACTTGAAAACCTTTCACTATTTTTCCACAAAACTTGGTGTGCACATTAATCATGGCCTGACGTGTGGTGCCTTTCGCTCATCCGAAGTTGATGACGTGGGGCCAGGGGGATACGCCATCTCCTGATGCCTCTTATTTTTACCTGACGGTAATACTAGAAGCAAGGGCTGAAATTTTAGAAAAGATACAAATGTTGTCACTTCATATTTTATTCAATTGGCATGCAATGTCAGGATGTAGGTGATATTTTCATAAGCTTGGTTAATTTGTGTGTACTTGGCAAGCCTGGCACTTAATACACATGTACTTTCCCCCTATATGCACATTTACGCTCTATGTCAGAATGTGTTACTTAGGTGTCTAGATATTCAATAGTGGAGAAATGGTACAGCCTGTAGCTGTCCCTTGCAGGTTATTAATTGTCCCCCACCTCATCCCATTTGGTACTTCCCTCTCTTCTCAGGGTGACTCGATTGACTCAGCTACCCCCCCTTCTGGTGGAGCTGAGCGAGCCTCTGCAAGTGCTTCGTTACGACCTGGGTGGCCACCACCATGCCCACCATGACAGCGGGCCACTGCGCCGCGAGACGGTCTGCTCCCACACCCGCCTGGCAATCAACTCCTCCGTCCGCTTTGAGAGGCCGTGTCGGTGAGAGCGCCCACCACACCAGCGTAGAGAGCACACTGGATCCATGTGCATGTGGCCGTGTGCATTGGACTGTTTTTGTGGGCCTTTTTCCATTTCGATAAAATACTTGCCATCTCCAATATCACGTAAATTTGGACTGTTTGTGGTGAACCGGGCTCATACTCCTATGTCGCACAGAATGAAGGCAGTGGAAACACAAATGTACACTTGTTCAGAGCACAATTGAATGCCACCCAGATGACCAGTAGGAGCCGCTGGAGCACCAAACAGTGTTAAACCAAACTGCTTGCATCTCTGTCATATCCTTCATCAGGTCTTAGCCAATTATGGCGCAGCTTCCAATAGGTCTTTGACCACAGTTGGCATTGGCACAGCCCAATTCTGACCTTTCTGTGTCACTATCTGCTTCTCAAGTTTTCATCTGTGGATGTGTCTGTATGCTTTTTTAGTGGATTAAATGGTACATGCCTTTATTTGTTTATTCCTGCCATTTTGGTATTTTTCACAATGTAATCTGGCTGTGTACAGTACATGTCAGGTGCACGACTATCAAACACAGGATTTTCGAAGCATTACAACCTTTTACAAAGACAAATGTGTCCAAATTGCTGGAAAATTTTCTCTTTTTTTTGTTGATTGCCTGTAGGCATAGTTTATGTGGCTGCTTTTGGCAATTTGCTTTATGAAATGAATGATCTGAATTCTCTCCTGAATTTTGTGTCATCCACACTCCAGGTATATCACTGTTCTTTTCTATCTGAACTCAGTGGAAAGCGGTGGGGAGACCACATTCCCTGTGGCTGACAATAGGACATATGAGGAAAAGGTGGGTGAAATAACTGAGAAGGGTCCAGTACTGCATGTGCTGAGCCTACATTGTCTCCGTTGAGAACACCACAATTTCCAAAATGCAGCAGTACAGTTTGAATGATGGTGCATGTTCGGCCAATTTATAATTTTCTCTTCAGGATGACTTCTTGCTAATTTTATTGTTAGTCGAAATAGGTGGGTCATTCCGTGTCAAATCAGACAGAATTTGAGAAATGTGTCGCTCACCAACTCAGATTTTATTCAAACTTTTTGAGCATGTTATTTGGGAGCAAAAAATTATTTGGGAAATTTGGAATCATAATACTGCGAACAGTGCCTTAGCTGAGAAGCCATTTTTAAGGTTCAATATCTCCAGTTACATAATCCCTAGTGTCCTGAAATTTGATGTGCAGACAGATAAAGTTGTTTCTTCCAGGAACAAACATTTGAAAGGCACAAATTAAGATCAGGTTTTTAATTATTTATCCCTGAAAATGGCATAAAATGCAGAATTTTCTAACGAGAGTAGTATTGGGGGCTCAAAATACCCCCCTGAGTTTATATGTATGGAAATTTAGAATTTTTTCCCTGAAAATACAATCTTTTATTGATTTTAAAATTGTTTTTTCAGGGCACTAACATCAGCAGAATCAGAGATATGGCAAGTATGGCAAAGCAGAGGGTCAAAATTTTCACTATTTTGACATGCCAAAATGGTGATATGGACTTGTTCGTTGGACCATGAAATTTTATGTCAAAAGAGGCCTACATGTGGTAATTTTATGTACAAAGTCACACGTTGCAACCATGTTGTCTCCATAATTAAATTTAACACTATATGAGATCTATTTTTTTTTACATGCCAGAATGGAGATGCAACAAATTCCTTCATTGGACCATGAAAGTTTGTATGACAGTGGTCTATTATGATGTTTATTCCAACTGCAAAGTTACAGGTTGCTTCCATGTTGTTTTCATGTTCAAGTTCAAGTTTTATGTTGCCTATCCTGTTGTGGCCATACTGTGTGTTTTACAGCTGCACATACATGATTTATATTGATCATGTTGATATCTTTTCTGTTGGACCAGGTAATTATATATAAAAAATCAACAAAAATCAGTCAAGTGATACTTCTGAAACTCCTGGTCAAAACAAGCTTCATCTTATCCGGAAATTTCTGATGTCACATAGTATGATGGCATCAACTTTCCTGATGCATGGCAAGTCTTTGGCGGTTATGAGCCAAAGAATGTAGAACATGCTTCAAATCATAATCTGTCATTGGGCACTGATGATGCTGGGCGATAAATTTATCGATTTAATTTTAAGCACAAGTTCTGCCGCTATGGGGCAGATGGACGAACTTACTCCCTTTGTTTTCCATGAATCATAACTGATGTGGTCTTGAACAAATGGCTGCCAAAAATCAGAGGCCATATGAAACGTGCTGAACGTGCTGAACAGAGCAACGTTGAGGTCTACAGAATCTTCACGTTTTAACCGGCAATTGTTCTCATCCTGTGCCCATTTACTTTGCTCAATTTGCAATCAAACAGTCATCACTGACAAAGCGAAAGAGATGGAGGACATCAGGGTGAAGTTCATGCTCCCGAGTGGGCCAGCTCTCTCGTTCAAGTGGCCTCCATCAGATGATATCCGTTGGGTACCAAGTGTGCATGTTCTGTGCACCATCCAAGCACCAGCTACCCCAAGTAGGGGAAGACAGTATATACTAGACAGGAAAACCAACATGACCAATGAAACTACTTCTGAGAACTTTTAGTACAGCATTTTTTTTTAATTTATATTTTTTACCTTTATTTAAGCAGGGAAGTCCCGTTGACATTGAAATCTCTTCTTCAAGGGAGCCCTGGGGGTTGAGGTGGAGAAGGATAGGACAAGTTGCACAGCCAATTAGATCAGGGAATGATTTGGTGGCAGGTTGAAAGAGCCAGGTTGGGAATTTAGCCATGACACCGGGGAACCCCCTACTCTTGTTGAAGAGTGTCACAGGATCTTTAATGACCACAGAGAGTCAGGACCTAGGTTTAACGTCTAATCCGAAAGACGGAATCTCCTTCAGTACAGTGTCCCCATCCCTGCACTGGGGCATTGGGGATTATTCTACCAGAGGGAAGATTGCAACTTACTGGCGCTACAACACCTCTTCCAGCAACAACTTAGTTTTCCCAGGTGGTCTCTCATCCAAGGACTAACCAAGCCCACACCTGCTTAGCTTCAGCCACATGGCTGGAACAGATTGAATAGTGGTATGGCTGCCGGCACACTGATCCTCCTGCCAAAGTTGCCATACTGTACAATGATTTGTTTAAATAAATAATCAGGTTTGTTGTAATTGTATCACTTGATCTATTCAGTTTGTCCTCAGTGATCCATGCAAGAGCATGCAAATGGAGACATTCAGCTCGCCATACATTCCCTCATATCTTGTGACATTTAAATATGAAGACAACATAGTTGCAACTTATAACTTTGAATATAAAACGACCACATATAGATCCCCTTTGACACAAAATTTCATGGTCCTACTAATGAGTCCACTTTGCCATTTTGGCATGTCAAAATAGTGATAATTTTGACCCTGCACTTGCCAAACTTATCCTATCTCTGATTCTGCTGACGTTTGAGCCCTGAATTGAGAGATTGTATTTTTAGGAGAAAATATCAACATTTCCATAAATTTCCATGAATTCAGGGGGGTATTTTGAGTGCCCAATACCACCCTTGTTTGAAAAATTAGCATTATATTCCATTTTCAGGGACAAATAATTAAAAATCTGATCTTCATTTGAGCCTTTCAAATGTTTGTTTCTGGTGGAAACAATTTTATGTGTGTACACGCCAAATTTCAGGACTCTAAGCATTATATTTCTGGAGATATTGAACCTTAAAAACGACTTCTCAGTGAAGGCGCTTTTTCAAGTGTGAAAATTCCAAAATTCTCAAGGGTAAAAAAATGTGAAATTCTCAAAATTCAGCCAAAATATTTTGTACAGCCCAGTATTTGGTCCCACATAACCTGTACACAAAATTTTAACAAAATCTGAGTCAGTGAGCAACACCTCTATCTGAATTGAAATGGAATGACCCAGGTAGGATTTAGGATGCAAGTTCATTTAAAATAATGGATAAAACAGCCCAATCCTGCTCCCTCTGTCTTCATGACATGACAGAGACATCATAGAAATGTGTACATTGGCTGGACCGTGGGGGAGATAAATGTGAATGCACCAATGCGAGTGGGCTAGTACACATGAATTCCACCTAACACCAGTCAAAGTGGCATGGACGGTTTTTCCAAATGTATTTTTATGTATTGACTGCACCTTATACTATCCATTTGATGAATAAACCAATGATAACTGGTTTGTTGGAGAAAACATCCCATGTTGAGTGTATGAACTTGCTGGTGTGTGTCTCTTTATCATATCCAGTCTCTGTGAGTCAATTACACAGGCCTTTCACCTCATCATGTAGAATACTGCGCTGTGTGTGTGTGTGTGTGTGTGTGTGTGTGTCTGTGTGTGTCTGTGGCTGTGTGTGTATGTGTGTGTGTGTGTGTGTGTGTGTGCACGTACATCTGCGGTACATACATTGCCCCCTCTGCTCCTGTTCGTTTCAGGCTCTGATCCAGAATGGCGTCAGTCTTCTCGACACGCAGAAAAGCTGTGACAAGGGCAACCTGAGGGTGAAACCAACACAGGGAGCTGCCATCTTCTGGTACAACCATCTTTCTGATGGCGAAGGTACAGTAAGATGGACGTGTGGAGGCTGGAAAACTGTACAACTGCACTGTTAAGTCCACTCCTCTTAGATTTACAAGTGTTGAAAAAGTAGTGAATCTTAGAATGGATGCTGTAGTTTTTTTTTGTCTCATTTGTCAACTGTAAAACATCCGTCTTTTTAGACCCTCACAAAATCTGAAGCATAAGTTAAGCAAACCGTTTTATTAAATGGATCACTACACTGAAGTTTCTACTTTTATTGGAGTCATCTACTGAAATACAGGCAGTGTGCCAGCCTGCGTCTCTCTTCTGTGAACCCAGTGTCCAACACAAACGTGGCAATTCTGTATGAGAGCACAAAGCATAACTTTCATCATGACGGATTACGGTGGACAAGAAAAGGGTACGAATAAATCCATCGCTGCATGATAAGAAATCGCGTTATTATCATAAAATATGAAATCAAGAATGCAAATTATACGGAAAAGTTATGAAAATATCAGTCAGTAACGTTTTACCTTGCCGGAGGATGGCGAGTTGCTGAAAGATTATCAAGAGTAAGGATGGCTTCAGACGATGTTTATCATAATTCCCTTTTCACTTACCAGTCGTGACTGCATACAAAATTGTGTACACGAAAGGTATGGTCGCAGAAATCAGCCGAGTCACACCAGCACATGGGGAAACTTTTGTCGCCGATAAAATGTGCGCACAGAGTCATTCCATAGGACATGAACAATCAATAAATTGATGCGTATAATCAAAGAATAAAAATCTAACTTTGTCTTCGGTAAAAGTCAGTTCTACATGCACAAGGACTTCAATTCCAATGTGAGAATCTCTTACATATGCGTTGATTGAATAATTGCTGACTACAGTAGAGGAATATATATGCCACTTAAACTCACACCGAATGCTGAGAGCTGACAGGTATGCATTATTAAAGGAATAAGCCCCGAGAAGCAGTGGGTTACAGTGATTTTATAACGGCGGAGTGCCCCTCCGCCGTTATAAAATCACTGTAACCCACTGCTTCAAGGGGCTTATTGCTTTTATAAAACGGTTACCCTACATATAGCCCATTAAATAAACACACAAGAAAAAAATCAACGATTTATTGGTAATAATGCAACAATTAAATTGAGAACTATTCGTTCCTCCGCCAAGCAAGATCGAGTGGACAGAATGGTTGGCAAGCAACACAGACGCTAAGATTGCTTTTTCATCTAGCGCCATTAGCATGTCACATCAGGCTATTTGGGCTCGCTAATGTAGATATACTATGAAAGCAGGCTATTTGGAATGTCTCCTTCGGTGTCCCGAAGGCCCCGTTAATAATTTTACGTTTGTTTCGGTTTTGTTTTTCAAGTTTCCTTGTTCTCAACTCATGCCGATAGGCCATATCATTACAACCAGCAGCGAGAGTAGGAAACAAGATTGACTTTTGTCCTCCACACTTTCCGGTGTCCAGGAAAATAAGTTGAATTGTGCATTAGTTTGCTAGCTAGCTAGCGTTCACTGCAATGGATGTGGTTACCCTACACATAGCCCATAAAATAAACACACAAGAAAAAAAATCAACAATTTATCGCTGATACTGAAATAGCGAGCTAGTTAGCAATGTAGCTAGTGAGCTTAAAGTGACATCGAACTCTATAATGCTATAGCTAGCTAGGTAGATAGCCAACTGGCTAGCGGGTTAAAAGGCTAAACTTCGCAAACACTGAAATAGCGAGCTAAAAGTCTTGAAACAAACGTAACCGAACGAGTCAGTTGAGCGCAGAGTAGTTGGTTGCTAGGCCAGGCGCGCAGGGACATTTTGTGCTGCGGTCTGCCTCAGAATACAGTGGGTTACACTGATTTTATACCGGCATGGAACGCGGCTCAGCCAATCACATTTAAGGATGGGAAGCACCCGTTTTATAAAAATGAAAACTGGCCACACCTGATAATGTTGAGAGTTTTCGGAGTTTCTGTAATGGTAATTTAAATTAATAATTGAAAACAGGTCGTGACCAATCGTTAATTTTAAGGGATTATTTGAGCCTCCCCTGTTGCCAGTTCATGAGCTGCCACTGATATATATATATATATATATATATATATATATATATATATTTATTTATTTATTTTTTTTTTTTTGCTTTATGTCAATGCTGAATTTGTATTTTCGGCCCTTACTTCATACTAAAATTACGAAAATAAACTGAAATAGGTTGGTATTCTAAATGCCACAAACTTTTTTCATTTAGGCTATTTTTCCCCTCTCTATGAGGCTCAAATCTTGAATTATAAAGCCTTCAAAAGGGGAACACCTAAGTTGCCAGATTGGGCCTTTGCACAAAGGGATTCAGGTCTGGCCGATCCAGCACAGCCTGCCCTTCTAGTGATTCATCTCCAAAGCACCCTACGTTACTGAAAAACCCAGGAAAGAGACGGTGGTGCATTGGAATTCACAGTTTTCTGGTTTCAGATTGAGTTGTTTCTCCAGGAGCCTTTGGATGACCAAGCAATCATGGCGGGTGTGATCCGGGGTGTGGAAGTCATTCACAAGAGGGTTGTGACAGAACATGATAAATGGTTGGCATTGTACTGCTGAGGAAAAGTGGTAAATGAAATTTTACCACTAATTCTTCACTTTGTCTTCCGTTGGAGACCAATATGAACGGATTTTGCCTTTGCACTGAAGAGAACAGCGACTTTTCAACATAGCGAGATGCATTAACAAAACGCTTCCTGGCCTCTGCTCCACCTAGATTTGTTTGAATGTGTGCCAAACTGTCGCTATTTGGGCATTATGCAAATATGTTACATTTTTATGTAGACAAGTTATGGAAGAAAAGGCTGGACTACAAATGAGGAAGTTCAGGAGCTGTTTTTTCAGTTGAAGAGAATAACCCTCTCTGGCGTGAACTTTGGGCTTTGTAATGGTGCAGACATCTTACGTGCTGAATACAACTATGTAACACACTAGGAAGTGAAAACCCCAAAAAGCATATTATGGCTGCTTTAAATAGAGCTTTCAACATTAAACATTAACATTAAAGAGCATGTTGCACTGTTTGCAGACAGCAGTCGTCCTCGGATTTTCGATGAGACGCCTCTGACGTCTGGCCAGTACCATTATCCTGCTGTCTTAATCCAACTCAGTAATCATGACATTACACGAGAGACAATGCATACTTTCAAACTTACAACTTTCTGCATCTAGTCAGTTCACTGCAAAAAGCTGGCTGAGGGCCATTTGCGTTCAAACTTTAGGGAGTATTGGAACTTCAATGATTGAAACAATGATTCCATTGGTGCCTGCCCTGGGTGCAGAAAGGTACAGATGCACTTACCTGACCTTTTCTCTTACACTTACACAGGATGGGTGGGTGAATTGGATGAGTATTCCCTGCATGGTGACTGCATTCTCTCCCGTGGGACTAAATGGGTCGCCAACAACTGGATAAACATCGACCCGGACTACCAGCGCCAAGCTCATTATCAGAAGCTGGTGGCCCCACAGCAGGACGATGGGACAGGCAACTCAGAGGGCACCTTGGGAGAGCACGGAGACCTCCATCAGGACCTTTAGTACATAGAAATCCTTATACACAGACTCACATTCCCCGCTGTACCAAGGTATTCCCCTTTCCGGTGAATTAATTCTGCTATTTAAGCCTTTAATATAAAATATGAACAAGGTGACTGTGTCACAGCTGATCCACTGTCAGTCTTGGGCAGTTAAGCTGTATCCACTGCCACTGTAGGTTACTTGTCAACTAATTACGACAAATCCCCACATGTAGAGGTCACTTTACTCACAAAACTAATGTCCCCGTTGATACGTATCACGCACAAATGAATATTTCTTGTGAGGGGTGAACATGGATTTGTATTGCTTCCTCCTGGGTCATCTGGATAATGAAATGGTATTTGCTGGTATGGGTTCCAGTGAATGGACCTTTCCGACTAGCTCCGACCAGCTCCGTCCCCCTTAGTTACTGTTGCTAAGGCCCACATCTATGCAGCTCAGTTCCCACAGCACAACAGAATTTTGAGCAGAACTCTCACGTGCGTATTCCCAAAAATATTGCAGTTTATTGCATACCGAATGCGTCCAACTTGTCCGGCAAAGTCTTTACTATTTCACACAAGGATATACGCATGACATCAAATTTTTTAACGGAACACGTGGAGATACAAGAGTAACCGCGAAGTGCTGGCGATCAATGCAGAAAAGCAGAGCACCCAATAAACTGCACATTTAGACCAAACCAGGCAAACTAGAGGAATCTTACTGCACATGTAAAGCAGAGGAAGTAGTTTTTATGTCTGTTGCCATCACTGAGCTAAAAATAACACTCGATCCAGTATGCTGTCTAACATCAGTTGGCCATGAGTCAGGCAATACATGAGCTAGACTTTGTAATAAATTATATTACACAATGCAGCTAATCCTTACACTAGCTACATTAGACATAATCGAGTTATTAATCTAACATTTGTCATATCGGCGTTTTCCTCTAAACCAATTTCTAAAACAAGCCATCTTAACTCATTTCAGCCAATGGACTGATATTCTGAGTCCGGTCGTCACTAGTCAGCTGGCTGGCTACCTAGCCAACTTCTCACACGTTAAAGTTTCTATGCAGATTACTTCATGCTATTATAAAATCCTTCACCATCTGGCTGAAGGTTTTATATTATCCAGTGCTGCAAATGCAAGAAGGAATCATACTCTCAGCAGAGTGGTTTGTAGCATGCAGAAGTCCAGTTTTTGTTGATCCTATTCACATTGAGTTGCGTGTGAGGTCTTCCACATGTCTTAATTCATCGCAAACACTTCTCCAGCTGCATGTTTGGCTTTGGAAAACGAATGAATTGAGCTCCCTGTAGCCGGGCAGGGTACCTTTCATCAGTATTACATGTTCCCCAAGCGCATCTAAGAACCATTTTCGAAAAAGTCTGACACCTGGCCTATTACCAACAGCTAAAGATTGCATTGAGTGTGGGACAATATGGCGATGCTATCGGGGTAGGCTGGACCTTAGTTAGATAAGGCAATCTGATTGGTTGTTTTGCTCCATAGGATTGACAGGTCGGAAAGGCCCATTGCTGTTGATAAAGTTATCTTGACTTTTCATGTGAAAAACTCCTTATCTCCAAGAAACCGCCAAATAAGACCAATTTTTGATAGTCTAAAAAAGCACGTGTGATTATTTAAGCTGATGAGCGCTTGAGATGAATAAGCAATCAATAACATATAATGTAGACAAGGTCTTCACTTTACTGTTCTATTATACAGACTTGGTATTAAAGTCTCTTCTACATGCCTTACTTTTTTGTTGAGTTTGTTTATAGAGCTGTACAAAAAGGATATCAAAAATATGAAATGTGCTACGTAAACAGACATGAAACAAATGACACTTTATGGTTGCTGTGTGCAGAACTGATTGCATTGGTTGACTTCTTTCGCGGCTGTGTTGAATCAATCTATGTTCTTCTGCCCCCTGGTGGCTAAGGTTTAATGACTAACATCGCCAGTTCATCGGCATGTTTTTATTAAATACTGCAAATAGTTCAGCCAAAGCATCATCCCTGTCCATGCCATGAGATGGGTGAGGCAGGTTTGTCAGGTGCACATATGGTGCAGGCTAACATCTTAACCGCCTTCATCATCTGCCTCTCACACCTAAGTCCTCTGCCTCTGGGTTTCTGCTGGGTTTGGTGCGGATAAGGAACTGACAGTTCAATGTTGCAGATTAATTTTTGCTGGTTTTCTCCACATTTTCTTAAAAAAAAAAGTGAGATTACAGATGTGAAATGTGGCCAACCCATGTCATCCTCGTGAAAGTAATGAGGATAATGCCATGGAGGTCTGGTGCAAAAATATAGTGAGAGGTGTTGTAGGCAGGCAGGTAGGATATAGTGACTGCCATTAGGAATTTGTAACTGTAAACAGTTGAAGGCAGAGCAAAGTTAATTAATTGATATTATTTTTATAGTATATACTATCTTTTTAAATACTTTTTGTAATTTTGGCCGTTGTCATTCCCTCTGTTTCGATGGTACATCAAAAATGAGCTGTACTCCCAAATTTAAACAACCTAATTTCCATGCTTCCAATGTGTAGATAATTGACTCATTTCACTGACTCAGAGGTTTGTCATCATAGCACTGCAAGAATAGCTCTGTGAATCGCTCTGCCAAAAATAAACTCTGGCATGGCTGCTGTCTGCTACAGGAAAGAGGAACATACTGTAGTCACTCGTTAACCAGGATGAGAAAAGGGACCTTTGCATTGGTTAATAAACTAATTCATCAGCTTTTGGTTTTCTGTACCCTCCCCATTGCTGTAAGAGATCATATGGTCATTACATTCAACCAGGTTCGGAATAACTGCTCATTCTGGTGTTGAATAAATTCAGCTCATACAACATGGCTTTTCTAGTGCTCTTCCATCCATTGAATTCAATACACTTGGCACATTCTTCATGGTATTTATCACTCACTGCGATCTCTGTTGATAACTGATGGAGTATTTTTATGACTTTAGGTGTAAGTCCCATCTGTGATGGCTGCCAAACGGGCTTTTCACACAACTCCATCGGTACTCACATTGATGAATTTATCTTATGTTTTACAGACACAAGGGAATGTATATGAATATGTGGAGCACAAGGGGTTTATTTATTTATATTATTTATTGATGTAAATTATTTATTTATTTTGTATTATGTATTTTTCCTAATCATCATCCATTTTCTGATTCATTTCACAGTTGCCATTTTTCTCTTGGTAAGCTCTTGAAGATTGACTCAGTCATCTACTAAATTGTACGCTCTGTGTTATGGGCCATATCTTGTTCAAATGTTGGCATTTTTTATATGGTTTTGGGGTTTTGTGCACTTTTGATCCAGCTGTTGAATAAAGAATGATGTGGTAATGTTCATGTGGCTAGATATAAGAGGTGTTTTTGATGTTTATTCCTCATGTCTTTGTCCAGTTGCTTGTTGACAACCATGTTTCAGACCTCTTGCGAACAGGTAGACACTCTATGAAGTGTTTGATTTGTAATGCCTGTACTGTTAAAATGTTATATTGCTATTTATCTGTTAAGTTATTTGTAAGTTGCTGCATTAAAAAATATTTCTGATGTTGTAACATGGATCCTTTATGCTGGGTGCAATCCTGATATGATGTGTTTGCTTACTTTTGAGAATGCACCGTCACTTTTGGGTATTTAAGCTATTAAAAGGTTTGATTAAGGAAATTACTCAGACATAAGTGTTTGTTTTGGTGATGCATCTTTCTTATTATTAAATTATTTTTGTAGCAGTGTTCGAGTGAAACTTGAACTTTATTAAAAGGGAAATTTCCCATTTACTCATACTTACGACAATCACAGAAATATCTTAGGGCAGGTACACACTAAACAATCTGGTTCCTGAATCAAACCAATGCAAGTATGATAAATTGTTTCAGTTTTCCTGCTGGTCCGGTTTGTGTTCACAAAGGTGAAACTGAAACGGTCCAGAAATTGTAAACAAAAACCATGTGGTGGAACTGAAACGGTCCAGAAATTGTAAACAAAAACCATGTGGTGGAGATCTTGTTCAATTATTGATCATGTTTGTGGGTAAATATCCCTCCCAATCTGATCTCTGCCTGGATATTTTGCATCATCGAGCACCATGAGGTTCTTTTCTTGCTGGTGTTAATATAAAGCACATATCAGCTGTAGTGGACCGTGAGTATGAACACCTCTTAAAGCAGCTGCTATCAAATTATTTAATATTTAATGGAAGAGACAGTCTTAGCCCTGCAGATGGCCGACTCTGATGAGATCCTACCATGACTTGTCAACATCTGCCATACAAATGGGACCACTATAGTGGGCCTAAAAGGCCACAATTGCAAACATGAAAAAAATCTCAGGTCATGGGCATTCAATGTTGGTTTTTGGCCTTGCCGCTTACGTGTAGAGATTTCTCTGGATTCTCTGAATCTTTTGATGACATTATGGACTGTAGATGATGAAATCCCTGAATTCCTTGTAATTGCACGTTGAGAAACGTTGTTCTTAAACCGTTGGACTATTTGCTCACGCAGTTGTCCACAAAATGGTGAACCTCACCCCATCCTTGCTTGTGAATGACTGACCCTTTTGGGGATGCTACTTTTATATCTAATCATGACACTCATCTGTTTCCAATTAAACTGTTCACCTGTGGAGTGTGCCAAACAGGTGTTTTTTGAGCATTCCTCAACTTTCCCAGTCTTTTGTTGCCCTTGTCCCAGCTTTTTTGGAACATATTGCAGGCATCAAATTCAAAATGAGTTAATATTCCCAAAAAAACAATAAAGGTCATCAGTTTGTCCATTAAATATCTTTTCTTGGTAGTGTACTCAATTGAATATAGGTCGAAAAGTATTGCAAATTATTGTATTCTGTTTTTATTCACGTTTTACACAACGTCCCAACTTCATTGGAATTGGGGTTTGTAATATTTCTAATAACAATAATTGAAAGGATAAAGCAGTGGTGCATTCATGTGCCATGCAGGGATGAGAGTATGGTGGTTTTCATTCCAACAAATGATAACAGCAACTAATTTCACTGATTGGTTCCCTCCTCTCTGCCTTAGGGTGCGCTAATCAGTGAAATCAGCTGGTGCAGTGATTGGTTAGAATGAAAATATGCATACTCTCAGCCATCCTTGGCATGTGATTGGGCATGTGCAAAGAATCATAAAATTATGTTGTTGGGCTTATTTGATATTCCTTTCAATTCCCTGGTTTGTGTAGATTGTATTTCGGGTTTCCAGGCATTATAGCAGCAGATCAGCGGCTTTGTTTCACAGAGCAATTTAGACCCTTCGTGCCTTCCCTAGTCAATATTCTTAATTGGGGTATTTATAATTGGGGTCCATACCATATGGCTCATTTACAGGATTTCCAGGTTCTTGTCTCGCACCTTTAAAACTCCATGAATCGTCCTAAAATCTGGCAAAACCCTCGTTAGGGCTGTCTCTTGCCACTCATCTCCTTTCACTGTCCACACTTTCCTGGTAAATCCAAATTCAGTCGTAAATAGCTAACAAAATTAGCTATCACACAATTCTCGCTATTAGCAATATGAAAAAAAAAAAAACCCAGATGTTGCAATCAAGCCCCATTTCCAGTGCATTATGGGATAGTTTGGTAGCCAAGTTGCTTCCGGTCTCGCGCAGCTCCTTGGCAAGGAATCTCTCTATCAAAACAGCTTTCAGCAGGGGACTGGTAATTTTCTTGAAGTTTTGAGAAGGGCTTTCCATGGCGGTATTCAATATATAAATTTTGATATTAGACAAAGATAACCCAAGTAAATACGAAATGCAGTTTTTAAATGATGCTTTCATTTATTAAGGGAAAAAAGCTATCCAAAGCTACCTGGCCCTATGTGAAAAAGTAATGGCCCCTCCTTGTTAAATCATGAATTGACTGTGATTAACCAAATTTTTTTAGTTCAATTTCACTAGCCGCACCCAGGCCTGATTAGTGCTAGAGCTGTTGAATCAAGAAATCACTTAAATAGAACCTGTCCGACAAAGTGAAATAGGCTAAAAGATCTCGAAAAGCAACACATCATGCCGCAATCTAAAGAAATTCAAGAACAGATGAGAAACAAAGTCATTGATGTCTATCAGTCTGGAAAGGGTAACAAAGCCATTTCTAAGGCTTTGGGACTCCAGCAAACCACGGTGAGAGCCATTATCTACAAATGGAGAAAACTCGGAACAGTGGTGAACCTTCCCAGGAGTGGCCAGCCTACCAAAATTACTCCAAGAGCGCATCGAAAACTCATCCAGGAGGTCACAAAAGAACCCAGAACAACATATAAAGAACTGCAGTCCTCACTTGCCTCAGTTAAAGTCAGTGTTCATGATTCAACGATAAGGAAGAAACTGGGCAAAAATGGCATCCATGGGAGAGTTCCAAGGCACAAACCACTGCTGACTAAAAAGAACACAAAGGCTCGTCTAACATTTGCCAGAAAAACATCTTGATGATCCCCAAGACTTTTGGGAAAATATTCTGTGGACTGGCAAGGCAAAAGTTGAACTTTTTGGAAGGTGTGCATCCTCTTACATCTGGCTTAAAACTAACACAGCATTTCATAAAAAGAACATCATACCAACAGTCAAACATGGTGGTGGTAGTGTGATGGTCTGGGGCTGCTTTGCTGCTTCAGGACCCGGACGACTTGCCGTAAATGATGGAAGCATGAATTCTGTTCTCTACCAGAAAATCCTGAAGGAGAATGTCCGACCATCAGTTTGGAGTGGCCTAGTCAAAGTCCGGACTTAAATCCGATTGAGATGCTGTGGCATGACCTTAAACAGGCAGTTTATGCTCGAAAACCCTCAAATGTGGCTGAATTAAAACAATTCTGCAAAGAAGAGTGGGCCAAAATTCCTCCACAGCAATGTGAAAGACTTACTGCCAGTTATCGCAAAGGCTTGATTGCAGTTGTTTTTGCCGAGGGTTGCACAACCAGTTATTAGGTTTAGGGAGCAATTACTTTTTCACATAGGGCTTTCATCAATAATGATGTAATCATCATTAAAAAACTGCATTTTTTATTTACTTGGGTTATCTTTGTCTAATATTGAAATTTGTTTGATGATCTGAAACATTTAAGTGTGACAACCTTGCAAAAAAATAAGAAATCAAGAAGGGGGCAAATACTTCTTCACAACATTGTATTTTCTAGTATTTCTGGCTTTGCTGTCAAGAATCACAGATGATGTAGATCGGTGCTTATCACATAACTGCATTACTTTTCCCATAGCCCAGCCGATGACATATTTTGATACTTTTGCAAAAATTTTAGTGGCTGAGAGCATGGAGAAAAAAATCGCTTTGCATTACCGGTCGCTGTTAATATTTAGCCAAACTGAATACGAAGTGTAACATTGGTTAAATCGGTATGGCTCGCCGCTGTTGCACGCTCACTTGGTGGCACTCATATAATTAAATTCATGTTACATAGCTAGCTAGCTAGCCTGTACGCAGTACATTTTCATAACCATTATGTAACATTAGTTTGTTTGTCAGCGAGCTAACGTTAGTTAGCTACTCAGTTAACTGAATTTACAGACCATTGCTAGTTCACCCACAAATGTCTGTGACTTAGTGGCTGACTTTGTTAGCAGAGCAACAAAGTTAGCTCAGTGCTAACAAACAATGGTCACTAACAGTAATTACGTTTGTTTTCTGTTAAATTATGTAATTCAGTTACGTGATAAACAGAATCTGATACTCTTGGTCGTTTCATTATAAAGTTATGAAACTCGTTGAGTAAATTTTGTTGCTCGCTAAAGCTCACATCAAATGCAAAATTTACTCCTTTCTTAACTTTAATATGACACACCCACTCATGTAAGATCCTCTATTTCTCAAACCTCTCCTGGAGTACCATCTCTCCTGCATGTTTTAGATCTCTCCCTGCTTCTGCACAGGTGATTCAAAATGATTTGCTCATTATCAAGCATCTTCAGGGGTTAATCACGAGCTGATCATTTGACTCACCTGTGCTGGAGCAGGAAGAGGTCTACAACATGCAGGACAAGTGGTTCTCCAGAAGAGGTTTGAGAAGCACTGATGTAGGTGATAAGATTGCTATTGTTCAATGTTATTATGCACATGCAATAGCGATACTTCTAGTGATGTCATGAACCTGGTCACATGGGTTTGTTGACTAGCGTGGTTGGCAAAAAGCCACAACATAACAATTGATTTCAGAGGTGAAATAAAGTTGTCTTACACTTTTCATCATAATGCCAGTCAGTTGCAGCATTATTAACTGCACAAACCGTTTCGTGAAGGGTTCAGGAATACATTTCCTACGTATTCCTGATTGAGAACCAAAAAAATCTGCTTGGATTGATGCAATTTGACGCAAGAACTGGGTGCCATCGGCCCACTCGTGTGTTTGTACTATTCACTTTCTGTCGGTTAAGTCGCAAGTTATTTTCCATCATTTCTAACATGACATTTTGCTAAGTTTTCACATTTTATTATTCGGTCATGGCAAGGGAATGATGATCTTTTTTGTGTTGGGTAATTTGATCGGTTCCTTATGCTTTCCGATAGTGAGTCGATATTAGTATTGGAAAGAATTCCGTTTTCAACCCTCATCAATATTGACAGAAATCAGTACTTTTTCGGCTTACCTTGACTTTTGGGTACCCAGAGAAACATTTGAGCGTGTAAAAACGTCAAGCGTACATCCAGTCAAGAAAATTTAGAGTTTAATGTCTACTGCAGCTGTAACGGCAGCAGCCTTGTTACTGATGACACACCAGGTGGCTAGGGAATGCGCAGTATATGCATTTCCGATATTAAATATTGATGATAAATTCTAAACCCCCTTATCACGAATAAAACCCCCCAAAATATATTGGCGCCCCCTTTTAAAATCGTTCTGGTAAACGTACTACTGTGAATTACTTTCACTGATCAACAAGGGTCGTTCCTCCAACCTTTCAGCTCGTAAGGATCCGGAAGCCTTCACAGACCTTCGTTGTACTTGAGCTTAGAGAAATATCTTGCCTTCGCGGTACTGTCAAGGTTTTGTACATATTCAGAGACCGCTGAATCGGTTCCGCAACTGCAGGATCCTGTACTTCCCCTGTTTTGTTGTATTGATTTACACTTGTTCTTGCCAACCACGCTAATGTGCATGCTTGAATATGACGTCAATGTTTGTAAAAAAGAAGTATCGCTATAGGCCTAAAGGGCCAGCGCGCAAAGCAGGCCTCTACGCAAGCTGCGCACTGGAAATGTGGCAGTCCCAGAAGTGTAAGAAATTTCATTAAAAAAAAGCCTCTTCTGGGTATTTTTAGCTTTTTAATGATATCGAGAATTTAACTACTGCACAGAATGGTTGTCACTGAGGCCACATAGCACATCAGTGTTTTACCATACTTTGCCTATATTTTTATTTCCTTTTAATATGTTCATTGTATGCAACAAATGACTCATTAATGGTGTGCTTCCTGTGACCGGTTCAAATGGTGTTCACACCAGCCATGCACTGCTTCAGAGTTCACTTGACAGAAGGTCTGAGACCGCTCTTCGAGGGGGGCCAGTAAGCGGTTGTTTGGTCCGCACCAGAGTTTGAGTCTGGCATTTCCACCATTCCAAACGAACCAAGGGGGTAAATGCCCCAGGGTACAGTTCAACCGCAGTAAACAAGGCTGGGGGGAACGCGCCCTGAAATCCCTCTTTCAAAATATACAGTAGATCATTATCACTTCAGTTTCGCAGTGTGTTTCAAATATAAATCCTGTTGCCAGAGCTGTACAACTAAGTGTACACCGACCTAGTGGTATCAAACGCTCTGTGAAAATTCTATTTCAAGGATCATAAATGAACTAAGCCATTGGTTGGGTGATGCTAATGAAGCTCAACTTCCGGCAGCGGCAAAAATGGCGCTTTGGATACTGCTCATCAACAGTGCGAACGTTAATTTCTAGAAGGAAAACAAAGCTTTTCTTAATATGGTGAAATCTTGCTGTGCAGTTGGCTGTGCACATCAATATTTCAGGAATAGTAATGTGTTTAACATGTAATTCACAGCAATTTGTACTTGTATTCTCTTCATTTCAATATCATCACGTGAAGTTGAAGGCAAGGTCAAGTGACTGACTTGGTTAATCACTTGATTATGGCGATTGCAGATTGGATTTTTCCCATTCAAACGTTGATGATAATAATAATATGTCTCTAATTAAGAAAGTTCTGGTTTTTGTGCAGTTTTTTGTGAGATCTGGCACACATTACACGTAAAGTTGTATCTTCCTGCCGTGCTACAAATTTTGAAAGATGGTGTCACTTGTTCAGCATGGACTATCAAAAAGAGCATGCTTATGGAACTTGTATGTTCTTGAATCAGAATATGTCATTTTATGTCACAAAATAAAACAGCATTATGTTGAAAATAATTTCCCATGCATTGTGGTATTCTTTCCATGCATTTCTGAATTGTTATTCACACATCTTCATAAATTCTTTAGTAGTATATGCAGCACCCTCGCCTCGGAGTACCTCTCTCTTACACACGCTATTACTTGGCAGAAAATTAGCTGCCCTTTACTGCAAGATTTCATGCCCCCCACCCCTTGCCCCTGGAATGAAAAAGAAAATTATTAGTTTTCTGTTTAATCCACCGTGAACATGATAATGGAAGAGATATTCCATAAAAAACTTGCCAGAGATCAAGTAATTTATTCATCCAACATGTGACATATTAATTACAACAATTAAAGCACTAATCTAGATTACATTATAAAATGACGATTTAAAAGCATAAATTTAATAAACCATAGAATGTTTACGTGTTGAAAGGGGATGCAAGAAGTCCTTTTACTGACTCAAGTAGCAAAATCCATGAGCACAAATACTTTACATTACAATCTTTTGCATCTCAAGTTGTATTCTGAAAACTTATTATTTGACAAGCAAGAAAGAAAATCTCTGATTTCAATTGTTTACTTTGCCAACGCCATGCTTCTAGCTACTACCGGAAGTCCACAGCCATTGGCCCAGGTGAGGAGAGCAGTTTCTATTGGATGCGCACTCCAGTTCATTTGTATGTTCATTTTGTACGACCCCTGGCAAAAATTATATGTAGAATCACCACACTAAGAGGATGTTTATCCAGCTTTTTTACTTCATGGGTCATTCCATGTCAAATGTCCAAATAGCTCCCACTTGACCATCTCAGATTTGGCTGAAAAAAATTGCAGTGAGTGCATTCACCTCCTAATAGGAGAAATCCAAAATTTTAGCTCTCAATGAATGACAAATAGTTTTGTCATTCAAAAAAAAATTTTGCAACTAAGTTCCAGCCCTTTTTGAACAGCGATTTCTGAGGAGCCACTTTCACATGGCTATATCTAGAAAAGTATTTCAGCTAGGTCTTTCAAATTTTCAGGGGTCAGAATCTGCTACTCTAACTTGAGGAATATGGGCTTATGAATGTGTCCCTTTTGTTCATCATATATTTCTGCGTGCTTAAAGTTGCTCGAAAATTTTACTCTACGCTCTGTGGTAGCATATTTGAAGGACTATAAAAAGCCTGATTTCAAAGACAGGGATTTGGTATTGCACATACAGCTTCCCATACATGTTTTGTATTTTGTATTCTAATTCTGCCCGTCTTATGAATAATCTAGAAAATATTAAGGCTTGAAAATGAAAAAAATAAAATTTGTGCTATTTTTAACATTTTATACCAAAAAACAAATGACACCATCATCAAATTGACTGTTTTAGAGAGATTAGATGCCTGTTAATAACATATCCAAAATTTGTGATGGGATTCTGCTTTATTTGCTCAAAATAAATTTTTGAAAATATGGTATTTTGGTGGACACACAGCATTTAATTGCATCAAAGGCATATTCAAACATTATTTTATAAAATGCTCATAGTTAAAGATAGAAAGCTTAAACTCAACAAAGTGCTTTATTTCATAAATGTTAACTTACACTTGAATTATAACCCATACAGAGTTTTCAGATATATATTGAAATACTGTAGTCCCAACATCAGTGGAAGATCAAACTTGTTATAAATCATTACTTAAAATTATTGTATCAATGAACATTTACATCCAAGTAGAAAAAATTAACCTATATGCTTCAATTAGTAATAACCAGTGTTAAAAAGAGTTTTTGGCAGTCCTGCATAATTGCAAATTATGGAACATTTTAAATGACCAGTTGATAGCAGTTAGCACAGATATACTACACAAATTATTTGAACTCTTTCATGAAGTTTTCAGCTACTTTGGTGTCCTGCTCCTTGAGTGCATATCTACATCCAGTTGTAGTGCTTGGGACTTCAATCTCAGCAATGATATGTTGCACAGGTACCCAGCATAGGTCTTCCCTCCTGGGCCAGAAAAAAACTTTTTGCTGGGCCGTGCGAATGCATGAACTGTTAGACAAGTTATAGCTTCTGCATGACAAAACACATTTCTAAACTTACAGCTTAAAAAATTTTGCAATTAATTTTTATTATATTTTTTAGGTTGATTTATTAATAAATTAATACAAAGAGTATATATATGATACATCATTTAATCTCTGATTAAATAAAATGGCATTCTTAACACATCCTCTGTAAGATAGCTATATTGCATTAGATAATTAATTTTTGTAACACTTCCAAATTCATAACAAACTTGAATTTTTGGCCTTGTTAAGGTTGTAATATTTCAATATCTAAACACTGCATATGGGTTATTCTTCAAGTGTAAGTTAACATTTATGAAATAAAGCACTTAGTTAATGATAGAAAGCTTAAACTCAACAATGTGCATTGATAAAATAATGTTTGACTATGCCTTTGATGCAATTAAATGCTGTGTCCACAAAAATACCATATTTTCAAAATTTTATTGCGAGAAAATAAAGCAGAACCCTATCACAAATTTTGGATATGTTAATAACAGGCATCTAATCTTTCTAAAACAGTCAATTTGATGATGGTGGATGGTGCCATTTTTTTGGTATAAAATGTTAAAAATAGCACAAATTTTATTTTTTTCAGTTTCAAGCCTTAATATTTTCTAGATTATTCATAAGAGAGGGGCAGAATTAGAATACAAAATACACAACATACATGGGAAGCTGTATGTGCAATACCAAATCCCTGTCTTTGACATTAGGCTTTTTACAGTCCTTCAAATATGCTACCGCAGAGCGCAGAGTAAAATTTTCGAGCAAATTTAAGCACCCAGAAATATATATGAACTAAAGTCCATAAGTCCATATTCCTCAAGTTAGAGTAGCAGATTTTCACCCCTGAAAATTTGAAGGACCTAGCTGAAAAACTTTTCTAGATATAGCCATGTGAAAGTGGCTCCTCAGAAATCGCTGTTCAAAAAGGGCCGGAACTTAGTTGCAAAACTATTTTTTTATGACAAAACTATGAGGAGTTGAGAGCTAAAATTTTGGATTTATCCTATTAGGACGTGAATGCACCCGCTGGAATTTTTTCAGCCAAATCTGAGATGGTCAAGTGGGAAGTTTCTCTGAAATTCGGACACTTGACATGGAATGACCCTCAGCAAAAATACATAATCGCAGATATGACGCAAAACAATTTTTTTTTCTTTAGCTGAACAGTCTGGCACCATGAAATATACCACAAACTAATTAAATGCCATTTTTTATCTCAAAGAAAAAAATTATGGAGTCACTCAGTGTTGAGGAAAAAAATTATGGAATAATTAACAAAAAATCTGAATTAGTACTTTGTTGCTTCTCCTCTGGCTTTTGTGGCAGCCTGAATTCTTTGAAGCATGGACTTCACAAATGAAAAACAACATTCTCCATCAAGCTGGTTCCAACTTTATTGAATAGCATTTGAGAGATAAGCTTTGCATGATGGGGCCTTGTCATGGACTATTTTTTTTTCGGCAGTTGCTACGGGTACGGCAGTTTTTCAGTGCATTTCAATGTGGAGAGGTACAGCAGTCCCCATTTCAAGCCCAGCCCTAACCTAACCCTTATCCTAACCCTAACCCCTAACCCTTCCCCTAACCCTAACCTTTCCCCTAACCATCATCCCGAATACTTATCCTAATCCCTTGAAATCGACTGCCGTACCAATAAAAACTGCCTTGTCTCTAGACGCTCCGTTTTTTTTTTTACATTTCCACCATAAATTTTCAACAGGAGCAAAATCTGGACTGTTTGCTGGCCATATCTTTGAGTTGATATGCCTTTCCCGAAGAAAAGCTCTTACATGCTTTGTTCTGTGACATGATACATTGTCATCCTGAAAAGTTACTTCATCACCAAACCTATTTTCTGGAATCAGAAATTTCAATGCACACCTGCTGCATTGAGGTAATGATTGCCATCTCCCCTGGTCCTTTACCTGACATGCAACCCCATATCATAAATGAATGGAGAAATTTGCTTGTTTTATTCAAGCAGTCATCTTTCTATGTTTCTTTGGAATGACACCAGCATCTTCAGCTTGGCCAATGCAGATTCATGATTCATCACTGACTATCACTTTCATCCAATCATCCGCACTGCATGATTGCTTCTTTTTAACCCAATGCAACCTTGTATTCTGTTCAGACGTTAGAGAGCTAACGATAGTTGTTTGGCTTTTCTGTTTGTAAATACCATTTCATTCAGCAGATTTCTTACAATTCTGACACAAACATCAACTCCTGTTTCAGCCCATTTTTTTCACTTGTTCTGTTGTGCGTTTTCAATTTTCTAGGCATATAGCTTTGATACTTTAGCGTGATCTACCTGTTTGTTTTTCTTTTGTAATCTTCCCATTTTTTTGTTCTTGCACCAAATTTTAGACACTGCTGATTGGGAACAACCAACATCTTTTCAACATTCCATTATCAACTTCTTTCTTGGAGCAGTTTTATAATCCTTTTCATTATTTCATTTTCCAGCTCTCTTGTTGGTGCCATGCATCCTCTCAATTCGCCAAGTCAATTAGCCTCATGAAGGTCAGAAAGCACTCTCTTTTTACTGTGGACTCATTTGCATTTTCAGGTTTGTGCAGGTATTTCATTTAGAAATACCACTTACACTTGATTCCATAATTTTTCCTCAACATTTTTTTTTTTCGCTTAATTATGAAAAAATATGCCATTAAATAAAGTAATTTAATTTGTTTGAGGTGTGTTTCATGGAGCCTGGATTTTAAGTTCATAAACAAAAATTATTTTGTGTAATATCTGCGATTTGTTAATATGCTATGAAGTAAAAAAAAAAAAAAAAAAAAAAAAACATCCTCCATGTATGGTGAGTCCATAATTTTTTTGCTGGGGGTTATAGTTCCTCACCGCCGTTGAGAGTTCTCACACTAAGTGCATGAATTGCATTGACTTTTTGTCAAGTTCCTTCGCGTGGAATTCATTTGTTTGTTGCCCTCTTGTGGACAATGTGTTAATGCACGTTACAAAATTAGTTGGAACCGTTCTTTTTTCTTCTTTTTCACTATTTTGGCCCTTATTGAACGTGACCGAATGACTGTTCTTTAATGATTGTGAAAAAGAGTCCGTGTTTTCATTTCATTCAACCATATCGTGACACTGTTGTTGTTCTCTTGGAATTGCCGAGTCTCACTTGATAGACACAAACCCTCTGAATTTATGCAGACCACGGCCGATATTACGTGGAGTAGCCTTTACCTGAACGTGTGCTGTAAACTTGAACTGCAACGCCAGGGGGAGTGGGCGTTATAATATCATTACAATATCCGTCGTTCTGCTTATTTGAGAACTGCTCGTGGAAATTAGTGCCAGAGTGGAGGTAAACTAAAGCCAGCAGTGGTGGAGTTCGTGTTTGGATATCAGGCGATTCTGTGTGTTTCCGGTTAGGAATTGGCTATTCGCCCGCAGCGGTGTGAACTGGGGGAAAGACATCGGCTATCTGCTCTGCAACGGGGCCGACAAGAGAAGCAGTTTAGCTATTCGCGCCGCGGTGGGAAGAATAAGAGAGCACTTACTGCTATTTGCCCCGCAGTTGGGCTAATAAGAGATTTCATTTTATAATCCGCCCCGCTCTCTGATCTTTAGCGCTGAACGGCTGCGGGGCGAATAGCCTCTTCCATCCAGTTAATAGCTAAGTACGATGACCGGAGGAGACTGCGCGGTGTTGCGTTTTTGCAAATCATCGATGGAAATGACTGGAGAATCAACCACGCAGTTTATTTTCGCAGCCTATAGCATATGTTCACGCTTCGAAATAGTGAGCCATTTTGTAAAAATGACAGATGTGACGTCGGCTAACACAGACGCGGGGACATTCGAAGTTCAGTACAAAAAAATGCTGCGTTTTATGCAATGGCACCATGCTTTAGTCGTTTGATCTTCATCGGGCGATTAACTCTATAGAGCCAGAATTAGAAGAACAAAGATGAGCAATTCTCATTGAACGGAAATGCGCAGATTGACGTTGCCTTGTCCAGAAAGTTATTGAACATATACCACTTCGTTTTCTATTGCTCCAATGAAAGACGAATATGATTAGATTTGATGCTACAATGCCTTTGATTACGTTTAGGCTTTCCCGTAATTTTATGCATCGCACGTCTTCACACCCAAAGAGCGGCGAAAGAGAAACTGGAGTACGGTTTCGTGTAGCTTTCCCAGTCCGGCCCATGGAAGGAAATAGACCTGCGGGATATTGTCTTTTTTCTCACCAGTGAATTGAGGGTTTTATGCGTCTTACGCGATATTTCAGGCCGTTAACAGGCAGTACGCCACGCAAGGCGACCTTTTGGTTGAAAGAAATTAGATATCCCCTCCTCAACATTATTTTTAGATCACCGGTCGCCGTTGGCTATTATTTATTTAAATAGATAAACACTTGTATTTATTATTTCTGAGACAGCAGATGGTCTAATGAGATGCTATAAAAATGGAAGTGTAAAAGCCTACTATAGAAACTCTCATGGCCTATGTGTTCCGTCTCATTGACAATCATTCACAAAACTCAGGAAGGTATTTGCCTTCCATTGTGTAGGTAGCTATAATCTTCCATTCATAGCTTACGTTGCCTACCTTGGAAATGCCGTAGTGATTTGAGTGCAAGCGTCTGAATATCTTCGTGATGTAATGTGACAAGACATTTCTTGTTTCAGTGTTTTTTTCCTCGTCACAGACCAACTCACTAGATTGACAGCTAATATAAATGTATATTAACCAGTCCAACCAGCGATGTATAGAATAAATATTTTCTGGCCAAATATTTTTGAGAAACCTCACGCAGAACTGTGAATCTTAAAATTTTAGCAGTAGCAAATTTGATGTGGGAGAAAAAAAAAATGTGCATAAGATAACGTCAATTTTACAATAATGATAGAGCGAACGGGAAAAGTGATGCTGCAGCCAGTGCAGTGGAACGCACAGAGACCAGCCAATTGCAGCTCGGGGGACAGAACGCGCGTGGGGGGAGGTGGAGGGAGGCGCGGGGAGCTACTGATGACTGATCCGTGAAGCAGCCGAGGGCTCGCATTCCCGTTTCTTCGAGCAAAGCGACAGACCTGTGCACTCATCAGAACTACAAAGGCTCTGGGACCTCTGAATAAACAAGAAAACTCGATCGGCACCTCTTGACTTACTGCTATTTTCATTTAATTTTCATCCATGAGATTTTTCAGGCTTACCTTCAAGTGCTTCGTCGACTGCTTTTGAATCCCCTTCGTCCCCATCGCCTGTCTGCGACGCATTGTAAATATTAGCTAATAATACCTCTTGCTATGGCTAGCATAAAAGCTTAGTATAGCAAAAGAATATTTTTAATAACAAAATACAAAAAAATATAAGTAGAGAAAAAAGGGACTGGATGACCAAATATATCTTAAGTTGGTAGCCAGCTACAATTTTTCGAGGATAATTAAACATTGGTTACATTTCATAAAATAAATATAAAATACTGGGACTAGCTGCCAGCTCTCAAGCCAGCATGTCACCAGAGGTGGACGGGCACATTCCAGGTAAGTTTAATGGGCACGAAAAAATTATTATTATTATTTTTTGTTGAGTCCTTTTTGCTCGCTATCAAGCAATACCTACTCGGCTAAATGTACTCAACTACAGTATACCCCATTTTATTATAAGCAGGCTCAAAGTACAAAAGATGATGTGAAGCTTTGATAAGGTCTGGCCACCAGTGGTGCAGTGTCCGCGCCAGGTAATAGACGACTTGGCGGGTGGCTACTTGTGTTCGTGAATAGCTGAGTAACAATAGCCATGTACCCAAAGGTACGCAGAGGTTTTAGTTTGAGGATGTGATACGTAGCCACGTTGCTAATGATTTCTTAGAACTCAGAAGGATTTTGTGCAATTGATGACCCGTCTGGATGCTAAATTGAAGAAATAACGTTCCAGTTAGCTCAATAACCAACTGCTGAGCCTAGTTTCTCCCAAACGGCCCCCCGCCGTGTATGCTAGTTTTTGTCCCAACCACAGATTCAATCGTGAGATTTTTTTTTATGTCGTGTGGTTAACGGCACTGTATTGATTATAACTTAACTGACGAAGCTTACCCACTAGAAAGGTAACACGCTCACTACGTGTGTTCCCTTATTTGATGGAGCCTTGACATCTAGCCACCATCCTCCTTAATTGGCGAGCACATAAGCACGTGTGATATTCATGGCACAGGTACATCTACATTTGTGGCATCAATATCTGTGTATCCTCATATTTAGGCTCGTAGTGCAGGGATATTACAAGCTTGATTTGCTGAGTTGTCAGCAAAGTTGAATGGCCAAGTCACTGGTTTTCAAACTCAGTCCTGGCCTGGGGGCCCCCTGTGTATGCTGATTTTTGTTCCAACCACAGTTGAAATCATAGAATTTCAATAAACTGCTAATTTATCTTAATTGGGTGCATTTCTTTATAGAGCAGTTATTTACCCTCTTAGGCCACATTTTGACAGAAATATCCATGCATACTGCAAAGCACAAAAACGCCATGTCCACATTTTGTTATCCTGGAAACAACTGCATGAAAGAGGAAAGTATAACAATAAATTAAAGAATAAATAGGTTATTATTTGGATAAACTGTGTATAGATGGTCGCAAAAACTAACCGTTTATTGGGCAAGCAAATAATGGTCAAACCCGTTTTTGTGTCATGTTTATGCTATTAAGTTCAAGTCAAGGATTTTGAAAGTATTTTGCAAAAATTGTAATTACATGAAATAACTTGCAATATCGCAAAACAAACACAATATGTTAAAGGATCTTTTATTCATCATGGCATGACTACTTCTGTACAGTGTTTCTTAAGAGGGTAAATAACTGCTCTAAACATCAAATGCAGCTCATTAAGACAAATTAACAGCTTGCTAGTACTCTACAATTGCAGTTGTAGTTGGAACAAAAACCTGCAGCATACACTGTGGGGCCCTAGGATGAGTTTGAGGACTGATGAGTTAAGTTACCAGTCAGCACATCCTTGAAATGCGCTTACATGGTGCTGTTAACCACACAATATAACTAACTACAACTGGTTATGCACAAAGTAATGTTAGCGAGCTAATTAACTGACATTGCACTTCCAGCATTAGATTTTAGGTAACTCACGCTTGACCATCGCTACTTTTTTGGTGGAAATTGCACTCATCCTGCAAGCTACACAAATTTTTGTTAATGTCTATCATACTATATGTTCGAGAAGACGGTATAATGTGCTGTAAAGTTCATAGATAATCTGCTTACAACTGAGCTAATTTCAGATGTTAGTCAGAATCCGTGCCTTAGAGGCTGGTGTACTTGCTATAAATTATTTCAATGACTGTCGTTGATGGGCAGGCTCAAACGCAGGCTCCTCAATGGCCTCTTGGCTGGATGTCTATCTGTGTAGTCTAATTGGCTGTCATATACGAGCAAGATGCTACAGTCAAAAAAAAAAAAAAAAAAAAATTTTAATGCATCGTGTGTTCGTCTATGCCTTCCAAACAAAATACCAGCAAAAATGAATCAAAGATGAACGGCTATATATAATCATATTTAGGATAACGGAAGGTTATAGCTATTGTAAGCCCAAAGTAGGCAACGATAAGCCGGTTGAATGAATGAACAGGAATTATTTTGGAAACCGGAAGTATTCTCTTTATTGGCTGGTAGCTTATTTATTTATCACATCTGATTGTGGTGCAGCTGATGTAGGTTGAGACGATATCATAAATTGTACCCACTCACCCCTTCTCTCTCTCACTCACATGAGCTTGCTCTGTGACTGCTCTAATCTGGAAAGAACTGCTTCCCTTTTACGCATCCGGGTAGCTGTGCCTGCCATCGATACAAGGCAATTATGATTTATTTGTGTTTGTGTGCTGCTCGTAGAGAGAAAAGACACATTTGTGTGTTGCAGAGATAGTGAGGAATAATATTCCCATGCGGTAAATTCAGAGAAAATATTGAGAATGGCGCTGGACAGAGAAAAGGGAGTACTGTGTGCTGTGCATGTCTGAATAAGAGCACAGAATGCATGCGTTAGGAAAAATGTGCTCAAGGGGAGACCACGTGGCTTTGAATCCTGGCTCCTTTTCGGCGCATATATTACTTAGGAGTGCCTTTTCTGTGTCATTAGAATGAACATAAGGGCCAACCATCATGCATGCAGGTGTGACGCTTAGGTTTCTCTGGAATGGGGAATGTTGCATTCAGTCTGGTTCGTCCTTGCATAATCATTTTAATCAAAGTTATTGTTAGCATCCAGGCGATGCACTCACCTATCTGTATCTGTAAACCAGCATCTGTCATATTTGTATTTGCTTTATTGTGCTGATCATTTTTGTATGAGGCTGTTAATCGCATTGTTGTCCTCCACGCCTTTTTACCCCTTTGTTCTGGAACGACCTTGAAAAGAATTTTCGGTTGTAGGTCCTACTTAATATTGAGGCTTTCCAATAAAGTAGTTTGTATTTGTTATGTTGTGCTCTGCCTCTGTCCCTAGTGAAAGACTCAACACTCTGCAGGCCTATGTCAGTTGCAGAATGTGATCAGTGGCACAATTTCACTTAGTCTGTTAGCCTTGGAGAGTGTTCTTCTAACTGATAAACAATGTCATGTGGGGAAATTCTCAGTTTCCTTGAAAAGGGCTCAACACAGAAGTGCATACAGTATTACCATTACCCATCTCATCTCAGTATATGGAAGAACCTCTATAACCAGGCTTTGAAAATTGTGTCCTAAAATTGAAGAAAAATGTTTACAGTGAACTTGAAATTCCATCCGCCCAAAGAAGAGATTGCTTCCTGCATGATTTTTGAACAATTCTGTAATGTGTTAACTCAGTACATTAGCCACATTTTCAATCCTGATTAGGTGCCTCTGTGTGGCACATTAATGAAAATCATGATACCTAGGTACATTCTGCATATACCGGTATGTTTGGAAGATAAATCATTTCTAAACAGTTGGACTGAATGCAGTGTGCTTTACCTGTAATTTGCCCTAGTAGCACACTCCATTGCAGGTCTCAGCCTGTTTTATTAATTGGTGGTTTTTCTGAGCTGCATGGGGCTCTATTTTTATGTCCTGAATTGGTCCTGCAAGGTGTGTTTTTGCCTTGAATGTAAGGGGAGAGTATAATATCAGATTTTACGAGCCGCTGAAAGACCGGGGAATATTTAGTTCAAATCAGGTGTGAATGATGTACAACCCCTATGCCAAAAAAGTTGGGATGCTGTGTAAAATGTATATAAAAACAGTGCAATGATTTGCATATCTCATAAGCTTACATTTTATTCAAAATAGAACATAGACAACATATCAGATGTTGAAAGTGAGACATTTTACCATTTCATGAAAAATATTAACTCATTTTTAATTTGATGGCAGCAGCACATCTTTAAGAAGTTGGGAGAGGGGCAACAAAAGGCTGGAAAAGTAAGTGGAGCTGATAAAAAAAAAAAAAAATGGCTGGAGGAGCATTTTACAACTAGGTAGGTTAATTGGCAACAGGTCAGTAACATGACTGGGAATAAAAAGAGAATTTTAGAGATGCAGAGTCTCAGAAGTAAAGATGGACAGAGGTTCACCATTCTTCGAAAAACTGCATCAAAAAATTATGGAACAATTTCAGAAAAATGTTCCTCAATGTAAAATTGTGAAGACTTTGAATCTACAGTGCTTAATATCATCAAAAGATTCAGAGAATCTGGAGAAATCTCTGTGCGCAAGGGACAAGTCCAAAGGTCGATATTGGATGTTCGTGATCTTCGGGCCCTCAAGTGGAATGGCATAAAAAACAGGCATGATTCTGCACTGGAATTCACTGCATGGGTTCAGAACCCTTCCAGAAATTCATTGTCTGTGAACGCGATTTGCCATGCAATCCACAAATGCAACCTAAAGCTATATCATGCAAAGAAGAAGCCATATGTGAACATGACCCAGAAACGCTGCCATCTTCTCTGGGTCAAAGTTCAATTAAAATGGACTGAGGCAAAATGGAAAACTGCTCTGTGGTCAGATGAATCAAAATTTGAAATTTTTTTTTGGAAACCACGGACGATATGTCATGCGGACTAAAAAGGAGAGGGACCATCCAGCATGTTATCAGTGCACAGATCAAAAGCCTACATCTCTGATGGTATCGGGTTGCATTAGTGCCTATGGCGTGGGCAGCTTACACTTCTGGAAAGACACTAACAATGCTGAACGGTATGTAGAGGTTTGACAGCAACATATGCTCCCATCCATACAACATCTCTTTCAGGGAAGGCCTTGCATATTTCAGCAAAACAATGCTAAACCATATACTGCATCCAGCACAACAGCATGCCTTTGCAGTAGAAGAGTCCGGATGCTGCATTGGCCTGCCTGCAATCCAGACCTTTCACCAATAAAAAACATTTGGCACATCATAAAACAAAAAAACCGGCAAAGAAGGGCTGGACTGTTGAGGACCCAGGACTGTTGAGCAGCTAGAATCCTACATCTGACAAGAGTGGGAACACATTCCTCTCCCAAAGAAAACTTCAGCAATTGGTCTCCTCACTCCCAGACGTTTACAGACTGCTGTTAAAAGAAGTGGGGATCCTAATCAATGGTAATCATGGCCCTATTCCAACTTTTTTGAGATTGTTTGCTGCCATCAAATTCAAAATAAGCAAATATTTTTCATGAAATGGTAAAATGTCTCACGTTCAACATCTGATATGTTGTGCATGTTCTATTGTAAATAAAATGTCAGTTGATGAGATTTGACAATCATTGCATTCTGTTTTTATTTACATTTTACACAGCATCCCAACTTTTTTGGGGTTGGGGTTGTAATTTGGTCATAATTTTATTTGTAGGAGAAAGGTTGCTAGGTAAAGAATTTTCATAGCGTAGACTGAAATGATGGAGATTGCGTTTTTTTTTAAAAGAGCCCTTTCACTTTTTCCTCTATAGGGGATCGGGGGATCACCCAGGGGGAGACAGGGGTTCCGGTGGAAGAAGAGGGCGGGGCTGCACGCCCCCTGGTGGCTGTGCCTGTGGTTGGTGGGTCGGCTGTAGTAGACGGCCCAATCGCGGAGAGAGAAACCTGGGCCAGGCAAATGGACTTCATTATGTCTTGCGTGGGCTTTGCTGTGGGCCTTGGTAACGTGTGGAGGTTTCCATATCTCTGCTACAAAAATGGTGGAGGTGAGGCCTGAAGAGTCAAGTGTATGTGTCCCGCTGCACATGTGCCGTTCAAGCCTGATATGGACTGCTCCTCAAAAAATAACTGCAGATGACTCCTTTTTAATGAGCGCTGTAGCGTATGTATGTCAAACTTTAGCCTGGGAAGATAAGGGCAATAGGATTTGTTGGAGAACAAGTGCTAAACTATATGTGTTTGTGTGCTAGAGAGAGAGTGGGAGGGAAGGAGATATAATGAATGAAAGAGTGGAGCATGACTCTGTGCACGTAGCCAAGCCCTTTGCACACGGTGTCGCATAACTGAGGGCACGGTTTTCATCCGCAGTCCTTCCCTTTGATAAAGCTTCTCATAAACATTGCCAGTCTGTCTCCCCTGGATCACACACAGCCTTTCTCCCAGTTATCCTTTACCTCCCACTAAAGGGCGTTCCTTTCTCCCGCTGCTGCCCTGCCTCCCTCAGAAGAAAGTTCAGCTATTGCTTTTTCTTATCGCTGTCCCTGCCTCCTCTTTGCCAGTCCTCCCTCCTTTGTTGCAGTCCTGCTACGTTAGGTCATTTAATGTGTGTTTTAGGTCCGTTCTCAATGCTTTTGTCCCCTTATCTTGTGAATCAAGCCAATGACACTCGCCAGCTGCTCCTGTACTTGTCACATCCGCTGCGGAACAATGACTTGCTTCAGTTTTTTTCCTTTGTCCAGTTGGTCTGGCGACCACGCCTTCCCCCTCTGCTCCACCAACCGGTGCACAAAGGTGCATTCTCCCATCAGTAGGCGCTGCAGAGATACAATATGGACAAGCAGCGTAGCACAATGAGCGGCCTGTGCCCGCTTGTCCTCATAGTGTGCTCTGCCTTGTCCTTGACCGAATCGTAGGATACAGTGTGGAATAGGTTTGCTGTTATGTCCATCTCATTTATCTCTGAATCGTCAGCCTTGCCTGCTCTACATTGGGGTCTTGTTGTGCAACACAAAAATGCTCGGATATATCCTGAAGCATAATTCTGTTCTATTTATTTTCTTGTTGCAACTTAATGTCTGAAGCCAAAACACATTATTTGGTCTATGGGATATGTACATTTCAAAGCTGAAATTATCAAGAGAAATTGTTGAGAAAGCTCTAAAAATCTGAATAATTGATGTAAATTAAGGTCACTGCCTCTGCTTCTCACTTGAACTGACTCCTGTACTGGTGTTTATCATGTCTTACTTTATGTTTTTCTCCCCCCTCCCTCTATTTCTCTTTCCCTCTCTTGCTCTCCCTCTGATATTCTTCCTTATAAGGCCACAGTGAGACTGTCATACACAGTGAGCATGTGAGCGAAGGAGCGTAGCGTATAAATGTTTGTTACTGATTCCTCCCTCCTCTCTTTCCCCCGTATCTCCTCGTGGTTCCTTCTTTTCCTTATAGAGTTCCTCCTGTCCCTTCTTGTCCCGTCTCGTCCCTTTTCATCCTGCTTTATTTTCTTCTTGTGACTTGAGTCATCTCTGCCTCTGCCTCCCCCTCCAAATATTTGGTGTTGGTTCCTTCCCTGGGTATTTGTATAAGGTGAACCAATGCTGCCCGATCAGGAGGTTGATCTTTTCACAGGTTCAAAGGTCCTTTTCTAATCATGATATGAATCAAAACTGGGAGAGCAGTGACGTAAACAAGCCCGTAATCCTAGGTTTTGAAGTCTGTATGTGGTCACCAACCAAATGCACTGCAAAAAAACAAGCAATAATTCCATCGTACCATGCATCTTAATCTTTATTTAGTCTCAAAAAACTCACTTTTATTGTCTTTTTTCTCAGTTAAGACAAAAATTCTGCCAAAGAGGTGAGATAATTTTGACTGATCTCTAGATTAGCCAATGGAATTTTAAAAAATTTTACCTGTGAAGCACATGGTTACTTACAACCCCATTTCCAAAAAAGTTGGGACTCTGTAAAATATAAATAAAAACAGAATGCAATGATTTTCAAATCATTTTAACTTTATATTTATTTGAAAATAGTCCAAAGGCAATATATCAGATGTTAAAACTGATAAATTTGATTGTTTTTTGAAAAATATCTGCTCATTTTGGATTTGATGACAGCAAAATGTTTTGAAAAAGTTGGGACGGGACAATAAAAGACTGTTAAAGTTGCATGATGCTTAAAAAAAGACAACTGGCAGAACATCTCACGGCTAATTAGATTATTCAGCAACAGGTCAGTAGCATGATTGGGTATAAACAGTCTTTCATAAGTGAATATGGTGAGGGCTTAACCATTCTATGAAAGACTGCATGGGGAAATAGTTTCACAATTTAAGAATAACAGTTACAACTTAAAATTGCAAAGAATTTGGAGATTTTATCCTCTATACATGATATCATTAAAAGATTCCGAGAGTCCAGAAAAATCTCTGTACGCATGGGATAAGGCCAAAATCATATTGTAAACGGCTTTGATTTTCAGGTGTTTAGGCAGCACTCCAGTAAAAACAGACAGGATTCTGTGGTGAAAAATCACTGCATGGACTCAGGAACACTTTCGTAAACCATTGTCAGTAAACTCAGTTTGTCACTGCAGCCACAAATGCAAGTTAAAACTCTGCCATGTAGAGATTAAACCAGATATAAACAAGATCCGGAAACACTCCTTGTTTCTCTGGGCCCAAGCTCATTTAAAATGTACTGAGGTGAAGTGGAAAACTGCCCTGTGGTTTGACTAATCAAAATGTGAGATTCTTTTTGGAAATCATGGATGCCACATCATCTAGGCTAAAGAGGTTTGGTCTGATTTGTTATCCGCGAACAGTTCAAAAGCCAGCATCCATAATAGTCTGGGGGTGCATTAGTATACATGGCATGGGTAACTTGCACATCCGTGAAGACACCATTAATGGTGAACGATCTATACAGGTTTGGTGCAACATTTACTGCCATCCAGATGCCTTTTTTAAAGGCGAGCCTTGCTCATTTCAGCAACACCATGCCAAACACCATACTCTGCAATGTATTACAACAACATGGCTCTGGAATAAAAGAGTCTTGGTGCTAAAGTGGTCTGCCTGCAGTCCAGACCTGTCACCCACTGACAATATTTGGCACATTATTAAACAAAAAATATGAGAAAGGAGGCTGCAAAGTATTGATCTGCTGAAATCCTCCATAAAGAAAGAATGGGAAAACATGTTGCTTTCAAAATTACAGCAGTTGGTCTTCTTAGTTCCCAAATGTTTACAGACTGTGGATTGAAGAAGACGTGATGCAACACAGGGGTACACATGCCCCTGTGCCAACTTTTTTGAAACCTGTTGCGAGCATCAAATTCAAAATGAGCACATATTTTCCTTTCCAAACAACAATAAACTATCTCAGTTTCAACATCTGGTATATTGTCTTTCTACTATTTTCAAATAAATATATAGTTCAGATGGTTTGAAAAATCATTGCTTTCTGTTTTCATTTACATTTCACGCAGTGTCCCAACTTTTTTGGAAATGGGGTTGTAAAATAAGCCAATGTTTTCTACTTGAGAGAGAGTAAATCGGAAGTTGAGACTCATGATTAGATTGTAAGACTTAAATGACCTGTTAAGACAGTTTTTGCTGTGTGCTGTCGTTCACCTGCCATCAAATCAGATTATATGGATTTTGTGACCAGGGGGCCATTTGCATTTCCAATGCAGTCAAGACATATCATTTGTATAGGGATAGAAGTCTGCCTGCTTATTCAACCTCGAGAATGAATGCAAGTTTGTCCTGAGGGATGTTTGAGTGGAAATGTGCTTGCTTGAGAGATATGCTTGCACAGTCCAGTGGAGACATCTCGTAGATTACCCCCACTCTCTTTCAAGGTCAGTGGTTTGTGTTTTTGTACACAAATGTGGTAGCAATGAAACATTGTTATTTCTCCTTTTGCCTACTTATCCCCTTTATTCTGTGACCTTGTCCGTGTATTTCTGGGAGGCACTGTCACCCGTGCTCTATCTGTCCACACACACACACACACACACACCCACACGTTTCCCACACAGATGTGCATGTTGTTTTTTTGTTGCAGGTGTGTTTCTGATCCCCTACATGCTGATTGTGTTCATTGGGGGGATACCGGTGTTCTTCCTGGAGGTTGCACTGGGACAGTTCATGAAACAAGGTGGCGTGTCAGCCTGGAACATTGCCCCACTTTTTAAAGGTAAAGCACCAGAAGGAGGGCAGTGTGTGGGGTCTTATTCACAAGTTTATATGTTTATCTTCAGTGTGTAGGTCTTCTTTGCTATGGGGTGTTTGTCCGTAACTCTCTAAAAGCAGCGGTTTCACCGGGATATTTTTGTCTTATGTATGAGCATCGTATAGATTTTCTAAAGTTTGCAGAATAATTGCTGCAAAGTTTAAAAAATGGTCAAACAGAATATCAGCCCTCGTACCCGTCGCGCATGACCCTCGTAAAACCTCGTACATGCCACGTAAGAGCCTCCCATTTTTAGGGGAATTCGCTACGTAACTGCCACGCAAGGGAATAACGTGCCTCACAAGAACCGTGTGAGCCGCGTAACAGCCAAATAAGGCATATAAATGCAAGTAATCGCTAGGTATTAGCTGCGCTTTATCTGCAAAGTTTACTCAAAATTCTTGGGACCTCCAACCCCTATAAAAGGGCATGTTAGCAGTGCAAACGCAGCATATACGTTGCATAGTCGCAGCGATGACGTGTCAACCTGGCCTGGATAAATGACCTCGCTATCGCCTCGTATTGGAATAACTAGGTATGTACTAGCCTCGTAGCCGCTACGTAAGTTACGAACTATCCTGGCCTTTTCAGTATATTGCAAATTGAAGAAAATTTTTGAACACTTTGAAATTTCCACCGCGTAAAAATCAACCCTGCGAACACGAAAGAACTGCTTCATAAACTCTAATTAACTTACCTCACATCATCCTGACACTCTGGATAACCCACCACAAACTTGAAAAATTGATTTACGTGGCGATTTATTCATCAAAAATACTCCGGCGAGACGGGTGCTTAATATTCAACTCCTGACACGCAAGTCCCTTTCATCTCTATTATCCTCCGCAATGAAACCCAAACATAGTAAGTCAGTCCATGGTCCAAGCAAATGTTATTTATGTTATATTTTTGATTAATGATATTAAAGTAATTGCAATGAGGTGGGATATTTTGAATCAGAACAAGATTTGCAAATGGAGAGAGAAATTTATGAAGTAAACAGTAACTTAATCTCTTCAATTCTGATTTTTGGTTTAATATCTCCCTAAAATAGGTTCAAAATTATAAAAAGCTTTTTTAAAATATTTTAGGACGATGCCTCATACAAACCCCAATTCCAATGAAGTTGGGACATTGTGTAAGACGTGAGTAAAAACAGAATACAATGATTTGCAAATCCTTTTCGACCTATATTCAATTGAGTTCACTACAAAGACAAGATATTTAATGTTCAAACTGATAAACTTTATTGTTTTTTCGAAATATTCACTCATTTTGAATTTGATTTCTGCAACACGTTCCAAAAAATCTGGGACAGGGGCATGTTTACCACTGTGTTACATCACCTTTCCTTTTAACTACACTCAATTAGCGTTTGGGAACTGAGGACACTAATTATAGAAGCTTTGTTGGTGGAATGCTTTCCCATTCTTGCTTGATGTACGACTTCAGTTGCTCAACAGTCCGGGGTCTCTGTTGTTGTATTTTGCGCTTCATAATGCGGCACATATTTTCAATGGAAGGCGGGACTGGACTGCAGGCAGGCCAGTCTATTACCCGCACTCTTTTACTATGAAGCCACACTGTTGCAACACATGCAGAATGTGGCTTGGCATTGTCTTGCTGAAATAAGCAGGGACGTCCATGAAAAAGACGTCGCTTGAACGGCAGCATATGTTGCTCCAAAACCTGTATGTACCTTTCAGCATTAATGGTGCCTTCACAGATGTACAAGTTACCCATGCCATGGGCACTAACACATCCCAATACTATCACAGATGCTGGCTTTTGAACTTTGTGCCAAGAACAATCTGGATGGTCCTTGTCCTCTTTAGCCTGGAGGACACGATTTCCAAAAACAATTTGAAGTGTGGACTCGTCAGACCACAGCACACTTTTCCACTTTGCGACAGTCCATCTCAGCATTTCTGGGTGTTGTTGATATATGCCTTTCGCTTTGCATGGTGGAGTTTTGACTTGCACTTGTAGATGTAGCGACGAACTGTGTTAACTTACAATGGTTTTCCGAAGTGTTCCTGAGCCCTCATGGTAAGATCCTTTACAGAATGATGTTGGTTTTTAATGCAGTGCCCTCTGAGGGACCAACGGTCACGAGCATTCAGTGTTGGTTTTCAGCCTTCTTGCTTACATGTAGAGATTGCTTTGGATTCTCTGAATCTTTTGATGATATTATGGACTGTAAATGATGAAATTCCTAAATTCCTTGTAATTGCACGTTGATAAACGTTGTTCCTAAACTGTTGGATTATTTGCTCACGCAGTTGTTCACAAAGTGGTGAACATCACCCCTTCCTTGCCTGTGAATGACTGAGCCTTTCAGGGATGCTCCTTTTATACCTAATCATGACACTCACCTGTTTCCAATTAACCTGTTCACCTGTGGAATGTTCCAAACAGGTGTTTTTGAGCATTCCTCAACTTTCTCAGTCTTTTGTTGCCCCTGTCCCAGCTTTTTTGGAACATGTTGCAGACATCAAATTCAAAATGAGTGAATATTTCCAAAAAAACAATAAAGTTTACCAGTTTGAACATTAAGTATCTTGTCTTTGTAGTGTACTCAATTGAATATAGGTCGAAAAGGATTTGCAAATCATTGTATTCAGTTTTTATTCACATTTTTCACAACGCCCAACTTCATTGGAATTGGGGTTTGTATATATTCTGTATCTGCTGGTTGCAGTGCTTCACTGAGGTGACATCATACTTTGGATGAGAGAAATAATCAAACTCAGGGCGCCATGTTTTTATGGTCACTGCATTACATCAAATAGAAAATTCTAGATCTTGTACACCATTTTAAGGTCATTTCTTGGTAATTAAGCAGGACATAATAGGGATCGTTGGAGACTTTGTGGTCTCCTCTAGAATGTAAAATAGGCCTGAAGTACCACAGGTTTGAATACAGCAGCTGCATTTGACAGACCCTTATATGGGTTTTATTAGGTTAATCCAAGCTTGTTATTTTCTTTGGGGGGATCTCGATGCAATGTTAAGACTAATTTTCATGGTAAATCACGTGTGAATACGGGCTCTGTCTCCATCAGGTTTGGGGCTGGCATCCATGGTGATTGTGTTCTTCTGTAACACCTATTACATCATGATCCTGGTGTGGGGCTTGTACTTTCTGCTGCACTCCTTCTCGGCGCCCCTGCCCTGGGCCACCTGCGGGCACGCATGGAACACCCCGAACTGCACCCAGGACTTCCGCCGAGCCTGCGCCAATCGCAGCGGCCTCCTAGCCCTCCCTGCTGAGCACAACCTCTCATCCCTCTCCCTCCCTCTGTCCCTCAACCTCTCCTCTCTCCTTCCCCTCAACTCCAGCTGCACAGAGGTGGAGGGCCTGCGGTCTCCTGTCATCGAGTTCTGGGAGTGAGAGTCACCCCTTTTTCATAGTTCAGCTCTTTCGGCCCCTGAGCTGTGACATTCAGTGCGTTTACATGACGTTAGAGAAAATTGAATTATTGTGTTAGTTCGACTATAACTGGCCTTTTGAAATGCATGTAAACATGTTAGTCCGACTGGAATCGCACTAAATCGAATTTCTCATCGTCCGACTAACACACCCAGATTATGCGGTTAATAATCACATTATGCCTGCATGTATACGTTTGAATCGAACCAAACTGTACTATGCGCTCTGAGCATGCTCCATTCTTTGTGAAGGGCTTTGACCCGGAAGTCTTGTGGACATGTAAACACCAAACTGCTTAGCAAGAACTCTGAGCTCTGACTAGCCAGCAAGTTTGTACTGAACAGTAGCAATCCTCGTCTGCAAGGGTATTGGTGCTTGGACGGTAACACCTTGGGGTGTCTTAACTTCTGCCCTTAATTCACATGATTTTTGGAATAACTTGCGCTTCATCCGAAAATTTTCCTTCCACTCGCCATCGGAAAAAAACGACACTCTCCCACCAGTCATTACTCCTGAACCGCATCCAAAATGCACGGGAAGCCTGGTAGTGTGTTTCTTGAAAGCACAGATGCTAACTTGCATAGTTTGAACCACAGACTGTGGATGGACGAACTATGTTAGTGGCTAGCGACTAAGCATCTGGGAAACGCACTCCGGGGTAGTAGAAAGGGCACGAAGTAGAGCATAGCGGCGTTTCAGCCAAGCTTTGGCTAACGCCATAATCACCGTGGATAGCGTGCATCTCAGTTGTACGAAAAGGATAGTGAACAGCCTGCATTAAACTTACAGCCTTGTAAAGTTGTCCATGTTCTCACCACTCGATCTTATAGAGTCAATGCATTCGACATGCTACTAGCTAGCCGCCAGCTAACTTGTTTGTCAGTTGTTTGGTCTGTGATGTGATCGGTCAATCAGAAAAAGATGCAATACGAACAAGCTGAAAGGCATATCGCCTTCTATCGTAGCGGAGACGGGCATGCTTCGGTCAATAAATCAAATTTTGTCCTACACATGTATACTGGGACAAGAACAGAAGTCCGCTGCCGGATAGCTCACTCGGTTAAAGCATTGCACTGCGAAGCAGAAGTGACTATCACGGCACGGGTTCGAAGCCCGGTCATACCAACCGGCAGTGGTCGGCAGGTTTTTCAGAGTAGCGCACAATTGGCCATTGCGCTACAGGGATGCAAATTGGGAAGGGTCTGCCGGGAAGGGTAATATACAAATGGTAGCTTTGTTCATTGCTTAAGCGCCTCCTGTTGGCCGGACGGGCGCTCGTCAGGAAGATTCTAAACTTGTTCATGTTCGGGTATCCTCCGCCCTCGTTCTGAACTTGCGAGGATTCAACCAATGAGTGTATGAGAAGCAGTGGCTGACAGGCACGTGCTTCGGAGGAGAGCTGCGAACTGTCTTCACTCTCCTGAGTTGGCAGCATGAGGTCGCATATGAGCAAGCCTTGTACATAGTTCCCTAATTGGGCATTCCAGATTCGGGTGGGATTGGAGATGCCAAATTTATTCAAAAAAAAAGAGAAGAACAGAAGTCCGATTGCATGGCTTAATCGAGCAATTACCATAGCTGGACTTAACTGTGCGTGTAAACGTACTGAGTGCCGCAGAGTGTGAACTTCTGTCAAATTCCTTTTACTGCTTCAGAATAGTCTATGTAATTATTGATTAAAAATGTCTCTTGCATTTTGGCTTCATTCACACTCTGTTTACGCCATTCAGAGGGGCTCATATGCTCTCGAGTGATTTTCTCCGTCTTTAGTGAACCTGTCTTTCCTCCACTTGCCCCATTTTACTCAGATGTTCTTTGTCTGCCTGTCTCCATGTTTGAGTGTTCTGATCATGCTTCGTTCTCTCTGCCTCCATGTTTGAGTGTTCTGATCATGCTTCTCCCTGTTCTGTTTGAGTGTTCTGATCATGCCTTGTTCCATGTTTGAGTGTTCTGATCATGCATCGTTCTCTCTGCTTCCATGTTTGAGTGTTCTGATCATGCTTTGTTCTCCCTGTCTCCATGTTTGAGTGTTCTGATCATGCTTTGTTCTCCCTGTCTCCATGTTTGAGTGTTCTGATCATGCTTTGTTCTCCCTGTCTCCATGTTTGAGTGTTCTGATCATGCTTTGTTCTCCCTGTCTCCATGTTTGAGTGTTCTGATCATGCTTCCATGTTTGAGTGTTCTGATCATGCTTTGTTCTCCCTGTCTCCATGTTTGAGTGTTCTGATCATGCTTTGTTCTCCCTGTCTCCATGTTTGAGTGTTCTGATCATGCTTTGTTCTCCCTGTCTCCATGTTTGAGTGTTGTGGTTATGCTTCATTGTCCCTGTCTCCATGTTTGTGTGTTCTGATGATGTTTGAATGTTCTGTTTCATTCTCCCTGTCTCCATGTTTTAGTGTTGTGGTTATGCTTCATTGTCCCTGTCTCCGTGTTTGTGTGTTCTGATGATGCTTTTGTTCTCCGTGTCTCCATATTTGAGTGTTCTGATGATGCTTTGTTCTCCCTGCCTCCATGTTTGTGTTTTTTGATGATGCTTTGTTCTCCCTGTTATCATGTTTGAGTGTTCTGATGATGCTTCTCTCTGCCTGCCTCCATGTTTGAATGTTCTGATGATGTCTGTGTTTCTCGTTCTCAGACGGAAGGTGCTGCGGTTGTCAGGAGGGTTGGACGAGGCCGGAGAGGTCAGCGGTCACATGGTCATGTGTCTGGTGGCCACTTGGGTCATAGTGTACTTCTGCATTTGGAAGGGGGTTAAATCTACTGGCAAGGTGAGCAAAAGTTTTTGTGTTTGTTTATATGTGTTTGAGTGTGTGTGCATAAGTGTGTGTATGTACTAGTGCCAGGATGCATGTTTGCATTTTTATTTTGTGTTGGCTTGTTACTCATTTATAGAGGGCAATGCAGGAGAAAGCAGGACCAGTGCATCTTATTCAGTGGTTAACACATTTTTAAAATGCTTTGTTCTTTGGGTTTCATCAGATTAGCTGCTTGCCCTCCTTCTGAACTTTAACCCCTGAACTATAAAAGCAGCTTTTACACTCAGTTCAGACTGTCTAGACATAAAACACCCAGCCATGCTCATACGTGCTCTCACTTACCTGAAAAAACATAACCTACTGAATCATAGAGCAAGATTTCCTCTTTCATTCCTCTCAGCTTCACCACAAAGGGCTAAAGCTTGATTTGCCTAAGAACTACAGCTTGATTTGCCTGATGTTTTAGGTGTTCGTCAGCTACTAGTTAATAGACTCCCCTGAAACCTTTAGGATGTTTAAGAATGGCTAACACTGAGCCCTAGACTCAACATTGGACTGAACAGAATGAAATCAAAGATAATTGCCGTTAGTTTGTTGACACAGACAGCCGAGTGCCTTGGGGCGATGTGCCAACTGATTCCCGCTCCCTGAGGCCAGAGAGCGCCAAAGCGGCTCTGGTGTGTTGCACCCTGGCAGCACAGTGTTGCTGTGGAGGGCGGGGAGAAGAGTGTTTGGGTGGCTGGGTCTTACCTCAAAATTGGCTCTGTAATGAATTTTCACGACCCCACCCACCCACCTGCTCCGTCTCAGTTATCCAGCTCAGACCAGCTTTGCCTGTGTGCCTCTGAGCTTCCCAGCATGCCCCAAAACACCAGAGGGCCGCTGAGAACAAGGAGCTCCATTCAGCTCTCCGCCCCTAAGCTGCTTAACACCTCCCCCCCCCGCCGAGGACTGAAGTTTTAATACTTCATCGGTCTTGAGATCAAGACGTTATGACAAATGAAGACCACAATGGAAAAATGATCAGTCACATTTTCACATTGTGGAGAAATGATTAATTAAAAATACAAAACAATCTTAGAAACAAAGAATTGAAAAAATATCCAAAAATATATAAATATTATAATAATATATTATATTATTATACATTATTGTAAATATTATAATAATATATACAACCCTAATTCCAAAATAATTGGGACAAAGTGTAAATTGTGAATAAAATCAAAACGCAATGACTTTCAAATCACACCAGCCATAAAACAGAGATAACATAGCAAATGTTGAAACTGAGAAATGTTCCAATTTTATCCACAAAATGAGCTCATTTCAAATTTGATGGCTGCTACAGGTCTCAAAAAAGTTGGGACAGGGGCCTGTTTACTATGGTGTGGCATCCCCTCTTCTTTTTAACACAGAGTAAAGGCATCTGGGCATTGAGGAGACAAGTTTCTTTAGTTTAGCCATTGGAATTTGATCTCACTCTTGTTTAATACAGGCTTCCAGCTGCTGGAGAGTTTTGGGTCTCCTTTGACTGACTTTTCGTTTACAACCCCAATTCCGAAATAGTTGGGACGAAGTGTAAATTGTGAATAAAATCAAAACGCAATGACTTTCAAATCACACCAGCCAGTATTTTATTCACAATAGAACAGAGATAACATAGCAAATGTTGAAACTGAGAAATTTTACAATTTTATCCACAAAATGAGCTCATTTCAAATTTGCTGGCTGCTACAGGTCTCAAAAAAGTTGGGACAGGGGCCTGTTTACCATGGTGTAGCATCCCCTCTTCTTTTTAACACAGTGGAGGCGTCTGGGCATGGAGGAGGCAAGTTTCTTGAGTTTAGCCATTGGAATTTAATCCCACTCTTGTTTAATACAGGCTTCCAGCTGCTGGAGAGTTTTGGGTCTCCCTGGATGGAATTTCGTTTAATTATGCGCAAAATGTTCTGAATTGGTGAAAGATCAGGACTGCAGGCAGGCCAGTTCAGCACACGGACTCTTCTACTACAAAGCCATTCTGTTTTAATAGCTGCAGTATGTGGTTTTGCATTGTCCTGCTGAAATACACTAGGGGCTCTATCTTTCACACTGCCCTACCCGTCATCCGGACCCGTGAATTACGCATATGTTGTTCCACTATCCCTAAACGGTATCTTGCAGCCACACTACCCGCTATTCATTATGGTTTATTTGCGACATGGAGGTGTGCCCACACCATATGCGCTTTCCTAAAATTGCTATCCCACACAGGTTAGAAAGATAGCGGGTCCTCAAACCACCTTTTGAACTGAACGGCTTCTCTCCCCTATGATAAACAAAAATGGGTGGTCTTTCTCCTCTTTAGGTCCATGCACTGGCACTCAGCCCATGATTTTTCCAACAAATTTCAGAACTTTCAGGAATGAAGGTAATTCTGGTGACAAGTAGGACACTTTCGCTTTACATTTTCCAATCGGACAGTCCTATTTTTTTACATGCAAGTTGCCCACAGACCACAGCTGCAAAAACAGGTGTCATGTCGCTCAAAAATTACCTTCATTTTTGCAAAGATTCTGAAATGAGTTTTCGGTGGCATTACTGTGGATGCCAGGCATAGACCTATTTATAATTAAATTGGTTTTTGAAGTACCTGAATGTAGCCCATTATTTTGTCAATGCTGTTAGAGCGGATGGGGAGAGAAGCCACGTCTTCAATTGCCACTTGATTATTCTTGAATTGGAAAACGTGTTAATAAGGGAAAACCATCTAGAATTAGCCAGGACTAATGGTTTTCAATAAAGGGAAGGACATTTTCTCCCAAATTTTCAGGTCTGTTATGAATATTATTTCCCAGAATGAGACCTTCCAAAACTCGCGATTCCCATCAGGCAGTGACGGAATTATGTCACCTGGTTGCAGATGAAAATCACACCGGCCAGCTGTCCGATGCCATGCCTGTTGCTGTTAGGGTTACTGTGGCACTATTTTCCTATGCTAGATGAAAATTCAATACCCACTCTCAATTGGAGCATTGTCCAATTGGTGAAACGATTTTTTCAAAATTTTTTTTTTTTTTTTTTTTTTTTTGAAGTTTCCATCACAAAAGGGGTAGGCTTGATGTTTTTTTTTATTATTACATACCAAAATCCCCAATATGTCATTCCAATAATAACATCAACAACAATAATAATAAAATAATATTATTCATGATTAACTTAACAAAAACAGATCCAATCACAGTCTGGATTTGACCTCATGCACGAGCAATTTAACTTCGTCTTATGTTGTTTCCTTCCGCCTCCATCAATACTTCCTTGAGGATTTGGGATACTGAATTTTTTGTAAAGGCAATGGCACCTAGCACACGGATTGGTTTAACTGGCGTAACGTTTAAACGCCTGGCCTAATATAACGGTCTAGCGCAGGTGTTTTTAATAAATATAGGTGTGTAAGATAGCAACTTTTTATGGGGAACGCCAAATCACCTAATTTTCAAATAACGGGTTTAGGGACTGAAGATACTGCCCTCGGCCTTCCCAATAGATGTCATCTGGAGGGAGCATATGTTGTTCTAAAACCTTATATACCTTTCAGCATTCATGGTGGTTTTAAAACATGCAAGTGTCCCACACCATATGCACTAATGCATCCCCATACCATCAGAGATGCTGGCTTTTGAACTGAAAAAATAACAAAAGGGTGGTCTTTCTCCTCTTCAGCCCAGAGTACACAAAGCCCATGATTTCCAACAAAATGTCAAATTTGCAGAAACCACAGGACACTTTGCTACTTTTTGATGAAAGTCCACTCTCCCTCTCCCCAAGTGAACAACCAGATGGAATTACATCTATGTTGGCTATATGATGTCTATAATCCTCTACAATGGCTTCCTGGTGGTATGGACAGAATTTTAGGTGTCAAATCTGTGCTCTTGTTGCTATCAAAATAATTACAGACATGGTTCTGATCCGAAAAATTTTTGAAATAGACCCTTCCAGCTCTCATGTCCAATGACAGAATTATGTGGTTGGGGATGCAAATTGCATCAACAAAAAGGCATCAGCAAGGAGATAGTGTTCAAGTAACAAATTTCGAACAGATTTATTCAAATCAATATGATAATTTGCAGTTCTAGTATGCTAATGCATTTTCCATAAAATTAATAAATTCAAGTTTCTACCATTACAATTACACGTTATTTTTAACTTTAATGGCAAAAATTGCATGCTCCCAAAAATTATTCATCACATGAACAAGAAACTAACGCTGGTGATGGTTATCGGTTACCAAGTTACTGTGTTTTTTCTAGTAGATATCTGAAAATCGCAATACCCAAAGCTGTCTCAGTAGTGTGTGATACCAAACCTGTATCTCATGGGTTATATCCACCGATTTATCAAAAAAAAAAAAAAAAAAGCTCTGGGAGTCAAATATGTCCTTGTAAGCAGGATGTGATTAGCCTTCAGGGACTGACTGTATATAACTCAAAACTGTTATTTCATTGTTTGGACTAACAATCACAGAGTTTGTTAAATAATACTGTTGACTCTCTGTGGCTGAATACTGTTATATTTGTTTTACTGTTGAGTTTTATCAAAAGAAGACATTATACCTGGTTTAGCTATTTATTTCTTTAAAATCAGAATAGGATCATTTCACACAAGGTATTAAATCAATACTCTTGATTATGTATTATAGGCTGTCAGTAAATGTATACATTCCCCGATCCATGTTTCTCACTCTAGTTGTGACCAAATGGCTTGAGGAGATACACTAAATTACTACTACCAATATCTTCTGATCATGGCAGAGGTTGGGATGTGCGGAACTTGGCGATTCATGGACCCCCAGAAAAAAAAGATCAGGACCCCCATACAAAAGGAACTCATGGGTTTCGGGACCCAGAAAAAAGTTTGCTAATGGAAGCCCTGCCTTCAAAGCCTTTGCAATTTGACATTGAGGAACAGATGAGTTTAAATCTATTTTGGCTTATAGTATGTCTTTTTCAGCCCTATTTTACCTGTGTTCCAACTTTTTGAGACCTGTTGCAGCCAGAACATTTGAAATAAAAAAATTTTTGTGGATAAAAATGTAAAATGTGTCAGTTTCAACTTTTGAAATGTTATCTATGTTCTGTGAAAATAACATATTGGCTCGTGATCTGAAAGTCATTGCATTTTGATTTTATTCACAATTTACACTTCGTCCCAACTATTTCGGAATTGGGGTTGTAATATATAAAATATACAAAAATGCAAAATTTGGACTCTGATCGTTTTTCCATTGTGGTTGTTCAAATGGTTTCAGAGGAAAATACAGTAGTGTGCAGACCACCACTCTCTCATTAAACGGTCCTAATTTTACTTCATTCTTTTTGGGAGAAAATCTATTGAAAAATACTATTGTAGGCAATGAGAGCAAAAAAAAAAAAAAAAATTCCCACACAAATATTGAGGTAAAAATATGGGTAATAAACCAAAACACTGACAACATCAATTTTTTATAACAATTGAAAGGTGCTGCAAATTTTTTTTTTTTTTTTATTCTTGCAGAGCATGAATGCGTGTTTGAAGGCTCATTTCATGATTATTGATGCAAAAAAATTTGTATAAACTGGTTTGAGGCAACGTTATTCTGCAAATTACCTCTGACGGTCGATTGTTCGAGTATATAAGCTGACATGAACTTTGAGCAGTGTCACAGTGCTGAGCACGATGGCACAATGGAAGGAGCTCTCTGAGATTGTTCGTAGCCGCATTGTGGCCTAACATTATGCTGATTGGTCACTTAGAAAAATTCCTGAAGATGGTAAATGCTGCCACGTTACCGTAAGAAACACCACGCGCTTCAAAGAGACTGGTTCGCTGAAAACTAGTGGCAATAGAGGTGCAAAATGGAAGTTAAGTGCCTCTGATGTTTGTTATCTGTGTATGACAATTTTTAAAAATCGTCGGTTGACGGCACAACATTTCCGTGATATTAACCCTTTGATGCATAGAGTACATACAAATGCACTACCATTTGTTGGGATTTGGCAATATTTTGTTGTGTGTATGTGTGTGTGTGTGTGTTTAGGGGGTTGTGCAAGGGGTGCCGGGCGCGATCAGGACCGCCACATTCAAAATGCAAACAAAATAACGTTGTGCTGAAGAAATTTTTCGCGGTGAATAAGCCCTGCTGGCAAAGCCGAAAATTTGAAGGAGCGGCAATATAATCCTATGTTACGGCGATCTTCTAAATTCGATTCGGAAATGAAACGCCAAACATCCCTGCTGTTATCACACACAGCTAATCACCCTGAGATCAAAACTGCAATTTGGACCACTAATGTATCATAAAATTTTACTATGAGCGGCTATTGCCAATCACAGACAGCGAATCTGAAATTATACTCTTTGATTTTTATTGAACTTTACCAAAACAGCAGTATATTAGTCTACATCGCGATGCAAAAATGGCTGCTCAGCTAAATCAAGATGGGGAACAGCGATCTCTTCATGATTTAATTGGGGGAATCCTCCCCAATCAAAGAAGGCTAAAGTGTCAGAGCAGCCACATGACAGAAACAAAAGCAGGGCTATTCAGCCCAAATGGTTCCATTTTCCATGGCTGGAGCAATCCAAATGCTGACCACCAGACCTACTGCATTGTGCTGTGAAGAAGCTGGCAAAAAAAAAAAAATTCCCTCACAAAACAGCATTCCGTAAAAATGGGATATTGTAACACTGAAATAGAGTTAAAAAAAAAAAAAAAAAATTCCCACACAACATCAAAATATGTTGTTCTAAAACCTTTTATATACCTTTCAACATTCATGGTGGTTTTAAAACATGCAAGGTGCCACAATTTTTTTTTTTAATGCATCCCCATACCATCAGAGATGCTGGCTTTTTCTCTGATTATTGATAAAAAATTTGTGGTCTTTGGTTTTCAGCCCGGAGTTCACAAATTACCATGATTTCCAACAAAATGTCAAATTTATACTACCTGACCATGGACACTTTGAGCAGTTTGCTACAGTCCATTTTAAATGAGCCTTGGCCCACAGAACATGGCGTAGTCTGGATCATGCTCAACAATGGCTTTTTTTTGCATGATAGAGTTTTAGGTGGCATCTGTGGATGGCAATGCGGACTGTGCTTACAGACAGTGGTTTTTTTGAAGTATTCCTGGGATCTGGGCCCATTTAGTAATGTCAATGACAGAATTATGCCGGTGAGTGATGCAGTGGCCCTCTGAGGGCCTGAAGATCACGGGCATCAAGTAAAGGCCTTGGCCTTGTCCCTTATGCACAGAGATTTTTCCAGTTTCTAAATTTTTTCATGATGTTATTTTGTCGGCGATGAGACCTTCCGGGGGTTGTCGCGGGTTCCCGGACCTCGGGTGAAATATTTATTCAAAATCAAACACAAATAACAGTGAGCAAGAAATTTGGGGAATAAGACACTCTGTAGATGAAAAATTTTGACCCAGCGGTAGCATTGTCCATTTACCAAAGTTCATCTAAATTTTAACCCTTAACGCGCAGAATTTCCCCTCTTTTATACCACTCAGCAATCCCCTGTCATTCCATTCTGATATATAAATAAATAAATATATATATAAAAACTACAGACCAATCACAGAGGTCGGTGTGTGTTATGTTGTTTCTCTATGCCATGAATATTCCTATTTGTACTGAATTTTTGTATGTAACCTAGTGAACTGAATCGCTCAGCAGTAAAGTTTCGTCTGGCCTTTGCTTTTGTCTGCAATAAATATAGCTGTGTAAAGTAAAACCAAACGGGGAATCACCAACTTTTTTTCAAAAAAGGAGGATGATGTTACTGCTCCCCTTCCCAATCGCAAGAGATATCAGAGCAGCCAAATCAGCTACTACCAGCACTGGGCTATTCTGGCCCAAATGAGGATTCAAATATTCATGGCTAGAAAAAGAAGAATGCTGCCGCCACTGACTGTGACGCGACGGATCCAGAAAAAAAGTTTGCAGAGAAAAACGCATACTTTTTTGATGAAAACTGCATTCCGTCCCAAGTGAACAACTAGATGGAATTACATCTGTGTTGGCTACATGATGTTAATAATCCTCTACAGTAAGGTGGTGGTATGGACACAATATTGTGGCCCGTCAAATCAGTGCTCTTGTTGCTGACTGTGAGTTTGACTGTGCATTACGTTCAGAACGGCGTTGTGCCGATACAATTTTGCGAATGGTTTATGAACGAATTTCCGCGTGCCGTTATGTATAAAATAGCTGCTGATATGTGCTGTATGGCGTTTGGATGATGGAGCCTGACTAAATAACCACAAATTAATTTTCAATTAAGACCTCCTCTTTCCCTGACAGAATTATTCACCCTGCCTTTTTAAGCTGTTCTTTCATTTTTACACAGCCCTTCTTTATTTCTGGCTGAAAAACTAAGTAATGGATAAGGAAACCGTCCTGACAAGAACATGCACTTCAGCAAATGTCCCGCCCAAGTTTAAAATCTTGCAAATGGTAAACGTTCGCATTTCGTTGGCTTCATTCTCATTTTCAGAATTGTGGCCGAAGCAAGAACCCCCCCCCAAAAAAAAAATTGTTTTGACCAGGCCACAAAAAAAAAAAACAATAACGTGAAGGACGCAGTCACTGAACAGATGCGGACAGTGCATTGGATGGCGCAGGAAAATATCAGAAATCAGAAATTCAGAAGTGCAATCAAACTGCAATGCAGCAATGTAAGTTAAGCGGTGTCAGTGCCAAAACTTTGATAGTTTGATAGTCCTTAACTTACAGTACCTGTCAAAAGTTTGGACACTCTTCACTAATGTCACAGCACTGTTTTTAGAGTAATTTAAACGGCTTAACTTCTCTATATACTCGCAAATGGAATTTTGTCGAAGGTTAACAGTCAGAAGTGAAAAGAGAATAATTTACTTGTTTAAATAGTGTCCAAAATTTTGGAATTCTCAAAGAAGCCATATTTTGCAAAGTAAACTGACAAATAAGCTCCTTCTATTTTCCAACAGCTGAAATTAAAGTCAAGCGGTTTTGAGACTTATTGGGCAAAAACGTTGATGAAAAGCGCACCTCAAGTGCAGCACGTCTTCAGGAAGTTAGACAGTCGTGCAGCTGCAAATTCACTATTGTCATATGACTGCCCTTGTTGAAAAAAAGAATGTGAGAATGCTCTGCAAATACACTGCCCATCCAAAAAAAATAGTTGCATGCTCAAATATTGTTGGAACCCCTGTAGCTTTGATTACAGTGCCAATTCATCTTGTCATTGTTTTGACAGCCATATGCAATGCCAGAACATTTAATTTCCATCAGAAATGCCAAAAGTTTTGGCTCGAGATTTTGTCTTCTCGACAAAATGGTTGAACCACTCGGTGGTCTTTCTTGAGCATATCCCAATAACTCAATGTGGTTGAGGTCAGGACTTTGTAGTGGCAAATTTGTCTGTGAAAATGATTCCTCATACTTGTTTTTCTCATTCATTGTTTTCTTTGCTAAATACAGGTCAGAAACTTGCCCCTTCTAAAATACTGTAAAATCTTTTCCACCATCAAGGGATGCGTCTTTCGACGTGATTTTTTAAGAAATGTATAGCACGCGCTTCATCAGTCAGGGTTAAAATGATTTTGCCTGCTGAAACATATTAGTAACCGCAATAATGATCCAATCATAGAATTTGTTCATTTATTTCCAAACGGTGACTTTTTTTTGGACGGTGGCGTATGCCAACAAATGGTGGTTAGTTCGATGGATTTAAGAGTTAGATTTTTTTTTTTGCAAAATAAAGACTGCTTATTTTTTTATTTAACATGTATTGTAAGAAAAATGGGGGTGTGACCAAACTTTTGACTGGTATGTCTGCATTTTTAATCCAAAGTTTTACTATGCATGTGGCTAAAATTTTTTAATGTGGCTAAAGAAATTTGAGCCGTGTTAGCCACGGTGGCTAAAAAAATTTTCTCCTAGTGCAGCCCCTGGGGTGGCCTGTCTGTCCATTATTTTGGACATTATGCTTGTGGGATGCACACTGCCATCCAGTATTTTGGACATTATGCATGCGGAGTATTTAGGGTATCTATGAGCCTAGAGAAAATAAACCCCTCTTAACTTATGTCCAAAATATTGGACAGCATGCAACAAAGGGTTAATTGCACCAGAAGTGAAGAGGTGAAGTATCAAGATCAACAATTTCCAGACACCTATGTGAAAATGGTTGGATTGGTCATGTTGCTACCAAAAAAACACTTTTTAGAGCTGGAAAGGTCAAAAAAAGACTTGAGTTTGCCAAGAAATTCAAGGACTGGACACCAACGGACTGGGAACAAGTGCTTTGACCGATGAATCAAAATTCAAAATTTTCTCATCCAAATGCAGAACTTATATGCGCCGTTGAGCTGGTGAACATTTCAAAAATGACTGGAGGTGGTCATATTGTGGTTTTGGGTTCGAATTCTTTGAAAGCAGCTGGTGATCTCATAAAAATCAACAGAGTCGTGGGTCAAAAGAAGTATCACTGCATCCTTGTGAGGCACGCGTTGTCACCCAGAAAGAGACTGATTGGTCAGGGATTTTATTTTCAACACACTTCGAAGTTATGCAAGAATTATCTCAGTCAGAAAGAATCATCTGTTGACATAAAGTTGTGACTCGGCCTGCCCGAAGTCCAGACCTTCATCTGACTGAGCATATCTGGGATTTGCTTGATACCAAGATAAACAAATCTGTTGTAACATTGAAAGAATCTCTTTGGAATGAACTTCAAACCATATAGAAGGGTTTAGCAAGTGAGGAAATCAAAAAATATGTGAAAACTATGCCCGAAAGATTATATGCTGCGAAGCAAAGGGTGGCCACACTAGATATTGACTTTTTCTCTCAAAAAGACATTATTATTTTTGCTTTTACTATATATTGTGATCTGTTTACTTATTTTCATCTGTATGATCTACAACCCCAGTTCCGAAATAGTTGGGACAAGGTGTAAATTGTGAATAAAATCAAATTGCAATGACTTTCAGATCACATGAGCCAATATGTTATTTACAATAGAACATAGATAACATTTCAAATGTTCGTCAAATTGCAAAGGCTTTGAAGGTCTCATCATCGACAGTGCATAACATCATGAAAAGATTCAGAGAAACTGAAAAAATCTCTGTGCATGAGGAACAAGACCAAAGACCTGTAATGGATGCCCGTGATCTTCGGGCCCTCAGACGCCACTGCATCACTCACCGGCATGATTCTGTTTTGACATTACTAAATGGGCCCAGGAATACTTCAAGAAACCACTGTCTGTAAACACAGTCCACCGTGCCATCCACAGATGCCACCTAAAACTGTATCATGCAAAAAGGAAGCCATTGTTGAGCATGATCCAGAAACGCCGCCGTGTTCTATGGGCCAAGGCTCATTTAAAATGGACTGTAGCAAAGTGGCAAAGTGTCCTGTGGTTAGACGAATCCAAATTTGACATTCTTGTTGGAAATAATGGGCTTCATGTCCTCTGGGCTAAAGAGAAGAAAGACCACCCCTCCTGTTATCAGCATTCAGTTCAAAAGCCAGCATCTCTGATGGTATGGGGATGCATTAGTGCATATGGTGTGGGACACTTGCGTGTTTTAAAAAGCACCATGAATGCTGAAAGGTATATAAAGGTTTTAGAGCAACATGTGCTCCCCTCCAGGCGACATCTATTCCAAGGAAGGCCTTGTGTATTTCAGCGGGACAATGCAAAACCACATACTGCTGCTATTACAACAGCATGGCTTCGTAGTAGAAGAGTCCGTGTGCTGAACTGGCCTGCCTGCAGTCCTGATCTTTCACCGATTGAGAACATTTGGCGCACAATTAAACTAAAAGTCCGTCAGAGGAGACCCAAAACTCTCCAGCAGCTGGAAGCCTGTATTAAACAAGAGTGGGATCAAATTCCAATGGCTAAACTCAAGAAACTTGTCTCCTCAATGCACAGACGCCTCCACTCTGTGTTAAAAAGAAGAGGGGATGCTACACCATGGTAAACAGGCCCCTGTCCCAACTTTTTTGAGACCTGTAGCAGCCAGCAAATTTGAAATGATTTGAAATTGTAAAATTTCTCAGTTTCAACATTTGCTATGTTATCTCTGTTCTACTGTGAATAAAATACTGGCTGGTGTGACTTGAAAGTCATTGTGTTTTGATTTTATTCACAATTTACGCTTTGTCCCAACTATTTCGGAGTTGGGGTTGTAATATTACATTAAATAAATACTTGTATAATACTTGTTCTTTGATTTATCTTCATTTTGTTAAGTGTGTAATCATCACTGCACACTACTGTATTTCCACAGCCCCCCTGACCTCACTCCTGATGAGTTGGTTTTTATGAGCGTACCTTAAGCTGAATAATGAAGTGTCTGTCTGTTGTTAGCTGTGGGTCTGTAGCAGTTACGCAACACATTATCGTTGTATTGGTGGGGTTTTCAGTTATTTTCTGATCACTTTTCTGGTGAGTTATACCAAGAACTGGAGGCAGCACAAATTTTCATAACCAGATGCAAGCAAATTCAGCATTGCAATTGCTTTGTTTTATGTTTGCTTTCATGGAATTTTTTTTATGGTATGCAGTAATAATTTAATTTATGGTGTGTGTGTTTGGTCTAATTTAATCAAATTATCAATTAGATTTTGCTTAATTGGCTGAGGGGGCAATTACTTTCCCTCCGCTGGCCACTTGGTGTTGCAGACTTTTGCCTTCAATAAATTAAGTGATCATATGAAAGCTTTTTAACAACACCATATTGGCCTTGCTTGTTGCATTATGCAAGTTCTGATGAAGATATCTATTTTATTAAAATATTAAAATATCTCTTGTTGTTATTGCACATCCATTTGATTTCATGCTGTCTTAATTTGGTGATTACAAACTCTTTCATAAGAAGTACAGTTACAACATACTATTTACTTGTCTAAGTTCTGAACTGGTACAGAGATCTTACAGTTTGTGGTAGGTAATGGCAAAGTGAACCTCAGGCAGTTGACTCTGCCAGCAGTTCAATGGCTTTTAATGATGTGTCGGTCCAAATTTCAGATTTTATCTCCTGCAGACATTTCGTAATCAGCAGAGGAAAAATAATTGCTCTCACAATGTCAACAAAAATTTTTTCTATTGTAGTTTATGGACTCCATGCTTTAAATCAGATAAATCCAGTGCCAGCAGTTGTAATGGTTACTTTGGATGAGATTTACAATAATATTTGTGTTTTTTTCCTGTAATGAAAAGTTTAGCTGTAATGATGGGATTTAGAGTTCATGTGATACCTTGATACCCTCAAATGCCCAAAGACAGTTATATCTTTGAAAATACTACACACATTGTGATTCGTGTCTGCCAGTCACATTGAACTATGTTAACATTTGTGCTCACATACTTTGCAGTTGTGTTTAGCAGTGTATATTCAGCATTTGGTGTGGATCCAGTCTGTTGTTTGGGTTCATCCTGTACTATGCAGGCAGTAATTGCTGTAGCTCTAGCTGTAGCTGAGCCTCCATGTCTTCCCCAGGTAGTGTATTTCACCGCATTGTTCCCCTACCTGGTGTTGGTGGTGCTGCTGGCCCATGGTGTCACCTTGCCTGGTGCTCTGGATGGGATCGTGTACTACCTGAAGCCGGACTGGTCCAAGCTTGCAGAAGCCCAGGTTCGAGTACAGAGTGTTTGTGTGGCTGTGTTTGTGTGTGTGTTGGTGTTTGTGCGTTTGCATTTGTTTGAATGGGTCTGTTCATTTGTCTGTGAGTCAGAGCGCATGTTTCAGTGCACCTTTGATTTGACTCAGCACGCACATGCTTACTGATGCAAAAGGCGCCATAATGCTGACCTGTGCCTATGAACAACCACGGTCTCCTTGGTGCACACATTCCCCGTGGAATGTGAAATGTTATTGCTCTCTGGCAGCTGTTAAGCCATCTCTTCAGAACAATTAAAGTGTCACTGAAGTCTTTTAAAGCTTTGAAAATGAGAATAATTTGCAATGCTCTGATTCATAATTTAAATGAATGCTTCTATGAACATTTCTTGAAAGCTGGAATGGGCATTTCCAAGGTTTGCATATGAGAGAGCTCTTCATTAGTTTTAATGGTTAAAAATGCATTATTTACTGTCCTTTCCCTCAGCTCATTGTCTAACCATTTTGCAGAAGCTCGCAGTACCACATCTCCGCTCTGGAGTATGGTAGATTCTCGAGAAAATGCTGCAAAAATCATACCAGTGTGTTGTTTGGTGGGAACTTAGTATAATTACAGGCTCCCAAACATTTAGCTAACCTGTAGTTACTGTATGCTGTTTGTTGGCTCAGTTTTGTCTTCTTAGTCTCAGATTTAATATTTTTGACAACTTGCTAGCTTCATGCTAGCAGCATGCACATTTATGGATTTAGTGTCATTATTGCCCATTCCAGGCTGCCCAGGACAAATGATTATGTGTTGAGGATTATACTAATCTTTGAGGAAACAGTAAAATTTAATTTAAAACTAAATGGGCGCTTGGTGGGGTGCCTGCACCACCTTTCCTGACCTTTCCTGCATTGTTGACCTTGTCTTTTGGCCTTGACTGTGATCACCTTTTACTGCCGTCACATCTTTCTCACAAAGTTTCATTAGAAATGGTATCAAACTTTTTCCTTTATTCTGCTTACAAACGTATAGACAAACAAACAAATGCGGGTGAAAAATCAAAGTTTTCCAACTTTGTTGGCAGAGAGAACAATAACGGTCTAAATGTGTATTGGCGAATGGACTTTCTGTTTTGGTGCTCTCAGAAAAATAGAAACATTTTTTATAACATTAATTGTATACCAAAGGTGTGAATGTATATGTGTTGTACATGTACTGTCTCTTAAACCTGCCAGAGTTGCTATGCATTGCTCTTTCTGATGGAAAAATCAACAGAAGCAGTCTTAGTCAGATGTTGGGCCTCCACAAGCTAACAGAACAGCTTCAACACACTTAGGCATAGAGCTTAAAAGTGTACAACTTTACTGGAGGGATGGAGTACCTTTTATTAAAAAGATGTTTCCTCCTTTTGTGTTCTGATGATGGTGATGGAGAGCGCGGTCTGACACGTTGTTCCAAAATCTCCCATATGAGTTCAGTTCGTTAGAAATCTGGTGATTGTGAAGGTGGTGGCACATGTAATGCTTAGGATTATTTTCATACACATAAAACCATTCAGTGACCCCTTGTGCCATGTGAGGCTTGGGCCTTTGTCATCCTGATAGAGACCACTCACATCATGACAGGAATGCTTCATCATAGGTGATCCCATAGAACAACTGCATTGATTTGCAGTGACCCTTCCGCCTTCAACCCCTTTGCGCAGAATACAGATAAATGCCAATTTTTCCTTTTATGCATGAACCTATTTAGGCCTTATAACTCAGTATTTGTGTCACAGAGACTCCCAAAATTATTCCAGTGAAGCAAGACATTTGGAAATTCAATTACAGAATTATTTATAAGTTAATTTTCGGAATTTACGGACAATGGCGTCGATATCTGTGTTAAGGAGATGACCCAAACCATGCCAAGAAAATGAACAGAGGCATAACATTAGTAATTTTTTTCCACACATTTATTTTGGTTTTTTTCTGTTAATTTGTCACCTGTCAATATGCTGCTGTTCTGTGTGCTGCATTGAGTCCCAGTGTGAATGTTCATAGCAACTGTCCTCTGATCTCTCAGGTGTGGATTGATGCTGGAACGCAGATCTTTTTCTCATATGCTATCGGCCTGGGTGCGCTGACTGCACTGGGAAGTTACAACCGTTTCCACAACAACTGCTACCAGTGAGTGCTCTGTGCAACGATACAGTGTATTAAACTTAGTAAAACAGTTAACTCATCATTTAAAGTGTATACTGAACCCCCAGCTCTGAGCCAAACTCCACTTAGAAAATAATTTTTAAAAATGCAAAAATTGTGCTCCAGGCTGAGGAAGGGGCTGCATAGGGGGCAGGGAGCAAAGGTCGGTTTCAGTAATCATTGGATAAATTTGAACTATGGCAGCTATATAACCAAGGAGCCACGTTAAATTTATGTGGAAAAAAATAGCAAAAATAATGCAAATTTAAAAACTAAATTGGTGACGGGAATAAAATTCTACGGAGGTCTTGTACTTACTATGACCCAAGATGTTTCACTTCTGCTACTCTCAGGTCTTGCTGGAGTTGAGCCATAAGATCCTGAATGGTTAATGGTATATATATACAACCCCAATTCCAAAAAAAGTTGGCATGCTGTGTAAATTGTAAATAAAAACAGAATGCAATGATTTGTAAATCCCATAATCCCACATTTTATTCACAATAGAACATAGACAACATATCAGATGTTGAAAGTGAGAAATTTTACCATTTCATGAAAAATATGAGCTCATTTATAATTTGATGGCAGCAACACATCTCAAAAAAGTTGGGATAGGGCCATGTTTACCATTGTTTAGTGTCCCCTCTTCTTTTAACAACAGTCTGTAAATGTCTGGGAAGTGAGATGACCAATTGCTGAAGTTTTGGGAGACTTAGAGTCGTAAAGGCTGTTTCAAGTTGTTGGGAGACAGCCGAGGATTGTAGAATGAAGGCGGTATAAATAGGCTGGTTGGTTAAGACGTGCATGAATGGATTGACGTTTTCAAATGGATTGACTAACCTGCGTTTAGAACTACATTAGCTGAGTTTCAACCTGTGGGTGGCAGGCACTTTTCATATTTATAATACAAAATGTAGAATTAAAATACTTTTGGCTGAATCAATTAACAGCACTACTACCCATATACATTGGTTTTCAGCTGAAAAAAGAGGTTTTAGGGTTAAATTACTCTTTAACTCTTTCAACCCCAGATATTCTAGCATCACTATACCCTTCAACCCCACAGCCCTCTGTAGAGGGCTGGTCATTATCTGGACATTGTATCTTACTGTTATCTCTGGAATCCCATTAAATGTAACCTGATATGTTCCAATCAATTAGTCAGATTGTTTGAATTTTCCCTACAGGAATTTGGGGTTGAAGGGAATATGTTGGTCAGCCCTCTGTGGAGGGCTGTGGGGTTGAAGGAGTTAATATGAATGTCAATATTCATTTTAGTTTGAATTCAGTGATAACTCAGCTGTATTTTTATTCTACAATTTCAGTCTTCTTGATTATCTATGATCTGAATGTCTTCTGTCCTCTTGGCCTTGTGGTCACTAATACTGCGAATCTCTGGTTTAAATAGATGTTCCATAGCATGTGGAATCCCTTCTCAAGAGCATTTGCTGTTGCAGTCAGTTTTTAGTGATACATATGACCCTGCAGTCAAAGTCCTCACATGGCCATTATTGAGTAAAAATGAAGGCAGTTCGCGATCTCTGGTACAATCTTTCATGGATAGATTTGACTTTGGCCTGATTTTTGTTGTTGCTAGTAGCACCATGTTTTCTCATCACGAGGTGTAAGAGTAAGGTCGCAGTCAGGTCAGATTTTCAGGTAGGTTAAACCTGTTGAGTCCCAGTTGTTCATGAGAATCCGAATTGTACTTTTAAAGTGATTTAATTTTGCTGAAACCTGTCTCAATTGGGACTAATCTACTCGTTTCTGCCTGTTATTATTGTGTACTTTCAAGGTCAGGTTTTGCTTTCAAGGTCAAAGTGTTCAGGTGTGAAGTTCGGCTTACTCCTAAGAGGCCCTTCCTAGTTCCTGACCTGGCTGCTGTACCTGTTCAGTGAACCTTGATATGTTGTCTGTAGCTCCATGTATTGGTGTACTGAATTTAAATTAAGGCAGGGTTGCTCAAGAGATTTGCAGTCCTTTAGCTCTAATGAAGTAATTAGAAAAATTCAAATACTTTTTCAGTGTTTTTCACAGTCCAGTTTTGTTGATTACACCGTTTTTCTGTCCACTAAAAATGACTTAAATGAATGGTTTCTTTCTCACGGAACATTTCTGTACCGAGTATGTTAAGTACTGTGCTTTTCCTGAGGTTCACATAATGTTCCATGGTTCTATAAACGTGTGACTTCAGTAGATTACCGTTCAATTTTGCTTTAATTTCATGGTTTGACTGAGCTGATTTTAGCTTGTTTGTGGTCAAGCCTGAGTTGCATAGGCCCTCTCCTTGGCGTGCTAGATCTAGGCGCCTCCTTACTTTGCCTGAATCACTATGTAACTTGTGGTCCTGTCACAAGGCTTCCATTATGAATGCAGAACTGTTTATCGCAATGCAATTTTGGACATCTAGTTAATGGTTTGATGAGATAAGTGGTGTTTAGAATTGAAAAACTGCAGTTTTGAATAAAAGCACACTAAACTGTGTGTGGACATTATCTGAACTGTTGACTTGATCATACCGGACGTATATCAGATATCAGAAGATGTAGTTACGAGACCTGCGTATCTGGCAGTCGTATAATTGATGGATAACATCAGCGACATTGTGTATTGTGTACCCCATTAGTTTGCTCTTCATTCCTGTGTCTGCAGATCTATGCATTTTTTTTTTGCTCTTTTCACTGACCCACAAGATGCAGAACATACTGATTGTGCCAAGTAAGAGGGGAAAAAGTGAATGTGAAGTGTGATGTTGGATACTTACGGTAAACATAGTTACTGGAGATGGCTGCCTCTGTTTGAGTGTCGGGTATCTGTTACCTGTGGGTGTGTCCACTGCAGCAGTCCCCATCCACTAACTTTGGAGACAAATGACTCCTGTCCTCATGCCGTGTGACACGCAGAAACCTTTGGGAAAGTAATGAGAAATATTTAAAACTGGAAATATAAGCGACCTATTCACAGTCTAAAATGGGAATGTGGTCATTTGAATTCAGGTTCCATTGCCCGCCTAGCTTAGTGGTTATTCAACAGTGGCACGTCCGTTTGTTGAAAGCAGACATTTCATCCAGTGGAATCTGAGTTGTTTTAGCAAATTTTTTTCTGACTAGACTCATCACGGAAATGGATACTGCCCACTACATTCTGTCTCATCCTTTCCCTCTTTGTCTTTTCTCTTTGTGTGCTTTCTCGCCCTTCCTGCCTTTTCTCTCACTCCCTTTCTATTTCCACCTTCATTTTTCCACTGTGACTGTCTGGTCCTCTTTTAGCCTCCTTCTCTCTCTCTTCCTCACTCCTTTGCTCTTACTCTGTCTCCCTCTCACTCTCTGCCTCCTTTGTTGTGAACTTAAAAGGAAAAATGATTGAGCTGTATTGACTGGGTTCTGAGATTGAGGTTGACTTGGCAGTGTAAAACTGGCACAAGAAAGGTTTGTTACAATTTTCTCTCTCTCTCTCTCTCTCTCTCCCTCCATCCTCGTAGGGATGCCTTTGTCCTTGCCCTCATCAACAGTGGGACCAGTTTCTTTGCCGGCTTTGTGGTCTTCTCTGTGCTGGGCTTCATGGCGACGGAGCAGGGGGTGGACATCAGCAAGGTTGCAGAGAGCGGTGAGACCCGGGGCGATGTGTGGGTGACACAAACACACCTCTCCCTCTGTCTCCTCTCTTCCTGCTTTTTTCCTTTCATTTCATTCCACCACTCAATACAGTGGTCCCCTTGTCTCACCCACTCAACATGAAACAGAACCTCTGTTTAATTTCCTTAGCATGTAGGTAGTTCAAAAGTGTATGGTATGTGGGCAGACAGATAACAGTAATTGGAGGGGACTGTGGTGTCCCAGCGTTTCTGCTGTGGCCTCCTGCTTCTGCATGCTCCTGTCTCTGGAAACCTCAAGTTTGATTGCCGTCTCACATAACTGTCAGCCCTGGCCAACCATTTCATTTACTGCTGCTAAATGCCCTGAAGTGCTGCAGTCACGCCGCCCTCAATCACGTTCAGCGCTCTGAATTAACGGGCTAGCCTTTGCTGCCAAAACGTGCTGCCGTTCGGTAATGTCTCTGACGTGAATAATTGATGAGCGGTACATTGTGAAGCCAGCGTCTGCGCTCTCCCCCACCTCAGGCCCTGGCTTGGCTTTCATCGCCTACCCGAAAGCGGTGACCCTGATGCCCTTGGCACCTCTGTGGGCAGCCCTCTTCTTCTTCATGCTGCTGGTGCTGGGACTGGACAGCCAGGTCTGAGAAACCAGCCGCCCAAGCTAAGCCTCCGCACCACTCTCATCACCACTCGACCTCCGATCAGGGCTGCCGACATTGCCGCCTGTTCATGAAGCCTCTCAAAAAGCAGGAGCGCTGGTCTCAGATCAGTTTCCCCAGCCAACATTCTCCCCATATCCACTATAACTGGAAAGGACAGAACTAATCCTGTACCAGCGCTCTTACTTTGAGAAGTTTTATCAATACAGGCCTTCATTTCTGGAAATTAGAGATCAACCATCTCATAGATGTTATCGATCTCTAATTAAGCACTGCTTTGACAACATCTAGAGATCTCTTTAAGTAGCTAACTGGTAGAATGAGTAAGTCAAGTTTGGTTTGAAAGGGAAGCTTACAGGACTGTTGATAAAATGGGCAAACCAGCTTTGATGCGTAGATGGACAATGCCCAGATCAGACATGCGCCAACTACAGGGCAGCGATGGTCAGGTTTTGCCAGCTTTCACTGGGCTGTTCTATAGAAAAAAAAATCTGCCTCTGATACGAGTTGATTTTAACTCATTTCTGGATTTGTCCTTCTTACCTCGAACAAATCTAGAAGTGAGTTAAAATTATCTCACATCAGTGGAAGATTTTTATTTTAAAGAAAAGAGGTAATAGAAATAAATGTTATAAGTGTTAATACAAGATTAAAATGCTTGGTGAGATTTTGTTTTTGTAGCCATATGTAGTGAAGGAGCAGCACAGTCTCCAAATGTGATTCAGCGGTGATGCAGCTCTGGCTCTCGTCTTCCTGTGGACCCCAGTGTGACTGATGGCCTTGTTTTGTATGCGCGCGTGTTAGCCAGTTGTAGGGGAGAGTGTTTCAGACACAGATGAAAGGTATTCAGTCATCTCCTGTCTCTCTCTTGCTCTGTCTCATGCCTCAGTTTGTGGGGGTTGAAGGATTTATCACGGGAATTATGGACATGCTTCCCCCTACTGCGCTGACATGCTCTTTTCGTCGAGAGGTTGTCGTAGCAATCTGCTGCATCACCTGCTTCTTTATTGACCTCTCCATGGTAACAGAGGTAAGGGTTTAGAAATGAGAAAGGCTCCGGTCTGAATTGGTTTGAAATGCCACCTCACATCCAGTGCTCTGCTTAAATGATTCTGCTTTGGGGAGGTAGCTTGAAAATTTTTTCAGGAAATTATTTTTTGTAACCTATTGAGTTCCAGATGGTTGGGAGATTATTAAAACATAATAAAATATAGAATTACAGTTGAATTGCAGTTGTTACAGCGGTAATGGTGCCTTTTGTATTTTTGACCTGATCAAAATTTATTAAAAATTTTGAGAATATGGCTGAAATAGATTATTTTAAAAAGACAGGATTTTTACATTTTCCTCTTTGTCATTTATAACCTTTTTTATTTTACCTTTATTTTCACTTTGTTGAATTATGATGTTCCGATAACAATAGAAAACAAAGGGAATTCGAAAATTTCTTGTTACTTTTTTCAGCATGTTTACAGAAAGGTCACTTCAAATTTTTAAGCTGAGCAAACCAAGCAAGAACACATTTTGAGTAAGATAAATTAATGTAAGTGGTCTAATAAGATTATCTCTGTTTTTGGTGCTCTCTAAAAGTTGTCCTCTCCTCTTCTCCCCACCTGGCCCGTGCTTGTTCCTTGTGCAGGGAGGCATGTACGTGTTCCAGCTGTTTGACTACTATTCCGCCAGTGGCATGACTCTGCTCTGGCAGGCATTCTGGGAGTGTGTGGTGGTGGCCTGGGTCTACGGTAAGAGTCTGGACCTGTTTCATCTGGAGACTACTGGCCTTTTTCCTTACACGCACTGGCCTGGCTTCATTTGGTTTGACACGGCTGTTCAGCGCAGTGCAACTGGCTTAGGGTTTGCATTTCTATTACAACAGGGCTACCCTCTTTTAAGGTGTGTCTCTAAGTGATGATGTGCTTGTCTTGCGTCCATAACGTTTCAAATTGGGCCTCTCATATGCGCCATCTACTCGTGCACTGTGTGCCTGAGTGATGACATAGTCCTCTGGTGTCGCCACTGCCCGCGTCAGGTGGTCCATCTTAGAGGTGGCGCGTGCTTAAAGTGGTTATGGAAATGCACATATGCCCGTCTCGGTTTGACTCGACGTGGCCATAAGTGCAAATGGAAAAACCATATGGGAGAGCAGTTTTTCAAGTGCTGAGCTATGCTAAGATGAGGTGTGTGTGTAGGTGAAAGTGCTTTTGTGTGTTTGCTGTGTGTGTGCATGTATGAGAGTGCTTATGCACAAGAGAGAGCTTGCATGCGTGTGTATGTGTGTGTGTGTGTGTGTGTGTGTGTGTGTGTAGCATGTTTGTGTATGTGTTTGTGTGTTTATTGTGTGTGACTATGTGTCCATGTGTTAGAGTACTTGTGTGAAAGAGTGAGCGTGTGTGTGTGTGTGTATATGGGTCAATGACATGACATGCAGATTTTTGTGTCCGAGCGTACTACTTTGGTTTAAAATAATTTTAAATGATTCATAATAATCATTATTTTATTCTATAAAACCTGTTTAATTTGAACATATTTCCAGTTTATCATATTTATGTTTTGCCATCTCAAACCCTCAAAATGTTAGGTGGCACAACCGTCCGAGCAAGTTAACACTATGTGAAACGTATTAAATATGTCATTTAGAATATGAATTAATATAATATTAATATGGGGGCATAATTTTATATTAAAGGAGGACTATCATGGCTGGGAAAGTTGGGGGTTATTATTTCAATATATCATAAAAAAAGCTCCTACGACTTTGTTTTCTTTATTTTGCGATTTCTTTAATTTTTATGAGCGATTTTACAAAATTAGTGGACCGCGCCATTTTCACCACAGCAGACGAAAATTCACCCTCAATCCGCTTGGGGCGTCCCTAATCGTGACGTCAGTGTGGCTGTCAGCGCCATGAATTTCCATTCTCCTTCGGTCCTGCACTGAGATTGTTGAATGACCGAGATATTCCCGCTTCCTCTATGGGGCAGACAGATGAGCTTGATTATTACCTTTTTCTATCCGACACAACTTTAATTTAGAGGTGAACTAACATCAGAGGCCATTTGAAATGCTTCGGGAAAGAAAAGCGCGATTTGAAGTCTGCTATAATTACCAGCGAGGCTGGACAGCTGCTGTCACATTGGCATAATTAGCTCACCTTAAAACAATTCCCGTGTACTTTGCCTAACTTTTAATCAAGCCATTTATTCAGCCAACTGACCAATCAAAACCAAAATCAAGCCAATAATGATTTAGAGGAGATAATGAGAAGCAGACAAACCGAACCAGGCTACCGTGCTAGATTGAAATAATGTCAGTAATCTGAATAAATAGCAGACCTCTGAATTCCACCTCTTGTCGGAAAAACTTTCACGATATTAAAAAAAGATTTCTTAAAAATAAAATCATGTTAAGATGGCCCTGGTTTTTAAGCGTCTAAAAATATACGCAAAGTAGAGAACATTGTGTGAAGCGCATCAAACGTGAATGTGAGAGAGAAATTATTTTCGCATTGCAAGCAATGGACAAATGCACCGAAGACAGGGCAAGCACGTTCAGGCAAATCTGTGCCGCAAATTTTAAACATTTTTTATTTAATAATTGTACAAGATTCGCACACAACGGCCAAATGTAATAATCAAGCAAACACATTCAGGCTAACTGCGTGCTGAACTAAGCACAGTCAGGGTCTTCAAAATCATCCTCCTCTACTGGACAATTGCTTTCACCCCCTTCACATTTACTTGGCTCAATTTGCAATCAAACAGTTGATTCGCTCAATGAACAATTTTAAATTGGTTGGTAGTCTAATTTATTTAGATATCCATGTATTCAGACATTTTGACATCGCATGCATCATGCACATGAATGCATGTGGCAGGCGCAGTGACGTTATGATCTCGCAAGTTCTCATGCCACTTGTGGCATTAATGGCGGCCTCCTGGAAACAGCAATTCCAGCTAATTAATGGTCATTTAAAAGAACAGGGAGTATGTATGGACAAAAAATCGACCGTGGATATTATGTTGGAGTTAATTACTATAAGATTAAGTCCAAATGTGTAGGTCAGTATAATCCTCCTTTAAAACCCTTTCAAATAAACAAAGTTTATTCCAAAGTTAAATTGTTTGGAAAACCAAAATACCCGCCCCCTACAATAAAGAATACATAAGCTACTTTTAATACCCAGCTCATCTACAAAATTGTGATGTTTTAGGCAGAGTAGACACTCTCAGGTATACTTACTAAAAATCACTTAGAAAAAAAAGAGGGAAATGTGTGTTTTTTTTCAAGTAACTTTTGGTTGCGCCACCTGACATTTTTTGGCTGGTGAAATTGCAAATACAGTTTAAAACTGAACTAAAACCCTGTAAATGTTGTGCAACCATTCAGACTTATTTAAACACACTCTTCCAACTTCAAATAAATGTATTCTGTACATTTTTACAGATTTATTTAAAAAAAACATTTAAAAAAGCTCATTTGTCATTGACCGATGTGTGTGTGTGTGTGTGTGTGTGTGTGTGTGCGTGAGAGAGAGAGAGAGAGAGAGAGAGATTAGTGCATGTGTGAATGTATATCTCCCTTGATCTGTAAAAATCTAGCAGGGCGGATTGACAAATTTTTGCAAAATTGAGAGAAAACTTACTGGTTACTGGAATTAAGCTGTTAGAAATTAAATTATAGTGGTGGTTTTAAACAATTTTACTCAAAAAAATTTTGAGGAAATACCTAGCTAGTGTGTCCAAAAATGGGTCAGACTAATTTTCTTAAAAAAATGTTTTTTCCAGATCAGGGGAGATATGTGCTTGTGTTTTCAATGTGCTTCAGTGTGTGTGCATGTGTGAGTGTGCGTGTGTGTGTGTGCACGTTTGAGACTGTGTGTGTGTGTGTGTGTGTGTGTGTGTGTGTGTGTTTGAGAGAGTGCAAGCGTGTGTGAGAGTTTGCATGTTTGAGAGTGCTTGTGTTTGAGAGAGAGACCGCGTATGTGTGTGTGTCTTTCTTGTGTGTGAAGGTGTGTTTGCATATGTGAGAGTGTTAATGTGTGAGAGAGAGAGAGAGTGTGTGTGTGTGAGTGTGTGTGCAAGTTCTCAGTGCTGCAGCATTTTCTTGAGAATGGCACCTGACTGAAGTCATAAAGGAGCTTAGTCATTCCTAAGTCAGAGTGGGAGAATGAGTGGTATTATTGCTCTGTATGGACATACTGTAGATCTTCTCTTGTCTTTTTCCCTTCTCTATCTATTCCTTCCTGTGATTTTGCTCTTTCACCATCTCAGTCTCTTTATCCTTCTCTCCGCATCTCCTGCCTCTCCCTCCCCCACCCCATCCTGCCCTCTGTCCGCCATGTTTCTCCAGGAGCGGACCGCTTCATGGATGACGTGGCGCGGATGATTGGCTACCGCCCACTCCCCTACATGAAGTGGTGCTGGTCCTACATCACACCCTTAGTGTGTGTGGTGAGTCTGCTATCATGAAAAGGTTTTTCGGAATAGGATTGGAGCTTTTGAACTTGCATTAGGGTCAGAGCATGTACACCTAAACGTGTAGTATATGGGTTCTGTCCTTGATTTCCGACCCTGCGTCAGTGCAGGCTTTTTCCATTTTTTTTGAAGATTAGACGCCAGTGAATAACCCTTGAGTGGTTTTCAGTAAGCAGTGAATGGATATGGATAAAAATGCTCTGTATATGCCTAATGGAATGTGCACAGTGTTTCTGGACTTTGGCGGCTCTGGGTAGACATTATGACGCAGCGAAGGCAGACAGCAGTGCTTGCCCTGCAGATAGGGCTCTTAGAGGGGAAAACTGCACCATCTGCTGGATATTAAAGGGACTCCTCAGATGTTCCCTTCTCCCACCGACGCAATAAAAATGCAAATGAACTTCAGCGAGATATGAGACGGGAACCCACAGGAGCGATTCTCGAATGTAATGTGCAGTGAGATGTTTGGCGGTGTTACCGTTTTCTTGTCTGTCATACTGTGTCCTCTCTGTCTCTGTGTTTAACATGATGCTCTCCTGCTTCCATGGCTGCAGGGTGTCTTCCTTTTCCACGTAGTGAACTACGAACCTCTGACCTATAACTCGAGGTACGTGTACCCCTGGTGGGGGGAGGCTTTGGGCTGGGCGCTGGCCCTCTCCTCCATGCTCTGCATCCCCATCAGTGTCTTCTACAAGCTGCTGCGCTGCAAGGGGTCCCTCAGAGAGGTGTGTGTCTGCCACTTTATCTGTCTGTCTGTCTGTGTGTCACTACTTGTGCTGCGCTTTGTCAGAAATGAGGCTAGTGTCGCGTGTGAGAGAGATAGTGGTCATTTTTAAGGCAAAGACTGAGAATGCTGCATGTTTGTGTGTGTGTTATGATACAGAAAGAGTGAGAATGCTATGTGTTTGTGTGTATGATACAGTAAGAGGGAGAATGCTGTGTGTATGTGTGTGTGTTACAATACAGAAAGAGTGGGAATACTGTGTGTATGTTTGTGTGTGTTACAATACAGAGTGCGAGATTGCTGAGTTAGTTCGTTATGATACAGAGGGAGTTAGAATGCTGTCCGTATTTGTGTGTTACGATGCAGGGAGTGAGAGTGCTGTGTTTGTGTGCGTTATGACTCAGAGAGTGAGAATGCTGTGTATGTGTGTGTGTGTGTTACGATGCAGTAGGGCTGGGCGATATGGACTAAAAGTCATATCTCGATATTTTTTAGCTGAATGGCGATAATTGATATATATTGGTATTTTTTTGGTCGGAACCGGGTTTACAGTTCTAAGGCTATTTGACCATGACTTCCAGTACGCATGCGCAATTGTATCATTTTCGGACTTGGTTATATGTGTGCAGGAATAGGAAAAGGGGTCACTTGGGATTTTTACCATTCTGAGATTAACGGGGTATCCTGGAGAACACTGATATCCTGGTATCCGGGGTGTCCTGGAGAACACTTTACTGTGCACAAATTCACCCAATTTTTTTCTCTAATTTTTCTCAGAATGAAAAACTTGGATCACTCTTTGATTTTGCTGGAAAATCTCAATTTTCATAAAATGACCCAAGTGACCCCTTTTCCTAGTCCTGCACACATATCGGTAGGCTTGTTACTCTCATTTCTAGGTGATTGTCGTTATTTAGCTAACTAGCTCCATTTGGTTGTGGAGAGGTACTGAATGAATATTTGTGAACATATATTCGTTTGCAAACGAGCCACCGGTAGTCAACTACTCGGTTTTCTGTGCATTTAAAATCCGCAAAAGTTCGTTCAAACTCAAATGAGTGGTGAAGTCACCTCGTAAGCTTTAAGCAATAAGACCGCTGGCTATTTGCGCTTGAGCTTATCAACTATAAACTCTGAGCATATGCTTCTCAAGCTCAGGCTAGGGTGCATGGCTGTTGCAGAATAGAAACTTGCTAGGGGGAGGTGCGCGGTTCTCAACAGCTTTGTTTACTACCAAACAAATTTAATTTCCGTTTGCACCTTAGTGGTTGCAGATTCCCATTTGTGATATCTGAGCATTGCGCTAATTCCATGACTCTGTCTCTCATTTGCGTTTGAACGAACGTTTACGGATTTTAAAACCACACAAAACTGAGTAGTTAATTAGCGGTAGCTCGTTTGCAAACAAACTATATATTAGGGCTGCGCGATAAACGGAATCGCGATTATTTTAAGCGCAATAAAAGTAACTGCCACTATGAGGCAGACAGTCGAAAAAGATTACCTTTTCTATGAAATCATTTGAAATGCTTCTGGGAAGAAAACTGTGCTTTGAAGTCCGCTAATTAACAGCGAGGTTGGACAGCCTCCATCACCTTGGCATAATTAGTTTACCTTAAATCAATTCCCGTGTACTTCGCCTAACCTGCAGTCAAGCCATTTATTCAGCAAAGTGACCAATCAAAATCATTATTGGCCACATTATGGTTAAGAGGAGATAATGAGAGGCAGACGGACCTAACCAGGCTACCGTGTTAGATTGAAAGAATGTTAATAATCTGAATAAATAGCAGACCTCTGAATTCCACCTCTCGTAGAATTTTTACATATCATTAAAAAGATTTCTTAAAAATAAACTATTTTAAGATGGCCCTGATTTTTAAGCGTTTCAAAACGTACACGAAGTGGAAAACATTTTGTGAAGCATCTCGAGCGTGAAAGTGAGAGAAATTATATTTTCGCATCGCACGCAATAGACAAATACAGCGAAGACTTGGCAAACAAGTTCAGGCGAATCTGTGCTGCAAATTTGTTGCATTTTTAGCTTACCGGCCCTATGGGCCGATAAGGTATTGTCGTGGTGTGCCGTCCGTTGTCCGGCGTCTGTCGTCCATCGTCCAGAACATTTTTTATCTTTTTTTTGGCCAAATGAATTTTCGTGTAAATTTGCAATAACATACTACTAGACCGTATCTCCAGACGTTTTTCTCGGATTTTGATTGAATCATTTTTGTCCGTTTTATGGGACCTTGAAATTTTGGCTCCAATGTTAAAGATAGGACTGAGAAATTTAAAAAAATTATTTCTCAAAAACTGCATGATAAATTTTTTTCTAAGTCAGGCAATCAACTTACCTTGGTACCATCAATGTACAGTGCGAGCGCCATTTTGATTGAATCGACGGAAGTGGGTCTATTGGGGGCGCTGTACTTCATGAATATGCAAGATGGCCTGTGGAGGCCAAATGGTTGCAGACAGAGATTAAGTTTGTATTATCGACATATAGGAAGTCATATTTGACCTATACATTGACTTTGGTAAAGTTGACCTCAGATGACTTTGAAAGGTCAAACTTGACGTCAGCGAATATATTAACAATGTTAAAAGATATGACTTGAAATTTCAAAAAATTATTTCTCAAAAACAGATAACTTTTTTTCTAAATCTGGCACTCAACTTACCTTGATACACTTTATGTTCAGTGTGAGTGCCATTTTGATTGAATCCACGGAAGTGGGACTAGTGGGGGCGCTGTACTTTAACATTGGGTCTTATGGAGAATGGGCCAAATCGCCTGTGGAAGCTAAATGGTTGAAGATAGAGCTTAAGTTTGTATTACTGACATATAGGAAGTAATATATTGCCTATATTTTGGCTGTGTTAAAGTTGACCTCAGATGACCTTGAAAGGTCAAACGAGGTCAAGCAAAATGTTATAATTTTCAAAGGTTTCTAGGCTTGAAAATATTGAAGATTGGAAACATATTTGGATTGAACACTTATAGGAAGTCATGCATGCCCAAACTTCACAGTGAAATTTCAATGACTTATATCAGCAAAATGGTTACAGATAGTTTCAGTTTGTATTGGAGATGTATAGGAAGTCATGAATGAACTTTCATTTGGTGGCCTTGAACTTGACCTTCGGTGACCTTCGAAGGTCAAACTTCACATAGTGAAATTTCAATGACTTCTATCACCAACACTTTTACAGATAGAGCTTAGGTTTGTATTGTGGCCATATAGGAAGTCATGTATGAAGTTTCATTGGGTGACCTTGAACTTGACCTTCAGTGACCTTGAACGGCCAAACTACACAGTGAAATTTCAATGACTTACATCAGCAAAATCGTTGCAGATTGGGTGTAGGTTTGTATTGGAGAAGTATAGGAAGTCATGTATGAACTTTCAATTGGCGACCTTCATATTGACCTTCGAAGGTCTAACTTGACCTAGAGAAAATTCAATGACTTCTATCACTGAAAAGGTCACAGATGGAGCATAGGTTTGTGTTACTGACATATGAAGTCACATATGAACTTTCATTTGGTGACATTCAGCTTGACTGTTGATGACATTTGAAGGTCAAACTTGACATAATACAATTACAATGACTTGTCTTGCCAAACGGTCACAGATGGAGTCTAGGTTTGTATTACAGACATATAGGAAGTCATATATGAACTTTCATTTGGTGACCTTCATATTGACCTTCAAAGGTCAAATGTGACCTAGTGAAAATTAAATGACTTGTATCACTAAAATGGTCACAGATGGAGCCCAAGTTTATGTTACTAACATCTAGGAAGTGACATATGAACTTTCATTTGGTGACATTCAATTTGAGTGTCAGTGACCTTTGAGGTTCAAACTCGACAATGAAATTACAATGACTTGTGTCACCAAAATGGTCACAGATTGAGCCAAGGTTTGTATAGAGACATTTAGAAAGTCATATATAAAGTCCATTTGCTGACCACAACTTGACATTCTGTGACCTTTAAAGTTCACAATTGACATATTGAATACATATTGGCATATTTTAATGGCTTGTGTCATCAAAACTGCTTCAGAGCTTAGGATTGTATTACAGAAGGTCTTATAAATTTATGTGAACTTTTATTTAGTGACCTTGACATTGATTTTCATTGATTCAAATGTCAAACTTCACATGAAATTTTCATAACTTGTATCATCACTGTAAGACTGCTTGCCGATAAGCTACAGGACCCTTGGTCCTATTTTTTATTTGATAATTGAACAAGATTAATTTAAAATAAAGAAATTCATAGCTCTTGATTTTGGTTACTTTTGAGCGTCTAAATAGCCGACAGTGAAGGCGCTTTCACACTGGACGCGAAACAAATTTTTCGCACGACAGATTATGTGTCGTAGAAAAGGTAATAAGCAAGCGCATCTGTCTGCCTCATAGTGGCAGTTACTTTTATTGCACTTGCGATTATTGCGATTCCGTTTATCGTGCAGCCCTACTATATATATATTTACTGACCAACCCCTCTTCTGCGGCTCACTCCGTCTCCATGTTGTCGCTGAGTGTAGGTGAGAGTGGAGGGGGGAGGGCTTGTGGTCACAGAGCGAGGGAGGTGGAGCAGAAAGGTTGTGTGTGTGAGGCAGGGACAAGGAGAGGGAGAGGATAAATAGGTGAGAACTTGCGGCCCATGTATTGTCATTTTAACGCAAAATGAACCATATTGATACAAGCGATATTGTCCCGTGTTATATCTTGTTTAGAAATATATCGATATAGATTAAAATACCAAGATATCGGTATTTTGTATGTTATGAGGCAGAGTGAGAGTGCCGTGTTTGTTTGTGTGTTTCTCAGCGCTGCGTGGATATCAATTCTGATTATGTATCAGTGCTGTGTGTGTCTCAGTGCTTTATGTGTGGCAGCGCTGTTTCTGTATCAGTGCTGTATGTGTATCGGTGTTGTGTGTAGCAGTGCTGTGTGTGTATCAATGCTTTATGTATGTATCAGTGCTGTATGTGTATCGGTGTTATGTGTAGCAGTGCTGTGTGTGTATCAATGCTGTATGTATGTATCAGTGCTGTATCTGTATCAGTCCTGTATGTGTAGCAGTGCGGTGTGTGTATCAGTGCTGTATATGTGTCAGTGCTGTGAGTGTCGCAGTGCTGTATCTCTGTCAGTACTCTGAATGTATCAGTGCTGTATCTGAATCAGTTCTGTATATGTAACAGTGCTGTATCTGGGCTCTGTCAAGGGGTAATGGATGCACAGAGCCACTATTATTTGCCCATAACTTACTGTAAAAAGTAATCACAGCAAAATTATAAACTATGCGTCAAAAGATGGGCATTAGTCCCCTTTAAAATATATTTTAAAATGAACACTTGCAAAAAAAAATTGACACTCCAAAAACTCTTCAGTAATGGATACGCTGAAAATTTGCATTGCTTTTTAGCTCACATGGTCCAATGGACCAAAGAGAGCTTATGCAATTGCATGGCGGCGTCGGCGTCTGCATTAGCGTTAGCTTTGATCTTCTTCTGCGAAACCACTGAAGGGATCAATGTGAAATGTAGTGGGGAGGTGCATGTGGATGTACAGATTAAAGATTGTTCGATTGGTGTAAATCCATCCCTAGGTGGCACTGTAGCAGGCAAATGGTCATAACTCCTAACTCCTTTGGTCGGATAAACTTGAAATTTCATATGCTTCATGTTAGTCAGGGTTGCTATGAAAATATACAAGAACAAAGTGAGAAATTAAACAACATGGCCAACATCATCCAATCAAATTTCAATAGCCTTTATACTCACCTTAGCTGTCAACTGTCATCATGAAACTTAATATCCTTGTTAAGGATGCCGAAAGGAGGCATTTTTATTAAAATTACTTTGATTGGGACGCCCCGGTGGCTCATCGGTCTAAGTGTGCGTACCATAAAGGCTGTGTCCTTCCCGCAGCGACCTGGGTTCGAATCCGGCTTGGGTCATTTGCTGCATGTCTTCCTCCATTCTTCTCCCCAACTTTCCTGTCTCTCTACACTGTACAACTATCAAATAAAGGAAAAAAATTCCCAAAAAAATAATCTTTAAAAAAAAAAAATTACTTTGATTGGCCATATGGCAGCGCTAAAGAGAGGTACAATACAGTGGTGGCTCGTGAAATGGCAACAGTGGAAGCCAAAACAATCCCTTAAAATTAATTATTGGTCATGACCTGTTTTCAATCATTCATTTAAATTACCATTATAGAAACTCCGAAAACTCTCAACATTATCAGGTTTGGCCAGTTTTCATTAATATCGCATGTCTGTCAACTCTCATGCATTCGGTTTGAGTTTAAGTGGCATATTTACATTCCTCTGCTGTAGTCAGCAATTATTCCATCAACACGTAAGAGATTCTCCTGCGGAATTGAAGTCCTTGTGCATGGAGGGGTTGGAGGCAATGGAATTGCATAAAGACGTTTCAAATGATCTTATTTCATTTAAATGATCATGAAGCACATGCATTGTTTCCAACCACTGAGTAACAAAAAGCATGAGAAGTCCGGAGTTGTAATCGGTATGCGTTATAATTGAAAACTGGCCACATCTGATTATGTTGAGAGTTTTCGGAGTTTCTGTAATGGTAATTTAAATGAATGATTGTGAACAGGTCATGACCAGTCATTAATTTTAAGGATTGTTTGAGCTTCCCCTATTGCCAGTTCACGAGCCACCACTGGTACAATATGTCTTGGGCAATAACTTCTAAACCATAGGTTGTAGAAATAAAATTCTTTTTTGTTTGATTCGTCTTGACCTACAGAATCGATCTCTGTAAGCCACGGCCATTTTTGTGCTCGCAAACTTTCTGCCATTTTTAATTGTTTGTGAAACCTTTAATTTTTTATCTCCTCCAAGACAGTGAGATCAATTCATACAAAATTTAAGGGCATGACCTATATTGATATAAAGAGCTGTAACTCCTTACTGCAATGTCAAATCATTACCAAACTTGAGATCACACATTAACAGGCCATGCAACTTCATCACACCGAATTTGATTTAAATCCGTTCAGAGGTGGCGCTATAGCAAACAAATGGTCATAACTCTTAAACCAATTGTGCGGGCAACTTTAAATTTTGCATGTTTCATAATGGTGAAGGTTTCCATGAAAACCTATAAGAACAAAGTGATAGTTCAAACAAGTTGGCTGACATCAGCCAATTAAATTTAATTAGCCTCTATACTCATTTTATCTGTCATCAGTCATGAAACTTAATACTTTTGTTATGGATGTTTAAAAGGGCAGTCTTAATGCAAATTACTGTGATTGGCGAGATGGTGGCGCTATAGAGAGGTACAACAAATTTGATTCCAATTGGCCAAAAATTGGCCCTGTAGTAAGACAAACAACATAAGATTGCATATTTGTTTTAAACCATTTGACTTAATGGTTCTAATTTTGCATTTTGTGTCTCTGTATGAGGATGAAATAGTCTTTCCAGTGAGCAAAATAAATATTTAATTAGCTGGCTGCTATTTGTTAATTAGCCAACAGCTACTATTTCAAAGACATGGCAATGGCTAATCAACCTCAAATTTGCAGAGCAAAGTATACTATACACAGTTATGTGCCATGCACTGGAAATTGTTTGAAAAACTTATACAGTTTGTGTCCTCACTGCTTCAAAACTGATGATTATCTCATGTTGCTTGGATCCCGTAATTACCGTTTGCGGTTATTAGGGGTGGGAATTGACAGTCACCTCACGATTCGATTCGATTACAATTCAGAGGGTCACGATTCGATTATTAAACAAATCTCAATACGTCTCAATTTCAGATTTCTGTGCATAGTTTATTTTTCCCCATCAATACAAACTATCAGTGAAATTAAAACCCTTTTATTTAAACATTTTTGTAACAAATCACTTAAAGCAGCACTATGTAGTTTTCGCCGGATTCGCTCGCGGTGTCCCCCTGCAGTTGATAAATGGCATTGTCTGTAACAACTGTCGTAAAATCTGTCTACACGTGCATTTGTTGACAAGCCAACTACACCAGCGAACGTTCTGAAGCAGGACGTGTAATGTACGATCCGATCAACCATGTCTTCGGACCAGTTAAGGGTGACTTAAAAATCGGTCTAACTCACGTAGATGGATAAGTCCACTCTGCAACTATAACAACAATGTTAAAGGTGCACTATGCAGGTTCAAGCCCCGGTCGTACCAACCGGCAGTGGTCGGCAGCTTTTTCAGAGTAGCGCACAATTGGCCATCGCGCTACAGGGTTTCAAATTGGGAAGGGACTGCTGGGAAAGGGAAATAAATAATTAGCTTTGTTCGTTGCTCAAGCGCCTCCTGTTGGCCGGACGGGCGCTCGTCAGGAAGATTCTAAGTCTGTTCATGTCCGGGTATCCTCCGCCCTTGTTCTGAACTTGCGAAGATTCAACCAATGAGTGTATAAGAAGCAGTGGCTGACAGGCACGTGCTTCGGAGGAGAGCCGTGAACTGTCTTCGCTCTCCTGAGTTGGCAGCAAGGGGTCGCATACGAGCAAGCTTTGTACATAGTTCACCAATTGGGCATTCCAGATTCGGATGGGATTGGAGATGCCAAATTTATTAAAAAAAAAAAAAAAAAAAAAAAAGGTGCACTATGCAAATTTGTTTTCTGCGCGATTATATTTTTGTCTCAATTCGCCGACATCTCCCCACGATCCGCAGCTGCCTGCCCCTGAATTCACTGTAAAAAAAAAAACCCCGAGCTCTGGAGACCGCACAGGCTTCACAAACTGCAGATAAACACAAGGGCCACAGGCTGTGCCCCATAACATAACAAACCGTTCCGTCCAATCACCGACAAGAGTTGACAGTTACGGAAGCATGGGAGGGATGGGCGAGCCACCTCTGTTTTGTTTGAATTCGAATGTCAACAGAAGTGATGTCAACAAACTTGCATAATGCACCTTTAATGGCAAACAACATCGTTGTGGTCACTTTCAGAGTGATTTTACGCACGTTAGAAAAACTGACCGCCAATCGAAATCAGTCGGAATTTACAGGGCTTCGCGTTCATTCAACATGGCAAATGACATCGCAGAGAAAAAAGGGCTCTGACACAGCTGGAACGCACAACATCAATGTTTACACAGCGATATCGTTCATCAGTGTTGATGCTCAAATCATTATGGTTATGGTTATCATTATAGTTATCTTTCTCAGTGTGGACGGCCCTTTATAGCATTTTATGCATGCACTTTGAATGTCAGGAACGAAACCTAACACGGAAGTTGGCGTCGCATACATGCACAGCTGCTACTAATCCTAGCCCTAACCGGCATCAATTCATTTTTGTTCTGCTAAGAAGTGAGTGGACATCACTTACATGCAGAGTCGCTGTTCGAATAGGCAGTCCCTTTGTAGAATCCGACCACAAAGCCATCATGTACAAAACCGATTAGCTTGTGCAATAAAACAAGAGGGCGGCAGGGAGTTGACAGAAAATCCCTGAAACGACATGAGTACATGCCAACTCAGATCATTACCTCATCCTTCCAAAATAAAACATGACAAATCTTCGACCTTTAGTGCTCTATATGGGACTGAAGTACACATTGTGACAAATCCGTCTGTGGCTGAGGGGGGTGCACCGGTTCAATGACCGGGAAGGGCTCGCTCCTGCTCCGCTGGTTGGATCATCCAAGTGGCGAGAGGAGAAGAATGCGGGGTAGGCAACCTGAGCCATATACATAAAGGAGATGGACTCGAACTTGTGGGCAGCTAGACAGTAACTTTATTAAGGCACTCGATAGCCATGCGTAACACCCAACGAGTGGTCCACCGTTTTCCTACTCTCATTCTCACTCTCACAAATAATCTGCACAACACCAGATCCTTATATATCATCACGTCGCATGTAAATACACGACATCACATTGATTCCAGGTCATTCAGTCACACGCGCATACCGGTTTATCATGCTCGTTATACAACATTTATGATCACTTATTTCGACTGGCGACTAGTTTAGCAATGTTTGCAAGCTAGTGATAGCATGACAACTTGCTAGCATGTCAGATACCAGCTAGCTAGATAAATTGCTGGAGACGATTATTTGACTGAGCATAAACGGGGTACTAGATGATTTCAATGACACAGCCTGACACAAAGCAAGTTCAAACGTGCTAGAACCAGATCTAGAATGAAGGATTAAGCTAATAATTTGTACTTACTTGTCCAAAAGTAACAACGCCGGGTCGCCATCGATTGGACATCCCTCATCCTCTAGTCCAGGGGTGGGTAATCCTGGCCCTGGAGGGCCGGTGTTAATGCAGGTTTTTATTTCTATCAATTACCCTGAGTAATTGAGCTAATTGGCTGCAAATGCAAATATAGATTTGTGCAAAGATTCGATCAAAGAAAAATGTTTTATTTAGGTAGACAAGAACAGTCTTTGGTCATTCATGATAATTTAAAGAAATGAGCCTGAAATGTCAGATTTCATAAATAGTTTGGCTGATTTGGATAATGAACTAATTAAAGGCCAGAAGTTGGTGCGAAAACCAGGGACAGACACGGCCCTCATTGCCCACCTCTGCTCTAGTTTTTCAGCTCTCGCCAGCAAGTGAAAGCCGGTCCAATGTTGACCCTAGTCCCGGATCTTATTTTATCGCTTTCTCTTTTTCTCTTAAATGTCTCCTCTGACAACACCGCTCAGTTGCCTTCTTCGGTTTCCTCGCCGCTTCAGCCATTACAACCACTTCCAACTCTGCTTCATTCTACATTCGCTGGCTGGTCGTGAGAGACGTGGGGGAGGGGGATTGTGTGGCGTGTGCTGTAAAGCAGTAAGTAAGTTTGTAGTTCTTTTTGGGCCTGGGTGGCCTGGGTTCCTACCCAAAGTTACATAGTGCCAGTGAAGGCGATGCAGGCGCGATTGAGCCATGACAAAGGTGTCATTCAACCTATTGTGAGTTGATGTATCACCAGAATGATCTTGGAAATATGTATTTGAGAGTGAGGAACTACATAGTGCTGCTTTAACATGAACAGCTGCCCCTTTTCAAATAAATAAAATATTCATCTTTCAATCCACCTGATAAGACTGAACATAGTGCTCAAAAATAGTTAAAAATAAACCTCCATAGTGCATTACATTTTTATACATCAAAATAAAACCAATTTACATTGAAAAAATAATTATTTAGCAGCTGTATGTAATGTTCATTTCTTACACTCAGTAAACATGGCAACAGCTCCCTTTCCTCTCGCGCCCTCTTTGTCTCTGACTCGCACCTTTCAGTGACTTTACTACCTGAGCTTTGGTGCCGCGGTAAAGAAGTTGGTATTGCCATGTCTGTGAAGAATTGCCTGAACGGGACGTTGTACTACGGTTCCAGGGTATGCAGGAGAAAACAGAAGCCTTCGCTTTCCACGACGGAGTAAAGGTGTAGATTTTTGGCCATAAATATTGAGACAGCCTTTGTAAGCTTTTTGGCCCTGTCTGAGTTAGGTGTCAGGTTTAAAACAAGTGTCTGTTCAAGAGTTTTCCGGTTGGATACAACAATGTTCTTTTTTTTTTCCCTGCTAAAGTTAGTTCGGAGTTGTAACGGGCAAGATTATTTCTCATATTTATTGCGTTGCCTATGTACTTGATCTTTGCGTTTTACGTCTTACGAACTGTATAAGTCTCGTCAAGCTCTGTTTTTTTTACCATCGATTTCACAAAATCCAAAGTGTTCTGAGACATCAGCTTTTTAAAAAGCCGGCAGTGGTTGCACATCTTTTCTCTCTTGCACCCGTCCCTCAGTTTTCGCGCAATCTGGATTGTAAATACGGCGTACACGTTCTGCATAAAAGACAAGCCCCTCTGGGGCATTCAAACGCTCGGATTGGCCAGCTGTTCAAGCGGTAGGATTCCAATCCTACAGTAGAGCTGAATGGCTGGCTAATCCTGGCGCTAGGTTGACTGGCCAATCTTAACACCTGAATGCTCTGGAGGGGCTTGTCTTTGCAAGAACGTAGGTGGGTTCCATGATAACGCCTAACTCCAAACTCCTGGAGTAGCAGTCCATTGAAAATTGCGTTGTTAATCGATTATTGACTTTCCCTGCATCGATGCTGAATCGTTCAACAAAGCATCGTGATGCATCATAGAACTTATTATTTCCCCCACCCCTAGCGGTTTTATTTGTTTTTTTCCTACAAAGATTACAAAAGGTGTCTTCTTTGTTCTAATGTAGGACCCAGGCAGAAGAAATGCTACCATAGAAAATACTACCACTTCCATAACACTAAAGCCTGAAATAAACCAAGTGAGCTACAGTGCCGATGGCACTATTTTTAGCTCCGCTGTGACGACAGTCACTGTCAGCGGAGCTTTTCTAATGCCGAGGCGTCCGTCTGTCTGTCCGGCGTCAACTTCTCACTTCAAATCTGAATATCTCAAAAACTGTTTGACAACTTTTTTCCGAATTTGGTGTGAGCCTTCCGTATGATATTCTGAATATTCACTGTGAAAATTTGAAAATTCTACATCCCGGTTTTTGAGAAATTCAGCATTTTGGACTTAGAAAATCAGTGTTTGTGCTCATTTTTTCAGTCTTTCATTAATATCTCAAAAACTGTCTGATAACTTTTTGTCTAATTTGTTGTGAGCCTTCCTTATGATGTTCTGATGATCCCCTGCGAAAATTAGGAAATATTACATCCTGGTTTTGGAGAAATTCAGCATTTTGGACTTAGAAAATCAGTGTTTGTGCTCATTTTTTCAATCTTTCAGTAATATCTCAAAAACTGTCTGATAACTTTTTTGCTCCGCTGTGACCATATTCAGCAGTCAGCGGAGCTTTTCTAATGCCGAGTCATCCGGCGTCCATCTGTCTGTCCAGCGTCAACTTTTCACTTCAAATTTGAATATCTCAAAAATTGTCTGGTAACTTTTGTTCTAATTTGGTGTGGGCCTTCTTTATGATGTTCTGAATGTTCCCTGTGAAAATTAGAAAATTCTACATCCCGATTAATGAGAAATTCAGCATTTTGGACTTAGAAAATCAGTGTTTGTGCTCATTTTTTCAGTCTTTCATTAATATCTCTAAAACTGTCTGATAACTTTTTGTCTAATTTGTTGTGAGCCTTTCTTATGATGTTCTCAATATCCCCTGTGAAAGTGAGAAAATTCTACGTCCCGGTTTTTGAGGAATTCAGCATTTTGGACTTAGAAAATCAGTGTTTATGCTCATTTTTTCAGTCTTTCATTAATGTGTCATATGTGTTAATATTGCAATAGTTTTCAAGGATTTCTGAAATTAAGTTATGACATGGACATTTCAGTCATCCTCAGCGGAGCTCTCTAGGCCGACAGGCCTCTTGGCCTGAATGTGCGATTTGAGCGGCACTAACTTAACCAATTTTTGTGAACAGAACCTGAATAGTCTTTTTTTCATACCAAAAAGATTGAGGAGGAATATAAATGTTAACTCTGTTTTTTTGGGTCAGATTTTTAAAAATGGAATTGTAACAGATGCATAAGTATGATTTGGTAACGGATGCGGAACAAAAACAGTTCTATTTTCAACTATTTATTCAATCTCAATAATAAATAATTGTTATTTACAAGCATAGTTTGCTTTTATCAATTAACAGTCATCACCGCATACCAATGTATTATTGTCCCCTGCCACTGTGAAGCGGGGGATATAGTATTCAGCTTCAGTATCCTTCCATACGTATGTTCGTCCCGTTGGTGTTAATGCAATATCTCAAGAACCAGCGGACCGATTTTGCTTATATTTACCACCAACATGTACCTGGGGGGTCCCTCGACACCAGTCGATTTTGGTGACCTTGAGGTCATTTTCAAGGTCACAGGGCAATTACATAAATTTTGCCTTTGTAAACCTTGCTTACGCTATATCTCAAGAACCAGTTGACCAATTTTGCTCATATGTAACACCAACATGTTATGATCCTGTCCTGCCTGACCATGTTTTGATTATGAATTCTGCTTTGTCTGACCATGCTTTGTATTTTGTATTGTGATTTAGATGCTCTGCCATGTTCTGTTTTTGCTTTGTCTGTGTATGTCTTCCATATTCCACCATTGCAGTTATATTCCGGTCCATGTTTTGTGTCATACCATGCATTGCACTTTGTCTCTCCCTGTCTGGTCTTTTGTCATGTGATCGCTTACTGCCCCAGTATTGTGTGCCACACTTTCAGGTGATTTCATGGTTTCTGGGGTTTCAACCATTCCTTCCAATCTCGTTTACTTCCTTCACCCTGCTTTTCTATTTTACTAACAATACTAACAGTTTTTTCTTTTAGTTAAACTGACTAACCAAGACTAACATTGTTTATAGTACTAATTTACTAACAAGCACTAGGGATTGTATAGCTGCACATTACTGATTGACTAACAAGCTATCAGCACTCGCTCTGCTCTAGTCTCCGCCCCTTGCCTTCACTCAATTTACTTTGCTGTGCTTCGGCAGATTCTCTGCACCTGGCTAATCACTGTTCTGCCTCTCACTCTGTGCACGGTGGAACTCCCTAACCGGAGCCGTATGTTTGTCAGTAGGCTGTCTCTGTGATCCCTGTCCGCGTTTTTGGCTTTTTGCCAATTTCTTGTAATCAGGTACTTCCTCATGTTCATTCCTTTGTAATTAGTCTAATCCAGCTCACCTGTTCCCTATCATAGCATGTGACTTCCCCTCGTGTATTTAAGCAGTCATTTCACTCACAGCTCTTGTCAGAACGTTTTCCCCTGTGCTGCGATTGTTGATGCCTTGTACTCTTAGTGTTATACTTCTGACTGATACGTCCTGGATTCTGATTTTGGCTTTTTCTTTGATACTTCTCTACCCGTGTACCGTACCTGTTTTGCCCGACTCTGAGTTTTGTGTTTGCTGCCCTGTTAACGGTTAGGATTACGCCCACTGGATTTTGGCTTTGGACTCTCTGACAAACCCGTGCTTGTGTAAATTTAACCTGTTTTGCCCGACTCTGAGTTTAGTGTTTGCTGCCCTGTGTACAGTTTGGATTACGTCCCTGGGACTCTGATTTTGGATTGGGACTCTGTACCATTGCTTTCTGCCCTGTGGGGGTTTACCCCCCCAACTTCAATAAAACTCACTTTTGCTGCAACTTCCTGGTCTCGCATTTTGTTCCAGAACGGTACCTCACACAACATGCACGTGGGGCGGGGGGACACAGTCACATTAGTGACAATTACTTGCTGTCACCCACCACTGCAAAGCGCGGAGCGGGGGATATAGTATTCAGGTCTGTCTGTCCGTCCGTCCATACGTATGTACATCTGTCCCATTGGTTAACGCGATACTACCAACATGTACTTCGTAGGTCCTGCAACACCAGTCGATTTTGGTGACCTTCAGATCACAGGGCAATTAGATAAATTTTGCCATTGTTAACCTTGTTTACGCAATATCTCAAGATCCAGTTGATCAATTTTGCTCATATTTAGCACCAACATGTACATGCAGTGGGGTACAAAGTCACACTAGTGACAATTACTTGTTTGAGTTTTTATTTGAGTTGCTTTAGATATGTTCACTGGAAGTAGTCATGGCACTTCTGTGGGACAAGTTTCCAGTCTGATCTGGACCATTTGAGAGACTGGACTCTTGTCGAAGATGTTGGCATAGGAGATTCTACTTCAGTGAGGACAGCATCTAGGTTGATGGTGTCTTCATCTACCACCAGGAACAGGTTGCTGTTGGCTCTTGTCTGCTTAAGGATGTTGAACTTCCAGGTAGACACTGACACCTGCTCACTGGCCTGACCAACAAACCAACGCCTTGGTTAACCCCTGATAACTGCATACTCTTTGCTGGGAACACCTTCACTGCTTTAGGGCCTGACAGTTGTTCTGGTTACAGTGACGTGCGGTCAGAGGTTAGTTTGGTGAGGCAGAATCCTTCCCTTTGCTTGATTAGCAATCAGACGATTAACTAGTTTAGTAAGACTATTCAGCAGAATGACGGGCCAGTTTAAGTTTCCGCGGCGTTATTACTCAGTACATCGAACCTGAAATGCTCACTAGACTGCAGATTTGCATGTACTTGCTTCCAGGAAGCCGAAACAATGTCATCAGCAAATATTAAAACAGTTCGACTTATGCAGAGTTCAATGCTTAATCAATATACAATGTATTCTCCTTTAAATACGTGCTTTTACACCCAAATGGGCGTTTATTTTCAGTCTTCTTTCATAATCCGATTAACAAAATGTTTAAACGATATACAGAATTACCGAGAGCCGAGAATTTTTTCCTAATTGATTATTCGGATTTCCATCCTTGCAGTCTCGAATTGAAGCGTATACGTGAATGAATCTTTTTGTCATCTCCTCTATCAGTATCAGGCTTCCTATGGGCTTGGTCTGAATTGTTTTGATTGTCAATCAGGAATAGTACGACGTGGGAAAAGGTCCACAAAATCCTGTGATGAAAGTTTGGGTCACTGCCTCACCTCACGTCTCTGGCTTCTGGTAAGCAAGTACTCGCAAATCTGCAGTTTCGTGAGCATTTCAAGTTCGATGTAGCCTACTGAGTAATAACGCCGCGGAAACTTAAACTGGCCCATCATTCTGCTGAATAGTCTTACTAAACTAGTTAATCGTCTGATTGCTAATCAAGCAAAGGGGAGGATTGTGCCTCACCAAACTAACCTCCGACCGCACGTCACTGGTTACAGATGATGTATCTCTCCAGGCTTGGCTGAGTAGAGGGAAGTGGTGACTTTCCCCTGAGCAATAGTGTGAACACAGCAAACACTGTGAGTGCCTGGAACAGGCACAGCAGAATCCCAGATAGCATCAAGGGCTGGCCTTTTTAGCTCCGCTGTGACGATAGTCAGCAGTCAGCGGAGCTTTTCTAGTGCCGAGTCATCTGGCGTCCGTCTGTCTGTCTGTCTGGCGTCAACTTTTCGCTTCAAATTTGGATATCTCAAAAACTGTCAGATAAATGTCTTTCTACAAAACCCAAAACCAGTGAAGTTGGCACGTTGTGTAAATCGTAAATAAAAACAGAATACAATGATTTGCAAATCCTTTTCAACCTATATTCAATTGAATACACTGCAAAGACAAGTTACTTAATGTTCGAACAGGTAAACTTTGTAATTTTTTGCAAATATTAGCTCATTTGGAATTTGATGCCTGCAACATGTTTCAAAAAAGCTGGCACAAGTGGCAAAAAAGACTGATACAGTTGAGGAATGCTCATCAAACACTTATTTGGAACATCCCACAGGTGAACGGGCTAATTGGGAACAGGTGGGTGCCATGATTGGGTATAAAAGCAGCTTCCTGAAATGCTCAGTCATTCACAAAAACAAGGATGGGGCGAGGGTCACCACTTAGTGAACAAATGCGTGAGCTGATTGTCGAACAGTTTAAAAACAACATTCCTCAACGAGCTATTGCAAGAAATTTAGGGATTTCATCATCTACGGTCCGTAATATCGTCAAAAGGTTCAGAGAATCTGGAGAAATCACTGCACGTAGTTTACAAGGCCGAAAACCAACATTGAATGCCCGTGACCTTCGATCCCTCAGGCGGTACTGCATCAAAAACCGACATCAGTGTGTAAAGGACATCACCACATGGGCTCAGGAACACTTCAGAAAACCACTGTCAGTAACTACAGTTCGTCGCTACATCTGCAAGTGCAAGTTAAAACTCTACAATGCAAAGCGAAAGCCATTTATCAACAGCACCCAGAAACGCAAAGCTCATCTAAGATGGACTGATGCAAAGTGGAAAAGTGTTCTGTGGTCTGACGAGTCCACATTTCAAATTGTTTTTTGGAAACTGTGGGCGTTGTCCTCCGGACCAAAGAGGAAAAGAACCATCCGGACTGTTATAGGCGCAAAGTTCAAAAGCCAGCATCTGTGGGATGGTATGGGGGTGTATTAGTGCCCAAGGCATGGGCAACTTACACATATGTGAAGGCACCATTAATGCTGAAAGGTACATACAGGTTTTGGAGCAACATATGTTGCCATCCAAGCAACGTCTTTTTTTCATGGACGCCCTGCTTATTTCAGCAAGACAATGCCAAGCCACATTCTGCACGTGTTACAACAGCATGGCTCCGTAGTAAAAGAGTGCGGGTACTAGACTGGCCTGCCTGTAGTCCAGACCTGTCTCCCATTGAAAATGTGTGGCGCATTATGAAGCGTAAAATACGTCTGAGACCCCGGACTGTTGAACAACTTAAGCTGTACATCAAGCAAGAATGGGAAAGAGTTCCACCTGAAAAGCTTCAAAAATTGGTCTCCTCAGTTCCCAAACGTTTACTGAGTGTCATTAAAAGGAAAGGTGATGTCACACAGTGGTAAAAAGGCCCCTTTTTTTTTTTTGCAATGTGTTGCTGCCTTTAAATTCTAAGTTAATGATTATTTGCAAAAAAAAAAAAAAAAAAAGTTTCTCAGTTTGAACATTAAACATCTTGTCTTTGCAGTGTATTCAATTGAATATAAGTTGAAAAGGATTTGCAAATCATTGTATTCTGTTTTTATCTATGATTTACATAACGGGCCAACTTGTAATTTGGTGTGAGCCTTCCTTATGATGTTCTGAATATTCACTGTGAACGTTAGAAAATTCTACATCCCGGTTTTTAGCTCCGCTGTGACAATAGTCAGCAGTCAGAGGAGGTTTTTGGTGCCAAGTCGTCCGGCGTCCGTCTGTCTGTCTGTCCGAGCGGGGTCAACTTTTCACTTCAAATTTGAATATCTCAAAACCTGTCCAATAAATTTATTTCTAATTTGGTGTGAGCCTTCCTTATGATATTCTGAATATTCACTGTGAACGTTAGAAAATTCTACATCCTGGTTTTTGAGAAATTCAGCATTTTGAACTTAGAAAATCAGTGTTTGTGCTCATTTTTTCAGTGTTCCATTAATGTGTCATATGTGTTAATATTGCAATAGTTTTCAAGGATTTCTGAAATTAAGTTATAACATAGACATTTCAGTCATCCTCAGCGGAGCTCTCTAGGGCGACAGGCCTCTTGTTTTATGTTGTGTTCAAATGGCCTGAATGTGTAATTTGAGCGGCACTAACTTGACCAATTTTTGTGAACAGAACCTAAATAGTCTTTTTCTCGTACCAAAAAGATTGAGGAGGAATATATATGTTAACTCAGTTTTTTTTTTTTTTGGTCAGATTTTTAAAAATGGTATCGCAACGGATACATAAGTATGATTTGGTAACGGATGCAGAATAAAACAGTTCTTTTTTCAATTGTTTATTCAATTTAAATAATAAATTATTATTTACAATCATAGTTTGCTATTATCAGTTAACAGTCATCACCGCATACCAATTTATTATTGTCCCCCGCCACTGTGCAGCGAGGGATATAGTATTCAGCTTCAGTATCCGTCCGTACGTATGTTCGTCCTGTTGGTGTTAATGCAATATCTCAAGAACCAGTGGACTGATTTTGCTCATATTTACCACCAACATGTACTTGGGGGGTCCCTCAACACCAGTTGATTTTGGTGACCTTGAGGTCATTTTCAAGGTCACAGGGCAATTACATAGATTTTGCCTTTGTAAACCTTGCTTACGCTATATCTCAAGAACTAGTTGACCAATTTTGCTCATATGTAACACCAACATGTACATGCGGGGGGCACAGTCACATTAGTGACAATTACGTGCTGTCACCCACCACTGCAAAGTGCGGAGCGGGGGATATAGTATTTGTTGGTTGGTTAGTATTGCTTGGTGGTAAGATGATTGAAATAAATTATTGCAATCTGCAATTTGGTTCTATTGTTATACTACATAAATTGAGTATATAGTATATTCTGGTTACCAAATGTATCATATGTGTTCATATTGCAATAGTTTTCAAGAATTTCTGAAATTAAGTTATGACATGGACATTTCACTCATCCTCAGCGGGGCTCTTTAGGCCAACAGGGCTCCTGTCTCTGCAATGTGCTCACTGGTGACATTGTGGATGTTGTCTGTTTTGTTGACTTCTACAGCACAAGCAGTATACTCGGCTAGGGTGGTGACATGGTATTTTTATTATCATATAATGCGGAGGATATAGACGTCAGGGCGGTCTTCTGTCCGTTCACCTGTCTGACTGTCTGTCCGTCCATGGACATGTAGTTTCCGGTGCAGAACTCGAATACCGTTCAATGGGTCTCATTCATGAAACATGAGCAGAACGAATTTGTGTGTAAACTCTTCACAGATGGAAATTTACGTGCATCTCCGCATTCATCAATATTTTAATAGCTCCGATCTTTTCGTAGCTACTAACAAAATCTACACATGCTGCTGACCACGTGTAGTGCTTGTGTAAATTTAAGAATGCCCATAAATAATGCTTGTCACTATTGAAAATTATAATTTTAATTCATATTGCGCTCTGTTATGTACACAATACGCAGATGCCTTTGAAACACGTGATACAGCCTAAACATGACAAACGATTAAAAATATAACACATTTAGTTAAATTAGTTGGCAATTGGCAGGTTTAAGATCCAGATTAGGTTCATGATTGTGAATTATCCTGAATCGACTCAATAGATTACACCTTCTTTCTACATGTTGAATGATGATAAAAAAAAATAAAAGTGGAGGCGTGTCGCTGTCTCCGTCAGGTATAATTCCTGACAGAGGTCTCCCCAATTATGCCAGCGATGCACTCGTCTGCAGTTGATAGTTCATACCATGAATAACAAAAGGTCGCAAGTGACATTCCTGATGAAACCTGTTTTTCTGCACCTCGAAAATCTCATGGTGCAGAAAAACAGGCATCAGGATTTGCTGACACATTTTATTCATGGGACGAGGCAGACTTGACTGTGAGCCTCCTCCTCCTGTATTTTTTTGTGTGCGCTTACGCGTTTCTCTGTGGAGGACGCAGTGCGAAAATCTGGCAGCTCAAGCTCAAATTTGCTATCGGCTACAGTTTGCTACGGCAACAGTGGTGAGTACAGCAGTTTTTCTACTCAATAGCTGGGATGCAGGGAAAGCTAGAATCCACCCCATATAGACACATTTGTAGAACGGGTCGACATACCCACGTGTAGACCGGAGACCATAGAAATCTGGTGGGTCTGAGTTTAGAGGGAAACATAGACAGTGAGGAGCAGCTAAAAGTGGACCAACAGCTTATGGACTGCTTCGGTGTGTATTAGGACCTGCTGGTTTGTGTGCATAACTGTGGTGTGTCGTTAGCGTGGAGTAACAAACAACTTCTGCGCTGGTATATGACGGAAAATACATACGTATAAATATATGGTATATGACGGAAAGCTCCAAGCTAAACGACCTTTTCGGAAATTGCCCGTGGTAATGGTTTACTTATTGCGTCAGAATGACTAGCGTTTCCTAAAAGAGAATGGGCTTGTTATGGATAGTGCGCGAGAGCTAGTTAGAGCTCCGGTTATGTTATGAGCATGAAATAGGTTTTACAGACCGTAAGTTCCATTTGCGTGAACCGTTGCTTATGTGGAGCTAGCGAATCGATCACTTTTACAGGAAAGAATTTAATATTCAATCGACAGCAATGCAGAGAAATCGTTTGTGATACAAGACACGTTATAGCCTGTGCTTTTCCCTATTGCTTTCACCGGTAGCATCAGAGAGCTCACCCAGATATTGGAGAAGTATCAGGCAGACCCCGGTCATGGATAAGTAAAGCAATCGTTTCACAAGCACCCAAAAACGCACCCCAAGCTTTGCAAAACCTACGTCTGGTCTAACTGCACCTCTCCGGTTAGCTTCAACTGTACTGGCTACAATCAGACAACGTTATGATGAAACTGTCACATTGATGCTTACCGAAGTAACACAAGCATACCGATCAAAATTATTGCATATAAGTTAACCGGGAGCATTTTTAATTAGCAGAGCACGCGAACTAATATACAGTAGCTGGTAAGCGGTCATGACTTTGAATGTAATCTGTCGTGCGAAAAATTTAGTTTCGCGTCCGGTGAAAGCGGCAGAAACGTGCCCATAACGCTGTATTCGCGTCTTTGCATTGACTTTGAATGTAACCTGTCACGCGAAAAAATTCGTTTAGCGTCCGGTGAAAGCTGCTTAACGTGCCCATAACGCGTATTCAATTCGTCTTTGCATTGACTTTGAATGTAGGCTAATCTGTCCCGCTGAAAATTTTTTCTCATCCAATATCAAAGTGTTTTTTTATGGATAGCCTAGTATGTCGACAGCTAGTGAGAGATCGGTTCTGTTATGAACATAATACAGGTTTTACAGACCATAAGTTCTGTTAGCGCGGACAAGTTGCTTATGTGGAGCTAGCGAATCAATCACTTCTACAGAAAATAATTTCCTATTTAATTCCCGTCTTTTTCGGCTTTTTATTGGCCACAACAACTTCTAAAGGGGGATGAAATTATGTCACGGTAGTACAGAGAAATCATTTGTTATACCAGACACGGTAGAGCTTCTGCGTTTCACATTGCTTTCACGGTAGCACCAGAGACCCTTGCCCAGACATTTGTGATGGGGATCCGGCTGATGATTGGATTACGGCAAAACCCCTGTATCTTATGTTTAGAAACTTTTCAGAGGTTGAGTATGGACAACCAATATTATAACTAGGGGTGGGAACGTGTACAAAAAATTCTAAACGTGTACACGCGCCGTGTAATTGTGTGTACACGTGTACACTTGTCTTCAGAGTTAGTGGATTTTGACCGCTATACAACCGTTAGAGGGCACTGTCACCATTCCAGTGACACAGTCCAGACAACCATTAACGCAGTGATCAGCCAGATACGTTTATTAAATCAATAGGCGGTAACAGTGAATTTGTAGGTTACTCCAATACAAAATTACGGCCTACATCAGATAGGCATAAAATCACAACTAAATGAATAATGTTAGGCCCTCTCACCAATGTAAATGAATTAACCATAAACGAAAAATAATCATTTTGACAAGCAAGAACATGGACATGAATGAATTCTAACAGTTTAAGCTCTGCTTTTTTTGTCTTTGTCAGTTTAGGCTCTGCTTTTTTAAGTCATTGTCCTTATTATTGTACCTTGTTTTTGTACAATTTGTTTTGTGAACTTAAACAGCAAACATTGTCTAAATATGTTTTTCATGATGATTTTTATGCCCTCACTTAAGTAAAGGAACACATACTTGGGGTCCTCGATGACAAAATAAATATTTTTCCCCAGAATATAAGTGTTGAATGTTCTTGTACGTCTCCGACTTTTATTTGAAAAAAAAATTTGGGCATTAATGGGTTAAACAGTTTCATACAGCGTCATTAAAGTGAAAAAGTGTAATTGTGGAGGAAAAAGCAGCTGGATAAAGTAAAACTAAATTGAGAAACACTTTTTACATCCACAAAGCTAAAACAAAAAGAAATGTAAACTGCGTTTTACGTGTTCTCGTTCAAATAACGAAATGAATATCGTCGGCCTGCTGATAAAACCGCGTATCTTCAAAATGATAAACTTCACAGGAAAATAAAAAATAAATATAAAATTTTAAAAAAAAAAAATAATAAAATATTATAAATATATAAATATAATTTAAAATATAAATAAAAAATGTTTAATTTTGCATGTAAGAATAGTGGACAAACGAGTTTTTGTTTATTATCAATTTGAAGATACGAGGTTTTATCAGCAGGCCGACGATATGCTTTTCTTTTAACGAGCAGACGCGAGGGTGACATTGTGCATGCAAATATAGGCTTTAGGCCGACAGAACGTCCACCAAAAATGTAAAAAAAAACACAGTGAGTGAACAATATGCGAGGCTAAATAATGAGCTATTAACCAACCGTGCTTTAAAGCAACATCAAGAGGAACTGAGCGTGGAGACGATGGCTGTGTCCGAATAGTCTTTTTTGCTTAGGATAGTTCCTAACTCCTAGAAAAAGATCCGTAAGTATTTAAATGGCAGTCATGATAAGGGTGTTTGAATTCTTTAAATGTAAAGGAAAGGTGCCACAATGCTTCCTAATTTATCACCTTTAGCATAGGGTACACTGAAGCATCCTTTTTCAAAAGAAAGGAGGAAATGCTATCCCGCAATTCATGATGACCGTCCATCCGGCCAATCACGAAAACAAGCAAACATGACGGGCAGGAGGCGGGTGATCACTGTGCCTAGTGTAAGTGCATTCCGATTCTCATATTAGCGCAGGTCTCTTACTAAGCTGTGAAAGAGTTCCCTTTACACCTTTCCTTTACCTCATGACGTTTTACACAGGTTAAAGAAAAGTGGTTAGGAATTGGACTATGATTTTTTTTTTTTTTTTTTTTTTTTTTCGGACGCAGCCGATGACTGCCGTGTACACGGTTATTGTCTTTTTAGAAACGTTTATGATTGACTAACCGTGTACACTATACACGTTTACAAGTCCCACCCCTAATTATAACATTACTAATATGTATTAAAAGAAGGATCAGCATAATAGGTCCCCTTTAACAAACCTTGCTGTGTATGTTAATCAGGTTTTAGGCTGGTGCCTTTTGATATTTTGAGATTTCTGGGATGACATTGCAAGGGCTGGGGTGATATGTCATCTTCTGATGACTTGTCTACTCTTGATGGTGAACAAGGCGTTTCTCTTGACTGTCCCTGTCTTCTCTGCTGCAGTTAAAGGCATTGTGAAGGTTACTCAAGAGATGGATTACTCCTGAACAACATCTGAATGATGCTGGAGACTGAAAACAATCCCTTATATATGGTCTCCAAATTTATCACACCTTTCATCAGAAGGAGTTGTGAGCACATCATAATACATTAACACCATCAGAGGTCTGCTCATCACCTCAAGGTGTTTAGTTAATCCTTGTCAGACTTTGTGAATTAGGATTAACACTTTAACATCAAGAGTTTACCTTATCTTTATCTTGAATATTGGGATTAACACTTACATTTCTTAATCATATTTAGGAGTGGTGTGAACAATCTGGCTGTATGTAGTCAAGTGATCAAAGGATTTACCAGCTCAGTGATCAGATTAGGCAGATTCGCGACGCAAAATGCGAATCAAATTTTAGCAGTTTTGAAGAAATGCTAATCATCGTAACAATCCCCTTGCAAAAAAATGCAATTCAAAAAATCTTAATGAGATTTCATGGTTTCCGACGCACTGGCCTGCGAACTTCCGAATTCCCAAGCCACATAGCAATAGGAGACGTTTTCACTACTTTGAATGGCTGGAAAATTATGTTCCTCATTTGCATATCAACCAATCAGCTTCTGGGGAGCGCATGCATGCTTTTGGGATTCGGGAGGCTTTCTGGTACAGTCATACGCTCTATAATTTTTGGTCGTGACGGCTGGACTCTGCTATGTCAGCCATTCGGAGCCATCACGCATTAAATTACGTTGCTCTTTGGATATAGCCACCTTGTTGGCTTGTAAGGTAACTAACGTTAACAAAGGTAAATTTTTGTAAATGATCATCATATCAAGGCGTTATGATTTGTTTCTTTCCCCAACTTTACTAACTTCGCCAGCTGTCATAGGCATGAACTTATTTGAGGTTTCGCAGCAGTTTCATGCGACCCAACCGAACTTTCATATTTTTGGGACGTTAGCTAGTTTGCTGGCGAGTTCAAAAGCAATGTTTTAGGTACAGATAGCTGGCTAGTGAACCTATGGTAGCTATGATGCCTATTGGAGAAATTTTTATAGCTCTGATTTGTCACTTTCAACGCCATCGCACGCAGACGATTTCTTTCAACATTGATGACGTGCTTTTTTACCTAATGAGCAAACAGACAGTTCAGGCCTGAGACGTGTTATTTCATAGCGAGTTTAGCTGCATTATCCTGTTATGCATGCTATCGCGTATTACGTTACTCTTCAGATTATAAAGCTATCAATCTTCCCATCCAGCTGACGCTAGTTAAAGGGAATCTTTGTAATCATTGTTATACTAAATCGATGTGATTTGGTTTTAGCCCTAATAAAAAGAATTCCGGATCAGACCTCCCCTCTCTGGCTTTAACTCTGAATCGCCTTGACTGGATGTACGCTTTACGTTTTTACACATCCGAATGTTCCTCCAGCCAAGCAAACATCACGGTAAGCCGATCAAAGTCAGTAAAACTTGTTCCATTGCTGTGTGGTTTTGGGAATCGCAAGTTCGCCAGCCTCTCTCGAAACATGCACAGTGATCTTTTCAAATACATGATGTTGCGATGTCAAAATGTGATTGAGTTGGAGAGTGCCTTGTGTGACAGGATTTTCATGGGAATGGATCCTTTAACATCTCTGATCAGGCGTCAAACAACATTATGTTACAGTAAAGTATAGATAAGACAGCTGTACTGCCGGTTACAAGTAGTTTACAGAAATTTCATTGGGAAACGGAAGTGTGCTGTATGAATTTTGATTGTTCAGGGTAAAATTGATGCCTTTTGGAAATAATTTTTTTTGCTTTCAGAGTGGAGTTGTATTTCTCTTGTAATTGTAATTTGTCATTAGGAAAGAATAAAAAAGCCCTTTTGTAATTTAAAATCTGACATACTGTTTTGTCATTTTTTGCTAATCATTTTTCAGATGTGCTAAACAATTGCTAATCAATTGGAATAATGATTATCAAAAAATGATTATCTATTTTTTTTCTTTAATCTGATCACTGCAGCTGCACGAGATGTGCTCAGCACCTAAGCGCTTTCACACTTAATCACATGATTAAATCACAAAACAATAAAAGAATTTTACAAATGAAGTTTTTTTAATTTTGCATTTAAATTAAATGATACTTATTTGAAATGACATTAAGCGAATGTATTTTATTAAAGTTCTCAATGTAAAAGGCGATCCGCGATTTTTCCTGATGGTAATGGATGCACAGTAGTCAATGGTTGATATTTGCAATAAAAATATGAATGGCTAAATTATGATCATATCATATTAAAATATGTACATATTTGCTTTCTTTCATACATTTTTATTTTTTATAGATAAAGTATGAGCTTCCTTTTGGAAAAAAAAAACAAAAACACTATTTTCATGGTAAAGGATGCACACCCAAAAATTACTTTTTCCTATTCTCAGGTGCTTTAAAATGCACTTTATTTTCAAATTATGCTAAAAGTCAGATTAGGTATGTTTAGTATGACATATAAACAAATGAAAACTCCTAGATGGTCAATAATCTCTGAATATTTTTCAAATAGGAGATTAAATAAATCTGGTCCTAATTTTTACAATGAAATTGGCCGCAAATTTATTGTGGTCACTCACAACTGAACCTAAATAACTTTTGTCAAATTCACCTTATGATAAAAATATGTAAAACCACATTGGAGATAATATATGCTTTCAAAAAATATAGGTTATGAGAAGTTTCTTGAAAATTTTTCTCAAGACTGATGCTGGCACTCCCTTGACTGAGCCCATTTGTATCAGTGGTGTTTGTGCATCAGTGCTGTTTATGTAGCAGTGCCGTGTGTGTATAAGTACTGTGAGAGTGCTGCATGAGTATCAGTGCTGTTTATGTAGCAGTGCCGTGTGTGTATAAGTACTGTGAGAGTGCTGCATGAGTATCAGTGCTGTTTATGTAGCAGTGCTGTGTGTGTATCAGTGCTGTACAACTATGTATTTCAGTGGTGTTTATGTACCAGTGTTGAGTGTCTATATCAGTGCTGTATATATTTCAGTGCTGTGTCTGTATCAGTGCTGTATATATTTCAGTGCTGTGTCTGTATCAGTGCTGTGTATAGTTCAGTGTTGTGTCTGTATCAGTGCTGTGTATAGTTCAGTGTTGTGTCTGTATCAGTGCTGTGTATAGTTCAGTGTTGTGTCTGTATCAGTGCTGTGTATAGTTCAGTGTTGTGTCTGTATCAGTGCTGTGTATAGTTCAGTGTTGTGTCTGTATCAGTGCTGTGTTATAGTTCAGTGTTGTGTCTGTATCAGTGCTGTGTATAGTTCAGTGTTGTGTCTGTATCAGTGCTGTTTATAGTTCAGTGTTGTGTCTGTATCAGTGCTGTGTATAGTTCAGTGCATGTCTGTATCAGTGCTGTGTATAGTTCAGTGCTGTGTCTGTATCAGTGCTGTGTATAGTTCAGTGCTGCATCTGTATCAGTGCTGTTTATGTTCAGTGCCGTGTCTGTATCAGTGCTAAGTTCAGTGTTGATCAGTGCTGTGTATAGTTCAGTCAGTGTCTGTTTCAGTGCTGTGTATAGTTCAGTGCTGTGTATAGTTCAGTGTTGTGTCTGTATCAGTGCTGTGTATAGTTCAGTGTTGTGTCTGTATCAGTGCTGTGTATAGTTCAGTGTTGTGTCTGTATCAGTGCTGTGTATAGTTCAGTGTTGTGTCTGTATCAGTGCTGTGTATAGTTCAGTGCTGTGTCTGTATCAGTGCTGTGTATAGTTCAGTGCTGGGTCTGTATCAGTGCTGTGTATAGTTCAGTGTTGTGTCTGTATCAGTGCTGTGTATAGTTCAGTGTTGTGTCTGTATCAGTGTATAGTTCAGTGTTGTGTCTGTATGTGCTGTCTATATTTCAGTGCTGTGTCTGTATCAGTGCTGTGTATAGTTCAGTGTTGTGTCTGTATCAGTGCTGTGTATAGTTCAGTGTTGTGTCTGTATCAGTGCTGTGTATAGTTCAGTGCTGTGTCTGTATCAGTGCTGTGTATAGTTCAGTGCTGTGTCTGTATCAGTGCTGTGTATAGTTCAGTGCTGTGTCTGTATCAGTGCTATATGTGCTGTGTCTTCAGTGCTGTGTCTGTATTCAGTGTTGTGTCTGTATCAGTGCTGTATATATTTCAGTGCTGTGTCTGTATCAGTGCTGTGTATAGTTCAGTGTTGTGTCTGTATCAGTGCTGTGTATAGTTCAGTGTTGTGTCTGTATCAGTGCTGTGTATAGTTCAGTGTTGTGTCTGTATCAGTGCTGTGTATAGTTCAGTGTTGTGTCTGTATCAGTGCTGTGTATAGTTCAGTGTTGTGTCTGTATCAGTGCTGTATATATTTCAGTGCTGTGTCTGTATCAGTGCTGTGTATAGTTCAGTGTTGTGTCTGTATCAGTGCTGTGTATAGTTCAGTGTTGTGTCTGTATCAGTGCTGTGTATAGTTCAGTGTTGTGTCTGTATCAGTGCTGTATATATTTCAGTGTTGTGTCTGTATCAGTGCTGTGTATAGTTCAGTGTTGTGTCTGTATCAGTGCTGTGTATGTATCAGTGCTGTGTATAGTTCAGTGTTGTGTCTGTATCAGTGCTGTGTATAGTTCAGTGTTGTGTCTGTATCAGTGCTGTGTATAGTTCAGTGTTGTGTCTGTATCAGTGCTGTGTATAGTTCAGTGTTGTGTCTGTATCAGTGCTGTGTATATTTCAGTGCTGTGTCTGTATCAGTGCTGTGTATAGTTCAGTACAGTATCTGTATCAGCATTGTTAGTGGATCAGCGCTGTATCCGTGCCAAATTTTTGTCAGTGCTGTATCTTTGTCACTGTTGTGTTTACATCGCTGCTGCTCCTGTCTCCTCTCAGCGCTGGCAGCACCTCACCACCCCAGTGTGGGGGAGGCACCACCTCGAGTACCTGGCACCCGAGTCGGAGGCCAAGCTCCTCCCCCCTCCTGGACTGAGCAAGACCACCCTGCTGTTCGAGAGTGTCATCTGACCTGCCAGTCACAGAGGAGGCCCGCTTCCGTCCAACTCCCCGTGTCTCTCTTTCCGTCCGTGTGCCTCCCTTTTCTGTTTCGATGTCTCTGATTTCTTCTTCACGGCGCTCTAGAACTGTATGAACAGCAATCACAAATACGCAAATGAACACAAAAAGAAGCGCACACGCACGCACATGTATTCGCCGTAAGCCCTTCGATACACCAAAGAAGTGGTTGGAGAAGTACACGCACACCTGATCAGTAGTCTCTCACCAGCATGTCTTTCCCCTCAAGGCCTCATCTGCTTGCCCGTTTGAGCCGTGCCTCTCTGTTCGGCTGTGGTGCTGCGATGGTGTTGTGATGTAGAGTACAGTAGCGTTATTGTGTCAAGTCTCTCTTCTCTCTGCTTTGTCTGTGTGTGTGTCTGTCGGTCCCCGCCGTACTCTGAATCCCTACTGAGTTTGGCAGCTCTTCAACAGCCTTTCAGTGCCAGTGGGGAGCCAGTCTAGTTTCCTCAATGCTATCGCTATTGAACTCATATTGTTTTCACTACTAATTTTCCTTGCCCAGATATTAAGACAATCAGACAGGGAATACTAACACCATCTTTGAAAGCAGAAATTTATTGTATTTTGGCTGTGATTTACTAACGGGCGAGCATCTGCTCTGACTGTACACCAGTGTTGTTAAAATGACTAACCAGAATATCTAGGCTTAAAGTATGCTGTTACAGTAGAGGACTAATCTTAATTTGCTTTGGATCAGACCTGCGTTCATCTCATATGTACCCATAAAAAATGACAGGATGAACTGTATGTGCACACTTGAGAGTGCCAGTGTGCAAGTATGTTTTGGTGCCATATGGGATTGCCTTTTGTGTGTGTGTATGTAAATGTGTGTGTGTGTGTTTGCTTTTGCGTGTGAGCATTGTTCATGTCTGCACTTGTTCATATTTTTGCGTGCTTGTATGCATGCATGCATGTGTGTGTGCGTGTGTGAATTCAGCCGTCGTGTCTGTTTTTTTTTTTTTTTTTTTCCCGCCACCACCCCCCCTCTTTGGAGGTCAGCTTTATTATTATTGTTGTTGTTTATATCTATGTATTTGTTTAGAATAACTATATCAAAAGTGATGATGAAATCTCTCCTCAGAGGAAGGGTATAACAAAAACAGAAACACTAATGCAGACAAACATATTCGGACATAACTTAGAGGCATGAACAAGACATAAATGATTCCCCTCTCACCCCCCACCACCACCATAGGGCATATAGATGATATTAAATCCAAATACTGAAGTTTCCTACCTCCCTATAATCCCACCCTACAATACTTCTTTCTTTAAACTACATCAATGTATAATAGCACAGTATATTGGCATAAAAATAAGAACAGGCACATGGGAAGAAACAAAACAAAACGTTGTGTCTGTGTGTGAGAGGGTTCATGTGTGTGCACTTGGTCTTGTGTCTGTGTGCTTGTATGTGTGCATGTGTGTGTGTTTTTTTTTATGAATTTGGGCATGGAGTGTGTGTATGTTCGTATGTGTGCACTTGTGCATATATGTCTGTGTGTGTGCTTGTTGTATATGTGTGTGCCTATTTGTGTTTCTATGTGTGTGTGAAGTGTTTGTGCGTGCAATGTCTAAGCAGTATTTCATCCCCTTCTCCTTGAGTGAGACCCACAGATCTCTGACTGAGCAGGCATTTGGTGTGCAGCTGTGGACCCTGTCCTCTGCTGCCTACTTCACATACTTCCCTCCCAGGGGCCTGTTCGCAGTTCTCTCCACCCACAGGCAGACCAACCTCATAACAAATCCTGCTAACTGTTATTGTAGCCCTGGAGAGTTTCGAATGAGGATTCAGTCTCTGCTATGCCATAGTCAAAATGATGGAGCTAGTTCTGTTACAGTTGGGGAGGAGAATGCCTGCTGAATTGTAATGCTACATATTGGCCAATCAGCCATTCATTGTATGGTCGCTGCTAGACAGTCACGCTGATGTTGGTCACGTTTTTTGGTCTGCTATCCGGTTTTAAAGCCTGTCTGTAGAAACCCAGCATTTTAAATATCGTTATTTTTTAGCATCTCAATGATTTGCTTGTTTTCACACAATTCTTATAAGCCCCTTATGTGACATTTTCCTGACCTGGAGTATTCAGGTAGCTGCCGTCACTCTAACTTTTGGTACATAGCACCATACTGGAAGAGCCATTTGACACATTTTCTTTCAGGGGAGTAGTATTATTTCAACTGCTGTCACTCTCAAGCACCTGTTCTAAATCTTCATTAATATTCAGTACTGTGTTTACACCAGTGACAGTGGTGGAGCTGTAATGCTGCCCTGCTAAAGGCTAGTTTATCTCACCCCTCAGCCTCTGAGCATATGGTAATGAATAGTCAGTGACTATCATCCAATGTACAAATCAAAGACCTGCCCGTAACCTGCTCTACCACCTGGCTTTCCGCTATTTTCTTTCCTTGCTGTGTTCCTGTATTAGTAGATGTCTTACACCTTTCTGCAAAACACTCACCCTCCAAATTGTGGTTATCCTCAGTGTCAGTATTCTATGGGCTTGTAAACCAATTTTAAGATTGTGGAGCAAGTTTATTCTTAATATCCATGTTGCTAATGGGAAATGAAAAGGAGAAGATGAAGTTTCTGTAAATGCCAAGCAAAAAAAGCAATAAAAGATGCAAGGATGTTAACTGTCTGCCACCATTTTGTTTTTATTCAAATTAATTTTCATTATGTAATGAATGTCTCAATACTGTTCTGGCGAAAGCCTCATAATATGGGTACATACATGTAGTGCCATATTTAATGCGAACACTATACAAGCTTGCGATTTGGTATAAAGCAAGAATGACAACTGCATGTCACAGAGGCTACTTTTTAACAAGATTATTCATGGAAACAGTCGTCAGCTAAAAACATGTGCGTAGCTTGGAATTTGGTTTACAATGAAAGCAGCTTATTAACACATGGTTATTATAAAAATAATGTAATTAAATTCTATCCTTCTGAATCACATAGTCCAGTTCTGTTTCCTGCTTTCCTTTCTGGGCGTTGACAGCTTGGTCGACCCCTGACAGTATTGGATGTAAATTAAAAGGGGAGGAAGAGGACCAGACACAATTCCCATGAGGAATGACAGGCTTGGAAGAAGAGGTGGAATTGACCACTAATACATAATCCCAACCCCCATGCAGCAAAAAAAAAAAAAAAAAATCTCTGAAGCGTTGGCCTCTACAATATAAAATGGCCATTGGAAATTAATCCCCGGTGAGTTAGCCCATTGCCACAGAATCAGCCTGTAATGTACAGTAACAGAACTGTCCACACATTGTACTGCCCAAATTGATGGATACAGCCAAGGCCTTGGGTTGCACCCTTTGGCACTCTCCTGCACATTCCACTTCCAGTTTGCTGCACTCATTCCAGCATTCCTGCAGTGCTCTTTCTGTTAGTGATCGTGATGGTTGCTTCATATCTGCACTCCTCCCCAGGCCCCTGCTCCCTCTCTGTGTCACGTAAATACACACTGGATGGAGGTGACGTGTGTTGGCTGCCTCTGCAGGGGAAAAGCCAGTTGCCATAGTAACTGCAACCCTTGTCACTATGGAAACCCACTGTCATATTGAGTTGGCTGCATCATGCATCACCGTCACAGTGGAAGCGAAGGGAAAGCAGAGATATGAAGACGGCGGAGGGGATGAAGGGAGCTGGCCCCCTCTTCAGTTCACAGGCGGGTACTGCATGCCATATCCTGCAATGACATTTTCATGACAGAATCAGACTAGATTGTTGCGGAATGTTGAGATTATTGTCACTCCTACGTCAAAGCACCATTACACTGTGCGTTATGTAATAAGTACATTTAAGTGAATGTAGGGTTTTTGTGTTACATGATAGGAGATGAGCTCACCCATGTACAGTAGCTAGGTGCTGTTGATACTGCTTCTTTGCTGAGGCAGTGGAGCACAGCATCGTGTACGGTGGCAAAGAGGTGGCCTTTTGTTATCACATGGCTGAAGAACTCCCCACGTTCCAGCTGCTCCACCACACAGGCTAGGCAGGACAGAACCATTCAGTTAAACAGATTTAGCCACAGACACATGAAAACCACAAACACACACATCAACAGTCACCAGAACAGTTTCGTGGGTGTTCAGACTCTGTAATGTTACGGATTTCCGTATTTTTTAAATTTTCCTCCATAAGAACAAATCTGGCACAAATACAAAATAATTTTATGTAAAAACTACATTTCCCATAGGTTCGGTCGATTGAGCCAATATGTGCTTTTGTACAAACTTAAACTCGTAGCCAATCAGAGAGCCTTTTGTTGGTGATTGCGAGCAATGAGCACCGATTACGTCAGGGGCTGGGGGCAGAGTTTTTGCGAAGCTGCAGGGAAACACTCGGTATGCGAGACGCTGAAACGTAGGCTGATGTATAGTGTAGAACCCATTTCTGTTTCGTGCAGATGTTGATCCGTATCATCGATTCTCCCTTGCATCACTCCCTTGAACCACAGATGCAGCCCCCGAACACCGCGCCCAACACATTTCAACTGGTTAAAGGTCTCCTATCCATTCAAAATTTGTAGCTGATCATTTAAAATGTGAACCGCAAATATTGTGTGCTTGTTTGGTGCTAAATAACAGCAATTCAGCGAACATTTTACATCTTATCTGACAAGTTGCTGTAAAGTTACGACATTGTGCCAAAGTCTACAATTAGTCTAAGCTGCTTTTCCACCAAACGCGAAATGAATTTTTCGTGCGACAGATTACATTCAAAGTCAATGCAAAGATGCGATACACGAGTTTGCGAGTATTTGCCTCTTTGCCTTGACTTTGAATACAATCTGTCGTGCGAAAAATTCATTTTGTGTTCGGTGGAAAAGCAGCTTAATGTAGCTAGGTAGGTAGTAAGGCTCCATTGTTTTCCGTGGCCATTTTATGAAGCTAGCTTGCTTGTGAATGAGATTATGGATATCTTTCCAGATCGTGGACATAATCTACGTCGCTTGGCAGTACAGGAAGTTGCAGCTGATGATGATGATAATGAGTTGTTGATGCACTTATTACAATGATGGTCAGGACTGTCAGTCACAGTTTCGATAGCATAGGATGGACGAGGGTTCAAAAATGTTCAAATACAACGTATGTTCAAGAGGCTTCAAAGAAACTTTGTGCAAACAAATTAGGCATACTGCACCTACTTTTTATGCCCTTGACCTCGAAAGAGTCGGTCGGGGGCATTATGTTTTCACCCCTTCTGTCCGTCTGTCCATCCGGGCATCCTGTCGTAAACTTTTCCTTAGTCGCGCTCTAACGTGAACACCACTAGACGGAGGTTCATGATTTTTGGTGGGGTGAATGGTCACACATAGGAGATGATGCCTATCGATTTTCAGCTTGCTCCGATAACCAATATGGCTGCCACGGCAGGCATCTTGAAATCCTTTGTCGCGCTGTAACGTGAATACCGCTCAACGGAGGTTTATGATTTTTGGTGGGGTGAATGGTCATACATAAGGGATGATGCCTATTGATTTTGAGCTTGCTCCACCGACCACTTCGGCTGCCACAGCAGCCATCTTGAAATCCTTTGTCGCGCTCTAACGTGAACACCGCTCGACGGAGGTTTATGATTTATGGTAAGGTGAATGGTCATGCATAGGGGATGATGCCTATCGATTTTCAGCTCACTCCACCAACCAATATGACCGCCACAGCAGGCATCTTGCAATCCTTTGACGTGCTCTTACGTGAATATCGCTCGACGAGATTTATGATTTTTGGTGGGGTGAATGGTCATACATAGGGGATGATGCCTATCGATTTTCAGCTCGCTCCGATAGCCAATATGGCTGCCACGGCAGGCATCTTGAAATCCTTTGTCGCGCTCTAACGTGAGTACCGCTCAACGGAGGTTTATGATTTTTGGTGGGGTGAATGGTCATACATAAGGGATGATGCCTATTGATTTTTTTTTTTTTTTTTTTTTATAGAATTTTTTTTGGGAATTTTTCCTTTATTTCACAGTTACACAGTGTAGAGAGACAGGAAAGTTGGGGAGAAGAATGGAGGAAGACATGCAGCAAACGACCCGAGCCGGAACCGAACCCAGGCCGCCGCGGGAAGGACACAGCCCTCCCGGTACGCGCGCCCAGACCGATGAGACACCGGGGCGCCCCAATGCCTATTGATTTTTAGCTTGCTCCACCAACCACTACGGCTGCCACAGCAGCCATCTTGCAATCCTTTGACACGCTCAAATGTGAATACCGCTCGACGGAGATTTATGATTTTTGGTGGGGTGAATGGTCATACATAGGGGATGATGCCTATCGATTTTCAGCTCACTCTGCCAACCAAAATGCCTGCCACAGCCGCCATCTTGAATCCTTTAGCGCCCTCGCCGGAGGTTTTTGCCTTTTGGTGACCTGAATGGTCACACATAGCAGATGATGCCTAACACTCGCTTTCTGTACATGTTCTTCAACTGTTTCAGTCGGGGGCATATGCCACGCCTTGCATTGCTCTTGTTACCAAATATTTACGGTGGATCACTTTGGGAACTATATTAATTTTGATGTTAAACTTCCAATTTGTGATGAAAAATGTAGCCAAATTATGCTTTTTACGGCTTCAGTTCCTCCTGGGTCTCATATTTTCGAAGCACTTAAGCCATGTTTGGTGTCAAATAGTTCCTTGGGATGGCAGCAACAATAACAGTTATAAATTTTAGAACTAGCACTGTGATAATTGGGAGTTATTCATTGATTTATCCCCATGTTGGTTTTAGGGGGGTGCTCATCTAAATTTGGCCCACGTCTGTCCTAGCACATATGATACAAAAAACAAATGCATTTTCTAGGCCCACATACATCTCTCCACACAGTCAATATGGTAAGGAATCAAAAACTTTCATGGGCAATTTTCCCATACTGACGCAACACGGCCTTTGTGTTAAGTTTAAAGAGGTAATCTCAGGGTAGATTTATAATGTGAGGTAGACTGTAATTGTTGGAGTGTTTTCAATCATTAGTAAAAAAAATTTCAATGTGGGAATGACTTGATATATATACATATATACGCTGCCTGGCCAAAAAAAAAAAAGTCACCGTTTGGAAATTAATGAACAAATTCTATAATTGGATCATTATTGCGGTTATTAATATGTTTCAGCTGGCAATAATCATTTTAACCCTGACTGATGAAGCGCGTCGCTACTCATTTCTTAAAAAATCATGTCGGAAGACACATGGTGGAAAAGATGTTACAGTATTTCAGAACGGGCAAGTTATTGGCCTGTATTTAGCAAAGAAAACCATGAATGACAAAAACAAGTATGAGGAATCATTTTCACAAACAAATTTGCCACCACGAAGTCCTGACCTTAAACATATTAAAAGTTATTGGGATGTGCTCAAGAAAGACCACCGAGTGGTTCAACCATTATGTCGAGAAGACAAGATCTCGGCCAAAAATTATGGCATTTCTGATCAAAATAAATGTTCTGGCATTGCATATAGTTGTCAAAACAATGACGAATATGCACTGTAATCAAAGCTACAGGGGTTCCAAGTAAATATTTGAGTGTGCGACTTTTTTTTTTTGCCCGGGCAGTGTGTGTATATATATATATATATATATATATATATATATATATACCCTCCCTAATTATTATTGGCACCCCTGGTTAAGATGTGTTCTTTAGCTTCTAATAAATTCAGTTTTTTTCTAAATAATATAGGACCACAATGAAAAAAAGAGGAAAATCCAACCTTCAATTTTTTTTTTTTTTTTTTTTTACATGAATGGCGAGAACAGGCCGTTCAGCCCAACTAGGCTCGCCAGTTTCTTTTGTACCATCGTGAATATATCACTTCAGATACTCAATGACTCAATGGTATCTAGCTTTAAGTCAAGTCTGCTCTTGAAAACTCCCAAGGTCTCTGCCTTAACAATATGGTCAGGCAAGCTGTTCCACACCGAAATTACTCTTTGGGTGAAGAAATATTTCCGAATATCAGTGCTAAATTTACCTTTAGTCAGCTTCCATTTGTGACCCCGAGTTCTGCTAACAACACTTGGTTGAAGGAATCCTACATAATTCACTTTGTTAATCCCTTTAACATATTTAAAGACCTCAATCAAATCACCCTTAGTCTCCTTTTCCTAAGACTAAAGAGATTAAGGATCTTCAGCCTTTTCTCATAGCTTTCATCTTTAATACCGGAATTAGCTTCATGGCTCTTCTCTGAACTTTCTCTAAAGCCTCTATGTCTTTCTTAAAGTATGGTCCCCAGAACTGTACACAATACTCTAGATGTGGTCTGACAAATGTGTTGTACAAAAGAAGCATCACCTCCTTGGATTTGAACTCAATACTTTTGGCAATGTATCCCAGCATCCGATTGGCTTTTTTAACAGCTACGGCACAATGGCTAGAGCCTGTGAGGGTTTGGTCAACAATCACTCCCAGATCTTTCTCTTGTGGAGCACATTCCAGTTTAAAACCTCCCATGAAGTAATCCCGTCTAATGTTTTTATTACCTACATGTACTACTTTACATTTCGCTACATTAAATTTCATTTGCCACATTTCTGCCCAATTCTGAATTCTATCCAAATCATCCTGAATCACTTTAGTGGACTCTAAACTATTTGCCAAGCCCCCCAATTTAGTATCATCTGCAAATTTCACTAATCTGCTCTCAATATTCCTATCAAGGTCATTAATGTAGATGAGGAACAGCAGGGGTCCCAACACTGATCCCTGGGGGACGCCACTCCCCACCCTACCTAGCTCAGATGATATACCACTGACCACCACTCTTTGTGTTCTGTCCTGCAACCAGTTATGAATCCACTTCAGAATACCACCTGTAACTCCAATGGAGCTCATTTTAAAATTCAAGTGCATTTATTCAGTGGGAAAAAAATCCCACATTAAGAAATAATTCTTTTACATCAAATCATGTGTGCCACAATTATTAGCACCCCTGATGTTAATACTTTGTACAACCCCCTTTTGCCAACAAAACAGCACCTAATCTTCTCCTATGTTTCACAAGATGGAAGAATACAGAAAGAGGGATCTTCGACCATTCCTCTTTGCACAATCTCTCTAAATCATCCAGCGACCTGGGTCCTCTCCTCTGCACTCTCCTCTTCAGCTCACTCCACAGGTTTTCAATGGGGTTGAGGTCTGGGGACTGAGATGGCCATGGGAGGAGCTTGATTCTGTGTCTGGTGAACCATTTCTGTGTAGATTTGGCCACATGTTTAGGGTCATTATCTTGCTGAAAGACCCAGTGACGACCCATCTTCAGCTTTCGGGCATAGGCCACCAGATTTTGATTTAAAATGTCCTGGTATTTCAAAGCGTTCATGATGCCATGGACCCTAACAAGGTTCCCAGGGCCTCTGGAAGAGAAACAGGCCCACAGCATCACCGATCCTCCCCCATACTTCACAGTGGGCATGAGGTGCTTTTCTGCATACTCATCTTTTGTGTTCCGCCAGACCCACTTAGAGTGTTTGTTGCCAAAAAGCTCTATCTTGGTCTCATCTGACCAAAGCACACGGTCCCAGTTGAAGTCCCAGTACCGCTTAGCGAACTCCAGACGTTTATGTTTATGATTGTGAGTGAGAAAAGGTTTTTTCCGTGCATGCCTCCCAAACAGCTTGTTGGCATGTAGATAGCGCCTGATGGTTGTTTTGGAGACTTTGTGACCCCAAGATGCTACCATTTGTTGCAATTCTTTAACAGTGAGCTTTGGAGAACATTTTATTTCTCTTACCATCCTTCTCACTGTGCAAGGTGGCAAAATAACCTTGCGTCCTCGTCCAAGCTTGTTTACCACTGTTCCAGTTGTTTTAAACTTCTTAATGATTCCTCTGACAGTAGATATGGGCAGGTGCAGGCGAGTGGCTATTTTCTTGACTTGTGAAGGTCGACACACATCTGCCTTACTTGAATGGTGTGTTCCTTTGTCTTTCCCATGTTGAAGAGTGGATAATAGAAATGGCCTCTGTGTCACGTCATATTTATACCCCAGGGAAACAGGAAGTGATAAATTACTAATTAAATGTTCCTAGATACTCTGATCAACTTTGTAAACTACTGTAGAAATGACAGAAATACTTCAAATACATTTATTTCCTAGGAATTGTTAGGGGTGCCAATAATTGTGGAACAGGTGATTTTATGAAAAATAATTATTTCTTAGTCAGGGATTTTTTTTTTCCTTAAAATTCACTTGAGTTGAAGGTTACATTTTTCTACAATTTTCAGTGTGAGAGCATGCTTCTGCAATAAAAATTGAATTTATTTTAAGGCTTTTAACACATCTTAACCAGGGGTGCCAATAATTATGGAGGGCGCTGTATGTATATATATATATATATATTTTTTTTTTATCTTGAAATAAATATTTTCTAGTTTCTTAGTACACAAGTTCAAGTTCTTTGTGATTTTGTTGGCTTTTGTGCCTGAAAAATTCCAAAATGGTGATGTATTATAAATTGTTCTTTTAGTGCTCAGAATGCACCATTTAAAGCTTAGAAATAAAAAATTTTCTGGGGGGGGGGGGGGCATTCCCTCAGACCCCCCTAGAAATGAATGGCCTTTATATCCTACCATCTAGAATTTCCTTATTTTTTAAAAAATCTCTGAGCACCCCTGCAGTTTTCACCTGGGAGTTTTTTTGTCTCATGCAGAATTTGGCCCACATTCATGTTTGAGAAAATATTTATAAATTTGTTTATAAATTCACAACTGCGTGGTCTCAAACTGGTCCTGTATCCCAGTGAAAGGCACTAAACTGTATAAATGCAGTTTATACTCAAATTAATAAAATTTTTCAGAATTCTTGTTTGGAAAAACATATCCAAGCTGCTGCTTGAAACAGGTAAATGGAAAAGATTTTTACCACTGCCAAGGAGGTTATGTTTTTGCCGGCGTTGGTTTGTCTGGTTTGTTTGATAGACATCTGTTTGTGTACAAGATTACTCAAAAAGTAATGAACGGATATCTCTGAAATTTTGTGGGTGGGTTGCTATCACATCAGGGATGGACCCTATTGATTTTGACCGCGATTGGTCAAACAAGTGGCGTAGCCGAGATATGCACTCTACCGAGTGCCCTTCTAGTTTGTTTTTGCGATTATGGTTTGATGAGTTTACTCTGTACTTACCCTGACAGCCTGCCAGATACACATTCACATCAATCTGCCCGAAATCCAGGAATACCTGCAAATGAGCAGTGAGAAGAATATTGCACAAAACTGCACAAGAACACGAGTATCCAGCTGCCTTGATAATTGTTCTATATTTCTCCCCATTTTCTGGCCCTCCCCTCATCTGTCTCCCAGCCCCTTGCACTCTCTCTCACACACCATTCTACATCTTTTCCGAAGTTCTGCTCTGTTCCCTGACCTTTCAGTTCAGTTTTCAGCAAAGAGAACTTTCTGTGTTTAAAGTGTTTATAAGACTGTGCAACATTTAATGAAGACTAATAATTCAGAAGTTCATGACGGACATGAGTTCTAACAAATCTCTCCATTTTCGACAAGCTTTCTGGCTCTTATTGTCCCATGACCTTTCAGTGAGTTGTATCCCCACTCTCATCCAAAGCCCCTGACTGTCCCAAACTCCATTTATTTTTTTTTTTTCTTTTTTTGAAGATCAGATAAAGATTTTTATCCCATTTTGTGGGGAAGGCATGCGGCAAATGACCCGAGCTGGAATCAAACTCTCTCTGTCTTGCATCTCTTCTTAGATTAGAAGCCCAGGGATAGTGGCCTAGTTGGGAAAGTTACCCATTTATATGTGTGCCATGGTGTTAGGCATAGTTCCCATTAGAAAGAACTGGATGTCTGTTAGACTCCCTCAGGTGGGTGTGGTTCTGAGAGGAATAATATTGATACCCCCCAAATACAGGCAGGTCTTTCATTGAGCTAACCTGGATTCAGTGTCCATGCTTTACCCACCACATATTATATACTGAACAGCAAAAGAAACATAGCACTTTTGAAGTTTGTATGACGCACTTCTGAGAATGAAAATCAATGGATTTTTTCAACATTCCTGATTCAGTTAAAGTTGAGATGATGGTCGTGCCTCAAGAAAATCCAAAAACAAATGTGAAAGCATTTAGCTAAGTGATCATATGGACTCTTTGAATGAACATGGTAACGCTTGCAAACCAATCTTCATGAAAATTAGGATGGACCTGCTTCTCGTTGGGCCTATGTGCACCCACAGGTACCAGTCTGTCATTCATTTCCTTAATACAGCAAGTCATGCCAAGAAATCAATGCGAGCAAGCAATCGAACGCCTCTGTTGGTCAATTGCTAATTACTTCAACTGCAGTATTCGAGCCATCGTACGTTAAAGGCAGCGATACAACACCATCCACAGTACAAATGACCGTCCATGCAGTGGTCACCCCAGTGTCACCACGCTTCAACAAGACCGGCATATACTAAGGCAACACCTCCTGAACCGGTTCACTATGGCGACTGAAATGGGTTAGCAGACCGTAGGGACCCACCAGTGACCCATAAGTACAGACACGGTTTGTTGCTGCTAGAGGTTCACCTGTTCTGCTGACATCCAGCTAGAGGTCCCATCCTGACACATCGTCACCAACAGAAATGTCTGCACTGGGCTCAGCAACAACAAAACTGGTGTTATTGGCAGTGGAGGACCGTAGCTTTTTCAGATGAAAGTCATTAGGGCATTTCTGTGGCACATGGCTGAACTCGGATTTGGCGGAGAAGGGGTGAGTGTTTAGCCTGACTCCGCCAGCCTTCGTACTTCCGCTTAATTTCATTTCGCTTCATTACTCAGTCTGGTCACTCGGAGTTCTGCCTCGTTTACCACAGCAGAAAATACACCGGACCAACCAACGAACAGAAGGCGTGGCCGAGAGCCATGATGTAGCAGCGGCGCCGAGTTTGAAATTATGGTCTCCGAAATCAACAATGGCCACGGACATAGATACACGGGAGGACATAGATTCGCTCTGTCGTGGAGAAAATCCCCGGTATCTGCGACTTAAAGCCACAACAAGAGGAATGTTTGGTTAGTTGTTTGAATGGAAATGATGTTGTAGCGCTACTCCTACATGTTTCGAGAAAAGTTGTCATATCTACTTAATATCCATCATGAAACACATGAAATAGGCACCCAGTTCATCTCTGTGAGAGACAGCCGAACCACCTCAGCTAGTTTGTAGCTTCTAGTGTTACATTGCCTGTTCATTTCATACTATTTAAGTTAGCAGCAAACTTTTTAAAAGCCGTGTTTTTGTTTGTGTCACAAGACCTATTTGCTGTCTTAGTGTTATGTTGTCATTATCCATGAATGAAATGACTGTCTGAGACAGCCAAACGCTTAGAGCCAAACTATGTCACTATAAAGTTAGATAGCGAGCTGGGTATGATGTTAGCACAAGTATGGTTAACGGTTCAGTTTACGTGTCAACGCAGATTTTGACCTGATGTAAATAATGCGTTATTCTCGCCGATTCTGCCGTTGGTTTCGGGTCTCTTACGTTTTTTTAATAGCAGCAGTATCGGCAGGAGAAACGATAGCTCAGCAGTTTGTTTCTTGTAAGGAGAACAGAAAGAGCACCTTTGGTTCTTTTAAGTGAATGAGTGAAGGCTAAAACGAGGTAGAATGGCATATGTATGAGTACAGTATTAACTTTTATGTACTGATCAGTTTGTTTTCGCTGCATTCCTGGGATGAAGGACTGCGTTTACAGCGGAAGTACTAGGCGGCTGAGCGGGCGCATAACATTTGTCATCGCCAAACGTTAGTGATTAGTTTACAGGGACACCAATGATTTTAAACTTCTGACAAGCGCTCACCTACCAGGAAGTAAACACTTGTCAATCACGACTATCCAGACTCTGTGTACGAAGAAAAGCAAAGTAGCAGAGTCTGGTTTTACCAGGCTAGTGAGTGTTAAGTCGATTGTTGTGTAATGGAAAGAGATGCACAGGGTGGACAAACCATCATCGTATGGGGAGGAATTGCACTGAACCAAAAAAATTGGACCTGTGGCGTTTCAAATTGTGGGACCAGGTCGAGGCCTTGGGGTCACAGCTACCCAATATATCTATTAAGTTTTAAGACCTTATGTTTGCCGTACTCTGCCCATCACCAACATCACTTGTTTCAACAGGACAATGCATATGCTCACACTGCTAGGTTAACCAGAAACCTCATACAATGGCATAATATCCGTACGCTGCCTTGGCCTGTCCTTAGTCTGGATCTGAATCCAATAGAGCACTTGTGCAACAAGATCCAAAGACAACTTAATCAGGTACGACCAAGGCTGATAACTGTTGCACTGCTCTCTGTAGCCTTTCATTGAGTATAGGCCCAGATCCCTATCGCCTTCATCAATTATATTGTGCATTCCGTGTACAGAAGATGTGTGTCTGTAATCAACGCTTCTGGTGGGCATACAAGGCACTGATTTATTCTCAATGGATTTAAGAATAAATCTGATCACATGATCATAAACATCATGTCAAACATGCTCCAGGCAATGGTGAGTCATCACATGAAAAAACTGTCATCAACTGATGTCCCAATCAACTTTATGAATATTTGTTAATAAAACGGTTTATATACAAAATGTCTGTGACGTTTCCTTTGCTGTTCAGTATTCATGTAACAACCATCTATGCATTCTCAGTATTGCCAGATGTTTTTGTTGGTGGGTGGGGCTCGCCAGGCATCAGTATTTTGGGGCCAAAATTTGGGCTAGATTAGCTGATCAAGCAACAAAATGTGACTTGCTGTAAATTGTTCACCGTACATTGCTGAGTGAAGAATAATCTCTGTCAGATATTTTCTGTGGTGGTGTTTCCACCAGAAACCCCTAAATGACCTAAATTACAGCGTTTGACATAATACCAACATGTAATACCGAGATATTTCCAACAGTGAGGGCAACAAGGCCCACTTACAATCTAAAACTAACGCAGTGGTGGCTGGACTGACTAACTAACACAATTACGCATAGCAGTGGTGGCTGGAAGCTCTGCTGTGCAGCAGCAGGTTGTTTTGTGCACATTCACTGTCATGTGGCTGGCATGGCCACATTGTCTACTATTACTGGTAAATTTATCTTTTCAAGCATAGAGGCTTTTCAGCTTCAAATCTTATATGGTCGATCAGGTAATGTTATAAAATGTGGGATTTACTAAGGTGCTTTCGGCATTACAAGATAGGGTTTTAAGTGGATTCAAGCTCAGTTGATGTCAGTCCAGATGGCGCCCATGTTCAATTCAACAGGCACACCATTATGCATTATGCACACAATATGCACCAGTCTGCACGCAGGAGTTTCCATATTTGATTGTTATTGCACACTCTGGATAGATCTGGGTCTTAAGTTCTAAAGGGGCCAGGAGGTGTTAGGAATACAGCGCATATGGGCGGCAGGGTGGCATAGTGGTTAGCACTGTTGCCTCACAGCAAGAAGGTCATGGGTTCGATTCTGGCCTGGGGCCTTTCTGTGTGGAGTTTGCATGTTCTTCCCCTGTTTGCGTGGGTTTACTCCGGTTTCCCCCACCCACAAAAACATGCATCATAGGAACACTCCAACCAGTACCCATGACCAAGGAACTGGCTTTAGAACTGGAGTTGGTCCCCAGGCACTGCTCTGTGGCTGCCCACTGCTCCTAACTATAGGATGGGTCAAATGCAGAGGACAAATTACCCCACGGGGTTCAATAAAGTGTATCATATGTTTGTGATGTTAGTTTATTAGTTGAGGTACCTTTGATTAGGAGTCCTGTAAGAAGTGGTAACTGTAGCTGGTGTGGGGTTCAGTGATGTAACAAACCTTAATCACTAAGCCCTAACTGGTTATTTTACCTATCTTCCAGGGTAAGTGAGTGGCGCCCCTGGGGTTATATCTGGTAAAATTTATTGCTGGCTGTCTGCCAAACAGAGTCACTCTGGTCCCTACTAATGCCGGGCAACTAGTGAAATGAACTAATTGACTAGTCACGGGAGAACTAGTCACAACAGCACAACTAGTCGTGACTTTGGTGAAAATCTATACGTACCTACACAGTGCGCTAATTAGGCGAGTAGTGTGTAAAGGGTGAATAGGACAAAATGCAGCCACTTTCCTAAGCCGGTGAAAGAAATCCATGAGGAAAACTTTACTGCCAAAAATTCAAAGCTGCGATCAACATTATTACTGTCAGTTCTCACTGAATAGGGAGTTTCCATACACGGTTCAATGCATGTATGAGTTATTCATAAATAATTCTTTTTTACATTATATTTTGCCAGAGACTCCACAGGCTAATGTCATAAAGGTTGACTGTGCCCTCCTCCCACCATAGCGACAAAACCCTTTAATGCAAAGTCTCAGAACCCGCAACGTTATTGTTCTTTTGACACTGGCCTCATCAGCATGTCCAACTGAAGGCTTGTCCCCAGCAGATTATGGATGGTATGTGAAAGATGGTCCTCTGCAGCCTAATTGGTTCACTAGGCTTTTGATACCTGACTACTTGCTCAGTGAGGATTGTGCAGATGCAGCTGAGGCAGCCCATGAGGAAGACGTAAACGAGGTTGACAGTGAAGTACATCTTAATGCGGTGCGCCACGGACAGAGAATTCAGATGATCCTGAGCTGAACCAACATGCCGGAATATGGTGATTCCACAAGTTTATGTATGGTGTAGCTACAGGTAGTCCCTAAACAGGTATGGAAATACTGGGGAAGCCGGAAGTGCAGTTTCAGCCGCGCCTGTGTGTGACGGAGGCTCGTCCATATGGAGGCACGTGACTGTTAATGCGGTTAATGCACCTCGTATATTTGCAATGACTACACGACTTGCTAACATTTATTACAACATTCATTTATCTTATTTCTCTTCCAGCTGTTCTTGTTTTAATTGATTCATTCGTTTTTATCTTGACTACCTTATCTACCCTTTTGGATTCATTGTATTATTTTGGCTTTTTCTTATTTTTACTTTGTTTTGCCATTACCTTGTCTACTGTTTTTTTATTATGTCTCTGGTATCTGGGATCTTGTTTATATATTGTTTACTCAGCTATTGGTGGCATCCACTCTTTCTGCAGTGGAAGTGCATGGAGAAGAACTTGGAGTGGATACGGATGAAGGAGGGTTATGGAAAATGGTCATTTTTATTAGCCTATACTCAAAGTATCATTGTGATAAATGCTGGAAACAAGCTTAATATGGTTTCAAATATTTATTGGATTTTTTGGCATTTCAAGCAGTTGCGCACTACATAGGCGTCATGGGCCAAGCCAGGGAATTTGGCGCAGATGCTTAATATGCGCGCATCATGATCGCACACAACCTGAACATTAATGCTGTGCCGACGTCTACGGTCTCTGTACATATTCTCATTAGTGGAAGGGGTTCTGATTGCAACATGAGTACAATCAATGGCTCCCACTACACTGGGGAACCCGGCGACCCGGTAGAACCCCCCCCTTAACTCTCCGTCTTTCAGCGGGTGTTTCGGGGAACTTTATGAAGTGGCTGATGTGGTGCAGCATAGCGTCAACAAACTGTATCAGACACCTTGACACAGACGCCTGTGATATGTGCATGACATCACCAGCCACTCTCTGGAGCGACCCCGATGCCAGGACCGACAGCGCAGTTGTGACCTTGATGACCGTGGGTATGTTTTTTGGATGATTGCTGCGGCTTCATCCAGAAGTCAGCAAAGATAGATGATTGCCTCACGGTCCAGACGAAAGCGCTGGATGCACTCGGTGTCTGTTAGTCCCAGGATGTCCAAACGAGGCCGATATATATCGTGTGGTCGTCTTTCGAGCTCGGCGCTCCTCTTACTCTTTCCCACTCACACAAGAGTGCAAGCAAATGCAGGACTGGCATTTTGGTTTTAGATTTTGAGGGCATGGTAGAATGATGGTCTTATTTATACGCGTATTAATTAATTGCTACGTGTTTGCAATTGAACTAACTGGAGAACAGGCTGTTGCGTAATATCATGTGATGATTTTGTTTGATAATTTTTTATGGTTATGAGAAATGTAGTTTAGAAATAAGGATGAACAAGAGAATATTGAATGTCTCAACCTTTACCATGTTAAATAAAATAAAATAAATGTTAAAATTCGGCCTCTAACCGACATCAAACGTAATATTCTATTTCGCCTTATGTTGGCACTTGACCTTAATACAGCCCTCAAAAGTGCTTAACAGAAAAAGCGCGTAAGCCAGGGGGAGAATACGCGTAAGTGTTATTTGCTGTAGGCTGAAAAGCGCGTAGCTACGCGCTTTTCTCGACTTGCGCGCATGGGAGAATAGACCCCTCAGTGTAGTGCCCCTCTGAACCACACCCACCAGGGGGAGTACAGATGTCTGGTTCCTTCTAATGGGAACCATGCCTGGCACCATGGTACGCCTAAAATTAAGTTACTTTCCCAGCTATGCAGACACCCCTGGGCCCCTAGTCTATCTCTCTCGTAAACCCTCTCTCTGTTGAAAAGTCCATTACTGTTAGACACTCTCTTGTCTCCCACTTTCTTTCTTTCTTGTACACTTTCCCTGTCTCCACAACCCCACTATTCTTTATCCTTTCTCCTCAACTCACATTTTTCAACATCTTGATGGCCACTGTGTCGATGAAGCTGGCAGTGGAGAGGTCCAGGATGATGGACTGGGTCTCAAAGGTGCCCTTTCCCACTGAGCATGCAGACAGGTCCCTGCTGAAAGAGTCCTCACAGCTGGAGGCCAGGGTGCCGATGGTGTTGACATCAAGCACTGAAGACGTGTCAGAGGCTCCGCCACTTTGTGGCCTCTGGTCCCCGTTCCTCTCATTCCAGAGGCTTGTGGACTTCTCAACGGAAAAGATCACCTCTGTGCTCTCAACCGTCATCTTCAGCTTTCCATTCTAAGAGACACGGAGAGAGGGACGTGGTTATATACAGTATGTTCCAGCGCTTTCCATCTGTGGGGATGGGGGTTAGCTAATGTGTTCACCCCTGGGCAAAAAAAAAAAAAATTGATCAAGCCCAAAATGGCAAAATATTAAGCTTTTAATGATCTTTACAACAAATCGGGAAATGAGCAAGAATAAAACAAAAAGATTAAGTAACATAGTATGGGATATCTTTTTTTTTCTTCGATTTCTTTAAATGTTTTAGCCTTTTGGGTAAACTTGCAGATTCCCTTTCGCAGGAAGAAGAGTTGAAAAATAATATCTGATCATTTTTCTATGGGAAACAACTCAATTATGGGAATCAGGCTTTTCTACCATATTCTCCTGTACTCCAAAGAATTAATTGACTTTTCTACTTGAAGCACTTCAGCTTCACTGGGAGGCAGTTCACACCTCTTTGCCAAACAGTTCACTGCTAGAAAAGTTAACAAGAATATGGTGGCACAGATGGTTTCAGGAGTTTATTTGTTTAATTCCTGCTAATTTTATCTCCAACGATTTGTTGTTAAAATCAATAGATTCATATTTAACCATTTTAGCCTAGAACAATTTTTTGCCCAGGAGTATATAGCAATGTTCATGTATTTCCATGTTTGAATAAGCTATTGCATGTTTATAGGTACCAGCACGTTTGCAATGGGGTGTATTGGGGACTGTCGGTAAACAGATGTGCAAGCACTTTTCATTACAATTTTTCAATGACTGAATGTGTTTCCTGGAGTTCATTGATGCAAAGAGACGAGTGAAAAAAGATGAGTGTTGTTTGCTGATAATCTGAAATGTGGATCACCTTAGCCTCTTTCATGGCTCTCTTTTCCTCTTTCTTCTCTAAACGTTTCTGTTTTGCCAACAGCTTTTTCTTCTGAGTCAGTTGCTTTCTAATATCAATTCCAGTCTGAGGATAGAACAATTGCCATAAGTTAACGCACATTTCAAGAATTAAAATGCTTTTATCCTTATCATCATTTAATTTTTTTCCACAACATTAAATTAACCTCTTCAGCCCTGAGCCTCAGGCTTGAGAATGACATGCCCAAAATGAAATGAGTACATCTCTGCAACTACTTGGTCGTCTTGAATAATCTTGGTATCCTAATGAATAAAAGTACAATATAATATACCATAAATATAAATACTATAAATACAAAGATAAGGTAAAAAATGGTAAAAAGTACAAACAAAAGATACCCCAGCAATTATTTATACGAGAAATATGCCTCTGCTGCTCAAAAAAAAAAAAAAAAAAAAGTGCAACTTCAGTAGGGATTGAACACAAATCACCCAGGCCAGCACACAACTCCTTAACCACTGAGCTACCTGGTTAGACAAGCTGCTCACACTCACTTTGCAATTCTAAACAGTGAGTCAGCATAACGCATCATGTACCCCAGTTTCGTGCTTGTAGAGCAGCTCTGTCATTAGTACTTGTGCGTAATGGTGCAAGGATTCACAGTCAGTCACAACTGTCAAGACTACTTTGAAAACGACTGGATATTTCATGGACACTTATAGTGAAATTATCAACGAGCAACTGGTTTTGCGACTATTGGTGCGTTCATTCCTGCGCACTTTGAGTACATGTGCGTGCTGGTGCATGGACACCCGATTAGATGCACTGGGAACGCAAGGCTCTATATCAGCTAGGTTTGTGCTATTACGGTGGATGAGGGCTTGTTGGAAACAACAGAGCCCATAGAATCAAATGGCCACCCCCAAAGTCAAATTTACGGCATCACAACCCAATCACAGAGAAGAAAATGCGTGCATGCAAGGGAAAGATCAGGACCTGACCTAATTGGAGGCGGTGTCACCGCAAGAAACATGCATGGAGACTGGAAGATGCAGTTTCAATAAAACACGGACTCATAGGATTAACAACAGCCAGCACAGATTTCCCTTGAACACAGTGTTTTATCACAAAATATCAAAGGTAAGAAAAATTTTTGCTCAGCACTGTAGAGTGGAAAGTGTAGGGCTGTACTGAACGATCCTGACATTCACAATCGAATTATAAATTGAGACTCAAATGCCGTATGAGTCACGCAACTTTTTTTTCCCCATGTCAACAATTCATTCTGTTTAAACCAGTTTTTTTTTCTGCGCAATTGGAGATGAAGATTTAACTACATTGTAATCCTAATAATACCAGTTTAATTGCATTAGCCTATTATTAGTAGGCTATTATATAATTTTAATCCAAACTTTTAAGTTCCATTAACTCCAGATCATTATAAAGTCCAACAATCATGATTTCCAAAAAAGATGGATGAAATAAAAATATGTTGTGAATTCATAAAGTTATCAAACAACTTATTCTGCTTGAGCCTATATTTGTTAGCGTTTTGCCTGTCAGAAACCATAAACGCTTTTTGCTCTCCCACACTTACATCTTTGCAAAGCAGTCTAGCTGCAACAGCCATAAGATTTCATTTATACAGCTACAGGAACTAAAATTATTTTCAGCTCCAACAGTATTATTCTTAGCCGACTCAACTTATTAAAAAGATAATTTACTGTATCTGCTTTTATTTGTAGCTGCTGCACTGTCATCGAGTCGGTCATTATCAAGTGCATCAAGGACTCATAAAGGACTTACTAAGACAAAATGTCGAAGAAATCAGCAGTTTGGAAGCATTTAAAGGGGACCTATTATGCTACATTTCCAAGTTTATATTTTGATCTTGGACTCCCCTAGAGTACTCCTGATTGTTCAAAGTCCAAAAAAGGGTCCTTATTTTGCTCATACTGCCATCCTCAAAAAACCCCAATTGTAGTCCATTGTAGTCTCAGCCTGAAATGCCTCGTTTTGGCGGCTCTTTCGCTATGGCCCCACTCCCCGTGTGCCCACTTTCTTCTGATTGGCCAGCTCTGTGGAGGGCGGAGCTGGGCGGGACAAGGCGGCAGAATGCAGTTTTCCGGGTCCGCCTCCCTAGTGTGTCCCTATGTTACAGACCGGAAGGCATTATACCTAAACGTTTTTAACTGAGGTATTTAGAAATGACAAGTAGTGAAATACAGCCGTACGTCTTGGACCCTGAATCTGACCCGGAGAGAGACCAAGAGGAACATTCGCCCAGGCAACGAAGAATGGACCAAGACATCTCAGCTTGGTAAGTATTACGATCAAGGAGCTAAAGAAAACACAAGAGAGGACAACGTCATTGGCTGAACCATCCGTGAAACGTGAGATGCGTCTGCCATCTTATCTAAGGAATTGGCGGGGAAATTCCGCAATCAAACGCTGTACATGTGTTCAGATCAAATGAAATGAACTTGTTTTAATAAACACAGCGGCGAAAACATATCCCCATTCAAACGAATAAATTCAATGCTTGCTCGAAATTTAGGCAAACAGAAAAACTCAAGAGATTTATGGAATAATTTGTGAGTACTTGCATTTGCGTAGTTACCACAGAACAGTAGAACAGTACCGTGACAAAATAAAGAAACTGCGGCTGCAATATTTCAAAGTGGAGGACGCAGTGTGAAAGTCTGGCAGCTCAAGTTATGAGAAAGATAAGTTTTCGTGGTATAGGCAGCGGACAGCATAATCGGCCAAAAACGCAAGGGCGAAAGTATTCCGTTTTAAACCTCCATCAATACCAATAGTATTCATTACTTTTCTTTTTTGGCTTATTTCATGTTTGGGTACCCAAAGTTTCAGATGAGTAAAAACATCAAGTATCCAGTCAAGATAATTTCAGGTTTAATTTCTCGTGCTGCTATATGTGGTAATCCATGTATGTGATGACACACCGGGTCGCTATTGCACGCGCAGCATATGCATTCGCAATATTAATATTTGTTATTAATATTCTAAACTCCCTTCTCGATAATAAACGGTGTGAGCGTTGCTTATGTGGAGCTAGCAAATCAATAACTTGTATCGGAAAGAATTCCGTATCCAATCTACATATTTTTCAGCTTTTAATTAGGCATAACAATTTTTAAAGGGGAATGAAATTCCGCAGCCGCAACGCAGAGAAATCCTTTGTTACACCCGACATGTTATAGCTTGTACTTTGCACGATTGCTTTCACCATGGTAGCATCAGTGAGCTAGCCCAGATATTGGTATAGTATCCGGCTGACCCCGGTCATGAATAAGTAAAGCGATCAGCAGTAAACAAACCCAAACACGTACCCCAAGCTCTACAAAACCTACTTCCGGTCTAACCTTATCAGACCAACTCTGCCAACACATGCATACAGGTTGGCTTTTACTGTTGCGGCATGTATCATTATGATAAAGTACCACCATGATACTAACCAAAATAACACAAGCATTATAACAGTGCGAACACTGTCGTCAGTCTTCATCAGCCTTCAGCGGTGTGATCCGGTGCTGCATCCTTCTGATTCAAGTGGGTCGAATTTGCTGTCTACTGAGGGCTGCTCTGGTGAGTATAGCGGTGTTTCTACTCTATAGGATTCAGGGAAAGCTAGAATCCACCCCATATAGACACATTGGACATACCCAAGTGTAGACCGGAGACCGTAGAAATCCGGTGGGGCTGAGTTGAGAGGGAAACATGGACAGTGAGGAGCGGCAAAAAGTGGACCAACAACTTATGGACTGCTTTGGTGTGTACTATAAGGACCTGCTGGTCCGTGTGCATAACTGTGGTGTGTCGTTAGCGTGGAGTAACGAACAGCTTCTGCACTGGTATATGACGGAGGGGCGAAAGCTCCATGCCAAACGGTTTTTTTGGAAATTGCCCGTGGTAATGGTTTTCTTATTATGCCGGAATGACCAGCGTTTGCTCGCGGAAAATGGGCACGTTATGGATTATACATGACAGCTAGAGAGCTCTGGTTATGAAATGAACATAATACAGGTTGTACTCACCGTAAGTTCCGTCAGCGTGAACAGTTGCTTATGTGGAGCTAGCGAACCATTAACTTCTACAGGAAAGAATTTTGTATCAAATAGGCATGGGCAACGCTCTGCATAAACTCTAATGGAATGCGTAACAGCTGAACTGGGGCGGTAAACAACCCTCAGAAAACTTATTAAAAAATGATGTAAATACCATTTTCATACAAAAAGAACACCATGGTTTGATTAAAAGCAACCTTTTCAATAGGATACCCGCATTTCATACATGAACTCTGCGTATTACGGCCAATAACGCAATTTGAACAGAGCTATTATTCGCCCGTTGGATGAATGCTTGACCTCAATTTGCGCCGTGTTTACAAACTTTCAAGTGCACGGCGTGGCAAAAATATCCATTTTGGAGGTAGATTTCGAACAGCCTGCGCTGACGTGATATCCCAGCTACGGCCCTGATTGAATTACAGCCATCTAATTTGAGAAATTACGAGTCTGTTCATCCAGTCTAGACCTCCAGGGGATGTGAAATAAGTTCGACAGGAGTTGTTGAAGTTCGTCGCGAGTTCGCCGTGACTTCTTCTCAACAATAGCAAGAAAGGTGAGTGTATTTTTACTGTTAACGTACATAGTTAGTTGACAGAATATCCTGTGACCCTATTTATGAAGTTTCAGTAAAATATACCAAGGAATAAACCAATGCCAGGCGTTCAAAACCTACCAGTGTTCTGACAAATTTTGCTACCTATGCCACCTCGCGAACACTGGTCACAAGATTCATTCACGTATACGCTTCAATTCGAGACTGCGAGGATGGAAATCTGAATAATCAATTAGGAAAAATTCTCCGCTCTCGGTAATTCTGTATATCGTTTAAACATTTTGTTAATCAGATTATGAAAGAAGACCAAAAATAAGCGCCCGCTTTTTGTTTGGGTGTAAAAGCGCGTATTTAAAGGAGAATACATTGTATATTGATTAAGCATTGAACTCTGCATAAGTCGAACTGTTTTAATATTTGTTGATGACATTGCTTCGGCTTCCTGGAAGCAAAAACGCGCAAATCTGCTGTCTAGTGAGCATTTCAGGTTCGATGTACTGAGTAATAACGCCATGAAACTTAAACTGGCCCGTCATTCTGCCGAATAGTCTTACTAAACTAGTTAATCGCCTGATTGCTAATCAAGCAAAGGGAGGTTTCTGCCTCACCAAACTAACCTCCTGCTGCACGTCACTGTGTTTTACTATGAATTATTCACAGTAGCTCATTGAAACTATCATGGGAGGAGGGTATATGGACATTATAAAAAACAGTGCAAAGGTTTTTTTTTTTTTAATCACCACAGGTTATTGAAGGGGGGAACGTTTGATTCATTTCGTAGCAGTGGGAGGGCAAACAACTGCCGGCATCAGCGACTTCACTGCATTTTATACAGTAATGGGCGAGTAGCGTTAATGTTTGCCCTCCCACCAATAATTTTGACATTTTTGCAGGCCATTGATCCAAAAACAACTTCACAGGCAACCCATTCATACCATTTTTTAATATCAATGCAAAACCTAATGTTTGTTGAACATAATTGGGTGAAATTCAATGCATTTTCCATTAAAAAGGGCCTAGAGGGCGCTGCTGTACTTCAGAGAAGGGGTTGATGACTTTAGCATCAATTATTTCTGTTAGGGTATCCTAATGGATAATTTGGCCAGGTTTATTTCTGAGTAGACTGCATTTTCGAAAATGCCCTCAGGCTTCACCCCCCAATTTTCACAATGGGTTTTGTTGATAAATGCCGAAATCAGCCATTTTTGGGACCCTGTGGCTCTGAGACCCTTTCCTGTAAAGGCGTTGGACTTGTGGCAAACTCTTCGTCTGTGTCTTCTGTACTTACCTGCAAAAAATCATTAGAAAATAATAAAAACTTTTTTCTCAGCAACTCAAGAAATGTTGTTATTTTATTCATTTGTATTGCCCATGCCTATATCAAATCTCCACCTTTTTTGGCTTTTTATTAGCCAGAACAATTTCTAAAGGGGGATGAAATTACGCCATGGCAATGCAGATAAATTGCTTGTTATACCAGACATGTTATAGCTTGTGCATTTTGCGATTGCTTTCACCGCGGTAGTATCAGAGAGCTAGCTCAGATATTGGTGAAGTATCCGGCTGACCCCGGTCATGGATAAGTAAAGTGATCACAAGCAGCCATGAACAAACCCAAACACTTACCCCAAGCTCTGCAAAATCTACTTCTGGTCTAACTACAGCCTTTTCAGCCCAACTTTGCAGACATATACAACACCTCTCCAGTTAGCTTTGATCAAGTGGCTATAATCAGGCAACGTTATGATGAAACTGCCACATTGATGCTTATCGAAGTAACACAAGCATGCCGATCAGAATTACTGCATATAAGTTAACCAGGAGCATTTTTAAGTAGCACGGCATGCAAACTAACATGCAGTAGCCAGTAACTGAATGGTAATAACAATGACAGACACAAACATTACCCTGCAATAAAGGTTTTACAGACAGTAAGTTCCGTTACCGTGAACAGTTGTACCAAGCATCCAAATTACAAACAAGTATAAAAAGTTAGCTTAAAATGAGGGTTATGTTCACAAGCCTTCTGTTGAATGTCCCCTGATATTACTCTTGCATATTTTAGACACAAACATTAGCAACAGTAACTTAGCTACATTAGCCGCAGTGCTACAGCCACATTCAACAGGCTATCATGTTAGGTAGGCGTATGCAGTAAAGCAACTTAGCTACAGCTTCCGCGTCTGTGAGTCACGGACAGTCGCTACCGATCCAGGCTTTATCTTCAGATATTTTACAAAGCCTGCATTTGAGGCCAGTTGTTAGTGCTAACTATCATTAGCGGTCCTGCTAGCCACCCGTAACACGTTAGCTTCACTTACATGTCATTATTTGCTGTTATATCGTTACTTACAGCTTGTGGCTCCGAGCACTTGATCGATGCAACTGCTTCAGTTTTGAGAAGCAGCTGAAACGCTTATCCAGCGTCGAATTATCCTTATTGACAAAGCTGTCTTTGATGAAATGCTGAGCACAAACAGCTAACGTTCCCTTTCAGAGTGGCTGTGTACCGCCAGCAAACAAAAAAGCTACCCACTGATTTCTGGTGGCATCGTCTTTTGAAAGAGAAAATAGTTGTGAATTTCTTCACGTCCAAAAATAAACAGACGAGCAGCTTTGGGAGAGATACTGACAAAACTGCACCTCAAATGATCTGCGATTCTTCTTTTGTATTTACAGAAGTGTAGACGCTACTAAGGTATAATATGATCCGCAGCTGTTTGTGCCTGCTAGAATAGTCTCCAGGCGGGGCAGGTCCAGTGCCATGATTGGCTCTGGCTAGGTCTGTATTAATTGGACGGCACAACCTGACGTCAGGTTTTGCCCAGATCTCGTGAAGATCTCAGAACGAGCTGTTCAGAGAGAAAATGGCATTCTTGGATTGCGGCAAAACCTGTGTATCTTATGTTTAGAAACTTTACAGAGGTTTAGTATGGACATCCAACATTCTAACATTTCTAATATGTATTAAAAGAAGGATCAGCGTAATAGGTCCCCTTTAAGATATTTGATGATACAAAAAAAGTGCAGTGCCAGTTATGCAAGGTGAAACCGGTGTACTATCATTTTCAACAAACATGGCAACTCATTCGAGAAATTAAAATTTTCTGAAATTTCTCCGCTTAGCTTAAGTAGTAGCGATTGTCATCTATGAGGCTAATAGTTAAATTGTAGTACCTATCCTGTGATGAATAAATAGGCTAACTCTGCATAGGAGTTTTGAAATAAAGGTAACAAGTAAAATCAGTAATTGTAAATCAATACTTTTATGAGTGTTACAAAACATTGGTGCATTGCTTGCAACAGACTGCACCTGCGACAACAAGCCAACGAACCCTGGAGCAGGTGATGAAAAAACCTCCTTTGCTGGAGAAGAAAGGAAGGAAATAATGGATGCACTTATAATATTCATTGCGATAGGCATACACTCAGTGAATACTGTTCAGGGTGAATTGAAAAAAATCATTGAAGGGCTAACCAAAAACACACCGCAGTGGGGGAAATTCTCTGTGATATTATCAAAAACTCTGCGATAGGCTTTACTATAGACACTTGGAGAACCCAACAAATCGAAGCGTACATGACTGCACCAGCCTATCTGATTACTGAAAGACTGGGAACATATCAATAACATGCTTGAAATGGCTAAAATGACAATGTCACACCTCAGCAAATTTTCTTACCTGGAACATCCGTGGAGTTGGTTCACAGGCAAAAAGACTTAAGGTAATCAACCAAATAAGCAAACTACAAGCAGATATATGTCTTCTTCAAGAAACTCACCTAACCGAATCTGACCAGTAAAAATTAAGAACGCCACAATTCAACCACATCTTTTTTTCTCATTTCAATCACAGACAAAGAGGGATAGCCATCCTGATGCACAAAAACATTTAATTTACTCTCAACAACTCCATCACTGACACTGAAGGACAATTTCTCATTATAAATATCATAGTACATAATAACCCAATCACAGTAGCATGCATTTACGGTCCAAATAACGATGACCCATCCTTTTTCTGCAGCTCTCGACAATTTCTCCAACACCCCAATAATCATCGAAGGAGATTTTAATACAGTCATGAATCCATCCTTGGACAGATCCAACAATCTAAAAACCACACGTAACCTCCAATCAACGGAAACAATAAAACAGTTCATGAGTGATTTTGGTTTTGGCGATGTTTGGCGATTAAAATACCCAACCGATAAAAAGTTTTCATTCTTTTCATCAGCTCATCACTCCTACTCCCTTACTGACTTCTTTTTAACCAGCAACTCAATTATGTCACAAATCTCAGATATGCAAATACACCCCATTACCATCAGCGATCATGCACCTGTCTCTCTTACCTTTAATCTTAATCATCCCCATAAACCCTCCTGCAGATGGCGATTCAACACTTCTTTACTAAATGACTCTTACTTTGACACTTTCATCAAAAAAGAGTGGGCATCCTTCCTAGAAATAAATGATTCACCAGAAATGGCTCCATCACTACTTTGGGAAACAGGCAAAGCAGTATTGAGAGGTAATATAATTTCACAAGAAAAAAAACAGACAACAAACAGGAAATGTATTTAGAACAGAAGATTAAAGATCTGGAAAACACCAATACAAATAATCCCACTGCACAAATTCAAAATGATTTATGGAAACTTAAATTACAACTGAATGAATATACAAACAAGAAAACTCAATTCCTCCTACAAAGACTGACACAGGAAAACTTTCAACACAGTAACAAATTTGGAAAATATTTGGCAACCAAATCAAACGAAATAAAGAAAAAACAACTAACTCGACAATAATGAACTCAGCAGGGAAGATTGTTCAGATTCCCAAAGAAATTAATAACACATTCAAAGATTTCTATAATAACTTATACTCACCTTCACATAAACCATCCCAAGAAGACACGGATAGATTCCTTAGCAATATTGATTTAGCGCACCTCACTAAAAACCAAGCATATGCACTTGAACAACCGCTTACAATAACAGAACTCCACAAAGCACTTCAGCTCATGCCAAACAATAAATCACCCGGTCCTGACGGCTTCCCTGCTGAGTTCTACAAGCATTTTTGGAATATCCTATCACCCATCTTCTTTAGATTGACAGCTGAAATCAAACAAAAATCCAAACTTCCCATAGACATGAACACTGCCACAATAATAGTTTTACTTAAACCTAATAAAGATCCCACCTCCATGTCAAGCTGTCGCCCACTATCATTTATCAACACAGACACCAAAATCATCAGTAAAGCATTAGCATCCAGAGTTGAAACTGTTATCCCATACATTATCCACCCTGATCAAACTGGATTTATTAAAGGCAGGCACTCTTATAACAATTTACGCTGACTCATTAACTTATTTGCTCATTTCTCACAAACACACCCACAGCCATAGTTTCATTAGATGCAGAAAAAGCATTCGATAAAGTGAATTGGGAATTTTTATTTTCTACACTTTAAAAATTTGGTTTCGGTGATACACTTATACACTGGGCGAGGATTTTGTACACTGCACCAATGGCCACCATCAACACCAATGGATTAACATCACAACGCTTCACTTTGCACAGGGGTACTAGGCAAGGATGCCCTCTCTCCCCACCCTTATTTGCCATATTCATATAACCACTTGTGGCAGCCATACGCCAAAATACGCTGATCACAGGAATTCAATCAAAAAATATACACCATAAAATCTGCCTTTATGCAGATGACATTCTATTGTATTTACAAAACCCTTCCTCTTCCTTGCCTGAAACAATTTCCCTGATAAACACATTTTCTAAAATCTCTGACTACACCATTAACTGGTCCAAATCCACCATCCTCCCACTTACCCCCAACAGCTGGGGTGTGGCAGCCCCCACCTCATCCCTCTCACTGTGTACTGGTAATATCACATATTTAGGAATCAATCTCTCCCCCAGGCTGCCAGAGTTAACCAATCTTAACTTCAACCCACTTCTCAAAACGGTAGAAGACAACCTTCAACGTTGGATGAACCTACCAATATCCCTAATATACGGTGGCCCTGAAGTGCGAACCACAACAGCAAATAACTAAACACAACGGCAAATAACTAAACACGACAGCAAATTAAAAAACCCAACCGCAAATAACTAAACACAACAGCAAATAACTAAACACAACCGCAAATTAAAAAACCCAATGGCAAATAACTAAACACAACAGCAAATAACTAAACGCAACAACAAATTAAAAAACACAGCCGCAAATAACTAAACGCAACAGCAAATAACTAAACACAACCGCAAATTAAAAAATACAACCGCAAATAACTAAACACAATGACATTACAGTTTTTTTCCGATTGCATAAACACTAAAATCAAAAGTATTACACAATTTTCAAAACCTAACACACAAGGAGAAAAACATCGGCCCAGATTTGCACAACTATAAGCACAATGTCAGCCTCACACTTTTTGCAAAACAATACACACAGTGATTTGCAAAACACTAAACACACTTGCATACATTAGACACAGAAGTATATCATGATGGCACTTCCTTGCAATTCCAAAGCACTATCAAATGACCACACCAATGAGCCAATTGGTTAAACACAGCCATCAGGTGCGGAAACACATGATTGCTTAATTGTAGACACACCAATCAGGTCTAAGCACTACTATAAAAATGCAGCAGGTGAGTTCACCTGTCTTCAGCCAAAATGGAAGGAATCAGAAGAAGAGGAGTGAGGGTGTGAGGGGGAATCCAGCGAGGAGAAGGAGGAGGAGAAGGAGGTAGAGGAAGAGGCAGAGGCCTTGCCAGAGGTAGAGGCCGAGGTGGAGGTAGAGGAAACAGGAAGACCTGGAGCAGGAGGAGAATGTGCTCAAAGAAAAAGAGGACCAAATTTATCTGAAATTCGCGCCACACTAGTTGACCATGTCGTGAACCACAGATTGATAAGGGAGGCTGGACTAAGAGTTCAGCCAAATCTTAGCAGATACACATGTAAATTGACTAGTGTATACTTGATCAATGCTGAACTACACAATCTTGTCTTTCATTGTATTTCAGAGAGTTTTACAAATTGATGCTGAGGAAATCCTGCATGAATTCATTTACATGGATGAGGCAGAGTTTAACCTCACAAAAGCAAGAAGGAGGGGCAGAAATATCATTGGCCACAGGGCTATAATCAATGTCCCAGGGCAACGTAGGGGTAACATCACAATTTGCGTTGCCATTACACAGAATGGGGTCCTCCACCATCATGCCAATATGGGCCCTTACAACACACCTCACATTCTCACATTTTTGGACCGATTGCACAACATCGTCACAGCAGTAAACCACATCAACCAGCTGTAATACGCTGTCATCTGGGACAATGTGTCTTTCCACGGCTCTGCTCTGGTCCAGAACTGGTTTCAACACCATCCACAGTTTGCAGTACTATTCCTTCCACCATACCCTCCTTTTCTAAACCCAATCGAAGAGTTTTTCTCAGCATGACAGTGGAAAGTTTACAGTCTGCGGCCCCAGGCTCAGGTACCCCTCGTTCAGGCCATGGAGGAGGCCTGTGACCAAATCGACGCTGCAGCTGTGCAAGGATGGATTTGACATTCAAGACTGTTCTTCCTACGTTGTCTTGCCAATGAGGATATTGCCAGCGATGATGAAATTCTCTGGCCAGATCCAGCTAGGCGAAGAGATACATAGTGTCTAACGTTTCCTGTACTACATACATACATTTTTTTTTTTTTTTTACTGTAATTGTAACCTGTACGGGATGCAGTATTACAGTATTGTATGTTTGTCTGATATTTGCTGAGCTAACAGTGTTATGCACACTACGGTAGTAGCATGAAAACTGGGACATGGTTTCTTGTGATTCTCCATGACTGATTGACTGATGACTGATTTGGGTATATGGAGAGAAATAAATTATATTTTCATCAGTCTGCAGCATTGGTCTTGTATAGTGCTTGGTTAATTTACCGTATATTTATACTTTCTCTGTGTACTTCACTTACAGTACACTAATCACTGGGAAGTAGAATTGCTAAAAGTGTTTTAGGTCAAGCACAGCAGTGCGTAACTGGTTCAAACAGAATTAAGATATATGAAATGTGTGTGTTTCATATGGAAACAAAATATGGTTTTTATAAATTAGTGTATAGTTTTTACAAGAGTGTTTCAGTTTGCAAAGGATCTGAGGTGTTCTGCTTATTGGGTGCATGGTTGTGCTAATTGTGTGTAGTGTGTTGAAAAACCGGGCCCTGTTTTCAAAATTTTGTTTAAGCAATTGACAAACACTGTAACCTACCGGAAGAGGCAGGTACTGGTGGGCGACATGAGTCATCGCTGATTAGACGAGTGTGCTCCCTCGTGAAGAGAGAGAGAGAGAGAGGTCCTTGCAGCTCGGTCAAAATGGCATGCCTCACCTCAGGTAGTGAAGAATAGTTAGGCCGTCTGTGCAGCCCAGTCTCTTGTAAATGCGTCTTCAGCATGCGCAAACTAATTGAAATTTCGTGATTAGTCCCGAGCGTGTCCAGTATCACCTCATATGAACAGAGGCGGATTTTCGGGGGGGGGTCGTCCAAAAAAAATTAGTTGCGTCCTAACGCACTTTGAGATGGTCAGAGGTGTATAGTAACGAAGCACATGTACTCAGAGGATTAACTTAACTACAAGTGTCAATATCACAATGTAAACGCTTTAATAAAAGTAGAAATCCTGCATTTAAATTAGGAGTGAACTCATCCATAACACCGTGTTTCAGTTTGGCTTGCTTGTGAATATTCAATAACTGATCCTGGGGTGCCATCTAGTGATAGAATATTGTAACTGCGTGCATAAATTTGCAGCTTCATGTCCGCTGGCATCAGCATCTTTACAAAGATACCTGCCGAGCACCGTTGTTCTCGAACGCGCCAAATCCAAATAATCCTAATGATGAATTACATTCATATTTTAATTTGTAACGAGTAACGAAGTGGCCAGTGTCAACGTAACGGAGTGAAAGTATACTTTTTATCTTTTACATGGAGTAAAAGTCAAAACTCAAGTAAAGTACAAATCCTCAAAAAAAAAAAAAAAAAAAAAAAATTACTGAAGTAGGCTACTGTAACGAAGTACACGTACTTCATCACAAAGTGCGTCTGGACGACCCCCCCAATTTCATTTTTCCGGCATGGGAATTTTTCGAGCTCTGTGTGTAATGTGCGAAAAAAGGCTGTCTTCGAAAAGTCAGTCTGCAGTAATTAAGGGGTAAATCCGCCTCTGTACATATGAGGTGATACTGGATATGCTCAGGTCTAATCACGAAATTTCAATTAGTTTGCGCACGCTGAAGACGCATTTACAAGAGACTGGGCTGCACAGACGGCGGAACTATCCTTCACTACCCGAGGTGAGGCATGCCATTTTGACCGAGCTCCAAGGACCCCTCTCTCTCTCTCTCTCTCTCTCTCTCTCCACACACAAGGGAGCACACTCAGCGATGACTCAGTAAATGACGCCCACCAGTACCTACCTCTTCCGGTAGGTTAATGTCATTGTGTTTAGTTATTTGCGGTTGTGTTTTTTAATTTGCGGTTGTGCTAAGTTATTTGCTGTTGTGTTTTTTAATTTGCTGTTGCGTTTAGTTATTTGCTGTTGTGTTTAGTTATTTGCTGTCGTGTTTTTAAATTTGCTGTTGTGTTTATTTATTTGCGGTTGTGTTTTTTAATTTGCTGTTGTATTTAGTTATTGGCTATTGTGTTTTTAAATTTGCTGTTGTGGTTTGCTCTTCAGGGCCACCGTACCAATAGGCAGAATAGCAACAATCAAGATGTTTGCTATTTGCAATCATCACAAAATTTTACTGGAAAAATAAAACCCCAAGAATCAAGCTAGCAACATTACAAAAACCCAAAATCCAAGGAGGACTGGAAGCACCAAATTTCCATCATTATTTCATTGCTAATCAACTACAATATATCCATAAATGGAGAAATCCTGATCAATTTGACAATACCTGGGCAGATATAGAGCAGACATTGTGCAAAGATATCCATATCTCAGACCTACTATTCATAAGCCATTCCATCACACATCATCAGTGTTTCAAAAACCCAGCCATTGCCACAACTCTGACAGCCTGGAGGAAATTTCACCAAATAACCAACTCCACAATGTTGCCAAACAAACACACTCCCATCTGGAATAATCCTGATTTCTTAATTAACAAAAAAAAAACACTCTACTTTGCACCATGGATTCTCAAAGGAATTGCACACCTTCAACATATTGTTCACAATAACAATGTTGCCTCATTCAGTCATTTGGTCCAGAAAAACAGCATTGGGGAGAATCACTTCTTTGAATTTATTCAGATAAATTCTTGTATTGTGTCAAAAATCAATATTAAGTCACATGATTTAGACCCTCCCCCACTAATATCAAACATATTAAACATCCCTTCCAGAAAAAAAAACTGCTATTAAATATATACAAATTAATTGCTACATACAACCAAACAATATCCTTACCCTCAACAAAATGGGAACATGACCTACAGATTACCCCCAGGGCCGGCTTCTGGACCCAAATCTGTAAAAACATCTTCTCCACTACAACCAACTCAAATTTATAACTTATTCAATACAAAATCATCCACAGAGTACACTACACTGGGAAAAGAATGTTTTAAATGGGTTTTGTAGACACAGAAATTTGTTCGTACTGCACACAGAACACCACAGATAGTTATTTGCGTACCACATGGGACTGCACACCCATCAAACAATTTTGGCAGGACATCACCGACATCCTTACCCAACTTCTTGGCTGCTACATCCCTCTCTCCCCTTCCCTCTGTTTACTCGGTGACACATCCAACATCAACTCAACCAACATGTCCAACAGAATACTCCCGGTATCCCTAATAATCACCAAGAAAACTATCCTCATGAACTGGAAATCAGGAAAAAAAAAACATTTCACACTGGAAAAATCTACTGATCGAGTATATATCAATGGAAAAATTATCAGCTTCTCTTAAAAATAATTCTGCCGATTTTGATTCAACCTGGATTCCATTCATTCGCACAGTTAACTCTTAACACCCACTACTTCACTCACCGCCTCTTGCTTGTGAACCAACCTGGTTAAATATAATCACCACTCACTATACGCTCACAGCCCCCATCCCACATCTACCATGATTCACACATTTAAAAGGGAAGGTAATACCTGAAAAGGAAAACAAATCCAATATAATATGAGATTACAGAAAAACACTTGCAACAGTTGCGCCAGCATTCATTTATTTATCATATATTCTTATTCAGTTTCCCCCCCTTTTTTCTACTCATTCACTTTCACTATCTTCATTTCCTCCAGCATATTTTCCATATCTCTCTTCAGCTTTTTCTTCTCCCCTCTCCTTCTGGATTACCTTGTACATGAACAATTGATATCATTCAACACCATTATGATTTCAACTAAAATCTTTAAAAAAAATTAATTCCTTTTTTCCTTTTTCGTTTTTTACTTTTCTCTTTTATATGTATATATATATATATATATATATATATATATATATATATATTTTTCTTCCTTTTTTCTTTTCCCCTTTTTATTTTTTATTTAATTTTTTAATTAATTAATTAATTTACTACAAAACACATTTGCACACACACACCACACACATTCACACACATAAAAATGCATAAACCCCCCCACCCCACCCCCATCCCCACCTAACCCTAACCCCTGGTCCTCCAAAGCAGTGTTATGCAGCAGTACTGGTTGGTATCATCCAATTCCCTGGAGGTGGTGTTAATGGCTGGATACTGATCCTGCCATCTCACACATAACACACATCTCACACCTACACACACTCACACACACACATAGACCTCTCGTTTCCTTTTTTTCCCTTCGTTCCCCAGGTTTTTTGATACCCTAATCTTGCATCCCCTTTGTATCTAGAATTCGAGCTTAGTCAGGAATATATTCTGTTCACCTACTTCATAATTGTATGTTTATGTATGTTTTCTGTTCATTTACTGTGTAACTGGTTGTTTATGTTTGTTTGTTTGCTCTTTATTTGTAATTGCTTTTTGTACACACACAAAAAAAAGTTTGGACACACTTTGCTAATGTCACAGCACTCTGTTTTTAGAGAAATTTAAATGGCTTAACTTCTCCACCTAATCTCAAATGGAGTCTTGTGAGAGGTAAACAGTCATAAGTTGGAAGAGAATAATTTATTTGTTTGAATAGTGTCCAACATTTTGGAATTCTCAAAGAGGCCATATTTTGCAAAGTAAACAGAAAAACAAGCTCCTTCCATTTTCCAACAGCCAAATTAAACTCAAGTTGTTTTGGGACTTATTGGGCAAAAAGGCCCATGAAAAGCTCACCACAAGTGCAGCACATCTTTGGGAAGTTAGACAGCCATGCAGCTGCAAACTCATTTTAGCCATATGACTGTCCTTGTCGGGGAAAAAAAAAAAATGTAAGTATGCTCAGCTAATATGACAACAAACACTGGTTAGTTTGATGGATTTAAGAATTAGATATTTTTTTGCAAACTAAAGGGCACTTCTTCCTTAATTTAACATTTATGGTTAGAAAAATGTGGGTATTTCCAAACTTTACGAATTTGTCACACTTCAATTTTAATATTACACAAAGATAACCCGACTAAATATACTATTCAAAAAAAGTAGGGGATATTTTATTTTGAGATCAAAATTTTCACGTATACAAAGGATACGAAACCATGTTGTATAGTTCCTTACTGAGGAAGCATTTCCAAAGAAATTCATCACCCAAACACATCAATGACACTCTCACGATCTGCACGGGATGCTATTGATGATCAAGGGGGTTGTGCCACAAATTTCCATGACTCTGAATTGGAAGGTTAGAGCCACTGTAAAGGAAGATTTTGAAGAGAAAGCATCAGATTATCAGTGGTTGAAGTCGTTAATTAAACAGAGACCATGCGCCGTCTAACACAGGAGGAGAGGTTACGTGCCCTTGGCATGCTACAGGTTAGCACAAGACAGGTCGTTGTGGCAAGGGCAATGAATGTTTCCCAGTCTGTCATCAGCAGATTATGTTCCAGACATCGTGCTACAGGGTCTGTTCAGGATAGACCACGATCCGGGTCGACCAAGGGCAACAACTCAGGCTCAGGACAGATTCATCCGCACTATTGTCTTGAGAAATCATATGGTAACAGCAAATCAGATAAGGTCTCAACTTCAAAGGGATACTGGCTTGGTAGTGAGTGGCCAGACCATCAGGAATCATCTGCACAGATTTCACTTACACGCCCGACGTCCTCATGTCATTCCCTGTTTGTGGGATCGTCACATTAGGGCCAGACTCAATGGTGTCGTCATCATCAACGCTGGGATAATCGCCCGATGGAACAACGTAATGTTCTCAGATGAGTCAAGGTTCACTGTGGACTTCCTTGACAGACGCGGGAGGGTTTGGCGCCGACGTAATCGAACGTTTCCATGACGTTAACTTCATTAGACATGATCCGTATGGGGTGGATCTGTAATGGTGTGGGAGGCATCACTGCTGCCGCAGAACAGACTTGCATGTTGTTGCTGGACGTGTCACAGGGCAGTACTACCGACAACATCTTGGCACCCCATGTTGTGCCGTTTGCACGCCGTTATGGCCGCCGTTTCATTTTCCAAGATGACAATGCCAGATGTCATAGGGCCAGGATCGTTACAGATTACCTCCAGCAGCAGAATATCACCACATTACCATGGCCAGCACTCAGTCCGGACCTTTCCCCATCGAGCATGTCTGGGACATGCTTGGACAGTGGCTACGCCTAACGCCAACAACCTCCTGCCAATGTCCAAGAACTTGCTGCAGCATTGCAACAGGAATGGAATAACGTTCCCCAAAATGACCTGGGACGCCTCGTTAGGAGTATGCCACGCCCGAATTCGAGCTTGTCTAGCCAACCGAGGGGGTTTTACCCGCTACTGACTCTGGTTCACAATGGTGGTAAATTTGCTGTGTGACCCTGTGTTTGTGTCGACCCTTATTCTGGAGAATCTGTCCTTTACTGACTGTACACAGGGTTTCGAATAAATTGACAAATGTTTCCTTAATGTTTTTATGTCATTTGTTTCCTTCCTGACCTCATGATCTGCATTTCATGGTACTTGTAAATCCAATATCCCCTACTTTTTTTGAATAGTATACAAAATGCAGTTTTTAAATGATGATTTCATTTACTGAGGGAAAAAAGCTATCAAAACCTACCTGGCCCTATGTGAAAAAGTAATTGTCCCCCTTGTTAAATCATGAATTAACTGTGATTAACCACATTTTTTGAGTTCAATTTCACAAGTCGCAGCCAGGCCTCATTACTGCCAGACCTGTTGAATCAAGAAATCACTTAAATTGAACCTGTCAGACAAAGTAAAGTAGGCTAAAAGATCTCAAAAAGCAACTCATGATTCAAAGAAATTCAAGAAAAGATGAGAAACAAAGTCATTGACATCTATCAGTCTGGAAAGGGTTACAAAGCCATTTCTAAGGCTTTGGGACTCCAGCGAACCACGGAGAGAGAGCCATTATCCACAAATGGAAAAAACTTGCAACAGTGGTGAACCTCCCCAGGAGTGGCCGGCCTACCAAAATTACTCCAAGAGCGCATCAACGACTCATCCAGGAGGTCACAAAAGAACCCAGAAAAACATCTAATGAACTGCAGGCCTCACTTGCCTCAGTTAAAGTCAGAGTTCATGATTCAACAATAAGAAAGAAACTGGGCAAAAATGGCATCCATGGGAGAGTTCCAAGGTGAAAACCACTGCTGACCAAAAAAAAACACAAAGGCTCGTCTCACATTTGCCAAAAAAACAATATGATCCCCAAGACTTTTGGGAAAATATTCTGTGGACTGACAAAACAAAAGTTGAACTTTTTGGAAGATGTGCGCTCCGTTACATCTGGCATGAAACTAACACAGCATTTCATAAAAAGAACATCATACCAACAGTCAAACATGGTGGTGGTAGTGTGATGATCTGGGGCTGCTTTGCTGCTTCAGGACCTGGACGACTTGCCGTGATTGATGGAACCATGAATTCTGCTCTGTACCAGAAAATCCTGAAGGAGAATGTCCGACCATCAGTTTGTGACCTCAAGCTCAAGCGCACTTGGGTTATGCAGCAGGACAAGAATCCAAAACACACCAGCAAGTCCACCATTGAATGGCTTAAAATAACAAAATGATAGTTTTGGAGTGGCCTAGTCAACGGCCATAATTAACTTAAACACTAAAAAATCGTTCATGTCCAGTAAATAACGACCATTACCAAAGGCATATTTTGTTTTGTATTCTTCGATTATACGCATCAATTCATTGATTTTTCATGTTTCCTGGAATGACTCCGTAAACACCTTTGATTGGCATCGAAAGTTTTCCAGTGTGTTGCTGCAAGTCGGCTATTTCTGCTGCTATAAGTATCGTGTCCACAATTTTGCATTCGGCAACGACTGTTATGTGAAAAGGGAATTATGCTAAAAATCGCCCGAATCCATCCTCATTCTTGATCATCGTTCTGCAATTGGCCGTCCTCCCGCAAAGTAAGACATTACTGACTGCTATTTTCATGACTTTTCCGTATAATTTATGGTATTGATTTCATTTTTTAGGATTATAATGCGATTTCTTATCATGCAATGATGGGGTTCATTCGTACCAGTGACGTGCCGTCGGAGGTCAGTTAGGGGAGGCAGAATCCTCACTGTTAACCCAATAGCACTTAGTCTCATTATATCTGGATTACCTCTGTTCCCTGTAAAATCCAGGTAATTTCCGTATTTTTGACATTGGATTTTGGAGTTATTCAGACTCAGAATTATTTCAATTTCTGAATATATTTCTGAAGGAAACAAGCAAGAAAATGAATAACAAACAATCTGAATATAATATGATGATAAAATATATTCTAAAAATAAGAGAAATTGAGCACTTTGTGCATGGATAATACAAAAATACTGAATTTATAACTAATAATTTATTATTATTTAATAATTAATAATTTAATTTAAATTTATAAAATAATTTGTAATCGATAACAAACGTCTGATACATGACTCAGAAGCATAGTTTTTGGCACAATGTAATATGGAAATTGTCTTGAGAAAAATGAATGAGCTTTACTAAGATAAGGCATTCTACCACTGATTGAAGAATAAATCACGAAATAGCGACCCCTATGTTTTATCTTGAATTTAGGTCACTGGGGAATCCCTCTTGCCGATTTGAGCCATTTCAAGCTGATGATGTAGTCCAATGCCTAACCCTTGGCAATCATGTGACACGGGCGGTTTGAGGCGGTCTAGGGAACAGAAGTTTCAGGTGGTATCGGTCGGTCCAAGTGCTATTGGGTTAAACAAACTCCCTATTTTTTTGCTTGATTAGTAAATCAATCCTCTGATTACTAATTTAGCAAGACTAAAGGGCAAAATGGCGTGCCAGTTTCATCCACAACATTATTGCTCAGTGCATTGAACTTAAAATGCTCACGAGACAGCAAATTTGGCCATATTTGCTTACAGGAAGCTCACACAATGCCATGAATAAATATTAAAACCTTTCTTATGCCGTGTTCAATGCGTGGTCAATATGTTTAAAATAATGTTTTCCCCCTTAAATCCCTTAAATGTGTACTTTTTAATGCCATTATATGAGTTTATCTTCAGTTTTCTTTCATAATCCAATAAACAAAAGGTCAAAATGATACACGGAATCACCAAGAGAGTTTAGATTTTTTTCTAATTAATTATTAAGATTTTCATCCATGCAGCGTAAATGATTTTTTTTGTCACTATCTCGTCTTAATCATGACAGGCTACATATAGCCTAGGCTCGGTCTTAATTGTTCGGTAAAAAAAAAAAAGGTAAAATTGACTGATTATCAATCAGGCACAGTACGTGGAAACAGGTTGACAAATTCTAGCCATAAAAAGGTGAAGTCACTGTCTCTCCTGACCGCACATCTCTGATTTTTACCCATTTCTTTTCCACCTTGATGAACGTTATGCCTAAGTAAATTATTTTTGTACACTGTCCTCTAAAATATCACATGATTAATTGGACTGTTGGAGATCCCGCATGAGAAGCACAGAAACTCTGCGATTTATTTATATTTTGGACCACAAATAGTGGCTCCTTGTAAAGCAGTTTGAATCAGTTTTGATTGTTTGTTGTTTTATTACAATAAGAAAGTACACCATGACTACGTATGGGTTTGTAGGATTTCTTCAAAAAATAAAGCAGAATGCTTGTAATTAACAGGTCAAAGTTCAGTAAATCGTTCAGCAAACAAACTACACTTCTTTAAAAGAATTCCATAGTGGTGCATTTCCTTGTCTTATAAAAACGGTGGTAACCCATCATTATGTGGATTTTTTTGTCTGATTAGTCACATTTATGATAACTTATAAATAATAATTGTGACAGCCTATAATTTTCCCCCTCTGAATCTCCGCCACCAAAGGATACATCTTGCGACATGACCTTGTAAATAAATGAGAAGCTACGCACTAATCCGTTAGGGTTAAAATAATTAATGCCAGCCGAAACATAGGCTTTTAATCGCTGCATTAATGATCCGGTCGTAGTAGCTATTTGTTTATTTGAATCCAAACGGCAACTACTTTTGGACAGTCAATGTAGAACACAAATGATCCGCTATACAAGCTGAATTACCGCGTGATAGAATTAAACAAATCTTGCTGCTTAAGTTACTGCAAAGTCCAAACCATTAAATGTGATTTGAAAAAAAAAACGGTTTTAAAAATGCTAGCTTTTAAATGAAAAGAAAATAGAGCAACATTGCTAACTTTGCAATACGCACCACCTTCGTTCAGAGTTAGTAACAGACGAACAGACGCAGTATATAGAATGAGCCTGAGCAGGTTCCATACCAATTGTTATATGTATAAAATGGTTATATGAATATAATGTAGCCTATAAAACGACGGTGTAAAAAGTCGAATTTGGGCTTTGAAAAGAACATTTTTTTTCACCTGTTATGTAAATATCGAAGAATTTTCCTTTGGAATACTTTGACAGGATCTTGCATTCTGCATGCTGTATTCTGATTCCATTTTATCATACTTGCTGTGAACAGACTATCTTCTGGCTGTCTTATGCCAGTCTTATTCCAGTGAAGAATCAAATAAAGATGGTTTTCTGTTCTTCGAATGATTTTGAAATTTTCATGTTCGTGTCATACTTTTGTTACCCAGTATTCTGAAAAGACACACACACATATAAAATGTAAATGAGTTATTTTGCTTAACTAACTTGTTTGGAAAAAGTCAAGTTTTATTTTATTATTTTCTAGATGGCCACGGTAAGCTTCGTGTTATGCACTCGTCCCTTTTATAAAGAGTGCATTTTTGTCACGTCTGTTCTGTACCTCACTGTTTGAATTAAAACACTTTTGAAATATTCTGATATACTTTATTTCTAAGTTAGGCCTACCATTTTTGTCATCGCATAATGTTGCCTTTAGTAAGCCTCAGACAGGGCCGGCGCCAGAACTGAAAATTAAGGGGCACAGATATATCCCTTTAAAACATTTATTAGTCCTGACGTGTTCTCAATCATTTTCTAAAATTACAATACATTCACTTTGAAAACACTCCACACTGTCAGGTGTTGCTAATTCTCCCAGTTAAGGTAAGAAGACAATCATTCATTTGGATGTCTAACTTGGAGCATGTAAATCAACGTTATTCAAAATTGCATTCCCATCAAGTCTCATGCTTTTTAGAGGCATATCACATTCCAACGCCGCAGTCAGCATTCAACAATGTAATAACAAAAGTGATGATTGAAATTTTTAATTTGGCAAACAAAATTATATTTAATTGCTGAGTCACACTTTTTAATCAACCCATACTATACCGAGAGTGAAAGGTGATATCTCTTTGGAACAGGGACCAGTTATTATTCAATCAACGTGTATTTAAGAGATTCTCACGCGTAATTGAAGTCCTTGTGCATGGAGGTTTTTCAGTTTCACATGCTTTGCGGTAGATTTCACCTCTAGTGGCATGGAATCCTATCTTGACCCCCGACTTCCCACGCTTTTGTTCTCTCAGGGGTTGGAAGCAATGAAATCGCATAAAGACATTTCAAATGGTCTTTTATTTCATTTCAACAATTTAAACGATCATGAAGCACAGGTTAGATCACCTGATGTGCCAAAAAGGTAGTGTGGAAGTTCCAGAGCAGTTTATCTTTCTTAAAGCAAACCCTTATTTATAAGTAAATTATTTTTCTGTACTGAATTAGCCCATTATTTTGTCGCTGTTAGATCGCATGAGGGAGAGAAGCCGTGTCTTCAATTGCCACCTGATTATTACTATATATGGTAAAGGTGTTAATAAAGGAAAATGACTGAGAACTTGCTTGGACTAATTGTTGTCATAAAGGGATGCATCTTTGCTCCCCAATTTTCAATTCTGGCGCCGGCCTTTCTCTGAGGAGAGCGCATTATTAAAGTGCATTTGTTGCATCTCGGGTCCGTATATGTGTGTTTGGGGGGTAGAGAATCTGAAGCTTCATGCGAATATCTGTCAAAAAATCGAATGTGAAAAAATGACATTCGGTACAGCCCTAGTAAAGTGTATGCCTGCCGTTCTTTGAGTGAGCTGTCGGTTTAAAATGACAAGGCTTTCCTCTTACATTTGATGCATCATTTGAATGCCTAACACAAATTCTGGAGAAATACTAGTGATCGAGAGCTGATATTAATTTATCATATTTTGCTACATGCTTATTTACTTGCTTGGAGCTTGAATTGTGTTCGGTTGAGGTAAAAATGGTCAACATGAGCTTTTCGCCAAGTTTTTTCTCGTAAAGTGGATATGCCGCATGATGATGTTGGTATTAGGAAACATGCCTTATTTATGATTTTTATTGATTGCCCCCGGTACTGGGGGCGTTTGGGCAAAAGAGGTTAAGTGAAGTGTTCTATTCAGTGTTGCTTGTCATCATGGGAGGCAGGTGAGTTTTTCATTCTGAGAATTCTTTACAGAGCTGCTTTGAAATCCGTGAAAGCTGATGACTTTTCTAAAAGGGAACTGACATGAACAGTAGCAAAGAAAATGCAAGGAAATATGTTAAAACCTGAATCCCTTTCTTGCCTCCTCCCGTCCAGCAGCTTGCAAATCTTTTACATATATTTTCCTGCTATTAGTTTACGTCCCACATGCATTTTCTGCCAGCTATTATGCATTCGGGTTCTGTATTTCCTTGCGTATGTGTAGGCATATCCATACCCCTTAGTTTGAGATCATAGTGGCTGGACTGTTGCATTTGCTGGATGGCCATTAGCATCCAGTCAGCTTCTTCCTCTTATAAGTTTATTGTCTTTGGAAATTAAATTGTAATCTTTAATGATAATAATATATGGAAATACTCTTTCTTGTTTAGTTAATATGAATACGCTCCCAAGCCTTTCTCATGGTCTCCAGGAGGGTTCTTGTTTATCCACACTCAGTTTGTTCTTCTGTCTAGTTAATTAGGAAAAAGCACCTGAGCCTTCTACGGTCATCAGGATTGGGACTGCATTCCTGCGAACTTCTTCGTCATGCCATCTGGCAGTTCGGCTCTGGAGAGGTGTATACTCAATCTGGCAGTCATCCCGGAAAGACACTGGCCGGGAATTGGCTACACCCACCCACGCTGCTTTGCCTGTAATATCTGAATTGAACTGAACTGTGCAATGCTCCTCTGGGTTCTGGCCAACTGTCGACCATATTACTATAAATAAACCATGCTATTGGATTATACTCTGCCTCTGCACTTAATTCCTGGTCTGGATCATAACAAAAGGTTTTTTGAAAAGTATTTTTGTTTAATGGATTCTTCTACTGCATCATAAAATCAACGCACTTATTTACCAGCCAATGCTATACTTGGAGCAAAGGTGTTAGAAAAGAATTATTGGAACATAATGGTTTAGTATGACTATTAATTGCATACAAGTAGTATTTTAGCAATATCATAAGGCATTGCCTTTGGACTGATCTCTGTTGGAGGGTTTTTCAAGATTTCTTATGCCCTGCCAGAATGTGATTTCAAAAAAAAAATATGCAAAAGTGCTACAAAAGCCCGGATTATCTCCAGAACTATTTTGTTAAAATTCATCAATAGATAACAGGCCCAGAGCAAAAAACAACTACAGCCATCAGGAGATGGCATGTCCCCCCGGCCCCAGAAAAAAATCTAACTTAGAGTTATTTCATGAATGAAAGCTTTTTATGTTTACCACTCACTTAGAAATAAATTTCCTTTTTTTTTCCAAAATCATGCTGACAAAAACTTGAAAAATCTTACAAATAAAAATTTTAAAAATCCCAAAACAGCAAAAGGTGCTGCCACAGCGTATGTTCGATGTGTCAGCCAAGTAAACTGAAAAAATACTGAACAGTTTTCAAGTTATGCTCCATACAAACAACACACTCAAATTCAGTTAAATTGCAAAAACGACCAAGTTCATGCCATGAAAATGGGGGAAAAAAACGTCCAAAAAGGCAAAAGGCACAACTACAGCATGTTTGATGCGTCAGCCAAGTTTTATTAAAAAAAAAAATATATATTGAGGAGTTTCCAAGTTATACTCCATACAAACTACCCACACTATTCAGCTAAGTTGCAAAAAGATCTTAATTTATGCCATTGGAGTAGGAAAAACAAAATATTCAAGAAGTTCCAAAATAGCTAACGGTACTACTACAGCATATGTTTGATGTCTTAGCCTTTTCATCCCTGCCTTTGTATTCTGGGGGGATAAAAAGGAGCATGCAACTGGATTGGTACATGAAGTGGCTGTCTTCGGCAATGACACTCTCAGCTACACAGCCTCTCTGAAAGGTTATGAAGGAAGTGCTCCAAAAGTGATAAAAGCTGCTGTGGACCGGGATGACATGCATTGTGGACTGACGAGTGAAACGTAAGGCGAGCGTGGCTTGGATAAGCCCACCAATGCCTCTGCAGTGCAAATACACATCATGCACCTGTTCTCAAGGATATTGACTGGCAAAATAAATGGAGGGAAAGAAGTGCTAACCTTCTGTTGAAGGGCTTCTAGGTAGAGCTCAGCATTGGCAAAGTATACTGTGGTAGATGAATGGAAGATGGTGATGCCTGGAATATTTCTTGCCTACAAGGGGCAAGTAAAGAAAAATTAAACATTTATTGTTTCACCAACAATCCCTCAACATTTTACCTCGGCTGTCATCTCCTCAACGGTCTTCCATCCTTATTAGCGCATCAAGAATTTGCCCAGCTTGTTCCTTACCTCCTCATATGTCTCCATATCCAGGTAGATCCCTGTGCCTGACACTTGCCCCAGCACTGAGTACCTGGGCCTGAAAGATAGAGTGAGTAAAAGAGAGAGAGGCAGAGAGAGAGAGAGAGAGAGAGAGAGAGAGAGTGTAGACAGAAGCCTAAGTTGTATTGATTACATAATATAGTTTCATACTTATTGTAATTCATTTGCAACACATAGCAGAAGTGTTTGGATTATTTTCACAATAAATTTCACAAAATGGAGTTTAATCATAAGAGGTTCAAGCAAAAAGAGAAAAATCAAAGTTTTCAAACAGGAAATCGTAATGTAAGCCTCACAGGGAGAAAGGTAGTTTCATCAGTGATTTATAGAAAGAGAGATTCTGATTCACCGGAGATTGAGAAGGGAGGAGTGGAAGAGAGGTGCTGAAGTTGTGTTTGAGCCCTCACAGTTGTGTTCTGAAGATAACGGTCAGCAAAGCGAATGCGATGGAGATCACCAGGCCCAGGTCCAGATTGAGTAGCACCGTGGCGAGTAAGGTCACCACCCACACCAACTGGGGACAAGAGGGAGAATAAAGCAAGAGGAAACAAAATGTGTAAAAATATTAAAAATTACTTCGCTATTTCAATGGTCATTATAGCGGCACAAACATTAATGCAGGGTATAATTATTGCAAGCATTTTAGAGCAGCAAAATAAATAAACACTGTTACAATGACATTGCAATTTAATTCTGAAAAAGAGTAGAAGGAATTTGGGCAGGGTAAGGTCCTTAATTTGCTTGAACTGGGCCAGTCTGTGCCAAACCATTTGTTGCAAACCTGAGGGTCATTCCACATGAAATCAACCAGGGCTCCCATGGCCATAGTCATGGATTTTCTGCGAACTTTAATAGAATGTTGCATTGGGTGCCAAATGAAGACTTACCAAGTTTTAGCTCAATCAGCCCACTTGGTTTGATTTTCTGGGAGGTCAAAAAAGTGGACGCGGCACCCCGGTGGGCAAAATTAGCATTTTTTTCCATTTTAACAGGCTGTAACTCCAGAATTAATATACAGTTGTTAACCCCATGATTTTTTCAGGACTTGTTGTCTAGGCGCTGTACTACCCTATGTTGCCAATCAAAGTAGTTTTAACTTTTTTATTGTGGTTGTATAGGCTCTCAAAAATGCTACTTCTACAAACCAGTATCAAAACATACACATTTAAGAGTACTAGTTTTCACATTCATCTGATGACATATGTGGATTTGTGGTACTATCAGCTATTAGTAGTGGTCAAGAGCTTTCTATTGCCACCAATTAATATCCTGTAGCATTTATAGTTATGTGCCTGCAGCAATGCAGACACATATTATAATCCTGCATACTTCTTTATTATTATTATTCCATATTCTTCCAGTGTCGCATGGTTCCAATGAAAAATATTACGGATTTCCTGTAGCAAAAACATGGACTTAAACCTCGTTATAATGGAAGTCAATGAGAAAGCTCACTCATCTTCACCCTCTCACCGTGAACTCATATATTCACGTGAGAAACTCTGCTTTCCAAACATTAGCAACCACCCAAAACACCATAGCAACCACCCAGAACAGCAACCACCCAAAACACCATAGCAACGGCCTAGAAACGCCATAGAAACCACCCAGAGCACCATGGCAACCACCAATCAAAGCCCTAGCAACCACCCAGAACACCATAGCAACTGCCTTTTAGCAACCACCCAGAACACACCATAACCACCCAGAACACCATAGCAACCGCCTAGCAACGCCTAGCAACCACCCAGAACACTATAGCAACTGCCTAGCAACGCCCTAGCAACCACCCAGAACACAATAGCAACCGCCTAGCAACGCCTAGCAACCACCCAGAACACCATAGCAACCGCCTAAAACGCCCTAGCAACCACCCAGAACACCATTTAGCAACCGCCTGTGGCAGCAACCACCCAGAACACCATAGCAACCGCCTATTAGCAACCACCCAGAACACCATAGCAACACGCCTAGTAGCAACCACCCAGAACACCATAGCAACCGCCTTAGCAACCACCCAGAACACCATTTAGCAACCTGGCAGCCCTAGAACCACCCAGAACACAATAGCAACCGCCTAGCAACAACCACCCAGAACACCATAGCAACCGCCTATTTAGCAACTGCCTAGCAACACCCTAGCAACCACCCAGAACACCATAGCAACCTTGCAATTTAGCAACCACCTAGCAACGCCTTACAACCACCCAGAACACCATAGCAACCGCCTAGCAACGCCCTAGCAACCACCCAGAACACCATAGCAACCGCCTAGCAACGCCCTAGCAACCACCCAGAACACCATAGCAACCGCCTAACAACGCCCTAGCAACCAACCAGAGCACCATAGCAACCGCCTAGCAACGCCCTAGCAACCACCCAGAACACCATAGCAACCGCCCTAGCAACCACCCAGAACACCATAGCAACCACCTAGCAACGCCCTTAGCAACCGCCTTAGCAACCATCCAGAACACCATAGCAACCGCCTGCAACGCCTAGCAACCACCCAGAACACCATTTAGCAACGCCCTAGCAACCACCCAGAACACCATAGCAACCGCCTAACAATGACCAAGCAACCGCGTAGCAACGCCCTAGCAACCACCCAGAACACCATAGCAACCGCCTAGCAACGCCCTAGCAACCACCCAGAACACCATAGCAACCGCCTGTGGCGCCCTAGCAACCACCCAGAACACCATAGCAACCGCCTGGCAACACCCTAGCAACCACCCAGAACACCATAGCAACCGCCTAGCAACGCCCTAGCAACCACCCAGAACACCATAGCAACCGCCTAACAACGCCCTAGCAACCACCCAGAACACCATAGCAACCGCCTTGCCCTAGCAACCACCCAGAACACCATAGCAACCGCCTAGCAATGCCCTAGCAACCACCTGAACTCCATAGCAACCGCCCAGCAACGCCCTATAGAGCACCCAGAACACCGTATCAAACCAGATCCCTGGCAAGCACCTCGAACACTGTACGTGTAGAGCAGCAGGCACATTCAAAATTTCTACTGGAATTTTCTAGTTCTTTAGTACTATTGAACCTTATTTTACTCCCCTGTGGTGGGTTACCCTTTTTCAGCCCCTTTTTTTCAGGATGTACGCATCCTTCAATTTTAATGAAACCTATATTTTTGGAAAGCTCTTGATGTGTACTGCCGCCTAAATAAATTTCATTATGGAACTAGCATTCTTTCATTAAAAAACTGATGCGTTTTTTCCATATATTTTTGTTCAGCAGTGATTCCTCAATAGTTGTTAGGTGGCAGGATATGCTAATGAGCACATGTCTTGACACAATGGTTTCCTAAATTGGGGAAAGTACCTCTCAATCTTGTACCATTGGAAACATCCTCAACTTAAACGACTGTCATGAAAAGACATATGCTAGGCAAGTATTGGGCACAGGGTCTAAAAAGAATTCCTTCAAAAACTTTATCAAGATAAGAAGTAGTGAAGGGATTAATCAATGTTCTGAGTAGGGCCTACATGTAATTACATGTAGAAGCCTGTACATAATGACATGCATATGGCCAGAAACCAATTTGTGAAAAGGAAACAGGTGAAGGCTTTGTTGTCAAGATGTATTTATTCACTCAATATTCTGCAGCAGGAAGAGATTGCAGTGTTCCCCAGAATATTTTTTTTTAAGCAGCCTGGTTTAAAACTACCTGGAACTATTTCTTCTTCTTATTTATTAATTTAAAAGGGACTATGTACATTGATCACATGCCTTGCATGAAATGTACCAGATTTAGCCATCAGGCTATTTTGCATCTGTAGTCCCTGGCAGGTTGATGTTACAAAAGATAGGTAGGCTACAGAGAAATAATTAATAGAGGTACAAAAAACATGACACAACAACAGACAATTAACAAACATACAATATATAAAACAACAATTTGTAAAAGGCGAGAATAATTAAAATAGACAAACAAACAAAAAAAAATTACATGTGAAATTGTACTGAAATTGTACATTTTACAACATGGTGCCAAAATGGAAAGCCTTTTAAATTATTGCTGTTTCAGCATTGCCAAGTGTCAAAAGAGCATAGCTCCCATCCACACAGGACATTCATTTTTTGCAGTTAGAGAATATTAGATATAATTATCCTAGAAATGTGGCAAAACAATCAGTGCCATTTCAATAATAATGTGAAGGCTGAGATGGCGTGCAAAGAAATTTGGTTCTCCAATAATCTGAAATGGACATAATACTATTGTATTGAGTCTGTGTTAGTATTCTCCAAATAATAAAACAATTTCAATTTTAATTTTAGGACGGTGACCTTTAAAACTATTATCAACTTAGATGCTGATCACAAAGAACAGTCAACCTTTGAACAGTTTATTCCAGGACTTTATGTAGCCTGCCTGTATGATGGCTACTGGTGGCTGGCAGTTGTCTTGGATACATCCACAGAATATCAGGATGTCAACATAAAATTCATGCATCCTCACAGACCAATGCAGAAGTTTCAGTGGCCCCACAATAAAGATGACATTTGTCATGTTCCCCTAAACCATTTGTTAATCATCTCTGTGCCAAGTACTGCAGGATCTGGAAGGCAGTACACTCTTTCTAAGTATGAGTTTGGCAGAATCACCAAGTGGCTTAGAAACCAGTGACTCTTGTCATGGTACTGGTAAGAACTAAAGCAGCTTCAGGGGCCATTCACAATTTTCAACATCATGGGGCTAGGGGTGGGGTTATCTGTGTACACTTCTTACATTTAAAATATAGGAAATATTAAGGTAAAACTGAATATTTTTGAAGTACATTTTTTGGGGAAGGAGGATCTGAAAAAATTTACTCTTTGTATACTTTTGAAAATGTTGAGAATTGTGAACGACCCCTAAAAGGGAGTTAAATTTAGCATGAAAATTGAAGAAAATGATTCAACATTTTTTTTAATGAAGGTATGCTAGTTCAACATTGAAATTTATTTTGGTGGCAGTGAATATGAAGAGCTTTAGAAAAATATAGGTTTCATTAAAATTGAAAGATACCGGCTGCTGGGTTAGCTCACTCGGTTAAGGCGCCGCAATTGCGATGCAGTAATGACTACTACGGCGCAGGTTTGATCCCCGGTTGTACCAACCAGCAGTGGTCAGCAGCTTTTTCAGAACAGTGCACAATTGGCTAAAGCGCTGTGGGAATGCAAATTGGGAAGGGACTGCTGGGAAGGGAAATTAAAAATAATTGCCTTGTTCGTTGCTCAAGCGCCTCCTGTTGGCCAGCCAGGTGCTCGTCAGTGAGATTCTGAACTTGCTCATGTTCGGGTATCCTCTGCCCTTGTTCTGAACTTGGGATAGTTTTGACCAATGAGTTTAAAGATGCAGGGGCTGACAGAAGCGTGCTTCGGAGGAAAGCCGCGAACTGTCTCTCTCTCCTGAGCTGGCAATAGGGGGTTGTATACGAGCAAGCCTTGGACATAGTTCTCGGATTGGGCATTCCAAATTTGGGTGGGATTGGAGATGCCAAATTTAAAAAAAAAAAAAATTTGAAAGATACCCACATCCTGAAAAAAGCGCTGAAAAAGGATCAACCCCCACCGGGGAGTAAAATAAGGGTCAACATTATGAAAGACCTACAAATGCTACAGGATATTAATTGGTGGCTATAGAAAGCTCTTGACAATTACTAAGAGCTGATATTACCAGAATTCCGCGTATCATCAGATGGGTGTAAAAATGGTATCCTTAAATGTGTATATTTTGATACCGATTCGTAAAAGTAGCATTTTTGAGGGCCTATACAACCATAATAAAAGGGTTAAAACTACTTTGATTGGCAATGAAGGGTATTACAGCGCCTAAAGAACAAGTCCAAATATTGGGGTTAGCTTTATTACTTCCAGAGTTACAGCATGTAAAAAATGGAAAAAAATGTTTGTTTTGCCAGCCGGGGTGCCACGCCCACTTTTTTCATCCCAGAAAATAAAAATTAGTGGGCCGATTGAGCTAAAACTTGCCGTTTTTTCATTTGGCACCCAAGGCAACATTCTATTAAAGTTTGAAGAAAATCCATGACTATGCCCATGCAACTTGCCAGATTTACTGAAATCTTTTAATTTGCAAAACCTTTTAGCACGTGAACAACCAATAACATTTGCCTGTTTTTGGTACAAAACAGGCAAATGACAGGCCACATCGTCAGTTCTGCAGGTGCTGAAATGCATAGTTATATAAAAAGTCTCAGTAAATCTAGTCCTAAAAGGTGAAAATAATGAATAAGAACAAGATTTTTCACAGAGGTATCCAGGTGGCTCCTTTCATGTCTCGTGCCTCTTTTGGCCTCTTCCGCCAGGGATTTCAGTGCGGTGCAGTCGGAGATATTACAAGATAATAAAATGCGATTAGATAAAAGGATTGGACGGAGATGAGCACCAAAAATGCTATTATTTGTGGGTTAAATAAAGTAGTTAGTGGAAGGTATGGCTATATCATGCATATATGTCTAAAGGTTTGTCATGCTCACCCTATGTTAATCAGACACTGTAGAAATAGGAGGAATTTATTTATTTATTTATTTATTATTACAAACCTCCTCAAAAGGAGAATGCAGAATATACAGTACAGATCACATCAAAACGGAATTCTATCGCGGTAGGGTCGGGAAAAGGTAACGGTAACTTCAGAGCAACATGAGGGTAGAAACGTGGTAGGTTGTCTGAGAAAGCGCAGCGCAGGGATACAAAGCATTTATAAATATAGTAGCCAGTCATAAAACCCTTCCAGGATACACATAACAGGTGGTCCAGTGTGTGCTGAAGAATGTCATGGTTGGCTGAGCGGCCGGAAAGCATCTCCCAGCAGGGGATGCTTTCACACGCAGTCAGTGTAAATGGTGAAAACTTACCAACCCCACACTACCACGTAAGATTATTTCATCCTATTCATATATTTATTTGTTTAAAATAGGTGCTTGTCATTGTATTTATATTGTTGCAGATGGCTTTAAAATCACAAGTTTTTAATCGGTAAACCATTGCATGTAAAGGAACGATGTATGAGATATAACCAGAAGTATACTGCATGACGCGGCTTGATGTGTGGGGTTTGTTTATGAGGAGAACAGCAGCGAAAAAGAGCGGTTCTTTAGAAAAAATCATAAAGCTTTGTATATATTTTAATGCTATTTAGTGCAGACAGGAAAATTCCTTTATTTTTGTTGTTTACTCTTAACGTTCTGTGAAAATGAATGATACATGCTACCGTATAAGACACATCCGCTGTCATAGTTTAGAGAAATTTTCACTTTGTTTCTGTTATATTGTAGATTGCTGAACTTTGTGGCGCTCCTGACATCCAGAAAGAATATTTTAGTTACATTATGAACTCACACACACAGTTGAGACACAGTGCGTGCATGTGTGCGTCATCAACTATTTCAGTTACAGGCTCCTAATTTTTACTGGACAAGCATCTCAAAAAGGCCTACAATTGATGTGCCTAAGGTGACCTTAGCCTATTTTTTCAAGGTCACTGGCCTAAAAATATCACCAAAAACTTTGACATTTTCCTTTATCTCATCAACTATTTCAGTTACAGCCTCCTAATTTTTACTGGACATGCATCTCATAAAGGCCTATAATTGACGTGCCTAAAGGTGACCTTAGCCTATTTTTTCAAGGTCACTGGCCTAAAAATATCCCCAAAATTCTTCGACATTTTGCTTTATTTCATCAACTATTTCAGTTACAGGCTCCTAATTAGCTCCCGCCACCAAGCGGGCGTGGGAGCTATGGTATCGGGCTCTGTCCGTGCGCTGTTCGTGCGTGCGTGCGTGCATGGGTGTGTGTGCGTGCGTGCATCCGACAACACATTTTGCTTTACCTCATGAACTGTTTCAGTTACAGACTCCTAATTTTTACTGGACTTGCATCTCATAAAGGCCTACAAATGATGTGCCTAAAGGTGACCTTGGCCTATTTTTCTAAGGTCACTGGCATAAAAATATCACCAAAACTTTGACATTTTGCTTTATCTCATCAACTGTTTCAGTTACAGGCTCCTAATTTTTACTGGACATGCATCTCAAAAGGGCCTACAAATGACGTGCCTAAAGGTGACCTTGGCCTATTTTTTGCAAGGTCACTGGCCTAAAAATATCACCAAAAATTTCGACATTTTGCTTTATTTCATCAACTATTTCAGTTACAGGCCCCTAATTAGCTCCCACCACCAAGCGGGCGTGGGAGCTATGGTATCGGGCTCTGTCCGTGCGTGTGTGCGTGTGTGTGCGTGCGTGTGTGCGTCCGTCAACACATTTTGCTTTATCTCATTAACTGTTTCAGTTACAGACTCCTAATTTTTACTGGACATGCATCTCATAAAGGCCTACAAATGATGTGCCTAAAGGTGACCTTGGCCTTTTTTTCAAGGTCACTGGCCTAAAAATATCACCAAAAATTTCGACATTTTGCTTTATCTCATCAACTATTTCAGTTACAGGCTCCTAATTTTTACTGGACATGCATCTCATAAAGGCCTACAGATGACATGCCTAAAGGTGACCTTGGCCTGTTTTTTCAAGGTCACTGGCCTAAACATATCACCAAATATTTCAACATTTTGCTTTATCTCATCAACATTTTCAGTCACAGGCCCCTAATTAGCTCCCGCCACCCGAGTGGCACGGGAGTTATGGTACTGGGCTCCATCCATGCATGCGTCTGTCCATGCGTGCGTCCGTCAACAAAAACTTCAACATTTTGTTTATCTTAACAGCGGGAGCGTCTGGGACCGCCAGTGCCCTATATTTGGAAGTGGCTATTCGCCCCGCAGTGAATAGGAAACCACCCGTGGTTACCTGGCGCCGCCTCACGATCACTGTTGGCAGTTAAAAGGCTTACAGCGTTAATCTCGCGAAACAACAAGATAGTCTGGTGGTAGAGTAGCTATACAAAGACAGCAAGACAGCAGTTGGGGAGAGTTCTCGCAGTTTTTTCCGCTTTTGATGTGAGCTGTATGGTACACAGTCTAAAACACAGTACAAATAAAATGGATTAGAATGCTCTGATCAGGCATTTTACCATTGCACGCTCTGTCGAGTCTGCCACACTGTACCCATCACTGAAGTTGAGACTCCTCAAGGAGTCCACAACCCCATCCTCAGTGGCAAACACAGCGCCACGCAGACCCGGCAGTGACGCCTTTCAGGAATATGCAGCCATGACAGGAGAGTGACCAGCCTTCATGATATTGTACATCAGAGTCTCAATAGTCAGATCATCCTGTGCCAAATACTTGGACAAGAGAGTTGCATTAACATCCCAAGCTGGAGAGTCCTCTTTAAATATTTTGTTATACAGTGATAGTCTATTCCTGCTGATAACATGAGATACATGGGATAAACCTAAAGCCCTAAGTAGCTTGCTTTGATGACTCCTTTTTGGAAGTCCAAGGATACATTTAATAGTGTCACTCTGGAATTTTTCAAGAAGGACTAGATCACTGGCATGAACATTTACAGTATGGCAGCCAAAAAATAATACAGGACAAACAGCAGTTTTCCATCGGCAAGCCTTAACCTCAGTAGAGAGACCAAAAACCATTACTTGGAAAACTATAGGCTCAACGTCTCGCAGAGGACACCCTACACTCCACATGTACAGTAGACGACTGACCAGCCATAAACCATGTATTCCATGGATTCCAATTTCAGAGGTAGTAATTTTATCCGCGTCTAGACTCCATGATGGGCTATGGTGCAAAATATTCCCTCCAATAACAATACATTTAGTTTTACTAAAACCAAACACAAATCCCCATTTCTGGCATATTCTAAGCACATGTCAATGAGAGCTTGCAGGCTCTGGACACTGGCCATAAGGACCGTGATGTCATCCGCATATGCAACATTATTGAACAGATAGTTTGCAATTCTTACACCATATTTACTTTTAGAGGGGTCCTGCAGCAGATCATCTATAAACAATGAAAAAAACAGGAGACAACAAGGCAACATTGTCACCAATATCCCCCACCACGGTAAGAATGGTCACGGGAGATTCCATATTCCCACTGCAACACCCACATACCAAGTTCAGAGTCAAGGGCCATAACTCTGTAAAAAAATAAATGTCTCAGAATCAATTGTCAAACTCATTCAATAGGGTCATTAGTACTGGCCAAACACAAAATTTCACCCATGAAGGTCCAAGATTTTCCGAGAAAACTTGTTCCCATTGAACCCCGGATGGACGGACAGACAGACGAGCTCCATTCCAATATCCCCCGATCCACTTCATGTCAGGGAATAATAATCAACTTCAAAAGGCGAAACAGTGGAAAGTTAGTAAATGTACTGAGGAGAGAGAATGTTGGATGTGCAGAAGTGTTCCATATATCCCCTCAAATCCAGGAAAAAAAAACACTTCCACGTAAAAGGTGAAGAACATGATTTGCAGTGAAACAATTGATGTGAATTTTGCAACAAAATTTCACAGGAAATACTTTTAGGTTCATAATTAGAAAATTAAAGAAACGCAGTATACCAAATCCAAAAGTCAATGGAACCTTCCATACACCCATGCAGAGAAAACTTGTCCCCATTGCAAATCCCGTACACCTAAGTCAATGAACAGAGTCAAGGGCCATAACTCAATGAAAATAAACTTCTCTGAATCAGTTTTCAAACTCATTTAATAGGGTCATTACAGTACTGGCCACACACACAAAATTTCATCCACGTAGATGCAATAGTTGCAGAGAAAACTTGTCCCCATTGCAAGTTCATCCATAACCCGTAAAAATAAATTTCTCTGAATCAATTGTTGAACTCATTCAAACTCTGTAAAAATAAAACACCCATACACCAAGTTCAGGTCAATCAAAATTGTCAAACAATTGTTCAATAGGGTCATCAGTACTGGCCACACACAAAATTTCACCCATGAAGGTGCAATAGTTGCCGAGAAAACTTGTCCCCATTGCAAATCCCATACACCAAGTCGACAAACAGAAACAAGGACCATAACTCTGTAAAAATAAATTTCTCAGAATCAACTGTCGAACTCATTCAGTAGGATCATTAGTACTGGTCACCCACAAAATTTCATCCACGTAGGTGCAATAGTTGCCGAGAGAACTTGTCCCCATTGCAACACCCATACACTTAAGTACACAAACAGAGTCAAGGGCCATAACTCGGTAAAAAAAGAATTTCTCGGAATCAATTGTTGAACTCATTCAGTAGGGGCATCAGTACTGGCCACATACAAAATTTCATTTACATAGGTGCAATAATTTCTGAGAAAACTTGTCCCCATTGCAACACCCATACACTTAAGTCCACAAACAGAGTCAAGGGCCATAACTCGGTAAAAAAAAAAATTTCGGAATCAATTGTCGAACTCATTCAGTAGGGGAATCAGTACTTGCCACATACAAAATTTCATTCACGTAGGTGCAATAGTTTTCGAGAAAACTTGTCCCCATTGAACTCGGACGGACAGACGGACGGACGAGCGCCATTCCAATATCCCCCGATCCACTTTGTGGCGGGGATAATAAACTGCCCTCGCTTATGCCTCTTGTTCCATTAAAAGCACCATTTTCAGCACCATTCCAACCTTATCACAGCCTTCAGTTTCGAGTACCATTCATACAAAAACAACCAATGGATAAAAGGAATTCTAGATAAAAGTTTGTGAAAGGCCGTCATGCCAAACCTGGTCAAAACATTTCTGAGGATCCAAACTACACACATACACTGGACTGCCCTTATTATTAAAACATTGCGCTATATCATGTAACAAAGAACATGCTTGGTCAGTTTCGAGACAATCCCTGAAACCAAACTGTGAATAGATGATTTTCCTCATAACTCTTTTAGTGCATTATGCTAGCTAGCTTTGTTAGCATGCTGTTGGCAAGGCAGAACTTCACACTGCACGACACAAAACTCACCAGTTAAATCACTGCATTTCAAATTTTGTACATGGACATTCAGGACTGAAAATGTCCACATCCTCAGTTTGTCTTTACACTTGGTTTCTTTATCAGGTCAGTGTAAATGTCCATCCGCTCCATTGTAGGTTATGTTAATCCACGTGGTCTTACAGCCCTGTGTATGTGTGGGGCCTCTGTGCTGCCATAAGTGGATGGAGGAGTGTTGACTGTTTCTAGACTAGTTGATCTTCAGTGTAACTTGGTACCTGACATAGGACAGCATTTTATTTTGTATGCAGCAGTAGATTTATCTAGTGTTTAACCTCCTTTTTGTGTCTTTTTCTGGGGATCTTTTCCCCTCCACTGAGTCCATGTACCACCCAAACCCTGTACATCACCGTGTGGTTAACGGCTGCTGCTGTCCTGATACGGTCCTGATCCAATTTTCCCCCATGCCTGCCTTGCCACTTCCTAGAGCTACAGACACCATATCTTGGAGGCTTGCATGTTTTAAAGCGTTCTTTTTTGTGGACTTTAATTGAGTATTTTTTACTTGACAGTCCGGTCAGCCGCGAACGCATGGGGGCAGCCCCTGAAAGCCCACTTCTCCCCTTTTTTTGCGCATTATTCAGCCAATACTGAGGCCATGGCAACCAAAATCGATAGCTGTCATTCGTGAAGTATAACACGTTCATACCAAATATGAAAGTAATCAGTCAAAAATTGCGGCCTGTACAGTGTCCACAATGAAATCTCTATGTTTTGGCACGTATTTGCGTATTATTCGACCAATACTTCGCCAAGGCAACCAAAATCGATAGGTGTCATAAGTGAAGTATAACACATGTCTCTAACAAATATGAAACTAATCAGTCAAAAATTACAGCCTGTACAGCGTCCACAAGGAAGTGTCTAGAGACGCAGACGTGGCGGCAGTGGAGACAACAAGCAGGAATCCATAGTAGCCGCCCGACTTCGTCCGGGGGCTACAATTTGCTTGCCAGCAAAGGATGGGCTCCCCCGCTATGGCCAGGTTCCTCCATAGATTTCTTCCCACTGGAGTTTTTTCTCACCTCTGTTTGAGGATTTTTCTCCCTACTGGGAGTTTTTTGTCTCATTCCCTATTTTGGGGATGAGGCTGAGCACTTCCCTTTTTGCTCTGTAAAGCGTCTTGTGACAGTCTGTCTGTGAAAAACACTACACAAATAAAACTGAATTGAGCAGAATTAATCCCGTCAGATCGTCCATCCACTGACTGAGAGTGTGTAGCAGTCCACCAGTCTTCCCATCGGGTTATGCTAACTTTTTCAAGGAACAGTCGCGGTCCTGGAGAGTCAGTGACCACACATATTAAGAGAAACACGCACCGACAATGACAAACGGGGCCATTGGGGTGATTGCCACTGCAGTGCTTCAGTTGGGGGGTCACTGCCCCTCCAATTCTGACACTGTGCTGGAAGCAAATATTACCTCTTGAGGACTGAACAAGTCACGTTAAGAACTCATGATTCACTGTACATGATCTGATCAACATAAACCCTTGATTTCTGTTCAATGCATACTTTTCTGGAGCCATTTTCATTAAAACAAATCACATGAAACTCACTCACTGATCAGTGTCGTAAACGTTATTAAGTACGTTATTAAGGCTTGTCGCTAGTTTGCTTCGTCACTAAGAGGCTAACTGTGACAGATGGAGCATTCATTGCTCTAACAAATTCAATGTCGGATATACTAAAATGTTAAAGGCCATTATATGATCCTGCGCCATTGTGTTAAGCAACTTCTAAAATGAAGATACCTAGAAGTAGCAGCGGTTAAATGTTTATTAAATACAATACTTAATTCACTGAGTGCATAGCTTACCCTGCCCAAGTGTGTTCTGCTTCCAAAAAAATAAGGCAGTTATCAAATAAGGCAACTTGAATGTTCCCTCGACCAAAGTCTCAAATAAAATCCACTAAATGAAGATACAAATTACTGTGGTTTAAACCCCAATTCACATTACTTCTGACACACCGTAAACCTCTACCTCAACCAAAACATTAACAAGAATCACGAGCATCATATTAAAATCAGCAAAGTAGTTGGACTAATATGGAGCAAGAATGCGCCGTCTGAATGAACTGTTGTGTACTCATGATTACAAACCCCTATTCCAATGAAGTTGGGACGTCGTGTAAAACGTGCATAAAAACAGAATACAATGATTTACAAATCTCATAAACCCATATTTCACTCACAACAAAACATAGACAACATATCAGATGTTGAAAGTGAGGCATTTCACCATTTCCTGAAAAATATTAGCTCATTTTGAAATTGATGGCAGCAACACGCCTCAAAAGTTGTCCTATTGTGAATAAAATGTGGGTTTATGAGATTTGCAAATCATTGCATTCTGTTTTTATTCACGCTTTACACAATGTCCCAACTTCCTTGGAAATTGGGGCTTGTAAGTAAAAGCTCCCACCCACGCTGATATTCTGGAATTTTTATTTTGAGCTGGCTATACAACATTGGACCGTGCACTGTATTTGATCGATGAACAGTGTAACTCTCAATTCCAATAAGTAATGGAAAATGCAAATACACTCAAACGTGTGAATTTACATGCATTCATTAAATTAGCAGGTGCTTAAATCCAAAATGATTTACGCATAAATAAATAATTCCTTGAATACTGTTCATAAAAGTGACTTTATAGAAAGGTATGGGACAACATTAGACTAAGACATATGTACCAGCACACAACGTCATCATCAAATATCAAATTTAAAAAGTCACAATGTTAAATCTCTGTAAAAGGGTCTATTCTCCTTCATTCTCTCACAGTCCTGTATTTGTTTTGTGGTCTCCCTAGTCATGCGTCCTCTCCTGCTCCAGTCCAAGATTCCACACCTGTGTGCCCCAAATTCCCCATGGCTTGATCTCTTTGCTTTGACCTTTTTTGACATTTTTATGACTCTGTATAATTTTTTTCTTTTATCTCTAAGCATAAAACTACTCAGTCATAAAGTTAACATCATTTTTACAGGTTTGTAATAAATGTCCCATAACATGCTGTTCTTTTTATAGAAATGCTTTTATGGTGATTGTTATATTGTTTTAGGGTTACTTGACTATATAATCACCAAAGATGGGCAAGGTTTCCATAATACTTCTATATCAAAACAGAAAAAAGTTTGATGCTTCATGGTAACAGAATTTCGTGGTATCTGAATTTCAGATGATTATTTGAGTTTTATATCCATACACAGTTCCTTTCTGGCCTGAATACTAGCTCTATCACACTTTGCTGCAATAATCTTTATCGTATTTATCTTTTAGGGGTAAACAGACCAGGTAACTGTGTCTAAGTGGGAGCATTTTTAATTATTTTGTGAGAATAAAGTGGCCATAAAAAAGTGGCATGAAAATGACTTTATTTTGACTGCCTTGTGGCATCATGTTAGGAACTACTAATCAAATTTATTCTTGTTCACTTGTAGAGTTGAGTTAAATCTGTATCTGGTCATAGGAAAAACACAATTTATCTACAGTGGGCTCCAAAATTACTGGCACCCTTGACTGGCAATGCACAAACAATACTTTAAAATATTCTAAAAATATATATATTATTTATAGAGAAACTCTAAATAAAAATGTGACAAATACTATGCAATATTAATGTTCCAACAGAACCAACCAAATTCATTTACTGATTTAATTGAAAATCTATTTCTTCCAAATATAGGTTCCACAATTAATGGCACCCTTAAAGATTATTGTAAACAACATCTACCAAAATTAAACCAGGTATGAAATTTCACTTATTTAAGTTTTATCTAAGTGTTAAGGAACTCTATTGAGCCAATACATCATTTCCTGTTCCACTAGGGTATAAAAATGAGGTAACACACATGCAATATCCCTTTGTCATCCAACACCATGAAGAAAACAAAAAAACTGTCAATTCAAAAGAGGCAGATCGCCATAGACTTTCATAAATCTGAAAATGGCCACAAGAAGATTCACAAATGATTGAATATGCCACTGAGCACTGTTAGGGCAATTATTTTAAAAATTCCAAAGATATGGAACTGTTGAAAACCTGAAGGGTTAAAAACGCAACTGCATTCCCCCCTTCCGGATACTGAAGAGGATGGTGAGAAAGCAGCAAAATCCCCAAGAACCCCTGAGTTGGAATTGCAGGCCTTGGTGGCATCTTGGGGTCACCAGGTTTCAAAAACCATCATCAGGTGCCACCTCCACAGGCAGAGAGACAAGTTTATTGTCAGACAAGAAAATATAGAAAAAAAAATGGTGCAGACTGATTTATAGTTCCAGGCTGTAACTATAAAAACCTGTCTGATTCATCTTAGGTATTTTGCCAGGCTTCCCTCCTGGGCAAAACTACAACTTCAGTGGCTCAAGTTAGCGTTCACTGCTTATCAGCGACTCCTTCCAGCATGCGCTTATTGTCCCTTGCAAGATCATCAGTGATGAGTAGCCGAATCCATCAGTCAATGAATTAAAGGACTTTTCATTTCCCAAGGTTTTAACAAATTAAACAACTCAAGCTAGTCAGCCGTATAAAACGCGCTCTGGATTAAAATACTTCTAATTTGCTGAGGTTTTAACAAAACAAACTAAGCTAGCTAGTTACACCCAAAGCAATACAAAATAAGACTTCCATGTTCACTACATCCTTGTGAGTCAATGGTGTCATTACGATTACAACGCCGATCAGCAACTTCTTAAAGCAATGGTTCTCAAACTCGGTCCTGGTGCCCCCCTGTGTATGCTGGTTTTTGTTCCAACTGTAACTGCAATGTAGGATTTAAGGACTTAAGCCACATTTTAACTGATATATCCACGTGTGCCTCCAGAATAAAAGACCCCTTAACATATCTTTATTCTTCTATATTGCTGGCAATTTCAGGTCACAACATTTTTAAACAGATCGACATAGACACTGAGAAAATCCGTAAGATCCAAATTAGGTTGCTTAACTCAGGTGAACAGAGTTCTCTCAAAATAACTTTTCTTGACCCAGAACAGGTTTGACTATCATTCACTTGCCTAAGAAATTGTTTTAACTATGGTCTAAATAAGTTGTATTTCGAAACCGAGTGATTGTTTACTCTGGTCAGTTTGCCTTATACTGGCAACACAAGGTCGTTTAAACTTACAGTTTTTGAGGCAAGGAAATTATAAAGAGTCAAACCTGTTCTGGGTCGTATTTGTTATTTGTATCATATATGTTATCAATGTCAAGCAAATTATTTGGAAATAACTCGAAACACAGCAACCTAATTTGCAGCTTTCTGATTTTCTCAGCGTCTAATTTGATCTATTTGACAGTTTTGTTACCTGAAATTGCCTGCAATATTGGAATATGAACATGTTATGTTAAAGGATGACACACATGGATATTTCTGTTAAAACATGGCTTAAGATGGTAAGTAACGAATTTCAACATTGAGTGCACCTAATTATGACAAATTAACAGCTTGTTGAAATCCTACATTTGCAATTTTGGTTGGAACAAAAACCAGCATTCACAGGAAGGGTACCAGGATCGACTTTAAGAACGAGTGTCGTAAAGCAATAACAGTTAACGACCGGGATGGGCAATTTCTGTCCTAGAAGACCTGCCAGTTGTCATTTCCACCAATTATCCTGCTAAAATTAGCCAATGGGCGTTACAAGCAAACATTAGTTTACTTAATGTAGATCGTAGTAAAATGTGTGCAGGACTAGGAAAAGGGGTCACTTGGGATTTTTTTCTATTCGGAAATTAACAGGGTATCTCAGTGATATCCCAGTGATAGTGATAGTTAAATATCTGGGTATCATTATTGACTCCAGTCTGTCATTCAAAACACACATAAAAACCGTGAGTCAGAGAGTGAAATTTAGCTTAGCCAATTTCAAGTACATAAGAAATACAATGACCTTTAGTGCTGCCAAATTATATATGAATGCCATGATCATGTCGCATCTAACATATTGTCTTATAAGCTGGGGACAAACTAACAGTCTACTCTAAAGCCACTGGCTACCCTGTATAAGCAAACCCTTAAAGTTTTGGATCAGAAACCTAACAGCTCCCATCATTGTACCATTTTTTTTTTTTTTTTTTTTTTTTTTACCATTTTAAACAAACACAAACTTCTGAGCTGGGAAGATGTAATAAAATATAGGAACATCTGTCTAGTTTATAAAATCTTGCACAACCCAGCTCCTCCTCCTCTTAAGTCACTCATAACATAACGTATCAACACATATCGGACTACCAGGAGCACTACCCGTGGTGACTTTTTAGTCCCATTTAGAAAAAGTTCTTTTGGTCAATCGTCATTCTCTGTTACAGCCATACAAAATTGGAACTCACTACCCGCCCACATTAAAGATATAGATACTTTCTCCACCTTTACTAAATATCTAAAAACATGGTTTGCTGATAATTACAACTGCTTACATTAAATTTTTTTTTTTTTTTTTTTTTGAATATGGTGTATGTGTGTTGCATGTGACATGATCATAGACGCTGCCCTTCTGTCTTTGCTACCTGCCAGCATATCTGCATGTTTTTAAGATGAATTGTTGTGAATGTCCTCTTGTGTCTTGTTTTCTAGAATTGTTTTTACTGCATGACTTGCATTACTGTTTTCTGCTTTTAAGTTTGCTTCTTTGACCCCTTACCTTGTTTGTGTTCGTACCTATTAGTTCATATATTTTGCATCATTGTTTGTACCTGTGCCTGTGCATGCAGCCTGCTGCTCTATTTCATTCCATTTATTTTGTTTGTATTTGTGCTCATTTATATTTGCTTTGCATTGTATTGTCTCTTTTCCCTTTCCCCTTTTTCCTATTCCCATTTTCCCATTGCCCTGTGTCTTTTCTTTTTTAGGATGCCTTATTGTCAGCTGGCCGGGGACGACAGCTGAAAATTAGCCATGTTGGCTAAAGCTGCCCTGTTTACTGTTGTGACAGTTAATTGATGGGGACTGTCCTCGTAATAATAAACTAATAATAATAATAAATAATAATAATAATAATAATAATAATAATATCCCAGCACTACTGTACTGTCAATTTACAACACTTTGCTGTGCACAAATTCACCCAATTTTTTTTTCTCAAAATGAAAAACTTGGATCAGTCTTTGATTTTGTTGGAAAATCTCAATTTTCATAAAATGACCCAAGTGACCCCTTTTCCTAGACCTGCACACAAATGTTTCATTTTTAGGGATGCAAAAAAGGTCTTCGGTGGTAATTTACGAGCTTTTTAAAGGAGAAGAAGAAGGAAAAAAAACAACTTAAATGTAACATCTCACAAATGTTTTAGCTAATTAAGGTTATTTAGTAATTAGGGGCCAGAAATTTGCACGAAGAACAGATACGGCCCTCATTACCCATCTCTGCCCCAGCCATTGCCTCTACTGAGCTACTTTCAAGTGTTGGAACTCAGACTACAGTTTCCAGCCCACATCCTCAACTATCCAGTGACTCAAACACATATGCCTTCCTGGTTTCTATCAATGGACTGCCATTCGTCACCAACAACGAAAGAATGGGCCTTAATTTCAACCACTATTTTAACAATGCAAAATGGTTCCAGTCTTGTCCCACACCAATCACAAGCAAAGCAACTCTTCATCGTCCAGGAGGACTCCAATACAGCAGCTTCGGATTCTCACCATGATATTGCCTGCACCAACTACAACATCATCACGCCCAGCAGCCTATGACACTGGTTCTGGAGCAGCTGCCCACGGGTAGTGGGCCACGTTGTATTCCTTGTGCCTGCACCCTCTTTTCAATCTTTTTGGCCTCTTACGTCCCCCCTTTTGTCCCGTCTCTGCAGGCTGCATTAATATGCCTGAACACACGCATTCAGTCGTCCCCTCATCCCTTCCTCTCCGCTTCCTTCGCCATATTACATCATCAAACACGGCTACTTTGGCACCTGTAGCCTTTAACATATTCACTCCAGTCAATTCATGTTATGAAGGAACAAATCTGGCAATTCTCTGTCTGACTACTCTATCCATTACCCCTTCCTACCTCAACCCCACCCCATCCTTTTGCTAAAATCTCCATGTATTTTTTGCTATGATGTGAATCGAGAGCAAATATTGAATTCAAATATTGTTTGTAGTGTCCGCAACGGTGTGTGGTATCCGCAACGTTTTCCCCCACATCCTCTAATACTGCATCTACCACTCTTCAAATGAATATATTCCTATAATATGATTATTAAAAGTTAAAACCAGAGTAATTTCCAAATGACAGCACTAATCCACACCCAATGAAAAAAAATAGGGTGCTCAAAAAGTAACAGTGCACTAAAGTATTTGTGAAGCGAGAAAAGTTCTACTGTGATTTATGCAAAATATTTGACATCATAAATTAGAAGATTAATTTGGAGTGTGCCTGTAGTTATGTATTTTTGACATAATAATGTGTGTATTTATGATGTAATAAAACCTCCACTAATTAAATTGATATGCCAGTACATTCTAAAGGTGAGATTTGCTGCTGTTGATGTTGTATTGAACAGTGGTTATAAAAATATTTTAGGTATGCCTCACCAATATATGAAAAAAGGAATTTTTATTATGTTGGTTTTTATATTATGATAAAAGGTGTGTATTCAACATGTTTTATTAGACATTTAAGTAATTACTCTTATTGCTGTATGTCCACAACGTCACAAAATGGATCTCGGTTATGCGTACACTTGAAGCCATAGAATTAGAATTAGTATTTGTGACTAGTCCGTGAAATTTGAAGCAGTTATCTGGGGAATACCATAGTTACTGAAAATAAAACAAAATGTAAAATTACATGCATTTCAATTTTTACCCTTAGTGCCCCTAAAAGTGCAACCTGATCTTGATTCGTATGAAGACCACAAAGGAAAAACGATCAGAGTCCAAATTTTGCATTTTTGTATATTTTATATATAATTATAATATTTATAATAATATGTAACAATATTATATGTTATTATAATATTTATATATTTAATTTTTTTTTTGCTTATTTTTTCAGTGCTTTGTTTCTAAGATCGTTTTGAATTTTTAATCAATCATTTCTCCACAACGAGAAAATCTGACTCTGATCATTTTTTCATTGTGGTCTTCATATGTATATATGTTTTTGCTGATGCATTTCCTTTTACAGATGCTCTACCAGCAAGGACAATGCCGTAATAAAATCACATGCCCATTTGTCCTCTTCCCTCGTTCCCTCTACCCTCCAGAACCATTACAAATGCACTACAGCAGCTTCGGATCCTCGTCTCAACATTGGCCTGCGTCAACCACTGCATCATTTCGCCGAACAGCCAAAGACACTGGTCCTGCAACAGATGCCCACAGTCAGTGGGCAAGGTCATATTCCCCAGGGCCTGCACCCTCTATTTTTGAAATGTAAAGAAAAATAATATTGTAGGCAATGAGGACAAAAAAGTCATTCCCACAGGTATATAGAGGTAAAAATATGGATAATAAACAAAAACACTGAAAACATCAAATTTTTATAAAAATTTAAAGGTGTCTCAAATTTTATTTTTTTGACTCTTGTATAGCCTGCATGCATGTTTGAAGGCTCATTCCATGATTTCTGATGCTAAAACATTTAACTCCCAAAAGCCCAACGTCCCCCAAGTGGTAACGCCAGCATTGTGGGATTTTCAATGGCGTGCAGTGAGCCTCTGACCCTTAAACGCATTATTGCTTTCAAGCTGTTCCTGGTTCAGATCACTTGATTAATAATCATACAATTATTTACTGAATAATCAAGACAAATATATAAGCCTGTCATTATTTTAGAAATTATAAAGAAATGACAGAGATCACAGATGGACTACATTGACAAATACTTAATAGTGATATTGCAGGGATGGAAAAATATAAATAATTATTAATTAATCCAACACCTTCTCTGAATTCCATTTCCCATTTAAGCCATTTTTTCCAGCAGTGCAACCTGATTTATTTTAATATTGCACTTAATCAAAATGTTTTCAGCGTTCAAAAGAATAGGCTACATGTGTGGAGAAGAGCAGTTGCACACTCCTTGCTGCAATGCTATAATTATGAATTCATTAACTTACCAAGGCATCTTAGGTCAAAGCGCTGCTAATTGAATAATTTAGTAAATTGGTTATTAGTGCATGCCATGCTTCAAACTTTCATGGTCACAAAATCATTGATGAGGCCTTTATTGTCCAGCTTCTGGGAAAGTTGTAAGACGGCTACAATATGAGATTGTAAGAACAGTAATTATCTAACTAATTAATAAGAAAGGGAATCTAAACCTTAACTAACTACCATCTTCAGCAGCATCTACAGCATTTTAATCCAAGGTGGAATTTTGAGATATTTCAGTTCATCGCCATCCATGTAATTTCATATTGTAGCCTTCCACTTTGACGCAAAGCAGTATGTCTTATTATTAATGGCTATACAGCTTATTGGTAGCCTATTCGTTCAGTAAATGAATTCAATTTATTGTCTGATTCTTAATCGGAAACAGGTTGAGAGTTAACTTGCATTATAGTAATGTCACTGGTTGTAGAAAGTTTTATTTTTGCATAAGCAAACTTCATAGGCCGACCTAAGTCAGCAAAACTGCTTTTTTTAAAAAATATTTTCTTAAGCGTAACAAGCTGATTGGACACTGACACAGAAAAAAATACTGTTTTGTGAGCTATGAGAATTCAGTTGCTTCAAAAGACATTGACTTTTTATGTCACCATGAATGTGGATGGGAAAATTTTTGATTACTATTGCAATGAACAATAATGTAAGCTGAGAGGAAATGGATTGTGATTCTTCCAACAGATCCTTCAAGGCGAGGTGAGAGCATACTTAGCAAACAATTCACTAGTTGTAGCCCCAGACAAGTTGGGCGCCTACTATAGATTCACGTGTGTCGTCTCCGCCGCCGCTGCTGCGTCTGTAGACGCTTTCTTGTGGACGCTCTACAGGCTGTAATTTTTGACTGATTACTTTCATATTTGGTATGGACATGTATTATACTTCATTCATGACACCTATGGATTTTGATTGCCATGGCGACAGGATTGGCCAAATAATAAAAAAATTAGTGGCAACACATAGAGATTTCCTTGTGGACACAGTACATGCTGTATTTTTTGACCGATTACTTTCTTATTTGGTATGGACATGTGTTATACTTCACTTATGACACCTATCAATTTTGGTTGCCAATGGCGACAGTATTGGCCGAATTATATGCAAATTAGTAGCAAAACATAGAGATCTCTTTTTTGGATGCAGGACAGGCTGCAATTTTTCACTGATTACTTTCATATTTGGTATAAACACATTACACTTCACTTATGACACCTATCAATTTTGGTTGCCAGAGTGACAGTATTGCCTAAATAATGCATAAATTTGTGCTGAACGTACACACTTCCTTGTCGACACTGTACAAGCTGTACTTTTTGATCAATTACTGTCATATTTGGTATGGGCATGTAATATACTTCACTTATGACACCCATCAATTGATTTTTGCAGTATTGGCCAAATAATGCCCAAAAAATGGGAGAAGTGGGTTTTCGGGGGCTATACCCATGCGGTCGCATCTGACAGTACTGTCTAGTTTCTTGTAACATCAGCCTTTTTTGTGTAAAGAAATTGTTTTCTTTCTCAAGACTTGTGACATTGCTCTTCCATGTGGTGCCAATTTTTTCAGCATTGAATGGGAGTGGATTTTCCTCCTGTAATGCCACCCATAATTGTAAATTCTCTGGTGGCTGCCTGTATGATGATTGATTAGACTCTTCTATTGCTGAATTGCTATAAATCAGACTGTTTTCTGGTTTTACACTGAAAAAATTCACTGGACTGGAATGTACTCATTTTTGCATCATGATCATAAATAATTTTGCAAGAAAAGGTTCAATTTTGTTTTTACTACTGACAAATCCCATTCAAAACCAATAAACCAGATTTGTGCCAATACCTTATTGTATAGGGACCCTTTTAAAGTATAAATTCTAAAGGGAAATGGATGTTTCTCTAAAATCTGATGGGGTGTGCTCATTTATTCTGAGCACTGTAATGAAGGGTCATCCAGCTCATGTGAATAGTCAAAAGATGTTATGGTTATAGCAAAGATCAGCAGTTGGTTTGTCTTTACACATATTTGGAATAATAACACTTGTGTGATTTGCCAGTGTGACCAGAACATATTGTGTATATCCTACCATTTATTTTTCACATTTACACAAGGGAAAATATGTTATATTCCAACATGAGACTCAGAAAAGAAGCAAAACAATTAAAAAATAAATGAACGTATTATTCTTTATACTACTACTACTACTACTAATAATATTATTATTATTATTATTAATAAATGTCATTCACTTTGCTCACCAGATCAATCCTGTTTTTTTCCACAGTTCAGGGATGTCCAGGTACTGCTTGAACATGCCTTTTAGGTTGACAAAGACTATTGCGGCAAGGACCGCCTAAGGAAAAAAAAGAACGCATTCAGTGAAATTTGTCATTGTCAGTCATTTCAGGGAGAGCAAACCTGACAGACAAATATGAAACTCACCTTCGGTAAGTGCTCAAATAATGGACCCAGCTGCAATACAGTAATCAATACTATCAAAGCAGCTATGGCCCCTGCCACCTGATGGACATACGAACCCACAAGTTAGACATATTGTGCACCTGACAATTGACGCAATCACAAATTACAGTGAAAAATGCATTTTGGTCCAGCATGCAACATTGTGAGTCAGATTTACCTGTGTTTTACCACCAGCGCTCTCTTGAATTAAGCTACGGGACAGGGAGGAGGTGACACAGTAGCACTGGAAGAATCCTCCCACTGTGTTGCAGAGACCAAGAGCCACCATTTCCTGGAACAGAGAGCAGTACATGTCAGTGACTGGGCTCCCACTCTCTAGAAGCACTGGATCAGAACCAAATATACAGTCTATATACTGTGTACAAATTGTGGCAAACTGGGGTGTGGTTCCAGTTAGATTCCAATGGTGGGGAGATCAAGATTCACGCCACAGCCTGTGAAGACCCACAGTCCATCTGCAGAGCCACCGGCCAGAAACCTACTGAACGAGTGCTGTAAAAATACTATTGGCACGCATTAAATTACGCACACCTTCTTCTATTTTTGTCTTTGAGTTAAAAGATAATAAAGATACCGCCTGTGGGCGGGGTTTTGTTCCTTCCTCCCGCCTAGTCTGCACCTGTTTTTCTCGTGTCTCGCTACACTGGTGGAGAATGCATGCACTGACACAGGCATATATTGACAGTGGTAACCATTAAAATATTGGGATATTAGGATAAAAACTGTGCGGTGTATTTGGTCCCAACTGTTGTGCGTTTTACTCTCTTTCTGTCTCTCTCTGGTACCCCTACAGGCAAGATGGAGGAGCTGGTTCAAACCCTAATGAGACCAACATGGAGGCCCAGCAGGCCTCCCGTGCAGTAGCCGAACAAGTTTCCCACCTGGCAGACACCATCAGGTAAAGCCCCCAACACATAGCAGCCAGAGCTCACAAACTTTTGACAAAAATCACAGAGGAAGATGCCGCCGCGGCCTTCCTCCACACATTTGAGAGAATAGCAGAACGAGAGATGTGGGAGAAGGATGAGTGGGTCAGGATCCTGAATCCATTCCTGACCGACAACGCCCAACAGACGTACTTCGACCTGCCACCCACGGAAGCCCATTGTTACCCCCGCCAGCGTGAAGAGATATTGCTACGTTCAGGCCTGTCGGTCTACGCTGCCACCCAGAAGTTCAGCACATGGGATTACCAACCCAGCCGCCACATCCAGATGGCTGAGCTGGCGCGACTGGTGACCTGAAGGCTATAGCCTGAACTGCTGCCTGTGAGCAAGATAGTAGACTGCGTGGTAATACACCACTTCATGTGAACCATCCCGTATGAGGCCAAGAAACTGGCCGGCCAGCAGGCACCTGCCACTTTAGAGGAGCTGGTCACCCTGGTGGAGCGATTGGAGGCAACACAAGCAATGCTCCGAGAGCTTGAACGACCTGGGGTCCGAAGAGTGCCAGTCAAGAAATCCACTCATCCTGCTCCTGCCCACGAACCCCGCGCAAAAGGCTGGGAAATTCCCAGGCTCGCCTTAGCAGAGTACCCACCTCGGTTGACCCTACCTCAATCCTGACTCTGGACAACACCATCAGACGCCACCATGCCCAACCACCCCAGACCACAGGCCCCCAGCCAGCCATGACCTCCCGCTGCCTTTGGAGTCCTCCCGAGACCATGACCCTAGCAGCAGTGCCCCCCGGGTACCACGTGACGGTGCATGGCAAGAAAGTCCGAGCCCTCTTGGATTCTGGAAGCGCCCTGACATTGGCTTGTGTCTGCTGATGCACCATCCAATGGCCTGCGCTCTTTGATGTGTGTCCATGGAGACGTTCATGAAGTGCCCGCTGTGAAAATGGCCGTCAAGCACGCCGGCGGATCTGACCTGATAGTGGCAGGAGTGGTGGAGGAGCTCCCAGTCCCACTCCTATTAGGGCAAGACTTTAGACCGGCAGCCAAGAGCATTTTGATCAAACGAACGAGGTACCAATATCTGAGCACAGGACCATACACGATGGAACTTATCATATGCTGATATGGATGTTTGCTGGGCACCCCTTGCTGCATGTGGCCCTTGGGGCCCTCAAACAGAGGACCAAAAATGGGCTTGATCAAACAAAAGAAGTACCACCTCAAATCAATTTGAGGTTAACAGGTACATCACACAGTGTACAGAATAGCCCCTGGCAGACAAATTTTCTGCTGCATAGGGCTGCCAGACTCTCAAAAAGGGTTCCAAACTTTGTGCCAGATCAAACATTGGAGGTACCTCATGCAGTGTTTCCCCTACCAAAGGAACCCCCCCCACTGCCCTGAAATTTTATTTTTTATTGAACTATTATTTTAAAAACCTTGTGACTACAAAAATGTTGAATTGTATCTGGGTTCACAATGACACTGTCCCCTTTGTGTAAATACGCATCAAAACACAAAAGGACGCAAATATACAAATCTGTCTGCCGCGGGAGCTGAAATGTGAACAAAATGTAAAGAAAACTGGCATATTTGCATGCGCAATGTTAGACCCTGCGTGTCACTGTGGGTGGATATTTATAAATCTGACTTTCAATGTACACCCACAGAGACACTGCTCGATCCATTCACTTCAGGCATACTTTTTCGCTCTACGTCTGTGACATTTCCCCAACTCTTTGGATCGTAACAAATCAAAAGCACATACCTTCCTAGCTAAGACAGCTAGACTCAGCCATGAGTACACGCCAGTAGATGCCTTCTGTGCGGAGATATGAGCAAGAAATTCCTCCAAAGCGACGTGGTTCAAACACTTGTCGCCATGTCTTCTAATGGGAATTCCCTGGCATACCGTTGCATGTTGGGATTAGAAAAAACGGCGACAAGTGTTTGAACCGCGTCGCTTCGGAGGAATTTTTTGCTCATATCTCCGCACGGAAGGCATCTACCGGCGTGTACTCGCGGCTGAGTCTAGCTGTCTTAGCTAGGAAGGTATGTGCGTTTGATTTGTTACGGTCCAAAGATTTGGGGAAATGTTACAGAAGTAGAGCGAAAAAGTATGCCTGAAGTGAATGGATCGAGCAGTGTCTCTGTGGGTGTAAATTTAAAGTCAGATTTATAAATATCCACCCACAGTGATACGCAGGGTCTACGCAATTCCTAGTTTATCGTCTGACTGCTTCAGACGCGAGAGACAAACTAAATGTTTGAGATCCCCCCACCAAGAAAAAAAAAAAAAGGGGTCCCTGATGGCCGCTCAAATGGCACATTTTGCAATGTGTTGCAAAGCACCACGGCTGTTGCCTCGAAAGCCCCCTAAATGCGCCCCTTTTAAGAGTTGTGGCGAATCAGGAGAAACCACGGTTTGCCAACCGAACTCACTGACGGTCAATTCCAATTAACTACTTTACCTGTCTGGACACTAAACAGGAAGAATAAAAGAGAAGATAAGAAAAAAGACACCAGGTCAGTGGTAAAAATATAAAAATGAATGGAAGCGGTTTTATCTCCAAATGATACAAGTGTATGAACGCACATGAGCAAATATCGTAGTTCATATCACGAAAACGATTGGATTTTCCTGTTTCTCAATGAGCAAATATTAATAATTTAGGCGTATTTAACACACTATGTTTACATGCACAAAATTATTTTGGCCTCAATATAAGATGGTACAAAGAAGAAAAATATTTTTTGTAGTCTATTTTGATGCACACTTTTATGCCTATCCCAAACCACGAGGTGACAAAGACGTCTGCTGCGCAGTTAAACTGAATTTGAAAGTAAAATGACTAGAAACTCCACCCATCCACTGTTTTTTTAAGTGTGATTGCAAGTAAAAACAAACTTTTAAGCCCGCTTGACCTTTAGGCCAATCGAGCCTATGCTGTGGTCAGATGCCTTTGTGGTGGTCAGTCGTGCGTCCTTGCGTCTGTAAACTTTTTGCCTTATCAGCGCTCAAGCGCCTTCAAGTTTTTGACGGATCCTTTTCACATTTTATATGCGTGTATATGGGATGAAAGTCTAGGCCAAGTTCAATTTTGGCTATGTTGCGATTGGCTAAGCGGGTGCAGTGGCTTTGCCATGATTTTTAAGAAATGTGATTTTTTTTAATGTGACTTTTGGTCATACAAATTAAAATATCTATGGATCTAGCCCAAAAAAATCAAAAATAAAATTTTCATAACTTGACCTGTAAGAGGTTTTTTTTTTTTTTTTTTAAGTTTTAAGATTTATTTGTTTTTAACTGCATCTTGCTCACAGGCCGCCAATACCCAAATTGTCCGTCTCCTACCCACTCAGTACCCATATGATCTTTCTTGTTGTTGTACATTATAAGACTGGAAACATCATGGTGCATGAATAATGTTCAAGTATATAATATGCTTTCCAGGTACCTGTGACCCCTCTCCCGCTTTTAATCCAGGCTTGAGAGTGGACAAATGTATTGCTTCTAATTATATGGATTATTTGAATGAAGTAAATGTGGAAATTTCTACTATGATTTTTTTTGACACCACAGTAACAAAAGTTAATGGTGCAAAGACTACAAAAAGCACGATCTCAGATATAGGTAAAGCATAGGTTTGGGTTTTATGTGCAAGCAAAACAAGGTGGGTTAAGGTCATGCTTCTACATCTGATGGTGCCAAGTGCATTCACAAAGCCCACAACCATTTTTTCTATTGCAATGGCAAACCCTGAAAATATGTGAACACTCAAATGAATCTTAACTGTTTGTTCAGGACCAGATACTATGTAATCACAGGTAATGGGGTTCCGTGGGGAGAGTGTCCCGCAAGGACCCCCCCCAAAGCAATAAATCCAGGGGAAACACTGCCTCAGGAAACCAATAAGAAATTAATACATAGGTACATCCTGAAGAGCACAGAATGGCCAATGCAAGACAAATTACCTGCTGCCTAGGGTCTGCCAGATGCCCCTCAAATGTGGCCCTTATGACTACTCCCTTAGGAATGACCTAGAGCAGGGGTGGCCAACCCTGGTCCTGGAGAGCCACAGTGTCTGCTGGTTTTTAGTGTTTCTCAGCACTTGATTGATGAATTAAAGCAGTTTATTACACACTTCACTTATTTCACCTGGTGTCTTACGTTTAAATCGGGTGGAGAAAACCAAACTCAGCCCACCCTCTGGCTCTAAAGGACCAGCGTTATCCACCCCTGCTCTATAAACTTCTATCTGTACTCTGTACTTCTACTTTGTCTGCATTACAACTACGCTAAATATCCAACCACATTGACAAATCTTGGTTAACACGTAGATCGCTGTCACAACCTGCAAGTCTGCTTAATTGGCTCTAGGAGTCTTGTGGGTTGTTCCTGCTAATTGCTTGATTGGCTCATTATTACCAAATTAAACCTGAGACACCAGGTGAGATCAGTTAAGTGAGTAATCAACTACTTTAATCCATCAATCGAGTGCTGAGTAACACCAAAAATCAGCCGACACTGCGTCTCTCCAGGACCAGGGTTGGCCACCTCTGACCTAGAGAAAATATTGAAAGTACCACTTCAGTTTTAAATAATCAGAAAACTTCCCCAAGTACAGAAAGGCCCAAATTTTCTTTTGCATATGGCTACCACTTAAAAACAATTTTAAATGATCAGCAAACCACCACTGAGTAAAGAATGGCACATGCCAGACAAATTGTCAGCTGCGTAAGAGTCAACAGACCCTCCAAAAAGGGTCCAAAAAAAATGGGCTGGATCAAACATTGGAGGTATCACTTGAAGCCAGTTGTAAATTAATAGGTACATCCTAAAGAGCACGGAATGACCAATGCAAGACAAATGACCTGCTGCCTAGGGTCCACCAGACAACCCCCCACTCCCACCCGCCCGCCCCCAAATTTGGCCCTTACGACCACTCCCTTAGGATTAACCTAGAGTAAATATTGAAAGTAACAGCTTCAGTCTGAAATAATCAGAATAATTCCTCAAGTACAGAAAGGCCCAAATTTTCAAAGAATACCATTTGAAACTAAGTTAAAGCTGGTGAATATCTGTGGCATTTGTTTGCAAACGTTAGTCTGTTTACCTACCATGTTTATCATCAAGCCCCCAACTTGTTTCGTACATTTGCATTCAAATGAACCAGAAATATATCACTGCCAGAAAAATTGTCCCACTATACCCCCAAAAAGGTCTCAAAATCTGACCGGAATTAATATGTGTAGCACTCAAAATAAATCCGATACAACATCAGTTAGCACACTAGACTTGGGTCTATGTATAAAATCCTTAAATTTTGATATGCTCAGATCTCTGTTTCACTTTTCAAGTCATCACTCCACGGTAGCTCATCAGCATTGTCGAATTCAGTATCAACATCTGGTTGGTCTCTCTCAATTTCCTCCAGGTAGAAATGCAGTTCAAGAGAGTAAATCAGGTCCATTTGAAAAATTATCAAAGCGTACCTGATTAGCCTTAGGATTATGAACGTCGTCAGTGGGGTTGTCACCATCCATTGTGGGCGTATCTGTATCCTGAAAATGAATTTATAGCAATGGTATACCTGATTCTTTATACCCTTTATGGGGTCGAACTGCATGCATGGTCTTGCGGGCATAACAAGCCACAAATATCCGTAGTATTCTTGGTTGAAAATTCAACTGGATGAACCAACCTTTCATTGCAAAATGATCGACCTGTCGAAATGCTTCAACACTGTCAGTGGGGATGTCAACATCCATTTTGGATCATTGGCTGAAGTTGAATGAAAGCATTATTACCACCACCAAGGAGGTTATAAAATCACCCGCGTTTATTTGTTTGTCTGTTAGCAGGATTACTCAAAAACTACTGAGCGGATCATCATGAAAATTAGTACACAGGTGTATCTTGATCCAAGGAAGAACCCATTAAATTTTGGTGGCGATCCGGATCAAATACTGGATCTGGCGGAGGTCAGAAATCTCTAATTGCTCTTGTTTATTATGTTAGCCAGTGTCTAAAGGCTACATTAAACTTGAGAGGATGGAATTTAATTATGATGGACCTATAATGGTGTTTTGAGTGGGGGTTAACCCCTTTGCGCCAAAGCCAAAGATGGCTGTTTATGTGTTACCCTATTTAATGTTTTATAATTCAAGATTTAAGCTTCATAGAGAAGGGGAATATGGCTCACCTGAGACAAGACACTTGCAGCATTTAGAATTCCATTGTATTTCAGTTTATTTTCATGATTTTGGTAAAGAAAAGGGGCTGCAAACATAAAGAAATTTTCATGAAAATTCAGCATTGCAATTATTAAAAAAAAAATCATACTGAGGATTAAAAAATGGCTGGAGGAAAAAACAATACATTTCTGGGATAATAAACTTCTAGACCACAAGTATTCCTCATCTGAGCATGAAATCTTATTTGGCTTCGAAAGAAGAAGCCAAACAAGACAGCTCCCTAGGTGGCTCCCCAAACACTAACAGCCCTCGAAATGGCACACTGTTAAATCATAAAATTATCATATTTCCAACACAAATTAACTTTTGGCTCATGAAATTCAATATGAATTAATGATTTTCTGGTTGAATTTAGCATTATTTTATCAATATAGGCGTGGCTGGACCTCAATGGTCACCCGTAACCTCTCCAAACCAAAAACATGCCTTTTATCCATGATATAGTTCAGAGTTTCATCAATTTTTCTGCAAAGCCACATCAGCAAGCACACGTACTGTTTAAAGGAACTGCTTATTTTATGGTCAGAATGTTCACTCAGACGGAAAGCTCGCTGTGTACAATTCCGATCATCTAAGCGAAAAACCAAGCTTGTAACAATGCTTTTCACAGTCTATAAGGAGCAAGTATAACTCACTAATACAGTAGTATCAGAAATATTCTGTTTCGTTGAATGTGGTATAAATTCTAAAACAGATGGTCACATTCAGCAAAATGCCAGTACATGCTGTACTTAGTAGCAAAGGCTATTGACTTCTCTGGTTACCCAATGTAAAAAACTAGCTCTGTGATCATGGTGGTGAACCGAAAATAAGAAAAATCTGGCTAGTTAGCTAGCTGGCTAAAAGTAAGATAGAGCTACACCATACTAAGACAGTTTTTATCACACTTACAAGAGAAAAAAAACTCTCCATCATTGAATGGATCAAAATAATCAATGCTGTCAGCCTTCCAGTCTGTTCCTTTCAGAACTAGAAAAGCACTCAGAGCGCAGTCCTCCGCCAGGTGGCAGCAAAACCCAAAAGCACGGCGATTGGAACTCTGGCCCATTGGAAAGACTTGAAATCTTGAACTTTGGTGTATATCTCAGCTGTACTTTGGCCTAGATATGCCAAAATTTAATCACCTGTCCCTTGTCCCAATACCCACCTTCTCTGAAAATTTCATCAAAATCCATGCATTACTTTTTGAGTTATCTTGCAAACAAACAAACAAACAAACAAAAGCCAGCAATCACATAACCTCCTGCCAACTTCGTTTGGCAGAGGTAATAACTGCCATTTTCCACCTCAGAATCACATTTCCATCCTGCAAATAAGCTCAGCACTCCAGGCCCGGTTCTGGAAGTCTTTTTTTCCATGCAATTACATCATTCTCAGCTGCGCAAAGTTGAGAGAATACAACCTAACTACCGTAATCCAAGTGCTTAAATACTTTTCTGAGTGTCCAATCAATGTCTTCTAATCCCTGAAGAAAGCCTATACTGTCTGGAATTGGGTAAAAATTGTGTCAATCAATAGGCAATCTAAAATTGCTTTCAAGTGGCACTTTCAATATTTACTCTAGGTCATTCCTAAGGGAGCAGTCATAAGGGCCACATTTGAGGGGCGTCTGGCAGACCCTAGGTAGCAGGTAATTTGTCTTGCATTGGTCATTCTGTGCTCTTTAGGATGTACATATTAATTTATAATTGGTTTCATGAAGTACCTCCAATGTTTGATCTGGTGCAAAGTTTGGGACCCTTTATGGGTGTCTGGTGGGCCCTATGCAGGAGAAACGTTGTCTGGCAAGGGCTATGCTGTACCCTGTGTGATGTACCTGTTAACCTCAAATTGATTTGAGGTGGTACATCTTATGTTTGATCAGGCCCATTTTTGGTCCTCTGTTTGAGGGCCCCAGGGGCCACATGCAGCAGGGGATGCCCAGCAGACATCCAAATCAGCATATGTTAAGTTCCTTCATTTATGGTCCTGTGCTCAGATATTGGTACCTTGTTCATTTGATCAAAATACTCTGAGCTGCCGGTCTACTTCCCAGGCTTCGACGCCCTGTGGTGCAATTGGTCCAGTACTGGAGTTGGCAGCAGGGCGAAGACCCAAAGGCACTGGACCAGGGAGAGGGAGGAAAGGACTTATATGGCTTGGCTGGGTGAACGCGTGGTCGCAGGGGCAATAGCAGGAGAGGCATACAGAGAAGATGAGCAACAACTAACCCTCTCTATGTCTGATTTCCCTTCCCAGGTCCATCCCCGTGGAAGGTTCGGGGTGGACCAGCTACAAGACCCCAATGTACGGCAAGCATGGTCAAGGGTGTGAGGTGGAGGGCGCCCCCTGTAAATAGGGGGCTCCTCTACTACGTCGTGTAGAAGAGGGGATAAGTGAAGGAGCTATTATTTGTACCCAGGCCTTACATCACCCAACTGATGACGTTAGCACATAGTCACCTGTTGGGGGCGCACCTAGGGCAAAAGAAACCCCTATTATGCATCACTGACCGGTTCTTTTGGCCAGGTGTATATGGAGGTTAGGAAGTTCTGTCAGAGCTGTCCCACATGGCAACTGACCTCCCCGGTCAAGCCAGCCCCCACACCCCTGATCCCCTTGGCTGTCGTCAACACCCCATTCCAGAGAATTAGGATGGACCTGATGGGACCACTCCAGTGGTCGGCCTAGGGGCACCAGTACACCTATTGATAGTAGATTATGCCACCCAGTACCCTGAGGCCGTGCCCCTGTGGAAGGCCACCACCCATAACGATGCCTGCAAGTTGGTGCAGTTGGTGAGTAGGGTAGGTATCCTGGCCAAAATTTTAACTGACCAGGGTACCCCCATTGTCTCCAGGGTCATGACTGACATGTAGACTGCTGTACGGGTGCCAACCCCGCAGGCTCCTGGACCTGGCTAAGGAGTCCTGGGAATCTGAGCCCACCCCGCCGTGCACGATGGTCGAGCATGTGCACCAGATGCAGGGCTGGATCCAGGCTGCGATGCTGTTGGTGAAAGAGCATATGTAAGAAGCTCAATGAACCCAAAAGAGAGTTTATAATTGGGGAGCCCAGGGAGTTCGAGCTGGGGGAACAAGTCTTAGTGCTGATCCATACCTCAGAGAGCAAGTTCCTAGCCTGCTGGCAGGGTCCCTATTCCATAATCAGGAAGGTGAACCCATCAACTATGGGTCTCCTGCCCCACGCCTCCTGCGTGAGCGGAGTTCTTTTTTGTGGGCAAAAAAGATGGCGGCCTGAGCCCTGTATTGATTACAGGGGCTTGAATAATATCACTATTAAAAACCGATACCCTCTTCCGTTGATGAATTCCGCGTTTGAACGGCTGCAGGAGGCGTCGTTTTTTACTAAGCTAGACCTCCGGAATACTTATAACTTGGTTCGGATCCGTGAGGGGGACGAGTGGAAAACGGCATTTAATATGCATGACGGGCACTGCGAATATTTGGTCATGCTGTTTGGATTGGTTAACTCTGTGTTCCAGGCACTCCTTAATGATGTCCTCCGAGAGATGTTGGAGAGATTCGCCTTTGTCTACCTTGACGATATTCTGATTTTTTCTTCAACTCTCTCGGAGCATAAACAACACATCAGACAAGTGTTTGAGGCCCTCCTCAAAGCCAACCTTTTTGTCAAGGCTGAGAAATGCGTTTTTCATGCAAAGATAGTTTCGTTTCTTGGCTTCATTGTTTCGGAAGGGTCGGTCTGCATGGATCCTGACAAAATGGCAGCGGTCAGGGATTGGCCTGCCCCTCAAAACGTTAAGGAGGTGCAATGGTTTTTGGGGTTTGCTAATTTTTATAGGAGGTTTATTCGTAATTTTAGCGTGGTAGCTGCCCCCATTATCTCACTCACTAAGAAGAATACCTCCTCGTCGTTTGCTTGGTCTCCAGCAGCTGAGGCTGCTTTTCAGGAGTTAAAGAAATGATTGAGCTCAGAACCCATTCTCATTTTGCCCGACCCCTCCCTCCCATTTGTTGTGGAGGTGGAATGCGTCGGAAGTCGGGGTAGGTGCCATTTTGTCCCAGCGCCCCCTTCGGGACAATAAGTTGCACCCATGCATCTACTTCTCCTGGTCGTTGTCCGCGGCCGAACGGAATTACAGCATTGGTGACCGGGAGTTGTTGGCTGTCAAGTTGGCGTTAGAAGAGTGGCGCCATTGGTTGGAGGGGGCTGAACATCCGTTTGTGGTTTGGACGGATCATAAAAATCTCCAATACATCCAACAGACTAAACGACATAATTCTCGGAAGGCGTGGTGGTCGTTGTTTTTCAACCACTTTGAACTTTACGTTAACCTATCGCCCGGGGTCTAAAAACATCAAGCCCCATGCTTTGTCGCGGATTCATGACCGCTCTGGTCGCGACCCCATTCCTGAGCCGGTTATCCCGGCAGCTCAGATTGTGGCTCCCATTCAGTGGGACGTTGAGTCTGTTGTGCTGGAGGCGTTGAGAGATGATCCTGGTCCTGGTGGGGAGCCGCCTGGCTGTTTGTTTGTTCCTTTAGCAGTGCAGTCTCAAGTTCTCCATTGGGGGCACTCTTCCCGTCTGGCGGGTCTTCTTGGCCTGACGTTTTTGGTGGCCCAGCATGATCGAGGACATCCGGGAGTTAGTAGCGGCGTGCTGTATTTGCGCTAGGAACAAGACTTCCCACCTCCCCCCCTCTGGTCTGCTGCGGCCATTGCCCATCCCTAAGCGCCCATGGAGCCATATCGCTCTTGATTTTGTTACGGGTCTGCCTGTTTCTGAAGGCAACAAGGTCATCCTGGTCGTGGTTGACCGTTTTTCTAAGGTCGCCCACTTTATCACGCTGCCCAAGCTGCCTTTGGGGCGGGAGACGGCCCTTCTTGTTGTGGACCATGTTTTCCGGCAGCATGGCCTCCCTCAAGATGTGGTTTCTGACCGGGGCCCTCAATTTACAGCCAAATTCTGGCGTGCGTTTTGCAACCAGTTGGGGGCCACCGTGAGAGCATTTCCTCTGGTTTCCACCCAGAGACCAACGGTCAGACAGAGCGAACCAACCAGTCCTTGGAGAATACTCTTCGATGTTTGGCAGCTGACAACCCATCTTTGTGGAGTTGATTTTTAGCATGGGCCGAATATTCCCACAATTCACTGGGTAACTCCTCCACAGGCCTTTCCTGGTTTGAGGCTCAGTTGGGCTATCAGCCTCCACTGTTTCCTGACAGGGATTCAAAGGTTCCTTCGGTTAATCACTTTGTTCGGCGTTGTCGGTCAGTTTGGGCCAGGGTCCGTTCCTCCTTGTTGTGCCCTGGATGGAAACAAAGGACCACCGCAGATAGAAGGCGCCGTTCGGCCCCATCTTATCGCGTTGGCCAAAGGGTCTGGCTTTCCACGCGGGACCTGCCCTTGAGAGTGGAGTCATGGAAATTGGCTCCCCACTTTATTGATCCTTTTAAGACTGTGCGAAGGATCAATCCTGTCACAGTCCGGTTGAAGCTCCCCAGATCCTTACGGATCCACCCCTCTTTTCATGTCTCCAGGCTCAAACTGGTTAGCACTTGCATCCTGGCTCCAGTCGACAAACCCCCGCCGCCGCCGCGGATGATTGAGGGGGAGCAGGTTTACACTGTGCGTCGTATTTTAGCTGAGAGGCATGCGGGTCGTGGAGCCCAGTTTTTAGTCGACTGGGAGGGTTATGGTCCTGAGGAGCGGTGCTGGGTCTCTTCTCGGGATATCCTGGATCCTACCCTTATTTCGGAATTCTGTGCGCGGGGCTCTCTGGGAACTTCTGGGGCTGTTCCTTAGAGGGGGGGGTCCTGTCATGGTTTGTGAGGTGTGCGTGTTATTTGGACTTTTCTTTACGGCTCTCGTCCCGGGATGATATCGAATTCCTGGGCTATCGAATTCTTTACCCAGCTGGTTGATTGAGCTGGGGCGGCGCAACAATCTTCTGATTGTTGGAGTTTCTTCTCCCTTTTTCTATCTCACTTTGCTGCTGTGGTTCGGACTATTATACGTCCTTTGGAACCGCGAGTACTTTCATTTTGTCTATATTATTCTCTGTGTTTGTACTGTATCTGAGCTACTCTCTTTCTCTCTGGTCGTTGCGCTTGGCCTCCGTATACTACCGGCCATTACAATCCCGGGTTTTGTAGCCTTTAGGTCTGTTAAGCCTGAGATGTCTGTGCGTGGTGGTATGTGTGCCCTCATTAAGTACATGCATGCTGGCTCCTTACTGTCAGTGGACACTGGCACGGTGGATCAAGTGTGGCTTTTTTTTAAAGTACTGCCCAGATCTTGTGATTGGCAGTTGTTATTTACCTCTGCAAGACTCGCCGTTCTTTTCACACGACACACTGGCTGATATACAGTGCCGAATTCGAACATCTCAATCCCAGTATGTTATTATTCGTGACATAAACTGTAGATTTGGCAACATCCTTAGTCAGCTAGATGTCATGCTGAACACTGTTGTGGAGTTTGTTCGGTTACCACCAGCTGATACTACCCAAGCAGCAAATGCTAATGCTAAGGATGTGCTGGATCTGTGTTTGTCCACTTCACTGATACCAGTCAACAACAGTGTAATAAATGGGAGGGAGATGCGAGGAGCGCTAACTTATCGGCAGTGCAACCGCTGGATATCAGAGTTAGACTGGTGTTTGTGTTCAACATAAATTCTGAACCGTCTCTTACAGATGACAGTTATACAGGACACCAGACTCCCGTCTAATCACGCCATTGTGTCGGTCACTCTTGAACTCGAATCCGCCTTGTCGATGTCAGACAACAAACTCTTTCAGAGGGTAAATGACCTACTTAGCCATGCATGCCTTCCGCAAACTTCCCTGCCCTTGTCTGAAAGCCTGTCGTAATCGACAGGCAGGAGGTGCATTTTTTGAAGCGCCAGATGGAGCAGAGTGATCCGCCTGAAGATCACACGGACATAAACCATTGGGCTGAGATCTTGTCTGACTGGTTGTACAATCTGGCGCATTCCTGTAACAACCCTCCACCACACCAAATACAGCCTATAGATTGCAATGTTGACCGTTGGTCCAAGCTCGTCCAGGGTGGTGACAATAAGGCTATGTGGCGTGCAATACACTGGAATAGGGAGATGAAATCAACCAGGAATGATGGGGGTCCTACAGATGAGGATTTTAAGACTCACGTGGAGGTTCTACTGAATCCAGAAGGAATACCTTTTCTGGACTTCCCAACTGGCGAGATAACCATTCCAGTGCTGGATGAGCCGATTTCCGCTATTAAGGTACAAGAAGTTGTTGGTCATTTGAAACTGGATAATGCAGGTGGCCCAGATGGTGTGACACCACGAGTAGTCTCAGCACTACCTATTAGCTGGATATTGTCTCTCACTGCATTGGTTAACGTTGTTTTTTAGACTTGTGTTTATCCTAATCAGTGGTTAATTGCTAAGTTGAATATGGTTTTTAAAGGAGGTGACAGAGATTCCTGTAATTATTATAGGGGCATCAGTGTTAGCAACATAATAGTGAAAAGTGTACGATGCTATACTGTCGTCCTGGCTTCAAGCATGGTTTAAACCTTTACGGGAACAAGCCGGCTCGCAAAAAGGAAGAGGTTGCCAGGAACAAATAGTGAAGCTGAGATTGCTCATAGATTATGCCAAATGCAAACGTGTTAAACTTTTTGTTATGTTTATTGACTTTTCAAAAGCATATGATAAAGTACCGAGACAGAAATTGCTCCATGTATTGAAACATCTTGGTTGTGGTATGGTTATGTAGGCGGCAATATGGCCAATGTATTATTCCACCAAGAATAGGTGCTGCGTTAATTGCAATCACTATTAGTGTGAAACAGGGGTTTCCTACGTCCTGTGTTTAATTTGTATTGTATTTGAATGAATTTGTTTAACTTGTGAGAGATAAATGTCATCCCGATGGCTACCTTCAGTGGCTGCATTGTTCACTCTTCATGGATGATACTGTGCTTTTATCCACAACAAGAGAGTGGTGCGAATACAAGCTGAGTCTAATGGTGTAGTTTTGTACCGAGTATGGTATGGTAATTAACCCGAAGTAATCAAAATTTATAGTCATTAATGGTTGTGAGCAGGATAGAATGGATGTCAGTGTGAACGGTGTATCCGTTAGCTACTGCAATTTTTACAGTTACCTTGGATCTGTTTTTACTGATGAAGCAAAATTTGCCTCCATTATGGCGCGACATTCAAGTCACAAGTACTGTAATTTTCATTAGTTATTCACATTTGTTTGACACCATAGGAACTTACCATTCTTTTTAAAACGCAAGGTTCTGGATGCATGTCTGCTATATCACTCCTGTATGGATGCGAGAGTTGGTTTGGAACAGTTTTTAATAGGTTGAATTCCATTTACATGGCCGCAGTAAAGTCTGTCATTGGCGTTAGAACAAGCACCCCGAACGACCAATGTTTGCTGGAGATTGGCCAGCCGTCTCTCGCAGCCCTAGTAATGAGTTGGCAATATACGTTCTTTCGTAATATCTTGTCGGAAAGACGAGGGCTTACAGATGACCCGCAGATGTTTGCGCTAAATCTAAGTCGAGCTGCCGACACTTCAGCTTGGAAGCATGTGGATAATGTCCTGAGGGAGGGTCAAGCGTGTCTGGACGCTGATATGGCTGCACGAAGCAGCCAGTTGTACAGTTGAACACCTCTAAGTTCCAGACGTATCTGTTGAAAAACCACGTTCTCTCTCTGTACACAGGGTCTATAATGCAGGTATTGTGGGTAGTGTGTCAGAGTACCAGAGAATGGTTTTTAGTCAGTTTTGGTTGTCCTCCCACAGACTGTGTGTAGAAATAGGTAGGTGGCAGCGGTTACCTCGGGAGGAGCGTATATGCGACTGTCCTGCCGGAGGAATATAGGACGAGCTCCACATGTTGGCAGTATGCGAATACACTAGTTCAGTTCGTGATCGTTTCCCAGATATTGCATTTCAGGATCTGGACAGCCTAATGAGTTGTGAGGATGCATGCATGTATGTGTATGAATGTATGAGGAATTATGTTAAATAAGTTGTAATGTGTTCATATATTATTCTGATGTGTTTATATGGACTGTAAGACGTGAGAAATGTACAACGTAAAAAGTGTATATTTGCTTTGACATCAGTCAATAAATTTCTTACTTAAGAGCTCCAATGAGTGAGCCCGAGATGATATGTGATATCAAGTATAGTAATTTTCAATTTTTCTGAGAATTCGGCGAGGATTTTTCTCCAACCCATATCTTCTGCAAAGCTGACAGTTCACCATTATCCTTTCAGGTTTTAATAAATTGTTGGACAGTGCCTGATCCAGTTCCAGTGATTTCAGCAATCTCCTTGGCTGTTTTCTTTGCTTGGTGCTGGCCAATAATTTGCCCCTCGTGAAACACAATAACCTCTTTTCAACAATTACGAGATGTGTCTTCCAACATGGTTTTTTTAAGAAATGAGCGCACTGAATCAGACAGATAAAAATAATTATGGCCTGCTGAAGCATGTTCATCCCTGCAATACTGGTTTAATCATTGGTTCCTCAGGATTTGCTCATTTCAATCCAAACGGCAACTTTTTTTTTGGACAGGCAGTGTATATATACTATTCAAAAAAAGTAGGGGATATTTTATTTTGAGATCAAAATTTTCAGAAGGAAGCATTTCCAAAGAAATTCATCACCCAAACACATCAATGACACTCTCACGATCTGCACGGGATGCTATTGATGATCAAGGGGTTGTGTTTGCATGACTCTGAATTGGAAGGTTAGAGCCACTGTAAAGGAAGATTTTGAAGAGAAAGCATCAGATTATCAGTGGTTGAAGTCGTTAATTAAACAGAGACCATTAACACAGGAGGAGAGGTTACGTGCCCTTGGCATGCTACAGGTTGGCACAAGACAGGTCGTTGTGGCAAGGGCAATGAATGTTTCCCAGTCTGTCATCAGCAGATTATGGTCCAGACATCGTGCTACAGGGTCTGTTCAGGATAGACCACGATCCGGTCGAGTTCAACTCAGGCTCAGGACAGATTCATCCGCACTTTGTCTTGAGAAATCGTATGGTAACAGCAAATCAGATAAGGTCTCAACTTCAAAGGGATACTGGCTTGGTAGTGAGTGGCCAGACCATCAGGAATCGTCTGCACAGATTTCACTTACACGCCCGACGTCCTCGTGTCATTCCTGTTTGAGGGATTCACATTAGGGCCAGACTCAATGGTGTTGTCATCATCAACGCTGGGATAATCGCCGATGGAACAACGTAATGTTCTCAGATGAGTCGAGGTTCACTGTGGACTTCCTTGACAGACGCCTTGAGGGTTTGGCGCCTGGCCATGACGTTAACATCATTTGATCCCTGGGGGTGGATCTGTAATGGTGTGGGAGGCATCACTGCTAGAACAGACTTGCATGTTGTTGCTGGAACAGGGCAGTACTACCGGGACAACATCTTGGCACCCCATGTTGTGCCAACGTCGTTATGGCCGCCGTTTCATTTTCCAAGATGACAATGCCAGATGTCATAGGGCCAGGATCGTTACAGATTACCTCCAGCAGCAGAATATCACCACATTACCATGGCCAGCACTCAGTCCGGACCTTTCCCCCAAGCATGTCTGGGACATGCTTGGACAGCGGCGTCAACAACCTCCTGCCAATGTCCAAGAACTTGCTGCAGCATTGCAACAGGAATGGAATAACGTTCCCCAAAATGACCTGGGACGCCTCGTTAGGAGTATGCCACGCCCGAAGCTTGTCTAGCCAACCGAGGGGTTTTACCCGACTGACTCTGTTTCACAATGGTGGTAAATTTGCTGTGTGACCCTGTGTTTGTGTTTAATTCTTATTCTGGAGAATCTGTCCTTTACTGACTGTACACAGGGTTTCCTAAATTGACAAATGTTTCCTTAATGTTTTTATGTCATTTGTTTCCTTCCTGACCTCATGATCTGCATTTCATGGTACTTGTAAATCCAATATCCCCTACTTTTTTTGAATAGTATACATTGTTATATCTAACTATAAACAGAGTAGACTCTGTCTATATGAATGTGTGTATATGAATGTGTGTTTTTGAATCTCTGTGTTTCTGTTATAGCCCACTATATATCACAACCGCACAAAAAGCTCCAAATATTAATTTTTTTCATGAAGGATGATTTAAAAAATAAATATAATAATTGTTTTATTTTGCTTGATGTTCATTATGATTCACAGTGCAAAATTAAAAATGTGTATGTGTCACATATACAGTATTTATGGGGTAAGTAACTAGTTGTTTCATAGATATACACAAAAACTTAAGTCTTTGTGATAAATGTTGGTCTGAGGCATGAATGGTAATCGAGGAGGGCAGTGGGAAAATGGAGGGCACACCAGTGAAAAGGTGATAATGTTTTACACACTGGTGCAGGAGGGTCACACAAGGACTGAAGGACAATACTATGACAATAATGGCAAAGTGAGACAGCAGGATTCTCTTTCACTGCAAAAGATCACCGTAGGCACTTTCTTTGATTGTTTTATTGATAGAATCAACCTATCCTCCTACCCTTCAATTGTCCTCTCAATCCAGTTCTGCAGACACAGACACTTCTCTAAAATGCATAAATTCAAAATTTTATGCACTTCAATGGCATAAATTCTGAATCATTTTTGACTCAAGATTATCGCAGAAAAGGAAGAATAACCCCCTGGTTTCAGACTTGAATGACTGAGCAGAATAAATGACAAAAATTATTAACAGCAGGGACATAATAGCATTCACTGCATTTGGATGTGCTTGTGTATCCTTTATAATAACTGAAAGGTTTTCCCGTGCATACTCAATGTTCATAGCATCCATATTAACGTGCAGAAATACACAGCAAGTTGTGGTGTTTATTGTCAATTTTAAATTTCACTTTCACAGTACGTATATCTATAGGGATGCAAAAAATTCAATAAAATAATCTATCAGAGTCAATTTTGGCTGAACACTACATCCAAGTCATTAGACTTCTCACCTGGTTACTGTCCACCTTGTATCCGTGTTTGAGGGCAAAAGTCTTGCTCAGAGAGATGTTGATGGCATAGCCCACTATCGCCATGGCAAATGCATCTCCAATTACTTCTGTGAAAATACTCATATCTGGGGTCTTGGGAGGCTTCAGCCTGAGTAAAGGGTGGGAGTGGTACATGGCTGATGGGTCAACGAGAGACTAAATGATGACCAAGAGATATTGCAATGCTGAATAAATGGCACTACACTCTAAATGTAACTATATACTGTAACTGCTGCTTTATAGCTCAAACCATGCTCATATTTATGGTTATGTGTCCTGAATATCGCCACAAAGAGCCAGTAGATCTTGAGCTGTGTGCGGGCATCTGATACAGTGTATGGTAATTGCTGAAAATGTGGTCACAGGTTTTGTAAATGAAAAATTAAGCTTTTGATATTGTTTGACATTAGCCCCTTTTATCACCTGTATTACATCAGCTCTACTCTTTCTTGGATAAAAATCATTCCCAATAGTTTGAATCTTCAGGCCCAAACTATTCACTGAGCTGAAAAAAGATTCCAAATACTCACCCACTGGGGATCTCTCCCACGATATCAATTTGGTAATGCTTATTAAGATCAGTGTAGTAAGAAATCAGAGTCCCAAAAATGATCTGTAAAGAAAATGAAGTTTTCAAGCAGTTAAAATCAGGCACTTATTTTGTGCGTAATATGGGCAATTGCAATTCAGTTATGCATGTAGAGTCCATAGCGATGCAGTATAAACTGGTAGACAATGCTATGCTTAGAATAACACAGGTCCATTAAATTTAGCAAGAAGTATGCATGCATTTTCAATTAAAAACTGTTCCAAATAGCAAAAAACAATAATAAGTTGTCAGAGCCATTTTTAAAGCTGTCTCAAATTTCTGTCATTAGATGCATTTTTTACACATATATTCTGCCTGGCCAAAAAAAAAAAAAAGCCAACAAATGGATTTGAATACGCAAATATTTAAGGGTCTACAACTGCAATCATTATTACAGAGATTTTTAGGTTTCAGTTGGCAACAATTCTTTTAACCTTGACTGATGTAATCTGTAGCTTCTCAATTCTTAAACAAGCTTGTCGGAAGACATGTTTCATGGTCGGGAAAAAGATATTACTGTGTTTGAAAAGGGGAAAATTAGTGGCCTCAATGGAACAAAATCGAAATTGCCGGTGGCCTCTCAACTGTCAACCTCAAATTTGCTTCGGATTTACAGAATTGTGGCATCCAATTTTGCGTATAAACCTGTTTTATACAGTCAATGGTATAAAGAAGTCTTACTATGCAATATGCTAACTTCAATAAGTCTTAACTCCTGAACAATCAATGAGAGATACATGTACATCAATTTTGCAGGATTGGCTCTTTGGTATAAAATGTATCAAATTACCAAAAATCAGTACCAGAACATATAGTATTTGCCATTTAGTAGCTTCTTCAAAATGACTCACTAAAGATTGGTTTTGCACATTGGACAGGTTTGGCCCTCTATATCTCTGGAATGAAACACACTAGATCTTTCTAGTCTCAAAAGTTATTAGTCATGCTTTATTAGTTTCATAATAACTTGGTGTTTGTGCTGAGGATTTTTTCGACTTTCTAGTTTAAAGGTCCTTAAAAACTGTAAAAAAAAAGAGAAAAAGTCTGAACCATGTTTTAATTGACAAATATCAAATATCAAGTTGGTATTTTGAAGGAAACATTATTTTTCATAGTGTCAATTACAGTGTAACTCTGCCATAGCCCAGTTGAGAAAAGAGAAGGGTTGGGCGTGAGGCTAGTAATGTAAGGGTACATTCAGGAAACACAACAGGAGCAGACTAAACTGAAAGTTAGTGTATGGACCAGGCTCTTTAATTATTGACTAGAAGTACAAGGGAGCAAGACAATAATCATAAACAGGAGAACGTATTCAAAGGAAAGGTTGATAAATACAGACAGGAACTAGAGATAAAGTAAATACAAAAGGCTAATTACAGTGGCGTCTGGGTGTTCTGTCAGGGTACACTCAGTAAACACAACAGGGGCAGACAAAACCGAAAGTTAGTGCACGGACCAGTCTCTTTAATTACTGACCAGAAGTACCAGGAAGCAGGAAAACGTATTCATAGATAAGGTCAATAAAAACAAACTGGAACCAGAGATAAACTTAATACTAAAGGCTAAAGACAGGAGATAATATATAATAATACAACCCCAATTCTGAAATAGTTGGGACGAAGTGTAAATTGTGAATAAAATCAAAATGCAGTGACTTTCAGATCACATGAGCCAATATGTTAATTACAATAGAACATAGATAACATTTCAAATGTTGAAACTGAGACATTTTACATTTTAGTCCACAAAATGAGCTTATTTCAAATTTTCTGGCTGCAAAAGATCACAAAAAAGTCAGGACACAGGCGATAAAGGGCTGAAAAATGCAATTAATATATAAGAGAATCAGCTAAAAGAACATTTAGTAAGTAATCAAGTGAGCTGGCATCACATATGTAACATGATTGGCTATAAAAGGGATGTCTTAGAGAGGCTGAGTCTCTCAGAAGTAAAGATGGCCAGAGGCTCTCCAACCTGCGAAGGCTTGCGTAAAAAAATTGTGGAATACTTTAAAAACAATGTTCCTCAACGTCAAATTACAAAGGCTTTGAAGGTCTCATCATCGACAGTGCATAACATCATCAAAAGATTCAGAGAAACTGGAAAAATCACTATGCGTAAGGGACAAAGCCGAAGACCTTTACTGGATGCCCGTGATCTTCGGGCCCTCAGACGCCACTGCCTCACTCACGCCCTAATTCTGTCATTGACATTACTAAATGGGCCCAGGAATACTTCAAGAAACCACTGTCTGTAAACACAGTCCGCCATGCCATCCACAGATGCCACCTAAAACTCTATCATGCAAAAAGGAAGCCATTGTTGAGCATGATCCAGAAGCGCCACCGTGTTCTGTAGGCCAAGGCTCATTTAAAATGGACTGTAGCAAAGTGGCAAAGTGTCCTGTGATCAGACGAGTCCAAATTTGACATTCTTGTTGGAAATCATGGGCGTCATGCCCTCCAGGCTAAAGAGGAGAAAGACCACCCCTCCTGTTATCAGCGTTCAGTTCAAAAGCCAGCATCTCTGATGGTATGGGGATGCATTAGTGCAAATGGTGTGGGACACTTCCATGTTTTAAAAAGCACCATGAATGCTGAAAGGCATATAAAGGTTTTAGAGCAACATATGCTCCCCTCCAGATGACATCTATTCCAGGGAAGGCCTTGTGTATTTCAGCAGGACAATTCAAGACCATATACTGCAGCTATTACAACAGCATGGCTTCGTAGTAGAAGTGTTCATGTGCTGAACTGGCCTGCCTGCAGTCCTGATCTTTCACCGATTGAGAACATTTGGTGCATAATTAAACGAAAAGTCCGTCAAAGGAGACCCAAAACTCTCCAGCAGCTGGAAGCCTTTATTAAACAAGAGTGGGATCAAATTCCAATGGCTAAACTCAAGAAACTTGTCTCCTTAATGCCCAGACGCCTCCACTCTGTGTTAAAAAGAAGAGGGGATGCTACATCATGGTAAACAGACCCCTGTCCCAACGTTTTTGAGACCTGTAGCAGCCATCAAATTTAAAATGAGTTCATTTTGTGGATAAAATTGTAAAATTTCTCAGTTTCAACATTTGCTATGTTATCTCTGTTCTATTGTGAATAAAATACTGGCTGGTGTGATTTTAAAGTCATTGCGTTTTGATTTTATTCACAATTTATACTTCCCAGCTATTTCGGAACTGGGGTTGTAACAAATGTGCTTCGCAGGGGTGAAGGCAATATCCCCAGCCCCGACACACTGAATCAAAGGTGAAGGCGTATGAGCCAGAGTCATTGTGGTTCAAAACCTGGACGAGGCATGCCTACCCACCAAGGCAAGTCCACTCATGCAAAATCTGGTTCTTAACCGAAGCAGTTTGAGAACAATGGCCCAGACAAAGTTTAAAAGGTGAAGGTCAGTGAGGCAAGGTCAAAGGTTACTCAGGAACAAAACCTTGACAAGAAATGCCTTCCCACCAAGGCAAATCCACATATGCAAAATCAAGTTCCTAACCCAAGCGGTTTGAGAGAAAGGGTCCGGACAAAATTTTTCCGCCCGCTGGTCTGCAAAGGGGACAATACCCCTCTGCCCCTTATTCAGGCCTAAGGGGTAAAAAGCAATTCTTAACTTTAGAAATAACAAACGAGAATCCAAGAAAACCAAAAACCGCAAAAAGTCCTCATTAGAGGATGCAAGAGTTTTCAGAGGGGCAAATTGTGGTTCTGATCATCATCTGTTTATTGGTAAATTGAGATTGAAGCTCAAGAGGCTTGTGACTGCCCAACCATCAAGTGTCATGGATCTGGATTGTTGTGCGTGTGTTTTGGACTTTTCTTTGTGGCTCCTGTCCCGGGCCGATATCGAATTCCTTTTCAATCAGATTCTTTACCCAGCTGGCTGATTGAACTGGGGCGGCGCTTCCCTGGACTCTGTATAAGCCGGAAGTCCGCCACGTCTCCTTTGCTAGAGTGTCTGTTTGTAGTTATGCTCTATAGCCGAAGATATCTGTAGTCAGGATTTATTTGACTTTATATCTTCTTGTTATTTGTGGAGTTTCTTTTTCTCTAGGGTTATTCCTTCTCCTCTCTAATCTTTGTATCGCCCCATTTGAGGAGCTTAATCTATCTCAGTTCCCAAGATACTTCTTTCTCTCTCTCGCTTTGCTTCCATGTTGTCAGATGGTTGGACGTCCTTTTGGAAGCGAGAGAACTGTTCCTGTCGTGTGGTCTGTATCATTCTCTGTGTTTGTAGTAAGTCCGTGCTGCTCTGTTTCCCTCTTCCGCTGCACTTGGCCTCTAAATTCAATCGGCCATTACAGAAAACTCCAGCCAGACATGGAGTCGCCAGTCGCGGCTACGCTAGAGAGGATTGTTGCTGATCAGCAGTCTCTTCTTACTGGGTATGGCAAGGGTCTTTCTAGCTTGGGCAGTCGGCAGGCGGAGCTGACAGAGAGAATTCGCCTTCAGGAAGACGCTTATGCAGGACAGGAAAGCATTCTAATAAGTCTCTCCGAGAGTATTAGAGCATTGTCTGCTCAGATTACACAAAGTGTTTCACAAGCACAATCAGTACACCTTCCCCGAGAGCCTAAACTCCAGTTACCCCCAAGATATGGAGGCGAGGCAGGAAAATGTAAAGATTTCATTGCTCAATGTGAAATATTTTCTAAAGCGCAACCCTCACAGTTCTCAATGGGGAATCAGGGGTTTAGTTTATTTTATCACTGTTGACCGGCACAGCTCTCACTTGAGCGGGGCCACTCATTCGAGGTAGATCGCCGGTAGTAAATTCAGTGGAGACTCTCGTGAGAGAAATGATTAATGTTTTTGATCAGGATGTTTGTGGTCAGGACACAGCTACGCATTTAATGCATTTGAAGCAGGGCTCAGAGAGCATTGCTGATTTTTCTATCTTGTTTCGCTCCTTAGCCACAGAGACAGGGTGGCCAGAAGCACCCCTTTTGACAGTTTTTGTTCACGCTTTGGCTGAGGAGGTTAAAGACGCTCTGGCTACATTAGAGCCTTGCGTTTCTTGAGATTTGTTAGTTCGTACTGCAGTGCGAGTTGATAATCTCATCCGCAAATGAAACAAGGAGAAACGTACTGCATTGGCTCTTGATAGCAATGGGGTTAATGTTCCTTACAACACGCATACAGCCCCAACTCCGCCCACTGAAATTTCCACTTCTAGTGAGCCCATGCAGGTTGATGGCTCATATGAGAGCCGGGCTCGTAAGCCTGTTCACAGACAAATAATTTGTCATCATTGTAGCGAACCGGGACATATCCGTCCACGTTGCCCCGAGCTTAAAGGGAGACGGGAAGCCCCTCTGGCGGTAGGGGGGTGCTAGAGGGACAGACCCAATCTCGAACTTTTATTTCAGTAAAGTTGACTATGGGGAAAAAGAAAATATTAGTTAAGACCTTTTTGGACTCGGGGCTGTTGATTGTTTTATGGATGCGGAGTGGGCTAGAAAACATTCCATTCCCATCCGCTCTCTCTCACATTCGCTCTCAATCAAAGCTTTGGATGGTCGACCGTTGGGAGATGGGCTTATAACCGAGGTCTCTGATTTTTTGACTATGTTTATCCCTTTTGACAGTCATTCAGAGATTTGTTTTTTCTAAATCAATTCCCCGGTTTGTCCTGTGGTTTTAGGTCATTCATGGTTGCTTAAACATAGGCCACAGATCTTTTGGGGCAGTCAAAATAACCCAATTGTCCAGTGGGGCTCTGACTGTAGGTCTCACTGTAGTAAGATTCTGGCAAGTCGCCCTGAATTTCAACCCATGGGGGAGGCGTCCAGTTCTGAACAAGATTGGTGTGTAGGAGCCGCGCTGAACCTTAGTTTACCTCCCAACGTTCCAGATGATTATTTTGATCTTGCGGAGGATTTTGGCAAACAACGAGTTTCGTCTTTGTCTCCGCATCGTGATTACGATTGTGAGATCAAACTATTACCTGACAAGGTGGCAGCGGTTAGGAATTGACCTGCCCCTTAGAATGTTAAGGAGGTGCAACGATTTTTGGGCTTTGCTAATTTTTATAGGAGGTTTATTCGCAATTTTAGCGCTGTGGCTGCCCCCATCATTGTGCTTTCTAAGAGGAATTCCTCCTCGTCATTTGCTTGGTCTCCAGCAGCGGAGGCTGCTTTTCAGGAGTTGAAGAAATGATTTAGCTCTGAACCTATTGTCGTTTTGCCCGACCCCTCCCTCCCATTTGTGGTGGAGGCTGACGCTTCGGAGGTCGGGGTGGGTGCCATTTTGTCCCAGCGCCCCCTTCAGGACAATAAGTTGCACCCATGCGCCTTCTTCTCCCGATCGTTGTCGCCGGCTGAACGGAATTACAATATTGGTGATCGGAGTTGTTAGCTGTTAAGTTGGCATTAGAAGAGTGGCCCCATTGGTTGGAGGGGGCTGAACATCCGTTTGTGGTTTGGACGGATCACAAGAATCTCCAGTGTGTCCAGCAGACTAGGCGACGTGATTCCCGGCAGGCACGGTGGGAATTCTTTTTCAATCGCTTTGACTTTGAGTTAACTTATCGCCCTGGCTCCAAAAACATCAAAACTGGCCCCTCGTCACGGATTTATGACTGCTCGGGCCGTGATCCCATTTCTGAGCCGGTTATTCCAGCGGCTCAGATTGTGGCTCCCATGCAGTGGGATACTGAGTCTGTTGTGTGGGAGGCCTTGCGGCCCGACCCTGGTTCTGGTGGGGAGCCATCTGGCTGTTTCTCTGTCCCCATGGCGGTGCATAAACGGAAGGCTGCCGCTGATAGGAGGCGCCGTTTTGCACTTGCTTATCGGGTTGGCCAGAGGGTTTGGGTTTCTGCTAAGGACCTTCCGTTGAGAGTGGAGTCATGGAGGTTGGCCCCGCGTTTCATTGGCCCATTTGAGACCGTGCGTCGCATTCTGGCTGAGAGGTGTGTTGGTCACTGGGTCCAGTTTTTTGAATTGGGAGGAATGTGGTCCTGAGGAGCGGTGCTGGGTTCCTTCTCGGGATATCTTGGGTCCCACCCTTATTTCGGAGTTCCATGCACAGGGTTCTTTGGGAACGTCTGGGGCCGTCCCTTGGGGGGGGCATTACATCAAGACCCTATGATATTGCTAATCTAAAGAAAAGTGAAACTGTCTCAAAATTTCAAGAGGAGTCAGTGACTAAGTTTACTTTCTTGCAGGAGACCAGTGTTATAGAAGAAAAATGGGAACTCTTCAAAAGTGCAGTAAAAGAAACAGCAGATAATGTATTAGGAAGATGGCATGGGTCACATAAGGAACAGAGAATCTCAGAAGAAATCTCAATTTGACGCAAATGAATTGGCGAGTACGCTAGTGTTTTGTTTGCGTTACATTTTTTGCACCGCTGCGCTGGGTGTAAGATAGAGGCTGTAACAACTGGCGTGGCATCATCTTGTTACTAACAGTTGGTGAAGTGTTTTGCAGTGTACTACTAAAGGAGGCTGCAGCAGGAAAACTATTGATGAAAAACTAAGGCAAGAACAAGCCGGCTTCCATCCTGGACATTCATGTAGTGAACAGATCTTCACGCTAAGAAACATCATAGAACAGACACTGGAGTTCCAAGAACAACTTTTGAATAGTTATGTCAACTTTAAAAAGGCATTTGATAGTATCCATCCTCCCTCACTATGTAAGATTCTCAGTATCTATGGTATTCCACAAAAATAGGTCAACATCTTAAAGCATTGTACTATAACTGTAGCTGCTGCGTAAAAACTTCCTCCGGCACAACAGACTTCTTCGAAATAGTATCTGGAGTACATCAGGGCTGCGTGGTTTCCCCCTTCCTGTTTCTTTTGGTAATTGACTTCACAATGAAAAGATATGGTGCAATACCAAGATATGGTATTCAGTGGAACGACAAAAATTGGACAGATTTGGAATATGCAGATGACATTGCTCTCTTAGCTGAACAGTGCCAAGAGCTACAGTTGATGACAAATAGTCTGAAGGAGAATGCAGAAAAAGCTGGTCTTCATATCAGCATTGAGAAAATGAAAATACAGAAACTGGGTACAAATGATGACACACCTATACAAATAGGTATGACACCTTTGAAAGAAGTTGACCAGTTCAGTTATTTGGGAGGTAACCAGTAACCCAATGGAGACGCGAAGAAAGATCTCAAATGCCGACTTGGCAAAGCAACCGCAGCTTTTTACCAACTGCAACCTGTATAGACATCTAAATCCTCTAATATCTAGACCAAAATAAGACTTTATTTGTCAATTGTTGTACCTACAGCAATACATGCTCGTAAAACATCGAAGATGACAGTAAAAATGGCTCAGAAGATGAAAAATTCTGGGAATGCACTACAAAGACCACATCACCAGCTAAGAGCCATCAAATTCAAAATGAGCTAATATATTTCATGAAATGGTAAAATGTCTCACTTTCAACATCCGATATGTTGTCTATGTTCTATTGTGAATAAAATGTGAGTTTATGAGATTTGCAAATCATTGCATTCTGTTTTTATTTACAATTTACACAGCATCCCTACTCTTTTGGAATTGGGGTTGTAGAAACATCATTTCTGTGCTTCTACGATACAATCATCAACACAAGAAGTATTATGTACAATTATTAGTTTTTTATTGATTACAAGGAGATGCAGTATCTATATTATAATAACCGAGTGGCCTCTGTGTGCGTGTGTGCGTGTGTCCGGCCACTCAGTGCTAGGTTCTACCGAGCGCGTATCTGCAGCATAGCGGGAGCGACGCTATTTGGCTCCGTCTTGCAGTCGACTGTGTCCGGCCAATCAGTGCTAGACTCCACCGGGCGCCTATCTGTGCTAGATTCCACCGGGTGCGTATCTGCAGCATAGCGGGAGCGACGCTGTTTGGCTCCGTCTTGCAGGCGACTGTGTACGGCTAATCAGTGCTAGACTCCGCCGGGCGCGTATCTACAGCAGAACGTGAGCGGCGCTATTATAATATAGACATACAGGGGGAAATCCCCCGGTATCCTCCTCTCCCCAGGCGACGCTGTTTGGCTCCGTCTTGCAGGCGACTGTGTCCGGCCAATCAGTGCTAGAGCGACACTATTATAATATAGACATACAGGGGGGATTCCCCCTTTTTCCTCTCCTGGGGATTCCCCCTTTTGAACCCAAGCCAGTTCATCCACAGGAGTCCCGAATCCCAAAAAACAGATGCCAGACCGCAAGAGTAAGTAGCGCGTAATCTGCAGCATAATGTGAGCGACGCTATTTTGCTCTGTCTTGCAGGCAACTTTGTGTTCCACTGAGCGCGGAATGTCAGCGCTGCATATTCCCCTCGATAGTTACTTAGTTTTAGTTACTATAAAAACATCAGTCGCGTGACAGCCACCTTGATGTTTATGGAAATACCATAGCAATGTGATGACATCATAGAGGTGCATGTGATGACATCATAATGCTGCACGAAGTTACATAAAATAGAACCCGTGGATCCCCACGGACAGCGTGCTAGTATGTATTATATGCCCAGATACCAGTGTATGTTTTAGCAAACAGTTCTCTTTAAGATAGCAACTTTATATTTATATATCAATTAAAATGTGCTCTTTCCAATGTTGTGATTTGTTTTATGGTACACCCTGTCATACATTGGCAATGTGCAATTGAAAAATTGTTCTGACATGTTTTTTACATTGTTAAGAAGGTATAAATCAGTAAGTTCAAATTCCTTGGCATGAATACCAGGTTGCTATGAAAGTGCAATATGACTAATGAGTTCTCAGACTAGAAAGATCAAATGTGGTTTTTTCCAGAGGTATTGAGGGTCAAACTCGGCCCCATGTGCAAAACCAAACTTTTCTGATTCATTTTGGGAAACCTACAAATCTACAAGTACGCAAGTTGTGGTACTGATGTTTGTTAATCTGAGACATATTATACTAAAGAAGCGATCATGCAAATTTTATGCATCCATCTTAGATCGTTCAAAAGTTATGACTAACTGAATTTGACATATCGTATAGTAACGCCCATTTAAACACAAAATTGGGGGCCACATCCCCTATTTGAAGTCTCAATATCTCAAAAACTAACAAAGATATGGGTTAAAATTTTGCATATAATCTACTGGAAACAAGCACTTCATGATTTGTACATCTGGAGCAAATCTGAGGTGTTCAAATTTGGTATATTAGATGGAATTACCCACTAACAATTGTGATTGCAGACCACTAAAATGTGAAGTTCATTCCAAGAAAAATGATTGTAGAACTCATGGCTAAGTTTCATTATGAAAGTCCGAATGTTTCCACACTCACAATACAAAAATTATTTGCTGGATTGGGACTAAACAGCTGTGTGGCCATAGGAAGTGACTTATTAATGAGGCTAATCAGAGAATAACAACTTCAGTTTGCTAGCTTGCATTTTTAAGATTTCACTATGGAGCAGTGAAATAGGTTCATGTGCTCTTATGAGTCCAGATTTACAGTATTCAAGTGCTATGCACCTGTCAGGGTAAGAAACAAAGCCAATGAGGCAATGCATCATCATAATGTGAAGGGTTTGTTTCCAAAACACAAAAAGTGCCAAAACTACAAAAAATGAGAGAATACCATAGAGCGATAGCCCTGTGCTTCTTACACATGGATCAAAAATCTGTTTTTAGAAATTCATACTACTAGGTGTATTTTTTCATGTTCAAAGTTTGTGTTTTTCTATAAAATGCAATCGGCACCAACATAGAAAAAGCAGACTCACTCAAAGAGTAAAACGGATATATTGCATTTTGGAAACAAACTGTTCACACAGTGCCAACTGTACAAGCCTCTGGAGTCATTGCTGTGATCTGGGGTTGTTTCACGTGGTCAGCCCTTACAAAAAAGATGTATGCTTCAACTTCATTTTATTAGTAAACTTCAAGTATATTTCCCGAATATACGAGTAGTAAGTGTACTACTTCAATACTTCTTAGCTCTAAATTTGCCCACTTTAAGTTTATAAAAGCATATCTTTAATTATACTTTAAGTTTAAGAGTAGTAAACTTTGAGTACACAACTTGTTTACTTCATTTAAAATTTTTAGTTCATGAAAGTGTTGTTTGAAGTATACTGCAAATAAACTTTGAGACATACTTTATTAAAAATAATAACATACTGACATGTTCAGCTCAATATTTTTTCACTATATCATATGTCACACATATTTTATGAGTTTCAGAGAACAAGAGTGAGTACAACGTAAATGTGCAGAGCAACTTTGAACAGTTAGAGTGAGAGAAAGAAGATGCAGACTTACAACAATAAGCTCGATGGGGATGGGAAGAGGCAGTTTTCGGCTGTAGGCTGCATTGAGCTCTTTGACTGCGATAAGAACCGCCAAGGCCACTAAACCCACCACAAGAGAGCCTACATTGGTCTTTGGCAGTTGAGTGATTAGGTCTATCATTGTCTGGGACAGGCAGAGAAAGTCAGGGTGATGTTGTTAAAATGGTGGAGTATTAAAATGGATTCCAGCACCTTAGTTTTAATGTAACAAGTACGCAAGGGGAGAAATAAGGTAGGGAGAGAGAGAAAATGACTGAATAAGAGGGGTGTGCTAGTACAGCAAAGCAAAGTGTTTAAATATATGGCAGAAAATTCAAAAAACATTTATATATTGTGAAATATATGGATAACATGTGCACATTTTTGATATTTAAATACAGTTAAATATATACATTTTATATAAAATGATTTTTGAAATATTTAAAGATATTTTTGCTGTATATTTGAAGTGCATGTAATTATGATGTAGAGTATAATGAACAGCAAAGGAAATGCAAGTCTGGATTGTTCAAATAATGATTTATCATTCAATGTGATTATAACATTAACAGTAATTGATTCATGTGACCAAAGACTAATACTTTATTGACATTGACCATGATTAGTGTTAAGAGATTAATATGTTTCAAAAATCACGCAGTTCTGTACTTCAATAACTGAACTTTGAGTCAATATCTTGTTTGACCACCATTGGCATTCACAACTGCCATGCATTTTCGATACATGGAATGAATGACTCAGTTGATATTGACCATAGGAATCTGTGGGAAAGTTCTGATAATGGCTGCTTCAAGTTCTGCCCGAGTAGTCGGCCTTGGTTGCACTTCATTCAGCCTCGTTTTCAGTTCATTCCACAGATGTTCAATGGGGTTTACTGTAGATCTGGACTGAGAGCTGGCTGAGGCAAAACTCTGATGTTATGCTGTTGCAGAAAGCCCTGAGTCACCCCGGCAATGTGAGGTCAATCGATGTCATGCTGAAAAATGTGACGTTGATGACAAGCAAAAAATAGGTTAACCTCTGGTCTAAGGACTTGATCAATGTAATGCTATGCTTTAACGCCATTGGCTCAACCTTGACAGACATTCTGGAAGATGACGGCCTAGTCTCTGACTCAAACTGATTCCAGCCCATACCATGACACTTGGTCTACCCCATGGGTCTCCTTCAAAAAAACATTAGTCAGTATAGCTTTCCCCACGGTGACACCATATTCTCACTCTTCCATCTGCACGAAAGGGACAAAACCGACCTCCATCGGAGAAACTGACACTTTGGCACTGCTGATGACACCCGTTCTGATGGAAATTGGCCCACTGCAGTCGGTTTTGGCAGTGACGTGGTGTTAGCACAGGACCATGGGCTGGACGATGATAGTTAAGGATATGGTTCTTAAGCCAATGCCTTACTGTTTCAGCACTGACTGGTCAGTTGTGGATGCCAACAGTTTGTCGAGCTGTCTGGCTGGCATTTTGGAAACAATCTTGCAGATGTTGCCTATGAATATGACGATCTTGACGTGCGGTAGTGACCCTTGGATATCCTCTTCAAGGTCAATCATCAGTCATGTTGGTGGCATTAAAACAATCTTGTAGGCGATAAATGGCTGTGATGTGGACATTGAACTTGTTTGCAACATCTTGGACGCGCTGACCAGCATGCAAACGACCGATAGCCTGCTGACACTGTTGGTGCATGAGTCTTGGCATCTCTCTTCATTACTTTAAATGAATGAATGTGAATAAATTTGCTCGATCTTTCATACCCATTGGTGTAAGGAATTGCACGCATATAAAGGTTTTCATGAAACATCCTTAGAAGCACAACCCACGTGCATATGGAAGGGATGTCATGTGGTGACACATTAAAGACAACTTCATGACAATATTCAACTATGAAAGCCCATAGGGGACAATATTAAAATGAAAATGTAATTCCACTATTGCTTTACAATTTTCCACTTATGAATGAATTATTTGAGATAAAATTAAATAGAAAATGCATTAATCCTATTATCACTTTCATTTTCACTTACTCATATGGGAAATCTATGACTATATTCAAATGATAATGAAAAAGCTGTTTGAAATTTAATTTTCAAAGTCATGCCCCGCAATACAGTGGACAATATTCAAATGCAATAAGCAAAACAGCGCCCCCAGCCTATTGCATTTACATTTACAAGTCACCACGCTCGTTTAGGGTCAACATGGAAATGTTAAACGCTATTTTCTGACTATTTGAAAATGACATTGAAAACAGCATTCAACATTAAATTTAATTTTTAATTAAATTTAATCCACCTGCTCAACTGCGGACAATATTCCTGCGCAATATACTCTGGAGAGACCTAAGTGCTGCCGGTTTTATTCCAGACCCTGACCTAGCATTGACTCACTTTACTAATGTGTTTAATCGTGTTGTGGGTAAGCATGCTCCGAATGAAAGATTCAGGGTAAAAAATAGAATTAATCCTTGGTTTTCGAATGCTTTATCCACTGAACTATGCGTCAGGGATGAGGCATGGGTTAAAGCTAGGGAAACCCAGGCACTCTCTGACTGGCAGGTTTTTAAAACACTAAGAAATAAATCCTGCTTACAGATAAAAAAAGGCAAAATCCAAATATTTTATCTCGTCGTTGGCAAAAAGTCAGGGAAATCCCACAAAATTCTGAAAAATTGTCAAGTTCCTGAATCATGGTCCTTCCTCATCATTACCACTCTCTATACACACTGATTCTGGACCTATTACTGACGGACACAAAATCTGCAATTTTTTTAATCAGCATTATATAGCGGCCAGAAACACTCACAAATTCTCCAAAACCTACAGTTCTGTTTTCTTTTAGGGAATTTAAAGTGAATGAGGATAGAGTAGAATTAAAACGCATAGATGTAAATGATTCCACTGGAGAGGATCACCTAGTCCCAAGTCTTTTGCGTCTCGCAGCTGCAATTATTGCACATTCAATAACTAATATTTTTAACTTGTCATTATTGACTAGGACTGTTCCCAGAGTATGGAAAGCTGCTCATGTTTTTCCATTGTTTAGGGGTGGTGACCCCAGTTCAGTAAACAGCTATCGGCCCATCTCAAAATTATCTTGCCTGGCTAAGATGCTAGAATCTCTTGTTAAGCAACAACTTTGCAGCTTTTTAACTTTGAACAACATTTTAAGTTCACAGCAATCGGATTTCTGGCCTGGACATAGCACCATTACAGCAGCTTCACTGGTTATACAAATGATTTAGTAGCCGCTGTGGATAATAAACAAAATGTGCAACCCTATTTATTGATCTAGCAAAAGCTTTTGATACAGTTGACCAAATAATCTCATTTATAAAGTTGTCCTCTGTTGGACTTGATTGCATAGCCTGCTCGTGGTTTCAGGACTACCTCTCTAATAGAACACAAGCTATTATGAATGGGGATGTGAAGTCACAATTTTTAAAGGTGATGAAAGGGGAACCCCAAGGATCCATTATTGGACCAATTTTATTCACAAGTTATATAAATGACATTGCTAGTAATATAGCAAATTGCAAGCCTCATTTTTATGCTGATGACTTTACTCCTTAGCACCAACATGCACCCAGGCCCTTGTATACTTACAATCTGCTTTTAATGTTATACAGCAAGCTCTTGCTGGTCTTAAACTTGTTTTTAATACTGAATACCATTTTCTCATTGTCTAGTACTCAAATTGAGCAGGTTCAGTCCTACAAATATTTAGGAATCTGGCTGGATCATGACTTCTCTTTCAAAACACATGTGGCCAACTTGTCAAAAAAAATTAAAACAAAAATTGGGTTTCAGAAACAGATCCTGTTTTCCATTAGACTGTAGGAAGAGGATTGTCGCCTGGAAAATCCTCTTCCTACTGTTGAATGAAAAACATATTTGACTACGGCGATGTCCTGTACATGCATGCCTCTAATAGTACTTTAAGACCCTTGGACACAATTTATCATAGCACACTGCGCTTCATCACTCATTTCAGAACTCATTTGCGAATGAAGGTAATTACGGCAAGTACCTACACCTGTTTTTGCAGCACGGTCACGCAACTTGCTGTAAAAAATAGCCAGCTGTTAGACTGGAAAATGAAAACGGAGGAAACAACGTTACTTGTCAAAGAATTACCTTCATTCGCGAAGAGTTCTGAAATTCCGCTCTCGCTGGAAAAAAAATTACCATTGCTGAGTGCCAGTGCATTGACCTAATTATAATTAAATTATTTTTCTGCACTGAATGTAGCCCATTATTTGCTGTTAGATCGCATGGGAGAGAAGCCGTGTCTTCAATTGCCACTTGATTATTCTTGAATTAGAAAACGTGCTTATAAAGGAAAACCATCTAGAATTAGCCAGGACCAATTGTTGTCAATAAAGGGATGGATAATTTCCCCCGAATTTTTCTGACGCTGGCCCTGACCCGCCATTACGAGTTATCTCGTAGTTGGCAGTCAACATGTTAATAACCAAAAAGAAGAAACAACCGATATTTTTCAATTCAATTTTAATACAAATAGAAAAAGAATTTCATTGTTCACAACACTGTAGAGTTTCATCACAGTTTCTCAAAAAATGTTTCTGATATGCCATTGTGAATGCACAGACCCTCCACAAACTGTCAGTGTCCTCCCTGTGCTTGCACACATGCACGTAAATGGCAAGGCATCGATTTGCACAAACGTCGCACAGTTGCTTGGGGAATGTGCCTCCACTCCTCCTGTAGTGCTGCCGTCAACTCGGCGATGTTGCGTGGTTGACGTTGACGCTGGCGCACACGATGACCCAGTTCATCCCACATGTGTTCAATGGGGTTAAGATCAGGTGAAATGGATGGCTAAGGGTGAACATCGATCCCTGCTCATTGGAGAAAGTCTCTGGTGAGGCGTGCAGTATGGGGATGGGCATTGTTGCGTTGGACGTGTACGGCAATCGTTGTCCATGGTTGTTCAATAGTAGTTGGAGAGCTGGTCTTAAAATCTCATTCACATATCGCTGTGCCGTTAGACCTCCACGAATCACAAGTTCACTCCGAAATCTCACATTAATGGCAGCCCAGACCATCACACTACCCCCACAAAACCCATTTCTCTCCAGAACACACCTGTCTTGTTGACATTCATATTGCCTCCTATACACCCGTTGTTGGCAGTCGGCAAATGACAGACAGAACCTCGATTCGTCTGAAAAACCCAATGGAAGACTCGTGGTGGCCGAAGATGATGACGTTGAGAAAACTGGAGTCTGTTGTCTCTGTGACTTTGTGTCATGATATTGCCTTAAAACGGCCTCCGGCACCTTAACCCCACAGATTGCAGTCGCCGAATCACAGTCATGGCATGGATGGGGCGTCCGTGGCATCCTATCGTGTTCCGAGCCATGTCTGTTGCTGTTTGGAACTGATTCCTCAGATGGATCCTCTGGATGTGTCGGTCCTGACGTGCCATATAGCCGGAAGTTGTCCTGGTCGGGGGCGGTCGTGAACGCTTCCTGTCTGTTGGTGGCGATGCTCCAGTCTGTTGATGGTGGATGGACTGACCCTGAACTGGCGGGCAACCTCTCTTTGAGATGTTCTCCTAAGCAGCATCCCCAAAACTCGCTCCCTCTGCTGTTCTGTAGGCTGTAGCATTCTGACACTGATGCTGATGGGGATGAACCACTGTGCCTTTTAAGCGTCCAATGTCTTGCTTTGCACTTGCACGTCATTCAAGTGATGCATTCAACCTGCTGTTAATGACATGGCAAAAGTTTTGTTTTGGAAATGTGATTCCCTGACAGACACACAAACTGGGTTTGAGCCAGAACTTGCACAAATTCCAGCTTTTAACCTTCATACCACTATATTTCTTCTGTGGTAATTTTGACGGCTTCAAAAAATCTGCTACGATTTAAAAAATTAGGCATTGTGTTTTCACTGTGTTTCAGTATATGTTCCATCTCTTTAGCTAACAATCTATGGGATATCTAATCAATCTACAGAGATACGGTGGTGGCAGAAAGAAGTATGTTACATTTCAAACAGGAAATACCAAGGCAGACGGAAGTATGTGACAATCACTGTAACATACTTCCTTCTGCCATGGTAAATGTTTTCTTCTCGCTGAGATTTATCTAACAAACAATGGAAATACATTGATCTATGGAAGTAAGTGTTGACCAATGATATTTGAGCTTTCATTTTGCTTTAGAATCTGGCCAATCACGTTGCTTCTTTCTGCAGCCCTTTGTTTATACACTAAAGTGTATGGTGAAGTTTCCTGATTTCTTCTCAAGTTTAAGAAAAGAGTCCAAAATCAGATTTTATCTGCCTGGGCATAAAATGTAGGCCAGTATGATGCATGCAGCAGCTTACTGTCGATATACATGTGGAGCTGGGAATACCCAGTTCCTGGTGGCCAATGCACCACTGTAGGCTGACATGTTATGTAGGCCTATAGGCTACACACGTGTGCATACTGTCAACGACTGTGTAGTTTGATGAAGAAGGCCTATGAACTTGGCGTTCTATCAGAATGAAAACTACACGTTTGGACCAGTGCAAACACCAATGTGATGCCCTAGATAAACTTGGGTTGCCATGGTAATTACAGTGGCAATGATCTGGAGTGTTGTTGTTTCTCAGGTGGCACTGTTGAGGAACATACGCTGTGACTGTACCAGTGCCTTTAAAGTTACAGATCATTCCTAAAATTGTTCTTAATGCATACTTTCCACTGCATTTACAGTGGAGTCCTCCCACCTGCCACCACAAGTAATCCATTAGGAACTAATTCCAAAACGGTTAACGATAGGCCTCCCGGGTCCGATACAAATATTCCAGTAGCTGCTGATGCAAGAGTTTCAACGTTAAGGTTGGCCCTCCTTCGTGTATCCGATTTTCAAAAGTCTCTGTTTACCATTTCCTTATGTGTAATTATATTGAATGCACTGCAGCTATTCTGATCACGATTGACTTAAAGGGCACTGTATCAGAGATTCTGTCTCAACCATGCCTTGCTCCAAAGAAATAGTTTTAACTTTGAAACCTTCTGCCATTGTTTTTTTTTGGTGTGCTCCGACTAAGAATCCCAAGGCATAGGGAAGTAACCACCAAAAAAGGGTCTAAAAAGGGATAAATATATTTAAGAATTATATACATTTGCAAGGAATAAAATGTGTATTGTAAATACCTAAACATTTGCTTTCAATGTTGTTCTTTGCGAGAGAGCAACCAATGAACATGTTTTTCTTAAATTTCTCGAAAAGTGGTAAATGTCACTTACGTCCTTTTGCCATGGAGGGTAGAGCTAGCTAGGTAGTGAACCTATAGTATGCGTTGCCTATTGGAGAAGTTCTTACAGCTCTGATTTGTCACTTTCAACACCATCGCACACACACAACCTCCTTCAACATTGATGACCAGCTTCTTCTACCTAGCTAAAGAGCAAACAGACAGTTCGGCCTGAAACATTATTTCATAGCTCGCTTTAGCTGCATTATCCCTCTGTGCATGCTATCACGTATTACGCTGCTCTTCAGATTATAAAGCCAGCCATCTTCCTACCCTGCCAACGCTAGTTAAGGGAAATGTTTGTAATCATTGTTAAGCGATGTGATTTGTTTTTGCCCAAACATTACAAGCTAGCTAGCTAGCTGACAGCAATTGCTCTTGATATAGCCTAGTAACAAGCTAGCTAAATGCCCCAGAAATCTGAAAGTACAGTTGGGACGTTCAAAAGTGCGGCATAATATATCGAAGATGTTCATGCCTTTTACAGCAGGTTAAGTAAGTTAGTAAATGAGGAACATTGTTTTCAGCCAATCAGAGTCATCAAAACTTCTCCCATTGCTATGTGGCTTGGGAATTGCAATTAAACCAGGAACAGCGACAGCCTGCCTGCAGGCCATGTATCAGACCATTCATGGTCTGCATCATGGGCATTCATTGTGCATGTTTCAAGCGAGGCCAGCGGCAAACTTGCTATTTGGCTATCTCAAGAACAATTGCTGTCAGCTAGTTAACTTGTGAAGTTAGGGCACAAACTGAATCACCTCTCTTAAGTATAACAACGATTACAAACATTTCCCTTAACTCGCGTCAGCTAGATATGAAGATGGCTATCGTTATAATCTGAAGAGTAACGTAATAGCTGCGCAATAGCATGCACAGAAGGATAATGCAGCTAAAACTAGCTATGAAATAACATGTCTCAGGCCAAACTGTCTGTTTGCTCTTTAGGTAAAAGAAACTGGTAATTAATGTTGAAAGGATCGTGTGTGTGCGATGGCGTTGAAAGTGACAAATCAGAGCTGGAAGAACTTCTCCAATAGGCATCATAGATACCATAGGTTAACTAGCTAGCTGGCTGTACCTAAGTGATTGCTTTTGAACTTGCTAGCAAGCTAGCAAACGTCTGAAAAATCTGCAAGCACACTTGGGTTGCACAACACTGCTGCGAAGCCTCGGATAAGTTCATGCACATTACAGCTAGCTGAGTTAGTAAAGTTGGGGAAAAAACTAAATCATATCGCGTTAATGTGATGATCATTTACAAATATTTCCCTTAGTTAATGATAGCCTGCTTACCGGCTGCCTACGTGGCTATAACGATAGTTACTGTATGTAACTCCAGTTATACGAGTACGGGCGGAGCCCTCTAACAGCTCTGCTAGTGCCAATCCCTTGCTGCACAGCAGCCTGCTGAAGAAATTTGCATATCCATCCCCCTCCTGGCTATATAATGGTGAGACCCCTTTCATTCGACTCCCGTTTGTGGAAAAACTGAAGCCTCGAAGAGAAAAACAGCTGGGCTACGGTGGTTAGAGGGCTCTGCCAATACTCGTATAACTGGAGTTACATACCCAGTAACTATCGTTATACTTCGTATGGGCTCTGCCCTCTAACAGCTACGCTTGTGCCACAAAGGGCGGAGCCTAGATGAGTTCCCGCCCAGCTGTCCTCATGTGTAGGAGGGGGAGTATCCTGGCATCAATTCCGGTCCTGTTCCTTGCCCAGAGCAGCATTTAATACAGCCTCAGACAAGGAACTAGCCATCGTATCCCTGAGATAAAATCGAACGAAGGGGGATGGTGACGACCAGGAGGCAGCAGCAGAGATGTTACCAACAGCAACACCCCTATACAAGGCTGCAGAGGCTGCCATGCGCCTTGTTTAATGAGCACACAGCCCCGTTGAGGCAGTGCTTCACATAGTGACGTAAGCCTCAGAGATAGCGTTGCATAGCCAGTGAGCCAGACACTGAGTTGATACAGGTCGTCCAGATGCAGCTGCGCCATAACAGATGAACAGCTGCTCCATCTTACGACTTGCCGATGTACGGCGTACAGAGCAGGCTAAGGCCCTTACTGGGCAAATCAAGTGTAGCCTGCTATCTTACTCAGAAGTATGAGGCGGAGGATGAAAAGCCGCTAAGACCACTGTCCTAGAACTGAAGGACGTTGTAATGTTCTTAGGCATGAAAGTCGGGTTAGGATGCAGGATAGCCTTATCCGCACTCAAAACCAGACATTGTGGGTCTACTGACAAGGCACAAGAGTCACTAACTCTCTTTGCAGAAGACAGCGCCACCAGTTAAGCTGTCTTCAAGCACAGAAGCCGCATGGAAACATTATCTAATGGCTCAAAAGGTAGCTTACAAAGACCATCAAGGACTATATGGAGATCCCTCTGCAGCACTGTGACCTGCCGCGGTGGCCTCAGCCGCAGAGCGCCCTTTAAAAATTGCCAGAAAAGGGGGTGCGAGAACACAGGAGCCCCCTGTAGTCCTTCATGACACGCAGAGATAGCGGCTGCATACACCCTCACCAGAGGTCGCGTTAACCGAAAATTTTCCGTCATTGACGGATTTTTTTTAACAATGACAGAACATTTTTAAGGCCGTCCGTCATTTTGACAGAATGTAATTCACCCCCCTGTCCAATTAGTGGTGGGTGTCATATTGTCTTGATCATTGTCTTTGATCTGCATGACAGAGATGCCAAGTCTCACGCATTCGGCGTAGGTCTCACGCATTTTTTAGGCTTATTGACCGTAGTCCGCAATTATTTAATGAAAGCTTATTACTTAGATTCTCACGCGGAATTAAAATCCGAGTGCATTGAAGTTTCAGTTTCACTTGCGTGGACCTCGCCATGGAAAGCGATTATGACTCCGGGACTGGAAACAATGCATGCGTTTCATGATCGTTTAAATTGTTTAAATGAAATAAGACCATTTGAAACGTTTTTATGCAATTCCATTTCTTTCAATCCCTCTTTAAAGACAAGCGTGAGAATTCCCGAGTCATAATCACTTTACGTGTCACTAGTGGGGATATCCACCGTAATGCAAGTGAAACTGATTAACTTAATTCACAATGACTTGAATTCCGCGAGTGAATTTCTTCACGTGAGTTGCGTGAAGAAATCAATTTCGCGTTGATTGAATAATTGCTCACTACGGCACAGGAACGTGAATGCCACTAAGAGGCGAGAGACTCACATCGAATGCATGAGACTTGGCATCTCTGGTATGATCCTGTATTCCTCATATGTTTGTAATATGATCATTTGCTCTCTATTTGAATGCCACTAAGAGGCGAGAGACTCACGCCGAATGTGTGAGACTTGGCATCTCTGGTATGATCCTGTATTCCTCATATTTTTGTAATATGATCATTTGCTCCTCATTTGTAAAATATGCTGCTCTGCTGCCGGTAGACGATTGGTCATATGCTACAGATGCCATCTCTGTTATGTGAACACGCAGATATCTAGGTCGGGAAAGCCTCGGTTGACATAATGAGTTGATAAGCAGCTTCGTAGGACTGCTTAGCGAGACTGCGGTTGTTAGGCTTAGTGAAGCCCAGCAATAACTGAAAGCATTGTTCATTTGCGCACTGTTACTGTGTGGGGGGAGAAATCATTTGTGATGTTTTATAAAGTTCATACAGCAGTAAGTTCGAAAATCCTTGCAGTGCTGTATTTAACGTAGTGCGCAATGTGTGTCTACATGAATCACTGTCGGCATCAGCTAATGTGTAATCTATATATTATTCTGTCTATTTTATTTAAAAAAAAGGATTATCATTTTAAAAAATAAAATTACAATGACGGATAATAATTGATTATGACAGAATTTTTATGCCCCCGTCCGTCACAATGACGGACAATCAGAAAGTGTAACGCGACCTCTGACCCTCACAGTGGACATAGCCCTGCCAGAATCCAAAAGAGATTGCAGGAAAGTCAAGATGATGGCAATAGGAGACGTCATGGGCTCGACATTACGCGCATTACACCAACAAGAGAAAAGTTCCCACCGTGTTGCGTACGATGCTACCGTGGAAGCAGCCCTGGCTCCTTGGATGGTAGCAATGACACTTGCGGAAAGACCACACCTTTCTAACTGCTGCCTCTCAGGAGCCAAGCCATTAGAGGCTGACTCAGGACAGGCGAGGCCTTGACCTTTCCTTTTGCTTGTGAAATTGCCTTGTCCCCCATGGGGAGGGGCCACGAGTCCATCAATGCAACTTCCGGATACCAGACTGAGTTGTGGCGATCCGGAGCTATCAATATCACCATCCGGCCTTCCTTCCTGATTCTCAGCAGAAGTGGTGGGATCAGCGAAATAGGGGGAAACGCATACAGCGTCCCCTGAGGCCATACCTTCTGGATCAAGGCGTCCACACCCAGTGGAGGGTCGTCCTCCACCCTGAGTGAGCACGAAAGGGGGCACAAAGTGTTCTCTTTGGAGGTGAACAGATCCGCTACAGGGAGGCCAAACTGGGCGCACACCTGTTGAGCAATGTGAGGTTGCAGACACCACTCTTCCGGCACGGGCCCACCCCATGACATGAGGTCTGCTCCCTGATTCACAGCCCCCGAAATGTGGCGTGCCCTCAGAGACCCGAGGTGGATCTGACTCCACTGCAGCAGTCTCCCCGCGAGGGCGCAAAGCGTCCTTGACTGCAACCCACCTTGACGGTTGATGTAAGCTACCACGGTGGTTGTCGCTCCTCACCAGGACATGTTGGTCCCATAGGAGCACCAGGAAATGAAGCAAGACGTTCGACACTGTGACCATTTCCAAGGCATTTATATGCCGGGACTCCTCGGAGTCCCACCGGCCCCCGACCGACCGGCCTTGGCACACCCCCCCAGCTTTGGAGGGAGGCGTCTGTGAAGACCTTGATCCAGCTCGCCGGCTGGCCCAACGGAGCTCCCTCGGATCAAGCTTTCCACACTGGACCAGAAAACCAGACTGGGCATCACTGATTGCGGCAAAGTGAGCATGCGGAGATTCTGGCACCGGAGACTCAGCTTCAGACGCCGAAACCACATTTGTAGGGGCCGCATGTGGAGAAGGCCCAATGGTACCACCACATGTGCAGCCGACATCATGCCCAACAAGGACATGACCGTCAGTGCTGACACCTTCCGGGATGGCATTACCCGTCGTAGCAGCTGCAGCAAAGCACTGAGGCACTCGTCGGACAGGTGCGCATGCCCTGATGCCACATCCAAAGTGACTCCCAGGTACGCCACAGTCTGCGACGGTGTCACCATACTCTTCTCCCAAACCCTAGCTGCAATATGTGGAGAATCAGGCGCTTTGCTTGTTCTATAGCTTTGACTGGCGAGTTTGTCAGAAGTAGCCAGTTGTCCAAGTAGTGTAGGACTCGCATTCCCCCCCTCCGCAATAGTTCCAAGGCCACGTCCACGCACTTGGAGAACGTTTGGGGCGAGAGTGAAAGCCCAAAAGGCAATCTGGAGCACTGAAAAATAGCAGAGCCCTGAAAGGCAAAGCGTAAGAATTTCTGATGGCGACGCCGGATAGCCACATGAAATTATGCATCCTTCAGGTTGACTGATACACACCAGTTGCCCGGCTGGACTGCTTTCAACAGCTGCTGGACTGTCAGCATTTTGAAGGGCTTCCGTGCCAAGTAGCCGTTCAGCACCCGTAAATCCAGTATGGCGTGCATACCTCCCGACTTATTGGGAACCAGGAAGTACTCGGAGTAAAAACCGTTGTGAGCGTCCGACACTGGTACCTGCACAATGGCGCCCTTCAGCAGTAAATCCTGAATCTCCCGTGAAAGGACCTCCGATTGCGAGCCGCCGGCAGATTCGAGGATGCCCTGGAAGTGGGGGGGGATCCTTGAAAATTGGAGTGAGTAGTCCTGGCTTAACGTTTTGTCGAACCATGGGGGTGAACGAAACAGCTGTCGCCACACTTGCAGTCTTTCTGACAGTGGGTGTGCCTGAGAGCGGGGGGCGCTCATAATGAAATTCTGAAAGCTGATCCAGGCCCTCTCCACCGCTGGGATTGAGGGGACAAACCCCACCCCTGCCCAAGGGGGGCCGTCTCTGAAAGGGATGTACGGAATCTCCAGTGTAGGAAGCGTTGGGAATTCCGGGAAAAACAGCAACAGAATATTCATAATTGTGTTGCCCACGACAGCCTTCATTAAATGAAGACACTTCCGTTTGCAAATAAACAGGAAATTGTACTGGAACAACACAGTGCGATACAGCACACCCAGAATTCGAACCCGAGTTGCCTGCGCCATAATCTAATGCTCTAACCATTGTTCTATCAGCCACATGGTTAATTTCAGTGCTTAAAGCAACTTGACCATGTGAAGACAAGTTAACAGAAGTTAATGCACTCGTATTGGTCAAAATAGACACGGACCTGGATGAAAACTGCACTGCAGTAACCATCACAGGCTCATTGGAAAATGGTGCCAATAGTGGCTCATTTGCATATTCTGCATTTGCCCACGAACACACTCTACTTAACCGTTTTTTGGCAGAGGAGCCTGACGTTATGAGGGGAGAAGTGGAGGATTTTTTCTGAGGGGTCAGATAAGAACCGCCTGGAACTTTCTGAGGAGTGGTGTGCTTAACTGAATGTATACATCTGACATATAGTGTAAGGGTGGGGACGTGCATTGGGCTGCTCTTTTGGTGACAATGTATCGTCTTTATTTAAGACGTTACAGACACAAACAGAAACGCACATCCCCACACACTGATTTGTCGCAGTGGGGGCCATGCAGTGCTGCTGTAGCGGGTCCTGACTTCCCCGTTTGTTTCCCATATCACTCTGCCAGACAGGGAGGCATCGCAGGCTGTGCACCAGGCTTGCGGACTGGCGGCAGGCGGTACGGAGCACTGGGAGGCGGCCTCCTCTGCGCAGCCGAGGGACGCATCTTCCCGCCGGCTGGAGTGACCATGGAAAATGGCGTTTGCGGCTGGTTTTTGGATGAACACCTTTCCACCTGCTCCTGTATGGCAGCGTCTAGTGGCGGACCAAACAGAGAGGATGGGCACAGTGGCGCGTTGAGCAGTGGTGCCTTCTAGTGTTCTTTTGGAGATGACTGAGCCACATCTAACACAGGGAGACTAGTGCCAGGGACATGACCCGCCCAACACAAACTAAGGCCGCTTGGGCTGCACGGAGCAGCACACCAGCAAGCTGGTGGGCGTCCTGCCAAACCACGTCGTCCCCTTCCCGACGGATGTAGAGGAGCGACATCTCTGCCAGAGCATTTCCTGTCAAGCCGATGATATTCATGGCAGATGCTGCCCGTGCACTGCCGATGAACATCTTGTCTGCCAACTTAGCCTCCTGCTCACATCTGGGTGGGAGGGGTCGTTGCTGGGACTGGACTGTGGGCTCCAGCCTGAGCTGGTCTAACAGCGGTGCGTCTGCAGGCGGGGCGCCACTGAGGAACTGAGTCATCCAGCCTGCCACAGCTTTGCAGGGGAGGAACCGCACGGCTGGGAGTGAGAATTTCGCTGGAGGTGCCCACGCGCTCTGTACGAAGTCTTGGAAAGCTGGATAACATAGGGCTACTGCCACAAGTGCCGACGGGTGAACTGTCTTGTATGCGCCGAACTCCATCGGCTTAGTGGGGTCGCTCGCAGGCTCGGAGGGAGTAGAGGACAACTGCACGTCCGACTGGGTGGCCGCCAGTTCCAGGACGGCCGGGCAGTCTTCTCTCAGTTCCGGCGGCCCCCATTCATACAGGGGCTCTGGGCGTCTGCCCAGGTCCAATACATCATCCCAGATAGGCATGGGGAGCGCAACGCACACTGTGCACGCTGGCTGCTCCTGCAATGCTTGGTGAGCGTGGCGCGCACCGAGGCAGATGACACACTGATGGTGCAGGTCGAGCACCCAGCCTGGGCAGCTCTCACAGGTCTTCGGCGGGACCGCCAAGGCGGCGGACGGATCTCCCGCACACTGCTCCTTCGGTGCGACGGTCTGAGCTGGGCTCGAAGACCGTGATGGCGATGGTGAGTTATCTTCGTGCATTATTTTCTTCTGGGCTGAAGATTTAAGGGAGTCGAATGACAGGGGTCTCACCATTATATAGCCAGGAGGGGGATGGATATGCAAATTTCTTCAGGCGGGCTGCTGAGCAGCAAGGGATTGGCACTAGCAGAGCTGTTAGAGGGCGGAGCCCATACAAAGTAAAACCAAAGAGCAACGTAATTCAGTATCAGCCTAGCCATCATGACATCATCAGTAAGCCTCCATGCGTACATGCGCTACCCAGAAGCAAATTGGTTGGTATGCAAATGAGGAACATTGTTTTACTTCGTGCCCCGAATGAGTGACATCCTAGCTGAAGACCCACCTTGAGTAGACGCCTGACAGGTTACAATTTAATTTTCATTGTACCCTTAAAAGAGCATAGTGACATGTATATGTAAATGCAATGGACTCGGAGGTACCCTTTCTGCATTTGAATATTGTCCCATGTATTGCAGGTGAAGTCTTTGAAAATATCAAATGCCGTTATCATTATTATTTTCAAGAGATTAGAAAAGAGCATTTGCATTTTCATGTTGGCCCTAAAAGAGCATGATGGCATGTATATGAAATGGAACACACTGGGAATGCTGTTTGGCTTATTGCATTTGAATATTGTCCGCAGTAGAGCAGGTTAAGTCTTTGCAAATTAAATGTTGATGGCCATTTTCAATATCACTTTCAAATATTCAGAAAATAGCATTTACATTTTTATCTTGACCCTAAAAGAGTGTGGTAACATGTAAATGTAAATGCAATAGGCTTGGGGTGCTGCTTTACTTATTGCATTTGAATATTGTCCACTGTGTTGTAGGGCATGACTTTGAAGATTAAATGTCAAACAGCTTTTTCATTATCATTTGAATACAGTCATAGACTTCCCAGATATGTATGTGAAAATGAAAGTGATAATTGCATTAATGCATTTTCAATTTAATTTTGTCTCAACTCATTCATAAATGGAAAATTATCATGTAATAGTGGAATTATATTTTAATTTGAAAATTGTCCTCTATGGGCTTCCATATACAACCAAAAGTTTGGTTATGACATGAAAACACCTGTTTGAAATTGGAAACGACAAGACCTGTGAATATTATTGACTAAATTATAATAAATTTTTGTGGCAAAGTATTTGCATTTCTTTTGCTGTTCAGTATATTTGTGTGACAAATATATAAAAGGATATTTCAGATGTCGGGATATTTCAGGTGGATATTTTAATGTCCATGTTAAAGCAATATATTCATGACTTTGAATATAAGGCCTAATATGCAGTTACCAATGTGTGCAACACATTTTGCTATTGATTAATCAAGATTCTATGCCTCGGTAATGAAGAGGAGGTGTTTAAAATTTACCAATCCATTCACTTGTATTGTGCCTATGTATATCATAGAATGGACTATTTTTATATTTTGAAGAACATATCCAAATGCTCAGTGTTTGTTACATGAATTTTTTTTATCCTCAAAATCATCTGCTTAATTTTTACCAAATATCCTATTTTTATCATGTCGTGCTGCTCAAAGTTGTGCTAACCAACTGTGGCTGCATGATCTCATCCCAGAATTGCTAAGTTTGTTTACTTCAGAAAAGATCTGCTCCCGCCAGGTGGGCGGACCAATAGGGGGATATCTAATGGTGCATTGAGGTCATGATTGAGCTCTAGAGACTCTCTGTCTGAAAGACCAGATCTGCTTGTCTTTAGGAACAGTATAAGAATGATAATTACACAAAAATCGACCTCAAGAATGACAAACAGAAACAGACCCTTTTATTATTGAGTTTACAGATATTATGGTATGTTGGAAACTTTGGATTTGAAACATGCTGTTTATATTTTTGTGAGTCTGTAGCCTTTTTCAATAGATGTGAATGGGGAGGTCAATTTCAAACACCTCTTTGTCACAGAGGTATGGAATCTTGGTGCGACAATTGCAAATGTATTATACACATTAGACCCTGTGTGCCTTCGCTGGTTTATCTTTTGCAATCGGGTACTTACAAACCCCAATTCAATGAAGTTGGGACCTTGTGAAAAACGTGAATAAAAACAGAAAACAATGATTTGCAAAGCCTTTTCGACCTATATTCAATTGAGTACACTACAAAGACAAGATATTTAATGTTCAAACTGATAAACTTTATTGTTTTTTTTGGAAATATTCACTCATTTTGAATTTGATGCCTGTAACATGTTCCAAAAAAGCTGGGACAGTGGCATGTTTACCACAGTGTTACATCACCTTTACTTTTAACACTCAATAAGTGTTTGGGAACTGAGGACACTAATTGAAGAAGCTTTGCAGGTGGAATTCTTTCCCATTCTTGCTCGATATAGCCTACTGTGATAATCTGTATTTTATGACCGATTTCACCACATGAATACACCCCCGTTTACACCCATTAACACCCCCAGTAACACCCATTCTCCCCAGCCTATTCACCGATTCGTTCCTGGTTCGCGCCTCAGTTCAAATCCGCAGTATTATCAGTCATTCAGTTTTTTTTTTTTTTGAAAGAAGAGAGAAGAGCATTCGAAGTGTCGGTCGGAAACGCCATTAGTTTAAATAAATTAAGGACGTAAATCCCTTGCCAGCGCTTAAATCCGCCGCCTTACTTTTTGTTTATTTTGGTATAATTTATTCCATTTCCACGATTTCACTGTCATTCATCGGACATTTAATATCCATTTCCGAAGGAAAGAAAAAGCGCCGTACACTTTAAATGCACGGAACTGCGAATGCGCAACCTTCGTAACCATTTATATATATTTTTTCCGGACTTTCTCCAATATCCATTCCGTTATATTTTAAAAAAAGAAAGTCAAATCCTGAAGATTGTTCCATCACCACCCTGATCCACTGTGCCACGTAAGCAGGTCCATTCTACAGCTCCTCTCCATACTGCAAAAACCAGGACTGGATTCAAAATTCCAAACGATAGAACCATAGGACAAACAATTTCGTGAGTAGGCCTAATGGGAATACTCCAAAGTGTTTTTTTACACTTGCAAGTTTTTTTTTTTTTTTGCTGTCGCTTGTTGAACTCTGAATCCAGGACTGGATTCAGAGTTCAAATAAAAAAAAAAAAAAAAAACTTGCAATTTGGAGTATTCCCATTACTCACGAAACTGTTTGTCTTATGGTTCTGTCGTTGGTGCCTTCACAGATGTGCAAGTTACCCATGCCATGGGCACTAACACATCCCCATACTATAACAGATGCTGGCTTTTGAACTTTGCGCTGAAAACAATCTGAAGTTTATCAGTTTGAACATTAAATATCTTGTCTTTGTAGTGTACTCAATTGAATATAGGTCAAAAACAATTTGCAAATCACTGTATTCTGTTTTTATTCAGGTTTTACACAACGTTCCAACTTCATTGGAATTGGGGTTTGGACATTGACTAGCGTAGGCACTGGGGCATCCCATTGACTCCTTTTAGAGGATTTCCAAGATCTTGTCTCATGCCTTCAAAATGCCATGGATCCTCCCGTAATCGGGCAAAAACCCTTGGTAGGACTGTAACTCGTCAAAAGTCTCCTTGTACTGTCCAAACTTCACCAGTAAATCCATAAAGTACATGATTTTCCACTTCAAATTCATGAGAAATTGAACTGCCTCATAAAACAGTAGAGACTGACGTCATGTGACCGATGGAAATAGCTTGCCTGAATGTGCAAAGAGTCCTCTAAAAGCTGATGCAAAAACTGTTTTTAATTCGCCATACATTAATGTTACAATAGGGTAATTCCGTGCCAAATCACCAGAAGGCTCCCGACTGACCATCTCAGATTTGCTTCATCACTTTTTGTTTTGATGCCCTTTTTACTAATAATTACTGTGCAATATTTTAGGCCAATATCTCCGCTAGTTTTGGAGATGTTAAGCCAACAAAAAGGGGGCGTGGCCCCATATTTTGCATAAAAACGAGTATTACAATCAAACATCCATAGTTTGATGGCAAATAACTTTTGAACTGTTCACAGTAAATGGTTCAAATTTTCACACATGATTCTTTGATATAATAAGGATCTGGACACAGAAGGAGAGCTTTGTATGTGACATATTTGCAGATTTATGGCATGCCAAATATGGCTTCCTGGAATGCGCGTTCATCCATGGTAGCACTTTTGGTTCTCTATATCTCCAGATTTGATGATACCAGATGTCTGATTCTTTTTAATATATGAGACATGTTATAGTACTATCAGTAAAACATGTTATATCTGTAAGAAAAATTATACTTTCTCATATATCAAATCTCACGTTCGATGGCCCTTGGTACGCTGGAGAAGAGTGCTATTCACAGACGAATCCCAGTTCCAGTTTTTTGTTAATAAAAACTCAAAAATTTGACATGGGGCGTTTGTATTTTTGTTCAGTGTAAATGTGGGGCCACGTCCCCTTTTTGAAGGCTTAATATCTCCAAAACTAGTGGAGATATTGGCCTAAAATTTTGCACAACAGTTATTAGTAACAAGGACATTAAAATAAAAAAACATGCACAAAATCTGAGATGGTCAGTCGGGAACTTTCTCTGAAATCTGGTGATTTGGCACGGAATTACCCAATAGAAATCACAGTTTTGGGAGTATTTGGGGATAAACGAACCATGCAAAACCATTCGTCTAATTTCGCAAGGCATTTCATTTCCGTCGTGTTACATTATGCCAGTCTCCGCCATTTTATGAGGCGGTTCAGTTTCTTGTCAAATGAAAGTGGAAAATTATGTACGTCATAGATTTGCCGGTGAAGTTTGGACAGTATAAAGAGACGTGTGGCAAGAGACAGTCCTAACGCTTGTTTTTTCTGGATTTCAGGGGGATCCGTGGTGTTTTCAAGGTGTGAGACGAGATCTTAGAAATTCTCTTAAAGGAGTCAATGGGATGCCCCAGTGCCAACGCTAGTCAATGTAAGTAACCGAATGCAAAAGATAAACTAGCGTAGGCATCAAAGGTCTATTGGTACACATTGGTAGCTGCATCTCAAGCCTGGATTCAAAGTTATGAAAAAGTTGCTTTAACCAGTGATGAGACTTAATTTTTTGAAAATCTGTGAAAGAGAAGTGTAAGGTATATTGTGAAACTCAGGTATTGCCAAGGCCAATGGTAACTGACCCTCTTCCTGGAAATATTCTGTCCAGTGCATTATCATTTCAGCCCTATACTGGCTCACCTGAGTCTAGTATGGGGTAGAAAACCCTGCTCCAGGAGAGCCATACCCCTGCATGCCTCTGATTTGGTAACCTGATTAAAATGATTGCAACTTGTTACAGGCTTGATAATGAGGCAAACATTAACGGCTATTCGAGAGGAAAAACAGTTAAAAATTGCAGAACTATAGCCGAATGGAGGTCTGATTGCAGTTTGAACAAGGTCTGCTGTCTTGCTGGACAGCTGGACTGAAAACAAACACGATCTCCAAGACCAGGGCTAATTACAATTGGCCCACGCTATACATTATATTAAAATGAAAAGAGAAAATTAGAGATATGCTATCAGTAGTACTGACATAGACCAAGGAGAGAGGTCCAATGAAGCGGCCGCTATTCAATCCAAACAAATATTTAATCTGGGACACAACCACATGCATGGCAGCTCCTGTAGTGTAACCTCGAACCAGTGGTTCGGACAAGTATGTCACCACGAATCCAAACCGAACCAATCCCAGGAGCACCTTGGAGAAGACAAGAAGTCAGTGCCCAAGGAGAAAAAATATCTCCATTCATACATACATAAATTTAAAAATAGAAGAAATTTTTAAATATCACTGCCTTAAAAACTATCAAGCTGAACCAATGCTTAAGATTGTTAGTAATTCAATTATGGCCAATTGCTTGAATTTAACCACTATGAATTGACTTCCAATTTTGGCTTTATAAACAAATGATTTAGAATCTGTAGCCAATGAAGCACCTGGAATACTATGAGACACCAGAATGTCTGACATACTGATGCCAAGATACAGTAAATTGGGTCCAACGAGACATACCTGAAAAAAACCTGCCACAATGGTTGTGGCAGTGACCACGCCAACCCTGTAAGCATCTCTGGCTGTTTCGTTTACTAACAGTGAATTATTGGTGCAATTTATGCGAAAGTCAACATCAGGGCCTAAACGCTCTGCTACAGTACCCAGCATGATACTGATCACTGCAAATGTGCCTGAAAATACACAGAAAATTCAATTATTATAAAAATAAAAGTGATGCAGAATCCAGGTCATTAATTTATCACTACTTGAAAAGTTAAGAAAAAAGTCAACAAGTTTGGAAAAGCATGAAAAAATCTTCTTGACTTTCATGACATTGTAAGAGGATACTGCTTGCAATTCATACATAAGGAATAATTACATATATTTAATTCATAATAAGGTAATTTTATCATCATTTGTTAGCATAAGTCTTTCTCCACAGCTCACCTACGGAAATGTGTCTGGAGGTCCCAAAGATGAAGTACACCAGAACAGGGTAGAAGGAAGTATAGAGGCCAAACACAGGGGGCACACTGGCAAGCAGTGCATAGGCCATCCCTGCAAAGAAGTCATGCACAACTGAATGATGATATCAGAGGTTAAGTTGCTGTCTTTGGGGTTTAATTGTCCCCATCTCTAAAAACAAGGTTGGCATATTTTTTCATCTCTGTCTTTCCCAACTTCATGGGGACTACATCAAATTAACTAAAAAAAAAATAATAATAATCATTTTAGGTTCTGAACTCAAGTTTTGTGCATCGTTGTTGTTGGGGTCATTTTGACCACAGGGTCATTCCATGCCAAGTGATCACATTTTCTGAAAACTTCCCAGGTGACCATCTCAGATTTTGGTTAAAGTCTGTCAAAATGAATCTAAGGGTGTATTATGAACAGCTGAAAATTTTCAGGGTCCAACTCCCACCGGTTTGGATTTTATGGCCCTTCAAATTTTGGATGCCGTACCCACTTTTTAGAATGCAAATTCCTGATGTGGTTTTGGGAGGTCAATATTTTCGCAATGGAGAGTCCCAGAAGGCTGAATATGGGTAATCTAGCCAATTCTGTCCTAGTTTTTGAGAGTCTCTGCTTAGATTTACATTATCTTGCACCATTTTGCAGTTGTGCGTTCCCAAAGAGGGAACTTTTGCAAGACCGACCTTAGGGCCCTGGGGGTTTGGAGGGACCCCGAGACTGCATACTGTGAGGTAACATCAATTTCTTTTCAGTGATATCAAATATGGCTACAGATCTAAGAGTGAGAGGCTTATGAACCACCCCTGATAGTGTATTCATGGATTGGTGGGGGTCTAAAATGGGTCCGCAATTGAAAATGGCCAAAAATGGCCCCTCTAAGGACGGCCGAAAACCCATGTGGGACAGTACCCAGCCTCATTTTTTTTTTACCCGTTTCAACTGTTTATAAGCTACATTATTGCAAGTTTTCAGCTTTGGTTCTCTCCAGGTCAATGTTTGCTGTTCTGGGGGGTAAACAGTATTGTCCAATGTACATGTAATGTACATAAAATGTACACAAAATGTATATGAATCATACAAAGTCATATTATGTAATGAAGGAACTTTCAAGCAAGGTATATTTCCCTTTCATGGACAGGTAAATATATTGAAAATTACTTGTTTAGTTTTAATAATGTACTCAGGATGAGCCCCTGGCCCCCCCCCTACCCCCACCAAGTTCCAAAACTGCACTAACCTTGTTCTCCAATGTATTATTTCTCTTTCTTGTACAGAAGCTATGCTAAGCAGATGATGGCAAGTTACACACATTCATGACATCTGAGGTTCTAAGGATTTCCAACATCAATATATATAGTCCTATGTACATTTACTGTTACATAAAGTTTGTATATGCACTGGGCATACTTTGTTACTTTACTTACTTACCTGGCATAGTTGTCGGAGTCAGTTCACACCTTGGACATACGTTGATCACAAGTTATTGGTACTTTGAAAATAGGGACAAGATGTTGTCAAAGTCATCCTGAGCTGATCTATACTGGCGTGCTCCCATACCCTGAGCATTAGGAACCTTAACCACACAAATTATGCACCCAAAGCTTGTGCCATTTCTTGATTCACAATTCTGAGGGATCCTGATAGAAATATTCATCCAGTGACTGAAAGGGGAACAACATCAGACATGTTGCAGAGCACTGTCACCACTACATATCCCAGCTCGTTTGTAAACTAAAAATAAACCATGTGTTTCAATGTGAGATACATAAAATGTGGTACCTACATTTGAATGCTTTCTTTTGCCGTTTGAAAGGGTTGCAACATAGCCATTGTAGACTTTTATAGCAAATGATGTAGATCATTTCATGGAGGTAACTTACTTTCATTAGAAAATGAAAATGCACAACACCACCTTAGAAGTTCACGATTTTCATCTGACAGATCAGATACTGCTGTTAACCCAACTTTACGGCAGTATGTATTCTTGTGGCAGTCGTCCTTCAATGCCAGTGCAACACTACAAGGTTCTAAACAAGTGGAAGCCATGCTAAAGGTCTGCGTCACACTGTGGTTGCTTTCGATATTAATGTCAGTGCAGGTCTATGCTACATTTTAAAACTGGCTACATAGGTCATGTTTGAAACCAAATCAGTTGATGAACTTAAGTTCATGACCTAAGACATCTGCAAGGCTTGACCCATGTCACTCAGTTCCCTTACCTGGTCTGCTGTGATCAATTAAATAATCTTTCTTCGGTAAAAAAATTATAAATTGCCTAAAATGTGTTTCATGAGAACCGTGGGAGAGCAAGGTTACTGCAAGAATGGTAGGGGCAGTATGGAGTGAGATTTGTTTCTTTATTATGAGAGAAAATAAATGATTTGAGATGGGAAAAAAATGTTTGAAAGAAAAAGTTTTCACACTGATAGCAAAAAAGCATTTTATGAGAGAAAAAAATATATATTTGAGAGAAAAGGTTTTCATACCGATAGCAAACAATTATATTTGAGACTAAAAATCTCATAGAACATAAAAAAAAATAAATTAGAAATTTTAAAAATTATTTTTGAGAAAAAAATATCTCTCAAAAACCTTTTTTTACGCTCAAATATACATATTTTTGCTATCAGTGTGCAAACATTTTATCAAAAGTAAAGTGTTTCTCAAAATATTTTTCTTCTCTCTCTCAAAACCTATGTGTTTTCTCTTGATGCAATTTATTTGCTCTCGTGTCAGGATTTTGCTCTCTCTGCGAAAATAATGTCATGGGCGGGGCCACGTTCCTATTGGCCAGTCGGGTGAGAATCGTCTTGGGAGTCGAATTCAACTGAATCATTACACCATTGTCGATTCACCGACATAGATGCGCTGCCTTAAGCGGAGACTTCAATGTTTGGGAAAGATGATGACACGCACAACTCGACGGGTAGCTGGCTGAGCAAGTTGGTAGTCAAAATTATTCCCATCATAGCCCTAACAGGTTAGAGAGTAACAGATCAGAGGTATTAAAGGATGGATAACTGGTTAGTAATGTGGCATTCAGCTCAGCGAACATCACTGAAGATACATTAAAAGTACTAAATGTAAGCTAGTTTGCCATTACTGATGTGTTTGTCAGTTTGTCATGGACAAACAGCACTCATATTCATGAATGTGTAGCTATTATATTATTAGCATGCAATTCGCTAGTAAAGCTGATCGCTAATTAGCCATCATGCTAGGTGAACTTGCAAACTCACCTGGTTTATACTATTTTTAAATCAAATGCCAAATGAATATGTTGATTTAGATAGTTTCATATGGGGCGCCGTTTGTAAAATAGGGTGTGTTGTTTTATACCGTACAGTTTTTGCACATTTAGCGTCAAAAACCGGGAAAAAAGATTGTTGCCATTTTAAACCGTCTCTTTTTCACACATTTACGCTCAAATATGTGCAAATTGGTGTAGAAAAGGTGATATCATTTTTTGTAGTATAACTTTTTGTAGAAGGAAAAAAGAGGACATTAAATACTAAATCTAACATTAAATATAAATCAAATTGCTAAATATATATCTAAATTTTATATATATATATATATATATATATATATAAAAAATTAAATATTTAATTATATATATATATATAATTAAATATATAATTATATATATATAATTTAGGATTTAGGATTTAGATTTAAGATTTAAGAGGGGCTCCGCGTAAATATGGACTGGGGTTGTGCAAGATAGAAAAATCAAAAAATTTAAAATTTTGCTCAAATAATGCTTTTGGGTTACTGATTACAGAAATATAAATCTTAGGTTGATTAAACAAATATTTATTTTCTAAGACGACTGAAACCGTTGATACGAGATTGGTCCACGGAAATCGACTAAAAACTGGGTCCGCACGTAAAAGTGGTTTTTCATGCGACCATACGCTAATGCCTAAAAAAGATTAAATCAACCTGCCATGTCCTATGCTTATCTCTCTTCAGTTTCGAAATAATTGAGCAAAAAGTAAATTTTTGACAGCGTCCTGAAATGCAGTCTCTATGGATGTCATTTTCTGCAACCAGATTTTCCATAGTTTTCATGCCCTCTAAATCACAATTGCCACACTGTTGTTGATAAAGTCCTTTTCTTTAGCAGATACAGCAATCCTTTTGCGACAAAATGGCGAAATAAATTCTGGTTAACTCTAATTCATTCCCACTGAGAGCTCCAAACGTAAGAGCCACTTGAGCACCTAAATTTCCCTCCTGATACTTTCAAGCTACGTGCCGTAATCAACAACAAAGACAAAAAGCATCCTCTCTAGACAGAATCATTTGCTAAAATGAAGTCCCAGGTCCACATGTCTCAGGTCTTCACAAATCACATGTCCCAGGTCTTCACAAACCGCGGCACAAAGTTTTCTTCAAGGATAAAATTGTAAATAAGAAAATACTGAAAAGATGTGTGTTGTAAGAATTATAATTACCTGCCTCAGTTTGGAAGGACATAGAAATGAAATGTGTTTCTACTTCACCACTGGCAACCCACGTGCGCTAGGTCTGCGCGTTGCTAAAAATTTCGGGTAGAATGAAGGAGATGAGGCGCAAAAAAAATCATATCTTGTTCAAGGCATCTTTGTTGACAATTCTGTCCCTTTGTTGCTAGATAAGTACTACAGTGTTAGTGGGAAAAACCTGGTAGTGTTTAGTGAAAAGAATACAGTATGTTCTAATGCAGTAAATGGACATCTCAACTTTGTTCGCAACTGCAGTCTTTCAGCACTTGTTGCAGTGAACTTATGTATGGGGCTTTGCGATTGGTGGAAACTGAGTTAGTATCAAGGTCAAGTACATTACAAATGTCCCGTAGTAGGCTCAAACTTAGCTGATTGAGCTTGCTCTGGCGGTTCATTTCACTGAGATTATACTGATTGTGGGTGATAGGGTGTCGCAAACCTACATCGCGCACAATACATGCAGGGGTTTCTGCATAGTTCTGTTCTTCGTTGGCAGCATTCGTGCAGAGTTCCGTCAACCCTGAACAAAGATTGCTACGTCATCATTCATTACACGGGTCTGTGAGTCATATTTAGGTAGATTTGGAGTTTAACTTCCAGAGAAGATTGTATGTCAGAATAATCGTTGCTGATGCAGTTATTTTGTCAGTTAATGTGCATGGTACTTGGTGCAGGGTGCATGACAACAGATGTAAACAGAGGATCTGTCATGAGTGCCAATCAAAATGGATACCTTTGAAGGTGCGGACGCAATTCTGGAAAAATCCACACTGGTATAAGAAGATGGTATTAGCACTGATTGATATATTGTTCTGTCAAAAAGGTAATATTTCTAAATCTGAAACCAGTTCAGTATATTTGGATTGGAATATTAATTTGGTGATTTGATTTCCACGTTGCCACAAAAAAGAAAACTCTTTGCACCGCGGCTGTGAAGACCTGGGACATGTGGGTTTCCTTTGGTCATGTTATTGTTACGATACATCATGTTGATCGACTGAGAGGAATCAGCTCCTGTGTAGTTTTCCAGTTCTGAAATCACTAAAAGCGCCTTCAATGCTGAGAAATCACATATCAAGGTAAAGTTATGTAAAGAAATGAATTCTCTCTCATTTCATTAGTATGTGAACAGCTCTGGAATTTACAAGTGCATGAAGTTTGTTCTGTAATTCTACCGTTTGTTATTCATTTTGGCCCTGACAATTAATTTTGCAGACAGGGAATTGGGTCTTGAGCAAAAATATATAACTCAAATCACCTCTTACACAAAAAATGCTCCTGAGAACCACTGGAACAGAACGTTTTCTTGTAATTCGGGTCTTTACTTGATTTCAGCTAATGATTCTGTCGAGAATGGATACTATTTGTCTTGTTGTTGATTACGGCTCATAGCTTGGAAGTGTCAGGAGGTCAATTTAGGCGCTCAAGTGGCTCTCACGTTTGGAGCTCTCAGCAGGATGGAATTAAAGTTAATGAAAATTTTATTTTGCCATTTTGTAGCGGAAGTGTTGCTGTATCCGGTAAATAAAAGGACTTTATCAACAGCAGTGTGGCAATTGTGACTTAGAGGGCATAAAAACATGGAAAATCTGGTTGCGGAAAATCATCCATAGAGATTGCATTATAGGACGCTGTCAAATATTTACTTTTTGCTCAATCAGCTCAAAACTGAAGAGAGTTAAGCAGTGGATATGACAGATTAGCGTGACTTAATTTGTCTTAGGGATAAGTGTGCGGTCCCTTGAAAAAAAGCTTCCACATACAGACCCAGTTTTTAGTCGCTTTTCGTGGACCGATCTGGGCTCAACGGTTTCGGTCGTCCTACAAAATAAATTTTTGCCCAATCAACCTAAAATTAATGTTTCTGTAATCAGTGACCCAAAAGCATTATTTGAGCAAAATTTGAACGTTTTCGATTTTTCTATCTTGCATGACCCCAGTTGATATTTATGGGGAGTCCCTCTTAAGGTTTAGATTTAACCTGTTCGCCAGTAGATGGCACTGTCAGCTTAGCATTGCTGTTCTGTGGGTCGTACATGACTTAAGCGTGAAGACAGCTCGAGCGAGTAGTCAACAGCGCTAGTGAGAAATGGCGACGGGTATAAGCCAAGATTTGGCAGCAGCCATACAGATGGCTGCTTCCTTAGGTGTACGGGCAGCGATATTTTTTTCCGTACCATTAATGCGTCGCTACTCTGGAATTCTGGTCCCCCCACTTCACTTTCGTCCCATAATCGCGTCAATTTGCGTCTTGATCACGCCGACAAAATGAGGCTACAGTTCGCGTACTGTCTTACTCGCTAGGGAACTGGTTGGCTATGAATCCAACCTTTAATTCAAGTGCATTTATTCAGTGGGAAAAAAATCCCACATTAAGAAATAATTCTTTTACATCAAATCATGTGTGCCACAATTATTAGCACCCCTGATGTTAATACTTTGTACAACCCCCTTTTGCCAACAAAACAGCACCTAATCTTCTCCTATAATGTTTCACAAGATGGGAGAATACAGAAAGAGGGATCTTCGACCATTCCTCTTTGCACAATCTCTCTAAATTGTCCAGCGACCTGGGTCCTCTCCTCTGCACTCTCCTCTTCAGCTCACTCCACAGGTTTTCAATGGGGTTGAGGTCTGGGGACTGAGATAGCCATGGGAGGAGCTTGATTCTGTGTCTGGTGAACCATTTCTGTGTAGATTTGGCCACATGTTTAGGGCCATTATCTTGCTGAAAGACCCAGTGACGACCCATCTTCTGCTTTCGGGCAGAGGCCACCAGATTTTGATTTAAAATGTCCTGGTATTTCAAAGCATTCATGATGCTATGCACCCTAACAAGGTTCCCAGGGCCTCTGGAAGAGAAACAGGCCCACAGCATCACCGATCCTCCCCCATACTTCACAGTGGGCATGAGGTGCTTTTCTGCATACTCATCTTTTGTGTTCCGCCAGACCCACTTAGAGTGTTTGTTGCCAAAAAGCTCTACCTTGGTCTCATCTGACCAAAGCACACGGTCCCAGTTGAAGTCCCAGTACCGCTTAGCAAACTCCAGAGGTTTGCGCGTTTATGATTAATGAGTGAGAAAAGGTTTTTTCCGTGCATGCCTCCCAAACAGCTTGTTGGCATGTAGATAGCACCTGATGGTTGTTTTGGAGACTTTGTGTCCCCAAGATGCTACCATTTGTTGCCATTCTTTAACAGTGAGCTTTGGAGAACTTTTATTTCTCTTACCATCCTCCTCACTGTGCGTGGTGGCAAAATAACCTTGCGTCCTCGTCCAGGCTTGTTTACCACTGTTCCAGTTGTTTTAAACTTCTAATGATTCCTCTGACAGTAGATATGGGCAGGTGCAGGTGAGTGGCTATTTTCTTGTAGCCATTGCCTGACTTTTCGACACACATCTGCCTTACTTGAATGGTGTGTTCCTTTGTCTTTCCCATGGTGAAGAGTGTGGATAAGAGAAATGGCCTCTGTGTCACGTCATATTTATACCCCAGGGAAACAGGAAGTGATGAATTACTAATTAAATGTTCCCAGATACTCTGATCAACTTTGTAAACTACTGTAGAAATGACAGAAATACTTCAATTACATTTATTTCCTAGGAATTGTTAGGGGTGCCAATAATAGTGGAACAGGTGATTTTATGAAAAATAATTATTTCTTAGTCAGGATTTTTTTTCCTTAAAAATTCACTTGAGTTGAAGGTTACATTTTTCTACAATTTTCAGTGTGAGAGTATGCTTCTGCAATAAAAATTGAATTCATTTTAAGGCTTTTAACACATCTTAACCAGGGGTGCCAATAATTATGGAGGGCGCTGTAGTATAAACCAGGTGAGTTTGCAAGTTCACCTAGCATGATGGCTAATTAGCGATTAGCTTTACTAGCGATTAGCATGCCAATAATATAATAGCTACACATTCATGAATATGAGTGCTGTTTGTCCATGACTATCTGACAAACACATCAGTAATGGAAAACTAGCTTACATTCAGTACATTTAATGTAACTTCAGTGATGTTAGCTGAGCTGAACGCCACATTACTAACCAGTTACACATCCTTTAATACCTCTGATCTGTTACTCTCTAACCTGTTAGGGCTATGATGGGAATAATTTTGACTACCAACTTGCTCAGCCAGCTGCCCGTCGAGTTGTTGCGTGTCATCATCTTACCCAAACATTGGAGTCTCCGCTTAAGGCAGCGCATCTAGGCCGGTGAATCGACAATGGTGTAATGATTCAGTTGAATTCGACTCCCAAGACGGTTCTCACTCGACTGGCCAATAGGAACGTGGCCCCGCCCATGACATTATTTTCGCAGCGAGAGCAAAATCCTGACACGAGAGCAAATAAGTTGCATTGAGAGCAAACACATAGGTTTTGAGAGAGAGAAGAAAAATACTTTGAGAGAAGCACTTTTTTTTGATAAAATTTTTCACACTGATAGTAAAAATATATATATTTGAGAGTAAAAAAAGGTTTTTGAGAGATATTTTTTTCTCAAAAATTATTTTTAAAATTTCAAATTTATATATTTTTTTAAGTTCTATGAGATTTTTAGTCTCAAATATAATTGTTTGTTATCGGTATGAACTTCGGTTTGTTATCGGTATGAAACAACTTGCTCAGCCAGCTACCCGTCGAGTTGTGCGGGTCATCATCTTACCCAAATATTGGAATCTCCGCTTAAAGCAGCGCATCTATGCCGGTGAATCGACAATGGTGTAATGATTCAGTTGAATTCGACTCCCAAGACGGTTCTCACTCGACTGGCCAATAGGAACGTGGCCCCGCCCATGACATTATTTTCGTAGTGAGAGCAAAATCCTGACACGAGAGCAAATAAATTGCATCGAGAGCAAACACTTAGGTTTTGAGAGAGAGAAGAAAAATACTTTCAGAGAAACACTTTTTTTTGATAAAATTTTTCACACTGATAGCAAAAATATATATTTGAGAGTAAAAAAAAGGTTTTTGAGAGATATTTTTTTCTCAAAAATAATTTTTAAAATTTCAAATTTATATTTTTTTTATGTTGTATGAGATTTTTAGTCTCAAATATAATTGTTATTGGTATGAAAACTTTTTCTCTAAAATATATACATATTTTTTTCTCTCATAAAATGCTTTTTTGCTATCAGTGTGAAAACTTTCTCTCAAACATTTTTTTCCCACACGGATCATTTATTTTCTCTCATGTAATGAAGAAAAAAATCTCACTCCATAGGGCAGGAGGAGGGGTTCATTCTGAGTACACAATTAGAACTAAACAAGTGATTTTCAATCCTGTACAAGAAAGAGAAACATACTTTGCTTTAAAGTTTCTTCATTTCAAAATATGACATGGTATGATTCATATACATTTTGTGTCCATTTTATGTACATTACATGTACATTGGACTATACCGTTTACCCCCCAGAACAGCAAACTTTGACCTGGAAAAAAGAAGGGAAGAAGGAGATAACCAAAACTGAAAACTTGACATAATGTGGCTTATAAACAGATGAAACAGGGTTAAAAAGTTGATTAGGATGGGTACTGTCCTACATGGGTTTTCAACCCTCGTAGAGGAGCCATTTTTGGCCATTTTCAATTGCGGATCCTTTTTAGACCCCCAACAATCCATGACCAAACAATCAGGGGTGGTTCATAAGCCTTTTACTGGTAGATCTGTACTCATTTTTGATTTCCTTGCAAAGAAATTGAAGGTATTTCACAATATGTGGTCTCAGGGTCCCTCCAAACCACCAGGGCCCTAAGGTCCGTCTTGCGAAAGTTCCCTCTTTGGGAATCACAACTGCTAAATGGTGCAAGATAATGTAAAACCAAGTACAAATTCTGAAAGACTAGGACAGAATTGGCTACGCTAACTTCTGGGAATCTCCTTTGTGGAGATACTGACTTCCCAAAACCACCTCAGGCAGTCGCATTCTAAAAAGTGAGTGTGGCACCCAAAATTTGAAGGGCCAGAAAATCTAAACCAGTGGGAGTTGGACCCTGAAATATTTCAGGTGTTCATTATACACCCTTTGGTTCATTTTGACAGACTTTAAGCAAAATCTGAGATGGTCACCTGGGAGCCATTTGATCACTTGGCATGGAACGACCCCTCAAGCATTTGTTGTGCTGGCCAGTACTGAGGACACTTTCTCATTCATTTCACAATAATCATGCAAAATCAAAACTTGATGTATAATGGGAGGATGGGGGAATTATGTCTTTATTATTGGGCGATTAAGAGGGTCAATTGAAATGCTTAAAACAGTTGAGAGAGAAACTAGGATAACACACCAAATTACAGTCATTTTCTTTTAGTATTTTGCAAGGGTCAGAATGACCCCAAACCAATAAATCGTTAGCCTCATAGCGTACTTGCCTAAGTAACATTTTTGCCAAATTGAGATATTGGCTGCCTGTTCTTTCATGTTGGTGAAAAAAAATGCTTTTTTCCTTTTTTCTCAAAACCATAAGATATTTTAATAGATAAAATCCATTAATCTTAAATGTTTTAAAACCCCATAAAAATGAGATAAGCAATTATGAGGACAACAAAATGATAGTTAATTTGAAGGGTCAAAACAAGGTGACCATGGACATAACAGTCTTGTTTAAAATATTCTCACTGACTGGATCATAGGTTTTCAAGCAAAGGAATCATATCTTGATCAGCAGTGTGAGAGCAAACTGTTCAATGGTACTGTTATTGTTCAGGTTTTCCAAGCAGTCAAGCCTCATTTACAGGATTTTCCAAAGCCAGAACAGCATTTAATGTGCTTTGAGTTTACACTTTCCCTCTCATTTCACAAACATCACATTATGTGTGTGCAGCATAAGGACTGTTTCACTAAATCTAGAAATAAGTCTGCAAATATTCCAGTTGAATCCATCCGGTTTGTTCTTAGGATGTCCATTTATGGGCTCAGTGCTTCTGTTCGATGCAGTGCAGTATTTGTATTTGTCCCCTTCCTATTTTTTTCTGTTTTTGCTTAACTCATTTTTAAATGTTTCAGATCATCCAATTGATTTTACTATGATCTTAGCCTCATAGCATAATTGCCAACCACATTTTTTAGGGTATTAAAATTTTTTTTGAAAATTTATTTAAATTAACCCTTCTGCGCAGATGTAGGTGCCAGCGGACAAGGAGCTGCTCTATTTATGCATGCAGTTACAGGATTCTATCACTAGATGGCACACCTGGATCAGTTATTGAATATTCACTAGCAAGCCGAGCTCAAACATGGTTTAGAACAGTGGTCCTCAACGTCGGTCCTGGGGACCCAGAGCATGCTGGTTTTTGTTCCAACCACAATTGTAATTGCAGGATTTTAACAAGCTATTAATTTGTCTTAAGTGCATTTAATGTTTAGAGAAGTTACCCTCTTAACTCACAAGTAAACAGAAATATCTATGTTTGCCATCAAGAATAAAAATACCAATGTATTTGATGTAATGTATGTGATGTATTGGAAATAACAGCATAGAATGAGAGAAAACAATGTAACCAATCAAATTAAAGATGTAGTTTGTTCCTAATTGGTGAAAACTAATTAACACATCATGACAAATTTAGTCGACAAGCAAATGGTGAAGACTCAAACCAGTTTTGTGTTATGTTAATCTAATTCAGTTCACTGTAAGTTTTTTGAAAGAGCTTGAAACAGTTGTCTCCAGCAGCCTAATATGGGGTTTACAGATTTTTTCAGTGTTTAATTAGATCTGTTTGAATTGTTATATTACTTGATATTTCTTGTAGTATAGTAATAAACTTTCAGGGTATTTTATTCTTCATAGCATGAATGGATGTTTCTATGTAAGATTTGGCTAAAGAGAGTAATTAACAACTCAACCATGAAAAACACCTAATTAAGACATTAACAGCTTGTGAAAATCCTGCGATTACAACTGTGGTTGGAACAAAAACCAGCGTACACAGTGGGTCCCCAGGAATGATGTTTAAGACCACTGGTTTAGAATATGGACGAGTTAAGTCCTATCCCTGTTTCCTAGGAGTTGCATGAATAAAACTCCTCAGCTAAGCCTGATGTGCAAACTGTTCAATATACTTGCCCATAGTATCTATCCAGCAGTTAAAAAAATATCTCTTGCAACAGGAAAAATTGGGTCCTTTGTGGCAACTACTTCAGGTATAGTGAGCCAAGGGTATCCCAGTTAGGTTTAAAAAAAATGGTTTTCAGAAGCAGAAATTCCCGATGGTATTGATACTAGGTCATTTTACTGCCAATTATATGGATCACATATTAAAAACGCGTAATTCACCACCGTGGATCAACAACCCCTATTCCGAAATAGTTGGGACAAAGGGTAAATTGTGAATAAATTCAAAATGCAATGACTTTCCGATCACATGAGCCAATATGTTATTTACAATAGAACATAGATAACATTACAAATGTTGAAACTGAAACATTTTACATTTTTATCCACAAAATGAGCTTATTTCAAATTTTCTGGCTGCAACAGGTTTCAAAAAAGTTGGTACACAGGCAAAAAAAGGGCTGAAAAAGCAATTAACATATATATATATAAGAGAATCAACTGCTAGAACATTTAGCAAGTAATTAAGTTAACTGGCATTAGGTGTGTAACATGATTGGCTATAAAAGGGACATCTTAGAGAGGCTGAGTCTCTCAAAAGTAAAGATAGCCAGAGGCTCTCCAACCTGTGAAGGCTTGCATAAAAAAATTGTGGTAACTTAAAAACAATGTTCCTCAATGTCAAATTGCAAAGGCTTTGAAGATCTCATCATCGACAGTGCATAAAAAGATTCATCAAAAGATTCAGAGAAACAGGAAAAATCTCTGTGTGTAAGGGACAAGGCCAAAGACCTTTACTGGATGCCTGTGATCTTCGGGCCCTCAGACGCCACTGCATCACTCACCGGCATGATTCTGTCATTGACATTACTAAATGGGCCCAGTAATACTTCAAGAAACCACTGTCAGTAAACACAGTCTGCCGTGCCATCCACCGATGTCATCTAAAACTCTATCATACAAAAAAGGAAGCCATTGTTGAGCATGATCCAAAAGCGCCGCAGTTTTCTGTAGGCCAAGGCTCATTTAAAATGGACTGTAGCAAAGTGGCCAAGTGTCCTGTGGTCAGACAAGTCCAAATTTGACATTCTTGTTGGAAATCATGGGTGTTGTGTCCTCCGGGCTAAAAAGGAGAAAGACCACCCCTCCTGTTATCAGCGTTCAGTTCAAAAGCCAGCATCTCTGATGGTATGGGGATGCATTAGTGCATGTGGTGTGGGACACTTGCATGTTTTAAAAAGCACCATGAATGCTGAAAGGTATATAAAGGTTTTAGAGCAACATATGCTCCCCTCCAGATGACATCTATTCCAGGGAAGGCCTTGTGTATTTCAGCAGGACAATGCAAAACCACATATTGGAGCTATTACAACAGCATGGCTTCGTAGTAGAAGAGTCCGTGTGCTGAACTGGCCTGCCTGCAGGCCTGATCTTTCACCGATTGAGAACACTTGGCGCATAATTTAATGAAAAGTCCGTCAAAGGAGAACCAAAACTCTCCAGCAGTTGAAAGCCTGTATTAAACAAGAGTGGGATCAAATTCCAATGGCTAAACTCAAGAAACCTGTCCCCTCGATGCACAGACGCCTCCACTGTGTGTTTAAAAAGAAGAGGGGATGCTACACCATGGTGAACAGGCCCCTGTCCCAACTTTTTTGAGACCTGTAGCAGCCATCCAATTTGAAATGAGCTCATTTTGTGGATAAAATTGTAAAATTTCTCAGTTTCAACATTTGCTAAGTTATCTCTGTTCTATTGTGAATAAACTACTGGCTGGTGTGATTTGAAAGTCATTGCATTTTGATTTTATTCACAATTTACACTTTGTCCCAGCTATTTCGGAATTGGGGTTGTAGAAGTAAAGAATGCGATGTTGCACAGCTTATTACTTAATGAGCCTCACTAATCAATTTGCAAATCTATGCCATTTCACGAGCTACTTGAGCGCGGAATTCATGAAGACGTAGGCCTATGGTAATTTACGTCGTAATTTATGTGTGAAAGAAAACCCCTCATAATTTCATGGTGCAATGTATAACAGTGCTATCGAAAATAAATTTGACTGTCCTTCTACTAATTCGTATTTGCAACTGCTGATCATGAAAAGTAAACTGCGAAAGGTTTAAGTCATTAAGCTTTGAAGGGCGAGGTTTTGGCTACCCTTTGTTACGGCCGACGAACCGCCACTGATCATTTAGTGCTGGCTGCTAAAGCTAGTCTACACATGCGAAAATAAATTATACTGGTGGGATGGCCAAGTTGGTATCTGATCCCATTCTTGCCCTTCCACTATTCTAGTTATTTTTTCGCCAATCAACTTCGTAACCTCCGCCCCCAGAAAAACAGAAAAAGAACAATGAGCTGTACGATCCGGCTCCCTTCAGAGGTCTGTAATTTCCAACACAGCAAAGTAGCTGAAGTGAGGAGAGGGAGTCGCCTCTCTATGGTGGAGTCATTTAATGACAAGATTCCCACCTATTCCGGTTGGGCAAACATGTGAAGGCTGTGTGGATCTACGTGTCCCGCTAATTTATTTTTATTAATACTTAGAAATTCCCCCGAGTCTGAGTTACTACTCAATTGTGAACAGGACTTGTTCCGTTGTGCATAATAATCTGATAAAATGTCGAAAACAACATCAAAACAACAAAAGAAGACCGAAGTTAGTATCCCATCTGTTGCTAGCGCAGCTGACCCTAACATGGCTGGCATAGTTAGCTTACTTGTGGAGCACAGAGCTAGCATTGCTGCCAACTTCAAAGCTGCTTTTGCTATCCTAGAGGCGAAGCTAGATCAAACTCAGGCCACGGTGACGGATCATAATCATCGTATTGACTCATTGGAGTCAAATGCTAACCTTCAGGACCAACATATTCGCGCACTCGAGGAGAAGTGCACAGCGCTAATGGATAGCAACGCCAAGCTAGCTGCGAAGACCACAGAGAAGCAATATTAGAATTATTGCCTCCCTGAATCTATCGAAGGGCCCCGACCAACAATGTTCTTTTCTAAACTTTTGGTCGAACTGCTGGGCGCTGACATTCTACAATCGACCCCTGAACTGGACCATGCGCACAGAGCGCCCATAGCCAAACCGCTACCTGGGACCAGGCTGTGGCCCGTTATAATTCATCTACACCGTTTCCAGACCAAGGAATTGATAGTCCGTGAAGCCCGCAAGAGACGAGGCAAACTCAAATACCAGGGAACACCAGTGCAGATTTTCGAAGACTTTGCTCCCGAAGTGCTTGAACAACGTGCTAAGTATCGAGACGTCATGGCAAAGCTGTATACGCTAGGCCTCAGACCAGCCCTCGCGTTTCCTGCTTGCCTACAGATTACACTTGAGAACGGGGCTAGGAAGAGATTAGCCTCGCCGGAGGAAGCGGCTGCTTTCGCAGCTAACTATCGACGGGACCCTGAGACTCGCTAGCTTAGCCGCTCTCACTGTGGTAGAGTAGACTGGGCTAAGTGCTAGCCGACTAGCATTCTCAGATGGATGCTGGCTACATATACTGGGGTTTGTGATGGTCTGAGTCTAAATCTAAATGGTCAGCCAACGATTGTTATGATTATTCTATTCTATTTTACTCAGCGAAAATAGTTCACATTGATGTTTGCATATTATGTTCTTGGTCGGTATATCTCTTATTTTTATCCGGCCTGTAATAATTAGGCATATGGTTATGAAACACTTTTGGTTGGATTAAAGGTAATGCTGTTGGTCTACAGCTCAGAGTTAAGCTTGTTTACTTTCTGCCCTCCACGTGGGGCACACTTGTTTGTGCTGAAAGAAAAACATTCATACAGGAGCTGTCTAGAGGACAGGGAGGGGTGGGGGGATTAGATTTGAAGAGAGGGGATGGGCGAGTTATCATGAAGCAGGATGGGAATATCAGACTCTGGGTGGGGCAAGTCTTTTCTGTACTTTTTATTCATATGAGGCAATAATTTCACTTATATTTGCACTTTATTCTGTTGTTTTTTTTTTTTGGATACTTCATTTTCAGTTGTGAATGTAGACCTGGCCAGTCATTCCTATTGCTGTGTGATGCATCATGGCTAATGTAACTGGTTTGGGGACTGGTGGTGGACAGGAGGTCAGGATACTCTCTCTGAACGCTGGTGGGTTGAATGCTCCGGTAAAACACACAAAAATCATGCTATATCTTAAAAGTCAGAAAGCAGACATAATGTTGATTCAAGAGACACACCTCCATAACTCTGACCAATGGAAATTGAATAGGCCGTGGATTGGACAAATATTCCACTCACAATTCAACTTAAAAACAAGAGGCACAGCTATTTTAATTAGATCAAATGTTCACTTCACTCCCACTGGTACAATCCTAGACCCTAATGGCCGATATGTTATTGTTTCTGGTACACTTTATCAGAAACCGATTATCTTCTATTCCAAATTTGAATTCCCATCTGTTAATATTGGGGGGGATATGAACTGTGTCCTGGACCCGACTTTAGACAGATCCAGTTCCAGGGCCGGTGTAACCTCTAAAATGGCACAAACTCTCTCTGCTTTTATGGATCAGTATGGCTATGTGGACCCATGGAGATTCTTAAATCCTTCGGCCAGACAATACTCTTTCCTTTCCCATAGACATCGCTCATTCTCGCGTATAGATTATTTCATTGTTGATAAATCACTTATTCCCTCAATTGTCTCCGTCCAATATTTACCGATAACTGTATCAGACCACTCAGCAGTGACTCTAAACCTTCATTTTGCTCAGAAACCTAAGGAATTCAAATTTTGGCATCTGGACCCTCTCTTACTATCCAGGGCAGACTTCTGCAATTATGTTTCAGAATCTATCACATTCTTTTGCCAGACAAATCAAAATGAGGAGACCTCCCCATCCCTGCTTTGGGAAACCTTGAAAGCATTTATTAGGGGAAAAATAATTTCATATACATCTCATCTGAATAAAATCCGTAGAACGCGTCAAAAGGAGCTGGAGGAATCTATCACCAATCTAGACAACCAGCTTTCATCTGCTCATCCACCCACTCTACTTAAAGAACGTCTGAAGATACAAACGGAACTTGATCTTCTCCTAACAGGAGAGGCCGAACGCGTTCTTTTACAATCCCGAGGGTCTTTAGACGAACATGGAGATAAAGCAGGCCGTCTCCTGGCCCACCAGCTTAAGGCCAGGTTGGCCTCAAACCAGATTACCCAATTCGAGACGAGACTGGTTCTCTCACCTCTGACCCAGGAGAAATCAATAATATTTTTAGCCATTACTATTCCCAACTACATACTTCTGAATCCTCAGACGATGAATCTCAATTACTTAACTTTTTTGACAATTTAGATTTACCTAAGATCTCATCTGACAACCAACAGAAACTAGATGCCCCCTTGCAGCTTTTGGAGATTAAAGATGCAATACAGTCCATGAATAGTGGCAAATCACCAGGTCCTGATGGATACCCAGTAGAATTTTATTAGAAGTTTTCCGAACAATTGGCTCCATTATTACTTAATATGTTTAATACATCACGCCAACAAGGATTTCTTCCGCCTACCCTTACGCAAGCCTCTATTTCTTTGATCCTTAAAAAAGGCAGGGATCCATTGATTTGTACATCATACCGTCCAATTTCTTTGCTCCCGGTAGATGTAAAAATACTTGCAAAAATTTTTGCGCGTCGATTGGAATCTGTTATACCCTCCATTATTTTGGAAGATCAGACTGGATTTATTAGTGGGAGGCACTCTTTCACAAATGTCCGGAAACTTCTCAGCATCATCCACACTTTGTCCTCTCCTACCGAACCGGAGGTTGTTATATTTCTTGATGCTGAGTTTGCTTTCGACAGAGTCGAGTGGACCTATTTGTTTTTCTCCTTGCGACAGTTTGGCTTCGGTGAGGGCCTCATTTCCTGGGCCAAATTGCTTCACTCCTCCCCTCATTCTTCCATGTGTACAAACACTCAGCGCTCTAAACCCTTCCCTGTCTCCCGTGGAACGCATCAGGGTTGCCCTCTCTCTCCGTTACTGTTCGCGATTGCCATTGAGCCACTGTCGATTGCGCTAAAATCACAGAATGATCTTAAGAGGATTTGGAGAGGGGGTATTGAACATAGAGTCTCGTTATATGCAGATGACCTCCTATTATATGTCTGTGATCCTATAGCTAGTACTCCACATATACTTTCACTCCTGACATCTTTTGGCTCATTCTCAGGATACAAATTAAACATTCAGAAGAGTGAATGCTTTCCTATTAATCAGTTGGCTACAGAGCTACCCCCTCTATATTACCTTTCAAAATATCCAATTCAGGGTTCAAATATCTTGGCATTGTAATTACAAAGTCTTTTAGAGTGCTTAGGAAACAAAATCTTGCCACTCTCACAACAACAGTCAAAACTGATCTACAAAGATGGGGTCATCTACCACTCTCCTTAGCAGGTAGAGTTCAGACAATAAAAATGAATATACTGCCCAGATATCTGTATGTTTTTCAGTGTCTACCTATTTTCTTACCTAGGTCTTTCTTTACCTATATTATTAATACTATTTCTGCATTTATCTGGGCTGGTAAACATGCAAGGGCTAATAGAAGTCTACTACAGAGATCCAGGTCCTTAGGTGGACTTGGCCTACCTAACCTTATGGGCTATTACTGGGCTGCGAATGCTCACAAAATCTTGCTCTGGTTTACCTCACCCCAGAGTGACTTGAGTTTAATTGAAGCAAATTCATGCTATTCTTCCTCACTCCAAGCTCTGGCATGCACTACTTTGCCTTTTTCACCTTCCCAATTCACTTCTAACCCTATTGTAATTGGAACTCTAAAGATTTGGGCTCAAATCAGACGTCATTTCAATTGGCTTACACTCCCCCAATCAACTCCGATCTGTAATACCCATCTATTCCTTCCACCCACAATGGATCCCCAATTCAGCTATTTAGAGAGGAGAGGCCTTCAGCACCTGGAAGACTTATATATTGATAACCAGTTTGCTAGTTTTGACCGACTACGGGCAGCTTTGGATCTTAGAGGATCAGATTTCTTTAGATATCTCCAAGTGTGAGACTTTGCTAAAACTCACACTGCTCAGTTTCCCCTGATTCCACCTCCTACTGGGGTGGACCTTGTACAGAAGGCAAAGACACTGCAGAGAGGCCATGCCTCTTATTTTTATAACCTTCTATCTCCAGACGAGGAATCGATCATTAATAAGATTAGAGCTAGCTGGGAAAACAAACTACAGATTACCTTTTCTGATGATTTCTGGACAGAGGCCTTGAGTGCTGTTAATTCGTCCTCCAGCTGTGCTAGACTTAGTCTTATACAATTTAAAGTTCTCCACAGACTGCACTACAGTAAAGCTAAGCTTTCTAAAATTTACCCAGATAGATTAGATGATAGATGTGATAGATGTTCTCAAGCTCCCTGCGATTTAACTCACGTTTCAGCTGTGCCCCAAACTATCCAATTTCTGGCAATCTGTTTTTAACGTAATTTCTGAGATTATAGATTTAGAAATTCTGCCATCCCCTCATATAGCTATCTTTGGCAGGCCTCCTGATGAAATTATCTTGACAAACATACAATCCAATGTTATAGCTTTTGCCTCTTTAATTGCTCTACAAAAAATACTCATGTTATGGAAATCACCCTTGCCACCTTCTTTTAGGGCCTGGCTTGGTGATATTTTGGGTCTTCTGAAAATAGAAAAAGTTAAATTCACTCTGAGGGGCTCTTCTGATAGTGGTCTCCAGTGGGAGTAAAACCTAATTAATTACATAGACCGACTCCTTCCTGCAATGGCGTCGCCGGAGTGATTTACCCACTTATGTTGACCTCCTGTCCCCTACACACACAGCCCAAGCGAGGGCCCCTTAATTTGACTGACATACTATTTGTATATGTAATATATAGATATTGTGCAATGCAAAATATATATTGACAATGACTGTGACAAAACTCTGATTTATTTTCATTTTATAATTTTTTTACTATCTCATTCCACATATTCATTTGATTTTATCCCCTATAATTCACCACCTTCTTGTCTCATTAGGGTATCAGGGAGAGGGTTTGGGGGGTGGGGAGGGATTAGAGGTTAGTGACTGTTTGATAGAAAGAAAAAGAAAATCTGTTGTCATGCCTTTTTCATGTACTGTTTTCTATTTTTGCCGATAAAATATATTTACAAAAAAAAAAAAAAGATTCCCACCTAGTGGCTGAAACTGAAAATTGCCCACAGAATTACATAGCTTACTTAGTGAGGCATTGCACAGTTCCTCTGCGCTTACTATTTCAGTGACGTTATCAACAATTTACATGAATGCGGGGGGAGGGGATTCAGCGACCATATTACAGAAATCAACATTGATCCGTTCTAACAATTTTTATTTTTTTCTGACCCATCCCTGCTGCAGACCCAATTTGCATGTTTCATTTTTGTAAGGTGTTACTAGCTCTCTTTGACCAATATGGCAAGGATAATAGGCAAAAATAAATTAGAACTCAAAACTTCCTTCCACCCCCACCCCCCCGCCCCCCGGAACCCAGTTAGCACCTAAGCCCTCTGAAAACCTGGGGAAAAGCCTGCACACATTCAAGTGCAGACATATTTCAGCAAAATAAGTGGTTATTGCATTGTTTTCTGTTCTACAGTTATGTGGTATTACATTATTTGAATTACAGTAATATTTTCGTAATTTATTATATTTTTCAATAACTGTTTTTCAAAGAATTATGGTCTTTCAAAATAAATATGAATGTTACACTGCACTTCAACTTACGAACTCCAATTCCAATGAAGTTGAGACGTTGTGTAAAACGTGAATAAAAACAGAATACAATGATTTGCAAATCCTTTTCGACCTATATTCATTTGAGCACACTGCAAAGACGATATTTAATGTTAAAACTGATAAACTTCATTGTTTTTTTGGGAAATATTCACTCATTTTGAATTTGATGCCTGCAACATGTTAATAAAAAGCTGGGACAGGGGCATGTTTACCACTGTGTTACATCACCTTTTCTTTTAACAACACTCAATAAGCGTTTGGGAACTGAGGACACTAATTGTAGAAGCTTTGTTGGTGGAATTCTTTCCCATTCTTGCTTGATGTACGACTTCAGTTGCTCAACAGTCTGGGGTCTCTGTTGTCATATTTTGCGATTCATAATACGCCACACATTTTCAATGAGAGACAGGTCTGGACTGGAGGCAGGCCAGTCTTTTACCCGCACTCTTTTACTAAGAAGCCACGCTGTTGTAACGTGCAGAATGTGCCTCGCCATTGTCTTGCTGAAATAAGCAGGCATGTCCCTGAAAATGACGTCGCTGGGATGGGAACATATGTTGCTTCAAAACCTGTATGTACCTTTCAGCATTAATGTTGCCTTCAAAGATGTGCAAGTTACCCATGCCATGGGCACTAACAGATCCCAGTACCATCACAGATGCTGGCTTTTGAACTTATTGCTGATAACAATCTAGATAGTCCTTTTGCTTTTTAGTCTGGAGGACTCGCCGTCCATTATTTCCAAAAACAATTTGAACTAGAGGCACCCCTAGACTGCAAAGCTCCGCTAAGGCAGCACAGTCGTAATCTTGCTGAGTGAACACGGCTCGTAAGAAATGTAAGGTTTATCACATAACTGAAGTACTTTTCCCATAGCCCAGCTCATGACATATTTTTGATATTACGCTATATATCACTTCTGCAAAAATCGCATTGGCTCGATTTCTACTTAGCCAAACTGAATACCGAGTGTAACGTTGGTTCAATCAGTATGGCTAAGCGCTGCAGGAGGCTAGTTAAGCGCCACTGACATAACTGAAATCTTAACTAAGTTACTTAAGTTCATAACTAAGTTACTTAGCTAGGTAGTGTGCACGCAATACTATTTCAAAACCAGTATGTAACATCAGTTTGTTACCTAGCGAGCTTACATTAGCTAGCTACTCAGTTGACTGAATTTACAAAGCGTTGCTCGTTCAGCCACAAATGTCTGTGACTCAGAGCCTGACTAAGCGATGTAGTTACAGCAGTGCTAACATACATTGAGCGCTAAGGGAAATTACATTTGCTTTCCATGAAATTACGTGAATAAATTTTGGGTTTGTTGCTCACTAAAGCTTGTGACAAATGCAAAATTTACTCAACTCGTTTCAGAACTTTCATATGACACGCCCACTCTTGTAAGATCCTGTACATCTGCAACATAGGATTTTGTGATGGTTGCTGTTGTCGGAATATTGTTTGACCGATTGCCATCAAAATCAATAGGGTCCATGCCTCACGTTATTGCAACCCACCCACAAAATTTCAGACATATCCATACATTAATTTTTGAGTTATCTTGTTCACAAACAAACAAACAAACAAACAGACAAACAGCACTGATCACATATACCTCCTGCCAACTTTGTTTGGCGGAGGTTAAATATAGACTCGTCAGACCACAGTACACTTTTACACTTTCCGTCAGTCCATCTCAGATGAGCTCGGGCCCAGAGAAGCCGGCGGCGCTTCTGGGTGTTGCTGACATATGGCTTTTGCTTTGCATGGTAGAGTTTTAACTTGCACTAGTACTGTAGATGTAGCGACGAACTGTGTGAACTGACAATTGTTTTCCGAAGTGTTCCTGGGCCCACATGGTAATATCCTTTCCAGAGTGATGTTGGTTTTTAATGCAGTGTTTAATACAGTGCCTGAGGGACAGTCATAGGCATCAATGTTGGTTTTTGGCCTTGCCGCTTACGTGTAGAGATTTCTCTGGATTCTCTGTATCTTTTGATGGTATTATGTACTGTTGATGATGAAATCTCTAAATTACTTGCAATTGCACGATGAGAAACATTGGTCTTAAACTGTTGGACTATTTGCTCACGCAGTTGTTCACAAAGTAGTGAACCTCGCCCCATCCTTGCTTGTGAAGGACTGAGCTTTTCGGGGATGCTCCGTTTATACCTAATCATGACTCTAACCTGTGGAATGTTCCAAACAGGTGTTTTTTGAGCATTCCTCAACTTTCCCAGTCTTTTGTTGCCCCTGTCCCAGCATTTTTGGAACGTATTGCAGGCATCAAATTCAAAATTAGTGAATATTTCCAAAAAAACAATACAGTTTATCAGTTTAAGCATTAAATATCTTGTCTTTGTAGTGTACTCAATTGAATATAGTTTGAAAAGGATTTGCAAATTGAATTCTGTTTTTATTCATGTTTCACAAAATGTCCCAACTTCATTGGAATTGGGGTTTGTATATCAATCATGTTATTTGGGAACCATATGCCATCCATTAGTCAGTGATTGTCACCCCATTTATTGGCCAGAAAGAAGGACTTCTAAACCCTGGTCACACAATGGCATATTTACTGCTACTGCAAGATATTGCAGATGGTGCCCTATGAAGGGAATACATTTTCCTTGACCATATAGATGTATTTGCTGAGAGTGTACCCAGAGCTATCCTCTTGGACCTTTATAATCATTTGGAGCCAGCACTTCGAAGCCATATAAGACAGTTTAACCCTGTGCCACCACAATGTGAAGGTATTCTCCATCTTGGATTTTTTTTAGCCACTGGGACCTTACAATGAGAGCTGGGAGACAGGAGGCACTGCTGAGTGGAGGCACTGACTGGGCTGAGTTGGATTGTGAGGTTCCAGGTTGCGCCTCAGGGGGTGATTGGCTCAGGACTTCATCTGTTGATAATCAATAATTAAAACACTGTAGTGACCTTTATCTGCAATTGTTAAACAGGCCCAAATGTCTTAATATCTAATACAAGCAGGTATTCTTTTTAAACACGATGTTGCAAAGTAGACCTGCTTTTGGGGCACTCTCATTATTAAAAAAAATAATAATAATACCTTGCCCTCTGATTTCTCTTGGATAGGAGACTGACAAAGAGGAGATGAAGGCACTCACTCGGGGCCCAGGTTTGTGTCCAGACACTCAGCTGATGGCACACCTGATAGTGCCATCTCTCCGATGATAGCCCTGATGCACTGGTCCAGCTCAGAATATTCTTTGCCTGCTATCCTCCCTCCAGTGCTGTGCATATCTCATCTGAATTTTTAATTCACTTATTTATTTATTTGGTATCAGATTTCAAGTCAAAGTACATTCGTATTTCTTTTTAACCTCATCTGTTGTGCACCCTCTGCAGATAAAGCATTCACAGAGAGGATAACTGCATCCCATGCATCTTTTTTGTGTGTGATTTTATATCCAGAATTAACACCACTAAATATTATCATTTGTTTGCGGTTCACTTTCTGTAACAGTACCTCCACTTCAAACCTACTATTTGCGTTTTGATTCTGGCGCTCCGTTTTTAGATTTCCGTTTTGGCATTTCCTCTACTTTCCCTCGAGGAATCTCTTTGCGACTTCCGTCTGTCTGCACACGGCCATTCCATTTCATGCTCTTTGGAGGGCGTTTGTGGGCGTTTACTTATGCTAATTACGGACAACTGGCTCGCGCTTTCAATTTACGAGGAGCATGGCATTCATCAATCTAAGAACACAATTGCAAACGATTCCGCGGGTCAAGAACACGTTCGTGAATCTGACGTAGAGTTTTCTTGAGAACTTTCTTTAAAATAAGTTAAGAAGGAATTTAAATAAAAACTTAGGTCAATCTTGGTGAATGAGGCCCACTGACCTTCAGAGAAGCAAGTGAGGCCTGCAGTTCTTTAAATATCAGTCTGGGGCTTTTTGTGACCTCCTGGATGAGTCATCATGCATTATTGGAGAAATTTTGGACACCTCTGAAAAGTTTTACCACTGTTCCAAGTTTTCCCCATTTGTAGATTATGGCTTTCATTGAGGCTCAATGGAGTCCCAGAGTCTTAAAAATGGCTTTGGAAACCTTTTCAGACTGATAGATGTCAGTGACTTTGTCTCTAATCTGCTCCTGTATAGGTTACGGCATTATGTGCTGCTTTTTGCCAACTTCACATTGCCGGACATGTTTTATTCAAGTGATGTTCAAATTATGCATGGTTGGTAGTAATCATGCCTGGGTGCATCTAGTGAAATGGAACCCAATTATCAGTAAAATTAGTTTAATAGGCTGATTTAGTCATTACAGGGGCAATTACATTTCACACAGGACCAGTTAGGGTTGGCTTTTTTCCTTCAATAAAAGAAACCACCTCATTTTGTGTTTACTTGCGTTATCTTTGTCTAATTTTAAAATTAGTTTGATAATTTGAAGCATTTAAGTGTGACAAAAATGCAAAAACAGAAGAAATTGGGAAGGGGCAAGAACTTTTTCAAACCACTGCATGTATGGTCAACACTGGCGCTATATCAGTGGTGAATGTCTTGGCTGTCCAAGTGCTGTGATAAACATTAGGTCTGACCCTGTGGCAGGTGCATGATGCCCACGCTTATTCCAGATATGAGGTCCCCCAAGGCATAATCTCTGATGGAGTACCGCGGGAGCCAGGAAAGCACTGGCAGGCAGCCCAGCATACAGCGCTTCAGTCTGGGCACAGAGCATCTGTGATTGTAAGGAGTGGAGAGAGACAGTCAAAGAGAGAGAGCTTGATAGCATGAGAAACAAAAGGACTCAGATTCTTCAACCTTTGATGTAACATTTAACTGTATTCTGACTATTCATACAGGACTAGTTATTGGAGGATGAGCCCCCCTTCACTCTGAACTTTCAACGAATTGAAAGGTTACGGCGATATACTGCCTGTCCAAAAAAAAGTTGCCATTTGGATTTAAATAAGCGTATACTCAAGAGCCTATAATTGAATCATTATTGCAGAGATGAAAATGTTTCAGCTGGCAGTAACTCTTTTACTCCTGACTGATTCAGGACATTCTCATTTCTTAAAAAATCATGTCGGAAGACTTATATCATGGTTGTTGAAAAGATGTTACTGTGTTTCGAGAGCGGCAAATTATTGGCCAGCATCAAGCAAAGAAAACAGCCATGGAGATTCCTGAAATCACTGGAATTTGGATCAGGAACTGTTCCACAATTTATCAAAAACTGGAAGGATACTGGTGAACCGTTGACTTTGCAGAAGAAATGGATTGGAGAAAAAATCATGGCTGATCCTGATTGGAGATCTCTAAAATGCTCAGTGAAGTCTCATCTTAAAAAAAAAAAAAAATCAACAGTAGAACTCCAGGCTATGATGAATTATGAAAGTAAGAGCATTTCCACATGCATGATACAACAAGAACTTGGAGAACTGGGACTAAACAGCTGTGTGGCCACAAGAAAGCCATTTGTTAGTGAGGCTAATTGAAAAATCAAAGTGACACTATTGTTAAATCCTAGATAAGCTGTTTGTGAATTAGGGACCGGTAATCCATGCCAACATCATATTTATCTTACCGCCCATGGTCGTGCAAATGGCAAATTGATTGATTGATTGATTGATTAGTGAGTGTCACTCAAGTCTCAGCACAACACTCCTTCCTAAGCTTTGCTTATCCAGGAGTAAAAAAATGACTTCAATTTGCAAGAAAGCATGTAGATTGGACTGTGATCTAACAGCGACGAAATAACGGACTAAATTCAGTACAGGAAAATAATTTACTCAAAAATAGGCCCATGCTTTACAAATGACAAACTTCTCTGAAACTTCCATGCTACCTTTTCCGCACATCAGGTGATTTAACTTGTGCTTAATGATGTTTAAATTGTTTAAATGAAATTAAGGACCATTTGAGACATCTTTATGCAACTTCATAGCTTCCGAGCCCTGAGAAAACAGAAGTGTGAGAATTCCAGAGTCATAATAGGTTTCCATGTTACTAGAAGAGAAATGTACTGAAATGTACATTAAACTGAAAAACTTCCATGCACAAGGACTTCAATTCCATGTGATAATCTCTTAAATACGCACTGATTTAATAATGACTGATCCGCGACTGATTCCAATGAAATATTGCCTTTCACTCTCGGTACAGCGTGGGTTAATGAAAAAGTATATCTCGGCAATTAAATATAATTTTGTTTTCCGAAATAAAATTATAAGTGTGAGATTGCTGACTATGGTGTGAGAGATGACAGGTATGCAATTTTTAATGACGCTGATTTAAATGCACCAAATTAAGTGTCCACTTGAATGATTGTCGTCAACGGGGAGCATTAGCAACACCTGATAGAGTGGAGTGTTCTTGGAGTGAAAATATTGATAATTATGAAAATGATTGAGAACAAGTCAGGATTATAACTATTTTAAAGGGGTGCCCTGTGCCCCACCAAATTTTCAATTCTCGCGACACCACTGGTTTAATTTAATTTATGACCTCCGCATGCTCAAGAGTTCAGGTTTCCGGGTGACGCAGCAAGCTACTCCGATTCCAACAAACATGGCGCACCACACACAACCTATAAATCTGATGTTCTCGAGCTGATTTAGGGCCTTATCTACTAAGATCCCAGATAAAGAGCGCTAAATTTCGTGCTCGTGGTAACATTTTGCGCATTTGGTTTGCTTATGTTTTGTGGGTGATCTACTACGAGTAATTGCATAAATGACTGCTGGTGCTAACAGCATTATTTAAATGAGGACTTTGCATGCTGCAGCTATTTCCACCATGGACAGTTTGGAGAAAAAGGACGAACGCAAACGCAAGATGAAATTAGACTCGATGGAGTCGGAGGTGCTTGTGGAGGAAGCACATGCACTGTTATAAATGGACTGAATTTTACAGTTAAATTAATGCATTTTCTCTGTGTTATTTTAACTTTAAGTAGAGTACTGCGCGCATTTAATTGTGGTTTACAGTTAACATACGCGGAATCTGTGTTATAAACTGATTGTAAAATTACAGTTAAAATAACTGGCAAAAAAGGTGCCGGTTAAAATAACTGCCAAAAAGGTGCAAGTGTATAACTGCATGCTCAGTGTTTGAGGGGGGAACAATTTGCAGAGTACAGTCAATTGCTCCGATTACTCTTGGGAAGCGAGCAACTGCATAAAGCTCATGTTTGATTTCATTCAGTGCTTCCCGTGTGGATGGAAACTTTATGTACCGGCCCATCCTGCGCAACATGGCATCCAGTATTTGAGACAGTACACACGAGAAACTGTTTTGGGAGATCCCAGCAGTGAGAACTACTGTACGCTGGAACGAACCAGTTTCGAGAAATGGAGAATAGCAAGAAGTTTTGTCATTGCAAGTATTGCATGACCTCTTCTTGTAACTGGTTCTAAGTCAGCCCTTATTTCATATAACAGCTCCAAAATGACATTGCTGGATAGGCCATATGTCTGGATTGTTCTCTCCTCTGACACCCCAAACATTGTCACACGGATGAAGAACACCCGTTCTCGGTGTACTCGCTGCCTGTGTCTTCTCCTCGCGGCAATAATGGCAGCCTTGTCTATGCGCAGTTACATGGAGCCAGTTAGCACCTAGCCTTCAAAGGTATTAAATTACAAACGCAATCACCATCACTGAAATTGCCTTAAGGCAGGGGATATGGCATTTGCATGCGTTTTTATACACGCAAAGCTTTAGTAGATCAGGCCCTTAGTCGTTAAAAACATTTTTCAAAAAAATACCCAAGAACATATTTGAATAGTAAGGGTAGTGTACTTTTATTGGGTGAAAGATGGAAAAAAGGGTTTTCTTTTCCTTTAATTTGAGAATGCTCACGAAATAACCAGCTGGTATAAACAATGTTCTGTCCGTCAACTCACATGTAAACCGTCAACAGCAGTAGAAACAAATAGATATGACCTTTTTTGGCTGTTAAAGGAGCTGTGTCGCAATTACTGTGCAAGCTTACAATTGCAAGTCAAAATCTACTTCCATCCTTGCAAATCCATCATTGTTTTGCATTATATTTATATATGGTAGTTACTCGCCATCATGCTTTTATAATTACATACTTTTCTATGGAAATTAGAAGATTCAATCGCTACTTCAGCATTTTAGTCTAAGGATATGAAAAATGTAAACTCTTTGCCAATTGCAATAATCATAGAATATTGTATTCCTCTTCTGCGATGCTTTTTGGTGGTTGGAAAACCAGCATACATTCTGCATGTCCTTCAGATAGACCGCTAAAATAGCGCTTTGGATCCTCAAATTTATCTGGAAAAACCCCTTCATATAAAAAGCATAATACCCGAGTAATTAAATATGTATAAATAAAATACAAAATAAAGGTAGATTGGGAAGGATGGACTCAGATTTAGATTTGCAGTTGAGCAGATTCACTTTCTTAGGCCAAGAATTTTAGAAGTTTTGGGCATGGCAGTCATTGTGACACAGCTCCTTTAAAGAGGCTTTGTTGCCTGAGAACCAGACAAATCTGCAAGCTCACGTTATTTTCTCTGGCAGATTCTTCGGGCCATCCTCCCACTCAGACTGCTTTATATCTGTTTTGGTCAGGGCAATCACAACTGTCATTTAACATAGGGCAGGTTTGATGAGATGACTGCACAAAGGAGCGCCGTTGAAGCATTTCTGTAAACAATCAAGATGCTGATGTAGAATGGTCTGTTGAATCTGCCATCGCGGCAGTATTATTCGAACTGAACTGGACATTTTCTCTAAAAGACTGCACTAATGGATTTCATTGATAAGAAAGACGTGTTTGCTGTACTTACGACAAGATTTGGTAAATGTTTCATTTACTAACTGGCCCTACAGGGCGGGCGAGATGGGACATAGAGAAAACTCTGATGGAGCTTATGATGAGGCAGAAATTTGCAGCAGACGTTGCCAACTTGTATTTGGTAGCTTGGCGTCCTGGCTGATGAACAATAAGCAGCGTCCTTGGTTTTCCAAGAAAACCTTATGGAGATTGTCATGCATTAAGTTCACGTTACTTACAAATGGTAGGCTAAGTGTTGGCCAGTAAATCGTGCCATCGTGCCAGGCCAAATGTCTACGTGTTATGTTGAAGTAGAAGCTGTGAGAATTGGTTGTTGGAATAGTGAGAAAGTTACCTTGCCAAGTCACCCACCAGTTATAAGCCTACCGCCTTGTATTTTCAAATTTTCACGAGTGGTCAAAACAGTTGTTCACAGACATATTGATGCTACACCATCACAGCTTATATTTTTCCGTCACTCAGTGCAGTGAGTTTCATCGTTCTGATTGGTTAAAGTTCAATCCAATTGCATCACAAGGTATTTTCATCTGCATCTGTTGATCACTCCCCTTGGAAATGAAAAATTAACAGAGAGGTTCCATAGTCATTTGCATTTGCAATTTGATCAGGCAATGCCAGGCTAGAGGCTCCAGGGATTGTGCACCTCAAACGGAGCATAAAGGTCAAAAAGCACAATTCAACTGAAACCAAAATAAACTGAATTCAACTGAGTGAGAAAATGTGGAAACCAGGCAGATAGCAGGTGACAGAAAGAGGGTGATGGCCAGAGAGCTGACCAATTATCTCTTTTCTCTTAAACCAACTTATTCCTCCGTCTCAGTGTGGCCTGCACTAAGGACTGACTTGGAGTGACGCACTGCATGAAGTTAACCATTGCTGAGGTATTTTTTTTCAAGTACTTGTATTAAAAAATATTTTATTTGTGTGGTTCTATTGCATGTCCATTTTTCCAGTACTAAACCATCAAGACACCAGATCGACAATGGATTTTGTTAATTGAATACATGGAAATCTAGAGACTGGCATCAATGACTCCACGCACTATAAGAAAGATTAATATGAGATGTAGGGACATACAAACGCATTTACAGTACTGATTGATACCATTACTAACGGAAGACATAGTATTATAAGCCTGTACATATTATTCACATAATACTTTTCTTTGGTTTGTTTTGAACTATTTGTTGTCATTTTTAATGAATGATATACATTATTTTTGCAGTGACCACCAGCTTAAAATGAGCTTAACAAGGCTGTCCAATTTTGCCAACTTTGGATTTGAATTTAACATATATTTACACAACGCAATCCCAATCAGGTCCTTAAAAATTCAAATTGATAACATCTATTGCTGCAGTTATTCCCACATTCAGAGGCACAATGGGTGGCAATTATTGGTTATTCTGTCTCTCTCAAAGTACAAAGGAATTTAAAGAATGCAAACCAGATGTTGGATTACCAGGGTAACAGTAAAGCTCAATCTGCATTATCTGGAAAAAAATAAGCCATGTACATGCTCACATGTGAGTCCTATTACTGGATACTTCATTAACAGGAAATGCACTGCCATTTGGAAATAGATTAGTTCATATGTCATTTACTAGGTGCCTATGTATTGTTTGAGAATGAACCATAGTAACCTTTAGAGCATCGAGGAAGCTCCAAAGTTGCACAACATGCTTGTATCCACTGAACTGTAAAGCACCGGATGAGTCAGACACTATTAATGTTGTTTTTGTTAATTTTTTATCTAACTTACAAAGTTTTACAATGGAGTGGTTACAGCAATTTTGAGGCCCCGTGTCTAGAGAAATGTAGACTTTGTTCATGGCACATTCAGGCTCATCGAGTCACAATGCGACATCATGTGCCTGTAGTAGAGCCATTATAAAGCACACGCTCCTGTCTTTTAGTAGACACACCTGAGTAACAATCATTAAAATTATACACTAAAATACAGGATGATGATCTATACAAAGGCTAAAATCCTAGAGCTTACAATAAAATTTATTTCATGTTTTAATTAGAATGTTCACTTGTGAGAAGAAACAATGTCATATTGAGTCATCTGCGTGTTCACATTTGTGTAAGAAGCCAATTACAATTTTCATAACTAACTTGTGTCATGAAATGGTGTCATCAGTTTTGCACTCTTGTTTTCTGAGTGGAAATGGTATTACTTTTATTGTTTACACGTATACAGATTATTTGTGGATTTTTCTTGATCTCTTTCATGCGTGAATTTATCCATTGATCTATTTAATCTTAATTAATCTGGCTTGTAAATGGGTTCCCATTTACAAGATGCTGGCTTGCAAATGGGGGCCAAGCTGCGTAACAGATTTCAAAACACAAGTCTTTGTGTTTTATTCTATATATTAAAATAACATAAAACTCTTCTACAGCGGCAAGCTCTGTTTTGTCCTCTCATAGTTCATTTAAAATATATCCCCAATTATTCAGACAAATCACTCATAGTGTCTGCTGTGTCCTTCTTTCCTCATGTACACTGAAGAAAAACCTTTGTCTTCCACGGTGCCCACTCTACACTCTAGGGCTACAAAGAGACATGCTCAGGACAAACTGAATCGCAGAAATTATGCACTTCAATGTTAGTATTGCTGTCAGTATTGATATTACTTAAACATTTGAGGCACCAAAACACAAATGCAGAAACAGTGCACCATGATAAAATTTAAGTCATGATACTATGTTATCATACCATAGTTTCCTGCCTTCCCGTGCATGCCTCCCTCCCACCCTCTGTCCTCATAGGACCTAATTTTATCCTACCTCAATGAATCTCTGACGTGGTCGATCAGGAGAGGTTTGTCTTTATGTAGCCGCTTTTGGGCAACCTCTTCCAGGCTATGCATATCCAGGACATCTCTCTCCACAACATACTCTGCCCCTCTTTGCCTCACACCCCTACTGGCTGGATTCAACATGAGTGCTCCTGTTAGTTGGTCCGCTGCTGTCAAAGGCAATGAGATTGACTTGTCTGTTTGAAGAATTCTCCGGTCAAGAATAAGTAGCCACAGGTCCTTCAAAAAAAAAAAAAAAAAAAAAAACTGAGCATGAGCAAGTGGAGGAAAAAAGGTCCTGGCGGTTAAAATAGGGAGACCTGAGCAGACACGTACTTTTTCTAGAGTGAAATGAATGAGCAAATTTGCCCGTCACAGCAAATAAGACAATTTATCTTCAGTCTGTCCCTCACAAAAAAAAAAAAATTGTTCCAGCTGGGAGCCCTAGTTTATCAGGAAAGATACAGAGAGATACAAAGTCTACTACTAATCTATCTCCCACGTAATTTCTTGGCTTTATATCCTGTGTAGAGACATGTTGGTATGCTCTGGTCCTTAGGCTAGAAGACCCCTCTCTCACTACTTCCCTTTATACATGTTGTAAAGGGAGGGGGACCTCCCAAAGATAAACCATGGGAACATTACAGCTGCCATAATCATTGAAAACTTTCGGAAAAAGGTGGGGAGGGATTATGGAGCATGGTGAGAAAATACAATTTAACCTGTTCTATAGCAATAAGAACAAAGGGAATGTTCCCTCTATTATAGGAGAAGGAGTGAAGCATGCCATAACTTTGCTGACATGAAATTCCAAGTAAAAATTGATTTTTTTAATATTTCACTACCATTATTTTTCCAGTAAACTTGGCAAAATGGCACAGCTCACAGGATGAATGATGTTTGTCTGTTCTGAAAAAATTTTTTTGTTCACAACAATGTCATACGGTTTACATTTGGGGAAATCAATTTCCTTATTAAGTGAAAATATTGGACATGTAAAGTGTCACTGTTCAAATAAATAAATAAGACCTTACACCCACACCTAATAGAATAACCTTTCAAAAAGAGCAGCTATTTTCGAAAGTTTTTTACAGCTGACTATGGAACTGGAACCTGTAATAGTTTGATCTCCGGTTAGAAATTGAGCATAAACATGAATGCGTACTGTGTCTGCCTGGCATAATTAAAATGGCTCAAATTTCTGGGAAGTTGACCGTAAATCCTGCAAGCAAATGACACATTTCAGATTTACATTTATCAAGCCCAGAGGGGTTGAGATTTACGGTTTACCAAAGTATTGCCTTACAGACATACAGACTCCTTTTTCCACCCTATGTAGTATTGGTGCAGTACAACTGCTCCTTAGGTACTAATGAAACTGCAATAATAGATAACCACATTATGCAAGAAAGTAGGAACACTTAGTAGCATCGCCATATGCACATCAGTGTGAAGCAATAAAGTCATGAGAGGGCAAGGCCATCAGCCAAAGATAACCGCCAGCTCCTGATTAAGTCAAAGATGGAAACGATGGTTTGGAGGTAGTTGCCTGGATGGGAATGCTCATTTTGCTTTTGTCTGGCTTAGCTTCATAACAATACTCACACAAATGGCAGTCATTCTGCAGCAGTACTTATATTTTGTTTTTTTAGCCGCCAATTACTTCATAATTCATTCAATCATTACAGCACCTTTGGTTCAGTAGAATTAATGCTATTCTGTTCAATCAAGCAAGCTCAAAGACAACAATTTTATAACAAAAATAATCATCAACAATTCAAATCTGACATTTTATTTTTACTAGAGTATTGCACAACCCAAGCAAAACCTTCAAATTGTTTCCATAATCTTGTGGAATGGCACAGGTACTATTATTTTATGGAGGTTACAACAAATTCTATTGATTAGTGAGAAATGCACAATTCTCAGGGATGCTTTCAGAGAATTGTTTAATTCACCCAGTCATTATGATAATTTTTATGATCCTATTGATACGAATTGAATGTTGTGTAGCCCATTGAATACACATGTATAGACACATTGAAGAAAAAAGGTCATACAGGTTCAGGTATCCTCCGCCCTCATTCTGAGCTTGCGAGGTTTCCACCAGTGAGTGTATAAGAAGCGGTGGCGACGGGCGCGTGCTTCGGAGGAGAGCCGCGAGCTGTCTCACTCTCCTGAGTTGGCAATAGGGGGCCGCCTATGTGAAAAGCCTTGTACATAGTTCCCCAATTGGACATTCCAGATTCGGGTGGGATTGGAGATGCCAAATTTTTAATTAAAAAAAAAAAAAAACAAAATAAAAAGGTCATACAGCCCACTGAATTGGGAAATATTTGAGAGAATGCTGTATTTTATATAATGCTGGTATTGACTGGGCCTGAATACAGTGAGACGTACGTGTAAGGCTCCTGTTACCTGTCTCCTGTTACAATGCCCTGTTATATTCTCTTATGATGCATGTAATGAACCCAAAGTTTGAAGCACATTAGTGATCAGAGAAATAAGGTCATACGTCACACTCTTAAGTTGACTTCAGAATAACACTCTGACATATCGCCTACATTACACAAGCAGGAACTCCCAGTTCAATAGAACAACTGGATTTGGTCCATTGCGAAGTGAAGTCTTGATAACACCAGAATTTTCCACAGGCATAGCCAATTAGGACGTGCACAAATTACAACATGAACACTGTTTTTGCAGCCAAACTTTCCCAACTTGACTGACTGGCAGACAGAGACTGCTCAAATGAAAACCCTTCTGCACCCTGCAGTACTTATCATACTCCCTATCTCTGACTGCATGCAAGGAAGCACAGTATAAATGTTATGCATTTGGCGTGATGATATGGACTGCAAACCCATTGGGCTATCATAGAAACTGTTATGATCCAGACCAGGAAGCAAGTGCGGAGGCAGAGTACAATCCAATCGTAATATTTATTGACAGCAATACGTTAACAGTGGAGACAGAACCCCAGTGGGAGATTGCACAGTTCAGTCAAGATGCAGTGGGCGAAGGAGGGCATTGCCATTAACCAGCCAGTGGCTTCTGGGATGACAGTGAGGTAAAGTGCACACTTCACTAAAGCTGAACTGATCACAAGGAGGATGGAGTAGCCTGAGGGGAACTTGGTTCCAATCCTGTTGACTGTAGAAGGATTGAGAGCTTGTTCCTAACAAATTGGACAGAGGCAGAGACTTGGAAAAGGTTAACTCAAAGGTGGTCCCAATCCTGGACCCTGAGTAGGCTTCGAAGCTTGTTCAAGTTAAGAAAGTAAAGAGAAAGGCTTCCGCAAATTGCCGTCATTAAAGGTTAGGTTTCAACTAATAAAAATAAAGAGTTTCTATTAGGAATACTGACCATTTTAAGCATGAATAGCAAATTACAGTCGGGCAACTTACAACTTAAAGTTGGGGGTTCAAATGCTCACAGGTACATCAAGAAGTAACTATGAAATACGTTGTAAGACCTAGCCGGGGGAGAGAACACACGCAAGACGTAACTCAATCAGAGACATACTTCTAATAGACACGCAAGTTGCTGAATGGGATGAGAAACAGGAGGCATTCTGCATGCACATTCTGTGTGCATGCAAATTATGACGTAACATTGTCCCCCAGTGGTGAAATAATAGCTGATGCATATTTGCGTCAGTTTGTTCATGTTTAATTATTACTGAAGAACATTTTGTCCTAGGACGTAATACACAGTATTGGTATTACTGAACAAAAGTTTCATAACCCTCTATGGCATGAATTTTTATTTTAGGAGGAAAAAAATATTTCATCCTAGTTTTTGGGAGCTTAGGGGTCCCTGATAATATATCAATAATAAAATACCTCCCCCCAGCCCCCCAACCAGATTTTGGTTTGTTGCCTCAGGGCAACAATATGCTATAAGGGTACTAAAACGCCAAGGTTTTCTAGATTATATAATAGGTGAAATGATGAACAAACAAGCAATAAATGCATTAAAAGAAGTTTTATTTCATCAAACACAACAATTTCAACCAGTTAATCATCTAACAAACATCAGCCACAAATGGTTAATTCATAAGTGGGTTCGAAATTAGCTGCAGTGTGTCTTTGTATTTTTGAATGTGTGTTTCATGTGGGCTACTGACTGAATTGGCATTTTTTTTTCTTTTTTACAAAGCTGTACTATTCTGTATGGAATCTCAGGAAGCAGTTGCTGGTGGATGTGAAACAGAGGTGTTGCATCCATCTTTTTATACAGACTATGTTATTGACAAAGTTGTCTTTGGTGAAATGCCGAGCACAAACAGCTAACGTTCCCTTTGAGTGTGGCTGCTTGCCGCCAGGAAACAAAAAAGCTACCCACTGATTTCTGGTGGCATCGTCTTTTGGAAGAGTTTCAAGTCTCCTTCGATATATCGTGTGGTTCATTTTTGTTAATTATGGTCCCAAGTAGACTCGAATAAAGGATAAAGCCAGAATACGCTTTAGGGGCGTGGCTATCCTCTAGTCCTCGTCTGATACGGTCAGATCCAGAGCCATGGTCCTCCCCGGATCTTCAATTCACGCTCTCGTCCAATAGGAATCACGTCCGGTTTCAAAATGACAAAATGGTGCTGTTCAAATTGCCAAAATCGAGGCTTCCTAAATCGTATGCTGAAACCAATGGGTGACGTCACCATTGCTTCATCCTTCTTTTTAAATTAAATTAAATTAAATCAGGAACAGCAAATACAACCACGTGTGCCTCATGTTTGCATGTTTAAAGGTGCTCTAAGCACGGTTGGGTGACATCACTTCTGTTGATGTTTAAAGTATTATCAATGAAAACAGAGGGCAAGCTCGCCCCTCTGTCCTCCTCTCCCCCTCCCATGCTTCCTGAAACTGTCAAACCCTAAATAAAATTTTTTTTAAAAAACCCAAACCCCACCTCCCATCCCTCTTGTCGGTGATTGGCTGGATGGTCCAGGCTGGACCAGGGATGCGTTTCCCGAAATCACAGATGCTAACTTACATAGTTGAAGCCATTGACTGTGAATGGAAGAACTATGTAAGTTGCTAACTTAGTTAGCAACTACGCTTTTGGGAAACGCACCCCAGGTTGTTTTTTTTTTTGCCTGGGCCGTCCACAGGGACCGCGTTTTGTACAGCATTTTCAGGGGACAGGCAGCTAGCGGATCGTGATCGTGAGATGTTTGCCGTACGTGACAAAAAATGTTCAAGCTTAGAAACCACATAACAAGACTTTGAACACCTTTAACATGCGATATACAGTACTGTTCACGAAAAGACAGAAATCTGACTAGTTACAAGGCCATGAGGATAAAGTGAGAAAGACGGTAGTAACTGGTTCGGGACTGGTCGTCATGGTCGGCTGAGCAGCTCATGAATACATATTATTGATAAACATAGTCCAGTGCAAGGCTCGATGTCTGCTGTCTGCATGAGTCTAACCTTGTATTAGTATACCATGCAGCTCAAAAGCTACATGTATTGTAAAGCTATGTAGACTTACAGGGTCAGATACTGGCCTTGGTAAACACTGGTCACCAGCGACGAAAACTGCCGAACAAAAAAGAAGCCCAAATCATGAACCCCAGAAACGAGCAATTCTGGTGAGAACAATCCTAAATATTAACATAAATGGGTGCACAGCAAGCTTAAATGTACCATTTCGCTTCTCGAATCTTTATGTCAGTTTGCCAGTTCATACGTCAACCCAGTTTTCTAAGTCTTTGAAACTTTGTTTGGTCTTACAAGACCAAACGCAATGAACTTAGAGGTATGTCTCATTTTTTGCTAATTTTATCTCAATTAATTTCTGCTTGAATTTGTATATATTTTGGTAGTCCTAATAAAAATGGTAATATCGCCCATAGAGGAAGACAGGTTCCGTGAAAAATTCGTCACTGTAAGCAGTTTAACATGGGCTTGAACAGAGAAAAATCATTTATTTGCACTTTAAACATTATCTGAAAGATTAAATTTTCCAGTTTTTGAGTATGTTGAGCTGATTAACTTCAGTAAACAAATATATAAATTTCAGAATGTTTAATTATGCTTAATAACTCTGGACCACTCCCAAAGTGAAGGAGAGTATTGGGTGGAACTGCGGATAGGAGATAAGGGCGAGTAAGATGTTGGACTTGGTCTTTGATTGTGCGGACGTTGGGCGTCCCCCACGTGGCGAGACTCAGGGTGGGGCTCATGTCTCTTGTCAGAGTCGGTGTGGCTCCCAAGCCCCCAAAAGTGTTAATGGGTCAGCAAGAGATGGGCTCTACGTACGTCGTCGACGTTATTGCGAATATAGCTTGCATACGCGTTCGATGTCCAGCGGCCGAGGATTTTAATCAGGTGGTCCGGCACTCCTAGCTTGGATGCTGTGGTGGCGGCGCTGATGAGGAAAGGGTGCCCAGAGAAGTATTTGGGTGAAATGTCCGATCTACAACCTCAATTCTGAAAAAGTTGGGACAAAGTGTAAATTGTGAATAAAATCAAAATTCAACGACTTTCAAATCACACCAGCCAGTATTTTATTCACAATAGAACAGAGATAACATAGCAAATGTTGAAACCGAGAACTTTTACAATTTTATCCACAAAATGAGCTCATTTCAAATTTGATAGCTGCCACAGGTCTCAAAAAAGTTGGGACAGGGGCCTGTTTACCATGGTGTAGCATCCCCTCTTTTTAACACAGAGTGCAGGCATCTGGGCATTGAGGAGACAAGTTTCTTGAGTTTAACCATTGGAATTTGATCCCGCTTCTGTTTAATACAGGCTTCCAGCTGCTGGAGGGTTTTGGGTCTCCCTTGACGGACTTTTCGTTTAATTATGCGCCAAATGTTCTCAATCAGTGAAAGATTAGGACTGCAGGCAGGCCAGTTCAGCACAGGGACTCTTCTACTAGGAAGCCATGCTGTTGTAATAGCTGCAGTATGTGGTTTTGTATTGTCCTGCTGAAATACACAAATCTTTCCCTGGAATAGATGTCGTATGGAGGGGAGCATATGTTGCTTTAAAACCTTTATATACCTTTCAGCATTCATGGTGCTTTTTAAAACATGCAAGCGTCCGGCACCATGTGCACTAATGCATCCCCATACCATCAGTGATGCTGGCTTTTGAAATGAACGCTGATTACAGGAGGGGTGGTCTTTCTCCTTTTTAGCCCGGAAGACACGACGCCCATGATTTCCAACAAGAATGTTAAATTTGGACTCGTCTGACCACAGGACACTTTGCCACTTTGCTACAGTCCATTTTAAATGAGCCTTGGCCCACAGAACATGGCGGCGCTTCTGGATCATGCTCAACAATGGCTTCCTTTTTGCATGATAGAGTTTTAGGTGGCATCTGTGGATGGCACGGCGGACTGTGTTTACAGACAGTGGTTTCTTGAAGTATTACTGGGCCCATTTAGTAATGTCAATGACAGAATCATGCCGGTGAGTGATGCAGTGGCGTCTGAGGGCCTGAAGATCACGGGCATCCAGTAAAGGTCTTCGGCCTTGTCCCTTACGCGCAGAGATTTTTCCAGTTTCTCTGAGTCTTTTTATGATGTTATGCACTGTCGATGATGAGACCTTCAAAGCCTTTGCAATTTGACGTTGAGGAACATTGTTTTTAAAGTATACTGCAATTTTTTTATGCAAGCCTTCACAGGTTGGAGAGCCTCTGGCCATCTTTACTTCTGAGAGATTCAGCCTCTCTAAGCCTTCCCTTTTATAGCCAATCATGTTACACACTTGATGCCAGTTAACTTAATTACTTGCTAAATGTTCTTTCAGCTGATTCTCTTATATATTAATTGCTTTTTCAGCCCTTTTTTTTTGCCTGTGTCGCAACTTTTTAGAGACCTGTTGCAGCCAGAAAATTTGAAATGAGCTAATTTTGTGGATAAAAATGTAAAATGTCTCAGTTTCAACATTTGAAATGTAATTCCATGTTCTATTGTAAATAACATATTGGCTCTGAAAGTCATTGCATTTAGATTTTATTCACAATTTACACTTCATCCCAACTATTTCGGAATTGGGGTTGTATTTCAATAATGATTTTCCACATAACTTTATGGTATCTATTGCAAATTTCAAGTCTACTTCGATATCACAATTTTCATTTTTGTGTATTATGGTCCCAAATAGACTAGAACAAAGGAGAAAGCCAGAATATGCTTTAGGGTTGCGACTATCCTCTGGGCCTCGCCTGATACGGTCAGATCCACCCGTAGATCTTTTTTTGAAGGATTTTACAAATATTTACTGGAGATAATGGGAACCCAGAGAGGTCGACAGGTATGCTATTTTTATGTTCCTAAAATGTCAAACACGTTTCCGTGAATTGGATTCAATTTGTGGACTGATTAAAGGGGATGTTCTTTTCTTATCTTTGTAAGAGTGCTCTCAATTACTGGTAAAAATCTTTCTTACCAAAGAGAAGAGCAAAAATGAGAAAACATTGGTGAATCCCAGATATCAATGGGTACTAAAAAATAAGAGAAAATTGTGGATACAAGCACAAAATTTGATCAAATTTGTTTGTATAACGCTTCTTGCATGAGACCCATTGGCTACGCCACAGATACATCAAATTTAAAATTGGCCGTTCAAATCTTAAAAAAGTTACAACTTAATGCAACTGAATACTGGAAAAATACTATTTAATATTTGATGAAAGGAAATCTCAGCAGTACAGTTGCTGCGTAAATTTCTGGGAAAATGACACATTTTATGGGAATAAATCACTCAGACCACAGAATAATTATTCATTAAACCACAGCAGCAGCCTCCTTGCCTGTTATTGTTCTAGGGTTCATGTTCAATGGACTTGGGTCTTATGACTCATGGTATGGGTCCTGATCTTGAAAAATAACCCCCCTGATAGAACGTGACTTTCAGATATTTGTGTATATGTATATTTTATATATATATATATATAAATGACTAATTTGAGAAATAAATATGCCAACAACAGTCGATTGCCCTGATACACTACATAGTATGGCCCTAGTTCAGAAAATATCCAATGAGCATCTTAGAATGAGTACGTCCCAATTGAACTCATACTGTATTCTCTCTATGCAAGTTCAGTTAATGCTGGACATTTCTAGAGTTAGTCTTTTAATTTTAATCAGTATCCATTTCATGCCTTGAATACTTTATAATTCATCCAACTCAAGAGAATAAGGGTTTTTACGGTTCCCGGTCTATCACAAGCAATTTCATATGACATTTTGTAAAATATGCAATGGAGCCCAGAGGGCACTTCTCTGACATGGGACAGTTCAGAGTGTTGGACATAGCCTACCCTACCCACCTCATTTCCTCCTGCCTAGTTAATATGTTGATAATGTGCAAGCCTTGGTTTATTATTTATACCAAGCATGGGAGGGCCCTGTCGTATCCTCACAGCGTACCAAGTTTAATTATTGTAAGAATATCAGAGTCCTGGCAGCTATATCCAATCCAAACTAACCCGTCTAGTTACTCATTCCATCAGTCAACTGAATGAGAAATTAGTGCAAAATGTGGCAATAACAAAGATACAGAATGTACTGTTCATTCACAGCCACAAAACAAAACTCACATGAGAATCCTCAACAGCAAATACAAGATATAGTGTATAATATTGTCAATATAAAAAGTAATGATTAGACTATCCTTTGCAGCTTTGTGTCAATATCCAGAGATCATGGAAAAAAACTAAATGAAAACAATTTGATTAAAAGTTAAAAAAAAAAAAAAACAAAGCGTGAAACCGGGATATAGAAACCTACTTATCAACAGCACCAGACTTAGATCCTGAGCCCCATCAAAGCCACGCACAGACATGGAACATAGTTTAAAACAGCACTGTCACCGCACTATATATGTGTGAAAATGTTTTATTCTTTTATTAGTGTTATTTTTCTTCCTTTGTCTCACTCTGTCCTTATCTTTGCTTCCTTAAAGCCACTTTTAATTTCTTTTGATGTAAGAGATAAGATTTACCCCAGACACATAATACATAAAACATAATACAAAGATTGCCTAATCCTTATGTCTATATCCACACACTTGGTGTCTCCATAGAATCCGCATTGAGGAGATACAGTGCGTTTACTTGAGTGCAAAATGCAGGGCAATATTTTGGTCTTATCTTATCTGTATTTCAACATCAAAATATTTTGGATCCAGGCTCAGCATTGTCATTGTCCCTATGTAGAGCCCCCTGTAATTTCCTGTCCAAACCACTGCTGTAAAAGAAAGATGTTTTATGGGGTTTTGACAAAGTACACGGTGATTGGTGGGTGAGACTTATAGCATCTTTGAAATTCGAACACTCAGCAATTTAGTAATTTAGCTGATATTTTACTTCTGTGTGCAGTATTTTGTTACTGCCAAATGTTCGGCATTTAAATATTTTTTGGCAAATTGTGAGATATATGGATATGACCAAATGTGACAGCCAGTCATTTCTTGAGGGCTGGGCACTGAGTCTGACCCATAAGGCCCGTGTTAACAGGTGGATGCGCTTTCATTGTACACCACTCTGATTTATGGGTGCTGCCAAAGTAATGCAATATAAAAGCAGAAAGAGGTGGAAAGATGTCCCCTTGAAAGGCATATTTTATGATTTACCTGGTTCAGATTAGAACAGCTGTAAGAATGTATTTTGAATCCTGTTGAAATCCTTACTGTCACAACCCATGTGTCTGCTAAATTGGTTCTTTCTCTTGTTTAGCAGTCCTACGAGTTGTTCCAGTTGATTGATTACTCGCTATTCCCATATTGCGATTAACTGTAGCCACTGATTGTCTTGTGTATATAGGTTGTCGGATTTGTCTTTTGTTGGGGCTGGATCATTGCACTAGTAGGAGTGATGCTAACCTCTGTAATGGGGAAAAAAAAAAAGCCACTAGATGGCAGTATTGACATTTTTTTTCTTAAGCCCAATCTAAAGCTAGGTTTGGGCATGTCCTGGGCATGCCTCAGAGGGGGCTGGAAAAGAGTATATAAGGAGAAAAATCGAGAGAGTGTAGTAGTAGGAGAAATTGCAAGGAGAAATTGTGGAAGGATACATTTGACCAGACCTGTCACTCTTTTCAAGACCTGTGAAGCTTTTTGTGGATTTTTGCCTGTGTTGGAGCATTTTCCTGTCCCAGGACATTGCAACATAGCAGCCCATCTCCATTACAAAGGAACTGTAAATATCTCATTTTTTATTTGATTTCAATCTTGGTCAGTAGGGTAGAGTCTGTAAATTAGTTCTAAGTATTTGTTTAATTAAATCTGTTGAAGTTGAAGAATTTTGTCTGTCATCCCTTGCTGTCCGTGACGCCGTAACAAATTGACGTCATAACAAATTGGGGCCATAACACCTCTTACTTGAAATTCTAGGTTTCCGCCTTGGTGTCCATTCCACTGAGCTAACTTTTTAGCGAGCAAATAATTAGGTACAGGAGGTTCTCCAATCCTTCTTCCATTTCTCCTCTTCCTCCTGATTATATACGTGCCCTAGTGCAGTGGTTCCCAGTCTCGGTCCTGGGGCACCCCTGTATATGCAGGTTTTTGTTTCCAACCACGATTGCATAGCAGAGTTTTCATAAGCTGTTAGCTTGTCATAATTAGGTGCATTTCATGTTTAAAGCAGTTATTTACCGTTGCACTTTCTGAAGCCCAACACCCCCTTAGCGGTAACGCCAGTGTTACAAGATATTCAAATGACTTGCTGTGAGTCGCTGACCACTAAACACATAACCGCTTTCAAGCTGTTCCTGCTCAAGATCGCTTGATTAATAATCACTCAATTTATTTACTGAATAATCAAGACCAATATATAAGCCTGTGATTACTAAAAAAAGTATTAAGAAATGACAGATCACTGAAAGGCTACATTGACATTGTACTTAACCCTTTGATTCATAGAGTACACTCAAACGTTAGCTACATCTGACAACAACTGAAATTATAGCGCAGTGTTAATCAGTGTTGTTGTTTGTGCGACTGAGTAGCGCGATTTATATTCTTCTTAAGGTTGAGCTAGTATAGCTAACGCTTGCTTTCTTACTTAATTTGTACTGTCATAAAACTTAATTTTCAAAAACGATCAATGGTTAGAATAATGTTAATTAACCACGTTTCTCCTGGCAACAATAATGAATGCATGTGATGGAAGCTGTTATTGAATGAGTATTGTGGACAACATATGGAAATTAGCTAAAGAAGACAGAATCTGGAACATCTACTCTGCTGAGCTTAATGTTTTTTCCACATTGTCCCTGATAAATAAATAATAATAATAAAAAATTCTGTAATGTTTTTCCATTAAATAAACATCGAATATATCGGATTTTATATGACGGATTTTCGCTTACATCGGACAAAATGTCTAGTCCGATCACAATGCATTTCCATTCAAAAGCACTCGTGTATACCAGTCAAGCTGGTTCACACCATGCACATACGCAGTCGCAAAAGAGCAACGAAATGAAGTTCGGCTTTTCTACACTGTTATAAACTGACTGAATTTAACCGTTAAATTAACGCATTGTCTCCTTGTCATTTTAACTGTAAGAGGAGTACTTCGCGCATTTAACCGTGGTTTACACTGAACATGCACTGAACTCTGTGGTAAACTTATTGTAAAATTACAGTTAAAATAACTGGCAAAAAGGTGCCAGTTAAATTACCTGGCAAAAAAGGCTTCAGTTTATTCGTTTATTTATTAACACGCAAAATCATCCTGTTATCCATTGTGTCTGGGCAAAGACGGATTAAATGAAGACAACAAGTAGGTAGGCTATGAACACTTCAGAATGAAGTTGTTCCGATCGTAATACACAAAGCATAAATTCATATATGCACATAACGACTAGTTTCTTCCAGGTATAGACCTGAGTCAGACTCACAGGCACAGCTGGATGCGAACGCTTTTTCTTTGAACGAAACGAAAACGTAGGTAACTGAGCGATAATATAAAGGTAAGGCAATCGCAGAGCTTATTCTTTAGCTTTGCCAAATAATGGAGCGTAAATATTGTTGATTTACAATTCTTTATTCGTGTCCTTTTTTAAGTGTGAAGAGATAAAAAAGAACGCGGAAAACAAGTCCCCCACCCAAAAAATAATAATTTGTCAACACCCATGTGTACTGTTTAGGCTACATGTGCCTCATTGGACAAGACGGCAGAGCAATTCTGCCGTGTACACTTTGGTCCAGCCAATGACGTTGTCCACTCTAGTTTTTTTTATATCTCTGAGAGCATGACGACCTTTGGGGAACATGACGACCGTATACGAAAGGGCCAACCGCGGCGGCGCTGGGGGGGGAGCTTGGGGGTGCTATAGCACCTCTAAAGAAGCCCATAGCACCCCCAAGAAATGTTCAACAAATTTTTTTTTTCGCCTGTCAGCAAATAAACTATTCTTTGTTCAAATATGTGACATCATTTTGTCGTCACTGGCTATTTTAGTTAGTCTGTATATCTATTAGGCAAATACAGCGATTAACAAACGCACGGTAAATAACGTATTTTCAAGTGTTCTATCGGCGATTACATTGATTACGGTACCTGAAAGCATCACCTGACATGCTGAACCTATCGTTTGCTGCGCACAATGCTGCAGGGTGAAGTTGCCTTCAGACGTCGACTTCCAGGCTGCTCAGCCTGTCAGGCTGCGTAAACACCGCCCCCAAGTACAGCCAATCAGATCGCGAGCAAGAGTACAACCAATCCGCTCACGAGACAGCCAATTCAATTCGGAAGCCTTTACTCGGGAAGTGGGCTTAAGAACAACAATATTGTTAATAACGAATGCGTTCAATCTTCTTTTCTCATTAAAGAAACTGATTAGTGAGGTAACGTTAGATATTTCAGCTATTTTTATTATGTTAACCAATGCAAACAAGTGCTTTTTTTTTGTCTTACAGTTAACTTATAGACCTAACCTTAGCAAAACAAGTAATACACGTTAACTTACACTTGAAGATATTTTGTAGGAGTGTTTAACTCTGTTTGAGACATAAAACTGGCCCACTTGTGAGATATTTTGTTCAATAAGCTGTCTAGTTGAGCTTCTTAAAAACTTCAACTGCAAGTTGCTATAATGTTAGCTGCCTTCAAGGATGATTGTAGAGACTAGTGCCTTGCAGGCTGGTTAGAAGGCTAATGTTGATTTCATATTGTATAATATTCAGTAGTATTGCCTCAAATGCCTTCAAGGCTGATTGTAGAGACTAGTGCCTTCCAGGCTGACCGTAGAGACTAGTGCCTTGCAGGCTGGTTAGAAGGCTAATGTTGATTTGATATTGCATAATCTTTAATAGCATTCAGTCAGATGCCTTCAAAGCTGATTGTAGAGACTAGTGCCTTGCAGGCTGGTTAGAAGGCTGTATAATCTTCAATTGTATTGCCTCAGATGCCTTCAAGGCTGATTGTAGAGACTAGTGCCTTCCAGGCTGACTGTAGAGACTAGTGCCTTGCAGGGTGGTTGGTAGGCTAATGATTTCATATTTATATATATATATATATATATATATATATATATATATATCAGATCAAAATTTCTGTTACTGTGAATAGCTAAGCGAGTAAAAAATGACTGCTCTCCAAAAGGCATAAAGTTAAAGAGGACACATTTCCTTTATATTTTTAAGCAAGATTACTTTTTTAATTTCCATCCTTTTAATGTTTAAAAATGGCAAAAAAAAAAAAGGAAAACGGTCCAAAGCAAAAAGTTTGGGCACCCTGCATGGTCAGTACTAAGTAACACTCCCTTTGGCAAGTATCACAGCTTGTAAACACTTTTTGGAGCCAGCTAAGAGTTTTTGAATTTTGGTTTGGGGGATTTTGCCCATTATTCTTTTTCAAAGGCTTCTAGTTCTATGAGATTCTTTGGCTGACTTGCATGGACTGCTCTTTTGAGGTCCATTCACACAGATTTTCAATGCTGTTGAGGTAGGATACCTTGAGGGCTGCGGTGAAACCTTCAACTCGCACCTCTTGAGGTAGTCAGTTGTGGATTTTTGAGGTGTGTTTAGGATCATTATCCTGTTGTGGAAGCCATCCTCTTTTCATCTTCAGCTTTTTGACAGATGGTGAGATGTTTTCTTCCAGAATTTTCTGAAATTTAATTGAATCCATTCTTCCTTCGACCAGTGAGATGTTTCCTGTGCCACTGGCTGCAACACAAGCCCAAAGCAGGATTGATCCAACCATGTGCTTGACAGTTACAGAGGTGTTCTTTTTATGAAATTCTGCATCCTTTTTTTCTCCAAACATACCTCTGCTCATTGCAGCCAAAGACATCTAGGACTTGTTTCCGAAATGCATCAGTCTTGTTCAGATGTTCCTTAGCAACCTTCTGATGCTGAATTTCATGGTGAGGATGCAGGAAAGGTTTCCTTCTCATGACTCTTCCATGAAGGTCATATTTGAGCAAGTGTCGCTGAACCGTAGGGCAGTGCACCATGACACCATGGTGTGCTAAATCCTGCCAAAGGTCTTTTGTTGTCCAACGGGTGTTTTGATTTACTTTTCTAGTAATCCAATGAGCAGTTTTCTTGGTCTTCCAGACCTCAAGCTGACCTCCACGGATTCTGTTGACTGCCATTTCTTAATTATATTATGAACTGAGGAAATCGCAACCTAAAAACATTTGCTATCTTCTTATAGCCTTCTCCTGCTTTGTGGGCATTAATTATTTTCATTTTCAGAGAGCTATACAGCTGCATAAAGGACCCTATGGCTTCTGATTGTTGGGCCAAGGATAGAGAAGTCTGGGTATTTTTAAACTTCAAAATTTGCATCACCTGGCCTTTCCTAACGATGATTGTGAACAAGCCATAGCCCTAACAAGCTAAATACGATCTGAGACTATAGTCAAAGCTACCTGAGAGCTCAAATCTTTTGGGGTGCCCAGACTTTTGCACGGTGCTCATTTCCTTTTTTTTTTTTTGCTCTAGAATTGTACAAAACAAAAGTAATACACCAATACTGCTTAAAATATCCAAAAATAGTGTTGTATCTTTAAATTTATGCCATTCAAAAATCAGTTCATCTTCTACTTGCTTAACTATTCTCAGTAACAGAAATTTTGATCAGGGGTGGCCAAACTTTTGCATACAACTGTATATATGTGTGTGTGTGTGTGTGTGTGTGTGTGTGTGTGTGTGTACAATTCTGATGCCTTCAAGGCTGACAGTAGAGTCTCCCACAGCATTACTGAGGGGGCCTCTACTGAGTTGGAGCCTTCAAGGCTAATTTAAAATCTTCTATTTTTCAGCCCATAGATTTACTACAGTTCAAATCAACCACGTTACCTCAGAAAATGACAGCGGTGTTGTTGCATATTGACATCGTCTTTACTTTTTACACTCTTTTTAGGAGTTCAAACGATGTTTCGGCACCGTCGTGGAGCCCCATCTCCCTGCCCCGCTAAAAAAAGCGCCCGCCCCATCACCCACCCGGGGCCTTGATGTTCCTGCAGCAGCACCCGCCCTAACACCCACCCCGGGCCCTGATGCCTTGAAGGCATCTGACTGAATGCTATCAAAAATTATACAGTATGAAATCAACATTAGCCTTCTAACCAGCCTGCAAGGCAATAGTCTCTACGGTCAGCCTGGAAGGCACTAGTCTCTACGGTCAGCCTTGAAGGCATCTGACTGAATACTATCAAAGATTATGCAATATGAAATCAACATTAGCCTTCTAACCAGGCTGCAAGGCACTAGTCTCTGCAATCAGCCTGGAAGGCACTAGTGCTCTACAATCAGCCTTGAAGGCATCTGACTGAATACTATCAAAGATTATGCAATATGAAATCAACATTAGCCTTCTAACCAGGCTGCAAGGCACTAGTCTCTACAATCAGCCTGGAAGGCACTAGTGCTCTACAATCAGCCTTGAAGGCATCTGACTGAATACTATCAAAGATTATGCAATATGAAATCAACATTAGCCTTCTAACCAGGCTGCAAGGCACTAGTCTCTACAATCAGCCTGGAAGGCACTAGTGCTCTACAATCAGCCTTGAAGGCATCTGACTGAATACTATTAAAGATTATACAATATGAAATCAACATTAGCCTTCTAACCAGGCTGCAAGGCACTAGTCTCTACAATCAGCCTTGAAGTCATCTGACTGAATACTATTAAAGATTATACAATATCAAATCAACATTGGCCTTCTAACCAGCTTGCGAAGCACTAGTCTCTACAATCAGCCTTGAAGGCAGCTAACGTTACAGCAACTGGCAGTTGAAGCTTTTAAGAAGCTCAGCTAAACAGCTTATTGTACAAAATATCTCACAAGTAGGCCATTTTTATGTTTCAAACAGAGTTATACTTGAAGTTATATTGTAGAAGTGTTTCAGTTAACAAGTATGACCTGTTTAGCTAAGGTTCAGTGTATAAGTTAACTGTAAGACAAAAAAAAAAAAAAAAAAAAAAAAGCACTTGTTTGCATTGGTTAACATAATCAAAATAGCTGAAACATCTAACATTACCTCACTAATCAGTTTCTTTAATGAGAAAAGAGGATTGAACGCATTCGTTTTTAACAATATTGTTGTTCTTAAGCCCACTTCCCGAGTAAAGGCTTCCGAATTGAATTGGCTGCCTCGTGAGCGGATTGGTTATACTCTTGCTCGCGATCTGATTGGCTGTACTTGGGGGCGGTGTTTACGCAGCCTGACAGGCTGAGCAGCCTGGAAGTCGACGTCTGAAGGCAACTTCACCCTGCAGCGCGCAGAATTGCCTTTATGCACGGTTACTTCCTTGTTACGAATAAGCCAGCTCAATCGCTTCCGGTCACGTCGAATCGCCGCTGTCAAAACACTCTTAACACTCAAAACAAATGTCAAAGACGATGTCGTATACACGTTGCCTCCAACAATTACGGATATAAACAGCGTTCGACCCGCCACCGCAAGCAACCTGTAAGCTCCATTCCTTTACTAGAGCAGATATGATCCAGCATCTCGGTCATAGCGAAGTATGTAGATGGAGCTTAGTTAGTTTCTTGGTCTTGTGTAAGCCGTAGCCAGCTTGGAAGCTTTGAGTTAGGAGCCCGTGTTTCAGCAGCTAGGCACCATTTGGTCCGCCTCAGCTCCAGCAGCGATCCGTCTTTTTGCTCAATTTTGGATTAGCCGAGAGGTAGGCGGAGTGAATAGCGACCAAATGAGCTTCAGAGTGGATATTCAGTAATAGCTTGCTAGCGGTCGCTAAATGTGTTCCTTCATAAAGTCCATCATCCACAAGTTAGCCAGCTGCATTAACCTAATTAATAAGCCAAGCGACAACAGAAAACAGTGTCACTAACTAGCCACGTTTGGCTATTTTCGGTGTCCAGTGACGCTCCATTTACATGACAAAACAAAAGTGAAACTAAGAGCAAGGGCTCCTGGTCGAGGTCCAGAAGCACCTTTAATTATACGACGCGATAGAGAAGTTGCGCGTCGTAGTGGCATCATTCGCTAATAAAGCTAAAGGTCATGGATTAGCTGGGCAGCTGATGAAATAACCATGGTTTAGCTGTTAGAGCTGTTGGCCACAGTAACCCATTAATTCAGCATTCACCGAAGTCAAAACGTAGGGTGATAATGCTTTATAGGCTATCATTGAGGAATGGAGGACAGGACTAATGCTGCAGTGTATTCCCGGAAAAAAACGGCTTTCCCCTGGGTTGATGTTTTATGTGGGTTTTTTTTTTTTGTTTTGTTTTTTTGCTGTGGGAATTTGTTTTGGAGCTTCAGTTATGTCTTTTCCAGACATGATACTTGATTACACATCAGACCTGAGAATAGCAGTGATAGGCTAGTTGAGCCCTGCAAATTTAAAATAAAGACTCGATGTTTAAATATGTCATTGGTGGCCCGTCTCACTTCATAATGTGCATGATTTTGTGTTGGTTTAGACTTGTGATGAATATATAAATTGGTAGGCTATATCCACAACTCCTTAGAACCTCCAGTAGTAGTCAAGTCTACCTCCCCCCCCAGGTCCCACGATTGTCTTAGCACCTCCATCAATTCTTAAGCTCCCTTCCAGCACCCCCATCAAAAATAGTCTTGAGCCGCCACTGGATTTGCTGAATGCAAATAATTTTCTGTTGGTGTCCGGAACTCCAGTGGGGAAAAAAACATTCGCTTCCCGCCCCCCCCCCCCCCACCTTTGGGAACCATTGTCCTATACAGATTGCAAAGAATCTACATGCGAAATAACAAAGAAAAAATATGTTTCTGCTGTGTGCAGATTTTGTCAAATCGCCCTGACCGAGACTGCCAGTACCAGGGTTGGGTTCAATTACTTTTTTCAACTAAGCTTATGCCGTTGGCAGCCGACCGCAAGGGGTATATCCCTGAAATTCCCCAATCCCCGAAGCCCCCCTTTATTAGATTCCCCTTTACTAGACGTACAATATGAGGCAAATTTGAGGTCTGTATAAGTAATTATTCCAGAGATATGGTTAAAAACTGATTTTTTCAATATATAGCACCACCTGGTGGCAAACCTAGGAGTGCATACTTTTTTTTTTTTTTTAAAGATAATTTTTTTGGGAATTTTTCCTTTATTAGATAGTTATGCAGTGTAGAGAGACAGGAAGGTTGGGGAGAAGAATGGGGGAAGACATACAGCAAATGACCCGAGCCGGAATCGAACCCAGGTCACTGCGGGAAGGACACAGCCTTTATGGTGCACGCGCGTAGACCGATGAGCCACTGGGGCGCCCCAGGAGTGCATACTTGCCCAAAATCTAATCAGTTCGTCTTCTCTACCATATCTACCCCCATGCTAAAAATGAGAAGCCAATGTAAAGTATTTTGTGAGTTATCGCGCTAACGGCTAAAATCTGCGGACGCGGTGGGGCGAAACCAGGATATCCCCGAAACTCGTATTTTGGGGGTATAATTACAGTAATTGTAATCAATTACTTTTGTAATTGTAATTTAATTTTAATTTAATTTTTTATTGAAAAGTAATCAATCAATTGTAATTGAAGAAAGTAATTGAACCCAACCCTGGCCGGTACAACGTCAATTTTCACCAGGCACTTGAAGAGGAATCTTGCCGAGAGGTAAGCTAACATAGACTGCCTCTGCTCTTAAACTCTGTGAGGAAAAAAACCTCCCAAACGTCTCAAGACCAAGCACAACTTGTACATACTTAGTATATTATTGTGAAAATGTTGTACATGCATGCACAGTATTATCTGTTCAGGACTCGGAAGTTGTTTGCAAGCATCTGCTGGCTAACCCTGGTTAACTGCAGTTAATCTCGCTAGCTCTAGCTGAGTTAACGGTCATAGGTAAGGTCAGTTATGTCTAGCATTTTATTAAGTAAATTTCCTAGCGAATTCACTGGATGAAACATATTGCTACTCAGTCATAGTATTGGGGAGCTTGTGCTGTTTTCAGGGCCAACGCTAGAACTGGGAATTGGGGGGCACAGACACATCCCTTTATGACGAGAATTAGTCCTGGCAAGCTCTCAATCATTTTCCTTTATTGACGCGTTTTCCAATTATTGTAATTGGCAACTGAAGGCACGGATTCTCTCCATATGCGATCTAACAGCGATGAAATCATGGCCTAAATTCAGTACAGAAAAATAATTTACTTAATAATAGGCTGGTCTGCATTCCAATGAAATATCGCCTTTCACTCGCGGTATTGCGTGGGTTGATAAAAAAAAAAAAAGTGGCACTCGGCAAAAAGCATGCGGTTCAAGCTATTTGCGCGGGTATGCAATTTTGAATAACAATGATTTAAATACAGCAAACACGCGTCCAGATGAATGATTGTCATCTTACCTCATCGGGGAGAACAAGCAGCACCTGTTAAGTGTGGAGTGCCCTCGGAGTGAACCTTTTGTTAATCATGAAAATGACAGAGAACAGGTCAGGACTAATAATTGTTTTAAACGGATGTTTTGTGCAACCCAATTTTCAGTCTTCTGGTTCCGTCACTGTACTGAATTTAGCCCATGATTTCATCACTGTTAGATCGCATATGGAAAGAAACCGTGCCTTCAGTTGCCAATTATGATAATTGGAAAACGCGTCAATAAAGGGAAATGATTGAGAACATGCCAGGACTTATTCTTGTCATAAAGGGACGTGTCTGTGCCCTCCCATTTACCAGTTCTTGTGACAGGCCTGGCTGTTTTACAAATGAATGGCTTTGAAGTTTTGAGGATAGCTATGTATGCAGGGTAACTACTGAGGGTCTTATAAATGTCCTGGTGTCATGTTGAGTGTTCTGAACTTTCGTGTCTTCAATGGCTTTATCTGAAGCCATCAGCCAGATGAAAATAGCTAAAAACGGCAGGTGGTCGACTGTTGGTGCTTGCCCCCTATTTGCCCAGTTTGTCATTATTACCGCCGATATCAGTCCTGCCGAGTAAAAGTCGCTAAATAAGGCAGGCTATTCACTGGTTTCAGAAGATCCCAAAATTCATGCAAGGGAACTTTCCTCATAGGCTATCTGTTTTCCAGCTTTGTGAAGTTGGCACCCCATATGACGAAAATTTGAATGAAACCCATTACATTTGTTTCCGCTTCGTTTGTGCAAGTTTGTGTAGGCAAAATTAGAATTCATCGCCTGCCGCTGCTATTCATTTTGGATGGAAATCTAATGTCTCCGGAACGGTGACAACAGATTTTGGACTGTGTAACCATACCAATCCCTAACAGGAAAAAATTTAAATTCCTATAAAGTCTCAATCTTCCGAAAGGTCAATAATAGCTGTTATGCAGTTGCTACACACAATTACTTTCACCCAAACACTGCCCATATTTACAGTGAAGTGAAAACTTTTTTTGGTCTTGGTCTCGGTCTTGGTCTCGTCCTGCTCTGGTCTTGGTCTCAAAATGGTCTGTCTTGGTCTTGGTCTCGGTCTTGTCTTGGTCTCGCTACCCTTTGGTCTTGGTAGTGTCTTGGTCTCGGCTAAGGCGGTCTTGACTACATCACTAGCGGGTACACTACCGGCCCCCAAGATAAAAATTGAAAACAAATTTGGTCGGCGGCTTCCCGCCCTCGCCGACCAAAAAAAACAGGATACAAGTCCAATATCAGCCTTATGCCAATCTCCGTTCCGACGTGAGTAGGAGAGGAAAAGTAGGAGTCTCGTTCCGTCGCCACTGCCCAGTGAACAAGAGGATCACGCCGCTGCAAGACCCGCACACCCAAGCTGGCGATAATCCTCCAGTTCTGTCTTCACACCGCTGTTGTCACGCCCAAGGGGCGATTATGAACAGTGGACTGGATGATTTGTTATATTTGTGTCTTACCTGTGTGTTGTCAATTCTCTGTCGCGTCTTGCATAATGGACTAATTGGCGGCGATTAATTATGGGTGATCAGCTGTGGACATTCAGATTGGCTGGCCACTCTAATATTAGCTCGGGGTAGAGGGATGGAAGAGCATCAGGGGAGAGGGGCTGACTCACGTTAACACCGGTGTGAGCTCCATTAGCATGGACTATTGTTGGGGGCTGCTGTATGTTCAGTGCTTCTGTATTGTTTCTCTGTCTCTCTCTCCCTTTCTCTCTCTGATCCACTTCCTGGCAATTGTGCGTCCTGCTGCTGTGATGGTGACTCGGGAACTGGCTGGCTGAAGCAGATGTGTTGCAAATGAGGAGGAAAGGCTGATACTAATGCAGTGAGGGGACCTATAAATCCATTCCATGTGTATCTCGGTGTCTGCTGTTGTGGTGCACCACGCACTCAGTGTGTGTACTTCTCCTCAGGCAATGCAGCCGACCGGTGGAGGATCAGCGATGGTGCTGGAGGACTGCAGGCATGCGATGACCAAAATACGGCACACTCAATCCAACCTGAAGGGAAGTCCATTTGAGTGCGTGAGTTTGCAATGTGTGAGGTTGCCACACAGCCTCTGTTGCTCTTCCGCAGGCTGGCTCGGGTGGGCGGTTCCTCTCGCAGCGTCACTGGAGACACTCTCCGCCAGTCGGCAGTGGACTTGTGGTGTGGACACGTTCAGCGGGGCCTGGATGCTGGGGCACACCCCCTCGCAGGGGATTAGACTATGGGCCGCCAGTCAATGGCAAAGGACGGTGGATGGACTTTTGATGAGGTCGTGAGCTTCTGATTCGCTGGGATGTTGTGTGCCAGCCTTACAATTGTGCCTTGGGACATTCCTTGTTTGCATTTTGGTGGGTTTTTCTTTTTCTTTTTTTTCCTTTCTTGGCTACTTTTTTCCTTTTCTTTCCTTTTTTGTTTTCTTTTTCTTTTGTTTGTTTGGTTGTTTTGGGGGAGTGCAGTTTGTGGCTGTGGCTGAGCCAACTGCCCCAAGGTTTAATGATTTGAATTTTCTGTTTGTGTGTCTATTGCCTATTCCAGATGTGGGGGTTTGCCTCCTCATAGGGGACGGTTGGAAGGTTGTGGCAGCGGCTCTTGTTCACCCCTGTGGGTTGCCGTGCTAATCTAGCTAGCCTTATGCTTAGTGCTCTTGTATGGGTTAATGATTTGTGTGCTGTATGCGGTGCAATTTTACCTGTGTAACTAGCCACTCTATTTTGCTGTTGTTGTGTCTGTCTGCTGCTGCATGGTGGGTATAAATGGTCTGTGAGGGGGTTGACAATAAATATTGTAAATCGCATTCTCGGTACTGTGTTGCTTGGTCAAGGGGTCCTGAAGTGTCTGTGCAGGGAACAAACAGAAAATTGGGATCATACTGGGCTGCGAATCCCTCTCCTAAAACAAACCTTGGCCTCAGCCTCGACACTGTTCCAGACACTGCTGCCCCATATGACTCCCTGGCCACCAACCACTCCTCCCAGCGGAGCAGAAAAGACAAAAAAAAGCAATACTCCATCACATGCAGGCTGATCGCTAGCCCGAGCACACGTCTGGTGAACGGTAAAAAGCACTCTTGTTAAATCGACAAGTGTTTGCGGCTGGCTTACTCTCCCCATCCGATGCCGGTTCTGCTTGTCCGCTGGACGCAGCTTCAGACTCTTTAGCCAGCAAGCTAGCACGCCATCTGCTCAACACCACGCCAGAACAACTCCTTGGTTCTCTCCTCGCCGTCGCTGTGATATCACGTCATCACCCAGCGCCACCAGGGAAGCCCACACGCAGCTTCACCAACACCCTGCTTAAAAAGGATTTCTGCCCCCCAGCATCCAATGATTCACTTGACCCCCATGACAAAGTCCATCAGTCCACATATATTAAAATTCCTGCGCAGTGTCCCCCCGCCCACCGGCAGCAGCACATTACAATACAAACTTGCCAATTAGTAAACACAAAATTCCTCCGTCTAACATGTGACACTTATCCAACCGATATAAAAAAAGCTGAAAGTTTCTCACCATCTTCCTGGAAAGTAAACGAGGCAAAACAAGGGCATAAGTTCTGCTCCACTCTCAGTAGAGCCGTATGCAGTGTCGAGAGCAGCTAAGCACTCAGTAGCCATGGCAGACGGGTTACTGACCTTCAAAAACTGTATAATGTCTGCAGCAAGCCCACACAAGCTCTCAACAATACGTTGCCTTTTCACGGTATCGGTGCACTGCCACTCAGTCACCATCTGTATAGCCCTCTCCATCCAGACATCATACTCCTCTTCCCCTGGGGGAGCAGGTTTCAAAGCAGAAAACAACCTCGATTTCCTATTACTAGGAGCGTCAGCTGAGGCCTGGTTACAGCGATCCACTAGCTTGCCAATAGCTTCAACCAAATCAACATTGACGCTAGGTGCCGGAGGCCGGGTGCCCATAACAATAGCCTTCACGTCACCCATAAACTTACCCTCACGCTGAAGCAACGGCAACAGCTTAGCCTCAAAAGCATCTCCTTCAGGGACAGGGCCAGCTGACTGCAAACTACTCACAACATGAACATCCTATTGGTGCCTCCCAAATACTCCTTTTTCACTGCTGGGTGAAGCCAAGCACAGATAATTAGCCTATATGCTTAAGGCTCACAGTTACTAAAGTGTCACATTAAAACTGAACAGCAGCGCGACAGGATCCTGTGTTCTCAGCGGTGGATGGTGAGCTGGCTGAAACTCCCCGTGCACCAGTAGGCCAGTGCTAATGCCCTCGATTTAAAATGTTAATAATATTTAATAATAATAAAAGAAATAATTGACAATATAGATCCGTTTAGTTGCGCGTGGTGCCCCCACTGTGCAAATACTACACTTACCTTGGAGGTAGTGTATGGCGTATTGACACAGAATTGAACTTAACAGTGAAATGTTAAATTAGTGGTGGATGCGGAATTAATAAAACTTTAGTGTATAACACACCAACTAACTAAACCAGCACTCATAAGTAGAGTACATAAATTAGTTACCAAAACACCCAGGTTATAATTAATAATAATAATGAAGAAAAATTTATTCTTCATTTATTCTTTATTAAATTTAACTAGAAAAGTGCAGTTCCAGAGGAAACTGCGTGGGCAAGCTGGAAGCTGCCGATAATGTGAGGTTCAAGTTGTTGAAAGAGTAAGGTTTAAGCTGCTAAAAATGAGTTTAAAGTTCTGAAAATTAAAATTATTTATGTCAGTAGTATATTTTGTCCTTTAACTGTGATATTAAAAAAAACATAACAAAAGAAAAATGAGAAAAATCTCCACACTTTAAAAGGTATGAAAATGCCAAAGGGAAATACTAGTTAAAGTGGTTTTGTACATAAAAGAAAGTAAAGGGGTTGAACTGCTTCAAGTAGGACTGTATCGACGCTTTGAAAGAATCAAATGCAAATGCCTGTAATTGAGATCGTTGTGACAGATAAAACAACTGCCATTCAGACAGTGGACTATATTTATACTTGCCAGCAACTTGACTGTACATAATAAAGGTAAACATAAATAGCAACATTTTATGTTGCATGAATATTTAGAAAAAAACAAAATTATTCTGAATATTTTGTAGGAGTATACGTATTGGAGTACATATGTAACATATTGGAGTATAAACAGCAGAAATTCAGCAGGAGGGATTAACCAATATGCTGGGGCCGGTCGCACGCACCTACTGGACTCAGGCCTGACTTGAAGCCAAGTTGTGCGATCGTAGAGGCATAACTTCAAGACCACTGCACCAGCTGGTGGTAAACAGTATTCACGAAGACTGGGGGTAAATTCAACGCCAACTGACGGGAGGCGTAAAGTGAATTTCCTGGCCGTTTCCTAAGGAAACCACTTACTAAGGAAGACCTCCCCAAGATGCAACGTTACCACACGTCATACCAATTTCATATTTCTTCGAGATAAATTAATGTCGTTTCCTACTGAAATGTTGACGTAAAAATACGCTGTGTAATTAAGAAAAAGAACTTCGTTCTCACACAATATTTATTTTTCGCAAAATTGCATCTATATATTTACACATATAGTTTAAGATTATGGAAATTATTCAAGCGCGACATTTAAAAAAAACACACTAACAAGGCTAGGCTACAGTATATGTTTTCCGATTTTTCCAACTAGTTCATTAATTTTTCAGCCAATAAAAAGCCAGCAACTTCTTTTAAAATCAAAAGCACATTTTAAATTGAAGAAAGGTCAATAGCAACAGAATCATCAAGCCCAATAAATATTTTGAGCAATGTCATTAACAGGCATATATATGATTAAATCAATTCATTTTAGGTAACGTGAGCTTACACTGTCATAAGTTGACTGAATTTAACAGTTAAATTAAAGCATTGTCCCCTTGTTATTTTAACTGTATATAGAGTCCTGTGCGCACTTAACCGTGGTTTACAGTTAACATACATGGAACATCGGTAACTGATTGTAAAATTACAGTTGAAATAACTGGCAATAAAAGGTGCCAGTTTATAACAGTGTAGCTGGGTCAGATGATAAGAACAACGACGAGCAGCACTGTAAATAGGGGTGTCATTATTTATCAATAAAAATTTCCGTAAAGTGATCGGTCTCATGTGTTCCAAGAGTCAAGCGATAATATAATAAATGAAAGCACCAGAGGTGCTGATGCCTCGGTGTGTATTGCTTAGCCACTACTGATGTACAATAGTTGTACAGTAACATAAAAGCAAGCTTGAATACATTAACAGTCAATAGAGTGCGGTCCTTGCGCCAAAATCATGTGGGTGTGGCTTAACATTATGTACACAAAACGTGTATACTGAAACATGAAGTGCTACAAAAAATCAAAATTCTGGCACATTTAAAATCAAGAGAACAGTGTTTGTCACTCGTTGGCATTGTTACTTTAGCTTGGATGCTGCGCTGTCGCAGTTATGATGGTAAGAGACAGACAAACAAATACACAGACTGAGTACCGTATGCTCGCTGTGCGCATGCGCACACCGAGGCATAATAATAATAATAATAATAATAATAATAATAATGATTGTTACGTTAGATGGTGGCATTGATCCATTATAGAGAGCCAAACGACAAGGGGCTACTGCTTACTCCCGCCTTAAACCTGGCTATTTTCAAACGCAGGAAAAAGTAATGTAAAGTGATGAACAAAAAGCGACTTGGGACATCACTTTCTATTTGCACTTAATTAGCTCTGTTTTGATACCAATATTTCTCCTTTTTTAGATACGATCGTAAATATATTTAGCTCGTGCAAACTGTTGCTGGTATATACTGGAATAGGAGCTCGAGCAATTTTTTTCTGCTTTGCCATTTTTACTGTAATGTGTTCTCATGGACGTGCCTCGCAAAAAAAAAAAAAAACCTGTCTTTGTTGTGGTCAATGTGCTCCCTTGGAGCTGGTTTCAGCAACTGTACCAACTACGATACCGAAAATTCTTTCACTGAGTTTGACGCAGAATTAGATTCGTCTTTCAGTTGTATTAATCTTAATCTGAACAATGATGATGCTGTAAAAGTCCAGCAGAGGGCAGAATCGAACCGCAAATGATCTGTATCCATTTCGCTGACTCACTCAGCCCTTTGAGCTTATGGCTAAGGTGTTTGGTCCAACGGAGATTTTAGCTAAGACATACTCGTACTTCTACCTCAAAGATAGTAAGTCCAGTCTACGAAATGGAGGTACCACATTAAAGAGGAGAGCCTGCTGAGCAAACTTTGTCAAAATTGGGGAAAACGGGCAAGTTAGAAAAATGTGCATTTCAGCTTTGCAACCCAAATTTTCTTGTCTTATTTAACATTGGAGTTAAAATAACTATCAAAAAAGGTGCAAGTTTATAACAGTATGCTTACTCCAGCCTTAAACCTGGCTATTTTCAAACTCAGGAAAAAGTCATATGAATCGATGAACGAATAGCGACTGGGCACATCGCTTTCATTTCTTTGTACTTAACTAGCTCTATTTTGATACCAATCTTTCTCCTATTTTAGATACGATCTTAAATATAAATAGCTAATGCAAATAGTTGCTGGTAGCTATATGCTGGAATAGGATCTTGAGCAATTTTTTCTGCTTTGCCATTTTTACTGTAACATGTTCTCTTGGACGCACCCAGCAAAAAAAGACTGTGCTCTTTACAGCGCTCAATGTGCTGTCCTGGAGCTGGTTTGAGTGACTGTACCAACTAAGATACCGGAAATTCTTTCGGCGAGTTTGATGCAGAATTATTGTTTTACAGTCATATCAATTTTTGTCTCCAAACAATGATAATGTTGAGGCCTAAAAAAAGGCCAGCAGAGGGCAGAATCGAACTGCAAATGATCCACATCTAAGTTATGCACCCTACCGCTGTGCTACAATTTCGCTATGTCATGCAGAGCCATTTGAGTTAATGGCTGAAGCATTTAGTCCAATGGAGATTTTAGCAAAGGTGTTTCTTACATATTGCGACTTCTAACTCAAAGATGGTAAGTCCAATCTACGAAATGGAGGTACCGTGCGAAAGAGGAGAGTCTGCTGAGTAAATTATGTCAAAATTGTGTTCATTGTGCCAAAAATGTGGGAACACGAGCAAGTTAGAAAACTGTGCGTTTAGCCTTCGCAACCTGAATTTTCTTGTCTCATTTAACATTGGAGTTAATGGAGTTTCGGTGAGCGGTCCTGTCGCTTTTCGGCTCTTACAGCCAAAATCATTTGTCCAAGTGCTTCCATAGTTACATTTTAGTGACCAGCAAAACCTTTGCTACAACTTGGATATAAAAATGTTCATGCGGAGTGAAAACTGGGGGAGTTAGAGCAAGTTTAAGAGAAGACTTCTTGACGGTTTTGCAGATGTTCGCCACTCTAAGCTTGATGTCACCACACTCCAGAATTAATTGTAAAAAAAAAAATTTTAAAAATTATAATTAAAAAATTATAGAAGTTACAAGAAAGTTGAACAGTAAATAAATTATCCAAGCTTAGCTTAACATCTTCTAGTTTGAATGACATTTTTAGCTAAAAATATGACAGAGTAAAAAATAGCTGAAAATAGCTACATTTTGAAAAATCTGTTTCATTGTTTCCCATGGGACAAAAATATTGAAATAAAAATTAATAATTCAAAAAGTATGAAAGATACCAAGAAGATAAATACAAGCAACAAGATTCAGAACAAACTGAATTTTTTTTAATTTTGAATGAAGTAAAGTATGTAGGAGTAGTGAGTCAGCACAAAAACCGGAGAATAAAGAAAGAAAGAGTGGGAAGAACATTAGTGTGCAAGCTTCCGGCTTGCCCACTAATAATAATAATAGTAAAAAATTCTAAGAATTACAATAGGTGCCTAGCACCTTCGGTGCTTGGCCCCTAATAATTCCTTCAGTTTCAATAGAGTCTTCGCACCGTGAGTCCTCGGGCCCTAATAATAATTTCTTCAGTTTCAATAGGGTCCTCACAGCATTATGCTTGAGCCTTAAATATTTCTCTTCTATGAATCGCTCTGCATTCAGAGCACAAACTGAGGTGGAACATGACAACTGCATGTATAAAAGTGAATAAAATAAATATCAAAACAGCACAAAATCAAAAGGCCTACAAAATTAGATGCCTTCACCAAACCTGTCAGTTGTGGAAGTCAATGAGACAGTTGGGCATGTGCTTTGCTCTTGATCAGTGTTTCAAAGTCTGGGGTGACAGTAGACAGAGCTACTCTCAGATCATGCTTAGTGTCCAACCTGTTTCTCTGCTTAGACTTGAACTAGACCAAAGTAGAGAAGCCACTTTCACACAAATAGGTCGTGCTGAATGGCAAGATCGTTTTGACTGCAAGAGAGGCAAGAGATGGATACTCAACCATTACATCGCTGCACCAAAAGTGAGAAAGACTGACCTGGCCAAATCTCTTTTTCAGCGTCTGGTCACACGACAGCTCCACCAGCTGATGCTCTTCCTTGTTTGGCAACGTGATGCTTTCCATGTCGACGGTGAAGGGGTCGTGTATCCAGGCATTATCTCTGTGTTCGTCTGAGAACTAGTCGTCAAACTGGGCTTGAAGTTTAGTGAGATGCACCTTGAGAGTTTTCTTCAAGTCATTTTTAGCTGCGGTGTCCAGCTGCTGTGCTTCCTGGCAGGCGTTGGGAAACAAGTCCAGTCTGTCTTTGGATAAATGATTTACCCACAGTGTGATCTTTTTCTTGAATGCAGCAATTTTATCTGTTTGTTCAAAAATATTGTGTCCTTTCCTTTGCATAGACATGTTTAATGTATTGAGGTGCTCAAACACATCAACGAGATATGCAAGGTGTGCGAGCCAGATTTCGTTGTCAAACAGTTCAGCATACGGGGAGTTATTTTCTGAGAGAAAGGTTGCGATTTTAGCTTTTAGTTCATAAAAGCGTGACAACACCTTACCCCTCGACAGCCAGTGTACTTCCGGGTGATACAACACCTGCTTGTGCTCAGAGCCCAAGTAGAAGCAGCAACTATTCTTCACACTCTGTTTAATGCAGTTTACCACTTTGATGACATCTTTCAAAGCTTCATCAAGCACAGGCACCATGTCCTTAGCCGCCAGTGCCTCTCGGTGTAAAAAGCAATGGTTCCTCATAGCGTTAGGTGCCCTTTCCAGAATTTGCTTCACCACACCTGAATTCCTCCCGGTCATGGAGGCAGCGTCATCAGTTGTGATTCCCACACAGTATTCCCAGCTCAGGCCCAATGAGCTCAAATACAGGTCCACGGCATTGAAAATGTCATCTGCCTTTGCAGTGGTAGGGAGGTCTCTACTGCAGAGAAATTGTTCCTGCAAATCACCGTCCCACACGTGTCTCACATACACCAGCAAAATGGCATGGTTAGCGACATCTGTTGATTCATCCATCTGTAAAACGTAGTAGAGACTTGCCTGGACGTGGGCTGTGGTCTGCTGTTTTATGTCACCAGACATGCCCACAATACGCCGAGCTATGGTATCATTGGACAGCGGTATTGTTTTCAGCTTGTCCGCCGCTGCTTGATCCAGCACCTCTCTTACCATGTCCATGGCGGCTGGTAAAATCAGCCCCTCGGCTATTGTGTGGGGTTTCTTGGCCTTAGCAATACGGTGAGCTACGTGGTAAGACGCTCGGAGAGCTTGTTCATGTTTGGAGCAAGACTCTGTCAGACATTTCTGTGATGTCAACAGGTCCTGGAGTCACCTCTGAAAAACTCCACCGGCTTGTCTCTACATGCGGGATGTTTGTTTCGAAAGGCTGCCTCAGGTTTGATGGTTTCACGCTCTCACGTGCAAGCACTTCACTACATATCACACACTGGGGTTTCTGCCCATTTTTGTCCTCAATGTATGAAAATCCACATTTTAAATACTCCGGGTCATATTTACGCTTTGCCATTTTGCCTCCAAACATAAACATAACACTTCTTCTTCTTGTGGATTTTCGGCAGTGTAGACGCTACTAGGCGTATTACTGCCCACCACGGGTCAGATGTATCATATGATACATCTTGAATACGCAAAAAAAAAAACCTCCATTTCACACAAACTCACCCTTCAAGTTCAAACTCCTATCGTCACTTGTGAGCTCAACTCTCCTCGCTTCTTCATCTTCCGCTCAACTCCCCATTGACTCTCCAGAACCTCAACACAACACTTAAAGTGAACGTCAATCAAGTGTTGGTTACCATGGCTCCAGAGTCAGACACGCATTAAATATTATTTATTTATTTTTTAACCAGCTGTCCGCGACCCGCTCAGAACGGGTCCGCGACCCACTTATGGGTCGCAACCCACCAGTTGAGAACCACTGGTCTAGATTGTGTCCTTTATTTGTTTCATTTAAATTCTTAAAAGACATATGCTGTGGTTATTTAATGTTGAACAAGAGTGAAATTGCCAAACTCTTCTAAGTAGAACTCCAAATCCTGCAACCTAACTATTGCTTAGGTAATTCGGTTATAATCATTAATTTAATGATTAATCAATTCCCATATTAATAGCTGAGTGAATATTGAGTCTGAGGTTTCATTAATTGGCTATCATTTTCCTTTCTAAACAAGGGATGGTGCCTTGGGGTATTAATGTTATTTAATATTAATATTATGCTTATTTTGATATTTTGATAGTCATATTAATAATACGATTACGCAAATTGCCTCAACACATGGTGTCCACTTGTGGGGTGTAACCCCATCAGCTGGTGCCCTGGGCTGTATTCCAATCCGAAAAAACGCTTTCTTGGTCGTGTTCACTCGCCCTCCAATCGAGGGGGGAATCCCCAAAAAATCCCGGATGTAAGACGGCTGCCACTTGTAGGGTCGTTCCAATCCAGTTTTGCGTAGAGAAGGGTGCATTTTCATTTGCTCAAGCCCTCCTTTATCCTCCCTCAGACGAAGCCAACAACGAACATCCCTCCGAGCTTTGAAATTGCCCAGAATGCTTTGCTCATTCTCCCTCGGTCAAAATTTTGCATCTGCCATTTTTTTCTGCTGGCAGAAGGAGGAATTATGGTAGGGAAATTACCATACAAATGTAAGAATTGTGTTCGAGTAGTGTGTAATTTATGACAGAGTTATATGCAAATAGCGAAGTTTGGGGGTGAGGGGCTTCGGTTTCGCGTTATTTTTAAGCATGTAACCTTACGTTCATTTTTGCTGTAGCTAGCCTATAGCATCCGCGAGGACTGTTGCGGAGCTTTATTTTCTCATAAAACAGTCGCGAGTGCTGCAGCAATCAAACGAGCTCGCCGTCTTCTTGCCATAAACATGCGATACAGAGTCCGCGTGAACTGTAAAAGGTAAAACGTACAGGGAACTAACTCAGTCGGCTCCATGGTAACACAAACTTCCCGTTGGCTTGTTGACAAATGTCGAAATGCGGAAGAAACACGCGCAGGGTCGTTCCAATCCAATTTCCCACAACCCTCCCTCTAAGTCCCCTCCATTGCCCTCCCTCGCTCAGGAAGGGCTTACTCGCCTGCTACGTCATTCGGAGGGCTCACTCGAGTGGAGGGAAGAAGTGAAGGGAGGATCTTATTTCGGATTGGACGCAGCCCTGGTGTGATGTGCCATTGCACACACAACAACGTTGCCACTGCTTGGGCATTATCACCACAAAGGTGTCATCATTTGAGCCATTACCCTAACAAAGCAATGTTTAGAACTTGTTTTGAGGAGACAACTCTCCTCATGGGGGTACAGAACAGGCTTAGTCTACTTTGTAAACAAGAATTTCATCGGCTGAAAGTTTTGCTTCCTTCAGTCATGACAGATGTGGTTTGAGTGTTTGATTTGCTTCTTTATGCCATGTCTTTCATGGCCTACCCAGAGTATGTTTTGCAGAAATGAACCTATCAGTACATTGAACTTGTTTTACTGATTCCAACAATTTATTCAACTCAATTTTGACTAAATATAGACTTGCTTCCTTTCATCATTTCATGGCAGAATTACTGCTCAATGTTCAATAAATATACAATATCTCAATCAACATGCTGTTGCAGAATGTAACAGGCTTTCTCTTCAAACCTCGCTTCATCAAGCCTGCAAACTGGCCTCAGCAATCTGGTTTTGTTTGGTCTTCATCGGGATAGGGGATGACCACATAACCATTGTAATCAACCACATTCTGACTACTCTGTCTCCCAACCTGGCTTTGGATTTATTACATTGCTGTTCATTATTTTGAATTTGAGGTAAAATTTAAATCAAAAGACCTTTGGGGCTTCAGATTTGGACCTGTGGCTATGGTTCTCTGCTGTAAAAAGGTGGATTGTCCCCTCCGACTTGGGGGTGAGTTGTTACCCCAAGAGGAGGAGTTCAAGCATCTCAGAGTTTTGTTCACGAGTGAGGGTAAGACGGAGCGTGGGATTGACAGGCGGATCGGAGCAGCATCTGTAATGATGCTGGCATTGCATTGGTCAGTCATGGTGCAGAAGGAGCTGAGCTTAAAAGCGAAGCTCTTGATTTATTAGTCGACCTACGTTCCAACCCTCACCTATGGTCACAAGCTTTGGGTAGTGACTGAAAGGACAGCATCGCAAATACAAGCCGCCAAAATGAGTTTTCTCCACTGGGTGGCTGGGCTGACCCTTAAAGATAGGATTAGGACCTCAGACATCTGGGTGACGCTACGAGTAGAACCGCAGCCCCTCTGCGTTGAGAGAAGTCAGTTGAGGTGGTTCAGGCATCTGGTTCGGATGCCTCTTGGACGCCTCCCTTTAGAGGAGTTACAGGCATGTCCAACTGGGAGGAGACCCCGAGGCAGACCCACGACACGCCAGAGGGATAATATCTCCCGGCTGGCTTGGAAATGGCTTGAGGTCCCCTGGGAAGAGCTGGAAGAAGTAGCCGGGGAGGGGGATGCCTGGGCTACTTTGCTTAGTCAGCTACTACCATGACCCAGCCCCGGATAGGCGGAAAAAAATGAATGGATGGATGGATGGACGGACCTTGGGGGCTTGGGTTTAAGAAAGGATAGAAATTATGTGAGAATTCAGATAACTTCTGCCCAATCAATTATACTTGTAAATGGGTGGCATTTCTGATATTATGCAGTTAGAAACAAGGCACAAGGATTCACCCATTGACTTCTTAGCCATCACACCAAAAAGAAACCAAGAGGGACACGACAAGTTAATGAAACAGCAAATAAAATCATTTTATTATACAGTAAGAGGCACTACCTCACAAATATAGGCACTGAGCTACTTTACTGACATCACTGCCATTCCTTAATGTACATACTTTTTCGAGAGGAAAACATTCCTGAACAATTAGCCATTAGGTGTCCCTGCACAGCTTTCTATGGTAATTCTACCTGCCAAGTTCCAAAGCAAGATCTGGGAACATCATTTTCAATGGGTCCAGGGAGACTTAAGCTGTTGCATTGATGTTAACAGTTTCAACCTTTATCTAAAAATCATGGTTAAGAATTCGCTGAGGTGATAGCTGAGGTACTCAATAGAGATTAGCAATCCATTCCTGGGTCAGCTAATGTGTGGGTAGAAATTATCTGGTCTGCAGACATCATTCTGAGACTGTAGATGTGTTATCATTTGATAGAGGAGTAGATGGGTCACCGTGGGTCTTTGGCTATAATTGTCCTGTCTTGATGAAATTGCATTCTGTCAAACCCTTTTCCAAGACACCTGATTATTCACCAAAAACCAGCTCAATATGATACATTCAACAATGGTTAATTGTGGGGCATCCAAAAGTTCACTGCATTTTTGAGAAAGAATATAATAAACTATGCTAACAGAGTTATGTGAACAGGCACCTGTCCCCCGGTAATGCACATGGTTTAGTGGTTCGAGCAACACCAATACTGCTGATATTATGGTAAATAACTTCCTGAAGAATAGGGTTAAGATTAGCATTAAAGTGATCACAAAGCAGACCCAGGGAGCACCGTCTGTGAATAAGTAATTGATACCTCTACAGCCAGGTTATTTCTCAAAATGGTCAGATTGTCACAAACTGGTTCAAGAACTCTATGTCTGTATGTTCTATAGACTGTCAGCTAATCTTGATTTATTCACTGTGAATACCCCCAAACTACACAAAAATATGAACCCACATGAGGTAGGAGAAGACCTCCATAAACTCCAAATTTTCACTGATCCAAAATATTCCTTTGCAGAGACAAAATATAGGATATACATGTATACATGTATATACATGTAAGTCAGCTACAACTCCCATATTATGCACAGAGTAGTTATTACAGCACAGCATACATAAGAAAATTACAGATCTGATCTTGGTTGTATTAAACACAGATCAATATTACATGGACCTTCAGTTCACAAAAATGTCCAAACCCACTAAACACAAACTTGCACTTTGATTAAACGCTAAACAAACCAGAACTAACGTTATACACAAACACTTTGGAGCCAACATTAGAGAGAAAGAACAGCAAGAACAGAAAAAAACAATATATAATTTGAAAATACTTGCTATGGTACTTACATCATGGCGACCATAGGGCTCTGCTGGAACACCTAAGTCTATGGCGAATGATCACAGTCAAGATGGTGGAAACAAAGACAAAGTAACAAATTTCAGACAAAACTACCATCCGGATAAAGTTCTTTATGATTGGGACTACGCCTACTTCTATTGCTAATAATAATAATATAAGCATCTTTTTATTAAGATGTGCCCGCTATTTCCTCACCTCACAGGTGGATTTCTTCTAAAGAAACTATAAGGCATGTACTTGGGGGGTGGGGCAGACAAATACCATAATCAAAGCAATACTAAATCAAGGGAAAATAAGTTTTAAATAAAGAGGACATCACTCTGTCGCAGAAGGCAGACATCTTTTCATGTTCTTGCCCACCTCCTGTCCCACTCTGACATGAACAGTCACCTATACTACATAACGGCTGCAATATAAGAATAAAAAAAATATCCTGCACATATAGCTTCAAACCAGACAAACCAGAGCAAATAAGAATGAAATGGAGAAAAGAAGAGCAGTGAAATACAGGCTGGGTAATGTAAACAGGACTGAAACTATGGTCAGACCAAACCATCCTTATGCAAATGTGTTGCCATTATTAAACATAGTATTGGTTTATTTTGTTGTCAAGCTGGTGACAAAATCGGAGTTTTTAAAAGCCATCAGCGCACCACAGGAGTCATCTTAGTGTGAAAGCAAACAAGCACGTAGCTAAGGAGCTTATTGATTTAAGAGCAATTGTCAGAGTAAACCAAACAGGACCCAAACATTGGGGTCGGCTGATTCCATTGATCTTTTCAGCAAAACGAATTTGGGTATTTAGACTTCTGAATTTCTTCTGAATTTTAGGTCCTGAGTTCAACCAACCCCCCCCCACCTTGTTTTGGCACAGACAAATGCCAAAATTAAGGTAAAATTAGGTCATTTTTAAGAGTCAATACTTCACAGCAATAGCATTTTTATCTGCAAAAAACCCAATGACTTCTTAGTGAGAAAAAGGTTTTGTAATGTGGTTCTGAGTGGTTGTTTTTTTTTTTTTAAATCATTTTAAAGACACATTTTAAATCATTTTAAGATGCCCAAAATCAAACTTTCCAATACTTCACAGCAATTTTTTTCGCCATTTTAAAGACACTTGGGTAGTCAGCATTCTCGCTTTTACCAATTTTGGACTACTTTTAGATGTCATTTACTCAAAAGTGCAGTTGTTCATTTTCAAAATTTTACTCTTTCCATAAAGTTTCAACCCTCCTCTTCCAAAAAAAATAAATTTATTGATTGGCCAAAAATGTTGTTACCTTGCGGGATTTCTCATAGTTTTACTCACTTCGAAAAAAAGCATTGTTCAGATGAATTGGTCTTATCAGCCTCAAATATCAAATAATCAATAAAATGTGTGAGTAAGAGTGCAGGATTCAATATCTTAAATACTCTGGAATAAAAAAAAAAAAAAAAAGTTCACTGAAGCCGTTTTGGAATGGAAAACTAGGCTCATTGAGCTTATTTTGTCACTGGGAGTGGCAGGGCCTAAAAGCAGCACAATCAGGACGAGTGAACGTTTACAGACTTTTAACCAGGGGCAAACAGAATACAGTGCAGAGTAGCTTGGTGCTAAACAGGATATGGAGCTTGTGGATCTTGAGTGGAGCTCTTCTGGTAACTTAAAGCAGCAGGCGCCGAGGGTGGGATATGAACTCAGGTCACCCATATTGCAGGCAGGAGAGTTACCACTGGGCCACTGGAGCAAGCTGGCTTAAGCCCTGGCAGACGGGGTCATATCCACACAGGCAGGCTGTGGAGTGGCAAGATGGGTGGCTGGGACAGGGGCTTGGAAGACAGCAGACAGGAACCAGGAAGCACACAGGCAGAACTCAGAGACAGAGGCAGAAGGCAATCAGGTTTACCGAGGCAGGAACGAGAGGACATCGCCCCAGGCAGGCATTCCAGGAAGTCAGACCGAAAACAAAGGCTGGAGAGTAGTGCATGCTGCAACGACAATTTGGCTAAGAGTGAGTGAAACAGAGCTGCTTAAATACTGGCTGGTTTACGAGACTCAGCTGAGAGCAATTGCAGTGGAAGGGGTGTGACCAGGCAGAGGGAGAGACAGCAGCAGTAGAGCAGACTGTGACATATTTACTGTTGGGCTTGCTGTGGTAAGAAGCATTGAATGATGTCCGGATGTTTATAGTAGATCAGATTACACAGCGCTTGAATGAGAAGGTGTTTATTTGAATCGAAGTTTATAATTTCTTTGAAACATCAAAATGAGCTGCTCATTTGCAAGCAGTGATTCTCCATGTGGCACCATTGGAAGTATTATTCCTTTAGATGCATGTAAAATTGATACCACATCACACTTATTAAGTCTCGGGATCAGCAGCAAACATGGTTGGAGAAATGAGTCAAGTTTGAGCAAGAAAGAATTAATTCTTGTCAGAGCTGGTCATCTTGACCTTCCCAATGAAAGTACTGCAGTGATGGTGATCTGTCCAAAACACAGATGCAAGCTAATAGTGGACTGGCCTGGAAGAAAGCATACATCATGCTGCTATCCGATGCACAAACGCCATCGGAAACAATTGAAGGGGCCACGGTGCGTAAATTTCACCATGTCAAAGGAAATATTTACAATTCACAAAGCATTGGTACCGGTTGGATCAGGTAAGCAAGTTATACTTTTGTCAATCTGATTATTCTCATTCGAGTACGTTAAGTTTATAAGCACATAATAACAATACTATATGATCTACAAAGCCTACAATAGTACTAGAGGGTGCTTATATTTAATTTAGTCCAACATTACCTAAGTTCATCTAAAAACAGACGGATAATATAAACTAGTAAAAACTCACATAATTTTGATAAGGTATCACGATATTCTAGCCCCTGTCCTATTTATCTACAGAGAGCCAACATTACTGACCAAAACCTGGACTGCCAGCTTCAAAGTGGCTTTCTTCGAAATCAAAAAAAGCGTCATGAAAACTAATTCTGCAATTAACAGGAAACCGGAAGCAACTTTCTAAATAATTTACGCAAGTAAAATGACACACAAACAACAACATATTTTTAAAATGTCGATGTCGGGGTGCCCTTAGGTCAACAAAAGATTTCATTTTCAAGGTAGCATTTTAGGATTGGTGTTGAAATTTTACCCCTATGTAATGCTGGGTTTACACATAATGATGACAAGTCACGAATGCCACGAATCTAAATTCGTGACCGAGGATCAAGAATTTGAATTGAATTTGATGATTCGGGGCAGAGGCGTCACGCGTCATTCAGTTCAGTTCTTGACAGCTTTCGTGTCGATTCGTAACGACGCGTGACAGTATGGGCTCAAAGAATGGCAAGAATACACTACGAATGTTGTCACGAATCACCACTAATCACCACGAATTGACACGCTCAGTTGCAAACTCCACGAATCGAGGGTGATTCGTGACATTCGTGGAAGATTTTTTGGCAGCCAAAAACATGCTCCACAAATATCACGAATGTCACGAACCGACACGCGCTGTTAAGAACCCTATTCAGATGCATTAAGTCATGTTACGAATGTGCCACGAATGACGGGAAAATGATATTCGTAACGCATCGTGCCTATGTGTAAACCCTGCTTTATCAGGTGGTTTAAACTGAAGGCATTCCTAAAACAGATATTGAAATACAGGCTACATTGCTCATTGACTCTGTTAATACTGAATACATTTTCTGATAACCATTCATCAATATAAATAAACCTAAAAATTGAAATCGTGTTAATGAATATTTCGATAACAACCCCATGAAAAAAAAACAAAAAACCCTGACTTGGTGAATCGATAAAATTACAAATGGGTGGAGGTGAGGGAGGGCAGGTGTAAATGGATGAATGGATGTGTAGATGCCAGTTTGGTTGGACAGATAAATGAATGGCAGGATATTTCAGATTGCTGTAAAGAAATGGATAAATGCAACTTAGATGAAGCAATAGAGTTGACTAATGAATGCTGGATGTTTCAGTGTCTGTGGACAGATAGGTCTATGACCATGAGAACATGAATGAACCAGAAATGAACTTACTACTTTATTTTCCAGCCATCTGCGGGACATATCAGACAAATCATAATAAATCAAGAGCATCACTGAATTCTGACATCACAAGACAGCAACACGCAACAGGTATTTTTGAATAACTGAAAGCTGTTTCTGCATGGCGTGCTCTAACACCTATAAATGACTAGCAATAGTGCAGTTAACGGATGCGTAAATCAATCAAAATGGATAATAATGGACCTAGGATCGTTAGTGATGTGTTACCTGGTTTTATCAGTTGTTTATGCGAAAACAAGCAGTTAGGAAGTTGTGGTGCGCTGCTTTATAAACTGAGCAACTATGTTAGTTTTACAAATATTGTTATTCATCTGCGCATACTGGCAAATTTTGTACTGCATATAAAGGAGTGTTTGTATGCGTGTAAAACCAACCACGTCGTACCATGACGTACCAGGATGTAGCCTTTGGCAACCAAAGTCCTGAAGCTTGACTCGGGGGAACATATCACTCTTCCTGCTGTTGTGCGAACCCTTATCCCATCCAGAATAATTGCACAATACACAAGCTATTGTGCCCAGGAAAATTTCCAGCCAGCCGGACAACGTTCTCTGTATCGAATGTTGGAGGTTTGTTCAGCGTCAACACAGAAGGCTTAGCAAGGCTTAGATAATACAACAGCAGGAGGAACAGAAGCCATAGACAACTTATGGAATGTTGTTACCACCCTTGAGGAACATAGTGCAAACTCGACATGGGCGGCATCTGCTAAGCAAAAGATAAAAGATGTAAAGAGATATTTGAAGACGGAATACAAAGGACACGTAGGGAGAGACGAAAGCTGTGTAGATCATTGCTTTGTCCATGTGCTAAGTGATCCTAACAAAGTACAATTTCAAGATGTCTGTAACCAAGCACTCAATGTCATGTGTAATCATGGCACTATATTTGATGAACTGGTTGTGGAGATCACCAACAAGATAAATGAGACAACAATGTCTCAAGAAGAGGGATGGAGAATCAGACACGAGTTTTTGCAGTATGTTGAATCAGTGAAGGCTTGGAAGGCGCACTTGATAAGAACAATGAATCAGGAGGAGGCAAAACAAGATGTGCTATCACAGTTAGACAATGAAAGCTGTATGGTTATGGTGGACTGGGCAATGAAATACCTGCCTCAGCGTTATCAAGAAATGATGAGTGAGTTCTTTTGAAAGCGTGGAAGAAGTTGGCATGTCTGTAGTTATAACCCGGAAAAATGGAGAGTTTGAAGCAGAATGCTTTGTGCACATTTTTGACTCCTGCACCCAGAACACTTTTCCTGTGACATCAATCGTAGAACAGTTGTTTTACACCATTAAGCAAGAATTGCCAAACATAAAGAAAGCCTATCTAAAATCTGATAATGATGGCTGTTATCATAGTGGAGAAATACAACATTGGTGTTTCTAATGGACACAAAGCCGATCCAATCCAGGTTCCCAAAGAAATGAAAAGTGTCCGGGACACCAGTGGCAATTTTATGTTTCAACCAGAGGAATGGAGATCGTCACAGCAAATAACCAGTTTTTTCTCCAGACTGTCAGCCTTAAAGCGACAGCAAGTCGACACAACAGTTAGTAAAGGTGATCAAATAGAAGAGGAAGATCTTATAGCCCTTGAATCAGAGAGCTAGAATCATGCCGCAAGTCAAGACTTTTACAAAGAAATAAATAGGTCTACTTATCCCATCGAAGTCAATCAAGTCAGTCTTTGCAACTTGACCCAATCAGATAAATTATGCAGCTTAAAGATAGCTCAACTTCAGGAAATATGTGCGGCCTTAGACATGGAAGTTAATGGTCCAGAAAATAGAAGGAGGACGTACACTGTTCCACTTGATTCTTATGTCAAAACATGTTCCTGCTTCAACTAACAAATACACGTCATCTTGCTTCTACTTTACACGCACACAAAAGGTGCGCACTGCTATTAATAGTCGGTTATATTGAGCAAGATGAAGATGTAATCATCAAAATGTAGTGTGGGATTGTAATAGAGTTGTAAATTTGCAGGTGCCTTTCTGATGTAATTACATAACCGAAGACCAATTCTACGTGACTGTTTTAGTCAACTTAGTGAAATATTTTCTATTATTTTATGTATTGACCTATTGTAACTGAGTACCATTATTTTGGTTTTGTAAATGTCCTTACATATCTTTATAGTTTCCAGTAAAAACAAAACAAGAGTTGTCGAACTATCAAAAGTGAGGATTGTACCACAATGATTACATTAAAGAAACTAGGAACTACTGTTCAGTGTTTTTCTCAGAACTATTTACAGCAATTATTTATACAATCAACACTTATGGCTCTAATTTCTTGGCGCAGCGCAGGGAGGCGCAGCGTGGCGCAGGCCACGCAGTGGTAATTTTGTCTGGTGCAGCCCGCGCAGTGGTAATTTCGTTCGGTGCAACACCGTGCACAGCCCCTCTGGCAATTTGGTAGACGGACGTGCGCCGAGATGGGTGTGGCGGCATTTTAGGGGGAGGTGTCACATATTCATCATGACGCAGTGACAATTTCGTGGAAAAAGGCTCCGCCGAAAGTGCGCAGAGAGCTCGTCAGCTCCAACATGGTTTACTTTCTGTGCAGTGGTAATTTGGCTGACTGGCGCACAGTGCGCACACGTCACCGAAACCTCACCGGCAGGTTTCCAGAATGTCAGGCACATTTCAATGCAATACATAATTACAGCAACCACTATTTAATGTAACTATCTGAATCAAGACAGAAATTATAGTATTTACATCGATTGTCCTGATGTCAGATCAAAGGCGGTTGGCACACATAATGGAAACTTGACCTGGCTTAATCAACGCAGCTGAATCTGTGATGCAAACTAACGACTTCACATCTTTCTCAGCCAACCACAAACTGCCTCGGTATCAGGTAGTGCGTGTATATATATATATATATATATATATATATGCTCAGTAAAGCCGCTTGCACACTGGACACGAAACGAATTTTTTGCACAACTGATTACATTCAAAGTCAATGCAAAGATGCGAATACACACGTGTATTTGCATCTTTGCATTGACTTTAAATGTAATCTGTTGTGCGAAAAATTTGTTTCGCGTCCAGAGTGCAAGCGGCTTAATACTATTATTGTCACTTAGGTTTTATCGTTTTTAGTGGGGGAAAGGAATACAGCCTGATTGCTATGATCTCGTACTGAGTTAAGATCACATATTGAAAATAAATGTGTATCGTATCATGCATTGTTGTCCATGCATGTTAATCCCAAAATTTTAAGCAGCAACAGGGTGTAATAATAGGAACACGCTATCCATCGTTTCTCTTCCCAATGATACAGGCAGAGGAAATAAATGAGCAACCATCGTATTTCACTCCAACTTCATAACGTTGAATGATCTGACGTAGTTTCGCTTTGAAATTCCGTTCAAGTTCGCTAATGGTAATAATTCGCGAATGCCCTAGCTAGCCAGCTAACTCATATTCATAATGCTTAATATAGACGTAAGCAGTGCAGAAAACATGCCTGAAGCAGCAAAGTAAAATGCAACATTAACACATCATGCAGATATAGGACAGAGGCTTCTTTATTCCAACATTTTAAAGGTGAGGAGAGGAGCTCATTTGATTGGTGAAGATTTGACTTGGCTGTGTTAAACCCACTCACGCCTTCTCTCCTCCCTCTTTGCCACTTGCGCCAGCAGGAGGGACAGAGGCGGGACAGAGGAGTACTTGCGCTGGGCACAAAATTGCAAAATACGCCTGGATACACCCCGTTGGCGCGGCGCTCCCCCCATTCACCGCGCCTGCGCCTGGTCAACGAATTTAGAGCCCTTAATCACTGTTTCCATGGCAACACAACAGTTCTCAATCATGAGAATTAGAGCATAGGTCTTAGGCATTTTATAAAATACCTTGATTTCCTTTTCTAATTCTTTAAAAATCACTTTTTGTCCCTGTTGCCATGGCAACAGTTTCTGTTTCCTTTTATATTTAGACATTGGAAAAGAAGAGAAGTGATGATTAGAATATTTGTTATACCAAATATATTCAGTATAGTTCAAAATCCGAAAGAGTTATTAAAAAGATGAACAATTTTCACACGAAAATTAGCATATTACTGCTTGCTTGCATGTATCACTAATGCAGAGAAAATTTACCTTTGAGAATATTTTTAGCCAATCAATAAACTTTTGTTTTTGGAAGAGGAGGGTTGAAACGTGATGGAAAAAGTAATATTTTGAAAATAAACAGCCGCACTTTTGAGAAAATGACATCTAAAAGTAGCCCAAAATTGGTTAAAGCGAGAATGCTGACTACCCAAGTGTCTTTAAAATGGCGAAAAAAATTGCTGTGAAGTATTGGAAAGTTTGATTTTGGGCATCTTAAAAATGACCTAATTTTAGCTTAATTTTGGCCTTTGTCGACGCCAAAACAAGGGGGGGGGCTGGTTGAACTCAGGACCTAAAATTCAGAAGATAGTCTAAATACCCAAATTCTTTTTGCTATCGTATAGATATGTTTTGCTGAAAAGATCAATGGAATCGGCCAACCTCGATGTTTGGGTCCTGCCTGGTTTACTCTGACAATTGCTCTTAAGAATGCAGACATCCACAGCATGCTGCACCAACATGTCAAGACAATCTCAGTACCGACTAGTAAATCCTGCGTTCAAGAAAAGAACCCACCATTGTCACCATGAGGAAATATTCATATTGATATGTCAATTCTTTCTCTATCTTTTTATCCCCATCAGGGGCCCCAGTCATGCAGTCAATGTTTGTTTAAAAAAGGACCCATCATCTTACCTGACTGGCTGGTGTTCTGTTACAAAATCCATTTATTCGGTTGTGGTATCTTTACCCTACATTATATATGCTTTAAAAAGGTGTATCTGTGTTTGCAGAGATGGAATATGATTTAACCAAAGGAGGCTTTCATCCTAGTGAGAGCTTGCATCTGTTGGAATGCCAGAGAAATACAAGCATCAGTTTTAATTGCAGTAGAGTGATACAGGCTGGGTACATCTGAGGTCCATCATACTGCTTGCTCTTCCTGTCCAGAAACCACAAACCCCTGAGACCAAAGTGTCACAAGAAATAGTCCTCAGAAAGGTAAGAATTTTCATTCTGAGTGTAAGCAAGAGTAAGACTCATTGATCTACCGCTCTGTCCACTCCTGCTCAAGCTTTTATCCAGTTGCCATGGCATCATGACAATCAGCTGCAGCTCATGAGGGCTGCCTGGTGGAAAACCCAGCAAACAAAGCAATGGTGTGATAGGGACACAGCCCTGGGCTACTGTAGGCTCTAAGTCTCAATGTCTGAGTCATTCATTTTCATTCTCAACAAGCAGATGGTAAACTTCCAGTAAAGCTCAGTTATGGGAACTAGAATAAATATTGACTAGATATGCATTCATAAAAATGTGGGGAGTATTAAGTATTTTCAGAGTGGCAAATGCAAATATCTTGTGATTGAGTATGCATTTTTATGCGTACAAATTCCTATGCATCCAGAGTTTAAAAAGTAAGGTTTAAAATCATGCCTGGATTTTTTTCAGCATCACAAAATTCCAGCCTCCAGTCTGTGTATATAATTCTTCCTGCAGTCACTAAGCCAACCCACATCAGAGCCTGGCGTATTCATTTAATTCTTTGCTGAAAAATCTCATTCCTGATTTTCAACAATGCTCTTTCCATGCATGCATCTGTGTAGAGTTAAAAAATAAATATAACTTGTATCCTTATATCCTTATTTATCCTTGTTTTTCAAAAAATAAAAACAGTGCTAAATACGCTACTGCAGACAGATGCAGCAGTGCTTTACATTATGGCCCTTAGTTCCTTTTTTTCAGTAAAATACCCTGCTGTGATTGTGAAAAGGCTTCTTTAGTGTATTTTTTGATCTTTTTTTTTTTTTTTTTGCTTGTGTTTCCAGTCCATTTTGTCCATTGTGAAAATAACCTTTTTTAATTAATGGGCTCATTAATGTTCCTTTTTCTGCAAATGAATTCCTCGGCGTATTCCAGATGCCTTGATCGTCTTTGGTGGGCAGGAAAATTCTGTGGGAGGAATGAGAGAGAGTATAACTTGGAGTGCTGTTTGATTTGCGCTCTCTGTCCTGGCTCCAATGTCCAACTGTGTGAGTGTGTGTGTTTGTGCACTAACCCAGTTGTGCCGCCAGGGTAGGCAGTAACTGACTGTTATCACAGCTTTACTTTCAGCAAATTCCCGCATAATTGGTATGATTTATTATCAAACAAATTATATACTGAGTAATCAAGAGTAATATGTAGCGTAAATTGACTAAGAAATGATAATGACTAAGAGGCAACTTGGCAACAATGTGAAAATGTAAGGACGCAATAATCTGAACAATCAGAGGGAAAAAAATCATTTTCTGAATTTTCTGAATCTTTTTCTGAATTCCATCTGCAATTGTAACTTTTTTTTCCCAACAGCAAGGCTTGGGAAACTTACAGTGCCGTGAAAAAGTATTTGCCCCCTTCCTGATTTCTTATTTTTTTCCATATTTGTCACTCTTAAATGTTTCAGATCATCAAATTAATTTTAATATTACACAAAGGTAACCCGAGTAAATAAAAAATGTAGTTTTTAATGATGATTTCATTTACTGAGGGAAAAAAGCTATCCAAACCTACCTGGCCCTATGTGAAAAAGTAATTGACCCCCTTGTTAAATCATGAATTAACTGTGATTAACCACATTTTTTGAGTTGAATTTCACTAGCCGCGGCCAGGCCTGATTACTGCCAGACCTGCTGAATCAAGAAATCAATTAAATAGAACCTTTCTGACAAAGTGAAGTAGGCTAAAAGATCCCAGAAAGCAACTCGTCATGCCGTGATTCAAAGGAATTCAAGAACAGAAATCAGGAAGGGGGCAAATACTTTTTCATGGCACTGTAAATGAAAAAAGTACTTCAAATCATTTTCTTAAAAATTATGAGAGGTTTGCTGGGATGGTGCTTCGTTTAGTTTTAAGCTTTAAAACATACATTTTAAAAGGCAAACATCACTCAGCAAACTGAACCAGCATTGAAAGTGACATTTTATTATTGGTGTGAAATGCCTTTAGTTATGGTAAGCCAAGTGAACAAGTTAGCACAAACCGGTGTTGTTTCAGCAATATTCAATTCACAATCTTTAAGAAATTTTTTTTATCAAAATGCTTCACAAATGCGTGGCTTAGTGCAGAGTAATGCAAAATAAATCCAAACTGGCCAGTAATTTTACTGAATTGTCTTTAATAAGCAAATTAATACTTGGATTGCTAAACAAAAAATGAAAAATGAGAACATTTGGAGAGTAATTGTGCCGTAAAGGGTAAAGATTTTGTCCACCCTGTCATACCTCTGACAGCAAATCTGCGCACGTCAAACACTCTCCCTCTGGCACAGGGCCTCCACAGAATTGCTGGGGCCCTGAGCCACACCTCCAATGAGGAACAGCATATGAGGGGTCTGTAAGCCAGCACAGGAACAGCGGGGACTGGGCAGTGGGGCCACATACTCCCAGCGCTTCTTCACAGGGTTGTAACTCTCCACCGACCCCAAAGGCGAAGGCTGGTTGCCTTTGAATACCAAGAAAGAAACACAAGCCTTCAGTTAAATTTTCACTCTAACCCTAACCATACAGACTATTTCATTGATCTGAATATTGGCAGAATCTTGGATGCAAAATTGTGGTTGAAACTAACTCCAGAAAGAGCATCAGGAGCCCCCTGCCTGATACTATACCATAATACTGCTGAGGAGGTATTCAGATGGAAAGCATTCAGCACTTGCTTACACTGATAAAAAGGTGGCAAAGACAGAGTGAATACATACACATGGCAGTAACTGAATTTATAAGAATTAAATCATTCATTCCAAATCCTTTCAGGTTTTTTTAGTTCTGCTCAGAAAACAGTCCTGACAAATATTTCTTAAAGTTAAACTTGTTTCCATGGAAACAAAGAAAAAAATTAATATCTCAGGAATTCCAAAATACCAAAAGGCACCAGTTTAGGACCAGACTAAGATTCAGACTTCTGCTCCGGAAACGGTCCCAACCCTCATTTTCCATAGGTTAAGCTTGTTTCCATGGAAACATAGAAAAAAATTAAAGCTGCAAGCAGCGATGAACGGGCCCTCGCAGACTTGTGCACGTTAGGGGTAGTGGCGTGATCCTGACGGGTGCAGCTGTGCATTCAAAACAATTGGATAGTGGCAACCTGGTTAAAGAAGCTGCGAGGGCTGCTTTGTTGAAATTTTCTAGGGGGCGTAATGGAGCCATTTTGCCCCGCCCATGGGCAACACCCCTATCGTATGTAAGTGCTCGCCATTCTTGACGTGTGTATCAATTTTTATGAGGTAATGACTTTGTTAAAGCCATGAGAAAGCCAAACGTAATTTTATGGTGAAGGATCGATAGTCGCCATGCTGGCAGATGGACGCCATTGCCCATAGCTTCCCAGCGTTCTTGATGTAGCTTCATCAACTTATTCTGCACGTCTGAGAGGAGGAATAAAGTTTGTGGGGTCAACTATGTTGGATCAGTACATGGTAGAGTAAAAAAAGGTCACTTCCTGTTACCACCGGGGGGCGATATGACTATGACGGGATATTGTCATGTACACGTGTTCAGGGCAGTACTCTTATCAAACGTGAAGTTTAGGGCAGATTGGATAATATACGTTGAAGTTACAGCACCTTCCTGTTTCATGGCGAATATAGAAAATGCTTTTGGTCAGAACATAGTCTGGATGACACACACCAATTTTGAAATCAATCTGATAAATCCTGTGAAGGAGTTCATTAAAATCCAAATGAGCAAAACGCCAAAAATGGCCACTTAATTCAAAATGGCTGACTTCCTGTCAGGTTTAGGCTATGGCTCCAAGTGACTTTTTTGTGCGTTTTCGTGTGATACATGTGTGTACCGATTCTTGTGCATGTCGGTGAAACGGGCAGCGGGGGCTGCTGTATAAAGGGCATGGTCAAATCGTTAGGCTATGCCTACTTACGAAATTAATATTATATCCTCAGGGCAGGACCATTGACCAAACATGTAAAGTTTCAGGAAGACAAAGTAAACTGAAGTTACGGCCACTTCCTGTGTTTTGGTGAAACATCAACCTTCGCCGCACCGTCAGCACAACAGCATTTGACGAGACGTCATGGTCTTCACAAGATAGCATGACCAAGGTCATAAGGCCTTTCTGACCAAATTTGAGTTGGATGTGGTCAACATGCTCAGGGCAGCACATCAAAGTCTGAAACATGGCATTTCCTTTTGCCAGCAGGGGGCGCTATGACAATGACTAAATTTATGCATGTAGACGTGTTCAGGGCGGGACTATTATCCATCATGTGAAGTTTGGTGCAGATCGGACCATTTATCCCAAAGTTATAGCAAATTTGTGTTCTATGGCGAGACATGAAAATTTGACCTTCTGCACCGGGCGCGCCCTTCTACGAAAGCGCAATCTTTTAATAACATTTGATCGCAAGGTAGTCAAGCTCACATAAATCAATTTTGAAGTCAATTTGATGAAATCTGTAGGAGGAGTTCGTTAAAATACAACGTGTGGAAAACGCCAAAAATGGCCGCAAAATTCAAAATGGCTGACTTCCTGTTAGGTTTGGACAATGGGTCCAGGGGCTTTTTTGTGCGTCTGGGTGTGATACATAAGTGCACCGATTTTCGTGCAAATCGGTGAAACGAGTCTTGGGGGCTGCTGTTTAAGGGGCATGGCCTAGCCATTTTGCCCGGCCCCTAGACAAAAGCCATATCACACGTAAATTTACAAGGGGACTGACACACACAGCGAAATTGGTGAGTTTTTGAGTATGTTAAAGCCCCCAAATAAGCGATTTACTTTTGTCGTAATAATGATGAAGAATAATAATAATACAACGTAATTCCTGCGATTACAATAGGGTCCTCGCGCCGAGGTCGGTGCTTGGGCCCTAATTAAAGCTGCAAGCAGCGATGAACGGGCCCTCGCACCCTTGTGCACGTGGGGGTGGTGGCGAGATCCTGACGGGTGCAGCTGTGCATTGAAAACAATTGGAGAGCGGCAACCTGGGTCAAGAAGGTGTGAGGGCTGCTTTGTTGAAATATTCTAGGAGGCGCTATGGAGCCATTTTTCCCCCACGTGGGCAACACCCCTATCATATGTAAGTGCTTACCATTGTTGACGTGTGTATCAATTTTCATGAGGTTATGAGTTCGTTAAAGCCATGACAAAGCCAAACGTAATTTGATGGCGAGGGATCGATAGTCGCTATGCTGGCAGACGGACGCCATTGCTTGTACCTTCCCAGCATTCATAATGTAGCTTCACCATCTTATTCTGCACGTTTTAGAAGTGGAATAAAGTTTTTGGGGTCAACTATGTTAGATCAGTACATGGTAGCGTAAAAATAGGCCACTTCCTGTTACCACTGGGGGCAGCTATGACTATGACGGGATTTTGTCATGTAGACGTGTTCAGGGCGGGACTCTTATTAAACGTGAAGTTTGGGGCAGATTGGACAATAAACATTGAAGTTACAGCAACTTCCTGTTTCATGGCGAACACTTAAAATTCAACGCTACACCACAGCCACGCCGTTCAACGCTGACTGGATCTTTTAATAATTTTTGGTCAGAAACTAGTCTGGATGACACACGCAGATTTTGAAGTGGATCTGACAAATGCTGGAGGAGGAGTTCGTTAAAATACAAAGCATTCAAAACGCCAAAAATGGCCACTTAATTAAAAATGGCCGACTTCCTGTCGGGTTTAGGCTCTGGCTCCAAGCGACTTTTTTGTGCATCTGGGCATGATATATGTGTGTACCGATTTTCGTGCATGTCGGTGAAACTTGCCATGGGGACTGCTGTTTAAAGGGCGTGGCCAAGGCACCTTCGAAGACCATAATAAACGTAAATTTTCACCGCGACTGATGCAACCACCAAATTTGGTGAGTTTTTGAATATGGTAAAGCCTAATAGGCTATTTACTTTTGCCAGAATAATAATAATAATAATAATAATAATTCCTTCAGTTTCAATAGGGTCCTCGCACCAGACGGTGCTCGGGCCCGAATTAAAAACTCAGAAATTTCAACTAGCAAAATGCACAAGATAAGGACCCAATTTATATGAGGAGCAAGTTTGGTTTATAAATATTTAACGGTATTTGAGTACTTCTCCGGAAACGATCCCGACCCTCACTTTCAGTAAGATAAACTTGTTTCCATGGAAACACAGAAAAAGTTTAAATCTCAGTAATAACAAAATGCACCAGTTCAGGGACTGACTAATATGCATGGACAGTTTCGATGAAAAATATTAAGCATTTTTAGACTTCTGCCCCGGAAACAGTCCTAACCCTGATTTTCCACAAGTTAAGCATGTTTCCATGGAAACAAAGAAAAAATTTAAATCTCAGAAATTCCAAAACATGAAAAGGCAGTTTAGGACCTGACTAATATACACAGCAAGTTTTGTTCAGAAATATTAAATGATTTTCGAGTTCTGCTTCGGAAATGAATCGATTACGGACAGACAGACGCATGGACAGACGGAAATACGGATGACTATACCCCCCGGATTATATGCCAAGGGGATAAAAATGGGGTCCTAGGGATGCATTGGGCTGTAAAACACTGAGTCCTTTATGATCTGAGCGAGTCCCAGGGTTGTATAGGGCTTTAAAAGACTGAGTCCTTCATGATATGAGTCCCATTTGCTATTGCTATTCTGATACATTTTAATATGTAAATTCCTAAATAACTTTTGATTTGCTGTATGCAAGATTTCTTTCTTTCTTTGTATCAAACAGACTGCAAATTCTTCAAGCTTGCTAGCTGGTTGTCAGTGTTAGTGAACGTACCGATAGTGAGCACCTGTGTGTGTGTATGAGTATGTGTGTGTACGCATACATGGTTTCTGGGGAGTGCCCTTTTTGTCTATCATGGAAACCAAAACACAATTATTAGTTTTCCTTCTCATTTTCGTAAGCACAATATGTGTCGAAACTGCTGTATACTGAAAGTAAGTGAATAAATTAACAAAGAGAAATAAGCAATGAAAGATAGTGAGATATCCTTTCAATAGCATGAAAATCTCATGTCACCCTGAGACCTTTCACCCCCCAAAACTATGTTAATGAATTCCAGACCACGCCTAAAATAGTAGTTAATGATATTTATTTAAACGAATGAGCATGATAATTGTACTGATGAAGGTCAAATACAGTGGAGTAGGAGACCAGTGTGGGTTAACAGAAAACCCTTGGCGACAAGACTCAGGGTGGGGGTCGCATCTCTTCTTAGAGTTAATGGTAATCATCATGCATTTGTGCGCTGTGAGCTTCACCAACCACATAACCAACATATCCGTTACCGTTTGAAAAGGTTTTACAACTTTTGCTGTTCATTACAAACAGAAAAAAAATCATCAGCGCTCTTGTAATTGGTTGAAAATGGTCATGTACTTCTTGAAAAATCATCTACAACCTTATGGCTTTCCATTTTGTTTCTGTTTCGGAATGGCATTTGAAATAAATTTTTAATTCGGTCGTTGGAGACACTGACATACATTACGGTCTTTTGGACGAAAAAAACGATTATGGATGCTTCATAATCCCTTTTGACAGAGAATAAGCGGCATGTATACAACTCTAAAAACAAAATCAGATAAATATTTTAGCGCCCGGATTGTAGCGATTGAGATGATATATTTATGAATGCTACATTTAACTCTTAATGAATGAATGAATGAGCACCAGGTGTGCAATCGGGGGTGCGCAGTGAGTGGTTTAAACCAGCACCCTTAAGTCCTTGGACTCATGTTGTGAAGTGAAATGACAACGAAGCATTTCTTACGGGTTGTCTTGTTTTGCTAGATATTTTGACATGGTGCGCGTTCTCTAACGAACATGAACAACTTCCGTATAATATTTATTAAGCTTCATGTAAGAGTTTCTCCCATGTTCCAGGCAATTTTGCTGATTGGTAAGCACGGTACAACCAAGAATGTGATTATCAATAGCCTATTATTTGCAATAAATGTTCACTGCTACTTGAGGGCTTGTGTGTTTAATAGTTTAATTTTGCTTTTTATATATTCCTTGTCAACTGGTGGAAATATGCAGAAATTATGGCCTTAAAACTGGGGCAACCTGAAATATTGATGGGCAACATCATCGAACCCTGTAAAAGATCAAAGATAAGAAACAACACGCAACAATAAAAACAACACAATAAGATGCAGCTTGACATTAATTGACATAAACAGCAAGAGTTACCTAATAAATAAATAAATTGATTAATTAATGAGCAGCAGTAATCAATGGTAAAAAACAGAAACAGTGTATTGCACCACCCCAATATGCATAGTTGCTCATATTTGAGTTGAGCACTTTTATGGTGCTTGGATAAAAACTGTTTATTAGTCTGGAAGTGCGGGCCTGAGTGGATCTGTAGCGCCTCCCAGAAGGCAGCAGTTCAAACAAACTCTTTCCTGGGTGAGAAAAGTCCATTAACAGTCATTACCAAACATTCATATCCAGTAGCTGACGTGTTAAGAAAGTGCGTTGCGAACTGTGTGTGCGTTGGGGGGGGGAGCGAAAATGGAGACAACATTATTGTCTAGTTTACTAGATCGTCATAATGGTACATTATCTATGAAACCAACTTTTGATAAAATATTTTGTGTGGAGATAGGATACAGGGCAACCAAGGGATGAGGAGATGAGTAAATGGGGGAGAAATTAGGGAATGAAAATTCTATGGAAATTTGTCATATGTTGTAATAAGGTAAAGGTTCTGAGAATTGAGATGCAGTGAAATAAGTTTGTGTGGGATGAGGAACAAGGGGTCGGCAGACGAGGGAGCATGACATTTCATTATTTTAATTTTTGCGAATCTGTACGAAAAATGCATCAAAACCATGGAGGAATGAAGGGACGAAAGGAGAACGATGGAGGGAAGAAACAATGAGAATGAGGGATGAAGGAGTGAGAATTGCAGAGAAATTGGGCCGTGAAAATTTGATGGAATTAGTCATGCGTTGTTGTAAAGTAAGGCTTCTGAAAATTAATATGCAATTAAATACAAGTGAGGGATGAGGAAGGAGGGATTAAGGGAGTAAGGGGTAACATTTCATTATTTGGATATTGCAAATCTGTAACAAAAACTGTGAATTAGTGTAGGAATGAGGGGACGAAAGGGAAACGAGGGAAGGGGACAAAGGGACAATGGGAATGATATGTATGGGAATAAGTAAGTGGGAGGTATAAATCAGGGCATGAAAATTTGATGGAATTTGATGTGCGTTTATTAGCAACGTTTCTGAAAATTGAAATGCAGTGAAATAATTTGTGTGACGGATGAGGAACGAGGGATCAGGAGGATCAGAGAATGTGATGTTTTGTTATTTGAATTTTGCGAATTCGTGAGAGAAAAAAATGCAAAATCATGTGAGGATGAGGGGATTTTCTTGGAGATTTCTGGCCTCTAATTACCAAATAACCTTAATTAGCGAAACCGTTTAGCTAATATTAAATTTTAGTAGCCCTTTTTTCTCCTCTCCTTCAGTAGAATAATTGATGGAAATGACAAGTGGCTGGAGGCAAATCCTCCTGGACGAGAAGGAGGATTGCCTCTGTCAATTGCGAACTATTGCTTTAATGAATTTCTGATGAGCGTGGTAGTCGAAATGACCTCAGGCTTGCGAAGATGTAACAAACCAGGAAGCCTTGTTTGGTATTGCTTAAAGGTCCCATGTTATGCTGTATTTAGTCGTTTAAAATATGTGAAATGGGTCTTTAAAATAATGTTAAGAATTCAGTTACACAAAAAAACCACACACATCCAGGCCTAGTGAGACCTGTTCTCTCACCCCGTCTGTGCCGGCCTGAAACACAAGCTGTTTTGAAATGGGCAGGGAAGCTATGCTAATGAGGCGCTGCTCTGATTGGCTGCCTTGCCGCTTCGATTCCGGGGAAGGGTGCAGACCCGAAAAACCAGGAAACCAAGATGGCAGGTATTTCAGGACAGCTCTTTGCGGCATCTATTGCTGTAAGACTGTATATGTTTGATCCCGAATCCGACCCCAAATGGGAGAAGGATGCTATTGAAGTGTTGCAGCAATGTTTAGCAGGACATCAATGAGTGGTAAGTTGAAATTTGAGTATTTGCTCGTACTGTCTCGCCTTGCATGCGTGTGGTTGTAGCTGTATTGTTATGTAGTCATGTTATATACCCACTAATCCGGAAGAAACTTGGCTGAAAGCTCCTCATGACCATTCAACCAAAACGAAACACAATTCCGAGACCAAGCTACTGAAAGAGCTTGTAGCAAAAACACACAAACAGTGTAACCGTTGCTTATATGGAGCTAGCGAATCGATGACTAATTTTTAGAGGGGAATGAAATTCTGTAGCGGCAATGCAGAGAAATCGCTTGTTATACCAGACACGTTATAGCTTGTGCGTTTTGCGATTGCTTTCACCGCAGTAGCATCAGAGAGCTAGCCCACAGCCGGCTGACCCCGGTCATGGATAAGTAAAACGATCGTTTCACAGCAGCAGTAAACAAACCCAAACACATACCCTTCGCTCTGAAAAATCTACTTCTGGTCTAACTGCAGCCTTATCAGACCAACTTTGCATACGCATACATACTGATTAGCTTTAACTTTTGCCGCTACAGTCAGGTAACGTTATGATAAACTGCCACCTTGATGCTAACCAAAAGAACGCAAGCATACCGATCAGAATTACTGCCTGTAAATTAACCAGGAGCATTTTTAAGTGGCATGGCACGTGAACTAACATGCGGGAGTAACCAAGCGTTCATAACAACGACAGAGACAAAGGTCACTGTGCAATACAGGTTTTATAGACAGTAAGTTCCATAAGTGTGAACCGTTGCTTATGTGGAGCTAGTGAATCGATAACTTTTATAGGAAAGAATTCCGTATCCAATCTCCACCTTTTTCAGCTTTTTATTAGCCAGAACAATTTTAAAGGGGGATGAAATTCCGCTACGGCAATGCAGAGAAATTGTTTGTTTTACCAGACACGTTATAGTGCATTTTGCGATTGCTTTCACCGCGGTAGCATCAGAGAGCTAGCCCACACGATTGTAAAGTACCTGGCTGATCCCAGTCATGAATAAGTAAAACGATCATTTCACAGTAGCAGTAAACAAACCCAAACACGTACCCCAAGCTCCGCAAAACCTACGTCTGGTCTAACTTTGCAGACACATACAACTCCTCTCCAGTTAGCTTCAAATGTAGTGGCTGCAATCAGGCAACGTTATGATGAAACTGCCACATTGATGCTAACCAAAGTAAAACAAGCATAATGATCAGAATTACTGCATATAAGTTAACCAGGAGCATTTTTTAAGTAGCACGGCACTCGAACTAACATGCAGTAGCTAGTAACCGAGCGTTCAAAACAATGACAGACACAAACGTTACCCTGCAATACAGGTTTTATAGACAGTAAGTTCCATTACCGTGAACAGTTGTACCAAACATCCAAATTAGAAACAAGTATAAAAAGTTAGCTTCAAGTGAAATTTATGTTCACACATCTTCTGTTGAATGTCTCCTTGATATTATTTCCTCTTGTGTATTTAGGACGTGAACATTAGCAACAGTAACTTAGCTACGTTAGCCGCAGTGCTACAGCCACATTCAACAGGCAATCACATTAGGTAGGCTTATGCAGTAAAGCAACACAAAATGCTAAAACGAACTGCTTCTGCGTCTGTGAGTCACAGACAGTTGGTATTGATCCAGGCTTTATCTTAAGATATTTTACAAAGCCTGCGTTTGAGGCCAGTTTTTAGTGCTAACTTTTGTTAGCGGTCCTACTCGCTACCCATAACACATTAGCTTCACTTTCATTATTTCCTGTTATATCATTACTTACAGCTTGTGGCTCCAAGCGCTTCATCGATGCAACTGCTTCAGGTCTGAGAAGCGTCAGAGATGTAAAATTATCCTTTATTGACAAAGCTGTCCTCGGTGAAATGCCGAGCACAAACAGCTAATGTTCCCTTGAGTGTGGCTGTTTGCCGCCAGCAAACAAAAAAAGCTACCCACTGATTTCTGGTGGCATCATCTTTTGGAAGAGAAAATAGTTGTGCTTTTTTTTTCGCATCCAAAAAAAACATGTACGAACAGCTTTGGGAGACATTTTGATAAATCTACATGTCAAATGATTCGAGCTCATTTGTGTCGGATAGAATAAATTCTGGGGTGGGTAGGTCCAGCGCCGGTGTTGGCTCTGGCCAGGTCTGTCCTGATTGGAAACAACAACCTGACGTCAGGTTTTGCCCAGATCTTGTGCAGATCTTGGGACGAGCTGTTCAGAGAGGAAATCACGTTCAGGAAATCACATTCCCGGATTACGGAAAAACCCCTGTATCTTATGCATAGAAACTTTGCAGAGGTTGAGTATGAACATTCAACCTTATAACATTACTTGTATGTATTAAAAGAAGGATCAGCATAATAGGGGACCTTTAAGGCGCAGCATTGCAAATCCACCAAAAGAACCTCGGTGGAGAGAGTTAGGGTTAGGGGATCATAATCAAGGGATTATTTTCATATTCTGTTTTAGGTGAGAAGATCCGTCAAATTTCTGATAACCTTGTGCCACCAGTTCTAATTTTTTCAGAAATCTATCTCAGGCTCGTGCTCTTGGTGGATGGAATCTATTGCTGACCTTGCAAAACAAGCCAAATAGCGTAGTTTTCTTTGTAAAAACCTTGGCAGATTAAACATTTAATTCCAACGCATGTTGTACAGTGTCGTGAAAAAGTATTTGCCCCCTTCCCGATTTCTTATTTTTTGCATATTTGTCACACTTAAATGTTTCAGATCATCAAACAAATGTTATTATTTGACAAAGATTACCCAAGTAAATAAAAAATGTAGTTTTTAAATGAGGATTTCATTTATTAAGGACAAAAAGCTATCCAAACCTACCTGGCCCGGTGTGAAAAAGTAATTGCCCTGAAACCTAATAGCTGGTTGTGCCACCCTCGGCGACAACAACTGCAATCATACATTTGCGACAACTAGCAATGAGTCTTTCACATCCCCGTGGAAGAATTTTGGCCCTCTCTTCTTTGCAGAATTGTTTTAATTCAGCCGCATTGGAGGGTTTTCGTGCATGAACGGCCTGTTTAAGGTCACCCCACAGTATCTCAATCAGATTTGAGTCTGACTAGGCCACTCCAAAATCTTCATTTTGTTTTTTTAAGCCATTCAGAGGCGGACTTACTGGTGTGTTTCCGATCATTGTCCTACAGCATAACCCAAGTTGAGCTTGAGGTCACAAACTGATGGTTGGATATTCTCCTTCAGGATTTTCCAGTAGAGAGCAGAATTCATAGTTGCATTAATTACGGCAGGTTTTCCAGGTCCTGAGGCAGCAAAGCAGCCCTAAACCATCACACTACCACCACCATGTTGTACTTTTGGTATGATGTTCTTTTTATGAAATGCTGTTTTAGTTTTACGCCAGATGTAACAGGACGCACACCTTCCAAAAAGTTCAACTTTTGTCTCGTCAGTCCACAGAATATTTTCCCGAAAGTTATGAGGATCATCAAGATGTATTTTGGTAAATGTGAGACAAGCCTTTGTGTTCTTTTTTTGGTCAGCAGGGGTTTTCGCCTTGGAACTCTACCATGGATGCCATTTTTGTCCAATCTCTTTCTTATTGTTGAATCATGAACACTGACTTTAACTGAGGCAAGTGAGGCCTGCAGTTCTTTAGATGTTATTCTGGGTTCTTTTGCGACCTCCTGGATGAGTCGTCGATGCGCTCTTGGAGTAATTTTGGTGGGCCAGCTACTCCTGGGAAGGTTCAGCACTGTTCCACGTTTTCTCCATTTGTGGATAATGGCTCTCACTGTGGTTTGCTGAGAGTCCCAAAGCCATAGAAATGGCTTTGAAACCCTTTCCAGACTGATAGATGTCAATGACTTTGTTTCTCATCTGTTCTTGAATTTCTTTAGTTTGTGGCATGATGTGTTGTTTTTTGAGATCTTTTAGCCTACTTCACTTTATCAGACAGGTTCTTTTTAAGTGATTTCTTGATGTAACAGGTCTGACAATAATCAGGCCTGGGTGTGGCTGGTGAAATTGAACTAAAAAATGTGGTTAATCACAGTTAATGCATGATTTAACAAGCGGGGGCAATTACTTTTTCACATAGGGCCAGGTAGGTTTGGATAGCTTTTTCCCCTTAATAAATGAAATCAATATTTAAAAACCGCACTTTGTATTTACTCGGGTTATCTTTGTCTAATATTAAAATTTATTTGATGATCTGAAACATTTAAGTGTGACAAATTTGCAAAAAAAAAAAAAAAAAAGTAATCAGGAAGGGGGCAAATACTTTTTCACAGCACTGTATATGGCTGACTGGCGAGAGCAGTTTGATTAGTTTAAACCTCAGAAATAAAATGTCCTTTAATACAAAGTGTGTTGCATACAGCTTACTTGCTAGAGTGGTTTAATTTGTAAAACCTCGGCAAATGAAATCCTTTCATTCAGAGCATGCTACATTTGCCATCACAGAAGATCTCAAAAAGGCCTGCTATAGGCATGTTGGAAGGAGTCACTGGGGAGCGGGAGATGCAGACTGGAGCCGGTGAAGTTGTAGCTTTGCCTGGGGGAGAAGCCTAGTGAGATATGGGGAACAGCTGTTTGATCTGCCGTCTTGGAAGTAGTAGAGAGGCAGATTGAAAAAAGATGCTTATTTTAGAAATCAAAATCCTTTTTTGTTACAAAGTGGCATCCACCCTAGGTAGTTGGACCATGGGGTGGCGCATCCCACCAGGGTGGATGCCACAGCAGCTTTTGCCTTAAACCCCTTATTTTAGTCGTTTATGTGCGAATTTGGCATTTTTTGAAAAAAGCCTAATTTGCAACGAGGTCATTTTCAAATGCACACAGCTCCTACAGTTTTTGTCATAAAGCAATAAATGAAGCATCAAATTGAAGCTTATTACAAATTTTAACTAATACTCTTACCCAATAATAAATTGAATGACTCACGAGGGGTATGAGGGGGTCCAATCCCAAAATGACCCTTTTTACCCCCTGAAATGACCCTTTTTTTTAAATTTCACCCCTGAAACGTGACTTTTGGCAGAATGATTTTTGACAAGGAATTTAATGGCTACAAGACATGTCTTGGCAGTTTTTGACAACGTTTAAGCCTCCAACACCAATTAGTGGCCGAACAGTGCACCCTTATACATGACCCTTTTCTGACAGAACAGCAAAATAATGTTCAATCACGAAGACTTCGGAATTAAAAGAAGAAAAGATTTAATGACAATGAAATGAATTCAAGAATATCTTTGGCGATGACTCCGTCCTCAAGGATCCTTCAGCGAAGTGGGGTGCAGATCTGCCGGCGTAGCAGGCAGTGGTGAAGCCATCCCCCATTTGGAAGGCTCATCTGGTCAGCAGGGAAATGGGTTTGATGCTGAAGAGGGCGGAGCCAGGAAGTTGGTGGTGCCGGGGAAGTGGTGGGTGATGCGAAATCTCTGGAAACAGCGAATGGAAACACGTTATGGGCATTTAAATAAAAGACCTATGGTTGCGATTGGGTGAATGAAATTGCCTAGGCGTTCCTACGTCTCGTGATTGAACTTTCATTTACACTTCCATTTTCGTATCTAAGGCATCTTCAGATGCCCATTACTCCGACAGTTTTCATCTGAAAGAAGTAAATGAGGCATCAAATTTAGCATTACCTATATTTTCCACTATAATTGCTAATTTATGGCCCACGGGGGGTAGGAGGGGTCCAATCCCAAACTGACCCTTTTTACCCCCCTGAAATGACCAGGGCTTTCAAGTTTTGAATGCGGGCTAGAGTGAGATTTTCTTCGGGGGCAGCGCAGCGCATGATACTCCCATTTTGAAAGGTGCATAGTAACGAAGTGCATAGTTTTTTTAATTTTTTGAGGATTTGTACTTAAGATTTTTTTCAAACTGGGACTTTTACTCTACTACATTTAAAAAATAAAAAGTATACTTTCACTTCGTTACTTTGACACTGGCAACTTAGTTACCCGTTTCAAATTAAAATATTAATTTAATTAATCATTTACGGATTATCTGGATTTGGTGTGTTCGAGAAGAACAACGATGTATCTTTGTGCAGATGTGTCCGCCAGTGGAGGTGGAGCTAAAAATTTATGCATGCAGTTACAATATTCTATTACTAGATGGCACACCAGGATCAGTTATTGAATATCACAACTGCCAGTAAACTCAAAGAAGAAAAAGTGACTCTTCATCCATCTCCATTCCCCCCCCCCATTGTAAGAAATTGGTCACACTTCCTGTCTCCTAAGTGGGCGCGGTCGCAGAAGTTTTGTGCGCGTTATAGGCTATTTGCAGAATGAATGCTGACCGGGTTATCCGTTGCATCTTGTTGTCAGAAGTGGTAGCTCAAGTAGGCGAGCAATTAAACGTTGGAATATACAAGGATCTATCTTATATCTGCATGTTGCGTGTATATTTCCTTTTACATTGCTACATCAAGCATTTTACAACACAGCTAACAGCTCTACTCAGCATCACGAATATGAGTTAGCAGGCCAGCTACGGCATTGGCCAATGTTATTTGACATGAGCTTAAAAATTTGATTTCAACTTGCTAGCGTTTACTCTTGGAGTAGTTGTTAGGTTTTGAACAAGATAATGTTTAGCCATATCTGTACTTTTTTAATTTCAGTGGGACTGACCAGTATAATAAAGGCTAAATTAAATAATTATTTTGTGTATTTGTATTGTTTTGTCTGTCACAAACAAGAGATATTGCAGTACCACCTGTGACACCGGATCAGAGCAGGGTTTGTTTTCAGCCAAAATACACTACATGGAGGGCAGAGAGCCCCCACTCTCCCCGTAACAAGTTACAAGACGATTCATCTAACCATAACCGTCCAAAGCTGTTAAATTGAGGTAAAAAATGATCCATAAAGCAAATATCCTGCATAGTTCCTCGACTTTGATAAGCAGCTATTGTAAAAAAATTAAGTGATGAAGTGATTACCTGATTTCGGGCTTCCACTTCCAGCTCTTCTTTGACGTGTGCACACAATAGCAGCATTCACACACATTCGCGCTCATGTGGAAGACGTGATTACGGCGCTGCTATTTCACCTGGCAACAAGAAATACTATTTTCTGATGGGCTGATAGGTTGCTGATTCAAGCAGAGCAGTCTGCCTTCGCCTCATCCATTCATAGATTACTAATCTCTATTATATACAGTCTATGTTACTAATGTGCGGCGAGTTTTATCACTTCTCAGCGTGAGAAGCATCATGTGTGGCATGCGAGCGTGTGAACTTATTGAAATGCGTGTGTCTCGTGAGACTTGAGAGCCCTGAATGACCCTTTTTCAAATTTCACCCCCGAAACATGTCTTTTGGCAGATTGGGTATTGGCAGTGGATTTAATTGCCAGAAGACATGTTTTGGCTGTTTCTGAGAATGTTTCAGTCTCCTAGACCAAAAAGGGACCAAAGTGTGGACCCTTTTTACAGAACAGTAAAAGTAAAGTAAAAAGTACTTGCACTCTTTTGCCTACAGCAGAGTGATGCGAATGATGATTGGTCTCATAGTAGGGGTGGAACAGTTCACAAAAAGTCACGGTACGGTTTGTATCACGGTTCTGGTGTCACGGTTTTCGGTTTGGTATGTTTTTTGTACAGCAGGAGGGGAGGCATTGTCACTTTCAACATACTTTTCATTTATTTGGCAAAAAAAAGTTCACAACAACAGAGGTGGTGCTAGACCCGAAAATTCCGGGGCTAATATCCCTCCCTTTATTGACAACTATTAGTCCTGGCTAATCCTAGATGGTTTTCCTTCATTAACACGTTTTCCAATTCAAGAATAATCAAGTGGCAATTGAAGACACGGCTTTTCTCCCCCATGCGACCTAAAAGTGACAAAATAATGGGCTACATTCAGCACAGAAAAATAATTTAATTATTATTAGGTCTATGCACCAGCACTCGGTGACGGCATTTCAGAACTCTTCAGCGAATTAAGGTAATTTCGGCGACAAGTACGTCCGCCTGTTTTTGCAGCACGATCACGCAACTCGCTGTAAAAAATAGACAGCTGTCTGACTGGAAAATGTAAATGGACGAAACCACGTACTAGTCACCAAAATTACCTTCATTCGCTGAACCCACCTACTGCTCCTACTGCAATTTAGCAGAATCGTTCGGACCGACCAAAAAGAACCAATCAGAGCCGGGATGGTGTCTGACAGCCGTCAGACAGTGCACATGCACGCGCTGCGGACAGCCTCCTCCCCCCTCCTCCTTAGTTCACGCCAGTGCTCAGTCAAGCTCAAATCTCCAAGAGAGGGTTCAGGGGCTTAGACAAACTAATGGCGCAACAACAGCTATCAGCGAGGAAAAAAATACCGATACCTCCGTTACTGACAACAGCATACACGGCTAAGACAAGTAAGAAGAGGAAGCCAGAAGAAAAAAAAGCACAAAAGAAAGAATTAGACAAAGCCCGGGATAAAACCAGAGTGAACATCGGAGTGGCTTTTCAGAGGTGGAGGGAACTCCGTGATCTGCAAGGATTAAAAACCGACGCGGAGTTGACGACTTTTCTGCTTGACGGGTAAACCCCTGCTTTATTCGTTGGTTCATTTTTGCTCCGCAATGCTCTGCAAATAAGCGAGTTGGTGTCGCTCACATTCTCAGCAGCTACTTACCCCAGCTCTAACCAGCATCAATTCATTTTCGCTCTGCAAATAAGCGAGTGAACGTCGCTTACAAGCACAGTCGCTGTTCGAATAGCCAGCGTCATGTAATTGTTACAACACTCTATGGTGCATGTGATGTTACTATAATGTTGCAGTCGAGCTAACGTTAGCTTGTTTCTGATGCTAGGGCTAACATCGGAACATTACTAGAAAGTAGCAGAAAATATCTTTATGAAGTGACCTGGCAGTTTTATCGGTTGTGTTGTCCTCATAAATATGTGTAACGTTTCTGTGCTCTCACAGCTAAATGCTGTTGTACATGGTTTACTGGCCATTCAGCAGGATTCACGACAGTTTCTGTACTCAAAAAAACAGGTAACTTACTGAAATAAGCGTGTGCTGGGTTTTTACTGAATACATACTGCTGTAGATTACTTTTCATGTCGACATGATTTATTTCTGCTCGTTTGTTGGCCAGCAATGTTGACTGTTCACAACAGTAATGTCTAGCCTCGGCAACTTAGCCGTTTTCATATTGTGAACTTGCAAAATCTCTCCACAGTCGCATGCATAACAGCTCGCATGCCTTGGCGTGCACGGCAGCTTCCTCTGGGGGAGGGTCTTAGGGCAGGAGTGCAGTGGAGAGGGAGGGGGAGGGATCTGAAAGTTTCGTTTTTTCAAAGTCCTCTCTCTCCTCATAGTTACCAACTGCAGCTTTCACTTATTTAGATTTCTCCATTTGATTGAAAATAACGTTAGTGTTCAGATTACGTTAGTGGGTTGACATCTTAACCTAACTTCTATCTTGTCACTGGCAATAATTAGACAAAGCACATGGCTGACTGTACTTTTACTGTTCTGCAAAAAGGGTCCACACTTTGGTCCCTTTTTGGTCTAGCAGACTGAAACTTTGTCAGAAACTGCCAAAACATGTCTTCTGGCAATTAAATCCACTGCCAATACCCAATCTGTTTTGGGGGTGAAATTTGGAAAAGGGTCATTTCAGGGGGTAAAAAGGGTTTGGCTCTTTCAGATGAAAACTTTCGGAGTAATGGGCCTCTGAAGATGCTTTTGTTACGAAATATTATTTTGCTGTTCTTTCAGAAAAGGGTCATGTATAAGGGTCTACTGTTCGGCCCCTAATCGATGTAGGAGGTTGAAACTTTGTCAAAAACTGCCAAGACATGTCTTCCAGCCATTAAATCCCTTGTCAAAAACCATTCTGCCAAAAGTCACGTTTCAGGGGTGAAGTTTGAAGAAAGTGTCATTTCAGGCTGTAAAAAGGGTCATTCAATGAGTCATTCAATTTATTATTGGGCAAGTGTATGAGTTAATATATGACATAAGCTTCAATTTGGTGCCTCATTTATTGCTTTATGACGAAAAATGTGGCAGCTAATGGCATTTAAAAATGACCTCGTCACGAATTAGGCGTTTTTCAAAAAATGCCTAATTCACACAAAAAGGGTTAAAATATGGGGTTTAAGGCAAAAGCTGGGGTGGCATCCACCCTGGTGGGATGCGCCACCAATGGCCCAACTACCTAGGGTGGATGCCACTTCGTAACAAAAAATGATTGTGTTTTTGACATATTGGGTTCCTGCCTCTCTACTAAAGATTGTCTGTCTAATCTGGAACGAGGACAGCATCAGAGCTGGGGGCCTTGGAGAATTTGTTGGAGTACTTCGTTTCAGGCAAACCATTGAATTTGAGACGAATTCGGCGTTTGATGGATGAGCTGGAGTTTCGATTCTGGAATCCGTGTTGCTTAGTAAATAGAAACATCAGATAACAAGAGAAAACGTTGACTTAGTGAGACGCTGGCATAGGGGAATACGGGTCTGTTAGAATGCGGGACCAACAGAATGCTGGTCATGTAGAGTTTGAGTCCGATAGAATGTTGGTTGGGAAGAATGCGGGTCCGATAGAATGCTGGTCGTGGAGAATACGGATCATGTCGAACAAGACAGACGAGGATTGTAGAAAGAAGGTGGTCTGAATAGGCTGGCTGGTTAGGACGTTGATAAATGGGGTGAAGTATTTAGGCGTAGTCTGGTTCACTAACTTGTGTTTAGAACACAATAATGATAAAGAGGTTCTCTATTCAGCCTGAAAAGAAATGGAAAATTCTCAGCTAGCTTTGAAATTGTAGGTAAATCTTCTTTTTAAGAGACAAAAAAATGATGCGTGAAATATTCATCATTTAAGGTACAGTGTAGTGGCCACAGAATTATATTTGGATTACAAAAAAACTATCCCAGCCCTTTATCTCTTGGCACATTTGCATAGCACAGTCAGGCTAAGCCCTTGCATTATTGAAGTGTAGATTCATAAAGAACTGGAATTGTATCACTCATTCTTCATGCTGGTTATTGCATGAAATAGGAAAAGAAAACCGTTATTAAATGTATGAGCATTTGGGATTGGGGGGGGGCAGGGGTCTGACCCCCCTAATTAAGACTTTAGCCCCCCAAAAGAGGTGAAAACAACAGGTTGGGGGATTCAAAACATTTATCCTTATTCCACCTGTCATCATAAATATTACAATGTAATTCATATATTAATGCTTGGAAGAATCTTTTTATACGATTTCAGACATCCCTAAAGTGGGGGATACCATTTCTTAACCTTGACGTTTGTTAAACGTCTCATCTGCCTGTGTCATTCCCTCTCACACATTGACTCACATGTACGCATGTTTAGCGCGAAACGGTAAAGACTAATGTAAGTAGCTATCTAGCTAAATCTAAATGCACTTTACCTTCTTACCCTCAGTTTCTGAATTAAATCGTGTCAAGTGTCTACGGATGAACACTAAGGTGTATCTATGGCTTGGCATTTTAATATGAAATTTTAAAGCGGTCTGTCGGTGGTAACCTCACCTTTCAATGTTTAATTGCCTAATCCTCTCGCAGTTCACTTTGTTTGATTAGCAACAGTTGCTTGGACGAATCGGTTGAATGCTTCACATTCCATCACAAAGGTTTCTTCTGCGCATAAAAGACGTTGTAAAATGTCAATATGCCTTAATAAATTCGGAAGTCATGTAACGTTACCTCATGAAATGGCTCAGATTTGTGTAAATTAGTTTGCGAGGCTCATTAAGCAATAAGGTAGAAGGATCGGTTCAATATTCTGAATATTGTGCAACTAAAGGGCGCTGTGAGGCACGACCCACAGCGGAGTGACTGTGTAATAATCCGAATAAATGAAAAAAATCCGAGAGATGAACGTTGGTTAAAGTTTTGGATTTTTTGCAGTTATTGCCATCGTTGCAGTATCATATCAATTTTATCGCCAGGCAAGAGTACCACACAGAACCTGAACTTTTTTAGCTTTTAAAAGGGGGCACAAATATTTTTGGGGGGTTTTATTAGTGAGAAGTGGGTTTAGAATCATGGGGGAACGATTTTAAAATGAAGAGGCAGATGCGGTGAGAGGAAAAAAAAATTTTGCAACACTTCCTGTTTCTACTTCCTTACTCCTCCCCCGCTACATTTGCTCTGCATACTACCTCTACTAGTTTTTTTGTCCTAATTTTTTTGTTTGCATTACATTTTTAAAAAAAAAGATTTTTTTTTTTTTTTTTTCACCGATGAAGCTGTGAACAAAGCTTTACATGCTAAGTGAGACATTACATTAGCGTCTGCAGTGGTAATTGAACCCAAGAACCTCTGGATGAAGTAATTCCAAGCACACCACACAGTTCCCATTTATCACTGAATAGTAAATACAACCAAAGGTGAAACGCTATATATACACACACATTTTTTCTTTTTATTTATTTATTGTTGTTAACAAGGAGACATCATGTGAACATCCATTCTGACTTATTTTATGACTCTCGAGAGGGCTTTGTATGGTGCTGGCACAATCGTAGATGCAGCAGTCGGACTGCCGACCGCAGCATTTGCCATCGCACCTGGTTTGCTGGCAGCAGGATGTCGATGGAAAAAGTCCCTGGTGCTCACCTACTGCTGGGCGGCGCAGATAACAAATAAAGCGGCAATAAAAGGAATCCACCCTCAACAGCGGAGTCACAACAAGCAAAGGAAACTGTCGTCGACTGGTTCACTTATTGTCGCAAAGTTTGTCTTCACGTGGTCCAGCAGTGCAGTACCAACCGCTATAGAGGGCCTAGGGCTAGTGTTGGAAATTGATGAATCCGAATTTGGCAGGCGAAAATACAACAGAGGGTTCCCTGCACGATGGGGGGGGGGGGAATTTGCCGCAATACCAAGGAAATTTTTTTTTCGTTGAGGTCGAGAATCGGGATTTAAAGTGTATATGTCCGGTAAATTTTCCAAAGATTTTGAACTATTTTTCTTGTGGGAAATAAATATCTGAACAATTATACATCCCATTTTTATGTTGTTGGTTATCAGAAAACGGAAAATAATACAAAAAAGTCGGTACTTCTAACAGCAGTTTACAACGCTCCCATAATCCAATGCCTACGTCACGTAGGGTAGAGAAGAGCCTGTCAGAATACGACTGTCAATGAGCCTGCACTATACAGCAGCTTGCAATGAAGAATTATTGTGTTTGTGCGGGGTGTAAGAATTCATCCTAAACAGGGCACAGGGTCCATTCATTCCCTGTCAAGAATAAACAAATTTTATGCCAGTGGGTTCAATTTGTCCGCGTCAGATGGGCAAATTTTTCGTACGCTAATGTCACACCACAGTTTTCATGGGATGACACCGCCCACATAAGCACCTGTCAGAAATAGCGACAAAGGACACCACTCTCTCTCTCTCTCTCCTCTCTCTCTCTCTCTCTCTCTCTCTGTATATCTCCCCCCCCAGACAGACCATAGCATTCCCATGAATCAGCTATGAAGTTTGATCAAGACCAGATTAAGCCTGGCATTTGAGATTTTGTTTATTCGGCATGTCAACAATGATTATGTATGCGCACATGAACGTTCGCACCCGCAGGAAAAAAACTGCCACCACCGCTAGACTTAGATGTTGTAGAGCTAGTACCACACTATCGAAGCATGGGACAGTCAAGCGGATATGTTTACAACGTCGGGGTGAAGGGAGAATCCGGATAAAATAAACATTTTGACAGGCGGGGTGGGAACTAGGAAGCTAAACCCAGGCTAGCTAGCATGATGCCTTCGTTATCATTTGGCTAGTACATGTTTAGTCAACGTCTTCATCTGAACATATCACATTATCAAAACGTTGGCTTCTTCAGTGTTATTCATACACTGTAAGAAATGTGGTGGTGTTGTTGTTGTTGTTACGGTTTTCCCTGCTGATCGTAGACTAGCTCAAGCGCTAGTTGCTATATAGCTACTCTCCAGGACACCTTGCCAACCCTCCACTCGTTCGCCTCCGTTGAAGGATTAATCCGTCTCTGAGGGCCAGTATTTGTTGGATTTTCTTCCCCTCTCTCAAGCCTGACAGGCTCGAAATTATATGGTTGCAAGCCATCATAAATTTCTGCAGTGTTTCTTGCCACCTCCTCATGCTCCCAATCACTCGCCATAGTAAGCAGAGGCTACTTTCCTCCATGAATCCCCTACATGACGTAGTTACCAGGTTATGTAAAAAAAAACCAGCTACTACAGAAACAGACAAAAAGTGTCATTTAACGGCATTTGTGGATAGTTTTAGAAATACTGTATATACATTTTGAAGGCTTTACGTACACATTAGACGAAAGTAGTGTTTAACCTGAAATACACACTTTAACAACGTTAATACCTTTAATAAAGGAGTATGTTGCCGCCGGTTCGACGAACATAACCGACTGCTGGCGGGCGTACGATTGCCTCAGTGAGGCAAACTTCCAGCAACTGACTGTAAACCACTCTGCCAACTTTGTTGATTCCTGTTGCCACCGGCGCGCACACTCAAAATATTGAGTGCCAATGGTCGCAGATCAAATGGTCCCGGCCATCCACCCCCACACAAGCAGCAGCGACGGCTTGGGTTTTTACCTAGCCAAGTACATATGGCGACATAAACATAGTGGCGTCGACCCACTTTAAGAAAATTTTATCCGACATCCTGCTACTTTACGCGCGACCTAAGAGCATGAAAGATCTTGCCGCCACTCTCCAGGCTTCAGCTTCGGCAGAGGTCACCAATGAGGTCCAAAGAAAAAAAAATCTTTTCACCTGAAACCACATTACTTACAGTTCCGGGCACTCCCCCCCCCAACTTCCACCTTACATTCCCAGCTCCTCCCCGAGGACTCATCAGTCCCAAACATAGCTGCTACCTTAGGACCCCCACTAAGGACCCCCCTTAGTTGCACAGATAACGTTGTGTTTTGACATCATTATAAACCAATGGTTCTCAAACTCAGTCCTGGCGCCCCACTGTGCATGCTGGTTTTTGTTCCAACCACAATTCCAATCCTAGGATTTTAATGGAATTCTTACCTTTCTGACATGTCGCACAGCACTTAGTAAAAATTTGAACATGAACAACTCCTCCTCCCTCCAAAGTCCAACCCTCTTCCTCCCTGATTCCAAGACTTCTCCTACGAAAAAAAATATAGCTAATATATGGTAGTTCGTCAGACTGCAAAGGTAATTAAACGTTACCAGGGCATTTTATTTTATACCACATAAAGAATTGAATATTATGTTATTACTGTTGGTTAGTTTTCACTTACCGGTGCCTCTGAATCTGCCTCCATTGACCCGTTTCACTTGCGCTGCTCACTTCCTCGCGCAGCACACTATATTTTTTTTTTTGTTGGAGAGTGAAACGGGTCAATGGAGGCAGATTCAGAGGCACCGGTAAGTGAAAACTAACCAACAGTAATAACAAAATATTCAATTCTATATGTGGCATAAAATAAAATGCCCTCGTAACGTTTAGTTACCTTTGTAGTCTGACGAACTACCATTAACGCTATTGTCGTAATTATAGCATTTCAGTGCCCGTTTGTTTACGGTCAAATGCGTCGTTTTTTTTTCTGCCAGAGAGGCGCGCGACTCATGAGCGATGGCAGCGGTAGGCAACTGGAAGGGTCGCGGCGACGGATGACAGACAGGAAGCTTGGCAAATCATTTTTTTCGGACCGAAGAAAATGATCGGTCAGACTCTTATCAAAAATATATGAGAATTAATTATTGAAGAGTTTCAACACCCGGTGGATTTCTTTTACATTTTAGTGTGCCATACGCTTATTAGGAGCATTTTAAGATTACAAAAGAAAAGTGTAAAAATGCCAGGTGCATTTAGGGCAGTTGTTTATCCTCGTAAGCCACATTTGACAAATCTATACATGCCATGAAGAATAAAAATTTTCATTTCATTTCCACATTGAGATATATTAGAATCTAGTATGAATCACTGTAGAGGGAAACAATTTAACCAAACATTTAATCTACGTAAACAATCAGTAGGTTTCTCATTGAAACTGTTGAAACATGGTTGCAAAAACTAACAATTTATTTGGCAAACAATAGTCAGACCTTTCTCTTCATTTTATTAAGTTCAGGTGAATTATTTTGAAAGAACTCAAAACACCTGTGATCAGCAACCTAATTTGGATCTTACTAATTTTTTCAGTCTAATTTGATCTGTTTACATTTTTTTTTCACCTGAAAATCCTCACAATATAGAAAAATAAGCACAACATGTTCAAGGGTTCTTCATGGCACAATGGATATGTCCATCAAAATGGGGCTTAAGATGGTAAATAACTGTCCTGAACATGGATTGTAGCTAATTAAGAAATTAACAGCTTTTTAAAATTCAACAATTGCAATTCTGTTTGGAAAAAAAGCCAGCATACACAGTGGGGAGCCAGGACCAAGTCTGAGAACCACTGATGTAAACAGTGGTGGAAGAAGTACTCAGATCCTTTACGGAAGCAAAAATGTCAATACCATAATGTAAAAATACTTTAATGAATTCTGGACCACTCCCAAAGTAGAGGAGAGTATTGGGTGGGATTGCGGATAGGTGATCGGGGCGGGTGTGTTGTTGGCGGGTGTGTTGTTGGACTGATTGTTCGGACGTTGGGCGCCCCCCGGGTGGCGGGACTCAGGGTGGGGCTCGCATCTCTTGTCGGAGTCCGTGTGGCTCCCAAGCCCCCTGGGGTCCCAGGTGGTGGCTGTTTCTTGCTTCCTTCTAGGGGCGGGGAAGGGTGGGAGGGACGTAGAAACGAGATGAGCAGGGATTGTGGGAATGTAGGAGGTATATATAGGCGTGCGGACTAATAGGAAGGGGCATTGGGAGTGGTCTTGTTCATTAACCTTTGTTATCAGGAACACCCTTTAATGAACTCTGGACCACTCCCAAAGTGGAGGAGGGTATTCGGTGGAACGATGGATAGGGGATCGGGGCGAAGGCGATGTTGTATGGACTTGGTCAGTGATTGTGCGAACATTGGGAGCCCCAGGTGGCGAGACTCGGGGTGGGGCTCGCGTCTCTCGTCGGAGTCCGTGTAGGCTCCTAAGCCCCCAAAAGGTGTTAATGAATCGACAATAGATGGGCTCTACGTATGTTGTCGATATAATTGCGAACATAGCTTGCATTAGAGCTTGACGTCCGGCAGCGGAGGATTTCAATCAGGTGGTCCGGCCCTCCTCGCTTGGATGCGGTGGCAGCGGCGCCGATGCAAATGGATGCCCGGGGAAGTATTCGGGCAAAATATTGGATATAATTCAATTCGATTCAATTCCGTTTATTTGTATAACGCTTTTCTCGGATAGATTGCCACAAAGACGCTTTATGTTGAGAGATTAAATAAATGAAAGGGCAGTGCCCAGCCTATTCCCCACAAAGCAAATGAGGCAAAACTCCCAGTAGGGAGAAAAATCCTAGAACAGTGGTGAGAAAGAACTCCCCAGTGGGAAGAAATCTCAGGAGGAACCCAGCTAAGATGGGGAAGCCCATCCTCCGCGGGCTAGCTAATTACTAATAAAATAAAGTAATAATATAATGACTGGCAATAGAGTTCGATTAAAGCCCATTTAAACAGGGCCGTCTGTAGCTCCAGGAAGTGGCATGTCAAAGATGGTGCAAATCTAATTCGAACATGGCGTGTTGGTCGTGAATAACAGGTCTTGGGGACGGCGTGGTTATTGTATCTTGGGGTGACGTAGTTTGATATTGGCTCGGACGAACTGAGGGCAGAGTCTAGGCAGAAAAAGAATGTGGGCTGAGAAATGCCAAACTGATCGGTTTAACTACTCTTTATCTTGAACGTGAGACAGTCGGTGAAGTAGGATGAGATTCAGGTTCAGGTTGGCGTGGCGAGGGGGATTATAATTAGTGGAGAGCGGAGCGAACTCTGAGCATCTTAAAAACCGAAGGCGGCTAGTAGGAACATGGCTTCTAGAGTGGAATCCGGGGGAGGAGAGTGGTACCCTGAGCGCAGCATCTGGATGCAGCGAGAGAGGTCTGCCATTAGGGGTGAACATTTGGCCGGAGCGAGAGGTTCTCGTTTACGTAAACCTTTAGTAGTGACTGCATGTGAATGTGGGAAATTGACGGGCAAGGATAACCAGTGGCCGGTTTGACGAAGAGGTTGATGCTGCTAAGATAGACTTGTATTGAGGCCGGTCGAATGTGGTGTATGCAGTGGATGTACGAATTGAAGCTCGTGATAGGAACTACGTCGAGGGAATCGAAATCTTGGGGCTGCTTTTGCATCCGAAAGTGAGACGAACGGCGAGGTAGTAGCGCCCCTTCCAGGAAACGCCAAAAAAAATCCCCAAAAAGATGGGCCGAGTGGGAAGACCTTAAAAGCGTTTGTGATATCGGCTTTAGCCAACCAGGCGCTGCGACCGGCGAGGCGGATGAGTGGTGAGGCGAAGGACAGTCAGTAAAGGGTTAAACACTTTTAAAACTTCTCGAAAACTGCGCTAGTGTCCCCCAGTTCAAAATGTTTTCCACTTGCCTCTGTTTGCCTGCTTCAACTACTTCCCTTAATATTTTTCTTCCTTCTACTGCCCCGTCTTTGCGGCGAATACTGCAACAGAGAATGCGCCAAGTATAAATGCCTCCGCACTCTGTTGGGGTGCGCGCAATCCACGAATGGAGCCAGGCGAAGGTATGACTGAGACTTAAGGTGGATACGCGCGCAGTATCCGTGGATGTTTGCCGACGAGGCAAAGTGCACCAAAACCTGAAGCGCTAGCAAGGCCCTAGTGAGCTGCGCCACTGAGAGTGGCCGTGAGGTGGATACGCGTAGTATCCGTGTATGTTTGCCGACGAGGCAAAGTGTACCGAAAAACTGAAGGGCTAGCGAGGCGCTAGTGAGCTGCGCCATGCGAGTGGCCATGAGGTGGATACGCGAAGTAGTCGTGAATAAGTAGTCGTGAATATTTGCAGGCGAGGCGAAGACCATCAGCATTTGTAATGGTTTGACAATTTTAGAATAAACATGGCAATCATTCAACAGCACCATAAATGTATGGGTTTTAATTTGCGAAAAAAAGCGAGGTGCATATATAGCAAGAGTTGCTCGGACTAATAGGAAGAAGCGACAAAAGTCTGCTTTATTTTGAAAGCCTTGTTAAACGTTACACTACTATGAAATTATATGGCGTTTCCTTCCGCACATCCCTGGCCACCAAGTTATCGATATGTCGATGATTTCTGTGCTCATGTAACTCGAGGAACAACACCTATTTACGAATGGCCGTGAGGTGGACACGCGTGCAGTGTCCGTGAATGTTTGCCGGCGAGACAAAGAACGTTAGCATTTGTAATGGTTTGACGGTTTTGGGATATACATTGCAATCGTGGCTCCATAAATATATGGTATTTAATTTACGAAGAACGCAACGTGCGTGTATAGCAAGAGTTGCTCAGACTATGAATAAGTATTAATAATTTCTGTGCTCATGTAACTCATGAAACAACGCAGATTTGCGCAGATTAGCTTGTGAGGCTCATACAGCAACAAGCCACGAGAATCCACTCTACGGTCTGAATGAAGTGGCAGCTAAATGGCGTTGTTAGGTACGATGCAGCTGAGTGATTGCGAATATAATTGCTGGAAAGTCAACGAAAGTTTCGGATTTGCAGATTGTCATCCTTACGGAGTCACGTCAAATATATAGACATACCCGACAAGCAATCGCTTGCCGTAAGCCCAAAGCATAAAGCGAGATCGAGAACGAGTATAAAGAAATTGTCCAGTTCTTGCCTCCAATGAGGAAAGGACTGGGAAATTCTGTTTCGTAAAGTGGGACGGCGAATGGCGAACTCGGTTCGCGTGAGCTGTCCGGAACGAGTGGAGGTCGGGTGTATGGGCTGTACGGGGTCGATGATGGTTTGGATTTTTTTTTTTTTTTACTAAAATGTGAATGCAGAAGTAGGGGCAACAAGTAAGTGGTATGGTAAAAGCCCGTGCCGTCGTAGCGTACAGCGAGATGGAGAACGAGTGTATCGTAATCGTCAAGTTCTCTCCTCCGATGAGGAAAGTACTGGCGGATTGTGTTTCGGTAGGGTTAGACCGTAAAGAGTGAACTCGGTTTGCGTGAGCTTCTCGGCTACGAGGGGCATATGTGAGGTAGGGAGGTGGCTAATGTGTGCTGAAACGGAGGTGAGGGGAAACTGCGAGTGGCCGAAGTAGTTGATGGGAGGGGCGGACCTGTAGGAGGAAGCACAGAATTAGTGACTTGGGAAACGGGGAGAGGGGAGCGGGGCGGGGGAAGATGGTGCGGTGGGGAAGAGACGAGCAGATGAGTCAACAGCGGATGCTTCTTCGGGTGTGGGTGGGTTAACACCGGAACTGCTAGAGTCTTCGTCCTGTGGAAGTAATGGGGGGAGGGGGAGAACGGGATGCATGTGCTCAGGGGCAAAAGTGCAGCCTGCGAAAAGTGCAGGGGCGAAAAAGGGGGACGAAAAGAGACAGAAGAGGTTGTAAACGGAGGGAGCGGGGGGGGGACTGGCTGGTTTGTGGAAGGAGTGACTTCTGCCGAATCTGGAGCTGGCCGCCGTTGCCGAGCGTGATGACGTGGCGCTGGGGACGTTGATGGCGGAACCCTGTAGTGCTGTGTGGTCTGCATACATCTGGTCTGCACGTGGGGAGGATCAGCTGCGTTGCCAAGGGAGTCAGTGAATAATTTTAGTAGTCTGGCTTTGTTGTCGGAGCGGTGGAAGGGGATTTTCTTCTGTTTGAACGCCCGATTGGAGTCTGGCGAGGGTCGAACGTGGAGCCTGGGATGAGCTTGAAGTGCGAACCGTGGTGAGCCTTGCTGGGGAGCCGCGGGCTCTCGCTTCTGAGAGCCACTGTTGACAAGAGGCGTAGCTGCTGCGAGAGCGGTCTGGAATTCCTATGGCGCGGAGCCCTCGGTTGTCATCGCGGTGGGAGCATGGTTCGGAATGTGAGCACCCCGGTTGGGGCGAGCGGGTGATGCTTCGTGGTGGACGTGCGAAGATGGCAGAGCACGGGCGGGTACATGGAGGAGAAGCGAGAGTTGCGGGACGGATTGAGAAGATTCTTCTGGAGCCTTGGAATTATTCTGCGTAGGACGGACTGCAGAATTTTGCCTTGCATCAGGTAAGCAAACCCTTGCTGTGCACTGGCCGTCCGGTTTGCGAGTAAACGACATAGAATCGAGACGAGCGGGGATTGTGAGAATGAAGGTGGTGTATATATAGGCGTGCGGACGAATAGGAAGGCGCATTGGGAGTGGTCTTGTTCATTAACCTTTGTTATCGGGAACACCCTAAAATATTAATGCGGAAACGGGCAAAATGTACATGGTATGGTAAATTGAGAAACTGGCTGGTTTGAATCTGGAGCGGCGAGGACGTTGCTGAGCGTGACGATGTTGGCGCTGGGGATGTTGAGCTCGGAACCCGGAAGTGCTGTGTGGTCTGTTCACGTCTGGTCTGCACATGGGCAGGAACAGCTACATTCCTGAAAGAGTCGGTGTATAACTTTTTAAAAGTCTGGCCTTGTTGTCGGAGCGGTGGAAGGGGATTTTCTTCTGCTTAAGTGCCGGATGGAGTCTGGCGACGGTCCGACGTGGAGCCTTGGATGAGCTTGGAGTGCGAGCCATGGTAAGCCTTGCTGGGAAGCCTTGGGCTCTCGCTTCCGGGCGCCGCGGTTAATGAGGAGCATAGCTGGAATTCCTGCGGCGCGGAGCCCGAAACAGGGAAACGGCTTCAGTTGTCATCGCAGGTGAGCGTGGTCCGGTATATGGGCACCCCGGTTGGGGCGAGCGGGTGAGGCTTTGTGGTGGAGGTACAAAGATGGCAGAGCGCGGGCGGGTGCGCAGAAAGAAGAAAAGAGAAACGGATTGAGAAGATTCCTCTGGAGCATCAGAGCCTTGGAATTATTCTGCGCCCGAGGGAATGTAGGAGGCATATATAGGCGTAAGGACGAATAGGAAGGCGCTTTGGGAGTGGCCCTGTTCATTAACCTACGTTATCGGGAACTCCCTTAAATACAGGCAAAAGTCCTGCCTTTAAAATCCTACTTAAGTAAAAGTACTGGTTTTACAGAAGATTGTACTGTGACAGGTATATTAAATAGATGTAACATTGTTGATACTAGTGAGTAAAGGCATAACCCAGGATTTACACCAGATGCGTGTTCGGTCCGCCTCCGCCGTGCTGCGTGCTTGCTGCGTGCATTGCCGTCTGTCAACTTACACTGACTGCGTCTTTGATGCGTAACAGTGCCGGACGGCTACAGTTGCGAGGCCAATGAGCGAGCCTGACGAGATCACGTGATAATTACAAAATCACTGGCGATCGCCCGAGATAAATGATACATGTGGTACTGAGTGAAACTACAAACAGGCAGCAGCCTTTGTTCTTTACCGAAAGGGTTGAGGAACGGTTGACTTGCTTAGATTTGTTTATTTTTCGAGATTTTGTGCTTCTACCATGGTTAAGTAGCCTATTTATTAATAAATGTTCTTAATTTCCTGTTTGTGTTGGGTTTGTCATTTGTTTGGAAAGTGTTCTGTCGATAAAGTTTAGCCTACATGTATTTTCTTACTTCAGTTGCTGTCCTAGCCACACAATACGAACTGGCACCAACACGGATTTTGAAAATTAAACGTATGTTTTAAATGTTATGTCTGTGTACCGATCGATCTGCTGTGCTGAAGTACTGCGTTTCTGCAGCAACATCCGGTAAAAATAGAAGTCTTGTCTATTTGCTGCGCACGGCTGCAGTTAGCTTGGACGGACAAGAAATGCAACACAGCAGATCTGGTGTAATTACACTCATTGACTACAGTGAAACCTATAAGCTGCGCTGCTGTGGTGGCGCGCAGACGAGCCAAACACGCATCTGGTGTAAATTGGGGGTAAGCAGCATTCGATGCGGAGCTGGTTTGAACTGCTTTGCAAGGGTCGCAGATGATGGACTGGGTAGAAAAGAAGAAAAAAAATCTGCTACATAAATTTAGATAAATTTTTCAGATTTCTTTTGCTCGCATTTTTGTAATATTGGAGTGTTTTACCTCTTTGGGCCTGAAGCAGTTATTTGAAAGCATGTGAAGGGAATTGTCCCAAGTACCTTAAAATTGTATTTAATTACAGTTCTTGAGTAAATAGACTTAGTTACTTTCCACCACTGAATATAGAGTTTAGTATCTATATATTATTACAGAGTTGGCGATTTGCGTAATTTCACACATCTCCTCCGAAACCACCATGAATAATGAGTCTGTTTTCCGCATACACCGGTTTTACTGTGTGACAAAGACGATGCGCCAGGTTTCAAACTTAGTTATGAAGTGAAAACTGCATTTTGAAGCCGTTTTTGCAAGTAGAACCGGCTAATTCAATTAGCTGTTATCGTGCCCGTACACATAGCCCGTGCATAGCACGGGTATCGGGTAGTTTAATTTTAATAGCCTTTTGTGTGACTGTGGTGGTTCCGTTAGTCTTTTACCTTTTTGATATTAGCTGTCATAATAGGCATCCACTTTTTTCACTCAGGAGCTGGTGCAATAGGTTATCTATATCATTATCTACAGGCATTACAATAAACAAGCAAAATACTGTAAGGATTGTAAGACTTCAGTTCACTGAAAACATGCCTGTGTAGTACTGGGTTCCCGATATGTCCTGGAGAAAAAGTTGACCCCCTCAGACTGTCACTGTGTGATTCACACTCTGTGTAAGAGTATGACTGATAATACAAACATATTTTAGGAAATATAATGCACACAGTTATCCAAATTATACATCTGTATTTGAATTTTTGTGTTCATTCTGGGTCTTGATGGAATGACATAATTAACAATGTTGAGGGAGAGTGAGCAAAAAATACCTTCATTTCATTCTCTGAAATGGAAGAAATGCAAATTAATGGTAAGTGGTGTTTTGTCAAATGTTGCAGACTCCAGATTGGTTTACAGCAACACTTGAAAGCATTTATCAGTAATACCCCTGTCACACCAGACAGAGTTCCCACAGTGTTGTCACCACGATCTGAAACTTATCAGAACTCCGTGGGATCGCAGAGAAATTTGGAAATCGTTTTGCAAATGACTTGAAATTTTCACAAGCTGGAGATCTCAGGGCATTCTCACGGCGATTGAGGCGTTCGTACGGAGTTCCCGTGGCGCGCTGAAGCATTCCCACAGCGTTCTCGTTTGGGATCGATGGCGTTGTCACGGAGTTCTCGTTACGTGTCCACTGCGACCTAGGTTTTATCACTGCACACCCACTGCGTGCATGCTGAGTTCTCTGCGTCCCCAAAGTGTCACTGCGTTTTCCCAGATGTTATAAAAGCCGTGACATACGAGGGGGTATCAAACAGTTCTAATTATCCCCAAGAAGTTATTGAGCAATCAGGATGAAATTTTGATTGTAACATCAGTGATCCTTATGTAGTTAATGGACCAAGAACTATCTACTTCACTTTATTCAATCTTGTGCTAGTTGATCCTAAACACAAGTAACCCCAAGTATGGAGAAGATTGAGGCACGCAGTGTAATTAAGTTTTTGCACTTGAAGGGTTGCACTGCCCGACGGATTCACGATGAGATACAGTCTGTTTATGGTGATGATAGCCCATCTTATGACACTGTTGTGAGATGGAAAAGGAATTTCAATGAGGTCATTCAAGAGGTGGAGGGTTGGTTTTCCATGAAATCAGGGGACTTCTATTCAGGCGGTCTGCGCAAGGTCAAGAAACGGTGGGAGAAATGTGTAACTCTGGATGGAGACTTTGTCCAGAAGTCTTATGGACAAGAAAGCAAAATAAAGTTTCTACCCTAAATATGTGTCGGTGATAATTAGAACTTTTTGATACCCCCTCGTGCACACTCGTTTCCTTTTATTTCAACCATTAAGCCGTTTTCACACCGGACGCGAAACAGATTTTTTGCCTGACAGATTACGTTCAAATTCAATGCAAAGACGCGAATACACACGAAACGCACGTGTTCGCATCTTTGCATTGACTTTGAACGTAATCTGTCGTGCGAAAAATTCATTTCGCGTCTGGTGTGAAAGCAGCTTTAGCTACATTCGTGTGGCGTTCATATGCGACCTCGGGGCGTGCCCATGGCGCCCCCGTGGTGCTGTAGGAGACCTCACTGAGCTGCTACAATGATCCTACGGAGTTCAAATTAGAACGCAGAGCCACGGCGTTTGTTTTGTGCATGTGTTCAGCGTTCTAGGAGACCCCATGGCGTTTAGTGGAGATGCCACAGTGATGCTGCTGCGCACTAGGTGATCCCACTGCGCTCACCCCGGCATTCTACAATTTTTGTGTACGCCGCACAAACCCCGTGAGAACGCAACCCTGGTGTAACAGGGGTATTAGCAAACTGCCTATCAGACAACTGGAAATCTTATTTTTTCCACTTGTAGTCCAGTCTTTTGCAAATTAATTGGATAAAGCAGGCTGGAGTGGGGAAAAACAAACAAAGGTTTTCAGGCTTTTTATTTCTTTAATAGCGTCTACATTCAGCACTCAGTATGAGATGTGTCTTCCACGGTTCTTGATAAACTGTTCCACCTTTTTGGCATGGAACTGACCAGGTTTTTGCAGACTGCCTTGATTTCTTCATCGTGATGCCACACCTGGTTAAATGCATCGATGACTTTGGCTTCTGTGGTGCAGTCCTTTTGCTGTAGCCTTTACTTGATGATGGACCAGAGATTCTCAATGGGATTGAGGTCAGGTTAATTGCCAGGTCAGTCCAACACAGTTACAGTACTGTGTTGATGGTGCAATCACATTAGTTGCATCATGCAAGTCAAGGAAATTAATGAAACATGACTAAAAGGTACTATGCAGTGATCTTTGAGGTGGTAATGTAAAACGTCTATCACTTGGCAAGGCTATATTTACTCCATTCAGGTCATTCAATTGACAAGCACCTTTATCCAATTAATTTGCACAAGACTGTATATTCCCAGCATTGCCTTAAATTTAAAAATTAGCTTTCATTTGTGAAGGCCAGAAGAAAGCAGGCAAATAGGAAATCTCCTCGTAAGTGATATTCTGCATTCATTGGACCAAAGACCAGATCTTGTACAGTGTCCTATCTGACAGCGCCTGTTCATACAGGGGAAGATATCCAAGATTAAACTCATAACACCATGAAAGATCCATCAGATGATTATGTGTTAGGGGCCATCCAAGTGTGGTCACAATTGCAAGTGGGCTTGATTTCAAGACAGCGGTAGTGCTAAGTATGGAGTCAGAAATTGATGACTGAGTATGACAACCGCACAGCAGTATTGGCATATCTACCACCAGCATCTGCTCCAGCAGTTCCTTACTGTTACAAAAACAGCAAGAAACGCCATTGGGAGGTAAGGAATAAGCATACATGGACAAACAGGCCGTCAGGCAAATCTGGACAAATGTGAACACAACCACTACCAGCAGATTAATGCGTTCCAAGCCTGCCTGCAGGAGGGCAATCCGGGTTGATCACTTGGTACGAACACTTGTCATTAAAAAAAATTTATCTAACCCTTCGAACCCTGTATTATATAAAGGGGTAGTGACCCCCATCTATCTCTTACTGTGATGGGGAAACCTGCTGATTGTAAACAAGGTCACATGACCAAAAGTCATGTAATCAAAGTCAAATCAATCAATCAATCAAAACTTTATTTATAGAGCACTTTTCATACAATAAATGTAGCACAAAGTGCTTTACATAGACAAATTAGGTATTAAAACAATAAAATAAGTAAATAAAATGGAACCCCCCCCCCCCACACCACCACTCCCCCTTCCAACTCCAACCCCTCACCCGTATTTCCATTAAACAAGCACACTAAAAAGAATACTAAGGCTGAGCGCAGAAGAACCTAGGAGGAAACACTATCTTAGGGAGCCGTCTGAGTCAAGAGGCGGAAGCCTCTCCCAGGAACCCGGCCGCTAAAATGGAGTCGAACAGCGACCCCAGGCAGGAGGAAGGGCCACCCACCACCCCCATAAGGTGAAGGCATGGACCTCCACCCCACCGGGGGGGCCCCAAGCCAGCGCCGCAGGATGTCATATGTACGGATGCCGGTTATCTGGCATTTCAGGTTATTGCACATTCTCAGTGCAGCAGTTAAACCGACCTATAGGTTTCAAAGGGTCAGTGAATTAAATGGTCAATTTGCATTCCATTTTCATTGAGAATGAAACAATTGCTTTCCCGACATCAATAGCACATCCACAAATCAAAATTTTGTGGAAAATTAAATGTGATTGTTAAAAAATGAGGAAAAAGTAGTAAACAGAAAATTCTGAAATGATGACAATAGCAAGATGGCAACTAAAAAAGTAATTAAGCAGTGGCTTTAGTAGTAGTAGTTTCATTCTATGTAATGGTTAAGCCTGAGTTGCGATGAGATTTTTGACTGTTTTATCCTCACCAAGGCCACCTGCAGCAATGACCCTTCCACCAAGGCAACCAGCCACAAAGTCTGCCCTTTTTTCCCTCATACGAGAGCCCCGTGTGGGTTTGATCCAGATACCTGCCAGGAGACATAATGAACAGGGGCCAGAGAAATGTTTCACTCAGACGAAATAGCAAATTCATACATTCCAAAACAAGTTAACCCACAGGTTTGCAGCTGATGAATAAACTTTCTGCGCACACCTGAAGGAGAATGATTGCTATTGGACAAAATAAATGTGCATTGGCAATGCGTTAGAATTACAATGGCCATTTTACAGCATGGAATTACAAATGTTGATTAGTGATTTTGTAAGCATTTATAAAGACGCCTAGTTATACAGGCGTCTTTATAAGTTATACAGCACTTACAGTGGGTCCTACGTAACACTATTAACAATGCAACGACAAATGAGCATACAATAAGCTTGCAGTCAATAGGTACATATACTGCTCACAAATATATAGGGATATCATGGTTATGTCACATGTAAAAGAAAATATCTAAGAATGAACATTAAATGTACCATTTATTCTTCTTCCTGAACTCTTCATTGAGCCAATTGAAAAAAAATCAAACATTAACAAGCAGTCTACCAGTCTGTAGCGAGCAAGTAATGGAATACCCATATCCTGATGAAAACGCGGAGGTGGGTGAAAGGGGTCAATATCGAGTGTGACCACCACTCACATCAATCACTACCTGACAAAAACTTCTCATACCGTTCGCAAGTCTCCTGCTGCAATCCTGAGAGAAGTTTTGCCACTCCTCTTCCAGCGCCACCTGGAGCTTGTGCATGTTTGTTGGAGGCTGAGAGAGATCCTGAATGCGTCTTTTTTATTGATCCCAGAGGTGCTAGATGGGATTCAACTCTGGAGAACGTGCAGGCCACTCTAAATGAGGAACTTAAGCCCTCTGGATGCGCTCAGTGACTACTCGGGCTCGGTGTGCTCTGACATTGTCACCCATGAACAGGAAATAGGGCGGTGACGGCAATGTAGAGGCAGGATAATTGAATAAATTATTGTGTTCAGATAGTATTGGCCAGTAATTTGCCCATTAATGATGATTAAATTGGTTTAAAGTCACTAGACATGCCTGCTCACACCATAACACCACCACCTCCGCACTGTTCATGTTTAACAACATTGACATCAGCGTAACGCTCACCCCCCGTCTCCTAACAGGCCTCTAATCATCTGATCTGAACAAGTTTACCTTGCTTTCATGAGTAAAGAGCACTGATAACCACTGACAACATGTCCAGTTGACATGTTGCCTTGCCCACTGCAGCCGTTCCCTCCGATGTCAGTTCATCAGGGTTTCAGCCTGCAACAAATGACTGGCATTCAACCCATGCTGGCGAAGCCGGTTCCTAAGTTTGTCTGGGCACCCTGAGTCGTCTAATCTCTCTGAGACGCATTTGCAGTTGTGTGGCATTGACAGTTCGGTGACGTAATGCATACGTAGGAATGTACCGGTCACCTTGGTGGGTTGTTACATGACGATGCCCTCTGCCCTGTTTTTCTTGAACACTGCCTGTCTGTCTAACGCTTGTCAGAGGTCGAAAGACGACACTCTGACTTACACCAAGCTCTGAAACTACCTCACCTTTGTAACTTCCAGTTTGGAGTCTAGCCAATACTAGGTGGCGCTGCTCCACAGTGAGACGTCTCCTGTTCGGCATGTCAACACAAATCACTGTATTATCACAGCAACTGACTGTCTCTAACCAAGAAAAAGCACTATGTCTGTTTTTATAGGAATAATATTATCCCTGAGTTTTACTCAACTACCCTCTGTTCACAATACGGAGTACTGTTGAAATACGAATAATGTTTTGCATTCACGGTTGGTTAATTCTGAGAGCAATATGAATAAGGTATCTCTCATAGAGAGAGTGCTTTAAGGAGTGCCACATAGACTTGTTACGAAATTTCAGGTTCCTTTACAGTATCTTTATATTTTTGTGTGCAGTATATTTGTAACTGCATTCAAGACCAAGCTTTAAGAGCGGTTTCCAGTGCTTTTATTCAGCACAATGTTCAAAAGCACTCAGTGGATGCAATTTAATCTTAATAAATTGCTAGAAAAAATACATAATTTTACCTTGAATCTTAATTAGTGAATTTCTAAAGTATTTTTAAAGTTTTTTTCTAAGTAGGCTTTTTGTGCTAGTTTTGAGGGTGTTGGTTTCAATTGAAATAACAATCAGCCATGAAAATGAGGCAGCGATATTACATTAAAAAACTCGGACAGGGACAGCATGAGGAATAATTAAGAATATTTGTTAATCAGGTGATTGAAAACCATCTGGCCTGTATTTACTCATATACTTTCATTTGATAAAGTGCATATCGTCACCCTCATAACAAAAGAGCCTAAGTCATTTTTTGTCGTTTTGAGAAAAAAACAAAAAACTTGCATTTTTATATCAATGAGAGTTAGGCATAAAATCTCAAAATGAGAAAAAAATGACTTGGGCACTTTTGTTATGAGGGTGTTGATATGTTGTTTTCATAGTTTGAAAGTGGAGACTGTGAAGAATGCATACCTTCAGAGCCACATGAGTCATAATATATAAATCACCACAGGGTTAGCTTGCCATCTGGGTTCCTTAGCCTGACAAACAAGGTACATTTAAAATGTGGGGATTGTGTCATATTTTTCCTGTCACTTTGAAGGAAGAAAATCATAGCAAAGGAGGCTTAAAATTTACATAAGGCCAGATTCCGAGGTCTCCATCTTCTCTAGATGAAAGAGGAGCCATGTTAAGATCTGCAGTTTCTCCGGAAGACAGCAAATAAATAAGATGCACAGCTCATAAACACCATGAAGAAAAATCCTGAAACTGATTAAATTTGCTCATTTTTATTATGCCTTAAAAGGAAGCAGGTTTTGGGTACAGTGGGCACAAGTTAGTCTAAGCCAAACTTATGGGGCCCCAGGCAATTACAGAAGTTGAATTTAGAGCCAAATCATTCATAATGGCTGCTGCACTGGATGAGACCAAATTGTTTTTGGTTTGTATCATGATTACCAGGATAACATTTGTGACTGAATTGCTAAAAATAAACAATAGATGATCTCTTACAGTTTTTCACTTTTCCAGCTATCAGATAAGTTGCAAAATAAAAAAATTGTGCCCAATACTAGAGGGCCTTTGATTGTTCATACTGGCGTTGTATGACTGCTCTTTAATCTTTTCTCCAAAGTAGCTTATCATATAGGAATATGTAATGATCCAGACCAGGAATCAAGTGCAGAGTACAATGCGATTGTAAAGTTTATTGATAGTAATACTGTAACAGCGGGACGGAGCCCAGAGGAATAAGGCACAGTTCAGCTCAGGTGTGGGTGAAACAAGGCATTTCCAATCTCTGGCCAGTGGCTTTCCGGGATGACTTTCAGATAGAGTGCAGTCTTCACCAGAGCCAAATTTGTCCAAAAGCAAGAAGGAGTGGCTTGAGAGGAACTTGGTTTCAATCCTGATGACCGAAGAAGGATTGAGAGCTTGTTCCTAACAAGCCGGACAGCGGAACATACTCCAACAGGGTTAACCAGAACACAGTCTCGGTCCTGGACCCAAATTAACCAGGCAAAGAGGAAGGCTTCTGATAATTACTATCATTAAATGTTACCTTTAACTTTCTAAACACAAACTGCTTCTACTAAGAAATACTGACTGGTTCTGAGCACAAATAGACGAGTTTGGTTTAAGGCCGGAAGTCCGCATGCGCATGCGCAGTAGAGCTGATGTGGGGCAAAAGGAAATCTGGTGGCTTCTTGTTGCGTAGTGGGGTGCACAAACCGGTATCGGAAAGAGTTCATAAGAGATCATAAGGTTTTTTCATGTTCCCCATGGCAAGAGACAACAACAGGCGTGGATTTGAGCTATAAATCCGAAGGACTTTGTCCCTAATGATCACACCAGAGTCTGCAGTACTCATTTTGTCAGCGGATGGCTCGACTTCATTGACCCAAATGATGTCGATTTCGCTCCGTCTGTGTTTCCCTACAAACGAAAAGAGTTCACACCCACACAAGCTAAAAGGAAAGAGCGATCTGATCGGAGAAATCTAGTTAAGGTACTGGTTGATATTAAATTATTTAAGTTGGCCCACTAATTGACTAAGAATTATTTCATCTGTTGTTGTTTTAAGTTGTTATTGTTGTTGCAGTCTCCAGTTTTTGTATCCGCATTTTGAAAAGGGACTGGCTTTGTTCAATCCTATAGGCTATATACGACATTAAGTAGATGTTAAACTCAACGCAAACAAATATCAAGCCAATGGGGGAATGTTAGTGCCAGTCGCGAACCGTGAGCGCTACAGCTGGGCCTTCACTTCAGCCATCACCGCCGAGTAAAGACGTCATCATGGAAAAAAGCAACATTACGATGAATTGAAAGGGTTTAGTTATTTTGAGGATTTGTACTTTACTTGAGTTTTTTTTAACCTGGACTTTTACTCTGCTACATTTAAAACATAAAAAGTATAGTTCGTTAGTTTGACACAGGCCACTTAGTTATAAATTAAAATATGACTGTAATTCATCATTTAAGGATGATCTGGATTTGGCGTGTTCGAGCAGAACAACGGTGCTTGGCAGGGTATCTTTCTGCAGATGTGTCTGCCAGCAGACATGGAGCTTCAAATTTAGGCACGCAGTTACAATCTTCTATCACTAGATAGTACCTCCGGATCAGTTATCGAACACGATTTAGAATATGGACGAGTTCACCCCAATCCCTGTACTTCAGGAATTGCCTGAATTTAACTCCTCTGCTAAGCCTGATATGCAAACTGCTCAATATACTTGCCCATATTATCCATCTAGCAGTTTAAAAAAATTATCTCTTGCTAGAGAAACAATCGTTGTCCTCTGTAGCAACCACTTCAGCTACAGTGAGTCAATGGTATCCGAATTAGTAATAAAGAAAAATCAGTTTTCTGAAGCACATATTCAACATGGCATTGAGCCTATGTCATTCTACTACTAATTATAGTCAATTATAGCAGTTTTTTGAACTGCCAGTAAAGAAGAGGAAGAACTATATAATGCAGAGACTGCCTGCTTGTTTTTTGAATACTTTCATTCACCTGAAAAATGATTAAAGAGAACAAGGAGAGGACAATGTTTGGTTGTTTTGCTTCTTTCTGTGCATAATATGAAAAATACTTTGTACTTGTACTTGCACTTTTGATAGGCTACTTAAGTATATTTTTTCACAAGATGCTTTTGGTACATTTAATGTGAGCAACTTGAATACTTTTACTCAAGTAATTTTCTTATGGGTGACTTCAACTTTTACCAAAGTAACTTTCAGTAATGGTACTTATTCTTTTACTTAGTTGTTTATTTTTTTTTTTTGAGTACTTTATACACCTCTGGTGTTTTCTTACAGCCCGTCGTCCATGGATAGCGCTGATAATTTTTCGTCTTGAAATGCCTTTCCACTTTCTTAACCTTTTCTTTTAATTCCAGTTCTGGAGTTGGCCCTCAGTTTTTTTATTATTTGAAGTTTTTCTGTGAAAGGCCACCTTGAAAAAAGGCAATGGTATCAAGCTAGCCGGACTCTAGCCACAACGTCGCTCTTGTCTTCCGCCATTTAACTCTGTCCCTCACCCGCTCTCACCACTCTGCCGAGATTACAATGTTCGGACTTAATGAAGGCCTAAGATCTTTTGTTTTTGTCCTGCCCACTTAAAGGTGCACTATGCAAGTTTGTTGACATCACTTCTGTTGACATTCGAATTCAAACAAAACAGAGGTAGCCCGCCCCTCCCTCCCATAGTTTCCTCCCTCCCACGCTTCTCTAACTGTCAACTCTTGTTGGTGATTGGCCGGAACGGTTTGTTACAGGGCCGGCTGCAGCCTGCTTAGACTGGTGGCGCAATGAGAATTGCTGGGGGGTGGAGACGTTTTCATTTTGTTGACTGGGTGATGCGTTTATTTTTGTTGATGCCTTCCATTTAATTCGCATTGCGCACTCCTCTTAATAGCGCTAAAGCATACGTCGGTAAGTCAGGAGGCGCTGGGGGGACGCGGTAAAAATCTGGGGGGGCATAGCCCACCCCTGCACCCCCCTAGATCCGGCCATGGTTTGTTATGTTATGGGGCACAGCCTGTGCCCCTTGTGTTTATTTGCAGTTTGTGATGCCTGTGCGGTCTCCAGAGCCTGGGTTTTTTCTTACAGTGAATTCAGAGGCAGGCAGCTAGCGGATCGTGGGGAGATGTCGGCGAATTGAGACAAAAATATAATCGCACAGAAAATAAACAAACTTGCATAGTGCACCTTTAAAATCAAACTGTGATTGGTCAATTTTCCCCTCACTCTCCAAACCAAGACACATAGCTTTATGCATAGCTTGGCCTTCCCCAGGATTCAGGAAGTCCTAATCAATTAATGAGCCAGCCGACTGGGTCTTGAGATGGGCAATTCTGATTGGATAACTTGTTTTCAGGACAGTAACCCTTTCATTGCTGATGTGAGCTTGACAGTAAGTTTAACTCTAGAACCTAGATGAGAGAAAATGTATTAAATGTATTGTGTTAAATTAAATGAGATAGAAATGTTAAAAAAAATAATTATTTTTTATTTAATACTCCTAGTTTTTGGTCCAGATTTTTTTAGGCTTTCTCTGAAGGCGTAGAAGGTCCTGAGGGTTCCCCTCTGGTTAGTGCCATATGAAGTTTACAGTCTAGATCAGCTTTGAGGTGCTGAAAATGAAAACCACACCTACACTTAGCTCTTAGGGGCTTACATTATAGAACTTAGCCCCTCAGAGCTAAGTGTAGGTGTGGTTTTCATTTCACTGCTTGCAATAATCATTTGGTTTCCTTGTGATTTCGATTTCATAATTACTTGCTATATATAGCCAACAAAGTTGAATTTGCTTGCCAGTTAGTTTTACGGACGTGAAATAATGTCATTAACACCACTATGGTTGGGTCCCACGCCATAAGTCAGCTAATAGCTACAGTGCTCTTGCGATGAATGCGCACTGCTCAAAACAACCGGCAAGCACACATAATCCTTATCTCCCCTCAACCTGGATAAGTGCATAGGTACACATGTAAAATACAAAGCCATATCATTACTGTTTGATGGAATGCTACACATTTCATTTCGGATTTTCAATTGTGCTAAAAACAACGTCGAGGACTTACCTTGACAGTATCTTGCCGATATAGTCTTTCAAGTCTACGTTGCGCTGCAGAAGTCAATGCTTTCAGTTTGTAGGAGAAAACTAATGGAGCGTAGTCTATCTATATCGTCAGGGGAAAGAATTTTGTATCCAACCTCCTCTTTTCCGTCTTTTTATTTGCTAGAACAATTTTAAAAGGGGGGCACCAAGATATTTTAGGGGGTTTTTATCAGCGAGAAGGGGGTTTAGAATTTAATATTAATATTTAATATCGCAAACGCATATGCTGCGCCTGCCCTAGCAACCCGGTGTGTCATCAGTAACATGGCAGCCGCCGTTATGATATGGTACTTACACGAATAGCAGCACTTGAAACTAAACTCTATATTTCCTTGACTGGACGTATGCTGGACGTGTTTTCATATCCTAATGTTTCTCTGGGTACCCAAACATCAATCGATACTGGTGTAGGTTGAATACAGAATTCTTAATCTCACCATCTGGACACAAAATGTAGGTTGCACACTGTAGAATGTTCATGAACAAAAAATATTCCTGTTTATAGTCCGAATCCACGCTGTAAGATGCCTTTTACCACAGGGAAAGCGAAAGAACTTATAATTCCTCCCCATTTCAATGCGATTTCTGCATCTTCTTCCCCACATAGTCTGCAAAAAGCATGCACACTCCAAATCTCACTTTTTCCCGCCCTTAAACCGATAAAAAATTACAATCCAGCAACTTACAACTCAAACCAAGGGGGTTAAATACATGACACAAGTACATCAGGAAGTAACCATGAAACAAGACACAACTGGGGATAGGGGTACTTGCAAGATGTAAACCAATCAAAAGAAACATTACTTCTTTTTGACACACAATTTGCTGAATGGGAGGAGACACAGAAGACATTGACACGAGGGTTGTGAGCACCCAGGGTGATGGACCCTGGACGCCGACACAAGAAATCACAAGCCAGGGAGAAGTCAAAGATGTTTCGATCCAAGACCCAAGAACACTCCTCGGGCCCATACCCCTCCCAGTCCACTAAGAACTGATGTCTGCGTCCCCTACTCTGGAAGTCCAGGATCTGATTCATGGTGGCTACCATCAATGAGCCAGGGGAGAGGCGGGGAGGCAGAGGCAGGACTGTTGGGAGAAAAAGACACTGGTCCATTATTGAAACAAAACAATAGCCTAGAAAGTTGGCTCTGCGTCTGGATGAAACAGGTAAAATGTTGGATGAAGTGGAGGCAAACAAAGTCACTATTTTATTCAACAAATTTAAAGGTAGCTGTACTTATAAAAATAAAGCCATCATTTGGGAAGACTTCGCAAAGAAAATTACTGCAACAGGGGGTGTGAGACACAGTGTTGGGGGTAATACTGATTGGTAGTTATTGTACACTCGATTGACAGGTCGGAAAAGTCCATTGGGGACCAAGGTCTGAGACCACCCCCTGGGGCACACCGTGAAGGCGAACAATGTGTTGAAGGAGTTTGGCAGGTTTCTTGTCAGTGGGCAGCTTAGTCAATGGCACAAAGTCGGCTGATTTTGAGAAACGATCAACTACAGTAAGAATGACCATATTCCCATCAAAGGGAGGTGGCCCCATGACAAAATCCATGGTGATTCATGCTCATGATAGGTTGAGAATTTCCAAGGGCCGCAAAAGACCGCAGGGTCCTTGGTTACTTGATTGGGAGCAGGCGCACATAGTACAGGCTGCAACAAAGGACCGGGTATCCTAGCAGATAATGAGCCACCAGCAGCATTGATGAAAAGGGTGAGAGAGTTCAGGATGGCATGCCAGCTAAGAGGCATGACCCAAGGCTTAAACCTTGCCTCTCACTCTCGGGTACGAAGAGACAAGGAGTGTCCAGGGGAGAGGGACAGGACTGCAACGCCTCTTCAACCTCACTCTCAACCTGCAGCATAGTAACAGCTAGGAGACAATTACCTGGGAGAATGGTATCAGAAGAATCTACGGGCATGGAAAGATAAAGTCATGACAAGGAGTCAGGTTTAGTGTTTTTAGTACCGGGTCGGTCCATTAAGACAAAATTAATCTTGCAAAGGAGAGGGACCAACGAGCTTGCCTGGTATTCAGCCTCGTAGCTCTCTTAGCTGTAATGAGGTACTCCAGGTTGCGATGGTCCATCATAATGAGGAAGGGAAACCAGGACCCCTCTAGCCAGTGCCTTAAATCCGCAAAGGCTAGCTTCACCGCCAACAATTCCTGAGCACCAATGCAATAGTTCCTCTCTGCATTAGACAACCACCAAACAAAATAGGCACAAGCATGTAATTTACCATTGTGAGCTCGCTGTAAGAGGACAGCTCCAGCACCTACGTCGGAGGCGTCGACTTCCACAACAAACTGGCACTAGGGATCCAGAAGTTTGAGGACCGGAGCAGAGCCTCTTAAGGTGGTTAAAGGAGGAGGCTGCTTGAGAGATCCAGGGGAAGGGTACCTTGATGGACGTCAGATTTGTTGGGGGAGCAGTGACAGTACAGTTCCCTCGAATGAATTACTGGTAGAAGTTGGCAAACCTGAGGAACATTTGTGATCTTTAGGGTCTAGCTAATTCAGCACAGCCTGTACCTTCTAGCAATCCATCTCCAAGGCACTCCAGGTCAGTAAAAAGCCCAGGAAGGAGACAGGAGCGCGATGGAATGCACACTTTTCCCCTTTCAAATAAAGTTAGTTTTCCAGAGGCCTTTGGGTGACTAAGGGGACATGAGGGGTATTATCCTCCAGTGTCTGAGAAAAGCAGAAAAACATAGATGGACCGGGAGATCATGTCTGGGAGGACATCGTTTATGAAATTCTGGAAACAGCAGGGGCATTAGCGAGCCCGAACGGCATCACCAGGTAGTTGTAGTAGCCCCAGGGGTTGTTTAACGTAACGCTGTCTTCCACTCATCTGCTTCCCGTATGCCCTGGATCATCAACTGGCGGCCCCGCAGGCCATATCCGGCCCGCCAAGGCTTTCCATCTGGCCCACGGAACTTTTAGTTAATTCAGAACATAGAAGTGTTTCTCGGTATTGTTTGATATCTACAGAAGCATTTTTCCCTCTGATATAGATTGAAACAACCCCAAAAGCAACCGCAGATGAAAATAATTTTGTTTGGAATGATTTACTGACGTGTGTTGCATGTGTGTTCCTCGCATGGGACAGAAAGTCAGCTCGCACAGCGAGTCATTGGCGCTGTCACTTAATGCAAGACGGGGGCAAACTCAAAGCTCTCCTTTAATTTTCACATATTTATTTAACATTTAAATAGTCTCTTTTCCACACTCTTATTAAACATTTCGTTTTTACTTTTTTTCACACGCACAATAACGGTGCTCACAGCCTGGTCTCATGAAGTGCGTCTTCCTATTTTCTTCAAGAACCAATGCCGGCATTGTGTGACAATAGATATGAAAAATAAAATAGACAGGTCCAAACCTGGCCAGCCTATATAAATAAAACGTAATAAAAAAAACTAGACCATGTCAGTTTACAATGAATCGCACGAATAAAACCCAGCCCAATATTTCGGTTTTACTTTTTTTGCATGCAAAATAATGATGCTCAGCGTAAGTAAAATATCACAGTCAAAAACAGAAAAAATAAAATAAAATCTGCTTATTTAAGCAACAATGACAAATACCATCTTTGTGCGACAACAGATATGAATGATAAAAAAAACAGAGGGGTCCAAGTGGAGCCATTCACAGCATCTCTGGCTGTATCAAATAAAGCGCTATTAAAAATAAAACTAGCACTCTGCCCGTGGGGATCTACGGGTTGTATTTTATGTAACTTCATGCAGCATTATGATGTCATCACATACACCACTATGATGTCATCATGTTGCTATGGTGTTACTATGGCGTTTCCATAAACACCAAGGTGGCTGTCACGCGACCAAAGTTTTTATAGTAACTAACACTAAGTAACCATCAAGGGGAATACGCTGCGCTGTTATTCCGCGCTCAGTGGAACACGAAGTCACCTGCAAGACGGAGCAAAATAGCGTCGCTCACGTTATGCAGCAGATTACGCGTTACTTTCTCTTGCGGTCTGGCATTTGTTTTTTGGGATTCGGGACTCCTGTGGATGAATTGGCTTGGGTTCAAAAGGGGGAATCCCCAGGAGAGGACATACAGGGGGAATCCCCAGGAGAGGACAAAGGGGGAATCCCCCCTGTACGTTTATATTATAAAAGTGTCACTCACGTTATGCTGCAGATATGCGCCCGGCGGAGTCCAGCACTGATTGGCCGGACACAGTCGCCTGCAAGACGGAGCCAGACAGCGTCGCTCCTGCTATGCTGCAGATACGCACCCGGTGGAATCTAGCAAAGATACGCGCCCGGCGGAGTCTAGCACTGATTGGCCGGACACAGTCGCCTGTAAGACGAAGCCAAATAGCCTCACTCCCGCTATGCTGCAAATACGCGCCCGGTGGAATCTAGCTTTGAGTGGCCAGACACACACGTACGCACGCACGCACACACACAGAGGCCACTCGGCTATTATAATAGAACAGTCAGTTTACAATGAATCCAACTCATAAAACTGTTGGCGCAGCCATTCTTTGGCGTGGAAAATAGATGCTGGTACAAAGATAAACATTAGATCATAATGGAGGAAAAACTTCGCACAGCCACCATCAGTTTGCTCAGTTGCTGAGACTAATCGATCAAATGACTAATTAATTTTTAATTGCATTATTGCAAATTGCATCACGTAGTCATGCACAGAAATGACAGCTTGTCTTTCGAAGATTCTGAACGCATGTAACTCATAAAACGGCATTGATTCCGATTACTTATTGCCATAAAAGCACTAAGATTTCCCCCTCATGGGACGTATTCGTTTCAATGCGAAAAACCACAGCCTATGATTAAATCAAGAGCTATCTAACAATTAATTACGCTGCAGAAAATGCTAAAATGAGAGACAGATCAAAATTGAGATATATAGGCCTACGGTACCAGTCAAAAGTTTGGACATACCCACATTTTTCTTACAATACATGTTAAATAAAGAAGTAGGCACTCTTTATTTGGCAAAAAAGATCTCATTCTTAAATCCATCCAACTAAGTAGCATTTGTTGTCATATTTGCGGGTCATATTCACTTTTTGTTTTTTTACTACAGCAGTTATATGGCCATAATGAGTTTGCTGCTGAGCAGCCGCCTAAGCTGTGAAAGATGTGCTGCTCCTGTAGTTTGCTCTTCATCGACCTTTTTTGCCTAATAGTAGCTTGTCTTTAATTTAATTTGGCTATTGGAAAATGTAAGGAGCTTGTTTGTCTGCTTACTTTGCAAAATATGGCTTCTTTGAGAAATCTAAAATTTTGGACACTACTCAAATCAGAACATTGTTCTCTTTTAATTTCTGACTGTTAACCTCTTACCAGATTCAATTTGAGATTATATAGAGAAGTTAAGTCATTTAAATTTCTCAAAAAACAGAGTGCTGTGACATCAGCAAAGTGTGTCCAAACTTTTGACAAGTACAGTATATAATGTGCTATTGAATGAAAATCTGGCCCCGACAGGGTCTGCTTGGAAAAAATTTGGCCCTTGGACAAATGTAGCTGATGACCCCTGCCGTATGCACACCAGATCATAAGCATTGCACAAATGCAGCATGCAGCAGTTTTGGAGCTGCTGAGTCAGCTCATTTGGTTAAGGTGCCGCATTTGCAAAGCAGTAGTGACTGCTACGGCGCAGGTTTTATCCCCGGTCATACCAACTGGCAGTGGTCGGCAGCTTTTTCAGAGCCTTGTAAATAGTTCTCGAATTGGGCATTCCAGATTCGGCTGGGATTGGAGATGCCAAATTAAAAAAAAAAAAAAAGCATCAGTTCTGCAAATTGGAGAATGTTAAGTTCATCAGTGGATGAGTGGTTTCAGTGGAGTGAGAGGTTTTGAGACAAAGCTAACCACCAACTCCAAAGGCCAGTTCAGAGACACCAGCACTTTGTGGGCATCCACCGATCCCCTCCGCCAGACCGTCAAGTGGGACAGAAGGTCTAGCTGTCCACCAGGGATATTCGTTTGCGGCTGCCTTCAGTTCCAGATATGTTGGCCCCTTTGCCATTGTACAGCAGGTCACACCGGTCACATACTGTATAGGCTGCAGCTGCCAGCTAACTGGAAGATCCATCTGGTATTCCACATGTTCTTTTTGAAACCCTTTGTGCCCTCTGTTTCTCCTGGGCCAGGTGTGGACGTGGAACCTCCCTTGTCGCTCCTGAGTGAAGATGGACCTATCTTCACCGTGAAGGATATCCTAGATTCTCGGCATCCTGGGGGTCATCTCGAGTACCTCGTCGACTGAGAAGGATACGGACCAAAAGACAGGTCATGGGTGGTTCGGGAAGACATCTTGGACCCGGCCTTGCTGGAGAAATACCACCTGAAACTTCCTCATCGTCCCGGTCCGCGAGTTTGGGGCCGGCCACGGCAGCGAGCACGGCGAGCCTCAGGAGCAGCCCCTGAGCAGCCTGGCAGCCATGCCCACAATTTCAAACAAGTTTCCACTTCCTCGTTCCAACTGACCAGAGTACTCATTGTATTCACAACGTGCGACATAAACGCTTGCCCGATTGCCCGGGGCAAGTAAAAGTCAAAGTCGAGCAAGTGTTCTAGTGCATATAAAAATAATGATTGCCTGAGTCGGGCAAGCAACTATTTCTGAAGTAAGCTAGGGTCTTTTCTCATTCAATCACCTTAAAATACCACGAAAACAAGTGAATGAAACTTTCAAAAACATTGTTTCCTGATGAAAGGAACACACCCTACTTTTTACATGTATATTCCTTCAACCATGTTGTCCACACAGTGCACGTTACTTAGAACTACTGGCAGCACGCCAGTCCAGGGCTCGAGGCATGCAATTGTGCAACTTAGGTGTTGATTCCAACATTGCAGAGCTAACTTCAGCTAGCTCCGTGAACAATCAAGTCAACTGCGTGCTGTGGCCAAAGTGCATTATGAGTCAGCTGTTTGTCAAGCTTCGCGAATAATCATCTACGTGCCGGACTTCAAATCAGAGTGGAAAAGACCACCCAATCTAATCGATTAGGATAGGAGGTTAGAGATCAATTTTGATGCGAGTTATAGATGCATACGTCCAATGGCGAATGGGTCATTCCATGCCAAGTGGACCAGGGTCTGCACCACACCGTTTTAGAAAAATTAGAAAAAAAAATCATGGGTGTTTGCCATCATTTCAAATGGACAAATCCCAAATCTCAAATTCCTCCACCAATTTTTCATGGAGTAATTGTCAATTTAAGAAGGGGGTGTCAAGTCACTCGCAAATGTGGCAATTACATATAAGCATTTTGAAGGGATACAAATACACTCTCCAGTGCTCCTAAATTAATGTCTATGGGTGCATATAGGTAAAATTATCTGAAATTTATGAATCTGCTATCAGATTTGGCATATCTCATTTAATTTTCCTGTAATAGGCTGTTGAAAATGACCATTTTTACAGAACCAAAATTTTTATTTGATTTTTAATTGGTCCCCTTGACCAAAGTATGCATAATCAGGGGTTCATATTGCATCCTGAGTGACTACAGCACATTGGCTTCTTAGACCCAGTCCAATCTCCTGTCTCTAGTTTAGGAGGAACTTGCATCTGAAAATGCTTATGATAAAAAAATGCCCAAATTCAAGGCATGATTTGGTCATGTGGACACGCCAGAAAAAATCTGAGAAAATTTGTGAAGCAGCTTTTATATTAGGGCAATAAACAGTAGAAAATCAATCTTGTGTTTGCAGCTTTTCTAGAAAAATTCTCGCAACTTTATTTACCATGCTGTGTGGCTTATATCAGCCCATGGGTCATTCCATTTGAAGTCAACCAGAGGTCCCCAGGTCACCGACTCAGATTTGGCTGAAATATATTTTGAGAGTACTTCCAGGCTTTCATAATCTCTTGTCAAAATTTATCTCTTTTCATTTGGCGCATGATTAAACGAAAAGTTACATATGCAATTGGTTACAAGCATATGTATGCGAAAAATAAGTACAATTTCCCTTAAAGGATCCATTACCGGGAAAACACATTTTTCCCAGTTATTGCATGTATACATTAGTGATCCCTCACTCTGACAAAATCTGAAAAGTTTTGGAGTCAAAGCAGCTTCCTTCCTCCCTTTTTTCCTCATGCGGAGGCTTTCTTTCATGAAAATTGGAGATTTCAGTTTGGGCACCCTGATGACGTGTACAGCGCAGAGGAGGAGGAGTCGAGGTGTGGCTTGGGAGTAGCAAACCGCGCCCACTGTTTTCCGCAAACACGCCCAAGACAAATATCGGAGACAAGAGCTAAAGGTTCTGGTGCACACGAGTGCTCTGTAGTTGGCTGCCAGAATCCACATAAAAACGTTTTTCACATTCCATTGAGCGATGAATCGCAGAGGAACAAGTGGATTGCATTTATTTCTGCTGATAATGTTCCTGCAGCCCCTGCCACAAACCTATTCCTGCGTGCTCATTTCACGTCGGACTCATTCTCCAACTTAGGCCAGTACAAAGCTGGCTTAGCTAAAAACCTGCGCCTCCAGAAAGGTATTGTTCCAACACTACGGAACCCACCACTTTAATATTGTCTGTAAATGTCAGCTTTCGCATTAGCTGACAACTTTGTTCCCCCAACTTCGATGTTACCATTACAATGGTGTAAGCTATTGGTGTGTGGTATTGGAGTGTGGTGCAGTTCAATAGAAACTTGGCAGTATACCCAATACGTAAACGTTACCCTCACAGCCCACAGGCTCGCCTGACATGCTGTATTTCCATAGCTGTAGCGGGCTCACTTTCAGCTACAGTGGAGATACACACATCATATGAAACCAGACAACCTGAGGAATATATAGATGTCAAAAACGCTATGCTATGATGATGTTAAGCAGGCGAAATAACACTTCAAACATAAGCTACATTTCCGCTAGCAAAAAAGCTAACGTTAGCTAGCTCAGTTAATTTAAGCCAGCATTAACCTTGCACATTCTGTTAATTTGTTTATGGATGGCTGTATATTATTGTCTTTTTATGCTGTCCAAATGCAGCGTGTTACTCTTGATTATATAATCATGGAACTTAGATGTACTAATGTTAGCTTGCATGTGACATTTATATTCCCCCTGTTTTTAGGCTATTTCGCTAGTACATCTCACGCAGGGCAGGAGCACATCAAAGCCACCCAGAATGGTCGACAGATTCAGCCATGGTGAGGTCACATGTTGTGTTACTATGCACACGTTGCTATGGCTGTGCTTTCAAGCCACTCCTCCCTCCTCCCACCCTCTTCCCTCGCACCACCCCCTCCCCCCAGCCAGGCCTGTCTTCCGGCTGAGTCAAAATCTTGAAATTTTCTCGCGAGAGCAAGATTGGCTTGATAAAAAGGGCAAAATAAATATAAATGTTGCATAATTTTTGCAAATTACCGCAAAACATTATGTTTTAGACCCAAATCACTTATTTTTAAAGGGTGTAAATACCAGGTAATGGATCCTTTAATAAGCCCATCCTAAAATTAGTGTAGGAACTATGTTATGCAAAGAATGACTGAAAACAAAACTAAATCCATCATCCACCACAAGACCTTGAGGAAAATTGAAACTTTGGCCAAGATAGTGAAACCGGAACGAGACCAGGAGTTGAAATTGGAAAATGAGAAAAGCGTAAGCTCACGGTTCGAATTGTGGGGGAGCTAATGGGAGCTTGGCTCCCCCAAGGAGGACACAAGCTCCACTGAAAGCCTCCTTTGAGACTTTTTGGAGGTGCTCTAAATGAAAATCATTCATTTTTGCGAGCTATATTCTATTTTTTTCCACACAAAAGTTCCTCAATGTCAGCTTAAGTATACACACTTCAGCTGTGGAGAGTAAGGTGACCTACTGTATAACCATATCCATCTCGAGTGTACCACGTTGAAACGTTGAAAGCAGGCCTCGCGCATAACGCTATGACATTTAAGACCATTGTTGCTATATGTTTATGAATACTCAAACTCAGTTGCAGTCAATCGATTCAAACGTGAAAGTGGTAGTCATAAAAGAGAAGAAAAGTAATAGGAGGAGAAGGTAGCAAAGCTACCAGAACTAAGTTTATTTGACTTTCTTACAAGCAGTTGCCGGCCCACGGATGACCCCCGCCCTCAAGCAGCAATGCACCCAGCAGGTAACAGTTCAAACTAGAAATAGGCTAAGCTAACATTTGACCTAAGTAATGATAACGTTCGGCTACTGTATAAATTTCAAGGCAAGTTCAGGATTTTCCTCTGTGGAAAGCTCGCCAAATGTCATTCAAATAGGTGGCCAACAAGTGACTTTTCTTATAGTCCAGAGTTGATTTTTATACATAGGATGTATGGTAGAAATAAGGCTGCTTGTGTGCAGTAAATTGATCATTTTAGGGGGTTTATGCAGAAGGTATTTAGCTGGGCAATTTAGGGGACATGGTGGCATTGTTTTAAATATATTTCAATATAGTTAAATATTGCAGCTTTCGTTCGTCTCTTGTGCCTTTTTAAGTTACTATCACGTCCTGCCCTTATGTCAAATAAGAAATGCACTAGAGAGGTAGTTGCTCAAAAATGCCGTTTGTTAAAGACAGTTGTCAAGGAAAGCGACCTTGAACAGCTTACACAAAATTATTTCCTGCAAAAAATCTGCGCAGAAACTATCGAAATGGTAACAATCTTGACCAAGTTTTCAGACATTTAAAGTGACCTAATTATCGCGGTACTGGAGAAAAAGCAGGCAATATATGTGGATGGTTAGCGCGTCGTGTGCAAATAATGATTTATTTATGCGTCTTCAGGTATATTTAGGCCATATTCATTAATGTAATTAATGATTGAATTCTCATTTTCTTCTCGGAAATTTGACATTTGCTTGTGCCTTCATGAAATATTACTGGTGGTATAGTGGTTATAGCACAATGTTTTTTGCTGTAACCCTGTTATTGACCGTGCTGCCACACACTTGTATTTATGCACGTACATGTGACATGTATTAGTAGTGGTGCGCACGGGAAAATTGGGCTCCCCAGAAAGCCACTGAGTAATTTGAACCCTACGTAAGCTTCTAGTCTATTAAAGGGATGAATGATTTGCTAGCTAACATCCAAACGATTTTTGCTGTTAAATTAATGAATTCCAATGTCTTCGACCACTGTTACACGTGTAACTTAGTACTCAAATAGTGAAAAGCTTAAGCACGCCAGCCAGCCAGCTGTGCAAACAGGTCCTCATTTGACCTGCATGGGCCATGTTGTTTGTCGAGTTTGAACAGTGAAATGAAGGTTGCGTGTTATCATCATATAAGTAGGCTACCTATTTTCAGACACCTTTCTTCGTCATGGCCTAATAAAACTCTCCGTAAGAGGACTATTGTGTTTCCAACTCCTTCTAGAAAAATTCTGGCATCTTTATTTCCCATGCTGTGTGACTTCTATCAGCCTATAACATTCAGTTAATCCTGTCAACTTGTCTGTAAATGGCTAACATATGCATTATAAAATAAAGCCCAAAGGACTACAAAAATGCCAAAACTGCAATTCATTCATGAATGCTTAATAATCAAGTAATATTGCAGTGTATGGAAGTATTTGCCCATAATTGGGAAAGGTAAGGCAGTCATGAGGGAATCAATTTCCTTGTGGCTCTTAAATTAAACTCAAATTACTTTTACCAGTATTGCAGGCTGAAAAGACATAAATTCAAGGATATTTTGAGCATTGATTTTCTTGCAAAAAGGCATGGGAAAGCAAGATATTTCTGCTATAATATCCATTTTCGTTTTAATGTAAAATCATACATACACGTCCAAAAAGTGAAGACTACACCATGCGTTATTAGCACCAGGATGAACAAGTAGACTCCTATATATAATCTCAACAACTGAATTCATAATACCCAAATTATTGACAACCCCACTGTATTTTCAGTCATATTACTAGGCTGATATAAGGCACACAGCATGGTAAATAAAAATGCGAGAATTTATCTCGAACGAGTTCGAAACCCAAGATGAATTTTCTGCTGTTTATTGCCCTCATCTAAAAGCTGCTTCACAAATTTTCTCAGATTTTTTCTGGTGTGTCCACATGACCAGATCCTGCCTTGAATTTAGGCATGTTTGGGAGTTTTTTTATCATATGCATTTTCAGATGCAAATTACTCCTAAACTAGAGACAGGAGATTGGATTGGGTTTACGGGGCCAGTGCGCTATAGCTGCTGGGGGTGAGGCTACAATATGAACCCCTGATTATGCATATTTCGGTCAGGAGGACCAACTAAAAATAAAATTAAAATTTTGGTTCTGTAAAAATGGTCATTTTCAACAGCTTATTACAGGAAAAACAAATGAGATATGCCAATTCTGATAGCAGATTCATAAATTTCTGGTCATTTTACGTATGTGCACCCATTGACATTAATTTTGGAGCACTGAAAAGTGTATTTATATCCCTTCAAAAATGCTCATAAGTCATTGCTACATTTGCAATTAATTGGCAATTACTCCATGAAAAATTGGATTTGGAACTTAAAGGTAACATAGAATGGTTGAATGGGGTATTTGTCCTTGTTCTGTGATGTGACATATAGACAACAAAATTTTCGTTGGGTCTGTAATGCCTCAGAAGCTTCCTAAAAACCTCTCTCAAAAAGTTATGTTTGGGTGGGGGATTTTGAACGTGTTGTTTTGCACCTATTTGGCGACCTTTCGGGCTTAACTGGCAACCTCATTATGAAATGCAAGCACTTGACGTTGATTGGCTGGCTTTGCTGCCACTCAAAAGAATGTAACTTCACCCAGAGCGGTAGGGAAAATGGAAAACACTCGCCGGCTTCGGAACATGGACAGACCAACTTTATCCAGCTATGGCATATTCAGAGATTCAGCCTTACATGTTTGAGCCCGAATCGGATGAGGACACTGAATTGGAGGAAGAACCAGTCCAGCAAAGGCTGGATTTAAACGTTTCTGAATGGTAAGTATTTTTGAATGTCATTGAACGGCATTGACGTTCCTGTGCCGTAGCCAGCAAGTATTCAGTCAAAGCGCACTGAAGAAATTCATTTGCGGAATTTAAGTCCTTGTGCAATAAGTTAATCCGTTTCACGTGCATTACGTTGGATTTCCCTACTAGAGACCTGGAAATCGATTATGACACTGGAATTCTCATGCTTGTCTTTACTGAGGGATTGGAAGCAATGGAATTGCATAAAGACGTGCACGCAAATTATTTTGAAGGGGAGGAAACGGAATGAGAGTGGGGGGCAGTGAGATACATGTGACATCAAATGTATCCGTTGTTCAGATTGGCTCGCTTTCTGGCGGTCATTTTTAAAAGAGGAATTTCTATGAAATGGAGATGTTCAGAATGTCTAGCAATTTTCGTATGTTCTTGAATGCGGCTAGACTACCATTATTCAACAAAGACAAGGTAAAAACGGTTTTTGATTCTATGTCACCTTTAAGATTTGGGATTTGACCATTTGAAATGATGGCAAACACCTCTGATTTTTTTCAAGTTTTTCTGAGACGGTGTGGTGCAAACTTTCTGTAAACTGGTCCACTTGGCATGGAATGACCCTTTTGTCTTTGGAAGTCTCTGCTCGAACCTCAATAAATGGCTCATTTTCAAGAAAAAGTGGCAAATTTGGGGCTTTTAATTAGCAGGATGCTGTTCATGAACTGTGTGATAAAAAGTATACCAGATTGGTTTTTATTTGAGAAAATTCAATGAATTAGCACTTTAATAGCTTCATCGTCCTACCCCTGCTCTCTTCTCGAGCTCAGTTGGCCACAGGGTGTATCAGGGTCAAACCCTAGATGCAAAACTTTCCCTGAATCTATTTATTAATACTGCAATTAATGGTTTACAGTACATATGAATTGGCAAACAGAAATGCCAGCATAAAGAAAGCATTTCGTAAGTATTTTTTCCATTGGCTGTCCAGTAATGACTTCAGCACATTTGAAATGAAACACTGGATATGAGGTTGACTATCCAACTTAATTAATGGGTATTTAAATCATCATACTCACTGTACCATTTCAAATCTAGTGTGCTGGAGTACAGAGCCACAGCAACAAAAATCTTGCTACTGCCCAAGTACTTGCAAGCTGCACTGAGAATGTGCACAATTTTACTTCAAAACTGTTGCTTCTCATCCATACAAAAGGAGCAAGCTTCTGTGGCTTACCTAGCTCAGTGTTGTACTCCTCCACAGTACTGACAAAGTGTGGACGTGAGTAAAAGTTGTGTGGGCCTGGCTGCTGCAGGCCGCCCAGGCTGTAGAAACAGCGCTCCGTCAAAGCACAACTGGCGAATGCCCGTCGGCTGGGGATGCAGGGGAAACGTGTCCAGGTCTTTATTTCCAGGTCAAAGGCCTCAAAAGCTGTGATGGGCAATTTTCCCTGGCGTCCTCCTGTGAACGTTAAGGGAATAACGGTCAGAGGGATAAAACAATGAAACAAACACGGGGCAGTGCAATTGCGAGGAACACTGAGAAAAAAAACTGAACAGAAATTTAAGGAGAACATAAATTGAGGATGGTGTACTGGTAGCTGAAAGCACATCATTAACACTGTTTCAAAATGACGCAGCAAAGTTCCTCATGAATATAAATGGCAGTATTGATGTGCTGTGTACTCTTAAAAACAAGCTCAGAACAGACATCTCAGAAACTGAAAGGAGATGAGGACACAAAAAGATTGATTTCCTTATTGATGGACAGTAATTATCTCCTTTTTTCTGCTGATTATCCAAATAAAGCCAGGAGGGACCACCTCAGGGCCTTCACAGGAAATTTCCCCTCCCACTGCAATATTAGAGACCATAGGATATTCATACGAAATCCATTGTTAATTAAAGTTAATTAAACTGGAAACTTTCTCTTCATTATACCAAGTTTCCCATATATGTGGGGGATTTGGGCAGCGATTTCTCATTCCATTGCTCTCTCCACTATGATGTCATCATTGCTGAGAACTCAGTGTGCAGACCAGAGTTATGCATATATTGATTCCTTTCTCTGGTGACATGTTACTGACTCTGACGGACATGCAGATGACTTTTTCCAGTTGATTGTCTGAGCCCTTTCCCTTGGCTCTTTTTCAGTAACCACCAGGGACTCAAAAGATTCTGGCTCCTGCCAAAGCCACACATACACTCACATTTTCAGCTTTGATTCACTGGGCAAATGGCAGCATCTTTCAGCCAGTGGTCATTACCGAGTGAAGGTCAGGCAGAAGCCCATATTTAGGGCGGCAGCCATCTTTCAGGAGATGGAGTAATTTAATGCAGATCAGTAACAGGCCCCGTGTTCCCTTTGCTCCAAGTGCAGAGCTACAGAGAACAAAAATGGCATTTAAGTGCTGCAAACCAAGACGCTTGGACAGAGTTTTACTGAGAAAAATGTCCATAGTGCAGCACAGTTTCAAATACACCTCCTTCTGCCAAGGGGAAATGTCAGGAGGGCTCAGACACTCCCCATGCGTCTGATCAAGTGCCAACTCAGGCAATCCATTTTCCACCAGATTCAGGAGAAAAAAGGGAGGGGGAAAAATTGGAGAGTTGACTGAATGTACTTTCTGAAACGGCAATAAATGGAGCCCACCTGACTGTCGGATGTGTTGTCCACTCAAACTGTTGTGCCGCTCCTTCACAGTGTTCAGATGCCTTACAGAATCAACTCAGTGTTTCTGCAAAATCTAAATGGTCCGAATTTGAAGCTGCACTGATGCAGAGAACTGAGAGCATATTTTTCTCTGCTACTGCAGTGCAGTCTCATGGCATACTTCCAGACTCTCATGTAATGTTGGGCTGCCTGACAAAATAAAATTTGGCTGACTAAGAAGTTCACATTTGTGCCACGTGAAAAATGCTGCAGATCTATCAGCATATCAAAATAATATACAGAAATCTGCATTTTACGTGAAACTTCCATTAGAACTTCCCAGTAGATAATAATAATGCTGCCTTCAGACCTCTTCGTGTACTGAGTTTCAGGGGGATACAACTGCCGCCTTGTTGGGCTATCGGGAGCCTTTTTTGTTCTGGGCCTCGTTTCCCAATAACAATTGATCGTAGAGCTCTAAGAGGGTTGACTACGAGCGATCTTATGAAATTTCTTCATTCTTTATGTAATGGCTGGTAAAATTGAGAGGCCAAGTGCAGCGGCCAGAGAGAGAATGGGCAGTACGGACACAATACAAACACAGAGAATTATACAGACCACCAGAAAGTACTCGCGCTTCCAAAGGACATATAATAGTCCGAAAAAATGGAAGCAACGCGAGAGAGAAAAAAGAAGGGAAAATTCCTAAAGCGGAAGGAACTCCAATAATAACTGGAAGACATAAAGTCACACAAATCCTGACTAAAGATAGCTTCAGCCATAGTGCTTAGCTACAAACAGACACTCTAGTAAAGGAGGCGTGGCGGACTTCTGGCTCATTTAGAGTCTGGGGAAGCGCCACCCCAGTTCAATCAGCCAGCTGGGAAAAGAATCCGATTGAAAAGGAATTCGATCTCATCCCGGGACGAGAGCCACAAAGAAAAGTCCAAAACACACGCACGCCTCACAAACCATGACAGGACCCCCCCCTCTAAGGGACGGCTCTAGACATTCCCAGAGAACCCCGTGCATGGAACTCTGCGATAAGGGTGGGGTCCAGGATATCCTGAGAATGGACCCAGCACCGCTCCTCAGGACCATACCCCTCCCAATCAACTAAAAACTGGGTCCCACGATGCACACACCTCTCGGCCAGAATACGATGCACAGTGTAAACCGGCCCCCCCTCAATCATCCGCAGCGGCGGCGGGGATTTGTCAACCGGTGCCAGGACGCTAGTGCTAACCGGTTTAAACCTGGAGATATGAAAAGAGGGGTGGATACGCAAGGATCTAGGGAGCTTTAACCGGACAATGACAGGGTTGATCCTCCGCACTATCTTAAAAGGATCAATGAAGCGGGGAGCCAACTTCCATGACTCCACTCTTAAGGGAAGGTCAAGAGTGGAAAGCCAAACTCTTTTGCCAACCCAATAAGATGGGGCCAAACGGTGCCTTCTTTCCGCGGCGGTCTTCTGTTTCCGCCCAGAGTGTAACAAAGAGGAACAGACTCTGGTCCAGACCGATCAACAAGGCCGAACAAAGTGATTGACCGAGGGAGCTTCTGAATCCCTCTCAGTTTCCGGAAACAGCGGAGGCTGATAACCCAACTGAGCCTCAAACGGGGAAAGACCTGTGGAGGAGTTGCATAGTGAATTGTGGGAATATTCGGCCCGTGCCAAAAAACGACTCCACGAAGATGGGTTGTCAGCCGCTAAATACCAAAGAGTATTCTTTAGTGACTGGTCGGTTCGTTCTGTCTGCCCGTTAGTCTCAGGGTGGAAACCAGACGAAAGGCTCATGGTGGCCCCTAACTGGTTGCAAAAAACACGCCAGAATTTAGCCGAAAATTGTGGGCCCCGGTCAGAAACCACATCTTGAGGGAGACTATACAGCCGGAACACATAGTCCACAACAAGAAGGGCCGTCTCTCAAGCCGAAGGCAGCTTGGGCAGCGCGATAAAGTGTGCGGCCTTAGAAAAGCGGTCGACCACGACCAAGATGACCGTGTTGCCTTCAGAAATAGGCAGGCCCATAACAAAATCCAGAGCGATATGGCTCCACAGGCGCTTGGGAACAGGCAACGGCCGCAACAGACCAGAGGGGGGGAGATGGGAAACCTTGTTCCTAGCACAGATACAGCACGCCGCTACAAACTCTCAGATGTCCTCAATCATGCTGGGCCACCAAAAACGTTAGGCCAAGAACTGCTTGGTCTGATCAACCCCCGGGTGACCCGCCAGGCAGAAAGAGTTCCCCCACTGGAGAACTTTGGACCATACCCTTACCGGAACAAACAAACAGCCAGGCGGCTCCCCACCAGGACCGGGATCGGATCTTAAGGCATCCCACACAACAGACTCAATGTCCCACTGGATGGGAGCCACAATCTGAGCTGTTGGGATAACTGGCTCAGGAATGGGATCGCGACCAGAGCGGTCGTAAATCCGCGACAAGGCGTCAGGCTTGATGTTTTTGGAACCCAGGCAATAGGTTAACGTAAAGTTAAAGCGATTGAAAAACAAGGACCACCGCGCCTGCCGGGAATTACGTCGCTTAGTCTGTTGTATGTATTGGAGATTTTTATGATCCATCCAAACCACAAACAGCTGTTCAGCCCCCTCCAACCAATGGCGCCACTCTTCTAACGCCAACTTGACAGCTAACAACTCTCGGTCACCAATGCTGTAATTCCGTTTGGTCGCCGACAACGACTGGGAGAAGTAGGCGCATGGGTGCAGCTTATTGTCCCGATGGGGGCGCTCGGACAAAATGGCACCCACCCCGACCTCCGACGCATCCACCTCCACAACAAATGGGAGGGAGGGGTCGGGCAAAACGAGAATGGGCTCCGAGCTAAATCGTTTCTTCAACTCCTGAAAAGCAGCCTCAGCTGCCGGAGACCAAGCAAATGACGAGGAGGTATTCTTCTTAGTGAGCTCGATAATGGGGGCAGCTACTGCACTAAAATTACGAATAAACCTCCTATAAAAATTAGCAAAGCCCAAAAATCATTGAACTTCCTTGACGTTTTGAGAGGCAGGCCAATTCCTGACCGCAGCCACCTTGTCAGGATCCATGTGGACCGATCCTTCGGACACAATGAAACAAAGAAACGAGACTGTCTTGGCATGAATAATGCATTTTTCAGCCTTGACAAAAAGCATGGCTTTAAGCAGGGCCTCAAGCACTTGTCTGACGTGTTGTTTATGCTCCGAGAGAGTTGAAGGTAGACGAAGACGAATTTCTCCAACATCTCTCGGAGGACGTCATTAACGAGAGCCCAGAACACAGAGGGGGTGTTAACCATTCCGAACGGCATGACCAAATATTCATAGTACCGGTCATGCGTATTAAATGCCGTTTTCCACTCGTCCCCCTCCCGGATCCGAACCAAGTTATAAGCATTCCGGAGGTCTAGCTTAGTAAAAAACAACGCCTCCTGCAGACGTTCAAACGCAGAGTTCATCAACGGAAGGGGGTATCAGTTTTTAATGGTGATATTATTCAAGCCCCTGTAATAAATACAGGGACCCAGGCCGCCATCTTTTTTGCCCACAAAAAAGAACCCCGCTCCGGCTGGAGACGTGGAGGGCCAAATAAATCCATTAGCCTGAGCCTCCTGAATGTATTCTCGCATGGCCCTTCGCTCAGGCCCTGACAGCGAGTATAATGAATCCCTGGGGGGAGTGGTACCCGGGTAGAGATTGATCTCGCGATCGTACGTGCGATGAGGAGGTAAAGGCGAGGCCCGTTGCTTGCTAAAAACCTCCGTGAGATCAGCATAATCGTTAGGAACATTAGGAGGCAGACAAAAGATCAGAGCAGTCCCTAAATTCTCACCCTGTTCGGAATCTGCCATCCCTATGTCTGATTCTGAGTCAGAGAAATCCTCCAAATCGCAATCCTTCTCTGGCTGCCGCCAGTCAAATTGAGGATCCCACTCCAACCCCTCCTCTGCCCCTTTTTCTAGATTAGGAGGGTTGTGTGAGACAAACTCCTCAGAATCACTCCAGGCGTCAGCCTCCCCCATAGGTTGATGCCTGGGATGACACGCCAAACTCTCCCTACAGTGGGACCTACAATCAGTGCCCCACTGGACGACCGGGTTATTCTGACTCCCCCAAAGTATGTGAGGCCTATGTTCCCGTTGCCAAGAGTGTCCTAAAACGACAGGGAAACCAGGGGAACTGATCATAAAAAACCGGACCTCCTCAGAATGACCACCAAAAGGGACGAACATGGTCAATGATTCAGAGACCTCGGTTATAAATCCAGTTCCCAGCGGGCGACTGTCCAAAGATCTTACAGTGCGTGAATGTAAAAGAGGGTGGATGGGAATGGAATGTCTCCTAGCCCACTCCGCATCCATAAAACAGTCCACGGCGCCAGAGTCCAAAAAAGCCTCAATAAATATTCTCTGTCTCCCCACAGTCAATTCTACAGGAATTAAAGTTCGGAAGGGAAATTGGGCCTGTTCCTCTAGCGCCCCCCGTACCGCTAGAGGGACTTCCCATTTCCCTGAAGCTCAGGGCAGCGTGGACGGATATGTCCCGGTTTGTTACAATTATAGTGGATTATACGTCTGCGAACAAGCTGACGAGCCCGGCTCTCATATGAGCCATCAACCTGCATAGGCTCTCCAGGAGTGGAAATTTCAGTGGGTGGAATTGGAGCTGTATGCACGCTGCGAGGAGCATTAACCCTGTTGTCAGCAAGAGGCAATGCGGTACGTATCTCCCTGTTACGTTCGCGGATGCGATTATCAATTCGCACTGCAGTACGAACCAACGAATCCAGAGAAACACAAGGCTCCAATGTAGCCAGAGCGTCCTTAACCTCCTCAGCCAAAGCATGAACAAAAACTGTTATAAGAGGCACTTCTGGCCAGCCTGTCTCTTGTCGCCAAGGAGCGAAATGAGATTGAAAACTCCGTGACACTTTCAGAGCCCTGCCTCGGATGCATTAAACGCGTAGCCGCGTCCTGACCACAAACATCCTGGTCAAATACCGATACCATTTCTGTAACGAGAGTCTCCACTGTACTCACGAACGGTCAATCAGATCGAATAAGTGGCCCGACCCAAGCGAGTGCTGTGTCGGTCAACAGGGACAAAATAAATGAAACCCAAGACTCTTCATGCATGAACCCTGAAGGCTGCGCTTTAAAAAATATTTCACATTGGGCAATGAAATCTTTATATCTTTCTGCCTCGCCTCCATATCTTGGGGGTAACTGGAGTTTTGGCTCTCGGGGAAGGTGTACGGATTGTACTTGTGCAACATTCTGAGTGATCTGAGTGGACAAGGCTCTAATACTTTCAGTGAGACTTAACAAAACATTTTCCTGTTTCTGCATGGCATTCTCCTGAAGGCTTACTCTCTTTGCCAACTCTGCCTGCTGATTGTTCAGGCTAGAAAGACCCTTGCCATACCCAGAGAGAACTGCTTGTTGATCAGCCACAACTTTCTCTAACGCAGCCGCCACTGATGACTTCATGCTGGCTAGAGTGTTCTGTAATGGCTGGTAAAATTGAGAGGCCAAGTGCAGTGCCCAGAGAAAGAACAAGCAGTACGGACACAATACAAACACAGAGAATTATACAGACCACCAGAAAGTACTTGCGCTTCCAAAGGACGTATAATAGTCCGAAAAAACGGAAGCAACGCGAGAGAGAAAAAAGTAGAAAAGGGAAAATTCCTAAAGCAGAAGGAACTCCAATAATAACTGGAAGATATAAAGTCACACAAATCCTGACTAGAGATATCTTCTATACCTGACTATAGTGCTTAGCTACAAACAGACACTCTAGCAAAGGAGGCGTGGCGGACTTCCGACTCATACAGAGTCTGGGGAACCACAACCCCAGTTCAATCAGCCAGCTGGGAAAAGAATCCGATTGAAAAGGAATTCGACCTCGTCCTGGGACGAGAGCCACAAAGAAAAGTCCAAAACACACGCATGTCTCACAAACCAGACAGGACCCCCCCCTCTAAGGGACGGCTCTAGACATTCCCAGAGAACCCCGTGGATGGAACTCTGAGATAAGGGTGGGTTCCAGGATATCCCGAGAATGTGCGTTTCCCAAAGCAGCTCTTGCGCGGGAGCGCACACATGGCTGTTAAGTACAAAGTAACTTCGCTTTGCGCTGTCCACTTTAATGGTTGTGAGATGTTTGAGTAATTGATTTTAGGCCACAGTCACTGATTTAAATGTAGGCCAGTGTAAGCTCTGTCATGTAATCAAAATGAAATAATATATACATAAAATTGTGAGAATAAATGAAACATATTACACAGTGGAAGTATAGTGGGCTATACAAAGTAAAGTGATGGTGACGTGCCAGACAGCTGCTTGGCTGAAATTACGAGACAAAAAAAAAATCCTAGTTAGTAACAAGTAGTCTTAACCTGTTTCCAATCATTCTCCATAATGAAAAAATTTTTGAATGCTAAGAGTAATCAATCAGCAGTTATACCCAAGGCTTCCATGTGAATACAATGCTGCAACTAGTAAATAATACAACTCAGGAAATCAAATGTTTTACGCACTTTACGAAAAAAATAAACAACTCTCTTAACTACCGCGCTAGCTTTGCGCTCAATGATTGTTTAAATTATAACAGAGAACACGAAGATTCGCAAAAAGAATCCACAATTCAATAACGCTGACTGAAATGCAACTTAGCATTGATGTAATTCATCTTATTTTTTGTCTTACCTAAACAATGATAACTGTCCTCAACTGATATTGTTGAATAATATTTTCCGAGCGCATGTGATGTTAATTTAAATGAATGATTGTCAACATGTCAAAACCAGTCATTTGGTTAACCACTCTGTGCAGAGGTACGTTGTACATGCCAGCGGACATGGAGCTGCAAATTTATGCATGCAGTTGCACTATTCTATCACTAGATGGCTACCCCGATCAGTTATTTGCAGAGCCGTATATAGAGAGAGTTTGGACAACTCAGGGTTCGAACATCTGAGCTATCCCGCTATGCTGATTGGTTCTGAGCTGGTCATGTGTTTTGTGGACGCCATGTTTGCGACCATTAATCAATATTCATCCAGCGATCCCCATAGCGAAGTGTCGAATATGAGATAATAAAGTTCAATAAGTTATTCAATTATGCCAAACTGTTTTGATATTTCATACAACTGCATGGTTTTCTTTGGGGGGGTCATACAGAGGATTGTTATCCTATGTAGGTCCTGTAATTTTAATCAGAATCACATAACGTCTTACATTATGGGTAGGGTTTAATAATGATCACAGTAACAATAAATAACAGTAAGACTAGTTTAATTTTCACTATTTCTGAGCAATTATAATTTTTATGAGTAATTTCAACCTTATTTTGGCGATGGATGGAGACGGGAGACTGAGGAGAGAGGTAGGCAAAACAAAGTTCCGTGACTGATTAGGCGATTGGGCTACAATGTATTTTACAGGTTCATTTAAGATATTTAAGGAAAGTAGATGCTGGGATAGGCTATTAAAGCCAAACTGTCGCCAAAATGTAACCTAGGGTGTTTTTGTGAATGTACCCTAGTCAAACATTCGTTTGAAAGCATAATTATGATGGAAGCGCCACTTTTAAGATTGAGCTTCCTTCAGCTGGCTTTTCGAATGGGAGCGCTCAGGCACTGCTATGATCACATCAAAATCGCTATTTTTAAACCACCAAGACTCGACACAACATGAAACTTTGCTCGTAGTATCACCAGGCTCTCTACACATGAACTCGAGCATTGTGAACATTGTTTGTGAACAAGGAGTTTACTTAAATACCGCTTTTAACACTGGACTCACCTAAGGCAACAACCCGGAAGACAACGCGAGGTAGGTCCCGTACTAACAAAAACGTCTTTTAAGCAAACTCTTTGTATACGAACAATGTTCTCAATGTTCGAGTTCATATGTAGGGACCCTGATAATACTACAAGCAAAGTGTCATGTTATGTAGAGTCTTCTTAGTATTTTAAAACTAGCGATTTTGATGCGACCATAGTATGCGGCCGTAGGGTTAAGCCGTAGAATCATCTGCCGTTGGTAGCAAACATGGTGCCCAAGATTCGAGTTGGCCAAACTCTCTCTATATACGGCTCTGAGTCATTGAATATTCACTAACAATTTAGAATATGGAAGAGTTCAGTCCTATCCCTGTTTTTCAGGAGTTGCATGAATTAAACTTCTCAGCTAAGGCTGATGTGCAAACTGCTCAATAGACTTGCCCATAGTATCTATCCAGCAGTTAAAAAAATGATCTCTTGCGACAGAAAAAATTGTTGTCCTCTGTTGCAACCACTTCAGCTATAGTGAGCAAATGGTATCCCAATTAGTAGTTAAGAAAAATTGGTTTTCTGAAGCAAAAATTCGGCAGGTATTGATACTATGTCATTCTACTATCAATTGTAGTCATTACTATCAAAAACATGTAGTTCCCTACCGTGGAATTACACGTATATTCCTCCATCGACAAATTCAGTGGTCCCTTATATCCTCCTGAGTACTCATGTTGATAGCCAATAACTCAAGTATTAACTTAGGCTCATCTGCGTTATGCACAGTTAAAGTTCATGCCCTCGTGAAACCTCCCCGGTAATGATTTATTGATTGACATGTTTCTTATCCAATTCCAGAGGGTATAAACTTTCCACAGTAACTGAAAGACATTGATTGAACAATCAGAACAGTATATAACCCTTTACATAACAGCAAGGTAGGTTGTATTCTCTTAACATTGCGCACGCTGAAAATTGCTGAGCTGAAAATGACGTGCTTTCAAAGGAAAAAAAACTCCAAAAACCAGCGTGAAGTCTTCACTTGCATTTGCTGAATTGACTGAGATTAGGGCTTGGTCAATGGGAATTATTCGGAATAAAACAGGACTGGAGGGTTCCTTCTACTCGATACATCTGTGTCTCTTCAATGAAGAAAGGTTTTTGTTCATTTTATTAGTAAGTGCAATTTTATAATTTTTTTACCTAAGGGTAGCTGGCTAGCTCTTTTTTATTCTCAGTTTGCCACAGCCATGATGATAACAGAGCTTGTTTGCCACTTTGGTTCGTAATAGTAACCATTAGTCTTTGCTGATAATAGCTACTGCATGAGGTGGCCTTTTTGGTTTTTCCTGATAGTGGAATGTCTGTTCTGTTATAATAAGGTATATTTCAGACATTACTGAGTTAGTGAGTTATACTTCTTCCTTATAAGGTGTGGAAACTGTTAATATAAGTTTGCGAGGTCAGAAGTGAGAACTGCTAGCTTTTCATTGCATGGTGAATGCTCTGACCGTTAAATAAGCAGTTCCGTTCATGAGTATGTGTGCTGGCTTGTGGGACTCTGAAGAAAAATGGACAAAATTCTAAACTTCATCATGGAGAAAAGTCATGTTTTGTGTTTGCAGAGATTACTGGTGACCATTGATATCAAACTGCACCTATATTGATAAACTCATGCTAAATTCAACCAGAAAATCATTAATTCATATTGAATCTCATGCGTTAAAAGTTTATTTGTGTTAAATATATGATTATTTTACGATTTGACAGTGTGCCATTTTGAGGGATCTTAGAGTTCGGGGAGCCACCTGGAGAGCTGTCTTATTCGGCTCCTAGAGATTAGGTAATTTAGAATTTAATGCTCAGATGAATTATACTTGTGGTCAAGGAGTTTATGATCCCAGAAATGTATAGTTTCAACCCCCAGCCATTTTTCAATTCTCAGTATTATTTTTTGTTACAACTTCAATGCTTCAATGCTGAATTTTCATGAAGATTTTTTATGATTGCAGCCCCTTTTCTCCCAAAATGATGAAAATAAACTGAAATACAATGGAATTCTAAATGCTTCAAGTATCTTGACTCAGTTGAGCCACTCTCTTCCTCTCTGTGGAGCTGCAATCTTGAATTATAAACCTTAAATAAGGTAACACATAAATAGCCAGATTTTGCTTCTGCGCAAAGGGGTTAAAGGAATGTTTTCTCTTCCTCCTCAGCTCACCAGTCGTCAGTGTGCTTTGATTGATTTGTCCATTGCCCTTCAGTACAAGATAAGAACCATATCTTGCATGGTTCTTTTCACGTTTCTGGCAGCATTGGCGACACACTCCGGTTTTGTCACTCTAGTATCTAAAGGTTTACACTGAGAATGAGGAATTCTCCAAAACCGAGCTAACATTCAAAACAATGGACCTTTCCGACTAACTCCAACCAGCTCATTCCCTCTCAGGTACTGTTGCTAAGACCCACAACTATGCAGTTTGAGCACCACTCTCTGGCATGTATTCCCTACAATATTACAATTTATTATGCACCAAATGCGTCCAACTTGTCCGGCTAAGTCTTCCAGAGAGGCCTTAACTATTTCACGCAAGGATACAGCAATGACATAAAATTTTTTTACAGAACAGGTGGAGAAACAAGAGTACCTGCGTAGTCCTGGCGATCACTGCAACAAAGCTGAGCACCCAATAAACTACACATAGGAAACATACTGCGCGTATAAAGCAGAGAAAGTAGTTTTCATATGTTTGTTGCCATCACTGAGCTAAAAATAACACTGGATTCAGTATGGTGTCTAATGTCAGTTGGCCATGAGTCAGGCAATACGAGAGCTAGACTTTGTAATAAATCATATGACGCAATGCAGGAAACCCTTAAACTAGCTACAGTAGACATAATTGAGTTATTAATCTAACGTTCGATATATCGGCGTTTTCCTCCAAACCAATTTCTATGACAAGCTAACTTCACTTATTTCGGCTAAGTGACTGACATCCGATTGTAGCTAGTTAGCTGGCTGGCTACCTAGCCAGCTTTTCTCACGTTAAAGTTTCTAAGCAGATTAAATCATGCCATTACAAAATCCTTTACTATCTGGCTACATGTTTGATATTATGTAGTGTTGTGAATACCTGTGCTGGGTCGCATGAGGGAATCATGTCCTCAGCAGAGTAGCTACTGGTTTGCAGCTACATCTGGTATTGCATGCAGAAGTCCACAGGGGAAGAACATATACATCACTGATGCCATTGGTGTAATTCTGTCATCTCAGCAAAAACATTTGCATAGGTTGTTGGTAAATACCTAATGAAGACAAAATGGCAAAAAATTTTCACTTGCATATCTTCGAGTGTTATTCACATTGAGTTGCGAGTGAGGCTTTCCATATGCCTTAATCCATCGCAAACACTTTTCCAACTGCGTTTTGGCTTTGGAAAAGGATTAATTGAGCTATCTGTAGCCAAGCCAGGTATCTTTCGTCAGTATTATACGTTCCCTGTTTGCATTTGGGACAATATAGCGGTGCTGTTGGGGGGGATAGGAGCATAGTAAGATAAGGCAATCTGATTGGTAGTTATTCTTCACTCGATTGACAAGTCAGAAAGGTCCATTATTGAAACAAAAAACAACAGCCTAGAAAGTTGGCTCTGCGTCCGGACAAAACAGGCAAAATGTTGGAGGCAAAAAAAGTCACTTTATTCAACAAATGTAAAGGTAGCCGTACTAATAAAAATAAAGCCATCATTTGGGAAGAATTTGCAAAGAAAATTACTGCAACAGGGGGTGTGAAATGCAGCGTTGGGGGTAACACATTATAAAGTAACCCGTTAGGTTACTCATTACCCAAAAATTATACTCTAACGCGTTAGTTTGTCATTCCCTAACTGAGCTACGTTTTCAAATGAGCCTCGCATTATTTTTTACTTTAGAAGTGATGTCCATCTTCTTTTTGTTGCTACAATTAAAAAAGAAAATTAAAAGAATAAAATTCTTGATGCATTTTGCACTCTCTGTGTATTTCCTGCTACTTCTCTCCAGCCAGTGCGTAAGCCGGGGGACGAAATTTTTCATGCAGGCTGGTTGGAACCATTATGTACAACCCCAGTTCCGAAATAGTTGGGACGAAGTGTAAATTGTGAATAAAATCAAAATGCAATGACTTTCAGATCACATTAGCCAATATGTTTTTTACAATAAAACATAGGTAACATTTCAAATGTTGAAACTGAGACATTTTACATTTTAATCCACAAAATGAGCTTATTTCAAATTTCCTGGCTGCAACAGGTCTCAAAAAGTTGGATAACAGGCAAAAAAGGGCTGAAAAAGCTATTAATATAAAAGAGAATCCGCTGAAAGAACATTTAGCAAGTAATTAAGTTAACTGGCATTAGGTGTGTAACATGATTGGCTATAAAAGGGATGTCTTAGAGAGGCTGAGTCTCTCAGAAGTGAAGATGGCCAGAGGCTAGCCAACCTGTGAAGGCTTGCGTAAAAAAATTGTAGAATACTTTAAAAACAATGTTCCTTAACGTCAAATTGCAAAGGCTTTGAAGGTCTCATCATCAACAGTGCATAATATTATCAAAAGATTCAGAGAAACTGGAAAAATCTCTGTGCGTAAGGTATAAGGCCAAAGACCTTTACTGGATGCCCTTGATCTTCGCGCTCTCAGATGCCACTGCATCACTCACCGGCATGATTCTGTCATTGACATTACTAAATGGCCCAGGAATACTTCAAGAAACCACAGTCTGTAAACACAGTTCGCCGCGCCATCCACAGATGCCACCTAAAACTCTATCATGCAAAAAGGAAGCCATTGTTGAGCGTGATCTAGAAGTGTCGCTGTGTTCTGTGAGCCAAGGCTCATTTAAAATGGACTTTAACAAAACGGCAAAGTATCCTGTGGTCAGACGAGTCCAAATTTGACATTCTTGTTGGAAATAATGGGCATGGTGTCCTCCAGGCTAAAGAGGAGAAAGACCGCCCCTCCTGTTATCAGCGTTCAGTTCAAAAGCCAGCATCTCTGATGGTTTAGGGATGCATCAGTGCATATGGTGTGGGACACTTGCATGTTTTAAAAAGCACCATGAATGCTGAAAGGTATCTAAATGTTTTAGAGCAATATATGCTCCCCTCCAGACGACATCTATTCCAGGGAAGGCCTTGTGTATTTCAGCAGGACAATGCAAAACCACATACTGCAGCTATTACAACAGCATGGCTTCGTAGTAGAAGAGTCCGTGTGCTGAACTGGCCTGCCTGCAGTCCTGATCTTTCACTGATTGGGAACATTTGGCGCATAATTAAACGAAAAGTCTGTTAAAGGAGACCCAAAACTCTCCAGCAGCTGGAAGCAAGTATTAAACAAGAGTGGGATCAAATTCCAATGGCTAAACTCAAGAAACTTGTCTCCTCAATGCCCAGATGTCTCCACTCAGTGTTAAAAAGAAGAGGGGATGCTACACCATGGTGACTAGGCCCCTGTCCCAACTTTTTTGAGACATGTAGCAGCCATCAAATTTGAAATTAGCTCATTTTGTGGATAAAATTGTAGATTTTCTCAGTTTCAACATTTGCTATGTTATCTCTGTTCTATTGTGAATAAGTACTGGCTGGTGCGATTTCAAAGTCATTGTGTTTTGATTTTATTCACAATTTACACTTTGTCCCAACTATTTCGGAATTGGGGTTGTACATCAGCCAATCACAGCTTGGCTGTGGTACCATTAGGTACATTCATTGTACATGCCATCAGCCAATCATAGCTGGGCTGTACTCATGCATGAATGAGAATGGCGACGCATTCGACCATGCCACTGTCAGATGAATTGTGGACGCAGCAAATCTGTAAATGCTCCTGTAACAATAACGATTTGAGCTTCCACTATATGCTAAATTACAATCAAACTAGCTGGTCTTCTGCAGAAGTCCAATAGTCTATTCGTGAGGCCTTGGCTTCGGGGACTAATACTGCAGATCGGAGAGCGAATTCCATGATGTCAGAAAGTGAGGACGATGTTCAACGTTATTAGCTCAAAAAACACAGTCTACTTCGTGACTTTATTGACTGTTAGTGAAACAAGCTCCTGGTTGAGGCATTGAGCTGATAAGCACATGCTTGTCAGTGGAGTACTTTATTGGGAGGCATTACCAGTGACTTTCTGAATCAGTATTTTGAACATCTGTTGCAATAGACAAAAAATAGCGCGCTATCGCTAGCAGGACCCCTCAGCCCCGAGCTTTATTTGAGCATGTGCATCGTTTGTGCGTTGTATCACTAGAAAGTGAGTGTGAGAATGTTGTAGTATTTTGCTGCTGACCTGCTATCAGTGCTTGCGAAGTTCGAAGCACTTTCTCCCTGTCGTGCTACCATTCCTATGTAAGTTAAGATTTTCCAGCTGATGTGCCAGAGAAGTATCCACATTGTGACAAGACTCGACTAGCTAATGTCCGTGATCCGAGAGATGTGATGAAACCGGCTGCAAGTATCCACATTGTGACATGACTCGACTAATGTCCGTGATTCGTGAGACGTAGCGGGAGCAGCTGTAAGTATCCACAGTGTGACATGACTCAACTAATGTCCTTGATTCGAGAGACGTGACGATGAACCAGCAGTAAGTATCCATACTGTGACATGACTGGACTTATGTCTGTGTGATCGGTGAAGTCGTTTTGGAGTTATTGCACGGAATGTGATTTCAAGATGGCGGCTGTGGCGGCCATATTGGATATCGGAGCGCGACCAAAATCAATAGGCTTCTGTAGTTCCACACCCGCAACTTGCACACCGAAAACGAAAGTGATCCGTGAAGTGGTTTTGGAGTTCTTGTGTGGAATGTGCTTTCAAGATGGCGACTTTGGCGGCCATATTGGATATCAGAGCGTGACCAAAATCGATAGGCTTCTGTAGTTCCACACCCCCAACATGCACTCCGAAAACGAAAGTGATCGGTGAAGTCGTTTTGGAGTTATTGCGCGGAATACGAAATTGTTGACAGGCGGACGGACGCCGTGCGTGACGACAATACCCCTAGCCCTTTCGGGCTGAGGGGTAATAATAATAATAATTACTATTCAACTGACCGCTGGCTAATTATCGGAACCCCGAAGAAAACAGACAATAAATCTAAGAACCGCAGCTTTTCTCATCTTTATCATACTCTCATAAAAATAAATCATCTTGCATCCACATACCCAGCCAATTTAAAGGATCAACCAGTCATGCTGCGCGAATAATCATCTACATGCGGGACTTCAGATCAAAGTGGAAGTGAGCGACAAATCAAATCCATCGAGATAGAAGGTTAGAGATTGATGTTGATTATTATTATTACTGTTATTAAAGTTTTTGTAAGCTTTAAAATTGACCTAGTTTACTGGTTATTAGTTGCAGATTGAATTATGCACTTTAGCCTATTACAAGCCCGTACCCGCATATTTTTTTCATGTAAGAGGCTATTCGCCCCGCGGCGGTTCAGCACGAAAGATCAAAGAGCGGGGCGGATTATAAAATGAAATCTCTTACTGGCCCAACTGTGGGGCGAATAGCAGAAGTGCTTCTCTTATCCGTCCCTCCGCGGTGCAAACAGCAGAACTGCTTCTCTTGTTGGCCTTGTTGCGGGGCAGATAGCCGCTCTCTTTCCCCCAGTTCACCCCGCTGCAGGGCGAATAGCCATTTCCTTTTTGGAAGAGGGTTTTTTATATCGTATGACTGAATCTGAGCAGTTTGCAGTCAGAAGCCAGAAGGCTGCACAGCGGTGTCACCTGTCACTCCATTTTATTTACTAATGAATATACTTAATCATTCAGCTTTGTTTCTATGCAGTTAAATTGCAAAATCATATTTTTCTTGTTCTTAAAATGTTTTAGCCAACATGTTGTTCTAGCCTATAGACTACCTTGTTGTATAAAGCATATGCACTAAGCTCTGGTGCACTCTTGATTTTGTGTTTGATCGTTATGAAACAATTGTCAATAAAGAGCTGTAAGGGGATATTGTGTATGCCTTTTCTGTTATTAGCCTGCAGAAATAACAATTATGAACCGCAGACTAGGCCATGCAATGATGGCCAAGTCAATACATTAAAAGGTTCATTGGATAATTGGCACAGGAACTGAAAAGGGGTTTTTACGTGATGCAAAAGTTAACTAAAAGTAATCTAACGCATTAGCTTTCTCAGCAGGTAATCCAGTAATGTTACTAATTTGTTTTTAATGGCAGTAACTTCGTAACTTAACAAATCACTTTCAAAAGTAACTTTTGGTCAAGAGACAGTGAGAAACCGTGATCATTGGCATTTCCTTGGGGACAGTGGGAACCCACTTCAGCTATACCTCTGTACCCCGATGGAAAATCCCACAACTGCCAGTGAACTGGCATTCAACAAGGCTCATGGAGTAGCCAGGAGCATGGCGGAGCACACCATGGGGAGACTCCAGATGCGTGCACAAGTCCAGTGGTGGCCTACACTTCTCACCATCAAGTGCTGTGCAGTCATCACTGTGCCAACTATGCTGCACAGCATCGCTGTACGGACAAGCTACTTTACGTGACCAGGAAGATGAGGCTGGTAACAGATTGGCAGGCGTGAATCATCTAAGAGATGGAAAGTATATGGCTGGTTTCAGGGAATGTCAACAAGTCATTGGACATTTTTTGTAGAATTTTTTCCCTTCTCATGATCAGGACTCCAGTTGCATCAACCACCACAGCAACATGTTTATTTGTGTTTTCTTCATTTTCATTTTCATGGTTCTTCTAATATTCTTATAATATTGTATTTTACTGAAATGTGTATATTGCCTGTATATTTTTTGTGTAACATCTTATTTCCTCTTGCCTTCATTAGTGGGCAAGCTGGAAGCAGATGGCATAATAAATACAACCAAATCCATCCTTGCACCTGAGTCAAGTCCTCAACTTCCTGTCCTCCATGCACCTGCACTGTGCACACGACACAGCCCTTACAGCCGTTCAACTTTTTCATAACTTACATGATTTTTTTATTATAATTTTTTTTACAATACATTCTGGGAACTTTGTGGTGATGTCACTGCTAGAGTGCAGGACAGCTGTAAAATCATCTAGAAGTTTTCTATTTAAACTTCTAACTCCAACAGTTTTCACTCCCCATATGGGCCAGCTCACACGGTAACGGAGTTACAAAATTGGTGTATTTTGTATCATAGCTCCAACACTAAGTAAGACAGAGCTACAATTTATATGGCTTTGTGTTGGTCTTCCCTAGTACTTCAAACAACTAAATAGCTAATTCTGTTCATTCGATTTATTTTGGGTGAAAATGGCAAAAAAAAAAAAAAAAGGTCAGCAACATTTTTTTGACGTTTTCACCCAAAATAAATCAAATATTACTTTTCCCTGAGTTTGAACATTTCCGGGTTCACGGTCGGAGTAAGCAGTAGCCACTAGTAGTTTGGCTTTCCATAAATGGGTCAATGCCGCCATCTAACGTTACTTGCCAAATTATTATTATTATTTAGCATTATCGCTTGACTCTTGCTGGAACACTTAAGTTCAATCACTTAACGGAAATTCCTATTAATAAATAATGACACCCCAATTTACAATACACCTCTTAGTTCTTGTCATCTTGCCTACCTAAGCTAATTTTACCTGAAATAAATTGATTTAATCATTTATATTCCTGTTAATGACATTAGTTAAAATATTTATTAGGCAGGATGATTCCAAAGCTAAGAGCCTTCCTTCAATTTAAAATGTGCTTTCGAAAAAAGTGTTCAAGATGGCAGCCTTCAGCGGACTGGCAAACATGATACATTCACCTGAATTTCTGTCGTGAGCACGTGGCTCAAGTAGCGCCCACATGATGAGGTTTTCACCTCGCGAAGCGAAAAATATCAAACATGTTTGATCTTCGCCTCAACGCTTGCAAGGCAGAAAACTCACCGAAAGTTATGCGCACACAGCGATCCATCTGCTGAGCGAACAGTCTCGAATAACTTTTTGCTCAGCAGATAGCTCCAATGTGCAGCAGGCTTAACCGCGCGTCTCTGTTCAGATCTGACCTGGGATTGCACTACAAAGCAGGATTTGATATTTTCAAGGTAACTTGCGGTTTAATCTGGTTTTCAAGAGCACTCAAGTACAACCCCAATTCCGAAATAGTTGGGACAAAGTGTAAATTGTGAATAAAATCAAAATGCAATGACTTTCAAATCACACCAGCCAGTATTTTATTCACAATAGAACAGAGATAACATAGCAAATGTTGAAACTGAGAAATTTTACAATTTTATACACAAAATGAGCTCATTTCAAATTTGATGGCTGCTACAGGTCTCAAAAAAGTTGGGACAGGGCCTGTTTACCATGGTGTAGCATCCCCTCTTCTTTTTAACACAGAGTGGAGGCGTCTGGGCATTGAGGAGACAAGTTTCTTGAGTTCTTGTTTAATACAGGCTTCCAGCTGCTGGAGAGTTTTGGGTCTCCTTTGACGGACTTTTCGTTTAATTATGCGCCAAATGTTCTCAATAGGTGAAAGATCAGGACTGCAGGCAGGCCAGTTCAGCACATGGGCTCTTCTACTACGAAGCCATGCTGTTGTAATAGCTGCAGTATGTGGTTTTGCATTGTCCTGCTGAAATACACATGGCCTTCCCTGGAATTGATGTCATCTGGAGGGGAGCATATGTTGCTCTAAAACCTTTATATACCTTTCAGCATTCATGGTGCTTTTTAAAACTCTTCTGACCACAGGACACTTTGCCACTTTGCTACAGTCCATTTTAAATGAGCCTTGGCCCACAGAACACGGCGGCGCTTCTGGATCATGCTCAACAATGGCTTCCTTTTTGCATGATAGAGTTTTAGGTGGCATCTGTGGATGGCACGGCAGACTGTGTTTACAGGCAGTGGTTTCTTGAAGTATTCCTGGGCCCATTTAGTAATGCCAATGACAGAATCATGCCGGTGAGTGATACATTGGCGTCTGAGGGCCCGAAGATGACGGGCATCCAGTAAAGGTCTTCGGCCTTGTCCCTTACGCTCAGATATTTTTCCAGTTTCTCTGAATATTTTGATGATGTTATGCACTGTTGATGATGAGACCTTCAAAGCCTTTGCAATTTGACGTTGAGGAACATTGTTTTTAAAGTATTCCACAATTTTTTTACGCAAGCCTTCGCAGGTTGGCTAGCCTCTGGCCATCTTTATTTCTGAGACTCAGCCTCTCTAAGACATCCCTTTCAAAGCTAATCATGTTACACACCTGATGCCAGTTAACATAATTACTTGCTTAATGTTCTCACAGCTGATTCGCTTATATATTAATTGCTTTTTCAGCCATTTTTTTGCCTGTCCCAACTTTCTTGAGACCTGTTGAAGCCAGAAAATTTGAAATAAGCTCATTTTGTGGATAAAAATGTAAAATGTCTCAGTTTCACAATTTGAAATGTCATGTATGTTCTATTGTAAATAACATATTGGCTCATCTGATCTGAAAGTCATTGCATTTTGATTTTATTCACAATTTACACTTCGTCCCAACTATTTCGAAATTGGGGTTGTAGTTCATTTGGGTAAATCAGCATGTTGATTAATGCCAGTATTTCTCAAACTCGGTCCTGGCGCCCCACTGTGTATGGTGGTTTTTGTTCCAACCGCAATGGCAATTGTAGGATTTTAACAATCTGTTTATTTGTCTTTATTAGCAGCATTCCATGTTAAGAGCAGTTATTTACCATCTTAACCCACGTTTTCATGGACATATCCATTGTGCCATGAAGAATAAAAGCCCTTGAACATATCGTGCTTATTTACTATATTGTGAGGACTTTCAGGTGAAAACATTATTACGGGGAGGAGAAATCCAAAAAATTATGGTTTTTCACAATTTTTATCAAAATTTTAATTTTGGTCTTAATTAAAAGTTTAATCATTCATAATTAAGAGCAGGTGGATGCGTCGCACGTTAGGGGGGCAGAGAAGGCCAACCTAGACTCAGAAAAAGCCAAAAGAAAGAGCAAATTACCTCAATCTGCTCAAGAACAGGACAATCAGAGGGGGCAGGAGGGAGAAGTTTATGCTTCAGGGGCATTTTAATGTTCTAAGTTGACTGTTACAATGATTTGTAGCTGTACTTTAACCTGGATTTTCTCAAAACCTGATTTTTGCCCTGATTGCTATCATTTACGGCACTATATCTCACTTATTTGTGGAGCTTTTCTCATGAAACTTTGACAGAAGTCTGTGTACACATCAGGAAGTCTACTGAACTAAAAGTTTTGGTTTAGCACTTTGGGTCTGTGAGTTATGGTGATTTATATTTCATATCGAGGGGGCGAAAAATGGCAAAATCCTCTTTTACCCCACTAAATCTCTAGTATTATGTGTAAATGCTTTATTCTAGTTCAGAAGAAGGTGTAAACATAACTAAATCTAATAAAAGAAACCTGATTCAAATATCTTGCTTCAGTCCTGAGATATAAGGCAAAGAAATAATGGTGAAATGGGGGTGGCGGCCATCTTGAATCACATGAGCTAATTACGCAAATTAGGTCAAATTCATATTTTGCGTATTTCAGGTCATATACTGTCAATACACCAAGCATGAATGATTTCTATCCAAAAATGACAATTTTTTTCCAAAAGGTTTCTCCTCCCCTTAAACAGATGAAATTAGACTGACAAAATCGGTAAGCTCCAAATTAGGCTGCTGACAGTGGTGTTTTGAGTTCTCTCAAAATAATTTTCCTGAACTTAAAAAACATGACACAAAACTGGTGCAACTCTGTTGTTTGCTAATAAATAATTAGTGTTTGCAACCATGTGTCAACAGCTTCACCAATGAGAAACCTGTTGTTTGTTGATTAACCAATTGTAAACATCAGTGTTTCCCAAACCTCTCCTGGCGTACCCCTCGTCCTGCATGCCTTAGATCTCTCCCTGCTCCAGCACAGGTAATTCAAATGATCAGGTCATAATTAACCCCAGAAGCTGCTTGATAATAAGCGAATAATTTGAATCAACTGGGCTGGAGCAGTCAGAGATCTAAAGCATGCAGGACGAGGGGTACGCCAGGAGAGGTTTGGGAAACACCGGTTTACATTGATTAAATGTTTGGTTAAATTATCTCCCTCAGCAGTTATTTGTACTAGTTTTTAATATCTTAACGTGGATGTGGAATTTCTATTCTTCATGGCATGTATACCTGTAGATTTTTCAAATGTGGCTGAAGAGGATAAATAACTGCACCTAATTAAGACAAATCAACAGCTTTTTAAAATCCTAAGATTGCAATTACGGTTGGAACAAAAACCAGTGGGGCGCCAGGACCGATTTTTGAGAACCACTGATTGCTGAACGTTTAACCTGCACCGAGGCTCAACGTGTGATTCCCAAACGAGATGGGTAGAGGAGACGTTTTGACAACTCTGATTGGGTGAAAACAAGTTAAAACCAACTTTGCAGGCAATAAGCTTCTCGGGAGGGCATACACACTGCTAGGGGGAGGCACTAGCCCTCTTATGATTGGTTTCTTTCAACGTGATCACGCCCACACAGCCTCTAACAGCTTCTTGTTAGCTGAACACAGCAAGCATGCACTTTGGCTGGAGACAATGGCCCTCATTTATCAAACGTGCGTACACCAAAAAAATGGGTGTACGCCAAATCTCTCGCAAGGATCGGCATTTATCAATCTGAACGTGAGCGAAAGGTCCGCAAAAATCTCACACTAGGTCAGACCAGGTGTACGCAGATTTGAAACCAGCTAACAACATGTAGGAAAGAGTGCAGCTGTCAAACTGAGTAATAAACCATATGCAGTGATGCGGGCGTCATGCTGATGTTGCTCATATTAGTAAAATTAATAAATAGGCTAAATAGATAAACAAATGAATGAATGAAAAAATAAATAAATAAGAAACCTGTGTCGAGAAATTAATTTCACTTATATTTTGAGACAGCCTGCTTGTCAGGCCAGACGGCTGACAATTACAATCAATTTGATTAAGCGCCATGCGCGGCTTGGCAGATATACTGTGTGGTATGTCACATGCTCATCCAGTCAGATATATACTGAACAACAAAAGAAACGCAAGTTAATTAAAGGCAGACTGGAAAATAAGTTTGCGCATAATTATTTTAGAAAATCAAATTTATTACCAGCGCGTGCACATTTACACTCATTTCATCAAACTTTTCTTTATTTTGCGGTCACTTTGACTGCGTAACCATAAGAGTACATTAGCTAACTTGCCTTTCTTTTGTTGCTCAGCCTACGGACACTTTGACCGTGATCACATTTTGACAAAGGCAGATCTTCTATATTCGAGGAATAAACTTCGGTTCTAAGTGAGAGGAACTTTCGGCACAGAGAAGATCTCCTCCGGGGAAGTGATGAGTGGCTGCTCGTTTTGTGTGGGCACAGCGCGATCTTAAAATCGGAGCACTTTTTTTTTTTTTTTTTTTACACCTACATGTAAAGCATTTGGATTGCCAATTATGTAGGCTATATAACATGAAATATCATAGATCTATAAATTGAATTTATTAAGGCCGATGTTATTCGCACTTACACGTGTGGCCAATGCTGAATTTTTCTCTTGGCCACACTTATAAGTGCGCCAGTTGATGACCATTCCAGTGCCGCTTATAGAAAGTACCGCATAAAATACGTTTGGCCAAGAAAATTTTTTTTAGCTTTGGACACACTTAAAATAAGTGTGGGCAATGGAGAAATGTGTATCTTGGCTACACTTATAAGTGCGCGAATTTCCATCAATTTTTGTGCTTGGACGCACTTAAATAAGTGCACTTTGATTTATTAGCTAATGAATTAAATCAAACCACTGCTGCACTCCGGTTTTCCACCCCAACGGTGTTTACCGCTGCAGCAATAGTTTTCCAAACTGCAGCCTTCTGAGCTCCCTTTATGCCACTCTTAAGGCTTCAAAATGAAATAATTTTATTTTTCTCCACCTCGGACGTGATAATTTATATTTCCTCCTCAGTGAAGTTCTTTCTTCTTTGCTGTCTTACGAGAGTCCATGTCGTAAAGTGGGCAAGACTATGCCTCCCGGAGCATGAATTTATAGGGGCGTGTCATGTAAATTACGATGGTTTCGGCCGCCAGATTTATCAACGCCACGCCAGTTCTACACCGAAATCAGTGACGTACACACTTTTAGTAAATCAGACGTGACACCTGGCGAACGCTGATATTTACACCAGAATCTACACCAGATCCTACGCAAGTTTGATAAATGAGGGCCATTATCATTAGCTGCCCTATGTTGTTCCGTATACGATTGCGAATTACAATACTGTTGAGATTATATAGCCATCTAGCTAGCCAGCTAACGTTAGTTAAGAAAAATCTTTGAAAATAATCGTCATGTTTAAGCGATGTGATGTGGTTTTTGCCCTAACTTCACTAGCAAGATTCAACAGTGATTACTCTGGCGTTTACTGTTTTCCTGGGGCCTATTGCACAAAAGTCGGATCCTGAGATCCTGGATCAACGTCAAAGCGAGGATTGCCATATCCCAAACAGCGCGTCGCTGGCTTAATTGATTGCACAAAGCTAACAGCTGGTGGAGGAGGATTGGCTAAGTGAAGCCCGCTGCTGCTGATCCAAGTGAGTGCGCGCACACGGCTACCTCAAATAGACCCCGAGAGCGATCTCAGAATCGCTGATCATCACCATGGACACTCAGTAGCTGCAGCAGACCAAGGATGTTTAGATGCATGCGCCAGCTTTCACTCAAAGACTGCGTTCAGACAGAGGGACGATGTTATCTCTGAAACGCCTCTGCTTGCTACTCCTTCAGTTTCTGTCTGAATGGTGCAAGGCTTTGAGAAGAGTATTCAAGTAAGATAAACTAAAGTGAAAGTAAACTTGGGAGGTGTTTCAGCGCCGTTGAAAAGGAGTGGCTGATGCACTTTGGTGTCTCCGTGAACAGGATAAGCCGTCGTTGCCAGACAGATTTAAGATATAACATCGAGACAAGAAAATAGGCAGATGTGATTACATAAAATGCACTCGTGAACTGCCAAGGAAACCCAAGTGCTTACAAATTTTTACAAGCATATTTTTTCCTATATACGTACCACATTTTGGCTACAAGCCCTTTTTTATTGTCCTGCACAATCTGAAATGACAGTCCGATCGAGAAGATGTTTTCAGACTAGCTGACTTTATTTTCTGTTTTTAACCACTTCTGATTGAGGCACACTGAAATTAAAAAGTAAAATGATAACGTCAAGGAGCTTCCTGAAAATGTTTGATTCCAGTATCGCGAAGCGAGCAGCATTGCACACGTATCTAGCGCTAATACTAGGTTACCACTATCATGATTTGCGGTACAATTGAAATCGTGGTCTTAATCGTGGAGTAATCGTGGTGATCCCATCAGATCTGATCAGATCTTGAAGTCAGTCGTGGCAATCGTGTTGATCGTAGAAACGTTTTAGAGGTTTCAAAAATTCCCTATGATGAACACGATTAATTGTCAATCGTGATCATTGCATCACCTCGTATCCAAACCTGAAATTTTGAGCCGCTTTCACACCGGACGCGAAACGAATTTTTCGCACGACAGATTACATTCCTAGTCAATGCAAGGGCGCGAATGCACGCGCCTTTATGTCCCAATATCGTTTATTTATAAATAAATAAAGAATAAAAATATATCACCAACAATCAGAACATCCGATTTGCACTGCAATCAATTTATTTGGGCCATTTTTATAAATACTACGAAGTCCGTACAATGCCTGTCGGACATTAAATGCAAAATACTCTGTGTCCGACAGCCAAAAAAAAAAAAAAAAAAAAAGACGATTAGAACGGATTGATAACGAAATAAAGAATTTAAAAAAATTAACAACAAACAGAACATCCAATGAACACTGCGATTTATTTATTTGCGGGCCATCTTTTTTGGATGTTCTGTTTGTTGGTGATATATTTTTATTCTTTATTTCGTTATAAATCTGTTCTCATATCAATACTTTTACTTTTTGCTGGCTGCCGGACATGGAGTATTTTGCATTTCGCGTCCGACAGTCTTGATCGTGCATGCAATATTTAATTCACAATGTCAATGGTCATGGAATTGATTTGCTCACTGACTACAAGCACTATATCTCTGGTGTAGAAATAAAGCGTGAATCTGTTCGATCCATCTGACTAATTTTCAAAAGAGAGACCAAATAAAAACTTGTCTATCTTCAACGAAAGAAAACAGACGAATAAAAAGACCAAGAGAAGTCGATAGCTATCAATTTGCATTTTGTGAAGGTCGAACACAAACATGGGCAAGTTTGTACGTCTAATAATTGCTGGAATACTCCAAAAATTAAAACTTTTATGACTTTCGGACACGGAGTGCTTTAGGATCTCTGTCCGACAGACGCTAAATTTGTCATAAATGCACAAAGTCCCGCGCCAATGTCGACTCAATTTATTGAGCAGAGCTTAAACAGAAACATTGATTGAAATTCTCGGTACCCATCTTGAAGAACTGAGCCCTCTGATCAAAACATTCACGTTTAATATCTAAAAGATTCAGTAGATTTTAAGAGATTAAAAACAATAATCGACTGTCGGACACGGAGTTATATTAAAACCCTGTCCGACTTTTGGACACGTAGACACTGCGTTTATCGCAAAGTTCGCATCAAGCTTTATTGCACATTCAGTTTGACACTTTTATATGGATAAATAAAAAATCTGTCATCAATGTTTGATATCCAGTTACGTTTGTAGTGCATTCTATCTATGAAGGGTTTGTAAGTGAAATCACAAACCACAGCGCCACAGCCGTGCGTTTGTATTTTCCACCTTTGCCCGTATGGCGCTGAGGTTTCTGTTATTTCACCTCAGCTTTAAGGCGCCCATAACTGGCACACTGGTGAAAGAAAAAATTCTTCAACAGCAGGGTGGAGTAATCGAAATTCTTTGCAGTGAAACGTGATGGGCGCTTACATGGCTTACTGCTCCAAGCCATGCATCCTAGTACACTACGTACAGTGTAGGGGAGCGCCGGTGCGAAAGTAACTCTGGACGACAGTAACACGGCGATTTACTCACAGCCATCCGCACTTCGATGCGTCATACTAGGTCAGCATGTGCAGCTCGCGCCCCTCTCCGGAACCGTGAACATTCTTGAGGCGTCCAGTCTTCCTCACGGCACAAGACCGAGAAGACTGTTTTCCACAGTGGTGAGTAAATTCAGACGAATGCTAAACTTTTTCGATTTAAAGATTGTTTTTATCGCTCCATGTGTTATATTTATGATGAAATGATCGGTGATTTAGTTCCGTAACATATGGTGCAGTTTGAAATGTCAGAATTTTTCCACTTTGGAAGTAATCCTCGTTCAAATGTCAGGAGTCACCGTCGGGACTGAAGTAGCAACAGTTACGTTCGTCCCTCTCTGCTAATGCGGCCGCATTTTGTGTTTAAAAGCTCCATAAAAATGTGTGTTATGTTTTACCGGCAGAAAATGCCCAGAGTTAGGGTCAGAACTACCCAGAGAGGAATGGTTGACCTGGAGGTTTACGCAAGGGCCTTTTTTGATGTCCGAAGAGGCAATAGTATAAGGAGGGCAGCAGCGGTGCATGGCGTTTGTCTTGTCACCCTGTTCAGGTACTGCAAGAGGAGGGCAGAGGCAAGAGGGCAGCAGACCAGGGCCCCGGTGTACAGGGCTCACAACAAAGTCTTCACAGAAGAACAGGAGAAGAGACTGCAAGCATATATAAAGAGAGCAGCCGATATATATTTTGGCCTGAGTCCTAAAGAGGTGCGAGTAACACCGCAGACAGAGCTACACCACTTCCGCCATATAGCAAGCACCTCCGCTCCAGATCTGCCACGGCTCTGAGCCGGATCAGCTGGAGCCGGGGCAGATCCGGGGTAGATCCGGAGCGGAGGTGCTTGCTATCTGGGAATTAACCTCTTTTTTATGCTTTTTTTTAGGTGCGAAAGTTTGCATATGAGCTGGCCGAAAATATTGGCCTCAAAACTCCATGTTCATGGAAGAAAAACCAGATGGCAGGGAAGGATTGGCTCACCTCCTTCCTCGAGTGCAACAGAACCCTGTCCATCCGTCGACCTCAAGCCACCAGCATGTCCTGTTCCACCAGCTTCAACAAGACCAACGTGACTGCGTTTTTTAACAACCTAAAGACTGTCCTCACCCGCTACAATTTTGAGGCAAATGACATCTGGAACATGGATGAAACAGGTAAAAATTTATATTTGGATGATAAATTTAAAAGCACCAGTGATTTGCCCCAGCAATAATTCATTTCACTGATTATTTCAGGTACCAAAACGGTTCAAGTGCCAGACAAAGTCATTGCCACCAAGGGCCAGTGCCAGGTCGGTGCTGTGACCTCCGGGGAAAGAGGGACATTGGTGATCGTTGCCTTTGCTGCCAACGCACAAGGCAACTTTGTTCCCCCTTACTTTATCTTCCCAAGGAAGAAGTTCCATGACCACTTCATCCGGGATGGTCCCCCTGGCTCCACTGGTTCTGCCAATGGATCGGGGTGGATGGAGGAGACAGATTTTTGGCCTTTTTACAGCATTTTGCAAGACACACCCATGGACCCCGAGTCAAAGTTGCTGCTACTCTTAGACAATCATGCATCACACCTCTCCGTGGTAGCTATTGACTTTTGCAAGTCACAGGGCATTGTACTCCTGTCATTTCCACCCCACTGCTCCCACCGCCTTCAGCCGCTAGACCGGTTGCTGGCCCTCTGAAGCACTACATTAACAGTGCAGCAGACAATTGGATGCGAATGAACCCTGGAAGAACTTTGACCATCTACAACATCCCGAGTCTTGTGGCTAAAGCTCTGCCTCAAGCTGCGACATCAAGCAGCATTTCGCCTGGGTTCGAGTGTACCGGTATCTGGCCCTTGAATCCAGATATTTTCAGTGAGGCAGACTTTGCTCCAGCTTATGTGACCGACCGTCCCTGCACCAGCACCAGCTTCATCCCCAGTGCCAGGGCCAGCTCCATCACCAGCGCCCCTTCATCACCAGCGCCAGCTCCATCGCCAGCGCATACCATCTATCCAGGTATGCTAGTGGTTCCAGGAACATCTAGTGGCACGCCAGTACAGAGGTTCAGCCCAGAAAAAGCTTCGCCCATATCCAAAGGCTGGCTCGAGGAAAGAAAAATAAAAGGATAGGCCGAAAGAGGTGAGCATAGTGTCATTTTTAACTCGTCTTGGTTCTCTTGCTTGTATAAAAAACAAGCTGATTCTGACTATTATCTCATTGAATGTTGCAGGTCAACAGCAATACTGACCGACACCCCGGTGAAAGCTGCTTTGGAGGAAGAGAGTCGGCAGAGGGGCCAGAGAAAACAGTCCTCTTCAAAACTCCCAAAGAAAACGAGGCTTAGTGGACACACTGCAACCACAGTTTCTCGGGGCAAGGATGAGGAATGTCTTGTTTGTGGGGAGACATTTGCCTCATATTTGCCTGGAGAAGTGTGGGTGCGGTGCATCTTTTGTCTGCTGTGGTCGCATGAGGCATGCACTGAGGGTGCCACTCATTATATCTGTCACAACTGTGATGAGTAATTTCATCCCAGATAGCAAGCTCCTCCGCACCGGATCTGCCCCGGCTCTGAGCCGGATCAGCTGGAGTCGGCACAGAGCCGGGGCAGATCCGAAGCGGAGGTGCTTGCTCTCTGGGATAATTTTTATAAATAGACCTTGCACATTAAACATGTTCACGGTCACTTTTGGAACATTTGAAGCCAATTAAAATGTTTTAAACAAATGCCTGGCTGTTTTTGCTTCTGTTTTAACAAGAAATTTAAAAAGATTCCAGTAAATTTGATCACGTTACTTTTGCCCTGCCCGTGCATTACTTTCATCCCGGCTGGATGGGTCGAAAGAAGCAATCCGCAACTTCCGTTCGACGTCAATATATATGGTGATGATTTAGCACCTGATATTGACAGAGCACACACGAAAGTAGTTAATCGCTCCAAAATTTTTTTTCAGTCTGTAACGTTATCTTTTAAAATGACGTCCATGTGAAAAATGTAACTTTCGTACCAGCTCTCCCCTACTAGTACGTCACACTCCGACTTGTCAGCCTCTGGACAGTCTGTTCTAAAGCTCACCGTACCACACAAGGAACTTACGAATTTTCCTCAATTGTGCGGAATTGTGCTGGTGAGACACAACAACCATGTCAACCCTCTTTAAAACAAAGAAAATGACAACTTTTTTCCTGGATTTAAAGATTAGCCCCTGGTGAGGGTTTACATATGTGCAAGTATTCATGAGCCCGACAAAATGTGAAATTGATACCTATTCCTGTTTTATTGAGTTGTTGATGCATTTCTTTTTGTCCGATTAGTGGTTTGGTATGGGGTTGTTACATCATGCGTTAGAAAATGTTGTTACACTATGCGTAAAAAATTGTAACATTATGCGTTAAAAAAAAAGTTACACTATGCGTCATATTGTTACATTATGCGTAGGATAGGTGATGCATAATGTAACAAAAACGCATAGTGTAACAACTGTTACATTATGCGTCGTTGTTACATTACTAGTTGTAACAGGCCCCTGGGGGGTTTGGAGGTGAAGTGTGTGACTTGTATTTACAACAGTGGTCCAGCGCGCAGGACCTGAGGGGGCGCAGTTTTGAAAAAATTCCAATTCCCACATAATGTGGCTTTAAAAACCGCTGGGCTCACGTTCGAAGGTAAATAAATTTTTTGATATTCATATTGCTTTGATGGCAGCTATCAGAGTACTGTTATTGCAAATTCTTACTAAAGGTGGTGTTGCGTCAGTATGGGAAAATTGCCCATGAAAGCTTTTGATTCCTTACCATATTGACTGTGTGGAGAGATTTGGGCCTAGAAAATGCATTTGTTTTTTTGTGTCATATGTGTTAGGATAGATGTGGGCCAAATTTAGATGAGCACCCCCCTAAAACCAACATATGGAGATAAATCAATGAGTAGCTCCCAATTATCACAGTGCTAGTTCTAAAATTTATAACTGTTATTGTTGCTGCCATCCCAAGGAACAATTTGACACCAAACATGGCTTAATTGCTTTGAAAATATGAGACCCAGGAGGAATTAAAGCCATAAAAAGCATAATTTGGCTGCATTTTTCATCACAAATTGAAAGTTTAACATTGAACTTAATATAGTTCCCAAAGTGATCCACCCTAAATATTCGTTAAAAGTAGGTGCAGTATTCCAAGTTCATTTGCACAAAGTTTCAAGAAATTCTTTCTCCGGTAACAATGTAGTAGGACGGCTGTATGAACACCATCCTCGGAAAGTGCTGATGTCGAGTTTCCTGAACTTTCTCTGGAATACTTACAAACTTTGGCATGTGGATGTTATCAGATCAAACAGGCGCCAGGATACATAGCTGAATACTGTAATGATGAGGGAGACTATGAAGTTTAGGTGTACAAACACCTTGATAACCTTATGCGTTGTCAGATACAATCACGTCACAGGAGTCAAACTGAGTACAACATATGGATTGAGTTTGATGTTACTCTAGTTAATGACCCTATAATAGAATATTATTGCATATGCCCTGCAGGGAAAAGAACAAATGGCAAGTGTGCGCATGTTGCAAGTGTATTATACTACCTGGGTTATTTCAGGTCTTAAACCAAAGACATTCAGCCTTACACATATACATTCCGACAAGCTCTCAACAATTGAAAAGAAACATGTAATTAGTGGCTTAGATGCAACTTAAGATTAGATATTCAACTAATTGAACCACAACATATTGGTGACCATAAATCTTTCATCTTTATAATACATAATACACATTATACAAGCTCGATCTTTTCAAGGGAGATCTGATCCAGAAGAGATCCAGATATAATCTCTGCTTTTTAAAATTATTCCTATGATGGTAAAGGCCCTAAATGACGAATACTGGATCCACTGTGACCTATTTATTCACTAGCTTCCATTATCTAGTTTGCCTTTGCCTCAAAATGGCTTTTTAGATTTTCTTCTATTTTCCAAGGATGGTGTACATGCAGCCGTCCTACTACATTGTTACCGGTGAAAGAATTTTTTGAAACTTTGTGCAAACGAACTTGGCATACTGCACCTACTTTTTTTACCAAATATTTACGGTGGATCACTTTGGGAACTATATTAATTTTAATGTTAAACTTTCAATTTGTGATGAAAAATGCAGCCAAATTATGCTTTTTATGGCTTTAATTCCTCCTGGGTCTCATATTTTCAAAGCAATTAAGCCATGTTTGGTGTCAAATTGTTCCTTGGGATGGCAGCAACGATAACGGTTACAAATTTCAGCACTAGCACTGTGATAATTGGGAGTTATTCATTGATTTATCCCCATATATTGGTTTTAGGGCGGTGCTCATCTAAATTTGGCCCACATCTGTCCAAGCACATATGACACAAAAAACAAATGCGTTTTCTAGGCCCACATACATACATCTCTCCACACAGTCAATATGGTAAGGAATCAAAAGCTTTCGTGGGCAATTTCCCATAATGACGCAACACCACGTTTCAGCAATGGGTGAAAAATTACATGAGATTAAGTGATCACCCCCATAAACCCCCAACCACCTAATTTCCAGGACCTGGTTTTCCTGCGCTCTTTTCCACCTTATGGGGTGTGCCAATATTTTGATCAATTTCATTACTCTCTGATGTATTTTGCATTAAATTTATTTTATTTAATGATCAAAAAACATGGTTATATTGTTCTACTTCAGAAATAAAGCCCTTATGAGAATTTGCACCAGAAATGTGTCCCCCCCACCTTTGAAATCAAAACTACGCCCATGTTACCATGACAAAATCCTGTCTGTTTTTTCATGCAGTGCCGCCTGTGGGCATGACGATCATCCAGTATTGTTTTTCAGCCTTGTCCCGTGCGTATGGAGATTTCTCTGGATTCTCTGAATATTTGAATGAAATTACGTATGTACCGCAGATGATAAAATCCCAAAATTCTTTCCAATTTTACATTTGCCCTTGCAGTCTTTCACAGAATGCTGAAGCCCCACCATCTTTACTACTGAAGGACTCAGCCTATGTTGGATGCTCTTTCTATACCCAATCATGTTCCTGACCTGTAAGGCAATTAGTCAAATTAGCCATGAAATTTTCCTCCAGGTGTATTTTTTAAGCATCATACAACTTTTCCAGTCTTATGTCACTGTCCCAACTTTTTTTAAACATGTTGCCAGCATCAAATTCAAAATGAGTCGATATTTCAGATATTTTTCAAAAAACAATAACATTTCACTGTTCAACATGAGATATATTGACTTTATATTTCATTGAAAATTGTACAAAGTTTAAATGATTTGCCAATCATTGTATTCTATTTTTATTTACATTTTGCAAAGTGTCCCAACCTTTTTGGAATTGGGGTTGTAGCTTAACAAATAACCTGTATAGAGTGCTTGTTACATTTCTCATTATTTTTGAATGAATGCGTAGAATGATTTTCATGCTCAGACACAAAGTTGGTTATAGGCAGTGAAGGACCTACCCAGCACGTATATCTTGTTCCCACGCAGGAAGGAGGTGGAACCATAGCGTGGAGTGGGCATGGAGGGAAGAGGATGCCATTGGTCTTTGGCTGCCTCATAGACTCGCACTAATGCCTGTGGGGTTGTGTCCGCCCCCATTCCTCCCAAGGCATAAACCTTCCCATCTATGGACAGATAAAAGGGGTTGCACTTTGAAAAATATGAAAAATTAAATGGGAGAAACATGGCTAAAGGTGAGTGGACAGCACAGAATAATTGAAAAGTAAATGCTTAATTTGCTTTGTTTTTGTTTTTTTGCCACATGAAATTTTTGTCTTTCACATGGAAAATATGGAACACTTTGAATATCAGTATAGCTCAGAAGTCTTTTTATAACCTAAAGGCAGGGGATCATGGGAGAAATTCTTTTCAATCCTTGTAGACAACCTCCACTGATCTACAGAACAGAACACATTTCTGCTGCACTAAAAGGAATCTTAAGACATTGTCACTCAAGGGAACATGCATTTTTCCTCCTGGTGACCAAACTATTTTTGGTCGGCAGATGGTGCTTAAGATCTTGACCTTTCCATTCACTCCCATGAGAATGTAGAATTTTCTATCCACCACTGAGAGTTTACAGTAAAATACTGTACAATCCCGCAGCCAGTTTTCCAAGAGAAATAAGCCACAACAGCAAGTAAGGCAGCACTGAAAAATAAACAGCAGTTGCTGCCAAGAAGAGGGTGCCTACCCAGTAAATAGAGGTGCCAGCATTAATGAAATCACTGCACTTATTGGATTATAATGCCACCGTGAGACACCAGCAGTTTATGTCAGAGGAGGGAGATGAGGAGGCATCTGAGGAGAAAGTGTATGGGTGAAGCTTAGGATTGAATTCTGAGAGTAAGCTCCAACATGGCACTAATCCAGTATGTCACTGGGAAAAACATAACTCTACAGGCCAAGTTCATCGCCTGATTAAGAATCATTTTCTTTTGTCCTAATATTAGCAAGCTACATTATGTATTAGAGCAATATCTCCTGGCAAAAGCATCTTTCTCCCCTACAATTTTGCCCCCAACTGAATGACTTATGAATCTGAAAATACATTAACCCATTCAATGCATCTCCATTTAAAACAAAATTCATACAGTAATTATGACTGTTTGAAAAACCTTTATCATGCAGTCCACATTAGTGTAGCCAACCCCGGTTTTCCTCTCAAGAAGTCATAGGCTGTGGATGAACTAGGCCTATCTCCACTTATACAGCATGGAGACAATTAGATGTGAAATTTTCTCTCATCATAACTTTCAACTCCAAAGATTTTTTTTAAAGTTATTTACACTTGGGTAAGTTTTTAGCATTAAAGATTAGCGTGCCATGCAGTACCACCTGAGGTAAGATGATTTAGATAAAGGATCTGAGAAAGTGTAATTGGAGATAGACCTTTGTAGTTCTTGAAATTTTGTGATTTTCATAAGCATATATTTTTATCTCCCAGATAGGTCTGTGTATTTCGAGAGATACTGAACCATAAAGTTCTGCGTCCATCCTTATGGCTTTAAAAAATTACAAAAATTCACATTAATCAAAAATGTGTTCATAATGGAAGAAAATAATACAGATTGGTAATGAGAACTGTTCATCTATTAATGATCGCGGAAAATGGACGGCTGCCTTCTTATTAAAGTCCTAAGCTCTGACCTTGTATCTGAATGCTTCTTGTCTCTATGGTGGAACTAGGAATTGACTTGAGCATGTAACATCACAAGGAATTACAAACAGTTCTACTGCCTCTAAACTTAATCATCTTTGAGTGCTATTGAAGAACCTGCCAATGAAAACCAATTCGGACCTTCGGTTTCATATGAAAACCTCTATCAACAGGCTCATTGATAACAATCAACACACAAATAAAAGACAGAAGATAAAACAAGGTGATCCAATAAAACTGTCACCAATAGATCTTTTTCACCTGGTATGTAAGAGGTAGGCATATTTCCAATGACAGCGAAAGAGCCGTAAGTGAAAACTCAATACGACCTCATTGTGCCATCAAGGATGTATACAAACCCCAATTCCAATGAAGGTTGGATGTTGTTTAAAACGTGAATAAAAACAGAATACAGTGATTTGCAAATCCTTTTCAACAGTGGCAGGCGGTGGACGGAAAACATCCCTTGAAACGGATGAGATTAGTGACCCAAATTCAATCATTGTTCTTGGTCAACATGTTAGTTTCTCTTACAATGAAATGTTTAGGCGAGTGAATAATAAATTCTATAAAATGTTTAATTCACATGCCTTAATAGGCAACTCTTCACGAAAAAACCACTGTGGATTTTCCGTGTTAAATTTTGTCACATCCTAAGCAAGTCGTCATACCTGTGCGTAATGATTGTTTAAGTGAAAAAGATTGAAATGCGCTCTTTTTTGCGATAAACTGGTGCGTTTGATTTCTCGTCTTAACGAAGACAATTGGCTACACCTGAGAGGGGAGAGTTCAAGTGTCTTTTACCAGGGAAATTGACTGAAAACAGATCAAGACTAATAAGCAGTTTAAAGACATGTTTATCGCCCTCCTTGTTCTCTGTCCACTGCCCACCACTGCTTTTCAACTTATATTCAATGGAGTACACAACAAAGACAAGATATTTAATGTTCAAACTGGTAAACTTTATTGTTTTTTGGGAAATATTAATTCATTTTGAATTTGATGCCTGCAGCATGTTCCAAATAAGACAGGGGCAATAAAAGACTGGAAAAGTTGAGGAATGCTCAAAAAAATACCTGTTTGGAACATTCCACAGGTGAACAGGTTAATTTGAAACAGGTGAGTTTCATGATTAGGTATAACAGGAGCATCCCTGAAAGACTCAGTCGTTCACAAGCAAGGATGAGGCGAGGTTCACCACTTTGTGAACAACTGCGTGAGTAAATAGTCCAACAGTTTAAGAACAATGTTTCTCAACATGCAATTGCAAGGACTTTAGGGATTTCATCATCTACAGTCCATAATATCATCAAAAGATTCAGAGAATCCAGAGAAATCTCTACATGTAAGCGGCAAGGCCAAAAACTAACATTGAATGCCCGTGACTGTCGGTCCCTCAGACGGCACTGCATTAGAAACCGACATCATTCTGTAAAGGATATTACCATGTGGGCTCAGGAACAATTTGAAAAACCATTGTCAGTTAACACAGTTTGTCGCTACATCTATAAGTGCAAGTTAAAACTCTACCATGCAAAGCGAAAGGCATATATCAACGAAACCCAGAAACACCACTGGCTTCTCTGGGCCCGAGCTCATCTGAGTTGGACTGACGCAAAGTGGAAAAGTGTGCTGCGGTCTGAAGAGTCCACATTTCAAATAGTTTTTGGAAATCATGGACATCATGTCCTCCAGGCTAAAGAGGAAAAGGACCATTCAGGTTGTTATCAGCAATAAGTTCAAAAGCCAGCATCTGTGATGGTATGGGGATATGTTAGAGCCCATGGCATGGGTAATGTACACATCTGTGAAGGCATCATTAATGCTGAAAGGTACATACAGGTTTTGGAGCAACATATGCTGGCCATCAAAGCGACGTCTTTTTCAGGGACGTCCCTGCTTATTTCAGCAAGACAATACCAAGCCACATTCTGTATGTGTTACAACAGCAAGGCTTTGTATTAAAAGAGTGCGGTTAATAGACTGGCCTGCCTGAAGTCCAGACCATTTCTCTCATTGAAAATGTGAGGAGCATTAAGAAGTGCAAAATACGAGAACGGAGGGCCTGGACTGTTGAGTAACTGAATCTGTACATCAAGTAAGAATGGCAAAGAATTCCACCTACAAAGCTTCCACAATTAGTGTCTTCAGTTCCCAAATGCTTATTGAGTGTTGTTAAAAGGAAAGGTGATGTAACACAGTGGTAAACATGCCCCTGTCACAGCTTTTTTGGAATGTGTTGCAGGCATCAAATTCAAAATGAGAGAATATTTCCAAAAAAAAGAGATTATATCAGTTTGAATATTAAATATCTTGTCTTTGTAGTGCACTCAATTGAATATAGCTCAAAATGGATTTGCAAGTCATTGTATTCTGTTCCTGTTTGTGTTTTATACAACGTTCCAACTTCATTGGAATTGGGGTTTGTAAGTTTTGTCTCCAGGTGAAATTAATTCTAGCACCACCTTTATGCCATTCTTTTTTGGCAGTCGGAAACCCATTCTCCAATTGGGCTGTTTTGAGTCCACTATGGTGACGCAGCGGCGCAATGCACATTGAAGAACAGAAACTGAGAGCTTGGAACCAACTAGTCCTATTTCCATCATCCTGTGCAAGTCCATATACATTTAGACGGTCACATCTGGGCAATGCATTAATATGAGATTGAGAATTTAGTGGTACTGTCTTGAATTATCACATGGAATGAAACAAAAAAAGGATTTTAACAAAAATATAAAACTTAATACAGATGCTTTCTAGACCATACCTATCTAAAAGATCCAAGATTTCATCATCCGATAGCATCAGTGTTTTATCAGGTTGTCACTTAATTCCATCTGCCAAACAGACATGACGTCATAAGATCTCCCATAAAAAACCTTGGTTTTCACAAGTTGTCACGAGACTTAAACTTAACCATAACCCCTAACCCTAACCCCAAACCTAACCCTAACCCTAAATTGAAGGGGTTATTTCCATGAGTGCTGAAGTCCAGATAAATTAAAAATCAGATAACACTACAGGTCCATTCTTTCACTGATGAAGAATAAGCCACATAAGCTAATTTTGGCTAAGAACCACTCAAGTACAATATAAAATGAGCAGTGAATTGGAAATTCCCCAAGAAACTACTTCTAGCGGTGACCAAGTCCAGTCTAAAACTTCTACAAGTGCACAAGTCCAGTCAGCCAGTCAAAGCATTGCTTAGAAAATTGGTTGGCCAATAACAGTCACTATAGCTTTCTATCCTAACCAAAATGGCTGACTCTACAGGCCAGGATGTGTGTGTAGACTCAACCCAAAACAGCTAAAAAAAAAAGAGAGAGACCCAGGCAGCCAGAAACATGGGCTAAAAATAAGCAAAAAAGAAGTCTGGCAAAAGGTAATCTTTTTTAGTTGCCTATTCTTTGACTGGACTTTCTAATTACCACGCCACATCCCTATCAATGACAAATGAAGACTAAACCTGTTTGGATGGTGGTACTGCCCATTCATAATTTATGGAGAATGGTTTTAATTTGTGAGCTCTGTTCAGCTGCATTTACCTTCCATTTCACTGTATATATCTTCCATGCATTTTGTTCAAGATGCTTTTGACATCCATGCCTATACTATACAGGTATGACTATATTTGCTGTTCATTTTCATTGGAAAGTGGTGTGTTTTGTTTTCAAAAAGATGCTTGTTTTAGTACTCCGTAATAATACAATTTTATGCTGTAAATTTTTTAAATCGAGCTCAATTTTCATTATTTGGCATTTGCTTCTAAAAGTACTCAAGTCCGCAGACTGGTGTTTGAAATATCTGGCCAAGAATCAAGATAGAGGCTAGAAGGTCTCCTAATATGTTTTAAGACATCTTTTAAGACAACTTTTGAGTAGAATCTGCAAAGTTTTTCCCCAAAATTCTGCTCTCACACTCAAATAGCCCCTCTGTGTGCTTGAAACATTTGCGCTTGCACACAGAACATTTATGCTCACGCTCCGATTTTTTCTCCTCGCGCTCAAAACTGCCTCTGTTCCCTTGAAACATCTCTGCTTGCACATGAAATATTTCTGCTTGCACTCAGATTTTTTTGCAATACATTCCTGTCAAAAATCGCAAACCAGTAGAATGTCAGGTTACGTGTTGACCCATGAAATTATCACTGCCTCCTTGCAGGCCCATTCGTTTAAGAGCCATTCCATAAGAGATTGATATTTGGTGCACAGTTGATCCCCCCTGAATTGAATGAAACTTGGCACATAGGTAGATATGGTTGTCTCATCTCTTGGGAAAAGCCAAATTTTTATGTCCATATCTCACTTTTCCTGCTGGTGGCGCCACCTGGAAGCCACTAAAGTGGCTCAGTTTTGTTGTCCAAAAGCTGTTGACACCACATTTTACGTCAGCTATCATGATTCAAGGGTTCACAGTAGAAAATATAGTAGAAAAAAGAGGTTCCACTGCACACAATGTGGTAACTTTAAATGTAATTTATTGATTAAAAGGTTGGCAATGCGTTTTGCAGCCCGTGTGGCGAAACGTGTCGCCAACCTTTTAATCAATAAATTACATTTGAAGTTACCACATTGTGTGCAGTGGAACCTCTTTTTTCTACAATGGACTTCCTTCCTGACACCACCGGCACCGATGTGAAGTTTGAACTGTGCTGGGCAATCTACTTTTTTGAACAGTAGAAAATATGTTATCATGTTTTATCATGACCTGTGACACTTAGACATCAGCACCACATAGTGGCCAAGCTGGGTAACTACGTTATTGAGTCAGATTTATTTGAGAAATAACAATAAAAACTGAAAATGGGAATCCCAGACATATACCAATCTATAATTATGTGTTAACTTACAACAAGACTATCATTTTCAGTGAATTGTACCTTGGTATCTTGCTGGGTTAGTGCAATGGACGGCCGGAAAGATGGTTGAAATTGATTTTTGTTGCACGTATGCAGTATATTTTCTCAATAACCCAGATATGTACTATGGTGGTAAATGCTGTTTACTGTGCTTTTAGAACTTTATTTTCAGGAATATCAAGCATTTCTTTGTTAGTATCTACACTTTTCAAGCTAAACAGAGCCAAAGTTGGAGGAAAACTCAAAACGGACCGTTTCATAGCAGATTGTGCCTATGTTTAGGTGGCATTATTTTGTTTACCCTGCAAGAGAGAGATCTGAAATTTTCCAGATACAAAGTCCCTTTGGGGTTCATTACAGCATTAGTAAAATTTGGCTTTTTCCTTGAGACACCCATATCTACCTATATGCTAAGTTTCATTCAATTCCAGCGGGGTCGACACCTCAACTTCTTCAAAAAGTGCCATTTTCTCATGGAATGGCTCTTAACTTCTTTCAGTGTGCCATGGGGGCAGTGACTCTTCGCAAGACCCAAGCGCAAGTGGGGCTATTTGATTGTGAGAGCAGAATTTTGGGGAAAAACTTTGCAAAATCTACACATGAAATTGATATATGTCTGCTCTCAAGTCGAAATACCACGCTCTCAAATAAAGATAGGGATTTACCGCCATATCTCCCTCCTTATTTGTCTTTGGGCTGTTTTATATTTTATGGTGTCATTTCACTTTGGCTCAAGGAGACAGGGAGTTTTTTTTCCCCATTCTCCCCTTCTCATCCTCTGTCAGCAGCGTGTACACGCTGTCCTCCATCCGTGTCAGCCTGTGGCTAAGAGTAATCTTTATTAGTCAGCTATTTAATGCCTGTCAGAGGACCCTGCCCACAGTCCACTCGCTCACACTGAAATGGAGAGAGAAAAGAGGAGCAGGAACTGAGAGAGAGAGGGATTTAGGGGTGTAGAATATGTTGTAAATTTGATGGAAATTATTGAATGGAAATTGATTTTAAAAAAAAGACAAAAGGTAGAAGAAAAGGAGCAAGAGAGAGAGAGAGAGCAAGATGAAAAAAGAGACAGAATGAAGTAGAGGTGGGGAGAAAGAGAAATTCACAGGGCTCAATGTAGCAGAATTGCTCTTCCTTTCCTCTTTTCACTCTATCTGGCCAGACTCAAGGCTGAATGAGGTGCCTCCTAATTTTAAACACATCCAGCTTTTCTTTCTTTAGAATTCTCTCTGCCTAGGAGACAGTTACACCACTTTCCCCAGCACCTCATGCATACAAAATATCGAGGCTGGAGAGTCAGGTAGTGTAGGTACAGTGGAAATTGAACTGAATGTAACTTTTTATGGTTGAAAATTATCAACATAATTGGCAAAGAAAGATATGATAAATTATCTCATGTTATGATAATGAATGATCCTTTTTCATATCTCAATTTGCCTTTTCCTTTATCACAGTACAGTGCCTTCCACTAATAATGGTACCCTTGATAAATATAAGCTAAAGAGGATATGTGGTTTTTGTTAATCTTACCAATCTTTAATTCAGAAATTAACAAAAGTCTAAACCTGAATTTAAAGAAAATGGCTGAAATAATTTTTCTACCCTACATATTTTAAAAAATATAATAAAAATAGTTTATCAAAAATGCTTGTGCAACAATCATTGGCAACCCTAGAAAATCCCATTTAAAAAAATCTAATTGATGGATATTCCCATTCATATTTTACTTTTTAAGTTTACCAGAATGATTTGGAAAAATTAAATCATCACCCAAGATGGCCTGTTTCTGTCGGGCAGAAACAAGCCCCTGAGAACAAAAGCGGTCTTACTACATATTTGCCTTTTTTATAAGTTGTAATCTTAAAGGGCATCTAAAGTCGATTCTCAGACAGGACGTTGAACATCCAATGTTTACAAACAAATCACTTGCTTTTGTTGACATCTTGCATTGTCACATGAACAATTTCATTCATCAACCAATGTTTTGTGTACACGCGTAGATAATCCTTATATTTCAGTTCGTTTGCGCAGGTGTGGCTCACTGATCGGCTGATAGCAAAAACAATGGGAATCGACTTTAGATGCCCTTTAAAATGATTCCAAAGTGGTCAATCTGTTTAGTGCAATAATGGACTAACCCTGTGTAGCTCCAGTGCTATAAAATTAGGGGGAGGGCATATGTTCCTCACTTAAAGAACACATGAAGTGCTCAGTGCAATACAGCTTAAAAATGCAAAATGAAAAAAATTAGTAGGGCCATTTTTGGCCAGCTTCCCTCAGCCATCCATCACCATGGTTAACACACAAAAAAAAATTTTTTTTTTAAATTAAGCAACGTTGAGTGACAGACTGTTGCTATGCTTTGGAAATGGGGAAATGGCTTCAAGAAAGTACAGTGGGCTCAAAAATTACTGGCACCCCTGACTGGCAATGCACAAACAAAAAATAAATTATATATATATATATATATATATATTACAGCGAAAAAGAATATACCAACATGTGTGAAATACTTTACTTTATTAATGTTTCGATGGAAACAACCAAATTGATAACATTCAATACAAAATGAATTTCAACAAATTCAAGATTTCATAATAATTGGCACCCTACATTTAAGGCTAAGTGCAACCACCTCTGGCAAGGATAACTGCATGGAGTCCTTTCCTGTAGTTTTTGAAAAGGATAAGCCACATATTCCTCTCAGCAGATCCTTTCAAGATTAACCCTTCACATTATTGGGTTTGCGTTTATCCACTGCCCTCCTCCACTCAGCCCACAAGTTTTCAACTGGATTGAGGTCTGGTGACTGACTTGGCCTTTGCATAACTTTAATTTCAGTCAAGTATCCTGATACGTGGTGGAATTCATTATGCCATTGATCTTGAATTAAAAATCTTGAATTAAAACAGCCCCAAAATATGACTGACCCACCATGATAATTCACCGTGGGTTGGAGGTGCTTCTCCTTGTATGCATCTCTGTTTCGACGCCAATCATGCCGTTGCTTTGTCTGACCGAAATGTGCAATTTTGGTCTTCTGACCAAAGCATCTTGTTCTAGTCATAATTTAAAAGATGTTTGGCAAACTGCAAATGCTTGCTTCTGTGTCCTCTGGTCAGAAAAGGCATTATTCTTGCCACCCTTCCAAAGAGCCTGTGGTTATGGAGGTGGTGCCTGATGGTGCTGTTTGAAACCAGGCAATCCCTAGACCCACCAAGTCCTGCAATTCCTTCACAGCGATTTTTGGGGATTTTGTTGCTTCTCCCACCATCCTTCTCAGTATCCTAGGGGGCAAAATGCAGTTGCGTAATCTACCCTTGAGGTTTTCAACATCTTTGGAATTTTTAAATAATTGCGTTAGTGCTCAGTGGCATATTCAATCGTTTGTGGATCTTCTTGTTGCCATTACCAGATTTATGAAGGTCTATGACCAACTGCCTCTTTTGAACTAACAGTTGTTTTGTTTTCCTCATGGTGTAGGATTAAAAAAGGATACAGCATGCATGTTACCTCATTTTATACCCTGGTGAAACATATACTTACATCTTATAAAAATGATGTAATGGTTCAATACAGTTCCTTAACACTTAGATAAAAAGTATGTGGAATTTAATACCTGGTTTTGGTTATTTACAATCATTTTTAAGGGTGCCTGTGATGGTTCTGCCCTGCAGTCCCTCCCCCCTCCTGCTGTCTGCACCTCCACTTCAACGAGCCTCACCTGTTGCTCGTTGAGGTGGAGGTGCAGGGAAGAGTATTTAAGCACTGCACTGCCAGTTTGGCAGTGCAGCTGCATTCTGTGTCCTGAGCCCTGAAGTTTGTCTTTTTGCCGCTGCTCCTCTCCTGTATGTTTTATCTTTTAAGTAAAGATTTTATTATACTTTTACTCAGCCTGTGCATGTGGGTCCCGTCACCTGTTTTTGGGTACATGGTCCCAGTGCCCGCCGGCTTCTTGCCTTCTGCCGGTGGGGGCAAAACCATGACAGAGCCATTAAGTGTGAAACCTTGATTTGGAAGAAACTGATGTTTAATTTAATCAGTAAATGACTTTGGCTGGTTCCTTTGGAACATTAATGTCCTTCAGTATTTCTTCCATGTTGTTATTTAGAGTTTCTCTAGAAATAATTTTTTTAAATTATTTTTTCATGTATCTTGTGCATTGCCAGTCAGGGGTGCAAGCAATTTTGAAGCCCACTGTGGCTAAAATTCAGGGCAATAATTAAAAAATTAAGAGGCATATTGCAATGTTAAAAATTTGCCTGGACGAGGTAATGTGTCTATTTTGAATGTGCGGTCTTCGAGGAGCATTGTTCAAGCGATAAAGCTAAATCTCCAAGATCAGTCTGAGAACTGTGAACATCAATTATTTCTTAGGGTCAGAAAGTTTAGATAGCTTTACGCTACTGCACAGTGATTGGTAGGATTGCCAGATAAAAGTCTCAGTTGTCATCAAAAACAAACTCATACATATACAGTTTGCCAGACGGTGCAGAAACTTCCAGTGGGACCAGGTTCTATGGTCAGCTAAGACCAAAATAGAGGTCTCTGGCCATAAACTCAGAGATGGGATGGGCATGAAGAAAATCTCTGTTGTTTAGTTCTTCTTTTACCGCTGATTCGACGATTCCAAAACGGGCTGTTTAATTCACTGTTAATCCCGGTTGAAAATAACTTGTGTACGGAGCCAATGGTAATGATGAGACACGTGAAGCACTTTACTAAAAGTTCAGTTGCGATGGAAAACGGTTGTGCCCACGGGAGAGGTCAACATCACACACAGAACAAAGACACACAAACAGTATATATGATGTGAGGTAGCACCTAGCCAGACAGTCATCCCCCACCTGGGCCGTCCCAAGGAGATGCTGTCTGTTCACAGTATTCATAGGCAAACCTGGTCTAGATGCTTCCCTGACAGGATGTCCAGACCCCTAACCCTCACTTAGCGATAGCATGGTGACTGTCCTCAGGTGCCAAACTAATTTGCATGTTTATGGGGAAAGCAGGTAGATGGCAATTAATGTATTGGCCAAAGCACATTCAGATTGGGCGAATGACTCCAAAACCGTCCGCCAGCGCCCAGTTGATTTGCATAGCTACTTTACTGAGGGAAACCTGATAGTGAGCAATCAATGTATTGGCCGAAACCAATTGGCTTTCACGGCACACCATGTGTTCGGAAATATGAAAGAAAAACTGGGGGAACGAGCTGACAAACCCCGAAATCTTACAGGCATAAAAACAAAAATAGCCATTCCGTGAACATGGCGTGCATAGGAGCCTAATACATGGAACCACAATGAATTTCATGTATGTAGCACCTTCCTAGTCTGATTTAGACTGGGGCTGCAATTCACAGCAAGCCTAAAACATGGGCTGTCGTGAAATGCACCCTCCTGAAATTTTTTCCGTTGGCCCCATAATCACAAAATCTCAAAAAAAAAAAAAAAAAAAAAAAAAAATTTCTGTTGGACCCAGAGCCAAGGTTTTTAAACAGAGTGCATAGGAGCCTAATACATGAAACCACAATGAATATCATGCATGTGGCACTTTCCTAGTCTGAGTTAGACAGGGGGTGCAATTCACAGCAAGCCAAAAGCAAGGGCTGCTGTGAAATGCACCCGCCTGAAATTTTATTTTTCTGCTGGCCCCAAAACCTAGTTCTTTTAACAGTGGGCATAGGAGCCTAATACATGGAACCACAATGAATTTCATGCATGAAGCACGTTTACTCGTCTGAGTTGTTACCAGAGTAAGTCTAATCAATTTGGCACTTCTCTAGTTTGAATCAGTTTGGGAGGGGAACTATAAGAAGACTAGCTGCCCACTTTCCATAGTGTTATTCCTGTAACCCCAAAAAGGACATTTACTACTAATACATTATACATTTTACTGTAGATGTTGTCTTGCAATACATATAGTTGTATGGTTTGAATAAGATCTGGTCTGAATAAAAACTAGTTCATGGTAGAGGTTTAGATTCATGTTGTTTTTTTTAATTCAGTCTTCATTCATTCACTCATTCATTCAATTTTCTTGAGATGCAAGACACACATTCGATTTCTCGAAAAGAACATCTGATTGCGAGGACATGTACGCTAATCCAGCATACACCTTTCAACCCATATGATGGTAATGCAACTTCAAACTGAAACCTAATGTGACACATTGGCTTACTTGCTCATAACTTCATTTGGTGACATGTTATAATAAGATACACAAAATTTAGTAGTTATTCCAGAACGAACGAGGAAAGAATGAAGAACTAACTGCTACAAAACCATTAGTGAATGAACAGTTCTTGAATGACCCCTGGTCATATTTTATAGGGTACCAAATGATTAGTTGATTGATGAATGAATTGGGAATGAACTGTAAATAAACCATTAGTTACCAGGCAGTTCCTGAGTAAATCCTACTCTAATTTTATAAAATAGCTGATTATTAGTTCATTAAGAAACAAATGAGGAATGAATGAGGAAGTAACTGCTAGTAAACCATTTTGTGTACTTTTTTGTAAAGGGTTACAGCAGTTAGTTCCTAGTTTGTTCCCTGTTAGCTCTGCAGTTAACTAATCATTAGCTATTCCGTAAAATTTCAACGGGAGTTAGTCAAAAACTGCCCATCAACAAATGGTTTACGAGCAGTTAGTTCCTCATTTGTTACTCAGTTATCTCACCATTAGCTACTTAAAACAATTTGATTAGGAGTTACTCAAGACCTCCTAATTCAATGGTTCAATTGCAGCTATTTACTAATTCATGCCTAACTTGTTCATTACTAAACTAATCATCTGCGACTCTGTAGAATTTGTTTTGGGTTGCTCAAGAGCTGCCTCTTAACGAATGGTTTACTTGCAGTTAGGTCCTTATTCACTCCTCATTTGTTCCCTGGTTACTACTCAAATTTTGCATACCATATTGTAAAGTGTCACCCTTCATTTTGTAATTAGCTGGGCTATATACAGTGCTGTGGAAATGTATTTGCCCCCTTCCTGATTTCTTTTTTTTTGCATATTTGTCACACTTAAATGTTTCAGATCATCAAACAGATTTTAATATAAGACAAAGAAAGATAACCTGAGTAAATACAAAATGTGGTTTTTAAATGATGATTTCATTTGTTAAGGGTAAAAAGCTATCCAAACCTACGTGAAGCTATGTGAAAAAGTAATTGCCCCCCCGTTAAATCATGAATTAACTGTGATTAACCACATCTTTTTAGTTCAATTTCACTAGCCACACCCAGGCCTGATTACTGCCAGACCTGTTGAATGAAGAAATCACTTAAATAGAGCCTGTCTGACAAAGTGAAATGGCTAAAAGATCTCAAAATGCAACACATCGTGCCAAGATCTAAAGAAATTCAAGAACAGATGAGAAATAAAGTCATTGACATCTGTCAGTCTAGAAAGGGTTACAAAGCCATTTCTAAGGCTTTGGGACTCCAGCGAACCACGGTGAGAGCCATTATCCACCAATGGAGAAAACTTGGAACAGTGGTGAACCTTCCCAGGAGTGGCAAGCCTACCAAAATTACTCCAAGAGCGCATCAACGACTCATCCAGGAGGTCACAAAAGAACCCAGGACAACATCTAAAGGACTGCAGGCCTCACTTCCTCAGATGAAGTCAGTGTTCATGATTCAACAATAAGAAAGAAACTGAGCAAAAATGGCATCTGGGGGAAGAGTGCCATGGCAAAAACAAATGATGACCAAGGAGAACACAAAGGCTCATCTCACATTTGCTAAAAAACATCTTGATGATCCCCAAGACTTTTGGGAAAATATTCTGTGAACTGACGAGACAAAAGTTGAACTTTTTGGGAGGCGTGTGTCCCGTAACATCTGGCGTAAAACTAACATAGCATTTAAAAAAAAGAACATCATACCAACAGTCAAACATGATAATGGTAGTGTGATGGTTTGGGGCTGCTTTGCTGCCTCAGGACCTGGACAACTTGCCGTAATTGATGGAACCATGAATTCTGCTCTCTACCAGAAAATCTTGAAGGAGAATGTCCGACCATCAGTTAGTGACTTCAAGCTCAAGCGCACTTGGGTTATGCAGTAGGACAATGATCCGAAACACACCAGCAAGTCCACCTCTGAATGGCTTAAAAAAAAAACAAAATGAAGGTTTTGGAGTGGTTAGTCAAAGTCCGCACTTAAATCCGATTGAGATGCTGTGGCATGACCTTAAACAGGCCGTTCATGCTCGAAAACCCTCCAATGCGGCTGAATTAAAACAATTCTGAAAAGAAGAATGGGCCAAAATTCCTGCACAGCGATGTGAAAGACTCATTACCAGTTATCGCAAACGGGCCATTCTTAGTCACGTGTGGGACCAAAAATGTAACAAAATTGTGAAAAAAATCTGTTCCAATTCTAAAAGCATTCGAGGTTCAGAATTGTGGACTTCATATAGGAGTACTACACATCCACGTCAATCAAGTAAAAATTTTATTTGTTACATTAACTTTATCTACTTAAGATCAGAGGTCAAATACGACTGGTCACGTGTGTTACTTTGCACGAAAGCAGCTTTTTCATTACTCAATTTGACTTCAAAAACTCTGTGAACTTTAAAAAGCTAATTTCTGAACGGCTTGAGCTAGGACCACCAAACTTGGTGACTTTTCCTAAAACTTGTCTGGGAACAATCTTATACCAATAAGTCAAGTCCACCATCTTGCCATTTCCATGGCAACGGTTTTCTAATAGGTATGTCTGACAAAAAATTGCCGATTTCAGTTTCATCTATGTAGTTTCCAGATTTTCTTTTTAACATATACTTATTCTATCATATTTACAATTTCTTACATAATTTAATGTCAGCTTTGTTAAGTAGAATTAATTTATGTTAATTTGATGACGTCATTGAATTTAAAGGGCCAAAATCCAAGATGGCGGACTATATCTTTGACTCAGGTATATTTTCCCTCAAATTTCATCGATTCCTTTTATTTCAATGTACTACACACAAAGAAGTTGACGATAAGAACAGAGCAAGTTTTGCTTACGCAAACCTGTAATCCTTTATAAGTTTGGACTTCTTTGTACCTCTAGATGAATAGATTGAAGTTAAATGCACATATGCGAGTGATTGCTTTCTGCGCTTATAAGAATAACCGCAAGTAACCGTGCGCGAACCCCCCCCACCAGTTGCCACCCCTATGTGAATGATGGTCTCAGCCTGGCCACCCCTGTAAAAAATTTCTGGCTCCGCCACTGATCATTAGAGCCAACTTCAAAGTTGGTCACCTTTGGAAACAGTGTTGATGAGCACATCATGTAATCAACAACACTGGCTCCATTGGCTGTCACACGTATTTTCTCCATTCATGTCATTGTGAAGCCTTCCATTGAGGATGTGTATATCAAAAGTTGTACACATCTCCAATAAATGCCTCCCAAAATTGTTCAATATTTGATCTCTATTGTTCCGGGGCATTTCAAAGTTGTCGGAAGGATAGTCATTTATGTTTCTGTTGACAAAATCTAAATTATCCTCTGGTATATAATCAAGTAATGTTTTGGTTTGTGCATTTAGATCACCGGCAACAAACAGAAAGGCATCTGGGTATTCACCGATAATAATTGATAAGTACTCCTCCAACACAGGCATACCATCACTAACACTATTCTCATAAATTGGTGAATTTTCTGGAGAGTTATAAGTAAACACTTATATTGTGTCTTTTGCCTGTTGGAACTGTGACGTTTTTAGAAATAAAACAACAGTATCCTTGTTCATACAGTCGTGTGACATATCCTTCTTTGAACCACTGGTCTTGCACAAATACCGACACTCCACCACCGTACCGCCTAAGGTGTTTACTTTTCTTTCTGTGACTAGTGAATGATCGAAAACCAGACAAAAAGTCTGAGAAGTCACTTTTACTTCGTGCAAATGGTTCATAAAGTGCGATGATGTCAAATTTGCTGCAAAAGGTTTTTACCTGGGAGAAAGGAGAGTCATGCTTACATAGTCCCTCTGTATACCACGCTAGAACACTAATTAGCCCCTGGCCAACACTTCAGCTCTCATCGCATTCACCGGTATTGTTTACATTGGAAACATCAGTGTCCGTGTGAGTGGCCTCCCCTTGACAGTATGCCACACCTCCAGGTCCAAACAAACCAGTCCACATATTACCGAAGCAGTCCACAGGTGACAAGTAAGCACTGTTCGTACCTTTTCTAGTCACTATCTTGAGCCGTTTAGACCCTCTGTCCTACATGAATGCTTCCCCGTCCATGATCATCTTGTTGAGATGCATTTTCGGCTTCTTTCCTGCTCGTTTGGCTTGCTCGAAATACGGTGATAGAGCTTTCCGAACCTCTCGAATTTTCTTTGGAAAATTTTCCGTGATCCATGTTCATGACTCCCTGTCAAGCGTTTCACGGGCAGTAGTGTATATTCTACTTTTGTCCTTTGACAGTTGAAACTTAACAATAATGGGTGAGTCTTTTTTACTTAGGTTTAGTCTATGAGCTCTAATTATTACCATGTTATCAGCATCATCTAGACTTAGCATGGATTTCAAATACTCGCGCACAGTCTCCTCAGATTTTTCCCATTTTTCGAACTTCTCACTTTTCTGTCCATGAAATATGAGATCATCACGTCGATCCCTGCATTCCATATCCTGCAACTTCTCCTCCAGGCCGCTTATGGTCCGTCTCAGGTAGATATTCTCCTGTGTCAGGATCCGCATTTGTTAATTGAAATCCGCCGCAATGTTTGTCACCTTGGTATCCAATGTCGTAAAATTGTTGTTTAGAGCAATCATTTCAGATTGATTGTTTTTCAGAATCGTCATAAGGTCACTATTTGCTGTAGATACCTCAATTGCACCGGATTCACTCTGTTGAAGCGTAGCTTGGCTTCTTAGTGAGCGATCAGTGTTGCTTTTCGGTGGGCCGGGGTTGGCCTCCATGCCACCACTCGCAACAAGCAAAGTGCTCATCAAGATCAAAAGTCTCAAGTACATTTTCACACTGAACTTGCCTATTTGTAGATATGTTGTGCTTCTTTTCTTCTTAACTGGTTGCATAAAACAGCCTATTTTGGCTCGATATTGTTGAATTGAGATGGCCAATATGTCAACATCAAAACATGTCCACTCCATACAAACGCATGCGCCTCAAAGATCAACTTTTCATATGGCATAAAATTTTCATGTATTTGGTCACGTGTGTGACATTTTAACGTTAAATAAATTAATTTGTTAATTATTTAATTGATAATGTAAGGCGGTGATAATTTTTAATTGATTAATTTGAGAAAAAGAGTGAACATGCATACTGCAACAATTAAACACAGAAAATGTAATGGGACATACAATTTACCAGTTGATGAAAATAAGAAAAAAAATCCTCGTTTTTATTATCACTTACATTGGCATATATCTATGCAAATGACCACTAAAGTGATCTTAATTCAAGAAAAAAAAATCATTCCATAAAAAGAAAGACAATGCTCCTTGTGAATATACAACTGAAAATTCAAAAAAAAAAAAAAAAAAAAAAAAGAACTTGATTTTTTTCAAATTAGGTTCACTTTTCAAAGAATGGTCCACATGCTTGATTGGAGTTGTTGTTGCTGAGGGTGAAAAAACCAGTTACTAGGTTTAGGGGGCAATTACTTTTTCACATAGGGCCAGGTAGGTTTAGATAGCTTTTTCCCTCAATAAATGAAATCATCATTTAAAAACTGCATTTTGTATTTACTCGTGTTATCTTTGTCTAATATCAAAATTTGTTTGATGATCCGAAACATTTAAGTGTGACAAATATGCAAAAAATTAAGAAATCAGGAATGGGGCAAATACTTTTTCACAGCACTGTAGCTATATATTTCCACAAAATGTGGAATAAGACACAGGGGTTTGGAAGGACAGCAAGGCACATGGGCCAAAGGCCCGTATCATGGAAAATCAGTGGGCCATTTTCAAAATGTATGGGCCATTATTAAAATTCAGGGCGCCAATAATTTTAACCATAACTGACATTTATTCAAAATGTATACTGCATATACATACATTTTGCTTTGTATGTTTCATGCTAAAAACATACTGATACATACATTTTGCTTTAAATGCTTAGCATTACAATACTGCTTAAAACAAAAAAGAATTAAAAAAGACGAGATTATGTACTCAAATACACAAAAGGGAAATCGGCCATTTCGGTTTCAATTGTTCAGTAAAACTACTGGTTGTGGCATTAGTCCAATTATACAGTAATAAGTAGCTGTAAGTTGATAGGGTAAAGTCAAAACTATCAGCTAACAGTTCATTACCATCTTGTAGCAGCAAGCTACAAGCGGCTGTTTTTAGCATTCACTTTTTGTTTTTATGCCAGATTGCTAGGGTCCTCTTAATATCATGCCCCTGCAGCCCTTTACCATGAATTCTAATTTGGGTCAAATTGTTGCTAATTTCTGGAGTGTGAACATTATTTGACACAGGCAGAATTTCGGTTGGAAGATGACCCTGGTATCAAAATGAGATCTTTCATATGCCATAACTTGATTTGATCATCAGCCAATCACACATGGTGATATGACCCCTTGAAGTTTTCCCAACATGCCCTTTTTCAAGTTTCAGGTTTTCTCTGGTGAATTACAAGAAAACACATAACGCATCGATGGTTCCAATACTTGTTTTTATGACATAGCAAAAGGCATGACAGAGATCACATACACACATGCATGTATTTACACACAAACACACATATGCGCAGACATACACACACAAACACGCGCACGTGCTCATGCCGACACACTCAAAAAAATTAAACCCTATGAAATGTTAGATTTACTTAATAATGTTATGTCAACTGGTTCCACGCAATAGCTTTGCGTAACCTTTATTTGACTTCTAACATTTTTGGCCAGTTTAATTAATTACATTGAGTGGAATGTACTCAACTCAGTTTTGTGGAACCAATTGACATAACATTATTAAGTAAATCTAACATTTCATAGGGTTTCATTTCTTTGAGTGCACAAACATAAGCACGCATGTGTGCACGTACATACACAAACACACACAAAAACACATGCGCACATACCAACACAAACACAGCACATGCACACACTTATTGCCAGTGAACCTCTTGATTCTTACATTTGTGGGCACAATTCAGACACAGTCTTTACACTTAGATCAAAGAAAATTAAAGCTTCTCTTGTTAGTTTTAATATAAAAAGTAGGTGTTAATTTATTCTAATTTGTTCATACCACTGAGTTCACAGCGGGTCTTTAAGTGACTCCTCTGAGTGGCTGCAATTTGAGGAACTGAAACACTGTGGGAAACCTTCAGATTAAACAACAGGAGATTCCTGAATTTGACATGTAGTTGCCAGCACCTACAGTGACGGAATTGCACCAAAGTTAATCTGGAAAGCTTCAAACACAGAATTACAACAAATAAACCACTCTATCTCATATTTTCAGTTTGTGGTTAATTCAGACATTGTCTTGAAATTAGATTTATAAAAAAAAAAAGATAAAATTCATATTGCATAATTAGAGTTTAAAGGTTATTCTTAGTACTTGAAAAAGGTTTTTATGCAGATTTAAAATGGAGACCTCGATGGTATTGTTGAGGCTGCACTCAAAAATTGTACACAGCATATATGGACAGGGAAAAGCACATGGAAATCCCGAACTTGTGACCGAGTAATTCGAATTTGACGCTCTAGAGAAAGGGTATTTATACTCCCTTGTGATTGAGACTTCTTTCATTCTGATAGCTTCGGACTGAAATGCTTTGTTGATTTTGTTTATCTGAGACATCCTTTGATTGTTTTTTTTTTTTTTGCAATGCGACGTCTCCAACGTGGTGAATGTCTAAGAGCAATTAGTATGCTTTAAACTGGCAGCCATCAGTCTGAGGTTGCCAATTTCTTCAATGTTTCCCAACCTGTGATTAGCAGATTATGGAGCAGGTATCAGCAAACCCATAATGTTGATGATCGACGCCTTTCAGGGCGTCCACGATCAACAACAAGAGCCCAGGTTAGGTTGATTTGTACCCAGTCTCTGAGAAACTCGCACTCAAACAGCAAATAAGATTGTGGCAAACTGATACTACTGGTGTCCAAGTGACAGGTCAGACGATTAGAAATCGTCTACACGATGCCTATCTTCGTGCTGGACAGCCTCGTTTTGTGCCGCCATTGACCACCCGCCACAATGCCAATAGACGTGAATGGTGTACACAACGCAGGAATTGGGGAAATCGTCGGTGTTCACGTGTAATATTCTCAGATGAGTCCCAGTGTAAGTTAGACTTCCTTGATAGGCGTGGTCGTATCTGGCGACATCGTAACAAACGTCATGCCAATGTTAACCAGAGGCAGCATGACAAATTTAGTTGTGGGTCTGTTGTGGTGTGAGGTGGGATCACTATGACTAACCGAACCCCACTACATATCGCACAAGGAAGAGTCACTGGCCAGTACTATCGGGACAGCATACTGATACCCGATGTTGTCCCATTTGCACAACGTGAGGGGTGGCGTTTTGTCTTTCAGGATGACAAAGCCCGAGCTCACCATGCAAGAATAGTCAATAACCACCTTCAAGAGCACAATATCCATAGGATGCCCTGGCCAGCAATGAGCCCATTGAAAATGTCTGGGACATCTTGGCCGATGTGTGCGTCAATGTGAAAGGCCACCAGCCAGGCTAGATGAACTTAGCCAGGTGTTGGTGGAAGAATGGGACAGACTGCATCAAATCACCATGGGTAGACTCATACGCACAATGCTTCCACGAATCAAAGAGTGCTTGGCCAATAACGGGGGCATTACGCACTATTGACACAAAAATATCAACTTTCAATTTCCGTTTCTTACCTATTCACTCTTTCACGGACCATGACAGCAAGAGAAACTGTTTAGGTAATGAAATATCAGGTGAATTATTTACTCAATTCCTTCTTTGTTAAGATACAATTAGTTTGGGACCAATTGGTCTATATTCTGTATCACTCTGACGCAGCTGCAGTTACAGAGCACAACATTGATGCCGCCTATCTGACAAGCTGCTGCACCGGAGCCCCAGCTAACTTAGCTCAGCTTGTTTTAGCTGAGGAGCTAACTACGCCAAACCCTTTTGACCGAAGCTCAATTCCAGCACTGGGCCCTCATGTAGGGCCCATCGTGGTAAGTTTCCTTACAACAAATCAGGGCTTCAGATTCAACTGAGTCTGGCTGCTCTTTGCTGTTTTACCGCCCTATCGGGGAATCCCTTCTCTTATGCCTTAATCAACGCTGCGCGCTCCGATTGGAGCCCCATGTGTAAGCGCCTGTGTCCTTACCGCCTCCGGCAACTATTACATTGGATAATACAAGCAATTTTATTTTCTTAGCCCTGTACTGGCCCCTTTTATTTCTCTTCCACAGCAACACTACCAACGATGCCTCCACTCACCTCTTCATCCGACTGTGTCAGCTGCGCCCGCCTGGGTGAGAAGATCAGAGAGCTTGAGGGAAGAATCGCTACGCTCTACCAGATCCACAAAGCTGAAAAACTTCTGGATACCTTCGTCACTAGCCCTGCACAAACTGACCCACTTTCTGCAGTCACAGCTGTCCCTCCACCAGACCCTGATGTCTCAGGTGATAATGTTGCTGTCCCCAGTGCTGCCCCTGAGCCGAACACCACTAACCGCCCTACGTCCAACGTCGCTCCAGTGCCCGTCACCGGGGTCTCCCTGTCATGGCTTGGGGCTGAGTCCAAACTCCCAGTCAGTTCCGTCTCATCATGAACCGTGGAAGCTGGTTGGTAGTCTCGGGAAAGAGAGAGGGGGAAGGAAACTCTTCTCTTATACACCTCCTCACTTCAATATCCAACTAGAAAACAAACACGACATCCTTGACAAGCAGGACTTCCCTCCTCTGACCACTGACTCTCGGGCTACTCCTTCACCACTGCCACTGTCCCACGGCTCACATAATTCAATGCTTTCTCCTCTACTAAACCATCCAGAGGGTTTTCCTTGCAGAAGAACTAGTCCCTCTACACCAAACATCACACTGGCACCACAGCAAGCTCCATCTCCTCCGTCACCACACCATGCGCTGTCCTCACCGTCCACCCTTCCTCTACCCTCTTATAATGGTGACTCGATCGCGGAAAACTCTCTCAGGAGACCTGCAGTAAATTCTCTCTGGCCCCCTCTTTCCCCCAACAACTCTAACAATTGGAGACTCCATCGTTAGAAACTTGTTTTTTCAATGTAGTCACTCGCTGTTTTCCAGGAGCCACAGTCCCGGTGATTCTGAGTAAACTACCGGGGCTGCTGCACTCACTCCCGTCCTCCATAACCTGAATAATAGTGCATGTCGGGACCAACGACCTAGCTCGCGAGGCCTCTGAGCAGACAAAGAGGGCTTTCTGTAGCCTTTTTAACTTCCTAGGCAGCTGTGGAAAGTCTGCTTTTGTCTTTGGCCCTATTCCCACACTCGGTTGCGGAGTTGCATGCTTCAGCAGACTCCTCTTTCTGAATACTTGACTCCAACCTGCCTGCAGTTCCCGGGGCTTTCACTTCATTGACAATTTTAATCTATTTTTTTCAAATTTGACGGAGTTCATCCTAACAGGCTGGGTAGCCACATTTTAGCTGCTAATATTCAGCACGCTGTTCACTCTGCGCCTTGTGAATGACGATTTACACCACACACCCTCTCCGCTGACATTCTTCCTCACTTCACACCACCAGCAATGGTCTAGAGCTCTAACTCACTCACCAGCTCCCCCTTTCGGACTGCATCTGTCATTAACCCTCTCAACTGTCACTTTTCCTATTCAAACCATCATCAAATACAGACCATCCCGCCCATTTAACTCATCCAAGGGCGTTAAAACTCACAACCTGCTCCCAATTCAGTGCATTCCCCTTATCCCCACCTTGCACTCATCATTAACTCTCTCAACTGTTACTTTCTCTATTTAAACAATCATCAAACGCAGACCATCCCACCCATACTACACATCCAAGGGTGTTAAAACTCACAACCTGCTCCCAGTTCAATGCATTCCCCAAATACCTACACCTGCCCAGACCCAAAAACAGCTTAAACTGGCTCTACTTAACACTTGCTCACTAAATAACAAAAGTGCTATTTTGCATGAACTCATCGTTGACAATAACCTGAATTTCTTCTGTCTCACTGAAACTTGGCACAAACCTTTAGACTATAACCCCAATTCCGAAATAGTTGGGACAAAGTTTAAATTGTGAATAAAATCAAAACGCAATGACTTTCAAATCACACCAGCCAGTATTTTATTCACAATAGAACAGAGATAACATAGCAAATGTTGAAACTGAGAAATTTTACAATTTTATCCACAAAATGAGCTCATTTCAAATTTGATGGCTGCCACAGGTCTCAAAAAAGTTGGGACAGGGGCCTGTTTACCATGGTGTAGCATCCCCTCTTCTTTTTAACACAGAGTCTGGGCATTGAGGAGACAAGTTTCTTGAGTTTAGCCATTGGAATTTGATCCCGCTCTGGTTTAATTCAGGCTTCCAGCTGCTGGAGATACACAAGGCCTTCCCTGGAATAAATGTCGTCTGGAGGGGAGCATATGTTGCTCTAATACCTTTATATACCTTTCAGCATTCATGATGCTTTTTAAAACATGCAAGTGTCCCAAACCACATGCACTCATGCATCCCCATACCATCAGAGATGCTGGCTTTTGAACTGAATGCTGATAACAGGAAGGGTGGTCTTTTTCCTCTTTAGCCCGGAGGACACGACGCCCCTGATTTCCAACAAGAATGTCAAATTTGGACTCGTCTGACCACAGGACACTTTGCCACTTTGCTACAGTCCATTTTAAATGAGCCTTGGCCCACAGAACACGGCGGCGCTCCTGGATCATGCTCAACCATGGCTTCCTTTTTGCATGATAGAGTTTTAGGTGGCATCTGTGGATGGCACGGCGGACTGTGTTTACAGACAGTGGTTTCTTGAAGTATTCCTGGGCCCATTTAGTAATGTCAATGACAGGATCATGCTGGTGAGTGATGCAGTGGTGTCTGAGGAATTGGGGTTGTACTTCCCATTAAACCAGACCACTCCCACAAGATTCACATATATTGAGAGACCCCTCCCAGACAGATGGGATGGTGGTGTCACTGCCATTTTAAAAGAAAATTTCAAAATATCAACAATTTCTATCTCTGCTGCTCAGTCTTTTGAACACATTTCCCTTAAGCTGTCTAATCCCACCCCTCTGGTTATTTCCATTATATACCGTCCTCCCAAACCAACCAACTCCTTTCTCTCTGATTTTTCTGATTTTCTCACCCAATTATCTATCATCTCACCTTCAGTCCTCATCTTAGGAGATTTTAATATTCACACTGATAACCCTAAATGGAAAAACTCAATAGAATTCCAAAAATTATTGCAAAGCCATCACTTCATTCAACAGGTTAACTTTCCCACCCATAGCCGTGGCCACACCCTCGATTTAGTCTGCTCCACTGGTCTCACCTTCAAGGTAACCCATTCGTTCTTTATCCTCAACTTTTTTTTCCACATAATTTGCCAGGCTGTTCCAAGAAAAAAGATTTGTGAGTAAGTTTTAATGTCGTCGTCGCCCCTAAACAAGGACAAATTCCAAAGGAAAGCAATCACTTGACCGTTACGATCAGCTATTGAGGCGGCTGGACCGCGGCCATTTCGACGTGCCTACTACTTAATAATATGCATGAGCGATTTGCATGAAAAGAAACGTCAGATGAGTCATCAGATTCGAGTGCTAGTAAATAAATTACGTTTATGCATTAGAAATGCATTACTATAAATATGTCTAGTTACAAACATGGGACGATTTCAAGTACATTAACGATCTGAAAGTGCTAGGAAACGGGGAAATCGGGCATTTTGCACCAGGTGTCAAGTTTACTTACGTTTTAAGCAAAGGTTTGGCCACATATTCATCGGAAAAATCTCCATACCTGGCTTAAAAAGTTTGCCAGCGATCACTTTGGTCTTTTATATTTATCCTGGTCTTTAATCAATCTTCTTCCTGGCCTTTTCTAGCACTTTTACGGGCCGAATCGGTCAGATATTTCTTTGGCCACGGCATTTTGTTGTTGGCCAACTTTTCTTCATTTCTGTGTCCACCGCACACATCTGCTTTCATGTAACATCATTTTTGCATACTCGTGAATACTAATAATACTAATACATATTTCAAATGGCGCGGGGAGTTTTTGCGGGTCGCAAAAACTTTTTTCACATTCAATATTCGGGGGATTGCAAGCGTTCTCGGTGAAAACATTTATTTATTCCCATTTGTTTTGGTCGTATCTATTATATCAAAAAAAGAACACATTGGTTACCTTTAACACAACTCTCCAGTCACAACCTCAATATATCTGATCACCTTGCAATCACTATGGAAGTTAACACCCCCACCCACACCCCAAAAGTCAAACATAAAATATCCTTCAGGAACATCAAATCTATCTCTCCCTATCCTCCTCTCTTCTCTGCACAATGTCTACTTTCCCTCCCCCATCGTCTTATGACCCCTCCGAGTTTGTTACTTATTACACTCTCCCACTGTCTTGATCAACTGGCTCCAATCAAAACCAAAACAGTCTCTTTCACTCGCACAGCTCCTTGGTTTACTCCTGAACTCCGCCAAATGAAATCCCGTAAGCGCCAGCTTGAAAGACTCTGAAAGACGACAGGCCTCACAGTTCATCACCAAACATACACAGATTACTTAGCTCAGTACAAGGACATCCTCAATACTGCCCGGTCCACCCATCTGTTTCATCTTATCAGAAATGAGTCCAATAACCGCAAGACACTTTTCTCCACCATTTACAAACCTCTCAAACCCAGTGACAACACTACTGCCTCCTTTACTGTTGACAAATGCAATTCTTTCCTGCCATTCTTTCAAACAAAAAATTGACACCATTTACAGTAAACTCAACAATCCTACCACCACCTCAGTTTCTCCTCCTCTCACTCCCCCCTCTACCTCTCACCCTTTGTCACAGTTTTCCTCTGTTCTCACTTGAGAACTCCACAACCTCATGACAGGTATGAAAAACTCAACATCCGCCTTAGATATGATCCCTTCTAAAGGGATAAGGACTGTCTTCCCGTTATCTCCACCCTCATCATTGAAATAATCAACACCTGCCTCAGCTCTGGCTCTGTCCCCCAGACTCTTAAACTAGCTGCTGTCACCCCAATTCTCAAAAAACCTGGCCTTAACTCTGACATCATCACAAACTTCCGGCCAATTTCAAATCTCCCCTTTCTTGCAATAATTTTAGAATGTGTTGTGGCAAACCAAATTAAAACCCACCTCCTTTCCAACAAGCTGTATGAACCTTTTCAATCTGGATTCCGTTCACAACACAGTACTGAGACTGCTCTCCTCAAAGTCACCAATGACCTTCTCCTCTCTGCACATTCTGGCCATCTCAGTTCTCATTCTCCTCAACCTCACTGCAGTTTTTGACACCATTAATCATTCCATTCTTCTTTCCCACCTTCAATCATCCTTTAACATCACTGGCACTGCGCTCTGCTGGCTCAGATCTCACAAACAGACGACAGTTCATCAACATTAACAACTGCACCTCCTCCATCGCCCCCCTGTCCCAAGGCGTCCTCCAGGGCTCAGTGCTTGGTCCTCTACTTTTCATACTCTACATTCAGCCCTTTGGTGACATCATACATTGTCACGGTTTCCGCTTTCATTGCTATGCTGACGACGTCCAGATTTACCTTCCCACCAAATCGATCACCCCTACTACCCATACCACCATCACTAACTGCCTCACTGAAATAAAGCCTTGGATGCAGTCTAACTTTCTCCAGCTCAACCGTGACAAATCTGAAATAATCATTATTGGTCAGAAGTCCGTCCACCCAAAACTTTTCCCTAACAATGGACAATTCCACTTTGTCTTCCTCCCCACATATCCGCAATTTTGGTGTCATCTTTGATTGCAACCTTTCATTTGAAAATCACATCACCCAAGTCACCCAGACTGCTTTCTTTCATTTAAAAAATATTGCCCGCCTCCGCCCATCTCTCTCCCTCCCTGCTACGTATCCATGCCTTTATCACATGCAGACTAGATTACTGCAATAGCATCCTATTTGGTGCATCATCCAAAGTCCTCAACAAACTTCAGTATATCCAGAACTCTGCTGCTCGTCTCCTCACTCACACCTGCTCCTATGACCATGTCACCCCCGTTCTTCAGACACTACACTGGCTCCCTGTCCCTCAACGCATCCAATTCAAAATTCTTCTCCTCACTTTCAAAGCCCTCCATGTAACTCACTGACATGGTCCACCATTACACCACCTCCCGCTGCCTTTGTTCCACTGACGCCAACCTCCTGTCACCTGCACTTAGGACCAAGTGCTGAACCTGGGGCGACAGAGCCTTCTCCATTGCTGCTGGCTCCCTTTGGAATTCCCTTCCCAAACCCATCCGTGACTGTCCTGACCTATCCACCTTCAAAACACTACTTAAAACACACCTATTTAAAATTGGATTTCCTGTTTAATTTTTAATGTATAGTTGTGTGCTTGCTTCAGTGAATTGTGTGTTTGCTTCAGCGAAGCAGCACACTCTATTCTCTAACTTCTTCTTTTTCTTCTTTGCCTAAATTTGGCCGACTAAATTCTCCTACACCGTTTAAGCTATTAAAAATTCAGCTTGTTCTGAATTACGTTGCATCCTTACAGATTTTAGATTTTGTTTTTTTTTTTAGTTTTGGAGATATTTAATTTTAAATGTAATTTTTTAAATGTCATTTTTGTGCTGATTCAGTAGATTAATCTATTTTCTGCTATTTTTTTTACTCTGTCATACTTTTAGCTAGAAATGTCATTCAAACTGCAAAATGTTAAGTTAAGCTTGTATAATTTCTACACTGTTTAAATTTGTCATAACTTCTATAATTTTTAAAAATAAATTTTGTTACAATAAATTCTGGGAACTTACAGTGTGGTGACGTCATTGCTAGAGTGGCGAACAGCTATAAAATCGTCAAGAAGTCTTCTCTTAAACTTACTCTAACTGCCTCAGTTTTCACTCCACATAAATATTTTTATATCCAAGTCGAAGCAAAAGTTGTGCTGGTCACGAAAATGCAAAAATGCAAGCAATTGGACAGACGGTTTTGGCGGTATGAGCCGAAAAGCGACAGGAGCACTATGGGACAAGAAAAGTCTGGTTGGGAAGGCGAACAGACAGTTTTCTAACTTGCTTGTGTTCCCACATTTTTGCCGCCACACACACAATTTTGACATATTTTGCTCAGCAGACTCTCCTCTTCAGTACGGTGCCTCCATTTCATAGATTAGACTTACTATCTTTGAGGTAGGAGTAGGAGTATTTAAGAGATGCCTTAGCTCAAATCTCCATTGGACCAAATGCTTTAGCCATTAACTCAAATGGCTCAGAGTGACTCAGCGAAATTGTGAGATAGCAGTATTGCAGTTCAGTTCTGCCCTCTGCTGGACTTTTTCCTGGCCTAAGCATTATCATTGTTCGGATTAAGATTGATACGACTGTTAGAAAAATCTCATTGTTCTGCGTCAAACTCAGTGAAAGAATTTTCGGTATCGTCGTTTGTACAGTCGCTCAAACCAGCTCTAAGAGAGCACAGTGAGGGCAGCAAAGACCAGTCTTTTTGCAGGGCGGGTCCATGAGAACACATATTACAGTAAAAAATTGCAAAGCAGAAAAAAAATTGCTCAAGCTCCTATTCCAGTATATACTGTTCAAGCAACTGTTCGCACTAGCTAGGTATATGTACGAAAGTATTTAAAACAGGCGAAAGTTGGTATCCAAATAGAGCCTGTTAAGTACAAAGAAATGAAAGTGATGTCCCCAGTCGCTATTTGTTCATCGCTCGACATTACATTTTGCTGTGTTTGAAAATAGCCGGGTTTAAGGCCGGAGTAAGCAGTAGCCCCTAGTAGTTTGGCTTTCCATAAAGGGATCAATGACGCCATCTAACATCACTTGCCAAATTATTATTATTATTATTATTATTATTATTAGTAGTAGTAGTAGTAGTTTTTTTTTTTTTTTTACATTATCGCTTGACTAGCTGGAACACATGAGATCTCTTTATGGAAATTTCTATTGATAAATAATGACACCCCAATTTACAGTGCTGCTCGTTGTTTTGGTCATCTTGCCTATACCTAAGCTAATGTTACCTAAAATAAATTGACTTCATTGTGTTCTTGTTTCAGCAAAGCAGCAAGCTCTATTCTCTTACTGCTTTTTCTACTTTCGCCTAAATTTGGCCGACTGACTCCTCCAACACCGTTTCAGCTATTGATACCGTTCAAACTTTTAAAAATTCAGCTTGTTCTTAATTAAGTTGCATCTGAACAGATTTTTGATTGTTTTTTTTTTTTTTTGTTTTTTGAGATATTTCATTTTAAATGTCATTTTTTGGGGGGTCCTATTAAATCAAGCCATTTTTGTGCTGATTCAGTCGATTCAGCACAGGGGAGCAGCAATACGCCTTCGCTGCATCGTGCTTGCCAAATAAAGAGAAGAAAAAGAGCCTGTTGGCATTATTCAGAAGTGTTTGGCCTATTTAAAACCACATCTATGCTTATAACACTGTTAAAGGCTAATGTTAAGGTTGGCTAACAACGTTAGCAACAGCTAGTCGCTAATGCCAGCTAGCAGCCATTGGTCCATCATAATATATGCCTGTTGCCATTGCTTGGAAGGGTTGGCGTTTGCTAATATAGTAGCATTAAGGTTAGTCAATCACTCTGCTACCATGACGGCTAGTAGAGTCAGCCGGACAATCACCGTGCTATCATGATACTAGCCAGTTAACTGTCAGGCTAACAGCTAACCGCCAGCTCGTGGTTATAGTAGGCCTAGTCAGTTTTTAAGCATGGTTGGTTTATTCAAGACATATGCTTTTTAACTGTGTCTTGAAGGATAGCGGATAACGTCCAAGTGTTTTTAGCAAGCTAGCCACTCAATTGACCTTGAATTTGGTACAAACGTGAATAGGTGAGCAATTGTAGTGCCGCATAATGGGAGAAATTAGCATCGCAATAATATTAACAGGCTTTGACCTGCCTAATCTTGTTTTGCCAGAGTCAATGAAGGAGACAAGTTAATGGGCACAAATTGAGTTCAGTTTGGGAGAATAGTGCAGCCTTTACCAATATATTGAATGTTAGGTAACGGTTGCTACAATGTCCATGCTAGCCGCGGATCAAATTTTTAAGAATGTAACTGCCATCCTTGCTAAGCCAGCAGACGTAACTTTTCCATAATCATTGAGTAGTTTAATAGTTAATGTTGGCTAGCTATTGATTATGTCATCTGCAGTGACGGCAATTTCAATGCTCAAGTTCGACTCATTCCAAACACATTCTGTGCACTGTGTTTGCGAGCGAACTAGCTAATAATAGCACAGAAATAAAAAGGGAGCCATGAATAATATCACAACATTTGTTAATTTATCTTGCAGCTTGCCATTATTTGCTATTTAGCTAGCGAACACACAGTGCACAGAAATGAACAGAGAGCCACGAACAGTAGCATTTCACTACTTGGCCAGGTCAGCATTGTACAGTTTGGGACTGGGGGAGACACCGACAATGAGCTATAAGCAAGAACAGCTGCAGCAGTCTGCCAATGAGGCCTGCCATGTTTGCTCCGCCATAAAGCTAATTTCTCAGCATGCACTGTGTTGACCTAGATACGCACAGATCAATAGAGAGAGATGCATCAACTTCATTGACTCCAATTGACCTTTTTTTTACAGCTGGGTTGAAGCAGAATAGACTCGATGATGATGCAGCTGAAAAGTCAGAATTCCTTAAACAATTACTTTCAGCTTTAAAGGTCTTCTTTTATGCTGGCCCTTCTTTTAATACATACATTTAATGTTATAATGTTAGATGTCCATTATCGGCCTCTGCAAAGTTTCTAGACATAAAATACAGGGGTTTTGCCGTAATCCGAGAATGTGATTTTTTTCTGAACATGATTTCCTCTCTGAACAGCTCGTCCCAAGATCTTCACGAGATTTTGGCAAAACCTGACGTCAGATTGTTGCGTCCAATCAGGACAGACCTGGCCAGAGCCAATCACGGCACTGAACGTGCCCACCCTGGCATCTATTCTATCAGACACAAACGAGCACAAATCATTTAACGTGTAGTTTCACAGCGTCTCCAAAAGCTGTTCATACTTGTGCTTTTTTCACATCCAAAAAAAACAACTATTTTCTCTTCCAAAAGATGATGCCACCAGAAATCAGTAGGTAGCTTTTTTGTTTGCCGGTGGAAAACAGCCACACTCAAAGGGAACGTTAGCTGTTTGTGCTCGGCATTTCACCGAGGACAGCTTTGTCAATAAAGGATAATTCAATGCTGGATATGCGTCTGAGCTGCTTCTCAAACCTGGGGCAGTTGCATTGATCAAGAGCTTGGAGCCACAAGCTGTAAGTAACGATAGAACAGCAAATGATGTAAGTGAAGCCAACGTGTTAGAGGTGGCCAGCAGGACTGCTAAAGATAGTTAGCACTAACAACTGGCCTCAAATGCAGGCTTTGTAAAATATCTGAAGATACAGCCTGGATTGGTACCAACTGTCCGTGAGTCAACGACAGACGCAGAAGCTGTAAGTTTTAACATTTTGTGTTGCTTTGCTGCATAAGCCTACTGAACGTGATAGCCTGTTGAATGTGGCTGTAGCAGTGCGGCTAACATAGCTAAGGTACTGTTGCTAATGTTTTGTCCTAAATATGCAAGAGTAAATAATATCAGGAGACATTCAACAGCAGGTGTGTGAATATAAAGCTCATTTGAAGCTAACTTTTTATACTTGTTTGTAATTTGGATGCTTAGTACAACTGTTCATGGTAGCGGAACTTAATGTCTGTAAAACCTGGTGCAGGGTTTGTCTCTGTTGTTGTGATGACCGCTCGGTTACTACCGCATGTTAGTTCACATTCCGTGCAACTTAAAAATGCTCCTGATTAACTTATATGCAGTAATTCAGATTGGTATGCTTGTGTTACTTTGGTTAGCATCAAGGAGGCGGTTTCATCATAACGTTACCTGACCGTAGCCGCTACAGTTGATGCTAACCGGAGAAGTGTTGTGCGTGTCTGCAAAGTTGGGCTGATAAGGCTGCAGTTAGACCAGACGTAGGCTTTGCAGAACTAAGTGTTCGTGTTTGTGTTTATTTACCTGGTTTGTTTTACCCGGTCAGCCGGGTGCTTTGCCGTGGTGTGGGCTAGCTCTACTACCACGGTGAAAGCAATCGCGAAACACACTATAACGTGTCTGGTATAACAAACGATTTATCTGCATTGCCGTGGCGGAATTTCATCCTCCTTTGAAAATTGTTCTGGCTAATAAAAAGCCAAAAAAAGTGGAGGTCGGATACTGATTTTTTTTTCCCGGTAGTAGTTATCGATTTGCTAGCTCCACATAAGCAATGCTCACATTGTTTGAGTGTTTTTGCTATGAACTCATTTAGTAGCTTGGTGTCGGAATTGTGTTTTGTTATGATTGTATGGTTAACAGGAGCTTTTCACTGTTGAATGAGCTCCCAAAAAAATTTTTATTGCACGACAGTTTTGGCCGATATGGCCTTCGTCAGTTACAAAAAACGTTTTTGTACCTGACGAAGGCCATATCGGCCAAAACTGTTCTGCAATAAAAAAATTTTTTGGGAGTTCATTTAACAGTGTGCGGACGTCTCTTTTCCAGTTTTTGACGTTATTGTTTGTCCTGCACCTGATGTAATACTTGGATGTGCGCGTAATCTCTTGGAATAACAGGAGCTTTTAGCAAAGTTTCTTCCGGATAGCTAAGTTGGTATATAACATGACTATATAACAGCACAGCTACAACCGCAAGCATTCAAGGCGAGACAGTTTATCAATATTTCTTCAGCAATTTCCTTTGCCTCTCAGTTTCTAAGCACCTTCATTTTACAAGCCAACCTATTCAACTATTCCCGCTGATGCAAGCACACAAATTTTCTTCAGAAAATTTTGCCTTTGTTAGTAATATATTTACCTTTGTATTTTATTTGCTTTTTACTTCTGTACATGATTTGACATTATTTATGAATATGTGGTTTAATTTGTATATCTGTTTTTATTATTGTTTAATTTTATTGCTGCTGTGTTGTAAAGTGTCTTTGAGCTTTTGCTAAATAAAATGTATTATTGGTATCATTATAATTATAATTATTGACCTTGCAACTTCAATACCCCTACTTTTATTGAACATTGAAAATAAGAGAAAATTCACAAAAGAATGTTGCATTTGAGAGTAAAGAGAACAATTTGAAACAATAATTTCCGACAGTAAAATAGCTAGCTAGAATTGGGATGAAATGTAGTATTAGCATAGTAATATACATCCCTTGACTGTAAAAGCAATGCTCCATTTGAGTGAAGGTACTTATGTAAAGTTAATTAACAGTTCAAATAGCTTTTTATTCCCGAACAAGCGTATGTCTCCAGTGATAAACTGAAATATAATAAATCATATCCTGCCCTCTGTATAATGTTGGCATATCTTTTTATCCCCCGGCATACAATGCAGGTATGCAGTCCGTCTGTAATCATTTAGTTTCTGGAGCAGAACTCAAATACTGTTCAATATTTTTTGACAAAAATTTCTGTGCCTATTAATCAGGTCTTGGACTGGTATCTTTTGATATATTTGGGATTTCTGAGATTAGGTATGTCTGTACGTCCCTAATCATTTCATATCCAGAGCAGAACTCGAATACCGTTCAATATTTTTTCACATAACTTGCTGTGCATATAAATCAGGTCTTATGCTGGTGCCTTTTGATATTTTGGGATTTCTGAGATTACATTGCGGGGGCGTGTGGGATATGTCATCATCTGATGACTCGTTAATTGTCTCCAAGATTCTCCCAAACAAAAAATGTGATGAGAAATTTCAAGTTTTGAATTCTGAGATATGATCGTGAAATAATCATCGAGAGGCATCTTACCTTATGTTCCTGTGTAATGGTTTTTCTATACTCGTGAGTATGTTCACTGAAAAATAGCAGAAAGGAAGGCAGGATCCAAATACAAAGAAGTGTTTGGCTTCATTTACCTTTTTAGTGAAGCCACAAACGGTAAAAGGTGCGTACAAAGCAAATAGGAAACGCAGTTTCCAAAAGAGAACAAACAATGAGCTGATTTAAGTCAGCTATGTATAATAGTTTACATTATGCAAAAACACTATGGCAAAAGCCTATACAAGACATGAACTTTATGAGACTTCGCACTTTAATGGTGCTCAGGGCTTTTATGTGGTTACAAACTCTAAATGGAATAATTGGAAACAGATGGTTGTAATGATGGATAATTAGTGAGATAATCATTGACCCTCCAGGGGACTTTAAAAAGGCCAATGAACCATGGGCTCAGCTTGTGACAGGGCGGGTGGAGGCGGAGGTCCCTGGTCGAGAGCCAGACTCGATCCCCTGGTTGGTAGTCTGGGGCGTCCCGATGTTGTCTGTCTGCTTGGTTCTTCTGGCGGCAGGGGGCTCTTCAGATCTGAACGTTGGTGTCCGTCCACACCTTTTCCACTTGCCTGAACCAGGCTTCTATTGGCAGGACTTTAGTCTGGCTCGGGTTCCCACGGGCACTGGGGAGGACGCACAGGAATGGGGTTAGTCCAGTGGAGGCGCTTCTGAGGGAGTTCTGAGTGTACACCGCCCAGGGGTGCATTTCCTAAAAGTGTAGTTGCTAACTTGGTTAGCAACTTACATAGTTTGTCCATTCACAGTCAATGGGCCCAACTTCGTAAGTTAGCATCTGTGATTTTGGGGAACGCACCCCAGGGCAGGAACTTCGCCCAATCCTGCTGTTGATGATGGCAATATGCCCAGAGGAATCTCCCCAGATCCTGGATGGCCCTCTTCGCCTGCATGTTCGACTCAGGATGGCATCCCAAGGTGAGGCTCACCGATGCTCACAGCTTGCAGAAGAAGGCTCGCCACACCCAGGACATGAACTGCAACCCACGGTCCTAAAGGATGTCCTCTGGAAGGCTGAAGTTTTTTTTCAGACCTGCTCAAACAATGACTCTGCCACTTGAAAGGCAGAAGGCATACTGGGGAAGGGAATAAACTTGCAGAATTTAAAGAGAAAGTTATCACCAGAATTGCAGTATTAGCATTAGATACCGGTAGATCTGTAACAAAGTCCACTGCCACATGGGACCAAGGGTGGCGTGGAACAGGTAATGGATGGAGTTTACAAGCAGGTAGTTGTCGTGGGGTCTTAGTGATGGCGCAGATGCTGCACAAGTTGATCGCAGTTTCCACGTCAGAGGCCAGATGGGGCCACCAGTATTAGCGGGTGATGATTTATGTGGTGACCAGAGGCCAAAGAGGTGTGGGCCCATAGGATGACCCCATCCTGAAGAGTGGAAGGGATGAAGGTGTTACCTGCAGGCACCGAGGCAGGAGCTGGTTCCTTCTTGGATATCTCGATCCAACTGCCATCTGACCGCTGCAATGATGCAGGAAGGTGCTAGAATCGGTTCCTTCTCCTCCAGATCGGCTTTCACCTCAGATCTCCGGGATAGGGCATCTGCCTTGGTGTTCTTTGAGCCTGGACGATAGGTTATGGTAAAGTTGAAACTGGTTAAGAATAGAGCTCACCTGACGTGGATTGAGCCACTTAGCCCTCTGTAAGTATTCCAGGTTACGGTGGTCGGTCAGCACTGTAAATGGATACCGAACCCCCTCTTGCCAGTGCCTCCACTCTTCGAGTGCCAACTTCACCGCAAACAGCTCCTGGTTGCCCTCATCATAATTCTACTCTGCTGATGGGAGTCTGGGAAAAGAGAGCACAAGGGTAAAGCTTTTTAGGTGACCCATATTGTTAGGATAGGACAGCCCCTACCCTAGCTTTGGAGGCGTCCACTTCAATGCCAAAGGGCTTTTCTGGATCTGATAGTTTGAGTATGGGGGCTGTTGTGAACAGCTGCTTCAAAGAATAAAAGGTGTGTTGTGCTTCAGGATTCCACACTAACCCCTTAGTCCTTCCCTTGAACAAGGTAGTTAGAAGCTGGGCAACCATGGTGAAGTTATTGATAAAGTGGCGGTAGAAATAAGCAAATCCCAGGAAGCGCCTGAGCTCAAGGGACCGTCAGACTAGCCATGCAGCTACTGCCTCCACCTTCCTCTTCTCCACTGCTACCCCATCTGGTTCGATCACGTACCCCAGAAAGGAAACAGTAGTTTGATGGAAGACGCACTTTTTGCTATGGTGCTGCCGACAATTTTGGGACCGGAATGTGAAACGATAATTGTGCCAGGAGATGATGGGGTTATGTTTTCGCAGCCATGGGATGCCGAGGATCACTGGGTGGTTGGAAAATGGGAATATTAGGAGCGGGATCTCCTCCTGGTGGCTCTGTTGGAGACAGAGGGAGATTGGAGCCAACTGGTGGAGGATGCTTCCGTTCCCCAGAGGTTTTCCATCCAGTGCTGCCACAATGATTGGGGTGTTGAGCCGATATACCGGAAGTCAAAGCTTTCATACCAGCTGTGAGGAGATGAAGTTCCCTGCCGCACTGGTGTCGATCAGGGCTTCTGTACAGAGGTGCAGATCATTATATGCCACGTGCACTGGGATCTGGAACCTTTGACCAGTGATGGTGGATGGAGACACGGTTACCTTGACAGGCGGTGGTTGATGCCCTCCACAGTGGGTGCACGGCCCTGACTTCCTCCAGTCACAACGGTTGGCAAGTCTGAAGCAGTCGATCTCTATTGGCTCTGACTCCGGCTTGGGCAGCTGGATGGGCTATCTGGGGTGCCCCGCCGTCTCCAGCAGCAGCTGACCCGGAAGGATGGAGGTGCCTATGTAGGAGTCCAGGGAAGCAGTGTGGTCCCTGCATGCCATCTCTGCCTTCAGGTCCTGCTGCAGCCCGTCGCGGTAGATGGTTAAGAGCGCTGGTTCACTTTATCCACTGGCTGCAGCCAGGGTCCTGAAGGCAAGGGCGTTCTCAGCTGCCAACCTGGACCCCTGCCAGAGGTCCAACAGGCAATCCCCAGGCTTCCTCCCTGGGTGATCAAAAACTGCCTTGAACTGCGAGATGAAGCTTTCGTGGGTTGGGAAGGCAGTTTGATCCCAGACAGTAGTAGCCCATTCTAGGACTTTGCCAGACAGACAAGTGATGACGGCGGCGATCTTCTCAGCATCACTGAGGGTGGAGATGTGAGCAAAGTAGAGGCAGCACTGAAGCAGGAGTCCTCTGCACGCAGTTGGGGAACCCTCATAGCAGTCTGCCAGTCGTACTGGTGAGTCACCCCAGGGAAGGGCCAGGTAAGCCTGTGGACTTGCAGGAGAGACTGGAGCAGTGGGTGGTGGGGAGGAGCGGGAGATGGCGAGCTCACGGACGCCATGGACTATATCCTCCAAGGTGGCTCCCAGGCGGGCAATCTCCCTCTGTTGTGCCACCACAACACTGAGAATATCAGGTGGCAAACTCTCCATCAGGAGAGTAATGGATTTCCTGAATCCATAGTCTTTGGCAAAGTCTTCTGTAATGTGCACTTGAGTATGTGTACTGCAAAATAGCAAGAGGGAAGGCAGAAATCAAATGCAAAGAAGTGATTGGCTTTATTTACCCTTTAGTGAAGCCAAAAAGGTTAAAAAGGCGTGTACAAAGCAAATAGGAAACACGCTTCCCAAAGTAGAACAAACAATAAGCTTAACATTAAACAAAGTCAGCTGTATTTGGTGGTTTAAATTACAATACGCGAAAACGCTATGGCAAAAGCCTATACAAGACATGAGCTTTACGAGACTTCACACCGTGATGGTGCGGAGTCAGGGTTTTTATATGGTTACAAACTCTAAATGGAATAATTGGAAACAGATGGCTGTAATGATGGATAATCAGTAAGCGGGCCGGTTCCTCGGAATTCCGGGATGCGGATTGGGGGCGTGGCATGACATCCCCCTTCTGAGTGAGAGTACCAGGTATGAGATAAATATACTCAAATTGTTTAGATGGGACATATTAAAACATCAGTTTTAAATATCATTAAATATCATTGTTGGTCCAATTCTTCACACGTTAGGATGACAGGGCATTGTCTCTTTAAACAGGCTGGGCAGAAATGAAAAACTAGAAGCAACTGTCTATAGTGGAGCAACAAAGTCAAAACAGTAATCTTTGAAAAAAAACATTCATGAAATGTTAATTGGATATTTGCCTATTGAAAAAGTTAATTCAAAATATTGTTATTCAAAATCTAAAATGCACATAAACTTTGCTGTAATGTCCTGCCGTACTTTGAAGCTCCATCTTTCATTGATCTTTTACAACAGCTAAAGAATATTCCAGGATCTTGGCCTGATTTCATCAAATGCATATCAGGTCGATAATCCATCTGCATTAAATGAAAGAGGTAGACTGAAGGGGAAAGCAAAATGAGAGGGGATTAGAGCGGAGAAAAAAAATGAACAATCTTTTAAGCCACAGGTGCAGGTGCAGGTGCTCTGGTATTAAGATAATGAGGCAAATCAAAATCAAAGTCCTCTTCAAGATAAACATTGGGCTCCATGAAAGAACTGCATTTCAGCTGTAGATTAAAATACTGGAGCTTTCATGTGTAAATAGCATTGTCAAAAATGGTCAGATGGGGATCTGAGAAATTCATTGATTCTGCACTTGCAACTTCCATTTTGGCAATAAAATATGCACAACTGCTTGAGGCAATCATGTGCACATATGGCACAATAGAAAAGAAAGCAAATTTAAATGTGTTATTATTATGGACTGAGGTCACAATGTAGACTGGAAAAGATCACTACAAATAGTGGGAATTACAGTGTCTTTCCTGACTGTATAATATACTGAGCCAAAAAAGTTTAGCACACTGGGCTATTCAACTACATAACTCGGGTGAAACGAAAAGTAGATTGCATTTTCTATTTAAGTTTGCTTAACAATTCATATGCCCATCATTAAATCTTAACAAGTTGTGTCAACTGTCTTGTCAAATGTGTTCGTGACCTCAATTAACAGAGGGGGGGTGTAAGACCAAAATTTTCAATACCGAGTATGACCTGAATTACGGCTGCACAATGCCGTCTCATGCTGTTGACAAGTCCTGTGAGCTCCGCAACATCAGTGTTAGCCCATTCGTTAATGAGTGCAAGTTCAAGGCCACGAACGTTGGCAATGTTGGGGTGACATTCTCGTATCCGTCTGCCAAGAATGTCCCATCCATGCTTGATAGGCGAGAGGTCTGGGGATCTTGCTGGCCAGTTTAACAGCAGAATGTTGTGTTGCTGAAGAAGATCCCTGGTTCGATGAGCTGTGTGAGGTCTGGCGTTATCCTGTTGTAACACAAAGCCAGGATTTTGCTGCGTGAATGGAACGACAACAGGCGGAATGATCTCATCACAGTATCGTTGTGCATTCAGGTTTCCAGGAACAGTAACCAGGTCTTTCTTTCCCTGTGAGTGAATTCCTGCCCACACCATAACACTGCCTCCTCCATAACAGTCACGTTGAATGACGTTATTCCCATCATAACGTTCACCCTTTCGCCCCATACTCTGAGTCTCCCATCTGAAAATTCAACACAGAAACGTGATTCATCCGTAAATAAAGTCTGGTTCCAATCAGCACGACGCCTTCGTTGGTGAATCTGTGCCCATCGCCGACGTTCCTGTCCGTGAAGTTGAGTTAATGGCACTGCGACCACAGGACGTGAGGATAAAACTAACACTTGAACCAGAGTAGTTTTTTTTTTTTTTGGCTCAAATAAAGACACCAAAATGTGACTACAAAAGTAAGTTTTTATCAGACAGGATGTGGGAAATGAGTAAGTATCATGTGCATTTACCCGTAAGTTGTTTACTCGCAGTCCAGTGAATAAATTCCACTTTGTTACAAAACTTTCCTGGTCAGAAGATAGAACGATATCAGACTGAAAGTATCGGGTTACAGTCGTTGCCCGACGTGTCCACTATGCTAACAACTGTTACCACGGCAGGCAGGTCGTGAGTGAGTGGCACTGCGCGAATGTACTGCTACTCCACAGAAGAACTGACTTTCCTTATGGTGATAAACCAACTTCTTCCCCGCCAATTTCAATTAATTATGAAAAATATTAACCCAAATACTAAAACTCATTTTTTGTCCCATAGATCATAACTGTTACCAAAGACAAATTTTGATTTTTACTCTTTAATTATAGACATCAATTTATTGATATTTCATAGTCTATGGAATGAGTCTGTGCACACATTTTATCGGCAACAAAAATTTTGCAGTGTATTGCTGTGAGTTGGCTGATTTCCGCGACCAGACCTTTCATGTCCACTATTTTGTAATTTTAGTAATATAAAATGTAAAAGGACTTAAGGCAAAGTGATAAAAAGCATATTAGTTCATGATGGTGTATGCGTTCCCCAACAATTTTTTGGTGTATGTGTTCCCCAACATGCCCCTCCCCCCACCGTTCCTTATTTTTAGTTCTCAAAGGTGGCAACCCTATTTGTTGGTGAAAGAGAAGTGACACTGATGAGTCTGGTGCTGTTCAAAAAAGCACCATGAACGGAGCGGCAAAAAAAGCTGGAAGCTCAGGACATTTTTGCACTGAGGACGCTGAACGCTGTCAACGCTCAACTTCAGAGAATTTGTATATAAAATAGAAGCTTCCAGCGCAAAAAAAAAAAAACCGCTTCCTGTGTACACAGATCCTTAATATGTTAAAAGTGTTCGCTAACGTTAGCTGACAACTGTGGATAAATAACTAGCCAGCGGAGCGTTTCCTGAAATCACAGATGCTAACTTATATAGTTGGAATCATTGACTGTGAATGGATGAACAATGTAAGTTGCTAACTTAGTTAGCAACTACGTTTTTGGGAAACGCACCCCAGGTTGCTGCAATATGTACCTGTCAATGCAAAAAAAAAACTATGTTAGTAGTATGTCGAATCAACATTAATTATTGTATAACTAAGTGACAGAAGCGTATTAATGACAGCTAACCAACGCATTCTCAGCTTAGCGATTTGGCTGATGTATCTTTCCTACGCAACCTGAACGAGATCAAATGGAAAATAACATAAAAATTAACCGAAGTCCCTCCCAGCCACAACCATTCTGGGGTGCGTTTCCCAAAAGCGTAGTTGCTAACTTGGTTAGCAACTTACATAGTTTGTCCATTCACAGTCAATGGGTCCAACTTTGTAAGTTAGCATCTGTGATTTTGGGAAACGCACCCCTGGTTGCCCAACGAGCATCATTAAAGAGATTTACAGATCCTGAGCTGTAACGACAGGTCATTCAACCGCCAAATAAGCGCGCCGCTTGTTAGCCAAGAAGTGCTACAGTCAGCTGCCAAACGAGTGCCGCTCGCATGCAACAAAGGGGCCACAAAGTGCCACTGACTTGCCACTTGCATACCACAGTGGCCTTGCTGCTTTTTTCTTGTTACAATAACAGGCTCATCGGTTTACGCAGTCAATTAAAGTGTTAAAAGGCCAAAAAATAACCAATATCACAACCTTCTATGGTCCGTTTCTGAATTTTATCATACCTTAGCAACTGTTTCTATGTGAGTAAAGTCTGTCAAACATTTGACAAACAGCAGTATTCCGAAACAGTGTGCCAATTCAGTGATTGCCGATTCCCAGCCAAGATGTAGGACCTATAGACTTCCGGTGACTACGGCTCTGTTAACCAAGCTGAAGTATAGCCATTGATAGCCATTGTTGGGGGTTCCTCTGGAAGACTGCAGGAATGACCGACTGTTCCATTATAAAAGCGTTTTGGCTACCTCCGGATGATTTGCGTATACATTCAAGATGTAACCCCCTGCACTGCAAATCACCTGGACGTTGATGGAATGGGTTCCCTTACGATTCACATAGGCGCCACTGTTCAGAGCTGGAGCCCGAATCAGAACATGTGTGCAGTGGACGGCACCCAGAACCCTAGGGAACCCATATCTTGCCAAAAAATCCCGTTTTACCCTGCGTTGTCTCTCGGGTGTCACAGGGATGCCAGTGATGTACCTACAGGCATGTCGGACTATGCTGGCAGTGACTGCAGTTATAGCCGAGCTTACGGCAGATTGGGTCATGCCTCCAATTGAGCTGAGTGGGTGTTGGAATGACCCACTAGCATAGAAATATAGTGCCACAGTAACCCTAACAGCAACGGGCAAGGCATACGGACAGCTGGCAGTGGTGTCTACATCATCTGCAACCAGGTGACATAATTCTGTTACTGCCTGATGGGAGAGGCGCAGTTTTGGCACGCTTTCTCGTTCTGTGGGAAATAATACTTGAATTGTATTATTATAATTTTAGAATATTATATATATAATGTATATCATTAATATATATTATATATAATAATTTTATATTATTATTAAAGCGGAAAAAATGATTTTTAAAAAATACAAACAATAAAGACTGACCTGAAAGGCCCAGGTAGCTGGTGCGCTGGCGGTACACGCGTTCTGGGCGTCTTCTATTATTTTACTGGCGGTCAAGGCGATTTAGTACTATCTCTGCCATTTTCTCAGGGGTTAAACTGAGGCTAAAGCAAGGTGACTTTTTATAGGCGAGTTAATTCGGGAAGTGGAGCCGCATGTGCACGTCCACGTGTCCAAGTGGACACACATTGAAGCCGCCTGGGCGCGCTCTTATAAAAGCCCAAATGGGTAGCGGGTGGTTTGAGGACCCGCTATACGCTTTCCCTAACGTGTGTGGTCAAGATAGCAATTGTAGGGAAAGCGCATAAACACGCCCATGGGCACACCTCCAGGCACAAATAAGGGAGTCGGCATAATGTATAGCGGGTAGCGTGGCTGCAAGATACCGTTTAGGGATAGCGGAAGCTGCTGAATGCGTAATTCACATGTAGCGGGTAGTGGCAATGGGTAGGGCAGTGTGAAAGATAGAGCCCTTAAGCCCAACGCCCACTGGCCGCGAAGCGAAGCATTGCGTCAAACTCCGAATGTTGCCTTGACGCTTTTTAACGCCCACTGAAAGCACCAGCCTGCTGCATCAACATTGACAGCTGTCAACACGATCGAGAAGCCATGAGTGTCAATCTTAAAATATTCAACGTTTAATTTTGAAAACACCTACCGATAAAGCTTATTTTAAGTGATTACAATGTGCAACGATCAGGTTACTGCGCATTATATGTTACAGGCATAATTTTCCACCTAAATTTAGCCATCTAGTAAATAAAGATATGATTCAGTTTACTTCACCCAGCAGCGAATTAGCTAGCTAGCTAACTTAGCAGTATTAAGTTCTAACCAATGTACCCTGAGTTAGGTAGCTACTGTCTAACTGTAGATCGTTTGACAACTTAAATGTCCGCAAAATAAAGGGAAAACTACGACTTGGTTAAAAAGCAGGTACATCGCTTTCGACAACTGCATGTGAGGTTGCCGCTAAATGTGTGCCACCAACCATTACAAGGCGAAATAGTTAAATAACCTAAGAGACAAATGCGTTTCTATTGAGTTGAAGCTCAAGAAATTGAGCAGTGGAGATAAGTAAAAATAATCTGAGGCGCGTCATACGCTGCCAGTGGGCGTTGCTCCATTGAAATTAATGTAACCAATTTTTTGACGCGCGTCTCACGCCTCCAGTGGGCGTTGGACTTTAGATTTTAACCCTCTTCTACTCAGTCCTCCCTTTGTCTTTAGATTCGCTGAATTATTCTGGGGTGCATTTCCCAAAAGCACAGATTCTAATTAATGTAGTTTGAACTATGGACTGTGAATGGACGAACTATGTAAGTTGCTAACTTAGCAGCCATGCTTTTGGGAAACGCACCCCTGGTAGTTTTACCAGGAATTTCATCAAAATATTAACATGCAGGTAGATGATGATCCAGTGAAGCATACGTAGAGTTTCATCGATGTTTATGCCACTTTCGTAATTTTGAAGCACCACTACAAGAAGATCAACATTGGCAAATCGGTCTCTTGACAAGTTCAACCCTTAGCAACACGCTATGCATAGAGAATCCCGCCCTACCAACAGGCTTCGATTGTTTAGTGTCTGTTATTTTGGGCAAAACAAAAATTTGAGAGTCATTTCTATACAGCAAACTCTCGATTCCCGAATTTATCCATCTAGAATGCGTTACCCGTCAGTCGACATAGTTCTCTCCCCACTGACTGAGTTTAGGGCTGCTGATTAGCAAAAGGGACAGTGGGCCACACGCACAGGAGTATTACGTATTATTACGGAAACATGGAAATGTTAACGTCTATGATATTGAGTGGCAGCCATTTGACTTCAAATCTTCCTTCTGTGGAATATATGGTATATGTTTAATCTGGTATATACAGAACCAGTCAAAAGTTTGGACATACATTTTTCTTAAAATACATAAGGAAATATTCTCTTGTCATTTTGCAAAAAACAGATCTAATTCTTAAATCCATCAAACTAACCTGCATTTATGGTCATATTTGCTGATCATACTCAATTTTTTTTTTTTTTTTTTTTTTTTTAAGGGCTGTCATATGGCTCCAAAGAGTTCGCAGCTGTGCGGTTTTCTAACTTCCCAAATATCTGCTGCACTTGTAGTGTGCTTTTCTTCTACCTTTTTTCCCCCCATAAGTCCCAAACAGCTTGACTTTAATTTGCCCGTTGGAAATGGAAGGAGCTTGTATGACTGTTTGCTTTGTAAAATATGGCTTCTTTGAGAATTCCAAAATTTTAGACACTATCTTAACAAGTAAATTATCCTCTTTTAACTTCTGTTTACCTCTTACAAGATTCCATTTGAGATTTTCTAGAGAAATTTGGCTGTTAAAATTTCTCTCAAAACAGAGTGCTGTCACATTTGCAAAATGCGTTTAAACTTTTGACGGGAACTGTATATGGAATATATTTTCTTCTGTCAGTGGGCATATTAGTAAGCCTGAAATCAGGATTAGGGATAAAGTAATGTCTTTAGAATCATTAATCCATGTGAAAATCAGCCGAGAATTGAACAAATCGTTCTCACCTGGCTCAGAGGAAGATGGAAATCATGCCATCGTGGCAGTTTTTCTGGAGATTAAGGGATGATACAAGACCTCTTAACCTTATACAGTGCTGTGAAAAAGTATTTGCCCCCTTCCTGATGCAGATTTGCAGTGCAGCAAATCTTTGGGAAGTTAGAAAACTACACACCTGCAAACTCATTGGAGCCATTTGACACCCCTTGTAAAAAAGAATTGAGCATGGTCAGCAAATATGACCATAAATGCAGGTTCGTTTGATGGATGCAATGAAACACACATCATACATTGTGAGAAAATGTGACATGCTGGAGCGGAACAGATATTATTTTTGGAATCAGCACCCAAAAATGAGTAAGAAACAAGTATTGGATTTTATCCAGCAAAAATGATGCAGGGCGGTGTTATTGTGCAAGCAGTGTCTCAGCAAAAAACAGTAAATGTTGTTTGTGGCCCACAGTCAGGAATGACATCACCTTGAAAGTGCTGTCTGCCAGATATCCAGACAGACAGGAAAATAAAGTAGCTGCAACACAACTATGCTAGTGGGCAATTCAGATGTACTTGTCTCTCCAAATAAAGCACGCCTACGAAGACATGATGCGATTAAAGAGCAGGTAACATCTATACAATGAGGCATTCATGCAACAGTTTCTGGGCCTGAGGTAAAAACGAAACATGAGGCATGCAATGATCTAACCAGGCTGATAAATTATCAAAGCACCTCCTGAGTAAGATAGCACAGCAATTACTGGTGAACATCCTTCCCTTGTAGTTCATATTATGCTGTTGTCTATGAGTTCCTGAATATCTCATGAAGACAGCCTTCAACTAATTCAAACAGCTTTCAATTTGAAACAACTAATGGCATATGAGACAGTTGACCGTACCATATTTATTACAGATGTTAAGAAATTAATATTTAGAAAATAATACAAAGTACCTTAACCTTTTAAGCCCAGAGCTTCTGGTTTAAAAATGACATGCCCAAAATGAAATGAGTATATCTCTGTGACTACTTGGTCCATTTGAATAATCTTGGTATCATTATAAAGGTAAAACCTTAAGGATTTTCGTCACGGTGTTAGAATCAGTGTATATATCACTGAGTCAGCGTAAATGAAGATGGAACACAGCATAAATGAAACATCTTGTGAGCACCTAACAAAGTTTTACTATTATCCTTGTTGAAATTATTCAGTTGCAATCTGAAACCTCAAGAAAATTACAGAGTCTCACCATTATCTGTGCCAAAGTTTATTCCAACCAAGTAAATCAGAGCAAAATTAGAGATGTTTTATTTCAGGAATGTCTAGGTGGCCTCTCCAAACTGGCACTATGTGCCATTTCATTTTCACATAACATAACGGGCCCTAAATTCGTTGACCAGGCACAGGCGTGGCGCAGGCGCGATGAATGGGGAGAGCGCCGCGCAAACGGGGTGTATCCAGGCGTATTTTGCAATAGGGAGGAGAGAAGCCTCGAGTGGGTTTAACACAGCCAAGTCAAATCTTCACCAATCAAATGAGCTCCTCTCCTCACCTTTAAAATGTTGGAATAAAGAAGCCTCTGTCCTATATCTGCATCCTATATCTGCGTTAATGTTGCATTTTACTTTGCTGCTTCAGGCATGTTTTCTGCACCGCTTACGTCTATATTAAGCATTACGAATATGAGTTAGCTGGCTAGCTGGGTATTTGCAAATTATTACCATTAGCGAGCTTGATTGGAATTTCAAAACGAAACTACGTCAGATCATTCAAACTTATGAAGTTGGAATGAAATACGACGGTTGCTCATGTATTTCTTCTGCCTGCATCATTGGGAAGAGAAACGATGGATTGCGTGTTCCTATCATTACACCCTGTTGCTGCTTAAAATTTTGGGATTAACATGCATGGACAACAATGCAAGATACGTTACAGGTTTATTTTCAATATGTGATTTTAACTCAGTACGAGATCATAGCAATCAGGCTGTATTCCTTTCCCCCACTAAAAACGATAAAACCTAAGTGACAATAATAGTATTAAGCCGCTTGCACACTGGACGCGAAACGAATTTCTCGCACGACAGATTACATTCAAAGTCAATGCAAAGACGCGAATACAGGCGTGTATTTGCGTCTTTGTATTGACTTTGAATGTAATCAGTTGCGCAAAAAATTCATTTCGCATCCGGTGTGAAAGCAGCTTAAGGACACATACCCGCATAGCCTACACACGCACTCACGCGCCCACATGCACACACCTCTCTCTCTCTCTCTCTCTCTCGTTGCAGACAGGGGTATTTGCGGTCAAAGCCACTGCCGCAAAAAAGCAGCGACGGTGCTCAAAGAAATTTAATATCAATACTTAAGTTTTATAACAGAAGTTCAAAACTTTGATATAACATAGAAAACACATATTTCGAAAAAGTCATGGACGGATGAACTCATATCTTTTACTGTACAGCTATGTTGTGTAGCACGCAACATGCCACAGAGAATGTACTGACACTCTGAGGGCTGTCAGGTCGAGTTTCCATTACGCGTGCCAACCGCCTTTGATCTGACATCAGGACAATCGATATAGATACTATAATTTATGTGCTGATTCAGATAGTTACATTAAATAGTGGTTGCTGTAATTATTTATTGCATTGAAATGTGCCTGACATTCTGGAAACCTGTCTGTGAGGTTTCGGTGACGTGTGCGCACTGTGCGCCGGTCAGCCAAATCACCACTGCACAGAAAGTAAACCAGGTTACATAACATAACATGAGTGGCGAGAACAGGCCGTTCAGCCCAACTAGGCTTGCCAGTTTCTTTTTACTATTGTGAATATATCACTTCAGATACTCAATGACTCAATGGTATCTAGCTTTAAGTCAAGTCTGCTCTTGAAAATTCCCAAGGTTTCTGCTTCAACAGTATGGTCAGGCAAGCTATTCCACATCAAAATTACTCTTTGGGTGAAAAAATATTTCCTAATATCCATGCGAAATTTACCCTTGGTCAACTTCCATTTGTGACCCCAAGTTCTACAAACAAAACTTTGCCGAAGAAATCCTACATAACTCACTTTGTTAATCCCTTTAAAATATTTAAAGACCTCAATCAGATCACCCCTGAGTCTCCTGTTCCTAAGACTAAAGAGATTAAGGATCTTCAGCCTCTTCTCATAGCTTTCATCTTTTATACCTGGAATCAGCTTAGTGGCTCTTCCCTGAACTTTTTCTAGAGCCTCTATATCTTTCTTAAAGTATGGTCCCCAGAACTGTACACAATACTCTAGATGTGGTCTGACGAATGTGTTGTACAAGAGAAGTATCACCTCCTTGGATTTGTACTCAATACTTTTGGCAATGTATCCCAGCATCCGATCGGCTTTTTTAACTGCTACGGCACAATGGCTAGAACCTGTGAGGGTTTGGTCAACAATCACTCCCAGATCTTTTCCATGTGGAGCACATTCCAGTTTTAAACCTCCCATGAAGTAATCCTGTCTAATGTTTTTATTACCTACATGTACAACTTTACATTTCGCTATGTTAAATTTCATTTGGGGATGCCACTCCCCACCATACCTAGCTCAGATGAGATACCACTGACCACCACTCTTTGTGTTCTGTCCTGTAACCAGTTTTGAATCCAATCCGGAATACCTCCAGTAACTCCAATGGAGCTCATTTTAAAAATTAGTCTCTTATGCGGTACTGTATTAAATGCTTTCTGAAAATCCAAGTATATGATGTCATAAGTCCTGCTCTGATCATAAGTCTTGGTGGCCTCTTCAAAGAATTCCAGGAGGTTTGTCAGGCATGAGCTTCCCTTACAGAAACCATGTTGGCTATCCCTCAAGATATTATTATGTTCAAGAAATAATTCCAGCTCATCTTTTATGATAGATTCCAGTATTTTGCATGCAATGCAAGTTAAACTGACTGGTCTGTAATTTCTTGGGTCAGTACGGTCCCCTTTCTTATATATTGGTATTATATTGCCCTGCTTCCAATCATTTGGTATTTCTCCAGTTTCTAAAGACCATCTGAAGATAGCAGAAAGCGGTTTAAAGATGATCTCACTAACTTTCCTGAGCACTCTAGGATATAAGCCATCAGGACCCGCCACCTTATCTGCCTTTAGTTTATGCAACTTGTCTAATACTTCGTTATCCCTTACCTCAATTTCCGCTAAATAATCTTGAGCATTGGACATGCCCTCTGGCCGAATAAAAACCCGCTCCGAGGTAAAATTCTCAACAAAGTAACTGTTTAAAGTATCCGCAATATCCTTGTTATCATATAGCAGCAAACCCTATTTATTCTTTATGCACTTAACCTCCTCTTTGACCTTTCTTTTTCTGCTACAGTATTGAAAGAAGTGCTTAGGATTAGTTTTTGCCCCTTCTGCAATTTGCCTTCATACAGCCTTCTAGCATTCCTCAGCTCTTTTTTGACCAAAGCTCGCATTTTACAGTATTCAGCCTTAGTATTCTCATTGTTATCCTCTATGTACAAAACCCAAAACCAGTGAAGTTGGCACGTTATGTAAATCGTAGATAAAAACAGAATACAATGATTTGCAAATCCTTTTCAACTTATATTCAATTGAATACACTGCAAAGACAAGATGTTTAATGTTCAAACTGAGAAACTTTATTTTTTTTTTGCAAATAATCATTAACTTAGAATTTAAAGGCAGCAACACATTGCAAAAAAGTTGGCACAGGGGCCTTTTTACCACTGTGTTACATCATCTTTCCTTTTAACGACACTCAGTAAACATTTGGGAACTGAGGAGACCAATTTTTGAAGCTTTTTAGGTGGAACTCTTTCCCATTCTTGCTTGATGTACAGCTTAAGTTGTTCAACAGTCCGGGGTCTCCGTTGTCGTATTTTACGCTTCATAATGCGCCACACATTTTCAATGGGAGACAGGTCTGGACTACAGGCAGGCCAGTCTAGTACCCGCACTCTTTTACTACGGAGCCATGCTGTTGTAACACGTGCAGAATGTGGCTTGGCATTGTCTTGCTGAAATAAGCAGGGGCGTCCATGAAAAAGACGTTGCTTGGATGGCAACATATGTTGCTCCAAAACCTGTATGTACCTTTCAGCATTAATGGTGCCTTCACATATGTGTAAGTTGCCCATGCCTTGGGCACTAATACACCCCCATACCATCACAGATGCTGGCTTTTGAACTTTGCGCCTATAACAGTCCGGATGGTTCTTTTCCTCTTTGGTCCGGAGGACACGACGTCCACAGTTTCCAAAAACAATTTGAAATGTGGACTCGTCAGACCACAGAACACTTTTCCACTTTGCATCAGTCCATCTTAGATGAGCTTGGGCCCAGCGAAGCCGGGCGGTGTTTCTGGGTGCTGTTGATAAATGGCTTTCGCTTTGCATTGTAGAGTTTTAACTTGCACTTGCAGATGTAGTGACGAACTGTAGTTACTGACAGTGGTTTTCTGAAGTGTTCCTGAGCCCATGTGGTGATGTCCTTTACACACTGATGTCGGTTTTTTGATGCAGTACCGCCTGAGGGATCGAAGGTCACGGGCATTCAATGTTGGTTTTCGGCCTTGTCGCTTACGTGCAGTGATTTCTCCAGATTCTCTGAACCTTTTGACGATATTACGGACCGTAGATGATGAAATCCCTAAATTTCTTGCAATAGCTCGTTGAGGAATGTTGTTTTTAAACTGTTCGACAATCAGCTCACGCATTTGTTCACTAAGTGGTGACCCTCGCCCCATCCTTGTTTGTGAATGACTGAGCATTTCAGGGAAGCTGCTTTTATACCCAATCATGGCACCCACCTGTTCCCAATTAGCCCGTTCACCTGTGGGATGTTCCAAATAAGTGTTTGATGAGCATTCCTCAACTCTCTCAGTCTTTTTTGCCACTTGTGCCAGCTTTTTTGAAACATGTTGCAGGCATCAAATTCCAAATGAGCTAATATTTGCAAAAAATTACAAAGTTTACCTGTTCGAACATTAAGTAACTTGTCTTTGCAGTGTATTCAATTGAATATAGGTTGAAAAGGATTTGCAAATCATTGTATTCTGTTTTTATTTACGATTTACACAACGTGCCAACTTCACTGGTTTTGGGTTTTGTATATCTTATAAAGATTCCTCTTTTCCCTCAAACTCCTACGAATAGCTGTGGTCATCCATGGAGGATTCTGCTTTTACAGCTTACTTTTTGACACCTTTAGAATGAATTTGCATTGTGAATCATGTAAATATCCCTTAAATCTTTCCCACATCCCATTTACAGACTCACAGTCCAGGAGTGTCTCCCATTTTATTTCGCTTAGATATGAGCGCATCCTGTCAAAGTTTGCTCGCCTAAAATTGAGAATTTTGGTTTTCAAAGACACCTTTTTAACTTCCCATGAAACATCAAAATTAACAGCAGAGTGATCACTAGTCCCAAGAGGCTCCAGGACCTCAACATTGCTAATTCTATCAGGGTCATTACAAAGCACTAAGTCTAAAATTGCCTTCTCTCTTGTAGGTTTGTTAACATACTGCACCAAAAAATTGTCGTTTATAACTTTTAGAAATTCTTCCTCCCCTTTACACTGTCCTTTCACCATTTCCCAATCGATACCAGGATAATTGAAGTCTCCCATAATAATAGTCCCTCCTCCTCTACAAGCTTGCCTAATCCTCTTAAAGAGCATTTCTTTGACAATATTGTCCAAAGCTTGCGGTCGATAGCATACTCCTATGTTTAAACCTGTCTCGTGTTTGCCAATGAGCCTGACCCAGATATCTTCACAGGGCAAGGAATGTTCAATTTCAGGAATTTCCTGCTTATTTGTGTTTTCGTTAACATAGAGTGCTACGCCCCCTCCTCGCCTATTACATCTATCCTTCCTAACTTTCTATATTATATTCATCTCCATCCTCTTCATTAAGCCATGTCTCTGTAATCCCAGCTATGTCATAGCCCTCACTAATCATAATGGCCTCAAGTTCTGGAAATTTATTTTTTATGCTTCTTGCATTTAAATAAAAACATTTCAGGTTATTACGAATGCTCTTCCCCTTCGACTTCCCATGTGCCTGCTGCTCCAAGCCCCCCACTATGCTTTGTTGCTTTAAAAATAAATCGTCAATGGTGCATGTAACGCTGTCAGCTTCCATCAGGGCTGTCTGCATTTCCCTATGTTTAACACTCTCTAACCTCCCCGCCCCCCAAGTCCCTAGTTTAAATAATCCTGTGCTACCCTCAACATATAGTGACCCAGTGCAAAGGTACCCCTCCAGTTCAGGTGTAGCCCACCCAGCTTGTACAGGTCACCCCTGTCTCAGAAGAAGTTCCAGTGCCCCATAAACCTGTACCCCTCTTTCCTACACCGGGTTCGTAGCCATGTGTTAAACCTCCAGATAAAATTCTGCTTCCCTCTGCTTGCACGTGGTACCGGTAGAATCCCGGAGAAAACTACCGTGGAGGATCTGCTCCTAAGCTTTTCAGCTAATTCCACAAATTTGCCTTGCAGAACCTCAAACCTACCCTTACCTATGTCATTTGTCCCAACATGGACCATGACAACTGGAACCCTCCCCGCTCTGGCCAGGAGCTTGTCCGCACGCTTCAGGAGGTCTCCGACCTGGGCACCAGGCAGGCAACACACCGTACGAGACTCCTTCTCGCGCGTGCAGACTGAGCTGTCTATTCCTCTAATGATTGAGTCCCCCACTATCACTGACTCCCTTTTCTGAGGGGAAGAGGCCAACAGGGTGCCCTGATGCTCATCAGTCCTCCTACTCTCAGGGTCAGGGACCAAGTCGAGTTCTTGCAAGGGCCGAAATCAGTTGGACACCTCAACCACTGGAGGAGCTGTCGCTGTACGGCGTGCACGCCCTTTCCTGCGCTGACGTCCTACTGTCACCCAACTTTCTCTCTCTGCCTGCTCTGGGATATCCCCACTTCCATGCTTTGGCGTACACACCATTTCTCTAAACGACATACAACTCAGTTCCTCCAGGAACTCTACTGATTGCATACTATGTTGTGCCCCCAACTGGCTCCCAAGATCAAGGATCTTGCTCTCCAAATGCCCAATTAGCTGGCACCGGTGGCAGACAAACCCACCATGGAAATCTCTTTCCAGAAGTGCAATCATTCTGCAACTGTCACATAGTTTTGGCCACATTTTGAACCCCCTACCTAATGACCTCGCTCACCCTAGATAACAAAGAAAATTATTCTTGCCAAGACAGAAGCTCAGGAACCAAAATTTATTAACCTGAGAAACCCTAAGCAGCGGTCACAATAGAAACCGCGGGGAAACTATGTAAAAGGAAAAGAAGCCTCTTTTAGCAGGGGCTTAGTTTCAGTTAACAAAAATGAATGACTAAATTAAGACTAACTTGATATGTAGTAAGCACTCTTAATGAGCCGACTTGATTTTATATAGCCCCAGTACTATTAATGTACTAATCTAAAAATATCACAGGCTTAGCTCAGAATCCAGATAATGGGTAATTCCGTTTTTGTTTTGATGCCCTTGTTACTAATAATTACTGTGCAAAATTTTAGGCCAATATCTCCACTAGTTTTGGAGATATTAAGCCAACAAAAAGGGGGCGTGGCCCCATATTTAGCATAAAAACGAGTTCTACAATCAAACATCCATAGTTTGATGGCTAATAACTTTTGAACTGTTCACACTACATGGTTCAAATTTTCACACGATTCCTTGATATAATAAGGCTCTGTACACAGAAGGAGAGCTTTGTATGTGACATATTTGCAGATTTATGGCATGCCAAATATGGCTTCCTGGAATGCGCGTTCATCCATGGTAGCACTTTTGGCTCTCTATATCTCCAGATTTAATGACACCAGATGTCTGATTCTTTTTAAGATATGAGACATGTTACAGATATAACATGTTTTGCTGATAGTACCATAACAATAATTATACTTTCTCATATGTAGGCCCCTAAAAATGGAAAAAAGCTTGTCGCGTCTGTATTTTTAATGCTTATAGCAAAAATCTGACAAGGTCTACCAGAAAACAAATTAGATCAGTGAAAAAAGCAAGGTCTAATTGATATATGTACCAAATATGAAGTTGACGCTTTGAAGAAAACTATTTTATTCAAGCTGTTGAATATAGAGGGTTTTATGACATTTATGACAAGTTTTTATTTATTATTATTATTTCTGCCAGTCCTGTATACATTTTCCCATTCAAAGATAATACATACAAAGAAAATGGTGTTTGACTCCACTGAAGCAGATTTATATTAAAAAAAAAGCAAATAAACAAAATTATAAATACAAAGATAAGGTAAAAAAAATGGTAAAAAGTAAAAAGAACAAAAATCCCAGCAATTATTTACGCAAGAAAAATGCTATTATTGCCTAAATAAGTGCATGCCAACCCGGGTTTTGAAATATGGACACCTAGGTTGAAACGCAATACCCTAACCACTAGGGTACATCAGTTGACTGGCCACCTGCTTTCCAATTGCTGATATAAAGAGTGGGTCAAGAAAACAAGTCAAGAAAACATGCATTCCGCTTGTACTGTTGCGCTCTCAGCATTGACACGGAATGACACAAGCATTCCCAGTCAGAAAACGAGTTCAAATGTATTCATACAGGCTGGACTATTGTTTGCATTGCCACTTCTTCAGGATTTTATACTCCAAAAAAATCTCACACATATGCCTTTTTTCTAATGGCAGGCCCTACAATTAAAATAATTTAGCCACCCCATGATGCAGTTGAGAAGCTGTCGCACAGAAGTGGACAATATGAGGGCAATGTTGGCGATGTTGGATACCACGGCCACAGAGGGCGACAACATTATCATCATGGTTCATCAGCAAAATGTGCATAAATGTTGGCTAATTATATCGGCAAAATGATTTCATCATTGTCTGCTATAGAACCTTTGTGTTAATGCGATAATCAAAAAGTATTTCATCGATCCTTTTAAAATTTTGCATGCCTTTAGATCTTATCAAAATGGAGAACTGTTTTGATTTTGGGCCTTGTATTATCAGTAATAACAAATTAATTTGCCCATTAAATTCCTGTAACATCTGAGTTCCATAATATTGTCTGATATGGAAGCAATATCAGCTCGAAATATGTCCATTTGATTCTTTCAGTCATGTAAGTCGATACCATGGAATCATCTTAGCGGTGCCTCCTCTGCATCCGCCGCAGATCCTTCGTGTTAATGTGGTGACTCAAAAATTATTCTATAGATCCACTTCAAATTTTACATGCCTATAGTTCTCATCAAGATGGAGGACTGGTTTTATTTTGGGCTTTGTATTATAAATAATCATATTGTCTGATATGTAAGCAATATCACCACGAAATTCGACAGTCATTATCAATTATTGCTGATTATTATGTGATGTAAGGATTTGCTCTCTCCTGATTGGTCGAGGCTAGCCCCGCCAGTCACTGTAAACAGTAATACCGAAAGGCGTGAAAGGTGAATATAAGAATCCGAATATAACAATCCGGCGATCTCAAAATACAGGCCGGACATGTCCCTTTATGAAAATTAGAACAGGGATCATTTTCCTTTTATTGACGCGGACATGTCCCTTTATGAAAATTAGGATAGTCCTGGCTAGTTCTCAATCATTTTCCTTTATTGTGGCGTTTTCCAATTATTAGTCCTGATGTTCTCAATTTTCTGAAGACATGGTTTCTCTCCATATGTGATCTAACAGGCGATGAAAAATCATTCATGGGGTTTGCTTAATTCAAATCAACGTTATTCAAAATTACTCTCGGTATTGAGTGAAAAAGTGGCAAATCATCCAGTTTAAATAGGCTATAAAAGCATAGTCCTGAAGCCATTTAAAAATTTTGAATAACGTTGATTTAAATTCAAATACACATCCAAACATTTATTAGATGAATGATTGTCCTCCTGCTCTCGATCGGGGAGAACAATCAACACCTGTTAAGTGTGGAGTGCTCTCGGAGTAAACCTTTTTAAAATTACTCTCGAAAATGACTGAGAACAGGTCAGGACTAATAATTGTTTAAAACAGATGTTTTGTCCAAAGCCAATTTGCTCAGTTCTGCTGAATTTAATAACATGATTTAAATTCGCTGTTAGATCGCATATGGAGAGAAACCGTGTCTTCAGTTGCCAATTAGGATAATTGGAAAACGCGTCAATAAAGGAAAATAATTGAAAACTAGCCAGGACTATCCTAATTGTCATAAAGGGACGTGTCTGTGCCCTACCAATTCCCTGTTCTAGCGCCGGGCCTGTCAAGATAAAAGTAGATGAGGCTTCCCTGCAGGAGCTGCTGACAGGGTCCATATTTCATGATGCTTCGTCCCTGTGAGGTTCTTTTCATTAAAGTTGTCGCCCTTCTCTATTAAATATTTTCAAGCAGGGTCATATAATAAAACAGTTATTGACTTCAGTTGTAGGTGAATCCAATGATTTATCCACCTTGGACAAGTGATATTCACCACTTGTCCAAGGTGGATAAATCATTGTATTCCCTGAACTGAAGTGAATAATTTTATAATATCACACCAAATATCAATTGATTCTATAATACTTAAGCTGTTTAATTTATTACTAACCACATGAGAAATAGGTACAGTTGTGTTAAAAAAAATAGCAGTACAACATCAATAACCTGATGAACCAATTATGAGTAGTAGTGATATTTCTACATGGCAAAGAATTTACTTGTAGATGTAGCAGTGTAATAGAAAAATAACAGACCCAACTGTCATGACATGCACGCTGCTTGTTCTGAGTAATTGTCTCTTTCATTGAAAGGGGCATGTTCAAAATAATAGCAGTGTGGAGTTTGATGATTAGAGAATTCATTAATTCTGAGAAGAAACAGGTGCCATTAATTATCCTTTATTGAAGAGGAAGGGAAGCAAATATTTCACACAGTTATAAAATATATTTCCATCTGAAATGCAAAGTAAAATGGGCCGTTCCAAACATGGTTCAGAGGAATGACGTAAGTGGATTAAAAAGTTGATATGAGAGTGGAAAACGTTGAGAAGTGCAGCAAATGATAGAATGCCCAGCTAAAATGATCTTTAAAATGGCAACAAAAACCTGAAACACGCGGAAGGAAACGAGCAACTACTGTTAAAACGGATCAAAGAAAAGTCAGAATGGCAAAGATTCAGCCAATCAACACCTCCAGAAAAATCAGGGATGATACAAAATTACCTGCAAGTGCTGTTACAGTCAGAAGAAGTTTGATCGAACCCAAGCTATCAGCAAGAGGCCCCCCTAATGCACCATTGTTGAAAAAGCGACACAGAATCGGTCACAATTTGCCAAGAAACACATCGATTGGCCCACAGAGAAATGGAATAATATACTGTGGACTGTTGAGAGAAAAATTGAAGGGGTTGTTTCCATAAGTGCTCAAGTCCATATTCATTAAAAATCAGATAAGACTACAAATCCATTCTTTCATTTTTTTTTAAAGATTATTTTTTTGAGAATTTTCCTTTATTTGATAGTTATACACTGGAGAGAGACAGGAAAGTTGGGAAGAAGAATGGGGAAGACATGCGGCAAATGACCCGAGCCAGAATCGAACCCAGGTCGCCACAGGAAGGACACAGCCTTTATGGTGCGCGCGCTTAGACTGCTGAGCCACCATTCTTTCATTGATGAGGAATAAGCCACATATGCTAATTTTGGCCAAGAAGAACTCAACTACAATAAAAATGAGCAGAGAATTGGAAATTCCCCAAATTCCCCTACTCATAGCGGTGACCAAGTCCAGTCTAAAACTTCTACAAGTACACAAGTCCAGTCAGCCAGTCAAAGCATCGCTTAGAAAATTGATTGGCCAATAGCAGCCACTGTCATTTTCTGACCTAACCAAAATGGCTGACCCACAGGCCAGGATGTGTGTGTGTGTGTGTGGACTCAAACCAAAGGAGCTAAAAAAAAGAAAGAAAAAAAAGACCCAGGCAGCCAGAAACATGGGCTCAAAAAAAGCAAAAAGGAAGTCTGGCAAAAGATCATCTTTTTTAGCTACTTTTTTTGGCTGAGCCTTCTAATTACCACGCCACATCCCTAGCAGTGACGAATGAAGTCTTTTAACCTGTTCGGATGGTGGTACTGCCCATTCATAATTTATGGAGATTGGTTTTTATTGTGACCTTTGTTCAGCTGCATTTACCTTCTATTTCACTGTATTCATCTTCCATTCATTTTCTTCAAGAAGCTTTTTGACGTTGATGACCATAGTATACTGTTTTGACTATATTTGCTGTACATTTTCATTAGAAAGTGGTGTGTTTTGTTTTCAAGAAGATGCTCTGTTTTAGTACTCTGAAACAATAAAATTTCATGCTGTTAATTTTTAAAGAAAAGAAAACACTCCCCCACACGGTCTTCTCTCTTGCAATGTATTTATTAGTCGACGTTTCGGTCAACTGACCTTTCTCAAGACAACAAACAGAATAAAACGGAGAGCACATCTTAAAGGTCGGCTGGTAGGCCTACGTGGCCCAGTCAGGTAAAATCAGATAACCACTAGTAAGACGCATCTCATAGGTAAAAACATCAATACAAATAGCAGTATACAAAGGTAATAATAACCCCGAATAGGGAAGACAATAATACAGCATATTTGCAGTACATACTAAAATAGAAAATGTTTACAAGCCATAAGAATAACAATGTTTACAGTACAATCATTAGATGGAAAACATGGTGGTATGAGGAATTTGCGGCATGAACAGCAAATGGAAAAAAATGCCGCCGCCTAATCCTCCCAACCCCTGAAAACAGGAGAGGAGACCAGATCAGAAAGGCTCTGTCATAAGTAAAAACTGTAAATATAAACAGTGTGCGAAATAAAGAAATACAGTCAATAAAAGACAAGTTTTCTATAATGAAAGAGACCCACCAAAATTAGGGAACTAAACTCACAACATAACATTGAGGGGAAGTTCATCATTCAATCCTTGAGGTATTAAAGTCTGTAAAGTAAATATCCAATAATTCTTGCGACATTTTAGCAGCAAATCAAGATCACCGCCACTCCGTGGAAGGCTGACTTTTTCGAGACCTCAGAAACGCAAGGTAGAAATGTCATGTTTTTCATAATTGAAATGGATAGCCACAGGAAAATTTCTGTCATTTATGTGTATGGAGCTTTTGTGTTCACTCAGTGGCGTAACGTGATCTGCGTGGGCCCGTGTGCAGACCTGACGACGCGGGCCCCACCCCGATCATATGCAGCTGCTCATGTGTGTTTTTTCTACATGGATGAAGGCGTTTAATGTCATAGCATTCACTTTTTCAAAGTGCAATGCTAAGTGTTATAGGGCCTACGTACAACACACACTAAGGGTTACTACACTATTTCATTCTATAATATAAAGTTTCCTATTTATTTCTTAACATTATTATCTTAAAATTATTATCTTAATAATGGTCATCATCAAGAACAATAAGGCATAATGAGCAAATGAACGACACATTAACATAACTTTATTGGGATGATATGAAATTTTGTGAACAGCAAGGAATTGTGGGAACAATAATCAGCGAATGAGTGGACATCGTAAAAACAGTTGATCTGTGCTCACGCTAATGCAGAAAAGGGGAGAGCGGCTTTTAAGACTCTATTAGCTATGAAACCAAATGTGCTTCATTTCGGCACCTTGGCCAACCTTTCCTCCTGCTCCTTACGGTCTTGCCGCTTCCTGCATAAATACTTCGTTTGTAGCCTATCTTGCATGCAAGATTAAACCATAGACTGTCCTCGGATTAAACGATCGGACCGTGACATCGTCACGTGGGTGGTCTATGGAATGTTGTACATTACCCAGAAACTCTTGCTGTCTCAATGACGATATCAGAATAGCAGAATAAACTTATCATTGTTTGTTTTATTAAGCATTTTCCAAAAAGAAATCTAAATTATTTCATGTTATAACGACTTTTTTGTTCAGATAAAATGATGAATAACGTACCATGATGACATCGACTTGCCAGCACCATGACTGAGAAATGAATGCAGTTGCAGAGGTATAAATATTCATTAGCATATTTTCAAAGACTATTACTTGTAGGTTTTGGTTGGTATGAGAGTTTTAACAGTGAAGGAAACCTATGCTGACGTCTTTCGGGCCCGGGGGTGCCCATTAATGGGCCCCCCCTGCCACCGGGCTCCAGTGCCGTTGCACTCCCTGCGCCCCCTATTGTTACGCCACTGTGTTCACTTATGCATTGTTTCAGTTTCCTAGATTGTTTTATCCACATATGCTAAACCACAGGGACAACGCAGCATATACGTGTATCACACGTGTAGATGCACAAGTTATTACCTCTTTTATAGAAAATTTCTTATTAGTATGGGGATGATAAATGGACCTGCGCACTTCTGGAAATCAACCCTTCAATTGCTCTTTTTGGGTCTAGTGGTCGCTGAGTGTGTCAGACAATCCTGGGGTACTGAATTCAAGCCACAATACACTGTGAAGACCGTGATGAACAGTGGTGTAAAAATCATGTTGTGGAGATGTTTTTCATACCCAGGCACCCTCTGACTGGCAGGTTTTTAAAACACTAAGAAATAAATGCTGCTTACTGATAAAAAAAAAAAGGCTAAGTCCGAATATTTTATCTCGTCATTGGCAAAATCCCACAAAATTCTGGAAAATTGTCAAGTTCCTGAATCATGGTCCTTCCTCATCATTACCACTCTCTATACACACTGATTCTGGACCTATTACTGACAGACACAAAATCTGCAATTTTTTTAATCGGCATTATATGGCGGCCAGAAACCTTTTTGAAAATTTTAATAATCAGTCTTCTTCAGGAGATACGTCTGACCTCTGCTCTAGATCACTCATAAATTCTCCAAAACCTAGAGTTTATGAGGGGTGGAAGTAACAAAATTAATTGATAAAAATGGAGGTGATGAAAACGCATGTGAATTAAAAATGGAGGTGATGAAAACATGTGAATTGAAAAATAGTCATAAGTTATCAAGTGAATGTATTGTGATATATTGTCAATTGATTTGATAAACTTCATTCTACTATATATCATTTACCACACCTGACTGACATTTATCGTTTACAGCAAGTAATTTTTGTTACTTCTGCCCACACCTAGCTGACATTTATCGTTTACAGCAAGCAATTTTTGTTACTTCCGCCCAAATGACAAATCAAAAACCATGCCCACTGTGACTAGCTGATGTTTTTGGCTCTCAACTTGCAGGCCTTAATGCGCGCCAATTTGCGTCATGATTACGCCGACAAAATAAGGCTATAGTTTGCGTTCAGTCTTACTCGCTAGCAAGCTAGTTGGCTACCTAGCTAGCAATAGTATAGCTAGCGCACCAATGTATTTAGCTACATAGCCAACTGGCTAGCGAGCTAAAAAGGCTGCAGTTCGCTTTCAATGCGTACAGTGTCATACTCGTTAGCGAGATAGTTGGCTTCCTAGCTAGCAAGCCAAAGTGATATCAAACTGTGTGTCATAGCTAGCACGCCAATGTATATAGCTACATGGCCAACTGGCTAGCGAGCTTAAAAGGCTACAGTTCACTTACAATGGAATACTCGCAAGCGAGCTATTTGGCTACCTACCTAGCAAGATAAAGAGACATCGATATCTATAATGTTATAGCTAGCATGCAAATGTATTTAACATCCTAAAGTCGCTTTCACACCGGACGCGAAACAAATTTTTTGCACGACAGATTACATTCAAAGTCAATGCAAAGACTCGAATACATGCGTTTTTGCGTCCCCTGGAAGCCTCTGAAATCTCAATTTTGATTTGCGACAAAATGAAAGTTTACATTCTCAAGGCCCTCTACATTGTAAGTACTTGTACATGGCTTAGGATCCCCATACTTTATCTGTGGTACTTTTGGGCAGAAGTCCATATGTACAAGAAGTAATGCAGCTCTCATGGCATGTACAAGGAAATTATGAGGTCATAAAGTTGGTTCCGCAGGTTTTTGACAAGGAAAAAGCCCCCACATTTTGGAACAAGTTGGTCATGTGGGCAAATATCCAGAGCCACCAAATTTTCTATCAGTAAAAGGTACATAGGTTTTTAAATAATATATCAAATTTAACTTTGGTACTCGCCCCTAACTATTTTTTTCTGGATTTTTCAAAAATTGTTCTTTTTTTCACTTATATCCGGAAATCCTTACTCTGCTGCTCAGTATCCTCAGTAGTTCTGTCAAACACCATTTTCACTTGCATAGTCACTTAAATAACAAAATCCTTTTGTTCTTAACATTCAGGAAAAATTTGCCATGCGCTTTGCGACTTCAACAGTCATTTAAAGGTGCCCTGTGTAATGGCAGTCAAAAATTAAATTAATACTCTACACACTCTAAAGAAAATGGGGGCAGTATACCTGCAGAAAGTGAGTTTGTCTACCCTAGCATAACAATCGAGAAACGGCACAGTCCCTCCTTCCATCAAGCCTACTGTCCATGCTCCGCCCCCACCTTCCCAACGATCCCGGGCCCAGAGGCTCAGAGCCATAGCCGACTATCTACAATCCAAACAGGGCGCTCTGACTCCAAAAATCTGATATAAACACATGAATGAACGTCAGTTGATGTCAAGTGATTCTGTACTATGACATGTTCAAGCTACTCCCCTTCACCCGATCCAGTAAATATGTCCAAATTATGTGTCATTGTTCATTCAAAATAAATTCATTTGCTAGATAACATTCGCTGCTGTTGAGCAAGCGAGCGTCAACGTAACAGTAGCTAACATTAAGCGCTAATGCTGAACCAACATTTGCGTGAATAAATCTATCTGATGCCGGACTTTACCATAACCAGAATCAGCTGGCCTCTGATCCCAAAATCAGCTGGCCAGTCGATCGCCACTGTTAGTTGACCATCACCTTACCATACGTCGTCAAAACAGCTATAGCGGAGTTCAAATTTATGAAGTAATCTTAGCTGCACATGTACAAGTAAAACTAGGGACAAGATCATTTTAGAACGTTACATATGCCGCCCGCCTGATGCTAATTTCACAGTATGCAACCAGTTTGCCTGATATGCAGTCTTCATTAGCAAGACCTCTTCTAGCAATCAAGTATCATTAGTCACAACTAAACATTCTGTCATGTTTCATTACATTATGCAATGTTTTCCGTAACGTCTCGTGCGTTCATTTAGGGTTCATTATCCTTCCACAAGATTGACATCAGGTTCAAGTACGCCCTCAAGCCGTGTGATTTATTCGTGCACTGCAGTTTGGCTAGCTGTTATGTTGCCTGCATACCGCCACCCATGGCAGAAATACCGCCACCCTCAGGATGGTGTGCAGATAGTGATTTACTGTGTTAATTCAGGTTGATATCTCTGCAGCACTATACCTTGTCATCTTTTTTATGACATCATTGCCCTTATTTCTTCTCATTCTTTTGCTGTGTCTAGCTCATTTTTTGGATATTTTGACCTCAATTCTTACACAGGGCACCCTTAAGTTACAGTCTACTGGTTGAAATACATTGTAACATCTTCAAACTTAGTGGACTGGATCTACATGGTACTCCAAATTGGGCCAAATGTGCAGACAGTTCTATTTTAAAATCCCATCACCAAAAATGTAAATGTCTATTCTTCACTGGTATTTCAGTAGTTTTTCAAAATCTTCAAAACACAACCTATACTGCAGACCACCACGGCCTTGAATTTCTGGCGCTTTGACACAGCATATTATGTCATGGAATGGTATGTGGCATATGTCTTTCCTTGATTCAGGAGGCCATGAAAGATTGAGTTCACGCCACTTGAAGAAGTCCACCAGTACATCACTACGGTCATCAAGCCGTTCAACTATTTGCGATATACCATTTGCTATAATACATGCAGGCAATGTACTTGCCAGGCTGATATTTGCCCGCACGGAAAGAACCTATATAAACATGAAGGTTTTAATATAGGGCCAGATATAGGTTTCGCATATATGCAACATACATAAAATTGGCCGTTTTCATATATTATAGGTACATATAGGTGCATATATGTACCTATATGCACCTATATGTATATATATGTACCTATAATATATGAAAACGGGCAATTAAAAGTTCCACTTTTTTTTTTTATTTGGTATTTCCAATCCCATCCGAATTTGGGATGTCCAATTAGGGAACTACGTACAAGTTCTTAAGCTTATTCGCATATGCGGCCCCCTGTTGACAATTTAGGAGAATGTACACAGTCCGCAACCGGTAGTAATTGCATTTTATACACTGGCTGGGCAAAACTTTGCAAGCTCAGAACGAGGGCGGAGGATAGTAAAATACCTTTTTTGTCAGAATCTGATATATGAGCGCCCGTCTAGCCAACAGGATGCGCCTAGGGGAACTCTAATCTACATAACCCTTCCCAGCAGACCCTTCGCAATTTGCATCCCTGTAGCGCATTGGCCAATTGCGCGCTTCTTCTGAAAAGAGCTTCCGACCACTGCTGGTTGATACAAGGTGGAGATTAAAACCTATATGTTTATATGGGTTCTTTCCGTGTGGGAATTTAAGAATCCTTGTTATTTCATCCCTGTAGGAAAAAGTCGGGGACCTTTAGTTGCTATACAAGCATCTCAAATAAAAGACAAGTGTCTGTTCATTGAAACTGTGAACAGAAATGTAGACTTTGTCTTAAAATTCATTAACCACAGTGAAATGCTCAAATAGATGTGGGGATGAAAATGACTTTTGAAAGGCATGTTTACTTGAATGTATGTTCTTCTTTGTACTTTTATTTTGTTATTTTTGTTTTATTTTGCTACATTTAGACTAAGGACCTCTAAGGACCTCCATTTTCATCTAGAAACTGCATTACAGACAAGACAGAAAACATTGCATTTGATGGATGTAACAGTGTAGTGTATAACCTTTCAGTGGATGTGTATGAGCTGTAATGATGTGAATTCAATTTTATTTAATCTGGTGAATCTGGCAGTGACTTAAACTTGAAAAAATGCTTAATTGATGAAATAAACATAATCAAACCATTTTGTTTTTATACATTTCCTTCTCTTCCACAATACACAACTCAATCTTCATAGAATGGAAATAAGTATGGTCAAGAAAGAATTGATGACCTTGTTATTGTTAATGTTTCAGGAAAAAAATGTAACAAATATACTCAAAGGCAATGAAAACGCAACACTCTAAATTTTGGTTTATTTTTGCTCAGGACCTGAGTAGTCCAAATTGAGTGACCATTGGGGTCACAATGTGTACCTAATTACACATGAATGATCATCATGTAACTCAACAGTGTGAGTTGGACTCTCATCAATCCATATTGAGTACAACATATGGGATTAGGAGTTGTGCAAGTACAGCGGTTGAAATGAAGGAGGGGTTGTCTTCCCTATATAAAGGCATGATAAAAGCCACACAAAAAAAACATTTTAAAGTGTCATAATGCCACGTCTGTCGACTGAACAACGGAACAGGGCCCTGGGTATGCTAGAGGCAGGAGTAAGTGCCCGGCAAGTGGCTCACTGTTTTGGGTGTAGTACGTCCTGCATCAGTATGTTTTGGGTGCAGTATGTCCAACTGGGACAAGCTCTTTCATCAAGAGTACCCAGACCTCAAACCAGGCAGCAACTCCAGAATGAACTACAGGCAGAGTGGCGACAACTTTCCCAAGACAACCGAAGAAGCTTAGTCAGGTCCATGAGGAGACGTTGTACTGCCTGTGTGGATGTTCGTGGGGGTCACACCCGATACTGACTGAAGAGTTTGATCGCAAAACAGGTTAACCACCAAATCCACATTTTGCTTGTTTATTATCTCAAACAATAGAGAAAAGATAGTCTTATGCTGATGTGAAATCTGATTTTTGACAGGTGAAATATATTCAGAGCTTTTAATTGGAAAAATGTATGTTTTTTTGCAAAACGGCTTAAGTGCCACCTCCGTTTGTTTGCAGAACGGGTTAAATCCAGTTGTTTCACAACTAAACAACAAGGAATTAGTGTTTTATGTGCATGAGTGTATAATATTTTGTGTTTGTGTGTGTGTTTGCTTGATTGGGTGCGTGATTGTCTGTGTACAACCCCAATTCCGAAATAGTTGGGACGAAGTGTAAATTGTGAATCAAATCAAAATGCAATGACTTTAAGATCACATGACCCAATATGTTATTTACAATAGAACATAGATAACATTTCAAATGTTGAAACTGAGACATTTTACATTTTTATCCACAAAATGAGTTTATTTCAAATTTTTTGGCTGCAACAGGTCTCAAAAAAGTTGGGACACAGGCAAAAAAGGCTGATAAAGCAATTAATATAAAAGAGAATCAGCTGAAATATTATTTAGCAAGTAAAAAAGGTTACTGGCATCAGGTGTGTAACATGATTGGCTATAAAAGGGATGTCTTAGAGAGGCTGAGTCTCTCAGAAGTAAAGATGGCCAGAGGCTCTCCAACCTGTGAAGGCTTGCATTAAAAAATTGTGGAATACTTTAAAAACAATGTTCCTCAACGTCAAATTGCAAAGGCTTTGAAGGTCTCATCATGGACATTGCATAACATCATCAAAAGATTCAGAGAAACTGGAAAAATCTCTGTGCTTAAAGGACAAGGCCGAAGACCTTTACTGGATGCCCGTGACCTTCGGGCCCTCAGACCCCACTGCCTCACTCAGATTCAGATGAACTTTATTGTCATTGTTACAGAATAACAACGAAATTAAGTTTGGAGAGAAAGTGCTCCGGGCTGCTGCAACGTGCGTCGCGCTGCCAACTCCACTTTCTTCTTCGAAATTAAAGGTTGCGGTTAACACAGAGCACAGAAAATAACACATATTGATGACATCAGACATAATACACATCAGGTTTATAACACGACACGCTGGAAACGCGTAGGAATTTTTTCATGGGAATGGGGGGGGATGGGAGGTGGGGGAAGAAGGGGTTAATGAAAAATGAAAAATGCGGAGGCAGCCTGTGGCAGAGGGAGGGGGGGGTGGAATGCAGAGTCCAGAAGTCCTTATCAGGGGCAGAGTGTTCTGCCCTTACCAGGAGGGGGGTGGAATGGAGAGTCCAGAAGTCCTTGAGAACCGATCCGTGTGAGGCTGAGGCAGACACAGGGGAGACGCGGAGTGGGGGGGGGGGGGGGGGGGCCTTGTGTATTTCAGCAGGACAATGCAAAACCACATACTGCAGCTATTACAACAGCATGGCTTCGTACTAGAAAAGTCCATGTGCTGAACTGGCCTGCCTGCAGTCCTGATCTTTCACCGATTGAGAACATTTGGCGCATAATTAAATGAAAAGTCCATCAAAGGAGACCCAAAACTCTCCAGCAGCTGGAAGCCTGTATTAAACAAGAGTGGGATCAAATTCCAATGGCTAAACTCAAGAATTTTGTCTCCTCAATGCCCAGACACCTCCACTCTGTGTTAAAAAGAAGAGGGGATGCTACACCATGGTAAACAGGCCCCTGTCCCAACTTTTTTGAGACCTGCAGCAGCCATCAAATTTGAAATGAGCACATTTTGTTGATAAAATTGTAAAATTTCTCAGTTTCAACATTTGCTGTGTTATCTCTGTTCTATTGTGAATATATACTGGCTGGTGTGATTTGAAAGTCATTGCATTTTGATTTTATTCACAATTTACACTTTGTCCCAACTATTTCGGGCCTGAGGTTGTATTTGTGTGTGTGAGTATTTTTGTTACATGCACTCACATTTGTGTTTCAGGACCACAGTGTTTGTGTGTCCAGTGAACCAAGACTGACACTGGGTGGTGGGTATGTGTGTGTGTGTGTGTTGTGCATGTGTGTACATGAATATGTGTGTATGTGCATGCATGCTTGTGTTTGTGTGTGTGTGTGTGTGTGTGTGTGTGTGTATTTATGTTTACATGCACACACACATTTGTGTTCAGGACCATAGTGTTTGTCCAGTGAACAAGGACTGACATTGGGTGGTGTCGTGTGTGCATGCGCGTGTTTTTGTGTGTGTGTGTGCGTGTTTGTGTATGTAATTTTTGTTTACATGCACGTACGTTTGTGTTTCAGGACCATCGTATTTGTGTTGAACCAAGACTGACATTGGGTGGTGTTGTGTGTGTGTGTGTGTGTTTATGTGTGGGGGTGTGAATGTGCACAGGCAAGTGAGTGTGTGATTTTGTGTTGTTCAGCAATATTGAATGAATAGAGTTTCCCGACACTACAACAAAGAAACATACTTATTTGATTGGATTTAACCCGTTTTGCAATAAAAGCAAGCTATGGATTTAACTCGTTTTGCAAGAAAACAGTAATTTTTTGGTTTTTTTCAAGAATATTCCTGTAGCTGGATTTGAAATGAATATGCCAATTGGTTAACATTTGGCTCATATACAATAGTAGAAAAGACCATTTTTGAAAGTTTTACAGAAATAGTAATTACACAGAAAGCCATTTTTTTTCAATTCAGACTCAGTGGAGTTAACCTGTTTTGCGATAAAACTCTTCAACTGTTCTTTTGAGTTCATTTTTAAATGTGTGTTCTGTTCAGTCTTGTTGTGATTTTTCATTTTCAACTTGTGCTCGTTATGTTTAATGCATCTGTTTATTATTTTCCAAATCGGCCCATTAACACATTTAATTCATCAAAGTCAACCCACCCATCATATTTGAATTGTTAAAATAAGAAAATAAATTTGAGTCACAAAATGATTCAAATCCAAACTGGTGTTGCGTTTTCATTGCCTCAGAGTATAGTATTAGATATTTGTGTTGATATCATAGCTTTTTGTCTCCTCTCACTTGCCATAGTTAATAATGACTGGTTTACACATAACATGCCGTTGTCACATGTCAACATGTATTTAGGATCAAGTGTGCTGCCACTTTCACATGTTCACATGCAATTAATCAGTTATTGCGTGAAATTCTTGTTATTTCTGTAAGGGACTTTGAACTAATATGCAGATATTACCTTGAGAATAAAAATATGAGCTAGGCATCATGTATGACAGTTGCAAAAGTGAGATATGAGCTATACAATAGGTATGACAAACAGAACCTGCCACTGGGTATATGAGCTATATAGGAGACCTATATGCCCTCTATAAGCACACATATGTACCTGAATTTGGCCTATATGCGGCATATATGCGCATATATGCTGCATATAGTTGCATATATGCGCATGTATGTTCATATAGATTCTTTCCATGTGGGTGGACGTGTCTGAAACAGTGGGCTCTTGTGAGGTGTACAGTGTATCGCCTAAATTTCCACCCAGCACTATGCCCTGGTGCGGCTACCTGGGGGAGATCAGAGAGCTTTCTACTTCATCTAATGTAAGTAGTGGCAATTTGTAGCTCATACAACCCCACTTCAAAAAAAGTGAACTATCCCTTTAAACTGAAAGGGTCTATAGGTGAAAAAAGAACATTTTTGAAAAATCCAGAAAACACAGTAAGGGTTGAGTACCAAAGTTGAATTTTGCATATTATTGAGATGTACCTTTCCCTGGTAAAAATGTGCTGGCTCTGAGTTGCCCACATGGCTAACTTTTTCCATGAAGTTGGGGCTTTTTCCTAGTCAACAACCTGCAGAACCTTATGATGACCTCATTATGACCTCATAATTTCCTTGCACATTCCATGAGGGGTGCATAACGTCTTAAGCTAACGAACTTGTGCCCAAATATGCCACAGATAAAGTATGGGGATCCTGAGCCATGTAGTTAAGGATTAGAGGGGCCTTGAAAATGTAATCTTTTATTTTGTTGCAAATCAAACTTGAGATTTCAGGGGCTTGCAACACAGAAAATATAACAGATGGAGGCATTCTGAAGTCAGATTCTGAAAGCCTGAGTAGGAATTAGCTCTTCTACTCTCAAAAGTTAAAAGCCTCCAAAAAATGCTTGCAAGTTCAGCGCGCAATTTGCGAGTGCCACAAAATGGCAAAACAACATTTTTTAAAATGTCCATATCATCAAAACTATTCGGAGTTGAGAGCTGAAACTTGGGGGTTCTTCCTAAAACATGTTAAGGTATTCTTCGGAATTTTTTCAAGGAAATCTAAGACCACTCACCGGGGCCGATTCCCTGTTTTGCATGAATCGACACGGAATGACCGTTCAGTAATTTAAATTGAAGTTAAATTTTGGGAGGGGCACCCCGGTGGCTCATCGGCCTAAGCGCGCGTACCATAAAGGCTGTGTCCTTCCCGCAGCGACCTGGGTTTGATTCCAGCTCAGGTCATTTGCTGCATGTCTTCCCCCATTCTTCTCCCCAACCTTCCTGTCTCTCTACACTGTACAACTGTCAAATAAAGGAAAATTCCCCAAACAATAATTAAAAAAAAAAAAAAAAAAATTTTGGGTAAAATTTTGTGTTTGAGTTTAAAGAGAAAACTGTCGACACTGCCATTTTTTTGAACAGATTAATATTCCTTTTCTTTGCTTCCTGTAAAAGAATAACACAGACTTTATCAAATTTGTTCAAGGGAGGGTCTGGAGTTTTTTGCTCAAAAATAAACACTAGACTTATACAAAGGAAATCCAGCTTAATCATCACCTATGGACTTCTAGTCCTGTGTGGTGGTGACTGTGTCTGCAGCGCCCCCTCCCCCTGCCTGTATTTTGGTCTTTTACTTTGTTTTGTTGTGGACGTGGACGTTTCTGGGCATAGAGTCGGTGTGCTCTCTCCAGCCAATGAGAGAGCTCAGGGCGTGTTGCTCTGTGGGCCTGCATAGAGCATAGCGACTGGAGCAGTCGCTGCCGAAGCAATGGCGGACACTGCCAAAAAAAGAAAATACACGAAGACGAAACGTGCAGCGAACAAAGTACGCTCGAAAACCAGAGAGAATATCGGCTTGGCTTTCACCCGCTTCCGAGCTCTGAAGGAGAGGCTGGGGCTGAATAGCGATGCGGAGTTGGCCTGCTTACTGTTGGACAGGTACGTGCCAAACACGGGATGTTAGCCTGCTTATTTAGCGACATGCTACGTAGCTTGTCGTGGAGGTATAAGCAGTTTATGTACACACTAAGTCCGAGTATGAAACATTGCAAAAACCTTTACATTTGCGCTGCTAACCGCCGTCTGAACGTTGTTCAGAGCATTTGAGTAGAGTGGAACAAGTGAAAATTTCCAATCGTCGCTGACAGACCTGTCCATTCCTCTGCTCTACTTACATGCTCTGGCGCTGATCACCTCTCAGTCGCCCACACGATCTGACAAGCCTATCTGACATTGTAAGTCGACTGTCAGCATTCATGGTTGTGACTGGAATTCTGTCCTTGTGTAAAATTGGTTTTGTCCCATTACAAACAATTCAGTCACACTCGTGTAATGTATTATGTACTGGCGTAATTGTAAGGAGACTGTCCGAGACACGACGATAGCAACTTTTTTTTTTTTTATTTGAGCATTTATGGTTGTAACTGTAAACGTAGTGTTGCAACTAGCATCCAAACTTAGAAGCTACTGGCCCGGTGTCTGTCTGTGTGCAAACGCACCGTGCTGGGCTGGGTGGGTGTATATTGGCAAGGCTGGCAGCGGCAGGGGGCGTGCATCGTTGAGCCCGAGAGGAGGGGCTCAGTTTGAATATTATGTTTATAAACAGCAATGGACAAAACTCCAGACTCAACCTTTAATGCTTTGATTTGGAATTGAATGTGAAATGTTTCCACTACATTTGAAATATGGAGCTGAAGGCTATTAAAAAAATATAGGGAGTTCCCGATAACGTAGGTTAATGAACAGGGCCACTCCCAATGCGCCGTCCTATTCGTCCTTACACCTACATATACCTCCTACATTCCCACAATCCCCGCTCGTCTCGTTTCTACATCGTTTACTCGCAAACCAAACAGCCCAGCGCACAGCAAGAATTCGCTTACCCGAAGCACGAAATCCTAAATCCTACTGAGTCCCTCGGACGAAGAATAATTCCAAGACTCTGATGCTCCAGAGGAATCTTCCCAATCTGTTCCCGCAACTCCCGTTTCTCCTCCACGCACCTGCCTGCGCTCCGCCATCTTTGTACATCCATCACGAAGCGTCACCCGCTCGCCCCAACCAGGGTGCTCATATTCTGGACCACGCTCCCCCCGCGATGACGACCGAGGCCGGCCTCCGCACCGCAGGAATTCCAGACCGCTGTCTCGCAGTAGCTACGCCCCTCATCAACTGCGGCGCTCAGAAGCAAGAGCCTGCGGCTCCCCAGCAAGGCTTACCACGGCTCGCACTTCAAGCTCATCCGAGGCTCCACGTTGGGCCATCGCCAGACTCCATCGGGCACTCAAGCAGAGGAAAATCCCCTTCCACCGCTCCGACAACAAGGCCAAACTACAAAAAATTATTCTCTCTTGACAACGCAGCTGATCCTCTCCATGTGCAGACCAGATGTATGCAGACCACACAGCACTACCGGGTTCCACTATCAACGTCCCCAGCACCAATGTCATCACGCTCGGCGACATCCTCTCGCTCCAGATTTGGCGGAAGTCACTCCTTCCGCAAACCAGACAGTACCTCCCCCCCCCCGCCCATGCCTGCTCCCTCCGTTTATGACCTCTTTGGTCTCTTTTCGTCCCCTTTTTTCATCCCCGTGTTCGCAGGCTGCACTTTTGCCCCATGCACATGCGTCCCATTCCCCCCCCATCACTTCCGCCAGACGAAACCCGGCTTCTGCGCTCCTGCAGTCCACAACCGAATTCTCCAAGGCTCCAGCAGTTCCGGTGTTAACTCACCTACACCCGAAGAAGCACTTGCTGTTGCCTCATCCACTCGTCTCTTCTCTACCGCACTATCTTTCCCCGCCCCCCTCCCTTCCCATGTTACTAATTCTGTGCTTCCTCCTACAGGTCCGCCCCTCCCATCAACTACTTCGCTGGCCCATCGCAGTTTCCCCTTACAGTTTCAGCACACACTAGCCACCGCCCTACCTCCCATACACCCCTCGTAGCCTATTCCAAACCCTTCGCCATTATACCCCACACTTAGACAACAGATTTTATCGGGCATTCATGCCGACCCGGCCCAGCTCATTCAACCATTCTATTTCTGCATTCATATTTTAGTAGTGAAAAAAAAAAATCCAAATCGTCATCGACCCCGCGCAGCTCAAACACCCGAATCCCGCTCGTTCCGGGAAGTTTGCGCGGACTGAGTTTGGCTTTCGCCGTTCCACTTTACCGAGACACAACCCCCCAGTCCTTTCCTCATCGGAGGCAAGAACTGGACGATTACCTTACACTCATTCTCGAACTCGCTTTACACTTGGCTATGTTGATATAATTGATGTGACTCCGCAAAGGATAACAATCTGCAAAATCCGAAACTTTCACTGACTTCGCAGCAACTAAATTCGCCATCACTCAGCAGTGCATCGAACCTAACAATGCCATTTAGCTGTCACTTCATTCAGACTGTAGAACGGATTCTCATGGCTTATTGCTGTATGAGCCTCGCAAACTCATTTGCGCAAATCTGTGTTTCACCAGCTACATGAGCACAGAAGTTATAAAGACTTCTTGATATTTTCGTAGTCAGCGATGTGCGGAAGAAAACACCATATAATTTCATAGTGCAATGTATAACAAGGCTTTCAAAAATAAATTAGACTTTCGTCGGCTCTACCAATTAGTCTGAGCAACTCTTGCTATATATGCACGTCATGTTCTTCGCAAATTAAATCTCATCCATTTATGGTGCTGTTGAATGATTGCCATGTTTATTCCAAAATCCTCAAATCATTACAAATGCTAATGTTCTTTGCCTCGCCGGCAAACATTCACGGATACTATGTGTATCCACCTCACGGCCACTCGCAGTGGCGCAGCTGACTAATGCTTCGCTAGTGCTTCAGTTATTGGTACCCTTTGCCTCGTTGGCAAACATTCACGGATACTACGCATATCCACCTCATGGCCACTTAAAGTGGCGCAGCTCTCTAGCGCTTGGCAAGCGCTTCGGCTATGGGTGCACTTTGCCTCGTCGGCAAACATTCACGGATACTGCCGCTTCTCCACCTTATGCCTCAGTTATACCTTCGCCTGGCTCCGTTCGCGGATTGCACGCACACCTCAACAGAGCGCGGAGGCATTTATACTTGGCGCATTCTTCGTTGCAGTATTCGCCGCCAAGATAGGGGGCGATAGAAAAAAAAACAAGTGGTGCCAGGCTCAACAAACCCCGCCGCTCGCACATACTTTGACCTACTTTTCCTAAATTCAATAGGCATCTATTCTGGGTCAGTGGTAATCCCTAAACCCAATTTGAGGTGAATCAGGCCATTAGTTTTGCTTCTAAAGTGTTAACAAACAAAGAAACAAACACACAAACAAACCAAACCAAAAACCATACCATTTGTCCTCCCCCTGCGGGCGGGGCGGGGTAAAAAAACTATAGGAAGTAGTAGAAGTAGGCAAAACCAATACAAGTAGAAGCAAGCGGAAAACATTTTGAACTGGGCAACACTAGTGCGGCTCGCAAAAAGTTTCAAAATCCTGGAGGTGCGCGACCTTGCGAAGCGCCAGTGCGTGTGGCTGTCGCCAGGTGCACGATTACATCATTCATGGCGCGCAAACCTCGCGCACTCTAGACTGTGTCGAGCATAATACAGCCACTCTCCGTGGCGCAGCTCACTAGCGCTTCGCTAGCGCTTCGGTTATTGGTGCCCTTTGCCCCGCCGGCAAACATTCATGGATACTACTTGTATCCTCCTCACGGCCACTTGTAGTAGCGCAGCCCACTAGCGCTTCGCTAGTGCTTCGATTATTAGTGCACTTCGCCTCATCGGCAAATATTCAGGAAGACTACGCGTCTCCACCTCACGGCCACTTGCAGTGGCAAGGTTCATGATCTCGGCCGACTTTCAGTCTCACAATCCACCATTCCTCCTCACCTGCACACCGTCCATCTGCCGTCTCCACGCTCAAGCACGTTGCTCCATGCAACCCGATTGGCCGCTCGCCCAACGGTGGTTAACCCTTTACTGACTGTCCTTCGTCTCACCACTCTCATCCGCCTCGCCAGTCGCGGCGCCTGGTTGGCTAAAGCCGATATCGCAAAAGCTTAGGGTCGTCCCACCCGACCCACATTTTTTAGGGGTTCCTCTGGCGTTTCCTGAAAGGGGCGCAATTATTTCGCTGTTCACCTCATCGTACCTCATCATCGTTTCCTCCCTCATTCGGGGTCACGAACGGGCCACCAAATGCATAACCATACATTATGACAACTGGACCACAAACAAAGGCCGTTCCCGCTCCCTCTCTTCATGCCATTCCTCAGGAAACTAACCCTCATTTCCACAAAACACCAGTTCATGCTCAAGGCCGCACATATTCCCGGCTATAAAAATGCCATCGCTGACGTCCTATCTCGCTTCTCTTGGCAGAGATTCAGACGCTTGGCTCCGCACTCGGACATCACTCCACTCCGGTTCCTCCGTTTTCTGCGACCGTCTACCCCTGTCCCCATAACTCGAGCCATTTGCCACTTTATCTCGAGATGCCATCCGAAACGGGTTCACTCCACGCTCACCTTACCCATTCCTCGCAGGATGGAAGCAATTCAAGAAATTCCATTCAGCCCTCCTACTGCCATTCCCAGCACACGACGCTGTTTCCATTACGAGCTTCATTTCGTACATTCACTCCATACACCACGTTCGACCAGCCTCAATACAAGACTACCTAAGCGGCATCAACTTCTTCGTCAAATTGGTCACTGGTTATCCGTGCTCGTCTATTTCCCACTCTCACGTGCAAACACTACTGAAAGGTTTACGGAAACAAGAACCTCCCGCTCCGACTAAACTTTTTCCCCTGACGGCAGACATCCCCTCTCGCTGCACCCAGACGCTGCGCTCAGGGTACCATTCTCCTTCCACGGATTCCACTCTAGAAGCCATGTTTCTATTGGCCTTCTTTGGTTTTTTTGAGATATGCCAAGTTCGCTCCGCTCTCCGCTAATAACAATCCTTCTCGTCATGCCAGCCTAAACGACATCTCATTCTGCTCCACCGACTGCCTCATGTTTAAGATAAAGAGTAGTAAAACTGATCAGTTCTGCATTTCTCAGCCCATATTCCTATTTCGCCTAGACTCTGCCCTCAGTCCGTTCGCGCCAATATCAAACTACGTCACCTATAAGATACAATAACCACGCTTCTCCCTAGGACCCATTATTCACGATCAACACCGGGGCCATAGCCATTCGCCACTGGTTCCTCTACCATTTCCGTCATGTTTTAATTAGATCCGACATTCCACCCAAATACTTCTCCTGGCACCCTTTCCACATCGGCGCCGCCACCACAGCATCCAAGTGAGGAGTGTTGAACCACCTGATTAAAATCCTCGGCCGCTGGACATCGAACTCGTATGCAAGCTATATTCACAATAATGTTGATGACGTACGTAGAGCCCATCTCTCGTTGATCCATTAACACTTTTTGGGGGCTTAGGAGCCACACGGACTCCGACAAGAGACGCGAGCCCCACCCTGAGTCTCGCCACCTGGGGACGCCCAATGTTTGCACAATCACAGACCAAGTCCAACATCACATTCGCCCTGAACTCCTATCCGCAGTTCCGCCCAATACTGCCCTCCACTTTGGGAGTGGTCCAGAATTCATTAAAGGGAGTTCCCGATAACGTAGGTTAATGAACAGGGCCAAACCCACTGCGCCTTCCTATTCGTCCTTACACCTATATATACCTCCTACATTTCCACAATTCCTGCTCGTCTCGTTTCTACGTTCCTCCCACCCTTCCCCTTTCCAAGATGGAAGCGAGAAACAGCCACCAACTGGGACCCCAGGGGGCTTAGGAGCCACACGGACTCCGACAAGGGACGCGAGCCCCACCCTGAGTCTCCCCACCTGGGGATGCCCAATGTTCACACAATCACAGACCAAGTCCAACATCACATTCACCCCGATCTCCTATCTGCAGTTCCACCCAATACTCTCCTCCACTTTGGGAGTGGTCCAGAATTCACTTTATTCACAGTTTTTAACATACTCCTTTTTTTTATAAATACACTGTCAGTGTATTTATCATTATTAATGGGTAAATATCGGCAATCTGAGCATACATAAGATAAAATTTGGTTCAGTGTGCGATAATTTCATTAGGCTATCTGGAGAAATACTGTAGCTAGGTTTTCTTTTTGGGGAGCTTTCTCTTGGGGTTTCCCAATATGCCCTTTGCTGTTGAATGTGATAGATTCAAGAAGATTGTAGCCACAGTGGCACCACTCATGGGCAAGTGCTTGGCAAAAATGGAAAGAAATATGGTGAATTCACATTCAACGTAAAACAAAGTACTACCTGGCACTATGTGGTACTGATTACATTTCTGCATTTGCTAATGCAGAGCATTAAAAGAATTCAGCGTGTTAACACAACAATACATGTGAATTTGCCATAACATACTACTAGACCATATCTCCTGAAGTTTTTTTTCAGATTTTTGATTGAATAATTTTTATCTGTTTTATGGGCCCTTTAACAGTGGGGCCAAAATTTCCAGATAGGACTGAGAAATTTTAAAAAATTATTTCTCAAAAACTGCGTGATAATTTTTTTTCTTAATCAGGCAATCAACTTTCCTTGGAACCATCAATGTACAATGCGAGCACCATTTTGATTGAATCGACGGAAGTGGGTTTAGTGGAGGCACTGTACTTTAACATAGGATCCTATAGAGAATATGGAAGACTGCCTGTGGAGGCCAAATGGTTGCAGATAGAGATTAAGTTTGTATTATCGACATTTAGGAAGTCATGTATGACCTATATTTTGGCTGTTTTAAAGTTGACCTCAGATGACCATGAAAGGTCAAACTTGAGGTCAAGCAAAATGTTACAATTTTCAAAGACTTCTAGGGTTGAAAATATAGAAGATTGGGAACATATATGTATTGAACTCTTATAAGAAGTCATATATGAACTTTCATTTGGTGGCCTTGAACTTGACCTTTGGTGACCTTTGAAGGTCAAACTTCAGATGGTGAAATTTCAATGACTTTTATCACCAAAACTTACAGATAGAGCTTAGGTTTCTATTGTGGGCATATAGGAAATCATGTATTAAGTTTCATTTTGTGACCTTGAACTTGACCTTCAATGAACTTCAACGGCCAAACTTTAAAATTAAATTTCAATTACATATATCAGCAAAATCTTAAGGTAGAAGACTGCTATTAAGCTTGAAAATCTTTATTTCATGACTTACATCAAATTGTTTATTGATATGAGAAGCAAACATTCAAATTGGCAGGGATGGAGGTGATTTGCATCAGTTATGCAAATTAGGTGTCCAAGATGGCCGCCGCAAAGGGGCATACCATGACAATTTCAAAACACCATACCTCAGTAACTAATAGACACATCAACTTCTTATTTTGTACACAGGTTGCCTGATCCAGCATCTATGGGCTAAACCTCTTAAAGTTGGATACTTCAACAAAATGCAAAGGTTTTTTGAAATTTTTTGAAAATTCTCTACCTCATTATATATTCAGCACCCCCCGAAATTAAAAGAGTACCAAAAGGGCCATATTTTTTAGGTTCAGGACAACCATCATGCTGTAAACTATTTATGTTCCAAACTTCATTAAAATCAGACTCGCAGTTTTTGAGAAATGGCGCGTGAAAAATGTGGAAATGGTAATGGAATTTTTATAGCAGTAATCTACCTTAACAGATAGACTGAAGGTTTGTATTGGAGACGTACAGGAAGTCATATATGAACTTTCATTTGGTGGCCTTCATATTGACCTTCGAAGGTCAAACTTGACCTAGTGAAAATTCAATGACTTCTATCATGAAAAAGGTCACAGATAGAGCCTAAGATTGTATCACAGACTTAAAGGAAGTCACACATGAACTTTCATTTGGTGACATTCAACTTGACTGTTGGTGACCTTTGAAGGTCAAACTTGACATAATACAATGACTTGTATTGCCAAAACAGTCACAGAGGAGCCTAGGTGTATATTAGAGACTTATAGGAGTTCATATATGAAGTCAATATGCTGACCTTAACTTGACCTTCTATGACCTTTAAAGTTCACAATTGACATTTTGAATTTTCAGTGACGTATCACCAAAACTGCTTCAGAGCTTAGTATTGTACAAAGTATTACAGGAGGAAATTTCACAGGAAATTTTAATAACTTGTATTATCACTGTAAGATTGCTTGCCGGTAAGCTACAGGACCCTTGGTCCTATTTTTAACATTAAAAAACTGTTGCCAAACATGCATAACTTGGGCAAAATACTGAAAATCATCTGAGAAGTCCTAACACACATCAAACGCAGAAACACCACACAAGACGAATATTATGACGAACTTAGTGAAGGACTTGGCAAATTTTTATCGCCAAACTTTGCCAACACATTCTTCTTCTATGTGACAGCTGCTTTAGCCCAGTGACATTCAAATTCTAAGATGGGCTGCAATACTTGCAAAACTGCAAAAGTTAGATTATGCTTTTCTGAAATGTTTTGCATAGACTACAATGTCTGGCAAAAAAAAAGTTACACACACTAATATTTCCTTGGACCACCTTTAGCTTTGATTAAGGCACACATTCGCAATGGCATCATTTTGATAAGCTTGTGCAATATTGCAACATTTATTTCTGTCCAAAAATTTATAAATTTTTAGCCAAGATCTTGTATTGACGATGGGAGAGGTGGACCGCTGTGTAAAGTCTTCTCCAGCACATCCTAAAGATTCTCAATGGGGTTAAGGTCTGGACTTTGTGGTGGCCAGTCCATGTGTGAAAATGAGTCATGCTCCCTGAACCACTCTTTCACAATTTGAGCCCGATGAATCCGGGCATTGTCATCTTGAAATATGCCTGTCTCATCAGGGAAGAAAAAAAATAATCACTGATAGAAAAACCTGCTCATTCAGTATTTTCAGGTGGTCACTTCATTTTTTTCAGCACATATTGTTGTTGAATCTAGACCTGACCAACTGAAGCTACCCCAGATCATATCACTGCCTCCACAGGCTTGTACGGGGGACACTAGGGAAGATGGGTGCATCACTTCATTTGCCTCTCCTCGAGAGGGGGCTGTAACATTTTGTGTTCTGTTCTGTACTGCTACCGCAAGCTACTGAGCTGCCACTTCAGTTACTGTCCTGCTCCACTAGAGGACTGGCCCGGGGCAGGGGCTCGCAGAAGCCTGCCAGTGCAGTAACTGTCCTGCTCTACCAGGGAACTGGCCCGAGCTAATGAGCTAGTGCCTCGAGGCACTGGAATTTTGCTGTCCTTACTAGCCCTGTCGTACCATGAGGGGACTGGCTCGAGACAGCAGTAGCATAGAATCTCAGAACCACTGACTGTACAGTCCAATGCCTGCCTTACGGGGCTGCCTAACGTAAACTAAACTCCACTATGGGATTTTCAGCAAATACCAACAGAAATAAATCATTGTAATGTACAATCCCCAACTTCAAAAAAAATTGGGACAGTGGCAACCACAGTAGAATTTTCACAGCGGCGATTTGAGACAACTTAACTCAGTAACTCCACAATTTTTTTCGTTGTGGCTCAAGTTAGAGTTGGCTACCTAGCTAGCATAATATGGCTAGGTACCAACTAAGAGAGGTTGGAGCCACTGGTTTTCTGTAGTTGCATGTGACGCATAAATGCACAAAGACGTCCAGTAGTTTGCAATGCAATGCAGCTAGTTTGTTGGGCTGAGTTGAACATTTCAGTTTTTGAGAATTTTATCACATTTGCCCATACATTTTTTATCGCCAGTATTTTCAAAAATTATCTCAAATTAACATCAGCTTACAGCCGGAAAAGTCAATTTCCACTGGATAGGCTATGGTTTAAAAGCTTTTGTCCAGCAAAATGAAGAAGGGAACATACCCGTCTGGACACTAAGAGGAAGAATAAAAGAGAAGAGGAGAAAAAAAGACACCAGGACAGTGGTCAAAATATTATTAAAATGAATGGAAGTAAGTTTTATTTCCAAATGATACAAGTGTATGAATGCACGGGAGCAAATGTCATACTTCCTATCACAAAAATGATTGGATTTTCCTGTTTCTAAAGGTGTAAATATTAATAATCAGGGCATATTTAACACACTGTATGATTACATGCACACAATTATTTTGGCTACAATGTAAGATGGAACAAAGCAGAAAAATATTTTTCGTGGTCTATTTTTGATGCACCAATCCCAAACCACGAGGTGACAAAGACGAAGATGTCTGCTGCGCAGATAAATTGAATTTGAAGGTAAAATAACTAGAAACTCCACCTCTCCACTGTTTGTGTAATTGTGACCACAAGTAAAAATGTCCTTTTTGAGAAATGTGATTTTTAAGTGTGACTTTTGTTCAGACCAATGAAAAAATCTATGAATCTAGCCCCAAAAAAGATTGAACACTGCAGCAAATTTTCATAACTATACCTGCTAGAGTATGCTCTGCATATTGTTTTAGCCATATGATCTTTCTTGTCGTAGTACATTATAAAACTGGAAACATCATGGTGCATGTATAATGTATATATTATACTTTCCAAGTACTTACCTGTGACTCGGCTCCTGCTCTTACTCCAGACTTGAGACTGGACAAATGTATTGCTTCTAATTATATGGATTATTAGAATGGAGTAAATGTGGCAATTTCTATTTTTTCTATATGACTTTATAGACCCCACAATCACACAAGTTAATGGTGCAAAGACTACAAAGAGCGCAATGTCAGATATTGTTAAAGCATAGCTTTGGGTTTTATGTGCAAGCAATACATAAGGTGGGTTAAGGCCATGCTTCTACATCTAATGGTGCCAAGTGCATTCACAAAGCCCACAACCAAGCAAGTTCACCAGCCCAAAAATGCAAAAAAAAAAAAAAAAGGACAAAAATGAAATGCAAAGAAAGAAATCTTGTATATGGTAAATCAAAAGTTATTTAGGAATTTAAATATAAACATTTATCATAATAGCAATAGCCAGTGGGACTCCCTCAATGAGTCCTATCATAAGGGACTCAGTTTTCTTAAACCCCTTTGCATCCCCTGGACTTGCTCAGATCATAAAGGACTCAGTTTTTTACACCCCAATGTATCCCTGGGACTCAATTTTTTTTTTCATTTCAATTAGATATTCTTCACCCAGGGTTCTGCATGCTGTAATGGCAGAGATTCCAGGGTAGTGCATTGTGATTTCATTCATGAACTGCCTTGACTACCAACAAAGCAAATGTGGGAGGATGTTTATTTTTAACGCCATTCTATTTTGCAGCTTCACTAACCTCTTCCACTCAGGAGTTGCCATCGGAGGGACTTTGGTAATGCTCTCACCTCGCCTTAAAGGGCATTACATCTCCAAACCCATTCCCATTTAGGTTTCCGAATTACCAAGTGTTAATTTGTTCAGTTGTGAAGATCAATCCATATACATTTTCCCTCAGCGTGTATTATTGTTCATTTAATGCAATAAAGCATTTTCTTATCCACATTAATGGTAAACCTAACATAAAATGTCAATGTCTTACGAAGCTTCTGAATTCCTGCAGCTCATAAAGCTGTATTTTTTTCTGGGTTTGTCTCAAATCGGCTTAATACACCTAATGTTTCTAAAAATGCGGCTGTGCCGATTCAGGTCCGCGTGTTTAGGCTGCTCATGCAAAAATAAAACTCTGTCAACAAACAGTGACATTACCATTATGCAGGTTGACACTCAACCTATTTCTGAGTAAGAATCGGGTCATAAGTTGAATTAATTTACTGAGCAAATGGGCTTCCAATTAGCTGCATTGCAATTAACGATTAAGATATACAGCTTTGCGTCGATGAGGAAGGCTACAATATGAAATTGCATGGACGGTAACTAACTGGAAGGTGAAGTCCCATAAAGGGCGTTTTCTGGCCCAAACCACCAAATTCAAAATAATTTTCAGCATTGATACATCACCCCATGGGGTTCATAAATGTACTAGAGAAACCTGCGATATCAATTTTCTTTATGACAAAAAATTATATTTTTAACATTTTTTAGTTTTTGGGAGGGGCCATCAATTCCGGGGCCCCACAAAGTGTCACCAATGATTATAATCATGTGCTTATCAATGCACATTGTAGCTGATACTATATTTTCCTCATGAATGAAAAAAGAATTGGTTGAAATTGATATCATACTGCTGAGATAGGAAGATATTTGTTCAAAAAATATGTTCTGAAATGGAGATTTCCAACGGCCACAACGGTACAATTGACAAAGTTCCCGGCCATGACACACTAAGGGAATTTGCTGAAATTTGCCCTAGCGTATGGCCAACATTCACTGAAAAAACCAGGGTGTGTCGCCACTGGTAACATCTTCATCCGAACACTTGCATCAACCGACTATTGTAAACCCTAAAATAGGGTTTGTTGATATGAAATGGATTGTGAGACAATGACTCTCACTTAATTCTTCTAGTTCCCTTCCCCGGGGAGCCAAGGCCAGGTTTTAGGGGGTACCTGACACCACATGCCGTGAAACAGTGGCCCCATTTTTTCCATAATTTCCAGTGATCAGATTAAGGAAAAAAAATTTATTAGCATTTTTTGTTAATCATTATTCCAATTGATTAGCAATTGTTTAGCACATCTGAAAAACGATTAGCAAAAATGAGAAAACAGTATGTCAGATTTTAAATGACAAAAGGGCTTTTTTATTCTTTCCTAATGACAAATTACTTTTACAAGAGAAATACAACTCCACTCTGAAAGCAAAACAAATTATTTCCAAAAGGCATCAATTTTACCCTGAACAATCATAATTTCATACAGCACATTTCCGTTTCCCAATGAAATTTCTGTAAACTAATTGTAACCGGCAGTACAGCTGTCTTACCTACACCTTACTGCAACATAATGTTGTTTAACACCTGATCAGAGATGTGAAAGGATCCAGTCCCATTAAAATCCTGTCACACAAGGCACTCTCCAACTCAATCATATTTTGACATCACAACATCATGTATTTGAAGAGATCATTGTGCATGTTTCGAGAGAGGCTGGCGAACTTGCAATTCCCAAAAACACATAGCAATGGGACAAGTTTTACTGACTTTGATGGGCTTACCGTGATGTTTGGGTGGCTGGAGGAACATTCGGATGTGTAAAAACGTAAAGCTTACATCCAGTCAAGGCGATCCAGAGTTAAAGCCGAAAGGGGAGGTCTGATCCGGAATTCTTTTTATTAGGGCTAAAACCACATCACATCGATTTAGTATAACAATGATTACAAAAATTCCCTTTAACTAGCATCAGCAAGATGAGAAGATTGATAGCTTTATAATCTGAAGAGTACCGTAATACGTGATAGCATGCATAACAAAATAATGCCGCTAAAACTAGCCATGAAATAACACTTCTCAGGCCCGAACTGTCTGTTTGCTCATTAGGTAAAATAAGGCATCATCAATGTTAAAAGAAATCGTCTGCGTGTGATGGCATTGAAAGTGACAAATCAGAGCTATAAAAACTTCTCCAATAGGCATCATAGCTACCATAGGTTCACTAGCCAGCTATCTGTACCTAAAACATTGCTTTTGAACTTGCCAGCAAACAGCGAACGTCCTAAAAATGTGAAAGTTCAGTTAGGTTGCACGAAACTGCCGCGAAACCTCAGATAAGTTCATGCCTATGACAGCTGGCGAAGTTAGTAAAGTTGGGGCAAGAAACAAATCATAACGCCTTGATATGATGATCATTTACAAAGATTTACCTTTGTTTACATTAGTTACCTTACTAGCCAACAAGGTGGCTATATCCAAAAAGCAACGTAATTTAATACGCGATGGCTCCGAATGGCTCACATAGCAGAGTCCAGCTATCACGACCAAAAAGTATAGAGCGTATGACTGTACCAGAAAGCCTCCCGAATCCCAAAGCATGCATGCACTCCCCGGAAGCTGATTGGTTGGTATGCAAATGAGGAACATCATTTTCGAGCCATTCAAAGTCGTGCAAACTTCTCCTATTGCTATGTGGCTCAGGAATTCGGAAGTTCGCAGGCCAATGAGTCGGAAACCATGAAATCTCATTAAGATTTTTTGAATTGCATTTTCTTTGCGAAGGGATTGTTACGATGATTAGCATTTCTTCAAAACTGCTGAAATTTGATTCGCATTTTGCGATGCTAATCCGCCTAATCTGATCACTGATTTAGACCTTGAGGAACACTTTTTGCTTGGCCACCCTTCTGGCAATTCTGCACGGGCCCCTCAGAGCCATGGTTTTGATGGTAGTTGGGTCAGAGAGCGCTTAATCTAATCACCGATTTTGGATGTTTTCCTGAATTTTTTATTCCTTGTTAATCGGGGGCTGAATATACTGATTAAAGCACTAACTACAAGGTTTTTCTACTCGTATAGCAGGAAAGATGACTGTCTTGAAATAGTTTAACCATGGACTTTCCAGTAATCAGTTTCATAACCATATCCCAAATTGTACAAACAATGCCACAAACACCTATAAAATATCAAACTAGTTCCTGTTTTATCTCATAACATGGCATATCTGGACAAGCAATAATGATTTGATCATTTTGCAGAGAAACCATCCTTACTTGACACCTAAACAGTTGGAATGTAAGGAAGTTTGAATTTTTCAAATTAAGAACAGATTGAGCAAAGGAAGTGACAAACTGACTGTTAAATTGCATACATTTGAGACATCTGCATCAAAGAAGAAATCAACAATTAAGAGAAGTAATCCAAAAACTGAGACAACGTACTTCAAAGGGTGTCTCAGGTTCTTGCTGCTGGAGGTGAAGTAGAAACACATGAATTGGTTGGGGAACTTGAGTGTACAGATATACCCCCATCACTTTTTGATGAAAATGGTTCACTTCGACAAGGAAACAAATCAACCCTTGTTGAAATCTTGATGAATGTAGCTGGGGTCAAAAGTGTGTCCGATCTTCCTTCTGATGACAAATATTGCGCTGTAATCATTGATGCTATGTATGCCATACAGAGATGGTCATTCCGTCCAGGAGAAACATTTGGTGAAGTCCAATGCAGATATCTCCACAATATCATGACCGATGTTCCATCCAACACATCTTCTGTGCACTTTTGTTGTGATAGATACAATCACACACCAAGCTTGAAATCCATGGAACAGGAACGACGATCCAGGGGACTTCCAAAGAAGCTTTATTACATTCGAGAACATTTACAGGTCCCAGCATTCCCAGACTTTGTGTCTGCAGATGAGAACAAATCTACCATGTTGAACTTCATGTTGGAGAAATGGTCATCAGCTGGTTCACAGTGCTCTTCCCCACTGTATATATCTAGAGCATCAAATGATGAAACAGAAACTGTACTAATTCAAAATGGTGCAGTAGTTGTTCCAGCACTTGCGTCAACTTATGAAGAAGCAGATATGCGCATTATGCAGCATGTTGTTCATTGCATGAGAGTCCTGAACACAGAGAGGATCATCATTCATGCTAATGATACAGATGTCATTTACTTTTGCAGGAAGAATCCTGAGTGTGAGCTGTGGGTCAGAAAAGATACTGATGTTTTCCTACCCATACATCAGGTAGCTGCTTCATTAGGTAAAGCCAGGTGTCTCTCACTACCATATTTCCATGCTTTCTCTGGAAAAGATGACACCAGTTTCATCTATGGCCTTGGAAATAAAAAGCTTTGGAAATCACTTGCTTCGATAGATAATGTTCCTTAGCAGAACTTTGCTGAAACATCAGATGTTGACCAGATTCCTCTTGATTTGATAACCACCAGTTAAGCTCTCATCATTCATGCATATGGGGGAAAAGAAGGTGACACACTCACTGATCTACATACCTAAAAATTCTTAGCAGGAAAGTCAGCTCTGTTTTTGGCCCTACCCCCAACTGAGGATGCACTGGAGCAGCATATCAAGCGTGCAGCACTTGTGACTGTTATAAATGAGTCATTTCTACATGAAGTATTTCAGACACCCGACTTCACATCATTTGGCAGATAGTTCAGGATAGTGGTGTCCTACAGCCTGTCAGGATGACGAAATCAGCTCTTCCAACAAACCTGAAAACTGTTACAAATTGTAAATGCAAGAAAAAATGTTCAGGTAATTGTATTTGTTGTAAGAATAATGTACCTTGCTACTCAGCATGTACCTGCTGAGGAGAATTTCTTGAATATCTTGAACAAGATATTCCAGAGGAAGACTGACTGTACATACCATGAGAGCTTGAAGAAAACACAATTTATATGTTTTGGTTCAATTCTGATGTGAACGCTGCTGTGACATTTTGTAAATGATAATTTTATGAGGTCCCGTTGGATGTTTTTGTTGTCAAATCAAATTTCTAATCTCTAAGAATTCTCTTTGTATTTCAAATAGATTCCAACTTTACCTCTTGCCAATTCTAAATGAGAAATCAGACAGCTTTGATTGTCCTCTATCGAAAGAAATACATGTACCTTGATATTTAAACACTGCTTAACAAAATTGGAAACTTGACACAATAATTTTGTTCAAAGAATGCTCCAAGTGCAAATTTACCTTCCTTCAAATGTAATTTTGCCGCACATTATATCCCTTCTCTGATTTGGAAATGATCATTTTAGAAACATAATAATTACCCTGTTTTGGTCTCAAATTAAAAGTATATTCATAAACAATACAAATATTTGATCTCTGGGCAGAAAATACTGTCATTGTTTGAGGTAGAAACCATCTATATACTAAACTTGAATTTACATGTATATCATTTATGATATCATCATGTAATAATTCCACCGGAAGTGGGTGAGATTTGTCAATGTTGGAATTTTGATTCTATTTTTGGAATAAAAACCTTTCATATGGTGCTTGATTTGTCTTATTCAGCCCAGATTTAAGATAAGATATGAATTTATCGAAAAAAATCCAACAACGTCCATTGGACAAACGGACCCCTGGCCGCAAGTTAGCGTACCGTCAAAACTATGGCTCTGAGGGGCCCGTGCAGAATAGCCAGAAGGGTGGCCAAGCAAAAAGTGTTCTGCAAGGTCCAAAGTATCAAAAAAATTGGGCCACTGTTTCACGGCAGGTGGTGTCAGGTTGACCCCCATTGGCTGCCCGGGTACCATGACATACCTGGGGGTGATGATCAAACTCAGATTTTGAAGACATGGGGAACACTACTGATAAAGATAGACAAACCTCCAAGAACACTATTTGCTAGAAAAGGATTGCAAAATAAAGACACAGCTGCAGTGTATTTGAGATAGTTTTTGTGGCTCACAGAGAGGCAGCAAGCCTTTTAGGTCCACATACTTCATACGCACGATAGACATGAGATTTCTATATCATACTCTGACCTTGTTTTTCTATCACAGCATATAACACTAAGGACAATAACAGAAACTGAGCATGGTTTCTCCCATTTTCCAATCTGTAGAACCTTCAGACAGACTTTTGTCTCACTGGAGGACACTGGTCGATGTGATTCAACAGCAGGGGACAGAGGTTACTGGGAGCCCATATAATGTTGTCAGCGGGTGGGCAGATGTCTCTTGCAATGGAGAAAAAAAAATCTCAATTTTGAAAATAGAACGCTCAATCATGTCTGCTAAGGCTGCCTTTTCAGGGACATCACTAAAATGGCAGTGAGCCCATTCATGGCTTTGTAATTACAATGTAAAAAATAATTGATAAAATAGTCCCATGTTAGATAGTAAAATTAAGTAAACTACTACATTAAGAAATGTTAAAGTACAGTGTGCATTAATTTGCAGTAAAATGACCTTATGATCATTACTACACTAAAATGTTTTCAAGCTCATATACCAGGAGACTGAAGCTTTGGTCTAGAGCAATTGCTCATTTGGTTTAATCATTATATCTCACGGTTCTGGAGTTTTGTGGGCAGTTGGAGAGATGCATCACATTATCAGTCAGGAGAAATAAATTATTTCCCTTGATGAAACCACCCTGTTAATCTAAGGAGGCAAAAAATTTACATAATTCCACCCCATCCAAATTAGGTTGCGAATATCACTGATGCATTTTATCTTTCAGAATGGCAGCAGCAATCATTAATTCTCAAGTAGGTCTGACCTTTTCAGTTTTTTTTGATAAGAGCTTTCAATAATGGCTGCTCCATGAATATTCGCGAGTTATCAGGTTTGAGGTGAAATTTGGTAGCCTACTGAATGACTGGCAGTCACAATTGTTTAATCAATTACAGTATTTATTTGCAGCTGCTTCCAGCAGAACACTTAAAGGGTAAATTGGTGAAATTCTGCCTGTTTTTGACAACTGTGACAAAAGCCCTGTATCTTAGAAAGTATAAATGCCAGAGATGTGGTTCATAGCTTATTTTAAACCACATAACTACATTTTTCTGTTCAATTTGTCAATAATGATCAAACTCCAGTAACTAAAACTTCTTTTGATCAATCTCTGTGGACAAAATGTCTATAAATCAAGAATCAAAATTCAAATTCGAAATTTGGAGATTTTTTGTTGATGAGTAAAAGCAGAGATGGTGGAACTGACACCACTTTGGGGCAAATACAAGTTCTAAAAATCTTCAAGGAAAAAAATTATGAAGAAATCTCAAACCCTTCAAATTCTACAGCAGTTTTTCAAAAACATGTAAACAGCCATTTTTCACCTGTTTTTTAATCAAGTGCAATAGAAAGGCCTGTATCTCAAACACTATAAGGGCCAGGAATATGATTCAAAGCTTTTTTAAAATTAGAAAAGTGCATCTTTATCCAAGAATAGTCAAATTCAACCAAAGCTCAGTCTCTTGTATTTAATTTCAACAATGTATATGAATAAAAAGTAAAAAAAAAAATTAAAAATGGCTACAGCATTCAGGTTGTAGAATTGTTCCCTGATGTGATACAGCAGCTATGGATAAAATCAAACTTCTTAGAGGCTCCTGCACAAGCTGACCACCTGTAAATAAAAATTGGTGTCAAAAACTTTTTTGAGATGTGTTGCTGCCATCAATTTCAAAATGAGCTAATATTTTTCATGAAATGGTAAAATGCCTCACTTTCAACATCTGATATGTTGCCTATGTCCTATTGTGAATAAAATGTGGGTTTATGAGATTTGCAAATTATTGCATTCTGTTTTTATTCACATTTTATTCAATGTCCCAACTTCATTGTAATTGGGGTTTGTACTATTTAACATCGTTATGGAGGGGCATTTTAACATTAGGTGATTTTGAATTGTGATTTTCTAAATGAACAAAAAAAAAAAATAGTTGACTAGTTTTATGCATATATTAATTCTGTAATTTTTTCTGGTTTATTTGCTGGTTATTTTGTGGAGATCCAACGTGGGATGCCATAATTATCACAATTGGAATCTCTGATGTCCTTTGTAATTGATTTTTCTTTTTTTGCCTTAGTTTTTAAAGCCTCTGAAAACCCAATTTCACAAAAACCTTTGAACTATGTTATTTAGGGTTGTATGTGCATAATAGTAAACATACTAAAATATTAGAAATTATGTCCAATTCAAATCCGAGATTTTGTCATTTAATTTTTAGCACCTATCCTCTTACTGCGGTTCAACTGGGCGTGGTTTTCTAAGTGGGTTATTACGTAATAAACCAAACCAATGGAAAAAAAACTCCATCATTTGTCCCACCCCTAACTGAAATTATAAAAGCTCTCTGCTCCACCCCGGTTAGCTTCTTTCGAGCCCGAGAAATATCGTCCCGAAATAGCCTGTCTTGCGATTGATTACCCAACTACATTTGGTTCCATTTATCTCTCTGTGTTATGGTTTTGGTTTTGTATCCATGTTCATGCTCATGTTCTATGTTCATGATTTTGTCTTTTATTTATTCTTTTTTGTTATTGTATTTCTCAGGTTTTAGTTCAGTCCATTTTCAGTTCCATTGCACTTGTCTCCCCTGTCTTGTGATCTAGTTGGTTCAGTCCGTTTCCCCGGTCTCTGTGCTCACATGCTTCGGGTGATTTCAATGATTTCTGGTGTTTCATATTATTCCTTCAATTCTCGTTTACTTCCTTCGCCTTGCTGTTCTGATTACTAACAAGACTAACATTTGTATTTTGTATCAGTCTACTACCCCAACTAATCCATGTATATATTACTAACTCACTAACGAGCACTCTGGTTAAATCTGTAAAGTTGCACCGCTACTAATTAGTACTAATTCCCTCTCAGCAATCGCCCTGTTCTAGTCTCCGCCTCTTGCTCAGCTTTACCTATCTCCCTCTGCGTTTCTGCGAGATCTCTCGCACGTGCTTAATTGCCTTCCTGCACTCATTGTCTGTGCACTTAGAACTCCTTGACCGGAGCTGTTTAAATGTCATAGGCTGTTTGCGTGATTCCCGTCCGTGTCTTGGCTTTCGCCAATGTTCGTGGTTAGGATTTCCCTCATGTGTTCCTCCCTTTGTAATTAGTCTGATCCAGCTCACCTGTTCCCTGCATAGCATGTGACTTCCCTCCCATCTATTTAAGAGTCCTCACTGCTGTTCTGAACGTTGATCAATATTTCTTTGTGCAGAGCCTTTCGCATGCCATTGAGTATTGTTTTCCTTCGACTGTTTCGTCCGACCAAGATTCTTGCCATTGCCTTTTTTTGTATTGTTTTGTCTTTCTGGATTTCGACCTATTTTTGTATGACCACGATTCCTGTGTTTGGATGCCCTGTGTATGACCCTCTGCCTTGTTTATCGACTTCGACTTTTTGCCTGCCGTCTATGTACCGTTGCTCCTCTGTTTTACTGGTTCTGACCCCGGCCTGTCTCGTCGACTGTTTTTGGATTTCGTTTTGTGGCTTGGCAACTCTTGTGTTTTTTGGTACTGACCCGGAACTCATTAAAGGCATATGTTTGTTGGATTTCCCTCTCTTGCGTGTGGTTCCTGAACGCACCGTCACACTCTGTCCACCTGTCTGTCTGCATATTTGTCTGTCCTCAGCTATTTCCCCTATCATGTATGCTTGTATTAGCTCCATTCAAAACGCACCAATAAATGACTTTCTGAACGGGACGTGTGCTCGCATGCGTTTCGCACTCAGCGTGGAATGGTACTTCCGCTCTGGCTCGAATGTCTTATGCTGCGTTCAAACTAGCTTGTAAAAATGGTGTTTCTCAGAACACAAGCGGTGACCTATGGCGGTGACTTGCATTCAAATCACCTTACAACCTGTGATCGCAAGCAGTGAACTGGTGATTAATTCAGCGGATCAATCTTTACCACTCGTGAGCAAAATGAGGCTAGACCAACACGTTGTGAGCTAAACAGAAAAGTATGTTTATTTTCATGTTTGTTTTATCAATTAAAAGGAGCAACTTAATATTAACCTTTATGTCCCAGAGTTTGTTGTATTTCCATATCACAATGTTTCTGTCGTTTTGTCATTGGGAAGTTAACTTAATATTTTGATACCTTTATCGCCCATGATGTCGCCCGTGACAGACTGGCAGCAAATGAAAGCTCTCCATGCGTGTCTTTTTCGCAACCGGTAAGTGGCTATTTCACCATATTCAACATAGCGGTATGAACGCAGCATAAGACCCTTATCTCACAACGAGCTTGGGTTGCTCTGGATCTGTCCCGTGCATGCTGCGACTGGATATCGCGCCCTTGAGGTACAGTTGTCATTCGCGGCTGCTGCAAGCGAGGTCGGTGAGCAACAGGGCCTGTTTTCCATCATTGGACAGACAACCAATTGTTGACCAGTGACAGTGCAAATGATGCTTTTTTTTTCTTTTGTGTCGTTAGCCACGGCATTTTGCTGATGCTGTAGCATTTTTTATTTCTTGTTTGGCTTTATGTCGGCCATTGAAATCACTCAAAAGAACAAATCCAGCATCATTGTAGGCCTGCACGTCAGAAAAAAGCAAATGTTCGTCATGACTGAAGTGCGCGTTCACGGTTTCTATAATCCCACTCGTACCTCACTGGTCAAAGCAATAAAAATTGGTTCTTCAATTTGCAGTAAGTACAGTACATGTCTCACCGGTGCGTTTTTAATGGAGCTAAGTATACAGTGGACTAATACTACACACCGATGTAAGCGCCTGAAAGCATGTATTTTCTGCCATTGATGGCATCATCTGGCATTCTCCACAGGAACACCTGCAAGCACAATATAGTTTTATTGCTCAGTGAGCGTTGATTTCACAACATGCATACTTGAGGGTAAAACATTACTGAATGGAAATTATTTTCACTGAGAGGAACCGGTTGACTAGCGAGCTAATTACGATGCAATAATATTGTACAGTACTAGCTAACGTTACTAACGTTACAGTACCATCAGGCCGCCTTTGGGTGCATCCCTGCTAACGTTGAACTTTAGCGGGGATGCGCTAACTCGGTAATAATAAAAACCGCAAAGGATTTTACGAAATACCATTCCGTAACTGGCTGGACGGTGTTTCCGGACGGCAGAGGAGCTGCTTCGTCTGATTCTGAAGGTGCTTGCACACTGGACGCGAAACTAATTTTTCGCACGACAGATTACATTCAAAGTCAATGCGAAGACGCGAACACATGCGTGTATTCAAGCCTTCGCATTGACTTTGAATGTAACCCAGCAAACATGAGACGTCCGCCCGACGTGCAGATCATGTCTATATCGCGTCGGTCGGTCCAGGACCATATCTGTATGTCAATACGACGCACAAATAAGGTTCAAGATTGAACCTTAGACTGAACCTCAGAAGATCGTCTGCCTGACGTGCAGATCTAGTCGACAATTTTTAAAATCGCATTCAACAGTTTGTATCGCTGTTTAAGAGCATGAACATCCCCATAGTCCTGTCTCCACGATACAGAACCCACCACTTCCTGTAGCTCAACGTATATTCTCTTCAAAATAAAACACCCTGCACTGTTAACTCAGATGACACAACTGATATGTGGTTCTACACTCATACGTCAATATATGGTATTTTTTGGATGTCTATTGACGTGCAAGACAGGTGCAGGATTTAGGTCGTTTTCACAGTTGCCATTTTACAAGACATAGCAGGGCAAGCAAATGTGTGATTGGCTAATAAGATTGATCATGGTTCGATTCCATATTGGCGTGCCACAACTATTCTAGTGGGACAGGAACCACAGCGCAAGGGCAGTATGGTCCCGAAACACCTAAATGGAATGAGACCATAATTTTTTTTTCACCTGTGCTTGCTGCTTTGGCATGACAAAAAGTCCTTTGTGAAAAAGGTCCGACAAGTACTTAAACAATAATCGGCAAGAACTGGAGCCAGAGCGCAGAGGTAGTTGTTGTTGATGATGATGATGATGATGATTATTATTATCATTAATCCAGCAAACATGAGACGTCCGCCCGATGTGCAGATCATGTCGGAAATTTATAAGAGTCACTCCATGTGCGCTCTCCAATCCTTGCCTATTAATTGTTCGCTCGTGTCATACCTTTTTCACAGAGGTCATTTTGACATGTCATGCATCAAGCAGAGGTGTAATAATTATGGTCTCATTCCACCAGGTGTTTCGGAGTCATATGGCTCTTATGTTGTGGTTGCTGTCTTACTGGAATGATTGTAACACACCAAAGCTGTATGCAATGGAACGATAATCACTTTTATTAGCCTAATTACATCAGTGCTTGCCCAGCTTTGACATGTAAAATGGCAACTGTGAAAAGGATCTATTTCCTGCACCTCTCTTGCAGGTCAATAGACGTCCAAAAAATACCTTATTTCGACGTCCAAATGTAGAACCACATATCTGTGGTGTAATCTGAGTTAACAATGTGGAGTGTTTTTTATTTTCAAGAGTAGCCTACATTTGTTGAGCTACAGGAAGTGGTGGGTTCTTTGTTATGTACGGATGGGACTATGGGATGTTCATGAAGTTAAACAGCGATAAAGACTGTTGAATGTGAATCTTACAAATTGCCAACATGATCTGCGCGTTGGGCAGACGTCTCGTTTACTGTCTCGGTCAAGATTGATTCACAATCGTATATACCCTGTGGGGTGGGATCAAGGACCATATTGCACGTGAAAAGCATGGCACAGAGGATACTCACGTGAAAAGCGTATAAGAGTAATTACGTGCGGCACAAGGTATTACAGCTATCGAGTTTTGAGAGATTTTTAAGGTTTATTACTAACAAACAAACAAGGAAGAGGCTATTCGTCCCACAGCGCTCCGCCGCAAAAGTTCAAAGACTGGGGCGGATTATAAAATAAAATCGCTTATTGGCCCAGTTGTGGGGAAAATAGCAGAAGTGCTTCTCTTTTCCGCCCCACTGCGGTGCCAATAGCAGAACTGCTTCTCTTATTCGCACCGCAGATAGCCGATCTCTTTCCCCTAATTAACCTCCCTACTGGGCGAGTCGCCACTTTCAACAAACAAACAAAAAAAACAGACGACTATGATAACATTAAAACACAAAATTGCATGTTAACATAATTCTTAATTGTTTTTTTTTCCCAACACAATAATACTATAAGTCCAGTACATTATTTTTCATATTATGGATACAAGTTGTTATGACTTTGTTTAATGACCTGTGGAAAGTTGTCTTTGGGAAACACATCTTAACTACCCAGTTTGCCTAACTAAACTTCGTGGTGCAGTTGGTAGCGAGTATGGCACAGTGATCCACAGGTCCAAGGATCGATTCCCCTCATCACCTTAAAAAAGGAACATTGCTTGAAATAATAAAGTGAGTGTTCACTTCAGCTGCTCAAGAACAACATCGAAGAGCTAAATAAACAGCCTGAGAAATAGGGAAGTGTCGGGAGGGAGGACACAGAAAAGCAAATGTTTTTTTTTTTTCCTTTTTATTTCGTCAAGTATCTCTAAAACACGTGCACAGCTGACGTTGAAAAGACGCCCAGAATGACCACATTTGAACTAATTTTTAACCATGTGCAGACGTCTGGTGGACGTCGATGCGGGACGTCCAGAGACCGCCGTTAAAAACACGTCATAAAAACTTTCATTCTGGCTCCTCAGGGGAGGTCATTTAGATGTTCGTGGAAGACCTCAAAAAGACGTCGTTTGGACGTATTCTTGTTTGGTGGGAATCTGTCGTGCGAAAAATTTGTTTCGCGTCCAGTGTGCAAGCGGCTTGAGTCAGACGGCTCAAACATATAGGGCTGGACTGACCCTTGCGTCATTGCTGTGACTAACGCTGACGGAGCCAGTTAGATGTCACTCAAATCGAGGGAGTGGCCAGTCACACCGCGATGCGCCACGCCGACACTGCCTTGAGAAATGGATTGAATAGTGTAATGAGCTGTTTTTGAACTAGGTTTTCTAATTGCTATGAATGTTAATTTTCACTCAGTTTTTTTGTAGATGCTTTATGAGACACCCAACTTTGATATTATATGTGAATTCTCACTATGTCAAGACAAGTTTCCAGAGGCTTTAAATATTTACTTGCTTTAAGGGTTTATAATCATTTTAAACATCTCAAAGTTACATCTGAGTACCTTATGATCATTCCTACCAAGAAATGATAACACTTCTGATAAAAGAATACATCTCTGTCAGGTGTATTGCCTTGATTTTGGCAACGAATGTCGTCGCCAAAAATATGTTGTGTCCACAACGGTATAGTGTCAAGCATATATCTCTGTAAAGACTTGGCCAAGTGGGATTATCCCCCCTAAATTGAATAATGCTCCTAAGATTAGGTTTCTGTTTAGTCAAATCAATTCAAAATATGGGTCCTTTTGTGGTGCACAAATGAATTCAAATATTGTTTGTAGTGTCCACAACGGTGTGTAGTGTCCGCAACGTTTTTTCTGTTCCGTGGAACTTTGTTTTAATAGTTAGATTTTTAAATTTTAACAGTCAAGGGAAATAAAATTGCCCAACAGTCTTCTATATTAAAAATGTTCTAGTGAAGGCTGTTTTGAGTGTTTTATTGGAGCTCAATTGACAGATTGTCCATTTATGTTATTTAATTCTTATGAAACATCATCATCCTGTAGTTTTATTTGATGTTAATTACTAATTTTACCGAAGCCATATAATTACTTTTACTTTGCCTGTCATTTAATGACACCAGGCACCAGAGTTACAACAAACTGCCTGAAATGGTCTTCTGTACATAATACCATATGTGTAGTGTCCGCAACGTTTTGGTCACCTTTAAACGCCATTCAATTGTGTTCTTGTGAGAAAGTATTCACAGGGGAGGAGAGGTAGTTTACTTATTAAAAGATTTTTATATGATTATTAGTCAATATTTAAAGGGATATTTCAACATTTTGGCAAATTGGCCTATTGCCATAGTCCCTATAGTCATATGAGTAGGTACATTACCTTTAGTTATCTGTGCCTGTTGTTTTGAGATTCGGGGGAGGGAGACGCGAGCTGCTCAGCGAACATAACGAAAGTGAACGGTACAGGTCCCTCGCTCCTTCAAAACTCATCAAATACACAATCCAACAGCTCCAAAACGCTCTCGTGGACAAGTTGTGACCTGCACATTCACCACGCTATAAAATAATAATATATAATTACGAGAAAGGCAAGGCAGAGGCATAACCGGAACTACATTCCAGACATACCGGCTGGGCGGAGTGGTTTCAAAAGCGTATGTTTACTGCAGCTACTCCGGAACCCAAACAATACTTTGTTCTGCATAAGAAAGTAGTTCCGAGTATTTGCTTCATGTGTCGTAATGTTACATAATCATACATTATTATTTCATAGCGTGGTTAATGTGCAGGTTACAACTTGTACACGAGAGCATTTTGGAGCTGTTGGATTGTGTATTTGATGAGTTTTGAAGGAGCGAGGGACCTGTACCGTCCACTTTCGTTGTTCGCTGAGCCGCTCAAGTCTCTCCCCCCTCGAATCTCAAAATATCAGGCACGGATAACTATAGGTAATGTACCTACTCATATTACTATAGGGATTATGGCAATAGGCCAATTTGCCAAAATGCTGAAATATCCCTTTAAACCAGATTTTTTAGTAAATGGTGGTAAAGCCTCCACTATTTAAACTGATATGCCTGAACATTCTACGGTGAGAATTTCAGCAGTTGAAGTAGTATTGAACAGTGGTTATAAAAAAACAAGAGCCATCTGGCCGTGGCATATCCCCCCAGCCCCCCAAGGCACATCTAGACATGCTCAACACATCTGTGAAGTTTCGTGAAGATCGGATGTGTAGTTTCCAAGATATGGCCCGGACATGATTACAGACGGATGCCCGCCCGCCCAGACGGACGGACGGACGGCCAGACACACTAATGACAATATCCCCCCTGCATTAATGCTGCTGGGGGGATAATAATTTTTTCAGGTATGTGTCACTAATGTATGAAAAAATTGCATTTTTTTCTTATGTTGTTTTTATATTATGACAAAAGGTGTGTAATTAGCATTTTTATTGAACAAAACTTGTTTTTTTCAAGACATTTAAGTCGTTACTCTTATTGCTGTAGTGCTCCCAACATCACAAATTGGATCTCGGGTATGCGTACATTTGAGACCATAGAATTCTTAGTATTTGTGACTAGTCCATTAAATTTGAAGCAGTTATCAGGGGAATGCTATAGTTACTGAAAATAGCACAACATGTAAAATTAGATGCATTTCAATTTTTGGCCCCAGTGCCCCTGATTTGATTCACATGATACTCATCTTAAATTTGCTAGCTATGAAATACTGTCTCAGCCCGAACTGTCTGCTTGCTCTTCAGATAACAGAAACTATTAATCAAGGTTGAGGATGTTTGGGAATCGCAAGTTCGCACCCCGCTCAGAGAGGGGAATGTGGCAACAGCGTGATGCGCTCGAATCGAATGTAATTATTTTACGATGATTGCATGCTGGAAAGCTTTCACCATCGTAGTAAAGAGCGTTAGAATTTTTTTTCCACAAATTGATTTCTATTGCCAATGGCGCTGTGGCGAATGGCCAGCGCGTACCTAGAATCATATTCAGAAACCTTCGAGTGACAAATCTACACCAATGATAGCCAACGATTCAGAAAAAAGCGCTACAAAACTGCAATACAAATGCAGGCAGAAAGAACAATCGCAGATGTGTCACGACAGCACAAAAAGACGTCAGACTAGAAAAGCACACTGACTCACCTGGACAAACTGACAAATAAGGCGAACCAAAAATCAAATGAGATGTGTAATATGTTGCAGTAAATACGAAACTCTCGCTAACTGAACAAAAAATGCTGACCCACGTGCTATTTTTTGAATGACGCCCAAGCTCAGACATGAAAGAAGGTCAGGAAAAGAAAAGGATTGGCCTACATCTCTAGCCATACAGAAATCTCACCGTTCAACGCAGTTTCCCATGAAATTCAATAATCGAATTCGAAAACCCTTCAGGTGAAAAATCTAAACCAATCCGCAATTCAGAAAAAAATCTTTGATTCTGTGGAAACGGTATGTGTCAATCTATCAAGCAGGTTGCATTGAGTTCATTGGTTACATTCAGAGAATCATACAAACATAAATGGCGGATAAAAAAATTCAAATGGCTTTTCTTGAATCCCAATTACTTAATTATTTTTCAAAGCCAAGTTTTGTGGATGACTGCAACATCGGAGCGTTTACCAGAGCATGGATCATGGCAAGCTAATATGCTGCTTTGAATTTTGGTGAAACAGAACCATGATTGAAATATTTTTAATAAAGCAGTAACTTAAAGGGAAAGTAGGCCTATACTCTGCATCAAAGTCTCATTTTTTATCTTAATTTCACTTTTGGCTTTGCAACTGTGCTGAGTAAAGTCAGCAGACGTACTCCAGTTAGGAGTAATTAAAGATTTATTTTCAATTAGGCCTCATTTATGCAGTACACCATTAGGTCTCGGTATCATCCTCATCACGTGAGTATGATGTCAGTGCCACCCATTCAATGCACAGAAAGGAAAATGGCTGCTATGCATTCTTCGTGCTTTTTTGTGCTGGGCTATTAAATATAATTGCCTGTAGCTCCTCTTCAGTAAATTGAGGCTCAGACTGATATGGAAAACTGCCCTCCATTATGCTTTTCTTTGTGGATTTATCACGGTTTTTGTCTCAATGGATGGGTAGAAGTTACTGTTTACAATAGTAAGCTTTGTTATGGGTTATCACATCCAATTTTTGGAAAATGCGACTCCAGCACATGGCTTGAAGGAGGTACGCCGAAAGTTTAATTGGTAAATATTCCTAATCAGAATAGGTGTGCAGATTAATCAATGTGCGTGATTACTGTTATATCATTGCTGGTTCTAAACATGCAGTAAAATTGGAGGGTATACTTTTCCTTCAATATTTTACCAGAATAATGACTTGTTTATCAAGAATAGATGACTTGAAAGGATTCCTGACGATATAGACATGTTGTGATGAATATATATTAGTATTATTTGTAAATTATTAAAAATCAGTAACTTCTGTAAATCCACATGCGCTTCCGTGACGCCTGCGTTACTGCAAGACGGCATTGGCCCTGAGCAGGTTTAAGGCTAGAATGACAGACACAGAAATTTGAACAAGCAAGGCATGTAATATTCTTAAAAACATAATGCCAAAACTAAGGTAAGGATGCTTTCTCAGTCATGGAAGCTAAATCACAATATTGACGCTGCTTTTGTCACCACTACACAGCTTCTGGGAGCAGGGGAGAATGGCTTGGTCATATTCATGATCTGCTGAGGCTTCAAGCCCTCTTTGATGGCCTTAATAACACACCATGTTTGCGCTGAGGATTTTGCTCACCAATTAAAGGCACACTAAATATAGACTCTGGCATGGTGGGGGAGGGGGGAGTGTAGCCTTCTGTGCAGCTGTAGGTCTCTGCAGCCACTGGCAAAAGGGCTTCTTCATGCATTACTGCTTTACCACAGAATGAATAAGCAGCTCGCTGTATGTTTGCATGGATCCCGGCGTGTGATCTGCAGAGACCAGTGGTGTATGCTGGAGCCTGAAGGTACAGTGAATGTCCAGGACTCCAGAGATACTGAGTATTATTCATCCAGAGAAACCAGAGAAAACTTGATCACAGCAACCAAGCTGTACACCAACACTGGAGGGATTCATTGGTGCAAATTACCTGCTTTTAAAATGCATATTAATTTGTTGTGAGAGCCAGAGATCACCATGGCTATTGCTATTCAATTTGGGGCTTTTTTTTAAATCCCCAAAGCTAGTTTCATGTTCCCCTTTGGGTATTACTTATGATTGCATCACCCAACTTACCAAAAGGTGAGCAACAAAAAAAAAAAAAAAAAAAAAGAACTACCAAGCGACAGTACATCATTATACCCACTGAAGTCTGAGCGATGTGCTTGTTTTTTCTTATGATCCTTTGCACCATGCATTCTCCACCAGGCAGAGGCCCTCTGTTATGCAATCAGCATATTATATAATGACTTTAATGATTATGTTCTTACATAATTGTTGGTGATATGAACTTTGCAATTGAAAGTCTTGAAGGTATTCAATAGCAAAACATCTTTTCCATTCAAATTCTCTTTTCAGATATTTCAATGTGTCGTCCCACTATTTTAATACTCCCTTGTGGCAAAATGTCTTCACATATGGTACACACATAAAACTTCCCATGCAGTGTCTGACTTGACATGAAAAATTAAATCAATACCCCTTGAGCTTCCAGCATTTGCATGGCTTGTTTTAAAAGTTACTATTAATATTCTCTGAAAATACTTACATCACACACACACACACACACACACACACACACACATATATATAATAGTGCCCCCACTAATATTAGCACCCTTGGTAAATAGGCCTATACTGACAATGCACCACCTTTATTTCATGGCCAAGATACAATTTATGTATGTTTATGATGTGTAAGTGTTATAAAACCAAAAAAAGATTGATGTTTCTAATGATCAAACTGGACATAAACCAAATGATTTAGGTTTAGATTTCTTGCCTCTAGTCTGGAGTAACCCTTGCTTTTAAACAGTACTACAGTGGTGTCTTTGGTGAAAATGAGCTCAAGTGGGGGTTTAACACGCCACTTTTGCAGCTGTTGGGCAACTTTTGACTGTGGACTCGGACACTCGACCCCTTTGAAATCACCTTGGTGAGCCATTTGAGTCAATTTGAATGATCTTGATTCTGTAATTTACACCGTGGCTGGCAAACTGTGGACAGTCAGGCACTAGAAAGATACCCCCAAACTCAGAAGCAGAGCCACTGTTGGGACCAAGGGGACGGCTGCCCGCGGAGCTCCCAGTGCATCACTGAGCGACTTTCTCATCACTGCCTAATAGGAGACCTATAGGAGACTATAAAACCTACGGCAATTTCACCGTGTAAACTCAGGGTGATTATAAATATGTTAACCCTTAAAGTACTAACCTCTAACAGTTATAGAATGTGAAATTCGTTATATAAACCCTCATGACGCTAAACTCATCTCTATCATGGGTTTTTTTCTAACAATCATTCATAGCATTTTATAAGAAATTTACATGCTAACTCTACGCACATGTTAAAGACTGTGAATGAAATCAACAATTTTCTTGTTTTATTTGATATTTTTCTTTCATAATGATGTGGCAATGTGTCAAGATGATTGCTAAAGATCAAAGCAGTAGTCAAAAAAGACGAGAAAAGAAAGAACAGGAGGAGAGGGTAGCAAAGCTAACAAAACTAAGTTCATTTGGCTTCAGCAGTTGCCGAACCATGGACGACCCTTCCTCAAGCAGCACATCAAGCTACATCGAGCTAAGGTAACGTTTGACCTATAACATGATAATATATATGATGATAATACAACTATATAATAATGATAACGTCCGTGGCTACTGTATAAATTTCAAGTCGCGGATTTTGCTCAATCCAAAGCTTGCCGAATACCATTCAAATAGGTGAGTGGGCCTACAAGTGACTTTTCTTTTTGACCAGAGACGATGTATATATATATATATATAGGATCTTTAGCAGAAATAAGGCAGTTTGTGTTTAGTAAATGGATCATTTTATGGGGTTTATGCAGACGGTGTTTAGATGAGACATCGTGGTATTGTTTTAAATATATTTAATTATCGTTAAATATATCGTCCGTCTTGTCGCATGCTTTTTCAAGTCACTATCATGTCCTGCCTTTATCTCAGATAAAGCACTAGTGAGGCAGTTGCGCAAAAATGCAAGTTTTCGGACGTTTTGACTGACCCAACTAGCTATCGCTGTAGAGGAGAAAGAGCAGACAATAAATGAGGATGTTAGCGCGTTGTGTGAAAATTATGATTTAATTGATCTATATGCATCTTTGGGTACAACCACAATTCCGAAATAGTTGGGACAAAGTGTAAATTATGAATAAAATCAAAACGCAATGACTTTCAAATCACATCAGCCAGTATTTTATTCACAATAGAACAGAGATAGCATAACAAATGTTGAAACTGAGAAATTTTACCATTTTATCCACAAAATGAACTAATTTCAAATTTGATGGCTGCTACAGGTCTCAGAAAAGTTGGGACAGGGGCCTGTTTACCATGGTGTAGCATCTCCTCTTCTTTTTAGCACAGAGTGGAGGCGTCTGGGCATTGAGGAGACAAGTTTCTTGAGTTTAGCCATTGGAATTTGATCCAACTCTTGTTTAATACAGGATTCCAGCAGCTGGAGAGTTTTGGGTCTCCTTTGACGGACTTTTCGTACAACCCCAATTGCGAAATAGTTGGGACAAAGTATAAATTGTGAATAAAATCAAAATGCAATGAATTTCAAATCACACCAGCCAGTATTTTATTCACAATAGAACAGAGATAACATAGCAAATGTTGAAACTGAGAAATTTTACAATTTTATGCACAAAATGAGCTCATTTCAAATTGGATGGCTGCTATATCTCTCAAAAAAGTTGGGACAGGGGCCTGTTTACCATGGTGTAGCATCTCCTCTTCTTTTTAACACAGAGTGGAGGCGTCTGGGCATCGAGGAGACAAGTTTCTTGAGTTTAGCCATTGGAATTTGATCCAACTCTTGTTTAATACAGGATTCCAGCAGCTGGAGAGTTTTGGGTCTCCTTTGACGGACTTTTCGTACAACCCCAATTGCGAAATAGTTGGGACAAAGTATAAATTGTGAATAAAATCAAAATGCAATGAATTTCAAATCACACCAGCCAGTATTTTATTCACAATAGAACAGAGATAACATAGCAAATGTTGAAACAGAAATTTTACAATTTTATGCACAAAATGAGCTCATTTCAAATTGGATGGCTGCTATATCTCTCAAAAAAGTTGGGACAGGGGCCTGTTTACCATAGTGTAGCACCCCCTCTTCTTTTTGACACAGAGTGGAGGCATTTGGGCATTAAGGAGAAAAGTTTCTTGAGTTTAGCCATTGGAATTTGATCCCACTCTTGTTTAATACAGGCTTCCAGCTGCTGGAGAGTTTTGGGTCTCCTTTGACGGACTTTTCGTTTAATTATGCACCAAATGTTCTCAATCAGTGAAAGATCAGGACTGCAGGCAGGCCAGTTCAGCACATGGACTCTTCTACTGTGAAGCCATGCTGTTGTAATAGCTGCAGTATGTGGTTTTGCATTGTTCTGCTGAAATACACAAGGCCTTCCTTGGAATAGATGTCGTCTGGAGAGGACGAGTACCTCAGAGGTGTTATAAACACTTAACATATTGGAGTATAACCAGCAGAGTATTCAATTGTGGGATTAACTAATTTGCTGAGGCTGGTTGCACTACCTGTTCTGAAGCCAAGTTGGGCGCAACCATAGAGGCATAAACTTGAAGACCATTGCACCAACTGGTTGCACACACTATTTTCCCGAAGACCGGGTGTAAAATCAACTCCTATCTCTGGGGAGGCGTAAAGTGAATATCTCAGCTGTCCCCAAAGGAATGCACTTATTAAGGAAGACCTCCCCAAAACATGTCCAATAGGAGAAACACGCTGCAAAAACAGAAACGATGCAAAGTTAAAAACACGCAAACCACAAAAGCAAATGAAAGAGAAAAACACTGCATATCCTGGTCAACACCAATGCGCTGCAACGGCCCGAAACATCTCTAATCGGAGAGACGCGAGGCAAAAACAGAAACGTTGCAAATTCAAAAACATGCAAACCATAAAAGCAAATGCAAGAGCGAAACGCTGCATATCCACATCAATACAACAGAAGTGATCCCTGTCACCATGGGGAGTGCCAACTAGAACAGCTTTTACTTTTGACCTGAGCAAGACTAGCTTGCTAAATCGGAAAAAAGGCTTCCTCGCTAGCTAGCCAGCTACCTAGCTCACGTTAGTTCCCGTGCTAAGCTAGCTGGTTTGCTAGCCTAGCTAGCCAGCAGTTTGGTGCACAGAAGTCAATAGAAATAAATGAATAAAAATTATCCATTATTTCGCTATCTCACTTAGCTAGAGTTGAACCGTGAGCATTTATGTTATAACAAATATAACTATCAGCTAGCTAGGCAAGCGAACTAGCTAGCTAAGCAAGCGAACTAACGTCAGCTAGCTAGAAAGCCTCTTTTCCAACTTAGCCATAGCGGCTCACAGTACTTCCGTTGTGTTGATGTCTAAATGCAGCTTTTTTCTCTTGAATTTGCTTTTGTAGTTTGCGTGTTTTTGGCTTTGCATCATTTCTGTTTTTGCAGTGCATTTCTCCGATTGGGGATGTTTTAGGCCATTGCCGCACGTTTGTGCTGACATGGATATGCAGCGTTTTTCTCTCCCATTAATTTTTTCGGTTTACCTGTTTTTTAATTAGCATCTTTTCTGTTTTGCAGCGCATTTTTCCAATTGGAGATGTTTTGGGCCGTTGCAGTGCGCTCGCCCCTGTCGGCCACCGTATGCCACAACTGTTTTGTCAACAGACAGGGACGTCTCCATCTCAGACATTTTTCCTGTTACGTTGAGCCGCATCAATGCCCATTTCATGCGCAGAGAAGGAGAGGAGGGCCCAGAGTAATCGAATTCAAAACAGCATGTGGTCCTCCCTCAGCAGCGAAATGAAATAAGTTAAACCACAACCCCAATTCCGAAATAGTTGGGACAAAGAGTAAATTGTGAATAAAATCAAAACGCAATGACTTTCAAATCACACCAGCCAGTATTTTATTGAAAATAGACCAGAGATAACATAGCAAATGTTGAAACTGAGAAATTTTTATCCACAAAATGAGCTCATTTCAAATTTGATGGCTGCTACAGGTCTACAGGGACAGGGCCTGTTTACCATGGTGTAGCATCCCCTCTTCTTTTTAACACAGAGTGGAGGTGTCTGGGCATTGAGGAGACAAGTTTCTTGAGTTAAGTCATTGGAATTTGATCCCACTCTTGTTTAATACAGGCTTCCAGCTGCTGGAGAGCTTTGGGTCTCCTTTGACGGACTTTTCCTTTAATTATGCACCAAATGTTCTCAATCAGTGAAAGATCAGGACTGCAGGCAGGCCAGTTGAACACACAGACTCTTCTACTACAAAGCCATGCTATTGTAATAGCTACAGTATGTGGTTTTGCATTGTCCTGCTGAAATACACAAGGCCTTCCCTGGAATTGATGTTGTCTGGCAGGGAGCATATGTTGCTCTAAAACCTTTATATACCTTTCAGCATTCATGATGCTTTTTAAAACATGCAAGTGTCCCACACCATATGCACTAATGCATCCCCATACCATCAGAGATGCTGGCTTTTCAACTGAACGCTGATAACAGGAGGGGTGGTCTTTCTCCTCTTTAGCCCGGAGGACACGACAACCATGATTTCCAACAAGAATGTCAAATTTGGACTCATCTGACCACAGAACACTTTGCCACTTAACTACAGTCCATTTTAAATGAGCCTTGGCCCACAGAACACGGTGGGGCTTCTGGATCATGCTCAACAATGGCTTCCTTTTTGCATGATAGAGTTTTAGGTGGCATCTGTGGATGGCTCGGCGGACTGTGTTTACAGACAGTGGTTTCTTGAAGTATGCCTGGGCCCATTATTTAATGTCAATGACAGAATCATGCCGGTGAGTGATGCAGTGGCGTCTGAGGGCCCGAAGATCACGGGCATCCAGTAAAGGTCTTCGGCCTTGTCCCTTACGCACAGAGATTGTTCCAGTTTCTCTGAATCTTTTGATGAGGTTATGCACTATCGATGATGAGACCTTCAAAGCCTTTGCAATTTGACGTTGAGGAACATTGTTTTGAAAGTATTCCACTATTTTTTTTTACGCAAGCCTTCACAGGTTCGAGAGCCTCTGGCCATCTTTACTTCTGAGAGACTCAGCCTCTCTAAGACATCCCTTTTATAGCAAATTATGTCACACACTTGATGCCAGGTAACTTAATTACTTGCTCAATGTTCTTTCAGCTGATTCTCTTATATATTAATAGCTTTTTTGAGCCCTTTTTTGCCTGTGTCCCAACTTTTTTGAGACCTGTTGCAGCCAGAAAATTTGAAATAAGCTCATTTAGTGGATAAAAATGTAAAATATCTCAGTTTCAACATTTGAAATGTTATCTATGTTCTTTTGTAAATAACATATTGGCTCATGTGATTTGAAAGTCATTGCATTTAGATTTTATTCACAATTTACACTTCGTCCCAACTATTTTGGAATTGGGGTTGTATATAGTTAATGTAATTTCGACAATAAATAGCCAATGATGACTAGACTAGGACGTGTTTCCCAAAATCATAGTTGCAAACTAAGTTAGCAACTTGCATAGTTGTCAGTGGTTCCAACTATGTAAGTTAGCATCTGTGCTTTGGGGAAACACATCCGTGGAGTAGGTCTAATTACATACATGCCTCATACCTACGTTGCTCATTTAGTTACAGCATTTTTCTGATTATTAATTTCCCCGCCCCATAATTTATTTATATACAGGTTCAGTCTGACGAGTTTGTGACATCCGCCTCAAAGATCTCATCAATGCTGGACGTTCGTCACATGCATCTGGGCTTTCTTACACCAACACAGAGAGTGGCTGCTCACGCAAAACTGGTTGAACTGGGAGAGGCAGTGGAGACGGGCCAGGCGGCTATCCCGCAGGCTGGAGGAGACGAGGCTGCCTTGCTCAATACGGATGAGGAGAGAGCAAATACTGGAGCTGCAGACATGCAGGCATCTGCTATTGCACTGCTGCTTAGGGAGCAATACTCCATTCAACATGACATCATCATCGAAACGGAGGTTCAGAACTCTCTGAACGAGATGCCGCCACCCCTGGATATCAACCCTATAGACTGGTGGAAAGAGAATGAAATAAGGTTCCCGTGAATGGCTAAAAGTTTGCGAGACGATAACTTTGTATCCTGGCAACTTCTGTACCCTCAGAGTGGGTGTTTACAGTTGCTGGGCTGAAAACCAGGCTACGTTCGCGTCTGACTCCTGAGTAACTAAACATGCTAATCTTCTTAAACTTGAGCAAGTAGGCTGGTGTCACTTTATTTCAGAAAAGGACAAGTCACTACTGTCGCCGTAATGCGACTCACTCTTATTGTTTGATAAGTCTCCCGTTAAGGTTAGGGTTAGGATTAGGCATAATTGTGAAGTCGTTTTAAGGTACATTTTGGTAAAAACTGTGAGCACAACTTAAGCCCACTATTATTTTTTATTAAAGGGGTCATGCCATATGAAATCAACCAATTTTCGGACAAGTTCAATGGGCATAGTCAGCAAACTTTAACAGAATGTTGCTTTGGGTGGCAAATGAAAAAATACCATGTTTAAGCTCAATCGGCCCACTAGTTTAGATTTTCTGGGGGGGCCAAAAAATGGGTGTGGCACCCCAGTTGGCAAAATTTTCTTTTTTTTCATTTTTAACAGGCTGTAACTCTCGAAGTAATAAAGCTAACCCCATGATTTTTTTCCAGGACTTGTTCTCTAGGCACTGTGCTACCCTTCATTGCAAATCAAAGTAGTTTTAACCCTTTTACTGTGGTTTTATAGGCTGTCAAAAATGCTACTTTTACAAACCAGTATCAAATTTTACACATTTTAGGGTACCGTTTTCACACCCATCTGATGACATATGTGCATTTGTGGTCATATCAGCTATTAGTAATGGTCAAAAGCTTTCTATAGCCACCAATTAATATCCTGTAGCATTTATAGTTCTTTGGGAATATTGACCCTTATTTTACCCCCCTGTGGGGTTTGACCCCTTTTCGACCCCCTTTTTCAGGATGTGGGTATCCTTCAATTTTAATGAAACCTATATTTTTAGAAAGCTCTTGGAATGCACTGCCACCAAAATAAATTTCATTACAGAACTAGCATACCTTCATAAAAAAAATTAGTCATTTTCTTCAATTTTTGTCCTAAAATCAACATCCTTTTAGGGGTCGTTCACAATTCTCAATATTTTAACCAGTGTAGAAACAGTGCATTTTTTTCAGATCTTCTTCCCCCAAAAAATGTAATTTATTTAATGCAAAAATGTGTTGAGTTGTAGTTTATTTTTCAAAGCAAAGCCAAAACAGTTGCATTTAAATGGAATGAATCCCTAAAATGACATAACTGAAATTAAATGAGTTTTACAGCTGGTAACATTACCTATAAATTTTAAATGGCACAGCTGGTATCCCAAATTAACCCAAGTGGCCAATTCGGAGATTTCACCCAAACGTGCCTCAACTAAAACCTCTCTTACTTTGCTCTGCTTCAGTTTATTTGCATCAGTCTCGGCACAGGTAATATTGATTTTATGCTATGGTTTTCTCGAGGGCTTGGGCTGAAACTGCATCAATATAAGAAGGATATTCATTCTAAGAATGCAAATTTTGTTGGGCTGAGATGAAATTTGAAATTTTTCATTTATGCTGTGTTCCATCTTCATTTACTCTGAAACCCTCTCATACTGCACTGAGAAATTTTGGCCGCTTCTGAAGCGCTCTAACTGGGTCCGGCCCAAGTTGTTTCATACTGCCCTTCGCGACCACTCTGGATGCATGCGAGACCTATGTAGTTGCCATGCTAACCTATCACCTCCCTTACGCATGCATCGTGTGCAAAATTTTGAAAGGTTACACATACATGAATGTGTGGTTACAATAGACGCTATTTATCCCATAAATGATCAAAAATTTGCGTGATACAACCCATTTGAGACAAGTTTGGTATCACACATGTGTAATACAGCTTTCTCACCTCATGAGTGCTCAGATTCCATTCATTAGTAAACGTCAATATTTTTGCTAAGGCAATTTTGCTGGAAACGTTCACCATCGCTGGCATTTGTCTCTAGTCAACGGTCTATTCAAGTCAATAGGATGAATGATCCGTTAGCTAACATGCTAATGCTTTTGGCCAGTAAAGAACTACACCACATGTTTAACTGTTATCGTGAACACATTTCAGGGTTTAAAGCTTTAGCATGCTAACCAGAAATGTATTCATTCCATTGGCTTGAATAGACTGCCAACCAGAAGCCTATGCTATTTTTCCATTTTCCAAATAATACGACGCTGACAGTTATGGAATAAATAGGATCTCAAATTCGTTAGCACGAGATATCTGCACGAAATTCAAACTTTCATCTAACGTTACATGAAAATATACGTAGCGGCTCCTTTTTTTTTTTAATTAATTGAACATCGCCTGACATTGGAGATCACTTTCATATTGATATTTGCGGAGCTGGCAGCTCACCTTGGACATTCCGGTTTACGGGCCACTGCATTTAGAGCGGTCTAAACACTCACCAATGTTTCATACTGCCGCTGAACCGCTTCTGAGGTGGCCCTGAACCACCTCCGAGAGCACTCCAAATTTATAGTGGCCTAAAATTTTAGGCCGGTCTCATGACCCTTTCATACCGGGATTTATAGCACTTCAGGGCCGCCTCTGAAGTGCTCTAACTCCCAGGATGAAAGGGGTATGAGTGAGCAAAGTATATACTGATGCCCATACCTCGGGAAAAATCTCACAAGTATTACCTTTATCATATGGGGGGGGATAGTTGTAGTTGTCACACCTATTTCTATTGGTTTGAGATGCTGGTGCTCTTGTGCAACATCCAGCTGTTCTGACTGTCAAAAATGGCACCTTTAAGAGTAACAGAAAAGTTGATTTCCCGAGTGACTAAAAGCTGTTATATGCAGTTATTAGGAAAGTAATAGGTCAAGCTATTTTTTTAAAGAAGTAACTGGTAACTGTAACAACTTTCTAATTTTCAGCAATTTGCTTAAAACTGGTTAAATGTATGAGCTAGCACGCCTAGTTAATGTCATTGTGAACTGGGAAAGATGAATCGTGGTAAACACTGAAAATTGCAGCTTAATTTTAATAAAGCCAATTATAACAAGGGAAAGAATACAAAATGTGGGAAGCTAATTAGCTGCAAGTCAGCATATCAAATCTGACTCGACATTTAAGGCAACATGGTATCGATCTCAAAGAATGTGCAGCATTTGATGTCTTTCAGCCTTCAAACCCGAGTGTGTAATCGCCAGCAGCCGATAGTAGCACTTCCAGTGGAGTCAGAACAGTAAGCCGGGACACACCATTCTTGTTGACGATAAAAGCAAATCTGGCCAAAGAGGAAATTGAGGAATGTCACTGAGTATGAAAGGCATTTGTGGCAAAAGGGCCAAGTACATCTCTTCTCCGTTGTTGAATCTCCATCATTTAGGAAAGTTAGGCGAGCTTGAAAAAAAAAGTTTGAGAACTAAAAAAAATAGGACCAAGGGTCCTGTAGCTTACCGGCAATCAATTTTGTAGTGATGATACAAGTGATGAAAACTTCATGTAAAGTTTGACCTTAGAATTATTAAAGGTCAATGTCAAGGTCACTAAATAAAAGTTCACATACATTTATAAGACCCCCTGTAATACCAAATCCTAAACTCTGAAGAAGTTTTTTTTGATACTAGTCATTGAAAATTCAATATGTCAACTGTGAACTTTAAAGGTCACAGAGGGTCAAGTTGAGGTCTGCAAAGGAACTTCATATATGACATTCTAAATGTCTCTATACAAACCTTGGCGCCATCTATGACCATTTTGTTGATACAAGTCAGGGTAATTGTATTAGGTCAAGTTTGACCTTCAAATGTCACGAACAGTCAAGTTGAACGTTCATGTGTGACTTCCTTTAAGTCTGTGATACAAACTTAGGCTCCATCTGTGACCTTCTTAGTGATAGAAGTCATTGAATTTTCACTAGGTCAAGTTTGACCTTCGAAGGTCAATATGAAGGTCACCAAATGAAAGTTCATATATGACTTCCTATACGTCTCCAATACAAACCTACACCCCCAATCTGTAACAATTTTGCTGATATTAGTCATTGGAATTTCACTAAGTTTGGCTGTTGAAGGTTACTGAAGGTCAAGTTCAAGGTCACCAAATGAAACTTCATATATGACTTCCAATATGCTCAAAATACAAATCTAAACTCTATCTGTAATAGTTTTGGTGATAAGAGTCATTGAAATTTCACTATGTTAAGTTTGACCTTCAAGGTCACCGAAGGTCAAGTTCAAGGCTACCACATGAAACTTCATATATGATTTCCCAGAATATCTTCAATGTTTTCAAGCCTAGATGCCTTTAAAAATTGCTTGACCTCAAGTTTGACCTTTCAAAGTCATCTAAGGTCAACTTTAACACATCCAAAATATTGGTCATATATGACTCCCTATACGTTGATAATACAAACTTAATCTCTATCTGCAACCATTTACCTTCCACAGGCGATTTTGCCCATTCTCCATAAGACCCAATGTTAAAGTCCAGTGCCCCCACTAGACCCACTTGAGTCGGTTCAATCAAAATGGCACTCGCACTGTACATAAAGTGTATCAAGGTGAGTTGATTGCCAGATTTAGAAAAAAGTTATTATCCAGTTTTTGAGAAATAATTTTTTTGAAATTTCAAGTCCTATCTTTAAACATTGTAAATATTTTCCTTGACCTCGAGTTTGGCCTTTCAAAGGCATCTGAGGTCAAATTTAACAAAGCCAAACTATAGGTCATAGATAACTTCCTATATCTCGATAATACAAACACAATCTCTATCTGCAACCATTTGGCCTCCACAGGCCATCTTGCATATTCATAAAGTACAGCGCCCCCACTAGACCCACTTCCGTCGATTCAATCAAAATGGTGCTCGCATTGTACATTGATGGTACCAAGGTAAGTTGATTGCCTGATTTAGAAAAAAATTAATCTCGCAGTTTTTGAGAAATAATTTTTTTAAATTTCTCAGTCCTATCTTTAACACTGGGGCCAAAATTTCAAGAGCCCATAAAACAGACAAAAATGATTCAATCAAAAATTCGAAAAAAAAATCTGGAGATATGGTCTAGCAGTATGTTATAGCAAATTTATACGAAAATTCATCGGGCCAAAAAAAAGATAAAAAATCTTCCAGACGACATAGGGCCGGTAAGCTAAAAATCACCATTTAAAGATCAATTATACTAAACCTGTCGCAGTTTACCTTGCCTAATTACCAACCAAATACTGTTTTGCACAGTAGCTAAGACTAATTGGTAGAATGACTTGCCAGTTTATTTTTGATAGTATTATTGTATTTTGTCTTACAAAGTTATGAGGAGTTTTCCTATGCACATACTTGAATACATAAAATCAATTCTGTCCTCATGAAGGCACAGATTTGCAAGGCTTCTAGCATATGTAAATATAGCCTTTCATCTGAAAGTTCAGTTTGATTTGATGTGCCCAAGATTTCTTCCCCTTCAGATGAATTCTTTTGAATGCTTAGGCCATAGACATTCTGATAAAATCAAACGTCATGTTATAATTAATAACACTGCCAAAAAAAATTCTAAAAAAGAGATGGAAGTCAGAGAAAGTTCTCGATTGTTTTGCATGTAATCAGATTGTAGCCATCCGTTTTATCACATCAATCATATAAATGTAGCTGAGAGGCAATCAGTTTGTCAGTATAATTTCTTAATCAATATAGGCTTCATATTTTAATCAGTAGGCTTTGTTTATTTGGTTGCAGGCAGCTAACTTTGAATGTTGCGCACTGAGTGCACTATAGTTCTAGCATTTTGCCCCATTGCTTCTCGGACGGACTTTAATGTTTCTTGATTGTGACTTGAATGATTATGTCAATAGGTTTCCTATAAATAAGACATACAACAAGTAGCCCAAAACGTTATTATCCTCAAATGTTTCAAAACATCTGTTTTCCACTGTGCTGTCATTAAATATATGAAATTAATATTCATATTAGTTTGTGAAGTTGACAATTATTGATGAAACATTAGGTTATAAAGACAATAAAAACATTTTCGTTCACTGATTACACAGTAATATGATTTTGAGTTTTTTGGCTAATTTTAACACCAGTACTTCCAAAACAAAAAGTCTCAGCATTTCCTCTATCTCAGAGACCACTGATTAACTTGTTTGAAAATGCCGAGCATGTCTGTCTGTAAATAGTAAACACTGTTCATTTTGTAAATTTTCATTCAACGATTAAATGAGGAAAGACACTTTTCTTATCTAAGTATTTGAGATCTTTTTTGTTTTTATCCCAATTTTAGCATCGAAATGGGGAATAATAGGAATCAGAATCAATAAGCAGAATCGGAGTCGATAAAATTCAAATGATACCGAACCCTGCGCTCAACAACCTTCTGTAACACGTCATTGGTGTATTCTTTTTTATTAGCCACGGGGATGAATGATGGAGGGAAACTGACCTGTGTATGACATCATATTTATGCCTCAGGGAAACAGAAGTCATGGGTGACCATTCAAGTTTTGTAATCATTGAAGTGAACTAAAAATAAAGTATGAATGGGAATATACAGTATTTCAAGTTTTTTTTTCCCATTTTATTTAGGGTGCCAATCATTGGAGCATTCATGTTTTCCTGAAAAAATATTTGAGAATCGTTTTTCCTTTTCAATATTTTCTATAAATCTGGGAAATATTTTTGTTAATTTTTGATTAATCAATTGGGAGTATAAACGACAGCCAAATTATTTCAAAGCCTGTTTATTTAATCTTTACCATGGTATGCTGTACATGTTATGGTCACTTCCTGAAACAGACTCTATGGTGATTATGAGGATAATGTAAAACGAAACTGAGCATAAATGTGACCGAAGTAATCAATTATAGTCTATTGATAGGTTTGCAATAGCAAAATATTTGTACTCTTAAATGTGATATCACATGATATCATTCCTCCAACAGCTTTTTTTTTTTTTTTTTTTTTGGTCAGATCAGTATTAACAGAGCCAGATTCTATTGACAGACACCCATGCTGTGTGGCAGCTATTTGCGGCTGCCAGGCTGAATAATTACACAAGCTCTCATATTTGTGTGTTTGTCTCTATCAATTCTAAAAGCAAGCTGTTTCGTATTAGCCGCAGTTAACAAACGTGATAATGATCATCTGTTCATGAAAGAACTGCCTGTCACCGGAAAATATCACACACAAATAACTTTGTATTTCCATGGGTACTTACCCTGTAATACACTACATGCAGACAGAAATCGTGGCATTAATCTGTGTCGGCAAAATGATCATACTATTCAGACTCATTCATTGATTTTAACTATGCAGAATCTGTTGTTTTTACCCCCTCACTGACAATACCCTGATTCATAACTACTGGACAGACCAAGATGTGTCACTGAAAGGGTTTGACAAAATGGCAACCTACATCATGAGCTTCACAATAAAAGTACAGCAACCAAATGCCCAACTGCAAATAATGGTCAAAGACAAATTATCAAGGCAGGAACAGTTTATCTATCATATTCTATCAAATCTATTTCAACATGGCAGTGTTGAACTATGAATGAACAGGATAGTGTGGAGGCTCTCACACACACCAAGCATAAATTGGGTTGATGTGAAACAGCTGAGGTGCTGCAAGTCAGCTCACTAATAACAGGTCATGGTTGGACTTGCTATTACTGGACAGGCAGGGTGGATGACCTGTGGCCAGTAAAGTCTAATTTAATGAGAGCTCCTCCATCAGAAAGAGAAACAGCCTATTTCTCTGTATCTAATGGGACCCCGACCACACAGTCTTTTCACATTTACTCATCTGTCAACCATGCAACTAATCTCACTATGCCGATCAACTTCATCCCAAGATCATTAATACTGTTATCTCTTTCATATTCATGAATGGGTTTTACCAGAGGAAAAATGCAACATAAAATTTACTATGATTGAACATCTTCCATATCTGCAACACAGAGATTACTTACATTCCCAAAAATAGTTCGGGCATAGAAAAAAAATTTAAGCAGTAAATGATGCAGATGGAGGAGCATAAAGCTTTTGCCTCAACAAATCAGCTTACAATTCATGCGAGCCTGGGTGTTGGGGACCTTCAGAATGGAGGCACGAATATGGAATATGGGTCATCATGGCTCAGGAGGTAGAGCGGTTGGTCTAGGAATCAGCGGGTTCCTGGTTCGATCCCTGGCTCCTCCAGAGAGTGTGTCGAAGTGTCCTTGAGCAAGACACTGAACCCCACAGTGCTCCTAATGTGCAGGTTGGCGCCTGGCATGGCAGCCTCTGCCATCAGGGTGAATGAGAGGCATAGTTGTAAAGCGCTGTGGGTTTCATGCAGTATAAATGCAGTTTTGGGTTTGGGTTATGTAAAAGCGGTTTTGGGTTTTATGCTATATAAATGCAGTCCATTAAACATTTACCAAATGTATTTGAAAATCTTCATAGTTTAAGAGGAGTGGTTAACAACTGACTATACTGAAAAAAAGACATATTTGAATAGCCACTCAGTTTAAATGTAAAAATACATCATTTGTTTCAATCACATTTATAATACCTGAACTTAGGAAATACTAAGTTTTGGGGCTTAGTCTTAGATCTGACTTAGACAGCTATATCCAATTTATAAACCCTTTCAATATCTCTCCTGCTAAAATGTCTGATGGTCAGTAAACTAAAGAGAAGTGAGTTCTACCGGTGAGCAGCATAAACTCCCCAACTACAAAAATAACTTGCTTCTTGACTTTTGAAATTATTCACACACATTGACTTTTAGAGGCTCAAATATTGCCTCTGAAAAAAAAAAAACAAATGCTGAGAAAAGTGATTTCCTGTGAATCTATCAAACATTTGGACCGCACAGCAAAGGACTGCAAAACCTACAGCTGGAATAGAAATAGCAACACTTTCAAGTTGAACAAGACCTGATTAAATTTGTGTACTGCCAGATGTTGAAGCGCTTGTCAGCACTGGACTGCTCATGAAGAGGAGGGTTATTGCTTGAGAGGAATTGGGGGTTGGAAGCTTGTTCCTAACGAAGTGACAAACAGAGCTGACTTGCAGGGGTTAACAAGAAGGTTCCAGTCCTAGAGCTTGATTAGGCTCGAGAGCTTGTTCTTAAAAACTAGAGTTGATGAGCAGGATGAATTAAGCCAAATAAAACTTGGCTTATATTAAAAAAAAAATAAAATCCTGGAGCCTGATTTGGATTGGAAGCTAGTTCGGATTAAGTCATGACAACAAATATTTCAAGGAGACTTTGGCTGCCACAAAAGTACTGTTTGCATTACAACGAAGACAAAGAAGTTCAAAATATAGTTGTGTTCCAAAGTTTGCTTTCCCTTGCTGAATTTGTGAAATGTTGCCATTTATTTTGAAAATATGACTCCATGCAAAAAACTTTTACTTGAGGATAGTGATCATGTGAAGTAATTTATCATCACATAGGTGTCTGGCTCCTTTTTAAATCATAATGGTCGCTGAAATCACCCAATCGGCCCTGATTATAAGTTTACATATGCTTGAATGTTTGACCTTACTAAATAGACACAAGGTCACACAGGTTTAAATGGCTATTAAGGGTTCCACACCTGTGGTTTTTTAAATTGTTACGAGTGTCTGCGTATATTCATTGAGTTACTTAGCTTCCGAATGGATGCACTGATCTGGCAAGACAGCCATGGGGAGCGGAAAAGATCTGTCTAAGGCCTTTCGTAGCAAGGTAGTTCAACTTTTTAAAGATGGAGAAGGATATACAAAGATATCCAAACACTCTGACAATGCCAGTTAGCACTGTTCAGTCCATGATTAAGAGGTGGAAAATTAGAGATATGGGTCATTCCTTGCCAACTCACTTTAATTTTGGAACTTTTCCCAGTTCACGTCATGGATTTTCCTGAAAAAATTAATAATAAAATTGTTTTGTCATTTATATATTTGGGTCAGTAACCATACTGGTGCAGGTGTAGGAGCATTTTTGGGTGTATGTGCAATTTTCGTTCATTCTGTGATGAAGGCAAAGCAGCACTGGTTTCTTGTGAATCTGTTTCAGTGGGTACTGGGCAACCTGTCTTTCCTTTCCCTGTGTTAGCTTTGTTGTTTTGTAAATTTTTTTGTTGAGGTGTAGCTATGGAGAGAGAGTTGCAGGAGTTGAAGGACTTAGTTTAGCATTTAAAAGCAGAGAATGAGAGGCTGCGGCAGGAGCAGGCTGCGGTAGTGCCTGGTCCTAGTGTTGCACCCTCTCCCTCTGCGATGCCTTCTGTTACTGCTAGTGCCATTGTAACGGAGAGGCTAGTATTTGTGCCTAGGGATAGAAAATGCCCAATGTTTAGGGGAAGGTCAGGCATAGGATTAAATGAGTTGCTTGAGGAAGTGCAGGCGTGCATTTGTCAACCACTGACTAGGCATTTTTCTTGTTTGACCATCTTGAAGGCGAGGCGCAAGAAGAGATCAAGTACCGCTCGGCTGCAGAACGTGAGGAACCGGCTAAGATCATTTCTGTCTTGCAGGAGTTATATGGTTGCTGTGATTCTTACGTAGCCTTACAGGAGGCCTTTTTCTCACACCGTCAACAGGAAGGTGAGACCCTGCAAGAGTTCTCTCACGCATTGATGGGTCTTATAGCCTCTGTTAGAGAGCGTGCGCTCGGTGATATGCCAAATGCTTAAGTTCTGTTGAGTGACCAATTTGTCAAACATGTCCTGGATGGTGCTTTGCGGTGTGAGTTGAAACAGCTTGTGCGCAGACAGCCCAGTGCTACCCTGTTAGACGTCAGGGGTGAGGCGATCAAGGCGGGAGCATGAGGGTTTGCTAGGGGGAGTCAGGGGCCGAAGCCACTCTGTCCCGTCGGTCCTCGGCCTAGAATATGGGGTAAAAAGTAGCCCAGCGCCGGTGGTAGTCGACACACCATCAGTGATTGAACTGAGTGAGCTGAAGGAAATGTTAAAAATGCAGCAAGAGCAGATTAAAAAACTCATCCAGAGTGTGTTCCACCTGCAGAGCTCAAGTCAACAAAGCCGCCCTCATCGTGGCCCTGTCGTTTGTAGTCGCTGTCAGCAGCCTGGCCATTTTGCGAGGGAATGTGAGGGGGTGCTTGTTCCTCCTCGCTCCCAGTCTCCCTTGTCTGCTGTGTTGCGGCTGTCAGTTCAGCAGCCCCATTCTTCTCAGTCGCCGGAAAACTAGCGCCCGCCGAGTTGCAGAGCCACAGTTCGCGGGGTGCAGCCACTGGCTCAGGAGATAATTTGTGTGAGTGGAATGAAGCCTCCAAGCTTGTGTCATCTTGCCGGCATTTTGATGTAAGGATGGGTGGATTTAAGGTCCCCTGCTTAGTAGATAATGGGTCCATGGTGTCTACGGTCACCGAGAGCTTCTTCTGTGAGCACTTAGAACCTTGGGGTCAAGACAACCTTCAGTCTTGCCATTGGCTGCAGCTTAGAGCAGCCACTGGGTTAGCCATTCCCTACCTTGGTTACTTGGAGCTTGATGTTGAGCTTTGTGGTAAGGTAATGCCACGGTGTGGAGTGTTAGTGGTTAAGGATCCCTCGGGTGGATTGTCGTCTAAGGTCTCCGGTGTCTTAGGGATGAACATAATTTGTTGGTGCTACAGTGAGCTTTTTGGGCAGTATGGGTCAGCCTTGTTTGACTTGTCCTCAGTGTCTGAGGCACCAAAGCCTGTCGTGCAGGCCTTGGAAAAGTGCCATCAGGCAAGTGTGCGGGCCCCTCAGGTAAAGTCAAAGTGCGCGGAAGGATGGCGTGCTGTATCCCTGGTGGCACCATGAAAGTTGTTCCTGTCACATGCTCAGAGCAGTATGCAGGCACTACTGTTCTGTTTGAGCCCTTGGACGCTGGCCTTCCTGCTGGACTGCTTGCCTCCCCTGCATTAATTCAGGTAGAAAGGGGCACTGCCTATATACGAATTGTGAATGTAGGTTCCAGCGATCTGTGGCTTTATCGCTGCACAATTGTTGGCACTTTGAATGCTGTCATTGTGGTTAGCATGCCCGCAGGTGTCTCTGATGTGCCATCCAGGGTGGTCACAGTGGCATCTCAGTCTGTTTCAGAGTCAATGCTGGATCAAATTCAGGCCCTGGATCTATCCTCCTTGTCTGCTGAAGAGCAGAGCAATGTGAGGTTTCTCCTCACAAGGTAGACCTCAGTCTTTTCTGGTCAGGATGGGGACTTAGGCTGTACCAACATGATTGCTCATGGGATCCCCCTCTTGGATGAGGTGTCGGTGAGGCAGTGCTATCGGCGTATCTCCCCATCTGAATATGAGGCAGTAAAGGAGCATATCAATCAACTGGTCGAGGCTCAGGTAATTAGAGAAAGTAGCAGCCCTTACGCCTCCCCCATTGTGTTGGTGAAAAAGAAAGATGGTAGTTTCCGCATATGTATTGACTACCGAGAGCTTAACAACAAAACCAGAAAGGACGCTTTTCCTTTGCCTTGCATTGAGGAGTCATTGGATTCTCTGACCAGTGCCCAATGGTTTTCCACCATGGACCTGGCCAGTGGGTACAATTAGGTGTCTGTTGTGGAGACTGACCGGCACTAGACTGCATTCTGCACTCCTTTCGAATTCCTTTTGAATGGAATTGCATACCCTTTGGGCTTTGCAATGCACCCAGCACCTTCCAGAGATTAATGCTAAGAATCTTTGGTGATCAGCAATCCCAATCCTTGCTGTTATATCTTGACGACAAAGTGGTCTTTTCCTCCACGTTGGAGCAACATCTGGAGAGGTTGCAGGTAGTGCTGGAGTGTTTGAAGTGGGAGGGTTTAAAGGCAAAGCAAGAGGAAGTACGCTACTTGGGGCATGTGATTTCCAAGGAGGGTGTCTCTACTGACTCGAGCAAGGTGGAGGCCAATTGGCAGCCTCCCTCCACCATTTCAGAGCTGCAGTCAATCCTTGGCTTTGCTAGCTATTATCGCCGCTTTCTGGACGGTTTTGCTAAGTTGGCGGCCCCTCTGCATAAGCTAGTGACTGAGTTGGGAGGTGATAAGCCAAAGAAGGGATCGAAACATGCAGTCATTGAGAGCTAGAGTGAAGAGTGTCAGCGCAGCTTTGAAGCACTTAAGACCAAGCTCACCACTGCGGCAGTATTAGCCTATGCTGACTTTTCCCTCCCATTCATTTTGGAGGTTGACGCCAGCCATGGTGGTCTTGGGGCAGTATTGTCCCAGGAACAGGGCGGCAAGGTGAGGCCCATAGCTTTTTGCCAGCAGAGGCTTAAGGCCCACTGAGCATAACATGAACAATTATAGCTCCATGAATTTGGAGTTCTTGGTGCTCAAGTGGGCAATGACTGAAAAATTCAGAGAGTATCTGCTTGGCCAGAAGTGTGTTGTCTATTCAGAGGACAACCCGCTTAGCCATCTGTTATCAGCCAAGCTTGGGGCCACTGAGCAACGGTGGGCAGTCCAGCTGGCTGCATTTGATTTTGAAATCAAATAACGCTCTGTCAGAAGTAATAGGAATGCTGACACCCTGTCCCGTCAGCACCCCCCTGGAGTGCCAGATATGGAGGCCCTGCTCCCTGGCACCTCCATCCCAAGGCCCCTGCAGCATGTTTTTAAGGTACAGCAGGCTGAAGCCACACAAACTGCTGTTAAAGCCCTGCCCCATCGTTCACCCTCTGATATTAGTCTGCTACAGCAGACAGACCCTGTTTTATGTGAGTTCTTGGATTTCTGGCAACAGAAGCGGCACCCCAATTGGGAGGAGCGCAAGCAGCTGTCTCGACCTGCTTTAGTGCTGCTTCATCAGTGGGACCAGCTGGTGGAGGACAAAGGCATCCTTTATCGCCAGGTCTTCCGCCCTGATGGTGCTGAAGCCGTGCTCCAGTTACTCTTGCCTGTGGCCTTAAGAGAACAGGTTTTAATAGAGGTCCATCAGAGGCATGGCCATCAAGGTGCTGAGAGGATCTTGGAGCTCCTGAGGCAGCGCTGTTACTGTTAGGGCCCATAAAATGGACAAAAATGATTCAATCAAAAATCTGAGAAAAACCTCTGGAGATATGGTCAAGTAGTATGTTATTGCAAATTTACACAAAAATTCATCAGGCCAAAAAAAAGATAAAAAACGGGATTGCGCAAGACGAGCAGGCAACTTAAGACTCGCATTTGCGAACACAGGAGTAACATCCGTAGCGGAGATGAGCGCAATCCCATGGCTGCACATTTTAAAGAAGCAGGACACACCATTAGCACTCTACGCAACATGGGTATCGAGAAGGTTAAAAAACCTCCCCGTGGTGGGGACCTTGATAGGATACTGCTACAGCGCGAAACTTATTACATTTACACCCTCAATACAATGGCTCCTTTTGGTCTCAATGAGGAGTTTGATATAAAACCTTTTTTATGAATTGTAGCTACGATCTGTCAGTTTTAGTTTTTGCACGGAATGTGTTTCTTACTAACTGATTTTGATGTATTTGTGTTCTCTTTGCATGTGTACAAATTGGGAGTTTTAATCTGTACCTATGCTTGACCTATGGGTTTAAAATATACCCTGGGATACTCGGCTATATCCACTGCATATACTATGTAATGTGCTGATTGTCTGTGGAGAGTAGCCTACATGCATTCTTGATATGCCTTCACTTCTTTTTGTATGTATGTAGTGTTGTTTTTGGATCATAGGTAATATGGGGTTGATGTGATTATTTTTGTATATTGGGACTCATTGCACTTTGGTTTGGTCCGTCTACCATCTTTAGTGTATATAACCCCCACCCCCACCCCTATCACATGTGTGGAACTCACCTGACGAAGGCCACGTCGGCCAAAACGTTGTGCAAGGAATAAAGTCTTCTGGGAGCAACTTAAACAGTGTGCAGACTTTTATACCCTTCTTTTCTACTGTTTTTTGGGTCCTGCATCTGTGATATCTGATTTTGGATGTGTGTGCATTTATTCTATTTTTGAGTAACTGAAGTTGTACATCAAGCAAGAATGGGAAAGAATTCCACCTTCAAAGCTTCTACATTTAGTGTCCTCAGTTCCCAAAGGCTCATTGAGTGTTGTTAAAAGGAAAGGTGATGTAACACAGTGGTAAACATGCCCCTGTCCCAGCTTTTTTGGAACATGTTGCAGGGATCAAATTCAAAATAAGTTAATATTTCCAAAAAAACAATAAAGTTTCAGTTTGAACATTAAATATCTTGTCTTCGTAGTGTATTCAATTGGATATAGGTTGAAAAGGATTTGCAAATCATTGTATTCTGTTTTTATTCTTGTGTTACACAACAACTCAACTTCATTGGAATTGGGGTTCGTATATACTAAATAATGCAAATGAATATGAAGCATTGCAGTAAGTATACAGTATTATAGTACATCGCACATTGCTGAATTACATACCTGTTCTCGGTACAAAATGACACAATGGTTTCCCAACATTCAGTTGCACCCTTCGACCAGCTTTAGTCATTGTAAGGCTATAGTTTATAACATAGCCTAGAAATATGGCCCTTATTTCATCAGGAATGTTCCTTCCACTCCCTTCGTTTTGCCTCCCTATCCTTCCACCACTCATCCTTCCTTCGCTTCTTCTTCTTCCTGCTTGTTCAAACTGTAGACATTCTTGTTCTTCTTTTCGCAAAAATAGCAACACTGTTTTGTGCTCAGTGTATATAATAAGCTTTTCAATTGAAGGTTCATCAGATGCACCACTGTACAATTTAGAGAACTGGGTGATCTAACATTTCAAGCCTGATTGCGTTAGTGAAAGCCAGGATTCATGTGACAGCAATCTCATCAATTCAGAAGGCATTTCAATAAGAAAGTTTATTAGAAATGTCTGTCAAATATGTCTGACAAAAGATTATGACAACTAGTTCATAAATGACTTGTTTAATATGTTATAATAATGCCAAGATGTTTTGGTGATAAAACTACTCAAAAGGAAACAGTACAAAATGATTTGATCAATATGACATAATAATTTCACCGTGTAGGAAACGGCCAATAATTTTACATATACCAATGCATTTACAAATTGTTTGAAAGAATAAGAAACTGCTTTTATGATCTGCACAAGTGACGAGATGATGTGGAGCTTGAACAACTAGTTTTGAGAAGTTCATTTCTGGTCTGAGAAATGTACTAAAGCAACTGAGAAAAACTGGAACTGCCCATAGCAACAATTTTCCATAGAAACAGCAATTGCCATAGTTACAAAAGTTAAAAAAAAAAAAAATCTACCATTTCATTGAGGTCCTCCCTGTAATGGTGCTATAAGTATATATTGCAATACATTGACACTGTCATGTCTGATGTACAGTCACAAAGAAAATTTACTAAAATTACAGCTTAAGCCGCAAAGCTAAAAGGCAGAATGAATGGCTTAATTCCAACCAACAAAAGACCTTGGCAAGATGCATACAGAAAATAGCCCATCTTCTTTTTTCCCCAATTCCTATTCGCTCAACCATTTTCAGAAACTGAGGATATCCCTCCGATGAAAATTAAGTAACCCCGCTAAGTTTTGGAACAGAGCGCCGACACAAGGGGAACAGTTGTCCCGGGGCTGGGTCAAGGGAAGGCCCAAAAGGGCCCTCTAACATTTAAATAATCTGCTGGAATAATTTTTCAAAAACACATACTTGGGCACCCTTGTACTTGTGAGTCACATAAAAGCTTGTGTCTTCCTAATTTGCTAACATAAAGGAGCCACTTCTGCCACCAGAGAATCAACTGAGTGCACATGACTGTCATCTGAGTTTGCTGTCAGATGATTGCTTGACTGATAATATGCTGGTTTACTTAACACCTTTCTGCAGATGTAGACGCCTGCGGACATAGAGCAGCTCTTTTTATGGAAGCAGTTGTACTACTCTATCACTAGATGGCACCCCCGGATCTGTTATTGAATATTCACAAGCAAGCAGATCTGGAACACAGTCTGCAACAGTGGTTCTCAACTGGTGGGTCGCGACCCAAAAGTGGGTCGCGGACCCATTCTGAGTGGGTCGCGGACAGCTGATTAAAAAATAAATTAACAAGAGCACTCAGAGAGCGCAGCCCCTCCGCCACGCTAAGGCAACTCTGTGCATGAGTTATTTTTTGCTGGCTGATATAGGGTATTGCTGCATTTCACCACCAGGTGGCAGCAAAACCCAAAAGCACGGCGATTGAAAATCCGGCCCATCTGGCCGATAGGAGTTTGAACTTGAAGCGCGAGTTTGTGTGAAATGGAGGTGTTTTTTTTTGGGGTTTTTTTTTGCGTATTCCAGATGTTTCATAATACATCTAGCCTGTGGTGGGCAGTAATACGCTGAGCGTATAATGCAGAGTGATTCATAGATGCAAAATATTTAGTTTTGTGGCCTTATTTATGTTGTGCAGTTTTGATCATTTTATTTTATTTACTTTTATACGTGCAGTTGTCATGTTCTTCCTCAGTTTGGGCTCTGAATGCAGAGAGATTCATAGAAGTTAAATATTTAGTTTTGTGGCCTTATTTATTTTGTGCAGTTTTGGTATTTTATTGCATTTTATTCACTAATGCAGTTTTCATGTTCCTCATTTTCTTAATGTGCTCTTAAATGCACTTTGCACATATAAAATAAATGTGTATGTATGTTTAAAAAGATTGTGTATGTGTTTTCAAAGGCTGTTTTTGAAAAATATCTTTGCTTGGTTTCGATGCGATAAAAGTGGGTCGCAACGTAATGACCATGGGAAAATGTGGGTCCCAATGTGAGACCACTTGAGAACCCCTGATCTAGAATATTGACGAGTTCACTCCTATCTCTGTTTTTCAGGAGTTTCATAAATTAAACTCCTCAGCTAAGCCTGGTGTGCAAACTGCTCATTATCCTTGCCCATAGTATCTATCCAGCAGTTTAAAAAAATGATCTCTTGTGACAGAAAAAATCATTATCCTCTGTAGCAACCACTTCAGTTACAGTGAGCCAACGGTATTCCAATTAGTGGTTAAGAAAAATCAGTTTTCTGAAGCAAAAAATTCAACATGGTATTGATTCTCTCACATTCTACTGTCAATTACAGTCATCACACACAAAAAAATGCGTAGTTCCCTACCGTGGATTTACGCGTAGATTCCTCCACTGACAAATTAAGCGCTTCCTTATATCCACCCAACTACTGGTGTTGCAAGCCAATCATTCAATTATATACTCAGGCTCTTCTGCGTAACTGCACAGTTATAGTTCACGCCCTCGTGAAACCTCCCCGGTAACGATGTATTGATTGGCTCGTTTCTTATCCAATTCCCGAGTGTTTAAACTTTCCACAGTAACTGAAACACATTTATTGGACAAACATAAGAGCATAAAAGCCTATGCGTATCAGCAAGGTAGGTTGTATGCGTTGAACGTTGAGCTCGATTGCGCAGCTGAGAATGATGCGATTTATAGAAAAAAAGACTCCCAAAACTGGCCTGAAGTGTTCCGTTACATTTACAAGATTTAAATGAGGTAAGGACATGGTCAATGGGAATTATTTCCAACGAAACAGGACCGGAGGGTTCCTTCTACTGGATACATCAGTCTCTGGAGGAGGGATTAATGAAAAAGGTAAGGCTGCTATTTTTGCTTTTTGTTTCAGAATGTATACCATATTCAACAAACTCGAATGCCAAGGGTTTTTTCCTGTTTAAAACGTAAACTGGTCATGGATTTCGGTTGACCCCATGGTACACGTTCATCGCACTATTCTGTTGAATCTAGGCAGGCATATATTGTTTGATTTTCCCTGAAAGAGGAATTTCTGTTCTGTTAAAATAAGGTATTTTTCAGATATTACTGAGTTAGTGAGTTTTACTTGTTCCTTATAAGGTGAAAGGGTTGAAATAAGGTTGTGCGCTCTGAAGTGGGAACAGCCAGCTTGTCATTGCAGGGTGAATGTTCTGACTGTTAAATAAGCAGTTCCTTTAATGAGTATGTGTGCTGGCTTGGGGAACTTTGAAGAAAAATGGACAAAACTCTAAACTTCATTAGGAGAAAAGGCATGCTTTGTGTTTGGACAGGCTACTGGTGGCCACTGATGTTCAACTACACTGATATTGATAAATTCATGCTAAACTCAACCAGAAAATCATTAGTTCATATTAAAATTCATGCCTCAAAACTTTATTTGTGTTAAATATATGATTATTTTATGATCTGACAGTGCACCATTTTGAGGGAACTCAGACTTTGGGGAGCCACCTGGATAGCTGTCTAATTTGGCTCATAGCAAGTAGGTAATCTAGAATGCAATGTTTAAGATGAATTGTACTTGTGGTCAAGGAGTTCATGATCGCAGAAATGTATAGATTTAAGCCCCAGCAGTTTTTCAATTCTCAGTATTATTTTCTTTCCATTTCAATGTTGAATTTTCATGAAGATTTTTTGTGTTTGCAGCCCTTTTTCTCGACCAAAATCATGAAAATAAACTGAAATATGATGGGAGTCTAAATGCCTCAAGTGTCTAGACTCAGTTCAGTCAATCCTTTCCTGTGTGTGAAGCTGAAATCTTGAATTATAAAGCCTTAAATAAGGTAACCCCCCAAATAGCCAGATTTGGCTTCTGCGCAAAGGGGTTAAAGGAATAGACAACGGAACGTACATACATGCATAGGTTGATAGCTTGTAATATTGAGAGCCCATAAGAAAATTTTCAGGCATACTTGACCATTCATTAAAAAAGTTGTGAGCGTTTTTGTGAGGCAGTCCTAAGGCCAGTACTGAGCTGCCATGCAGCCTCCCGGAAGGGCGATGCGTGACGTCACATGGATCGCAAGGGTGAATCTCCGCTCTTCAGCACAGAGGGCAACGAGATATACAAACCAGAGGTGCTACATTGTTCGTTCCAGATCAGCCGATGTGTGCAGAGCTGACCGCTGGAACCCATGTAAACAAATATGCTTTGGTTAATATTTCGGTAAATATCAGTAATAATCATTCAGCAGCATTTTGATTTCCGGCCTTTTCTGACCAATAACTAGAGAAGAGTTAGCTTGAAGCGCCACTTCTGTCTATTACTGACCTTTGCATTTACCAAAAGCGTAGTTGCTAACTAAGTAAGCAGCTTACACAGTTCTTCCATTCATTGTCAATGGTTTGTATGACGCAAGTTAACATCTGTGATTTTGGGAAACGCACCCCTGAGCGATTTATATTTTTCCATTAGGACTGTTTGGAAACAGTGGTACACATCCAGTCCAATTTAAAACCCCTTAGGTATGGTAATATTATGATGACCGATCACGTTCTGTCAGATTGGGTTTATTTTCTCTAGCAGCACGATCTAGGACGGGGCACTTGTTAATTTATTATCGCAAGTGCCGGGAACCTTGATAACAAGTGTCTTATTGTGACCGCTGCCAAGTGGGGAAACTCGTTTACAAGGAAACTCTTGCTGAAGAAATGCCTATTTTTTAAAAGGAAAAAAAACCCACTGGTTTGTCATTGGATCAGACATGTATCTATGACTATTTTTTGTTTGATAGAAATACCGCTGCATAGTGCAGACCCAGACACTGGCATTACGAAGGACGAACAACTAAACCTTTTCGTATCCACTGACAGTGAAGCAGCTGCTGATTTCAACGGGTTTTCGGACATGCCTGACGCTGAAGTCGGGAGTGATTCAAAGTACTGCGGTATTTCCTCTCATTAGGACTGCCAGTATAGCACTCAGTGGAAATCAATAAAACCAAATGTTTAGCGAGTAATTTAACAACCATCCCAATGCTTGTGCAGTCTCACTCGCAAAATATAGCTTCTACGTGCTGCGCCCATGTGACATCAGAGCATCTCCGCAAGGATTTCTCTGATTGGTTTAAATATTTTCAATGGCGGCATTCATAAAATCGTCAATGATGGGGGAATTCTGCTTCAGGACTGACTTTCGGAGATGGATAGCTTAGTTGCATGAGCTCTATATGTTCAAACGCTCGCATGAATCGTTAGTTTATGACATGATCTATCTTCCAAACTGTATTTTGAAATTCCTTTGTCTATTCCTTTAAGCTCCACATCCTGAAAAGCGGCTCCACAGCGCGCTCACTTAACAACCGCTTGTACAGGAAGCAGATCCGCCTGCTACAAGGTGTGTGGTTTTCGCTATCGCTGCAACTTATAACAATGTTTATTTTGGTACTGCACTTCGGCAGAGTTGATGTGGCTTTTGGTCTTTGATTGATGTCATGCTCGCCTCGGCTGCCACGCTGGAAGTGCTCAGTTATGAAAAGCTTACCGTACTTGTCTTGCTTACCTGTCTTAAAATGTGGCTTGTTTAGAAAACATTTTCTATGTGTTTGAAGGAAATTTTTGTGATTGGTGTGTCATTTGTTAAACCATAAATTTAAAGCAACACATGCTAATCCGGATGCGCAACACTGAACGAGCTCACGGCTTTTTCGGGTCGCATTCATGCCTGATACTTTATGGATTCACTACAAACTAGAGGCACTCGTAGAGTGCAAACCTCCGCCAAGGCAGCACAATCCAAATCTTCGTGAGTGGGAGCACAGTTCAGTAATCGCGTGTCATACGATTTCAAGATGGCTGCCGTGGCGGCCTATTGTTTCACTGATCGCGGTGAAAATCAATAGGGTCTATCCTTGATGTAATAACAATGCACCCACAAAATTTCAGACAAATCCATGCATTACTTTTTGAGTTATGTCGTTCACAAACAGACAAACAAAAAAACGGGCGAAAACACAACCTCCGCAACATAACCTCCGTCCCAACTTCGTTGGCGGAGGTAATAATTGAGCACAGCGGTAGTTCTGGCAGGCGATGGAGTCACGCCTAGCTCGCAAGCCTGCCTTCATTAGTGTCATGGTTTCGCTCCCACCAGATACAAATGTCAATCCGGCGGGAGCTAGGACCATGGGCCTAAAAAGGAATAAAGGACCCAAATGCCAGGCTGGAAACCACATGAAACTTTAATAAATAAAACAAAAACAAGAAAGTTAAAATCAGGGAGCAGTACCACATAATTAAAAGGAATAAAAGCAAAAAATGCAGTGACAAACAGCACTAGCAACTGCCAGCCCTATATACTGTGATAATCATCTCCACCCTAACGAGCAACAGATGCAGCTCGTCAGGGTGGAGGTGAGAGCAAGCCACAGGGGAGGGACTGCAGGGCAAAACCCTTACAAATAGTGATGGTACAGATCGAAGCCAAGCCCACATAAGCTGACAGCTCAATTGATTTCTTCCAGGCACTCAATTGGCAAATCTTAAACAAGGCGCCCTATTTACAGATGCTCTGTCTGCCTACTATTGCCACTTTCTCTGCTTATTTTGCAAAGGCAGTGTACTCTCTACACCGGGTTACTAAGAATCTGGTTCTCATCTCTTAGCAGCATGACAATATCCTTGGTTTTTTGTGAGGTTGATTGCCCCAAAGGTAAAACTTTGTCACAGCGAGAGGCTTTTTTACGCTTCCTCTCCTATTTGAAGCTAATCTGGCCCACCTGCTACAGAAGTAGCGGTTACTGGCTCTCGCGGAAGCAATTATCATAATACTCACAATAAAATATCTAGGTTTGTGTCTCCCCCATGTACCACAGTTTGGCAGAGGTTTATTTGGTTTATTTGAATAGATTGATTTATGCTTGCTCACTCATTTCTGGTCTACTGAATGCTGAAGTTTGACTGCTTGAAGAAGCAGTATTTTTTTCACTGCCTAATTAAGTTGTTTCATCTCATCACCAGCTTCTGAGCTGAAGTCTGAAAGGCATTATTAGGATCTCCTTCTAATCGTAAGTAATGTGCACCTTTGAGTTCCATATGGACTTGCGTGCAGGCCGTATCTACACCATACAGTTGCATGAATAATACAATCTTACAATATAAGATTAACGTTAGCACGACCACAGACGGTGAGATTCACGAACACCTTATGCAGTTGTTAATGATAATGTAACTTTGATTTACACATAAACCTACCGTGACATTGAAACATTTGTTGACATGTAAAAGACATAACTTATCCACTAGACAGACAAGGTACTATTTACAAAATTAATTGCAATGACTTTTCTGCAACTGACATTGGTGAAACAGGAGGCAACCTTAACACAAGACTTTAAGAACACAAACGGGCCACTTTAATTGGATACATTAACAACAGCATTGCTGAACACCACTGACTAACTAAATACACTATTTACTGGGACTCTGCACAATGTATTGATTTCAGCACAAATTGGCAACAATGACTCACGCTTGAAAGCTGGTACACAAATTTGGAATTGATCCCAACAACTTTCTGCTCCCTATGGATGCTTACTGGACACTACAACAAGAATTAACCAGGCACCAATGTCCAATCACTTCACACCTAATCTAATTATTAACAATTACCAATCACTCCAAACCAATTTACAACTACCTATCAGACATGACTGTGACCAGATAAATACGCCTAATGATGACTTTCTTGCCATTTGACTCTGAAGATGATGACTGCAGAGGTAATTGAAACATCAGTAGGAACCAACTGACTTTTTAAAGACAATTTTAACAATTTTAACCCAAAAGATCTCTCTCCCTTCCATATACCATACAGTTTGTTCTGAGTTTTCAAACTTCATTGAAGAAATCTTGCTTTTAAACTGGGCTATTCGGAGTGGAATCGCTGCCTGCACATAGCCTAATCAAATGCTTTAGTAACAGGCGTGTGCATGAGATTTGTAGTCACGCCACAAGAACTAAGGAAATGTAGCAACAAGCATCTGGTTGATTATTTAAGCTCTTAAACCCGAACGCCCCCAGTAGGATCATTACGCACCATAAATACAGCATGTTTCCGAATAGCAACATCGTCATGCGGTATATCCACTTAACAGAAAGAAACTTGGTAAAAAGTTGATGTTGACCATTTTTACCTAAACTGAACACAATTCAAGCACCAAGCAAGTAAGTAAGCATGTAGCAAGACATAGGATAAAATAATAACAGCGTTCAATCACTAGCGTTTCTACTGAATTTGTACTAGGCATACAAACGATACATCAAATGAAAGAGGAAAGTCCACAGAATCCAACGATATAAGTCATGTCTTTTTGAATCGACACCACACTCAAAGAACAGCAGGCATACACTTTATATTGTACAGAGATGAGCAAAACATTTTTCTTACCTTTGATATTTTGAAATAAAAAACTGTGTTTCAGGGTAAATCTGCACTTGCTATTGTTAGCCCAATGTGTCCATGTTATATCGAAACTAGATCTGCGAGTCTCCATGCATGGTTTTTTTCCCAAGCACTATTTCAAAGGATGTCAGCTCCTGAGCATTGAAATGCTTGAAATGTATTTTCCTTTATGTGTCTGCTTCTGATGCTGTCAGTAAGACTTTGTGGGTGGCCATTTGATTCTAAGGGCTCTGACGTTTCCAACAAGCCCTAAATCACTGTAATCGCATGAACCTAGCCTAAGAGAGCCTTGTGTTCCTGGTGCGTCAAACTGAGTCCATAGGCTATTTACATGTACTTAAAGAGCGCAACAATATAAACACTTAACTAGTTTGTTTTTACTATTTTTTGGTATAATTATCCGCTAAATATTCAACAGTCGTTTTCAAAGTCGTTTTCTGACTGAGAATCCTTGCGCAATTAGCACTAAGACAGGCAGCAATACAAACGCTAAATCTGGGTACATGACGTGTTTTCTTGACGCACTCTTTATATTGGCAATCTGACAGGAGGGGAACCCATCAGCTGATGTAGTCTAGTGGTTAGGGCAAGGTGCTCTTCCATGGGTGACCAGGGTGCAAATCCCGGGTCGGCATGCACCTATTTAGGCTGTAAAAACATTATTCTTGTATAAATAATTGCTGGGGTTTTTGTTCTTTTTTACTTTCTACCATTTTTACCTTATCTTTGTATTTCAATTTTTTTTAATTATTTGCTTATTTTTGAAAATAAATCTGCTCCAGTGGAGTAAAAATTCATTTTCTTTGTGTGTATTTTCTTTGAATGAGAAAATGTAAACAGGACTGGCAGAAATAACAATTTTTAGAAAATATTTATAAATTTAAAAAAAAAAAAAAAAAAAGGTTGCATTTGGATGGATATATGCCTGTAGTAACATATAAGTGAAATTAAATTAGTTTTACAGTTTGGTATCTGAGAAATCTGAAATGGCACTCAAGGTACCCAAACTGCCAATTTGGAGAAACCAGCGAGACATTCCACTCTAATTTTGCTCTGATTTACTTGATTAGAATAAACTTTGGCACAGATAATGATGAGATTCTGTGCTCTATTTTATAGAGGTTTGAGACTGAAACTGAATAATTTCAAAGTAGATAAAGGTAAATTTTTATTAGGCGGAAATTTATGCTGTGTTCCATCTTCATTTACTCTAACTCAGTGACATGCAATCCTGAACAAAATCTTAAGGCCGGGGGAAAAATTACAAGTATTCGCATTCTGCGCTGGTGGATCGTAACCAGGTGGTAAGTAGAGCTTCAAAATGCAAAAAGAAGAAACAGGAGCAAAAGACAAAAAAAGAGAAGGCAATTTATTGAAAACTGCATTTAAACTCAAACAGGCTGTTCATCAGCTGATCAAAAGTTTAAGACCATAGCCTTAAAAAGTCAAAATCTGTGCAAAAATCTGGCTTTCATGTCATTTTCTATCGAGCATTCACGCTGTTATGACGCCCTGATGGCAAAGGCAAAAGCCTTTCTGTTTGAACGTGGCAGGATTGTTGAGCTGCACAAGCAAGGCCTCTTGCAACGCGCCATCGCTGCCAAGGTTGGACACAATAAGACAGTTATTTTAAATTTCTTAAAAGATCCTGAGGGTAATGGGACAAAAAAGTCAAGTGGCAGACCCCAAACAAATTTCACCTGCACTGAGCCGGAGGATCCGACGGGCTGTCTGTGAAGACACAAGCTGATCCTCGATCCAAATTAAGGCCCTTACTGATGCTGACTGTAGCCCAATAACCATAAGACGGCATCTGCGACAGAAGGGCTTAAAGAACAAAAAATGTCTTCAAAGGCCACGTCTCCTCCCATGCCACAAACTGCCCGTTTGCACTTTGCAAGGAAGCACCAAACATGGGACACTGAAAGGTAGAAGACAGCTTTACTCTCTGACGAGAAAAAATGTAACCTGGATGGTCCTGATGGCTTCCAACGTTACTGGCATGACAATGAGATTCCACTGGAGATGTTTTCTATGTGGCAAAGTGGAGGAGGCTCCATCATGATCTGGGGTGCTTTTTCCTCCAATGGAATAATGGAGCTTCAGGTTGTGCAGGGGCAACATCAACAGCCTGTACTGTGTCCACAAGGAAATCTCTATGTTTTGCCACAAATTCGCATATTATTCCGCCAATACTGTTGCCATGGCAACCAAAATCGATAGGTATCATAAGTAAAGTGTAACACATGTCACTACCAAATATGAAAGTAATCAGTCAAAAATTGCAGCCTGTACTGCGTCCACAAAGAAATGCCCATGTTTTGCCACTAATTTGCATATTATTCTGCCAATACTGTTGCCATGGCAACCGAAATTGCTAGGTCTCTTAAATGATGTACAACACATGTCCCTACCAAATATGAAAGGAATTGGTCAAAAATTACGGCCTGTACAGCGTCCACAAGGAAATGTCTATGGACGCGGACGCTGCGGACGCGGAGACGACTCACGTGAATCCATTGTAGCCGACCGACTTCGTCCGGGGGCTACAATTACGACACCTAGAGGACTTTACATAAACGTCTCTGTAATATCATCTTGACGTCCTGAGGACGTCCTAAGAACATCGCCTAATAATGTCCCCATAATGTTATGGGAACCCTACAAAATGCTGCTTGGAGGACATTCTAAGAGAACCTTCAGAGGACGTCCTGGGGACGTTCTTTTGTTTGCTGGGATTCTTCCAGTGTTGCTTGGCTACTACAACAGCGGAGGACGTTGTATTATTTACTATCAGATTTTTTAGAGTAGCCCAAGGCAGGGTTCTCACCGGAAATTTTTGACAGCGTAGTGGGGTGGAACATGACCCAAACCGGCCAGGGGTTTGGGAGCCGCGGAGGCCCCGAACGGGGTCCAGGGGCAGAGCCCTGCTGGGGGGCACCCTGGCAATTTATGGTTTTTTGAGGCCTATTTGACAGTCTAGATGGCCCAATTTTTGGATATACTCACCTAGAATACAAATCTTGCATGTAAAATGTCTTGAAATAATACCTGGGACCACTGTAGCTAAAGGTAAACTTGCAAAGGCTTTGGTTCTGCGTGAACTCAGGGGTTATGCTGATGCAGGGCTCTTAATTCTCATGCAATGAGCGTGATTGTCACTCATTTCAGTCGGATATCACGCACTTACGCCACACACAGTATTTCTCACGCGAAAAAAAAATGATTAAAACGAAAGTCATTTCCAACAGTAGGCCTAGATGCGCAGCAGCACCGCTATAACTGTGGAAACCGGCAGGAATCAAACAAGTATCCCTTGGAGTTTTCGGTGGCAGCTTGCCGCCTGCCAGCCAATCCAAAAAAAAGGGAAGGGGCTACACAATAGCCAATCAGATAATAGCACTATCATATCTGGGTAAGATTTAGGGCAACAACCAATGTAAAAAAAAAACAACAAAAAAAACACAGTTATCCTGGAATTATTTACGTGATCCTGCCACAACAATGTTCTGACAGCTGCATTAATCATTCACCCTCAGTGGAAAACGGGAGTATTGTTCTTTCCTAAACAATCTCATATTACAGTGTGCACATGGTTGTTTCTGTCAAAACAAACCATACGCCATTTGTTCGCAGCGAAGACGACGGTAGAGAAACAAGTTTTTTTTAGGAAAATTTGCTCATATTTTACTGAACACTGCAAGGCTATGAATCAAGGACACAATTTGATTTCCTTCATCAGCCATTGTAATATGTCCGTCTTCGCTGGTTTTATTCACTTGTGACTGGAGTCTGAAGTGAGACTCCTGGCTACATTCGATGGTCGGGTTCATTACTCCAGGCTCTGAGCTCAAAAGCCTGTTAGCCAATGAGATCAAACCCCACAAAAAATCTCGACCACACGAGAGGTTCGAGTCAGAATTGCAAACAATAAATCAATAAGTGTAAATGAGAGAGCTGGAAGTGTAACAGCAAATCTGATCATTGGGATAGCAGCAGAGGGAACTGTCAAAGAAAGGACAAATTATCAAACAACTAAAAGACCAATGGTTTACTCAATCACAAAAATAATTTGTTTTCAAGTTATAAGTTTTACCTTCGAGGTAACTTTTTTTGCTCCAGTGAATTTTATTCTCTCAATTTTGGAATTTTTGCTTGATATCCAAAAAGGTTTTTTTTTGAAAATTTTGACACAAATCTGATTCCATAGGTGCAACGCTTGTTTATTCAGATGGCTTATGTGTGTCTCTATTTTCCTTCAGTAATTCTTTTTGGATGAGATCACTTTTTACGATGCAGTGATTTAGGTTACATGTTGCATGGATGTCATATTAATGAAGCTTAGCGGAAATTCAAGAAGGAAGACTTTCTTTTCGCGCATGCCCACTATGCCTTTGGTATAGTTTCTGCTTGCCCTTTAAAAATTACACTGCCTAACTTATTAACCAATCAGAATCCTACTCCGTGCCTCTGGACCAATCATTCGCAAGCCATCAAATTTTAAAAATTCTCTCTTCCTGCAGTTTTCCAGCTGTCAAACCCACTGATATGCTTTGCAACCCTCCTCCTCCCCACCACCATCCTCTGAGGTCGGCCAAGACTCCTCTTCAGCTCTCCTATCACTCTGGTCCCAGGACTCATCCCTGCAGCCACCTCTCACCACCACCACCAGTGTTTAGACCCCGGGGGAAAATTCATCTCTACGAAGCATCTAATCTTCAGATTCTCTAAATGCTTTATTTGTTCAATGCCGGGGTCTAACCGCCAAAGTTCATGTTTCATGTGCATAAATAAATACTTTGTTAAATTTCATATCTTCATCGTGTTCTAATCTTTCCTGATTGAAATAATATCACACACATGCAAACACACACATGCACGCACACACACGCATGTATTAATAAAAGAGTGAGAAAAACTTCAATTCAGTTCAAGACTGCTGCACACTCGAGTAAAGACACGTTTCTGTGGGTATGCTCGAGAAAAAATAAATACAACACCATACAAACCAAGCATATAACAGTATACATTCAGAAAGTGTTTGTTATAAGTGATTTCAAGTCATTTATATTAACCTCTTCCATTCCAAAGTTGCCATCGGAGGGATCCTGACCATGCTCTCTCCTCGCCTTAAAGCGCATTACATCTCCAAACCGTTCCCATTTAGGTTTCCTAAATACCTGCTAAGCATTCATTTGCTCAGTTGCGAGAATCAATCCGTATCCATTTCCCCTCAGCTTGCATAGTTGTTCATTGCATCAATTATCAAGCATTTTCCATTTCACATTAATCGTAGACCTAACATAAAACTTCAATGTCTTAAAAAGCTTCTGAATTCCTGCAGCTTACAAAATGTTATTTTTTTTCTGTGCAGGTATCCGATCGGCTTGATACGCCTGAAAAACCCTTTCATAGAATGCGGTTTTGCCAACTCAGGTCCACATGTTAATGCTGCTCATGTAAAAAGAAAACTATCTACAACCAGTGACATTACCATAATGCGGGCTAACACAACCTACAGTATTTCCGAGTATGAATTGGGTAATATGTTGAATTAATTTACTGATTAAATGGGCTTCCATTAAGCTGCATTGCCATTAAAGAATGACCCCTATGTGTAGATGTAGACGCTGGTGGACATGGAGCTGCTGTATTTATACACACAGTTACACTATTTTATCACCAGATGGCACCTCCAGATCAGTTATTGGATATTCACTAGCAAGCCGAGCTCGAACATGGTTTAGAATATGGACGAGTTATGTTCCATCCTTGTTTCTCAGGAGTTGCCTGAATTAAACTCCTCAGCTAAGCCCGACGAGCAAACTACTCAATATACTTGCCCAGAGTATCTATCCAGCAGTTCAAAATAAAGATCTCTTGCAACATAAAAAATCGTTGTCCTTTGTAACAACTACTTCTGCTGTAGTGAGCCAATGGTATCAAAATTAAGTAGTTAAAAAAATCAGTTTTCTGAAGCAAAAATTCCCCATGGTTTTGGTACTATGTCATTCTACTATCAATTATAGCATTGGTGCAACAAGTCAGCTCCGGGCCCCGATGCAAAATGGCCAAGGCGGGCCCTGTCCGTCAGGGGGCATCATAGTGTTCTGCCAGCAAGTCAGTTTGCGACCAGCCTCCCTTATGCCTCTCTCACTCCCTTAAGTAAATAAAGTTCTGTTATAATAACAACCACATTCTCAAACAAAATTTAGAGTAAATTTTAATGTTTTAATGTCATAAATATACAACCCCAATTCCGAAATAGTTGGGACAAAGTGTAAATTGCGAATAAAATCAAAACGCAATGACTTTCAAATCACACCAGCTAGTATTTTATTCGCAATAGAACAGAGATAACATAGCAAATTTTGAAACTGAGAAATTTTACAATTTTACCCACAAAATGAGCTCATTTAAAATTTGATGGCTGCTACCGGTCTCAAAAAAGTTGGGACAGGGGCCTATTTACCATGGTGTAGCATCCCCTCTTCTTTTTAAAACAGAGTGGAGGCGTCTGGGCATTGAGCAGACAAGTTTCTTGAGTTTAGCCATTGGAATTTGATCCCACTTTTGTTTAATACAGGCTTCCAGCTGCTGGGGAGTTTTGGGTCTCCTTTGATGGACTTTTCGTTTAATTATACGCCAAATGTTCTCAATCGGTGAAAGATCAGGACTGCAGGCAGGCCAGTTTAGCACACGGACTCTTCTACTACGAAGCCATGCTGTTGTAATAGCCGCAGTATGTGGTTTTGCATTGTTCTGCTGAAATACACAAGGCCTTTCCTGGAATAGATGTCATCTGGAGAGGAGCATATGTTGCTCTAAAACCTTTATATACCTTTCAGCATTCATGGTGCTTTTTAAAACATGCAAGTGTCCCACACCATATGCACTAATGCATCCCCATACCATCAGAGATGCTGGCTTTTGAACTGAACGCTGATAAAAGGAGGGATGGTCTTTCTCCTCTTTAGCCCGGAGGACACGACGTACATGATTTCCAACAAGAATGTCAAATTTGGACTCGTCTGACCACAGGACACTTTGCCACTTAACTACAGTCCATTTTAAATGAGCCTTGGCCAACAGAACATGGCGGGGCTTCTGGATCATGCTCAACAATGGCTTCCTTTTTGCATGATAGAGTTTTAGGTGGCATCTGTGGATGGCACGGCGGACTGTGTTTACAGACAGTGGTTTCTTGAAGTATGCCTGGGCCCATTATTTAATGTCAATGACAGAATCATGCCGGTGAGTAATGCAGTGGCGTCTGAGGGCCCGAAGATCACGGGCATCCAGTAAAGGTCTTCGGCCTTGTCCCTTTTGCACCGAGATTTTTCCAGTTTCTCTGAACCTTTTCATGATGTTATGCGCTGTCGATGATGAGACCTTCAAAGTCTTTGCAATTTGACGTTGAGGCACATTGTTTTTAAAGTATTCCACAATTTTTTTATGCTAGTCTTCACAGACTGGAGAGCCTCTAGCCATCTTTACTTCTGAGAGACTCAGCCTCTCTAAGACATCCCTTTTATAGCCAATCATGTTACACACCTGATGCCAGTTAACTTAATTACTTGCTAAATGTTCTTTCAGCTGATTCTCTTATATATTAATTGCTTTTTAAGCCCTTTTTTGCCTGTGTCCCAACTTTTTTGAGACCTGTTGCAGCCAAAAAATTTGAAATAAGCTCATTTTGTGGATAAAAATGTAAAATGTCTCAGTTTCAACATTTGAAATGTTATCTATGTTCTACTGTAAATAACATAATGGCTCGTGATCTGAAAGTCATTGTTGCATTTTGATTTTATTCACAATTTACTCTTTGTCCCAACTATTTCGGAATTGGGGTAATACATCATGAACGCTGGTGACTGTTTCAGATACATGTTTCTGCGCGTTTATGACTTCAGCACCGGCGTGACAACGCATGAAAGCTCGGGTGGCGGTGCTGTCCCCAACTCAGGGCCAGTTCCAGAACTGTAAATTAGGGGGCAAAGATCCATCCCTTTAGATCAAAAATTAGTCCTAGCTAGTTCTTAATCATTTTCCTTTATTAACACATTTTCCAATTATAGAAATAATCAAGTGGCAATTGAAGACACGGCTTTTTGTTTTCAGCGAGAGTGGCATTTCAGAGCCATTAAGGTAATTACGTTCACCTGTTTTTGCAGCACGGTCGCCGAAACTTGCTGTGTAGACAGCTGTCTGATTGGAAAACGTAAATGGATGACGCCACGTACCTGAATTTTCAGTTCTACTGTAGAGACAGCCCTGCCTCAAGTTTTTTTCATGACAAGTGAATAACACATGATGAATCCATATTTAACCGTCAGTAGCCCTGTGCGCTGCTCACCAGCATCTTGCTCATTCTCACAATAACACAATCAGATGTAACATAATGTAACATAATGTATGTCAGCAATGAATGTAAGAAGCGACAGAATGCAGCTATAAAACAACCAGTAACCGTGAAATACATGGCACACATAAATTGTGACAGCGTGCCCACACGGTAAGAACAATAGTCATCTCTGCACATGGGCCATAAAAACACAAGGGACACGTGTTTAGGTTTTTTTAGGTAAAACACATGATAAATAAGTTTTACTTACATTAAAGGCGCACTCGTTGGGCTTTTTGCTGCGTGAAGCCGTTTATCAGATCATCATTTGGAAAAGGATCGCTCAGTGAATGCGACAGTCACAGGGATTGACTATGGAAGCAAAACTGTATGCTTTCAGAATTGACAGGCATGTCAGGAATTGCTATTACCCAGCATTCCACATGGGCACAAATTTCACATTCTTGAACTTTAAATCATCCATGATTCCCCATCTTAAACTTCATGTAGAAATGTAACACAGGGGTATGACTCAATACATTATATGGTTGTTTACGTAAAACCATTATGTAGTGGCATTGTCGTCTATTTAGTGAATAACATCAAGCGTGTATGTGATACCATGATGCAGACAGCTTAGTTTGTTGAGTACTATAATAAGAACGAGATCTTCAAATCAATGGCAACATTAATCTGCAGTAATCATACAACGGTAAGAACTCTGCCTAAAGAGTTTGATGAATATAGGTTCAATTTAGCTTAGCTGAGCTCGTCCGTCTGGGCACCCGTCGGCCGCGGGCCCCAATGCAGCGACATTACTTGAATCTACAGTAGTTACGCCTCTGAATTATAATCATCAAGTATTGAAAACACGTAATTTCCTACCGTGGATTTATGCATGCGTAGATTCATCTGTCGAAGAATTCAGCTGTGTTTTGGAGCCTGATACAAGCTCTCATGGAAATACAATCTCTTCGATGGTGATTCAGTGGTATCTGCATATCTGCACAGCTATAGTTCACGCCCCATGTGAAATTCTCCCAGTAATTACCTATTGATTGACACAATTTTTATCCAATCCAGACTGTATGAGCTTTCCTCAGTAATTAAAAGACATTGATTGGACCCTCTGAAACGTATTAAAACACTTGCGTAATAGCAGTTAGGTTGTATTCTCTAAACTTTGCGCACCTGAGAATGATGTGATTGCAAGGAAGAAAAGACTTCCAGAACCAAGCCTGAAGTGCTGAGCTTATATTTTAGGGATGGAGATGTGATTCTGAGATGGAAAATGGCAGTTATTCTGAATGGAACAGACTGGAGGGCTGACAGCATTAATTATTTGGAGGAGCAATTCAATGATAGAGTTTTATTTCTCTTGAAGTGTGAGTAAAACTGGCTTTGTATGGCACTTTGTGTCGCTCTATCTTAATTCTACCCAGCTAGCTAACTAGCCAGCCATTTCTTATTTTCAGTCTACTATGATCACAGAGCTAGTTTGTCACATTGGTAACAAGAGTAGTGGATAGCCTTTGCTATAAATACAGCATGCTGGCATTTCGCTTAATGTGGCGATCTGTTTTAGAATTTATACTGTATTCAACAAAACAGAATATTTCAGAAACTACTGTGTTAGAGAATTATACTTGCTCCTTAAAGGGTGTGAAAAGTGATGTTACGAGCTTGTGTTTCTCTTGGATGATCGAAATTGTGAACAGCAAGTTATCCATCTGAGTGAACATTCTGATTGTAAAATAAGCAGTTCCTTTAATAAGTACATGTGGTTGCTGATGCGGCTTTGTAGAAAAATGGACAAAACGCTGAATTTTATCATGGAGGAAAGGTATGTTTTTGGTTTAGAGAGGTTACTGGTGACCATTGATGTCCAGCTGCGCCTATATTGATAAACTCATGCTAAATTCAACCAGAAAATAATTAATTAATATTTAATTTCATGAGTTAAAAGTTGATTTGTGTGAAAAATATGATTATTTTATGACCTGACACAACCCCATTTTGAGGGCTGTGAGTGTTTGGGAAGCCACCGTGAGAGCTGTCTTATTTGGCTTCCTCTTTTGAAGCCAAACAAGATTTTATGCTCAAGCGAAGAATTTTTATGGTCTAGGAGTTTATAATCCCAGAAATGTATTGTTTTAACCCCCAGCCATTTTTAAATCCTCAGTATTGTTTTTTAATAATTTCAATGCAGAATTTTCACGAAGATTTTTTATGTTTGCAGCCCCTGTTCTCGACCTGTTCTCGTCTCAGTTGAGCCACATTTCCCCCCTCTATGAAGCTTAAATCTTGAAATATAAAGCATTAAATAGGGTAACGCATAAATAGCCATATTTAGCTTCTGCGCAAAAGGGATAAGACATACAGCTTTGGATCCACGAGGAAAGCTGCAATATGAGATTGCATGGAAGGTAGTTAACTGAAATTTCTCGAAATTCCATCTTGAAGTACACTGCAATGTAGTAAATGCTGCAGAAGGTGGTATTTAGATAAGATTTAGATTTTGTTTAATTAGATCATTGCCGTTTCAGAAGCTAGACTGTAAAGACCTCATGAATGACTTTACTACCTTGAAAGTTTGATGCATGGCATGCATATTAAATTATTTTAAATGCATGCTATGCATCAAACTTTCACGATGCACTGATACCCAATTTACTCAATAATTCAATTACCAATGCTTTGACATAAAGAGCGTCGGTAACTTAATAAATTAATTACTATCGATTGGCAGGCAATCAGCGTGCAACTATGCTTCCCTGCAAATGCAACCTATTCTTTGCAATGCTGAAAACATTAGGATTAAATGCAATCTTTAAATGAATTAAGTTGCACTGCTGAAAAATTCCTAGAACAGGAGATGGAATTCAGAAAAAGCACTGGGTTTAATGATGACTTTTTTATTATTATTTGTTTTTTTCTTTTGCATCCATACAATATTACTATTAATTTCACTGTCAAAGTAGCCCTTAAGTGATCTGTCTTTCTTCATAATTCCTTACTAATCACAGACATATATATCGGCCTTGATTATTCAGATTAAGATGATGAATTTTATTGTCATTGTTACAGAATAACAACGAAATTAAGTTTGGAGAGAAAGTGCTCCGGCCTGCTGCAACGTGCGTCGCGCTGCCAACTCCACTTTCTTCTTCGAAATTAAAGGTTGTAGTTAACACAGAAAAGAAACATATTGATGACATCAGACATGATAATACACATCAGGTTTATAACACGACACGCTGGAAACGCGTAGGAATTTTTTCATGGGAATGGGGGGGGATGAGAGGTGGGGGAAGAAGGGGTGAATGAAAAATGAAAAATGCGGAGGCAGCCTGTGGCGGGGGGTGGAATGCAGAGTCCAGAAGTCCTTATCAGGGGCAGAATGTTCTGTCCTTGCCAGAGGAGGGATAAGGGAATGTTGTTGATGGTGAGGACTGGTCCGTCTGAGGCTGAGGCAGACAGAGGGGAGACGCAGAGTGGGGGGGGGCGCCGAATTCTATTCAATTTCGGGTGGAACAAGCAATTTCGATTGATCCGCTATTCATTTTGTAAATTTTTAACTTCACGCTTCAGGGCCACCAGTTCTCCCATCATCTCATCCTGTCTCTTGCCCAAATTCACAGTCAAACGCATAAACTCCCCACACTGACTCACAACAGTGTCCATCTTTCTGTGCATTTCTGCAGATGAAGTATTACTGAAGTATTTGAAGTATTACTGAAGTTTACTGAAGTATTCAGTAAATAAATTGAGTGATTATTAATTAAGCGATCTTGAACAGGAACAGCTTGAAAGCAATTATCCGTTCAAGGGTCAGAGGCTCACCACAAGTCATTTGAATACCCCATAGCACTATTATTATTATTATTATTACCGCGAAGGGGATTTTGGGCTTTCGGAAGTTAAAGTGTTATAGCATTCCAACAAAAGTAGACTAGAAATTATGCTGAGATTTTTACTCATGTAATCACTCATGTGAACAAATTTTCAAGTTTTCATTTATGGTATAAAGTACTATAAAATATTTCAACTTCCTGATGACTGTGTCACTATATCATGTATATTCACATCTAAAAACATGCAGAAACTAGAATGTGTCCCAAGGTAAAAAAAAAATTGTATTTGAATTTGAAGCGAAGATTTGAGGGTATCTGGTTACTGCGAGTCTGGAGAGCCAGATATAATTTTCCCCCAGCACCAACAATTTTACCAGACTTTTCTGTTGAAATTAAATTTAACCTTCACTACATGAGATTATATCACTTTCGGTAACAAAAATATTCTGAATTCTAAAATAGTACCACTTCCTGCTGTGTATGTTCATGTCACCAAAGAAAGACAGTGTGCTTTCTAAAAATATCATTTTATAAGACATATATTATCATCGATTACGAATGTTTATTGTGATCATTAACATGCAAATTACTCCACTACTTTCTATGGTGACTTGAGATGAATTCAGTAATCATTTGGCTGTAAAACTGTCAATTTAATGATGATCTCCTGTGAACTCACACCAGTGTTTGGGAAATAGAAATAAGAAACATGACAACAGGGTGGTAAGAGGAGTCATGTCAGAATTTAAAAGTTTATGTACTGTGCTGTCTTTTAAAATGAAGCTACACATCAGGGATGTGTAAAACCACACCTCCAACACCCTCAATCACTGCCCCTGCACGACCCGGCCCGCTCCACTTAATCATCCGCATCTGTTACTCATTGTGTCATTGCTGTGCCAATATAACCGTGAGCCATGCACAGACTTGACATCCTGGAGCCCCATCTCCTGACTGAGTACCACCAGGCCCATCCAGACCGGCCCACATTGTAGTTCCCTCCCCGTTGCCTCCACTACCATTGAGAGCCCAGACCAGCAACCCAGATCAAACATTCCCAGGGAGTACCTGCAGCTCCTAGAGGTCTTCCGCAACACCAAAGAAACCCAGCCACCCCCTCATCGCCCCTGGGGGCTGTGCCATCAAGATTCTGTCCGGTTTCTCACCTCCCAGGAGCCGGGTTTACCCCCTATTGGTGGCAGAGACCCAAGCTATGGAGCAATACGTCTAAGAAGCTCTCCAACAGGGCTTTATCTGTCCCTCTACCTCCCCAGTTTCAGTGAGCTTCTTCTTCATCCAGAAGAAGGATGAGGGACTCCGCCCCTGTATTGATTACAGGGGCTTGAATGAAATCACGGTGAGGTACCGGTGCCCACTCCCCCTGGTCCCCAGGGCTGCGGAACAGCAGAGATGAGCAAAGATCTTTACCAAGCTCGACCTCTACAGCACTGATCCGTATCCAGAAGAGAGATGAGTGGAAGACTGCTTTTACCACCACCTCTGGCGACTATGAGTACTGCGTGATGCCCTAAGGCCTCATTAACGCCCCATCAGTGTTCCAGTCCTTCATCAACGCCCCATCAGTGTTCCTTCATGAACGACGCGCTGAGCGATGCTGGGGAGGTTCATCATTGCCGACCTCAACGATATCCTAATCTACTCGGCTGGTTATGAAGAATATGTGAAGCTCGTATGGGGGGTCCTTGCTCACCTCCTGGATCACCAGCTCTATGTGAAAGCAGAAAAGTGCACCTTCCACTCATCCACCATCTCCTTTCTTAGGTACATGTTCGGACCGGAGGGAGTAGCAATTGAGCAGAAGAAGGTGGAGGCGGTAACAGCTAGGCCAGTCCCACGCACCCTAAAGGAGCATCGGAACCCCCCCATCTACCAACCTGGGGATCAGGTCTGGCTCTCCACCAGGGAGCAAGGCCTCCGCCTGTCCTGCAGAAAGCTGAACCCACGGTTCATTAGCCCATTCCGTGTCCTCCGGAGGGTCCATCCCAGTGCCTGTTCACTACAATTACCATCCAATTGGGTCAATGACGTGACATTGTCTGAGTGCACAACTTTGGTTTAAAATAATTTTAAATGATTCATAAGCATCATTTTATTCTATAAAACCTGTTTAATTTGAACATATTTCCAGTTTATCATAAAAATTATATATATTTTATGTTTTGCCATCTCAAACCCTCAAAATGTCAGGTGGCGCAACTGTCCGAGCCAGTTAACACAATGTGAAATGTATTAAATATGTAATTTAAAATATGAGTTAATATAATATTAATATGGGGGCATAATTTTATATTGAAAACCTTTCAAATAAACAAAGTTTAATAGTTTAATTGTTCTTAAATTGTTTGGAAAAACAAAATACCCGCCCCCTACAATAAAGAATCCATAAGTTACTTTTAATACCCAGCTCAATTACAAAATAGTAATGTTTTAGGCAGAGTAGACACTCTCGGGTATACTTACTAAAAAAATCACTAAGATAAAAAGAGGGAAGTGTGGTTTTTTTTGAAGAAACTTTGGGTTGCGTCACCTGATATTTTTTGGCTGGTGAAATTGCAAATACAGTCTCCAACTGTACTAAAACCCTGTAAATGTTGTGCAACCATTAAAACTTGTTTAAACTCACTCTTCCAACATCAAATAAATGTATTCTGCACAATTTTAAAGACTTATTAAAAAAACTTTTCATGTCTTTCTCTTCAGGACGGTGATTGCAGGGCCCCTGGCAGAGTCTATTATCCCTCCCCCCCCAAGACCAACCACCTGCCCTTGAGGTTGACGGGGGCTCAGCCTACTGGGTGCGCAGTCTGCTGGATTCCAGACGCCGCAGAAACAGACTGCAGTACCTGGTGGACTGGGAAGGCTACGGTCCTGAAGAGAGGAGCTGGGTGGACAGACAAAACATCCTGGAGCCCCAGCTCCTGACCGAGTACCACCATGCCCATCCAGACCGGCCCGCTCCTCGCCTCAGGGGTCACCTTCCCAGACAACACACAGGCACGCTGGGAGTCGTGCCTCAGGGGGGGGTTACTGTAAAGCCACACCTCCATGACCCTAAATCACTGGCCCTGCAAGACCCGGCCCGCATTTCACGCTCCACATAAGCATCCGCATCTGTTGCTCATTGTGTCAGTGTCATGCCATGCCTATATAACCACAAGCCTCGCACTAAGTCAGTGCGAAGTCTCATAAGCCTGTTGATATGCTCCAGTCTGTACAGCCTTAATATCCGTATATTCACATAAAGATATAAACCTCTACTTTACCGCTGTTGCTGTGATATATGTTCAGCGTATTTCTACAAGCTTCTTTAAGCGACCTCGCCTCCTGTTTTGTTTGTAATACATCAGCGCTGCACCCACTGTGTAAGTTCAGCGCATAATTACAGTGGGGTGCAAAAATTTGGGCACACCTGGTTTAAATGTCTGTTACAATTAATCTCAGAGTGATTGAAAGCAAACCTGAACACTAAATGCTACAAAGTTATACATGACACCCTTCTGCAACTTTAAAAGCAAGGTTTCTTTTTATTTAAATTTTTCTGAGTTTTTAAATGATAAGAAAGGAAAAAGGGCCCTGTGCAAAAGTTTGGGAACCCTTTTGGTTTATTCTTAGTAATCACCTTCTTAAAAGGTAACAAAGGCCCAGACCCAGGTGATTTACTCGTTAGGGCTTCAGTGAGTCAGGTGAATATAATTCCAGGGTTGAACTATACATTCTGAAGTAACTCCATGCCTTCTACAGTATCCGACTGTGGTGGCTGTTGTGTCTGGTGTTAAAAACCATGTGTTCCTCTAAACAGTTGTCCAAGGATGTCAAAATCAAGATAATTCACTTCCACCAACAAGGAGAGGGCTATAAAAAAACTCTCGCAACGTTTCAAACTACCCATTTCTACTGTCAGAAACATCAGTAGAAAATAGTGGCAAAGCCACTGCGCCTGCTTGGCCAAAATGGCCAAAATGGAATGCCCCCTATTAGCTAAAGTATCAGTCCGATTCGGCTCAAAATTGAACTTGGTCTAGACCTTATGACCATAAATACACATATGAAATATGAAAAGGATCAGTGAAAAACTGAAGACGGTAGAGCGCAGACTAGCCAAAAGTTTACGCACGCACACACACACGGATGCACGCACGCACGCACGACAGACCACCACTAAAGACCTCGAGCATAGCATAAGCCCCTTGGGCCTTTTGGCCAAGCGGGCTGAAAATGGAAAATAAATAGAACAATTGAAGTCAAGGCAAGATCTGGAAGACCAAGAAAAATCTAAGATAGAATGGCCCGAGATCTGGTGAGAAATGGTCAGAAGAACCCACACATCACTGCAAAAAAGCTGCAAAAAAGAGTAGCAGAAACAGGTCTAGTTGTTCACAGGACAACAATACAGCGTACCTTAAACAACAAAGACCTACATGGCAGAGTTCTAAGAAAGAAGCCTTTCCTACGACCTCAACAAAAAATTAAGCATCTGAAGTATGCAAAAGAGAACCTTGAGAAACCTCAAGCCTATTGGATCAATGTGCTTTAGACTGACGAAACCAAAATTTAACTTTTTGGCCACAACCTAAGAAGGTATATTTGGAGAAAAAAGGGTGAAGCATTTGTAGCGAAGAACACTTTGCCAACTGTCAAGCATGGAGGTGGATCCATTATGCTTTGGGGTTGTGTAGCAGCTGGGGGCACAGGCAATATTGTGCGGGTGGAAGGAAGAATGGATTCCACCAAATATCGAGACATTCTAGAGGCTAATGTTCAAAGCTCAGTACAGAAATTGAAGTTGAAGAGACGTTGGGTATTCCAGCAAGACAATGAGCCGAAGCATACCTTAAAATCCGCCATGAAGTACCTCCAGGAAAGACGGATGAAGGTTTTGGAATGGCCATCACAGTCCCCAGACTTGAATATTATTGAAAATCTGTGGAGAGACCTCAAACATGCTGTGCATGCAAAAAAGGCAGAAGAATATTTCTGAGCTAGAGGTGTTCTGTCAGGAAGAATGGGGAAAAAATTCCAAAGACAAGAATTGAAAGACTCTTAGCTGGCTACAGGAAGCGTTTGCAAGTTGTTATAGCTGCCCGAGGAGGAGTAACAAAATACTAGCTGACAGGGTTCCCAAAGTTTTGCACAAGACCTTTTTCCTTGTTTTATTATTTTGAAACTGTAAAAAGTTAAAAATAAAAATTATTCTTGCTTTAAAATGTGATGAAATGTGTCATGTTTAACTTTGTAGCATTTAGTTTCAGGTTTGCTTTCAATCACTTGGAGATTAATTGTAACAGACATTTAAACCAGGGGTGCCCAAACTTTTGCACCCCACTGTATTATTAAAATATAATTGGGAACCAAGATTACCGCTCTGTTGCTCTGTTTGTATTCCACCTTGTCTGCCTTTGCTGTGCTGCAAACAAAACGTAATAAAAACTCCTGTTTCATCTTCGCACCTGAATCCAGTGCCACGTTTTTGGGTTTTTTAGTGCACTCAGCTCAGTGCACAGAAAAAGTGTTACAGGATGAGTCAAATAAAACACAACAATGCTGTCAGCTGAGCAAGCTCTCCCATTCTCACCAGAGGGAAATCCTGAAACAATTATTCTCATTTATTAGGGAATGAAAAACACTATAAAAGCAAGCTGTTATAGATTTTTAAAAAAGCATTTGATTCCATTAACAGAAAGTTACTCTGGTATTCCATCCCGAGGAAAGGTGTGCATGGTAAGATATTTAATATATTACACAACATGTATTCAAAGATTAAGGCTGCTGTTAGAATATCTGACAACACTATTAGTGATTATTTTGACTGTTTGTCCGGTGTGAGGCAAGGTTGTATTGTCAGCCCGTTTCTCTTTGCACAATTAATGACAAAATTTCAGTCTATGGTTGAAAATGCTGATGTCAGGGGTATATTTGTAGGTGCTGATTTTTTAGAATTATTATTACTCTTGTGTGCTGATGACCTGTGCATGTTTGATGATACTGTTATTGGCCTGCAAAAGAAGATTGATATTTTAAGTAAGTTTTGTAAATCTTAGGGGCTTCAAGTCAATATGGACAAGACAGAAATTTTAGTTTTCAGAAATGGTGGGTATTTGAGGTCTTGTAAGAAGTGGTATTTTGACATCACACTTCTGAAAACAGCTACTTATTGTAGCTATGGTATTGTTTTCCACAAGACTATCATGGACAGTGTGTACTCTAGTGTAAATACTCTAGTGTAAAAGTTCAGTAAAGTGCTGTTTTTTATTAAGCAACTGCAATATAAACTTCCAAATATTCACGTATATATGCTCTTCAAAATATTTGATAGCAAAATTAAACCTATACTGTTATATGGTGCAGAAGTATGGCGCTTCCAGAGAGATGTGATTGAAAGATTTCATACCGATTTTTGTAAATTTGCATTGGGTTTTGGCAAACATATCAAGTAACGCTACTGTAGCTGAATGCGTCAGATACGGTATTTATGTAGATTATTATTTAAAATGTGTAAAATATTGGTGTTAATTGTTAAGAATGTCATCTGATCGCAATCCTAAACAATGTTACATATACATGAAGAAATTAGATTCTGCAGGAAGAACAGCATGGGCATCTTATGTGAGGATGTTGCTTAATACATATGTTTTCATCTTTGCTTGGTATAATCAGGATGTTGGTGACATCTCAGTGTTTCTTTCATTATTTAAGCAAAGACTACAAGATTGTGGAAAGCAAATAATATTGGGCAAAATTCAAGAATCATCACGCCAGTTATATTACAAGCATTTTAAAACTTTGTTTTTTGATGAATTTTATGAGTCAAAGATTAACATAAGAGAGTTAAGAAGATGTATTTGCCTCTTACGATTGCATGAGCTGCCATTTCGCTGTAATGTAAGGCATAAAGAAACTGTATTATGTATGTATTAATCTTATTTGTAAAATGTGTGATTCAAATAGTACTAAAGATGAGTTACATTTCATGTGTGACTACACAGCATATGCTTCACAAAGAATTAAGTATTTACCAAAATGGGATAATTTCTCTCAGTTTTTTTTTTAAATTGCATCAACTAATAACATCTACAAATGTATCTGTACTCCTGAATGGTGCTAAATTTGTTAGAGAAGCTCTTAAAGTAAGGTCGGAATGTATAGTCGCTATTAACTTATTTTTATTTGTTTTATGTTTGACATGCATATATTGTTGTAGCTATTTGTACTTGGGCCAATGGCCTACAAACCAATAAAGAAGATATATATATATATATATATATATATATATATATATGTCATGATATCAATAAAACGTGAACAAATAAAATGAACAATGGATTTAATTCCCTGCAGTATTTCAGGGCATTTGCTGTCTCAACAGCATGGTACAACTCCAATTACAAAAATGGAACATGGAAAAAGCAAGAATCAAAAATAAGTGACTTTAATAGTCCAGTCACCCACTACTACATTGAAAACACTGCAACACATTATTTAATGCTTTAACCTGTGAATGTAATTGCTTATTGAAAATGTACGCTTATTTGAAATCTGTTTACTGCAACAGACTCCAAAAAAAGTTTGTGCAGGTGCAATTTAGGACAAATAATTATGGGAAGTAGCAATAATATGTGATGTTAAGTAGGTAAAGTAATACTGTTATGGTATAAAAGGCAGCCTCCACAAAGTCCTTGTCCCTTAAGGACAAAGATAAGTCAAGTCTTACCAATTTGCCCACAGATACATATGTGTATAAACAGTCACTTTGAGAAAACGTCTCCCAAAAACAAATCGGTGCGTTTTTTCCTGCATTTAACCTTCTAACAGTGTGCAATATAATATAAAAATTTGAAAGGATTCCAGTCAGATCTCAGCGCATAGTAGGCCAAATACCACTTATGAATGTGCATAATCTCTAATCCTACAGATGTCACTTTCTTAAGAACCGTCATTTGATTGCGATGGATAGCATGCCACCTTCTGAGAAATAGCTTGGTAAACCAAAAGCGCCTTTGACCTCTCTGGGCTCATATTCATCAAAGATGGACAGTAACACAGTGATTTTACATGGTGGGAAAATTGACGTCGCAGAGTTTTTGGGATTCTTTTGGAGTCATTGTAGTCATCAAATATATATTCTCAATAAGCTGAGTTAAATTCAGGTGTTAGACATGCGTTAGAACATCAAATGTGCAGTTGGTCTGTTTTCAAAATAGTTGAAGGTAAATGGACATTTCAAATCAGTCTTTTTTTATTTGCATTTTTGATAGTATTCCAACTTTTTCAGAGTTGGGGTTGTACCTTTGACTTATGCATGATGCTCATTTTGCTCTGCTCCTGCTGAAGACGATTGCGTACTGCACCTTACAGAGGACATCGGGGCAATTTCTGAGGGGGAAACTTATTATTCCCTCTTGCAAAAAAGTAAGTAAGGAGGGAGAGGGATGACTCGAAGAATCCTAAAACAATACTCTGGAGCCACATGACGTGCATGTTGTAGATTCATTGATCATAATTCCACTGTTGTACAGGGAAGTCAAATATGTGCCCCCCACCCACCCACTTACACCCACACATGCACGCGTAGACAAACACACACACACACACACACACACACACACACACACCACGCAAACATACACACCTGTTGCTTGGCAACAGTAATGGCGGTTGCTGATGCAACAGTGATCTTTAAAATACACAGTTTGTCTCCTGGAATTCAGATCGGAGACATCAGGGAGCTATTGTTATTATAATTACAATCATAATCCCCTTTGCTTTGCCAATACCCTTGGTGGACAAGCACATGCTACTAAAGCAATACAGTTCTTCTTCTTCTTATTATTATTATTATTTTTACTATCCTCTAACTGCCCCATTGCAGGTGCACAGCATTGCATTTCACTGAAGCTGAAATAAAATACTTTTTCCAGAGCAATCTTTTAAAATGTTAATCTACTTAAAAATATATTTTCTTTCTGTGTGAACCCCATAAAAAAAACTTAAAAAACATAGATATGAAAATTCATTGATTGCAGCGGGTGAGCTAAACATAAGGGGGAGGACCAGCGTTTATTACACTCTATGCCTGAATTGATTTTCTGTTGTTTTGCTTGATTAACAAGCATGCAAATTCAGGCTCACCCAACTTAATTTGGTTTATTGTTTTCTTAATTCTGTCGCAAGCCTTACCTTTGTGCATTTTGCATAATTATTTCTATGAGCCATTCATTTCACAATTTAACATAGTAATATATAAAATACAACCCCGATTCCAAAATAGTTGGGACAAAGTGTAAATTGTGAATAAAATCAAAGTGAAATGACTTTCAAATCACACCAGCCAGTATTTTATTCACAATAGAACAGAGATAACATAGCAAATGTTAAAACTGAGAAATTTTACAATTTTATTCACAAAATGAGCTCATTTCAAATTTGATTGCTGCTACAGGTCTCAAAAAAGTTGGGACAGGGGCCTGTTTACCATGGTGTAGCATTCCCTCTTCTTTATAACACAGAGTGGAGGCGTCTAGGCATTGAGGAGACAAGTTTCTTGAGTTTAGCCATTGGAATTTGATCCCACTCTTGTTTAATACAGGCTTCCAGCTGCTGGAGCGTTTTGGGTCTCCTTTGACGGACTTTTCGTTTAATCATGCGCCAAATGTTCCCAATTGGTGAAAGATCAGGACTGCAGGCAGGCCAGTTCAGCAGATGGACTCTTCTACTACGAAGCCACGCTGTTGTGATAGCTGCAGTATGTGGTTTTGCATTGTGCTGCTGAAATATTCAAGGCCTTCCCTGGAATAGATGTCGCCTGGAGGGGAGTATATGTTGCTCTAAAACCTTTATATACCTTTAAGCATTCTTGCTGCTTTTTAAAACATGTATTTAAAACAAGTATTCCTGGGCCCATTAAGTAATGTCAATGACAGAATCATGCCGGTGAGCGATGCAGTGGCGTCTGAGGGCCCGAAGATCACGGGCATTCAGTAAAGGTCTTTGGCCTTGTCCTTCATGCACAGAAATTTTTCCAGTTTCTCTGAATCTTTTCATGATGTTACGCACTGTCGATAATGAGACCTTCAAAGCCTTTGCAATTTGACGTTGGGGAACAATGTTTTTAAAGTATTCCACAATTTTTTTACACAAGCCTTGACAGGTTGGAGAGCCTCTGACCATCTTTACTTCAGCCTCTCCAAGACACCCCTTTTATAGCCAATCATGTTACACACCTGATGCCAGTTAACTTAATTACTTGCTAAATGTTCTTTCGGCTGATTCTCTTATATATTAATTGCTTTTTCAGCCCTTTTTTGCCTGCGTCCCAACTTTTTTGAGACATGTTGCAGCCAGAAAATTTGAAATAAGCTCATTTTGTGGATAAAAATGTAAAATGTCTCAGTTTCAACATTTGAAATGTTATCTATGTTCTATTGTAAATAACATAATGGCTCATGTGATCTGAAAGTCATTGTTGCATTTTGATTTTATTCACAATTTACTCTTTGTCCCAACTATTTAGGAATTGGGGTAATACATCATGAACGCTGGTGACCGTTTCAGATACGTGTTTCTGCGCGTTACATGCCTGATGCCAGTTAACTTAATTACTTGCTAATTGTTCTTTCAGCTAAATTTTCAGCCCTTTTTTGCCTGTGTCTCAACTTTTTTGAGACCTATTGCAGCCAGAAAATTTAAAATAAGCTCATTTTGTGGATAAAAATGTAAAATGTCTCAGTTTCAACATTTGAAATGTTATCTATGTTCTATAGTAAATAACATATGGGCTCATTCCACACGGAAAGAACCTATATAAACACATAGGTTTTAATATAGGGCCAGATATAGGTTTCGCATATATGCGACATACATAAAATTGGCCGTTTTCATATATTATAGGTACATATATGTACATATAATATATGAAAACGGCCAATTAAAACTTCCACTTTTTTTTTTTTAAATTTGGCATTTGTGATTAGCCTGGTAAAACCAGACTCTGCTACTTCGCTTTGCTTCGTACACAGAGTCTGGGTAGTCGTCATTGACAAGTGTTTACTTCCTGGTGGGTGGGCGCTTGTCAGAAGTTTAAAATCATTGGTGTTCTTTGGCTTATTTGCATGTGCGGCTCCCTGTTGTCAATCAAGAAGAGTATACACAGCCCGCGATAGTTGGCTATTGCTTTTATATACAATGGCTAACTCTTACTGCACAAGCTTAGAACAAGGGCAAAAAATAGCCCTTCTCCTGACTGGTCAGCATCTTATTTATGAGCACCCGTCTAGCCAACAGGACGCGCCTAGGGGAACTCTAATCTACATAACCCTTCCCAGCAGGCCCTTTGCAATTTGCATCCCTGTAGCGCATTGGCCAATTGCGCGCTACTTCTGAAAAGAGCTGCCGACTACTGCTGGTTGATACAAGGCGGGGATTAAAACCTATATGTTTATATAGGTTCTTTCTGTGTGGGAATTTAAGAATCCTTGTTATTTCATCCGTGTAGGAAAAAGTCTGGGACCTTTAGTTGCTATACAAGCATCTCAAATAAAAGACAAGTGTCTGTTCATTAAAACTGTGAACAGAAATGTAGACTTTGTCTTCAAATTCATTAACCACAGTGAAATGCTAAAATAGATGTGGGGATGAAAATGACTTTTGAAAGGCATGTTTACTTGAATGTATGTTCTTCTGTGTACTTTTATTTTGTTATTTTTGTTTTATTTTGCTACATTTAGACTAAGGACCTCTGAGCCATATTCATCTAGAAACTGCATTACAGACAAGATAGAAAACATTGCATTTGGTGGATGTGACAGTGTAGTGTATAACCTTTCAGTGGATGTGTATGAGCTGTAATGATGTAAATCCAATTTTATCTAATGTGGTGAATCTGGCAGTGACTTAAACTTGAAAAAATGCTTAATTGATGAAATAAAATTAATCAAACCATTTTGTTTTTATACATTTCCTTCTCTTCCACAATACACAACTCAATCTTCATAGAATGGAAATAAGTATGGTCAAGAAAGAATTGATGACCTTGTTATTGTTAATGTTTCAGGAAAAAAATTGTAACAAATAGTATTAGATATTTGTGTTGATATCATAGCTTTTAGTCTCCTCTCACTTTCCATAGTTAATAATGACTGGTTTACACATAACATGCCATTGTCACATGTCAACATGTATTTAGGATCAAATGTGATGCCAATTTCACATGTTCACATGCAATTAATAAGTTATGGCGTGAAATTCTTGTTATTTCTGTAAGGGACTTTGGACTAATATGCAGATATTTCCTTGAGAATAAAAATATGAGCTAGGCATCATGTATGGCAGTTGCAAAAGTGAGATATGAGCTATATACAATAGGTATGACAAACAAAACCTTCCACTGGGTATATGAGCTATATAGGAGACCTATATGCCCTCTATAAGCACATATATGTACCTGAATTTGGCCTATATGTGGCATATATGTGCATATATGCGCATATATGTTCATATAGATTCTTTCCATGTGGGATGTGATCTGAAAGCCATTGCACTTTGATTTTATTCACAATTTACACTTCGTCCCAACTATTTTGGAATTGGGGTTGTAATACATAAGCATTACGCAGGACCATATTATATAGCCTGATCACAGGATTATAATTAAAATGATTGAGACTGAGGTTAAGAGAGCGCATTCATTAGTATCTCTTTAAAAATAATTATGTCAAGCTGGTCAGGCTTCCACTTGTATACCTTGGCCAAAACTACAAACAACAATGACAGGGAAAACACTTGCAATGCAAAAAATTTCTTTTGACAAAATTCATTCTTTAAACTTATTACTTTTCCCCCTTTCATGAGCAAATCTCCACCCAAACCATATTGTTTACTGCTCTTGAACCACTTTGATTACAATTTATAGATGTTTTCTCGGCAACGTCCATGAGTATTGAAATAAATAATTTTAGAATCTCCAAATTTGCTCATTATCATCACCTGTGGTAGTATAGTTTTATAAATTCGCTCTTTTGTGGTCTTTTTCCCCATCCGTAGCTGAATTTTCACTCAAATATGCCCTTCTGCTTCCACGCACTAGTGTGCAAGTGTAAATGCATAAATAAGCTGCTTCCAGGGCTCCTTTGCTTCTTTGGCAAACCCCCCACCCTCCCTTGCCAGAAAGCACTGAAACAGTTCATTGTCATTAGAATGTATTCCTAGGCTACAATACGCATTCATCTTTTGGAATTATTATTGGTTTGGCTGTCCATGTAAAATATTACCCCCTTCATACTGCGCCGAGAATTTAGGCCGCTTCTGAAGCGGAAAAATTCATGCAAAATTTCGAAAGAGCATGCAAACATGCATTTGTGGTAACAATATACTCGTACAGGTAGCTTTATGTAGCGGTAAATAGTATGTCAAGTTCTGCGCGAAATTCAACCTTTCTTCGAGCGTTACATGAAAATATACTTAACGGCACTTATCTTTTCTTGATTAATTGAACATCGCCTGACAATGGAGATCACCTACATACTGATATTTGTGGGGCTTGCAGCTCACCATGGACATTCCGGTTTACGGGCCACTGAATCTAAAGCAGTCTAAACACTCGGCATCATTTCATACTGCCGCTGAACCACTTCTGAAGCAGCCCAGAAACACCTCCGAGAGCGCTCTAACTTTAGAGTGCCCAAAAATTTTAGGCTGGTCGCATGACCCTTTCAAACTGGGATTTGGAGTGCTTCAGGGCCACCTCTCAAGTGTTCTAACTCCGAGTATGAAAGGGGTATACCAGAAGTTGATTTTTCTGATATACTAACTCCCTAAAGTCCAACTTCCCCCTGGCCATAACGCCGGCGTTACAGGATTTTCAAATAACATGCTGTGAGTCTCTGACCCTTAAACGCATAATTGCTTTCAAGCTTACCCTGTTTAAAGTCGCTTGATCAATAATCACACAATTTATTTACTGAATAATCCACACCAAAATATAAGCATGTGATTATTAAGAAAGTGTTAAGAAATGGCAGATCACTGAAGGGTAACATTGACAACAGACTTAATAGTGATATTGGATGGAGGAAAAAAAATGAAATAATAAAAAATAATTAATAAACCTAGTGTTTCCCCTGAATTCCATCTCCTGTTCGAGGAATTGTTTTTAACAGTGCAGTCTAATTAATTTTCAGATTGTACTTAATCATAATGTTTTCAGCGTTCAAAAGAATAGGTTGCATTTGCAGGGAAGCTTAGTTGCACACTGGACGCCGTGCAAAGCAATTATAATTACAAGTAATTTATTAAATTACCAACGCTCCTTACCTCAAAGCGTCAGTGACTGAATTATTTAGTAAATTGGATTTTGGTGCATCCTGAAAGTTTGATGCATGGCGTGCATTTAAAATCATTTAATATTCATGTCATGCCAAGAACTTTCAAAGTAGAAAAGTCATTCATTAGGTCTTAGCAGTTCGGCTTCTGGGAAAGTTGTATGAAGGCTATAATATGAGATTGTCTGAACGACAATTATCTAATTAAACAAAAAACGAGAGAAACGAGAAATTTCACTTAATTACCATCCACGCGGTCTCATTGTAGCCTTCCTCATTGACGCAAAGCAGTATGTCATAATCCTTAATGGCCACTCAACTTATTGGAAGCCCAGTAAATTAATTCAGTATATTATCCGGTTCTTACTCAGAAATAGGTTGAGGGTTGGCTGCCGGGTTAGCTCACGCGGTTAAGGCGCCGCAATTGCAATGCAGTAGTGACTACTATGGCATGGGTTCGATTCCCGGTCGTACCAGCCAGCAGTGGTCGGCAGCTTTTTCAGAACAGCACACGATTGGCTAAAGCGCTGTGGGAATGCAAATTGGGAAGGGACTGCTGGGAAGGGAAATTAAAAATGATTGCCTTGTTCGTTGCTCAAGCGCCTACTCTTGGCCAGCCGGGCGCTCGTCAGTGAGATTCTGAGCTTGCTCATGTTCGGGTATCCTCCGCCCTCATTCTAAACTTGCGATAGTTTCGACCAATGAGTGTAAAGATGCAGGGGCTGACAGGCGCGTGCTTCGGAGGAAATGGTTTCTTTTGGGGGACTTTTTTTCTTGGTCGTAGAAATTGTGATGCATTAACGGTACAGGAAAAAAAAATTGAAGCCAGCAAAAACGACACCATAAGCACTTGTCAAACACAATAAGGCTGAAAACGGTTATTATTATTTTAGTTTTATTTTCACAAATTTTGATCTACATTTTTGTTTTTATTGCCAATGTTCAACTCTTCTTTTTCTTTTTGCCAACTTTTTTTTTCTTTTGTGGATTGATCTGTAAAATAGTTCTTTTCAGTCTCATGCTCGCAGGCTTTTTAAACAGTGCTTTTTATACGCCCCAAGAAACAATACTGTCCTCCAATACCATACATGACTCTACAATCCTAATCACATTTCATGTGACATCATGTGCAGGCGAGATATACATTGGCATATACAATGCACAATGCTGTGAAAAAGTATTTTCCCCCTTCCTGATTTCTTATTCTTTTGCATATTTTTTACACTTCAATATATCAGATCATCAAACAAATTTTAAAATTAGACAAAGATAACCCTAGTAAATACAAAATGCAGTTTTTAAATAACATTTCATTTATTAAGGGAAAAAAGCGATCGAAACCTACCTGGCCCCACGTGAAAAAGTAATCCCCCCCCCTTGTTAAATCATGAATTAACTGTGATTATCCACATTTTTTTAGTTCGATTTCACTAACCACACCCAGATCTGATTACTGCCAGACCTGTTGATTCAAGAAATCACTTAAATAGAACATGTCTGACAAAGTGAAGTAGGCTAAAAGATTTCAGAAAGCAACACATCATGCTGTGAACTAAAGAGATTCAAGAACAGATGAGAAACAAAGTCATTGACATCTATCAGTCGAAAAGGTTACAAAGCCATTTCTAAGGCTTTTGGACTAGAGCCAACCATTATGAGAGCCATTATCCACAAATGGAGAAAACTTGGAAAAGTGGTGAACCTTGGGGCGCCCCGGTGGCTGATCGGTCTGAGCGCGCGCGCACCATAAAGGCTGTGTCCTTCCCGCAGCGACCTGGGTTTGACTCCGGCTCAGGTCATTTGCTGCATGTCCTCCCCCATTCTTCTCCCCAACCTTCCTGTCTCTCTACACTGTATAACTATCAAATAAAGGAAAAATTCCCCAAAAAAAAATTTCGCCGGCCCACCAAAATTACTTCAACAGCGCATCAACAACTCATCCAGGAGGTCATAAAAGAACCCAGAACAACATCTAAAGAACTGCAGGCCTCACTTGCCTCAGTGAAAGTCAGTGTTCATGGTTAAACAATAAGAATGAGATTGGGCAAAAATGGCATCCATGGGAGAGTTCCAAGGCGAAAAACACCGCTGACCAAAAAGAACACAAATGCTCGTCTCATATTTGCCAAAAAACATCTTGATGGTCCCTAAGACTTTTGGAAAAATATTCTGTGGACTAATGAGACAAAAGTTGAACTTTTTGGAAGGTGTGCGTCCCATTACATCTAGTGTAAAACTAACACAGCATTTCATAAAAAGAACATCATACCAACTGACCTTTAGATTACCTGAATTTGGGTACATCAACGGAGCGCAGCGACCGAGCAATTGAGCGAAGCGAACAAGGGGGGAGGGTGCAAGCAGGAAAAAATTTTGCATGCAAATATAATTACTTTGCAGACACAGCATTTCAGATATATAAATTGGCAGCAATGATGGGTGGATTCCTATCAGTTTTTTTCCGCCAGAGTCCTGTAGATGATTTGTCGGATGTAGCTACCCAGCAAGCAAAGAAACTGGAGCGGTTAAGAATCTATCCATGGGTCTGTCAGGCAGACGTGCTACATGCCATCTCTCCGATTTTCTATTAAATGGCCTAGCCAAGCTGTAATCTAAGGGCCTGACCTACAGTAAAACATGGCGCTGGTAGTGTGATGGTCTGAGGCTGCTTTGCTGCTTCAGGACCTGGACAACTCGCCGTATTTGATGAATTCTGCTCTCTACCAGAAAATCCTGAAGAGAATGTCCGACCATCAGTTTGTGACCTCAAGCTCAAGCACTCCTGGGTTATGCAGCAGGACAATGATCCAAAACACACCAGCAAGTCCACCTCTGAATGGCTTAAAGAAAAAATAAAATGAAGGTTTTGGGATGGCCTTGTCAAAGTCCGGACTGAAATCCAATTGAGATGCTGTGGCATGACCTTAAACAAGCCGTTCATGCTTGAAGACCCTCCAATGCAGCTGAATTAAAACAACTCTGCAAAGACAAGTGAGCCAAAATTCCTCCACAGCAATGTGAAAGACTCATTGCCAGTTATCGCAAATGCTTGATTGCAGTTGTTGCCGCCGAGGGAGACACAACCAGTTATTAGGTTTAGGGGGTAATTACTTTTTCACAAAGGGCCAGGTAGGTTTTGATAGCTTTTTCCCTTAATAAATGAAATCATCATTTAGAAACCGCATTTTGTATTTACTAGGGTTATCTTGTCTAATTTTGAAATTTGTTTGATGATCTGAAACATTGAAGTGTAAAAAAAATATGCAAAAGAATTAGAAATCAGGAAGGGGGCAAATACTTTTCCACAGCACTGTACATTGTAAATGCCATTTTATATCTCGCCTGCTCATGATGTCACATGAAATGTGATCAGGCTTGTAGAGTCATGGTATTGGAGGACAGTGTTGTTTCTTGGGGCATATAAAAAGCACTGCTTAAAAATCCTGCAAGCATGAGACTGAAAAGAATTATTTTACAGATCAATCCACAAAAGAACATTGCTGTAAGTTGGCAAAAAGAAAAAGAAGAGTTGAACATTGGCTATAAAAACAAATTTAGTTCAAAATTTGTGAAAATAATAAAATCATAATAACCGTTTTCAGCCTTTTTGTGTTTGACAAGTGCTCATGGTGTCCTTTTTGCAGGCTGCAATTTTTTTTCTGTACCGTTAATGCACCATAATTTCTAGGACCAAGAAAAATAGTCCCCCAAAAAGAAAACCCTTCCATAGTCCACATTGTTCCTGGTATCCAATGTGAGTAAAGCTTGGCACTACAGATTTTCATCATTGAAGAGATAATAATGATTGACAGTTACTGTGAATGCCCTCCTGAAATGAGGAAACTTAGGATGTTAAATACATTGGCATGCTGGCTATAACATTATAAATTTCAATGTCACTTTGTCTTGATAGCTAGGTAGCCAAATAGCTCGCTAGCGAGTATGACATTGTACGCTAACTGTAGCCTTATTTTGTCGGCATAATTATTTCTGAGAATACTTCGGTCATTGAAAGCAAACTGTAGCCTTTTTAGCTCGCTAGCCAGTTGGCTATGTAGCTAAATACAATGGCGTACTAGCTATAACATTATACAGTTCGATATCACTTTAGCTTACTAGCTAGGAAGCTAACTAGCTGGCAAGCGAGTATCACAGTGTACGCAAACTGTAGCCTTATTTTCTCGGCGTAATCATGATGCAAATTGACACGCATTATGGGACGAAAGTCATGAGGGGGGACCGGAATTCCAGAACAGCAACCCATTAACGATACGGGGGAAAAAAATCGCCTCCTGGATACGCAAAGCTGAGAAGGCAGTGTTGTGATGAGACTCGAGCGACAGTCACTGATCAATCATTCAATTAATCAATTTGCCGTTAGCACTACCACGGGCGGTAAGATTCACAAACAGCTTATCCAGGGGTTAACGATAGTGTCACTTTGATTAGTGACGTTTTCTTAGGGCGTATCAAGCCAATCGGACTCAGACTCAGAAATAAATATTTTCCGTTTTGTGAGCTGTAGGAATTAAGTAACTTCATAAGACATTGACATTATGTCATCATAAATGTGGATAGGAAAATGCTAGGTAATTATATCAATGAACTAAAAAGCAAGCTGAGGGGAGATGGATACGGGCTGATCCTTGCAGCAGAACAAATTAACTATTAGTTGGTAATTAGGAAACCTAATTGGGATCGAGTTTGGAGATATAATAAAGGAATAAACCCCGAGAAGCAGTGGGTTACAGTGATTTTATAACGGCGGAGGGGCGTTCTAAGGCAAGACGCGCAGCGGAGTGCCTTAGTGCCCCTCCGCCATTATAAAATCACTGTAACCCACTGCTTCAAGGGGCTTATTGCTTTTATAAAACGGTTACCTGCCCATTAAATAAACACACAAGAAAAATAATCAACAATTTATTGGTAATAACCCAACAATAAAATTGAGAACTATTCGTTCTTCCACCAAGCAAGATAGAGTGGACAGAATGGTTGGCAAGCAACACAGACGCTAAGATTGCTTTTTCATCTAGCGCCATTATCATGTCACATTAGGCGATTTGGGCTTGTTAATGTAGATATACTATGAAAGCAGGCTATTTGGAATGTCTCCTTCGATCTCCCGAAGGCCCCGTTAAATAATTTTAGGTTTGTTTCGGTTTTGTTTTGGAGTTTCCTTGTTCTCAACTCGCGCCGATCGGCCATATCATTACAACCAGCAGCGAGAGTAGGGAACAAGATTGACTTTTGTCCTCCACACTTGCCGGTGTCCAGGAAAATATGTTGAATTGTGCATTAGTTTGCCAGCCAGCTTGTCAACTAGCTAGCGTCCACTACAATGGATGTGGTTACCCTACACATAGCCCATAAAATAAACACACAAAAAAAAAATCAACAATTTATCGCTAATACTGAAATAGCGAGCTAGTTAGCAACGTAGCTAGCAAGCTAAAGTGATATCGAAGTAGCTAGCTAGGTAGATAGCCAACTGGTTAGCGGGTTAAAAGGCTAAACTTCGCTAACACTGAAATAGTGAGCTAATAGTCTCGAAACAAACGTAACCTAATGAGTCAGTCGAGCGCAGAGTCGTTGGTTGCGAGGCCAGGCACGCAGGGATATTTTGTGCTACGGTCTGCCTCAGAATACAGTGGGTCACACTGATTTTATACCGGCATGGAACGCGGCTCAGCCAATCACATTAAGGATGGGAAGCACCCGTTTTATAATACGCTTTAAGGCGAGGTGAGAGCAGTGCCAATATCCCTCCGATGAAAACTCCGGAATGGAAGAAGTTTTAAAGGGAGGATTAAAACTCTTACTGTTTAAATCAGCATTTGTTAGCTCAGCTCCAAAATAGCCGGAGGGAACACTAACTGTATGTTGTTCCTAAAGGAACAAAAGGTTAATCATAGTGAAACTCACTACACGCAGCTACTATGTCTGTGTCAAAGTAGTTTTAGACACATTTGTCCAAGCTTGCTCGTTTTGCAGATAAAAAACTATGATTGGTTTTGATCGCTGGGCCATTATCGAGGTAAAAACATCAGTATCAGCAAATTTTGACTGATCTGGGCCTCGTTGCCCAATGACGATCGATCGCAAAGCTCAATGAGGGTTTGCTACGAGCGATCTTACGAAAATTCATCGTTGTTAACGTGCGTTTCCCAAAGCAGCTCGTACGCGGGAGTTAAGTACATGGTAACTTTGGTTTGCACCGTCAACTTTAATTGTGCTGAAATGTTTGATTACTTGATTTTAGGCCACAGTCACCGATTTAAATGTAGGCCTGTGTGAGTTATGTCATGCAGTCAAAACAAAATAAAATGCTCATCAAATAATAAAAATTAATAAAACATATTACACAGTGGAAGCATAGTATACAAAGTAAAGATGATGTGCCAGTGATGGCTGCTCGGCTGAAATTAAAGAGCTAAAAAAATCCTTACTAGTAACTCGTCTTGACTTGTTTCCGGTCATTCTCCTTGATCAAGTTTTCCAATAATAAATTCGCTGCAGCGGCTAGTAAATAGTACAATTCAGGAAAAAATATTTTATTTGAAAAAGATAGGCAACTCTCTCGCTTTTGCGCTTCCATATTGCTTAAATTAGAGCAAAGAAAACGGAGATTCGCAGCAAGAATCCGCAATTAAATGACATCGTTTGAAATGCAACTTAACATTGATATAACTCGTTTTATTTTTCATCTCACCTTCATGAGGATACCTGACCACAGCTGATAATGTTGAATCATGTTTTCCAAGTTCAGGTATTGTTAATTTGAATGACTGATGGTCAACACGTCAAAGGCGGTTATTTGTTTAAAGGTGTGTTTTCTCTCCCTCCTCAGCTCACAGTGTGCTCCGATTAATTTGTCTATTTCCCTTAAGAAGAAAATAAGCACCAAATCTTGCATGATTCTTATATTTCTGTCAGCAGTGGTGACACATTTGGGTATTGTCACTCTGTAATCAAATGATCACCTTTTAACGCATGAAGGTCTCCACGGAATATCAGAAATTCTGCGCAACCGATAAAACATCCAAAACAATTATGGAAACGAAACACCAGCCTCAAAAGTTCACTGTTATAAACTGGCACCTTTTTGCCAGTTATTTCAACTGTTATTTTACAATCAGTTTATAACAAAGATGAATTATAAAACGAAACCTCTTACTGGCCCAGCTGCAGGGCAAATAGCAGAAATGCCTCTCTTATCCGCCCTGCTGCGGTGCGGATTGCAGAACAGAGTCTCTTGTCTGTAGCCAATCGCTTTCCCCCAATTCACCCCGCTGCGGGGCGAATAGCTTCTTCCTTTTAGAATACGCCCCTTTCTATTCCCTCTTGTGGTCTGCTCTCCAGTGGCATCAACCACCAAAGCGACACGTTTATTTGGGTTTTCTTCATTTTCTTTATCACGGTTCCTCTAGTGTAATATTGTAATTTGCTGAAATGTGCACATAACCTAGGCCTATATCTTTTTTGTTTTAACGTGTAATTTCTTCGTGTCTTTACTTGTTAATGTAATTATTATTGGTATAATGTCTATAATTTTTGTTTGTTTTTGGTGAACTTACATTAAAAAGTTCCATGAATCTCCACTTTCATTCACGAACAGTATCAGTGGTCATGATTAAATAAGATACAGTGGGTTGACCGGTTCCGCAATTTGCAGAAATCAAACTTAATTAGCGGGAAAACGACTTAGCTGTCAGCCTTGAGTTTGACACCGCTGGAACGGTAAATTATTGTGGATTTAACTCTTAACTATCGTTTCGAGATATTCGGCTTGATAGAGAAATAAATGCCCGGTAACTGTTACTTGCTGTTGCAGCAGTACCAAATCAACGCCTTTGATAAGGAGCACTGCGCAGTGTGTGGCCGTTAAACGCGCGTATTCCCGGGATTCATCACTTTATTAGAGTCATTAAGATCGGAAATTATCGTATATTTGACCATATAAATCCCAATTTCGTACTCTTGATACTTTTTAATCAACGCCCATTAGAGTGACTGCTTGTCGTTCGACTAGTTCCACGAAAGCCATTTTGTAGGTTTTCAAACTTGTAATTTATGAGACTTGTTTATTTTTCTGAAAGAATTTTATTAAAGTTTAATGTAGTCAATGTGAAATAAAACATCTTTTCCCCCGCCATAACTGTTTTTCTGTGGCTCAACGGGTTGATCATTACTCATGTCCTGTGTTAATCTGAACTTGTAGTCTCTTCCTGATCATTTTTATATATACTTGGTATGTACCACTTGAATTGGAAAGAGTAGAAAGAATCATCGTAGTCGCTGACAGCCGTTGAATATCGATGGATGTACAAATCGTCTTGAACTGAGGCCAGTGCACGTGGATTCCAGCTGACACAATGTCGACACACGGAACAATTATCCATAAATTTGACCAGTTATTATGATATACCCTGCAAAGTAGCTAAAGCTGGCTAAAATTGGTGGAAAATACATTTGTCTGTTCCTTTGTGGCCAGGGGCGCACAATTATGCCAATAAACAAAGAATATCATAAGTTTGGCCTAACAAAGGGCGCTCTTTGCGAAACTGGAAATTATTTGCGGAACCGGTCAATGGACGTGCCACTGAAAAATGACTGTGCAAGGCTTTATTCCTAATGACTGAAGAAAACTAATTGATCCACAAAGTGCGTGAATAGTTTCCGTAAATTCGTTAACAGATAACTTTCCGCCACCGAATGCTGTATCGATACCAGACGCTTCAGACAAATTCCGTTTGCGGAACCGGTCAACGTACTGTAATATTCAAAGAACACGCACACAGAAAAAAATTAAAATACTTCGCAATGACTCCTGCAGGTCTTCAGACACACGTGGCTTTCTACGAGCGGTCTTCAGCACTCGTAGATCTACGACGATTTCTGGGAGCGTCTTAAGTTACGATGGTTTTTTGAAACACTCCACAAAAGTAAAATGCGTCGTAGGGGGGATTCTACGATCATCGTTGCCTTAAGATGCTTTTGGGAAATGAGGCCCAGAACAATGATATACAATCAAACCTACGGAACTGGATAGTCAGGCTGAGGGTCGTTACAACCTTATTTGAAATATTATTTTTTCTTGAAGTATTTTTATCATAAAAGGCTTTTGCAGTTAAAATGCTGTCTTAAACTTTCAAACGATACATAATTCTCCAACATAGCACAATATTTATGGCATAGAAGGACGGTTATGCATAGCAGCCTGGCTGTGGGCCAAATTTTGATAGAGGGTCAACTAAAGGTGACTTAAGGTTTAAAACAATGGGGTAGGTGTGATGTGGGAAAAGAAATGTAAAAGTAAACAATGACTGGTGATAAGGTGAAGAAAAATCAAATTTAATATCCAAACTACTTGCAGCTGGCAAATTAAATAAGGCAGCATATTACAAGTAATCAGGTCCTTTAAATCAGCACTGATATGACACATTAGCACTGCAAAAGCCCCCAAAAATTTAATTACTATTCTGTTGCGATTTTCTAAAGTTGTCAGTGTTTCTTGTACATTTGGATTAGGTCATTTGCATGTGTATGTTAAATCAAACAGACCAAGAAGAACAACTCTACCATTAAAAGGCACTCATCCTCGCCACCCTCTTGTGAAGGATTGCATCTGACCTCCCCGTGACTAAAGGGCTGTTTATAATTGTCACCTCAATTTAACTGATATCACTGCTCAAACATGGGATAAATTACAAAATCAAATGAAGCTTCAAGTAAATCAAACTTTTCCCCTGATCCACCACTACATTCACTTATCCTCAAGAAAAAACAATGTTTCCAAACTACAAGACATGCATCTCTTTTTTGTCCTCTGGGAATCATATATTGCATCTTTTTGTAATAATTACTTGTAAATTCTGTATCTCACCATAAATGGGAATGGTGACTCAATTCAGTCACATGTACTAATACCTCACATTGACAAAGTGCCAATCTGTCCAAGAATCTAAACACAGGCTGAGTTGTTTTACTGTAGTTAGGAGCACGATTCAAACAACAGAACATGTCCTGACTGCTGTGGTAAACCTTAGTATAAATAGTCAAACCATGGCCACCTCTGGGAGATAACCTATGAATGCAGCTTATTAACTGAGAATTTATAGTGACAAGAACACTTTGCATCTGCCGTTTTCTTTGTACATTTAATTACCATGCTGTGCCAGGGCTTCAGCATTCATTCTTTATCAGTCCCTAGCAAGAAATAACATTGGCAACACTATTATTGTCACAGTTGAAGGCTGTAGTAGCATATTCAGCTGGGAATGCTCTGTCCGGGCTGAGACTCTCAAATCAGCATGCACCTCTTACCTTTCACCACTGATGAGATTCCCATCGAGGGCTGCCCCAGGCTGGCCTTCCTTTCCCACTTGCCCTCATCAGGATTGTAGATCTCCACGGATGAAAGAGGGTTCTGCTGAGCATCCATGCCCCCAATCACCAGCAGCCTGTTCCCCAGTCCCACAGCGGTCGCCCCCGCCCGGGCTGTAGGGAGGGGGGGGAGCTGGGTCCATGTCTGAGAAGCCACATCCAGGGTCTCAGCCGTGTCGAGCGGGAGGCCCGTCTCACTGCAGCCCCCCAGCACATACAACCGTCCGTCCAGGAAGACCGGGGTGCAGTACACCCTCCGCGTGGACATCGGGGGGAAAACCTCCCAATAGAGGGACTTGACCGAGGTTACAGCCATCTCAAGCACAGGCATGGTTCCTGAACTCGGAGGTGGAGGGGAATCATACCCTGACAGGTTCCGGTTCAGGAGTGGAACTGCAGGGTGCTGCAGCTCTCTTGTCGGTTAGCGGCTCTTAATGTTTCCCCGCTCCGAGAGCAAAAGCAAAGGAGATTGCTCTGCCAGATCTCACGCTTCTCTCACTACGCTTTTGTCTGCCCCTTTCTGTTACGGAAGATTAGAGCCCCTGCCCCTTTTTCCACCACCTTGGAAGCATATACATTCAGACTTGGCAGTAGATCATCCAAGGGAACCAAACAGAAATGAAAGGAGGTCAAAATAACTTCCTCCAGATCCCAATCTCAATGACACTTTGATAAAGAATATAATAAATCCAGAAAAGCTCTGCTATACCGCAGAAAGAGCTAGAGTTGATTAGGGAAAAAGGACAGCAAATTGCAAATCCTAGTGCATACAAAAATCGGAGGCAGGAATTGGTTTATCAGCATTAAGATTCACCAGCAGTCACACACTTATTTCAACTGTAAGTCCTGTAATGGATGTTCATATGCACTCAAAACAAAAAAACTCAGATAAGGAGTCCACAGCTATATCCAGTGTCACCTCTTTTAAAAGAAAGCCTGCTACAAAAATACAAAAACAAAAACAGCACTTTGGAATCCAGGGCACACCTACCACTAAGTCAGGAAAATCCCAGTGCTGACCAAGAGGACTCAGTGGCAGGAGCAGTGACATTTACTACTATGTTCCCAGGGTTCTAGCAAAGAAGACAGTGATCCCCTCGGGAGCCGATTCTCAGCAGGACAGCAGAGACTGGGGGGAGGGGGGGTTCTAAAGGTCACCACACAACAGCAAAGCTTATGTTGCCTCTCTTAGGGCTCAAAACAGTGGACCACTTCCTGGGCTTTTTACTAGGGATAAAGCACTTGATGGAACCTGCTTAAGTGAGAGCCAGGGCCCTGGAATACAAATAGTTTGCAAAATACAGGAGATTTAATGGGCAGACACAATCAGAAACGAATGGACTTGAGCAGGGAGGTGTGCAATGAAATAACAGATTCACAGGTAGTAGATGAATGCCAAATGAATTAAGGGGAAAGGGCGAGCAAAGGGAGGGAGGAGGTTAAGCGAGTCCCCAAATCACTTTATTTCAGGTTGACTGCTCCCCCCCACACTGCACATTTTCCATTTTAATGGATTAATAAAAAGTGCATGCAAAGCCCAACACCATATGTTGTTTATCAGCTGAAAAGAATTCACCAGTTTGCAGAAGCAGCATTTGCTGGGCCAATTTTATAAAATAATGCAATATTGATGGCACATTACGTTTGAGTAGGGGCCAAAAAGGAAGACGGATGAGATGGATCAGTGATAGTGAGTTGTGTTTATGCTGCAGGGTGCAGAGGGTGAAAAGAACAGGTGTTTGTTGGGTCTTACATCAGAACAAGTGTGCTGAGATCAGGGATGGGACAGAGGTTGGTGGGTCCTCAACTATTTGTGTTCTATTCCAGAGTCAAAGCTCATAATGTGGGATATTCATGGTTATCATAACTGAAGTCCAGGCTACAACCACATTGCAGCAATCCCAGGCTTAATGCGCATGTCACTTCCATGGACTCGCTATAAGCAGAAAGCAGGATCAAAGTCAATTGGTAAGAAATTTGATGAGGGCGGCAAGTCTTGTCCAAGATAGGGACTGGATCTACTTCAGTGAAGCATGAGTAGGTTAACCTTCTCTTTTGTTCTATCTAGTATAAAAAGAGCTCCCAGAAAGATGCAGGTGTGAATGGTAAAGGGCCACTATGAGCACTTGTGAGTGGTTTGTTCCAAGGGTTCCTGAATTGACACAGAGTCTCAAAAGAGCTGAGCTGTGGAGCAGGTGGCAATTCTGAGTATGATTCCTGGAAGAAAGCAAAAGGAAAATATCAAATTAATTGACAGAATCCCTAATAATCATTATTTATTAATTTAGCTGATATTTCAAAGCAATTTAAGAGGTATGTATTTAGCCCCCTTGGTCAGAAGCCAAATATGGCTATTTACGCGTTACCCTATTTAATGCTTTATAATTCAGGATTTAAGCCTCATAGAGAGAGGGAATATAGTTCAACTGAGACAAGACACTTGTCATTTAGTATTCATTCATATTTCAGTTTATTTTCATTATTTTGGTAAAAAAAAGGGGCTGCAAACATAAAAATCTTCATGAAAATTCTGCATTGAAATTAAAAAAATAATTTAAAAAAATAATACTGAGGATTGAAAATTGGCTGGGGGTTAGGGACGTAACAGTATGAAAACTTCATATCACGGTTTTCAGTATTATTGCGGTATTATTAAAATATAAATAAAAGGTTCAAAAAGTACTGATACAATTTCTAAAATCATTTCAACAAGCTTTACTTTGAAACCAATATATAAAATAAGCAGAATTATCCACTATTTGCATTCATAACCAAAAAAAACAATCAATAACAATGTGTGTGTGAACATACAAATCTGTGGCCCTGAGAGGTAACTGCACATTGCAAATAAACTTTTTACATTCATAAACACGTAAATGTCAATAATAGGAACTGGAAATAGCTTTCTGTATGTAAACATACAAAAACATGTATCTGTGCATTGAAGAGCACTATGTGGCCCTGCGAGGTAATCGCACATTGGAAATAAACTTTTTGTGAACATAAACACGATATAAATTAAATAATAAGAACAAAAAATATCATTACATATGTGAACATCCAAAAAAGATACAATTGTGTATTACAGATGGGACTATGTGGCCATGAGAGGTGACTGCACATTGCAAATGAGAAAATGGCAACGAAAATGGCATTCACATTCTTCACCGAGATTTTGGCCTAGTCGTTTAGAGGTTTGGAACTCTAGTCATGTCTGACATGAATGGCTTGCACAGTCAAAGCAATTTCACTGTTCCTATAGCCTAAGCAAAGACCCCATGCACAATTTAGGTTACATCAAATTAATTAAGACAGCGATAGAAATTGCAATGAGCCCAATCGACATAAATACGTACATATAAGAGTCATAAAATATCCACAATGTCCGCATCTTTTAACTTAATACCAGATAGTGGCTCTCCCTCTTTCTTCTTCTGCAGAGCAGCTGTGTGTAACTTGTAATAATCAAGTGGCCATTGAAGACATGTCTTCTCTCCCCCATGCGATCTAACAGCGACAAAATAATGGACTACATTCAGTACAGAAAAAATAATTTAATTACAGTTAGGTCTATGCGCTATCACTCAGCGATGGTAATTTTTCCAGCGAGCGGCATTTCAGAACTCTTCAGCGAATGAAGGTAATTTCGGTGACAAGTACGTACACCTGTTCTTGCAGCACAGTCCCCACAACTTGCAGTAAAAAAATAGACAGCTGCCCGATTGGAAAACGTAAAAACGGACGACACCATGTACTTTTGACTGAAATTACCTTCATTCGCTGAAGAGTTCTGAAATGCCGCTCTCGCTGAAAAAAAAAAAGCTGTGTCTTCATTTGCCACCTGATTATTACTATGATTGGAAAAGGTGTTAATAAAGGAAAAGGACTGAGAACTAGATAGGGCTATTTGTTGTCATGAAAGGGATGATCTTTGCCCCTGAATTTTCAGTTCTGGAGCCAGCCCTGGTACGTACGGTCATGTTTCAACTTTCCCTGGTCCTACTCTGCAGAGTCTGTCAAAGCCGACAAGTGCCTAGAGGGATATAAATGGATCCAATCTGGCTTTGTGATGAATATTCAGCTTTGGAGTTTATCAGCTAAAAACTGCGTTGTTGTCACTGGAAGGGTTAAGTGTCTCTTCATCTGTTACGTCAGCATTAGCAACAGGGAAGAATAATGTAAGTAGCTAGCTATTCATTGCGCTTAACGGGTAGCGTGTGCTAACTAGCTTGTGTCACCACGTTAGCACGGTTTGAACACAAGGAATCACCTCATACATAAAATTATACTGTTAAGACAGCAGTTTTCCTCAATAGTCTTCAAAGTTAGCTGCTTGCCATATACCTGAGGCAGTGTTTTTAACCGCGCATCACAGAGCTGATTAGCTAGTACAAGGGCACTTGTAGATCGGAAGCTCCCAACCAATGAGAAGGCAGGAAAATATGGCAATGTCTTCAGCTGCCTTGCATGCTGCACTCAGATTAATTTGTTTTCTTTCCTTTTTACCCGCCACCACCCCCCCTCTTTAGAGATCAGCTTTATTATTATTGTTGTTGTTGTTGTTGTTTACATCTGTGTATTTGTTTAGAAATAATTATATCGCAAATCATAATGAAACCTCTCCTCAGAGAAAGGGTATAACAAAAACAAAAACACTAGCACAGACAAACATATTCGGACATAACTTAGAGGCATGAACAAGACATAAATGCCACCCCCCCACCACCACCACCAAAGGGCATATACGTAGATGATTCCTAACATTGACATTATATCCAAATACTGAAGTTTCAGGTATGTAACTGCACACAGATTACAATTACATTAATCCATATCAAATATTAAAGGGTAGTTCCACGCTGAAGTCATCTGGTGTCAATCTCTTCCCCTACCTCCCTGTAATCCCACCCTCCAATACTTCTTTCTTTAAACTACATCTATGTTTAAACCAATAGCACAGTATATTAGTATAAAAATATAATTCTAATTCTCCAATTCTTCTTATTGACCCCAAATTTCAATAAATTCTTTTCATTTACCTTGCATAACAGAAGCAATTTTTTCCATGTTAATTAAATCAGCTGCGTCATTGATCCATTCTTTATCAGTGGGTATGTTTGGATCAATCCATTTGTTCTTAATTATTTTTTTGTAACCATGCAAATTGAAAGAAACATATTTCTATTATTACATGAAAGCTTATTGTGGTGGTGTAGGTCTCCAAGAACACGTTTGAGGATTTTGTTGTACGTCTATTTTATTACCATTAAGAACCTGTTTAGTCATACCAAATCATTACTCTTTGATTTTATCACATTCCCAAAACAAATACAATAGTTATCCTTCACAAGATTTCAGATAAAAGACAGGGATTCTACAGTTTCTAGTGCAGAGATGCTAGTGCGGACAGTGAGTTTTTCAAACCGAGGATGCCAATATGGTTTTTAGTATATAAAAAAATTAAAAGGGTATGATAACCGTCAGGAATATATCTCCGAATATTCCAATATATCCGTAATGGTTACCTCCCTTCTGGAGGTTAAAACAATACATTTCTGGGATCATAAACACCTAGACCACAAGTATTCTTCATCAGAGCATTAAATCTTATTTGGCTTCGAAAGAGGAAGCCAAATAAGACAGCTCTCCAGGTGGCTTCCCAAACACTCACAGCCCTCAAAATGGCACACTGTCAAATCATAAAATAATCACATGTTAACACAAATCAACTTTTGTCTCATGAAATTCAATATGATTTAATGATTTTTCTGGTTGAATTTAGCATGAGTTTATCAATATCAATCAATCAAATCAATCAAAACTTTATTTATAGAGCACTTTTCATACAATAAATGTAGCACAAAATCTTTAATAGACAAATTTATTTAAAATAAGTAAATAAAATGGAACCCCCCACCCACCACTTCCCCTTAACAAATCAATCAAAACTTTATTTATAGCACTTTTCATATCAATAAATGTAGGTTAACATAAGACAAATTAGGTATTAAAACAATAAAATAAGTAAATAAAATGGAACCCCCCCACCACCACCCCCCCCCTTCCAACTCCACCCCTCACCCGTATTTCCATTAAACAAGCACACTAAAAAAAAGAATACTAAGGCTGAATGGTCAACCTAGGAGGAAACACTATCTTAGGGAGCCTCTGAGTCAAACCAAAAAGGCATGGACCTCCACCCCACCGGGGGCCCCAAGCCAGCGCCGCCAGGACCTTTCAACAGCCGCCCCCCCAGCAGGCAGCTCCCACTGAGGAAACACTGGAGTTAAAAAAAAAAAAAAAAAAAAAAAAAAAAACAAGCTAAAACAAATAACATAAAATAATAAAATTATGAACAACAGAATTCTATCAATTAATAAATAAATTAAAAGCGTATGTAATAAATGAGGTAATAAAAACAAACTAAAAGTGGAGCTAAAAGCGATAGTAAAAAAGAATCTAAGTTTCCTAAAAACCCAACCAAAAAATCTGTAAAATAATGAAAACAGGTAACTAGTTAAAAGCCAGATTAAAAAAGTGGGTCTTGAGCCTGCTTTTAAAAACCTCAACATTCTCCATGACAGCTCCGGCAGGCTGTTCCAAAACGTGGGGCATAATACTGGAAAGCTGCCTCACCGTGGGTTTTTGTGTTAACTCTGGGAATGACTAAGAGACCGGTGCCGGAGGATCTCAGGGTCCGCGAATTTCATAAGATAAAAAGCAAATCTGACAGATAAGAAGGTGCAAGACCATTAAGACATTTAAAAACCATTAAAAGGACCTTAAAATCAATCCTGAAACACACGGGAAGCCAATGCAATGATTTAAAACCGATTGTAATGTGCAATCTTTGTCAGCACCGAATGCAGCTGAATTCTGTAGCAATTGAAGCTGAGATATACTTTTTTGGGAAGACCAGAAAGCAATTGCAATAATCAATCACGACTAGAAATAAAAGCATGCATCAGCATCTCCGTGTTGGCCGAGAGAGAAATGGGCGGACTCTGGCTATATTCTTAAGATGATTTGTTTTAACAACATTCTTAATATGTGGGATGAAACTAAGCTCAGAGTCAAAAATGACAATTTTTTTTTTACTTGTTCTGATGGCTTAAATGACAATGCCTGTAGCTTTGACAGAAGTTTCTCTCTCTCTTAACCTCAGGACCGATAATTAAGACTTCAGTTTTGTCCTGGTTGAGTTGCAAGAAGTTTTCTGCCATCCAGGATTTAATATCTAAAATGCAGTTAAAAAGGGTCTCAAGTGGCCGTGTGTCTTCAGGAACATGGCAATATACAACTGTGTATCATCTGCATAGCTATGAAAATTGATACCATGTCTCCTGATAACTTTCCCAAGTGGAAGCATGTATAAATTAAAAATCAGGGGCCTAAAATTGAGCCTTGGGGCACACCACATTTAATTTCATGGATCTCTGAAAAGCTTGTATTCACACTTACCAGAAAGGTTCTATCTGTGAGATAGGAATTGAACCATTTGTAAGCAGTGCCAGAGAGACCAAGCAGGTGTCTAAGTCGGTTCAAAAAGAATGGGGTGATCTACCGTATCAAAGGCTGCACTTAGATCCAGTAGCACCAGGACTGAAATTTTGCGTGAGTCCAAATTCCACCTAATATCATTAACAATCGTCACCAAGGCTGTCTCTGTACTGTGGTTCATCCTAAAACCAGATTGATATGTCTCGAAAATATTATTTTTAAATAAGAAATCATTCAACTGAATAAAAACAAGTTTTTCTAAAATTTTGCTTAAAAATGGCAAGTTGGATATAGGTCTATAATGATTAAAAATATCAGGATCCAAATTACTCTTCTTCAGAAGTGGCCTCACTACTGCCGTTTTAAAGGCTGCAGGAAAGACACCTGTCTGAAGAGAAAATTCACTATGTTTAAAAGCTCATTTTCAAAGAACCCATAAAATTTTTTTAAAAGTGATGTGGGAATTGGATCTAAAAGGCAGGTAGTCGCATTTACTTGGGAGAAAACTCGACCAAGCATCTTTTTGCATCAACCAGGACAAACTTGTCCAGTGTTTCCTCAGGTAAAACTGAACCTTCCATTTCATTAAAAATAGTTTTCTGGTCAGGTAAAATGTTAGCTAAAATGTTGGATCTAATAGAGTCGATCTTGCTCTTGAAGTGGGCTGCAAATTCCTCACATAGAGAGTCAGTTATTGGACCTCTGTATTTATTAAAAAACAGGGTTGATTAAATTATCGATAGTGGAGAAGAGGACTTTGGGGTTGTTTTTTGAGAAGAAATTATTCTGGCAAAGTGTGAATTCAACTGCATTATTATATATTTTTAAGTTGTTCACAGAATAGTTGATAATTTATTGTTAATTTGTTTTTCCTCCATTTCCTTTCAGCCACCCTGCATTTCCTTTTCAAGTTTTTGATTTCTGCATTTCTCCACGGGGTGTCGGCTTTGTTTTTACATTTTTTGTTACAAGTGGAGCAACTAAATCAAGGCTTGACTTCAATTTGCTATTAAAATTTTCAACAATGAAATCACAGGATGCAGGTAAAATAAGGGGGATTTTTACATAAAACTTCAATAAAATTTGCAGCCACTTCGGAGTTAGATAGCGTTTCATCACAGCTCACACAGGTCTCCTGTTGCGTAAAACCAGTGATGTTAAAAAACACACAATAAATACAGCCAAGTCAACAACAGAGGACACACTGGTGGACAGGCCATAATGGTCCAGAGTGTGTCCCCTGTTGTGAGTTGGCTGCATGACGTGCTGCTTAAAATCCATTGAGTAAAGTAGATCGATAAAACCTTTAGATATTTGATCTGATAACTTATCTATGTGCAAGTTAAAATCACCGGATATCACAATCATCTTATAGGAGGCATGGATTATTGATAAAAACTCAGAAAATTCATTGATAAAAGCACCACACTGTTTAGGTGGTCTGTATACTGTAACACATAAAATTGGAGGGCTGCTAAAAAAATTAAGGCGTGGTATTCAAAAAGTGGAGTACAAATCAAAGGATATTTGCTTCACGGCAAGTGAAGCAGCAAAATGGAAGCTGTACCACCACCCTTCTACCCTTCCTAATAGAAAAATAGAGCTAAAATTTGGTGGGGAGGCCTCAGTGAGAAACTGCTGGTGCACACCCAGCCATGTTTCTGTTAAAAATAAGCAATCAATCTTATTATCTAAAATCAAATCATTTATAATAAATGTTTTACTTGAAAAGAGACCGAACATTTAAAAGTGCCATATTGTAGGTTGTTGCTGTGTTATTGGTCAGTGGGATAGTTGCCTGCGGGTTATTGTCAGGCGTTGTATTTATGAGACATAGGCAGCGCAAATCTGGTCTCCTGGGGGCAGCCTGCCTTGAATAATGCGATCTGTCGGTAATTAAAGTCATGATGGGGAAAGTTGGTGAAGGAAGCTTCAGAGCAACAGGTACGGAGGTGGACAGTAGGGGGGCTAAGGTCGGAAATTAGGGTAGGTTCTGGTTCTGTAGAGGAAGAGTGGGGAAACAGTCAGTCACTCGATACTGCTGTGGACTGGACAGTATACTGAATGTTAGCTGCTAACACGCTAGCTGCCCAGCCTGCTAGGGGTGGATGCCGTCAGCTCTGTAGAATGAGGGCGGTTCCAGAACAAGTTAAAATTGTCAATAAAACCAATCCCGTTTGCGATACATGAGGATTGGGCCAGGTGTTTAGGCTGAGGAGTCTGCTGAAACGCCACGCAGGGAGGGAGAACCCCAGAGATAAAAACAGATTTCCGCAGCCACTCAGCAAGTTAAAAAGTTCAATAAAATACTTTTTAGTCACCGGACTGCCCGCGAGGCGTGTCATTAAAGCCCACATGTAAAATCAGTTTCTTAATCGAGGGGCGGGGAGTGAGCACAGCAGTCCCGGAGTTTTTCCAAGATTACGGGACTGTGGCACCGAGTGTGTGACAGCGTTCATGAAATTCGTTCCTGGTTATAGAGTCGCCGATGATCGCTGTCCTTGGGGAAAATAGGGCGATGAGACAACGATGCAGACGGACCTGGAGACAATGCCACTGAGTGCTTCTTACCCGCAACTCTCGCTGCTCAATCGTGGACGGAGACTGTCGTGGCGGCGGTGGCGGCGGCCGGGTTGAGGAGCCTGAGTTGTGCCACTCCGCTCTGGGCGCAATGTGGAGCTGCGCATCTTAGTCGCCAGTAGCTCTCATGCCCTGGTGGTGGGAGCTGCTTGGAGCCACGGGATGATGGGGGAGATGGACGATGGGGCTGGGATTCCGCCACCAGCGTGGGAAATCCCAAGATCGAGAATGTCGAACTTATTCTTCAGCTGAATGCTGAAGTGCGGTGTTCGAAGGGCGTCGCTCTCCCCTACCACGCACCAACCACCGTCAAGACTCAAGATGAGATGGCGTGGAGCTTACCGTCTTTTTGGCACCGAAGGTGTCATCAGTGGCAGGGAAATGACCTGCAGCAGGGAAGCCGGAAGAAACGGAGACCGCCCGGCTCTGTTGGAGTTTCTGCCTCGGAAGCCAGAGCAGCAGGGGAGCTGGGAGAGACAGCCGGCTGCGATAGAGACGCCATCTCAGGTGCTACAGCAGCAGGGGAGGGGAGCGGAGACATCGGTCTCTTGAGCACCAGTTGAGTCAAGTTTTACTGACCCTAAGACGATGGTGTCCATTAGCCTCTCGGCTTCATGGATCTGGTAGAGTGTGCGTATTCTACCTTCGAGCTCTGCAATTTTGTCAGCTAAGCAGGCACAGTTGGAGCAGCCAGAATGAGAGGTGAGTGGCGCCATTTGAGTAATAGTCCGAGTCCTCGTTAAAAAGTTCTCTGTCGCAGGCCTGTTTTCTGAAAATTCTGCAGTTCTGCAGAAAAGCCGTTTGCATTACAGCAGAGAAAATTTTTTCAGGTTCTGACTCAATACCTCAAAAACTCAAAACCAGATCATTCTCAATAGAGGCACAGCTGGGCATCAATGGTCACCAGTAACCTCTCCAAACCAAAAACATGCCTTTTCTCCATGATAAAGTTCAAAGTTTCACCCATTTTTCAACAAAGCCAACCACACGTACTCATTAAAGGAACTGCTTATTTTACAGTCAGAACTTTCACTCAGATGGAAAGCTTCCTGTTTGCAATTCCGATCATCCAAGAGAAATGCAAGCTTGTAACAATGCTTTTCAAACCCTAGAAGAAGCAGGTATAACCGTAGTATCTGAAATATTTTGTTTTGTCACGGGGAGTGGCAGAACCCAAATGCAACACAATCAACACGAGTGAAGTTTTACTGGTCTTTAATGATCTGAGCAGGGGTAAACGGTATGCAGAGCAAGGTAGCTTGGTGCAGATCAGGATCAGGAACTTGTGCATTGTGAGTGGAACTCTGCCGGGCACTTGAGGTAGCAGGCGCCGATGGCGGGATTCAAACCCAGGTCGTCCACATGGCAAGTGGGAGCGTTACCACCGGGCCACCGAGCAGGCTGGCTTGAGGCTCGGCAGACTGGATAACGTCCACGCAGGCAGGCAGCGCAGCGGCAAGACGGGTGGCTTGGACAGGGGCTTGGAAGACGGCAGACAGGAACCAGGAAACACACAGGCAGAACTCGGAGTCAGAGGCAGAAGGCAATCAGGTTTACCGGGGCAGGAACGAGGGATGTAGTCAGAGGCAGGCAAATCGATTCCAGGAAGTCAGACCGAAGACAAAGGCTGGAGAGTAGTGCATGCTGCTGCAACAATCTGGCAATGGGTTAGTGAAACAGAGCTGCTTAAATATTGGCAGGGTAATGAGACTCAGCTGAGAACAATTGCAGTACAAAGGGTGTGGCCAAGCAGAGGGAGAGACAGCAGCAGCAGAGCAGACTGTGACAGTTTCTTTAAATGTGGTATAAATTCTGAAACAGATCACCACATTAAGCGAAATGCCAGCACATGCTGTATTTGTAGCAAAGGCTATCGACTACTCTTGTTATCCAATGTGACAAACTTGCTCTGTGATCACGGTGGTAAACTGAAAATAAGAAATAACTGGTTAGTTAGCTAGCTGGCTAGAAAGTAAGATAGAACTACACCATTCAAAGACAGTTTTACTCACAATTCAAGAGAAAAAAACTCTCCATCATACAATTGCTCCTCCAGTCTGTTCCATTCAGAATAACTGCCATTTTCCATCTTAGAGTCATATTTCCATCCTTTAAATATAAGCTCAGCACTCCAGGCTTGTTTCAGGAAGTCTTTTTCCATGCAATCACGTCATTCTCAGCTGCGCAAAGTTGAGAGAATACAACTTTACTCTTATTACTCAAATGTTTAAATATGTTTCTGCGGTCCAATCAATGTCATTCAATTACTGAGGAAAGCTTATACTGTCTGGAATTGGATAAAAATTGTGTAAATTGTGCCCCGGTGGCTCATCGGTCTAAGTGCGCGCACCATAAAGGCTGTGCCCTTCTCGCGGCGACCTGGGTTCGATTCCGGCTCGGGTCAATTGCCGCATGTCTTTCCCATTCTTCTCCCCAACTTTCCTGTCTGTCTCCACTACGTAACTGTCAAATAAAGGGAAAAATCCCCAAAAAATAATCTTCCAAAAAAAAAAAAAAAATTGTGTCAATTAATAGGTCATTACCGGGAGAGTTTCATATGGGCGTGTATTATAGCTTTGCTGTTACCCAGATACCATTGAATAACCATTGAATTGATTGTATTTCCATGAGAGTTTGTACAAGGCTCTAAAAGACAGCTGAATTCTTCGACAGACGAATCTACGCATGAATCCACAGTAGGAAATTTTGCGTTTTTCATATCTGATTACTATAATTGATAGTAGAATGACATAGTATCAATACTATGGTGAATTTTTGCTTCAAAAAACTGATTTTTGGAACTACCTAATTGAGATACTATTGGCTCAATATAGCTGAAGCAGTTGTTTCAGAGGACGACGATTTTTTCTGTCGTAAGAGACCATTTTTTTAAACTGCTGGATAGATACAGTGGGCAAGTATATTGAGCAATTTGCACACAGGCTTAGCTGAGGAGTTTAATTCATGCAACTCCTGGGAAACAGGGATGGAACATAACTCCTCCATATTCTAAACCGTGTTCGAGCTTGGCTAGCTTGTGAATATTCAATAACTGATTCAGGAGTGCCATCTAGTGATAGAATAGTGTAACTGCGTGCATAAATAGAGCAGCTCCATGTCAGCAGGCGTTCACATCTGCAAAAAGGAGTTAATAAGATGTCACGCCACCATATTGTCCTATTAATCCATCAGCCTCCCCTGAGTATCAATTGGCCTGCTCCTGCTTCCCCTTCAATTTGTCCTAACTGTTTGCAATTTATTCAAGTTTAAGATAAGTTTCCCCATTTAAACCCCTTCTGTTTCTGTTCTCGGTATGAAGCCTCTGTTACTTAAACCTTGTCTGTGTAGCACTGTTGTGACGGTGCGTTCAGGAACCACTCGCGAGAACAGGAATTCCAAAAATCGTAAGCCTTTATTGCAAAACGGGTCAGGACCAGAAGACACAGGAATTGCCAAGCCAAAAACAGTATCCAAAAAGCAAAGTCGAAATAACAGGCAGGGGTCAGAACCAGTAAGGCAGATGTGCAATGGTACATAAACAGTAAGCCAAAAATCATAGTCAGAATCCAGAAGGGTAGGTCATACACAAAATTCCGTCACTCACCCGCACCTCCACACACACACACACACACACACACTCTCTCTCTCTCTCTCTTTGGAGAATCTCCCGTTTCTGCCCTCTTACACACCCAAAAGAGCCTTCACAGTCGCCCCGGGCTGAGGACTTTCCTTAACGTCTCCTAGACGACCGTGCGCACTGTTTTCAGTCGGCGCCGATTCTCCAGGGAGGGCAGGTGAGGTATTGGAATCCCGGACGTAGCCCCCAATGTTGTGGGAATTTTAAATTGTATTCCAGGTGTTACCTTCAAGAAAAGAACTCAGACGGAGGCAGAGAGAATAATAAATCCAGTTTACTATTCTGCAGAATAGGATCCTCGCTACATGCGAGAACTCTCGTTACAGGCAAGAACAAGGATAAAGAAAATTCTTTCTTGCTGGTGTATAAGTAAGAGTACATTTTGACATCCTCCTCCCCCCGAGCTGATTTACACATCATGGTATCATCTGGAATGTTCTTGCAGACGCATGCAGCCCACGTAAAACTGAACCTAAGGTACGCGTATACAGCTCAGAGAAGACAGGTGGTTTCTTCTTATCTCCTGGGCTTATCGTTTTGGCGTCCCAGGCTCTCCTTGTACTCCTTTTTTCTGAGAACACATAAACTTTAGAGAGAAAGAGAACATCTTGACCTTGTTAGGGTTCGTCAGGACGGCATGGTCCTAGATAAACTATATGCACTGATGCATTGGTCAGATTTATGGAAACTACAGCTACGCAAAGCCTAGGTTAATCAGAAACAGGCAAGAATATACAACTAAGGCCTAAGAAAAATGAGCAAGAGCAAGCAAGGATAAACAATTAATAATAAAGCAAATAAATCAACATAAAAATGTTTCCAGAATCCAAAACAGAAATCGTGGTCGTACAAAAATAGGTCAAAATCCAAATAGACAAAACAAGAACGGCAAGGGCAAGGCAATCTCAAGGTCGGACAAAAACAGTCGTGAAGAAGCAATAAACAAAAAGCATACGAGGAGCTCTGCACAAATGAGTATTGATCAACGTTCTGACAGAGAATGAACTGCAGTGAAGACTTAAAATAGACAAGAGGGAAGTCACATGCTATGCAGGGAACAGGTGAATTGGATAAGAACTAATTACAAAGGGAAGCACACATGGGGAGGTCCTTAACCACAACAATTGGCAAAAGCCAAGACACAGACAGGATCCACGCAGACAACCTATGACCGATAAACAGCTCTGGTTAAGGAGTTCTAAGTGCACAGACAAAGAGTGCAGGATAGCAATTAAGCACGTGCAAGAGATCTCGCGGAAACGCTGGAAGAGGTAGAGAAAGCAAAGCAAGAGGCAGAGACTAGAACAGGGCGAGAGCTGAGATTGCATTAGTAGTAATTAGTAGCGGTGCAACTCTACAAATTAACCCAAGTGCTCGTTAGTAAGTTAGTAATATGTACATGGATTAGTTAGGTTAGTAAACTATGATACAAAATATAAATGTTAGTATTATTAGTAATCAAGGAAAGCAAGGTGAAGGAAGTAAACGAGAATTGAAGTAATAATATGAAACACCAGAAACCATTGAAATCACCCGAAGCATGTAGGCACACAGACTGGGAGGACGGACTGAACCAAACTGATCACAAGACAGGGGTGACAAGTGCATTGAAAACTGAAATGGCATGAACAGAAAACCGGGATGTACAATAAGCAAAAAGAATAAAGGAAAGACATGGCAATGAACACGTATCATGGTTTTTGGAGGCTGGCGAGCTTTCTTTCTTTCTCTCGTCCAGGATGATATCGTTTTGCCCACTATCGAATTCTTTGGCCAGCTGGCATTAACTGTGGCCGGCGCCCGGACTCTATTTAAACCCAAGTTCCACCTCGCCGCCTTTGCTAGATTGTCAGTGTAACTTTGCACTTCAGCCGGTAAGGTCTCTAGCTAGAGAATTGTTTGAGGAATTAGTTGCAAAGAGGAAAGTGCTAGTTAGCAAGGGAAACTTTCTCTCATTATTTCCCTCTTTCTATGCACCGTCTGGTGCCTTATCTCGGTAGCCGAGATTTTCCCTTTATTTCGTTTCAGTCCTGCTCGCTTTGCTTCCTTTCGTACCCGGACTAGATCTTTGTCCGTTGGAAGCGTGAGTCTCTCGCTCTCCTTTTTGTTGGTTTGTCTCTCTTATTTTGCTGGACTTTCTTTCGTTTTGGCCGCTGCTTTTGGCGTCTCGAAACACCAGCCATCACAACATGAGCATGGCGTCAAAACACAGAACCATAACAACTGTAGTCTCAGAGTTTTGTAAGACTGTGTATCAGCCTAGCGAGTCCGTCTGTTTGGACATATATAAGCCTGTATTGTTCCTGAACCATTGTTCAGCCTCATTAAAGGCATTAATTTCTTCGCACTTGGATCCTCTCTCTCATTCCCATGGTGCTGGTGAATACACGGCACCGTCATTACATAAGAACTGCAATGGCATGCAACCCACGAAAAGTTCAGAAATGCAAGAACTGAAATTTTAAAAAGGTTTATTATCATATTAAAAAAATCGTACTGCCTCTTTGATGTATGACAGGTCCACAGAGGCTACGACTTACAGAATAAATGGCCAATCTCAATGAAAGGCTATATAAATGGCAAAGAATGTAATGGGAATATTGATTTATCAGGGGCTTTGATGGCCATGTATGTGGGTTCCTGTTCTGAGAACTAAGCAGATTTTCATTTCACTCCACAAAAACCATGTCTCAATGGAATCCAGGAATGACTAGTGAATGAGCATTGTGAGATTTATCTTTGATATTTGTACCTGGATATGACAAAACCGAAGAATACAAAGACATGTACAAATGTTTAGAAGCCATGCTCAATTTTTTTTCTCCATTTAGGACCTTCAAAAGATCATCCCTTTAAGGCCATAACATTTAACTGAATCTGGGAAATATAATAGATTTGGGCTGTTTTTCATCCAAAATGTACAACTGGACAGGTCACAAATTTTAAAATACCCAAAATATGAAAAAAAATTATCTTGAAACCTGGAAGGCAACAGAGATTTTGGAAGGCGCAAAAAACATTCACACGACACAAATCTGAATGCACAAATGGTCATACTAAATACAGAGGAGCACTCCAAAGTTCACTGGAAAGTGCTGCCCGATTATATTGTCAGTGTGACACTGAAATGTAGTTTATGCTTTGTACTTGAACAGATACAGCAAAAATGAAGTTACACTGGATTCAGTTTCTTGAGGCGCTAGATTCTTCTTTACCCTTCATATAATGTAACTGTCACAATAATCAGTGCTAATATTTCCCATTAGACAAGGCAACATATGTGGAAGATTCACTGGGGAACCTCTGGAACATGACACAGAACTAACACAGAACACAGACAGTTGCTGCCAATTCAATCACATTAGTGGTGCAAAATACCCTCTGCCACAGCCTCTCCTGCTATCAGGAAAATACGGGACTTTGATTTATGGCAGCAACTGCATTTCCAGGCAGGAAAAGGAGGGGTCCCCGAGTTTGGCCGAGCGATCACTTTGCATCGCTTCATTCTCTGATAGATCACTATAATTCAGGCCTGACAGGGCCTTTATGCCACTATTCTTTATGTTTGGTGTGGTTCCTTTCATCTTCTGAACATCAGCCCCAAAAACTATTAACTGCCATAGATGAACATTATTTGTTCCCTGCTTACAGTGCGACAACAGTGCAGTGTATACTAAGCCTTAGGCTGTCTGTCATCACAGCATGGAGATGGATGATTTGCCACTGAAATTTTGGGCACTGCTAGCTTGTGTAAGATTGTTCTGCGGGGTGGAGAAAGGTACAGTATACCATCCGCAACTTTATCTCCATCAGCATTAAAGAGCATTTAGTGGAAATACACTAATCTTCTGTCACACCATCGCTCTGATGATGCTAGATTTATCAGACACTGTTCTTTGTCCCTCCTGTTGGTCATGAGTTTGCATCAAAATTCTGTTCACAAAGGGCACTAAAGAGCAAGTCGCCATTTGCTTCTTCATCTCAAATTCAATCTGAAATCTTGATGCCATCTGTCATCTATAATTCATTTCTACCCTCAGTTCCTCCTGTTCCTGTTCAATTTAGATTGACGGCACCTCTCACCCATCCATTCCACACACACCACCCACCCCACACACACACCACAGACACACACGCGCGCGCGCGCGCGTGCCTATAAACACACACTCACAAACTCATTTCCAATAAACAATTTTCTCATAGGCCCAGACATTTCTACCCATTGCTCTTTGCCAAAACAGCATGACCTCTGAATGAGAGGACCCAGAGAAGGACATCAAAATCAGGAAGAGGTTGGAGGATTTGAGGACTAGAATGGGTCTCAAAAGCTGTTCAGGCAGCAGCTGCAGACATATACACCACCCACTGCGGTCAGCTGTTAATTACTTAAAGGTTCAGAATATTACAAAAAAGAAAGAGAATACATGAGAAAACCCAGTAAAAAATATCTCATCAAATGGAGTTATTAACCCCTTTGCACAGAAGCCAAATCTGGCTATTTGTGTGTTACCTTATTTAAGGCTTTATAATTCAAGATTGCAGCTTCACTGAGAGCAAGGGAATGGCTCAACTGAGTCAAGACACTTTAAGCATTTAGAATTCCATTGTATGTGTAAGGATTGTGCTCTGAGTACCGGTGATGTGCACAGAGGACAGGAAGTGTAGGACTGGACTCAGGTGCGAAGATGGACTCGGTTGTATTTATTTTGCCGTCGGCACAGCAAGAAGGCAACCTAAAATTCAATGCAAACGAACAAGGCATCGAGGTTCCTGGATAATACTATTGGTAATGCAAACACTGGATGTTAGCAACAGTACAATGTATTACAAATAAAAAACGAACAAGGAATCGAGGTTCCTGGGTAATAATATTCAAGTGCTGAAATAAACAAACAGCACTAAGTTCAAGATTTGTAATATATACACGTAAATACAGGAGATAAGTCTATACAAGACTAGAGAGTAAATACAGGCTTGTGAGGCTTAAGAGACTTCGTAATGACCAAGTGCGAAGCTCAGACTTAAATAGGCAACACTACCACACAGTGGAAATAAGACATGGATGTAGGCAGTGATTACAGAACTGAAAAATGCCATCCGGGACTTAATAGACCGGTGAGTTGGAGCACTGGAAGCTTGGCCTAACAGTATTTCAGTTTATTTTCATGATTTTGGTACAGAAAAAGGGCTGCAAACATAAAAAAAATAATAATGAGAATTGGAAAAATGGCTGGGGGTTAAAACTGTGCATTTCTGGGACCATAAACTCCTTGACCACAAGTATAATTCATCTGAGCATTACATTCTAAATTACCTACTCTCTAGGAGCCAAATAAGACAGCTCTCTAGATGGCTCCCCAAACTCTAAGATCCCTCAAAATGGCGCACTCTGAAATCATAAAACAATCATATATTTAACACAGATCAGCTTTTGAAATACAAAATTCATTTTGAATTAATGATTTTCTGGTTGAATTGAGCATGACTTATCAATATAGGTGCAGATGGACATCCATGGTCACTGGTAACCTCTCCAAACACAAAACATGCTGTTGCTCCATGATAAAGTTTAGAATTTTGTCCATTTGTTTTCACAGTCCCACAAGCCAGCACACACACTCATTAAAGGAACTGCTTATTTCACGGTCATAACATTCACCCTGCAATGAAAAGCCAGCAGTTCTCACTTCTGAGCTTGCGACCTTACATAAACATTTTCCACACCTTATAAGGAACAAGTATAAGTCGCTACCTCAGTAATATCTGAAATATACCTCACTATAACAGAACAGACATTCCACCATCAGGAAAAACCAAAAATGCCACCACATGCAGTCGCTATCATCAGCAAAGACTAACGGTTACTTTAACTGACCAAAGTGGCAAACAAGCTCTGTGATCATCACGGCTATGGTAAACTGACAATAAAAAAACAGCTAGCCAGGTAGCCAGCTAGCCAAAAGTAAAAAAAATATAAAATTGCACTTACTCATAAAATGAGCAAAAACCATTCTTCATTGAATCCTTCCTCCAGAGACACAGATGTATCGGGTAGAGGGAACCCTCCAGTCCTGTTTCATTTGGAATAATTCCCTTTGACCAAGTCCTTGTCTCATTTAAATCCTGTAAATGCAATTGAACACTTCAGGCCAGTTTTGGGGGTCTTTTTTCCTTTGAAATCGCGTAATTTACAGCTGCGCAATCATGCGCAAAGTTAAGAGAAAACAACCTACCTTACTATTACTCAGAGGTTTATATACTTTTCTGCTTGTCTAATTAATGTCTTTCAGTTACTGTGGAAAGTTTATACTCTCTGGAATTGGATAAGAAACATGTCATTCAATACATCATTACCAAGGAAGTTTCACAAGGGCATGAACTATAAGTGTGCGTTACGCAGATGAGCATAAGTAAATAACTGAGTCATTGACTATCAACATGAGTACTTAGGAAGATATAAAGGAGCACTGAATTTGTCGATGGAGGAATCTACGCATAAATCCGTGGTAGGGAACTACGCCTTTTTGATATGTCATGACTATAAATGATAGAAGAATGACAGTATCATTACCATGTTGAATTTTTGCTTCAGAAAACCGATTTTTCTTAACTACTAATTGGGATACCATTGGCTCACAATAGCTGAAGTGGTTGCTACAGAGGACAATAATTTTTTCTGTCACAAGAGATCATTTTTTCTGAACTGCTGCACAGATACTAAGGGCAAGTATATTGAGCAGTTTGCACATCAGGCTTAGCTGATGAGTTTAATTCATGCAACTCCTGAAAAACAGTGACGGGAGTGAACTCATCCATATTCTAAACCGTGTTTGAGCTCGGCTTGCTAGTGAATATTCAATAACTGATCCGGGTGTGCCATCTAGTGCTAGAATACTGTAACTGCATGCATAAATAGAGCACATTGAGCTTTAACACCTTTTGGGTTAAAAAAAAATTCTGCCGAGGATTTTTCACTGAAAATGTGTATTCTTTACTTAGCTGATTAACATGGTGAAAAAATGGAAAAAAAATTTGGGAATTTTTTGAGAAAATTTGATTTTTTTGAAACTTGCCATCTTGACATATTGCGAGGTAATTGATGGTCAAAGAATTCACAGGAAGATTCCTCTTTGGCACGAAACTGCTCTTTCATGCCGATAAAAAGCAATATGTATCTTATTTGCCAAAGTATTGTCAACATAATGGTTGCCATGGCAACAAATTACCTTTTTTCTAATTGAAGTAAATACGTTGTACAAGCTTATTGCAATGACAACAAACTAAAATTAATCCAGTTTTAAATTTAAAGTGGCAAAATCTTTACACTCTAAGATTACCATGAACAAAAACTGACACCGGATTCTTGTCCAATTACTAGGTGATTTCCAAAATGTCTCATTCACTTATGGCGTTCAATGAAACATTCACAAATGCGAGACATTGTACTCCTTTACAGTTTTTCTTAGTCATGATCGAAGAGTTTGTTTCCTTTGTCCGCAACATAGTGATGGCCCCAAAATCTGGCAAAGTCAGCATATACTGCTTCGAAAGATTGTTCACAGAACCAGGCTAGACCACAGTTGTGCTGATGACAGAAGGCTCTCAAGTGGTCTCCAAAATGTCTCATTCACTTATACTTACTCCCTGGCTGGGAGGATCATGTCCTTTCGTACTGCAATGCTCACATGCAGCTGTCCACTAGTATGACCACAAAATTTCATATCATCAGAGACCACCTGAGAGCCTGAGACCAGCTGTGTGTTGCATCATGTCTTTTTCAATCAACACTCTGTTAGCCTTTCAGAAGTAAAGAGACCAACTGCAGCAGTTTTGAAAGCAAAATGTTTTCCCATTCTTGCTTTATGTGGGATTTCAGCTGCTCAATACTTTGCAGCCCGCTTTGTCATATTTTTCGTCTCGTAATGCGCCAAATATTGCCAGTGGATGACAAGTCTGAACTGAAGGCAGACCAGTTAAGCACCCAAACCCTTTTACTACAGAGGCATGTTGTTGTAATACATGTAAAGTATGGTGTTTGGCATGGTGTTGCTGAAATGAGCAAGGCCTTCCCTGAAAAAAGGCATCTGGACGGTAGTAAATGTTACACCAAAACCTGTTTATATCGTTCACCATTAATGGTGTCTTCACGGATGCACAAGTTACCCATGCCATGTGTACTAATGCACCCCCATACTATCATGGATACTGGTTTTTGAATTGTTTGCTGATAACAAGCCAGATGGCCCCTCTCCTCTTTAGCCCAAAGGATATGACATCCATGATTTCCAAAAGAATTTCACGTTGTGAAACCATAGGGCAGTTTTCCACTTCGCCTCAGTACATTTTAAATGAACTCGGGCCCAGAGAAGAAGACAGTGTTTCTGGATCTTGTTAATGCATGGTCTTATCTCACCATGGCAGAGTTTTAACTTGCATTTGTGAATGCAGTGGCAAACTGTGTTTACTGACAATTGTTTACAGAAGTGTTCCTGAGTCCATTCAAGTAATTTCCACCACAGAATCCAGTCTGTTTTAATAGAGTGCTGCCTGAGGACTGGAAAATCACAGCTATTCAAAATTGGATTTTGGCCTTGTCCCATGGATACGGAGATTTTTCTGGACTCTCGAAATCTTTTAATAATATTATGAACCATAGAGGACAAAATCTCGAAATTCTTTGGCATTTTAAGTTGAAAACGTTATATTTAAATTGTTGAACTACTTCCCCATGCAGTCTTTCATAGAGCGGTTAAGCCCTCACCATATTTCCTCATGAGGGACTTTTTATACCCAAACATGTTCCTGACCTGTTGCTAAATAATCTATTTAGCTGTGAGATGTCTGGCCAGTTGTCTTTTATTAGCATCATGCAACTTTTCCAGTCTTTTATAGTCCCGTCTTTTATTGTCCCAACTTTTTTAAAACATGTTGCTGTCATCAAATTAAAAATGAGCAGATATTTTTCAAGAAACAAAAAAATTTGTCTGTTTCCACATTTGATATTTTGTCTTTGTCCTATTTTCAATTAAATATAGGGTTTTAATTGATCTGCAGATCATTGCATTCTGTTTTTGTAAGACCACTCCTCCAGCCGTCCAGCTCACTGGTCTATTAAGACCCGGACTGCATTCCTCACTCCAGTAATCATTGTTTACAGTGTGCAACATAAGACCAAGTCTCACACTTGGTCTTTGTGAAGCCTCGTAACTGCATACCAGTGTTGCGTTCCCAGTCTTTGAATAGACACATTTGTATCATGTGTAAATCTACGTTGTAATACTCTTGAACTCACCGCTGTAATTGCTTATTTTCAGCACTTTATTCAGGAATCTCAATTCCTGTTTTCTTTTCCTATTTGTAATACAATGTTACTGCAGCTAACTCCCAGAGTCTGTGTTACCTATAGTGTTTCTAAGGAATTCTCGATTCCTGTTTTGTGCTTCTTCATGCATGCCCTCGGCTGCACAGTAGGCATAATAAATACTCCCAAGTCCATCCTTGCACCTGAGTCCAGTCCTCAACTTCTTGTCCTCCGTGCACCTGAACTGTGTAGGAAGCACAACCCTTACAGTTTTATTTACATTTAACACAGTGTCCAAACTTTTTTGGAAATGGGGTTGTACAAACAAGCTGAGAGACACTAAATAGGGGAATGAAAATGTTTGGCTCCATGCAGACCCAGTACATCCTGAAACTAAAAGAAACATTTTCAGACATCTAAGGAACAAATTGGAAAAATCATAAGGATGTACTTAAAAGACAGAATACAAACTGAGGAGACACAGAACATCAATTAGTCTTAAAATCAGCGCAGTGAAATCTCTTTTGTTGAGCGGAACATGCACATCAATCAGAATTAGGAAGGAAATTAGTCCCCCCAAGACAAAAACACAGGTGAGGCAGGAACATGTTTGAGTACTTCATGAAGATGATCACACTTTTTTGGCTTGCATGGTAAAATCTGCAGCGCAAAAACAATAACCACAGATTGTCACACAGATGATTGTTTCATTCAGTTGCCTCACCAGCTGAGGCAGCCAATGCACTTTTCCAATAACAGAGAATGACGGAACTCAAGAGCAGACAGCTGCAGGCCAGCAAAGTACACACAAATATATGTGAATGTGACTGATATTGCGCTACAGGATAAAAAACATGTGACTACACATCACCCAGCTCTTAAGTTCTGATAGCAACCATAGTAGCATTTAATTGGCAAATGAAGCTGAGATATGGCATGCCAAAACACATAAGGGCCAAATATAACCATATATAACCATGTATCACCATACCTTCAAAATTGGAGGAAATTTCACTTTTAGATCACGTGAGGAATTAAAGCATGAGGCCTAAATAATAGCATTAACTTTTGGGCCAAATGTGATATGTAACTGGCACATGTGACATGACAAGAAGGATATCTGGCTTACTCCTCACAGAACCCTGGCTTTGTTATGACTCACATATAGCTGTTGTACCCTTGGGCCAGATTTGGTTCTTCATTTACTTCCAAATGTTGCTATTTATTTGGCCTACGTTCCTGCCAAAATAACTTCGCTACCAGGGGCCTGTAAGGATGAGCCCCATACAGCAGTGTCACTTCTGCATATAATTCCCATCCCCCTTTTTGCCTGGTAATTTCATTTCCTGCTCTAGCAGTCCCCTGTCACTAGCTCATTGTTCTCCAACAACTGATGCATAGCATAACAGTGGATCCACACATGATAATGAGATTGCAGCAGTGCTATTCAACTGATGTATAACATAACAACAAATCATCCAAGATGATGAGATTGTAGCAGCGCTATTCAATATAATGTCCTGTAAAAACATATGAGAAATTATCACTGTTAATTCCAATTGTGAACACTGTAATATCCATCCAGCTACTGACGTAGTCCTACCTGGCACTTGGTCCTACACTAAATATTATATTACTCATCCATTCAATGGATGCAAAAATATTACAGGCTTAAAAAGGGGGAAGGGAGAGACATAACTTTAAGAGAGCAACTCATCACACACATGGTGACACATCCATTTTTTCAAATTTCATGCACAATTTTGTGACTAGGACTTCAGTTATGCTAGGCAAGAGTGGACATGAACCAGTATTTCGTTATTCTGGCAACGACCTGTGGGCATACACAAAATCCTATGCGCTTCAGCACATTTCTTTTTCTATATAGTTTATACATTACTCCACAATGTCATTTAATGGGATATACTGCATATTTATGTGTAGCATACATTATTCTGTCCATTTCTCCAACAGTTTCCAGCACAGCTTTCAGAAAATCCCGCTCATTTTTGTCAAAGTTCTTCTGCATTTTTTTCTAACAGGTCGAGGTAGTAGATGGGTTAAGAGCAAAAATTACGCTGATGACATCGGGTCATGAAGCAAATGTCACCTTTGGTATGGACAATCCTGAGGGTCATAGTAAAATAATCATCCAGAGACACAAATCAGATCTAACTTCATAAATGCAGCTGTAAACGTAAGGTAAGTAAACCAGACCACGACTAAAAATGTCACTCCATTCATCCACATCCTAACCAATCAGGGGTGTGTCCCCGAAAGCACAGATGCCAATTTACATGGTTGGAACCAGTGACTGTGAATTGACGAACTATGCAAGTTGCTAACTTAGTGAACAACTATTGTTTTGGGAAACGCACCCCAGCCTATTTATACCACCTTCATTCTACAATCCTTGTCTGTCTCGTTCAAAATCCCTCCCAATTCATCTCTCGCTATATCACTCTATAGGAACAAGGGGTGGAACGAATCACAAAATTCACCGTTCAGTTTGTATCACGGTTTTGGTGTCACGGTTTTCGGTTCGGTTCAGTCTGTTTTTTTTTTTTTGTACAGCAGGAGGGGAGGCATTGCCAATTTCAGCATACTTTTCATTTATTTGGCAAAAAAGTTCAAAACAAACAAAATTCTGGCTAAGAACATAAGGAACATACACACTACACAAGACAGACATTGAATTTCCAAATGTCTTGCTTCTCTGGAATAATTTTCCACAGTCTCTCTCTATGGCACAAATACTGAGGTATACAACCTTAAATAGGCTCATGCACAACAGGAAAAATTGGCGTTATTTGTAATCTGCGCAAAGGGGTTAAATGTTAAGAAAAGGTGTCTCTGTGCTTCTGAATTTTCCTCCTTTAGCATAGGATACAGAGAACCATTCTTTTCGAAAAGAAAGGAGATAACGCAATCCCACAGTTCCGTGTGGCAGCAATATTTCAAACAACTGCCATTCATCCGGCCAATCACAACAAATGAGCATGACGGGCGTGAGATGCATGATCACGTTGCCTAGTGTAAGTGCATTCAGATTCTCTAATTAGCGCGCTTGTCTTCCTAAACTCTTATGAATTACGCTTTACACATTTCCTTTACCTTATGGCATTTTTTTTCAAAGGTGAAAGAGAGGTTCAGTGGCGGTGCCAGGCGGGAAGCAGAGAAAATCCCTTTAAAACAATTATTTGTCCTGACCTGTTCTCAATCATTTTCAGAATAAACAATAGATTCACTCCGAGAACACTCCACACTATCAGGTGCTGCTAGTTATCCGCGTTTAGGTAAGACGACAATCATTCATCTGGACGCGCATTTGCTACATTTAAATAAGCGTTATTCAAAATCGCATACCTGTCAGCTCTCACACATATGGCTTGAGTCTCAGGCTTTTTATATTTAATTGCCGAGTCCCACTTTTAAATCAACCCACGCTGTACCGAGAATGAAAGGCGATATTTCATTGGAACGCGGATCAGTCATTGTTCAATCAACGCGAATTTCAGAGATTCTCACGTGGAATTGAAGTCTTTGTGCATTGAAATTTCTCCGTTTTTAAAGGAGGAATTTAAACGATCGTAAGCGCAAGTTAAAATCGCCTGATGTGAAGTTTCAGAGCAGTTTGTCCTTCTTAAAGCACAGGCCTATCATAACTAAATCATTTTTCTGTACTGAATTTAGCCAATCGCTGTTAGAGCGAACGGTGCGAGAAGCCGTGTTTCCATATGTCAATGGATTATTACTATAATTGGAAAATGCGTCAATAAGGGAAAATAATTCAGAACTAGCTAGGACCAATTGTTATCATGAAGGCAAGCATCTTTGCCCCCCGCCTCCCCATTTCCCAGTTCTGGGGCCGCCACTGAACGGGCTGGGAATTGGTGAACAGGACGTATTTTTTTACTATTCGGACGCAGCTTAGGTTTCAAGTGTCACTTAAATAAAAATTCAGCGTTACTGGCGCCTATTGCACATTTTGTCATTTTCGGCACAAAAAGACTGAAATTAACTCGTGAATACTGCACTCGACACTCATCCGCGCCAACTGATAAGTTTCTCTTTAATTTCCGTGGATGCCTTGAACGGAACAATACATACATGCCCCAAACCGTGACTAGTTAACCGAAAGGTTCGGATTTTTTACTTGAACCGTTCCATCCTAATAGGAACCCCAGGGGCCCGTTGCACCAACTGGTCTTATGCCTGGTCTTAGCCAAGACCAGGCGTAATTATGTTCTAAGTCCAGTCGCTTAATTACGCCAGTTGCACCAGCTGGTCTTCGCCTTCTTCTCACTAAGACCAGGCGGAAATATTACGCCTGGTCGGGAGCAGGCGTAAGTAGGAAAATCTTTTTTCTGTAATTTAAAACTGAACTGTTAACTGGCGCGGACTTTAGACGATTATAACGGCGAGGAGCTGATTGAGAGGTTTCATTCTGTAGGAGAGATCTGTATGAACTTGTTGAAGAGCTGTCACCGGACTTGCAATTTGTGTCCCAACGTAAATGCAGTTGCTGGTGGAAGGTTGAAAAAATGCCCAAGTCTACAATTCAAATGTGCCAATAAATAAAAATTGCAGTAAGTGTGTCGTGTCAGGGTGTCACGAATCATGTACGTAAGTGCTCTTTTAAATTTAAATGCTCTACGGACTTATGATTATAACCGCCGTTTTCCACTCCAACCAACCCAGTAAATGCAGGTGAATCCTCGCCAAACACGTGGACATTTACGTCGTTGTATACGGATGTTTTCGGGGGAGGACCTCCGCCGGTTTTGTGATTTTTTTTTTTTTTTTTTTTTTTTTTTTGGGAGCATCTTTCTTCGCCTTACTCGAAAGGTCTTTCCACTTTTTCCTCACATCACCCTCTGAGCGAAGGCTGCCAGAGTCAGAGCAACTGTTAATCGCCTCCGTTATCGCTGTCCAAGTTGATTGTTTTCTTTTGTTCGTCACGATGTTGGACTGCTTGGCAGTGAGCGTTGCCCTGTGCTGACTGTACAGCTCGATTAATTTCCGGATTTCGATGTCAGTGAAGTTTTCCTTTCTTTTCCTTTCCTCCATAGTTGCCACAAACAGCAGCGATAAGTTAGGCTACAAAGATGCAAGACAGCGGAAGGTAACAATGTATCCTAGCAACGCATGCTACGTAAGCATTCACAGGAACGCGCATCGCTGAGACCAGGCGGAGTTAAGACCAGGCGTAAGTCTGGTTGGTGCAATTGGCCTTAAGTCCATTCTAAAGACTGGTCTTAGTTACGACCAACTTAGCAGTTACGACCAGGCTTAGTTAAGACCAGTTGGTGCAACCGGCCCCAGGAGACTTGAAAGAGCCTTTATGACTCAAAGTAGAGACGCAACCCCCACCCTGAGTCTCATCTCTTGGGGCTTCCCGTTATCCTGCACTGGTCTCCACCTATTCGATTCAACTCCGTCTTTCATCAGCACAAATTCCCATGCTTATTCAATTCAGTAAATAGTTAACTACTATCTTCAGCGTGGACTGGAATTCATTACCTGAATACACGCTTTTGTCAAAATGGCTGCCGACAATGCACCAGACCCTTTTTTGTTGATTCTGTTATAACTATATTGACAAAATTGCTGCCAACGTGTATGTTTTTAGGTCATGGAATAGAATAAAATGTAATAAAGGTAATAAAGCAATAGTTTTCTCCTTACCATGACCATTTTAGGTAATATATGAAAAATTAGTTGAAATTTAGGTGTGTTCGGGTGTATATTTTCACTACTGTTGATCTTACTTTCTTCTTTTATTCATGTACAAGTGTCTTTGAATCATATTTAAACACTGCAGAAAACAAGGTTGTCTGCCATTTTATGACTGCCTTCAGACACACCGAAAACATGGTCAAATCATAGCCAGGAAAATAAGAGAACTAAACAAATTGTCACAAATGTTTTGAAGATAACGTATGAGATTCCAGAGGACGTTTAAATTGCATCCATCAAGAGGCTTGTGTAGGAATGATCTCAGCAAGGGAGGGATTGACTCAGCTTCACAAAAGGTTGAGAAGGAACCTGTAAAAATCTGCTTAATGGACAGATACTCTTGTTGGTGGATTTTGGCTGCTTTGTGGACGATGGAGACATCAGTAGATGGTAACAACAGTTTTGCTCAAGCCTTCATCAAAAATGAGTGACCAGCCAAGATTCACATGTACTGGTTTAATGTCTGGAATCAGATGTTCAATATCCTCCTGAAGATGTGTGGTGTTGCATCTGATGGATGGAACGCCCAGACCAGCAACAAGCTTGTCATATGGGGCTGTCAAATCAACCATTGCCAGTGGTTTTTCCAGAGCTATGATAGTCTACAATGAAGTCGAGTAACTCACTGAGAACGTGTTCTGATGACCTGAGTTTCATTACTTTCGGTCATGTCACATGTAATAGTTTCAGCTTTTCTATAGAGCCTTGTCAGGCATGCATGATGATAAACAGCATCAATAGAAATCACATCAACAGCAGCTAGTTGAGCCAGTAATTGCCTGTCACCCAGCACATTCTTTCACTTTTCGATCCAGGCTAATAGTGGCAACCCTCCTGAGTTCCTTTATGCTGCCCACTTCACCACAAAAATACATGGTTTGTTGACTGGTTCACAAGATGATTTTGATGGGGTGGGTGAAGCCTGTGTGGTGGACTTGACACCACTGCTGAAGCGTTGCGTCTTCACAGGGCTCATGGACCCTTCATGCTTTTTTCTTGCTCTATAAGCCTTTGGTTGTCTGTGGCATTCCTGCATCTTTTGTGCCACACTACTGTATTAGACATTATCAGCTGCATAATATTCTGAGCACCACCACCTTTGCCACCATTATGAATACCACTAACAGTAATGTCATCCTAATTTACACCTAATTTCTTCAGCTCCTTGGTATTATCTATTACATCTGTGTAACATCCATAAAGCTTTCCAGAATTATTTCTTAGCTTTATATATGATGAGGGATCTAAAGTTCTTTCATTACTTTTTTGTAGTTGACATATGAAGCATGAGCTCCAGTCATGAGTGTCCATGAAGGCAGTTGTGCTTGTGGACTTTGTCATGTTGGAGGGAAAATCTAACCTCATTAATCTGCTACAAATATTTATTTCGCAGTGTCTAGAGGCACGGCAGTTTTTATAGGTACGGCAGTCGATTTCAGGGGATTAGGATAAGGATTCGGGATTATGGTTAGGGGAAGGGTTAGGGGTTAGGGTTAAGGTTAGGGTTAGGGGTTAAGGTTAGGGTTAGGATAGGGCAGGGCTTGAAATGGGGACTGCCGCACCTCTACACATTGAAATGCATTGAAAAACTGCCGTACCCATAGCAACTGCCTATTTATTTTGCTTTTCAGCTGAAATGTTACCTTGACAATGTTTGCAAGGCTTTTTTTCACCTAAATATTAAGAAATGTTGCCATGACAATGATGATTGTTTTTATACCAAATTTGAATTTATGACGTCAATGGACTTTTAGCAGAGTGCTGCCTTAAAAAATGACAGGTTTTAAGATAATACGCTACTTTGCAAAAATGGTGGTGGAAGTTAATTGTAACCTTTTATAGAAATACTAAGAATATGTGTGTCTGTCAAAACATACCTTTCCATGATTAATGGAAGAAAGTAAAATCAACCAAAATGAAAATGAATGCCTGAAACACCTAAATTGGTCATACTTTATAATAAGGGCAGAAAATCATATGTTTAACCCATTGCGCAGAAGCCAAATCTGGCTATTTATGTGTTACCCTATTTAATGCTTTATAATTCAAGATTGTAGCTTCACAGAGAGGAAAGGCAGTGTTTCCCCTACCATTGAGGGGCGCCCCACCCCCTCAACCGACCCCACCGCCCCCCCAACGGAACTCCCCCAAATTCTAGTTTTTTTAAACTATTATTTTAAAAAATTTGTAAGTACAACTAGAATCTGTGCTTGTGAAGCACTATGATGTTCCCCGCCATTATATATATTTGGTTGCACATTTTGAAGAGAGAACTATGAAAAGGCACATCTATACCATGTAATATAACAATATGCCTAGTTTGGTTGAGAAAAAAGTGTTTTGGAGTTTTGGTTCAGACAAGGTCCACACTCTCAATACGCACTAAGTTGAAAAGGTTACCATGGAAATCGGAAAAAAGAAAAATTTCTGAACAAACAAAATATCAAAAGGCACATCTACACCATGTGGTGTAACACTATACCAAGTTTGGTAGAGAAATCTCTCATAGTTTATGAGTTGTGGTCCGGACAAGGTTCCCAACCTCATTATGCAGTAAGTTCAACTTGTTACCATGGAAACTAAAAAAGAAAAAATTTCCGAATGAGCAAACTATTAAAAGGCACATCTACACCATGTGATCTAAATATATGCCAAGTTTGGTGGAGAAATCTGTCATAGTTTAAGAGTTGTGGTCCGGACAAGGTCCCCACCCTCAATATGCACTAAGTTGAACTTGTTACCATGGAAACTGGAAAAAAGAAAAATTTATAAAGAACCAAAATATCAAAAGGCACATGTACACCATGGGATCTAATGATATACCAAATGTTGTGAAAAAATATTGAACGGTTTAAGAGTTGTGGTCCGGACAAGGTCCCCACCCTCAATATGCACTAAGTTGAACTTGTTACCATGGAAACTGGAAAAAAAAAAAAAAATTTCTAAAGAACCAAAATATCAAAAGGCACATCTACACCATGGGATCTAATGATATACCAGATTTTGTGAAAAAATATTGAACGGTTTAAAAGTTATGGCCCGGACAAACTTGCTCGGAAGGACGGAAGGATGGACGGACGGATGGAGGGGAAAACATTATGTTCTCCGCAACAAAAGAAAAGAAAAGAAAAGAAATCTCTCGTAGTTTATGAGTTGTGGTCCGGACAAGGTCCCCACCCTCAACATGCACTAAGTTGAACTTGTTACCATGGAAACTGAAAAAAAAAAAATTTCTAAAGAACCAAAATATCAAAAGGCACATCTACACCATGGGATCTAATGATATACCAAATGTTGTGAAAAAATATTGAACGGTTTAAGAGTTGTGGTCCGGACAAGGTCCCCACCCTCAATATGCACTAAGTTGAACTTGTTACCATGGAAACTGATAAAAAAAAAAATTTCTAAACAACCAAAATATCAAAAGGCACATCTACACCATGGGATCTAATGATATACCAAATGTTGTGAAAAAATATTGAACGGTTTAAGAGTTGTGGTCCGGACAAGGTCCCCACCCTCAAAATGCACTAAGTTTAACTTGTTACCATGGAAACTGGAAAAAAGAAAAATTTCTAAAGAACCAAAATATCAAAAGGCACATCTACACCAAGGGATCTGATGATATACCAGATTTTGTGAAAAAATATTGAACGGTTTAAAAGTTATGGCCCGGACAAACTTGCTCGGAAGGACGGAAGGACGGACAGACGGACGGAGGGTAAAACATTGTGTTCTCCGCAACATTTGCGGGGAACATAAAAATGTTGAATTGTATCTGGGTTCGCGATGATGCCGGCCCCATTGTGGAAATACCATTGGCTGTATAGAAATGTGGACAGCCGAACAGCTCCTGAAAAGTGAGGCCAAAACATCTCGATCGCCATCCAGTGGCTGGCTGCAGTCCAATTTATAAGCCCGCCCCCTCCATGCTAGTGGATGGGCCACAGGAAACACATAATAAAAATCAAGTGTATGTCAAATAATTTTTTCTGAAAATGGTTTCTGCCTTCTTAAGAAGTTCATATCATGCTGATGTATGTTCAAGCGTTCATTTTTCTAATAAGTTTGCAGTTATCTATTTATTTGATACTATAGAAAAGGGGCGTGATTGGGAGACATCACCCCTCATTTTCCAGGGTAGGAAGGTATTTATCTTCCCCGACTATACCTCCAATGTCACGAAAAAACAAGCCGCTTTTAGAACTGTTAAGGGACAGCTGCAATCCTGCTCAGGTATTAAATTTGGTCTCCTTTACCCTGCGGTCCCTCAGATCTCCCTCCCTGGTGGTGGAGAGGTACATAGATTTGAAGATCCAGTCGCCGCTGCCGAGTTAGTGAACAAGAATTTTAAAAATCAGTGGTCGCTAAATGACAGTTCTGAACTATAACTACCTTACTTCATCACAGCACACCCTGTGGATTTGTTTTCTCTGTACGGACATTCTGGTATTGTGTGCTGTGCTTATTTACTTACTCATTTTTTTCCTTCATTTTCTTTCTCTTCCCTTGAGTATTTTTTTTTGTCTTTCAGATGATGCTTTCTAAAGCGTTGTTATATACTTGAAAGTTGATGTTCCATTTTATCTTTCTTGTAGAAATATTTCAAGTAATATAGGCTACCTGTGCATGTTTAAATTAGTTCTGAAAAGTTGCATTCCTCAGGTGACACTATAGCGTAAGTTAGGCTGGTAAGTTTACTCAGGGTTTCGGCGTGTCTCAGCTGGGGAGGTGCTGCAGCAGGAGTGGGGGTCGGCGGGTGGGATGTGGAGGTTTTTCCTTTTTTCCTTGTACTTGGTTTTTCTTTTGATGTCTTATGTAAATTCTTGTGCCATAATTCAGTGGTTAGTTAGTATAGTTAACATACTCAGACTGTACATCAGCTTGCTTATTCTTAATTTACACCGAAGAGCTTAGTTAATACCGCTCCAGCTTCACACCTCATGGGGGGGTCAATTAAAGTTTCATGGAATTGCAGAGGGCTTAATAATCCCATTAAGCACTGTAAAGTGTTACACCACATCAAGAGCCTAGGTGCTCATTATTTTTCTTCAGGAACCCACCTCAGTGCTGCCCAGCATCTAAATTTGAGAAGCAATTGGATTGGCCAGACTTTTAATTCATCATATCAAAGTAAATTTGGAGGCTTGGCAATTTTATTCCACAAATCGGTATGATTTTCTTGCTCCAACGTGATTTCAGATGCTAATGGAAGATACTTAGTGATTTTTGGAGTACTACTTAATACACCTGTATTCCTTATTACCTTATATGCACCCAGTTGGGACAATGATAATTTCTGTAAATCCCTTTTCACTTTACTTCCAGACATGTCCTCACACATGTTAATCTTAGGTGGAGACTTCAACTGCTGGTTGAATCCTGAACTGGATCATTCATGAACCAAAACCAATGATGTATTATCTAAATCTGCGAGGGTAGTACAATCTTTCATGACAGATTTTGCTGCCTGTGACCCACGAAGGTTTCTTAAACCCTCTGCTAAAGCTTACTCTTTTCTCTGTTGCGAGGGACTGGTGGACACCAGGCGCGAGACAGCAAGACTTGGTCTTGGGGTTTTTATTATAAAGAAAAGAAAACAAGCGCGATGGCCAAACAAAATACTTGGCCCAAAGGGTTGCAAAAATCCAACAAAGAAATGCTTCACAGAGCAGAAAAATTAAAGCACAAAACAAGAGAAATAAAAAGCCACTAGAAAATCGGGAAGAAAATCAATGAACAAAAATAAACAAACTCAGCAATGGCACTAGGCACATGCAAAAATACAAAACGAGAGCTATAAAAAGACTATGAAAAACACACAAGGCAAGACTATGAACATGAAACGAGACTGCCTGCCAGCAGTGGCGGAGCTACAGGGGTGGCGAAGACACGTCCCTTTTAGTCCTGGCTAGATCTCAATCATTTTCCTTTATTGACGTCTTTTCCAATTATTGTAATTGGCAACTGAAGACACGGTTTCTCTCCACATACGATAGAGCGATTAAATCGCGGGTTAAATTCAGCACAGTTGCGGAACAGAGAATTGGGTTGCACAAAACAGCCGTTTAAAACAATTATAAATCCTGACCTGTTCTCAGTCATCTTCGTGATTAACAAAAGGTTCACTCCGAGAGCGCTCCGCACTTAACAGGTGCTGCTTGTTCTCCCTGATTAGGTAAGACGACAATAATTCCTCTGGACGCGTATTTGCTGTATTTAAATCTACGTTATTCAAAATTGCACAGCCTACCTGTCGACTCTCACGCAAATGGCTTGAGCCGCACACTTGTTATAACCTAGGCTATTTAGCTGCCGAGTGCCCCGGTTTTTTTTTTTTTTTTTTTTTTTTTTTTTTTAAATCAACCCACGAAATACCGAGAGTGAAAGTCCGTGTTTCATCGGAACACGGACCAGTTCAATCACGCGAAGCATTGGCCAATTAATAAGTAAATTACTTTTCTGCACTGAATTTAGCCCATGATTTCATCGCTGTTAGATCGCATACGGTGAGAAACCGTGTCTTCAGTTGCCAATTACGATAATTGGAAAAGACGTCAATAAAGGAAAATGATTGAGATCTAGCCAGGACTAAAAAGGACGTGTCTTTACCCCCCCGTAGCTCCGCTACTGCCTGCCAGCCAACTCCAGCCTCTCCCCAGATATAGCAGCCAGAATCACGAGACAAACGAGGATCACCCACAGATTTATACTGACCAAAAAAAGAAACGCAATTTTCTATTTCTTGATTTTATCGAGTGTAACTGTTATTAATCAACACTTCATTGGTATCAAATGAAAGAGTGAATCTCAGACAATAGATATAACAGAAAATCGGGTTGGAATATCGCCATGTTGGCTTTTATTTAACAAGGTGAAGTTTGACATTACGAAACACAAATGACACTATCAGTATCTCGTATGTCCCCCGCTAGCATCGAGCACGGCGTCACACCTGCGTTTCATAGACATCACCAAACGTCTGATTGTTGCTTGTGGAACGCTGTTCCACTCTTCGGTCAGTGCTTGTCTTAGCTGACGTACTGTAGCTGGTGGAAGTTGATGTCTCCGGATCGCTCTATCCAGAATGTCCCACAAGTGTTCACTAGGTGAAAGATCTGGAGAAGACGCTGGCCAGGGTAGGATTTGCACGTTTTCGGCCCGAAGGAACTCAATACAGATACGTGCCACGTGCGGACGCGCGTTGTCCTGTTGGAAAGTCAGTCGGTGACGTCGGACAAACAGAAGGACGACTGGACGGAGAATTTCATCGCGGTAACGGACGGCGTTGAGGTTTCCTTCAACAAAATGAAGGTTGGTTCCGTGTGTAGCAGACGGTCGGTCGTGATACGACGGTCAGACGCTGGAGTCGTAACACGTGGCCTAGTGGATCTAGGGCGATCGGTTGTGTGTCCAGTGGCATTAAACTTGGTTCTGAGGCGACTAATTGTCGCAGAATGCACGCCGAATTGACAGGCAACTCCATCTACCCGACTTCCGGCCAGTAGCAATCCAATCGCGCATTCTCGTTTAACTTCCGTTAGGCGTGGCATTATAACCTGTCTGATCTTTACTCATTTTCGGTCGGACTTTTGTAGACCCCGGTGTCTACGAGGAACTCAAAACAAAAATGGGAGTGTTAAGCAAATGGTAGTACTCGAACCCGAGCACTGCCGATTGTTTGGTTTCGGATGAATGGCGGCTCCGGAATACGCGCTGTGACCGCGAAAAGTTGTATGGTAGAAGTACTCACCTCCAAAAATAACTCAGAGCAAAAGCATCTTCCTCAATGGGTTTGTCGAAATTTGGCACCGGATTAAATAATTGCGTTTCTTTTTTTGGTCAGTGTATATATATATATATATATATATATATATATATATATATATAGAACACTAGATTGCTGATAGGGTGCGCTCAAGTGAAGCATCTGTCCCAGGAGCGTATACACCCGGTAGTAAAATTCGCACATAGACTCCCATTCATTTTTGCCCACTTTAAAATTATATTTTCAAAAAGTCTTGCGTGCGAGTAGGTGTTATTTTGGTATTGTTGTGCAGAGCAACATTTCGTCTCCCTAAATATGTGCTTTTTGGAGGATGGAAAGCGGCACACTTACAAAAGAGAAGATCGAAATGTGACTCGGTGTCAACGTTAAAGTGCAGCAGAAAAGTGAAGTTAACGTGACCGAGGCTTTTAATGACCCTCTGATAGGATAATTGCTTGGACGTTTTCGCTGTTATAAGAAACGTCGATGAATGTCCGCATATTTTATTAAATTACTCTCTGGTTTCCTCACTTCATTGTACCCTGGTTGACTATTTGCCATCAACCAAATTGTTTATATTGCATCATGCGGCTAATGCCAACGTTGATAAAAGGAAGCGCTAGTGAACTCTGGCTACTCCTTTACTAAGCTTCATCTTTGCCCCTGTCCCGTTAAAACACTGCTCTCAAAAATGATCACCGCACAGCATGGATCGAGGGGATAGAGTAAAGTTTTTTTTCCTGATTTCGAACAGCCAAGCCTTTCTCCCCTCCTTGTCTTTTGGAGCTCTGTATAAACAGACAAAGCGACTTGTCCACTGTTTTAAATATTATGCAGGTAAGAAGTATTGTCATTGAATGTCAATTACAAGTAGCTAGCTTGTTAGGCACCTTGTTAATTTTATTAACTACAATGTCAATGCAGTCCCCGCAACGGTAAGGGAGCCAAGGTAGCTCACTGGTGACCGTTATCAATCGCTAGCGTTCGCTTTCAGTCAGCAGTCTATTCAAGTCAATGGGATAGCTAATTAGCTAGCTAGCACGAAACGCGATTTTTTTCTGTTTAAGTGACAACTTTGCATTTATACGTTAACTTACGCGTGAAACGTTTTATTACAGCCCTTCAAATGAATATTGCTGCAAAAGGCAGCCGCACATCTTGGCATTTTCACGCTTATTTCAACTTATTTGAAATTGGCCTCATAAGAAACCATTCATTTTTATGAAGAAGTTGGGTGTATCAATATGGTGGCCGGGTGCTTCACTTTGTATAATGTAAATATGACATCATCAGCAATCTAGTGTTCTAAATATTTATATCTATGGGATCACCTGTAGACCAACAGGGAGAACGAGATTGCTTGATTACAAGGCACGAATGACAAGAGAGGAAAACCAGCGCAGTAAAAATGAGACAACAAGAGCACGTAATTGCTCATTAAGAAAATGAGCGTGTTGCAGCATATAAGAACCCAATAAAATACTGTGAACAGAAAAAGCGTTAAACTAGTTAATGGTAAAGCACAGGTAAGAATGTAGCCAGAGGCGTTGCCAGGATGCCAAGCTTGGGTGGGCATTTGTCCTCTTTGGGGGGGCAAAAAAAGGATCTCTAAATCGGCATAAAATACAACATGCACAACATCTTGAAACTTTATATATATATATATATATAATCAGTGGCGGCTAGTGAACTGGCGATAGGGGAAGCTCAAACCCATCCCCTTGAAAATAATGATTGGTCATGACCTGTTTTCAATCATTCATTTAAATTACCATTACAAAAGCTCAAAACTCTCAACATTAACAGGTGTGGTCAGTTTTCATTAATAACGCACACCTGTCAACCCGTGCGTTCCGCGTGAGTTTTAGTGGTATATTTACGTTCCTCTTCTGTAGTCAGCAATTATTCAATCAACGCATGTGTAAGAGATTCTCGCATGGAATTGAAGTCCTTGTGCATGGAGGTTTATCAGTTTTACCCGCGTTATGACTCCAGACTTCTCACACTTTTCTTTACTCCGGGGTTGGAAGCAATGCATGTGTTTCATGATCGTTAAAACTGTTTAAATGAAATAAGATCATTGGAAGCAATGAAATTGCATAAAGACGTTTCAAATGATCTTATTTCATCTGAACCACCTAATTCCTGTTCTAACTATGCGCGCCGCCATGAGAACCCTGACGGTCTCCTACTTCCGGTCATTGGTCGCTGTACTGAAGAGAGATCGGCAGGCTCCACTTGTTCCGTTGTTGGTTGTACCAATAACTCAAAAAACATAAAACGTTTGTATGGAAACAGAGTGCCTTATTTACAAGGTGATTGGGCAAGATTGCCCTTGCCCAGCACCTTACAGTCTCCACTCAATGCCAGCGAGTAGGCGCTTGGAGTGTCTAGCCGCGCTAAGACTGAAGTATCCACCCAAGAGAATATACCTATGCTCACACCATTTCGTAAAAAAGCGCCCGATGGATGAACGGATGATCATCTCGATCCCACTGTATTATACATTATTCAGTCCCCTGATATGTCAATTCAAAGATCCGTCCAACACGTATCCTTTTTTCGAACAAAAAGCAGTATTGTCCGCCAGTGGTCAGTTCAGTTTTCCGGTGAAGTGACCAGCGTTGGCCATGTAATTAGTGGCCATCTACGGTCACACGCGGGATGCATACTGAAACCCACACATTTAGCTGTAATACAGGCTAACGTTAGCACTTTTGCACAAGTTGACATTGAGCAGTGGAGGGGCTTACCAGTAGCTTTAGTAACTATTGAAAGGTGCATAATCGTAATCCTGGCTTTTGTAAAAAAAAAAAAAAAAAACTCAGCTTTAGTCGACTATATTCTTGTTGCAAATATTTGGCTTGTCAGCTACAGCAGTTGTGAAGGATTGGACTGAGACCTTTATTTCATTCCGTGCTTTGGTGATTTCCAGCATGCGAAGTGAAGCTTGGGGACTGTAGCTACTTCCGTGCTCTGAATAATGATTGTTGCCCACAGCTAATGTGATATCATTCAGTAGTGGAGCGGCCAACGGCTGGGTTTTTACCCTTGTGCAAAACAAAGGAACTGCTCGCCAGACTATTTGCTTGAATCAAAAGCATTTTGATACGCAGTTTGCTAGCTAATCAGTTCCTGCATATGAATTGCAACTCGCCGTCTTGTCACGCGTTTTTTTTTTTTTTTTTACTTTGGCTGTAGGAACGTGTGCAGCCACCCAAATAAATATTATGTCTTCGTCAAGCTAAAGAATGTTTTGGCCGAATAAAAAATAGGTTAGCTATCCCCTACATTTGAATATACACGGTATGTATGTGTATGTACACATCCTGCTGTACCACAGACGCTAGCCGCAAGCTACTACTCGGTTCGATGAAAACGGATGTAAGCAACAGTTTGACAAGAAGGAGGAGACCGGCGAGTCCGTTGAACCATTATGAATCAAGGGAGATAGAACACTCAGGTATTAACTAGGTGGATATGAGCAACGTAGACGTGACCTCAGATTGAGTATAGACGGCAGTCTAAGCGAATGGGAAGGTTCCTAGTAGTTCGAGAGTGTCCATTGGCTAGTTTCACATCAGAATAGACTGGCAAAGGAATCCACCAATCACACATAGTGATAGATAGATGTAGCATAGATAAAGCTCTCTCTTAATGGCTGTCTACCTCCGGCTGTGAATCACGTGGGATATCGCGTATTTGCTGTCAAATAGTAGTAAATCAGTTTTTTATCTTGAGTTTTCATTGGGTGGGCAGAGCTTTTCTCAGGGTGGGCACTGCCCACCCCCTGCCCCCCCTAGGTAACGCCCCTGAATGTAGCGAAAGCAGGAAGCATGCGAGTTAAATCCCTATCTAAATTAGTAATGATTAGTACGTGCCTATCTAATGGAAACACCCCCCGTGACTGATTAGTAAGTTGTTAGTAATAAATTAAAATAAATTAACAAGCATGAAGACTAGGAAGCCCGGAAGGAAGAAACGTAAGAAAGAAGTTTTAAACGAATGTAGTGCGAGAAGTAAAACATGGAAACGACACGCAGACACTGGAGAGGCGGTTTGGCTGGGCAGACCGGGAAGCAAGACCTAGCGAGATACAAAACATGGCAAAAGAAAAAAACATGAACAATGAACATGAAAATTGAATCCTGGCACAAGAAACTGTTAAAACCCCGAACAGTGTCCTGGCAGAACGGCACAGGTCACTGGAAACGCAACATTCTAACATGTCCATCACGTATGCACCCATATAGATTACTTTTTAGTTGACAATTGAATTCTGCCTATGGTATTATCATGTGCTTACAATCCTGTATTAGTCTCTGATCATGCCCGTTACAATAGAATTTTTTTTCAAAAACATGAATAATTCGAGGCCACCATGGCGGCTTAATGCTCGGTTACTTGCAGATGTAAACTATGTAAAACATATTTCATCTCAGACTGATATATTTGTAGCCCCTAACAAAACCCCAGACATATCAGCGTCTACGTTATGGGAGACCTTAATACCCCCATCACACCAAGGTAGTTCTCAGTAGCTCAGAAATTTGACAGAGCGGGCTAAAACTGAGCGGGAACTGAATGGAAGTTTTAGACACTTATTACGATCTGAGTAAGAACCTCATTGACGGGCACGGGCGGGAAGGGTGCTCCAGAACATTGAGCATGTCCAAAAATTTCTTTCGGCCATCCCGTCCTAAAATAAGACTGAGTGAGGTCTTACTGCAAACGAGATTGCCATACTGCGAACGGAGTTGCCGTACTTCGATTGTAGTAACGTATCGACAACAAACAAAACACGGCAAGGTTGGGGGAAAATTTGAAGTACGTTTGAACATCCACTTCGTATGGTTCTACCTCGTCTTTCCCGTTCCCAGACAGACTGCTACGTTAGTTCCTTACTGTGTGCTTATTCCGCCCGAATAGCTTTGTACAAACATTAAAAGTTTTGATTGGGTTTGAAATATGTTTCTACACCATTCTAATAGTTCTTATGCCATTTTTAGTGAGATCAACTCGTTTCTAATATGTTAATGTCATTCTTACCCAGTTATTACTATGTGCACTCTGATTGCAGTCAGATCAGCAAGGTTTACAGTACAAATAGTGCCGATCAAGGCCGCCCTCATGTGGTAGCAAGATTTCTCGATTAATAGATAACTCTATTCTGAGTTCGTTCTCAAGCAATATGCTCATAATAAAAAGTATATATATATATATATATATATATATATATATATATATATATACATATAGTAACTTAGTCCCATTGAAAGATACACACAAGCAGACTATAAACATAAAACAGTAACTCAGAATAGAGTTAGAAACGTTACACAAAATAAATATTGAGAAGTTGATATCCAGAAAAATTGTCAGGTTAAGTAATCAAGAATGACTTTGAAATCTCGTCCAAAAAACTAGATATCAATCCACTTGCACAAATTTATGAAACAATTCTGACGATATGTACAGCTGGAAGCAGTGAACTAGAAAGAGAACTGTCAAAAACACAGCGGTATTTATAGCCGTTCGGCGCGGACGCAATGGAAATGTCCTTTTCAACGAACTACAGACGTGATGAGAACTTAGTGAGAATAGGCTGGACTGAGTAAGAACTAGTTTGATCGCAATGGTTGGGTTAGGAACTGTGTAATAACAAGTTGGAACGGGGTTGAACGTGTTGAGAACGGGGTTGAACTTGCCATGAACAGATTAGAAACGAGATGAATGGCTACTTTCCCCCGTTTTAAACGTTGTATGAACTAGCTATGATCGGGATGAAAACAAGATGGACTTGTCTCGAACTGTATCAGAACGAAGTAGTGCCGTATTCGAAGCATTTTCTGGCCAAAGTTGCCCGATTTCACTCGTCCCCTGCCCATTTCATCAAATTTTTAGGACGGGCTGAGACGTTTTGAAAACGAGCTTGCTGTGAAGGTACCCTAAAGGTTTATGCTAGGGGAGTTATAATATCATACACCGGTAGCAGTCATGAAAATAAAAGAAAGAACAAGAAAATTTATTAATTATCTAGACAAATTGCTCAATTGGATTATATATATGTGGCCTCCCAATGCCCTAATATTTTTAAAGAACGCCTGTTATTACAGACTGAATATGATGCATTATTATCAGACCATCTTACATATTTGCTTCTTAAAATCAAGAGTACTGTTTATGAGCATGGGGACAGAGCCAGCAAGCTTCTGGCTCACCAGTTGAGGCAGATATCTTCTTCCACCAAATTTCCAAAAATCGTACGTCATCTAAAATAACTATTGACCCTATCGAAATTAATAATGAATTCAAGAAATTATATACCTTATTATACACATCTGATCATCATGTGAGCATCTCTGAATTAGATGATTTTTTTTTTAATCAATTGAGGTCCATTCAATTAAACAAGACGTTTCTAAAAATCTTGACTGACCAATCACAATTACTGAGCTAACTAGGGCTGTTAAGTCACTTCAATCCGGCAAATGTCCTTGACCTAATGGATATCCTGTAGAATTTTATAAAAACACTTATGGATAAATTGGCCCCCATTCTGATTGATAAGTTTAACGAATCGCTTGAATCCGGTGGTCTTCCTCACACACTCTCTCAAGCTTCCATTTCACTTATACTAAAAACAAAGATCCAGCATCATATCGACCTATTTGTTTTTTAAACATTGATTGCAAGCTTCTAGCTAAACTTTTAGCCGTGCGATTAGACCCTGTTTTACCAACTATTATTTCTGATAACCAGACAGGATTTATCAGGAACAGACACTTTTTTAATTTAAGGATTTTGTTCAACACCATTTACAATGGAGGCGTTGCACTGGATGCAGAAACCGTAGTGAAAGTCACATGATCCCTGAAGTAACTCAGGAAGATGGCTTTGATGGGATGGGAATGCATCGATTAATTATTATTTATTTATACAAAAAAAAATGTATTTCCTTGCTCTGAAATGTCGCATGTATAACCGGATATTGAACCTCAGTTCCAAATGCTCCGCCTTGTCCACGACACTAGCTCAACAGACTATATATTCACTGGTCGATTTGGCACTTGCATAGCTGTGTTGTGTTTAAAGGCCGTGGCTATTCTTACGGCAACCGTAAAGATACTCCGTTAGGCTATTCTTACGTCCTTCTGTTTGCACATGCGCAGAGCACCGAATTCTGGACTTAAATTTTGATCAAGCTGCCTGTGAATTTTTTTCTTCTGCCCGTTATATCCATTGGGCCTGATTTGGTGCCTCTGATTGGTTGCTTGCTAGGATTTCTGGCTAGCTAGCCAGCTAACTAGCTAATGTTAGTTCGCTTGCTCAGCTACCAAGTTTGCTAGCCTAGCTAGCCAACAGTTTGGTGCACGGATGTCAATAGAAAATAAATTAATAAAAATTATCCATTATTTCGCTATCTCAATTAGCTATGGTTGAACCGCGATCATTTATGTTATACCAAATATAACTGCTCGCTAGCTAGCTCGCTAACGTTAGTTCGCTTGCTTAGCTAGCTAGTTCGCTAGCCTAGCTAGCTGACAGTTAGCTATATTTAGTATTACGTAAATACTCAAGGTTCAACTCTAGCTAAGTGAGATGGTGAAATAATGGATCATTTTTATTCATCTATTTTCTATTGAATTCTGTGCACCAAACTGTTGGCTAGCTAGGCTAGCGAACTAGCAAGCTAAGCAAGCAAATTAAGGCTTATATTTTATATTATATGTCAGACCACATCTACAGTATTGTGTCCAGTTCTAGGGACCATATTTTAAGAAAGATATAGAGGCTGTAGACAAAGTTCAGAGAAGAGCCACAAAGTTAATTCCAGGTATAAAAGATGAAAGCTAGGAGAAGAGGTTTAAGATCCTTAATCTCTCGAATAGGAGACTTAGGGGAATCTGACTGAGGTCATATTAAAAATTTTCTGCATTTCAATTTACATTTACACATCATGGAAGTACTGTATACCATTACTCCACAAAGTCCCATATCTCTTAGTAAGAGTAATAAGAAAAAAAAAATAGCCCTACAGTGCTGTTATAGTTATTCCTAGTAGATTTTGGCTCATAATGAGCAGGCTTTTCCATATGTGAGCCCTGTCTTGAACAGTGTGCAGAGTCAGTACTCCATCCTGCCCATGAACACACCAGGACATCAGCAGATTTATATTTCAGTATTCACAATTTTTCCCATTGTAATTATGAAGCAAAATCCCTGAAGGGACAGAATAAAGCACACCCCATCCGTTCTCTGCCCCAATCATTGGTTCCTGCACAATGATAATTCTGAAACCTTCGATGCCCAATCAGCTACATTCAGGAACACGCTTCTAAGGACCTCTGCTGTGGTCTTAAAAGAAAAGTAAATACATGGTAAACCTACGTTGCCAGATAAAGTACATAATCTCTGCTATCCAAAACGATAAGACATTATTTTTAAAAATTTTTTTACATAGTGTAATCTGCTTTCAAACATCGCATAATCCTAGAAAATTTGGAATCTGTCATTGCCGCCATAGAAAATAATTGACCAATCAAACAACAGGAAATATACTGCCCAGACCAGTGCATGATGTCACCAGGGCTGATCATGTCTTTCGAGTGTATGGAGTCAAAGCTTAAGTATTGAAAGATGAAGATACTCTTTGCGCTTCAGTCCCTCCATCAGCGGAGGTGGGTGCTCTCAGAAAGGACAGTACATACAAATAAAAGACGAGAATGGAGCACTCAAATCATTTGCATCCATTTATTTAGGTGCCAAGAGTGCTACAGTCTTGTCTTTTATTCATAAGTATTGAAAGTTGAGTCAATGATTAAGAGCAGTGACGTGCCATCGGTGCTCAGTTAAGTGAGACAGAATCCTCACCGTTAACCAAATGATAACTCCCTATTACTTTGCTTGATTAGCAATCAGAGGATTGATTAACTAATTTACAAGACTAAATGGTAGAATGGCGTGTCAATTTCATCCATGACATTATTGCTCAATGCATCGAACTTAAAATGTCCACGAGACAGCAAATTTGTTCATATTTGCTTAGAAGAAGTCTACGCAATGCCATTAACAAATATCAAAACCTTTCTTATGCCGCGTTCAATGTGTGGTCAATATGTTTACAATAATGTTTACCCCCTTAAATGCACACTTTTTAATGCCATTAAAAAAATATATGGGGGGTTTATTTTCAGTCCTTTTTCATAATCTGATAAACAAAAGGTCAAAACGATAAACGGAAATTACAAGAGAGTTGAGATTTCCATCCTGGCAGTCTCGAATCAAAGCATAAACATAAATGAATCTTTTTGTCACTATGACCTCTTAATCATTACAGGCTAGGGTAGGTCTTAATTGTTTGGTAAAAATAAAAGTTAAAACTGATTGATTCTCAATAAGGAAAAGTACGTGGAAACTGGCTGCGCGGCAGTTGGGTGTTCCAATGACACAGGCGATAGAAACCTGACTGATGTGAGCTACCAGCCCGAGTGACGTAGGCATTCTCTTCCAGCCGAACAAACATGGCAGCTTGCTTGAGTGGTCTTATACCTGACATTTACTCGCAGATTACCTGGTGTAAAAAAAAAATTTAAAAATAATGGCTTATCGTTTTGGATAGCAGAGAGTAAGTACTTTATCTGGCAATGTACAACCCCAATTCCAAAATAGTTGGGACAAAGTGTAAATTGTGAATAAAATCAAAATGCAATGACTTTCAGATCACATAAGCCAGTATGTTATTTACAATAGAACATAGATAACATTTCAAATGTTGAAACCCAGATATTTTACATTTTTATCCACAAAGTGCACTTATTTCAAATTATCTGGCTGCAACAGGTCTCAAAAAAGTTGGGACACAGGCAAAAAAAGGCTGAAAAGCAATTAATATATAAGAGAATCAGCTGAAAGAACATTTAGCAAGTAATTAAATTAACTGGCATCAGGTGTGTAACATGATTGGGTATAAAGGGGATCTCATAGAGAGGCTAAGTCTTTCAGAAGTAAAGATGGCCAGAGGCTCTCCAACCTGTGAAGGCTTGCGTAAAAAAAATTGTGGAATACTTTGAAAACAATGTTCCTCAATGTCAAATTGCAAAGGCTTTGAAGGTCTCATCATTGACAGTGCATAACATCATCAATAGATTCAGAGAAACTGGAAAAATCTCTGTGTGTAATGATCCAGAAGCGCAACTGTGTTCTGCGGGCCAAGGCTCATTTAAAATGGGCTGTAGCAAAGTGGCAAAGTGTCCTGCGGTCAGACGAGTCCAAATTTGACATTCTTGTAGGAAATCATGGGTGTTGTGTCCTCCGGGCTAAAGAGGAGAAAGACCACCCCTCCTGTTATCAGCGTTCAGTTCAAAAGTCAGCATCTCTGATGATATGGGGATTCATTAGTGCATATGGTGTGGGACACTTGCATGTTTTAAAAAACACCATGAATGCTGAAAGGTATATAAAGGCTTTAGCGCAACATATGTTCTCCTCCAGATGACATCTATTCCAGGGAAGGCCTTGTGTATTTCCGCTGGACAATGCAAAACTACATACTGCAGCTATTACAACAGCATGGCTTCGTAGTAGAGGAGTCCATGTGCAGAACTGGCCTGCATGCAGTCCTGATCTTTCACTGATTGAGAACATTTGGCGCATAATTGAACGAAAAGTCCATCAAAGGAGACCCAAAACTTTCCAGCAGCTGGAAGCCTGTATTAAACAAGAGTGGGATCAGATTCCAATGGCTAAACTCAAGAAACTTGTCTCCTCAATGCCCAGATGCCTCCACTCTGAGTTAAAAAGAAGAGGGAATGCTACAACATGGTAAACAGGCCCCTGTCCCAACTTTTTTGAGACCTGTAGCAGCCATCAAATTTGAAATGAGCTCATTTTGTGTATAAAATTGAAAGATTTCTCAGGTTCAACATTTGCTATGTTATCTCTGTTCTATTGTGAATAAAATACTGGCTGGTGTGATTTGAAAGTCATTGCGTTTTGATTTTATTCACAATTTACACTTTGTCCCAACTATTTTGGAATTGGGGTTGTAGGTTTACCATGCGTTTACTTTTCCTTTAAAGGTCCCTATTATGCCACCAGGTGTACAGCTAATTAGCCATTATGAGCCAGTTCAAAGTCTCCCCTAACTGACATCACAAGGGGGAGTGACCACCCAGAATAATTAAATCTGACTGACTGCTTGGCTCAAGGTGATCAGTTCTTCTTGCCTCTGGTTGGTTACTTCCCCATGTGATGTCAAGAGGGAAAAGATTTTGAAATGGCTTGTAACAACTAATTAGCTGTGCACCTGGTGACATAAAAGGGGACCTTTAAGAACATTTTCAAGTTTAGACTTCCTTCATTCCTGATTCTAGAGGGATTGGCCACATGTTCTGCGAGTACCAAATGCTTGCAAGGAAGCATGGGCTGATACCAGGGTACCTAGTGAAAACCAACATGCACACTGGCAGAACATGCAATGTCCACACAGAAACAGCCAAGGCCGGATTCGAACCCCTAATCTTTTTGCTGTTAGATGGCAATGCTACCCGCTGGCCCGCTGTCCCCATGTCAACCCAACAAAACTCAATTAAACAATTAGAGCTGGACTCGCGCGAGCCCATACCTCCGCCAGCATAGCTGGATTTGAACTTTGGCCTATATCTCAGCTGTACTTTGGTCTAGATATGTGAGAATTTAATCACTTGTTCCTCTTGTGGGACTTTAATATCCAGCAAAGTTTGGTTAAAATCTATGCAACCGTTTTTGAGATATCCAGCTAACAGACAGACAAATAAATAAACAAACAAACAAACAAACCGAAGCAAAAACATGGTTGAGGTAATCAACCGTATGAACAGTGAAACTGAAATACCGAGGTTCCTCAGAAGACAGCTTTCTAAGACTTCCCAAGTTGGTATGATAGTACGCAAAATGATTGCTAAGCTGTTTCAGTGGAAGCATGATTGCTAGTTTGCCAGGCCATGGGGAAAAGGGGGTATGCTCCGAGGAAATGTGATGAATGGCTGGTATTTATGCCTCTGTCCCCTTGACAATTTCTAAACTAAATTTCCAAAGCACACACTTACTCCAAACAGCTTTTTAATTAATGCGCTGCACTTAGGGGATGGCCAAGGCAGCAGTGGGTGAAGTGAGTAAAAGGAATGAACATTAATCACTTCTCTCACAGACGAAGGGGCTCAACACACAACCACTGACTCGTGGGCTGAGTCATAAGATTAGGAAACAAGGTGTAAAAGGACTTTGGATACAAAACAGAATTTTAAAATTAATTAATAAAGAGTTATGCTTTTCTATTACTAAAGATGTCACTGCATTATTCAAGGGTACTGCAATAAAGAACTGAAAAAAAGCTAATGCATCAAAGTTAAGCGATGATATGTGGGACCACAAATTTAATAAAACTTTATGCTGTGGCAGCATATACCTCTGTGTATGAGAGGAAGTCTCACTAGTAGATCATGTAAACATCATGTAACCAAAAACATAACAAGCTGGATTTCAACAGTTGCTTCTCGTGATCTCTCTGAAAATAAATTGCCCCAGATGGGAAAAACTGAAATCATTTCCCTCTTATTTTTAATTTCCCATTGCCTCCTGCTGCTCTTCCAGAACTCCATTATCATAAAAACAAAGGTCTTGCCAATGGTCTGATCCTCAGATATATCACCACCTTGCTGAACAAAATGGAGTGAGCTGAAACAAACCTAGCAATGGAAGCATACATGCCAACTCTACCGCTTTTGGTAGTGGACTCCCACTTTTGGGGAGTTTTATTCAGAGATTTTGAAATTGCCTTCCATTGAAATCTACAGCTTTTAATAAATTCCAATGAATTGTTAATTTGTACATGAGCACACTTTATCTTTTGAAAATAATTAAAGTCTGCACACTGAAGGAAAATGCTCCCCCAAAAATTTATTCAACTTGTCGACGTTTCGATCAGAACGATCTTCATCATGACCTTTCTTTGTGGCTCTCGTCCGGGGACGATATCGAATTCCTTAGCCATCGAATTCTTTACCCAGCTGGTTGATTGAGCTGGGGCGGCGCTTCCCCAGAATCTATATAAGCAGGATGTCTGGCATGCCTCCTTCGCTAGAGTGTCTGTGTTTAGATTCACACTATAGCCGAAGATATCTTTAGTCAGGTTTAGTATGACTTTCTATCTTCTTATTGTTGGAGTTTCTTCTCCCTTTTTCTATCTCGCTTTGCTTCCGTGGTTCGGACTATTATACGTCCTTTGGAAGCGCAAGTACTTTCATTTGGTCTGTATTATTCTCTGTGTTTGTACTGTGTTCGTGCTACTCTCTTTCTCTCTGTCGTTGCACTTGGCCTCCGTATACTACCAGCCATTACAGCATCGGCCCGTCAAGCCTTGGTCAGTCCCATGCATTTTGTAAAGTGCGTACCAGCGATTTTAAGACAAATCATGGTGGAAGTGCAGACGTTAAAGGTTCCATATTATGCAGTATTTAGTCATTTAAAACATGTCCAATGGGTCTTTAAATAATGCTAAGAATTCAGTTGCAAAAAAAAACCCACGCACATCCAGGTCTTGTGAGAACTCTTCTCTCACTCTGTCTGTGCTAGCCTGAAACATGAGCTGTTTTGAGTGGGCGGGGAGGCTATGCTAATGAGGCACTGCTCTGATTGGCGGCCTGGCCGCTTAGATTCCGGGGGAGGGTGCAGACCTGAAAAACTGGGAAACTAAGATGGCAGGTATTTCAGAACAGCTCTCTGCAGCATCTATTGCTGTGAGACCGTACGCCTTTGATCCCGAATGGGACCCCGAACGGGAAGAGGAAGCAATTGAAGTGTTACAGCAACGTTTACAGCAGGATGTCAATGAGTAGCAAGTTGAAATTTTAGTGTTTTGCTCCTACTGTCTCGCCTTGGATGCAATTGGTTGTAGGTGTACTGTTGTATAGTCATGTCATATACCCACTTAGCTATCCGGATGCAATGTTGCTAAAAGCTCTTGTTAACCATCTCTACCAAAACGAAACACAATTCCAACACCAAGCCAATAAATGAGTTTGTAGCAAAAACACACAAACGGTGTGAGCTTTGCTAATGTGGAGCTAGCGAATTGATAACTTCTATCGGAAAAAAATCTGTAACTGACCTCCACTTTTTCGGCTTTTCATGAGCCAGATCAATTTTCAAAGGTGGATGAAATTCCGCGACGATAATGCAGACAAATCGTTTGTTATACCAGACACGTTATAGTACGTTTCACGATTGCTTTCACCGCGGTAGGATCAGAGATCTAGCCCACACCACAGCAAAGTACTCGGCTGACCCTGGTCATGGATAAGTAAAAAAATCGTTTCAAAACAGCTGTAAAGAAACCCAAACACGTACCCTAAGCTCTGCAAAGCCTACGTCTGGTCTAATTGCAGCCTTACGCCTAATGTACGCTGAGAACGGATGCGACGTGTAACGTGAGCAGGGCGGAGCGCAGCGTTTCACTTGCTACACTAGTTTCGTTTCTGCTGCATAAAGTCGCGTGCCGATAGTGTTTTCCGGAGGAGATTTCGAGCACTCGGCATTGGAAAATGAGTGCGTTAAAGCATTTTTTACTTTAACTATTATGAAATATGACCTGTGTACATGTGTACTGTAAATTTATTTACATTAGTACTTTCACATTTTGGCAATCCTATCCATATTACCGATTTACATTGCGTAAACGAGTTGACTGATTAGCGTTTTTATGCATGGAGTTGCGAAATAATTTGTACTTAACAGATTATTTTATTTTCACTCATGGACAGCTCCTGGTATTAATAGAAGGAAGGCGATTGCCCTCTCTTTATTAATTCGGAGGCTACAAAGGAGGAGGAGAACATTTACAGTTCATCCGCTGAATCTTCAAAGACAACAGCAGGGAACCTTCCATAACCTGGTTGCAGAGCTGGCTTTAGACAGTGACAAACACGACAGATCACCTGATGCTTTGACGGCAGTCGCTATGTCTTTCCATATGACTTCTTTTTAAGGTTTTCCTAATAAGCAGGGTTCGCTGGGTCATACAACCTGGGTGTTTTTTAACTTCTTCGATCAGCTTCTCCTCGTCCATTTTTGTGCAGACTGTTTCGCAAAATGTCCGCGATCCTACCCCCACCTGGAAATTGGAGTGAGACACCTCCTACCCCCAACTCATTTGCATTTCTCCTGCTGTGAACCTTCTTGCTGTTTTTATCCACAGATGCAGGGTTCTGCCGATGCTGGTCGGCGATGCCAGCACTCAGAATCCACCACCACTCAGCTTTTCCCAACCGGCACTATTTTTTCAAAGATCAGTTAAAATGAGCGCATCCAGCTTCCAATAAAACCGCTAGAAACAATTCATAAATGACCCCAAATATGCTCCCCCCTTCTATTATTGTCAGAATAGTGAACTTTTGTTTTTGACCCGCGCCCTGGCATCCTGGCAGCGTCTTGGCTAGTTCTCAATCATTTTCCTTTATTGACGCGTTTTCAAACTATAGTAATAATCCATTGGCAATTGAAGACATGGCTTCACTCCATATGCGATCTAACAGCAATGATATAATGGGCTGAGTTCAGTACAGAAACATAATTTACTTAGTAATAGGCCTATGCTTTACGAAAGACAAACTGCTCTGAAACTTCCGCGCAACCTTTTCCGCACATCAGGCGATTTAACTTGCGCTTCGTGATAGTTTAAATTCTTTGTTTAAAAACTGAAAAACTTCCATGCATAGAGATTTCAGTTCTGCACGAGAATCTCTAAAATACGCTTGATTGAAAAATGACAGACCCACGTTCCAATGAAATATCGCCTCTCACTCTCGGTACAGCGAGGGTTGATATAAAAAGTGGGACTCAGCAAATAAATATAAAAAGCATGAGACTCAAGCCATATGCGTGCAAGTTGACAATCATGCAATTTTGAATAACACTGATTTAAATGCAACAAATAAGCGTCCAGATAAATTATTGTCATCTTACCTAAATGGGGGGAACTAGCAGCACTTGACAGTGTGGAGTGTTCTCAGAGTGAATTTTTAGTTAATTATGAAAATGACTGAGAACAGGTCAGGACAAATAATTGTTTTAAATGGATGTTCTGTGCCCCCCCGATTCCCAGTTCTGGCTTCGCCACTGCCAAATAATGATTGTAACAGTCGTTAATGATACAACATATAATGAAATTAACTTACTTATGAATTGTTAAAAGTTTTATGAATTGTTCAGATTTGTTAAGCTTCATTTGAAATGTTTGAAACATAAATTACAGGAGTTAAGTCATATTCAGAAATCTAATCAAAAGTATTCAGATACAAAATAGAAAAAAATTTATGAATATGTCATCTATCTATAGTATGAAAATTAGAGGCATCTCGCATATGCACCATGGAGAACATCAAAAACATCTATCCATGGAGAACATCCAAAGACTCTGGTGACGGAGAGGCAATATTTGCATTGAAATTGTCGCAAAAAATTTTTCCAGCTCGCGCGCACAGCGCACTTGCATTACATATGACAACCAACTCTCAGATTAAACCTAGGCCCTTAATGACAAGATCATTTGTGAATAATGTGTATTATGCTTCGTAGCTCGTGGAAGGCGGATTGTTAGCTTAGGAGATGGCAGAAATTTTCTGTCCGAGCTGCCAGATAGCTCACTCGGTAAAGTATCGCGTTGCGAAGCAGAAGTGACTGTCACGTCGCGGGTTCAATCCCCGCCTCGTACCAACTGGCAGTGGTCGGCAGCTTTTACAGAGTAGCGCACAATTGGTTATTGCGCTACAGGGTTGCAAATTGGGAAGGGACTGCCGGGGAGGGAAAATAATAGTTGCCTTGTTCATTGCTCTAGCGCCTCCTGTTGGCCAGACGGGTGCTCGTCAGGAAGATTCCAAGCCTGTTCATGTCCGGGTATCCTCCGCCCTCGCTCTGAACTTGCAAAGATTCAACCAATGAGTGTATAAGAAGTGGTGGCTGACAGGCGGAGGAGAGCCGCGAACTGTCTACACTCTCCTGAATTGGCAGCAAGGGGTCGCATAACAGCAAGCCTTGTACATAGTTCACCAATTGGGCATTCCAGATTCGGGTGGGATTGGAGATGCCAAATTTAAAAAGAAAGAAAGAAATTTTCCGTCAAGCACTCCTAGTGTCCTGGGCAGAACCCTGCAGATGATCACTGCCCACATTGAGTATTGCCAAGTGATATGTTTGTTTTCCGGGGTACAATAGGGAAGTATAGCCTACAATAAAAGGTGTTGAATTTTAAATAGATCAATTTAACTTCAGAATACACTTTGATGAGATTGTTCGTTTTTTTAGACCCACAATATAAATCAAACAAAAACAAAGCTAGACTCCTATGACTCTGGTACAATGGAATTATATCCTCGAAATATGAGTTTCGGGGATATCATGGTTTTGCCCCAGCCGCCGCGTCTGCAGATTTTAGTCGTTAGCGTGATAACTCACAAAATACTTGACATTGGCTTCTCATTTTTAACATATGGGTAGATATGGTAGAGAAGATGAACCGATTAGATTTTGGGCAAGTATGCACTCCTAGGTTTGCCACCAGGTAGCGCTATATATTGAAAAAATCAGTTTTTTAACCATATCTCTGGAACAATTACACAGACCTCAAATTTGCCTCATATTGTAGGTCTAGTAAAGGGGAATCTAATAAAGGGGGCTTCGAGGATTGGGGAATTTTGGGGATATACCCCTTGCTGTCGGTCGCCGACAGCGTAGGCCAAGTTTTTAATTTTAATCACTTTTAAACTTTATGTACTCGTTTTTGATACATTTAATGTAGTTTTTGCCTGTTGGTTGGGCCGTGTTGCTGCACGCAAAGGGAGAAAAACAGACCAGCCGCGTAAATGAAGAGATTTGTCGTGTGGGCTGACGCGATAGTGCGCGACTTACTTTGCCGGTGTAGCAGCTTCAGTAGAAAATAATGGGTGCGTTCTGCTGCGACTGACATGACGCGCCGCGGACGCGCCTGGTGTATTTCCAGCCTTATCAACCCAACTTGCAGACACACACAACACCTCTCCAGTTAGCTTCAACTGTAGCGGCTACGGTCTTATCCACACTAATTCCTGACCACTTTTATTTAACCTTTGAGGAAAACGTCATAAGGTAAAGGAAAGGTGTAAAGGGGAATTCCTAAAGGTTTAGGAAGACAACTGCGCTAATTAGAGAATCCGAATGCACTTACGCTAGGCAATGTGATCATGATTCCCCTGCCCATCATATGTTTCTTTACGCGATTGGCCGGATGAATGGTCACCGCTGTAAATATTACTGCTGTGCAGAATTGTGGGATATCATATCTCCTTTCTTTTCAAAAAGGGTGGTTTTGTGTATCCTATACTAAAGGAGGTAAATTAGGAAGCACTGAGACACCTTTCCTTCACATTTAAAGAATTCGAATCCACCTATCATGGCTGCCGCATAATTATTTCCGGATCATTTTTTAGGAGTTGGGAACTTTCCCAAGCAAAAAAAGACTATTCAGACCCAGCCGTGGGGATCTCGGACGAGTTGTTGAAAGACGAAATCACGCTCAGAAAATCACACTCTCGGATTACGGCAAAACCCCTGTAACTTATGTTTAGAAAATTTGCAGAGGTTGAGTATGGACATCCAACATTATAGCGTTATATGTATGTATTAAAAGAAGGATCAGCATAATAGGGGACCTTTAAAAACCATTTGCAGTGGATAGAAAATGAATACACCCCCTAAACATTTTTTTCAGATTTACTTGACATATAGCCTGTAATTAAAGTGCAATTAATCTATGTGTTTTTCCTACAAATCTACAAACAGTACTTAATCTTTTCAAAGTGATTAACCAATGAAAACATTGTTTTAACATTAATTAAAAATGAACAATTGCAATAGATTGGTTTGATAAGCATCCACCCCCTTTACTGAATCATCCCATAAACTATCTCAGGAAATGACAAATTGCCTTGAAGACCAAACAATAGCTAATTGCCCTACACCTGTGTGGAATCACAGCAATTAACTTGATGACATGAATAAAAACAGCTGTTAACCATAGTCCCTTAGTATGCAAGAGCAGTTTCACTGAAAGGCAGAAGCAGGGACTTCAAAGATCTCGCAAAAGAAGTCTGTGACAAAGTTGTTGAAAGGTACACATCAGGTGAGGGATATAAGAAGATTTCTAAGGCTTTGAAGATACCTTGGAGCTCTGTTAAGACCATAAATGAAAAGTGAGGGCACCGCTCACAGTCTGCCAAAATCAGGGCGTCCGTCTAAACTGGATGACCAGGAGAGAAGACAACTGGTCAGAGAGGCTACCAAGAATCCAACGGCAACATTGAAAGAGCTCCAGGATTTTATGGCCAACAGAAGGAAACTTGTGCATCATACAACTATATCAAAGATATTGCACACATCTGGCCTGTATGGAAGGGTGGCAAGAAAAACCATTTCTCTAAAAGGTTCACCAGGAGGCCCGCTTGAAATTTGCAAAAGAACACCTTGGGGGAACCTGCAACAAACTGGCAGAACGTTTTGTGGTCTGATGAAACCAAAATAGAACTTTCTGGCATGAATGCCAAAAGCTATGTTTGGTGAAAAGCCAACACCGCTCGTCACCAAAAAAACACCAGCCCAACTGTGAAGCATGGTGGTGGCAGCATAATGTTATGGGGATGTTTCTCATCTAAAGGGACTGGGGAACTTGTCAAGATTGAAGGGAGGATGGATGGGGCCAAATACAGGGATATTCTGGAGAAGAACCTAAGGAAGTCTGCTAGGAGACTGAGAATGGATCCAAAATTCATATTCCAGCACAGCAATGATCCAAAGCACAAGGCAAAAGCTACCACTAAGTGGCTTATAAAGAACAAGGTGGACGCGCTGGAATGGCCAAGCCAAAGCCCTGACCTAAATCCAATTGACAACTTGTGGAATGACTTGAAGGTTGCTGTTCAGCAGTGTAAACCAACAAACCTCTCTCAGCTTGAACAGGTCTGCAATGAGTAGGGGAAGATCTCCAAGTCCAGGTGCACCAACCTTGTGCAGAGCTACCCAAAAAGACTGGTAGCTGTAATTGCTGCGAAAGGCGCTTCCACCAAGTATTGACTCAGGGGGGTGTATACTTAAAAAAATTAAGAAATTTCAGTTTTGTTCGTTAAATGCACTCTTTTATCAAATTAAAATAATTTCACTGCATTCATATGGTATGTTGTGTTCTTTGGGTCAGGGAAAAACAAGTCCCATTTTGATGCATTAAATTTACATTCCGTGACACAACAAGACATAAAAATATGGAAGGGGGTGTATTCATTTTCTATCCACTGTACATACTGAGAAAACCAGATAAGTTTTTTGGTATGTTCAGACCGTATACATCTCAAGAAGATAGCGTCACAATGGCAGAAGTGCTCATGCAGGGCTGTTATTATTTGCAGTGAGAATTATGTAGCTAAACTCTTTACCTAGGGTGGTACTTGATGAGTCTTGATAAATCCGACATTGGTCTAAACCAAGTTAAAATTGTTGCTGCAGAATGTTGTTTTTTTTTTTTTTTTTTTTTTTTTTAAATATTTGTTCTGAAAATGCTGCACAAATCTGAAAATAACTGGGCACTAATATCTCAAGTGTTTGACATCCACACTGAGTCTAAATTGCTGCATAGTTGGGTCTCGTTTGCAAAGTTGCTCGGCAAAAAGTGCTCACTACATTGATATTATTTTTGGAAAATATGTAGAAATTAGCATTGAATTTCTCCATAATTGCAGCCAACCATTTTCTAGATCCAGATGAGGATGAAAAATTCTCTCTGTATTGGCATGTATGTGGAAGTTTAATAAGCTGTAAAATTAAGGCAGTGTGTTGTTTTTTAAGTCAGTATATTGTATATTACTTGATCATAGAGGGGATATACACAGGAATGTAACTACGAATTGATGGATCACAATATAGTGACTCAGACTGGATGTCACATGCATAATATAATACATATGTACTATACATAAACACAGCAATTGGAGAATTGCTAAATTTTATTTAGGGTGCTTTCACACTAGGGACTAAGGCACGGATCCGAGTACACTTGACCCCAAAGTCCAGTTCATTTGGTAAGCGTGAGCTCAAGCATAACATGCTCAGGCACACTATGCGAATCCGCTTGGAAGAGGTGGTCTCAGGTGGTTCATCCATACTCATAACAAATGTGAAAGCAACTGTACTAGAACGCGGAAGTGGACTGTTACATGACATCTTAACTATTCGACTCTTTTGTTCTAACAAACTGATGGCGAAGAGATCTCTGATCAAACAAATAAATTAAATGCTTGCTCGAAATTTGGGCAGACGAAAACATACAATCACAACTGGATATGACACACAAAACTGCAGAGATTTATGGAATAATTTGTGAGTATTTACATTTTGTGGTTATGACAGAAAAATAGAACAGTGCTGTGACAAACTAAAGAAAATGCAGCGACAACATCTCAAAATGCGGGAAGTGGTGCAAAAGTCTGACAGCTCAAGAGATGAAAAAAATAAATTTCCTAGTTGATGACGCAAGGGTCTGCTTCTTCTTCTTCGTGTATATTTCCTGATTTAAATCCACCTTGGTGCATACTGCCATCGATTGTACCAAAATTTTGACACAGGCAAGTGTACTCGGGTACAGAACGACATTATTAGTGTGAAAGCTGACCAGCGGAGGGAGAGGGGAGGGGGGCACTGTGGCACAGAACGGAACACTCGTACCCAGTGTTAAAGCGCCCTTAGTGAAAAATTAGTCCTCATTTTAGATCCAAATCCTTAACCCAGAGCCTGTCACTCTAGATGTTATACACATTTCTCTGTTTATTCAAAAGAACATGACTATGGTTACAAGTCCAAAAATGTAACATTTCAGTATGCAAGTCTCACAGTCATTAAAATGTCTGAAACAAGTGGTATCAGGCATAACAAAGTAACCTGAGACTAATCTGGGAGCCACGCGACACTCAGCCCCACCTGCTAACGTACCTAATGATGTCACACAACAGCGTACAATATGGTTGGAAGCAAATTTGAAAAATACACTTTTTGAATCTAGTTAGAAATTGATTGAGCAGATTTAACATGAAAAACAGTTTTTTAATGACCTTGAGCTTGACCAAAAATCCAAAACTTGTTGATCCTTTGGACCACTGCACACTGTCCCTGAAATTTTGGGAAATTTGAGCAAACTGTTTTTGAGTCATACTGCTGGCAAACACCCAAACAAACAAACAAATAAACACAGACAAATGCCACCAAAACAATACCCCTCTCCCTTCAGGCAAGGTAAATATCATTATCAGTAATTTCTTCCAACAGACTAGTCTGTCCATGGAAAATAACTTGGTCACACCTTAGATGAAGTGTTGCTCATAAAGGCTTTATACAGCATGTATAATTCCTTCCTAAATGAGACATACAGGTGCATCTCAATAAATTAGAATATCATCAAAAAGTTGATTCATTTCAGTAATTCAATTCAAAAAGTGAAACTCATATATTGTATAGATTCATTATACACAGACTGATATATTTCAAGTGTTTATTTCTTTTAATTTTGATGATTATAACTGACAGCTAATGAAAACCCAAAATTCAGTATCTCAGAAAATTAGAATATTACTTAAGACCAATAAAAAGAAGGATTTTTAACACTGGAATGTTGGACTACTGAAAAATATGAACATGTACAGCACTCAATACTTGGTTAGGGCTCCTTTAGCATGAATTACTGCAGCAATGCGGCGTGGCATGGAGGCGATCAGCCTGTGGCACTGCTGATGTGTGATGGAAGCCCAGGTTGCTCTGATAGCGGCCTTCAGCTCTTCTACGTTGTTGGGTCTCGCATCCTCCTCTTCACAATACCCCATAGATTCTCTATGGGGTTTAGGTCAGGTGAGTTTGCTGGCCAATGAAGCATAGGGATACCATGGTCCTTAAACCAGGTATTGGTACCTTTGGTAGTGTGGGCAGGTGCCAAGTCCTGTTGGAAAATGAAATCAGCATCTCCATAAAGCTGGTCAGCAGAGGGAAGCATGAAGTGCTCTCAAACTTCCTGGTAGACGGCTGCGCTGACCTTGGACCAGAGAAAACACAGTGGACCAACACCAGCAGATGACAAGGCTCCCCAAACCACCACTGACTGTGGAAACTTTGCACTGGACCTCAAGCAACTTGGATTCTGTGCCTCTCCTCTCTTCCTCTAGACTCTGGGACCTTGATTTCCAAATGAAATGCAAAATTTACTTTCATCTGAGAAGAGGACTTTGTACTACTGCGCAGCCATCCAATTTTTTTGTCCTTAGCCCAGATAAGACGCCTCTGACGTTGTCTCTGGTTCAAGAGTGGCTTAACACAAGGAATGCGACAGTTGAAGCGCATTTCCTGGATACATCTGCGCGTGAAGGCTCTTAAAGCCCTGACTCCAGCTGCAGTCCACTCCTTGTGAATCTCCCCCAAACTCTTGAATGGGCTTCCTTTCACAATCCTCTCAAGGCTGCGGTTATCCCTGTTGCTTGTGCACCTTTTTCTGCCACATTTTCTCCTTCCATTCAACTTTGCATAAATGTGCTTGGATACAGCATTCTGTGAACAGCCAGCTTCTTTAGCAAAGACCTTTTGTGTCTTACCATCCTTATGCGAGGTGTCAATTATCGTCTTCTGGACAACTGTCAAGTCAGCAGTCTTCCCCATGATAGTGTAGCCTACTGAACCAGACGGAGAGACCATTTAAACGAGCAGTATGTAGAATTTAGATTGATATTTTGGCAGAAATGGAATATAACATTCATAACTACTTTTTTAGTAGTGTATAATCACGTGAAAACAATAATCTTTGACTTTCATTTCGCTTAGAATAAGCCCTTTAAACCTACACGGTCCACCTCCGTAGAGGCCGCCATGTTGCGCCGCCATTTTTTCTACAGTAGCCCAGAACGAGAAAAAAGTAAATGAATAAAGCACTGACACAAGAGAGCACCTTTCACGTTTTTGCAAGTTTTGCGGCCACCGTAGGTTTTCTGAGAAAAGAAATGGTCAGTTGGTTGCAATCTATATTCTGACCACTAGATGGCTCTAAATCTTTCACACTTATCCTTTAAAGGCTCAGGTGTGACACCATGAGTCTTCAATATTGAACTTCTTCACAATATTCTAATTTTCTGAGAAACTGAATTTTGGGTTTTCATTAGCTGTCAGTTGTAATCATCAAAATTAAAAGAAATAAACACTTGAAATATATCAGTCTGCGTGAAATGAATCTATATAATATATAATACCCCCATCACACCAAGGTAGTTCTCAGTACATTCTCAAAAATTTGACAGAACGGGCTAAAACTGAGTGGGAATTGAATGGACGTTTTAGACACTTATTAGGATCTGAGTAAGAACCTCATTGACGTGCATGGACGGGAAGGGTGCTCCAGAACGTTGAGCATGTCCAAAAATTTCTCCCGGCCATCCTGTCCTAAAATAAGACTGAGTGAAGTCTTACTGCAAACGAGATTGCTGTACTGGAAACAGAGTTGCCGTATTTCGATTGTAGTAGAAACGTAGAAACGAGAACAAACAAAACATGGCAAGGTCGGGGGAAATTTTGAACACCATTTTTAGTGAGATCAACTCGTTTCTAATATGTTAATGTCATTCTTACCCAGTTATTACTATGTCCACTCCGACTGCAGTCAGATCAGCAAAGTTTACAGTATAAATAGTGCCGATCAAGGCCGCCTTCATGTGGTAGCAAGATTTCTCTATTAACAGATAACTCTATTCTTAGTTCTTTCTCAAGCAATATGCACATAATAAATAGTATAACCTCTATATATAGTAACTTAGTCCCGTTGAAAGATACACACAAGCAGACTATAAACTTAAAAAAGTAACTCAGAATAGAGTTAGAAACATTACACAAAATAAATATTGAGAGGTTGATACCCAGAAAAACTGTCATGTTAAAGCTGAAGTCAGTAAGATCTTTTTGGTCATATTTACTGAAACTGTCACTATGCTTCGACATGCTAATATGAATCAGGTGATTTTAGAAAAAAATCCGCGAATTTATCTCCACCCACAGCCTGTATTGCATTCTGCAAAATTCTACCGCTCCCGGCTCAATCAACCAATCAGATCATTAGCACGCGCCTTCAGATGTGCACTAAAAAATCGAGAGACGGACTGGTTGGATTCAGCACAAATAGGGGAGGGGCTTGAAAGTTTTACTCGTTCAAAAATCTGACGAAGTCCTCTCGGTCGAGCAATCTTACGGACTTCAGCTTTAAGTAATCAAGAATGACTTTGAAATGTCATCCAAAAAACTAGATATCAATCTACTCACACAAATTTATGAAACAATTCTGACGATGTATACAGCGGGAAGCAGTGAACTAGAAAGAGAACAGGCAAAAACACGGTATTTATAGCTGTTCGGCACGGACGCAATGGAAATGTCCTTTTCACCGAACTAGAGACGTGATGAGAACTTAGTAAGAACAGGCTGGACTGAGTAAGAACTAGTTTGATCGCAATGGTTGGGTTAGGAACTGTGTAATAACGGGAACGGGGTTGAACGTGTTGAGAATGGAGTTGAACTTGCCATGAACAGATTAAAAACGAGATGAACGGCTACCTTCCCCCGTTTTAAACATTGTACGAACTAGCTATGATCGGGATGAAAACAAGATGGACTTGTCTCAAACTGTATCAGAACGAAGTAGTGCCGTATTCGAAGCATTTTCTGGCCAAAGTTGCCCAATTTCACTCGTCCCCAGCCCGTTTCATCAAATTTTTAGGATGGGCTGGGACGTTCTGAAAACGAGCTAGGTGTGAAAGTACCCTAAGTTTCACTTTTTCAATCGAATAACTGAAATAAATCAACCTTTTGATGATATTCTAATTTATTGAGATGCACCTGTAATGTCTTCATAAATCATACATAAGCAAATCTCATGCTTTGTAAAGGGTGAAATAACACATCCTTATTCAGCATGTGATGCCAGGTGTGACGATGACAATGTCACTGAGCTGTAAATGTGACCCTTCATAGAATTTCGCAACTAGCTAAGTGACACGGTCAGTTATATCACATCCGGCATCACAGGTTTGCTGGTAAAAAAAACACTCTTCTCAGCAGAATGAGGTTTGCTCGTGCGCAAAGTAAAACGTGCGCACAAACTATCGCTTAAAGTGTATAAACCTGATCGCAGTGATCTACAAAAACGTAATAAAAAACAATCCCCAGGGCCTCATTTGAACTTTGGATTACATTACAACTTGTGCATAAAAGAAACAAAAAAAAAAAAATTTTAATTCGGGGTCACCGGAAAAAAAATTTAAAAAATTACTCGCTGGTGGGGAATGACCAAGAGGTATTAAAATGAGTGATAAAAACAGCCAGCAACAAAGGAAATAAACTAATGTTATTTTGATTATGCTATTGTAACCCCTTGAATATTGATATCCAACAGGAATGAAAAAGAACTTGCTCCTGCTTGACTGACAATCCAAAGTCGAGTCAGATGGAAGAAATTCAGATTAATTATAGATGGTGACAACAATGTTATTCGTTGCCAATTTTGTGCCAGTTTTTAGGGCTACTTCGATGGTCAGCCAAACTGCAAATAACAATAAAGCCATTGCAAATGAAATTATTTGATAATAGAAGCAGGACAGCAGATACTGTGTTTATGGATTAGGTTGGATTCAAAATTGGTTTTTTAGATAATTGCAGATAATGGTTCAACCCATGTAGGACTTATCCAAACATCTAAAGCACATTTTCAGCACTTTAAACATTCGTTCAGTAACAGTTTGTGTTTGGTGAGATAGAATGAAAATCCAAGCACTGTTTTTGACATTACATGCCATGTATTTGATATTTTGACTAACCATTGTTGCCGGACGGCCACCCCTCCAGGGGGGATCCTCTGGAAGACAGCATGAATGACAGAGTTTACCAGTGTTAAAGATTCGAGGCTTTATCCATCATAATTTGCAAATACCTACAGTACCTCACAAAAGTGAGTACACCCCTCATATTTCGACAATTGATTTATTATATCTTTTCAAGGGGCAACGTTACAGAAATGAAACCTGAATATATTGTACAGTAGTCCTTGTACAATATGTGTAGCAGTGTAGATTTACTGAACTGTCCAAATAACTGAAGAGTCATTATTTCCAAAATGGGTGGCAACAAAAGTGAGTACATCTTACCGTCAACATGCCAAATTGTGTCCATAGTGTCAATATTTAGTGTGACCACCATTGTTGTCCAGCACTGCCTTGATTCTCCTAGGCATGGAATTCACCAGAGCTGCACAAGTTGTTGCTGGGTTCCTCCTCCACTCCTCCACAACAACATCACGGAGCTGGTGGATGTTGGACATCTGCTGCTCCTCCACCTTCCTCTTGAGGATGCCCCACAGGTGCTCAATGGGATTCAGGTCTGGAGACATACTTGGCCACGCCATCACCTTCACCTTCAGCTTGTTCAGGAAGGCAGTTGTCATCTTGGAGGTGTGTTTCAGGTCGTTATCATGTTGGAAAACTGCCGTTTCCGAAGGGACGGCATTGTGTACTGCTTCAGAATGTCACACTACGTGTTGGAATCCATTATTCCATCAATGAAGTGCAGCTCCCCAGGACCAGAAGCACTCATGCAGCCCCAGACCATGATGCTGCCACCACGTTTGACTGTAGGCAGTACACATTTGTCTTGGTACTCCTCACCAGGGCGCTGCCACACATTCTGGACTGCATCTGAGCTGAACAAGTTTATCTTGGTCTCGTCAGACCACAGAACATGGTTCCAGTGGTTCATGTTCTTGGACTGGTTGTCTTCAGCAAACTGTTTTCGGGCTTTCTTGTGGGCTAGCTTCAGAAGAGGCTTCCGTTTTGGCCGACGGCCATGCAGACCGACTTGGTGCAGTGCACATCGCATGGTCTGAGCACTGACAGGCTGTTCTCCCACTGCAGCAACCTCGTTAGCAATGCTGCCGGCACTCCTGCCTCTGTTTTCTGAAGCCAACTTGTGCACCTGACGCAGAGCATGAGGACTCAACCTCTTCGGTCAACCCTGACAAGGCCTGTTCTGAGTAGAACCCGTCTTGGAAAACCGCTGAATGACCTTGGCCACCGTGCTGTAGCTCAGTTTCATGGTTTCACAGATCCTCTTGTATCTTAGACCATCTTTGTGGAGAGCAACAATTCTCTTTTTCAGATCCTCAGAGAGTTCTTTCCCATGAGGTGCCATCTGGACCATCCAGTGACCAGAATGAGAGCATTGCACCCAAAGCACCACAATTTAAACCTTCAACATGTTACACAACCTCATATGGCCCAGGCGAACAGACAAAAGCATGAACATGATGAATAACACACGTTTCATTGCTTGGTTGACCATTACCAATTGGGGTGTGTACTCACTTTTGTTGCCACCCATTTTGGAAATAATGACTGTTTGTTCAGTTATTTGGACAGTGCAGTAAATCTACAATGCCACACATATTGTACAATGACTACTCTGGAATATATTCAAGTTTCATTTCTGTAACGTTGTCCCTTGAAAAGATATAATCAATTAATTGTCAAAATGTGAGGGGTGTTCTCACTTTTGTGAGACACTGTATGTGTGTAGCCTCACATGTTGAATTGCAAATTACCAGAAGGCATAGGTTCCCCCACGATTTAAATAGCCTGCATCACAGCATGCTCTGACATAGGTGCGTAGATCGCACTCACCACGTATTTTTTAAATATCTTGATCGTAATCTTTTCATTTTTAATTGTTTGCTTGTGTGGGCGCTGCTGTTCGTCCCTGTGTAGCAGCCTATGTAACAAGCAGAGGGTACCCGCGTTGTGCACTTGCTGACAAAAGCACAAAATAGGACCAAGGGTCCTGTAGCTTACCGGCAAGCAGTCTTACAGGGATGATACAAGTTATGAAAATTTCATGTGAAGTTTGACATTTGAATCAATGAAAATCAATGTTAAGGTCACTAAATAAAAGTTCACATACATTTATAAGACCTTCTGTAATACAATCCTAAGCTCTGAAGCAGTTTTGGTGATACAAGTCATTAAAATATATCAATATGTATTCAATATGTCAATTGTGAACTTTATAGGTCACAGAATGTCAAGTTGTGGCCAGCAAATGGACTTCATATATGACTTTCTAAATGTCTCTATATAAATCTTGGCTCAATCTGTGACCATTTTGGTGATACAAGTCATTGTAATTTCACTGTGGAGTTTGACCTTCAAAGGTCACTGACAGTCACGTTGAATGTCACCAAATGAAAGTTCATATGTGACTTCCAAGATGTCAGTAACACAAACTTAGGCTCCATCTGTGACCGTTTTAGTGAAACAAGTCATTGAATTTTCACTAGGTCACATTTGACCTTTGAAGGTCAATACGAAAATCACCAAATGAAAGTTCATATATGACTTCCTATATGTCTGTAATACAAACCTAGACTCCATCTGTGACCGTTTTGGCAAGACAAGTCATTGTAATTGTATTATGTCAAGTTTGACCTTCAAATGTCATCAACAGTCAAGCTGAATGTCACCAAATGAAAGTTCATATGTGACTTCCTATGTCAGTAACACAAACCTAGGCTCCATCTGTGACCTTTTCAGTGATAGAAGTCATTGAATTTTCTCTAGGTCAAGTTAGACCTTCGAAGGTCAATATGAAGGTCACCAAATGAAAGTTCATACATGACTTCCTATACTTCTCCAATACATACAAACCTACACTCAATCTGTAACGATTTTGCTGATGTAAGTCGCTGAAATTTCACTGTATAGTTTGGCCGTTCACGGTCAGTGAAGGTGAAGTTCAAGGTCACCCAATGAAACTTCATACATGACTTCCTATATGGCCACAATACAAACCTAAGCTCTATCTGTAATAGTTTTGGTGATAGAAGTCATTGAAATTTCACTATGTGAAGCTTGACCTTCGAAGGTCGCCGAAGGTCAAGTTCAAGGCCACCAAATGAAAGTTCATGTATGACTTCCTATACATCTCCAATACAAACCGAAACCATCAGTAACCATTTTGCTGATATAAGTCATTGAAATTTCACTGTGAAGTTTGGGCATTCAAGGTCACTGAAGGTCAAGTTCAATGTCACCAAATGAAACTTCATACATGACTTCCTATATGCTCGCAATACAAACCTAAGCTCTATATGCAATAGTTTTGGTGATAGAAGTCATTGAAATTTCACTATGTGAAGTTTGACCTTCGAAGGTCACCGAAGGACAAGTTCAAGGCCACCAAATGAAAGTTCATACATGACTTCCTATAAGTGTTCAATGCACATATGTTCCCAATCTTCAATATTTTCAAGCCTAGAAACCTTTGAAAATTGTAACATTTTGCTTGACCTCAAGTTTGACCTTTCAAGGTCGTCTGAGGTCAACTTTAACACAGCCAAAATATAGGTCATAGATTACTTCCTATATGTCAGTAATACAAACTTAATCTCTAACTGCAACCATTTAGCTTCCACAGGCGATTTGGCCCATTCTCCATAAGACCCAATGTTAAAGTACAGCGCCCCCACTAGACCCACTTCCGTCGATTCAGTCAAAATGGCACTCGCACTGTACATAAAGTGTATCAAGGTGAGTTGATTGCCAGATTTTGAAAAAACGTTTTCAGACAGTTTTTGAGAAATAATTTTTTGAAATTTCAAGTCATATGTTTTAACATTGTTAATATATTCCCTGACCTCAAATTTGACCTTTTAAAGTCATCTGAGGTCAACTTTAACATAGCCAATGTATAGGTCATATATGACTTCCTATATGTTGATAATACAAACTTAATCTCCATCTGCAACCATTTGGCCTCCACAGGCCATCTTGCATATTCATAAAGTACAGCGCCCCCAATAGACTCACTTCCGTCGATTCAATCAAAATGGCGCTTGCACTGTACATTGATGGTACCAAGGTAAGTTGATTGCCTGATTTAGAAAAAAATTTATCGCGCAGTTTTTGAGAAATAATTTTTTTAAATTTCTCAGTCCTATCTTTAACATTGGAGCCAAAATTTCAAGGGCCTATAAAACGGACAAAAATAATTCAATCAAAAATACGAGAAAAACGCCTAGAGATATGGTCTAGTAATATGTTATTGCAAATTTACACGAAAATTCATCTCGCCAAAAAAAAGATAAAAAATGTTCGACGAACGACGGACAACGGATGCCACACCACGACAATAGCTTATCGGCTCATAGAGCCGGTAAGCTAATAATACTATAATAATAATATGCCCTTAAAATAGCAGTTAAAAACTGACTACGGACTTTCGACCAGCTTTTTGTTAGTCAACTGAGCAAGAGTTTTGTGCTACCTCAAGAGAGCAACATGCCAACATTGCGCCTAACCACACCTCATTTTAAGACCATGTCGAAGAACCGAGAGACTAAAGTCAATAGTGTTTTATCAAGTTGATTGTACTGGAAAAATTGTGAACAAGTGGTTAACAATACAAATGAAACCCAACTGCTGAAGTCTGTGGCTCTGTCTGGTACCAGCATGGCACGAGGCCCTAAAGATGGAGGCCCAGAGATTTATGCTGAAACAAGGTGGGCTGATTTCTCTGTGGCACGTCTCGTTTTGCGAGATCTGAAGAAGGTGGTACGATGGGGCGCCACCTATTGGCATTACTAGTTAAACCGACATAGTGGAAAAACAAAATCAGTGCTTTCACAACGTACATAAGACACATACTCCAGTTCCAGAAACTTCTCCATGGCACGTCTGGTTTTGTCAGATCTGACATATTGGTAACAGTGCCCCCTATACTGATACATTTTTTGAACATTCGTCCCCGTATATCCAGACATTGGCAAAGAGTGCCATAAAACTTCCTTTGCCATGTTAAAATGTCCTGAAAGGGCTGGAGATTCAGGTAATTTCAAGGCTCTATCTTCTCGGTTAACATTTTCATGGGCCCCTGAACATCACTGCAAATAGGTGAATTAGAAATTTTGTCAAAATGTCTGTAGCTGCTGCTCCAAGATGGAGAATAGTGCCAAAGATGTTTCCGGTGACCTTTGTTTAGCCCAAAGGAAGGTTCAAAGTAATGGTCTACCAATCCCGACTGGTGTCTGGTTATTAAGGTTAATCCACTGTACAAACAGGAAAAAATTAGCCCGCATCCAAATTTGGGAGCAAAGATCTCGAACAACCAAAAAAGTGCCGGACTAAATACCTCAAAATTTTTTTCACCTTTAATGTCTGAAAAGGAAACGGGTAAGACGAATTTGGCAGTGGTCTGGTTTAAAAATTAAAATAAGCCTGGATTTGTAAAAATATTTTTTCCCCTTGTACACAGATTTCTTGTCATTGCACGATAACCAACATGATCACCTGGTGGCAATTTCACATTTTAAAAATTTGGGTATCCCAGTATCATAAACATTCATAACTTCTTTGGCACATTGAGGCAGTTATCCACAATATTCCTTCAAAAATGGGTATTTTTCCTCAAAAATGCTCAATTTGCTACATGACTTGTCCACTTCTAGGTGGCGCTATAGCCATATTGATAAAAATTGTGAGCTCAAACTCCAGGATTTTCTGTTACACATATGGCGCTTTTCCACTACATCGTACCGCTCAACTCTACTCTACTCTACTAGGCACAAGGTACTTTTTTGGGGTTGCTTTTCCATTAGAGGATAGTACCGCCTCCGTGGTACCTGCTCGTCGTTGCGACACAGCATGTTACTGCCGCGACGACATCCTCAGTTATATCAAGTTTACTTTTATTCCGTCGATTTTGTTAAATATGTACGTGTTTAAATCAGGGGACGTGCACTACCGTCACCACGTTATAGCACTAAAGTCCGTGAGTGTTTAATTGTAATTTCTGTTCGACATTCTCCTGATGCAGATAGCAGCTGGTGTTGTGTCCGATTCGGTTGCACATTAAATTATGTACCACCTAAAAATGCAAAGCAATGATACGTAAAAGGCATAGAGTATTCATATCCAGGCTTCATGAAACATTTCACTTTGAAATTGAAGGCAAAACACAAAGCAAATGCGCAAATTGCAGGAGATGGCAGAGTATTAGAATTTATTGCTTTACGATGCGTCATCTCATCTGATACCTTTCCTTAGAACAAAATGCTTCATCAGCATCCGTAAAGTTATTTTCCACTCAATTTCCGCAAAATAGGGGCAGCACAATAACTTTCTTAATGGGAATTAGGGGAACAGAATTGGACACAACCCCGTTGCTTCTAATTTTGCTACGAACAGGGTCACAGACAAAGAAACACATTTCATTAATGCAGCAGCTTCGGTGAACTAACGCAACCTTGTTTGAAAGGTAAGGCAACGCACAGTATATTTATCAAGCTGCCTAAAACAACACACGTTTCAAAAACACAATTTGAAGACCTGTTTCAATGATGTCAAGTGAAGCCAGTTTCCGAGCGATAATGCGGAAGCGAGTTGTCTTTTGCAGGGACGATTCTCTCTGACCAATCAGTGGGCTACAATGTTGCACGTCACATTTTAGTACCTACTAGTACCTGGTCGGCCATTTTTTGGAACCCCAGGAGAGCAGGTACCAGAAAAAGTACCTACTAGTACCTATTAGTACCACGTACCAGGTACTTTTTCCTAATGGAAAAGCAAAGAAGGCGAGTAGAGTAAAGTAGAGTAGAGCCGGTACCGTGTAGTGGAAAAGCGCCAATATATGGGCACCATTCTGCCAAATTTCATGCAATTCTGAGATGTCACCTCCACTAAGTGTCTCAAAAGAGCCATTCTCTTAGAATATGGCTCTTAAATCAAATAAAACATTCCACATAATTATTAATAAATGTGACTGGCATGGTGCAGAGGGAGACCGCACAGCTCTCAAAATGGAAGGCACTGAATGGTGGACAGCTCATTGAAAGCAGGTGAAATGCTAGAGCAGGGGGTCTGGAGAGCACCAGTAAAAGCTGCTCACAAACTAATGCAGATAAGTCCACATAAGTGGGACAATGGGCCTGCCAGTTGGCAAGAAGGTTGGTTTTCACCATTTAACCTGCTACTCGCAAGTGGTTGAAAATTGAGGGACCTGAGCATTGGAGCACAGAGTAGAGTAAGAGAATAAAGAGAGGGGTATGGCAGAAGCAGGGAATTAATAAACAAGACAAGCAGCTCCATTAACTTAGGGAATAGCAGATTAGATCTGACGAGGGAGAGAGAATTGCAGTAAAGCAAGACATTACTATATTCTCAACAAAAGCTGACTGCAAAACATTGTAAGCAAAGGGATGTCATAATATTAGAGAAGAACACATGAGAGACATAGGCCTTAATCACTGGACTGAAGCATGGTTAAATGCACAAGAGAATGAATAGGCCAACAGAAATAAATTGAATGTGAAACATTTAGCATGTAAGCGCTATGTGGCATGAAAATTGTGCTCACTGGATCAGTGCTAACTCATTTGAGCAGCACTAAACAATAAATTTGAGAATGTTTAAGTGTGGTCCGGTCTGTTTCAAAATAGTGTCTCCTGTTACTTGTGTCCATAATTCACCTTTCTCTACATTTGTATCTTACTGCTGCCATTTAATTTTATTTTAAAGCTTATCCCAAAGATTAAATGTATATAAATTAAAAAAAAACAATATAAACACTTTCTTGCTGAACAGACTGAAATGCACATGCTCTGAAAAAGAGACCCAAGTGGACGGATGAGAGTGTCCACTGAAAACACTTCTGTGCAGCGAGACTGGAAACCTTTGCCATCTGCATAATGCCATAATACCAATGGGGCCTTTCTGGAATTTTGACAATCGAGACATTCAAGCAAATAACGTGGATGGAATTTGATTCTGGCTGGAGAAGCAAGCCATCGCATCACGAAACAGAACTTAGGTGGATATTTCACTTAGGGTCCGCTGGTCCATGCTTACAGCATGCTACCCAAAGAATTGAAAATACTACCCTCCCAAAAAGCTACAATAAGAGACATGGGATTTTACCTCTGGCTCAAAAATAACTGAATGATAAGAATTAAAACTAAAATTGTCCCCCTTGCAGTAACCCTTCATCATCATCATATCTTCCGTTGTATCCAGATAAGCAGTATAACACATTATTATTATTATTAGGCTATTATTATTATAATAAAATTTTCCATGCATGCGAAATAGCAACGGAATATTATCAATCACAAAAACATAGAGTAATAGCATATTTTATATTAAAGGCAAACTGCCACATCGTTCGACGTTTCTTTGACTGAGAACATCAATAAAACAACACCAAGCAACCAAAAGAAACCATAAAAATTGTTTCCGTGCTACCTATGAGTCGTGGATCTGATCCGATCTAACTCGCACAAATAATGGACAGCGCAAAGTATGATTAGAGTGAGGCACACAGAAAATGAAGGTGCGAAAGCATTAAGTTTTTGTTTTTTTAAAAATTACCTTTTTGCACTTGGTCCTATGAGTACAAGCAATACCGCCGCATATTACCGGGCAAGTCTTCGGACCTCTTCATCAAGCTAAGTTTCAGGACCTAATCGACAACCTCTAGCTTTTGGGCTACGCGTTTTACCCTTTCCGACTGCACAGGGAAACGGTCCTTCATCTGCTTTGTCGTCGCTTTTTCTAGCATCCTCCCTCGGCTCGCAAGCTGCTTTGCCTCACGAGCTCGATCTGTCCCTGCGGCTTGCGCTCGCGTCTTGACCGTGACTGAATCTGCATAGGTTTGTTTTTCTTTCCTTGCTCTTGCAGCTAGCGTAGCTCCACCTCCAAGTTGCTGTCTGTATATTCTTTCATACCAGTTATTCATTCGCCAACTGTACATTGAATCATTTAGCGTCTAAGTTTGGTCTTCCAAAACACTCCAAATGTTGGATATTCCCCTCGCAAATTCAGCCTCCTTTAGCATGGTTGTTGCAAAATAGACGCGAGGAGATCTATGATTCCCTATCATTAAAGCAACAGATCTGCATATGATGCTCTTGAAGATCAAGACGGGGAAAGTGCACTGTTTTGTTCTGGGTGTTTCGAAGCGAATGCCAAATTAAATGGTCGTCTGTTAAGTTATATGAATCAGGCGCAATAGTGCAGCCGGCGACGCTTTGGTTATTGGGGACTTGATATGATTTTAAAAAAATTACAACATAGTCAAAGTACAGCCTAGCATTAGCACAGCAAGGGTGATTAAATTTGACTAAATTATGTGCTAAAGTTAAGTATAACATGAACATTTTGGTGGAAGTAACAGTTATAGCCTATTTAGGATCCTTTAGAAAGCATTTGTTCAGGTCAACCTAATAATGCATGGCTATCAGATAAGAAAATAATTTCACGAAGCATATTCAGCATAAAGACAATGGGCTAGTATTATATATTTTGTAATGTGTTTATTGTGCATATTTAAATTACTATTTCAGGGCTTACATTATCTGTGAGACATTGGGAATGTGTCTAAAACCTGTATATGAAAGTGACCCACGATTTAAGTGTGAGGCGAAGCATGTACTACGACGGGCCTTTCAGGATAAATTTCATAGCTATGCCTGCTGCTGGCGCCGCTCTGTGGCCTGATATTATAATCTCAATAGGCTCATATTGACACATTTAACTTAAAACTGGAATTTGTGTTTTGTTATCTAAAAATATGAAGTATTCTGCCACACTCCTTCGTCAAATGTCAAGGACCTGCTTTCCTTGGACTTTCCGAGTGTTACACTCATAGGCTATGTAAAAAGACGGACGCAGCACCCTGGTCTGAAAATTGAAGCTGATGCGGAAATCTCTAAAAATTGCATTCTATTTAATGATGGCGACGTCGGTGGTTGCAGAAAGAAGTTCAATGATATAGAAGTCAATAAGGAAATGACCCTAGTTTTCCCATTTCAATAATGATTTTCCTCATTATTTTATGGTATCTATCGCAAGTTTCAAGTCTTCTTCGATATATCATGATGTTCATTTTTGTAAATTATGGTCCCAAAATAGACTAGAATAAAGGATAAAGTCAGATATGCCTTGGGGGCGTGGCCATCTTCTGGTCCTCGTCAAATACGGTCAGATCCACCCATAGATCCACCCCTTGCTCCTCCTTGGATCTTCAATGGAGACAACCGGCACGTCCGGGTACTTCGCCAAACTTCAAGGCTGCGCCATAGACAGTAAAAGAAGTGGACGGCGGGATGGCGCTATTTTCAACGGGAGAGTGTGAAGCTCAATTGAACGAGTTTCAGTTGGGCACCACGCCTACTGCGCAGGCTCGAAGTCAGCCCGCTGACGTAATCAACGTCATGAGAAGCGGTAAATCTTCTGGTAAATGTACCCTACACATGATTCCCAGCGAGCAAGCGATTGCATCTGTAAGTATAATCTGATTCCGTTCGATGTTATTATGTTTTGTGAATTATATTAATGTTTGTATAGTTTCTGCTGTTTGAAGCGCATGTGTACGACTGAGAAGCTATGTAAAAATGTTCAATGGAGTGATGAGAATTGAGATTTTTTTTTTATGGCAAGGGACATAGTGAGACTATCTGGCAGAAACATGTTAATTTCGGCCAGGCATGCTAAATGTCATGAGACAGTAATGTTTGCTGCCGTTTAATAAAGGAGTTTCATCATTATTTAACCACTATGAGATCAGTAACCACGGTGAGATCACACAATTCGGTTTATTTAATTTTGCATGATTTGCAGCGGCGCCAATAACTGTCTCTCATAGCTTTATGCATACTCTCCCGGTAGTTAACGCTAATCGTTGCATCCATAATATGACCTATAGACTGTAAAAGAAGTTGCATGGTACATCGCTAGCATGTTAGCTACGGCCACCGCATGTTGAACTTTTTAGCTTACCGTGAAAAGGCAGTAGGTAGATGCATACCTGCAAACTAGTAGCTTTTTTCTGGGAAATTCGTCGTTTTCACAACAAAATATGTCATTTGCGTGAATCGTCCAGATGTGATTTTTTTTTTTTTTTTCCCGGGGTGTTGCTTGTTGCGCCCCCAAAGTTTGTCACCTTTTTCAGACCATCTGAGTTTGTTGGTATGTAGATGGATAGATAGATGGATAGATAGATATACTTTATCCTGAAGGAAATTAAGAAATGTTAAGTAATGTTATTTCCTTATTATCAACCCAATAAAGGATAAGAGGAATAGTCAGTTATTTCATGAAGCTATATAATATAACGCGTCATGTGAAATGGCACAAATGATATGCAATTTGTGCAGTTACACTCAGTATTAAATATTTTGTCTTCATCTCTCCTTAAAGGTTGAGCTTAATAATGGCACATAGCAGCAAAGGTAACTATCATTTTCACGCACAAAGCTATTATGTCTTTTTACAGAACAATTGTTTGACTCAATATAATTTGTGTTGTATTGGATAGTATATGCATTCTTTTTTCATGATAGAACCGTGATATAATCAAGTTTGTACACATAAAGTGTAAGAAAAAAAATGTGTTTTGATGTGCATTTCTTATTTCTATTTCAGCACGTCCAGTTGTCTGGATTATGGGCAGCAGCTACATTCGTCGTGGGGAAGAGAGGGCATGGGAGTCCAAAAATAATAAAGGCCTTTGTCCATCTTCAACGGAACAAAACAGACGAATAGAAAGACCAAGGAAAGTCGATAGCTGTCAATTTGCATTTTATAAAGGTCGAACACAAACATTGTTACGTTTATACGCCTAATAAATGCTGGAATACTAGAAAAATTTGAATTTTTATGACTGTCAGACGCGGAGTATTTTAGGATCTCTGTCCGACAGTCACTAAATTTGTCATAAATGCACTAAGTCCCGCTCCGATGTCGACTATTTTGAGCAGAGCTTAAACAGAGGCATTGGTTGAAATTCTCGGTACTCATCTTTAAGAACTGAGCCGTCTTATCAAAACATTCACGTTTAATATCTAAAAGATTCAGATTTGAAGAAATTAAGAACAATAATCGACTGTTGGACACGGAGTTAAACTGAAACCGTTCGACGGTCGGACACGGAGTTATATTAAAACCCTGTCCGACTTTCGGACACGTAGACACTGCGTATAACGCAACATCGATGAATGTCCATACACGTTATTAAATTACTCCCTGGTTTCCACACTTCAATGTACCTATTACATTGGTTGACTATTTGCCATCAACCGAATTGTTTATATTACATCATATGGCTAATGCCAACATTGATAAAAGGAAGCGCTAGTGAACTCTGGCTACTCCTTTACTCGTTAAAACACTGCTCTCAAAAAAGGCCACGGCACAGCATGGATCGAGGGGATAGAGAAAAGTTTTCTCCTGATTTCGATCAGCTGAGCCTTCCTTCCCTCCTTGTCTTTTGGAGCTCTGTGTAAACAGACAAAGCGACTTGTCCACTGTTTCAATTATTATGCTGGTAAGAAGTATTGTCGTTGATTGTCAATTACAAGTAGCTAGCTTGTTAGCCACCTAGTTAATTTTATTAACTACTAAGTCAATGCAGTCCCCGCGACGGTAAGGGAGCCAAGGTAGCTCGCTGGTGACCATTCTCAATCGCTAGCGTTCGCTCTCAGTCAACGGTCTATTCAAGGCAATGGGACGGCTAATTAGATAGCTAGCTTTTTTCTATTAAAGTGACAACTTTGCGTTTATACATTAACTTACGCTTGAAACGTTTTATTACAGCCATTCAAATGAATATTGCTGCAAAAGGCAGCTGCACATCTCAGCATTTTCACGCTTATATCGACTTATTTGAAATTAGCCTCATATGAAACCATTCAATGTTTATGTTTGGTGTATCTAAATGGCGACCGAGTGCTTCGCTTTGGATTATGTAAATATGACATCCTCAGCAATCTAGTGTTCTAAATGGGCTATGTATATCTATGGCTCACGCATGTTGACGGATAAATGTTTTCAGCATGCCTATTCTAAAGAATACGGTTATTTACGTCCTGTGCGACAGAAAGTCGCTGGCATTTCACGTCACTTTTAGCCTAGCCTGGTGCCATCGGCTAAAAGTGCTTACTATTAGACCGTAACGCAACATACGAAGTAAAGACGTCTGCTACAAAATGTAGTTTCTCTGTAGAAAATATTAACGCTGACATGAAGGCTCATAATGCTTTTAGTGTAAAGTTATTTGATGTCAAAAGTGAGACAAAATGAATGGGGGTGAATGGAGAAGCTACCGCTAGTTGATCATCTGCTATCTACTTTGAGCATCCAATTGACCTTCAACTTCCGGGTGTATTCCTACCCCCTTGGGCTGCGCCCCTTTTTCGGGGATAGGAAACCTCAGATCCCATTGACCCTAATGAAATTTGATGTGTTTTCAGGTGTAAAATTTATCCGATTTATTTAACTAAATTTCCTTTTTATATTCATTTTTTGATTTATTGATATGTCTAGAGATTATTTTAGCCTTGCCCGAACCTGAGCGTTCGTGTTATCTTAATAAATTAAGGTTGATCGGTCCACCCTCTTGGCCTTTCACTACTGCGAATTTCGAAGTCTGTGTCAGTTTGGGATTAAGAATAACTAACAAATGCACATAACGTTAGGCCTCAAACCTGACTCGTTGGCTGACGCTACTTTTACGTTAGCTAGTTAAGCAATTAAAGAATAAATAATGACACAAGACAAAAATCGTAGCGAATAAACCTATTAAAGTATAGTACCAAGTCTTACATATTAAAGGGTACTTACGTTACTTAGGAGACCCAAAACTCTCCAGCAGCTGGAAGCCTGTATTAAACAAGAGTGGGATCAAATTCCAATAGCTAAACTCAAGAAACTTGTCTCCTCAATGCCCAGACGCCTTCACTCTGTGTTAAAAAGAAGAGGGGATGCTACACCATGGTAAACAGGCCCCTGTCCCAACTTTTTTGAGACCTGTAGCAGCCATCAAATTTGAAATGAGTTCATTCTGTGGATAAAATTGTAAAATTTCTCAGTTTCAACATTTGCAACGTTATGTCTGTTCTATTGTGAATAAAATACTGGCTGGTGTGATTTGAAAGTCATTGCGTTTTGATTTTATTCACAATTTACACTTTGTCCCAATTATTTTGTAATATATATATATATTTATTGTATCCATCCACTTTTTGTCTGACCGCTTTATATTATTAACCTGGGTCAGTGCGTGGCAGGACTGGCAAGTTGTGGCAACAACATTTACAGTGCCATGAAAAAGTATTTGCCCCTTTCCTGATTTCTTTTCTTTTTGCATATCTGTCACACTTAAATGTTTCAGATCATCAAACAAATTTTAATATTAGACAAAGACAACCCGAGTAAATACAAAATTCAATTTTTAAATGATGATTTCATTTTTTAAGGGGAAAAAACTATCCAAACCTACATGGCCCTATATGAAAAAGTAATTGCCCCCTAAGTCTGTAATGGCCGGTGGAATACGGAGGCCAGGTGCAACGACCAGAGAGAGAGTAGCACGGACACAGTACAAACACAGAGAATAATACAGACCAAACGAAAGTACTCGCGCTTCCAAAGGACGTATAATAGTCCGAACCACGGAAGCAAAGTGACATAGAAAAAGGGAGAAGAAACTCCAATAATTAGAAGATAGAAAGTCAAAGAAAACCTGACTACAGATATCTTGGCTATAGTGCTTAGCTACAAACAGACACTCTATCAAAGAGGCGTGGCGAACATCCGGCTTATATAGAGTCCGGGGAAGCGCCGCCCCAGTTCAGTCAGCCAGCTGGGTAAAGAATTCGATTGAACAGGAATACGATATCGTCCTGGGACGAGAGCCACAAAGAAAAGTCCAAAACACACGCACAAACATCCAGAACCATGACAAAATCCTAATAACTGGTTGTGCTACCCTCGGCGACAACAACTGCAATCAAACGTTTGCGATAACTGGCAACAAGTCTTTTACATCGCTATGGAAAAATTTTAGCCCACTCTTCTTTGTAGAATTATTTTAATTCAGCCACATTGGAGGGTTTTTGAGCATGAACAGCCTATTTAAGGTCATGCCACTGCATCTCAATTCGATTTAAGTCCGGACTTTGACTTGGCCCCTCCAAAATCTTAATTTTTTTTTTTTTTTAAGCCATTCAGAGGTGGACTTGCTTGTGTGTTTCGGATCATTGTCCTGCTGCATAAACCAAGTGCGCTTGAGCTTGAGGTCACAAACTGATGGTTGGACATTCTCCTTCAGGACTTTCCGGTAGAGAGCAGAATTCATAGTTCCATCAATTACAACAAGTCGTCCAGGTCCAGAAGCAGCAAAGCAGCCCCAAACCATCACACTACCACCACCATGTTTCACTTTTGGTATGATGTTCGTCTCATGAAATGCTGCATTAGTTTTTTGCCTGATGTAACGGGACGCACACCTTCCAAAAAGTTCAACTTTTGTCTTTTCAGTCCACAGAATATTTTCCCAAAAGTCTTGGGGATCATCAAGATGTATTTTGGCAAATGTGAGACGAGCCTTTGTGTTCTTTTTGGCCAGCAGTGATTTTCACCTTGGAACTCTCCCATGGATGCCATTTTTGCCCAGTCTCTTTCTTATTGTTGAATTAGGAACACTGACTTCAACTGAGGCAAGCGAGGCCTGCAGTTCTTCAGATGTTGTTCTGGGTTCTTTTGTGACCTCCTGTATGAGTCGTCGATGCGCTCTTGGAGTAATTTTGGTAGGCCGGCCACTCCTGGGAAGGTTCACCACTGTTCCAAGTTTTCTCCATTTATGGATAATGGCTCTCACTGTGGTTCGCTGGAGTCCCAAAGCCTTAGAAATGGCTTTACAACCCTTTCCAGACTGATAGATGTCAATTTCTTTGTTGCTCATCTGTTCTTGAATTTCTTTAGTTCGCGACATGATGTGTTACTTTTGGAGATCTTTTAGCCTACTTCACTTTGTCAAACAGGTTCAGTTGAAGCGATGTCTTGATTCAACAGGTCTGGCAGTAATCAAACCTGGGTGTGGCTAGTAAAATTGAACTTAAAAAATGTGGTTAATCACAGTTAATTCATGATTTAAGAAGGGGGGGGGGGCAATTTCTTTTTCACATACGGCCAGGTAGGTTTGGATAGCTTTTTTCCCTTAATAAATGAAATCATCATTTAAAAACTACATTCTGTATTTCCTCGGGTTATCTTTTTCTTATATTAAAATTTGTTTGATGATCTGAAACATGAAACGTGAAAAATATGCAAAAAAGTAAGAAATCAGGAAGGGGGCAAATACTTCTTCACAGCACTGTATATTAAAGGGGACCTATTGTACTTCTCAAAAGATACAAGGTAGTGGTTTCAATTTACAAACAAAGAGAATCTAGAGAAGTATTTCCAATATCTTTTAATATTTAGCTATACTGAATTCCGAGTGTAACGTTATTGAATCGGTATGGCTTACTTTTTGCTGTAGCAAGCTCGCTAACTGCCACTCTCATAACTAAGTTAAGGTTACTTAGCTAACTAGTTAGAATGGATGCAGTAACTTTCCATAATCATTGTGTAGTTTATTTGCTAGTTGGCTTGCTAGCGAGCTAGCTCCTCAGTTGACTGAATTTAAAAACCTTTGCGAGTACAAACACAAATGTTGGTGACTCACTTAGCAGCAGAATGATGGAGGTAGCTCAGTGTTAATAAATAATGTGATTTACCATTAAGGCACTAATGGAAATTAGCATAACGATTGTGATAATATTAAAGGTCCTGCCGTGTGCTAGCTTCTGACGTAATTAGTGTTGTCAAGCAAGAAGCAATGTAGGTGATGCTAATAGGAACTAAGAGAATGGGTGGGTTCATTTTGGGAGAATTGGGCAGTCATCCCCAGTAAATTGAATGTTAGATAATGGTTTCTACTTCACAGATGCGAGCCACAGATCAATGTTAGTGTTAGAGACTGTATTCCAATTGTCAGTAAACATTAATTTTATATCATCTGAAGAGTAACATAATACTCCGGGGCTCTCAACTTTCACGCATTCGGCTTGAGTTTAAATGACATATTCATGTTCCCGTACTGTAGTCAGAAATTATTCAATCAGCGCGTTTGTAAGAGATTCTCAAGTGGAACTGAAGTCGTTGTGCATTGAAGTTTATCAGTTTCACATGCGTTACGGTGGTTTTCGCCACTAGTAATATGGAAAACAATTATGATTTCGGACTTCTCACGCTGTTCTTCACTCAGGGATTGGAAGCAATGGATTGCATAAAAAGGTTTCAAATGGTCTTATTTCATTTGAACAATTGAACAATCGTGCAACACATACATTGCGTTGATTGAATAATTGCTGACTACAGCACGGGAACGTGAATGAAGCACTAAATCTCACGCCGAATGCGTGAGAGTTGGCAGCCCTGTAATACACAATAGCATACATGGCTGTATATTGCAGCTAAAACCAGCTATGAAATAACATGTCTCTGACTGAACTGTCTGCTTGCTGTTCAGTTAACAGAAGCTATTAATCAAGGTCGAAGGAGGTCGTGAGGGTGCGATAACATTGAAAGTGACCAATCAGAGTCATAAAAACTTCTCCCATAGCTATATGGTTTGGGAGCCAGAAAACACATCTCCATGAAGACTACACAATAATTAACCAAAAATTCTGTTGTGAGCTTAAGTCTGGATACAACATCGACAGCAGACAGGCAAAAGCAAAGTGTAAACAAAGACACACGGCCGAAAGCAGGCCTAGATATAAATAATGTTGTCTTTGCGGCTCTCCTTTGATGACGTTATCCAACCCACATTCCACAGCCAATCAGAGACCTCTAAATGTTCCTCATTGATATATTGTGAGGGAAAATAATTTTGCATTTGGAGGATTTCGCTCTTTGTTGACACACGGGTCCGGTGGATCTGTTAGCTGGACAATCAGAACAGTGCTGATTTCACAGAGGGGACACCCACTCAGAACAGACTGTCTATTAGAGGGTTAGGAATGACAGGAAGCAGTTTGCTGAGAGATTGTGGATTTTATTTATTTGTTTCCTTTTTTTGCCGAAAAATGTATAAACCTCCCTTTTGGACATCCAAGAAAAGTATTACTTTCATATCACAGGACTATGTCACATACATATTCTGTATATGCCAGGTGCAGCCTCACAGAAGCTACATCGCGCTCATCGAGAGGAATATTCAAACCCTGGATGCAGTGTTTTTATGGCCACAGCACTACATCAGATGAAAAACATCAAGGTCTTGTACATAATTACCCCGCCCCACCCGAAGGGTGAGGGAAGGGGTATTGTTTTCGGTTCAGTTTGTTTCTGTGTTTGTGTGTTTGTGCATTTGTTTGTTTGTTTCTGTTTGTTTGTTTACACTTTGGCGGCAGAAGTAATGGCCAGATTCACCCCAAATACGGTATAGGGATTGCCACTGACCCAGAATAGATCCCTGTTGAATTTCGTACAAGTAGGTGAAAGGATGTGCGAGGGGCGGGGTTTGTTGTACCTGGCAGCAGTTGTTTTATACAGATTTCCTTGTAATTCAGCATGATATTCAGTTCATATTTAGGATTAGTGGAAATCTTTGGATCTCCAGCAGAGTTTAAAATTGGCCTGAAGTTCCGCAGGTTTGAATATAGCAGCTGCATATATGTTGGACTGTTTCAGTTTGAATGGAATATATCTAGCTAGCTAGCCAGCTAGTTAGCAAATTAGCTCGTGTTTTCCTTGAGGCTTTGTAACAACTTATTTTCGGATAGTCTTACCTTGGATCTTTGAATTTCTACCTATGCTTGTGGAGGGCATCCTTGACGTCCTTGTTGTGGATACCCGGAGGAAAATTCGACCATAACAAACAATGCTGCAGTGTGGAGGTTCCCCAGACGGGCCTTGCCCTCACACTTAGGGCGTGTTGGATATTCAGTGGCACCACTGTGATCTGTGGCTATGTTCATTTTGCTTTAAAGCCCGATTCCCAAACCTCGGCGCTGAGCCCACACTAAATGGGGTCAACAAATTTTGTGTCTTGGCTGATTTGACGGTGGCTGCTGCTGAAGCTGTTGATTTCATTGATCAGTTTGTACATTCGCTTGATAATCTGTTTCAATATGCAATGAACGACACAAAGGATGCTCTTATTAGATTGATATCTGCAAACGTCATTGCTGCCTCTGTGCTGAAAACTTTGCCCAGTATAAAAATAAGAAGTTGATAAATAGACAGGCCAAGCATAAGATTGTTGATTATATATTACAACTAGCCTATAGTATTGTCAACAAGGCTCTGACCAAAGACTTGGACAAGCTTTTTAACCCAGATCCGAATCCCAGGTCCACTTTGGACGGTGCGGCTCGATCTGAAGAGGAATACATTAATCTCCTGTCACAGCTTTATAGTCAGCGAGAACGCATTGAAAAGCTAGATTAGGCTATTCAGGAGTTGTCACATTTAGTTGTAAAACTGACGACAAATAGGCCTGATGAGCCGAAAGGCGATGCGGATAGTTGCTCTTCGGATAGCGAGGAGTCTGTGGCGATGGATGCTGATCGTGCACCTGATAATCACGGCTCTGATAACGTCGAACACAGGGACGACACACAGGTCACTATCGAACCCAAGGAGGGTTTGACAGCCAAGGGTGACATTGGGATAGAACATCCCAATGGCTTCAGGGTCCCTCAGAGACAGCTGAGAAAACAGTGCTGCGGAGAAAGGAGACAGAAAGTTGCTGCCGTGACAGCCTCACTGTCAGCCCTATCTGATATTATTGAGGGAGCAGGTACAGAGGAATGCTTGAAAAACGAACCCGTCCACTTGCTGGCCAGTAATTCTGATGGGGGTACTAGATCCGTCTGTGTTGGACGGTTGAGCCCTCATCACTCTGTCGATGATACTGAACGTCATCATATCTCTGGGTGTTCGTAGGAGACATATCTCTATGTCGATCCTTATGGAAAAACCAGCGTATAAATCGTTTTGCCTTGACATACCAAGTAACTTATATAATCAGGTGATTGAGAAATCATTGTGGCCAGAAGGTTCAGTCGTACGGCCCTTTCGTCACTTGACCAAATTACAGGCGGCAAGTGGACTGCCTAATGGTCGGGCCTGGCAACCAAAACACCATGCCAGACATGACACATTTTGTCCAAGGCGTAACGACAGGCGTGTGTCGTTCTGCTCATTCCGTAATGAAGGATGGAACATGGTCCGCGGCAGAAACGACTACTTACAAACTGAACAGTGATGGGTCCGAAGCCCCCACGCATGGGATTTATCAGGAACAGTTGGCAGGAGATACAACTGGGATGGCTGGTTTCCAGCATGCCCTGATTACGCAGAGTTCCGGGACTAAAGATTTTCAACTCCGATGTGAAACTTTTTAACTGCCATGGCTTTAAGTCTTGTGTAGATTATGTTGCCAGTAGGCTGCACAACTGTGATGTCCTATGTCTTGAAACTTGGCTCAGACCCTACGAACTATCCATGATACCGGAGGCATTGGCTGCCGGTAACTCTAGTTTTGCACCTGCCTCATTTGAAGTGTTCTCCAAATCAGGCATGTCCGATATTGATGGTAATTACAGTGGTCGCCTGTATGGCCGTAGTGTGTAGAAAAATAAAGGGGCTAACCTGGCAACAGATATAAATTGCGAGTGACCGGCTTATTGGTATAGTTTTAAACGATAGTGTCGGTGCATGTCCGGTAATTATTAATGCGTATATTCCCTTCTTTGTTAAGGGTTGTCCGGATAACTTGGTGGACTACTTGGTCTTGATGCTTTACAAATACGTTTGGACGAGTGCAGCAATTCTGCTCCCGTCAAGATATGTGGGGCGTTTAATGCACAGTTGTCCCACGTGCGTGTGTTAGGACCACCCCTTGTGTCAAGGAAACCATAAACAACAAGCGTTGCCACTAAACGTGGCCATGTCCCCCGCGAGGTCACAGAAATCGACTAGGGTCGGCATATCACACTAATACACATTGAAGCTAAAGATGAATGAAATCAGTCAAACCGTTCTTGAGATATCGCGTTCACAACAAACGGGACGTGACGGACGGACGGAGCTGAATACTATGTCCCCCGCTCCACTCGCTACCGTGGCGGCGGGGGGCAAAAAATTTGCATGAGACCAAATATTTAGGAGGAATACATCCTTTTATGGAGTCTGTGAAGGTAAGATACACATGGGAAATGTGGTTTGACATTTATGTCCAAAAAAACATTTTTTCACTCATGAAAGTGAATTTAGTTTATCATATGTTTCTTCAGGATTGCGTTTAGACCAAAATAGATGATTTTAAATTTGTTTTATACATCAGTTGGGGTATCTATGAGCTAAAACATGAAGCAGTAAACCTAGCATGAAAGTGCACTATTTTAGCTGTGGGGGCTAATTAAGTCAATATGGTGGCTCTGGGGTAAGTTGAGCCATTTAGCCAAGCGCAAGATGAGCCACTCAGGCCTATGTTAAAATGGTTTTTTTTTACTGATTAATTTTTTAAAAAATAATTTTTATTGTAGATTGTAGCAGATACAGGAGTACAGGAGTTTTACCCCGCAAATTTTCATATCTGTCGTATCTTAAAGTTACGTTGGTTTTCATAATTTTCTACTTAAAATTTTCTCATTTTACGAGGCTTTGTGTGAAACGCCTTTTGTATCTTAGTCTATCATACCTTTCCGCCTATCGTATTTCTTACGATCTCTGTGAAACGCTGGCCAGTTCCGTAAAGTGTCATGTTTATGTCTTTGTCGTATGTTTAATAAACCCATTCAGGAGCTGAACAGGGTTGGGAAATGTAATAGGCGGTTCTGGAACATGCTCAAGAAGTGGCCTGGGAATTGTAGTCTTCCTAGTAATTTGAATGCTGATGACTTTTCACGCTATTACAGTGAAATCATGAAAGATTATTATGATTTTGACCCTAATCAATCTGAAATTTGTAAATGTGTTCAAGCTAAATCTTGGTTTAACCTTGATGTGTACCTTGAAAGTGTTAAGATTGATGAGGGCATTCGTTCACTGAAGCGCAGCAAGTCGCTGGTATTGATGGGATTACTGCCGAGCATCTTCAGTACAGCCTGTCTTCCTGGTTTACTAGTATCCTGAGTAATCTGTTCTCGGTCATGCTTGGCTGGCATGTCGTGGGCAGTGACATGTTGATTGGTACTATTGTACCCGTGCTGAAAAAGCCTGGCCTTAATCCTAATGACCTGGCTAATTACCACCCCATTACTATTAGTACAAATTTTTCGAAACTTCTTGAACTAATTCTTATGCCTGAAAATAGTGGATGCAGCAGGACACAGTTTGGTTTCAGGGATGGTCTGGGTACTGACCATGCATGTTCTTTGTTACATGATGTAGCGCAATATTTTAATAATAAGGGCAGTCCAGTGTATGTGTGTAGTTTGGATGCTCAGAAATGTTTTAACCGTGTTTGGCATGACGGCCTATTTTACAAACTTTTATCTAGAATTCCTTTTATCCATTGGATGTTTTTGTATGGATTGTACTCAAAGCTGAAGGCTTTGATAAGGTGGAATGGTGCTGAAAATGGTGTTTTTAACGTAACAAGAGGTAAACGCGAGGGCAGTTTACTGTCTCCTGTGCTTTTTGCAATGTTTTTAGATGATTTGCTGCAGGACCTCTCTATCAGTAAATATGGTGTAAGAATTGCAAACTATCTGTTCAATAACACTGCATATGCGGATGACGTCACGGTCCTTGCGGCCAGTGTCTCGGACCTGCAAGCTCTCATTGACGTGCTTAGAATACACCAAGAAATGGCGCTTTGTGTTTGGTTTTAGTAAAACTAAATGTATTGTTTTTGAGGATAATATTTTGCACCATAGCCCATCATGGAGTCTAGGCACGGATAAAATTACTACCTCTGAGGAAATTGAACTCCTTGGTACATGGTTTACGGCTGGTCAGTCATCTACTGCACATGTGGAGAGTAGGGTGTCCTCTGCGAGACATCGTGCCTATAGTTTTCTAAATAATGGTTTCTGTTACCCTGGTCTCTCTACTGAGTTTAAAGTTTGCCTTTGGAAAACTGCTGTTTGTCCTGTGTTATGTTTTGGCTGCCATATTGTAAATGTTCGTGCTAGTGATCTAGTCCTTCTTGAGAAATTCCAGATTGACACTATTAAACGTACCCTTGGACTTCCTAAGAGGAGTCATCATAGTAAGCTGCTTAGGGCTTTAGCTTTATCCCATGTATCTCATGTTATCAACAGGAATGGACTATCACTGTATAATAGAATATTTGAAAAGGACTCTCCAGCTCGAGATGTTAATGTAGCTTTCTTGTCTAAGTATTTGGCACAAGATGATCTGACTGTTGGGACTCTGATGTACAATATCATGAAGGCCGGTCACTTTCTTGTCATGGCTGCATATTCCTCGAAGCCGTCTCTCGGGTCTGCGTGGCGCTGTGTTTGCCACTGAGGATGGGGCTATGGACTCCTTGAGGAGTCTCAACTTCAGTGATGGGTACAGTGTAGCAGACTCGACAGAGCGTGCAATGGTAAAATGCCTGGTCAGAGCATTTTATTTGTACTGTGCTTTAGACTGTTATTTTATGTGTATATTCTGTATTCTCCTTTTGTAGAGGTATTTAATAATAAATAATAATGAATAAATAAATATGGGTCCATACATTTTATGGGGTGAAACAGTGGATGCTTTAACTATATCTCACTAGTAGATGAGGAAATCAGAAGATATACTGAAGTACTAAATGGTAATAATTTGTCACACAATTTTGGGAATTCATCAATTGAGGACCAAGTAAAAATGAACACTTGAATGTTCTTACCTGTCTAAGCCACATATCTCACCAGATAAACCAGCTGATCATAAACACTTATTCCCAGGCAAATTACTGATGATTATACATAATCCATTGCCTTTTATAGTACAAGCGTACCATTCAGATGCTGGAGGGAAATCAATGTTAGCTTTCAGCAAGACCTATTGTTCAAGATATTGACATACATAGTGTAGCTGGACGGGCCAACACTTGCTTTAGGGCAGAGGACTCTGCATTTATTCATAGTCCATCAGCCAGGCCTGAAAAAAGGCCTTAAAAAAGGGGCTACCCCTCCTGGCGGTAGAACAAAGTGAAACCTGTTTTTAATGAAGCATATGGATGTTTATCATTGAAAAATGGTGGTTTTCAATTTCTAAATAGTGCACTACTATGGAAATTAACCCCTCACTTGCCACAACATGTAAAATATCCTATGAAATTACCTCTTGGCAATTAAGATGGCCCTCTGACTTTGGAATTCAAGAAAAATGTACATTTTCTGAAGTAACATTGCAGGAAACAAATTCTGTTCAACAAAGTCATTAAAATGCCTTTTGAGGGGTAGTTTAACCCTTTAATTACCAAATTTTTGGCCTTTTTGTCATTTTCTACATTATTTCTCTGTTCTTTCCATTAAAAAAAAATTTTATATCCAAATTACAGCAACATTTTTTTCACCTAATGGTGGGACAATGAACCAAAATATCAATGGATGTGTTGAAAGCATTCCATGCTTTCATGTAAGGGGTCTCTGCCCTTTTCTTCAGAGACGCTTTTTCCCACCAAAATCAGCAAATGCGTCTGATCTCACTGAAGCACAGAAATTGAATAAAGTTTTATGAGGTAAAGGCCTAAAAGTGAACACGGAAGGAACATTTTACATGACAAAAAACATATTTCAGTGGCTTCCTGTTGGTAAGGGCTTGCAGACCCTTTTTTTGTGGGTCCTATTTTCCCGCCAAGATTGTAATGTAAGGTCACGCCTCCAGCCGTCAAGCTCACTGGTCTATTAAGACCCGCACTGCATTCTCAGCTCAATAATCATTACCGGCACCTGTTTACCATTTCTTCTATGCCGTAGTGTTGCGCTATTTAAGACCAAGATTTGCATATAGTCTTTGCGAAGTCTCCTAGCCACATGCCTGTGTTGAATCTCTAGTCTTGTATAGGCTTATTAATAGTCTAATTAAGAAACTTATTGTATTAATTCTAACTCTTGAATTTAGTGCTGTTTTTTGTTTATATCAGCACTGTTGGGGTCACACAGAGGAAAACTTTCATATAAGAGGAAATTCAAACTAGGGGATTTCCCATGACCACTTGCTGCCTGTAAGCCCCTCCCGCTAACAGGCCAGGCAGATAAAAGCAGTGGTCATCCTGTTTATCTCTCTCTTGTCTCTTTGGACTCTTGGCTCTGGACTGTCCCTTTTGGCTCTGCTCTCCCCCCCTTGGTGAGGCTCCTGGACCCCTGGGGACTGCTCAGGCTGGGGTTCTCCTCCCCCACCTCTGGGCCTCTCCCTCCCCCGTGGCCCTGCACAGACCAGCCATGCTGAAGCATCAGCTGCTACCAGGAGTAGAACAAGCCTAGGAAGCAACAGCTTACTTTTGAGGAGTGACCAGCCTCCCTCCTTTTCCACAACAAAGACACGGACCTTTCCAGCACCAGAACCGCTCTTTCCAGCCGGATCAGCATCTTCAATGATCAGATCCTCCACCGAGCAGCACCAACAAAACCTCCTTCCTCCACTAATGACTAGTAACAACTGGGCATCCAAACCTTTTTTTATGACTAAGACGGACTGTATGTATCTATAAAATGATAGTTGCTGTGATTGCTTATAGCATTGTGTTTTACTTAGGTCAGGATGGTATTTATGTGTAGCAGACAGGGTCTTGCATGCAAATAACCTCCTGTATATTAACGTGGCACCTTTTTCTGTGCAAAACACAAACATATCTCTTCATTTTAACTTAATACATACACAAACACAACATTGAGCGTTTTAAGTCATTTAAACTGACTTTAAACACTCTTTCTTAAACTCTTCTTTGCTACAAAGACTTGGTCTTTGTTACAGTTGGGCTGCCTTCCCCCACTGTCACATGGTCAGTAAGGCACCTTCGTTCACACCTTTGATCACCCTTTTGTTCTCTCTCACCCACACACACACACACCTCCTTCATTGTGTATAGTGTTTAGTGTAGTCTACACTGTGTTTTATTTGTTTCATTTAAATAAATTTTCTTAAGACGTGCTGTGGTTATTAGTGTTGTACAAGAGTGAATGAAATTGCCACCATCTTCTATGTAGAACTCAGAATCCTTCAACCTAACTATTGATAAGGCAATTCAGTTATAATTATTCATTTAATTATCTATCAATTTCCATATCAATAGTTTAGTGAATAATGAGACTGAGGTTTTATTAATTGGCTATCGTTTTCCCTTCACTGAGGAAGGGTGGTGCCCCGAGGTATTAAAGGTGCACTATGCAAGTTCATTTACTTTCACTTCTGTTGACATTCAAACTCAAACAAAACAGAGGTAGCCCGCCCCTCCCTCCCATAGTTCCCTCCCTCCCATGCTTCCGTAACTCAACTCTTGTCGGTGATTGGCCAGGAAGGTTTGTTATGTTATGGGGCACGGCCTGTGCCCCTTGTGTTTATTTGCAGTTTGTGACGCCTGTGCGGTCTCCAGAGCCTGGGTTTTTTTTACAGTGAATTTAGGGGCAGGCAGCTAGCGGATCGTGGAAAGATGTCGGCGAATTGAGACAAAAATATAATCGGGCAGAAAGTAAACAAACTTGCATAGTGCACTTTTAATATTAATATTACAATATCATATTTTTTGATAGTCAAATAAATAACATCATTAGGTAAATTGACTCAACACATGGTGTCCACTTGTGTCCCCAACAGGTGTGCAGCGCTACCATGGCAAACCATTTTCCAACACCATTTGAGGAATTACCCCAACATTGGCGACCTGTGTGAGGCATTATCCCAACAGCCCTTTATTATTTTTGTTGAAGGAACCTTGTTTCCTATTTTATTTTCCTATTTCTGATACATTGTTACTGCAGCTAAAGTCCAGTCTCTGTATTACTAATAATACTATTTAGGAACCTCGTTTCCTATTTTATTTTCTAATGCTTCTTGTGTGCATTCCTGTGCAGTAGGCATAATAAATACAATCAAGTCCATCCTTTCACCTGAGTCCAGTCGTCAACTTCCTGTCCTCTGTTCACATCAGTGTATGAGGCACAACTTTTACATGTAATTGCTTTCAGACGGATATATTTGTTATTTTGAAGCATTTATTGGCGTAAGTGTAATGGATTTTGCCTTTCACAGAGTGGAATAGTGGTAAGTCTCTCTCCTCTTTATAAATGATTTTAAGACAGAGTTATCCAAATTGTTTTATGGTGGCTTCACATTTTTTATGGCTTCACATTTTAATTGCCCTCATTTTTTTCTGAAAAACAATATCTGGTAAGTTTATTTGACCATGCAAGCGAATTGCAAATAATTGGCTGCACAACCTGATATATTCCATAGCATAAAAGAATTTCCCTAAAATGCAATTATTCTGGAAAAAAAGGCCCAGGTAATCCAGGGGGCTATCAAAGTTCAATGTAAAGACATAGGCTGTGGGAAGTCATACAGGAAAATATTTAAAGTATACATTTCCCTTGGTCATGCTAAGAGGTTTGTCTTTGGGGAATATGGGGGAAGTTGTGTGGGAATACAGACCTATAAAAGGTGATAGAGGCGGGAAGATAATTGATGAGTCCTGGTTGTTTTTAATGCATTGTGACATTAGGAAGATCTTTTTTATAGTTTAATTTTACTTACGGAATATTATTGGAAATATTTTCTTTTACAGATTTTTTTCTCTTGACTTTAGGCTTGTCAGATTATGGTAATGGAGATGCTATGGAAGTGATGGCAGGATTACGGAACAGGTGACACTTTGAATGACTTGCGATACCTATTGGCAACTACCACGAACAAATCTGCCGCCCAGCTCCCTCCAACTGAAGACGCTTTCAGAGAGCATGCCCAAAGGGCATGATACCAAACCTTGATCTAAAGTCACAGTCACATTCCCAAACCTGATTCTGATAACCCCGGCAACTGTGGATGGTACTATAGTGAAAATTGAATTGGGGTTGTAATATTCACACAGGATTCTGCAGCAGTAGAAGTTCGAGATACAACACATCTCTTCTGCAAGGATAGTGAATGCAAAGAGGGTGCAAAATTTCCCTGTGTGCTTGCAGGTCTCAGGTGCATTGACAGCTGTGACTGCATGATTGTTCAAATGTTAGCGTCCTTCCAACTGGTCTGGAAAATGAAGAGTTGGCAGATACTCAGTGATGAGGAATGTCACCCATGAAATGTACACATTTCATATACAGAGAGTACACACTAATCACTCACTCACTGCTACTAATTCACACTGATAGAACTGCATCTTGTCACTTGTCGAGAGATGATCTACTAAAAACAGTCAGACTTGGACTCTTTTCATGTCGGTACATATGCTGTCAAATCAGTACACACTTAAAATAGATGGACACATCACATTTGGAACTATTTGGAAGTATTTCTATGCTTGTATAAAACAAATGAGTGGAACTAGTTCAGGCAGGAAACTCGGGTCATTCTACATTACCTATGCGGTTGTCTGCGTCAGCGAGAGTACTCCAATCACAGAGCGGCAACAGCAAAGAACCTATTACATCGGTCTATTTAAGCACAATCAGCATGAACGCCTTTGCTGGGAAGCAGAAGTGGGATTCCACGGTTGATTCTGGAGGAGAGGTTTTTGGCGGGAGAATTTGGAAAGTTTGGCGTTTCTGTTGAATAGTTACCTATTAATTGGGAATTAATTTCGGACAAATGGAGAGTGATGAGGTGGAAGGGAGTAAAAAGAAAAGGAAGAAAGGTAGTGAAAATGAAAGCGATGAAAGGTTATTTGTTGTAGGGATGAAAGCGGTTGGAAAAAGGTGGAACAATAATCAAATATTCAGTGACAATCACCTTGTCGGGAAATTTGTCAAAAAGGAAATCGGGGATGTTAAGGCTGTTAGGGTATGTCGAAGCGGTATTGTAGTAATTGAATGTACAACAAAGAAACAAAGGGAAAAAGCACTTAAAATCAGAATTTTTGATCTTTCTTCCGTTATCTGTTTTAAAATGAATCCAAAGCCAACTAAGAAGGGTGTGATTGGTGGTGTACCATACTGTGAAAGTTGACTCTCTTTTGGAGGTGGAGGGAGTTTGTGCAGCTCGGCGCCTGAAAAGTTATAGAGAAGGGAAAGAACAAGACAGCATGGCAGTGATGCTGGAATTTAATCAAGAATTACCGGACAGGATATATTTGGATTACATAAGTTATAGGGTGAGAGCCTATGACAGGGTGCCACTACGATGTTATTGGTGCCAAGAATACGGGCGTGTTGCCGCAGTGTAGGGCGAAAACATTTAGATGTAGACGGTGTGGCAAATCGGGGTGTGCAGAATCTGAATGTAAACTCACGAAAGAGCAAGCGGTTTGTTTTCATTGCGGGGGGATCATGAAATTGGAGATAAACAATGCAATTGGAAAAAATTTGAAAGAGAGGTGGAACAAGTGCGGACCCAAAGTAACTTATCATATGCCGAAGCTGCAAAGAAGGTGAAGATAGAAAAGGGAAATGTGAGCAAAGAACTGCGTACTGCAAAGAAAGTGATAAAAGAACCAAGGCCTGACACAGAATCTATAAGTATGGATAAGAGGAGATTTTTGGCATTTGTTGCAAATATAAATTGTGCAAAGGAAATTGAGTCAAAGACGGATAGGATTAGTGTGGCATCTTGATAATGATAAATTGCCTGCAGTACCACGCCACGCCACGCCACATGGCGGCACTTATCAATGTATTAATTAATGGGTCCTCATAATAGATTGAACCAGAGAATAATTATCTTGTTCAGCGCTCGTTCTTCTATGCATTCGTATGAAGTGGTTAATAAACAGTCTGCAAAATATAAAAAATCCTCTGCCTGATCAATACCACTCGGTCAAGTTACAACATTATTGGCAAAGAGGATTCTGGATGGACAAGATTAAAGCCGATTGAGGATGGATTCAGCACAGGAGTGACAATCAAGGACTGATTTCATGCAATACAGTGACTTTCGGGCTAAAGTAAACGGGAAGATTCAAGGAAGGAAAAATAAAAATGAATGCAATGATAGGCACTCTGTCGGCATACGAGCCTAAAGAACAGCCATGGGACGAGTACTGTGAAATTCTTGAGCAGTTTTTTGAAGCTAATGGCATTGATGACGGGGCTATCCTCATCAGCGTAGTGGGGCCTGCTACGCACAAACTTATGAGAAACTTGCTCAGTCCAGAGAGGCCTTGCTCGAAAACGTATAATCAGTTAAAGACTTTGATGAAAAACCACTTTAGTCCGAAGCCAAGTGAAATTGTGCAGAGATATAAATTCGATTCTCGCTCCCGGCAGCCTGCAGAGTCCGTGAGTGCTTGCGTAGCCGAGCTGCGGGAATTGGCGCGCGATTGCAATTACGGCCCTACATTGGAAGTAATGTTAAGGGACAGACTTGTATGTAGGATAAACGACGACCGCATCCAAAGACGCTTACTATCTGAAACGGACCTTACGTTCGTGAAAGCGTATAAAATCGCCGTTGCAGCAGAAGCTGCTAGTAAGAGCGTCCAAGATTTGCAGGTAAAAGTAATGTGCAACCAAGTAAAGGCAGAGGATGGAGCGACCGCGAGAAAGGAGGGAAGGCATAAAACAAATGCAATCCTGAGGGGCAGAGAATGTTACCGATGCCACGGGCAACATGTTGCAGCCCAATGAAATTTAAAGACGCGAAATGCTACTGCTGTGGAAAAATCGGACACGTTGCAAAAGCTTGCCGCAACCGGAATAAGGAGGGCGCGAGAACCAGTGAAACGAAACCACAAAGAGCAGAGGGAAACCGGCATCAGCACCGCTCCCATAACATCAGCGAGAGCGCAGATGACAGTGAAAGTTCCAAAGTGGAAGAAGCGTTTAAATTAGGGTGCATGCACGCGGAAACATCTATACAGAAAGTAAAGCCTTTCAAAGTGAGCATTGAAGTGAACAGGAAATTGGTGGACTTTGAAATTGATACAGGTTGCAGCGTGAGTATAATGAATGAAAACGATTTCAATGAAACGTGGAAAGGAAATGAACGCCCACAATTAAAACACACAAAGTTGTTACTTAAGTCTTATACCGGGGAGAAAATCGCAGTAGCCGGTGTTGCTGAAGTGAAAGTAAAGCATGCAAAACAAGAGAAAACACTTCCTCTAGTGGTGGTGAGAGGTACTGGTCCGAATTTGCTGGGAAGACGATGGCTGGAGGCTATAAAATTGAAGTGGGATGAAATTAAAAACGTGAGAACTGAGCCACAATCTTTACAGGGTGTGTTAATTAAAAACAAAGATGTTTTTAAAAAGGAACTTGGCTTATTGAAAAGGACGAAAGCGAAAATTCAAGTGTCTGCAGAGGCTCGCCCTAAATTCTATCGTCTGCGCTCCGTTCCCTATGCTATGAAGGCTAAGGTGGAAGAAGAGGTAAACAGACTGGTTATAGAGGGCATTATATCACCTGTTAAGTACGCGGAGTGGGCAGCACCCATAGTTCCTGTTCTAAAGCCGGACGGCTCTGTTAGGATATGCGTTGACTATAAACTCAGAGTAAACAGTGCCTCCTCACTTGAACAATACCCAATTCCGCGGGTTGAGGATCTCTTTAATGCACCAGCTGGTGGAAAACAGTTTTCCAAACTCTATTTAAGTCACGCCTACCAACAAATTGTAATGGAGAATGAATCCAAAAAGTACCTCACTATAAACACACACCGAGGGTTGTTTACCTACAATAGGTTACCATTTGGAGTGTCATCAGCGCCAGCAATATTTCAAAGAACAATGGAGAGTCTGTTGCAGGGGCTACCCTTAGTTGCTGTGTATCTTGATGATATTCTGCTAACAGAAAGTGATGAAGCAGAGCACCTGAAGACCCTGGACGAAGTTCTCAAACGCCTGGGAGAAGCTGGCCTACAACTGCGCAGAGACAAGTGCGTGTTTCTGCAAGACGAGGTTGAGTATTTGGGTCACAAAGTGGATGCTGAAGGCTTACATCCAGTGCAGAACAAGGTGTGAGCTATTGAAGAAGCCCCAGCTCCCAAAACAGTAACTGAGCTGAAAGCCTACCTGGGCCTGTTAAATTATTATGACAAATTCCTCCCAAATCTGGCCACACACTTAGCTCCATTACACCACCTACTAAGAAAGGATGTATCCTGGGTTTGGAAGACAGAACAAAAGCGAGCGTTTCAAACATCAAAGCAAATGCTATAATCAGCCAAAGTTCTGAGTCATTACTCCGCAGACAAGGAGTTAGTGCTAGCCTGTGACGCCTCACCGTACGGCGTTGGTGCTGTGCTGTCACACGTCATGGCAGATGGTACGGAAAAGCCATTAGGCTTCATGTCCCGAACACTAACACCTGCTGAGAGACGCTACTCACAGCTGGACAAGGAGGGGTTAGCAATCATGTTCGGAATTAAACGATTTCATAAATACATTTATGGGCGAACATTTACCACTAGCACAGACCACAAACCTTTGATCTCGCTGTTCCATGAGAAGAAACCGGTGCCACAAATGGGGTCGCCTAGAGCACAACCCTCATGCGAGCATACGAATACAAAATAATTTACAAACCTGGTAAGGATCATGCTGTGCAGGCTGCCGCTTCCCCACACTGAGGTGGATGAGGAACCAAATCAGGTACTAATGATTGAGATTATGGATGATCCACCGGTCACAACCAGACAAGTAAAACAGTGGACAGCAACAGATCAAACACTCGCCCAAGTCCAGGAGTGGTGCCTCAAAGGATGGCTGCCAATGGTAGATCCAGCATTCAAGCCATACAGCCAGAAAAGGCTAGAATTGAATGTGAAGGGTGGGTGTGTAATTTGGGGGGCAAGAGTGGTTATTCCAAAAAAGGGCAGGAAGTCCATTCTAAAACAGCTGCATCACACACATCCAGGCATATGCAGGATGAAGGGTTTGGCACGCTCCTACATATGGTGGCCAGGGATGGATGCCGATATTGAGCAGGAAGTGCAGTCCTGTCAGTTGTGCCAGGAGAACAGGAAGTCTCCAGCAGGAGCACCCCTACACCCGTGGGAGTGGCCCGAAACTCCCTAGAGCTGACTCCACATTGACTACGCAGGACCGTTCCTTGGAAAAATGTTTTTTGTCATTGTGGATTCCCATTCCAAATGGCTTGAGGTGTATCCAACCAAAGCAGCAACCAGCCAGGTAACCACTGAAAAGCTCCGACACTGCTTCAGTACACGTGGCTTGCCTCAGACGCTAGTGTCGGATAATGCTACGTGTTTCAGAAGCTCAGAATTTGCGGCGTTCACAAAACAGAACGGCATACAGCATATCACATCTGCACCCTTCCATCCCGCCCCAAATGGTCTCGCAGAAAGTGCCGTTCAGACGTTCAAACAAGGGATGAAGAAAACAAAAGGGGACACTTTTAAGACCAAGTTGGCCAGATTCCTATTCAATTACCGAATAACGCCACAGACAACTACTGGATTATCTCCAGCTGAGATGCTCACGTCCAGGAGATTACGCTCCACACTGGATCAGCTGTTACCAGATGTGAAGTCCAAAATCTGCAACAAACAGCTTAAACAAAAAGAGCAGCATGACGTGCACAGTAAATGGAGGAGTTTTTCGCCTGGTGATGATGTGTATGTACGCATCTACAGCCATGGTCCCAAGTGGATCCCAGCTGTTATTAAGGAAAACACTGGACCTGCCTCATATACTGTTCAGACAGGAAATGGACAGTCTCTAAGGAGACATGTTGACCAAATCAGAAGATGTCACACAATGGTGAGCAGTGACACCAGCTTCGCAGGGATCTGAGGAACCTTTCAGTCTGCAGAGCCAATCTTCAAGTCCGCTACAGCCATTGGAGGTCGTGCCTGAGGTTTCTGGTGCCCCTACCCCAGTTAGCGAGGCAGGAACAACTCCGGAAGAACTTTCCCCTGCCGACACACCGCCTGACTTGAGAGCAGAACCTCCTGCTGCATTGAGGCGTTCAGTGAGAGCAAGACAAGCTCCCGCTCATCTGAGAGACTTTGTAAAATAGTAGCGAGATCCTTCAAAAAAGAGCAAGAATGTGCTCTGGGACTCACTGGAAGGCTGACAGTCTATTCAATTCAATTCATTTGTATAGCGCTTTTCACAGATAGACTGTCACAAAGATGCTTTACAGTGAGAAATTAACTAAATGAAAGGGCAGTGCCCAGCCTATTCCCCACTACAGCAAATGAGGCAAAAAACTCACAGTAGGGAGAAAAATCCTCAAACAGTGGTGAGAAAAACTCCCCAGTGAGAAGAAATCTCAGGAGGAACCCGACTATAGTGGGGAAGCCCATCCTCCGTGGGCTAGCTAAATAATAACAAAATAAAGTCAAACAGAGTCTACCCACCTTCCTAGATTATTTTCTCCTTTTTTTGCCTCAGGAGTTCATGGATGGTGGTGTTAAAATAAATAGGGGGAGGGAGTGGAAAATGTGAATGTAGATGTTTTCTGTTAAGTTACCCCGATTGGGTAAATCTTAAGGGGGGAGGGATGTGGCATCTTGATAATGATAAATTGCCTGCAGTACCACGCCACGCCGCATGGCGGCACTTATCAATGTATTAATTAATGGGTCCTCGTAATAGATTGAACCAGAGAATAATTATCCTGTTCAGCGTGCATTCGGTCTTCCATGCATTCGTATGAAGTGGTTAATAAAGTCTGCAAAATATAAAAAATCCTCTGCCTGATCAATACCACTCGGTCAAGTTACAACAATTAGGATGATGGTCCATGCAGCAAGGGAGGTTCTTGGTATTACTGATGTGAAGGGAGAGGAAATTCAAGAGATTTTAGGGAGAGGATTTGGCGAGAGCCAAATGCAAATCAACTAGTTGGGTATTAAATTCGTAATTGGAAATAGTGGGTTAGGGTTATGGATCAGGGCCCATATTCACAAAGCATCTTAGCCCTAAAAGTAGGTCTTAGCTGCCAGATTTAGGAGAAACTCCTTTAAAAAATGGGCGTGTCATTCGTAAATTTAGGACTCCTAATTATTTTTACTAAGAGTTATTCACAAAGCATTTTAGGCCTAAAAGTAGCTCCTAAGTCTGGGAGAGCTTAAAAGTAGTCAAGAGGACTCCTAACTCACTAAAACCTACTCACAAAGAATCAGAAAATGGCTGCTGCTGTTGAAAGACGGAATGACTTGGAAATTCTGAATGATGTGCAGTTGTTGAAAAGATATCAGATCGACCATGAAGGGATTTTATTTGTTGTTGACTTGGTGAGGGAGAGAATTAGCCTACGTCTCCAACCATGAGAAACAACCCAATAAGCTCCGAAATAAAATGTTTGCCAACAGTCCCGTTACCAACAATTTAAATAACAAAAGCACAATACAGCAAAAGGCTGAGGTAGCATTTATTATTCTCATGAAGAAACTACATCCAATTTACATGTTATATCATTCAGCTAAGTACAATTCATACAGAAGTGCAAAAAGGAATAACTGGCAACATACTGACAAAAAAATAGCAGTCAGCTTTTTGAATGCAGGACATGGAAAACAAAATATCTAGACAACCATAACTTACGTAAGGACAGCAATAAAACACAGCACGCAGTGTACAGTTTGCGTTTGAATAAATATTATTTACAATGTCACAGCTATTCAAGAATTCCACCATAGCGTGACGATGCTAGTCATCCAAACTGAAAATACTCAACAGACAGCAGGTTGTCCAGGCTTTTAAGGTGGTAAGTCGGTCATATGCATTTTGGGTTTTTCCCTTTCCTGCTGTGTTTAACATAGCTTCTTGTGCATGTTCAGAATCTGCAAAGTAACATTGCCCAAACCCATGCCACAGAAAGTTACTCTTTCCAAATAGAAAATGCAGCCCCTGAACTGCGTGAACCCCTCATTTGTTGTCCAGCCTTTTCTTCCGTAACTTGTCCAACTCATGATGTAACACATTTACATAATGCCTATAAAGCGGCTAGTTTGGTACACCTTTGATCAAAGCTAGGTAGAACAGAGGCTGGGAAGAATTTGGTTAGTGTGTATTGCCATGTCGAGAAGATGCGGTTTACTTCAGTACGAAGGCAAATTCCCATTGTATGGACTTCCAAAAGCAGACGAAGAGAAAAAGACCAAAATTCATGTTTAACACTATTCCTCAGAAGTACAATGGCAACCTTTCATAGTAGCTTCTTTCCAATATCCACACTTCCCATTTCTGAAAATTCCCAAGTTCAAAAGCATTTAATGCACGCTTAATGAACCCCTATCCTACAATCGCTTCAGACAGTGTGAAGGGCCAAGTATGCAGAAAGGAAGGAGTGATTATTAAGATGACAAACAAGAAAATATTCCAATGTAAATGAAGTTACGTCAGGTTTGTGAAGCTTCTTTCATTGGGCAATATGCTCAGTGCAAATTATGCAACTCTGATCTAATTATTTGCTTATTTATTGACACCTGTATTAGCCAATTTATTACAGTATTTATTTGTGATTTTGAACGTTTGAATGTTTGTAGTTAAAAGGTCTGGAAGCTATTTGACTTGATTCACAGATTTCAGAATATGTGTTCTCTTTATATCATTCTTTGCTCATAAACATAAATGCTGCCTGGAAAGTGTGTCCTAACGTCAAGTGCATCCTGACACAAGAGGACAAAACCCTGCTGCACTTGAAGTCTTGACTACTTGTGCACTTTGGCCAAATCCCAGAAATACGTCACCCAAGTGGCAACTTAACTAAGTACAAAGACCATTAGGACCATTGGGGTATTACGACGAAACCCGTGTTCCCTTCATTGGGGGAGAACTGCTCCCTGAATTGCAGGAAGCCAATCACAAGAGAGCGGGCTTTTAGGGAGGGAGGCCTTAAAGAGACACAAGCCAAAACAGCCCATTTCAGACTGAGGGAGCCTGATGTGCTGTACACACAGCCTGTACAGCAGTAAATAGGCCCACAAAAATGAAAATGATAATCTGGGAAATGAGCATAATATGACCCATTTAATAATTATGATTAAGCCTTGAAATAATATTTATTATAAAAAAAAATTATGACATAACCCGTATGATTCTTGATTTTATGCACAATTTTTCCCTAACATTCTATACTTGGCTGTCTTTAAATAGATAAGTCTAAAAATCCTGAGCAGCTGGACTTCCGATGTCAGTGGACAATGAGATCATTTGTCGTAGGTAATCAAACAAGGAAACCCAGTCCTCACTATTCCTGTAGTAAGTTCCAAAAATAAATTTATCCGTAAACAATGCAAAAATAAAGATCAAGTTTAAGAACATGCACTCAGAATTATTGCATTATCATCACTCCAAGTGCATTCTGTATGCCACAACTTAAAACTGATTTCATTTTTATATCCCAGGCACATCTACACATTTTTCCTTATACAATTGCCATTATTATGTCCAATGCCCTGAGAAAGCCTGTCACAGGAAATAAGCCTGCATAGACCTGCCTGAACAATGGTCCCATCCCCTGGAAGGAGCTTGGGCAGAGACATCATCTCATAGTGTCAGCCATAAGTACATTTCCTAGAGGGCAGACTGTCTGCAAGTCACCTAAATAAATACAATTATAAAATTCATTGAAGTAAGATAAATGTACAGCCACCTTGTCATCAAAGCAAACTCTACTGCCCTGCAGAAGTGGAGAATAGATTGCCCCTTGTTTCTTCCATGATCTAATCACATCACTGCTATGGACACGAAGGTTTTCAAATATGAAATTCTCAAGTGAACAAGGAAACCATTTCTTCATGTACAAGAAATGACCCCAGGAAGAGATTTTAGATCTAGCTGACTAAAATGGTTGAACCATTGTACCCCAATATGGCGTCTTGAAAGTATGAACCGATTCCTGTGACAGTAAAGAGGTAGGCCCTAGTATGCTCCCTGCTGGAGATTCCTTTCGTAGTTCTCCTGACAGACTTGCACACGCTTAGTGAAGTAATGCAGGTCTGAAATGGCCTTGAGGAGGTCATTCTGCACCAGACAGATGTCAAAGAGCTCACAGGTGGAGGCTGTGCGTGTCTCTGTACCATTAGTATCCAAGAACACCTGCAGAACACCAAGGCAGAAGAGGAACACTGAGGGCTCACTGACAGACAGTATACATTATAGTCACAGAAATAAATCTGAGTAAAGTTACTGCACCACAGCATCCACTTTACATTGGACTGTTTTGATCCAAGACCCACTGATTTACGGTATCAAAAAAGACACCAATATCCTCCCCTTTTCCACACAAACACTCCTGCCCGCAGGAGTGCCTGTTAGCACAAAAAAAAGCCAATTGGTGCCGAAGTAATCACTTGCTTGTTTCCATTTATAATTTACAAAAAACCCATTATTTCTCAAAGCACAGTAGACTTGCATAGGTATAAGCTCACCTTCGGATGAACTATTGTCTCCTCATCATTTAGACGAATGTTGTCATCAATAAAGATGTGCTGCACCTTGGGGTCAAAGGGATCAATCCAAAGAGGCTTCCCACCCTGAATGGACAGGGCATTGTGGGCCCACCTGCAGGACAGGCAACTGTTAAATATTACCCTGATCCCACACGCAGACGCGCTCAATGAGGCATAAACTGACTAATTAAGAATACATTACATGCAGATACTACATCACAACATCAACACTCAAGATTAAGACTAAAAGAAACAGTCCAATAAAGACTCTTGCTTGTGCTTTCCTCCCCTTTCAGACTGTTGAACACACATTTAATAAGGTCATACTTTACAACCCATTTCTGTAAAAGTCAGGGACAGAAAAAGCTAGAAAAAAAGAGCAGTGATTCATGTATCATCTTTAACAGTATTAAATTAAAAATACTACAAGTACAAATAATGTTTTACTTTATCATTATTATTGGAAATACATGGTCTTTCCGAATGTAATGCCTGTAACAAGTTCCAACAAGTAATTGCTTGGGATGCGCCGATTCAAACGCCAGCATCAGGTATCCGTCCGATACCGTGCGTGTACTCTTACTCCTACTCATAAAAGCGCGCTGATAAAACAGCATCCGATACCAGTGGTGGGCATGGTTCCGCTAACTTTGTTAACTTTGTCTTAACTTTGTCAATCCTTCGCTGACTAATTAGCTTCCACTAAATTTAGTTCCACTAAATCCATGTCCGCAAATTTTTTTTTTCCCCGCCTGCAAAGAAAATAAAGTGTAATAGGTTGTGAACCCTATAATCATACATGTTTGCTCCCATTTGTTGTGCGCACATCTACATCAGTCAGTCTGGCTCGCTGTTGGCTGACAATGCATTTGTCTATGCAGTAGCAGCTGAGGAGCATGATGTAATTTCACAGTTAAGTTTACTTCAAGTGGCGTAGCCAGAACTGAAAATTTGGTACAGAAAATTGCAATAATCATTAGTGCTTACTTGTTCCTTTATTAACACGTTTTCCAGTTACAAGAATTATCCATTGACAATTACTGACAGCTTTCTTCTGAATGCATTCTAAGGGTGACGAACAAGTAGGCTAATTCAGTTCAAAAAGATCATTTAGGCTACTAATAATATGCCTTACGAAAGGTAAACTGCTCTGGAACTTCCATGCTACCTTTTTGGCACATCAGATGATATAACCTTTGCTTCATGATCACTTAAATTAAATCAAAGAAAAAGATTTTAAACATGTTCACCCAATTTTGAATAAGCCTGATTGAATCGCACCAAATTGCGCGTACAAATGAATTATGAAAAATGATTGTGAACAAGTAAGGAGGAGGTTTCAATGGGATGCCATGTGCTTATCTAATTTTTCAGTTCCGGCTACGCCACTGCAGAGCGTGTACATCGGCCAAGCCAGAACTGAAAATTGGGTAGACGCGAGAGTCAATTTAACTCTTCCCCCTCACAGCCCTAAAGATAACACAGCAGTGTGTACTCTGTGGGGAGCTGGCTGCTGCAACCTTATCTCCACACAGAGCTGCTGATGTGATAACACCCATTTACTCAGGCATTTTCAGAAATAAACAAAGAAATGATGGCCCATTCAGTTTTATTATTACAAATAAATAATTACTGAATAAAAGTATATATTTTATTTTTCAGGATAACCTCACCTTCAAGACAATGTTTTTTTATATCCCAATATTCCAGTTAGAGAAAGAGAAATTTCACTATAGATGTCAACTCATTTTATAAATACAGAGTTTTTATAATTACAGGTCCAATAAAGTTCAATTTATGCTAATGTTTTTTATTTTTATTGAGCACTCATATGCCTTCAATTATGCATCTACCCTGAAACTGTTGACGTCATAGTCTCGATCTCATATAAGCTTCAAATAGAGTCGTCCACAGACGCTTATGGGGAAATCCCGGTGAGACGTCGAGAGGCGCTTGTGGGGAAATAAGGGATGGGCGTTGAGAGGCGCTAGTGAGGGGGAAAGAGTTAAAACAACTTTTAGTGCTCAATCATATGTCCTACCAATACATTCACTTCCAAAACATTTCGCACCAAACATGTTATTTACTCAGAATAATGAAATGCACACAGTATCCCCCACTCAAAGCCATTTTGGCATGATATCAATTTTTGCCATCTACTCCCATGTTAAATGAAAATCTGCCCTGTGATCCAGAAGAGTTGACCTAACACAACAAAACTTATACCACCAATCAGCATTGATGACAGATACATAAACACCACATTTGGAAGACATTGCTCCATTCAAAACTCCAACAGAGCTTTGATTCACTTCCAATCACTTTACATGGGGTGAAATTTCAAAGTCGCACCAATTCAGGATCAAGATCCAAATTGCAATAATTTCATAATGTTGCGTCAAACATGTTATTTAATCAGTTTGAACAACAAAATGAACACAGTATCCCCTACTCAAAGCCATTTTGGCATTATATCACTTTTTGCCATCTACTCCCATGTTAAATTAAAATCTGTCCTGTGATCAAGAAGAGTTGACCTAACACAACAAAACTTATAGCACTAATCAGCCCTCATGATAGATACTTACACACCAAATTTGGAAGACGTTGCTCCATTAAAATTGCTGACAGAGCTTTGATCCACTTCCAAACCATTTAGCATTGGCCGAAATTTCAAAGTCGCACCCATTCCCGATCAAGATCGAAATTAGAGTAATTTCATAGTATGTTGCGTCAAACATTTTATTTAATCAATTTGAATAATCAAATGCAAATAGTATCCCCTACTCAAAGCCATTTTGGCATTATATCAATTTTCTCCATCTACTCCCATGTTAAATGAAAATCTGTGCTGTGATCCAGAAGAGTTGACATAAAACAAAACTTATACCACAAATCAGCATTTATGATGGATACATACACACCAAATTTGGAAGACGTTGCTCCATTCAAATTTCTGACAGAGCTTTGATTCACTTCCAATCATTTAGCATGGGCTGAAATTTCAAAGTCGCACGGATTCCGGATCAATATCCAGATTACAACTAACTCCAAGCAAACATAAGAGATATGGTGCCTAGAAAGCTCCATGCCACACATGAAGTGAATCTGGCCACTTGTTTCATAGCAGATGATTGTGAAGGATTTTCCCATTGAAAGAAAATGGGAAAAATTACAAAAAATTGTTAAAAATAGAAATATTAAAAATTTTTCAAAACTGGGAACAATTTTGGTAGACATTGTCCCAAGAAAGTGCTATACCAAATTTTTATGAAATCCGGCCAGTAATTTTGGAGAATATTTTTAAAGTTTTCAGGTGAAAAAACAAAAAATTAATTTAAAAAAAGAAAAAAAAAAAAAAAATTTTTTCACAAAACCACAAACAATCTTGGTAGACATTTTCACAAGGAAGTGCCATACCAAATTTGAAACAAATCTGGCCAGTAGTTACGGAGAAGAAGATTTTTGAAGTTTTCAGGTGAAAAAACACAAACAAAATTCATAAAAAAACACAACATATTAAACATATTTCAAAACTGCGAACAATCTTGGTAGATATTGTCCCAAGAAAGCTCCATACCAAATTTCAAGCAAATACGCCCAGTAGTTTCAAAGTAGAAGACCTTTAAAGATTTTGCTAACGGATGACGATCACTGATCGGCGGTGAGGTAAAAAACACAATACGACCTTTGGAATGTTAAGGTCACCATAATTTATTGCATCTGTATATCATCAATAACTCACTGCCTATCAGGCAAATTTTGGTGAGGTAAAAAAATATGATTGTTATTCAAAATAACATCATTCAGCCCATAATGTTTTACCCTTCCAGAATCGCAAAATGAAGTTAAGGTCACCATCCAATTTATTAGAATGCATCTGCATATCCCATCAACATAGCCATTGTTACAAAAAATGAGCGGAATACATTAAAAAAAGTTCTCGAAATATCGGACCATAAATCAGTTAGAAATGGTTAATCACCTGTAATGATCTTGAAAAGTAGAAGACGGTCAAATACTGACTGGTGTCTGCGCATTCCCCAACTAACCTCGCTACCACATTTGAAGAAATTCCATCAACTCGTTCTTCAGATATTGCATTAATAATAGAGCGGGATTTACATACGTCATACAGACGCACCTGAATACCAACGCATGGCAGGGGGAAAAAAAACAAAAACAAGATCTAATGGAGTGTGACCTAGAGGGACTGTAACAGTTAGCATCTGCTGGCTGCAGCATAAAGGGGAGAAGCACACATTAGAATCGGATATTACAAAATTAGGGCATTTTATTAACAAAGGCACGAGAGGTCAGGTCAACAAAGACCCTAAACATAAAGGAGGACAACAGGTCAGGCTGAGTGGACTGGAACTCCTTAAAGGCCCAGAATGTTGGATGCTCGTTCTTTTCTGTGTGCGCCCCTTCAGGAGCGTACCCAGAGTCCTTTTATAGGTACAGGCAAGGCTAGGACAGGTGTGGCTTACCTGTAAATTAAAGGATTTAGGCCAACACAAGTAGTAATTTTGAATTATGGTTTTATTACAAGTAAATTGCTCCATAATTACACTACCTGTAGCTCTTTCCGGTTTACTTTACCACCCATGGTGAATTTCAGGCTGTAAAAGTCAGCAGCCTCAATCCGAAATCAACGTTAATGAGGCGCGAGTCACGTGACCCACGTGACCTCAGAGTAAGGATAGCCGAAGTAAAACTTAGCTGGATGTCAATGGAAGCAAAGTGATGAAGGCCCAGTCCCAATACTCGCACTTCTGCCCTTGTGCCCCTCAACTGCACGTTCACGCTAAGGGGTGCAAGAGCGTATGGTGTCTCAATTCCCCAGTGTTGTTCACCAGGGGTGCCATCTTGCACCCTTAATGCACCCCTCCCCCAAGTGGGCATCAGACCTCACTTTGCTGAAGGCTGTTACCCAAAATTCCTGTAGTGTCTTAACGTTTCCAACAGCTAGCCAATGGGGAGGCAAAGCGGCTGTTACCGCGAGAAATCTGAAGTTGCGGCGATTGGAGGCCAACGCGATAGAGAGAAAATCTCTTTTCAAGTGTAAGTGCAAATTATTTTTGATCAAAAATTGACATTCATAAATATATATTAGCAGCATTTGCAGCCAGAAAATTTGTAATGAGCTCATTTTGTGGATAAAAATCTAAAATGTCTCAGTTTCAACATTTGCAATGTTATCTCTGTTCTATTGTATTGGCTCATGTGATCTGAAAGTCATTGCATTTTGATTTTATTCACAATTTACACTTCGTCCCAACCATTTCAGAATTGGGGTTATAATTATAGGGCATGTATTGGTCTTGGTTATTCAGCCGATTGTTTCTTTTGCTATTATTTTCACATAGGGACGGACGAGATGACCTTTAATTTTATAAAGCTGAGGGCTGAGAATGACAAGCTGTTCTCTCCTGAGTCCTGAACCAAAACTGAATGAATGAATGAATGAATGAATGAAAATTTATTTTCCTGAACATTTTGACATCAGTATGCAACGGAAACATAACCAATGAAAAAAATAAATCAAATGATAATAATAAAAAAAACCAAAAAAATAATAATAATAAATAACAATCGTCAAGTTCTGTCTTATGTTCAGAAAAAAGGAGTAGAGGGAAGCATGAGCTTATGAATCCCTATCCCTTCTTTCATTTAAATTATCGTGTCCCCAGTCAATGTGGTCAATGTTGAACAAACTTAGCTCCTTCCAACATTTTCAATATAAGTCAAATAATATAACATGTTCTGTTATAATATGCTTAATCATAATATATAGAGTATATGGAGAGAGTTATATATAATTATATAGTGTAGTTAATAATATAATAGGTCATTAGTCTATATAATATAATTATATGGTATAATTAATAATATAATAGGTCATCATTCTATATATATATACACACACACACAAGTATACATTCATACATACATACATACCCACATGTATATATACAAAGCACATGTATATATGCTAATCCCTTTATAGTTACAGTATAAGATAATAATGTAATATTAGTCATTTCATCAATATGTACTTCATCATTTTTCCTTATATTTTTCTAGTGTGTATATTTTAAGCTGCTTTTTAAATTGTGCAATATGCTTGCTTTCTTTTATGTTCTCGGGTAAGCTGTTCCACATCTTCACTCCGCAGACCGAAATGCACATGCTTTTGAGCACTGAAGTGACGTAATACACGACGTGAACAGAAGTGCCCAATTCCACTCTTAACAGCTTCGGCCCTTGTGCACTTACGCCCCAAAGAGCGCTGTCAACATATGCATACTTGAAGAAAGACCTTAGGGCAGAAGTGCGGATATCGAGACCTAACATTATGTCCGACTATGAATCTGACCCACTGAAAAGCCCACTAACCTCGGTCATTAGAGCCATAAATTCAAGATCTATTAAGGAAAGTTATTTCAGAACCAAGAAACAAAAGATCAAAGCCTGAACCTTCACAAGTGTTTGACATTTAGCTACGACCACTGGAATGACAGAGACAGTGATCAGTCTTGAACATGAAGATATGATGGCGGAAGGGGCAATTAGGAAGGGGCTATTCGCGAGGCAGCTTTGTGGCTAATAGCCAATTGGAAATTAGCCATAAGGCTGTCTTGCGAATAGCCAAAGCATTTTAATTCACTTAGATCGTTTTTCTACCATAGTTGAAAGTCCATTAAATATAAATTACTACGCTAATGAAAGTAAGTGGCAAAATATGACAATGAACATTATCCAAATGCAGTTACAAAACTGTAGACTGGGCCTGTACCAGATACCCCACTTCAAACTGAAACTCACTGCCATGTCTCCGCAACTGCAACAACATGTTTCATCGACAAGCTTTCCTCCCCCTTAAAAGAAAGCTCATCCTGGGCTCGAAAAATCGCTGGATACTGTCAGCGATGGTTTCAAAGCCACCAAGACTTTGGGGGGAAAATATGAAGTGCATTTTATGTCCTTGAACACAACTTGGATTGCAGGACAGCTAAGGTATGGTCACGTCCCTACGAAGTGCAGTTTGTTTTTGCTAATTTGGTTGCTAAATCAGCGAGTTTTGGAATGTAGAACAATAAACTGTATGTGGTTAGAATTGGTAGCGTTTCTGCTTTTGCATGACATATCGTTTGTGTGGTAGATTGAAGTTACAGATTCTTAGCACCACTTATGCGTTGCGTGTTTTTGCTTCAGGCTAATTTAGTAGCTTGGTGTTGGAATTGTACAACATATTTTGTTTTGTTAAAAATGGCTGTCATGGGCTGCTAGCTGAGTTTCATTCCATTTAGCAGTTTTATAATATGACTAGGATGCTGCATGGTTAACATGCAAGATACGCTGCTGCCCCTGGTACCAGGGGCATTTGGATTCGAGAGGATAACATAGTCGAGCAAGCAGGTCACGGTCCAACATCGCCTTTGAAAAGTGTTCCCTGCAAAGCCAATGGTGATGTTTCAGCTGGAACAGGAGGAGCGCTTTGTGTAATGGATCAATCGTTTTCGTGTCGCTGGATTCTTCGCAAAGAAAAAGAATGAAATACTGCATCCCTTCTTCACCATTGCAGGCCATATGTTGCACATTGAATAGGCATCCTGCAAGTTTTGGCGTAAAAACTTGCTCAACTCAAAAAAAGCTTAAATAATTGTTGAGAAAGCGAGTGATTGAGCGAGTCAATAGAGCAGTGAATATGTTAGCTTTCTTATGGCCCTTACTCAGCACGTTTACATGCACAGTTGAGTCGAGCTACGTAACTAGCTCAATTAGGCCATGAAATCGGATTACCGTCCTTGTCCCAGTATACATGCACAGGACGAAGTTCGACTTATTGGCCGAAGAATGCCCGTCTCTGCTACAATAGGTGGCGATATGCCTTTCAGCTTGTTCGCGTCGCATCTTTCTCCGACTGACCTATTACGCCACAGACCATACATTTGACAAACAACTGAAGGATCCATTACCGGGTATTTACACCCATTAAAAATAAGTGATTCGGGTCTAAAACAATGTTTTGCGGTAATTTGCAAAAATTACACAACATTTATACTTATTTTGCCCTTTTTATCGAGCCTATCTTGCTATCGCGAGAAAATTTCGAGATTTTGACTCGGCTGGAAGATAGAGGCATGGCTTGGCGGAGGGGGTGGTGCGAGGGAAGAGGGTGGGAGGAGGGAGGAGTGGCTTGAAAGCACAGCCATAGCCAAGGGCGTAGGTTTGTATATGGAAGGTAGGAACATGTCCCTACCAATATTTTGGGAAGCCGGATTGTCCCTACCAATATTTCAGTGAACTCATTCTTATCATCTTTCCAGACAAGCCATATAAGACCCAATTGTGGAGGCTACGTCTCCAAGACAACCAATTTACGCATTCTAGCACTCGACTGGTTGAAAGGGCGGGGCTACCTGAAGGCCAAAAGTCAAGAGTAAACTGTCCACCCTATTCAGGTCATGAATGTTCATTTTTGTGCAAAGCGAGACCAGGCACGGGTTAAGAATTCAGAGGCCCCTGGGCACAAAATCTAGGAGCCCCCCCATGACCACAACCTGAAGGACAATATCAACAACACCTGTAGATATCTTCTATCATACAGAATGACTTTACGCCACATGACTGCGGCAATAATTTCCTGGGCCAGCACAATAATATCAAAGCATTAGTCTGCAGCGTGTAGCTAAATGGCATAGGCAAGCACATACTGCTCTACCTCCATCAATACAGTTCCATGATTCAGATTCTTCCATCAATCATAAACACGCACCGTCACGCAACCACATGCACACATAGACACGCACAGTAATCAGTGCATACTGCTCTGCATTGGAAGACCTGTAACTGATAATATTAGTAACCTGTATCATACAGGATTTCCACCACATCACATATCCTGGTGTAAGAAGTAATAATGCAATAGCCCAATGTTTTCTAAAAACAACCAATGTCAACTGCTTCTCATTGTATAAAGGCAACATCTTGGAGAGAAGGATGCACATCTTAAATTAGGATAATCCATAAAGTGCGTATTATACGACAGATTTTTGTCTTTTTTTTAATCTATCTAGTTCTTAATCTAGTCTTTGGTTGATTGTATTTGACTACTATTTCTGTTATTTTTGCTTTCAAATCTATTTTATTAGGGCTACATTTTTTTTCATTATAATTTTCTTTAGTGCACTCTCAAGACTGAAAAAAGCCATACAGAACAACAGAAAAGAGGAATGCATAAGGACAGTAATAGAGCAACGTCAAACATCATTTATAAATATAGCAATGCAAGCAACACGAAACAACAAAAGTCAGGCTGAGCCATCAGTACTGACCTCAACCATCTGTAGATACATGCAGACATGCAGAATAGCACTAAACAGTGGGCATAAATAAAATACAACAATCATTATGTTGATCTTAATAAAATGTAAAAAGATACAATCATGGATAAGTAAAATGGTAGGGTACACTAACACACAAGCCATACAACACTGAGCTTAAAGACACAACTATAGAAAAACATACCAAGTTCTTAAAAGATTTTATCCCATAAAAGATGAAAAATCAGTGTGATACAACCCATGAGATACAGGTTTGGTATCACATGTGTAATACAACTTTTTCGTGTCGCGATTGATCAGAGTCCGTTCACTGACAAACACGGTAACATTACCAATCCTCTTGCTGGTAACCGGTAACCATCGCTAGAATTAGTTTCTAGTTTGCAGATAATTCAAGTCAATTGGATAAATAATTGACTAGCTAGTATCCTCGCGCTTTTGGCCATTAAAGTAATAAGTTATATGACCAACTGTTGTATAAACTTAAATTTATTAATTTAATGGCGAAACGCGTTAGCATGCAGCTAGCTAATTATTTATCCCATTGACTAGAACAGACCGCCGAATAGAAGCTAACACTTTTCATTAATTTTCCAAATAATATGACGCTGACATTATGGGATAAATAGGACCTCAAATTTGTGAGCCTGAGATATCAAATTTATGAGACTCTAGCAGTCATTTTCATTTAATAAATTTTATATTTCCGTCTCACTCATTGGAGATCCTCTAGCTATATACCATAGTAGCCTGCCAGTGACAATGGATTTACTGAGCTAAGCTTCAACGGGATATAAACACAGGCGGACCTTATTGTGGGAGTAGACTGATTAAAGGGGAACTATGCAAGATTTCGGCCGTGATTATTGTGCCTCGGAGTCACTGTGATGGTTAAGCGACTTGTTACGGGGAGAATGGGGCTTATCTGCCTGCTATGTGGCGTATCTTGGCTGAAAACCGATCTTGCAAGATCACGTCCACCGCCCCGGTGTCCCAAATCTCGTCGCTGGATGGAGCTATCGTGAGAAACGAACTGCTTTGTGCCAGTACGAGACAAAAACACTCACCGGCTAGTAATAAAATGAAGACCGCTTCTCTTCACTGGTGTTACGATGGCAGAGCCGGCGAAAAAGAAGAGGTGGCCGTTGTCAGAGGAGGCGAGGGAGAGAAAGCAAGCCTCTGACCGAGCAAGAAGTCAGACACGAGTCAATCTTGGTCGAGCTTTTTCAGAATGGAGAGAGCTCAAGGAGAAAGAAGCATGCAAATCAGATGCCGACCTGGCGTTGTTGCTGTTGCACTTGTAAGTATCGTTGCGAAAAAATGTACGTATTCCTTATATTCATATGTCGTTACTCACTCTTCATGTTTGCTGTTGTTTGTAAAGGCCTTTGCGCGATTATTGTATGAGTGGTGCTTGATGCTTGTTAGCTAGCAGAGATGTTAGCATAGTTACCGGTAAACAAGCTTTTTTTTTGTCACGTAGCTGTTATTTTAGTTCATCGTCCCGTTTCTGCCCCAGGAGTGCAATTTTACTATCAGCCGCATAACCTCGTCAGCCGAATCTAGGTTTTGTGAGTTTTGTGCAGTTCGCTATTTACATTGTGTAGTTCAAGATTCGTCAGAAGAGCAACTAGAAGAGCGTGTTACGAAAACATTACGTCTGATAAATATCGGTGCTGAGGGTAAAAAAGAAAACTCAGAAAACATTAACAAAAAAGCCGCAGTTATCCTTAGCCTTTAACTTTTTCCCGTAATTGTTTTGTTTATGTCAGATGTACAACGTAAAACTTATATGGCTACAAACTTCGGTAGACATCGCTTCAGGACTGCCTTCTTGCTGCTGCTGTTGTAAACAAATGCATATGTATGGGGGGGTGGAGGAGGTGGTTGCCTGAGATTTTCTGCTCTACGACAGTTGTGTGAAATTTGCACAAAATTAAAAAAATTTTCTGTGAACTATAGGGGAGCTATCTTTTACGGATTTCATTCCTGGCCAACTTACATAGAGCCCCTTTAATAAATGTATTTATTTTTGACAGTAGCCTCTTGACAGTAGCCCACTGCTTCATTCCAGCCTTCCCCAACGCCCCGTCATCGCTTTTCTGCCATAGAAAATTGCTAAATAACAAGCCCTTATGTTGTTGTTTAGCCATGTGGTTTAATCAATTAATTTTATTTTAATGAAAAAAAAGCCTGCTCGAAATTTTTAACAACCTGCTCAATCACTTCATCCTGGCGCCTGGCCTGAGTGGTTGAAACAGCTAATATTTAATATTATGGCTGAAATGGGTTTGTAAGTTTTAGGGTTTGTAAACTGGTAACCTACCCACCACTGAGTCTCCTCTGACCGAATCGGTGTTGGGGAGATGTGCTCAGTAGGAGAAGAGGGCGGGGCGGTAGCGGCTGCTGTGGCGTTTCTCTCCTCTTCTTGGCCAGCATCGTCTTTACTCGCAAACCATCTATAGATAGCCGGCATTTTTTCTCAGTTCGTTGCCTCGGTTTTCTTTTTCTTTTTTGTTCTATTTTTTTTTCAGCTCCACCATTTATTGAACATGTTGCATAACGCAAAAAGTACAAAAAAGGTCACCACCAGATGACAACATCACCTGACCACCTGATTCATCTTCATCAGACACAGCCAGCAACCCAACCATAATTTTTTCTTGTTAGCATAACTTTACATTGATTGCATCGTATTTCAACAGATACTTGCACACACTCACTCAATTAATTTACTTGATATGATTTTAAAAAATAAAATTAAATTAAATTAAATAGTGGGTGCTTGGAGGCCCCCTAGAGGTCGGAGGCCCCAGGGCACCGGCCCAATCGGCTCGCTGGTTAATCCGTGCTTGAGCGAGACTTGAGACGCGCAACTAGATCGCCGGGCCGCAAAATTTTTTTTCCAAAGGACATATCTATTACACCTTTTATTCATCTTCTGATCGGTCAATCGTTTCCAAGGAGAAAGTGAAACTTCTGAATGTGCGCAGTCGCGTGGTAGAGTCTCCGACTCTTGATCCAAGGACCGATACTGAAGTGGTTTGACTCCCCCTGCAGGCGATTTTTTTCCCCTTTTTTCTACTTTTTTTCTTTACTTTTCTGTGTATGTATGCATCTATATATTATTACTGAGTTGGCGATTTGCGTAATTTCACACATCTCCTCCGAAACCACCATGAATAGTGAGCCGTTTTCCGCATATGGTTTTACTGTGTGACAGACGATGCGCCAGGTTTCAAACTTAGCTATGAAGTGAAAACTGCATTTTGAAGCAGTTTTTGCAAGTAAACCCGGCTAATTCAATCGGCTGTGCACGAGTATTGGCTAGTTTCCTTAAATTGTGTGGTTTATCAATAATAAATTTTTTTTTAATCATCTTTGATGATTTAAAATCACATGAGACTTTCAAAAAGTTTTCACATTTATTTTCAGGGAGAGCTCTCTTATTTTGATGGCACCATTGGTCATCCCATCCATGACTAGAGCTGGGTAGTGGGCGTTCCTTTAGTGATCAATCTTTGGCTTTTTCATTGTTTTTGAGTACTTTATTGTAGAAATCGCACTATAATCGGGGAACACTAAAATAGGGGAATTTCAGAGACATTTCAATTATTTGGCAATGTTTGGGGCAAGCATTGTAGAAGTCGATAGACAGTACTCTGTACACTTTTTTTGCACAGTATAACCTTTTAAAATAAAAAGATGATAAGCACTTATCACTGACACATTGGTAAACAGTGGGGTGGGGGACATTGGGGTATATCTCCATGCATGCATACATCCGTGAATTAAAAACATGGGTTTTGAATTTAATTGAATTGTTTACAAGCACTAGTATTTTCACAGAGTAATTTTACAATAATTAACAGCTTGAATGTCATGGCGCACAGGTCTTGTACAGCTCTGTCATCAACAATGTTTCTCAGAATGAAACGCTCTTAAGGGGGTACATACACTACTGGTCAAAAGTTTTAGGACACCCCAATTTTTCCAGTTTCTTATCGAAAATTATGCAGTTCCAGTCCAACAAATAGCTTGAAATGGTACAAAGGTAAGTGGTGAACTGTCAGAAGTTTTAAACAAAAGGTAAGGATACCCAGGTTTTTTGTACGTGGTCGAGAAGGTGAAAGGATGGTTCCTCAGTGTGTGACATGAACTTTCAAACATGGAGGAGGAAGTGTGATGGTCTGGGGCTGTTTTGCTGGATCCAGGGTCAGTGACTTACAGAGTGAAAGGCACCTTGAACCAAAACGGCAACCACAGAATTCTGCAGCGCCATGCAGTACCCTCTGGTATGTGCCTAGTTGATCAGGGGTTCATCCTACAGCAAGATAATGACCCAAAACATAAGTCCAAGCTCTGCCAGAACTACCTTAGGAAAAATTAGCAAGGTGGTAAGCTTGAAAACATGGGGTGGCCAGCACAGTCTCCAGACTTAAACCCCATCAAGATGGTTTGGGATGAACTGGACAGAGGACTGAAAGCAAAGCAACCTACAAGTGCCACACATTTATGGGAACTTCTGCAACAGAGTTGGGAAGAACTTTCTGAAGAACAGTTGATTTCCATTGTAGAAAGAATGCCACGAGTGTGTTCAGCTATTATATCTGCCAAAGGTGGCTACTTTGAGTCAAAAGTTTAAAATACATTTTGGTTTATAAATTGGTTCCATGATTTCTTTTTTAACTTCGATTGTTAACTTGTTCTATCATGTCTCTGCTTTCATTCCAGAGTACAATGAGACATTAAACTGCATAATTTTCTATTAAAGGAGGACTATACTGACCTACACGTTTTGACTTAATCTTATAGTAATTAACTCCAACATAATATCCACGGTCGATTTTTTTTTTTTTTTTGTCCATACATACCCCCTGTTCTTTTAAATGACCATTAATTAGCCGGAATTGCTGTTTCCAGGAGGCTGCCATTCACGCCACAAGTGGCATGAGATCTTGCGAGATCATCACGTCACTGCGGCTGCCACATGCATTCATGTGCATGATGCATGCGATGTCAAAATGTCCGAATACATGGATATCTAAATAAATTAGACTACCAACCAATTTAAAATTATTCATTGAGCGAATCAACTGTTTGATTGCAAATTGAGCCAAGTAAATGAGAAGGGGGTGAAAGCAATTGTCGAGTAGAGGAGGATGATTTTGAAGACCTTGACTTTGCTTAGTTCAGCACGCAGTTTGCCTGAATGTGTTTGCTTGATTATTACATTTGGCCGTTGTGTGCGAATCTTGTTCAATTACTAAATAAAAATGTTTAAAATTTGGCGCACAGATTTGCCTGAACGCAGCTTTGCCCTGTCTTCAGTGCATTTGTCCATTGCTTGCAATGCGAAAAATAATTTCTCTCTCTCATTCACGTTTGATGCGCTTCACACAATGTTCTCTACTTACATATTTTTAGACGCTTAAAAACCAGGGCCATCTTAACATGATTTTATTTTTAAGAAATCTTTTTTAATAATATGTGAAAGTTTTCCGACGAGAGAGGTGGAATTCAGAGGTCTGCTATTTATTCAGATTACTGACATTATTTCAATCTAGCACGGTAGCCTGGTTCGGTTTGTCTGCTTCTCATTATCTCTTCTAAATCATTATTGGCTTGATTTTGGTTTTGATTGGTCAGTTGGCTGAATAAATGGCTTGATTACAAGTTAGGCAAAGTACACGGGAATTGTTTTAAGGTGAGCTAATTATGCCAAGGTGACGGCAGCTGTCCAGCCTCGCTGGTAATTATAGCAGACTTCAAATCGCATTTTTCTTTCCGGAAGCATTTCAAATGGCCTCTGATGTTAGTTCACCTCTAAATTTAAGTTGTGTCGGATAGAAAAAGGTAATAATCAAGCTCGTCTGTCTGCCCCATAGAGGAAGCGGGAATATCTTGGTCATTCAACAATCTCAATGCAGGACCGCAGGACAATGGAAATTCATGGCGCTGACAGCCGCACTGACGTCACGATTAGGGGCGCCCCAAGCGGATCGAGGGTGAATTTTCGTCTGCTGTGGTGAAAATGGCGCGGTCCACTAGTTTTGTAAAATCGCTCATAAAAATTAAAGAAATCGCAAAATAAAGAAAACAAAGTCATAGGAGCTTGTTTCATGATATATTGATATAATAACACCCAACTTTCCCAGCCATGATAGTCCTCCTTTAAAAAACTGGAAAAATTGGGGTGTCCTAAAACTTTTGACTGGTACTGTATACTAAAATACTAAATCACTGCTGTAGGATCGCTCATCATCCTCCACAGTGCTATCACTGACTGAAAAGATTGAGTGCAACAATACTCCGTTGTTTGGGAAACAATGCAAATTTTGGCCCTCATCCAGTACCATGAATATGATCAGCGACTACGACCAGTGAGCTACCATTTCCAGGCATGGCTGTTTTTTCATTATTCTTCAGACACTGTGATAAATTATGTGGCGCCTTTGGAGGTCTTTTCTTTGGGATGAAGTGAATTTTTTCCACCTTCGGATTGGAATTTTCATCGTTTTCCTTTCTCTTCCTACCAGTGTGTATAGCTTGTTTACCACCAAGAACACTCACACGCCTACTGACTGCTGTTGGTTGTACCTGCAGACAATTAAATTATTTTTATACCCACCTGAACACTAAATTCTGAGAAGAGAAAAAAGTTTAAACTAGGGATGCACTGATAGCACTTTTTTTTTTTTTTTTTTTTTAAACCGATGTGAGTACGAGTATTTTATTTTGTGTACTTGCCGATACCGAGTACTGATACCAATTTTTCTGAAATGTTTTTCAGGAAAATACGATGACAATTCTTGGAGCGCAGGTTTTATTTTCTTTTTATAACAAGCCTAAAAGAGGCCAAAATCAAATGATTCACACATGGCTATTTCCAAAAAAAAAAAAAAAAAAAAAAGGCCTAACTGCTAAACATCTTTCTGTATTTAGGCCTGACAAAAAGCCTTCAAACAAGCCACAGGGACCGAGTCGTGTATCTCCCCTGATCCCCAAACTTCGAACAAAATGGCCACCGGCAGCCATATTGGACGTCCTGAAATTAACGAAAATCGGTCTTGAGCGTTGTCATACATACATCTTCGCCTGTGTAAAATTTGAAAACATTCCTGTAATAATTGTGACTTCCAGAGCCCGGAGCATTAAAAATTTCGGACAAAATGGCCGCTGGCAGCCATATTGGACGTCCAAAATTGATGAAAATCCGTCTTGAGCATTGTCATATATATATCTTCGCCTGTGCAAAATTTGAAAACATTCCTGTAATAATTGTGGCTTCCAGAGCCCGGAACATAAAATCTCTGCGGCGGCGGCGGCCCCAGAACTAAACCATAGTATCTCCCGACTATCGTCGTCAGAGAGATATAATTATTTTCTCTTTAAAGGACCAGTGTGTAAAATGGGGGGGAAACGGTGACATCCAGTGTTCAGATTCTAGACTGCAGCGCTCACTCACTCACTCAAGCTCACTCCTCCCGTCAGCAAAAAGACGGTGGCCTCTGAGGCCCAAAACACTTTTGCAGAAATGGCGTTTTCCATGACTGGGATTTATGTACGCGAAAAGCGTTCTCTAGCTGGATTGTCCGGTTGGGCTGCTGTTCCAACATGGCGGTGCAAGATGGCGAAGTCTCTAAAGCAAGGCCCTTGCTATATGTATATATAAACGCATAATTATAAGGGTACGAAAACCAAACAAATTTTATTTTATCGCGATTATACACTTATATAAACATATTAATGGGTAGTATATTCAGATTTTACCAATAAACCATGCCTAATATTACACACTGGTCCTTTAAGAATGAATACTATCTACAAATAAAGGATGCGCCCATGGGTAGCACCATGGCCCCGAATTATGCCAATCTGTAAATGGGATTTTTTTTTTTTTTTGATCTCATTTTGTTCTAGACCCTGGAGTAAATCCATTTTTTTTCCCAATATTCTTCTATACCAGCGTTTCATTGATGATATTTTCCTGGTTTACAATAACAATGCAGAAAACTTAAGAGTTTCACCAGTATTTGAATTCTTTTAATGATCATTTAAGGTTTAGCCTGGAATTTAACTAGACCCGTATTAATTTTTCAGATGTTTTGGTCATTAAGGAGGGCAACAGTTTATACACAGACTTGTATCGTAAACCCACGGACAGGAATACTTTATTATGTTGGGATAGTTTTCATCCCACGCATCTCAGGAAGAGTCTTCCTGAAATCAGTCAGTTTCACGGGAGCAGGAGGATCTGCAGCTCAGATGCTTTTTATGAAAAACAAGCTTTTGACCTTACTAATAGATTCCGTGAAAGGGGCTATAAACCGGAATGGATAGAGGCAGCGGCCAATCGATTTAATTCAGTTACGCAAAACGAGTGCCTCATCCCAAAACTAAAAGACGTGAAACTAATTCTCCCTATTGCATCATTAAATATTCCCCTATGGGCTCAGAATTCAGAAGTATCATTCTCAAACATTGGCATATAATTGAATCAGACCTGAGCCTTAACACTGTATTTAAAGAGCCAGCTTCTTTGGTCTTTTAATGTGCCCCTAACTTAAGGGATCAGTTGGTCAGGTCTTACATTCTTGCTAATAAGCAACACTCCTTTCTCGACAATATTTCAGATGGTAATTACAAATGTGGTAATTGTGCTCAATGTGGTTACACTCAGTGCAAAACCTACACACATCCACACGGTGGTAAACCTCTTGGAGTACGTGGTGTTATCACTTGTAGCACATCATTTGTTATATATTTACTTAAATGTCCGTGTGGTCTTGGTCATGTAGGAAAGACTACGAGACGTCTGCGTCTCCGTATCGGCGAGCACCGCAGTAATATAAGATGTGGCGACGCACGCAATCCTGTTGCAGCACACTTTTTGTCTGCTGGCCACAACATCAGTTCCCTTACATATGTTGGTATTGAGAAAGAAGAAAAACCCCCCCAGGAGTGATAACCATGAACGCTTACTTTTACAACGTGAAACTTATTATATTTATGCTCTCAATACTTTGTCTCCTAATGGGTTAAATGAAGAATTTGATATCAAACCTTTTTTATAAGTTTTACAGATCTTACATATTTCTCTGTTCTCTATTATTTACTTCTGTTTTCTAGCATGCTTATTCTTACCTTACATTTGCCTGTGCAGTGCTGAGTATTTTCAATATATTTTTATTTATTTTTGTCTTTTGTTTATCCACCACTGGACTTTTGGGCAAATGGATTTACTTTTGGAGTGTAAACACGGTCGACTGTCTGCTCATACATTGTATGCGATTTGGCATATTGTGTTTATACAGGCTAAGATTTCTTACAGAGGAGGCGAATAGCTTGCCCTTGTTTATACCTGACGAAGGCCATATCGGCCGAAACTGTTGTGCAATAAAATTTTTTTTTTTGGGAGCTTATTTAACCTCTTAAGCCCTGAGCCTCTGGTTCGAAAATGGCATGCCCAAAATGAAATGAGTATATCTCTGCAACTACTTGATCCATTTGAATCCTCTTGGTATCATAATAAGGGTAAAACCATTTGGGATTTTTGCCGTGGTGTAAAAATCAGTGTATGTGTCACTGAGTCAGAATAAATAAAGATGGAACACAGTATAAATGAAAGATCTCATTTTGCACCTAACAAAGTTTTACTTCTATCCCCTTGTGAACTTATTTAGTTGCAGTCTGAAACCTCTAGAAAATTACAGCACAGAATCTCATTATTGTCTGTGCCAAAGTTTATTCTGATCAAGTAAATCAGAGCAAAATTAGAGAGGAATATCTAGGTGGCTTCTCCAAATTGGCAATTCAGGTACCTTGTGTGCCATTTCAGATTTCTCAGATACCAAACTACAAAACTCATTTAATTTCACTTATATGTCACTACAGGCATACATTCCATCAAAATACAACCACTTTTTAATTTTTAGAATTAAAAAAATATTTTATTATTATTTCTGCCAGTTTTGTAGCCTATATAATTTCCCATTCAGAGATAAAACATACAAAGAAAATTAGGTTTGACTCCCCTGGAGCAGATTTAAATTAAAAAAAAAACAAAAAAAAAAACTAATAAATACAAAGGCAATTTAAAAAAAAGGTAAAGAAAAGTAAAACGAAAAAAAAACCCCAGAAATTATTCATAGAAAAAAAAAGATTATTTCCCTAGTAAACATATACCAAGGCTGGGATTTAAACCCTGATAGTCTAGACTGAAACACTGCATCTTTACCAGAAGGCTACATCAGCTGACTGAGAGCCACAGGTCAAATTGCCGATATAAGGAATGGGTCAAGAAAACACTTACTGTACTGTTGTACTCTCAGTATTCGTGCAGAATGGCACAAAGACTCTGTCAGAAAATGACTTTGAAAATGACTGTTGAATATTAAGCGGATAATTATTCGGAAAATACCACAAACAAACTAGTTATGCGTTTATATTGTTGCGCTATTCAAGTACATGCGAATGGCCCATGGACTCAGTTTGACACACTGAGAACGCAAGGCTCTAGCTCAGGCTATGTTTGTGCGATTAAGGTGGTTTAGAGCTCGTTGGAAACATCAGAACCCATAAAATCAAATGGTTACCAGTGTAGTCTTACTGACAGCATCACAAGCATCACAGGGAGGAAAATACATTGCAAGCAAGCTGAATGCTAAGGAGCTGAGATCTAGTTTCATTATGACACGGACACATTGGGCTAACAATGGCGAGCGCAGATTTACCCTCAACAGTTTTTTATTACAAAATATCAAAGGTAAGAAATTTTTTTTGCTCATCTCTGTAGACTGTAAAGTGTATGTAAAGTGTATGCCTGCTGTTCTCTGAGTGTGGAGTCGATTTTAAATGATGAGGCTTATATCGTTGGATTCTGTAGACTTTCATCTTTCATTTGAGGTATCGCTTGTATGTATAGCACAAATTCAGTAAAAGTGCTTGCGACTCAGAGCTGATATGATTTTGTCCTATGTTTTGCTACATGGTTATTTACTTGCTTGGTGCTTGAATTGTGTTCGGTTGAGGTAAAAATGGTCAACATGAGCTTTTTGCCGAGTTTCTTCGCGTAAAGTGGATAAGCTGCATGATGATGTTGCGATTAGGAAACATGCTGTTTTTATTGTGCGTAATGACCGCCCCCAGTACTGGGGGCGTTCGGGCTTAAGGAGTTAAGTGTGCGGACATCTCTTTTCCAGTTTAAGATCTAATAGAGTGCCACAGAGGGACAAAAAGACACATGGACAAATGGACAGACATCAAATTCGACTAGTTTAGGCATATCATCGAAAGATACCTGCATACCCAAAGTGAAGAAAATCGCGAGGGTTCTTGAAAAATCTTGCTGACAAGATCTAACAGAGTGTCACAGAGGGACAAACAGACAAGACACGAAAATCAAATGGTGTTGGTGTATCATTGAAAGATACCTGCATACCAGAAACAAAGAAAATCTGTGCGGCGGCTCTCAAGATATCATGCTGACAACCGTACAGATGGACCAACGGATGGTGCCGAGTACCATGTCCCCCGCGGGGGACAAAAAAAAAAAAAAAAAAGATACAGGGGTAAAGTGTTGCTATAAAATGGGTCAGAGGGTCCAGCAGCTTACCTGAAAGCAATCTTACAGTGACAAAACCAGTTTACAAAAAATTTCATGTTAACTTTGATGTTTCATGTTTCAACGAAGTGAGCGCTGCATGCAACACTGTACTGACAAGGCCCATCTCACTTTGCTTGTGTAAAGTTTGAATTTTGCTGTCCAAATTTTTCCATAGCTTTTCTTCTTCTGAAAAGACATGAAGGCTGATGCCTTCTTTTGATGTATTACTAAATCCACCAACAATGTACCTCTTTCGCATTGTTCAATTTCAAAGTTTTACAAACAGATCACAAACTTTGACACAAAACTAAACACAGTCTATATGAAGTACAGTGCAGTATGCAGGTGGGAAATGCCAGTAATATGAAGAAAGCTGACTGAGCCATCTTCCCCCTATAACATGCAGATTGCATGACCTGATATCAACTTTAAGGGGCTGGGTTTACTTACTAAAAATTATCATGAAAAAAATCAGCATTAAATGTTAGAGATATTTCAACATTTTGGCAAATTGGCCTATTGCCATAATCCCTATAGTTATACGAGTAGGTACATTACCTTTAGTTATCCCTGCCCGTTGTTTTGAGATTCGGGGGGGGGGCCAAGACGCAAGCTGCTCAGCGAACATAACGAAAGTGAACGGTACAGGTCCCTCCCTCCTTCAAAACTCATCAAATACGCAATCCAGCAGCTCCAAAACTCTCTCGTGGACAAGTTGTGACCTGCACATTCACCACGCGAAGAAATAATAATGTATAATTATCAAACATTACGACACATGAAGCAAATACTCAGAACTACTTTCTTGAGTAACCCGCTGGGCGGATTAACACAGTGCGCAGTGCACACCTCAGACGTTGTGAGTAGTTGCAGTAAACATATGCTTTTGAAATCACTCTGCCCAGCCGATATGTCTGGAATGTAGTTCCGGTTATGCATCTGCCTTGAAAACAACTCTGTCTCGTAATTATACATTATTATTTTATAGCGTGGTGAATGTGCAGGTCACAAGTTGTCCACGAGAGCGCTTTGGAGCTGCTGGATTGCGTATTTGATGAATTTTGAAGGGAGTTTTGAAGGAGGGAGGGACCTGTACCGTTCACTTTCGTTATGTTCGCTGAGCAGCTCAAGGATCCCCCGAATCTCAAAACAACGGGCAGGGATAACTAAAGGCAATGTACCTACTCATATAACTATAGGGATTATGGCGATAGGCCAATTTGCCAAAATGTTGAAATATCCCTTCAACTGCAGCAAATTTGATGAAAAAAAATTCCTGGGTTTTAAATGAATATGTAGGTGCCAATTAAATAAAGAGGGAAAATGGCAGCATAAGAGTGGACCTTTAATGAGTTCAGCACTTCAACCACTCAGCATTTTCAGAGCCACAGTCAATATTTAACCGCACTGCCGAAACAGTTCCAACAAGGCGACTCCTTTGTTCAGAGGTGACAAATTTTTGCTAAATAATGCATATGCTCTGAAGTGTTAAAGATCAGCAGAGGGTGTTCTCTTCGGCATAACAAGCAAGTATGAGGCCCTGTGTGTTCCCAACAAAAAACTGTCAACTAATGGGAACTAGATTAGAAAACTCGGTCTAAGGAGCTTGTGTCTGCCTTCTCACCAGTCAAAATGGTCCTGGAATCCTCCCAAGCCCTGAGCAGAGCTGAAAAACTGGTACAAGCCTCTCTCTCCATCCCTGGATGTCAAGCGCTTGTCTGTCCGGGTCAGGACTATGCCCTTCTTGCTGCAGCGGATCCGTCCAGGGGTCTCGTTCACACTCAACTAGGATTCAAACCAGAGATCTTCCTCTCAGAACATGGCTGCCACTTACCATATCAACTCAGGTGAAGAGGAGTATTCACAGCAGAGTACCACGACACCATTGTATTTATGCAGTATTTAAATTACTGGAAACACTTTACATTTCAGCACATACAGCGCCCTCCATAATTATTGCACCCCTGGTTAAGATGTGTTAAAAGCCTTAAAATAAATTCAATTTTTATTGCAGAAGCATACTCTCACACTGAAAATTGTAGAAAAATGTAACCTTCAACTCAAGTGAATTTTAAGGGAAAAAAAAACCCTGACTAAGAAATAATTATTTTTCATAAAATCACCTGTTCCACAATTATTGGCACCCCTAACAATTCCTAGGAAATAAATGAAATTGAAGTATTTCTGTCATTTCTACAGTAGTTTACGAAGTTGATCAGAGTATCTGGGAACATTTAATTAGTAATTCATCACTTCCTGTTTCCCTGGGGTATAAATATGACGTGACACAGAGGCCATTTCTCTTATCCACACTCTTCACCATGGGAAAGACAAAAGAACACACCGTTCAAGTAAGGCAGATGTGTGTCGACCTTCACAAGTCAGGCAATGGCTACAAGAAAATAGCCACTCACCTGCACCTGTCCATATCTACTGTCAGAGGAATCATTAAGAAGTTTAAAACAACTGGAACAGTGGTAAACAAGCCTGGACGAGGACGCAAGGTTATTTTGCCACCACGCACAGTGAGGAGGATGGTAAGAGAAATAAAAAGTTCTCCAAAGCTCACTGTTAAAGAATTGCAACAAATGGTAGCATCTTGGGGTCACAAAGTCTCCAAAACAACCATCAGGCGCTATCTACATGCCAACAAGCTGTTTGGGAGGCATGCACAGAAAAAAAACCTTTTCTCACTCACACTCATAAACGCAAACGTCTGGAGTTCGCTAAGCGGTACTGGGACTTCAACTGGGACTGTGTGCTTTGGTCAGATGAGACCAAGATAGAGCTTTTTGGCAACAAACACTCTAAGTGGGTCTGGCGGAACACAAAAGATGAGTATGCAGAAAAGCACCTCATGCCCACTGTGAAGTATGGGGGAGGATCGGTGATGCTGTGGGCCTGTTTCTCTTCCAGAGGCCCTGGGAACCTTGTTAGGGTGCATGGCATCATGAACACTTTGAAATACCAGGACATTTTAAATCAAAATCTGGTGGCCTCTGCCCGAAAAGCTGAAGATGGGTCGTCACTGGGTCTTTCAGCAAGATAATGAGCCTAAACATGTGGCCAAATCTACACAGAAATGGTTCACCAGACACAGAATCAAGCTCCTCCCATGGCCATCTCAGTCCCCAGACCTCAACCCCATTGAAAACCTGTGGAGTGAGCTGAAGAGGAGAGTGCAGAGGAGAGGACCCAGGTCGCTGGATGATTTAGAGAGATTGTGCAAAGAGGAATGGTCAAGATCCTCTTTCTGTATTCTCCCATCTTGTGAAACATTATAGGAGAAGATTAGGTGCTGTTTTGTTGGCAAAAGGGGGTTGTACAAAGTATTAACATCAGGGGTGCTAATAATTGTGGCACACATGATTTGATGTAAAAGAATTATTTCTTAATGTGGGATTTTTTCCCCCTGAATAAATGCACTTGAATTAAAGGTTGGATTTTCCTCTTTTTTTCATTGTGGTCCTATATTATTTAGAAAAAAACTTAATTTATTAGAAGCTAAAGAACACATCTTAACCAGGGGTGCCAATAATTATGGAGGGCGCTGTAAGTGGAAAAATAGCACCACGGCACTGTAGCTCACCTGCCTAACTTATTACATTGCTATATTGCATTGCAAAAGATTTTGATGACATTTAACAGAATGGTCTTTCAAAACAAAGCAAAGACAATCAGATAAATGTTGCTATCAGGGTTGGGTTAAAGCACTTTCTGGACAGAATGTTCAATTACAATCACAATGGGGACCCGCCCAATATCTAAAAATAGCCTGTGCGTAAGGTGAACGTCATTCACCTAAACTGGAAGTCGGGCAAGCAAACAAGAGGAGGCAACGTGCCGAGCTAGAAAAAGTAGGTTTTTAGGCGATTTTATCAACTTTCATTTTAGATCTAACTTGTGTTGACAATGGGGACCTGGGGTGCGTTTCCCAAAAGCATAGTTATTAACTACGCTAGCAACTTACATAGTTCGTCCATTCACTGTAAGTTAGCACCTGTTCTTTCGAGAAATGCATTCCTGGCTAGGCAGAGCAGACCCAGCAATAGCAACAATGGCTCTGAAAAAAATTAACTTCACCATCGACAGCTGACAGGGAAATACAGATAAGGGGTAGTCCAGATAGCACAAAACTGCGACAATAACAACCTTTTTTTTGTTTGCGCTTAGCCAGCTACAGAAATGCAAAAGCAACATGTTCAATGCTCGAATCACAGCAGGATAACGAGGAAGACTTCGTATTCATACTTTAATTTGTGACCCCTGTGACAGGTTTGTATTGGCAAGCTAGCTTAGTAACAGTTCGTTAACCTACTTGATAATACTCTAGTTGTATGATTCCATGCTAGAATATGAAGTTATTCCACCTATGTTGTTAGGATCTTCTTTCGCAGCGGCTGCGATTCATTAGTCCGGTATTGTTCATTTTGGTTCGGAAGTAGGCATTTTTAGATCGCAAATGTGATGCGATACCGCTTATTTCAAACCTCACAATGTATGGAAAATATGTTGATGTTCAAGAATAATGCTAGGTAAGGGAACAAAGCTTGGAAGACTACTAAAGGAGTTTTGTACTCCTATCGCTGCTGGTGGGTCTACACACGTATGAGAAGGCAGCAGGTTAACCAGGTTACCTGGGCGTAAGTCGCAGCCCGGGACGGGGAAGAAAGGGAGGAGTGTGACTAAATTTACCGCTCGTCATTCGCCCATTCATTTTGTGTAATCAATTAATATTCATCGATATATGCCTTTGGAGGAGTAATTCTATTCTTAAACTTTTGAGCGCACATTTCCGCTTCATTCCATGGAGAAAAAAGCGAATAACAAGTAGTTTAGTGCGTCTCGTTTTCAATGGTTCTCTATGGCAGATGCCCGATGCTTGCCTGACATCCGCATCACGTGACAATTATTCACGTTTTTCGTGACGTCATCCGGGCGGTAAGCTATAACAATTACTTTTCGATTAAAAAAATTCAATTAAAATTAAATGAAAATTATGAAAGTACATTGTAAGGTCCTGAATGTATTGATTCCAATGGGGGAAAGTAAACGTGAGCCAGAGATGGGTCGATTACAATTTTTTTTTTTTCTTTTAATTTGGCATCTCCAATCCCACCCGAATCTGGAATATCCAATTAGGGAACTATGTACATGTACTTAGGCTTTTTTTGCATATGCGGCCCCCTGTTGCCAACTCAGAAGAGTGTACACAGCTTGCGGCTCTCCTCCGAAGCACGCGCCCGTTAGCCACTGCTTCTTATACATTCACTGGTTGAGTCTTTGCAAGCTCAGAATGAGGGCGGAGGATAACCGAACATATGCGAGCTCAGAATCTTCCTTATGAGCGCCCGTCTGGCCAACAGGAGGCGCCTAGGGGAACTTCTACTCAACAAACCCTTCCCAGCTTGCATCCCTGTAGCGCATTAGCCAATTGCGCGCTACTTCTGAAAAGAGCTGCCGACCACTGCTGGTTGGTACGAGGCGGGGATTGAACCCGCGCCGTGATAGTCACTTCTGCTTCGCAGACGCGATGCTTTTCCGAGTGAGCCATCCGGCAGCCCATTTTCAATTATATTTGACATTATTTAATTTTAATTGAATTTTTTTAATCAAAAAGTAATTGAAATTGAACATTCTGTCCTGAAAGTAATTGAAAAAAGTAATTGAACCCAACCCTGGTTGCTATTGATTACAGGATAAGCAGGTAATCAAATACACATCATTATCATCTAAAATAGCAGTATGATTCCCAAAATAGAATTTTCAATATGGTTGCTATGGCAACCATCTTAAATTACCCAAATGCAATCAAATCTTCAGCATAGACTGAAATGGTGCTCATGTCCTCTTAGAAATATTTCATTTGTACTGCTGCAGAAATTTACCAGAACATTTATAAATAGATATATATAGATATATAGACAGCATGGCTAATGTGCAAAGGTCTTATCAAGGTCAAAATTCAGCAAAAATCATCTGACACATGTTGCTTTTCACTGCAAATCAACCAGGTACCAGATTACGCAAAAATATCTGCAAAAATTGCAGCAAAATGGCTAAAAATAGAATTTACTAGAATTATTGCAACATAACAAAACTTCAGTGTTTAGTATTACTGTTACTTTCTGCGCATGCCCTGAGTGCAAAGGTCAAATAAAGGTCAAAAATCAAAATACAGCAAAAACCGCCAGACATATCTCTAGCCCAACTACTAGCTATACACGCTCAAAATTTTGCTACAGTAGCTGCAAAATTGCCGAATAAAGGCACTATCTGGGATTTTCAATACGGCTGCCATAGGCGGCCATATTGAAAATCCCAGATAGTGCCTTTTTGCAAGGCCAAATTTAGCTTCAGTAGCTGCAGAATTAGCCAAATAAAGGCACTATCTGGGATTTTCAATATAGCAGCCGTGGCGGCCATATTGAAAATTGGATCCGAACCCCATGAACAAATTTTGGTGTCCTCACTGATAGGAACATGTATACCAAGTTTCAGCTTCATTGGCCAGGTGGTTTCTTCGGAGAAGATGTTTACGGACGACGCACGAGAAACCATTTTGAATTATTGCAACGCAACAAAAACTTCAGTGTTTAGTATTAATGTTACTGTTGTCATCCCTAGAAAGTTTCAGCTTCATAACTGCAGAATTTTTCAAGAAAATTTCACAACTGCTATATAACTGACTTTCTGTGCATGCCCAGAGTGCAAAGGTCAAATAAAGGTCAAAAATCAAAATACAGCAAAAACCACCATATATATCTCTAGCCCAACAACTAGCTATACACACGCCAAATTTTGCTTCAGTAGCTGCAAAATTGGCCGAATAATGCACTATCTGGGATTTTAAATTTGGCCGCCGTGGCGGCCATATTGAAAATAGGATCCAAACCTCATGAACAAATCATGGTGTCCTCACTGATAGAAACATGTATACCAAGTTTCAGCTTCATTGGCCAGGTAGTTTCGGAGAAGATGTTGACGGACGACGCACGACGGACAAACAGACCATGAAATAAGCTCACTTGCCCTTTGGGCAGGTGAGCTAAAAATGTACGCGTCCAGGAATGTAGACAATGTAAGGTGTATTACGAAGTACCGTACAAGAAACCTTACTGGGAAAATCGTTCAATGTGTACTCAGATGAGCTTTAGTAAACCAAAGAGGCAATATGCACTTGCTGTCAGAAAGGCTTTCCCCAAAAACTTAAAATGAGCCAAAGCTACCATTTTAATTTGATTTCGTAGTCAGCAACACCTGCCACAGACAGACATTTTTATCATGCTCAGAGTAGGGGTAGGGAAGTTAAAACACTGGAGTCACAAATGTTTCCAGAGTAAATTTACCGTAATTTAACCCCACTGATTTGTTTCAGTACAATGCAACATCACAGCTACTTTAAGTAAAAATACAACCCCATGGTCCCAGTATCGCTCACTAGGTCTGACAACAAAACAATTATTTTCAGTTATGTAGTATTATAAAGCGAACACAGGGTTTCCCGCAGAAAATCAGTTAGTCAAGGTGGTGACCGGGGGGGCAACAGTTGGCGTCTATTTACTCTTTATAAATAAACAAAGCAGTTAAAGTGCAATAACAAAGTGACAAAGTCAACAGTCATGTAACTTTATTAACACTCAGATATAATTAAATGCATGTATAATGCTTTCATGAAAGTGAGATCAAAAATTGCAGTTTGAATGGGTTTCTGGGTTTCAGTGGCGCATTTTTTGCGCTTAACAGTCTGAGTGTAACACTTGCTTGTACACAGTGTATTTTAGCCTTACTGTAAGAGCTGAGCTAAAAATAACAAGATCAAATAAAAACGCACAATCTTACCAAAATTCATGCTACATGCATGAACACAGCCAAAATCATCAAAAAAAAAAAAAAAAAAAAAAAGGAATGAAAAGCGCGTAAAATTCGCACAACCGTCCCTGAGGGTTAAACGAAAATTGGTGTAAGAACGGAAAATGTATTTATGTTTTGACTTCAATTCCCCGAATGCTTTGCGGTTGTGGTTAGGCTTGGGGAGAGGAGAACGGTATTATGAACGGAAGCGTAGTGAATTCACAGGATTAAAAACAATACACCTTATCTCGTAATTACGAGACCTAATTACGCGCAGATGGTGAAGTAGGCCGGCTTCTTTGAATAAAGTGATATTTTTGACTGCTTTTTCTCATCCATTACTGTACACTAGAGAAAACCACGTGCAACTGTCAAACATAGAATGCCACGCGCAAACACATCGGTAGCCTTGATAAGAAACTAAACGAATTGCATATAGCCTATCTTAATTAAACAGAATATGTCGGCAAGCAGTTGATAGGAGACACTATTCAAATGTTTAGTTTAGATGAATAATTATCTCACCTCCACATGTCCTTCCCACGACGACAGGTTATTGTATATCCGGATAATTAGCTTCTTCCCGATACAAAAAAATAATGTTGGCATAGCAGCAGGTGATAGATGGCGCAGTAACATATTTAACCAACAGATGCCGGCCGCTATTCGGCCTCATCGCGAAGCGGCCTTGTTTAACTGCATATGCATGCGTGGATGCAGCAGATTTTTTTTATTTTATTTTTTTCGTGGGGACGTTGTCAAGGCGGGGGGGAAATGTTGTCAAGGCGGCCGCCCTAACTATAAAGTGCTGCGGGAAACTCTGGAACATTATTCTACATTACAATGTGCCAACATAGTCAAGTTAGCATCTACAGCAAGTACTGAAGTGATGTTAAACCATTAACAATCAATTGCAGCAGCAGATTCTCCAGTAAGGTGATGTGAAGTCACTGTAATAGAAGAACATAGAACGCAATGCTAAAGTACCCCCGGCCATATGGGCATAAGACAAGGAATTACAACATATAAAGGGTTTTTTAATGTATGCGTATGTAACACAATGTGTTTAATACTTTCAGGCTTGAGAGAAGTTTCAAGAGTCAAAAGGAAGACAGAGGTAATTAGGACCTGGCAGGTTATATGGTAAATGTGGAATAGGACAGCTGGGACTTTACATTGTTTGGCATTCAGAATATGAAGTCTGATATGATGCGCAGTCATAAAAATTTGATCTTATGTTGAAGGTGACTGAATAGTTTGGTTGATAATGTTGCTACATCAAATTGTTATTTGAAGGTATTTAAACTAGGCGAAGGCCATGTAGCTTCCATGTCCTCCAACTTGATTATCCAGTGAGTACACCTTATGAATTTGACATAGCTACACCAAAAAATGTCATGGTAGTGCAAAGGTGTAATGAAAGTAACACTGTTCAGAAACAATGTGACCTTTTGACCCCATTAACCAGGTGAAGGTCATCCACCTTTAATGTTCTGCAAGCTGATTATCCAGAACATAAACGCTGTAAATTTTACGCGGCTACAACAAAAATAGTGGATGTAATCAAGGAAACGGTGTTTACAAAGAATGTGACCTTTTGACCCCTTAAAGAAGGTCAAGGTTACCCATCTTCGAACTTGTCTAAGATATATGTCCCAAGAACAGTCCCTGTGAATTTCATGACCCTGACATTAATAGGAAAGGAGTTATTTTCTACAGACAGACACAAGGTCTTCAAGGCCATGTAGCTTCCATGTCCTCCAACTTGATTATCCAGTGAGTACACCTTATGAATATGACATAGCTACACCAAAAAATGTCATGGTAGTGCAAAGGCGAAATGAAAGTAACACTGTTCAGAAACAATGTGACCTTTTGACCCCATTAACCAGGAGAAGGTCATCCACCTTTAATGTTCTGCAAGCTGATTATCCAGAACTTACACGCTGCAAATTTTATGTGGCTGCAACAAAAATAGTGGATGTAATCAAGGAAACAGTGTTTACAAAGAATGTGACCTTTTGACCCCTTAAAGTAAGTCAAGGTTACCCATCTTCGAACTTATCCAAGCTATATGTCCCAAGAACAGTCCCTGTGAATTTCATGGCCCTGACATTAATAGGAAAGGAGTTATTGTCTGCACAGACAGACAGACAGACAGACAGACAGACGGAAGGACGCAAGGTCTTTGCAATACCCGATGGCCATATTTTAGGCCTCGGGTAAAAATGTGGGCTAGCAAACGTAATCTTGAGAGTTCCATACTAAATGGATTTTTAATCCATCCCCTCAAATAATATCAACATGTCAACTTCATCTGGACAAAGACATTGAGCACTTGTAGCAAGCCTAATCCATATCTACCAACTGCTACTCTAGAATAAGTAGAAAATGTGTCAGCCAATGAGATACCAGTGCGATAATACTGGATTCTAAATTGACCAACATATAACAACTCATGGTCAGGGCTCACAGGTGATAATTTGTGGCAAGTTTGGTCCCAATGTAGCAAGTGGTGAGAAGTTGAAAATGAGTCAGCCAGTCAGAGGCAAGGGTAGCCATACTGGAACCTTCATCAACCTGAAAATAACAATACTTAAGGTGCTTTTCATTTTGCCAACTTATGCTTCCTTGTGTCCTCTCCTCTTCTGTGACCCGGAGAAGGTCTCACCCCTGCCATCATGGAGCATCATCCCTTAAATGAACCTCACGGAGACGCTGAGCACGGAGAAAGGAGGCCTTGAAGGAGCTTAAAGCACTGAAACATGGGTGTATCTTACACAGAAGCATTTTATCTCATGGCATGATGTTTAAATGCAGAAGATATGAGTCAGATATTTGCACCACGTCTGATCAAAATCTGAGCGCTGGAACTGCAAAAAAGGTTGACCATGCGACACCATATCATTGGATTTTGAATCAAGCCCAAAAAAAAAAAAACCCCTTAGGACCATAAGATGACTATTCGTGCCAAGTTTGATCTAAATCTCCAAATCTGCCTTGTAGAACTTCAGAAGTTGAAAATATGTCAGCCAATCAGAGAGCAGGGTAGCCATATTGGATTCTAAATCGAGTCAAAAGAAATAAGTTAGTCAAGGCCATGAGGCAAAGATGCACCAAGTATAATCCAATCTGCCCAGTGAAACTGGAGATGAAGTCAAATCTGAGTCAGTCAATCAGTAACCAGATCAGCCACATTGGATTTTAAATCAAGCTGAAAAATAACACCAATTGGTTAGGGCCACAAGACTAATGAATGCTCCACGTCTGATCCAAATTGGACAAGTGGAACTTGAAAAGAAGTCAAAAATGTGTCATACAAGGGTGGGCCCTACAAGATTCTGATTCAAGCTGAAAAATAACAAAACATAGTCAGGGCCATGACAAAAATAAATAGACCAAGTCTGATCTAAATCTGAAGAGTGGAACTGGAGAAGTCGTTGAAAATGCATCTGCCAGAGACCAGGTCAGCCATACTGAATTCCAAATTAAGTTGAAAAATAACACTTGGTCAGAGTCATGAGAGGAACATTTGTTTCATGTCTGATCCACATCCGCCTGGTAAAACTTGAAGTTGTTTCAAATAAAAAGTTGACGGATGGATGCTGGGCAATGGACGACACCATGTCTAAAGCTCACGTGGTCTTTTGGTCCAAGTGAGCTAACAGACTTTTAATTCTGTGCTAGTGACCCGACAGGTTTGGGCACAAGCTTTCTTTGTTGGCCATTATCTCCACAAGATTAACCACCACATTTCTCACGGTCACCATCCTAAAATAAAGTAGTTTGACAAAGGACTGCACCTGGCCATCAATGACCGCATCTGAATCAGTACAAGGAATAAGAATGAGCTTTCATACAGAAAAAATACAGTAGTCAAGCAGACAATGGAGCGTGAACAAGACCACAACCAAGAATCAGATCTTAGAGATCTGATTTATTATTGTTACTAACAAATGTTTGCTTGAGATGATGCCAATGGTCTGCATTATGAGTGAGATGGCCTGGGGATGGGACACCGTTATAGAAAATGGGTGACTGACCTTGAGAGCTGGGAGGTTAGGAAACAGTGGGTGGGAGCCTTGGTTGAGGACACGCTGCAAAGTGCCCAAAACATGGGGCAGATCAGTACCAAAGGTACGGAAAACGATGGCAAACTCTGTTCCCTGCTCCACCAGGTCCTGCAGCAGCTGAAAAAAGGAGGGTAGGATCCAGTGATACAGCTGCCCATCCTCCCCCCTCACCGCCAGCTCTGGGTCCTCCCCAAGCCCAGCAGGCCACCGTAACATCGTCAGGTGTTCTTCAAGAACTCCCTTGAATTTACGCCCAGGTGAGGAGCTTGTGAAGCTTGCTACTCTGCCAAACTTGGACCAATAACTCATGGCGCCCTCACATGGGGGTAGCAGAGAAGGCGCGTCACTCATCCATACCCATTTTCCTTTGGAACAGACAAAATGGGAAGAAGGGGCCTCATGAAAAATATAAACAAATCACAGTTTTGATGTGAAGCACTTGTATAGTTCAGGGAACCATTTGTACCAGGCAGAGAATAGCTGCAGGAATGCTAAAACACATTCTGCACATTTCACATGATTCTGTTGACACATGCAAAATATACACGTTTTTCCATTTACATTTTTCCCCCGAATTGAAAAGTATTTCAGTGCCACATCAATTAGGTTAACTGTCCAGTGAAATGCACCATGTAGTTCAAGTTATTGCCCATTTCTGTTTTTTTTTCTTTCAAGTAGGTTTTGAACATTTCTACAATAGAGTGTACAGAATAACTTGAATAAAAGTGATACTAAATCAAGGGAATCAATAAAAAGGACAAGATAAATTTTAATATTTTGCCACAAAGTACTCAGTGTCGTTTCGCAGCCCTGACAAGGAAGTAATACCTCGGCAGAGATGATACAATAAAGTACATTTACAACATCTATATGTCTCAATATACTTGTTACAATAAGTTTGTTCCTTCTTCTACAACAAATACTGGATCGGAATATGCACGCAGTGGGGATCTATCAATTAGAAATTGCTGGTAACGTCTCAAGTTCTGTGCATAGTCATTAGCTATAAGTTAAAACGCACAGTTAACGTATTTTACTTGCCTTGCTTTGTCACTCGTCCCCAGGTAACAGTAGGAAGAAAAGATTCTAATATTGCTATTGTTCCTTGCTTGGTCACAGCGTCTGAAACCAATATAGTACCGTTAAGGTCAAAGTGAAGGATGAGTTTTCGCGGCTGCTGGAGTGCAAGTCCAGCTGGGATGGACAGCGGCTGTTCTCCATCCTGATGATTGGGAAAATCCAACTGATGCCCATTCCGACAGTGAGGTTGGTTACCCGAATTTTCAGCGGTATGTGCGTCATCATTTCCTTCTTTGCAACTTGACATGGCTTATGCTATATAGCAAGTAATTTACCTAGCTCCGCCCGATTAAACAAAAATTTTTTGAGCAATGTAAAGTCAGCTGATCAAACCATTTAATGTTACTGCAAGCTTCAAGCTGAAGGAAGAAAACTAGACCTCGCAAGGAGGTTAGCAAGCCGAGTCACTGTAACTTGGTGACCAAGTTAAATATCTAGTTGGCGTTACCAATCGAAATCTGACGAACTTTAGCAAGAACTATAGTAGCAAATGCCTTGCGAATAAAATTATTGTGAATGGGAAATGAAGTGTCACCGATAGTGGCGTGACGTTCTGTGCCGAGGCTTCGAAGCGTGTGCCGAGTAATACAGCAATTATTTTGTGAAGCGCGAAGCGAGGCGTGTATTGATGACGTATGCGATGACTACGGAGGCCTAGCCAGCCGGTCGTACCTCGTGACCGGTTCATGAAGTGGTTCGCAAGTTGGCACGCACGCGATTCGAAATAAATAGGGCTGTAGAACGCGATGGGGATCCCCAACATTTTGTGGATTCTGACAGTTAGAAATTCTGATTGTGTATTGACCATCAGAAACCCTTTTTTGTTTGCGATGGAGCCACCGAGAAAGAAAAGGATTTCCCCAGTGTGGGAACATTTTGATCTAATTTCTCCCAACAAGGTACGTGTATTAATAACTGCAGATACATTTCTCCCAGTGAAAGACTCTTTTCCAAAGCAGGGGAAATATTATCCAAACAAAAGAAATCGCCTGAGCTCCAATACCGTGGAAAAACTTTTATTCCTGAACAAAAACCAATAGTCTCACCCCAAGCACATTCACTGCCCATATTCCAAAGTCTCACCCCGAGCACATTCACTGCCCATATCCCAGAGTCTCACCCGACATTCACTGCCCTCACCCCGAAGTTAAAAAAGCATGCTCATTGCCCTCACTCCAGTTCAACAGATCATTTCTACTTTGCGTAAATGCAAACTCTTTTCTTTTCAAGTTATTGTTGATTGCTCAGGAAAATAGACACCATATGGTGATATGAGTGCATTGCGTATTTCTTGGCGTCATTGACAGTTTCATTCACAGGCATTTTGCAAAATACGACTCACTTCAAACTAATAATGTCATCTGTGATATTTTTGCCTGTTTTACACTCTTTATCCAGTGGATGGTGCAGTGAGCAAATGAAGCCTCAAGAAGCCTCCCCCATTAGTGAACCAGGAGAAAGCTTCAATGCTCCATGAAGCTTCATCTCGCGATCACTAGTCACCGATGTCTAACGGTTAATCCATGAACTACCAGATTGAGCCGGCTAAAATTCTACGCGAGACCCACCGAATCTTGATTTCATCATTTTGCCGGTTTGCGGTATGACATGACTGAGAAGCTTCTTCTTCTTTTTCCTTGGTCAGTCTCCTTCTTCTTTGTGTATTAGGGACGCAACTAGGTGTATTACTGCCCTCCACAGGTTAGGATTCCAAATTACTACATTCTATCTTCATCTTTATTTATTTATTTTTTTTGTTTTTACTTTTCCCAAATTGCGTTTTACTTTGTGCGGTCGACGGAATATTCATCAAACTGCTGTTGGTCTTTTTATCTTAGGGGTGGCTTTTTATCGCTTTTTGCAAATGAACTCTTCATTAATAATCCCCCGCCATGAAGTGGAGGGAGGGTAGGCCTACATGAATGTTGCCCGTCCTCTTTCCAGAATTTTGTTTTGGAATATGACCCATGCTGAGGCGGTATGTTATGATCTGTGATTTCTGCCTGTTCTAGTTTATGTTTATTTCCACTTGGTTTGTTTAGTTTTTGCATTCAGTATCATCTGCCAGTTTATGCACATCGTTTTCCCCTGTGATGTCTTGCGTTTCTATGTTCTCTGCCAGTACAAGCCCCTGTCTGCAAGCTGTCACATTTCGGAAGTTTCCAGGGTTTCACAAGTTCCTTCATGCCTCGTTTACTTCCTACAACACTGATTACTACTTAAGTACTAAGCACACTAAAACAGTATGTTTTGTCTAGTTTATCTTCTAATCCTTCCTAATATACTAATCCTGTAAGTAACTAACAAACTAACTTGCACTATTTGGGTAAAAATTTTACTGCACTAACTACTGACGTTACTAATTGATTCTCTCCACTTTCCACACTAATCTCTAACTGTTGACCATTAAATTCTCCCTTCGAAGTTGTTGAATTTGAACTTCTCAGCAAGCAATATATTGGTTCTAATCTTTCTCATCAAATAGAAAACAATGTGTCATGTCGATGGTGTCTAATCGCCCAACCTTCATTGTCCTGTAGGGGTGCCTCAAGGATCAATCCTTGGCTGATTTTGTTTTCTTTGTACATAAATGATTTATCTAATTCATGTCCTAATGTAAATTGTCAAATGTATGCAGATGGTGCTGTGATCTTTTCACATGCCAAGACCTACCACGAAGCTTCCCAAATTCTAACTTCAGCAATGACTCAGGTGCAGAATTGGCTCAACAATTCCTGTCTCCTGTTGAACGGCAAGAAAACTGTATGCATGCTTTTTTTCTGAAAAACCAACAGAGACAACGCAACTAAATTTCTTATTGAATGGGAACAAGCTTGGCACTGTACAAGAATTTAAATATCTGGGCGTCACTTTGGACTCCAACTTATCTTTTGAGAGTCATGTTAAAATGATTGGGAACACCATCAAATTTGATCTACACAATTTGAGGCAGATAAGGACATCTTAACCGGATAGTGCAGCTAGGATATATCTGCATTCCATGATATTTTCTCACATCAATTACTGCTTTTTAATTGGTCTCTTACAGGTACAAAAGACCTCAAGTCAGTTGACTCACTCTATAAAAAGGCCCTGAAAGTCCTGGATAAACAACCATACTCTTTCCACCATTGCAGTATTCATACTAAACAAAATCTTTGAAGTTTTGATAATTAGAAAAATTTCAAAATTGCCTGTTTCAGTGCATGAATTATACCACGGCCTGGCGGCAATTGCCGTGGTTGCCCCCCTGTGTGGCTGTCATGCCCGACTACCTAAATGGCCAGTTTGGCTTGCCCTTCTTTCAAGTGGCTGCGGAGCCCAAAAATTACCCAAAGTGGCGATTTTCGACACATCGACTGAGCTGCGCGGCTCCCGTCATCACGCTGTGCTGGACTTCTGAGCACTTTGTGCGACCAGTGACACACCCACTCACTCACAAATAAGGCAACATTGTGTGAGGTTGGTATTTTACAACCATACATCCTTCCGGGTTGAGAAAAATCAGCTCACATTATGTTTAAAGCGCAAGCAATTAAATACTGTTGATGTTAAGTATAGATGTGTTTTGGGGCTGGGTGAAAACAGTGGTTGTACAACTTTCCTCCACAGAAATGAAACTTTGAGAGCGAGCTGGAAAGAGTATTCGCTTACAACGTTAGCCTGTGCAGAGCGTCCAGTGTCGTGCCAGACTGCTCAAGCCCCGTTCACACAGCTCTGCGACCTTACGAAGACCATGCCGATCACCCCGATCATCCCCGATCGGAAAAAGTTATCACATCGGGGCTTTATTGCCATCAAATTCCAGCAATTTGGTGAAAATTAAAGACTACATCATGGCTGTACTGCAATGCCTCTATGTCAAAAGCACTGCTGACTCGCTGCCACTACGATTACACCCAGCCCAATGCCGACCAAGCGGTCGTTTTTACTATGTTGCTGCTACGACGTACAGGACCATGCTACGTTGTTACACAGACCTAGAAGACTGTAGGACGATGTCGCTAAGCTAGTGCTGGCCATACTCCGCTTCTAGTATGCATGTAGTACGATTTGTGCCAATGTCTACATAAAACAAGGGGTGTTCAAGCATTTCTTCAGTTCTTTCCTAACTTTGAAGATGAACAGACCTAAAAACGGCTCAAAATAGTTGCCGATGGTGTTGCGTTTTTATTACGACCACAGAGATCTCACCACGATGCTATCACGCAGCTTGTACGATAATGGCATTCCCACTACATTCTTAATAAGACTTTGCTCCACTTATTGTTGGCCACGACCCGGCTACGCTTATTTTGTGCACGTTCAAAATAAGCCTGGGGAGAGCGTGCAGCTTCGCGACCTAGGAGATCCCACCCCGACCAAACCATGCTCATGGGGATCCTCCCACATTTGGCCCATGATTGGCCCAGATTGGCCACACTCTCGGACACTTTTCCATCGTAGTAGAAGCGGCGTCTATGTGTGAACATAGACAATGTTTTCTTCCGCACATAAATGATGATTTAAAATATCAATATGTATTTATAATTTCTGCGCTCGTGTCGCTCATGAAACAGCACAGATTTGCTTAAGTTAGTTTCTGAGGCTCATTAGGCAATAAGCCCCGAGAATCCGTTCTAGATTCTGAATGTAGTCATGGCTAAAGGACGTTGACTGGCATGATGCACAGCTGAGTGAAAACGATAAGGATGGCAAAAATAAATGCCGCAAAGTCAATGAATGTTTTGGATTTTTGCATGTATATTGTCCTTACAATGCCAATTATATAAATGTTGGCAATAGGCATTCACTTTTTCATTATCATTTCTAATAATTGGTCATGTTTTGGTCTTGATTGTTCTGTCGATAAATTGCTGCAAATTGAATAAAAAATTTAACAATTTAAAAAATTAATATACAACCCCAATTCCGAAATAGTTGGGACAAAGTGTAAATTGTGAATGAAATCAAGATGCAATAACTTTCAAATCACACCAGCCAGTATTTTATTCACAATAGAACAGACATAGCAAATGTTGAAACTGAGAAATTGTACTATTTTATCCACAAAATGAGCTCAGTTCAAATTTGATGGATGCTTCAGGTCTCAAAAACGTTGGGACAGGGGCCTGTTTACCATGGTGTAGCATCCCCTCTTCTTTTTAACACAGAGCGGAGGTGTCTGGGCATTAAGGAGACAAGTTTCTTGAGTTTAGCCAAAGGAATTTGATCCCACTCTTGTTTTATACAGGCTTCCAGCTGCTGGAGAGTTTTGGGTCTCCTTTGACGGACTTTTCGTTTAATTATGCACCAAAAGTTCTCAATCGATGAAAGATCAGGACTGCAGGCAGACCAGTTCAGCACATGGACTCTTCTACTACGAAACCATGCTGTTGTAATAGCTGCAGTATGTGGTTTTGCATTGTCCTGCTGAAGTACACAAGGCCTTCCCTGGAAAAGATGTCATCTGGAGGGGAGCATATGTTGCTCTAAAACCTTTATATACCTTTCAGCATTCAAGATGCTTTTTAAAACATGCAAGTGTAACACACCATATGCACTAATGCATCCCCATACCATCAGAGATGCTGGCTTTTGAACTGAATGCTGATAACGGGGGGTGGTCTTTCTCCTCTTTAGCCCGGAGGACACAACGCCCATGATTTCCAACAAGAATGTCAAATTTGGACTCATCTGACCACAGGACACTGTGCCACTTTGCTACAGTTCATTTTAAATGAGCCTTGGCCCACAGAACACAGTGGAGCTTCTGGATGATGCTCATCAATGTTTTCTTTTTTGCATGATAGAGTTTTAGGTGGCATCTGTGGATGGCACGGCGGACTGTGTTTACAGACAGTGGTTTCTTGAAGTATTCCTGGGCCCATTTAGTAATGTCAATGACAGAATCATGCCGGTGAGTGATGCAGTTGTGTCTGAGGGCCCGAAGATCACGGGCATCCAGTAAAGGTCTTCGGCCTGGTCTCTTACGCACAAAGATTTTTCCAGTTTCTCTGAATCTTTTGATGATGTTATGCACTGTCAATGATGAGACCTTCAAAGGCTTTGCAATTTGATGTTGAGGAACAATGTTTTTAAAGTATTCCACTATTATTTTTTTTTTACGCAAGCCTTCACAGGTTGGAGAGCCTCTGGCCATCTTTACTTCAGCTTCTCTTAGACATCCCTTTTATAGCCAATCATGTTACACACCTGATGCCAGTTAACTTAATTACTTGTTAAATGTTCTTTCAGCTGATTCTCTTGTATATTAATTGCTTTTTCAGCCCTTTTTTTTTTTGCCTGTGTCCCAACTTTTTTGAGACCTGTTGCAGCCAGAAAATTTGAAATAAGCTAATTTTGTGGATAAAAATGCAAAATGTCTCAGTTTCAACACTTGAAATGTTATCTATGTTCTATTGTAAATAACATATTGGCTCGTGATCTGAAAGCCATTGCAATTTGATTTAATTCACAATTTACACTTCGTCCCAATTATTTCGGAATAGGAGTTGTAATATTGGTTTTCAATGCGCTCCTAATTATTGATTTATACTGTCTTATCTACATACTATGTCATTATCACATATTTTTCTTGCAAAATTGATTAATTTGGTATTGGCCTTGGTGCCCTACATTTTTAGCCTGGTAAAACCAGACTCTGCTACTTCGCTTTGCTTCGTACACAGAGTCTGGATAGTCGTCATTGACAAGTGTTTACTTCCTGGTGGGTAGGCACTTGTCTGAAGTTTAAAATCATTGGTGTACCCGTAAACTAATCACTAACGTTTGGCGATGACGTATGTTATGCGCCAGCTCAGCCGCCTAGTGCTTCCGCTGTAAACACAGTCCTTCATACCAGGAATGCAGCGAAAACAAACTGATCAGTACATTAAAGTTAATACTGTACCCATACATATGCCCATCTACCAAATTTTAGCCTTCACTCATTCACTTAAAAGAACCAAAGGTGCTCTTTTTGTTCTCCTTACAAGAAACAAACTGTTGAGCTATGGTTTCTCCTGCCGATACTGCTGCTATTAAAAAAAACCCCTAAGAGACCCAAAACCAACGGCAGAATCAGCAAGAATAACGCATTATTTACATTAGGACGAAATCTGCGTTTTAAGAACTTCGCTGCTAACTTAAATAGTGTGAAATTCGCGGGCAATGTAACACTAGAAGCTACAAGCTAGCTGAGGTGGTTCGGCTGTCTCTCACAGAGATGAACAGGGTGCCTATTTCATTTGTTTCATGATGGATATTAAGTAGATATGACAACTTTTCTCAAAACTTGTAGGGAGTAGCGCTACAAAATCATTTCAGTTCAAAAAACTAACCAAACATTCATCTTGTTGTGGCTTTAAATCGCTGATACCGGGGATTTTCTCCACGACAGAGCGAATCTATGTCCTCCTGTGTATCTATGTCCGTGGCCATTGTTGATTTCAGAGACTAAGATTTCAAACTCGGCGCAGCGGCTACATCATGGCTCTTGGCCATGCCTTCTGTTCGTTGGTTGGTCCGGCATCTTTTCTGCCGAGGTAAATGAGGCGGAGCTCCGAGTGATCAGACGGAGTAGTGAAGCGAAATGAAATTAAGCGGAAGTACGAAGGCTGGCGGAGTCAGGCTACTACATTTTGGCCGCGATGCCCCAATTTTAAAAGGCCAAGTGGCCTTGCCCTAAAAATAACTTAATTTGAGGTCTGCTGTTTCATGTATAAGGCCTTACATAGCCTTGCGCCTCCATCACTCAACGAATTTATTAAATTGAGACTGGATAGCGGCTCGTCTACCAGGGCCACTAGGGCCTCTTCAAGAGGGGACTGTGAGGTGCCCTTCAGGTGGACCATCTTTGGTCAAAATGTTTTGTCCGTCAGTGGCTGTAAGTATTGGAATAGCCTTCCTCTGGAAATCAGGGAGTGTCCCACTTATCTCTCTTTTAAAACTAATATGAAGGAATGGCTAAAATCTAACCAGATATTTAACCACAACACCTAATCCACCACACCTAGTCCGCCCAACTCAACTATCTTGATTACAGTCTTCTCTGTGTATGTCTTGTATTGCATACTATGTGAAATGTATTTTGAATATATACTGAGAGGCATTAAAAACACATAATAAAATATACTGTTTTAAGTAGCGGTAAATAGTTTCTTTCGTAGTTGCAAAACACAGTCTTGGGAAACTGTGCTTTTGGTAGTGAGACTTGCCCTCACTGTTATTGTTACATTGGCAGTCAATTCAGCAGTTCTTATGCATTATCTGACATGGCAGAAGACGTTTTATGGAATGTGTTTTTGTGGCGTTGCAGATGACGCGCTTTGTCGGGGAGGACAGCTGACACATTTGGCCATTCTGTGTCATCCCTACAGTCTGGATACAGTCATTTAATGGACATTAATGCTTCCAGAATCTTTTCTTTGAGACTGGCCATCATTCAACATTCAAAATGTTTGATGCTTCCGAGATTCAATTGTTTGTGGCATTTGAAGTGGGAATGATGTGACTTTGTTTATGTGTTTTTTTTTGGTTTTTTTTTTTATTGGCCCTGATCTTCAACTTTTCATGTGCAAAATGATTTCTCCCAATGTGATTCACGACCATGATCCAGGGAACTGTGCTGCATTTAGATAATCACAATGAGGTGTTAAACCAAGAAAGGATTCGAACCCAGACACTTGACATTTTGCAATGCTTACCATACCAGATGGTCATCATGTCAATCGGAAAAAGGAAAAACTATCAGTTTCAAATAAGACGATAAAAACCACTTTAAGTTTTTAATGCCTCTCAGTATATGTCATGGATATATACATACTAGTCATGTACATATGCATAATATGTTGTATTTGATGTAAGTTTTGTCCCTTGTGTATGTTTTGAGATATGAGATAACATGATTGTCCTTCATGTGTTGTACCAGCTTTTATGATATTCCTTCTTCCTGTTCTTGTATTATATATGTTATTTTCCTCCTTTCCCCAGAGACTCTACATTTTAACATCAACCTGCCACAGGGACAAAAGACCTGAATTAGCCTTTGGCTACAATCTGGAAAATTTACATTTCGTGTGAAATGTGAATTGATATGCATTGTCCCTGTACAAATAATTAATAAATAAATAAATAAATAAATAAATAAACTCCGCCCTTTTTGCTCCCCCTGTGCTTTGCCTTTGTTCTGCAGAAACCTTGCAACTATCTCTTCGACTAATCTGTTTCTTCCATCTCTCCCCACTTAACCCTATCTAGACCGGGGTGGGGGGCTTTTTATGCCAGCGCCAATTTTTACGTTGCTTAATTTCTGTTCGGGTTGAACTGCGGCCACCAAACTTCTTTCTGGCCTGAACTTCTAAGAAAAACATTTTGACGTTGTTGCTATTGCCTTTGGCAGCAGAAATTTTTGTAGACATTTAAGTGTTATAAGACACACTATGTGTAAAAATTGAGATGCATACCCTAAATTTGCAAGAAATTACAGTATTGACAGTTTCAGGCAGCAAAATCAAAATATGATGTCATAATAGGTCATGATAATACCAAAATGATTGTAGTGATTAGGTTTTACGTGTACATCATCCCCTGCAAATTTGGTGGTCATACGCCATGTTGTTTATGAGTTACCGGGAGGGGCGTAAAAAGCCCCCCCGGCCCCAGGAAGCCCCAAAAAGCCCGGTCTAGATAGGGTTAAGGCTGTATCCCACTGGGCTGCGATAGTTCGAGACTACAGACTTGAAATTGGTGACTGTTTCAAGACAAAATACGCGACCAGAGTTGCAGTCCCAGTGAATCAAATACAACAGATTTGTCTTGGCGTGTACTTTCGTGTCTGATGTTGTCAAGATGGCATTACTGACTGTGCATGCACAGATTGGGTGGGAATCATGCAAAAAGTCTTCAAAATGTCTTATAAATGTCTGAAGACATTCTTTAGACATTCTGAAGACATTCTACTGACTATTTCGCGATTGATTCATGAATTTTTGCCCCTTATTCTCAAGACAATCTGAAGACATTCTGCAGACAATTTGGCACATATTTCAAAACCTTTGCGATCACAGTTGTCGCCAACAAATATTTGAACACGTTCAAAATTCCCTTCATAACATGACAACTACCACAAACAAATAAAAATTCTGCAGACATTCTGCAGAATGATTCTGCAGAATGACAGTCGCAAATGTTGCCAAACAGTTGCAACCCCAGTGGGATACAGGCTTTAGGCACTCCTTGAATGGAGCTGTTGTTGTTTAAGGATGTCGTGTGGAAACTAGTCTTTGTCATTGTTTCTCATTTTGTATTGTTTCACTTCTCAGTTAATGTTTAGATTATTCCTCACACCTGTTGCCCCGCCTAGCTTGTTACCTCCCTTGTGTATATATAGTCATAACATAACATAACATAACATAGCATAACATAACATGAATGGCGAGAACAGGCCATTCAGCCCAAATAGGCTCGCCAGTTTCTTTATACTATTGTGAATATATCCCTTCAGATACTCAATGACTCAATGGTGTCTAGCTTTAAGTCAAGCCTGCTCTTGAAAACTCCCAAGGGCTCTGCCTCAACAATATGGTCAGGCAAGCTGTTCCACGCGAAATTACTCTTTGGGTGAAGAAATATTTCCGAATATCAGTGCTAAATTTACCTTTGGTCAACTTCCATTTGTGACCCCAAGTTCTACTAACAACACTTGGTCGAAGGAATCCTACATAATTCACTTTGTTAATCCCTTTAACATATTTAAAGACCTCAATCAGATCACCCCTAAGTCTCCTTTTTCTAAGACTAAAGAGATTAAGGATCTTCAGCCTCTTCTCATAGCTTTCATCTTTTATACCCGGAATTAGCTTAGTGGCTCTTCTCTGAACTTTTTCTAGAGCCTCTATATCTTTATTAAAGTATGGTCCCCAGAACTGTACACAATACTCCAGATGTGGTCTGACGAATGTGTTGTGCAAAAGAAGCATCACCTCCTTGGATTTGTACTCAATACTTTTGGCAATGTATCCCAGCATCTGATTGGCTTTTTTAACTGCTACGCCACAATGGCTAGAGCCTGTGAGAGTTTGGTCAACAATCACTCCCAGATCTTTTTCGTATGGAGCATATTCCAGTTTTAAACCTCCCATGAAGTAATCCCATCTAATGTTTTTATTACCTACATGTACAACTTTACATTTCGCTACATTAAATTTCATTTTCCATATTTCTGCCCAATTCTGGATTCTATCCAACTCCTCTTGAATCACTTTAGTGGACTCTAAACTATTTGCGAAACCTCCCAATTTAGTATCATCTGCAAATTTAACTAATTTGCTCTCAATATTCCTATCAAGGTCATTAATGTAGATGAGGAACAGCAGGGGTCCCAACACCGATCCCTGGGGGACGCCACTCCCCACCATACCGAGCTCAGATGAGATACCACTGACCACCATTCTTTGTGTTCTGTCCTGTAACCAGTTTTGAATCCACTTCAGAATACCTCCTGTAACTCCAATGGAGCTCATTTTAAAAATTAGTCTCTTATGCGGTACTGTATCAAATGCTTTCTGAAAATCCAAGCATATGATGTCATAAGCCCTGCTCTGGTCATAAGTCTTGGTGGCCTCTTCAAAAAATTCCAGAGGGTTTGTCAGGCATGCCCTTCCCTTACGGAAACCATGTTGGCTATCCTTCAAGATATTATTACGTTCAAGAAATAAGTCCAGCTCATCTTTTATGATAGATTCCAGTATTTTGCATGCAATGCAAGTTAAACTGACTGGCCTGTAGTTTCCTGGTGCAGTACGGTCCCCTTTCTTATATATTGGAATTATATTGCCCTGCTTCCAATCATTTGGTATTTCTCCAGTTTCTAAAGACTGAAGATGGCGGATAGTGGCTTAAAGATCATTTCACTAAGTTCCCTGAGCACTCTAGGATATAAGCCATCAGGACCCGCCGCCTTATCTGCCTTTAGTTTATGCAGCTTGTCTAATACTTCGTTATCCCTAACCTCAATTTCCGCTAAATAATCTTGGGCATTTGACATGCCCTCTGGCCGAATAAAAACCCACTCTGAGGTAAAATTCTCAACAAAGTAACTGTTTAAGGTATCTGCAATATCCTTGTTATCATATAGCAGCGATCCATGTTTATTCTTTATGTACTTAACCTCCTCTTTCACTTTCCTTTTTCCGCTACAGTACTGAAAGAAGCGCTTAGGGTTAGTTTTTGCCCCCTCTGCAATTTGTCTTTCATACAGTCTTCCAGCATTCCTCAGCTCTTTTTTGACCACAGCCCGCATTTTACAGTATTCAGCCTTAGTGTTCTCAATGTTATCCTTTATGTAAATCTTATAAAGATTCCTCTTTTCCCTCAAACTCCTACGAATAGCTGCAGTCATCCACTGAGGATTCTGCTTTTTCAGCTTACTTTAGTCCCTCACTTCTGCTTAGCTTTGTCAGACTGTTGATCAACTTTTCCCTGCGCCAAACTCCTTGTATGCCAATGATCTGTTTGTGATTCTGTGACGTCCTTCTGTTTTACGCCGAATTTTGTCTTTGCCTGCCTGGTTTTGTTTGCCCCTGATTACGACCCATTTTCTGTCCGACCACGATTGCTGTGTATTGCTGCCCAGGCTTTTGGAAGTTGGATTATGGACACTCTACTTCCCCACTGCCTTACGATTTGGTACTGTTGCCTGTGCTTTTTGGTTTTTGAACCCTTGCCTGTCTTTGGACTCTGTTTTTTGGATTGCCCCTCTGTACTGTCACTGTGTTTACGTGGCTTTGGACTCGGACTGAATAAAGACCACGATTTTTTCCTCTTCTGAACTACTTGCAGTTGGATTCCTTTTACCAGACATTACATAGGGGATTTCAGAAGGCCTATTTAAGCTTGTTTATGTGTAGACCTATTCATCCTTTCAAACTCATTTCTTATTTTTATCGCAAAACTTTTTTCGTCACTAACCCTAAAATAAACACGCGTAAGATGTAATTTGGCACTAATGGAACCCCATATCTTTGCAGGTTTGTTTGTTTGTTGTTTTGTTTGTTTATTTTATTTATCCACGGTAAAAGCCTGCTATCAGCTGGAGAGCTATTTTTCAGGAGGGCTGTGCAAATTATATCAAAATAACAGATTAATAAAAACAACAAAATGAAACATATTACAAATAATTACAAAAACAGAAAAAAAATAGGCAGTTGCTACGGGTACGGCAGTTTTCCAATGCATTTCAATGTAGAGAGGTACAGCAGTCCCAATTTCAAACCCTGACCCTAACCCTAACCTTAACCCTGACCCCACAAGACCCAGCATTTTACAAACAAGCCACAACAATCAGAAACAACACAACAAACACAACATACCTAATCAAACAAACACTCACACTCAACACAAAAAACTGCATATATGTCATTAAGTGTAACCACTGTGACATAAAATATGTGGGAGAAACAGGTAACAAGATAAGGACTAGATTAGCACAACACATATATAACATTAGAAATCATAGGGAGACAGACACACACCTAGTGGCTCACTTCCTTCACCATGGACTTGAGGCACTAGAAATATCCGGGTTCCAGACAAACAACAATTGGACACCGGAGGACAGACGTAGGACAGAAAAACATTGGATCATAAAACTAAACACTTTGTTCCCAAGAGGACTCAACAAACGCACTTAAAACTTCGGCACAAGAGGGACCAAATTCTTCCTATATAAAGGCTCCAGTACACTGAATGGCCTCAAGAAACTTTTTTTTTCCCAAGGAGCCCTCATAAGGGGAAACTTGGGAAAGGAAGATTGTTTTCCTAAACCTAACCTTAACCCTGACCCCTAACCTAACCCTTCCCCTAACCATAATCCCTATTCCTTATCCTTATCCCTTCAAATCGACTACCATATCAATAAAAACTGCCGTCTCTCCAGACACTGCAAAAAAAAAATAATAGACCAACATACAATCAAAATAACAGATGCAAAATTACGTACATTTGCCAAGTTAAGAGTAATTAACCCCTTGTGGACGGGATTTTTAGATAATTTCCGTACCCCTGGACGGGATTAATTTGGGGGAAAATTAAGTTTTTTTTAGATTTGATTTTATCTTCAATATAATCTGTTTTTATTCTCAAAAAAGTACTTCTGTTGTATTTTAAGATGTTTTTAGCTAACAAAACACCTTTTATTTGCCTTTTTCAATCCCAGAATTGTCACCCTGGGGAGTCTATTGCAGCAGTATCATGGCCTATCGAACTATCACTAGCACTGCCGTCGCCAGAATGTTGCCAAGCCACATCGTTAGCACTGTCAGAATCTGAATCGGAACTGTCCAAAAAGTCGCGAAAATTAGACCTACTACAATTCCGGGACCTACGAACCATACTATCGGTTCGCTCATCAGAATTATTTTCCACACAATCTTCTAATGAAGACGCATCACAATCAGCATTTTCTGAACCACTGCTTGCGCAAATAACGTCCAAAACTTCACCCAAAGACAGCGGGCGCTTCCTGAAGTCGCCATTTCACGGTATTGTCATCGAAAAAAGCCGAGAACATGCATTCAATCTCCACTCTAAAGGGGATTCCCCGGCTTCGGTGCTGCCATCTAACCACAGGGGAGGTAACTAATGACGATCTAAGGGCAAGCCGGGAATTCCCAAGTTAAGTTTAGCGTGTTTACTCAGGCATGAAGTAGAGTGTCAAGTGTGACGTGTCAACACGTCACCCGCCTCTGGGCACGCAAAAAAATTGCGTTTTAACACGTCATCCGTCCAAAATGGGTTAATAGGGGCAATGATAAAAAAAATGAGATCATGAAAAATAAAAACAAATTGCATGAAATGGGAGAAATGAATACAAAAGAGACAAAATAAAGGGGGGAAAAGGATACAAACTATGCGGTATATAAAAACATAATATCAGTGGACCTGTTGTAACTTCATAATTTTCTTTTTAAAAGTTTTTCCATCGCCAGTGGTTCTGAGATAGAATGGAAGACTATTAAAAAGACTACAAGCAAAATAAGATGAACTATTACGAATGAAATTGGTGGTTTGGGTAACATAATTTGAGTATTCGTGTTTCGAAGAGTGTAATTGTTTAATGACTTAAACTCAACATTCGAAGATAAAGATAACGGGGCAAGATTGTGAAGTAACTTGTAAATAAAGATTGAAGACTGTTTTTCTCTTCTTTCTTGAAGTCGATTGACTTCTAAAGTAGAGAACAAAGTTTCCCTGTTGAAGCGGCTATCAACACCTAAAACCATTCTTAGACATCGATTTTGAATGATTTGCAGTCGATTTAGCTTGGTCGTATGACCGGTCATCCAGATAATGCTGCAATAATCAAAATGGGGTAGGATTAAAGTTTTGTACAATAAAAAGGGTGTGCTTTTATCTATGAACTGCCTAACATTCTTCAATGCATGGAATACTTTAAGGGTTTTGCTTCTGACATGTTCAATTTGTGATGTCCACGTTAGGTTTTCATCTAGTATGACCCCAAGATATTTACATTCCGAAACTCTGTTTAAATGAGAATTTTGAATCATGAGATATACATTGTTAAATTCACGTAATTTTGACTTCGATCCAATTAACATGTATTGACATTTACTTAGATTTAACAATAACTGATTGTTTGCGAACCATTTTGCTAGTGATTCAAGATCTTCATTAATGGTTTTTTGTAAACATGAAGGATCTCTTAAGGCAAAATATATAACCGTGTCATCTGTGTAAAGGGAAAGCGAACATTTGTTAATGGATCTATGCAAATAATTCAACGTCAAGATGAATAGGAGTGGCCCAAGTACGCTGCCCTGGGGCACTCCACTCTCAACCACCCTTCTTTCTGATAAATTTCCATTTACTGATGTTGATTGCTCCCTGTTTGTGAAATAGCTTTTGAACCAATCTAATGTCTGCAAACCGAAACCGAGATACCCTAATTTCTCAAGAATAACATCAAAAGAAATCAAATCAAAAGCCTTTTCCAGATCCAAAGTAACAACACCCACAACATTTCCTTTATCGATTAATTTACACATTTCATCTGTCAGATTCCAAAGTGCGGTTAAAGTAGAATGCCTGGGACAGAAACCATGTTGGTAAGAGCTAAGTATATTATTTTGACATAAATAATCATACATCTGATCAAAAACTATTTTCTCTGAAACTTTGGATAATACTGGTAACACGGATATGGGTCTGTAATTTAATGGATTTGATGCATCACCACCTTTATGTATTGGTGTTACTCTTCCGTTTTTCCATATATCAGGAATTTTACCAGTGTTTAATGATAGGGTAAAAATATGTGCCAAAGGCTCCACAATGTAATCAATTAAATCTTTAATGATGCTGGCGGGTATCTGATCCAGCCCAGTAGCTTAATTCCTTGAAATACCATTTACAACCTTCATTACCTCGTCAACTGAAATTTCGTTGAAGTGAAACAAAGAATTAGTACGTGTCATGTACTGTTTAAAATTTTTACTAAATTTCTTGGACCTTTTTCTCTTTGCAGCCAAACCAACAAAGTGATCGGTAAAACAAGATGCTATATTTTTAGAACCTTTAACTTCATGCCCTTCAATAATTAGCTTCTGGATAGAGGTTTCATTCTTTTTCTTTGGCATAATGCACCTCAATGCTTTCCACATTGCATTCGAATTACCAGTATTACAGGAAATACTTTCAGAAACATATGCACGTTTGGCTTTCCTCACCATATCAGTTATAGCATTTCTTAGTTTTTTATACGATTTCCAATCCTCTTCCAATTGAGAGCAACGTGCTCATTGTTTCCTATCATCTCTTTTGCAGATTTTCTCCAAGATGTCATTATTCATCCATGGTGCCTCTTTTTGGCGTATTCTTCTTTTCCTAAGAGGAGCATGTTTATCTAATACAGGTATGAATTTGCTTGACCATTTTTTATGTGCACTGACCGGGTCTGAATCATCTAACATCATCCCAGCCCAATTTTTCTAAATCAGCTTTTAACTCTTCTAAATTAAGCTTTTTTGTATTGTTACAATAGGAAAACTTATGATGACCTGTTGTTGACTTAGCTTTTCCAATAGAACAAATTATCATATAATGATCACTAATAGATAGTGGAATAACATCACAGAAAGTTTCCTTATCATGATTTAACAAGTACAACACATCAATTAAAGTAGCGGATGACGATGTGATTCTTGTCGGTTTCTCAATGTGTTGCTTCAAATCAAATTCTTCGGCTAAACATTGAAGTCGTCTTGTTTGGCATGATACAGGTTTCTTTAACAAATCACAATTAAAATCACCATAAACAATGACATCTTTTGAAGTGAATTCTAATGATTGGAGTAAAGTTTCAAATTGATCAAAGACTACACTGTGAGGGTTTGGGGGACGATACCAGTTCACAATAATGAAAGGTTTTTGTTTTGGCAGACACACTTCAATAAACATGAGTTCAAGACCATCAATTAAAAGATCATTTCTCACACTGAATGAGACATTTTCATTGATATAGGTAATAATACCACCTCCACTTCGATTCCTATCTAATCTAATTGGCGAATAACCCTGAACATCAATTTTAGCATCAGATATTGTATAAACCAATCTGGTTTCACATAATGACAAAATATGAATGTTTGCGTTTGTTAAAATGTGACGAATTTCATCAATATTCTTAGTAAGAGAGCAAATATTAAGGTGAGCAATGTTTAGGCCGGGAAATGAGCGAATGCTTTCAGACAGTTTTGAAGTTTGTCTACTCATATTCTAGCTGTACTGATTGGGTTTGTAATAAAGTTTTGGCATTGGAACATGATACATATTGAGGAAGTTCATTAAATATACAAATGTCACAAATCCAGATTACTTCTGGATTGAAATTGTCATGTGATACTTTCGAACATTCTAAATGGGTCCATCTATCGCAAGACACACATAGCAAGGCATTATAATCCCATTTCACTTCATATATATATATCACTGCCTGATGCCGAGGCAGTTAGTTGTTGGCTGAGAAGGATGTGAAGTCATTAGTTTGCATCACCGATTCACCTGCGGTGATTAAGCCAGGTCGAGTTTCCATTACGCGTGCCAACCGCCTTTGATCTGACATCAGGAAAATCGATATAGATACTATAATTTATGTCCTGATTCAGATAGTAACATTAAATAGTGGTTGCCATAATTATTTATTGCATTGAAATGTGCCTGACATTCTGGAAACCTGCCTGTGAGGTTTCGGTGACGTGTGCGCACTGTGCGCCGGTCAGCCAAATTACCACTGCACAGAAAGTAAACCAGGTTGGAGCTGGCGAGCTCTCTGCGCAACTTCAGCGGAGACTTTTGCTATGAAATTGTTACTGCATCTTGATGAATATGTGACACCTCCCCCTACTACGCCGCCACACCCATCTCGGCGCACGTCTGTCTACCAAATTGCCAAAGTGGCTGCGCATGGTGTTGCACCGCACGAAATTACCACTGTGTGGGCTGCGCCACGCTACGCCACCCTGCGCTGCGCCAAGAAATTAGAGCCCAAAGAGATTAGGATGTGAAAGATTTTTGTCAAGATATTTCAAAAATGCATGTCAGAATAGTTGGTGCAACCGAAGTCCGCTCATCAGAGTATGCTGTGATACAGGCTATTTAATTCGTCAGTGAACCTGTATGCATGTAGGTGTTCGCAAATTCTTCTGGATAAAGCCACAACTTCTTGATATTAGTGAGCGCAGTCATTCCTGCTGTTCTCCAGATGATCTCTCCTTAAGTGGCTCTTCAGGGAAAATCATGACATGACACATCATCTAAAACAGTGCGTGGATTTTCCATCCATCACATAGAACACAAAGTGTAACAGAACAAATGTTTGAAGTGCTGAAAATACGCTGAGACGTTTTTTGTGAAAATGATTTAAAAGTACACATTTCATACAGTCTATGTTTATACCACGGCATTAACTATAATATATCAGCTGACATTAGCTAGCGGAACGGCCGTAACATTTCTTATGTTTTCTAACTGCTTAACTTAGCTAACGGGTTAGGTAGTCATGAGAGTGTAATTTTAGGTTCAACGCTTGCTCGCAAATATTTGGGGAACTGTCAGGTCGTCACTCTCCACAATCAATAGTCAGTAGTAATTTGTTGCAATGACTGTGCCTTCTAAGCGATATTCCTTCATGGCCCAGGAATTTAGCCGATCAGAATAAATGACTGCGTTTACATGCACACCATATTCCTGTATTAATCAGAATATGAGAATATTTCGATTGTGTACCTGTCATGTAAACGCATGCAATAACCCGATTAAAGTCATTTTCTGATTAGAAATATTCCGAATAAGACCCCTGGCATATGCCTGTTTTAATCGGCATATTCCCAGCCAGCACACGACCGACCTTCAACATAGAAATATGGTTTAAATTATGTCAGCTGTCGTTTCAACGTTGAAACGCTATTGAAACAACATTTAACTCTGATGGTTGTAACCCAGCCGGCACACGACCGACCTTCAACGTAGAAATATGGTTGAAATTATGTCAGTTGTCGTTTCAACGCTGAAACGCTATTGAAACAATGTTTAACTCTGATGGTTGTAAAAAGGTTAAAGGTGACCTATTATGCTATTTTTCCAAGTTTATATTTTGGTCTTTGATTCCACTAGAGTACTCCTGATCACGCAAAGTAAAAAAAGGGTACTTATTTCGCTCATACTGCCATCCTCAAAAAACCCCATTTGTAGTCCATAGTAGTCTCTGTCTGAAACGCCTCATTGGGGTGGCTCTTCCGCTATGGCCCCCACTCCCCGTGTGCCCACTTTCTTCTGACTGGCCAGCTCTGTGGAAGGCGGATCTAGGCGGTCGAGGCAGCAGTACGCTGTTTTCCGGGTCCGCCCACAGAGTGAAACTGACGCTGCTCCCGGCGAATCGACGGGCATATTCTGCAATCAAACGCAGTACATGTGTATAGATCTAATGAAATTAACTTGTTCTAATAAACGCAATGGCGAAAGTGGAGGACGAAAAGTAATGTCTGGCAGGTCAAGCTCGAATTTGCTGTCTACCCACGGCTACTATGGTGAGTACACCAGTGTTTCTACTCTAGCTAGGATTGAGGGAAAGCTAGAATCCACCCCATATAGACACATTTGTAGAACGGGTCGACAAACCCAAGTGTAGACCGGAGACCGTAGAAACCGTGGGTCTGAGTTTAGAGGGAAACACGGACAGTGAGGAGCAGCTAAAAGTGGACCAACAGCTTATGGACTGCTTCGTGTGTATAAGGACCTACTGGTTCGTGTGCATAGCTGTGGTGTGTCGTTAGCGTGGAGTAACGAACAGCTTCTGCGCTGGTGTATGATGAAGGGGCGAAAGCTCCAGGCTAAACGGCCTTTTCGGAAATTGCCCGTGGTAATGGTTTACTTATTGCGTCGGAATGACCAGCGTTTGCTCGGAGAACATGGGCGCGACAAGCCGCTTTCACACCGGACGCGAAATGAATTTTTCGACAGATTACATTCAAAGTCAATGCATTGTCTTTGCATTTACTTTGAATGTAATCTCTCTGCGCCAAAAATTTGTTTCAAGGTCCGTGTGAAAGCTGCTTAATGCGCCCATTACGCTGCGTATTCGCGTCTTTGCATTGACTTTGAATGTAGCTAATATGTCGCGCACGATAGTTTTGCGTCTGGTGTGAAAGCTGCTTAATCCGCCCATAACGCGTATATTCGCGTCTTTGCATTGACTTTGAATGTAGCTAATCTGTCTCGCGAAAAATTCGTTTCGCGTCCGGTGTGAAAGCGGCTTGAAATGCCCATAACTCGTGTATTCGAGTCTTTGCATTGAGTTTGAATGTAATCTGTCCCGCGAAAAATTCGTTTCGCTTCCCATGTGAAAGCGGCTTGACATGCCCATAACTCGTGTATTCGAGTCTTTGCATTGACTTCGAATGTAATCTGTCCCGCGAAAAATTCGTTTCGCGTCCGGTGTGAAAGCGGCTTGAAATGCCCATAACTCGTGTATTCGAGTCTTTGCATTGAGTTTGAATGTAATCTGTCCCGCGAAAAATTTGTTTCGCTTCCCATGTGAAAGCGGCTTGACATGCCCATAACTCGTGTATTTGAGTCTTTGCATTGACTTCGAATGTAATCTGTCCTGCGAAAAATTTGTTTCGCGTCCGGTGTGAAAGCGGCTTGACATGCCCATAACTCGTGTATTCGAGTCTTTGCATTGACTTTGAATGTAATCTGTTAGTTTCGCGTTCGGTGTGATAGCTGCTTAATGCGCCCATAACTCGTGTATTCAAGTCTTTGCATTGACTTTGAATGTAATCTGTCTCGCGAAAAATTCGTTTAGCGTACCATGTGAAAGCAGCTTTATGGATAGTACGCAACAGCTAGAGAGCGCTCGGTTATGTTATGTTATGAACATAATACAGGTTTTGCAGACCGTTAAGTTCTGTTAGCGTGGACAAGTTGCTTATGTGGAGCCAGCAAATCGATCACTTCTACAGGAAAGAATTACCTATTTAATCTCCGCCTTTTTCGGCTTTTTATTACCCAGAACAATTTCTAAAGGGGGATGAAATTATGTCACGGTAGTGCAGAGAAATCCTTTGTTTTACCAGACACATTAGAGCTTCTGCGTTTCGCGATTGCTTTCACGGTAGAATCAGAGAGCTAACCCAGATATTTGTGATAGGGATCCGTCTGATCCCGGTCATGGATAAGTGAAGCGATCACAAGCAGCCGCTTCAACTGTAGAGGCTACAATCGGGCAACGTTATGATGAAACTGCCACATTGATGCTTACAGAAGTAACAAGCATACCGATCAGAATTACTGCATATAAGTTAACCAGGAGCATTTTTAATTAGCACAGCGGCACGCAAACTAACATGCAGTAGCTGGTAACCGAGCGGTCATAACCACAGAGACAAACCCTTGCAATGCAGGTTTTACAGACAGCAAGATCCGTTACCGTGGACAGTTGCACCAAGCATCCAAATAACAAACAAGTATTAAAAGTTAGCTTCAAATGAGGTTTATGTTCACACACCTTCTGCAGAATTTCCCCTGATATTACTCTTCCATATTTAGGACACAAACATTAGAAACTGTAACTTGGCTACGTTAGCCGCAGTGCTACAGCCACATTCAACTGGCTATCACGTCAGGTTGGCTTATGCAGTAAAATCAACTTACAGCTTCTGTGTCTGTGAGTCACGGTCAGTCGCGACCAATACAACCAGGCTTTATCTTCAGATATTTTACAAAGCCTGCGTTTGAGGCCAGTTGTTAGTGCTAACTATCGCTAGCGGTCCTGCTAGCCACCTGTAACACGCTAGCTTCACTTACATTATTTGCTATTATATCGTTACTTACAGCTTGTGGCTCCGAGCGCTTGATCGATGCAGCTGCTTCAGGTTTGAGAAGCAGCTGAAACGCTTATCCAACGTTGAATTATCCTTTATTAACAAAGCTGTCTTTGGTGAAATGCTGAGCACAAACAGCTAACGTTCCCTTTGGCCGTGGCTGTTTGCTGCCAGCAAACAAAAAAAGCTACTCACTGATTTCTAGTGGCATCCTCTTTTGGAAGAGAAATAAGTGTTTTTCTTTGCGTCCAAAAGTAAATGGACAAGTAGCTTTGGGAGAGATACTGACAAAACTGCACCTCAAATGATCTGCGGTTCTTCTTTTGTATTTCCAAAAGTGTAGACACTACTAAGGCATAGTATGATCTGCCGTTGTTAGTGTCTGCTAGAATAGTTTCCGGTGTGGGCAGGTCCAGCGCCGTGATTGGCTCTGGCTATGTCTGTACTAATTGGACGGCACAACCTGACGTCAGGTTTTGCCCAGATCTCACGAAGATCTCTAGAGGAGCTGTTCAGAGAGGAAATCACGTTCACGAAATCACGTTCTTGGATTACGGCAAAACCCTTGTATCTTATGTTTAGAAACTTTTCAGAGGTTGAGTATGGACAACTAACATTATAACATTACTAATGTATTAAAATGTATGTAATGTACTAAAAGAAGGATCAGCATAATAGGTCCCCTTTAACAAAATGGTCTCAAATCAACACTGAAATTTGAAGAAGATTTGTTTCAACATTGAAACAACATTGAAACAACGTTGGGTAAGAGTACCACACACAACCTCCAGCAAAATCGAAAAAAATCACAACTTTTTCGGCTTTCCTTAATGTTTAGATACCAAGTGAAATATTCGGGTGTGGAAAAAACGTGGAGCACACATCCGGTTAAGAGAATTTACACTTTAATTTCTAGAGCGTCTTTACATGCGGCAGGCTTATAAAGGTGGCAGCCATGACACTGTTGACCTAACCTTAACCCAACTCATAGGGAATGCTATCCCTATCCCTGTGCCTAACCTTAACCCAACTCATAGGGAATGCTATCCCTATCCCTATCCCTGTGCCTAACCTTAACCCAACTCATTGGGAATGCTATCCCTATCCCTAACCCTAACCTTAACCCAACTTATAGGGAACGCTATCAAAATGGATATTCACATGACGTCTCCTCATTGACAACAATAAATAAAAGAAAGAAAAATAAATGAATTATTTATATAAATATATGTGTGTGTGTGTGTGTGTGTGTGTGTATATATATATATATATATATATATATATATATATATATATATATATATATATGCACACCTTTGGTTGTCTTTCACCCTTCAGCGATGAATGGAAACTGATGCGCTAAGCTGGCAACAAACTCAGTTGGTGTAGTGGTTAAGACTACAGTGTATGGTGTGCTTGAAATTGGTTTGTCCACAGGTTCCCAGGTTCAAATCCTGCTGTAGACACTAATGTAATGTCTCACTTAACATGTAAACCTTTGTTCACAGCCTCATCGATGGAGGAAAAAACATGAAGTTGGAGAGATCGTAAACAGAGTGAATGTCATGAGGGAAGAGTACGGTGGTGGAAATTGGAATTACCGCAAAAAACTTTTTTCCTCGCGCTGTATCTACCCCTTCCTTTTAAAATTTTTCCCCCATCATTCTAAACCCCTTCTCACTCATAAAAACCCCCCAAAAATATTTGTGCCCCCTTTAAAATCATTCTGGCCAAAAAAAACCCCCAAAAAGTGGAAAACTCTGAAGGCGGCATATTCCAGAGCAAAAATAAAATACAGGCAGTGGATATTTTTACGCACACCCCTCTCCAACCTCTCTGGGTAACGAGTGTCAGTCTTACAAGTGCCCCAGGCACAACGTTTAACCATAACTATGTTATAGTCCACAAAAACGAGTGTCAAAATGTACGAAAATCTGAGACGCCTGCACTAGATTCAATGGAGCGCTGTCATGAAAGTATCGGAGTTCAGTCGGAGCCAGTTGTTGGCTCCGCTGTGATTGGCCACTCTGCATTCTAGGGCAGGGCTTAGTGAAAGGTGAATTGCCCAGATTTGCAAGGCTGATAATTAGCTGGCGTCTTGGCACGAGCTGCTCACAGATGGCCTAACCAAATATACAGCAGGCAAAATAAGTATTGAACATGTCAACATTCTTCCCAGTGAATATATATTTCTAATGGCACTATTGACATGAAATTTTCACCAGATGTCAGTAAGAATCCAAGTAATCCACACACATAAATGATTAAATCAATTTATTTTAGGTGACATTAGCTTAGGTAGGCAAGATGACCAGAACAACGAGCAGCACTGTAAATTGGGGTGTTTTTTTTTTTTTTTTTTTTTTTTTTTTTAGAGACTTTGGAGACTTTATTAAGATCCCATTGCAGATAACTGAATGACGGGATATGCATATAAAAAAAGAACAACACATGTAAACATTATTAAATACAACAGTTATAAAAACATAAAATATACATTCTTTGTGTACAATCTCTAATTTTCCATTGAATAAGTTCATACAACAGAATATTTCATTGTAACAAATTGGTTCAATCTAGTAACCGAAGTAAATGGATTGCAATTTATACTTCCAGATCGCAAATTATATCCATGGTGATTAATATTACTGGGGAAGATTCAATATGGCCTTCATTGGACTGATATTCTTACAGTTCCTAACAAATTCGGTACAAATGTTCTCTCTCGAGGACTTCCGGTATGGCGGCGAGCTGAGTAGACGTGCGTTAACCTGCTCTGCTACCCTGTTGGCTAAATCCTTCTTAAATATTGTACTGTTGAAACACCTCCATTTCGATAGATAGGCTGAGGGTGATGCCTGTGTCACAGAAGAAAGTCAGTCAAGGGCGAAATAAATCTCTTCAAGCTAAACTGTCGGATTTTACGAAGCCCAACACAAGCAAGGAATCCTCAGCTAGCATCAAAGCTATGGACTCCGACGAGGCTAACGCTAGCTCGACTCCGCAGGATAAAGCGCTGGATAGAAGCAACGATACGGTGGAGGGAGAGTCCGGTCCTATGTCGGCCGTCATTCTGACTGCGATTAACGACATGAAAACGGATTTTTCCACCAGGTTTGACGGCATATTGGCCGCCATTGAAAGTGTCAGGAAAGACATCACTGACTGTGCAGAGCGTGTCACGGAGGCAGAAACAAGGATTTTGACCACTGAAGATAATGTTGCCTCTCTCCAAACAAAAGTTCAAGTCCTAGAAAACAAAAATAAGGACTTGGAGGGAAAACTACTGGATCTGGAGACAAGATCAAGGCGCTCCAATTTGAGGCTTGTCAATTTACCGGAGGGAGCGGAGGGGGAAGACGCGTGTGCATTTTTGGAGAATTGGCTACCGGACGCACTGGAACTGCCACCGGGGCGCACACAATTAACGGTGGAGAGGGCTCACAGAATCGGATCAAGAGCACACAGCAATCCCTCACCCCGAACGCTGATAATGAAGTTTTTGAACTTCAGAGACAAAGAACTGGTGACAAGAGCAGCCAAGACAAAAAGAGAAGTGCGATACAAGAACCAGACAGTGAGGTTTTACCAAGATGTGGCGGCAGCTGTTCACAAGAAGCAAAAGGAGTTTGACGAGGTGAGATGGCAGCTTTGTTCAATGGGTCTCCGTTATGGCATTATCCCCCCTGCCCGACTGCTTGTGACTTATAAGGAACGGTCTCACATCTTTAACAACCACGTCGAGGCGGAGGACTTCATCAAACGGATCAGGTCAGAAGAGGGACCGTACTGAATTATTAGGAAACGACCTGGGAGTCGCGGTTTACAAAGTAGAGGGTAAAAGCTGACTAGAAAAATAAACGGCGCAAGATTGAGCCGAACTGGTACAAAATGTAATGTTAAATTTACACCCTTGTTTAATAGGGCTTATTGCAGTGTGTTCAAGGCTTTTACTCTGAGCTTATAGTAACTGTTAAAGCTATGTGACTCTCCGCTCTCTATCCACCCCCCCCTCCTCCGTACACAAGCGTGAAGAGGCAGAATGTACCTTTGGCAACAGTCACTTGGTTAACTTAAGTATTTGGGGTTATACTTACTCATCATTTCTGTTCAAATTTTCTAGAACAACATAGTGAATTAAGAGAGTGAATTTTGATTTAGCTCAGTAAAAGGAGGGTGTTTTTGAAACGAAAATGTTTAATGTTTAATTATGGTAGCACAAGAGTGTAAGGTTAGTGTTACAATTATTTGTTTGTTTCGTTTTTGTTAGCTCAGTGATACTGGTTTACCCTCGGGGTGGATCAGTTAACAGCTATCTGGAAGTTTTAAGATTATAGGGCAAAGAAACTCAGGTTGAGAGTCCTGGAGTTGGGCGATGGTTCGGGTATATTGTTCTACAGTAGTATTATTTATGTTCGTCTTTTGTTTGTGTCATTTTTTTTTTTTTTTACAAACACCTTAAAAGGTTTGGGGAGTACAACTATACAAACTACACAAAATGTCCAGTGAGATAAAAATTAAAATCACATCGTGGAACTGCAGGGGGTTACGAAGACTTAATAAAGTCAAACAAGTTATGAATAGGATAAAATCAATGCAGTCTAATATTGTGCTTCTTCAGGAAACACACCTGATAAACAATGATGATCTGAAAATTAGGAGGAGGTGGAGGGGCAAGGTCTTTTCTGCATCGTTTATCTCTCAATCTAGAGGTGTCACTATTATGGTACATGAGTCAATACCATTTCAGGTAAATAAGGTTATCAAAGACAAATTTGGACGATATCTTATCATTCAAGGAAATTTACTAAAAGAGCAAATTGTCTTGGCGAACATCTATGCACCAAATACAGATGACCCCAATTTTTTTCAAAATGTATTCCTTATTTTGTCCTCTCTCTCTGGTAAATGTGTGGTGGCAGGTGATTTTAACTGTGCTCTTGATCCGGCAAAGGACAGGAGCTCTGGAGCCGTAGAGCCTCATTCCCGCAGTAGGGTAATTATACAACATTTCATGAAAGAATTGAACTTAATAGATATCTGGAGAGAAGAAAATCCTGACGATCTAAAGTTTTCATGTTACTCCTGTGTACACAAGTCCTACTCAAGAATTGACCTCTTTTTGATATCTGCAGAGCTAAGGCACAAAGTCAAGGAATGCTTTTATGATGCTATTCTAATTTCAGACCATGCTCCTAATTCATTGGTATATCAGGACTCAAAACTAGTGAAAGATGCTAAAATTTGGCGTTGCAAACAAAAATGGCTTGCCGACCCCGGCTTTGTCTCCTTTTTGGATGAACAAATCAGTTTCTATTTTGAAACCAATACAACAGAAACCTCAGCAAGCATGAGATGGGAGGCCTTTAAGGCTTTTATAAGAGGCCAAATAATCAGCATCACAAGCTCTAAAGCAAAATTGACTTTTCAAAAGGCAAAAAACTTTGAGATGAAAATAAAGGAAATAGAAAATGAGTACTATTGAACAAGGTCAACAGAAGCTCATCAAAATCTATTGCTGCTTAGAGCACAATACAATGAATTAGCTGCATCAAAGGCGACGGCTAGTCTATTGCGACTTAAGCAGTCCTTCTATGAGCAGGGTGAAAAACCTCGGAAAGTTCTTGCATGGCGTCTCAAGCAGCTACAGAGTGAAAGAGCTATCACCTCACTGCAGAGTGATCAAGGAGAAACCATTGTAGATCCAACAGAAATAAACGAATCCTTCAGAAAATTTTATGAAGGCCTTTATAGTTCGGAAATAATTACTGACAATTCGGTATTAAAAGTGTTTTTAGATAGTATAGACATACCCAATGTACCAGAAAATCTTAGGACTAATTTGGAGAAAGATATTACAGTAGAAGAATTATCTGCTGCAATTGATAGTATTAAAGCAGGAAAAACTCCCGGACCTGACGGTCTCCCAATTGAAATTTATAAAAAATTTAAAAATAAATTGTTGACTCCAATTTTAGAAATGTTTACAGAATCCTTCCAAAATGGCACCTTGCCATCGTCTCTAAGAGGAGCATTAATTACTCTGCTTCCGAAGGCAGGTAAACCAAATAATAAATGTGAAAACTGGAGACCTATTAGTCTGCTAAACGCAGATTTGAAAATACTTTGTAAGATTTTGGCAAAAAGAATTGAAGAAATAATAACGAAGATAATTGGGAGGGATCAGAATGGGTTCATTCGTGGCAGACAAGGCTTCCATAATGTCAGAAGGATTTTGAATATTCTTTATCACCAAAAGGATGCTCCAGACACTGCTTTACTGTCACTCGATGCTGAAAAAGTGTTTGACAGAGTGGAATGGTCTTATTTGTTTGAAATTCTGGCTCGCTTTGGTTTGGGAGAGAATTTTTGTAATTGGATAAGATTACTCTATAAGGAACCATATGCACAAATTTTAACTAACAGTAATATCTCAAGAACTATAAAAATAAACCGAGGGTGTAGACAAGGGGACCCTTTGTCTCCATTGTTGTTCATTATGGCAATTGAACCTTTGGCAATTGCAGTGATGTCACATGATAGCATCTCTGGAATAGCCATAGGACAGACGGAGCACCATTTGGCCTTGTATGCTGATGATATAATTGTGTTTCTCAAAAATACCAACAAATCCATCCCGGCCCTGCTAGACTTGATTAGAGAGTTTGGTATGATTTCAGGTTATAAGATTAATAAGTCTAAAACATCCATTATGTTATTAAATCGAGCAGACAGGGAAAACCCAACTAATGTAGTTGCAAAATTTAAAATTGTCAATTGTTTCTCTTATCTAGGCATTCAGATTGTTCCTTTGCTTACCAATATCATAGAAACTAACTATAGGCCAGTTATGCAAGAGATCTCAAATTCCTTAGATAGATGGGCTGCCTTACCAATGACGTTAATGGGGAAAATAAATACTCTCAAAATGAATGTACTCCCTAAACTGTTGTATTTATTTCAAAATTTACCTCTGCCACCACCAAGCAATTTATTTTCCCAGCTGAAGACACTTTTCCTCAAGTTTCTATGGAACAATAGACGCCCCAGGTTGCGCTTATCCTTGCTGTACTTACCTTATGATAGAGGAGGGCTTAAATGCCCAAATCCACTATGGTACTACTGGGCGGCCCAACTGAGAACTCTAATGTTCTACTACTCCCAGGAGAATGTGCCTTTGTGGAGAGAAATGGAAGGTGATACACTGAAGCTACCTTTGCCCATTTACCTGTACTCAGCTAATTTTAAGAAACTCAAAAATAACACCAAGAACCCCATGGCTAAAAACATGATTAGTGTGTGGCAACAAGTTAAGAAACATTTCAAAGTGGTGGACTCGCTCTCATTATTTAGTCCGATATGGGGAAATGATCGCTTCACCCCAGGAGGAGGTGGGGTAGGGTTTAAAATTTGGGCTGAACTGGGGTTACAAAAAATAGGAGACCTTTACCATCCGGATGATAAACATCTGATGTCTTTTGATGAAATTGTTGTCAAATATGACATAGCTCGCAGCCAGTTCTTCAGATATTTACAACTAAGAGACTTTATTAGAACTCAACAAAGTCAGTCCCTGTCCATTCCTGACCTTTCAACTCTCGAAGAAATGATGATGAGGGACTGCCAGGGAAGGGGCTTGATTTCCAAAATATATAATGAGCTGGTTGGTGAATCTTCAGAAACGTCCGTAAGAAAGCTTGAATCCTGGAGAGAGGATCTACAGGAGAATATCTCCATTGAGGAGTGGGAAAGGGCGTGTACCAAAGCTCAATTACAAACAGCGAACACACGCTTAAAATTTCTGCAGTACAACTGGCTAATGCGCGCTTATATGTCTCCAGTTAAGCTTAACAAATTTAATAACACCATTCCGGATGTTTGCAGAAAATGTGACAAAGAAAAGGGCACGATTTTTCATTGTTTATGGCAATGTTCTCAAATAAAGAAATTCTGGGAAGAAGTGAAACAGTGTATTGAAGAAATATTGGAGATAAATTTACATTTAGAACCAAAAATCTTTCTATTGGGTATCTACCCAGCTAACTGTAATATAAGAAAGAAGCATCGATTATTTATAGATATAGGCCTGTTGTTGGCCAAAAGAGTCATTGCAATTGCTTGGAAAGAGATGGATAGACCAAGGATAGGTAAATGGTTTTCAGAAATGACAGCAACTCTACCCTTAGAAAAGATTACGTATGCAGTCAAGGGTAAGCAACCGATTTTTGATAATATCTGGGGCCCCTTTAGAAATTTTCTTGCAAATAAAGACCTGTCTCGTTTGGTGGAAACATCTGGGGAGGACCCATAGGTGACCCTCTGCGGTTCACTCGAGGAAAACGTTTACTGTCTGGTCTTGAATGACCACTATCTGATTTATGTGCAATGCACACTTGTGAGTATGAGCGGTGTTTGGTTGGTGTTGTACTTATTCCCCCCCTTTTTTATTTACCTAGGTAGTATTTGTATTATTTTATTGTGTTTTTTTAAGTTCCCTTTTTCCTTTTTTCCTTTTTATTTATTTATTTATTTATTTATTTTTTGTTTATTTTTATTTCATATATATTTTTAAGTGATTTATATTTACTTATGTTGCTTTGGTGTTATGTCTTGGTCGTGGTTTGATAGACATGGGTTTTGTATGGTTTGGGGCAGGAGTTTTTGAGTCCCAGGGGTTATATGTATGTTTTACTATGTTTGAAAATAAATAAAGATATTGTTGGAAAAAAAAAAATGTCTCTCTCCTCTGATACAGAGGAAGGAGTCCAACTTCTTCAAGGCATCTAGCGTAGCCTGTGTACTGGGATCTAGATATTATCCTTAGTGCCCTTCGTTGAACAGATTCAATTTCATCACTAAGATACAATGGTAATGATGCCCAGACGGGGACAGCATACTCCAAGACTGGTCTAATCAGGCTGCAAACAGATGTCAATTAAGTCTTTAGTGCCATAGTCGGCCTTGCGCAGTTGACGTAGAATGTATAGCCGTTTAGAGGCTCTCTTAGTTACGTACTCACAATGCGTTGACCACTTAAGATCGTGTTGTGGTTTTCATTCAGACATATTTTCATATTATGAGGTTCCCTCATCCTCAAGCAATTGGAGAGAGACAGATTCTTCAGACAATTAAAGGTGCACTATGCAAGTTTTATATTTTCTGCGCGATTATATGTTTGTCTCAATTGCCGATCGCTACTGCGCGCAGTGAACTACGATGCGCCTCGCGCAGGAATACGTCAGTTGGTTAGTTCAAGAGCAACTGTGTTTTTTTCCGAGCAGCTAAAGTGCTGTAATTTTTTTAAATGTAGCGTACAATTGAAATGGTGAATTATTTTCAGGTAAGACCTCTTTTAGGCCACGAAAACACGCTGTTTCTGTGTTTCCGTTCACAACAGTGTATCGCCGAAATTTCCACCCAGCACTATGCCCTGGTGCGGCTACCTGGAGGAGATCAGAGAGCTTTCTACTGCATCTAATGTAAGTAGTGGCAATTTGTAGCTCATACAACCCTGCTTCAAAAAAAAGTGAACCATCCCTTTAATATAACTGAAGAAAGGATGAATGGAGAAGAGAACCGAGACATTCTAGAAAGCAATCTGTTGCCATCTACCAGGATGCTGAAGATGAAACGAGAGTGGAAATCTCAGCAAGACAATGATCACAAACACACAGCCAAGAAAACTCCAAATTGGTTTCAGAGAATGAAAATAAAGCTGCTAGAATGCCCCAGTCAATCACTGACTTGAATCCAATTGAAAATCTATGGAAAGAACAGAAGATCAGAGTTCATAGAAGAGGCCCCCGGAACCTTCAAGAGTTGAAGACAGTTTGTGTGGAAGAATGGGCCAAAATCACACCTGAGCAATGCATGCGACTAGTTTCTCCATACGGGAGGCGTCTTGAAGCAGTTATTTCCAACAAAGGCTTTTCTGCTAAGTATTAAATAAATTTCATTAAGTAAGTTCAATACTTTTTCCCTGTGTCATTCCACTTTAGTACACATAACTTAATTTATGGACTTATTTGTTTCGATTTCTTGGAATGTGTGGATTACTTGGTTTGTTACCGACACCTGGTTAAAATCTTGTGTCAATAGCCCCATTAGAAATATATTTACTGAGAAAAATGTTGACACGCTCAATACTTATTTTCCCTGCTGTATTATCCTTTAGGACCCTGTCCCAGAGCTGTATCAGATCTCTTTTGTACTTTTTTCACCTCTGCCAAGGAGGTATATGTTTTTGCCAGCGCTGGTTGGTTTGTTTGTCTGTCTTTTAGCAACTTTACGCAAAAAGTTATAAACAGATTTTGATGAAATTTTCAGAGAGGGTCAGAAATGACACACAGACCAATTGATTAGATTTTGGGAGTGATCCGAGTTAGGGGTTAGGGTAAGGGTTAGGGTTAGAGCCCTGGGCGGAGGTGCTGCGCACTCCGAATGCTCTTGTTTGGTTCTGTAACCAAAATAAGGCATGGACTGCTCCACCTTCTTTCATCCACTTATCCACCTTGAAATGTGTAGATGTTGAATTCTTTCTGCAGAAATAAACCCTGATTCTCTAAAATATACCTTGTCGTGCCCAATTCTTCAAAGAAAGGAAGATCTCTGCTCAACAGAATCAAAAAAAAAATCTAGATTCATACTTTGTTGCTCCTCCACAGGCTTTTATGACAGCCTGAATTCTTTTAGGCATGGATTTCATCAATGAAAAACAATACTCTCCCACAAGCGGGTTTCAGTTTTCTCCTATAGCTTTTGGGGGATCAGCTTCGCAGGACGGAGCCATGTAATGGACCTTTTTTTTTTTTTTTTTTTTAAATTTCCCCCAAGTATTTTCAATTGGATTGAGATCTGCACTGTTTGCTGGCCATGTCATTGAGTTTATATGCCTTTCCTAAAGAAGTCTTTACAATCATCGCTCTGTGGAAAGATGCATGATCATCCTAAAAAATTAATTCATCCATCATCACTGCCTTGGCCAATGCAGATTTGTGATTCATTACTTAATGTCACATTAATCCAATCATCAAAACTCCATGATTGCTTCTTTTTAGCCTACTGTAACCTTGCTCTCTTCTGTTTAGGTGTCAGAGCTGGTTTTGGTTTGACTTTTCTGTATGTAAATCCAATTTCATTCAGCCAATTTCTGACCATTCTGTTACAAACAATGACTCCTGTTTTAGTCCATTTGTTTCTCATTTATTTTGCCGTGAATTTTCTATTTTCAAGACATATCATTTGAGTTTTTCTGTCACGACACTTTGGCATCTTCCGTGGTTTACACATATGTTTTCCATTTATAACTGTCTAAACTTGCACCTGTAATTGGGGGAAAAAAATAAGCCACTAGATGGCAGTATTGACAATTTTTTTTGTTAAGCCCAGTCTGGAGCTAGGTTGGGCATGTCCTGGGCATGCCTCAGAGGGGGCTGGACAAGAGTATATAAGGAGAAAAATTGAGAGAGTGGAAGAGTAGTAGGAGAAATTGCAAGGAGAAATTGTGGAAGGATACATTTGACCAGACCTGTCACTCTTTTCAAGACCTGTGAAGCTTTTTGTGGATTTTTGCCTGTGTTGGAGCATTTTCCTGTCCCAGGACATCGCAACATAGCAGCCCATCTCAATTACCAAGGGACTGTAACTATCTTTTTTTTTTTTATTTCAATCTTGGTCAGTAGGGTAGATTGTAGATTAGTTCTAAGTGTTTGTTTAATTAAATCTGTTGAAGTTTAAGAATTTTGTCTGTCATCCCTTGCTGTCCGTGACGTCATAACAAATTGACGCCATAACAAATTGGGGCCATAACACACCAAACTTTAGACACAGCAGACTGGGAACAACCAAAATTGTTTGCCACTTTCTATTGTTAGATTTTGCCCGTGATAAACAGACCAAACCAAAAGTGCGTGGAGAAAAAGTTTTTTTTGCTCGCAATGGATTCCGACAGCATGTATGCTTGCGAAACTTTGACTCAGAGAACTACTGCTCTGATCAACAAGTTATACCCAGAGACAAACTGCATCAAACATGAAGTACACAATGGATCACACGGTTGCAAATTGTCCCATGCTTTAGATGTAAATTATATTCTTGGTTCTGATGCCAGTGGTGTCTAGCCACCTTTGTTTCAAATGGATGCCAATTGCTCACTCCTGGTTCCATTGATCTGTTATTGGCTGATGTTTACCTTAATCAATGGCCCCTGGTTCCCATGAAAAACATGGCTAGAGGTGTGAAGCTTCCTCTGCAACTAATGATAAAAAGAATGCAATGACACTAGAGGTGTGGGGCTTCCTCGGTAACTTAAGATGAAAAGAATGCCATAGACAAAGGTGTGGGCTTCCTCTGTAACCTGAAATGAAAAGCTGGCATGCAAAGAGTCCTCAGATTCTAAACCATATTTAGTCAGAAAGAACTTTGTAAACTGATATTTAACAATCCCCCCTTTGATCATTCATGATATGATCACAAAAAATAAAAGAATAAAAGTTGTTAAATTGATTATTTTAATGGCTGAACGTGGTTTTCAGGCCGGAGACTTCAGAGCAAGTCATAAGGCAACAGTGCCTAGGAAAAACTTCCCAGATAAGCGGGAGAAACCTTGGACAGATCCTGGCCCTGAAATCAATCATCTGTCCATGATTGGCGCTGAAAACCACGTGTTAATAGGTACTTGTACAATATCTGAAACCAGACTGATGTGAGACACTGACTGTGCTCAGATTAAAGAAAACACCCTGTAAGCAAGAAACATGCACACTCTAGAAACAGCAACACTCTAACATATATCAAATACACAGACTATTACCTAATACAATGTATTCCTAATTACAGTGTAAAACAAAAGAATACATAACAGCCAGTTTTGTTTGCATGTTTGGCAGTCATATGTGCTAACTGCATGTAAATGTTGTTGTCCATAAAATTAATTCTGTTATGTCCCAAAATAATTAACATTATTAGAATTAATGTCATTGTCAAGGTGGATGGTTGCATTCTGTACTCCGGGTCCTAGATGGCAGTGATGAATTTTCTCCAAAACAGGCTGTGATATTGTGGCTTCACTGATGCAGCTGTGTCCTGTAGTGGTTGAGTGGATGTTGGCCAGGTGTCAGGTGCAGTGGTGTGCAAGGTCCAGATGTCTGCCAGGTCGCTGTGCTGATGCCAGATGTCCGCCAACTCTCAGGTGTAGTCTAGCGCAAGTGTTCAGTTCCAGCCATGGAGCCCTTCTCTCCAAGTTGGGAATCCTCCTATTCACAGGGACACCTGCAATGACACACGAGGCAGGCACAACCCATTCCATCCATAGCCTGTAAGTGGACTTGCTAACTTACAGTGGCTCACATGGGTCCGCTCATCCTTTCCCTGCACCTTAACTGCTGCACTGGTAACCAATGTAACTTAGTAGGGACCTTCCCACTTGGTTCCTAATGCTACCTTCTGAGGTTTGTGAACCATGATCCATTGACCAGGTCCTAGACTGTGTCCCCCCCTGGAGGTGGCTGCTGCGTGCTGTGAACTTGTTTCTCTTCATTCTGTACTGCTAGGCTAAGCTTTTTGTAGTAATGGAACAGGCTGTCAGAAGACAGATGCATGTCATCTTTGCGCAGATCCATCGTTCCTCGTAGGGGCATTAAGCCATGGGGCAAAAGCTGTATCTTGTCACTTCGTGGTGATTCTCAAGGGGCAACATAATTTCTTTTTTATTTCAGAGAGGTCATTTTCAAGCAATTTTCAAAAAGTTCCCGCATCAAAAGTTGCTCCTAAGTTTTTAATTAGCCCTTTCTACTCATGACATTTAGGCTTAGTTTAGTTTGTGGATAATAGGGGGCTACACTCTACTTTCTTTGTTTCTATTTTAAGCAATAGGGGGCTTCTGGCATATTCCTTTGTTATTTTCCAAGATGGCAGCCCCCATGGATTGCTGCATTCACATTGCTTCTGAAGAAAATAGCACTGTTTTACCAATTTCTGAGAACTGGTTTTCAAAAATTAAGGAGTGTGCCAAGATGTGGAAGCATCTAGATGGTGTACAACATGTTGTTGTTGAGAAATTGATAGAAACTTTTGAAGAGACTGCAAATTTAGATCGACTTGGGTATCATACACAATGCTACAGGAGGTTCACTGATAAGACCAAGATAGAAAGGTAAAACTAAGTAACATCAGCCCTGATGATGTCATTGCAACTCCACCTCGAAAAAGTGCTAGACTGAGCTCAAATCCATCATGTTCTGTTGGCCAACATCAACCATCGGCATCGAGAAGAAATTGCTATGTGCTACCGGAGCAGTGTATAATTTGTAAAGGGGAGAAATACATCAAAGTCGCCCATTCAAGAACCTGACGACTGGAAGCGCTGTCCAAATGTGAATATAAATCAGGTCATTTAAACACAAACCCGAGACTTCTGGTGGAGCGGAGCCTTGTGAGGACGCACGTTTCTGAGCTCCTCGCCAGAGTCGTTTTTTTAAACTGTGTTAGCAACCTCCTACGCCACGATATTCTCCATCAGAAATCACCGGGATAAAATTAAAAAGAGAAGTGGGGAGAACCTGGCGGATTTCATGGCTAGGCTGCTCCAACAGATGCTAGGCTTGGATGAACCTCCGCTACTCGACAGGGCACACCGGACCCTATGCGAACGACCCCAGGAGAACCAACCACCTTTGGCTTTTGTGGTAAGATGCCATTATTTCCGAGAGAAGGAGGCAATTCTCCGTAAGGCCGCAGCAGCCGATAAGCTAATTACGCCGCAGGGCGACAGGAACGGGATCTTCCACGACTACATGCAGGCAGTTGCTAAGCAGAGGGCAGCTTTCAGAGGGGTGAAGAATGTGCTTAAGGACTATGAAGGAGTAAAGTTTGGACTGTGGTACCCCGCTGTCCTACGGATCACGACCATGGACAGGAAGAGACCCATTTTTACGGATCCAGACGAAGCCATGGTTTTCGCTACAAAGCTGGCTGCTGCTGCTACTCAATAGCCCAGCTGACGGGGACGTTCTGTATGGACCTGCTACCTTTTTTCAACTAGGAGGTTAGTCAATTCTCATGTTTGCTATCCAATAGCCATGGGCTATAATTAAGACTCTGGTGAGGCTCGGCCTCACTAGGTAAGCTGTTTTTAACATTGAAGAGATGTTATCGGGGGCGAGATGCAGTCCCTCGTTTGGGGAGGGACCGGCATAATCTTTTAAATGTTCTTCAACCCCACGTTCCACCGGTTGGGCCGGGGTTGGTGTTTGGATATGGGTTTTTTTTTCCTTCTTTCTCTTTTCTCGCTTCTTTCTCTGTCACACGCACGCACGCACACAGCCCCCCCCAGAGCCTGCCAATACTACAAGTCCATAACAAATAGGGACACAAACTACAGGTAAAGCCATAACCACTTTCTTAAGTTGGAACGTCAGGGGGCTCAACCATCCAGTAAAACGCACTAAGGTTTTTTCCACTCTGAGAGAGCTGAAATCAAACATTGTCAACTTACAGGAAACACATTTACGCAAGGCAGACCACCAGAAAATTAAACGAGATTGGTTTTCCAAGATTTACCACTATAAGTTACAGGGTAAGCATAGGGGGACAGCAATTCTGATACGCAACCATGTACAGTTCATTGATTCTAAAGTCATTGTAGACAAAAATAGCGGCTGTTATTGTCCAGGGCTTGTTTTACAATATCCCACTTGTGTTGGCATGTATCTATGCCCCTAACTGGGATGATGCAGAGTTTTTTTGTAATTTGTTTGAGTTTCTTCCAGATCTAAACTCCCACCGCCTCATTCTTGGCGCAGACCTCAACTGTGTCCTCCATCATACTCTGGATCACTCTGCAGTCTCTCTTAGGCCACTTTCAAATTCAGCCCACATTATAAATTCATTCATGGAAGATTATGGGGTTGTGGACCCCTGGCGTTGTAAAAACCCCACAAAGAAGCAGTTCTCTTTCTTTTCCGCAGCCCAACAGTCTTATTCTAGAATAGACTACTTTCTCCTGGACAAGCAGCTAATTTGATACCTCACATCAAGCAGATATGAGAGTATTGCCATTTCTGATCATAGCCCGATAGTAATGCAGCTTTGCTTTCCCGACCATACTCCCTCACAGAAGATGTGGCGACTCAACCCGTGTCTATTGGCAGATGACGATATTAATAATTACATCTCTATGTGCTTAGATATTTTTTTGGAGGCTAATAGGCACCCAGAAACTGGCATAGGTACAATGTGGGAGGCTATGAAGGCGTACATTAGAGGGCAGGTTATATCCTACACTATTAGTATGAACAAGAAAAGGAAGGAAACGTATGACTGAGCTGGTTGCCTTAATTACTGATGTTGACAAGAGACGCTCAACAACACTGTCTGCTGACTCGTATAAAGAACGCATCACACTACAGATGGAATTTGACTCCCTTGCATCTGCATGTGTACAACAGAACTGTATTTTAGATCTCTGCAACATCATTGCGAGCATGGGGAAAGGGCGGGCAAATTGCCTTCACACCAGCTAAGACAGTCAGCTGCAGACAGCTTGATAGCAGGGATTACCACAACAGCGGGAGAAACCCTTTTGGACCAGAGGGGCATTAATGAACAGTTCAGATGTTTTTATGAAGGTCTGTACTCACCAGAGGCTGCAGACAATCTCCGTATTATGGAATTCTTTAATCATCTCCAGCTTCCGATGTTGAGCCCTGGCGATGCCACATCTCTGGAGGGGGAAATATTAGATGGCGAGATCGAGCGTGCTTTTAAGACCATGAAAAGTGGGAAAGCCCCAGGACCGGACGGTCTACCTATTGAATTTTATTAAAAATTCTCAAGTAAAATTGTATCAGTCCTACGGGAGATGTATGCTGAGGCGCTGGAACGAGGGTCATTACCCCCCACGCTGTCCCAGGCGGTCATCTCTGTTCTCTTGAAGAAGGGTAAAAACCCGACTCATTTTAAACAGTTAAACATGAGTTAAAACAGTTTTTAGTTGATAACAATATTTTAAATAATTTTCAGTCGGGTTTTTGAAGTGGCCATAGCACTCTCACTGCTGCTACAATCGTGACAAACGATATCATTGGTGCCCTGGACAGAAAACAGTATTGCGCTGCTTTATTTGTTGATCTCTTTAACCCCTTACCACTCCGGTAACATTTTCTTAAAATGCCTATAAAGGACGTACTCAAGGTAAATTGAAATCTGTTCTTGTTTTTAACTTCCCTGATGGGCCCGTATTCGGGCCATCGGAGTGTTAAGGGGCTCAGGCATTTGATTCAGTTGACCATGGACTGTTGCTAAACAAACTAAGAACTATTGGTTTCAGTCCTCAGGCTGTAAAATGGTTCCAAAATTATTTTATAGATCGTACTCAGTGTGTTTATGCAGAAGGCCATAAATCTGAATTTCTTGAGATAACTAAAGGTATCCCTCAGGGATCTATTCTGGGGCCCATTCTGTTTTCTATTTTCATAAATGATCTTGGTAAAAGCATTCAAGCAAAAACACATTTATATGCTGATGATACAGTTATTTATACCCATGCTCCCTCCATAGTAGGGGCAGTGCAAGAACTTCAGGCTGCATTTCAGACATTACAAACTACATTAATGAGCTTAAAGTTGATTTTAAATACTCAGAAAACAAAGTTTATGGTCTTCTCAAAAGCTTGCACACAGTTACCAGGTGACTATAGCATTTTTACATCTGAGGGGAAATCCAGTGAAAGTGTTCCCTCGTACAAGTACCTGGGTATATGGCAGTGGCGTAACAATAGGGGGTGCAGGGATTGCAACGGCACTGGGGCCCGGCGGCAAGGTGGGCCCATCGATGGGCACATCCGGGCCCCAATAGACGACAGTAAAAACATTTTTTAAGTTCTCTCAAGAACCTTAACCCATTCTTAATAGTCCAATATAAGATAAACAGCATGATACTGCATATTTATACCACTGCAACTGCATTCATTTCTCAGTCATGGTGCTGGCAAGTCGATGTCATCATGGTACATTCATCATTTTAACTGAATAAAAGTCGTTATTACATGAAATAATTTAGATTTCTTTTTGGAAATGCTTAGTAAAACAAACAATGATAAGTTTATTCTGCTGCTGATATCATCATTGAGACACCAAGTGTTTCTGGGTACAACATTCCATAGACCACCCACGTGACGATGTCACGGTCTGATCGTCTAATCCAAGGGCAGTATGTGGTTTAATCTTGCATGCAAGATAGGCTACAAACGAAGTATTTATGCAGGAAGCGGCAAGAGCGTATGGAGCAGGAGGAAAGGTTGGCCAAGCTGCCGAAATTAAGCACATTTGGTTTCATAGCTAAAAGGGTCTTAAAAGCCGCTCTCCCCTTTCCTGCATGACCGTGAGCGCAGATCATCTGTTTTTACGATGTCCACTCGCTCACTGATTATTGTTCCCACAATTCCTTGCTGTTCACAAAATTTCAGATCATCCCAATAAAGTTATGTTAATGTGTCGTTCATTTACTCATTATGCCTCATTGTTCTTGATGATGACCATTATTAAGATAATAATTTTAAGATGATAATGTTAAGAAATAAATAGGAAACTTCATATTATAGAATGAAATAGAGTAGTAACCCTTAGTGTGTGTTGTAGCCTACATAGGCCCTATAAAAAGTACAGGCGCTTTCTTATTGATGGTGCGAAATATTTGCATTCGTGCAGGAAAAATTAAAGTAATCTAGTGGAACCTTAGTGGTGGGGCCCATGTCGGCAGGTCTGCTTTCGGGCCCACGTGGGTCACGCTACACCACTGGTATATGGATAGATGACAAACTCTCACTGATATTTATATTACTACTCTAGTCAGGAAGCTTAAAATGAAGATTGGCTTTTATTTTAGAAACAAATCTTGCTTTACTTTCAATGCTAAGAAAAAACTTGTGGAGGCTACTTTCCTGTCTATGATTGACTATGGTGACATATTGTATATGCATGCAGCCTCCTCCATCTTGCGTAACCTTGATTCAGTGTACCATGCATCTTTACGTTTCATTTCAAATGCAAAGTCCCTTACTCACCACTGTAATCTTTATGATTTGGTAGGCTGGACATCACTGACCATTCGCAGAACACAGCACTGGTACATTTTCATCTATAAAGCAATATTGGGCAAACTTCCAACCTACCTCTGTAACCTTCTCTGTGTCAACTCTGGTAGTTACCAGCTTCGCTCCTCTAAGTGGTTACTTTTCAATATACCCTGAGTTTTAACTGATTTGGGAAAAACTGCACTTTCTTACTATGCACCGTGGGCTTGGAACAATCTGCAGAAAGATCTTAGATTAGAAACACACATATCCATTGATAAATTTAAGGGCATCATAAAGAATGTGGTGGCGGAGACGTGCTTGTTTCTCGAGAGGTCCACAATGTTTTGAATATGCTTTAATAGTTGTTTTGTTTTTTTTTTTATGTTGTACTTGTTATATTTTAACATGTTGTGATTGGCTATTACCTTGGCTAGGTCCCTCTTGTAAAAGAGATTCTGAATCTCAATGGGACTTCCTGGTTAAATAAAGGAAAAATAATTTTAAAAAAAAAAATGTGAATCATATAGGCCAGTGAGCCTGGTCTGCTGCGATAACAAAATACTATCCAAAACCCTAGCGTTGCTTCTTGAATCAGTCTTACCTAAAGTTATTCACCCAGACCAGGCAGGGTTCATGAAAAGCAGATAGTCTTATGGCAATCTTAAACGCCTATATAATAGCCTATAGTTTATACTAGTCCCGATATTATACCTGAGGCCCTTATCTCGCTAGATGCACATAAGGCATTTGATCGCATTGATTATCTCTTTACAACCCTCAAACAATTTGGCTTCAATACAGGCTTCATATTATGGATAAGGATTTTATATGAGGCACCCCAGGTGGCTGTACGCACGAATAATGATATTTCAAACAACTTCCCCCTTCGGAGAGGCACACGTCAGGGATGCCCATTGTCACCCTTCTTGTTCAATCTGGCAATCGAACCCCAGGCTGCAGCCCTTAGAACACAGATTGGATTTACTGGTATAGACGGGGGGGCGGTGTCATACGCATAAAGTGGCTCTATACGCTGAGGACCTTTTGCTGTTTTGCACAAACCCGCTTAATACTATCCCAACTGTGCATAATATTATTGAATCCTTTAGCCATGTTTCTGGTTACAAAATAAATTTTAGTAAGAGCATACTTTTCCCTATTAATGCTAAGGCAGCTGGGCTCTCATGCGCAAATCTCCCTTTTAAAGTGGCCTCTGATTCCTTTGTGTACCTGGAGGTCTGTGTAACAAGGGAATTTAAAGACATTTACGGGAAAAATTTTGCACCAGCCCTTGAGAAGGTGAAGGAAGATCTAAAACGCTGGGCGTCCCTTCCTATGTCACTAGCTAGGCAGAGTAAACATAGTTAAGATGGTTATAATGCCTAGACTGTACTATTCAAAAAAAGTAGGGGATATTGGATTTACAAGTACCATGAAATGCAGATCATGAGGTCAGGAAGGAAACAAATGACATAAAAACATTAAGGAAACATTTGTCAATTTATTCGAAACCCTGTGTACAGTCAGTAAAGGACAGATTCTCCAGAATAAGGGTCGACACAAACACAGGGTCACACAGCAAATTTACCACCATTGTGAAACAGAGTCAGTAGCGGGTAAAACCCCTCGGTTGGCTAGACAAGCTCGAATTTGGCGTGGCATACTCCTAACGAGATGTCCCAGGTCATTTTGGGGAACGTTATTCCATTCCTGTTGCAATGCTGCAGCAAGTTCTTGGACATTGGCAGGAGGTTGTTGGCGTTGGCGTGGCCGCTGTCCAAGCATGTCCCAGACATGCTCGATGGGGAAAGGTCCGGACTGAGTGCTGGCCATGGTAATGTGGTGATATTCTGCTGCTGGAGGTAATCTGTAACGATCCTGGCCCTATGACATCTGGCATTGTCATCTTGGAAAATGAAACGGCGGCCATAACGACGTGCAAACGGCACAACATGGGGTGCCAAGATGTTGTCCCGGTAGTACTGCCCTGTGACACGTCCAGCAACAACATGCAAGTCTGTTCTGCCGGCAGCAGTGATGCCTCCCCACACCATTACAGATCCACCCCCATACAGATCATGTCTAATGATGTTAACGTCATGGAAACGTTCGTTACGTCGGCGCCAAACCCTCCTGCGTCTGTCAAGGAAGTCCACAGTGAACCTCGACTCATCTGAGAACATTACGTTGTTCCATCGGCGATTATCCCAGCGTTGATGATGACAACACCATTGGAGTCTGGCCCTAATGTGACGATCCCTCAAACAGGGAATGACACGAGGACGTCGGGCGTGTAAGTGAAATCTGTGCAGACGATTCCTGATGGTCTGGCCACTCACTACCAAGCCAGTATCCCTTTGAAGTTGAGACCTTATCTGATTTGCTGTTATCATACGATTTCTCAAGACAATAGTGCGGATGAATCTGTCCTGAGCCTGAGTTGTTGCCCTTGGTCGACCGGATCGTGGTCTATCCTGAACAGACCCTGTAGCACGATGTCTGGACCATAATCTGCTGATGACAGACTGGGAAACGTTCATTGCCCTTGCCACAACGACCTGTCTTGTGCCAACCTGTAGCATGCCAAGGGCACGTAACCTCTCCTCCTGTGTTAGACGGCGCATGGTCTCTGTTTAATTAACGACTTCAACCACTGATAATCTGATGCTTTCTCTTCAAAATCTTCCTTTACAGTGGCTCTAACCTTCCAATTCAGAGTCATGCAAATTTGTGGCACAACCCCCTTGATCATCAATAGCATCCCGTGCAGATCGTGAGAGTGTCATTGATGTGTTTGGGTGATGAATTTCTTTGGAAATGCTTCCTCAGTAAGGAACTATACAACATGGTTTCAATCCCTTTGTATATGTGAAAAGTTTGATCTCAAAAAAAAATATATCCCTACTTTTTTTGAATAGTATATTTTCAGTCAATTTCGATCTTTCTTCCAAAATCATTTTTCAAAGAACTCGAGAAACATGTTTCCACATTTATATGGGACAAAAAAATTCTGCGTATTCGTAAAATACTGTTGGAAAAAACTAAGTCTGAGGGAGATCTTTCACTTCGTAACTTTCTGTATTACTACTAGGCTACAAACATACAGAAGGTGGTAGTTTGGATGTTTCATTTTTGGTCAGGGGCTGGACCAATCTGGTCTGACATGGAGCAGTACTCGTCTGAGCTACTACAGCTTGCCTCTTTGATATGTGCTTCTGTCCTACTTAGCAGACAATACCATACACACAACGCGGTAGTCAGCAATACACTCAGGATCTGGTCCCAATTCAGGATACACTTTAAACTTCAAGCACGTCACCACTCTCCCCCATAATGCAAAGTCCTGCCTTTAAGCCAGCTTTACTGGACAATGCCTTTTACCATCAGTCTCAGAACGACCTAAAATGTGTTGCTGATCTTTTCCAAAATGGAGCCTTTATCTCTTTTGACTACATGGTCAAACAATATGACATTCCAAAGACTCATTATTTTAGATATCTTCAGGTTAGAGACTTTGGTTGGAATCATATTCCATCCCAATTGCCCCAGGTGGAGGGCGGATTGAGGACTGCTTTAACCTTAAATCCTATCAGGGAGGCTGCATCTCTAAGCTACACAATATGATTCAGGATATTTCTCACGTTTCTCTGAACCGCCTTAAAGGCGCCTGGGAGGAAGAGCTGGGGGTGACACTGTCTGACAAATTCTGGAGGTCTGCAATTGAGAGAATCCATAAGACATCTCTCTGTGTTAGACAGGGGGTACTCCAGTTCAAGGTGTTCCATTGGATGCATTTATGTAGAGACAGACTGGCCAGACTCTATCCCGGGGTTGACCCCACCTGTCAAAGGTGCCATGCAGCCCCGGCCACTCCTGTTTTACTCCTGTCGATCAATCACCCAGTTTTGTCTACATTTAATACCTTATTACTCATGTATTTCTGTAATATTCCACCCAATCCAATCACTGCTATATTCGATGTAGTGCCAGAAAGCGTTTCCCTTTCAAATTCCCTATCAAACTTGCTGGCCTTTGCTTCTCTGCTGGTCCGTTGGCTTATTCTGCTAAAATGGAAAGACAAGAACCCACCTTCTCATGCCGGATGGGTTAGAGAGGTAGCATCACACCTGAAGCTGGAGGAATTAAGATACCGCTCCCAGGATAACATCACAAGATATTATAGGATGTGGCAACCCTTCACAGAATACTGTAAAAACCTCCCTGGTACAGACATGACAGACTAAGGCCTGGTGGCTCACGCACACACACACACACACACACACACACACATACATTCACACACGTGCGCACATTTATTTATTCACCCCGCCCGCAACGAAAGTTGCAGAAGGGTGTATGTGGTTGTCTCATTTATTTATTTGTGCGTGTGTGTGTGTTTGCACTCTACAGGCCACAATTCTGCACGGATTGTCTTCAAATTTGGTAGGGACAATCCTTAGGCGGAATGAAAGACATGATTTGTTTTTGGTGAAGATCCGGATCAAATTCTGGATTCTGGATCAGTTTGAAGATTTTTTTAGCACTGGGAGATATAAGCAGTGGAAAGTCTGCGCTAACTTGAAATTGGTTGGCGATAGGCATGTAGTTACTATTAATCACTAATAGGAAGTTGGGTACAGAGATTCTTTTACCACTAAATGTTATGACCTTCAGCGACCTTGAAAGATCAAACTCACCATCACCACTTTTCCGAGTGCTCTGCCAGCCCAACGGCGCAAGATGGACCCATACTTACTGTTGAAAACTAATAGGAAGTCATAAATGGTAAATCTAATGGCACTGTCATCTTCACCTTCAACTGACCTTGAAAGGTCAAACTCACCATCACCACTTTTCCGAGTGCTCTAGCAGCCAAACGATGCAAGATAGACCCATAGTTACTATTGAACACTAATAGGAAATCATATATGGGGAATCTAATGCCACTGTGACCTTGACCTTTGAAAGGTCAAAATGGACGACCTTCATATTTTCAGGCTCTGTAACTGACAAACACCCAGAGATAGGCCCTATGTTATGCTCAATCACAAATAGGAAACCATATATGGGGACAGCAATTCCACCATGACATTCACCTTCACGTGGCGTTGAGGGCACGGGCAGGGTGATGTGGCCTTCTGGACACACCCTCTAGTTTATCGTGTATTATTAATATGATTATTGTAATCGCTCATATTATTACTAAGATCAATGCTGGTATGCCATCATTATTATTACTATTGTTCACATCTATTACTTTCTTTTTGATTCCAGTCTGTCTTGTTAATTGTCTACCATTGTTAGTTTATGTAACTTAGCTCTGTGTGCATTTTGAACGTTTGTCATGTTTTGCCAAAAAAATCAATAAAAACATTGATAATTAAAGCTGCAAGCAGCGTTGGATGGGCCCTCGCCCCCCCTGGGCACGTCGGGGTGGGGGCGAGATGTGGTCGGGCGCTGATGAGCATTCTCAATCACTGGACAGTGCGAGACTGAGTAAAATGTTATATTTTGAGTTGATTGCAAACACCTTTACTGAAATAGATTTTCTTTTGTAAATTAGATGTATGACCCATGTGACCTGGTCAAAATTTGTTTTGCAGATTTTATAACTGCTGTGTATTGTGGAATCTTCCCCCATTCATGAACATAGTGGAATGCAGATTATGTGATTTTGGATACCAATGTTGATGGCTTGCACGCCTTCCACATGCAGCTCTTCAACGATGCATAAGAACTAAGAAGTCACATGTACATCCTACAGAGCTTACATTTTGGAAGGATGTCCACTGAAAACAGACTAAACTTTAGTACACTGCAACCTATGGTCAATTCAGAAGTCCATCACTCTATATTTTTCAAAATATGAAAATATGAAAAAAAATATGAAAAACCCTACTGCCACCCACTGGTCAGAATGTGTAGCACCACAAACAAAAACACAAAAGGAAAACAAAGGAAAACAAATGGCGCTTCCCCGTACATCCTACAAAGCTGAAATTTCGGGAGGATGTCCACTGAATAAAGACAAAACTTTTGTACTCTGAAACCTATGGTCAATTCAGAAGCCCGTATCTCTTTATTTTTCATAATATGAAAATTCATAACGTGTCAGTATCGCAGCAAGTAATCAATCAAATTGTACCATGCTCGATGAAGAATTTCTCCAAATGGAGCTTATTAAGTATACCAAAGGACATTTTGATACGTTAAATGGCGCGTCCACAACAGGAAGGTAGATTATTGCACAGTGTACTATGTACATAAATTTTTTTATTTCAAAAAGTCCTGTATCAATTTTCACCAAAACAAGTGATGACTCACAAGATGGTACAGGAATGGCGTCAGAATTTTTTCAGAATTTTATGACATTGCGACAGGCCGTGGTGCCCATTTGAGTGTATTTAGGTGACACTAGAAAGCACATTGTAGCACTTTTTTGGAGATTTTTTACATTTTTAAAATTTTTCATCCCACTCTGAAATAATTGCCAAATTTAGTTAGTTTTTAAGCATGTTTAAGGGGTCACATTTAGTTTGGAAATCGTATACGCATAGAAAAAGGCAGTAAACGTGATTGGGGACTCCAACTTTGATGCCTAAAAGTCCAACCCGTTCGAGTAATTACTAAGTTATACAGAAGTCTTCATCAGCAGTGTGTCCTTAGTCATCTATTAGCGTTTGGAGCCGATACGATGAACGACCTTAAAGGAGTTCGCGTTTGTTCGAGGGCAAATTTAGGCCAAGTTTACGGGCAAATTGTAATTTTGATATGCAAATTGCGAACTTCCTGTTAGATTTAGGTCGGGGTGTCAAAAGATGCTTTTTAGGTCTTGATGAGATGAACAATGTTGTTTTGGTTTCATCTCTCTATGACTTTTCTATCGGTCGTGGTGGCCGCCTTGGTGCCACTTTAATGTTTCTGGGTAGTGCTAGAGAGCCATTTTGTTACTTTAGGGGATAATTTTTACGTTTTATCAAATTATTCGCCAGAAATGAGGTGCGTGCCAATTTTGGTGAGTTTTTGGGCATGTTTAGGGGGTCAAATTTAAGTCGAAAGAGACATAAGAAGAAGACCTTGAGGCCCAAGGTCAAATGTGACTGACTCACAATGTTCGGCATACCTGATTCCCTATAGGTGCCTCATACATACCTAAGCTCTAAATGCTATATTAAGAGAGTTATAGCACATTTTTGCCATTTGACCTTGACCTGGAGGCCCAAGGTCAAATGTGACTGACTTACAATGTTCAGCATACCTGATTCCCTAAGCTCTAAATGCTATATTAAGAGAGTTATAGCACATTTTTGCCATTTGACCTTGACCTGGAGGCCAAAGGTCAAATGTGACTGACTCACAATGTTCGGCAAACCTGATTCCCTATAGGTGCCTCATACATACCTAAGCTCTAAATGCTATATTAAGAGAGTTATAGCACATTTTTGCCATTTGACCTTGACCTGGAGGCCCAAGGTCAAATGTGACTGTCCTCTCTCTATTCTTTTCTGGTGTCCAGATTTGAGTGGTTTTTTTTTTTTACATCATATTCGCAAGGGCGGTGCACCCTGTTTGCTGCCTTAGTTCGCGACCTCGCCAGCAAAAACGCTTAGACAATTTTCCAATACAAGCACGAAGCATGGATCGAACCATTTTTTTTAAGAAGGGGGTTACTGAAATGTATTTCATCAATATTGCATGCCTTAATGGCTTTGTTTAAACTCTGATGCATTAGTATGAATATTAGGTAAATCTATGCAGAATAATTCTGTCATGGCGGCTACTGTGGGTTTTGTGGGCCCTTAGAATTGTCATCACCTTTCCCCCCATATACGACGGCGCAGCTCTATGAGGATATCCTCCAACCCAGAGCTGAGTAAATTTACTCAGCTGAGTAAATAATCGCCTGACAAGAATGGCATTAACGGTATCATTCACAGAAAGGATTGGTAAGGTTGTCATTTGCTAGCCATTATAATATGCTGTCAAAAAATCCGGTAGCAGCAGCCTAGGACACGTTCCTCCGTTCTTATTATGAGTGGTTACTGCATACTTAGCTCTCCCTAAATGAGCCCCTAAGAACCATACCGGGCCAACCCATGTTGGGGTAATTTTGAGAAAATGGGACTCAAAGTTGCCAGCCTCCTGTGTCATCTAGAGCAACTGTCAACAAAAACATTACATATATTACAAACTCATGATATGTAAAATTATGCACATGCACTTTTTGTACTGTTTTTGTATGCATAATCATCATTTAAAGTGAAACCTACCTCCTTCTGAAGAGGAACCATCATCTTCTGATTCATTTGGGTCAAACTCTAGGTCTCTGTCATCTTCCACTTCTCCATCATTGTCAATCATAGCAAGCAACTCCTCATCAGTGAGATACCTAGCCTCCATGTTTACAATGAATAATGGGAATGTTGTGGGATGGCCCACTATGGCTTAGGCAGTGCAGTGCATATGTACAGGGGCAGAGAAGACATTTGCTTGTATTAACAATCCATGTGGATTGATTGGGTTTGCCCATTTAGGAAATGTAGATCTCAGTTTTCTGCACATGCTCGCAACCTCAACTGATTTTCGCCAAAAGTGCGGGATGGCCCAGTACGGTTCTTAGGGGCTCAAATGTGAGTGACAGTACGGGCTAGGTTTGGCTAGGGAACTACTTGCAGTCAGTGTGGTAACCTTAGGTGTAACTTAAATAATCGCTTGAAAAGGCTGACATTACTTTTACCTTAAGTGTTTACTAAAACTAAACTGCTAATTTAGCCTGTTGACATAAGTCTTGTTCATGCAGGGGGTCATTTTGCAGAGCTTGCCCTCCTCTTAACAATAGCAAAATGAAGCTGAGTGCTTAGAGCTATGGTACTGAGAAGCCTATTTAGATTTTGTTTATTCCAAGACTCGGTAGGTTAGTTCTTCATCAGTTGTTCCATGGAACATAACTTAAAATGTTTACGAAAGTAATATGAAATGGAACAATTAAACCTTTATGCACTGCTACTCCAGAATCAGCTGTGGTCACTTCATCTGAACAGGACCCAGCAATAGACCCTCACCACCAATAGTCTGAATATGGTTTTTTTTTTTTTTTTTTTTTTTTTTTGGGATTTTCTCCTTTTCTTTTATTAGACAGTTGTATGGTAGAGAGCGACAGGAAAGCTGGGGAGAAGAATGGGGAAGACATGCGGCAAATGCCCGAGCCGGAATCGAACCCAGATCGCCGCAGGAAGGACACAGCCTGAATGGTGCGCGCACTTAGACCGATGAACCACCGGGGCGCCCCATCTGAATATGTTTTTGATGGTGAGTGAGTGAGTGAATGTGAATAAGACAACTAATAATTCATAATTTACATAATGATACTCTCTTTGTTGAGTGGTTAATTGTAAAAAAAGGAAAAATTGGGTGTATTGCATTAGGCACTGTCAAGAACACTGAGAAACAGAAAAATAAAGAATAACATCATGATACATAGTCGTAAAAAAAAGGCAATGAAAAGTCGGGGGCGGGGGCCCACACCGATATTCTGTCAGGGGGCCCAGAATTCCTAGCAACTGCCCTGTCATAGAGGCTGAGGTTGTTGCACAAGGCTCTGTCAGTGGTGTCTTCAGTGGACATCACTACAACCGTAGTGTAAAAGTGCACAAATTAATGTTTGAAGCCCTGAGCTGACTCAGATTAAAGGCTTTTATAGACTCCTGCAGCAATGATGAGCAGGCCACTGTTTTGCAGATGGCACAAGACCTTTGCACTTCTGGGCTAACAGCAAAAATCTATGATGCAGTGGGGCAAAGATGATTTTAGAAGTGTCATGGATGGGTATGACACCTCTGTTGAGAAGGAAAGGTCAGAGAACCCAACCTTTGATTTCTGGTCCTCTTACATTGATATGGTCCAGGATCTCCTCTGTTTGCTAAGAGGGACCAGAGAGGGAAACTGGCAGCTCCACCTTGCCATACTAAAACAAGTTCTTCCATGGTTTTTTGCATATGACAGGGTGAACTATGCAAGAATAGTTCTATATGCCATAGAACAAACAGTGAACAGAGATTCCAAAACCAAAGGTGGTATGAAAGGCCTTACATTGAATAAGGGAGGTGTAAACAAATGGTTGCTAAGCCACCATCAGCGGGCTGCAATAGCCAAAGAGTGCCAAAATATGGCTGTGAAGGGAGAAACTGAGAGGGGAAGAAAAGACTTGGATGAATCTAGAATTTAGAAAGATTAATGTCATCAGAAATATTGTCACAACTGTTGAATCAATGGTTAATCCATTTGAATATTCAGGGGACGGTCAGATCAATATTTGCTCTGGCCGTGTAGCCCCAGCAAATGTGAGGGCTGACCTTGAGGGGGCCTATGGCAAAGGTGTCAATGCTGCGAAAGAATTACATTCTTTTATCTTCATCCAGGTGAGCTTTTGCGAAGGCTAGACTAGTTCTTGTGTGTCTGGGTTGGAGAAGTCTAAGTGGCATAAGAAAGGTGAAGTGTTCAAAACTGTCCCAACGGTCAAATGCTCTGGGGTTGCTTTTCAGCGAATGGACCTTGTTAAAGTTCATGACATTATGAAACAGGAACAGTATATCTAGATCCTCAGTGAAAACATCAAGCAATCCGGCGAATAACTTGGTCTTGGGCAGGAATGGATCTTCCAACAGGATAATGATCCTAAACACATGGCCAAATCCGTCAAGAAATGGTTAGTGGACAACAAAGTGAATGTTTTGGAGTGGCCAAGCCAGAGCACCGACCTCAATCCTATCAGGAATCTGTGGAGGGAACTGAAGACCAAGGTCATGGCAAGGAAACCCTTAAATTTTAAGGACCTGGAGAAGTTTTCCAAAGAGGTGTGGGGCGAAATCCCCGTGGAAACGTGTAGAAACCTTGTGATCAACCACAGGAAGCGTTTGGAGGCTGTATTCGTGAATAAAGGCTTTGCCATCAATTACTGAGAAAAGGGTATGAATAATTCTGTACAAGGCATTTTTTGTAAATCTGTAAAATAAAATACCAAAAAGTATTGTATTTCTCGAAAAATTATTTTCTGTAATTCTTACAGCCATATGTCAACTTACTGTGTCATTTGTGCAAGAATAAATTTGATTTGTCAAAAAATATCTCAAACAAACCCAAAAATGGGTAGGGGTATGAATAATTTTGGGCATGACTGTAATTGATGCAACATTGTTAGAATGGAAACATAAATGCAAAAAATCCTAAACTTTCGCTGACTTCGCAGCAATTACTTTCGCCATCACTCAGTTGTGCATCATACCCAACAACGCCCTTTAGCGGTCTCTACATTCAGACTATAGAACGGATTTTCATGGCTTATTGCTCAATGAACCTCGCAAACTAATTTACGCAAATCTGTGCCGTTTCACGAGCTACAAGAGCGCAGAAATTATAAAGACATATTAATATTTTACATAGTCATTGATGTGCGGAAGAAAATGCCGTATAATTTTGTGGTGCAATGCACTGTATAACAAGGCTTTCAAAAACTAGATAACTAGATAGAGTCGTGTATCTCCCCGATCCCCAAATTTCGGACAAAATGGCCACCGGCAGCCATATTGTGCATCCGAAATTCGCGAAAATCGGTCTTGAGCACTGTCTAATCAATATCTTCGCCTGTGTGAAATTTGGAGAAATTCCTGTAATAATTGTGGCTTCCAGAGCCCGGAACAGAAAATCTGTGCGGCGGCGGCCGCTGCCCTGGAACTAAACCATAGTATCTCCCGACTATCGTCGTTAAGGAGATACAATAAATTAGACTCTTGTCGGTTCTACCAATTAGTCTGAGCAACTGTTGCTAATCAGGAGAGGTAAACTGCGAGAGGTTTAGGTGACGATGGTTTATGACCATAACAGGCAACCCCAGACTCAAAAGGGGAACAACACTAGCAAATTATAACAAAATATTGGTGAAATGAATGAGTTTCGTGACAAATAATGCAGCATTAGAGGCTGCGCTCTCGTTGCCCCATTCACTCCCATTATACGGATATAAGCAGCTCTCTTTCAATCTAAATATCTTCCGAAGAACTTCTAGTAACACGAAAGTTATATGGGTGAGTAAATGATCGTACTTCATGCCACAAATAATGTCAAAACTGTAAAAAAGGTACTTCTCCTTTAATTAATGGCCCCTGGTTCCCATGAAGGTGTGAAGCTTCCTCCGCAACCAATGATAAAAAGAATGCCATGGCACCAGAGGTGCGGGGCTTCCTCTGTAACTTAAGATGAAAAGAATGCCATAGACAAAGGTGTGGGCTTCTTCTGTAACTTGAAATGAAATGCTGGCAGGCAAACAGTTCTCAGATTCTACATCATTTCTTGACAGAAGGAACTTTGTTAACTAATATTTAACACTATGCTGAACTTCCGTCTTGGAGCAGTTTTATAATCGGTTCCATTGTTTCAATTGCCAGCTCTCCAGTTGGTGCCATCCTTCCTTTCAATTAGCCAAGTCCAACACCTTATTGAGTTGTACCAGCACTCTCTTAACAGCAGACCAATTTGTAAATTCAGATCTGGGTTGGTATTTCTTTTAGAAATGCCAGTTTCAAGGCGACTCCAAAATTTTCCCTCAACTTGATGAAAAAAAAGGTTCCATTAATTAAAAAACTGAATCCAATTTGTTTGAGGTGTGTTTAATGAACCCTGAATGTTAAACTATTAAAAAAAAATTTTGTGTCATATCTGTAATTGTTTATTTGCTATGAGGTAAAAAATCTGGATGAACATCCTCTGTGTGTGGCAATTCCAGAATTTTTTCCATTCATAAAAACAACAGCAGCAATAGTAGGCCCAAGCAATCCTGTTCGTTTGATTTCATACCACTTGGATTTGCAAAGATTTCTCATTGGAAATGTTTAAATATCTTGGATAAAGCAAAATATATAAAATTTCTCTCTGGGCACCTGAATACACTTCACTTTTTAAAATATTATTGCAAGTATACTCATTTCCAAGGAGAAATGCATATCTTCTCAATTTTGTTTACATACGTTTCTTAGGTGTCTACGTGGAAAAGTACTGCTTCAATATGGCGACCGTACACACACATCAGTCACAATGTTCACGATTGCGCATCTGGCATTGTGTGATTTTATATTCATCTACCATCCTAGATGACATAAAAGAACATGACATAAGCTGATGAACGGTGATTGGAACAGCTACATCTTCTGACAGTCCTAGATCACAAGTGGTGATATAATTCATGAAATTTAGAATGAATATATTATAGCATCACAATTTGATGTTGAAAAAGAGCAGAAAAAACAATAACGTAAACATATATGTACCACATATGTAATGTGTCAGCACAGCTGGATTACATCGATTCTGCGATAGCAAATTAAACATTTAAAACACAGTAGTTCAAAAAAGTCAGTCAAATAATGCATTGCATCTATGGCAGGATTAGAAATTTTTAAAAAGTGTAATTCTGTACAAAAGTAAATCAAATATCTCAGTTTCTGAAAAAAAAGTTTTATTTATATTAACCATTTATACTTTATTCACAGCAGCATTCATCAGATCAGAACCCCCAACCCCACAGTCCACTTCATATATGCAGTCCGGTATAAAATAAAAGGGGGCAGGGCAAGTGGGGGGGGGGGGTGAATTTGGTGACAAAAACAGGACTATTCACTCTGAATGAAAAAACACAGGATTCAAACTAGAGAGGAAAAACAACAATCTGTTCCACGGCTACGGAGTCAACATGCACATTTCAGTGTTTAACAAGCAAGTTTTTTGTTTCAGTCCCAGAACGCATCCACAGAGGATGATCCAATAACTTACCAGGTTAAGATTTCCTCCTGCAGGGAAAATATGAGTATAACCGCTAAGTGAAAATGGTACCTTTGCGCAAAGTAGCAGGACTCCAGACAAAGTGGAAGGGACAGAGGATGGAGAGTAATTTTAGCTTTTTCTTTCAATGCTTTAAAAATGTGCTCTCCCATCAACAACAGCAGTATTATACTTCTCCCAATATTAAGAACTCAGCTTATAGAGACCAAGACCGCAATTAAATCACCAGGAAAAGCTACTCAAAAAAGCACATTTCCTCCCACCCCAACAACCCTCCCAAGCAACCACCTCCTTCAACTTCCTTCTAAATGTGATTTTTTTGTTTGATGGGTATGTTTGAGGATGACCAAGTGAAAATGTCACCTGGGCTTGCTGGGGGTGATGTTAGAAAAAAATGAAAACGGTATGTATCCGATGACTGCATGTTGGTGACCAGTTACATCTGCAAAGACTACAAGGAGCAACAACTCTGTCAACAACCCAAGAGGAGAGGGAAAGGAGCTGTTTGAGAGATGGTTGCGGGCAAGTGTTTGTGTATAAATAGTCGCTTTGAGCAAGAGCATTAATGCCACCCAGCCACCCACAAAAATTTTGAGAGGGACAAATGCATTTCTTTCAACACACTTCATTAATTATTCAGCACCAAAGCATCTTTCGCTGATGAAAACATCTCCAAGGTAAATATGGTTGACTGGCCACCATTATAGAAGTCCAGTTCTGGGCCTGAGGAGTCCACTTTTAGTCTACTTCCTCCATGTTGCCATAGGATGGGGTGGCACAGTCTCCAGAGTGGGCGAACAGATCAGGCGTGACTTCTGGGGTCAGCTGTGGGGGCCCTTCTGGATCAAGGTCTGCCCCAAACAGTGTCTGGTTAGAGGCCTGAAAAATAAACCAGAATTATAAAAATATTTTCCATATAGTATCTGCCATCACAAGTGCTCGAGCAAAGTTTTCAAGCCCTTTCCACATTAGTCAAGTGGAACAAACTCCTTTAATGAACCAAAAAAAAAAAAAAAAACCCACTTATTACAATGCTTTAAGGTCTAGGGATGACAAATATGGATAGAACCTGTACAAAATAAAAACATTCACACTTGATACGATTGTCATTTTATTATTAGAAATACAGTACAAGTAACTGTATACTGCAGCAGCATTCACTTTGTCGAAGTACCTGCACAAATTATTGCTGAATTGACCAACATTTCCCAGTTTCTCAAATCAGGTAAAATGCATTTTATTTTAAAATGCAAAGATGATTAAACGATTAAAATATAATTTCTGAGTAGATACTGTACAGATGTATACAAGCCTAAATATTAGTCAATCAGTGAATAAAATCTAGTGTCAATTACATATGGAACACCATGAAGTACACTTCCCCATTCCAACAGTAAGGTCTGAAACAACCCTTTGTTGCATAGTGCTTACTTAAGTTACCAAACCCATGTACCACCACCTTTAATAGGCAAAGAAGATAAGAGTCATGTGACAAAGAGTTAACATTCTTGCAAGCATATTGATGAAGTATTACTGATTAGATTTCATAGCATATTTACCTTCCATTATATCAAGGAGCATAAAAGATAATACAGCAAGAGGAAGTAAATCAGTGCATGTATTAGCATCAGACTTACATAAAGCCATCTTACTCTGATGCCACCACTAGAGTGACAGAAACTCTTATTGCATCATGCTTGTTTGTTTAAACAGGGACAAAAAACAAAAAAATAAGGCTCAGTTTAGTAACTGATGGGAAGGGAAAGCCAAAATGCAACAAAACACCGGCATCCCTGAGATTTCTATCAATATTAACGCAGCCCTGCTGAGACGGAGACCCTTTCAAACAGTACCCCATTGAACATGGTTTGATAGACCAAAATCTCGCAGTGCATAGACTGCTAAATTACCTTCATCTTGCAGCAGGGGAGAGCAAGGCAGAGGTCTAAACTTGAATTAAAACAGCTACCATGTCCTAGCTTTTCCTGTTTCATTTTAGATGGTGCGACAGTCCCTATAGACCAGTAGTGGGTATTTTTAACAGGATTAAAGGGTAAACAATAGAGCTCCAGCACATTTGATCAATAGACAGCGCAGATATGGTTGAATAGCGCTTCTAGGAAGAGTGTGTCATTGAATACAAAAGACAACGGCCATCTGAACACGTTTTTACATGACACAGGGTGCATTTCCACCATGCACAAACCAATTAGAAACAAAAATATTTGGTTGCAAAGAGAAATGATGCAGAGATCTAAGAATTGAAAACAACCTTGTTCCAGGCTAGACAGACAAAAGAAATATTCAAACATGTCAAAATACGAAGTGCAACCCTTTACACAAGGGAAGTAATGCATGCCCAATTTTTCTTTACAATACAGTTTCAGAGAGAATTAAAGAAAGCTTGGAAAAGTCAAGAGTGATTAACACAAGTCTGTTAATAGAGTGATTAGAGATTACAAACAGGTATAAACCAAGACACTCCTTCAGTTTCAAATGAAAAACATAGCTGGCAGGAATAAGCCACAATAGAACAGCAAAAACAATACATCGCAGTATCCCATCCTCACTGGGCACTTAATTCACTACATTTATCTACCAGGAGCAGCTAAACAATTTTATCATTTTCAATTTCCACCCGATACATTTATCAGCGATACAAAATAAGCAATGCCAAGGGAAAAGTATTAATTCAAATAATTGAGTTCAGCACATTAACAGTAATGCGCATATAGCTGCCTTCATGGTTATTTTCAAAGAAAACTTTTCAGAGCTTAGCCGTTTATAAGCTGTGCTCCATTATAGCGGGGACACCAAGAGAATAACTAAAATATGGTTGTTTAAAATGTATGGCTGAGACCGACATCTGACAAGCAGTTATTACACAAGAATGATTATTACAGTAAGATACAGAATGTAACAGTCTCACAACTTCAAGGCCATGATATAATGACTGGCAGAAAAAAATATACATGTTATCAAGTATCAAGACAGTCTCTGACTGAACTATACTCGACAAGACAAAATGGTCTCTCAAGCAAACCTTGGTTCTTGTCACAGGTAATAAAACTGAATGCCAACATTTATAAGGAACCCTAAGTTAGCTGGGAATGGCAAAAGTGAATAAGCTAACAGAGAACTGGAATACCTTACACCTACGATTAGAAAGCTTTAAATAAACTGCAAGCTGGGAGACGACGAGATAGGGAATGAATTTTTCCATTCAATGAATTTTCATCCTGTACCAATTCCATTGATGGTAATACGTTCAATAAAATGAGCTTTTGAATGGGATAGTGCACATAAAAAATAAGAGGATAAATCCAGTCAATCTCAGACAGAAAGCCTACCATAAGCTTTTTAGGCCTTGATTGTGAAGGGTCATTTCTGCCTCGCTCATTTGCATTGACCTTGTCCCCCTTCTTTCTTTTTTTACAAGGCTCAAATTCCTTCAAGTGTAAATGTGTTTACTTATTTCCTCAATGCTCCCATGAAGAGGGAACACAAGTGATGTGCAGCCCGGCTTTTACATTGATAAGCATTTATTACACCTGTCTGCGATGTTGAGGTGGCATGAAAATCAATGACTAAACAATTAATCTCTTCAGTAAAACAGATGGGTACCCGGGTGATTAATTCTAAAGCCACAATTATGCTGTCCAACTGGAGGCATGCCCTCACAAAATGTTGACAATTCTTTCTGTATTGACCATTTTGGAGAGACTTTGTCAATAAAAGCCCTCTTCCTTTCCTCCCAGTGGAATTGCATCTCTGGCGCATTCAGCATAATTTTTTTTTCGCTCCATTCAATCCCCTGTACATCATCCATCCTGAAAGATAACCGAGGGAAACTAATAAAGGATTATTGAGGTCAAGGCTTTCTTCAGCAATTCAATAATGCCACAACAGGACATCATGTGGTTGTGCATGTGGAGATGGGCATAGCATTCGGGCCTGTGAGTGGCCAGTAGTGTGAAATTACGCACTGAAAAACTGATGCCCTCTCTGGTTCACATGTTTTGCGGTAGCAGTCCCAGGCAGGCATACACACAGGGAAACTTCCAGGGGAGTATCTAAGACTTATTGAGTTATTAGGGGAGTTCTGCTAGCCATTCTGCCTGACGAACAGAATGCTGCTGGGGTGGGTTCAGGCTCCACTAGGCCCAGCTGGCTCGGGATAGTAGAGGGTAGAACAGGTTGAGAGCCAGCACCAGCAGAGCGCCCAGGGTGCCCAGGACCAAATATCTGACGTAGTCATCATCAGTGTAATCCGAAACGCGCTCCTGCCTCTGTTGCAGCCAGCGTCCCTCCCCTCTTCTCCTCCAGAGCCTTGTCGGCGCCTCTTCCCCCCTTTCATCCTCCTCTTCCTCCAGTTCCTGCCATATTAGAGAGGCCTGCGATTGGCGGAAACCTATGTCAGCTTCTGGGTAAGTGCGTTAGTACTTCCAGCTCCTCTCCTCAGCCACCTTTGCCCACACACCATCACAGACCCTTAATCATTAAAGGTGAGAGGACATGAGATCACAAACAAACTTTTTTTAATTGGAAATACTGAAGGGAACTACACTCTGCAATTTATAATGGATGAAAACATTCAAATCTTTTCACTTATTACTGTAACAAACACAGGCCAGGGGGCAGTCCCCCGACCTCAAATTTTACATTTAAAACACAAACTAACATAAATATGTGAAAGACCCCACAGAGAGGCAGATATTGCAGCTTTGTTGCTGCCAAGGTCGTGTAGCATTTCCGTTGAGCAAGGCATTCAGACAGGCAAAGGATTACTGACCACTGCAGCTGAGTAATTTATGCCTTGTCCACAAATACACGGGCCCTTTTGAAATTGTATAATTTTCTGTGTTTTGGCCTTTTGTTCACATTCAAACTGGGTTTTAGGTAGGGCTGGAGCAATTCTGAATTGATTGTTTTTTAAGGCGTAGTACCACCACCTGCTGCCATGAGGCGAACATCTGTGCTTTCCCTTTTCCTTTATTAAACCCGCTCAGGTTGAACGAAAGTGCCAAACATCAAAGGGCATGTGAAATGCTTCCGGAAAAAAACCTGACTGACATCAGTATTTTTCGGCGACATGCTGCACGGAGCCAAGTAAAGGACTACAGAATCGTCCCCTATTAACCAATTAGGCAACTCGAAGAAAAGTAACCTGTTCCAGTTTACTTTGCTTGATTAGTAATCAAATGGTGGATGCGTTTACTCTCTAAGTTGAATGAGTAGAGCTGTTCATTAAGACAGCATGTTTGATTGCTGCATTTTGAAATTTAAATGGCCATAGAACAGCACAGCATGAACACGATGGCCATTGCCACGGCATTTCGTGCGACTGTGATAATTTATATCTCACATTCATGTTTCATCCGCTTTTCAGAATGTTTTCCACTTTGTGTATTTTTCTGAGGCACAGGACAAAGTACAAATTAACTGTTCACCACGTGACAAAATTGACTCTGGTCTCGAGTCAGACACCAGACGATTTCGACAACGGTCCCGCTAGGCAGGAGTCATTTGTTTGTTTGCCTGTCTGCTAGCAGGATATCTCAAAAACGGCCGCATAGATTTTATCCAAACTTTGCAGGATGTTAGGGTAGCACAAGAGGAACAAGTGATAACATCTTGGCATATCTAGGCCAAACAACAGCTGAGATATTGGCCAAAGTTCAAATCCAGCTATGCTGGCATAGATTTGAAGTCTTTCCAATGGACCAGATTTCCAATCGGCGTGCTTTTGGGTTTTGCTGCCATCTGGTGGTGGAATGCAACAATACCCTACATCAGCCAACAAAAATAACTAATGCTGCCTTCACGTGCTATAGGAATTATGGTAAATACGAGTGACCGACGTGAAAATTGCACATGAATGCCCTCTCACGTCGTAATTTCCACTGGATAACTGGGAGATAATTTTGATAAATGAGTTGCCGAGATGAAATAACCTTTCACCTTTTAAACATGGAGCAGAGCAGGCAAGGATTCATCGCCAATGGTAAACTCTGTGTCTACCATTTTTAATTTCGCACCAACGACAAAAGCACTTGAACACAACGCACTTGAATTAATAGTAATTTCGAATTCACAAATGGAAAGCATCATCTTCCCGACAGCACATGAAGGCAACGTAATGCACAGAGTTGCCTTGGAGTGGCGGAAGTGCTGCGGTCTCTGAGTGCTCTTGTTGTGTTTTTATTAGCTTACCGGCCCTATAGGCCAATAAGCTATTGTCATGGGTAGGGCTGCAGTAAATTATTATTTTAGTAATTGAGTATTCTATTGAATATTCTGACGATTAATCGAGTAATCTAATAAGTAATAGTGCGTGCTTGGTCAATTATTTTATTAAATCACCTTTGCTTTATTGTCTTATTTAAGTAATATTCAAAAAAGAAAATAAGACAGGTCTCTTGTGCTTTACTTTTTCTCTTGCACAGATATTGCTGTTTTTGCTTGCTTATTATACCACCGAAATACAAGTTTCGGGGATATCATGGTTTCGCCCCACCCGCCGCCGCATCTGCAGATTTTAGCCGTTAGCGCAATAACTCAAAAAATACTTTACATTGGCTTCTCATTTTTAGCATATAGGTAGATATGGTAGAGAGAATGAACTGATTAGATTTTGGGCAAGCATGCACTTCTATGTTTGCCACCAGGTGGTGCTATATATTGAAAAAAATCAGTTTTTTTTAACCATATCTCTGGAACAATTACTTAGACAGACCTCAAATTTGCCTCATATTGTAGGTCTAGTAAAGGGGAATCTAATAAAGGCGGCTTCAAGGATTGGGGAATTTCGGGGATATACCCCTTGCTGTCAGCTGCCAACTTCGTAGGCCTAGTGATTATTGATTTTTATTTTTTTTTATTGGTGCTGACCTCACTTTTAAAATAAGATAAAGCCATGGTGTTTCAGGCGAAAACATTTATTCATTTATCATTTTTCTTTTTTCTTTAGCGTGCTCCTGGCGACCGTACTCGTCCATATATTCCTTATTCTGTGCAACTGCCGGCGACCGTACTCGCCCATATATTCCTTATTCTGTGCGACTGCCGGCGACCGCAGTCGCCACTTTTGTTTATATTTGTTCCGATTGCCGGCGAGATCGCTTGACAAGAACTGTGTTTAGGAATGCCAAGATCCAAATATAATTTCAGCGGCAAGTGCTAATATAACTTCATTTTAAAGTGAGTACATGACACAGTATGAGCGCTGATAGCGAGCAATGGAGAGTCAGTGGCTATGCATACGACCATTGCCAAATGTGACAGATTATTAAATGCTGATATTATGGATTTTGTGTCCCACATCTGTCTTGCATTGTTTTTGCTAGCTATGTAGACAATTCTTGTTGAACAGGTATTGCAAATCTAGCCATTTTTCATCATACATGCAAATGTAAAATGACTGTTGTGATCGCTGTACAGTACCAGTACACTCATACTACATCAAATAGTTCCCTTTTTGTTCTTTTTTTTAACGAACCAAATAAATCTATATGAAATGTTGAATTAGAACTTATTTTGTCTCACAAATGAATACAAAAAATGGCGCATATAATACATAGTTTACCGTGCTTGTGTTTGTTGCGTCTGGGGAATTTCGAAATTCGTTGGGCCGCGAAGGGATGTTTACCGCACTCGACCGGTAAAAATCCCTCCGCGGCCCAACTTGTTCCGAAATTCCAATCCGCTACAAACACATGCACCAACGATCACGTGGCCAATATTAGCCATATGAATACGGGAGACTCCATTGCGTCATCGTAATGGCTTGTTTTCAGTGGTTGAGGTCTGTAATTCTGGGTTATTTCCGTGGAAACGACCCAATTTTTTAGTATCAGTAGGTGTGATATCTGGATCACTCTTGAAAATAAGCCAGTTGCAGGCTATATTACACTGATCCAGAACTCAGCTGCCAGCATGCAATAGGCTTAAATTAACTTAGCATGCTAAAGGTTAACAATCTAAAATGGGTCAATTGACCCCTAAGAACGGCAATATAAAACGGTTCATATATCATATGATACATCCCACTTCAGTCAAAAAGAGGATACCATCACTCTTTTTTCCCTCTGATAACCTGCAGCGCCCAACACGCTGCAAGTTATCAGAAGTAAAGGTCAGAAAGAGACAAGAGTGTGTGCAACCAACCTAATTACAACACGAATGAAGCCCATACTTGAACAAATTGACTGCAGGGTTTTATTTTCTGTGGCTTATTAATTTCTTGAACAAAACTTCACTTATGCAGGGAAACATAGCCACCAAACTGATCTACGTCTTTGGTCAGTCGTTAAACATTGCCTTAACTAATTCGTTGTCTTTAATAGCCTTAAACACAGCCAAGCAAAACATTATGTTTCGGCTTAAGTGCTGTAGCACTGACGAAGTGCAGGGTTCTGCCCAGGCTGGTCGGCAAATTTCTGCCGTGCCATTTTGTTGGGGGGTGGGAGGAGTGGCGGGGGTTGCTGAGATGCGTTAAGCGTTTTCTTTCGTTCAGCAGGGGGCATGGCAGTAATATTGCGCACTCAATCGCGCTTCTTCCAGTACTTCTGAATTTCTCCTTTTTTTTTTTTTTTTGCAGGCAAAAGCCGTCTGAAGTGAGAAATTATGTCACGGAACTGTTAGGAAAAAAATAATAAAATAAAAAGTTGACGCACCAGTCAAACCAATGGCTGGAGAGCGCGGTGGTTTAATCATCTCGGGTTTACAGTATGATATAGCCAACTTACTAACATCTCGGGTACAAAGTAAACATGCAAAGACCTCGATCACGATCATTATGCGGGCTACTGTGACTTGCTTTAACATAAATTGAGATAATGGTGTTCCAAAGCTTTGAGGCAAATAAATAATTTCTTCATTGACGTTACGCAGAGGAAAATGGTTTGTATTTTTTTAATCGCATTGAAAACACATCTATCATCAAAGTCAAAATATGCTTTGGTTACTCTTTCTTGGGTTAGGAATTAAGGTCAGACAGGATAACATGAAACTTGATCATTTTGTTCATTCTAATTCATGAAACATCGCGCTTAAAGAATAGCCTACCGTTCATGTATACCGAAGTGCGGGATATATAGCAAACACTGATACGATAATCATTTAACATATCTGTGCACGTAGGAAGCTTACGTTTTCAGCTGACCTGTTTATTAATGCATTATTTCACAGAACAGAAAGCCTATTCAATTCATAAGGTTAATGACATTCATTCATCTCGAACAAATATAAACAGTTACGTTGGCGATTTACCTTTTTGAAGTCAAGGAGCTTCAAAACGGACCATTTAAATTTAAAATGGGCATTTAATTTCATTTTTCCGATGAAATGCGTTCACGAATGGGTGGGAGGACATACCTTGCGATATGCCCCAAGGCAGTGAACACTATTTGCGCCTCCTTTTGAAATCGCTCTGGGAAATAAAAAGCAGATAAAGAGGTTGGCCACGGAATTCTTTCCATGTTGACAATATTTTATTAGACACTCGGACTAGTTTGAAGACAACTTTACGAGTCGGCCTTAATTTTTACTTAAGTGTGCACTAGCGGACTACCGCGAATTTCGAACCCTGTTATTATCTTGTAAGTGAAACACTGAATCTCACCTTAAAAATCTGTCAATTGGGCCCTGATTCTTCCGTTTGGCCATCTCTCCGCCAGCCGTCTGCACGTCAGCTGCACTCGTGTCAAAGCAATAATCGGAGAGGCTATTCGCACAGCTGCTGTGCCAGGAGTGGGTCAAGTTATTTCATTCCCTCCGCCGCTGGAGTGGCTATTCGCACGCCGCTGCGCCAATAGTGGGTCAAGTTATTTTATTCGCACAGCTGTGCCAATGCATAGGGCAGAGCAGCTGTGCCAATAAGGATGGGCCGTAACATTATTCGCGCAGCGGCTATGCGAATCAAGGTGAGAACAGCCGAGTCCAAGCACAACAGGCGGATTGCTATGACGACCACCGCAGACGATTCCCGCGAATTGGTTATGTCAGGGAGCGGGTCGAAAACGAAAGTTCGCTATTCTGGCAGTAACATAAGGCGGTGAGTGGACATATTTAGGTTCATTTATGGTTTTTTTTCTTCCGGTTTTATTGGACACTGGATGAATTCGTTTTAACTTATCTTTGAAAAAATAGTGCCCTGCGGAAAAAACACTGTCTGGGCTGAGTGGTGGTCGGTGGATTCCCTGTGCTGGTCGGTGCATTCCAAGTGCTGGTCGGCGCCGACCACCGCCGACCAGCATTCCCAACCCTGGAAGTGCTTTTGAGACTAGCTCATTGATGCGAGTAGACACTACAACATCTTTCAAGTGAAAAAATGGTGGACCTTTTTCTGTAGTTTTCGCAGAGTGTCTTGCTTTTCCTAGCAATTTTAATTTTTTTCATCCCCGTGATTTTTGCATTTTCCCCTGAGGCCCCATTTCCATTACAGGCACTCCCCAGACAATTTTACAAGTGAATTACGGTTGAACAACATGGGTTTCAATTTAAACCGGGAGCATTTTCCCCGAGCAAAACCATTTCCATGCCCAGGCACTCCATAAGACAATTTTGAATTACGGTTGAACAACATGGGTTGTCAGCCGACCAAACTTCAAAATTCAAAATGTTGCGCACATGGGGATCACATGATATATAGCTGTACGAACTTGATGGGGATACGTCCACTCAAGATGTACATTTTTTATTTGCCAAACAGCTACGGGTCTCTATCAGACTCTCAGACTTTGAAAACAATGTACAACTGTGAAAAATGGACAAAGCTATTTTTTATATTTTTGTGCGCCTTTTAGTGAAAAATGAGGGTGCGCCTATATTTGAACATGGGCGCATGCGCCTCTGTGTGAAACAACTTATTTTTTAACAATGACACGAAAATATGCATCGTTTAACTTATTAGGCTGCACGCTTTTATGCGAATCAATACGGAACAGCCAAAACAAAGGTACTGTGCCACAGAAATATGCGTCCATGTGAAAGAGTGTCATTCTGGATTTACAAGAAGCCACCAAGCATATAGTTTGCCTCGATGCATTTTATTAATTGACCAACTCGATTTATGTGAGGAATCGTTTCAGCCCTAGTCGTGGGGTGGGGTCCGTCGTCCAGAACATTTTTTATTCTTTTTTAGCCACAAGAATTGTGTAAATTTGCCATAACATACTACTAGACCATATCTCCAGATGGTTTTTTTTTTTTTTTTCGGATTTTTGATTGAATCTTTTGTCCGTTTTATGGGCCCTTGAAATTTTGGCCCCAAAGATAAAGATAGGACTAAGAACTTAAAAAAAATATGTATTGTATCAAAAACTGTGTGATAAATTTTTTTCTAAATCAGGCAATCAACTTACTTTGGTACCGTCAATGTACAACTCCAATTCCGAAATAGTTGGGACAAAGTGTAAACTGTGAATAAGATCAAAACGCAATGACTTTCAAATCACACTAGCCAGTATTTTATTCACCACAGAACAGAGATAACACAGCAAATGTTGAAACTGAGAAATTTTACAATTTTATCCCCAAAATGAGCTCATTTCAAATTTGATGGCTACTACAGGTCTCAACAAAGTTGGGACAGGGGCCTGTTTACCATGGTGTAGCATCCCCTCTTCTTTTAAACACAGAGTGAAGGCGTCCAGGCATTGAGGAGACAAGTTTCTTGAGTTTAGCCATTGGAATTTGATCCCACTCCTGCTTAATACAGGCTTCCAGCTGCTGGAGAGTTTTGAGTCTCCTTTGACAGACTTTTAATTTAATTATGCACCAAAAGTTCTCGGTGAAAGATCAGGACTGCAGGCAGGCCAGTTCAGCAGACAAACTCTTCTACTAAAAAGCCATGGTGTTGTGATAGCTGCAGTATGTGGTTTTGCATTATCCTGCTGAAATACACAAGGCCTTCTCTGGAATAGATGTCGTCTGGAGGGGAGCATATGCTTGCTCTAAAACCTTTATATACCTTTCAGCATTCATGGTGCTTTTTAAAACATGCAGGTGTCCCACACCATATGCACTAATGCATCCCCATACCATCAGAGATGCTGGCTTTTGAACTGAACTCTGATAACAGGAAGGGTGGTCTTTCTCCTCTTTAGCCCGGAGGACACAACGCCCATGATTTCCAACAAGAATGCCAAATTTGGACTCATCTGACCACAGGAAACTTTGCTACAGTCCTTTTTTGCCTGTGTCCCAACTTTTTTGAGACCCATTGCAGCCAGAAAATTTGAAATAAGCTCATTTTTTGGATAAAAATGTACAATGTCTCAGTTTCAACTTCTGAAATGTTATCTATGTTCTGTTGTAAATAACATTGGCTCATGTGATCTAAAAGTGATTGCATTTTGATTTTATTCACAATTTACACTTCGTCCCAACTATTTCAGAATTGGGGTTGCACATTGCAGGCACCATTTTGATTGACTCGACAGAAGTGGGTCTAGTGGGGGCGCTGTACTTTAACATTTTTTGGAGAATGGGCAAAATCGCTTGTAGAAGCTGAATGGTTGCAGATAGAGATTAAGTTTGTATTATCGACATATTGGAAGTCATGTATGACCTACATTTTGGCTGTGTCAAGATTGACCTCAGATTATCCTAAAAGGTCAAACTTGAGGTCAAGCAATATGTTACAATTTTCAAAGGCTTCTGGGCTTGAAAATATTGAAGATTGGGAACATGTGTGTATTGAACACTTTCAGGAAGTCATATGAACTTTCATTTGGTGGCCTTAAACTTGATCTTCGGTGACCTTCAACAACCAAACTTTACATTGGAATTTCAATTACTTATATCAGCAAAGTCATTACAGACAGAGTGTAGGTTTGTATTGAAGATGTACAGGAAGTCATATATGAACTTTCATTTGGTGACCTTCATTATTGACCTTCAAAGGTCAAACTTGGCCAAGTGAAAATTCAATAACTTCTATCACTAAAAAGGTCACAGACAGAGCCTAAGTTTGTATTACAGACTTAAAGGAGGTCACAGATGAACTTTCATTTGGTGACATTCAACATTACTGTTGGTGACCTTTGATGGTCAAACTTCACATAATACAATTACAGTGACTTGTATTGCCAACACGGTCACAGAAGGAGCCTAGGTTTGTATTAGGGACATACAGGAAGTCATATGAACCTTCATTTGGTGACCTTCCTATTGACCTTCAAAGGTCAAATGTGACCTGGAGAAAATTCAATGACTTGTTTCACTAAAATGGTCATAGATGGAACCTAGGGTTGCGTTACAGACTCCGAGGAAGTCACATATGAACTTTTATTTGGTGAGATTCAACTCGACTGTCCGTGACCTTTGAGGGTCAAACTCGACAGTGAAATTACAATCACTTGTATTACCAAAACGGTCACAGATGGAGTCAAGGTTTGTAGAGAGACATTTAGAAAGTCATATTAAGTCCATTTGCTGACCTCAATTTGACATTCTGTGACCTTTAAAGTTCACAATTGAAATATTGAATTTTCAATGACTTGCATCACCAAAACTGCTTCAGAGTTCAGGATTGTATTACAGGAGGTCTTATAAATGTATGTGAACTTTTATTTAGTGACCTTGACATTGACCTTCAATGATCGAAGGTCAAACTTCACAAGAAATTTTCATAACTTGTATCATCACTGTGAGATTGCTTGCTGCTAAGTTACAGGACCCTATTTTTGCTTTTTTGTGTGAAGGGAGTTTAAAAAAACAAAAAACAAAAAACAAAACCCCGTTTTAAAAAATCCACATGTATGTGTGGAGAAGGCCTTAATGTATAGCAAGTCTGGGCCTAGATAACTTACACATACTAAGTTTTAACATATTTTTCACTAGACAGTGATGTAAAGATATAAAGCGGCGAAACACAGTCCACAATTAAAACACAATCCTTCACAAACAGCTTGACACATTTTTTGCATAGCTGTGCTAATGAACAAATTATGGAACATAAACACAGAGATTGAAGGCAATTATTTCACGGATTTTTAATCCACATGTTGGATTAAAAGTTGGCGGCAATGATTTTTTTTTCCAATGACAACAGATGATGCAGAATATGAATTTGAAACAAGCACCGAAGAGAAGACTCAATTCAGAGAGACTACTTATTAAATCGCTGCCATTCATAAACAATAATGCTGTGTAGGTCATTAAGGAATGAGCCCTATTTTCATGTGTACATATGTGTATAGCAAAAAAGAAGCTGTTCAATGTATCAGAATTCTTACGTCAAACCTGAATTTGAATAGGAAAATCGATATCAAAACATCCCCTAGCACTCCAAACAAAGCCAGCAAAACCCCACAAAATGTACGAAATGGAGGCTTCAATGGTGCTTTCTCAGGGTAATGAAAACTTCGGGGCAAACTCACATGTTCACTTAATTTAGCAGTGCCAAGCTGGTGCATAAGCTCAGTTGTATACAGGGACAAAAGACTGTTACGACACTAGCATGCTTGGTTGCTGAGACCACAGTTTCCATTCATGAAATGTGAATTTCCTGCCTTCCATTATTTTCGTTTAAATACATTTTGTATTTTTTGACATCATTAAAAAAGAAAACAAAAAAAATCTATAACTCAGAGATAAGAAAAAGAAAAAAAACCCATCCCTCTTTTTTTTTTTTTATTACCTGTCTGAGCCAAACTGGAAAGCAAAAAAGAAAATTTTTCAAGGTGTCATAAGCAGAGCGGTCAATGTAATTAGGCGCCAATTCCAATTTTTTATTGTCTTTATTTTTCCCCATTCTTGTGGGACTCAATAGTTTAAAGTAAAATGCTTTCCTTTGTATTTTTCAATGCCCCTAAAACTATATGCCGTGCCCGTCTAAAACAGCCGTTGTGACAGGTTTCTGATGAAGCAGTCTTTGCTGGACATAGGATGCCAGAGTGAAGGGGTCAGAATTCAGTTTTTATCACATTTGTTATGTTGCAGCCTTATGTTTAAAATAATTTAAATTCATTACACTTCCCATAATGACATAACAAAAACAGTATTTTAGAAATTTTTGCATATTTTTTAAAAAGAAAAAACCGAAATATCACAATGACAGAAGTATTCAGACCCTTAGCTATGACATTTGAAATCTGGCTCAGGTGCCCTTCCGTTTCTCTTGATCATCTTTGAGATGTTTCTACACCTCGACTGGAGTCCACCTCCAGTAAATTCATCGTGACTTAGAAAGACACACACCTGTTTATGTAAGGTCTCATAGCTGTCAATGCAAATCAGAGCAAAAACTAAGCCATGCGGAAGAAGGAGCTGCCTGCAGAGCTCAGAGACTGTGTCGAGGCTCAGATCTGGAGAAGCCTACAAAAAATTTCTGCTGCAGTCTCAAGACCACAATTGCATCCATAATTCTTCAATGGAAGGAGTTTAGGACAACCAGGACTCTTCCGAGATCTGCCCGCTCAATCAACTGAGCATTCGGGGGAGAAGGGTCATGGTAAGACAGGTGACCAAGAACCTGATGGTCACTCTGGGTGAGCTCCAGAGATCCTTTGTGAAGATGGGAAAAACTTGCAGAAGGACAACCATCACTGCAGCACTTTACCAATCTAGGCTTTATGGCACAGTGGCCAGAAGGAAGCCTCCTTTTCGTGAAAGACACATGGAAGCCTGTGTGGACTTAACAGAAAAGCACTTAAAGGACTCTCAGACTGTGAGAAACAAGATTCTCTGGTCTGATGAAACCATGATTGAACTGTTTGGTTTCAATTCCGAGCGTCATGTTGGGAGGCAACCAGGCAGCACGCATCACCTGCCCAATGCCATCCCAACGGTGAAACACGGTGGTGGCAGCATCATGCTGTGGGGGTGTCTTTCAGTGGCAGGAATTGAGGATCCAGAGAGAAGAAAGGCAGAAAATTCTCAAATCCAGGCATGCAAAGCTTTCTGCCTCATACCCAAGAAGACTCGAGGCTGTAATCGCTGCTAAAGGTGCTTCGACTAAGCACTGAGCAAACGATCAGAGTACTTATCTTAATAGGATATTATGGTTTTCCCTTTTTAATAAATTTCCAAAAATTCTAAAATTTTGTTTTTGCACTGTCATTATTGGGTATTGAGGTCAGATTGATGAGGGAAATAATTAATTTAATCAATTTTAAGCAAAAGGCTGCAACATAAATGTGAAATATAGGACCAAGGTTCCCACAGTCCATTGGCCACAGATGGAGAATTTAGAAGAACTCTGAAAATATGTGCAACAAATTGGCACTTTCAAGGTCAAAGATCTTGTTACCATCTATGTGTAAACGTTTCCACGTGATACATTCAAGAAACTTTACTGCGCCATGCCACCATTTTCTGATTGAAAGACGCAAGAAATTTTATTTAAGAACATAATAAAGGACAAGACAACAGAAATGATTTGAAATTCATTAAAAATTGAAAAAAGCAACATTTTAAAAATTGTTGAGCAAACTTCTCAGACCTTGTCACAAGGATGCTCCATATGAAATATAAAGCCATTCCAGCAGAAGGTTTAAGAGACGATTATTTTTAAAAATTTGCACGAAGTGATGTTTTAAGGTCACTCATAATCAAAGCTTACGATACCAAATGGAACACCTTAAGTGACTTCCTATCTGTTGGCAATACTATTTATATCAATATCTCCAATAATTTCCATGTTATAGCCCATTGAAATATGCCCAATACTGAGTGTATGAGAAAATTCCTGATTTCAAAAATTAATAAAAAATTCAAAAATCAGTAATTTCTTTACTTTGAACAAACTTGGTAAACCTTGTCACAAGGATGTTCCATAACAAATATCAAGCCATTACGGGTTCGGAAAAGAAGATTCTTGAAAAACTGCTGACGACAACTATGACGGATGGACGATGGACGCCGCATGATGCCAATAGTCCATCGGCCCTTTTTATATATACTCAATAAAAAAAAAGTTAAGGAACACTGTATTTCAACCCCAGAATGTGAAATGTACAAACTGAATGTAAATCCCAGCTGTTGTTTATATCACTGGTGTTCATCCAAGACACAAATTGCATCAAAGCATTTGATCATACAATTTCATGACCCCATAACAGGGTATACACGGGGAATATGAGAATCACACCGAGTTCTGACCATCAAATCAAAATGTTTAACTGTGTGAAAAGTCATTTCAAACTCTTGTGTTAAAACCACGTGTTCTCACCTTAGCTTGACAAAGTCTTGGTAAGCTCAGAACAAGAGAAAATAATTGTGAAAAGATTCAGTGGTCCTTAACTTTTTCAGTTGAGTGTACATACACACATACTTTTTAAATGGCTAAGGAATGGAGGTTCAACTCTCAAACGTCCTGCTTTATCACTTGCTTCCAGTTGATTCAAAAATCATGTCCAAAAGGGATGATTAGTCTCTTAATAGATTGGCTAAACATGATTACACGAAATTATAAGAATAAAAACAATCAATAAAATCGGGGAAAATGACAAAAAAAAAATATTTCTGAGAAATATTTTGCTCTCTCATGCAACACATGTCACCAATAAAATTTGCAACAGCTGAAAACACAAGAAACCCCACAAAGAAACCAGAGACACCAAAAGCCTGAATATGCCCCAAGTATCAAAGGGATGTAATTAAGAACACAAGCATTGATTTTCAGAAAGCACTGCATAGAAAACCTCTCTCAGGGACACATTTTGATGGCAAATGATTGGAGAAAAGCACGCTGGTTTCCACAAACAAACAACAAAAATAAATTTAGAACAATTACAGGAGTTAATGTACCAATTTAAATGCCACATAAATCAAAACCACAAGAATTCTATTAAGTCATAAATGTCATGATTTCAGTTAGTCAGCTGACCTGGACAAATCAGTCACAGCATAACAAGATCACAAAATTATTAGTTTGGCACAAATGCAGCCCACTGTCCCCAGTTGTCGGGACAGGCAGCTAGACTTTGGCGGCTAACATGGATCTGTTTCATCTTAAGCCAGAGATCGGACAAAATAAAGGTCACTATTAACTGGTCCTGAATCAGTGTTAGGGGAAGCCATGTATCCGGGGTGTAGCATGTGCTTTAGCAAGCGTATGAACGAGTGCTGAGCAGCATCCTCACCTGGCTGGCAGTGGCCCCAGCAGCAGTGGGGGACTCGGCCCTCAGGGGCCCCAGGAGGCGCGCAGGTCTCTCCACGGGGGAGTTGCGGCGGCGGTAGAACAGCACGTAGGCGTAGCGAGTGACCACCTGGCTCTCCTCCACCGTGGTCACAGTGCTGTCATCAAACAGACGCCAGCCTGGTCAAGGGATGCAGAGCCTCATTAATTCAGTAACATAGAGACTGTTAGCAGGGCCACAGCCATTATTTGTTTAAAACACTCAGCCCACTCAGGTTTCACCCGCACTCACAATGCAGTCTTGCTTTACATAATCCAACAATCTGCCACCTTACGAGAGAGGTAATGCAAAAAACCTCTCGGAATAGAAAGGCAGCACCCCACCAGGTAAAAACGGCAATAATCGTCAGTAGACTGTGCCGAATGATTTGTGCCTGGTAGCTCCAAGAACACTGGCAATGGCAGGCTGATCTCTGGAAAACGCTTCCATTCCAGTTCATTTATGTTCTGCTGATGAAATTATGATAGCGACATCCTCAGCACGCACTCGCACAAGCTCTGCTTCTTGGAGACTCCAAGGGCAGATGCTCACCCACGTCGCTGCGCTGGCTGTTCTTGTCACTGGGCAGACGAGCGTAAGCTGTGTAATGTCCCCCAATCATGCCCCCGTAGTGGTTGATGACTGCATACAGATCATAAATGGGGGGCTGCTGAACGTCGTCCTTCTGGCCGATGCAGAACTTGCTCAGGTCCAGGTTTCTGGGGACAGGAAAAAAATCTTACTGTAGTGTTTGTTGGCATCAACTGACAGGCAAGTGTGATGGGACAGACCTTCGAATGAAAGTTGAATGATCTACAGTGTACAGCAAGAAAGAATCAGGTGAGTGCAGGCTCCGCAGTGCACACAGGAAGTGGAACAGTAGATGGGCAGTGGGGCTAAAGAGGCAGTACCTGACAGGAAAGTCCACCATGTCGTTGATCTTGTCTCTCCAGATGAAGCTGCGGAAGGAGAAGCGCTTGAGCTGGATGATCAGAACATTGGGAAGACGCCAAAGCATCAGCTGCTTAGAGGCCTCCCGGTGCTGCTGGCACTTAGGACAGTACCTGTGTGTGTGAGAGAGAGAGAGAGGAGGAGGAGAGAGAGAGTGAACAACAAGAGAGAGAGAAGGAGAATAATTCAGCCAGGCTCGGGACTTGGAAACAGTAAAAAAGAAGAACTAACACAGGTCTAACAAAGAGTAATTTAAGGCCACGTATCGTTTACTATCTAGGTTTTGTGTGAATGAAGTTTGAGGGCCCCTGATTACACTGCCTTAAAAATTAGTGGGGTTAGGATTTTTTAACTATGAGAAAAGGCCATTTTTTATGTATCATTTGTTGATCAATTTGCTATAATCCAAAGCAAACTGGAAGCAGTAAAAGACATGCGCTATGTCACAAGTGCCCCACAAATCGAAAGGTTGCACTAGTGCATTCACCTTAGACACAATCGTTTCGTACAGTGACACAGTACGATTGTCCCCCCTCCTCTCCCCCCTTGCCGGTCAGCTATCACATTAGTAATGTTCTGTACCAGAGTACACTTGCGTATGTAAAAATTTGGAAACAGTAGGTGGCGAGTTCACAATTCACCAAAGCATGCAAAGAAAAAGAAGCAAATGCTTGCAACATCAAGAACCCAGCACCAGATTACACAATGGAAGTCATCTTCATATTATGCCTGCTTCTATTATTTTTGAAGCTGCCACTAGCGTTCATCTGAGAGGTGCAAAACAGCATTTAATTTCTTCGCTGGACCAGAAAGAGCCTATCATGGCCAACATGTCTGTGTTTAGGTATGGTTTCTCTCACATTTGGCATCAGTCCTCATGAACAGTACTCAAGACCACCTTTTTTAAGCGGACTTGCAAACCATGCCCAAGTACAGTAAACTTGTGTTCACATTGATCAAAGGCACTGGATTCTGGGGTAATGTGTACTTGGATCTGGGCCCGGTTCTCTGATGTGAAGGCAACCTAGAGAATATGGCCAAGAGAAACACATCTCCATGACCTGCCAAAATCTCCAATCCTTCAAGATCTTTCTTCGTTTGTGAACTGATGTGATGATAACTTCCTGGATCTAAATGTGACAAAAACTAAGGAGTTAGTGATTGATTTCAGGAGGAATTGCCCTAAGCCAGTAGCCAACACCAACCATGGAGATGATGTTGAGATCGTTGAAACATATTAGTACCTGGGAACCATGTTTGACTCCAAACTTAAGTTCGATATAAACACAGAGTCAATTGTTAAAAGGGGTCAACAAAGGATATACTTGTTGCGTAAGCAGAGTTCTTTCAATGTTTCTAAGAGCATTTTGTGTAGCTTTTATCATTCGTTTATTGAAAGTTTTTGACTTTTTCTTTTATTTGTTGGTTTTATGGATTGTCAGTAAAGGAGAAGAATAGTCTCAGCAGCATTGTTAAAGTTTGCTCCAAGATCATTGGAGTACAACTGACAGACCTGAGCTCCCTCTGGAAAGAACGAGTAGTCCAGAAAGCTAGACAGGCCATGGGCCATCCTGATCATATTCTTAGTCAGGAGTTTTGTTTAATGCCCTCAGGACGGCGGTATCTTGCCCCCCCAAGGAAAACAAATAGATACGTCAGTTCTTTTATTCCTTCAGCTATCAAGCTGTTAAATGCTGCTGATGGCAGCAATTAGACACAGACCAGGCATTGTAAACCCAGCCATAATGTGTAAAATGTGTTTCTTTATTCTTGTGTGATTTATTGCACTATGGTCCATATGGGACTGGATATTGCTGCCATCTCCACACTAATTTGTTACCACTGACAGAATTAATTGTTTGGTTGATATGTAGTGTTTTTTTTTTTTTTTGTGTGTGCGTGTTATTGACTGGAGACTGCAAACTGAATTGCCCTGTTTGGGATAAATAAAGTTGGTTGAACTGAATTGAATTGAATTATCCAGCATTTTGAGTCTAATGGTAATTCTGAAAGCTCAGAGGAACTGGAGATGGTGTTAAGCCGTATCAGTGCAAACCTGCTGTAAGAACGCTGTGAGATGCCATCACCGGTCAGGTTGACAGAGAAACATTTGGGTTCCCAGGAAAAGTCGATGACTGTTTGCCATCTTAAAGCGTCAATGTTAATTCAAATGAATCAAACACTAGACAAGAGATCCTTGAAGGATCTTGACGCCCACCATCCAACTATCTTTGCAAGTATAATTCACAGTTGTGTATGCACCTGAAAGTTCGGGCTGTACTGAAGGGACTCGAAGTAGCCAATTCAAGTGACGAAATGATGTAAGTTTACTCATGTCCTTCCCACTCTTTTCTTTCTCTCTTTCTTTATTCTCCAATTTTTGTGCTGACAAACTACTCCTACATACTTTCACCGAGAAACTTCATTCAAACTGTAAAACATTCAGCTTGGTCTGAATTGTCTTGCTTGTATTCAACTTCTTGATATCTTTCATACTTTTTGAGTTATTGAGTTTTTCCCCATCGGAAACAATGTAACTGATTTTTCAAAATTCAGCTATTTTCAGCTATTTTTTATCATACTTTTAGCTAGAGACGTCATTCAAACTGGAAAATGTTAAGCTAAGCTTGGATAATTTCTGTACTGTTCAGCTTTTTTTATGACCTCTATAATTTTTTCATTAGAATTTTTTAAAATAATTTTTTTTTTTACAATAAATTTGGGGAACTTAGAGTGTGGTGACATCACAGTTAGAGAGGCGAACAGCTGTAAAACCGTCAAGAAGTCTTCTCCTAAACTTGATCCAACTCCCACAGTTTTCTCTCCACATAAGTATTTTTATACCCAAGTTGTAGCAAAAGTTGTGCTGGTCACGAAAATGTAACCATGGAAGCAATCAGACAAATGGTTTTTATCTGTATGAGCCGAAAAGCAATCAAGTAAAATTAAAGAATTAAAAAATTATACTAGGAATCATAGACTGCATCAAGAGAAAGAGGATTTTTTTTTTTTTTTTTTGCAGTGAAACCTAGCTATGTTCCATTGTGGCAGACCGGTCCAGTCTCGCCCTTTCGGCATGATATCCCCACATTCACAAAACCGAAAAGTCACGGAAACTGGAATTTTATTATTGAAATCACGAAGAGGGGCAATTTTTATGGATTCTCACGCAGTTGCACACCAGAGGAGTGATGAGTATGCTGGAGTTTGGCTAACTGGCTGCGCGTAACCCGAAAACCAGAATGTATAGAGCGCTGATGGAATGGGAGCAATGCCCGGGTTTAACGACCATAAATATTTGATTCCTCGGGTAATTCGCGCATAATTTCAAAAGACTTCACATAACACAGCACGTGAAATTTGTCGACCGCTGCAATGCGTTTCAATAACATTTGATTAGTGTTCACAAGAAAATAAGATTTATTGGCTTCATCACTCACAAAAATATACACAAGAGCTATTAAGGTTCATCCCTCTTTCAATGTATCTAGCGATAACTTTACTTTCCATTTTGGCTACTAAAATGTACATCATTGAACGATCAATGGAAGCAGACAGGACCAAACAGTTGTGTATTATAAATCGAATTCAGGAGTATTTTGGAAAGCCTAATTGGTGCTCGAAAGCAGCACACTCATTCTGTGACATCAACGGAGCATTCCCGTATGTTTGCTAATACACTACATCGGGTGCTGCGATTTAGAAATTTAGCATCCCCTATCCAGCTGTTGAACACTGCCTGTTATTACTGCTGTTGACTGATTTATAAACTGTCAGACCTATATTCATTTTCACTGTTTGCACGCGATGATTTTAGTGTCAGTGCTGCCTTCTGGCCACCTGTGCTGCTTTTGCACCAGATTCAGCATACCTACATGGGCCACTGCTGCCCCCATACTTAGATTTTTGGATCAACCTTTTCTGCCATTATGAGAGACGTCCCTAATATAATTCTTACAAAGTACAAAATAGAAACATTGTCCCTAATCCGTACCTGCATGCAACCAAAAATTTTAACTGTGTTGCTTTTGGGCCTCAGACTCTGTATGCCTACAACCAGCCTCGATAATCTGCCCAACTGCTCAATTGGCTGACCACCTGGTATGAGAGGTGAGGGTTCTAGGTTCTTGCTCTCTGACAGATTATTACCCTGCCGAGCTTTACAGCCGTTTTAAATGAGAGTAAAAATGAGTTTGCATATGAAACCATTTTTTACATGCGATACCATTTTTGTCTTTCAAACCTGTCAGCCACACCATGGATAAGGATTGCATGGCTTCTGATTTGGTAACCAATGGCAATGTACACCTGAATCTGCTCTAATAATGAACATATTCTCTCATTTTGGAGCCTTTGCGATTACCACTGCTGACGCTAGCGTTCTTTGGTATAGAATATTACATTCACTTGAAAATTTCAACAGGGTCAAGATTTTCTGGGGAAACTGATTACAATCAACAAGAATCTCTGGACTAACATTAACCAAAACCTCCATGAACAATCCAAGAGTGAAGACATCTATCAAATTGACATACCTTCAGTAAATGTGCATTGTCAATTTACTGTGAGCTGATGAATCAGAAATAATTCTAGTAAACTTTTTTTGGCTAACTATTTCTGCTGACCTTGACCTTGCCCTCTGACTTGCAAGGTCATTGAATATTTTGAACGATCGTCCTTGATAACCTATAGATCAAGGTTTTAGGCTCCTACCTTCGAAAGTTTCAGATTTATTTCAAATTATCGAAGTTGCATATCAAATAGCACAATTACATCGCCAAGTATCTTGGGATATGCCACAATATCAAATTTGAGACATCAATATCATTATGATCTTGACCTCGGAGGATACATTTGATGATCCCACTAACTTGCTCAGGTCCACAAACATAGGGAAGGTGCTTGCCACTTGAACTCTACCTGGCCTCCAAGCCACGTTATCTGAGGATACAAGAATGTGACAATCCCAACCTTTGATATATCAATTTACCATGACCCAGGTATCGGCAGGCAGGCAGGCAGACATTACGACCAAGCACCATAATTAGATTTCGGCTATCTCAGTCGAACAAAGATTTCTCAGCCAATTGGAAAGAAACCCATCCGCAATTGACGTCAAATTGGTATAGTTTTAATAGGTTATGATGATCATATGTTACTGGATTAGACAGGGCTGTCTTTGTAATTAGACACTAGACTTTGTTACTGTATTTGTTACACTGAATTGTTTTTACGTCTCGCATTTATAAAAATGACAGTCAACTCGGTTACGTCAAGAATCTATTCTTGATAGCAGCCATACAGAAACTGCTGCATTGTGACTGAGTTGAAATATTGCAATTGTCAGTTTATCGTTGTTAGTTCTTTAATGTTTTTAATTAAAAACATAAAACCTATAGTATTTAATATTTGATTTTTAGCTTTATATACAATCTGCATGATCGCTAAGTGGACCGACTTGCCTACTTAAAGAGTGGAGTGACTGGTGGTGGGACAGCACATGGAACTTCATGCGTTGGGAAAACATGATTAAGTTTCTTCTTTAATATTACCCTCACTTGCAGGATTAAGGAGAAACTCTGTTCTCTATTAGACTTGTTCTCTATTCAACACTGTCACAATCCCCTTGGTGACCACACTGCAGACCCAGCCTGAAACACTTCAAGGGGAACTCCGGTGTGAAATTGACTTGGGGTGTATTGAAACATGATAACGCAGACAGTGCCTTGAGGTAGTTTCCCGTCGCCGCCATCTTGAAAGTCACGATAAGTCGATTGACGAGCACAAACGAATAGGTAGGATAGGGGAACAGATTGCAAAAAATTTGTTTGTGCTTGTCACTCGACTTGAACTGTCTGCATAAACAGTCTTTTTTAATAAACTACCTGTGCATTTTCAAAGTTCTCAGTGCCTCGTTTTAAATGTCAGGGCCCTCAGAATTCTACCAATGAAGTGTGGAGCTACTTTGAGCTTTGTTAATGATGTAAAAATAGTGATTTCTTTGCATGGCAACGCTATGCCCCATTCACTAGCATTGTAAGCCTGTTGGGAGCTTTGGCTGAAAAGTCCTGTATTTCGAAATGTTGGGTGCGTATGGAGGTGGGATATTCGACAAAAGTTAGTACTCATTATCATGTTTCAATACACCCCAAGTCTATTTCACACCGGAGTTCCCCTTTAACAGCATCACCTGAGGCCCATAGGCTACCAATCATATAAATTTCGTCCAAATGGATCATTGGATAGGGTGATGAGACTGGTGCAGGCCACAAATGAGTCTTGCAGTGGCGTTGGCCTGTAAATTCCTTCTAAATCATATCATGGGAAATGGATGACCACGAAGACGCTCGATGTCCATCATCAATGTCTGACAATGAATTAAAATGCAGAATATACAATGACCTTGACGGTAAATGTCAAGGTCAAAGATAATGGACACCTGTAAAAACTTCGTCAATCAGGGCGATACCACCCAAGTAGTAAATCGCCTAAATTCTGACGTGGCTGTGATGTTATCGGTTTGAAATTTGGTGGGGCATTATGCGTCAAAAAGTGTGACGTTATCGGTTAGAAAAATTGGGATGTTATGCGTTGAGAGAGACATTATCAGTTGGAATGGTCGGCGCATAATGTCCCTCTGTGGGACATTATGTGTTGGTGGGACGTTCTGCGTCAGAGGGACATTATCAGTTGTAACAGGGCCTACGACGATCAGGGGCCCATCATGAGTCAATTAAAAAGAAAACATTGCTTTGTAATTTGACAAATTTTCTGTCCATCACTTGATATTCGTCTTTGTGGCTGCTGATTGGTAAAATTTACGAGTGACCCACGAGGGCCCAGTGACACAAAAATAGTGGCAAAGCCACTGTGCTCGCTTGGCCAAACGTGGCCAAAATGGAACGCCCCCCTATTGGCGAAAGTATTGGTCCAATTGGGCTCAAAATTGCACTTGGTCTACACCTTATGATGCTATATACACATATGAAACATGAAAAGGATCAGTGAAAAACTGAAGACGCTACAGCGCAGACAAGCCAAAAGTTTACGCACACATGCACGGACGCACGACAGACCACCACTAAAAGACCCTGAGCATAGCATAAGCCCCTTGGGCCTTTTGGCCAAGCAGGCAAAAAATTTGAGCATCTTAGCTCGTAGAATAAGGGAGCTAGAGCTGTTTGAAGTTTTGCAGAAAAAGCCCCCTGGTGGCCAAACCGAGAATCGCAGCACACCCAAATTGGAACATGGGCCAGATCTTGGGCCCATATACATGCATAGAAAATATGAAAAGGATCCGTTGAAAACTGACGGCGCTATGGCGCTGAAACGAAATCGGCATATTTTATGACCTTTGACCAATATAACCTTTAAAATTCGGTCTAATCAAAAACCCATGACATACAGTATCTCACAAAAGTGAGTACACCCCTCACATTTCAACAATTAATTATAATTTTTCAAGAGGCAACGTTACAAAAATGAAATCTGAATATATTCTACAGTAGTCATTGTACAATATGTGTAGCAGTGTAGATTCACTGCACTGCCCAAATAACTGAACAGTCATTATTTCCAAAATGGGTGGCAACAAAAGTGAGTACACCTCACCATCAACATGCCAAATTGTGTCCATAGTGTCAATATTTAGTGTGACCACCATTGTTGTCCAGCACTGCCTTGATTCTCCCAGGCATGGAATTCACCAGAGCTGCACAGGTTGTTGCTGAGATCCTCCTCCACTCCTCCATGACAACATCACGGAGCTGGTGGATGTTGGACACCTGCTGCTCCTCTACCTTCCTCTTGAGGATGCCCCACAGGTGCTCAATGGGATTCAGGTCTGGAGACATACTTGGCCACACCATCACCTTCCCCTTCAGCTTCTTCAGGAAGGCAGTTGTCATCTTGGAGGTGTGTTTCGGGTCGTTATCATGTTGGAAAACTGCAGTTATTGAAGGGAGGGCATCATGTTCTGCTTCAGAATGTCACAGTACATTTTGGAATCCATTATTCCATTAATGAAGCGCAGCTCCCCAGGCCCAGAAGCACTCATGCAGCCCCAGATCATGATGCTGTCACCGTCATGTTTGACTGTAGGCAGTACACACTTACCTTGGTACTCCTCACCAGGGCACCGCCACACATGCAGGACACCATCTGAGCCAAAAAAGTTTATCTTGGTCTCATCAGACAACAGAACATGGTTCCAGTGGTTCATGTTCTTGGACCGGTTGTCTTCAGCAAACTTTTTTTGGGCTTTCTTGTGGGCTGGCTTCAGAAGAGGGTTCCATCTTGGCTGAAGGCCATGCAGACCGACTTGGTGCAGTGCACGGCATATGGTCTGAGCACTGACAGGCTGTTCTCCCACTGCTGCAACCTCGTTATCAATGCTGCCAGCACGCCTGCTTCTGTTTTCTGAAGCCAACTTGTGTACCTGACGCGGAGCACGAGGGCTCAACCTCTTCGGTCGACCCTGACGAGGCCTGTTCGGAGTAGAACCCGTCTTGGAAAACCACTGAATAACCTTGGCCACCGTGCTGTTGCTCAGTTTCATGGTTTCACAGATCTTCTTGTAGCTTAGACCATCTTTGTGGAGAGCAACAGTTCTCTTTTTCAGATCCTCAGAGAGTTCTTTCCCATGAGGTGCCATGTTGACCATCCAGTGATCAGAATGAGAGCATTGCACCCAAAGCACCACAATTTAAACCTTCAACACATGTTACACAACCTCATATGGCCCAGTCGAACAGATAAAAGCATGAACATAATGAAGAAGACATGTTTCATTGCTTGGTTGACCATTACCAACTGGGGTGTGTACTCACTTTTGTTGCCATTTTTTCCCATTTTGGAAAAAATTATTGTTCAGTTATTTGGACAGTGCAGTAAATCTACACTGCTATACATATTGTTCAATGACTAGAATATATTCAAGTTTCATTTCTGTAATGTTGTCCCTTGAAAAGATATAATCAAATATAGCCGCAAGCGGCAATTCCGGGGTTCAAGCCAAGAAAGACCATTAGTAGTTGAAAGCTTTAGCAGCTTGATTAACAAGTGTTGCCACTAAATGTGGCCATGTCCCCCGCCAGGTGACGGAAATCGACTGGGGTCGGCGTATCACAAAATTACACATTGAAGCCAAAAATGAATAAAATCGGTCAAAGCGTTTTCGAGATTTCGCGTTCACATTAAAACGGGACGTGATGGACGGACGGCCGGACGGATGGACTGATGGAGCTGAATACTATGTCCCCCGCCCCTAATACACCTTGACACCAAAGACGAATGGAATCGGTCAAACCGTTCTTGAGATATCACGTTCACAACAAACGAGACGGGACGGACGGACGGACTGACTGATGGAGCTGAATACTATGTCCCCCGCCCCTAATACACCTTGACACCAAAGATGAATGGAATCGGTCGAACCGTTCTTGAGATATCATGTTGACGAGGAATTTGTAGGTGGTCAAATGATCGTAATGACCTTGAGAATAATGCGAAGGTCACAGAAATCTACTGGGGTTGGCGTATCACACCAATATACCTTAACACCAAAGATGAATGGAATCGGTCAAACCGTTCTTGAGATATCGCGTTCAGAACAAACGGGACATGACAGACGGCCGGACGGAGCTGAATACTATGTCCCCCGCTCTGCTCGCTATCATGGCGGTGGGGGACAAAAACCACTTTAAAAGTGTGTTGCAGGTATTTATGTGGACCTATTTTGCCAGTGTAATGATTGGACCAACAACTTATGATGTATAGTCTGATTTGTGTGATGTTAGGCTATTTTGTGCATTTATGGCACCCCGTACTGGTCGATTTGATTGAAACTTTCAGGCTATGTTTCAGGTTCTTATGTGGACATATCCTGTGAGTTTTGTAATGATTGGTAAAACTATTCATGATTTATAGTCTGATTTGTGTTATACCACTCTGCTTTGTTTTGCATTTGTAGCGCCCCCTATTTGACAATTTGAATGAAATTTTCAGAGTATGTTTCAAGTACTTATATGAATATATCCTGTGAGTTTTATGGCTACAGGACAAACAATTGCTGATTTATAGTCTGATTTGTGTTATACCATGCTGCTTTGTTTTGCATTTATAGCGCCCCCTATCAGTCAATTTGAATTAAATTTTCTGGGTATGTTTCAGGTACTTTTATGAATATATCCTGTGAGTTTTATGGCTATAGGACAAACAATTGCTGATTTATAGTCTGATTTGTGTTTTAACGCCCCCTATGGGCCAATTTGCATGAAACTGTCAAGGTATGTTCCTGGTTCTTATATGGACATATTCTGCAAGTCCTGTGATGATTGGCCCAATGGTTGTTGAATTTTGTCCATTTATGTGCTAAGCCACGCCCCTGCTGAAGTTCATAAGTCAATATCTTGGAAACAAAATGAGATTTCAACAAGCTTTACGCAACCTTTGATAAGCTTGGTCCACTGATGATCCACAGCAAATTTCAAAGGAATCGGACCAACGGCCTAGGAGGGGATGTCAAAAATGTGTTTTTCAAAAAATTCAAAATTCCGGAAAATTCAAAATTCCGGACCTTAGGGGCCCTTTGGGAAAGTTGTAGAGTTTGGACCAAGGAATGTCTGTACCAAGTTTCGTGTGAATCGGACTTACAGCGTAGGAGTTATGACCTTTAAAGTGAAAAACTGTTTTTCTTGAATTATAGCGCCACCATCAGGCCGATTGAGTTAAAAATGCCTTGGGCAGCATTTACACACAACTTCCAATATGAGTATATTGGATGACTTCCTATGCATCTCCAATACAAACCTACACTTTATCTCTAACGATTTTGCTGATATAAGTCATTGAAATTTCTTTGTGAAGTTTGGTTATTCAAGGTCACTGACGGTCAAGTTCAATGTCACCAAATGAAACTTCATACATGACTTCCTTTATGCCCACAATCCAAACCTCAGCTCTATCTGTAATAGTTTTGGTGATAGAAGTCATTGAAATTTCACTGTGAAGTTTGACCTTTGAAGGTCACCGGAGGTCAAGTACAAGGCCACCAAATTGAAGTTCATATATGGCTTCCTATAAGTGTTCAATGGACCTACGTTCCCAATCTTCAATATTTTCAAGCCTAGAGGCCTTTGAAAATTGTAACACTTTGCTTGACCTCAAGTTTGACCTTTCAAGGTCATCTGAGGTCAACTTGAACGTAGCCAAAATATAGGTCATATATTTCATATATGTCAGTAATACAAACTTAATCTCTATTTGCGACCATTTAGCTTCCACAGGAAATTTTGCCTAGGGATGCACCGATCCGATATTGGTAACGGTATCGGCCCCGATATCGAAGAAAATTCTAGATCGCGTATCAGTGACAATGGGCCCGATCCATTCAGTCTAATTCTGTGCTGTGCGCTGTGAGTGACGTCATGCGCTAGCAACACGCCGTGCGGAGGCCAGGCCAAAGAGAATAGATTAGCACAAGAGGTGAAACTGGTGCTTTTCTGACAACAGCCACTAGGCGGCATCTGGTACCACTGCCGCCATTTTGGGATGAAAAGCCAGGTGCCGCGCACTGGCCAGTGTAGCCAAATCCACTAGTTTTAAGCGACTTTGGGCTTAGCTTTTCGTAAAGTCGCTTATTAATATTGGTTGTCGCAGGTTGCGATTTTTTGGGCTTGTTTCTAATGTGCAGTCGTTCATTTGGGCTTGTTGCCAAAGCAGAGATGCCAAGTCTCGCGCATTCGGCTTGAGTCATGAAACACATGTATTGTTTCCAATCCCTGAGTAAAGAGAAGTCCGGAGTCATAATTGCTTTCCATTTCACTTGTGGCGAGGTCCACCTTTACGCAAGTGAAACTGAAACTTCAATGCACAAGGATTTTAATTCCGCGTGAGAATCTCATTAATAAGCGTTCATTGAATAATTGCGGACTGTGGTGAATAAGCCTAAAAAATGCGTGAGACCTACGCCGAAAGCGTGAGACTTGGCATCTCTGCCAAAGCGTGAAATCAAGTTCGAGTGTGTTATATTCAAGCAGCTGGTTTGGTGTCATTCAAGCGCATTGCTTCCCCTACCCCCTTACCCCATAGACAAGGTATAGGTCCACAATAAACACCCGAGCGGACACCTGCTCCTTTCTCCCATCGTTTCTGGCTGCCATCCCACAACGGTAAATGGCTACTTTTTGGTTTCGGCTTGTTCCATTAAAAAAATTCAATTTCTTTGGTCAGATATACCAATACACAAATTATACTAAAGCAGCAGATCTCACATTGTCACTTTGACTGATTTAAAGAACATCGTAATTCCTTATTAATATGTAATGGATGAAACTAGTTGTGAAAGACAGCTACGGGAGCGAAGTGCACTAGCAAGGCATAAAATGAATGTCTCAACTCTTGCTTTGCTGGACTTTGTGATTTAAATTTATGCCAAGTGCACTTGGCAGAGTGTGGTTGTACCTGCGCCTGGTCTCATGATGCTTGCAGTGTATAACGCATTGGTATACAGTCAGCCGAAAGAAGAGAGCTAATTTCACTGATCGCGATAGCTATTGCTTGTTTTTCTCAGTTTCAGCTCCTTTATTATTTTACATTGGGTGTTATACTCCTAATTGCACTGACTGAACCAGAAGAGGTTTTGTTATATTTTTTACATGTTTGACCAAGCAAGTGAAGCTATTGGTTTATTCAGCTGCTGTTGCAATGGATGTTTAATTCCTATTTGCACTAAACCATTGTAAAGAGCTTATTGCTGTTTATTTTGAATGTCTACCAACCAAGCTAGTGAAGCTATTGTTTTTTTTTTTTCTCAATTTCAGCTCCTTTATCATTTAGTTAAAATTGGGTGTTATACTCCTAATTGCACTGACTGAACCAGGAGAGGTTTTGTTATATTTTTTGCATAATTGACCAAGCTTGTGAAGCTATTGGTTTATTTAAGACTGCTGTACTAAATAATTATTAAATAAATAAGTAGTTCAGTACATTTATATCTGTTTATTTGTTTAAAAAAAAAAATAAGAAAGAAATGTTTTAGTGAAGTCTGATGTTGCCTTGCACAAAAGAATGATCCCAGTCTTTTCCACACATACCGTTTGTTAGGTAATTCAGCGCTGTTTTTCTGTATCGGTATCGGATCGGCATCGGCTGATATAAAACCTCAGATATCGGTATCGGAAGTGAAAAAAACGGATCGGTGCATCCCTAATTTTGCCCATTCTCCATAAGACCCAATAAGAAAGTACAGCGCTCCCACAAGACCCACTTCTGTCAATTCAACCAAAATAGCACTCGCACTGTACATAAAGTGTATCAAGGTGAGTTGATTGCCAGATTTAGAAAAAAGTTATCAGACAATTTTTGAGAAAAAATGTTTTGAAATTTCAAGTCATCTTTTAACATAATATTATTATGTTATATATATATTATATACATACATATATTTTATATATATATATATATATATATATTTTTTTTTTTTCCCCTGACCTCAAGTTTGACCTTTCAAAGTCATCTGTGGTCAAATTTAATATTGCCAAAATATAGGTCATATATGACCTCCTATACGTTGATAATACAAACTTAATCTCTATCTGCAACCATTTGGCCTCCACAGGCCATCTTGCATATTCATAACATACAGCACCCCCACTAGACCCACTTCCGTTGATTCAATTAAAATGGCGCAAGCACTGTACATTGACGGTACCTAGGTAAGTTGATTGCCTGATTTAGAAAAAATATCACGCAGATTTTGAGAAATACTTTTTAAAAATTTCTCAGTCCTATCTTTAACATTGGGGCCAAAATTTCAAGGGCCCATAAAACAGACAAAAATGATTCAATCAAAAATCTGAAAAAAAAAACATCTGGGGATATGGGTCTTGTCGTATGTTATGGCAAATTTAAAGGAAAATTCATTGAGCCAAAAAAAATAAAAAAAGATTTTAAAAATGTTCTGGACGACAGAAGATGGACCACGGGTGACCGATTCTACACCACGACAATAGCTTATCGGCCCATAGGGCTGATAAGCTAAAAATAGTGCTTGACAAAAATTCACAAAAATGATTTTACTCTTATTTCATAGCATTTTTTTCCTCGCAAAATGACAGACTAGTTTATTAATCCTCATGATGACAAACGGTGACACTCGTATGAGGCACAGTACGACTGGACATGAATAACACTGTCCATGAGTTTGTGTGCATTTGTACGAGCATGTTTGTGCGTGTGTCCACGCGCATCCATGTGTGGGTCATACCAGGCCTCCTCCGGGGCCAGGACTTCTGGCTTGGTGAAGAGGTTGAGGCACTGCTCCAGAGTAAAGTGTCCGGCCCGGGCCGTCTCACTGGCGGAGCCTGGGTCCTCGACATACTCCAGTTCCTTCGACCGGACCAGCACATACTCCTTTTGCCTCTCATTGTTCTTCCACACCAGCTCCAGGGTGGCATCATCAGGGACATCCAGCACAGCCTCGCCTACAGGACAGCATGCCGAAATAGGGGTGCAAACAAGTACTTCGGGTAAGCAAGTATTGACTCAATAAATCATAACCAGTAACGGTATTTGAAAATTACTTTGAGGTCATATATTTTTTATGTTTCGTCCCTGTTAATTCCCTGTGTTATGTGGACCTGTATGTGTTATTTTGCATCGTCAGAGTCTCACTTTTCACACATAATTGATCTCAACCTGTTCCCAAGTGAGACCACCCGAAAAATCAATTTATTTACTGAATTACCAAGACCAATGCATAAGCGAATAACGATTAAGAAATTATTAATTGGGAAATAACAAAGAGACCAACGATAAGCTACATTAGAAACGTGCATATAATACATGTGATATTGTTAAGAATGACAATTATTCATGTGATTAATTAATCAAAAACTTTCTCTAAATTCCATCTCCCAATTTAAGCATTTCTTACATTTAAAATGGGAAACATCTTGGGCATGTTGAACTCTGTGAAACATTGGCAGGGAATGGCATCACTTATAAGGCTAGCTCGCCGTTTCATCAACAGGGTGTCATCATCTTAAAAAAAAAAAAAAAAAAGGTCCAAGAAAATCTTGAATTTGAGTAGAGTGATTCATTGTATTAGATGGAATGAATCCCTTTTTTATTTAATCAACTTTCTTTATGCATACAGCACGTCAGTTTCGTTTGCATAAATACATGCAGGCAGCAGGCTCATCCAACAATAGCGACCAATCGCTGAAGTCATTCGTCGGCCAACCAATCGTTGAAGTTCTTCCCCGCCGGCCAGCCAATCGTTAAACTTGATCACTCACTCAGTCACTCAGCGACATTCGCGTTTATAGTGGCCTGGCCGCTATTCGCGGCCCAGCCCAAAAAAAAAAAAAAAAAAAAAAGGTCAGCTGACTACCTGAATATACTGAATGACCAGGTTTTTCCACCGAACTATCAGGATATATACAGGAATCCTGGAGTTGAATTTAATACCTTTTAATACCTTTTTTAATTCCTTCACAATATTTTTTAAAACCAACACGACGTTGAGCGGCAACCTTTCTAACTCAAGTGAAGTAATGCATTAAAATTCAAATTGTATGCCTATATTACAGTTACGGGACACTTTGTTAGTTTTTTCTCACTAGCAACACTGACCTATACACAATTTTCCCATCCTTTACTCAAGACAAAATGTTACCCCATTGGGTTACAGTTACGGTATCTACATAAGGGTGACATGACACTGTCTTCACTATGACATGACACCTGTCATGAGCATTAAGTACACTCTGGTCATCAAGTGTCAATCGGTTTTTGTAATGTCAAGTTGAATTTGTTAGGGTTGCGGTGAAGGTTATGGTTTGTATAACCCAAGGTTTTGGGTTATGGTAAGGATAACCCAAACCAAGTCAACTTGGCACCACAATAACCAAATGACACTTAAAGGGTACTTCCGGGGGTCAGCAAAGTATATAACAGCACAACCCCTATGGTGCCAAAACATAATTTTTTTTCTTTTACTAAAACACAGAAAGTTTTATCAAAGCCACACAAGGATGGTAAACATAGCTTGTGTCAATAAGAAAATCCCCATGAGGGGCCTGATCCGGGCACTGCCTGACGTCAGCAAGTTGATGCCTGCCTGTAACCCTTCCTAGTACTCTTATCGGTCAGGATCCTACGCTGTACTGATGCTGTACACGGTACCTGGGAGCCCGGATCCTGAAGGTGCATTCAAGTGAACAGAATTTATTTTTCATGCTGACGTGACTCAGGACATAATTAATGTCTCACATAAAATGCATGAGAATTGCCAACCCTGGATGTTGCACACATTTAATGAAGTGTTGTTCCTGAGGGGCCAAACAAAAACCAACATCTACTTACTTTAAATTAATTTCATAGCTGGGAAATGGTAAAAATAGCCTTCAAAAGCTATAGTCATAGTGCAACTTGAGCCGCTTTCAATATTTTGCTCAAACCACGAACGTCCTGAAAATGATAATTTTGCTTGATATTTTGCTGCTCTCGCTAGCTAGCTTCATTTACCAGTTACGCCAATGGAAAACTTCAATTTGTAATCGGATCACCATTTTAAGAAAATATCTGAGCATTTTACATCCAGTTATTAAACATGTCAGCTTCTAATCTATTTCGCTCAGCCTTGCTATCTGCCGATTTCTCCCCACCTGCGCTGTCTGATACATGATAGCCTACATGTCTGATACTGGGAGATTTGTGGAATAATTCGTGAGTAGTTACATTCGCGCGGTTATCACAGAATAATAGAACAGTGCCGTGACAAACTAAAGAAAATGTGGCTGCGATATTTCAAAGTGCAGGATGCGATGCAAAAGTCTGGCGGCTCAAGTTATGAAAAAGATACATTTTCGTGGTATGAGGCAGTTGACAGCATCATCGGCCAACAACGCAAGGGCGAAAGAATTCCGTATTCAACATCCACCAGTATCCAATGTAATCAGTAGCCTACTTTTTCGGCTTTTACCTTGATGTTTGGATAGCTACCCAGAGAAAGATTCGGGTGAGTAAAAACATCAATCATTCAGTCAAGAAAATTTATGCTTGATGTTTATGCCCTTGCATTTTTGGTCGATTATGCGGTCCACTGGCCTCATACCAAGAAAATTTATCTTTCTCATACCTTGAGCCACTAGACTTTTGCATCGTGTCCTGCACTTTTATATCTATGAGCGACGGTAAGCATAAATGGCCTGGGCCCCAGAATATGACGTCAAAGATATGCGTCAAAGATATTGCCGCAGGTCCTGCTCGCATATATAAACTCAAGCGAATTTCAACAGGTACATATTTAACGCAAATTGAAAAGTCAGTTTTTTTAGGGGGCGATGGAAAATTTAATACTTCGTCATATTGCGTTTATTACCTTTTAATACCTTTTATTGGGCTTATTTTTTGCCATTTTCATTTACTACCTTTTAAAACCCTCCGGATACCCTGTCTATAAATAGCACAATAAACAACAGCAAATGCTGTCCGCATCGATTTCAATGCACAACTTTGGTAGACTGGATCGAAAAGTGTTTTATTTCACTTTCAGGGATATGAGCAGGGTCTGGGAGAAAAAGAGGAAAATACACTTACAGCACACGGCGCTGTAATGCAAACCCCAAGGAGGCGTCCGTTACTTCTGGGGTCTGAACATGCCCCTCCAGAAAATTGATATAAATTGGGGTGGCATTTTATGCAATCTGGTGCATTTTAACACCATTCAAACTCTGTCTAATTGTCAAGAAATTACCAAGTCCTGTCAGGATGTGTACTGGATTAATACATACAATCACTGGCAGGGGTAGAAAAATTTCAATGTCACTGACGCATACAGCATTTTCCAATCCTGACTAAGGTTAGGGACCACATAACATGTACTCTCATCATGTTCACAGAAATATTTAGAAAGTCAGTTCACTCACACAGCTTGTAGTTCAGTTTTCCAAAAATAACACTAACCAAAGCTGCACCAGAACTACTTAGTAGTCAAGCAACAATGATTGATGATATCATTCCACCTTTAACTTCTTTTTTAATAGTAGGACATCCAACTAAAGTACATCTCAGCGCAAAGGCAGGGTCAGAAAATGTGGGGAAAAAAGATGTATAGCAACAATTGTTTCACAAAGCTAAATTTGTATAGCATTGGCTGAAATCTGTCTTTTAGGTCTTTTGCCCATTTTCAACTCACTTCTATTCTAACGAGCCTGTTAGCCTGCCATGCCTCTCATTTATCTGTAGCACAACTTATGGTGTGCTTTGTTGTATTCCCAATTCTTGTGCATATGAAAAAGCAGCGTGACTTTCAGACCATTTAGACAGCAGAATTTTTCAATAAGACAATTGCATCATTTGGATTGATTCAAACAGAGCCTTTTTTAAAAAATGTTGCCTTAACTTACAAACTCTGAATTACATAGCATGGCCCACTAGCTTCAGAACCGTAGTGCTTGCTGATTGCTAGTCTAATGATGACAGGTGATGCTGAACGTCAAGACATGGTTTTGGAATGGAAAGTTTGGAAAGTCCTCCTGAATTCCAGGACAAATTTCATTTGACGCTGTAACGGAAACTAGTAAAATGCATTAATATGCATTAAATAGTAGGCTAATAACAACGTGTCCGTTACAGGGGTCGTTTTATCAGCTAAAGCAAATTTTAACAGAACAAAAACTTGTGATAGCCCTTTAACTTAACGTCAATCATACTGCTTTTGTGTCCCCCCTTCAAATGAAAACTGCTTGCCACATGAGGATCATTATGGCCAAACAGCTGGTCTACTTTTAGCATTTAATTCTCTAAGGTTTCCCCCTCCTTTGCTTTACGACACTATCGTCCAATCTTTCTTGAGTGTTAATGCAACAGGGGACAAGCAAGGTCACTGGGAAAACAAATTTTCATACAAGCCTGCATTAGTAAACATTTGGGATGATAATAACCAAATTAAATAAATTGTTTTTTTTTAAATTTGCGAGAAAAGAGTTTTTCGGACATCTAGCGCAGGGCAAACATACATTTTGAATCGAAGAAAGTGATTAAAACTGGAGAACACCCGCAATAGTGAGGTACAACCATCAAAAGGGGTTTATAAAGCTTAAAGGTTCCGTTTAACTTAAGATGGCAGGGTCGTATCGTGCATGCAAAAGTATCAATTACGGCTGATAGAAATAATGGAACTAATACAAAGAAAAAAAAATGTTGGGTTTATGAGAACAGGAGACCAGCTCAACTACAGGGTGGCCTGCTAGGACTAATTCCAGCATACCCGGTGACCAGTCCACCACAGCCAGCATCTGAATTCCAATACGCGTAGTGCATCATGGCTAACTAGCGGGAAACCGGGGAACGTGGGGAAGCTGGAAACTACAGTATTGCCGATGATGAAATAGGGCAACAGCAACAATCCCACGGAGGGAACAATGTTGTATCGAAAATTTAGCGTCGCAAAAACAGATTTGCGTCGTGCAATGGCGATGCGATACCAGCCATTTCGGACCCTGAAAGAGAATTTATGCAGTCGTACTGCTGTTCAGACCTTGCCATGAGTTATCAATATTCAGTTTATTCAAATCATGACAATTTTACACTCATATTTTCCCAATAAAAATTATACTCAAAGCCATTAAAAATGCACAGGTAACAAATGGGTTTTCTGTAGGGGATGTGTGCGCGCACGTGTTGCTCGGGTAGACAGTGTCGAATGGTACTTGCACTCATGCTCCGATGTCTCAGACCCCTCATATCACAGCCAGTTTGGGTTGCTGTCTGGAAACTGTCACGTGGATGCTGTAACCGAATGCGGCCCTCTTGAGCTAGAGTAGACATTTGTGGCTGCCATAAGCGGGACTGGTCAGCGACAGGGCCCGTTTTCCGTTCTCCGACAGACAGCCGACTGATTGTTGACCAGTGACAGCTTGAATGACATGCCACTTATCGGCAGCTGACACCTGCCCATAACATGCCAATGGCTCTTTTGCTCTCTCGTGTCGTAAGCCAGGCCATTTTTTTGATGCTGTACCATTTTTTGTTGGCTTTATGTAAGCTCTTTGCACATACCCAAAGGAACAAGTCAAGCATCACTGTACACATCAAAAACAATACAATGTACGTTATTACTGAGGTGCTCGGTGCGTCCACGTGACATGCGTCAGGATCACAATATCTCACGCTTTTCTGTATTTCCACTCGTATTTAACTGGGAAAGCAATAAAAAAAGGACCAAGGGTCCTGTAGCTTACCGGCAAGCAGTCTTACAGCGATGATACAAGTTCCGAAAATTTCACGTGAAGTTTGACATTTGAATCAATGAAAATCAATGTCAAGGTCACTAAATAAAAGTTCACATACATTAATAAGACCTTCTGTAATACAATCCTTAGCTCTGAAGCAGTTTTGGTGATACAAGTCATTAAACTATGTCAATATTTATTCAATATGTCAATTGTGAACTTTAAAGGTCACAGAATGTTAAGTTGTGGTCAGCAAATGAACTTCATATATGACTTTCTAAATGTCTCTATACAAACCTTGGCTCAATCTGTGACCATTTTGGTGATAGAAGTCATTGAATTTTCTTTAGGTCAAGTTCGACCTTCGAAGGTCAATATGAAGGTCACCAAATGAAAGTTCGTACTTCCTATACGTCTCCAATACAAACCTACACTCAATCTGTAACAATTTTGCTGATATAAGTAATAGAAATTACACTGAATAGTTTGGCTGTTCAAGGTCACTGAAGGTCAAGTTCAAGGTCACCCAATGAAACTTCATACATGACTTCCTATATGGCCACGATACAAACCTAAGCTCTATCTGTAATAGTTTTGGTGATAGAAGTCACTGAAATTTCACTATGTGAAGTTTGAAGTCAAGTTAAAGGCCACCAAATGAAAGTTCATGTATGACTTCCTATACATCTCCAATACAAACTGAAACTATCTGTAACCATTTAGCTGATATAACTCATGGAAATTTCACTGTGAAGTTTGGGCATTCAAGGTCACTGAAGGTCAAGTTCAATGTCACGTAATGAAACTTCATACATGACTTCCTATATGCCCGCAATACAAACCTAAGCTCTACCTGTAATAGTTTTGGTGATAGAAGTCATTGAAATTTCACTATTTGAAGTTTGACCTTCGAAGGTCGCCGAAGGTCAAGTTCAAGGCCACCAAATGAAAGTTCATACATGACTTCCTACAAGTGTTCAATGCACATATGTTCCCAATCTTCAATATTTTAAAGCCTAGAAACCTTTGAAAATTGTAACATTTTGCTTGACCTCAAGTTTGACCTTTCAAGGTCATCTGAGGTCAACTTTAACACAGCCGAAATATAGGTCATAGATTACTTCCCATATGTCAGTAATACAAACTTAATCTCTATCTGCAACCATTTAGCTTCCACAGGCGATTTGGCCCATTCTCCATAAGGCGCAATGTTAAAGTACTGCACCCCCACTCGACCCACTTACGTCGATTCAATCAAAATGGCACTCGCACTGTACACAAAGTGTATCAAGGTGAGTTGATTGCCAGATTTAGAAAAAAAGTTATCACAGTTTTTTGAGAAATAATTTTTTGAAATTTCAAGTCATATCTTTTAACATTGTTAATATATTCCCTGACCTTTCAAAGTCATCTGTGGTCACATTTAATACAGCCAAAATCATATAGGTCATATATGACTTCCTATATGTCGATAATACAAACTTAATCTCTATCTGCAACCATTTGGCCTCCACAGGCCATCTTGCACATTCATAAAGTACAGCGCCCCCAATAGACCCACTTCCGTCGATTCAATCAAAATGGCGCTCGCACTGTACATTGACGGTACCAAGGTAAGTTGATTGCCTAATTTAGATAAAAATTTATAACGCAGTTTTTGAGAAATAATTTTTTTAAATTTCTCAGTCCTATCTTTAACATTGGAGCCAAAATTTCCAAGGGCCCATAAAACGGACAAAAATGATTCAATCAAAAATCTGAGGAAACAGACCGGAGATATGGTCTAGTAGTATGTTATTGCAAATTTACACGAAAATTCATCTGGCCAAAAAAAAGATAAAAAATGTTCCGGACGACGAATGACACACCACGACAATAGCTTATCGGCCTATAGGGCCAGGAAGCTAAAAAAATCGGTTGATTCTTCGATTTGCTGCAAATACAGTGCATACCTCTCTCGTGCATTTTTAATGGCTCTGAGAAAATGTTTCCACACGTAAGCGCTGACTTTAAGTTTGAAGAGCGCGATTTTCCTTATTTCTGTGGACATTTCATATCCCTGCACTTTACAAATTAGGGAGACGGCCTTTTGCTAGTCTTGTTCAGAGAGAAAATACCTAGCAGACTATGTCTGAGTCCACCAATCACTCAACCACAGTCCATGGGAAAAACGAGCAAACAACTACATGATTATGCACCAAGCCTCACTCACCTTTGTCCTCCAGTTTCTGTTCTTTGCTTGACGAGTCAAGGAGGGAGATGTAGAACTGAGAAGTGGGGCCAGCTGTAGCCTCAGAAGGTTGCTGATAGCCAGTTACTGCCGCTGAACAGACACACAGCGGGCGAAAGCAGGGTGAGGAAAGGTCACTGTTCAGCTTACCCTGCAGCAATGTCCTTACCAAGGGCAATGATCGATCTCCAAATATACCAGATACCCAATTTAGTCTATTCCCCTCCAAGCTACAGCAATCAATCCCAAAAAACATTAAACAGCCCATTTAGTTACACGATGATCCTGCTTGCTACCAATTGATATCTTGATGATATCTTCATGGCAATATTTCTAGCTGAGGAAGTAAAAAGAAATGGTTTTCTGCCTTGGGGGGCACTGGAAGGAGAAATACACAGTAAAGGTTTATCAGTAGATCATGAGATTGTCAAATCTAAGCAGTAAGGGGGGGGTGGGGGTGGGGGGGGGGTGGGGATGTGTCCATACCTTCTGGCTTCGAAGCCTTCTCGTAGGATGTCTCCTTCTCCCCCAGATAAAGAGGATTGAGGGAGTCCGAGGTGGATTCTGAGAAGCCAGAGTCAGAGGTGCGAGTGGAAAGGATGTCCTGGTCACCGCTCGAATGGCCTGAGGCTTGTCCTTCGGGAAACGTACTGCAGTCTCCCTCCCTCCCATCCCCAGTGCTGTTTCGCCGCCTGCCCGTGGACTCGCCATCCATGCTGGCAGTGTTGCAGGACTCCGTCATCATGGGCGCTGGCTCCGCCCAGCACTGGCTTGTCTCTGGGGATGCTCTTCCAGACTGAAAGGGGGGCTGAAAAACATTGACGGAGTACCTGGGCAGGACAAGAGTTTACGATTTAGGAGTCAGGGCACAATTTCACCAACCAAAAAGCAGCATGCAGAGTGATGTACAAAACTCTGAACAACAGGGCTCCAGGAAAGAGTGCCTACTCTGAGCTTACATGGTTGTGGGATTTAACTCTCATCAAAATAGCAAAAGACTGACACCGGTAAGGAAATGGTAAATTTTATGTCACTCTTTAGGCCCACTGCGAGAACCTGCTTAATATTCAGACCAGAAGCAGTCAGTAGGTCGAAGAAAAGGTGAGCTTATTGACTTGTGGTAACCAGTCAAGTGCCTAGAGATCTGCGCTCCTGTGGATTTCTACTGCAACTTTATCGGACACATTTGACGTTCACCAACATTCACAGAATCTCTATCTTTCCCATGATGCACGCTTCGCTAGAGTTGCATTAAAACCCAACATGAGGGCAGATCTCCAAGAACAGGATTGCTGACCATAAATATAGACTCTCATGCAAAGCCTTGTTCCATGACTACATTATGAAGCACAGTCATACCTGGAGTAACCCTCCAGCAGCTGAGTGAGCCGGCTATAGGTGAGGCGAGACTCTGGGATGCTGACCAGAAATGGAAGGCCAACATTCTCGAGGTTTGGTCGGCACAGAGTTTTGTGGACAGGCCAGTGATTCTTCTGACATATTCTATAGGAGAAAAAAGAAGGTATATCATTTCATATAAATCCGAAGCAAAGTTTGCATTAAAATTGTAAAAAATTATGACTGAATAAGGCTGACAGTGAAATAAGTCACTGGACTGGTGAGGCTCTAGCGCCTCAAAAGTCAAACTGTAGTCGGACCGGTCACTAACTGGTTGCAGTATCCCACTCGGTAACAGCGAGTGCAGCGCTTCAGTTTCTCGTCCTCGGACTGCGGCGGCTTCTGGCAGGCGGCGCACTTCGCTATCGGGATGCTCGGCACCTGCGGCCGCTGGAAATGCAGACACAGTGAACTGAGCCCCCCCAGAGTCTCTCCTAATCTCTCTCTGTGTTAAAGGAATTACACCACCAAGATGCCATTTTCCCCAACAGGAAATAGTCCCCCAGGAGCCGTCATCTCAAAACAAAGTAATCTCAAAACATAAAGAGACTCGAGATCAAAGAGCGAAGTATTGGTCTGTTATAGAGGAGACTTTTGCCTTCCAACATACGAGCAGGCTGAGCTCGCTGCTGTGCAGTTTACCTGCTGAACCTGCAGGAGCACCACCCTCTCTTTGGCCAGCTCCTTTGAGAGCACTTCGAAACAGAACAGCATATCCAAGGGTGAGACTGTGTCCAGAGAATGAGATGGTAGGAAGATTCGGTGGAAGCGGTTCTTGACAACCTGCAAAACAAAATGTCATGACCACCAAAACTTCTTCAGACTAAAGGCAGTTTCTTTCTTCTCTGTAGCCTGCATAGTTTGCGTGATTTGTGTTTTGTGAGGTGCTCATGAACAAGCAGGGTATCTTTAAGGGCATTTTGCACAGGTCACTTGGGCCACCTCATTATTCTTCTGGTATATATTTTTTTTTTTTCTTATTCGTGTGTATTAATTATGCCTGTGGATTTCATAAAACCTCTTTCGTTGGCCTCCAAATAAACTGCTTCCGATTTGCAGTTTAAAGTTCAGTATGAGTGACAATTAGGGCTGCCCCATTTAGTCGAATGGTCGAATGTTTGGTTGATGGGCTGCTGGTTAGCCAAGATTTGTTTAGGTTGAGCAATTGCACAAATGATCCATATCAACAGAATAATCAATTCTAGATGCTGCAGGTGGCAGTGATAGTCCTTAACTCTAAACTAGGCCCACATTCTCTTTAAATTATAGAATTAAGGTGACAAAATGATGTGAGTAATTCAGCAAAACTAATAAAAACATTTCATAATAAATATGTTTATAATGTAAAACCAAATATGTTATTAATAAACACAATATCAACTACCATTTCTATGCAGATGATACAGAATTCTACACCTTCCCTTTGACACCAAAGACAGCAATCAACTAAGCAACCTCTACAAATCAAATTGCAGATATCAACAAGGCAACATTGTCACCAATATCCCCCGCCACGGTAGGAATGGTCACGGGAGACTACATATTCATACAAAAAAAAAAAAAAAAAAAAAAACCACAAAGCAATGACATTATCCTCAGAAATATATGCAAGGAGATAATAAAATGAAGGAATAGTTGCCGAGAAAACTTGTCCCCATTGCCAATCCCATACACCAAGTGGACGAACAGAAACAAGGACCATAACTCCGTTAAAATAAGTTTCTCAGAATCAATTGTCGAACCCATTCAATAGGGTCATCTGTACTGGTCACCCACAAAATTTCATCCACGTAGGTGCAATAGTTGCCGAGAGAACTTGTCCTCATTGCAACACCCGTACACTTAAGTCCACAAACAGAGTCAAGGGCCATAACTCTGTAAAAATACATTTCTCGGAATCAATTGTCGAACTCATTCAGTAGGGTCATCAGTACTAGCCACATACAAAAGTTCATTCACATAGGTGCAGTAGTTGCCGAGAAAACTTATCCCCATTGCAAATCCCATACACCAAGTGGACGAACAGAAACAAGGACCATAACTCTGAAAATAAATTTCTCAGAATCAACTATCGAACTCATAGAATAGGATCACTAGTACTGGTCACCCACAAAATTTCATCCACATAGGTGCAATAGTTGCCGAGAGAACTTGTCACCATTGCAACACCCATACACTTAAGTCCACGAACAGAGTCAAGGGCCATAACTCTGTAAAAATACATTTCTCGGAATCAATTGTCGAACTCATTCAGTACGGTCATCAGTACTGGCCACATACAAAATTTCATTCACGTAGGTGCGGTAGTTGCTGAGAAAACTTATCCCCATTGCAAATCCCATACACCAAGTGGACGAACAGAAACAAGGACCATAACTCCGTGAAAATAAATTTCTCAGAATCAACTATCGAACTCATACAATAGGGTCATCTGTACTGGCCACCCACAAAATTTCATCCACGTAGGTGCAATAGTTGCAGAGAGAACTTGTCCCCATTGCAACACCCATACACTTAAGTCCACGAACAGAGTCAAGGGCCATAACTCTGTAAAAACACATTTCTTGGAATCAATTGTCGAACTCATTCAGTAGGGTCATCAGTACTGGCCGCATACAAAATTTCATTCACGTAGGTGCGGTAGTTGCCGAGAAAACTTATCCCCATTGCAAATCCCATACACCAAGTGGACGAACAGAAACAAGGACCATAACTCCATGAAAATAAATTCCTCGGAATCAACTATCGAACTCATAGAATAGGATCACTAGTACTGGTCACCCACAAAATTTCATCCACGTAGGTGCTTTAGTTGCCGAGAGAACTTGTCCCCATTGCAACACCCATACACTTAAGTCCACGAACAGAGTCGAGGGCCATAACATTGTAAAAATAAATTTCTCGGAATCAATTGTCGAACTCATTCAGTAGGGTCATCAGTACTGGCCACATACAAAATTTCAATCACGTAGGTGCAATAGTTTCCGAGAAAACTTGTCCCCATTGAACCCGGACGGACGGACGCCATTCCAATATCCCCCGATCCACTTCGTGGCGGGGGATAATAACTGGATGGCATCAAACTTTCTTCAACTGAACTCAGAAAAAACAGAGATCATTATCATTGGTCCATATTCAACTAGAAATCATATTTCCTCTCATCTTGTTCGCCTCTCATCCAACATCACTAACTCTTGGAGAAACCTTGGCACAATCTTTGACAACCATTTTAACCTTGACTTGAACATAAATTCTGTTCAATCTTGTTTTTTCCATCTCAGAAAAATTTTGGTCATTTCTATCCACCAAAACTTAGGAATACATTCATTCATCTCATCCCGGTTAGATTACTGCAATGCACTCTACTCATGCCTCACTCAAACCTCAACAAACTTTGACTGATTCCAAATGCTGCAGCCAGGCTCATTACCACAGCCAACAGGAGAGAACATATCACCCCAGTTTTAAAATCACTCCATTGGCTTCCAGTCTGTTTAGACTTGATTTGAAAATTTTAATGATCACTTTTAAGGCCTGCAAGGGGCTAGCTCCCTAATACATTTCCGACCTCTTGACCCCCTACGAGACTAAATGTAACCTCAGATCTGCAGGCAGGTCATTCCTGTGCATTCCTCAGTCAAATCTCAAAACTAAAGGTGACCAGGCTTTTTCTGTTCTGGCCCCTCGGTTGTGGAAAGACCTGCTGGTGGAGATGAGGGAAGCTGACACATCATCTTCTTTTAAGGTACTTTAATATAAAAACTCACAATTTTAGACTGGCAATTTATTGATTTTGATTCAATTTATGAATGTTTTATCATGCAAAAAGTGCTGTGAAAAAGTATATGCCCCCATCCTGATTTCTTATTTTTTGCATATTTGTCACACTTAAATGTTTCAGATCATCAAATAAATTTTTATATTAGACAAAGATGACCCAAGTAAACACAAAATGCAGTTTTTAAATGATGATTTCATTTATTGAGGGGAAAAAGCTATCCAAACCTACCTGGCCCTACGTGAAAAAGTAATTTCCCCCCAAACCTAATAACTGGTTGACAACAACTGCAATCAAGCGTTTGCGATAACTAGCAATGAGTCTTTCCCATCGCTGTGCAGGAATTTTGGCCCACTCTTCTTTGCAGAATTGTTTTAATTCAACCACAGTGAAGGGTTTTCAAGCATGTACAGCCTGTTTAAGGTCATGCCACAGCATCTCAATTGGACTTTGACTAGGCCACTCCAAAACCTTCATTTTGTTTTTTGTTTTTTTAAGCCATTCAGAGGTGGACTTGCTGGTGTGTTTCGGATCATTGTCCTGCTGCATAACCCAAGTGTGCTTGAGCTTGAGGTTAGAAACTGATGGTCGGACATTCTCCTTCAGGATTTTCTGGTAGAGAGCAGAATTCATGGTTCCATCAATTACGGCAAGTCGTCCAGGTCCTAAAGCAGCAAAGCAGCCCCAAACCATCACACTACCACCATCATGTTTGACTGTTGGTATGATGTTCTTTTTATGAAATGCTGTGTTAGTTTTACGCCAGATGTAATGGGACGGACACCTTCCGAACAGTTCAGCTTTTGTCTCATCAGTCCACACAATATTCTCCAAAAAGTCTTGGTGATCATCAAAGTGTTTTTTGGCAAATGTGAGACGAGCCTTCGTGTTCTTTTTGGTCAGCAGTGGTTTTTGCCTTGGAACTCTCCCATGGATGCCATTTTTGCCCACTCTCTTTGTTGTTGTAAAATCATGAACACTGACTTTAACTGAGGCAAGTGAGGCTTGCAGTTCTTCAGATGCTGTTCTGGGTTCTTTTGTGACCTCCTGGATGAGTTGTCGATGCACTCTTGGAGGAATTTTGGCAGGCCGGCCACTCCTGAGAAGGCTCACCACTATTCCAAGTTTTCTCCATTTGCGGATAATGGCTCTCACCGTGGTTTGCTGGAGTCCCAAAGCCTTAGAAATGGCTTTGTTACCCTTTCAAAACTGATAGATGTCAGTGACTTTGTTTCTCATCTGTTCTTGAATTTCTTTAGATCGCGGCATGATGTGTTGGTTTTTGAGATCTTTTAGCCAACGTCACTTTGTCACACAGGTTCTATTTAAGGGTCATTCCATATTAAATCAACAAATTCTGAGAGAAGTTCCCGCATGACCTCTTCCAAATCAGCTGCAATTTTTAGCGCAGTAACTACAACATATTTAATGAACCCATACCAAATTTTTCTTGGATCATGCAAAAAATGTTTGAGTTACTGACTTTTGAAGTACACGGGTGTAAGTCGAAATTTGGGAGCTTCATTTTTTCCGCCATTTTTGAGTCCTCATAACTTTGTATGTGATGTAGGTAGATTAATTAAAATTTCAGGGTTGAAAGCCACATATCAGCTCTGTTGAAAACATTAATTATAATACTGCTACGTGTATTTGTGGTCTTGCAACATGAAAAAAGTTGTGATTGAGATTTTCTTGGCAGCCAACTTCAGACATGTATATCTTTGGAAATATGTAAGTTTGATAACTGAGCTGTGATCATATTTATGGCTAGGATACAGAACAATTAAAATAAGCATGATTTGCATGCATTAGAATTTGTTTTCACCGTGTTTCAGCTTTTGGGGCACACCTGTGTAACAGGCTATGAGAAGTGACAGCAGCAAGCAGCCTCTACTCTGGGGCATTTGCTGCTAGCAGCCTGCCTCAAGTCTGACTGTCTAACGCAGGGATACTCACTCTTTTCCAGAATGAGCCACAGTGGGTGCAAGCTTTCACTCTATCCAACCTGTCGCACACCTGATTCTACTAATCAACCCTTAAAGCTTTTGCCATAGACCCTTGATAAGTAGAATCAGGTGTGTAACTGCATGGTTAGAATGCAAGCCAGCACCCACTGCAGCTCATTCTGGAAAAGATTGAGTATCCCTGGTCTAACAATTACAAACAAGGAGATTCAAGAAAAAGGATATAAATCTGCTTATTTTTACATTTCAAAGTTATAATTTTGATCAAAATGTAGTTCTCAAAAAGTGCTTTCTAACCATATGATTTTCATGAGAAAATATTTAAGTTCAGCAGAATAGAGGCCTGTCGTTCTGCTGACCTATCCTGCTAGCAGCCTGCCTCAAGGCTCTGACTGCCTAACGATTACAGAGAAGGATATTCAAAGAAAAGGGCTACAAAAAGGCTGTATTTAACTTTTCAAAGTCAGAATTTTGATGAAAGTGTAGTTCTCAAAAAGTGCTTTCAGAATATATAACTTTCATAGAAGAAAACCTACTTTTAGATATGAAGAAAGTCATCTGCAGCTCAGTAGGGCAAAATGACCCTCTCCAACCGACTGGCAATTACACACTGTGAGATTCCTAAAGGTGCCTGGTTTACCCAGAAAATATGCATCATTATCAATGAAATTGTATACAAAGTTGGTTTAGACAAAGTGCCTCCAGATTATCAACTCCATGTGTCTATCTATAATCTGGTAGTCAGGGTGATGGCCAACAGGGCAAATTTGATATGGCTGTTATACTTACCTTCTCATCTGTCAGAAAATGTTAAGATAATTAGTATCTGACACCTTAGAGCCATGATAGGGAGGAGAATGTGTGGAAAGTTTGAGCCTCTTGTTACAGCGGAGAATGCTAAAATTGCAGTTTTGGGGGAAAAAAACATCTTAAAACAAAAAAAAAATTATTTTATAAAGCACACATATTTACACATACACATTTAGTTTAGATTCTCTACATTAAATGCATAATTGATTGATTACTGTGTAATAATAACTTTAGGAGTAATTCAGTTTTAAAAGTTGAGAGGTCCTGCTTGTAGTGCTTGATACCCATAAGCTGAAAAACAGAGTTTATAATTACACGAAGATCTGAAAACTTGAAAATACTAATTTTGGTCAATCTTTGACCACACATAATGCCATGTGGGATAGCTCATTGGTCATTGAAAGCTAGGTCATTTGAAAGAACTCCTTTCCATCTATATTTTGATAATAAAGTAAACTTCTAGTCACAAATCCTTCTGTCACAAAAACTTTCCAAAATTGCCATAATTGCAAAGGGTAAATCCATTCCTTCAGGTTTGAACATGGCAAATATGATGATAGTTTTTTTCCTCCAAGCTCATGCTGACATCATCAGAATCATGCCCAAAGTGAACTGAAAGTTGGAAACACCATGGACAGAATGATAATCAGCTCATTTTGTAAAGTTTTTGTGACACAGAAGGATTCATGGCTAGAAGTTTATTTTAGTATCAGAATATACATAAAGATGAGTTCTTTCAAATGACCTAGCTTCCATTGTCCAATAAGCTATCCCACATGGCATGTGTTCTCCAAACTTGCCCAAAACTATGTTTTTCCAAGTTTTCAGATCTTCCTGCAATTACAAAATAAATCCTTAATGCAGGCAAATCATGCTTATTTTATTTTTCTGTATCATAGGCATTAATTTGATCTTAGCTCTGTTATCAAACTTACATATTTCCAAAAATATAGATGCTTGAAGTTGGCTGCCAAGAAAATTGCAATCACAAATTTTTAAAGTTTGACTTCATGCTGTGGGGCCACAAATGCACATGGTAGTATTATAATTGATGTTTTCAGCAGAGCTGATATGTGGCTTTCAACCCTGAAATTTTTGTTCATCTACCTACATCACACACAAAGTTATGAGGACTCAAAAATGGCAGAAAAAATGAAGTCCCCAAATTTCGACTGCACCTGTGTATTTCAAAAGTCAGTAACTTGAAAATTTTTCGCATGATCCAAGAAAAATTGGGCATTGGTTCATTAAATATGTCATAGTTACTGTGCTGAAACTTTCAGCTGAATCTGAAGGGGTAGTGCGGGAGCCACTCGTTGAAATTATATGGAATGACCGATTTCTTAAGCGATTTTTTGATTCAACAGGTCTGGTAAATGGTAAATGGACTGCATTTATATAGCGCTTTCTACTCACACGATACGACCCCAAAGCGCTTTAGAACTATGCCTCCCATTCACCCTGATGGCGGAAGCTGCCATGCAAGTCGCCACCCTGCACATCAGGAGCAGTGCGGGATTCAGTGTCTTGCTCAAGGACTCTTCGACACTTTCTCTGGAGGAGCCGGGGATCGAACCGGGACCTTCTGATTCCTGGGCCGCCCGCTCTACCTCCTGAGCCATGCCGCCCCCATGTAGTAATCAGGTAGTAATCAGGCCTGGGTGTGGCGAGTGAAATTAAACTGAAAAAATATGGTTAATTCATGATTTAATAAAGGGGGGGGCAATTAGTTTTTCAGATAAGGCCAGGTAGGTTTGGATAGCTTTTTTCCCTAAATAAATGAAATCATCATTTGAGAACTGCATTTTGTATTTACTTGGGTCATCTTTGTCTAATATTAATAATATTAATAGTAGAAAGTCACAAAGGAAAAGTACCTACGTTGCTTATGTCGACATGGAAAAAGCGTTCGATAGAGTTGACAGACAATTGTTGTTTTATAAGGTCTTATCTTAAGGAATTGGCGGAAACATGTATAAATGCTTAAGTAATATTTACAAAAGTTGTAAAGCGGCGGTAAATGTCAATGGATACGTTACTTCATGGTTCAACTCGGATTTCGGCGTAAGACAGGGAGATTGTATCTCACCGACTTTGTTTGGTCTTCTTATTAATGATTTGGTTCATGACCTGAAGAGGTCCAATTGTGGTATATCTGTAAATAATACAAAAATACAATGTTTGTTACATGCCGACGATATAGTATTAATTGGAGTTTCTGAAGACTGTTTACAAGAAATGCTTAATATTTTGTTTAGTTGGCGCAGAAATTGGAGAATGCGTGTCAATATCAATGAGACTAAAATTATACATTTTTGAGGTAAAAGTGAGTACCAGTCTCAGTTCAGTTTTAAATTTGGTGATAAGGTGATAGACATTGTTGAGAAGTACAAATACCTGCGGATCGTTATGGATGAGTTTTTAGACTTCAACACTACAGCTTCAGCCTTAGCTGAATCGGGAGGCAGAACACTGGGGGCAATTTTGTCTAAATTTAAATATAATAAGGGACTTGGTTTCAAGACATATTCCAAGTTGTATAATTCAGGGATCATTCCCATCTTAGATTATTGTTCCGGTGTATGGGGTTTCTCTAAGTTTAGTAAAATTCACACGGTACAAAATAGGGCTATTAGGTTATTTCTTGGTGTGCACAGATTAGCCACAAATGACGCAATTAATGGAGACATGGGATGGTTATATAGTTCAGTGAGAAGGAACAGGGAAATGCTGAAACTGTGGAATCGCTTAATATGGAAGGCAACAGATTGACTAAAATAATTTTCGTGGAGGACAAAAATTTGTATAAAAACAATTGGAGTTCTGAGGTCTACAAAGTTTTGCAAGAAATTAATTTACAGGTTTTCTATGTTGACAAGACACCAGTGGATGTTAAGGCTGCTAGTACTGTTCTTCAGGACATAATGAAAGAGAAATGGAACATAGATGTGAATAATACCCCTAAATTAAGGACATACTGTACTTTTAAGAGTGTTTTTGAGACAGAACCTTATGTATCAGGAATGATGAGCAGATCTTGTAGATCATTCATAGCACAGTTTAGATGTGGCATTTTACCCTTGAAGATTGAGACAGGGCCTTATCAAAATATTCTATTAGAATTTCGGCTGTGCATTTTCTGTAGTGATAACGTCTGCGAATCCGAGACACATTTTTTGCAGTACTGTAATTAGTATGATGACCTAAGAGAGGAATTATTTGCATGAGTAGTCAGATTAAATCCTATTTTCCATAGTCTTTCTGAATTTGACAAAACTAGTGCAATGCCCGTGGCCAAATGAGGCTGTGTTTGAAGGTGGGACGTACAAAGAGGCGTGGCTATAGCTGAGAGCGAGAGTGCGACAGACTAGATAGGTTATACAGGCCTTTGGGATTGTGACTTTTTGAAAATTAATCCAAAAAACTTCACAATGAAGGATGCACACCATCGTGCCATGCGCAAGCCATATCCGAAAGCTTAAGCCGATCTGACAAAAAGTCAGAGAGATATGCTAGCCACAGACAGGCAGACAGACACACAGACAGACGCTCCTTGCTTTAAAGATAGATAGCGCTTCCCCATTAACCACGTGAGCATTCTAGCAACGATGTCAATGATACCCTTTTCCACCCAAAAGAACCTGGTGCTAGTGGTAGTGCTTAGTTGGTTCAACCCACTAACCTCCTAAGAACTGGTTTGGTTTTCCATCGCAGAGGAGCGTAATCAGAGCCACGCGATTACGTCACTGTAATTTAAGACCAACAAATCAGGAGAAAATAAACTTTGTTTGAGATCTGTGTGTCTCTCAGCAGCGCTCACGTAACATCTGGCAATACGGAAATACAGTATGGACTGCGGGAAAGCACGAATAAAAATTAAAAACTGAAATAATGCTGTGTTCTATGCTGAGTAAAGCATCTTGCACACTGGACGCGAAACGAATATTTCACAGGACAGATTACAAGCTGTGTTTCCATCCACCTATTTTAATGCGCATTTTCATTTTGCGCTTACAAAAACCTGAGTGGAAACGGCCAAAATGCACATCAACTCGAAATATCACATCAATTTTTTTTTGCGCAAGGAAGGGGTGGAAAATTTTCCGAATCAATAAAGTGCAGTGGAAACGGGTTAGCGAACAAGTTATGCGAATAAATGATGACGTTTAGTATCTACGTCATTTTTGCTTGCCTACGTTGGCAAGCTAGCTAGCTAGTTTGCTACCTTGCAACATTGGTGTGCTAGCTATAACGTTAGAGTTCGCTATCACTTTAGCTAGCTAGCTAGTTGTTAATACAGTAGAAGCGAACTGTAACTTTACACTACTGTGCTAGCTGTAACATTAAAGACTTCGTGACCACTAGCTTAAATGATTACTTTCATTCGTTTTCGCCACTAGCTTTCCCGTTTGTTTTCCTTTTCGTTCGTCGCGCTTATTGACGTCATAGCATGCACCGTCTTCTTCTGCAGAGGAAATGGCAATTGATTCCAGAATTAGTGCCACCTAATGGCACTTTCGGCTTGTCTCGTGAAACAAAAGCGCATAACTGAAGTGGATGGAAATGCACACAAATGCGCTTTTCCTTTTGCCGCATTAGCGAAAATTGGCTTAAGATTTGCGATACAAGTTGGATGGAAACACAGCTACATTCAAAGTCAATGCAAAGATGCGACGTTTCGCGTCCAGTGTACTATTCTTGTCACTTTTAGTGGGGGAAAGGAAAACAACCTGATTGCTATGATCTCGTACTGAGTTAAGATCACATATTGAAAATAAATGTGTAACGTATCTTGCGTTGTTGTCCATGCATGTTAATCCCAAAATCATAAGCAGCAACAGGGTGTAATAATAGGAACACGCTATCCATCGATTCTCTTCCCAAGGATGCAGGCAGAAGAAAGAAATGAGCCACCGTCGTATTTCATTCCAACTACATAAGTTTGAAAGATCTAACGTAGTTTCGTTTTGAAATGCCATTCAAGTTCGCTAATGGTAATAATACGCAAATGCCCTAGCTAGTCAGCGAACTCATATTCGTAATGCTTAATATAGACGTAAGCGGCGCACGAAAACATGCGTGAAGCAGCAAAGTAAAATGCAATATTAACGCATCATGCAGATAAAGTACAGATGCTTCTTTATTCCAACATTTGCTGCGGGCAGAACGCTCTAAATACTTCCGCGATCGCGCTGGTCTTGTTGGTTAAACTCGTAATCGGTGCTTGCACTGGACCAGCAAGGAGTTGGTGCCACTCTGAGTTATCTACCGCGCTAGTGCCAGGTAACATGCTTCGTTGGAAAGCGCAATGGCGACATCTTTTGGTGAACACTCGTCAAGTGAAGGGTCAGTTGGCTTTTTCATCCGAGTAGTGCAAGTGCCTGTAGGGGAGTGAAAATTTATCCAAAGACCTGCAAATATGATATATGACATATGACTTCCAATACATCCCTTATACAAACCTAGGCTCCATCTGTGATCGTTTTGGCAATACAAGTCATTGTAATTGTATTATGTCAAGTTTAACCTTCAAAAGTCACCAACAGTCAAGTTGAATGTCACCAAATGAAAGTTCATGTCTGACTTCCTTTAAGTCTGTGATACAAACTTAGGCTCTATCGGTGACCTTTTTAGCGATAGAAGTCGTAGAATTTTCATTCGCTCAAGTTTGACCTTCAAAGGTCAATATGAAGGTCACCAAATGAAAGTTCATATTTGAATTCCTATATGTCTCCAATACAAACCTACACTCTATCTGTAATGATTTTGCTGATATAAGTCATTGAAATTTCACTGTAAAGTCTGGCTGTTGAAGGTCACTGAAGGTCAAGTTCAAGGTCACCAAATGAAACTTCATGCATGACTTCCTATATGCACACAATACAAACCTAACCTCTATCTATAATAGTTTTGGTGATAGAAGTAATTGAAATTTTGCTATGTGAAGTTTGACCTTCAAAGGTCACCCAAGGTCAAGTTCAAGGCCACAAAAACTTCACATAACTTCCTGTAAGTGTTCATCACACATATGTTCCCAATCTTCAATATTTTCAAGCCTAGACGCCTTCGAAAATTGTAACACTTTGCTTGACCTCAAGTTTGAACTTTCAAGGTCATCTGAAGTCAACTTTAACACAACCAATATATAGGTCATGTATGACTTCCTATACGTTGATAATAAAAACTTAATCTCTATCTGCAACCATTTTGCTTTCACAGGCCACTTTGCCCATTCTCCGTAAGGCCCAATGTTAAAGTACTGCACCCCCACTAGACCCACTTCCGTCCATTCAATCAAAATGGCACTCGCACTGTGCATAAAGTGTATCAAGATGAGTTGATTGCCATATTTAGAAAAAAAGTTATCAGACAGTTTTTGAGAAATAATCTTTTCAAATTTCAAGTCCTATCTTTTAACATTGTTGATATTTTCCTTGACCTCAAGTTTGACCTTTCAAAGTCATCTGAGGTCAACTTTAACATAGCCAATGTATATGTAGATGACTTCCTATATGTCAATAATACAAACTTAATATCCATCTGCAACCATTTGGCCTCCACAGGCCATCTTGCATAAGGGTCATTCCATGAAATAGAGAGCCAGAGACCCTGCATTTTTTACAGGACCATATGATTTACAAAATTGGATGCCACCTATAGAAAATGCCATGCATGAAGGCCAGAGTATATAAAAAAGCCAACACAGGCAATATAGTTGGTCTTCTGAAAAAGATAAATTAAAAAAACTGCATGCCTTTGAAAAACTTGTGGATAAAAAGTATCCAAATTTGTGATGTTCATTGCCTTCAGACTTTGAATGTAAAATTCTCCGAATTTTTAAATAAAAGTCTGGCTGAAATGGCATTTGTTCTGAACATCAATTCCAAGTGATTAACCCACAATGGAAATTAACTGGGAAATCCAGATATATAACACTGCAATTAGCGCTTAAAATATTGTTGTGAACGTAACTCATGGTGTCCTGAAAAGTTACGCTGAAACAGTGCTGAGAAAACCCAGGAAACATAATATATTATCTAGATTTTTGTACCAACATGTAGAGATTAATCTGTTTCATAACCGTCCAAAATATTATCTCAGAAAACATACGGGTTTTTATAAAATTCTTTTTGTGGAGCAAAATTTTTCGCGTCATATGTTTCCAAGTTACGTTCAACACGAGCCGGGCTCGCTGCCCGATCTCCCGTATCCCCTTGGGGTCTCACAGTGGTCACAGATATGGATTTCCTTTCGAACCTCCTACTTCTCATCCGGGAAACAGTCTATTGTCTTCATGAAGGAAGCTGAGCAGGTTAGTATTTTTGTGTCCCAGAAAGTTACGTTCAAATGGAGTGACGTTCAATCACTAAAATCTTTTGGTAAATCACCGATTTTCAACACAGGTATGTTTTCTATAGGGATTCATAATTTGGCCTGCCGTTTCACGTGTTTGAAGGAGTGGTGCATCATTTTTGGTCACGGAAGCTTCGGCCTTCGCGATTTATTTAGAATTTGGACACAGAAGTGGTTTTGTGTCTTCGTTACGTTCGACAAAGCCATTGCTGAAACAACAGCTTTCAGTGGTTTTTACCAACTTATTATTGATTGTTTACTAGGGCTGGGACTTTAACGCGTTAATTTGGATTACTTACAGGAAAAATAATGCGCTAAAAAAATAACGCATTTAATCGCACCTTTCTCAGTTCCCTCATTTCTGGCACACCAGCAACACTGATGCACACACTTTAGCCCGGTGGGTGGCGTTAATGCACCTTAAGTCTTAAAATGTTGAATAAAAAGGCTATAATTGCACTTGGGAGTTTGCACTAATCAGTGAATGTAGTACACAGATGAAAAATACACTGATAAATATAGATGAAAAATAAACATTTTTGTTGTTTAAGATCACATATATGTCTAATCATTGATTTAGTCAACCAAAATTTATTTGAATTGAAAAACTTTGCTTATTGTGTCAAAAATTGGTATTTGATAAAAACGCGATTAATCGAGATTAATTAATTACAAAGCCTCTAATTAATTCGACTGATTTTTTTAATCGCATCCCACCACTATTGTTTACATGTCTACTGGCACCTCTCATCCATATATTTTCTCAATGAAAGCGCCACTTGGCAGTTAGGTGTATTTTTGTGGGGGTTGTGGCAAACCCAACTGGGACATGGCCAGTCACTGCTGTTATTGTGTCCATGTTGCGTTCAACGCACTTTGGCGAAAGAAAGGATAAATTTTTCAAAATAAAAAGAATTTTGATGGAAGTTGTTTGGCTAAATTGCCTGTTTCACATTTACTATTTTTTTTTTTTATAAATGTTGCACAGCAAATGTAGGGTTGCTTTTTGTGAAGTTCCTGCATTTCAGCCCAGAATTGTGTTGAATGATCAACTGCATGCTCCTGCTGAGGAATTGAAATCAACAAATTCATCCTGTTGACCATTAGTTGCACCATTGTAAATTGAATTTGTGGTTTCCAATATCAAAAAGGGCGTAGGGTGAAAACAGGTGATGCATTTGCTAAGTTGAGCATTTTTTGTGTCCATGTTACATTCGCAACATTTGTCATGTGGTACAATCCAGATGACAAATTTTGCATTTAGCAACTAGTCTACTCTAAAATATTTTCAGAGCTGATGTGTACTTACATGGGCTGCCTTCTCTTCTATATTTTGTCCAGAATATTGCATTTGTTCCGCCCTCAGATGAACATAACCAATGATCGACTTATCAAAGCCCTGCCAATCATGTTCTGACCTTATTAGAGCAGAACTGGGCATTGCCAAACTGCTGGTTTGTTTTAAGTTTGTTCTCTGTTATACTAATTGAACAAGTTGAGACTTCGTAATATTTTGAAATAAAATTCTTATTGCATACTTTTGTGTTAGTTTTGTGTCCTTTTTACATTGGCAACGCTGAACGTTCAACACCTTGCCTCTTGCATCCCACAGCAGATCTTGCCATTTAACTTGCGTCACATTTTGACTCATGGGAACGCCACCAAAAGTGAACCAGTGCTTTGTGCAAAATCTTTGTTTCAAATTTGAACAGTCATGTCACACCTTGGCTCTCTTTCATGGAATGACCTATATTCATAAAGTACAGCGTCCCCACGAGACCCAGTTCTGTCGATTCAATCAAAATGGCGCTCGGACTGTACATTGACGGTACCAAGGGAAGTTGATTGCCTGATTTAGAAAAAAATTTATCACGCGGTATTTGAGAAATAATTTTTTAAAATTTCTCAGTCCTATCTTTAACATTGGAGCCAAAATTTCAAGGGCCCATAAAACGAAAATGATTCAATCAAAAATCCGAAAAAAAAACTTCTGGAGATATGGTCTAGTAGTATGTTATGGCAAATTTACACAAAAATTCATCACGCCAAAAAAAAGATTAAAAATATTCCGGACGACGGACGCCAAACCACGACAATAGCTTATTGGCCCATACGGCCGGTAAGCTAAAAGGTGTCTGATGCGTACAAAAGCAATGCTTTTTACATGCCCCCCCCATGGACTGCCCTCCTGACCCCAGGCCACCTTCTAGCATGCCTTGCACAATGTCTACTTACAGTTCAGGTGCAGGGGAGTCAATCCAGGAAAAAATATAGATATGGCTTCAATAGTTCAGCAACTGTAGAGCTTTGAAAATGGCCAAGAATTAAAGATGTTTTTCTGAGCCATGACCACCCCCCCCACCCCTCGCAGGGACCATAAATAATGAACCAATGATCTGGGTAGCCTAAAATTTTGGTAAACATCCTAAAAATGGTAGTTCTACATATGTGTGAAGTTCAAACGAAAAAAAGGTGGTTGAGCTGGGATCCTTGCCTGACTTGACATGGAATGATCTGACAAACTAAATGATCATATTCATCTCCAGGCCATGTATGTAATAAGTACAATTCACTTTCATTTCCACCAATTTTCATAATGTACTAAACGTCTGGGGTGTGCACTCAAAGTTTTCTGCCGGCTTTGAAATCATACATGCACACACAATGATCTCATATGTGCTTGGTAACTGTTCTAGTCAAACCGATCAACTAACATATGCATCAAGAAATGTCTTGCAGAATATTATACACATCTGCGTTTAGATCACTCTGTCAGTCAAGCAGCGTTTGTTTTCATTTATGTTTCTTTGCCTAATTGTCTTATGAGGTGATTGTTTGTTCAACAGACAAACTGCAAGCTTTGCGATCTTCCCCGCTGCAAGAGGACCCAAACCAAATCACTGCCACGTGAGATGGCTTTACTGTGCCTAATTTGACTTCTGCATGTGCATTAGCCAGAGTGGAGGAGAGGATGCAAATTTTGTTTTTATTTTAAATCAAAGAAACCTGCCAATTTGTGTAGCAATGGCAAGAATGCTAACTGTATCCTAAATCTTCTCAAAAGTTACCAGTACTGTATCTGTTCATGAGAAACGGGGGGGTCTTTATACATTATATTCTCATTCTTTTCATTATCACCAGCGCTGTGATACATTGTTCATATGTTCAATTAATACATCATCAGAGGTAAGATCAGGAATCTTCAAATTCTCAGTAGCTCCAGAAATCTGCGTAGCAGACCATTCTGTATGCAATGCAGATACATCAAGCTTATTTGCATAATTGAGCAATGCAATTCAAAAATATTGCGACATTCTAGTTGAGGGTTTCATAGGTCTACCCAAATGACACAAATTTTTTCTTCTCTTATCTTTTGCTTTTCCACAGCAACATTTGAAAGTTTATTACTGTCCCGGACTCTCATGAAATGACCCTTTTATTCCTCAGAATTCCTTAGCAAGGGTACAACCGCTAAGAGGCAGGGTGCAGCACCACCGGAAAAGTCTCCAGTTCTGCTCTCACATGATCTTGCACGGCTGAAACCCAGGATCTAATTTAAAGTCTCACAGGCAAACCGATAATCCATGTCCAAATTACAACTCGGCAGTCAGGGCATCAGAGCGACTGTGCAAACTACTGCCAACAGAGTTTTTCCACGCAGTGATACCTGATTATGTGTCAAGCGTAAAAAGGCTGCATGCTAGCTACAAGTAATGATCCCCCCATTTTAGTGTTTATGTCGACTTGGGGGTACGTAATTTGAAACCAGTCTACGCTTAATTAGACTTTATGAGGCTTCTACACTAATGGAATGAGAAACAAAACTTAACAAGTGCACTCTTTTTTGAGAAAAACACCCCTTTCCAAAATGGCATATCCACCAAATTATGGGAGTTCAACATTTTTAAGATATATCAAATTTATTCCACAACTACCATCCTCAGATAAACAAACTTAAATATGTGTTCATAGCTTATACAAAGTCGCAATGAAATCGAGTAACAACCGTGGTTTCACCAAGAAAAACCATTTGCCATTTCTGGCTAATATGAATAGATCAGATTATGAAGCTGGAGTAAGTAGCAAAGGTGAACCATGACATGACTACCTGGTGATTCTTACAAGTGATGACATGGGGCCTGTTTACTTCATGTGGGACAATGGAACACTGCAGCACAATTATGCATTGTTTCAATTTCACTTTACACACCTCACAGTTCTCAGCTGATCCAGTTTCTGACACCATATGCTTTTGCACACAAGCGTGTCTGGCATTAAAAGAACTTATTTTTACGCCATATAATGGCCTACTGCCATTGATTCACTATTACCACTAAAATGGCAAATGATATTCACCTAAAAATTGTCAATAATGCATTCCGGCAATAATATCCTTAAAAAACATGTTTAACAGAGCAGTGGGCGAAGGGAATTCATTGTTTGAAGGCTTTCCTACTTGCAACACTGGGCTATTTATAAAAGACAAAGGGATGAACAGAGGCCCATCTAACCTCAGCTAGCCGCAGGTTCTCCGGTTTGATCCGCACGCTTCTGGAAATGGACTCCAGGACTTCTGCTGTGCTGGAGCTGTCCTTGCTGACGCTCACTAGAAACTATAAACAAAAGCACAGGGGAGTGTCAACATAAGTTGCCTGGCTCACGACTCTGCATAATTCATTGACTGACAAGAAAAAAAGGAGAAAAATAAAAATAAAGAACTTATTGCCCAAAATAAAGGGATGAATGGGTATTGGTCCTGTACCTTAACTGGTTTCTTGTGAGGCTCCTTTGCAAAGTAAAACACAGTCAGAACCTTCTGTTTTTGAGGTAATGGTACTGGCAGGTAAAGGAAGGGGTCAAAGGTGATGGACACCTGAAACAAGGACAAAATAAATATGAAACCTAGTCAGAAGATACAGGACAATCTTCAACGGCAGGATAAAGGTAGGATTTACTCACTGATCCAATTACTGTCCATCTCATAACTGTGTTTCTTATTTAACCATTACACTGAAAGCCACAGACAGTTCCAATAAAACACACACACACACACACTCTCTCACACACACACACACACACACACCACCCAGCTATCCTTGTTAGGACATTACATTGATTTCTATTCATTATGGACAGCCTAACCCTAACCTTATATACCTGACCTTAACAAAACCTCAATTCGCACCTGAACCCTAACAACCATGACCTCAGAAATGACGTTCTGCCGTATTAGGACCAGGCTTTGGTCCCCATTAGGACTACTGGTCCCGACAAGGTCAGTGTTTATACTGGAAAAGGTCCCCAATTGGTAACAAAAACATGAGCGAACACACACACACACACACACACACACACACACAACCAATCAAATTATATTCCACTTCTACAAAGGAGTAGGAAAAGGACAAGCAAGCATTTGTCTGCATCACTCTTAATCACTATGAGCATGCATTAATGTTTCCTGAAGATAACATCACTTGAACAGAATGCTGGAGGAAATTTATACAGACATCCCAACCTAAGTAGGCCCAACCCCAACAAAATATGGAAGTAGGGGATTATTCCCATAGCACAAATTACTTGAGTGGAAGGGTAATATTCTTCTGCAAAAGGGCTTTTTGGGTGGAAGTTTTTATCTCGCTTTACAGCCCATTAAAGGATATCCAGGATCCAGATGAAAAATTGCGAGAGACACCTAGATAGGCACAGTTACTGGCAGCAGAAAATTTCCCCATAGAAGCATGCTACATTAATTCATGTCATGTCTTGTCACGCAGTCAAGCACGTGAGCGAACAGCAATGAGAGGAATTAAGCCGCTCAGCCCAGTTATTAACCACTAGATGTATCAGTCTTGAAGATTCTCCTAATCAAGGCATTTTAAAATGCTTCCTCAAGCCCTCAGCTGCTGCGGCTACCCACACTAAAACATCTGAATCGGGAATGATGTGACCTTGGAGCAGATGGGGCAGACCAGCTTTGATTTGTACTGGCCCTGGAACAGGTCCACAATGAAGGAGTCATTCCGCATCTTGTGCCTCTGCCAGGCCTCCTCTGCCACGACCTGTGGCACAGGCAGGTTTGAAAACATCCATTCATCACAAAGTATCAGCATGACCATTCTAATTATAACCATGGTTCTCCGTGCATTCACTTACCCATAGAATGGCAAGCATTTAAAAATACAACAGGCATTTAAAACACAACTGAACAACAACAGGACTAAGAACAACAGTCGATAATCACAGAAAGTAAGAATTTAGCCATTCAAATTTAATCAAATGTAATGCTGCTAGTTGATGAAATTAACAAAAATATAGCAATCAGAGTTTGCCATGGATTGATATTCATTTTAAAAGATGGATAGAGTGGGTCTCCATTTTGTAATCCATGGAACCCATGACCGTGCAGTGCAGTCTGTTCACGGTGAGACAGCCGCAATTTCTCGCCAAATCAAGGAAACTTCATGCATAACAACAGCGCAGTGTTTCTGACCTGTCCAGCTGGAGAGTCCACTCACCTCATCTGGCCGGCCATCCGAATCCACCGTTTCTGTGTAGGGCTTGTTCTGAATGCGGTTCAGGTCCTCGTGAAGTCCGTCCAACAGGAAGGCCATGAATTCCTGGGCGTCATGCTGGGCATACCCTGTGAACTGGCTGGCCTTGCTGGCCACTATAGCCTTCAGGGAAATGAAAGGGATAGATTTCTGAATTCTTCAACAGAATCCTAAAACTAAAAGCATTCTTTAAGCATCAACGTGTTTATATTATGAGCTCTTCCAGATCTGTATGGAGCTAGAACAGTCTCAAAATAGACAAATGCACAGAAAAAATTCACAAATGTATTTGGGGATTCATATATACGTATGACTCAAACACAAATACATTTTCAATGCACACACAAATATGTTTCATTCCATATATAAGTTAAAAAAAATCCACATATAAAAAATAAGATTCATAAGCATATTTTTAAATCTTTTACACAAACAGAAAAAAATTCACAAAAATATGCATGTAAAAGTATTTGCAATCCTCATCAAATACATATGTGGAGCTTGTTACATTCATATATGAACTGTTGGATCTGCATTTACAAAGTGCTTTTAATTTGTGAACTTCGCTGCATTTGTGTGTGAGACTTTTAAGACTCCTCTGACGTGACTCCGATCCACAAATGCATTTTTTCTAAGAGGGATCGTCTGTAGCCAATCAGATGTCTCACTCCTTACAGCCAATCACCTGAGTGCCCCCCCACGAGGGGTGTTTTATGACGTCATTAAAACGCGCGTAGGCGGCCAGAGGCAGGAGGTTTTTAGCCATGGATCCCAGAGCCATAGAGAACAGAGTTGCGACAACTCCATTCACTTCAATGGGCCACCGCAATGGTGGATCATGGAGGCGTCTAATAGTTCCAAACGAAGCTTCCTGGGAAACCGTATCGCTGTGGAGAAGTCGTGTGTCTCGCATCTTTGAAGTGATTATTTAAGGGTAAGAAGTAGCAGGCCAATGTGTTATGATAACCATTTTATAAGCATATTTTAACCAAACTAACGGTGTGATTTAAAACATTATAGCTTGTCTCTTTCGAGCAGATTTTAAGATATAACGCAGTTAGCAAAGATTGAAATGGCTTTGTCCGTCTTTGCCAACTCTGCTTAACGCCTGTGAACGAAACGTTTCACTGAGCTATAATTAAGTTTAATAGCATATCTCTGTGATGTGTGAATTGATGTTGTATGGTTCACTTAAAGCTTTAAATAATGCTCAATAGTTAATATAACATTATAGGCCTAATAACTAAAACGTAGATGCTAGCATGCTATGCTGACCATGCCAACCGTCGACGTTAGTTATCTTAGCATGAATGCTCGTGGTTATTCAAGTAATTTGAACTACTAATAATGATCGATCATCATCAGTCTCTTTTGGCATGAACGACAGCTTATCACGTTATTCTCTAAAGTTACTATGAGGTGTAATGTTATAAATGCTGCGTTCAAACCAGCTTGTGAAAACCATACTAGTGAAAATTATGGCACCTATATAATTTGGTTTTCCATCGATCTTGTTCTTTTTTTAGGTCCATTAATAGGATTCCCATGTTTCCCGGAACACCATGAAGACATGGAGATTTTATAGCCTGTTGGACCCATACTTTGTTTCATTGCCCCATTTCTTCCCTTTTGGTGCGTTCCTGCCCTGTGCCTTAACCCTTAAATGCCCAACTATAGTAAAAGTTGAGAGAAAAATCTACGTATTCTGTTAATATGTCCTGGGGAGGGGCTAGTAACAACCCAATAGCAATTTTTAATTTTGGTGACCTTTGACCTCATTTTAGTTTTGTGACATATGTGTCACTCTGAGTTTCTAGGATATAAAGAGATTTGTTGTCCATCATTGTTTTGGTAGTTGACATATAGCTGAAGTATTAGGCATAGCTTATTTTTCATTAGCTTACCTGTTTGTCTACTTTATCCAGTGATGAATGGGTGCTGATCTATCGTGTGGATTCCACCATGGGGGTGGCCATATTGGAAAGGTTAGCTGGTGCAGCCAGTGTAGTGTCAGTTCAACTTTTATGCATTAGATGGCAGCACTGATGGTCTAAATATGTCACTATGGGCATTAGGTTGCAAAATTTATGTGGGGTCAGTGGTTTTGACAACCCCCAAAATTGTGTGACAAATTTGTCACAGGGGGCATTTAAGGGTTAATTTGGTCTATTAAAAATATTTTTCCAATTCTGTGTACCTTGAGCTTAGAGGGTTGGAAGGCATGGTGTGTTCCCTTCCACAGAGCCCGAAGCAGCACCGCAAAGCCAATTGCCAGCCGTCCACCAGTGCCCAGTGGGTTATTACAGTTTATCTCCGTCTCAAATGCACGATCTGCAAAACAAACAGAAAAAGGATTATATGAATTTAGACAATATTAGCGCTGATGTACCTCTCAGCTGAAAGGGCAAATTGGCTGCTTGTTATCCAATATTAAATAATAAAATAAATATGCCAGTGCTAGCCAACTTAACCTAGATTATCAAACGGCTCGTGCCTGACAACGAACTATGATATGCAATTCATACACGACTTTGTCACAAAGGTGACACATTGATGTGTATTTTTTCCCCCCCAAACGTCATTGATTAATTTGCTCTCTCCAATGTGAATCAAATAAAATGCGTATTTATATTTGTCAATTCAAACTTCCATCCAGCAAAATAAGAGTTTTATCACTCTAGTTGTGACAGAGATCTCATCTTCAGCCAGCAAACTTTTTGTAATATCCAGTGGAATGGCGTCAGTATTGGTGAGCAGAGCAATTTTCGACGGGAAGATTTTTGAAACGAGTCGAACAATGTGAAGGCGAATTTTCTTGAATTATGTAGCAGGCCCCTCAGAAATGATGAATTTACAGAAGGCCAATGACACTTAAGTTATTTTTGTTGCATTCATTGGTAATACTCAATTGCTCAAGCTGCTATGTTGAACATAATCCCCTTGGCATGACCAAAACTCACCACATCCAGGGGCTGATAAATTATTTGCCTGTATAAATCATTGACTGAACTCAACTGAACTCGCTGCACTTGACAGCACTACAAAATTACCTCACATTACGCCTTCTTAAGAAATCTTACTGCACATACATTTCAAGTTCATACATTGGTTTCACATTATTTTACGAATTAAATGTGTACATTCTTAGTTTTCGTTTAATATGGACTTCGACTTTTAGGGGGTCTTTAGGTTGTTAAAATACTCAGCCAAACGTGTGACTTGATGTACATAGACGTGAGAACCAGCCAATATCACAGAATAGCATTTTGTTATTCTGAAATCATGGTTTTTATGTTGAAAAGTATTTTTGAAATGGATGTTTAAAAATGCATTCCCACTTTTGTGAGATTACCGGTTAGAAAAAAAAAACAAAAAAAACTAGAGGCTCTTGAGAGCCTGAATCGCTCACCTGGATCTGTATGAAAATTAACTAATTCTTAAAATTACAGAAACATAATCTACTGCAGCATACCAGTAGAAAGGTACAGGATCTTACTGAAATACCAAAAAACATGATTACAATTCCAACCTCGTCCCATGCTTTCGCAAAATCATTTTTAAATGGAAAATAAATAAAATCCCTCAAAAATGTGGGAGGAGTTGCTTTCAGAACATAAGCACCCTCCCAAGGAAATCCGACAAGTCACCATTTAACGTCAAGGGCAGTAACTCCGTTAAATATTAGTTTGGCGCCCATAAGCACCCTTCCCGGGATGTGCAGATGGACGGACAGACAGACGGAAATCGCCGCAACATAATCCCCCCTCAGTCTCCGACCGGCGGGGCATAAAAATGAAAAATAAGAACAGAGATTACCATTCAAATACATCACAATAAGCACAACTATGTTTGTTTATTTTTATCCCCCCGGCATCAAAATGCCGGGGGATATAGCCGTTGCCTCGTCTGTCTGTCCGTCCGGGCGGGCGGGCGTCCGTCTGTAATCATACCTTGTCCGGGCCATATCTTGGAAACTACACATCCTATCTTCACGAAACTTCACAAACATGTTCAGCATGATGTCTAGATGTGCCTTCGGGGGCCAGGGGGATATGCCGTTGCCAGATGGCTCTTGTTTTATGTACTGTGGTCACCACTTCTTTGCTTATCCTTCATCTATTTTAGTGTTGTTATCCATTTTTACCTACCTGTCCAGGGACTGCAGGTGGAAACTAGCAAGTGTTACAATAACCAGGCATAATACATCTTCTCTTGTTACACAAGATTAATGTTTATTTGTGTATTGTCCCTGTTTTAAATAAATAAACTCCTACTCCTAAAACAACAAAATAATCCCAAAACTGAGGAATACGGAGTTTTACGGACCATACAGACAGTTGTAGACTGCAATGGCAGGGGTAAGAGAAAGAGAGCACGAGGGAAGAATAGCGACTCACCATGAAAGTAGTCACGTAGCTCACGAGTGTTTGACAGCGACTGGATGACACTGTTCATGAAGCATGTGTTGCCCAGATTGACAAGGCCTGTGAAGCCCGGAAGGCAGACCTTCTTCTCTTCCTCTTCCTCAACGCGCTCGCAGCCAGCAGGAATTGCGTGGGTCATGGGAGGCACCATACAGGTGGGCTTAGGCTGGAGGGAGAGAGACAGAGGGAAGAGAGCAGCATGCAGGACATGGTTTTATGTCAGTCACACATCACAAAATGAGCATGGTAAATCTGCGGCTAACATGATTTCATTTGGTAAAATAAAGACAGCATCTCAAGCCCCCTGCCTTTTGTGGGCACAAAAACAGTTATCAGGTCAGAGCCTGACTCATGCTTTAAATACAAATGGACCTTTCCGACCTGTCATTCACATGTAGAAAAACAACCAATCAGATTGCCCCATCTTACTTAGATCCTGCCTGCCCAAAAAAATACCACCATATTGTCCCACAAGCAATGCAATAACTAGCTGTGTGCTATAGGCGAGGTTGCTGCCTTTTTCGGAAATGGTTCTAAGATGCGCTTGGGGAATGTGTAATTCCGACGAAAGATACCCTATCCGGCTACAAGGAGCTCAATTTATCCCTTGTCCAAAGCCAAAAACACAGTTAGCGAGGTGTTTGCGATGGATTAAGTCATGTGGACGGCCTCACACGCAACTAAATGTGAACAAGATCGCCAAACACAAGGCTGGGTTTGCTCGAAGGTAAGCAAATTAAGTTTTTTGCCATTTCGCCTTCAGTAGCTATTTCATTGAAGTTGCACAACCCTTTCAACCCTTACAGAGACTTAACCTGCTCGAAAATATGCGAACAGTGTCCACTTATCCTGAAAGGAAACAAACAAGTTCTAAACGGCTGCTGTTAAATATCATTACATGTTAAAGCAGCGAGAATGAAACGGCGCTTAAAAAACTGATAAGATCAGGGGTCAATACAGCCCAAATAACATTACACGTGCTGAATTATTGGCAGCTCTGATGATTTCAGTGGTATGAAATTACGTGATCTGACCGGCACAAAAGAAAAAGGATTTTCTGGTTCAGATTAAGTTGTAGTTGACAAATGCATGCACTTACATCACCCAAAATGAAAACACATACGATACAAATACGAATTTATCCGTATGAAAACTACTAACCTTGCTTTACATGCGCAGTGAGGGCTCGAAATTAACTTTTTTACTTTGTAGAGCTACACTCCCAAGGTCAAAAAGTTAGGAGCGCGAGCCAAAATTTAGGAGCGCACACCCCAAAATCTAAAAAGCATCAATATATATATTTTTTTAATGTTTAAAAACTACAATATAACACTCCACATTAACAATGCAACTGGCTACAGCAATTGAAAGTAATAAACAATATGACAGTCTTGAGTTCGTTGATTAACCAAAGTTTCCACTACACTGGCTTTATGCCCTATCTTGAGGCCAGGATTTAAAATTGGGTCTCCTGGCTCTCTGCCCTTCCATCCATCTCTTCACTGCCTGTGAGGCATCAAATATGTCCAGAGGACCCTCCACACTGATCCGAATCAAATGTTCAACTGTTTTAGGGTTAAATGCAGATCTGACGTAAAGTCTTTGTTTTCGCCTTAATATTGCAATATGAATCGGTCTACAGAGGTTAACTTTGTTATTTGTTAGATTATTATAACATAAGATGTTATGAGTTGGATATGTTTGTTTTAAGATACATGCCGCACCCCGTTGTCATCTAATTTCTGCATTTTCAGGAACACCCAGTGTGTACATGCAAGTATATTGCTTACATGTCGAAAGACGCGCTGAAAAAATATGTTTTTATGATTTTTGCAGATAGACTACTTAAGATATGAGAGAAGAAACCGAGACGAAGATTTTAGGTCTGCCCTAGCGCAGAACCACGAGGCAGCATATTTTGATTGGTAGCAAAAATTGACAGAACAACAAACCTACTCGTTGACGCACATTTTTGACAACACTTTTTATGTTTCGCGCTTTCTCCATGTTTGGAGGGACTATCACGTTTAAAGTGTTTGGACTCAGTAGCTAACGCGCGGTAATCTACGAGATCTGGGCCATAATCTTTACGACGAACACATTGCATTTCACCTTCTTTAAACATCAGGCATTCAAAATTTCGAAGCCACTCTTTGCGAAAATAATAAAGTCAGTTCGCCGCCGGTTCGTCTGTGTACGGGTCTACGGGAAACTCCTTCATGCATTTGACATCACCCAGCATGTCAGCTTCTCCATCCACATCAAAGGCCACACACTAGACCTGATCTGCACAACTGGTCAAGAACAACCCAACCCTGTCGCCCTCTCATTTCCTACTTCGGATCACAAGGCCATTCTATTTACCATTTCTGTAGCTGTCTCTGAAATCAAGAAAAATCCACGCATCATATTTTATTACCTGAAAAACATCCAACCAGCAGACCTCATGACCTTAATCAACTCACACATACCTCCTCCTCCCTCATCCTCTCTTACTGACTTAGTCTCCCACTACAATACTTCCCTCTCTGCTGCACTTAATGCCTTACCACCTTTGAAAACATCATCCGTGTCCTTCACTATTAGTGCACCCTGGTACACCGCTGAACTTCACCAAATGAAAACAGCTGGTCGCCGTCTGGAACACCTTGCCAAGAAAACTGGTCTCACTGTTCACTCCCAAGCATATATGCAAATCACCTCCACCTCTACAAAAACGCTCTCTCCTCCGCTCGCACATCCTTCTACGGCCATCTCAATAACTCTAGAATGGGGAACCATAAACTACTCTTCTCAACAGTCAACAAAATTCTCTCGCCTCCAATAAAATACATTATTATTCATTATTATTAGAGAAGGATCAGCATAATAGGTCCCCTTTAAAAAAGGAATGGACAGCAAGGTCACTCTACAGCAACCGCTTGATGTGACATCCAGCTCTCATTGTAATTTTAGGCTAATTATTTGTCTTTCGTTGCGCTTTTTGTAATTACAACCCCAATTCCAAAAAGTTGGGACACTGTGTAAATTGTAAATAAAAGCAGAATGCAATGATTTGCAAATCTCATAAGCACACATTTTATTCACTATAGAACATAGACAACATATCAGATGTTGAAAGTAAGACATTTTACCATTTCATGAAAAATACTAGCTCATTTTGAATTTGATGGCAGCAACACATCTGAAAAAAGTTGGGAGAGGAGCAAAAAAAGGCTGGAAAAGTAAGTGGTACCAATAAAAAACAGCTGGAGGAGCATTTTGCGACTGATTAGGTTCATTGGCAACAGGTCAGTAACATGACTGTGTGTAAAATGAGCATTTTAGACAGGCAGTCTCTCTCAGAAGTAAAGATGGACAGAGATTCACCAATCTGCAAAAATCGGCAAAAATGGTTTTCAGAAGTGTTCCTGAGCCCACATGGTAATATCCTCTACAGAATGATGTTACTTTAATGCAGTGCCACCTGAGTGACTGACAGTCACGGGAATTCAATGTTGGTTTTGGGGCTTGCTGCTTACGTGAAGAGATTTCTCTGGATTCTCTGAATCTTTTGATGAAATTATGGCCTGTAGATTCCTAAATTCCTTGCAGCTGCATGTTGAGAAACAATGTTCTTAAACTGTTGGACTATTTGCTCATGCAGTTGTTCACTAAGTGGTGAACCTCATCCTATCCTTGCTTGTGAACGACTGAGCCTTTCGGGGCCGCTCCTTTTATACCTAATCATGACACTCACCCGTTTCCAATCAACCCGTTCATCTGTGGAATGTTCCAAAGTGTTTTTTGAGCATTCCTCATCTATCCCTGTCTTTTGCTGCCCCTGTCCCAGCTTTTCTGGAACGTGTTGCAGGCATCAAATTCAAAAAGAGTGAATATTTCCAAAAAGAAATAAAGTTTATCAGTTTGGACATAAAATATCTTGTCTTTGTAGGGTACTCTATTGAATATAGGTCAAAAAGGATTTGCAAATCATTATATTTCATTCCCCTAGCGGGAGATAAATATACTGTTTTAGCTCCGTTTCTTGTTCTTGTTCTTCTCCTCCTCCTGGCTTTTTCATAAAATGGGCACCACGCTTTCATTTTAAGGCCAAATGACCTGAAATTTGGAACAGGGGTAGCTTAGCAACATACACTCAGACTTTTTTTCATTTTTTGGATGCTGGCCTTAGAAATAATTTAAATAAGCTTTTATGGGTAATAATAGCCAAAAATGTATATTTTTGCCTCCTGTGCCATTATGGTCAGGCCTAAAATTTGGCATGGAGATAGCTAGGCACCATGTGTTAAGATTATAGTTTTCGTTTTTTTAGATACAGGCCTTTAAAATGCTATTATTTAGCTTATTTTGGGTAAAAATAGCCAAAAATGTATATTGACCAAAAGAAACGCAATTATGTAATATGGTGCCAAATTTCGACAAATCCATTGAGAAAGATGCTTTTGCTCTGAGTTATTTTTGGAGGCAAGTACTTCAACCATACAAATTTTCGCGGTCACAGCGCATATAATGGAGCCGCCATTCATCCGGAACCAAACAATCGGCAGCGCTTGGGTTCGAGTACCACCATTATCCTAACACTCCCATTTTTGTTTTGAGTTCCTCGTTGACACCGGGCCTATAAAAGTCCGACCAAAAATGAGTAAAAATCAGACGGGTTATAATGCCACAACTAACAGAAGTTCAACGAGAACGCGCGATTGGGATGCTACAGGCCGGAAGTTTGGTAGATGGCGTTGCCCGTCAATTCGGCGTGCATTCTGCGACAATTAGTCGCCTCAGAACCAGGTTTAATGCCACTGGACACACGGCCGATCGCCCCAGATCCGGTAGGCCACGCGTTATGACTCCAGCATCTGACCTTCATATCACAACAGACCGTCTGCTACACACCGAACCAACCTTCATTTTGTTGAAGGACACCTCAACGTCGTCCGTTACCGCGATGAAATTCTTTGTCCAGTCCTCCTTCCGTTTGTCCAACGTCACCGGCTGACTTTCAAACAGGACAACGCGTGTCCACACGTGGCACGTATCTGTATGGAGTTCCTTCGGGCCGAAAACGTGCAAATCCTTCTCTGGCCAGCGTTTTCTCCAGATCATTCACCTATAGAACACTTGCAGGGTTTTCCCTGCCTATCTAACGCCAAGACGGACCGCCTTGGTCATTTTGGCCGCCGCCTTAGTTGAAAGGGGGCTGAAAAGACGGTTCTATTTCATCACTACGGGATTCATAGAACTGCACTACGTATCCAAGGCTCTGTGCCTGACACAGCTGTCAACAAAACACAAGCTTCACATGCGTCATACCTCACGAGCGTTTACGTCGCGTGCTTACATGTCAGTTTACTCCAAGCGCACGAAATGGACGAGGCGACATTACAAACAAAAAGACGACTAGGCCTACTACGTAAACACACACGGTAACGGTAATAGTGCTGAAACGGTTAGTGATTTTTAGTATTCGAATAACCGTTTGCTATATTCGAATAGTATTCGGTTAACCGGCGAATTTTTCGAGTCACTAATTTGAAGTTTACACTGCGCTTTCTTACCGTCATCGACCAGATTGAACTGTTTCCACACGTCGGATCGCCGCTTGTCCATTGTGAAGACTGACTGAAAATTAGCGCCGAGCAGACAAACTATTGCGCGCTGTAGCGTAGGCTACCAGTCCAGCTACATGTTTCATGATAAAAAAAAATCCTGTCCTCATTAAGTTTTTATTTTTTTTTTTTTTTTTTGTTGCGGTGAAACACTAGATTATAGTAATAATAATAAAAATAATAATGAAATTCATATTGAAACGGGTATGTTTTTTCTCTCTCTCTAATGAGCTGACGCGAACCTGTAAGTAGATGACAGGTCGGGGAAAGATGGGCTGCTCTGTGCTCCGGGAAGCCTGGCGAAAAAAAAAAAAAAAAAAAATACTACTAGTACAGGAGAAGAAAATTAAAAAAAAAATCCTTTGATGATCAATTGGAATCAGCCTGTGAAGGATTTTTTTAACACTTACAAGACTCCGTTATTTGGTTCCTGAAGAAGAAATCCTTCTGCCTTGGGGAAACAGGACCGGTACATCCTTCACGGTTTGGAGAGTATACTTTTCAGCGGACTGAGTGAATGAGGACTGCGATAAGGTCTGTAGAGGCCCAAGATTTCACTTTAAAACAAGCTTTTCGCACTTGCTTTTCCTGCCCTATAAATTCCCGAACTACCTGTATCGGCATCAAGATTGAAATCCAGAACGAAATATTATGAACTGCCTTCCCCCGCCTTAATTTGTTATATTTCGTTTCATTGCTTTATTCTCTCTTTTTTGCATTCTGGAGTTTAAGCATCGGAGTTGATTTGTTTTTGTTAATCAGTTGCATAAGTGTCTTGGCGACATTGTCGCGTCTTTTTCTGTTTGAATTGCGTGACCGAAAGTTATAAAGGTAACCTGAATTGCTACTTGCATAAAGATTCGGGTTTTTTTTTTTTTGAACTTCGTGCTCATTGTTATCCGTTCTTGCATACCACTGCTTAGGAAATAGACGCGCAGTAAATGCTTACTGTTTTTTTCTGTTTCTCTATTTTTATTTTAGAAAGCATGATAAGATCTTGTTGTTTCCGAATTTATGCTTGATCCTTCAAATATATATTGCGTTTATGCAAATGACAAAAAAATCAACGTGATTGCTTGTTTTGCTTATTTCTGGTTATTTCCGCTGTGGGATGGATGGAGGAATTCTTCAGCTGGCAGTTGAAGGCTGCCTGGCGCCCGCACTAACTTTTTCTTGAGTTTCCCCGTTTTATCTGTGCTACAGCGCGCTGCTCGTCACGTGCTTAAAATAGGTTAAGGGCCGTATTCAATATTCGAATAGTAATTTACTATCCGAATACCCAGAATCAAATGAACGGATACGGTTAACCGTTTCAGCACTAAACGGCAAGAGATTTTTCTTGAGGCAAAACTAATTTTGTCCGAGATAAAAGCTGGGTTTTACTGGAGTGAAGTAACGAGCGTAACGTTAGTTCCCGACTGGCATCCAGACGAGACAGCGAAAGAACAGGGGCAATGAAAAAAATAACAGCCTTCTTTGCCAAAAGGCAAAGACTTGAGGAGAGAGAGAGGTGACAGATAAGGCAAATTCAGCAGATTTACAACAAGCCAATGGCTCCGTGAGTCAGGGTCAGACTGAACCCAAACCTGAGTGAGTGAGTAACGTCACACGAGCAGGGGTGAAATAGTGGAGAGTAAACACAGGTAAAGTCAGTTTAACCACTGTCTTGAATGACGCTGAGAGTTTATTCACTTACTTTCTGATGGTTTGTATTCGTCATAAAGGGGAAACTGTGTGAGTTAAACCACCTCTGTATTCACCGCTACAACACTCAGCACGTTAACATGACACTCAAGAAAACCGAATTATTGGCTTAGTCCGACTATGATCGGGTTTTTAAAGTGCATGTAAACATCACAGTCGGACCGAATTAACCTACCCAGATAATTCGATTGATAGTCAAATTATTCTCTGCTTGTAAACGTCCTTTCTGCTGAGTCGGACTTTGCGTTCTGCGCATGCTCGAGCAGTGTTGTTGCCGGAAACATCCAGCGACACAAACGGCCTTGGCCCGACCGAAAATACACTTTTGGATGGACAAAGAGATGTTTTGTGCTTCATCAGCTGTTAGGTTTTGTTTTTGTGAATCACTTTGCTTTGTTTGTGTGAAAAATTCTATACAAATTTATTTAAAATAAATGTAATTATAATGTTCATTGATCAATTCGTGATTATTCACTTAACGCCCAACAATCCAAAGGTGTGTTCATAAACTTTGCAAGCCACGCATATCGCTCCCCGCCCTCTGCCACCTTGGTCTCAAATAAACCCAGGGAAAACCCTGACTTGTGGGGCATTCTGGATAGAGCGATCCGGAGACATCAACCACCGCAAGCTTAAGTACGTCAGCTAAGACGAGCACTGACCGAAGAGTGGAACAGCGTTCCACAAGCAACAATCAGACGTCTGGTGATGTCTGTGAGACGCAGGTGTACCCCCACGCGCGACACTAACAGGGGACATACGAGATACAGATAGTGTCATTTGTGTTTCGTAGTGTCGAACTTCATCTTGTTAAATAAAAGCCAACATGGCGATATTCCAACCCGATTTTCCGTTATATCTATTGTCTGAGATTCCTTCTTTCATTTGATACCAATGAAGTGTTGATTAATAACAATTACACTCGATAAAATCAAGAAATATAAAATTGCGTTTCTTTTTTAGGTCAGTATATATTTTTGGCTCCTATACCATCACATCAAGGCCAAATGACCTGAAACTTGGCGCAATGCACTAAGATGTTGTTTTGTTGCTTTCTTTTTTCAGTTTTTGTTTCCTCTCCCAAAAAAATCTAATTCAGGCTCGTGTGCAGTGGGAAATTATTAAATAGTAACAGTTACGCTATAGCCTTACTGTTTGAAGGAGAACATTTTGCTTTGATTAAAAATGTTATATTTAATGTTTTTTCAAGTCCGTTATTTTCACAAAAAAGTATATTTTACAAGAGATGCGGGGTGATTTCGTAATAGTCCTTTTTTGCATGGGGGCAATTTTAGACGAGTCCATTTCTGCTCGACTGAGGGATGGGGAGTGAAATATCCTGCATTTGTGTTGACTTTCTAGTTGAATTCTTTTTATTCACGTTTCACACAACGTCCCATTGGAATTGGGGTTTGTATATAGATATTTTACAACAACATATGCTCCCATCCAGACAACGTCTCTTCCAGGAAAGCCCTTGCATATTTCAGCAAAACAATGCCAAACCACATACTGCATCCATCAAAACAGCATGGTTTCGCAGTAGAAGAGTCTGAGTGCTGAACTAGCCTACCTGCAGTCCAGACCTTTCACCAATAGAAAACACTTGGTACGTCATAAAACAAAAAATCCAGCAAAGACAACCCAGGACTGTCGAGCAGCTGAAATCCCACATATAACAAGAGTGGGACAACATTCCTCTCCCAAAACTTCAGCAACTGGTCTCCTCACTTCCCAGACGTTTACAGACTGATGTTAAAAGAAAAAGGGGATACGAAGCAATGGGCACAAGGCCCTATCCCAACTTTTTCAGATGTGTTGCAGCCATCAAATTCAAACTGAGCTAATATTTTTCATGAAATGGATAAAATGTCTCACTTTCGACATCTGATTTGTTGTCTGTGTTCCATTGTGAAAATGTCAGTTTGAGATATGCGAATCATTGCATTCTGTTTTTATTGACATTTTACACAGCATCCCAAATTTTTAGGAATTGGGGTTGTAAATCATTGATTTTGATAATTGTGCAGCTCAGCCATTTTTTGTGGTGATCAGTAAGGGGTCTATTCTCCCATGCGCATAAGTCGAAAAAAGCGCGTGGCTACGCGCTTTTCAGCCTACACGTATTCTCCCCTTGACTTAAGTCTGTGCATTACACGCCCCGAAGGCAGTTACGCACTTCGGGTGGAAGAAGGCCAAAATCTGGGCGTTTCTCATGCAATTAACACTTACGCGTATTCTCCCCCTGGCTTGCGCGCTTTTTCAGTTAAGCGCTTTTGAGGGCTGTATTAAGGTCAAGCGCCAATATTAGGCGAAATAGAATATTGCGTTTGTCAATTATAGGCCGAATTTTAACCTTTGTTTTATTTTATTTAACAAGGTAAAGGTTGAGACATTCAATAATGGATTGTTCATCCTTATTTCTAAACTACATTTCTCATAACCATAATAAATTATCACACAAAATCACCACATGATATTACGCAACAGCCTGTTCTCCAATTAGTTCAATTGCAAACACAGCAATTAATTAGAGTATAAATAAGACCATCATTCTACCATGCCCTCAAAATCTAAAACCAAAATGCCAGTCCTGCATTTGCTTGCACTCTTGCGTGAGTGGGAAAGAGTAAGAGGAGCGTGCCGAGCTCGAAGACGACCACGCATATATCGGCCTTGTTTGGACATCCTGGGACTAACAGACACCAAGTGCATCCAGCGCTTTCGTCTGGACCATGAGGCAATCATCTATCTTTGCCGACTTCTGGATGAACAGCTCTCCAGTCGCAGCAATCATCCACAAAACATACCCGTGGTCATCAAGGTCACAACTGCGCTGTCGGTCCTGGCATCGGGGTCGCTCCAGAGAGTGGCTGGTGACGTCGTGCACATATCACAGGCGTTTGTGTCAAGGCGACTGACACAGTTCGTTGACGCTATGCTGCACCACATCAGCCACTTCATAAAGTTCCCCGAAACACCCGCTGAAAGACAGAGTTTTAAGGGGGGGGTTCTACCGGGTCGCCGGGTGCCCCAGTGTTGTGGGAGCCATTGATTGTACTCACATTGCAATCAGAACCCCTTCCACTAATGAGAATATGTACAGAGACCGTGAGCGTCGGCACAGCATTAATGTTCAGGTTGTGTGCGATCATGATCTGGCGCATATTAAACATCTGCGCCAAATTCCTGGCTCGCCCCATGACGCCCCTCGTGCTGCGCAACTGCTTGAAATGCCAAAAAATACAATAAATATTTGAAACCTAAGCTTGTTTCCAGTATTTATCACAATGATACTTTGAGTATAGGCAAATAAAAATGACCATTTTACGGAACCCTCCTTCATCCGTATCCACTCCAAGTTCTTCTCCATGCACTTCCACTGCAGAAAGAGTGGATGCCACCTCCTCCTCCAGTGCAGTGAAATGCACAGGGGATGATGGTTCCCCACCACCTGTTGCGTGCACTCTTCTCCGGTGTGCAGAGAGCCTGGCTTTAACAGCGCCCCGCAGATCTCGCCATTTATGCTTTAAATCGGGGATACTGCGCTTACATCTCCCCACCGAAGCCACATCCAGAACGATTTGCGACCAAATCGCAGCTTTCCTCCTCGGATCAGCCTTCAGTGCCCCCTTGCCATACAACACCTAGTGGTGCCTCTTCACTGATTTCACCAATACCTCCAACTCCTCATCAGTGAAATTTGGTTTTCGGCTCGACGTGCCATTGTTTTCATGTTCTATTAACAAATGTTACTTCCCTATATGCTCTACATTGAGCCCTACCCTGTCCAATTTGTTAATCAATTTTAGCCAATAAAGAATAGCCGACATGGGAAGAATCATTATCAGTAAATGGGATAATTGATTACAATTAAGTACTAGGCACAAGTTCAAGTGAATGTGTCACTCAAATCGAATGGGACATAATAGGCTACGGATATGGAATTGCGTGATTGTTGGGGTGGGGGATGACCGCTTGCGGAATTATTCAATCAACGCAAAGCATGTGTTTCACGATCGTTAAAATTGTTTTAATGAAATAAGACCATTTGAAACGTTTTTATGCAATTCCATTGCTTTCAACCCCTGAGTAAAGAAAAGCGTGAGAACTCCGGAGTCATAATTGATTTTCATGTTACAAGTGGTGAAATCCACCATAACGCATGTGAAACTGATAAACCTCCGTGCTCAAGAACTTTAGTTCTGCCTGAGAACCTCTTTCAAACGCGCTGATTTAATAATTGCTGACATATAGCACGGGAAGGTGAATATAACACTAAAACTCAGGCCAAATGCGTGAAAGTTGGCAACCCTGTGAGTTTGAGATTTCAAGTGCGCAATTTCTAAATGAGATCATATATACTGTCTTTGTTATTTTTGTGTGACTAGAATGTTCTCTTTATTGGTCTTCTTCCCTGTCTTCCACGGAACAAACCGGCTGGTGTAGGTGGGGCACATTTTCAATGCTCTGATTGTGCTGGCTGAGAAGCGCTAAATTCCTTATTTGTTATTTCATTATCGCGGTAATTTGTTTGTTTGCATAGCTTTAATGTCACGGTGGCTAGAGTAAGACATAAAAAAAGAGATGTCTGCATTAATTCTTGTAATTGGCACAGACATACATAGGCCTACTATTACAGCAGAATATTCAAATTTAAAGTCTGGTTTGCGTTTTCCATGGACTACAACTGCATTTTCACGGTTAATCAGAAAATCCTTGTTCCATGTTTTCCTGATAGCCATAATCAATGAGCTTGGTACAGAGTCTGCCTCTCTTTTGGATTAGTCACACCTCTTTCATAAGGCCGCCTGCATTCTGAAGTTAAGCGCTGTGGGCGTGATCGAAGCGCGTAGAGGAGAATACGCGTAACTCAAAAGCGCTTGACTCGAATCACGTAAAAAAGGACTTACGCACAAATGGGAGAATAGACCCCTAAGTGAGCAGGTTGTAACAGATTAGGCGCTCATGTGGGAATTATAATCCAGTTTGATTAAGCCTTAAGGCCTAGACAGTTTTTCCTCATTCCCTTGGTTTACAAATGGTGAGTTGGTCCATTTGGGCATAATTTTTCGAGCATTATGGTACCTCTCCCCACTTAACAAGTTGGCGGGCAGGTCCTGTGGGGCTTGCATATTTGTTTTTACATTTTTTGCTCACCTGCCCGAAAGGCAAGTGGGCTTATACCATGGTCTGTTTGTCCGTCATGCGTCGTCCGTAAACATCACATCTTCTCCTCTGAAACTACCAGGCCAATGAAGCTGAAACTTGATATACATGTTCCTATCAGTGAGGACACCGATTTGTTCATGGGGTTTGAATCCGATTCTCAATATGGCCGCCACAGCAGCCATATTGAAAATCCCAGATAGTGCCTTATTTGACCAATTCTGCAGCTACTGAAGCAAAATTTGGTGTGTGTATAACTAGCTAGAGATAAATCTGGCATTTTTTTTTTTTTTTTTGGGGGGCTGTATTTTGATTTTTGACCTTTATTTGACCTTTGCACTCTGGGCATGCACGCAAAGTCAGTTATATAGCAGTTGTGATATTTTCTTGAAAAGTTCTGCAGTTATGAAGCTAAAACTCTCTAGGGATGACAACAATAACAGTAATACCAAACACTGAAGTTTTTGTTTTGTTGCAATAATTCAAAATGGTTGCCATAGCAACCATATTGTAAATTCTATTTTTAGCCATTTTGCTGCCATTTTTGCAGATATTGTTCTGTAATCTGGTACCTAGTTCATTTGCAGTGAAAAGCAAGATGTGTCAGATGATTTTTGCTGAATTTTGAATTCTGACCTTGATTTGACCTTTGCACATTAGCCATGCTGTCTAAATCACCTATACATGGCAATTTGTTTATAAATGTTCTGGTTAATTTCTGCAGCAGTACAAATGAAATATTTCCAAGATGACATGAGCACCATTTCAATCTATGCTGAAGATTTTGTTGCATTTGGGTTATTAGAAAATTCTATTTTTAGCCATTTTGCTGCATTTTTTGCAGATAATTATGTTTAATCTGTTACCTGGTTAATTTGTAGTGAAAAGCACCGGCGATGATTTTTGCTGAATTTTGACCTTGATTTGACCTTTGAACATTAGCCATGCTGTCTCAATCACCTATACATGGCAATTCGTTTATAAATGTTTTGGTAAATTTCTGCAGCAATACATATGAAATATTCTAAGGTGACGTGAGCACCAATTTAATCTATGCTGAAGATTTGGTTGCATTTGGGTAATTTAAGATGATTTCCATAGCAACCATATTGAAAATTCTATTTTGGGAATCATATTGCTATTTTAGGTGATAATTAGTGATGCACCGATACCGATACCAGTATCGGGTATCTGCCCGATACCTCGTTAATATACACGTACTCGTACTCGTCCACATTTGCCGATACCACGCACCGATACCACTTAATGTAAGACGCAAGGTAACTGCCTGCTCACGGTCGCATAGGCTACAGTATGTTGTGTTATCCGACTTCTATGTCTAGGGGGAGACAGCGAGTTAGAAAAAATATGAGAGAGAGCTTTATAGTCATCACATCACATGCAGGCATACGCGCATACACACAAGAGGTGTATAGTAAAGAAGTACATGTAGGCAACTTCGTTACAGTACTTAAGTAGTTTTTTGAGGATTTGTACTTTACTCAAGTTTTTTTTTTTTTAAAACCGGGACTTCTACTCTACTACATTTAAAAGATAAAAAGTATACCTTTTCTTCGTTACTTTGACACTGGCCACTTCACTACTCGTTACAAATTAAAATATGTATATAATTCATCATTTAAGGATTATCTGGATGCGGTGTGTTCAAGAAGAACAACAGTGCTCGGCAGGGTTTCTTAAGCGTTTTGTGCAGATGTTTCTGCCAGCGGACATGGAGCTGCAAATTTATGCACGCAATTACAATATTCTATCACTAGATGGAACACCCGGATCAGTTATTGAATATTTACAAGCAAGCCGAGCTCGCACAAGCACACACCCACAATCACACACACACAGACTGAGAATTGTGAATCTTCTTATTTTACGACAAATATATTAGTAACATATGGTTACCTTAAACATTTTAGTTGTGGTTAAGTTAAATCTTTTTTATTTGTCATTTGTGTAATTGAAATATGGCGATACCACACACTTTAAGTGATGCCTTGTTTGCTTTGAAAGCTATTATTGACTTTAGTTGGATTGAGAATGCCTATGAATGTGTGTAGAAACTATCTGTGGCAATTAATAGTTCTACTGACTTTTTATGAAGTTGGGTGTGTTACCTTGCCTATGCAGCAAGTTTACTTTTCATTTGTCAAGCTTCAGTAATGTTTTGCCTTATTTGATGGCAGTGCTAGTTCAAAGGCTTTTTGTCAGGCCTAAAAACAGAAAGATTAGCAGTTAGGCCTACTCTTTTTTTCTTTTTTTTTTTGGAAATAGCCATGTGTGAATCGTTTGATATTGGCGTCTTTTGGGCTTGTTATAGAAAGAAAATAAAACCTGTACTCCGAAATTGTCATTGTATTTTCCTGGAAAACATTTCAGCAATATCGGTATTGGTACTCGGTATCGGCAAGTACACAAAATGAAATATTCGTACCCGTATCGGTTTTTAAAAAAGTGGTATCGGTGCATCCCTAGTGATAATGATGTGCATTTGATTACCTGCTTAGCCTGTAATGAATAGCAACATTTATCTGATAGTCTTTGCTTTGTTTCGAAAGACCATTTTGTTAAATGCCATCAAAATCACTCACAATGCAATGTAGCAATGTAATAAGTTAGGCAGGTGAGCTACAGTGCCGTGACACAATTTTTTGTTTTTTGATGGATGTTCTGGGTGAGGGTATACTTCAAAGTACAATTGGTTGACTTAACAATTGGTTTTCTGACTGCACTCGCAAGTTCAATGTTCAAAGTTGCCACGAGCCCCGAAGGAACACAAAAGACTAACACAGGTAGAAGTTAAATAGATGAAAATGTGCAGTAAGTCAGGATCTGGGGAGGCTTCTAAAATCACTTGTTAGAAATGCCAGGCTGGTGTAATTACTTAATCACCTGTTTTGGAGTTTGCATTGACTGAGGTGAGAAGTGGAATTTGCATCCACGGCTGAGGGGTAGCGCCCGCTTTGCGGGGCTATTGTTTTTTGATAGTTAAATGTTTGCAGTGCTGTGTTTGCAGAAAGATTTATTTGTTTCAACTACTATAATAATGGATTGGATTTTGTCTTAAAGGAGGAGACCGCACCTCGGCAAAGTATATTTCAGCGGAAAGTAGAATTTTTGAAGTGTCTGAAACGCATAGTTTTATAAATTTTAATTTGGTAATGATTCAGAGCGACGCATTTTTAAACCAGAAAGTCTTCAAATCGGCGTCAATACCAGGGGGCAGACATTTTTACTTGGGGAATCTAAGGCTGCGTTCAGAATGCACACTTATCCACTCGCTCACTCACTCTATATTGTTTTCAATGTAGAACATTCACTACACAGTGCCCTACATAGTGGGTGAGTGTGCATTTCAAACACATTATCCAATAAAACGGCAGTGCCGCGGTGCTTGTGCGTCAGTCATTCATTTATGTGATGTCAGGTGTTCTCTTTCCTTTCATCCGGGCCATGGAGTAGTTCAAAGGGCCTTCAGTAAGCTCTCCCTTTATGGCTTGGCTGCCCGCAAGCTGTTTTTATTTAAGCTGGCCTGATTAACAATCAAACAATTTATCGACTGAGCGACCAAGACCAATACGTGACCAAAAATTAGAAATGGTAATGAAAGGTGAATTCCCATTGCCAACATTTATTTAATTGATATGGCATTGTCATCCTCATTAATGCGCAGAAAACGCCTCATAATTTTGTGGTGCAATGCATAACAATGTTATCAAAAGTAAATTAGACTGTCGTCGGTTTTTACCAATTAGTCTGAGCAACTGTGGCGAAACGGGAGATGTAAACTGCAAGAGGTTTAGGTTATTAAGCATTTTTAAAGGTGAAGTTTCCAAAGATCAAATTCAAAATCAGAAGATTCCCCAAGTAAAAATGTCTGCCCCCTGGTATTGAAGCCAATATGAAGACTCGCTGGTTTAAGGGGAGGAGAAACCCAAAAAATTATGGTTTTTCACAATTTTTATCAAAATTTTAATTTTGGTCTTAATTAAAAGTTTAATCATTCATAATTAAGAGCAGGTGGATGCGTCGCGCGTTAGGAGGGCAGAGAAGGCCAACCTAGACTCTGAAAAAGGCAAAAGAAAGAGCAAATCACTTCAATCTGCTCAAGAACAGGACAATCAGAGGGAGCAGGAGGGAGAAGTTTATGCTTCAGGGGCATTTTAATGTTCTAGGTTTACCGTTACAATGATTTGTAGGTGTACTTTGACTTTAACCTGGATTTTCTCAAAACCTGATTTTTGCCCCGATTGCTATCATTTAAGGCACTATATCTCACTTATTTGTGGAGCTTTTCTCATGAAATTTTGACAGAAGTCTGTGTACATATGAGGAAGTGTACTGAACTAAAAGTTTTGGTTTAGCACTTTGGGTCTGTGAATTATGGTGATTTATATTTCATATCGAGGGGGCGAAAAATGGCAAAATCCTCATTTACCCCACTAAATCTCTAGTATTATGTGTAAATGCTTTATTCTAGTTCAGAAGAAGGTGTAAACATAACTAAATCTAATAAAAAAAAAAAAACCTGATTCAAATATCTTGCTTCAGTCCTGAGATATAAGGCAAAGAAATAATGGTGAAATCGGGGTGGCGGCCATCTTGAATCATATGACCTGATTATGCAAATTAGGTCAAATTCATATTTTTGTGAATTTTTAGGTCATATACTGTCAATACACCAAGTGTGAATGATTTCTATCCAAAAATGACAGTTTTTTTTCCCAAAAGGTTTCTCGTCCCCTTAAAAATGCGTTGCACTGGATCATTACCAAATTAAAATTTATGAAACCATGCATTTTAGACACTTCAAGTATTCCACTTTCCGCTGAAATATACTTTGCGGAGGTGCCGTCTCCTCCTTTAACAACCTTTCTTTGTTTGATCCTCAAACTAATTGATGGTAGGTGTGCTTCCCTGATAGAGGGGATTGTCCTTGCTTTATTAATTGCATCATAGGTGCCTTTGAGCTATGATGGCTCTTGCAGCCTTGCCTAGAACTTCGATAGAACACTTGAGTGCTACATTTTTTTTTGAGTGTTTCTTCTAATAATGGTTGTTCAGGACAAGGAAGCTTTATCTGACTGTTTTTTTGTGTGAGATTTGGCTATGTTTGCAGAAGCGTATTGGCTGTGTGGTTTTCCAGTGTTTGGCATAATGTTATGGTGCTGGTTTCCTGACTTCTCATGAGATCCGGAGAGGTTTGTGTGCTCTTGTCTGCCTGGACCTTGCGGACGCATCTTTGATGTTGAGCTCTGCGGGGGCGTCTTTGGCATTGGACTCTGCGGGGGACTTTTTAGGTGCTGGACCCTGAGGAGGCGACTTTGGCATTGGACCCTGCGGGGGCGTCTTTGGCATTGGACCCCACAGGGGCGTCTTTGCCGTTGGACCCCACGAGGGAGTCTTTGTTGTTGGACCCCGCAGGGGAGTCTCTGCCATTGGTCTCTGCTGTTGGACCCTGCGGCCGCGTCTCAAGCACTGGACCCTGCGGGGGCGTCTTTGCCGCTGGAGCCTGGGACTCTGGACTCTGCCGGGCATCTTCAGTGTACGGGGCTGCCCAGGAGGGTCCTTTGTGTATAGCGCTGCACGGGAGGGTTATTTGTGTTTGACGCTACCCTGGAGACCCCTTTGCCTTTAGTGCTGTTGAGGAGGGTCCTTTGAGTTTGTGCAGCATGGGAGGTACTAGATGTCCCTCCATGGACCCTCTGAGTTTTTCTTTTGTGACTGGAGTCACCATTTAAGGGAGGAAGTGCTACGACTCTCAGCTGTCTCTAGTGGCCGAAAGGGATGGAACAGTTCAAGTAAAAAAATCCGAACCATTCGGTTCGCTAGCCACGGTTCGGGGCATGTATGTATTGTTCAGTTCAAGGCATCCGCAGAAATGAAAGAGAAACTCATCAGTAGGTGCGGATGAGTGTCAAGTGCAATACTCGCGAGTTCAGTTCATCTTTTTGTGCCGAAAATGATAACGTGCAATTGGCGGCAGTAACGCTGTATTTTTATTCAAGTGACATTTGAAACCTAGGCTGTGTCCAAATAGTAAAGAAAACGTCCTATCCACCAATTCCTAACCCCTTCAGTGGCGGCCCCAGAACTGGGAATGGGGGCGCGGGGGGGCAGCAGGCAAAGATGCATGCCTTTATGACAACAATTACTCCTAGCTAGTTCTCAATCATTTTCCCTTATTGACGCGTTTTCCAATTATAGTAATAATCCATTGGCAATTGAAGACACGGCTTCTCTCCCCATGCGATCTAACGGCGATGGGCTAAATTCGGTACAGAAAAATAATTTACTTATTGGCTAATAGGCCTATGCTTTACGAAGGACAAACTGCTTTGATACTTCCGCGCTGCCTTTTCAGGCGATTTAACTTGCGCTTCACGATTGTTTAAATTCCTCACTTAAAAACAGAAAAACTTCCATGCATAAAGACTTAAATTCCACGTGAGAATCACTGAAATTCGCGTTGATTGAATAACAAAATATCGCCTTTCACTCTCGGTACAGCGTGGGTTGATTAAAAAGTCGGACGTGGCAATTAAATATTAAAAGCGTGAGACTCAAGCCATATGCGTGAGAGCAGACAGGTATGCCATTTTGAATAATGTTGATTTAAATGCAGCAAATACACATCCAGATGAATGATTGTCATCTTACCTTAACATGGAGAACTAGCAGCACCTGACAGTGTGGAGTTTTCTCGGAGTGAATCTATTATTTATTATGAAAATGATTGAGAACAGGTCAGGACTAATAATTGTTTTTAAGGGATAGGCCTATTCTGTGCCCCCCCCATTCCCAGTTCTGGCGCTGCCACTGAACCCCTTTCCTTTCACCTTTGAAAGAAAACGTCATAAGGTAAGGGAAATGTGTAAAGTGTAATTCATTAAAGTTTAGCAAGACAAGCGCGCTAATTAGAGAATCTGAATGCACTTACACTAGGCAATCATGCATCTCTCCTCCGTCATGCTCATTCTTGTGATTGGCCGGATGAATGGCAGTCGCTTTAAATACTGCTGCCACATGGAACTGTGGGATAGCGTTATCTCCTTTCTTTTCGAAAAGGATGGTTCTCTGTATCCTATGCTAAAGGAGGAAAATTAGGAAGCACAGAGACACCTTTCCTTAACATTTTACCCTTTGCGCAGATTACAAATAACGCCAATTTTTCCTGTTGTGCATGAGCCTATTTAAGGCTTTATACCTCAGTATTTATGCCATAGAGACTGTGGAAAACTATTTTAGAGAAGCAAGACATTTGGAAATTCAATGTGTATCTTGTCAAGTGTTTATGTTCCTCATATTCTTAGCCAGAATTTTGTTTGTTGTGAACTTTTTTTGCCAAATAAATGAAAAGTATGTTGAAATTGACAATGCCCCCCCTCTTGCTGTACAAAAAAAACATACCGAACCGAAAACCGTGATACCAGAACCGTTATACAAACCAAACCGTGTCTTCTGTGAACCGTTCCACCCCTAGTGGCCGAAGGGCTTTTTTTTTAGGTGTTTTTTTTTGCGTCTGGTGTTTATTTGATTGCAGGATTGGTGAGTTTAGAGTCCAACAAACCAATCCCCAACTCACCATGACAAATGGTTCAAAAGTTATAACAGATCAAATTCCATTCAGGTAATATGGGGGATGGTAGGGCTGAACGATTGATCGTTTTCTAATGGAAATCGCGATTTGAAACAATGCAATTTTGTAATCGCAGAGGCTACGATTTAAGACTGACGCTATGCAGAGCTTCTGACTGACCCAGGATCTGTTGTGTCTCCTATTGTACAACTACAAGCTGTCTTCCTTGAGCGACAGTCATGCCGAGTCAAGCTCACCAATCAGATGCGGCATGCCACACGCGTATGGAGGTAAATCCCAATCTTTATTTAAGAGCGTGGTATTTCGACGTGAGAGCAGACAAATCAATTTCATGCATAGATTTTTTTTTAAGTTTTCCCCCAAAATTCTGCTCTTGCATTAAAATAGCCCCCGCTTGCGCTAGGATCTGCTGCTGCGTGGGCAGATTTATTGTAGGCAAACTTCAGCCTTTTCCCCTCGCGCACAAAACTGCCTCTCTATGCTTGAAACATTTCTGCTTGTACTCGGAACATTGCTGTTCGTGCTTGGATTTTTTCTCTTCCTGCTCATAACTGCATATGCACGCTTGAAACGTTTCTGCTTGCACAGGAAACATTTCTACACACGCTTGGATTTTTTTTTTTTTTTTCACCCGGTACATTCCTGTCAAAAATCGCCCACTAATAGAATGCCAGGTTCCTTATTGACAAGTGAAATTATCACTGCCTCGTTGAGGGCCCATTCCTTTAACTTCATACAGTGTACCGAGGGGCGGTGATGCTTAGGCAGACCCACTCCGGAAGGCACCGAGTATATTTGGCTGTACTGCTGTGAGTGCAGTCGCTTATTAAACTACTGTACGTTACTTTTTAAATTATATTGCCATCTAGCTAGCTAGCTAGCTAACGTTAGCTATGGAAAATCCTTGTAAACAATCGTAATATTAAAGCGATGTGATTTGGTTTTGCCCTAACTTTACCATGTTAGCTAGCTGTAATAGGCATGTTTTGCAATCACTGGTACAGCTAACAAGCTAGTGAAGTTGGGGCAAAAAGAAATGACGACCCCGCTTAATTATGACGATTGTTTTTAGGAAAAATGTTACTTTGATTACTGATAGATTGTGCAACATTTGGATGCCGCTGAGCCATAAGTGAAAGACCCACCTACTAATGTCTGACATTTTATTTTTATTTTATTTTTTTAAAGAAGGGCAGAGGTAGGGTCATTTTATTTTGATTATTTGACTGAGTGATAATAGAATGACCCATCTATTTAATTATTTCAGTGTCAGATTGTTGACAACATAGATCCTTTTTTTTTTTAAATGCTTTTTTTCTCCCTCTAACTTAACCTGTCGCAGTCTTGAGCCATAGAACACTGACCTATCTAATGAAGTGTCAGACTGTTTACATAGGGGCAATATCCTTATTTCCTTTATTGGAATTCTTTAATTCTGTTATTCTTACGAGTATTACTACTCATTTAACTTAAACTAGCTCTCTTGAGCTATAAGAGTATGGCCTACCTATTTCAATGTCAGAGAATGTTTACAGAAAGGGAAAGTGCTGTTTTTGTTGTTGGAACTGTTTCATGTTATATTTCACTTTTACTTTTTTATTTAACTTAACACAATGAAGGATTGTTTTTGAATTACTTTTATTTTTATAAGACAGCCAAAGTTGGTTCTTTTAGTTCTTTAGTTGTTCTAACAGTACCCTTGGTCAAGGGCTTTAGAGAATGTTCATGATTCTTGGTAATAAATACATGTTGAAAGCAATTCTTAAGCTTTTCATTCTCATCCTTGCATTAGAATATATAGTATGTAATGTGTTGATGGCGTTATATAGTATTTTTTCACATGCTTTATAACTATTACTGTACTTGGTGAATATTGAACTGAAGCTTGAGCCCAAGAAATATTGTGAATCAAGTCACAATCACATTATCTGCCAGAAAAATCGCAATTAGATATTTTTCTCAAATCGTTCAGCCCTAGGGTACGGTGTGATGAAGTAATAAGAAGAATGTGCCATGCGTCAGTGTGCATGTGAATAGTGTGGGAGCAGAGACATCAACATCCATCCTTAAGGAAAGTGTTAAGTCTGAAGCACATTTGAAGGCTCTTACATGACTTCGTGAATGAATGCAGTTAATAGAGGATTGAGTGATGGGTAAAAAATAGGCTGCAGAGTGAGAGAAACCTCAACATCCATCATTTAAAACTTCTGAAGTTGCAAAGGGGGTTTGGAGGCTTTAGCCATCAAATTGTGGGAGTATAAGGCAACTGGATGAATATATCCGTGACTACCTGAGTCCACTGCCGGTAGTTTTTTTGGAGCGTTTTTTGTCATTTTATTTTGCTACTATCATAAACCGCCTTCTCGAGAATTCAGTTCAGTAAACAATTAACCTGTAAAAATCAAAAGTCATTAATTTTGTTTAATTGTAAAGGAGTTGCCAAAAGACTGATGTTTCAGCAAAATTAGATTTTCACATTAAAGACTGTTGATATCAGAGGATAAAGGAAAATTTATTCAAAAGAATAAATATTTGGTCTGCAAATCTTAATAATAATACTAATTAATATTATATTATTACTATTATTATTATTATAATGCCATGGGCACTGTAGCTTACTTGGTTTATTTCAGGCTTTATTGTAAGCTCACAAGTGGTAGTATTTTTTTACGCTAGGGTCCAACACTGGGACAATGAAGACAATTTTTGTAATTTGCATAGGGGAAAAAAAACATACATATATAAAATTGCAAAGGACAACTAGAATGTGTTTTTACTCGTAAAAACGCACATCTTCCCCCCAGCCCCCTTCCCTGCCTAACCCACACTGTTAGAAAAAAATGTATTTTTACAGGAAATATTCTGTAATGTTTTACAGTTTTTCTCCGTTTTCCATATAAAATGGAAATGCGTGTTTATTTGCTGATTTTTGCCGTTATTCCATGGTTTACCCTTAAAATTACAAACAATCAACCATAATCTAAGATTACAACAATTATACAAAGGACCACCTTGCATTAGTCCTTTCCAGACCAGCCTGACGCACTGACATTTATGATAGTCATAGCCAGCACTTTTTGACCTTAAGGGGTGATCTGGGGTTAAATGGGCAAAATTTGATTATTTTTCCAAAAATTTTTTGAATAAAAATATTCTATAATAATAACCCACCTTTAATAATCACCAATTGCTACAAGGATTAAAAACTGAATTTTGCCATAAAATCATGATTTAAAAGCAACTGTGATGATGAAATTTATGCTTTTCACTCCAGGAAAGTGATAAACATTTGAATAATCAAATAATGCAGTCTGAAAAATGGGTGTAAGCCACAGACTAAGATTGAACTCAACTTTTCAATGCGGTCGAATGCATTTTCCATTGATTTCCTAAGGTATTACTTTTTCCACGTTTCTCATGTTTGTGGCAGCCATAACTTTTTTATTTATCATTGAAAATCAATGAAATTTGGGCTGCAGGTACTTTACTTCATTAGAAATGCAATGACATAGGGAAATTTTGCCTATCTGTTACATACTTTGAATATTTTGAGTATTCGTCAGATTCTGCACAAAATAATTTCAAAATTTGAGTAAAATGCCCCAAAATCACAAAACTGATAAATTGGGCAAAGAATGGCTATGTCATTGCATTTGGATAAGCAATGGCTTTCAAATGATGAAAGAAAAACTGAATTCTATCATAGAGTTAAAGAGGAATTGGTGCCAGAAGTTTTCTGCATATTTAATGAGCTTGCTCGATTACCATGGCAACCGCATAAACAGAAAAATGCCAACTTGCATCTTTTTTGGTGGTTATTACAAAACCTCTTTAGATTAATTCTGAGTTGTTTCCTGGTGTCATTTTTCATTTAACCCCAGATCACCCCTTAATTCATCTTATTTCCTACAAACTAATGACAAATGGAAATGATGTTGGACATGGGGACCATTTGCCTAATGATGTTATACCACATGCCACAGCATGCCTGCCTCCCAGCCACACCCTAACGCTCTCACCGCAGTGGTGACAAGTGATTCCTGTTTGATGGGGACGTGTTCAGCAACGGTGCGGGGTGCCACCGCATCCAGGCCACTGCTGTCCTCAGCCCGGGGGGCCTTCTCTTTCTGCTCCCCTGTCCTGGGCTCCTCCTTGGCAGGGAGGGCGTGCTGGCTGCTCCCAGGCTGAGTTTTGTCGAGAGAGGCAGGCCCAGAGGGCACAGCGACCTTGGCGCCACCCACTGCACCTTAAACACAGGAGAATGCAGCTTGAGGTTAGGAGCCAGGGGCCAAGCAGCATGACAGTCAAACAGCTGAGCATGGAAAACCAATCAAATAATGACTTTGTTGTCTGCTCACCAAATTTCTTTATTGCTGTGGCTTTAAGCAATTCAAAAAGACTAGTTCACATTCAATCCATGCATGTTCAGGTGAATGGAGAACATGCTGCCTCCAGATTTTCAGGCGCATGCAATTAATGTTAATGCGCACCAGGAGCCACAATATGTGCTGACTTTTCTTTTTCTCACCACCACCTTTAGACATAAGAAACCAGATGAGGCTAATCAAATACTCCAGAGTAAGAGCAGAAACCAGCACACACTGGGGCTCTCCAGATCCAGGGTTGGCTATCCCTGGTGTATTCCTTTCTGTTCCTCGATTGCCTTAGCATAAGGAAAGTCCTTGTCATTGCGGGTCCAAAAGCCTCCATCCAAAGTCAGAGAGGCAGAGGCATACAGAGTGTAAACACACTGGACTGCCACAGCACACTTTGCACATGATCTGATCCATCTAGCTGCCCATTTTGAGCAAGAAGGCAATGGTTTAAGGAATGGAAAACAGATAGAAGCCAGGCAGCAGACCTTGTGTTGCTGGGGCCTCCAGGCCCCCCCAGCGCTGGCTGTGCCTCTTCTTTAGTGTGATATCGATTCGGGACGGGGTGAAGGCGTACATAGACTGGTCAGGGTGGATGAGATTCCTGCCGAGGGTGACAAACAATCACACACAAGCAAGTGCATGCCCTCTGTAAATTCATAAACTCCAATAGAAACAGACTGCAGGACTTGCTCTTTAGCTGCTACAACAATAAAACTAGCATTTCTCATGTAACTGAAATTCTAATGTACATACATGCACATTACGGACATCAGAACACATCTCATGCTTCTTTCCGTAATGCTTTCCTTTTCCCTACAATTCCACTTAAGTTTCAAAATGCATCATTAACCCCTTTATGTGGAAGCCAAATCAAGCCAATCGTTGCCCATGTGTGCATGACCCTTATTTTAGCCTTTACAACGCAGGATTTCAGTGTCACAGAGACTGGAAAAATAATTTTAATGAAGGAAGACACTCGGATCAATTGGAATTAAAACTCATTTCTGTTTGCTTTCAGAATTTTGGGACAAAAAAAGAGCGGCAAATACAAAAAAAATTCAACACTGAAGTTGTTTTGCAATGAAATGCTAAGAAAACAAGAGTCATCAGAAGATGACGCATCCCTCTGGCCTCTAATCTCATAAATCCTAAAAAATCAGAAGGCACCAGTCTAGGTCCAGATTCAAGTTTCATTGAAAAAATCCTGAACAGTATTTGAGTTCTGCAACAGAAACAAAATGATTACAGGCGAACGGACACACTGATGACTACATCCTCCCACATTATATGCCAGGGGGATAAAAACTCAGAAATTTCAAATTACCAAAAGGCACCAGATAAGGACCTGATTGAAAGACGCAGCAAGTTTGGCTCATAAATATTTAACAGTTTTTGAGTACTTGTCCTGAAATGATCCCCACCCTCACTTTCAGTAAGAAAAACTTGTTTCCATTGAAACAGAAAAAATTGAAATCTCTGAAATCGCAAAATATGAAAAGGCACCAGTTTGGGACCAGACTAATATGCACAGCAAGTTTCGTTCAGAAATATTTAACAGTTTTCGAGTTCTGCTTTGGAAAGGAATCAATTAGGTACAGACGCATGTACAGGCGGGCATATTGATGACTATATCCCCTCGCATGATATGCCGGGGGATAATTAAAAATGGCTAGGGGGTAAAACAATAAATTTCCTAAATTAAAAACTTATTGACCAGTGGTGAGCCACATCTGAAGGTGATGCGCAGAACTACTGATTACCTTTGAAGCCAAATACAAGCTGCCACTCCCCGTTCCCCAAAGAGCAAAACTAGTGCCATGGGCACTGTAGCTCACTTGGTTTATTTCAGGCTTTAGTGTTATTTAAGCTCACAAGTGGTAGTATTTTTTATGTTTGGGTCCAACACTGGGATTATAAAGACACTTTTTGTAATCTGTGTTGGAAAAAAACATATATAGCTCACAAGTGGTAGTATTTTTTATGCTTGGGTCCAACACTGGGACAATAAAGACACCTTTTGTAATTTGTGTCGGAAAAAAACATATATAGCTCACAAGTGGTAGTATTTTTTATGCTTGGGTCCAACACTGGGACAATAAAGACACCTTTTGTAATTTGTGTCGGAAAAAAACATATATAGCTCACTAGTGGTAGAATTTCTTATGCTTGGGTCCAACACTGGGACAATAAAGACACCTTTTGTAATTTGTGTGGGAAAAAAACAGCAGTGGAAACGAAGTGGGAACGCCGACGGGAACATGAACGCAAATGTATGCGGGAACCGAGCCTAAAACAATGTGTCTCCCCTCTCCCTCCAGGGGGGAGACATAATCATCAATACATATATTGAAATATTCCCTGGTTAATTCTGTAGGCAAATATGCCACACTGGTAGCAGATAAGGGAGTATGGGGAGACAGGATTCATGCAATGTCAATTCCACCATTTCAGCCTTAAAAACTCCCATCTTTTGAATAGTTCCAGGGTACCACCTCCTCATGAATCTTCAATATACACTTATGTATCACAGGGACAAATACAATACCAATGCAATGTCTATTCCACCATTTCAGACTTAAAACTCCCATTTTTGAATATTTTTAGGGCACTAGGTCCTCATGAATCTTCATTATACAGTTCTGTATTACAGGGACAAACAGAATACCAACATCATTTAGATGCTAGCATTAAAGGTCACTACACATCTGTGGAAAGGATTTCAGGCGTCCCACCTGAGTTTGACCTGCCACTTAAAGACAGTATTTGGTCCGCAGTCTGGATGAAGCCGCAAAAAATTTGCATCACTGTTGAAAAGGGAGAAAAAGGTTAAAAGAAATAACACCCAGTTTCTACACCACATACAACAACCCCACACATATAAATAGGATAGGAGACACAAAACAACCCTTTTAACTGATGATTTGCTCTGACCCGAGAAGTCAGTATACTCACAAGTACGTATAGCTATACAGATGTGTGAGTGTATGTTTTTTTTTGGTTTGTTTGTTTTTAAATTGTGTACATTTCCATTAGACCAGTGTTTGTGTGCGTGGGTGTAGTCAAAGCTGGGATGGACCCTGGGGTCTGGTCACCTGGTCTGGAAGATGAGCGTGAAGTCCTGCTCCCGGAATAGCACCTTTGCAGTGTCCCTGCAGATCCCTTTCATGTACACGTTAACCACCATCAGATCAGTGCCTTTCTCATAGGAGTCATTCTTCACAAACTTCAGATTCACCATGGGCTCCGGAGCTGTGATTATTCAGGGGAGTAACAAGACTAAAAATGCAGCACATTCCACGAAGCCTAAGAGCAACATACAAACAAATAATTGATAACGCTGCCATAAACAGCAGCTTTGTGAAGCTCACGACATACCATATTTGTTGAGATTTGTTCAGATGAGGATGACTGAATTCTGTGGGGATTTTTAAAGCTATAGTTTTGTGGTTATCAGTAACTAATGTCCAACTATCCATCTGTTCCTGTGGGAGGACATGCACTTGTGGCCAGTTATTTTTTGCTGTTGCTGGGTTTTTTTTTTTAGCAGTGTCATGCAGCGGTGCTAGTCGGTATCAGCCAATTCCCTGGTGTTTGGTGTTGGGGTTAATGGCTGGATATTGATCCTGATATTTCACACAAAATAACTTCATTATGAGAAAGGAAACCAAGATATGCCCCAGGAAGACGTAATCCTAGCTGCTTTGTGGTGATGGAGAGAACCACTCAGACTCAGAGCACTTTCACTCTAGGTACGATTGTTCCATTCCGCGCCACAGTGTGATTGCCCCCCTCCCCTCTCCCCCCGCTGGTCAGCTCTCACACTAGTAATATCATACCGTTCCAGAGTACTTGCATTTGGGTCATTCCATGAAAAGGGCGGACCAACCATATCCCTGAAGAAAGTAGCCCAAAAAAATCTCTATAAAAATGGAAACAATGATGTAGCTAGTATTAAGAGTCATTGCATGAGAGATTCAGACTATATCAGACACCTTTAATTGTGGACCCCTCTGGATTTGGCTGAAATTTTAGGTGGTGGGTGGACATTGTACCTGCAGTGATTCGTGTGTTTACTACAGTGCTACCATTTATGTCACAGACAAAATTTCTGAATTTGTTGTTTAACAATAAAAGAAAATGCAACCAAGCACCAAAGCTTTTCTTTTTTTATTTTGATGTCTGGGACATAGCTCAGCAGTTGTTGTCAGCAGTTTTCCTATTGACCCATGCAGTCTCCAGAAAAAAGACCCTAAAAAGGACCCTTTTTGCGAAAAGGGCCATATCTGAACCCCTTTTCCTCCCAACTGCAAGAGTCCACCAAGTGAATGTCACTGAATTTTTGGAAGCACAATCCAATATAACTATTATATGAAAGAAATTCTCTGGTGCACCCATGCAGATTTTAGAATGATGGTCACAAACCTTTGTGAAAACTGGCTCTTGTAGTGACTTTAGCACCACCTATATGAAAACTCCACGGGTGCACCAGGCGAAAAAAGTGTTGGACATAGTCTCACCTCCCCATAGATTCAGAATCAAGAAAAATTGGTTGGTGCACCAATGCAGTTGAAGAAATTTGAAGGCCAAAGTTGGTACCTTTCAATGTTGTGAAAAAGGGATATAAATTTCAGGGGCCTCTAACTCGCGTCCTGAGGGTCTGACTGCAGGTACAATGCAGGTACAATGTTTGGGGGGCATACCCACCACCACCTAAAATCTCAGCCAAATCCAGGGGGGTCAACAATTCAGAGTGTCTGAATCTCTCATGCAACGACTAAATTATTTACATATACCCCAGCATATAACGAAGATTAACTGGTGCACTTACGTTCAGGCATTTTACAAAACAGAGAACGCAATGCTCAAGTATCCTCGGCCGTATGGGCATATGACAGGAATTACAACATATAAAGGGTTTTTTAATGTATGCCTATGTAACTCAATGTGTTTAATACTTTCGGGCTTGAGAGAAGTTTCAAGAGTCAAAAGGAAGACAGAGGTAATTAGGACCTGGCAGGTTATATGGAAAGTGTGGAACAGGACAGCTGGGACTTTACATCGTTTGGCATTCAGAATATGAAGTCTGACATGATCTTGAGTCATCAAAATTCGATGTTATGTTGAAGGTGACTGAACAGTTTGGTTGATAATGTTGCTACATCAAATTGTTATTAGAAGGTATTTAAAGTAGGTGAAGGCCATTTAGCTTCCATGTCCTCCAACTTGATAATCCAGTGAGTACACCTTATGAATTTGACATAGCTACACCAAAAAATGTCATGGTAGTGCAAAGACGTAATGGAAGTAACACTGTTCGGAAACAATGTGACCTTTTGACCCCATTAACCAGGTGAAGGTCATCCACCTTTAATGTTCTGCAAGCTTATTATCCAGAACATACACGCTGTAAATTTTACGCGACTACAACAAAAATAGTGGATGTAATCAAGGAAACAGTGTTTACAAAGAATGTGACCTTTTGACCCCTTAAAGTAGGTCAAGGTTACCCATCTTCGAACTTGTCCAAGATATATGTCCCAAGAACAGTCCCCGTGAATTTCATGACCCTGACATTAATAGGAAAGGAGTTATTGTCTACACAGACGGACAGACAGACGGACGCAAGATCTTCGCAATACTCGATGGCCATATTTTGACCTCGGGTAAAAAGTGAAACTAGCCTAATTTTCACCCATTTTATGTATACCATTTTGTGACAAGACTGTGCCATGTGTCTTTTTACAGCGTTATTATAATCTCATTTTTATCCCAGGAAGAATCACTGGGATAATAAAATTAGATGCCACAAATGCCATTTCCACTTTATTACCCCAGCCACAAGTGTCTGTGGTTTGTGTAACAAGCGCATAAATTCACTGTGATGAATGTAACCCTTGCTGTCAAGTTTGGTTACGTTCAAAACAGTTGGCAAATATTCAACAGCTGCTTTAGGTTTTTTTTTATGCTTACCTATTGGAAATAAGGGTGTCAAACTTAATCCCGCTCAAGATACCCAGATATGTTAACCAGTTTTCAATTTATCCCGGCGAGATGGCACCTGCCCGCTTTCGCGTCAAATGCTGCGCTGTTACGTTCGCAACCCAAGCATCACTGGCTTTCCAGACAGGAATCCCCGATGACGTCACTATCAACACTAAGGAGAAGAAAAGCCATTTTACAACTATTAACACGCTGGAGGCGCCACTGTCATTATCGTCATTGAAACAAGAATGGATTTTTCGATCATGTCAAGGTTTGTTACCTTCAAAACAGTTACGTTCAACTAATTCACCACACGCTTTTGTGTTAAAGATCATATGTGATTCCTGATATTCTACAGCTGTGATTCAGACGATATATTTGCTGTGTTTTGCCATGAGAGTGCAGTTTGATTCTTGACCAATGAACCTAGTCAGGGATTTGAATTGGATATTTAGGCCTCTATCAAACACCCAGCGCAGTGGGACGCAAAACGTAATTTCCCGTCCAGCATCCTCCCTGCATAAATAGCCAATTCTTTTTTTTTTTTTTTTTTTTTAAGAAATAAATTTGGCATCTCCAATCCCACCCAAATCTGGAATGCCCAACTAGGGAACTATGTACAAGGCTTGTACAGTACAGCCCTCAGTAAAAGTAAAAACTAGCGTGCTAGCAGCGTGCAAATTATTGCGCAAGCTCCTATCGGCTGGCGCGCCTGCTGGTCACGCCTAAATGGTACCCAGAATGTAGTCCAGCAGGGTGCCAGTATAGCGATCAAGCCCGGTAGCGCGCTAAGCACAACCAGCCCGCCCATTACGCTGACAAGCAATACATTTCCATTTCCTCGGCAGTCGTTTGCTGAAACGATTTAGGGTAACGTAATGTTCGATAACACTATTCGTTGCGAAATATATAACGTGACTGGCGGAACTTTCCAGAGTTGAAAATTCCCGACGGTGCTGCATATTTAATTCGCATGCTTCTTTTGGCTATGATCTGACAAACAAAAGATGTGTTGTGGCCGCTGTGGGCTTTTCACAGCAGGGTTTATCTAAGAGTCAGTGGCGTAATGTGATCCGCGTGGGCCCGAGTGCAAACATGACGACATGGGCCCCCCCGACCATATGCAGCTGAATGTCTTTGGTTTTTTTATACATGGATGAAGGTGTTTAATGTCGCAATATGCTACGCTCCTCCACGTTTTATAGGGCCTACGTAGGCTACAAAACATATTAAGGGTTACTACACTATTTCATTCTAGAATATAAAGTTTCCTATTTATTTCTTACCATTATTATCTTTAAATTATTATCTTAATAATGGTCATCATCAAGAACAATAAGGCATAATGAGTAAATGAACGACATATTAACATAACTTTATTGGGATGATCTGAAACAGATCTGAAACAGCAAGGAATTGTGGGAACGATAATCAGCGAGCGAGTGGACATCGTAAAAACAGTTGATCTGTGCTCACGCACAGAGATATAAGAAAACTAGAGTGGACAATCCCGTCGTTTCCGCGGCAGCACGCCGCCGCCATCTTATGTATGTATATTGAGGCAGACGTTCAATGGAAAATGCAGTATAACTGGTCTAAACCGTGCTCGTATACAACGAAAACTCACTCATACGGGACAACAGCTGAAGTTCCGATTTTTCTGTAATGTCTCCCGATTAAATAAACATCGAATATACCGGATTGAAAAAAAATTTTTTTTTTTTAATAAATATTGTTATTTGATTACAATTCCTAATTCGAGTTCATTTTAAGTATGAAAGGATAAAAAAGAACACGGAAAACAAGTCTCTAATTTGTCGACACCCATGTTTAGCCTACTGTTTACATGTGCCTCATTGGACATTTATACATACACAAGATGGCGAAGCTATTCTGCCGTTTCCGCTGTGGTCCAGCCCACACGTCGTCCACTCTAGTTTTCTTATATCTCTGTGTGCTCACGCTCATGCAGAAAAGGGGAGAGCGGCTTTTAAGACTCTTTTAGCTATGAAACCAAATGTGCTTAATTTCAGCACCTTGGCCAGCCTTTCCTCCTGCTCCTTACGCTCTTGCCGCTTCCTGCATAAATACTTCGTTTGTAGCCTATCTTGCATGCAAGATTAAACCACAGACTGTCCTTGGATTAAACGATCGGACCGTGACATCATCACGTGGGTGGTCTATGGAATGTTGTACATTACCCAGAAACACTTGCTGTCTCACTGATGATATATTCAGAATAAACTTATCATTGTTTGTTATATTAAGCATTTTCCAAAAAGAAATCTAAATTATTTAATGTTATTACAACTTTTGTTCAGTTAAAATGATGAATATACCATGATGACGTCAATTTGCCAGCACCATGACTGAGAAATGAATGCAGTTGCAGTGGTATAAATATACTGTAGCATACACCACTGATTTACGACAAATACTATCATTAGTAGTTTTTGGTAAATATGACAGTTTTAGCAGTAAAAAACACCTATGCTGGCGTCTCTTGAGGCTCAGGTGTGCTCATCAACGGGCCCCCCCTGCCGCCGGGCCCCAGTGCCACTGCACTCCCTGCACCCCCTGTTGTTATGCCACTGCTAAGAGTTGTATTATAACTGAGACATTCAATGCCACTGCATGACAGGAGACCAAGTTTATGTCCGGTCTGCTTTATCTGTCCCCACCCGTTTGTACAATTAAATGTGTCATTTGTTATCAACATCTTAATTATGAAAGCGTAATTACAATAGTAATTTCCAAAGGCAAAAGACAGATTCGTGTGGAAAATGTGGAAAACAGAAAGAAAAACGACAGAACAAATTATTTTATTTTGAAAACAGGTGTCAAGTATTGCATTTTTTATATCAACGCTGAATCCCTGTCCAAATGAAACTTAGAAATGAAAGCAATATTTGTTTTCTGTCTAAACTGTACGTTAATTGTATTCCCCTCCCACGCTTTGCCGAAATCAAGTTTGAGGTAAAAGTTTTGATGTGTAAATTTGTCGTCTCCTTACGATCATTTCCGTGTTGAGCAAAAAGTATGATATGCTACGTGTTAACAAACTCTGTGGCCGCGAAACAAATAGAGGCGAAAATCTCGTTCCCGACAGATACACAATTTGCAAACTACAAGTGGCACACAGAACGTCAAACGGGATTTTCCGATGGTTTAGTGGAGTAGCCGCATAGAGATTACTTGCATATGCGACCCGCTGCGGCTGTTTCGATAATACCCCTGCACAGCTGAATGGGTCGCTGCAACCCCTATGCTAAGCCCATTAGCGTTATCGGAAATAATTCAAAACGGCAGATTTATGCGAAATTGCCGTTGCTCTGATTACATACGTATTAAAGTGCGTATTTTTTTGTCAAAGCAATAACCACACAAGAGACAAATGACGAGAACAATCTGGGACTTTTTCTTACCGTGCAAACAGAAAATGTTGGAGTGATTTGTCCTCGGTGATGCGTCTGAGCTAGTGCATGAACTAACGAATTAGGCGCATGAACTAGCGCGCTAATTTGACTTTTACTGAGGGCTGTACTGTATGCGACCCCTTGTTGCCAATTCAGGAGAGTGAAGACAGTTCGCAGCTCTCCTCCGAAGCACGCGCCTGTCAGCCACTGCTTCTTATTACACTCATTGGTTGAATCCTCGCAAGTTCAGAATGAGAGTGGAGGATACCCGAACATGAACAAGCTTAGAATCTTCCTGACGAGCGCCCGGCTGGCCGACAGGAGGCGCTTGAGCAACGAACCAAGGAATCATTTTTTATTACCCATCCCAGCAGACCCTTCCCCATTTGCATCCCTGTAGCGCAATGGCCAATTGTGCGCTACTCTGAAAAAGCCGCTGACCACATGGTACAACTGTGGCTCCAATCCGCGAAGTGATAGTCACTTCTGCTTCGCAATGCGGTGCTTGAACCGAGTGAGCTATCCAGCAGCTTTTAGCCAATTCATTTGTGCCAAATTGAGCGCCCATGGATGTTTTGGTCTTAAAATGAGGTGTGGTCAAGTGCAATGCTGGCCTGTTGCTATCTTGAGGTAGCGCGAATCTCTTGCGCCTTTGACCAACAAAATCCTTGTCTACTGTCAATAGTCAATTTTTAACTAAAATTTTATGGGGCGTATTATTATAAACATCATGCGCTTTTGTCAGCGAGTGCATAACGCACGTACCCTCTGCTTGTTACATGTTACACAAGGACGAACTGTAGCGCCCACACAAGCGAACAATTAAAAATTAAAAAAAAGAAGATGTGAAAGATTATTTTCAAGATATTTAAGAGCCATATTCTGAGAGAACGGCACTTTTGAGATACTTAGTGGAGTTGACTTCTTAGAATTGCGTGAAATTTTTCGCAGAATGGTGCCCTAATACATAATTGGAACAATAACTACGACAGAGAAATTCATGAGAGTTGAGTTTGTTGGTTGTGGTACAGGTAAAAATCAGTGAATTCTAGACACCAGTAGGGGTAACAATGAACACTGAGCAGTCATTGAATACTTTTGAATACAAGCCTTTTCCCTGATATCCCTTGAGGTTTCAACTTTTTACTTGTATTCAGAAGTATTAAGTGAATGTACCGAAATAATATGTTGCTTACAAACTGTCAGATGGTTACGCGCTGGGAATAACCGGGAGAAATTTGCAAATGAGGGCAGGTCTCCCGTTGCAAGCTCCCAGCACAGATTGGCATAAGCGCCCTGAGTATTTCGTTGAAGCACCCATGGACAGCTCCAAATTCTCACCCCTTTCTTTTTTTGTGTCCTCCCTGTATTCTTAATAGCAGAAATGCAACTGTTCCCCTTAACTTGTCATCACTATTACCGATACATTTTCTGCTGTGTTTGAAAGTATCAACTGGGGAAAAAAAAAAGCCTGAAAAGCTGGCAGTGAGAATGGAAGCACAGAGAGTCGTTGCTATGGAAACGATACACCATCTCATATCGCCACCTCGCTGTGAACTGGCAGGGTTCAGAACATTGTAGACCTGCGCGTCACAAGTAGTTGCAAGTTTCTACCCGTCTTGTCGCAAATCTTTGGTCTGAACTCTGCTTAACAGTTAACTTCCGTGCTCAAGTACGGTTGCTTTCACATTTGGTACGAGTTTGGCTGAACCGTGCCCAAGAGCACCTCTTCCAAGCTGACTCGCGTACCATGCCCGAGCACGATATGCTGGTGTTCACGCTTAGCAAATGAACTGGACTTTGGGGTCAAGTGGACTTGGATCCGTGTCCAAGCCCCTAGTGTGAAAGCACCCTCACTGCATTATCCCCCCCCCCCCCCCATTTCCACCTGTTCCCTCTGAGACACACTTATACACTCATTCTCACACACACACACACACAAACACACCTGCACACACACACACACACACACCTATAAATCAATCAATGCCTCTTTTTTGTTTCGGTTTTCCTTTTTCTTTCTTCAAAATTTCTCTTATTTTTTCTAGCCATTATTATCATCTCTTATTTAGTCATCTTTTTAAATTGATTTTATTGTATTTTTCTTTTTTCCTTTTTTTTTAATTTACTACTTTATTTATTAATTCAATTTCAAATTATTGCTTTAAAAGAAAAATTATAAAAAATGTCATGATTGTCATTATTACTGATAGTACCATTCCATTATTAGCAGCAATTAGTTTGTCCTATTCTCACATCTTTGATGCATCATTGCATGGGTATTTGATTCACGTGAATTATTGAAATTAAAATAAATTGTTGAATATCTCACTACATAAACATACATTCTTCATATTTGTCCCACACATATGGGCCAGAACACAATACTGGTATAGATTTTTTTCCATTTTTTAAAGGTCGAATAAATCTTTCATAAAAGAAAGTTTTATCAGTTTGTCTTTATTTTATTGTTCCATATACCCCCAAGGGATAAAACCAACCAACAGTTATCACATTGTGCAGTGCACAAATTTTCAGCATCCATGTCCATTGGAAATTGAGAACCATTTTTTGGTCGCAACAATAACACGAGAGAATACATCCATTTTTATCCCAGCCCCAAGCATTCAAATTGGCATGAAAGACGAGGAATTTTGTGCTTGGACAAAGAAAACTCCATGAAATTTCATATTTAGAAGCCCAGAATAAAATTGGTTTAGGGAGGGATTGACAGTTTTGAAATACAAACCCGTGTCTGTATGTAACAATTTGCATCAAACACTGTTACGTACGACTCACACTGTACAGAAAAAACAGGAAGTCCACAGCTTGGGCCAACATGTCGTAAAATGCACTCATGCAATGACTATTTAATCCCAGTAGTTTATCCTCAAAATACCAATTGCAGTAGAGAATGACAGATCGAAGGGTTGGATTGAGCCCTTTCGTGTCAAAATTACTGTTACGTACCGCTTCAAAAAATTTTCGATATCAGGAAAAAAACTCGCCAACTTTTACGACACCTGGGGCCGAGGATGCAGCAAGACCAAAATACGGCAGCACTGGAGAGTGGAGCAACAATGGAGGCGATGGATAACGCAGGCACGTCAATTTATTTTTCTGTCCAAATTTTGGGAAATGTTACGTACTTCTCAGACAAAATCTTCTTGTTAAGTGCATTCAGTGAAAGTTTTGGAGTTTGTCAGCGTGGTGCAGTGGACATTTAATTGTTTTACTCTCAATAAAATGTGATATGTATCAACTGAAAATTGCCACTTCGAATCGCCCATCTCGTGATCAGATTCTGTCTGTGTTGCAAGTAACTTGGACGGTTATATTTTCATTTCCCTGGCCAAACGTCATGCATTTAAGATCTTTTTGGCAAGGATAATCGGTAATATAATAGTAAATTCCGATGTGAGGACACTTTGATGAAATATCGTGATGCATTTATGGCACTTAGCCAACGATTTTTGACGACTTGGCACTTGACGATGCACGTAGCGTGGACAGAAGAACACTGGTTGTGCAGTCGTCCTTGTTACGTATTGCCCAAAAATATTTTTCGAATGTTCCCCTTAGCCACTGATTCCCTCATGCTGCAGATGATATCGTTTATGTCGCATCATTTTTTCATCAGGGCCAACTGGCAACGACCAGAGTAGAATCAATCAAAATTGTGGCAGTAGGTAACTTTGACTAAATTGTTGAGAATTGTGGGCAGTCCAAGTTATGTACACCCATTTATTTTGTCAGCAAGAGAAAAGTGAGCTCCTGTTTTTAAATAATTCTTTCTTTGATGATTCGCCCACTGCAATAAAGAATTTTCTTTGGTAATTTTCAAATTTGGGTGCTTGTTGTTTTGGTTTAATGGCATGTATGGTTGTACATAACCGGGACTGCCCACTTCCTTCATAATCTTTGGTCCAGGTTACTTACATCCCTGACTGACATGGTGCAAAATATTATAAAAACCTAAAAATACCTTTATGTTCCAGAAGTGTAAGAAATCCATTTAAATTGTTTTTTGAAGTGACGGCTAAAAAGCATTCTGTATTGTTGCTTGGTACAGATTTCTGTACTGTAAGTAACAGGGACATGGAAAAACAATTTTCTTTGCCTGTCCGAGTTATGTACACCTGCTTGTGTCAATAAATCATTCATTTCATTGGTAAGCTGATAAATCAGCTGTGTATACATGTTTGGAAAAAGGTTTTGCATTGATTGGACAAAGACATGAATCCATGAGGATTTCAAATTACGAACAGCACATTAGTATGTAACGGGACACTAATTCAGCCAGGCTAGGAATGTCCTCGTTACCTACTACAGCAAATATCAAATATCATTGCATTGCAGTTTGAGACATGCAACTGATTCTGTCATGACAGGACATGATATTGATAATGTTCCATACAATAATGTGTCCCTTGTAGGCTTGTACAAGGCCTTGCAGGCAGATTATTGGTGTGAGAGTATTCCAGGAACATTGCTTTGCCCAAGCAAGTTGATAATTTGATGATTGGAAACAGCCTGTGAACAACATGTATGAAAATCATTTACCTGTATTATTAGAATAGATATTAAATTTTATTAAGAAAGCACTGTGGTCGTTTCTTCTCCTGCTGTCGCTTCCAAATCGAACTAACTTCAAGATTGGCTGAAGTTCGTGTCCATGTTACGTACATCTGGGGTGGGAGAGAAATTTTTCTGGTGCGGTTTTTTCCTGCTCTTTATGGCATATCATTTTATCTATGACTGATGTAAGTCTTGCAGACTGCTTCTTCTCCTTTTATTTTGAAATTGGACAATTTAGAAAAAAAATCCCTGGAATGTCCATGTTACGTACTGCTTTCGTGTGAAGTGTGGAAAAACTATGCGTTTCTACAGACATTTACCAAACCAGAAAAATCTCTCAATATTAACACTCTCAGATGCTGGTGATAATAATTATTGACTTCCACATCATCTGACTGTGTTCAACACACAAACTGGAATTTCAGTCCATGTTACGTACTTCCAATGAGCCAGTGCTATATTGTGACATCTTACTTCAACAGAACTTGAAATTTTCTAGCCTGGAATCCATCCATATCAAGCTTTGGTCGCTCCCAACGGTCACTTGCTTGTATGTCTGGCCTCAGTCGGTAGGCAAGCGTTTGACTTTCAAATATTCGCACAAAATCCATGCGAGATCTGTGATTGGCTCACAGTCGCAAGGGAGCCCCCCTCCCCCCTTTAGACAGACTTAAACATAAATAAAAATACCACAGTTCCGCATTCATCGGAAGTCCCGCCTCCCGGCTCGTGTTTATTCGAGTATTCATCTGAGTGGCAGCAGAGTCTCTGGGCAATGAACGAGCCGGGAGGCGGGACTTCCGTTGAATGTGCGAGCTTACTTGAAGCATAACTGTGGTATTTTATTATTTTTAGCGAAAAATAACCGCGTTTCTAGAGTTCTGAGGACACAAGTGGACAAAGCTGACTTGGATTATACTGGACGATGCGTTGGACGATGGTTTGAAAGTTTCTCAATGGACGTTTTGTGGAGTTTTCCCATTGCTACTGCGTGACCCCATTTGCTTCCAGCGAAAAAGGAATTTGGATAATTTTTCAAAACTCTCCAGTGGCCATAAAGTTGCGCCAGGTGAAGAAACAACTTCGTCCGTTCAAGACATCTAATGGTGAGGAATTGATATCCAAATTATAGTTTTTGGGTGGAGTATCACTTTAATCTAGCTGATGCAATCATGCCCTTCGAGCTATAGCTAATGCCAATTACCGTGAAATACGTTATGTAATTTGAGTATTATTTAATTTTGCCTTTATTATACCGGGGAATCCCACTGAAATAAACAAAATGCAGATATGGCTAAACATTATCCTGTTCAAAACCTAACAACCACTCCAAGAGTAAACGCAAGCAAGCCACAATCTAATTTTTAAGCTCATGTCAAATAACAATCACGAATGCCGATGCTGGCCAGCTAACTCATATTCGATTGGTGGTTCTCGCCAAGAGCAGAGAACATGAATATTCATATATTCACTTCATTAGTGATGTAACGGCTAAACGCTGGCTACACGGCTGAGGCCAGACTGATCAGTCATTGACTGTTGGGAGCGACCAGCACTTGATCAGTATGGATTCCAGGCTAGAAATTTTCATGCTATGGAACACTTCTCCTTCTTGCTGGTAGGGCAGTTGCATCATTTCCTGAATGCTGTTACAGTGGCTTTTTCAACACTTTTTGTGACTAATTTTGTCGTCCATGTTACGTACTGCCTTCAGGGGAACTTCAGATTCCTATCCTTTGAGAAATTGGGATACTATCCTTTCCTTACTGGAAACAGTGCGCAACTGTCGACTGCTTCAATTAATGGCTAAAGTGAATCAGAATGTTGCTTTTGAATTTTTAACCCTGGCGTTATCATTTCTGTACCAGTACTGTGTTCTGACCTATACATGCACACCCTTTCTCACACTCTCACACACGCGCACACATAGACCTCTCTTTTTCGGTTTCTTTCCCTCGTTGCCCCAGTTTTTTGATACCCTAATGCAGGGGTCGGGAACCTTTTAGCTTGGAGAGCCATAAATGCTGAATTTTCTTTTTTAAAAAAATCCCAGGAGCCATATGCTTCACTTGATGTGTACAGTATCCAAGTTGTGTTTTAAATATCAGGATTATGCACTTTAGCCCCAGCTTTAGGGCCAAATTGTTGGAATTAAGTCAGTGATCATTCCTTCCCTATGCAAAAAAGGACGAGATCGAGCCCTAGATCCATCATGACTTAAGTTGAGGTCACAACAGTGGATTTTGATGACTGAGTTTTGTGCTGGTTGGTGAGAATAGGTCTTAGATTTTAGAAATAGTCACATTACATTTGATGGCCACAGCCTATTACAACTACTCAAATTTCGTAGAGAGCCACATGCACTAAACAAAAGAGCCACACGTGGCTCCCGAGCCAGAGGTTCCCTACCCCTGCCCTAATGTTACATCCCCCTTCGTATCTAGAATTTGTGCTTAGTTATGTATTTATTCTGTTTACCTACTGTGCAATTTGATGTTTATGTACGTTTTCTGTTTTTTATTCATTTACTGAATAATTAGTTGTTGATGCTCGTTTTCTGCTCTTTGTTTGTAATTTCTTTTTGTACACAATTTAAATTAAAAAAAAAAAAAAAGCACCTCCCAGCTGTGGCAGGAAATCGCAGAAACTCGGCGCTGGTAACTCAAAAACCCAAACTTTAGGATAATGCAACTTAAACAAAATATAGACTGTACAGAAGTCAACTAAATGTGTGCAATATAAATAGAACTAATGCACTGTCAAATGATAAAGTGTAATTATGAAAGGAAAATAAAAAAATAAATAAAAAATAAATAGCAGCTTTGTGAAGCTTATGAGAAACTGTTTTTGTTGAGGTTTGCTCAGATGAGGATGACTGAATTCTGCGGGGATTTTTAAAGCTGTGGTTTTGGAGTTATCAGTAACTAATGTCCAACTGTCCATCTGTCCCAGTGGGAGGATGCGCACTTGTGGCCAGTTATTTTTTGCTGTTGCCGTTTGGCATATTTTGTCATAATTTGACATTGCTGCCCTAGCCACTTTAAACAATTTCACCGTTTCCATGACCGAACTGCAGTTCTGGAACCTACTATTTGGCCCCTTTGGAGCGCACCTTGCTTTGAAGACCAACCAACCAAAGTGCTGCTTGACCTCTAAAGCAGACACATGCCACAAAGCATTAAAATGAACAGGAAAACATCATGTACAGGCTTCTGTAATTAACACCCGAAAGGTGAATCCTGGGATTTCCCAGTATACACTCTTATGAAAGCTCACACACATACGAAAGTCACACACCTTCCTGCTCCTTCTTCAAGGGCTCCTCCTTAGGCTTGTCCATCTTCTCCTCCTGTGTACCCTCCGTGCTGGCAGGGCAGTCCTGCTTGTGCTCGGCTGCCAGGTCATCCCGTCCTGTTCCTTGCACGGTTGTCTGGAGCACTGCAGGCTCCTTTTTTCCCACCTCCACTACTGCTTCACCCTCAGGCCGCCACGGTGCCTCATGGGCTGCCTCAGGCGCTGATGGCCCAACTGTCAGGGCAGGAGCATCTTCATTCGTCCCAGGCTGGGATGTGGCACCCACAGCTAATTCAGCAGTGGCACAAGCCTCTTCGCCTGCTCCAACTGTGGACAAACAGGCCTGGATGTTGTCTTCTTCTCGTGCTTTCACCTGGAACAAAGAGTGGAATTCCAATAGGCAGCTCCACACACACTAGTCAGCCCTCCCGTTTCTCCCAGGAGACTCCACGCCCTCTGCCAAGTTTTCTCCCAGGGTCAGAATTTTCCTGCATTTCTCCCGTTTTATGACAAAATTTGTCAATTTGTGAAAACAGATTTGTAGGCGGAACATTTACACTGTTGGAAAAGTGTTTGTGATGGATTAAGGCATGTGGAAAGCCTCACACGCAACTCAATCTGAATAAAACTCGAGGGTAAGCAAGTGAAATTTTTTGCCTTTCGCCTTCACTAGTTAGTTACTAACAATCGATGCATGTTTTCGCTGAGAAGACAGAATTACACGAACGGCATCACTGACGCATACATTAGCATATTTTTATTTTTCCCCCCCAGTGGACGTCTGGCTGCAGGGTGAAGTTGCCTTCAGACGGCGACTTCCAGGCTGCTCAGCCTGTCAGGCTGCGTAAACACCGCCCCCAAGTACAGCCAATCAGATCGCGAGCTAGAGTACAACCAATCCGCTCACGAGGCATCCAATTCAATTCGGAAGCCTTTACTCGGTAAGAGGGCCTAAGAACAACAATATTGTTAAAAAAAAGATGCATTTAATCGTGAGTTTTCTTATTAAAAAAAACTGATTCGTGAGGTAACATTAGATATTTCAGCTATTTTGATTATGTGAACCAATGCAAACAAGTGCTATTTTTTTTGTCTTACAGTTAACTTATAGACCTAACCTTAGCTAAACAGGTCATACTCGTTAACTGAAACACTTCTACAATATAACTTCAAGTGTAACTGTTTGAGACATAAAATTGGCCCACTTGTGAGATATTTTGTTCAATAAGCTGTCTAGTTGAGCTTCTTAAAAACTTCAACTGCAAGTTGCTATAATGTTAGCTGCCTTCAAGCCTCATTGTAGAGACTAGTGCCATGCAGGCTGGTTGGAAGGCTAATGTTGATTTGATATTGTATAATCTTCAATAGTATTGCCTCAGATGCCTTCAAGGCTGATTGTAGAGACTAGTGCCTTACAGGCTGACCGTGAGAGACTAGTGCCTTGTAGGTTGGTTAGAAGGCTAATGTTGATTTGATATTGTATAATCTTTAATAGCATTCAGTCAGATGCCTTCAAGGCTGATTGTAGAGACTAGTGCCTTACAGGCTGACCGTAGAAACTAGTTCCTTGCAGGCTGGTTAGAACACTAATGTTAATTTCATATTGTATAATCTTTGATAGTATTCAGTCCGATGCCTTCAAGGCTGATTGTAGAGACTAGTGCCTTCCAGGCTGACCGTAGAGACTAGTGCCTTGCAGGCTGGTTCAAGGCTAATGTTGATTTGATATTGTATAATCTTTAATAGCATTCAGTCAGATGCCTTCAAGGCTGATTGTAGAGACTAGTGCCTTACAGGCTGACCGTAGAAACTAGTTCCTTGCAGGCTGGTTAGAACGCTAATGTTAATTTCATATTGTATAATCTTTGATAGTATTCAGTCCGATGCCTTCAAGGCTGACCGTAGAGACTAGTGCCTTGCAGGCTGGTTAGAAGACTAATGTTGATTTCATATTGTATAATCTTTAATAGTATTGCCTTGGATGCCTTCAAGGCTGATTGTAGAAACACTAACGCCTTCCAGGCTAGTTAGAAGGCTAATGTTGACTTCATATTGTATAATCTTCAATAGTGTTTCCTCAGATGCCTTCAAGGCTGAGTGTAGAGCACTTGTGCCTCGCAGGCTGGTTAGAAGGCTAAGGTTGATTTCATATTGTATAATCTTCAATAGTATTTCCTCAGATGCCTTCCAGGCTGACCGTAGAGACTAGTGCCTTGCAGGCTGGTAGGCAGGCTGATGATTTCATCCAATATATATATTATATATACACACACAAGTCGTATGCAAAAGTTTGGGCACCTCAGATCAAAATTTCTGTTACCAAGAATAGTTAAGCGAGTAAGAAATGACTGCTCTCCGAAAGGCATAAAGTTAAAGAGGACACATTTCCTTTATACAGTATCTCACAAAAGTGAGTACACACTTCACATTTCGACAATTAATTTATTATATCTTTTCAAGGGGCAACGTTACAGAAATGAAACCTGAATATATTCTACAGTAGTCATTGTACAACATGTGTTGCGGTGTAGAGTTATTGCACTGTCCAAATAACTGAACAGTCACTATTTCCAAAATGGGTGGCAACAAAAGTGAGTACACCTCACCGTCAACATGCCAAATTGTGTCCATAGTGTCAATATTAAGTGTGACCACCATTGTTGTCCAGCACTGCCTTGATTCTCTGAGGCATGGAATTCACCAGAGCTGCACAGGTTGTTGCTGGGATCCTCCTCCACTCCTCCATGGCAACATCACAGAGCTGGTGGATGTTGGACACCTGCTGCTCCTCCACCTTCCTCTTGAGGATGCCCCACAGGAGCTCAATGGGATTCAGGTCTGGAGACATACTTGGCCGCGCCATCACCTTCACCTTCAGCTTCTTCAGGAAGGCAGTTGTCATCTTGGAGGTGTGTTTTGGGTTGTTATCATGTTGGAAAACAGCCATTTCGAAGGAAGGGCATCATGTTCTGCTTCAGAATGTCATAGTATGTGTTGGAATCCATTATATTATCAATGAAGCGCAGCTCCCCAGGACCAGAAGCACTCATGCAGCCCCAGACCATAATGCTGTCACCACCATGTTTGAATGTAGGCAGTACACACTTGTCTTGGTACTCCTCACCAGGGCGCTGCCACACATGCTGGACACCATCTGAGCCAAACAAGTTTATCTTGGTCTCATCAGACAACAGAACATGGTTCCAGTGGTTCATGTTCTTGGACTGGTTGTCTTCAGCAAACTGTTTTTGGGCTTTCTTGTGGTCTAGTGTCAGGTGGGGCTTCAATCTTGGCCGACGGCCATGCAGACTGACTTGGTGCAGTGCACGGCGTATGGTCTGAGCGCTGACAGGCTGTTCTCCCACTGCTGCAACCTTGTTAGCAATGCTGCCAGCACCCCTGCGTCTGTTTTCTGAAGCCAACTTGCACACCTGACGCAGAGCACGAGGACTCAACCTCTTCGGTTGACCCTGACAAGGCCTGTTCCGAGTAGAACCCGCCTTGAAAAACCGCTGAATAACATTGGCCACCGTGCTGTAGCTCAGTTTCATGGTTTCACAGATCTTCTTGTAGCTTAGACCATCTTTGTGGAGAGCAACAATTCTCTTTTTCAGATCCTCAGAGAGTTCTTTCCCATGAGGTGCCATGTTGACCATCCAGTGACCAGAGTGAGAGCATTGCACCCAAAGCACCACAATTTAAACCTTCAACACGTTACACAACCTTATATGGCCCAATTGAAAAGAAAAAAGCATGAACATGATGAATAAGACACGTTTCATTGCTTGGTTGACCATTACCAATTGGGGTGTGTACTCACTTTTGTTGCCACCCATTTTGGAAATAATGACTGTTAAGTTATTTGGACAGTGCAGTAAATCTACACTGCTACACATACTGTACAATGACTACTCTAGAATATATTCAAGTTTCATTTCTGTAACGTTGTCCCTTGAAAAGATATAATCAATTAATAGTCGAAATGTGAGAGGTGTACTCACTTTTGTGAGATACTGTATTTTAAGCAAGATTACTTTTTAATTTCATCCTTTTACTGTTTCAAAATGGCAAAAAAGGAAAACGGTCCAAAGCAAAAGTTTGGGCACCCTGCATGGTCAGTGCTAAGTAACACTCCCTTTGGCAAGTATCACAGCTTGTAAACACTTTTTGGTGCCAGCTAAGAGTTTTTGAATTTTGGTTTGGGGGATTTTGCCCATTATTCTTTTTTCAAAGCCTTCTAGTTCTATGAGATTCTTTTTGGCTGACTTGCATGGACTGCTCTTTTGAGGTCCATTCACAGATTTTCAATGCTGTTGAGGTAGGAGACCTTGAGGGCTGCGGTGAAACCTTCAACTCGCACCTCTTGAGGTAGTCAGTTGTGGATTTTGAGGTGTGTTTAGGATCATTATCCTGCTGTGGAAGCCATCCTCTTTTCATCTTCAGCTTTCTGACAGATGGTGAGATGTTTGCTTCCAAAATTTTGTGAAATTTAATTGAATCCATTCTTCCTTCGGCCAGTGACATGTTCCCCGTGCTACTGGCTGCAACACAAACCCAAAGCAGGATCGGTCCAACCATGTGCTTGACAGTTAGAGAGGTGTTCTTTTTATGAAATTCTGCATCCTTTTTTCTCCAAACATACCTCTGCTCATTGCAGCCAAAGACATCTATTTTGACTTCATCAGTTCACAGGACTTGTTTCCTAAATGCATCAGTCTTGTTCAGATGTTCCTTAGCAACCTTCTGATGCTGAATTTCATGGTGAGGATGCAGGAAAGGTTTCCTTCTCATGACTATTCCATGATGGTCATATTTTTTAGCAAGTGTCGCTGAACCATAGGGCAGTGCACCATGACTCCATGGTGTGCTAAATCTTGCTGAAGGTCTTTTGTTGTCAAATGAGTGTTTTGATTTACCTTTCTAGTAATCCGATGAGCAGTTTTCTTGGTCTTCCAGACCTCAAGCTGACCTCCACAGATTCTGTTGACTGCCATTTCTTAATTATATTATGAACTGAGGAAATCGCAACCTAAAAAACGTCTGCTATCTTCTTATATCCTTCTCCTGCTTTGTGGGCATTAATTATTTTCATTTTCAGAGAGCTAGACAGCTGCATAGAGGACCCTATGGCTTCTGATTGTTGGGCCAAGGATAGAGGAGTCTGGGTATTTATAAACTTCAAAATTTGCATCACTTGGCCTTTCCTTACGATGATTGTGAATAAGCCACAGCCCTAACAAGCTAAATACGATCTGAGACTATAGTCAAAGTTACCTGAGAGCTCAAATCTTTTGGGGTGCCCAAACTTTTGCACGGTGCTCATTTCCTTTTTTTTTTTGCTCTAGAATTGTACCAAACAAAAGTAATGCACCAATACTGCTTAAAATGTCCAAAAAAAAAGTGTTGTATCTTTAAATTTATGCAATTCAAAAATCAGTTCATCTTCTACTTGCTTAACTATTCTCAGTAACAGAAATTTTGATCAGGGGTGCCCAAACTTTTGCATACAACTGTATATATGTATATGTGTGTGTGTGTGTGTGTGTGTGTGTGCGTGTGTTTACAATCCTGATGCCTTCAAGGCTGACAGTAGAGACTCCTCAGCATTACTGAGGGGGCCTCTACTGAGTTGGAGCCTTCAAGGCTAATTTAAAATCTTCCATTTTTCAACCCATAGATTTATTACAGTTCGAAATCAACCACATTACCTCAGAAAACTGACAGCGGTGTTGTTGCATATTGACGTCATCTTTACTTTTTACACTCTTTTTAGGAGTTCAAACGATGTCTCGGCGCCGTCGTGGAGCCGTATCTCCCCGCCCCGCTCAAAAAAGCACCCGCCCTAACACCCACCGCGGGCCCTGATACTCCTGCAACAGCACCCGCCCTAACACCCACCCCGGGCCCTGATACTCCTGCAGCAGCACCCGCCCTAACACCCACCCCAGGCCCTGATGCCTTGAAGACATCTGACTGAATGCTATCAAAAATTATACAATATGAAATCAACATTGGCCTTCTAACCAGCCTGCAAGGCACTAGTCTCTACAATCAGCCTTGAAGGCACTAGTCTCTACAATCAGCCTTGAAGGCATCTGACTGAATACTATTAAAAATTATACAATATCAAATCAACATTGGCCTTCTAACCAGCCTGCAAGGCACTAGTCTCTACAATCAGCCTTGAAGGCACTAGTCTCTACAATCAGCCTTGAAGGCATCTGACTGAATACTATTAAAGATTATACAATATCAAATCAACATTGGCCTTCTAACCAGCCTGTAAGGCACTAGTCTCAACAATCAGCCTTGAAGGCAGCTAACGTTACAGCAACTGGCAGTTGAAGTTTTTAAGAAGCTCAGCTAAACAGCTTATTGTACAAAATATCTCACAAATAGGCCTCTTTTATGTTTCAGAGTTCTACTTGAAGTTATATTGCAGAAATGTTTCAGTTAACAAGTATGACCTGTTTAGCTAAGGTTCAGTCTATAAGTTAGCTGTAAGACAAAAAAAAAAGCACTTGTTTGCATTGATTAACATAATCAAAATAGCTGAAATATCTAACGTTACCTCACTAATCAGTTTCTTTAATGAGAAAAGAAGATTGAACGCATTCGTTTTTAACAGTATTGTTGTTCTTAAGCCCACTTCCCGAGTAAAGGCTTCCGAATTGAATTGGCTGCCTCGTGAGGGGATTGGTTGTACTCTAGCTCGCGATCTGATTGGCTGTACTTGGGGGCGGTGTTTACGCAGCCTGACAGGCTGAGCAGCCTGGAAGTCGACGTCTGAAGGCAACTTCACCCTGCAGCGGACGTCTGCACGCAATACCGGATGTAGCTGCAAACCAGTAGCTATTCTGCTAAGAACATGATTCCTTCATTCCACCCACCACAGGAATTCGGAGCACTAGATAATAGGGAAATGGCTATTCGCCCCACAGCGGGGTAAATTGGGGGGAAGATATCGGCTATCTGTCGCCCCGTGGGGCGGACAACAGAAGCAGTTCTGCTATTCGTACTGCGGCGCGGCAGACAAGAGATTTCATTTAATAGTCCGCCCTGCTCTTTACACTTCCGCGCCGAAGCGCTGCGTGGCAAATAGCCTCTTCCGTTTTAAAAAACATCTAGCCAGATGGTGAAGGATTTTGTAATGGCATGATGCAAACCCCTTAGAAACTTTAACGCGAGAGAAGCTGGCTAGGTGGCTAGCTAGCCAACTAGCTACAATCGGATTCCGAAAATCATTCGCTTAGCCAAAATAAGAAAAGTTAGCCTGTCATCGAAATTGTTTTGGAGGAAAACGCCGATATAAGGAACGTTAGATTAATAACTCGATTATGTCTATTGTAGCTAATTTAAGGATTAGCTGCATTGCGTGATATGATTTATTACAAAGTCGAGCTCGCGTGTTGTCTGACTCATGGCCAACTGACGTTTGACAGCATACTGGATCCAGTGTTATTTTAACTCAGTAACGACAGAAACGATTTTAACCACCAAGAGATGACTGCTAAAAACAACAAAATAACTACTACAGCGTCGTAGATGCACCTCTGTCCCAAGACTGACTGGAGCACTCAGAGCTGGGGCGGCGGTGAGCCCATTCCGGCTGTGCTTGTTGTGATCCGCCAGGGTAACATCATCTGCAGCTGGTGAAGCAAGCTGAATCGGTTCCGACTCGGCAATTTCTTTGCTGCAGCTGGGGCTACTGGCATCGGCTGAGGGGTTTTGTTTAGAGCCACGTTCTGGTATCCATCTTCTAATTAATCTGCTTTTAGGCGAACGTTAAGGAAGCTATTTAACAGCGGTGAAGTTATAAACTTTTTAGCAAGCTGGCTTGCTTTGGTGTTACCGGTTTTAACCGTTAGATTTTTTTTTCATATCACATACAGCGTGCCGCGAGGTTCAAATCTATTTGACAACACGCAAAAAGCAGCGCTGTCCATTGATCGCTGTGGATCAGAGCCATGAGAAGCCTTGTCCCGTGCGTTGTCTCGGCCAAAACTTTGCCGTTTTCAAATAGGATACATAAAACTTAAACTAGGGGGGCAGAAAATACAACTGAGGGGGCAAAGCTCCCTTTAGCACCCGCAGTGTTTTCGGTGTATGAGCTTTTCAAACCGGCAGTATCAGTGGTTGAGAAGCCCCGGTTTTTTTCGATGGAACACCAGTGGACCTCAACAGCTGAGTTGAAAGTGAGACATTTTACCATTTCATGAAAAATATTAGCTCATTTTGAATTTGATGGAAGCAACACATCTCAGAAAAGTTGGGAGAGGGGCAACAAAAGGCAGGAAAAGTAAGTGGTACTAATAAAAATAGGACCAAGGGTCCTGTAGCTTACCAGCAAGCAGTCTTACAGCGATGATACAAGTTATGAAAATTTCATGAGAAGTTTGACATTTGAATCAATGAAAATCAATGTCAAGGTCATTAAATAAAAGTTCACATACATTTATAAGACCTTCTGTAATACAGTCCTAAGCTCTGAAGCAGTTTTGGTGATACAAGTCATTATAATATGTCAATATGTATTCAATATGTCAATTGTGAACTTTAAAGGTCACAGACTGCCAAGTTGTGGTCAGCAAATGGACTTCATATATGACTTTCTAAATGTCTCTATACAAACCTTGGCTCAATCTGTGATCATTTTGGCGACAAGTCATTGTAATTTCACTGTCAATTTTGACCCTCAAAAGTCACTGACAGTCAAGTTGAATGTCACCGAATGAAAGTTCATATATGACTTCCTATATGTCTCTAATACTAACTAGACTCCATCTGTGACCTTTTTAGTGACAGAAGTCATTGAATTTTCTCTGGGTCAAGTTAGACCTTCGAAGGTCAATATGAAGGTCACCAAATGAAAGTTCTTACGTGACTTCCTATATATTTCCAATGCAAACCTACACTCAATCTGTAACGATTTTGCTGATATAAGTCATTGAAATTTCACTGTATAGTTTGGCCGTTGAAGGTCACCGAAGGTCTAGTTCAAGGTCATCCAATGAAACTTCACACATGACTTCCAACATGGCCACAATACAAACCTAAGCTCTATCTGTAATCTTTTTGGTGATCAAAGTCATTGAAATTTCACTGTGAAGTTTGGCCTTTGAAGGTCAAGTTCAAGGCCACCAAATGAAAGTTCATGTATGACTTTCTATACATCTCCAATACAACCGAAACTATCTGTAACCATTTTGCTGATATAAGTCATTGAAACTTCACTGTGAAGTTTGGGCATTCAAGGTAACTGAAGGTCAAGTTCAATGTCACCAAATGAAACTTCATACATGACTTCCTATATGCCCGCAATACAAACCTAAGCTCCATCTGTAATAGTTTCGGTAATAGAAGTCATTGATATTTCACTATGTGACGTATGACCTTCGAAGGTCGTCGAAGGTAAGTTCAAGGCCATCACATGAAAGTTCATATATGAACTTATGACTTCCTATAAGTGTTCAATCGACATATGTTCTCAATCTTCAATATTTTCAAGCATAGAAACCTTTGAAAATTGTAACATTTTGTTTGACCTCAAGTTTGACCTTTCAAGGTCATCTGAGGTCAACTTCAACACAGCCAAAATATAGGTCATATATTACTTCCTGTATGTCAGTAATACAAACTTAATCTCTATCTGCAACCATTTAGCTTCCACAGGCGATTTGGCCCATTCTCTATAAGACCCAATGTTAAAGTACAGCGCCCCCACTAGACCCACTTCCATCAATTCAATCAAAATGGCACTCACACTGTACATGAAGTGTATCAAGGTGAGTTGATTGCCAGATTTAGAAAAAAAAGTTAGACGGTTTTTGAGAAAAATTTTTTTGAAAGTTAAGTCATATCTTTTAACATTGTTAATATACTCCCTGAGCTCGAGTTTGGCCTTTCAAAGTCATCTATGGTCAAATTTAATATTGCCAAAATATAGGTCATATATGACTTCCTATATGTCGAAAATACAAACTTTATCTCTATCTGCAACCATTTGGCCTCCGCAGGCCATCTTGCATATTCATAAAGTACAGCGCCCCCAATAGACCCACTTCCGTTGATTCAATCAAAATGGCGCTCGCACTGTACATTGACAGTACCTAGGTATGTTGATTGCCTGATTTAGAAAAAAAAATTATCAGGAAGTTTTTGAGAAATCATTTTTAAAAATTTCTCAGTCCTATCTTTAACATTGGAGCCAAAATTTCAAGGGCCCATACAATGGACAAAAATGATTCAATCAGAAATCCGAGAAAAACAACTGGAGACATGGTCTAGTAGTATGTTATTGCAAATTTACACGAAAATTCATCAGGCCAAAAAAAAAGATAAAAATGTTCCGGACGACAGACGCCGGACGCCACACCACGACAATAGCTTATCAGCCCATAGGGCCGGTAAGCTAAAAAACAGCTGGAGGAGCATTTTGCAACTAATTAGGTTCATTGGCAACAGGTCAGTAACATGACTGGGTACAAATAGAGCATTTCAGAGAGACAGTCTCCCTCAGAAGGAAAGATGGACAGAGATTCACCAATCTGCAAAAAAAGCGCGTCTAAAAATTGTGGAACAATTTCAGAAAAATGTTCCTCAATGTAAAATTGCGAAGACTTTGAATTTTCAGTACATAATATCGTCAAAAGATTCAGAGAATCTGGAGAAATCTCTGTGCACGAGGGACAAGTCCTAAGGTCAATATTGGATACTTGTGATCTTCCGGCTCTCAGGCGGCACTGCATTAAAAACAGGCATGATTCTGCACTGGAATACACTGCATGGGCTCAGGAACACTTCGAGAAATCATTGTCTGTGAACACAGTTTGCCGTGTAATCTACAAATGCAAACTAAAGCTGCATCATGCAAAGAATAAGCCTATGTGAACACGATCCAGAAACTCCGCCGTCTTCTCTGGGCCAAAGGTCATTTAAAATGGACTAAGGTCAAATGAATCAAAATTTGAAATTTTTGGAAACCACGGATGCCGGGTCGTGCGGACTAAAGAGGAGAGGAACCATCCAGCTTGTTATCAGCGCACAGTTGCTGCTGCTCACCTCTTGGCTGCGCTGTAGCGCTGTTCGTTGGTGATCATTCTGCTTGAGTTCAGACGGAGAGAGGCGTTTTACTCTTGTTTAAATGGGTTTTTCTGAAACTAATTTGTATGTAAAAGCTCAAACATTAACAGAGGTAAGACAATTTGCTCCCGAGGTATAACCTTTGTCGCATTAGGGGCAGGGAGAATCTTCCCCCCTTTTTTTTCCTCCTTGTAACAACTCGGTTAGTAAATAGCCAAATTAAGTCGCTAATCTGGTCAAACAAAGGCGACAGGGGGTTTTTTTGGGGGGGGGTTTCAGTCTCCCGGGAGCAAAAGTAGAGTAACAAACTTAAACGCTAAATAATTAGCTAACTACGTAAATTGTATGATATAGCTACAAAGTAAAACTGAATTGTTTTCAAGGACTGTGCTACTTTCGCCTGGTTTTTCTGAAGCTGATTTAGCTAACAAACTTCAGCAAGCTTCTAAACGCTAAGAATATTATCAAATTGCCTGACATCAAACTATAACCTTGGTTGGTTTCATACTTAGTTGCTTGCCTTTCATACAGTCTTCTAGCTAATAAATATTGATGTTCACCGGGGTTTTTAGTCCTCTTCGGTCTTTCTTTTACCGCATAAACACATTGCCAAGCTTGAATTAAATATTAACGCTAACCGGGGTTTTAGTCTTTTCTGCATCTTATTTTTACCGAAAAGCTCTTCTGATTAAACACATTGCAAGCTCCGTTATTTTTGCATTTTCCTCCGATTGCGGAGCCTGGATCAGCCGGTTAGAGTTTAGTTGCTTGTTTGAGTGCTTAGCGACAGCTTGTTGGGGGAGATACCTTGTTTAGTTAGCTCACCAAGTAAAGACTTGTTTATTCGGACCATTTGAATTAAAGGGTACCGGGGCTTTACTCTGGTTCGGTTACCTTTGGTTGTACTTGTGGCTAGCTAGCTAGATAGTTACTGTTTGCATTTTTGACTTGGGATCTGAGATTTAGTTCGTAGAGCAACAGTTACTTGAGTCATCCATTCGGTTAGGTTGGAATTTTAAGCGGTTAGGTTTACCAGAGTTTCTCCTGGGCGCTGTAGCCAGTCTGTAATTATCTGGATTCTGAGCCAAGCCCTGTGATATTTTTAGATTCATATATCAATAGTACTGGGGCTATATAAAATCAAGTCTGCTTATTAAGAGTGCTTACTACATATCAAATTTGTCTCAATTTGGTATTTCACTTTTGTTAACTGAAACTAAGCCCCTGCTAAAAGAAGCTTATTTTCCTTTTTCATAGTTTCCCCACGGTTTCTATTGTGACTGCTGCTTAAGGCTTCTCAGGTTAATAAATTGTGGTTCCTGAGCTTCTGTCTAGGCAATAATAATTTTCTTTGTTATCTAGGGTGAGCAAGGTCATTAGGTTGGGGGTTCAAAATGTGGCCAAAACTATGTGACGGTTGCAGAATGATCGCACTTATGGAAAGAGATTTCCAGGGTGGGTTTGTCTGTCACCGGTGCCAGCTAATTGAGCATTTGGAGAGCAAGATCCTTGATCTTCAGGGCCAGTTGGCAGCACAACATAGTTCGCAATCAGTAGAGTTCCTAGAGGAACTGAGTAGTGTGTCGTGTAGAGAAATGTGTGTACGCCAAAGCACGGAAGCAGGGAGATCCCAGAGCAGGCAGGGAGAGAAAGTTGGGTGACTGTAGGACGTCAGCGCAGGAAAGGGCGTGCACGCTCCTCCAGTGGTTGAGGTGTCCAACTGATTCCAGCCCTTGCAGGAACTCAACTTGGCCCCTGACCCTGAGAGTGGGGGGGGTCATTCCGTGTCAATTCAACCAGAGCCCCCCACATCAATATTTTGATTTTGATAAAACTGTGCACTTTTCAAGAGATATGCATTGGCAGTACTGAGGTCAAGTATTTCATCTCAATTATCACTAGTTCCTGAAATTTAGCCTATTTTAGGGAAGGGGGGTCAATTTTATCAAAATCACCTTAATTTTGGAGGGAGTTTGAGGGCCTCAGATATGGATCTCACTTTGTAATGCATTACATTTTGAAAAAATTAGTATGATTGGTGTTTTTTGCTTTTTCCAGGCCACAGTACAGGTAAACTAAACACAGTGAGTAAAGAAAAGTAGCTTAAGCCAAGAGTTCAGCAACTTATCTGATGGCAAAATGAAACGTATGGGCCTGTTTGCTCTGCAAATGCATATCTCAGGCCCTCCAACTTACTCCAAAATGATGGCGATTTTCTTAAAACTGACCCCCCCCTCCTCCCTAAAAGAAGCTAAATTTCAGGAACTGGCAATAAGTGAGCTTAATTATTTCACCATTTGACACCAGATGTATAAATCTTCCACCGAAGGGAATATAATAAAAATTAATTTTTTTTGGTGGGGAAGTTCCTGAAATTTGGTCGATTTCACATGGAATGACCCGGGGAGATTGATGAGCATCAGGGCACCCTGTTGGCCTCTTCCCCTCAGAAAAGGGAGTTAGTGATAGTGGAGGACTCAATCATTACAGGAATAGACAGCTTAGTCTGTTCGCGCGACAAGGAGTCTCGTATGGTGTGTTGCCTGCCTGGTGCCCAGGTAGGGGACCTCCTGGAGCGTGCAGACAAGCTCCTAGCCAGAGCAGGGAGGGATCCAATTGTCATAGTCCATGTTGGCGCAAATGACATAGGTAAGGGTAGGTTTGAGGTTCTGCAAGACAAATTTGTGGAATTAGCTGAAAAGCTCAGGAGCAGATCCTCCACGGTAGTTTTCTCTGGGATTCTACCGGTACCACGTGCAAGCAGAATTTTATCTGGAGGTTTAACACGTGGCTACGAACCTGGTGTAGGTAAGAGGGGTACAGGTTTATGGGGCACTGGAACTTTTTCTGGGACAGGGGTGACCTGTTCAAGCCGGATGGGCTGCACCTGAACCGAAGAGGTACCTTTGCACTGGGTCAGCGTATGTTGAAGGTAGCACAGGGTTATTTAAACTAGGGACTTGGGGGGCTGGGAGGTTAGAGTGTGTTAAGGGAAATGCAGACTGCCCTGATGGAAGCTGACAGCGCTACATGCAACATTGATGATATATTTTTACAGCAACAAAGGGTAGTGGGGGCTTGGAGCAGCAGGCACATGGGAAATCGAAGGGGAAGAGCATTCGTAATAACCTGAAATGTTTTTATTTAAATGCAAGAAGCAATAAAAATACATTTCCAGAACTTGAGGGCGTTATGATTAGGCCTAATAAAAATAAAATCCGGTTTCCGGTAACCCGCCCTTCCCTCTTCTTTGCTGCCGAAAAAAAATTTTTACGCTCCTTGTGAAAACAATAAAATTATTTAAGAGTCACCCATGTCGAAATTCTGACATCTATTTTATCTCCCCCCCCGGGTCTCACACTGTATTACTGTAAATTGGCCCATTGCATGATGACGTGCGAGCTTGGAACTACAGGATTATTATCATTATCCTCTCGCTGCGCACATTACCTCATAAGTGCAGCAGATATTCGGCATCATCCGAAAGGGCTTGCAATGCTCTCACTAACTACCAACACTCTTCACCCGGAGATGATCATCGAATACAGAAATCATGGATGTAGAACGGCTTTTAGCGACCCCCAGTATAGCCCTGGAACAGCACTGAGAACCGGGCCAAGAGCGGAGACGTTACTCATTGGATCAATTGTGATGCTTAGGTTATCGTATGTGTATTTGGCATTGCAAGCAAGACGTCAAAATCCACTTAAAATGTCGAAATTTTCGCTTGACTTGGACATCGTTTAAGAGGGTGATTCCAGTGTAAGTTGAACAACTAGCGACAGAGTTGATGACAGTGGAGAGGTGGGAGAAATGGAAAAAGAGGAAGAAATCGGTGACAATAAGGATGCAGCTGAACGCCAACAGCTAGCTACTGCCAGCGTACCAGCACAAACCGCAGTCTCGGAACACGAGTGAGTGAGCGGGAAGTTTTGTGGTGTGTTCCCAAAAACAAAATAAAAATATTGCTCTACTGCAAAGCGGCGCCTTAACCGGGTGAGACAACCGATAGCTAAACAATAGCATACTTTATGATGAGCTTAAATTTAATCCGCTAGAAAAATAAAACAAAAAACATTCCGCTTCCCCGTTATCGGTGAATCCAATTTATCCACCGTGAGTGAAGTCAATAACTGTTTTATTATATGACTGTGCTCGAAAATATAAAATAAATTATCTTTACTGTCCCGTGTAGGGAGTAATCGTGTGGATAAATAAAGCTCCTCGCAGGGACGAAACGACAGGACACATGGACACTGTTAGGAGCTCATGCAGGCAGCCGAATCCATTTTTAGCTTCAGGTCGTCAGATTGTTATATTCACCTCTGGCGCACTTTCCCGCGGTGAAAAATTCATTGGACTCACCTCAACTGAAGTCAATAATTGTATATTTGTGAACTGATAGGTCCTCTCCCACTCGAACAGACTGGAAACTATCACGCACAATATTTCAGAAGCTCTTGAATTTTCATCAGGGATCAGTAAATTACAGATGGGTTCCAAAATGGGTCTTGTCTGCACAGATTTTCTGCCACAATGTACAAATGATTGTCTTATACTGTGCTCATTGTTTATATTTTGTATAGTTTAAAGTCCCATGCCATTGAGCAACATGCAAAGTGATAGAATTAGTGCAATATGAGCAATATTGTGCATGGTGTGGTTAAACCAATTAGGAAAACAATGCAGGTACTGCAGGTAATCCACTTCTACTTAGATAAGCCTTGAGGGTGCTAGGAACCATGCAGGCATCCACACTACTACTGGAATGTCAGGTTGAAGCTAAAATAATATAACAATGGAAGGGAAATGCTTAACCCTCTGGAGTCAAGGGTATAACTGCCCGTTTTTGACTACTTCTGATTTTTTTACCTTTATATCTCACCTTAAAAACTGTTTAGCTTGCCTTGTTTGGTATCATTTCTTTCAGCACAACCTCAGCTGTGTGAATTTACAGTTAATTTTTCATTTTGAATTACTGTATGAACACATTGGACCTAAAATCACCCAAAAAACATCAAATCCGAGTAGGAAAAAAATGTTTGTTTTTTTTTTACTGTGAAAACCACAAATATGTTTAACGAACCATTTTGATGAATTAGAATGCAAATATAAAGTGTCATTTTCAAAAACATGTACAAATTTACAAAACAACAAAGTTATATACAACAATTTACATAAAAATGTAGGAAATGCCTCAGGTGTTTTTGTGTAACTATTTACAAAACATCACAATCACAATCAGATGCCACAAATTTTTTGTGCCACTGTAAGAAACAGTTCCTGTCCACCACAAGACAGAGGGGCACATCACAGGCCTGACACTTCCAGGGTGTAGTCAAGGAAATACGCACATCCCTTATACGGGTGCTGAGTTCAGTGAAAGACAATGAAAAAGAAAATGAAACTCGCACACTTGAATGCTCGAAATATAGAAGACAACGTTTCGAGCCAATGCTCTTCGTCAGGTCATCTTTTACAAAGGTGTTTTCTGCACACCTAAATAGGTACCCACAGCGTCATCGATGGTGGGTGGACCTACAAGTGAAATGATAGCTTTCACATTTCTAAATCTCTTTGCAAACATTCAAAAACCTTATCAAAAGGCAGAGAGAATGAGAAAGCAAGATGAATTCTTCGTACAGGTAAGGACTACAAAGGTAACAATACCCCAAGTGTATGAACCCATTAAAAAAAAAACGTTTAATAGGGAAATCTTCATTCATTCCCTTTGGAGACATAGTATCCAGAGTATATATCCAAAAAGATTCTCGCTGCAATAGCAATTTATTTTTATCACCTCTGCGTCTCGGACATTTGTCATGTTCGATACCGAAATATTTTAAAGACGCCACAATATGTTTTACCAACATGAAATCCATGGCCACCGGGCTTGTAGGATCCTGGTTCCGAATACTGGAGCGATGCTCAGAGATGCATGTTTTTAATGCCCAGTTGGTTTTGCCTACATATCCTAAGCCATATCTTCAGTAAAAATTTGAGCATCCTAGCTGAAATAATAAGGAAGTTCTGGCAATTTTTCATTTTTCACAATAAGCCCCCTGGTGGCCAAACTAAGAGTCGAAAATGGGCGGAATTGGTTAGGTTCGTGTAGCATGCATAGATGTACCAGCCATCCAAAACTGAGAAACCGAGAAGCAAACCTGAAGGCGCTGGAGCGGTAACGTCGTTGAATTTAAAGATCGGCAGCATTTACACAGAAAAAGGAGGAAAATAGGTGAAATCAAAAACGCGTCTGATATGTGATAAAGGGTGATCCCATGTACCTTCAATGAAAATTTGAGCGTCCTAGCTGAAATAATAAGGGAGTTATGGCAATTTTTTATTTTTCACAATAAGCCCACTGGTGGCCAAAGTACGAGTCGAAAATGGGCAGAATTCGAAAGGTTAGTGGAGGATCCATAGACATACCAGGCACCCAGAAATAAGAAAGCTACAAGCAAACCTGAAGGCGCTAGAGCGGTAACGTCGCCGATAGACAGACAGACGGCCGGACAGACAGACGCCACAAGGGACGACAATACCCCTCCTCCGTGGATGACCACAGCTTTTGTAGGAGTTAGAGAGAAAAGAGGAATCTTTATGAGATGTACATGAAGGATAACAATGAGAATACTAAGGCTGAATACTGAAAAATGCGAGCTGTGGTCAAAAAAGAGCAGAGGAATGCTAGAAGACTGTGTGAAAGGCAAATTGAAGAAGGGGCAAAAACTAATCCTAAGCGCTCCTTTCAGTACTGTAGCAGAAAAAGGAAAGTCAAAGAGGAGGTTAAATGCATAAAGAATAAATATGGATCGCTGCTGTATGATAACAAGGATATTGCGGATACCTTAAACAGTTACTTTGTTGAGAATTTTACCTCTGAGCGGGTTTTTATTTGGCCAGAGGGCATTTCCAATGCTCAAAATTATTTAGCGGAAATTGAGGTTAGAGATAATGAAGTATTACACAAGTTACATAAACTAAAGGCAGGATAAGGCGACGGGTCCTGATGGCTTATATCCTGGAGTGCTAAGGGAAGTTAGTGAGATCATCTCTAAACCGTTCTCCGCTATCTTCAGACGGTCTTTAGAAACTGGAGAAATACCAAATGATTGGAAGCAGGGCAATATAATACCAATATATAAGAAAGGGGACCGTACTGAGCCAGGAAATTACAGGCCAGTCAGTTTAACTTGCACTGCATGCAAAATACTGGAATCTATCATAAGAGACGAGCTGGAATTATTTCTTGAACATAATAATATCTTGAGGGATAGCCAACATAGTTTCCGTAAGGGAAGGTCATGCCTGACAAACCTTCTGGAATTTTTTGAAGAGGCCACCAAGACTTATGATCAGAGCAGGGCTTATGACATCATATACTTGGATTTTCAGAAAGCATTTCATACAGTACCACATAAGAGACTAATTTTTAAAATGAGCTCCAATGGAGTTACAGGAGGTATTCTGGAGTGGATTCAAAACTGGTTACAGGACAGATCACAAAGAGTGGTGGTCAGTGAAACCTCATCTGAGCTTGGTATGGTGGGAAGTGGCATCCCTCAGGGATCGGTGTTGGGACCCCTGCTGTTCCTCATCTACATTAATGACCTTGATAGGAATATTGAGAGCAAATTAGTTAAATTTGCAGATGATACTAAATTGGGAGGTTTGGTAAATAGTTTAGAGTCCACTGAAGTGATTCAGGATGATTTGGATAGAATCCAGAATTGGGCAGAAATGTGGCAAATGAAATTTAATGCAGCAAAATGTAAAGTTGTACATGTAGGTAATAAAAACATTAGACAGGATTACTTCATGGGAGATTCAAAACTGGAATGTGCTCCACATGAAAAAGATCTGGCAGTGATTGTTGACCAAAACCTCACAGGTTCTAGCCATTGTGCCGTAGCAGTTAAAAAAGCAAATCAGATGCTGGGATACACTGCCAAAAGTATTGAGTATAAATCCAAGGAGGTCATACTTCTCTTGTACAACACATTCGTCAGACCACATCTGGAGTATTGTGTACAGTTCTGGGGACCATACTTTAATAAAGATATAGAGGCTCTAGAAAAAGTTCAGAGAAGAGCCACTAAGCTGATTCCAGGTATAAAAGATAAAAGCTATGAGAAGAGGTTGAAGATCCTTAATCTCTTTAGTCTTAGGAAAAGTAGACTCAGGGGTGATCTGATTGAGGTCTTTAAATATGTGAAAGGGATTAACAAAGTGAATTATTTAGTGGCGCTTTTCCACTACATGGTACCGGCTCTACTCTACTCGACACCGGGTACTTTTTTGGGGTTGCTTTTCCATTAGAGGATAGTACCGCTTCCGTGGTACCTACTCGTCGTTGCGACACAGCATGTTAGTGCCGCGACGGCATCCTCAGTTATATCAAGTTTACTTTTATTCCGTCGAGTTTGTTAAATATTTATGTGTTTAAATCAGGGGACGCACACTACCGTCACCACGTTATGGCACTAAAGTCCGCGAGTGTTTAATTGTAATTTCTGTTTGACATTCTCCTGATGCACAGGATAGCAGCTGGTGTTGTGTCCGATTCAGTTGCACATTAAATAACGTACCACCTCAAAACGCAAAGCAATGATATACATAAAAGGCACAGAGTATTCATATCCAGGCTTTGTGAAACATTTCACTTTGAAATTGAAGGCAAAACACGTAGCAAATGCGCAATTCGCAGGAGATGGCAGAGTATTAGAATTTATCGCTTTACGATGCGTTGTCTCATCTGATACCTTTCCTTAGAAAGGGTCACAGACAAAGAAACGCATTTCATAAATGCAACAGCATCGGTGAATAAACGCAACCTTGTTTGAAAGGTAAGGCAACGCACAGTATATTTATCAAGTTGCCTAAAACAACACACGTTTCAAAAACACAATTTGAGGACCTGTTTCAATGATGGCAAGTGAAGCCAGTTTCCTAGCGATAATGCGGAAGCGAATTGTCTTTTGCAGAGACGATTCTCTCTGACCAATCACTGGGCTGCAATGTTGCACGTCACATTTTAGTACCCACTAGTACCTGGTCGGCCGTTTTTTGGAACCCCAGGAGAGCAGGTACCAGAAAAAGTACCTACTAGTACCTAGTACCAGGTACTTTTTTCCTAATGGAAAAGCAAAAAAGGCGAGTAGAGTAGAGCCGGTACCGCGTAGTGGAAAAGCGCCACAAGATTCCTTCGGCCAAGTATTGTTAGTAGAACTCGGGGTCACAAATGGAAGTTGACCAAGGGTAAATTTACCACTGATATTAGGAAATATTTTTTCACCCAAAGAGTAATTTCGATGTGGAATAGCTTGCCTGACCATATTGTTGAGGCCGAAACCTTGGGAATTTTCAAGAGCAGGCTTGACTTAAAGCTAGACACCATTGAGTCATTGAGTATCTGAAGTGACATATTCACAATAGTAAAAAGAAACTGGCGAGCCTAGTTGGGCTGAATGGCCTCTTCTCACCACTCATGTCATGTCATGTCATGTTATGTTATGTTAGTTCAAAAGCCTACATCTCTGATGGTATTGGGTTGCATTCATGCCTATGGAGTGGGGAACTAACACATGTGGAAAGGAATTATCAATGCTGAAAAGTTCATAGAGGTTTAACAACAACAAATGCTCCCATCCAGACAACGTCTCTTTCAGGGAAGGCCCTGTGTATTTCAGCAAAGCAATGCCAAACCACATACTGCATCCATCACAACAGCATAGCTTCGCAGTAGAAGAGTCTGAGTGCTGAACTGGCCCACCTGCAGCCCAGACCATTCACTAATAGAAAAAATTTAGCACATCATAAAACAAAAAATCTGGCAAAGAGGACCCAGGACTGTCGAGCAGCTAGAATCCTACATCTGACAAGAGTGCATTCCTCTCTGAAAACTTCCACAGTTTGTCTCCTCACTTCCCAGACATTTACAGAATGTTGTTAAAAGAAGAAGGGATACTAAACAATGGTAAACATGGCCCTATCCCAACTTTTTGAGATGTGCAGCTGCCATGAGCTAATATTTTTCATGAAATGGTAAAATGTCTCACTTTCAACATCTGATGTCGTCTATGGTCTATTGTGAATAAAATGTCAGTTTATGAGATCTGAAAATCATTGCATTCTGTTTTTATTGACATTTTACACAGCATCCCAACTTTTTTTGGAATTGGGGCTGTAGAAGAAAACTTCAGATGTAAAAATTTAACCAGCAGTTTTCCCACCAAGGATCTTAAGAAAAATGTATTCTTCACAGCGACATTCCTCCAGTTGTTTTACCAGTTCCATCCAATGAATGTACATTCCGGTTTTACAGGTTTGAGAGGGCACGTACAAAACCACTGTACTTCACTTAGAGTTTGGTCTGGCATACTCATCTTAAAACCATAAATTCACCTCAACATTTTGTATAATAAAAAAAAATTACTTGCTTGTGACCCTGAATGCATGCATTAATCTAAGTGCGTGCAGGAGAGAGAGAGAGAGAGAGACAGACTCCTAGGCCTACCTTTGAGTTCACTGCAAGATTAGACTCTGTTGAGGGCTCCACTTGAGCGGCCAGAGGTGCATTCTCACTGCTGGCCTGTTTCAGCCGCCCATTTTGGGTGCCAGCAGCCTCAGGCAGGCATCTGCCCTCTGTTTTACCGTTAGCGGGAACCTTGGCTTGAGTATTCTTCTGGACCCCCTGTTCAGCATCTCTGGGGCTTCTGACTGGGCGAGTGGTGCGTTTGGCGCAGGGCTCGGCCGGCAGGTCCCCTTTCCCCGTGTGTTTGATGGTCTCCATCATCTTGGTACCAGGGGTCTCACCCTTGTCCAACGGTTTGTTCTTTATGGAGCGCTTCAGGCCACGCTCTGGCTTGTTGCGTCTCTGTTCAGTTAGGGGAGAAGGGTTCGCGGGAGCTTGAGGAGACTCCAGCTTCTCCATCTTCACTGGCTGCTCTTGGCTCTTCTCAGTCTGGATGCTCACTGGCTCCTTCGCCTTTCTGTTTGCCTTCAATCCCATACAAATGCACGCACACACCCACACACACGCGCACAACGTGCATGCACGCACATACATACACAGAGACACAGCTGTACTCATACACAAATAAATTATTTAAAAACTATGTCAACTCAATGATTTCAGCAGTAACAAAGCATGGGGAGATTATTCCACATGTCTGTAGGCTTGCGCGAGTTGAAGTTCTCAGTTGACTGTTAAAAAAAATACTCATAAACCCAATCAGATCTATTTAAGTTAGGGGAAATTGCATCAAAATTGAAGCAACATAATCAGTTTCATAATATGCTCCAAGGAAACACAGAGAGAAAGTAAAAGTAGACAAATTCAGGGACAGTACGAGCATGAGCCGTGGAAATCATTTACCATCAGAGATGGCCATGGGTTGAAGGGGATCTTTTTCTGCATAACCAGCTGCAGATAGCTGCCCTTCTCCTTGTACTGAACCTTGCTGCAGGAACTCTCAATTTCTGCATGCAGGTGACAGCTCCACTGGCTCCCATCTGAAAATTGCAGTAGTCACAGCCCATCAAACTCATGCTTTACTACAGGTCTCAAGGCAATCACATTTATAGCCTTAATGTCACACAGCTGAAGACATCCGCCACACACAGACATGCAAAAATGAGTTGGAATTTTCAAACAAAATAAAAAGATCATATCAACACCTCCATGCCAGTGTGTAAACTGGTCAAATTATCCAAGCTTCACTGCAAACGTAATGAATGAAAAATACAGGCAAAATTTCTCCTTCATAGAATCAATTTTTTGAATCAATTTTCTCATAGTTCTTCTAGAATGAAAAAGACATGACTTGAAACAACTTAAAGCAAAGCACAAACTGAGTTTTGAAACAGTGAAGCAGCACATCATGTTCTGCAAGCTTTTTTTAAACACATTTATTTAAGCACACTGACTTTCTTAAATGGGGTTATTTGGAGTACAATGAGTGCCCATTTTTGAAAGCAAGGTTTTGCACTCACCTGGGAACCTGACCTGACAGGCAGTGTCCGAAAAGCCAGCGCTGACGTCCTCCATCTTCTGGACACGGTCATCACAGCGCAGCTTCACGATCACCTCGTTAGCATTCTGTTTCCAATCTAGGAAGGCATCTGCAGCATAAATACACACACACTCAGTTTCCTCCCGAAGCCCAACTTCTGAAACTACAAACCCCAATTCCAATAAAGTTGGGACGTTGTGTGAAACGTGATTAACGAGACTAGGTGCATCTAGCATATGGCTGGGCCGCATCTTCCCCGCCGGCCGACCAATCGCTGAACTTCTTCCACACCGGCCATCCAATCGTTGAACTTGATCACTCAGTCAGTCAGTCACTCACACAGAAACTCAGACAGCGACATTTGCGTTTGTAAGGGCCTGGCCGCTGCTTGGCCCAGCCCCAAAACAGAATAATTTGCAAATTCTTTTCCACCTATATTCAATTGAGTACACTATAAAGACAAGATATAATTTTTTTGGAAATATTCACTCATTTTGAATTTGATACCTGAAACACATTCCAAAAAAGGTGGGACAGGGGCATAATAATAATAATAATAATAAACTTTATTTATAAAGCACTTTTCAAAACAGGGTTACAAAGTCCCTTACAAGAGAAAAAAAAATCACTCGTAAAAGCAATTAAAAACAACTTCAAGATTAACAGAGCGAAAAAATTGATCGAATACAAAGTAACATTATAAAAACATATATATATATATATATATATATATAAAGGTGGCCCATGTGGGAAATGGTAGGAACAAGCTTAAAATGATACACAAAATACCACACTTTGATTAAATTATTTCACCCAGAAAGAAATACGGAACACCTTAGGAACCACATTCAATCGAAAGCTTAAAATGTAGTCTTTTAAGGAAAAAAATACTGCAAATCGATAAAAGTTGGGCCACGTGGCCTTAATGGCCGACGAAATGAGGCTATTTCACTAAATTGGCTGACTTTGGCCACCAGTGGCGCCACCTGTATGGTGTTTTAAGGAATAGTTGTTATGCCCATACAAGCTCCATATCTAGCTTAATTAGTATCCCAAAGATTTAGTAGCTGGAGATAGAATTCTAATTTTGACAAATTTTTGATCATTTAAAATTTGTTATGGCCCATTGATTTTTTCCCGTTTACCGATACTCAGTGCATCAGCCCATGACACAAGGGGTATGATTTTATATTTTCTCCCTGGTCTCTCTAAGTAGTACTACTTGAGTAATTAAACTTAGACCTGTGCCACTTTTGGATTTCTCATAGTAGCCCCTCAAAATGGCCCAGAAATAAGGATTTGCTCAGGAGCGCGGACCCCCCTCCCACTTAAAGGCCTGAAACTTGAGGACTATGTGGAATTTTGATTAAATATTTGGGGAGAGTACTTAAGATACATTGATAAATGATATATCAAAGTAGGAAGAAATTCAGAGATGGTCATCCGGGAAGGTTAGTCCAATTGACACGAAATGTCTCATATGTGCCATTTTTTTGTATTCATTTGTGAGACAAAATAAGTTCTAATTTAACATTTCATATAGATTTATTTGGTTCGTTAAAAAAAAAAAAAAAAAAACAAAAAGGGAACTATTTGATGTAGTATGAGTGTACTGGTACTGTACAGCGATAACAATGTCATTTTACGTTCGCATGTATGATGAAAAATGGCTAGATTTGCAAGACCTGTCCAACAAGAATTGTCTACATAGCTAGCAAGAACAATGCAAGACAGATGTGGGACACAAAATCCATAATATCAGCATTTAATAATCTGTCACATTTGGCAATGGTCGCATACATAGCCACTGACTCTCCATTGCTCGCTATCAGCGCAACCGCACTCATACTGCGTCATGTACTCACTTTAAAATGAAGTTATATTAGCACTGGCCGCTGAAATGATATTTAAATCTTGGCATTCCTAAACACAGTTCTTCTTGTCGAGCAATCTCGCCGGCAATCGAAACAGATATAAACAAACGTGGCGACTGCGGTCGCCGGCAGTTGCACAGAATAAGGAATATATGGGCAACTGCGGTCGCCGGCAGTTGCACAGAATAAGGAATATATGGGCGAGTACGGTCGCCGGCAGTTGCACAGAACACGGAATATATGGGCGAGTACGGTCGCCGGCAGTTGCACAGAATAAGGAATATATGGGCGAGTATGCTCGCCAGGAGCACGCTAAAGGTTAATATGAATTAACATTACTGCCTGAGCATTCTTTAATCCAATCTATTATAGAAATGCACATGTACATTTAGTGTCAATAAATCTTTGTGGCAAACTGGGGCTAGGCCACGCCCCTCAACCAAGTCAGCACACCCGCAACAGCTGATCTTCCTCCCCCTCACCACCAGTGCAGAGAGGAACTACAGCACCCCTGATAGCGGCTGGAGAGCCGACACCCACACAGCACTTGCAGGACGCTGAACAGTTCCCACCAGCTGCAAGTCCTAAGGCTAGGCGGACCTGGGAACGAGGTGCACAAGGAGCTACGGCTGCGCCTCACTGTGATCAGAGCCAACCAGATATCATAAGAGGTAGTCGGGCAGTTGCGGCCAGGCAGACGAGGACTGCGCACGTAAAGCTGTTGAACAACCATGGATCTGTTTTTTCTTTGTTTAAGATTGCAATAGTGGAGAGACCAGACATTTGGGGCAGACACCTGCTGAGGCTCAACAAGATGGCAACACCCCAAGCAAGTCCTAAAAACAGTTTCCAGTTTGGACCGTGAAAGCACACCGCCCACTTCCCAAGTAAAAGGCATTCGTTTTGTTTTTTTTTTTTGTTTAAAGAACCGCATTTTGAGTGCCCTTGCTATTCGCACTATTAAAGCACATTTTTGTGTTCAAGAAAATTTAAAGGAAATTCCCGCCCTGCTGGCCGGTTTTGAACCAGCCTCCAGCCTCCTCTGTGCCTGGTTTTCTGGTGTCTTGCTACACAAGTGGAGAATGCTCACAACGACACAGGCATACACTGACAGTGGTAACCATTAATATTACTGGGATTAATACTGTGTGTTGTATTCAGTCCCAGATGTTGGTGCTATGTGTTTTGGTTTCTTGCTGTCTCTCTCTGGTTACCCTACAGATAGGATGGAGGAGCTGGTTCGGGCATTAATTGAGACCAACACAGGGGCCCAACAGGCCTCCCGAGCCGCAGCCAAGCAAGTTGCCCGCCTGGCGGACACCATCAGGTAAAGATCCCATCAGGGAGCTCACGAATTACTGACGAAAATGACGGAGGAAGATGGCGCCGCGGCCTTCCTCCACACCTCTGAGAGAATAGCGGACCGAGATATGTGGGAGCAGGATGAGTGGGTCGGGATCCTGGAGCCGTTACTGACCAGCATTGCCCAAAAGGCCTACTCTGACCTGCCACCCATGGAGGCTCATTGTTACCCCTGCCAACGTGAAGAAATATTGCTGTGTTCAGGTCTGTCAGTCTACGCTGCTGCCCAGAAGTTCAACACGTTGGAGTACCAACCCGGCTGTCCCGCCTGCACCCAGATAGCCCAAATGGTGCAACTGAGGACCCGTTGGCAACAACCTGAACTGCTGCCCATGAGCAAGATAGCAGACCGCGTGATAGGGGACCGCTTCATGCAAGCCGTCCCTTACAAGGCCAGGAAGCTGGCCGGACAGCAGGCACCTGCCACTTTGGAGGAGCTGGTCACCGTGTTGGAGCGAGTGGAGGCGACAAAAAAATGCTCCGGGGACCCGAGCAACCCAGGGTCCGAAGGTTGCCAGACAAGAAACCCACTCATCCTGCTTGTGCCAATGAACCCCTCGGGCACAGCCGGGAAAGACACAGGCCCGGCTTAGCAGAGTGCCCACCTCGGTTGGCCCCTCCTCAGCCCCAACCCTGGAGAAGATGCCATTAGATGCCACCATGCAGCCTTCTAAATAACTTTCAGAGTTGGCGGCTATTGGTCAAAAGTAGACGGCTGAGCCCTTCAAGCAGATCCAGTTGACCAATGAGGTATCCAGCGGGGCGGTTCCTTGCATATAGGTGATTTATGATGCTATACAATACATAAATTGTGTGTGTATTGCGTGAAATGCATTGACTTTGGAAAATTAAATACAGAAGCCCAATAATGAATTATCTTACATCATCCTTTTCTGTCCTTTGTATGTCACAAATGGTCCGGGAAATATAGCTCAACTGGGTATTGCCGACTGAATACAGATTTCAAAGTCAATTGGCAATTAAAACAATGGACAACATTCATTATGTGCACATTCATGGCATTGGTATATTACAGGGTCAAAACCATAGAAAACTAGAATGACAGCCTATTATTCTACTTAAATGTTATGCAATATACCTCCCATTAACCCAAAGGCACCCTGATCTGTATCCCAAACTTCATCCACTGCAGTTTTACATGACAGGATACCTCGCTCACACTCAGAGCAAACACGCTGTATTTGTCCAAAGGATCTCAGAAATAATGACATTGGGATGGATGACTTAGCCTGGCTCCGCCAGCCCTCATACTTCCGCTTAATTTCATTTCGCTTCACTACTCCGTCTGGTCAGTCAGAGCTCTGCCTCATTTACCTCGACAGAAAAAAAGCCGGACCAACCAACGAACAGAAGGTGGGGCCGAGAGCCATGATGTAGCAGCTGCGCCGAGTTTGAAATTGTACCCTCCGAAATCAACAATGGCCACAGACATAGACACATGGGAGGCCATTCGCTCTGTCGTGGAGAAAATCCCAGGCATCAGCGACTTATCGCCACAACAAGATGAATGTTTGGTTAGTTTTTTGAATGGAAATGATGTTGTTGCGCTCCTCCCCACAGGTTTCGAGAGAAGTTGTCATATATACTTAATATCCATCATGAAACATATGAAATAGACACCCTGTTCACCTCTGTGAGAGACAGCCGAACCACCTCAGCTAGCTTGTAGCTTCTAGTGTTACATTGCCCGCAAATTTCACACTATTTAAGTTAGCACCGAACTTTTTAAAAGCAGTGTTTTTGTTCATGTCACAAGACCTATTTGCTGTCTCAGTGTTATTTTGTCATTATCCATGAATGAAATGGCTGTCTGAGACAGCCAAACGTTTAGAGCCAAACTATGCTGCTATGAAGTTCGATAGCGAGCTTGGTATGATTTTAAAGCAAGTATGGTGAACGGTTCAGTTTTTGTGGCAACGCAGATTTCGTCCTGATGTAAATAATGCGTTATTCTTGCCAATCCTGCTGTTGGTGTAGGGTCTCTTAAGTTTTTTTTAATAGCAGCAGTATCGGCAGGAGAAACGATAGCTCAACAGTTTGTTTCTTGTAAGGAGAACAGAAAGAGCACCTTTGGTTCTTTTAAGTGAATGAGTGAAGGCTAAAATTTGGTAGATGGGCATATGTATGGGTACAGTATTAACTTTAATGTACTGATCAGTTTGTTTTCGCTGCAATCTTGGTATGCAGGACTGTGTTTACAGCAGAAGTACTAGGCAGCTGAGCGGGCACAAAACATACATCATCGCCAAATGTTAGTGATTAGTCTACGGGTACACCAATGATTTTAAACTACAGACAAGCGCCCACCCACCAGGAAGTAAACACTTGTCAATGACGACTGTCCAGACTCTGTGAACGAAGCAAAGCGAAGTAGCAGAGTCTGGTTTTACCAGGCTATGGATGACTGGGAATCCACACACATCGCCACCTGCCGACGAAACCGAATACCGATAAGCAAATTTTTTTCCCCATTCTAGTTCTGGGCTCAGACAAGTAATTAACATATGACCAATCATTTCTCGTGTCAGAGCCGCATATATTACAAACACGAGGAATAACGAAACTAGCTGGCGTGGAAGCCTTTCGGCATGTATTGGCACTATCAAAATAAATGCAGAAATCTGCATTTTGTGGCTCGCCTCCCAATTTCAGAACACCATTAACTTGATTAAAATGAAAGAACTTTTTGGGAATCTCTACCAACACGATCAGGAGACAACCAGTTTCAAAGTGGCAGAACTGCCAGGTTTTATACGCATTTCATTTCAGCTGCAGTTGATGGCATTTCACTTCGCCGAGAGATTTTCATCTGAAATCGAAATATGCATCCTATTTAAACACTACTATGAGACTTGTCTCCATTTGTTAAATAAGAACAGATGTTACTGGAGAGCCAAGAAGGACATGATATACGTCTTGCGCCACAACAAGTGGATCAGCTAGGGATGAAATCTGGCAACTGTGGAACTTCTGAGAGTGGAAAGCTGGCAACATGATTCTAAAAATAAATAAATAAACAGAGCCGCATTTACCGTAATACATGAATATTTATTTCTGGCTAGATTTACTTGCATGTCCGATTTTCGGTATGCGAGTTCCTATTGCCCAGAGACACCCACACACCAAAAATCATAACAACTAGCGAATGCGTCCTCGGATTTGTAGCAAAAGATCAGCTTGACTTTACTTCTATGATACCGAATGCGGTGAAGTTAGCTGGGGTGTTCACAGTTAATCTGATAATGTGCTCGGATTTGTAGCGAAAGATCACCTTGGCTTTACTTCTATGATACCGAATGCGGTGAAGTTAGCCAGGATGTTCATAGTTAATCTGATAATGTGCTCGGATTTGTAGCGAAAGATCACCTTGGCTTTACTTCTATGATACTTGGGCATGTACACATATTCGTGTTGTTATGTACAGATGAACGGAGGCGTTATATAATTTCAGTGTAGCCGAGGCAAGCATTTCGCTAGCGAATGCGGTGAACTTAGCCGGGGTGTTCATAGTTAATCTCATAAAGTGCTCAGATTTGTAGCGAACGATCACCTTGGCTTTTGAGTTCGCTCCAAACTGACTGACTTGGGGTCTGGCTGTGTGAAACGAAGCGAAGCTGAATCGAGCCTGTGTGTGAAGCGAAGAGAAATGGTAAGGCCAGAGTTCATCTCACGGTAACGTAATGACGTACGATGAGTGACGTACGTTGTGCACTACGCACTGCTGACAGAGGGAGACAGACACACACAGCCATCACTCAAATTGTAGTAGTGATAGGTTCAAGGGTAACGAACTTGCCACTCACATGTTAATGGTAGTCAATATATAAATCGATTACCTTTCTTTCACCAATATTTCTTCGAGGTGCAATAAGCGATATGCACGTATTATGGGCCTAGGCTCAGTTACGCATCACCGATAGTAATAAAAATAGCGCGCTGTTGCGAGCAGAACCCCTCAGCCTTGCGCTTGCCCTGCCGTGGCGGCCATATTGATTATCGCAGCGGGACAGAAATTGATAGGGAGCTTCCTCTAACCACTGCTGACATACCACCAGAAGATGAGAGCATTTGGCCAAGGCGTTTTTCAGCTATCGTCCGGAAACGAGAAGTTAACGGACAGACAGACGGATGCCGCTCGCCATGACAATACACCTCCACGACTTTTGTCAGCTGAGGGGTAAAAACTGCTTGATGGGGCTTTGAAAGAGGCATGGACTCTAACAAGTCAGTGCAAAGCAGTGCGTTGTTTATCACATTACAGTAAATACAATGCCCTTGAAACATCCATGATAATAATATTGACTCACCTACATCAAAATAAATTTATTTGACTCTTGGACAAGTGGCAATGCCCACATTAATATGCAACCCGGCCAAGGCACCATTGCGTAGACAAGACAGAAGTACACTGATTGGTCATATTTTAATAAGTTATGTTAACCCCTTTGCGCAGAAGCCAAATAAGGCTGTTTGGGGGGTTACCTTATTTTAAGCTTTATAATTCAAGATTGCAGCTTCACAGACAGGAAAAGAGTGGCTGAACTGAGTCTAGACACTTGAAGAATTTAGACTCCCATCGTATTTCAGTTTATTTTCATGATTTTGGTAAAGAAAAAGGGCTGCAAACATCTTCATGAAAATTCAGCATTGAAATGGAAAACAAGATGTGTTTGTGAAACACTGATGCCCCTGGATATCAGCATAGTTTGGATTTATAATATGGAAAAGGACCAGATGGAATCGCTTGGACTTGCAAAGGGTTAAATAAACAAATAAAATTTTTAAAACTACTCCAGGAAACTATTGTGAAATCAAAATGACGGCAAGGTGAAGGTCACAAGGTGAAAAATGATGACCTCATCCGAAAGGTCTCGTGAACAGGGATACACATGTCAAGTATCAAAGGCCTATCTCCGACCAATCAAAAGTTACGGCCAAGGTTACAGTTTTTGGAAAATGCGTCCAATGCCAAGGTCAAGGTCACAAGGTGAAAAATGATGACCTCATCCAAAAGGTCTTGTGACAAGGGATACACATGTCAAGTATCAAAGGCCTATCTCCGACCAATCAAAAGTTACGGCCAAGGTTACAGTTTTTGGAAAATGCGTCCAATGCCAAGGTCAAGGTCACAAGGTGAAAAATGATGACCTCATCCGAAAGGTCTTGTGACAAGGGATACACATGTCAAGTATCAAAGGTCTATCTCTGACCAATCAAAAGTTATGGCCAAGGTTAAAGTTTTTGGAAAATGCATCCTACGCCAAGGTCAAGGTCACAAGGTCAAAAATGATGACCTCATCCGAAAGGTCTCATGAACAGGGATACACATGTCAAGTATCAAAGGCCTATCTCCGACCAATCAAAAGTTACGGCCAAGGTTACAGTTTTTGGAAAATGCGTCCAACGCCAAGGTCAAGGTCACAAGGTGAAAAGTGATGACCTCATCCGAAAGGTCTCATGAACAGGGATACACATGTCAAGTATCAAAGGCCTATCCTCTGACCAATCAAAAGTTACGGCCAAGGTTAAAGTTTTTGGAAAATGCATCCTATGCCAAGGTCAAGGTCACAAGGTCAAAAATGATGACCTCATCCGAAAGGTCTCGTGAACAGGGATACACATGTCAAGTATCAAAGGCCTATCTCTGACAATCAAAAGTTACAGCCAAGGTTAAAGTTTTTTTGCTGCTGCAGACAAACAGACAAACGGACAGACGAACGGACGGACAGGTGCAAAACAATATGCCCCCGAATCTTTGATGCCGGGAGCATAAAAAATAATACTGAGAATTGAAAAACTGCTGGGGCTTAAATCTATACATTTCTGGGATCATGAACTCCTTGACCACAGGTATAATTCATCTTGAACATTGCATTCTAGATTACCTACTTGCTATGAGCCAAATTAGACAGCTATCCAGGTGGCTCCCCAAAGTCTGAGATCCCTCAAAATGGTGCATTGTCAGATCATAAAATAATCATATATTTAACACAAATAAAGTTTTGAGGCATGACATTTAATATGAACTAATGATTTTCTGGTTGAGTTTTGCATGGATTTATCAATATCAGTGCAGTTGAACATCAGTGGTCACCAGTTACCTCTCCAAACACAGAACATGCCTTTTCTCCATAATAAAGTTGAGAGTTTTGTCCCACTTCCAAGCTCACAACCTACTTTCAACATTTTCTACACCTTATAAGGAACAAGTAAAACTCACCAACTCCGTAATATCCGATTTCTGAGATATACCTTATTTTAACAGAACAGACATTCCACTTTCAGGGAAAATCAAACAATATATGCCTCCCTAGATTCAACAGATTGGTGCAATGAATGTACCAGGGGGTCCACCGAAATGCATGACCAGTTAACGTTTTAAACATGAAAAAAACCACGGCATTCGATTTTGTTGAATACGGTATACATTCCAAAACAAAAAGCAAAAGTAGCGGCCTAACCTTTTTCACTGAATCCCTCCTCCGGAGACCGATGTATCCAGTAGGAGGAACCCTCCGGTCCTGTTTCAATCGAAATAATTCCCATTGACCATGTCCTTACCTCATTTAAATCCTGAAAGTCTTTTTTTCTATAAATTGCATCTATTTCATCCGCGCAATGTGCGCAACATTGACAGGATACAACCGGGCTTGCTGATACGCGAAGGCTTGTAATACTTTTCTGACTGTCCAATAAATGTCTTTCAGTTACTGTGGAAAGTTTAAACACTCAGGAATTGGATAAGAAACGAGCCAATCAATGCATCGTTACCGGGGGAGTTTCACGAGGGCGTGAACTGTACCTGTGCAGTTACGCAGAAGAGCTTGAGTGTATAATTGAGTGACTGACTATCAACATCAGTACGTGGGTGGATATAAGGAAGCGCTGAATTTGTCAATGAAGGAATCTACATGTAAATCTACGGTAGGGAACTACAAATTTTTTGTATGTGATGACTGGAATTGACAGTAGAATGTGAGAGAATCAATACCATGTTGAATTTTTTGCTTCAGAAAACTAATCTTTCTTAACCACTAATTGGAATACCGTTGGCTCAATGTAGCTAAAGTGGTTGCTACAGAGGACGATGATTTTTTGTGTCGCAAGAGATCATTTTTTTTAACTGCTGGATCGATACTATGGGCAAGGACATTGACCAGTTTGCACATCAGGCTTAGCTGCAGAGTTTAATTCATGCAACTCTTGAAAAACAGGGATTGGAGTGAACTTCTCCATATTCTAAACCACGGTCGAACTCTGCTTGCTTGTGAATATTCAATAACTGATCCGGGGGTGTCATCTAGTGATCGAGTATTGTAACTGCATGCTTCAATTTGCAGTTCCATGTCCGTGGACGTCTACATCTGCACAAAGGGGTTAAGAAAACTGGAGAGGGGAAAACAATTTCGCTACCGTGAATATGGTACACTGAGGTGGCTACGGCAAAATACAGCAGTAGCTGGTGATGTTGGGGAAAAAAATTTCTTTGACCAGCAAAATGTAGGTGGCGCAGAGGGCTCTAGTAGGCAGCGAAATCACCGCCTGCCGCCTCTTATTGAGAGGGCTGACCATGGCCCCCGGGCGGCTATGACCCCCGCTGCTTGTTAAGTCTCCCCGAGACAGCGTCATTGCTGGCGGTGCCCTCTAGGTACCGCGTGATGGTGTATGGCAAGAAAGTCTGGCCCTCTTGGATTCTGGAAGCGCCCTGACCTTAATCCAGCCGTGGCTTATACCCACTGATGCGCCATCCAACGGCTGGTGCTCTTTGATGTGTGTCCATGGAGACGTTCAAGCAGTGCCCGCCATAAAATGCCCAGGTTTCTAGCCTGATAGTGGCAGGTGTGGTCAATCCCATTCCAATTAGGACGAGACTTCCCCGGGTTTTACACACTCTGGAGCTGTCGGACCAGTGTGGGGGTTAGCAGCAGGGTGAAGATACAAAGGCGTCAGACCAGGGAGAAGGAGGATAGCCCTGACATGGCCTGGCTGGGGGAGCGCATAGGCGCAGGGGCTGAGACGGGGGTGACAGACCGAGAAGGTGAGCAACAACTAACCCTCTCCATTCCCCTCCTACGTCCCCGGGGAACGTTCAGGGTGGAGCAGCTACAAGACCCCAACCTACGGCAAGCCTGGTCAAGGGTGCTGGAGGTGGACGGTGCCCCCTGTGGAGAAGGGGAAAATCAACCCCCAAATTTCTTCGTAATTAAGGGTCTCTTCTACTACGCTATGGTAAAGAGGGCAGAGGTGAAGGAGTTATTGGTCGTGCCCAGGCCTTACGTCACCCGCGCGATGCTGTTAAGCACACAGTCACCTGTTGGAGGCACACCTTTTTGGGGGCAAGAGAAAATTATGCATCACTGACCTTTTTTTTTTTTTTTTTTTTTTTTGGCGCCAGATGTGTATGGAGCAGTAAGGAAGTTTTGTCAGAGCTGCCCGACATGACAATTGACTTCTCCAGTCAAGCTGGCCCCTGCACTCATGATCCCCTTGCTGGTCATCGACACCCCGTTCCAACGTATTGGGATAGAGCTGGTAGGGTCTCTCCCGCGGTCGGCCCAGGGGCACCAATACATCCTGATAATCGTGCAGCAGCTGAGTAGGGTAGGTAGAGCAGAGTTGGTGCAACAGGTGAGTTGGGTAGGTATACAGGCAGAAATTATTACTGACCTGGGTACCCCCTTTGTCTCCAGGGTCATGGCTGATGTTTGTCGACTGTTGCAACTCAAACACCAATGCACTTCTGTTTACCATGCTCGGACGGACGTCATGGTAGAACACTTCAACCAGACTTTAAAGCGCATGCTCCGCTGGGTAATGGCCCAGGATGGCCGGGATTGGGATCAGCTGCTGCCCTACATCTTGTTCGCAGTGAGGGAGGTGCCCCAAGCATCCACTGGGTTTTCCCCGTTTGAGCTGCTGTACAGATGCCAGCCCTGCGAGCTCCTGGACCTAGCTGAAGAGTCCTGGGAATCTGAGCCTGCCCCACTGTGCACAATGGTCGAACATGTGCACCAGATGCAGGACTGGATTCTGGACTGTTATGCCGCTGGTGAAAAGAGCTACATGGAAGAAACCCAACGAGCCCAACAAAAGATCTATAGTCGGGGAGCCAAGCCGAGGGAGTTCAAACTGTGGGAACTAGTTTTGGTGCTGATCACCACCCCTCAAAGCAAGTTCCTGGCCACCTGGCAGGGTCCCTACTCCATTATCAAGAAGGTGGGGCCCGTGAACTACCGGGTTGAGGAGCAAACAGCTGCCCCGGCTGCACTGTTCACCACTATCGCACCACCAGACGAGCCCGAAGCCATGAAAGTGGGCGCCGAATTGACACCCCGCCAAGAACATGAGGTACGTGAACTCCTGTCAAAGTATGACTATGTGTCCTTCTCTCACAGGATACACCAATGTGCTTGTCCATCAGATGAAGTCACCATCCGTAGTGGTGGTGAACGTGCTGCCCTACTGGGTACTGTAGAGAGTAGATAATTTTGAAAAGCACAGTCAGATGAAGTACACTTGTGGTCAACGAGTTTATGATCCCAGAAATGTATTGCTTCTACTCCCAGCCATTTTTCAATTCTGTTTTTTTTTTTTTTTTTTTTTGAAATAATTTCATTGCTGAATTTTCATGAATATTTTTTGTGTCAACAGCCCTTACTCTGAACTAAAATTATGAAAAGAAACTGAAATATGGTGGAATTCTAAATGCTTCAAGTATCTCGTTTCATTTCAGCCATTTCCTCCCTCTCTGTGAAGCTCAGATCTTGAATTATAAAGCCTTAAATTGGGTAAAGCATAAATAGCCATATCTGGCTTCTGCGCAAAGGGGTTAAATGACGGGTCACCCAGTAGGCTTTTTAGTGGGATTGGCACAATAATGGCTTCCTTCTAGCAACTCGACCATACAGCTCATTATTGTTCAGGCACCTCCTTATTGTGCTCCATGAAATGACTACACTATCTTTTTCCAGAGCATACTGTATTTCTCGAATTTTATTTTTTGTTTTATTCTTATTTAACCTTTATTTACCCAGGCAAGACAATTAAGAACAAGTTCTTGTTTACAATGACAGCCTGACTAAAGGCGGGGGCTCTTGAGGGGGAAAGGAAGGGGGCTGAAAAGAAAAACAGTGTAATATTAAACAGAACAAAGAAAAAGGATAATTACAATAAATAATAATAATAATACAATAATCAAAAGAAGCAAAAACAGAGCAGATGCTCCATCTAACCAAGATTAGGCTTCAGAGGGACAACAGCATGTCTCCTTCAGAGTAGGCTTGGGCCGATTTTCATTATCATCGAATATCGCGATATTTGTCGTCATATGCAATATTTTTTAACAATATCGAACATCGAACAGCTGTTATGGCATCCTCGGACTTTTATTTTACTTTGATACTCCTCCTTCTTTCCGCGCGAAAATGATGAAAATAACTGCTGAATTATTTGGGTTAGCCTGCATGCAGCTGCAGCGTTTCAGTACACAGACATGGCGGATTTAGTCGCAAAGAAGAATGCGAGCTCGCAAATTTGGCAACATTTCGGCTTTCAACCAGGGGAAAATGAAAGTTTGTGTTGAGAGTGTGAATGGTTAAAAGGAAAGAAGCCCTTTGTCTCCCCCTGCAGCTGGCTCGTGGTAAATTTACAGAGGTTTTAGCAGTAGTAATTCAATGAGTGTAATTTCAAATGAGAGTAAAACTGACCAATCATATTTCCTCTATGAATGGGCTTAATTATCGCGAACTATGACAAGTTCTGCCCGCTGTCCCCCGGGTAAATCACAAGCTTGGGGAAAAAAAAAAAAACGGCGATAAATAACCTATCTAGCCTGTGTTCTTGTTTCATGATGGAAGACATGAGTAGCGCTCAGAGCTGCGAGTGATTAGGACATCGTTTCAAGTTTACTAAACAAGTCGTTTTTCAGATTAACATTCAATGAGAAGTGGAGTTAATCAACCAGGGATGACCTACACCAGACCTTAATTTGGCGCAAAAAACCAAGGCTTTTGAGAGGCATTTGAACACCAGCAACTACGCGCGATACCCATGTCAGGATGAGCCAATACAGAAAATCTGTATTGCTTGGATTGTCTGCCGTGGGTTCTGGGCCATAGATGGATTTTCTGGGCGGGCGAAAAGGCTAGCCAAATGATCATCAAACGTTAAGATATTTCAATAGGCTGCTGTGCCAAGTGATTTTACATTGGCTGCCCCGCCACTGTAGCCTAGTAAAACCAGACTCTGCTACTTCGCTTTGCCTCGTACACAGAGTCTGGACAGTAGTCATTGACAAGTGTTTACTTCTTGGTGGGTGGACGCTTGTCAGAAGTTTAAAATCATTGGTGTACCCGTAAACTATTCACTAACGTTTGGCGATGACGTATGTTTTGCGCCCGCTCAGCTGCCTAGTACGTCCGCTGTAAACACAGTCCTTCTTACCAGGAATGCAGCGAATCGTTTCTCCTGCCGATACTGCTGCTATTAAAAAAAAAACTTGAGACCCGAAACCAACGGCAGAATCGGCGAGAATAATGCATTATTTACATCAGGACGAAATCTGCGTTGACACAAATACTGAACCGTTCACCATACTTGCGCCAACATCATACGGAGCTCGCTATCTAACTTCATAACAATATAGTTTGGCTCTAAGCATTTGGCTGTCTCAGACAGCCATTTCATTCATGGATAATGACAACATAACACTGAGACAGCGAATAGGTCTTGTGACATGAGCAAAAACACTGCTTTTAAAAAGTTTGCTGCTAACTTAAATAGTGTGAAATTCGCAGACAATGTAACACTAGAAGCTACAAGCTAGCTGAGGTGGTTCGGCTGTCTCTCACAGAGATGAACAGTGCCTATTTCATATGTTTCATGGTGGATATTAAGTAGATATGACAACTTTCCTCGAAACCAGTAGGGAGTCGCGTTACAACATAATTTCCACTCAATAAACTAACCAAACGTTCATCTTGTTGTGGCTATAAGTCGCTCATGCTTGGGATTTTCTCCACGACAGAGCGAATGGCCTCCCGTGTACCTATGTCCGTGGCCATTGTTGATTTCGGAGACTACAATTTCAAACTCGGCGCAGCTGCTACATCACGGCTCTCGGCCACGCCTTCTGTTCGTTGGTTGGTCCGGCGTCTTTTCTGCAGAGGTAAACGAGGCAGAGCTCCGAGTGACCAAACGAAGGAGTGAGGCTAAATGAAATTAAGCGGAAGTACGAAGGCTGGCGGAGTCAGGCTACCGACACTGTTCTGTGTATGTTAAATTTTATTTGGATAAACATTAATTATTCGGAATTACTGAGATGATGAAATTGATCAACCGGAAATCACATTTTTAACGTTGTGTCAATATGCCCTATTATTTTTAATAGCGTATATTTATTAAGAACAGCTTGCTTGTGCATTTTGGATCAATACACCGGCACTGATCACCCACGCTTTTCAGAATACCATAGATAGCTCTAAATGCAGCCTCTGACGTATCCTGATACGATTGCTTAACATTAGATGTTACCGAGGAGTCCTCCAAATGTGGTATTTTTCCGAAAACGCTAGCTGCTTGATGATCTACCAACAACAGGAAAAAAGAAACGCTTCGTTTTCAATTGAGATTAAACATCTGCCACATCCGTGTTTGACAGTGCGGCACAATGTAGTTTGGGAAATGTACTTTTAGCGGCAGCATTGAAATAGTCTGTAGATACTTCAAAATACATTTCCCTTGATGCAGCACTCCTTCATATCAAAGACCCTATACGCACACCCACTCGTCTTTAGCAGGAAACGAAGTTGGGGCAGATCAATAGCGATTATGCAACCTATTGCATATGTGCAAATGTTTTACACTTATCTTTGTATACAATTCATTTTTAACAGCAAATGCGAGCAAAACTGTCACACTGTACAGCCCTGAGCAAATCAACCTCTCAGCCATTATTTATTCATAGGCCACACTGTCATGGTTTGTGAGGCATGCGTGTGTTTTGGACTTTTCTTAGTGGCTCTCGTCCCGGGACGAGATCGAATTCCTTTTCAATCGGATTCTTTTCCCAGCTGGCTGATTGAACTGGGGCGGCGCTTCCCCGGACTCTATATAAGCCGGAAGTCCCCCACCCCTCCTTTGCTAGAGTGTCTGTTTGTAGCTAAGCACTATAGCCGAAGATATCTCTAGTCAGGATTTTTGTGACTTTATATCTTCCAGTTTTTGGAGTTCCTTCAGCTTCAGGAATTTGCCCTTTTCTACTTTTGTTCTCTCTCGCGTTGCTTCCATTTTTCGGAATATTATATGTCCTTTGGAAGCATGAGTACTTTCTGGTGGTCTGTATAATTCTCTGTGTTTGTATTGTGTCCGTACTGCTCGTTCTCTCTCTGGCCGCCGCACTTGGCCTCTCAATTTTACCAGCCATTACACTAAGGCTACGCATTATTAACCAGCAAGCAAGCCATTCCGATATTTGGGCAGGACAATATCGAGATATTTAATTTTGGATATTGCCCAAGCCTACTTCAGAGTGTCCATAATCCAGACTTTAAAGGCAGACAGGGGAATAAATGTTTCCAAATTGAGTCCCTTCTGCAAATAATACCAGTCCCTGGCTGCAGCAGCCTGAAAAGAAGAAGAATCCAGTGCAGTATTTGTTTTGGGCACCTTCAACAGAATGTGGTGCGCAGAGCGAGTACTGTACGCCGCAGTGGAGGTGTGGAACAGATGACAAAGATACAGAGGGGACAAGCCAAGAAGGGTCTTGTAAAATGAGTCTGAACCAGTGAATAGTACGACGGATGTGTAAAGATAGCCAGCTTATGGAGGAGTAGAGCATGCAGTGGTGAGTTCTGAATGGAGCATTTGTGGTAAACCGGATGGCCGAGTGGTATAAAACATTGAGTTTGTTAAGTGCACCTTTGCATGCTGACCTATGAACTACGTCACCGTAATCAAACATGGGAAGTCTGGTCATTTGCACAAGAGTTTTTCTGGCTGAGGAGGTGAAAGTGGAGTGCATTCTATATACAGTAGAAAACCAATTTTAGATTTTATCTCGGCCTGTTACTAAGTGATACGGAGTGTGAATGACAGGTTGCTGTCTAGCCATATCCCCAGATACTTGTACTCACTGACCTGTTCCAGGACAGGTCCATCAAGGGTGGTAAATTGTTGGGCTGGAGTGGGCACAGCACCCTTCCTTCCAAACCAAATGACCTTAGTCTTAGTGGTGTTTAGCAGGAGGTGTAAATTGTTGAAGGCCTGCTGCGCTTTACAGAAGCTCTCCTGTAGTGTCCTGAGCACAGCATCTGGGGAGGGGCCGACCGCATACAGAACCGTGTCATCGGCATAAAGATGGATAAATGAGTCTCCCACAGCAGTTACTATATTATTTATATAAATGGTGAACAGGGTGGGGCCTAGGATCGAGCCCTGCGGAACTCCCTTAGTGACAGGGAGGGGCTGAGAGTGGTGATCTTTGACCCTCCGTGCTCTGTCAGCAAGATAGTTTGAGAACCATGAAAGTGACTGGCCTGTGATCCCAATGCTACCCAGCCTGTCCACAAGGATAGAGTGATCAACGGTATCAAAGGCTTTAGCTAAGTCAATAAAAATTGTAGCATAGTGTTGCTTAGAGTCTAAAGCAGAGGTGATGTCATTCAGCACTTTGAGAGTTGCTGTAGCACAGCCATACCCAGCTCTGAAACCAGACTGAACATGGGATAGTATTTTATTATAATTATCCAAGTAATTTGTCAATTGCTTGTACACAATTCTTTCCATCACTTTGGATAAACATGGCAGTATGGAGATGGGCCTGTAACAGTTAGGATTGGCCTGGTCTCCCCCTTTAAAATGACGACGCACTACCGCTGCTTTCCACACACATGGAATATTCAGCTGTCTGAAAGGAAAGGTTAAGTATACCTGCAATGGGAGCTGCAATGATGGGGCCAGCAATTTTAAAAAAAGAATGGGTCCAGCTCATTAAAACCGGCTGGTTTTTTGGGGTCCAATTTCAGTAGTTCCTCCAAGATTTCACCTTCTGAAACTGCTTGTTGGATGAAACTATGTAAAGGAGCATGTGAGGGGGGAGGGGGGACTCCACTGGGTTTTAGAGTGGGCTTGAGTGAGAATGAAAATTTGTGGTTTCATAAATAAAACCAGACTTAATAAAATGCTGGTTAAAAAGGTCAACCATCCGCACCTTGTCAGATACAATAAAGTTGTCTACATTAAGTGACCAGGGCAACTGTCAGAGTAGCTTGTGGATTTCTTTTTGTGTCCCAAACAATTCTCCTGGCAGTTTGGGCTGAAATCTTTCTTGGCCTACCTGACCCTGTCTTGATATCAACAAATTCCCTGATTTTCCACCTCTTAATCATGGACTGAACAGTACTGACTGGCATTTTCAGGTCTTTGGATATCTTTTTATATCTCTTCCCATCTTTAAAGTAGGGATTCATTGAAAATAAGTACCCACAAAATTGGTCAGTGTGGAAATTTCATGATATGCTGAAGGTATTCACTCATATAACAAGAGCAAAAAAAGTTTCATGCTACTTGATATTCGCTTTCCAAATGTTGCTCTTTTTCAACAGTAACCAGTCCGCCGACAGTCTCATTTTCTGTGACGTCACATACGGGTTGTGTACTCTGAAAGTACCCAGATGTTCCATAGTTATAATACAGTGAACACTGTGAAAACCGTTTTCAATTTTGTTTTTAAAGCCTGACGAGTCAGAACCCTTAATAAATTTCTCCCAGATCTCCCAGTAGTTCATAGTTTTAAATCCCATGTTTCAATCTTTATTGTCCCCCGCTGCCGCGGAAGCAAGCGGAGCGGGGGACATAGTATTCAGCTCCGTCCATCCGTCATGTCCCGTTTGTTGTGAAGGCGATATCTCAAGAACGGTTTGACCGATTTCATTCATCTTTGGCTTCAATGTGTATTAGTGTGATACGCCAACCTCAGTCGATTTCCATGACCTGGCGGGGGACATGGCCACGTTTAGTGGCAACACTTGTTTTTTTTAAGCTACTGTCGCATAAAGGTGATTTCTTTCATCAATGCATATTAGTTTTGCTGCTCAGTTTGGTTCGTTCCGTGCCTGCAAAAAGTCTAGTCGCCACGCTGGCTACATGCTATACACGTACACGTTGTCTAGTTTAGAAAGAAAATTATGTTTTTATTGGCGTCATGCAACCATTCCAAGGAAGGTTGGATAAGCCAATGCTCTGGGCTACAAAAAAAGATAGTATTTTATGAAGTGGACTCTCATAACAGTGATTGACTGACATAGAAATAAGGAGTGACGAGGTCGATGCCATTTAGAACACAATCGTACCCCTCAAATATCTCCACCCATTACCTCAAAAGCAGCCTGAATCGTCCGCCTGTACTTCTCGTGCGCTCAAGTTCAATTTTAGGTCCTAATTGCTTTTTTATAGTTGTTTTATCTCTTCCCATGGTTCTTTCTTCAACTTCTGGTCGTTCCTCTTCTATGATGGCCAAAACAAAACAAAATCTCGAAAATCTAATAACGTTAGATCGTTACAGTATACGCAATAGAAAGATCTGACGACAGGCAGCTGCAAGTGCATGAACAATATGTATTCCTGTGCAAGTTAAGAGAGAGAATACATTCTAATAATCTTCCTTTCTTGCTTTGTCGTCACTCTTATCAAGTCTAATCATCGAAAAAATATCACAATAAATTAAGGTATCAATCCTTCCCCGTATTTCCACATGATTGCCGTCAGATCGTTTATATGTCCAAGTTAATCTTCAATGTACTATAGAGAAAAATATGAGTTTAAATTAAAAAAAATGACAGACAAATGTTTCTCCATTATAATTTATCCATCTCAAGTAAAGTATGACTCAATTTGAACCTTAAATAACAAAATATAAAGCTTAGAGAGAGAGAGACACATAGTATTTCTGTTGACATGTACACTGCACACAAATGCACAGAGCAGAGCAAAACCCGTATGTGACGTCACATGAAACGGGCCTCTTTCCTAGCATCACGGAAGTATTCATGCTCCGATCAAGTCCTGCGTTTCGTGCATGTTTCCATTTTCTCGTATCGCTCATGGGACGGAATGACATTTCATTGCATTCTTTGTGTTCTAAGCTTTCCATTGATGTCGAAATTGCCATATATCAGTCTTTCCAATGAATCCCAACTTTAAAGAGTTGAACTACCTTGTTACGAAGGTCCTTAGACAGTTCTTTTCCGCTCCCCATGGCTCACTGTGTAGCTAGATCAGTGCATCCACTCGGGAGCTAACAAACTCAATGACTATACACAGACACTAGTTACACTTTAAAAAGCTACAAGTATGAAAAATTAACCCTGAATAGCCATTTTAACCCAAATGTGTCACCTTGTGTCAATCTAACAAAGTCAAACATTCAAGGGTATGTAAACTGATGATCAGGTCCATTTGGGTGATTTCAGTTATCATTATGATTTAAAAAGGTGCCAATCACCTTCGTGATTATAAATGACTTCACATGACCACCATCCTTCAATAAAAGACAAGTTTTTTGCATGATGTTTTTGTATTTTCAAAATAAATGGCAACATTTCACAAGTTCAGTGAGGATATGCTAACTTTAGAGCACAACTGTATAAATACAATGCAAAACAAAGATGGACTGGCAGATTCAGTTTCTTGGGATGCACATTCTGAGCATGCGCAGTAATCATGACACAGCTCCTATCATGGCAAACTAAACATTTAGACCTAAAATTATAGAAAACTTCAAAATCCATTTAACCTACTGCAAAAACTGCATATCCCAGCTTCTCTGACTTCAGTAAGTTCAGCAAAACGCAATCCATTTTCCTTACGTGCTCTATGATTCAAAGCATTTCTAAAGAGCCCCCAAAATGCTTTTTTTCTTGGAAGTGTGCAGATCACATTTCTCCCCCAATGTTTGCTGGAGTTACTGGGTTTATAAACCACTTTCTCGTCTGTAAAAGGAGTAAGGATTAATTCTCAAATCCTACTGACACAATGTTCCCGGTGGGAAGAAAATCAACGACCCACTGCTGCCATTATGAGAGGACAACAACAAAGGCAAACGAGAATAAGAGTAGTTGAGTCACTTTCAGCTAAGGTGTACCAGGAAAAGCCAACGAAACCATAATGTCATAAATTATTCCCTTGTAAAGAAAATACCCAATTTATAGTTGGTTATCATAATTTAGATATTGAAGAGATAGGGTGAATAGTTTTACGACAATCAATGAAGTAAAGCTAAAAAAATAAATAAATAAAAATATCCAGATGGACCACGTTTTCAGCTGTGTCAAGCGTCACATGCCCACATAGCCTTCATAGTTTACCTAATAATTTTATCTGTTAGGGCCCAGTGGCAATAAACATTGGCCCATCCTAAAATATATTATCAGAACTATTGTCACATATAGAAGAAAGTATTCCATATCAACAGTAAATTGGAAAAAAACAACTCAAAAGTTATGTCGGTGCACATTAGTGCGCCTGTCAAACATTAATGGGTAGTCACCCACGAGATTTCTATAAAACTAGCAGTGGTTATATCGAAATATACACCACTGAGCATTGGAATACAGATAAACAGAAGCTAAGAAACCGTTTTTCGGCGAGACAGTGTTCCGTGTTTTAAATACTGAAGTTGGAAAATGAAGCTAGCCCTATCTGTCAAAAAACAATATGCATAATTTATGCCACAAAATCCCCGACGATCTCAAGGCCATGTGACGTAGTCATTTCCAGGAATTCCCTGTAGGTATTACTTGATGATTTCGTCATCATCTTCATTCGAGATGGCCGTAATGGAGGACAAAGCCCGGAACGATGCTGTCTGTCAAACAAAATAACGTCGAAAATATATCACGTGCGTGACTATAATGTAGTGTTATCTTCAGAGGTGTAGCGTAACAAAGTACATGTAATTAGTTACAGTACTTAAGTTTTTTTTTTTTTTGAGGATTTGTACTTTACTTAAGTAATTTTTTAAACCGGGACTTCAACTTTTACTCTACTACATTTAATACATAAAAAGTATACTATTACTTCGCTACTTTGACACTGGCCACTTCATTACTCGTTCCAAATTAAAATATGAACGTAATTCATCATTTAAGGATTATCTGGATTTGGCGTGTTCGTGAAGAAAAACGGTTTTCGGCAGATGCCAGCGGACATAAAGCTGCAAATTTATGCACGCAGTTACAATATTCTATCACTAGATGGCCCGGATCAGTTATTGAATTTTCACAAGCAAGCCGAGCTCGAACACGGTTTTGCACAGGGGTGGGCAATTCCAGTGGTAAACGCTGTTGATTGATCAGAAGACTGGTGGTTGGAGCCGCTGGGTATTCAGTCAGATTTTTGCTCAAAGGGTCTCCAATGTATCAATGATTGGGCTCTTCAGGTTAGAACTAGTCCTGTTTTTGTGCACAATGCATTTCTTAAGCCAAGTCTGACAATGTTCTGGTGGAACTAAAGACAGAATCGTCTGTCAAATATTACGCGCACAAGCCACCATCATATTATGGTGAAGTTGGTTTTCGGGTGTTTGTATCTAGTCCCTGCCTATATATTGTACTCCATAAATGTGATATGATCTATGTCATTGTCTACAGCTGTACTTACCAAGAATTTGGACAATTAAGTCACATGGATAATTGACAATGTGAACTGATCCAGGAGTCGGCCCTCACACACTTTTGAGACTGAATGGGATTGAGTAATATTGCATCCACTTGCTGTTTCTATGAATTGATGAGCACTAAGGCACCTAAAGGAAGCTATTCCTTGCCTGATAATAGGGCTAACAGGAGAATACCAGCAGAAAATACCAACAAAAAAGTCTGTCAAACTATAACGCGCAAATTGCTCAAATATTTAGAAAAAAACCAAATTTTTTTCAAAACATGTTCGAGAAACTATTGTGTATGCCATTTGTAGGAAGTTCAACTTTCATAAAACTTTGACAAAATAAAGGATTTAAGAAATTCATAATTTTACCTCAATGTGACACTTTATTATACCTTAGCTGAAAGTGACTCAGGCAAATGAGGAAACAAAACAATGGATAACTAGAGCGCCAAGGGCCCTAAAGGTTGCCGGCAGTTACAGCCCCAACAGGAGAAAAGGAACTAGCATCAGTCTGCGGATTCAATAGGAAGCCAACACAATTTCTTGCGAAAGCAACAAGTTTTCTACACGATACTGGCGTTAATAAGCTCCAGCTCGGACTTTCGCGAGAAAATTATACCTGTGAAATTTTTTCTCATATTTCGGCGGTGATGGCGAATGGTCCCGTACCACTGCGAATCAATTCACGTTTCTTCAAATCAATCCTTCTCTGCGAAAGAAGAGAACTGTTTCATCCGCACACTTCCGCAGGCCAACGCAGCTCAGTGAGAAAGGGGTTTTAGTTATCATTATCGGGAAACTCGACTGAGCGGTCACACTTTTTCATGAGGGACAGACAGCAACATTTTCACGTCACTTTTCTGCCATTTAGCAAAAATATAATCTTTAAGAAGTCTACATCATGAAATCCGATTATCTTTTTTTCTAACCTGGACTTTTACTGTCATCTGCTGTCAATTTGTGAAGTGCACCATCTTCTCAATTCACTTCTGGTGCTTGCTCTGCTTTCAGACAATGATTTTTTTTTTTTTTTTTATTTTTTTTACACAACACTGCCACCGATTGGGTCTAATTAGTATTATTCTTTCTATTCCATGATGCTATTAGGAACAAACATCGAAAAATGGATTTTGACCAGTTTTTATTGCACAATTGATCGCGAAAAAAGATCGACCATGCGGTTACAATGCCCGTTAAAATTTTAATTATATATGGGTTAGTGCCCAATACTTACTAATGTCTAAAGACATTATTAAATGAGGAAATAAATAATTGATTTTGTCACATGACCACGACCTTGAAGACCAAAGTCAAATCCAATATGGTGTGTTTGATCAGCATACATGATTTGTCATTAGTATCCAATACATACCGAAGATCTAAAGCCAATATTAAAGGACTTTTAGGCCGTTTTTGTGATTGCCTGGACCTTGTTGCCCAAGGTCAAATCCAATATGTCGAAAACAACCAGCATACATGATTTGCTATTAGTGCCCAATACACACCTAAGCTCTAAAAACAATATTAAACAAATATGGGCCATTTTTATCACATAACCTTGACCTTGAGGCCCAACATCAAATTTGACTGACTGCCAAAAAAATGTTCAGCGTACATGGTTTCCTATAGGCGCCCCAAACATACCTGAGCTCTAATTGCCATATTCAGCAAGTTATAGCACATTTTTGCCACTTGATCTTGACGCCCAATGTCATATTCAACTTGCTGAGAATGTTTGGTTTACACGATTCCCTATAGGTGCCTCACACATACCTAAGCTCTAAATGCCACATTAAGCTGTTATAACACATTTTTGCCATTTGACCTTCACCTTGAGGCTCAAGGTCAAATTCGAACAACCTAGAATGTTTGGCATACATGATTCCCTATAGGTGCCTCGTATATATCTAAGCTCTAAATGTCGTATTGAGCAAGCTATGGAATATTTTTTGCCATTTGGCCTTGACCTTGAGGCCCAAGGTCAAATGTGACTGACTCACAATGTTCGGCATACCTGATTCCCTACAGGTGCCTCATACATACCTAAGCTCTAAATGCTATATTAAGAGGGTTATAGCACATTTGACCTTGAGGCCCAATGTCAAATGTGACTGACTCACAATGTTTGGCATACCCGATTCCCTCAAAATGCCGCACACAGACCTAAGCTCTAAATGCTATATTAAGAGAGTTAGAGCACATTTTTGCCATTTGACCTTGACCTTTCAGCCCAAGGTCAAATTCGACCAACCAACAACACTCGGCAAGCATGATATGCTGCACATGCTCAATTCATACCTATACTATAAATGCAATAATAAGCAAGTTACGGCACATTTTGTGGCAAAACACCCCGAAAAATGATGAAGTCCAGACATGTTGCCTAAGTGGCGCTATGAAGGAGCGATTCAATTTTAACGCCGTTTACACCGTTGAAGCAGGTCATGATACGGATTCCATTGCTGTGATAAAAAAAAATTCTTTAGACCGTTTGAGAAAATTGCATCTAAGTGCCAAAAATGGCCATTTAAGACATAAAAATGGCCACCAAGTCTAAACGAACGATTCAATTAGGGCTGGGCGATATATTGGTATTTTAATATATATCGATTTATTTCTAAACGAGATATAACATGGGACAATGTCGCTTGTATCGATATCGTTCATTTTGCGTTTAAAATGACAAGACATGGGCCGCAAGTTTGCACCTATTTCTCCTCTCCCTCGCCGTGTCCCTGCCTCACGCACACAACCTTTCTGCTCCGCTTCCCTCCCTCTGTGGCCACAAGCCCTCCCCCCTCCCCCTCCGCCTCCACTCTCACCTACACTCAGCGACAACATGGAGACGAAGTGCGCCGCAGAAGAGGGGTTGATCCGTAAATATATATATTTCGTTTGCAAACGAGCTACCGTTAATTAACTACTCGGTTTTCCGTGGATTTAAAATCCGTAAAAGTTCGTTCAAACGCGAATGAGAGACAGAGTCATGGAATTAGCGCAATGCTCAGATATAGCAAATAGGAATCTGCAACCACTAAGGTGCAAACAGAAATTAAATTTGTTTGCTAGAGAACCGCGCACCTCCCCCTAGCAAGTGTCTATTCTGCAACTGGCGTGCGCCCTAGCCTGAGCTTGAGAAGCATATGCTCAGGAGTTTATAGTTGATAAGCTCACGCGCAAATAGCCAGCAGTCTTATTGCTTAAAGCTTACGCAGTCACTTCGCCACTCATTCGCGTTTGAACGAACTTTTGCAGATTTTAAATCCACAGAAAACCGAGTAGTTGGCTACCGGTGGCTCGTTTGCAAACAAACTATATTCACAAATATTCATTCAGTACCTCTCCATAACCAAATGGAGCTAGTTGGCTAAATAACAACGTTCACCTAGAAATGAGAGTAACAAGCCTACCGATGTGTGTGCAGGACTAGGAAAAGGGGTCACTTGGGTCATTTTATGAAAATTGAGATTTTCCTACAAAATCAAAGAGTGATCCAAATTTTTCATTCTGACAAAAAAATTGGGTGAATTTGTGCACAGCAAAATGTTGTAAATGGAGGCGTTGCACTGGATGCAGAAACTGTAGTGTAAGTCACGTGATCCCCAAAGTAACCCAGGAAGATGGCTTTGATTGAATGGGATTGCATCAATTAATTATTATTTATTTATACAAAAAAAAATTATTTCCTTGCTCTGAAAGGTCGCATGTATAACCGGATATTGAACCTCAGGTCCAAATGCTCCGCCTTATCCACGACACTAGCTCAACAGACTATATATTCACTGGTCGATTTAGCACTTGTATAGCTGTGCTGTGTTTGAACTTGAGCATATTGGCGCAAGGATTCTCAGTCATAAACCGGCTTTGAAAACAACAGTTGAATATTTAGCGGTTAATTATTGCAAATATATACAAAAAACAAACCATTTTAAGCGATTATACTGCTGAGGTCTTCCAGTGCATAGCATAATGGCGAGAGGACTCAGATAGACTGGCTAAAACAATAGCTAGCGTAGATTTACCCACAAATAGCTTTTATGACAAAATATCAAAGGTAAGAAAATTTTTTGCTCATCTCTGTAGCATTTAAAGTGTGTGCCTGCTGTTCTTTGAGTATGGTGACAATTTAAAATGACAAGGCTTATATCGTTGGAATTTGTGGACTGTCCTTTTTCATTTGAGGAATCGTTTGTATGCATAGCACAAATTCAGCAGAAATGCTTGCGATAGAGCACTGATCTTATTTAATTTCATGTTTTGCCAGATGCTTATTTACTTGCTTGGTACTTGAATTGTGTTCGGTTTAGGTAAAAACGGTCATCACGATCTTTTCGCCGAGTTTCTTCGCTTTAAGAGGATATGCCGCATGACGAGGTTGCTATTAGGAAGCATGCTGTATTATGCAAATTCATTGCCCCCGTTACGGGGGTGTTCAGACTTAAGGTTAATATTTGTATAGAATATATATTTAACTCTAATTTCTTTAAATCTTCATTTTAAAACCAGTTTTTATTGCAACAAAACCGTTGACTTACTTGTGAACTTCTGGTACGTGAAGCAGCTTTTCTCGAAGTGCTCTGAGCAAAGAACTGAATGTTTTGTTGGTCTGTAAGGCTGTCCACGGTCAATTCTTCTTAATTTAACAAGCCACTCTTTCAAAAGGGCTTCACTATTTCATGGAAATTGATGGAAACTTATTTTGCCGTATTTTCCAGACGACTGAATGGCATTATAATTGGTGCAAGCAACAGCAGCACAAGATTTCCCCATATTCACTACGCTGAGATCAACCTTTGTGTACATTTTGCCTCGGGGATCACGTGACCACCTACGTAACTTGCAACGACCTCATTGACAGTACAGTAGTGCTGGGATATCACCATCACTGAGATACCCCGTTAATCTCAGAATGGAAAAAAATCCCAAGTGACCCCTTTTCCTAGTCCTGCACACATATAACCAAGTCCGAAAATGATACAACTGCGTTTGATGACCCATTTGATCATATCCCCAAATTTAAAAAAAAATTCATTTGACCGTTTTTGAGATATGGCTTCAACGGACAACGCCGACACCGACGGCGACGCCAACGCCAACGACGCAGCTGGACGCAAAGTGACGACAATAGGTTACTGGCCTATGGCCAGCAACCTAAATATAAATGCATGCGAGAAGGCCGTACAAAAGAGAGAGAGAGGGGAAAAAAAAAAAAAAAAAGTTCAATTTTCATGTTAATTCATATTAGGGCAGTAAAATATGGGGCACATTATTTTATCATTGAGAATTATTGAGGACCGCAATCAAATAGAATTTGACGCAGCTGTACATCAAAACGTTTCGGGCGACAAATCATAATCAATGATTCTATTTCCGACTTATTTTAAAATAGCTTTTATTCATTGATGTGACCTGATAAACACACAGTTTACCGTAGATGGGTTACTTCATGAAATGGGGTCACAAACCATTGTGTGACAATAAAGGCGCCAGAGCTGTGTTGTTTTTCCGGCAATTGGGGCGAGAACCCACCAAAGTGACAGATATTCCATCACCATATACCAAAGATAAAATGATGTGCCTTTATGAAACTGTGATTAAAAAAAGAAAAAAATCCATCACCACAGGACACAAAATCCCCTCCCAGTGTGACATCACTTACTGTACCGCATTATTTTTATGAAATAAAGCCTATTTTTGCAGTCATCCAGCCAATTTTTATGTTGTGTTATTCCTTTTGACTGTTTCTTGCCATCTTTTCTTAATATCACACTCCAATCATATCTAGATGCCGAAACTTTCCGTTGAAAGTAGTGGTTGTAAACGTACCATGTAGTGTCCAGCCCGGTTACGTTTAGAACCATGCCCATAAAACAGCTTCCTATAGCAAATAATTGTGTCCATACGATGAAATATGAAGACGAAAAACGTATAAAGAAATGTGCTATGAGAGACTGTCAATTCCTTTTCGAATAAAGAAATTAGCAACCAAAACTTTAAAAACTCTAAACCGTGTCCCTTTCTCCACGTGTTACGTTCAAATCAAATGGGCTAACCCTAACCCAACCTCCCAACTATGAACACTTTTCCCATAAAAGCCATGATTGGATTTATCTTTCCACTATTATTTATGTTTTGGGGATGGTTCATGGAAGAAGACAGGACAGCTCATTTCAGTGTTGCTTAGATTTTTCAGTGTGACTTGCATGTCACATACTTGTGACCCCATTTTATGAAGTGACCCAGATATAAATGACTGCCCGTACATTCAGAAATTTCAATTTACGAATAATTTCAAAAACAGCCAATGGTGCCAGAGCCATTGGAAAGGGATAGAACTGCCACACCGACCCCACCTTTCTTGACCTCAGCGCCAGCAGTGCGCTTGGCCTCGCGGCTTTCCTGGTTGGCCCTGTCCTTCTGCTTCTTCTTGCTCGTGCTGCTGTTGGCGCCTTCGTCTGTTCCACGCTGGCCTCTGCGTCGTCCTGCCGCCTCTCCGTTGCTGCTGGCCATCTTCAGCCACTTGCTAGTCACAGGCCGACCGGCACCGCCGTCACTGCTGGGGTCTGGTTCTGGGGTGTGGCGCTTCCTGCCTGGCCCGGCTATTTTGGCGACTTTTCAGGACAGAACTCTCCCAGAACAGAAGGGGCCTGGTGTAGGGGTATAAGCACATTCCATCACTCATGTACAGCAGACTACATGGATTCATATCAGCAAATGAACATCACTGTGCTTCTCAGCCAATAAAACTTACATCAATCAGTCCATTATTTATCACACTGATTTCAGGTCACTGTCATGGAGTGGGAGGCGGGTAAAGTAAGGGGGAATCTCAACAGGTAAGAATACACCAGGGACATTTTACCAGTCCAGTGCACTGAACAGGAGTTTCATACAAAATAAATTCAAATAACACATATCAAACCCTCAAAGGAAATGAAAATTCTGATTAAAAGAAAATAATTAAGGAAGTGATTTTTTTTTTTTTTTTAAGGGGACGCATTATGGAAAAGAGCCCGTAGATTACTAGCACACAATCTGTAATGTATATTATTAACTTGAAAACAGGGCAGATGCAACTAGGTAACTCGGTCACCACAGGGACCGAGTCGTGTATCTCCCTGATACCCAAATTTCAGACAAAATGGCCGCCGGCAGCCACATAGGACGTCCGAAATTGCCGAAAATCAGTCTTGAGCATTATCAAACAAATATCTTCACCTGTGTAAAATTAGAAAAAATTCCTGTAATAATTGTGGCTTCCAGAGCCTGGAACAGAAAATTTCTGCGGGCGCGACGGCCCCGGAACTAAACCATAGTATCTCCCGATTATCGTTGTCGGGGAGATACAATTATACATATATAGGGCTCTAATTTCTTAGCGCAGCGCAGGGTGGCGCAGCGTGGCGCAGCCCACGCAGTGGTAATTTCGTCCGGTGCTGCCCGCGCAGTGGTAATTTTGTGCGGTGCAACACCGTGCGCGGCCACTTTGGCAATTTGGTAGACGGACGTGCGCCGAGATGGGTGTGGCGGCGTAGTAGGGGGAGGTGTCACATATTCATCAAGACGCAGTGACAATTTCGTAGCAAAAGTCTCCGCTGAAGTTGCGCAGAAAGCTCGCCAGCTCCAATCTGGTTTACTTTCTGTGCAGTGGTAATTTGGCTGACCGGCGCACAGTGTGCACACGTCACTGAAACCTCACAGGCAGGTTTCCAGAATGTCAGGCACATTTCAATGCAAAAAATAATTACAGCAACCACTATTTAATGTAACTATCTGAATCAGCACATAAATTATAGTATCTCTATCGATTGTCCTGATTGTAGATGCTTTTTATCTTGTTGAGCGGTGAGGGGCCGGGGCATGTGGTTGTTGATGCCTTCTGTTTGGTTCGGGGGGTTTGAGATGCCTTTCCTTTTCTTGAGCGGAGCGCATGGCACTAATATTGCACTAATTCCATATCTTCCAGTACTTTTAATTTTACTGGTTTTTTTTTTTTTTTTGCACACACGGAGATGAGAATGCGATACAGAAAATCCCGTTGAGGCGGAATCAATTTGTGGCGGTCCGAGTTGGTTCTGTGGCAGCCCGCCACACAATGGTCTATGTGTCGGAAACACTGGCATCTGCTACCACTAAGCCACCTATTCCATTCTTCACCTGCCCTGGTGTCCTGTCCAGTCCTTGGCTTGTAGACTGCCTTTAGTATGTTGCAAAGAGTATAGCCTATTGTCCATACATGTATTTTATTTTAATAACCTCACAACTGTATCAGTTAACATGGTTACCAGTACAAGTACCAAGCTTGAAAAGGCAGATTCGCTTTAACTATTGCTTCCAAGCCAATATCCATCCATCTTCATACAGTCCCAAAATGTAGCAAGTTTGAAATAACCATAATGTTAAGAGAGGACTCTAGAAAACCATTTTGTTCAGATATATTGAGATGAGAGGTAAAGAGACCTCTGAATTTTTTTTTTATGGTAATAAAACTTTGTACATTCCGAAAAACACATTAATAACATAGTAAATTAGAAAAGTAAAGTCATTCTTTATAAGAGATACACGATTATAAATACATGTATACTTATATAGCCAGTCTTATAGTTCAGCGTTGTGTTGCGTGTAATGAATAAAAAGACAAAGGCCACTTCTCTCTTGCCAGCCAACAGATTTTTATTCTGCGTGCAATGCATTAATATCAGTAGAGCAACTCTGCATGTCACGTTTCTACATCGACAGCTATCCACAGCAGAGGTTAATACCAACAGAGTATACAGCATGTCATAACATTTTCCAGTTAATGGGACTGAAAACATAACCTCCTTTCAAAGAGCATTAATATAAAAATTCTACTGAATTAAAGAATACTCCCCAAAACAACACATGCATAGATAAGAGGACAAGAATAATAATGTGCAAACAGAAATTGATTTTTGGTGAAATGTAACATCGCATGCTCACACGGGTTACACTTATGATACTTAGAACAAAACCTGAATGATAGACGTTGAATTTTTTTTTCTCTCTCAATTTTTTAGAGAGGTCCGAGATTGCTAGTTACAGCTATGATGATGGGTCGGATATGCCGAGCTGAATATGAGTACGCTTCCTCACAGTTGGCACTGGTTGCCTTGACCTGAGAGAATGTTGCGATTGCCAGTTTTGATTACGACATTGTCGTCATCACCATGGTCTACCAGGGTAGGTCAAATGGGCTAACACTTGGATTAAATAGTGGCGCGCCCATGAAGTGACTGACAGGCATGTTAAATCGCGCCCGTGAGGATGACTTGACGGGCGTTTACAGGCGCCGGCGTGATCGCGCCCATCTCGTGGCATGCACTGCTTTTCTTACTAAGGTCCAGCTTACTCCGATAGCACCGCCATATTGTCCCACACTCAGTGCAATCTTTAGCTGTTTGTAATAGGCCAGGTGTCAGACTTTTTCCGAAAATAGTTCGAAGATGTGCTTGGGGAATGTGTTATACCAACGAAAAGTACCCAGCCCGGCTACAGGGAGCTCAATTAATCCATTTTCCAAAGCCAAAAACACAGCTGGAGAAGTGCGTGCGATGGATGAAGACATGTGGAAGACCTCATGTGCAGCTCGATGTGAATAGTATCAACACACACACAGTGGACTTCTGCATGCTACAAACCAGTAGTTATTCTGAGAGCATGATTTCTTCATGCCACCCAGCACAGGCATTTGCAACACTGGATGATATACAACATGTAGCCAGATGATGAAGGACCTGCTAAGAAACTTTAACGTGGGAGAAGTTGGGTAGGTAGCTAGCCAGCTGACTCAGAATGTCAGTCACTTAGCCGAAATGAGCCAACTCCTTTGTGCAGATGTGTCCGCCCGCGGACATGGAGCTGCAAATTTATGCACGCAGTTACAATATTCTATCACTAGACGGCACATCCAGATCAGTTATTGAATATTCACAAGCAAGCCGAGCTCGAACATGGTTTAGAATATAGACAAGTTCACTCCAATCCCCTTTTTTCTGAGAGTTACCTGAATTAAACTCCTCAGCTAAGCCTGACGTGCAAACTGCTCAATATACTTGCATGTATACTACAGGCCAGAAGTTTGGAAGCAAGGCCAATACAGGGCAAGACTTGTGGGTCGGAAGTTTGTTCTGCAGCAAGATAATGACCCTAAGCATTCTTCCAAGCTCTGTCAGAGTTACCTAGACAAAAAAAGAGGAAGGTGTTCTTCGAAAGACAGTTTGGCCCCCTCAGTCTCCAGACCCCTCTCCAACTGAGCTTGTGTGGGAAGAATTGAATCGATCTATCAGAAAAGTACGTCCCACGAATCAGCAGTCTCTCATTGATGAACTTAAAGCTTGGAATGCAATTCCTGGCACATGCTGTACTTTAAAAAACTGTGGAACACCATCACGTCGCGGGTTCGATCCCCGCCTCGTACCAGCCGGCAGTGGTCGGCAGCTTTTTCAGAGTAGCGCACAACTGGCTATTGCGCTACAGGGTTGCAAATTGGGAAGGGACTGCCGGGAAGGGGAAATAATAGTTTCCTTGTTCGTTGCTCAAGCGCCTCCTGTTGGCCAGACGGGTGCTCGTCAGGAAGATTCTAAGCCTATTCAGGTTCCGGTATCCTCCGCCCTCGTTCTGAACTTGCGAAGATTCAACAATGGGTGTATGAGAAGCAGCAGGCTGACAGGCACGTGCTTCGGAGGAGAGCCGCGAACTGTATACACTCTCCTGAATTGGCAGCAAGGGGTCACATACGAGCAAGCCTTGTACATAGTTCACCAATTGGGCATTCCAGATTCGGGTGGGATTGGAAATGCCAAATTAAAAAAAAAAAAAAAAAAAAAAAAAAACTTGTGGAACGAATGCCTCGTATATGCCATGCTGTTGTTAAAGCAAGAGGAGGTTACTTTGAAGAAAGCTAAGTCGAAGCAAAAAAAAGGAAATACCTGATAATTTGAGTAAAAATGTATTGTATTTTTTTTAATGTAAAAATGTATTCTGATAAGTGACTCTCTATATAATAATGTTTATTTTGTTGCAAAGTATGCCAATGAAACTGATCTTTTTTTGTACACATTTGATCTTGCTTCCAAACTTTTGGCCTGTAGTGTAGTATCTATCTAGCAGTTCAAAAAAATGATCTCTTGCGACAGAAAAAAATCATTGTCCTCTGTATCAATCACTTCAGCTACAGTTAGCCAATGGTATCCCAATTAGATGTAAAGAAAAAACTGTTTTCTGAAGCAAAAATTCGACATGGTATGATACCATGTCATTCTTCTATCAAATATAGTCATCACATATGAAAAATGCGTAGTTCCCAATCATGGATTTACGTGTAGACTCCTCCATCGACAAATTCAGCACTCCCTTATATCCTTGTAAGTACTCATGTTGATAGCCAATAACTCAATTATTTACTAAGGCTCATCTGCATAATGCACACTTAAAGTTCACGCCGATGTGAAACTTCCACGGTAATAATGTATTGATTGACTAGTTTCTTATTCAATTCCAGAGAGTTTTCTTTCCACAGTAACTGAAAGACATTGATTGGACTGTAAGAATAGTATACAAACCTAATACAAACCTCCTAATGTTGGGCATGATTACACATCTGAAAATGATGCGATTTAAAAGAAAAAAAGACATCTAAAACCGGCCTGAGGTGTTCCGTTACATTTCCTGGATTAAAATGATAGCTCACTGCGGATAGCTCATCGCATCGTTCTGGCAAAGTGACTATCACGTCGCGGGTTCGAGCCCCGCCGTACCAGCCGGCAGTGATCGGCAGCTTTTTCAGAGTAGCGCACAATTGGCTATAGCGCTACAGGGTTGCAAATTGGGAAGGGACTGCCGGGAGGGGATTACAATAGTTTCCTTGTTCGTTGCTCAAGCGCCTCCTGTTGGCCAGACGGGCGCTCGTCAGGAAGATCCTAAGCCTGGTCATGTCCGGGTATCCTCCGCCCTCGTTCTGAACTTGCGAAGATTCAAACAATGAGTGTATAAGAAGCGGTGGTTGACAGGCGCGTGCTTCGGAGGAGAACCGCGAACGGTCTACACTCTCCTGAATTGGCAGCAAGGGGTCGCATACGAGCAAGCCTTGTACATAGTTCACCAATTGGGCATTCCAGATTCGGGTGGGATTGGAGATGCCAAATTTAGAAAATAAATAAATAAATAAATAAATAAATAAATGAGGTACGAACATGGTCAATTGGAATTATTCCGAATGAAACAGGACTGGAGGGTTCCTTCTACCTGATACATCTGTCTCTGGAGGAGGGATTCAATGAAGAAAGGTTATACTTCTGCTCCGTTTGCATTTTGCTCAATGTGGCTTTTTGTTTACGAATTTTTACCGTGTTCAATGAAATCGAATGCTGAGGCTTTTGTTTTTTCAAAATGCAAGCGGCTCATGCACTTCAGTAGACCCCCTGATACGTTCATTGCACCATTCTGTACAGTTTGGGGTAGAAAATTGCCAGATTACTCCTGATAATGGAATGTCTATTCTGCTAAAATAAAGTATTTTAGATAATACTGAGTTTGTGAGTTATGCTTGTTCCTTATAAGGTGTGGTAAGTGTTAAGATAAAGTTGCGAGCTTGAAAGTGGGAACTGCTGGCTTTTCATTGCAGGCTGAATGTTCTTACCGTTAAATAAGCAGTTCCTTTAATGAGTTTGTGTGCTGGTTAATGGGACTCTGAAGAAAAATTGACAAAATCCAAACTCCATCATGCAGAAAAGGCATGTTTTGTATTTGGAGAGGTTACTGGTGACCACTGATGTCCAAGTGCACCTATACTGATAAACTCATGCTAAATTTAACAAGAAATTCATAACTTCATATTGAATTTCATGCGTCAAAAGTTGATTTGTGTTACATACAGGCCTCAAATTATTTTTAGGGCAAGGCCACTTGGCCTTTTAAAATTGGGCCATCACGGCCAAAACCAAATTAATCAATTTTGCAAGAAAAAGAAGTGATAATTACAATGTATGTAGATAAGACAGAATAAATCAATTAGGAGCACATTGAAAACCATTATTTTATTAATTTTTAAAGTTGTTAAATTTTTTATTCAACTTGCAGCAATTTATTGACAGAACAATCAAGACCAATACATGACCAATAATTAGAAATGATAGTGAAAAAGTGAATGCCTATTGCCAACATTTATATAATTGGCATTGTAAGGATGATAATATAAATGCAAAAATCCAAAACTTTCATTGACTTTGCGGCATTTATTTAAGCCATCCTTACAGTTGTCACTCTGCTGTGCATCATGCCAGACAATGTCCTTTAGCCATGACTGCATTCAGAATCTAGAACGGATTCTCGGGGCTTACTGCTTAATGAGCCTCGCAAACTAACTTACGCAAATCTGTGCTGTTTCACGAGCCACATGAGCGCAGAAATTATAAAGACGTATTGATATTTTACGTCGTCATTTATGCGCGGAAGAAAACGCGTCCATTTTATGGTGCAATGTATAACAATTAGAATGCCGTCGTTCAACAAATTAGTCTGAGCAACTGTTGCTACCCAGGAAAAGTAAACAGCGAGAGGTTTTGGTTATCAAGCATTGAAAGATGAGGTTTTCAATGGCCTTTGTTACTGCCGACGGACCGCTACTGCTGAGCTGTCTGGCACGACACTGGACGCTCAGCACAGGTTAACGTTGTAAGCGAATGCTCTTTCCAGCTCGCTCTCAAAGTTTAGTTTCTGTCCACCTTATTCCCGAGATCCCCTCGCGAAGTTATACAACCACTGTTTTACCATGGCAGCCCAAAAACAAAAAAAAATCTATACTTGACACCAACAGTATTTAATTGCTTGTGCTTATCCACCTTATTCCCACAGCAACCCATGATCCTATGTACCATAATTGCCAGAATTTATACCGCTCAGGCGGTGGGTGATATATGCCTGTTCGAACTTTTTGTCCGGTGCATCCTGTCACTGAACAGTTTATTCCATGGCAGGAGATCTACAGGCTCACGCTAATCCTCTTTTTTTTTAAGCGATTGGAAAATAATATATGAGGGAACATCACCTTTTAGCCCTCAGACGGGATAAAGTTACGGTACCGCTGCCTTCTACTATCGAAGAATGGGAGAACGACCTGAAGCAGTGGCCACAGATAACAAACACTAGCACACTTGGCTACATTAGCGACTCCGTTGCCACAGACTTTTGTGAAGCGGTTATGAACAATCTACAAAGCTCCAAAGCGTATTTCTTGCATTTTTTATATGTACTTCCACAGCAACAAAGGTCATCGCGTTTTTGTTAAATGAAAACTAGTAGTATAAATTCGACCTTATGTACCATAATTGCCAGAATTTATACCGTTCAGGCGGTGGGTGATATATGCCTGTTAGATATTTGACTGAATTTTGTCAAAAAGGATTAAAAAACAGTTGAACCCCCAAATCAATCTTTTTTGGTTCACATAAAAATGTGGACATGTGTTTTGCCAAGGGCTATCAAATATAACAGATTTTTTTCATTCAAATATTTTAAACGCTGATGGGAAATCTGTTTAATGATATGTAAAAATTCTATGGATTCAGATTATTGACTTCTTTCACAATACAGCAGTCTGGTTAATACTACCCAATTTTTGCATTTTCACAGTTGGCTGAATAAACGGCTTGATATAAATTAGGCAAAGTATAGTTCCACGCCCTCACCATCCCTTCCCGGACTACAATTTCAAGTGGAATAGTACAAGGCACTGTTATAGAATCATATCTTGAACAAACAAGCTTGGGCTAATGAGGGCGCAAGCAAGGAATGCCTCAAACATGACTGCTACTTTGGTCCAAGATGGCATTTTTCAAAAATGTTTTCCCCCTATAGGTGGCGCCCTCAACAGCCCACCAAAATTTCAGAATTTTCCAAAACTCCTCCTAATATAGACTGAAAACAGTAAAAATGAAGCTGGGCTATTGAGGGCGCACTGAGATATTTCAACTCAAAAACCTATTTTTCTTAAAAGTTCAATTTTGGCCCTCTGGAGGGTGACCCTTCTCGAGACCATAAAAACCAAACAGTCAACTTCTGGAACCTGAAAACCTGGAATTTTCCTATTTACTAATAGATCTTACACCAAAAGAAATTTCAGGCCATTTACTATCACACATATATCAACCCCTAATAGAAATCCGCCTGACCGTTACAAATTCTGGCAGTTAAAACAGATATACAAGTACTGAGAATATTTATGAAGGAAACACTATATTTCAGCAGTGAATATTGCTCTACATATGAAACGTAATGGATTGTTATACAGAGTAAATTAAGCCATCTGACAGTACAAGTCAAATTAGCTCTACTCCAGCCAACTACATTGTACAGTATAAAGTAGCTAGCTAATCCAATACTATAACATGAAAAATACAGTGAGTCCATTTTTCCCATACTTCTAATTTTAGTGAATTGAGGTTTGGAGTGCAAGACTATTGTTTGGAACAGAGTAGGCCATTTTCAAATTGTAGTAGACTATTGCTACTTCTACAGCCTCATCTTACACTGTACAGGATGAAACGTTAGTTACACTGACTGGCATTACCGGACGAATACAACAATTTTCTGTCCTCCCTACACATGAAATCATACCTGGTGCTCTCCTGGCACTGCTGTCAAAATGCTTTTGAGGACTCGGCATCTCCTCTGCGGCGGTCTGTCTGAGCCTAGCCATAAAGTAGGAATCGTTTGCCGACATAATGAAATGAGCACCTAATGTTTTCAGGGGTCTGTTCAAATTCAGGTTTTTCAGCCAAATTCTGGCTTCCTCTTCTCTAGGTAGGCGATGGAAACCGTATCGCTGAACACAAGCACAATCCCCTATGTTCTGGGTGCATGTTCAAAACACTGTTGATCAAACCATAAATTTAGCTTCCTCTGGTTGTTAGTTCAGCCTTGAACAGCACAACAGGTGCCGGAGCTCTGAAGGGACATTTTAAGAAAAGCAAGTTAATTTGTTCAAAAAAAACAAGCTATAATCGCTAAGTTAACTGAAAGAAATGCCGCTGTTCTTGACTAGCTACTCGCTAAAAACTACTTCCGCCGGAAGTTGCACCCATAATCATATCTACAGTAGTGTCCTCAGGATTAAGGTGGATAACATAATCTGAGCTCATTTTTCTCAAGCCGGAAGGATGTATGGTTGTAGGATACCAACCTCACACAACGTTGCCGTATTTGTGAGTGAGTGGGCGTGTCATTGGTCACACAAAGTGCTTAGAAGTCCAGCACAGCGTGACGACGGGAGCCGCACAGCTCAGTCTCTGTGTCGAAAATCGCCACTTTGGGTAATTTTTGGGCACCACAGCCACTTGAAAAAAGGGCAAGCCAAACTGGCCGTTTGAGTAGTCGGGCATTACGGCCACACAGGGGCAACCATGGCACTTGCCGCTAGGCCGTGATATAATTCATGCGCTGTACCGGTATGATTATTTTATGATTTGACAGTGCGCCATTTTGAGGGATCTTAGACTTTGGGGAGCCACCTGGATAGCGGTCTTATTTGGTCCTAGAGAGTAGGTAATTTTTTATTTTTTTTAAGTATTTTTCTTATGATTTTTCCATAAACATACAAAAACAAACACTACAAAAAAACAGTGGCCACAAAAGTTACACATTTTCTTGAAATCTTTTGGCATAAGATATATATAACCCACTACTTATTCAGAAAAATAATTGCATACAGTTGTATAGGAAGTGTCATGGCACCTATATAAACATATGCACATAGGAGCGCTCAGTCTATTACAATCGACAGTGATGATGCAACAACTAATGGCGCTTTTCCACTATATGGTACCGGCTCTACTCCACTCTACTCGGCATCGGGTACTTTTCTGGGGTTGCTTTTCCATTAGAGGATAGTACCGCCTCGGTGGTACCTGCTCGTCATTGCGACGCAGCATGTTACTGCCGCGACGGCATCCTCAGTTATATCAAGTTTACTTTTATTCCGTCGATTTTGTTAAATATGTGTGTTTAAATCAGGGGACGCGTACTACCGTCACCACGTTATGGCACTGTCCGCGAGTGTTTAATTGTAATTTCTGCTCCTGATGCATTGGACAGCAGCTGGTGTTGTGTCCGATTCATTAAATAACGTACCACCTAAAAACGCAAAGCAATGATATAGCTACACAAAAGGCACAGAGTATTTATATTCAGGCTTCATGAAACATTTCACTTTGAAATTGAAGGCAAAACACGTAGCAAATGCTGAAATCGCAGGAGATGGCAATTTATTGCTTTACCATGCGTTCTCATCTGATACCTTTCCTTAGAACAAAATACTTCATCAGCATCCATAAAGTTATTTTCCGTGCGATTTTCGTAAAATAGGGGCAGCACAATAACTTTCTGAAGGGGAATTAGGGGAACAGAATTGGACACAACCCCGTTGCTTCTAATTTCGCTATGAACAGGGTCACAGACGCAAGAAACGCATTTCATAAATGCAGCAGCTTCGGTGAACAAACGCAACCTTGTTTGAAAGGTAAGGCAACGCACAGTATATTTATCAAGCTGCCTAAAACAACACACGTTTCAAAAACACAATTTGAAGACCTGTTTCAATGATGGCAAGTGAAGCCAGTTTCCTAGCGATACTGTGGAAGCGAGTTATCTTTTGCAGAGACGATTCTCTCTGACCAATCGGTGGGCTGCAATGTTGCATGTCACATTTTAGTACCTTCTAGTACCTGGTCGGCCATTTTTTGGAACCCCAGGAGAGCAGGTACCAGAAAAAGTACCTACTAGCACCTACTAGTACCTGGTACCAGGTACTTTTTCCTAATGGAAAAGCAAAAAAGGCGAGTAGAGTAGAGTAGAGCCGGTACCGTGTAGTGGAAAAGCGCCATAACAGTCTTGAGAGAAACAAGTGAAAAAAGGATGCATACTTTCAGAAATTCAAGTATTTAAAATTTCCAACAACTTTCATAAAAGAAAATACCTGAGTAATAAATAAATCACAATTGATCACCAAGCAAGTAGAAATCTGGCCCTAAGACCCAAAGATGTAATTTTGCCAATTATCCGTGTTGCAATCGACCATTCCCTTTAAGACGGTATTTGTGAGTCTTCTACCAGCATATCTAGAGAAGGGTGTCCAAGTCTTAAAGAAAACTGCCGTTTTACATTTGAATCTGTATGTTAAATATTCCATTGGCATTAACTCAGATATCAGTTTATGCCATCTTATAATCGTAGGAGGTGTATTATCATTCCATTTAAGCAGTATATTTTTCCGGGCAGCGAATGTGAGAATACTGAACAGCCTTCTTTGATGAGAACCTTTAATCTGAGGGCTAGGTAAGCCAAGGAGCAGAGCCTCAGGCCCAGGGTCAAGGTGGACACCAAAAATCTAATTGAGTTTATCAGTAATTTTACCCCAGTACCCCTTACTATGCACACATGACCAAACACAATGCCTATAACTTCCCACCTCAATGTGACACTTCAAGCACATTTCTGACAAACTTGGGTTCATCCTATGTCTTAGCTGGGGGGTAATCTGTAAACGATGCAATATCCTAAACTGGAGCTCTCTGGTTCTGTTACACATAGAGATCTCCTTTGTCAATTGCCATTTTCTGCCCATGTTGTTTCATCCATTGTGAGATCGAGATCATTATTCCACACCTGTCGCAGATAGTCCGTAGTCATATCACTAGCAAGGTTAAGTTCAGCATACCCCTGGCCAAGGACTGATTTCTTGCCTCTATTTAGAAGTAAACATTCTATTTTCAAAGTCTGGCAGTGGAAGACGTGGCTGCTTTTATCCTGAATAAAGCTATGAATTTGAAAAAATCTAAAGCAATTATTTGGGGGTAGGTCATACTTCTTTTCGATTTCTGTAAATGGGAGCATCACTCCTTCCTGAAACAAATGCCCCAGGGTTAGAATCCCTCTATCTCTCCAGATGTTAAACCCATCATCTGAGCAAGCGGGAGCAAAATCAATGTTACAGTGTACAGGAGCCAGGGGAGACAGCATATTTGCACGACCTTCCAGCTTTTTTATTGCTTGCCAGGCTTGCAGACTTGTTTTAATTATGATATTATAAACCGTAATACTCCTAATTTTCTTTTGGTCTAGGGCAAATAACAGACTTGGTAAAGGGCTACCTGCGTTAAGTGTTTCTAGATCTAGCCATACTGATTTCGGGTCATCATTAATCCAGTCGGCTATGTAATGAAGCTGTGCAGCCAGTTGATAAAGTTTGACATTAGGGACAGCTAAGCCGCCCTTCTCCACAGACATCTGTAGCTTAGCCATCTTTAATCATGGTTTCTTTTTGTTCCAAATAAATGTACTGAAACAGCTTCCTAATAATTTCCTAATAATAAAACCTTCCTAATAATTTTGTTATTAAGTAAGATAGGGACCATGTGAAAATGATAAAGAAGTCTCGGCAAGATATTCATTTTAAGCAAGGCAACCCTCCCCAACATAGACAATGGAAGAGATACCCACCTATCCAAGTCTTCCTTAATGCATTTTAGAAGAGGCTCAAAATTAGCCTTGTACAGTGCGTCTAGTGACGGGGTAATTGAGATCCCCAGGTAAGTGAAACCTTGGGGTGACCATTTAAATGGAGATTAAGTAGGGCGGCGCGGGTTGCCCAGAGGCATAGCCTCAGATTTTGAAAAATTTATTTTGTACCCTGAGAATTCACTAAATTGGCGTATTACTTCCAAAACAGCTGGAACAAATGTCTGTGGATTGGTATGGAAAAGCAAAATATCAGCGTATAGGCTATTTTGTGACCTTTTCCACCAGCAGAGATTCCAGTAATGTCTGGGTTGTTCCTTATAGCTTCTGTGAGTGGCTCTATAGCTATCGCGAACAGCAGCGGGGACAACGGGCACCCTTGCCTGGTCCCCCTGCCTAGGGAAAAGTAAGAAGAGGTCTGCCCATTAATCCGAACAGCTGCGAGTGGTCTGTTATATAATAATTTAACCCAACCGCAAAACTTGTCTCCCAGCCCGAAAGTGTCAAGCACAGAAAAAAGAAAACGCATTCAACTGTCGATTAAATTAACTAAATTAAATTAAAGAAACAACGGTCGTTGGTGAAAAATTTGTCGGATAAAGAAAGGCACAGAACCCGGATTAATATTAGCCTTGCATTTCCAAGGTGGAGAGCACTGTGAGAGCTAAAGGGGCTACATTTAGACTCGGAGCTAGCTCTTCTTCTCCTGGACAAGTAAGTAACAACATTAAGTCAAATGTCTGCTTTAATTCATGTTACAGTATCGTTAGGCACATGTCGCTATGTCGATTCAATTAAAATTAATGTTACAATCGTGGCATGGGTTAATGTCCGGAGCTTCAGTTGTTAGCAGCTCGATCCCAGCAATGGGCCAGGCGTTACGGTTGTGTTAGGTGAGTAGCCCGGCAGCCAGCTAACATTTGCAATTAGTGCAAATCTGCAGTTTCGTGAGCATTTCAGGTTCGATGTACTGAGTAATAATGCGCGGAAACTTAAACTGGCCCGTCATTCTGCCGAATATCAGAGGTATAGGGAGGTGTGGCTCATGACACACTTTGTTTTGGTCTACAGGCAGTGCACAACAGCAAACCTAGCAGTGAAACGATTTCGCTTATTGCCCCTTTAAGATACCTAGAACAAAACCTGAATGATAAAGACGTTGGAATTTATTTTTCTCTCCAAAATTTTTACCGAGGTCCGAGATTGCTAGTTACGGCTATGATGATAGGTCGGATATGCCGAACTGAATATGAGCATGCTTCCTCACAGGCACTGGTTGCCTCGATCTGAGAGAATGCTGCATTACAAGTTTTGATTATGACACTGTCGTCATCCTCATGGTCTCCTGGGGTAGGTCAAATGGGATAACGCTTGTATTAAATAGTGGCGCGCCCCTGAAGTGACTAACAGGCGTGTTAAATCCCGCCCGTGAGGAGGACTTGACGGGCGTTTACAGGCACCGGCGTGATCGCGCCCGTCTCGTGGCATGCTCTTAAATATGTAATGATCATATATCCTTATTTAACTTGAACTTAGGGATGCACCGATACCACTTTTTTTAAAACCGATACGAGTACGAGCATTTTATTTTGTGTACTTGCCGATACAGAGCACCGATACTGATATTTCTGATATGTTTTTCAGGAAAATACAATGACATTCTTGGAGTGCAGGTTTTATTTTCTTTTTATAACAAGCCTAAAAGAGGACAATATCAAACAATTCACACATGGCTATTTCCAAAAAAAAAAGTACGCCTAAACTGCTAAAAATCTTTCTGTATTTAAGCCTGACAAAAAGCCTTTAAACTAGCACTGCCATCAAATGAGGCAAAACATTACTGAAGCTTGACAAATGAAACTAGAGGCACTCGTAGAATACAAACCTCCGCCAAGGCAGCACAATCCAAATGTGCATGAGTGGGAGCAAAGTTGAGTTATCACGTGTGATAGAATTTCAAGATGGCTACCGTGGCGGCCATATGGTTTCACTGATCGCGGTCAAAATCAATAGGGTCCATCCATGATGTAATAGCAATCCACCCACAAAATTTAAGACAAATCCGTGCATTACTTTTTGAGTTATGTTGTTCACAAACAGACAGGCAAACAAACGGGCGAAAACATCACCTCCGGCCCAACTTCGTTGGCGGAGGTAATTAAATTCACTGCATAGCAAGGTAACACACCTAACTTCATAAAAAGTCAGTAGAACTATTAATTGGCACAGATAGTTTCCACACACATTCATAGGCATTCTCAATTCAACTAAAGTCAATAATAGCTTTCAAGCAAACAAGCATCATTTAAAGTGTGTGGTATCGCCATATTTCAATTATACAAATGACAAATGAAAAATGTAACTAAACCACAACTAAAATGTTAAAGGTAACCATATGTTACAAATATATTTGTAGTAAAATAAGAAGATTCACAATTCTAAGTCTGTGTGTGTGTGCTTGTGGGTGTGTGTGTCTGTGTGCATGTGGTGCGGGTAGGGTGAGTGTGTGTGTGTGTGTGTGTGTGTGTGCGTATCAGAAGTGTATAAAGTACTGGAAAAAAATAAGTAAAAGTAGAAGTACCATAACTGAAAGTTACTTTGGTAAAAGTTGAAGTCACCCATAAGAAAATTACTTGAGTAAAAGTCTTAAAGTAGCACACATTAAATGTACTTGAGTACCAAAAGTATCTTGTGAGAAAATATACTTAAGTATCAAAAGTGCAACAAGGACAAAGTATTTTTCATAGTACACATAGAAAGAAGCAAAGCAACCACATATTGTTCTCTCCTCGTGCTCTTTAATCAATTTTCTGGGGAATGAAAGACTATTCATTATTCAAAAAACAAACAGGCAGTCTCTCCTTTATATACCGTACTTCCTTTTCTTCTTACTCGAGTTTACTGGCAGTTTAAAAAACCACTATAATTGAGTATAATTGATAGTAGAATTACATAGTCTCAATACCATGACAAATTTTTGCTTCAGAAAACTGATTTTTATTAACTACTAATTGGGATATCATTGGCTCACTGTTGCTGAAGTGGTTGCTACAGAGGACAAAGATTTTTTTTCAATAGCAAGAGACAATTTTTTTTAAACTGCTGGATAGATAGCTACTATGGGCAAGTATATTGAGCAGTTTGCACATCAGGCTTAGCTGAGGAGTTTAATTCAGGCGACTCCTGAAAAACAGGGATTGGAGTGAACTCGTCCATATGCTAAACTGCGTTCGAGCCACTGACTGTAGGTTCGAGCTCGGCTTGCTTGTGAATATTCAATAACTGATCCAGGTGTGCCATCTAGTGACAGAATATTGTAACTGCGTGCATAAATTTGCAGCTCCATGTCCGCTGGCAGACAAGTAAAGTACAAATCCTCAAAAAAACTACTTAAGTTTACTTATGTAAAACTACTGTAACGAAGTAGCCTGCATGTACTTCGTTACTATACACCTCAGGTGTGTATGCGCGTATGCCTGCATGTGATGTAATGACTATAAAGCTGTCTTTCTTTTATTTTTTCTAACTCGCTGTCTCCCCCTAGACATAGAAGTCAGATAGTACAACACACTGTAGCCTATGCGACCATGAGCAGTTACCTTGCATCTTATATTAAGTGGTATATGTGCGTGGTATCGGCAGCTGTGTCAACGAGTACGAGTATATTAACTAGGTATCGGGCAGATACCAGATACTGGTATCGGTATCGGCACAACACTACTTGAACTATTCGTGAAAAAAAAGTACTTACCTGGTGTGATTTATAAAGGGTTACTTCAGAATGGGACAGGATGAAATTTGTGCCTTATATAGGCCTAATATTTCAAAATTCCCTCCATGATCACTTCTGGTTTCCCATAATTCATTGCAAAAGGAAATCTGCACTGAAGTGACATCTTGTGGCAGATACCAGAATTAAATACTGTGATACTGCCTATCCTCGGGGGGTCATTCCAGCTCAAATCAACCAATTTCCAAGAAATTTCCTAAGTCACCCTCTCAGATTCTTCAGAAAAAAATGCACAAGTGCTCCTCTACCATATATACGCAGAAACTCTAAATATTTGGTCTGTATCTCAAATAGTTTTGAAGTAACAATCCCTAGAAATTTTGATAAATTTTTTCCATTTGCCTCTCGGTGCAACTTCAAGGAAGAATATCTCAAAGTGTTTTCCAATGTACAGCTTTGAAATAAAGTGTCTAGGGCTAACTTTTTCTGTAGATTATGAAAATGCTGTCAGATTTGCTGTAGCTTGCACCCTTTTCTTCTCACAAGGCTCTAAAAATGGCCGAAAATCAAAAACATTAAAAATCGCTGCCTCCTTTGAGCTCTCATAAATCAAAGGGTATGCTATATAAAGCAATTAATTTTTTTCTGCTGTTATTTTTGACATATTGGGCCACATCTAGGGGACAACCACATTTATCAATACATTGGTAGAGCCAGAACAATTTTTTTAATTTTGGTTGAGTTCGAAATTTTCTAAAAATTGCTTATTTTCGCATCCTTATTTGGGCATGTGGCCAGTTATATAACAATACCATAGTTTTACAATGAATTCCTATATAACTAAAGATGATAAGATGAAAATATGATGTTGTTACCAGCCATCCTTCTTAAGATTTTTTTTTTATTTCATGTCATTTTAAACATTTGATGGATGTAAAATTAAGAATGAAATTATTCCTTTATAAGATACTACATCAGAAGACCCCTTCCCACATCCGGAAACAAATTTTCATCCATATGATGACTGCAAACAATGAATGAATGACAATATTTCACCAGTTAAGTACATTTATTAAATGTCACAAACAAAGCAGTTAAGGAGAAATACACAGCATGAATTCATATTTCAGTAATTCCACAAATACTCAAAACCATAGCATTTAATCAATACACATAAGTATTTTGAAAAGCAGCATTCAAGCAAATGCTTTACTAGTTATAATTCAACTTCATATATAGTATTATATACTATAATTCAAACAGTATTGCAGTGGTAAATTTTTTTGGAGGAACTCGTGTGAGAAGTATTTGTGAACTTACTTTCATATTTGTTTCTTGTGCCTGAGATATGCAACAGCTTAGGGGTCATTCCATATGAATTCAAACAAAGTACAAGAATCTTCCATGGTCACTGACTCAGATTTGGCTCAAATTTATTTTGGGAGTACCTCTATATTCATAAAACACATGAAAAATTTTAGGGTCTTACTCCAAGGGGTTTCCAAGATATGGCCCCCCAAAAATCGAGGGCCATGCACAAGTGAATCGCAAAAATTAATTTGTAGGGAATTTGGAGGCCAATATCTTTGGATCAAATCATAGGCAGGAGTTGACATTAACACTTTTTTGCTACTGGCCCAGGGGGCCAGTAACATTTCAGATTTACTGGCCCCCCATCTTGTGTATAAACATTTATACCGCGCGCGATACCATAGCGTTGAATTTACGTGACAAACATAATTAATAAATATGACAAGGCCCCGTAAGCATTTGTATTTAAAGATAGTTTGGTGGTCCGAACTGGCCCGCCACGGCTAAAAAAAAACAACTGTCGGGCCAGTGTTAATGTCGACCAGTGATAGGTATGGGCTGAAAATTGCTATCCAGGGTAATTTAGGTGCCGGCTTTCAGAATCTCTTTTCAAAATGTATCTATCTCTTTTCATTTTCAAGATAATGGCCTCTCAAATATGAAAATTTTTTATTGGTCGAAATCAAAAATTCCGTTTTCAAGGGCCCCTTGAGGCCAGGATCCCTTACAGAGGCTAAATTGTGCTGTATTCAGTCTATTTGAGGACAGGTCTGTCTGTACAAGGAAGATTGACTGTACCCGAGGCATAATAGTATAGTTAGGAGACCCTGAAAAGGGTCCTAGCTGAAAAAGTCAATTTTGGATTGGCAAGTTCACCATGTGGGCAGTAGCCCATGGTAATGAAACTTGTTCCACATAAATGTATATATCTTGACTTTATTTGTTCAAAATTACAACTTGTTTTCTCATCTCCTTCACTATTTACTCCTTCAACACATCGTGGTGGGCAGTACCACATCTGGAGCAGATGGTGACCTGATTACAGAGAAATTCAAGCAGTTCAAAGGACAGTAAAAGTGATATGATAAGCTGTGCACATATTACATACATAATATGGGTCCTACGGCAACACTTTGCTCATTAACGCAATATATATTAGTTAGACTTCAAAAAAACGCCTATAAAAACATCTTGAATTTCTAAGTTAAATTGGCCATGAAAGATTCTAGAAACAATGTCCATACTTGAGACATCACTTTTTCAGATGTTACTTGTTATACAGACTGTTTTGTGTTTCTACGCCATGTCCCACCTTGCTTTCTGTGCTTAAATATGTCTGGTATTTTTCAGTCTGTTTGATAAGTAAGCATCATTTTGAGGTCTAAGAACACTAGCTAGCTCTTGGATATTTTTAGGTTAGAGAGAACTTTTAAGGTACTTTGAGATAATTGTACCATAAAAATCTTGTTAATTATTTAAACTTGTGAAAAAAATGCTTTAATTCTTGAAAAATGCCATTTTCACCATATGTTTGTATTGCCTTAAGCCACAGAGAAATGAGTGTATTCATTCAAAAATCCTTTTTCTGCTCTCAATTAAAGGTGTTTCAACCCTTCAGATCACCTGTAAGTCTATATCATCAATCAGTTCCTAGTATTATCTTCCAAAATCAGGCCTTTCTACATAAAATGTCAATTTTTGAGTGGGAAAATAGGGATTAAAATATTTTATAATTTGGAAAATAGCCATCATATGATGTTAAAACTTTGTAATCTATTCTCAAATTGGAAAAGCTAGAAAAAAGTTTGGAGATAATCAGAGGAGGTCATGCAACAAAATGTTCTCAGATTTGTTGAAATGAGATGGAATGACTCATATATTTTGTTTATTTTATTTACTGTTGGAAAAATGTTTTTAATTCATTGCTGCTGATATACTTCTAATATTCTTAGTTATACATCATGCTGAAGGGGTTTCTGTCACATCAGCTTTGTGTTTTAAGGCTGAAATTTCCCATTCAGTTCAGAAACAGTAACTTGTTAAGCAATAAAGGCAATCAGTTCTGTTAAAAACAGGTCATTCCATGCCAAGTGGAAACACTTAAGGTACCTTTTGGGCCATCATGGTCTCAGATTTTTCTCTAACTTTGGATATTTGTTCATTTGAACTCAAATGATGGGTATCTCCAATTTTTTCACAAACGGCCCACCGGTATGGATTATATGGGCCTCTGAAAAAATGGCCTGTAGGGGGCGCTTTTCAAAACATGCTGTAGAAAAAGTCTTTTATCTTTGATTCTATGACAGATACAGATCTGGAAGGTGGCTTGATCCTTGACATGAGCCTTGCTCTAGGCTGACAATCTTAAAGGTTGCTTGTTTCAATGGTGAACACCATGGAAATTAAAGTCAAAGAGCCCAAATTTAAGGGCCTGGCTCGCCCCCGGTGAAAAGTTGCACTGACACCACTTTGTGCCTGAGCAGTGTCTTATGACCTGAAGTACTCTACCATGGCACAAAAAACCAGTATATAGGCCTGTTTCCCACCAAAAAAGCTGGCCTAAAAAGTTGTAAAAATCATTGTTTTTCTTTGCACTGAAATGTACATGGCAGTGTACTATTATGTGCTGGAAATAAAGAAATCAAGTGGGTTACTTTGAGCTGAAAACCTGATATTGATATTCTTTGCAACTGTAGTGACCTTATTAGGGTCATTCCATGCCGAGTGGAAACACACCTCGGCCATCATGGTCTTGGATTTTACTTTAACTTTGTTTGTTCATTTTGGCCCAAATAATGGATATCTCTGATTTTTTTTTTGCGATCTGCCCTCTGGTATTGGTTTTATGGACCTCTGAAGAAATGGCCTGTAGGGGGTGCTTTTCAAAACATGCTGTGGAAAAACCCTTATATCTGGCCCTATTACTGATACAGGTCTGGGGTTTGGATGGATTTGTAATATGAGGCTTCCTCTAGCACCACCATCATTTACAATGGTTGTATCTGTTCTTTTTTCCATGCAAACTGTGATTGGGCAAATTTGAGATTTTTCACATTTTGTGTCTGTTTTTGTGGTGAAAAAAGCCTATATACTGGACCGGTGGTGCTTTCCAGTATAATTCAGGTCACCTGACATGCAACAGGTGCAAATTCATAATGATGCAACTTTTCCTTGGGAATGGACAGACCCCTTGAACTTGTGACTTTTTCTGTTGTAAGCAACTTTGAAAGAGTTAATCTAATAAACTATTATATTCTGATTTAATTTTTTAACAAACGTGTCAACAATCTGTCCGAAATAAAAAGTTTCTTTTGTCACTTCTTCAGTATCACCAGTAATTGGTGAGTAATAAGGGTGAAAAATGTAGAAAAAATCTCGAATTCGCCCAACTTCAAACAGTTTCCATGGAAACAAGAACAGATACAACCATTGTAAATGATAGTGGTGCTAGGGGAAGCATCATATTACAAATCCATCCAAACCCCATACTTGTATCAGTAATAGGGCCAGAGATATAAGGGTTTTTCTACATCATGTTTTGAGAAGATCCCCCCACAGGGCATTTCTTCAAAGGTCCATAAAACCAATACCAGAGAGCAGTTTGCGAAAAAAATCTGAGATATCCATTATTTGGGCCAAAATGAACAAATAGACAAAGTTAAAGTAAAATCCAAGACCATGATGGCCCAGGTGCGTTTCCACTTGGCATGGAACGACCCAAACGTATTGTCTTTCCGCTATATAACAGAAAAGTATCGATAAGGACTCGAATCGTTAGGGAGTCTCGAAAATGGTATCAATACAAATTCACGATCCCCATCCCTACCAAACAATGAACTTAAATTGGTCAAAACTACAAAATTTCAAGATAACGATCAACAGGTGCTTGAAATGCATAATATTTACACGCCCAATCCGCAATTTTGAGATTGAAAAGTAGTTACCCAACACATCCCGAGTCGGGTTGTCTTAGTAGTTAGTTGACGGCAGTAGCAGTAGGTCCGGCAGATGCTATTTTACCTGGTTCATCTGAACAAAGCAAAAGCACGCCAAGTGTCACAGTAACCTTCTATCCAACAAAAGTCGGTGAGAACCAGCTAACAAAATCCCGAGCTACATTGCAGAGCTACTCTACGCAGCTGTCTTAACGACAGAGGCACCATCTATGGCAATATAAACAACACTGACAACTCAGCAAGCGTTGTTAGGCAACTAGCCACCGAGTAAACTGAGGTCGCAAAATACCTAGTGAGCTAACGTTAACTCTCTTCTACAGTCAAGATAGTAATCCTCTGTATGTCCTTCGAGCAAGAAATCAAGTATTATTTTCGATAACTTGTACAGCGCGAGGCCTGCCCGGTGGACCACAGCTGATCTGATAGCTAGCTACAACAAAACTTACAGTGTTTCTTCATTTTACTGAGGCTACCAGGCGCACGACTGTCATTTGCCGATAGGTAGCTGGCAGGCTAACGGCTTGACAAACTCGTGGGCCAAATAACCGGATTAAAGTTTGCTTTTTAGCCAGCTGGCCACATTGTTAATTATCTATAAATATGATATGATAACATATAATTAGCCTAAACGATCATTGCTGTGAATTAGCTTGCCGATCACCGTAACACAGCTTGACATCACTTGTAAGCAAGCTCTACATAGCACGACGAGACTATCGTGAGCAGGATCGTTTGGCTTACAAATTGCCATTTTATACTGACTCTGCTCAAGACCGGATCAGAAAATCTGAACCCTCAGTTCAGATTATCTGATCCGGTCTTGAGCATTGTCGGTATAAATTGGCAATTTTTCCCTAAAGATGACTCCAATTCGGCTAGCGAACTATTCTAACATTGACATTGGTCAACATTCAGTCTTTAACGTTATTCTAAGAAAGTTGCTAAACCACTGACAAATAGCGGTTAGCTAGCTAGCGAGACAATTCAACTCGATGACAAAACAGCAAACATCCAAGCGGCAGCCTGGTAAATAGCTAATGAACTTGTCGAGATAATTTATCAAGGACTGGCAATACCTCACTGCTGAGCATCCACCATAGATATCTCTCCCGTCATTAACGCAGCTACAAGGATAAAATGAAAGCAAAGTAGCAAGCGAGGCGAATCGCTGCCCAAACTTACAGAGTTTACAGACAATGCGGCGTTTCCCACTCCTTTGATCGCTGGTCGGCAAACTTAATAACTTCAGCCCGAGGCTCCTGGATTCGGCAGAGGGCCGCTCTTCGCCTCTGCCCGAAATACAGGAAACTCCGTTCCCCGGTGTTTCTAGAAGCTTCTAGCCAGGACCCATATTGTTCATAATTTACAACACATCAAAATCGACGTGAAATGTGCACGTTTAAACATAAACGTGACCTTTTCCCATAAAATTCCTTCACCGGTCCTTGTGTAGTGACTCACACTTTCTTAAAGAACAAAAACAGACAGAAACGACGGGACTATTACTTCCTGAAGTCTACATCAAAACATTCCTCGTCACGTGACAGGGGAAATTTCGGAAGCTCGCCGCCGAGCAGGCGCACTTTTCATGGAGTGCACTCATGGACCTATAATGAAATATAAAACATCCTTGGGTGCGCTCAGTTCTCCGACATTGCATCCTCGTTCCCCTCACTTGCATCGTTTCCTAGTGTCTTAGTCCTTCCCCCCGAGGACGCACGGAGAGACGCAAAGAAACAGGACAGAGGACAGAAGAAATGCGGACGTTTGTTCTTCAAGCAATGAGAGTCACATGAGGCGACAGCACTGATCTGTATAGAAAAACTGGATAACTGATGACGTAACAATTTTGAAGTAACCACGTCGCCATATTGGTATGCCCAACATTAGTCTCCAGGGGCATAGCTAGCCACAAGTAGCCATCTCATTCTGGGGGAAACATCCCTTCACAGACACAGAAAATAAAATAAAATAAATAAATAAATAAGACATATCAACCGCTGTCTTTATTTTAGAAACACTAGCTAGATGTGGCATGCAATGCTGTGCAACGTTCAGTCCCAAAGAATGGCTTGTGTTACCATTACAATTTTTTTCAGTCATAGCCATCACTGAATAGCAGACAATAAGCCAGGGTGATAGTCGTAGGAAGCAAATGGGTTTGGTAAAGATAATTTTACATCAGCTAAGCTTAGCATGATAAAGTAGTCGTTCACATGAGAAAAGAGGTGAGCGGTAACTAGTTATTCTATGCAGATCAGTGGGCGACAGTCATTTCTGATGACTGTGTTCAGCTGGATCCAATGTAATGTGAGGTGCAGGAATTGGCACACATGGAAACCGCGGATAAATAGCCAAATGTAATCATCAGTATGAAATACACTTGAAGTGCTGCGTGCTTTTTCTCACCAGACACGCCATAGGGTAGCCTGAACCTTAACTGTGGCACTTATTTAAATTGTTGATTAATGCTTTTCCTGAAATATCGAAGTCCTCCAGTCATTGACTCCTCATAAAATTGTGTTGCGTTGCACGTGATCCTATTATCAAATTTAGCCAAGATAAATTTATGTTTTAAACACGGGCATTTAGGTTATAGGCTATCTGTTACCGTCATCAGATAGAATTAACCTCTCCCATATCAAAATGGATTTGCGTGCATCCTCGAATCTCCGTTTCTTATCCATTGTGAAAGGTTACGAATAATTTGATGTAGTTTTCAGCTCACAATGGAAGCAAAATAAGACCTCTGCCGAGTGCCTGAAAAGCAGGCTGTCGTGGTTTTCATTCAGAAATATTTTCATATTATGAGGTTCCCCCATCCTCAAACAATTGGAGAGAGACAGATTCTTCAGAAAATTAGGCTTTATTGTGGCATATTGATGAATATATAGCCAAGTTCTTTTTGCACAAGAAGAACTGACATTCTGCTTTTCACACCCAGTTTTTATACCTTCATCACAGGAAATATCTTCCAAATATGGTTTTTCCGTCCTCTCACGCTACAGTGGTTCAATAACATAATGTCTGCTTCTGACTTGTTTTTCTCTTTTAATCATTAGTTGGCATCCTTTGTAAAATAACAACTTCAAGGCTATTTCATTGTTTAAGTGGACTTTTGGTTGGGTCACAGGTTTTCCCACAGACAGGGAAACCAAAACACTGCCAACTTGCCTTGAAAACTGCAACCAAAAAGATAACAACCCTCTTCCAGTGTAATACTGGAGCATGCATAACTATATGATTTCTGATGAATGATGGTGAATAATGCTGATGACTGAACAGATATTGCCTGAATCAACTGAACAGATGTCAATCAAAGCTACAGAAGCCAACTGCTTATGTGTGTGTGTGTACTGCTCTAGCGTGTCTGAACTGCTTGTGTGTGTGCGTGTGTGTGTGTGCGTGCATGTGTCTGTGTGCGTGTGTGTGTGTGTGTGTGTGTGTGTGTGTGTGTGTTACTGCTGCTTACATAATATGGTTACCAGAGTTGGAAATTCCAGGGGTCAGAAAGTAAAAGTCCCACCATGTTTTACTTCCACCCATCAACTCAACCAGCTGATTTTCTTGACTAGTCCAACCACTGGTCTGAAGGGCTGTTTTATTTAGCAAATCCAGGAGGTTGGAACTAAATTCTGGGGAGGACTTTTACTTTCTGAACCTGGATTGTCCATCTCTGATGGTTACTGATTATGATTATTGATTATGGTTATTGATTTATTGATATATGATCCTCAACACGGCCTGTGGAAAATGGACAATCAATATGCTGAACATCTGTTGAGGCACATGTATAGTCACTAATTCAAATTTTGAAATTTAGCCTTCTCACAGATGTTGGTTGCATGTAAAAATTAATAAAGAAGCCATGTACTGACTCTGTACTGACTTTTTATCCCCTGGGGGTATTAAAATGAGCTCCATCCATCTGTACTTCTGTCCTGAGCCATAACTCAAGAACCAGTTGTCAGAATTCAAGGAAACGTCACAGGCAGATTCATTATGGCATCACAATGTATCATGCTGAAAAGTAGGTCACGAGATCAAATGTCCATTTGTCTCTTGTTATTTTTCGAAATTTCCAGTGCTATTCTATCATATGTCCCAGTCCGGGCTGTAACTTTCTTACAGAACAGTTCGGCTTCAGCGAGATTTGGGGCGCACGCCTGCTCTTTGCGGACTATGCATGGCAGAAGATGCATCAAATCACATTGAAAAATGGAGAATTGTAAGTTCCTTCACTTTCCTTGTGGTAAAAGGCAGCTTACAGCCTGGATTCAGACTATAAACAGGAAGAATTTTCGTTTAGGAACATTCTAGGGTGTGCAGCATACATTTTCTGTCCAGATGGCGAGATTAAGAATTCTGTATTCAGCCTTCACCAATACAGTGCGTATCAAAAAAAGGTAATCCAACTTCAGCGGTTTAATATACCATGTTTATATCGTTTCTCCATTTCTATGCAATTTGCCAAGGAAGAGGACGTCCTTAGCTCTTCATGGATACCAGACTGCAACATTACTTTTGCGCACGTCAGATTAAATGGCATTTGAAAATGGCAGATTCGAATTTCATTTTTCCAAGTTTTGTTTATTGATGGAAGTCAGAAAAAAAGACTCCATGAAAGTAAGTGAAAGGCAACACAATGCCCTCTGCCGACACCGTCAACATGTCCACCTCCCCTTTTACGCAAAACTGACAGCAACGGAGCATGTCCTCAACTTCACGTCTCACCATAGCCGGGTTATTTCGCAAAGCCAGAACTTCATTTCGAATGCGCTCTTGCAGTTTGTCAAGATCTCTGAGAGGAATCAAAAATACTTTGTGTTTCAAATGTCCCCAAAGGAAAAAAATCACATGTCGATTTCTGAATGTCTTTCATGCATTACCAAAACTTGGAAAAATGAAATTCTAATCTACCATTTTCAAAGGTCATTTAACCAGGCATGCGCAACAGTAATGTTGCAGTCAATGGTATCCACGAAGGCATGATATTAAATATTAATATTAAATTCTAAACCCCCTTCTGACTGATAAAACCCCCCCCAAAATATATTGGCGACCCCCTTTAAAAATCATTCTAGCAAAAAAAAAAAAAAAAAAAAAAGCGGAAGTTGGACACGGAATTCTTTCCCCTGACGATGTAGACTAAGCTCCAGAAGTTTCTCCTACAAACTGAAAGCATTGACTCCCTTGGCGCAATGTAGACTTGAAAGGCTATATCAGTGAGATATTGTCAAGGTAAGTCCTCAATGTTTTTATTTTCAGCACAAATTAAAATCTGAAATCAAATGTGCTGCGTTCAGTCAAACAGTAATGATGTTGTTTCGGTACATCTTGGCCTTTTATTTTAAATGTGCACCTGCGCACTTATCCATGTTGAGAGGAGATTAGGATCATGTGCTCTTGCCAATTGTTTTGAACAGTGCGAATTCGTCGCAGGAATACTGTAGCTATTAGCTGTTTTATGGCGTGGGACTCAATCATCATGGTGTTGATTACATTAATTCACGTCCACAAAACTAACTGGCAAGCAAATTCAATTTTGTTGGCTAAACATAGCAAGTAATTATGGAATCGAAATCATAAAGACACAAAATAATTATTGCTGGTAGTGGAATGAAAACCATGTCAACCCACTTTTTGGACTTTTTAAGTGACCCAATTATCGTGGTATTTCAGAATGAGCTGGACTGTAAAGGGGGATGCCCCTGTTGTGTGCAAATAGGGTAAGTTGAGGTAATATGGACCCTTGGGAAATATGGACACTATTCCATTACCCACGATGCAATGCGCTTTTGGGACTCTGGATATGATGCCTGAAACACACGCAGCCACCATTTTGACGGACAATAGATGAAGGCGAAAGCGTGCAATTCAGTTAATATGAACACTCCAGAGTTTCCAGTCTAGACATTTACAGTGTCGTGAAGTGTTATATGATGCAGATGTCTTTATTAAGTCATTTTCTGAATCAGGTGCTGGTAAGATTCTGTACAAAGATTTGTCTTCTACAGCCCACGTGTGAGATTGCCCCATGGAAACATACCGTGTTCAAGCATTGATCCATTATGATGGAACAGAACGGCTTGGGGAATATGGACCCAGTGCTCTCATTTAAGATGGACCCAGGCCCATATTTCCCACGATGACTGTTCATATTCCCCACACAAAATGCCGAGTGGAAAATCGGCTAAATATTTAAGCTGGACGTATCAATGCGTACCCCAGACATTTGTAACCTTGCCCATAAGGAAATTGAATTTATAAACATCAAGATCAATAGGCTTACCTTGTTTTCAGACCTGAAGATCTAGGTCCGTAATGTGCTCATGACAATTTTCCAGAACATAAATGCAGTAAAGAAAGCATTTGAAATTATTTTATTGTGTTCTTGGAGATGGTGAGAACATACACAAAAAGAGATCTGATGACGGAGCAAAAAAAAGCAGAAGGAAAAAGGCTGCAAGAAAAAACTGAGCAATAAACCCCAACAACAAACAGCAAAGAGCTCAACTGCTAAAAGCAAATAAAAGAAACCTGCTCAAAAATATCTCCAAGGACCATCGAATCCATTTGCCAATTTTTACTGCATATACTGCCAAGAACTGTATTGACCCCCCAGAATTTCCTTGGGTTCAGTGTAATCAATGTAAGCAGTGGGCTGATGAGAAAGAAACAGATTATGAAGGATTTGAGACATTTGTTTGTGATGAGTGTGGCTAAGAACATCATCTAAAGTAGAGTGCAGGTTTAGAAGGGACTTATTCTTCAGTGTCCTGACATTTTTTTTAATGAAATAAGGATTTACATTGAAACATTTACTCAAGAATTTTTGCATCAAAGTAAAGTTTTACCCTAACCCTCAGTGTACTTGCTTAGGTATTAATATTGTTTGGAGTCAGAAAACTTTTGGAGCAATACATAGCCCATGTCCATATTGCCCCAAAGTCAGTGTCCATATTAGAAACACTGTGGGGAAAATGGACACAGTGAGGGATTTCACGATTCCATCCATGGTGGAGCCATCTGCAGAGATAGGTTTCTCATATTACGCAGATATGTAGCAAGCTTAGGGGACTAAAGCCAGAATTATACTTTGGGTGTGCGAAGTTGTGCGCTAGAGCGCGTTGACGCAATTTTCATCATCAAACTGTGTGCATGGCTCTCCGCGGTCGACCGCGTACCCTCCAAAATTTTCTGACTGCGCGCACAGGTGCGCACAGGAACGCGTGATCAAAACACAGACTGCGCATGCTCTAGCAAACAAACATGGGTGCTTTCGAGGAGCAGTTATGTGAGGAGGTGCGTCGGTTCCCGCACCTATATAACCCCTCCCTCACCAGCTATAAAGATGCTCAAATGAGTGCAATCTCCTGGCCAGGTCGTCAAATTTGGCCGCCGACATCCGAAAGTACTGATGTTTTTTGGGATCGATTTCTCGCATTTCCCGCACCAGCGTGCCAAATTCTCCGCAGCGCGCACTGTGTACATGGAGAGGACGCACGCAACACTTTCTCTTCTTTCTTTGTTTCTTTCTTTTATCAATCTGACATAAATATAACAAACAAAGAAGCTCTTCTTCCATTCGCGCCGCCATTTTCTTCCCACATACAGGAGTGCTCAATGTGTTTAACTATATTTGGAAGAGGACGCGTCTGACTGCGCACAAATGCGTTTGCGGATGCGCAAAGTATAACGCCGCCTTAATAGATCAACTACTTTTGAGCTGTGGCGAGCCATTTGTCTAGGCTACAGCTCATGGCAACCTTAGGGGGTCCATATTACCTCCACTTCCCCTATTTGTTTTGACAGCAGACGTTTTTTAGTTATTGCTTCAGCTAATTCTCCCTTTTTGAGCTTTGAGTGTGGTACAGCCAATATCTGTCTCAATTCACAAACCCTGAGTTGAGAGATTACTCTCCTCTCGCTTACTACAGGTTTGTGAACGGTCTTCAGATTTTCTTCTGCCATACAAAATGTTCAGTGCTCAAGCACACTTCAAATCTCACTTTTTCACGCCCTTAAACCGAAAGGGTCTATTATTTGGCCAATCCTTTTCAAACATGACAGGTGAACACATCATGACCTAAAGGTGTGTCATGAACCGTCACTTGGTCAAATGTCCGTTTGTCTGTCAGCACTTGTCGTATTCAGCCATCTCGCTATGGAATGTATTCCTGTCCAGGCTGTATCTCTCTTATTATTTGGCTGATCCTTTTCAAACTTGGCAGGTGAAAACATTATGACCTAAACGTGTGTCATGAACCAAATGTTCTAAGTTATACTAATGTGCGGTTGTGGGGGATATGGATGACAATGACAGGTAATTACTTTTTATGATGTAGACTCAGGCTAGTCTTCATTTTAATATGTTTAAAAGACGGGAATATCATGCCTTATGGGTCATTCCATATAAAATCAACCAATATGGAGACGAGTTCCATGGGCATAGTCATGGATTTTCTTCAAACTTTAATGGAATGTTGCATTGGGTGCCAAATGAAAAAAGACCTATTTTTAGCTCAATCGGCCCAGTAGTTTTGATTTTCTGGGAGGTCAAAAAAGTGGCCGTGGCACCCTGGTTGGTGAAATTAGCATTTTTTCCATTTTTAACAGACTGTAACTCAAGAATGAATGAAGGTCACCAGGTGATGTTTTTTCCAGAGTTATTCACTAGGCACTGTACAGCCCTTTAATGCCAATCAAAGTAGTTTTTACCCTTTTATTGTGGTTTTATAGGCTCCAAAACATGCTACTTTTACGAACTGGCATCAAAATATACAGGATGTGGGTATCCCTCAATTTTAATGAAACCTATATTTTTGGAAAGCTCTTGGCCCCTACACTGTCCCTTTAAATATTTTCAATGAGAAGATGATACTAGAAATCACCAGACATGTCTTTGACCAATAAAATGAGTTGCTGAAGTGGGCTTGTGTAATGGCTGGTAAATTTAGAGGCCAAGTGCAGCGGCCAGAGACAGAACGAGCAGTATGGAGACAATACAAAAACAGAGAATTATACAGACCACCAGAAAGTACTAGCGCTTTCAAAGGATGTATAATAGTCCGAAAAATGGAAGCAACACGAGAGAGAACAAAGGCAGAAAAGGGAAAATTCCTAAAAAGAAAGGAACTCCAATAATAACTGGAAGATATAAAGTCACACAAAACCTGACTAGAGATATCTTTGGCTATAGTGCTTAGCTACAAACAGACACTCTAGCAAAGGAGGCGTGGCGGACTTCCGGCTTTTATAGAGTCCGGGGAAGCGCCGCCCCAGTTCAATCAGCCAGCTGGGAAAAGAATCCGATTGAAAAGGAATTTGATCTCGTCCCGGGACGAGAGCCACAAAAAAAAGTCCAAAACACACGCACGCCTCACAAACCATGACAGGACCCCCTCCTCTAAGGGACGGCTCCATACGTTCCCAGAGAACCCGTGTATGGAACTCTGAGATAAGGGTGGGATCCAGGATATCCCGAGAAGGGACCCAGCACCGCTCCCCAGGACCATACCCCTCCCAATCAACTAAAAACTGGGCCCCACGACCCACAAGCCTCTCGGCCAGAATACGACGCACAGTGTAAACCGGCCCCCCCTCAAATATCCGCAGCGGCGGCGGGGATTTTGGACGCTAGTGCTAACCGGTTTAAGCCTGGAGACATGAAAAGAGAGGAGGATACGCAAGGATCTAGGGAGCTTTAACCGGACAGTGGCAGGGTTGATCCTCCGCACTATCTTAAAAGGACCAATGAAGCGGGGAGCCAACTTCCGTGACTTCACTCTTAAGGGAAGGTCCAGAGTGGAAAGCCAAACTCTTTGGCCAACCCGATAAGATGGGGCCAAACGGTGCCATCCATCCGCGGCGGTCTTCTGTTTCCGCCTAGAGCGCAACAAAGAGGAACGGACCCTGGTCCAGACCGACCAACAACGCAGAACAAAGTGATTGACTGAGGGAACTTCTGAATCCCTCTCAGTCTCTGGAAACAGCGGAGACTGATAACCCAACTGAGCCTCAAACGGGGAAAGGCCTGTGGAGGAGTTGCATAGTGAATTGTGGGAATATTCGGCCCATGCCAAAAAACGACTCCACGAAGATGGGTTGTCAGCCACTAAACACTGAAGAGTATTCTCCAGCAACTGGTTGGTTCGCTCTTTCTACTCTTTAGTCTCAGGGTGGAAACCAGACAAAAGGCTCACGGTGGCCCCTAACTGGTTGCAAACAGCATGCCAGAATTTAGCTGTAAATTGTGGGCTCCGGTCAGAAACCACTTGAGGGAGACCGTGCAGCCGGAACACATGGTCCACAACAAGAAGGGCCGTCTCCCGTGCCGAAGGCAGCTTGGGCAGCGCAATAAAGTGGGCAGCCTGCGAAAAGCGGTCGACCACGACCAAGATGACCGTGTTGCCTTCAGAAATAGGCAGACCCGTAACAAAATCCAGACCGATATGGCTCCACGGGCGCTTGGGGACAGGAAACGGCCGCAACAGACCAGGGGGGGAGATGGGAAACCTTGTTCCTAGCGCAGATCCAGCACGCTGCTACAAACTCCCGGATGTCCTCAATCATGCTGGGCCACCAAAAACATCGGGCCAAGAACTGCTTGGTCCGATCAACCCCCGGGTGACCCACCAGGCGGGAAGAGTGCCCCCACTGGAGAACTTGGGACCATACCGCTACCAGAACAAACAAACAGCCAGGCGGCTCCCCACCAGGACCGGGATCAGATCTCAAAGCATCCCACACAACAGACTCAACGTCCCACTGGATGGGAGCCACAATCTGAGCTGCCGGGATAACCGGCTCAGAAATAGGATCACGACCGGAGTGGTCATAAATCCATGACAAGGCGTCGGGCTTGATGTTTTTGGAACCCAGGCGATAGGTTAACGTAAAGTTAAAGCGATTGAAAAACAACAACCACCGCACCTGCTGGGAATTACGTCACTTAGTCTGTTGGATGTATTGGAGATTTTTATGATCCGTCCAAACCACAAACGGATGTTCAGCCCCCTCCAAGCAATGGCGCCACTCTTCTAACGCCAACTTGACAGCTAACATCTCCCGGTCACCAATGCTGTAATTCCGTTCGGCCGACGACAACGACCGGGAGAAGTAGGCGTATGGGTGCAACTTATTGTCCCAAAGGGGCTGGGACAACTTGGCACCCGCCCTGACTTCTGATGTATCCACCTCCACAACAAATGGGAGGGAGGGGTCGGGCAAAATGAGAATGGGCTTCGAACTAAATCGTTTCTTCAACTCCTGAAAAGCAGCCTCGGCTGCTGGAGACTAAGCAAATGACGAGGAGGTATTCTTCTTAGTGAGCGAGATAATGGGGGCAGCTCCCACGCTAAAATTACAGATAAACCTCCTATAAAAATTAGCAAAGCCCAAAAAACTGTTGAACCTCCTTGACGTTTTGAGGGGCAAGCCAATTCCTGACCGCTGCCACCTTGTCAGGATCCATGCGGCCCGACCCTTCAGACACAATGAAGCCAAGAAACGAGACTGTCTTGGCATGAAAAATGCATTTTTCAGCCTTGACAAAAAGCTTGGCTTTAAGGAGGGCCTCAAGCACTTGTCTGACGTGTTGTTTATGCTCCGAGAGAGTTGAAGAAAAAATCAGAATATCGTCAAGGTAGACAAAGAGGAATTTCTCCAACATCTCTTGGAGGACGTCATTGAGTGCCTGGAACACAGAGGGGGCATTAACCAGTCCAAATGGCATGACCAAATATTTGTAGTACCCGTCATGCGTATTAAATGCCGTTTTCCACTCGTCCTCCTCACGGATCCAAACCAAGTTGAAAGAATTCCGGAGGTCTAGCTTGGTAAAAAATGATGCCTCCTGCAGACGTTCAAATCAGAGTTCATCAACGGAAGGGGGTATTGTTTTTTAATGGTGATATTATTCAAGTCCATGTAATCAATACAGGGTCTCAGGCCGCCATCTTTTTTGCCCACAAAAAAGAACCCGCTCCGGCAGGAGACGTGGAGGGCCGAATAAATCCATTAGCCAGAGCCTCTTGAATATACTCTCGCATGGCCCTTCGCTCAGGCCCTGACAGCGAGTATAATGAACCCCTGGGGGGAGTGGTACCTGGGTAGAGATTGATCTTGCAATCGTACGTGCGATGAGGAGGTAAAGTCGAGGCCCGTTGCTTGCTAAAAACCTCTGCGAGATCAGCATAATCGTGAGGAACATTAGGAGGCAGACAAAAGTTCAGAGCAGCCCCCAAATTCTCAGCCTGTTCGGAACCTGCCATCTCTATGTCTGATTCCGAGTCAGAGAAATCCTCCGAATAGCAATCCTTCTCTGGCTGCCGCCAGTCAAATTGAGGATCCCACTCCAACCCCTCCTCCACCCCTTTTTCTAGATTAGGAGGGTTGTGTGAGACAAACTCCTCAGAATCACTCCAGGCGTCAGCCTCCCCCATAGGTTGATGCCCGGGATGACACGCTAAACTCTCCCGACAGTGGGACCTACAATCAGTGCCCCACTGGACGACCGGGTTATTCTGACTCACCCAAAGGATGTGAGGCCTATGTTCCCGTAGCCAAGAGTGTCCTAAAACGACAGGGAAAACAGGGGAACTGATCATAAAAAACCGGACCTCCTCAGAATGACCACCAAAAGGGACGAACATAGTGAATGATTCAGAGACCTAGGTTATAAATCCAGTTCCCAGCAGGCGACCGTCCAAAGATCTAACAGTGTGTGAATTTAAAAGAGGGTGGATAGGAATGGCATGTCTCCTAGCCCACTCCGCATCCATAAAACAGTCCACGGCGCCAGAGTCCAAAAAAGCCCCAATAGACATTCTCTGTCTGCCAACAGTCAATTCTACAGGAATTAAAGTTCGGAAGGGAAATTGGGTCTGTCCCTCTAGTGCCCCCATACCGCTAGAGGGACTTCTCATTTCCCTGAAGCTCAGGGCAGCATGGACGGATATGTCCCAGTTTGTAACAATTATAGCAGATTATACGTCTGCAAACGGGCTTACGAGCCCGGCTCTCATATGAGCCATCAACCTGCATAGGCTTGCCAGGAGTGTAAATTTCAGTGGGCGGAGCTGTATGCACGCTGCTAGGAGCATTAACCCCATTGTCAGCAAGAGCCAAAGCAGTACGTTTCTCCCTGTTAAGTTCACGAATGCAATTATCAATTCGCACTGCAGTACGAACCAACGAATCCAGAGAAACACAAGGCTCCAATGTAGCCAGAGCATCCTTTACCTCCTCAGCCAAAGCATGAACAAAAACTATCATAAGAGGCGCTTCTGGCCAGCCTGTCTCTGTCACCAAGGAGCGAAATTAGATTGGAAACTCCGCGACACTTTCAGAGCCCTGCCTCAGATGCATTAAACGCGCAGCCACATCCTGACCTCAAACATCCTGATCAAATACCGATACCATTTCTCTAAGGAGAGTCTCCACTGTATTCACGACCGGTGAATTAGATCGAATAAGTGGTCCGATCAAAGTGAGTGCTGTTTCGGTCAACAGGGATAAAATAAATGAAACCCCAGACTCTTCATTCACGAAACGTGAAGTCTACGCTTTAAAAAATATTTCACATTGGGCAGTGAAATCTTTACATCTTCCTGCCTTGCCTCCATATCTTGGGGGTAACTGGACTTCTGGCTCTCGGGGAAGGTGTATGGATTGTGCTTGTGCAACATTCTGTGTGATCTGAGTGGACAAGGCTCTAATACTCTCAGTGAGACTTAACAGAACGTTTTCCTGTTTCTGCATAGCATTCTCCTGAAGGCGGACTCTCTCCGCCAACTCTGCCTGCTGATTGTTCAGGCTAGAAAGACCCTTGCCATACCCAGAGAGAACTGCTTGTTGATTAGCCACAACTTTCTCTAACGCAGCCGCCGCTGACGACCCCATGCAGGCTAGAGTGTTCTGTATATGGCTGGTAAATTGAGAGGCCAAGTGCAGTGGCCAGTGAGACAACGAGCAGTATGGAGACAATACAAACATAGAGAATCATACAGACCACCAGAAAGTACTCGCGCTTCGAAAGGACATATAATAGTCCGAAAAACGGAAGCAACGCGAGAGAACAAAAGTAGAAAAAGGAAAATTCCTAAAGAGAAAGGAGCTCCAATAATAACTTGAAGATATAAAGTCACACAAATCCTGATTAGAGATATCTTCGGCTATAGTGCTTAGCTACAAACAGACACTCTAGCAAAGGAGGCGTGGCGGACTTCTGGCTTATATGGAGTCTGGGGAAGCACCACCCCAGTTCAATCAGCCAGCTGGGAAAAGAATCCGATTGAAAAGGAATTCGATCGTGTCCCGGGATGAGAGCCACAAAGAAAAGTCCAAAACACACGCACGCCTCACAAACCATGACAGTGTGGCCTATTGTTTGGGGGTGAGGCAGTCTTTTCCGGAAGCAAAGCCATCCAGGACACAGTCCCTCCAACTGGCAAGGTAAGTATCACTTTTTAACATATTTTAATTGAAACAACTTTGCTTAAAAAATAAATGTACGTGCATGAGTATCTAAAGAAGCATGTTTGATTGTTGAAAGATGTTTTGTTTTTATTTATATGCTAAAACTGTCTTTTTCTGTTCGTTGCCTGAGGGCAACACTGTCCAATTAGGCAACTTTCCTTCAGCAATATCATGCTTGTGTGGAGATCTGTTCATATGCATAACAATGACTATAGTCAATGTTTTTACAGCACAATTTCTACTAATACTCACAGGAAATGGACACAGCGACATTTTATGGGCGGAAGGACCAGGATCTAAAAGTTTGGGTCATTCCCTCCGACAGTGAGGTGTTATGGCCCCAATTTGTTATGGCGTCAATTTGTTATGACGTCACGGACAGCAAGGGATGACAGACAAAATTCTTAAACTTCAACAGATTTAATTAAACAAACAATTAGAACTAATCTACAATCTACCCTACTGACCAAGATTGAAATTAAAAAAAAGAGAGATATTTACAGTCCCCTGGTCATTGAGATGGGCTGCTGTGTTGCGATGTCCTGGGACAGGAAAATGCTCCAACACAGGCAAAAATCACAAAAAAGCTTCACAGGTCTTGAAAAGAGTGACAGGTCTGGTCAAATGTATCCTTCCACAATTTCTCCTTGCAATTTCTCCTACTCCTTTACTCGCTCAATTTTTCTCCTTATATACTCTTTTCCAGCCCCCTCTGAGGCATGCCCAGGACATGCCCCAAACCTAGCTCCAGACTGGGCTTAACAAAAAAAATGTCAATACTGCCATCTAGGGGCTTTTTTTTTTTCCACATTACACCTCCATTCCAAAAGGGAAAAATTTTGACTCATAAAGGCAAAATTTTTCTTTTCAATACAAAAATGGTTAAGTAGACACTTGTGTATATATACATATAATACAATATGCTAATAAACACATGTGATATATATACACATACTCAAACACGGGATAAGCAATCAGTAATTACATTGTCAGTACCCTTTACATGCTTAATTTCCAAGTCAAACTCCTGTAAAATTAAACTCCAATTCAACAATCTCCGATTCATGTTTTTCATCTTACTCAAAAACATTAACGGATTGTGGTCAGTGTATACAATCATTGGCTTTTGCCCTGTACAAACATAAACCTCAAAGTGTTGTAAGGATAGAACCAGAGCCAACAGCTCCTTGTCAATTGTGGAATAGTTCTTTTGGTGGCGATTGAACTTCCTGGAGAAGTATGCCACGGGATGCTCAATGTCATCAGAGTCACTTCTCTGTAGGAGCACAGATCCACAAGCTTGGTTGCTAGCATCGACCGCCATGGAGAACGGTTTGTTGAAGTCAGGAGATTTGAGCACGGGGAAGTGACACAGCAGAGACTTCAGGCGATCGAAGGCTCTTTGGCATGCTTCATCTCAAGTGAACTTTACGCCTTTCTTCAGTTGGTTGGTGAGACTGAGAGCAAAGTTCTTGCAGAACTTGCGGTAGTACCCGATCATTCCAAGGAAGCGGCGCAAAGTTTTTTTGTTGTCAGGAACTGGAAAGTCCATGATGGCTTGGACTTTAGCATTTATGAGTGCCACCTTACCCTGGCCTATGACGTAGCCAAAATACGTGACAGTAGCACAACCAAAGTCACTCTTGTTCAGGTTAACAGTCAGGTTAGCCTGGGTCAAGCGCTGGAACAACGTCTCTACATCTTTCAGATGTTCTTCCCAGGAGTCATTCCATGTGATCAGGTTGTCGATGTACGCACCCGTGTGTGGCAATCCGGCGATTGTAGACTGTATCATCCTTTGGAAGGTGGCTGGGGCATTTTTCATGCCAAAGGGTAGGACTTCATACTGGTATAACCCAGATGGTGTGGCAAAAGCAGAGATGCTCTTGGCCCTCTCAGTTAAAGGCACACACCAATAACCCTTCAATAAATCAATCTTGCTCAGAAACTTTGCTTGCCCTACTCTATCGATACAATCATCAATCCTAGGTATTGGAAACACATCAGTTCTAGTTACAGCATTGACTTTGCGATAATCTGTACAGAATCTAGTACTTCCATCAGGTTTTGGAACTAGAACACAGGGTGAACTCCAATCTGAGTTAGAGGGTCTGATAATATCATGTTCTAACATGTACCCAACCTCTTTCTCAGCAATCTTTCTCTTTTCAGGATTCATCCGGTACGGATGCTGTTTTATTGGTTTGGCATCACCAACATCTACATCATGAGAGGCAACAGAAACTCTCTTTGGAACATCAGGAAATAGATCTTTATATTTCTTGATCAACCTCTCAAACTGATCTTTCTGTGAGGGTTCTAAGTGCTGGAGTTTTACATCAAGATTTTGCAACACTTCAGAATTTGACAATTTACATGAAAGAACTTCAGCTTTAATTCTAGGTTCATCATCTTGAAACTCCCCCTCATCTTCACAAGTCTCGGCCATAGGAGGATCTGAAGTGACAGCTGCAACCCTAGCATTCCTATCATGATAAGGCTTCAGCATGTTAATGTGCACAACTGTTTTGACTTTCTCCTACCTGGAGTCTTCACAATGTAATTGAGATCCTTGAGTTTTGTCAGAATTTCATAAGGACCATGAAATCTAGCCTGCAATGGATTGGACTGCAAGGGAAACAACACAAGGACCTTGTCTCCTGGTTTAAACTCACGGCTTCTAGCCTTATGATCATACCAAGTTTTCATTTTTCCCTGACTTGATTTCAAGTTCTCTTTGGCTAGGTCACAAGCTGCACGCAGTCTTTCCTTGAACTTGCTAACATAGTCTAACAGACTGATATGCGGCTCTTTCTCTTGCCATTGTTCACTCAACAATAGCAAAGGTCCTCTCACTTCATGGCCAAACACTAGCTCAAACGGACTGAATCCAGCAGACTCCTGCACTGCTTCTCTAGCTGCAAACAACAGCAAATGAACACCTTCATCCCAGTCTTTCTCATGGTCATAACAATGAGTCCTCATCATTGTCTTGAGAGTGGAATGAAACCGCTCTAAGGCACCCTGACTCTCTGGATGATAGGCACTGGAAAGAATCTGCTTCACACCTAGTTCATACACAGCCTGCTGAAACAATCCGGAAGTGAAATTGCTACCTTGATCTGACTGAATTTCCCTTGGAAGGCCAAACAACGTGAAGAACTTTATCAAAGCCTTCGAAATTGCAGTTGCCTTGATGTTGCGTTGAGGGATGGCTTCAGGGAATCTGGTAGATGCACACATGATTGTCAACAAGTACTGATTTCCAGATCTAGTCTTGGGTAATGGACCAACACAATCAACGATGACCTTGGAGAAGAGCTCCCCAAATGCTGGGATAGGCTGCAATGGAGCTACAGGTGGGTCTAACTGGTGTTTTCCAACTACCTGACAAGTGTGACAGGTTTTGCAAAAGTTGGAAACATCTTTCCGAAGTCCAGGCCAGAAGAAGTGTTTCACGATCTTGTCAACAGTCTTGTTAACACCAAGATAACCTCCTAAAGGCAAACTATGAACCATTGTTAAGATCTCATTCCTGTAGACCTTCGGAACAACAATTTGCTTGACCACTGCCCAATCTGCATTGGCAGGGATATCAGGAGGGCGCCACTTCCGCATCAACACTCCATCCGTGAGATAATACCCAACTGGAACTGCGTCTATTTCTTCATCAGGAAGGGCTCTCTTCTTTAGTACACAAATTTCAGGATCATTGGTTTGCTCCTGAATCAACCGCTTTCTGGACAGAGACAAGTCTCCAGACACATCAGAGTCACCAGACCCATCTGGCTGGCTGAACAGAGAACTGATAAAAGTGTCTGATAAGTCCTCAAACGGAGAAACCATAGTAGGCTGAACAGAGTCACAAGGCGAACCACCTGAGTCATGACTATTCAATGTGCTGGACGGCACCACATCATCTTCTTCTTGAGCCTTCTTGGCCATAGCACGGGTCACTGCACAGGAAGGATACGGAGATGGGTCTTCATCGCCATCTTCAGTGCTCGCCTGTGAAGTAAGATGAACAGGGGGAACTACATTGCCCCCAGCCAGGTCATTGCCTAGCAACAGAGAAACACCCTTGATAGGTAGACTTGACATAAGTCCCACCTTTACCTGTCCTGTAACTAAATCTGACTTCAAGAATACAGAGCGCAGGGGTACAGATACAGTCCTCCCTTCAATACCTTGTACAAGTATGAAATCCCCAGAAGCGGTCTCATCACGTAACTCCAAGGAGTCCATCAACAAAAGTGACTGAGAAGCTCCGGTATCCCTGAGGATATATATGGGGACAGGAGGAGAATGCTCATTCAGAGCCACAAATCCCTCTGACACAAATGGAAGAAATTCCTCCCTCACAAAAGCAGCAGTATCAGGCTTCTTAGCCTCACAAGGAGCAGGCAATTTAGCAGATCAGTCATCTACTACAGGGGTTTCTAACCTTGTCTTCACAAAGGCATTGGGTTGGTATCCTTTTCTTTTTCTTTCTTAGCTTTAAGGAACCAACAGTTAGTTGTAACATGACCAGATTTCTTGCAATAATTGCAAACTAGACCACTTCTGTCACTGTCAGCTTTCACACTTTGATAAGACCTTTGACTGGATTTCTGAGCACCATCACCAGATTTGTCTTTGTCTTTGGGTGAGGAATCTTGGGTATCACCGTTACCTTTCTTCTGAAATTGGGACCATCTATTGTTACTGCTCGACTGAAATTTGGACTTATGTGCGAGAACATATTCGTCTGCAAACTTGGCAGCTGATTGCAAATTCAGTGCTTGCTTCTCATTAAGGTAGGTCTTAATATCATCCTTGACACAGTTCTCGAATTCTTCAACTAACACCATCTCTTTTAGTGAGTTGAAATCATCCTTGACCTCCATAGAAGTACACCAGCGCTCAAAGCAAACCTTCTTCTCGTTAGCAAATTCCACATAAGTCTGATTGTCAGATTTCTTCAGACCTCTGAATTTCTGTCGGTAAGCCTCTGGAACCAACTCATAAGCTGTCAAAATAACCTTTTTGACACCCTCATAATCAGAGGAATCATCTGCAGACAAAGCCGAATAGGCTGTTGGGCTTTACCCTTGAGGACAGTTTGCAACATCAGAGGCCAGTGTTCCTTTGGCTACTGACAACTCTTAGCTACCTTCTCGAAGCACTGGAAATACTTATCAACCTCCTTCTCCGAGAATGGAGGCACCAGCTTTACCTCCTGGCTAACATGAAATTTGTTTTCAGCTTCCATTTTAATTTTTAGTTGCTCCATTTGGAGCCTTTCTTCTCTGTCTAATTTTTCTAAATCGAAATCTCGCTGTCTCTGTCTCTCTCTTTCTGCTCTTTCCTCTTTCTCTCTCTCAAACTGCCTTTCTTTCTCTCTTTCTGCTCTCTCAAACTCTCGTTGTTTTTCTTTTTCCTCCCTTTCTTTTCTCTCTTTCTCTCTCTCAAACTCTCATTCTTTTTCCTCCCTTTCAATCTCCAGCATTTTTAATTTAAGTTCCATTTCTACATTTGGATTTTCCACTGGAAACTGTTCCAGATCTCCTGGCGCAAACACATTTTCATCAATGCAATATTCAACAATCTCTCTAGCCAGTCTTGCTTTTCGCATGGCTGGTTTTACATCTGTCAGCTCTAACTGTCTGCATATTTCTAGCAGTTCTGTCTTTTTAAAAGACTTCAAAACCTCTACGGTTGGTGATGCCAAGAAATCATCCATTGCTGTTGATCTGTCAATATATATCTAGGAAAATTCGAAAAAAAAATTTCACAATTTGAAATTTTAGATTTTCAATAAATGACTCACACAATGGTCTATCCCGGACGAGCCCCCAATTTGTTATGGCCCCAATTTGTTATGGCCTCAATTTGTTATGACGTCACGGACAGCAAGGGATGACAGACAAAATTCTTAAACTTCAACAGATTTAATTAAACAAACACTTAGAACTAATCTACAATCTACCCTACTGTAAGATTTCAGGTTTTCTCAGCGTGTTCCCCCAATTTGTCTTTCATCTTTCCGAACGGATGGTGAGCTGTGAGAGCCAATTGCTTTCGGTCAATGCCGTGATTGCCGCTATACACTATAGTGTCTATGCAGATCAACTGGGTGCCGGCAGACGGCCACCATTGATCTTTTTAAATTAGGATGAGGTGTTTTGACATCCTGTAGCAGAACCGGCTCCTCTGGATGGGCTGGTGGGGGGCAGCTTCCTGGCCGGGTGTTATTTGTCACTCCTTCACACTACTTAAACTGCCGATTTTCCTTCATTCTGTGTGTGATGCTGACCTCTCCCGTGGGCACAACCGTTTTCCATCGCAACTGAACTTTTAATAAAGTGCTTCACGTGTCTCATCATTACCATTCGCTCCATGTGCAAGTTATTTCCAACCCGGATTAACAGTGAATTAAACAGCCCGTTTCGGAATCGTCGAATGTTCGGTAAAAGAAGAAACTAAACAACAGAGATTTTCTTCAGTTGGAGGTTCCACCGAGATCGACAAGAAACAAGAGAGACGACCTCGCCGGTGACGGGGAGAATAACTGGAGTGAGGCCTTTCCATCCCAAGACTTTTCTTCCTCTGTTATCTGGTGGGTACGGTTTATCTTGCCTTGCTCGAAAAAGAATTTAAGAATCTCCGAGCCGTTTAGTTTATGGCTGTTTGGGACGGAGTGAAAAATTGTTGAGTGAAGTACCTACACTGAAAGAGACTTTTATTGGGGAGAGCGGTAATTGTTAATATCAGTGTACGACGCTTGGTTGTGATTTGGGCCTGTTGCTGCATTTGCTGTTTGGTCATTGGAGTTTGGAACTCCTGGGCACTTCGGGTGCGTGTGGATGACCTGGATCTGATAGCTTTTTGGAAGCGACATTTCACGGTACACAGGAGATAAGCTGGCTGTGCACGTGTATTAATTTTGCAAAAATTAAGGACACAAAATCTGCGTGGTAGTGAGTCGAAAGAATATACTGCGAGGGTATTGATCGACAAGACCTCCGATAATTTGCAAACGGACAAAGGTGTGAGAGGCCTACGGAGCAAATTTTTAGCGGTAACGAGGAATTGTATTTTGGGCAATTCGGTCGTTGTGCCGAGCTGTTCTTCGGGTGGAACCTGTTGGAACATTTGAGGTGTAAATTGTCAGGCAGCTGTGTTTAAGCGCTCACAGAGTCTATGTTTAATGTTTGTTCGTTTTAGTAGCCTAGTGTTCTCCAATGAAATTGAGTATCATTGTTATTAGGAAGCGGTGTCCTAATTGATGGCATTTTGTTTAGTTTTCAGAGTCCTAAACAAAATCGTTTAAAAGTAGAAACCAGAGTGCTAATTTTGGAAACGTCATCCGGGTTAAATAAATGAATTGAGAGGTGCGGTGTCCCCTGAGGAGAGGCAGTACCTTTAGATAATTTGGATTAAGAGTAACGTCCATGTTGACTGGAAACTTTGTATTTTCTTAATAACCACAATCATGTTCGGAAAACATAGAAATGCGCATGAAATTCCCACCACTGAGAAAGGCGGAAAAGCTGTACCCGAAATTGATGCTGAAACAGTGTTGAATACCGCTAACGGGCTTTTTGCAATCGTTTTTGAAAGTGGACCGTTACGAGCGCAAAATAGAATTAAAATACGGTTTCAACGTTGACGAAAATCACATTTGGTCCATAGATGACATAAAGAGAGCATGGGGCAAAATGCAACGTCTGCCAGAGAAGGAAAAAGTTCCGCTGGCTTTGTTAATTGTCAGTCATATGCAAAGGAGGACAGAGTTAAATGCCAAGTGTGAAGCCGAGCGTTTGTTGAATGCTGAAAGAGAGAAGGTTCGGGCTCTGGCTGAGGAGTTGAAAGGTGTCAAAGCAAAAAGAACAAAAGAGGTAAAGGCATTGAAAGCGAGGGTGAGAGATTTAGAAATTGAATTGTCCGCAATCCTCAGAGTGGAATGGCGCATCCAGTAGCACAGCTCTCAGGCCCGCCTTTTCGCAGTCTTCCACAGTCTGATCTTTCAGTTGCTGCTCAGTGTCACTATCCCATGAAAGAGTTGGAGGAATATGATCGGAAACAGTTTTTCAAAACAATGCCAAGCGCCAACCTTCATGACGATAGTGACAATGAGAGTGACAATTCTGATTCCTCAACTAATGGCAAAACATCATTAGCTGCCGCAAATTTGAGAGCCGTTACGCAATACAGGAAAGGTGATGGGTATTTTTTCAATCACAAGCCAACCAAACCTGAAGAGATAGACAAATGGTCAAAAGATTTGCGGCATCCGCGCATTGCTGGTATGGATACGTGGTCAAAAATCAACCGATTGCGAAACATCTATTGCTTGCATCCGCTTGACGGTGTCCAGTTGTTAGCCACCGTGTTGAATCCCACTGAAATTCATCAGTTAAGTACGTCTGTTGAGACCGCTTTAGGTGACGACAGGCAGGACCTTGATGGAGCATGGAATAAAATTATAAATTTTATTCGTGATGCTACCAGGGCCACTACGAACTGGGGCAAGGTAGCGGCGTGCATCCAAAAAACCGGTGAAGCTGTCGATGATTTCGCAGACCGTTTTACAGACACGTTCACTCGGCATTCCGGCTTAAAGGATTTGACACGAGAAAAAATTCCTGATAGCGAGAGCGAGCCTCTTAAAACGGCGTTCGTGCAAGCACTACTCCCTGATGTAAGAAAAGATACAAAACTTAGCAAACCAGATTGGGCGGATGATACGGTCACGTTCGAACAAGTGGTTTCAGCAGCCAGAAGGGTGGAAGTGGATACTGAATGCAAACTTCGTAATTTGAGTGTACGCAGACCATACCCAAGGAGAAATAAGCCGAGAAACAACAATTGCCACAATTGTGGGAATCCTGGTCATTTTGCTCGAGATTGTAAAATTAACAGTTTCGTAACAAGGACAGTGGAGTAAATAGCCATGCGGGGGGAAATAGCGATGATTTGGACAAACGTTTTGCAAAACTGAGTGACAGTCAGAAACAAGCTCTTCTCCCTGCGGTACCTTTTTAACTAGAGACGGCCTCACTCACGACCCTTAGGCGCTGCAGTGAGAGCAGGACCATGATGGCATTCATGTGCGTGCGACCATTGAACGGAAATTTGATAATGATTTTCTTTTGGATACTGGTGCTGAATTGACAGTGGACTTTAGGGAAACCAACAACACTACTGATAAATTGACGCACACTGTGGTAGAAACTCCCAACTTAGAGACTAAAAGAGCCTCATTGTCCAATGCATCCACAATAATGACCCCTGCTGATGATGCAGCAGTTAATACAGACCACCAATATGTGGACTTAGTGCCAATTAGGGAACAAGATGAACACTCCAGTGAGGTGCCTCTCTCCGATCCCAAGCTGACCTTGTTTGTAGATGGGCCCTCATTCTGCCAAAAGGGTATAACACATGCCAGCTCATATTGCAAAGCATTGACTGAGGAAGTCCGAGGGGCATCCCAACAGGTGGCGGAGGCTCGGAGGGAGGTACCTGACGGGGGACTTGTCCTTGTTCCAGGTCATTTGTTAATGGAACATAAACCACAGCGGTTAATGTTAGATGCAAAATGGGAAGGTCCTTTCCAGGTTTTATTTGTCACTGATTCAGCGAGTGAGGCGCAGGGAAGACCTGCATGCATATATGCAAGTCACTGCGAATTAGCTGGGCCTCCGAGTGCAGTGACATAGTTATATTTAACCTGTCTTTCTCCCCCAGTGAAATTTATCGGTATTGACTCTGGCTTCGTTATCTGACTTCGATTTGGCTTTGCACTCCTGCTTGTCGCTTGCAACCTCGGTTAGTTAGAGTGTTCCTAGCTGGGTTTTGTTAAATGCTTCCGTCAGGACACTGTTTTATTATTTTGCTTGGTTATTTTTCCTTTGTTATTTTTGAGGACTATCCTGAGTGGAAATTCGCTTTCCGGGAGGGGGTTACACGATTCAGACACTGCGTCTCAGCCTGCAGACACTGTGCTCTGAAGCTCCGTGTGTAAAATCGCCTGGTACTCGGTAACCCTCGAAGTTGAGACAGGAAAAGGCAGTTTTGGTTAGGCAGCTAGGGACCGTGGTTGTACAGTGGCCCGCAGTATTTGTTTTCTTTTCCTTTTTTCCGCCTTCACACTCGTCCTTTTTCACCTGTTATGGTCTGACCTAGACTGGGTCGTAACAGTCTTAGTGTTTGGTCAATATTGTGGTTATGTTCTGACACCATGTTATAGTTTAGTCTGCTGAGCTTTATTTTGTTTGCCATGAACTCTTGATACTGCCGTGTTCTTTTCCTGTCTATTTCAGGAGGCTGAGCGACCTCTGCCTCGACAGCCCGGACATGGAGCCATAGGAGCAGTGGTTCATCAGACAAAACCAGGGGAACGAAGGTGTCTGCTGGGACACCTTGACTGTGGGATCTTCACTGTAAAAGGAATGGATTCATTTTACACTGATGGACAATGACAAACATATTTTGCCACTGCCGAATCACAGATCGCGGAAGGCATTATCGCTCCAATCAAATCGGAGGATAGGTGGAGAATTTTCCCCTAAAATTGGCTAATCAGTGGGGTATTTCGCTTCACCCCGTGATATCGGAGTGGACCTTTTTGGGACTATTTGCAACCTCAGATGGCAGTGTATTTAATGGACACAAATCAATTTTGGACCCATTATCAGTCTCACTCAGTCAACCTCATTTTAATGTGTGTCTTGTTTTTATATATTTTGTCCTTCATGTATTTTTTGATTGTCCCTCCCGAATGTAATGGTGATCATAGATGTCTGAGGTGATCATATGATCAGACGGGGGAGTTGTAAGATTTCAGGTTTTCTCAGCATGTTCCCCCAATTTGTCTTTCATCTTTCCGAACGGATGGTGAGCTGTGAGAGCCAATTGCTTTCGGTCAATGCCATGATTGCCGCTATACACTACAGTATCTATGCAAATCAACTGGGTGCCGGCAGACGGCCACCATTGATCTTATTAAATTAGGATGAGGTGTTTTGACATCCTGTAGCAGAACCGGCTCCTCTGGATGGGCTGGTGGGGGGCAGCTTCCTGGCCGGGTGTTATTTGTCACTCCTTCACACTACTTAAACTGCCGATTTTCCTTCATTCTGTGTGTGATGCTGACCTCTCCCGTGGGCACAACCGTTTTCCATCGCAACTGAACTTTTAATAAAGTGCTTCACGTGTCTCATCATTCCCATTCGCTCCATGTGAAAGTTATTTCCAACCCGGATTAACAGTAAATTAAACAGCCCGTTTCGGAAACGTCGAATGTTCGGTAAAAGAAGAAACTAAACAACAGAGATTTTCTTCACTACTGACTAAGATTGAAATAAAAAAAAAAAGATATTTACAGTCCCCTGGTCATTGAGATGGGCTGCTGTGTTGCGATGTCCTGGGACAGGAAAATGCTCCAACACAGGCAAAAATCCACAAAAAGCTTCACAGGTCTTGAAAAGAGTGACAGGTCTGGTCAAATGTATCCTTCCACAATTTCTCCTTGCAATTTCTCCTACTCCTTTACTCTCTCAATTTTTCTCCTTATATACTCTTTTCCAGCCCCCTCTGAGGCATGCCCAGGACATGCCCCAAACTTAGCTCCAGACTGGGCTTAACAAAAAAAAGTCAATACTGCCATCTATTGGCTTTTTTTTTCCCACATTACAGAGGACAGTCAGTTTGAGGACAGTGAGGCAGACTGGATCCCTGAATTAGGTTTGAGAAACATGTGGTCAGGGGTCAAGTAAGGGGTCAATGAGCAGAGTTGTGTGAGGATGTGCGTGTGCAGGCATATGAGTGTGTGCCTGTATATGTGTGTGCTTGTCCGTGTGTGTGTGCATGTGTGTATATGCGCGTGTGTGCTCATGTGTGTGTGCGTGTGCGTTTGAGCGCGCACCTGGTTGTGTTAGTGAGGTGGGGTGGCAGGGTATCAAAAGGCCAAAATGCAAGAACTAGATACAGACTTGTTAAACAGAAGTCAGGGGTCAAATAAGGGGTCAGTCAGCAAAGTATTGTGTATTATTACATTTAGTATTATATTGTGTGTGTGGCTGTGGTTGAGTGTGTGTGCGTGTGTGTGTTGCGTGTTTGTTTCGCATGTCTGTCAGTAAATGAAAAAGGGTATATGGCACGTTCTAAGTGTGTACTTCCTGCAATCATATTTAACCCAATAGCACTTAGTCTCATTATATATAGATTACCTCTGTTCCCTGCAGTCGCGGCTCGTGAACTGCCAACGGGAGGATCAAACAATCCCTTAAAAAGAATGATCGATCACGACTTGTTTGCAATCAGTCATTTAAATTACCATTACAGAATCTCCGAAAACTCTCATCATTATCAGGCGTGGCCAGTTTTCATTTATAACGCATACCTGTCAACTCTCACGGATTCGTTGTGAGTTTTAAGCCGCTTTCACACCAGACGCGAAACGAATTTTTCGCACAACAGATTACATTCAAAGTGAATGCAAAGACGCGAATACACATTGACTTTGAATTTAATCTTTCGTGCGAAAAATTTGTTTCGCATCCGGTGTGAAAGAGCAGCTTAAGTGGCATATTTACGTTCCTCTGCTGTAGTCAGCAATTACTCAATCAACGTGTATGTAAGAGATTCCCGCGCAGAATTGAAGTCCTTGTGCATGGAGGGGTTGGAGGCAATGGAATTGCACAAGACGTTTCAAATGATCTTATTTCATTTAAACGATGCATTGCTTCTAACCGCTGAGTAAAGAAAAGCATGCGAAATCCGAGTCGCAATCAATATGTGTTGTTAATGAAAACTGGCCACACCTGATAATGTTGAGAGTTTTCGGAGACTGGTAATTCAAACGAATGATTGAAAACAGATCGTGATCAATCATTCTTTTAAGGGATGGGTTTCATCCTCCCCTGAAGCCATTTCACGAGCCGCCACTGGTTCCCTGGCAATCATATGACATGGGCGGTTTGAAGCAGTCGAGGGAACAGAAGTTTCAGGCGGTATTGGTCAGTCTAAGTGCTATTGGATTAAAGGAGACAGCGAGACGGACCCTGTGGATGAAGATGAAGCAGAGGTTCAAGATGTGAGCGAGTTTGAAGCCATACCAGTGGTTGTAGTTCGAGAACTAGCCACCATTGGAGAAGACCCTACAATGCCATCATCGATCCTTACCCCAAATGGCAGGGCATTTTGAGATCCAGTGAAATCATGTCCCCCCTCCAGTACTTCCAGGAGTTCCTCTCCAAAGATATTCTGGAAGTTATTGTTGAACAGTCTAATCTATATGCAATACAATGCAATCCAAACAAGCCCCTTAACCTCACCACAAAAGAATTGGAGCACTTCCTGGCTACTGTGGTGTACATGTCCTTGTTTGGTTTACCAAGCACTCTCATGTATTGGAACAGGGCCAGCCGAGTGTCCCAAATTGCAGGCACCATCACCCTGAACAGATGCAAGGCCATCAAGAAAGCCCTGCACCTCAGCAACAATGTAAAGGAAAACAATGATCCACTCCACAAGATCCGACCACTGGTCACTCATCTAAACTCCAAACTGAGGTCAATCTCGATGACTGAGAAGCTGGCTGTGGATGAGCAGATGATACCATTCAAGGGAAAAAATCAACGCAACTAGTACCTTCCAGCAAAGCCTAAGAAATGGGGCTACAAGGCACACATCTTCGCTGGTTCAGATGGTGTCCCGCACAACTTTGAAATATACACTGGGGCAGTAGAGCAACCCCCCGAGCTTCCAGATGTGGGGGCAAGTGGCAATATTGTCTCCCGCCAGGTGGAGTCTGTATCAAAGCAAGAGAACTACATGCTGTTCTTTGACAATTGGAATACAAATGCCCCTTTTGTCCTTGCACTGGCCCAGCAGGGAATCCACTGCACTGGCACTGTCCACAGCAACAGACTACCAGGCATCAACCTGAAGGCAGATATTGAGTTGAAGAATCAAGGGCATGGATCTTTTGATCAGAAGATGGCCATAGTTGGAGAGACCACCCTGCAGGTTGTCAATTGGTATGACAACCGCTCAGTGACCCTGCTGAGTGACTATACCGGACCCAATCCAGTCATTGAGGTTGACAGGTGGGATCGCAAGCGCAAGGTGATCTGTAAAGTCCCCTGCACTGCTGTGGTGAGAGAGTACACCAAGAGCATGGGTGGGGTGGATTTACTTGACTCCCTCATAGCGCTCTCATGCACCAAAATCAGATCTAGGAAGTGGTATTGTTATGTATGAGTATTTTATGTACAGCATTGTGTATCATTTGTAAATGGAGATTTGTTACATGCTGTTTTTGCTGCCTTGCTGGTCAGCTATTTATTTTGTTCATCAGCACCATCTGGTGGTGTGTCTGTAGCAAAACATGATCTGATGCAATATCCCCTTCATTGTGATGAAATAGACTAGTGCTTTCTAGAAGCTTCTGGCATCTTCCTACCTGGAGGGGGCGGGATTACCCAGGAATCCTGTAGATCTTTCCAGAATGTTGCTAGTCTATATAAATGCTGTGATTTTGGTCAGTAGAGAGAGCAGAGTTTTTGTTTTTGGCAACAGAGTTACATAGTGGCATTAGAGTGTTATTATAAGATTAAACAGTGGATTATTTGTAGAAGTTTTTTTTTCAGTGAAGAATAAATTTGTTTAAGTTGTCATTGCTGGTTTTCTTTGTTATGATTTTCAAGTCATAACAAATTGGAGGTTCAACCGAGATAAACCATTCATTGGATCAACCATTGGATTCACCAAAGATTTAAGCTGATCTATCATTTTTAAATCTTGAGACTATTTGAAAATCCAGCAATCATGACTTTTGATGTTGAAAATTTTTTGAAAACTCCAACCCAGGAATCAATTGTGCTGGCAAAGAAGAAGGACTTGCGGCAAATAGCCTCAACCCTTGGATTATCTGATGTGAAATCATCAATGAAGAAACAAGAAATATTGAACATTTTGGTGCAACATTTCATCGATGAAGATATCTTTGGGGAAGAAGCAGCAGAATTGATTAAAGATGTGGAGGTGCCTGCAACAGAGCTGCAAAGACTTGAATTTCAGCTACGCCTGAAAGAACTGGAAGAGAGAAGGTTGGAGAGGGAGAGAGAACTGGAAGAAAGAAGGTTGGAAAAGGAGAGAGAACTAGAAGAAAAAAGGATGCAGTACAAATTGGAAATGAAGAAAATAGAAGCAGGTACTGTTACAAAATCTTTTGGACTCTCTGATCATTTTGATGTGGTTAAACACATCAGACTTGTTCCTCCTTTCCTAGAAAATGATGTAGACCAATACTTTACCCATTTTGAAAAAATTGCTGAAAATTTGAAATGGCCAAAAGAGCATTGGACAGTGATGTTACAAAATGTTCTTACTGGTAAAGCGAGGAAAATCTATAACCAGTTATCTGTCCAACAGTGTTCTGATTATGATCTTCTCAAATCTGCCATTCTGAAGGGTTATGAATTGGTCCCCGAGGCTTACAGGCAAAAATTTAGGAATTCTCGCAAGAAAGCCAGTCAAACTCATGTTGAATTTGGCAGGTTGAAGGAACAGTTGTTTGATCAGTGGTGTAATTCCATGAAAGTTGAGAAAGATTTTGACAGAATAAGGCAACTTATTTTGGTTGAGGAATTTAAAAGGTGTGTCCAGCCTGATATAAAGATTTTCCTTGAGGAGAAACAAGCCAATACTTTGCAAGATGTTTCCACCCTAGCTGATAATTATGCATTGACTCATAAGTCTTCTTTTGTCCAAAAATCCACTTTTTTTTATAAATTTCAAGGCAAGGCTCAGTCCAAGACTTCTTCTAATAACACTTCTAATGATTCTAAGGCCACTTCTGAGAGGAAACCTTCCAGTGAGAAGCAATCCTCTGATTCTTTACCTTCTGTGTCTTGCCAATACTGCAAAAAGCAAGGTCACCTTATTTCTGAGTGTTATGCTCTCAAGAAAAAACAACAATGAGAAGAAACCAAGCCAACTGCTTTCACTTAGAGAGAATCTCTTGTATCAAAGGTCAGTTAAATCTGATCTTCTACCTTCTGTGTCTGATTCCTGTAATGGAGGGTTTTGAGCCATTCATCACCGATGGTTTTGTCTCACTTTCGCATGATTTTTCCTCATCTGCTCCTGTTCGAATTCTAAGGAATACTGGGTCTTCCCGATCTCTTATTCTTGCAGATATTCTGACTTTTTCGGACAAATCGTCTACTCAGGCTAATGTCCTTATTCAAGGAGTAGAATGTGGTTTTACAAGTGTACCTCTCCATAATGTTCATCTCAAATCAGACTTGGTCTCTGGACCTGTTACTGTTGGTGTTAGGTCTTCTCTTCCTTTCAAAGGTGTTCATTTGCTTCTTGGTAATGATCTTGCTGGGGATAAGGTTGTGCCCTACCCTATTGTAACTGACACTCCTTTGATTGATCAAGAATCTGACTCAATAGAGGAGGAAATTCCAGACCTCTATCCTTCATGTGCAGTTACTCGTTCTATGGCCAAAAAGGCTATTCAAGATGATGCTGACCTGGACTTCAACCTGGCTGACACCTTCACTGGGCAGTCTTTTCATCAGGAACCTTCCAGTCCTGAGATGTCTGGGAAATCTTCAGACTTGTCCTTGTCAGGTCATTCTAATGACATTCTGTCTCAGAAACAACTTATTCAGGAGCAACAACAAGCTCGTGATCTAGCGCATCTTCTACCACAGGCTGCAAGTGAACAAGAGGCTACTCAAGTTCCTGTCTGTTTTTACCACAAAAATGGTGTGCCTATGAGAAAGTGGCATCCACCTGATGTTTCTGCAGATGAAGAGTGGATGATCACCCATCAAATTGTTCTTCCAAAGTCTTATTGTCAAGAAACTCTTAGTCTGGTCCATGACAATCCTATGTCAGGTCATTTGGGTATCAAGAAGACCCTTCAACGTGTCAGAAATCATTTCTTCTGGCCTTCCATGAGGTCCGATGTACAGGAGTACTGCAAATCCTGTCATACTTGTCAAATGGTTGGGAAGCCGAACCAGAATATTCCAAAGGCTCGACTTAAGCCCATTCCCGCTTTTGAAGAACCTTTCAGTCGGATCATCAGTGACTGTGTTGGACCATTGCCGAAGACTAGGTCTGGTTGTGAGTACTTACTATCATGTGTGCTTCCACCCAGTTTCCTGAGGCAATTCCACTTCGTAATATCAAGGCGAAGACTATCATCAAGGCTCTTACCAAGTTCTTCTGCTTTGTTGGTCTTCCTAAATCTATTCAGTCTGATCAAGGGTCAAATTTCATGTCTAGCGTATTTCAACAAGTCATACATGAGCTTGGTATTAAACAATACAGGTCATCAGCTTACCATCCTGAGAGTCAAGGTGCTTTGGAGAGGTTCCATCAAACCCTAAAGAACATGATAAGGACCTACTGCTTTGACACAGAGAAAGACTGGGATGAAGGTGTCCATCTTCTTCTGTTTGCTGCCCGTGAAGCTGTTCAGGAGTCTCTTGGGTTCAGTCCTTTTGAGCTTGTTTTTGGGCATACAGTCCATGGACCTCTGAAGCTTCTGAAGGAAAAGTTGCTGGCGGAAGATGATATCCCAATGAACTTGCTTCAGTATGTCTCTGACTTCCGTAATCGTCTCTCTAAGGCTTGAGACTTTGCTAAGTCTAATCTCAAAGAGGCTCAGGGCAAAATGAAAACCAGATATGACCTTCATTCCCAAGACAGAAGTTTTAAAACTGGTGACAAAGTCCTACACTTTTGCCAGTTCCTGGAAACCCTCTAACAGCCCGATATTTCGGCCCTTACACTGTCCTCAAAAAGGTCAGTGATCTAAATTACCTCATTTTAACCCCTGGAAGGAGGAAACAAAAACAAATGTGTCACATCAACATGCTGAAAGAATACATTGACAGAGACACTCAGCAAAAGCCAGTCAATGTGGTAAATACAACTGACCTGGAAAATTCTAAAGAAGATTGTGACTGCCCCTTGGAAAATGAACCTGGTCCAACCAAAATTGAAAATTCAGACATTCTTCAAAATATTGACAGCAAGTTGTCCCACCTGGACCCTTTTCAACAACAACAGCTAAAGCAGCTCATATTTGAATAAAGTCACATATTCCCTGACGTTCCATCGGGGACTGATATGGTTTACCATGATGTCATCCTACAAGATGATGCCAAGCCTGTAAAACAGCATCCTTATAGAATGAATCCAGAGAAGCAGAAATACCTTAAACAAGAAGTCAAATACCTGCTTGAAAATGACTTTGTTGAACCAAGTAACAGTGACTGGAGTTCTCCATGCATCCTAGTTCCGAAACCCAATGGAACATATAGAATGATGACGGACTACAGGAAAGCGAACGCTCTATCAAGAATGGACTCATATCCTATTCCCAGGATTGATGACTGCATTGACAAAGTTGGACAGTCAAAGTATGTCACCAAATTTGATCTCCTCAAGGGCCTCTGGCAGATCCCTCTAACAGACAGAGCAAAGGAGATCTCTGCCTTCGTCACACCAGATGGATTATACCAATACATGCCCTTGGAATGAAAAATTCTCCGGCCACCTTCCAACGTCTGGTAAACAGAGTGATCGCTGGACTACAAGGTGTGAGGCCCATATTGATGACATTATCACCACCAGCGACAGCTTCCAAGAACACCTCACCTACATCAGAAACTTCTTTCAGAGAGTGAGTGATGCCAAGCTGACTATCAACCTTGTTAAAAGTGACTTTTGTAAAGCTACAGTTGTTTACTTAGGTCATATTGTAGGACAGGGTCATGTCAAACCAACTGATGCAAAAAAAAAAAAAGTTATCACTGAATTTCCTGAGCCTACAACTAAAAGACAACTAATGAGATTTCTAGGGATGGCTGGCTACTTCAGAAAATTCTGTAAAAATTTCTCTATCATTTCTGAACCCTTGACAAATTTTCTGAAGAAAAATGCAAAATTTGTTTGGGATGAAAAATGTCAAAATTCATTTGACCAACTGAAAGCTATCTTCAAAAATGCACCAGTTCTCTTATCTCCTAATTTCAAAAAGGAGTTCAAGTTGGCTGTTGATGCCAGTGATATTGGTGCAGGCACAGTTTTACTGCAGGAAGACACTGATGGAGTAGATCATCCTGTTTGTTACTTTTCCAAAAAGTTTGATAAACATCAGAAAAACTATTCAACAATTGAAAAAGAATGTTTGGCACTTGTTTTGGCTCTAAAACATTTTGAAGTCTATTTGACTTGTTCAGCTACTTCCATCAAGGTCTTCAGTGATCACAATCCCCTCACATTCTTACATAATATCAAAAACAAGAATCAAAGATTACCGAGATGGAGTTTACTTTTGCAAGAGTATGATTTGGATATTTCTCACATCAGGGGAAAAGATAATGTTATCCCAGACACACTTTCACGCATGTAATTTTATTTCTTTATTTGATTGTGAAAAATGTAATTTTACTTTTCTATTTGATTGCAAAAATTGCACAGGTTGTTATGTATATGATTGTTACAATGATCAATGATACTTTTGTATAAAGTTCAAGATTATACTGATTATAAAACTGTGTTAATTTTAACAAAAGAAAGCTTTTAGCAAACCTTTCTTTTTTTAAAGAGAGTAGGTGTTATGTATGAGTATTTTATGTGCAGCATTGTATATCATTTGTAAATGGAGATTTGTTACATGCTGTTTTTGCTGCCTTGCTGGTCAGCTATTTATTTTGTTCATCAGCACCCTCTGGTGGTGTGTCTGTAGCAAAACATGATCTGATGCAATATCCCCTTCATTGTGATGAAATAGACTAGTGCTTTCTAGAAGCTTCTGGCATCTTCCTGCCTGGAGGGGGCGGGATTACCCAGGAATCCAGTTGATCTTTTCAGAATGTTGCTAGTCTATATAAATGCTGTGATTTTGGTCAGTAGAGAGAGCAGATTTTTAGTTTTGGCAACAGAGTTACATAGTGGCATTAGAGTGTTTTTGTAAGATTAAACAGTGGATTATTTGTAGGGTTTTTTTGTCAGTGAAGAATAAATTAGTTTAATCCTCTGTTAACCAAGTACCTTTCCAACTGTGTAAAAATCATTTCCCTAGGCAAATATGTTGATTATGGGCCAATATTTTGAAAAATAGTTAAAAGAAAATTCGACCCTTCGGCCCACCTTTCCAAAATGTAGCAGATCTGCTACATTGGGTTATAATGCGAATGGAAAAATTAAAGTGACGGACCATTCAAGTTATTCTCAAATGTTTATTTGGCAATGAGAAACAAAACCAGCAGGGTGTCCAGGCTGTTAACCCTTTCACTTTATGTAGCAGATATGCTACGGTGGTTAATAGAGGGTTAAGTTGTCATTACTGGTTTTCTTTGTTGTGATTTTCAAGTCATAACAGTATCACCGGCTGGTGTTCCTCTTCATTGATATGATCAATGTAACATCTTGGCTGCTCTACTGTCTACTGTCTACTGTCCCATACAGCCGTTTAACGATTTCGTCTGCCTCCTTCTAAATATTTACGTCAGACGGTGTCATAAATCGTTTTATTATGCAGCAAAATAAAAAAACTTTTTATAATGGCCATGGACGGTAGATAGAACAGCATGAGTAATGTCTAAATACGTCTGAGAAACGTCTCCTTCAGTATGAGTAACGTCTTCATTGAGCCCACCTTACGAAACATCGAATGCCCGAATAAAGTCTGCTTGAGTATGAGTAACGAACGAATTGGATTGTGTGTAAATAAATGTAAATAAATTGTATATAGATAGGATAAAAACAAAGTTTGTCAAATCCCCCACAATTTATTTCACCCCCACCCCAAAAAAAGGAAAAACAAGCCAAAGAAAAACTTGAAATGAAATATATTGTTTTCATTTCAAGTTTTTCTTTGGTTCATTTTTTTTGAGACAATTAAAAAAAAAATCCTAAATTGAACGAAAAGAGAAATAAAGAACAAATTAAATAGTTTGCATTAAAAATCAATTTTATTTACATTAATTCTGGATAATTTCTTTTTGAGTTTTTTTCTTTTTTTTTGGCGGTTTTGTGGGTTCTAGCTGTCCATCTGCCCAACAGCCATAAAAGTCTAAAAATACCATGGTAATTGCACTTAAGACCCCTCAGCTGCATATGTAAGCCCCTGGTGGACAAAGTAAAAGTCAAAATTGGCTGGAATTCGATAGATTAGTGAAGGATCCATAGACATACCACCCACCCAAAAATGAGAAACCTAGAAGCAAACCTGAAGGTGCTAGAACAGTAACGTTGTTGAATTTAAAGATTGGCAGTATTTACGCTATTTGACCAAGAAAATGGTAAAAAATAAGTCAAATCAAAAACGCATCTTAAATGTGATGAAGGGTGATCCCATGTACCTTCAGTAAAAATTTGAGCGTTGTAGCTGAAATAATAAGGAAGTTATGGCAATTTTTTATTTTTCACAATAAGCCCCCTGGTGGCCAAACTAAGAGTCGAAAATGGCCGGAATTTGATAAGTTCTTGAGGCATGCATAGATGTACCAGCCACCCAAAAATGAGAAACCTAGAAGCAAACCTGAAGGTGCTAGAGTGGTAACATCGTTGAATTTAAAGATCAGCAGCATTTACGCTATTCGACCTAGAAAACGGTAAAGAATAGGTGAAATGAAAATTTTGTCTGATATGTGATGAAGGGTGAGCCCAGTGAAAATTTTTTTCAGTGAAAATTTGACCATCCTAGCTGAAATAATAAGGAAGTTATGGCAATGTTTCATTTTTCACAATAAGCCCCCTGGTGGCCAAAGTAAGAGTCGAAAATGGAATTCGATAGGTAAGTAAAGGATTCATAGACGTACCAGCCATCCAGAAGTGAGAAAGCTAGAAGCAAACCTGAAGGCGCTAGAGCGGTGAGGTCGTCGATGGACAGACGGACAGATGGACGCCGCAGGGGACAACAATACCCCTCGGCCGGCCAACGTGCAGCCAGCCGAGGGTACAAACCGGTAAGACTCCGCCCTAGTAACAGTGAAAACGTCAAAAAAAAAAAGAACGCCAGAGTAACATGTTAGAACCGCCAATCGCTATCCAAAGCCGGCTGTCAGAAATTTTGAACGTGTCTAAAGTTTGGAACAGCTAGCGCCATCTCTTAATGTCTAGATACGTCTGTAAACCAGCTGAAAAATGAATAAAAAAAGTCCAATAAATGTATGCATTCGTTTTTCAGATGGAATCGTTAAACGGCACAGTGGGACAGCACCTTTAATATCAGAATAAATACCCGCATTTCTTGTCAAAATGTAAGACAGAAAAGACATTAAACTTACCGCATGAATCCATTATCTCTCTCGGCGTATATAGGTCAGATAGAGTACTAAAGTGATGACGTCACAGCTACTTAGCTTCTGGTGTTGGAAGCGAAATCCCTATGGGAATTTATAATGGGGTTTGGACACTTTCTGGCATTGCTCGAACTCGTATTAATTTTATGAGCTGCCTCGCTCCGAGATTTTGTGGTTTATTGACAAAAATTATATGCTTTAGCACTTGTGGTCCAGTTTGTAGTCCACTTCTGCGAACTACATATCCATTGCATAAGCTGGCGAGTACCCCGTGATTTGTTTCCAGCCAATGGGGTACCTCAGTTTCAGCAAACGTTCACAACGTACAATGATGGTAGCCGATCAGTGCCTTAAATTGCCGTTGTCTAGGTCCGTGCATCCGTTACCACATAGGGGGCCACCACTAGCTAGCTACATGCCTAGAAATGAATGGATCACAATGAGTTATTTTGCCATTTAGCTAGCTAGCATTTAGCTACACCAGTGAACCACCTGGCTAGCCAGCTAGTGAGCTTATAACATCTTGTGCACATTGCTAAATCAAGAGAAACAGTAAATTGTTAGTTTATTGTCACTTACTGTCATTTAGCAAGCTAGCAAGCATTAAAATTTACCGACTATAAATGGCTTAGCTAGCGAAATCGCTACAGGCTGCTACAGGTCTCAAAAAAGTTGGGACAGAAGCCTGTTTACCATGGTGTAGCATCCCCTCTTCTTTTTAACACAGAGTGGAGGCATCTGGGCATTGAGGAGACAAGTTTCTTGAGTTTAGCCATTGGAATTTAATCCCACTCTTGTTTAATACAGGCTTTCAGCTGCTGGAGAGTTTTGGGTCTCCTTTGTCGGACTTTTCGTTTAATTGTGTGCCAAATGTTCTCAATTACTGAAAGATCAGGACTGCAGGTAGGCCAGTTCTGCACTTGGACTCTTCAACTACAAAGCCATGCTGTTGTAATAGCTGCAGTATGTGGTTTTGCATTGTCCTGCTGAAATACACAAGGCCTTCCCTGGAACAGACGTCATCTGGAGGGGGGCATATGTTGCTCTAAAACCTTTATATACCTTTCAGCATTCATGGTGCTTTTTAAAACATGCAAGTGTCCCACACCATATGCACTAATGCATCCCCATACCATCAAAGATGCTGGCTTTTGAACTGAACTCTGATAACAAGAGGGGTTTTCTCCTCTTTAGCCCGGAGGACACGACGGCCATGATTTCCAACAAGAATGTCAAATTTGGACTCGTCTGACCACAGGACACTTTGCCACTTTGCTACAGTTTTTCTTATGGAGCCCATGTATTTTTATGGCAATGTTTAAGTAGGCAATGTCATCAATTCATGTCAAATAAATATATAAAGTAGGTTTGATGTGTCGTAACGTTGCATCTCGGGGAGGTCTTCCGAAATAAGTGCTTTCATATAACATCGTGTCAAAAAATCCGAACTATCCCTTTAAACGATACAATATCCCACTGTCACAAATAATTTTAATTTTAAGAAGCTTTAAACTCATTTCCAGCAGCTTTAACCTCACATTGTCAGCAATCCAAACTTCACATTATCGCCAGCTTCCAGCTTGCCCATACAGTTTCCCCTGGAACTGCACTTTTCTAGTTAAGAATTGCTGCAGCAAGACAGCAAGATTTGATTTTTTTTTTTTTTTTTTTTTTTTTTTTTTTAAGGCAGTTTAATGCAAGTAATCTTATAATCAGAAACACAGCCAGTGGAGGGAGAACTGTTAAACACATAAAACAGGTCAGGGCCAGTAGTCATTATTACTTCTTTAAGGAGCCAAGTGGGTACAATATCTAAGGGACTGGAAGAGGGTTTCATATGGGGCACAATATTTGTAAGATCTGGCAAAGAAATTGGTGTGAAACAACTCAGCAAGTCTATGTGAGGAAAAAATATATAGAGAGGAGGTACAGGATGATACTAGACCTCATGACTTCTATCTTGTCAATACAAATTTCAAGAATTTATCGTAATCAGCAAGGGATGAAGCTGTTGCAACAGCAACTAGAGGGTTCACCTGATGGTCAATTGTTTTGCATAAAAATCTGGTGTAATGCTGATTTCAACTAATTCAAAGAGGAATTTATTTTGAGCATTTTTTTAATTTTTTGATTATATGAGTTTAACAGCCTTTTATTATGCACGGAATGGCCATCATATTTTAATATCATAGAGGATAAAACTGAAAATTCGGACAAAAAACCTTTAATTGATTTTAAAAGAATGACATAAAAAATCAAGTGAGATATTGTGGGATTTGGCAGGTTATTTGCAAAAGAAACATCTCATCAAGGTGAATAAAATACCACAAAGTTATATGGTTGGCAGGTAAAATGTCCTTTAGTTTGCAAACCAACCTAAAACAGTAATAACTTTTCTACAAATGTAGTTCTTTGGGAATCAGATATAATCGATCTTTAAAATGAAAATTCATTGACCAGATCGTGAAACAAGAAGGAGGGGTCCTAGAGGTTGCATGTGAAGACTCTCATACAGTTGTAAGGCCACGCCTCCTGCCGTCAAACTCAGCGGTCTATTAAGACCTGGACCACATTCTCAGCCCCGCAATCATTGTATGCAGCTGATGTTCATTTCCACTGTGTGGTAGTGTTAGGCTGTTTAAGACTGAACCTCACACTTAGTCTTTGTGAAGTCTCGTAAGCCACATGCCTGTGTTGTATTTCTGGTCTTGTGTAGACTTATTCTCCGCGTACCACGTGTATATATTCTAAGTCTTGAACTTAGTGCTTTTTTCGTTGATATTAGCACTATATCATTAAGGAACCTCGTTTCCAATTTCCTTTTTCTGTTTTTGTAATACATTGTTACTGTAGCCAAAGCCCAGTGTTTGTATTACTAATAGCATTATTCTGGAACCTCATTTCCTATAAGTTTTGTATTGCTTCGGTTGTGCCTCCCCGCTACGTAGAAGGCATAATAAATACAACCAAGTCCATCCTTGCACCTAAGTCCAGTCCTCAACTTCCTGTCTTCCGTGCACATCACCAGTGTGTGAAGCACAACCCTTACAGAAGACTTTGCCAATTCATGGATTCAGCAGGAATTCCTTTGCCTCGAGGATATAGAGTTCGCTGCCCAGCCTACCGACCTCTACCGTCTCCCACACTCCACCGCCACCATCCAGCTCCGTCTCTCCAGCCAGAATGCAGGGTCCCGCAGCCATTCCCCAGGGTGACTTGCCAGTGCACCTGCCAGAGCGCTACGACCAAAACTCCACTGCATGCAAAGGCTTTATTCTCCAGTACGCCCTCCATTTTACATACCATCAAGCCCTGAGCGATGCACAGAAGATTGCCACAAAGGTGACCCGCCTCTTTGGCAAGGCATTTGACTGGACGACAGCTGTCTGGAGGGAATCGGCTTTCTCCACCTATGCCGTTTTTTTCCAGCAGTTTCGCTCAGTCTTCGACCATCCCGGGAAGAAGGCTGGGGACCAGCTGCTGGACCTGTGCCAAAGGACCAAGATTGCGGCTGTCTATGCCCTTCAGTTCCGCACCTTGGCTGCAGCCAGTAGCAGGAATGAGCCTGTATTATTTACCATCTTCGGGAACGGGCTGTGTCCAGAGTTCAGGGCAGAGATGGCCTGCAGGGACCTAGACCCGTCCCTACCCTCATACATCGACGCGGCCATCAGCCTGGACCAGCTCCTGCAGGAGAGACAGCGGGCTCAGCTCAGAGGCTCCACCCAGCTGCCCAAGGAGGGGGTGGAGCCTATAGAGCTGGGGCTTGCCAGAACATCGAAGCGTTGCCCCTGGAGGAGAGCCGGCCCCTGCACCTACTGTCGGGAAGGAGCAGAAACAGCGCCCCCCAAAGTAAAAGTGCCACCCACTGCCATTACTGGCCAACGTTTTAAGATCCCGGTCAGGGTGGCCTTTAACTGTGTGACCCTTAACCTCTTTGCGCAGAAGCCAAATTTGGCTATTTATGGGTTACCCAATTTAATGCTTTATAATTCAAGATTTAAGCTTCATAAAGAGGAAAAGTGTGGCTCAATTCAGAAAAGACAATTACAGCATTTAGAATTACATCGTATTTCAGTTTATTTTCATGATTTTTGTAGAGAAAATGGGCTGCAAACAAAAAATCTTCATGAGAATTCACCATTGAAATTGCAAAAAAAATAATACTGAGAATTGAAAAACTGCTGGGGCTTAAATCTATAGACTACAGAGGACTTAATGACGTCTCAGTAAAGTACCGATATCCACTCCCCCTGGTCCCCAGCCCTGTGGAGCTGCTTCGAGGTGCTTTGAGCTGTTTCACGAAGCTCGACCTCCGCAGCGCGTACAACTTCATCCATGTCAGGGAAGGAGACGAGTGGAAGACAGTTTTTAGCACCATCTACGGGCACTATGAGTACTCCTTCTTCTACTTCTTCTTCTTTTTTTCCACAACTTTTTTTATTGAGATTTTTCAAGAATGGAATATGCAGTAGGTCATACATACATAAATAAATGCAAGGTGTATGTATAAACTTCAAAAAATTATTATTATTATTATTAGTAAATAAATTAATATTTTTAAAAAATAAAAAAGGATATCCACACACCTCTTCACGTACTTGCATCTTTTCACGATACTGGGTAACAAAAGTGTGACACAAACATTAAAATTTCGAAATCATTCAAGGAACAGAAAACCAACTTAATTTGATTCTTCATTGGTATAAGACTGACATATAACAGCAAGAAGAGAAAATGGCATCAGAATACAGCATAGAGAATACATACAGAATACAAAATCCAGTCGAAGTATTCGAAAATTCTTCAATATCGTCACCCTATTAAAATAATGGCCTAAGTCATTTTTTGACAAAAATGAGTTTTTGGCCAAAATCATCTCTTGATAATGCTTTGATAATGCTTTTTGTGTTTTCCCAAAAACTTGAAAAAATGACTTGGGCCATTATTTTAATAGGGTGACGATATATACAAAACGGGTAAAAAAAAAAAATTTATTTTAAAGCCCTAATTCGACTTTTTATTCTGTCGTTTAATAGGCTAAAAGTTTTAAGTTTTATAGGCTAAAATATATTTATGCTACCATTTTATACAATGGATAGAAAATGAATTGTCGAAGAACCGAGAGATTACAACAAATAGTCTTTTATCAAGTTTATTGTACTGGTAAAATTGTGAACAAGTGGTGAATCATACCAATGAAAACCAACTGCCGAAGTCTGTGGCTCTGTCTGGTACCAGCATAGCAAGAGGCCCTAAAGATGGAGGCCCAGAGATTTATGCTGAAACAAGGTGGGCTGTACTTTACGGTAAAGATAGAACTGACTGGATATGAAAGGACAGAAAATCAATGAATGAACACGGGGGGGGTAGTTGGAGGGACATTCAAAAGATAACAATGGGAGTGAATTGGTTGAATAGCCAGGTACAGACAGAATGATGGGTAAGGGGGAGGAGAAGAGTGCCTCCTTCTATCACAGAATACACCCCCTGAACATTTTTTCAGATTTACTTGACATATAGCTTGTAATTAAAGTGCAATTGTATGTGTTTTCCCTACAAATCTACATACAGTACCCAACCTTTTCAAAGTGATAAACCAATTAAAAAAATTGTTTTAACATTAATCAAAAATGAACAATTGCAAAAAATTGGTTTGGTAAGTATCCACCCCTTTTACTGAATCATCCCAAAAACTATCTCAGGAAATGACAAATTGCCTTCAAGACCAAACAATAGCTAATTGCCCCACACCTGTGTGGAATCACAGCAATTAACTTGATGACATGAATAAGAACAGCTGTTTACCATGGTCCCTTAGTATGCAAGAGCAGTCTCACTGAAAGGCAGAAGCATGGGCTCCAAAGATGACAAAGTTGTGAAAAGGGACACATCAGGTGAGGGATAAAAGAAGATTTCTAAGGCTTTGAAGATTCCTTGGAGCACTGTTAAGACCATAATTAAGACATGGAAAGTGCATGGTACCACTCACAGTCTGTCAAAATCAGGGTGTCCGTCTAAACTGGATGACTGGGAGAGAAGACAACTGGTCAGAGAGGCTACCAACAATCCAATGGCAACATTGAAAGAGCTCCAGGATGTTATGACCAACAGAGAGAAACTTGTTCATCGTACAATTATACTCAACTCCAAAAGAAACGCAAGGGTGAGGTATGTACTGTATTTGTGGCAAATTGAAGAATTGATTGATTTTTTATTGCCTTTCCAGTGAGGCACGAGTGGAAATAAAGAGAAGCGCGTGGTATTGTAATCCTGATGCGCGGCACGTGAACGCGCCAAGCACTTCAGTAATAACAAACATTGAGCTGTTTGATCTGTACAGTGACACTTGACTTGTTCTTTTGGGTGTGATCAATAGCCTACATAAAGCCAACAAAAAAAACGAAAAATGCTACTGCATTAAAATGGAACGGCTTGTGGCACAGGAGAGAGAAAAAGAGCCATTAGCACGTTATGGGCAGGTCTCACCCGCCGAGAGGGGGGTGCGTCATTTGTACTGTCACCGTTCAACAATCTATCCGGCTGTCTATCCGAGAATGGAACAAGGCATTGTCACTGACCGACTCCACTTAGGGCAGCCACGAGTGACTATGGTAGCTCAAGAGCGCCACATCTGGTTACAGCCTGTATGTGACAGATTCCGGAAAGCAACCCAAACTGATCATGAGACGGGGGGTCCGAGACGTAAGTACCGTTTGCTGCCGTCTACGTGAGCAAAACATGCGTGCACACGGCCCCTACAGAAAAGTCATTTTTTGCCTATCAACAGGAGTAGGAACTCTTCACTTCTGACTGGGGGCACCTGCCTCTGTGCCATTTTTTGACACTTTATTTTCCTGTTTCTGTCTGAGAATGGAAAACAGGGACTGTCGCTGACCGACCCCGCTAAGGGCACCCATGCGTTATTGGGCAAGAACTGGGTTTTCTGTAGGGGCCGTGCGCACGCAGCGGTGCCTGCAGCCGTATGGCCGTACGCACTGTGCTTACCAAAAATTCTCGAGCACACCGCTTGAATCATGGTGCCGATGCGGTCCATACATTCAAGCTGCGTGGAGAGAGAGAGAGAGAGAGAGAGAGAGAGAGAGAGCTTGTGCTGAGGGACAGGGAGGGGCAGAATCGAGACTGGGGTGGGGTATGTAGGACTAAGAAAACTCATTGGTCACGGGAGTGGCAAAAATTAAAATGTATCTTTTTTCCCCACTCTTCTCACAACGTCGGCGTGGATTCCCTCCAGATTGAACAGGGACAGCAGTCAGCAAGCAGTTTTACTCGTGTGTGAAAAATCTGTCTATCCAAGAAGCGAAGCTTCAAACAACTGAATTTATTTCAGACACTCCCCAAAAAGCCTAAAAGCACTGACGCTCAGTCATCATCTGCTTGCCAGCCTCCTCGTATTGTGGCAATGCAGACAAAGCGGTCAAACACACCTGCATCAAGCCCCGCAGAGTACTGGCAACTGAATCTGTTCCTTCCCTTTATTGACCATCTCACCACAGAAGTGCGGGATCGTGTCTGTGTAGCACTGCTGCGTCTGAAGGGCCAATATTTGCTGCCAGATAAAATATCGGCCTTGTCTGACAATTTATACCAGGAAATAAAACCCGAGTACGCATATCTGATGCCTGATGCTGATGCTGCAGACATGGAGCTGGAGCTGTGGAAACAGTTAAATGAGCTCCAGCCAAAATGTAATGACATTTGTCAAGCCCTCGATAGCTCAGCAAATTTCTACCCAAATATCCACTGCATTCTGAAAGCCTTGTTGACCTTGCCTGTGTCCACCACATCTGCTGAGCGATCATTCAGCACGATGAGGCGTCTCAAAACTTATTTGCGCAGCACGATGACTGACAAAAGACTAACTGGACTTGCCCTCATGAACATACACATGGACACGGAGATTGACAGCGAGGAAATATTGAAGCAATTTGACGAACTCGCAAGAGGAGAATTCATTTAATTAGCACTGCATCCTTGACCCATTGAAAAGAAAAAAAAAAACAAAAAAACAGCCCACTGTGAGGGCGCTGATAGGCCTAGTTTTTTTTTTTTTTTTAAAGATTATTTTTTGGGAATTTTTTCCTTTATTTGACAGTTATACAGTGTAGAGAGACAGGAAGGTTGGGGAGAAGAATGGGGGAAGACATGCAGCAAATGAACTGAGCCGGAATCAAACCCAGGTCGCTGCGGGAAGGACACAGCCTTTATGGTACGCGCGCTTAGACCGATGAGCCACCGGGGCGCCCCTGATAGGCCTAGTTTATGTGCATGTTTTTTTTTTCCTTTTTTGGCAGGGGGGCAGTGCGTACCTCAAGATTTTTTTCTGCAGGCGCCCCTGCGCACACATGTGTTGCTCACATAGACGTTGTCGAACGGAACTTGTGCTCACCCTCAGATGTCTCGGACCCCTCGTTTCATGATCAGTTTGGGTTGTTGTCCAGAATCTGTCACGTACAGGCTGTAACCAGATGTGGCGCTCTTGAGCTACCATAGTCAGTCTTGGCTGCCCTAAGCGGGTCGGTCAGTGACAATGTCTGTGTTCCATTCTCGGATAGACAGCCGACTGATTGTTGAGCGGTGACAGTGCAAATGACGGACACCTCCCGGCGGGTGAGACCTGCCCGTAACGTGCTAATGGCTCTTTTTCTCTCTCCTGTGCCACAAGCCATTCCATTTTCTTGATGCAGTAGCATTTTTTGTTTTTTTTGTTGGCTTTATGTAGGCTATTGACCACACCCAAAAGAACAAGTCAAGTGTCACTGTACACATCTCGAACAGCTCAATGTTTGTTATTACTGACGTGCTTGGCGCGTGCACATGGTGCACGTCAGGATTACAATACCACGCGCCTTTCTTTATTTCCACTTGTGCCTCACTGGAAAAGCAATAAAAATCAATCGATTCTTCAATTTGCCATAAATACAGTACATACCTCACCCGTGCGTTTCTTTTGGAGTGGAGTATATATCAAAGATATTGCACATCTGGCCTGTATGGAAAGGTGGCAAGAAAAAAGCCATGTCTCAAAAAGGTCCACCAGGAGGCCCGCTTGAAATTAGCAAAAGAGCACCTTGGGGAACCTGCAATAAACTGGCAGAACATTTTTTGGTCTGATGAAACCAAAATAGAACTTTTTGGCATGAATGCCAAATGCTATGTTTGGCGAAAACCCAACATCGCTCATCACCATAAAAACACCATCTCGACTGTGAAGCATGGTGGTGGCAGCATAATGTTATGGGGATGTTTCTCATCTAAAGGGACTGGGGAACTTGTCAAGATTGAAGGGAGGATGGATGGGGCCAAATACAGGGATATTCTGGAGAAGAACCTGAAGAAGTCTGCAAGGAGACTGAGAATGGGTCCAAAATTCATATTCCAGCACGACAATGACCCAAAGCACAAGGCCAAAGCTACCACTGAGTGGCTTGTAAAGAACAAGGTGGATGTGCTGGAATGGCCAAGCCAAAGCCCTGACCTAAATCCAATTGGAAACTTGTGGAATGACTTGAAGGTTGCTTTCCATCAGCACAAACCAACAAACCTCTCCCAGCTTGAACAGTTCTGCAAAGAGGAGTGGGGGAAGTTCAGATGCGCCAACCTTGTGCAGAGCTACCCAAAAAGACTGGCAGCTGTAATTGATGCCAAAGGCGCTTCCACCAAGTATTGACTCAGGGGGGTATATACTTAAAAAATTAGGAAATTTCAGTTTTGTTCATTGAATGAACTCTTTTTTTTTTATTAAAATAATTTAGCTGCATTCATATGGTATGTTGTGTTCTTTGGGTCAGGGTAAAACAAGTCCCATTTTAATCCATTAAATTTACATTCCGTGGCAAAACAAGACATAAAAATATTGAAGGGGGGCGTATTCATTTTCTATCCACTGCACATAACACAATTAGAATGGAACCTGCGCAGGCTCATTCTATATACTGCATCTGTGTGTCAGTCACTAAATCTCAGAACAAAATCGGTGCTTTTTGTGAAGTTAGCAGTGTTGCACTATCTTCTTTTAATTTAAAAGCGTAAATTTTTGAAACCGCAATTTATCAGTCTTTTTTACTGACATTTAATGGCTTGGACATCTGCTGTAACTTTAGCAGCGAGATTTGTTTCATTCCCTGGTGCAGTAATTCAGCTTGTATAGCGGATCATTTACGTTCTACACTGTCTGTCCAAAAGTAGCTGCTGTTTGGATTCAAATAAACAAATACTACAACTGAATCATCATTGCTGCGATTAAAAACCTATGTTTCATCTGGCAATAATTATTTTATCCCTGATGGATTTAGTGCGTAGCTTCTCATTTATTTGTCGGAAGATTCAGAGGGGGCAAATTGAGCCCCTCAGAACAATAGTCCTCTAACTCCGATTTTCTAATTTTCTGAGTTAGACCCATATTTTTCATGCTAAAAGTAAAATCTATTCATGCAATAATGGGCCAGAAGATTGTTAGTTCCACTGCTGAAATATAGATTGTAGTGCAAGAGTGGTCCAACTCCAAAATTCTTTTTTAAGTGAAACATGCAAAAATAACAAAAATCATCAACGTTGACAACAAAATACTTTCTGACCATGAAAGCGAAGATTCAAAGGATGTCACTTCAAGACAGGTCTAAATACTTACTGGCATGCTGAATTTGACAACGTCGAAACTTTGGAAGCTGTTTTCTCAAAATGATAAAAAATGGAGTTAGACCGCTATTGTTCTGAGGGGCTCAATTATAGGCCCCCTCACCATCATTAAATATAAGTTATTATAAATGTTATTAATCAGACAAAAAATCCACATAATGATGGGTTACAGCCGTTTTTTCAGATAAGGAAACACATCATACTATTATGAAATTCTTATAAAGAAGTGTGGTTTGTTTGCTGAACGATTTATTTAACTTTTAACTGTTGGCCACAAACATTCTGCCAGCAGCCATACCACTATTCGATCTGCTCCAGCCGTGTGGCTGAAGCTAAGCAGGTGTGGGCTTGGTCAGTACTTGGATGGGAGACCACCAAGGAAAACCAAGTTGCTGCTGGAAGAGGTGTTGGTGGGCCAGTAGGTGGCGAGCTTCTCTCTGGCGGAATAATCCCCAGTGCAGTGACGGTGACACTGTACTAAAGAAGCAGCCATCTTTCGGAGGAGATGTTAAACCAAAATCCTGACTCACTGTGGTCATTAAAGATCCTATGACACTCTTTGATAAGAGTAGGGGGTTCCCCGGTGTTATGGCTAAAGTCCCAACCTGGCTCTTTCGACCTGCCACCTAATCATCCCCTGATTGAATTGGCTGTGCAAATTGCCCTCTCCCTCCCCACCTCAACCCCCAGGGCTCCCTTGAAAAAGAGATTTCAATCTCAACGGGACTTCTCTGGTTAAATAAAATTCTGCTTTATTTTTTGAAGATATCTTACAAACCCATAAGTAGTCATGATCTACTTTCTAATTGTAATAAAACAACAATCAAAACTGATTCAAACTGCTTGACAAGGAGCCGCTATTTGTGGTCCAATATATAAATAGATCGCAGAGCTTCTGCGCTTCTCATGCGTGATTCCCAACAGTCCAATTAATACGTGATATTTTCGAAGACAGTTCACAAAAATAATTTACTGAAGCATAACGTTCATCAAATTGGAGAAGAAATGGGTACGAATCAGAGACATGCGGTCAGGGGAGGCAGTGACTTCACCATTTTATCGCTCATAAACCTGTTTCCACGTACTATGCCTGATTGACAATCAATCAATTTTAACTTTTTTTCCGAACAATTAAGACCTAGCCTAGGCTATATGTAACCTGTAATGATTAAGAGGCGATAGTGACAAAAAAAAATCATTTACGTTTACGTTGTGATTCGAGACTGCAAGGATGGAAATCTTAATAATTAGGGGAGAGGGGGTTAGTTGGAACATATTTCACAAAAATGATTATTTTCAAAATGTGGTTATATTGAAAATTCTACTGCATGTTATTTTTTATGCATATCTATGTGTTGAACAATCTCAGCAATAAAGTTCAGCAATGTTCAAAGAGGTTCTTAAAAAAATAAGTCTTTGTGATATGAGTCGAGGTGTTCCAACTCACTCCACAGTGGGGTGAGTTGGAACATGCCATGGGGCAAGTTGGAACACCTAAGTTGGTGAAGGGAAAATCATGAATTATCTTGACAAGTGGTCTAATTTTGACACTTTTTCCTCCCTGATGAAAATATGTGTTGAAGAATAATCAAGGACCCTTAACTACCAAAATGTGGATGTGCCTCACCCACATAATTTTTGAGTGACCCTACATAAAGTTTTGAAGCGTTCAGTACATACTGGACCAAGAGTTCTTCTTGCTCAGGCTGAAAAAACTATACGGTTATTGAAATAGCCGTACTGCTTAAGTTCCATTTCCATGGCATTTTCTTCAACAGTGTCCTTGTTCTTCAAACATTATCTTCTCAGGGTAATGTGTGGAATTTCAAATTCATTGGCTACTGTTCAGCAAGGCCTTTTTTTGATGAGGACTGCTCGCATAGCTCGTTCCATACCATCTTTAGGGGTCTTCCCACGCTCCGACTTTCTGACATATTTACGCATCTTTGTATTGTCTGAAAGAAGAAATCAGGGTTTTTTGTTAGTGGCTGTGCTTTTGATCAGGCCAATTTAAGAACAGAAAGCTATTTAATGTGATCAGTTTTGAGCATAAGTGCAGTAACATGTACCGGTCTACTTGTGTTGAACAGTGGGGTTTGTTGGAACATGTTCCAACTAGCCCCCCACATCATGTTCTAACTAGTCCCATGCTATAATCACCACAACACATGCAGTGTACACAATACACATTAGCACAGGCAAATTATTTGTTGCCCCATTTTGTTTACATTCCTCCAAACAATCAACACACAATAGGGTTCATTCACTGGTATCATGTGAACTGAACAAAGTGGATATTTCCAAAAGGTAAAAATTTTACTCTACGATGCAAAAAACATACAAACCTCTCTAAACACATGCGAACTTCAAGCATGGTCTAGATACCAATATGGCTGAAGGGTAGTGTGATAGGCTTCCACATGCTGGCAGCAAAGTCTTCAATAGATTCTTCATCTTCAGGGAAGTGGTATGTTTCAACATACCCCGCGTTCCAACTAACCCCCCTCTCCCCTAATAAGTAAAAAGCTCAACTCTCTTCATAATTCCATGCATCGTTTTGACCTGCTGTTTATCAGATTATGAAAGAAGACTGAAAATAAACTCCATTTTTTTAATGGCATTAAAAAGCATGAATTTAAGGGGGAAAACATTATCATAAACATATCGACTACGCATTGAACACGGCAAAAGAAAAGGTTTTAATATTTGTTAATGGCATCGCGTTAGCCTCCTGTAAGTAAACATAGCCAAATTTGCTGTCTCGTGAGCATTTTAAGTTCCATGCACTGAGCAATAATGTCATTGATGAAATTGTCACGCCATTCTGCCGTTTAGTCTTAGTAAATCAAACCTCTAATTGCTAATCAACCAAAGTAATAGGGAGTTCTCTTCTGTCTAGCGGTGAGGATTCTGCCTCCCCTAACTGACCTCCGACGGCACATCACTGGTAGGAATGAACCCCGTCATCGCATGATAAGAAATCGCATCTGTAACGTTACGCCCACAGGAACCAATCGCAACTCAGGGATAATCCAAAAATCAGAGTTTATTACAATCCAGATGTCAAAAAGCCAAAGATGAATGCAGAGGTACAGAGACACAGTTCAAAATCGTAATCTGGAAGACAGGCAGTGGTCAAATCCAGATAATCAGAATGGCGAAAGTACACAAGGGCAAATCCAAAAACAGAAGTCAGAGTTCGTGAGCAAAGTTCATTAACAGGGCAGCAGGCAAAAGAATGGTCAAACAGAAACGGGTCGAACTCCAAAACGGGCAGCGAACAGGTACAGAGGGACAAAGGCAAAAAGCAAGGTCCTCCAAAGGGTGTCTCAGGTTTAACAAGATCAACTGGATTACACAAAATCGGCACAGGAGAAATTAATCAAAGTTCTGACAATGAATGAACTGCAGTGAAGACTTTAAGTAGACAAGAGGGAAGTCACATGCTATGCAGGGAACAGGTGAATTGGATAAGAACTAATTACAGAGGTAAGCGCACAAGGGGAAATCCTAAACCACAAAAATTGGCAAAAGCCAAGACGCGGACAGGATCAACGCAGACAACCTATGACAGATAAACAGCTCTGGTCAAGGAGTTCTAAGTGCACAGACAATGAGTGCAGGATAGTAATTAGGCACGTGCGAGAGATCTCGCGAAAACGCAGGGAGAGGGAGAGAAAGCAACAGGGGCGGCGTAACAGAGCAGAGCAGGGCAGAGTTAGTTATATTAGTAAACAGTGATATCTACACACCTCATCAAAATACGTGATTGTTAGTTAGTTAGTTACTGTACAGACAAAGGGATTAGTATACAGTAAAATTACTAGTACTAACTAAGCAGCCTAGCGGTTAATTAATATGGTAATTTCAGAAAAGCAGGAAGGAAGGTAAAAACGAGACTTGAAAGAAGTTTGTGAAATACCGGAAAACTTCCGAAATCACCCGAAGTGTCTGCACGCAGACAGAGGAGTGCACTGGCATGATAACACAAATCACATCAGACATTACAGGGGAGACAATGTGCAATGCAATAATGGAGTAGATGAATAAACATGAAAAATAATAAATACAAAATCAGAAAGATACAGATCATAACAGCATCCTACAATATGAAATCAATTAAATAAATTATTTGGAAAAATCTGGGAAAAAGCAGTCAGAAATGTCTTACCTTGCAGATGGACAGCCAGTTGCTGAACGATGGTCAAGAATAAAGATGGATTCAGACGATTTTTATCATAATTCCCTTTTTAGTGACGGTCATGGCAGCATACAAAATTGTGGACACCATACGTGCAGTAGAGGAAATCAGCCGACTCGCAGCAACACACTAGAAAACTTTCATAGCCAATTAAAGGTGTTTACTGAGTCATTCCAGGAAACATGAAAATCAATAAATTGATGCCTATAATCATAGAATACAAAACAAAATATATCTTTCGTAATGATCGTGATTTAATGGACACAAAATTATTTTTTCATGTTTGAGTTAATTATTCTCAAAAAGATGGAAATTAGCGGGGGAGTTGGTTCGTCGGCGTAAGAAAAGTCAGTTCTTCTGCGGAGTAGCGGTAAATTTCAGCAGCACCACTCACTCAAGACCTGACAGCCGTGGTAACGGTCGTGAGCACAGAGGACACGTCAGGCAACAACCGTTACCTGATAATTTCAGTCTGATATCATCTGGTATTCTGACTAGAAATGTTTTGTTACAAAGTGGAATTTATTCACTGGACTGTGAGTCAATAACATACAGGCAAATCTACATGAATCAGTGTAATTTTAATTTTCCACATCCTTTCAATTAAAAACTGATTTTTTATGTCACATTTTGGTGTCCTCTTTGAGCCAAAAAAAAACTACTTGCATTAAAATGGTAGTTTTATCCTCACAGTGGCCCTTATTTATCAAACTTGCAGAGGATCTGGTGTAGATTCTGGTGTAAACATCAGCGTACGCCAGGTGTCACGTCTGATTTACTAAAAGTGTGTACGTCACTGATTTCGGTGTAGAACTGGTGTGCCGTCGATAAATCTGGCGGCTGAAACCAATCGTAATTTACATGATACGCCCCTATGAATTCATGCTTCGGGAGGCATAGTCCTGCCCACTTTACAACATGGACTCTCGAAAGACGACAAAGAAGAAGAACTTCACTGAGGAGGAAATACAAATTATCACGTCCGAGGTGGAGAAAAACAAAATAATTTTTTTGGAAGGCTTACGAGTGGCATCAAGGGAACCCAGAAGGCTGCAGTTTGGAAAACTATTGCTGCTGCGGTAAACACTGTTGGGGTGGAAAATCGGAGTGCAGCAGAGGTTTGATTTCATTCATTAATAAATTCAATTTATAAATCCATGATATTTCATGTTATAGCCTACATAACTGACAATCCAAATGCTTTACATGCAGGTAAAAAAAAAAAAAAAAAAGTGGTCCACCAAAAAAACGGGTAGCTGCTCTCAGTTTTCTGTGTAAAAGTTAAAATTCACACCAGTCCCGACCTCCCCAGAAAAGCCGGGCCAGAAAACAACAGCCACATGATTTACGCGATAAGAAAACTTCATATACATTTGTGCTTTACTTCTGCGTGTACCTTTCCACAATAAATAACTATATTGACATATCCAAAACGACTGCTTTTTTTTAACGATACATACCGTTTTGCTGAGGAGAATCTCCCGATCTTTGCTTGATGTTTCGCCATGTTTGTTTCCTTTTTCAACTGCATGCACGCACCAGAAATGCTGGCGATCACCTCATGCCAGGCCGCGAAATTTTTTTTTCTGCAGATCGGTTGGTACCATTACGTACATCAGCCAATCACAGATCGGCTGTGGTACCATTCTACGTGCCATCAGCCAATCACAGCTCGGCTGCACTCATGCATCGATGAGAATGGCAACGTATTCGACCTTGTCACTGTCAGCTGAGTTGTGCACGTGGCAAAGATGGTGCTGCGTCAGTATGGGAAAATTGCCCACGAAAGCCTTTGATTCCTTACCATATTGACTGTGTGGAGAGATGTATGTGGGCCTTGAAAATGCATTTGTTCTTTGTATCATATGTGCTAGGACAGATTTAGATGAGCCAAATTTAGATGAGCACCCCCCTAAAACCAACATGTAGGGATAAATCAATGAATAACTCCCAATTGTCACAGTGCTAGTTCTAAAATTTATAACGGTTATTGTTGCTGCCATCCCAAGGAACGATTTGACAACAAACATGGCTTAATTGCTTTGAAAATATGAGACCCAGGAGGAATTGAAGCCGTAAAAAGCATAATTTGGCTACATTTTTCATCACAAATTGAAAGTTTAATATTAATATAGTTCCCAAAGTGATCCACCCTAAATATTTGGTAAAAAGTAGGTGCAGTATGTCAAGTTTGTTTGCACAAAGTTTCAAGCGATTCTTTCACCGGTAACAATGTAGTAGGACGGCTGTATGTTCACCATCCTTGCAAAATAGAAAATCTAAAAAGCCATTTTGAGGCAAAGGCAAACTAGATGATGAAAACAATGAATCAATAGGTCACAGTGGATCCAGTATTCGTCATTTAGGGCCTTTACCATCATAGGAATAATTTTAAAAAGCAGAGATTATCCACAAAACGCGAAATTACAAGTAAACTTGCCGGTCTGCTGCAGAGGTCCAATAGTCTATTTATTAGGCCTTTGCTTCGGTGTCTAATTCTGCAAATCGGAGTGCAAATTTAGTGATATCAGACTGGCAGTTTTTTATTTATCTATTATTCTTATCATTATTATTTACCAGTTTTTTTATTTCGCTACTTAGATTTTGCGCATTTCTAAGGGTAATGGAAACGCACACAGAGAGTGAGGACGATGTCCGACGTTATTAGCCCCAAAAAACACAGTCTGCTTCGTGACCGTAGACGTGACACAGACTCCTATTTGAATCATTGCGCTGATAAGCTTATGGTCGTCGCTGAAGTACACTGGGAAGGCGTTACCAGATAGTTTTTGAATCAATTTTGAGCATTTTCTGCGATCGACAAAATACTATTCTACTGACAGCTGGCCAATTATCGGAACCCCTAAGAAAACTGACCATAAATCTATAAGAACCGCAGCTTTTCTCATCTTGATCGTACTCCAATGAAAATAAATTATCTTGCACTCGGACCAACCAGTCACCGATTTCATACATCCTGCGTGAATAATCATGTACACGCGGAATTTCAGATCAGAGTGGAGGTGCGCATTCAATCTAATCTATCAGGATTGAAGGTTAGCGATTGATGTTGAAATGGTAAATAAAACCATTTGCCACGGGACGCATGCATCCAAAGCGGGTATTAACAAGACTCAAAACAGGAGTCTGTGTCACGAACAGTCTACGGTCACAAAGTAGACTGTGTTTTTGGGAAAATAACATCGGACATCGTCCTCACTCTCTAGATGCCTTTCCATTACCCTTAGAAATGCGCAAAATCTAAATAGCAAAATAAAAACCGGTAGGCTAATGAAAACAGCCTGATATCACAAAATTTGCTCTCCGATCTGCAGTATTAGTCACCGAAGCCAAGGCCTAATAAGTAAACGACTGGACTTCTGCAGCAGACCAGCTAGTGTACTTGTAATTTCGCGTATTGTGGAGCACTTACATCGTTATTGTCAGACGAGCATATACAAATTTGCCGCGTGCACAACTCAGCTGACATGACAAGGTCGAATGCTTTGCCATTCTCATCGATGCATGAGAACAGCCAAGCTGTGATTGGCTGATGGAACGTAGAATACAGGGCCGGATCTGCGGGGGGGTTTCCCTGGGTTCCGGAACCCGCCCCCCTGCCCTGAGCATGTACCTTCAAAATAAGCCAAAAAACCAAAAAAAAAAAACCAAACAAAAAAAATCCTCACAGGACTACCCAGCCGCACGGGGGAAAAAGTTATCCATACGCGATAGTGGATGCAGTCTCACAGCTGAGTCAACGGGGGGCACCTACGCAGGGGAAATCACTGGTGCTACGCCAGCCTTGAAAGTTACTTCCCTTCGTTTCACCACTTCCGACCACGCGCTGTTTCACCGGAAAAACAACATAGCCTACGAGTCGTTTTCAAATTCACGTTGCGAGTCCGCAAGAACCATGCCAAGGAAAAAACCACAACGAAGACACAATGAACCTTTGCTATATTTCTGTGCTGAAAGACAGGAGGTCAGCGCACATTTTCTTGCATGATCTAATAAAAATCATACTCTCTTTGAACTCAAGGTTTGAAATTTTGTTGATTTTTGATGAGGCCTTTACATTTCAGATATTTTCTCAGTTGCATGGGTGAAGATGTATGATCTTGGTGTAGATTTACTGTTAAGCTGAATGGGTACTTAGTTTAAAAGGCATTCCTGTTGGTTATTAGAGACATTTTAACATGATCTATTTGGCTGAAATTGGATGTAGAATGCCTGGAAATGGCGCGATTTTTGCCTCAGCAATAGCTAAAATGCTGGATTTTTCAGGGCTTTTTCCCCTGAGCCCCCACAGGAAACCCCTATGCGGCCCCCTGGACTCCCGCCAGGAAACCCCCCCTCACAACTCATTTGATCCGGCCCTGGAATGGTACCACAGCCGATCAGTGATTGATGATGCACGTAATGGTACCAGCCAACCGACCTGCAGACAAAAATTTTGCCGCCTGCGGATGCAACCAATTTCGCAGAGCCGTTTATTTTTCAATAGAGCGCCAGCCACCAATGCATACCGATGCACACCAAAATCTGACCGATTTACGTGCATCGCCGCAAACCGGTGTGGATCCGGGCCTGGAATCGGATAGTAAATTGAAATAGAAAAGTCCAGTTCCAGGGGAAACTGCGTGGGCAAGCTGGAAGCTGGCGATAATGTGAAGCTCAAATTTCTGACAATGGCTCTCATTTATCAAACTTGCGTAGGATCTGGTGTAGATTCTGGTGTAAATATCACAGTACGCCAGGTGTCACGTCTGATTTACTAAAAGTGTGTACGTTGCTGATTTCGGTGTAGAACTGGCGTGACGTTGATAAATCTGGCGGCCAAACCAACCGTAATTTACATGACGCGCCCCCACGAATTCATGCTCCAGGAGGCATAGTCCTGCCCACTTTACGACATGGACTCTCGAAAGACGGGAAAGAAGAAGAACTTCACTGAGGAGGAAATATTAATTATCACGTCTGAGGTGGAGAAAAACAAAATAATTTTATTTGGAAGCCTTAAGAGTGGCATCAAGGGAGCTCAGAAGGCTGCAGTTTGGAAAACTATTAGTTGTGATTCCAGTGTTCTGTGACGTTCTGCCAGAACACTGGTTGGGGTTTTAACAGTTTCTTGTGCCAGGTTTCATCATTCATAGTCATTACTCATGCCATGGTTTTAACAGTTTTTGTATCAGGATTCATGATTCACAGTTTTCACGCTTATTGTTCATGTTTTTTAAATTTTCCATGTTTTATATCTCGCCAGGTCTGCCCAGCCAATCCGCCTCTCCAGTGTCTGCGTGGTGATGTCCATGTTTTACTTCTCGCACTACATTTGGGAGTGGCTTACGGTTTCAAACTTCTTTTTGACGTTTCTTCCTTCAGGACTTCCTAGTCTTCATGCTTGTTAATTATTTTAATTTATTACTGACAACCGACTAATCAGTCATGGGGGGTGTTTCCATTAGATAGGCATGTACTAACCATTACTAATTTAGACAAGGATTTAACTCGCATGCTTCCTGCTTTCGCTACATTCTTACCTGTGCTTTACTATTATCTAGTTTAACACTTTAACTGTTCATAGTATCTTATTGGGTTCTTATATGCTGCAACACGCTCATTGTTCTTAATGAGCGAATACCTGCTCTTATTGTCTCGTCACGCCACAGCTGTTTTCCTCCCTTGTCTTGCGTGCCATGTAATTAAACAATCTCGTTTCTCCCTGTCGCTCTACAGGTGGTCTGCATTGTCTCGTGATTGTTCCTGGGGAGAGGTTGGAGTTGGCTGGTAGATAGAGTCTCGTTTCCCCATGCTCGTTTCTTGCCTAGTTTGTTTTCATAGCGTTTCCTTGCCATAGTCTTGCCTAGTGTTTTGTATATCTCGTTTTGTATGTGCCTTTTCATAGTTAATTTATTTTTATTTATTGGTTATCTTCCCTGGAGTTCTAGTGGCTTTTTTATTTTTCCCGTTATGTATTTTTCTTTCTTAGCTCTGCAAAGCTTTCTTTAGTTAGATTTTTGCAACCCTTTGGGCCAAGTTTTTCGTTGGCCATCATGTCTGTTTTGTTTTGTCAAATCTTCAAACCAAGCCTTGCTGTCTCGCGCCTGGTGTCTGAGTCTCGCAACACTATTGCTGCTGCGGTAAACACTGTTGGGGTGGAAAACCGGAGTGAAGCAGAGGTTTGATTTAATTCATTAATAAATTCAATTTATAGATCCATGATATTTCATATTACATAGCCTACATCAGTGGTCCTCAACGTCGTTCCTGGGGACCCAGTGTGTATATTGGTTTTTGTTCCCACCACAATTGTAATCGCAGGATTTTAACAAGCTGTTAATGTCTTAATTTGGTGTTTTTCATGTTTAGAGTTGTTACTCTCTTTAAATATTACAGAGAAACATGCATACATGCTATGAAGAATAAAATACCCTAGAAGATGGTGTGTTTATTTCCATTCTTCAAGAAATTTCAAGTAATATAACAGATCAAATTAAACACTGAGGAAATCGGTAAACCCCTAATTAGGCTGCCAAACACAATTGTTGCAAGTTCTTTTAAAAAAACTTCACCTGAACTTAATTAGGTTAATATAACACAAAACTGGTTTGACTCTTTACCATTTGTTTGTCGACTAAATTTATGATGCACCAATTAGGAGCCAACTACATCTTTAATTTGGTTGGCTCCATTGTTTTCTTCATTTTGTGTTATTTCCAATACATCGCAATGTGGGTATGGTATTTTTTATTCTTGATGGCAAACATATGAAAGTGTCCAGATCATATTCTCTAACTTGTGAGTTAAGAGGGCAAATAAGTGCTCTAAACATTAAATGCGCGTAAGACAAATTTAGCATTTTGTTAAAATCCTGTGATTACACTTGTGGTTGGCACAAAAACCAGCATACACAGTGGGTCCCCAGGAATGATGTTGTAGACCTCTGGCCTACATAACTGACAATCCAAATGCTTTACATGTAGGTTAAAAAAAAGTGGTCCAATTTGAATATTGCCACCAAAAAACGGGTTGCTGCGCACGGACCGGTGGAGGCCAACCAGACGCAAACCTCCAGCTGTCACTGTTCGAGGAGCGCGTGGCTGCACTGATGGGCTCCCGCTCCATCGTGGGAATACGAGGCGGTGGGGACACAGATGAGTCCCCACCGCCTCAGTCGGAGCTGCATGAGGGTAATTATGTTAAAATACAGTCTGCAGAGATCACTCTTCATTGTACTTTTATTAGTATTACTCCATGACATTTTATTGGGTGCCACACAAAATGAGCAGCCACTCATCACTTTCCCGGAGGAGATCTTCTCTGTGCCGAAAGTTCCTCTCACGTCAGACAGAAGCATATTCCTCTAACAATAGAAGATCTGCCATTGTTAAAATGTGATCATGGTCAAAGTGTCTGTAGGCCTATTAGTCCTGGGGCTGAGGGGGGTCCTGTGTGCAAGTCAGATGTCCCCTCATTTTGACTCCTGGACCTGACAGTACACCCCTAGGTTAGTAAAAAAAAAAAAAAAAAACTTGGGTGGAAGGTCTGGATCACAGGCAGGAGGGATCAATTTCAAGATGTGTCCAAGATGGCCGCCATATCATAAAATCATCCATAACTCAAGGAGAGGGGCTAGAGAAATAATTTTGGCATCTTTACCTATGTTTTGGGGGTTAAGGAATGCAATGAAGCCATGTTTTTGGTCATCACCATATTGGTAATGGTGAAATCCAATATGGCAGCATAAAGGGGGCCGCGAGCTGTAACTTGCTTAGTACTTGATCTAGAGTCACAAATTTGGGGCCCTTTCCTCGGTTTTCAGGGTCAAGGAATCAATTGAGACAATTTTCAGAAACGATAGTTTATTACTTAATGGTGAAATCCAATATGGCTGCATGTATGACATTCACTGTTAGTAACAATACATAATCATTGTATTTTTGCAAGTAAGCATTGTATGGTTGCAAGTAAGCATTATCAGTTACCAGTATGTTGTTTGTGACAAGATAACAACAGGCTCATCTTAAAAATAAGCTAGACATATTGAAAAATACCCCAAGAAACACCTGGGGTAATACTATTCGCACTACATGTAGTCCACTTTTTAAAGTGCAGTAAATTGATTGGCTCGTTTCTTATCCAATTCCTGAGTGTTTATACTTTCCACAGTAACTGCAACACATTTATTGGGCAGTCAGAAAAGTATTACAAGCCTTTGCGTATCAGCAAGCTCGGTGGTATCCTCTCAATGTTGCACACATTGCGCGGCTGAAATTGACGCGATTTATGGAAAAAAAAAAAACTCCCAAAACCCTGAAGTGTTCAGTTACATTTACAGGATTTAAATGAGGTAAGGACATGGTCAATGGGAATTATTTTGAATGAAACAGGACCAGAGGGATCCTTCTACTAGATACATTGGTCTCTGGAGGAAGGTTTCAATGAAGATTAGGTTAGGCTGCTACTTTTGCTTTTTGTTTTGGAATGTATACCGTATTCAACAAAATCGAATGCCGAGGTTTTTTCCTGTTTAAAACGTTGACTGGTCACGAATTTCGGTGGACCCCTTGGTACGTTCATTGCACCATTCTGTTGAATCTAGGGAGGCATATATTGTTTGAAACCGATTATTATTGATTTGGTGAGTTTTAATTGTTCCTTATAAGGTGTAGAAAGTGTTGAAATAAGGTTGTGAGCTCAGAAGTGGCAACTGCTAGCTTTCATTGCAGGGTGAATGTTCTGACCATTTAATCAGCAGTTTATTTAATGGGTATGTGTGCTGGCTTGGGGGACTTTGAAGAAAAATGGACAAAACTCTAAACTTTATTATGGAGAAAAGGCATGTTTTGTGTTTGGAGAGGTTACTGGTGACCACTGATGTTCAACTGCACTGATATTGATAAATTCATGTTAAACTCAACCAGAAAATCATTAATTCATTTTAAGTTTCATGCCTTAGAAGTTTATTTGTGTTAAATATATGATCATTTAATGATTTGACAGTGCACCATTTTGAGGGATCTCAGACTTTGGGGAGCCACCTGGATAGCTGTCTAATTTGGCTCATAGCAAGTAGGTAATCTAGAATGTAATGCTCAAGATGAATTATACTTGTGATCAAGGAGTTTATGATCCCAGAAATGTATGGTTTAAAGCCCCAGCAGTTTTTCAATTCTCAGTATTATTTTTTTGCAATTTCAATGTTGAATTTTCATGAAGATTATTTGTGTTTGCAGCCCCTTTTCTCTACCAAAATCATGAAAATAAACTGAAATACGATGGGAGTCTAAATGCTTCAACTGTCTAGACTCAGTTCAGCCATTCCCTTCCTGTCTGTGAAGCTGCAATCTTGAATTATAAAGCCTTAAATAAGGTAACCCCAAAATAGCCAGATTTGGCTTCTGCGCAAAGGGGTTAAGATCTTGTGTTTAGCTGTAAACAGTTGAGGGCATTCTCAAGGGACATTCATCGTATCATTTTAATCAGAAATCTGATGAAGAAATGGCATCAATATCAGAATGTTCATGTACATTTCAACAAGGTTCTTGTGTAACACGACTGATGATGCAATAGTAATTGCCTTGCTATTTTACAGATGTCACCACTGTTTTAGGCCTCAGGGGCTCGTTTCAAAGTTATTTACTCCAAAGTATGCCCCAGTTTGAAAGGGAGATCCAAAGTGGTTTGAATCTGCTTTCCGGTGATGATAACTCCAACGGCCATGATCTTAGCCCATGCTAAGACAGTGATAGTGATTGCCATATTGGATTTCACCATTCCGTAATGAACTATCATTTCTGAAAATGGCCTCAATTGATTCCTTGACCCTGAAAACCTAGGTAAGGACACCGAATTTGTAACTCTAGACCAAGTACTAAGCAAGTTACAGCTCACGGCCCCCTTTACACCGCCATTTTGGATTTCACCACTACCAAATATGGCGATGACCAAAAACATGGCTTCATTGCATTCCTTGACCCCCAAAACCTAGGTAAAGACACCAAATTATTTCTCTAGCCCCTTTCCTTGAGGAGTTATGGATGATTTTATGATATGGCGGCCATCTTGGACGCCATCTTGAATTTGACCCCTCCTGCCCGTGATCCAGACCTTCCACCCAAGTTTTTTTTACTTGCCTAGGGGTGTCCTATCAGGTTCAAGAGTCAAAATGAGGGGACATCTGATTGCACACAGAATCCCCCTCAGCCCCCGGACTATATATTTATCTGACTGGATGAGCATCTGACATATCACACTGCATATCTGTCAAGCCACGCATTGCGCTTAATTAAATTGATTGTAACTATCAGCCATCTGGCCTGACAAGCAGGTTGTCTCAAAATATAGGTTTAATTAATTTCTCAACACAGGTGTCTTCTTTATTTATTTAGCCTATTTATTCATTTTACTAATAAGAACAACAACAGCATGACGTCCGCATCGCTGCATATGGTTTATCAATCATTTTGACAGCTGCACTCGTTTCTGCATGTTGTAAGCTGGTTTCAAATGTGCGTACGCCTGGTCAGATCTGGCATGAGATTTTTGCATACCGTACGCTCACGTTCAGATTGAAAAATGCCGATCCTTGCGGAAGATTTGGCGTACACCCATTTTTTTGGTGTACGCACGTTTGATAAATGAGGGCCATTGTGAGGCTAAAGCTGCTGGAAATGAGTTTAAAGCTTCTTAAAATTAAAATTATGCATGACAGTGGGATATTGTATAGTTTAAAGGGATAGTTCAGATTTTTTGACATGAAGTTGTATGAAAGCACTTATTTAGGAAGACCTCCCTAAGATGCAACGTTATGACACATCAAACCTACTTCATATATTTATTCGACATAAATTGATGACGTTGCCTACTTAAACATTGCCATAAAAACACACGGGCTCCATAAGAAAAATATTGTATAAGAACAAAGTAGTTTATCGCAAAATTGCATCAATATTATATTTACACATATCAGCTATCTGCCCCGCAGCGGGGCCGATAAGAGAGGCAGTTCTGCTATTTGCTCAGCAGCTGGGCCAATAAGAGATTTAATTTTGTATTCTGCCCACTCTTTGAAGTTTCGCGCAGAAGCGCTGCAGGGCGAATAGTCTCTTCCTAAAATAAATAAAAGGCTACACGTTGTTCAGCTTTTCCAACGAGTTCCTTAATTTTTCATTCATAAGAAGCAGAATTCCTTTTAAAATCAAAAGCACATTTTAAATTGAAGAAAGGTTTATAGCTACAGAATCATCAGGCCCTATAAATATTTTGATCAATGTCATTAACTGGCATATATATTTATATATAAATAATTAAATCAATTTATTTTAGGTAACGTTATAGCTTAGGTAGGCAAGATGACCAGAGCAACAAGCAGCACTGTAAATTGGGGTGTCATTATTTATCAAAACAAACTTCCGTAAAGTGATTTGTCTTGTGAAAGCTTGATCTTGTCTGAACAAACACAGTCAATTAGAACTAACTTGATTAAGACAAAGATCGATAAATCACAAGAAGATCCAAAGTGTAGGCTGCGCAGACAAAGGGATGAGACGATCAATCACATTCTGTGTGAATGTCCATCACTGGCACAGAGAGAATACAAAAAATGACATAACCAAGTTGCAAGGGCCCTCCATTGGGACTTATGCAGAGTGTATGGATTAGACCAAGAAAAGTGGTCTGAACGCACCCCGAGACCTGTTGCGGAAAATGAGGACATAAAACTCTTGGGATTTTATGATACAGACAGATAGAAAAATAACACATGACTGTCCAGACATTATTCTTTTGGACAAGAGGAGTGAGTTATGCCAGATAATAGATGTTGCCTGTCCTAGTGACAAAAGAATTCAAGATAAGGAAAGAGAGAAAATAGACTGATACACAGATTTGGCGATTGAAATTAAGAGATGATGGAAGGTCAAGAGCATCAAAACTGTGCCCATAGTCATTGGAGTATTGGGAATGTTGACCAACCAATTGAAGAAATACTTAAAATACCTTAATGTCCATGTTAAGCCAGCAATGATCCAGAAAACTGTATGATCCAATGATCCATTACACGGTTTTAAGGCACTTTGCGGAGGCATAAAAACTGTGTAATGCACGCTTACGAGTTGATCATCCCTTACATATGCACCCTACCGCTATGCTACAATTTCACTGTGTCATGCAGAGCCATTTGAGTTAATGGCTGAATCATTTAGTCCAATGGAGATTTTAGTGAAGGTGTTTCTTTCATATTACGATTTCTAACTCAAAGATGGTAAATCCAATCCATGAAAATTGTCAAAATTGTGTTTGTAGTGCCAAAAATATGGGAACACGAGTAAGTTAGAAAACCGTGCGTTTAACCTTCGCAACCTGAATTTTCTTGTCTCATTTAACATTGGAGTTAATGGAGTTTCGGTGAGCGGTCCCGTTGCTTTTCGGCTCATACAGCCAAAACCGTTTGTCCAATTGCTTCCATAGTTACATTTTCGTGACTAGCACAACTTTTGCTACAACTTGGATTTAAAAATGTTTATGTATAGTGAAAACTGCGGGAGTTAGAGCAAGTTTAAGAGAAGACTTCTTAACAGTTTTGCAGCTGTTCGCCACTCTAATGGTCATGTCACCACACTCTAAGTTCCCAGAATTTATTTATTTAAAAAATATTTTAAAAAATTATGGAACTTACAAAAAAGTTGAACTGTAAAGAAATTATCCAAGCTTAGCATAACATTTTACACTTTGAATAACGTTTCTAGCTAAAAGTATGACAGAGTTAAAAATAGCTGAAAATAGTTAAATTTTGAAAAATCTGTTTCATTGTTTCCTATGGGACAAAAATATTGAAATAAAAGTTAATAACTCAAAAAGTATGAAAGATATCAAGAAGATGAATATGAGAAACATAATTCAGAACAAGCTGAATTTTTTAAAGTTGGAATGAAGTTTCTAGGTGAAAGTATGTAGGAGTAGTTAGCACAGAAATCGGAGGATAAAGAAAGAAAGAAATAAAGAGTGGGAAGAACATGTGCCACGAATGATGGGTTTCCCATAATTAGCGTTGCCATTAACAATCATGACATATAGCTTTGCTTCAACGAGGAAGGCTACAATGAGATTGCATGGACGGTAATTAAGTGAAATTTCTCGTTTCTCTCGTTTCTTGTTTCATTAGATAATTGTCTTTCATACAGTCTCATATTATAGCCTTCCTGCAACTTTCCCAGAAGCCGAACTGCAAAGTCTTCATGAATGACTTTGCTGCCTTAAAAGATCTAGGCACAGTGGTTAAAGTGGGCCGGAACGGTATGGAACTGCTTTCCGCCACCTTAGTTTGAATTGAAATATTTATTAGACTAAAGCTGCTTTCATATTGGACATGAACCGAATTTTTCGCACGACAGATTACATTCAAAGTCAACGCAAAGACGCGAATATCGCGTCTTTGCGTTGACTTTGAATGTAATCTGTCGTGCGAAAAATTTGTTTCGCTTCCGATGTGAAAGCGCCTTAACAGTAGCGCCGCGGACTACAGATCATTTTCACATGCCACTCTCTCAAAAGCATCAAGATGCTCAACAAATCTGAGCGCAACATCAGTCAATATTATGTCTCTGCAGACCCGGAGGCAGCAGTTTCAAGACCGCACTTTCAGGACCGCAGTTCTAGGACCCTCTGGTTTTCTGCGACAGCGCCACCTATCGAACTGGATGACTGCAAGACCCGGAGGCAGCAGTTTCAGGACTGCATTTCTAGGACCTTAGGTTTTCTGTGACAGCGCCATCTATCGAACTGGATGACAGCAAATACTATTGACTGTCTAGCGATAATATTGAAGGTTTATTCTACCCAAATGCCAAAATAATTGTGATTCATTATTCTTTTTAATTGTGATTCATTACTCAAGGTTTATTCGACCCAAATGCCAAAATAATTGTGATTCATAATTAAAGTTTTAATTGTGATTCATTATTAAAGGTTTATTCCACCCAAATGCCAAAATAATTGTGATTCATATTATCCCAAAATCATCAAAATATGCAGATTCACGCCCACATTTCCAGGACCACAGTTCTAGGCCCCTAGGTTTTATAATATTGGAGGTTTATTCCACCCATATACTAAAAGTACCTTAAATATTGTATTAACTATAATATTGGAGGTTTATTCCACCCATATACTAAAAGTACCTTAAATATTGTATTAACTATAATATTGGAGGTTTATTCCACCCAAATGCCAAAATAATTGTGATTCATATTATCCCAATATCATCAAAATATGCCTAAAATTCTTAAAATGGCTCTAAAACATACCAGAATCATTTTACCTTACATTTTGTTCAGAATCATAGGACATGTCTTTTTTTGTGAACAACCTTTTTATTGAAATACAAAAAAAAGTTGCAATGTAATTTGCATAAGCGCAGCTTGAAATCTGCACAGCAGGGTAAGGGCAGGGGTTCTCAACTGGTCTCACATTGGGACCCACATTTTCCCATGGTCATTACTTTGTGACCCACTTTTATAGAATCCAAACCAAGAAAATATATTTTTCAAAAACAGCCTTTGAAAACACATACGCCATCTTTTTAAACATATATGCGCAAAGTGGATTTCAGAGCACTTTATTAAGAAAATGAGGAACATGAAAACTGCATTAGTGAAGAACATGCAATTAAATACCAAAACTGCACAAAATAAATAAGGCCACAAAACTTAATATTTCACGTCTATGAATCTCTCTGCATTCAGAGCACAAAATGAGGAGGAACATGACAATTGCATGTATAAAAGTGAATAAAATAAAATATCAAGACTGCACTTATTTTTTAAGCATTTTATTCCATAAAACCTGTTTAATTTGAACATATTTCCAGTGGCTGGAGGTGAGATGGTGGGGAAAAGGGAAGGTTGCCTTGCCTCACAAATACTTACAGTGCCGAGAAAAAAGTATTTGCCACCTGACTGATTTCTTACTTTTTTGCATATTTTTCACACTTAAATGTTTCAGATCATCAAACAAATTGAAATATAAGACAAAGATAACCCGAGTAAATACAAAATGCAGTTTTTAAATGATGATTCATTTAATAAGGGGAAAACCTACCTGGCCCTATGTCAAAAAGTATTTGCTCCCCCCCCCCTTGTTAAATCATGATTTGACTGTGATTAGCCACATTTTTTGAGTCCAATTTCACTAGTGTAATGTGGAAAAAAAAAAAAAGCCATTAGATGGCAGTATTGACATTTTTTTTTGTTAAGCCCAGTCTGGAGCTAGGTTTTGGGGCATGTCCTGGGCATGTCTCTGAGGGCCGAGGGGAATGTCCCAGAGAATTGGAGAAAAGTCTGGAAGGTGGGAGGGGGCTGGAAAAGAGTATATAAGAAGAAAAATTGAGAGAGTGAAAGGTAGTAGGAGAACTTGCAAGGAGAAATTGTGGAAGGATACATTTGACCAGACCTGTCACTCTTTTCAAGACCTGTGAAGCTTTTTGTGGATTTTTGCCTGTGTTGGAGCACTTTCCTGTCCTAGGACATCACAACATAGCAGCCCCATCTCAATTACCAAGGGACTGTAAATATCTCATTTTTTTTAAATTTCAATCTTGGTCAGAGTAGATTGTAGATTAGTTCAAAGTGTTTGTTTAATTAAACCTGTTAAAGTTTTAAAATTTTGTCTGTCATCCCTTGCTGTCCGTGACGCCATAACAAATTGGGGGCTCGTCCGGGATAGACCATTGTGCGAGTCATTAATTGAAAATCTAAAATTTCAAATTGTGAAATTGTTTTTTGAATTTTCCTAGATTTATATTGACAGATCAACAGCAATGGATGATTTCTTGGCATCACCAACCGTAGAGGTTTTGAAGTCTTTTAAAAAGACAGAACTGCTAGAAATTTGCCGACAGTTAGAGCTGACAGATGTAAAACCAGCCATGCGAAAAGCAAGACTGGCTAGAGAGATTGTTGAATATTACATTGATGAAAATGTGTTTGCACCAGGAGATCTGGAACAGTTTCCAGTGGAAAATCCAAATGTAGAAATGGAACTTAAATTAAAAAATGCTAGAGATTGAAAGGGAGGAAAAAGAAAAACAACGAGAGTTTGAGAGAGAGAAAGAGGAAAGAGCAGAAAGAGAGAGACAGAGACAGAGAGATTTCGAGTTACAGAAGTTAGACAGAGAAGAAAGGCTCCAAATGGAACTACTAAAAATCAAAATGGAAGCTGAAAACAAATTTCATGCTAGCCAGGAGGTAAAGCTGGTGCCTCCATTCTCAGAAAAGGAGGTTGATAAGTATTTCCAGTGCTTCGAGAAGGTAGCTAAGAGTTGTCAGTGGCCAAAGGAACACTGGCCTCTGATGTTGCAAACTGTCCTCAAGGGTAAAGCTCAACAAGCCTATTCGGCTTTGTCTGCAGATGATTCCTCTGATTATGAGGTTGTCAAAAAGGTTATTTTGACAGCTTATGAGTTGGTTCCAGAGGCTTACCGACAGAAATTCAGAGGTCTGAAGAAATCTGACAATCAGACTTATGTGGAATTTACTAACGAGAAGAAGGTTTGCTTTGAGCGCTGGTGTACTTCTATGGAGGTCAAGGATGATTTCAACTCACTAAAAGAGATGGTGTTAGTTGAAGAATTCAAGAACTGTGTCAAGAATGATATTAAGACCTACCTTAATGAGAAGCAAGCACTGAATTTGCAATCAGCTGCCAAGTTTGTAGACGAATATGTTCTCACACATAAGTCCAAATTTCAGTCCAGCAGTAACAATAGATGGTCCCAATTTCAGAAGAAAGGTAACGGTGATACCCAAGATTCCTCACCCAAAGACAAAGACAAATCTGGTGATGGTGCTCACAAATCCAGTCAAAGGTCTGATCAAAGTATGAAAGCTGACAATGACAAAAGTGGTCTAGTTTGCAATTATTGCCAGAAATCTGGTCATGTTTCAACTAAATGTTGGTTCCTTAAAGCTAAGAAAGAAAAAGAAAAGGATGCCAAACCCAATGCCTTTGTGAAGACAAGGTTAGAAACCCCTGTAGTAGATGACCAATCTGCTAAATTGCCTGCTCCTGTGAGGCTAAGAAGCCTGATACTGCTGACTTTGTGAGGGAGGAATTTCTTCCATTTATGTCAGAGGGATTTGTGGCTCTGAATGAGCATTCTCCTCCTGCACCCATATATATCCTAAGGGATACCGGAGCTTCTCAGTCACTTTTGTTGATGGACTCCTTGGAGTTACGTGATGAGATCGCTTCTGGGGATTTAATACTTGTACAAGGTATTGAAGGGAGGACTGTATCTGTACTCCTGCGCTCTGTATTCTTGAAGTCAGATTTAGTTACAGGACAGGTAAAGGTGGGACTTATGTCACATCTACCTATCAAGGGTGTTTCTCTGTTGCTAGGCAATGACCTGGCTGGGGGCAATGTAGTTCCCCCTGTTCATCTTACTTCACAGCCGAGCACTGAAGATGGCGATGAAGACCCATCTCTGTATCCTTCCTGTGCAGTGACCCGTGCTATGGCTAAGAAGGCTCAAGAAGAAGATGATGTGGTGCTGTCCAGCACATTGAATAGTCATGACTCAGGTGGTTCGCCTCATAACTCTGTTCAGCCTACTATGGTTTCTCCGTTTGAGGACTTATCAGACACTTTTATCAGTTCTCTGTTCAGCCAGCCAGATGGGTCTGGTGATTCTGATGTGTCTGGAGACTTGTCTCTGTCCAGAATGTGGTTGATTCAGGAGCAAACCAATGATCCTGAAATTTGTGTACTAAAGAAGAGAGCCCTTCCTGATGAAGAAATAGACGCAGTTCCAGTTGGGTATTATCTCAAGGATGGAGTGTTGATGCGAAGTGGCGCCTCCTGATATCCCTGCCAATGCAGATTGGGCAGTGGTCAAGCAAATTGTTGTTCTGAAGGTCTACAGGAATGAGATCTTAACAATGGCTCATAGTTTGCCTTTAGGAGGTCATCTTGGTGTTAACCAAGACTGTTGACAAGATCATGAAACACTTCTTCTGGCCTAGACTTCGGAAAGATGTTTCCAACTTTTGCAAAACCTGTCACACTTGTCAGGTAGTTGGAAAACACCAATTAGACCCACCTGTAGCTCCATTGCAGCCTATCCCAGCATTTGGGGAGCCCTTCTCCAAGGTCATTGTTGATTGTGTTGGTCCAAACCCAAGACTGGATCTGGAAATCAGTACTTGTTGACAATCATGTGTGCATCTACCAGATTCCCTGAAGCCATACCTCTATGCAACATCAAGGCAACTGCAATCTCGAAGGCTTTGATAAAGTTCTTCACGTTGTTTGGCCTTCCCAGGGAAATTCAGTCAGATCAAGGTAGCAATTTCACTTCCGGATTGTTTCAGCAGGTTGTGTATGAACTAGGTGCGAAGCAGATTCTTTCCAGTGCCTATCATCCAGAGAGTCAGGGTGCCTTAGAGCGGTTTCATTCCACTCTCAAGACAATGATGAGGACTTATTGTTATGACCATGAGAAAGACTGGGATGAAGGTGTTCATTTGCTGTTGTTTGCAGCTAGAGAAGCAGTGCAGGAGTCTACTGGATTCAGTCCGTTTGAGCTAGTGTTTGGCCATGAAGTGAGAGGACCTTTGCTATTGTTGAGTGAACAATGGCAAGAGAAAGAGCCGCATATCAGTCTGTTAGACTATGGTAGCAAGTTCAAGGAAAGACTGCGTGCAGCTTGTGACCTAGCCAAGGAGAACTTGAAATCAAGTCAGGGAAAAATGAAAACTTGGTATGATCATAAGGCTAGAAGCCGTGAGTTTAAACCAGGAGACAAGGTCCTTGTGTTGTTTCCCTTGCAGTCCAATCCATTGCAGGCTAGATTTCATGGTCCTTATGAAATTCTGACAAAACTCAATGATCTCAATTACATTGTGAAGACTCCAGATAGGAGAAAGCCAAAACAGTTGTGTCACATTAACATGCTGAAGCCTTATCATGATAGGAATGCTAGGGTTGCAGCTGTCACTTCAGATCCTCCTATGGCCGAGACTTGTGAAGATGAGGGGGAGTTTCAAGAGGATGAACCTAGAATTAGAGCTGAAGTTCTTTCATGTAAATTGTCAAATTCTGAAGTGTTGCAAAATCTTGATGTAAAACTCCAGCACTTAGAACCCTCACAGAAAGATCAGTTTGAGAGGTTGATCAAGAAATATAAAGATCTATTTCCTGATGTTCCAAAGAGAGTTTCTATAGCCTCTCATGATGTAGATGTTGGTGATGCCGAACCAATAAAACAGCATCCGTACTGGATGAATCCTGAAAAGAGAAAGATTGCTGAGAAAGAGGTTGAGTACATGTTAGAACATGATATTATCAGACCCTCTAACTCAGATTGGAGTTCACCCTGTGTTCTATTTCCAAAACCTGATGGAAGTACTAGATTCTGTACAGATTATCGCAAAGTCAATGCTGTAACTAGAACTGATGTGTTTCCAATACCTTGGATTGATGATTGTATCGATAGAGTAGGGCAAGCAAAGTTTCTGAGCAAGATTGATTTATTGAAGGGTTATTGGTGTGTGCCTTTAACTGAGAGGGCCAAGAGCATCTCTGCTTTTGCCACACCATCTGGGTTATACCAGTATGAAGTCCTACCCTTTGGCATGAAAAATGCCCCAGCCACGTTCCAAAGGATGATACAGTCCACAATCGCCGGATTGCCACACACGGGTGCGTATATCGATGACCTGATCACATGGAGTGACTCCTGGGAAGAACATCTGAAAGATGTGGAGAGTGACTTTGGTTGTGCTACTGTCACTTGGCTACGTCATAGGCCAGGGTAAGGTGGCACCCATAAATGCTAAAGTCCAAGCCATCATGGACTTTCCAGTTCCTGACAACAAAAAGCTTTGCGCCGCTTCCTTGGAATGATCGGTACTACCGCAAGTTCTGCAAGAACTTTGCTGAGATTGCTCTCAGTCTCACCAACCAACTGAAGAAAGGCATAAAGTTCACTTGGGATGAAGCATGCCAAAGAGCCTTCGATCGCCTGAAGTCTCTGCTGTGTCACTTCCCCATGCTCAAATCTCCTGACTTCAACAAACCGTTCTCCATGGCGGTCGATGCTAGCGACCAAGCTTGTGGATCTGTGCTCCTACAGAGAAGTGACTCTGATGACATTGAGCATCCCGTGGCATACTTCTCCAGGAAGTTCAATCGCCACCAAAAGAACTATTCCACAATTGAGAAGGAGCTGTTGGCTCTGGTTCTATCCTTACAACACTTTGAGGTTTATGTTTGTACAGGGCAAAAGCCAATGATTGTATATACTGACCACAATCCATTAAAATTTTTGAGTAAGATGAAAAACAAGAATCGGAGATTGTTGAATTGGAGTTTGATTTTACAGGAGTTTGACTTGGAAATTAAGCATGTAAAGGGTACTGATAATGTAATTGCTGATTGCTTATCCCATGTTTGAGTATGTGTATATATATCACGTGTTTATTTCCATATTGTATTATATGTATATATATACAAGTGTCTACTCAACGATTTTTGTATTGAAAAGAAAAATTGAGGTGTAATGTGGACAAAAAAAAGCCACTAGACAGCAGTATTGACATTTTTTTTTTGTTAAGCCCAGTCTGGAGCTAAGTTTTGGGGCATGTCCTGGGCATGCCTCAGAGGGGAATATCCCAGAGAATTGGAGAAGAGTCTGGAAGGTGGGAGGGGGCTGGAAAAGAGTATATAAGGAGAAAAATTGAGAGGGTGAAAGGTAGTAAGAGAAATTGCAAGGAGAAATTGTGGAAGGATACATTTGACCAGACCTGTCACTCTTTTCAAGACCTGTGAAGCTTTTTATGGATTTTTGCCTGTGTTGGAGCACTTTCCTGTCCTAGGACATCGCAACATAGCAGCCCCATCTCAATTACCAAGGGACTGTAAATATCTCATTTTTTTTATTTCAATCTTGGTCAGTAGAGTAGATTGTAGATTAGATCAAAGTGTTTGTTTAATTAAATCTGTTAAAGTTTTAAAATTTTGCCTGCCATCCCTTGCAGTCTGCTACGCCATAACAAATTGGGGCCATAACACTAGCCACACCCAGGCCTGATTACTGCCAGACCTGTTGAATCAAGAAATCACTTCAGTAGAACCTGTTTGACAAAGTGAAATAGGCAAAAAGATCTAAAAAAGCAACATGTCGTGCCGCGAACTGAAAAAATTCAAGAACAGATGAGAAACAAAGAAATTGACATCTATCAGTCTGGAAAGGGTTGCAAAGCCATTTCTAAGGCTTTGGGACTCCGGAGAATCACTGTGAGAGCCATTATCCACAAATGGAGAAAACTTGGAACAGTGGTGAACCTTCCCAGGAGTGGCTGGCCGACCAAATAACTCCAAGAGCGCATCGACGACTCATCCAGGAGGTCACAAGGGAACCCAGAACAACAACTGAAGAACTGCAGGCCTCACTTGCCTCAGTTAAAGTCAGTGTTCATGATTCAACAATAAGATAGAGACTGGGCAAAAATGGCATCCATGGGAGAGTTCCAACGCAGAAACTACTGCTGATCAAAAAGAACACAAAGGCTTGTCACACATTTGCCAAAAAACATCTTGATGATCCCCCAAGATTTTCGGGAAAATATTCTGTGGACTGAGGAGACAAAAGTTGAATTTTTTGCAAGGTGTGCGTCCCGTTACATCAGGTGTAAAACTAACACAGCATTTCATAAAAAGAACATCATATCAAAAGTCAAACATGATGGTGGTAGTGTGATGGTTTGGGGCTGCTTTGCTGCTTCAGGACCTGGACGACTTGTCATAATTGATGGAACTATGAATTCTGCTCTCTACTGGAAAATCCTGAAGGAGAATGTCCAACCCTCAATTTGTGATCTCAAGCTCAAGCCCACTTGGGTTACGCAGCAGGACAATGAGCCGACACACACCAGCAAATCCACCTCTGAATGGCTTGAAAAAAAAACAAAAGGAAGATTTTGGAGTGGTCAAGTCAAAGTCCGGACTTAAATGCGATTGAGATGCAGTGGCATGGCCTTAAGCAGGCCATTCATGCTCAAAAACCCTCCAATGTGGCTGAATTAAAACAATTATACGAAGAAGAGTGGGCCAAAATTCTTCCACAGGGATGTGAAAGACTCATCACTTATCACACATGTTTGATTGCAGTTCTTGTCGCCGAGGGTGGCACAACCAGTTATTAGGATTTAGGGGGCAATTACTTTTTCACATAGGGCCAGGTAGGCTTGGATAGCTTTTTCCCCTCAATAAATGAAATCATCATTTAAAAACTGCATTTTGTATTTACTCGGTTGTCTTTGTCTAATATTAAAATTTGTTTGATGATCTGAAACATTTAAGTGAGACAAATATGCAAAAAAATAAGAAATCAAGAAGGGGGCAAATACTTTTTCACGGCACTGTACATGCTTGCAGAAGTCTGCTTTGCGCAGAAGCATTGCCTTGCAGTACATGCAGTGCCATTGAGGTCGGCAGTTCAAACCACATCTGTGAATGGTATACCCTGAAATATAGGAACATAAGAAACATAAGAATTATCATATTATCAAGTATTTTATAAACTTTGAAATGTAACTTATCAGTAATCTAAATCTGAATCAAGTATCAGGTCACCACAATCAAATTAGAGTACTGCCACAGGGACATTGGACTTTAGGGAGTGAAAGGTCATGCAAGATGAGTGAATGGAAAGTGCACTTAATTCACTCACCCTCTTTGCTGATGCCAGAGCCAAGAGGAATGCAGGTTTGCCTGGTCCAAAGGCTCAAACGGTGGACCTGCAAGACCATCCAATCCTCTTGTTAAGCCGTGGCGTAACGCATCACGTGATAATACTGTTTACGGGTCCAAACTTGCTTGACACTGTACTGGCAGTATGCCACAGCATTTTATTCTGATGTGCGTTCATCAGTCAGACATGTCCGGAGTTGTCATTTCATCGCTTGCCGGTTGATGACAAGGTGAAGGGTAGATGGACACAGCTCATAAGGAAAGTTATAAAGAATCCAGTGAAATGTTGGCCCGATGCGAGGAGTCCAGTATTCCCTTCATTCAGATTAACATTTGCAAGTGGGCCTTCTAGCAAGCCCCGTTTACATCGGTGTTCGCCGAGTATATACTTTCACTTTCCGGGAGCAGGATCCATTTGACTTACGCTCAACCCCACTTTACTGACCTCCATATTCCCCTTGCTCTCACCAGCACGGGACCCACACGGTTCGAATTATAGGATATTAATCCCTTTTTGACCTGTTCAGGGACTTCAGAAAAGAAGTTTGCCTGCGTGAACATGGTAACTGGCTCGGCCATGTCTACAGTGTACTGCATGTGATTTTGTTATGTTTGGACCCGGAAGCAGCATTATCATATGATGCCTTACGTTAGACTTAACATGAGGATACTGTCTGAAGATCCCACTGAGGAACCAGGCGTTGAATAGGGGGTGTCAGCCTGTGGACTCCACGCAGAAACTGTTTTACCAGAGGGTGGCTTCTAACTGTGAAGTGGCCTAGACCATTGTGACTTGCTGTAATCGCCGCCGCAAACACCCCTAGGGTGGATGCTGTGCGACCACTTTCAAACAGCCCTTGCAGAAAATGTACAATACCCTGCAGAAAGCATGAGCGTGGTTCCATATTTCTGATCTTGCACCAGTTAGCAAATATCTGCCAGCGGACTGCATAAGCCCGGGATGTGGACTGGCCCAGTTGCGGACAGAGACAGTAATTCAGGCCGGGAATTTTGACTCCATCCCAGGCCACTGCCACCCCGTTCACATAAAGCACCAGACTGCTAATCCTGTAAGCTAACCCTATTTGTTGATGCAACGGGAACCAGACTAGCCATAAATTTGGCCACTATCATCTTCTGGGAGGAAAGTTATCCAGATAACAAAATGTGAAAAAATGGGACTGGGAAAAATCTGAACACTGAATTTTCATTGTATACTACGACTAAAGGCAAACTCTCAAAAACCCACTAGGAATACACTAATCATATAAAAAGTAGGGGATATTGGATTTACAAGTACCATGAAATGCAGATCATGAGGTCAGGAAGGAAACAAATGACATAAAAACATTAAGGAAACATTTGTCAATTTATTCAAAACCCTGTGTACAGTCAGTAAAGGACAGATTCTCCAGAATAAGGGTCGACACAAACATAGGGTCACACAGCAAATTTACCACCATTGTGAAACAGAGTCAGTAGCGGGTAAAACCCCCTCGGTTGGCTAGACAAGCTTGAATTCGGCGTGGCATACTCCTAACGAGACGTCCCAGGTCATTTTGGGGAATGTTATTCCATTCCTGTTGCAATGCTGCAGCAAGTTCTTGGACATTGGCAGGAGGTTGTTGACGTTGGCGTAGTCGCTGTCCAAGCATGTCCCAGACATGCTCGATGGGGAAAGGTCCGGACTGAGTGCTGGCCATGGTAATGTGGTGATATTCTGCTGCTGGAGGTAATCTGTAACGATCCTGGCCCTATGACATCTGGCATTGTCATCTTGGAAAATGAAACGGCGGCCATAACGACGTGCAAAACGGCACAACATGGGGTGCCAAGATGTTGTCCCGGTAGTACTGCCCTGTGACACGTCCAGCAACAACATGCAAGTCTGTTCTGCCGGCAGCAGTGATGCCTCCCCACACCATTACAGATCCACCCCCATACGGATCATGTCTTATGAGTTAACGCCATGGAAACGTTCGTTACGCCGGGCGCCAAACCCTCCTGCGCCTGTCAAGGAAGTCCACAGTGAACCTCGACTCATCTGAGAAGATTACGTTGTTCCATCGGGCGATTATCCCAGCGTTGATGATGACGACACCATTGGAGTCTGGCCCTAATGTGACGATCCCTCAAACAGGGAATGACACGAGGACGTCGGGCGTGTAAGTGAAATCTGTCCAGACGATTCCTGATGGTCTGGCCACTCACTACCAAGCCAGTATCCCTTTGAAGTTGAGACCTTATCTGATTTGCTGTTACCATTTGATTTCTCAAGACAATAGTGCGGATGAATCTGTCCTGAGCCTGAGTTGTTGCCCTTGGTCGACCGGATCGTGGTCTATCCTGAACAGACCCTGTAGCACGATGTCTGGACCATAATCTGCTGATGACAGACTGGGAAACATTCATTGCCCTTGCCACAACGACCTGTCTTGTGCCAACCTGTAGCATGCTAAGGGCACGTAACCTCTGCTCCTGTGTTAGACGGCGCATGGTCTCTGTTTATTTAACGACTTCAACCCTGATAATCTGATGCTTTCTCTTCAAAATCTTCCTTTACAGTGGCTCTAACCTTCCAATTCAGAGTCATGCAAATTTGTGGCACAACCCCCTTGATCATCAATAGCATCCCGTGCAGATCGTGAGAGTGTCATTGATGTGTTTGGGTGATGAATTTCTTTGGAAATGCTTCCTCAGTAAGGAACTATACAACATGGTTTCGTATCCCTTTGTATATGTGAAAATTTTGATCTCAAAATAAAATATCCCCTACTTTTTTTGAATAGTATATTATCATAGCAAGTACAAATACACAATTAGCCTACTTTGGTTAAAAAAGGAAAGTGAAAGACAGTTGGCTCAAATGTTCAATTGCTTATATTTATTTTCAAGCATCGTGTATATCAAAAGTATCAAAACTACATGCGCACATACACACACATATGAATTTAACATAAACTACAATGGTGTAAATAATTTTAAAAAATTGTTTACAATGCTCACTTTTTTGTCAAAAAAGCAGACCAGTGAGAGTAATAATTAAACGCCACTAGTAAACCAGTAAACCAGCTCAAATGTCTATATTTATTTTCAAGCATCAAGTATATCCAAAGTATCAAAACTACACACACTCACACACACACACGCACATGCACAGACACACACACCCACATTGTAAATACTACCCACTGAATGCCACCAACTAAAGCAAACTGTAGTTACACAAAAATATATCATAAATATATGATAAAAAAATCAGCATCTGTAGTCCAATGCAATGTGCTGCATTGGTTTCTCGGCTGTTCTACTGATAATAACTTCAAAAGCATGCTGTCATTGTCAATTGTCAACATTGTCAATTTTATGAATTGTATAATCAGCAGTTTTAACTACTTTTTCAAAGTAGCTTTAGTTGACCAAACTAGATTTTTTCCTAGGATAGCTTTTCTATCGTTACACCACTTTCAGGGTAAAGTCAATGGTGGCTTCAAAAGCTATGCTTTTAAAGTAGCTTCCCCAACATTGGTTATTTTTTTAATTGGCTATCACTAAGTGGAACTTATTAAAGAGGCAGCAGGTAACTTTTTAACTGGCAACCCGGTAGCGGTTTTATATGGCTGTTGCAAACGGATTCAGTTTGGCTGACAACAGAAAGGGCAATAATATTGTCTGTCCATTGATATTCATTCAGGTTGGGTGATTGAATCACAAGTCAGTCACTGCCTTGTTCTTTCATTAGGTTAACAGGTTGTCATCATCTGACTAGAGATTCAGCCACCCTAATTGGATAGATGTACTTCTTCATATGAGTATCAATGGCTATCATCTTTTCCGTTGCCATTCAGACCGAATCCTCTTGCTACCAACAGCAGTATAATAACATTACTGGCTCGCCAGTTAAAAAAATTATCGGTTGGCTCTTCCAGTTAAAAAAATCATCGATTGGCATTTTCAGTAAAAGCTAGCCATAATAGATGTGGGTCTGTTTAAGCAAATATTTTTGACCGACCTGCTCCTTACTGGCGAACGTCAGCAATTTCTGACGACTTCGCTGCTTCTGTGGCCAGTGTTTTGCATGTTTTAATCCTCTCCCTCTCCACTCCGCATTTACGTTTTGTTTGCTCCATGTTTCCAAGCGCGTCTAAAAAGCAGGTAATGGTTGACCGCTCTGCGCGTCTCTGGGTGGCGTAATGGTTTCATTTTCACAGCAATCACCTGATTTGTGGATTCTGAGCGGTCCGTCAATTAATTCCTAATTCGGATATTAGCCTATGGCAGGTCAAGCTGGCTGCACGGCTACAGTTAGGCCACCGGGCAATGTCCCGGTGCTCCTGAAGGCCAGTCCGCGCCTGGGACTGGGCACGTGCACTTTGGATTGCGGTGACAACCGGATCAGGCAGACCTAATTCACTCAATTACCCTTTCAACTTCCAGACCATGACAGGTTGTCTCAGCATCGGGCGGAAACTGATGGTGGCCTTTGCCTACCCAAGGCCATAGGTAGGCTTGGTATCAGCCATGGGCCTGCCACTGCCAACTGGACCAGGTCGGGAAACCAACTTGCTCTCAGGTTCGCAGGTGCCACAATAATTACTGACAGGTGCTGCGTCCTGACTCTGTGGAGCGGCTGCATTATTAGCCGTTGAGGTGGGAAGGCATACAGCAGGCCTTCCAGCCAGATTGGATGGGCCAACACATCCACCCCCAGTGGCAGATTAGCGGTGGGTGTCAGGGAGAGCCAATGAGGGCATAGTGCCTTTTCCATGCTCGCAAAAAGATCTGCCACCGGATGACCGAACAGCCTCTAGACTTGTTCAGCTATCTCCAGGGAGAGGACCCAGTCCTCCACGGGTAGGGCTCCCCTGGATAACCTGTCTGCCTGAGTGTTGAGGACTCCAGGAACATGCCAGGGCTTTAGGGAACATAAATGGCGGTCTGCCCACATTAAAATGGAGGCTGCCATGTTGTGCAGTGCCAATGACCGGACGCCCCCCCTGTCTGTTGAGATAGGCCACCGCTGCGGTGCTGTCTGATCTCACTAACACGTGCCTCCCTTCCAGCTGCGGGGCAAAGTGGTGCAACACCTGCCGTACCGCAGTGAGCTCCAAGAGATTGATGTGGCGCTGGGGTCCCTGCCATATGCCTCTCGCAGAAGCCGAACTGCAGGTCCAGCCCCAACCTGTGAGGGAGGCGTCCACAAATATGTGGACATAGTGGGGAACGCAACCCAGCCGAACCCCCTCGCGGAGTTGGCTGGGTGAGTTCCAAAATGCAACAACCCGCCGTACTTGAATTGGGATGCGCAGCTTGCGCTGTTGGTCCCGCCTTGGGTCCAGACAAAGGCTTAGGAACCAGCACTGACATTTTCTCATGTGTAGCAGCCCCAGGCGAACCTTTGAATGTGCTGCAGCCATCATACCAAGGAGTGACATGATTATCCTTGCTGGCACAGAGATTGTGTACATCACCTGCCGACTTAGATGCAGGATCGCTTTCGCCCGTTTGATAGATAGCCGTGCAGTCATAATCTGAGAGTCCAGCAACAGTCCCAGATATGGCATCTGCTGGCTGGGTGTTGTGGTTTTCAATCAGAAATATTTTCATATTATGAGTGTAGGAGCCATTTCTTAGTTTATTTTCCATGTACATTATTTCTTATTTTTGTGTTTGTGAGTGCGCCCTCTCAGGTGGGGAGGGCCCTAAGCATAAAGGATGGTGGCCATGGTGTACTCCAATGAGAGGGCAGGTGATAGCGCATACCATCATGGACCTCAGCCTCAGCCTCAGCCTGCTGCAGCCTCAGCCTCTTGCTATGTCAGCCTCAGCCACCTCAGCGTTCTGCAGATTATTGGAATCTGCAGCAACTATAATTTATATTTCAAGAATGAACTGCTTGTTTATTTTACACTGTAAGTTTTTGTAATAAATTGCGGTAAATACTGATAGGAAACCTTGCCCGTGAATTGTTTGATGTAAATGAGGCTGCGAGTCAGACATGCTGCACCCCACTCTCCGTGTGTTAAAAAAAACAATTGGAAAGGATGGGGAAAAATGGAATTCTAGGACCCCAAACAAAGTTTTTTGCCACTACAATTGGCAACAGCTATTTCTGTTTGTAACTCCAATGTTACTTCTTCTGTCCCACAACAGGTAGATGAAAATTTATTGGAGGAGGGAGAGAATTCAAGTGTAAGCGGTGGTCTGAGTGATGCAGGTTTGTCTGTCAGGTCCGTTAGATCCAGCTCCTCTTCCTCATCTTTACGCATAAGTGCAGAGTCGGAGTGAGCTGCTTTAATGGCCAAAGCTCTAAAGTTGCAAGAAAAGCATGCCGTTGAGGAACAAGAACAATTTCTCAGAAAAAGAAGAGAAACATTGGAGTTACAAACAGAAATAGCTGCTGCCATGGCCAAAATTTCACTATCTGAAGGAAGCTGAAATGGCACTGCATAATCCTGTACAATCTAATGCAGTTTTGATGCAAAAGGCATAGCTCATGCTACAAATGCACAATCAGATGAAAAGCCATTTAGTTCACCTCATCATTATGAAAAATATGCTCCAGCAGTTAGAAGCAAAGCAGGTGCTCAAGTTCAATTTCCCATTTTTGACTAACAACCTGATGCCAGCAGTACTATCCAACAGCAACCACCATTGACCTCAGTACATAGTGTTCCTTCCATTATTCTCCCTGTGATTTCCCAGCCAGGCCAGGACACGCAGTCAACTCTGCCACAACGGCAAATGCAAATCCCTTCCAACTCCAGTTTCATACAGGAAAATCCAGTGATCAAAATTCTGGAGAATCAAAATGATTTAACCAGGATTCTTGTAAAACAGCAACTTTTATCTACACTACCCCAGGAAAGCATTCCAATTTTTGATGGCCAAATTTTGGAGTATACTTCATTTATTAATTCATTTGAAAATGTCATTGAAACTAAAACAGACAACAACAGGGACAGATTGCAGTTCCTGATATAGTTTTCAAAAGGTCAGACTCAAAAGTTGGTCAAAAGCTGTGAGTACATGTCTCCCAGTAGAGGCTACCAAAAGGCCAAAGAGTTGCTCAGGGAAAATTTTGGTAATGAATATAAGATCTCTTGTGCTTACTTGGAAAAGGCTCTATCCTGGTCCCAAATTAAATCTGAGAACTCAAGGTCACTGCAGGATTATGCCATGTTCCTCAGGAGCTGCTGCAATGCTATGTAGGAAATGGAATATATGGAGGAACTGGACACAGTATACAACATGAGAAGCATTGTGCTTATGCTGCCATACAAGCTCAGAGAGATATGGAGCAGCAAAGCTTATGAAGAACAGCCCAACCATAGAGTAAGGATTTTAGACCTTGTATGTTTCATTGAAAAACAAGCTCATATAGCAGCTGACCCGCTTTTTGGTGACCTTCAATACCAGTCAGCCAGAGGAAGGGCCAGACCCCTAGTGAAGTCCCAGGTTTCAAAGTCCTCAGGGAGTAGTTTTGTCACAGGTGTCACTGTTGCTCAAAAGCAAAGGGAGCCTGAATCTTGTCCATTTTGTAGTTGTAAACATATACTAGAGCTGTGTAAACAGTTCTTAGAGGAAACTCATAGAAATAAGCTCAGCTTTTTAAAGCTCAAGGGGATATGCTTTGGTTGTCTCTCTATGGTCACATCAACAGAGACTGCAAAAGGCGTCTCTCCTGCAAAGTGTGCAAGCAAACTCAGCCAACCATCCTGCACATTAGTAACAGGCATAGTGCAGCTAAAGCACCTGAGAGGCTTTCTGGTGTAGCTGGAAGTGCATCAGCAGAGTTATGTGGTCATATAGGGGCCGGAGACCAAGAAAGTGTACTGTCCATTGTCCCAGTTCAAGTTAAGGTGGCAAAAAGCAGCCAGGTATTACAAGTATTAGAGCCATGGGAATTTATTAACAGCTAAGGCGAGGGCTCCTAAGCGATAAAAACCCTCTTGGGGTGGGTTATAAATGGGCATCTGAGAAGTGGTGGTGATGGCAGAGTAGCAACGGTGAATAGAATATCAGCTGCAAGTTTGGAACAGCTTCTGATTTCACAGTATAATCAGGATTTTAGTGAATTAGCATCTGAGGAAAAGACAGAGATGTCAATTGAAGACAAAAGGTTTTTAGAAATAGCCAGTGAGGCCACCCTGCAACACGGACATTACTCCTTGAAATTGCCTTTCAGGAAAGTTAATGTTAGCATGCCTAACAACTGATAAATTGCAGAACAGCGCCGGAGAACCTAAAAAGGAAAATGAACAAGGATCAGCTGTACAAACAGGAGTATGTTGCATTCCTGAATGACATTTGACAATATTTATGCGGAGCTGGTCCCACAGGAAGAATTGACAAAATCAAACAGAAGCCTTTGGTATATGCCCCATCATGGGGTTTACCACCCTAAAAAGAAAAAACTAAGAGTGGTTTTTGACTGTGCAGCTTCCTGTCAGGGTGTATCCCTCAACACAGAGCTACTGAAGGGTCCTTGTGATGTAACATTATCAGGGAATGAGAAAGGACTTTTATTTTGAAGGTGATTTACTCCCTCTAGCCACCGGTAGTTCCTGTTATGCCAGTCTGGTGTATACAAGTTCAATGTTTTCATGCGTTTTCGAGCTCCCGCTTGTTGTTTCTCTCCACGTTGTGCCTTGGAAAGCATCGCCTGTAAGTTCTGTGCCTGTTTGATGCCTGTCATAGAGACGTTGTGTATGGTCGTAATTGTGAAATAGTGTTGATAGTGAACTCTTTCTGTTCGGCTTGCTGCTAATTAGCCTGTATCTCGGTTGTTTGCTAGCCAACTCTCTTAAGGGGAATGAGATGTTTTCTGTCTCTCCTCCTTTTCGGTTACAGTATGTATTATCCTGTTGTGTTTACATTGTTTACAATTACTTCATATGGAAATCATATTCCATCTGTAATTTCGAGCCTTGAGACTGTAACATCGTGTTATGTACAGCTGTTTACATGAGTTTATCACCATTTGTTTACATGTAGTAGTATGGGCTGTATCTTTATCTCTGTGTGCAGTGTAACATGCAGCAGACAGGTATGGCAATTCTTTGTATAGTGTTTATTTGAACATATATATTTTTTGTATTTCCTTATACAGTTTTACAAAAGAAAAAAAAAAAAAGGAAAGAGGAAAGAAAAGAGGAAAAGCATGAATGGATTCTCTATGAAGCTCACTAAAGTTATGAAAGCCAAACCTTGGACTCTGTCTTTCTTGGGATCCTCATGTTAACTATCTGTCAACCTGTTTACATCACGGATACAGACACGTGGGACAGAATAGTCCTGATCTGGCTAACTCTCTTGTGGGAGTCATTTTGAGATTTCGCCAAGAGCCCATTGCTATTATGGCAGACATTAAGTCCATGTTTCACCAGGTTAGAGTGGAGAAATCTGATGTGGACTACTTGCGCTTCTTGTGGTGGCCACAGGGTGATGCCAGGCAATCCCCCCAAAGAGTACCGTATGTTAGTGCATATATTTGGTGCTGTGTCCTCCCCGAGCTGTGCAAGCTTTGCATTATTAAAAACAGCTGATGACAATGAGAGTTTATTCCCCTCTCAGGTAGCTGAAACAATCCGACAAAATTTTTATGTTGATGACTGTGTAAAGTCAGTGGCCACAGAAACTGAAGCAATTCAGCTGGTGAAAGACCTCATTGCACTATGCAGCAAAGGAGGGTTCCAGCTCACTCACTGGGTCAGCAACAGCCGGGCCGTTCTCGCTTCTGTTCCTCAGGATCACAGGGCAAAGGAAGTTAGGGCTCTGGATCTCGACAGAGACAATCTCCCCATTGAAGGGTCACTGGGACTGCAATGGTGTGTAGATTCTGACCATTTTCAGTTTAACATCCACCACAATCAGAGGCCACAAAGCCAAAGGGGAATGCTTTCTGTTGCACTCATGCAACAAAGGAGATGGATTCATGCCCCTGAGTTTTTATGGAAACCAGAGGACAGTTAGCCTGTGGAAGAAGCATTGGGCTGCAGGTCAGTGTTGGAGGATGATCCAGAGGTCAGGAAAACCACTGCTGTATTCACAATCATAGCGAAGAACACAGACACACCCACAGACCATCTAATTTCATTTTTCTGATTGGATGAGACTACTTAAGGCAGTGGCATGGTATCTTAAACTAAAGAAGGTTTTGATGTTGATTACCAAATGGTGAAAGTAACTTTCTTTAGATTGCAGCCAAAAGGTGGACACTTTCAGGACCAAGCTTAATGGTCCTGAAAAGGCAGAAACGTCAGTCATCGCCTATGTCCAGAGACAATCATTCCCAGTTGAAATGGCATCACTGGAAATCTCCCCATTTAGAGTGCATAAGAATAGTAAAATCAGCAGGCTTGATCCACCACTGGATGGAAATCTCATGAGAGTTGGTGGCAGGCTTCACAGATCTGCAATGCCTCATGAAACTAAGCACCCGTGTGTCTTGCCCAAAGATGCTCATATTTCAGCTCTTATTTTAAGACAAATCCATGAGCGTTCCAGACACAGTGGTAGAAACCACATGTCAGAGGTTCGTAAAAAATATTGGGTCATGAAGGGAAACTCAGATGCAAGAGGAATAATCTCAAAGTGTGTGGCATGTAAGCGAGAGAGAGGAAAACCAGGTGAGCAAAAAATGGCAGATTTGCCACAGGAAGGAATCCCACCCGAACTCCCTCCTTTTACCAATGTTGGAATAGACTATTTTGGCCCAATTGAAGTTAGACGAGTAAGGGGTACAGTTAAAAGGTATGGAGTCCTGTTTACCTGTATGTCCAGTAGAGCTATACATTTGGAAGTAGCCTATTCATTGGATACCGACTCATGCATTTATGCCTTGAGACGATTTATATGCCGGAGAGATCAGGTGAAGCACATAAGGTCTGATAATGGAACAAACCTGGCGGGCGCTCAAGCAGAGCTCAAAAGGGCCCTGAGTTCCCTGAATGAGGCAAAGATCCAAGGTGCTCTGCTTCCTGATGGAATCCAGTGGAGCTTCAATCCACCAGCAGCGTCCCATCTATGGTGGAGTCTGGGAAAGGCTCATAAGATCTGTCCATCAGGTGCTGAACTCCACACTCCATCAGCAAGCCATCGATGATGAAGGCTTACAAACAGTTTTTTGTGAGGTAGAATCCATTCTTAACAACCGTCTCCTCTACACTGTTTCCTCTGATCCACATGACCTAGACCCATTAACTCCAAACCACATCCTCCTGCTCAAAACGCAACCTAATCTACCCCTTGGAACTTTTCAGAAATCTGACCTCTATGCCAGGTGCCGCTGGAAGAAAGTCCAGTATATGGCTAACCTTTTTGGCACAGATGGATGAAGGAATATCTTCTCCTGCACCAGGAGAGGCAGAAATGGATTAAAGCGAGGAAGAACTTTCACATTGGAGACATTGTGCTGGTCGTGGATCCTACTGCTCCTCGAGGGTCATGGCCCTTAGACAGAGTGCTGGAGACCAAGCCTGATGCTAAAGGTCTGGTCTGCTCAGCGAGGATCCAAACAAAGATTTCAGTCATTGAAAGGCCCATAACCAAGCTGTGCCGTATCCTGGAGACTGAGGGATGACAGATCTTCTTTCTGAAGATCTAAGGCATCTATAAGGGATGTATTGTATAGACTTCATTTTTCCTGCCTACATTCTTTAGTTATTGTTTCTTGATGGTCTTGTGTAATTAATTAAAGTAATTGATTCTGTAGAGGACAATTAGGGGCCGGAATGTAGGAGCCATTTCTTAGTTTATTTGGTAACACTTTATTTGAATGGGTGTGCATAAGACTGACATGACACTGTCATATTCATGATATGACACCTGACATGAACATGAATGAATGCTTATGACAGTTGTCATTAAGTGTCATTCGATAAATTATGTCACTTTAGAAGCAAAGCTGACATTGTTTGAGATGTCTTTGTGATGACAACTTGACATAAACCAAGACAACACAAAGTTGACTTTATCTGAGATGTCTATGTTATGACAACTTGACATAAACCAAGACAATGCAAATTGGACATTATTTGTACTGACATTCTGCTTTTCACACCCCATTTTTAATACCTTCATCACAGGAAATATCTTCCGAATACGGTTCAATGGTTCAATAATGTAATGTCTGCTTCTTACTTGTTTTTCTCTTTTATCATTAGTTGGCATCCTTTGCAAAATAACAACTTCAAGGCTACTTCATTGTTTAAGAGGACTTAAACTGAACTTAAACTCAGGTGCGAGCCTAGTTGCTCCAACGCCCTGCGGGCAGATTCCAGACAGTCCGCCATTGTCTGAATATCTGGACCAAACAGCGAAGTCATGGATATCCGTGCATTGATGAGGAGCCATTTCTCACGATCCTTTAGCGCTGAAAACCCCACCAAAGATGACGGTGGCAGTGCACATACTTCTGTCCCCATTGATGGCAAACGCCTGTGACATCCGGAGCATTGTCGCCACCAATGTCTGGATCTCCAGGATCTCTGCAGTGGAAAACTCTGTTTTCCTATGGGTCAGCCGGTCAACCGAGCCCGCCAGGAAAGCCTTATTGACAGCCAGTGCTACCACCTGAGCAGCACTGGAATAGCAGTGGTCGAAAAGGCTCGCTGTCATCCTGTCCTTCTCGGATGGGAGTAGCGGCCAACCGCCTGGCCAAAGGGAGGCAGAGGGGAGGAGGCAGACCCGGACTGCGTCCTCAATCGCCGGCACACCCTAATCCCACTCCCGATCCTCCACGGTTGAATATGGGCCATAGGCCACAAGCAGGAGACTTGGCTCTTATAGGACTGGCCCAATCCCGTTGCATGTACCTGAAGATTGGGGACAGTCTCGAGCAGACAACTCGTGGTCATGGCCTGGACCTCGGATGCGCCAGGAGGCCAACGGTGAAATCCTCCACTTGCGTCTGGGAGGGAGGCTGAGGAGGTAGGGGCATCCCCATCTGGTCTGCCGCTGACTGCAAAAGCCCCAGAAGGTCGTCCAGCGGTTACCAGTGTTCCGGAGGCAGTTCGTCTTCCCGGAACAGGGCCATCGGGTCTTCCTCTTCGTAGAAGCGGCAATCGTTCTCTTCCTCTTACTTGTCCCAAGGCTTGGTTCGGGCTGCTGCAGGCTCCTGGGCTCATACCGGGCTAGCCTCGAGGGCACTCATGGCCCGTACAAACTGCAGTCGCCATTCGCACTCCTTTCAAGGGAGCGTAATATAGGCTGTGCAGGACTCAGCCTCCGTCTGGTGCTGCCAGCCCAGGCAAACAAAGCAGGACTCATGCTGGTCTGATGGCATCACAGGCAAGGCGCAATGAACACAAACTTAAGCCATGCTTACTACGCAACACTGGATAGTGACAATACTTTGCTGTAGTGCTTATCTCCTTTCAGGATGAGTTAAAAAGGGGAAATGAGCAGTGACAGCACCGGGCTTTAATAGGAGGTGAGGGCTGCTACTCCTCCTACAGAGCAAGAGTGCAATTTTCTTTTTCAGGCGCCGAGGCGGAGCCTCGGAGGGGTAAACCAATGGTGAAGCCCATTAGACGGCGAAGAACGTACAACATAGAACGCGGATTGCTACTCGAAACTCGCAGACACTGCCAGATTCATTCTCTGCATCCCAGCGACATCAACACTGGCAGAGCGAATCTTCTTAAAGGCAGGATTCATTGTGAGCAAGGCAAGAAGCTCACTTCTACTAAGCAATATCCACAAACTGCTTTTGGACGGGTGCATATTGTTTTCAAAATACACACTACGTGCATGTCATGTTTGATGTTTTAGTTGTCAATCTGATGGTGCCTGGAGTTCAAACATATTTTTTGAAAACCAGACACAAATCTCTGTGCTGTAAATAAGTGGAATTTACAAGCACTTTATTTAGTAGGCTACAGTTTGCAAGGTGTGTTTGTTGAATATATCCATCTGTCAGTATTGGCCTAATTTTCTCTGGAATGCATTTTCTGCGGAGCCTTGGTAAGTGCAAAAGTGAAGTTTTATTTTGTCATTCTCTAGGTGGGCTATAAGATTTACTTTATGCGCTCGTCCATTGCATAAGGAGTGTATGTTTGTCACTTCTGTTCTGTTCCAAAGTTGGGTCATTCCGTATGAAAGCAACCAATTTTCAGACAAGTTCCATGGGTAAAGTCATGGATTTTCCTCAAACTTTAAGAATGTAGCTTTTGGTGCCAAATTAAAAAAATACCAAGTTTTAGCTCAAAAACTAGTATTTATTTTCTGAGGGGTCAAAAAAAGTAAGCGTGGCACCCCGGTTGGCGAAATTAGCATTTTTCCCATTTTTAACAGGCTGTAACTCTGGAACTAATAAAGCTAACCCAATGATTTCAGGACTTGTTCCCGAGGCATTGTACTACCCTTTATTGCCAATCACAGTAGAAGGTTTAAACCCTTTTATTGTGGTTTTATTGGCTCTCAGAAATGCTAGTTTTAAAAATGGGCATCAAAACACACACATTTAAGGGTACATTTTCACACCCATTGGATATCAGCTATTACTGATGGTCAAGAGCTTTCTATAGCCACCAATTAATATCCTGTGGCATTTATAGTTCTTTGGTCATATTGACCATTATTTACCCCCCTGTGGGGAGATGACCCTTTTTCGACCCCTTTTTTCAGGATATGGGTATCCTTAAATTTTAATGAAACCTATATTTTTAGAAAGCTCTTGATGTGCACTGCCAGAAAAATAAATTTTATTCTCAAACTAGCATACCTTCGTTAAAAAGATGTTGAGTCATTTTCTTCAATTTTCTTCTTAAAATTTACCCCCTTTTAGGGATTGTTCACAATTCTTAACATCTTCACAAGTGAACAAAGAGTGCATTTTTCAGATCCTCCTCCCCCCAAAAATATACTGTAAATATTCAGTTTTACCTCAATATTTCCTCTTTTTTTAAATGTAAGAAGTGTACACAGATAACCCCATCCCCACCCCCGTGATGTTGAAAATTATGAATGGCTCCTTAAGCTGCTTTAGTTCTTACCAGTACCATGACAAGAGTCGCTGGTTTCTAAACCACTTGGTGATTCTGTCAAACTCATAATCTGAAAGAGTGTACTGCCTTCCAGATCCTGCAGTACTTGGTGCAGGGATAATTAACAAATTGTTCAGGGGAACATAACCGGAGGGGAACCTTTGCACTGGGTTAGCGTATGTTGAGGGTAGCACAGGACTATTTAAACTAGGGACTTGGAGGGCAGGGAGGTTAGTGAGTGTTACACATAGGGAAACGCAGACTGCCCTGATGGAAGCTGACAGTGTTACATGCACTATTGATGATGTACTTTTAAAGCAACAAAGCGTAGTGGGGGGCTTGAAGCAGCAGGCACATGGGAAATCGAGGGGGAAGAGCATTAGTAATAACCTAAAATGTTTTTATTTAAATGCAAGAAGCATAAAAAATACATTTCCAGAACTTGAGTTATGATTAGTGAGGGCTATGACATAGTTGGGATTACAGAGACATGGCTTAGTGAAGAGGACGGAGATGAATATAATATAGAAGGTTATAAGCTCTTTAGGAAGGATAGATGTAATAGGCGAGGAGGGGGCGTAGCACTCTTTGTGAACGAAAACATAAATGTACAGGGAAATTCCAGAAATTGAACATTCCTTGCCCTGTGAAGATATCTGGGTCAGGCTCATTGGCAAATACGAGACCGGTTTAAACATAGGAGTATGCTATCGACCGCCAGCTTTGGACAATATTGTCAATGAAATGCTCTTTAAGAGGATTAGGCAAGCTTGTAGAGGAGGAGGCACTATTATTATGGGAGACTTCAATTATCCCTGTATCGATTGGGAAATGGTTAAAGGACAGGGTAAAGGGGAGGAAGAATTTATGGATGTTATAAATGACAATTTTTTGGTGCAGTATATTAATAAACTACAAGAGAGAAGGCAATTTTAGATTTAGTGCTTTGTAATGTCTCTGATAAACTTAGCAATGTTGAGGTACTGGAGCCACTTGGGACTAGTGATCACTCTACTGTTAATTTTGACGTTTCATGGGAAGTTAAAAAGGTGTCTTCGAAAAACAAAATTTTTAATTTTAGGCGAGCAAACTTTGACAGGATGCGCTCATGTCTAAGCAAAATAAAATGGGAGACACTTCTGGACTGTGAGAGTGTAAATGAGATGTGGGAAAGATTTAAAGGGGTTTTACTTGAGTCACAATGTAAATTCATTCCAAAGGTGTCCAAAAGTAAGCTGAAAAAGCAAAATCCTCCATGGATGACCACAGCTATTTGTAGGAGTCTGAGGAATAAGAGGAATCTTTATAAGACGTACATAAAGGATAACAATGAGAATACTAAGGCTGAATACTGTAAAATGCGAGCTGTGGTCAAAAAAGAGCTGAGGAATGCTAGAAGACTATGAAAGGCAAATTGCAGAAGGGGCAAAAACTAATCCTAAGTGCTTCTTTCAGTACTGTAGCAGAAAAAGGAAAGTCAAAGAGGAGGTTAAGTGCATAAAGAATAAATATGGATTACTGCTATATGATAACGAGGATATTGTGGATACCTTAAACAGTTTTTTTGTTGAGAATTCGGCCAGAGGGCATGTCCAACGCTCAAGATTATTTTGCAGAAATTGAGGTTAGGGATAATGAAGTATTAGACAAGTTGCATAAACTAAAGGCAGATAAGGCGGCGGGTCCGGATGGCTTATATCCTAGAGTGCTCAGGGAAGTTAGTGAGATCATCTTTAAACTGCTCTCCGCTATCTTCAGACGGTCTTTAGAAACTGGAGAAATACCAAATGATTGGAAGCAGGGCAATATAATACCAATATATAAGAAAGGGGACCGTACTGAGCCAGGAAATTACAGGCCAGTCAGTTTAACTTGCATTGCATGCAAAATACTGGAATCTATCATAAAAGACGAGCTGGAATTATTCCTTGAACGTAATAATATTTTGAGGGATAGCCAACATGGTTTCTGTAAGGGAAGGTCATGCCTGACAAACCTCCTGGAATTTTTTGAAGAGGCCACCAAAACTTATGATCAGAGCAGGGCTTATGACATAATATACTTGGATTTTCAGAAAGCATTTGATAAAGTACGGCACAAGAGACTAATTTTTAAAATGAGCTCCATTGGAGTTACAGGAGGTATTCTGGAGTGGATTCAAAACTGGTTACAGGACAGAACACAAAGAGTGGTGGTCAGTGGAATCTCATCTCAGCTAGGTATGGTGGGGAGTGGCGTCCCTCAGAGATCAGTGTTGGGACCCCTGCTGTTCCTCATCTACATTAATGACCTTGATAGAAATATTGAGAGCAAATTAGTTAAATTTGCGGATGATACTAAATTGGGAGGTTTGGCAAATAGTTTAGACTCTACTAAAGTGATTCAGGATGATTTGGATAGAATCCAGAGTTGGGCAGAAATGTGGCAAATGAAATTTAATTTAGCAAAATGTGAAGTTGTACATGTAGGTAATAAAAACATTAGACAGGATTACTTCATGGGAGGTTTAAAACTGGAATGTGCTCCACATGAAAAAGATCTAGGAGTGATTGTTGACCAAACCCTCACAGGTTCTAGTCATTGTGCCGTAGCAGTTAAAAAAGCCAATCGGATGCTGGGATACATTGCCGAAAGTATTGAGTACAAATCCAAGGAGGTGATACTTCTCTTGTACAACACATTAGTCAGACCACATCTGAAGTATTGTGTACAGTTCTGGGGACCATACTTTAAGAAAGATATAGAGGTTCTAGAAAAAGTTCAGAGAAGAGCAACTAAGCTGATTCCTGGTATAAAAGATGAAAGCTATGAGAACAGGCTGAAGATCCTTAATCTTTTTAGTCTTAGGAAAAGGAGACTCAGGGGTGATCTGATTGAGGTCTTAAAATATGTAAAAGGGATTAACAAAGTGAATTATGTAGGATTCCTTCGGTCAAGTTCTGTTAGTAGAACTCGGGGTCATAAATGGAAGTTGACCAAGGGTAAATTTAGCACTGATATTAGGAAATATTTTTTCACCCAAAGAGTAATTTTGATGTGGAATAGCTTGTTGAGTCTATTGGCAGCTTAATGAGGGAATTACCTTCACCTGGGTGCGTGACGTCATTCCCGGAGTGGGGGGTGTTCCCCAGTAATTAAAGCTGAGCTGTGAACGTGGTCAGTGATGCTCCAGGGAATCAAGAACCCCTTTTTTATTTCCCCTTTCCCCAAGTTTTTAATTTTGTTAATAGTGAATAAATGAAAGTATTTTTTGAAACTAAAGAACCGCCAATGATTTTTCCCTGCACCTTACACAGCTTGCCTGACCATGTTGTTGAGGCAGAAACCTTGGGAATTTTCAAGAGCAGGCTTGACTTAAAGCTAGATGCTATTGAGTCATTGAGTATCTGAAGTGATATATTCACAATAGTTAAAAGAAACTGGCGAGCCTAGTTGGGCTGAACGGCCTGTTCTCGCCACTCATGTTATGTTATAACAAATGTCATCTTTATTCTGGGGCCACTGAAACTTCCATGTTGGTTCGTGAAGAAGCATGAATTTGACATTGACGTCCTGATATTCTTTGGATATATCCAAGGCAACTGCCAGCCACCAGTAGCTATCATACAGGCAGGCTACATAAAGTCCTGGAGAAACCTGTTCAAGGGTTGACTGTTCTTTGTGATCAGCATCCATCATCTGCCAGACTGAAACCCACTATCATCCCCAGACATGCATTAAACAATGATGGAACCATCAGGGGAAGGAATAAAGCAGTGATTATCCCTGGAACCAAGAATTTTTGGAGCATCTTCAAAATGTCTGGGGATGCTGAAACAGCAATAAATAAAAAGGCTTACCACCATGGCACCATGCTGTAAAATGTAAAATTTGAGTTCCATGTAGTTTTAAACCAGCCTGCTGAAAAATATTTTGGAGAACACTGCAATCTCTGCCTGCTGCAGAATACTGAGTGAATACATCCATCTTTACAACAAAGCCTTTCACCTGTTTCCATTTCACAAATTGGTTACTAGGCCACACACATGTCTTAAAGCACAGGCTTCGACATGTAATTACTGCCCTACTCAGTACATTGAAGAAAAATTGATGGCTTCACTGCTTCTAATCTTGATTAAGTTATGTTTTTTGAAGGGATTCTTTTTTATTCTCTGTGCCCAATACTTACCCTAGCATATCTTATTTTATTTTTTTTTAAAGATTATTTTTTTGGGAATTTTTTCCTTTATTTGACAGTTATACAGTGTAGAGAGACAGGAAGGTTGGGGAGAAGAATGGGGGAAGAAATGCAGCAAGTGACCTGAGCTGGAATCGAACCCAGGTCGCTGCGGGAAGGACACAGCCTTTATGGTACGCGCTTAGACCGATGAGCCACCGGGGCGCCCCCCTAGCATGTCTTTTTACAATCGTTTATGTTGAGGATGTTTCCAGTGGTGCAAGACTGAGAGGTACACTACCAGTCAAAAGTTTTAGGACACCCCAATTTTTCCAGTTTTTTATTGAGAATAATGCAGCTCCAGTCCAATGAATAGTTTGAAATGGTACAAGGGTAAGTGGTGAACTGTCAGGAATTTTAAACAAAAGGTAAGGTTACCCAGGTTTTTTTGTACGCCGTCCAGTAGATGAAAGGTTGGTTCCTCAGTGTGTGAGATCAACTGTCAAACATGGAGGAGGAAGCGTGATGGTCTGGGGCTGTTTTGCTGGATCCAGGGTCAGTGACTTACAAAGTGAAAGGCGCCCTGAACCAAAATGGCTACCACAGCATTCTGCAGCGCCATGTAGTACCCTCTGGTATGTGCCTAGTTGGTCAGGGGTTCATCCTACAGCAAGATAATGACCCAAAACATAAGTCCACTACCAACTACGATACCGGAAATTCTTTCACTGAGTTTGATTCAGAATTATTCTTTATTAAATTATTTATATTGAATAAAATAATATTTAGGTTACGTCTCAATACCTTCTTACAGAAAATGTATTACAAATTGTTGTAAAGAGGCCGCATATGTTATGATTCTGCCATGTACTGTTCTGTTTCTGCTCATGTTCTGCTTTGTCTAGATCATTGCCATGTTTTTGTTGTTGTCATGTTTTGTATTCCCTGCCATATCCACATTTCTGTTATCATTCCGGTCCATGTTTTTGCTCATGCCCTGCATTGCACTTTGTCTCCCCTGTCTGGTCTTGTGTTGAGCTACAGCTTTTTCCCCGAGTACTGCGTGTCACATGTTTAGGTGATTTCATGGTTTCTGGGTTTCCAACCATTCCTTCTAATCTCGTTTGCTTCCTTCACCTTGCTTTTCTATTTTACTAACAAGTACTAACAGTTTGTTATTTTGTTAAAGTTACTAACCAGAACTAACATTGTATATAGTACTAACTTACTAACGAGCACCAGGGATTGTATAGCTGCACCTTACTAATTGATTAACAAGCTCTCAGCACTCGCCCTGTTCTAGTCTCTGCCTCTTGCCTTCACTTAATCTTTGCTGCGTTTCAGCGGATCCTCCGCACCTGCTCAACTGTTCTACCTCTCATTATCTGTGCACGTTAGAACTCCCTAACCGGAGCTGTATGTTTTGTCAATAGGCTGTCTTGTGATCCCTGTCCGTGTTTTGGCTTTTGCCAATTTCATGTGGTTAGGTTCTCCCTCGTGTCTGCTCCCTTGTTAATTAGTCTGATCCTCTTCACCTGATCCTAATCATAGCATGTGACTTCCCTTGTGTGTATTTAAGCAGTCTTTTCACAGCAGTTCCCCGTCAGAATGTTTCCCTTGTTTTCGCCACGTACTCTTAGTGATTCTATTCTGACTGGACCGTCCTCGACTTACGATTTTTGGCTCTGTTTTGGTATTTTTGTCTGCATCTGTTTATTGAACCCTTTTTCTGCCCGACCACGATTACTGTGATTGCTGCCCTGGTTTTCGACTCGGATTCTGCCCTTTGGATTGTGATTTTTTGGATTGTGGACTTTGTACTGTTGCCTTCTGCCCTTCGGGGGTTTACCCCCCTCGCTTAATAAACATCACATCTATTGCATTGCTTGGTTCTCGCGACTGGTTCCTGAACGCTACCTCACAGCATATTTTAAAGTTGTTAATGTTTACACTGTCTGTGTGCTCATACTCCCTGCCAACAGGGGATGCTGCAGCACCTTCAGCACCCACCTTCTCGCACCCATGGTCCAAGCTCTGCCAGAACTACCTTCGAAAAAAGAACAAGATGGTAGGGTGGAGCGGGGTAAGATGCTCTTTGCTTATAATTCAATTTCAGCTGTGCCCAGAATGTGGCTCTTGACTTTGACAAATGCTGAGCATTTCCCTCCAGGTGGAAGTGCAACAGATGAGTCAACAGAGCAAGTGACACGTGAGAACTCAAAGTATTTGTTTTTACTGTCTTATAAAAAAAATGACCAAATGAATCATTATGCCTCAAGTATTTGAATGCTCCAGGAGTTTGCAGGACATGTCAGTGTAACTCTCTGATGCCTTCTCTATGTATGAAAGGGGTCCTGTGTCGTGATAGGAGAAATTGGGGAAAATGAGCCAAAACCAATATGGTAGTGCTGGGGGTAAGATGCCCCTAAGGAAGGAAGGCATCTTCCCCCATTTTGAGTCGTATTCATTCTGGTGTGTGTGTGTGTGTGTGTGTGTGTGTGTGTGTGTGTGTGTGTGTGTGTGTGTGTGGGGGGGGGGTTTTTTTACAAAGAACTTGAGAATGGAAAGTTAAGTGTATCCATACATGTTAAAAGTAGGGCCATATGGAGTTACACAAAGAATCATATATGCATCAATAAGGGCCTAAAAAGAAATATATTGGGTGAAATGCAATATGGTCACTCTAAATTTTGAAGACTTTTCATGGATACTCATATACGTTCCATACCGCAACATGTTTATCTAATGAGGTGCCTCCATATTATTTTTATTTTTTTTTTTTTTAGTAGTCCACAAGATATAACCATCTATTCCTTGATGCATTTAATGCCAACAGTACCTTGCCATCACTTGTGCCTTAGTGTCTAGTCAGTAAATAAAAAGTTAAGTTTATGAGAATGTACCCCTTTCTTTCCCCATTTCTTTAGCAAAGAAATTTCTAAAAAGATGTTGATCTTTTGTATGATGTGTACCTGCCAATTTGGACAGCTATATTATGATAATTACTCATGTGAAATGCAGTAAAACCAGTATGTATTAGGCTTTATAAGTTATTCTAGATAACATAAAACATGGGGGGCATCTTACCCCACCCCTGGGGTAAAAAAAAAGTAAACATTTAAGAATATTTCTATCGTGACTATGTCCTAAATCTTTCAAGATGTGGTAGCTAACTTTACATACTATCCATTCAAGCAAAAAAAAAAAAAAATTTAATTCATGTTTACCTTCAGTTATGAAAATTCCTACTTAAGGGGGGCATCTTACCCTGCTCTACCCTAAGCCTGAAAACATGGAGTGGCCAGCACAGTCTCCAGACTTAAACCCCATCGAGATGGTTTGGGATGAACTGGACAGAAGAGTGAAAGCAAAGCAACCTACAAGTGCCACATATTTATGGGAACTTCTGCAACAGAGTTGGGAAGAACTTTCTGAAGAATATTTGATTTCCACTGTAGAAAGAATACCACCAGTGTGTTCAGCTGTTATATCTGCCAAAGGTGGGTACTTTGAGTTTAAGTTCAAACTTTTTTTAGTTCAAAAGTTTAAAATTCATTTTGGTTCATAAATTGATTCCATGATTTCTTTTTTAACTTAGATTGCTAATTTGTTCTATCATGTTTATGCTTTCATTCCAGGGTACAATTAGACATTAAACTGCATATTTTTCGATTAAACAGAAAACTGGGGTGCCTAAAACTTTTTAATGGTAGTGTACAAAACCCAAAACCAGTGAAGTTGGCACGTTATGTAAATCGTAGATAAAAACAGAATACAATGATTTGCAAATCCTTTTCAACTTATATTCAATTGAATACACTGCAAAGACAAGATGTTTAATGTTCAAACTGAGAAACTTTATTTTTTTTTTGCAAATAATCATTAACTTAGAATTTAAAGGCAGCAACACATTGCAAAAAAGTTGGCACAGGGGCCTTTTTACCACTGTGTTACATCACCTTTCCTTTTAACGACACTCAGCAAACGTTTGGGAACTGAACAGACCAATTTTTGAAGCTTTTTCAGGTGGAACTGTTTCCCATTCTTGCTTGATGTACAGCAAAGTTGTTCAACAGTCCGGGGTCTCCATTGTCATATTTTACGCTTCATAATGCACTACACATTTTCAATGGGAGACAGGTCTGGACTACAGGCAGGCTAGTCTAGTACCCGCACTTTTTTACTACGGAGCCATGCTGTTGTAACACGTGCAGAATGTGGCTTGGCATTGTCTTGCTGAAATAAGCAGGGCGTCCATGAAAAAGACGTTGCTTTGGATGGCAACATATGTTGCTCCAAAACCTGTATGTACCTTTCAGCATTAATGGTGCCTTCACATATGTGTAAGTTGCCCATGCCTTACTAATACACCCCCATACCATCACAGATGCTGGCTTTTGAACTTTGCGCCTATAACAGTCCGGATGGTTCTTTTCCTCTTTGGTCCGAGGATTACGTTTCCAAAAACAATTTGAAATGTTCACAGACCACAGAACACTTTTCCACTTTGCATCAGTCCATCTTAGATGAGCTTTGGGCCCATTTGGGGTGCTGTTGATAAATGGCTTTCGCATTGTAGAGTTTTAACTTGCACTTGCAGATGTAACGAAAGTTACTGACAGTGGTTTTCTGAAGTGTTCCTGAGCCCATGTGGTGATGTCCTTTACACACTGATGTCGGTTTTGATGCAGTACGCCTTCGAAGGTCACGGGCATTCAATGTTGGTTTTCGGCCTTGTCGCTTACGTGCAGTGATTTCTCCAGATTCTCTGAACCTTTTGATGATATTACGGACCGAGATGATGAAATCCCTAAATTTCTTGCAATAGCTCGTTGAGGAATGTTGTTTTTAAACTGTTCGACAATCAGCTCATGCATTTGTTCACTAAGTGGTGACCTCGCCCCCATCCTTGTTTGTGAATGACTGAGCATTTCAGGAAGCTGCTTTTATACCCAATCATGGCACCCACCTGTTCCCAATTAGTCCGTTCACCTGTGGGATGTTCCAAATAAGTGTTTGATGAGCATTCCTCAACTCTCTCAGTCTTTTTTGCCACTTGTGCCAGCTTTTTGAAACATGTTGCAGGCATCAAATTCCAAATGAGCTAATATTTGCAAAAAATTACAAAAGTTTACCTGTTCGAACATTAAGTAACTTGTCTTTGCAGTGTATTCAATTGAATATAGGTTGAAAAGGATTTGCAAATCATTGTATTCTGTTTTTATTTACGATTTACACAACGTGCCAACTTCACTGGTTTTGGGTTTTGTACTTTCACCAACTTGAGAAGCCATTATCTCAAGTTGTACTCATTAGCATGTCCTGCCACCTATACAACTATTAAGGAATCACTGCTCTCATCTATTTGGAAGGATAGCAACAAAAACAGCAACTCATAAGTTTGTCTGTCATCCTCTATCGCACCACTTTGTTCATTTTGCAACACAAAAAAAGATGAAAATATATGGAAAAGACGCATCAATTTTTTTAACGAAAGTATGCTAGTTCCATTATGAAATTTCTTTCGATGGCGGTACACATCAAGAGCTTTTCAAAAATATAGGTTTCATTAAAATTGATTCCCACATCCTGAAAAAAGGGGCTGAAAAATGGTCACCCCCCTTAATATAAGGGTCTATATTTCCAAAGAACTATAAATGCTGCAGAATATTTATTGGTGGCTATTGACAGCTCTTGACCATTACTAATAGCTGATATTATCACAAATCCACATATGTCATCAGATGGGCGTGAAAATGGTACCCTTATATGTGTATGTTTTGATACCGGTTTGTAAAAGTAGCATTTTCGAGAGCCTATAAAACCACAATACAATGGTTCAAACTAATTTGACAAGAGAAGGTGGTAGATTGCCTAGAGAACAAGTCCTGAAACAACAAAAGTCAACCCCCCCACAGAAAATCAAAACTTGTGGACCGATTGAGCTAAAACTCGGTATGTCTTCTGTAAGGAATTGTGAATCGTTCTGCTGGAGAGCAGGAGACTCATAATCTAGTTAGCCCCGGTAATAAACAAGCATGGACCTGCCACATGCTCTGAAAAGGTCATCTTGTCAATGTAACAAAGAGAAGGCCCACACCCTGGCCTCGTGGTAACACCTGGAGACAGCAAAAGCCAGCGACGGCAATCAATTATTGGAGGAGACATACTAAGAGCCATCCTAGCCAAACTGAGACCATTTAAATTTAATTAGCACCCAAACACCTACATTGCTGAGTAGACTATGGTCTTCTAACCATTTGTTAATCATGATGCACCTCATTATTATCCGGTAGGTTGGGGTTCCATCGACCTCCAGAGCAGGGGGTGGGTCTTTAGGCGGGGACTGTCTCAGTCAATGGACCCAACAGTCTTCCACTCGTCTCCCTTCCAGATATGGATTAGGTTGTATGTGCTGTGGAGGTTGAGTTTGGTGAACAACTTCATCTTGGAGCTGCTCCACAGAGCTGGGGACCAGAGGGAGTGGGTACCGGTACCTCACCGTGACTTGGTTCAGCCTTCATTAGTCTGTGCAGGGACTGACACCATCCTCTTTCCTCTGGACGAAGAAGAAGCTGGCTAATGCTGGTGTGGTGGAAGGACAGATGAAGCCCTGCAGGATTGCTTCTTGAATGTACTGTTCTATAGCTTGGGTTTCAGCCATGGAAAGGGGGTAAACTTGACTTCTGGGAGGTGAGGCACCAGACAGAAGCTCAATGGCACAGTCCTACGGGCGATGCAGAGGGAGCCAGGTGGCTCTGGTCTCGCTAAAGACCTCCTGTAGCTTCCAATACTCCCTGGGAATCTTGAGGTTAGTCGACGTTTCAGGCCTTTCCACTGTAGTGGAGGCAATGGCAAAGGTGCTACACTACTGCCGACAATATGTGGACCGGAATGTGATATAGTGATTGTGTCAGGAGATGTTGGGGTTGTGCCGTCATAGCTAAGGAAGGCCAAGGATTGATGCATGACTGGAGAAGGGACGGATTTAGAGCGGGAGCTCCGCCTGATGGCTTTTTTGGAAACAGAGGGAGATTGGAGCAGACGGGTGGAGGATGCTTCCATTCCCCAGAGGTTTCCCATTCAATGCTGCCATGGTGATAGGGGTGTTAAGCCAATGAGCTGGGAGCATTAGCTGTGAGGAGATGAAGTTCCCCGCCACGCCGGAGTGGATCAGGGTTTCTGTATGGAGGTGCAGATCATTATATGCCACGAGTACTGAGATCAGAAACCTTTGACCAGATATAGTGGATGGAGACATGGTTACCTTGACAGGGGGTGGTTGATGCCCTCCACAGTGGGTGCATGGCCCTGACCTCTTCCAGTCATGATGATCGGCTGATCTGGCTCTGGCTTCTGACCCAGCAGCTAGATGGGATCTCTGGGGTGCTCCCTCTGTCAAGACGGATGGAGGTGTCTATCCACACGTCCAGGGAAGCAGCGTGGTCCCACTATGCCATCTCTGCTTTCAGGTCTGGCTGCAGTCTGTTGCGGTGGATGGTGAGGAATGCTGGCTTGTTCCAGCCGCTGACTGCAGCCAGGGTCCTGAAGGCAAGGGCATACTCCGCTGCTGACCTGGACTCCTGCCGCAGGTCCAGCAGGCTGTCCCCAGCCTTCTTCCCTGGGTGGTCAAAGACTGCCTTGAACTGCGAGATGAAGCTGTCATAGATGGGGATAGCAGTCTGATCCCAACAGCAATAGCCCATTCTAGGGCTTTGCCTGGCAGACGAGTGATGACCGCGATGATGATCTCAGCATCACTGAGGGTGGAGTGGTTGGCGAAGTAGAGGGAACACTGGAGCAGGAATCCTCAGCAAGTGGTCAGGGAACTCTCATAGCGGTCTGGCAATCGTACTGGTGAATCACCCCTGGGAGGGGCTGAGTACACCTGTGGGTGTGCAGGAGAGACTGGGTCAGTGGGTGGTGGGGAAAAGCGGAAGACGGTGAGCTCACTGAAGCCATGGACAAGTTCCTCCAGAGTGGCTCCTAGTCAGACAATCTCCCTCTGTTGCTCTGCCACAACACTGAGGATATCCTGAGAAGAGTGATTGGTGGTGAACTCTCAGTCTTTGAGGAGTATCACTCCTCAATGAAGGAGGTATCTTTGTTGGATCCATGATCTTTGGGCAAAGTCTTCTGTAATGGTTTTCTAGTGCACACTTGTAAGTCTACTGAAGCAAGGAAAACGCAGGCAGGATCCAAATGCAAAGAAGAGTAGCTGTTTATTACCTTTGTAGCAAGGCTACAAAGGACATTTAAAAAGTCAAACAAAAGGGGAATCGGAGTTCCCAAATGCGATACAAAAATAGAGCGCTAGACTAACAAAGTCTGCAAAATGTATGTGAAAATGGTAAGACAAAGGTCTATGCACATCAAGAGCTTTAGGAGACTTTGCAGTATAATGGTACGAAGTCAGGACTTTTACGCGGTTACTACTGATAATAAGATGATTGCAAAGAGTTGGAGCTGATTAGTGGTAATTGTGGGAGCAGGCCAGTTCCTAAGAATTCCGGAGTTGCGGAGGGTGGGGGGCGTGGCATGACAATTCTATTTGATAGCAGAGTGCTCACATGAGACAAAGAGTGTGAGGTCAATCCTCTGCTTCATTGGCATTAGGAGGAGGCAGAAAGGTCACAGATGAATCAGCCTGGTACTGAATGATGAGGAGACGACTGTGGCCCAAACGACCAGATTCAGACAAAGGTGCACCGATCCCCTATCACCACTAATAGACATACAAGAGGAATGCACAGACAGAGCGCCCTGGTCTCCCCCCTCTCGGCTGATGCCAGGGCTAGAAAAAGTGCTGTCCAGAGTGATGGCATCTTCAGGCTCGCCTGATTCAATGGTTCAAACGGTGGACCCACTAGTCCATCAAACACCTTATGATCCTATACTGAGCAATGAAGTGTCAAGTAGAAGTTTTCGGCCAGCAGGTCCCCACAGGAAATGCTTCAGCAGTGGATAGCTCCTTGCTGTGAAGCAGTCCACCTTGTGGCCTGCTGTAGTCACTGCAGCAAAGACCTCCAAAGTGGATGTTGCCTAACCACTATCAAAAAAACCCTGCAGGAAATCTAGAAAGTGTATGAATGTTGCTCAAGGTTCTTGCCTTGCACTAGTCAGCAAACACCAGACAGTGAGCCGAATGAACCCTGGAGACGGAGGGGGTTTGTGCATTCTGAATCATAGAGACTAACATTGTGGGAGACCCAAGCTGCCCAGGTGCACTTTGTCAACCTCCAAATTATGAGGCATCGTCCCACAATTGGACAAAAGCCGACAGTGTCCCCTGCCTGCTGTGGGGCGTTAGGCTAATCCAGCATCAGCCACAGTTTTACCACTGTTAGTCCAGCCAGATTCAAGAACCACCTGGCACTTAGACTCCCTGATCCCATGACTATCACGGACAGATGTCACATCTAGAGCCTGTGGAGCAGCTGCACCAATTGCAAGAGTGGAAAGGCAACCAACAGGCTGGGGGGCACAGCAAGTGAGCCAGGGTATGTACCCACAATGGGGGAGCATTGATTGCTATCAGGGAGAACCAGAGAGGACATAAAGCATTTCCCTTGCTTGCAGACATATTAGTCACAGGCTACCCGAACTACAGTCAGATCTGTAAGATGTCATGAGAGAGGCTCGAGTGGACCACCTCTGGGTGTCCTGTCCGACTCCAAGTTGAGGGATCCTGGCATATGGTGAGGCTTCAGAGAACAGACATGGTGATCTGCCCAGATCAGGATGGATGGCATCATTCTTTTCGGAGTCAAAGATCTGATACCCCTGGTGTGTTAAGTTAGGCTACCCCTGTGGTGTTATCTGACCTCACCATAATGTGTTATCCTTCAGCTGCAAGGCAAAGTGGTGCAGCACTTTTTGTACTATAGTGAGCTCCAGCTGATTGATATGGCAGGGGGACTTTAACCACAAACCTCCCTCACAGGCATGACTAAAAGTCTGGGACTGACCATCTCAGGAAGCATCCAAGAAGACCTGGATGAAATGAGGACGCAACCCAGCTGCACTTCCATGTGGAGGTGGCTGGATGAGTCCCAGAATACCATGTCTCGCCATGCCAGTGTGCAGACGTAAGGCTTGTGCTATTTGTCCCAGCCTGGATTTAGCCAAGGCTGTGCAAACCAGTGCTGGAGATTCTCATGTGCAGAAGCCCGAGGCACACCACTGGGTGGGCTGCTAACATCATCCTGAGGGGTGACAAAACTTTCCTGCTGCCCTCAAGGGTATGGACCGCACATGTCAAGTCAACTGCAATATTTTCTCCTCACACTTCTCTGATAGCCATGCAGTCACGGTGTTAGAATTCAGGAGCAGCCTGTGGTGCTGTATCTGTTGACTGAGCCATAGGGTGCTCTTTCTGGGGTTGATGGCAAAGCCCCACTATATGATATGCTGAATGATCAACGCTATCAATTGACTTCCTGCCTGAATGTAGCAAAAATCAGCCAGTCATCTAAACTACATCAAGATTCTTATGCCTTTCCATTTTGATTCATGCATTTTCCATTAATGTACTGGGCCAGAGAGTATTTGAAAGGGAGGCAGCAGTGTAGGTAACTCCATCCTCCCACGCAAAGCGCAGGTGCTTAGTGTGGTGCAGCAGAATGGGAACGTGAGAATATGCATCTATCAGGTTTATTGATGTCATCCTCTTGCCTGTTCAGATGCACTCCAACATTGTTCCTGAGGAACAACCCCCTTGAACCAGATGAGGTGCCCCTCATAGCTAACAGCTCAGGTGTTGTCATTTCTTTTGCAGCTTGACCTAGGGAAGCTTATTCATCGGCATGATATGGGGAGGAACCAAAGGGTGGGTGCTATGCTTCTGCAGCAATGCCGACCACTGTTGGTCAGGATGGTGTTATTAGCAGTATCTGCCATGTCAGAGGTGCCAATTGGCAGCATACGCCCAGCTTGGGTCATGTGTAGAAAGACATGGTGGCTGTGAACCAGTCAAATACGAATCACTAATTTGCCAGAAGGCAGAGAGCTGGAGGGGTTAGCAGCTAAACCTTGGCCTGATTACTCAACGGGTCAAGATGGAGGAGTCATTCCATATCAAGTGGACAAAATTTCCACATGGTCTGAACCTGACCCACTCAAAAAAATCCGGCAAAAATATATGTTGTAGTACATGGCTTAAAATTAATGCATGCCAAAATCTAGACCTCTAGGTCAATTAACCCCTGAGATATGGCCCTCGCAGTGTACAGCAACCTTACAAGTTCCCGCATTCATTGAATTTTCAACAGTTTTCAGTGGTCGATTTTGAATCTTTCCTAAAAAGGTAATATTCTCCTGAATGGTGACTCTAGCAGAAGTTTTGATGTAGATTTCAAATGTGGCATCACTTAAGGGCTAGAAGTTACCTGTAATTTACTAGAGCCATCCCAAATCCAGAAAAAAAATCATAATGCTGAAATTTGCCAGGATTTTAGACAGCCCTAGGACTATACCTAATGACTGTAGAATACTGTACTTTCACAAATTTAACCACAAAATGTGTAACTTTAACCCCAAACATTAAAAACGACTATTACATGCACTGCAATGGTTTTAAAGGGGTCTCAAATCCATTCCGCGGTATTATTTTACCAAATAGCCGCCCTGGTTTCCTACCCAAGCAGTGGAGCAAAAATTCTGAAACTTGGTCTATTACAATATTTGGACTGACTACTTAAACATTTCCAAGTATGATTGTGTGGACTTCATTCTAAGTATTTTAAATTCACTGCTGAATATGGTGCGTTTTGGGGGTTCGTAGGCAGGATATTTGATGAATCAGTACTGCACTAATATTTCATTGCTTATTTCTAATATTTTTCAAGACCACAAGGGGGTCATAAATGGTGATCCCAGAGGAACTTTTTGCGTAGTTGCAAATTTCCCATCAGATTTGGGATAAAAGTCGCCTAATGAATATCAGTGGAACACATAATTGCATTACAATTAGGAATCCTCGATTATCAGCTTTAGATCAGATTTGAAATCTATGTAAAAAGTTCTGTTAGAATCACCATTTAATTGACCTAGAGGTCTAGATTTTGGCATGCATGAATTTTATGTCATGTACTACAACATATATTTTTGCCAGATTTTTTGGAGGGTTTCAAGGTCAGACCACTGGTCCAGTTGAGATGGAATGACCCGGAGAGGAAACAGAGGGTAGGCACTTTGCCTCCGCAACACCAGCCTGTTAACATGGCTCGGGACGGTGTTATTAACGGTAACAGTGGTCATGATACGTGTCCACAGGGACATTTTTGGACTCGAGGAGTCACACTACTTCCCGGAATTCAAGCAGTCGTCAATACAAAAAAAATTGCCGGATCTACCTTTTTCGCCAAAATTTCTGATACTTCAGAGACTACCGCACCTTCATTGCACAGCTTACTAGTGCTTAGGTCTGTTGCATGCAAATAACAACATTGAAAGATAGCAAACTTATCATCTACATCAGCCCTTTTCAAGCATCTCCTGGGGTACCATCATCCCTGAATGTTTCAGAGCTCTGCCTGCAACAGCACGGGTGAGTAAAATGATCAGTTAGTTACCTGCCAAGATGCTTGATAATGAGTGATAATGAGCAAATCATAAGAATTATCCGTGCTAGCAGGGAGAGATCTAAAACACGCGGGAGAGGTGGTACTCCAAGAGAGATTTGAGAAGCACTGATCCATGTAACGTAACATAACATGAGTTGCGAGAACAGGCCATTCAGCCCAACTAGGCTCACCATTTTCTTCTTTCTTTAGTGAATCTAACACTTCAGATACTCGATGACTAAATGGTATCTAGCGCTAAATCAAGCTTGCTCTTGAAAATTCCAATCATCATCTCTTATTATTACTGTCGTGCGACCAGCACATGGCAGCTTCACAGTAACGACCCATGGCCTTACTGACAACAATTCAGCTAAAGTTTAGAAACTGCAAATGATATAAGCGCAAAATCAAGCAAAGAAAAAATACCGGATGCACAAATAAGTAATGCGGCTTTTATGCTCGGCATCGTAACCACGCTTGCTAAAGTAAACTTCTGCCGCTCCATGACACCGCAAGTGACTCCGCTATCAAACTATCCCATAAAGCATTGTGGCTGCAACATCAGGGCATTTTTTGTATTGACGATTGCTCAAATTGGATGCATACAAGGGCTGCTACTATTCAGTGTCGAAGTAGATGATTGACAGGTGCCTTTTCCTTGTCTGAATCCAGAAAATAATACTCAATGGAACATTTTCCTGGCTTTATTTCAAACATGGGAGGGTTTGTCCAAGTGGTTGAACCTGATCGGATGAGCATTTTCACTTTTGAGCTGTCTGCTCCCAGATTTGAAATCAGACCAACATGGCAGCATGTTTAGAATCTTTTTCTTATAGTTATTACAAAAATATTTCGCTGAAAATTGTTTCTGAAAACATTTGATGAGAGATATAAGCCGTGTAGCTGCAGAATCTGTCTTAATTTTTGATTAAAAACGGTTAGCTTAAAAGTTTTTCATTAGTTTCCAGAGAAAAGGGGTCACGTTGGACGCCCCTGATTTGCATACGGTACCTAGACCTTGACCTTATGCAAATTAGAAGCTGCAAGTGTGATGCCCCATCTCTCAAAATGCAATGCAATGGGACCAGAATGCATTGCATGACTGACAATAAATAGGAAGCGTGGAAATGATAGATTGTGTGGACATGTACCACAAGAACAATGCCACTCAGCTGCACTTACCGTAATGCGGTAATGCGTAGTGAGGGCTGGAATTAATAGCTTAATGTGGAAGCCAAGGAAGAGTGGGCCACGCATGTGGTCTTCCCCTTATTTGCCTCATTTGGGGAGAAAGAGGAACATCCCTGCCAACTCAGATAGCTAACGGCGCTGGTGTCTAGTGTGGAAAAAAAAGATATTTCTGTCATTTTTGCTCGCCTCAGTCAGGGCCAGTTGACTGGGGGTCTCCCCCACACCAAATCAGCATTTACCATAATAACAGAAGACAAACCAAAAAGAGTTTGATTTGATTTGAATAAATTAATGTGCAGTGCACCACAATTGAACAAATCAACACAATTAACAAAACACGTGTGAATATGAAATATGCTCAAGACTGTAAAACTGCCCAGAATCTCATTTCACTTTAGATTTTAAACTCACATCGAAGCAGTGTCTGCAGTGTCACAGTGTCAGCAGTGTCTGCAGGGTATGTAAGTGTTTGAGCTAAATACCATTGGCTTCATGTTTTGTCTATCTTATTTCAAAGGACCAATCTGTGGTCTGTGGTTTCTCACATTACCTTTCACACAAATCTACACTATTTGTCACAAGGAAAGGTATCTTTGGCCAATTTTTAAATACAGTCTACTTTGATAAGCATGAGTAGTAGGTAGGTCATCAGTAAATGTATGCTATTTCCCTCATTTATAGATGACAAAAATAAAATCATGTAAGCCCACAATCACATTTTCTTTGTACCCAGTTTCAAGGAATGGACTAAAAGAGGCATTCAGGGAAAAAGTGACTGGTATATCACAATGCAATGGCAAAAATATTTTGATGAAAAAATTGTGATGGGTGCCTCAAATTTAATATACAGCACATATAGAGGTAGAAAAAAACTCACTTATTACAGGGAGTTTCAAGTCACGCGTCATTTCATTGCTCATACATTACAAAGAGTGAATGTAGCATGGTGAAAATCACATGGCGTAAAGACTAAAGGGGCTTCTCTGCTGTTCATAAGGTTCCATATTTCTTTCGACACCCACGTGAACATAAATTTGAACGTATACATTTTCTGTGAAATTATTGGTTAAGTTGTACGCAATGTTACAGCAAAATGTTACAGCCATGCTTGTAGTTGGTCGTATCTAAGTTTCAGCTGCAGGTCTAAATGATGTAGACCTCTTATGACCACTAGAGGACAGAGTTTTAAAGTACAGTGGTACATTTTGTCATTCCAGTGCAGCCAGAGCCTGTAGCGCATCCCAATCTGTGCTGACTGGGTGGAAGCTGGCTATTACTGGCAAGTATTGTATATTTGGATCTGCTTGTTGATGTCATTGAGTATGGCCTTCATTTTGTCCTCCAGGCCATCCAGCTGCTTCGCTTTGCCCTCCAGTGTTTTCTGGTTTTCCTCATAGTCTTTTTCCAGCTCTGCATTCAAACAAAATTGAATACATATCAGCATGAATGTAAATATACCTCCATATCACAGATATGCCTTTCAATAACTGTTTGAAGAGTCAACTCGTGTAATGTTGTTCAGTCAGTGGCTCCATCTCATTTGTAAGGGGGCTTATCACCTTGGTACCTTGTTAAGACCCGTCCTACGTAGAAACCAGTTATTCAAAAGGTTGCATGAAATGAAACACAAACTAGGAAATGTCATCTGACTAGTGCGATATATGTGGCAACGCAGTGTCATCAGTTTCAATGGGAGATGTTAGCATGTGGTCGGTCAAGTTTGTGGCGCTGCTGCGCTCCTAAAATGTTGGAGCTAATTTTTAATTCAACATTCTTTCCCCCAAAACAGCCAATATTCAATGCCAACACAGTCAATGTCATGCCTCAAAAATTATCAGAAGTGAACTGGATGATAAAATAATACATGTAATTATATTAATACAAATAACAGTATAGTTTTCGTCCTGTGTCTGTAATCGAAACAGTGAGTTCACAAGGCATAGTTGGATTTCCTTCATTGTGTAAGAGCAACTTGATGTTTTCTTGAATTTTTATCCGATCGAGGTACCGAACCAGGAGGTTTCCAACACTTCAAACTGAGTTGAGAAAGTCCAATGCAGCCATATTTCCTAAAAATACAACCTACTTCGGAAGCTTACTTGCAAATGAGACAGAACCATGTTCTACTGCCCTCTATAACCAGCATTGATTGTTTCATCAGCATTAGAAAGTACATTCTAATGTGACGGTACACTTCTCCTGTGATCTGGAAAAACCTAGTACATATGTCACTTTTGGGAGAAACTGAGTTTGAACCTCATTTAGCAGTAATTAAGAGTGGTGAGAATCTTAAAACACTAGCTATTAGAGTTATTTGAACTGTCAAAATCAAGTTTTTATTATTTTTTTCGGTTGGGAAAAGTCCAGAATCTAAAAGGTTTTTGTTCAGTTGCAAGAATACTTGCCACTGATAAATTCACTAGTTTTTCCAGATCACAGGAGACTTGCAGCGTTAAAGTGAAACTAGTTGAGACTAAGACGTATTCCCGAGTTGGCCTCATAACCCCATGATTCCGTTCTTCCTGACCTGCAAGTCTCTGCAGCTTATTCTGGGCATCTTGTAGCAACTGCTTGGCCTCGTCCCGGAGTCGCTCTGCTTTCCGCTTGGCATCTTGCACTGTTTTTGCCTTCCTGTCCACCAGGTCCTGTACTGTCCTGTATTTGTCTGTAAGCTCGCCATCCAATATCTACCACAACATAGACAAACAGAGATAACCAGAAACAGCAGTGTTTTTGACCTTGAACTGACTGGGCTAGTTAATATCCTTCCCCCAACACACTTGTTAACCCACAGTTCATATTATTCCTAAAGTGATTTCACATAGACTGCTTACACAGAAGGTCAATTTATCTTCTCATGCATCACAATGTTTGTAGAAATACACTTCCACTGTAACAAAAGGAGAAATTGATTTGTCTTTCAACTTTGACCCAGAAATTGATGGAATGGCATCACAAATGAGTCCATTAAGCAGCAACAAGCTGAAGTAATACATGTATATGATGCACAAAGGGGTTCCCCTCATCTTTATACCTGTTTGGCTTCATTGGCTTTATCCCTTGCCATGGTGGCAGTCTCTTCTGCTCGCGATGCCTCCAGGCTGTTACTTGCACGTTTTGTCTTCAAGACATCAATTTGCCGGCCAAGGCTTCCCAGGCGGTCCACAGCATCTTTGAGGTTCTTTTCACTGGCAGAGGTTTCAGAGTGTATCTGTAGGATAAACATTGAGTAAATAAGACTATGTTGTTGGCTTGGGAGTAAAATCAGGAGATCAGCTGGAAGCGTATAATTTAAAACAGAAACTTTAATCTCTCCCCAGTACCTGAGCCAGCCGAGCTTCCGTCTGGCCAATGTCATCCTTGGCACGTTTTATGGCCTTTTCTGCAACAGCCTGTGCCTTGCGGGCATCGTCAAGTGCTTCCTGAACTGTGTCTGCTGTATTTTTTGCACCTTCTGCCCGGTTCCTGTAGAAACCAGACACAGGGTAGAGTCAGAGCTGCCCTGTAATTTGCCTTTCCCGTTCTGTTTAGTGTGGCACAATATAATCCTACTCCAAATCCCCTAATTGAGAGGGCCATGGAGAGGCTCATTTGAATAAGACACTGCTGTAGCGCAGTTGGCCTTACTGTATTGTGTAAAATCATGACCGTTTTGGTCCCAAAAGCCTGACGTGACTTTCAGCAACCAATAATTACAGTAATAGTGGAAGTTAAAGCAATGAGCATGGCCAAATACATGTGTAAATTCCATAATAGGAGAAAAAGAGGGGAAGAATTAATATCCCAAAATCTTCACACTAATACTCACAACTCTAACGTTACTTAGTCTCTGCTTTTCTTTTTCATTACTACTCCTCTTTTCTCACTCTCCCAGCTTCTCTTTTCACCAGACCTACCTGGCCCTCTTGGCATCGTGCAGCAGCATCTCAGCTTTGTGTACATCACCATGGGTCTGCTCAAGAATGGAATCTACATTGGACAGGCTGTTGACACGGTCTTTGATCTCCTCTGCAAGGTGACGAATCTGCTGCGGTGAGGCCGGGATGGACAGCTCCAGAACCCGATTTGCTACCGTTTCAATGCTGTCTGGGTCTGCTCCCTCCTCTGCAGAATAAAAATTAACATTCCCCACTAATTCTGTCTGAATGAACAGAAAGATTACATTGGGCTTCTAACAAAATGTGACCAATGAGAGTCACAGTGGTTGATTAGATTCTCAGAATACGGAGGTTCATCTACTGAAGTTCCAACAGTAGTGGACGTTTAGCTCTAGTAGCAATGCATGAAGAGTGGCTGTGTGTGTGCAGGAATACGGTAAAGACGTCAAAACTCACGCATTAGGAAGTCTCGAATTTGCTTTATGAGGTCACGCAAGTCATTGTTGGAGCGTTCCACCTTGTTTTTGGTGTCATTGGCCTTATCCAAGGCAGCTTGTGCTTTTTCTTTCGCCTCTTCTGCCTTCGCCTTGGCCGCACCCACCTGTAAAGCCAAATAAAGACAACTTTTCAAGAACAAAATCATATATAGAGAGAATATAATACGGGTATTTTCATATCACATGCTGTATCAACCCGAGACCCCAGTATCAGCCCAGAGCTTTAGCTCGAGGGCTGATACCGGCCGAGGGTTGATACACAATGTGATATGAAAATGCCCATAGGATGTTCTATTTATCATATACTGATTTTGACCATAATTAACGATGCAATTCATCCAAAGCCTTTATTTCAGGTTATTATTATCATCATTACAGGCCAGTAGCGCTAGCATTTGCCTTTAGTCAGCGGTGTTTTCAAGTGATTGAAATGGCTAATTAGCTAGCAAGTACGAAAACGCGATTTTCTCCATTAAGGTAATAAATTTGCGTTTCTATGATAGCTTACACATGAAACGTTTTACTACAGCCCTTCTCATGAATATTGCTGCAAAACGCGGAATTACGCATGCTGTTTACAAATAATTCTGTTTCAAGTTCCTTTTCTATAACAAAGTCCAGATTCAGAAATTTCAGCCGCCGAGGAATTCATTAGTCTGTCTGCCATGACAGCGTCTAATCAGCATCTGAAGTGATGCATTGCCAACAATGCTCGTGACTTTTGCTATGGTAATGGTTGCTGCCACTGATACGGGATTTTGCCCAGCGGCCATATATGGGTGATACAGGATTTTTGCCCAGCGGACTGATACAGCCTCGGGCCTCGAGCTCGTTTCACATGTGTAATGGCTGGTAAAGGTAGGAGGCTAATAGTCGCGACAAGAGGGAAACGAGCAGCATGGACACCAAACAAACACAGAGAATGATACAGACCACCGTAAAGTGCTTGCGCTTCCAAAGGACATATAATAGTCCGAAACACGGAAGCAAGGCGAGATAGGAAAAAGGGAGAAGAAACTCCAATAATAATGAGAAGACAGAAAGTCAAACAAATCCTGACTATAGATATCTTCGGCTATAGTGCGTAGCTACAAACAGACACTCTAGCAAAGAGGCGTGGCGAACATCCAGCTTATATAGAGTCCAGGGAAGCGCTGCCCCAGTTCAATCAGCCAGCTGGGTAAAGAATCCGATGAAAAGGAATATGATATCGTCCCAGGACGAGAGCCACAAAGAAAAGTCCAAAACACACGCACAAACATCCAGAACCATGACAGGACCCCCCTCCTAAGGGACGGCCCCAGACGTTCCCAAAGAACCCCGAGCACGGGACTCTGAAATAAGGGTGGGACCCAAGATATCCCGAGAAGGGACCCAGCACCGTTTCTCAGGACACCAAACCTCTGGCCAACCTGATAAGCCGGAGCAAAACAGCGCCTCCTATCAGCGGCAGCCCTCCGTTTATGCACCGCCATGGGGACAAACAAACAGCCAGATGGCTCCCTACCAGAACCAGGGTCAGGCCGCAAAGCCTCCTGCACAACAGATTCAGTATCCCACTGCATGGGAGCCACAATCCGAGCCGCCGGAATAACCGGCCCAGAAATGGGATCACGGCCCGAGCGGTCATAAATCCGTGACAAGGCGCCAGGCTTGATGTTTTTGGAGCTGGGGCGATAAGTTAACGTAAAGTCAAAGCGATTGAAAAACAATGCCCACTGCGGCTACCGAGAATCCCGTCGCCAAGACTGCTGGACACACTGGAGATTCCTGTGATCCATCCAAACCACAAACGGATGTTCAGCCCCCTCCAACCAATGGCGCCACTCTTCTAATGCCAATTTAACAGCTAACAACCCCCGGTCACCAATACTGCAATACTGTTCAACCGGTGACAACGACCGGGAGAAGTAGGCACATGGGTGTAACTTATTGTCCCAAAGGGGCCGCTGGGACAAAATGGCACCCACCCCGACCTCCGAAGCGTCAACCTCCACCACAAATGGGAGGGAGGGGTCAGGCAAAATGACAATAGGTTCAGCGCTAACTCGTTTCTTCAACTCTTGAAAAGCAGCCTCCACTGCTGGAGACCAAGCAAATGACGAAGAAGAATTCTTCTTAGAAAGTGCAATGATGGGGGTAGCCACAGCGCTAAAATTGCGAATAAACCTCCTATAAAAATTAGCAAAGCCCAAAAATCGTTGAACCTCCTTAACATTCTGAGGGGCAGGCCAATTCCTAACCGCTGCCACCTTGTCAGGGAATAGTTTGATCTCACAATCGTAATCACGATGACGGAGGCAAAGACGAACCTTGTTGTTTGCCAAAATCCTCCTCGAGATCAACATAATCATCTGAAACGTTGGGAGGTAAACCAAGGTTCAGCGCGGCTCCTACACACTAATCTTGTTCAGAACCTGACGCCTCCCTCATGGGTTGAAATTCGGGGCGACTTGCCAGAATCTCACTACACTGAGACCTACAGTCTGAGCCTCACTGGACGATTGGGTTATTTTGACTGCCCCAAAAGATCTGTGGCCTATGCTTAAGCAACCACAAATGACCTAAAACCACAGGACAAACCGGGGAATTGATTAAGAAAAAACAAATTTTCTCTGAATGACCACCAAAAGGGATAAACATAGTCAAAAAATCAGAGACCTCGGTTATAAGCCCATCTCCCAATGGTCGACCATCCAAAGCTTTGATCGAGTGCGAAAGTGAGAGAGATCGGATGGGAATGGAATGTTTCCTAGCCCACTCTGCATCCATTAAACAATCGACAGCCCCCGAATCCAAAAAGGCTTTACCCATAGGCGGCCTTACCTATGTTTCAACTGTTTCATTTGAAATGGACCCCGACCTCCAGGGGGCCCCCAACTGCCAGGCAAGAATTAACATCCTAAACCAACGCCGCTGAGGCACACTGTTCGGAGTGGCAAACTAGGTAAAATGTTTGGCTCCCTCCCCCGATGGTCATTCACTTTGGCACATTTTGCAATGACGCATAGAAACCTAATTAAGCCTCCTATGAAGGCATAAAAGCGCACCTCCGGAAGGTGCGTCGAAAGCCCGCTAATGGGACCCTTCTTGGAGTTGCGGTGAAAGAGGAAAAAACACGGCTCTCCAACCTAACTCAATGACGGTCAATTCCAATGAAATACATTAGTTACAGTAAAGTGAAAAGAGCCTATCTAGGCCCCTTTTATTCAAGTTCAAATCATTAGAATTCTAACGTAAATGAGCATATTGATTGTACTCATTGTACAAATATATGAATATTCTAATTACTGGGTACACATTAATTAAAATGAGCGATCAGGAGCGACGTAGATCTGCGCAAGAAAAGGTAAGCGATTTTGGACCTCCGCAACTTTACACAAAGTGGCTAAAGCCAGTGTCGGTCACTCGGCTACCTGGCTTGCATAATTTAGCTAGCTACAAACTACGAGTGGTTAGAGTTGCTGGTTTTCTCCGTCAGATATATTAGTTGCATGAAGACTAAGCTGGATAAGAAGTGCAGTCATTATTAATCGTGTACAAATGATGGTAGCTAAAGAGCTATGTTTGTTAATACTCTGGGAATTTCGTAAATACAGTATTCAAGTTAGCCAATGTTGCTAGCGCGGACTTAGGTATCAGTGCATAACATTAATCTTACACACTGTGCCGCGTTTGAACATTATGTTAGCTTAATGTGCTTTGGGCGAAAAAACACGCTCTTTTGTTCAATTATCATCGCAACTGAATGAAAACATTCAAACGGTGAGCAAGCTCGAAAAGTATCGACAGTTTTGTACACATAACACTCATGGTTATGGCAAAGGCAGCCTCATTCACTGACAAAGCGGAGGGATATTGCGTCGTAGTGTTGGGTATTCTTTTTAACTACAATGCGAATTTGAATTTAGGTCTGGCAATACGAGTCATCTATTGCTTCTAAACCTAGTCCGCTCAAGCGACATTAAATATATTGGTGGGATGTCCAGGTGGGATGTCCAAGTTTGAATAACATCCAGATTTTACGGAATCATTATCGGAGTGGTTATTTTGTTGAGCAATCCAGTAACCTCGTCTTCTAAGAAGGAAAAAAGAATAAAGGCTCTTAGCGCCGTTCGTATTTAAACCTCAGGCGGCAACTTTTGTTGCATTTCAAATTCAGTGATGCATGACGTGCACAAAGACGTCCGATGTTTGCAGTGCAGCTATTGTTAGGCTGAGTTGCACATTTTAGCTTTTGAGAAATTAATCACATCTACATCTACATATATTTTTTTATTGCCAATATTTTAATAAATCATGACAAATAAATACCAAGTTTCAGCCGGAAAAGTGGAAATTTCACTGGATAGGCTCTGGTGTAAGCTGTCATACAGCAAAATGATGAAACGAACATACCCGTCTAGACACAAAAAGAGGAGGGAAAAAGACACCAGGACAGTCATACAGATATAAAAACAAATGGAAGTAAGTTATATTTCCAAATGATACAAATATTTTGCATCATTGAAATTATATGTCCAAGCTGTGTGAGGCTCAAATTGATGGAATGCATTTTTTAGGGGGGGCATAGGCCGACATCAACTATCGGTTCATTTAGGCATTTTGACCAGCGCCATCTTGTCTTTTTGAAACCAGATGTGATTCCTTATCGGAAATATGTTCAAAATTAACCAGCATTATGGTAATGTCACTGTTTATGGACCGACGTCTATTTCTACATGAGGAAACTTAACACACGGACCTGAGTTAGCAAAACTACATTTTAAAAAACTTAGACAAGTCAAGCACCAAACACTGACGCAGAAAAAGAAAAAATATATATACCATTTTGTAAGCTACGAAAGCTTCGAAAGTCATTGACGTTTTATGTCACCATAAATGTGGATTGGAAATTGCTTGTTAGCTTTTGCAATGAACAACAATCCAAGCCAAGGGAAATGGAGAGTAATTCTAATTATTGATCCTTGCAAATGAATTAATCACCACGTAGCTGCTAATTATGAAACATAAATGGGAATGGGTTGGGAGAAATAATGCACTTTGAAGCCTATACATTTCTTTCAAATTTTTTGATAACTGTTCATCCGATCCCCTGCAAATTTTTTCAATGTGGAGCTGTTGATGATGCTGCAAGTGCACATAATACATTCAAGAATTTTAGCTGAAGTCTGCAAATAAGCCATGATTGATGCAAACAAACTTGAATCTTCACTTTTTCGCTGTTTTTTAGGGCCCCACATTAAGCTTTTGAAACGGGCCCCCAGATGCTTAAGGCTGCCACTGGCTTTACCCCATATTCTCCTTTTCCCCATAGTCAACTTTACTGAAATAAGAGTTTGAACGGAAGATTGTCCCTCTAGCGCCCCCCTACCGCCAGAGGGGCTTCGCGTCTCCCTTTAAGCTCGGGGCAACTTGGACGGATATGTCCCGGTTCGCTACATTGAAGACAAATTATTTGTCTGTGAACAGGCTTACGAGCCCGGTTCTCATATGAGCCATCAACCTGCATGGGCTTGCTAGAACTGGACATTTCAGTGGGCGGAGTCGGGGCTGTATGCGTGTTGTAAGGAACATTAACCCCGTTGCTATCAAGAGCCAATGCAGTACGTTTCTCCTTGTTTCGTTTGCGGATGCGATTATCAACTCGCACCGCAGAACGAACCAACAAATCTAAAGAAATGCAAGGCTCTAATGTAGCCAGAGCATCCTTAATCTCCTCAGCCAAAGCGTGAACCAGAACTGTCATAAGAGGTGCTTCTGGCCACCCTGTCTCTATGGCTAAGGAGTGAAACGAGATAAAAAAATCAGCGACGCTATCAGAGCCCTGCTTCAAATGCATTAGACGCGTAGCTGCGTCCTGACCATAAACATCCTGATCAAAAACATTAATCATCTCTCTCACGAGAGTTTCCACTGAATTTACTACGGGTGATCTAGCTTGAGTAAGTGGCCCAACCCAAGTGAGGGCTGTACCGGTCAACAGTGATAAAATAAACTAAACCCGTGATTCTTCATTCGAGAACCGTGAGGGTTGCACTTTAAAAAATATTTCACATTGAGCAATGAAATCTTTACATTTTCCTGCCTCGCCTCCATATCTTGGGGGTAACTGGAGTTTAGGCTCTCGGGGAAGGTGTACTGATTGTGCTTGTGAAACACTTTGTGTAATCTGAGAAGACAATGCTCTAATACTCTCGGAGAGACTTATTAAAAGGCTTTCCTGTCTCTCCATAGCATTCTCCTGAAGGCGAATTCTCTCTTTCAGCTCCGCCTGCCGACTGTCCAAGCTAGAAAGGCCCTGGCCATACACAGTAAGGACAGACTGCTGATCAGCAACAATGCTCTCTAGCGTAGCCGCTGCTGGCGACTCCATGTCTGGCTAGAGTGTTCTGTAATGGCCGGTAAAGGTAGGAGGCCAATAGCAGCGACAAGAGGGAAACGAGCAGCACGGACACCAAACAAACACAGAGAATAATACAGACCACCGGAAAGTGTTCGCGCTTCCAAAGGACGAATAATAGTCCGAAACACGGAAGCAAGGCGAGATAGGAAAAAGGGAGAAGAAACTCCAATAATAACGAGAAGATAGAAAGTCAAACAAATCCTGACTATAGATATCTTCGGCTATAGTGCGTACCTACAAACAGACACTCTAGCAAAGAGGCGTGGCGAACATTCGGCTTATATAGAGTCCGGGGAAGCGCCGCCCCAGTTCAATCAGCCAGCTGGGTAAAGAATCTAATGAAAAGGAATACGATATCATCCCGGGACAAGAGCCACAAAGAAAAGTCCAAAACACACGCACAAACATCCAGAACCATGACAACATGGGCAGATTCCCCGTATTTATAAAGAAGTATATGATAAACACAATTACACCAGGTTATATTGTAACAACAAAAGAGACTGCTAATACTGATAGCTTTGCAGTAGTAGTGAATGGCACGGTCATGACAGCCAACTGCTTCATTAGGGTTTTGAGACAGAGTCAGCACTTACCCGCTGGAAAAGCTCCTCCACCTCACTCATAGCCTTATTCAGCTCTTTCTCTGCATCTTGAGCTCTCTTCAGGGCATTATCTGCCGTTGCCACAGCACCGTTGCAGTTAAGACCCCCGCAGTGTCTGTTCCCCTCATCATCACGACAACCAGCACCACCACAAGAGCCCTCTCCACAGGGAGCATCTCCAGGAACTCCACAAACCTGAAAATGTGCAGGGTCAAAAATAGATATGGTGGGTCAAACATCATTTCACGTACAGCTGCAGTACAATAAGTGGAAAGATGTGTCCCAAGACTAAAAGAATGAAAAAAGGAAAGAAAGGAGAAGCTCACCTTTTCATTGATCTTCTTCAAGTCCAGATTCTGTGTCTTAGCATTGAGATCTGCTAAGGCGCGCTTATTGGCTGCATTCTTTCGGTTGAAGTCATCCTTTCTGTCAGTTATGAGTCGCTCAGTCTTACGACGTGTGTCCGACGATTGGCTGACGGTGCTGGGCACACTGGTGGTGGATTGGTTGGCACGGCGCTCAGCATAACGGGACTTATCGTAGGAGCTGCGGATGCTATCATAGGCACCTGGCAGGGAGAAGGTAATGTGGAGACATAACATAACATAACATGAGTTGCGAGAACAGGCCATTCAGTCCAACTAGGCTCGCCAGTTTTTTTTTTTTTTTTGTGAATATATCACTTCAGATACTCAAAGGCTCAATGGTATCTAGCTTTAAGTCAAGGAAAATTCCCAAGGTTTCTGCCTCAACAATATGGTCAGGCAAGCTATTCCACATCAAAATTACTCTTTGGGTGAATAAATATTTCCTCATATCAGTGCTAAATTTACCCTTGGTCAACTTCCATTTGTGACCCCGAGTTGTACTAACAAAACTTTGCCGAAGGAATCCAACATAATTCACTTTGTTAATTCCTTTAACATATTTAAAGACCTCAATCAGATCACCCCTAAGTCTCCTTTTCCTAAGACTAAAAAGATTGAGGATCTTCAGCCTCTTCTCATAGCTTTCATCTTTTATACCTGGAATTAGCTTAGTGGCTCTTCTCTGAACTTTTTCTAGAGCCTCTATATCTTTCTTTAAGTATGGACCCCAGAACTGTACACAATACTCCAGATGTGGTCTGACGAATGTGTTGAACAAGAGAAGTATCACCTCCTTGGATTTGTACTCAATACTTTTGGCAATGTATCCCAGCAACCAAATGGCTTTTTTAACTGCTATGGCACAATGGCTAGAACCTGTGAGGGTTTGGTCAACAATCACTCCCAGATCTTTTTCATGTGGAGCACATTCCAGTTTTAAACCTCCCATGAAGTAATCCTGTCTAATGTTTTTATTACCTGCATGTACAACTTTACATTTCGCTACATTAAATTTCATTTGCCACATTTCTGCCCAATTCTGGATTCTATCCAAATCATCCTGAATCACTTTAGTGGACTCTAAACTATTTGCCAAACCTCCAAATTTAGTATCATCTGCGAACTTAACCAATTTGCTCTCAATATTCCAATTAAGGTCATTAATGTAAATGAGGAACAGCAGGGGTCCAAACACCGATCCCTGAGGGATGTCACTCCCCACCATACCTAGCTCAGATGAGGTTCCACTGACCACCACTCTTTGTGTTCTGTCCTGTAACCAGTTTTGAATCCATTCCAGAATACCTCCTGTAATTCCAATGGAGCTCATTTTAAAAATTAGTCTCTTATGCGGTACTGTATCAAATGCTTTCTGAAATTCCAAGTGTATGATGTCATAAGCCCTGCTCTGATCATAAGTTTTGGTGGCCTCTTCAAAAAATTCCAGGAGGTTTGTCAGGCATGACCTTCCCTTACAGAAACCATGTTGGCTATCCCTCAAAATATTATTACGTTCAAGGAATAATTCCAGCTCGTCTTTTATGATAGATTCCAGTATTTTGCATGCAATGCAAGTTAAACTGACTGGCCTGTAATTTCCTGGCTCAGTACGGTCCCCTTTCTTATATATTGGTATTATATTGCCCTGCTTCCAATCATTTGGTATTTCTCCAGTTTCTAAAGACCGTCTGAAGATAGCGGAGAGCGGTTTAAAGATGATCTCACTAACTTCCCTGAGCACTCTAGGATATAAGTCATCCGGACCCGCCGCCTTATCTGCCTTTAGTTTATGCAACTTGTCTAATACTTCATTATCCCTAACCTCAATTTCTGCAAAATAATCTTGAGCGTTGGATATGCCCTCTGGCCGAAAAAAAACCCGCTCCGAGGTATAATTCTCAACAAAAAAAACTGTTTAAGGTATCCACAATATCCTTGTTATCATATAGCAGCAATCCATATTTATTCTTTATGCACTTAACCTCCTCTTTGACTTTCCTTTTTCTGCTACAGTACTGAAAGAAGCACTTAGGATTAGTTTTTGCCCCTTCTGCAATTTGCCTTTCATAGTCTTCTAGCATTCCTCAGCTCTTTTTTGACCACAGCTCGCATTTTACAGTATTCAGCCTTAGTATTCTCATTGTTATCCTTTATGTACGTCTTATAAAGATTCCTCTTATTCCTCAGACTCCTACAAATAGCTGTGGTCATCCATGGAGGATTTTGCTTTTTCAGCTTACTTTTGGACACCTTTGGAATGAATTTACATTGTGACTCAAGTAAAACCCCTTTAAATCTTTCCCACATCTCATTTACACTCTCACAGTCCAGAAGTGTCTCCCATTTTATTTTGCTTAGACATGCGCGCATCCTGTCAAAGTTTGCTCGCCCAAAATTAAAAATTTTGTTTTTCGAAGACACCTTTTTAACTTCCCATGAAACGTCAAAATTAACAGTAGAGTGATCACTAGTCCCAAGTGGCTCCAGTACCTCAGCATTACTAATTCTATCAGGGTCATTACAAAGCACTAAATCTAAAATTGCCTTCTCTCTTGTAGTTTATTAATATACTGCACCAAAAAATTGTCATTTATAACATCCATAAATTCTTCCTCCCCTTTACCCTGTCCTTTCACCATTTCCCAATCGATACAGGGATAATTGAAGTCTCCCATAATAATAGTCCCTCCTCCCCTACAAGCTTGCCTAATCCTCTAAAAGAGCATTTCATTGACAGTACTGTCCAAAGCTGGCGAGTCGATAGCATACTCCTATGTTTAAACCGGTCTCGTTTTTGCCAATGAGCCTGACCCAGATATCTTCACAGGTCAAGGAATGTTCAATTTCAGAAATTTCCAGCACATTTATGTTCTCGTTCACATAGAGTGTTACACACCTCCCCTCCCCTATTACATCTATCCTTCCTAAAGAGCTTATAACCTTCTACAGTGCCGTGAAAAAAGTATTTGCCCCCTTCTTGATTTCTTATTTTTTTGCATATTTGTCACACTTAAATGTTTCAGATCATCAAACAAATTTTAATATTAGACAAAGACAACCAGAGTAAATACAAAATGCAGTTTTTAAATAATGATTTCATTTATTTAGGGGAAAAAGCTATCCAACCTACCAGGCCCAATGTGAAAAAGTAATTGCCCCCTAAATCCTAATAACTGGTTGTGCCACCCTCGGTGAAAACAACTGCAATCAAACATTTGTGATAACTGGCAATGAGTCTTTCACATCCCTGTGGAAGAATTTTGGCCCACTCTTCTTTGCACAATTGTTTTAATTCAGCCACATTGGAGGGTTTTTTGAGCATGAACGGCCTGTTTAAGGTCATGCCACTGCATCTCAATCGCATTTTAGTCCGGACTTTGTCTTGGGCACTCCAATATCTTCATTTTTTTTTTCAAGCCATTCAGAGGTGGACTTGCTGGTGTGTTTCGGATCATTGTCCTGCTGCGTAACCCAAGTGCGCTTGAGCTTGAGATCACAAACTGATGGTTGGACATTCTCCTTCAGGATTTTCCGGTAGAAAGCAGAATTCATAGTTCCATCAATTACGACAAGTCGTCCAGTTCCTGAAACAGCATAGTAGTCCCAAACCATCACACTACCACCATCATGTTTGACTTTTGGTATGATGTTCTTTTCATGAAATGCTGTGTTAGTTTTATGCCTGATGTAACGGGACGCACACCTTCCAAAAAATTCAACTTTTGTCTCGTCAGTCCAGAAAACATTTCCCCAAAAATCTTGGGGGATCATCAAGATGCTTTTTGGCAAACGTGTGATGAGCCTTTGTGTTCTTTTTGATCAGCAGTAGTTTCTGCCTTGGAACTCTCCCGTGGATGCCATTTTTTCCCAGTCTCTTTCTTATTGTTGAATCATGAACACTGACTTTAACTGAGGCAAGTGAGGCCTGCAGTTCTTCAGATGTTGTTCTGGGTTCTTTTGTGACCTCCTGGATGAGTCGTCGATGCACTCTTGGAGTAATTTTGGTCGGCCGGCCACTCCTGGGAAGGTTCACCACTGTTCCAAGTTTTCTCCATTTGTGGATAATGGATCTCACAGTGATTCTCCGGAGTCCCAAAGCCTTAGAAATGGTTTGGCAACCCTTTCCAGACTGATAGATGTCAATTTCTTTGTTTCTCATCTGTTCTTGAATTTCTTTAGTTCTCGGCATGAAATGTTGCTTTTTTTGATCTTTTTTGCCTATTTCACTTTGTCAAACAGGTTTCTACTGAAGTGATTTCTTGATTCAACAGGCAGTAATCAGGCCTGGGTGTGGCTAGTGAAATTGGAGTCAAAAAATGTGGTTAATCACAGTTAATTCATGATTTAACAAGGGGGGGCAATTACATTTTCACATAGGGCCAGGTAGGTTTGGATAGCTTTTCCCCCTTAATAAATGAATCATCATTTAAAAACTGCATTTTGTATTTACTCAGGTTATCTTTGTCTAATATTCAAATTTGTTTGATGATCTGAAACATTTGATCTGAAAGTGTGAAAAATATGTAAAAAAGTAAATCAGAAAGGGGGCAAATACTTTTTCACGGCACTGTATATTATAATCATTTCCATCCTCTTCACTGAGCCATGTCTCTGTAATCCCAACTATGTCATAACCCTCACTAATCATAACAGCCTCAAGTTCCAGAAATGTATTTTTTTATGCTTCTTGCATTTAAATAAAAACATTTCAGGTTATTACGAATGCTCTTACCCTTCGATTTCCCATGTGGCTGCTTGCTCCAAGCCCCCCCACTACGCTTTGTTGCTTTAAAAATATATCATCAATAGTGTATGTAACGCTGTCAGCTTCCATCAGGGCAGTCTGCACTTCCCTATGTATAACACTCTCTAGCCCCCCTGCCCCCCAAATCCCTAGTTTAAATAACCCTGTGCTACCTAGATCCCAAGTCAAAAATGCAAACAGTAACTATCTAGCTAGCTAGCCACAAATACAACCAAAGGCAACTGAAAAAGAGTAAAGCCCCGGTACCCTTTAATTCAAACGGACCGAATAAACAAGTCGTTTACTATGTGAGCCAACTAAACACGCTATCTCCCCCAATAAGCTATCGCTAAGCACTCAAACAAGCAGCTTAACTTTAACCAGCTGGTCAAGGCACTGCCACCAGTGGAAAATACAAAAATAACGTGATTTGCAATATGTTTAATCAGAAGAGCCCTTTGGTAAAAATGAGATGCAAAAAAGACTAAAACCCCGGTTAGCGTTAATATTTAATTCAAGCTTGGCAATGTGTTTATATGGTAAAAGAAAGACCGAAGAGGACTAAAAACCCCGGTGAACGTCAATATTTATTGGCTAGAAGACTGTATGAAAGGCAACCAAGCATGAAACCAACCCAGGTTATAGCTATCTAGATATCCAAGTAATTCGATAATATTCTTAGCGTTGTGAAGCTTGCTGAAGTTTGTTAGCTAAATCAGCCACAGAAAAACCAGGCGAGAGTAGCACAGTCCTTGAAAACAACTCCGTTTTACTTTGTATATCATACAATTTTACTTAGCTAGCTAATTATTTAGCGCTGAAGTTTATTTTATTTTGCTCCCAGGAGAACGAAACCCCAAAAACCCCAAAAAAAGCGCTGTTACTTTTGTTTGACCAGATTGGCGACTTAATTTGGCCATTTACTAACCGAGTTGTTACAAGGGGGAAAAAAAGGGGAAAATAAGGGAAGTTTCTCCCTGCCCTTAATGCGACAAAGGTTATATCTCGGGATCAAATTGGCTTACCTCTTTTAATGTTTGAAGTTTTACACACAAATTATCTATGATGCATCTCATACAGTGTCCCGTCCATAAGGTACAAACTAATAACTTATTATTAACTAAATAACTTATTACTTATAGAAGAAAAATATGAAAGTTTGGTATATCAGTGAAAGATAAATAGAAGCGTACAAAATTATACTGAGTGGATTTAAGAGAGATGTAATTTTGAAAAGGCGCTATAGTACCAGATCATTGCACTCACCCATGAAGTTGGAGTTCTTCAAGATGTCAAGCTGGCTGTTCAGCTGATCTGAGGTCAAATTGAGCTCCTTTGCCTCCCTCTCCAGAGAGCTCAGCTCATTGCTGGCTTCATAGTTGTTGTCCTGTACACTGGTCAGGTCTCCCTCCAGGCGATTCAGGGAGTCCGTAGTCTCACTGATACGACCCCTGTGGGGAAGTGGCAGTGTCAGAGAATAAACAAGAGGGGCAGTTGAAGAAGGGAGGATGAAGAGATGAAATAGGGGATAGAGGAGGGTGAGGACGCACGTTGCCATAATTTCCTTTGATTTCATAACTGTCAAATCTGAGCATTGCATCATGTCCTAGGTAAACATGCACTCCACTGCGAACAGAATGTGTTTGTGCCTTTATGGTGTTAAATAAAGTGAATGCATTTGCCATGCATCTCTGCACATCCAATTTTATCAAAGTATTAATGTTTGTGAGTAACTGCAGATACTATTGTTGGTGTACCAAATGTCTGCGTCTGAGTACCTTAAGTCCTCAATAAGGCCCATCAGGTTAGTGATGCCCTCGGCCGTTGAATTGCGGGCGTTGACAATGCCCTGCGCCTTGGCTAACTTTTCCTCCAGGTCCTGGAAGCTCTTCTCGTAGGCGCCGGTCAACCCGGTGAGCTGGATCTGGCGTGCACGTTCAGTGATCGCCTTGGTACGTGCGGCCAGGTCCTGAACCACGCGGTCCCAGTCACCAAAGCATTGGTGGCAGGGCTGGCAGTTTGGGAACTGCCCTGTGAATCCACGGGCACACTGGTCGCAACGGACGCCTGACACACCTTGCTGGCACTGACAGTGTCCTGTGACTCGGTCACACTGAGACGTCTCGATGCCAAGCCTGTCACAGTCACACACTAGGGATGGCAACCGAGAGGAGTCATAAAATAGTGACGTTAAATAACTAATGACCATATAAGTACAGTAACAGTGTCTATTAATCGATTAATGTGATATACAGTACCAGTCTAGCTGTAACAACATGGCAACCACATGTATTGAATCTACAACCCCAATTCCGAAATAGTTGGGACAAAGTGTGAATTGTGAACAAAATCAAAACGCAATGACTTTCAAATCACACCAGCCAGTATTTTATTCACAATTGAACAGAGATAACATAGCAAATGTTGAAACTGAGAAATTTTACAATTTTATCCACAAAATGAGCTCATTTCAAATTTGATGGCTGCTACAGGTCTCAAAAAAGTTGGGACAGGGGCCTGTTTACCATGGTGTAGCATCCCCTCTTCTTTTTAACATAGAGTGGAGGTGTCTGGGCATTGAGGAGACAAGTTTCTTCAGTTTAGCCATTGGAATTTGATCCCACTCTTCTTTAATACAGGCTTCCAGCTGCTGGAGAGTTTTGGGTCTCCTTTGACTGACTTTTTGTTTAATTATGCGCCAAATGTTCTCAATCGGTGAAAGATCAGGACTGCAGGCAGGCCAGTTCGGCACACAGACTCTTCTACTACGAAGCCATGCTGCTGTAATAGCTGCAGTATGTGGTTTTGCATTGTCCTGCTGAAATACACAAGGCCTTCCCTTGAATAGATGTCATCTGGAGGGAAGCATATGTTGCTCTAAAACCTTTATATACCTTTCAGCATTCATGGTGCTTTTTAAAACATGCAAGTGTCCCACACCATATGCACTAATGCATCCCCATACCATCAGAGATGCTGGCTTTTGAACTGAACGCTGATAACAGGAGGGGTCGTCTTTCTCCTCTTTAGCCCGGAGGACACGACGGCCATGATTTCCAACAAGAATGTGAAATTCGGGCTCGTCTGACCACAGGACACTTTGCCACTTTGCTACAGTCCATTTTAAATGAGCCTTGGCCCACAGAACACAGCGACGCTTCTGAATCATGCTCAACAATGGCTTCCTTTTTGAATGATAGAGTTTTAGGTGGCATCTGTGGATGGCACGGTGGACTGTGTTTCCAGACAGTTGTTTCTTGAAGTATTCCTGGGCCTATTTAGTAATGCCAATGACAGAATCATGCCGGTGAGTGATGCAGTTGCGTCTGTGGGCCTGAAGATCATGGGCATCCAGCAAAGGTCTTCGGCCTTGTCCCTTACGCACAGAGATTTTTCCAGTTTCTCTGAATCTTTTGATGATGTTATGCACTGTCAATGATGAGACCTTCAAAGCCTTTGCAATTTGACGTTGAGGAACATTGTTTTTAAAGTATTCCCAATTTTTTTACGCAAGCCTTCACAGGTTGGAGAGCCTCTGGCCATCTTCACTTCTGAGAGATTCAGCCTCTCCAAGACATCCCTTTTATAGCAAATCATGTTACACACCTGATGCCAGTTAACTTAGTTATTTGCTAAATGGTCTTTCAGCTGATTCTCTTATGTATTAATTGCTTTTTCAGCCCTTTTCTGCCTGTGTCCCAACTTTTTTGAGACCTGTTGCAGCCAGAAAATTTGAAATAAGCTCATTTTGTGGATAAAAATGCAAAATGTCTCAGTTTCAACATTTGAAATGTTATCTATGTTCTACTGTAAATAACATATTGGCTCATGCGATCTGAAAGTCATTGCATTTTGATTTTATTCACAATTTACACTTCGTCCCAACTATTTCGGAATTGGGGTTGTACTTTGAACTACTATCAATTTAGGTATTAGGTCCTGAATTAAAACTGCTTTGTGAAGTCACCAAGGAGGATGACAGTAAAAAAATTACATGACCTCTTTATCCCAAACCTAGAGGAATTTAACAAACTGACTGACCTCTGCACCTAACCCTCGGATCCCCCCAGTGGTTTTCCTGGCAGTCCCTGCAGGTCTTCCCTCCAAAACCACTACGGCACTGGCACTGCCCTGAGAACTGCAGAGTGGAACACAGAGGCTTTCAGTTAAGCGAGCAGCTGCTTTACATGCACTTTCTACTGATGACCAGTGCAGGAGAAGCTGTACTTGGAACGTAATCTCATCGTGCAACAGGCTGGTAAGCCTCAGTCATACACATCCTCAGAACTTTTAGAGCTTTTAGTCCATATATTCATCTGATTCAATCAACCATTGTCTTGATTCAATTGAGAGTTATACATCCCAGCTTGTTTTCAGAGGAGTCTTAATAACTGCTGTGCTGGACCAAAGTCAGGGTATTACATGTCAAGTCAGCTAAAGAAACGAGGTTTTGACACCCACCACCTCTAATGTTGCAGAAACTCTATCACATGGTGTGCAACACTTTAAAAAAAGAATTCTTTAAACTTTTTTGTAAAAATTTTAATTGGTTTAATAATAATAGTTATTATGTTTTGGCCAAGTCAACCATTTTGTCTGCATAAGTTTTTTTAATGCTCAGAAACTTTAAAATTATGACTCAGATTTGGACCAGCTTTAGCAGAATTAGTAATTAAGGAACAAGCAATCCAAACCAACGAGCAAACACCCCTCCTTAAGTTTCTGAACCCCACGATTGGAATATTTAACTGGACTATTAAATTAACTATTATTTACAAACCCAACAACCTTTTCATCAAGGACAGTGTAAATAACCTTTCATCAGTGTACACTATCTGATAGAATTTCACCAACATCTGAGCTGGTGGGTGTCAGGCCTAGGCCATTTGACATGGAATTACCCAGTCAGAATTTATCTACAAGATGCTAGCGTACTTTCTGGGTTTCCCCACTTCCCGCCGCTGATAAACCTTTAAAGGTACAGTAAGACACACCTCATTGCACGTGGGGCTGAGAGCGTTGTTGGGGTCACAGTTGCAGGGCTCGCACCCACGTCCACTAGCTAGGTTCCAGTAGTTGGCAGCGCAGTGGTCACAGGTCAGCCCGATAACGTTGGGCAAGCACTGACACTGCCCAGTACCACGGTTACACACACACTCCTCCCGTGAGGAGCACTGTCTGCGCTCGGTGCCCAGGAAGTTGCAGGTGCATTCTGGGGGTTGAGTACAAATTGATATTAGCTGCTTACAATTCCAATTAACATACTTGCAAAAACATCAATATACTGGCACATGAAAATGAAATGGTTATCTGTCGGTAAAGCAGAGCTATGGTGAATCAATTTCATGAAATGAATGTAATCTGTTACAAATACTGTAAAGGCTTACTCAGTCCTGAATGCACCTTATACTTCAGGTTCGTCAGGTTTTCAGGAGTAAGAAAACAAAGAGCCAACATCACAAACAATTCATTTTCAGTAGGGCCCACTAAAAAGCCAAAATTAAGTGAATTCTTTTTAATTGGTCCCATTCATGTTTGGTCACCTCGCCATGAAAGAAGCTCAAGACAATTCTCAGGTACTCACTTTGGCAGTTGCGGCGCTTGGCGTCCCCGTAATAACCACTCTTGCAATTGCCGCAGTCAGGGCCCTCTGTGTTGTACAAGCATTTCCTGCACTCCCCGGTACGCCGATCACATGATTCCAAGTCTGTGAGGTCAATATTGTTGTTGCACTGGCAGGGCTGGCAACGCCCACCAGGCTTTGAAGGGTTGCCATAGTAACCAGGCGCACACTCTTCACAGCGGGAGCCTAGTGAGACAAACAGAAGCCAGTCAGAGGAGGAGCAAAAAGGGGAAACTCCCAAATGGAGCAGGCAGGGGGAGAGTTATAGGGGATTCCAGTTTCCAGTCAAGGCCACGCCAAAGTATATCACTTCCAAGTGGCTATCCATTGGACCAAGTGAGAAGCCTTGGAGTCCATGATTGATTCAACAGATATGGTCGGAAGCAAGAGCTGCCTTCAGATACTGAATAAGGACTGCACAAGAAAAAATGACTTGTTTTCAAACAGCCAAGCACCTTTTCATTCAAACCTTAAACAGCTTTAAAATGGATCATTGATGACTACAGTAGACCAACATAGCAATAATGATACTCAAAATCGCAGTCAGTGGCATTAAAATGTGTTAATTTTCATGAGAGTCTTCTTTAATTCATTAATGTTTCTGCAACTCTGCATTGCCAAACATATGGTAAGTACGAAGGTATTATACAGTAGCTTTATTAAGCAGTTATCAGAATAATGCTTATGAATCAACGATTAGTCAAAACCACCATTATAGTCAAAAATTTTAAAGGCAGAGTGACTGCAATTAGAAAGGATAATTAGTTAAACTTTGTGAGCAGCCATCAACAGTGCAATTGTTCTGAGGGTGCAGTCAGCCTCTACACTAGCTGCTGCAGGCCTTGAGGAGCTCTCCTAAAAACTTACATAATTCACTTTCCATATAAGCTGAACTGGATAATCGCAGTTGTAAATTAAGTGTACTGTGCCAAAACTGTAATGGAATTATCAATGGGGTATTATTTATCTAGCGCTCAAAAGAATCCCCTCCCCAGACTTCCTACGAGATGAAAAGAAAACATTCAAGGCATTTGAAATCCAGCTGATAGCAGCTGGAGTCGGGAGGGTGCTGAGATCCGCACAGCAAAGTTTAAACTGTGACTGCTCTCTCCCGAAAGCACTTCTGCTTACAGGGTGCAAAAAAAAAAAAAAAAAAAAAAGGACTGTATGTGACATATGCTGCCGTGAAATGATAAAAGGAAGCAAGTCCATATTTTGTCAAAATTGAGTTACATATAATTTTGGAATCAGGGAGGTAAGTCCTATTTACTAATGTAGGGGTTCTCAACTGGTCTCACATTGGGACCCACATTTTTCCATGGTCATTACATCGCGACCCACTTTTATAGAATCCAAACCAAGCAAATATATTTTTCAAAAACAGCCTTTGAAAACACATACGTCATCTTTTTAAACATACATACACGTTTATTTATCTGTGCAAAGTGCATTTCAGAGCACATTATTAAGAAAATGAGGAACATAAAAACTGCATTAGTGAATAAAATGCAATTAAATACCAAAACTGCACAAAATAAATAAGGCCACAAAACTAAATATATAACTTCTACGAATATTTCTGCATTCAGAACACAAAAAGAGGAGGAACATGACAACTGCATGCATAAAAGTGAATAAAATAAAATATCAAAACTGCACAAAATAAATAAGGCCACAAAACTAAATATTTCACGTCTATGAATCTCTCTGCATTCAGAGCACAAACTGGGGCGGAACATGACAACTGAATGTATAAAAGTGAATAAAATTAACAAAACTGCACACAATAAATAAGGCCACAAAACTTATTATTTCACGTCTATGAATCTCTATGCATTCAGAGCACAAACTGAGGAGGAACATGACAACTGCATGTATAAAAGTGAATAAAATAAAATGATCAAAACTGCACAACATAAATAAGGCCACAAAACTGAATATTTCGTGTCTATGAATCGCTCTGCATATCACTGCCCACCGCAGGTCAGATGGATCATATGATGCATCTTGAATACGCAAAAAAAAAAAAAACCAAAAAACCTCCATTTCACACAAACTCGCGCTTCAAGTTCAAACTCCTATCGTCAATTGGGAGCTCAACTCTCCTCGCTTCTTCCTCTTCTGCTAAACTCCCCCTCAACTCTCCAGAACCTCAACACTTAAAGTGAACCTCAATCAAATGATGGTTACCATGGCTCCAGAGTCAGACGCGCATTAAACATCATTCACCTCCGCCAAGGAGGTGTTTTTGCCGGCGTTGGTTGGTTTGTTTGTTTGTCTGTTAGCAGGATATCTCAAAAACGGCCACATAGATTTTAACCAAACTTTGCAGGATGTTAGAGTAGCACAAGAGGAACAAGAGATTAAATGGCATATCTTGGCCCAAGTATAGCTGGGATATATGCCAAAGTTCAAGATTTCCAATCGCCGTGCTATTGGGTTTTGCTGCCACCAGGTGGTGGAATGCAACAATACCGTACATCAGCCAGCAAAAATAACTCATGCACAGAGTTGCCTTGGCGTGGTGGAGGTGCTGCTCTCTCTGAGTGCTCTTGTTTATTTATTTTTTAACCAGCTGTCCGCGACCCACTTTTGGGTCCCGACCCGCCAGTTGAGAACCACTGTACTAATGGGTTCATTTCTGCAAAACATGTTTTAGTTAAGCCATACTTGCCAGTGCAGAGGGAAGCAAGTCCAACACTTAGGCCACATTGTCACGACAGAAGGAAGCATGTCCATATCCAATGAGGCGGGCCGACATAAAACTTTCAGCCAATGAAATTCTTGTTTACAAAGTGGACTAAGGCTGCAGTCAGTGCATAAGGCATGTGAAGAGAACTTTGTTTACATAAAACAACTTCTCAAATTCCTTGAAAATGCTCAAGTTTGCAGATGTTCTTAAAACTTTGATTGAAAGACAAGTATTTCTGTACATTATAGGAGTATAGTAATTGAATTCATCGACTCTGCATGACTTATTTTGGACTTGCTGATCCAGGCCGAGTACAGCCTGTGTAGGTGAGCACATGCATGTCCTTATACACTGTACAGGGCCCAGTCTGGTGATGTTAGGCCTGGTGACCTGCATAATACCATGTGTGTTTTATCTAATGGTAACAGTGTATATTGAAGCTGCATGTATGTACAATGCAAGTTTATGCTAATACTGATATGATGACCAATCTCAGGAAAGAGATTTGGACCCCCCCAGTCCCCAAAATTAGGGGGTGCATATGCTTGTCCCTGAATTTCAAAATGACCCCCTTATGGAAGGGGTGACATTCTTTTCACCCCCCCTATGTAGGGGGCAGAAGTTCATTTGGACCCTCCTTTTCACGGGCTATAATTTGAATTCAGTCCCCTTTTGTAAGGCATAAGATAATGTGCTTCCCCCTAATGGGGACTCAATCAACTTGTAACCCTTTAGTAATGTAGTGTTGGCATGCAGGACCCCTTAACTACGGACTTCTTCAGAGAAGAGTATGTTTTCTATGGCAACGGACCCTAATTTGAAAAGATACCCGTTTCTTCAAAGATCTTTGGGATTTTTCTGTACCTGGGGAGATTTTATAGCCCTAAGCTTATTTTAGTTTTCCTACGGAGTTTTTCCCCGTGGATGCAGTGGCAAAAATGACCCCTTTCACTCCCGTAGAGGCTCAATGACTCTCCTTGCCCAAGGTGCATATTGAAAAGCATATTTGCTCTCATGAATGGAGTTTGACTTCAGAATGTTAAATCCACAGTAGGACTCCTATGGACTTTGCAAGAAAGTACCAGGATTGAGAGCCATGATGTACATTGAATTCCTTTTCCAGTAAAGTTTTCACTGTGTGTCATTTTCTGGAAGAGTTTGCAGCATGAAGGCTTGCTTTAGTCTCGGACAGCATGGAAAAACTCCTTCTTTCTCTCTCTCTGGGACACACAGTAGGATGTCTGAAAAATGCTGACTGGTTCCCTGACCGGCTCAACTTTGAGTCAGGGTTGCCAACCACGTACAGTACTGTGAAAAGGTATTTTCCCCCCTTCCTGATTTCTTATTTTTTTGCATATTTTTTACACTTAAATGTTTCAGGTCATCAAACAAATTTTAATATCAGACAAAGATAGCCCAAGTAAATACAAAATGCAGTTTTTAAATGATGATTTCATTTATTGAGGGAAAAAGCTATCTGAACCTACCTTGCCCGATGTGAAAAAGTAATTGCCCCCTAAACCGAATAACTGGTTATGCCACCCTCGGAAACAACAACTGCAATCAAGCGTTTGCAATAACTGGCAATGAGTCTTTCACATTGCTGTGGAGGAATTTTGGCCCACTCTTCTTTGCAGAATTGTTTCAATTCAGCCACATTAAAGGGCATTCAAGCATGAACGGCCTTTTTAAGGTAATGCCACAGGATCTCAATCAAATTTAAGTCTGGACTTTGACAAGGCTACTCCAAAACCTTCATCAAACCTTCAGTTGGACTTACTGGTGTGTTTTGGATCATTGTCTTGCTTCATAACCCAAGTGCGCTTGAGCTTGAGGTCACAAACTGATGGTTGGACATTCTCCTTCAGGATTTTCTGGTAGAGAGCAGAATTCATGGTTCCATCAATTACGGCAAGTCGTCCAGGTCCTGAAGCAGCAAAGTAGCCCCAGACCCTCACTCTACCACCATCATGTTTGACTGTTGGTTTGATGTTCTTTTTATGAAATGCTGTGTTCATTTTACGCCAGATGTAACGGGACGCACACCTTCCAAAATGATCAACTTTTGTCTCCTCAGTCCACAGAATATTCTCCCAAAAGTCTTGGGGATCATCAAGATGTTTTTTGGCAAATGTGAGACGAGCCTTTGTGTTCTTTTTGGTCAGCAGTGGTTTTCACCTTGGAACTCTCCCATGGATGCCATTTCTGCCCAGTCTCTTTCTTATTGATGAATCATGAACACTGACTTTAACTGAGGCATGTGAGGCCTGCTGTTCTTTAGATGTTGTTCTGGGTTCTTTTGTAACCTCCTGGAGGAGTCATCAATGTGCTCTTGGAGCAATTTTTGGAGGCCGGCCACCAGTGTTGGAGGACTAGTGGCCGGTTTTTCCCTGTCTTGGCCTCGCCCTTGGCCTCGGATTGCTGTGACTCGGACTCGTTCTCGGCCTCGTGCCATCTGGCCTCGGCGATTCGGGCTGAGGCCAGGTCGAGGCCGCTAAATATTGACATATTTTGTAGGTTTTGTAAAATCTTTAATTTTTATGTTTTTTTTCCCGAAATATTTACGTGTAGGCCTAATAAGATTACAGTCGTTTTGCAATACAGTGCAGCGACATTATAAAGGCTATTTCCTCTTCTTCTTTGGAGTTTTATGGCAGCTTGCAACCTGCATGTTGCACTACTGCCTCCTTCCATATTTACTCGTCCACTTCTCATTAGGCCTATGTCCTTTGATGGAATCACCACAATCTGTCAGTTCCAAACGTGGACTGTTTTTTTTTTTTTTTTTATAAACCATGTCTTCAACTTTGCGGATAATTAAATTCGCATACTACGACCACAAAGATTATGAGGAACAAGGGAGAAAGAAGCATCGGGCAAGATGCAAATTCCGTAATCCATCATCCCCGAAACTCAGTGAGTTCAAGGGAACAACTTCGAATTTCACCCGGCACCTTCAACGTGTACACAAGACAAAGTAAGTGAGCCTGGCTGGTGTATAGGTCTATCAAAATCGGCTGTCGCTCGAAATCGACCGAGGGTAACTTAGGTCTAGCCCGTTTTGTTTTGGAGAGTATTAAATGATGATTTCCTGGGCATTAGGTTATGGCGTGGTGATGATGACTTGCGCTGTCTAATGTTACTGCTTGTTAAAGAATTTCAAAAGGGGAGTCTCTCAGTGTCTCTCAGCAGCGCTCACGTAACATCTGGCAACACAGAAATACAGTATGGACTGCGGGAAACCAGGAATAAAAATTTAAAACTGAAGTAATGCTTGTGTGTCCATGCTCAGTAATACTATTACTGTCACTGAGGTTTTATCGTTTTTAGTGGGGGAAAGGTATAGCTTATTAGATTGCCATGATCTCGTGCTGGGTTAAGATCAGATATTGAAAATAAATGTGTACCGTATCTTGCGTTGTTGTCCATGCAAGTTAATACCGAAACCTTGTGCAGCAATAGGGTGTAATAATAGGAACATGCTAACCATCATCACTTTTCCCAAGGATGCATGCAGGTAAGAAATACATGAGCAACTGCCGTATTTAATTCCAACTTCATAAGTTTGAATGATCTTGTTTTGTTTTGCAATGCACTTCAAGCTGGCAAATGGCCATTACAGTAGGCTAATTCACGAACGCCCTGGCTAGCCAGCTAAATCTTATTTGTAATGGATATTATTGACATTAGCGGCTTAGAAAAAAAAGTAAAATAAAATATAAACTGATCATGCAGATATACGACAGATGCATGTTTATTCCAACATTTACTGCGAGCAGAACGCTCAAAATACTTCCGCGACTGCGCTGGTCTTGTTGGCCACTATAACTCCGCCCCACCTAATCGGTGCTTACAGTGGACCAGCAAGGAGTTGGTGCTTGCTTTGGCACCAGTTTTGAGAGCCAGGAGCTGGTGCTATGGCTGTGGAAAAGCAAAGAACTGGTGCTAAGTCAGGCTCTGGCTCAGAACCAGCACTGGAACCAGCTCGGTGGAAAAAGGGTATGGGAGGGAACCTTAGACGTAACACGACCCTCCCAGCTTTCACATAAAATTAATTTCAGACATTAAATTTGGACTTTAACCCCTTGTTTCCCGTATATTTACATTGCGACGACCACGCCTTCACGGTCTCTTTATCAGTACGCTTATCACACTGGCCCGGAAAAGTGTGTACTCGTATTACCGCTGACCGGCTTGAGTCCCAGATCCGTCTTATCACGATGCTCACTTTGCATCTAAACACGTGGAACCGTAATGAATGTTTTTTTTGCTTTGCATCTAAACACAGACAATGGTTTGAGTTCATCTGACATTATGATTGGTCTTGGGTGATATAAGAAGTCACGTGTCTACAGTAAGAAGTCTCATGCAAACATTCCATTACTTTCAGTTTGTCAATTTTGTTTCGCTCATTTTCACCGTGACCACATTGCGACTGCCAAACGAACTGATGTTGGTCCTGCTGTGGCAGGACTAAAAGCTTGTGAAGATGCTGTCAACCATACACCGAGCCACCATGTGTGAAACAGTGAAGAGGAATCGTCAGGGTGAGCGAATGGTGAAAACACGTCGTATTCTTGATTACAACTACGGAATGATCAGCGTTAATCGCGGTAACCAACTGGCTAATTCGCACCCGCAGACTGCGAAAAGGTTGAGACCGTGCGAGCCTTGTGTAGTTTGCGCCAAGAACGGTGTAAAGAAAGAGTCATGCTGCATATGCGTGAGTTATGAGATTCCATTATGCGTTGAACTGTGCTTCCAAACTTACCACACTGCCAAGAATTCCTGATGTAAGTTTTTTCATGTCACGTCATTTTGTCATCTCAAAATCTGTTTCTACGTAAATAAAAAATGTAAATAGCGTAATTTATTGTATCCTTATTGTACATCACATGAACTCAAGACAGTGTTTGGATGGTTTAGATGCAAAACAGCGCAGTTCTTATCACCCATTACGCCAAGGACCATAAGTGAAAATAATCCGGGCCAGTGCGTACGGCAGCATTCACTGCTCAACTGTTTATACGACCTGCGTGAGCTATCGTTCATAGACGGATCTGGGACTTGAGCACGGCGGTTGTTCACGAGTAAACACGGCTCCGAGTGCTTAGGGGTTAAATCATAAGGTGGTGACTCGGCCTCGGACTCGGCCTCGGCCTTGGTCTTGGCTTTGGAGGGTAGTGACTCGGACTCTGCCTCGGAGGGTGGTGACTCGGACTCGGTCTTGGCCTCGGAAGTTGTGGACTCGACTACAACACTGCCAGCCACTCCTGGGAAGGTTCACCACTGTTCCAAGTTTTCTCTTTTGTGGATAATGGCTCTCACCGTGGTTGGCTGGAGTCCCAAAGCCTTAGAAATGGCTCTGTAACCCTTTCCAGACTGATAGATGTCAATGACTTTGTTCCTCATCTGTTCTTGAATTTCTTTAGATCGCGGCATGATGTGTTGCTTTTTGAGATCTTTTAGCCTACTTCACTTTTTCTGACAGATTCTGTTTAAGTGATTTCTTTATTCAACAGGTCTGGCAGTAATCATGCCTGAGTGTGGCTAGTGAAACTGAATTTTAAAAAATGTGGTTAATCAATGTTAATTCAGGATCTGTCGGGGGGGCAGATGACAGGTATATCATCCTGGATATGTGATCGCCAATATTTGGCTTAATTGTTTCGGTTTTATAGAGAATTTACTTCGACATTTTCTGATGCAACTACCTAGCTAGTTCTGCTACATCGTTATGGTTTTCTTAGATGTTCTCAGCTAACCATAGCTACAGAAGTGATGGTCCTGAGAATGCAACTGACGCCGAGTGGGAAGGTAAACGAAGTATTGACAATATTAAAATATGCGTTGATCGAGTGTTAGATTTATTAAACGGCATTTTGACGTTATGGAATATTTACACAATAATTACCAGATATTTTCACATTTGCTGTCTGTCGCTTAAAGCCAGTTCATCACTCATCAGTGAGAAGGGCTGGAAATGTGATGCTAGTTAAAAACCCTCTCATTTCTCGGTGGAGCAGCTGATGTCTCATTAAGAGTGCCAACGAGCAAACATCAGTCACTGGTAATCGAGACAAATCTTGCGAACATCATTCGTGGTTAATTTAGCCAAATCCTGGGAATATCGGCAATAGCTAAAATCGCATATCCGGGATGATGTACCTGTCATCTGCTCAGCATCTCATATAGACTGATAAGTGACAGAAGCAAACCGTTAATGTTGAAGCAACCCTGCGTATTTCAGAAAGTACTTAACACCATCTCGTGCAACTAGCCAATGGGCCATATTGATCTTTTGTCATAAAATAATGGACTGGGACAATCACACTATCCAACACAATAACAGCGCATACCTCTGGGCGAAGGGCGACGGTTCGTCATTCACGGGCGACGTTAAGTCATTATCACGCGACCGGTGAAGCAGACGACAACTTATTAGGGGGAATAAAACCTCATTTATCTCGTCTTTGAAAACAAAAATTCCACATTTTTGTATTTTACAATATTTATATACTAATGTTTGTATAAAACAGCATTATAATTTAGCCCTGAGTTCCCCTTTAAGAACTGCATTTTGCATTTACTCAGGTTGTCTTTGTCTAATATTAAAATTTGTTTGATGATCAGAAACATTCAAGTGTGACAAATATGCAACAAAATAAGGCGGCCGTGGCTATATTTACGGCGCCGTAAATGGTGATTCGGTGATATTTACGGCAAGTCAGAGTGCGCATGCGGGCAAAATCCAAGGCAAATCTCTGGGCAAATCCAAGATGATGGACTAGCGTTTGACAGTTGTAGGGAGCAATTTTAGCAATTTTGATGATTTAGCCACTGAAATTCAGTCAAGAAAATTTCGAGTGTAATTTCTTATGCTGCTATACGTGGTGATCCATGTTACTTATGACACACCGGGTTGCCAGGGCACGCACAGCACGCATTCGCGATATCAATGTTTTAAAGCCCCTTCTCAATAATAAAATCCCCCAAAAAATATTGGCGCCTCCTTTTAAAATCGTACTGGCAAATAAAAAGCCAGAAAAAGCGGAGATTGGATACGGAATTCTTTCTAAGCAAGAGTTAACCACTCCTTCTTTCTGTATATTTCCCCATTTAAAACTACCTAGGTGCATACTGCAATGTGCTATGTTGGAATTTTGGCATATGTGTACTCAGGTATGGGACAATATTACTTGTGAGAAAGCTGACCAGCGGGTAGAGGGGACAATCGCACTGTTGCACGGTACCGAACAATCGTGCGAAAGTGGTCTAAGAGTTTGTATGAAAAACAAACACTCCGCCGTTGACTGCAGTTTAGCCTGCTGAGCTTGAAGCTGCCGACACAAGCAGTGGCATCTCTAAAACTGATAATTCGCGGGGCCCGGACCATGCCTTTACGTCAATGATTATTCCTGGCTTGTAGGCTACTTGGTTATTTTCCGTTATTAACACGTTTTCCAATTATGACAATAATCCTCTGGCAGTCGAAGTTACGGTCTCTCTCTCCATGCGATCTATTGACGACTAAATAATGGGCTATATTCACATCAGAAAAATTATTTAGGCTACACAAAAATAGGCCATTGCTTTATGAAAGATAAACTGCTCTGAAACGTCTGCGCTACCTTTTCCACACATCAAGTGATTTAACTTGGGCTTCATGATCATTTTGTTTGAATAAAATAAAAGACCATTTGAAATGTCTGTGTGCAATTCTGAATAACGCTGATTTAAATGCACGAAATTACGCGTCCAGATTAATGATTGTCGCCGTACCGAAATGTACCGTACCGTACCGGCGTGTTCTCGGAGTGAATCTATTGCTCAGTCCCTCAAGGAACTTGCAAGTCGCGATTGCAACTATTAACTCAAATTCAACCAATCCACACAAATTTTTCGTGGAAAAAAATAAATCGCCAAGACATCGCAACTTTCATTGCCACTTTTTGAAAAAGCTACCGCAAAATTGGGCAAAAAATCAATAAAACAATAAAAAACCCGGGAAAATCCTGGAAGAATTGTTTGTCAATTATGAGAATGATTGAGTGCAAGTCAGGGTTAATAAATGTTTTAAAGGGAAGCTCTGGGCCCCACCAATCTTCAGTCCTAGAGACGCCCCTGAACACAAGTGAAGAAACGTCAGTGTGCATGCGTGCCGTAAATATAGCCCCGAATCACCGTTTACGGCGCCGTAAATATAACCACTTCCAAATAAGAAATCAGGAAGGGGGCAAATACTTTATCACAGCACTGTACATCCGGACCTACTCACCGATCGGAGGAAAACTAGTGGCATTATGCACAAAAATGCACATATAAATTATTTTTCAAAATGCAGATGCATGCATATAAAAAGCACAGACATATTATGCATGAATGTACAGAGTAAACAAGCCTCAAACCCCTGAAATACAACAAATTAGCACAGGTTCATGAATGCCGCCATTCCTATATTTTAACCAATCCAAAAATACTTTGTGTGGCAATGTCCCGGATGTTTTGACGCACTGGGCCACCAAGAATTCAGCTGATGAAAATAAAGTGTATGCAAATTAGTCTTGATTATCACTCTTGGTGAAGCCTCATTTTACATCGAATAATCAAGGATCGATATTACCAATCATTATGTGAACCTGAGCGACAAAATCAGTGGTAATGCTGCCGAGTGCCGCTGTTGATTGCTCCTATAAAACGGGAAACTTGGACCTACTCATGGGCATAAACTTGCACTGATTTCCTTCAGTGAAGCCTGACTTCTTAAGACAGTGGTGCCCACAGAATATCCCCTTAGAAGAACAACTAGCCTGGGCTAATTCACAATCAGCTTCCTTTATTGACACATTTTCCAACTATAGAAATAATCCATTAGCAATTGAGGAGATGGCTTCTCTCCCCCATACAAACTATAACAGCGACAAAATACTGGGCTAAATTCAGTATAGTGAAATAATTTACTCAAAAATAGGCCCATGCTTTACGAATTACAAACTGCTCTGAAACTTCCGCACTACCTTTTCTGCACATCAGGTGATTTAATTTGCGCTTCATGATCGTTTAAATTGTTTTAATGAAATAAAAGACCATTTGAAACGTCTTAATGTAATTTCATTGCTTCCAACCCCAGAGAAAAGAGAAGCGTAAGAATTCCGGAGTCATAACAGGTTTCCATGTTACTGGAGGACAAAATCAACCGAAACGTACATGAAACTGAAAAACTTCCATGCACAAGGACTTCAATTCCATGTTATAATCTCTTAAATAGTACGAGCTGATTGAATAATGACAGATCCGCGACTGATTCCAGCGAAACATCTCCTTTCACTCTTGGTACAGCGTAGGTTGATTAATATGTGAGACTCGGCAATTAAATATAATTTTGTTTTCCAAAATAATTATGAAGTGTGAGATTGCTAACTATGGTGTGAGAACGAGATATGCCACTTAAAAGCATGAGACTCAAGCCATGTGCGAGAGTTGACAGGAATGCAATTTTGAATAACGCTGATTTAAATACACCAAATTACGTGTCTATTTGAATGATTGTCTTTAACGGGTAGAAATAGCAACACCTGATAGTGTGGAGTGTTCTTGGAGTGAAAATATTGATAATTATGAAAATGACTGAGAACGAGACAGGACTAATAACAATTTTAAAGGGATGTCTTATGCCCCACCAAATTTTCAGTTCTTGCTAAGCCACTGGTTTTATTCAATTTATGACCACCGCGTGCTCAAGAGTTCAGGTGTCCAGGTGATGCAGCAAGCTACCCCGATTCCAAAAAACATGGCGCACTGCACACAACATATAAATCTGACCTTCAGGAACAGATTTAGTCATTAAAAACAATTTTCAAAAAATATCCAAGAACATATTTGAATTAGTCGGGGCAGTGTACTTTTATTGGGTAAAAGCTGAAAAAAAGGGTTTTCTTTTCCTTTAAAGACAAAGTCAGTGGTCGTAACCAGTGCTAAAACACACCAAATATATAGTTTTTCTTTTGAAGGAAGGGCACCATTAGATGCAAAAAGCCCTTTTACAGGTATCCTTATCGGTACACCCCTTTAATTAAGAAAAAAGTAGGGAATGATGGGTAAGGGGGAGGAGAAGAGTGCCTTCTTCTACCACACCTGACAAACATAAAGTGCAAGTAGTACACTGCCAAGGTAGCGATTAATCACAGAAACATTTTGAGGAAACAAAACCTTATTGTTATGTCTGGTGAAAGGAACCAACTGCAAGTAGTCCAAAGTGAAAAAATCGTGGCCTTTCTTCGGTCCGAGTCCAAAGCCAGGTAAACACAGTGACGGTTCAGAAGGGCAATCCAAAAAATAAGACCAAGGGTCCTGCAGCTTACCGGCAAGCAATCTAATAGTGATGATACAAGTTATTAAAATTTCATGTGAAGTTTGACCTTTGAATCATTGAAGGTCAATGTCAAGGTCACTGAAGAAAAGATCGCATAAAACCTCCTGTAATACAATCCTAAGCTCTGAAGCAGTTTTGGTGATACAAGTCATTGAAAATTCAATTTGTCAATTGTGAACGTTAAAGGTCACAGAAGGTCAAGTTGACTTCAGCAAATGGACTTAATATGACTTTCTAAATGTCTCTATACAAACCTTGGCTCAATTTGTTTCCATTTTGGTGATACAAGTCATTGTAATTTCACTGTACAGTTTGACCCTTAAAGGTCACTGACAGTCAAGTTGAATGTCACCAAATGAAAGTTCACTGTGTGACTTCCTAGATGTCTGTTACACAAACCTAGGCTCCATAGCTGCGATCATATTAGTGATACAAGTCATTGAATATTCACTAGGTCGCATTTGACCTTTGAAGGTCAATACGAAGGTCACAAAATGAAAGTTCATTCATGACTTTATATGTCTCCAATACAAACCTAGGCTCCATCTGTGACCGTTTGGGCAAAACAAGTCATTGTAATTGTATCATGTCAAGTTTGACCTTCAAAGGTCTCCAACAGTCAAGCTGAATGTCACCAAATGAAAGTTCATGTGTGACTTCCTTTTAGTCGGTGATACAAACTTAGGCTCCATCTGTGACCTTTTTAGTGATAGAAGTCATTGAAATTTCACTAGGTCAGGTTTGACCTTCGAAGGTAAATATGAAGGTCACCAAATGAAAGTTCATTTACGACTTCCTTTACGTCTCCAATACAAACATACACTCCATCTATAACAATTTTGCTGATATATGTCAATGAAATTTCACTATTAAAGTTGGCTGTTGAAGATTACTGAAGGTCAAGTTTAAGGTCACCAAGTGAAACTTCATACCTGACTTCCGATATGCCCTCAATACAAACCTAAGCTCTATCTGTAATAGTTTTGGTGATAGAAGTAATTTAAATTTCACTATGTGAAGTTTGACCTTCAAAGATCACTGAAGGTCAAGTTCAATGCCACCAAATGACAGTTCATATATGACTTCCTATAAGTGTTCAATACACATATATTCCCAATCTTCAATATTTTCCAGCCTAGGAGCCTTTGAAAATTGTAACATTTTGCTTGAGCTCCAGTTTGACCTTTCAAGGTCATGAGTTCAACTTTAACACATCCAAAATATAGGCCATGCATGATTTCCTATATGTCAATAATACAAACTCAATCTCTTTCTACAACTATTTTGCTTCCACAGGCTATTTTGCCCATTCTCCATAAGACCCAATGTTAAAGTACAGCACCCCCACTAGACCCACTTCAATCGATTCAATTAAAATGGCACTCACACTGTACATAAAGTGTATCAAGTAGAGTTGATTGCCAGATTTAGAAAAAAAAGCTATCAGTTAGTTTTTGAGAAATAATTTTTTGAATTTCAAGTCCTATCTTTTAACATTGCTAATACTTTCCTTGACCTCAAGTTTGACCTTTTAAAGTCATATGAGGTCAACTTTAACATAGCCAAAATATAGCTCATGTGACTGCCTATATCTCGATAATACAAACTTAATCTCTATCTGTAACCATTTGGCCTCCACAGGCCACCTTGCATATTCATAAAGTACAGCGCCCCCACTTGACCCACTTTTGTCGATTCAATCAAAATGGTGCTCGCACTGTACATTGACGGTACCAAGGCAAGTTGATTGCCTGATTTAGAAAAAAATTTATCGCGCAGTTTTGACAATTTTTTTTTTTTAAACTTCAGTCCTATCTTTAATATTGGGGCCAAAATTTCAAGGGCCCATGAAATGGACAAAAATGATTCAATCAAAAATCCGGAAAAAAAAGCGCATGGAGATATGGTCTAGTAGTATGTTATGGCAAATTTACACAAAAATTCATCAGGCCAAAAAAAGATTAAAAATTTTCCGGATGACGGACAACACACCACGACAATAGCTTATTAGCCCATAGAGCCGGTAGGCTAATAACAGAGTCCAAAGATGGGCAGGGGTTCAAAACCCAAAATTGTTAGGCAGTAGGAGAGTAGAGTGTCCGAAATCCGAATTCAAAAACCAGGGCAGCAAAACACAGAAATCATGGTTGGGCAGAAAATGGGTCGTAAACAGAAAGCAAACAAATCCAGGCAGACACAGACAGAAATTGGAATCGGGCAAAAGGATGTCACAGAATCACAAACAGATCACTTGCTTACACAGGGCTCAGCGCAGAGAAAAGTTGATCACAGCCTGGCAAAGCTAAGCAGAAGTGAGGGACTATATGTACACAAGGGAGGTAACAAGCTAGGCAGGGCAACAGGTGGGAGGAATAATCTATACATTAACTGAGAGGGGGAAAACACAAGAGGTAATTAAACAATACAAAATGGGAAACAATGACAAAGACTAGTTTTCACACAACATCCTTAAACAGCAACAGCTCCATTCAAGGACTGCCTCAGTGGGGAGAGATGGAAGAAACAGATTAGTAGAAGAGATAGTTGCAAGGTTTCTGCAGAAACGCTGGCAAGGACCAGGATAGCAAGGAGAGGGCGGAGTTACGGATTAGTGTGGAAAGCAAGAGATTCAATGAGTTATGTTAGTAGTCAGTGCAGTAATAATTTTACCCAAATAGTGCAAGTTAGTATGTTAGTTATTTACAGGATTAGTATATTAGCAAGGGTTAGGAGATAAATTAGACAAAACATACAGTGTTAGTGTGATTAGTACTTAATTAGTAATCAGTGTTGAAGGAATTAAACGAGGCATGAAGGAACTAGTGAAACACCGGAAACTTCCAAAATCACCCGAAATGTGACAGCTTGCAGACAGGGCCGTGCACTGGCAAAGAACATGGAAACGCAAGACATCACAGGGGAAAAACGATGTGCATAAACTGGTAGATGACACTGAAAGCATAAACTAAACAAACCAAGTGGAAATAAACCAAATCCAGAACAGGCAGAAATCACAGATCAAAACAATTCTAACACTACAGCAAATGCATTTTCTACACATTCTGGAAATATGTGCAGTGACAGAAATCTCTATTTAAATATGAATTTACAAAGGGACATGGTGATTCATTCATTTACAAACCCAAGTAACAGAAATATTCACAGACTGTCTCCACTTTTTTAGATGGTTGGCAACCCTGAGTTGCGTGCTGGCTTGAGCTAGCAAGAGTGGCAATACTGGGCAGTGTGTGTGTTTATGTGCGTCCAATTCCATCCCACTCCAAAACACTCCAACCACACATGCAGTTGATTCAAAATGGACCCAAACCTAATTCTAGCCCCTGGCCAGCAGTAATGTATTAGGACACAATTTGCCTGCACAGTGGTGGGGGTCTGTTGTGACACTGCACTGTGAAAGGAGACTGAAGCCATGCAGGAGTTGGGTTTTGTGGACACTGCTTTGGGTGGGTTCTCCATTACTCACGCTGGATGTTCCCCTCGGAGCGCTTAACGATCCCTATGCCAAGGCAACGGGTGGGTGGAATGGGGTTGGGGGGAAACAACAGACATTACTGACCTGAAAATAGAACACCCGCTGTCCTTCCACTGCTGAGACCTATCAGAGTCTAACTGACTTCTGAGTTTACCACACTGCAACACATTCCCAAATACCAGCTCTTCCAAATACAGTATGTATTGAATTGAGTAGAGGGGTGTTCTTCTATATATTAATTGAAGACTTAATCAGTTTTACCATTGTTTGTGGGAATAGACAGCAGAGTTTATCATAGCTACAACGTCATTCATTTTCACAAATCACATTAACCCAAATTTTGGATTTTCTGATTTAGTCAGTATTCCATCCAGGAAGAAAAAGAAGGCTGGACAGGCAAAGAGATGGACAGGTAGTAAGTATCTGAGTCTGCATCTGATGTGAGTTTCTGACAGATATCTGCACTACGTGCAAATATCAGCATCATCATAATAACTTTTCATCTTGTGTGTGGTGATGTAGGAGATGGACAACCAGAGCTGCTAAGCCATACTCACCTGTGTACCCCTGCTTGCAGTTGCAGACCACCTGTCCATTCCGGCTGTCTTGGTAACAGGAGGCAGCAAAGTGGCGTCCACTAGCAGGTCCATCAGGACAAGGGCAGGGCCGACACTGGCTTCCAGAGCCAATCAGTGGGTTGCCGTAAAATCCATTAGCGCACCTAAGAGGAAAATGAATGCAATTTCATGTAGGGATGGACTGATATTACCATAAATATACTGAACTAGCTGTCTAGTACAAACCCCCATTTCCCCCATGTCTCTACCTCAGTTTAGTCCGATTTGTTTGTCCATTTCCCTAAATGTTGTTACACTGTGAAAAAGCCCATCTTTAAAATGTTTTGGACTCATAAGACATTCCTTTTTTTCTGTTAACTAGATAATATTTACTGACTTCAAGCAGCTGTTTGCTTGACAAATGAAATTTTCTGACATCATTGGTAATCATGAAATGAGCAAAGTTATCTCACCTTCTTGAGAATGATATTGTTTTCAGATTTAAAGTATACAGGACTATCATACTTTTTTGTGTGTACCTCTCACAGTTGTCCCCAGCGGTGTTGTCTCTGCAGTTGAGGCATCTGCCAGTTCTTTGGTGGCACTCCTTGGCGTGACCGTTGCACTGGCAGGGCTTACAGTTGGGGAAGCCCCAGTGGCCCGTTTGGCAGCCATCGCAGCGGGGGCCGAAGGCTCCAGGGCGACACTGGCACTGCCCCGTGTACTGCTCACAGAGGTGGCTGCGGGAGCCATCAGGGCTGCACTCGCATGCTGGGCAAGGAGACAGCAGCGGACGCCATCAGAGTAAAGGCACAAATGATGACACTGAGGGTAAACACTTGCATGGGTCTAACAGCAAATATCAACCTGAGGGGTACTGGAAATCACATAACCTTTCTCAAATTCCTCTTTAAATCTGCCCAGTGCATCCTAAATAAGTAACTTGAAATGAAAATTGAGCGAGTGCGGGTGTGTTACATCTTCAATTGTGCCAAGCATCAGAAAAATTGCAAATCAAAAGATATGGTAAATTTGTTCTCCAAAGGATGCCTTCTGAGTAAATTACAACTACGGTGTGTTTTTACTCGTAAAAATAAATGTTCTCCCCACCCCAGACACCCCTAAATAACAAAAGGCACTGGTTTAGTAGTCAATCAATGCACCTAAAAAATTTGGTTAAGAAATATTGAGCAATTTCTGAGTTATGGTCCAGAAACACTTCAGGAACGCCAACGCTGACACTAATGATAACCGAGCCAAAAACAGTATGTCTCTCCCCCCGAAGATATAATTAAAGTAAAACAATAATTACAAAGAATATAAAATAGCAGCAATTTTACATCAGTAGCCACCAATAGACCTTGTTGATAAAAAGAAGCAAGAGAGAAGGTGATGAGATAAAAACTGAGGAGGTCTGGGAAGGGGATGAAGGGCAGACTCACGTTTGCAGCCAGCCGGCCCAAAACTGTAAGTCCCAGGGGCACATTTGTCACAGCGCCTGCCAATTATGCCAGGCTTACAGCGACACTGCCCACCACGGGGGTCGCACTCAGAGCTAAGGGAGCCCTGGGGGTCACACTGACAAGCTGTAGGAGAGATAGAGTCATGTCAGAATTAATTCAGGAGCCCTTCACTTATCACTATAAAAACGGATCACATAACTGCCCAATGCAGAAACATTTTACCAACAGCTAAAAGATCCAGTGGAAATGAACTACCTTACTCTTTGAGTGTGGGTACACACGTGGATATGTGTGTGTGTGTGTGTGTGTGTGTGTGCATGTGCGCGCGCGTGTGTGCACGTGAAAATGTGCATGTGTGTCTGAAAAAATAAACAGCTGTTTCCGTTCTTCCGTTTTGAGGCTGTTACACATTACCATTGACATGCCTGTGTGCTTAATAAGCTTGCCAAAAGGAGCTGGAAGCCACTGATCTAAAATAGGTTCTGTGGGGGGCACAGGCTGTATAACCCCACCCAAGGGGCTAAAGCAAAGATGTACTGTGACCTTTCAGATCAGCACAATAGTATATCACATTATACACTTTGTTCCTGATTTCCAAAGAACATCCTTTAAATGATTTACAAGTATCCAACAAGAATTAGGGTACTACTGTGTGGAGAAAATGTATTCCTGATTACTACTAGTTTTGCTTATTTGTCATGTTTAGATGTTTCAGATCATTAAACTAATTTTCATAAAAGGCAAAGGCAATGTGAGTGAACACCAAAAATAGCCTGCACATGATTATTTCCTTCCTTGAAAGTTAAGAGTTATTCAAAACCTACTGTATATTACCCATGTGAGAAAACAACTGACCCTGTAAATCTAATCACTAGTTGTGCCGCCCTTGCCACCCCAATTTCAAAAAAGTTGGAACACTATGTAGAATGAAAACAAGAACAGACTATGATGATATGCAATTCCTTTTCGGTCTATATTCAATTGAATACAGTACATAGACAAGATATTTAATGTGTAAACCAATAAACTTTATTGGTTTTTTGGGAAATATACACTCATTCTGAATTTGATGCCTACAATATGTTCCAAAAAAGTTGGGATGGGGGCATGTTCACCACTTTGTTATATCACCTTTTCTTGTAACAACACTCAGAAAGCATTTGGGAACTGAAGACACTAGTTGTCAAAGATTTGAAAGCGGAATTCTTTCCCATTCTCGCTTGATATACAACTTCAGTTGCTCAGCAGTCCTGCGTCTCCATTGTACAGTGATGATTCTAGAAAATTTCAAAAGTAGGCCAACTCCCCTGACTTAAAAAAAGTGGGCCAATGGGGAAAAAAGTGGGCCAACTGGGTATACCTGGTAAAATGCAATTTATATCAAGTTTTTAAACAGTACCTTGACTGGCTCACTTATTTATATATATGTAATTGTAGTTATTGTATGCATTATATTCCGTTTGAGTAATTTGTAACCTTAGTTGCTGCACTGATTTTGTGATGCATGGGTTGGATACAATAAGTGAAGAAAATGTTGGTTCCTACTTGTGTTTGTTTCACTGAGGAAGGAGGGACCAGACAGAAAGAAAAAGGAAGTAGTAGCGAATCAAGAGTGTTGCGCTCCTGTTTGTTGGATGTAGCTACACATTAGCCGTGTTGGTGTGATTAAGGAAGATTAAAGTGATTCATGAACCACCAATTGTAACCGCTCATTTCCTCAGCCCCGAGCACGCTACCCAATTCGAAAACCGAGGGTTACATATACATACATTCAGTTTTTACACCTTATTGACAAAACTAAGACAAGATTGACAGTTTGAGTTTAAAGTTTTAATAGAAAACCTTCACAGTCTCTGCCAATCATAACAAGTATAAAGTCAATTACAAAATTGCGCATAAAATAATAGTTCCTAACGGCTGATTTGGTGCATAGCTTAAAGCCCGCCTCCAAACCTAAGTCCTACTGCTAAAGTTATAAGTACGGATACTTCACCAGGCAGTGAAGCCATTCTCTTCATAGGTGTACGTTGAGCAGCGCGCAGAGACTCATAATTTTACCTACATTTCGTTTTATTCATTCAAACGAGTTCTGAGCCATGTATTGTTTTTTTAAAACCTATTAGCAAGCCTTGTGCTGCTTCAACCTCAAGCGATGCAGAGATGGCAAGTCTCACGCATTCGTCATTGGCATTCACGTACCTGTGCCTTAGTCAGCAATTATTCACTTGCGGAATTGAAGTCATTGTGCATTAAGTGGATTTCCCCACTAGAGACACGGAAATCGATTGAAAGCAATGGAATTGCATAAAGACGTTTCAAATGGTCTTATTTCGTTTAAACGACCATGAAACACATGCATTGTTTCCAATCCCTGAGTAAAGAGAAGCACGAGAAGTCCAGAGTCGCTTTCCATGTTGCTTGTGGCGAGGTCCACCTTTACGCAAGTGAAACTGAAACTTCAATGCACAAGGATTTTAATTCTGCGTGAGAATCTTATTAATAAGCGTTCATTGAATAATTGTGGACTACGTTGAATAAGCAAAAAAAAAAAAAAAAAAAAAAAAAAAAAAAAAAATGCGTGAGACCTACACCGAATGCGTGAGACTTGGCATCTCTGGCGATGCCGTAGCTTGCAGCTATGGCTATGGCTCCAGTACCCTCCACAAGCATTGCCCCAAACCAGTTCCCTCTCTCTGCTGCCTCAGCTCTACCTCACGCGGTTAGCGACTTGAATGGCGATGCTCCATCCCAGCCAATATTAGCTAGCTACCCAGAGCGTGCATTCGGTGCTTTATGGCGATCATTCAATCCAGCCTGGTATCGTACACGACCGTGGCTGGAGTACTCAGTTCAACGGGACGCATGCTTTTGCTTTCCCTGCAGGAAATGTCTTACTGCCGGTGAGAGGGATGCTGTTTTTACCCTGCGTGGTTTTACCAACTGGAAAACAGCACTCGAGCGTGACAGGGGGTTACAGAAACATGCATCCAGCCAGTCATATACAGGCATGTATAGAAGTCTCTTGCTGCCGACATTTTGACGGCAATCTTTGCAGTAGGTTTATAAATTTGTTGAATAAATGCACGGAAGTTTGTTCTAGACGATGTTTTCTTATCAATCTACGCACTAGAACAAAGGATTCGCGCCAAATCATAATGTAATGCGTAGTTGCTGGCGCACTGAAATCTTCATTTAGCGCCAAGTCTGTCAAACTTGCGGGATCCCGCAAATCACGCGTCCTAGAATCATCACTGTTGTAGTATATCTTTTTTTGCTTCATAATGGGTCACAAATTTTCAATGAGAGACAGGTCTGGACTGCAGGCAGGCCAGTCTATTACCCGCACTCTTTTACTGCGAAGCCACGCTGTTGTAACACATGCAGAATGTGGCTTGGCATTCGTATTGCTGAAATAAGCAGAGATGTCCCTGAGAAAGATGTTGTCTGGATGGCAGCATATGTTGTTCCAAAACCTGTATGCACCTTTTAGCATAAATGGTGCCTTCACAGATGCATAAGTTAGCCTTACCATGGGCACTAAAACAACCCCATAGCATCACAGATGCTGGTTTTTAACTTTGTGCTCATAACAATCTGGATGGTGCTTTTCTTCTTTAGCCCGGAGGACACATGATCCATGATTTCCAAAAACAATTTGAAATGTGGACTTGCCAGACCACAGCGCACTTTTCCACTAGTCCATCTCAGATGAGCTCGGGCCCAGAGAAGTTGCTGCCATTTCTGGATGTTGTTGATGTATGGCTTTGTCTTTGCATGGTGGAGTCTTGACTTGCACTTCTAGGTGCAGCAACGAACTATGTTAACTGACAATGGTTTTCCCAAAGTGTTCCCGAGCCCATGTAGTAATATCATTTTAGTTTTTCCAAAGTTATTTGAAAATTCTCCCTGCCATCATTTGAAATACTTTAAATCGATATATATGGATTGACAAAAAATCAGGGGGATCTTTCCCCGGCAAGTCTTCTCCACTGGCGGTCGCCTGACTCTGCGACTTGCTCCACTGCTACCTGCCTGCTGCCTTCTACGGTCAGGTGCTGGGTTTGGTTATTTCGTCTGTACTGAGCTACTGCCTGTTGCTTCGCTGCCAGTATCGGAAAGTGACCTACTATTTCTGCAATCGTGGCCCTCTCCGATCAGCTGCTGGGTCTGTTTGCTCTGTCCTCACTGGGCTACTGTCTGTTGCCTCGCTGCTGCTATCGGGAGGGTGTACCTCCTTTCTACTGCTGTTTGCTTCACTGCTAACAGCTATTGCCTCGCTGCTGCTATCCAGAGGGTGCACCTCCTCTCTACTGCTGCTTGCTTCTCCGCTAATAGCTGCTGGCCTCACTGCTGAAGAGCAGTGCTTTTCCCCTCTCTCCCTCTCAGGCGCTAACTCACAGTAAATTGAACTGTTGAAATAAACTGAACTGAACCGAGCTGAATCAGTGACAATGAAAATTTTATTTGCGTTGTTCATTGGAATTTCACTATGAATTCCTTGGAATTCGGTCCCCCAACGGGCCTGTGCGTTTGAGAAGGTGCTCTCGCCACCGGTGGTGCCCAATTCCATTAGCAGCACTGTGCTCCACCGTGAAATGGTTGTGCAGATGTCGGAACTTCCTTTTGTAGTGTCTTTTAATTATGCGCAATTGCTTCGTTTTATACTACTCAAAATTTGACAGGGATCATAGGATTTTTTTTGTGAAATGACATGCAAATTTGGTAACTGCCACTGATGAACAATATATTGGATAAATGACATGCAGTCAGACACAAAACACATTTGCAAGTGCATTTAATGACATTAAATGAGCGTGCAGCCTCACACTTTTGGCTTTCACGAACACTTCATGGTTTCACCTCTGACATGTAAAGTGAAAACAGACAGTGTTGGTTTGATGTTTCATTACCACAGTTAATGTCAATAACGGGTATGGCCTCCCTAGCGTGAATGACGGCTTGACAACGCTCGGGTCATACTGTCAATCAGAACCCGGATGCTTGCAATTGGAATGTTGTTCCATTCTTCAACAAGGGCATTTCCAAGCTCTTCTAGAGTTGTGGGTTGTGCCCTACGACCGGAAATGGCGACCTGCAGCATGTTCCACACATGCTCGATAGGGTTTAGGTCCGCAAACGCGCTGGCCAGTCCATGCGGACAATTGTCTCCTGCTCTAGGAATTGATTCACCACCCTAGCACGATGGGGACGGGCGTTATCATCCATCAAGATGAAATCAGGGGCCAACAGCACCTGCTTATGGTCTTACGCACACATTGAGGATCTCATCCCTGTACCGCACCCTGTCATCGTCCCTCTCCCCATGACATGCAGGTCCGTTCTGCCGCTCCTGCTTATTCCTCCCCAGACCATAATTGATCCGCCACCATAACGGGTCGTGTTCGTTGATGTAGGCATCATTAAATCGCTCACGTTGTCTTCGCCACACCCGTTGCCTCCTGTCAGTAAAGTCCAAGCAATATCGGGACTCATCAGTAAAGAGAACTGGAGCCCAATCGTTGTGTGTCCATGTGACATGATCGTGAGCCCAATCCAAACGGTCACGCCTATGACGCACGGGTCAGTGGGATTCGAACACATGGCCTTCTTGAGTTGAGGCCGGCAGTATGAAGACGATTCCGTATCGTCTGAGTGGATACCCTGACCCCGAGGCGTTATGAAGGTCATTTCGTAGGGTGGTGGCTGTCCAGAAAGGATGACGCCGTGCCTGAAGTGTGAGAAAGTGGTCTTGTCGTTGTGTACTCGATCTCTGACGACCACCCCCCATGACGGTGTGCTGCTGTACCAAACGTTTGATGCCGGTTCCACGCTGTGTTCACAACGCTTTGGCTGGCGTTAAAGTGCATTAGCAACGTGGCGTTGTGAGAAGCCAGAGTCAAGCATTCCGATGCATCTTCCCAATTGCTCTGAAGTCAATCGACGCCTAAGATGTTGAGGAAACATTGTTATTGCTAAATGTAATGCAAAAAATTTGGGAACTTCCAAATTTTCACCAACAAGCAACACACACGTCTGAGTTGAAATGGTGAAGTGTTAGTCAAAGCCAAAATATGAGGCTGCACGCTCATTTAATGTCATGAAATGCACGTGCAAATGTGTTTTGTGTCTGACTGCATGTCATTTATCCAATATATTGTTCATCAATGGCAGTTACCAAATTTGCATGTCATTTCACAAAAAAATTCCTATGATCCCATCAAATTTTGAGTAGTATATATACCTGTCTGTTTTGAAAAATTGTTTTATGCTTTCTGAAAATTCTTTTCTTGATTTCGTTAAGCCTAGAAAGAATGATCAATCGGGTATTCCATTACATTATATCAAGCGAAAATATTTCGTTTTCCTTTTACTTATACTCTTAGGTGACGTGCAGCCTAACCCAGGACCTATTTTTAATTGTGTCACTCAGCCAGATGAATTCAAAGCTAGATCTGGTCTCGGTATTATTATTGTCAATGTTCGGAGCTTGCTTTCAAAAATGGATCGAGTTAGAATCTGGGTCAATTCAACTGACACAGATACTTTTGCTATATCTGAAACATGGCTTAATAAATCTATCTCGGACAAGGATATTTTCATAAGGGTTACAATGTTTTTCGCTGTGATCGCCCCAGGAAGGGCGGTGGCATCGCCATTTATATAAAAAACAAATACCATTGCAACATTGTAACCGCTGTATCTATTAGCAGGCAGTTTGAGCTTCTTGCCCTGAAGCTTGAGTTTATGCAGGGTCAGTTTATGACTGTAATCGGGTGTTATAGACCACCCTCAGCTTGTAAAGAAGCCCTGTGTGCTTTAACTCAACACTTATCTAGATTTGGTTTGAATGAGCTTCTTCTTGTCGGAGATCTTAATATTGATTGGCTGTCCTCTGCTTCAGACAGCTTTAAATCTATCTGTGATTCTTTTAATCTGACTCAATTAATTGATGATCCAACTCGTCCTAATATTAAATGTCCTGAGAGATCATCCTTGCTTGATTTAATTCTAACATGTCCCACATAAATTCTCAGACATAGGAATTTTTGCAAATGATGTGAGTGAGCACTGTGTCATAGCAGCAGTTTGAAAGGCTAAATTTCCAAAGACGAAGCCACGACTCAAAAGAGATTTTAAACATTTTTGTGAGCAAGCCTTTTTTCGTGATCTATCTCATTATGATTGGGATAAAATTTCACTTATTGATGATGTGGAACCGGCCTGGAAGTTCTTTTATGATGGTTTTTCAAGTATTGTAAATAAACATGCCCCGCTCCGTCAGTTCAGAGTGAAAGGTCGAAATAATTTAGGGTTTTCTCCTGAGCTGTGTAGTCTCCTTAAAGAAAGGGATGTTGCCTGGGCCAGGGCAAGAAAATCTAAAACAGAGGCAAACTGGCTCCATTTTAGACAGCTTCGTAATAAGTAAACATTTTTATAAAGAAAGGTAAATCTGATTATTACCTCTCTGAAACTACAAAAACATTAAATGACCCGAAAAAGTTTTGGAAAGTAATTAAACTAACTTCTGGCCCTGTACCCTCAAGTGAACTTCCTACCTACATTGTTCACAATTCCTGTACTCTGACTGATAAGTCAGCCATACTTAATTGTTTGAATGAGCATTTTATTTCTTCTGGCTTTTTATTTGAATCTTTGTTTCCTGAAACAATAAACTCTGATGTACAAATTGACAATGCTTTCACAAGCTCATAGACCTACTGATTGCACATTTAAGCTTATGCCTGTATCTGTTTCTGAGGTCCATAGAGAGTTAAGGCATCTGGACGCTAAGAAATCAGCAGGCCCTGATAAGCTTGACCCTTATTTTTTTAAGCTAACTGCTGATTTCATTGCTGAACCTTTGTCTTTGATTTTTAATCTTAGTTTTATTGGCAGTGAGATCCCAAAATTCTGGAAATCTGCCTTTGTTCTTCCTCTTTTGAAAGGGGGGCAACTCTTTGATTTAAATATCTATAGACCGATCTCCAAACTTTGTGTCCTAGCTGAAGTATTTGAAAAGCTTGTGAGCAATCAATTAAAGGAATTTATAGATTCTAATGGCATTTTATCAAATTATCAGTCTGATTTAAGGAAAAAACAAAGCACTATGACTGCCGCTCTTAAAGTCACAAATGACATGATTGAGGCATTAGACTGCTTTCGACACAGTTGACCATAGCATTTTAGTCAGCATGCTTCACCAAATTGGATTGTCTAAGCGAGCAGTAGCTTGGTTCTCCAACTATCTGTCTGTTAAAACGCAGTGTGTTCAAATAGCAGGGTCCACCTCCTCTTTCTTAACAGTATCCAAAGGGGTGCCGCAAGGTTCTGTTTTAGGACCTATTCTGTTTACTACTTATGTTAATAACCTTTGTGAAAACCTATCAAATGCTAATTATCATTTTTATGCTGATGACACTGTTATTTATTGCTGCTCATCATCTGTTATACAGGTCATTAACTTTCTACAGTCTGCATTTGGTACTGTCCAGTCCCACCTGCAGAAACTAAAATTGGTTTTAAATACAGAAAAAACTAAACTCATGCTGTTTTCCAACAGTAGTGAAGTACCAACCAATCTTCCAAACATAATCACTGCTCAAGGAAGAGTAACTGAACTAGTTTCAAGTTACAAGTATTTAGGCATTCTTATTGATCGTCAGTTAACTTTTAAGTCTCATATTGCAAGTCGAGTCATTAAGCTCAAGGTAAAGTTCGGCTTTTACTTTAGAAATAAATCTTGCTTCTCCTTTCCAGCTAGGAAATATCTTGTGTCAGCTACTTTTCTGCATTTGCTAGATTACATTGACTTATTACACATGAATGCTTCTGCACAATGTTTATGGTCCCTGGATACTGTGTATCACTGTGCCTTGCGGTTTGTTACTGGTTTTAAACATCTTACATCTTTTAAACATCATTGTACTTTGTATTCTGAGGCTGATTGGCCATCTCTGTATGTACGTAGGCATACCCATTGGTTGAATTTTATTTATAAAACTCTCCTTGGGTTGGTCCCTTCGTACTTGTCCATATATCTTTTTCCAAGTGAAGGCCATTACAACCTCCTTTCTCAAGATATTTTGCATTTGACTGTTCCGCGTGCTCGCACGGAGCTTGGAAAAAAAAAGCTTTTAAATATGTTGCCCCCTCTGCCTGGAACATCCTTCAGAAGGACTTGAGATTATCAGAACTGATTTCTCTTAATGCTTTTGGTTCAATTTTAAAGGATTTAGAATGTGAAAGCATGAGAAACTGTCTCTGTGTCTGATTTACTTATTCATGAATAAATTTTTTTTTTTTTTAAATGTTTTTATATCCGTGCGTCACTGCCCTTGTATGAAACATATATGTGTCCTCTTTATTTATGCTGCCCTCTTGGCCAGGTCACTCTTGAAAAAGAGATTTTAAATCTCAATGAGTCTTACCTGGTTAAATAAAGGTTTAATTAAAAAAAAAAAAAAAAATCCATTAAAGAATGATGTTGGCTTTTAATCAGTGCCGCCTGAGGGATCAAAGATCACGGGCATTCGATGTTGGTTTTCAGCCTTGCCCCTTACGTGCATAGATTTCTCCAAACTCTCTGAATCTTTTGATGATATTATGGACTGTAGATGGTGAAATGCATAAATTCTTTGCAATTCTGCATTAAAAAACATAGTTCTTTAACTATTGGACTATTTGCCCATGCAGTTGTTCACAAATTGGTGAACTTCGCCCCATCCTTGCTTGTGACCGACTGAGCCTTTCAGGATGTGCTTTTTTTGCAGCAGAGATCGACAGGAAGGGTGGGGACAAGAATGCCGAAGGATTCAGCCTTAACATGGTATGCGCACTTAAGCGATGTGCCACCTGGGCGCACCAGGATGCTCTTTTTATACCCAAACATGACACTATCACCTGTTTCCAATTAACTTGTGGAATGTTCCTGGTGTTTTTTGAGCATTCCTCAAGTTTTCCGGTCTTCTATTGCCCCTGTCCCAACTTTTTTGGGATGTGTTGCAGGCATCAAATTCAGAATGAGCTCATATTTCCAAACAAACAATAAAGTTGACCAGTTTTAACATTAAATATCTTGTCTTAGTACTGTATTCAATGGAATACAGACCGAAAAGGAACGGTAAATCATTGTATTCCGTTCTTATTTACATTTTACATACACTACTGGCAAGAAGTTCAAGCAAGAAGTTTGGAAGCAAGGCGAATAAAGGTCAAAAATTTGGAAGCAACTTCAAGTTTCTGTTCACAATGCCTTTCTTAAAAACCAGTATGAAATCTATGGATTTTGGGATGTATTTACTGCATGATTAGACTTTTCTTTCATTGATATGCACCATTTTTGTCTATTTACCTTTAGGTACTGTATACATTGATGTTACCAGATCATTGTTGAATAAATGTTAACAAAAGAAAGGAGGGGCTTAGTTTTTGGATTGAGAAGATTTGCAAGAGTCACAACTTCAGTGAAAAAGTAAAAAACAAATCACAGTTTGCATTAGTCACTTTATGTCATGGTTTACGGCCCACCGGATGCCAACGGCAATCCGGCAGGCACTAGGACCATGGGCCTAGTAATATGAGCCTGATCATTTGAGTAAAAATATATTCTGAGCTGCCGGATTAGCTCACTCGGTTAAGGCGCTGCATTTGCGGAGCAGCAGTGACTACCACGGCGCAGGTTCAATCCCCAGTCATACCAACCAGCAGTGGTCAGCAGCTTTTTCAGAACAGCGCACAATTGGCTAAAGCGCTGTGGGAATGCAAATTAGGAAGGGACTGCTGGGAAGGGAAATTAAAAATGATTGCCTTGTTCGTTGCTCAAGCGCCTCCTGTTGGCCAGCCGGGTGCTCGTCAGTGAGATTCTAAGCTTGCTCATGTTCGGGTATCCTCCGCCCTCGGTCTGAGCTTGCGATAGTTTCGACCAATGAGTGTAAAGATGCAGGGGCTGACAGGCGCGTGCTTCGGAGGAGAGCCGCGAAGTGTCTCTCTCTCCTGAGCTGGCAATAGGGGGTTTCATACGAGCAAGCCTTGTACATAGTTCGCGGATTGGGTATTCCAGATTAGGGTGGGATTGGAGATGCCAAATTTATATTAAAAAATGTATTCTGATAAGTGACTCTTTATATAATAATCAAGTATATTTTGTTGCAAAGTATGCCAATGAAACTATGATCTTTTTTGTACAAATTTGATCTTGCTTCAAAACTTTTGGCCTGTAGTGTAGCTTCCCAACTTTTCTGGAATTGGGGTTTGTACATTAGCAAAAGTTGGCGATGAGTCTTTTACATCGCTTTGGAGGAACTTTGGCCCACTCTTCTCTATAAAATTGTTTTAATTCAGTCACTCTGGAGCAGGAGTCTCAAACTGATCCATAACTGGAGCCAGGGGCCATTTGCATGCAAAAAAGTGCCACTCGATTTCTCACTTGATCTGAATAGAGGGCCATCTGGGACATCATAAAAATCAAGGTGGACGTTCAGACCACTGACAGCAAGGTAGATATTCAATGATTAATGCTGGACGTCAGCTTTCAAAATGACACCAAAAATTTGGGGTCGGGGAAATACAATTTGACCTGGAACGGTCAGTTTGCGATGGAATTTGATGGATGACCACCCAAATGAAAGCTCTGAGTGTCGGCTTTACAATGGCTGGTAAAGCATTCTGATTGGTCAAGATCGGAAGTCACCAGAGGTCAAACTATTACGTAAAACAGGCCTTGCCCAAATTTCTGCCCATCGAACCATAGATTGTATAAAAAAATGGACGAAGCAACTGTGACGTCACCCATTGGTTTCATTATACCATTTAGTAAGCCTCGATTTTGGCAATTTGAACAGAACCACTTTGTCATTTTGAAACCGGATGTGATTCCTCTTGGACAAGAGCGTGAATTGAAGATCCGAGGAGGAACGTGGCTCTGGATCTGACCGTATCGGACGAGGACCAGAGGATAGCCACGCCCCTAAAGCATATTCTGGCTTTATCCTTTATTCTAGTCTACTTGGGACCATAATTTACAAAAATGAACAGAACAATATATCGAAGGAGAATTGAAACTTGTGATAGATACCATAAAATGATGTGGAAAATCATTATTGAAATAATAAATCAAGTGGCAAAGAAGGGTCATTTTCTCATAGACTTCAATAGCATTGAACTTCTTTCTGCAACCACCGACGTTGCCATCTGCTGGCCATTAAATATAATGCAAATTTTTGAGATTAACGCATGGGCTTCACTTTTCAGACCCTGGTGCTGCGTCCATCTTTTTATACAATCTATGCTTCGAACATAAAAATAGATGCTAGTATACCAAGAAATTATGATTTATTATTCACATTTTCTTCAACTGAAGTCATTGGTGACCACTCTTTCAAGTGTTAACCACTTGTTTCCCATATATTTTACATTACCGCAACTCATGCCTGCCCGATTGTTATCATGAATGCTTTTTGCTTTGCATCTAAACACAGACAATGGTTTGAGTTCATGTGACGTTATGATTGGTCTTGGGTGATATAAGAGGTAACGTGCATACATTCCATTACTTTCAGTTTGTAAATTTTGTTGCGTTCATTTTCACCGTGATCACATTGTGACAGACAAATGAACTGATGCTGGTCCTACCGTGGCAGGACAAAAAGCTTGTGAAGATGCTGTCAACCCGCGGGCCACATGTGCGAAACAGTGAAGAGGAATCGTCAGGGTGAGCGAATGGTGAAACCACTTTGTATTGTTGATAACAACTACGGTATGAGCGGTGTTGTTCGCAGTGATCAACTCGCTAGTTCGTACCCGCCGACTGCAAAAAAGTTGAGACTGTGCGAATTTTGTGTAGTTTGCGCCAAGAACGGTGTAAGGAAAGAGTCATGCTACATGTGCGTGAGTTATGAGATTCCATTATGCGTCGAACCGTGCTTCTAAACTTACCATTCTGTCATACTGTTTCATTTTTTATGAAAGTTTTTTTTTCATGTCACCGTCATTCTGTCACCTTGCAATCTGTTTCTTTGTAAGTAAAAGATGTATATAGCGTAATTGATTGCATCCTTATCGAATATCGCACAAACTCAAGTCAGTGTTTCGATGCTAAACAGCACAGTTCTCATCACCCATTACGCCAACGACCATCAGTGAAAATTATCCAGGCCAGCGCGCACGGCAGCACTCACTGCTGCCCTGTTAAACACGACTCGCATGAGCTATCGTTCATGTTCGCGAATAAACACAGCTCCGAGCGCTAAGTGGTTAAAAACAACATTTAAAAAACACAGAATGCCTCCATACTGCTCGTGTGGCGTAATCCATATGTCCGTAAGCCCCGACATTCAAATTTGCCCTTTTGACGAGGGTAAATAAGATCTTCAGTCAGTGAATGCTAACAATCAAAACTGCAGCTCCGAAGTGGCTACACTGGACATTTAGGCTGAAAACATGGTGAAAAGACATCTCTTCGAGTCACATTTGAATGTCAGGTCTTACTGACACTTGGATTATGCCGCACGAGCAGTATGGAGGCATTTTGTGTTTTTTAAATGTTGTTTTTTTACGCATGAAAGAGTGGTCACCAATGACTTCAGTTGATTTGGATTTGTCTTCAATGCCGTTTTTCTTTGAAACTGCAAAAGTGTTTTGAGGACAAACAAAATTCACGGACCCTTCGATTAGCCTTGGGCTGAGTAGATGATGAGTGAATTTTCATTTCTGGGTGAACTATCCCTTTAAGGTTTCTCACAGTTCCATGCGAAACGCTATCCTTCGGTATGATGGCAGACGCAAATCTCGCCAAAACTGTTCTTGTGTCCACTCTAGTGTTTTCTTCAGCTCTGTGGTCTGTACTAATCATTGCATTTAGATGCTATGAACTGGCTTATTTATTTCTGAGAATACTTTGTTACAACGCAAATCACGTAGATGACTCAAATGACGCGATTTGAAGCAAAATGATGCGCAATATACGACGTAAGTCACATGGGGGGACAAGATTTTATGGGGGGACCAGATTTTACGCGACACCAGTGAAAACAAAACAACAGTCACCATATACATAAAAGGCACCAGTTTTATTTTCGTGATTACTTTGTGTGTTAATGCAAAATCATGCTGAAAAGTTGTGTGGTGGTTGGACATAAGGCAAATAAGTGTGCAGACAAGAAATATCGTTCTACGAGCTACCCAAAAGATATTTCAGCCCTGAACGTTGTCACCGATGGTTTCAAGTAGTTCAGCAAATTAGCTAATCTTGATGGGTCCCTATTGATGGGTCCCACTATTAATAAACCATGCTGTCTGAGCAAAATTTCTCAAAAGTAAACATAAAAACATTTTCTCAGCCAGTATGAAACAGTATAGCCAAAGTCATATCCTGGTGCATACTTTTCGAGGTATATCATTTATACCAGTATATTACCTTTCTTTACCCTAGTCTTACTCACCCAGGGCTCCATCATTGATGATGGCTGACATGCTCATGATCATCTTGGCGCAAAAGTCACTGAGCTGCGGGCGTGACACAGCCTTGGCGCTTTCGTGGCAGCGGTAGCGCTCGTAGCTCTGCTTCCGAGCAATGGAGGCCGGATCCCCAGCAATAAACATCTCCATGGAGGAATACCGAGGGAGGAGAACAATCTGAGAGGAAGAGAGGAAGAGAGGGAGACAGATAGATGGTGAGGACAAAAAAAGACATTCCAAGGAAAGAGAAAGTGTGAAAGCAGCAGAAAGAGGGTGAAGGGTAAAAGTACAAAAGGTAAAAGAAAAGAGGAAAAATGAGAAGCGAAAGAATGTGTACAGATACAGGCATAAGTTGTACCCTATAGATCTTATAAAAGACACCATTGTAATAGGCACAAGGGTTTTCCCTGATTTGTTAATGTAAATAATGCAGCATGACATATACAAAACATGTACTGCAGAAATTAAACAGGCTAAGCAAATACTCACAGAGTCTATGAGGATGTTAGTGCTGGGGACCCTGCTCCGACCAGAGTAGCGAGTGAACTCAAGGCGAAGAGTGTACATCACCCCCCTCTCCAAGCACACGGGCTGGGGAAGTACCACGTACCTGTGATAAGATCAATGCATGCACACCCATCAATCAACCTAAAGGCTGTCCTATGCAGTCCTTTGACTCATAAACCACAGAACCAATAAATCACTCAGTCCAACTTTAATACCAACCAGTCATCCTGTTGCATGAGTGTAAATAGTGGACAGTGTGTGTGTCTGAATGCGTGCCAGTGTGAATGCATGTGTGAATCCAAACATCATGTATACTGCTTCTTCCTCACTAGAGATGCAGGGAGCGAGAGCCTATCCCAGATGACAGTGGGCAAAAGGCAGGGACACACCCTGGACAGCTTGCAAATCCATTGCAGGGCGCACACCCCATTCACACTCACCTACGGGCAATTTGGAGTCTGTAATTAGCCTGACATGCATGTCTTTGGACTGTGTGAGGAAACCAGAGTACTCAAAGGAAACCCATGTGAACACGGGGAGAACATGAAAACATAAAGGCCCCAGGCCTTGATTCAAACCCACAACCTTCTTGCTGCAAGGTGGTGCTACCCACTGCGCCACCATGCTGCCCGCATGTGAGTATACAGGGTATTTGTGCATGACAATATATACAGAATGTGGGTGTGTAGGTAAGGGTCAGAATGGGTGTACACGGTATGCGTGCATGCATTCGTGCATGTAGGATGTATGTGTGATAGTAGTAAAAAGGGTGTCCCCAGGCAGACCTTGCTCCGACAGGCAGAGACACTGTTAGCAGGTCGTCTGCAGGGATGGTGTTCCCACACGGGCTGCTGGTGGGGATAGGACCTGGCCGTACCACTGTCACACGCACCTCCTCCCAGTCTCTTGGCATCTGGAGAATCACACATACACGAATCAACCTCTTGTTTCCCGTGTATTTACATTACGGCAACTCGCGCCTCCACAATCTCTTATCAGTTGGCTTATTGCCCTTGCGGAAAAACGTGTGTACTTGTATTACTGCCGACCGGCTCAAATCCCGGACCAGTCTCATCAAGATGCTCGCTTTGCATCTAAACACGTGGAACTGTTACCATGAATGCTTTTTGCTTTGCATCGAAACACAGACAATGGTTTGAGTTCATGTGACATTATGATTGGTTTTGGGTGATATAAGAAGTCACTAAGTAAGAAGTCATGTGCATCCATTCCATTGCTTTCAGTTTGTAAATTTTGTTTCGTTCATTTTCGCCGTGACCACGCTGTGTATCACATCATAAAATGGCAGCTCAGAATCCGTACGACGTGTTCCTTTCAACCACTGACGCAGAAGCCAATTTTGAAGGTTTCGATCCTCTGGCAGATCTGTGCGCGGTGTTTCGACAAGCAATGCCGAACCCGACTTTGACGGTTTTGACAGTCCCACTGAAGTGCCTCATTCCCCCTTCATTGATGACTCGATGAGTGGGTTGGACTTTTGGTCAAGCGATGACGACAGTTAGAAGAGCGGTGACGACAACCAGCCTGGTCCAAGCATCACCAATCATTGAACCGTGCTTCCAAACTTACCATACTGCGAAGAATTTTTGATGCAAATTTTTTTTCATGTCGCCGTCATTCTGTCACCTCAAAATCTGTTTCTTTGTCAATAAAAGATGTAAATAGCGTAATTGAATGCAGCCTTGTCAAATATCACATGAACTCAAGTCAGTGTTTGGATGGCTTAGATGCTGAACAGCACAATTCTTACTGGAATTGTGGTTTGTGCATTATTCTCCCTTGTTCTGAGCTTCCCAAGACGCTGTCGACCTGTGATGAGAGTACGTGGTGGTCACACAAGATACTGAAATCACTTTGGACATTGTTTGATATATTGATTTAATGGTCTGGACTTGGTGCGATTCTGTTGTTTCTTGGATTAACAGCAATGACGTGAACAACACAGGATTTACGATCAGCTTTTACCCGAGGCCAAAATATGGCCATCGGGTATTGCGAAGACCTTGCGTCCGTCTGTCCGTCTGTCCGTGTGCACAATAACTCCTTTCCTATTAATGTCAGGGTCGTGAAATTCACAGGGACTGTTCTTGGGACATATAGCTTGGACAAGTTCGAAGATGGGTAACCTTGACCTACTTTAAGGGGTCAAAAGGTCACATTCTTTGTAAGCACTGTTTCCTTGATTACATCCACTATTTTTGTTGTAGCCGCGTAAAATTTACACCATGTATGTTCTGGATAATCAGCTTGCAGAACATTAAAGGTGGATGACCTTCACCTGGTTAATGGGGTCAAAAGGTCACATTGTTCCTGAACAGTGTTACTTTCATTACGCCTTTGCACTACCATGACATTTTTTGGTGTAGCTATGTCAAATTCATAAGGTGTACTCACTGGATAATCAAGTTGGAGGACATGGAAGCTACATGGCCTTCACCTACTTTAAATACCTTCAAATAACAATTTGATGTAGCAACATTATCAACCAAACTGTTCTATCACCTTCAACATAACATCGAATTTTGATGACTGCGCATCATGACAGACCTCATATTCTGAATGCCAAACGATGTAAAGTCCCAGCTGTCCTGTTCCACACTTTCCATATAACCTGCCAGGTCCTAGATGAAATTAGACAATTACCTCTGTCTTCCTTTTGACTCTTGAAACTTCTCTCAAGCCCGAAAGTATTAAACACATTGTGTTACATAGGCATACATTCAAAAACCCTTTATATGTTGTAATTCCTTGTCTTATGCCCATACGGCCAAGGGTACTTTAGCATTGCGTTCTGTTATATTTGAGATATACTCTGGTCAAAATCCAGTGTTCCTTCACTTTTTCTGTTATGTATATTTCCATCCTTGCAAGTCCGTCATCGTTAGGCATTATATTTAAATAATATAGTTAGTCAGGCATTATTGCTTCTTATATCAAGGAGCTTTCGATGGAAATTTGAGGAAAAAAGCTTGATTTAGAAAGTGCGTTTGCCGAAGGATATGAATAATATAAACTGATCTGCCAACCACCAATAATCATAGAAGAAGAAAGTATTTTTCTTTTTCTTTGATTATTGGCAATGGCAAACCAGCTCACATTCTTTGTATCCTTTGACATAAGAGCTAAAATGGCACTTTGAAATTCTTGAATTTCCATAGAAAACTCCTTAATACAAAAATTATAATACCTGAGTTACTAAAATTTATAAATACAATGCAAAACGAAGATGGATTGGCCAGGATGGGATCAGACTATTACTTGCAGTAATGCAGATTCACTTTGTAAGGCTGCAAGTTCTGAGCATGCACAGTAATCGTAATACAGCTCCTTTAAATGTGTAGTTATACTGTATATGTTACCAATTTACCTGCAATTCGGGCACCAGTTCATTGGCCCCTTGGAACTTTGTTACAATCCTTGTTTTGCTTTGGAGATTTTCCTTACTGCTGGTACTTTCATCATTATAGTTAAGAGCATTCAAAGTCAAGGCCATTTTTCAGGTTTACTTTTGATATTTTTCCACCCCCCCCTTTGTCACCGAGCAGAGGAATTACATTTTTACAGTAGTGAGACCTCAATGGTCAGAGGTCACGTGGAGTAAGTCCGAGAAGCAATGTATCCGTGAAAGACTAGTTCTCACTGCGAGCAAAGGCACACTCTGCTTGTTCATGCTGTGGATATAGCTGAGGCATTGCCCGAACCTGTGGCTCGTAGCGAATCAGGACATCATACTCCATGGAGTGGGGGATGTTGTTGATGGAGAACTCCAGTTTGCTTCCCTCGGGAACCAGGGCAAAACCAGTGCCAGTCCAACTGATTGGACGGCCCGGTTGGTACTCTCTTTCCTCAACAGAGCAGCCCTGCCAGAATACAAACAAATTCAAATGTAAGCAATGTAATGTACACTGTATGGACAACAGTACTGGGACACCTGGCCATTACATCAACAGGTACTTTTATGACATACCATTGTAAATCCATATGCATTAATGCGGAGTTAGTCCCCCGTCTGCAGCTATAACAGCTCCCACTCTTCTGGGAAGGCTTTCCCCAAGATTTTTGAGAGTGCCAGTGGGAATATTTGCCCATTCATTAAGAATAGCATTTTTGAGGTCAGGCGCCAATGTTGGACGAGAAAGCCTGGCTCTCTGTTCTAGTTCATCCAAAAGGTGTTTGGTGGGGTTGAGGTCAGGGCTCTTGGCAGGCCAGTCAAGTTCTTCCGCACCAAACTCATCAACCCATGTCTTTATGGACCTTGCCTTGTGAATTGGGGCACAGCACAGCCATCATGGAAAAGAAAAGGGCCTTCCCTTAACTGTTCCCACATAGCTGGAAGCGTAGAATTGTCCAAAGTGTCTTGGTATGCTGAAGCATTAAGACGTCCCTTCCCTTGTCCAACCCCTGAAAAAGGACTCCATACCATTATCCCTCCTGCACCAAACTGTCAGCACAATGCAGTCAGGAAACCTTCTCCTAGCATACGCCAAACCCGGGCCGCATTTCATTCCAGAAGGTTAATCCCTATGTCCTATACCCTGTGAAGTCACTACCCTTCATTGTGAAAACTCTGAAGGGCAGCAGGGAGTAGTGTTCACAAGTAACGGTCATTTGGAATGCCCTTCGACATATTTTGAGGCTGCCGCTTTGTTTCAGCAAGTGTAAACAAAGGCAGCCTGTCCACGAGAGAACTGCTTTCACTATTCATTTATCGTTTTCACAGTAGTTTTATAACTAACCTCATAGTTTTCATAAGGCAACAAATTGCTGCAGGTAAAAACTAGACAGTCCGGTGATCGCATGAGTGTAGCCCCAAAAGCCAGCTTCTCTCCTTTTTTGCGTATTATTCGGCCAATACTGTGGCCATGGCAACCGAAATCGATAGGTGTTCTAAGTGAAGTATATCACACCGAATATGAAAGTAATCGGTCCAAAATTGCAGCCTGTACTGTGTCCACAAGGAAGAGCATAAGTTTCAGCACAAATTTACACATTATTCGACCAATACTGTAGCCATGGCACCCGAAATCGTTAGGTGTAGTAAGTGAAGTGTAACACATGTCCATACCAAATATGAAAGTAATCAGTCAAAAATTGCAGCCTGTCCTGTGTCCACAATGTAATTTCTCTGTTTTGCCACTAATTTGCTTACTATTCCGCCAATACTGTTGTCATGGCAACCAAAATCGCTAGGTGTCCGAAGTGACACATGGCATGTGTCCATACCAAATATGAAAGGAATCGGTCAAAAATTGCAGCCTGTAGAGCGTCCAAAAGAAAGTGTCTACAGACGTGTCTGCGGACGCAGCAGCGGCGGAGACGGCACACGTGAATCCATAGTAGCCGCCCGACTTCGTTCGGGGGCTACAATAAAAAATGTCTGTAGCCATGTAACTAGCATTAGCCAGTTGACTGTTGTAAGCCATCAAGCAAGGTTTGTTGACTTTCTGTGCACTAATTATTAGCCATCCTTGTTGTCATTTCCTTGAATGACGTTGAGTCACACACGTTACGTGGCTCGGGTCATCATTCGGCATTGTGGGAGCAAAGTGACCATCTCCCGCTCACTTCGGAAACAAACATTTTGTAGGATGGGTTTTACACACTTTGGATTTGAATGTCCCTCAGTATGGCTTCGGTGGGTGTGGCTGTCTTTACGTTCACTCCGAAGTGAACAACCCTAGCTTTTGAAATACTATTCCAGACTCATGTAACAGACTGCAAGCTTGAGAAGCGTGATTTGTCACTCCACAGAATATATTTCCACTGCTCCAGAGTCCAGTGACGGCGTGCTTCACACCACTCCATCTGACACTTGGCATTCTGCTGGTGATGTCAGGCTTGCATGCAGTTGTTCAGACATGGAAGCCCACTTCATGAAGCTCCAAGGGCACAGTTTTTGTGCTGATGTCAGTGCCAGAGGAAGTTTGGAACTCTGCAGGCATTAAATCAACAGAGCGCTTACAATTCTTATGCACTATGACTTTACATGGTCTGCCACTTCGTGGTTGAGTAGCTACTGGTCCTAAATGCTTCCACTTTTAAGTTGTAATACAACCCCAATTCTGAAATAGTTGGGACAAAGTGTAAATTGTGAATGAAAATCAAAATGCAATAACTTTCAAATCGCACCAGCCAGTATTTTATTCACAATAGAACAGAGATAACATAGCAAATGTTGAAACTGAGAAATTTTACAATTTTATCCACAAAATGAGCTCATTTCAAATTTGATGGCTGCTACAGGTCTCAAAAAAGCCTGTTTACCATGGTGTAGCATCCCCTCTTCTTTTTAACACAGAGTGAAGGCGTCTGGGCATTGAGGAGACAAGTTTCTTGAGTTCACCCATTGAAATTTGATCCCACTCTTGTTTAATACAGGCTTCCAGCTACTGGAGAGTTTTGGGTCTCCTTTGACAGACTTTTCGTTTTATTATGCACCAAATGTTATCAATCGGTGAAAGATCAGGACTGCAGGCAGGCCAGTTCAGCACACGGACTCTTCTACTCTGAAAGCCATGCTGTTGTAATAGCTGCAGTATGTGGTTTTGCATTGTCCTGCTGAAATACACAAGGCCTTACCTGGAATAGATGTCATCTGGAGGGGAGCATATGTTGCTCAAAAACCTTTATATACCTTTCAGCATTCATGGTGCTTTTTAAAACATGCAAGTGTCCCACTTCATATGCACTAATGCATCCCTATACCATCAGACATGCTGGCTTTTGAACTGAATGCTGATAACAGGAGGGGTGGTCTTTCTCCTCTTTAGCCCAGAGGACACGATGCCCATGATTTCCAATAAGAATGTCCAATTTGGACTCGTCTGACCACAGGACACTTTGCCACTTTGCTACAGTCCATTTTAAATGAGCCTTGGCCCACAGAACACGGCGGCGCTTCTGGATCATGCTCAACAATGGCCTCCTTTTTGCATGATAGAGTTTTAGGTGGCATGTGTGGATGGCACGGCGGACTGTGTTTACAGACAGTGGTTTCTTGAAGTAATCCTGGGCCCATTTCATAATTTCAACGACAGAATTATGCCGGTGAGTGATGCAGTGGCGTCTGAGGGCTCGAAGATCACGGGCATCCAGTAAAGGTCTTCGGCCTTGTCCCTTACGCACAGAGATTTTTCCAGTTTCTCTGAATCTTTTGATGATGTTATGCACTGTCGATGATGAGACCTTCAAAGCCTTTGCAATTTGACGTTGAGGAGTATTATTTTTAAAGTATTCCACAATTTTTTTATGCAAGCCTTCACAGGTTGGAGAGCCTCTGGCCATCTTTACTTCTGAGAGACTCAGCCTCTCTAAGACATCCCTTTTATAGCCAATCATGTTACACACCTGATGCCAGTTAACTTAATTACTTGCTAAATGTTCTTTCAGCTCTTATATATTAATTGCTTTTTCAGCCCTTTTTTGCCTGTGTCCCAACTTTTTTGAGATCTGTTGCAGCCAGAAAACTTGAAATAAGCTCATTTTGTGGATAAAAATGTAAAATGTCTCAGTTTCAACATTTGAAATGTTATCTATGTTCTATTGTAAGTAACATATTGGCTCGTGATCTGAAAGTCGTTGCATTTTGATTTTATTCACAATTTACACTTCATCCCAACTATTTTGGAATTGGGGTTGTACTTTTAGTTGACCGTTGAATACCTGGCAGAGAAAAAATATCACAAAACGACTTAATGCAAAGGTGGCATCCTATCAAGGCACCAAGGTCGAATTCACTTCGTACTTCAGAATTACCCATTCTTTCACAAATGTTTGTAAATGCAAACTGCATGACCAGGTGATTAATTTTATACACCAGTGGCAATGGGTCTGAATGAAACACCTGAATTCAATTATTAAGAGGCTTGTCCAAATACTTTTGTCCATACAGTGTATGTGGGAAAACATGGGAAATAATATACAAATATGCATTAGTACCTATATGTAAGGTGAGCATAGATAGAGCAAATAAACTGCCACGGCAGGATAGTAGTGTACCTCAGCGTTAGCGTTACCTGTCCCAGCCTGGAAAGCTCCGCCTCATAGATGTAGTGATCAAGGGCCATGAAGTAGTACCCAGACTCCACTTGGTTACATTGACGGCCCATCATGTGACTGCGACAGCGGCATTGACCTGTTTCCGTGGAGCAACTGTGAAAGATGGTCAACACCTTAGTACACACACACATCTAGCATCCAAAGGATATACCTAGTAAATGACATTTTGATAGTTTGGAGAAAAATGGAGTATAATTTCCACCCCCTACATTATGATTGGGAATGATAGCTTTGAGAAGTCTGGTGATGGAAGACACTTCTTATCAACTGATCTGAAATACTTTTGAGAGTTATCCAAAAATACAGCGCCCTCCATAATTATTGGCACCCCTGGTTAAGATGTGTTCTTCAGCTTCTAATAAATTCAGTTTTTTTCTAAATAATATAGGACCACAATGAAAAAAAGAGGAAAATCCAACCTTTAATTCAAGTGCATTTATTCAGTGGGAAAAAAATCCCACATTAAGAAATAATTCTTTTACATCAAATCATGTGTGCCGCAATTATTAGCACCCCTGATGTTAATACTTTGTACAACCCCCTTTTGCCAACAAAACAGCACCTAATCTTCTCCTATAATGTTTCACAAGATGGGAGAATACAGAAAGAGGGATCTTCGACCATTCCTCTTTGCACAATCTCTCTAAATCATCCAGCGACCTGGGTCCTCTCCTCTGCACTCTCCTCTTTAGCTCACTCCACAGGTTTTCAATGGGGTTGAGGTCTGGGGACTGAGATGGCCATGGGAGCAGCTTGATTCTGTGTCTGGTGAACCATTTCTGTGTAGATTTGGCCACATGTTTAGGGTCATTATCTTGCTGAAAGACCCAGTGATGACCCATCTTCAGCTTTCGGGCAGAGGCCACCAGATTTTGATTTAAAATGTTCTGGTATTTCAAAGCGTTCATGATGCCATGCACCCTAACAAGGTTCCCAGGGCCTCTGGAAGAGAAACAGTCCCACAGCATCACCGATCCTCCCCCATACTTCACAGTGGGCATGAGGTGCTTTTCTGCATACTCATCTTTTGTGTTCCGCCAGACCCACTTAGAGTGTTTGTTGCCAAAAAGCTCTATCTTGGTCTCATCTGACCAAAGCACACGGTCCCAGTTGAAGTCCCAGTACCGCTTAGCGAACTCCAGACGTTTGCATTTATGATTGTGAGTGAGAAAAGGTTTTTTCCGTGCATGCCTCCCAAACAGCTTGTTGGCATGTAGATACCGCCTGATGGTTGTTTTGGAGACTTTGTGATCCCAAGATGCTACCATTTGTTGCAATTCTTTAACAGTGAGCTTTGGAGAACTTTTTATTTCTCTTACCATCCTCCTCACTGTGTGTGGTGGCAAAATAACCTTGCATCCTCGTCCAGGCTTGTTTACCACTGTTCCAGTTGTTTTAAACTTCTTAATGATTCCTCTGACAGTAGATATGGGCAGGTGCAGGCGAGTGGCTATTTTCTTGTAGCCATTGCCTGACTTGTGAAGGTCGACACACATCTGCCTTACTTGAATGGTGTGTTCCTTTGTCTTTCCCATGTTGAAGAGTGGATAAGAGAAATGGCCTCTGTGTCACATCATATTTATAACCCAGGGAGACAGGAAAGTGATGAATTACTAATTAAATGTTCCTAGATACTCTGATCAACTTTGTAAACTACTGTAGAAATGACAGAAATACTTCAATTACATTTATTTCCTTGGAATTGTTAGGGGTGCCAATAATTGTGTAACAGGTGATTTTATGAAAAATAATTATTTCTTAGTCAAGGATTTTTTTTTCCCTTAAAATTCACTTGAGTTGAAGGTTACATTTTTCTACAATTTTCAGTGTGAGAGTATGCTTCTGCAATAAAAATTGAATTTATTTTAAGGCTTTTAACACATCTTAACCAGGGGTGCCAATAATTATGGAGGGCGCTGTATGTTACATAAAAGGATTACTATGTTTTACTGTCAGAATTTCTGTTAGAATGCAATGATAAAACCAAGTAAGTCACAGTGCTGAGCAGTTACATCTGTCGATTTCACAGGCAATGATGTTGTTTATCTTGTTTTTGGAGGCAATGTATGAGGAATAAATTATTAAAGAACAAAAGAAATTTATTAATGCTCAAATTGAAACATTTATGAACTAGAACTGTCATCATTTAATCGGTTGGAAACATCCAGTCAGTGCCAAGACTGATCAAGTTGTTCCAAGTAGTATAAACCAGAAAAAACTAAACATATAAATTTCACTTCCCAGACAAAGCTGTAATCAGTGGTCTCATCTCATCATCAGTAATTGATCTTACTGGCTTTTTACCTTAGGATACTTGACTAGGTTGTGTACTTGCTATGTTTTACCCCTGTGGTTTTGACACACTGGTACACATTTTGCCAATGAAAACACTTTATTATGATACGAAAAGGCCCAGTAAGTTTGATTTTGACCTTAACTCATTTTTGCCTAAAGTGAGACTTACTAGGTACTTCCTTTGGGCGGTAGACATGTAAACACACAAACACAGTGGCACAAAGAGACAAACAAATGGACACAAACACACAAATAAACATACACAGATACATACCTGTACACACAAATGAGCGCGCGCACACACACACACACATTTCTGGCGCTTCAAAGGCTTATTACTATTTGAATGTGCTAGCATCACAATGGCTGGTCTATGACTGGTCTGTGGGCACTGAGGTTCTGTCAAGCGTGATATAATACATTTTCAATACCTAAAAAAGTGCCCGTGCACACATACACAGATGCACTCAAGTGCACACACATACACAAAGGCGCAATCCCAAGGTCCCCCCTAAGCCCTACCACTCATGGATTTAATTGACATCATCTGCTAAGTGCTTGGAGTGCTCAAGATGACAAGGGCTCAAAATTATATAAATAGGAGTGACACAGCATATTGCTACATATAGCATCTTGGGACTGATTATTTGACATTTTTATTTTACTTAAGAACCAAACCACTTAAGGGACCAACTGCCTGATTTTAACATCTTCTAGGCTCTTGCCTAACAGAGTGGACAAGAGTTCATTCTTAGATAATCAATTTACTAGTTATTTCACAAAAAAAAAACAAAATTCAGCAAAAATTATTATGAATAAACTAAGTGTTCAACCTATGCTTGCATTCCTCTGATGTCATTTAGGCCGACCACCTTAAATTCTTGTTAACGTAGTGTTTCTTCTTTTTAAATGTAAAGGTTTTTAACGCTTCTGGGCTTTTCCTGGTAACCCCATATTTAATGTCACAATGCTTTGAACTGTGAGTAATTTCCTCAGGCAAACTCTGTGCAAGAGGGCCTTCAGGCACTTGATGACTTGACAGTGGGACTGCCCTAAGCTCTCGCGGAACTAGCGGGAACGCGCCTCAAAGTCTGGAAGTCCAACAGTGCGGGATTGGGCAAAAAGCAAGACAGGAAGGGCACTCACTGATTGTCAGTAGCCCCACCCACATCACAATCACAGTCTCGGCAGCCGCTGGAGTCGTGACTCAGTGCCCAGTGTTCCGGCTGTGAGATAGTGGAGACAGAGAGCCACAGGCTGAACTCACATCCTGTAAGGCTTACAGCAGGCTTCAATTGCAACTCAATTCATTTTAGCTGAGATTATGCCCATCAGGCACTTCAGAGCAGTCATATTGTATCACACTCTAAAAGCACATTCAGACATTAACAGAAATAACTCTAAGCTGATTTACAAGGATGAAAACTTATTTGGAGGTGCTATTTTAACCAAGACAGCATATACTGATGGATTGACATTTGTGTCTGTACGAGTTCATGCATTTGTGTTGTGACTACTCAAACAGTGAATCTAAAGGGGACAATGAAATAAAACAGTACACTGTTACAGTGCTGGATACTTCCAGAATACATGGGTGTATAGCTTGCCCTGTTTCAGGTTTTGTGACGTTTCCTGGATACGAGAGGCCAATTAAGGCATGTGTACATCATCCGGAAAAGCCTTGACTCCCAGAACTAAATTTAGACAATGGAGTTTCATGTGGAGGACACATTCCTGGATACTGTTACCAGCTAAGGGAAAAGACAGGGACTTCATAAGGCGATGATTCACTGGCAATCTAAAAACACATCTAGTGCTGCACTTAGTGAAAATAAAAAAGGCAAACATTCAAATATAGATGAAAGATAGATAAATAAAATAAGTATGTGTGAAATAAAGTAGACTGTAAAAAATTGTATTTGGTGTATTCATACATGCATATTCCTGGAGAAGTACAATTTTTAGCAAAGTCCATCATGCAATATTCCGTGTTCATTTAACTGAAACAGAGCTACAGATGAAATTTGCTCTATCAGAGTCATTTAAGCTCTGATTATGTGACTGTGTAAACAGATTCGTGGTGGGTGGTAAAATGGAGATCCGGTTGTGGCATAGTAGGGCCACAAATGGTGGAGAAGAAGTGGACAGTAGCTGGAGTGGTAGGAGAGAGTGGTTTAACAGCAATGTTGGCAGGGCAGGGGTTTTACCAGGCATTGGTTACAGCTGCGCCCAGTCACCAGGCGTTTGCAGAAGCAGTCTCCGCTGACTGGGTCACATTGAGGGGTTTCAGAAACCGTGCCCCGGGAGTCGCACTGGCAACCTTGGAGCAAAGCAGTAAACCATTGTCATGCAAGACTAGGCAGCAGCACAGAGATAGGAGTTTGATATCTGCTGAGACAAACGGGGTGCCTTTTGATGGTACTTACGCTGACAACCGCGAGGGTTCTCCGCACTCAGCCCAAAGTAGCCAGACTTGCACTTGTCGCAGCGCGGGCCCTCCACATAGTCTTTACAGCGGCACTGCCCAGCAATCATGCCCTGGGAAGGGTCATCGTGGGCGTCACAGGTGCCTCCATTTAGAGAGCCATCAGGGTCACAATCACAAGCTGGACAACGACATGAGGTCATTTATGGCACTGACACACAAAGACACAAACACACACATACAATCAACGCAAGCCTCACAACATCATCAATAGGTTTTATAAACTTTTTTGACTGTCCCCCCTGCACGCACCCACACACACTCCAGGGTCTCGGATGTCCCTGGCTGGGTCCTGGTAGTAGAAGGGCTTGCACATCTCACAGTTGCGGCCCATAGTATTATGGAGACAGTCCTCGCAAACCCCTCCACTCACATTGCCGGTGGCCAGGTACACCGCCATGTCGAAGTGGCACTGGCTCGAGTGCCCATTACAGTTACATTCTGGGAAAATCAGAACAGGCACACAGACAACTCAGCTCTCATTTATAACAAACCTGATCTTTCAGGCATTATACAATAGGTTATAAATAAAAAGCCAGACTTATGGTACTAACCAGAGCTAAATATAACAAGAGCTTAACATTTCCATGGCAGCATCAGTGTCAAATCGGCCATTGTCTTAAGTGGCTCACTTACTCTTGCAGGCATTCGTGTCCCTGCCCTTAGCAGGCCTCCAGGGCATGTCATTGTAGAAGTCCTCACACTGCTCACAGTTTAGACCCTTGGTGTTGTGCTTGCAGACGCACCGCCCATGTACCTGTGAGCGTGAAAAAAAAAATTACAGCATGGCACAAATTACGTACTGAAAAGCGACACTCGGTAGACTGCTCTTAAATAGTCAGAATTACGAAGAATATAACCAAAGTTGAATAACAACACTGGAAATCTAAGTTTTTGTCAGCTACAAAAAGACTCTTGGTTTTCTTCTGACCCTGTGGCACTGTGGCCTAACTGTATCAGCCTAGAAAAATAATAAAGCCACAGCCAGGTGCCCAAATACAGATAGATCCAAATACTATGATACTGTAAACAAAAATAAATGTTTTGCATATTTTTTCCCAAGTAATGTCCATGCTTGTTTCGACAAACAATTTTTGAGGCTCCAACTTCCCAGGTGCTCCTAGTCATGGTCTCTTTCAGATAAACAATACTTCTGTAATTACTTCTGGTCTGGTTCACCATCTGTAGTTTAATTTTCACTCCAATACACTCTTCCGATTCCTAGCACTGGTGTGCAATCTTACATGCTTGATTAAGTCCCTTCCAACCCTCCTTTGCTTCATTGACAAAACCCTTGTCAAAAACCATTGAAACAATTCATTGTAGTAAAAATTAACCCCTTGGCTACTGTATCCATCTGTCTCATGAAAGTTCCACACCGCTGGCTTCCATATAGACCGAAAGAATTAGATTTTCATGATAAATTGGGGTAAGGGCTGAAAGGCTATAACACTTAATGTTCCATGAGATCAGCAGTAAATATCCAGTGGGAGCACTTTTTTTTGGTAAAGTTACAGATGGAAAAAAAAATTCATAAGAAAAAAAAAGAGACTATTTTTCAAACCTGTGCACATCTTGGTAGACATTGTCCCAAGAAAGCTCCATACCACATTTGAAATGAATCTGGCCACTAGTTTCAAAGAGGATTTTCAAGTTTCAGATGAGGAAAGAAAAAAACTTTCAAACACCGGTAAGCAGACAGGTGCGTAGGAGAAAGGCCAACTGTGGACTAAAGTAAAGAAAAAACTCCCGCACACGGTCTTCTCACTTGCAATTCATTTATTAAAAATAAATAAAGAAGACCGTGTGCAGGCGTTTTTTCTTTACTTAAGCTTCAGATGAAAAAAAAAAAACAGAAGAGAAATCATAAAACTTTGACAAGATCTGTGAAGGATCTTGACGCCCACCATCCAACTATCTTTGCAAGTATAATTCACAGTTGTGTATGCACCTGAAAGTTAGGGTTGTACCGAAGGGACTCGAAGTACACAATTTAAGTGAGGAAATGATGTAAGTTTATTGCACATGAAACTCAAAAAAAGATCAAAGTTCAACTTGTCGAAAAAGGCACAATCTTACATGTAGAACTATGCTAAAAGGAAGTCTGGATCCATTAGAGTTCTTTTGAACTCCAAGCGTGAGTAATTGCTGACGTTTGGTAGATGACATCACCAGTAAACCTCAGACAAACATTGCCGTTCATATCATCTGAGAACAGTCATCTTTCTTGGTATTATACAACTGCAAATCTTCCTCCCCCTTGCTGTGTGACAAAGTGGGGATGGCACAACAGTAGACCTATATTATCCAGAAATGGCATCTGAACTTGATACCACTGACTGTCACGTACTCAAATCAACATAGTAACCCCATGATATGTTTTTATCAGTATGAAGAGGAGCTCTTGAATGATTTTTTTTCCCCTTTTGTTGAGAGGACTGATATTTTCACTAAGATGGAACAGGAGTTCTGGTATCAGAAAGGTAATGGTATTAGTAGCTGTTTTAATTTTTCTTGTCATTCATTCTTCTCATTACTTATATCCCATATTCCAAAAAAATGAAGGGTTAAATTTATTTAAAAAATAACACAAGAAATCTGCCTACATAAAATCAGTATTTCATGACAGCAGTGCATGATGATACATCTGAGAAATCAAATGGGCATGACCAAAACCATTAAAGGCAGTTCCATGTTTGACAAGCTTCGATCGACTCATTTCCTAAAACCCAGCACATTACATACTGAACACTATATATTGAGTCTGCAATCAACTCGTATGGAGTGCAGAGAAGGAGTATAAAAATATAGTGCATGTAAATGCAGTCAGGTACCATATATGTACTGGCTTTCAGAAATTCCCAGTGTGGGTTATCCCCCTTCACACTGACATCAAACTTGGGCCCAAGAGGAACTTGTGTACTAAGTCTGAAATAGATCAAAGAGCTAGTTCCTGAGAAATAGTGTTAACAAGAAATGTTTAGGACTCCCACGTGGCCATCTTGGATTCAACCACTTGATATCAGAAGGAAATAATGCACAACTAGGACCCAAGGGGAACATGTATGAAAGATATGAAAAAGATTCCCCCAAAAGATCTTGAGAAATAGCAGTAACAACTTTTTTGTTGAAATCCAAGATGGCCACTGGGCAGCCATACTGGATTTATCCAAGAGATAAAAAAACCAGTGATGCACAAGTAAGACCCAAAGGGAAAGTGGTAACAAGTTTGAGAAAGAGTGGACTGGTAGTTCCTGAGAAATAGCGGTAACAAAATATCCAACATGACTTCCCAGCCGCCATCTTGGATTCACCCATTCGACTTCAAAAGGCAATGGTGCTTAACAAGGACCCAAGGGGAAACTGTATGCAACATAAGAAAAAATATCACCCCCACCGGATCTTGAGAAATGGTGGTAACTTTTAAGTTAAAATCCAAGAAGGTCACTAGGCAGCCATATTGGATTTAGCCATGAGGACACAAAGTGTATTTTGCACAACTAGGACCCAAAGGGAACCTGTGCATCAAGTTTGGGGAAGATTGGACCAGAAATTCCTGAAAAATAGCGGTAACAAAATATCCAACATGGCTGTCCCGTCGCCATCTTGGATTCACCCATTTGACTTCAAAAGGCAATGGTGCACAGCTAGGTCCCAGGGGGAACCTGTATGCATGATAAGAAAAAAATTCCCCCGCCGGATCTCGAGAAATAGCGGTAACAAACTTTTATGTTGAAATCCAACATGGCTGCCTGGTAGGATTTGGATTTACGAACCAGGACAAAAAATGGATGGTGCACAACTAGGATCAGAGGAGAACCTGTGTACCAAGTTTGAGAAAGATCTAACAGGTAGCTCCTGAGAAATAGCGCTAACAAGAAAAGTTCACGGACGACGAAAGGATGGACGGACGGACCACGGACGAAAAGTGATTTGAAGAGCCGCCCATCTGATGATGGTGGGCTGAAAAAACAATAGTTTTCAAAACTGTGAACAACCATTGAAGACATTGTCCCACGGAAGCAATATACCAAATTTGAAGTGAATCAGGCCAGTAATTAGTGGGCAAGTTGGAAGCTGGCACATGAATGTTCTTCCCGCTCTTTCTGTCCTTCCTTCTTTCTTTCTGTTTCTTCTCCATGTGTTTTGCTGCCTAGCTACTCCTACTTTCAGCCAGAAAATTCATTCAAACTTCAAAAAATTCTGCTTGTTTTGAGTTCTGTTGCTTGTATTCAACTGTTTGATATCTTTCAGACTTTTCCAGTAATTCAACTTGATTTCAATTTTTTCCCCCATAGGAAAAAATTCAAAATTCAGCTATATTTAGCTATTTTTTACTCTGTCATTCTTGAAGCTAGGAATGTCATTCAAACTGGAAAATGTTAAACTAAGCTTGTATAATTCCTTTCCTGTTCAACTTATTTGTAACTTTTATAATTTTTTAATTATAATTTTTTTTACAATACATTCTGGGAACGTAGAGTGTGGTGACATCACTGCCTGAGTGGAGAACAGCCGTAAAATCGTCAAAAAGTCTTCTCTTAGACTTGCTCTAACTCCCAAAGTTTTCACTCCACATACATAATTTCACATTCAGGTTACAGAAAACATTGTGCTGGTCACAAAAATGTAACTATGGATGCAACTGGACAAACTGTTTTGGCAGTATGAGCCAAAAAGTGACAGGAGCACTAACCAAAACTCCATTGACTCCTATATTATCTGAGACAAGAAAATTTAGGTTGGGAAGCTGAAACACACAGTTTTCTAACTTGCTTGTGTTCCCACATTTTTGGCACTACATACACAATTTTGACACATTTTGCTCAGTAGGTTCTCCTGCTTAGTATGGTACCTCCGTTTCGTAGATTAGACTTACTATCTTTGAGGTAGCAGAAGGAATATGTAAGTACATAAATGCCTTCGCTAAAATCCCAGGTGGACCAACTGTTTTTGCCTAAACTAAAATGGCTAAGTATGACTCAGCAATATTGTGGCGTAGCGGTAGTGCGCATATCTTGGGCAAAGAGCATTAGCAGTTCGACTCTGGCCTCTGCTGGACCTTCTCAAGTCTCGGCATTATCATTGTTCAGAGTAAGATTAATACGACTGTTTGACAAATCTAATTCTTCTGCGTCAAACTCTGTTAAAGAATTCTCTCTTGCCCTCGCTATTGCAGTTGCAAGAGTTGCTAAAACCAACTCTAAGAGAGTACACTACGCCCTTTGCATAAACCAAAGTTTCGCTTGAGCGCAGCAAAGACCAGTCTTTATTTCAGGGTGCGTCCATGTGAATTTGTGTTAAAGTAAAAATTGCTAAGCAGCAAAGAATTGCTTGAACTCCTTTTCCAGTGCATACTAACAACTGTTCGCACAAAATATATTTACGATCGTATCTAAAACAGGCGAAACAGTGGTATCTAAACAAGCTAGTTATGAACAAAGATATGAAACTGATGTCCCCAGTCGCAATTTTTCACTGCTTTACATCACTTTTTCCTGAGTTTGAAAATAGCCAGGTTCAAGGCCGGAGTAAGCAGGATCCACTGAGGGGTTGTGAACGATTATTCTATTCCATTCCAGAAAGTCCGCATGTACTCAACTCATTTGGAGTTTAGCTCTCCAAAAATGGATCAGTGACGCCATCCAACGTTGCCTGACAGGTTATTTTGTTTTATATTATTGCTTGAATCTTGCTGGACTACTTGAGACCAATCACCCCTTTTGGAAATTTCTGTAAATAAATAATGGCAACCCAATTTACAGGGCAGTTTGTTTTTTTCTTGTCATCTTGCCTAACCTAAGCTCATGTTCCCGACAATAAATTGATTTAATTACTGCATGCCTGGTAATGGCATAGGTCAAAATAATTACAGGGCATAATGATTCCGTACAAACCTTTCTTCAATTTAAAATGTGGCTTTGATTTTAAAACGGATTCTGGCTTTTTATTGGCTAGAAATTGATCAACTTTAATATGGTTAATTTGGAAAACATATAGCTTTAACTTAGCGTCCTTTTTTTAGTTTTTATATTCCTACAGTCTTTAGCTATATGTGTAAATATACTATTGATGCAATTTTGTAAAAAAAAAAGACTAGATAACTCGGTCGCCACAGGGACCGAGTGGTGTATCTCCCCAATCCCCAAATTTCGAACAAAATGGCCACCGGCAGCCATACTGAACATCTGAAGTTGACGAAAATCGGTCTTAAGCATTGTCATATATATATATATATATATATCTTCGCCTGTGTAAAATTTGAAAACATTCCTGTCATAATTGTGGCTTCCAGAGCCCGGAACATAAAAAATTTCGGACAAAATGGCCACCGGCAGCCATATTGGACATCCGAAATTGACGGAAATCGGTCTTGAGCATTGTTATATATATATCTTCACCTGTGTAAAATTTGAAAACATTCCTGAAATAATTGTGGCTTCCAGAGCCCGGATCATAAAAAACTTCGGACAAAATGGCCACTGGCGGCCATATTGGACGTCCGAAATTGACGAAAATCGGTCTTGAGCATTTTTATATATATATCTTCACCTGTGTAAAATTTGAAAACATTCCTGAAATAATTGTGGCTTCCAGAGCCCAGAACATAAAAAATTTCAGACAAAATGGCCACCGGCAGCCATATTGGACATCCGAAATTGACGAAAATCGGTCTTGAGCATTGTCATATAAAAATCTTTACCTGTGTAAAATTTGAAAACATTCCTGTAATAATTGTGGCTTCCAGAGCCCGGAACATAAAATCTCTGCGGCGGCGGCGGCCCGGAACAAAACCATACTATTTCCCGACTGTCGTCGTCGGGGAGATACAATAAAGTATCTCGACAACTCGACAGTGTATTTCACAGCAGTATTGCAGTGGGCAACAGCATTGATTTATCTTGAATAGATATGAAATAGGTATGGCATGTGGCCACGTTGCATCTTGGGGTGGTCTTCCATAATAAGTGTTTTCCTTCGTAAACAGCCAAGGAATTCACTTTACGCCAACCTCTCTGATAGGCGTAGATTTCTTGGCCGATCTTATTGAAAATAGAGTTCACTACCAGTTGGTGCAATTGTCTTAAAGTTACGCCTCTAAAGTTGTGCCCGACTTGGCTTCAGACCAGGCCTAAGTCCAGTTGGTGCCACCAACCCCAGCAAATGAGTTAATACATACAGCTGAATATTCTACGTAGCATGCAGCATACAAGTAACAACGTACAGGATTTTAATGAAATACCAACATGAGTACGATTCCGACCTCGCTCCATAATTTCGCAAAATCGATTTTTAAATGAAAATAAATAAATAAATAAATAAATAAATCAGTTTGATTCAAACGGAAATTCCAGGGGATTCTGATCATCATTTCAAGAAGCTAATGAGCAAATTGAATGTGATGGTTTATTCAGATACAAAAGTGAAATACCACAAAAATCATCATATTTGATGTTTTAAGGTGAATATCTCCTACAAAGGGCCATTGTACAATTTCAGTGTAATGAAGACTTTTGAAGAGCTTTATTTGCTGATCATTTTAACAAAAAGTTAGAAAAGTTTTTCTCGATCTCTTATAGTTTTCATTATACAGGCCACAAAAAAAAAAAAAGCAAAATTGTCAAATTTGACATTTTAAGGCCAAAAACACCTACAAAAAGGCATTGTATGATTTTGATACTACAAAGACTTTTGTAGGGCTTCATCTGCTGATCATTTTGAGGTAAGAGTTCTTTCTCTAGCTGTTTTAGTCCCTGAGATATAGCTGAAAATAGGTGGTTTTACCCCTATGTTTTATTTTTAGTAACAGCGGCCATGTTATTCAGACAGCGAGCATAATCAACATGATTTTTAAAGTAGACATCTTAAGGATGCTTGTGGCCAATTTTAGTCTGGATCTGTTCAGTAGTTTTAGAGGAGAAGATCTGAAAAATGTTAACGACAGACGACGACGACAACGACGACGGATGCCAAGTGATGGCAATAGCTCACCTGGTGGTCCCGTGAGCTAAAAAATAGAAAAAAATAATAAAAATTAGAGACAAAAACAATATTTTTGAAAACTGTAAACAATCTTTGTAGACAGTGTCCCAAGGAAGCTCCATACCAAATTTGAAGAGAATCTAGTTTCAGAGAGGATTTTCAAGTTTCAGATGAAAAATGGAAAAAATTCACAAAAATAAAAAAATAAAAAAAATTAAAAACTGTGAACAGTCCCAAGGAAGCTGCATATAAAATTTGTAGTGAATCTGGCCAGTGGTTTCTGAGAAGACGACGTTTGAAGAATTTGCTAACGGACACGGACGATGCGGACACGAACGTGGACGACGCGGGACACCGCGCCACGACAGTAGCTCAAGGCCTATCAGCTCATGAGGTAAAAATAGATAATAACAAGTTGTCCTTGGCAGTCCATTTTCTTCATGAAAATGCTGTTTCACAAAATATGTTCTAATTGAACAAATGACAGAGAAGCCTACTTCTCCTTTTGAACTTGAAGCAAGATATAACTGCTAGTGGCAATAGAAATGCATACCACTTCTGATTCAGCAGAGACTAAACCCAAACTCATTGATGAAAGATGGGGCTGTCAGTTGCAGCGCTGCCGCAACAATACTATCCCTGCAGACACAGCGTGCATGTGAACCCCACACATTTCAGCGAGGCAGCCGCCACGAGGTAGATGAAGGCGGAGTGGCCCGTGCTACAGAGTGAAATCACTATGCGACTTCATGGACTACCACCCTTGCCCCTCTCACCATGCCCTCAATGTCGTCTCTAATGCCAGCAATGGGGGCGCACTCGGATGCGTGGCCATAGCAGAAGCAGTTCCCGCGAACCACCAGCTCATACATGGCGTAGTAATACTTCTCCTTGATCTCCACTCGAGAGTCCAGCAGGTTGTCTCCAAGCGTGTGCAGCTTGGTGAAGTTCACACGCAGATTGGTGATCTTCAGCTGGTCTACAGGACAATAATGAACAAGGGAAGAGGGGTGGAGGGTGAAAAGAAGGGGAGAGAAAGCCCAATTTTTAGCTACCTTAATTACCTAAATAAGAGGGCAAACCAGTATGTCACCCTCTCCATTCACCCTGGAGGGTGTTATTAGCTATCTTTCATCCTCACAAGATCTTCATGCATAAACTTCAAAGGAAAATATTTGTTTGGATCTTTTGTTATTGTCTAGTCAGCTTCCCCACAGCCTTTCCAGGATCTTTGCCCATAGTGCACAACCACGCCCAGCTGACAGCAGGAAGTGCGCCTCCCACTCCCTTTATCAGACCCGCTCCAGGGGAAGCCCAGCTTCAGATGTGTGGAAGCAGGGTCCCACCAAGCGTAGCAGAGCCACGGTGCCTGAGCAATTAGTTTTGGATCAGAGAAGGGTAATGGGGCAAGACACTGTGCAAATCGGGGAGCTAGGCATGAGTTTTATAATTATAAACAGACAATGCTGCTACTCTGAGCGCCCTCAGAGAATGTAGTGAGAATCACCCACAAACAGCGTATTGATTCCTGCATGACACGCACACACAGACATTCACACACACAAATGCACAGACAGTATGTACCCCAACACAGCCCGTGAGATATTTTTACATGCCCAGGTCTCCTTTGAGATAAATTCCAACAAACAAACGCATTCCAGTGGAGTTCATGCAGAAACAGGATTACATAAGTCTCAGCATGTATCTGGATGTCATCTATTTTATATAACTGCTCTTCAGGTTCTTCATACAATTTTCCAAATGGACACAAAATCTGACAAGCTGCCTTTGCAGCCGTACCAAGACTCAGGGGAACTGAATGGACTGTCCTTGTGTGCGTTTGTGCATGTTTCCGCATCCGAATGTGAGCATGTGTGTCTGCGCTTGGGTTTGGGTGTGTACATGCGTGCGTGTCTTCGGCAAGCTGTTTGTTAGAGTGAGAAAGAGCACAATGAACAGCAAGTCGTATCCGTTTTCGCAGGTCTTGTTATTGAGCTCTCTCTCATTTCGTTGATTGGTGCCCTGTTCTCAGGACCTTCGCTGAAGCTAAAGCTACTCCCTTTCCCGCTCGGGGGGAGGGCGTTATGCTACTGAAGTCATCTGCGCCGAAAGAACAACATGATACACAAAGTTGAGCAGGAGAAGGGATTACACCGACGAATGTATTAGTGATGCGAAATCTGATGCGGAGAAAGTTATTTAACTTAAAGAGAACAGGAAGCACAAAGGGGGTGGGCGGCAGGGGGTTGTAACTTGGCAGAGGAGGCCTAGCCAGTGAAGCTGTATTCATTTCTGTAATATGGCAGTATGGATATCATGTTGCTAATTTGAACTCGGTCAGAATATGGGAGCACAGACAACAGCTGGTCTGAAAAGGATCCATTCCCGGGGCACGACAGAGGAAAAAAAACTTGACAATTGAGAAATCCTCTTTGAGTATAATTCCCCTGTCGCTGTTTCCCAAGTACGTTTACGTAAGTCCAATGTAAGTCTTTCATAGGTCTTCGTAAAGTCAGATAAATTCATACAATGCGCTATGAACTATTGATTCAATAACTCTCAGTAATTGTTATTGTGTCAATAATAACTCTGAGAGAAATTGTTGGTAATGAAAATAACAAATAAGAAAACCTTACATTCTGAGAGGAATAAGTCCTCTATACGCTGAATGAAATGGTTCTCCAGACTGGAGCATATCAATTATTGGTGTGGCGAAATATAGGTCACGGGACTGGATTAACTAGGTCTGACATTGAGTTTTTAAACTTCTGGACTATGCTAGTATACTAGTAGCTGTGTTTTGATTACGTCCTGAAAGGTATTACATTTGTTAAAAAAAAAATAGGACCAATGGTCTGGTGCATTACCGGCAAGCAATCTTACTGTAATGATACAAGCTGTGAAAATTTCATGTGAGGTTTGACCTTCGAATCATTGAAGGTCAAGTTCAAGGTTACCAAATGAAAGTTCATAAATATGTATAAGACCTCCTGTAAGTATCTAATACAATCCTAAGCCCTGAAGCAGTTTTGATAATACAAGTAATTGAAAATTCACTATGTCAATTTTGAACTTTAAAGGTCACTGAAGGTCAACTTGAGGTCACCAAATGGACTTCACACATAACTTTCTCTTTGTCTCTAATGCAAAACGAGGCTCTATCTGTGACCGTTATGGTGATAATGGTCAAGGAAGTTTCACTCGGCCAAGTTTGACCCTTGAAGGCCAATATGAAGGTCACCACATGAAAGGTCCTATCTGACTTCCTATGCATCTCAAATACACACCCAGGCTCTACCTGTGACCATTTGGTGAAACAAGTCATTGAAATTTCATGATGTCAAGTTTGGCCTTCAAAGATCACTGAAGGTCAAGTTCCTTCATAGTATGCATTGAATACACACCATGCACATATGTATTCTATCTTCGACATTTTCAAGTCGAGAAGCCTGTGAAAATTTTTACATTTTGCTTGACCACAAGTTTAACCTTTCAAGGTCATTTGAGGTCAATTTTAACACTGCCAAAATATAGGTCACATAGGACTTCCTGTATGTCAAACTTAAACGGATAGTTCACCAAAAAATTTAAATTCAATCATTATCTAATCATTCCAAGGCTAATTGCAGGGTCGGTGAATTTCTTTCGTCCTCGAAACACTTTTGGAGTCTCAAAGAAAACAGCATTAAAGACAAATCCAAATCAACTGAGTTCCGTGGTGGCCACTCTTTCAAGCGTAAAAAAACACATTAAAAAAACACAAAATGCCTTCATACTGCTCATGTGGCGTAATGCAAGAGTCTGTGAGCCCCGAAATTCAAATTTGACTTGTGAAGACGTCTTTTCACCATGTTTTTAGCCTAAATGTCCAATGTAGCCACTTAGCTAATGATGCTGATAATTGCGGTGGGGACTATAGGCTTCTTTCTGAATGACAAATGCGCAATAATATTGTAAGGGAATATTGTCACTAGTTTCAAAGAACAACTAATATCAGTCAAAAGTAAAGTAATACTTGTGTGGGAAGTGTTTTGGAAGTGTTTTTCCATTCTCATTCTCATCATTTTACTGGAGAATCTTTTCCTATGATTGTCTTTATATGTTTGTGATTGCATGTTTCTCATTAACCACTTAGCGCTCGGAGCCGTGTTTACTCGTGAACAATCGCCAGGCTTCAGTCCCAGATTTGTCTATGAACGATAGCTCATGCGAGTTGTGTTTAACAGGGCGGCAGTGAGTGCTGCCGTGTGCGCTGGCCCGAATTATTTTCACTGATGGTCGGTGGCGTACTGGGTGATAAGAACTGTGCTGTTTAGCATCTAAACCATCCAAAAACTGACCCGAGTTCACGCGATATACGATAAGGATACAATCAATTACGCTAGATACATCTTTTACTTACAAAGTAAGATTACGAGGTGACAGAATGACGGCGACATGAAAAAAAAAAAAAAAAACTTAAAATTTCTTGACAGTATGGTAAGTTTGGAAGCACGGTTTGACGCATAATGGAATCTCATAACTCATGCACATGTAGCGTGACTCTTTCCTTATACCGTTCTTGGCGCAAACTACACAAAATTCGCACAGTCTCAACTTTTTTGCAGTCGGCGGGTGCGAACTAGCCAGTTGATCACTGCGATCAACACCGCTCATACCGTAGTGGTTATCAACAATACAACGTGGTTTCACCATTCGCTCACCCTGATGATTCCTCTTCACTGTTTCGCACATGTGGCCCGCGGGTTGACAGCATCTTCACAATCTTTTTGTCCGGCCACAGCAGGACCAGCATCAGTTCGTTTGGCTGTCACCATGTGATTACGGTGAAAATGAACGAAACAAAATTTTCAAACTGAAAATAATGGTATGTATGCACGTTACTTCTAATTTCACCCAAGACCAATCATGAACTCAAACCATTGTTTGTGTTTAGGTGCAAAGCAAAAAGCATTCATGATAACAGTTCTGCGTGTTTAGACGCAAAGCGAGCAACGTGATAAGACACGGCTCCGGGACTCAAGCCGGTCGGCAGTAATACGAGTACACACGTTTCCGGGCAAGTTCGATAAGCCAACTGATAAGATATCGGGCAGGCGTGAGTTGCGGTAATGTAAATATACGGGAAACAATTGGTTAATAAAACCATTGAATTTCTTCTCCAATTTTTAATATAAATTGTTATGCACAGTCAGATGTTCATTGTTATCAATTGTCACTGTATGGGCAAGCTATGGGCATGATAGCAGGGACTACATCCAAGAACGGATTTCAGTTGTTCTGCTCCATTTCTCACATCCACTCTATGCTTTGCTACTCTGCATGGTATACTGCTCACTTACTCTGAATGTTAGGGCTGTAGGGGTCACTTACTCTGAATGTTGGGGCTGTAGGGGTCCTCAATGCGGATTGCTGGGTCCAGAACTCTGTAGATGACCTAAAAGGAGGAGGGAAATTTTTCATCCAGAATTTGACTGGAATTGGGAAGAAGGGCTGTGAAAAAGCACCCCGTCACTATCCTGCAGTGGTTGGATAATTTAAGCAGCTTAAATGATATCACATTGTTGAGGGTTTGAGATTTACCATAGAGGAAGCTTATCCAGACAAATCTTTGCTAAAAAGATGGGCATTATAACTGGGAATCTAAAAAAATAAGATATTAAAAAACTGTACATTGAAATCCCCTGTACACCCATGGCTCACCTCTCCCTCTGTGGAAGGCTCAATGTCAGAGTAGCGGGACTCACAGATAACATCATCCACCCTTCTCAGCGGCCCTTGTGACACCCCAGGGAAGATGGCGGCACAGTCATAGGCAAAGTAGCGGTATACCTGCCAGGTGCGGCCAAAGTCCGCAGAGCGCTCAATCAGCATGGCAGCTGGGCGAAATGTCTGCAAAATCCAGAGACATTTCGCAATTTTTTCCAAGGAAACTATGGGATCAAATGCTTCAATTACAACACCATTAACTAAGACTAGATATCCTGAAAAAAACAGACCAGATCCTCTGAAAAGTAAAAATAGAAACAGAGTTTTACATGGTTAATACCAATTGGAACCATAATCTGTGACAGGGGAATGAAAGAATTCATTCAACTGAAGTTAAGCAGAAAGGGTCGTTGTAACATTGAGTACTACAGGAAGGTACCCCGGGTTGCAACTGTATACAGGAGTATACCCAAGCAGAACAAGAAAGTACCCAAACTTTGCGTAGAGTACCTGAATTTTGCGTACCGTACCCGGTACGGTACAAATCTTGAGGTCAGTCGCAAAATTGTCGACCGAACCATTCAGTTCGAGATTAACAATGTGCAAGGTCACGGTCATTCAAGGAGTTGCGGAATGTAGAGTTTGTTATCACTTTAGCTCGCTAGCTAGTGATTATTACTGCAGGATCAATCTGTAACCTTATTAGCCAACTCGCTAGCTATCGAGCTAGCTCGGTACACTGGTGTGCTGGCTATAATGCTAAAAAGTTTGTTATCACTTTAGCCAGCTAGCCAGTGGTTATTACAGCAGCAGCCAACTATAACCTTTTTAGCAAACTAGCGAGCTAGCTAGCTCGGTACACTGGTGTGCAAGCTATAACACTAAAGCGTTCGTTATCACTTTAGCTAGCAAGCTAGTGGTTATTACAGTAGAAGCGAACTGTATCCCGCATGCGCAGAACCGATTGGGCAGAAAGTACAGATAGGGCACTGACAGGTTTGAGATTATACAGCATTCCGCGTGATCCCGGCATGAAATATCCCTCCCGCTGGGTACGGTACGCAAAATTCAAGTACTCTATGTGAAGTTTGGGTACTTTCTTGTACTGCTCAGGCACGCTCCTGTATATAGTTGCGACCCGGGGTACCCTCCTGTACTCTCCGATGTTACAACGACCCTTTCTGCTGAAGTCAAAATGTCACATCAAATTAAACATGGATATAAGTTAAAATTCCCTGTGAGAGAGTTTATCAGGATGCCACGTTTGAAAGATTATATTAACAAGTAAATCAAACTAACTGCAGGAGCAATATTAGTAGAACTTCACAATATTAATTCCTCAGGTGCTCACCTTAAAGATCATGATGAGATGAGTGAAATGGAACTCTGCTTCCAGATCTAGCTGAATGCTGACATTAGATTTCCCTAAAAACACAAAACACAGGGCAGCCTATGGTGCTGTGCAGATCTACAGACGGCTCTGTGTATGAGTGCTTACCAAACCAAAATATCATGTATCATGGACCTAACAAAGAAAAGGTATATTGTGTACATCCAGCCAGGCAACACACGTGGGTTTCACACATAAGTCATCTGAATATGAGCAAGAAAAAGAGCAAGAATTTGGCAAAAAGAGAAATATATGCAATAAAAAGCCACAATATTATTTGTAATGTGACCACAATATAAAGAAGAGAAAAATGAATAAGAACAAGGATGATAAAAAGGCTATCAAAGGACTTGAGTTTTCAGATCATCTTAAGGTGCTCCAGAGAGGAAAAAGAAAAATCACCTCAGTCACTACTCACATGTAGTTAAAATAGGCCCAGGTATGTAGAATCTCTCAAACCTTGTGGTTTTTGTTTTATGAACAGGGAGACACAACACTTAACTCTTCACTTTTAAAACACCTTCCCTCTGTCTGCAGCTCATATGCTCAGACAGCATACAAATTGAACGAATGAAAATACAAAAAAAAAAAAAAAACCATATGTTGCAATCAAGCCCCATTTCTAGTTCTTTACAGGATAGTTTGGTGGCCAAGTCACTGCTCCTGTCGTGCAGCTGCGGGTTAAGGTTGCATTAGAATGCATGGTTATGGATCCTTGGCCATACGACTCCGAGCGTTGAAGCCGTAATTCTTCATGCATCCAGTACATTTCTTGGCTTGATTTTAGCATTTATATCATTTGCAGTTTCTTAAGTATGGTTGAATTATTGCTGTCAAGTCACTATGCAAGCTGCGGGCCGGAAGTGTGGCAGTCCAGGAAGTGTAAGAAATTTCAGCGAAAATCGGCCACATCTGAGTATTTTTTTGTATTGGCGATCACTTTAATTGCAGAGCTGTGCTGCGTTAGAGAGACGCTTCATGCAAGACTGCCACGGCATTCCACCATAAATTATTTTCAATAATAGTGCGATTTTTGAAGGGCAAAAAACAAAAACAAATTTATCACAGCTCAGCACACATTTGCCTGTTTTTTTTTTTTTTTTTTGCACAGTTTTCAAACTATCGCGCTTAGGCCCAAGGGTGGGCTGCTAGGCATAATTGCGTTTTTAAATGGTCAAATATTGTGCTGCATTGTGAAACTGCATGTTGTTCAGAATGCAGCATATATGCCAGTGGTTCTCAACCTTTTTTGAACAAACGCCTCCCTGACCGTACCATGATCCTCTTACCCTCCCAAAAAAGGAGAGGCAAATCTACTATATGTTCTGGTGTTTGACGTGTTCTTGTAGTAAACACCACAATTAGTCCGGAGCTGTTTAGTGAAGGTGAAAATGAAACATGAAGTAAATATCCTGCATAGTTTCTCTTTTCTGTCCTCCTCTGATCAGAACGGCATCCCTAGCAACGGTGTGTTCCTACTTGACGACGGTCTGATATACTTGACGATGGTCCGTTATACTTGACGACGGTCATTACAGAAATAACGGACCGTAGAACGCAGCGATTGACCAATCAGAGGGCAGCATTCAATAGAGCCGTGTAATAAAGTAGACTATTTAGGTCGGTTATTTGCACTAAAAAAGTTGTGAAACCATGAAAGTTTAAAATGTAGAGTTCAAATGAACTTTGCCCCCCATTCGTGCCTGAGCGCCCCCCTCCCAGCCCTCACGCTCCCAGTGCCCCCCACAATGTTTAGAACGCCTCCTGGGGGGCGGTACCGCCCCCGTTGAGAAACCCTGAAATATGCATATTTGCTGAGTAAAAAAAACTAAATTTAAGACAAAAGAGGTTGAGTGGACTTTGTGGTTTTTGCATTCCAATTCTTCATATATAGGAGCACACCAGTGCAGGGAATCTGAAGAGTATATTAGAGTGAGAATTCAGCAACAGATGGGGAAAAATAAAACCTATTGTAAAACCGAATGTGACAGTGATGAGGAATACAAGAAATTTGGAGTCCCCAAAATTGTTAGTTGAAAGACATGGGCATTACCTAAATAAAAAATATCCATAAAATATCTATTTTTGGATACAGTATCATAATATTTGTACCTGCCGTTGGTCAACCTTCTAGCAGTGGCTTTATTATTTTTTACGATGATGAGTCTTATTCACTGTGCCACAGGGCCAGAAGAAAACCAACAATCTTTTTCCCTCAGACAAAAACTTATACTTCCAAAGCTGTTGTTGAATTTGGGTAATATTCTCAGAAATGAAAACTAATGGCGAGTATGTCCTGAGTGTCACCAATCAGATGAAACCATGATTATGTTTAAAGTAAAAGTGGTTCAACAATAAGCACTTTATTTTTGGTAGAAATTTGTTCAAAAAATAAGTAAATGTGTCATGAGCTGTTAGTATGGATAAGGGATTTTGTTGTGTTTCGGACTTGTAGTATTGTACGGAGCTGATTGTGATGTAATGATCTTTGTGGAGGCTCTAGGACTCTTCATCCCTGAAATTTTTCTCCCCGGACTTTTCGTCCCCTAGGAATTTTCATCCCCATGAACTTCTCGTCCCCAGACTCTTCGTCCCTGGATGGTTCATCCCCAATAATCCTTTGCCCTCTTTCTGTATTATAACACTATCCCTAACCCTTACCTTAACCCTTATAATAGTCCTCGGGGATGAAAAATCTGGGAACGAGGAGTCCTGTAACCCTTTGTGGTTTCCACAAAACATTTGTTTGCCATATTATCTGGGTTTACAGTGCATATTATCAATGCTGGTCAGGCTTTTCACCTGGGTATAGATTCTTTCTCCAGTAAAAACGGTCTGTGTTGTTGAGACAGGAGGACTGGCAAGGAGGCTAGACCCGGAAGAGACTCAGGACAAGACCTGGATGCAGAGCGAGATCCTCAGGCTGCATGTCTAGTTCCGGGAAACTGGAAATCAGTACTGCTAAGGACACCCTAAAGGGATGTTTGTGTCGTTTGGAATGCTTCATTTGCATAATTATTCCAGCTAGCTACTAGCATTTTCTCACTAGCTCTCTGTTGTGATACCTGACACAGATCGGAGCTGGAGCTTGCTCCCTGAATACTCAGATCGGTGACTGGAAAGGGGAACGCCATATCTGGGCTATTTGTCTTGACTAAAGGAAAGCCACTCCACTTCACTTTGTTGTTGAAAGATTGTCATCAGGTCCACTTTGCAGCAAGGGAGGACATGCATGGAGTTCTTTGTTTACTTCCTTGATCTAGCGGAACTCAGTGGGGAGGAGCAGCACATTACAACTAGCATATATGTCACTCCAGCCGCCGACGTCAAGCAAGGTCTGCGGCACGGAAAAATAAGGGACTGTACAAGGAGACTAAGTTTGTGTTTTACGAGATTGCCTGAGTCTAGGACTTTTTAGTTCTGGTAGGTGAGGGTTGACCAAACAGTACAGAATTTTATTTATTTTTTTCTGGCATCGTGGGGAGCTGGCTTAGTTACTGCCAGAGAAAAAGGCTGTTGTGTACCATTGAAGGGTGTTAATTTTTGGTTGTGCGAGTCTCCTCTTTGATGAGGGTTTGGAATCACTGCAAAGGAATTGCGGGCCTTGGTAGTATCTTGGGGTCACAAGGTTTCAAAGAGCACCATCAGGCGCCACCTCCATAACCACAGGCTCTTTGGAAGAGTTGCCAGAAGAAAGCCTTTTCTGACCAGAAGACACAGCAAGCACAAGGAGTTTTGCTAATTGTCATTTAAATTATGACTCAAACAAGATGCTTTGGTCAGATGAGACCAAAATTGCACGCTTTGGTCAAACACAGCACTGGCATGTTTAGCGTCAAAACAGAGATGCATATATGGAGAAGCACCTCATACTCATGGTGAAAGATGGTGGGTCAGTCATGTTTTGAGGCTGTTTTAATTCAAGAGGTACAGTGGCGCTGGTTAAGATTAATGGCATAATGAATTCCACCAAGTATCAGGATATTTTGGCAGGCAATCTGGTTGCCTTTGCCAGAAGATTGGGACTTGGCCATAGGTGGACTTTCCAACAAGACAATGGCCCAAAGCATACCTCAAAATCCACAGAGAAATGGTTCTGTGACAACAAAATCAACGTTCTACAATTGTCATCTCAGTCGCCAGACCTCAATCCATTTTAAAACCTGAAAGGATCTGCTCACAGGAATGGTCCAAAATCCCCCCAAATGTGTGCCTTAACATTGTCAAAAATTACAGGAAAAGACTCTCCAGGCTGTTATCCTTTTCAAAGGTGGCTGCGCTAAGCACTAAATGAAGGATGCCAATAATTATGAAACCTCGACTTTGTTGAAATTTATTTTGTATTCAATGATTCTTATGATTTTGGCTGTTTCCATCAATACATTAATGAACCATTTCACACATGTTGTTGTATTTCATCTCTCTATAATTATATATTTTTTGTATTGTTTGTGCATTGTCAGGCGGTCCCAGTAATTTTGAAGCTCACTGTATATAAATGGGGGCAGCAAATAATTTTATTTGGGGTGTGTGTTTTGCTGATATGATGTGCACTAACTGTGCGCATGTATTCATAATTGTGGGGAGCACTCAACCTGAGTAGATGTTCTTTTCCATGGTGGCTTCCGTACAGCCACCTAGCTGCCACAATTGTTTGCTTTGAAATAAAAAAAGAATTGAATTTATCACTGTCTCTGTCTGTGGCTTGGGAGGATCTGGTGCCTGTAGTTTAACCCCTTTGTGCAAATGTAGACGCCTGCAGACATGGAGCTTCACTATTTATGCAAGCAGTTATACCATTCTATCACTAGATGGCACTCCGGATCAGTTATTGAATATTCACTAGCAGGCTGAGCTCGATCACGGTTTAGAATATGGACGAGTTTTGTAACTTTTTCCATCCTTGTTTGCCAGGAGTTGCATGAATTAAACTCCTCAGCCAAGCCTGATGTGCAAACTGCTCAATATACTTCTCCATAGAATCTACCAGCAGTTTAAATATATATCTCTTGCGAAAGAAAAAATCGTTGTCCTTTGTAACAACTTCAGCTATAGTGAGCCAATGGTATCCCAATTAAGTAGTTCAAAAAATCAGTTTTCTGAAGCAAAACTTCGCCATGGTATTGATACCATGTCCTTCTACTATCAATTATAGTCATCAGATATGAAAGATGTGTAATGGAAAAAAAGACTTCCAGAAACAAGCCTGAAGTGCTGAGCTTATATTTAAGGGATGGAAATGTGATTCTGAGATGGAAAATGGCAGTTATTCTGAATGGAACAGACTAGAGGAGCAATCGAAGGAGCAATTCAATGATGGAGAGTTATTTTTTCTGATTAGAACTGTCTTTTATGTTGTAGCTCTATCTTACTTCCAGCCACCGAGCTAACTAGCCAGGTATTTCTTATTTTCGGTTTACCACCGTGATCACAGAGCTAGTTTGTCACGTTAGGTAGTCAATACTGCAATGTGCTGGCATTTTGCTTAATGCGTTGATCTATTTTAGAATTTATTCCACATTCAACAAAATAGAATGCCTTGGACTTTCGCTCGTTTAAAATGCAAACAACTATACTGTGTTGTGAGTTGTACTTGCTCCTTACAGGGTGTGAAAAGCATTGTTACAAGCTTGCGTTTCGCTTGGATGATCTGAATTGTAAACAGCAAGCTTTCTGTCTTCGTGAACGTTCTGACCGTTAAATAAGCAGTTCCTTTAATAGGTACGCGTGTTCGCTGATGTGGTTATGTAGAAAAATGGGCGAAACTCTGAACTTTATCATGGAAAAAAGGTATGTTTTTGGTTCGGAGAGGTTACTGGTAACCATAGATGTCCAGCTGCGCCTATATTGGTAAACTCATGGTAAATTCAACCAGAAAATCATTAATTCATTTTGAATTTCATGAGTCAAGAGTTGATTTGTGTTAAAAATGTGATTATTTTATGATTTGACAGCGCGCCATTTTGAGGGCTGTTTGGGAAGCCACCTAGAGAGCTGTCTTATTTGGCTTTCTCTTTCCGAGCCAAATAAGATTTAATGCTCATGAAGAATACTTGTGGCCTGGGAGTTAATGATCCTAGAAATGTATTGTTTTAACTCCCAACCATTTTTCAATCGTCAGAATATTTTTTTTATAATATCAATGCAAAATTTTCATGAAGATTTTTACCCCTCAGCCCCAACTAAGGAGCAGAGGGGTAGTGTCGTCACGCATGGCATCCGTCTGTCCGTCCATCCACATTTGATTCCGTGCGATAACTGAAAAACACAATCACTGATCATCATGATTTTTGGTGAGGACATCGGGGTACAGTTACTACACAAGCCTGTAGGTTTCGGCCACCATCTGAAATAAAATATAGCTGCCACAGCCGCCATCTTGAATTTCCATTCCGTGCGATAAGTGAAAAACATCATCACCGATCATCACGATTTTTGGTGAGGACATCGGGGTACAGTTACTACACAAGCTTATCGATTTTGGCCGTGATCCAAAATCCAATATGGCTGCCACAGCCGCCATCTTGAATTTCCATTCCCAACGATAACTCAAAAACGCCTCAGTCAATCACAGCCATTTTTGTTGTGTTGCTTGGTCTTGTGTACCTACAGAAGCATATCGAATTTGACAGCACTTGGATGTCCAATATGGCTGCCACAGGCGCCATCTTGTATTTTGTATTCTGTAGGATAACTTGCAAAGGCCTTCGTCAATTTATTTACTTTAAAAATTATCCAGGGGTTGAGGGATAACGCCCACTTTGCGGGGTTATTTTTTATGTTTGCAGCCCCTTTTCTCCACCAAAATCATGAAAATAAACTAAAATACAATGGAATACTAAATGCTGCAAGTGTATTGTTTCAGTCGGACCATATATTCCCCCTCCATGAAGCTTAAATCTTAAAATTATAAAGCATTAAATGAGGTAACGCATAAATAGCCATATTTGGCCTCTGCGCAAAGGGGTAAAAGGGGAAGTAGTAGCGCCGAGGCATGGAAAATGTTAAGAGTTCAAAAAAGGCCACGAATGTGACCACAAACTATATGACAGAGGTGTTTCATAACCTTACGCCTCCAGCTGTGAGATCAAGTAAAGAAAGAGAGGTCTGTTCTGAAAAATTAGAACTGAATTCAACAGAGATAAGAGACTCCAATGCTTTTGGTTCAGCAGTCAGATCATTATTGTTTGGGCTGGGTTTGTCTATGAGGGGTTAACATTTCACCAGAAAAACACAACTGTGAGCACACGAAAGTAAAGCCCTTGTTATTGTAGTCTGCATGTCCATCTTTGCATCACTCTCAAAATTAACAAAAAGCCAGCGGGTTAAATTCCATAAAACATATGATCATAATTAGGGTCAATGTGCGAGAGTGTATGAGTGTTGCAGTCCAACAAATTCGAGAAAGAGAAAGCAAGGGATGGGGTGGGACAGGCTTTGAAACACATGGTCATGGCCAGGGACTGAACAGCGATAAACCTGTTATTCATAGTGCACAGCCAAACAGGAAGGAAAGAAGGGGAGAGGAAAGGAAATGCGAGGCGTGTAGCCTGGTTGGGTCTGAGGGCCAGGCCGATTCCTCAATAGCCCTCTGTTTTTCCTTTGCAGGCGTTGAGCTGCTAGTTCTCATCAAGAGAGCCATAAACAATGCACTCCCCATAAAAGTATTAAAATACAAACTCACACACTCACGCAATGGCAAGATTGAGTCCTGAGCACAGCCAAACATCCAGACAGTGGTGACAATGCCTAGATTGACAGCAGGGTGGTAAATATGGTAATGGCAGCCATCCATGGAGGGCAATCCAGGGGAATTTAGTCGAGTTGTATCCAGCGACAGATGACTGAGGTCAGCACGTGTGTCAACACAAGTTCTCCTCTGTTTAGCGTCACATAGTTTGAGTTTCACCAGAATCCTCCATGGAAATAGTTCAAAAATAGTGGCAGTTTCCTGCAGACAGGGTCACAGGCTGAACTGTGTAATATCCCATTAATTTTTAGCACAGCTTCATGGAATAACTGCCTGTTTGTTTCAGATTGCATCCCAGCCTCATGTTTCAACAAACAATAATCCATTGAGCAGTTGTACTGCATTCACTAATTCAAAGCAGGACTGCGTGCGATGCATAATTCAAAGAAAAATCAGTGTGAACATGCATGCTACAACACGCAGTTTATCCACATGTGGCTGCTGAAAGGTGTTTTCCAGTCCCACGAGTACAGAGTGACCTGCAAAGCTGAAGCCCAAGTCTCTAATTCACGACATCTGGGCAGCTGGTCTTGATGACATAATGCAATTGGCTCAGAACGATGCAAGTAACAGATCCATGTGGGCTTTGAAGGTAGTCCAGAACTACATTGTGGCTGAAGACCACAGGTGGAGGAGAAGGCAGCTACCTATATATCAGTCCTGCCATCTCCACTACCCCTTCACTCCCCTCTTCTTCTGTTTTTTTCCAATATGCGCTTACAAATTTAGCATGGAGCTCCGTATCTTGCTCATTTATTGACTGCCACAGACTCTCAGTCATGACTGTTGCGTCTGCTTTGTGAAAAAGAACAGGAAAAACTAAATCAAGGAATGATAAAAACAAAACCTTGAATTTGTTGGTAAATGAATGTTCTTGCACATGCACATTAAATGGTTGACAGTACACTTACTGAGTGTGCATTTTTCAAAAAGACACAGCTTTGTAATGAAAACACAGCAAATGCGGCCAGTTGACAAAGCAGGGTATGTCCCCAAAAAGATACAATCCCCAATTCCAAGGAAGTTGGGACGTTGTGTAAAACGTGAATAAAACAGAAAACAATGAATAATTAAAGCTGCAAGCAGCGTTGAAAGGGCCCTCGCACCCCTCGTGCACGTTGGGGGTGGTGGCGAGATGTTGACGGATGCGGGTGTGAATTCACATCCATTGGACACTGCTAGACTGTACAATGTGTTTTCCTGAGTGGAGTGCAAACACCATTCCTGAAATCAATAGGTGGAGTAGGTTAATATATGACGGCTGTTGATGAAAATTTAATTCTGAATAATGGCCTTCCTTTTGGGCTCGCGTCATGGCACTTCATAATTTTTTTACAAGTCTTGGCATGTTTCATGTCTCCACCAAAGTTTGTTTATGTAGGTGAACTGAACCATGAGAATTGTTCTGTTGAAATTTTCTAGAGGTACTACGATGCCATTTTGACATTCCTGCATGCCAAACCTATACCATAGTAATTGTAATACCAGGCTCCACGATTGTGTTGATTCTTGTCAGTTTTCAAGCATGCTGAGACCCTCAAAAGGGCAAATCTTTTGAAAAAATGATTAGGGGGCGCTACAGAGCCATTGTACCACATTAATTGGCAATTGGAATATCAAATCGAAGATCATAAGCCACTGACATTTTGTGCAACGTTTTGCAAGTGTTGGAATATTTGATGCCCTTAAAATGTGTTTTTGTAAAATTTGGAAAAACACAGGAAATGGCTCATAGCTCACTTCCTGTTTGGCCGAAAAACTTCTAAAAAATTATCATTACCCTGCATGACAAATATAATAATCATAACAAATATCATGAACATTCATGCACTATAATCCTAACATGGCAGTGGCTAGTGGGCGCTGTGGAGCCACCTGGCCACTCCTGATCTAATATCAGCATATATGTATACTTGAGAGGACACTTTTATCAAGCTTGTAAAGTTTCAGGCAAATCTCACAAAGTATGTGGGAGTAAAACCAACTTCTTGTTTCATGGCGGAACATCGAAATTCGTTGCGATGCCACAGATACATCGTTCGATGAATCCAAAAATGCGTCGCAATTTAACATAGGCAAGGTCTTTAGATGTCATTCGCTAAATTTAAAGTTGATCGGATAAAATCTCTAGGAGGAGTTTCTTAAAGTATGACGCCTGTGAATGGCGAAAAATCCAAAAAAGTTGCAATTTCAATTAAAAATGGCGGACTTCCTGTTGAGTATAGGTCACGGCACCAAGAGACTTTTTTTTAGGTTTCGACATAATCCACATGTCCCCCGAATTTCGTACTTGTAGGTGAAAAGGACCCTGAGGGCTGCTTCTTTAAAATTTTCTAGGGGGCGCTATAATGCTATTTTGCCACACCGATGCGTGATCCCAATATCCTTGTGAAAGGAAAGACCAGCTTAACACGTGTGCAAAATTTCCTGAGTATTCAAGCATGTTTAGACAATCAAAAGGGCAATTGTTTTAAAAAAATGATTGGAGGCGCTGTAGAGTCATTGTCCCAAATTAAGTTCCAATTAGTGTATCTAATTGAAGACAATAAGATAATTATAATTTCAGCAACGTTTTCCAAGTTTTGGAGTATTCTAAGGCCCTCAAACATGTGTTCGTAAAATTTGGATAAAGGCAGGAAATAGCTCATAGCTCACTTCCTGTTGGGCCAAAAAATTTCAAAAAAATTTCCATAACCCTGCATGACAAATTCAATGATCACACCGAATTTCATGAACATTCAAGAACTTTTATCTTTACATGGCCGTGGCTAGTGGGCGCTGTGGAGCCACCTGGCCACTCCCGATCTAACATCAGCATATATTTATACTAAAAAGGACACTTATAACAAGCTTGTAGTTTCAGGCAAATCTCACATAGTATGTGGGAGTAAAACCAACTTCCTGTTTCATGGCGGAACATCGAAATTCGCCGCAACGCCACGGATACATCATTCGATGAATCCAAAAAAGCTTCGCAATTTAACATTAGCAAGGTCTTTAGATCTCATATGCCAAATTTTCAGTTGATCGGATAAAATCTCTAGGAGGAGTTCGTTAAAGTACGTCGCCTGTGAATGGCGAAAAATCCAAGAAAGTTGCAATTTCAATTAAAAATGGCGGACTTCCTGTTGATTCTAGGTCATGGCACCAAGAGACTTATTTTTAGGGCTTGGCATAATCTACATGGACACCGAATTTTGTACATGTAGGTTTAACACGCTGCGAGGGCTGCTTCATTGAAATTTTCTAGGTGGCACTATAATGCCATTTTGCCATGCCCATCTGTAAACCCTATATCATAGTAAAACTTATGACCGGCTTTATAAGTTTGCAAAATTTCGTGAGTTTTCGAGCATGATGAGGCCCTCAAAAATGCAATTATCTATTAGGGGGCGCTATAGAGGCACCATGTCACACCCACTGCCAAATGAGACATCAAATCGAAGAGATTCATGTGTTCAACCTATGAACTAAGTTTTGCGAGTTTTCGAGTATGATAAGACCCTCAAAAATGTGTTTGTAAAATCTGAAAAAACGCAGGAAATGGCTCATCGCTCACTTCCTGTGAGGCAAAAAAATTTCAAAAAAATTGACAAGAAACTTCATAATGACTACTATGTCCATATCGAATTTCGTGAGAATCCGAGCAATTGCGTTCCAAATTGGCCGCGTGTTTGGTGGCGCTATAGAGCCACCGGGGCATGTCCAAGCACAAAAATAACAAAACTTTGAAATTTTCACCACGACTGACGTCTCTGCAAATTTTTGTGAGTTTTCGTGCATGGCAAGGCCCTCAAAAACGCGTTCTCGCAGCAGAATAAAAATAATAATAATAATTAAAGCTGCAAGCAGCGTTGAAAGGGCCCTCGCACCCCTCAAGCACGTTGGGGTGGTGGCGAGATGTTGATGGGTGCAGGTGTCCAATCACAGCCATTGGACACGGCTAGACTGTGTACAATGTGTTTTCCTGAAGGGAGTGCAAACACCACTCCTGAAATCAATAGGTTTAGCACGTTTAAGAATGACACCTTTTCATGAAAAAAAGTTGAAATTTGAAATCAAAATAATGCACTTCCTGTTGGGTTCGGGTCATGGCACGATACAATTTTTTTACAAGTCTTGGTACGTTTCATGTCTCCACCAAATTTTGTTCATGTTGGTGAACTGAACTATGAGAACTGTTTTGTTGAAATTTTCTGGAGGGCCCTAGAATACCATATTGACATGCCTGCGTGCAAAACCTGTACCATAGTTATCGTAATACCGGGCTCCATGAATGTGTTGATTTTTGTATATTTTCAAGTATGTTGAGACCCCCAAAGAGGCAATTCTTTTAAAAAAAAGTTGAGGGGGCGCTACAGAGGCATTGTGCCATATTAAATGGCAATTAGGATATCAAGTCAAAGATCATAAACACTGACAATTTGTGCAACGTTTTGCAAGTTTTGGAATATCCGAAGGCCTTTAAACGTGTTCGTAAAATTTGGAAAAAATGCAGGAAATAGCTCATAGCTCATTTCCTGTTTGGCCAAAAAATTTCTAATAAATTAGCATATCCTTGCATGAGAAATTCAACGATCACACCAAATTTCATGAACATTCAAGCACATTTATCTGAACATGGCTGTGGCTAGAGGGCGCTGTGGAGCCACCTGGCCACACCCGGTCTAATATCAGCATATATTTTTATTTGGAAGGAGACCGTTATCAAGCCTGTAAAGTTTCGCGCAAATCCCACAAAGTACGGGTGAGTAAAATCAACTTCCTGTTTAATGGCGAAACATCAAAATTCGCCGCGACACCATGGATACATTGTTTGATATATCCGAAAAACCTTCGCAATTTAAGATCAGACAGGTCTTACAATGTCACCTGCCAAATTTTAAGTTGATCAAATAAAATTTCCAGGAGGAGTTCGTTAAAGTACCACACCTGTGACTGACGAAAAATTTTTAAAAGTTGAAATTTCAATTAAAAATGGCAGACTTCCTGTTGAGTCTAGGTCATGGCACCAAGAGACTTTTTTTTAGGTCTCAGCATAAATCACATGTCCACCGAATTTCATACATGTAGATTTACCGAGCTGCGAGGGCTGCTTCATTGAAATATTCCAGGGGGCGCTATAATGCCATTTTGCCATGCCTTTCTGTAAGTTTTTTATCATAATAATACGCATGATTAGCTTTATACGTGTACAAAATTTTGTGAGTTTTCAATCATGTTGAGACCCTCAAAACAACAATTCTTTTAAAAATCTGATTGGGGGCGCTGTAGAGCCATTATGACACATTTAGTGCCAATTGATTTATCAAATTGATAACGATAAGACAATTATACTTTTTGCAACGTTTTGCAAGTTTTCGAGTATTCTAAGGCCTTTAAACCTGTGTTTGTAAAATTTGGAAAAACGCAGGAAATGGCTCATAGCTCACTTCCTGTTCGGCCAAAAAATTTCAAAAGAATTATCATAACCCGGCATCACAAATGCAATAATCACACTAAATTTCATGAACATTCAAGCACTTTTATCTTTACATGGCCGTGGCTAGTGGGCGCTGTGGAGCCACCTGGCCAATTCCGATCTCATATCAGCATATATTTATACTTGGGAGGACACTTTTATCAAGCTTGTAAAGTTTCAGGCAAATCTCACATAGAATGTGGGAGTAAAACCAACTTCCTGTTTCATGGCGGAACATCGAAATTGGCCACAGCGCCACGGATACATCGTTAAATGAATCCAAAAAAGCTTCGCAATTTAACATCGGCAACGTCTTTAGATGTCATATGCCAAATTTTAAGTTGATCGGATAAAATGTCTAAGAGGAGTTCGTTAAAGTACGACGCCTGTGAATGGCGAAAAATCAAAAAAAGTTGCAATTTCAATTAAAAATGGCGGACTTCCTGTTGAGCCTAGGTCATGGTACCAAGAGACTTTTTTTTAGGGCTTGGCATAATCTACATGGACACCGAATTTTGTACATGTAGGTTTAACACGTTGCGAGGGCTGCTTCATTGAAATTTTCTAGGTGGCGCTATAATGCCATTTTGCCATGGTCATCTGTAAACCCTATATCATAGTAAAACGTATGACCGGCTTTATAAGTTTGCAAAATTTCGTGAGTTTTCGAGCATGCTGAGGCCCTCAAAAATGCAATTATCTATTAGGGGGCGCTATAGAGCCACCATGTCACACCCACTGCCAAATGAGATATCAAATCGAAGAGATTCATGTTTTCAACCTATGAGCCAAGTTTGGCGAGTTTTCGAGTATGATAAGACCCTCAAAAATGTGTTTGTAAAATCTGAAAAAATGCAGGAAATGGCTCATCGCTCACTTCCTGTGAGGCAAATAAATTTCAAAAAAATTGACAAGAAACTTCATAATGACTACTATGGCCATATCGAATTTCGTGAGAATCCGAGCAATTATGTTCCCAAAATGGGTGTTTGGTGGCGCTATAGAGCCACGGGGGCATGTTTGGTGGCGAAATTTTAGAGCCACTCTGGGCATGTCCAGTTTTTTCGTGCAAAAATAACAAAAACTTTGAAAATTTAATAATAATAGACGTCTCTGCAAATTTTTTGTGAAGAAGAAAGGCCCTCAAAAACGCCAGCTTCTCGCAGAAATAAAAAAAATAATAATAATAATAGAAAGAAGAAGAAGAAGAAGAAGAAGAAGAAGAAGAAGAAGAATAAAAAAATCCTTCAAAAACAATAGGTTCCTCGCCTTCGGTGCCAGGACCTTTCGGTGGCACCGGTCGGTGCTCGGGCCCTAGAAGAAGAAGAAGAATAATAATAATAAAAATCCCTTCAAAAACAATAGGTTCCTCGCACCTTTGGTGCCAGGACCCGTTCCGGGCCCTGGCACCAGTCGGTGCTCGGGCCCTAAAAATCCTTTTCGACCAATAATTAATTGATTACCCTGCAAAGACAAGACATTTAATGTTCAAACTGATGAACTTTATTGTTTTTTTTTGGGAAATATTCACTCATTTTGAATTTGATGCCTGCAACACGTTCCAAAAAAGCTGGGACAGGGGCAACAAAAGACTGGGAAAGTTGAGGAATGCTCAAAAAACACCTGTTTGGAACATTCCACAGGTGAACAGGTTAATTAGAAACAGGCGACTATCATGATTAGGTATAAAAGGAGCATCCCTAAAAGGCTCTGTCGTTCACAAGCAAGGATGGGGCGAGGTTCCACACTTTGTGAACAACAGAGTGAGCATGTAGTCCAGCAGTTTAAGAACAACATTTCTCAACGTGCATCGCAAGTAATTTAGCAATTTCATCATAATAATCAAAGATTCAGAGAATCCGGAAAAATCTCTACACGTAAGCGGAAAGGCCAAAAACCAACATTGAATGCCCGTGATCGTCGGTCCCTCAGGCGGCACTGCATTAAAAACCAACATCATTCTGGAAAGGATGTTACCTTGTGAGCTCAGGGACTCTTTGGAAAACCATTGTCAGTTAACACAGTTCGTCACTACATCTACAAGTGCAAGTTGAAACTCTACCATGTAAAGCGAAAGCCATATATCAACAACACCCAGAAACGTCGCTGGCTTCTCTGGGCCCGAACTCATCTGAGATGGACTAACACAAAGTGGAAAAGTGTACTGTGGTCTGACGAGTCCAAATCTCAAATAGTTTTTGGAAATCATGGACATCGTGTCCTCCGGGCTAAAGAGGAAAAGGACCATCCAGATTGTTATCAGCAAAAAGTTCAAAAGCCAGCATCCGTTAAAGTATGGGGATGTGTTAGTGCCCATGGCATGGGTAACTTGCACATCTGTGAAGGCATCATTAATGCTGAAAGGTACATACAGGTTTTGGAGCAACATATGCTGCCATCCAGGCGACGTCTTTTTCAGGGACATCCCTGCTTATTTCAGCAAGACAATGCCAAGCCACATGCTGCACGTGTTACAACAGCGTGGCTTCGTAGTAAAACAGTGCAGGTAATAGACTGGACTGGCTGCAGTCCAGACTTGTCTCCCATTGAAAATGTGTGGCGCATTATGAAGCACAAAATACGACAACAGAGACCCCGGACTGTTGAGCAACTGAAGTCGTACATCAAGCAAGAATGGGAAAGAATTCCACCTACAAATCTTCCACAATTAGTGTCAGTTCCCAAACGCTAATTGAGTGTAGTTAAAAGGAGAGGTGATGTAACACAGTGGTAAACATGCCCCTGTCACTTAACCTCAGCCGCCCCTTCAATGGGGAGTTCCCGTGTTTGGTACTGCCAATGCGGGAGATGGATGACTTAGCGGTCTCGTATCTATCCATTTACTTTTTGACAATTTGCCTCGTCACACCCAGAGCTGCCCCGATTTCTTCAAAACTATTGGCGACAATCTATTTGTCTCGATGCCCTGGGCTGAACGCGTCGTAAATATGTTTGTAGTTTTGTACAAGCTCAGTCAGTGAGGCGCTCCTCGAATTCCGCTATTTTTTCTAGTGGCTTTGCAGATCTTCTTCATGACTCTGGTGATTTGGGGAATATTTGGACTATAAACTCAACACTGCCCTCATGATTTCCCGTGGTATTGCTCCGTTTCGTCCGTAATCGTAAGCTCCCCCGCTTCGTGCAAAATGACGGACGAAATGATCGGACAGGACGGACGAAATTCTCCGTCCATCTCCGTTTCCGTCTTTAACATAGGGTATGAATGGGCCTTAAGTTGATCACAAAATATGTAAATAAACATACTGGTACGTTTTTAGGCTGTAGAAGTAGGAAGAGGAATCGTCAACGCAGATGGCGATGTAATTTCAACCTAGCCTGACACGGCGTACTCACAAGCAAGCAAAATTAAAAGGATGTTCACTTTTTTTTGATGTTTATTGAACTGAATTGAGCAACCAAGCCGGCAGATATATTTTGGGCTCAGATTTGTTGCATCCATGATTTAATAGAAGAAGAGGCCGTGGTCATCATTTCCTGTCAGTGCACAACGACAGGGCTCGATTTGGAACAGCACTACCCTGTCGAAAAGAAACGCACTTCGCCAGTGCACACAGTGCACTCAATAGAAGTGTACTAATGGAAGTACGCGATTTGAGACACAGCTCACGGCTCTGCATATCTAGGTCAACGCAGTGCATGCTTAGAATTTAGCTTTATGGCGGAGCAAACATGGCAGGCCACATTGGCAGACTGCTGAAGCTGTTGAAATGTTATAGCTCATGGTCAGTCTCGCCAGTCCCGAATGTACAACGCTGACCTCGCCCATTAGTGAAATGCTACTATTCGCGGCTCTGTTCATTTCTGGGCGCTGTTCCGCTAGCTAAATAGCTAATAATAGCAAGCTGCAAGATATCGTTAACACATGTTGTGATATTATTCCAGAGATGCCAAGTCTCACACATTCGGAGTGAGTCTCTCGCCGCTTAGTGGCATTCACGTTCCTGTGCCGTAGTCAGCAATTATTCAATCAACGTGCACTGAATAAATTCATTCGCGGAATTTAAGTCATTGTGCATTAAGTTACTCAGTTTCACGTGCATTGCGGTGGATTTCCCTACTAGTGACATGGAAATCAATTATGACTCGGGAATACTCACGCTTGTCTTTACTGACGGGTTGAAAGCAATGGAATTGCATAAAGACCTTTCAAATGGTCTTACTTCATTTAAACAATCATGAAACACACGCATTGTTTCCAATCCCTGAGTAAAGAGAAGCACGGGAAGTCGGAAGTCATAATCGCTTTCCATGTTACTTGTGGTGAGGTCCACCTTTACGCAAGTGAAACTGAAACTTCAATGCACAAGGATTTTAATTCTGCGTGAGAATCTCATTCTTAAGCGTTCATTGCATAATTGCGGACTACGGTGAATAAGCCTAAAAAATGCGTGAGACCTACGCCGAATGCGTGAGACTTGGCATCTGTTATTCACGGCTCCCTTTTTATTTCTGTGCTATTATTAGCTAGTTAGCTCGCTAACACACAGTGCACAGAACGTGTTCGAAACGGGTGGAACTTGAGTTTTGAAATCACTGCAGATGACCTAATCAAAATCTAGCTGACTTGAACTATTGAACAACTCAATGAGTATGGAAAAGTAACGTCTGCTGGCTTAGTAAGGGTGGCAGTTACGGTCATTTTGATACCAGTATTATTTTTTTACTGTAACGTGTTCTCATGGACCCGCCCAGCGAAAAGACCGGTCTTTGCGGCCCAAAATGTCCTCTCTTGGAGCTGGTTTGAGCTACTGTACAAATGACGATACCGAAAATTCTTTCACTGAGTTTGACGCAGAAGAATGAGATTTGTCTAATACCCCCGTTCCACAGAGCTTTCTGGGTCATCGGTCACTCGTGGAAGCAAAGTTCATTTCTTCTGGTCATCCATGGAAAACTATCGTATCACAGGCCGATGAATCTGATTCGTGTTTGTCCACTATCAGGTCAGTGTTCGACGTGTGGGACGTGATCCGATGAGGCGAAATCGTCCAATGAAGGAACTAAGCTTAGTTCCTTCATCGGACAATTTCGCTTCATCGGATCAAAGAAATAAACTTTGCTTCCAACGAATTACCGATGAGCCAGAAAGCTCTGTGGAACGGGGGTATCGGTCTCTGACAAGTGACATAACTCTCGCAAAAGCTGCAGTGCATTTTGGGTCATGGCGCCATATTGGTGGGTATAAACAAAACAGCACAGACCAGGGGTGCGTTTCCCTAAAGACTGTCCATGCACAGTCAATGGGTCCAACTATGTAAGTTAGCATCTGTGATTTCGCGAAACGAACCCCAGAGTTGGGGATTGCCTTTTGGATGAGAAATGGGACACTGGTGTTGTGAGAAAGGCTGCAACTAATTCAAACAGTAGAAAAGCTGACCGTGGTGTTAGATTTTTCAGGTTTCCCACCTGCTAAAAGGCTACGGGCAGCAGGTAGAGGAGATAACAAAGAGATGTCAGGCTGCATGGGTTGCTGCGGTGAGACGCAATCATATCACTTTTGACACAATATCTCCATATGTGCATGCTTGCTCTCAGCATTCTCACAAAGGTTAGTTAAGTAAGAGTTTTTATTGTTTAAGTGACGATACTATGTGCTGATTATCTGTCTTGTAAAGTTACTGGAGCTGACATTATGTCCTTGACGTTGTTGTTCAGCTTACGTTAACGTTAAACTAGCGAACAGCACACGGAAGGAGAAACTGGTCCGTCTTTTTACAGAGCCGCAAAAATGTGCTTATGTACAGAAACACGCACACACACACACGCACATCCTGTACAAGTGTGTTGTGTCCATTTTAGAAAATGCTTAGCTAAGAGTCAGTTTAGAAGTGCCTGTGCTCTACATTTATTTGACAGCTCTAGTTGCTTTTCAGATGCTGCTGGGTTGTATGGATCAATGTTGTTTATAGTGGCCAACTTGGCCAAATACCGGTCCCTGGCATCTTTGTTGAGTTAGTCACGGTATGGTTTTCACTGGTTTTCCCTTCTGCTTCTCCATTTTTCAGTTTTAAAAATCGTTAAACAACTTAACCAACCCACTCGTCTCATGTTTTCTCTGGTAACCATCCAAAATGGCGCCGAGGGGCGTGTCACTCACGTGACTGACAAAGACCGATAACAGTCGTATCAATCTTAATCGGAACGATGATAAGGCCAGGAAAAAGTCCAGCAGAGGGCAGAATTGAACCACAATACCGCTATGCCAGAATTTCGCTGAGCCATTTGAGTTAATGATTAAAGCATTTGGTCCAACGGAGATTTTAGCTAAGGCGTAACTTACATACCACTGCCTCTACCTCAAAGATAGTAAGTCCAATCTACAAAATGGAGATGCCATACTAAAGAGGGGAGTCTGCTGAGCAAAATATGTCAAAATTGTGTGTGTATTGGCACAAATGTGGGAACAAAAGCAAGTTATAAAACTGTGTTTTTCAGCTTTTCAACTGGAATTTTCTGTCTCATTTAAAGGTACCATCCCAGGCGGCTGGACTTAACGATTTTTTTTCGAAATGCACAGCTGATAAGCACCCACCCCCTCCGTCCAATCAGGAGTCACCCAAACCACGCCCCCACCACTCAGTTCGTGCGCGTGCTTCATTTCACCACAAACAGCTGACCGGTGCAGCCGGAGACAACATTCCAACACAGACAGCATTAGCAGCGGTGGATATTGATGGCATCACACAAAGCCACCAACAACAACACCTGTATCTTTCAACACTGGATTCACAGCATAACCAGGGCATTATAGCCTACATACAAGTTTCCTAGGCTGGTGCCAGTCTCTAGGCATACAACAACAAGCAAACATTAGCTAACCATTACTAGGCTGTAGCTATCATTACTTGGCTAACACCAAAAGTAGCCTAGACCTTACTACTCAATGTGTATAGACTACACTTTCTGTCTCTGTACAGCATTCACACAGAAAGAGAGACAAGAAGCTAGCTTACCAGTCTAAGAGAAACTCCGCTACGAGTGCATCGGTTTTAAAATCTTTCAGTGTCTTGAGTTCTCTCCAGCGGTCGAATGCTTCTCTGCCAAGGGATACTCGAGTTGCATTTGCAATTTTTACATATTCTTGTCTATCGCAAATACTTTCAATGAAGGTTTTTGTCTTTTTAGCTGGTGGTTGACCGCTGGGTGCAGTTGGAGGTCGGAAAACTGGCTGCTCGTTTGTCTGCGCCATGACTCCGTCCGAATGCCTTGCTTTCTAGCTGTTGCTGGCTATGTAGCTACAGCCAAAGTGGGTGCACATTGGAATGCATGCGCAGAACAGCCGTACACGTTGATTTGGTAGTTTGAATGACAGATGGGCCATCGAATTAGAGTTGTCTGAGACAAATTTGATTGGTAGCCTAATTTTGGCCCCCGCTCCTTACACAGATCACCCAATTTCGTCATTGATATGTCAAATCACTTATGTTATCAATTACTGTCAAATACTAACCAGATATACTCAGATTTTTTATAATTTTGCCAAAAAATGAGCCACCTGGGATGGTGCCTTTAATATGGGAGTGAATGGAGTTTTGGTTTGTGCTCCCATCGCTTTTCGGATCATACTGCCAAAACCGTCTGTCCGATTGCTTGCATAGTAACATTTTCGTGACCAGCACAACTTTTCCTACAACTTGGATATAAAAATATTTTTGTGGAGTTAAAACTGTGGGAGTTAGAGCAAGTTTAAAGGGGCAATAAGCAAAATCGTTTCACCGCTAGGTTTGCCGTTGTGCACTGCCTGTAGACCAAAACAAAGTGTGTCATGAGCCACACCTCCCTGTACCTCTGCTATTCGGCAGAATGACGGGCCAGTTTAAGTTTCCGCGGCGTTATTACTCAGTACGTCAAACCTGAAATGCTCACGAAACTGCAGATTTGCGCTAATTGCAAATGTTAGCTGGCTGCCGTGCTACTCACAACCGTAACGCCTGGCCCATTGCTGGGACCGAGCTGCTAACAACTCAAGCTCCGGACATGAGCCCATGCTACGATTGTAACATTAAATTTAATTGAATCAACATAGCAACATGTGCCTAACATTACTGTAACACTAATTAAAGCAAACATTTGACTTAATGTTGTTACTTACTTGTTCAGGAGAAGAAGAGCTAGCTCAAGTCAAATTCTAGCCCCTTTAGCTCTCACAGTGCTCCCCACCTTGGAAATGCAAGGCCAATATTAATCCGGGTTCTGTCCCTTTCTTTATCCGACAACTTCTTTGCCAACGACCGTTGTTTCTTTAGAAGTAATTTCGGATCCTGCTCATCTTCAGGTGAACGTTTCGTTCTGCTCTCCGCCATTTCGCTTTATAAAAAATACGCGCTGCCACTGCTCACTGGCTGTATGAATGCATTCTCGGGAAGGAGGAGGAGGCGATTCTGCTCACTGACTGTATGAATGCATTCTTGGGAAGGAGGAGGCGGCGATTCACATGAACGTACATGAACGCGCGGCTGGACCAGCCTTGTAAACAATGGGCTGGAGATCAACACAGAGTGGGTGTGTGACGTCGTGCTATACTCCAGATGAAATTACACCTCTCGTTCTTCACATAGCGATTTTTAATACCTTCAATCTAGAAATGATGCATTTCCGCTTATTGCCCCTTTAAGAAAAGACTTCTTGACGATTTTACAGCTGCTTGCCACTCTAACAGTGACGTCACCACACTGTAAGTTCCCAGAATGTATTGTAACAGAAATTATTTTTAAAAATTACAATTAAAAAATTAGAGAAGTTGCGAAAAATTTGAACAGTGAAGAAATTACACAAGCTTAACTTAACGTTTTGCAGTTTGAATGACATTTCTAACTAAAAGTATGACAGAGTAAAAAAATAGCTGAATCTACTGAATCAGCACAAAAATGGCTTGATTTGATAGGACCCCAAAAAATGACTGCTAAAATTAAATATCTCAAAAACTAAAAATAAAATCAAAAATCTGTACTGATGCAACGTAATTCAGAACAAGCTGAATTTTTTAAAGTTTGAACAGAATCAATAACTTAAATGGTGTAGGAGGAGTTAGTCGGCAAAATTTAGGCAGAAGAAGAAGTAAGAGAATAGAGTGTGCTGCTTCTGCTGAAGCAAGCACACAATTACCTCTAAGTGCTGTTACAGTCAGAAGATGTTTGATCAAAGCCAAGCTATCAGCAAGAAGCCCCTGTAAAGCCACCATTGTTGAAAAAATGGCATATGCAGAATTGGTTAAAATTTGCAAGGAACACATCGATTGGCCCAAAGAGGAATGGCATAACATTCTGCGGACTGATGAGAGTAAAATTGTTCTGTTCGGGTCTAGTAGTCATTGACAGTATGTCAGATGACCCATGGGTACTGAATTCAAGCCACAGTGCACTGTGAAGTCAGTGAAGCATGGTATTGCAAAAATCATCGTATGGGGATGTTTTTCATACTATGGTGTTGGGCCAATTTATCGCATACCAAGGATTATGGATCAGTTTGAAAACATCAAAATTCTTAAAATGATTATGCTGCCATTTGCTGGAGAGGAAATGCCCCAGAAATGGGTGTTTCAACAAGGCAATGACCCCAAATACATGAGTAAGCAAGCAACATCTTGTTTCCAAACAAACTGGATTGAGGTAATGGAGTGGCCAGCTCAATTTCCCCAACCTCAACCCCACTGAAAACTTGTGAGGTGACATTAAAAATGCAGTTTCTGAAGCATAACTCAGAAATTCTCAGGAAAAGTGGAATTTAGTTTGTTCATCACGGGCTGAAATACCTGCTTTTAGGTGCCCGAAGTTGGTTGACTCAATGCACTGCAAATGCGTAGCAATTATCAAAAACAATGGTTATGCAAGTAAATATTGGATCAGTAATATAAAGTGTAGTTATATCTTGAGTTAATGAATTTTGGACCACTCCCAAAGTGGAGGAGAGTATTCGGTGGAATGACGGATAGGAGATCGGGGCGAATGAGATGTTGTATGGACTTAATCTGTGATTGTGCGAACGTTGGGAGCCCCAGGTGGCGAGACTCAGGGTGGGGCTCGCGTCTCTTCTCGGAGTCTGTGTAGGCTCCTAAGCCCCCCGGGGTCCCAGGTGGTGGCTGTTTCTTGCTTCCTTCTTGGAGAGGGGAAGGGTGGGAGGGACATAGAAGCGAGAAGAGTGGGGATTGTGGGAATGTAGGTGGTATATACAGCGCCCTCCATAATTATTGGCACCCCTGGTTAAGATGTGTTAAAAGCCTTAAAATAAATTCAATTTTTATTGCAGAAGCATACTCTCACACTGAAAATTGTAGAAAAATGTAACCTTCAACTCAAGTGAATTTTAAGGGGAAAAAAATCCCTAAGAAATAATTATTTTTCATAAAATCACCTGTTCCACAATTATTGGCACCCCTAACAATTCCTAGGAAATAAATGTAATTGAAGTATTTCTGTCATTTCTACAGTAGTTTACAAAGTTGATCAGAGTATCTAGGAACATTTAATTAGTAATTCATCACTTCCTGTTTCCCTGGGGTATAAATATGACGTGACACAGAGGCCATTTCTCTTATCCACTCTTCAACATGGGAAAGACAAAGGAACACACCGTTCAAGTAAGGCAGATGTGTGTCGACCTTCACAAGTCAGGCAATGGCTACAAGAAAATAGCCACTCGCCTGCACCTGCCCATATCTACTGTCAGAGGAAACATTAAGAAGTTTAAAACAACTGGAGCAGTGGTAAACAAGCCTGGACGAGGACGCAAGGTTATTTTGCCACCACGCACAGTGAGGAGGATGGTAAGAGAAATAAAAAGTTCTCCAAAGCTCACTGTTAAAGAATTGCAACAAATGGTAGCATCTTGGGGTCACAAAGTCTGCAAAATAACCATCAGGTGCTATCTACATGCCAACAAGCTGTTTGGGAGGCATGCACGGAAAAAACCTTTTCTCACTCACAATCATAAACGCAAACGTCTGGAGTTCGCTAAGCGGTACTGGGACTTCAACTGGGACCGTGTGCTTTGGTCAGATGAGACCAAGATAGAGCTTTTTGGCAACAAACACTCTAAGTGGGCCTGGCGGAACACAAAAGATGAGTATGCAGAAAAGCACCTCATGCCCACTGTGAAGTATGGGGGAGGACTGGTGATGCTGTGGGCCTGTTTCTCTTCCAGAGGCCCTGGGAACCTTGTTAGGGTGCGTGGCATCATGAACGCTTTGAAATACCAGGACATTTTAAATCAAAATCTGGTGGCCTCTGATCGAAAGCTGAAGATGGGTCGTCACTGGGTCTTTCAGCAAGATAATGACCCTAAACATGTGGCCAAATCTACACAGAAATGGTTCACCAGACACAGAATCAAGCTCCTCCCATGGTCATCTCAGTCTCCAGACCTCAACCCCATTGAAAACCTGTGGAGTGAGCTGAAGAGGAGAGTGCAGAGGAGAGGACCCAGGTCGCTGGATGATTTAGAGAGATCGTGCAAAGAGGAATGGTCGAAGATCCCTCTTTCTGTATTCTCCCATCTTGTGAAACATTATAGGAGAAGATTAGGTGCTGTTTTGTTGGCAAAAGGGGGTTGTACAAAGTATTAACATCAGGGGTGCTAATAATTGTGGCACACATGATTTGATGTAAAAGAATTATTTCTTAATGTGGGATTTTTTTCCCACTGAATAAATGCACTTGAATTAAAGGTTGGATTTTCCTCTTTTTTTCACTGTGGTCCTATATAATTTAAAAAAAAACTGAATTTATTAGAAGCTAAAGAACACATCTTAACCAGGGGTGTCAATAATTATGGAGGGCGCTGTATAGGCGTAAGGACGAATAGGAAGGTGCATTGGGAGTGGTCCTGTTCATTAATCTATGTTATCAGGAACTCCCTTTAATGAATCTTGGACCACTCCCAAAGTGGAGGAGAGTATTCGGTGGAACTACGGATAGCAGATCGGGGCGAATGATATGTTGTATGGACTTGGTCTGTGATTGTGCGAACATTGGGAGCCCCAGGTGGTGAGACTCAGGGTGGGGCTCACGTCTCTCGTCGGAGTCCGTGTAGGCTCTAAAGCCCCCAAAAAGTGTTCATGAATCAGCGAGAGATGGGCTCTACGTATGTCGTCAATATTATTGCGAATATAGCTTGCATAAGAGTTTGATGTCCAGCGGCCAAGAATTTTAATTAGGTGGTCCGGAACTCCTTGCTTAGGTGCTGATGCGAAAGGGATGCCCGGAGAGGTATTTGAGCCGAATATTGGATCTAATTAGAACATGACAGAAATGGTAGAGGAACCTGTGCGAGTGGCGATAGCCCCGTGTCGGTCGTGAATAATGGGTCTTGGGGAGAAGCATGGTTATTGTACCTCGAGGTGACGTAGTTTAATATTGGCTCGAACAGACAGAGGGCAGAGTCTAGGTGAAATATGAAATAGGCTGAGAAATGCCGAGCTGATCCGTTTTACTTCTCTTTATCATGAACATAAGTAGAATGAGATGTCGTTTAGGCTGGCGTGACGAGAAGAATTGTAATTAGCGGAGAGCGGAGTGAACTCGGAAAGTCTTGAGAAACCTGAGGCCAATAGGAACACGGCTTCTAGAGTGGAATCCGTGGATGGCGAATGGTACCCTGAGTGCAGCGTCGGGACGCAGTGAGAGCGGTCTGCCGTCAGAGGTAAAAGTTTGGTCAGAGCGGAAGGTTCTTGTTTACGTAAACCTTTCAGTAGCGTTTGCACGTGAGAATGGGAAATTGAAGAGCAAGGATATCTAGTGGCCATTTTGACGAAGAGGTTGATGCCCCCGAGGTAGACTTGTATCGAGGCTGGTCGAACATGGTGTACAGAGTGAATGTACGAAATAAAGCTCCTGATGGAAACAACGTCGAGAGCCAGGAATGGCAGTAGGAGGGCTGAGTGGAATTTCTTGGATTGCTTCCGTCTTGCGAGGGATGAGGAAGGTGGGCGTGGAGCAAACCCGTTTAGAATTGCCACTTGGAATAAAGCGGCAGATGGCTCGAGTTGTGGAGTCAGGAGTAGACAGTCACGGAAAACGGAGGAACCAGAGTGGGGTGAATGTCCGAGTGCGGTGCTAAGCGTCTGAATCTCTGCCAGGAGAAACGAGAAAGGGCGTCAGTGATGGTATTTTACCTTCTGGAATATGTGCAGCTTTGAGCATGGTCTGGTGTTTTGCGGAAATTAGGGTTAGTTTCCTGAGGAATGGCATGAATGAGAGGGAGCGGGAACGGCCTTTGTTTATGATGTCTACTGTGGTCGAGTTGTCATACTGTACGGTAATACATTTGACGGCCCGTTCATGACCCTGAATGAGGGAGGAAACGATGATGGGATACGGTGAGGCAAACAGCGAAGTAATAGCGCCCCTTCCAGGAAATGCCAAGGAACCCCCAAAAAACGTGGGTCGAGTGGGATGACCCTAAGCATTTGTGATATCGGCTTTAGCCAACCAGGCGCCGCGACCGACGAGGCGGATGAGAGTGGTTAGACAAAGGACAGTCAGTAAAGGGTTAACCACTGTTGGGCAAGCGGCCTATCAGATTGCACGGAGCAACATGCTTGAACGTGGATGGTGTGCAGGCGAGGCGGGATGGTGGATTGCGAGACTGAAAGTCGGCTGAGAGCGTGAACCTTGCCACTGCGAGTGGCCGTGAGGTGGATACACGTAGTTTTCGTGAATGTTTGCCGACGAGGCAGAGTGCACCAATAAATGAAGCGCTAGCGAAGCGATAATGGGCTGCGCCACTGCGCGTGGCCGTGAGGAGGTTACGCGTAGTATCCGTGAATGTTTGCCGGTGAGGCAAAGTGCACCAATAACCGAAGCGCTAGCGAAGCGCGAGTGAGCTGCGCCACTGCGAGTGGCTGTGAGGTGGATACGCCTGTAGTATCCATGAATGTTTGCCGATGAGGCAAAGTGCGCCTATCGCCGCAGCGCTAGAGAGCTGCTCCGCTGCGAGTGGCCGTGGGGTGGATATGCGTAGTATCCATGAATGTTTGCCAACGAGGCGAATTGCACCAATAACTGAAGCGCTAGCGAAGCGCTCGTGGGCTGCGTCAATGCGAGTGGCCGTGAGGTGGATACGCGTGCAATATCCGTCAATGTTTGCTGGCGAGGCAAAGAACATTAGCATTTGTCACGATTTGACGATTTTGGAATAAACATTGCAATCATTCAACAGCACCATAAATGTATGACATTTAATTTGCGAAGAGCTCGATGTGCATATATAGCAAGAGTTGCTCAGACTAATTGGTAGAATCGATGAAAGTCTAATTTATTTTTGAAAGCCCTGTTATACATTGCACTACGAAATTATATGGCATTTTCTTCCGCACATCGATGACTACAAAAAAAAAATCAATATGTCTTTATAATTTCTGTGCTCATGTAGCTTGTGAAACAACACAGATTTGCGTAAATTAGTTTGTGAGACTCATAGAGCAATAAGCCATGAGAATCCGTTCTACAGTCTGAAAGAAGTGACAGCTAAATGGCGTTGTTTGGTACGATGTACTGCTGAGTGATGGCGAATATAATAGCTGCGAAGTCAGCAAAGGTTTTGGATTTTTGCAGATTGTCATCCTTGTGGAGTCGCACCAATTATATCAACATAGCCAACAGGCAATCGCTTACCGTACAGCCAAAGCATAAATCGAGATTGACAACGAGTGTAAGGTAATCCTCCAGTTCTTGCCTCCGATGAGGGTAGGACTGGCGGATTGTGTCTCGGTAGAGTGGGACGGCGAATGGCCAACTCGGTTTGCGACTGAAATATGAATGCGGAAATAGGGGTAAAAAGTACATGGCATTGATGAAAACCCGAACCGCCAAAGCGTAAAGCGAGATCGAGAACGAGTGTAAGGTAATCGTCCAGTACTTGCCTCCGATGAGGAAGGACTGGTGGATTGTGTCTTGGTAGAATGGGATGGTGAATGGCGCTTCGCTACGGTTCGCTACAGCTCCGTGGAAGGAGCGCGGGTCGGATGTTTGAGCTGTGCGGGGTCGATGACGGTTTGGATTTTTTTTTTCACAACTAAAATATGAATGCGGAAATAGGATGGTTGAATGAGCTGGGCCAATTCGACGTGCATACCCGATAAAATCTGTTGTCTAAGTGTGGGGGATAAGGCGAAGGGTTTGGAATAGGCTACGAGGGTTGTACGGGAGGTAGGGCGGTGGCTAGTGTGTGCTGAAACTGTGGTGAGGGGAAACGGCGAAGGGCCAGCCGAAGTAGTTGATGGGAGGGGTGGACCTGTAGGAGGAAGCACAGAATTAGTAACATGGGAAACTGGGAAGGGGAGGGGGGCAGGGAAAGATAGTGCGGTAGGGAAGAGACAAGCAGATGAGGCAACAGAGGGTGCTTCTTTGGGTGTACGTGGGTTAACATCGGAACTGCTGGAGCCCTGGAGAATTCGTTTGTAGGCTGCAGGAGCGCAGAAGCCGGGTTTCGTCCGGCGGAAGAGATGGGGGGGATGCTTGTGCATGGGGCAAAAGTGCAGCCTGCGAACACAGGGACGAAATAGGGGACGAAAAGAGACCAAAGAGGTCGTAAACGGAGGGAGCAGGCATGGGGGGGGAACTGGCTGGTTTGCGGAAGGAGTGACTTCCACCGAATCTGGAGCGGGGAGGACGTCACCGAACATGATGACGCTGGCGCTGGGGACGTTGATCGCAGAACCCGGACGTGCTGTGTGGTCGGCACACGTCTGGTCTGCGCATGGGGAGGATCAGCTGCATTGCCGAGGGAGTTGGTGCGTAGTTTTTAGTAGTCTGGCCTTGTTGTCGGAGCGGTGGAAGGGGATTTTCTTCTGCTTGAGTGCCCGATGGAGTCTGGCGACGATCCAACATGGAGCCTCGGATGAGCTTGGAGTGCGAGCTGTGGTAAGCCTTGCTCAGGAGCCGCAGGCTCTCGCTTCTGGGCGCCGCGGTTGACGAGGGGTGTAGCTGCTGCGAGACGGCGCTGAAGACCGCCGACTGGAATTCCTGGCGCGGAGCCCGAACAGGAAAACGGCCTCGGTCGTCATTGTGGGGGGAGCGTGGTCTGGAATATGGGCACCCCGGTTGGGGCGAGCAGGTGATGCTTCGTGGTGGAGGTATGAAGATGGCGGAGCACAGGCTGGTGCGCGGAGGAGAAACGGGAGTAGCGGGAATGGATTGAGAAGATTCCTCTGGAGCATCAGAGTCTTGGAATTATTCTGAGTCCACGGGACTCAGTAGGATTTTGGATTTTGTGCTTCAGGTAAGCAAACTCTTGCTGTGTGCTGGCTGTCTGGTTAGCGAGTAAATGACGTAGAAGCAAGACGAGCAGGGTGGTAGTATATATAGGCGTAAGGTCGAATAGGAAGGCGCATTGGGAGTGGTCCTGTTCATTAACCTACGTTATCGGGAACTCCCTTTAAATTTAGTGTTTGAGTTTGAAGAGAAAATTGTTGACACTGCTGTTTTTTGAACAGCATATTCCTGTTATTTGCTTCCTGTAAAAGAATAACACAGACTTGATCAAATTGTTAATGCTTTGATTTGGAACCGAATGTGCAATGTTTCCACTCCATATGAAATATGGAACTGAAGGATAAAAAAAAAAATATTTGCACTTTATTCACATTTTTTTACATTCTGTTATTTTTTTTAACACAACTGTTAAATTAAATTCCGTTGAAGGACTTCCGGTTCCGGCCATGCCCGAGTCAGACACCTAAACAGAACGCTCTGCCCGATTACAGTCTAAAATAGCCTGAAAACCAACCATATCCCACTCACAACTCTAAAGTGATCACGAAAATGAACTCAAGCCAAAAACAGACGAAAAAGGACTCCAGAGCCGGGAAAAACGATGACCCGAAGATGAATCAAAAGCAGCTAACACTTGATGCTAAGTTAGCCAACAGTGAGTCTGGGGCCTAACAGCTAATGCTAAAAATGCTCCGGAAATTCAGACAAGAATCCGGGGAGGCACAACGACAAATTCAAGAATCCCAGACACGGATGGAGACGTCAATGACCGAAATTAAACAGCGGATAGACACACTTGAGGAGAGACTGGCCACTACCGAAACCAGAGTGAGTAACACCAAAGACCAGGGCTTGCGGCAAGAAAGAGCGCTAGCTTACCTGTTAAGTAAGGATGCAAAGCTAACTGCCAGACAAGATGACCTGGAAAACAGGCTCCGCAGGAACAACATCAGAGTGTATGGAATACCCGAAGACGCAGAGGATAAAGAGATGATTCCGTTCATAACCAATTTCTTTAAGTCAACTCTGAAACTGCAGGAAGATATGAACATATGTCTGGAGAGGGCTCACAGGGCCATAACGCCGAAGCCGAAGCCGACAGCGCCGCCGAGATTAATAATAGTGCAGTTTTTGGACTTTAAAGTTACACAAACGGTGCTTCAACAAGCCTGGGCCCAGCAAGACGTGGAGTTTCAGGGGAAAAAAGTTTATTTTGACCAAGACTACTCCCCGGATGTCCTGAGAAAGAGAGAGCAAGTGCGTGAAGTCATTAAAAGGCTCAAGGAACACAACATCAGAGCTCAAGCACCTTACCCGGCACAGTTAAGGGTTTTTTTGGACACCAGGGTCAAAACCTTCCCCTCTCTTTGTGAAGCTCAACCAACTCTGCAGGAGCTAGGAGTGGAAGTAGACGTAGATGAACGGGACCTCCTGGAGAGAGAGCTACTACAGGACAGATGGCTGACCCAGGGCAGACAGGGGAAAAAGGGGATGATGCTGACTCCCAAGGAAATCAAGACCATCATGAACGTTGCAGATCATCACGGATACAACTGAGACTGAACTAACTTCGCGGGAACCAGGTATGGAAATTGACTTGAACGAGTGGGACATCTTAGAGAGAGAACTACTACACAGATCGACACGGAAAGGTTTGACTAAGAAAGTAGATATTTTATTTTCCCCTTTTTCATTAAAGATTAAAGATTAAATGGAAAAGGTAATGTGAGTGTAGTAAAAGCATTTTAAACTCTAATTGTTTACAGCCTTGACAAAATCAAAATCAAGAGCTCGGGCAAGAAGATACGTAGGGGTTTTCCCTTTGTTTTTCAATTTTTCCCCTTTTTTTATTTTTTATTTTATTACAGACTGATTTGGGCACTCAATGCAGCAGAGTTTGGACATTGCGCGGACTGCTGCTCACACACTTTGTGTACCTCCCCCAGGCAGTCTTGACTCCCTGCCCAGATTAGGTTTACATCAGGGGTGGGTTATACATGGACTGTTAACCATATGTCTCTTTAATGAGGGTAACCCACGGTCTCATTGGAAGTTCTACCAAGCTACCGGTTGGTTTTGGAGTTTCATATGTTCTCTGTTTTACGGCAAGGTGACTCTAAGTATTATTTTTGGTTGTAAATGTACCAAGACAGTTAAGAGAGAGAAATGGTGAATTATGTTATCTTTTTCTATTTTCTTTCCACATGGTAAAATATGACCACTCTGAAATGTGTTAGTTACAATGTAAACGGACTAAATCACCCTATAAAGAGGAAAAAAATATTGGCACAATTAAAAAGGTTGGATTGTTCGATTGGGTTATTGCAAGAAACCCATTTAAATGAGGAAGAACATGCAAAGTTAAAAAGGGGGTGGGTTGGACAGGCATTTAGCGCATCATATGAAAATCATAAGAAAAGGGGGGTAACGATTCTCTGCCATAAATCCTTATGTTTGGTCCCAGAGAAGGTTCTCCTGGACAAAAAAGGTCGCTGGATCATAGTCATAGGTTCCATTGGAGAAGTTGTATTGACAATTATGAACATCTATGCACCCAATGAGGATGACCCAGGGTTCTTTAAGGAGATGGCTCAACTGTTGGCAGGGAATTCAAAAGGAATAATAATATTAGGGGGCGATTTTAATTGTGTGATAAACAAATGCATAGACAGATTTCCATTCGAACAAAATTATCAAATATCCAAATCCAAAGCAGTGTGCAACATGTTAGATGAGCTCGGACTGGTTGACATTTGGCATGTAAAAAACCCCAAGACCAGAGACTACACTCACTTTTCGAGAGTCCATAAGAGTCACTCAAGAATAGATTTTTTCTGTATTTCGAAACAAGAAGCTCATAGAGTGGATGAATGCCACATTGAACCCCAAACTCTTTCGGATCATGGTCCAGTGGTTATGTCGTTATGTATAGATCAGAATAAGACTTGAAAATTATGGAGATTAAATGTTTCACTTTTAAATAACCTGGAGGTGGTACAGTATATAAAAAAAGAATTTAAAAATTTCTTAGACACAAACGATAATAACGAAGTCTCCCCTTCCACCTTGTGGGACACAGCGAAAGTAGTGTTGAAGGGCAAAATTATATAATTATCCTCTAAATTAAAAAAGGAGCGTGAAAAAGATCAAAGATTATTAGAAGAACAAATTAAGAAATTAATTATTTAAATTAAATTAAAAATTAATAAAACACAAAAAAACAAATAATAACACTATTTTCATAGAGCTTAGCAAATGTAGACAGCAATTAAACGATTTACTAACATACAAAGCAGAGGGGGCCTTACGCTTCACTAATCAAAAGTACTACGAACAAGGGAACAAAGCAAGTAGGCTGCTCGCTTTCCAATTAAGAAAAGCACAAGCAAGCGAACAATACAAAAGGTAACATGCCCGAACTCAAAAAATTTGGTGTCTCAGCTCAAAGCAATAGCCAACGCTTTTTCTAAGTATTATGAACAACTTTATGATTCAACAACCTCCCCTAATAAATCAGAAAAAATTAAACAATTTCTCCAACAAATTAACCTTACCAAACTGGACCAAAATGAATCTAAAGCTATAGTTGAAGCTATCACTGAAGAGGAAATAAAAAACACCATTAAAAAGTTCAAAAACAACAAATCGCCAGGCCCGGACGGGTTACCCGGGGCATTCTATAAATGTTTTCAAGCCGAGATCGTTCCCCTTCTACATAGAGTATATAACTATGCGCTGAATGCTAGAGACCCTCCTAGAACATGGGGAGAAGCAGTCATTTCGGTCATACACAAAGAAGGGAAACATCCCACACATTGTGCCTCATATAGGCCAATAAGTTTGTTATGCAATGACGTTAAGATACTGAGCGCTATAATAGCAAGAAGACTCCAGAAGATCATCAATAAGTTGATTAACCCAGATCAGGCTTTATACCAGGAAGACTGGGAATAAACAACATTAGGTGCACGCTTAATATAATATCAACCGCCCAATCACAGTCTCACCCATCAATGCTTCTTGGTCTTGATGCCGAGAAAGCATTTGATCGGGTGGACTGGCTGTTTTGGAGCATGTCTTAAGTAAAATGGGATTTGATGAAACATTTATTGAGTGGTTCGAAGTCCTATATAAAAACCCCACTTCCAGAGTTCGTGTTAACGGTCATATCTCGGACAGTTTTCCATTAAAAAAAAAGGAACACGTCAAGGTTGTTGCTTATCTCCAATTTTGTTCGCTATTAGTATTGAACCCTTAGCAGAGCTAATCAGAAGTAACCCATTCTTGGTATATCAGACAAGACAAAAGAGCACAAATTATCATTATACGCAGATGATGTCATTTTGTACATTAGGGATCCCAGCACTTCTATACCTGAACTTTTAAAACTTTTGAAAGACTTTGTTGAGGCCTCAGGCTATAAAGGCAACAAATAGAAATCTGAAGCCATGATGTTGAACGGGTGCTGGCCATCAGAACTATCTGATAAGGTCAAATTTAACTGGTCACCTCAGGGATTTCGATACTTGGGAATAACTATTTCCTCGTATGCTTCTCAACTGTACAATTTGAATCATGGGAAATTAATAGAACAGATACGAAAGGACCTGGAAAGATGGGAAATATTGCCACTATCATTCTTTGGTAGGATTGAGACAGTCAGAACAAACATTCTGCCCAGACTGTTATATTTGTTTCTGTCACTTCCTATTTGGATTTCAGCAACTAAATTCAAAAAGTTACAAAAAAGGATTTCTTCTTTTATTTGGCAGAAAAAGAAACCCAGAATCAAATTTACACGCTTGACCAGCAGTAAAGCACGCAGTGGTCTAAATGTACCAAATTTGAAATTATATTACTGGGCTGCGCAATTACACGGAGCAGTAGAATGGTTAAAACAAAATAAAGAAACAACATGGCTATCTTTAGAGCAAAATTCATGCCCTGGAGTCTCACTACAAGTATTACCATTCTGCTCAAATGAGATATGGACAAAGAACAAAATTTCAAATATCTGGATGAAGTGCGCAAGGTTTTAAACTCTGTAAGAAAAAAAAAAAATGCACCTCAGTCTATATCTAGGGCAATGAAAATTTCCGAGATAATAGATTTCAAACCTAGACATTTTGATTCAAGATTTAAAGACTGGGAAAATAAGGGTCTTATTTTTATTGATGACTTATTTGAGGGTGAAACCCTGAAGTCATTTAACCATTTACAAGAAAGATTTGGTTTGATATCCACAGATTTCTACAGGTTTTTGCAATTGAGAAGCTATCTGACTTCACATACAGAATGGCAGTCTCTTACATTACAGCCTTCTGATTTAGAACTTTTCTTCATTAAGACCATAAAGAGAGGGGATGGCAAAATAAATTGTATCACATTTATATAAATTACTACAGACAATTGTAACAGGGAGCTCTCTTGGAGTAAAGGAAAAGTGGGAATTAGAAATGAATGTTGTGATTGAAGACCAAATTTGGGAACAAGTGTGTGAGAATGGGCATAAACTGACCAACAGCCCCACATGGAAAGAATTCATATGGAAAGTGAATCTCCGCTTTTTCAAAACTCCATTTATCATCTCCAAATTTGACAAAACAAAGACAAATCTCTGCTGGAGACAATGCGGACAAATTGGAGATCACATACACATTTTCTGGGATTGTCCTAAACTGACAATGTACTGGGAGGGGATCTGGGCGGAACTTTCTAACATCTTACAAATTAGCATAAAGAATGACCCACTGATCTTTGTTCTTGGAGCGCTTCCCTATGACTTTTTAAGTAAAGAAAAAATGTACCTACTCAAAATCCTCATAATGGTGGCAAAAAAGATGATAACTATGTCCTGGTGTAAGCCATTACCCCCGACCGTAGACGAATGGAAAGAGCGACTTATCAGGGTATACACAATGGAAAAAATAACTGCAAAGCTCAACCTTGACATGGCCTTATTCAAGAAGAGGTGGAACCCACTAATTTCTTACTTTGGACCAACATTACAGGACACCTAGGTGATATAGCATCATATAGGCACAGGCCTGGACTCTCTAAAGTAAAAGGGTGTGTTTTTGTTTTTGTTATGTCTTCATTTCATATATCAATCACCATGGTAATTCTACTCAATCTTATTTATACATAATTATCAATACCATTATTATTTATCCAATCATTTTTTTTTTTTTAACTTTCAGACCTCTGACACTGTCATAAGAATATGGAACCATCTTGCCGACAGGTTCTTTGTTCATGCTGTTTCTCTTTTTTTTGTCTTTTTTTTTTACTCAGATATGGAACAAAAGAATTTAAAGCTTTTAATAAGAAAAATTCTGTAAGTGTGTTTAAGTATGTAAAGCTTGAAACATCAATAAACACATTTGTTCAAAAAAAAAAAATTAAATTCCGTTGAAAAATATAGAACAGTTTGGCACAATGACCTAGAAACAAAATGGGAGGGAGGGAATATGAAGTTTGACCTGGTGACAGCACTACAGGAAATATTGTAAGGTCACACAATACAATGGGGTTAATCCTCATTGCACCAGGAATGAGCACATAAAGTTTCATGAGACTCACAGAAAAACCGACAAGTCATTGCAGTGTTTAAAAATTAAAAGCTTGGCCAGGAGGTGGTGCAGACACAAAGGTCAAAAGGTGCCAAACATCTATAACATGCCATCTCTCAACAGCAGAAACAATCATAAGAAGTGTGACATGATTCCCATCAAAACTGTAATTGCATTTCGAAATATAAAGTTTTGACCCGGTGGTCGCACTGCAGGAAGGTCCTAGGGTCACACAAAACAACAGGATTTGTCCCCATGCACCAGAAATTAATTTAAAAATTTTTTGTGTGATTCCGACGAAACTTGTTTGAGTTATCGCACTAAGATGAAGGATCCGCAGTAGCGGCCGAAGAGAATCCTTAATATAGAAGACCGAATATGAAAGGTACCATTCTCTGACTGCCACCAGGTTTTCTTGCGGTGCTGTTTGAAGGTGGTGATAACATTCTCAATGCGGTGACTGATGGAGTTGTAGGCCGGGTCATACGGTCGGCGGGAGTCACACTGGAAACACTTCTTCTCATCCTGCAGGTCAAGGTGGGGAGGGGTGCAATGGGGGTAAAGTCATTGAAGCCGTGTATGAACCTTTTGCTTTCAAGAGTTAAAATCTGTAAATCCATATTTCTGAGGCTACTTTCAAACTAGAAGAAGTAATTGACGGGCAGGAACAAATCCTCCATGACTCATGTCAATGACATGATTAAGTTTGAACAGATAACCACACAATTAAAGAGCTTGGGACATGAAATTCAGCTCTGTTTTTTATGTGATAAAAAGCAACAAAGTACCTATCTTGAACAATTAGTGATGGTTTTAATATCATGTACTTTACGTAATGTTCAAAAAAACCACATTTTATCTGCTAAATTATCCACTTGAGGGAACTCCCCCTTTGCCTCAATCGAGAACATTTGTGCCGGGGCAGCTCAGCCACGTGCCGTCATAAGTTGTACACGGATAGTGTCTAGGTGGTTAGCCGTAGTTTACGACTCAGGTCTGGATGGAGAATATCTTAAAGAATGGACCAACAAAAATCACCGAGAGTGAACGGAAAACGATGTGTAGTGTGGGGATGCAGTGCAATATGCATATGGCCATGGAATGTTTCTGTGGCCGAAAGATGCAGAGATATCGAGAATATGGACAAAACAAGTGCAACGTACTAGTGCCGACTTTGCTGGCCCAGGCCAACCCGGGTCACTCAAACCTACGATATGCGGCCAACATTTCGAGTTTTCATGTTTTTACATATCATTATTATAATTATATGCGGAACCCAAATCGTTTCTTTGCACTGCCTGTTCAATAGCCAGCCAACTCGCTGTTCAGTGTGATCTAGCCAGCTAAGTAGTGAAATGATACTATTTACGGTGCTCTATTCATTTCTGTGCACTGTGTGCTTGCTAGCTTACTACCTAATAATAGCAAGCTGCAAGATATGGTTTACACACGTTGTGATATTATTCACGGCTCTATATTTCTGCGCACTGCGTGTTCGCTCGCCAACTAGCTAATAATAGCAAGCTGCGAGGTACGGCTTACACGCATTGTTTCGAGAGCTCATGAAACACAGTGCACAGAAATGAATAGAGCCGCGAACATTATCATTTCACTACTGGCTAGATCAGGGGTGAGTTCAACCACCACTAACGCTATTCTTAGCCTAATATATTATATATGGTCTTGTAAAATAAGGTAACCAAACGTCAGGTGTATTGAACTCAATTGGTTGATAAGTGAGTCGGCTGGTTATCCAACATGCAGTGCACAGAAACAATTGTAGAACCGGAATAATCATCATTCCGCTACTGGCTGGTAAGCGTTGTACAGTTCGGGACAGGCGGAGTACTCTTCTTCATCAAAATGTACAGATTCAATTGAAAATTCTGAGGAACTATCGGAATCTGACTTGGATGCCATACTTGTTGGACGCACAATCGCCCACCATGTGCTACTTATGACGTGACCACACAGGGGAGTGCCAGAATCGCTTTTCTGTTTTGCTCAGAATGTTCGTTGATGAGGGGGGCGGGGCAAGTAACAAAAAATTGCGATTTTTGTTAAAAATTATTTTCTACACTTTTTTAGGCAGACAATGGGAATTCTTTTAATTGTACCCTTTTATATTCATAAACTTGCTCAGTGCATGTCCGAAGCTCTTTAAGTAAGAATCTCAGCTTAATGTCACGCAGGGCAAACACTAGTTGAAAGAAATTACTTCATTTCAAGGCTTGGACATATAGATGTTTTAGGATATAAACTTGAAAACTTTGAAGATTGAATTCTTTGGAGAAAAAAAAGCATGCAATTGCTAGACCATTTTGCTTTTCACTTGCATGGCACATTTTCAGGGCTCTTGAGTGGTGCATCAATTTATGGCACTCAAGAATGGAACATTGATTTTTATGGCAGTTTGGAGTGAAACTAGACAAATGAGACAGTGGCAGACGACTGGAATCAGATGAGGAGGTCTGACGGCCGACATTGTAGTGCTACATTGACAAAGCCACTGTATAGATCTGCTTTGATTTCAGGTGATTTTACAGCAAGGGCCACCAGGGGATGATAGCAACTTGCCTGCAGGTGACTGACAATGCAGTAGGGCTCTTTCCTTCGCATGCCACAGGTAGATGAAGCTTTGAGTTTCTTTTCACGTCCAACCAACAAGTCACCGGTCGCGGGGTAACAACTGCCATGTGTACAGCCATGGGCCTGGTCTGGTTCCACAGCTACTGCACATGCCAGGGCTGGAGCACAGGTATTTTCAGCGTGTCATATAGTGTTGATGTTTAAAGATAAACTATACCACCTAACACTCAATGAAAGGTATTTAACTTATGAATGAATTGAAATGTGTATTGAATCATAATTTCTAACAAAATTGTAACAATCATAATTAATTCAACATATTCATTCCATACATTTTATTCAACTGGAAGACAATTCCAAGGTCATTAGACAAAATAACAGAATTTTTAAATGTGTTGTTGAGAGGATAATGATAGACAAAATACATTAATACAATTTTAATAAAATGCTGTTAGTTTGCTTCGCATAATGCATAATGGCTTGTTAACACCACAAAAATGTACATATTTATTATTTACTCTCCTTCAAAATGGCATCTTCAAAGGATTTCAGGGCTTTTACAACTTAGGGCATTAGGAGCATCTAAATTTGTGAACAGATATAGAGATCTGAACATACATTAATACCCAAAAGAATAGTACCAAAGGTCCTGTAACTTACCAGCTAGCAATCTTATAGTGATGATACAGGTTATGAAATTTCATGTGAAGTTTGGTTCAAGTAATTGAAAATTCAACATGTCAATTGTGAACTTTAAAAGGTCACGGAAGGTCAAGTTGAGCTCACTGAATGGACTTCATATACAACTTTCTAGTCTCTAATGTAAACTTTGGCTCTATCTGTGAGCATTTTGGGAATAAAAGTCATTGTAATTTTACTATGTCAAGTTTGACCTTCGAAGGTCACCAGCAGTGAAGTTGAACGTCACCAAATGAAATTCATACTTGACTTCATCTATGTCTCTAATACATCTAGCTGTGACTGTTTTGGCTTTACAAATCATTGTAATTGAATGATGTTAAGTTTGACCTTCAAAGGTCACCGACAGTCAAGTTGAATGTCACCAAATGAAAGCTCATGTGTGACTTCCTGTAAGTCTGCAATACAAACTTAGGCTCTATCTGTGACCTTTTTAATGGTACAAGTCATTGAATTTTCACTAGGTCAAGTTTATTCTTCAAAGGTCAATAGGGTCATTCCATGCCAAATCAACCAGGATGAGAAAATTTTCCTAGGTCACCATCTCAAAAAAATTTTGAAAAAAATCACAGATGTAGTACTACCGGAGAGATGAATGTGTGCTAAATTTTAGGTCAATCTAAGCAACAGTTTCAGAGATACAGCTACGTAAATATTTCAGTTTTTTTTCTTTTTTCGAAAATTTGACCTTTGTCCATGTTAAATATGCATATGCAGCATTCTGTTAAAGCTGCAGAGTTAAGATTTTTTATACAAGGAGAACCTTTGCTGAATTTTCCATTTCTGCCATGAAAATCGGCCTATCTTTTACCCCTGATTGTCCAGAGAACTCCAAAAATGGAAAAAAAAACAAATTTTCGAAATTGTGGAGAGTGCCTCACAACTCAGAGCTGAAATCATTTCTATAGTTTTGCCTAATATATTTTATTATTTTTTATTTTTCCATTTATATTTTTTAGTTTATAAATTTGGCATCTCCAATCCCACCCGAATCTGGAATGCCCAATTCGAGAACTATGTACAAGGCTTGCTCGTATGCGATCCTAAGTTGCCAGCTCAAAAGAGAGAGACAGTTTGCGGCTCTCCTACGAAGCCCGCGCCTGTCATCCCCTGCATCTTTGCACTCATTGGTCGAAATTTTTGCAAGTTCAGAAGGAGACCGGAGGATACCCGAACATGAGCAAGCTTAGAATCTCACTGTCGAGTGCCCGGCTGGCCAACAGGAGGCGCTTCAGCAACGAACGAGGCAACCATTTTTAATATCCCTTCCTGGCAGTCCCTTCCCAATTTGCATACCCGCAGTGCTATAGCCAATCCTGTGCTGCCCTGAAAAAGCCGCCGACCACACCCGGTTGGTACGACCATGGATCGAACCCACGCCATGGTAGTCACTACTGCTCCGCAAATGCGGCGCTTTAACCGAGTGAGCTTACCCAGCAGCTTGCCTAATATATTTTAACACTTCCATGGTGCTAAAAGCATACAAATAATAGTTCCTCACCCAGAGCGTGCATTCCAAATAAAAAACCTTTCCGACCTTGTTCTTGACTCTATATTTCTAATGCAAATTGTTAACACAGAGTACAAGTCAAAAAAAAATCTATAAGTTCAATGCAAATGTACGGATGTTGAAAAATTAGGCACATTTTTTGTATATTTTATAGATGCATTTTTCCTTAGAATTGGCAAATTTTTGTTGCATTTTTAGAAATGGAACCAGTTTGATACTTAATGGGAAATTTACAACAAAAAATCTCAAGACTGTCATTAACTGTCATCCTGTGGTTTTGGTAGACTGAATATCATTGACATTGAAAATCCAAATCCAACATCCAAAAAATCGAAAAAGTATGTTATTTTGAATGCAGACTATGGGTGGGGTATTATTATTTGCATGCTTTTAACACCATGGAAGTGTTAAAATACATTAGTCAAAACTATAGCAATGATTTCAGCTCTGAATTGTGAGGCACTCTCCTGCAGCAGGGCTGCAAAGTTTGGAAACAATTTCAGAAATTTTTTTTTTTTCTCCATTTTTGGACAATTTTTGGAGCTCTCTGGACAATCCGGGATCAAAGATATGCCCATTTTCATGGCAGAAATGGAATATTTAGCAGAAGTTGCCCATGTATAAAAAAATCTCAACTCTGTAGCTTTAACAGAATGCTGCATATGCTCCTTTGAACAAGGATGAAAGTCAAATTTTGATAAATGAAATAGCTGAAATATTTAGATAGCTGTATCTCTGAAACTATTGCATGGATTGACCTAAAACCTAGCGCACATTTATATCTCAGGTAGAACTACATCTATGATTTTTTTCAAAATTTTCTGAGATGGTGACCTGGGGACCCCTGGTTGATTTGGCATGGAATGACCCAATATGAAGGTCACCAAATGAAAGTTCATGTATGACTTCCTATATGTCTCTAATACAAACCAGAGGCTCCATCTGTAATGATTCTGGTGACACAAGTCATTGAAACTGTGACTGTAAAGTCCATATAGGACTTCCAATAAGTTTACAATACACATATATTCTATATCTTCCATATTTTCAAGCCTAGAAACCTTTGAAACTTGTAACATTTAGCTTGACCTCGAATTTCACCGTTCAAGGTCATCTGAGGTCAACTTTAACATAACCAAACGATCGGTCATATATGACTTCCTATATGTCAATAATACAAACTTAATCTCTATCTGCAACCGTTTAGCTTCCACAGGCCATTTAGGCTATTCTCAGTAAAAACCAATGATGTTAAAGTACAGTGCCCCACAAGACCCATCTCCATCGATTCAATCAAAATGGAACTTGCACTGTACATAAAGTGTACCAAGGTGAGTTAATTGCCAGATTTATAAAAAAAAGTCAGAGCATTTTTTGAGGAATAATTTTTTGAAATTTCAAGTCCTATCTCTTAACATTATTAATATTTCCCTTGACCTCTAGTTTGACCTTTCAATGTCATCTGAGGTCAACTTTAACATTGCCAAAATATAGGTCATATATGACTTCCTATATGATGATAATACAAACTTAATCTCTATTTGAAACCATTTGGCCTCCACAGGCCATTTAGCACGTTCTCCATAAGACCCAATGTTAAAGAACAGTGCCCCCATTAGACCCACTTCCGTCGATTCAGGCAAAATGGCGCTCGCACTGTGCATTGAGATACCAAGGTGAGTTGATTGCCGGATTTTTTATTTAAAAAAATATCCAGGCTGAAATGAATGGGGCCTGATGCCGAAAGTGCCTGAAAAAGACTCACGTGAGCGTGAGGTAACTATGCGAACTCCACAATGGGCCGGATATGAGCCCGCAAGCTTCACATGGGCTGGGTGCAAACCCAAGATCCCCTAGTTCTGGCGTATAAGCGCCACCAACTGCACCACCATGGCACCTCACAGCCACAAAAAGGAAACAGTGCTGACCCTTTCTGGAGCTCCCTGACAGTGCCTGACCCTCACATTATTATTTATTCATTTATTTTTTTTCTTAAGGCTCTCTTTCCCTATAGCTGACCCCACCCCCATAATTTTTTTCTTTCTTTTTTCTCCATCTTCCCCCATATTTAAACACACACACACACACACACACACACACACACCCGGACAATGGACGACGGACGGCAAACAACAACAATAGCTTAATGACCCATCGGGCCGGTAAGCTAAAAAATGGCAGTTACTGAGAACCGTTGCAAAATGATGCCACTTAAGTCTGACAGTGAAAGGTGGAATGAGAAACACCCAATAAAAATGTGATCTTGATGAAGACCACTGTCCGAGTAAAGCACGTACTGTAGTTGAATGTAAAAATACAGCCACAGATTTTTCTGAAGACAGGAGGCAGGCAGCACTGATATAATGCAGAATGAGGAGAAACATGATCTGTCTAAATCTCTTCGTCTCCAGAAGATAAAAAGCAACATTCAGATCTCAGTAATCATGAGGCTGAACCACATGATCTGCCTGCCCATCTGGAGCAGCAAGCTGATACTCAATGCTAAGTAGCTAAAATGCTGTCATAACATTTCTTCAATGCTTCCAGAACATTGATAATTATAATTATTGTGAGAATGATTGTTCTTACAAAGATCATATCACCGCAGTGTGAAAACAAATGGCCGAGGACAATGACTTAGTCATACGAAGTAATAAAGTAAGAACTCAAAAAGGCAAAGGCACATATTTGTGTTGGAAAGTAATCCTTTATGACACCCAGAGGACATCAAACATTCTTGCTACCCCAAATCCTGAAATAAACACAGCTTAAAGAAAAGCGCAGGGGGCCATATTAGTGTAGCATTCCCGGGAGATGTTAATACTTAACTGACAGTCTGGAACAGCTGATATTTACAGTTATTTAAATATACCTACAAATAGTGAACATAGTTTGAATAACCAGAGGCCCATATAAAACAGAAATATTGTAATTCTAATACAATTTCAGACCCTTTTTTGCACCACTGCCAGGAATGACCTTAGAAGTGTACGTCACAGACACTTCCAGAAAAGAATATCTGGCTCTCTGGAAATGTGCTTCCCTGTCTAAAAACAGTGCTGGGCTCACATTGCATCCAGGCTCTAAATACTCATCAGCTTGCCTCCTCGGTAAGTCACCCAAAGACACAGGGCCTTTGTGCTCCTTCCTCAAGACAAGGTTTTCACCAAGCAATCCACCCATCTTGTCCCACAGAAGATCGACACAAAGCCTGCCCCTACTCGCCCACTTTCATAGGCAGTGCAAATGTGGTTCATATGTCGCTTTTAGACCACTCATTCAGCAACAGAAGTCAAGGATGTTGTCCACTCAGGTATTTATCCAGCTGAATGATCCAGAAAGTGGAATACAGATTAAGGTCAACCCAAAATTATTTAATCAGTCATTTCCCTTGTCCAAAGTTTTCTAATTGCTTACACTGATGTACCATGTTTCACTAGCGGGAAACAAGCTCCTTCTGGAATGATAGTTTTGCAGATTAGCGGTTTTCAAAAGACGAGAGGAATGCTATCACAGTTCCCTTCCTGCTCCAGGAAAACTCCTTTTGATAATTAAACCTCCGGACAGACCACTGCTATTACTGTAAAACCACAAAAGCTGTTTTTGCAATTAATGCTAATCACTGTAATTGACTGGATCACCAGCCAAGAGAGAATAGAGGCCAAAATACCAGCCCCTTACTAAAATAAATAACCACAGATTTACGACAGTCAGATCTATAACATGTAGGCTGATTCAGAGAGAATAGAGGAAAAAGGAATAAAAGGAGACAGAGAGAAATGGCAGAGAGAGAGAGAGAGAGAGAGAGTCTAAGAGCAAGCGCAAGAGAGGCCTGTGTGTACACATAGCTTTTGTTGAGACAGTAAGCAATGTGATCTATTTTAGTCTCTGGAAGGCATTCAAAGGAAAGCAACGTTGTGCTGTAATTTTGGCCTCCCTGAGATCTCTCTCATCCTGTTCCATCCCATCACAGACCTCACCAGCACTTTACTCCATTGTACCAAGCACACAGGTGCTGGTATTCCAAAAACACTACAGACAGGCTCAATTCACCCTCTTTCTGATACGGGCTGTGAATGTGGTGTTAGGCGAACACTCATTCCGGACGAAAAAAAAAAAAAAAACCTAATATTCCTGCCATCCCCCAATGTTTTCCTCAAACAAGATGATTCGACCATGACATTCTTTACATTGCTCTTATTATTTACACCCATAACTAATTTGCTCAATCCTGCATTATGTTAGCAGTAAAATCCCTGATGTTAATAAAGGCACGCAAGAGTAACTGGGAGATAGAGGTTTGCCCTGCACAGCCTCATAGCACAAGGCTCCTGACAGTCGCGGGTATTATCCATAAATGGGAAAACGGTGAGGAATGCAGCCAACTGCTGAAATGAAAAATACCTCCAAACTAACAAGGGCCTGCTGCTGTGAGAGAACGACTACGAATCAATGGCCCACATTCAGATTTAGTCAAGTGATCTGCTACGCTGTACTCTGATGCTCTGTCCAGTAATTTCAGTATTAGCACAGGTGTGATTAAGAACTGTACTTCACAGTTTAAAAAAATAGACTAAACTTCTGAAGTACAGAAAGTATTGTCCAACTGTCCAGTTAATACTCAACTTAAGCAATGCTGTTGGTGAGACCAAGCACAGTATTTCACACAGTATCAGACAGTTATTTACAATAAAAATATACATTCTTCATTAAAGATGAAAGTATCTAACCATTTCATGGATTTGAGGAAACTGTGATTCAAGGTCTATTTCAAATAATCTGTCTTCCTCCAAGTGCATTATTGTCCTTCTCTCTATCTACTGCACAAATGAACCCAATGACTTTGGAGAGAATCATGTCTAGCATCCTTGCTGACCAGATGGAAGAGCTAATCGCTCAGTCCGGCCAGAGGAGAGGACAAACACAGAGTCTTTGTGAGGAAGCTCACTCTCCAATATGCATGCTTATTACGGCCCGTCATTTTGCCAGGAAATGTTTTGCAAAATGGGATTAATACTGGTCTGCCAGTCAGCTTTATTAGCTGGAAGCAATTTCCACCTCCAAAACCCTCACTCGACAAGCCCAAATCAGAAAAAGTTAGGATGATCAGTTATATTAAAATTAAACAGAAAGCAGTGATTTGTAAATTATCTTTGACCTGTATTACATTGTAAACGATACAACAGAACATTATTTGGTGGCTCACTTCTACTGATATTTTACAGAATTTGGTTATTGAAACATTTCTAAAAAAAAAAAAAAAAAAAAAATGCTGGGTAAGTATTTACTACTTTGTAATGTTGGCATGTGTTAACATTTCATAAATTTTTAGGGACTGAAGACACCAAGTGATTAAGTGTTTCTGGTGTGATCCTGTCCCATTCTTCCTGAAAACAAGTCTTGAGGTGTGTAGCAGTAGGGGTTCTTTGTTTTCACATTTTGGGTTTCAAAATATGCCGCACATTCTCTATTTGGGACAATTCAGGACTGCAGGCAGCTCAGTCCAGCACCTCTTTTCATGAAGCTTGTACTGCACGCAGAATGAGGTTTTGCATCGTCTTGTTGAACTATGCACGGGCATCCCTGGAAAAGATAAATCTTGAAAGCAGTATTTAATGCTCAAAAATCTTGCGGTACCTTTCAGCATTATTGGTGCCTTCACAGCAGTTAAAGTCACCATAGACCGATCCAGAGTACAGCCCACCCAGGCCTATCCCGCCAATGAGATCCAGGGCTGCAGTCACATGACCGCACCCAGCTAGTGCTCGCCATAACCTCGGACAAACAAACACTTATCCGAACTGCTTTCTCTGTTGGGAAGAGTACATTCGCGCTTTGTTTTCGCATTTTTGTAATCATAAAATCTCACAATGGCAAAGCGGTGTTGTTACGGTGAGTGTAAATCGGACACGAGATACCCAGACAGGGTCGTAAACACTACTTTCAGGAGGGAGAGGGCTGGATATGGCAATTTATTTGCTAATAATTACTCATTATTCTGAAAGCTCAACTCGCTTTGTTTACGAACAATAACGCTTCTTGATGGCTTTGCACTGGGCCGTAAAAGGGTCAAGAGGCTGCAGGTTTTCATTCAAACAGAGCAGAAACACACCTGATACGATTAATGCAGGCTTCACACAGGGCTCCGTTTCAATCAAAGACTGTCTTGGGCAATAACACTTGGGTGCTCCGGAAAAGGTTTATGATCTTATCACACCATATGTAAATTGAATGCTACGTACCCTGCTTTGCAAGAGCACTGGCCGTGAACAATGCTTCTCTGTTCCTTGTCGATCGTTATTATCAATGAGTGTGGCTTCCGGGACTTCAGCATTGAGCGATAGCATTTGCATTTCGCTTCAACTTCACGGGCGTTTACAACAGAAAATGACACTTCGTGAATATACCCAGATAAAAAATAATTATAATCCTTGTCTTTTGCTTTCTTTTGCGATGCGATCCGTTTTTAAAAACTCGAGATTGATGTTTTCAGGAAGCGCTTCCAGTGAGGTTATAAGGACGTTATTTATCTTCAGCAAAGCTTGACCTAGGTCCGGCGGTTGCTATGCTTAGTTAGGGGGTGGGCGGAGCTATGGATCGGTCGATTGCCAAAGGCACTGACACGATCCCATACCTTGTCAGAGCATGGCTTTTGGACTTGTTGCTGATTATGGTCTGGATGGTACTTTTCTTCTTTGATCTGGAGCCAAATCATGATTACAATCACCCACTGACATCAGCCGTTTCAAATCACATCATTAACCAATTTTCTGCTAGTCCAAAATTGCTTCCATCCCAGCTTCTTTTGTCAAGCATTGTGGGCCTGACTGGCAGGAATGGGTGCGTATATATACTGGACAAATAAAGTTAGGGATCACCCCAAATTTTGAATTTGAAATATTTGATAGTTTGTATTTTTTTCCATATCATATTTTAACATTGAAAAGTTGGGTGATCCCTAACTTTCTTTGTCCAGTATATATTCAAAAATAAAGTTGACCAAACAAAACATGGAACATCTTGTTTTCATGTTGTCTGCAATAAAATTTGCATCGAACTAAATTTAGCAATCACTGCTTTCTGTTTTTTTTTTGATTATTTATTTAAGCTTTATGGATACAACAATGAATTTAAACATAACATAAAGTAGACAATTACATGGAAACAAAGATCGACACAATATAAAATAAGTTCAGGTTCAATACAGAAAGTTGTGTCCAAGGGGTATCCACAAAGGAAAAAACCTGTATCAGTGGCTCCCAAAATCATAAAATCATAATGCATAAAATCCCAAAAAAGTCACCTTTAGGCAGGCCTACATTTTGAGCAGCGACAATAAGTAACCAAGTTACAAGAATGGGACAGATCAACAGAATCAACTCTTAATTTATACATTTCAAATACCTGATTTTTAAAAGACTTCAAGGAGAAGGTGGCCCTAACAGGCAATGGAATACCATTCCCTAGCCTGCAAGCCCTATTAAAATGACTAGCACCATACTGCTCCGTACGAAAAAACGGACCTTTAAATTTGAGTGGATCATCACCTCGGACTACTGGACTTAAGAAGGTATTCAGGTCTAAATCAAATTTTTTATACAAACAATTGTGAAAAAATGACAAATCAGCAATTTCTCCCCTAAATGAAAGAGGAAGTAAATTTAGCTTAATTAACCTTTCAACATAAGTTTGACCTGAGCCAAGGATATGGTGTGTGACACGTCTCTGAACTTTTTCCAGTGACTCTAGATGTCTTTTAGTATGTGTGTCCCTCACTGTCGAGCAATACTCTAATTTGCTCCGTACCAATGCTTTATAAAGGGTAGCATACACATCTGGGGTTACCCTTCCACCACAAACTCTTCTTATGGCTCCCCATGCTTGATTAGCATTATTAGTGATTGTATCAATATGCTTGCCCCATGACAAAGATGAATCAAAAATGACACCAAGGTCCTTCACACTGTCTACCTTACAGAGGACCCTTCCATCCCTATTGTTATAAAAACAAGAAGGGCTACGCGTCCTACTAACTTGCATAAATTCACACTTGTTAATGTTAAAACTCATGCGCCACTGTCACTCCACTCAAATAGTTTCTCAATGTCCTCTTGTAACCTCAAATTGTCATCATGACCTGAAATTACTCTATACAACTTACTGTTGTCAGCAAACAAATTCATAAATGTATTCTTATCAATAATAGAGGTCAAATCATTTATAAACAATACAAATAAAAAGGGACCAAGAATAGACCCTTGCGGTACACCAGATGTGACATCAAACGGACGACTCAATCCCCTTGACAACAACCCTTTGTTTCCTATTAGAAAGATAGGAGGTAAGCCACTGTAAGAGGCAACCTCCCATCCCAAAAGATTGGAGCTTGTAAAGAAGTAGGTCATGGGACACTGTGTCGAATGCTTTACTTAAGTCCAAATAATCCACGTCGACTTGACCACCCGAGTCCAAGACTTGACTCAGACGATGCTGAGTTTGAGTCAACTGCGTGGTCGTCGAGCGTTTTTCATGAAACCATGCTGGCATGAGGAGATCAAAGGACGTAGAACAGGAAAGATTTTATTATAGACACAGCGCTCCATGACCTTTGACTTAATTGATAATAAAGACACTGGCCGATAGTTAGCAACACTCTGCTTATCTCCCTTCTTAAATACAGGGACCACATTAGCTAATTTCCAATCAACTGGTAACTTACCTAATTGCAAGGAGATATTAAATGGGAGCGATAATGAAAAACTAAGCTCTTCAGAACAAGGCTTCAATACACGAGGTGATATTCCATCAGGGCCAGAGGCCTTGACTAAACCAATCCTTTTCATTGCGGAACAAACATCATCAAGTAGAATATTAAAGTATTCCAATTCATGATTTACATAACGAGGAATGTCTGGAAGAATAATAGGAGTTTCAACTTTAGAAAAGTTAGAAGAGAAATACATATTAAAGGCATCAGCCTTTGACCAACTGTCATCAAAATAGTTACTATCAACAAAGACATTCTTAGGTAATGACTTGCACTTTGTTTTGGATTTAAAGAAATTCCAAAACTGTTTTGGGTTTTTGTTCACAACACTTCCAAGCCCATTAACATAAATACTGTATTTATCACCTGTCAACTTCCATAACTGATTTCTTAACGAACGATATTTATGCCGGTTTGAGACTGTATTTCTGAACTTAAAATTTCGGCGAGCAGAGTGAACTTTGTTTGAAAAGTGTTTAACCTCTCCATCAATCCATCGAGGTCGACAATGGTCACTGATGGTCTTGGTGGGGATAAATCTATCCTGGCCCTCATATAATATGGCTAACCACTCTGACCACATCAAATCAATGTCAAGTGAATCTTTTGGAGCTTGCGAATGATGCAAAACAAAATCGGATACAGGTCCTAATGAGTCTACAAGAAACAACTTCAAGCTGTCAAAACCAGCCTTGGCATAGTCATGAACAATGCGTGGTACACCAGATTGCCGCAGAATATTAACCCTCATATTACAAACAACTGATAAATGATCAGAATCAAAATGATCAAGCCATATTTCTATGTAAAACATCTTTTCAGGTTGGATAGTAAGAATGAGATCAAGAGTGTTCCCACTAACATGTGTACCACCCCAAACAAGTTTTGATAGATTAAAATCATTTACAAGATCATAAACTCATTGGCAACACGATTACTACAGCCCTGTCTGCTACAACAAAGATCCCAATCAATATTGGGTATATTAAAATCACCCACTAAACACAGTCTATTATAAATTTTATCACACTTATCAAGATATCCCTAAGCACACCAAAAAACTCTGAGACGTAACACTATCAGGGGGGTTGTAGCATGTTAGAACAATCATTTTCTCACCAATATCTGGACGAATTTCACAAGCAAGAATTTCAAAATCATCATGCTCTGAATCTTTTCTCCTTACTGACTGAATAGCTGAATTAAACGCAGACAATACTCCTCCACCTCGTCAATGTTCTCTATCCTTACAATACACAGTAAAGGACTCAGGAAGGATTTCACTATCACCAATATCATTTGTCAACCACGTTTCAGAAACTGCTACGAAATCAAAGAAATTATACAAAACCAACTGCTGAAACTCTGCCAACTAATTTTTGGCAGATGTGACACATTTGAGGCTCCTTGAATTTAACACCAGTAAAGAATGATCATTCACTAAGCAAGGAGGATGTGATAATTTAGCACCAAATAAACAAGAACCACTCGGTGAGTTCAAGGAAGCTACTGTGTCAAAGTTTACCTGTGGCGTGAACTAGAAGTGGTAACCCTCATGTGTTTTGACTGCACTGCTTGGCATAATCATTTGTGTGTGAGGTCCATTGTGAATAAAATGTTCCCAGCTAGCTTCCGTGAACCAAGCGGAGTGGGATGAATTCTGTCTCTTTTATAGAAAGCTGCACGCTCCCAAAACAAGTTAAAACTGTCGATAAAGAACATATTGTATGAGGGGCAAATGGACTGCAGCCATGTGTGGAGACTAAGAATTTGGCTAAAACGCCCACGATCCCACGATTCAGAGTCGGGATCGGGCCAGAAATAAAAACACGTTTCCCACTGCACTTAAGTGGGTAAAACAAAGAAATAAAATCGCGTTTCAGAAGTTCAGACTGCTGGTAAGAAATATCATTAGTACCAACATGAACAACAACATTACACGCATGTGGATATTTGTCCAGCAGGCTGAAAATCTGGTCTACAATGTCCAAAACTCTGGCTCCCGGGAAGCAGTGCGTAATGGCTGTTTTCGCCCTTATGTTCCTCATGATGCAGTCCCCGATTATTATGGTTACAGGAGGTCTCAGGGCATTGTCCGAAGACCTGGTTGCACCGGAGGATTAACCACAGTGTCGTGAATTGGCCGTGGGACAGCGGAGCGAGACTTATGGGGCCGAGTTGCCTCCCTCGATGCGGGCAGCGGAGGTGCAGCCGAGCGTACAGTAGAGGGCGGGGGTGTAAATTCCTCCTCATCCAAGATGGAGAACCTGTTGTCGAGCTGCAGGTCCCAAACAGGGGGGACATGATTGGAGCACCTGCCGCAGCGTTTGCTTCCATGTGATCTGACCCATGGCTCTGCCTGGCAAGGAGTGGAGCTTACGACCGCCTTGGGCCTTGCTCCCTGGTGGATCCAGGGGTCCTCGGACTGGGTCGGGGCGGCTTCAACAAGGGAGTCTTGCTCAACCGCGGTGGAGGTGTTTTCAGTAGCGAGAGCTGGAGCAACTAAGGAATCGATAAGCTGCTCATCTTCCCTGATTTGGTGGAGGGTGGAAATTCTCCCCTCCAGCTCCGCGATCTTCTGTGACAGGCGGGAGCAGCTAGCACAGCCTGGCGGAGAGGAGAGTGGAGCCATAATGAACCTTGAAGTGTTGCATTAAAATAATAAAAAATTTAAAATAAATAAAATGATAAAACAGGTAAAATGATAAAATAATCTTAAAGGTTAAAATAATAAAATAGGAAATAAAATATAAAATGTCAGAGTATTGTTTCCAAGGCTTGTGAAGCTAAAAGCAACACTCGCAAGGAGAGTTTGATAATAAAATAATAAAACTAAGTAAAATAAAACAAAATAATATAATAAGGAAAATAATAAAATGTTAAAATAATAAGATGTCAAAACGATACAACGCTAAAATAACGATAAAATAATAAAAGTGAACTAAAAGCGCAGGCAGCAGCAAAACCAGACCGCTGACAGGCAACCAGACGTGACGTGACAATCCAGACAAGTGCACTGCGTAGATGATGAAATCCTGAAATTCCTTGCCGAAATTCATGTGCCTTTTCCATACTATCCAAAATCTGGGTTGTACAAAATTTTCAGCTTGGTAAACATGGGAGAGGGAGTAAAGGCGTGTGGGGGGAGAGTCCAGGCCATTTGCACTTCAAAAAAATAAGCCTAATTCCCAAAAACATTCTTGTGCTGTTCTCAGTTGAGAAGATGCCTATCTGACACGGGGACAGCGGGTTCAAGAATGATGAAGAGGTAGGGATGACAGAAAAGGCACACACATTCAGAGTGGTCCGAAACAATACAAACGGCAACACTGACAAAATAAACAGTCGTCAAACAAAAATGTTTCCAGATCAGATATAATTAAAGCCAGTGAAAATCTCACAAGCTGTTTACACTAAACTCGGGAAGAATGAAAAATTACTCCAATGACTGTACTGCAATAACAGTCTGGAAAACGTAAAAAAAAAAAAAAAGAACAAAAAAAAAAGAGAACTCCAAACACAGAGACAATTTTTCTGTCCTCCCATTTTTGCTAATCTACCATTTCATGGACTCCCTTGGCCACATCCCTGATGAAAGAGCCAATTAATCTCAGCCCCCCCGTCCCAACTCTCTCTTGCTCTCTCCAACTCCATTGGAATCTTGGGAATTTCACTGGGAATTGTGAATCCTCAAGAAGTGGCTACCAGTCAGGTTCCAGAGAATAAACAGAGGTCATAGCTCAGAGGATGGTACCAGGAACATCTGCCCCAAATCAAATCTGGGGAGAGAGAGAGCGCGCCAAACCTTGATTGAGTTCACACACATCTGTATTGCAGAAAGGAGCCAGGCAGGGGTGGGCAGGTGAGGTTGTGGCTCTGGCAGCCAGAACCCTGACAGCCACTCTCACGCCCCACAGATGTGAAACAGATGCCACATTCTGTCAAATCTAGACCCACTGCTTTGGTAGGCACCCATTATGCTGGGTTATGCTGAATAAGTGAATTGGTGAGTGAATAAGCGAAGCTATGCAATGCGCTTTCAGAATCAAAAATCTAAATACTGTATGAATGTGCAGCTTTTTTTTTTTTTAGCACTTTTGGAGGTACAATGATCCAGCAAAGTCAATGGTTGTCATATCGTGCAGAACAAAGTTGATAAGGGTGGTGTTATCCAGGCTTGAGAGTCTGAGAGGGAGGTTCTCATGGTTTTAGTTTTTATCAGTTCTGTTTCAATCCAGGTCTGATTCAGGAGCAATGAAAAAAGGATCTCTCTCTCTTGTCCAGGAAAAGGTTGCCAGTCATGCAATCAAATCAGAAACAACAGCCAATCAGAATTCTCCAAACACGGGCTCTAACTCATGACACATACACCCTCTCCAATATACAAGCATTTCTCTGGAAAAAAAAAAGGCCAGTAAATTTGTTTTTGCTTATTTCTTTTGCCAATTGGCTTAATTATTTCCACAGTCTGGCAGAAGTGGGAGAAGCCTTTTCCTCCAAGTGAAGTCGTGAATTACAGACCGCCCAGGGATTAGGGAAAACATTGTGGGGAAACTAATGATGAGTTGCACAGGCCGGCCTATCCCCCTCAGGAATCCTCTGGGATAAGGCTGGGGGTAGCGTCAGAAGGAAAAGAACCAAGGATTCCTGATGAATGCAACAGACCACAGCTCCGTGAAAAAAATAAAAATAAAAAATAAATAATAAAACGCACTGGAACATGCCCATAAGTTGACAAGGCTATTTCCACAACGAACGCAATTACAGGTCCCCCTAAATTAATTCATTAGCTTCTGCTTTGTTTATATGTACTGAGGTAAGTTAGGCCAAGGAGCAGACCTGTGTTCAGTAGTAACTGGTTTTCAGAGACGTACCATTTAGCCATCAGTATACACCGGAGGGCTGCTGTGGTGAAGGTGGCAGGAGGCTGCTCTTTAATGCAGCAGGGCAGCTGTAATAAGTTTAGGCATGATCTACACTTAATGAGAAAACTGTGAATACGCACTATCTGTGAAGCTTTAGGTGCACGGAGGCCACTTTTTTCTAACATGGGAGTGACACAGGCAGAATCTGCAAGGGGAAGTGAGCAAAACACTGCAAAAAAGTAAAACTAAGAACGAGGTGCTAAAGTTTCAAATTTGAATGGTGCATGTGGCCACTTCTGGCACTTGACTTGCAACTCCCTCTGGGGTTTTCAGCACTTTTGGTCCTGCTGAATGCATTTCACCTTGTATGTCACTGCGAAACGCCCATAACGTAATGTTATGAGCCAGAGCCCATACTGGAGACTGAAAAAAGCTAAGTAAAATAGAGGAAGGGAAACATAAGGAAGGAATGGAGAAGAAACAATGGGGATATTAGTTGAACTGGTGCCAAAATGAGTATTTCCCACTCTGCAGAACAGGTTCAGTGCGTGAACGCCACTAGTAGTCCAACTCTACTCTTCCATGAGAATGATATACGGTAGCTACCTAAAACTAAGAAATGCCAGCTAGCAGTACCAATACACAGCACAGCCTGCAAGGGCATCTTAACAAAATCAACTAAAAAAAAAAAAATCTACAATGCCCAAAATCAGAAACAAAGCATGTACAGAATAATCCTTGCTTCCTTCTCCACTTCCTCTTTCTTCTAGAAATTCACTCCTTCGAAAGGGGACAGGAGGGGGAGGCGAATTCATCTCTTCTACTACATATAAACAGACCTGTTCCCTCCCTCAGCCCCTCCCTCATCCTCTGGTTCCTCCCTGCCATACAGCACTGCAGTGTTTTGGCAGGCTTTTAAGCCTATTGTTCTGGTATCCACAGTTCCGGAGTCCCTGCCCACACATCTTAGGCTTGTTGCCACCATCGCCTGGGGCAAAGACTTTATTCTCACCTGGCCTGAGGAGAACAGAGGGATTATGGGAACAAACACTGGCTATATGTTTAACAAAATAGGGGGACAAAATACATATAAGCATGGTGTTCGATTCATAAAAAAAGAGAGAAAAAGAGAATCTCCATGGGAAATAGAGTTTGCGTCTCTATAAAGCACAGAGGAGAAACAGAATGCTCCTGAGAGATTATCCCCTTTCATGTGTGGATTTGGCGCTCTTCCATTCCAAAAGTTACGCCTCCATCTTTTCCTCTGCTTTTTGGGGGAGGTATATGGAAAACAGGACTCAAGCTTCACAAGTCACTAATTTTGTTTTCCTTCTGATTAAAAAAAACCCTTGCAGAAGCCTTTCATTTTCATTTACTGTGGCAAACGTCAATACTCTGTACTTTCCCCATGGATGCTAATCTCCTTGCACATGATTGTGGGAGGTAGAGATAGCCTGCCCTCACAAGCACATGAATATCTGCTATTTGTGCAGAATCGTCTCATATTCTCTGGAGGGCCCTTGATCAGAGTTGAAGACTATTTAAATAACTGCAGCACAATTGAAACACAATAAATGCTCTGTAATATTATAGAGCAGTTAAAAACAAATTCATGAAGAGAATTCCTGAGGCTGGCAGTCAGGTTAAACACAGGGCAAGAGACAGCAACTAATAGCTGGAGCAAAACAGAGAGACATGGCGATATACAATGTCTGTCAAAAAAAAAAAAAAAAAGTTGCCATTTGGATATAAATAAACAATTACTATGACTAAATCATTATTTTGGTGATTAAAGAGTTTCAGCTGGCAATAATTATTTCAACTTTAACTGTTGAAGCGCATAGCTTCTCATTTCTTGAAAAAATCATGTCAGGACCCTAAGTGGCGGAAAAGATGTTTCAGTATTTCAGAAGAGGCAAATTATTGGCCTGCATCCAGAGAAGAAAACAATGAATGAGGAAAACACAAAAACAAATGAGGCATCATTTTCACACATAAATTGGCCACCACAAAGTCCTGACCTAAACCACATTGTAAGTTATTGGGATGTGCTGGAGAAGACTACAGAGAGGTTCAACTATCTCAGTGTCAAGACAAGACTTTGAACCAAAAATGAATGCAACTGATCGAAAATAAATGTTCTGACACTGCATATGGTTATCAAAACAAAGAAAAGACAAATTCGCACGGCAATCAAAGCTACAAGGGTTCCAACTAAATATCGGACTGTGCGCCTTCTTTTTGGCCTGGCAGTGTAAATCTAGTGCAATATCAGAATACAACCCTAATATAACAAGTGGTGCCAGGCACAACAAACCCCACCCCTCGCACATACTTTGACCTACTTTTCCTAAATTCAATAGGCATCTACCTATTCTGGGTCAGTGGCAATCCCTAAACCCAATTTGGGGTGAATCTGGCCATTAGTTTTGTTGCTAAAGTATTAACAAACAAACAAAAAAAGAAACAAACACACAAACAAACCGAATCAAAAACAATACCCCTTGCCCTCCCCCTTCGGGCGGGGTGGGGTAATAACTAGTGGCAACTCTGTCTATCTGTCTGTCTGTCTTAACAGGGGTCATATGACACACCAATGATCGCCTCAAAACTTTGTCAAAGCACTGGTTGGAAGTCTGGCATAAGTTTGGTCTCAACAAAATAACATTTTTGTTGTAGATTTCAAGTCCCATTGACCTCGAGCTTCAGAAATGAGAGAACTTTCATTTGAGAAAATCAAAGGAGTAAATTATCAGAACAAGAAATGTATTCCATCTCAGCTGTGTTCATTCATAACATAGTTCACATCTACATCTGAAGCATAAAATGGTCCAATATGAGTCCTGGAAGGCCAGTTCAAGCATTAATAACTGACAATTAAATAAATTAAAATTGTGACAAGATAAAATTTGCCTTTTAAAGCCTGAAAAATAATTTTACACTGCAAACCATCAAATATTTTAAGATAATCGTGTTTTGAACCAAAACCTCCCTGACACCAATCGGCTCGTCTCTTTGAGAAATGGCTGCCCAATACTTGAGACCAGGGACCAGTGTTGTAACCTCATTTGTATTCTTTAAAGCTTAATTTTATTCATATTGGGTACAGTTTAAGCAATATACGCCCTCTGGCAACTTTTTTCCCTTAATACACATTTTTAGAGATCAAAACATCTGACTGTACAAATGATTCATTCTGGCTGTTTGAATTCATGTGCGTAAAAATCCCAAAGACTTTTCATTGGTTAAGGTCCGGGCTGAGGTGGCCAATTCATCAGTGAAGACGATTCCTCTTGCTTGATAAACCAATCTTTCACAGTTTGAACCTTATAAATCTTCGCATTGTCATCCTAGAAAATATTTGTACCATCAGGGATTAATAAGTCCATTGATGGGTTAATGGTCATTCAATATATTCAAGTAGTCGGCTGAAATCATTTTATTGCTGCAGAACAGTGCTGAGCCTGGACCTGACCAATTGAAGCAACCCCAGATCATAACACTGCCTCCAGAGGCTTGTACAGTGGGAACTCTGCATGACGGGTGCATTGCTTCATGGGCTTCCTTCCTTACCCTGATATGCCCATCCCCCTGGAATAGGGTAAATCTGGACTCATTAGACCAAATGACCTTTTTCCATTGCTCCTCAGTCCAATCTTTATGCTCCCTTGCATACTGAAGTCATTTTTTTCCCCCAATAAGCCTTACTCTTGAGAGGCTTTCTTGTGGCCACACAGCCTTTAAGACCCAATCCTCCAAGTTCTTGTTGCATTGGCCGTGTGGAAATGCTCTGACCTTCTGACAGTGCGTGAAAAAAGTATTTACCCCTTCCTGATTTCTTTTTTTTTTATATTTTGTCACAGTTATATGTTCCAGATCATCAACCACATTTTAATATTAGACAAAGATAACCCAAGTAAATGCAAAATGCAGTTCTTAAATGATGATTTCATTTATTAAAGGAAAAAAGCTATTGAAAACTACCTGGCCCTATGTGAAAAAGTAATCCCTCCCCTTGTTAAATCATGAATTAACTGTGATTAACCACATTTTTTTAGTTCAATTTCACTAGCCACACCCAGGCCTGATTACTGCCAGACCTGTTGAATCAAGAAATCACTTAAATAGAGCCTGTCTGGCAAAGTGAAGTAGGCTAAAAGATCTCAAAAAGCAACACATCATGCCAGAATCTAAACAAATTCAAGAACAGATGAAAAACAAAGTCTTGACATCTATCAGTAAGGAAAGGGTTACAAAGCCATCTCTAAGGCTTTGGGACTCCAGCGAACCACAGTGAGAGCCATTATCCACAAATGGAGAAAACTTGGAACAGTGGTGAACCTTCCCAGGAGAGGGCGGCTGACCAAAATTACTGCAAGAGTGCATCAAAGACTCATCCAGGAAGTCAAAAAAAAACCCAGAACAACATCGAAAGAACTGCAGGCCTCACTTGCCTCAGTTAAAGTCAGTGTTCATGATTCACCAATAAGAAAGAGACTGGGCAAAAATGGCATCCATGGGAGAGTTCCAAGGCAAAAACAACTGCTGACCAAAAAGAACACAAGGGCTCATCTCACATTTGCCAAAACACATCTTGAAGATCCACAAGACTTTTGGGAAAATATTCTGTGGACTGACGAGACAAAAGTTGAACTTTTTGGAGGGTGCGTCCCATTACATCTGGCCTAAAACTAACACAGCATTTCATAAAAAGAACATAATACCAATAGCCAAATATGGTGGTGGTAGTGAGATGGCCTGAGGCTGCTTTGCTGCTTCAAGACCTGGACGACTTGCCGTAATTGATGGAACCATGAATTCTGCTCTCTACCAGAAAATCCTGAAGGAGAATGTCCGACCAACAGTTTGTGACCTCAAGGTCAAGCGTACTTGGGTTATGAAGCAGGACAATGATCCGAAACACACCAGCAAGTCCACCTCTAGACCACTCCAAAACCTTCGTTTTGTTTTTTTGTAGCCATTCAAAGTACAGACTTAAATCCAACGGAGATGCTGTGGCATGACCTTAAACAGGCTGTTCATGCTCGAAAACCCTCCAATATAGCTGAATTAAAATAATTCTGCAAAGAAGAGTGGGCCACAGTTCCTCCACAGTGACGTGAAAGACTCATTGCCAGTTTTCGCAAACGCTTGATTGCAGTTGCTGTCGCCGAGGGTGGCACAACCAATTATTAGGTTTAGGGGGCAATTACGTTGTACTTTTTCACATAGGGCCAGGTAGGTTTGGACAGCTTTTTCCCCTCAATAAATGAAATCATCTTTAAAAAAATGCATTTTGTATTTACTCAGGTTACCTTTGTCTAATAATAAAATTTGTTTGATGATCTGAAACATTTGAGTGTGACAAATATGCAAAAAAATAAGAAATTATGAAGGGAGCGAATACTTTTTCACAGGACTGTAATTACATATAGCCATGAGTTCAACTGTTGATTTTTTTTTTTTTTTTTTAGATGAGACTTCACTGAGCATTTTAGTGATCCTGATCAGGATCAGTCATAATTTTTCTCCAACCAATATCTTCCACGAAGTTGACAGTTCACCACCATCCTTCCAGGTTTTAATAAATTGTTGGACAGTTCCTGACCCAATTCCAGCGATTTCAGCAATCTCCAAAGCAGTTTCTTTGCTTGGCCAATAATTTTCCACTCTTGCAACAGAGTAACATTTTTTCAACAACTATGAGATACGTCTTCCAACATGGTTTTTCAAGAAATGAGAAGTCACGGACTGAATCACTCGGGATTAAAAGAATTACTGCCAGCCGAAACATATTCATCACTGGAGGGATGACTCGGGCTCTTGAGTATTTGCTTATTTAAATCCAAATGGTGACTTTTTTGCTTTGGATGGACAGTATATGTGTGTACACTCAGTAATGTAAATTTAAATTGCCCTAAATGGCAACCGCCCAAAACCAGGGTATTGGTGTGGAAATAACCAGGACCATGGTAAATAAAGATAAACAATAGGAGATTCCATCACCTGCTAGATGTTGTTCATGCATGGTCCATCCTTTTCTACCGAAAACCCACACATGTCCCTTCAGATAACTTAACTTGTTTGCATGTACGTCATATTAAGTGAAATATCGAGTATCCAAAGTACTGAGACATTACACTGTTAAATGTATTCATTGACATTTAACTATCCTTCAACTCAGTTTGCCAAACACAATGTAGCTTTCTGCTCATTTGAAAAATGTATATAAATCGCATTGTGCAAACTAGATAACAGTATCTGGAAAGCAGGAGGAAAATACTATATTCACACCTTCAGTCATTCTAATGGTAAGCAGATAATGCCAGATTTATCATTAGATTTAATAAGGCAACACAAAGACTAAATGATGAGCAGTGCACAAGATACAACAAGAAAACATAAACTGAACAACATTGAAGTGTGGCGAGGCAACAGTCCATCATCTCAAGGAATGCTACGAAGCTTTCATCTTAATAAACAGAAAAGTGACAGTTTGTCATAGAAACATAAAAACAATGAATGCATATTTTTACAAACTTTTTACTAACTTAGTTGATTAAAATATCAACACACACATGTGTGTATGTGTCTAGAAATTATATATATATATATATATATATATATATATACACACATACACAAACACACACAGCTCAAAAAAATAAGGGAGCACTTAAATCACATATCAGACTTTGATGAACAAATTATTCAAGTTGAAAATCTCTACAGATGTTCATTGTATAATTTAAGAGCAAAATGATGTAAAAACAGTTAGTGGAAACCAAAATCATCAACCCATTGAGGGCTGGATTCAAAATCACCCCAAAAATGAAAGTGAAAAATTGAAATCACAGGCTTATCCAACTAAATTTTATCTCAGAAACTCATAATGTGACTCAGTAGTGTGTATGGCCCCCGTATGCCTGTATGTATTCCCAAAAAGGTTTGGGCATGCTCCTGATGAGTCAGTGGATGGTTTCCTGGGGGATCTCCTCCCGGACCTGGATCAGGGCATCAGTGAGGTCCTGCACAGCTTGTGGCGGTACTGGGTGGCATCAGATGCAGCGATATATAACGTCCCGAAGTGCTCAATTGGATTTAGGTCAGGAGAGTGAGGGGGCCAGACAATGGCATCAATGCCTTCGTCATCCAGGAACTGCCTACACACTCTGGCCACATGAGGCTGGGCACTGTCCAGCACCATGAGGAAACCAGGAACCACTGCACATGCCCAAGACCTGACAATTACTCTAAGGATTTCATACCGGTACCTAACAGCAGTCAGGGTACCATTGGCTATGACATCAAGGTCTGTGCGACCGTCCAAGGATGCCTCCCCAGACCATCACTGACCCACTGCCAAATCAGTCATGCTGGATGATGTTACAGGCAGCATAATGTTCACCACAGCATCCCCAGACTCTTTCACTCCTGTCAAATGAGCTCAGTGTGAACCTGCTCTTATCTGTGAAGAGAACAGGGCGCCAATGGCAGACCTGCCAACTCTCGTGTTCTTTTGCGATGCCAATCGAGCTGCACGGTGCTCGGCTGTGAGCACAGGTCCCACTTGGGACATCGGGCCCTTATGTCAACCTCATGAAGTCTGTTTCTGTCAGAAATGCACACACCAGTGGCCTGGTCGAGGTCATTTTGTCGAGCTCTGGCAGCACTCCTCCTATTCCTTCTCGCACAACGGAGCAGATACCAGTCCTGCTGCTTGGCTGATGTCCTACTGCAGCTTTGTGCAACTCCCCTTGTGTAATGGCCGATCTCCCGGTAAGTCCTCCACACTCTTGAGACTGTGCAGGGAGTTACTGCAAACCCTCTTAAAACTGCATGTATGGATGTGCCTGGAGGAGCTGGTCCCTGTGCAACCTGATTGGGCTGCAGGTACGGCCTCATGCTACCAGTTCGACATGGACACAAGCAGAGCACAAAACTAGAGAATAATCTGTTAGGAAGGGTATGGAGAGAGCAATCGTCTGTGGCAGCCACGTGCACAACCATTCCCTTTTTGGGGGTTGTCTTGCTTTTGCTTCTCCATGGCACCTGTTGTCAATCCTATTTGCATCAAAACAGATGAAATTGATTCACAATCACTTGTGCTTCCTCAATGGACAGATTGATATCCCTGAAGTTTAACTGACTTGGTGTTACACTTTGATGATTACGTGTTCCCATAAAGGGATATTATTATGGTACAGCAAGTCACACTCAATAGCTGCATAAATATACAAAATCAATCATGTGTAGGAAATTTTTCAAGTGGGGTCATCCTTTCGAATTGTTTAGATGTTTTTGATAAGCTTATGGAAGGCGCTATCACACTTCTACCAGATGGTATTTTTGAGGAAATACCGCTCGGGGCGCTGTACAAATTGACGTTATCCTGGCTCACTATGGATGTCATTTTCATTTGTACTGCATTCATTATGCATTGTGATGATAATTCTTGAACATTACGCGTCTTTTGTGTGATATCCAGATATTAAAACAAATCGCCTGCTAGAAAGATAGCGGGCAAGTTAGATTTCCAGCACGTAGACCTCGACTATGTCTGCATGACTGACTGCAAGTAAGTCCACCTTACCAAGCAGTTTAATCTTGTATTAAGACTTAAAACACTTATTTCTATTACCTTTTTTCTCAATAAGACAAAAATTTGCCAATGAGATGAGATAATTTTGACTTATTTTTTGCCAATGGAATATGAAAATTTCACTTGTCAAGCACATGGTAACTTAAAATACGTAAATATTTTCTACTTTTGAGAAAAAAAATTGTCTCATATTAAGACCAAATGACTTGTCAAGACAGACATTTATTTGCAGTGTACAAGCATACATGACAAATGACAAACTCACGGTGCGGTACAGTAGCCCACCCCAGGGATATACATGATACAGAGGGTCTTACGAGTAAGCCGGTCACATGAAAGTTATGAAACGAGGTGAGTAAATTTTGCGTTTGTTGCGAGCTTTATGTTTGTACTGAGCAACATCGCTCTGATACACTGTAATTAGTCACAAACATTTACGGTTGAACTTGCCATGGTTTTTAAATTCACAGTCAACACTGACTAGCCAGCTTGCTAACAAACTAGTGTTAAATACTGGTGATGGAAAGGTACTCCATGCACGCTGGCTAGCAAGCTGATTTCACAAACATTTTGGTGGAAAGACAGCGATTGTACCGTGTGTATGCTGTATGGGGCATATATGCTGAGCAGCCGGAGTCACATCATAGCTAATTGTCGAAAAAGGGACTGCTCTAATAAAATGGCGCGCCCAATTCAAGGGAGAATAGCCTGTTTGCTCGCACTCTTTGTTCAATATTTGAATTTCATGGGGGTTGAGTCACCCGGAAAAGGTTATAAGTTGAATGTATTGTTATCTGGGAATGATTTAAGTGGCAAATTGTATTGGATGATAATGTCCCTTTACTTTTTTGAGCAGTTTATATGTACAGTGCTGTAAAAAAGTACTTTCCCACTTCCTGATTTCTTTTTTTTTTTTTTTTTTTGCATATTTGTCACACTTAAATGTTTCAGAACATCAAAATAATTTTAATATCAGACAAAGATAACCCGAGTAAATGCAGAATGCAGTTTTTAAATGATGATTTGAGGGAAAAAGCTATCAAAACCTACCTGGCCTTGTGTGAAAAAGTAATTGCCCCCTAAACCTAATAACTGGTTGTGCCATCTTTGGCGGCGACAACAACTGCAATCAAGCATTTCAATAACTGTCTTTCACATCTCTGTGGAGGAATTTTGGCCCACTCTTCTTTGCAGAATTGTTTTAATTCAGCCACATTGGAGGGTTTTCCGGCATGAACAGCCTGTTTAAGGTCATGCCACAGCATCTCAATTGTATGGTATGATGTTCTTTTTCTGAAACGCTGTGTTATTTTTAAGCCAGATGTAATGGGACGCACACCTTCCAAAACGTTCAACTTTTGTCTCGTCAGTCCACAGAATATTTTCCCAAAAGTCTTGGGGATCATCAAAATGTTTTTTGGCAAATGACAGATGAGCCTTCGTGTTCTTTTCGGTCAGCAGTGGTTTTCGCTTTGGAACTCTCCCATGGATGCCATTTTTACCCAGTCTCTTTCTAATTGTTGAATCATGAACACTGACTTTAACTGAGGCAAGTGAGGCCTGCAGTTCTTTAGATGTTGTTCTGGGTTCTTTCGTGACCTCCTGGATGAGTCGTCGATGCGCTCTTGGAGTCATTTTTGTAGGCCGACCTTTCCTGGGAAGGTTCACCACTGTTCCAAGTTTTCTCCATTTGTGGATAATGGCTCTCACCGTGGTCTGCTGGGGCCCCAAAGCCTTAGAAATGGCTTTTCAACCCTTTCCAGAGGGATAGATGTCAATAACTTTGTTTCTCATTTGTTCTTGAATTTCTTTAGATCGCGGCATGATGTGTTGCTTTTTGAGATCTTTTAGCCTACTTCACTTTTTCAGACAGGTTCTATTTAAGTCATTTCTTGATTCAACAGGTCTGGCAGTAATCAGATCTGGGTGTGGCTAGTGAAATCGAACTCAAAAAATGTGGATAATCACAGTTAATTCATGACTTAACAAGGAGGGGGGGTCAATTACTTTTGCCACATAGGGCCAGGCAGGTTTGGATAGCTTTTTCCCTTAATAAATGAAATGATCATTTAAAAACTGCATTTTATATTTACTCGGATTATCTTTGCCTAATATTAAAATTTGTTTGATGATCTGTGACATTTAAATGTGACAAATATGCACACTGTATATATTCCAAATGTACATAATGTATGTGTTGTTAATTGGCCTTGAACAAATAAAACTATCAACTATAAAAGAAGTTCAGTAACATTGTCTAAAAAATCAAAGCTTGTTGACTTGACATAAAATATATAGTGGGATGAGTATTTCTATTTGTTGAACAAAAAGTTGATTTTACAGTCTGGAACATTTGTGTGGTGTCTTCACTAAATTTTATGTCATGGGTGAGCTAAGGTTTAGACTAGAGTGTATGCAGAACAATTTCTCCACATCACTGTAAAGTGCTTTGTGTACTGGACAAAATTTATAAAAATGCCGGGCCGTTTTACAGTCTCCAGGAACAGCATGATCACAGATATTAAGCATAAGATGAAATACCAGCCATTTCCAGTGTTCAGAGAGTCTCAAAGATCAATCTTAAATTTCTGGTGTTTTTAAGTGCAAACCTCAATTCCAATGAAGTTGGGACGTTTCGGACAAAATGGCCGCCGGCAGCCATATTGAACGTCCGAAATTGGCGAAAATTGGTCTCGAGCATTGTCAAATCAATATCTTCGCCCGTGTAAAACAAGAAAAAATTCCTGTAATAATTGTGGCTTCCAGAGCCCGGAACAGAAAATCTCTGCGGGTGCGGTGGCGGCGGCCCCGGAACTAAACCATAGTTTCTCCCGACAATCGTCATCGGGGAGATACAATGATTGGCAAATCCTTTTCGACCTATTTTCAATAGAGTACACCACAAAGACAAGATATTTAATGTTCAAACTGATAAACTTAATTTTTTTTGGGGGATATTTATTCATCTTGAATTTGATGCCGCACCACACTCCAAAAAAGCTGAGACAGGGGCAACAAAAGACAGGGAAAGTTGAGTAATTCTCAAAAAAAAAAAACCTGTTATCAGCTGCAAAGTTCAAAAGCCAGAATCTGTGATGGTATGGGGATGTGTTAGTGCCCATGGCATGGGTAACTTGCACATCTTGGAAGGCACCATTAATGCTGAAAGGAACATACAGGTTTTGGAGCAACATATGGTGCCATCCAAGCGACGCTTTTTTCAGGGACGTCCCTGCTTATTTCAACAAGACAATGCCGAGTCACATTCTGTTTGTGTTACAACATGTCTTAGTAGTAAAAGAGTGCGGGTAAGAGACAGGCCTGCCTGCAGTCCAGACCTGTCTCCCATTGAAAATGTGTGGTGCATTATGAAGCGCAAAATACAACAGAGACCCTAGACTGTTGAGCAACTGAAGTCATGATGTAAAGTGATGTAACACTGGTAAACATGCCCCTGTCCCAGCTTTTTTGGGAACGTGTTGCAGGCATCAAATTCAAAAATGAGTGAAAATTTCCAAAAAACCAAAAAAGTTTATCAGTTTCAACATCAAATATCTTGTCTTTGTAGTGTACTCGATTGAATATAGGTCGAAAAGGATTTGCAAATTATTGTATTCTGCTTTTATTCGTTTCACACAAAGTCCCAACTTCATAGGAATTGGGGTTTGTACATAAACACAAAGTTAAATTTTCAAATTCATTTATATTATATTTCACCCTCAAGTTCATAACATCATGAATGACGCACTCATCCACTCTGGCTCTCGGTAGTGAGATGAGTAAGAACAATGCAAAGAAAGGATGGAGATAAGATTAGAATTAAGCTCGAGGTTTGCTCTTTATTGACATACTGAGACAAGACACAATGAAAATTTATCTGACGAATTTACAATGATCAGCCACAATATTAATACCACCTGCTTTACACTGCCACAACATCATGCATCCAAAACAGCTGCATCAAACTGATGGCTGCTTGAATTACTGGACCCCAGGTTTCCGAGAAAAACATTTTCCAGAGCATCACGCTCCCTCCAGCAGCCTCTCTTTTTCCCTCAATGCATCCTGATGACATCCCTTGCCCAGTAAAAGGTGCAAAAGTACACTGTCAATGCACATGATGTGAAAGAAAACCTGCCATGATAGACCAGGCAACCTTATTCAAATGCTACAATGTCCAACTCAGATGTTCAATCAACAGCAAGGTGTGACGCGTTGTGCATTGTGGCACATTCCTCACAAGTATCATTAAAATTCCCGATGACTTGTGCCACAGTAGCCCTTCTGACAGTTCGGACCAGACAAGCTTTTTTTGCCCTCGTGCATCAAAGAGTCTGGTCGCCCAACACCGTGTCGCTGGTTTCAGATTTGTCCCTCCCTGCACCACTGTCAGTAGGTACTCACCACTGCTGACTGGGAGCAACCCAGAAACCTTCCTGGCTTTAAAGATGGTTTGACCCACTTGTCAAATGGGCATGATTTGGAATTTTCACTCTTCTCCCACTTCTCCCACATCTTACACACTGACTACAAGAGCTGACTGTTCGCTTATCATCTAAGGTCTATTCCCAGGCCTTGACATGCATCATTGTTAAAAGATAATCAACGTTATTTCCCTCACCTGTGATTGTTTTTAATGCTTTGCCTCACTGGTGTATGTTGCCAGATATATCACAATGCCTTGTACTTAAAATATTCAGCAAATATCAGCCCGCCAGTGATGCGCATGTGGACCCAAGACCCAATAGTCGGACGAGTTCAGTAGGCTGACAAAAGAATATCACAGGTTCAGGCTGGCGGGGCACAAAGTTTGTGAGTGAGTGAAGTTACAGCATTGGTCGGTTGAGTGTTTGCATTTTGTCTTTAATCATTGCTCTTTCAAAATGGATGCCATGAACGGTCAGAAACATCAGGAGGCTTTAAAAGCGAGGCTCAGACAGTCCTCAAATAGATTAGCATGATTGCTAGCCCTGTTGACTAAAGCTATTGTTTCAAATGACCAGGTAACCACGAAGCTAAGATACTTAGCCAAGGATACTTAGCCAAGCTAGATTGTGCCACCTGGGTTGCACCATGTTACACTACTTTATCCATGATGTGCAATGTTAAAATAGGATACCGAAGTTAATGCATGGAATTATAGTGCGTTCATTTCTGATGGCGAGCTGCATAGCTTGCAACTGGCTGTACACACAATGGGGGCTAGTTTCCACTTATCAGGGACCAGAGCTGTGTTGGAAGCCTTTTCAACAACTTTTATGCACAGAGAAAGGCTGTTTGCAGAGGAGAGAAAATCTGCCATGACTGCATGAGGGCTAGTTAGAAGTTCTCTCTGCATGTAATATTGTTCCTGTCAGCTTGGTTGAGTAAACACCATTCAAAGTGCCCCCCATGACTGGACAGGCTTATTTACCATATGATTTAAGAAAATAGGCATCACAAAAGACAGCACATGCATGCAACGAATTCCATTCAAAATTAAATGATGGGCGAACAAGCATTAAAGAATGCAGAGCTAACACAGGAGAGCAACAAATGCAGAGACATGCTCAACCCCCCAACCTTCTCACCCCCACCACCATAAGCAACAGGGTCACATTGCAAAAATAAACCACCCAAGGAGAGACTGAGGGTCTCCAGGTTAAGATGCTATTTGTAGTTCAGCTCGGCTCATCTATGAGGGCAATAAACACAAAAGCTCTGCAGCAGGCAGACTGCTATGAGTAACCCAGGGCAGACCCATGGGTTCCAAAATGGGATAGTGGCCATATAAAGGCGCACCGGTTAAAAAAAGAATGTTTATTTTTATGCCATGACCATAAAGCAGCAGTAAAAGCACCCCTCTCCTTATCTTCCGCAAACTTCAGATTAGCTTCAAATAGTATAAAAAAGGGTATTTGAGACGAGCAAAAAAATAAGCCAAAGGAAGCAGGTTGACTTGTAAGATATGTGCAAATGCCTCCCAAGGCATCCCAATGCTCAAGGCTATTGCCAAATCACATTTGTAAAACGTTGACATTGGTTGATAGCTCTGTGCTTTGTGCTGTTACTGCACACTTTCCATCATACAGTCTTCCAGAAGACCAGCTATACAATGAGATTAAAGCAAAGATGAGCCCAACTGTGGTTCTGTGTTCCACCAAATATGTTCCATTTGTAAACAAAAATACGGAGTGGAATAATAATAATAATAATAATAATAATAATACCGAATGTGTGAACTGGGAGTCTTGAAAAATAGCCTATGCAAAATATTTTAGACTACACTTATGTTTCATGTTTTGTTTTTCAATACTTACAAGAAAAGTCACAAGAACACATTGACGCATCACACTTGCACGTTTACATATATAAAGGATGATGATATGTATAGGAACACCTCAATGAAATTTGAAAAGAAAGTTCTTTATCGTGGAAACCATCTGAAAATGTCAGAAATTTCTTACCACAGACGAATATTAAAATTAACCCGTGCATGTCGGGTTGAACAAGTCTTCGGCTTCTCTCCTTAACCTGTAATGTTAAATAAGAAAGAACAAGCGCCACAGTGTGCTTTTTTAAGTTGAGTTGAACAGCCAGAATCCGCACGCTTATATCTGCATATTTACAATGTTACATTAAGAAATTTTACTCCGACAACCTGAATACACTCGAATCCAATGCAAAACAATACTTCGCTACTGAGACATAATACACTGTCACTTAGCCAAACCAAGAAAAGTTCGTCAACGCACAAGCTAGATCAAGCGCTCTTATGAACCCATCTCTTTAATTACCTACACTTAAATTTCACGTCGCTAATTATCTTTTTAAACTTACGTCTTGCGTTGCGCATAAACGGATTCCTCACTTCCAGTTTGCAACGATGCACCTCACAGTTCGCTGTTTATCTGGAGTCTGCACTTGTGCGCAGGGAAGTTTTAGAGTGCAGTGACCGTCCGATAAAAACTGTGAAGCGGATCCAACTAAGTCCAGGACTAAACCTCGCGAAGAAAAGCCGGAGCATTAATAGTTCTGACTTCAGAACAATAAATCATACCGGAACTGTCGAATACGGTGTCCTCCGTCTAAGTGATACAGTATATCCCAGTTGCATTTTTTTTCTTGGTCTAATTCGAATCTTTGGATAAGTAAAGTGTTGTCGGTGTTTATGAATCAGTCATAAGTGTTCATGAGAAGTAAACGATGACTAACTTAACTGTCGTCTAGTATGCAGCATGAGTAGCCAGAACAATGACCATGATTGAATCCAGTTCAGTTGTGGGACTGCAGTTTTGGGCGCAGCATGCATCATTAAGAACTCCAGCACTGGTTTTGGAACTAACTTTGAAGAGAGCACGTGAAAACTGGAATGTGCATCGACGAGAACGAATTCAGTACTCGCTTTGATTGTTCACGCGAGCAAGGTTTCCCCCAATACTGCAATACAGCGGATGATTATTTACGTTAGAGTATGTCCAGTTCAAAAACAGTTCGTTTTCCATAAAAAGCGGTTTCGAGGCCATAAATAGCTGCTCCTTTCTTTGCATACGAGGTGCGATTCCAAAACCATCAGCTTTTGAATACATTAAATAATGATGTTCACAAACGATCATTGGAAGGAATCTTGACAATTTTTTCCCTTAATCACACACCAGGATCATGATAAAATGTGAAACGCCGCAACCTGAAAGTTCGGTAGCCAAATTGTTTGTTGCACATACATTTAACAAAAACTGTACACGAAGTTGCCAAAGAAAGTACTAACACCCAATCCCAAAGTTTACTCCTGCTCAATGCAATGGATTCTTTTCAACTCCACGAAAACTCAAAGAACCACGTGAAGTGATAAAAGGGTAGGAAACCACTCATCCTAACAATGATTCCCACAAAGGAATTTCCGAAAGAAACTGACCCTGAAAAGGAGAGGGATGAGGAGCTGAAGTCCGCCCTCCCCAGACCCCCCATCTCTGTAACGACAAGATCGGTGAGTAGGACCCCACGACTTTTAAACAATATGATTTACATTTCTTATTAGCACATTTCATAATGCATTTGCTTGACCGAAATGCATGTTTCAGTGAGGAATTTAAAAAATAGTTCAGTGCAGTGAATGAAGAAGAAATAAATGCTCCAGATTTTTTAAAAGTTATATGAAATGTATATTTATTTCATATTCCATGGATATCTGCGGCAATGACAATTCAAAAGCTTATTGACATTTTTTTTGTGAATGAAAAACCGTAGTCATCCTCCAAAGGGTTTCGTTCAATAGTTCAGTCTCTCATGTCTGAGTTGAGACCACACTGCTCCTCATGAAACCTAATAGATATGATTTCCTTTTCAATGATAATACTCCAGCATTTTTCAAGACCAAGGAAGACCTCGTTCTCATCATTTTAAAAGCATGTCAGGTAGAAGAGTTCTTTCGCCCTGAATTGCTAATTCCTTGTGCTGCAAAGTGCTAATATGTCACTCCCATATGAGACAGTGGTTTTGAATGGCCATTTGCTGCATAACAACATATGACAAGGCTATTTTCTTTATGAAACTTTACCGCTGATATCCGCTTGGTTGGGTTTTACTACTGAATTCATCAAATAAGAAAAAAATGAAATAGAAGTGTTGTGTGTTCCATTTACAATCGAGTTACATTTAGTGAATACTACACACAATGGCGTGGCTGTGCTGCTAAAACTGAGGAGGTGAAGAGTGGAGCAAAGCTTATTAGGGGGGAGGTATACAGAATATCTTTTTGGATGGGGTGAGCCTGTACGCTCAGCTCTGTAGAGACGTTTACTCTCTGGCTGTTGTCAGAGACTCAGGATAGAGTGGGTGCTGCCTCACTGACAGGTGCTGTATCTCTTGGCACTCTCGCGCAGGACATCTCGCACACTGGTTACATTCTGCTCCAGCTCGGCCAGCTTCAGCCTCTGAGTATTCATCGTCCGCTCATTCTGCTTAAATTTCTTCTCTAACTCTGCAACACAACAGGAGCACCAATGTTTTCAGCAAAACTTAGCAGTTCAGGTTTTCAGATAAACATGAACAAATTAGCAAAAAAACTTCCTAGAAAGGATTCAGTCAGGTAAGGCCAAAAAGTCATATTTTCTCAGTTAAGTACAGAATATTTTTTTAAGCTACCGTTTGGATGATAAGGGGAATGTTATTACTTGTCTCACCCAGTTGGACATATATTGCATATAAGAATGCATCAATATGATTTTGAGTCTAAATATGACGTTAAAATGCCAGTTAAGATGGGTCCTTTTTTTTGTTTTTTGCATTATCAGTAGGCAGCTTGATGGGAAGAGCACTGCCTCATACCCATACCCTTCATGACTAACAGAACAAGGTTTTTGAATAGAAATTTTATTGTGGCCATCAAATTATCAAGCATATCTACAGTGCTGTAGCATGTGATGATTTGTGTGAAAGCTTCTGTGAAAAGGTGCCTGACTCTCTGGTTAACTCAATACTTGATAATAAAGAAAAAGTTGGTATACCACATATCAAGAAAAGCACATAAAGCATTGAAACATCAAAAAGAATGGACTTGCTTGACATGTACAGCGTGAGTTGATGCAACTGGTCAGCGCCAGATTCAGGGTTTACATATCAAATTTAAATTTAAATTTCAGTATTTTAAAGCACAGCACTGTAATTTCGATGCCACAAGTTCATTTAGGTTTGCAAGCTCGAGTCCCACATGTGATAACAAGGCCTGCTACTCCAGTGCAAACATACTGTGTAACATCTCCATTCCCTTCGTAGCTTTCACCAGGAGGTCCTCAGCTTGCTTCTTGATCTCACTTGCTCTCTTTCCCACGTCGCCCAGGCCCTGTGCCCCCCCGCCTAGGGCATTCACTTTATCCTGTAACTCCTTGTATTTTGCCTCTGTGTCTTTCAGATCCTACAAAAAAAAATTAAAAGTTAATTCATACACAAGCTCTTTACAACAGTACAGTCACAAGTAGAATAAAAGAAATGAAATTACATTGAACAAATAGCAAATTTACACAAAGCTCTACATCTGATTGTTGGGTCAAACCATGTGAAATCAGACAGGATTTGGGAAATGAGTTGCTCACAGGTTCAGATTTTGTTCAGACTTTTTGAAAATGTAATATGCCCAACATGTATGTGCAGGACTAGGAAAAGGGGTCACTTGGGATTTTTTTCCATTCTGAGATTAACGGGGTATCTCAGTGATATCCCAGTGATAGTGATATACCAGCACTACTGTACTGTCAATTTACAACACTTTGCTGTGCACAAATTCACCCAATTTTTTTCTCACAATGAAAAACTTGGATCACTCTTTGATTTTGTTGGAAAATCTCAATTTTCATAAAATGACCCAAGTGACCCCTTTTCCTAGTCCTGCACACATACAGACAAGTGCCAAAGAACCCAACTAATGATTTCAAAGCGGAAATTGACAATGTATTGCTAAGTGCTTTTAATTTTCGTTGGATAACTAAAAAAGAATATGAATTTCTCACAAATTACTGGCCAGTAACCCCTATGTATATGGTCTCCCTAAAATTCATAAACATCTTACAGCACCGCCACTTAGACCAACCGTTTCAGGAACTGGGTCCTTAACAGAACCTCTGTCCAAATTTGCAGATTTTTTTCTTAGGCCTTATGTCCAGTCTTTACCCTCGTACCTTAGAGACACTAAACAAGTCTTGAATTGTATCAATAACTGTTTTAAATGGTAATTGTCTTCTTGTGAGCAAAGATGTTTTTAATCTATATGGCTATATTCCACGTGACTGTGCTTTGTCGTCCGTGGCCTATTTTTTATCCAATAAGGACCCTAAAATTTATCCACCTAAGGAGTTCATATGAGAATTGTTGGACCTTGTATTAAGTAGAAATTATATGGAATATGCTTCTTGCTGGTATATTCAAGAAAGAGGGACAGCGATGGGCACTCCCGTAGCACCCTCCGTTGCTGGATTGGTAGTGGGACAGTGGAAGAAAGTTTCATTTTAGACCCAAATGTGAACCCTTTCCATCCAAAAATACAATTATGGAAACGTTATATAGATGACACACTGATGTTTTGGGGTGGGACTCATGAGGAATTGATGGAATTTTTATCCTACATTATTCACAGTTTGTCTTTTTTAAAGTTCACGTATGAGTCTAGCTTTAGCACTATTACAGTGGGGTGCAAAAATTTGGGCACCCCTGGTTTAAATGTCTGTTACAAGTAATCTCCAAGTGATTGTAGCATTTAGAGTTCAGGTTTGCTTTCAAAGTTAAACATGACGCATTTCATCACATATTAAAGCAAGAATAATTTTTATTTTTAACTTTTTACAGTTTTAAAATAATAAAACAAGCAAAAAGGTCTTGTGCAAACATTTGGGAACCCTGTCAGCTAGTACTTTGTAACTCCTCCTTGGGCAGCTATAACCGCTTGCAAATGCTTCCTATAGCCAGCTAAGAGTCTTTCAATTCTTTTCTTTGGAATTTTTCCCCATTCTTCCTGACAGAACACCTCTAACTCAGAAATATTCTTCGGCCTTCTTGCATTCACGGCATGTTTGAGGTCTCTCCACAGATTTTCAATAATATTCAAGTCTGAGGACTGTGATGGCCATTCTAAAACCTTCATCCGTCTTTCCTGGAGGTACTTCGTGGTGGATTTTGAGGTATGCTTTGGGTCATTGTCTTGCTGGAAGACCCACGTCTCTCTTTGAATATTAGCCTCTAGAATATCTTGATATTTGGTGGAATCCATTCTTCCTTCCACCCGCACAATATTGCCTGTGCCCCCAGCTGCTACACAACCCCAAAGCATAACGGATCCACCTCCATGCTAAACAGTTGGCAATGTGTTCTTCTCTACAAATCCTTCACCCTTTTTATCTCCAAACATACCTTCTTTGGTTGTGGCCAAAAAGATCAATTTTGGTTTCATCAGTCCAAAGCACATTGTTCCAATAGGCTTGAGGTTTCTCAAGGTTTTCTTTTGCAGACTTCAGACGCTTAATTTTGTGGTGAGGTCGTAGGAAAGGCTTCTTTCATGCAACTCTGCCATGTAGGTCTTTATTTTTTAAGGTATGCTGTATTGTTGTCCTGTGAACAACTAGACCGGTGTCTGCTTCTCTTTTTTGCAGCTCTTTTGCAGTGATGTGTGGGTTCTTCTGAGCATTTCTCACCAGACCTCGGGCCATTCTATCTGAAATTTCTCTTGGTCTTCCAGATCTTGCCTTGACTTCAATTGTTCCATTTATTTTCCATTTTCTTACGATGTTTCTGAAAGTAGAAATGCGTAGTTTGAAACATTGCGAGAGTTTTTTGTAGCCCTCTCCTTGTTGGTGGAAGTGAATTATCTTGATTTTGACATCCTTGGACAACTGTTTCAAGGAACACGGTTTTTAACACCAGATGTAACAGCCACCACAGTCGGAAACTTTAGAAGGCATGGAGTTACTTCAGAATATACAGTTCAACCTGGAATTATATTCACCTGACTCATTGAAGCCCTAACGAGTAAATCACCTGGGTCTGGGCCTTAGTAATCATCTTTTTAAAAGGTAAGAGAGATTAATCCAAAAGGGTTCCCAAACTTTTTCACAGGGCCCTTTTCCCTTTCTTATCATTTAAAAACTCAGAAAAATTAAAATAAAATAAAATAAAAAGAAACTTTGCTTTTAAATTTGCAGAAATGTGTCATGTTTTACTTTGTAGCATTTAGTGTTCAGGTTTGCTTTCAATCACTTGGAGATAAATTGTAACAGACATTTAAACCATGGATGCCCAAATTTTTGCACTCCACTGTACGTTTTTGGACCTTAAAATTACTGAAGATACAACCGGTAAACTACATTCGACTATTTACCTTAAGGAGATGGAAAGGAATTCCCTCTTACACGCCTCGAGTAATCATCCACAACATTTGAAGAATAACATCCCTATCGCAGAATTTCTCAGACTAAGACGTAATTGTTCTGTTTTAAGTGACTTTGATGATATAAGCCAAGAGATCGCAGCTCGCTTCATGGAACGGGGTTATACCTCTCGATGTGTAATGCAGGTTCTTCACACAGCATAAAACACCCCCAGAGATATTCTTTTAACAGACAAGAATACATCGAGTGGTCAAAACGTATTTGTTTTATAACTGAGGTTAATCATTGTTCCAGTAAAATTAAGAAAATCATTTGTCAACACTGGCTAGTTCTGATGGTAGGGCCACCTCTTATTAATGTACTTCCTCCATTATTTTCTTCCTGGAGAACAAGAACCAAGAAAGATGTCATGAGGACGCAAGTTACTACAGTTAAATCAACGTGGCTCTCTCTTGTTGGAATGTATCGTTGCAACAATTGTGCTCAATGCAATAATACTGTCAATACGAAATCTTTCAATCACCCACTGACAGGACGCAAAATTCCTATACAGCAATTTATAAATTGTAAATCAACGCATGTTATCTATATGCTTACATGTCCTTGTGGTAAAATATATGTTGGTCAAACAAAAAGGTGTTTAAAATTACGTATTGCTGAACATAAAACCGCGATCCGATCAGCCAATTTAGATTATGCAATGGCGAAACACTATGTTGAAGCCAATCATGGTTCAACATCAACACTCAGATCCATGGGGATTGGGAGAATTATTCCACCCCCAAGATGAGGTGATATTCTCTGGAAATTAGCTCAAAGAGAAATGTTTTGGATTTATACACTTAAATCGATGAATGAAGGTCTGAATGAAGACATTCGTCTGAAATGTTTTCAGTAATTGTATGTATAACATTCCATTCTGTGTCTTTATAATAGTGTTATTTTGTATGCATTCATGGTTATTTAATTCCTGGGTGACTTTGCAATATATGGTCTGATTGAGTAATGCAATAATTGAACAGGTTGGAATTTTATAATTGTTTCCAACTGCATTTTGCGCACCATGGAAATGATATATTCTGGCCATGTTTCATTTGTTGTAACGCTCTGAATACAGCTGCGCATTTGCGCTATTTAAGTATTTGCCTGAAAATAAATAGTATATCTATATTCCGTCTGATTTGTTTAATTTGCATGTGCGACCATTCTCCGTGTTGAGAGTACCATACTATCTGCTCTTTTTTGTGGTTGGCACTCCCTGTGGCATTCCACCTGTTGCGCAACTTTTTCTCCATTATTTAAAGTTTTTTGAAAATGTTATTTGGGACCAAAAACTATGCTGTACAAAACTTTTTAGCTGAATTTTGAAAAAATTAATATTTTTTTCCACCCCTGGGAAATTCTGAATTTTCATTCTGGAAAAAGCGCCTTAGCTGACAGGCCATTTTTATGGTTCAAAATCTCCAAAAATATAATCCCTAGAGTCCTAAATTTTGATGTGCACACAGATATAATTGTAGCCTCCAGGAACAAACATTTGAAAGGCACAAATAAAGGCCAGGTTTTTATTTATTTGTCCCTGGAAATGGCATGAAATGCAAAATTTTCAAAAGAGGATGGTACTGGGGACTCAAAATACCCCCGAGTTTATCTATATGTAAATTTTGATATTTTTTTCCTAAAAATATATATATCTTTCATTGATTTTATAACAGCTTTTTAGGGCTCCAACATCATCAGAATCAGAGATATGACAAGTGAAGGGTCAAAATTTTCACTATACTGACATGTCAAAATGGTGATATGGACTTGTTCGTAGGACCATGAAATTTAATGTCAAAAGAGGCTTATATGTGGTCATTTTATGTACAAAGTTACAAGTTGCAACCATGTTGTCTTCATATTCAAATTTAACAAGATATGAGATAGGGAAAGTATGGTAAGCTGAAGGTCTAATTTTTTTACATGCCAGAATGGAGATGTGAAAAATTCCTCCATTGGACCATGAAAGTTTGTATGACAGTGGTCTATTATGATGTTCATTTCAACTGAAAAGTTACAAGTTGCTTCCATGTTGTTTTCATGTTTGAATTTAAGAGGACATAAAGCTTATGTTACCCATACAGTTGTAGCCATGTGTTTTACAGCTGTACATACAGTGCAGTAAAAAAGTATTTGCCCCCTTCCTCATTTCATATTTTTTTGCATAGACACAGGCAATATACTGCTCCACCTGGATGTCCTGTTGTGTGACTTGTAGGGGAGAAAAATGAGTCATCATCTGATACCCAGCTGATCCGAGTGATCCTTTTTGTAGCTGTGGCATGAAGGAGTGGTTGTCCAACATGATTTGCCCCCTTCCTGATTTCTTAGTTTTTTGCATATTTATCACACTTAAATGTTTCAGATCATCAAACAAATTTTAATATTAGACAAAAATAACCCGAGTAAATAAAAAATACAGTTCTTAAATGATGATTTTAAGTATTGAGGGAAAAAACTATCCAAACCTACCTGGCCCTATGTGAAAAAGTAACTGCACCATAAATCTAATAACTGGTTGTATCACCCTCAGCGACAACAACTGCAATCAAGCGTTTGCGATAACTGGCAATGGATCTTTCACATCGCTGTGGAGGAATTTTGGCACCCTCTTCTTTGCAGAATTGTTTTAATTCAGCCACATTGGAGGGTTTTTGAGCATGAACGACTTGGCCACTCCAAAACCTTCATTTTGTTTTTTTTTTTTGAAGCCATTCAGTAGTGAACTTGCTAGTGTGTTTCAGATTACTGTCCTGCTGCATAACCCAAGTGCGCTTGAGGTCACAAACTGATGGTCGACATCAAAAAATGTCGTTAATCACAGTTAATTCATGATTTAACAAGGGGGGGATTAATTTTTCACATAGGGCCAGGTAGTTTTGGATAGCTTTTTTCCCTTAATAAATGAAATAATGATTTAAGAAATGCATTTTGTATTTACTCGGGTTATCTTTGTCTAATATTAAAACTTGTTTGATGATCAGAAACATTTAAGTGTGATGAATACGCAAAAAAATAAGAAATCAGGAGGGGGGGAAAATCACGAGGGACAACCACTCCTTCGTGCTACAGCTCCAAAAAGGATCACTCAGGATCAGCCGGGTATCAGATGATGACTCATTTTCTCCCCCACAAGCCACACAACAGGACATCCAGGTGAAGCAGTATATTGCCTGTGTCTATGATGGCAAGTTGTGGCTCGGAGTCATTACTGACAAAGCTGAAGAGATTCAGGACTTCAGGGTGACGTTTATGCACCCGATTGGGCCAGCTGTCTCCTTGAAAAGGCCTCCATCAGATATCTGTTGGGTATCAAATGTGCATGCTCTGTGCACCATCCCAGCACCAGCTACCACAGGTACGAGAAGACTGTATACACAGGACAGGAAAACCAACATGACCATTGAAACAGCTTCTGAGCACTTTTAGTTGGGCACTGATCTCCTGCCAAAGTAGCCACACTGTTCAATGATGTGTTTAAATAAATACTCAGGTTTGTTGTGGTTGTACTAGCTGATCTATCAAGTTTGTCTTCAGTGATCCATGCAAGAACATGCAAATGGAGACATTCAGCTTGCCATACTTTCCCCATCTCATATCTTGGTGAATTTAAATATTGAGATGACATGGTTGCAACTTGTAACTTTGTGCATAAAATGACCACGTGTAGGTACTTTCTGACCCAAAATTTCATGGTCTTATTAATGAGTCCACATCACCATTTTGGCATGTCAAAATAGTGAAAATGTTGACGCTTCGCTTGCCATACTTGTCAAATCTCTGATTCTGCTGATGTTATAGCCCTGAAAAGCAGCTATAAAATCAATCAAAGATTGTATTTTTAGGAATAAATATCAAAATTTCCATATATATATATAAAAACTCATGGGGGTATTTTAAGCCCCCAATACCACCCTTGTTTGAAAATGTTGCATTTGTTGCCATTTTCAAGGACAAAGAATTAAAAACCTGACCTTTATTTGTGCCTTTCAAATGTTTGTTCCAAGTGGAAACAACTTTATCTGTGTGCACACCAAATATCATGAATCTATGGATTACATTTCTGGAGATTTTGAACCATAAAATGCTTTCTCAGCTAAGGCGCTTTTTCCAGTGAGAAAATTCCAAATTTCCCGGGGGTGAAAAAATATGAAATTTTCAAAATTCAGCGAAAATATTTTGTACAGCTTAGATTATGGTCCAAAATAACCTGTACGCAAAGTCTGAACAAAATCTGAGCTGGCAAGCAACACTTCTATCTGAATGACCCTATTCTTTTCTTCTTATACACAGCCTGTCCAAAAAAAAATGTCACCATTTGGATTTAAATTAGCAAATACTCAAGAGCCAATGACTGAATCATAACACCACCCAGCATCATTTTTTGCTGAATAAAATCCAATACTTGTTTCTTACCAATTTTGGGGAGCAGATTCCAAAATAGTGTACCTTTTGCTCTAACGTGTCACATTTTCTCACAATGTATGATGTGCATTTCATAGCATTGTCACTTTTGACAACCACTTGTAAGGTTAAGAAGTCTTGTATCATCCATTAATCACCAGAGAATTGCCACAAAGACATGATTTCCATCTTCCTCTCAGCCAGGTGAGAACTATTTGTTCAATTCTCGGCTGATTTTCGAATGTATGAATGATTCATAGGACTTTCTGCCTAATTCTGATTTCAAGCTTAGTAGTATGACCACAGACAGAAGAAAACGCAAAGGTGATCAAGATGTTTTCTGCTACATCTGTGGGTGTTTCACCACACCCAGCGAAAGAAAGAAACAGACTTTGGGAAAAAAGCTATATATGGTATAATAAGGAAAATTTTAATTCTTATTTTGTGAAAAAAACTGCATTTTTATGGTTTTTTTTTTAACTCCGCATCCTCAGATTAGGTAATATAAGGCCCTTTCGGGAAATAAGCAGAATTTTTTTCCCCAGCACGCAGGGTGGTGTTACCGCAATGATGAATATGTTTCAGCTGGCAATAATTCTTTTAATCCTGACTGATTCAGTGAATAACCTCTCATTTCTTAAACAACCATGCCATCAGGCATATCTCATGGTCATTGAAAAGATGTTACTGTGTTTTGAGAGATGAAAATTATTGGCAAGCATCAAGCAAAGAAAACAGATAAAGAAATTGCTGAAATCACAAGAATTAGGTCTGGAACTCCATAACAATTTATTAAAACCTGGAAGGACAGTGGTGAACTGTCAACTTCATGGAACAAATGGGTTGGAAATAATCTCGACTGATCCTGATCGAAGATCACCATCTTCCTCGGTGAAGTCTCATCATTAAAAAAACAAACAAAAAAAAAAAAACAGCTGAACTCATGGCTATTTTTAATTCTGAAGAGCATTTCCACACACATGATGCAACAAGAACTTGAATATTTGGGACTAAACAGTCATGTGGCCACAAGAAAGCCACCTGTAAATGAGGCTTACAGGGAAAAAAACAAGTTCAATTTGAAACAGATCACAAATATTGGACTGAGGAGCAATGGCAAAAGCCATGTGGTCTAAGAAGTCCAGATTAGCCCTATTTCAGAGCGATGCTGATGTGAGGGTAAGAAAGGAAAGTCATGAAGCGATGCACCCATCATGCGTAGTGCCCACGGTACAAGCCTCAGGAAGCAGCGTTATGATCTGGAGTTATTTCAACTGGTCAGGTCTAGGCTTCAGTGGTGGAAGGTAACTAATTACATTGACTCACGTTACTGTAATTGAGTAGCTTTTTTTTTGTATTTTGTGCATTTTTGAGTAGCTTTTAAATTCAGAAAAAAATGAGATCCAAGTTTTCCACTACGACATGAAACTGGCCAAATGACTGCCTTACATGCACCATATGACGGTATTGAGCACAATATTCCTGAATATGAAGAGGTCGTCACATAATTTCATTGGCAAAACTGACACGACGTCATCTGATCTCCAGAAAACAGCTTTGGTTTATGTGATAGTGATGTGTCAGTCGCGACCAAGTCGGCTCCATCAGTCAGCTCCTTTACAAGACCAGTGAGAGTCGGCTCCTGTCTAAGAACCATTTTTAAAAAAAAATTTATTCAAAATAATAGGATGATCTTTCTGCCACACTCGAAATAAGATGAGTGATTGTCGCAAACAAAGTTGCATTTGGATGCATTTTAATAACATAGGCAACAAAAAGGCAGTATGTAGAATTTGTAAGATCATCGTATCGAGCAGAGTCAACCAACAGCTTTCACAGGCATATTAGAACTGATCATCCAATAACGCAGCTTAAAGGAAAAAAGGCAAGCTAGGCACAACATGTTCCATTTAGAGTGTGATTTTTTGGAATGGTTTGTGTTTTGGACAGTTTATTTTTTATTTTACTTTATTTGCTGAAGACATCACAATAGGATTCGAATTGTAACATGCATTTATGCACAAGGACCAGATGCACTGTGTTTAGAAAAACAACAAAACAAGTAACAACGTTCAATAAAAACAAAACGTTCAATATGTTTGATGTTCCTACATCAGTGTTTTCATGTCAAACATAATGTAAATGGGCTGCAAGGTTAGCTCACTCGGTTAAGGCACCACATTGCGAAGCAATAGTGACTACCGCAGCGCGGGTTCGAGCCCTGGTCGTACCAACCGGCAGTGGTTGGCAGCTTTTTCAGAGTAGCGCACAATTGGCCATTGCGCTACAGGGATGCAAATTGGGAGGGGACTGCTGGGAAGGGAAAAATAAAAATGGTTGCTTTGTTCGTTGCTCAAGCGCCTCCTGTTGGCTAGCCGGGCGCTCGTCAGTAAGATTCTAAGATAGCTCATGTTCGGGTATCCTCCTCCCTCGTTCTGAACTTGTGAAGTTTCGACCTATGAGTGTAAAGAAGCAGCGGCTGACAGGTGCGTGCTTCGGAGGAGAGCCGCAAACTGTCTTCGCTCTCCCGAGTTGGCAACATAGGGTCGCATGCGGGCTAGCTTTGTATATAGTTCTCGAATTGGGCATTCCAGATTTGGGTGGGATTGGAGATGCCAAATTAAAAAAAAAAAAAAAAAAATTTAAATAATAGTCTTCTAGAAATTATAAGGTTTAATATTATTACATTGAATAATGTAAGTGATATTATGTGCACATGGGTCAAAACATTGCAAAATTTGGCTGAATTATTATAGCTAGAAGTGGTACTAAATTAAGAGCCATTAAGGAGCTGAAAGAGCTGGCTCTTATTGCTGAGCTTAGCCAAATGATCTGGCTCACCTAAAAGAGTTGAAATTCCCATCACTATTATATGAGTCGTCACTCATTTCTCTAACCCTAATCTTAACCCGAACTACTAACCCTAACCTGAGCTCCAAACCTAACCCTAACCCTACATGTAAGTTTGGCGGATGGAAATAAGTGACGACCATAAGAAGACACCTACTTGTGCTTAAATCAGAAGATTGAGGTGAGCGAGTCAAACCAAATTGTAAGATTGTAAACCTGTAAATTTACTGGTCAAAATAAGGATGCATAAATTGAGGCCACATAATTGGCCTATGTAGGGTGACCCCCGCGTCAACTAAAAACCTACGTCAGACAGATAAAATGCGGAGCAATGTGGGGATTTTCGCTCACAAACAAGAAACAGATGTCAGTACATCTATTAATCATTTATTTGAGTTGAATTTCTGATGTTAGGTGTTTTCCCTGGAGCCTGAAGCCTCAGATGCGCAAATTCAGGCTACCCCAGTAAGGGTGGGAACGTGCACAAAAAATTCTAAACGTGTACACGTGCTATATAATTGCGTGTACCCGTGTCTTCAGAGTTTGTGGATTTTGACTGCTATACATCTCTTAGAGGGCTCTGTCACCGTTCCAATAACACAGTCCTCACATCCATTAACGCCGCCCCACAAAGCAAAATTTGTCTGGCCCAGTTCTGGCCCAAATAATGCACTTTAACGGTCCAATTCTGGCCCACATATGTAAAGAATGACGGCCCTGTTGTGGCCCAGATCAGGTTTGCCAAAGCTGGCCCACGTATGGGGCAGCACAGGGCCAGCTCACATACAATTGGCCCACATGTGGCATGCCATCAAAGAAACGGTGCCATCATTGCCGGACCTGGCCCACATCCGGTCAACATAGCACTTGCCATGCCAGCAGTCACTGTAATGGCCGGTAAAAATAGGAGGCCACGTGCAACGACCACAGAGAAAGTGAGCAGCACGGACACAGTACAAACACAGAGAATAATAGACCAAACGAAAGTACTCGCACTTCCACAGGACGTATAATAGTCCGAAACATGGAAGCAAAGCGAGATAGAAAAAAGGGAGAAGAAACTCCAATCATAAGAAGATAGAAAGTCATACAAAACCTGACTACAGATATCTTTCGCTATAGTACGAAGCTAAAAACAGACACTCTAGCGAAGGGGGCGTGCCGGACTTCCTGCTTATATAGAGTCCGGGGAGGCGCCGGCCCAGCTCAATCAGCCAGCTGGGTGAAGAATCTGATAGCCAAAGAATTCGATATCGTCCCGGGACGACAGCCGCAAAGAAAAGTCCAAACCACACGCACACCTCACAAACCATGACAGGACGCCCCCTCTCTATGGAACGGCTCCAGAAGTTCCCAGAGAATCCCGTGCACGGAACTCTGAGATAAGGATGGGATCCAGGATATCCCGAGAAGGAACCCAGCACCGCTCCTCAGGACCATAACTCTCCCAGTCGACTAAAAACTGAGCCCCACGACCCACACGCCTCTCGGCTAAAATACGACGCACAGTGTAAACGGACCCCGCCTCAATCATCTGCGGCGGCGGCGGGGGTTTGTCGACCGGAGCCAGGACGCAAGTGCTAATAGGTTTGAGCCTGGAGACATGAAAAGAGGGGTGGATCCGTAAGGATCTAGAGAGCTTCAACCGGACTGTGACAGGATTGATCCTTCGCACAATCTTAAAAGGACCAATGAAGCGGGGAGCCAACTTCCGTGACTCCACTCTCAAGGGTAGGTCCTGCGTGGAAAGCCAGACCTTTTGGCCAACCGATAAGATGGGGCCGAACGGCGCCTTCTATCTGCGGCGGTTTTTTGTTTCCATCCAGAGCGCAACAAAGAGGAACGGACCCTGGCCCAAAATGACCGACAACGCCGACAAAGTGATTGACCGAAGGAACCTCTGAATCCCTGTCAGTCTCAGGAAACAGCGGAAGCTGATAACCCAACTGAGCCTCAAACGGGGAAAGGCCTGTGGAAGAGTTACCCAGTGAATTGTGGGAATATTCGGCCCATGCTAAAAATCGACTCCACAAAGATGGGTTGTCAGCTGCTAAACATCGAAGAGTATTCTCCAACGACTGGTTGGTTCGCTCTGTCTGCCCATTAGTCTCTGAGTGGAAACCAGCGGAAAGGTTCACGGTGGCCACCAACTAGTTGCAAAATGCACGTCAGAATTTGGCCGTAAATTGAGGGCCCCAGTCAGAAATCATATCTTGAGGGAGACCATGCAGCCGGAAAACATGGTCTACAACAAGAAGGGCCGTCTCCCGCACCGAAGGCAACTTGGGCAGCGCGATAAAGCGGGCGGCCTTAGAAAAACGGTCGACCACGAACAAGATGATCGTGTTGTCTTCAGGAACAGGCAGCCCCGTAACAAAATCAAGAGCGATATGGCTCCAAGGGCACTTAGGGACGGGCAACGGCCGCAGCAGACCGGGGTGGGGGGGGGATGGGAAGTCTTGTTCCTAGTGCAGATACAGCACGCCGCTACAAACTCCCGTATGTCCTCAATCATGCTGGGCCACCAAAAACATTGGGCCAAGAACTGCTTGGTCTGATGAACCCCCGCGTGACTCGCCAGACGGGAAGAGTGCCCCCACTGGAGAACTTGGGACCATACTGCCAACGGAACAAACAAACAGCCAGGCGGCTTCCCAGTAGGATCGGGATCAGTTCTCAACGCCTCCCGGACAACAGACTCAACGTCCCACTGAATGGGAGCCACAATCTGAGCTGCCGGGATAACCGAATCAGGAATGGGGTCGCGACCAGAGAGGTCGTAAATCCGCGACAAAGCGTCGGGCTTGATGTTTTTAGAACCCGGGCGTAGGTTAACATAAAGTTAAAGCGGTTGAAAAACAATGACCACCGCGCTTGCCGAGACTTACGTCGTTTTGTCTGTTGGATGTATTGGAGATTTTTATGATCCGTCCAAACCACAAACGGATGTTCAACCCCCTCCAACCAATGGCGCCACTCTTCTAACGCCAACTTGACAATCAACTCCTGGTCACCAAGGCTGCATTTCCGTGCGGCCGCCGACAACGACCGGGAGAAGTAGGCGCATGGGTGCAACTTATTGTCTCAAAGGGGGCGCTGGGACAACATGGCACCCGCCCCGACTTCTGACGCATCCACCTCCACAACAAATGGGAGGAAGGGGTCGGGCAAAACGAGAATGGGCTCTGAGCTAAATCGTTTCTTTAACTCCTGAAAAGCAGCCTCAGCTGCTGGAGACCAAGCAAATGAAGAGGAGGTATTTTTCTTTGTGAGCACAATAATGGGAGCAGCTACTGTGCTAAAATTACGGATAAACCTCCTATAAAAATTAGCAAACCCCAAAAACCGTTGCACCTCCTTGACGTTTTGAGGGGCAGGCCAATCCCTGACCGCTGCCACCTTGTCAGGATCCATGCGGACCAACCCTTCCGAAACAATGAAGCCAAGAAATGAAACTGTCTTGGCATGAAAAACGCATTTTTCAGCCTTGACAAAAAGCTTGGCTTTAAGGAGGGCTTCAAGCACTTGTCTGACGGGTTGTTTTTGCTCCGAGAGAGTTTAAGAAAAAAATCAGAATATCGTCAAGGTAGACAAAGACGAATCTCTCCAACATCTCTTGGAGGACGTCATTGACGAGTGCCTGGAGCACAGAAGGGGCGTTCACCAATCCCAACGGCATGAACAAATATTCGTATTGCCTGTCATGCCTATTAAATGCCATTTTCCACTCGTCCCCCTCCCGGATCCGAACCAAGTTATAAGCATTCCGGAGGTCTAGCTTAGTAAAAAACGACGCCTCCTGCAGACGTTCAAACACGGAGTTCATCAACGGAACGGGGTATCGGTTATTAATGGTGATATTATTCAAGCCCCCGTAATCAATACAGGGTCTCAGGCTGCCATCTTTTTTGCCCACAAAAAAGAACCCCGCTCCGGCAGGGGACGTGGAGGGCCGAATAAATCCGTTAGCCAGAGCCTCCTGAATATATTCTTGCATGGCTCTTCGGTCAGGCCCTGACAGCGAGTATAATGAAGCCCAGGGGGGAGTGGTACCCGGGTTGAGATTGATTTCGCAATCGTACGTGCGATGAGGAGGTAAAGGTGAGGCCCACTGCTTGCTAAAAACCTCCGCAAGATCAGCATAATCGTTAGGAAAATTAGGAGATAGACAAAAGTTCAGAGCAGCCCCCAAATTCTCACCCTGTTCGGAACCTGCCATTTTTATGTCTGATTCTGAGTCAGAGAAATCCTCCAAATAGCAATCCTCCTCTGGCTGCCGCCAGTCAATTTGAGGATCCCACTCCGACCGCTCCTCCGCCCCTTTCTCTAGATTAGGAGGGTTGTGTGAGACAAACTCATCAGAATCACTCCAGGCGTCAGCCTCCCTCATAGGTTGATGCCCGGGATGACATACCAAACTCTCCCTACAGTGGGACCTACAATCAGTGCCCCACTGGACGATCAGGTTATTCTGACTCCCCCAAATGATGTGAGGCCAATGTTCCCGTAGCCAAGAGTGTCCTAAAACGACAGGGAAAACAGGAGAACTGATAATAAAAAACCGGACCTCCTCAGAATGACCATTAAAAGAGATGAACATAGTCAATGATTCAGAGACTTCGCTAATAAATCCAGTTCCCAGCGGGCGACCGTCTAAAGATCTTACAGTGCGTGAATGTAAAAGAGGGCGGATGGGAATGGAATGTGTCCAAGCCCACTCCACATCCATAAAACAGTCCACGGCGCCAGAGTCCACAAAAGCTTCGATAAATATTCTCTGTCTCCCCACAGGAAATTCTACAGGAATTAAAGTACGGAAGGGAAATTGGGTCTGTCCCTCTAGCGCCCCCCATACCGCTAGAGGGACTTCCCGTTTCCCTGAAGCTCAGGGCAGCGTGGACGGATATGTCCTGGTTTGTTGCAATTATAGCAGATTATACGTCTGCGAATGGGCTTATGAGCCCGGCTCTCATATGAGCCATCAACCTGCAGAGGTTCGCCAGAAGTGGAAATCTCAGTGGGCGGAATGGGAGCTGTATGCACGCTGCGAGGAGCATTAGCCCTGTTACCAGCATGAGTCAATGCAGTACGTTTCTCCCTGTTACGTTCGCAGATGCGATTATCAATTCGCACCGCAGTGTGAACCAACGAATCCAGGGAAACACAAGGCTCCAATGTAACCAGAGCATCCTTAACCTCCTCAGCCAAAGTGTGAACAAAAACTGTCATAAGAGGCGCTTCTGGCCAGCCTGTCTCTGTCGCCAAGGATCGAAATGAGATTGAAAGCCTCAGATGAATTAAACGTGTAGCCGCGTCCTGACCACAAACATCCTGATCAAACACCGATACTATTTCTCTAACGAGAGTCTCCACAGTATTCATGACCGGTGAATTAGAACGAATAAGTGGGCCGACCCAAGTGAGTGCTGTGTCGGTCAACAGGGATAAAATAAATGAAACCCAAGACTCTTCATTCACGAACCGTGAAGGCTGCGCTTTAAAAAATATTTCACATTGGGCAATAAAATCTTTACATCTTCCTGCCTCGCCTCCATATCTTGGGGGTAACCGGAGTTCTGGCTCTCGGGGAAGGTGTACAGATTATGCTTGTGCAACGTTTTGTGTGATCTGAGTGCACAAGGCTCTAATACTCTCAGTGAGAGTTAACAGAACGTTTTCCTGTCTCTCCATGGCATTCACCTGAAGGCGGACTCTCTCCGCCAACTCTGCCTGCTGATTGTTCAGGCTAGAAAGACCCTTGCCATATCCAGAGAGAACAGCTTGCTGATTAGCCACAAATTGCCTTAACGCAGCCGTTGCTGATGACTCCATGCTGGCTAGAGTGTTCTGTAATGGCCGGTAGCATTAGGAGGCCACGTGCAACGACCAGAGAGAAAGTGAGCAGCACGAACCCAGTACAAACACAGAGAATAATACAGACCAAACGAAAGTACTCGCGCTTCCAAAGGATGTATAATAGTCCAAAACACGGAAGCAAAGCGAAATAGAAAAAAGGGAGAAGAAACTCCAATAATCAGAAGATAGAAAGTCATTCAAAACCTGACTACAGATATCTTCGGCTATAGTGCGAAGCTAAAAACAGACACTCTAGCGAAGGGGGCGTGCTGGACTTCCTGCTTATATAAAGTCCGGGGAGGTGCCGCCCCAGCTCAATCAGCCAGCTGGGTAAAGAATCTGATAGCCAAGGAATTCGATACCGTCCCGGGACGAGAGCCGCAAAGAAAAGTCCAAACCACGCGCACACCTCACAAACCATGACAGTCGCCCAGCAGTGCTGGCTTGACGCTGGATCCGGGCCAGACTTGTCTGCTTTGTGGCTATCAGCCAGATACGTTTATCAAATCAGTAGACGGTAACAGTGAATTTGTAGGTTACTCCAATATAAAATTACGGCCTGCATCAGATAGGCATAAAATCACAACTAAATGAATAATGTTAGGCCCTTTCACCATTGTAAATGAATTAACCATAAACGAAAATCATCATTTTGACAAGCAAGAACATGGACATGAATAAATTCTAACAGTTTAGCTCTGCTTTTTTGTCATTGTCCTTATTATTGTACCTTGTTTTTGTACAATTTGTTTTGTAAACTTAAACAGCAAACTGCATCCCTCACTCACAGCGGGAGCTGTGTCTCACTATTGTTACATTTCATAGCGTCATTAAAGTAAATTGTAATTGAGGAGGAAAAGCAGCTGGATAAAGTAAAACTAAATTGAGAAACACTTTTTACATCCACAAAGGAAAAACAAAAAGAAATGTAAACGGCGTTTTACGTGTTCTCATTCGAATAACAAAATGAATATGCTTTTCTTTTAACGAGCAGACGCAAAGATGACATTGTGCATGCAAATATAGGCTATTGGCCAACAGAACATCCACCAAAAATGTACAAAACACACGTGAACAATATGTGAGATAAAATAATGAGCTATTAACCAATCGTGTTTTAAAGCAACATAAAGAGGAATTGAGCGTGGAGACGATGGCTGCGTCCTAATAGTCTTTTTTGCTTAGGAAAGTTCCTAATTCCTAGAAAACGATCTGGAAGTATTTTACGTGGCAGTCATGATAAGTGTGTTCGGATTCTTCAAATGTAAAGGAAAGGTGCTACAAAGCTTCCTAATTTATCACCTTTAGCAAAGGGTACACTGAACCAACCTTTTGGAGAAGAAAGGAGGAAATGCTATCCTGCAATTCCGCGATGACCGTCCATTCGGCCAATCACGAAAACAAACAAACATGACGGGCAGGAGGCGGGTGATCACTGTGCCTAGTGTAAGTGCATTCGGATTCACTTATTAGCGCAGTTCTCTTCCTAAGCTGTAAAAGAGTCCCCTTTACACCTATCCTTTACCTCATAACGTTTTACACAGGTTAAAGAAAAGTGGTTAGGAATTAGATGATTGGACGTAATTTTTTAACTTTTCGGACGCAGCCGATGAGTGCTGTGTACACGGAGAGAGTTTTTTTTGGAAATGTTTATGATTGGCTAACCGTGTACACGTAAGTCCCACCCCTATACCCCAGTATACCTTAGTTTAGCCAGAGGATTTTTGGATAATCAAAATGGCAATGGTGCTAATGCAACCATCTGTTGGTGATGGGGGCACTACTAAAAGTCAGAGGCATGATTTAGGGATCATTTGGGAAACATCTGAAAAACAGATGAATGTTGCTCTTGCAAATTTCCTTACAAAAAAAAGGTATGGAGACAAGCTTTCTGTAACTTTTCGCATCCAAGGACTGTCTGCTTCCCAAATAGTTCCTAAATGCTTTCGAGATGTGTCCAACTTCAGGTGTGTTCAATATGCAAAACTTTGACGTATTCCAAGTGCTCACATGAACGATACATAAGCTCGAACCGCTGCGTAACAAAGGCTAATGGTCAAAGCGGGTGACTCACAGCGAAACCAAAATCACGGGGAGGTTAGATTATGTGCCAGCTTAGCAGTCAATTTAACTTGGTGCTCGCTTCAAAATAGAATCTAGGGCACTGGAGGCCCCAGAATCTCCCACCGTTAATATAAAGCAAAATGTGCAAGTTTTTGATGATATTATTAGACCAGTGACGTTGAAAAAATAGGCCAAGGTCACCTTTAGGCATGTTATTTTTAGGCCTTTATGAGATGCATGTGTGGTAAAAAATGATAAGCCTCTGACTGAAATAGTTGATAAGATAAAGCAAAATGTTAAAGTTTTTGGCGATATTTTTTAGGGAAGTGACCTTGAAAAAATAGGCCAAAGTCACCTTTAGGCACGTCATTTGTAGGCCTTGATGAGATGCATGTCCAGTCAAAATGAGGAGCCTGTAACTGAAATAGTTGATAAGATAAAGCAAAATGTTAAAGTTTTTGGCAATATTTTTAGGCCAATGACCTTGAAAAAATAGGCCAAAGGTCACCTTTAGGCACGTCATTTGTAGGTCTTTATGAGATGCATGTCCAGTGAAAATTAGGAGCCAGTAACTGAAATAGCTGATGAGATAAAGCAAAATGTGTTGACAGACGTACACACGCACGCACAGATGGAGCCCGATACCATAGCTCCTGTGCCTCGACGGCGGGAGCTAATAACTAGCTTGGCAAGCTAACCAAATACAATATACATTTGCAAAGCAATTTGTTTACCTCCCCCGCCTGTCTTGCTTTTCAAGCCTCACTTGAGACAGGTATAAATTATTACAAGTTGCTGGCTGCTCTCTGTTTTAATGACTCCACACTACATCGTACATTTTTTATTGCATTGCACTGTATTACAAAGGTGTTCCTGTAACTAAATTTTCTGGTTTGAGATTTCTATCCTCTTATCATTTTTGAAATGCAGTCAGGAGAGATCATATTTTTCATTTTACCCCAGCACTTCACACTCTCAGGCATGGAAATAGTACTCAGTACTTTAAGTAAATTATAAATGAAGTACTTTTGAGGGGTATTCCCGTCACGTGCGATGTCCATCCGACTGCATTTCCATCTGTCTGTCCGTCTGTCCAGTTAACTTTTGTATTCTGCACAATAACTTGAAAACGCTTTCGTCAATCAACGCCATTTTTGCTGTGTTGCATGATCTTGTGTACCTTCAGAAGCCTATCGATTATGACAGGGCTTGGAAGTTCAGTATGGCCGCCCAGTCTCCGCAAAACTTACAGGTCTGCGGACCTTAGCCGGCAATACAAGGGTCGGACTGGCAATTCAGGACCATTTTTGGACATTTACAGGCCCGACTGGGCCGGCAATACCAAACCTTCTGCTCGACAGAAACAATTTGCATCCTCTCGTAGTTCACTTGTTTGTCACTAATACCTCGCTATGTTACTTTCAATGTACACAGCGTCACATACCAAAGTGCACTGTCATGGAGTATGAAACTGGGTGTGCGCTAGCCATTCGCCACATCGCCATAGATGAAATAAATACATCTCTGGCGAAAGATTAATTTTGGCTCTTCGCCACGGTGGCGAAAGCTTTTCGGCGATGTTTTCATCGTAAATAATTATATTCAATCCAAGCGCATCACACTGCCGCCAGATTCCCCTCTCTGAGCGGGGCACGAACTTGAACACTCTGATTGGTCACTTTCTACGCGTTCACACCCCCACAACCTCTTTCAAACCTGATAAACAGCTCCTTTCAAGTGAAGAGCAAGCAGACAGTTCAGATGGAGGCAACACTTCATGGGTAATTTCAGCTGCTTATGCGATCGCATATTACTTCACTCTTCAGGCTACATGGCCATCTTGCTTGCTAGCTAACGCTATTTAAGGAAAGTCTTTGTAAACAATCATCGTATTTAAGCGATGTAATTTTGGCTTTTGCCCCAACTTCACTAGCTAGCTAGCTGTAACAGCGATTGCTCTTGAGATAGCAAGGTAGTTACGTAGCTAACGTCCCAAAAATCTGAACGTACAGTTCAGACACGCGAAAGCAAAGCAATTTAACATATCAGAGAAGTTCATGCCTGTTACCGCTGGCTTAGTGAGTAACGTTAGGGCAAAACCAAATCAGATCACTTAAAGATAACAATTATTTACAAAGAGTTTCCTCCGTTCATGTCAACTAGCCAGCTAGATGGCTATATTATCTAAAGAGTATAAACGCAACTTAATAAGCGATTGGCACATAGCAGTGTAGTGCAGTACAGCCACCATGGCATAGTCGCACGTGCAACATAGTGTTTTGATTATGTGGCTAAAAAGATTTCTTTGTGGCTAAAACATTATCAGGTTGTTTAACCACAGTGGCTAAAGACAACAGAAAATATCCTCGAGCACACCCAGTGAATCATGCCTCTGACCTCCATCACATTGGGGTTCTACCCAGGGTTGAAAAACAGAGTAGACTAGTGGGTAAGGTGAAAAGTATGAAAACCTTGAACTTTACTTGTAATTGCTTTGTAAGTTTTTAGTTTTTCAAAGTTCGGGCGTGCAATATCTTGGGAGGATCTGCAATGTTCAGATTTTAGCAGGTTCTTGGGCCTGCAATGCCTTCAGAGTTTTCGCGGAGACTGGTATGGCCGCCACAGCCGCCATCTTGAATACATTTTGTATTCTGCACGATACATTGAAAATGCCTTTGTCAATCTACGCCATTTTTGCTCTGTTGCTTGGTCTTGTGTACTTACAGAAGCCTATTGAATTTGACGACACAAGGATGTCCAGTATGGCCGCCATCTTGAATTTTGTATTCCGCAGGATAACTTGAAAACACCTTCGTCAATTTATATTCATTCCAAACAATCCAGAGGCTGAGGGGTAATGCCCGCTTTGCAGGGCTATTTTTACTTTTACTTGAGCAGTTTTCTAGACTAGTACTTTTACTTGTAATTGAGTAAAATTTCATCAAAGTAACTGTGCTTGTAATTGAGTAGAATATAAAATTACCCTTTCCACCCCTGCAAGGCTCAACACTGTTCTGCAGCGATAAAATAAATTCAGCAGACTACCTGAATATACTGAATGACCAATAACCCATCAATGGACTTTTTAATTCCCGATGGCACAGTATATTCCAGGATGGCAATGCCAAGATTCATCAGGCTCAAACTGTGAATCAGCAGTTTATCGAGCAAGAGGAATCATTTTCAGACATGACAGGCCACCTCAGAGTCTGGACCTAAGCCAATTGAGAGTCTCTGGGATGAGCTGGAGAAGGCTTAACGGACTGGTTTGTACAGTGGCCCTGAAGGGCAATAGTGATAAATATTTCAAAAGTGCAAAATACATTTCACGAAACACAAAAACATTTCACAGAACAAAAATAAATTTCACAAAACACAAATAAATTTCACAGAACACAAATACATTTCACAGAACAAAAGTAAATTTCAGAAAACACAAATAAATTTCACAGAACAAAAATAAATTATACAGGGACATAATATAGTGTGATTTCGAAACCAAAAGTCCTTGTATCATGAAATACAAATAAATTTCAGAACCCTTAAATCACATTTCAAGAAACACAAAAAATTTCGGATATTCTTCATTGAATTTCGTTAGGAGGGCAATAGCATCAGAGCTGCTGGGACCTGGACAACTGTTTGGGTACCGAACAATTTGATGACTTGAAGCAGAAACATGGTCTGTCGTGTCAAAAGGAGACCGTCATTGCTCCAGTTGAATCCACTGGAACCCTGTAGTGTGCTCGTCAGGTTTATCCGTCGCAATTACCATTCAATGGGTCCGAACTACCTGTGGAAAGTGGACGGGTATGACAAATTAAAACCTTTTGGATTTGCCGTATCTGGTTGAAAAGACGGGTTCTCCCGCATGATAATCGCTATGATGATGGCGAAGAATGCACTGTACAGCTGCCATAGGCCCGTTCTCGGTCCCACAGTCTGTGCGGAGTCTCATGGGAACCATACCAACACTTCTGATGCAGTCAATAAAGTTGTTTTTTATCACTTCGGGGTTGTTGTTGGTTGGTCCACATTTGAGCCACATTATTCTGCGGGAGGACCCGTCTATACAACCAGATACGGCAAATCCAAAAGGTTTTAATTTGTCATACCCGTCTACATGCCACAGGTAGTTCGGACCCATTGAATGGTAAGTGCGACGGATAAACCTGCGACATGCAGGCAACAGGGTTCTGCATGGATTCAACTGCCGGAGCATTCTCATTACGGTCTCCCTTTTGACACACAGACCACGTGTCTGCTTCAGAGTCATTCCCATTGTTCGGTATCCAAACAGTTGTCCAGGTCCCAGCAGCTCTGATGCTATTGCCGTCCTAACGACATTCAATGAAGAATATCCGCCCCTTCTCTGTAGTGTGAGGTCTTTTAAGCGTGATTTAAGGGTTCTTATTGATATGTGTATTTCATGATACAAGGAGAGCATTTCAAAAATCACACTATATGTATGTCCCTCGTTGAAGTATTGCGCTATCAACTCAAACTCCTCTTCCATTCTGTTAAACATTTGAAATTTCACGCTGGCTCTGGTATCCAGTGTAAACAGGAAATGAAAAATGACTGATGCCGGACAGACTTGGGTTTAGCCAATCACAAACAAGTACCATGGTCCTACCCTTTCCGGTTTCGTGAAATGTATTTTGTGATTTGCGTTTTGTGAAATGTATTTGTGTTCTCTGAAATTTAATTTTGTTTTGTGAAATTTATTTGTGTTCCGTGAAATTTACTTTTGTTCTGTGAAATATATTTGTGTTCTGTGTAATTTATTTTTGTTCTGTGAAATTTACTTTTGTTCTGTGAAATGTTTTTGTGTTTTTTGAAATGTTTTTGTCTTTTGTGAAATGTATTTTGCACTTTTGAAATATTTCTTACTATTGCCCCTCAGGGCCACCGTAGGTTTGACTCACCCATTGTCAATACAAAATCTCGACCACAAATAAATGTAAATTTAGTCTGAAATAAATCTTGCAACATTGTATAAGATTGTCAAAAGAATACCATGACAAATGTGCACCGTGATCAAAGCTAAAGGTGGCCCAACAAAATATTACAGTGTGCAACTTTTTTTTTGGACGGGCAGTCCATAAAATGTAAAGAGTAAAATGCAGTGTTCATACCACTGTGTGAGGCCTTAGTGTGTTTTACTGGATAAGTCCAGTATTAAATGAGTTTTCAAATGAAAAAACATTGAGTCCAGAGAAATCTAAACACCAACGTGTGAAAAAAATAAACACAGACCCGGTCTAGTCTCATGGCAGCCTTAGTAGCATTATCAGATTTGTCCTTGGCATCCTGCGCCATCTCTCTGTTCTGCTCAGTCTTGTTCCTCAGTACCCCAATCTCCTTCGAAAGATTGGCCAGTCGTATCATGGCATCCATTTGCTTGTCCTCCATATGCGCTAGTTTGTCCTCTACCTACATACAAAGGTAGGAGAACAACTGATCAACACTTTGGCACAGCAATATTTAACAAGGACCTAAATTTGTGCACCAGGTAGAAGGATTGAACTATTTATCTTGAAAGGATAGTTATCATTACATGTTCAGAGGAAATTTTTCTAAGATCAGCGCAGGGGTGGAAACTCACTATCTCCAAATTTCTTCATATTTCACAGTTTTGAAGTTCTATGCCTGGAATAGAAAAATCACCCATGTCTGTTCCAATTAACCCCTCCCCTGCCGTGTGGGCCATGCCCATTTTTTGGGGTAGTTTCACAACTCTAGCTGTTTGAGAGCATTTATTTTTGAACAGAGCAGTTGGCCCATGGTTTTCACTGTTACAGGGCACTACCATGGCCAAGGTGTACCATATCAACTAAAAAAATGTGTTTGCACATGTTCCTGCCAGAGGCTAGCGCCACTTGGATTACAAAAACACGTGAATGTGTATCCAAGATATTTAGCCCTAGTTCAAGACAGAATGGAGTGCCCATGGAATTTATGACAATTTTTCATGAAGGAAGTGTCCCTGAATAATAATAATGGATGAGAACCTTGGGCCACCCATTCAGCAAAGAGAAAACGGGTCTCAAACTAGGGTGATAGGCAACCACACCCAAGTTTGGACCAAGCCCATTTCCGGCAGAATCACCACCCGCCAAAAATTTAATTGTAGGATCCAGCTCTTATGTCTAATTTTTTCTATCAACTAAAAAATGTCTGGGCAACCCATATTATGCCATTTTTACCCTTTTTAGACCATTATGTTTCACCGCAGCATGTGTATGCAAATGTACATGAAATGTACACAAAATACATAGGTAATATATAGCCAAGACAACTAAATGCAAAATACAAGTTGTATTTCATCTTATTCAGTTTTTGGTGAGTATAGTAGAAGTGTTTTCGCCTCCGTTTAGCATTTTACTGCGTTTTACAAAACCACTGAAGAGCACTTATTTCATCTTACCTCTCCAATGCAGAGCTGAATACTGAGGAGAATACCGCGAATTTGGAGGAATTACAGCGCAAAATGTAAAAGATCAAACAGCATTAATATAAAACTTCTACTGAATTAAAGAACACTCCCAAAAACAATACATGCATAGATAAGAGGAAAAGAATAATAATGTGCAAACAGAAATTGATTTTTGGTGAAATGTAACATCGCATGTTCACACGGGTTACACTTAAGATACCTAGAACAAAACCTGAATGATAAAGACGTTGCAGTTTTTTTTCTCTCTCTCTATTTTTTAATCGAAGTCCGAGATTGCTAGTTATGGCTATGATGATGGGTCGGATATGCCGAGCTGAATATGAGCATGCTTCCTCACAGCTGGCACTGGTTGCCTTGATCTGAGAGAATGTTGCGATTGCTAGTTTCGATTATGAAATTGTCATCACCGTCATGGTCTACCGGGCTAGGTAAAATGGGCTAATGCTTGGATTAAATAGTGGTGCGCCCGTGAAGTGACTGACGGGCGTGTTGAGGACGACTTGACAGGCGTTTACGGGCGCCGGCGCGATCACGCCCGTCTCGTGGCATGCACTGTGAATGTCTTTATACTGAACTTGAAGTCCGATGGCATTACAATCTATTTATATATGTTCACATACATGCTAAAAAGTAAGACCTGACGTAATTCTATCTTGTTAAATAAGAGCATAAAATCTGTGCAAAATGCAAATTGAAATCAATAAAATAACTTCCGATACAGGCCAAGCTTCTGAGCTGTTCAATATCAACTGAATATTGCAAACATTAGAGATACAGTTGAGGAAAAATATTATCTGGTCTTTCTTTTGAGGATGCACTACATGAAACACTGACAGAAACTAAAAAGACTGGACCAAAGAAAATCTTTGTTGTACTGGGCAATTCCAGCATTACTCACATTACAGTTACTGCATTAGGCAATAGTATAAAATTGTTTCACTACTTATTCAATGGACAGAACTTCAAAACTTCTACATCACGGTAACCTCCGACCATCATGAACTTTACCAGAGAAAACCGGAAATGAACCCCTCAATGCGTTGTGCGGGCAGACTGGATTTTTCAAGTGTTACTCACGTTGCTTGGCTTTTTTAGTTTGGTTCAATCTTCTTAATCAATGATGCATTACAGAATAAATTAGATTATATATGTTTGAACCTTTATTACTGAAAATTCTGACACAATCAGGATTTCAACGTAATGCAACAGTAATTTTCTGCAACTTACTCACGTTAGGTAACTCACGTTACAAGTAGGTTTTAAGAATATGGAGGCTCACCATACTGCATTTTACTGATCATTCACAATTTTCAATTCAATTCAAGTCCATTCTCCACCCACTGAGTCCCCCCCATAAGTCATTCTCCACCCACTGAGTCCCCCCCCCCCCCCAATAAGTCATAATTCAACCAAGTAGTCTCTTCACAACTTTGGCGGGTGGTGATTCTGTTGGAAATGGGCGAGGTCCAAACATGGGCACGGTTGCCTATCATCCTAGTTTGTGACCCGTTTTCTCTTTGCAGAATGGGTGGCACAAGGTACTTACCCATTATTATTATTCAGGGGCACTTCCTTCATGAAAAATAGTCATGAATTCCATGGGCACTCCATTCTGTCTAGAGCTAGGGCCAAATATCTTGGATACACATCCATGTTTTTTTGTAATCCAGGTGGAGCTAGCTTCAGGCAACGTGTCCGCAAATTTTTTAGTAGAGATGGTACACCTTGGCCATGGTAGTACCCTGTGGCAGTTAAAACCATGGGCCAACAGTTCTGTTCAAAATTAAATACTCTCAAACAGCCAGGGTTGTTAAAATTTCCCAAAAAATGGGCATGGCCCACACGGCAGGTGAGGGGTTAATCAGAACATACATTGGTGATTTTTCTATTCCAGGCATAGAACTTCAAAACTGTGAGATATGAACAAATTTCGAGATGGTGAGTTTCCACCTTTAGCCAAATCTGTGCTGATCTTTAAAAAAGGGCCTCCTAATAAAAAAATGGCACACTGTTCCTTTCCCAAACCACTCCCGCACCACTAGCACTTCATAACCGAGTGTCACTCCGTGTGAAGTCTGCCTAACAGCCTTGGAGGACACTCCTCATTATGGGAGAGGGTTTAAATATGCATGTGAACTTTGGGACACTCTTGTCTCAATCTGCTGGGAAATGGAAGGCGTCGCCATCATGGTAAGTGATAGATGCAAGCATTTTATATGACATCTCTCACATATGACATCTCACATCTGCTTTTGGTAAGAGAGAGATTGGAAAGTCAGTATTAATGCAGACATCATTTCCAAATGGCCCAAACTGGATTGAAAAAAACTGCAACATGATGGTCCCACCCCATGGATGCACAAATGGAGGGGGTTGGGCAGGGCGAGGGTGTAGTGGGTGATTTAGGATTGAGCCATACTGTTATGACAGTTAGGAAAGCTGATTTACTTAAACCCGTTCCTCTTTTTTGTCATGCTGTTGTGGGCTTCTGGTCATGGTCAGCTAATGACACAGTCAAAACTTAAATCCAAAATATCTTTGCAATTGATTCCAGCCAGTTTTTGTGATGACAGCATTAACTGAATCGCACAGGATAGGTCTGAAACTATTTAGTTTGTTCAGACAAGAAATATTAATTGATTGAGACAAAGCACAAACAGTGAACCTTGATACTAGAATAACTGTTCATTCTTGACTCTGCAAAGTGCCAACAGGTACGGAGAAATGCAGATTAGGACAGAGTACCATAGAGGTGGCATTGCGAGTGCTGTTGATGCTCTTTTTGGCATCTTCCATGGCATTATCTGCCATGGTGAAGGCTTCCTGAGCAGTAGTTAGTGCCAGCTTTGTCTGCTTTGAAATGTCTTTTACACCTTCAGCCCGTTTCCTGTGGACAGATAATCACAACCTCAGAGTCAGTTATACATTCTCTATTAGAATAGTTATTCAGTTCTTTATCTGGTATAAACCCTCTGAGTGTCAGTTACACCCTCCATTTTCGTCAGTCAAACATTCTCTGTTTTTGCCGATTATACACTGTCATAAAGGGAGTTATCCACCATCTGTTTGTGTCAGTATGGACACCCAGAGATCACTAAACCAGGGTTCCCGCTGGCGCTCGTCACTTTCGTCATTGAAGAATATAATCCATCAGTGACGAGAAAAATATTACAAGCAGTGGTCACAGTGGGCAATGTAATTGCTTTATGACAAATAAAAAAATCGATGACTAACAGTGGCTTTGCCTGCCCAGGGCATTCGAGGCTGTAGCCCCGACGATTTTTCTCCTTTGCCCCGAATAATTCTTCACTTCGGGCAGTTTGTGACCACGAGACTGAACGTCAGTAAAACGAGACAGCAGTGTTATATTTTTTATCTTCATTGATCGGAGGCAAGAAAGACCAATCTGAGAGGGTTTATTAGAGGAAAATACGTCCAAATACTGCCTTATTGGCTGACCGGTCTCTGTGGACTTGATATGCCAAATGCTGTTTACACGCCGTCAGTGAGTGTCTCATGTGAGAAAATTAATATACGCGGATTTCTTTTTTTAACTTGTAAAATGGTTCAAGCAGGAGCACAAACATTCTCTTTAGTTGAGCAAGGAGAACAAGGTGTGTAAATGTGTATTGATTGATTGATTTGATTTATTAATTTATTTGAAAGGGACAAGTACAAAAAAACATTGACAGCTGCAGACGCAGTGTCCGATGTAATGTACAGGTGTATATAGCCAAAGCTAATTTCCAACACCAGTCCCTTAATGGACTTTGATATTCCAAACATGATAAAAATTGACATTATTTTAAAATCTAAAAATCAGTTCAGTATTATAACACAATATAATGGATAAAAAGAATAACAGCAATACTAGTGGTAACCCACCATGACAACAAACAAACATATTAAGAATGCAGCCGCATTCAAACTTCCCAATAAGAGAGTCCCAAGCTATGTGAATGTGATAGCAGCAAAGCTTAAGTTATACAGCTAACGTTCGGTGTGGCTCTCCTTGGCCAGCGATACCAAACTAGCCCAGCCTCATGTTATATCTAAAATTTGGTAACAAAACCCGATTCCGATAAAGCACTGGTTTTCGTAAGATCCGTATCTACCAGACCCAATCGCAGCGCAGATTTTGGCACCTCTTTTCAGTGCCCCATAACTTAGTCATCTCAAGAAAAAAAATATGCATGAAGCTGAATTTATGTTATGTGATCGGAATAAATTACTAGCAAATGTTATCGTTTGATCTTCTATCCTTTCCATCTTTTTCAGTGGGCATGAGACCAAACTTCAGTGCCACATATTCACTTATCTACTGAAACACTAAGCAGTGCATCTTGAGAAGTCATTTAAGACCTATCATTCTCTCGATGCGTACGATCATGTCATTTGTAATGGCTATAACAGCAACGACAAATTTAACAGCTAACAAAACAGAAAGACTTTCGAAATACAGGCATAATCGCACGGAAAAACGGTGCATTCCGATGCTTAGTTGGCGTCTTGGTGACTTGAAGATATGAAAATTCACCACGATTTCTGAAAAAACCAACCCAGATGCAAACATCAAGCTATCTGGCTGCATATGAAGAAATTACAAGGACTGACACGGACGCGTTGCCTTGTGACCATGCAAATGGCAAGATGCTTCCACTATTGTGGATATAATGGAATTGGCTAGAGTTCCTGTGAGTCAGGCAAGCGCAGTAAATAAGTTATGGCTCTACGTGAACATCTCCAGTCATTGCCAGCAACCTTTATAACATAAATCAGTGAAGCTATAGGTTGTGGCGAATTGGATGTCTACAAAGTAGATATGCAATCTTCATTGCAATTTACTTTGCGTTCCCTTGCCCTCGGAACATCATATAAAAATAAACGGGGAATAAAAAGAAAAATCCGAATGGTTTTTCTTGAAGCCTAATTGCTTAATATCACATGGTGGTTGAGGACAGTCCAGCAATCTATAAGCACTCCCCAGTGACAGAAGACTGGAGTGGATGAGGGTGCGACCTCTGAGACTTGTAAGTTATTCACCTCCGCCAAGGAGGTGTATGTTTTTGCCGGCGTTGGTTGGTTTGTTTGCTTGTTTGTTTGTCTGTTAGCAGGATATCTCAAAAACGGCCACATAGATTTTAACCAAACTTTGTAGGATGTTAGAGTAGCACAAGAGGAACAAGTGATTAAATTTGGGCAGATCTAAGCCAAAGTACAGCTGGGATATACGCCAAAGTTCAAGATTTCAAGTCTTTCCGATGGGCCGGATTTCCAAATGCAGTGCTTTTGGGTTTTGCTACCACCTGGCGGTGAAATGCAACAATACCCTACATCAGCCAACAAAAAGAACTCAAGCACGGAGTTGCGTTGGCGTGGCGGAGGTGCTGCACTCTCTGAGTGCTCTTGATGGAATTAGAATTAGTGGAAATCTGAAATGTTAAACGTTTGAAATTGAAACCCCAAGCATTTGAGATTTCCATTTATTTTGATTCCAACAAATTGTTTGTGCACACAACATTGAGCTTACCCAAAGTTCAAATTTAGAATTAAAGATAATGGAAATCTAAGAAGTTTAAGTTTAAAAATAAATTCTAATGGTACAAAATTTCTCACCCAAGTCTAATTTAGAATTTTTTTGTCAGGCCTCTTCATTATAGTTGATACCCTTGGAGGGTGTGTCCATTATTAATTATGGGATACCCAAAATGGTTATATTGATAAAACTGTGCAGAGAAAAATCAAGAAATAAAGGGTTTAAAGGGATTCCCAACACCACTCTTGAATAAATTCCATTCTAAAAGCTCAAAAGAAGTTAAATTTAGCTTTTATGGTGTACAGGGTGCCCATTATTAGAGGCTGGACTGAAGTGGAGCCTAAATTATACACACAATCAAATTTATAATGGAGAGGCCTGTTTGTGCACAAATATTTGAAGTTTGACCTTTTCCTCGTACATCTCCTGTGATCTGGAAAAACCTAGTATGTGTGTCACTTTGGTAGAGACTGAGTTTAACCTTCATTTGCAGTAATTAAAAGTGGTAAAAATCTTAAAACACTAGCTATAAGTGTCATTTGAACTTTCAAAATCAGGTTTCTATCATTTTTTTCTGTTAGGAAAAGTCAAGAACCTAAAAGTTTTTGTTCAATTGCGAGATCTTTGCCACTGATAAACTTACTAGGTTTTTCCAGATCACAGGAGACATGCTGTTTGCACTTTGTCTGCTTTAAAGGCATTTTTGAAGTTACGTGAAGTCCATGAGTGACTAAGAGAAAATAAAGACTAAGATAAATTGAAGAATATTTTTTTGACTTTATCTTTTGAGGAAAAAAAAAGTGAAGAATGTTTTTCAAAACCCAGGGGGTACCCTGCTAAACCCACTGCATAAATATAAAACACATCACAATAGAATTGGGAAAGAATGCACTATCCATTTCAACATCCACCAGCAAAGCCAAATAAACAGCATCTGTATCACTTACTTGGCATCTTGTGCATTGTACAGCAGTTCTTTGGCTTTATGGAGTTGGAGCGAGGTGCTGTTGAAGATACCTTCAACATCAGTGAGGTTTGCTATGCTATCCCGGATCTCATGCACTAAGCGGGACAGCATACTGTTGTTGACTGGCAGGGAGATAGCCAACACCTGCTGAGCCACCTTCTCAATGCTCTCCGGGTCTGCCCCCTCCTCTGAGGAACATACCAAAAAAGGCACAAATTTCAGTTTACTCATGCAGTCTCCTCAAGGAATAAACATAAATGTTGCTATGAAAAACTAACCAAAAAACAAAATAGGAACAAAGTATATTATATGATGAGGAGGTACACAACTCTAGCAATCTGAATTGTAGTATGGACATTGTTACTCAAACTTTACCATCACCAGACTCTTTGAGGGCAATGCAGCTGAGCGTTTTCAAGAAGACCAAGAGGTTGACAAAGCATGAAAAAAGTGAGTAAAGCAGCTAATAGTGCTTTGAGGTTTTTGGTAATATTTCAGTTGGATTAGTGATGGGCATGCCAGCCACATATTGAAATATCAAGCAGAACATAAACAGCTTGTCACTATGCTCTTCTATGGGGTATCTGGTGCTGAGATGATTATTGATGAAAAGGAGAATGCAATGTTTTGATCACCAGTCAGTTCGCTGGTTAGAAACACTAGCCAATCAAACCTGTCAAGAAGTCTCTGATCTTCTGGATGAAATCCTTGAGCTGATTATTGGACTTTTCAAAGACATTCTTTTTCTTCTGAGCTTTTTCTAGCGTGCCCATAGCTTGAGTCTTCACATCTTGAGTCAGCATCTCAATGTCCTGGAGCTGGATACAGCAACAGCACCACAATGAAATACATGCATTTGTGTCTACTTATGTATGCAAACAAAGGGGCTCAGGTCAAACACAGCAACTTGTTACATACAGTAAAATTATTAGTGCTGAGCCATCCATTACAGTGTACAATATTCAGCCACGACTGAACTCAGCAGTAGACTAGACATTTGGCTGAACACAGGGGGTTGACAAAACATTGAAGCACTCATAAAAAATAGCTTTAACTTTTTAAGTCCCTCCAAGATAACTACAAAACCATTTACTCTGGTCATTTCTATAAATATGAATGCAAAGTAGAAACATTAAAAGCAGTCAAACTAATAACTGAGCACTTTGGTAAGTTTCCAAAAAAAGATGAGGATACCAACACAGTTCCTCAAAGTGTTAGTGCCTGAATTGCCAATGCAATACTCACTAAAACAGCTAAATTAATTCAGTGTTATGAGGGATAGGAGTCAAAAAGTACCTCTTTTCCAAAAAAGTTGGGACACTGCATGTAAATAAAAACAGAATGCAATGATTTCCAAATCACTTCAACCCTATATTTAATTGAAAATCGGACAAAGGTAGCATATCATTTGTTGAAACTGAAAAATTTTATTATTTTTGAAAACTACCAGTTCATTTTGAATTTGATAGCAGCAATACGTGGAACAGGTGTAACAAAAGACTGGCAAAGTCTGATGCTAAAAAAAACATCTGGTGGAACATTTCACAGCTAATTAGGTTCATTGGCAGCAGGATATTAATATGATTGGGTAGTAAAAGTTTTTCAGAAGTAAAGAAAGTGAGGGCTTCAACACTTTGTGAAAGACTGCATGGGCAAATAGATTAAAAAAATTAAAAATAATGTTTTACATAGTAAAACTGAACAGAATTGGGAGATTTCATCCAATATGGTACATAACATCCAGGGGTGCACATAACTTTTCTGGTGTGGTTCTCAAGGGAGCACCTGGAGATGCTACCCGGTGCTCACTCTTTACACAGCACCCATCCTACAAGGTTTCATCATCGCAGCCGTCTTTTCTTGCAGAGCACTCAATATGCATATGCTTTCGATGCAAATCAGCCCATAAAAGAGGGAGTTAAAAAAAACCCATTTTCTTAATATATATACTTCGACTTTGAAAACAGTAAATCTTTCTTATGTTCAATTTCATCAAGCAAGAGGAGGATTTCTTCCTTTGTGAATGCTAACTTTTGTGTCCTTTTCCCCTCCATGACTGAATGTCAGACACCACGTTGCCACATGCCAATTTATTGGAGCAATCAGGCTCTGGATTGAATAACAATGAAATGAGCAGACAAGGGTGAAATGAGTTTTACATCATTATTTAGCTTTTTAAAAATTATTTCTATTCTTGTAATTTTTCGTTGTAATATTTCTGTAGGCTAATTTAATTGAAAAAGACAATAAATTTATAGTAATGATGACACCAATGCATCTTTAAAATATTGTATTTCACTGTTGATTGGTTATGAGGTTTCGAGGGCTGACTGCAATAAGCAGTTATGTCCAGGTGTTATATATTGGACATGACTCTGTTTATTTCAGTCAGCCCTCGGTTTACTCTCACAGCAATCATTCATCAACAACTAATGCTTTAGCGAGGACGCGCTTGTTTGTTGCTTAAGAATCCTTTGATGCACTCGTTAATCCTGAGTTCCAACATTATCGGGAAACCCACTGCAGTGCTTTAAACAAGCATGGCTGCCAGTCAAAAAATAGCGCGCTGTCGCGAGCGGGACCCCTCAGCCTTGCGCTTGCCCTGTCGTGGCGGCCATATTAATTATTGCAGTGGGACAGAAATCGATCGGGAGCTTCCTCTAACCACCTCCAATATACCACCAGAAAATGAGAGCATTTGGCCAAGGCGTTTTTCAGCTATCGTCCGGAAACGAGAAGTTAATGGACAGGCGGACAGACAGACAGACGGACGGACACCGCTTGTCACGACAATACCCCTCCATGACTTTCGTCGTCTGATGGGTAAAAAAGCCTCTGATTGCTCTGAAGTCAAGAACACACAGCCTTTGAACACACAACCTTTGGACTACGGACGCAATCCAAGGGAACAGTGAATTGTTAAAGGACGAGAATAGTTTTTTTTCAGCACGAGAAATTAGGTATACCTTAATACGTAAAATGTTAGATATAATATTGCAGATTTATTATAGAAAATTTCCAATAAGACACCAGAGTTTAACCCCTTTGCACAGAAGCCAAATCTGGCTTTTTTTTTTTTAAGATTATTTTTTTTGGGAATTTTTCCTTTTTATTTGATAGTTATACAGTGTAGAGAGACAGGAGGGTTGGGGAGAGGAATGGGGGATGACATGCAGCAAATGACCCAAGCCGGATTCGAACCTAGGTCGCTGCGGGAAGGACACAGCCTTTATGGTACGTGCACTTAGACCGATGAGCCACCGGGGCGCCCCCAAATCTGGCTATTTATGTGTTACCTTATTTAAGGGTGTATTCACACATGTGGCTCGCTTGCTTTGTTCCGATTCAGGGGCAAAAATGATACAATTGTTGCATTTGTCCTTTGGCTCGTTTGTGTTCACACGGCAACAGTCTCTACTGGTCCAAAGTTGTAAACAAATGCCATGCGCGAACAAACTGTTCTCTCATTGGTCAGAAATCTTACCCGGAAAGGAAGGGGCGTTTCTACCGGAGTGTCAGTCACGTGCCACTCCAAGAGTAAACGCTAGCAAGCCAAAATCTATATTTTAAGCTCATGTCAAATAACATTTGCGAACGCAGTAGCTGGCCAGCTACAGTACAGTCGCCGTTAAAACCGAAGAGACGGCGTTAGTTAACGCCCGGTTACCTCGGACATTTCGCCCTTCTAACCACGATCTAACGCGCGATAACGCAGTACTTCACACTGCTGACCAATGTGCCGTATCACAGGACAATTTACGGCCAGGAATAACCACATGTGGCTCCGTGGAACTGAATGTAGTACCGCGTGTAAGTTATAGAATAGAGGACATTTTGACTGTTAGAATTACGTTTGTGTTTGCCGTTATGTATTTTAACATCTTTTTATTTTCTCTTGCAGTGAAAGTGGAAGTGAGAGCTTATCCGACCTCTGGAAAGCGTGTGGCTGATCATTTCCTCGGTTTAAAAAGCTTAGCATGAACAAGAAAAAAAATATATGATAAATTCGACAGTGTAATATAGCCTTAGCAATTGTATTCTTGAAGGAATTTTTTTTGGTATTTTAAATATATGTCTTTTTATTGCAGACACTGTGATTCTGAGAGTTTGTGGGTAGACCTTCAGCGAAGTGTGCCGCAATTGATTTATTGGTTTTGAAAAGCCAGCTGCAATATAAACAAATTGTGATTATAGATGACGTGTTTAAATATAGGCCTAACTCTGATATAGCTTAGACAGTGTGAACTGTAATTAATCCAAACCAGCTGCTAACTTGAAGAAAATAATATTGCAATGAGTAATTGGATTGATAGGGAGAAAGTGATTGCACCTGCGTGGGGGGGGAGTGGTTTTAATGAATGGAGATGATTTAAATGCAAAAGTTGCGGCGGCTCGGGTGTTCTGGGAGCGGAGCTTGGTGCATGTCATGGGGCAGTAGTCCAGCTGAGCGACTTGTATTTTGCACTCATTGCCGGAGGGTGGGTCCCGCCCGCATGCCAGTTAGGGCTGCCGGCGGTGAAGACAGGCAGTGGGTGTCAGGGCGAGGTTCCGGCGTGGGGCAGGGCTATGGTTAGGTAGGTAGGGGATATAGGAGAGCCGTTTTCATATTGTATACAATTCTTTTCTAGTTGCAAGCTTTGCGAACATTATATTTGAACATCTGAATGGTTATGACAAATCATTAAAACAAATACAGACGATGCAAAACGTTTTGTCATAAAAAAATTGGTTAAAAATTGCCCATTTGCATTTTAAAACGAAACTGTATATAAATCGAAAAACATTCAAGTTCTTTCCGTAAATGAATTTTACTGAGACGGGGTGCGAGTAATCTTCGATAAAGGAATGGATATAAGCTACTAAATTACAGGTTTGCAACAGGAAAAATAATATATTTCGGCACTTGAGTGTAAAATAATAGTACATAAAAGCACACATTATCTCCAAACATAAAATATTGCAGAAATGATACCTGACCAACAAAATCCTCACCAAAAATAGCATGATATTTAATAATCCAATTGCGTATTATACCGCACTTAAGTTTTAAATAGTAGCACAGGTTGAGCAAACTGTATCGTCTAATATAAAAAAGTTTGCAGAAATGATTACCGGCAACATCACCCCCGCCAAAGCAAATCAATATTTTATGAAGGCTAACGTTACTCTTGCATTCATATATGGAAATAAATCGCCAAAAAGCTGTGCCATTATCTACATGTACGGACTACTGTGAACACGACCGCCCCAACCGCCCTCGTGGTTCAGTTATGATTAACCCATTTAAACCGGGACAGCAGGTGCGTATTTTAAGAACGTGTCGTTGCCGACACAAATATGCGCGTAATTTTGAAAGTACCGTAATTACTGTAAGTTTTGCGCAATAGAAAAAAATTCCAACAGTTCCTGAAAGCTGAGAAGCTGTGCTTCAGCCCAAATACAGGTTACTATGGTAAACATGGCAGCATGATTCTCTGCTGGGATTTTTGCATTAGGCCTTAAAGGGTTAAACAAACACCCGGCTAAGGGGCTATCGCCCAGCTACCGCGTGCGCGGTAGGCGGGAGGTCTTCTTTTGTCTTCGTGCTCGTCAAGACGCCTGTCCTATCGCACAGCTAACGACGAGATTTCCCGGTCCTACCGACAGCCTAACGCTCCCCTAGTGCCCGATTAACAACCTTTTCTTTGGTTTTAACGGCGACTGTACTGTACCTCATATTCGTAATGCTGAGTACAGCAGTTAGCTGTGTTGTAAAATGCGTGATGTTGAAAAGTAAAAGGAAATATGCACGCAACATGCAGATATGAGATAGACAGAGATAGATATCCCAATGTTTAATTTCTGCCATTTAGCAACCACTTCTGACAACAAGATCCTTGATCGCACCCACTAAGGAGACAGAAAGTGTGATCAATTTCTTACAGTGGGGGTCTATGGGGGATGAGGAGTCTTGCTAAACTGTCTCTGCAACAGCTATGAGTCAGTTGTGCCGGTTGCTGAGACGTTTGTATTCTCACTGCAAACGAACCGCTCCAGGGTTCGAATGGAAGCGAGCCGAGACCACCCTTTTTGGCGGTCTCGGCCCGCTTGTTTTGTTCCGCATCAGAGTGCATTTGCTGTGTTCACTCCAGCCCAAACAAACCAATCTCTGGGGGAAAATGCTCCCTGTGTTGGAACAATTGCTCCAAAGGAGCCAAGTGTGAATACACCCTAAGGCTTCATAATTCAAGATTGCAGCTTCACAGACAGGAAAGGAATGGTTCGACTGAGTCAGGACACTTGAAGCATTTAGAATTACATCATATTTCAGCTTATTTTCATGATTTTGCGAGAGAAAAAGGGCCGCAAACACAAAAAATTTCATGAAAATTCAGCATTGAAACTGTAAAGAAATAATACTGAGAATTGAAAAATTGCTGGGGCTTAAAACTATACATTTCTGGGATCATAAACTCCTTGACAAGTGCAAGTAATCTGAGCATTTAATTCTACATGATCTACTCTCTAGGACCCAAATAAGACAGCTATCCAGGTGGCTCCCCAAAGTCTAAGATCCCTCAAAATGGCGCACTGTCAAATCATAAAATAATCATATATTTAACCCAAATCAACTTTTGACGTATGAAATTCAATATGAAGTAGCGATTTTCTTGTTGAATTTAGCATGAGTTTATCAATATAGGTGCAGTTGGACATCAATGGTGACCAGTAACCTCTCCAAACATAAAACATGCTTTTTCTGCATGATGAAGTTAAGAATTTTGTCAATTTTTCTTCAGAGTCCCAATAGCCAGCACACATACTCATTAAAGGAACTGCTTATTTAATGGTAAGAACATTCACCCTGCAATGAAAAGCGAGCAGTTCCCACTTCCAAACACGCGACCTTATATAAACACTTACCACACCTTAAGATGGCGTCCAGTGCAGTCACTTTTTCACGTAGCTGAATCAAAATTGCTGGTTTTCTCACCTACCAACTTAGAATATGCCATTTGCCTGATCTATACTGGTAATGTAAACATCCAATTAACAGTAACAACTACACAAGAACGGATTTCAGATGCGAAACTGGACTTTTTTTCAATTTTTACTAAGCTTGCTGTAAGCTAGTCAGCTTTACTTAGCCAATTTGCTAAGTTTGCAAACATGTTGGAGCTGCAGAACGAACTGCAGCAGCACTGACGGGGCGCAACAGATAAAAGAGAAGAAAGAGAAAATGGACAAGAGAAGATAAGCAAGCAACTTTTCGATGGGGTACCTGGAAAGACTGCGATGGAGGTAATAGCTGAATTTCACCCCTATGCGAGCTCCGGTGCTGATGTGATCCCACTACCGAACTCCATTACCAGCACTCCGAAACCGAAAAAAAGGCAAGACTGAGCCAAGCCTGTCCGAATTACAGCACAACATTGTGAGACTGGTGGCTGACAAAATCAGGGAAAGCGCTGACAGTCTTGCACAGATGATCACGAAGAATACCATCACCATTAAAGCCTTAAAAGAGCACTCCAAATTTCTCTCTCAAGAAATTCAGGAAATGAAGAAAGACGTCCACACAGTGAAGACGGCTAATGCTGACCACGAAAAAAGAATCGCCGAGATGGAAGACCGGATCAACGAGGCAGAGCGTTACCAGAGACGTTGGAATCTGAGATTACATGGATTACCGGAGGTGGAAGGAGAAAATGTTAAGGAGAAGGTCATCAACATCTGCCATGCCGTTGTCTCAGAAGCAGGCGAGGAGCTGAAGCTTGCTGTGGACGTCAGTCACAGAGTTGGCAGAAGGCAAGAGGGCAAGACCCCTCCTGTGCTGACACGATTTACGTCAAGATCAACAAAAGAGAAAATCTGGAAGGGTGCAAAGGGATCAGAATATCTGAAATCCAGAAAGCTGCTCTTTGGCAAGGATCTGACGACGAAAGACAAAGAGACACGCAATAAACTGCGGCCTTTGGTTGAAGAGGCAAGGATCAGGGGGAAAAAGGAGTTCTTCGTGGGTGCCAAGGCTATAATTGACGGTAAAGAGCTCAAAATGTAAGTTGTTATGGTTAAAAAAAAGAGGGAAAATGTAGGTTATGAAAACAATTGCGGTTAGGTTTCTTGATTAGTCTGAGTTAATTTGAGTCTCAGTTTGAATGGTTGAGAGGTGACTGAAAATCAGTCTACAGTTCATCTCTGTGAGAAACTTGCGTTTGTGTTTTTTTTTCCCTCATTGTAAGCTCAGCTTACTGTATTTCTGTTTGGAATGTCACTTTCATTTTTTTCTGTTAATGTGAGGGGTATACGAGATATGTTAAAAAGGAAAGATGTTTTCTTATTTTGTAAGAAATTCAAGGCGGATTTTTACTTTATTCAAGAGACTCATGCATCAACATCTGACTTTAACTTTTGGAAAAATCAGTGGGGGAATGATATTTGGTTATCTTATGGAAGCAATTATTCTGCTGGAGTTGCTATTGTAAAAGGGACATTCAAAGGAAAAATATTAGAACATTTAGCTAGGGAACAAGGAAAATGGTTCATTTTGATTGTTGAAATACTTGACGATATTTTTATTTTGGGGAATATCTACGGTACCAACAACAGCCAGAGAAACAAAATTCTGTTTGAAGAATTTGAAGGAAATATCCATTTGTATGACAACCTTTATAAATGCTAAGCTGATTCAAGGAGGAGATTGGAATTCTATCAACGATCCCATAAAGGATTGCTTTCCTGTAAGGCCCCAAGGTTGCTATGGTGAATCACTAAATATATGTTTAAGACTGAATTGCTGTGATAAGTATATGGAGGAAAAGAAACCCTGGGAAAATAGATTTTACCTGGTGCAACAAAGCTCTCTCTAAACGGTCTAGGATTGATTATTGGCTTATTTCTAATGAATTAGAGAAACAAATTTTGGAGGTAAATATTGAACCCTCTGTTCTTACAGATCACAAGGTTATTTATCTGTCTGTCAATTTGGCAAATTCATTACTAAGGAAGAATTTTAATAATGGGTATTGGAAATTAAATATTTCACTATTGAAAGATAATTTTCTTAGTCTATTAGAGCAATTATCGCTGAAAATTGGGAAAAGGCCAGAAAGTCTAATTCTTATGGTAGTCACTGGGAATACACAAAATTTCAAATCAGACAACTGGCCATTAAAAGGGGGAAAGAAATTGCAAAAGATAAGAGGGTTAAAGAAGAAAATGTTGTAAAAGACATCATTAATACACATGGAAAATAAAATCTTTCTGAACAGGACAAAGATTATTTAAATAAACTACAGTTGGAATTAGATTCCATATATGAAGATAAAGCAAAAGGGGCCTTCATCAGATCCAGAAAGAAATGGTTGGAGGAAGGTGAAAAAAAATACCAAGTATTTTTACAACTTGGAAAAAAGAAATGCAAATTTTAACTCCTTGTTTCAACTTGAAATTGATGATCATATATCAGAAGATCCCAAAGTGACCTCCTCTTTAGTTGCAAAATTCTACTAAAATTATACACTAGCGTTAATGTAGATAACTCATCACTTTTCTTATTCACCATTAAGGAGAATGCAAAGTGTATAAATGAAGACTAAGATTATGTGCGATCAAGAAATAACTTTAGGCGAACTCAAACTAAATATTTCTAAATTAAAAAACAACAAAGCTCCTGGCAATGATGGTTTATCTAATGAGTTCTATCAAGAATTTCAAGACAATATTTCAGAGTTTTTATTATGTTTTTTTAAAGAAGCCATTGAGAATGGTAAACTTCCTTCATCCATGTCTCAGGGACTCATTTCTTTGATACCAAAGCCTGATAAAGATCGCTTAAGGTTAGATAATTGGCAGCCAATTACATTAATCAATAATGATGCTAAGCTATTAGCTCTTATTTTCACACAACGTTTGAAATCTTGTTTACATAATATCATCGATGACTGCCAATCAGGATTCATGAACGGAAGACATATTGGAAACAATATCAGGTTAATATTAGACCTCATTGATAATAGGGAATATTTGAATGAAAATAGTTATTTTTTGTTTGTTGATTATTACAAAGCATTTGATACCGTTGAGCATTGTTTCATTTTTGAAGTTTTGGGTTTTTTTGGTTTTGGTGATTATTTTAAACGGGCTATTCAAACTACCTATCAAGATAGCAACAGTTCCGTTAAATTACTGTTTGGCACAACTCCAAGGTTTAACATTGGTAGGGGAATTAATCAAGGCGATCCAGCAGCACCTTATCGATTTCTGTTAGTTATACAAGCTTTGACTCTATCTATAAATTTAAATAATTTCAGAGGAATTCAGGTAAATGGAAAAGAACTAAAACGCTGTCAACTGGCAGATGATATGACTCTGTTTTTACAGGACAAAGAACAAATTAGGAGAGCAGTGGATTGTCTTGGAGAGTTCTATAATGTATCGGGTTTAAAATTAAATATTAATAAATGCGAATTATTTGCTTTAAAGGATGGGGCCCGAGCTGCCGGATAGCTCACACGGTAAAGCATCGTGTTGCGAAGCAGAAGTGACTATCACGTCGCGGGTTCGTGCCCCGTTTCGTACCAGACGGCAGTGGTCGGCAGCTTTTTCAGAGTAGCGCACAATTGGCTATTGCGCTACAGGGTTGCAAATTGGGAAGGGACTGCCGGGAAGGGATTATAATAGTTGCCTTGTTCGTTGCTCAAGCGCCTCCTGTTGGCCAGACGGGCGCTCATCAGGAAGATTCTAAGCCTGGTCATGTCCGGGTATCCTCCGCCCTCGTTCTGAACTTGCGAAGATTCAACCAATGAGTGTATAAGAAGCGGTGGTTGACAGGCGCGTGCTTCGGAGGAGAGCTGCGAACTGCCTACACTCTCCTGAATTGGCAGCAAGGGGTCGCATACGAGCAAGCCTTGTACATAGTTCACCAATTGGGTATTGCAGATTCGGGTGGGATTGGAGATGCCAAATTTAAAAAAAAAAAATAAAAAAATTTAAAAAAAAAAAAAAAAAGGATGGGGCCCACGTTGATATGGAAATAAATGGTATACCAATTAAGGATACTTTAAGTTATCTAGAGATTAAAATTTGTAAAAATCAGAAAGGAAGGGTGGCATTAAACTTCATTACTTTATTAGATAAAATTAAGAGAAAATTTAACATATGGCTGTCAAGAGACTTATCAATCAAGGGCCATGTTTTATTATCAAGAAGTGAAGGTTTGTCACGATTGATTTATTCTGCAATGGTATTGGATGTTTCAAATGCCATTGTAAAAGGTATTGATAAGGAACTTTTCCATTTTGTCTGGAGAAACAAACATCATTATGTAAGAAAAGATTTATTATGCAATTCTGTTACAGAAGGTGGTTTGGATATGATTGATTTTGGGACATCCAATACTATTTTGAAAATCAAATGGATTAAAAATCATCTCCAAAATGGAAATAAACTATGATTTTATATCCCAAATCTTATTTTTGAGAAGTTGGGTGGAATTGAGTTTCTCCTTACTTGCAATTTTGATGTATCAAAGATTCCAGCTAAACTTTCAAACTTCCACAAACAAGCTTTGTTATCCTGGTTAATTATCTATAAACATAATTTTTCCCCAAATGGATGTTTGATTTGGCACATCAGAGACATTAGATACAAAAATAAAAGCTTATATTTTAATAACTGGGTTGAAAATAATATATTGTTTGTGTATCAATTACTCAAGGAAAATGGAAACATGCACATATACAGAATTTGCAAAGAAATGTGGATTTCCCGCATCAAAAAAAGAAATGACAATTATTCTTAAAGCTATTCCTTCAGGTCTTTTGAAACTGATGCAAGGGTATAAACCCAGTGATATTAATGATCCTTATGATGTGAATCTTACACTAAATGGTGTAAGTATTAAAGATTAAAAATGTTCAAACAAATCATTAAGGAAGGTGTGAAAAGCAGTTACAACTCCTCAAGCAAAAAATAAATGGATCATTGAATTTGGATGAGTCAACTGGAAAGTTTTGTTTGGAATTACAACATGTACTGTGTCACCAACAAAGTAAAAGAAGTTTTCTTTAAGATTATTCATTTAATATGTCCTTCAAACCAGTTGTTAAATTTTTTAATTGATGTTGATGATAACTGTCTTCTGTCAATGCTATTGCGAATCTCTTGGTCATATTTTTTTTGATTGCACTTATGTTCATTTTTTTTGGCTGGAAGTAGAAAATATATTTAACAAATTCTACAGCAAAAAAGTCATATTGGAAAAAAAGGATGTAATTTTCTTTTATGAAAAGAAGGACATTAAAAACAAGAGGGTATTTACATTGAATCTTTTTATTTTATATGGAAAATACTTTATCCAAGAATGTAAATGGCTTAAGAAAAAAACCAGAAATACAGCAATTTAAAACAGAAATTGATTATTATTTTAAAACTTTGAATGGTCTTAAAAACAAAAAAGCCACAAAGACAACGGATTTGTTTTGTGCCTTGAATTTATCTTTGTGAATTACTTTATTATGATTATAATTTATGTTTATTTTCTCGTTTGTTTACCCCAAATTGATTGTTTTATTATTATTATTTTATTTATTTTCTTGTATTAAGTTTGTTCTTTTCTTCTATTGTATCTGTTTCAGTATTTGTAAACTGAACTTAATATACAATTTATTAAATAAAAAGAAGAAAAAAAAAAACTGATCCGGGTGTGCCATCTCATGATAGAATATTGTAACTGCGAGCATAAATTTGCAGCTCCATGTCCGAGGGCGGACACATCTGCACAAAGAGGTTAAGGTAGGATTACGAAGCTTCTGAAAGGGATATGCATGCATCCGTGCTCTCATTGAAACGGGGCAATACTTTGCTTCTAAGCTAAACAGTAATTGAATGAATGAATGAATGAATGAATGAATGAAATTTATTTCGGTTCACTTGCAATAAAACAACTTAGAAGATCAAAGTAAAGATTCAAAGATTTCAAGCTCACCGAAAGGGTGTAGGAAGAAGCCAAAGCTTATTTAAGCCTACCCCTTCAACAAAACACAACTATCCCGAAAATAGTATCACAGCAAGAACAGTGCTGATGCATTGTTGTTGTTTGCATTCATTTGAAATATATACATAATAACATAGACACATTAACTTGCATAATCCATGTAAATATACATAAAATACAGATATATACATAATAACATAGACATATTAACTAACGTAATCCATGGCGTATTTCAAAACCAATTGATTCTTATAGTCTTTTGAACCTTACCAATGTTGTGCATGTTTTTATATTTTCAGAAGAAGAATTCCACAAATTTACCCCTGTAACTGACAAACAATGAGATTTGATATTTGTCGTATTTTTGTTTTTGAAAAAAAAAATGTTCCTCTAAGATTGTATTGAGTGTCTCTCATCATAAACAACTTTCTGGATACTTTCTGGTAATTGTCCAGTTTTGGCTTTGTACATTGTTTGTATCATACTGTATTCCACTAAGTCTGAGAATTTTAGAATATTTAGCTGCAGAAATAGAGGATTGGTTGGTTCACAATAGGGTTTTTTACTGATAATTCGTATGGCTTTTTTTTGTAACAGAAAAGTGGAGTTTGTATTTGTTTTATAGGTGTTTCCCCAAACCTCTACACAGTATGTCATGTATGGGACGATAAGTGAGTAATAGAGAGTGCACAAAGATTTCTGGTTTAAGAAATCTTGAGCTTTATACAGGATTGCAATGGATCTAGACATTTTGGCTGTAACATGGTTTATATGACATTTCCAATTTAATTTATTATCAATCATCACACCTAGAAATTTATTTTCAGACACAGTTTCAATTTCAACTTCATTTATAGTGATTTTATAGTCGAGGTTTGATGCCCGGTTTCCAAAAATCACGCATTTTGTTTTACCAAGGTGAAGTGATAATTTTTTAGCATCAAACCATTTTTTAAGTTTCTGAAGTTCACTCTCTACTGTATCCAGAGGTTGTTTTAGATGTTTCCCGCTACAAAAAATTGTTGTGTCATCAGCAAATAAAAATACTTGAGTGCCTTGGAAACCAAACATAAATCATTAATATACAATATGAACAACAATGGTCGGAGTACTGAACCCTGCGGTACCCCACACGTGACTTTTAAAAGGTTTGAATTTGTGTTATTAATATGGACAAATTGGTGCCTGTCCTCCAAATAGCTGGTAAGCCAATTGTGAGCCAGTCCTCGGATACCATATTTCTGTAATTTAGACATCAATAATTTATGGTCAATGGTGTCAAATGCTTTTTGTAAATCTAGAAATATCCCAACTGTGTATTCATTTCTCTCTACAGAATTGGTAATTTGTTCCATGAAATCTATAAGAGCAAGTGAGGTGGTTCTGTTTTTCCTAAATCCATATTGTTGTTCACAAAGTATGTTGTTTTTGGAAATAAAATCAGTAAGCCTTTTTACAAATATTTTTTCTAAAATTTTTGAAAACTGTGATAACAGAGAAATGGGTCTATAATTTGAAAACAGGTGTTTATCACCTGATTTGTAAAGTGGAATGACTTTGGCTATTTTCATTCCATTCGGAAATTTTCCAGCCATAAGAGATTGATTACAAATATAAGTGAAAGGTGAAACAATACAGTCAATAATTTTCTTTAATCAAGGACATATCAAAACCATTCCAATCTGTAGATTTTTTACTTATAGTTTTGTGCACAATATTAGTTATTTCTTTCTCATCAGTTGGTTTTATAAACATAGAATGAGAGTTCATATCAATAATGCTAGGATTTCCTCCAACTGTATTACATGGAGAGGTGATTGAGTGTGCTAAATTTTTCCCCATATCGACAAAATATTCATTGAAGCAATTTGCTATTTGTCATTTTCCTTTATCATCGCATTGCTGAAATAAAAGTAATTTGGGCAGTTTCTTTTCCCTTTATCCTTTTTAATAATTTCATTTAGAACTCTCCACGTATTTTTAACATCAGACCTGTGTTTTTCAAGTAATTTACTATCATACATTTTTTTGTTGCTTCTCCTAATACTTATTAATTTATTTTTGTATTTCTTATATCTGTTTTCAGCTCTTTTGTTCTGTTTTATGAACTCCTTATACAAAACATTTTTCTTGCATTTTTTAGTCCTTTTGTTATCCATGGTTTGTCAGCATATTTACTTTTATCCCCTTTAACAGCTAGTGGACAATGTTTATTGTACAAGTTTGATATAATAGAAATAAATATATCATAGGATTCATCTACATTTTCAAAAAAACATCATGCCAGTCTTGATCAATTAGGTCCTTCCTAAGGCTATCAATAGCTTTATCGGCTACATATCTTCTCGAAGTCATGTTTTTTGTTCTATATCAATTCCAATTGCAATATCATGGGCTACAAACACAGGCAAATGATCCGTAATATCATTTATGAGTAATCCACCAGTTAAACTCCCCTCAGTCACATTACTAAAAATATTATCTATGAGAGTAGCAGTGTTTGCAGTTATCCTACTAGGATGTGTGATTGAAGGATACAAACCAAGGCAGAACATTGAATTTATAAAATTATCAGTTTGTGTTTGTCCATGAGGATTTAAAAGATCTATATTAAAATCACCACAGACAAAAACAAGCTTATTTTTGTTAATTGAACTGTACATTTCTGACAACTTGTCTTTAAATGTATCAATATTAGTAGCAGGTGCCCTATATACACAACTTATTATTATATTTTTAGATTTCTCTGATTTGAATTCAACTGTAACACATTCCATAACACCTTCTGTTGAAAATGACATATTCTTTACAATTTCACAATGATAAGATGACCTGATGTACAATGCAACACCCCCACCCCTTTTATTAAGCCTGTTTGTAGTGAACAAATCATAACCCTCAATCTGCACTGAGGTATTTTGTTCTTCAGTTAACCAGGTCTCAGAAACAGCTATGACAGAGAAGTTTTTGTTGAGTTGAGTTCAACAGTCCTGAATTTTGGAGATATTCATAGGAAGGCTCCTACTATTGAAATGTATTATTGTAAATATTTTTAAATTGTTCCTCTGTGAAATAGGTGCACTGCTGGTTCATGTTGAGATAAAAATGATTGTCCGGATCGATATCATGCTCAATATTGTGAGGTCTGTGATCTGTGTAGTTAAAAGTGTTCAGACGGAGCTCGTCCGCGGATGTAAATGGTTCCATACTGTCTGTTGTCATTAGAACAGAGTGTAAATACGTATAGTCTTTATATTATACATGTCCATAAAAACTACTTACACGCAGTGCTGAGTCATAATGTTTATGATGAAGTTTACTCACAGGTGTCACTTAAACCTGTCCAGGTCCGCGAGCTCTCTGATCTGAAAGGTCTTTGCTTCCTCCGGTGTTCCATTTAATTTAATCCATACTTTGCAATTTCTCGTCCAGGTTGCTTGTATTTTATTTTGTTTCCTGAGAGACCTGGCTTGCCTGGCGATGTCCGCGTTCTTCTTGGTTAGATGTTCATTGAAGTATACATCCGTTCCTCTCAACTTTTTGCCCTGCCGCAACAATTCACTCGTCTTTTCTGTTCACAAACCAGATAATGATAGCCGGTTTTGCCTTGTTGTCTTTCCTTGGAAGTGCATAGCAGGCTGAGATGGTACTGCTGTCAATATGAATATCCTTTGTATCGAAGAACTGGAGTACCTGTTGCTCCAGAGAGTGCATTTCCCCCGGTGTGTCGTCCTCGCCGCCTCCGTCACCGGCTCCGGCTGCAGCACTCGCATAAGAGCGGTGTCTGGTGTTGAGCCCACTCACAATCACATCATCCATTCTCGTATATTGTTCCAATTCATCCACTCGTCTCTCCAGAAGAAAGATTTTTTTGTCTTTTTCTATTATTAGTTTCTTTAAGTCACACACTTCCTCCATTAGTCCAAGCAGTCTTGTCTGCTGCTTTGCCACTTTGGTTATCTCTTCCGACATGAAGTTCAGAGACTGTTTAATCTCCTCCATGTCCTCACCTTGGAACTTCTTGGATGGCATTTGGGAAAAAATTCAAAAAAGTTTTTTCGGTTTATCCAGAAGTTACAGACAAACCTGTCGCTTTTCGACAGAAAACGCTGACTCACGCTGAGCTGCGTGCTCCTTAACTTGCTTGTCGCATCCCGGAGATTTTTAGTATTTAATGTGCGGTGTGCTTTTATGTCTTACATGACATCGTCTGTTAAGAGTCAGTGCATGTGTGCCCTCAGTCGCTATTCAGCACTACGTATGAATGCATGCTTGCACTACTACTGTAATTAACAGAAAAGATGCCTCCCTGAATAAATGAGTTCTGTATGCACATGGTGTGGATTCATCCAAGCATGCAGTTAGCTGTGCTAAATAAAGTAGTCTCGAATAGAAATAGCAATTAAGTCTCCACAAGTTTACTATTGCCTCCAAAAAGTTGTTCCTCTGTGTGTCCACGCAAGAAGCTGTGCATCTGTTTTCATTATCGCCACAGGTTATGGGCCCAGTATTCACTCGGGGAGGATGTTTTTGCCTTATCACCATCAGAAAGTCGCGACGAACCGCAAGCTAACGGGGTAAGATAGCAACTTAGCAAAACAAGCTAACATCATGGATTATCTAGGAACAAGTTGGTTACCTCGATCTATGTTCGACAGGGATGAGACAAAGTATGAACTGTGCGAGACTAAGCTGTTGGGTCATCTTCACTTATTAGGGTTGAAGAATATGATTTTAAACGAGCCCACTGCTGATAGTTTAGAAGTAGACGGCAAGAAGAATGCCGATGCGTATGCTGAGCTAATTCAATTTTTTGACGATAAAAGCCTCTCGCTAATTATGAGGGATGCGCCTGACAATGCTAGAAAGGTGCTGAAAATATTAAGGGAGTATTATGCCAGGAAGGGAAAACCCCGAATAATGAACTTGTATACCATGTTGACGTCGCTCCAGAAGGCGAGTAGTGGAAGTGTTACAGACTATATTATTAGGGCAGAAACCGTCATCACAGCTTTAAGGAATGCAGGGGAAACGCTAGGCGATGGCCTGCTGATAGCTATGGTTTTGAAAGGACTGCCTGAGTCGTTTAGGCCATTTGCTATACACCTAACGCCTAATGAAGATCAGATAACTTTCACAGAGTTTAAAACAAAATTGCAAAGTGATGAGGACACTGAAAAATTAACCGCAGCTAAGCAATGCGGCAACGTGATGAAAACGCAAGCTAGGCCAGGACGGCAGCCCAGCAAGTCAAGTGCGTGTGACCGCAACAATGAAGACACAGATGTAGTGTGTTTTAAGGCACCAGAGGCCATAAAGCGAGAGCATGCCAGCGAAAGACATAGTGCAGCCATTGCAAAAGTGACACTCACAAGGACGCCAATTGCAGGCGAAAAGGCCAACAAGGTGGCGCGAGAGGAAAATGCGGCGCAGACTACGCCTTCAAGGTGAGGGACACCGGAGTCCAGCAACAGCACTCACTCTCCATCCAGGAAAAGGGCCTGATGGTAGACACTGGAGCCACCTCACACATCATCATGGACGTGACCAAGTTCAAAAACTTTGATGACAAGTTCAAGCCAGAGATGCACTGTGTAGATTTGGCAGACGGTGCTTGGTACAAAGGCGTCGCACAACGCAGAGGCGATGCCAAAGTTTGCCTGGTTGACAGCAGAGGACGACAGCATACAGCAACGCTAGGGAATGTGTTGTTTATACCATCGTAACCCCAGGACATCTATACAGTAAAAGTGGCGACTGCCAGCGGAGCAACGGTCATCTTCAAACAGGGCGAGGACGCCCTGATACCAAAGGACGGTACAAGGTTTGATATTCATGTGTATGGCAGGTTGTATTATTTGCATACTGAAAGTGAAAATGACGTGTAACGGTTGTCACGATATACAGACGTGGCATGAAATACTGGGACATTGTAATTATGAGGATGTCCAAAACTTGCAAAGTGTGGTTGATGGCATGAATATTAAGGGTAAGACCCATATACCCAACCAAGAATGTGAGATATGTACTCAGGGAAAATTTATCCAGACCAGTAATACAAACCCTGATGGTAGAGCAAAGGCTCCTTTAGAAATGGTGCACATGGACTTAGCTGCTCCGATAGCTACCGAATCCATAGATGGGTATAAACATGTGCAGTCATTCACTGATGACTACTCGAGTGCTGTGTTTGTATATTTTCTAAAATCAAAAAGTGACACTGTACAGGCAACAGAAAAATTCTTTGCTGATACAGCCCCATATGGGAAAGTAAAAAGTATCAAGTCTGATAACGGTGCAGAGTTCACATGCAGGGATTTCCAAATACTTTTATGGAAAAATGGGATTTTTCGGGCATGAATACGGGGAGACGTCAGCCCCGTATTCATTCCATCAAAATGGAACCGCCGAGAGAGGTTGGCATACTCTCTATGAGATGGATGGGTGCATGTTAATTGAAAGTCAGCAACCAAAACGGCTATGGAACTATGCACTTCAAACAGCGGCCATAGTGCGCAACAGATGTTACAATAGACGTACAGGACAAACCCCTTACCAAATGTTGACAGGTAAACAGCCAAACTTATCTGCAATGCAAAAGTTTGGGTTTGCATGTTACGCATAGAAACAGGACAAGGGAAGACTTGACTCCAGAAGTAACCAGGGATGTTTTGTGGGTTATGATAAAAACAGCCCATCTTATTTTGTCTATCACCCAGATACTGATAGAGTATAAATGCACAGGTTGGTTAAATTTGTGAGCAAGGTAACTGCAGACAAACAAACCCAAACGTGAGCCAGACCCAAATGATGGAGATACCAGTGTGAGGCAGCCTAGAGCAAGCAGGATCACACAGGAGATTCAGAGTAATCCAGAGAATGCTGAAGAGCCGAGTGTACAAAATCAAAGTGTGCCGGGTCAAAGGTCACAGGTGATAGCCCAATGACTATGTCTGAGGACAGTAACCAGACACTACAAACTGAGACAAATGGTGAATCTGGGAGGGGGAGGTACCCGACTACAGTCAGGAAGAAACCAAGCCACTTACAGGACTTCTTACCTGAAGACAGTGATAGTGATGAGATTCAAACTACAATAGATTACTGCTACAGAGCAATATGTGGCATACCACAGACATTTCAGAAGGCTGTGACATCAGCTGACACAAAAGAGTGGGTCAAAGCCATGGATGAGGAAATCCAGTTGGTAAGAGAGAACAACACATTTACCCTGACAAGTCTGCCGAAAGCCAAAAAGACTGTGGGGGGTAAATAGGTTTATTCAATTAAAAGTGACTTTGGAGGGACTGACAAATACAAAGCCAGGTTTGTGGCCAAAGGCTACAGCCAGAGGATGGGGATGGACAACGGAGAGACCTTTTCCCCCATGGCGAACTTGACTAGTTTAAGAGCATTGTTGCGAAAAGCAGCACAGGAAGATTTACTTTCTGCATCAAATGGATATAAAAACTGCATACTAACATGCTCCCATAGACTGCGAAATATACATTGACCAACCGGAGGGTTATGAAGTCAAATCAGACACCGGTGAAGGTTTATTGTGTTAACCAGAAAAATCTCTTTATGGTCTAAAACAATCTGGCCGTAATTGGAATAGGATATTGCATGATTGTTTAACTGAAAATGATTTTACACAAAACCCAGCAGACCATTGTGTCTATGCTAAGGAGATGGACGCTGGGAAGGTAATAATCATATGGGTCGATGACCTGATAATTGCAGCTAGCAATGAAAAGACACTGAGGGAAGTCAAAGAATTGTTTTCAGCCATATTTAAAATGAAAGATTTAGGAAGGCTAAAACACTTCCTGGGTTTTGATTTCGAACAGAATGATGGATGTGTAAAACGGGAACCTATGTTAACAAGATTTTACAGAGGTTTAATATGCAAAATTGTAGACCAAAAGAAACGCCCTGTGATCAGAAACTAAATTTTACTGAGGATGTGAAAATGGATGATGTCAGGATGTATAGGGAGGCGGTAAGGCCTGATTTAAGCTTTGTGGTAAGCAAACTGTCACAATTATTTTTCCGAACCTACAGAGGAGCAATGGGTCACTGTGAAACACGTGCTCAGGTATCTAAAAGGCACAACAGAAAAAGCAATATATTTCAGAAAAAAATGACAGTGAGAAGCTAGGTCTACTAGCTTACAGTGACGCCGACTGGGCAGCAGATGCCTCTGACAGGCGTAGCACCACGGGATATTGTGTTAGCCTCAGTAACAACAGTTCTTTAGTTTCATGGAAAACTAGGAAACAGCCCACAGTAGCACTCTCCACTTGTGAGGCAGTATACATGGCTCTGGTCTCAACCATACAAGAGTGTATATATCTAGAACAACTGCTGGAGGGTATTGATGGGTACAAATACTCACAAACAATAGTCCATGAGGATAATGAGGGAAGAATTGCCCTAGCCAAAAACCCTGTGAGCAGACAGCAGTGTAAACACATAGACATAAAATACCACTTCATAAGATCTACTGTGAATGAGGGGAAAATTAAGTTGGTGTATTGTTCTGCTGATGAGATGGTTGTAGATTTAATGACCAGGCCTGTAACTAAGTTGAAACTGGAAAAGTTTGCTGGAACCATGTTTGGAGTTTAAAATGTGTGAAAAGATCCATACTATATTTTTGTTTAATTTTGGAGTATAGCAACTTGAGTACAAGTGGGGGTATTAAGTGTCAGTGCATGCATGCCCTCAGTTGCTACACATGTTGTGCATGTACTATTCTGTGCTGTAATTCTTTGTGGGTGCTATATAATAATTATACCACTGTGAGGCACTACGTATGGACGCATGCTTGCATTACAACTGTAATTAAAAGAAAAGAAAAAATGCCTCCCTGAATAAATGAGTTCTGTATGCACATAGTGTCAATTCGTCCGAGCATGCAGTTAGCTGTGCTAAATAAAAGTCTCAAATAGAAATAGCAATTAAATCTCCACAAGTTTATTGCCTCCGACAAGTTGTTCCTCCATGTGTCGACGCAAGAAGCTGTGCATCTGTTTTCATTATCGCCACATCGTCGATCCTAGAAGGCATTTTCAAAGCATTATCTAGCTAGCTCCTGCGATTTTTGTCGCATTAAATTGCCCATGAACATAATGGAGGTTTCTGGATTTGGGCCAGGTCACGGTCCGGAAGCCTCCAGAACCGGGTCGGTCAAAAAAGTTTCAGATTAATAAAATGCGATTAAATTTAACTGAATTTAAATTGAAATATTAAATATCATGTCTATTTAGTTTTTAATTGTGTCTGATCAGTATTTGGCGTAAATTATAGGCTTTCAGCTTCAAAACAAACGTATGCTTCCAACCGTTCATCGAAACAGATAATGTGCGCAGATCTTAAAAATTCAAAGATGAGGCTATAAAAGCAGTTCAGGCTACTCTATACTCAAGTAGTTCGGGTGAATAACCCAACAAAAGCAGACAAGAAGCGAGTTTTCTGGGATAAGTTGAAGTTCAGGCAGCTCTAAGCTGAAACAGCGCTTGGGCAGAAAATAATTGATGCGGACTTTCCCAGCTTTGATGGATTTGATATCTTGCTAATTTGGGTGAAAGCTGAGTAAACTTTAACAGCTAATAATTAATGAACACACTTGTCATAATGTTTTCTGTCTTCCCAGAGATGTATGAAGAAAAATCCTATTCCAGTAGCCGAAGTCAAAAATGCCAAATATGTTGGTACGCAATTGAGCTTCCCTTCAAGTTTTCTGCCGCGCATTTTTAATTTTTGCTGCGCATGCACAGCAGCACACCAATTGCACACCCCTGATAATATCATTAAAAGATTTAGGGAATTGGCAGAAATCTCTGCACGCAAGAGACAAGGCAATAAACCAATTTTGAATGGGCGTTAATTTTCAGGCCCTCAGGCAGCACTGCATTACAAACAGACAGTATTTTGTCGTGGAAATCAAAGCATGGGCTCAGGAACACTTCAATAAACCACTGTCAGTGAACAGTTTGTCCCTGCATCCACAAATGCCATGTAAAACTGCCATGTAAAAATGAAACTATAGATAAACAAGATCTAGAAACGCTGCCACCTTCTCTGGGCCCGAGCTCATTTATGATAGACTGAGGCAGAGTGGGAAAACTGTCCTGCAGTCCGACCAATCAAAATGTGAAATTCTTTTTGGAAATCATGCACCCTGCATCCTCCAAACTAAAGAGGAGAGGAATACTCCAGCTTTTAATCAGCACACAGGTTAAAAGCCAAAATCCATGATAGTATGGAGGTGCATTAACGCCCATGGGTTCCTTGAACGTCTGTGAAGACACCATTAATTCTGAATGATATATACAGGTTTAGGAGCAAAATATACTGCCACCCAGACATCATTTTCAGGGCAGACCTTCCTTATTTCAGCAAGACAATGCCAAACACCATATTCTGCATGTTTTACAACAACATGGCTCCCTACCAATAGAGTTGGAGAGCTAAACTGGCCTGCCAGCTGTCCAAACCTGTCACCCACTGAAAACATTTGGCACATTATGAAACAATAAATGTAACAAAGGAGGCCACAAAGTGTTGAGCAGCTGAAATCCTACATGTAGCAAGAACGGGAAAACATTCTGCTTTCAAACCTACAGCAGATGGTCTCCTAGCCTGGAATCCATCCGTATCAAGCTTTGGTCGCTCCCAACGGTCACTTGCTTGTACGTCTGGCCTCACTCGGTAGGCCAGTGCTTGACTTTCAAATATTCACACAAAATCCATGCGAGATCTGTGATCGGCTCACAGTCGCAAGGGTGCCCCCCTCCCCCCTTTAGACAGACTTAAAAATAAATAAAAATACCACAGTTCTGCATTCAACGGAAGTCCCGTCTCCCGGCTCGTGTTTATACGAGTATTCATCTGAGTGGCAGCAGAGTCTCTGGGCAATGAGCGAGCTGGGAGGCGGGACTTCCGTTGAATGTGCGAGCTTACTGTGGTATTTTATTATTTTTAGCGAAAAATAACCGCGTTTCCAGAGTTCTGAGGATACAAGTGGACAAAGCAGACTTGGATTATACTGGACGATGCGTTGGACGATGGTTTGAAAGTTTGTCAACGGACGTTTTGTGGAGTTTTCCCATTGCTACTGGCCTGGTGACCCCATTTGCTTCCAGCAAAAAAAGGAATTTGGATAATTTTTCAAAACTCTCCAGTGGCCATAAAGTTGCGCCAGGTGAAGAACAACTTGGTCCGTTCAAGACATCTAATGGTGAGTAATTGATATACAAATTATAGTCTTTGGGTGGAGTATCACTTTAATTTAGCTGATGCAATCATGCCCTTCGATCTATAGCTAATGCCAATTACAGTGAAATACGTTATGTAATTTGAGTATTATTTAATTTCGCCTTTATTATACCGGGGAATCCCACAGAAATAAACAAAATGCAGATATGGCCAAACATTATCCTGTTCAAAACCTAACAACCACTCCAAGAGTAAACGCAAACAAGCCACAATCTAATTTTTAAGCTCATGTCAAATAACATTCACGAATGCCGTTGCTGGCCAGCTAACTCATATTCGATTGGTGGTTCTCGCCAAGAGCAGAAAACATGAATATTCATATATTCACTTCATTAGTGACGTAAGGGCTAAACGCTGACTATACGACTGAGGCCAGACTGACAAGTAAGTGACCTTTGGGAGCGACCAGCACTTTATCAGTATGGATTCCAGGCTAATAGTCTCCTAAAATGCTTAAAGAGTGTTGGTAAAAGGAGAGGTGATGCAACTCAGAGGTGAACATACTCCTGTTCCAACTATTTTGAAATGTGTTGCTGGCATCGGATTCAAAATAAGCATATATTTTTCAAAAATAAAAAAAACTTTCTCAGTTTTGACATCTGATTTGTTGTCTTTGTACAATTTTCAATTAAATATATTGCTTAAAATTAGCAAATCATTGCATTCTGTTTTTATTTACATTTCACACAGCGTCTCAAATTTTCTGGAAATGAGGTTATATGACAAACAATGGCAATGTTAAAAAATGAACTGTGGCCCCAAGTGAAAGCATCATGTGCGCACCTTCTTTGAAACTCTCTGCAGTTCCTCGCTGGCAGTGCTGATGTTGTTAGTGGTCTCCTTTGCCAGTTTTAGGGCACCAGCAGATGCACTTGCAGCTCCGTTACACCCCTCCCCACCACACAGCCTGTGTCCCCCCTCATCATGACAGCCAGCTCCCCCACACAGGCTGTCTGCACAGCTGTCATTCGCACTTGCATTTGCATGGCCACCACAAACCTGGAAAAACAGTTATACATGCAGGAACCATAGGTACTGAAGTGGACGCTTTTAGCCAACTGGTATATAGGCCATAAAGCATGACAAAAGAGCACAGGAAGGAGGTCAGTTGACATCATATCCGAAGTCATACTCAGAAAAAAGTGACATACAAGACTGTATTAATCCTAATAAATGTATCCTGTTCCTGTACAATGAAAGAGCTTAAGTAAAGGACCCATATAATGCAAATTACTTCTTCCCAGTTCAGTCCGCCAGAACAGTGGTGTCAATCATTTCAAACAGCCCAAAGAAGGCTGACTTAGACGCCAATACACCTCAGGCATAACACCGTTCTCCAATTCAGTGTATTAAATTTGCGGTTAGAAATTCCGGCTCTTTTCTATGTCTCAAACTGACATGCTTGGTATAGGTCGTACACTACCAGCACAGCCTGGGTGCTCGTTACCTCCCACAGCCTTGCTCAACCCCCCCACCGCTTTTGTCAACAACAATGTCCAGGACAGAGTTATTCACATCTGCTCGTGTGTCTTCCTCATTTCTCATCAGACTGCTTTTCGAATGAGAGCCAAACAAAACCAGATTTGAAAAAAGGAAGGACGTTTCTCCAATTGTCCAAAAAGAAAGTGGAAACTTGGAATCCATGCGTGTGTGTGTGTGTGTATTTATGGTGCTTAAATTTATTAGACCACCTGTCATAAAAAAACAGAGAACAGAAAAAAAGAAATTTGTCTTTTTTTCAAACAAAAAAAATTTTGTTATTTCTTTGGTCAATAAACTGAAACCAATAAATAGTCCTCATTCACACATAAAAACAAAAAAAAACTACATTTTGTATGGCCTCCTTTGGCCTTGATAACAGCTTGCCTTGCATTCAACCACTAAAACTAATTTTTATGTTCAGGAATGCAAGAAAGTAACTTATTTGGCATCTTAATTAAAAAAAAAAAAAATCTGCTTAACAATTTTTTCTGCTTTTTTGTAAAACAGTAAATTTGAGAATTCATGGATAACAACAATAATTATACTTTAGAATAAAAAATATCATTTCAATTAAAGAGCTTGCTTATACAGATGGATTAACCATTACAGAAACCTAAAAATTATTTTGGTGATTACCAACAGAGTTAATTTCGGGCAGCTGTAGCATAAACCTTACATTGGGTGGTGGTCTAAAAAATTTGTTTAGCACTGTATATATAAATATACATAAACTCCATGCCCAAACAATGGAGTAGCGATATCATCAGTGCAGGTCCATTTCACCTGCGGTGTTCTATAAAGCAGTCACGTCAGATTAAATACTGATAATACTGGCGCATAATTCAGATTTATCAGCCAGTAACTCTGTCTCAATGGATGATACGTTTTCAACTAAGGCCACCTGCAGCTTAGTCTTAAAAATAGCCACCATCTCTTTACGAAGGGAGGAGAGCAACTCCGCCTTGAAATCCGAGAGAGAAATAACATCTTCATGTAGGGCAGCTGCGTCGGAAGGAAAAGAGGCGTCACTACGAGGTAGGGATGATGTGAACAGAGCAGGTCGCTGAGATGGAGCAGATGAAGTGCTCGTTGTTTTAGATTTAGGAGACATACTGATGAACAAAAAGTCAAAATTAGCGTAGTTGACAAAAATTTCACCAAAAAAAAAATAGAACAGTGTGCCAAAAATAGGAGTTAATGCGGAGTATTGCGGGAGCCCTAAAAACCATGTCCTACTCTATTGATCGTTCACCCAGAAGTCCTTTTGGGCAATCCAAGAATCTAACACCATGATATGGGACCTTTTAAACAGCTCTGATAAAGTAGATCTATTTATGGAAGAAAAATAGAATTTCAGTGAACAGAATGAAGAGGCTGAGTTAAAAAGACTCAATAAGAGCAAGATACTTCATGAAAATCTGACCCACATTGTCTACCAAGTCTCAAGAGGCTTTTGCTATATTGCTCACCTTGTCGCTCACATGGTCAACCTTCCTGGCCAGGTTGTTGGCTTTATTGCGCAGCTCTTCCAGGGATTTCTTCTGAGCTGCCAATGTGCGCTGGAACCTGTCCTGTCTGCTTTTGAGCAAATCCTCTGCTTGCCTCCGTGTCTCCTGTGACTGTTTTACTGGACTGTTGGCACCGGATACGGAGGCATTGCATTTCAGTTCTGCTTCCTGAGACTCCCGGTAGTACTTACGGATATTGTCCAATTGCCCTGTAATGAAGGAGGGAATGCACTGTTTATATGCTCTGTTATGACTATGAGCAGGGCTCGACATTGACGCTTATCCGGGAAAAGTAGATTTTATTGTCGGACAAGTGGAAGAGAAATTTACATGCCCCACCGGACAAGTTAAAAGTCACTGAAAAAATTCAGTGTATTCACTTTATGTGCCCCTAAATTCAATTTGCTAAATGAATACATTTAGCATACCGATTTGAAACAAAAAACATTTTTTCCTCTCGACACGTCTAACCAGCGTCCAACTCAAATGCTTTGATTGACCGATCAGACACACAAACACGGACACACATGCGCGTGCACACATATATTCAGTAGGAACCGCTTCCATCAGAGGAGCAGCGATGTTTCTCAAGGCTCCGCAAACCGGGCAAGCTCAAGGAAAAGCCCCAAGAAGAAAAACAGCAACTGCACCTTAGCCGAACGAATCGAAAAGGGAGAGAAAATTTGTAGAGAGCTGGCGGGAGGAATTCGACTGGGTGCAGTACGAGGGAGGTGTAATGTTCTGTTACATCTGCCAGACACATCCCAACTTGGCAGACAAAAAACTCAAACACACACACACACACAGCAGGGCTGTACAATGCGACATTTATGTTGCACGCGCGACTTGAAACTTGGTCTGTGCGATGAATAAAAAATGATATAGCACCGGTGCGATGAGCGACAGAGAAAGAGTGAGACGTGAATCAATGCCACCTCGCTGCAGCACCGATAGTTAAGCTGCTTGTTTCATTTATCGTTGCAGTATATTTTGGATTGTGTCTTGACTATATTTAGTGTTTCATATTGTTTGTATTTAGTAACATCGCCAGTGCTTCGGTCGCGACTGACCTAACTCACTAGTTGACGGAGACATTCGCGGGTTTATTAAACGTTTCCAAGGTAACAGTGTAGGATTGTGGGTAATGTAGTACTTCTCCGTGACATGTATAGAACTATTTTTTTCCAAAACAAGGTTGATTTCATGTGGACTTGTAGTTTCTACAGGAGCAGATATCATTGTTTTCCAGTCTCCTAGCTTGTGGTCAGTCTGTTTTCGATGTTTACGACATTATAGCTGATAAGCGCAATCCTAGTCACTGAATATCAGTGGGATTTCACCTCCGGAACCTCACTGCCCAGGTTTATCAGTATACAAATTGGTAGTTGAATTGTTTGGTTAAATAATTTAATTTTAAATGACTCATGCAGAGGCAGCAACCCAAACATGCCAGTTTTTACTATGTAGTTAGGCCTACAGTCGACTGTGCACTAATGATTGGTTGGAAAAAAGTGTTTAATTAATTTTATGATGTTAATAGCATCATGTTGAGAAATAACTTTATTAAAGTAAAAGTCCTGCATTCAAAATGTAATTTAATAGTAAACAGGCAAATACACAGGCAGACAGACCAAAAACAATATGCCCCCGAATCTTCGATTCCGAGGGCATAAAAAGTACATTTTTGTCATTTATACCTGGACAAGTGACTTAAGCCAGGACAAGTGAAAGGTAAATTTACTCAAGTGCCTCAAAAAGTTAATGTCAAGCCCTGCTATGAGCCAGTTTCAAAAGCCCCCCTCCCTTATAAGAAATATAAAGTAGTATCACATAACAAATAGGGTATAGCTTGCAGAGCTAGTTAAGTTACACAACTTGAGATAAGCCCTCATTCTCATAAAAACTCCCATGCATATCTGCAACTGCTCCGCCCCACTGTAAGTAAGGTTATTAGTGCCATGGGCCATTGCACAGAGGCACTTGTCTCTGCAGCTATGCAAAGGCAATCTATAGGTCAAACGTAGAGAAACCTGTCCAAGTCTCATCGGCCCTCATTTATCAAACTTGCGTAGGATCTGGTGTAGATTCTGGTGTAAATATCAGCGTTCGCCAGGTGTCACGTCTGATTTACTAAAAATGTGTACGTTGCAGATTTCGGTGTAGAACTGGCGTGGCGTTCATAAATCTGGCGGCTGAAACCATCGTAATTTACATGACACGCCCCTATAAATTCATGCTCCGGGAGGCATAGTCCTGCCCACTTTACGAAATGGACTCTCGAAAGACGGCAAAGAAGAAAGAACTTCACTGAGGAGGAAATATCGCCGGCCTGCTGATAAAACATCGTATGTACAATTTAGTAAGAAAAAAAAAAATTGAATGTTCACGATAATAACATAAACATGGCAAAATACAAAATTTTTTTTTTTGATTGGATACATTCTTGGAAGAAAAATAGTCATCCTACCCGAACACAATTCACCTGCATTCTTACATGCAAAATGAAACTTTTTTTTTTTTTTTTTTTTTGCTCCTGTAAAGTTTATCATTTTGAAGATACGAGGTTTTATCAGCAGGCCGACGATACAAATTATCACGTCCGAGATGGAGAAAAACAAAATAATTTTATTTGGAAGCCTTACTGTGGCATAAAGGGAGCCCAGAAGGCTGCAGTTTGGAAAACTATTGCTGCTGCGGTTGGGGTGGAAAACCGGAGTGCAGCAGAGGTTTGATTTAATTCATTAACAAATCGAAGTGACTATTCGCACTTAAAAGTGCATCCATGACCGAAATTCTTGTTAGACGCATTTATTAGTGTGGCTAAGATGCCCATTTCTCCATTGCCCACGCTTACTTTAAGTGTGTCCAAAGCTACATTTTTTTTTTTTTTGGCTGAACTTATTTTAAGCGGTACTTTCTAAGCGGCACTGGAATGGTCATCAGCTGGAGCACTTATAAACTTCATGTTACATAACCTACATAATTGACAATCCAAATGCTTTACATGTAGGTTAAAAAAGTGGTCCGATTTTAAGATCGCCACCAAAAAACGGGTTGCTGCGCTCAGGCACAGCAGCGCACGGACCAGTGGAGGCCAACCAGACTCGAACCTCCAGCTGTCTCCGGTCGAGGAGCCCCCTCCATCGTAGGAATACGAGGCGGCCGGGGCACGGATGAGTCCCCACCGCCTCGATCGGAGCTGCATGAGGGTAATTGTTAAAATACAGTCTGCATTTCGCTTAATCAAATTGATTGTAATTGTCAGCCGTCTGGCCTTACAAGCAGGTTGTCTCAAAATATAAGTTTAATTAATTTCTCAACACAGGTGTCTTATTTATTTATTTATTTATTTATTTATTTATTTATTCATTTTTTAGGCTATTTATTTATTCATTCATTTATTTAGCCTATTTATCTATTCAGCCTATTTATGATTTTACTAATAAGAGTAACAACAGCATGACGTCCACATCGCTGCATATGGTTTATTACTCATTTTGACAGCTGCGCTCGTTCCTGCATGTTGTTCGCTGGTTTCAAATTTGCGACACCTGGTCAGACCTGGCGTGAGATTTTTGCGGACCGTTCGCTCACGTTCAGATTGATAAATGCCGATCCTTGTGGGAGTTTTGGCTTACACCCATTTTTTTGGTGTACGCACGTTTGATAAATGAGGGCCATTGTGACATGACTCATGATTTTTCATAAATGGACATAAAGCACAGAGAGTGTTGACCAAGTCCCAGTCAACTCCATGTCAAAGGAGCTGTTTCATGATTACTTCTCATGCTCAGAACTTCCATCCTAACACAGTGAATCTGCTGCCTGCAAGTCATAATCTGATTCCATCCTTGCCAATCTGTCTCAAGTGAGAACACGACAAAGACAAGATATTTAATGTTCAAACTGATAAACTTTATTATTTTTTTTTGGAAATATTCGCTCATTTCAAATTTGATGCCTGCAACACGTTCCAAAAAAAGCTGGGACAGGGGTACATTTGCCACTGTGTTACATCACCTGTCCTTTTAACAACACTCAATTAGCGTTTGGGAAGTGAGGACACTAATTGTAGCTGCTTTGTATGTAAAATTCTTTCCCATTCTTTCTTGATGTACGACTTCAGTTGCTCAACAGTCCAGAGTCTCTGTTGTCGTATTTTGCACTTTATAATGCGCCACACATTTTCAATGGGAGACAGGACTGCAGGCAGGCCAGTCTATTACCCGCACTCTTTTACTACAAAGCCACGCTGTTGAAACACGTGCAGAATGTGGCTTGGCATTGTCTGGCTGAAATAAGCAGGGACGTCCCTGAAAAAGACATCGCTTGGATGGCAGCATATGTTGCTCCAAAACTTGTATGTACCTTTCAGCATTAATGGTGCCTTCACAGATGTGCAAGTTACCCTTGCCATGGGCACTAACACATCCCCATACCATCACAGAGGCTGGCTTTTGAACTTATTGCTGATAACAATCTGGATGATCCTTTTTCTCTTTAGCCCGGAGGACACGACGTCCATGATTTCCAAAACAATTTGAAATGTGGACTTGTCAGACCACAGCACACGTTTCCACTTTGCATCAGTCCATCTCAGATGAGCTTGGGCCCAGAGAAGCCAGCGGCGTTTCTGGCTGTTGTTGATATATGGCTTTCACTTTGGATGGTAGAGTTTTAACTTGCACTTGTAGATGTAGCGATGAACTGTGTTAACTGAAAATGGTTTTCCGAAGTGTTCCTGAGCCCACATGGTAATATCCCTTACGGAATGATGTTGGTTTTTAATGCAGTGCCGCCTGAGGGACTGACGGTCACGGGCATTCAATGTTGGTTTTCAGCTTTGCCGCTTATGTGCAGAGATTTCACCAGATTGTCTGAATCTTTTGATGATAAATATGGGCTGTAGATGATGAAATCCCTAAAATCCTTGCAATTGTGCATTGAGAAACGTTGTTCTTAAACTGTTGGACTATTTGCTCACGCAGTTGTTCACAAAGTGGTGAACCTCGCCCAATCCTTTCTTGTGAATGACTGAGCCTTTCGGGGATGCTCCTTTGATACCTAATCATGACACTCACCTTCCTCCTGAGCATTCCTCAACTTTTCCAGTCTTTAGTTGCCCCTGTCCCAACTTTTTTGGAAAATGTTGCAGGCCTCAAATTCTCAAAAAAAAAAAAAAAAAAAAAAAACAATAAAATTTATCAGTTTGAACTTAAAATATCTTGTCTTTGTAGCATACTCAATTGAATACAGGTCGAAAAGAATTTGCAAATCATTATATTCTGTTTTTATTCATGTTTTACACAACGTCCCAACTTCATTGGAATTGGGGTTTGTATATGGCCGGATATTTAGAATGGTAAACTAGGGAGACAGCTTATTCAGTGTCTTAAGAATGTTTCCAATAAAAGTGCGCCAATTTCAGTTTCAGACACGTGCAGCATTAATTTTCTTTCATGATGAAAAGATAAGCAGAGTTAAGGCAGGGAAACAGCAAAATACAAGGAGACGATGTGAGAGCCAAAAGGAAACTTAAATGTTTCACATGTTAAAATGAATGAATGATTTACAACTCTTATAGCCTACACACCGGAGTTGATATAATGTCTTGCCAACTCTTCATGCGATGAAACAATGCTAACAAATCTGTTTTGAAAATGTGCTTCTGTTTTCTTTTTTTTTCAGAATAAAATTCAAATTAACGTTGCTTATTTCCACACAAACATCCTGTTCAAAACCAAACTACTACTCCAGAGTTAACGCTCGCTAGCCATATTTGTAATGCTAAATATAGCCATTAGCCATGTAGCAAAATGCCTAAGGATGCAAAGTAAAATTTAATATAAATGCATCATACAGATATAAGACAGATGCTTGTATATTCCAACATTTACTGCAAACACATCGCTCAAAATACTTCTGCAACCGTGCCCACTTAGGAGACCGAAAGTATGACCAATTTCTTACAATGGGGGTTTATTGGGGATGATTGGTCTTCCTTCGTAAAACGTCTAAGCCAAAATCAATATGGTTCATCCCTGATGTAATAGCAATCCACCCCAAATATTTCAGAGATATCCATTCATTACTTTTAGAGTTATATTGTACACCAACAGGCAGACAGACAACCATCGCAAGCAAAACATAACCTCCTTGGCAGAGGTAATTAGCTTAATTATTTTTCTTATTTTAAAACTCCACTGTCAGCTCAAGCCAGGTGGGGTGTGGGGATGGAACAAAGAGCCATATGAAGACAAGCGTGGATTTTTTCTGTTTAACTTTTGATTTTTCCATATTAACTGAGTTTATACATGACATTTGTATGATGCATTTGCATAATGCGACATAGAAACTTGAACTTATATGCTTCATGCCTGCTTGGAGTGCCTGCAGTCAAGCTGAGAATAGGAGTCACCTTCAAAGCCAGCCGTAAGGAAGTTCTCCAGCTGACGCTGGAGCTGGGTCAGCGTGGCATTTATGTCCCTGAGTTCCTGCTGAGCCTGAGTCAGGTTCTGCTGCACTTCCCCACGCTTCAGCACAGTCTCATTCAGCTCCCGAGTAATACCCGTCAGTCGTCCATCCGTGAGCACAATCTCTGCCCTGAAACAGAGAAACAGGCATACCCTGAGCTTTCAACTTACTTCATTTTGGCAATCAAGGTGCATGACTGTGATTGTGAACAAGACTGGCATCGCCAGTATTACCAAGTACAATCCTTCCAAAACATGTTTTCATAAAAACAAAGACAAATTAAAAGCATAAGAACTTGGACTCATGCCTAGATTTTAGGATGAACATAGTTCAAACTCACACCAGAGGTTCGAGTGAACCAGAAACTCAACTGGTCTGCCACACCCATTCGGGAGTGGGGTACAAAGCTGAAACAAAATGCAAAGCTAGTTTATGTCCTAAAGGTGTCATTTGCAAGGTTTCTCCAAATTTGATCAATATTTGTGACCACTAGAGGGTACAGGTCATTCAAATAGGGGTCTATGGGTGAAGGAATGTTGAAAGCTACAGAATGACCACTTTTACAGTTATTTTCAAAACCCATCATTTATATTTTGAGACCTTTTGTATACTACTTGAAGTAGCAAGTTTCAGCTCTTCATCAGAATTACAAATGTTTGAAATTGACAACTTCAGTTTTTCCATATGACCAACCTACTGCTGTTGAGGATCATATTTCAATATTTCTCATCATATTCATCAGTAAATCAATAACCATATAGAATAACCATAAAAAATAATCATAATCAGTAACCATATTATGTATGCAGCAGTAACACACACACACACACACACACACACATACACATGCACAGGCACAAGCAGCACATGTACACATGCACAGACACACACATATACAAGCAGTTCACACACACGAGCAGTGCACACAGACACATGCACACACACATACACATGCACAGGCAAAAGCAGCACACATACACGTACACATGCACACACACACACACACACACACACACACACACACACACATACAAGCAGTTCACACACAGACACACACATACAAGCAATTCAATTCACACATGCATGAGCAGCTCACACACACAGGCAGCAGGCTTCTGTAGCTTTGATTAGTAGGCAGGCTTCTGTTTGGTTGATTCGAAAACATAATCAGGTGATGTATTTGATTTCTGTAGCTTTGATCAATATTTGTTCAGTAAAATCATTAGTTGTTACTGAAAACATAATCAATTGAATTATTTATGTATCTATGTGTATCCTATACCTTTGGCTGTATTTTTCCTCTCTTAACTAATTTCCCTCTCCTTTTTAGTGTCATGCATGCTTATCTTTTGGTTGCAGTTTTCAAAGCAAGTTCGCTGTGTTTTGGTTTGCCTGTCTCAGGGAAAACCTGGGACCCAACTAAATGTCCTCTTAAACAAGTAGCAATGAAGTTGTTATTTTACAAAAGATGCCAATTAATGATAAAAAGAGAAAAACAAGTAACATGGAGACACCACATGATTGTACCACTGAAAAACAAGTAAGAAGCTGACATTACGTTATTGAACCATTGTAGCGTGAGAAGGCTGAAAGACCATATTTGGAAGATATTTCCTGTGATGAAGGTATAAAAACTGGGTGTGATAGGCAAGATGTCAGTTCTTCTTGCGCAACAGGAACTCGGCTTTATATTCATTAACATGCCACAATAAAGCCTAATTGTCTGAAGAATCTGTCTCTCTCCAATTGCTTGAGGATGGGGGAACCTCATGAAATGAAAATATGTCTGAATGAAAACAACGACACTGCCTGAGGGGGTACAGGGCTAAAATGCAATCCCAAACTAGTTTATGTGCTAAAGATGTTGCATACCAAGTTTTGTTAAATTTGACTGATATCTGTGACTGCTCCAGGTTACAGGTTTAATTGAGTATGGACAACAGACAACAGACAACAACGATGGACAAAGCAATTTACACCATATTAATAACAGCTGGTCAATGGGTGAAAAATTCCCCATATCACCGGAACATGCTGAATGTTAGCTTCTGCAAATAGCTATGATAGACTGATTAGAGAGGAATGTGAAAACTTTTTTCATTGAGGAAACTATTCCCAAGATAGTCACATGATTATTGCTACCCGAACCTCATGTCATCAATGGCCTGGATGATCTGATTGTAGATCTTCTCGTCACCATTTTGGATCAGGTCCTTGACAAGGGCTAGCTTTTCCTCCAGAGCCCTGACTCTCTCGTCACTGGCGCCGGGGACAACCCCACTCTGCAAAATGCCCTGGATGGTCTGGTTGATGCGGTCCAGTTCATGCCACAGCCGGCGCGCAATGGCGTCCCATTCGTTGAAGCACGGGTGGCACGGCACACACTTTGGGAAGGTGCCCGTGAACCCGCGAGAACACTTGTCGCAGTGCTGACCTGATGCACCCTCTCTGCATTCGCACGCCCCTGTCACATGGTGGCACTGCAGTGTCTCTGAGCCCAGCGGGTGACAGTTGCATTCTAGCAGAGCATCAAAAAGTAAATAAAACACATCAGGCCAAATGCAACAGCAAAACAGCCACTACTGAATCCTGACAAGGTGTCATAATCATTGAATTGATTGTCACTGGCATTAGGTGTAGTCTTCCAGCAAATATTCACTGTTAAATGCCCAGTATTAAATTAACTCTGATGAAGTACTTATGGCCCCAACCATGGCCATAAAACAGTTGAATTTACACTGGACATTTCACTGTGCTCACCAGCCTTTCACTAAAGTAAGAAAGGGGAGGGTGTTGAGACTAATTATAATGTTTCATTGGGCTTATGTCCTCCCGAAAGCAAAGGACATCCTGTTTTACCCCCTGTCCACAATTCCGTAATTCCGTGACTCCCTAAGTTCGAAACACTACCATTTCCAGATCATATCTCATAAACTATTTGAAATTTTTAGAAGAAACTTGGTACATGGTACATGCTTAGAAGTAGTGGTAAACTATTGCCTTTTGCTGTTTGGGTGATTCTGAGATTTTTATTTTATTTATTTTCAGATTGTTTTTATTTTACCTTATTGATTAGTTTTCATTTGTATCTTGAATGCTATGTTGTATATTGTGGCTGTATTTCAGTTGTTATTTTTCATGTAATGTTTACATGATAGGAACTATTTATGGGCTGACTACCTCTTGATACTATGATCTAAATTATTTTTCGTTTTTTCCTGGTTTCCAGACAACAGTTTCAACTCTGTAGAATTTATCTGGGAGTCGGGGGACATCACAGAGCATCACATGCACATTGCACTAGTTTTTTTTTTCTTCTTGAAATTGCTCATTGTTATTGGTTAATTAACCACTTGCATATATAAGGACATTGCATATTTGTGGACAAGGCTGCAACAAGATCAGTACAGGAGCTTGAAGGTGATGAAAAAGCAAAGGGTGAGATAAGGATATTGTTCTTGACATTGTACCGTGGCACTGGACCTGTGGGTTTCCCCAGTGCAGTTGCTCACACTCTGAACACACCCTCCCGCCAAACCCCAGCTGGCACTGGCACTGGCCACTGAACTACAAAAAAAAAGAGAGGGAGGAAGAGAGAGAGATCAATATCTTAAAAGCTGAGCTCCCGCATAATAGCAGAAAAACCAAAATTTTTTTTGCAGTTAAAACAATAGAATTGCAGAGAAGACCAAATAAAACCTTGAGGAACATTAAATGAAGCAATAAAACAAAACAAAAAACTAAATAAGAAACTCATAATAGGTACAGTATTTATTAGTCAATTTTTTTGGCTTTGTCAAAATTGGCAATTAGCATTTTATGTACTGGGAGAATATAGTCTGGTAAGATGAGACTAAAATTGAACTCTTTGGGTGTCATAGCACACACCATGTTTGGAAGACAAACGGCACTGCACATCACACCCAAAACACCATACCGACAGTTAAGTTTGGAGGTGGGAACATCATGGCGTGGGGCTGTTTTTCAGCATATGGTACTGGCAGACTTCATATGATTCAAGGAAGGATGAATGGAGACATGTACCAAGACATACTTGATAATAATCTGCTGCCAATTACCAGGATGCGAAAGATGTAACAAGGGTGGACATTTCAGCAAGACAATGATCGCAAACGCACAGCTAGGGAAACTGTCAATTGGTTTCAGAGAAAGAAAATAAAGCTGCTAGAATGGCCCAGACAATCACCTGACTTGAATCCAACTGAAAATCTTTAGAAAGAACTGAAGATCAGAGTTCAGAAAAGAGGCCCCCGGAACCTTCAAGATTTGAAGACAGTTTATGTGGAAGAATGGAAAAAAATCACACCTGAGCAATGTATGCAACTAATTTCTCCATACAGAAGGCGTCTTGAAGCTGTCATTACCAAAAAAGGCTTTTCTACTAAGTATTAAGTAACTTTCAGTAAGCGTGTTCAATACTTTTTCCCTGTGTCATTCAATTTTATCACACATAAATTAATTTATGAACTATTTGTTTTTATTTCTTTGTATGTGTGGATTACTTGGGTTGTGACCGATATCTGGTGAAAATTTCATCTCAATAGCCCCATAAGAAATATATTTACTGAGAAAAATGTTGACACGTTCAATACTTATTTTCCCCATACATTCCTAGACATCAAGGACCTGCCAAACAAATTAAAGACCAACACATTCAACCCAAATGCAGATATGCCTCTCTTTAATACCATGGCCAGGAAAAGGGCTTATTTTTCGTAACCAAGTTGTGTTACCGCTTCCACTCTGAGCCACACTTCAGCCAATCAGATTGTAACTAACTGGAATTGAAAGCCAATCAGATTATATGTAACACAAATCTTTCCCGAACTTGGTTATGAAAAATAATCCAGCGGCCAAGAACAACACCACCACTTGGAATCAGAGCCCCTTCTCAAACAGCCCAAGGATGGTCAACCAGATGGGTTCATGGAGAGAAGACCAGTGCAATTTACAAACCCCAATTCCAATGGAGTTGGGACTTTGTGTAAAACATGAATACAAACAGAATGCAATGATTTGCAAATCCTTTTCGACTTATATTCAATTGAGTACACTACAAAGACAAGATATTTAATATTCAAACTTATTAACTTTATTGTTTTTTGGAAATATTCATTTTGAATTTGATGCCTGCAACACATTCCAAAAAAGCTGGGACAGGGGCAACAAAAGACTAAGAAAGTTGAGGAATGCACAAAAAAAACCTTTTTGGAACATTCCACAGATGAACAGGTTAATTAGAAGCAGGTGTGTCATGATTAGGTATAAAAGGAGCATCCCCGAAAGGCTCAGTCATTCACAAGCAAGGATAGGGCGAGGCTCACCACTTTGTGAACAACTGCGTGAGCAAATAGTCCAACAGTTAAGAACATTTCTCAACATGCAATTGCAAGGAATTTAGGGATTTCATTATCTACAGTCCAAGATATCATAGAAAGATTCAGAGAATCCGGAGAAATCTCTACACATAAGCGTCAAGGCGAAAACCAACACTGAATTCCCGTGACCACTGGTCCCTCAGGCGGCAGTGCATTAAAAATCGACATCATTCTGTAAAGGATATGATTATGTGGGCTCAGGAACACTTTGGAAAACCATTGTCAGTTAACACCGTTCTTCGCTACATCTACAAGTGCAAGTTAAAACTCTACCATGTAAAGCGAAAGCCATATATCAACAACTTCCAAAAACGCCGCGTTGCTAGTGCTTGCGCAGCATATGCATTCGCAATATAAACATTCAATATAAATATTCTAAACCCATTTTCACTTATAAAACCTGCGCAATATATTTGTGCCCCCTTTTGAAATCGTTTTGGCAAATAAAAAGCCATAAAAAGTGGAGGTTGCAAATGGAAATGTCTCCGCACTCATCCTGCTTTTGAGAGGTGATCAGGTGAAAGCATCGGTCTGCCGATAATGCCTTGTCTCACATTTGGATTCCTCAAAGCCATATTTTGGCCTTGGGAAGTTAAAAATAACCAAAATTTCTTGCCCACGACATTGCCTAATAATGCAGCACTGTTCTTTTATAAATATTTTGTGCAGATGACAGGAAAGAAAGCTGGATTCGTTTAGATTGTTGCGCTCCCCCTTGGTAATGGCGAACGCTAGACTTTCCCATGGCCCACGGAAAAGTTTTGCAATCAAACTCTGCATGCCCAGCTATTGACATAGCTCCTTTAATATCAGAGTGGACGAAAGCATCCAATCTAATCCATCAGGATAGAAGGTTAGAAATTGATGTTGATATGAGTTGCGGATGCACATGCCAAATGGCAAATGATTGTCTTTTGCTAGCTCGTATCCACATCGTGATTGGATTCACACAGCATATAAGAAATCGGTGACTGGTTGGTCCTTTGCTTTGGCTGGCTATGTGGGTTCAATATGATTTATTTTCATTGGAGTATGATAAAGATGGGAAAAGGTGAGGTTCTTAGATTTATTGGGTCTCATTCATGAAACGTTAGTAAATTTGTGCGTAGATTTGCACATAAAAGCATACACTACTAAAAACCTACTCCGGATTCATGAACACCGCGGGAAACTCAGATCTGATCATAAACACGTGTGTATGATCATGAATGCCAATCCATCGTAAAGTGACAGCGCGCTCCCGGCAATCAGCTATTAGCAGAAATCCCCGCCCATGAATTGCCAATGACCACCATATAAGGAAGTGTAGATGCATCCAGTCGACCTGTCAGTCATGGCGCAAAAAAAAAAAAAAAAAGAAAAAAAGAATTTTTTCAAAGCGTAGATAGAAAGACAGCGACATGCCTCCACTTTTATTTTTTTATTATCATCATTCAACATGTAGAAAGAACGTGTCATCTATTGAGTCGATTCACATAGATAATTCACAATCATTCACAAAACCTAATCTGGATCTTAAAACTGCCAACTGCCGACTAATTCAACTAAATGCGTTATATTTTTAATCGTTTTCATGTTTAGGCTATATCACGTGTTTCAAAGGCATCTGCGTATTGTGTACATAACAGAGCTCAATATGAATTAAAATTGTAATTTACAATAGTGACAATAGTGCATTATTTATGTGCATTCTTAAATTTACACAAGCACTACGCGTGGTCAGCAGCATGTGTAGATTTTGTTAGTAGCTACGAAAAGATCGGAGCTATGAAAATATTGATGAATGCAGAGATGCACGTAAATTTCCGTCTGTGAACAGTTCACACACAAATTCGTTCTGCTCACATTTCATGAATGAGACCCATTGTCTGTTTTCTTTGGGGCTCTGATTATTAGTCAGCGGTCAGTTAAATAGTATTTTGTTGATTGCAGCAGATGTTCAAAATACTAGTTCAGAAGGTAACAGGTAACGCCTCCCCAATAATGTTCAACAGTGACGAGCATGTACTTATCAGCTCTAAGCCTCAACCGAGAGCCTGTGTCACGAACAGTCCATATCTATGGTCACAAAGCAGACAGTGTATTTTTGGCATATAACGTCGGACATCGTCCTCGCTTTCTGATATCATGAAATTTGCTCTCCGATCTGCAATATTAGTCGCTGAAGCCAAGGCCAAACCAACTGATTATTGGACTTCTGCAGCAGACCAGATAGGTTACTTGTAATTTAGCGTAATGTAGGACACTTAAATGGTTATTGTAACACGAGCGTAAACAAATTTGCTGCATGCACAACTCAGCTGACAGTGACAAGATCAAATTCGTCGCCATTCTCATTTATGCATGAGTACAGCTGAGCTGTGATTGACTGATGGCATGTACAACGAACATACATAATGTTACCACAGCCGAGCAAGCAATATTTTTGGTGATTTTTAGCTTATCGGCCCATAGGGCCGGTAAGCTACTGTCGTGGTGTGGCATGCGACATCCATCGTCCGGAACATTTTTAATCTTTTTTTTGGCCTGATATATTTTCGTACAAATTTTCCATAGCATACTACTAGACCATATCTCAAGATGTTTTTTTTTTTTTTAATTTTTGATCGAATCATTTTTGTCCGTTTTATGGGCCCTTGAAATTTTGGCCCCAATGTAGCTTACCGGCAATCAATCTTATAGTGATGATACAAGTTATGAAAAATTCATGTGGAGTTTGACCTTCAAATCCTTGAGGGTCAATGTCATGGTCACTAAATACATTAATAAGTTCACATACATTAATAAGACCTCCTGTAATACAATGCTACAGTGCTGTGAAAAAGTATTTGCCCCCTTCCTGATTTCTTATTTTTTTGCATGTTTGCCACACTTAAATTTTCAGATCATCAAACAAATTTCAATATTAGACAAAGATAACCCAAGTAAATACAAAATGCGGTTTTTAAATGATGATTTCACTGAGGGAGGGAGCTATCCAAACCTACCTGGGCCTATGTGAAAAAGTAATTGCCCCCTTAACCTAATAACTGGTTGTGCCACCCTTGGCGACAACAACTACAATCAAGCGTTCACTTTAACTGGCAATGAGTCTTTCACATCGCTGTGGAGGAATTTTGGCCCCCTCGTCTTTGCAGAATTGTTTTAATTCAGCCACATTAGAGGTTTTTTTGAGCATGAACAGCCTGTTTAAGGTCATGCCGCAGCATCTCAATCGGATTTAGGTCTGGACTAGGCCACTAAAAAACCTTCATTTTGGTTTTTAAGCCATTCAGAGGTGTAATTGCTGATTTATTCTGAGTCATTGTCCTGCTGCATAACCCGCTTAAGCTTGAGGTCATGAACTCATTGTTGGACATTCAAGATTTTCTGGTAGGGAGCAGAATTCATGGTTCCATCAATTATGGCAAGTCGTCCAGGTCCTGAAGCAACAAAGCAGCCCCAGAGCATCACAGTACCACCGCCATGTTTGACTGTTGGTATGATGTTTTCTTAATGAAATGCTGTGTTAGTTTTACGCCAGATGTAACGGGACACGCACCTTCCAAAAAGTTCAACTTTTGTCTCGTCTGTCCACAGAATATTTTCCCAAAGGTCTTGGGGATCATCAAGATGTTTTTTGGCAAATGTGAGATGAGCCTTTGAGTTTTTTTTTGGTCAGCAGTGGTTTTCGCCTTGGAAGTCTCCCATGGATGCCATTTTTGCCCAGTCTCCTTCTTATTGCTGAATCATGAACACTGACTTTAACTAGACAAGTGACGCCTGTAGTTCTTCAGATGTTGTTTTGGGTTCTTTTGTGACCTCCTGGATGAGTCGTCGATGCGCTCTTGGAGTAATTTTGGTAGGCCGGCCACTCCTGGGAAGGTTCACCACTGTTGAAAGTTCTCTCCATTTCTGGTTCGCTGGAGTCCCAAACCCTTAGAAATGGCTTTGTAACCCTTTCCAGACTGATAGATGTCAATGACTTTGTTTCTCATCTGTTCTTGAATTTCTTTAGATCGGGGCATGATGTGTTGCCCTTTGAGATCTTTTAGCCTACTTCACTTTGTCAGACAGGTTCTGTTTGAGTGATTTCTTGATTCAACAGGTCTGGCAGTAATCAGCCCTAGGTGTGGCCACTGAAATTGAACTAAAAAATGTGGCTAATCACAGTTAATTCATGATTTAACTAGGATGGAGGCAGTAGGAGCGATCTGATATACAATATAGCACATCGCAAGGCGGATATGCTAGCCAATAATGACGGCTCAACGTTCAAAATGTCGACGGGTGACCTTCCGCTCATATCCGCGCGCGGTCGAACGCTAGCTAATATAATGGCGATTCATAGCGTTTAGTTGTAGGACGTGAACTCCGGCTTTGACTCGAATGTAGCGTTTATTTGAATTTTGTGGTATTTCATATTCATATCTGTGTATCCACAATGGTATTCGACTGCGAAGCTGCGAAATGCTCATCGCATTTCGTCATGCATGCATGACTTGGCGAAGCTGGTCTTATTTCCGGAAGTGCGGACGTCGACAAAAAATCACCTTCCTTCATCTAATCTCCCAATTTACGACAGTTTTGCGCGATATCAGATCGCTCCTATTACTTTTTCACATAGAGCCAGGTAGATTTGGATAGCTTTTTTCCCTTAATAAATGAAATAATAATTTAAACGCTACATTCCATATTTACTCGGTTTATCTTTGTCTAATGTAAAATTTGTTTGATGATCTGAAACATTTAAGTGTGACAAGTATGTAAAAAATAAATCAGGAAGGGAGCAAATACTTTTTCGCAGCACTGTAAACTCTGTAGCAGTTTTGGTGATACAAGTCACTGCTCTATTTGTAACAATTTTGCTGATATAAGTCATTGAAATTTCACTGTAAAGTTTGGCTGTTGAAGGTTACAGAAGGTCAAGTTCAAGGTCAGCAAATGAAACTTCATACATAACTTCCTATATGACCACAATATAAACATAAGCTGTAATCTGTAATAGTTTTTGGTGAAGTCAATGAAAGTTCAATATGTGACCGTTGAATGTCAGCGAAGGTCAAGTTCAAGGCCAGCAAATGAAAGTTCACATATGACTTCCTGTAACTGTTCAATACCCATATGTTTCCAATCTTCAATGTTTTCAAGCCTAGAAGCCTTTGAAAATTGTAACATTTTGTTTAAACTGAAGTTTGACCATTAAAGGTGACATGGGGAGTGGCAGGACCCAAAAGCAACACAATCAGGAACAATGAAGGTTTACTGGTTTTCAATGGTATTGAGGCAGGGGTAAACATGCATGCAGTGCAGAGTAGATGGGTACAGAACAGGATATGGGGCTTGTGGATCTTGAGTGGAGCTCTTCAGGTAACTCGCTGGAGCAGGCACCGATGGCGGTAATCAAACCCGGGTCGCCCACACCACAGGCGGGAGAGTTTGCACTGGGCCACCAGAGCAGGCTGGCTTGAGGCCCGGCAGGCGAGGTCGTATCCACACAGGCAGGCAGTGGAGTGGCAAGACGGGTGGCTTGGACGGGGGCTTGGAAGACGGCACACAGGAACCAGGAAGCACACAGGCAGAACTCAGAGTCAGAGGCAAAAAACAATCAGGTTTACCGGGGAAGGAACAAGAGGAGGTAGTCAGGGGCAGGCAGAATCGATTCCAGGAAGTCAGACCGAAGGTAAACGCTGGAGAGGAGTGCATGCTGCAATGACAATCCGGCAAAGAGTGAGAGAAAAAGAGCTGCTTAAATACTGGCTGGTTAACGAGACTCAGCTGAGAGCAATTGCAGTGGAAGGAGTGTGACCAGGCAGAGCAAGAGGCAACAGCAGCAGAGCAGACTGTGACAGAACCCCCCCCCTCAAGGGACGGCTCCCGACGTCCCACAAGAAAGGACCACCATAGCCAGAGGCAGGGCCTAATACTCTTCAGAGGAGGAACAATCCATCTCCTCAGCCGGATCGTCAGGGAAGCCCAAGTGGTCGGAGTCCATGTCGACTGATTGTTCTTCAGCAGAATCGTCAGAGGAGCTCGAGTGGTCGGAGTCCCCCGTCAACCGATGGTCCCTCAGCAAGAGAATCCCCCACAGAGAGATCAGGCTGCGAAGAGGAGCGGGCTGGTGGGCGGGAATTCCCCAAAGGCACGGTGGTGCCTGAGAGCTGGTTAGGATGGCGACGGTGGAAGTCAGTGATGAGGTCCGGGTCAAGGATGTGGCGAGCTGGAACCGAAGACCTCTCCTCAGGACCATAGCCCTGCCAGTCCACTAAATACTGGAGTCCCCTCCCACGACGATGGGAATGGACCAGGCACCGCATGGAGTAAGCTGGACTGCCGTCGATCAGAGGAGGAGGAGGAGGAGGAGGAGGAGGAGGAGGTGGAACAGCTCGTGACAGGGGACTCTCATGGACCAGCTTCAATTTGGACACATGGAAGGTGGGGTGGACACACATTTACATGGAGCGAAGAAGCTTGAGTCTCACCGTCGTCGGACTGATGACCCTTTGGATGGGGAATGGGCCGATGAACCTGGGTGCCAGCTTCTTAGACTCCACCTGCAGAGGCAGATTTCGGGTGGAGAGCCACACCTTCTGGCTAACCTGGTAGACTGGGGAAGGAGAACGCCGCCGGTTGGCCGAGGCGGCGTAGCGCCCAACGGCATGCTGGAGAGCAGAGTGAGCTTGGGTCCAGGTTCTGCAACAGCGGCAGACGAGGGCTAGGGCCGACGGGCAGGAGACCTCTCTCCTCAAGGCCGGAAACAGCGGAGGCTTATAACCATAGACGCACTGGAATGGACAGAGGCCCGTGGCGGATCTGGTGAGGGAATTGTGGGCGAACTCCACCCACAGGAGTTGCTTCGATCATGATGGGTTCTGGGACAACATGCAGTGGAGGGCATTCTCCATCTCCTGATTCATGCGCTCCGTCTGCCCCATTTGACTGGGGGTGGAATCCTGAAGAGAGACTGGCGGTGGCTCCCATCAGGCTACAGAACTCCTTCCAGAAGCATGAGGAGAACTAAGGACGCCAGTCGGACACCACATCCACATGGAGGCCATGCAGACGGAAAACGTGGCGCAGGACCAGTTGCGCAGTCTCCTTAGCTGACGGCAGCTTGGGCAGAGGGACGAAGTGAGGCATTTTGGGAAAACGGTTGACCACTGTGAGGATGACAGTGTTACCGTCAGAAGGTGGAAGGCCCGTGACAAAGTCCAGGGAGATATGGGACCAGGGTCGATGTGGGACAGGGAGGGGTTGGAGGAGTCCAGCAGGAGCCTGATGGGAGGCCTTGTGCTGGTTACGGATGGGGCATGCCTTCATGAGATTGTGAGTGTCTTCTCCCAGGGTGGGCCACCAGAAGCATTGGAGGAGGACGTCTCGGGTACGCTGGGAACCAGGATGGCAGGTGAGCTTGGAGGCATGGACCCACTGCAGAACCTCCGACCTCAGGGTTTCAGGAACGTACAGACAGTTGGGGGGACAGGCGCTGGGACCAGGTTCACTCTCAGTGGCGACCCTCACTCGCTCTTCGATGTCCCAGGACAGGAGGGCAACAACACAAGGGGAGGGAAGGATGGAAGCAGGCCCTTCAGCAGAATCTTCCCCCTTCAGGAACTGCCGGGACAGGGCGTCGGGCTTGGCTTTGCAAGACCCCGAGCGGTAGGAGAGAGTGAAGTTGAAGCGGGTGAAGAAGAGGGATCAGCGGGCCTGGCGGAAGTTCAGCCTCTTGGCAGTGCAGATGTACTCAAGGTTCTTGTGGTCGGTCCACACTAAGAAGGGTTCCTTGACGCCCTCCAACCAATGCCGCCACTCCTCCAGAGCCGGCTTCACCGCTAACAGCTCCCCGTTTCCGATATCGTAGTTCCTCTCGGCAGAAGACAGGTGCCAAGAGAAGAAGGCACAGGGGTGACGCTTCTGGTCAGAGGTGGATCTTTGGGACAGGACATCCTACCCGCACATCAGAAGCGTCCACCTCCATCACGAACTGGCGATCTGGGTCTGGCATCTGGAAGATGGGTGCAGAGGTAAATCTGGTTTTTAGGGTCTAGAAGGCCTCTTCGGCAGTAGGTGACCACTGGAAGGGTACCTTGGAACTGGTGAGGGCAGTAAGAGGGGCGGCTACTGAACTGTAGTTGCGGATGAAGCGGGGATAGAAATTGGCAAACCCCAGGAAGTGTTGCAGCTGTTTGCGGGAGTCAGGAACAGGCCAAGAAGTGACTGCAGAGACCTTCGCTGGGTCCATCCGGATGCTTACTTTAGCCACGATGTACCCCAGGAACGAAGCTGAGGAGGCATGGAATTCGCATTTCAAAGGCGGAAGAGATGAGTGGCAGGGGATAGCGGTTCTTGACTGTGATTTCGTTCAGGCCCGACAGTCAATGCAGGGCCTCAATGTCTTATCCCTCCTCTCAACAAAGAAGAAGCCCCCCACAGCAGGAGACGAGGAGGGGTGGATGATGCCTGCAGCTAGAGTGTCATTGATGTAAGTCTCCATGGCCTTTCTTTCGGGGGCAGAGAGTACAGGCGGCCTCTGGGGGGCGAGGTGCCGAGCAGGAGGTCTATGGCACAGTCGTAGGGCCGATGCGGGGGCAGAGAGATGGCCTTGGCCTTGCTGAAAACCTGCCGGAGGTCACTGTATCCGGAAGGCACCCCGAAGACATCAGGTGAAGGGCTGGTGGTGGGACAGTGGAACGATGAGGCACGTATGAGGCAGGTGAGGCGGCAGGATGTTCCCCACTCACGGACGGAACCAGTCTCTCAGTCGATGTGGGGGTTATGTCGCCGCAACCAAGGATAGCCCAGGATGAGTGGCAGGCCTGGAGAGTTCAGGATGTGGAACTTGATGGTCTCGTGATGATTGCCAGACAGGAGCATGGGAACCGGGGTAGTCCGTTTGGTAATGGTACCCAGTCGGTGGTCGTCTAGAGCTCGAGCGAGAACCGGACGAGGCAGAGGAACCCGACCAAGCCCCAACAGTGGGGCCAACTCCCCACTCATCAGGCTTGCATCGGCACCAGAGTCCACCAGGGCAGCCAAGGTGAGGGGACCATCAGGAATGAAGAGCTGGGCTTGGAGATGCGGTCTGTGGTTGTAGAGAGGTAGCGTAGTCGAGCTCACCCGTACCTCCCTGGCTACGGGTGAGCCCTGGCTTTTACTGGACAGGCTGACACGAAATGACCCTCCATCCCACAGTAAAGGCAAAGGTTCAGGCGACGTCAACACTCCCATTCCTCTGGCCTGAGAGGGGTGCGGCACAGCTGCATGGGTTCAGACTCCTCCATCTGCGGAGTAGGCGTGGTGGACGATCGGGTGGGAATCGCCCTGGACTGTGCAGGCATCTGGCAATGGGAAGCCCCCTGATGTCTCACTCGCCTACAGGCCTGGATGCGGAGATCAATTTTTCTGGCTAACTCGATGATTCCGTCGAGTGTGGGGGGAACCTCATAGGAGACCAGCTCATCCTTGAGGTAGTCAGCTAGGCCGTAGAGGAAGGTGTCCACCTGGGCTGCAGAGTTCCAGCGGCTCCGACTGGTTCTGGCGTGGAAATCGATGGAGTAATCAGCAACCATCCTGCTCCCTTGTTTCAATGTTTGTAGTCCCTGAGCGGCCTCGGAGCTGGAGACCCCCAGACCGAAGACCTTACGTAGCTCCCCTGCAAAGGTCAAGAAGGACGCGCAGGCTGGGAACTGTCTCTCCCACTCAGCGGTGCCCCACAGACGAGCCCAGCCCGTCAGGTGGTTTATGGTGAAGGCCACCTTCGCTGCTCTGACGCGAAGGTACGGGGCTGGAGGGAGAACAGCGAGGAGCAGTTTATCAGGAAGGGACCACAGGTCTCTGGGTCTCCGTCATATTGTTCAGGGGTTCCTACTCGAGGTTCTAGGGCCCCCATGGGGAGCATGGGGTCAGGAGCTGGTATAGGTGCAGGAGGGGCAGCAGGCTGAGCCACCACAGCAGTCATCTGCTGCAGTTGCAGTTAACTAATGCTGCGAAGGATTGCCTGGTGTCGGAGGCAGCGGCAGACATCATGGCCTCATGGTGCTGGAGGACGGCCTCTATCTTCTCCAACCGACACAGGGGAGTAGGATTGCGTGCTGGATCCATGACTGGCCAGATTGTACTGACACGGGGAGTGGCAGGACAGGCAGAGGGAGAGGCAGCAGCAGCAGAGCAGACTGTGACAAAAGGTCATCTGATGTCAACTTTAACACGTCCAAAATATAGGTTATATATGACTTCCTATATGTCGATAATACAGACTTAATCTTAGCTTTTAAACTAATCTTCCACAGGCCATTTTGCCCATCCTCCATAAGACCCAATGTTAAAGTGCAGCGCCCCCACTAGACACACTTCTGTTGATTCAATTAAAATGGCGCTCACACTGTACACTACCGGTCAAAAGTCTTAGGACACCCCAATTTTTCCAGTTTTTTAATAGAAAATTATGCAGTTTAATGTCTCATTGTACTCTGGAATGAAAGCATAGACATGATAGAACACATTAACAATCAAAGTTAAAAAAGAAATAATGGAATCAATTTATAAACCAAAATGTATTTTAAACTTTAAACTAAAGTCCCCACCTTTGGCAGATGTCACGGCTGAACAAACTCGTGGCAGTCTTTCTACAATGGAAATCAAATATTCTTCAGAAAGTTCTTCGCCACTCTGTTGCAGAAGTTCCCATAAATGTGTGGCACTTGTAGGTTGCTTTGCTTTCACTCTTCTGTCCAGTTCATCTCAAACCATCTCGATGGGGTTTAAGTCTGGAGACTGTGCTGGCCACTCCATGTTTTCAAGCTTACCATCTTGCTCTTTTTTCCTAAGGTAGTTCTGGCAGTGCTTAGACTTAAGTTTTGGGTCATTACCTTGCTGTAGGATGAACCCCTGACCAACTAGGCACATACCAGAGGGTACTGCATGGCGCTGCAGAATTCTGTGGTAGCCATTTTGGTTCAGAGTGCCTTTCACTCGATAAGTCACTGACTCTGGATCCAGCAAAACAGTCCCAGACCATCATGCTTCCTCCTCCATGTTTGACAGTTGATGTCACACACTGAGGAACCATCCTTTCACCTACTCAATGGTGTACAAAAAACCTGGGTAAGCTTACCTTTTGTTTAAAGCTTCTGACAGTTTGCCACTTACCTTTGTACCATTTCAAGCCATTTTTTGGACTGGAACTGCATAATTTTCAATAAAAAACTGGAAATATTGGGGTGTCCAAAAACTTTTGACCAGTAGTGTACATAAAGTGTATCAAGATGAGTTGATTGCCAAATTTAGAGAAAACGTAATCAGACAGTTTGTGAGAAATCATTTTTTGCAATTTCAAGTCCTATCTAAACTTTGTTAATATTTTCTTTGATCTCAAGTTCAACCTTTCAAAGTTATCTGAGGTCAACTTTTTTTTTTTTTTTTTTTTTTTTTTAATTTGGCATCTCCAATCCCACCTGAATCTGGAATGCCCAAATGGGGAACTATGTACAAGGCTTGCTCATATGCAATCTAGTGCTGCCAACTCAGGAGAGTGAAGACTGTTCGCGGCTCTCCTTCGAAGCACGCGCCTGTCAGCCACTGCTTCTTATACATTCATTGATTGAATCCTCGCAAGTTCAGAACGAGGGCGGAGGATACCCGAACATGAACAAGCTTAGAATCTTCCTGACGAGCGCCCGTTCGGCCAACAGGAGACACTTAAGCAATGAACAAAGCTACCATTTGTGTATTACCCTTCCCGGCAGATCCTTCCCAATTTGCATCCCTGTAGCGCAATGGCCAATTGTCCACTACTCTGAAAAAGCTGCCGAAACCTGCCAGTTGATACGACCGGGGCTTGAACCTGCGCCGTGATAGTCACTTCTGCCTCGCAGTGCGATGCTTTAAATGAGTGAGCTATCCGGCAGCCGAGGTCAACTTTAACATAGCTAAAATATAGGTCATATATGACTTCCTATATGTCAATAATACAAACTTCATCTCTATCTGCAATCATTTGGCCTCCACAGGCCATCTTGCATATTCATAAAGTACAGCGCCCCCACTAGATCCACTTCCGTCGATTCAATCAAAATGGTGCTTGCACTGTACATTGACGGTACCAAGGTAAGGTGATTGCCTGATTTAGAAAAAAAATTTATTGCGCAGTTTTTGAGAAATGATTTTTAAAATTTCTCAGTCCTATCTTTAACATTGAGGCCAGAATTTCAAGGGCCCATAAAATGGACAAAAAAATTCAATCAAAAATCTGAAAAAAACGCCTGGAGATATGGTCTAGTAGTATGTGATGGCAAATTTACATGAAAATTCATCAAAGCAAAAAAAAAAAAAGATAAAAAATGTTCCGAACGACAACGGAAACACCTACAGAAAAATTCAGTAGATAAGTACCATTGTTATGCAGTATATTTTGTGGGGTGTCCCTTCGGTAAAAAGGGTTTCATATCAAAGACTGTGTTATAGTAGCTATTCATTTATAAAATGTATGAACAAGTTGTTCCAAACTATTTACATTTGTTTTAAACAAAATGGCGATTTCCATTTTGTTCAGCAAGGTCCACGACGTGAAGTTTTCGTGCAGCTGTATCGCTCTTTCTAGAAGTTTTCGTTATGTTGCGGTGACCTACGCAGCTTCTAGCTCACAGCATCCTTCCCTGAGTACACATTGGAATATCGCCCTTTACCCCTCGCAGCATTTTATTGGTGTATGGGATGCACTGGTTTGTAAGAAACAATGCATTTTTAAGTGAAAATATTGCATGAAAGATTTGCCTTATTTACCAGTTTTTACAGTAAGCGAGGCGCACCACTTCAAAAGATGGGTGAAGAAGGATGTGATGTCAGATTGTAATGTGGACGCAGGAGACGCATGTTAATACCAGGTGTAAATGTATGGGGTCAAACACTATCTGACCGCAATCTGACACAAAAAAACGCATGTTAATGCCAGGTGTAAACGGGGCCAGAGAGAGAGAGAAAGAAGGCACATTCATGAAACCAACCAGCACCACAGGGGCTAACTGCAACTGAATAAAGAAAGTGCTTTCAAGAAGGCAATGCAAATGGCCAAGCAAAGGCCTACGAGTCACCTGAATATGGGGATATATATATATGCCTATATATTACAGTCACAGAGTTAAACAATACCATAGCAAAATCTCCAAGCAAATAAAAATGCGATTATCAGCAGGCTTCTGTGCATTTCTACGCTCATGTTGTCACCCTTTTTAACTTTTTCAGTTTTTCAGAACACTACATGCAACAAAAAACATTTTTAATACAAATATTTCACACCACATTTCTGCATTCTACATTCAATATTCAGAACAACCTGAACAGCATACGTACTAACATGCAATCATTCACACAGCTGGATAATTTACAATCAGCACCTAAGCTCCAGCCCATTATAAATAAAACTGCATGCTTTGTTCCTGAACCGTAATAATTCACCGTGACCCAGGTAATCAGAAAAATAATATTATTCCAAATGGAAGCATGCATACACTTGGACTGTAGCTCACGTCTCATATTCTGCCCTTGAATACATGCCTAAGTGAGCAGAAAATTAAAATGGCTGCTATAATGTAGCGCTCTCTGTCACTCCCTATCATACCATGTTACACTGAGGTCCCTTCGAGTGCTGGGCATGGCATCCACACGGCTCGCAGCCACGCTCTCTCCCAAAGTTCCAGTGGTTGTCCGCGCACTGGTCACAGTTGTGCCCCACCACATTGTCCCGGCACAGGCAGGCCCCAGTCTGCGCATCGCAGCGGCAAAGCCCTCCATTGCAGTAAGACTGGAGGGTGCCCGCCATCACGCACGTACACCCTGCGGCCAGGAGAGACCAAGACAACAAACAGATTTACATAGTGATACAGACTAATCATAGCAGGCAGAGAACTGTGCAGGTATAGGTCAGCAGCTTGTTCAACATTGGACAAAAATCCTTTCAAGCCTGTACAAGCAGGGCAACTGTGCTCAGAACACAGGAACATGCATGTCAACTTACGCCTGCAGTCCCGCGCCAACGAGTTGCCGAAGTAACCCACTTTGCACTCGGAGCATGAAGGGCCGTCAGTGTTGTACAGACACTTCAGGCACCGGCCTGTCCGTGGGTCACATGACTCAGGGTCCTGGGGGTCAATGTTGCCATTGCACTCACAGCTCTGGCACGAGCCGTCTGGCCTCTCAGGGTTCCCGAAATATCCAGGTGCACAGCGGTCACAACGAGGGCCTGCACACCACAGGTCAGGATAGGAAGCAGGTGATATTTCACTGTAACTGTAACTGTAAACTGTAGTGTTTACCTGTCACTATTCGCTCATAATAGTTTAAAGATTTTATTGGTTCTTTTTTCCATCAAATTAAGTATATAATCAAAGTCAGACTTCTTCAACACAATATGTGAAGACACAAGGGTCAAAATTAATATATGTATATTCATCGTCATTAAAACGAAAAGCTAAGGCCGTGCTGGAAAAATCCATGAGTCACCAGACGCATCCCATTTCAATCTATAGGGACCACAGTTTGCGCTCCTGCTATGCAGAGAAGCCTCAGGCACTGTCTGCTATTTGAGTGTCCCTTTGCGCCAGCAATTCCATATAAAGGCAGAGTGAATTGTTTTTCCTCCTGTGCAGACCATTATTTCTGCATCTTATTATAAGACCACCTATGAGCAAGGTGAACAAAGTATGCATAATGTGTTCCTCTCCTGCTTGTGATTGACGTGATCCAAAGACAGCCTCCATTATTTAGCTCCTGATTCATTGTGTTTGCCTGGTTTTGGGCAGGCCTGGTGGAGCAAGTAGGCTGGCGGCAGCACAGAATCACCACAGTGACTTCCTCACCTGCATAGCCCTGCCTGCAGTGGCACACTATCTGGTCAGTGTTGTGGTCCGCGTGGCAGGTGTCCCCGTTAGAGTGCCCACTTCCTGGATGCCCTGGGCAAGGACAGGGGCGGCAGTGGTCTCCAGACCCCAACACAGGGTTTCCATAGAATCCGTCCACACATCTGGGGTAAATACATACAGAGAAGGGATTACAAGATCTTGTACAGCTCCCAACAGATACATTTCATGACATGGTTTGGTGTGGAAATATAGTAGATTGAAATTACCAAAAGATGCCTGCAAAGCTGAAATGGTCATTTAGCTGATTAATTGCAGGAAAATCTGGATTTACAAGTAAAAGGGCTCCCCAGTACTTTGTTCCAAGTATTGCTTATCAGTGCAATTCTCCGGAGGCTAATTAGTGAAATCAGCTGGTCGATATAGCAAATTTAAAGAACATATGGCAGGGTATTAACTACATTGCCCACCCCCCCCCCCCAAAAAAGTTGCACACAATAATATTTTGTTGGGACACCTTTAGCTTTGATCATGGCATACATTTGCTGTGGTATTGTTCTGACAATTTTAAACTAGACAGTCTGGCCGGCTGCGACTGCGTGGGTGTAGCCCCCAAAAGCCCGCTTCTCCCCTTTTTTGCGTATTATTCAGCCAATACTGTCGCCATTGCAACTGAAGTGAAGTATAACACATGCACATACCAAATATGATAGTAATCAGTCAAAAATTACAGCCAGTACAGCGTCCACAAGGAAGAGTGTATGTTTCAGTACAAATGTGCACATTATTCGGCCAATACTGTCGCCATGGCAACAAAAATTGATAGGTGTCATTAGTGCAGTGTAAAAGATGTTCATACCAAATATGAGAGTAACCGGTCAAAAATAGGACCAAGGGTCCTGTAGCTTACCGGCAAGTAATCTTATAGTGATGATACAAGTTATGAAAATTTCATGTGAAGTTTGACATTCGAATCATTGAAAGTCAATGCCAAGGTCACTAAATAAAAGTTCATATACATTTATAAGACCTCCTGTTATATAATCCTAAACACTGAATCAGTTTTGGTGATACAAGTCATTGAAAATTCAATTGTGAACTTTAAAGGTCACAGAAGGTAAAGTATAGGTCAGTAAATGGACTTCATATACGGCTTTCTAAATGTCTCTACACAAACCTTGGCTCAATCTGTGACCATTTTGGTAATAGAAGTCATTGTAATTCCACTGTTGAGTTTGACCCTCAAAGGTCACCGACAGTCAAGTTGAATGTCACCAAATAAAAGTTCATATGTGACTTCCTAGATGTCAGTAACACAAACCCAGGCTCCATCTATGACCACTTTAGTGATACAAGTCACTGAATCTTCCCTTGTTCACAATTGACCTTTGAAGGTCAATATGAAGGTCACCAAATGAAAGCTCATGTATGACTTCCTATACGTCTCTAATACAAACCTAGGCTCCATCTGTGACCGTTTTGGCAATACAAGTCATTGTAATTGTATTTTGTCATGTTTGACCTTCAAAAGGTCACCAACAGTCAAGTTGAATGTCAGCAAATGAAAGTTCCTGTGTGACTTCCTTTATGTCTGTGATACAAAATTAGACTCAATTGGTGACCTTTTTAGTGATAGAAGTCATAGAATTTTCACTCGGTCAAGTTTGACCTTCCAAGGTCAATATGAAGGTCACCAAATGAAAGTTCATATTTGACTTCCTATATGTCTCCAGTACAAACCTACACTCTCTGTAATGATTTTGCTGATATAAGTCACTGAAATTTTACTGTAAAGTTTGGCCGTTGAAGGTCACTGACGATCAAGTTCAAGGTCACCAAATAAAACTTCATGCATGACTTCTTATATGCCCACAATACAAACCTAAGTTCTATCTAAATTGTTTCGGTGATCAAAGTCATTGAAATTTTGCTATATGACGTTTGACCTTCAAAGGTCATCCAAGGTCAAGTTCAAGGCCACCAAAAGAAATTTCATATTTGACTTCCTATGAGTGTTTAATACACATGTGTTCCCATTCTTCAATATTTTCAAGCCTAGAAGCCTTTGAAAATTGTAACATTTTGCTTTGACCTCAAGTTTGACCTTTCAAGGTCATCTGAGGTCAACTTTAACACAACCGATATATAGGTCATGAATGACTTCCTATATGTTGATAATTCAAACTTAGGGCTCTAAATTTGTAGACCAGGCGCAGGCGCGGCAAATGGGGGGTGCGCCGCACCAACGGGGTGTGTCCAGGCGTATGTTGCAATTTCGTGCCCGGCGTAGCCTGGCGCAAGTACTCCTCTGTCCCGCCTCGGTCCCTCCTGCCGGCGCAAGTGGGAAAGAGGGAGGAGATAAGGCCTGAGTGGGTTTAACGGTGAAGCCCCACTACACACGGGAAATCCGCATGTCATCCGCACCGTCCAGCGGAGTTGCTCGTTTATGGGCGTATCTGGTCTGCTGACTTGTGGGCGTATCATACAATATGTCATCAAATAGAATCCATTCCCGCTGGATTTTGATTTTATGCAGTTGTTTTAAATACAGAGTTGATGGGTTTAACAGTATAATAATGTAAACTGAAGGCCTGATACATTTAAATTAATCATGTCAGATACCCTGAAAAGATACGTTCATGTCGCCTAATTGTAAATCCTCGTTTACGATAGTGAGCCACGAAGCTCAAAACGTCACTCACCATGTTAAATTGAACAGTAATGTAAAGTTGGAATTATGATAAGTGAAATAGCGATTTGTATCTTGGCCTACTTCACCACGGCTGAACTTTTGCACAGAAACTTTTTATACCATTTAAAACTGATGTAAGATAGCCAGCTGGCTAGTCACTAACAATTTCTGCTTGTTGTTGGTCCCTAATAAAAGTTCCCCGCTCATTTTCAAGCGAAAAGAGACTGGTTCACGCAGCACGGGAACCGTATTCATTTCCATATGGCTTGAAAATTTCATCTTCGCCCCTCCCACTTTCCCGCACCGGAGCCCGGCTCGTATCGGATGGTATCCCAGAATGCATCGCGCACCAAAACACACGCATGCCATAGAAAATGAATGGGATGCGGAGGAGTGCGGACATTTCCCGTGTGTAGTGGGGCTTCACCGTAACACAGCCGAGTCAAATCTTCACCAATCAAATGAGCTCCTCTCCTCACCTTTAATGTGTTGGAATATAGAAGCCTCTGTCCTATATCTGCATGATGCGTTAATGTTGCATTTTACTTTGCTGCTTCAGGCATGTTTTCTGCACTGCTTACGCCTATATTAAGCATTACGAATATGAATTAGCTGGCTAGCTAGGGCATTCGCGAATTATCACCATGAGCGAACTTGAATGGAATTTCAAAACGAAACTACGTCAGATCATTCAAACTTATGAAGTTGGAATGAAATACGACGGTTGCTCATTTATTTCTTCTGCCTGCATCATTGGGAAGAGAAACGATGGATAGCGTGTTCCTATTATTACAACCTGTTGCTGCTTAAAATTTCGGGATTAACATGCATGGACAACAATGCAAGATAGGCCTACGTTACACATTTATTTTCAATATGTGATCTTAACTCACTACGAGATCATAGCAATCAGGCTGTATTCCCTTCCCCCACTAAAAACGATAAAACCTAAGTGACAATAATAGTAGCCTAGTATTAAGCCGCTTGCACACTGGACGCGAAACGAATTTTTCGCACTACAGATTGCGTTGAACGCAGTGTCTACGTGTCCGAAAGTCTGACAGGGTTTTAATATATCTCCGTGTCCGACAATCGGATGGTTTCAATATAACTCCGTGTCCGACAGTCGATTATTGTTTTTAATTTCTTCAAATCTATTGAATGTTTTAGATATTAAACGTGAATGTTTTGATAAGAGGGCTCAGTTCTTCAAGATGAGTACCGAGAATTTCAATCAATGTTTCTGTTTAAGCTCTGCTCCATAAAGTGAGTCGACATTGGCGCGGGACAATGTACAATGCCTGTCGGACATTAAATGCAAAATACTCCGAGTCTGACAGCCAAAAAAAGAAGATGATTAGAACAGATTGATAACGAAATAAAAAATGAAAAGAAACATTTTAACAACAAACAGAACATCCAATGAACACTGCGATTTATTTATTTGCGGGCCATCTTTTTCGGATGCTCTGTTTGTTGGTGATATATTTTTATTCTTTATTTCGTTATAAATCTGTTCTCGCATTCAATACTTTTTTACTTTTTGCTGGTTGCCGGACATGGAGTATTTTGCATTTCGCCTCGGACAGTCTTGATCGTGCATGCGATAATTTATTCACACTGTCAATGGTCATGGAATTGATTTGCTCACTGACTACAAGCACTATTTTACGTCTGGTGTGGAAATAAAGCGTGAATCTGTTCGATCCATCTGACTAATTTTCAAAAGAGAGACCGAATAAAGACTGCTGTCTATCTTCAAAGGAAGAAAACACACGAATAAAAAGACCAAGAAAAGTCGATAGCTATCATTTCGCATTTTGTGAAGGTCGAACACAAACATGGCCAAGTTTGCACGTCTAATAATTCCTGGAATACTCAAAAAATTAGAACTTTTATGACTTTCGGACACGGAGATATATTAAAACCCTGTCCATCTTTGCATTGACTTTGACTGTAATCAGTCGAGCGAAAAATTCGTTTCGCGTCCAGTGTGCAAGCGGCTTTACTGAGCATAGAAAGCAAGCATATATATATATATATATATATATATATATAGTTTGTGGTTGGCTGAGAAAGATGTGAAGTCGTTAGTTTGCATCACAGATTCAGCTGCGTTGATTAAGCCAGGTGGAGTTTCCATTACGCGTGCCAACCGCCTTTAATCTGACATCAGGACAATCGATATAGATACTATAATTTATGTCCTGATTCAGATGGTTACATTAAATAGTGGTTGCTGTAATTATTTATTGCATTGAAATGTGCCTGACATTCCGAAACCTGCCTGTGAGGTTTCGGGTGACGTGTGCGACTGTGCGCCGGTCAGCCAAATTACCACTGCACAGAAAGTAAACCAGGTTGGAGCTGGCGAGCTTTCTGCACAACTTCAGCGAAGACTTTTTCTACAGAATTGTCACTGCGTCTTGATGAATATGTGACACCTCCCCCTACTACGCCGCCACACCCATCTCGGCGCACGTCCGTCTACCAAATTGCCGGAAGTGGCTGCGCGCACGGTGTTGCGCCAAGACGAAATTACCACTGCGCGGGCTGCACCGGACGAAATTACCACTGCGTGGGCTGCGCCACGCTGCGCCACCCTGCGCTGCGCCAAGAAATTAGAGCCCTCACTCTGTATCTGCAACCATTTTGCTTCCACAGGCCATTTTGCCCATTCTCCGTAAGGCCCAATGTTAAAGTACAACGGCCCCACTAGACCCACTTCCATCGATTCAATCAAAATGGCACTCGCACTGTACATAAAGTGTACCAAGATGAGTTGATTGCCAGATTTAGAAAAAAAAATTAAAAATTATCACACGGTTTTTGAGAAATAATTTTTAAAAAATTTCTCAGTCCTATCTTTAACATTGGGGCCAAAATTTCAAGGGCCCATAAAACGGACAAAAACAACTCAATCAAAAATCCGAAAAAAAATTCTGGAGATATGGTCTAGTAGTATGTTATGGCAAATTTACACAAAAATTCATCAGGCCAAAAAAAAGATAAAGATGTTCCGGACGACGGACGCCACACCACGACAATAACTCATCGGCCCATAGGGCCAGCAAGCAAAAATTGCAGCCAGTACTGCGTCCACAAGGAAATCTCTATGTTTTGCCTCTAATTCGCATATTATGCGGCCAATACTGGGGCCATAGCAACTGAAATCGATAGGTGTCATGAGTGAAGTGTAACACATGTCCATACCAAATATGAAAGTAATTGGTGAAAAACTGCAGTCTGTACTGCGTCCACAAGGGCATCTCTATGTTTTGCCACTAATTTGCACATTACTCGGCCAATACTGTCGCCATGGGAACCAAAATCGTTAGGCGTCATGAGTGAAGTGTAACACATGTCTATACCAAATATGAAAGTAATCGGTGAAAAATTGCAGCCTGCACTGTGTCCACAAGGAAATCTCTATGTTCTGCCACTAATTTGAATATTATTTGACCAATGCTGTTGCCATGGCAACCAAGATCGATAGGTGTCATTCGTGAAGTACAACACATGTCTGTACCAAATATGAAAGAAATCGGGCAAAAATTATAGCCTGTTGAGCGTCCACAATAAAGTGTCTCCGGACGCGGACACGGACGAGGCAGCGGCGGAGGCGGAGACGACATACGCGAATCCATAGTAGCCGCCCGACTTCGTCCAGGGGCTACAATAATGTTACAACATTTATTTCCAACCAGATTTGCATTCCTTTTTGGCCGAGAACTTGTATTGACAATGGATGAGTCAAGCCACTCTGTTAAACCTTCTCCAGCACATCCCAAAGACTTTCAACAGGTTAAGGTCCGGACTTTGAGGTGGCCATACTGGCCAACTTGTGCGAAAATGATTCCTCACGCTCAATAACCCATTCTTTTACAATTTGAGCTAGATGAATCTTGGCATTGTCACCCTGGAATATGCCTGTGGCATCAGGGATTAAAAAGTCCACTGATGGGTTACTGGTCATTCAGTATATTCAGGTAGTTTGCAGAATTCCTTTTAGTGCAGTAGAACATTAATGAGCCCAGACCTGACCAACTGAAGCAACCCCAGATCATAAAACTGCCACCAGAGGCTTGTACAGTGGGCACTATGAATATAGGATGCATGGCTTCATGGGCTTCCTTTCTTACCCCGACATGCCGGTCACTTTGGAATGGGGTAAATCTCGGTTCCTCACACTGCATGACCTTTTTCCATCGCTCCTCAGTCGAATCTTTATGCTCCCTTGCAAATTGCAAATTTAAGTTGTTTTTTTCCAAATAAGCCCCAGTAACAAGTGCCTTTATTGTAGCCACGCAGCTGTTTAGTCCCAATCCTCTGAGATCTTGTTGCATTATGCATGTGGTAATACTCTTACCTTCATAATTAATCACAGCCTTGAGTTCCAATGTTGATTTTTTTTTTAAAGATAACACTTCATCAAGCATTTTAGTGATCTCAGATCAGGATCAGTCATGAATTTTCTCTGACCCGTTTCTCCCACAGAGTTGACATTTCACCACTATCCTTCCAGGTTTTTATAAATTGTAGGACAGTTTCCGACCCATTCCAGTGATTTCAGCAATCTCCATAGCTGCTTTCTTTGCTTGATAATGGCCAATGATTTGTCCCTCTTAAAATGCAGAAAGATCTTTTCAATGACCATGACATACATCGTCCAACATGGATTTTAAAGAAATGAGAAGTAACGCACTGAATCAGCGAGGATTAAAAGAATTATTGCCAGCTGAAACATATTCATCTCTGCAATAATGATTCAATCATAGGCTCTTATGTTTTTGCTTATTTAAATCCAAACGGCAATTTTTTTTTGTTGACGGGCAGTATCTAATCCATGGATTGTCTACCTCATAACACCATATAAGTACAACCCCAATTCCGAAATAGTTGGGACGAAGTGTAAATTGTGAATAAAATCAAAATGCAATGACTTTCAGATCACATGAGCCAATATGTTATTTACAATAGAAGACATTTTACATTTTTTTCCACAAAATGAGCTTATTTCAAATTTTCTGGCTGCAACAGGTCTCAAAAAAGTTGGGACACAGGCAAAAAAGGGCTGAAAAAGCAATTAATATATAAGAGAATCAGCTGAAAGAACATTTAGCAAGTAATTAAGTTAACTGGCATCTGGTGTGTAACATGCTTGGCTTTAAAAGGGATGTCTTGGAGATGCTGAGTCTCTCAGAAGTAAAGATGGTCAGAGGCTCTCCAACCTGTGAAGGCTTGCGTAAAAAATTGTGGAATACTTTAAAAACAATGTTCCTCAACGTCAAATTGCAAAGGCTTCGAAGGTCTCATCATCGACAGTGCATAACATCATCAAAAGATTCAGAGAAACTGGAAAAATCTCTGTGCGTAAGCGACAAGGCTGAAGACCTTTACTGGATGCCCGTGATCTTTGGGCCCTCAGACGCCACTGTATCACTCACCAGCATGATTCTGTCACTGACATTACTAAATGGGCCCAGGAATACTTCAAGAAACCACTTTCTGTAAACACAATCCGCTGTGCAATCCACAGATGCCATCTAAAACTCTATCATGGAAAAAGGAAGCCATTACTGAGCATGATCCAGAAGCGCCGCCGTGTTCTGTGGGCCAAGACTCATTTAAAATGGACTGTAGCGAAGTGGCAAAGTGTCCTGTAGTCAGACGAGTCCAAATTTGACATTCTTGTTGGAAATCATGGGCATTGTGTCCTCCGGGCTAAAGAGGAGAAAGACCACCCCTCCTGTTATCAGCGTTCAATTCAAAAGCCAGCATCTCTGATGGTATGGGGATGCATTAGTGCATATGGTGTGGGACACTTGCATGTTTTAAAAAGAACCATGAATGCTGAAAGGTATTTAAAGGTTTTAGAGCAACATATGCTCCCCTCCAGACAACACCTATTCCAGGGAAGGCCTTGTGTATTTCAGCAGGAAAATGCAAAACCACATACTGCAGCTATTACAACTGCATGGCTTCGTAGTAGAAGAGTCTGTGTGCTGAGCTGGCCTGCCTGCAGTCCTGATCTTTCACCAATTGAGAACATTTGGCGCATAATTTCACAAAAAGTCCGTCAAAGGAGACCCAAAACTCTCCAGCAGCTGGAAGCCTGTATTAAACAAGAGTGGGATCAAATTCCAATAGCTAAACTCAAGAAACTTGTCTCCTCAATGCCCAGACGCGTCCACTCTGTGTTCAAAAGAAGAGGGGATGCTACACCATGGCAAACAGGCCCCTGTCCCAACTTTTTTGAGACCTGGAGCAGCCATCAAATTTGAAATGAGCTCATTTTGTGGATAAAATTGTAAAATTTCTCAGTTTCTACATTTGCTATGTTATCTCTGTTCTATTGTGAATAAAATACTGGCTGGTGTGATTTGAAAGTCATTACGTTTTGATTTTATTCACAATTTACTCTTTATCCCAACTATTTCAGAATTGGGGTTGTAATACCCCCGCAGTCTCTCTCATAACCTTGTTTTAATCGTAAAAGATAAGGCTAAGTAAGAGCATGAGTCAATTTCTATTCTCCTCAGCCCCTCCCCTCCTCTGCTCACTCACCTGTCGCAGGCTGGCCCAGTAGTGTGGTCCCTGCAGCTCTGACAGGTGCCCGTGCGGGCATCACATGCCTCGGCGTGCCCGTTACACTGGCAGGGCCGACAGTCAGGGAAGCCCCACTGGCCCACCTGGCAGTCAGCACACTGGCGCCCTGATGCGCCCCGACGACACGGGCACTGGCCAGTTACAGGATCACACTGGTGGCTGAGGGAGCCGTGCACGTGGCACTCACAGGCTGCGGGAGAGTTTTGGTGAAATTTTGACATTTCGGTCGCTATAAACATTCTGAAGTATGAAGTCCTGCTCAGTGGCATTGGAAGGAAGTATGTCATAAAATGCATTAAATTTAAGTGGTCATATACAAGAAACAGTACAGTAAAGTGTATCAGTATTTAGGCAATGACAGAATTCTTTATGGCTCTGCGACTTCACACTGGATTTGAAAACAATGATTATGAGCCCAGAATACATGCTGTCAGAATTGAAACACGTAGGAACTGCTTCCCTCTTATTAACATCACTTTCCAAATACATACATTATGCACTGTATATCTGTGGTAAATGTACCGCTCATGTTTATCTGTTCAGAAACGTTCAGTCAGGTTATGCTTCATGCAGAATCAAAAAGATGATATCAACTGTCATAGATTTCTATCCTTAACAAGCAGTCTAACATGTCTTAGTTGAGGGGTTTGGTGTAATAAGTTGATAACATGTTTTATGGTATTAAACAGAATATACTTTCCCCATGTACCGATGTTGTCTACTGGTCAATGTTGAGTACTGTTAAGAATGACATTGTAAAGCACATGTATTGATGTAGCAAAATTAAAGTAAAGCAATATTCAAAACCATACAAATCTTGATTTCTGTAAAATTGGAACATATAATGTTATTGCCCTGAACCCATCAAATATTTAAGTCTAGCTCTGACCCTGAGTCCATCCTTGAGCTACTGTAGCCATTATCAGCATTCAGCGAGTGCATCTTTACAGCTATAATAGCAGTGGACCACCTTAAGGTCTGGATATACAGGTTTAATATGTTTAGTCTTGGATTCTAAATGGCTCTGTGTCAACATAACAATGGCCCTCACCAGTGCAGCCGTATGGGCCAAAGCCGTATGTTGCAGGTGCGCACTGGTCACAGCGGCGGCCAATCACATTGGGTTTACACTGGCACTGACCCCCGACCCGGTTGCACTCAGCACTGATAGAGCCCTGGGGGTCACAGAGGCAGGCTGCAGGATGCCAAATGGCACAGTGGGAATGAGAAAAGACATAAAACAAATCATTATTTCATTCACAGTGCCACAAAATGCAATAGAAGGATACATAATACACAGCATAACCTCATTACAATAGGAATGAAATATACCCTGCAGCGAAAGTAAAAAGACTTACCGTATATGACCAAATAATCGCCCGTGTGCAAATACGCGCCTGTGTGCAAAAAGCCGCCGGGGGTCCGACCTCATTTTGCGTATTAAACGCCAGTTCAATGAAACGCCCAGGCGATTATTTGCACTATTGTATATAAACGTCTGTGGTACCCCGTGTTGCAGTAACACAGACGCTAAAACAAGCTTTGGTTTGTCTCTGTACGTATATCTGATGTCAATAAAGATGTGGGGGAAAAAATAGCAGACGGTCTTTGGCACAGAGATATAAAAAAACTGGAGTGGACAACGTCGTTGGCTGGACCAAAGCACACACAGCAGAATAGCTCCCATCTTGTGTATGAATAAATGTCCAATGAGACGCATGTAAACAGTAAACATGGGTGTTGACAATTATTATTTTTTTGGGTGGGGGACTTGTGTTCTTTTTTATCTTTTTGCACTTAAAAAAAGGACACGAGTAAGGAATTGTCAATCAACAATGTCTATGCTCTATTATTTGGCAAAGCTAAAAAATAAGCTCTACGATTGCCTTACCCTTTATATAATCGCTCAGTTACCTACGTTTTCCTTTCGTTCAAAGAAAAAGCGTTCGCATTCAGCTGTGCCTGCGAGTCTGACTCAGGTCTATACCTGGAAGAAACTAGTCGTTATATGCATATATGAATTTATATGTATGCTTTGTGTATTAAGATCAGAACAACTTCATTCTGAAGTGTTCATGCCTACTTGTTGTCTTTAGCCCGTCTTTACCCTGACACGATGGATAACAGGATGATATTGCGTGTTGCCCCAACTGGGATCAATGTTGTAGGCCTAGTCTCAAAACTAAAGTACCAGTATGGAAATGAAACCGCGCCAGTTTCAGTTTCCGCGAATACACTGTTAATAATAAACGAATAAACTGAAGCCCTTTTTGCCAGGTAATTTAACTGGCACCTTTTAGCCAGTTATTTTAACTGTAATTTTACAATAAGTTTACCACAGAGTTCAGTGCATGTTCAGTGTAAACCACAGTTGAATGCGCGCAGGACTCCACTTAGAGTTAAAATGACAAGGAGACAATGCGTTAATTTAACGGTTAAATTCAGTCAGTTTATAACTGTGTAGGAAAGCCGAACTGGCCTGGTGCAGGTCGGTGCAAAAATAAATAATGGCCTTTTGCAAATACCTGCCTGGTTCTTATAAACGCCTGGGGTCCAAGTCGATTTTGTGAAATAAACGCCCGGGCTACTAAGTGGTCATATACGGTATCTATAAAAACATGGAAATTCCTTACATTGACCATAACTATATATGCCACAAACATTCTAGATTAAACAGACCCCACCAAGAGCAGCATAATAGCAGGCATATTACATCTAACAGGCCATTATTCAGATTTCAACATATTCTAAAGTAAAAACTAAAACATAAGCTTAAACACTGAATAATCAATGTCACTCTGAGTGCTTCACACAGACCTTTGGAGATTAAGGCCTACCACGACTACCACAAATCCTGGGCAAACTTGTACTCAATATCAATTGACTTAAACAGAATAATCACGAGGCTTCCAGACATGCATTTCCATAATGACAAGTGCAGACTTAAGCTGTGACCCCTGACCTCTGACTCAGAGTTGATTACTCACGCAGGGCTCCATCATGTATGATGGCGGAGATGCTGCAGATGAGCTTAGTGCACATCTCGGCCAGCGTTGGCATGGGTGTGGTCATGAAGGAGTCCAGGCACATGTAGCGGAGCATTTCCTCCCGCCGCTGCTCCGCAACGGGCTCGCGGCCCTGGAAACCGGGCAGCTCTGTGTATTTGGGGATCAGCACAAACTGGGGAACGACAGCAATTAGCCGACAGAAGTGAACGAAAGTGGAATTTTAAGTTATATTACATTAAATTAAAAACCTCAATTCCAATGAAGTCGGGATGTTGTGCAAAATGTGAATAAAAACAGAATACAATGATTTGCAAATCCTTTTTGACCTATATTCAACTGATTACACTACAAAGACAAGATATCTGCTGTTCAAACTGATGAACTTTATTGCTTTTTTGGAAATATTCACTCTATGAATTTGATGCCTGCAACACCTTCCAAAAAAGCTGGGACAGGGGCAACAAAAGACTGGGAAAGTTGAGGAATGCTCACAAAACACCTGTTTGGAATCATCCACAGGTGAACAGATTGGTGAGTGTCATGATTAGGTAAAAAAGGAGCATCCCCAAAAGGCTCAGTTGATCACATGCAAGGATGGAGCGAGGTTCACCACTTTGTGAACAACTGCATGAGCAAATAGCCCAACAGTTTAAGAACAACGTTTCTCAAAGTCCAATTGCAAGGAATTCAGGGATTTCATTAACTACAGTCCATAATATCATCAAAAGATTCAGAGAATCTGGAGAAATCTCTACACGTAAGCGGCAAGGCCGAAAACCAACATTGAATGCCTGTGACCGTTGGTCCCTCAGACAGCACTGTATTAAAAACCGACATCATTCTGTTAAGGATATTACCATGTGGACTCAGGAAGACTTCGGAAAACCATTGTCAGTCAACACAGTTCGTTGCCACATCTACAACTGCAAGTTAGAATTCTACCATGCAAAGCGAAAGCCATATATCAACAACAGCCAGAAACACCGCCGGCTTCTCTGGGCCCGAGCTCATCCGAGATGGACAGACGCAAAGTGGAAAAGTGTGCTGCGGTCTGACGAGTCCACATTTCAAATTGTTTTTGGAAATCATGGACGTTGTGTCCTCTGGGCTAAAGAGGAAAAGGACCATCCAGATTGTTTTCAGCTCAAAGTTCAAAAGCCAGCATCTGTGATGGTATGGGATGTGTTAGTGCCCGTGGCATGGGTCACTTGCACATCTGTAAAGGCAACATTAATGCTGAAAGGTACATACAGGTTTTGGAGCAACATATGCTGCCATCCAAGCGACGTCTTTTTCAGGGACATCCCTGCTTATTTCAGCAAGACAATGTCAAGCCACATTCTGCACGTGTTACAGCAGCGTGGCTTTGTAGAAAAAGAGTGCGGGTAACAGACTGGCCTGCCTGCAGTCCAGACTTGTCTCCCATTGAAAATGTGTGGCGCATTATGATGCAAAAAATACGACAACGGAGACCCCGGACTGTTGAGCAACTGAAGTCGTACATCAAGCAAGAATGGGAAGAATTCCGCCTACGAAACTTCTGCAATTAGTGTCCTCAGTTCCCAACAGCTTATTGGCCCTCATTTATCAAACTTGCGTAGGATCTGGTGTCAATTCTGGTGTAAATATCAGCGTACGCCAGGTGTCATGTCTGATTTACTAAAAGTGTGTACGTCGCTGATTTTGGTGTAGAACTGGCGTGGCTTTGATAAATCTGGTGGCTGAAACCATCGCAATTTACATGACTCGCCCCTATAAATTCATGCTCTGGGAGGCATAGTCCTGCCCACTTTACGACATGGACTCTCGAAAGATGGCAAAGAAGAAGAACTTCACTGAGGAGGAAATATAAATTATCACGTCGGAGGTCGAGAAAAACAAAATCATTTTATTTGGAAGCCTTAAGAGTGGCATCAAGGGAGCTCAGAAGGCTGCAGTTTGGAAAACTATTGCTGCAGCGGTAAATACCGTTGGGGGGGAAAACCCAAGTGCAGCAGAGGTTTGATTTAATTCATTAATAAATTCAATTGATAGATCCATGATATTTCATGTTATATAGCCTACATAACTGACAATCCAAATGCTTTACATGTAGGTAAAAAAAAAGTGGTCCGATTTTATTACTCCATGACATTTTATTGGGTGCCACACAAAACGAGCAGCCACTCGTCACTTTCCCGGAGGAGATCTTCTCTGTGCCGAAAGTTCCTCTCACGTTGGACAGAAGCGTATTCCTCTAACAATAGAAGATCTGCCATTGTCAAAATGACATCACGGTCAAAGTGTCTGTAGGCCTATTATATACTGAGCAACAAAAGAAATGCAAGTTAGCAAGTTAGTTCATGTACTCTTATGGTTACTCAGTCAAAGTGACCGCAAAACAAAGAAAAGTTTGATGAAACGAGTGTAAATGTGCACGCGCTAGTAAAAAATTAAATTTTCTGAAATAATTACACTCAAACTTATTTTCCTGTCTGCCTTTAATTAACTTGCGTTTCTTTTGTTGCTCAGTATACATCTGACTGGATGAGCATCTGACATACCGCACTGCATATCAGTCAAGCCACGCATTGCGCTTAATCAAATTGATTGTAATTGTCAGCCGTCTGGCCTGACAAGCAGGTTGTCTCAAAATAGAAGTTTAATTAATTTCTCAACACAGGCGTCTAATTTATTTATTTATTTAGCCTATTTATTCATTTTATAAATAAGAACAACAACAGCATGATGTCTGCATCGCTGCATATGGTTTATTAATCATTTTGACAGCTGCACTTGTTCCTGCATGTTGTACGCTGGTTTCAAATGTGCGTACGCCTGGTCAGACCTGGCGTAAGATTTTTGCGTACCGCACGCTCACGTTCAGATTGATAAATGCCGATCCTTGCGGGAGATTTGGCGCACACCCATTTTTTTAGTGTACGCACGTTTGATAAATGAGGGCCATTGAGTGTTGTCAAAAGGAAAGGTGATGTAACACAGTGGTAAACATGCCCCTGTCCCAGCTTTTCTGGAACGCGATGCAGGCATCAAATTCAAAATGAGTGAATACTTGCAAAAAAAAAAAAAAAACTAAGTTTATCCATCTGAACATTAAATATCTTGTCTTTGTAGTGTACTCAATTGAATATAGGTTGAAAAGGATGTGCAAATCATTGTATTGTTTTATTCATGTTTTACACAACGTTCCAACTTCATTGGAATTGGGGTTTGTATGTGAAAAGAAGTATTTAGTGCGAACTAAAGTGCTGAAAAATCGAGAAGCATCAATCCAGTTGCCATAAGTGGTTACATAGATAGCCCCTGAGATTATCCTTACAATAAAATAAATAAATAAAACAATCCTAGCAGATAGTGCAGTAAACTAGTGAGGCTACAAATATGAAGGTATTATTGGTAAAAAAGGTTTGAGCACCTGTAACAGTGGAATTTGTAGTTGTGTACAGTGATTTGTTTGTGTGTCAGTAAATTTGAGGTCACATACTCTATGAGTTGTGTACTTGTAGATTTTTTTTTCTCTCCACAAATACAACACAACACTTACACATCCACAGATTCTTAATTACAGGTGCACAAATCCTATTTTACAAGTCACAGATTAAAAAACTGACACGCCCACATTTTTTGCTCCTATTGTTGCAGTATATCTGGTGCAAAACATATCTGTGCACCTGTATCAAACAATGTGAAGTTGTGGACAAAATTTGAATATGTGCAAATCTGAATGTGAATTTGTGCAATAAATGTTCAATGTATGTAAAATAATTTCTCACAAAAATTTTTGTGTTCTTTTAAAACACAAATACAAATCGATAACTACAACTGCTCGAATCGAACTGTAAAATTTCTCAGTTTCAACATTTGCTATGTTATCTCTGTTCTACTGTGAATAAAATACTGGCTGGTGTGATTTGAAAGTCAATGCGTTTTGATTTTATTCACAATTTACACTTTGTCCCAACTATTTCGGAATTGGGGTTGTACTTTGATGGCTGTTTCTTTGATGATTCACCCATGCATTCTCTCTTTTTTCAACACGCTTTTACCACCTCTTTTGTAGTATGGTTTGGGACCACTAATTTCCACAGACATTTTGAGTTACTCAAGTATGAGGGTCCTCATTTGAATTTTCTCCTTTTTGTCCACCTCAAAATACCAATTTTGATGGCAGTTCCAACATTAATGCCAGAGTAATATCAACCTGTTTTTTTTCTTTCTTTTTTTGCTTAAAGTGAAACACTGGTACTGTGACATGCAATTGCTCGTGATCTGGAGTAATGGCACTTCACCAAAATCTTACTTAACCTGCACAAAGTGTCAACTATTTAGTGAAAAAAGAAACAAATAAAAATCATTTTCAAACCAAATTATGCAAGTTGTTTATGATTTTTTTCTGAACAAAATACACGCATACTTTCGTTGAATAAGCCTCGTTATTTAGTTCCACTAGTCGATTTTTGACAGCAATCGTATCTAGCGACTTCAGCATCACATCTTTATCGGTGATAGTTTCACTGTCATTTTCCGAACTGGTGATAGCTTGTTACGTCACTTATGTTATGATATGTTACGTCACTTCCCGTACTCTAACTCCGCAATGTAAACAAATGCCCCTCTCTCCTTTGATTAGCTGTGGGACAAAAGCCCCTCTCCTCTGATTGGCTGTGGAATCAGTCGATCTCAGATTAGCACCCGCCTTTTGCTCCATAGACTGAATGCACAGATAGTTTTGAACCACATATCTCAGTGGAGGGGCGCAATTTGTGATTTGTAGTTGAAGGAAACAGAATCTGTGACTTGTGGGGAAGATTCGAGCAGTTGTAGTTATCGATTTGTATTTGTGTTTTAAAAGAACACAAATATTTTCGTGAGAAATTATTTTACATACATTGAACATTTATTGCACAAATTCACATTCAGATTTGCACATATTCAAATTTTGTCCACAACTTCACATTGTTTGATACAGGTGCAAAAATATGTTTTGCACCAAATATACAGCAACAATAGGAGCAAAAATGTGAACGTGTCAGTTTTTTGATCTGTGACTTGTAAAATAGAATTTGTGTACCTGTAATTAAGAATTTGTGGATGTGTAAGTGTTGTGTTGTATTTGTGGAGAGAAAAAAAATCTACAAGTACACAACTCATACAGAATGTGACCTCAAATTTACTGATACACATATAAATCACTGTTCGCAACTACAAATTCCGCTGTTTAAGGTGCTCAAACCTTTTTTACTAATAATACCTTCATATATAGAGAATTCTAAAACTTTGGAAGGTTGGAAGATTTGGGAGGTTGCTATGACACTGCAGGGCGACTCAAATCTGGTCCAGGAAGGTGGTGGCTATGCTCTGATGCTTTGGTAAAACCTGTGCTAATTTTCAAAAACTCAGTTGTAACCTGTGTTGCTCTGCTGGAATTACAGCCTGAAGGCATTGTAGCCTTGAGCACCCATTCCTTGCTGTGCTTAAAGGGATAGTTCAGATTTTTTGACATGATTTTTTGACGTATGGTGTAGTGCATGAGAGGTGATTTGTTTTGTTAATGAGTCTTGTGAGCGGAGTTCTTGCCTCTTGAAGTTTCGAATGAAGTAGTTCCGGCTAGTTTGCGGGGATCAAAAAAATAAAAAGTTTTGCTTCCCAAAACAACATGTTTTTAAAAGAGTAATATATTTCAGTCACATAACCATGTTCAGTAAATGACTCACACTTCACAATCACTTTGCACTATTTTTCTATCCCTCGGTATCACTGCGGGAACCTGAGTTTACCGATGCCGAACTTCGTCAGATGGAGGTAGACAGGGTAGAGAGAGAGAAAGAGAGAAGAGAGAGAAGCTGAAGATGAGCCCACGACACTAGCTAGGAGAGACAGAGACAACAAAAAGTAGTGGTGCACTTGTTCAAAGTGTCAGATAATGCCGACAGGGAAGAAAGCTACTGTTTCACGAATGGGAAATTGTCATGCCACCAATGCAAGATCTCTCAATGTCAGACAAGGCTTGTGCACCTGCCTGTGTGTGCATCACTTGCCATCAGAACTTTCCCACTATCTTGAATGCTGGTGTCTTGCTGACCATTTTCCACATTCCAAAAATATAATGGACGAAGCGTCCCAGGCCAGCAGGACCTGATGGACAGCGGTCTTCAGAGTAAGTGTAAAGACTGTCTCTTTTAAGATAATCATGGAATTCAAAATTAGTTGTGAGGGCATTTTGGTTGCAGAAAATTTACTGGGTGGTGACTAATTATACAGTCATATATACTACATCCTATTAGGGCCTATCCTGATTATTAACAGAATATAACAGTACACACTACTACAGCAATTAGGCTACATATCACCAGTCAAACAAATGCAGACATAATCAGTTATATCTTGTAATCAGTAGCTGTCCGTCGGCAGTAACAAAGGCCTTTGGAAACCTCACCTTTCAGAGCTAAATAACCTAAATCTCTTGCAGTTTAATTTACCCGATTAGCAACAGTTGCTTAGAACAATTGGTAAAGCTGACGACAGTCCAATTTTTTTCAATAGCACTGTTTTACATTGGACCACTAAACTATGAAGAGTTTTCTTCCACAAATAAATGACGAGGTAAAATATCAATGTCTTTGTAAGTTCTGCACCCTTGTAGCTCGTGAAACAGCACAGATTTGCGTAAATTAGTTTGTGAGGCTCGTTAAGCAATAAGCCACAAGAGTCCATTCTATATTCTGAATGTAGTCACTGCTAAAAGGCGTTGTTTAGGCACGATGCACAGCTTAGTGACAATTGTAAGGATGGCGAAAATGTCAGCGGAACTTTTGGACTTTTTATATTGCCATCTTTATGACGCCATATCAAAAACATCAATGTAGGCAATAGGCATTCACTTCTTAATTATCATTTCAGATTATACGTATTGGTCTTAGTTGTTCAGTCGATACATATCCGCACCATTTTTTCTGTATTTTCTTGTCTGACAATAAACTTGTCTCTCTGTGTATACCTCTCTCAGGTTGCGGCAGTCGACATCCAAGCATGTTATCTTTGATATACAGTTGCACTTAAATTATTCAACCCCCGTTGCAAACTAGGTTTACTGGCAAAATTGACAAACTTTCAGCTGTTTGAAATGAACAAATCAAACAATAACAATTTAAATAGCTCAACACAACAAATATCACAAGTGGCTTCTCCAAATTCAACACAAAATGCCACTTTTAATGACTACTGCAGGCTCAAAATTATTCAACCCCTTTATGACAAGCATTCTTAATTGTTAGTAGAGCACCCTTTTGCCGCTATGACCTGCTGGAAATGTGATGCACAGGCAGACGCCAGCTTTTGGCAGCATTCCCAAGGAATCTTAGCCCAGTCCTAATGGACAATGGCCTTCAGTTCACTAATATTATTGGATTTGCATGCTGCAACTGTCTTCTTCAAATCCTACCTGAGATTTGCTTTGGGGTTCAAGAGAGGCCACTGTGATGGGCACTCTAAAATCTTCCCAGATTTCTTCTGAAACCAAGCCTTGGTGGATGTTGAGATATGGTTAGGATCATTGTCCTGTTGGAAGGTCCACTGATGCCCAAGCGTCAGCTTCCCTACAGACGGCATGACATTTTCTCCTTGGATATCCTAGTACTTGACTGAATCCATCTTGCCTTCCACAGTTTGCAGGTTTCCAGTGCCAGAGGAAGCAAGGCAGCCGCAGAGTATCAAAAAGCCCCCACAATTCTTCACTCTAGGCAGGGTGTACTTTTCAGCATATGCTTCTATATTCCCCCTGCAGACATACCTCTGATTCATAAGCCCAAAATATTCCAGTTTTGTTTCATCACTCGACAGAACAGTATCCCAAAACTTTTGTAGCTTATTTATTTGGTTTTGAGCATATTGGAGCTTGTGATTTTGGATCAGTTGTGGTATATGCCTTGGAGTTCGGGCATAGAGACCTTCAACGTTTAGTATGCGCCTGACTGTGCAAACTGAAACCTCAGTGCCTCCTGCCTCCAAGTCTTGCTGTGGGTCTCCTGCAGTCACTCGAGGGTTTTTGACCACTCGTCTCCTCAGAGATCTGGTGACAGCCATTGATAGCTTCCTCCTTCTGCCACATCCTGGTAGTGTAGCCACTCTTCCTTTAACTCTGAACTTGCCAACTATGCATCCAACTGTTTCTCTATGAACATTCAGTGCCTGTGCTACCTTTTAGTATCATTTTCCTTGTTTATGCCAGGCAATGATCTCCTCTATTAGCTTTTTGGACAATTCTCTTGACAGCCATATTTCTAATATGCAATCAAATGTCACTGTCAACAAACCCCAAGCGAGGGCAAGCATTTGATGTGTTCTATCTCAAGCAAACTTGATGCAACTAATTAAGCTCTTGATTATCTGCATTAGGTGTGCTTGAGACAACACCTGATTTGCAAATATGCTCTTATGATGGATTCTATTTGGGGGTTTGAATAATTTTGAGACATTAAAAGTAGTCATTAAAAGTTGCATTTTGTGTTAAATTTGGAGAAATCACTTGTAATATTAGTTGTGTCGAGCAATTTAAAATGTTCTTGTTTAATCTGTTTATCACAAACAGCTGAAAGTTTATGAATTTTGCTGGTAAACCCAATTTGCAATGGGGGTTGAATAATTTTGATTGCAACTGTAGGTGATAGCCAGCGCGCAGTGATACCGAGAGAGAGAAAAATAGTTCAAAGTGATTGTGAAGTGTGAGTTATTCACTGACCATGGTTTTGTGACTGAAATATATAACTCTTTAAAGCACGTTGTTTTGGGAAGCAAAACTTTATTTTTGAGACCTCGGCAAACTAGCCGGAACTACTTCATTCGAAACTTCGAGAGGTAAGAACTCTGCTCACAAGACTCATTAACAAAAAAAAACAAAAAACAAAAAATCACCTCTCATGCACTACACTGCTAAAGAGTATTTCATACGACTTCATGTCAAAAAATCTGAACTATCCCTTTAAAGGACCAGTGTGCAATATTTGCCATGGTTTACTGGCAAAATCTGAATATACTACCCATTAATATGTTTATATAAGTGTATAATCGCTATAAAATAAAATTTGTTTGGTTTTTGTAGCCTTATTATTATGCGTTTATATATACATATAGCAAGGGCCTTGTTTTAGAGACGTTGCCATCTTGCACCGCCATGTTGGTACAGCAGCCCGACCGGACAATCCAGCCAGCTAAAGAACGCGTTTCGTGTGTAGAAATCCCAGTCATGGAAGACAAAAAGTGTTTTGGTCCTCGGAGGCCACCGTCTTTTTGCCGACGGGAGGGGTGAGTGTGAGTGAGTGAGTGAGCGCGGCAGTCTAGAATCTGAACGCTGGATGTCACTGTTTCCTCCCCATTTTACACACTGATCCTTTAAAGGAAATATTTGAGAATCTTATCTGAATTTATCTTTTTGACCAAGAGGTGGCGACACATCATAGCATTTCAGTTTTAAACATACAGTATATTCAGTTTTCTACAACTCAGTAGACCTGCTACAGTTTCCATTATCATTAGTAATTATGTTAATTAAACAGCTCCATTTTTTGCACAACAACTTCAGCATTACGCAGTGGACTTACAGAGTCTACCAGGATGAAAGCAGTCAGGTATCTGTGGGAGACCCCATAGCGCTGAAAGCGGATCGCCACGATGTACTGATTACTGGGCTCAAAGCAGAAAGGCCTGGGCATCTGAATATATCTGCAAGAGCAGTAATCAGTGAGCAGGGACAAAAAAAAATATCATTCATGGGTGGCATGAACATCTATGAACCAACAGGGAAGTCAGGACCAATAAAAAGGGAGACTAACTTGATCTACATGGCTGTGAAACATGGAAAAATGAGAAACAGAAACTGACAGAATCATGATATAACTTCATATTACCATTAGTGCCAGAGGATAACCCAGCATTACAGCTTCTGAGTATGACAGCCAGAGGACAAAGAGAGTCTAACTCGACACCTGCCATTCCAATGAAAGTCACAAAAACAGCATTGGACTGCATGTCCCACAAAAACTATAGCACAAACTGAAAAGACCCCCCACACTACAGTGGCACCAACTAAATCTGGCCACACATGAAGCTGGTCGTGAGCTGGGGCAGGGAAACAGCCTGAGATTCAATTCAACCGTTATCAAGGGGGGGACAGAGACAAAGGGAAGGGTCTGCATTTTGGGGTGTCACCCATACAGCAGACCCCCTTCTTCTCATCCTTTCACATGTAAACAAGCTCAGAAGTGGGGGTAGAAGGTCTAACACACAGCTTTGTGCTGCCTCTCTGTGGGGCACGGAAACTGCAGAGTTTCAGATCCAGCCATCCATTATAAAGGGTCAGCAAACATGCCTTCAGCTCAGTTTAACACCCTTTCGGTCTCCATGCTGCATAGTCAAAATAACAGCAGTGTGGAGTTTAATTAGAGAATTCATTCATTCTGTGAAGAAACAGGTGTCAATAATTGTCCTCTATTAAATAAGAAGGGAAGCAAATGTTTCACACACTGTAATAAAATATGTTTCCTGCTGAATTGCAAAATAAAATGGGCTGCTCCAAACATTGTTTGATGGAACAACATAATTTGATTAAAAACTTGATTGGGGAGGGGAAAACGTATAAAGAAGTGGTACAAATTATCGGATGCTGAGCTAAAATGATCTCAAATGCTTTTAAATGGCAGCAAAAACCTGAAACACTCTGCAAGGAAACAAGCAACTATGAAAACGGATCGAAGAATAGTCAGAATGGCAAAGATTCCGCCAATCATCACCTCCAGAAAAATCACTGATGATATAAAATTACCTGTAAGTGCTGTTGCAGTCAGAAGACGTTTGATCAAAGCTAAGCTATCAGCAAGTAGCTCCAGTAAAGCAGCGTTGATGAAAAAAAGGCATGTGCAGAATCGGTTAAAACACATCGATTGGCCCAAAGAGAAACTACATAACATTGTACGGACTGATGAGAGTAAAATTGTTCTTTTCGGGTCTAGAGGTCGTCCACAGTACGTCAGATGAACCTCAGGTACTGATTTCAAGCCACAGTACACTGTGTAGACAGTGAAGCATGGTGGTGCAAAAATCATGGTAAGGGGATGTTTTTCATACTATGGTGTTTGTTCTACTGAATTTACTGTATGCCAGGGATTGTGGATCTGTTAGTACACATCAAAATATTTGTAGAGATTATGTTGCCATATGCTGAGGAAGAATTGCCCCTGAAATGGGTGTTTCAACAAGACATCAACCCCAAACACGAGTTGGTTCTAGACAAAAAGGATTGAGGTAATGGAGTGGCGAGCTCAATCCCCTGACCTCAACCCCATTGAAAACTTGTCGGGTGACATTATAAATGCATTTTCTGAAGAAAAACCCAAAAATTCACAAGAACTGTGCAATGTAGTTTGTTCATCCTGGGTGCCAAAAGTTGGTTGACTCGATGCAACGCAGATGCGCAGCAGTTGTCAAAAACAATGGCTATGCAACTAAATATTAGTTCAGTAATTTAAAGTGAAGTAAAATCTTGAGTTAAATTTAGAATTTGAGTTTGAAGAGAAAATTTGGATATTTTTTGAACAGATTAATATTCCTTTTCTTTGCTTCCTGTAAAAGAATAACACAGACTTGATCAAATTAGTTCATGCTTTGATGTGGAATTGAATGTGTCATGTTTCCCACCACATTTGAGATATGGAACTGAAGGCTATTAAAAAATATTGGCACTTTTTTCACATTTTTAACCCACTGCTATTTTTTTTTTTTAACACAACCGTAGCTCAGTGAGTACAAAGCACCCATGGAGTTTACACAAATAATTTCTGTGCATGAGCAAGGAAGTTTACTGTAGTAATGAGCAGCTTTCATGTGAACATCTCAAATGTAATTTAAAAATCCAAATAATTAAGTTAAGGATATTCCATGCCAAATCGCAATGCTGTCGTGCCCCACCCACCTGATTGCTGAAAGGCTCAGTGTTTTAAGATTTGCTGATTAATTCTGGCTGTCAGAGGGGCGAAGAAAACCTGGTTGCCTTGTTTGAAGCTCTCATCCTACAGGCTAGCCAATCAGGGGCAACGATGACTTAACAAAGATGCCTAACACGGATGATGTCCATACTGGGGATATTACCTGGAACCAGCGCTGCAGGGCTGGTAGCCAGACATTGGTTAGACGTAGCCGCTTAGGCTCAGACTGGGACATCATTAGTTTTAATCCCAAGTGTGACTTGATCCACTGACCATGCATGAGATTTTTTGCCAACACTATTACATTAACAATAGTTACTTTTCTGCTAGCAGCATGGGACATAAGAACACCAAAGTCCAATTCCATACAAATGAATGATAACAACAAAAGTGCAAAAAATGAACATTGGTTGAAACCACTAGTCCTATTCCAGGTTAATGGAACTAACAATTACCCATTCTCACAAGCAAATTATTAATCCAGTGATCTCTGACATCAGAGGGATGGGGGGAACCTAAGTCACCTAAGTCAAACTAACTTTCCAAGTTTCCAATCAGCATTTTGGAAACACAAGTATTGACGGAAATTTGTAGCACTTAGTGGATGTGAAACAAAGGAAGCAAAGGCCTACAGCACCTGTTAAAGGTTAATATGTAACAGAAAGTGATAGATCTCACAACAGCCTCCAGTATGTATAGTGCATAAAGAAAAGGCTGGCAGGGTCAACAATTTCACTGTGAAGAACTATAACAGGAACTGCTCCCACAATCAAGCTTATTTACAACCCCATTTCCAGAAAAGTTGGGACGGTGTGTAAAATGTCAATAAAACAGAATGCAATTATTTGCAAATCATTTAAATCCTATATTTCATTGTAAATAATACAAAGACAACATATAAAATGTTTAAACTGAGAAATTCTTATATTTTTTGAAAGACACTTATTGAAGTCCAAAACTGCGAAAATCAGAATAAAAAAATGAATAAATAAATGACAGTATAAATAAATAAATACAATAAAAATTCAAAAGTAGAAATATATACACATCAAAAAAATGTATAAATAACATTAGGCAATATATGGGTATCCAGGCATTTATTTATTTCACGATTTATTTATTTTCTTAATCATTGATTTATATATTTATTAATTGCCAAATTTATTTATTTCTTGATTTATTTATTTCCATAAATATTTATTTCTGTATTTATTTATTTCTTTGTCCGTAAGGTAATGAGGGGGTGTGGCTTTCACGTCCAGCTTCAGCAATCGAACCCAAAGGGTCCTATTTTAATGATCTAAGCATGCAGTCTGAAGAGTGCGGCGCAAGTGCATTTAGGACGTGTCCAAATCCATTTTTGCTAGTTTAATGTCGGGTTATCAGGGCGCAATGCAAGGTGCAAGGTTCAAAGGGGTCATACTTAATCTCTGAATCATAGGTCGTTGGCCTGCTGAAAAAACCTTGTATCTCCAAATTTGATAAGAAACAAAAACTCCTATATCCCTGATAATTATATAAACATTGCAAAATACATTCTTGGAAGAAAAATAGTAATGCTACTCGAACAAAGCTCAACTGCATTCTTACATGCAAAATTAAAAAATTTTTATGCTCTCCTGTGAAGTTTATCATTTTGAGGATACAAGGTTTCATCAGCAGGCCGACGAGGTGTGTTTTGGACGTAACACAATAAGCCAATCAGAGTGTCATCTCCCATGTCCTTTAAAAGCCAGATGCCCTTGCACCTTGGCGAACTGCAATTATAGGGGCGCACTTGCCTAGTTGCAGGGGGGAAAAAAGTTTACTCTGCAGATAAAATGGTCTGCGAAGCGCGTAAGTAAACCATTACTTAGAGCATGGAAACCGGAACACAGTAATCTCCAATAATGTAATAAAAACATTTTTTAAATATTGTTCAAAATTATTTTATTCAGACCCTGATGTTAAAAATCATCATAGTGAATTTCTGGGGCTGCATTTGAACTTCACATTACATTACAACTTGTGGATAAAACAAGCAAACGAAAAAAGAAACATCATTAATTCAGGGTAAAACAATTCCGCGCTAGTGGGGAACGACCAACAGAAATTCAAATGAGTAAGAAAACCAGCATGCGAGAAAGAGACAAAAATAATGTTATTTTGATTACTCTACCGTAACCCCTTGAATAATATCCCACAAAAGAGAAAAAAAAACTTCCAAGTGGCTGACGATTGAAGGTCAAGTCAGATACATGGAAGAAATTCGGATTAATTATGGATGGCAACATCGTTTTAAATAATGCTGCTGCTAAGAGAGTCGTGTTTTTTTTTTTTTTTTTGTGGCCACTTTGTTTTTCAGCCAAACTGTAAATAATAATGAAGACATTTCAAATAAAATGTGGGGTTTTGTATTTGATTATAGATGTGGGAGGAGCTCAGAGTAGAGCCGCTGCTCCTCCACGTCGAGAGGAGCCAGCTGGGGTGGCTCGGGCATCTATATCGGATGCCCCCTGGACGCCTTCCTGGGAAGGTGTTCCGGGCATGCCCCACCGGGAGGAGGCCCCGGGGAAAACCCAGGACACGCTGGAGGGACTATGTCGCTTGGCTGGCCTGGGAACGCCTCGGAATACCCCCGGAAGAACTGGAGGAAGTGTCCAGGGAGAAGGAAGTCTGGGCATCCTTGCTTAGACTGCTGCCCCCGCGACCCGGCCCCGGATAAGCGGAAGTAGATGGATGGATGGACGGATATAGAAGTGGGACAGATGGGTTAATGAATCAGATCGGATTCAAAATTGATTTTTCAGACAACTCCGGACATTAGGTCGTCCCATGCATGACTTATCCAAAGATATGAAGCGCATTTTCAGCACTTCAAAAATTCGTTCTGTTACAGTTTTTTGTGTGATGGAAGGAAAATCCACACATTGTTTTAGACGATGTGTCATGTAATGACTGCCCCCGAATAGCCACCCCTCCAGGAGGGATCTTCTATAGAACTGCAGGAATGATGGAGCTCACCAATATCAAGGAGTCGTGGCCTTATCCAGGAGAATTTGCGAACACCCACATGCTTAACCGCACGTTGATTCGCATATTACCTGATGGAACAGGTTCACTGACGAATTAAATAGCCTGTCTCACAGCATGCCCTGATTTCCAGACATCGGTCGCACTAACCATTCTGACAAGCATTTTTTAAATATCTTGACAAAAAGCTTCGACAACATAATCTCTTTATTTTATATATATATATATATATATACACACACACACACACACACACAATTGCAATCAAAATTATTCAACCCCCGTTGCAAACTAGGTTTACTGGCAAAATTTATGAACTTTCAGCTGTTTGCAATGAACAAATCAAACAAACAATTTAAATAGCTCAGCACAACAAATATTACAAGTGGCTTCTCCAAATTCAACACAAAATTCCACTTTTAATTGCTGCACGCTCAAAATTATTCAACTAATCATGACAAGCATCTTTAATACTTAGTAGAAAACCCTTTTGCCGCTATGACCTGCTGGAAATGTGATGCACAGGCAGATGTCAGTTTATGGCAGTATTCCCAAGGAATCTTAGCTCAGTCCTCATGGCAATGGCCTTCAGTTCACTGATATTCTAGTGTTTGCATGCTGCAACTGTGTTCTTCAAATCCTACCAGAGATTTTTTATGGGGTTCAAGTAAGGCAACTGTGATGGGCACTCTAGAATGTTCCCAAACTTCTTCTGAAACCAAGCCTTGGTGGATGTTGAGGTATGCTTAGGATCATTGCCCTTTTGGAAGTTCCAATTATGCCCAAGCGTCAGCTTCCCTACAGACGGCATGACATTTTCTCCTTAGATATCCTGGTACTTGACTGAATCCATCTTGCCCTCCACACTCCGCATATTTCCAGTGCCAGAGGAAGCAAGGCAGCTGCAGAGCATCAAAAAGCCCCCACAATTCTTCATTGTAGGCAGGGTATACTTTTCAGCATATGCTTCTTTACTCCTCCTGCAGGCATACCACTGATTCATAAGCCCAAAATATTCCAGTTTTGCTTCATCACTCCAGAGAACAATATCCCCAAACTTCTGTGGCTTATTTATATGGTTTTGAGCATACTGGAGCTTGTGCTTTTGGATCAGTTGTGGTGTATGTCTTGGAGACCTTCAATATTTAGTATGCGCCTGACTGTGCAAACTGAAACCTCAGTGCCTCCTCCAAGTCTTGCTGCAGGTCTCCTGCAGTCACTCGAGGGTTTTTGACCACCCGTCTCCTCAGGAATCTGGTGACAGCCATTGATAGCTTCCTCTTTCTGCGACATCCTGGTACTGTTGCCACTCTTCCTTTAACTCTGAACTTGCGAACTATGCTTCCAACTGTATCTCTACAAAAATTCAGTACCTGTGCTACCTTTTTGCATCCTTTTCCTTGTTTGTACCAGGCAACGATCTCCTCTATTAGCTTTTTGGACAATTCTTTTGACAGCCATATTTCTAATATGCAATCAAATATCACCGCCAATAAACCCCTAGCGAGTGCAAGTATTTGATGTATTTTTTCTCAAGCAAACCTGATGCAACTAATTAAGCTCTTGATTAGCTGCATCAGGTGTGCTTGAGACAACACCTGATTTGCAAATATGCTCTTATGAGGGATTCTATTCGGAGGGTTGAATAATTTTGAGACTGCAGCAAGTCATTAAAAATGGCATTTTGTGTTAAATTTGGAGAAACCACTTGTAATATTAGTTGTGTTGAGCTATTTAAAATGTTCTTGTTTAATCTGTTCATCAAAAACAAATGAAAGTTTGTAAATTTTGCTATTAAACCCAATTTGCAATGGGAATTGAATAATTTTGATTGCAACTGTATGTATGTATATATATATATATATATATATATATATATATATATATTTTTTTTTAACATAAATTTGGCATCTCCAGTCCTACCCGAATCTGGAATGCCCCATTAGAGAACTATGTACAAGCTTGCTCATATGCGACCCCGCGTTGCTATCTCAGGAGAGCAAAGGCAGTTTGCGGCTCTTCTCTGTAGCACGTGTCTGTCAGCCACTGCTTCTTTACACTTATAGCTCCAAACTTCGCAAGCTCAGAATGAGGGCAGAGGATCCCCGAACATGAGCAAGCTTAGAATCTTACTGAGAAGCGCCTGGCTGGCCAACAGGAGGCACTTGAGCAACGAACAAAGCAACTATTTTTTTTATTATCCCAGCCCGACAGTCCCTTCCCAATTTATTTCCCTGCAGCTCAAAGCCAATTGTACGCTGCTCTGAAAAGGTTGCCAACCACTGCCGGCTGTTACGACCGGGGATCAAACCCGCGTTGTGGTGGTCACTACTGCTCCACAATGCGGCACCTTAAATTATCTCTTTATTTTTTAATTGGCTGCATGCCCTGCTGTTCATCCCTGCATGGATATTATGTAACAAGCAGAGTGCGTGCGTTGTGCACTCACCTGCAAAGACGCATAATACTATCTGAATATACGCCCTGAACTGAGCAGTCAAAAACTGACCATTGACTTTAGACTGAAATCTGGTCCCTTTCAGGGGCATTTTCAGATTGGGGAAAAGCCAGAAGTCACACGGACCCATGTCGGGAAAGTAGGGAGCCTGACGAAGCACAGGTGTGTTGTGTTTGGCCAGGAAACTCTGTATCAAATGTGAAGAATGGGCAGGTGCGTTATCGTGATGGAGCTGCCAATTGCCAGCTGCCCACAGGTCCGGCCATCCACCATCACCAAGGAGTACTACCAAGAGGTTCTGCGTCACCTTCATGCCGCTGTGACTTCTGACCCGATTTCAGTCCAGAGAAGACATCATGTAGAATGCGACGGCCCAGCTGCGCGCGATCCCAAAAGAGGCGTTCCAGCGATGTTTCCGACAGTGGCAGGACCATTGGAAGAAGTGTGTGGCAGCCCAAGGGGACTACTTTGAAGCAGAAGAGTGTAAGTTTGTTGTAACTGGATACAAGTATTTTTTATAAACAAAGGTTGGATACTTTTTGATCACACCTTGTAGACCTATGTGCATGCCTTATCAAAATCTGAGAGTCTGTGGACTAACCAGCTGACTACCTAAGTAAAAGCCAGGGTCAAGACTGGCTTCACACCACATCACTTTGATGTCAAGCCACTAATCTCTGTTGTTCAAGCTAAATATAACCTACTTGTGAAAAGTTATGTTGTCCACTTTCCCTCTCCTGTGACTGCAATTGACAGTGACACAGTGGTCAGGCATTTCCAGAAAAATTTGTGGATCGACGCATACAACTTGCTGTTAAGGACGCCCATCCAAAGGTGGCGGCCAGACATGCCTATTGAAGTAGTAACATAGCGCCGCTAGTTTATAGAGCTCGTTGGATCACAGAGAGGAAAATACATTACGTGCAAGCGGAATGCACAGGACCTGACATGTTTTGAAGCAGTGCCCCCGCAAAAAAAAAATGCATGGAGACTGGAAGATCTAGTTTTGATATAACACGAACACATTGGGCTAACAGCAAGAGCAGATTTACCCTTGAACATATTTTTTTTACAAAATATCAAAGGTAAGAAAAAAATTTTGCCCATCTCTGTAGAATGTAAGGTGTATGCCTGCTGTTCATCGAGTGTGGTGTCTGTTTAAAATGACAGGGCTTAGTGTATCGTTGGATTCTGAGGACTTTCCTCTGTCATTTGGTGTATAGTTTGTATGCATAGCACAAATTCAGTAGAAACGTTAGTGATCGAGCACTGATTTTATTTTATCCTATGTTTTGCTACATGGTTATTCACTTGCTTAGTGCTTGAATTGTGTTTGGTTCAGGTAAAAATGGGCATCATGTGCATTTTGCAGAGTTTCTTCCCTAAAAGTGGATAGGCCTTATGACGATGTTGCTATTAGGATGCTGTATTTCTGATGCGTCATGAGTACCGGGGGCATTTGGGTTAACCTAGTTCTCGTATTCAACGGAAGTCTTGGAGCTTGGGATCCTGTGGAAAAAAGCATCAAAGAAAACTTTCTGACATCTTGTGCTAATGAGAACTTGCAATTAAAGCCATGAGACTTATCATTTCTTGATACTGAATTCAGAAGATAACCAATGTATTGTTCCAGGACAAAACATATTCACTTCCAGTTGTCACTGATGTCAGTAACCTTTCAAACCATGTGAAACAATAACAAGCAACTGAAAACCGAGTCAAGAGGCAACGGTATTTGTGGAGCTCCCTACATCATTTTATAGGGGCAAGTCCACTATGAACATTAATGGGATCTGAACATTTTCTTGATGCTAATGGCCAAAACAAAGACTTGTACACGACTTCAACATTTCAAAGAACCATTTAATTCTGTTGAAAAGCATTGACTCTGTAACATGTCACTTATGTGACATCCGTCACATCAAGTCACCTCCGTCACACAGGTAATTAGATCCCATGGAGTAAAATTATAGATAGTGCATAAAAATGTTATGGATGGTTAATACTTTGTTATAATGACGAATTAAGAGAGTTTATTTTATACTCAACTCATGAAGAATTAAACTGCAAAAGCAGAAGTCAATTTTTTTGGTCATCGGGGGCAAATTTTAAATATCGCTGTATTTTATTTTCTGTTCATGGTTGAAAAAAATGTCCTGGCCCTGTTTATCTGATTACATCTGCCTACCTGTGCCTCTAAATCCTCAGAAAACACCATCTGGTTCATTTTACGCTGTTGGTGTGGTCTTAATGGCACATGACGGACGTGACAAAAGTTCGAGATTATCAACTTCAACCACAGCATTTTCCAAGATGGGTCAAAATATTTACTTTAATTATGATTTCAATGTATTTGAACTAGTCCAAGATAAGAATAAGTAAAAAATACACACCCTAATCATATCCCCGAAATATGTGTTTCGGGGATATCATGGTTTTGCCCCACCCGCCGCCGACGCGTCCGCAGATTTTAGCCGTTAGCGCGATAACTCACAAAATACTTTACATTGGCTTCTCATTTTTAGCGTATGGGTAGATATGGTAGAGAGGATGAACTGATTAGATTTTGGGCAAGTACACACTCCTAGGTTTGCCACCAGGTGGCGCTATATATTTAAAAAATCAGTTTTTTAACCATATTTCTGGAACAATTACTTACACAGACCTCAAATTTGCCTCATATTGTAGGTCTAGTAAAGGGGACTCTAATAAAGGGGGCTTCGAGGATTGGGGAATTTCGGGGATATACCCCTTGCTGTCGGCTGCCGACAGCGTAGGCCTAGTTTTTTACAGAAGTGTTCCGTTTTTTGTGACTTTGCTCATATATAAATGTATTATAAAGAAAATAAATAAATAGTGAAATAAACAAATGCCTGGATACCCATTTATTCATTAATTTTTTTGTAAATTTATTTATTTATTTGTATATAGTTTTTGCATTTATATGTATTTGGGTGAAATTTCCGATGACCGCACAATTACCCGTAGGGACAGACAAATCATGAAAGTCAATATTGATTAAAAAAACTTTATTACAGTGGAAGACCAACATATTGGCTCCAAGAAAAACCTGATTCACACCCTTTGCACATGGCATGGGTCACTTGCACATCTGTGAAGACACCTTTAATGCTAAACAATATATACAGGTTTTGGAGTTTCATGTACTGCCATCCGACATCTTTGACAGGGAAGGCCTCGCTTATTTCAGCAAAACAATTCCAAACACAACATTCTGCTCGTATTGCAACAACATGGCTCTGTAGTAAAAGAGGCTGGGTGCTAAACTGGCCTGCCTGCAGGCCAGACCTGCCAGGTTGCCACCCAATGAAAATATTTGGCGCATTATGAAAAAATATGACAAAGGAATCTGAGAAGTGTTGATCAGCTGAAAGCCTAAACCAAAAAAGAACAGGAAAATATTTTGCTTCCAAAACTATAGCAGTTGGTCACCTCAGTTCCCAAACGCTTTCAGAGTATTGTTAAAACAAAAAGTGATGCAACATAGTGGTAAACTTGAAACATATTGTTGTCATAAAATTCAAAATCAGCAAATATTTTTCAAAAAGCAATAAAATTTCTCAGTTTCAACATTTGATATGTTGTCTTTGCACTATTCTAAATTAAATATAGGGTTTAAATGATTTGCAAATCATTGCATTCTGTTTTTATTTACATTTTACACAGCGTGCCAACTTTTATGGAAATGGGGTTGTATATCCTGCATTCACCAGCCATCACAATTGTGCTTGCTACCCTTATCATATCTTTTGCCTCCCATTCATCTAACATGCATGTGCATATAATTAATCTTCAAAGAAATTACTTATGTTGCCATTTTTCAGGAATATTTACTGGATACAGTTTAATATAGTTCAATTGACAACAATGTGCCACCAACAGGCAAATGTCACTCAAATTCAAAGCATTGTCCCTTGGTACAAATACCCAGGAAACAGGCCAATTGATCAACTCTTCAGAGAGTAAAAAAAAAAAAGAACAAGAAAAACAGGAAGTCAATTTTATGCAGCAAAAGTATAGCAAACTGCTGAATCACCCTTGCACTTTACCAGCTCAGAGATACTTAGTCAGACTAAGTCCCAGAGTTCACCATTTTCAACACACAAGGATCTTATCAAAAAGTTAAAGTTTTTCTAGGCAGTTCACTTGTTGGAAAACAAAGTTAGATATTGCAAAATGTCCCACTTGAACATTCCACTGCAAAGCTTAACACAATGGTTTTTACAAGCCCCAATTCAAATGAAGTCGGGGCGTAGTGTAAAATAAAAACAGAATACAATGATTTGCAAATCCTTTTTTATCAATATTCAATCGAGTACACTACAAAGATAAGATATTTAATGTTCAAACTGATCAACTTTATTGTTGTTTTGGAAATATTCACTCATTTTGAATTTGATGCCTGCAACAAAATTAAAAAAATGCTGGGTCAGGAGCAAAAAAAGACAGAAAGCTGTGGAATGCTCAAAAAAACCTACTTGGAACATTTCACAGGTGAACAGGTTAATTGGAAACAGGTGAGTGTCATGACTTGGTATAAAAACAGCATCCCCGAAAGGCTCAGTCATTCACAAGCAAGGATGGGGCAAGGTTCACCACTTTGTGAACAACTACGTGAGATTCACCACTTTGTGAACAACTGCGTGAGCAAACAGTCCAACAGTAAAAGAACAATGTGTCTCAATGTGCAATTGCAAGGAATTAAGGGATTTCATCATATACAGTCCATAATACAACAGCGCTTTCAAAAGTTTTTAGAGTAGGCGGCTGGCAGAATAGAGCAGGCAGCTATGGCTGGTGGCGAGCATGTGAGTGCTGATGTGAAGTCCTCCGGGGGGGGGATTCGGGGAGATTCACCCTGAGAAAATTTTGAAAAAATCTGAAGCCCTGTGGTGCATTCTGGTGGCTTCTAGAGTCTAGTTTCCGTTTCCCTTGGTGATGTGAATTTAACTTTTTTACTTCTAACTTTTTTCGTGCATAATTGTCATAATGTGCTCATGTAGAGTTACTGCATATATTCTTTGATAAATTTTTGTTTCTTATGTGTTGTTACTTCTGAATGAGATCCATGTATAAGAGAGGTTTAAATTTTTTTAATGTCTACACATGCATCCACTCCCTAATGGACCTCTGCAGAATGCCAGCTTGTTGATAACATACTGCATCGCCAGCGGATCACACTTTTTAATTTGCCTGTAGTTTGCTGACTGCTACCCCACCATTCTTTTCCTTTTTTATTAGCTGAACATGTACACATGGTGGTAGTGCTAATGCATTTATTTGCTTGTTGCCGAGAATACTTCAGTTACACGTCCGCATGGAGACATGTGGATGGGGATTCAAGTTGGGGAGTGGGGGGGTTGCATTCTTAAACATTCCAACAGATGCAATGATATTAATGCAATAATCAATAACATAATAATAATGTGAAGGATATTAGTCAATATTTGTATTTTCTTAAGTTTGATATGTTCATGGCAGTAATAACAGTAACCACAAACACAACAGTAATAACCAGTTACCACTAACGTTGAGTCTGCTGAGTATTGAGTCAAAATATTTTTGATAAAACTTCAAATGATACAGAAAATGTTTTAGGCACCAGTGGCGGCTCGTGAACTGGCAACAGGGGAGGCACAAACCCATCCCTTAAAAAGAATGATTGGTCATGATCTGTTTTCAATCATTCATTTAAATTACCATTACAGAATCTCCGAAAACTCTTAACATTATCAGGTGTGGCCAGTTTTCATTAACAACATGTACCGATTACGACTCCAGACTTTGCACGCTTTTCTTTACTCAGCGGTTGGAAGCAATGCATGTGTTTTGCGATCGTTTGAATGAAATAAGACCATTTGAAACGTCTTATGCAATTCCATTGCCTCCAACCCCTCCATGCACAAGGACTTCAATTCCACGCGAGAATCTCTTACATAGCCTACGCGTTGATTGAATAATTGCTGACTACAGCAGAGGAACGTAAATATGCATCTTAAACTCACAACAAATGCGTGATAGTTGACAGGTATGTGTTGTAAATGAAAACTGGCCACACCTGATAATGCTGAGAGTTTTCGGAGTTTCTGTAATGGTAATTTAAATTAATGATTGAAAACAGGTCGTGGCCAGCTGCTCACTCGGTTAAACCACCGCATTGCGAAGCAGAAGTGACTATCACGGCACGGGTTCAAGCCCCGGTCATACCAACCGGCAGTGGTCGGAAGCTTTTTCAGAGTAGCGCAAAATTGGCCATTGCGCTACAGGGATGCAAATTGGGAAGGGACTGCCGGGAAAGGAAATATAAAAATGGTTGCTTGTTCGTTGCTCAAGCGCCTCCTGTTGGCCAGCCAGGCGCTTGTCATGAAGATTCTAAGCTTGTTCATGTTCGGGTATCCTCCGCCCTCGTTCTGAACTTGCGAGGATTCAACCAATGAGTGTAAAACAAGCAGTAGTTGACGGGCACATGCTTCGGAGGAGAGCCGTGAACCGTCCCTCTCTCCTGAATTGGCAACAAGGGGTCGCATACGAGCAAGTCTTGTACTAGTTCCCCAATTGGGCATTCCAGATTCGGGTAAGGATTGGAGATGCCAAAGGTGGCGTTGCGTCAGTATGGGAAAATTGCCCATGAAAGCTTTTGATTCCTTACCATATAAACTGTGTGAAGAAATGTATGTGGGCCTAAAAAATGAATTTGTTTTTTGTATCATATGTGCTAGGACAGATGTGGGCCAAATTAAGATGAGCACCCCCCTAAAACCAACGTCTGGGGATAAATCAGTGAATAACTCCCAATTATCACAGTGCTAGTTCTAAAATTTATAACTGTTATTGTTGCTGCCATCCTAGGGAACAATTTGACACCAAACATGGCTTAATTGCTTCGAAAATATGAGACCCGGGAGGAATTGAAGCCATAAAAAAAGCATAATTTGGCTACATTTTTCATCACAAATTGAAAGTTTAACATGAAAATTAATATAGTTCCCAAAGTGATCCACCCTAAATATTTGGTAAAAAGTAGGTGCAGTATGTGTCATGGTTTGTGAGGTGTGCATGTTGTTTTGACTTGTTGTGCGGGTTGTTATCATCCCGGGACGATATCGTATTCCTGGACTATCGAATTCTTCACCCAGCTGGCTGATTGAGCTGGGGCGGCGCTTTCCCAGACTCCATATAAGCAGGAAGTCCAGCATGCCCCCTTCGTTAGAGTGTCTGTTTTTAGCTTCGCACCATAGCCGAAGACATCAGTAGTCAGGTTTTGTATGACTTTCTATCTTCTAATTATTAGAGTTGCTTCTACCTTTTTCTATCTCGCTTTGTTTCCATGGTTCGGACTATTATACACCCTTTGGAAGCGCAAGTACTTTCGTTTGGTCTATATTATTCTCTTTTCTTGTACTGTGTCCGTGCTACTCTCTTTCTCTCTGGTCATTGCGCTTGGCCTCCGTATTCTACTGGCCATTACAGAACACTCTTGCCCACATGGAGTCGTCAGCAATGGCTGCGTTAGAGAAAGTTGTGGCTAACCAACAAGCTGTTCTCTCTGGTTATAGCAAGGGTCTTTCTAGCCTGAACAATCAACAGGCAGAGTTGGCGGAGAGAGTCCGCCTTCAGGCGAATGCCATGGGGAGACAGGAGAACGTTCTGTTAACTCTCACTGAGAGTATTAGAGCCTTGTCCACGCAAATCACACAAAATGTTGCACAAGCACAATCCGTACACCTTCCCTGAGAGCCAAAGCTTCAGTTACCCCCAAGATATGGAGGCGAGGCAGGAAGATGTAAAGATTTCATTGCCCAATGTGAGATATTTTTTAAAGCGCAGCCTTCACGGTTCATGAATGAAGAGTCTTGGGTTTCATTTATTTTATCCCTGTTAACAAACACAGCACTCACTTGGGTCAGCCCACTTATTCGATCTAATTCACCGATAGTGAATACTGTGGAGACTCTCGTTAGAGAAATGGTATTGTTGTTTGATCAGGATGTTTGTGGTCAGGACACGGCTATGCATTTAATGCATCTAAGGCAGGGCTCTGAGAGTGTTGCTGCGTTTTCAATCACATTTCGCTCCTTGGCGACATAGACAGGCTGGCCAAAAGCGCCTCTTATGACAGTGTTTGTTCACGCTTTGGCTGAGGAGGTTAAGGATGCTCTGGTTACATTGGAGCCTTGTTTGTCTCTGGATTCGTTGGTTCGCACTGCGGTGCGAATTGATAATCGCATCTGCGAACGAAACAGGGAGAAACGTACTGCATTGACTCTTGCTGGCAACGGGGCTAACGCTCCTAGCAGCAGGCATATAGCTCCCATTCGCCCACTGAAATTTCCACTCTTGGTGAGCCTATGCAGGTTTATGGCTCATATGAGAGCCGGGCTCGTAAGCCCGTTCGCAGACGTATAATCTGCTATAATTGTAACAAACCGGGACATATCCGTCCAAACTGCCCTGAACTTCAGGCAAACGGGAAGTCCCTCTCTGTATGGGGGTATGGGGGGTGCTAGAGGGACAGACCCAATTTCCCTTCCGAACTGTAATCCCTGTAGAACTGACTGTGGGGAGATAGAGAATATTTATTGAAGCTTTTGTGGACTCTGGTGCCGTGGATAGTTTTATGGATGCAGAGTGGGCTAGGAGACATTCCATTCCTATCCGCCCTCTTTTACATTCATGCTCTGTTAGGTCTTTGGACGGTCGCCCGCTGGGAACTGGATTTATAACCGAAGTTTCTGAGTCATTGACTATATTCTTCTCTTTTGGTGGCCATTCTGAGGCGGTCCGTTTTTTTATTATCAGTTCTCCTGTTTTCCCTGTCGTTTTAAGACACTCTTGGCTATGGGAACGTAGGCCTCATATCATTTGGGGAAGTCAGGATAACCCGCTCGTCCAGTGGGGCAATGATTGTATGTCCCACTGTAGGGAGAGTTTGGCGTGTCATCCCAGGCATCAACCTATGGGGGAGGCTGACGCCTGGAGTGATTCTGAGGAGTTTGTCTCACACAACCCTCCTGATCTACAGCCAGAGCCTCCTGAATATATTCTCGCGTGGCCTTTCGCTCAGGCTGTGACATCGAGTATAATGAACCCCTGGGGGGAGTTGTACCCAGGTGGACATTGATCTTGTTCATCGAACATGCGATGAGGAGGTAAAGTCAAGGCCCGTTGCTTGCTAAAAACCTCCGCGAGATCAGCATAATCGTCAGGAGCATTGGGAGGCAGACAAAAGTTCAGAGCAGCCCCCAAATTCTCACCCTGTTCGGAACCTGCCCTCCCTATGTCAGATTCCGAGTCAGAGAAATCCTCCGAATAGCAATCCTTCTCTGGCTGCCGCCAGTCAAATTGAGGATCCCACTCCAACCCCTCCTCCGCCCCTTTCTAATGGATTTATTTGGCCCTCCACGTCTCCTGCCGGAGCGGGTTTTTTTTTTGGGCAAAAAAGCTGGCGGCCTGAGACCCTGTATTGATTACAGGGGCTTGAATAATATCACCATTAAAAACCAATACCCACTTCCGTTGATGAACTCCGCGTTTGAACGGCTGCAGGAGGCATCTTTTTTTACGACCTCCGGAATGCTTATAACTTGGTTTGGATCCGGGAGGGGGACGAGTGGAAAACGGCATTTAATATGCATGACAGGCGCTATGAATATTTGGTCCTGCCGTTCGGATTGGTTAACGCCCCCTCTGTGTTCCAGGTTCTCATTAATGACGTCCTCCGAGAGATGTTGGAGAGATTTGTCTTTGTCTACCTTGACAATATTCTGATTTTCTCTTCAACTTTCTCGGAGCATAAACAACACGTCAGACAAGTGCTTGAGGCTCTCCTCAAAGCCAAGCTTTTTGTCAAGGCTGAGAAATGCGTTTTTCAGGCCAAGACAGTTTCGTTTCTTGGCTTGTTTCGGAAGGGTCGGTCCGCATGGATCCTGACAAGGTGGCAGCGGTCAGGGATTGGCCTGCCCCTCAAAACATCAAGGAGATACAACGGTTTTTGGGGTTTGCTAATCTTCATAGGAGGTTTATCTGTAATTTTAGCGCGGTAGCTGCCCCCATTATCGCGCTGACAAAGAAGAATACCTCCTCGTCGTTGCTTGGTCTCCAGCAGCTGAGGCTGCTTTTTAGGAGTTAAAGAAACGATTTAGCTCAGAACCCATTCTCATTTTGCCCGACCCCTCCCTCCCATCTGTTGTGGAGGTGGATGCGTCGGAAGTCGGGGTAGGTGCCATTTTGTCCCAGCGCCGCCTTCGGGACAATAAGTTGCACCCATGCGCCTACTTCTCCCGGTCGTTGTCGGCGGCCGAACGGAATTACAGCACTGATGACCGGAAGTTGTTGGCTGTCAAGTTGGCATTAGAAGAGTGGCACCATTGATTGGAGGGGGCTGAACATCCGTTTGTGGTTTGGACGGATCATAAAAATCTCCAACACATCCAACAGACTAAATGACGTAATTCTCGGCAGGCGCGGTGGTCGTTGTTTTTCAACTGCTTTAACTTCACGTTAACCTATCGCCCGGGGTCTAAAAACATCAAGCCCGACGCTTTGTCGCGGACTCACGACCGCTCCGGTCACGACCCCATTCCTGAGCCGGGTATCCCGGCAGCTCAGATTCGTTTGGTCTGTTGTGCGGGAGGCGTTGAGAAATGATCCCGGTCCTGGTGGGGAGCCGCCTGGCTGTTTGTTTGTTCCTTTGGCAGTGCGTTCCCAAGTTCTCCAGTGGGGGCACTCTTTCCGCTTGGCGGGTCACCCGGGGGTTCATCGGACCAAGCAGTTCTTAGCCCAACATTTGTGGTGGCCCAGCATGATTGAGGACATCCGGGAGTTTGTAGCGGCGTGCTGTATCTGCACTAGGAACAAGACTTCCCACCTCCCACCCTCTGGTCTGCTGCGGCCGTTGCCCGTCCCTAAGCGCCCGTGGAGCCATATCGCTCTTGATTTTGTTACGGGGCTGCCTGTTTCGGAAGGCAACACGGTCATCCTGTTCGTGGATGACCATTTTTCTAAGGCCTCCCACTTTATCGCGCTGCCAAAGCTGCCTTCGGCGCGGGAGACGGCCCTTCCTGTTGTGGACCATGTTTTCCGGCTGCATGGCCTCCCTCAAGATGTGGTTTCTGACCGGGGCCCTCAATTTACGGCCAAATTCTGGCGTGCGTTTTGCAAGCAGTTGGGGGCCACCGTGAGCCTTTCCTCTGGTTTCCACCCAGAGACTAACGGGCTGACAGAGCGAACCAACCAGTCCTTTGAGAATACTCTTCCATGTTTAGCGGCTGACAACCCATCTTCGTGGAGTTGATTTTTAGCATGGGCCGAATATTCCCACAATTCACTGGGTAACTCCTCCACAGGCCTTTCCCCGTTTGAGGCTCAGTTGGGTTATCAAAAGGCTGCAAATTGGTATGGATATATATCTTGGTGATATCTGAAAAAAGAAAAATGGCCATATCTAGATAGATAGATTGATAGATAGTACTTTTATTATCCCTTAGGAAATTAAGGCATCCTGTAGCATCCATTACATGACAAGAAACACAAGACATACACACACATCAGAAAACTATAACATGGTGCATCTGTCATTAGTATGGGAGCATTGTAAGAATGAGCAGGAGGATGCAGTTGTGTAGTGGAAAGTGCATCCTGCCTTAGTGCAAGAGATATTACCAGTGCAGTGTCTTGTCAATACCAATACAGTACATTATAAATAAACTAATAAATAAGCAGAATATTGTGTGCCGAGCTTTCAAAAATAAAACATAGGAATTTCAAAAAAAAAATTTAAAAAATAAGAAAGCACAATAATTAAAAAAATAAATAAACAAACAAATAAATAAATAAATAAAGTCAAGATTCAAGGTTCAGCATGTGGCTAAAAAATGTCCAGACAATAAGAGGGGGGCATGGGCCAAAAAGTCCAATCATTATAATTATAATTATATGGGGACAGAAGGAGCAGGCAAAATATGCCCACTCAGGCACACAAGTCCAACTCACCCCTCCCCTTCTGTGTGACATTGTACAGCTGGATGGCCCGCGGGACAAAGGACTTCCGCAGCCTGTCTGTTCAGCATGTCAAAGACAGCAGCCGGCTGCTGAACATGCTTCTCTGTTTGGATAATATGCTGTGGAGGGGGTGTTGGTCATTGTCCATTATTGACAGGAGCCTGTTCAGGGTCCTTTTCTCCCGTACTGAAGTTAGTGACTCCAACTCGGTACCAACCACAGAGCCAGCCTTTCTCACCAGCCTGTCCAGTCGTCCAGCATCCCTCTTCTTAGTGTTGCCGCCCCAGCACACTATAGCGAAGAATAGGACACTATCCATGACAGACTGATAAAACATCAGGAGAGTTTACTGCAGATGTTAAAGGACCTCAGTCTCCTCAGGAAATAGAGCCTTCCCTGCCCCTTCTTGTAAAGTGCATCAGTATTAGCAGACCAGTCCAGTTTATTGTCAAGATGCAGGCCCAGGTATTTATATGTATTGACAGTCTCCACGTTCACCCCCTCAATGGAGACAGGTAGCACCCGGGGGGCAGTCCTCCTGAAGTCCACCACCATTTCTTTTGTTTTGCTGGTGTTCAGCTGCAGATGGTTTGTCCTGCACCATCTCACAAAGTCCTCCACCAGGCTCCTGTACTTCTCCTCCTGTCCACTCCTGATACACCCCACGATGGCAGTGTCGTCAGAAAACTTCTGCATATGGCATGATGCAGAGTTGTATCTGAAGTCAGCAGTGTACAGAGTGAACAGCACAGGTGAGAGAACAGTCCCCTGTGGCGCACCAGTGCTGCAGACCACAGTCTCAGAGGTGAGGTCCCCCAGTCTCACAAACTGGGGTCTATTCGTGAGGTAGTCTGTAAACCAGGTCACCAGGTGTGAATCCACCCTCATCTGCAGCAGTTTGTCTCTCAGCAGGAGGGGCTGGATGGTGTTAAAAGCACTGGAGAAATCAAAAAACATAATTCTCACAGCACTGCCTCCTCTATCCAGGTGAGAGTACGCCCTGTGCAGCATGTAGAGAATGGCGTCCTCCACGCCCACTTTCTCCTGATAGGCGAACTGCAGTGGGTCTACTGCATGGCGGACCTGAGGCTTTAGGAGATGGAGCAGCAGCCTTTCAAGGGTCTTCATTAAATGTAAAGTGAGGGCCACAGGTCTAAAGTCATTCAGTTCCTTAGGGTGTGACTTCTTAGGAACTGGAATTAGGCATGATGTTTTCCACAATGTCGGTACCCTGCCCAGTCTCAGACTCATGTTGCAGACATATTGGAGTGGCTCACCCAGTTCCGCAGCACACGCCTTCAACATTCTGCAACACACTCCATCAGGCCCTGCAGCTTTGATCTTGATTCTCCTTAGCACACCTCTGACCTGGTCTGCAGTGATAGTGAGGGGTGATGTGACGCTTCCTGTCTGTGGCAGCAGAGGTGAGGGGGAGAGATGGAAATGTGTTGTCTACCTTATGCATTGAGCTAGGATGCGCAAATTTTTATGGGAGGTGCATGGGATGACCCAACATCACGTATCAGACGGGTTTTTGATTTGATCTAATTTTCACCGTTTTCTTGGTCAAATGGCGTCAGGTGTGCCAATCGTTGAAAAGGATGGCATGTTTTGTTATTACTGAACGTAGACCCTTATAAAAATGTACCATGCTGTACCATGGTATTTTGGGCCACGGTACACACTTCGTACCGTGGTTAGTACCATGGTAAATGTCCCACGGTACGGTATGGCAAATATACCATGGTACAGCATGGTACACATCCCAAGATACATCGTAAAGCGCGGTACAAATCCCACGGTGTCATGGTGCGAATCACACGGTACAACATGGTACAAGTCCCATGGTACAGTTTAGTGGAAGTTTTCTAGGTCAAATGGCGTCAGGTGTGCCAATCGCTGTACCGTACGTCCTTTCCTTTCATAATACTCTCATTTCAAAATGAAGAGTAATGTATGCCCTCAACAGACACTCAAAAAGTACTCTATCCAACTAACCAACCATATCACATTGCTATAACTCTGATCAGTATCAGTGCTTTGTCACTGCAACAAGCAGATTATCATTTGTCCAGCAGAATGCCAGTTCAGTGAACTGCCCTCTGACACATTACTACTACTCCCATAACATTCGTTGCGGAGCGCGAAGATTTGCGATGGCGCGCCATCGATATACGTCTAGTTATATGTTTCTTTTCATTTGTTGAGAGCTTGTCGAAATGTATATGTGTCAGGCTGAATGTCTTTGGTTTGAGACCTGAAATAACCCAGGTAGTATAATACACTCGCAACATGCGCACACATGCCATTTGTTCTTTTCCCTGCAGGGTCTGTGCAATAATAGTCTGTAATAAGGTCATTAACTAGAGTAACATGAAACTCAACTCATATGTTGTACTTAGTTCGACTCCTGTAACGTGAATATATCTGACAACGTATAAGGTTATCAAGGTGTTTGTACACCCAAACTTCATAGTCTCCCTCATCATTACAGTTTTTAGCTATGTATCCTGGTGCCTGTTTGATTTGATAACATCCACATGCCAAAGTTTGTAAGTATTCCAGAGAAAGTTCAGGAAACTCGACATCAGCACTTTCCGAGGATGGTCTACATACAGCCGTCCTACTACATTGTTACTGCTGAAAGAATTTCTTGAAAATTTTTGCAAACGAACTTGGCATACTGCACCTACTTTTTACCAAATATTTAGGGTGGATCACTTTGGCAACCATATTAATTTTATTGTTAAACTTTCAATTTGTGAAGAAAAATGTAGCCAAATTATGCTTTTTACGGCTTCAATTCCTCCCGGGTCTCATATTTTCAAAGCAATTAAGCCATGTTTGGTGTCAAATTGTTCCTTGTGATTGAAGCAACAATAAGTTATAAATTTTAGAACTAGCACTGTGATAATTGGGAGTTATTCAGTGATTTATCCCCATATGTTGGTTTTAGGGGGAGTGCTCATCTAAATTTGGCCCACATCTGTCCTAGCACATGTGATACAAGAAACAAATGCATTTTCTAGGCCCACATCTCTCCACACAGTCAATATGGTAAGGAATCAAAAGCTTTCATGGGCAATTTTCCCATACTGACACAACACCACCAGAAAAAAAAAAAAAAAAAAACAGGTCGTGACCAATCATTAATTTTAAGGGATTGTTTGAGCCTCCCCAGTTGCCAGTTCACGAGCCGCCACTGGTAAATACATATAATGTATATCCTATCTTGTTAAAAAAGGACAGTGTTGTGTTAGTTTTGAGTCTTTTACTAATGGGTTCAGCCATGCTTGATACTTGCATCCCCAATAATTCTGCACTCCTGCAGTCATTCATAATATTATAAGGCGGGGGATGTAAGCACTGCCTGCATTGTAGCCTCTATCAAAATTGTCGAATGGCAAGGTGAAGCGAATCGGAAAGCGCACAAAATACCAAAGCTGGCTGTCAAAACTGTGTACTTGAGTGAAGTTTTAATACGAAAGCCATGCATGGAAGCTGGTTTGTGCATGCGCGATGACGGTTACGGCAATGGCTGACCAAAACAAGAAAATGACATACACGATTCTTATTCTTTAAAAAATACGGCTTAAAACTGGATATAAGAAATAACGAATATACCCAAAAGAATTTCATAATATCGAGCATCAGAGTTATCAAGTAGCCGGTCGTTGTATCCCAAGTAGACAGCAATAATTGCCGGCCGCCGGCTACTTTTGAAAGCCCTGTATCATCAAAAGATTAAGAGAATCTGGAGAAATCTCTACATGTAAGCGGCAAGGCAGAAAACCAACACTGAATGCCTGTGACCGTCGGTCCCTCAGGTGGCACTACATTAAAAACCGACATCATTCTGAAAAGGATATTACCTTGTGGGCTCAGGAACACTTCGGAAAACCATTGTCAGTTAACACAGTTCGTCGCTACATCTACAAGTACAAGTTAAAACTCTACCATGCAAAGCGAAAGCCATATATCAACAACACCCAGAAACACTGCCGGCTTCTCTGGGCCCGAGCTCATCTGAGATGGACTAATGCAAAGTGGAAAAGTGTGCTGTGGTCTGACAAGTCCACATTTCAAATTGTTTTTGGAAATCATGGATGTCATGTCCTCCGGGCTAAAGAGAAAAAGGACCATCCAGATTGTTATCAGCGCAAAGTTCAAAAGCCAATATCTGTGATGATATGGGGATGTGTTAGTGCCCATGGCAAGGGTAGCTTGCACATCTGTGAAGGCACCATTAATGCTGAAAGGTACATACAGGTTTTGGAGCAACATATGCCACCATCCAAATTAAGTCTTTTTCAGCAAGACAATGCCAAGCTGCATTCTGCACGTGTTACAACAGCATGGCTTCGTCGTAAAACAGTGCGGGTAATAGACCGGCCTGCCTGCAGTCCAGACCTGTCTCCCACTGAAAATGCATGGCACATAAGCCCAAAATACGACAACCGAGTCCTCGGACTGTTGAGCAACTGAAGTCGTACATCAAGCAAGAATGGGAAAGAATTCCACCTACAAAGCTCCTGCAATTAGTGTCTTCAGTTCCCAAATGCTTATTGAGTGTTGTTTAAGGGAAAGGTGATGTAATACAGTGGTATACATGCCCCCGTCCCAGCTTTTTTGGAATGCGTGCAGGCACTAAATTCAAAATGAGTGAATATTTCCAAAAAAACAATGTTTATCAGTTTGAACATTAAATATCTTGTCTTTGTAGTGTACTCAATTGAATATACAGTGCTTAACATTTGACCACCTATCATTAAAATAAGAAAACACAAATATGTTATCAATCTGTCAAAAACTTGGTTAAAACTAAAAATGATACTGTTATTTCTTAGGCAAATAACAAACTGAAACAACTAAATAGTCCTTAGTCAAACATAAAAAACAAAAAAACTTTTTTTTTGCAATATTTTGCATGGCCTCCTTTGGCCTTGATAACAGCTTGTATTCTTGCATTCAACCGCTAAAACTAATTTTTATGCTCAGGAATGCAAGTTAATAACTGTTATTTGGCATCTTAATCGAAAAATAATAATGTGCTTCACAATTTTTTTCTGCTTTTCTGTATATTAAAAAAATTAATTCAAAAATTAATAGATGATAATTATATTTTAACATTAAAAACATAATTTTGATTAAAGAGCTTGCGCATACTGGTGGATTAACCATTACAGAAACAAAAAATGATTTTTTTGTAATTACCAATATAGTTAATTTAGGGCGGCTGCGGCATATACCTTACGTTGGGTGGTGGTTTGATAAATCTGTTCAGCACTGTAGGTCGAAAAGGATTTACAAATCATTGTATTCTGTTTTTATTCACATTTTACACAATGTCCCAACTTCATTGGAATTTTGGGTTAGTATTACAGCACGAACAGTTCACCTTTTGGCTGATACACAAATAATTCATCCCATTTTGTTTTAACCCAATTCTGCAGTGTTGTCCCACATCAATTCATTCTCAAAACTGATGTATTGAAAAATAAACAGAGGGGCATTTTTAAACATATCTTGATGTATAGGTGGGTGCAACACATTTTGTGTCACTTGCAACACATTTCTGACACTTCTAGCAGAAGTAACTCATACATAACACGTTGAAAGCAAAATGAAAGTAGCAACACTAAGAGTGTTTTGGATTTTCATACATCTTTTAGAGAGTGATAAGAAAGTCTCACACGCTGGGTGAAATACCTTCGGTGGTGGGACAGAACAACGGTGTACATCTGCTCAGTAGGCAGCACATTGCCACAGCGGGAGCTGGTGGGCAGCTGAAGTGAGGTGATGCTAACGATAGCCTCCCAGTCCTCTGTGGACTGACAAAAATAGCAACAGGAACAGGAAACAGGAAAGAAGGAGGAGGTCAGAGGGAACCAACTATATTCACCAACAACATTTTTATGGATTTTTATATTGAATGAAGACACCAGCCAAAACAACAAATACAATGTTAAACAGGTTAATACGTTACACCAGGAATGTTCCTGTGTGTTTTTCTTGACAGTGGCTGGACTTGTTTGCAGCTGTTGCTCCAGAAACACTTTTTAAAATTCTGGACACTTTATTCCCACTAAAGTGCCCTTTTTAAGAGAACAGGCACCCCAGCACATGCAGCAAACAATCACTGGTACCTCAGGCTCGTAACGAATCATTATGTCATACTCCATGGCGTACGGAATGTTGTTGACAGTGAAGATCAGTCCAGCTCCATCCTTGACTCTGGCAAATCCGGGCCCAGTCCAGGTGATCATTTGATTTGGGGACTGTTCCCTGTTTACTCTTTGCACATCTGGCTGCAAGAAAACCCATAGACGCACATATACGGAAACAGACAGACAGCCAGACCGGCACACGCGCACACACACACACACACACACACGAGATGGCATCACTAAAATATTTCTGCAAGAACAGGCACACCAGAAGCCCTTGTTTGAGCTCAGACATGAAACACAACTCCCACTTATAGTTCGTGAGAAAGTCTGCCCTTCCTTCACACTTACCTGATCTACAAGCGCAGCTCAAAATGGATATGCTCAATTACACACCGAATTTTCCTGTACAGTTTATAGTTTCCTTGATGACTGCATCTATGTAACTAATTTTACAAAAAACAAACAACTTTATAATCTCTCATTTCCTATGCAATAGCAAAGTCATCAAAGGGCCAACATTGTGGAGGATGTTTTGTTCTGTTTCCCCAAAGAAAAACATTCTCAATGAATAATGCGCCATGGTCAAGGACAGGTCAGCAGTACAGGTCAATGGGCTTCATTAACAATCAAAATATTGATGCTGTATGGTAGGATAAAAGCGCGCAATATCCGAAGGTATGCAAATGTGTGTAATATTTATTCATTATTTAACTAAACATAATTCAGCTTTTGTGTCACGTAACATAATTTAGCTTTTGTGAAAATGCGCACGAAAAAATTTATGAACGAGCCTTGTAAATCCAGCAGATCCTATCACTCGCATATACACACATACTGTTATTTTAAATCGATGCTGAAATTACACAAATAAGGGTATTAACTTAAATGATCAGCCTCAGAGAAAAGAGACTGGGTGCAATTTTCTGCAGCATTTTGCAATGAGATCATTTATTATGCTTGAGGGAGAGACGGAGAGAGAATTACTGCCTGCTGCAGCTGACGGATGCGTCTCAGAGCTGTCCTCTGCTGTTGGGCCGCAGCAATTCTGCGATGACGCTTGTGCCGTCGCAGCTGGTTATTCAGGTGCTGAACACAGTCAGTCTCAGCCTGGGGTCTTGCTCGTCCCTGCAGGGAAAGGGAGACGCAAGCGCAGCTTAACAGAACAGAATTAAATCTCCATCCAAAAAACACAAGAAAAACTGCAACCTCATTTCCAAAGAAGCTGAGACAGTATGGAAAATGCAAATAAAAAAGATAGCATTGATTTATAAATCATCCTTGACCTGTATTGATTTAAAAACAGGACAACATGAACAATCGAGAGAGAGAGAGCAAGATATGAGAGAGAGGGAGGGAGGTAGAGAAAGACAGCAGGGTCAGGGGTGCTCAAGGAACTGGGCAGCAATTTAATGCTTCCCTAGCCTGTTATGGGCCTCCCATTGTTTTTCCAGAGAGGCACCAGCCAAACCATCTCTCATTGCCCACTCCCCTCCCCCCAAATTGTTTCAGTGAACAAGGACAAAAACATGATAGGATTAGACAGCAGCACATTCACCCTAATAGCTCGCCTACTGAGAGCTACCATCACACACATAACCATAGCCTTCGAACACCATACTCCTAAACCCATAGCTCACTACGTGCAGTACTGTAGAAAATTGATTTGATAAGTTAGCGTATTTTCCCTTTTCTCTGTTTCTGAGAGATCTGTTCCTGCCCAAAGAATGTGATCTGTGGTTTGCTGAAATTGCTTGTGTGGATTCATTAAAACTAACAGCAGAATGTTTTTTTTGTTCTAGTTGAATGATGCACATGGCTGATTATGAGTCTGTAGCAGTCTTCAGCGAACGCTCCCGTGAAATTCTCAAAGAACACTGTTGTTGAAGTGTCAGACAAAACAGTTTTTCATCCTGTACCATGACTCTGCAGGGCATACTTTGTAACTGATCAACTACCAAAAGGAATCACATAGGCAAGGCATGGAGCAAAATACATGAAGGAATTTGTTGGCTTCTGTGTGTTGTGCATGTAAGCATTTACAAGCTTGAGTGTGCATGTTAGAGCGATTTAACCCCTTTGTGCAGATGTGCCCGCCAGCGGCTTGGAGCTGCAAATTTAAGCACGCATTTACAATATTCTTTCACTAGATGGCAGACCCAGATCAGTTATTGAATATTTACAAGCAAGCAGAGCTCAAACACGGTTTAGAATATGGACCAGTTCAGTCCCATCCCTGTTTTTCAGGAGTTACATGAATTAGACTCCTCAGCTTAGGCTGATGTGCAAACTGCTCAATACACTTGCCCATAGTATCTATCCAGCAGTTCAAAAAAAAAAAAAAAAAATCTCTTCAAGAAAAATCAGGAAAAATCATTTTCCTCTGTAGCAAGCACTTCAGCTACAGAGAGCCAATGGTATCCCAATTAGTAGTTCAGAAAAATAAGTTTTCTGAAGCAAAAATTCGACATGGTATTGATAATATCATTGATACTATCGTTCTACTATCAATAATAGTGATCACATATCAAAAACGCATAGTTCCCTACCGTGTATTTACGAGTAGATTCCTCCATCGACAAATACAGCACTCCTTTATATCCTCCTAAGTACTCACGTTGATAGCCAATCACTCAATTATTTACTCATCTGTGTAACTGCACACTTATAATTCACGCCCACTTGAAGCTTACCCGGTAATGATGTCTTGATTGACTCATTACTTATCCAATGCCAGAGTGTATAAACTTTCCACAGTAACTGAAAGACACTAATTGGACAATCAGAAGAGTACATAAGCCTTTGCGTAAGAGCAAGGAAGGTTTTATTCTCTTAAAGTTGGGCACAGTTGCGCAGCTGAAAATGACGCGATTAAAAGAAAAAAAGACTTCCAAAACTGGCCTGAAGTGTTCAGTTACATTTACGGGATTTAAATGAGGTACGGACATGGTCAATGGGAATTATTCTGAATGAAACAGGACTGGAGGGTTCCTTCTACCAAATACATCCGTCTCTGGAGGAGGGATTCAATGAAGATATACTGCTACTGCTACAGTGGTTGCTGTTTGCTCAATGTGGCTTTTTGCTTTAGAATTTATACCGTATTCAACGAAATTGAATGTCGATGTTTTGGCTTGTTTTTTATGCCAACAGCTCAAGGACTTCGGTAGACCCCCTGGTACGTTCATTGCACCATTCTGTTCAATCTAGGGTAGAATATTGTCTGTTTTTTCCTAATAGTGGAATGCCTGTTCTGTTATAATAAGGAATATTTCAGATATTACAGAGCTATTGAGTTATATCTGTTCCTTATAAAGCTGTGGTTATATAAGTTTGGGAGCTCAGAAGTGGGAACTGCTGGCTTTTCATTGCAGGGTGAATGTTCTGACCGTTCAATAAGCAGTTCCTTTAATGAATATGTGTGCTGGCTTGTGGGACTCTGAAGAAAAAGTTCACAATTTTTTCCATTTACCGTGGAGAAAAAGCATGTTTTGTGTATGGAGAGGTTACTGGTGACCTTTTCATGAAGCCCTTTTTCTCACCAAAATCATGAAAATGAACTAAAATACAATGGAATTCTAAATGCTTCAAGTGTCTTGACACAGTCGAGCCATTCCCTTCCTCTCCGTGAAGCTGCAATCTTGAATTATTAAGACTTAAATAAGGTAACACATAAATAGCCAGATTTAGCTTCTGCGCAAAGGGGTTAAGGGCGACTGTAAATCCAATGCAAATCTTCCTCTGACCTACTGTCCGTACATCATGTGAGCAGCGAATGTGCATAATGAGCGTGTAAATAAGTATGCTTACCTGTACAAATTTTCCTATGTCAAATCTCTGTTCCTATGAAGGCGTGGGCCGCAGAGATAATTCTCTCTGACAGACGCGCAACTGCATACTTCACAGATCTTTTTCTGGGTCACTACAGGCCTGGCACTGTATGCTTAGTAGAGCCTCTGCAATATAAGCAGTCTACACCTGATCCAAACAGACAGTCTCTGACCAGTCAGACTCCATGTCTGTATCTTGATGCCAGTTTTAGATTTTTCAAAATTAAATGCAGAATTAAGAGAAAATGCACATAACTTATATCCCACAGATTGAGGGGCTCCAAACAGAGACTTTAAATCAAAATGCTTGAGTCTCAACAGATTACTTTTATTGTAATAATGGAAAAGTGCAGAACTAAGTATGCCAGCATGAACACCTCCCTATTTAGCTGGTCAAATTGAGATGATTCACCCTGGGTAGAGTAGTGTAATTACACAAAACAAACAAAGCCTGTTCAAGGAGGGTAAACAAAGCATCTTGTCTGGGAAACACAAGTACAGCCCTGCATACCACAATCCATCATTCTAACCACAACATACACGGCACTGAAGAAATGCTAACATGATGCACAATGAGAATTCCTTTTTCCCTTTTATTTTGTCTCTGGTTGTTTGGGCTTGCAGGAGAGAGATGAGGGGGACTGGAACAGGGCAGAGACACAAGAGGCTGGGGTTGTTGTTTGGCAGGTCATGCCACAACTTGCAGCATGCGGGAGCAGGTTTGAGAGGTAGCAGGGCTGATCTCAGATCGCGCCAGTGGATAGTGCCTATGCCATGGGAACAGACCACTGGCTCCTCTTCACACCACAGACAGCAGATGCCTATCATTCTAGTTCATTCATTACTCATCCCATTCACTGAGAAAACCAGGCCCTATGAATCACATTAAACACAATCAGTGATTGCAAAAAAATAAATTAACTCATTGTTGCATCATGTGAGCCTGGGTGTGACATTTGGTTGCTGGTCTGTACACAGGTTAAGCCTGAATCTTAGCATTGACTGTCCTCCTCAGACTCAAGGGCACATCTTCGCAAATTATCCCCCCAAAACTCAACTACCGTAAAGTTCCGTGTATACGGCGCACTTTTTTTACGTCGGGAAATATGAAAAGTTGGGGATGCACCTTATAAAGGGGAACAACAGAATCGCGGCAAAAGTTCCGAGATACATGCTAACGTACACCCGATTTTATAAGGTGAAACTGGGGCTATATGCGCACGTGAGTTTGCACAGCTTAATAAATGGGGAATAAATTACCGATTCAACATTTTTTTAAATGCAGGATTTAAATTTTTATCTATTAACTTTTTCACATTTCACTTTCCATGATAACATTAATGCAAATAACCATCGTAGAAGCATGGAGCTACATGGTAGGATGCAGACAGAGAGGGATAGAGGCTTAATTACGGGATAGAAGTCCTGTCTGACACGCCATTTACTTGTCTCGAGAACTAAACAGCTCGAGCTTACTAAGTGCCCTAGTGCAGCTTTATTGCGCAATGTGGCATTTGCTTATGGCTCAGCACTGGCACGGCAGTTGTCCTTTCAAAGTGTTCCCTGCAACTCCGCAAATAACTTCCCAATGCAATGAATACGTATCACTCAGATGCATGCAAAAACATGCACGCTGTCCTATAGTCCATTGTGTAGCATGCACGCATCTACGGCGCGAGGCTTTCCAAGCTACCGTCTTACCTTTCACTCACGGTAAATGATTATGACCGAGTTACATAAACTACCATCAATGAACTTACCTTTCATTGATGGCTATTTCCTCTGCATTAACAGTGTCATTTGTTGTATTCTGCTTCTTTGAAAATTGACATTTCTTGACGATAAATGAGAATGTATGAACCGACATGTTCCATTGATTCATTTACTAAATGGCGCGTTAATCCCTCCGGGCGAAACAATAGAGAGTGATTAAGACGTCTTAACCTAAGATCCCTCTGCGATCAACAACTTATTCCTTCAAAGATATTGCCGCCACGTTTTTCTATAAAAGCCTAGGGGGAAGTGATGAGAAGTCACTCTTTACCGAGTTGTCATAGTGAACAACCATAGTGTCTTGGTTGTTCCAACCTGCAAGGAAAAATAGAAAACAAAATTTGTTATAAATAATGCTGCCATTTCATCGTAACTGCGCTGGTTGCGATTAGAATTTGCCGGGGGCTACTGTGGACATTTAGAAGAAATTTTTGGTAGTAGAACCAATATATTCCCGCCCAATAGATAGTGGCATATGCGTGGGCATACGCGCTGTCGGCTTATTGGTTTATGTCTTGCGTCTTGCCCCTTCCATTTTTCGCCGCTGTCCGATGAATAATCACTTCTCATGGAGGAAGTTGAAAAGGAAAAAAAAATAGGACAAATACATGCGGCATTCTAGGAAAATTTTGAGGAGAGATAACATGTATGACACACGCAAGATTTGGGTGGAAATTTGTATGATTTTTTTTTTTTTTTTTTTGGACAAGTCCCAAAGTCGGGGTGCGCCTTATAAACGGATGCGCCGTATACACGGAACTTTACGGTATATTAAAACTCAATTCAAAAAATAATTCTAAAAGCAGATGAGATACCGTCATGTTTTCAAAGCACATTATATTCAACTGAAAAGGCACCAGAATAAAAAGTTTAAACCGTCATTGAATTGTTTATCAACAATTTTTCTGATGAATAAAAAACAGTTCCCCTCTCAAGGAGTCAAGAACAAATATCAGAACTTCTCACCCCTATCCTATCACAGTTACATGTAGACAGTGAAAATCACTGAGGGAAATTCGAGGAGAGGCAGCTCTCTCAATATCATGTTGAACAGCAGCAATAGCATTCTACAGATTTTGCCTAATATAATTTGAATATCAACAAGCCAAGAATTCATATCAGACCCACACTTGGTAAAAAAATTCTCTCAACTTTAAGAACTTGTTATCTCATGGAAGCTGCTCTTTAAACCAGGAGAAACCCATATACTAACTAAATTCACATTTAAGGATAGCAGTCTCATGCATGTAGTCAAATACCAATCCATCATCACTCAGCTTCACATAAGCAGTGTCAAGATACAGGTATGAGAATGGTCCCAGCGACTATTATTTCCAAAGTCCAGCACAAAGATTGTGTCGCATAAATGATGCAGGGGAACTTATAATGACATTTGTATTTGCATTAGGACTGATGCATCAGCTAATTGAGGCAGGAAGTGAAAGGGTTCAATAGTATTCTTACAGGCATTCTTCACCTTACACAATATAAACCTGAATTTTACTTCATTTTCCCATGCCCTTTTGTACCTTTACTCGACATTTCACGAGTTCTTAAAAAACTAGCATTGAAAAAAATAACTAGATGTTTTTGTTATATATTGTCGAAGTCTTCAACTCACTGGAAGAGCAGAGTCATCAGAGGAGTGGCCCACAGCATCTTCTGCCTCATAGGTGTAGAAGTCCAGTGGAGCACAGAAGTACCCAGGCTGAACGTCAGCACACTGCCGCCCAATAAGGTGCGGCCGGCAGTCACACTGCCCATTATCTGACACGCATCTGCACAGACAAACAACTAATCAGACATTAAGGATCTGATCACCAAAGCCATACAACTCCTAATGTCATGGAATGGATTAAGGCAAAAGCGGCATTCCCACCAAACACTTTCGGTATAGAACCCTTAGAACCAGTACATAACCTGTAGGAATCGGTATCAAAAACCTAGATCTGGTTTGCATTTCCTCTCCAGACAGTGCTCTTAAATGAAGGCAGGGTTGTGGCGGGTATGTGTTAGTCCTTATCAAGAGCAAGTGATTTTTATCTCTTAACTAATCAGCGGACCCCAGCGTTTCTAGCTCTACCTTTTAGTATCAGATCAGTGACTTAGGTACATTAAGAGAGGGGTGATGAAGAAAAGGGATGGATTGGAACAGTTCTTTTGGCTAATCAAGAAGGCATAGGCAGCACTCCAAATGTATAAAATAAAATATACTTAATTGCCACACTATAGGACGTTTCGGGTTGTACCCTTCGTCAGCATGTATGGCAAACAAGATCAATTGGCACGTGTGTTTTATAAGCACAGGTAATCTCATCACTATGTGCATCTAACAGGCGTCTCTAATACTACTTAATTAGCTTGCATAATACTCACACAAATAGGCTTTAATGACAAACCCCAGTCACTTATTTCATAGTTACATGATTTCATGAATAGATAGTAAATACAAAATGATAAAAAAATCAAAATGAAATAAAATAAAAATAAAAATAATAATAATAATAAATCTCCTCATTCAGGCCATTAGGAATGAGAATATCGAGGTAATGTATCCAATATGACTCCCTCTGGAGAAGAATTCTGTCTCTATCACCACCTCTCCGTGGTCTGTTAACTGTCTCTATACCCATAAATTGTAGATCACTGAGATTATGTTGATTACTTTTGAAATGACGCGCCACAGAAGACTTATCATCATAATTGCAGATTGAACACTTATGTTCACTAATCCTAGTCTTAAACTCACGTTTTGTTTTCCCCACATAATACAAATTACAAGGACATTTTAACAAATAGACAACATATTTTGTGTTACAACTTATTCTACCCCTCACTCTAATACTGTCACCTGATTTTGGATGAGTGAACTGTTTGCCTTTACACATAGAATAACACTGAACACGATTATGACACGGAAAGTTACCGCTGGGTATCTGTAACAAAAAATGTGTGGGTAGTCTTGGTGAGCCGACATCTGATTTCACTAAAAGGTCCCGTAAATTAGAAGACCACTTATAGAAATGTCGAGGCAGAGTTTGAAAAGCACTTGCAATTTGTGTATCAGTCTCCAAAATATGCCAGTGTCAGTTCACTATGCGTTTGATCTCCCGAAATGGGACTGTATGTGGAAACCAAACCAATCCCTTGACGTGACCTATCTTTAGACTTGGGTGTAAGGAGGACTGATCTGGGGATTTTACAAACCTTCTCTAAATGGCTGTGTAATAACGTAGTATCATAACCACGCATTCTAAAGCTGTTGCGCAAAGATTCAGCATGCGTCTCTGAAGACTCATCAAAGTGACAGATCCGTTTAATCCTTAATAACTGGCAATAAGGTAAACTTTTTTCAAAGCAGGAGAATGGAAACTGTTAAAGTGTAAAAATGTATTTCTATCTGTTTCTTTTCTATAGACCTCAGTTTGTAGAGATTGGCCCTCTTTTTTCACCATTACATCCAAAAATGCAATACAATGTAGGTCAAAAGACAGTGTAAATTTAATGGATTCCATTCTGGAATTCATAAGATCGTTGAATTCCTTTAACTCATTGGCAGTGCCGCTCCAAATGAAGAATAAATCATCAATATACCTCCAATAGCTCTTAATAAACTTAGAATAGGGGTTGTTATTGTAAATATAATCTAACTCAAATTTACCCATAAATAAATTAGCATAGTTCAGGGCAATTGGTGAACCCATGGCTGAGCCCCGTAATTGAAGGTAGTATGTGTCTTGAAACTTAAAATAATTCTTAGTCAATACTTCACTAGTTAATAATAACAAAAAATCAGTGGACAGATGCATTACAGTCCTATCATTCAAAAACTATTTCAAGGCGTCTAAACCATCAGTGTGGGGTATAGTGGGATACAAGCTAGAGACATGCATAGTACAAAGAAAGTCATTAGAGCCCACATTACATTCCAACAATTTGTTCAAGAAGTGTCTTTGAGATGTGAAGGCAATGCATTACTAGATCTTGAATATGAGAGTCAATGAACTGTGAGAGCGGCTCTGTAAGCGATCCATTTCCCGCTACAATTGGGCGGCCTGGAGGATTGATCAAATGTTTATGGATTTTAGGAAGAGTGTAGATGATCGGCCTTCTCGGATTCTGTTGCACCATATATTAGTGCTCATGTTCATTAATTTTTCCATCCTGTAAGGCCCGTTTCAAAACCCACTTAATTTCATCCCCAAATTTTACAGTTGGGTCTGTGTGCAAAGGAGTATACACCTCTCTGTCACTTAACTGTCTTACAATCTCTATGCAGCCTTGTCCTGGACCACAATGGCCCCGCCTTTATCGGCCAGCCGTATCACAATATTTTCATTCTGCATCAACTCTGTTAAAGCCGTTCTTTCCGACTCTCGGAGGTTAGGAAACGCCTTGTTTTGTTTATCATGAGCACACAAGTTCATAACATCCCTTTCCACCAAGCAGCAAAAAGTCTCATCAGATGGATTATTCGCCTGTAGTATAAATGTACTTCTAGGGTTAAACACCTTTTTACCTGTGTACACTGATTGTGCCTGAACGGTAAGTGAAACAGGGTTCCAAACAATATCCTTAGTATAGAATGCTTTTAATTTTATGGCTCGAAAAAACTTCAATAATTCCACTCTGGTAGTGAAAGCATCCACTTTTTTAGAAGGAACATATGAAAGACCCCAAGATAATAAGTTACACTGCTCAGTACTTAGCTCTTTGTTGGAGATGTTGATCACATTGGATTCAGCGGGGGAAATCAGGTGGGATCTCCTCTTCCTCCTCCCCCTCCTCGTTTTCGCCATCCTCCTCTTGGGGGTAGCGGAATCTCGGTGAGCTTGCTTTGTGAGCGTAAAAAACGCTGGTTAGAAGACTCCGTGTCAGTGCTCATGCCCTCCGATGACGCACTGGTGGATACACTTCTGGAGGTGGATCGTGGGTGCCGGGGTGGTTTTGTAGTACGGCCTGATAGCCATGGATATACTCTGCCCTCTCTATAATCCAGAGCATCCCGCCTGTATTTGCCCATCTTCTGTTGTTCCAATTCCCGTTTGTAATTCTCCTTTTTTTGTTGCAATCATCCACTATCTCCTGCAGCTTGTCACTTGACAGTACGTCAAACATGTTTCGTTCTAGTGTATTAATCTCCGTGCGTACTTTAGAGGGTTTCTCATTCTCGTTCTCAATCACCAACAGTATTAAGTCCAGTGAGCACTTGTTCAAAATGCTACACCGTTTCTTACAAAACTCAGGATTGTCTCTGTAGTCTGGTCTGTTAGGGGGATTTTAAGGAAGGATTGTGCAAATTTGTCCACAATCATGACATTAATGAAGTATTTCATCATCATCAACATCATCATTTGGCACACTTGTAGTTTGTGACCTGCTCAATTCAAATCCGCCGGGAGCCAAAGCCAATTCTCAATGGGGTCTCCATATTAAGCTATTCAAAATGGCCACCACTCAAAAACTGACTTTTCCATTCCTAGCCAACTAAAAGTCACATAATTACAATTAAAAGCACTTTTCTAGGGTTTTGGACCTCACCGATTCTACATTTGATGCCTATTTGACAGTAACCTTGAAGGGGATCGCCAAATTGGAAAATACAATATGGCCGCCGGTGAATATTATAATAAATTTTGCATAACTTTGACACTTAAAAGTCATAGAATCACAAGTAAAAAATCTTTTCATAGGTATCCTTTATTGATCAACAAAATCAGGCTAATAACCATCAAGACAAACACTATCCAATCAAAAAGACAGTAAATCAATCAATCAATAAATGTATCAATTATATAACGTGCTGTGAGTGGTGTGACACTGATTCATGAATCCTCATTGTTCACACATCAACCTTCACATTGGCACAAACCTGTGCAATGAACGCCAGCTCTGCAGCTCTTGCAGTTCCCTGTGCATGACTTTGCACAGCCACACTGCAAAAGGATGGAACAGGCCTTGCTGCTGTCCTCTAAGGTTGTCCAGAAGGGCAACCACCCACCAGTGCTGTCCTTGTGCCACCCCCAGTCATGGAAGTCAAGGATGTCCTGGTGGACAGACGTTGCCTGACTCCAGAAGAAGCTGGCCTGCAGCATTGCTCGGCGGATGTGTTGATACAGAGCAGCTTGCGTTGGTGGTAAGGCCTCTAGTGTCTTCTTCCCACTTGTGAAGAGTCGAAGCCTAGCCTCATTCACTCTTTCCAGACCAGAGCCCTTGCTGTACATGACTACAACAAAGCGCTTCAAAGTGCGCATGTGCTGGGACTGTGCGCTGAACTCCTGGGGTTCACTGGTGAGGGCAACAAGGGTGTCCGTCAGTCCTGGTGTGCTCTGCCAGGCTGACCAGGCTGACATCTTGCCACATCCCTGAAAGTGTGACTCAGTGTCACAGCCTGTGACTGGAATAGTAGCAGTGCCAGGCACCTTGATGGTCCCAACTGGGCAGAGAGAGTGTGGATAGGAATGTCAAGCATCTTCTTCCCACTGCCGAGACAGACCCACAGCTGGGACAGCCCAAGTGATGAAAAGAAGTGAATGGCCAGGATGACCACATCACTGTCGACTGTGCGCACCAACGCACCCTGGTGGTGCTGCTGTGCTGCATGGGCATGATGGAGCATTATCCTGGTATCAGCCTCAGTGTGGTTACATGGCTGAGGACCAGACACGTGATGTTGTTTGTTGGAGAGAACACTCTCCTTGTTGGTGCTGAGGAGAAGGCTCCCACCCAGATCCTGCTTCACAAGCTGTGCACTCAGGAAGAGGAACAGTTCCCTCTTGGTGTCAATATTCTTGAGGAACCCAGTGTTCCAGTCCTGCTTTGGAATACGGGTCTGGCCATCCCCAATCCTGGTACGTGGGCCTAAGCCACGACGATGGTATGTCAGGGTTTTCAGGTTGTCCTCTGGGTAGGTGTCCCAGACAGCATCTACCCGTGTGACAGTTGGAGTCACCTGTGACTCCAGAAATGGCACCAAATGCTGTGACACATAATCAGTGAATGTATGTGCTGAGGTTGAAATCCTTGATATCAAAAACCTACAAAATGAGGCTCTGCTTGTGAATCTACGACTTTAAGTGTCAAAGTTATGCAAAATCCAACGTTGACAGGCAGCCATATTCACTCTACCAATATGGTGGCTTATAAAGAATTATACGCCAAAAATAAGGTAAAATTTAAAATTCTTGCAATCAAAAACCTATGCAAAATGGTTTTTCTTGAGATTATACGACCAAAAGTGCCAAAGTTACGCAAAATTCTATTTTTACAGGCGGCCATATTGGAAAATCCAATATGGTGTTTCCTGACAAGGCTACTGAAAAAAAAACATCAGATTTAGGATCCCTGAGGTCCAAAGCCCTAGCAAAGTGTTTTTATTTATAACTGTGTGACTTTTTCTTGGCGAGTAATGGAAAAATCGGTTTTTCGGTGGCAGCCATTTTGAATTGTCCAATATGGCGACCCTTTTGAAAATTGGCTTTAGCTCCTGGCAGAATTGAATTCAGCATGTCAAAAACTACAAGTGTGCCAAATTTCATGCTTGTAGACAAATTTGCACAATTCTTCCCCCAACAGACCAGACTAATGCCCGAAGAGGGTTCCTTGTATATCCGTAAACCCCGTGGGATCCTGCTGTTACGCCAGTATTGAGATAACACTGTGCCGTGTAATAGTAGCTGGTTTCCTTCTTGCTAAGCTGCTCCAGGAGTGTGGAAAAAGACTCACTGCAGGCACCTTGGGAAAAAGCCCCCTGCGGGAACAGTATCTTTCCGGATTCAGACTCTGAGAAGGTAAACGTGGTCGCTCTTTCTTGTGTATTGCTTAATAACTTCTTGTGAGTTGAGCGCGTCTGTGCCTTTTTCATGAACTGATTGTGAATGCGGCTCCTCCAAACTTTGTGATGTATGACGAGATCGACCAACTTACACAAGTCGGTCACTTGTGTGCTCATGATAAACAAAACAAGGCATTTCCTAACCACCTAGAGTCGGAAAAAAAGGCTTTAACAGAGTTGATGCAGAATGAAAATATTGTGATAAGGCCGACCGATAAAGGCGGGGCCATTGTAGTCCAGGACAAGGCTGCATATGTATAAGAGATTGTGAAACAGGTAAGTGACAGAGAGGTGTATACTCCTTTGCACACAGACCCAACTGCAAAATTTGGGGATGAAATTAAGAGGGTTTGGAAACAGGCCTTACAGGATGGCCAAATTAATGAACATGAGCACAAATATATGGTGCAACAGAATCCAAGAAGGCCGATCATCTACACTCTTCCTAAAATCCATAAACATTTGATAAATCCTCCAGGCCGCCCAATTGTAGCGGGAAATGGATCGCTTACAGAGCCGCTCTCACAGTTCATTGACTCTCATATTCAAGATCCAAATTGTTGGAATGTAATGTAGGCTCGAATGACTTTCTTTGTACTATGCATGTCTCTAGCTTGTATCCCAGTATACCCCACACTGATGGTTTAGACGCCTTGAAATATTTTTTGAATGATAGGACTGTAATACGTCCGTCCACTGATTTTTTGTTATTATTAACTAATGAAGTATTGACTAAGAATTATTTTATGTTTCAAGACAAATTCTACCTTCAATTACAGGGCTCAGCCATGGGTTCACCAATTGCCCTGAACTATGCTGATTTATTTATGGGGAAATTTGAGTTACATTATATTTACAATAACAACCCCTATTCTAAGTTTATTAAGAGCTATTGGAGGTATATTGATGATTTATTCTTCTTTTGGAGCGGCAGTGCCAATGAGTTAAAGGAATTCCATGATCTTATGAATTCCAGAATGGAATCCATTAAATTTACACTGTCTTTTGACCTACATTGTATTTCATCTTTTGACGTCATGGTGAAAAAAGATGGCCAATCCCTACAAACTGAGGTCTATAGAAAAGAAACAGATAGAAATACATTTTTACCACTTTAACAGTTTCCATTCTCCTGCTTTGGAAAAAAGTTTACCTTATAGCCAATTATTAAGGATTAAACGGATCTGTCACTCTGATGAGTCTTTTGAGACGCATGCTGAATCTTTGGACAACAGCTTTAGAATGCGTGGTTATGATACTACGTAATTAGACAGCCATTTAGAGAAGGTTCGTAAAATCCCCAGATCAGTCCTCCTTACACCCAAGTCTAAAGATGGTTTGGTTTGGTTTCCACATACAGTCCCATTTCAGGGGAGATCAAACGCATAGTGAACAAATACTGGCATATTTTGGAGACTGTTACACAAATTACAAGTGCTTTTCAAACTCTGCCTCGACATTTCTATAAGCGGTCTCCTAATTTACGGGACCTTTTGGTAAAATCAGATTTCGGCTCACCAAGACGCCCCGCACATTTTTTGTCACAGATACTCAGTGGTAACTTTCTGTGTCATAATTGTGTACAGTGTTATTCTATGTGTAAAGGCAAACAGTTCACTCATCCAAAATCAGGTGACGTTATAGAGTGAGGGGAAGAATAAGTTGTAACACAAAATATGTTGTCTTTTTGTTAAAATGTCCTTGTAATTTGTACTTTGTGGAGAAAACAAAACGTGAGTTTAAGACTAGGATTATTGAACATAAGTGTTCAATCCGCAATTATGATGATAAGTCTTCTGTGGCGCGTCATTTCAAAAGTAATCAACATAATCTCAGTGATCTACAATTTATGGGTAGAGAGACAGTTAATAGACCACGGAGAGGTGGTGATAGAGACAGAATTCTTCTCCAGAGGGAGTCATATTGGATATATTACCTCGATACTCTCATTCCTAATGGCCTGCATGAGGAGGTTTCTTTTTCTTGTTTTTTAAGAAGCTTGTTGTTCGATTTTGATTTAGTATTATTGAAATCATGTAATTATACAATTAGTGATTTAGATTTGTCATCAATGGATGCCAATTACCAGTATTGGAGACACCTGGTTGAGACACTCCCCTGACAATCTCATTCCTAATGGCCTGAATGAGGAGATGTATTATTATTTTTATTTTTATTTTATATCATTTTGATTTTTTATCATTTTGTATTTACTACGTATTCATGAAATCATGTAACTATGAAATCAGTGACTGGGGTTTGTCATTAAAGCCTATTTGTGTGAGTACTATGCAAGCTAATTAAGTAGTATTAGAGACGCCTGTTCGATGCACTTAGTGATGAGATTACCTGTGCTTATAAAACACACATGTGCCAATTGAGCTTGTTTGCCATACATGCTGACGAAGGGTACGACCCGAAACGTCCTATAGTGTAGCAATTAAGTATATTTTATTTTATGCATTTGGAGTGCTGCTTATGCCTTCTTTATTAGTGTATTCAACTTTTGATAGGTTCAAGCACCCATTGCTTAATTGCTTAATAACTTTTTGTGAGCTGAGCGCGTCTGTGCCTTTTTCATTAACAGTTCTTTTGGCACCATCTACAAGTTTTGACAATGGCGGTGGCAGTGCCAGATGTTGGAATTGGGGAGGGGGGCATAGAACATCTCTTTATTATAACAATTAGTCCTGGCTAGTTTTCAATCATTTTCCTTTATTGATGCGTTTTCCAATTATAGTAATAATCCATTGGCAATTGAAGACACGGCTTCTTTCCCAAAGCGATCTAACAGCAAGAAAATAATGGGCTAAATTCAAGCCATATGCGTGACAGTTGACAGGTATGCAATTTTGAATAACGCTGAATTGAATGCACTAAATAGGCATCCAAATGAATGATTGTCGTCTTACCTAAACGGGGAGAACTAGCAGCACCTGATAGTGTGGAATGTTCTCCGAGTGAATCTACAGTTAATTATGAAAATGACTGAGAACAAGTCAGGACGAATAATTATTTTAAAGGGATGTTCTGTAACCCCCCCATTTCTCAGCTCTGGCGCCACCACTGGACAATGGAAACACAAAAATAACCATTCTAATGTTCAACAAACTGAGCTGAACTGCACTGAACTGAACCAGACTGCTTGGTGGAAACAAGGCCAAACAAACTGAAATTGTGCCACACTATTTAAACTGGGAAGATTCTGGCAAAGTGTATCAGGGATCATTTCACAAAGCAGGGTTACTGAGTGAGCAGGACAACCCTAACAAAGCCCAGTGCCCTAATACATTTAGAACACAGTCTGAAGTAAAAAGCAAGAAAAGCTGTCCCAGTTTTTTCCAATGGCAGGCATCCAACTGACAGAGTTATTCTAAAGCATGAAGTACTCCCTAGGTGTGTCAACTCTTCAGCCATGCCTCATCATTTAAGACCAGAAAACTATCAAAGAGTCACCCTCAAGGATTGAAATCATACACCCTTAGCACAGACTTGCCCCCATGGCACAAAGCCTGAATCTGTGCCAGGTTCCTTCTGATAATTCCTGGAGTTGGGAAGGGGGATGGTTAGGGAAGAATACAGGTACAGATGACAATTCTTGTTACAGTGTAACCAAGTTGCCAGAGAATACAGGGAACCCCCAAAGTCACAGTCAAGGGTGAAGCCCCCCAGAACTCTTGTGCAAAATAAAAAAGCAGTTTGGTATCAGAGGAGAGTGGAAAGCCATTTTAAACCATCATGGTTATTTTGTTACAGAAACACATTAACCCTTTCGCAGGCAAATTTTTGAGATGCATACCTTAATTTTTGGGTTTTTACTAAAAATATGATTGGATTCAAAATAACCCCAAATCTCATAAAAGTTTCCCATAACTGATGTTTTTATGTTTTAATCCTCTCCAGAATCGCTAAAATCGTTGGATCCAAGTCACTCCCGCTCTCTGGATATTCAAACCAAAGAGTCGCAAAAAACTTCATCCACGTGTATTTAAGAAACCCCAGAACTCCGGTTCACATGTCCCACAATTTGACCGGAAATAAAAATTTAGCAGTTTGGTATCAGAAAAATACAGTGCTGGGTGACCTGAGAACAGCCAATTTAATGAAACCATCATGGTTTAAAGAAGACTTTTAAAACACGTTAAAACAGAAACACATTAACTTGATGCGGAGGGTAAAAAATAAACAAACATCAGATTCTGTAACGATGAATCTCACCAGACACTGGTTGCAATATCGGCCTGTAACATATCTCTTGCATGAGCAGTCTCCACTGATCTGATCGCATGGTGATGCCGTAACTATTATCCCTCGAGGATCACAGTTGCAGGCTGGAGGATTAAAAGCAAACAGTGAGAATGTATTCTGAGGCTCCAAAAACACAGGAACAAGTTCCACAAAGACCTGAGATTCTGTATTCCAGTGTAACACATCGGTGTGCAAATCAGTGATTTTTTTTACATCAGTTTGCTCTACATGAGTTCTATATGCACAACATATCACAGGAATGATGTCACAGGGCATACAGGACAATAGTGCAGCTCTGGATTCCTTTGAGTGCCACAGACAGCTTAAAAAGTTCCTGTTCCAATAGGGTTTCACTGATACTGTGATTTGAGAAGAAACACACATCCCCCGTCTTTCACTCCACCCCAGCCCCCATCCCCCTCACCTTGGCAGCCCAGGGGGTCATTTTGGCTCAGTCCAAAGAAACCATCCTTGCAGTAGTCACAGCGGGTCCCCCTTACATTCTGCTTACAGCGGCATTGGCCAGCAATCATGAGCATGTCTGGGTCAGTGTGGCTGTCACACATTCCTTGCTCCAAAGAGCCAGCTGGGTCGCAGTCGCATGCTACAGGGCACAGGGAGTAAAAAAGAAAGAAAGAAAGAAAGAAAGAAAGAAAGACTGAGACAGAGAGCTGAAACTGGACATTATTTTGGATTAATAAGTTATGACCCTGTGATACAAAACCTCAAAGTGATACAGTAAGTAGACACGGCTGGTGATAAGTCTGCTTTGGTTAAGAATTCATCACAGTTTTCCAATCTTCCACGGGAACTGACATCACAGCACATCTGACTCACAGACACAGGCAGCTGGGTCACGGATGTCCCTGACTGGGTCCTGGTAGTAGAAGGGCTTGCACATCTCACAGTTGCGGCCCATAGTGTTGTGCAGGCAGTCATCGCAGACCCCTCCACTCACATTGCCCGTGGCCAAGTATACCGCCATGTCGAAGTGGCACTGGCTTGAGTGCCCGTTACAGTTGCATTCTGGGAAAATCAAAGCAATTTTTGTATTTGTGACTGTCACAGGGGCAGTCAACACGGACTGATTTTGATGGAATTTTACGATCCATCCATCCATTCGTACGTCCATCCATAAACAAACCCCTCTTATTCCAGGTATGGCACGCAGGAGAGCAGGAGCCTTACCCAGGACACCATGGGAGAGAGGCAGAAACAAACTCTGGACAAAGCAGATATCCCATAGCAGGGACCAATCATCATTGACTCACACACACACACACACACACACACACACATACCAAGGGCAGTTTAGAGTCTCTAATTAGCCTTGAAATTTTACTAAATAATTTAATTGTATTAATGATTATAAAATGTAATTCTTATCCAACAATTACACTGGACAGAAAGCACTGTCGTTCAGTAAGGTCTGATTAAATGCATATCAGATCGCCAATCGACATAATTTTGCTGGCCCAAACAAACTCACCTTTTCACCTTTATTTCACTACTGCTCTAAATGCCTCTACAGAATCAAGTTTTGAGATGAACGACCTAAAACCTGCAAAAATGATCTCAAAAAGTAATCTATAAACTGTTGAAGCTGTTGAAGCAGTCAAACAATTATGTGACTTTTAAGAAAATAATACTGAGGTTCCCTCATTGATAAGTTCAATACGTTGCAACATCAGGAAGAAATGTCAGCCCTGGTAGATTCTAGGAATGTAGAGGAGTGTGCGAAAAGAGTGGATGGGGGCTGGCTGATATCGCACCCCTGCAGGTGTGAGGATCATGTGACTCAGCAGGGCTCCAGGGAAGGTCATTATGGAAGTCCCTGCAGCGCTCGCAGTTCAGCCCCTCCGTGTTGTGCTTGCACTCACAGCGACCGTGGATCTGAAAACAAAACCCAGCACCGATTTTTAAAACAAGGTCATGTACTGCACCAAGGACACCTTGATTGAACTGTTGTGTTCTGCCATCTTTCTTGTCTTCTCAAGTTGTCTCCTGTCTTTACTAGACTCAAAGACAAATTAAAAACACTATTCTGACAGTAGAAAAAAATGTGACAGAGCTGTTATTTTCAGTTGTGGATGTTGCATTGGCCTCAGCACCAGATTCTGTGATGAGGTGGACCTGGTGCAACTTACCATACCAGTCTCCCTGGTGTTGATGCCGGGCACAGGTGCGCATTCAGAGGCATGACCATAGCAGAAGCAGCTGCCGCGCACCACAAGCTCGTAAAGGGCGTAGTAGTACTTCTGCAGGACGTCCGGCCGCCGGTCGAGCAGGTTGTCCCCAAGCGTGTGCAGCTTGGTGAAGTTAATCCTCAGGTTGGTGATCCGGAGCAGCTCTGGGATTTAGGGAGGGAAAATGGCAGGGATACGGGATGGAGGGGAAGGGTGGTAATGGTTCAGCAATGTCTATGAGTAAACACAATGAAGCACTAGCAGTCCATGATATGACATGCCTACACATGAAATACGGGAGAGGAGGCCGTCGTGAGATTTTGGTGAGGCCAGGCGTTAAGTCTTAATAAAGTGTCCTTCCTATCCTACAGCAATGCTTATAAATGGCAGAAAAAATAAGAGACAAACTGGTTCAATTATAGCCCACACTGCACTCAATTTTCAATTCTAACTACCCATGTGGTGACTTCTACAACGCATGATTTTGTTTGACTGTGTTCCCTCCCGGTTAGGATCTGGTTATAAGAACTAATTAGTATGACCAACTAGTGTCTTTAGTGAACAAGGCTTTTGATGTCAACAACGCAATAATATAACCTTGCATACTATATACTCCAATCCTAAAAAATGAAATAAGCTTCCCTCATTTCAAGTGCAAACTAATATACCATACAGCTCACATCAAAACGGAAAAAATTGCAAGAACTCTCCCAAACTTACCGCTGTCTTGCCGTCTTTGTATCGCTACTCTACCGCCAGACTAACTCGATGTCTCGCGAGATTAATGCTGTAAGCCTTTTAACTGCCAACAGTGATCGTGAGGCAGTGCTAAGTAAGAAAATATAGTTCTTGACCACGTGTGGTTTCCTTAACTGACCGACTCCACATGACCACACATCTTTCCTGGTGGGAGGCATTCTTTTATCTGACCGCTAGTGACATAAAAGGCATTCTTTTATCTGACCGCTAGTGACAACTATAGGCATTCAGCCTTTCCTCTTGCACTTGAGCGGTGCTCACACTTACGCCACCCACTGTTCAGTAAGAATCACTTGATGCAGGATATTTTAACATAACTGATTAATCAAGAGAAGTTAACAGAAAATTCATTGTAGTATATTTTCAGGTACGCCAGTGCGAGGGAGTGAGGTGAGCTGAGAACAGGCATCGCTGCAAGTCCAGCTGAGACAGCGGCTGATTTGTGTTGCTTTCTGTACCAACACTATGCACCTAAAACTGAAAGGTTACTGGCTAACCTCAACAGAATATGCATGGTCTTATATCGTTGCCTTCGTAACTTTGAGTGTGTCTGTATGAAACATGAAATGAGGAAATTAAACAGATATAAAACAAATCTTCATTTATTTTCTATCTTGCAAAAACTTAAGTTGCAACATTTCTTACAAATTCAGGCGCACTTATCCCAAGGAAAGTGAAAATGGGTGTGGACACCACAGCCCTCTACATTATAAAATATCGTTATTCTGTCTCACACAGAAAGTCTTTGTCAAAATATTGCCTTTGATAATGTTCGTTTATTTGCCAAGCTGAAGCGAGTGCTTTTGAAGACCTGTGTCAGCTGTGTGTGTCAGTTCATAATGTAACTAAAATCTTCTCTCTGGATGTCAGGAGTGCCACAAAGTCCAGCAATCTACAATATAACAGAAACTAAGTGAAAATTTCTCTAAACTATGACAGCAGATGTATCCTATATGGTAACATGTATCATTCATTTTAACAGAACGTTAAAGCGGACATATTATGAAAAATGAACTTTTCAGTGCTTTTTCTTGTATATAATAACTCTCTGGTGTGCCTACTGACACATAAAGGGCTCTAAATTCGTTGACCAGGCGCAGGCGCGGCGAATGTTTTAATTAAATAATTAAAACCGAAGTCCCAAGAAAACAGACGTCTTATCGCATTTATCATTTTCCCCTACACTGGCGCACATTAATAAGGAAAAAGCTTAACGTGGCTTAATGCTTGATTAAAATAATGCCACAATTGAGTCACTGAGTGTAATAGTGGTCTAACTCTAATTTTCCCATTTTTAAGTTAGACCCATATTTCGCAAGTTAAAGCTAAAATCTATTCAGGGCATAAGTGGTCTAGATGTCACAGTGATGCATCTTACTATACAGAGATTTTTAGTTATCCTCACTTCCATTAAGACAAAAAGCGTGAGTGCAACAGTGGTCTAACTCTTTGAACCCTTCAAAAGTCAAGGATTTGAAAGATGATCTCAACCTTGTACCGCCTGTCCACCACTCATTTTATCTGGGTCTGATCGAAGACGAAGATGGCCCAAACTTTCATCCAGATGATGACAGCGAAGACAGCTGTGAGGAACAAGATGAGCTAACGGATGACTTTCTCAGTGGTCAGCAGTTTGCGATACAATGTTTCACTTTTGATCTGTATTCTCTTGTTATTTTGTGTTTTGAATTCCAAGGATGCCGGAAATTAAAGCTATTATTGAGTTATTAAAATTGAGTTATAATTTACTTGTCTTAAGTCAGTTACATTTGTTAAGACAGCCAGTGCAAGAGTGGTCTAACTTATAAAAAGGGCCTTTTCCAGAAAATTTAGAGAAAGTAACCTCTGAAACATTACTTTTGTGGAAAAAAGGTGTGTTATCTTGAAAAACATGGGCATAAACTCTCAGGTTAACAACAGATGGCATACCCTACATGTGTCCTGAATTTTATCCAGGGCTTGAACTTTGGCATAGATTATCTTAAAACTATGAAAAACGGAGTTAGACCACTCTTGTCCTCAGGGGCTCAATTGAAGCTATGCAAACCGTTCCAGTAGCATTTGGAAAGTGTTCCACATCCAACGTTCACTTTTTTGGCTTTTCATTTGCCGGAACGAATGTATTTTTGGTGGTTTTGTCAGTGAGAAGTGGGTTAAAATGTAATAATTATTAAAATTGCGAATGCATATGCTAGCTAGCTAGTTATTGATCAGCGGTCGGCACGTTGTACTTTTCCCTGTAATGTTTGCCGAAAAGCCCTTAATTGTTATTTTTTAAATGGCGTCAGTTTTCAGCTTGTGTGTATGGGAATGCAATGCTAGGTCCCTGATGTATGGTAAGTTACTAATAGCCGGTACCCGTGCTACGCACGGGCTATATGCGCCGGCATGGTAACAGTTGATTGAATTAGCTGGTTTTATTTGCAAAAACGGCTTCAAAATGCAGTTTCACTTCATAGCGAAGTTCGAAACCTGGCGCATCGTCTTTGTCACAGTAAAACTGGTGTATGCAGAAAACAGACTCATTACTCACGGTGGTTTCGGAGGAGATGTGTGAAATTACGCAAATCGCCAACTCAGTAATAATATATAGGTGGAGAGCTGACCGAAACGCAAACTGGGAACTGCATACTCGCATTCGCGGTACGAAATATTTCTTATCGGAGGATGGGAACGACACAGGAAAAAAAAAAAAAAAAGCTATCGGCACACCCTGATGAAAAGGTAGGCAGAACAAGTGGCCAACTGCTTGGTCGGGAGCCATGGAGGGGCGTTGTCACATATAACTCATTTGCGTTTAAAGCTACAGACACTGAAACAGCCAGCTCTGAGTAGGACTGAAACAGAGGGCTCTAGAGGCAGGCTGAAATGCAGGGTAAGAGTGGAGTTTTAGCAAGAAACTTCACACACATATCCTAGGGGCTTTTAAGATTTATTTAAACTTGTTGAAAAAGAGTATAATATGTCACCTTTAAGAGTAAACAACAAAAATAAAGGAATTTTGTCTGCACTAAATAGCATTAAAATATATAGAAAGCTTTATGATTTTTGTCCAAAAGAACCGCTGTTTTTCGCTGCTGTTCTCCTCATAAACAAACCCCACACATCAAGCCGCGTCATGCAGCACACTTCTGGTTATATCTCATACACTGGGTTTCCTCAGCTCTGTGGACTGGTGTAGTCATGTGACGAATTCACTGCTCAATTTTTTAGTCAGTTTGTAATCACTTTTAGTCAAATAAAGTCATTTAATTTTTAAAGCATTTGCACTGTACACATTTGAATAGTTTGTTCAGTTTGAAGCATTATAAATAATGTAAATAAAACAAAAATTACAAAAGTTGAAAATTATTTATTTCACTTCTTCTTACACTTTCCATAGGCTAGAACCTTACGCACTTAAGCTCTCTTCCAAACCTGGTATGCTCTCTGGAAATCACTAGGACTGGGATTTTGGTGGGGGGGGCACAGACACGTCCCTTATGACAAGAATTTGTCCTGGCGAGTTCTCAATCATTTTCCTTTATTGACGCGTTTGCCAATTATCGTAATTGGCATCTGAAGACAAGGTTTCTCTCCATCTGCGATCTAACAGCGATGAAATCATGGGCTAAATTCAGTACAGTGGCGAACCAGAACTGAGAATTGGGTGCACAAAACATCCGTTTAAAACAATTATTAGTCCTGACCTGTTCTCAGTCATTTTCATGATCAACAAAAGGTTCACTCCGAGAGCACTCCACACTTTACAGCTGCTGATTGTTCTCCCTGATTAGGTAAGATGACAATCATTCATCTGGACCCGTATTTTCTGTATTTAAATCAACATTATTCAAAATTGCATACCTGCGCAAATAGCTTGAGCCGCACGCTTTTCATAGCCTATGTAACTGCCGAGTTAAATAGCAACTAAGTAATAAGTACGTAATTTTTCTGAACTGAATTTAGCCCATGATTTCATCGCTGTTGGATCACGCACGCACGTGGCCTATAAAGCATCATCGGATAGACTACATCGCCTGGACTGTTGCCAAACGTAACTAAGGAGATATTGATTTTCTGCACATTGGGTCTGCTGCATACATTACTAGACTGGCATGAAGCGGCCGGCTGTCTCTGATAGATCGTCAGTGTGGGTCCTCAGTAAGCAGACGGATTTCGTGACTGTGTACAAGAGGTCCGTACCCAAAATGAGCTAGACTGGCCGAGTGCAGATTAAAATTATGGTAATCTTTAGAGAAAAAAAGGCATTTGTCAGTCTGCCGCTAGTCTGGCACTGCGTACTCGTCAGTTGGGATTTTTTTCGTCTTCTGACGAGCTGACGAACGGGCAGCAGAAACCAGGATACATCGTTCCTTTACATGCAATAGTTTACCCATTAAAAACTTGTGATTTTAAAGCAACAATACAACAATACAAATACAACGACAAGCACCTATTTAAGGCAAATAAATATATGAATAGGAAGAAATAATCTTACGTGGTAGTGTGGGGTTGGTAAGTTTTCACCATTTACAGTGACTGCGTGTGAAAGCATCCCCTGCTGGGAGATGCTTACCGGCCGCTCAGCCAACCATGGCATTCTTCAGCACACGCTGGACCACCTGTGATGTGTATCCTGGAATGGTTTTGTGACCGGGTACTATATTTATAAAGGCTTTGTATCCCTGCGCCGCACTTTCTCAGACAACCTACCCTCTACCCTCATGTTGCTCTGAAGTTACCGTTACCTTTTCCCGACCCTTCCGCGATAGAATTCCGTTTTGATGTGATCTGTACTGTAGTCTGACATGCAATTATGGAATTTTCTCACCTTGAATATGGAGACTATAGGGGTCTTTCACATCAATGGAAGGATCAAGCACTTTATAAATGACCTAGGAGAGGGAATGTGAAAAAAATACAAAAGAGAGGGAAATCTCATTGTAAGTTCACAACACAAAATCATTTGTACATAAAACAGCAGTCTCACCTCCCCCAGTGTGGATGGCTCGATGTCAGAGTAACGCTCCTCGCAGATGACATCATCAATGAGTTTCAGGGCGTGGATGGGCACACCTGGGAACATCTTTGTGCAGTTGTAAGAGAAGTAGCGGTAGGGCTTCCAGGAGCGCCCAAAGTCAGCAGAGCGCTCTATCAGCATGGCGGCCGGCCTGAAGGTCTGCACAGAGAATTACAAAAGGTGAAAAAGTGTCCATGTGTGGCCCTAGGCCTTGAAAGAGGTGATCTAACTGAGCTAATTGATTTCTTTCCAGCAAAGTCAGTCGTGGTTCAGTTAGCTGAACAGACTCAGAGACATTAATAAAATATTCCAAATGAAGGCATCAAAAGGAAATTCATTATCACTGACAATTTATAATTTATATTTTAAACACAGGGCTTGTCATAAGTAGTGCACAAGCTGATACAAATTATAATTTTTTTTCACCATCGATGCCTTGCTCGCTGAACAATTATTTCAAACTGTGGCCAGAAAACTCAGATTTATTTATTTGTGAGTACTGCAGTCAAACACTTAAAAAACAGGACCAAGGGTCCTGTAGCTTACCAGCAAGCAATCTTACAGTGATGATACAAGCTATGAAAATTTCATGTGAAGTTTGACCTTTGAATCATTTGAGGTCAATTTCAAGGTCACAAAATAAAAGTTCACATACATTTACAAGACCTCCTGTAATACAATCCCAGGGCTCGAATTTCATGATGGCATCGATGCCCTACCTGTTTGCCGTGCTGCCCACCTATAAAAGCCCCTGTTCACGGCAGAAGAATGCCGTGCCCTTTCCCCGCATTGCCCTAAGTGCCCCTCGGTCAAAACACCTACCCAAAATAAATAAATCACACAGCATTTCGCGTTTTTACCAGTGGCGGTTCGTCGCTCCTAACAAAGGGAAGCCAAAACCTCGCCCTTCAAAGCTTAATGACTTAAACCTTTCGCAGTTTACTTTTCTTGATCAGCAGTTGCTCATATGAATTGGTAGAAGGACAGTCAAATTTATTTTCGATAGCAAATGACGACGCAAATTATCAATACGTCGTTATAAATTAGTTTGCGAGGCTTTCGCAAGAAGCCACAGACATTCCGTTTTCTACAATCTTATTGTAGAAGTAAAGTGCGATGTTGCGCAGCTTATTGCTTAATGAGCCTCGCTAATCAATTTGCGAATCTTTGCAGTTTCATGACATGAGCTACTTGAGCGCGGAATTTATAAAGACGTAGGCCTCTGGTAATTTACGTCGTAATTTATGTGTGAAAGAAAATCCCTCATAATTTCGTGGTGCAATGTATAACGATGCTATCTAAAATAAATTTGACTGTCCTGCTGATGCAATTGTATTGAGCAACTGATGTACAATAGTTGTACAGTAACAAAAAGCAAGCTTGAATACATAAACAGTTTAAAAATCATTAAACATTATGTACAAAAAACGTGTTACTGAAACATGAAGTGCGAGGTTTTAAAATCAAGAGAACAGTGTTTGTCACCATTGTTACTTTAGCTTGATGCACACGCTGTCGCAGTTATGATGGTAACAGACAACAAACAAACAAATGCCTCTGGTTTTACGACTATTTTTTGACTGTCCTTTTTGGCGAGCAACTGCTGATCAAGAAAAGTCAACTGGGTTTTAAGTCATTAAGCTTTTGAATTTTCCTTGAATAAAACTTTATGGTTTTTACGTATTTTTTCCCTTTCTGGCGATCGTGGGCGAGAATTTTAACTTTATGTATCACGATGCCGACAGATGAAAGGAACAAAAAAAGAAAAAAAAATGTCGAATTACTGTCGGCAGCCGCCAAATGTGGAAAATTGACGAAGTTATGGAGGCACTGAAATTCTTAGATTGCGTGTTGTGTGTTGATAAAGCTTGGGAAGTGGTCTTTATAGCCAGTATCCAGCGCTGTTGTCAGTGTGAGTGTTGGAATGACAGGAGAAAGTCCGAATTTTGCGGGTGGCAGAAGATGGACAAAATGGCTAAACATGATTATTTTTTCAATGATCCGGCGTTTGATTGGAATGTCCTTTGCTTGTATTTGCATTATAGCAATGGATGTCCCAGAGCAATACTGAGCCAATTTCCAAGACAGCAAGCGAGGAAAAATACGGGAAACGTTTTCTTTCAAGAATGGTTTTGATTTGCATAGCGCACGCTGATTGGTCACTTTATGTGAGGAACATCTGAGACTACGGACCTTCACTTTTTATTAGCTAAAATGATGACTTAAAGCTCCATAGTGGATTTGCTGCTGTGCCCAGAAGGTCGCGGCAGACTTTTCTGTGGTGCCCCTTATGTGGAGGCACATTTGCCGTGGTGCCCTTTTATTTTCAGCATGGACCATGGCAACTTTTGCCGTGCCCCTTATCACCTGTAGTTTGAGGCCTGCAATCCCAAGCTCTTAAGCAGTTTTGGAGATACAAGTAATTGAAAATTTAATATGTCAATAGTGAACTTAAAAAGACACAGAAGGTCAAGTTGAGGTCAGCAAATGGACTTCACATATGACTTTCTAAATGTCTCTAATGCAAACCTTGGCTCCATCTGGGACCATTTTGGTGATACAAGTCATTGTAATTTCACTGTCGAGTTTGACCCACAAAGGTCACTGACAGCGAAGTTGAATGTCACAAAATTAAAGTTCATATATGACTTCCTAGATGTCTGTAACACAAACCTAAGCTCCATCTGTGACCATTTTAGTGATACAAATTGAATTTTCAGGAGGTCACATTTGACCTTCGAAGGTCAATACAATACAAGGCCACCAAATGAAAGTTCATATATGACTTCCTACATGTCTCCAATACAAACCTCGGCTCCATCTGTGACCGATTTGGCAATACAAGTCATTGTAATTGTATTATGTCAAGTTTTACCTTCAAAGGTCACCAACAGTCAAGTTGAATGTCACCAAATTAAAGCTCATGTGTGCCTTCCTTTAAGTCTGTGATACAAACAGGCTCTATCTGTGACCCTTTTAGTGATAGAAGTAATTGATTTTTCACTAGGTCAAGCTTGACCTTCAAAGGTCAATATGAAGGTCACCAGATGAAAGTTCATATCTGACTTCCTATACGTCTCCAATACAAACCTATGCTCTATCTGTAACGATTTTGCTGATATACCGTAACTTCCGGTGTACAAGCCGACTGGGTGTAAAAGCCGAGCCCTCTTTTCAAGGCTAAAACAACAGATTTTTTTGTTTTTCCCCAATATATTAAAAAAATTATCAAAAAAAGGGATATGCCTGTATAAAAGAATAGGCTTAAATTCAAAAGGCTGGCAAAGAAAAGAAAGAGAATTTCCTGTGCAAGTTTAAGTCAAAGTCGCACCACGCGCACAATTCCGAAAGATGAAAAGATGTCCAGTTTACCGATCAGCACTGCGTAATCCCATACCACACTGTCCAGTAAATGTCACATTCCACGTGCATTATGACACATTCCATGTGCATTGACCTGTGAAGTCTGTTCTCAGTCACAAATTTTTGAGACAATTGGGGAATCTAGCTTTATACAGTCATGCAAAAAACAAAACAGCTGTGATATGATGCATTCCAGTTTCAGTCGTAAAAAAGAAAATTTAAATGTTTGGGATGGTTTTCTTTATTACCTCTATCACCTAAGGTGGAAGGAGGTTATGTGATCGGTGCCATTTGTCTGTCTGTGTGTTCCTGAACAAAACTAAAAAACAAATAATCCGGTTTTGATGAAATTTGGTACGATGGTGAGAGAGTCTACAGATGAGTATTTTGTGGTGGTTCTGAATACAACCAGGGAGGGAAAAAACGATGGATTTTGGGTTTTACTGCCACCTGGCGGTAAAATGTGGCTGAGGTACTTGCAAACTCTAAGTGTAGCTCGTTTCATAATGTGATACCCTCTGTATAAACCGACCCCCTGCTTTTAGGACCAAAATTTATAGCTAAATTTTCGGCTTATACACCGGAAATTACAGTAAGTCATTGAAATTTCTCTGTAAAGTTTGGCCATTGAAGGTCACTGAAGGTCAAGTTCAAGGTCACCAAATGAAACTTCATACATGACTTCCTATACGCCCAAAATACAAACCTAAAGCCCCTTTCGCACCAGGCTGTGTAGGGGCGCGGAGAAGCGCGGATGGCCATACGCCTGAATGTGCATGGAGAACGCAAAGACATCCGCAGGAATGCGCAGGGGTACGCAGTAATGCCCAGTGGTGCGAAGACATACGCGGACCGCTGCACGGGGGCTTCCATACGCAATGAAACGTGTTACAAATGCAGTCAGAATGCACCTGTGCGTATTGCACACGTGATCTCAGTGTAGTACGAACGCGCCCATACATGTTCCACACATGATCCACACGCACCTCCATTCTGGAAGGGGTCAACCATGCTCAGTTTCCTGCGCATCTGTCATTTTCGTTGGGTATGGCCATCCGCGCTGCTCCGCGCCCCTATGCAGCCTGGTGTGAAAGAGGCTTAAGCTCTATTTGTAATAGTTTTGGTGATAGAAGTCATTGAAATTTCACGACATGAAATTTGACCTTCGAAGGTCACTGAAGGTCAGGTTCAAGGTCATCAAATGAAACTTCATACATGACTTCCTATATGCCAACAATACAAACCTAAGCTCTATCCATAATAGTTTTGTGGACAGAGATCACTGAAATTTCACATGAAATTTGACCTTCAAAAGGTCACTGAAGGTCAAGTTCAAGGCCACCAAATGAAAGTTCATATATGACTTCCTGTAAACTTCACCACACACGTTCCCAATATTCAAAATTTTCAAGCCTACAAGCCATTGAAAATTGTAACATTTTGCTTGACCTCAGGTTTGACCTTTCAAGGTCATTTGAGGTCAGCTTTAACATTGCCAAAATATAGGTCATATTTGACTTCCTATACGTCGATAATACGAACTCAATCTCCATCTGCAACCATTTAGCTTCCACAGGCATCTTGCATATTCTCCATAAGGCCCAATGTCAAAGTACAGCGCCCCCACAAGACCACTTCCATCGATTCAATCAAAATCGTGCTAACACTTGACGGTAAAAATGCAGTTTTTGAGAAATTTTTTTTTTTTTAATTTCTCAGTCCTTTCTGTAGCATTAAGGCAAAAATTTCAAGGGCCCATAAAATGAACAAAAATGATTCAATCAAAAATCTGAAAAAAAAAAAAAAAAAAACATCTGGAGATATGGTCTAGTAGTATGTTATGGCAAATATACACGAAAATTCATCGGGCCAAAAAAAGGATAAAAAAGTTCCAGACGACGGACAACAGACGCCACACCATGACAATAGCTTGAAAAATTTTTGCTCTCAGAGCCATCATGACAATCATGATCAAGGAAATACATGACTGGACACAGGGTTTCAAGAGACAGAAAAGGAACAACATCTTACTTTAAACTTCATGATAAGGTGAGTAAAGTGAAACTCCGCCTCAAGATTCAACCTTAAACTCACTTTCTCCTCACCTGTTGGAGAGAACAATAACAAAGAGGATAAAAGGTAAACAAAAACAAAACCCAATCAAAACACTGACCTCAGCACAGGAAACTAAGTTGATTTGTTCACAGTAGGACTATAGATTGTTCTGAACAGACAGACAGAGAGAAGACATGTTTACCATTTACTGACTGCCACCATGTGAATTCTCCATATCCATCCTTCAGGTAGATGACATTCTCCACTCGATGGCTGTGCCTGTGCCAGTGATGGTCATAAGGCCTTTGCGAGTCGCATGCAAAGCACTTGTCCGACTCCTACAGGGAGACATACCAAAATCATCATATGGGGCAGGAGGGTTACTGGAGTGGCAAGTACTTCAGCAACTGGTACTGCTGGGTTAAAAATGTGGTACCAGGGCTGAACAGCGTGATCAAAAATTTCATCTGAACACATACCCAAGACTAAAACGCAGTCAACAGTGGCCTGATCCACAGCCATTCAGCCTTTGAATTATTGCTATAATTATAAAGGATCAGAACGCAGGTCAGGGAAATAAAAGACAACTTTCAAAAATTGGCTGTTGTCATGAGGGAATGGAAGTGTCCAATTGCAACATAAGATCACAAAGTACGAAGAAGATATCAAAAAACAAGGAAGTGTCTGTGCCAATGAGCAGATGGGAATTTCTCCTTTTCTTCCTCATAGCTGTGTTCCTGAGTGTTGTTAATGAGTGGGGGTTTGTTTCATAATGAATCTCTGTCTGTCTCTCTCTCGTTCTTTCATAATCACATCAGAATTAAAGGTATACTGCCATTTGATAAACTGGATGATAGGGCTCAAAAACTAAGGTAATAAAAAGTTTGTGTATATAATATTAGTGTTACAGCATCATATTCATACAAACCCCAATTCCAATGAAGTTGGGATGTTGTGTAAAACGTGAATAAAAACAGAATACCACGATTTGCAAATCCTTTTCGACCTATATTCAATTGAGTACACTGCGAAGACAAGATGTTTAATGTTCAAACTGATAAACTTTATTGTTTTTTGGAAATATCCACTCATTTTGAATAAGATGCCTGCAACATGTTCCAAAAAAGCTGGGACAGGGGCATGTTTACCACTGTGTTACATCACCTTTTGTTTTAACAACACTCAATAAGCATTTGGGAACTGAGGACACTAATTATAGAAGCTGTGTAGATGGAATTCTTTCCCATTCTTGCTTGATGTATGACTTCAGTTGCTCAACAGTCTCTGTTGTCATATTTTGCGCTTCATAATAAGCCACACATTTTCAATGGGTGACAGGTCTGGACTGCAGGCAGGCCAGTCTATTACCCGCACTCTTTTACTACGAAGGCATGCTGTTGTAACACGTGCAGAATGTGCCTTGGCACTGTCTTGCTGAAATAAGCAGGCATGTACCTGAAAAATACGTCGCTTAGATTGCAGCATACGTTGCTCCAAAACCTGTATGTACAGGTTTTTTTAATGGCAGCATTAAAGCGCCTTCACAGATGTGCAAGTTACCCATGCCACGGGCACTAACACATCCCCATACGATCACAGATGCTGGCTTTTGAAGTTTGCGCTGATAACAACCTGGGTGGTCCTTTTCCTCTTTAGCCCGGAGGACAAAACATCCATGATTTCCAAAAAAAAATCAGAAATGTGGACTCGTCCGACCACACTTTTCCACTTTGCGTCAGTCCATCTCAGATGAGCTCGGCGGCGTTTCTGGGTGTTGTTGATATATGGCTTTCGCTTTGCATAGTAGAGTTTTAACTTGCACTTGTAGATGTAGCGACAAACTGTGTTAACTGACAATGGTTTTCCAAAGGTTTCTTGAGCCCACATGGTAATATCCTTCACAGAATGATGTCAGTTTTCAATGCAGTGTTGCCTGAGGGACCGACGATCACGAGCATTCAATGTTGGCTTTCGGCCTTGCTGCTTACGTGTGGAGATTTCTCTGGATTCTCTGAATCTTTTGATGATATTATGGACTGTAGATGCTGAAATCCCTAAATTCCTTGTAATTACACATTGAGAAACATTGTTCTTAAACTGTTGGACTATTTGCTCATGCAGTTGTTCACAAAGTGGTGAACCTCGCCCCATCCTTGCTTGTGAATGACTGGACCTTTCACGGATACTCCTTTTGTGTCTCATCATGACACTCTGTTTCCAATTAACCTGTTCACCTGTGGAATGTTCCAAACTGGTGTTTTTTGAGCATTCCTCAACTTCAAAATGAGTGAATATTTCCAAAAAACAACGAAGTTTATCAGTTTGAACATTAAATATCTTGTCTTTGTAGTGTACTCAATTGAATATAGGTCGAAAAGGATTTGTATGTGTGGTATGTGTGGTGTATGTATGCAGGCATGTATGCTTGTATGTAGAGGAATACATAAGTATGTGGGGGTATGTATATGTGCACTGTGTACATACAGATTACTACACATCAGGTAGATATATTTTGATTTACATAAGAAAAGTATTTTCCTTTATGACAATTGTATATATGTATATGAGGCATGGAAGCTAAACAGTACGATTGTGGAAAAGGGGTGAGAATTCATAAGTCTTACTTCTACTCACTCCTTTTCGAATATGTTAAAATTTTTGTTAATATATTTTCTTCTTTGTATTTTTCCAATATTTTATTCAGTTGACTTATTTTTCTGATATTACTGACCTTGCAAATCATTTCTTTCTGTTTTGTCTACATATTCGAAATAAACATGACAAATGAAAAAATAAATTAAAAAAAACAAATCATCGTAGTCTGTTTTTATTCAAATTTTACACAATGTCCCAAGTTCACTGGAATCAGGGTTCGTAAAAAATAGGAAATTAGTTTGATATGTTATTGTAAGCACAACCGTGATTGGAATTTGTTGAGGTGTGGCTCTGATTAAAAAAGTATTTAAGAAACGGCCAAACTGTACAAGTTTTGTGGAGTAAATTTTGGATGCAATTTAATGTTCCAAAGGAACAGTATTCTGGCTGAGTTTTCAGTTCCCTTGCCATTCCCCCTGTACCAGTTTCAGTCACAATTTTAGTTCCAATCTGTCATTCAGCTTTCAAATGCTTTTTGAAATCCCTGAAAAGATGTAGAAATAGGCTCTCAACTATTATCAAGGTTGAGCTCTTTAAAGGGTGACTAAATCACAGATAAATAAGAGCTGGTTACATGTATTATTACCTTCCATTCCCGAAACTGACCACAATTTTTCATATTTGATTTGATTTTTAGTGAAAAATGAAAAAAAAAAAACTCACTGTTTGGCACTAGGGCGTGTGACAGAGACTGAGACCTGCTCCGTGAATCACCATATACAGGTGCATCTCACTAAATTAGAATATCATCAAAAGGTTGATTTATTTCAGTTATTCAATTGAAAAAGTGAAACATATATATTATATAGATTCATTACACACAGACTGATATATTTCAAGTGTTTATTTCTTTTAAATTTGATTATTACAACTGACAGCTAATGAAAACCCAAAATTCAGTATCTCAGAAAATTTGAATATTGTGAAGAAGTTCAATATTGAAGACTCATGGTGTCACACCTGAGCCTTTAAATGGTCTCTCAGTCTGGTTCAGTAAGCTACACTATCATGGGAAAGGCTACTGACTTGACAGTTATCCAGAAGACGATCATTGACACCCTGCATAAGGATGGTTAAGACGCACAAGGTCATTGCTAAAGAAGCTGGCTGTTCACAGAGTGCTGTATCCAAGCACATTTATGCAAAGTTGAATGGAAGGAAAAAATGTGGTAGAAAAAGGTGCACTAGCAACAGGGATAACCGCAGCCTTGAGAGGATTGTGAAAGGAAGCCCATTCAAGAGTTTGGGGGAGATTCACAAGGAGTGGACTGCAGCTAGAGTTAGTGCTTCAAGAACTACCATGCGCAGACGTATCCAGGAAATGCGCTTCAGCTGCTGCATTCCTTGTGTTAAGCCACTCTTGAAACCAGAGACAACGTCAGAGGCGTCTTACCTGGGCTAAGGACAAAAAAAATTGGACTGCTGCGCAGTGGTCCAAAGTCCTCTTCTCAGATGAGAGTAAATTTTGCATTTCATTTGGAAATCAAGGTCCCAGAGTCTGGAGGAAGAGAGGAGAGGCACAGAATCCTAGTTGCTTGAGGTCCAGTGTAAAGTTTCCACAGTCAGTGGTGGCTTGGGGAGCCATGTCATCTGCTGGTGTTGGTCCACTGTGTTTTCTTTGAGTCCAAGGTCAGTGCAGCCGTCTACCAGGAAGTTTGAGAGCACTTCATGCCTCCCTCTGCTGACCAGCTTATTGGAGATGCTGATTTCATTTTCCAGCAGGACTTGGCACCTGCCCACACTGAAAAAGGTACCAAGACCTGGTTTAAGGACCATGGTATCCCTATGCTTGATTGGCCAGCAAACTCGCCTGACCTGAACCCCATAGAGAATCTATGGGGTGGGTATTGTGAAGAGGAGGATGCGAGACACCAGACCCAACAACGTAGAAGAGCTGAAGGCTGCTATCAGAGCAACCTGGGCTTCCATAACACCTCAGTAGTGCCACAGGCTGATCGCCTCCATGCCACACCGCATTGCTTCAGTAATTCATGCAAAAGGAGCCCCGACCAAGTATTGAGTGCTGTACATGTTCATACTTTTCAGTAGTCCAATATTCCAGTGTTAAAAATCCTTCTTTATATTGGTCTTAAGTAATATTCTAATTTTCTGAGATACTGAATTTTGGGTTTTCATTAGCTGTCAGTTATAATCATCAAAATTAAAAGAAATAAACACTTGAAATATATCAGTCTGTGTATAATGAATCTACATTTGAGTTTCACTTTTTGAATCGAATTACTGAAATTTGTCAACTTTTTGATGATATTCTATTTTATTGAGATGCACCTGTACAATGTGGACAAAATACAGTATTTGACCGCTCTTTTCAACAGACAATTAATGAATTTTAAAAAGTAGAACATAAACCGTTTTGAGTGAATATCCGTTAATCATACATTTATCTACATAATCATTTTGCCTAGATGTCTCGTTCAGACCTATTTTTTATTTTTTTCGGTGAACTATATTTTAATTCGACCTTTGCTTGTCGAATGAAAACTTTGCTGTGCTCGTAATTGCGCGAATAGCCGTATTTACCATTCAATACGCAGATTTGGGCAGTTAGACATAAACATTTAAAAGAAATTTTTTTTGGGGGGGCAGCATTTTCAAGAATCCTTACATCATTTTAAGGACTAAACACAACAGGTAGCTATGCAATATACATGTAAATACCAAGTGATAATAATAATAAAGCACTTGTAATGCCCCATGAATCTAACAAGCTATTCTCAGGCATGGGAGAAAGGAAAAATAAAATGAGAGAAAACAGAAAACAAGATGGAAAGAAATCAATGCCAGCAACAACTAAATTTTTAATTTGAAATATGCTGAATAATTAAAAACATGTTACTTTGTTCATTTCAGACTATATTCTTCTTTTGCGTGTTAAAGTTGTGTGTGTGTATGTGTGTGTTCGCCAATTAAACAAATACAGAACTTAAAAAAAGAGGAAAAAAGAAAACATTTATACAACTTACAAGGAACTGATCCGTGTCAGGCATTCCCCAAATAAAACTGGCATTCGCGCAGATTGGATGGTTGTTGGAAAATTCATGGAGAAGCATCATGGAAGTACCTTCGATAACCTCATTCTGATTTTTATCCAATTTGTGCTGTGGCTTGGCTGTCCAATGGCGTCTGAAATTTTTGCTCACATTCAACCTGCTGCAATTCTAGACGACATCTATAGACAACTAATTTAGGTAAATAGACATTAAGTATCATATTTAATGAAAAAAAAAAAAACTGATCAAGTTTTGTTGAATTTACTTTAGTCGAAGTTACTTTTTAATTACCCGGAGGATGCTGTGTCAGTGGTCGGAACGACCGGTTGTCAGGATGGACAGAAAAGTTGCACCTATTTTAACACTGGGAAATAAACACCCTCTTCTGCTTTGAATGACAAATATAGTCGGTATAGTGCCTTTATACGTCTCAAGTCATTCGAACGCAGCATTTTATTTGATAAATTTGCTCGACATGTCCAATGATTGCAGATATATGAGCCCTTTGCACATGCTGTATCTGGTATTGCTTGGCATCAATCAGGTCATGTAGTGGTGGTAAAACAGCTTAATTTTTCAGGTGCCAGGTATACCGATTATGCATACTGATTATGACTCCGGACTTCTCACGCTTTTCTTTACTCAGGGGTTGGAACCAATGCATGTGTTTCATGATCACTTAAATGAAATAAGATCATTTGAAATGTCTTCATGCAATTCCATTGCTTCCAACCCCTCCATGCACAAGGACTTCAATTCCACGCAAAAAGCTCTTACATACACTTTGATTGAATAATTGCTGACTACAGCAGAGGAACATAAATATGCCACTGAAACTCACACTGAATGTGTGAGAGTTGACAGGTATGCATTACAAATGACAACTGGCTAGATCTGATGTTCAGAGTTTTCAGAGTTTCTGTAATGGTAATTTAAATGATTGATTGAAAATGTATTCACAACTTAAAAAATGTCGTCACAATAAAAGCATTAGCCAATATGATAGACCTAATAATATTGGTAACCCAAAGGCGTGAACCATAGAGCGTAGTTCGTGAAATTCTCCTTTCAGATGGGATCACAGCTGCCTCTTGTGCCACTGAACGCTGTCATAATACTTTTTACGGCGTTGGATTCAATTACCGTGGTATTACTGAAATAGACTTGCAGTCTAAAGAAAAACCAACTGTCAAGAGAATAAAACTTAGTTTCATGTATACTAGCCTACTAATATACTACTCAAAATTTGATAGGGATCATAGGAATTTTTTTGTGAAATGACATGCAAATTTGGTAACTGCCACTGATGAACAATATATTGGATAAATGACATGCAGTCAGTCACAAAACACATTTGCACGTGCATTTCATGACATTAAATGAGCGACGTTTTGGCTTTGACTAACACTTCACCATTTCAACTCAGGCGTGTGTGTTGCTTGTTGGTGAAAATTTGGAAGTTCCCAAATTTTTTGCATTACATTTAGCAATAACAATGTCTCCTCAACGTCTTAGACGTCGATTGACTTCAGAGCAATTGGGAAGATGCATCGGAATGCTTGACTCTGGCTTCTCAAACGTCACGTTGCTAATGCACTAACGTCAGCCAAAGTGTTGTGAACAGAGCGTGGAACCGGCATCAAACGTTTGGTACAGCAGCACACCGTCATGGGGGTGGTCGTCAGAGATCGACTACACAACGACAAGACCACTTTCTCACACTTCAGGCACGACGTCATCCTTTCTGGACAGCCACCACCCTACGAAATGACCTTCATAATGCCTCGGGGTTCAGGGTATCCACTCAGACGATACGGAATCGTCTTCATACTGCCGGCCTCAACTCAAGAAGGCCATGTGTTCGAATCCCACTGACCATGCATCATAGGCGTGACCGTTTGGATTGGGCTCACGATCATGTCACATGGACACACAACGATTGGGCTCCAGTTCTCTTTACTGTTGAGTCCCAATATTGCTTGGACTTTACTGACAGGAGGCAACAGGTGTGGCGAAGACAACGTGAGCGATTTAATGATGCCTACATCAACGAACACGACCGTTATGGTGGCGGATCAATTATGGTCTGGGGAGGAATAAGCAGGAATGGCAGAACGGACCTGCATGTCATGGGGAGAGGGACGATGACAGGGGTACCGTACAGGGATGAGATCCTCAATGTGTATGTAAGACCATACGCTGGTGCTGTTGGCCCTGATTTCATCTTGATGGATGATAACGCCCGTCCCCATCGTGCTAGGGTGGTGAATCAATTCCTAGAGCAGGAGACAATTGTCCGCATGGACTGGCCAGCGCTTCGCCGGACCTAAACCCTATCGAGCATGTGTGGAACATGCTGCAGGTCGCCATTTCGGTCGTAGGGCATAACCCACAACTCTAGAAGAGCTCGGAAATGCCCTTGTTGAAGAATGGAACAACATTCCAATTGCAAGCATCCGGGTTCTGATTGACAGTATGACCCGACGTTGTCAAGCTGTCATTCAAGCTAGGGGAGGCCATACCCGTTATTGACATTAACTGTGGTAATGAAAAATCAAACGAACACTGTCTGTTTTCACTTTACATGTCAGAGGTGAAACCATGAAGTGTTAAGTGAAAAAGCCAAAAAAGTGAGGCTGCACGCTCATTTAATGTCATTAAATGCACTTGCAAATGTGTTTTGTGTCTGACTGCATGTCATTTATCCAATATATTGTTCATCAGTGGCAGTTACCAAATTTGCATGTCATTTCACAAAAAAATTCCTATGATCCCTATCAAATTTTGAGTAGTATAATTTGAATGTGACCAAAATAAAAAAGAAACAAAACGATTCCTGCAAGACATTTGTGCAGAAAATACTGAAATTAAAACTGTCAATTCGGACACTTTAAGTGACCCAATTATCGTGATAGTGGAGAAAGAACAGGCAGTGAATAGGTCATGTGCAAATTATGATTTCATCGATCTACGCATCTTCGGGTACATTTCGGTCGTAAAGCAGTGGGCCTATTTATATTTAATAACCGATCTCGGTCTTTCCTTCCCTGAAATCTGACGTTCGTTTTTTATCATGTGAACAAAACAAAAGAAATGAAAAAAAAACGGAAGAATTGATTAATATAAATAAATAGCACGATAAGTGTAGAGCAAGATCATTAAACTTTGATTGGCGTAATTTACAATGTTCCTGATTGGCTTCATTTTTTACTAAGTACTTCACGTACTCATCAGTGCATAGCTTTTGTAGCCATAGTGAAATAGTTATGTCTGATGTTCGAGCTACTTCAGGCGGGCTCGGGGCTTGCACGTAAAACTGGCGCTCGGCAAGATAGCCAATCAAAAGAGATTTTCAATGCAACTCAATCTAGGTCGCTTGCACCAAATTACATCAAGAGTAAGCTAAGGTGCTAACTTTCTTTGGAAAGGCTTGATCAGTTGATCAGACTATTGTATGACAAAGTTCCTATAGAGTATTTTCCTTTCCAGTGGGCTAAAGAGTTTTGCATGGAAAATCCTCACAGATGGTATTGAGTTACGTACTAACAATGGTCTTGACTGGTTAGCACAACCAAGTCACTTACCCAGTTGTAGTACATTACAGGTGTATGAGATGTTTTTGTTTCAATAGGATATACAGAGAGTACAGAATAATTAGATGCATAACTTGCCGTTTTCCTATTTGGAAAACGGATCAAATCATAATGAAATATATACCTACCTAGTCTCTCCGATGAGATGATTTCATACTTGGTTTGTGTATGTCATGTGTATGTACTGTATGATTTGCTTTCTGTCTAGGCTATACAATAAAATTGTGTTGCATACTACTACAACCTACGTTTATGATGTGTAGAATTTATGTTCTTTTGTGGTAAGTCACACATAAAATGAAAATTTTTTTGCCTGGCTAAAGGCTGCTGTTGCTGGCTACATAGTGCACCCTGTAATTGTGTTTGCACACCCTGTTACTCATTTTCTGCCAAATACTCTGTAGTGAAAATTTCATGTGAAGTTTGACATTTGAATCAATGTCAAGGTCACTAAATAAAAGTTCATATATATTTATAAGACCTCCTGTGAAACAAACACAATCCTAAACTCTGAAGCAGTTTTGGTGATATGATTCGATGAAAATTCAATATGTCAACTGTGAACATTGAAGGTCACAGAATGTGAAAGTTGTGGTCAGCAAATGGACTTCATATATGACTTTATAAATGTCTCTATACAGACCCTGTCTCAATCTGTGACTACTTTGGTGATACAAGTCATTGTAATCTCACTGTAAAGTTTAACGCTCAAATGTCACTGACAGTCAAGCTGAATGTCACCAAATGAAAGTTTATATGTGACTTCCTAGATGTCAGTAACACAAACCTAGGCTCCATCTGTGACCATTTTACTGATACAAGTCATTGAATTTTCACTAGGTCACATTTGACCTTTGAAGGTCAATACAAAGGTCACCAAATGAAAGTTCATATATGACTACCTATATGTCTCTAATACAAACTGAGACTCCATCTGTGACTGTTTTGGCAATACAATTCATTGTAATTGTATTGTCAAGTTTGACCTTCAAAGATACCAACAGACAAGTTGAATGTCACCAAATGAAAGATCATTTGTGACTTCTTACGCCAGAAACACAAACCTAGGCTCCATCTGTGACCTTTTCAGTGACAGAAGTCATTGAATTTTCTCTTGGTCAAGTTTGACCTTCGAAGGTCAATATGAAGGTCACCAAATGAAAGTTCATACATGACTTCCTAATACAAACCTGTATTCAATCTGTAACGATTTTGCTGATATAAGTAATTGAAATTTCACTGTATAGTTTTGCCGTTCAAGGTCATCGAAAGTCAAGTTCAAGGTTACCCAATGAAACTTCATACACGACTTCCTAAATGCCCACAATAAACCTAAGCTCTATCTGTAATAGTTCTGGTGATAGAAGTCATTGAAATTTTACTATAAAGTTTGACTTTTGAAGGTCACCGAAGGTCAAATTCAAGGCCACCAATTGAAAGTTCACATATGACTTCCTATCAGTGTTCAATCCACATATCTTTCCAATCTTCAATATTTTCAAGCCTAGAAGCCTTTGAAAATTTTAACATTTTGCTTAACCCCAAGTTTGACCTTTCAAGGTCATCTGAGGTCGACTTTAACACAGCCAAAATATAGGTCTTATATAAACTTCCTACATGTCAGTAATACAAACTTAATCTCTATCTGCAACCATTTAGCTTCCACAAGTGATTTTGCCCATTCTCAATAAGACCCAATGTTAAAGTACAGCACCCCCACTAGACCCACTTCCATCGATTCAATCAAAATGGCACTCGCACTTACACAAAGTGTATCAAGGTGTGCTGATTTCCCGATTTAGGAAAAAAAAAAGTTGCCAGACAGTTTTTGAGAAATAATTTTTTGAAATTTCAAGTCATATCTTTCAACAGTGTTAATATTTTCCCTGACCTCGAGTTTGACCTTTCAAAGTCATCTGTGGTCAAATTTAATATTGCCAAAATATAGGTCAAATATGACTTCCTATATGTCAATAATATAAACTTAATCTCTATCTGCAACCATTTGGCCTCCACAGGCCTTCTTGCATATTCATAAAGTACAGCGCCCACACTAGACCCACTTCCATCCATTAAAAAAAAATGGTGCTCGCACTGTACATTGATGGTACCAAGGTAAGTTGATTGCCTTATTTAGAAAAAAATTTATCACACAGTTTTTGAGAAATATTTTTTTTTTTATTTCACAGTCCTATCTTTAATATTGGGGCCAAAATTTCAAGGGCCCATAAAACGGACAAACATGATTCAATCAAAAATCTGAAAAAACGTCTGGAGATATGGTCTAGTAGAATGCTATGGCAAATTTACAGGAAAATTCATCAGGCCAAAAAAAAGATTAAAAAAATGTTCCAGACGACGAACGACAGACGCCACACCACAACAATAGCTTATCAGCCCGTAGGGCCGGAGAGCTAAAAATCTATCTGTGAAGCATATTTCTTGGCTCCAGATGGCCCATTTTTACAAAAAAATTGGCTAATACTATTTTAATTTAGTTACTCTTTAAGGCGATTGTAGGTTGCAAAGCAGTGGTATTGCAGACTTCACATCAAGGGCTTCAGAAATAGAGATGCATCAAACTGGTCAAAAAATTAACTCCAGCAATTCAGAAAATTCAGAAAAACAAAGGTCAGACATGATGCAAGCCTGCCGCTAGCATTCATGCTACAGCACAACTGATCGCACATCGAAGACAAAAATTTCCATGAGGAAATGCGACACTCAATAGCATGCAGAGAGCCTGGGCCCAGCAGACATCATGATACTGATGATCCTATGTTGACAGACAGTCACTGTTTGCTGAGCTGTGCCAGCATATTGTGGCTCTAGAATGCATCACTTAAGAAAGCCCAACCTGTAAAAAGACTACTGCATTCCCCTTCTAAAGGCAAAGCAAAAGATAAATGTTGGCATATCACCACATTTCAAGTGAGAGGGATGGGGGGTGCGTGCTGTACAACTGGGCCCCCCTGACAGGCGGACAGGTATAAGGAAAATTGATGGATGCCCCACACAAAGCCAGCCACAAACACCAAAAGCAAACAGGCGGAATACCAGGCCCAGCCTTCATCAGAGGGCATGCCACCCATAAAACACAGCTGCAAAATGCCATTAAATCACAATAATTCAGAAAAAGCAATGAACAGTGAACTTGTAATGTCTTCCAGACAAATGCTGCAATAAGGAGCAGGAAACATAATGGCCCATTAAGCTAACAAACAAGACTAAAGTAAAACAGGCATTTTTGTTTTTCTCTAAGACATTTCCCTGTCTGACATGCCAAGCTGCTGTACAAAGAAACTGCAAGTTAGTTTCAAGCTTGGTCCCGTCTCTTTAGGAGACACAATATTGTGAAAAACATATGGGTTAACAAAGTGAATGTGTCCCAAACTCAAAGGCATAGCTATTCAAAAAAGGACAGCAGACACCTTTGTAAATAACAAAAGCCTTACATAAAGGTAAAGGACAGGTGTAAAATGGTGCCACTGAGACCACCTATTTTCATTCAACAATGACATGTGCTCTTTAGAGCCAAACAAGGGCAAGTGAGCACATGTCTGTGGCAAGGTAAATATTCGCATAATGGTCTGAAGAGGTAATATTACAATGTTATACCTTAGTATGACAACGTGATGATGCTCCTGATCACAATTTTTTCTTTGTTGCTTGTTGTGTGTGTGTGTGTGTGTGTGTGTGTGTGTATGCAAGTGCATGCATGGGTGGCGTTTAAGATTTGAAGTGCAAGGTTCTTACCTGCAGGTGGCTGACAATGCAGTAGTGTTCAGGACCCTGGAGGCCACAGGTAGAAGTGGCAGTCAGGTTGATGGCTCGGCCAATGAGGAGATTGCCTGTTGCTGGGTAACAGCTGCCCTCAGTACAGCCCTGTGGACCTGAGGGTACGTCCTGTGCCCCAACTGCAAGTGCTGCTGATGACAAAATGGACAGTGTGTAATGGCGGTGGACGTTAGGAGACCAAATGCAACGACTATCAAAGCAAAGAGCTGCCGATAGTGAGAAGCTTAGCCACTAGGATTTCCGGAAGGGAAATAGGAAAATAAAACTCTCGCAGCTCAGTAATCCAGCTCAGCCACCAAGAGGTGGGTGCTGAGCGAGGCGCGAGTCTGCAGACAGGGTGAAAGAAAACTAGCTCAGAACGAAGCAATGCAGCTTCAAAAAGAAATAACCGTCCAGATGGACGAGAAAACCTCCTAAGGTACCAAATACCGGAGCTAGAAAAGGAGATGAACTAGGAAGATACTTGTGAAAGTAGTTTCCCTGAATACTCTAAATATAAACTCAAAATAGTTCGCTAAATTCCTAGAGTGGTTATTTTCTGGCTTTCGTGAACTCTAAAGATCAGACATTCAAGCAAAGAGGCGCGGCGAACCTCCGGCTTAAATATAGTCAGAGACAGGGGCCGCTCATATCCAATCAACCAGCTGGTGAAAAGAATTCGTTGTCATTCCCGACGAGAGACACGAAAAAAGCACTACAAAAAACACAGAGTTTCCAAAAACCATGACACAGTGTCCATTCAGTTAAGCAAAAACACATTCCTGTCACACAATGGTAAAAATGGATGGGCAATCCAAAACAGGAATGCAGGCCGATTTCCCGCTACAAAGTATATGCAAGGTACATGTGAAGCATAGCTGGTATTGGAATCATAATTACTGCCTGTCTGTCCATGTTAACAAAATCAGACCAGAACCATTTTAGATACATCCTTCAGACATTCCATGTCACTAGCGGGGATGAAAAGAAACTTTTGGTTAAAAGATGGGTATGATAGGTGCGATAGATCATGTTTATCATCATTATACATATTTGAATCAAGCCCTGCTTAAGGCAATGGCTGGTGTTGCAGCTGGTTAGACTCCAGATGGTCTCTAGTTTAAATGGTTCAAATTCAATGGAGTTAATTATGAAAAAGATTTCTTGGGGAGAAACTCGTCATGTGCGGGTAAACACATTTTTGTGTGGAAAAAACATAAAATCAAAAAGCTTTTTTTCTGTCCAATGAGCTTAATGAAACAATGAGTCAGAAGTGAATGCAGATATTAAGACCATGGTCATCATTAGCTGACCTTACCGCAATCTCTAGATCATTCACAGCAGTTCAACACCTTACAGAACATTTCCCCGTGATAAATCACTCAGCCACTCTTGCTTCACAAGAGAGCTAAGAGCTGGCTTGTGCAAAAATAGCAGATGAAGAGGCAGCAGAATACCGCTATAGCTATTGAGGGACTGAATAGCAGCCACATACACTTCAGCCAGTCGCTTTCATTCTGCCTCTCTTTCAGCTGTGGAATTCAGTTAAGCTGTTTCTCTGGTGAGGGCCATTAAAAGCCACAGCAGGGGCGGCACTGAGACCAAAGCCAGTCAAAACCAGTGGCAGGAGCCTTATATGGGAGCAGTGTAGATTCTTAGGTTAAAATAAAAAAGCCTGGACTCCACTAACCCTTTAACTACCCTAGTTCTACTGCTCACAGCCGTCAAGCGCTAACCTGTAATCTTCTCTATCCTTTTGTTTTCATATTTATTTCACTTAGTTAACATTTTGTTGGGGGAATTAACCTTCATCTCACTATAGACTGGCCAAACAAATGTAAAAAAAAAAAAAAAATGAAAGAAAAGGGAGGTTTGATTTCAGCATGCACACATGAAAATGCATGTGTACACCCACATACAGCGAGCATTAACTTTATAGTTCATTGGACAGTGACATTTTATTCAGGTTTACTTCATTTTGAACTCCAGCACTTCTAGTTTGAAAAGTTACAAATGATATTAAGGTTGAAGTGCAGACTGTTAGCTTTAATACGAGGGTGTTATCACCCATATCGGATGAACCATTCAAAAATGAAAGAACTCCATGTTCAACTTCAGTTCCATAAGAACTGGGACAATATGTACGATGAAAATGAAAAAAACAAACAGTAATTTACAAATCCCTTATAACCCATATTCAATGGGGATGCGCCCAATATCTAAAAATAGCCTGTACGTAAGGTGAACATCATTCTCCGAACCCGGAAGTCTGGCAAGCGAACAACAGGTGGCAATGTGCAGAGTTAGAAAAAGTAGGTTTTTAAGCGATTTTATCAACTTTTATTTTAGATATAACTTGTGTTGACAATGGGGACCTGGGGTGCGTTTCCAAAAAGCATAGTTTTTACTATGCTAGCAACTTACGTAGTTCGTCCATTCACTGTCAATGGCCCCAACTATGTAAGTTCGCAGCTGTTCTTTCGAGAAACGCATTCCTGGCTTGGCAGAGCAGACCGAGCAATAGCAACAATGGCTCTGAAGAAATTCACTTCACCATTGACAGCTAACGGGGAAACACAGATAGGCTAAGGGGCAGTCCAGATAACACAAACCGCGACAATAACAACCCTTTTTTTTTTTGTTTGCGCTTAGCCAGCCATAGAAATGCAAAAGCAACGTGTTCAATGCTCGAATCACGGCAGGATAACGGGGTAGACTTCGTATTTATACTTTAATTTGTGACCCCTGTGACAGGTTTGTAACGGCCAGCTACTAGCTTGGTAACAGTTCGTTAACCTACTTGATAATACACTAGTTGTATGATTCTATGCTAGAGTTTGAAGTTATTCCACCTATGTTGTTAGGATTTTCTTTTGCAGCGGCTGCGATTAATTTGTCCGGTATTGTTCATTTTGGTTCGAAAGTAAGCATTTTTAGATCGCAAATGTGATGTGATACCGCTTATTTCAAACCTCGCAGTGTATGCACAGCCCCAATTCCGAAATAGTTGGGACAAAGTGTAAATTGTGAATAAAATCAAAATGCAATGACTTTTAGATCTCATGAGCCAATATGTTATTTACAATAGAACATAGATAACATTTCAAATGTTGAAACTGAGACATTTTACATTTTTATCCACAATATGAGCTTATTTCAAATTTTCTGGCTGCAACAGGTCTCAAAAAAGTTAGGACACAAGCAAAAAAGGGCTGAAAAAGCAAATAATATAAAGAGAATTGGCTGAAAGAACATTTAGCAAGTAATTAACTGGCATCAGGTGTGTAACATGATTGGCTATAAAAGCAATGTCTTTGAGAGGCTGAGTCTCTCAGAAGTTAAAGATGGCCAGAGGCTCTCCAACCTGTGAAGGCTTGCGTAAAAAAATTGTGGAATACTTTAAAACCAATGTTCCTCAACGTCAAATTGCAAAGGCTTTGAAGGTCTCATCATCGACAGTGCATAACACCATCAAAACATTCCGAGAAACTGGAAAAATCTCTGTGCCTAAGGGACTAGGCCGAAGACCTTTACTGGATGCCCGTGATCTTTGGGCCCTCAGACACCATTGCATCACTCACCGACATGATTCTGTCATTAAAATTACTAAATGGGCCCAGGAATACTTCAAGAAACCACTGTCTGTAAACACAGTCCGCTGTGCCACCCACAGATGCCACCAAAAACTCTATCATGCAAAAAGGAAGCCATTTTTGAGCCTGATCCAGTAGTGCCACCGTGTTCTGTGGGCCAAGGCTCATTTAAAATGGTCTGTAGCAAAGTTGCAAAATGTCCTGTGGTCAGATGAGTCCAAATTGACATTCTTGTTGGAAATCATGGGCGTCGTGTCCTCTGGGCTAAAGAGCAGAAAGAGCACCTCCTGTTATCAGTGTTCAGTTCAAAAGCCAGCATCTCTGATGGTATGGGGATGCATTAGTGCATATGGTGTGGGACACTTGCATGTTTTAAAAAGCACCATGAATGCTGAAAGGTACAGTATATAAAGGTTTTAGAGTAACATATGCTCCCCTCCAGATGACATCTATTCCAGGAAAGGCCTTGTGTATTTCAGCAGAACAATGCAAAACCACATACTGCAGCTATTACAACAGCGTGGCTTCATAGTAGAAGAGTCCGTGTGCTGAACTAGCCTGCCTGCAGTCCTGATCTTTCACCGATTGAGAACATTTGGCACATAATTAAACGAAAAGTCTGTCAAAGGAGACCCAAAACTCTCCAGCAGCTGGAAGCCTGTATTAAACGAGTGGGATCAAATTCCAATGGCTAAACTCAAGAAACTTGTCTCCTCAATGCCCAGACGCCTCCACTCTGTGTTAAAAGGAAGAGGGGATGCTACACTATGGTAAACAGGCCCCTGTCCCAATTTTTTTGAGACCTGTAGCAGCCATCAAATTTGAAATGAGCTAATTTTGTGGATAAAATTGTAAAATTTCTCAGTTTCAACATTTGCTACGTTATCTCTGTTCTATTGTGAATAAAATACTGGTTGGTGTGATTTGAAAGTCGTTGCGTTTTGATTTTATTCACAATTTACACTTTGTCCCAACTATTTTGGAATTGGGGTTGTATTACGTTACTCCGGCTGCTCTGCATACGCTACATACGGCATACACAGTACAATCGCCATTTTTCCACCGCAATGTTTGTGAAATGAGCAAGCTAGCCAGCGTGCACGGAGTTACATAATGTAACATTGTTACATAAATGTTACACTATGTAACATTGGCCTCTCAGCTAGCTGGGTAGTCAGTGTTGACTGTGAATTTCAAAACCATGGCAGGTTCAACCGTGAATGTCTGTGACTCATTACAGGGTATTAAAGTGATGAAGCTCAGTACAAACATAAGGTTTGCAATAAATGCAAAATTTACTCAACTCCTTTGATAACTTTCATATGACACGCTTACTTGTGAGATCCTCTATATCATGTATATCCCCAGGATAGGCTACTGTACCGCACAGTGAGTTTGTGTCTTTTGTCATGTATGTTTGTATGTCAGTCACGCGGACAGAGTCGAGGTCTAGATGCAGGAAAGCTAACTTACCCGCTTTGTTTCATGGCAGGCGATTCATTTTAATAGCCGGATATCACACAAAAGACGCATAATGTTCAAATATTGTCATCACAATGCATAATGTGTGAATGCAGTATGAAAATGAATGCAACGATGAAAATGACAGCCATAGTGAGCCGGCATGAGGTCACTATTTACAGCGCCCCTAGCGGTATTTCCTCAAAAATACTGTCTGCTAGAAGTGTCATGGCGCTTCCATAAACTTATCAAAAACATCTAAACTATTCGAAAGGATGACCCTACATGAAAAATTTCCAACACATGCTTGATTTTGTATATGCAGCTACAGTGTGACTTGCTGTGCCATGATAATGTCCCTTTAATAGAAGCTGAGCCCATTTCTATAGTTGCTAGATACCAAGTTACAGCTTTCTATCATAAATAATTTTGAAGCCATCATGTCAACAAGCATTTTGACGGGCATGGCCAGCTGTCATAACCTTGACCTTTGAAGTGAGGAGTGATTATGTCAAAACAATTCTCCAGGGCTATAATAACTGTGACTAAAGTATTAGAAATTAGTTGAAGATAGCAAGAAACAAAGAGTGACGGCAGCAGACGCGGTGGAGAAACCCACCTTGTCGGGGCTGCTAATTAGTTATTATAGGGCAGGATTCAAAGCATTTTTCCATTCAGTTTTTTTTTAACATTGATCTTGCTTGCTCGAACTTCATTGCTAGTGGGTAGCTGTCTGGCCATCGATACTGGAAAGAAACGTAACGTTAGCTTGGAGTAATCTCTACTTAAAGCCAAAACGTAAAAATTTGCGGATATTCTCAGCAATTACATTCTCAGTTATATTGCAAGAGATCAAACTCACTTAAGAATACAAAGATCATGCACAGCTTTATAATCTTTCATAACTCAACCACTACATTCACATCCTTGGCCGTGTCAGCGCCCCCATTAAGTCTAATGTCGCCGTTGAGAGGCAGTAGCCTAGTTGTCAGCTGCATTCAATCCGTTAAAGAATTAATGAGTATGTTCAGAATTTCATTTATTACTTACCAGCTTTTGTTTCACTTGAAAGCATCAATCGAATATCATATTACAATAGTTTGAAATGTACAAGTTCCAATAGAAACTTTAAATAAAATAACCATATTTTCAGAGCATAACACCTAAGATCCAGACTGGAATTGAACTATCAGCTACTGAATAAGCACACGATTTTAGAACAGTGTCGCAAGGCAATGAAAATGCGGCACAGTCTCAATTTGCCGGACGCTGGAGAAGAGACGAAAATGCTGTGCAGTCCAACGCAAAGCGGGACACCTGGTCATCTCATTAAACCAGTTTTGATAGGTCTTCGCCAAATTTTTCACCAAATGCATTACAGACATCGCCAAACTCTCAGACGAATCGCGTTGGCACTTTGGCGAACAGGCAGCGCGAGCCCTGTGTTATGTCTGCAACACATTCCAACAAAGGTAGAACCAGTGCATGTTCACCACTGTGTAACATTAGCTTTCCTTTTAAGAGCCGCTCCATGAGAGTCTGACATTCAGTGCGCAGTTGACTCCCCCGGAATTGAATGAAACTTGGCGCAAGAGGTCGCGTTAACCGAATATTTTCCGTCATTGACGGATTTTTTTTTAACAATGACGGAACATTTTGAAGGTCGTCCATCATTTTGACAGAATGTAATTCACACCCCCGTCCAATTGGTGGTGGGTATCGTATTGTCTCGAGCATTGTCTTTGATCTGTATGACAGAGATGCGAAGTCTCACATATTCGGCGTAGGTCTCACGCATTTTTTTCGGCTTATTCACCGCAGTCCGCAATTATTCAATGAACGCATATTAATGAGATTCTCACGTGGAATTAAAATCCTTGTGCATTGAAGTTTCAGTTTCACTTCCGTAAAGGTGGACCTCACCACAAGTAACATGGATATTGATTACGACTCCGGACTTCTCATGCTTCTCTTTACTCAGGGATTGGAAACAATGCTTGTGTTTCATGATCGTTTAAATTGTTTAAATGAAATAAGACCATGTGAAAAGTCTTTATGCAATTCCATTGCTTTCAATCCCTCAGGAAAGACAAGCGTGAAAATTCCCGAGTCATACTCAATTTCCGTGTCACTAGTGGGGAAATCCACCGTAATGCATGTTAAACTGATTAACTTAATGCACAATGACTTAAATTCCACAAGCGAATTTCTTCAGTTCGCGTTGATTCAGTGGTGTTTTCAAGTGTAAAAACTTAGTGGGGCAAGAATAACAGTAAACGAGGGGTATGGGGCGATTTCTATACAACAATTTGTGATAAATTAGTTTGTCTGCTATCGTTTTACCTTACAAGCTTTTAGTTAAAAGTCAACATTATCGCGCACACACACGGAGGAGACGAGGGGGAGAGAGCGCACGCGAGTGAGTGAGAGTTCGCCAACACGGAGATCGACGTTTGTTTAAAAGCCATCTGCCACCGTTGCTCCACAACGCTCAGAGCCTACAAGGCCATAAACAAAGAAGAGAGCTCAACACCACCAAGTGCCACAGCAAACCGCACGCACAACTTATTAGGATCGATCCACTCTATGACAGCATTATGACAACAACCTTATCCTGCATATGTGTGACACACTGTCATCACCATCTAGCCTCGATCCAGCATAAGATATTATACATTAGTATACCGTTGTCTTACTGCCATAATGTTGCAACATATTGATATAGATATGAGAAATATCTAATAACTGCAACATATTTTTTCAAGTCTTTTTAATATCATTTAAAAATGATAGTAGATTCAGGCCTTTTTAATATTACAAAAATGATAAAGAAATTGTGAAAAGAAAGAGCATTTCTTTGTATCCAACCGGTATAAAATACCAACAATGATCTTGTAAACTTAATACTAACGTTAGGATCTGACCTGGCAGCCTTAGTGACCAGCTTTGAAATGCAATCACATCCTCTTTGTTAGTCGTTCAGAAAAGATAGGATTGTAATAAAATTGGGCGGTGTGGAGAAATACCCGGATAACTATACATTATAATTATGATTTATTTGATATAAAGCCTCAGCTTCCATGACTAGGGCTAACGTTAGTCTAGCCTAGCTACGTTAGCATTTCGCTGGTGGACAAATATACTGGACAAAGAAAGTTAGGGATCACTCTGATTTTTAATATTGAAATATGATATGGAACATAATTTGAACTATCAAATATTTCAATTTCGAAAATTGGGGTGATCCCTAATTTTCTTTGTCCAGTATAGTTACAGTAGCTCTCAACATAATATTACAATACACAAATACATCCAAAATCTATCGTTAAATCTTACCTGCGAAAAGTAATTCCACAGGATCTGGTATTGATATCTCGTTCAGCATCCATATGCAGCGCAAAAAATCTGGCATCTTTGGTGTAGATTTAAGTTTAAGCGCTCGACTGCTGTGAATACGAAGTTGTATTTTGGTAGTAAAACCGGCATTTTAGAGTATCAGGGCATCCTGGATCATAGCTAAATGTGTTACGTTTATAACTAATCAAACCGCTTGGAAGTCAGTCGAAAATTCAGCGAGTAATGATTTGTAGAAATTGTTTGATACTTCTAACCCTGTACTAACATGGTCGCCTGCTAGGCACGCCTCTCCACCACTCATGCGACGTCTACGTATATGTCTATGATGCCTGATGAAATGACGCAGTAGTGGGGCTTGGGGCTGTCAGCCCCACATGCCAACAAATTCGTGCTACCTCCACTAATACAGCCAACACTCTGAGCATGCGTACTTATATTTTCACACGTATCGTTAACATTGCATTGCGTAAGGGGGGCTAGCCCCATTCATGCGGACATGGATCAGGAGATCGGTCTGAAGCAGCAAAACAGAGACCAATAAACATGAACTTAATTTCAAACACAAATTCCATGTAATTTAGGAAAATTCTTAATTTATAGATAATACATTTAATCAGATAACACGATCATGTTTGAGAATTAATTTTGTAATTTGCCTACAGTCCTTTCTGGTGACACCAGGTGGGGCTGTGCCCCACCTGCCCCTAATGACCAGTCGCCACTGCGTTGATTGAATAATTGCTGACTACGGCACAGGAATGTGAATGTCACTAAGAGGTGAGAGACTCACGCCGAATGCGTGAGACTTGGCATCTCTGGAATGATCCTGTATTCCTCATATTTTTGTAATATGATAATTTGCTCTTCATTTGTAAAATATGCTGCTCTGCTGCCAGTAGACGATTGGTCATATGCTACAAACGCCATCTCTGTTATGTGAACACGCAGATATCTAGGTTGGGAAAGCCCCGATTGACATAACGAGTTGATACGCAGCTTCGTAGGATCGCTTAACGAGACTGCGGTTGTTAGGCTAAGTGAAGCCCAGCAATAACTGAAAGCATTGTTCATTTGTGCACTGTTACTGTGTGGGGGGAGAAATCATTTGGATGTCTTATAAAGTCCATACAGCAGTAAGTTTGAAAATCCACGCAGTGCTGTATTTAACACAGTGCGCAATGCGTGTCTACATGAATCACTGTCGGCATCAGCTAGTGCCTAATCTATAAATTATTCTGTTTATTTGATTTAAAAAATTAACGATTATCATCTTAAAATATGAAATTACAATGACGGATAATAATTGATTATGACGGAATTTTTATGCCCCTGTCCGTCACAATGACGGACAATCAGAAAGTGTAACGTGACCTCTGCTTGGCGCATAGGTAGATATGGGCGTCTCACGGAAAGAGCCAAATTTTTAGGTCCATATCTCACTTTGCCTGCCAGTGGCGCTACCTGGAAACCACTTAAGTGGCTCAGTTTTGCCAAAAGCTGTTGACACCACATTTTACGTCAACTATTATGACACAGTACCAAATACTTTTATCATGACCTGTGACACTTCAATTCCGGTTAGACATCAGCACCACATAGTGGCCGGCATTATTTGAGAAATAACAATAAAAATTGAAAATGGGAATGGGAATAAAAAAATATCCCAGACATGTACCAATCCAGAATGCTTTATTACGTATTGTTATCTCACAACAAGACTGGGGATGCTGGGTAGATAGCTTTCTGACTTAAGGTGGCACTCAAAAGAGCAAATGTTCTACCAACCTCATATCCCATATTCCCAGACATATACCAATGTTCTGTCTTGTGCATACCAAGCCGTGGGTGTTGACGCAACTATTGTGCCATATAGAGCTGCAGCCTGCTGTTTAATTCAGAGACAGACAAGCTCACCATCAATGGCCCGCAAGTAGCCCAGTAGAGACCCAGGATCTTGTATAGTAGGGCTTGCCCAGGGCTCGACTGGCTCCGCGGGTGACATCAACCCAGATCGAACAAAGCAGGCCATGGATAGCTGCTCAGGGAGCACCACTGCCGAGCACCACCAACCCCAACCCAGTCAAATTCCAAAAACAGACTGAGGGATCGAGCTAGTCACCTGCTGGGTTGATGTCATTTTGCTTTGGATAACATGGAAAGTATAAAACAGTTTTAACTTTTGTACTATATATTCTGTCTTCATGTACACAGTTGTGTGACTAAGATTCTTTTTCACAGTTCAAATTATGGACTGTTATTTTATGTAAGTGTACGTATGCTGTTAATGCATGTCTGCATGCATACTAATGGTGGTACGCCTTTAACATTAGTTCTTTTTTTGCATTTAAAAATTTTTGACTGGTCATGTTTTATAAGCAGGGCTCTCAATTGCACAGCCATTGCTACACCCTCCATTTTTCAGGTCCTATTTTGGGCACATTCTCGCACTGTATCTAACTTGCTGTTGCAGCGTTTCCAAAGCCCAAATCCCCATTTTGACACACCCTGACACCCACCAGGGTGCACCACTACCCTGCTGCATGGTCCCAAGTGTCAGGGGAGCAAGTTAAATGGTCGTTTGGGGTTTACCATGGTTACTGGGAAATTCGACAGGAGAACCAGCATTACTTTCCAGGTGGCAGAACCATTGGACAACCAGCAGGCCCTAATAGTGCCTCTGCCATCAAGAAAGTTATGGTGAGTCCTGGAATGCGGAGATAGGGCTGAGACAGACTGGTGGAGACCAGTTGTTCCTTTTAAAATTCAGTTAAATAAAAACAGATTTAACAATAAACAAATTTGTGCTTTCAAATTATTTTATTTGTAGCAGCCAGCAGCAGTACCAGACTGTCAAAGACTAGTTTCATTCTGAGAGCAGCAGTACCACTGTACCGCAGTTAACAGATTGGAAAGACTAGTTTCATTCTGACACAATGGGAAGTTAGTGACTAGTGACATTCATGAATCTGTTGTTTAAATATTCCCTCCGACAACTGACATCAAATGGTTTTTCTTTAAAATGATTTACTAACAGCATTAGACATGAGATATACCAGTCCAGTTTCACAATTTAATCTTGAAAGAAGGATCATTATAAAATCTTCACAGAGAGCACATGGTATACTGTTTATAAACAACGTCACACGATTCCTTCATCACGCAGACACAGCCGCCTCACTGAAAACGAAGTACGTTGTTGTGGCCCTACAGACTACATTTGAAAACTTAATAATGGCAATTTCCTTCTTGGCTAGCAATAACATTCGACAGGATGCAGTATTTTAAATTCTAGGTCTCGTATAATCAGCTACAACTCCGACAATTCTACCAGATTTGTATGCATGACCGCAGATGAGCTGTTGATAAAATTAGCATAACAATGATAATGTATGCAGACATGCCGGCAAAATGTCAGAAAATTTCGTTGTCCTTACGTCTTTTTGCTTGAAAAAAAACGATCTAAAGAGCCGGTATCTGGCACTTCCTTTCGCTTTTTTTCCCACTCTGCTACGTTTGTAGAATTAGTTTTATTGCGGCTTTTGCCAGTTTTTCATGGTCTTCCACTGTGTTCCGGCATGATTAAAGCGCCATTTGCATTCAGGAAATTCTAGAAGCATCCTTGGTTGGCGTGAGAATCGAAATACATTGGAGCAGTACACCTGAGTACATCCAAACCAGCGGGTGACAAGGATGGGAGAAATATCGTATTTCTCTCAGGTTTGTAGGCGGTATTTCTGGCTGAATAGTTTGTGTAATATGGGACTAGTAACATGCTTCATTTTTTTTGTGACCATTATTGATTTTGGGCGCGTTTCCCATAATTTGGGCGTGTTTTTCGCAAATTCTTATTTTGGGCGCAGGCCAAATTCGCTACGATGTCTACGTCATAGCGGCGATGCAATTGAGACCCCTGATAACGTGCTGTACATTTTTGACTGTCCTGTAGCCGTACTTGGTAATAGTACATGTACTATCGTGCGTTTGTAACACTCACAATCACCACCAGTTTACCACCAACCCAGCTCTATACCAAAAGAATTACAAATTTTAAATATTACTGTGCATGTACTTCATATATTTCAAAAGACAGAGCTTTGGTATTTGTCTGGGAATATGGACTATTAGGTCGGTAGAACACTAGCTCTTTAGAGCGCCACCCTTAGTCAGAAAGCTATCTACCCAGCATAGTACCAAACCAAACTCTTCATTTTCAAACTAGCTGCGTGGATCACATTAAACAAAAATGTCTTTGGTGCATTGCTGGGGATAGAGAGTACTTGCATCCAGCCTACAGTGCCCCCTGGGGGCGAAATTTTCCGACTTTTAATGTTGAATATCATCTACACTGAAAATTCTACCATTGAGATTTTACTAATGCTATAGTGTACCCCAAAGGGACTATGTATCCAGAGAATTTCAGATCTCTATCTTGCTGGGTAAACACAATGATGCCACCTAAATATAGGCACAATCTGCTATGAAATGGTCCATTTTGAGTTTTGCTCCAACTTTGGCTCCGTCCAGCTTGAAAAGTGCGGATGCTACCAAAGAACTGCTTAGAATTCCTGGAAATAGAGTTCCGAAAGCACTATAAAGAGCATTTACCACCTCAGTGCATATCTGGGTTTTTGAGAAAATATACCGCAAACATGCACAAAAAATCAATTTCAACCATCTTTCCGGTCTTCCATTGCACTAACCCAGCAAGATACCAAGGTACTATTCACTGAAAATGATAGTCTTGTTGTGAGTTAACATATAATAAAGCATTCTAGATTGGTGTATGTCTGGGATATTATTTTATTCCCATTGCCATTTTCAGTTTTTATTGTTATTTCACAAATAATTCCGGCTCGATAACGTAGTTACCCAGCTTGGCGCTGATGTGGTGCTGATGTTTAACCGGACTTGAAGTGTCACAGCTCATGATAACAGTATAACATATTTGGTTTCCCTTAAGTCATGATAGTTGATGTAAAATGTGGTGTCAACAGCTTTTGGACGACAAAACTGAGCCACTGTAGTGGCTTCCAGGTGGCGCCACTGGCAGGCAAAGGGAGATACGGACCTAAAAATTTGGCCTTTTCCGTGCAACACCCACATCTAACTTTGTGCAAAGTTTCATTAAATTCTTGGGGGGGGCGGCTCCTCAACTTCTTCAAATAGCCCCATTTTCTCATGGAATGGCTCTTAATAAAACTCCATGGTCATTTTGGAACTGAGCACCTAATCAATGGAGTTTCAAAAGCAGAATTTGTTTCCATTCTTGACTGATATACAGTGCTGTGAAAAAGTATTCCCCCTCTGCCCGATTTATTTTTTTTTATGATTATTATTTTGTCATATTTATTCCTTAAACTTTTTCTGAAACTTTTGCATGAAAGTAAGAAAAAAAATCTTTTTTTCAAATTGTAAGACAATGTCACATTCATATTGTGTAACTGCTGGTTGCAGTACTTCACTAAAGATACAGTATAAATAATAATTTTGCCATAAATAAAATGATGACCTTTCACCTTACGCTACCTCATCCGGGACATAGCCTCGCTCTCCCAGTTGAGCAGCAGACCAAGCTGGGGAGTTGGGCAATGGCTATACCTCAAGTCTCTAAAATTGCACCCTCATTCCCCTCACTTGTGTCCTATCTTTGCGTCTTAGTCCCACCCACCGAGGATGCATGAAGGAAACAGGAGAGAGGACAGATAAAACGAGCATATGTCTTAAGCGACAAGTGATGTCCTTTCCTCAGTTGCGTTAAATGAAGCGACGCTCGTTTCTGATGACAGCCTCGGCTGGATCAGTTGATCCGTGGGAATTGGCATGCATGTAAACCATGAATTAATCGCAAAATTTAATCATCAAAGTGTGAAATACAGTTTGACTGCCGCATGCAAAATACCACTAAAAACGCCATTGGGTAGCCTCAATCTTAACTGTGGCAGTTTTTAAAATTACGATTAAAATGTTTTCATAAAATATTTCAGTTCTCCTGTTTTGACTTCCCCTAAAATTATGTTGCATTGCGCGCTGATAATATACAGCATAGAAAAATTAATATTTTAAACTCGGGCATTCAGGCTATCTGTATAGTCATCCAAAAAAAAAAAAAAAAAAGGCAATCAGAGATTGCAAACCCTCGCCCATTTGACATTTCTTTGTGACTTTGATTTTTGACCTCGTAGTCTTAGGTTTGAGGAGGACCGAGCCACGGGTAGGACCTTTCTGCTGGCAAAGTTTTATACAAATCATGCCAATAGTTTTTCTGATATGCGTCCGGACAGACAGACAAACAGACGGACCCGATTACAATACCCTCACTCCCGCTTTGGGGCCAGAGTAAAAATCAACCAACTACTGTATAAAATCCATTTATTTATATATCCATCGACTAATCTCCATTTCTTATCCATTGTAAGCCGTTACGAATAACTTGAAGTAGTTTTTCAAATCACAATGGAAATAAAATAAAACCTCCGCCAGGTGCCTTAAGATCAAGAAAGCAGTACGTGTGTGAAAAATGCAACTGTCAACGTGTTGAATGTCTGTTGAGGGACACATATAATCACTTGCTCAAAAGGACAAAGGAGGAGTTAGATTAATTAACCATTTTGGCCCACAGGGGTTGCATTAACTATCGGAAAAATGAACCATGTGTAAATCCTCAAATTCCTGTCAAGCTACCCATCCTCTGAAACACTTCCATAACATTTCGCGCGATAGTTCCCTTATTTTTTCCATGAATAGTGCTTGAAGTGATGAACATTAGCGATTTTGTGCAAAATGCACCCATTCAAATGTAAATATTTAATTGTTCCGATGTTTGGATAATTGAACGGAGCTTAGCAGCATAGCTACTGGTTTGTAGCTACATCTGGTATTGTGTGCAGAAGTCCACTGTGGAAAAAATACTATGTTAACGTATGCGTCAGTGATGTCATTGGTGTAATTCTGTCTTTTCAGTGAAAACATATGTATGGATTGTTTGTAACTAGCCTAACTAGTGAAGGCGAAATTGCAAAAAATTTCACTTGCTTACCTCCGAGTGTTATTCACATTGAGGGACCGACGGTCACAGGCATTCAATGTTGGTTTTCGGCCTTGCCGCTTTCGTGTAGAGATTTCTCCGAATTCTCCAAATCTTTTAATATTATGGACTGTAGATGATGAAATCCCTAAGTTCCTTAGAATTGCACATTGGGAAACGTTGTTCTTAAACTGTCGTATTATTTGCTCACGCAGTTGTTCCAACTGCATTTTGGCTTTATTTTGTTGTTTATTTTTGTTGTTTTTAGCAGTCGTCTCTTAGTGGTTAGAATCATTCATAAATTATATTATTTTGAATCTTGTTGGCCAATGTTGCAAGTGCTCCTATTCTCTAAATAGTGCGAGGAGACTCAGGTTTAATGCTGGCTTCATCACTGTCAAGAAATAAACGTATAATTAGATTTTGAAACGGTAGAAGTTGTTTAGTCTTTAAGATGCTTTTCCATGGTTGAATCAATTAATTTAAGCAAACCTACAACCAGAACAATTTTAGGTTATGCAGTGACGAGACAATATGTACCAAATATTTCTATTTCATGTTATTGCCATGAATAGCTAACACATGAAAAAGGCGGGGAACCGTTCGTATAGTCAAAGCGCCACTATATCGCCACCTGCAGGCAGCATGGAAACACACAGAAAGCTGAATTTTTTCCCATAAAAATCAGAGCCAAAATTAATTACTATTCAAAAATAAAAAATGGTGGCCTAATAACCGGAGCATCCGGTTGTACCGGTGTTTTTATCCATTTCGGTGGTCGATGTTTTTTTTGCCACCGCAACAGCCATGTCAATGATTTCATTTTGTAGGAGAAAACTAATGGAGCTTAATCAAGCGACAGTACCAGCGTAGATAAAGGCTACACTTTCGCCAACGCGCCATTGGCCTTGTGTCAGCCGAAAGTCAGTTGGACGTGCCCTGCTCACTGAACCAAGAAGTAGGGTGAGTGAGAAGGCATGTTGGCCGGCCGTTTCACACATATCTTAGAGTAAATCCCCGTCGCAAAGAAGTCCAAATAAGTTCAGCGCTGAAATTTTTTTGTCAGACAACATGACGTCAATTATATTTGTAGTATAGTCTAAACACATGAAGTAATTTTTGCTACAAATTTTCTTTCGCGCAGTTGGCGATATATTTATTTCCAGGAAAGTTAATATCTGCAAATTCATGTATTTTTGCCATAATATTTTTGCCGTAATATTTGCCATTAAGAATTAAGAAATGGAACCTTTAGTTCTAAAGCGCCGTTATCGGAAAAAGCAAAACAACAGCAACATGTTTTGCCACCACTTTAATATTATTTAAATTATGAACAAAACCCGCACTTCTGAAAATAGAAATAAAATACACAAATATCTACGTAGTTGTAACTTACAATAACGGTGTCACTTTTTCCTAAGTCTGCAAGAAATGTTTCGGCCTTTGGAAATCCGGAGGTTTTAGTCCTCGTTGTGTATAAGGCAAACAACTCTCAGTCAAGAAAGCCGTGACTTGTTCAGTCGGATCAAATGGTTGAATGTAAAATGTGCTAACTTTTGTCGCCTTTTACTCGTAATTTGAGAGCTAATCTCAAGAATAAACTTTGGCTGTTACCGACAAATTAATGTGATAAAGCCTTTCTCAGTTGCAAGTGTCATGGCGTAGCGCAGATGAAAAACTGTTCTCACAGCGGGACTGATTATGTTTTCACATTTGTGAGAAATTATCACTTAATCGCCTTAGGTATACTGTGTAAAACATTTATATTCAGATTGAATGGTATAGTTATCAATTTGCGAACTGTGTGCAAGCCAATGTCTCACATGATTAAGACCAATATTTTGTCACGGCAAATTATCAACATTTACAGTGACACAAGCAAGATTTAAAATTTTGGGCATCCAACGAGAAATTATAAATGTATTAGGGCTGGGCAATATGGACTAAAAGTCATATCTTGATATTTTTTAGCTGAATGGGGATACTCAATATATATAGATATTTTTTAGGCCGTGAACCAGGTTTACAGTTCTAAGGCTATTTGACCATGACTTCCAGTACGCATGTGCAGTTGTATCATTTTCGAACTTATTTGTGTGCAGGACTAGGAAAAGGGGTCACTTGGGATTTTTTTCCTTTCTGAGATTATCGGGGTATCTCAGTGATAGTGATATCCCAGCACTACTGTACTGTCAATTTACAACACTTTGCTGTGCACAAATTAAACCAATTTTTTTCTCAAAATGAAAAACTTACAACACTTTGCTGTGCACAAATTAAACCAATTTTTTTCTCAAAATGAAAAACTTGGACATGACCCAAGTGACCCCTTTTCCTAGTCCTGCACACACATCGGTAGGCTTGTTACTCTCATTTCTAGGTGAACGTTGTTATTTAGCTAACTAGCTCCATTTGGTTATAGAGAGGTACTGAATGAATATTTGTGAATATAGTTCGTTTGCAAACGTGCCACCGGTAATCAACTACTCGGTTTTCTGTGGATTTAAAATCCGCAAAAGTTAGTTCAAACGCGAAGGAGTGGCGAAGTCACTGCGTAAGCTTTCAAGCAATAAGACCGCTGGCTTGAGCTTATCAACTATAAACTCCAGAGCATATGCTTCTCAAGCTCAGGCTAGGGCGCACGCCAGTTGCAGAATAGACACTTGCTAAGGGGAGGAGCGCGGTTCTCAACAGCTTTGTTTACTAGCAAACAAATTTAATTTCTGTTTGCACCTTAGTGGTTGCAGATTCCCATTTGCTATATCTGAGCATTGCGCTAATTCCATGACTCTGTCTCTCATTCGCGTTTGAACGAACTTTTACAGATTTTAAATCCACAGAAAACCGAGTAGTTAATATTAAAATTAAATAAGTCGTATCTGAAACAGTTGCAGTAGTTTATTCTTGCCAAAGCTCAAGGCCTGCAATAACATCTGGTACACACCAGTTATACCCAAAAACCGCTCCCCCCTATCAACAGTCCCCCCAAGTTCTGCCAGCCGAGACTACACCGACACCTGTTGTAATCCTACGCCACCCGCCAGGCCGATCAGAGAAAGGTGAACGAAAACGCGAAGCCAACTTCTTCTTAACTTTAGCGGTACCTTTATCCACGCTGGTACTGTATATCATCAGGGGAAAAGAATTTCGTATCCAACCTCCACTTTTTCCGGCTTTTTAGCTTACCGGCCCTATGGGCCAATAAGCTACTGTCGTGGTGTGGCGTCCGTCATCTGGCGTCTGGCGTCCGTCGTCCGGAACATTTATTTATCTTTTTTTGGCCTGATGAATTTTCGTGTAAATTTGCCATCACATACTCCTAGACCATATCTCCAGATTTTTTTCTCGGATTTTTGATTGAATCATTTTTGTCCATTTTATGGGCCCTTGAAATTTTGGCTCCAATGTTAAAGATAGGACTGAGAAATTTTAAAAATTATTTCTCAAAAACTGCGATATAAATTTTTTTCTAAATCAGGCAATCAATTTACCTTGGTACCGTCAATGTACAGCGCGAGCGTCATTTTCATTGAAACGACGGAAGTGGGTCTATTGGGGGCGCTGTACTTTATGAATATGCAAGATGGCCTGTGGAGGCCAAATGGTTGCAGATAGAGATTAAGTTTGTATTATCGACATATAGGTAGTCATATATGACCTATATTTTGGCAATATTAAATGTGACTACAGATGACTTTAAAAGGTCAAACTCGAGGTCAGGGAATATATTAACAATGTTAAAAGATATGACTTGAAATTTCAAGAAATTATTTCTCAAAAACTGTCTGATAACTTTTTTCTAAATCTTGAAATCAACTCACCTTGATACACTTGATGTACAGTGCGAGTGCCATTTTGATTGAATCAACGGAAGTGGGTCTAGTGGGGGCGCTGTACTTTAACATTGGGTCTTATGGAGAATGGGCCAAATCGTCTGTGGAAGCTAAATGTTGCAGATAGAGATTGAATTTGTATTACTGATATATCGGAAGTCATAAATGACCTATATTTTGGCTGTGTTAAAGTTGACCTCAGATGACCTTGAAAGGTCAAACTTGAGGTCAAGCAAAATGTTACAATTTTTAAAGGGTTCTAGACTTGAAAATATTGAAGATTGGGAACATACATGCATTGAACACTTACAGGAAGTCATGTATGAACTCTCACTTGGTGGCCTTGAACTTTGACCTTCAGTGACCTTTGAAGGTCAAACTTCACATAGTGAAATTTCAATGACTTCTATCACCAAAACTATAACAGATCGAGCTTAGGTTTGTATTGTGGCCATGTAGGAAGTCATGACCTTGAACTTGACCTTCAGTGACCTTGAACGGCCAAACTACACAGTGAAATTTCAATGACTTATATCAGCAAAATCGTTACAGATTGAGTGTAGGTTTGTACTATTGGAGACGTATAGGAAGTCATGTATGAACTTTCATTTGGTGACCTTCGTATTGACCTTCAAAGGTCAAATGTGGCCTGGTGAAAGTTCAATGACTTGTATCACTGAATAGGTCACAGATGGAGCCTAGGTTTGTGTTACTGACATAGGAAGTCACAAAAGAACTTTCATTTGGTGACATTCAGCTTGACTGTTGATGACATTTGAAGGTTAAACTTGACATAATACAATTAAAATGACTTGTCTTGCCAAAACGGTCACAGATGGAGTCTAGGTTTGTATTAGAGACATACAGGAAGTCATATAGAATTTTCATTTGGTGACCTTCGTATTGATCTTCAAAGGTCAAATGTGACCTTGTGAAAATTCAATGACTTGTATCACTAAAACGGTCACAGACGGAGCCCAAGTTTGTGTTACTGACATCTAGGAAGTCACATATGAACTTTCACTTGGTGACATTCAACTTGCCTGTCAGTGACCTTTGTGGGTCAAACTCGACAGTGAAATTACAATGACTTGTATCACCAAAATGGTCACAGATTGAGCCAAGGTTTGTAAAGAGACATTCAGAAAGTCATATATGAAGGCCATTAGCTGACCACAACTTGACATTCTGTGACCTTTAAAGTTCACAATTTACATATTGAATACATATAGACATATTTTCATGACTTGTATCACCAAAACTGCTTCAGAGCTTAGGATTGTATTACAAAAGGTCTTATATATGTATGTGAATGTTTATTCAGTGACCTTGACATTGATTTTCATTGATTCAAATGTCAAACTTCACGTGAAATTTTCATAAATTTTCATAATTTTCATCGCTGTAAGGCTGCTTGCCTGTAAGCTACAGGACCCTTGGTCCTATTTTTATTTTTGCCAGAACGATTTTAAAAGGGCGTGCCAATATATTTTAGGGGGTTTTTATCAGTGAGAAGGGGGTTTAGAATTAATATTAATATTTAATATTGCAAATACATATGCTGCGCTTGCCTTAGCATCCCGGTGTGTCATCAGTAACATGATATTACGATATGCTACTTACATGAATAGCAGTACTTAAAACTAAACTCTAAATTTCCTGACTGGACGTAGGCTTGACGTGTTTACATATCCTAATGTTTCTCCGGGTACCAAACATCAATTGATATTGCTGTAGGTTGAATACAGAATGGGGCAATTCCACGCTTTATGGAGGGACAAAGTGACAGGTTTTTGGGAACAAAAAGCATTCCTGAAACAAAATAAATTGGGCTTTACACACAACTATGCTATTTTAGGAATCTAGGTAATTAAGGCACAGTCCTGTCAAAAAAAACCAAACTTTTTTCTTCATTTTTGTGGCTTTGGCTGAGGTCAGAAGTCAACGTTTGCGGAGGGACAAGGAAAATTCAGTAAACTGGACATCCAGGGACACTTTTCGAAAAGTCTGCTCTCCTTTAAAGTTATAATGACATCTTTCTTGTGGGTGATAACACACTTTGGACATTCTAAAAATGTAGCAGAAGGTAGTTTTTGACTTTATAATTTTTTGCTGTACACACTGAAATCAGCGTTACCAAGGGACAAAAATTTCGTAATGGAGAGACGAATGACGTTCAAAAGCTACCTATGCAAGACTAAAGCAAAAATTTGAAAATGCAGGCAGTTACTCGGCTTCCAAGCCCATTTGCTGTTCGAGATTTCGGTTTAAGCATTCAAATCAGAACTCAGTGTAAACAGTCATTAAACAGTGCAAAGTTTGCCTGTGGTTTCCTCAGGGAACGGTTGCTTCTTTTGCTTTCCTGTGAAAAATTCTAATATTTATTCTTATCAGTAAACCAGATATGGTATGGCGGTCCCATTTGCATAGTGAGGAATGAAATTGACAGTGCGATCTAGTGTTTGCTGGATGTTGTAACATGTCAGTGTGTTGTCAAATCTCCAATCAGATTCTGTAATGTTCTTCACGGCCAGTCAGTCAGAGCTCAAAGACTAACGTGTTTATTGGCATTTTGAATAATTACAGACCCCAGGCTTTCTTACTGGACATTTAAAAATACGCTTAAGATACACATGTATTATTAAGAATTGCAAGCCTTAAGCACATCATTTTGAATTGTCATTTGTGGACCCTACTCTTCTGTAAACTCATTAATCCCAAAAGGAAATATTCGCCTTAATTAATTGCTAACTGAGACAGAACACCCAAATACCGCTGCAAGAGCTATCCACTGACAGCCAATTATACATGTAGCACGCCCTTAAGCAAGAGAAAAGTGCTTATTCCTTAAGTTAGACTGGTTGAATTACCGAATTCATGAAACATCCAAATCTCACTGATTAAATTCACTTCCTAATTGGTTCAATAAATTTAAAAGTTACATAGAGCCTAGTTTTCCATCACTGAAAGACAGGCATATTCCTAATGTGTCTTATCGGCGATACCCTTATGCTACCTGTAACGTCGCAAGGGTTTTGAAAAGTTTGCGGCTCTTTGAATTTGGACTCATTTCTACCATTCGGTTTTATTTGCGGACATCAGTATACAGTAACAGCAGAGTTTTATATTTCGCTAGAGTATAGCATACAGCCCGTTTTTTCAAACTTTTTTTTTTCTTGCCCTTTGAGCTGAAGCTGTATGTCAAATTTGAGAGCAATCTGTTCTGCCGGTCTGGTGAAGAAGATGTTTAAATTTTTTACCTTTGACCCAAAATGGCGGAAAAAGGAGGTCATGGAACGTAACTGTTATCACACCGTTCGCGAGCCTTCAACTATTCCTCTCAACAGGCAAAAGCTGTTAAATCTGACTGTAATGGTTTGGCTGCAATTCAGGATAAAAATACAGCTATACATTACAATTTTGTGTTACGCCATATTGGAGACCTCACAACTTTGGTGGTCTAAAAAATACACAAGGTGGAAAACATTCTGAAAAGCAGATGAAACGTGAATGTGAAATATGAATTATCACAGTCGCACGAAATGGAGTGGCAAAGGCAATCGTGTTCATGCAAATCTGTGCTGTTCTATGGCCATTTAAATTTCAAAATGCAGCAATCAAACATGCTGTCTTAATAAACAGCTCTACTCATTCAACTTGGAGAGTAAACAAATCTACCATTTGATTGCTAATCAAGCAAAGTAAATGGGAACAGGTTTACTTTTCTTAGAGTTGTCTAATTGGTTAATAGGAGATGATTCTGTAGTCCTTTATTTGGCTCCATGCAGCATGTCGCCGAAAAATACTGATGTCAGGCAGGTTTTTTTCCGGAAGCATTTCCCATGCCCTTTGATGTTTGGCACTTTCGTTCAACCTGCATCAGGTCTAATGAAGGAAAACGGAAAGCTCGGATGTTCGCCCCATGGCAGCAGGTGGTGGTACTACGCCTTAAAAAACTGCGGTTCATAAGTGTTACAGCCCTATACGGAGTAGGAACTCAGACAGGGTTACAGAGCAACCACAGCTAAACCAGACACACAGGCAGCTGCAGACTACAGAGAGAGCAATGGAGACCTGGGGCCTATTGCACAAAAGTCGGATCCTGAGATCCTGGATCAACGCCAAAGCGAGGATTGCCATATCCCAGACAGCGCGTCGCTAGCTTAATTGATTGCACAAAGCCGACAGCGGGTGGAGGAGAATTGGCTAAGTGAAGTCCGTTGCCGCTGATCCTGCTGAGTGCGCGCACCCGGCTACCTCAAATAGACCCCGAGATCGATCACAGAATCGCTGATCATCACCATGGACACTAAGTAGCTGCAGCAAACGCATGCGCCAGAAACACTCAAAGACCACGTTCAAACAGAGGGACGATGGGATCGCTGAAATGCTTCTGCTTGCTATTCCTTTAGTTTCTGTTTGAATGGTGCGAGACGTTTGAGAGGAGTCTTAAAGTTAGCTAAACTCAAGTGATTGTAAATTCGGGAGGTGATTCAGCGCTGTCAAAAAGGAGTTGCTGATGCATTTCAGCGTTACCGTGAACGAGATAAGCCGTCGCTGTCAGACAGACTTAAAGTCTCGCGAAGCCGTGATTGATTCAGAATGGGTGTGATGAACGCATGTTAACTTTGACTCAGCAAACGTCTGAATGAGACCAATGCGTGCGTATGCATATGTCATTTGAGTATCTCGGGTGCATTATAGGTCTCTTATTTGTCCTGTACAAAATGAAAAAAAGTCCGATCTAGAAGACGTCGTCAGATTAGTTGAGTTAACTTGCTGCTATTAAACACCTCTGATGAAGACATACTCAAATTTAAAAGTAGAATGTTAGCGTCAGAAAATTACGTCAAGGAGCCTCCTGAAAATGTTTGATTCCAGTATCGCATTAACGACACATTACATTCGTGTCCAGCATTAAGGCAACGACTCTACCTTGCCCGTCGCAGTTTGAATAAAGACGGAGAAAAGTAGCAGCAGTGCTGTAGGTAGGGGGTTACCGCAGCGATTTAAGACCGCGCTGAAACACGGTAACCTACTTTATTCAGCACTGCTCATTTTCTACTCTGATGGAAGTCTCAACTTGTGGAATAAGGACAAATCTGACAATGACGGATTCTAAATATGGTTAAAATGTGACATGGAAGGGGGACTGATTGAACTGAGATGGTCACTGTCACATGGATAGGCCTACTTGAATATAATGATCGAATATTGGCTATTTTACTGACATCAATGGTCACAAGTTTCTAAAACAATTACTCTGGGCCTATTATAATTGAGATAGCAATGTGTAGTGAACAATTCAGAATGACTGTTAAGGACATTGATTTTCAATTTGAGCGACTGCTGAATGAGGTGAGGTGAAATTGGCTGCAGACAAGAGCTTAGCTAGTTAAATAGCTTGCTCCGGTGCTGGCTAGCTCCCCAGACTTTGTTTCCATAGTAACTAGTGCCATGGCTTAGCTCACACGCTCTGTGCAACCGAAATGGGGCTTGAGATCAGGCTAATCCCGTGCCGATCCTGGGCTAATCCCTTATCCTGCCTTTGTGCAATAAGGCCCCTGGTTGGGTAGTTTTACGCAATGTAAACCAATGCTAACAGCAGAGGACAGCCTTTGTTGCATTGACTCGGATTTTAAAATGCCACCACTGGAGGATCTTGAGATCTCCACTGACGAGAGTACTGCCGCTCAAACACCATGCATTACAGATAATCCAGAGTTTCCACCAATACTGACCCGCGGTGTTCTGTAGATGGTGTTCTATGTGCTGAAAATCAACTGGAAGAAATGACTACGACCTGCAGGATCAGGCAGCATGATATCAGTAGATTAATTACAGTTTTCTGATATAACATGATTTGTCTGACAGCTACTTGAATTTTAATGCTGCCGTATTATGTGCTTAAAGACTGCTTGAAACCTGTAATGCCTACACAACAACACACGCTGGGGATCTTTTTAGTTGACACTCTAACAGGCCTGTGCCACAGCCATCTTCAGTTCCTGCCAGCTTCAGAGACTTTCTGCCATCAATCTCCTTTTCAACATGTAAAATACATGCTCAGTTGGTATCAGATCCATTCATCCACTTAGACAACAGAACCAAATTAACAAAAATGTCAATAAATGATGGTTGCCGTTGTGTGAAATACAGTCCTTTGCACTGTACACACAAAGGAAAATAGATGCATCTATCAGCGCTTTCAGATTAGCCGCTCAGAATGCAATGCAGGATCTAACCGTGCCTGAGCTACAGAAAAGAGCATTTGGTTCCTTCCGCAAAATATCTGGTTTCCTACCCCACCACTCTGTAAGAAGCACAAAGAATACCCAACTGACTTACTTCAGTGTTGGCCATATCATCATTTCACATGTGACAACAGAACAACAACAACAACAACAGAGGCAATATGGAGCAGATCAAAGAGCTGTTTTTCCATTTTGAGACTGTCGGTTTAATGCTTTCGCTGAAGTCAGAGCAGAGGCTACAAAATAAGATTGCAAAATCCAGGGAAAGCCAAACCCTTCATTATGCCCTGAACCAAGCTTGCTCCAAGTGTGTCCCCTGTTGAAGTTAAGGCACTCAAAGCGGTGCGGATTCCAAGCATTCCACTAAACTCAGTTAAACATTAGACAAGAGAAAAATGTCAGGTACTACAGAAACGTCCATTCGCACTGACTTAGTTACTGATACAGTAATGCAACTATAAATTCTGACCTTTGGAATGTTGACATATATGTGCTGCCCCTCCTTGCATCAACAGTCAGACCATGACCAATAAAAGTATGGTTGAGTAAAGAAAATATTCCATTCTCTAGGCCTAAAAAAGGGAACTCTGATTTTGCTGCTCCTCTGGTTGCCTGCCATGGCATTGACACCAAACTTTTAACAAAACAGGAGAGTGAACACACTGGCACACTTTGACTCAATGTTTCAATGTTGTTTAAATGCCTCCTTCCCTTTCCATATAAACATTAAATTAATCTCATTTTTTGCAGCTCTGCTCAGTCCCTGCATTGCTCTGTTAAGGCTTGTTTCTCATTCAGAGGATGTTGCTGAACCACAGAGTATACATTCACTGGTCAATAAAATGAAAGATTCTCAATGAATTAAATTTGGTTACATTACATCATAAAGAAGCTCCTGCAGTGGCATGCATAACCATTCCCTTTTCTCATTGTGATGGACACAATCCTTTTGTATCCTCTCTACCCATGTCATGACTGGTAGGAAGTTGAGAGGAATGGGTTTAAGAAGCGCACCCTCGAGGAGTGTCTCCTTGTACTCTCTTAGAGCACCTTCAAGCATTTCCCACACTTAAAAAGCACAACAATAACAACAACACCAATAAAAAACCAGAGAGGAGAAAAAATTCCACACTTGAAACTACATAGTAATCCCACAATAACAGCATGTTTGTTCAGCACTCAACATGTGATCCTAAAGGTCTCCTTCACAGGAGTTAGGCAACCCTATCATCCTCCGAGAGAGCCATGCTGTAATTAACAGACCCATGGATATGAATGCACAAGCACACCAGAACACAGGTATTTACACGCACATTGGCAGATTTTCAACCTCTGTACAAGTCAATAACCCCTCTGTGCAGACGTGTCAGCCAGCGGACATGGAGCTGAAAATTTATGCTCACAGGTACAATATTCTATCGCTGGAATAGGGTCAGTAAGCTAAGAAAATTCTGTATTATTAGGTCACAAAGCAAACAACCTAATAACATTTGTATTGTAGACATTGATAATAAATGATCTCACATAACAGTGCAATATATGTACAATTTGTAGTGTCCGAAATACATACAAATAGTTCATTCAGTGGTCCCACTCATATCCTGAAAACTATTTGCAATAACATCTTGAAATTTGGCAAATTTTATCTCTGAATATATCTTCACATACAGTGCTATAAGAAAGTGTTTGCCTCCCTCCCGATTTCTTACTTTTTCGCATATTTGTCACATTTAAATGTTTCAGATCATATTTATTTGGGTTATCGTTGTCTAATATTAAAATTTGTTTGATGATCTGAAACATTTAAGTGTGACAAATATGCAAAAAAAAAAAAAAAAAAAAAAGAAATCAGGAAGGGGGCAAATACTGTTTCACAGCACTGTATTGGCATTAAAATTTACATCAATAATGAAACATCATTTTTATGTGTTTTTGCAAGCAATTGAAACCCCAATCTTGACTGACATGAGTGGGCTTCAAAATTACTGGCACCCCTGACTGGCAAAGCACAAGCAAAACCTTAAAAAAAATTCTAAAAAAATATATTTATTGAGAAAATCTAAATAACAACATGTGAGAAATACTGCACGATATTAGGGTTCCGATGGAACCAACCAAAATCATTTACTGATTTAATCAAAAATCAACTTCCTCTAAATCAAGGTTTCACAATTAATGCCACCTTTTAAGATGACTGAAAATAACATCTACCAAAATTAAACCAGCTATTAAATTCCACTTATTTAAGTTTCATCTAAGTTAAGGAAATATACTGAGCCATTATTTCATCACTTCCTGTTTCACTATGGTTTAAAAATGGGCTAACAGACATGCAATATCCCTTTGTCATCCAACGCCATGCAGAAAACAAAACAACTGTCAGTTCAAAAGAGGCAGACGGTAATAGACCTTCATAAATCTGGTAATGGCTGCAAGAAAATTCACAAGCGATTGAATATACCACTGAGAACTGTCAGGGAAATTTCTGAAAAATTCCACAGATATGGTACTGTTAAAAACCTCAAGGGTAGAGGACGCAACTGCATTCTGGCCTCCAGGATACAGAAGGGGATGGTGAGAGAAACAACAAAATCCCCAAGAATCACTATGAAGGAATTGCAGGCCTTGGTGGCATCTTGGGGTCACCAGGGTTCAAGAAGCACCATCAGGCGCCACTTACAACCACAGGCTCTTTGGAAGGGTTGCCAGATGAAAGTCTTTTCTGACTAAAAGGCACAGAAGCAAGTGCTTGGAGTTCGCCAAATGTCATTTAAATTATGACTGGAACAAGGTGCTTTGGTCAGATGGGACCAAAATTGCTCGTTTCGGTCAAATGCAGCATTGGCATATTTGACATTGAAACAGGGATGCAAACAAGGAGAAGTACCTCATACCCACAGTGAAATATGATGGCGGTTCAGTCATGTTTTGGGGCTGTTTTAACTCAAGAGGTGCAGAGCTGCCGCGGCGCTAGAACTGGGAATTGGGTGGGCACAGACACATCCCCTTAATGACAAGAATTAGTCCTGGCGAGTTCTCAATCATTTTCCTTTATTGACGTGTTTTCCAATTATCGTAATTGGCATATGAAGACACGGTTTCTCTCCATATGCGATCTAACAGCGATGAAATCATGGGCTAAATTCAGTACAGTGGCGGCACCAGAACTGAGAATTAGGGTGCACAAAACATCTGTTTAAAACAATTATTAGTCCTGACCTGTTCTCTCAGTCATTTACATAGTTAAAAAAAGGTTCACTCTGAGAGCACTCCACACTTAACAGGTGCTGCTTGTTCTCCCTGATTAGGTAAGACGACAATCATTCATCTGGACGCGTATTTGCTGTATTTAAATCAATGTTATTCAAAATTGCATACCTGCGCAAATAGCTTGAGCCACATGCTTTTTATAGCCTATTTAACTGCTGAGTGCCACTTTTTTTTAATCAACTCACGCAATACCGAGAGTGAAAGGCAATATTTCATTGGAATGCGGACCAGTTCAATCAAAACAAAGCATTGGCCTATTAGTAAGTAAATTATTTTTCTGTACTGAATTTAGCCCATGATTTCATCGCTATTAGACTGCATATGCAGAGAAACCGTGTCTTCAGTTGCCAATTACGATAATTGGAAAACGCGTACATGCGTTAATAAAGGAAAATGATTGAGAACTCGCCAGGACTAATTCTTGTCATAAAGGGACGTGTCTGTGCCCACCCAATTCCCAGTTCTAGCGCCGCGGCAGGTCCAGAGGCACTGGTTACGATTAATGGCATAATGAATTCCACCAAGTATCTGGATATTTTGGCTGACAATTTGGTTGCCTCTGCAAGAAGACTGGGACTTGGCTGCGAGTGGACTTTCCATCAAGACAATGACCCGAAGATACCTCAAAATCCACACAGAAATGGTTCTGTGACAAGAAAATTAACTTTCTGCAATGGCCATCTCAGTCGCCAGCCCTCAATCTTATTGAAAACCCATGGGCCGAGTTGGAGAAGGCAGCTGATAAATACAAACCCAAGAATGTGAAGGATCTTGAAAGGAACTGCTTAGAAGAATGGTCCTAAATTCCCCCCAAATGCGTACCTTAACCTTGAAAAACTACAAGAAAAGACTCAAATGCTGTTATTCTTGCCACAGGTGGTTCCACTGAGCACTAAATGAAGGGTGCCAATTATTATGAAACCTTAATTTTGATGAAATTCATTTTGTATTGAATGATATTTATAATTTTGGTTATTTCCATCAAAAGATTAATTAAGTGAAGTTTTTCACACGTATATTCAGTTTCTCTTTTTCATATTGTTAATATATATATATTTTTTTTTATTGTTTGTGCATTGCCAGTCTGGGGTGCCAGCAATTTTGGATGCCACAGTATATTTCATAGACAGCATATAAAGATGGATGACGTGTCTCCACTTCTCAGTGCTGAATAAAAATGGACCCTAAATATCCTTCATATTTGGATTTGGAGCCAGAGTTTGCGTAGTAGTGATCGGGGGGTTGAGCTGTGGTATCGAGACCCCGCACATACATCCGCCCAACTCGTAACCTCATCCCCTGAACATTTTACGAAGGCCAAATGTCTTCCTTTGTTAGTCGCAAATGCTGGGTGATGTACGCGGTCAACAGACCAGTTCTACAACGACGAAAAGCTTGTTATAGAGTTTGATAGATTGGATCTTTTCCAAGCACAGTCATTTGACGCTAAAATATGTTTGCTGCTGTCCTTGTCATTGGCTGCTTAACCGATGTCCGGTACTTGCTAGCTTGAAAATACATTGTGGATAAGTAGCTAGTTAGCTACATCATACAAACCTACTTTAGAATTCCAAGCCAGCAAACTTTTGAAAGTTAGGTAAATGGAGTCTATGGATGAATAGACTCCCCCTATCGTGGGTTATAACATTAGTTCTTACTAGGGAGCTTTGCAGCTAAGGGTTATCCTTCTGAATCTCGATTTACTAATCTGAGGAAGCTAGCCTTCAGTTTTTTGGGCCACTTATGCCAGCAATGAAAATTGACTGTAGAAAGCCCTTTGCTTCAAACATAAAATCGCTGCGAACAGCTGCTACATTACGCTATGTTCACAGTAAGGAGCTTTATACCACTGATTTCTGTTGCTGCGTCCAGTGACGTATTAGCTATGAAATGTTGCTGAACTTGCTAGCTAGCTAGCTTGCTCTACCTGCCAATAGCACAAGTGCTGCAAATGGCACATGACGCCATGTTCAGAGCAAAGACCGTTTTACATCAATTATCGTTGCGCTTGCAAATCACTATGGGTTGTACTCTGTTTTACTTTGACCTAGAAATTTATACATGTGTGCTGTTACATGAAATCTCTTTTTGATGGTTGAACTCTAGCTCCGTACAATTCCTGGAAATAAATTTAGAGGTGACGACTTCTCCAAGAGAGGCTGTCAATCAAAGCTGTCAATCATGACTTTATATCCCCTTTTTATTGTATTAAATAACTAAATAAAACTTATCAGAAAAAAACAACAATGGCACAATATCGGCATGGTAAGAACTACTTCAAATGACAGAGACCATCTTCATAAAAAACTTATTTGAGATGTACTCTCTGGCGTGAGTATAGGCAGTGCAGCCATTGCAGTCACACTGGGGCCATAATGCAACCAGGGTCTTCTTAACACCATCACATCAAAAACAGGCCCTTCTAACACTTAAATTGCAATCTTATAAAATGCCACATCCAGCAGGCAATGTCAGAGTGCAATTCCTTATACAGCGGGGAAAATAAGTGTTGAACGGGTCAACATTTTTCTCAGTAAATATATTTCCAATGGGACAACTGACATGAGATTCAGCATTCAAAACTTATTTTCCCTGCTGTATCCACCCTCATGAAGCCAAACTCAACTCTATCATTTGTTTTGGTTTTTTTTTTTTTGAAACAATAATTCTTGGCGTTTTATAACAAAGTTACATGCTTATTCTACACACATTTGAAAAACTATTAATTAAATTGCCAATTTTCTAATTTTCTCTGATCTTTTCCTGACATACAGATGGGCAAATGTGTCAAGGTGATTGATGGCTTCACGTGTTGTCAAATGTCAAGTCTCTATTTGATTTGATCATGTGACCAGATGTTAAACTGTAACGTCTGAAGGTTCAAGCACAAAATCTGAAGAGCAGACTGACTTGCAAATTTGCAGCCTCAGGAGCCGTCATCTCATTTAAACATAAAAGTGGTACTCAAAAAAGAAAGAACAGGAAGAGAACATAGGAAAGCTACCAAAACTAAGTTCATTTGGCTTTCATACAAGCAGTTCCCTGCCCATGGATGGCACCCCCTTAAGCAGCAATGCAGCCAGCAGGTAACAGATCAAACTAGATATTAGCTAAGCTCATCTTTGACCTCAATAATGATAACAATCGGCTATTGTATAAATTTCAAGACAATATTGTTGAGCTGAATATTAAGGACACTGTTGAGGATTTTGCACAACGCAAAGCTCACCGAATGCCATTCAAATAGGTGAGTAGGCCTACTAGTGACTTTTATTTTACTCCAGAGATGATTTTTGAATATAGGATATATGGCAGATATAAGGCTGTGTTGTAAATTGATCATTTTATGGGGTTAATGCAGGCAGTGTTTAGCTGGGCAATTTAGGGGACATGGTGGCATCATTTTAAATATAGGCCTACTGAAATATCGTTAAATATTGCTGCTTTCATCCGTCTCGTCACATGCTTTTTCAAGTTACTATCATGTCCCGCCTTTATTTCAAATAAGAATGTAATGGTGAGGTAATGGCACAAAAATGCCATTTTTTAAAGTCGGTCGTCATTTCACCTCCACAGTGAAACAGACAGCTCCTCTCCCTCATGTTCTCTCTCTCCTCTTACTATTGCATGTTTAGGAAAGCAACCTTGAACAAATTACTCAATATACTGCAAAAACTATTCAAAGCAGGGCTTCATAGGATGTGCTGGGGCCCGTCATAATCACTGGTAGGGCTTCCGCTGGCGCTCGCCAAATTCGCCAATAGCGAAATTAAAAAATGTTTGGCTACCAAGAAAAATATATGGCGAATTTTTTTGGCGAATCTAAAAAATTAAAAAAGGAAATCGTCATTAAAATCACCCCAAAATACCTTAAAAAGCCATCTACAATTAGCTGTTCAGACCGATGCTTTCACTTCCTTACTGCGCGCAGAGTCAGTCAGATATCCCATACCGTCTTTACACACTCAACCTCGCATCCAGTATTGATCGCGTGCACGGAAAGTAGTGCTATGTGCGGGCACTGGGAGGCCTGGAATTCAGATTGAAATAAGAATCGATCGTTGGACCACCGGTGTTCTGTCAATTTGTGCTCCCTTGTCCAAAAATGCTACCGTAATGCAAAGCGATCGTAAAGTCTTTGTTTTCGCCGTAATATTGCAATATGAATCAGTTTACAGTAGTAACTTTGTTATTTGTTAGCTTATTATAATATAAGCAGATGTTATAGTGAGTTGGATAAGTTTGTTTTAAGATATATGCCCATATACGCCATTATCATCTAATTTCTGCATTATCAGGAAAACCAAGCGTGTACATGCAAATATAGGCTGTATACGCTAACAGGTAGAACGGCGCACTGAAAATAAATCTATTTTTATGATTTTTGAAGATACTTTAGATATGAGTGAAGATATAAGTGAAGAAACAGCCTGAGATTTTAAATGTGCGCAAGCGCAGAACCGCGAGGTAGCACATTTTGATGCGTAGCAAAATTTGACAGAACACCGGCAGTCCGGCGCATGCAGAAAATTTGGATGCACGGTCGCGTTACACATAAACATTGCTGTGCTCAGCGCGTGACTAATCACCCTGTTTCTAATCTAACGAAGAAGGGTTCCAGCTTTGTTGCTTTGTGTTCTTTCAAGTTATGATAGAGAAAATTATGTAATTCATGAGCAGAGAATTCTTGAGGGACAGTCACCCATCACTCAGCTTGAGATGTTAGAGAGTGATACAACATGTTACACTCACTGTAGGCTGTTGTTAAAAGTTTTCCCTGTTGTTAAAAGTTTTCCCTTCAATTCAAGTTCATGTACCGGTACATGTAGATGTTTGAACATATTTTTACTTTTTGAGTCAGGTGAATCACTAGTCCGGTGGAAAACCTTGTTTTTCCATTATTAAAAGAAATAATAAAACAAATTGTTGAATCATACTTCTGCCTTTAGTTTCGAAACTAATCACATAGTCATATGTATGAAAATGAGAACAGGAGGCCAGCCTCAGCCACTCCAGTTGCTCAACAGTCACCAATGAACTTGGCACAAGATCAACTAGGTTGTGACCTTAACTGAGCTTCATCTCCCAGGGCTGTCACAATGTAGGCTTCCTTGTCTGGGATGGATTCTTCCAGCAAGGCAATGAGATAACCAGGCCAAAGTAGCAATGTAATGTTGAAAAACAGTCCTTTCGCTGGCCCCAGTTGGTCCAGTTGTTCTCTCAAGGGATGGTGGCTACAGAAAAGGACAAATGGCTACCAAAAAAAAAAAAAAAAAACTGGCTAGGAGAAAAATCAAGTGGCTACTAAATAAATGATTAGGCTAAACAGGTTGGCTACAAAATAAAAAAAGCCAGAGGAAGCCCTGCACTGGTACTAAAGCCCATCATGACAAACTTATGCCACCGCACGTACTTAAATATTTCAGTGAGCTTGATGTCCTGTCCACTTACATAGAGGGGGCAGGCTAAGAACTTGTACTGCAGCCAGCCACTAAATGGCGATCAAGACATTTTAGCCTCACTTTTGGGGAACTGTTATGTTGTCCATCTTTATATACAGCCAATGGTATATTTTCAATAGCGGCATTTTATACTTAGCACCATTAAAAACGCAACGATGAGGTATGTACTGTATTTGCAGCAAATTGAAGAATCAATCGATTTTTATTGCTTTTCCAGTGAGATACGAGTGGAAATAAAGAAAAGTGTGTGGTATTGTAATGCTGACACGCACCATGTGAACGCACCGAGCACCTCAGTAATAACAAACATTGAGCTGTTTGTGATGTGTGCAGTGACACTTGACTTGTTCTTTTGGGTGTGGACAATAGGCTACATAAAGCCAACAAAAAAAAAAGAAAAATTCTGCAGCATCAAGAAAATGGAATGGCTTACAACACAGGAGAGGAAAAAGAGCCATCGGCATGCCACAGGCAGGTCTCAGCGGCCAAGAAGTGGCGCATCATCTGCACTCACATGAGTCCGAGAATAGTAGACAGGCACCGTCGCTGACCTACCCTACTTAGGGCAGCCACGAATGCCTACGGTAGCTCAAGAGCGCCACATCTGGTTACAGCCTGTTTGTGGCAGATTCCAGACAACAACCCAAAGTGATCATGCGACGAGGGGTCTGAGACGCAGCTCTGAGAATGAGCGCAAGTACTGTTTGACGCCGTCTATGTGAGCAACATTTGCGTGCACACAGCCCCCACAGAAAACCCACTTTTTGCCATTAACCACGGGCTTTTATTTACCTCCACTGGTATCTCACTGGAAAAGCAATAAAAATCAATTGATTCTTCAATTTGCTGCACATACAGTACATACCTCACCATTGCATTTTTAATGGCACTAAGTATTTTGAATCACAAAATTATGAGGCGTTTTCATCTGCACACGTGACCACATAAAACATCAATATGTCTATGGATGATTCTGAACTCACGTAGCTTATGAAATGCCACAGACTTACCAAAATTAGATTACTTGGCCTATAAAGCAATACGGTACAAGAAGCTGCGCAGTATTGTGAATACAGTAATGGCTAAAGGGCATTGGAAGACCTGACACACAGTGGAATGACACTAATAATGGCAACAATCAGGATAAATGCAAAAAATCTTCTATCTCTCCTTATAAAATTTTTCATTCTACCAAAAATGCTAAAACAAGACATGGAAGTTGGTGAAAGTTCCAAATTTTTGGAATTTATTCAGATTATTGCCATACTTGCAATGTCTCATCAATTATAAATATTGCCAATCGGCAATTACTTGGTCATAAATCGTCCGATTTTTTTTTCAGAGTAGCGCACAATTGGCTATAGCGCTACAGGGTTGCAAACTGGGAAGGACTGCCGGGAGGGATTACAATAGTTGCCTTGTTCGTTGCTCAAAGCGCCTCCTGTTGGCCAGGCAGGCGCTCGTCAGGAAGATTCTAAGCCTGGTCATGTCCGGGTATCCTCCGCCCTCGTTCTGAACTTGCGAAGATTCAACCAATGAGTGTATAAGAAGCGGTGGTTGACAGGCGCATGCTTCGAGGAGAGCGCGAACTGTCTACACTCTCCTGAATTGGCAGCAAGGGGTCGCTGACTGAGCAAGCCTTGTACATAGTTCACCAATTGGGCATTCCAGATTCGGGTGGGATTGGAGATGCAAAATAAAAAAAAAAAAAAAAAAAAAAGGAAAAAAATTATTATAAATCGTCCGATTTTTAATCAGGTTAATATAAACAGGAACAGCTTGAGAACAATCATGCCTTAAAAGGTTAGGTTACCGAAGGCCCCTAAACATCTGATGACTTGTTACTGTGTCATGCTATCCAGCAGTACACTTACTCCAGCATCACAAGCCAAAACATGGTGCTTTCCCACCAGAAGTTTTAAAACTATTGTAAGAATGCTGTGTGAGAGTAAATGCTACAAAGCATTCCAGGTGTCGATGTTTATTAGAGAGGTGTCCAAACACAGGCATCCTACAAACTCACAACATAGCATAACCTTCTTCCTGCACGGAAGCACACTGAGAGGAATGTGTCTTACCTCTGTCTGAGGACTGGTTCTCACTTGCAGAATACAACTTATCTACATTGCACCTGCTGAAAACAAAGAAGGGAGCTAATCATGGCTCACCGATCAGCTTACTGGGCATCCAGAACATTCTCAGCATTTAGCAAAAGTGCCACAATGCCAAAAAATGCCTTCCAAAGGGAAGTACAGGCTTTGTGGAATAAAGCAAAATTAAGTCTTTTTTTTTTTTTTTTTGCATTGTAATACTTCCAATTACTAAGGTATCTTCTTCAGTCATTACCCAGTTCTAATGAATGAACATGGCAATTCCTGTCAAATTGTTTTGAGCTAGATGAGCCTAATTTGATCATTTTGATTTGATCAGATGTTTTTAGGGAGCCTGAAATTATTTTTGAGCTATGCATTACACTTAACTTCAGCTGCCAACAAGCTAAAATCTGCAAAGTATACAGGACTGGGACACCACAGAATTTTTATTTAAATTTGGTTTCAGAGGTTTGTTTTCTGTTTTTTTTTCCCCCACAGTAATGTAGCAGTAAATAAAAATTACATTTGACACATTAAATATCAATTTAAAAAAAAAAAATTTTAAAGGAATTTGACACGAGATAAAGCCTTGACAAAGCCCAGATCTCAACAATATCAAGGCAGTCAGGAATTACCAGCAGAGAAAGAAGCGAGACAGTGACTGAGTCAAGTTCTCCATACTTGGAATAACTAAATAGCTCAATATAAAACTATAACTACCAGTCAGAGATCCTCATTTTTAGGCAATGCTTTACTTAGTCACCGCAAATTTTGATATGATTGAGTTTTCAACAGTTAAGTAGTACATTTTTAATGTTAAGAAACTTTTCATGTCATTATTCTGGGGAGCATTTTTGCCTTATGTAATCATTTAAAATGTGCTTCAGATTTGTGCAGTCTTTCTACTTTTTATATTCATATCAAAAACTTAATCAAAAAAAGTTAAATGATCGGCTGCATTTTTGGGCAATGATCTGAAGGAAGAAAGTCTCTCATCTTGTGCAAGATTTTCAGCCGTAAAACCTAAAAACAAATGCAAATGCAGCAGCTATGCCCAAACCTGAGGAACTTCAGGCCCTTAAGTTGTAGTGTAGATTCCACGTTTCCAAAAATCCAAAGTACGTCCTGCAGAATCACAGGGAAATGTGCTGGAAATGATGTACAAGTTTGAAATATTCTCCATTTGATGGAATTAAAACATGGTGTCTATTTCTCTCAATATAAATGCTAAAAGTCCAAAGACATGCATGTTAGGTTAATTGGTGACACTAAATTGCCCATAGGTATGAGTGTGAGAGTGAATGGTCTGTGAATGATGTGTGCGCCCTGCGATGGATTGGCAAGCTGTCCAGGGTGGGTCCCTGCCTTTGCCCGTAGTCAGCTGGGATAGGCTCCAGCTCGCCCCGCGACCCTAGTGAGGAATAAGCAGGTATAGAAACGAATGAATGAATGAATGAATGAATGAATGAATAAATGCTATGTAATGGCTTCAGTGAAGGGCTAAAACCAGCAGATACAGAATATGCATGTGACACTGCCCTACAATATGAAAAAAAGCTTTTTCTGACACTAAGGGAAAACTTTGTGAAAAATTAGTTTAAAGGGTTCAAAAAAATACTGATTTTGACATCAAAATGTTCGTACAGTACAGCCCTCATTGAAAGTAAAAACTAGTGCGCGAGTTCATGCGCCAGCTCTTACCGATGGCGCGCAAGTCCCGCTGGTCACGCCTGAATGGTACCCAGAATGTAGTCCGGCAGGGTGCCAGTATAGCATTCAAACCCGGTAGCGCGCTAAGCACAACCAGCACGCCCATGACGCTGACAAGCGCTGCAGGGTGAAGTTGCCTTCAGCCGTCGACTTCCAGGCTGCTCAGCCTGTCAGGCTGCGTAAACGCCGCCCCCAAGTACAGCCAATCAGATCGCGAGCTAGAGTACAACCAATCCGCTCACGAGGCACCCAATTCAATTCAATTTCCTCTCCTCAAAGCGGAGCGGGCTTAAGAACATCAATATTGTTAAAATCGAATGCATTTAATCGTCTTTTCTCATTAAAGAAACTGATTCGGGAGGTAACGTTAGATATTTCAGCTATTTTGATTATGTTAACCAATGCAAAGAAGTGCTTTTTTTGTCTTACAGTTAACTTATAGACCTAAACTAAGCTAAACAGGTCATACTTGTTAACCTGAACACTTCTACAATATAACTTCAAGTATAACTCTGTTTGAAACATAAAATTGGCCTACTTGTGTGATATTTTGTTCAATAAGCTGTTTAGTTGAACTTCTTAAAAACTTCAACTGCAAGTTGCTATAACGTTAGCTGCCTTCAAGGCTGATTGTAGAGCACTAGTGCCTTCCAGGCTGACCGTAGAGACTCGTGCCTTGCAGGCTGCTTAGAAGGCCAATGTTGATTTGATATTGCATAATCTTCAATGGTATTGCCTTAGATGCCTTCAAGGCTGATTGTAGAGCACTAGTGCCTTCCAGGCTAGTTAGAAGGCTAATGTTGATTTCATATTGTATGATCTTTCATAGTATTCAGTCAGATGCCTTCAAGGCATCAGGGCCCGGGGTGGGTGCTGGGGCAGGACCTGCTGCAGGAGCATCAGGGCCTGGGGTGGGTGCGGGGGCTGTTTTTTTTTTTTTTACTTTTTTTAGCGAGGCGGGTAGATAGGGCTCCACGATGGCGCCGAGACATCGTTTCAACTCCTAAAAAGAGTGTAAAAAGTAAAGACAACATCAATATGCAACAACACCTCGGTCAGTTTTCTGAGGTAACGTGGTTGGTTTCGAACGGTAATAAATCTATGGGCTGAAAAATAGAAGATTTGAAGGCTCCAACTCAGTAGAGACTCCCAGTAGAGACCCCCTCAGTAATGCTGAGGGAGTCTCTACTGTCAGCCTTGAAGGCTTCAGAATTGTAAACACGCACACACATATATATATATGAAATCATCAGCCTACCAACCAGCCTTCAAGGCACTACTCTCTACTGTCAGGCTGGAAGGCACTAGTCTCTACAATCAGCCTTGAAGGCATCTGACTGAATATTATCAAAGATTGTAAAATATGAAATCAACATTAGCCTTCTAACCAGCCTGCAAGGCACTAGTCTCTACAATCAGCCTTGAAGGCACTAGAGCTCTGCAATCAGCCTTGAAGGCATCTGAGGCAATATTATTGAAGATTATACAATTTCAAATCAATATTAGCCTTCTAACGAGCCTGCAAGGTGCTATTCTCTACTGTCAGGCTGGAAGGCACTAGTCTGTACAATCAGATTTGAAGGCATCTGACTGAATATTATCAAAGATTATACAATATGAAATCAACATTAGCCTTCTAACCAGCCTGCAAGGCACTAGTCTCTACAATCAGCCTTGAAGGCACTAGTGCTCTACAATCAGCCTTGAAGGCATCTGAGGCAATACTATTGAAGATTATACAATATCAAATCAATATTAGCCTTCTAACCAGCCTGCAAGGCACTAGTCTCTACAATCAGCCTTGAAGGCAGTTAACGTTACAGCAACTTGCAGTTGAAGTTTTTAAGAAGCTCAACTAGACAGCTTATTGAAAAAAAAACTCACAAGTAGGCCAATTTTATGTTTCAAACAGAGGTATACTTAAAGTTATATTGTAGAGGTGTTTAAGTTAACAAGTATGACCTGTTTAGCTAAGATTAGGTCTATAAGTTCACTTTAAGACAAAAAAAAAAAAAAATTTGCACTTTGCAAAATTGGTTAATATAATTTCAAAATAAAACTCACGATTAAATATCTTTTAACAATATTAATGCTCTTAAGCCCACTTTTCCGAATCAGTTTGGCTATAAAGAGCTCAAACTGATTGATTAAATGCATTCGTTTTTAACAATATTAATGCTCTTAAGCCTACTTCACCCTGCAGCCTGACGCTGATATTTCCATTTCCTCGGCAGTCGTTTGCTGAAACGATTTAGGTTGTCCTTCTAGCTCACGATCTGATTGGACTGGCGGAACTTTCCAGAGGAAAATTCCAGGCGGTGCTGCATATTTAATTCTCGTGCTTCTTTTGGATAGATCTGAGCAGCCTGGAGGTCGACGTCTGAAGGCAACTTCACCCTGCAGCGTTTATCTAAAAGTTGTATTATAACTGAGACATTCAATGCCACTGCGTGACAGGAGACCAAGTTTATGTTCGGTCTGCTTAAATCTGTTCCCGCCCCTTGTTGGTCTGCTTTATCTGTCCCCGCCCGTTTATACAATAAAATGTGTCATTTGTTATCGATATCTAAATAATGACAGCGTAATTACAATATTAATTTCCTCTGCGGAGACAACTGCTGAATTCACGAGAAAGACAAAAGACAGATTCATGTGGAAAACAGAAAGAAAAACGACAGAACAAATTATTTTAACGTGAAAACACGCGTCAAGTAGGGGAGACTGGAGTTTCTTCGGCCACGGGGTTAGGTCCGTCACCCCAGTTTTTTCATTGCAAACGCGCTGGCGGGGAAAACGAAATAGTACAAATTATGTGGCATCTAAACGACGTCAGCCCTTGGAAAGAAGGAGGACTGGTCGTGTCATGTAAGTGTTTTCTGCCGAAATAACTCAATTTTGACCCAAATTGTAGACTAAGTTTCTGAACGAAATGCTTCTTTGAAGACAAATATTTCCTCGGTGTTTTTACTGTTTCAAAAACGTATGTAACTAGAGTATTAACAACACATAAGATAAAGGCCTGCAGCGATCATGAGATGAGAGTTGCGGCCTGATTTCCAAAATTGCCGCACGGGGCTACACTGCCCAAGCAGCATGGGGTTAGTTCGTCAGGGTGCCGAAGTAGGCCTAGCCCCGGTATGCCGAAGTTGGCCCGCTTGTGCACAACTTAGCTGTCAGGAAGCCTCAACCAGCCTCTCTTGCCCGAGCAACGGCCTTCAACGAACACGCAGTTCGTGATTTCTTCACCAAGTTGGGTGAGCTGTATGACAAGCACACATTTGAATCCAAAGACATATGGGTGGCAGATGAAACCGGTGTTACAACGGTACAACAGCCGGGGTACGTAACCTTGTGAAAAAAACTGTAATATAAAAATGTTAACCATGCACAAGATAATAATAATAATAATAATAATAATACCTACTACTACTACTATTAATAATCATAATAATAAGCTTCAGCTGATTGCCAACAATGACGATTTTACCCCACCCATCTGACGAAGTAACCCCGGGTATGGGGTTGCTTCGGCAAGTTTGTGATTTATCGAAAATTGAATATTGTGACGTAAATATATGTTATTGAGATTGTTTCAATGCAATTTTTTGTAGGCGACATTGTGCACTACACATATACCGTAAAGGTATTTCTCTAAGTTTTAGCAATAAAGAGTTATGGAGCCAAATACAAAATCATGACGAGGTAACCCCGGTCTCCCCTATAGTATTTTTTATATCAACGCTGAATCCCTGTCCGAACCAACTTAGAAATGAAAGCAATATTTGTCTTCTGTCTAAACTGTACGTCAATTGTAATGCCCCCCCCATTACACTTGGCCGAAATCAAGTTTGAGGTAAATGTGTAAATTTGTCGTCTCCTTACGAGCGCTTCTGTGTTGAGCGAAAAGTACGATATACTTCATGTTAACAAACTCTGTGGCCGCGAATCAAATAGAGGCGAAAATTTCGTTCCCGACAGATAAGCAATTTGCAAACTACAAGTGGCACACAGAATGTCAAGCGGGATTTTTCCAATGGTTTAGTGGAGTAGCCGCATAGAGATTACTCGCATACGTGACCCGCTTCGGCTGTTTCGGTGTACTCCTGCACTGCTAAATGGGTCGCTGCAGCCCCTATGCTAAGCCCATTAGCGTTATCGGAAATAATTCAAAATGGCAGATTTATGCGAAATTACCATTGCTCTGATTACGTACGTATTAAATTGTGTATTTTTTTTTTTTTTTTGTCAATGCAATAACCACACAAGAGACAATTGGTCAGAACAATCAATGACTTTTTCTTGCCAAGCAAACAGAAAATGTTGGAGTGATTTGTCCTCCTGATGCGTCTGAGATAGCGCGTGAACTAGCGCATTAGGTGCATGAACTAGCGCGCTAATTTGACTTTTAGTGAGGGCTGTACTGTAAGTCCAGTTAACTGCACATGCTGTAAAAAAGTATTTGCCCCCTTCCAGATTTCCTATTTTTTTGCATATTGTCACACTTAAATGTTTCAGATAATCAAACAAATTTTAATATAAGACAAAGATATCCAGGGTTCTGCCGATGCTGGTCTGCGGTGGTCGGCTCCGACCAGCACTCGGAATGCACCGACCACCACTCAGTTCTGATTGTGCTTTTCTCAATGGCACTATTTTTTCAAAGATCAGTTAAAATGAATGCATCCGGTGTCCAATAAAATCGCTACAAACAAAACATAAACATAAAGGTGTGTGAACATAAACCTCAATTGAAGCTAACTTTTTATACTTGTTTGTAATTTAGATGCTTAGTACAACTGTCCACAGTAATGGAGCTTAACTGACTGTAAAACCTGTATTGCAGGGTAACGTTTGTCCCTGTGGTTGTTATGACCGCTCAGTTACTAGCTACTGCATGTTAGTTCGAGTGCTGTGCTCCTTAAAAATGCTCCTGGTTAACTTATATGCAGTAATTCTGATCGGTATGCTTATGTTACTTCGGTAAGCATCAATTTGGCAGTTTCATCATAACGTTGCCTGGTTGTTGAAGCTAACCAGAGAGGTGTTTTATGTTTCTGCAAAGTTGGGCTGAAAAGGCTGCAGTTAGACCAGACGTAGGTTTTGCAGAGCTTGGGTGGCGTGTTTGGGTGCTTGTGAATCGATCATTTTACTTATCTATGACCGGGGTTAGCCGGATACTTCACCAATATCTGGGCCAGCTCTCTGATGTTACCGCGATGAAAGTAATCGCGAAACGCACAAGCTATAACGTGTCTGGTATAACAAACGATTTCTCTGCATTGCCGTGGCGTAATTTCATCCCCCTTTAGAAATTGTTCTGGCTAATAAAAAGTAGAAAAAGGCAGAGATTGGATACAAAATACTTTCCTGTAGAAGTTATCGATTCGCTAGCTCCACATAAGCAACTGTTCACGCTAATGGGACTAACGGTCTGGAAACCTGTATTATGTTCATAACATAACCGGAGCTCTCTCTAGCTGTCGCGTACTATCCGTAACGCGCCCATTTTCCGCGAGCAAACGCTGGTCATTCCGGCGCAATATGCAAACCATTACCACGGGCAATTCCGAAAAGACCGTTTAGCCTGGAGCTTTCGCTCCTCCATCATATACCAGTGCAGAAGCTGTTCGTTACTCCACGCTAACGACACACCACAGTTATGCACACAGACCAGCAGGTCCTCATAGTACCCACCTATAGTACACACCTAACAGTCCATAAGTTGTTGGTCCACTTTTTGCTGCTCCTCACTGTCCATGTTTCCCTTTAAACTCAGACCCACCGGATTTCTACAGTCTCCGGTCTACACTTGGGTATGTCGACCCGTTATACAAATGTGTCTCGGGTGGATTCTAGCTTTCCCTTAATCCTAGCTATAGAGTAGAAAAACCCTTGTACTCACCACAGTAGCTTTAGGTAGATAGCAAATTCGAGCTTGAGCTGCCAGACTTTCGCACTGCGTCCTCCCCTTTCGTCACTGCGTTTATTAGAACAAGTTCATTTCATTAGATCTAAATGCATGTACAGCGTTTGATTGCGGAATTACCCCGCCGATTCCTTAGATCAAATGGCAGACGCGTTTCACGTTTCACACTAGGGAGGCGGACCCAGAAAACTGCGTTCTCCCACCTTGTCCCGCCCAGCTCCGCCCTCCACAGAGCTGGCCAATCAGAAGAAAGTGGGCACACAGGGAGGGGGGGCCATAGCAGAAGAGCCGTCCAAACAAGGCGTTTCAGGCAGAGACTACAATAGAATACAAATGGTGATTTTTGAGGATGGCAGTATGAGATAAATAAGGACCCTTTTTTGGACTTTGAAAGATCAGGAGTACTCTAGGGGAGTCTAAGATCAAAATATAAACTTGGAAATGTAGTATAATAGGGCACCTTTAAATAGAACCTGTCTGACTAAGTGAAGTAGGCTAAAAGATCTCAAAAAGCGGCAAATCATGCCGTAATCTAAAGAAAATCGTGATCAGATGACAAAGTCATTGTCATCTATCAGTCTGGACAGGGTTACAAAGCCATTTCTAAGGCTTTGAGACTCCAGCAAACCATGGTGAGAGTCATTATTCACCAATGGAGAAAAATTTAAACAGTGATGAACCTTCCCAGGAGTGGCTGGCCTACCAAAATTACTCCAAAAGTGCATCGACGACTCATCCAGGAGGTCACAAAAGAACCCAGAACAACATATAAAGAACTGCTGGGATCACTTGACTCAGGTGAAGTCAGTATTCATGATTCAACAATAAGGAAGAGACTGGGCAAAAATTGCATCCATAGGCGAGTTCCAAGGAGAAAACCACTGCTGACCAAAAAGAATACAAAGGCTCATCTAACATTTGCCAAAAAACATCTTGATGATCCCCCAGACTTTTGGGAAAATATTCTGTCTGCTGACGAGACAAAAGTTGAACTTTTTGGAAGGTGTGCGTCCCGTTACATCTGGTGTAAAACTAACACAGCATTTCATAAAAAGAACATCATACAAACAGTCAAACATGGTGATGGTAGTGTGATGGCCTGGGGCTGCTTTGCCGCTTCAGGACCTGGACAACTTGCTGTAATTGATGGAACCATGAATTCTGCTCTCCACCAGAAAATCCTGAAGGAGAATGTCAGACCATCAGTTTTTGATCTCAAGTTCAAGCGCACTTGGGTTATGCAGCAGGACAATGATCTGAAACACACCAGCAAGTCCACCTCTGAATGGCTTAAAAAAACAAAAGTTTTGGAGAGACCTAGTCAAAGTCTGGACTTAAATCCGATTGAGATGCTGTGGCATGACCTTAAACAGGCCGTTCATGCTCGAAAACCCTCCAATGTGGCTAAAATAAAACAATTGTGCAAAGAGTGGGCAAAAATTCTTCCACAGCGATACGAAAGACTCATTGCCAGTTATCGCAAACGCTTGATTGCAGTTGTCGCCGAGGGTGGCACAACCAGTTATTAGGTTTAGGGGGCAATTACTTTTTCACATAAAGCCAGGTAGGTTTGGATAGCTTTTTCCTTCAATAAATGAAATCATCATTTAAAAACTGCATTTCAGGTCATCTTTGTCTAATATTCAAATTTGTTTGATGATCTGAAAGATTGAAAGGTCCCCTATTATGCTATATGTGACCTGTTAAGCAAAAAGGATACTATCCTCCAGGAAGTAGTTTTTGAGACATTCGCTTAAATAGAAAAGCAAACTCACTTACTCACTACTTAATGCAGGTTTTTGTATACAAGTGTTGCTTCTAAACCCTCAAAACTTTGTCCTGTAGCATATCTGACATGCAGAATTCAATTAAAGCAAAAATCTCCAAATCCATGTTTTGGTTGGATAGTACCCTTTTTGCATGACATGTCACATATTTATTCGTTTAAAATATGTCCAATGGGTCTTTAACATCTTAAGACCTGTCGCCCACATGCGTGGACATCACATTTTGAGTTATATTACCACAGTAGTTAATTCTGCTTGACTGGGGCCTTATGACCACATGTGTGGACACTTACACTACTATCTAGTGGTGTCAGAAGAGTACAACATACTACACAAAAAATTCAAAATGGCGGCGAGCGCAAGTGAAAGGTTGGGTGGCCACTTCAAACCCAAACATTGACAAGGTAAGATGTCCAATCATATACTGGACAAAGAAAGTTAGGGATCACTCTGATTTTTAATATTGAAATATGATATGGAACATAATTTGAACTATCAAATATTTCAAATTCGAAAATTGGGGTGATCCCTAATTTTCTTTGTCCAGTATATTTCATGGCTTATTCTTGTTTAAATATGTATAAAAGCGTTGTAACTTTGCCATGACCTGCAAATTTGACAAAAATTAGTAAATGTAAAGATCTAGTATGCTGCTAAACACGATGTACATGTATGTGTACAGAGGGACTTAGCTTTGTTGAAAATAAATGTGCCTAGTTTTTATACTTATCAGGTTCCAATAAGCCCAAATAGCAAAGAGAAATAGTATCAAACAAGAGCTCAGATCTTAAGAGGTTAAAATAATATTAAGAATTAAGTTACCAAAAAAAAAAAAAACCCACACGCATCCAGGCTAAGTGAGACATCCTCCCTCTGTGCCGGCCTTTTATCTGTGCCGGCCTGAAGCACGAGCCGTTTTGAAATGGGCGGGAGGCTATGCGAATGAGGCGCTGCTCTGATTGGCTGCCTGGCCGCTTTGATTCCAGGGGAGGGTGCAGGCCGAAAAACCAAAAACCAAGATAGCTGGTATTTCATGACAGCCTTCTGCGGCATCTATTGCTGTAAGACCGTACATGTTTGATCCCGAATCCGACCCCGAATGGAAGGAGGATTTTATTGAGGTGTTGCAGCAACATTTAGCAGGATGTCAATGAGTGGTGAGTTGAAATTTTAGTGTTTTGCTCGTACCTTCTCGCCTTACATGCATGGGGTTGTAGCTGTACTTTTATGTAGCCATATACCCACTTATCCGGAAGAAACTTAGCAAAAAGATCCTGATGACCATTTCTACCAAAACAAAACACAATTCTGATACTAAGCTACTGATTGAACTTGTAGCAAAACACACACAAACAGTGTAAGTGTCACTTATGTGGAGCTAGCAAATCGATAACTTGTACCGAAAAGAATTCCATATCCAATCTACATATTTTTCAGCTTTTAATTAACCATAACAATTTTTAAAGGGGACTGAAATTCCGCAGCAGCAATGCAGAGTAATCGTTTGTTATACCAGACACGTTATAGCTTGTGCGTTTGGAGATTGCTTTCACCGCGGTAGCTTCAGAGATCTAGCCCAGATATTGGTGAAGTATCCGGCTGACCCCAGTCATGGATAAGTAAAACGATTGTTTCACAAACAGGGGAAAACAAAACCAAACACGTACCCCAAGCTCTGCAAAACATACTTCTGGTCTAACAGCAGCCTTTTCAGACCAACTTTGCAGACACATGCATACCAGTTGGCTTTAACTGTTGCGGCTACGGTCATGTAACATTATGATAAACTACCACCATGATCCTAACCAAAATAACACAAGCATACCAATCTGATTACTGCACATAAGTTAACTAGGAGCATTTTTAAGTAGCACGGCACGCAAAGTAACATGCGGGAGTAACCAAGCATTCATAACAACGACAGAGACTAAGGTTAGTGTGCAATACAGGTTTGATAGACCGTATGTTCTGTTAGCATGAACAGTTGCTTATGTGGAGCCAGCAAATCGATTACTTCTACAAGAAAGAATTATGTATCCAATCTGCATATTTTTCGGCCTTTTATTAGCCATAACAATTTTTAAAGGGGAATGAAATTCCACAGCAATGCAGAGAAATCGTTGGTTATACCAGACACGTTATAGCTTGTGCATTTTGCAATTGCTTTCACCACGGTAGCATCAGAGAGCTAGCCCAGATATTGGTGAAGTATCCGGCTGACCCGGCCATGGAAAAGTAAAACAGTCGTTTCACAGTAGGAGTAAACAAACCCAAACACGTACCCCAAGCTCTGCAAAACCTACGTCTGGTCTAACTGCAGTCTTTTTGGCCCAACTTTGCAGACACATACAGCACCTCTCCAGTTAGCTTCATCTGTAGTGGCTACAATCAGGCAACGTTGTGATGAAACTGCCACATTGATGCTAACCGAAATAACACAAGCATTACGATCAGAATGACTGCATATAAGTTAACCAGGAGCATTTTAAAGTAGCACAGCACGCAAGCAGACATGCGGAGCTAGCAACGGAGCGGTCATAACAACAGAGACAAACGTTACCCTGCAATATAGGTTTTACAGACATTAAGTTCCGTTACCGTGAAAAGTTGTATCAAGCATCCAAATTACAAACAAGTATAAAAAGTTAGCTTCAAATGAGGTTTATGTTCACACACCTTCTGTTGACTGTCCCCTGATATTACTCTTGGATATTTAGGACACAAACATGAGCAACAGTAACTTGGCTACGTTTGCCGCAGTGCTACAGCCACATTCAACAGGCTATCACGTTAGGTAGGCTTATGCAGGAAAGCAACTTACAGCTTCTGCATCTGTGAGTCACGGACAGTCACGACCGATCCAGGCTTTATCTTCAGATATTTTACAAAGCCTGCGTTTGAGGCCAGTTGTTAGTGCTAACTATCATTAGTGGTCCTGCTAGCCACCCGTAACACGTTAGCTTCACTTACATTACTTGCGGTTATATTGTTACTTACAGCCTGTGGCTCCGAGCGCTTGATCAATGCAACTGCTTCAGGTTTGAGAAGCAGCTAATCCGGCATGAAATTATCCTTTATTGACAAAGCTGTTATTGGTGAAATGCAGCACAAACAGCTAACGTTCCCTTTGACCGTGGCTGTTTGCCACCAGCAAACAAAAAAGCTACCCACTGATCTCTGGTGGCATCGTCTTTTGGAAGAGAAAATAGTTGTGCTTTTCTTTCGGATCCAAAAAAAAAAACAGACGAGCAGCTTTGGGAGAGATACTGACAAAACTGCACCTCAAATAATCTGCGGTTCTTCTGCTTCTTCTTTTGTATTTCCAGTTGTGTAGACGCTACTAAGGCGTAATATGATCCACGGTCATTTGTGTCTGCTAGAGTAGTTTCCGGGGTGGGCAGATCCAGCACAGTGATTGGCTAAGGCTAGGTCTGTATTAATTGGATGGCACAACTTGACGTCAGGTTTTGCCCAGATCTCATGAAGATCTCGGAACGAGCTGTTCAGAGAGGAAATCACGTTCAAGAAATCACGTTCTTGGATTACGGCAAAACTCCTGTATCTTATGTTTAGAAACTTTGCAGAGGTTGAGTATGGACATCCAACATCATAACATAACGAATATGTATTAAAAGAAGGATCAGCATAATAGGTCCCCTTTAAGTGTGACAAATAGGCAAAAAAATAAGAAATCAGGAAGGGGGCAAATACTTCTTCACAGCACTGTATGCCATGAGATGCCCTTTCAGAACAAGGGCCCTCCAAATGCAATGTAGTAAGACAGAACACTCATTTCAATCCTATCCCTTTTGTGGCATGTTTGCAACACATTCAGTATATTCAATAGTGTGCACATGCAGGTCTTTTACACCTAATGTACCAATACATGCGCACAGATACGCACACATTGTAGTATGAACAGTAGTAAAGACTCACAAACAATTATTAACAATTAGCAAAAGACCAAAGGACACAGATTCGCCATTGAAATGCAGGTAACCCTAGCTTGGTGTAGATATACCAGAATTTCTTCTGAGAGATCACGCCAGCACTGCGAACAGGGTGGAGAGCAGAGACCATGTGCCAAAACAACTCTCAAGACAATCACAAGTTCTCATAATCCTGCTTGCACAAGATTAAAGCCAGGCTCCCTGGAGACATCGCTGAGTGGTGGAGGTGGCTAGCTACCATTAAGAAGATTGGGTCTTTCCCTGTCACACTGGCAGAGTTTCTCAATGTTAAATACACCCGTAGTGTATTTTATTTGTCCAGCAAAATTTATCACTCCTCTCCTCTTCATCTTAAATATGTCGATTCCGAGCAATCTTACATTGGTATCAGCTGCAACGAAAGCTATTTTTTATACCACATTTTTGATTCTTAATACATGCCAAAAAAAGTCACTCGCTCTATTTTGTTGGACAGCCTTTAACTTTGATTATTACCGTGGCATCATTTTGAAAGGCTTTATGCAATGTCACAAGATTTATTTCTGTCCAGAGTTGCACTAATTTTTCACTAAGATCTTGCATTGATGATGAGAGTCAGACACGTGCGTAAAGTCTTCTCAACCACACACAAAAAATTCTCATAGGAGTTAAGGTCAGGACTCTGTGGTGGCCAATCCATGTGTGAAATGATGTTTCGTACTCCCTGGACCACTCTTACATAATTGGAGCCCGATGAATCCTGGCATTGTTATTTTAGAATATGCCTAAGACTTCAGGAAAGAAAAAAATCCATTGAAGGAAAAACCTGGTCATTCAGTACATTTATTTATTTACTTTTTATTAATTCACAAAATCTCCAAAGCGGAGAATACAAAAACATAATGTATAAAACATATATACAATGAAATTAAAAGCATTTCAAGAAAAGGTCTACCAAAACATGCTCATTTGATTCCCTTCAGTTAAAATTTGGATCATTCAATAAAAATCTCAGTGAATCAATAGCACCATTCTCTTGGTGAGACAAACAGCCCCCAATCCACCTCCTTCCAAGGACAACTTGGAGGGGATTAGCACCAAGGGATACCACTCTTTCGAGGAGAGTGCCAGGTTCTGTAGCACCATATAAAACAGTGTTTCCCACAGAGCAGGAAGCAATGTGTGGTGGCAGACCGGGGAGGAGGGTACATGCTTCTTATTTTGTTGGGGGGGAGATGCCTTTCCTTTGCATGTGGAATGCAATACAGAAAATCGTGTTGGGGCGGAATCCATTTCTGGCGGTCCGAGTTAATTCTGTGCCGGCCCGCCACAAAGTGGCCTATGTGTGGGAGACCCTGTAAGATAAATCTGGACAAAAGCAGAGAATTTAAACTTCTCGCAGGCGACTCCTGTGTAAAAATATTTCTACATGAATCACAAGGTCTTTGATGAAATTTATTTTCAATGTTTTCAATTCTTAATTCTTTCAGTAGTGGACTATGGTGACACCTCAAAGGTAAACCCTTATCGTTAAAATAGTTTAAATGAAATAAGACCATTTGAAAGGTCTTTATACTGTTCCATTGCCTCCAATGATCTTATTTCAACTATTTAAACGATCATGAAGCACACGCATTGCTTCCAACCCCTAAATAAAGAAAAGCATGAGAAGTCTGGAGTCATAACGCAGGTGAAACTGGTAAACCTCCATGCATAAGGACTTCAATTCCGTGCGAGAATCTCTTACACATGCGTTGATTGAATAATTGCTGACTACAATTGCTGAATTGAGCGGTCACAAATTTGACTGCTCCATATTTCAACCTACATTGAGGTCCCAAGTTTTTATCAATTTTTCCTGAAACTAGAGTTTGTGGACTGCAACTTAAAGTGAAAAAAATCCTGGAAACTCCATGTAGGTTGTTGCTAGCGCCACCCGAAGTCATAAGCGATGCCATTTCCGACACATGAAAATTGGGTCCTGGTTCCATCCTACAAAAAGGTCCCAAACAAATTACAACTGTTTTCCAATCTTTGCATCTTTCGTGTGTGAATCCGTTAACAATTTACATATCACATTCAATACACTTACCTGTGACCTTTTTAGTGATAGAAGTCATTGAATTTTCACGAAGTCAAGTTTGACCTTCGAAGGTAAATATGAAGGTCACCAAATGAAAGTTCATGTATGACTTCCTATACTTCTCCACTACAAACCTGCACTCTATCTGTAACAAATGTTGCTGATGTAAGTCATTAAAATTTCACTGTAAAGTTTGGCCATTGAAAGTCACTGAAGGTTGAGTTCAAGGTCACCAAATGAAACTTCATACATGATTTTCTGTATGCCCACAATACAAACCTAGGCTCTATCTGTAATCGTTTTGGTGATAGAAGTCATTGAAATGACACTATATGAAGTTTGACCTTCGAGGGTCACCGATGGTCAAATTTAAGGACACCAAATGAAAGTTCATATGACTTCCTATAGTGTTCAATACACATATGTTCCCAATCTTCAATAGTTTCAAGCCTAGAAGGCTTTCAAAATTGTAACATTTTGCTTGACCTCAAGTTTGACCTTTCAAGGTAATCTGAGGTCAACTTTAACTTGGCCAAAATACAGGTCATATATGACTTTCTATATGTCGACAATACAAACTCGATCTCTATCTGCAACTATTTAGCTTCCACAGGCGATTTTGCCCATTCTCCAGAAGACCCAATGTTAAAGTACAGCGCCCCTATTAGATCCACTTCATTGATTCAATCGAAATGGCACTCGCACTGTGCATTAAGTGTAACAAGGTGAGTTGATTGCCAGATTTAGAAAAGTTAGTTTTTGAGAAATATTTTTTGAAATTTCAAGTCCTATCTTTTCACATTGTTAATATTTCCCTTGACCTCGAGTTTGACCTTTCAAAGTCATCTATGGTCAAATTTAATATTGCCAAAATATAGGTCATACGTGACTTCCTATATGTCAATAATACAAACTTAATCTATATCTGCAACCATTTGGCCTCAAGAGGCCATCTTTCTTATTCTCCATAAGACCCAATGTTAAAGTACGGTGCCCCCACTAGAGCCACTTCCATCGATTCAATCAAAATGGTGCTCGCAATGTGCATTGTTGGTACCAAGGTAAGTTGATTGCCCAATTTAGAGAAAATTTATTGCGCAGTTTTTGAGAAATATTTTTTTCAATTTCTCAGTCCTGTCTTTAAAGCTGCTGTAAGTGATTTTGTTTTTTTTAAAGGGGACCTACTATGCTGATCCTTATTTTAATAAATATAAGTAATGTTTTAATGTTTGATGTCCATACTCAACCTCTGTTAAGTTTCTAAACATAAGATACAGGGGTTTTGCCGTAATCCAAGAACGTGATTTCCTGAACCGCAGATCATTTGAGGTGCAGTTTTATCAGTATCTCTCTCAAAGCTGCTTGTCTGTTTATTTTTGGACGCAAAGAACAGCATGACTATTTTCAATTCCAGAAGACGATGCCACCAGAAATCAGTGAATAGCTTTATTGTTTGCTGGCGGCAAACAGCCATGGTCCAGGGGAACGTTAGCAGTTTGTGATCAGCGTTTCACCAAAGACAGCTTTGTAAATGGAGGATAATTCAACGCTGGATGTGTTTCAGCTGCTTCTCAAACCTGAAGCAGTTGCATTGATCAAGCGCTCGGAGCCACAAGCTGTAAGTAACGATATAAAAGCGAATAATGACACATAAGTGAAGCTGATGCTTTACGGGTGGCCAGCAGGACCGCTAACGATAGTTACCACTAACAACTGGCCTCAAACGCGGGCTTTGTAAAATATCTGAAGATAAAGCCTGGATTGGTCGCGATTGTCTGTGACTCACAGACATGGAAGCAGTAGTAAGTTGCTTTGAATGTGGCTGTAGCACTGCGGTTAACGTAGCTAAGTTACTGTTGCTCATTTTTGTGTCCTAAATATGCAAGAGTAAGAGGGGACATTCAACAGAAGGTGTGTGAACATAAACCTCATTTGAGGCTCACTTTTTATGCTTGTTTGTCATTTGGATGCTTGGTACAACTTTTCACAGTAATGGAACTTACTGTCTGTAAAACCTGTATTGCAGGGTAATGTTTGTCCCTGTCGTTGTTATGACTGCTCGGTTACTAGCTACCGCATGTGAGTTCGCGTGCTGTGCTACTTCAAAATGCTCCTGGTTAGCTTAATGCAGTAATTAATTCTGATCAGTATGCTTGTGTTACTTCGGTAAGCATCAATGTGGCAGTTTCATCACAACGTTGCCTGATTGTAGCCACTACAGTTGAAGCTAACCAGAGAGGCGTTGTATGTGCCTGCAGAGTTGGTCTGAAAATGCTGCAGTTTGACCAGAAGTAGGTTTCGCAGAGCTTTGGGTACGTGTTTGGGTTTGTTTACAGCAGCTGTGAGACTATCGTTTTACTTATCCATGACCGGGGTCAGCCGGATACTTCACCAATTTCTGGGCTAGAAATTAAAAATTTTCAATCAAAAATTGTTATGGCTAATAAAAAGCTGAAATATATGTAGACTAGATGCGGAATTCTTTTCGGTACAAGTTACTGATTTGCTAGCTCCACATAAGCAATGCTTACGCTGTTTGTGTTTGTTTAGCTATACGCTCATTCAGTAGCTTGGTGTCGGAATTGTGTTTCATTTTGGTAGAAATGGTCATCAGGAGCCTTTAGCTAAGGTTCTTCTGGATAAAGGGTACATGACTACATAACAGTACAGCTACAACCCCACAACCTCACGCATGCAAGGTGAGACAGTACTAGCAAAACACTAAAATTTCAACTTACCACTCATTGGTATCCTGCTAAACATTGCAACACCTCAATAAAATCCTCCTTCCGTTTGGGGTCGGATTCGGGATCAAACATGTACGGTCTTGCAGCAGTAGATCTCGCGGTAAGCTGTCCTGAAATACCTGCCATCTTGGCTTTCTAGTTTTTCGGGCCTGCACCCTCCCCCTGGAATCGAAGCAGCCAGGCAGCCAATCAGAGCAGCGCCTGATTTGCATAGCCGCCCGCCCATTTCAGAACGGCTCATGTTTCAGGCCTGCACAGATAAAAGGCTGGCACAGAGGGAGGATGTCTCACTAAGCCTGGATGCATGTGGTTTTTTTTGTAATTTAATTCTTAATATTATTTTAACCTCTTAAGACATTTCAAACGACTAAAAATAGCATAATAGGGGACCTTTAGAAAAGTGTTAAATAGCTCCACATTCCGACAGAGATCATTTATTTAGAGTTTCTGGTCGATGACACAGGTCTCTCAGTCACGGTCTTCTGCAATAAAGCAGCATATAAAATTCTGGAGTCGACGACTGCCGCTATCCAATCAGGTGAGATAATGCCATAAAGATGCGTTTCTCTCTGCTTGTGAATGCACAGAGCTGAATCTGCATTGTTAGTGCGCCATCTACCAGAAAAATTAATAGCAGTAATGCAATAGAAGAACAGATGAAGCCTCCAATCCTAGTGCTTCGGGAGACGGCGTACGCAATTAAACAGCGAACGCGCCAAAGAACGGTAGAGGAACAAGAGCTGTATTTATATCGGTGCCACTTTAAATGGGGAAAACTGAAGGTATCAAAGGGTTTAAAAAGCGATGCACAGCTTGCCTTGCTGCTACTGGACAGGTAAGCTTTGTTTTATTCTGTTGTAGTTATGCAGTTTTATCAGCCTCGGATAGTCCTGTTGGTGGTTTTTAATCCTGCTGATATCCGTTTATGAATGAACCATCATCGTTTGTGGCCGACCACAGCTTGCTTAGCAGTGTAACAATAGCATTTGTGGCTATAGGACACTAGCTAGTTTTAGCTAATACCTTCAAAAAGCCATTCATACCGAAGTGACTGCATGGATGTAATGTGTCGTTGGTCCATGTTTTCAGTGAGGCTTTCACACAACAATCACTGAGAGTGTCTGTTCATATTTTGTAATGTAACTGAGTCGCTACTCTCCTCTGCCTGTCGGAAACCCATGAGCATTCCTGTGCGAGGCTCTGGGATGGGGGGCGGGGACTGCTTACAGAGGCTTCAGGCAAGAAACTGCAAAAACGACCAAATCAGTGACAGCAGCTTTAACATTGGGGCCAAAATTTCAAGGGCCCATAAAACAGACAAAAATGATTCAATCAAAAATCCGAAAACAACATCTGGAGATAAGGTCCAGTAGAATTTTTGGCAATCTTACCTGAAAACTCATCAGGCCAAAGAAAGAGAAAAAATAATCCGGACAACGGATGAAGGACGACAGATGACAAACGCCACACCACGACAATAGCTTAAAAAAAAGTTTTGTTTCCTCGACCCTGAAATGTGTTATACATCTCTATAGTGCCATTGGACCTATGTGTCTCTATAGTGTCTTTGGTCCATTGGACCACGTGAGCGAATGAAAATGGATGCCCTAGCACAAGGATGCAGAGCAGCAAATGTGCATAGTTTGTAATCTCATTCACCTCCATTAAACCCTTGCACACGGGAAACGCACATACGCGGGCTGGCTCGCTAACCTGCATGCTGAGAACCGCAAATGCGCGGAGTGCTTTGTTGACCACCGTGGCCTGATTTGAGTATGCGGGCGCGCAGCCGTGGCCGGGATTGTTGGCGAGCTCTTGTGACAATCAGCAAAGAAGTACTTCATGCACATTCCTTGCCTGTTTGCTGTGATGATTGCCAGGAAAAATATTCTATCCATAATTTTTGGATGATGGCACAACACGAAAATAGAAACTGAATTTTTTTTTCACTCTGTGTAAATGAATACAGAAAAATCAAAAAATATACATCACTCAGTCACATTCCAGCACACCCGTTGCGTGTGGTACAGTTTGTAACATGGTTCAATGCACAAACTAACTTCTCAAGTGTCATCTGAACCGGGACTCACAGCAAACTTTGTTCTTGGAAGAGACGATGCACTGCTTCCGTGGTTTTTGGGTCTTTGCCATGGGTGGATGTCTTTCCAAGAAGTGTTGCCCAGAAGTCTGTTCGGAGCTGGCGACTCCGCCCATTCTCTTCCCTAAACTCACATCTTCAGGTCAGGATAGACACCCAATGAACAATCAGGTACTTCATTATTCTAACCCAATATTAGTACAAAATCATTCACGGCAATCGCCTCATAGCAGTTGTATATTGATACCACACACCATCCAGCATACCCATCCGCAAAAACGTGGTTCCTGGCCACAGGAACAGATAACCCGCACACACATGCGGGTCCCACCTGACTGTCTCGTATGTATCGCATATACACCAGTCACTTAAGCATTCAGTCGAATACAAAACCGTACACAAGGGGCGAAACACACATGGAACTGTAGAGGAATTATTTACAATAAACAATACGTCTCTCAGGGCAGGACAATGCCCAGTTTCATACACCTGTCACCTCAACGTTCCTTGTCTTTGAATCAATGTAAAATGTTATTCCAGAGAAGGAAAAGGAATTCCAATGAAGGAGATGGTGAGGGTTAGAGTTGCTCCAGTCTGGTCTACCTACCGCCAGAAACCCATGTACAAGGAAAAGTACTCTGATGTAGAGAAGTCATATTGCCAAAATATGTGTATTATCAAGATTATCAATCCTGTCTCAGCTGAATTTCTGGCTGATGTCCTTGCTTTAATCTAAGGTGTAATAAAAGTCTACAGACTTCGTAGCTTACATGGCTATTCAGACTGCAAAGAATTTTCAAAATGCTCAAACTCTTTGGTATGCAAATGTGAAATGTATTGGTAAAAATATTACTCCTAGTGATCCAAAAGGGTCTTTGGCAGAAAATGGCCAAAATGTTTACAGGCATCGAAGATTTTTGAAACTGAAGACAGATCAAAGTTGGCACGAAATGGTCACAGGTCCCGAATAACCCCTGGTAACTGAAAAGTATTTTGGCTGCAAATAACTAAATTGTTTTTGAAAATAAAAAAAAATCGTGAAAGTGGGACTGGATCGAAGTTGGCCCGAAATGAGCCCTGGTGACGCAAATGGGTTGTAGTTTGACCCAAAACACCCAAAATGTTGATCAAAATTGAAAATTTGTGTAAGTAGACCCGGTTCAAAGTTAGCCGGAAATGCTCCCACTTCATCCCTCGTAAGCCAAAGTGTTTGTATTTTGGTACAAAACACCCCAAAAGTTGACTCAAATTAAAAAATTGTGAATGTTGAGCTGGGTTGAAGTCAGCCCAAAATGGTGCCAGATGACCCCTGGTGACCCCAAAGGTCACATTTTGGCCCAAAACACCCAAAAAGTTGACCAAAATAAAAAAAATTTATGAGAGTTGAGTCTGGTCAAAGTAGGCCTGAAATGGAGCCAAATGACCAATGGGGACCCAAAATGGTGATATTTTGCCAAGATTACTCTAAAAGTTGACAAATATGGAAAAATCGTGAGAGTGGAGTCCAATCTAAGTTGGCCCAAAATGGTCCCAAATGAAGCCTGGTGAGCCAAAAGGGTCTATTTTACACCACAACACCACAAAAGTTAATCAAAATCAAAAGATTCTACACAAAATTCACTTTTTTTAAACAAAGCGACAAGGTTAATAGACTGTTTCAGAGTAAGCACAAGATTTTTTATGCGTATGTGTAAGATGAAGTTTGTATGGCAAGAAGAAGTGTCATAGCATCTATCAAAACCTATGTTAGTGAGCGATAAGCAATTTCACGGGTTAAAGTGCAAGAATTACGGCAGATGTGCATTTGAACATAAACCGCGTGGGAATGAAAAGGGCTGAACTGATTGAAGCGATTGTTGACGAACAGAGCCTCACGAGAGAAAATACTGGCCCCACAACCAAGACTATAAGTGCTACAGTAGCCTACGAGGAGGTCGGATATATCGCCGTCTTGACCACTGATTTAATACTCCCTATTAAATTTCTTCATGTGTATGATCACATTGTGGAGAAGAGTGGCAGAAACAACAAGTGTTTAGACCGGGGTATCAAACACTTTGATGAAGGTGACATCCAGGAATGGTGATACAAACTGGTAAGCATTACTAGCTGCCATTGGACATGTTGGATAGCAGTGATAATTATATGTATACAGTTACAGCCTGCTGGCTGTTAAACCCGTTTGAGTAGATATAGACATCCGCGGATGAGGAGGTGTTCTATTTACGCACGAAGTTACAAAATGAGTCAAGTTGATAGCACCACACGTACTAAATAATTAACCTTACTGCAGCATGCAGTAATCATGAAACGACAGACGTATTTTGCTCTCCTGTGATCTGGAAAAACCTAGTATGTGAGTCACTTTTGGTAGAAACTGAGTTTAACCTTCATTTGCAGTAATTGAAAGTGGTAAAAATCTTAAAACACTAGCTATAAGTGTCATTTGAACTTTCAAAATCAAGTTTCTATCATTTTTTCCTGTTAGGAAAAGTCCAGAACCTGAAAGTTTTTGTTCAATTGCACAAAAAAATTCTGAACAATCCGTCCAGCCGTTTCGGAGAAAAAGACCAAAGTTTACAGACGACGGACGCAAACCCATTACAATAGCTTATATGGCCTTCAGCCATGTAAGCTAAAAATATACAGTGCTGTGATAAAGTATTTGCCCCCTACCTGATTTTTTTTTTTTTTTTTTTTGCATATTTGTCACACTTTAATGTTTAGGATCATCAAAAAAATTAATATTAGACAAAGATAACCTGAGTAAATACAAAATGCAGTTTTTAAATGATGATTTCATTTATTGAGGGAAAAAGCTATCCAAACCTACACTACAGGCCAAAAGTTTCGAAGCAAGGCCAATACAGGCCAAGATTTGTGGGTCGGAAGTTTGTTTTGCAGCAAGAGAATGACCCTAAGCATTCTTCCAAGCTCTGTCAGGGTTACCTAGACAAAAAAGAAGAGGAAGGTGTTGGAAAGATGGTTTGGCCCCCTCAGTCTCCAGACCTCTCCCCAATTGAGCTTGTGTGGGACAAATTGGATCGATTTATCAGAAAAGTGCGTCACACGAATCTGCAGTTTTCTCATTGATGAACTTTTAGAAAGCTTGGAATGCAATTCCTGGCATATACTGTACCTTAAAAAACTTGTGGAACGAATGCTTCGTATATGCCATGCTGTTCTTAAAGCAAGAGGAGGTTAGAAGAAAGCAAAAGTCTAAAAAAAAAAAAAAAGAAATACCTGATAATTTGAGAAAAAATGTATTCTGATAAGTGATTCTTTATATAATAAAAATGTTTATTTTGTTGCAAAGTATGACCTTTTTTGGACAAATTTGATCTTGCTTCCAAACTTTAGGCCTGTATTGTACCTGGCCCTGTGTGAAAAAGTAATTGCCCCCTAAACCTAAAAACTGGTTGTGCCGCCCGCGGCGACGACAACCACAATCAAGCATTTGCGATAACTGGCAAAGAGTCTTTCATATCGCTGTGGAGGAATTTTGGCCCACTCTTCTTTGCAGAATTGTTTTAATTCAGCCATATTGGAGGCTTTCGAGCATGACCGGTCCGTTTAAGGTCGGATTCAATCAGATTTAAGTCCGGACTTTGACTAGGCTACTCCACAACCTTAATTTTGTTTTTTTTTTTTTTTTTTTTAAGCCATTCAGAGGTGGACTTGCTGGCGTGTTTCGGATCATTGTCCTGCTGCATAACCCAAGTGCGCTTGAGCTTGAGATCAAAAACTGAAGGTCTGACATTCTCCTTCAGGATTTTCTGGTAGAAAGCAGAATTCATGGTTCCATCAATTACAGCAAGTTGTCCAGGTCCTGAAGCAGCAAAGCAGCCCCAGACCATCACACTACCACCACCATGCTTGAATGTAGGTATGATGTTCTTTTATGAAATGCTGTTTTAGTTTTACACCAGATGTGACGGGATGCACACCTTTCAAAAAGTTCAACTTTTGTCTCGTCAGTCCACAGAATATTTTTCTAAAAGTCTTGGGGATCATCAAGATGTTTTTTGGCAAATGTGAGATGAGCCTTTGTGTTCTTTTTGGTCAGCAGTGGTTTTCGCCTTGGAGCTCTCCCATGGATGCCATTTTTTGCCCAGTCTCTTTCTTATTGTTGAATCATGGACACTGACTTAACTGAGGCAAGTGAGGCCTGCAGTTCTTTAGATGTTGTTTTGGGTTCTTTTGTGAACTCCTGAACGAATCGTCGATGCACCCTTGGAGTAATTTTGCTAGGCCGGCCACTTCCGGGAAGGCTCACCACTGTTCCAATTTTCTCCATTTGTGGATAATGGCTCTCACCCTGGTTTGCTGGAGTCACAAAGCCTTAGAAATGGCTTTGTAACCCTTCCCAGACTGATCGATGTGAATGACTTTGTTTCTTATCTGTTCCTGAATAGCTTTAGATTGCAGCATGATGTGTTGCTTCTTGAGATCTTTTAGCCCACTTCACTTTGTCAGAGAGGTTCTATTTAAGTGATTTCTTGGTTCAACAGGTCTGGCAGTAATCAGGCCTGGGTGAAGCTAGTGAAATTGAACTAAAAAAAAGTGCCTAATCACAGTTAATTCATGTTTTAACAAGGGGGGGCAATTTACTTTTTCACATAGGGCCAGGTAGGTTTGGAAAGCTTTTTTTTTCCCTTAATAAATGAAATCATCATTTAAAAACTGCATTTTGTATTTACTCGAGTTATCTTTGTCTAATATTAAAATTTGTTTGATGATCTGAAACATTTAAGTGTGACAAATATGGTAAACAATAAGATTTCAGGAAGGGGCAAATACTTTTTCGCAGCACTGTAGCATGAACTAAGCTTCAACTGAGCCAGTGCAGTACAGTCTCATTTGCTTTAGTTATGTTCTTTTTAGTCAGTGAAAAAAGACTGTACCCATTGCCTAAGCCAGGGGCATAGCTGTCTCATCAGATAATAATCAAACCACAACAATGAAAAGAGCATTATAGGCACAAGTTCTGCAAAGGAAATAAAAGATTAGAGCAATTTCCACAGAAGACATTGTGAACAGTTCAATTTCCTAACAAATGTCAGCAGGACTAGACTGTCATGGAAATGAATGGCATAGATCAGGATAAGAAAATGCATGTGATTCCTAATAAAGTATGCTAATGCCTCGGTCCCACTGGGGAAAAAAATCATCAGCAATGTGGAAATGGACAAATTTTCTCCTGATGCTTTTGCCGTGATGCTTTTGAGTAGTCGCATTAGAAATTGCACCAAGTAGGCATCGGGGATGGTCCGGTGAACGTTCACTGATGCTTCGGCTATGGTCACAAAGCTTCTGGGAATGTCCCCCGAACAATGCCTGTGAAACATCGGGGATGGCTCCTGATGCTCGGGAAAGCTCCGGGGTACCTTCGCCGATAATCGGCAAAGGTGCCCCGGAGCTTCTCTGAATTTAATACATCACCAGTGGAATATCCCCGTGGATCAGGGGATGCATCGGTGAGTACTTGCGAACCATCCCAGCTGCCTCGGGGAAGGGTTATTGGAGAGGTATATATTGTAGCGAGCTACAAGGTGCAACCAGCCTCTATAATTATCGAACATGTAACGATACGCTCAGAGGAACCAGTCGCAACTCAGGGATAATCCAAAAATTGTAAGCCTTTATTGCAAAAGGGTCAGGACCCGAAGACACAAGGATTGCCAAGCCAAAAACAATGTCCAAAAAGCGAAGTCGACTGGACAGGCAGGAGTCAAAACCAGTAAGGCAGATGTGCAACGGTACATAGACAGTAAGCCGAAACTCGCGGTCGAAATCCAGAAAGGTAGGTCATACACAAGGCATCCAAAACAGAAATCGTGGTCGTACAAAAACAGGTCAAAATCCAAAAAGGCAAAACAGGAATAGAAGGGCAATGGCAAAACAGTCGTGAAAAAGCAATAAACAAAAGGCATACGAGGAGCTCTGCACAGATGTAAATTGATCAACGTTCTGACAAAGAATGAACTGCAGTGAAGACTTTAAATAGACAAGAGGGAAGTCACATGCTATGCAGGGAACAGGTGAATTGGATAAGACTAATTACAGAGGTAAGCACACATGGGAAGTCCTAAACCACAAACAATTGGCAAAAACCAAAATGCGGACAGGTTCAACGCAGACAACCTATGACAGATAAACAGCTCCGGTCAAGGAGTTCTAAGTGCACAGTTAAGATTCCAGGACAGAGAGAGAAGCGTGTAAGCTGTAATCAAAGCAGAGTACAGGGAAAGCAAAAGGGGCGGAGTTACAGAGCAGAGCAGGGCAGAGTTAGTTATATTAGTAAATAGTGATATCTACACACCTAATCAAAATACGTGAATGTTAGTTGGTTAGTTTATGTACAGACAAAGGGATTAGTATACAGTAAAATTACCAGTACCAACTAAGCAGCCTAGCAGTTAATTAATATGGTAATTGCAGAAAAAAAAACTTCCGAAATCACCCGAAGCGTGTCTGCACGCAGACAGGGGAGTGCACTGGCATGATAACACAAATCACATCAGACATTACAGGGGAGACAATGTGCATTGCAATAAAGGAATGAATAAATAAACATGAAAAATAATAAATACAAAACCAGACAGATACAGATCATAACAGAACAGTTTGGATGGGAATCCAGTGCGAGACGCCAAGCAGGGTTTGGGAAAGAACTTTTTTTTTTTTTTTTTTTACAAAAACTGGTATCGCCAAATGAAAAGTTTCCTCTTTTTTTTTTTTAAATCACTCGCATTCACTCCACTTACTCCTGCCCCGAGTTACTTTGAACATTGTTTCCCCCTCTCATATTCCCCCTCTACCCTCTATTTGTACGATTTGTTTCCTTAATTTTTTCTCTTCATTTTGATACATAATTGAAGTTTGTTTAATGATGAAAAGGCTGTCGGGCATTGCTTTATTTAGCTGACTGCGACTTGCGTCTGGCAAGCGCATCTGGTTGTTATAATCTGTACTGCAGCAGCGTGATCTTTTCCTTTAGAAATTAATCAACTATTTTTTTATTATTATTTTTTTTTATTGAGTGGCTGGATGTACATATTTAGTTTTCTTGCAGGTTTCTAGGCTGGGGCCTGCAATTTGGGTTATTTATTTTCCACGGATAAATGTGTTTTTTTTCCCTTAACCTGTTCATTTTTTCTCTTGATGTAAATAATGTTATGATTTGAGCAAAAGGAAGTGCCTCTTTCTTTGTAGGTACAATACAAGTTATTTACTTTCTCATGGTTTTGTTGACGAGTTTTTCCGTAAAATGCTGTAGTGGAGCTGAACACAACTAATTTATTTTGGTCTGACAGACGACCTTGCGCCCGGACAAAACGTTGATAAAATAACTTTGTTTGGCTACGCTATAATATATGCACATTTTGGGCTCAGCATCATTCTCACTCCGACATGTACTTATATGAAGTGTACTTATAGTGCGCGCGAATGCAAAAATCCAGCCAATCAGCGCCATGGTAACAATGCACTTTTCAACCGTCGCCGAAATTTCGGCGAATATTCGGGGATGCAACCCCGACATCGGGACTGTGTCACAGAAAGGTCGCCGAACTTTCGCCGAAGATTCAAATATCCACGAAGGTCCCCTGATACTTTGGTGAGACATCACCGATGCTTCGGGGATGTCTTGGGGAAAACAATATAGTTCTGGAAAGCTCCGGCGAGACCTCCTCGGCCTGTTTTCCCGACAAAATGTCGGGAACACATCGGGAAAAATTTCAATGCAAGCATTGAAATTTTTCACAGTTCTCCCGATGCCTCCCGCTGGTTCCAGATGGCACGCGACGCTCCCGAAGCTTCCCCGGGACATCGGGGAACCTGTTCCTGACGTCTCCCGAGGTTCATCAATTTCCAGCGGGAGTACATCGCCGAGGCAAAAAGTGCCCAGTGGGACCGAGCCTTTAGGAACAAAGGTTGATTCGCTCAGAAAATCTGAACCTATACAGTACTGCATTAATGTTGTTTTCATTTGGCATAGTAGATGGACCCATGGAGGATTAGTGTCTCAGGTGCACAGTTTCCAAGCTACTGTGTGTACCTGGGCTGAAGCACACACACTTTTCAGCCACTCACAATGCTTTGAATCACACCTTTTTTGTCACAGTTCAACCATGAGTGTCGGCCACAAGAGAACACCAGGGTCATTCCGTGTCAACTCAGCCACCCATGTACAACCCCAGTTCCGAAATAGTAGGGAGAAAGTGTAAATTGTGAATAAAATCAAAACGCAATGACTTTCAAATCTCTCCACCCAGTATTGTATTCACAATAGAACAGAGATAACATAGCAAATGTTGAAGCTGAGAAATTTTACAATTTTCTCTATAAAATGAGCTCATTTCAAATTTGATGGCTGCTACAGGTCTCAAAAAAGTTGGGACAGGGGCCTGTTTACCATGGTGTAGCATCCCCTCTTCTTTTTAACACAGAGTGGAGGCGTCTGGGCATTGAGGAGACAGTTTGTTGAGTTTAAACCATTGGAATTTGATCCCACTCTTGTTTAATACAAGCTTCCAGCTGCTGGAGAGTTTTGGGTCTCCTTTGACGGACTTTTCATTTAATTATGCGCCAAATGTTCTCAATCGGTGAAAGATCAGGACTGCAGGCAGGCCAGTTCAGCACACAGACTCTTCTACTACGAAGCCATGCTGTTGTAATAGCTGCAGTATGTGGTTTTGCATTGTCCTGCTGAAACACACAAGGCCTTCCTTGGACTAGATGTCATCTGGAGGGGGGCATATGTTGCTCTAAAACCTTTATATACCTTTCAGCATTCATCATGCTTTTTAAAACATGCAAGTGTCCCACACCATATGCACTAATGCATCCCCATACCATCAGAGATTCTGGCTTTTGAACTGAACGCTGATAACAGGAGGGGTGAGCTTTCTCCTCTCTAGCCCGGAGGACACAACACCCATGATTTCCTACAAGAATGTCAAATTTGGACTTGTCTGACCACAGGACACTTTGCCACTTTGCTACAGTCCATTTTAAATGAGCCTTGGCCCACAGAACACGGCGGCGCTTCTGGGTCATGCTCAACAATGGCCTTCTTTTTGCATGTTTTTAGGTGGCATGTGTGGATGGCACGGCGGACTGTGTTTACAGACAGTGGTTCCTTGAAGTATTCCTGGGCCCATTTAGTAATGTCAATGACAGAATCATGCCGGTGAGTGACGCAGTGGCGTCTGAGGGCCCGAAGATCACGGGCATCCAGTCGAGGTCTTCGGCCTTGTCCGTTATGCACGGAGATTTTTCCAGTTTCTCTGAATCTTTTGATGATGTTATGCATTGTTGATGATGAGACCTTCAAAGCCTTTGCAATTTGACGTTGAGGAACATTGTTTTTAAAGTATTCCACAATTTTTTTTATGCAAGCTTTCACGGGTTGGAGAGTCTCTGGCCATCTTTACTTTTGAGAGACTCAGCCTCTCTAAGACATCCCTTTTATAGCCAATCAAGTTACACACCTGATGCCAGTTAACTTAATTACTTGCTCAATGTTCTTTCAGCTGATTCTCTTATATATTAATTGCTTTTTCAGCCCTTTTTTGCCGGTGCTCCAACTTTTTTGAGACCTGTTGCAGCCAAAAAATTTGAAATAAGCTCATATTGTGGATAAAAATGTAAAATGTCTCAGTTTCAACATTTGAAATGTTACCTATGTTCTATTGTAAATAAAATACTGGCTGGAGTGATTTGAAAGTCATTGCGTTTTGATTTTATTCACAATTTACACTTTCTCCCTACTATTTCGGAGGTTGTATATGGGTGGCTGAGTTGACACAGAATGACCATGGTGTTCTCTTTTGGCAGACACTCATGGTTGAACGGTGACAAAAAAGGTGTGATTCAAAGCATCAAAGCAAGTGTGTATGCTTCAGCCCAGGTACACACAATAGCTTGGAAACTGTGCACCTAAGACACTATGTGTCTCATGTGATCTGAAAGTCATTGCATTTTGATTTTATTCACAATTTACACTTCGCCCCAACTATTTCAGAATGGGGGTTGTAGATGAACAGCTGCAGGAGAGACAGTGGGGCAGAACCTCTAATGTCATCCCTCTGGTAGAATACTACCAGATGTCCCAATAAATTATGTTGTGTATGTGCCGAAACCACGTCTTGACCAATTGTATTGCGTCACTTTGAATCCTTGCAAAGGTGGAGTCCCATGAAGGGCGTTTTCTGGCCCAAACCACCAATTTCAAAATAATTTTCAACATTGATAAAGCACTCCATGGGGTTCATGAATCCACCAGAGAAACCTGCGATATCATATTTCTTTATGACAAAAAAATTGTATTTTTAACATTTTTTTAGTTTTTGGAGGGGCCGCCCATTCTGGGGCCCCACAAAGTGTCACCAATGATTATAATCACGTGCTTATCAATGGACATTGTAGCTTATATATTTTCCTCATGAATGAAAAAAGAATTTGTTAAAATTGCTGTCATACTGCCGAGATAGGAAGATATTTGTTCAAAAATATGTTCTGAAATGGACAATTCCAACTGCCACATGTGTAAATTTGCCCTACAGTATGGCCAACATTCAATGAAAAAACCACAACGAAAAAAGCATCCAAACACCTGCATCAACCGACCGTTGTAAACCCTAAAATGGGGTGCGTTGATGCGAAATGGATTGTGTGAGTATGGCTCACTTAATTCTTCTAGTTTAAGGTTTTTTCAGTGATATAGTTCTTAACTATGACCCTTTTGATTTTTATGCTTAAAATTATTGCATATTCTTTGACCTTCAAACTGAAGGAGTCTCAAGACCTTAATGGAGTCCTAGGGCCCCCCAAAAAAATGGAAAATCACTTGCTGCCTTAAAAACATTCGGATTTTGGGGGCCCTCATCTCAACCCTCTGATGTCCCCTGGTGATTCTGGCTGCAGAATCCTGATACATGGGCCAGAATACACCAGCACATCAAATTTTAGCCTCCTATCGCCATTACGTGAGAAGTTGTGGTCCTTCCAAAATAAAACAAAAGGAAATGACCAATTCACATACATCAAAAAGGGGCGTGGCAACCAAATTTCAAGAGGGCACCAGACGAAAACCGTTAGAGATATTGACATAAAACGTGGGATTGTTTTCTTTGGTACCATAAAGTATTAAGGACAAAGTTTGAGCAAAATCAGAGGAGTCATGTACAAGGTACCTCAATATTGGCTGTTTTGTTTCCTGTGTTTCCAGGTCTGTTATTGGGTATTTATACCTGTTGACCTTTATATCAAATAAATAAATAAATAAATAAATAAATAATTTGACATGGAATTACCCACCAGCTTGTATATCAACTGAAACAAGGGTGAGGTAAAGACAAGCCAAGTCTTTTCAAAAGCTCACAAAATGCTTCAAAAGATGCATTTAACACAGTAACATTGAAATATTTTTGCCACATGCATCATTCAATCACAGATCACTGTCATATCACAGATCCAAAGCAGTAAAAAAAAACCAGCAGCACTCACCAAGAATCAAAATTCCCAGATGGCCAGACATCGTGAATCCAATCTTCTTTCAGGAAGCTTAAAAGCAAGTAAGAACATGAGATTTCTTTGCTGATCGCTTTTGGGAGTAATCAAAATTGCCTATACTATTTAATAATGCTTTACTAAAGCCACTTTTCTTCCAGGTACTTTAGCAGGCAGAGACAAGTCTGTACCTTTCCTGTTTTGAGAGTCGCAAAGTACCAATTTTCATCATTTAACCCCTTTGCGCAGAAGCCAAATTTGGCTATTTATGGGTTACCCAATTTAATGCTTTATAATTAAAGATTTAAGCTTCATAAAGAGGAAAAATGTGGCTCAACTCAGAAAAGACACTCACAGCATTTAGAATTACATCGTATTTCAGTTTATTTTCATGATTTTGGTCGAGAAGATGGGCTGCAAACATAAAAAATCTTCATGAGAATTCACCAGTGAAATTGCAAAAAAAATAATACTGAGAATTGAAAAACTGCTGGGGCTTAAATCTGTACATTTCTGGGATCGTAAACTCCTTGACCACAAGTAGAATTCATCTTCAACATTACATTCTTGATTACCTACATGCTATTAGCCAAATTATACAGCTATCCAAGTGGCTCCCCAAAGTCTGAGATCCCTCAAAATGGTGCACTGTCAAATCATAAAATAATCATGTATTTAACACAAATAAAGTTTTGAGGCATGAAATTTAATATGAGCTAATGATTTTCTGGTTGAGTTTAGCATGAATTTATCAATATCAGTGCAGTTGAACATCAGTGGTCACAAGTAACCTCTCCAAACAAAAAACATGCCTCTTCTCCTCAATAAAGTTTAGAGTTTTGTCCATTTTTCTTCAAAGTTCCCCAAGCCAGCACACACAGTCATTAAGTAAACTGCTGATTAACCCTCTTTTAACCAAGTACCTTCCCAACTGTGTAAAAATCATTTCCCTCGGCAAATATGTTGATTATGGGCCAATATTTGGAAAAATAGTTTAAAAAAAAAATTCCACCCTTTGGCCCACCTTTCCAAAATGTAGCAGATCTGCTACATTGGGTAATAATGCGAATGGAAAAATTAAAGTGACGGACCATTCAAGTTATTCTCAAATGTTTATTTGGCAATAAGAAACAAAACCAGCAGGGTGTCCAGGCTGTTAACCCTTTCACTTTATGTAACAGATATGCTATGGTGGTTAACCCTCTATTAACCACCGTAGCATATCTGCTACATAAAGTCATCTGAGGTCAACTTTAACATAGCCAATGTACAGGTCATATATGACTTCCTATATGTCGATAATACGAATTTAACCTCCATCTGCAACCATTTGGCCTCCACAAGCCATCTTTCTTATTCATAAAGTACAGCGCCCCCACTAGACCCACTTCTGTCTATTCAATCAAAATGGCGCTTGCACTGTACATTGACGGTACCAAGGGAAGTTGATTGCCTGATTTAGAAAAAAAATTTATCACACGGTTTTTGAGAAATAATTTTTTGAAATTTCAAGTCCTATCTTTTAACATTGATAATATTTTCCTTGACCTCAAGTTTGACCTTTCAAAGTCATCTGAGGTCAACTTCAACACAGCCAATGTATAGGTCATATATGACTTCCTATATGTCAATAATACAAATTTAATCTCTATCTGCAACCATTTGGCCTCCACAGGCCATCTTGCTTATTCATAAAGTACAGCGCCCCCACTACACCCACTTCCGTGGATCCAATCAAAATGGCGCTGGCACTGTACATTGATGGTACCAAGGGAAGTTGATTGCCTGATTTAGAAAAAGATTTATCACGCGGTTTTTGAGAAATAATTTTTAATTTCTCAGTCCTATCTTTAACATTGGGGCCAAAATTTCAAGGGCCCATAAAACAGACAAAAATGATTCAATCAAAAATCCGAAAAAACGGTCTGGAAATATGGCCTAGTAGTATGTTATGGCAAATTTACACAAAAATTCATCTGGCCGAAAAAAAGATAAAATGTTCCGGATGACAGACGCCGGACGACGGACACCACACCACGACAATAGCTTATCAGCCCATAGGACCGGTAAGCTAAAAAGGAAAAATAAAAGTGACAAGCCATCCTGGGCTTGCCCGACGACTGCCCTACGAAATCTCAGCTGTGCGCTGGTTGGCCAACAAGTCCCATTTGACATTAAGCTAAAACCAGGAAAACATTGTTCCATTCCCCACAAGTACATGATTAAACAATTTCACCTCAATTCGGTCCATTCAATGCAAGATTTCCCTATTCATTTCCCAATAGCACAAATGACCGAACTCAAACTCCATCAGGCACCCCAACACTCCAACTCCAAACACAATCCAGTTCACAGAACTACAAAATGCAATGCTACTTAGGAAAAGGAAAGGTAGCAAAATCTCATTACCAACAAACAGCAGCATACACAAAGCCAAAATGCACTCACTTTAGTTTACTATACCACCTGAGGGAAAATGCAACAAACTGAATGCTGTCCAGCAATGGCAACGGCAAGTTCTAACTACCAAAGTCCACAAAGCAAAATATCCATCTCCTGGACGACGAGCCCCCAATTGTTACGACCAATATAAAAGACAATAACAAGAAGGGAGATCACACAGGGAAATAGTGGTAAAAAAAGGTAATTTATTAGGCTAAGTACATTATATTATTCGAAGGCAACCCATAAAATCAGCAACATGGTCAGAAACAAATCCACTCCTCTTCCCCCAGTTGGGAGAAATCACTCATTAAATAATGTTTCCTACAGGTGGGGCTAATGAGCTTCAATTGTCTCGTCACAAATCCACCTGAAAATGAGTTAGTTGGACAGAAACTGATACTAATCGCCAAATTGGGGTCTTTGCATGTGCACCCATCCAACCTTGAACAAACAGACCGACAGGGCTGTAACACGCGTCGGGTGGTTATTCGCCTTCCCGTCGTGCCTTAAAACCTACTCATTGATTATCCCTTACATATATACCTTCCGGTCCGACCCATAACCCGTCAGTGCAGATGTTGATGCCAGCGGACATGGAACTGCTCAATTGATGCACGCAGTTACACTATTCTCTCACTAAATGGCACACCCAGACCACTTATTGAATATTCACCAGCAAGCCGACCTCGAACAGTTTACAATATTGGCGAGTTCAGTCCTAACTCCCAACCCTGTTTTTCAAAACTTGCATAAATGAAACTCATCAGCAAAGCCTCCTGTGCAAACTGCTCAATATACTTGCCCATACTATCTATCCAGCAATTCCAAAAATGCTCTCTTGTGACTGAAAAATTCGTTGTCCTCTGTAGCAACCACTTCATCTATACTGAGCCAGAGGTATTCAAATTAGTACTTAAGAAAAATTGGTTTTCTGAAGCAAAAATTTGATATGATATTCAAACTGTTATTCTTCTATCACTATCATTTATCTTCTATCATTTCCCTCATGTCGAGGTACTTCTGGGCCAGGACACAAACGCGACGACCACCGCAAATCCATAGTACCCCCGGACACTCCGTCCGGTGCTACAATAATGTCTTTTTGTGAGTAAAAGTCACTATCTAGTTTGGTGCTGGCGCTCCGTCATCCAGATCGTCAAGTGCATCGAAGACTCATAAAGGACTTACCAAGACAAAATGTCGAAGAAATCTGCAGTTTAGGAGCATTTTAAGATATATGATAATACCAAAAAGATTTTGTGCCCAGGGGCCTCTGAATACTTAATCCGTGCCCGGGGAGGGGTGGGGGGGTCCTTGAGTAAGGAAAACATATCAAAAGCAAATTATACATTTGAATAGAAAAAAAGAGCTAGAGTTAGGGTAGCAGTTATTGATTTTGTGAATGTGAATTTGAGAGAGACAGTAGCAGCAGATGTAGATAGCAGTAAAAGTACAAGCCCAATTCCGAAATAGTTGGTACAAAGTGTAAATTGTGAATAAAATCAAAACACAATGACTTTCAAATCACACCAGCCAGTGTTTTATTCACAATCGAACAGAGATTACATAGCAAATGTTGAAACTGATAAATTTTACAATTTTATCCACAAAATGAGCTCATTTCAAATTTGATCTCAAAAAAGTTGGGACAGGGGCCTGTATTTTTTTAGTAAGTATACCTGAGAGTGTCTACTCTGCCTAAAGCATTACTATTTTGTAGTTGAGCTGGGTATTAAAAGTAACTTATGGATTCTTTATTGTAGGGGGCGGGTACTTTGGTTTTCAAAATCCAAGTTTAGATTTAAAATTTACAAATTTGAAAAGTATATTGTTGTATAGAATGATTATTTATATCACAATTTCCAAACATTTGTTCACGTCAATCTCCCATTTCTTGGTTTAAATTAGTATTTTATCTGGTTGCATCACCTGATGATGTGGTTGCGCCGCCTGACATTTGTACTAATTCCAAATAATTCAGGCATCTACTTGGACACCTATATAACCTTTTGACTTTGCTAGCTAGTACATTCATTCATTTTTACAATACAATAAAGAGTTTTAGAATAAAATAACTTTTTCTTAGTTCTATATTGGTTGAACCACCTGACATGTAAACTGAACAAGTCTAACTATGAAGAGAAAGTAGTTATTTTTTTCAATATTTGAGAGAGATCAACATTCCTTTCACTCATCAGTAAAGGTCACTTGGGGTCCTGTTGATGATGCAATATCCTGTTTACTCATCTCTCTCTTCAATTTAAAATAAAAGTTGAATGAATGCAGCTGTGCCGCACTGACATTTCAGATATGCAGATTTCCGGACAAATTTGTTTTTAATATTCCAAACAATTTAAGAACAATTAAACTATTAAACTTTGTTTAATTGAAAGGTTTTCAATATAAAATTATGCCCCCATATTAATATTACATTAATTAATATTTTAAATTACATATTTAATACATTTCACATAGTGTTAACCTGCTCGGATGGTTGCGCCACCTGAAATTTTGAGGGTTTGAGATGGCAAAACATAAAATATATATCATTTTTATGATAAACTGGAAATGTGTTCAAATTAAACAGGTTTTATAGAATAAAATGATGCTTGTTATGAATCATTTAAAATTATTTTAAACTAAAGTAGTGCGCTCGGACACAAAAATCTGCATGTCACGTCATTGACCCATATATGCAGGGTTCCCGCTGCCGTTCGTCATTAAAATAATTCGTTCTGACGAGGAGAAAATTATGAGCAGTCGTCACAGTGGCGGATGTATTTGTTTAATGATGAATAAAAATTCAATGGCGAGCTGCCGGATAGCTCACTCGGTTAAGGCACTGCGTTGCAGTGCAGAAGTGACCATCACGTCGCGGGTTCAAGCCCCGGTCGTACCAACCGGCAGTGGTCGGCAGCTTTTTCAGAGTAGCGCAAAATTGGCCATCGCGCTACAGGGTTTCAAATTGGGAAGGACTGCCGAAAAGGGAAATAGCTGAATAGCTTTGTTCGTTGCTCAAAAGCGCCTCCTGTTGGCCAGACGGGCGCTCGTCAGGAAGATTCTAAGTCTGTTCATGTCCAGGCATCCTCCGCCCTCGTTCTGAACTTGCGAAGATTCAACCAATGAGTGTATAAAGCAGTGGCTGACAGGCACATGCTTCGGAGGAGAGCCGTGAACTGTCTTCGCTCTCCTGAGTTGGCAGCAAGGGGTCGATCTGAGCAAGCTTTGTACATAGTTCACCAATTGGGCATTCCAGATTCGGGTGGGATTGGAGATGCCAAATTTAAAAAAAAAAAAAAAAAAAATTCAATGGCAAGTAGTGGCTTCGTCTGCCCAGAGTGTTCGAGGCTGTAGCCCCAAAGATGTTTTCTTTAGCCCCATATAGTTTATATGAATGCATAACAAAACAAGTGGTGCCACCACAAAACAAGTGGTGGACACATAAAACCCCGCCCCTCGCAGATACTTTCACCTACTTGTACGAAATTCAATAGGGATCTATTCTGGGTCAGTGGCAATCCCTATACCGAATTTGGGGTGAATCGGGCCATTAGTTTTGCCGCTAGACTGTTAACAAACAAACACAGAAATGAAAAGTCATTCATAGAATGACGACTTGCTGGAATCATGCACAGATCTCAGAAACAAAATGAATGGAATGGAGTTGGTTTTGAAGTCTCTAGCTGTAATAGTCGCACAGTTATGAACCAAAATGTGTTTTTGACCTTTCTGGTGACCTTGACCTTTGACCTCGAAAAGAGACCGGTCTGTAGCCAGAAGGCTAGTCAATGTTGTCACCAAGTTTGGTCAAGAAAATGTGAAAATTGTGGCCTGTAGAGTGCACACAAACAGACAGACACACACATAAACGAAAACAGAGCGCTGCTTAGGTGACCTTGACCTTTGACCTAGATTTACCAAAATAGTGCAGTACCTAGGTGAGGTAACATAGACTTTTCGTTTATCAACAATAATCACTTGGTTTGAAGTCTCTACAAGGATTAGAACCGAAGATATGGCTTCTTATGTGTTTTTGACCTTTTGTGTGACCTTGACCTTTTACCTAGATTCACCAAAATAGTGCAGTGCCTGCCCAGTGCCAGTTCTGTGTTGAGTATGCACTTGGTTTGAAGTCTGTACGACGATTAGAACCGAAGATATGGCTTCTTATGTGTTTTTTACCTTTTGTGTGACCTTGACCTTTGACCTAGATTCACCAAAATAGTGCAGTGCGTGCCCAGTGCCTGTCCTATGTTGAGTAAGCACTTGGTTTAAAGTCTCTACGATGATTAAAACCGAAGATATGGCTTCTTATGTGTAAGACATCGCTTCTTATGTGTTTTTGACCTTTTGTGTGACCTTGACCTTTGACCTGGATTCACCAAAATAGTACAGTGCCTGCCCAGTGGCTGTCCTATGTTGATCATGTAATATGAGCTAAATTGAGCTGAAACTGTGGACGCCACAGTGCAAACAAACAAACACAAAACAAACAAACAAACAAACAAACAGAGTTATATACTTGCCAATCCGAGATTACTCGGATTCTGGCAAGTAACAAACCGAACTGAAAACAATACCCCTTCCCTCATTCTTCGGGTGGGGCGGGGTAATAAAATAAATAGTTCTTCACTTTGGGCAGTTTACTACGTTACTGAATGTCCGTAAAACAGGACAGCACTTTCGTTTTGTTTTATCTTCAATGAACAGAGCCAAGAAAGACCAATCAGAGAGAGGTTTTACGGGAAAATACGTCCAAATCCTGTCTTATTGGCTGACAGGTCTCTGTGGAGTTGAAAAGCCGAATGATGTTATCAGGCAGTCAGTCATGTGAGGGAGTGCATATTCACAGATTTTATCTGTAAAACGGTAGAAGTTGTCATCCCCTCATAATGAACCAGGAAAACAAGGTGTGTAAATTTCTATATGAGTGCCTAGTTATGTAAACGTGATTGATTTGAGCAGATATGAGCGCATCTTTACACGGCATATATTAGTTTGATTAGTCTTCGACTTAACAATCGCTTGATGCGTACTATCATGTCATTTGTTGGCATGTTTTCTACCACAGTATGACTGGCGATTTCTGAGCTAACGTTACGCACAACATGGTACTTCCAAGTTAGTTTTAAAGGCACAAGACAGTGCTATACAACATCTGATTCAAAAAACTTCGTATTGACAACAAACTGTTCCTGCACGGCTGGGTTGGTTGTCTGTGAACTCTTCACTGGTAAAATATGTTCAGGCCAGTGCAACAGTTAGCCAGTAAGGTAGTTTGCTGCAGCCTAACTCAACAGTTCTCAAACTCGGTCCTGGGGTGAACGCTGTGTGCGATGGTTTTTGTTCCACCTGGAATTGCTATCGCAGAATTTTAACGAGCTCCAAGCAATCATTTTTCTTAACGAGTGGCTTATAATGTTAGAGGGACGTTTCGCTCTTTTAAACTCCATTATGATTGAAATGGCTATGCATTCAATGATTTTCAAAAACTCAGTGCAAATAGCAGCAATGTGTTTGTAAAAATAGACTACACCTTATGACCGCATGGATGCCAAGCTTTTGACCAATAACAATACGTGTCAATCTGCTATGCGTGGTGTTGTAATTATGACTGAATTATGTAAATACTGTGGCGCTAGCTACCGCTGGGGGGCTTTGGGTTTACCAGCTTAGCATCACATGGTGGTTTCGGACAGTACAGTAACCAGAAAGCATTCCCAAGAGAGAAGTGGATGAGGGTGCCAGCACTTGGCATCAGAATTAGTGATTATCTGAGATGTTTAACATTTGAAATTTACATTAAGGATTCCAATAAATTGTGCACAAAACATTGAACTCGCCAAAAGTTCAATTTGGAATCAGTTAATTCCAACTAATTCTGATTCCAAGAGCACAAAATTTTGAGCTCACCCCAAGTCCAATTTTTGTCAGGCCTCTCTATTGCCCTGAAAGGGTGTATCCCTTTTAATTTTGGGATGCAAAAAATGGCTGCATTTATAAAAATGTTCAGGAAAAAATAAAGAAATTAAGGGTTTAAAGGGATTTCTATCGCCAGTCTTTAGAATAAATTCCATGCTAAATGCTCAGGAGGTTTTAATTTAGCTTTTATGGTCCACAGGGTCCCCATTATTAGAGGTTGGACTTGAATGGACCCAAAATTATATACAATCGAAAGTATAATAGAGAGACCTGTTATAACGCAAATATTTGAGGTTTGACCTTGTTCATGCTGCATGCACTTTATAACACTTTGAAAAGCCTTCAAAGTGTTAAAAGTCCATGAGTGACTAATAAAAGATGACGACTATGATAAAGTGAAGAATATTTTTTTTACTTTATTTCTCGAGGGAGAAAGTGAAGAATATTTTTCAGAACCCAGGGGGAACCCTGTGTATGTTTGTACGGCATGTATGTTCATGAATCGTAATGAAACAATAAAGTTATCATTACAGTTGTGCTAACCGGGAACATGATATCACTTTCGTGAACACATGGCAGTTCCTACATAGTGAGGGTGTAAGAACGAACTTCAAAGTTTCCTTACGCCCCCCAGTTGTGCTAACTGGGAACATGACGTCACTTTCGTGAACACATGGCAGTTCCTATATAGTGAGGGTGTAAGAACGAACTTCAAAGTTTCCTTACCCACCCAGTTTCTTCTTTGGGCATTTTATGGACAAAGAATCCACAGTCTCGAGTAAAACCACTTAATATGTTGGAGTGAAGGATTTGCCATGTGTTTACATAAAGCATTATTAGATATTGGTGATGGTTGAATACGGTTAACTGTGTGACCAAAAATTGAAAAGCAATTAATTTTAATGAATTTATGACCTATTGAAAGCTCTCGAAAAGGCCTTGTAGTTGACACCAAGATCATGTGAATTTTCCGAGAAAAAAGAAAGTTTTGGAATTTTATAGTGCCCCCAAATCGCGAATTGTTTCGTATTTATTTCAGTCGCTGTGGATAAAAAAAAAAAAAAAAAAAAAGTGTTTTGCCAAGTGAGAAATTTAGGTCAATTGTACCTCAAATATGGTAGACAGTCAAAAAAATGATATAATCAATGTTTAAAAAAATGAAATAAAATACAAGAATTCAGGAAAGAAAGCATGAATGATTTTCATAAGCTACAGTTACAGCCTGACCGAGTATTGCACTTTGTCACATAGCTAAAATGATAATGTATCTCAACTCCCTTCATTGTACCTCTTTCTCTCGTATCGGTTGCGAGATTCAATAGGAAGATTAAGGAAATCATCCTGGTACCGGCCGCGAAATTCAAAAGGGAGACAGAGGAATGTAACACATCATACCAATCTATCGTGAAAAAATCTTAACAATGGTCAGAATGTGTTTTTAATTTAATTAATGTGAATTTTAATTTTCAACCAATACGGTCGTCCATGCTTGTAAACTGTTGTATCGGTTGCGAGATTGAATAGGGAAATTTAAAAAAAAAACCTTCCTACCATTGCTATGATTCTTTCACGCTAGATTGGTATGATGTGTTACATTCCTCTATCTCAATGCAGTCTCGCAACCGGTAACAGAGAAAACAAGCATGGAGGACTGAAACAAACCGAACCAATCTACCGTGAAAGAAGATGAGCCCAATAATGGTTGGATTGTGCTCGTAATGCAACAAAATCGAATGGAACTTTTTAAAAGACCGGGACGCGAGCTAGTGAAAGCCCAGCATATGCATCCGCTATTAATATTGAATGCAAATTTTGCTGTTCATTAGAAAAAAATACATATTGATTTTTAGTAAAATGGCGACCAATATCGCCAAGAAACATTCACTGGCGTCAAAAATTGGACACTGTGAACAATATGTACAAAAATGTGTTTTAATTTAACTAAACATTTGCCTGATTATTGCAGTCTATTGCTAGACTGGATTCAAATACTGGTCGTGTTACGTAGTGGAGAAGTAGCTACCTTAACCCATTAAGACCTGATGCGACGTCTGCGTCGCACTCGCTTTAAAAACGGAAGGGGCATGAATATCATATATATATATAATTTTTAAGAAATGTGAATGAAGTGCATCATGAGGTGCCCTAGGTCTTAATGGGTTAATCACGGGGTGTCAATTCCAGCTTGGCACGATCTTTTAAACTTAATATTTTCTTAAACTTATTGTTTTCATTGGTGTCGGTTAAGGTTAGGTGTAACCCTAAAATTCACCAAAATTTGAAAAAATATCATTTTTCATTTTTTTCTCAATATCACTTCTCAGAATATATTCCTGGTGGCTTTTGAAGGCATAATAACTGAACATTGACAATATCTGGTGGGTACATTGATGATACTTGGTCAAAAAAACTTTCATCTAACTTTGAGACGGATTTTATCTGAAAGGGAATTTCCGCCAGATAAATCCAGATATCTCAAGAACGAGTGAAGATATCTGCATGAAATTTAGTGTGTGAGTAAATCTACATCTACATTTTGAGCCAAAGAATACAGTAGTATCCATGTTGGGGTGTCTTAGATACCTCAGCATAGGCCCTCAGGCCTGACCGCATTTTGAGGTCCCCTTCTAGACCCCCTAAAATTTTTATTTGTCGTCAAATCTCCCAAACCTTTGGCTCAAAACCTTCAATATGATGTCCATAAAGTGTGTACAAAAATTCAAATCAATACATGGAATGGATTTTGAGAAAAATGGAATTATGTATTTCTACATATCAGGTTTTGACCATATTGGATCATGTGACCTAATTTGCATAATTTCATAAATTCTATTAAAAAAATGCTTCCTTAAATCATAGCCATCAATATTGAAACCTTAAATCCAGTCTTTATTCAAAATTAAGGAAATTTTCATTTTGGGTTACACCTAACCTTAAAGTCGCTCTCATAGATACAATCAAAGCGGCCACCACAACTGCTTCCGTTCAAGCGAACCAACTCATGAATGCACAAGGGTATCAGTCAATTTGGAATCCAGTCGGGGCATCATACCGGTATTCTTGAAAATACTGAAACATAATAGTGCCGGTGCCACTTCCACCGTGTACGTAAATAGTCCAGCTATAGTCATAGTAACAATATTTATCAATTTTTCCTAACATCGTGTAAGTTCCTTTGTTGGACTGAGAGATGTTCAACATTACCAACCGATCTGAAAGAACAAAACAAGAAAGGACGGGATAATCACACGCATTAATGTATGTGGCGCATTCAATTCCACTTTTTTTATTTCCGTTTCTGCTGCAATCTCTGAAATCCAAGATCCAACAACAGCAAAGTATTCAGTTTCCGCTGCAATGTGTCAAAGCGGAAATTCCGAGACCCATGTGTCTATATTGCAAATACACAGACCAGGAGAAACGAGTGACGTCAATGCCTGGCCAGCCAGCCAGCTAATCGTCGGCCAACCAATTGTTGGATGTTCTTCCCCACCAGTCGACCAATCGCTGAAGCCAATCGCCGGCCTACCAATCGTTGAAGTTCTTCCCCGCCGGCCGACCAATTGCTGAACCTCTTCCCTGCCGCCCAGCCAATCATTGAACTTGATCCCTCAGGCAGTCAGTCAGTCAGTCACTCACTCAGCAACATTTGCGTTTATAGGGGCCGGGACGCTGCTCGGCCCAGCCCAAAAAATACAGCTGAAGCATTAATGGTCTTGCGCGTTTTGCGTCATGCGATTGGTTTTTTTTATCGGCCAAAATGACAACTCTGATAGTACACAAATCGGCCGAGACCGATCGATTTGAGCACCTCTAAAACTAACTGATTTTAGCAGAAGCAATAGAAGAGGAGAATTCTGCCAGCAGACATTGGAAGGAAGATAGGTCACACTGGGCCCTGGACTTTCTCCACTTGGCGGCACGGAAGTTAGCCCTCTTTGTGCGGAGAATATCAGACATCCACAGACAGCAGGGGGAAGGGCGTGAGGGCCGAGAAACAGGAGGACAGAGTGAATCTAGGACTGATAAGAGAGAGGAAGAAATTATATTGCCGTGTGAATTGTTTCCCTAAAGTTTGGTTTATATTTCTCAATTGTGTTTTTACTTTGTGTACATGTTATTAATTGAAATCCAATGTATACATCTTACCATTTAGTAGTAGGCCTATTTTAAAGGAAAATCTCATTCCATTCCAAAGTCAATACAATTGATCCTTAAATAATCCTGAAAGGTCAATTATGTAGCGAAAAAAATGCTTAAACAATGACACAACGGTAACAGTTTTGATAAGATCAATAAAATGCAGTTAACTAGAAAGAGCCATATAGGTTCTTTTGCTGGCAGAATTTGTTCTGGATCACTTCCAAAATGAAATCAACTCCTTCTTGGACTACCACCGATCATCCTGGAAATTTCGTTCAAACTATTCAGAACTTTTTGAGTTACCCAGACAGAAATAAAACACAAACCGCGTGAGACAGATATACATTATTTTAATTCTTCTGGATCAAGAATCCAGAATATGTTCTGGATCACTTCCAAAATTGAAACAACTCATCCTTGGACCATCATCTATCATCCTACCAAATTTCATGCCAAAACAGTCATAACTTTTTGAGTTATCCTGTTAACAGACAGACTACCAAATGAAAGATCGTTCATAGAACGATTACTTGCAGAAATTCCAACCAGTAAAACCAAGTTATCAAACAAAGTGTGTTTTTGACCTTTTGTGTGACCTTGACCTTTGACATAGAAACTGAAAAAAGTATATGCCTGTGGCGAGAAACCTATGCTAACATGTCTCCAAGTTTTTGGGCTGGGCCGAGCAGCGGCCAGGCCCCTATAAACGCGAATGTCACTGAGTGAGTGAGTGAGTGACTGGCTGCCTGAGTGATCAAGTTTAACGATTGGCTGGCCAGTGGGGAAGAAATTCAGCGATTGGTTGGCCGGATGGGATGCACTTCAACGATTGGTTTGCCCGCGATTGGCTGGCTGGTTGTTCAGCGATTGGTTGGCCGGTGGAGAAGAAATTCAACGACTGGTTGACCGACAATTGGCCGGCTGGCTGGCTGGGCGTCGACTTCACTGGTATTTACTGGTCTATGTATTTGCATTAAAAATACATGGGTCTCAGAATTTCGGCTTTGAGACATTGCAACAGAAACGGAATACTTTGCTGTTGTTGGATCCTGGATTTGAGAGTTTGCCGCAGAAACAGAAATTAAAAAGTGGAATTGAACGCGCCACACTCATTTATGCATGTGAAGGACTATTTACGTACATGGTGGAAGTGGCGCCGGCACTATTACGTTTCAATACTTTCAAGAATACCGGAAGAATTCATGAGTTGGTTCGCTTGAACAGAAGCAGCTGTGGTGGCCGCTTTCATTGTATGCCATCTATGAGAGCGACTGTAACCGACACCAATGACAAAAATAAATTAAGAAAATATTACGTTTAAAAGATCGCGCCAAGCTGGATTGGACACCCCGTCATTGAAGTAGCTACTTCTCCACTATGTTGTTGTACCCACTACGCCACCGTAACACGACCAGTACTTGAATCCAGAATGGCTCTGCTTGAATCCAGTCTAGCAATAGACTGCAATAATCAGGTAAATGTGCTGTTAAATTAAAACATTTTGTACATATTGAATGTTCACAATGCGCAATTTTTGACGCCAATGAATGTTTCTTGGTGATATTTGTCACCATTTCACGAAAATTAATGCGTATTTTCTTGTCATGGACAGCAAAAGGCTAATTAAATATTCATATAGTGGATGCATATGATGTGCATGCCCTAGCTAGATTCCCGGTCTTTTAAAAAGTTCCATTCGATTTTGTTGCAAAATGAGCACAATCTGACAATTATTAGGCTAAGGTTCAGTTTGTTTCAGTCCTCCATGCTTGTTTTCTCTGGTATCGGTTGCGAGATTCCATAGAGATAGAGGAATGTAATACATCGTACCAATCTATTGTTAAAGAATCATAACAGTGGTCGGAATGTGTTTTTAATTTCCCTATTCAATCTCGCAACCGATACGGCAGTTAACAAGCATGGAGGACAGTATCGGTTGCGAGGTTGAATAGGGAAATTAAAAACACATTCCGAACATTGTTAAGATTCTATCGCGATAGATTGGTAGCCTACAATGTGTTAAATTCCTCCATCTCCCTTTTGAATTTCGTAGCCGGTACCAGAATCATTTCCTGAATCTTCCTATTGAATCTCGCAACCGATACGAGAGAAGACAGGTACAATGAGATACACTATCATCAGAGATGTATAGTAATGAAGTACATGCACTTCATTACAGTACTTAAATAGTTTGAGGATTTATACTTGAGCTTTTTCTTTAAACCTGGACGTTTACTGTACTACAAAAAAAGATAAAAAGTATACTTTCACTTCGCTACTTTGACACTGGCCACTTTTCCACTCGTTACAAATTAAAATATGAATGTATTTCATCATTTAAGGATTATCTGGATTTGGCGTGTTTGAGAAGAACAACAGTGCTTGGCGGGGTATCTATGTGCAGATGTGTCTGCCAGCGGACATGGAGCTGCAAATTCATGCGTGCAGTTACAATATTCTACCACTAGATGGCACTCGGATCAGTTATTGAACATTCACAAGCAAGCTGAGCTCGAACACGGTTTAGAAAATGGACGAGTTCACTCCAATCCATGTTTTTCAGGAGTTGCCTGAATAAATGAGTTGCTGTCTCTCTCAAATTGACATTCACAAAATCAATAACTGCTACCTTTACTCTAGCTCTTTGTCTATTCAAATGTATAACTTGCTTTTGATATGTTTTCTTTACTCAAGACTCCCCCTACCTCCCACTCCCTTACTCTCACTTACTCCCACTATCTCACTCACACACTCTCACTCACACTCACTCTTTCACACTCTCACTCTCCCACACTCTCACACTCTCCCCACCTACTTTGTAAATAATTTATGAGCTCCAGCTCATCACTAAACTTGCAGTTCATACAATTGCATGAGCTTTGCCTCATTTTGCACCCTTTTCTTGGGCCCACATTCTCATACAGCACTTGGCAGCCCAGCCGTATACTAGGTTGCACCTAGTCTTGTTTAAGACAGGAGTAGGAAAAATGGCAAAACGGCATGTAACTAACAAGCTGACAGACAAACAGACATCTAATGCACATACAAACGGGTGAAAACATAACCTCCTTGGCAGAGGTAATTACCATTCTCCTTTGTTTTCAGCAATTTGGGGGAATGAAAAGATGTATAAAACCCCCCTAAGCACAGCTAATACATCATTTATTCCATTCATGGCAGGGTCCAATGGATAATAAGCAACTTAAATTGCAAAGAGGAAAAAGCAAAGGTATTACAGACTTCAGCTATAAATCTGTAGAAAATAAACCCTTGTTGTTACAGAAGATGAAGACAAAAGAAGAATGTTTCTAGAGCTCTACTGACGGTGAACAAAACAAATGGCTCACTAAAAAACACACCAAACTCAATCACGGCATCTGTGTTGTCTAGCTTCACGGCAGTGTTTCTTCCATCTTTTAACAACAATCGAAAGGATTTGGTACTCACACTGTCACAACAGTCGAGTAAGTCCACAGAACCTTTCTGAGCTGGTATCACTGCGTGTGCATGTGTGAGTAAGCGCAGGGAGTATGAATTCATACGTGTGTCTGAGTCCATATGTGGGTACGTGCATCAAAAACCTATGCATGCAGAACTGACCACAGCGGTGTAAAAACAAATAGAATAATGGTAGCCAATCACTAAGTCCAGCTATCTCACCCCCTCCATCCCCTCCTTCAAAAACTGAGCACTGAGGCAAAAGGATGGCAACCAGTATTCTTATTCAAATGGACCTGTCGCACAGAGAGCTCAGTGTGAAAGGAGAGATGGTTTCTAGGCAGGCGGAATTTGGCGCTCCATTCTTTGAGCCTTCGCAGCAACCTCAGTGGGAGGAGCTTTAGCATAGGATGTCTGCCTGTGGGGCACCGGAGCAAGGACTAAGTTCACCAAAGTCTGCAGTACTTTCTCTTCTTCAGGCTTTCATCCCTAAAAACAAAATGATCCTAACCCCCCCAGATTAGGCCCTCCTTCCAGCTGAGCTGAGATTAGAGACAAATAAAAAGAACAATTTGGGGAAATAAATAAAAATGACACTGATGGAATTCAGGATTTCACAGAAAAAAAAAAATTGTATTTTAACATTTATCAAAAAGCAACTCGCCATTTTCCTAAACACATAATAATGGTGAAACACAATAATTTGAAAATGTTCAAAAAGTAAGAACTGTGTACAACAGTATAACTACATTTTTTCTGATCTTTAAACACATTACTGAAACCATAAGCTGCAATGATGTATGCATCCGTCTAACTGAAAATCCCTTTTTTAAAGCAATCAGAAAACGTGAAACCTGTCCAGGAACTATGGATGAAAATTAGCTTTGCAGCTAACTCTGGCACATTTACACCAATGTTTACCTGAAGTGTTGAATAATGTGCACTGTCCCTGGTAAATAAATAAACTAAATATTAATGTAATACTGGATCAAATTTCTTCAGCTTTTCTGAATTACAGTGAGAGAGCTATGGTTTTACACTTGCATCATGCTATGTCATGAGAACTGCTTTGAAACAAGATAAAATAGAAAAGTCTGATCATGATGTGACATGGCCTCCAGTCCGACAGTCAGAGCACTGTGATGATAGGAATACGATGCGGCTGCCAAGAAATATCAAAGTCGGAAGAGTTAGCAGCTTCCATCTATAACGGTTTTGGGAATGTCCATGAAGGGCATATAATGGTGGTCAGAAACCACAAAATAAGTCAGAGCTTCAAAATTTTATTTTGTCATGTGAGCAATAGACTTGTTGAAAAGACACAACAGACAGAATGAGCACAGTGTACAGGGTGACCCAACAGAAGATTTTGTGCTCCAACATCTATAAATTAATTCTCAGTTTGGCCAGCCTTTGCAACGTATCTCTTCCCAAACCGCCAAATGGATCCCTGGCCCTCTGACATATACGTTCCAGACGAGCCTCTCTCTGTCTTCTGCCATGTAGGATCAAACCAACTCGCACCTTGACTGAAATTTGGGCCATTTTATTTGTTTTTGCCTTTCATTACCATGAAGACGGGTGTCGTCACTATTTGTTAAGATTATTGGTCACAATCAACCCCCTGCGGAGCACGGGTATGGCTACTTTCATATAATTTATTCAATAGATGTGGCAGACAAGGGAGAATACACTCATTAAAGCTAATGCCACTGAAAAATTGGTAGCAAACAATCCCACATTTCGATCGCGCGGCGCCATGTGCAGAATGAATGCTGACCGGGTGATCCGTCGCATCTTGTTGTCAGAATTGGCAGCTAAATAGGCGAGCAATCAAATGTTGGGACAAGTATCTATCTTATATCTGCATGTTGTATGTATATTTCCTTTTACTTTGCTACATCATGCATTTTACAACACAACTAACGGCTGTACTCAGCATTACGAATATGAGTTAGCTGGTCATCTATGGCATTCGTGAATGTTACTTGACATGAGCTAGTCCACAGACGATGTGGGGAAAAAAAAGCTGAGAACTTTTTAGGAAAGTGATTGCACCTTCTCTATACAGCTGACTGCATAAACCTTGTCACCGCCCGATAGTTCTAATGTTCCTCTAGTAATCAGCTAACAAATTAAGCTGCTTTACTTACCAAATAAATCCAGGTTTTCTCCATGAATCCAATAAACTTCTCAGACAAACTGCCATTTTTTTTTTTAGATTATTTTTTGGGAATTTTTCCTTTATTTGATAGTAGTACAGTGTAGAGAGGCAGGAAAGATGGGGAGAAGAATGGGGGAAGACATGCAGCAAATGACCCGAGCTGGAATCAAACCCAGGTCGCTGCGGTAAGGACACAGCCTTTGTGGTACGCGCGCTTAGACCGACGAGCCACCGGAGTGCCCCAAACTGCCATTTTAAAACAAACTGGGCATGCGCGGTAGAATCATCTTCCCATTGAATTGCCATTTCTGTGGATCTGCACATGCGCGGTTGCGATTTTGGTCAGGAGGAAGAGAGCAAAATTAAGAAACTGAAAACAAATGTATTTTTTGTCCACCAATCGATAGACATATTTATTTCAAAATGTAGCTAATCGAAAGATAACATTCTGGAGTACCTGGAAAACAAAAATTTATGGGAAGGTAGGGACGATTTATATATTTTACGAGACGTTTTCGAAAGTCTAAGCTTGATAAACCCATTTTGATCCTGGGCTGCCATTGCAAATAATGAGCAGCACAACCTGGGCAAACATGAGCTTAAAAATAAGATTGTGGCTTGCTTGCCTTTACTCTTGGAGTGGTTGCATATCTGGCCATATATGCATTTTGTTTATTTCAGTGGGATTCCCCAGTATAGCTAAATTAAATAATACTCAAATTACGTAACGTATTTCATTGTAATTGGCATTAGCTATAGCTTGAAGGGCATGATTGCATGAGCTAGGTTAAGCCTATGAAGCTGGTATGTAATACAACAGTTGCTAATTTATTCCTTGCCAGTCTACTTTCTTCGGAAAAGAGACGATGGATAGCTTGTTCCTATTATTGCAACCTATTGCTGCACAACATTTCGGCATTTTTAACGCGGATGGCCAACACTTATTTTGCCGCTTTACCCCGCTAATTTAATATCTGATATCAATCCAGTACAAGATCATAGCGATCAAATATATTCCTTTTCCCTTTAAAAACGATTAAACATCGATGACAATAACAGTATCACTGAACATATAAACACAAGCATTATTTCAGTTTGAAAGTTTAATTCGTAGTTTGCCGCGTCCATACTGTATTTCTGTATTGCCAGATGTTACGTGACCGCTGCTGAGCAAGACACAGGTCTCGAACAAAGTTCATTTTCTCCTGATCTGTTGGTCTTAAAAATGCCATTGCAGCAGCAGAATGTTTGGAAGATATGTGGCCTGAGAAAAATAAGTCCAGTATTTAATGCTGTGACAATGGGGCAAAATAATCGGTGATAATCTGTGCTCACGTTCACTTCTCCCCATTGGAATCAATTCATTCAGGATCAGCCGCAAGTCTGTCTAAAGGGGCGGGGCACCCTTGTGACTGTGAGCCAATCACACATCTTGCATGGATTTTGTGCGAATATTTTAAAGTCAAACGCTAGCCTACCGACTGAGTCCAGACATATCAGTGAGTGACCACTGGGAGCGACCAGCACTTGATATGTATGGATTCCAGGCAACTCGTGCCCATACAGTCAAGTCCACAAATATTTTGACACTGCAGAATGTATTTGCTGTCTCTCATAGCATATGGGAGATAACTCATATTCATGATCTAAGCTTATTTCACAGGATTTACAGATAAAATTGGGTATACTAATGTGAAGGAATAACTGGACTTTTTATATGTATGCCCCTCTTTCAAGGAATCAAATCAGTAAGTACATGGCTCAGGGATTTATCACCAGATGTAAACCATTAGTAAACCTCAAAAATAGGACCAAGGGTCTTGTAGCTTACCGGCAAGCAGTCTTATAGTGATGATACAAGTTATGAAAATTTATGTGAAGTTTGACATTTGAATCAATGAAAATCAATATCAAGGTCACTAAATAGAAGTTCACATTCATTTATAAGACCTCCTGTAATACAAACACAATCCTAAGCTCTGAAGCAGTTTTGGTGACACAAGTCACTGAAAATTCAATATGTCAATTGGGAACTTTAAAGGTCACAGAAGGTCAACTTGAGGTCAGCAAATGGACTTCACATATGACTTTCTAAATGTCTCTATACAAACCCTGGCTCAATCTGTGACCATTTTGGTGATACAAGTCATTGTACTTACACTGTCGAGTTTGACCCTCAAAGGTCACTGACCGCCAAGTTGAATGTCACCAAATGAAAGTTCATATGTAACTTCCTAGATGTCAGTATCACAAACTTAGGCTCCATCTGTGACCATTTTAGTGATAAAAGTCATTGAATTTTCACTAGGTCACATTTGACCTTTGAAGGTCAATACGAAGGTCACCAAATGAAAGTTCACACATGACTTCCTATATGTCTCGAGTACAAACCTAGACTCCATCTGTGACCGTTTTGGCAACACAAGTCATTGTAATTGTATTGTCAAGTTTGACCTTCGAAGGTCACCAACAGTCAAGTTGAATGTCACCAAAATGAAAGTTATGTGACTTCCTAGATGTCAGTAACACAAACCTAGGCTCCATCTGTGACCTTTTTAAAGATAGAAGTCATTTAATTTTCACTACGTCAAATTTGACCTTCGAAGGTCAATATGAAGGTCACCAAATAAAAGTTCATATATGACTTCCTATACGTCTCCAATACAAACTCTATCTGTAATGATTTTGCTGATATGAGTCATTGAAATTTCACTGTATAGTTTGGTCGTTGAAGGTCACTGAAGGTCAAGTTCAAGGTCACCCAATGAAACTTCAAACATGACTTCCTATATACCCACAATACAAACCTAACCTCTATCTGTAATAGTTTTGGTGATAGAAGTCATTGAAATTTTACCATGTGAAGTTTGACCTTTGAAGTTCAAGGCCACCAAATGAAAGTTCCTATGTGACTTCCTATAAGTGTTCAATACACATATGTTCCCAATCTTCAGTATTCTCAAGCCTTTGAAAACTGCATGTAACATTTTGCTTGACCACAAGTTTGACCTTTCAAGGTCATCTGAGGTCAACTTTAACACATCTAAAATATAGGTCATATATGACTTCTGATGTGTTGATAATACAAACTTAATCTCTGTCTGCAACCATTCAGCTTCCACAGGCAATTTTGCCCATTCTCCATAAGACCCAATGTTGAAGTACAGCGCCCCCACTAGACCCACTTCCGTCGATTCAATCAAAATGACACTTGCACTGCACATAAAGTGTATCAAGGTGAGTTGATTGCCAGATTTAGAAAAAAATTTATAGGACAGTTTTTGAGAAATATTTTTTTTTTAATTTCAAGTCCTATCTTTTAACATGGTTAATATTTTCCCTGACCTCGAGTTTCACCTTTCAAAGTCATCTATGGTCAAATTTAATATTGTCAAAATATAGGTCATATATGACTTCCTATATGTTGATAATACAAACTTAATCTCTATCTCCAACCATTTGGCCTCCACAGGCCATCTTGCATATTCATAAAGTACAGCGCCCCCACTAGACCCACTTCCGTCGATTCAATCAAAATGGCGCTCGCACTGTACACTGACGGTACCAAGGTAAGTTGATTGCCTGATTGATGGCTAAAGATTGTAAGTTGATTGATGGCTAAAGAGGAGAAAGACCACCCCTCCTGTTATCAGCATTCAGTTCAAAAACCATCATCTCTGATGGTATGGGGATGCATTAATGCATATAATGTGGGACACTTGCATGTTTTAAAAAGCACCATGAATGTTGAAAGGTATATAAAGGTTTTAGAGCAACATATGCTCCCCTCCAGGCGACATCTATTCCAGGGAAGGCCTTGTGTATTTCAGCAGGACAATGCAAAAACGTGTGCTGAACTGGCCTGCCTGCAGTCCTGATCTTTTACTGATTGAGAACATTTGGCGCAGAATTAAACGAAAAGTCCGTCAAAGGAGACCCAAAACTCTCCAGCAGCTGGAAGCCTGTATTAAGCAAGAGTGGGATCAAATTCCAATGGCTAAACTCAAGAAACTTGTCTCCTCAATGCCCAGACGCCTCCACTCTGTGTTAAAAAGAGGGGATGCTACACCATGGTAAACAGGCCCCTGTCCCAACTTTTTTGAGAACTGTAGCAGCCATCAAATTTGAAATGAGCTCATTTTATGGATAAAATTGTAAAATTTCTCAGTTTCAACACTTGCTATGTTATCTCTGTTCTATTGTGAATAAAATACTGGCTGGTGTGATTTGAAAGTCATTGCTTTTTGATTTTAATCACAATTTACCCTTTGTCCGAACTATTTCGGAATTGGGGTTGTATACGCACATATCACTGCTTACGGGTAACGTCAACTGTACAATTAATTCATGTGATATTCTTTAGGACAACGTTATTCTGAAGCATAACTTACATCACGATGGATTACGGTGGTCAAGAAATGGGTACAAATGAATCAGTCACTGCATGATAAGAAATCACGTTATGATTCTAAAATATAAAATCAATTAGACAAATTATACAAAAAAAAAATCATGAAAATAGCAATCAGTAACGCCAATTGCTGAACGATGATCAAGAGTAAGGACGGATTCAGACGACGTTTATCATAATTCCCTTTTCACTTAACATTCGTTGCTGCAAACAAAATTTCGGACACGAAAGGTACGATCGGGGAAATCAGCCGACTCACAGCAGCACACAGGAAAACTTTCATTGCCTACAAAATGAGTGCACAGTCATTCCATAAGACATGAAAAAAAAAATAATAAATTGGTGTGTATCATCAAAGAATAAAAATCAAAATGTGCCTTTGGTAGCAGTCGTGAGTCACTTGACACGACATGATTTTTACAACCCTGTTTCCAAAAAAGTTGGGACGGTGTGAAAAATGTGAATAAAAACAGAATGCAATGATTTTCAAATCATATGAGCTTTATATTTATTTGAAAATAGTAGCTACAAAGACAATATACCAGATGTTGAAACAGTGGTATTGTTTATTGAAAAATATGTGCTCATTCTGAATCTGTTGCCAGCAACACGTTCCAAAAAAGTTGGCACAGGGGCATGTTTACCACTGTGCTGCATCACGTCCTCTTCACTCAACACTCTGTCAGCATTTGGGAACAAAGGAGACCAACTACTGTTGCTTTGAAAACAAAATGCTTTCCCATTCTTGCTTTATGTTGGATTTCAGCTGCTCAATACTGTCATCTGTCAAATTTTGCATTTCATAATGTGCCAAATATTGTCAGTGGGTGACAGGTCAGGACTGCAGGCAGACCACTTTAGCACCCAGACTTTTTTACTACAGAGCCATGTTGTTGTAATGTGTGCGGAGTATGGTGTTTGACATGGTGTTCCTTAAATATGCAAGGCCTTCCCTTAAAAAAATGCATCTGGGTGGCAGTAAATGTTGCCCAAAACCTCATATCGTTCACCGTTAATGGTGACTTACCGATGTGCAATTTACCCATGCCATGTATACTAATGCACCCCCACACCATCATGCCATCATAGATGCTGGCTTTTGAATTGTTTGCTGATAACAAGCAGGATGATCCCTCCCCTCTTTAGCCCAGAGGACGTGGCATCCAAATTTCCAAAACGAATTTCGCATGTTGATCAGTCAAACCACAGGGTAGTTTTCCACTTTGCCTCAGTACATTTTAAATGAGCTCAGGCCCAGAGAAGAAGGCTGTATTTCTGGATCTTGTTAATATATGGTTTCATCTCTACATGGCAGGGTTTTAAACTTGCATTTGTGGATGCAGTGACAAACTGTGTTTACCGACAATGGTTTAGAGAAGTGTTCCCGAGTCCATGCAGCAATTTCCAGGACAGAATCCTGTCTGTTTTTAATGGAGTGCTGCTTGAGGACCTGAAAATCACAGCCATTCAAAATTGTATTTTGGCCTTGTCCCATGTGTACAGAGATATTTCAGGATTTTTGGAATCTTTTAATGATATTATGCATCATAGAGGACAAAATCTCCAAATTCTTTTCCATTTTAAGATGAAGACGTTATTCGTAAATTGTTGAATGAGCTACTTCCGCATGCAGTCGTTCATAGAGTAGTTAAGCCTTAACCATGTTTACTTATGAAAGACTTTTTATACTTAATCATTTTACTGACCTGTTTCTAAATAATCTAATTAGCTGCAAAACGTTCTGCCAGTTGTCTTTTTTTAGCATCATGCTACTTTTCCAGTCTTTTATTGTCCCATCCCAACGTTTTTAAAACATGTTGCTGTCAACAAATTCAAAACAAGCAGATATTTATCAAAAAATAATAAAATTCATCAGTTTCAACAATTGATGCATTGTCTTTGTCCTATTTTCAATTAAATGTAGGGTTTTGATTGATTTGCAAATCACTGCATTCTGTTTTATTTACATTTAACAAAGTGACCCTTCCTGATGTCTTTTTTTTTTTTTTTGCATATTTGTCACACTTAAATGTTTCAGATCATCAAACAAATTATTAGACATATATAACCCGAGTAAATACAAAATGCAGTTTTTAAATGATAATTTCATTTATTGAGGGGAAAAAGCTATCCAAACCTACCTGGCCCTACGTGAAAAAGTAATTGCCGCCTAAACCTAATAACTGGTTGTGCCATTCTCGGCGACAACAACTGCAATCAAGCGTTTCCGATTGGAAGGTTTTCGAGCACGAACAGCCTGTTTAAGGTCATGCCTCAGCATCTCAATTCGATTAAAGTCCGGACTTTGACCAGGCCACTCCTTCATTTTGTTTTTTTTTTTTAAGCCATTCAGAGGTGGCCTTACTGGTGTGTTTCGGATCATTGTCGTGCTGCATAAGCCAAGTGCGCTTGAGCTTTAGGTCACCAACTGATGGTCAGATATTCCCCTTCAGGATTTTCTGGTAGAGTTGGGCAATTGATTGTTAAAGTGAGCTACTTAGCAAACAAATACCGATTAAATCAGTCAGTATTGTTTAACCCCCGGTCAGGACAATTCAGATCCAGTGAGGTGCCGTCGGAGGTCAGTTAGGGGAGACAAAATCCTCACCGATAAACAAACGATAACTCACTATTGATTTGCTTGATTAGCAATCTGAGGATTGATTAACTAATTTAAAAATTCAAAAAAATAGGGAGTTTATTTCCAGTCTTCTTTCATAAACCGATAAACAAAAGGTGAAAACGATCCACAGAATTACCGAGGGAGTTGAGGTTTTTTCTAATTAATTATTAAGATTTACATACTTACAGTCTCGAATCAAAGCATAAACGTAAATGAATCTTTTTGTCACTATCAACTCTTAATCATTATAGGCTACTTACAGCCTAGGCTAGGTCTTACTCGTTTGGTCAAAAAAAAAAAAAAAATTAAAATAGATTGATTGTCAATCAGGCATAGAACAGGTTGACAAAATCTAGCGACAAAAAGGTGAAGTCACTGCCTCCCCTGACTGCACATCTCTGTTCAGATCTGACTTGGGACTGCACTACGAAGCAGGATTTGATATTTTCAAAGGTAATTTTTCGAGGTAACTTGAGGTTTAATCTGGTTTTCAGGACCACACATGTGGTTCATTTGAGTAAATCAGCATGTTGACCTATGCCAGTCGTTCTCAAACTCGGTCCGGGTGCCCCACTGTGTATGCTGGTTTTTGTTCCAACCACAATTGCAGTCGTAGGATTTTAAATATCTGTTTGTCTAAATTAGCTGCATTCCATGTTAAAAGCAGTTATTTACCATCTTAAACCACGTTTTTATGGACATATTCATTGTGCCATGAAGAATAAAAACCCTTGAACATGTTGTCCTTATTTTCTATATTGTGAGGACTTTCAGGTGAAAACATTATTAAACAGATCAAATTAGACTGACAAAATCAGTAAGCTCCAAATGTGACAGTGGTGTTTTGAGTTCTCTCAAAATAATTTGCCTGAACTTAATAAACATGACTCAAAACTGGTGCAACTCTATTGTTTGTTAATAAATAATTAGTGTTTGCAACCATGTGTCAACAGCTTCACCAATGAGGAACCAATTGTTTGTTGATTAACCAATTGTTCACATGGATTAAAATGTTTGGTTAAATTGTTTCCCTCGGCAGTTATTTGTACCGGTTTTAATATATCTTACCTTGGATATGGAATTTTTATTCTTCATGGCATGCATAGATTTGTCAAATGTGGCTGAAGAGGATAAATAACTGCTCTAAAGATAACTGCACCTAATTAAGACAAATCAACAGCTTTTTATAAGAATGCAATTATGGTTGGAACAAAAACCAGCATACACAGTGACACTGGGGCGCCAGGACCGAGTTTGAGAACCACTGATTGCTGAGCGTTTAACCTGCACCGAAGTTCAAACGTGTGATTCTCAAATGAGATAGGTAGGGGAGGAGTTTTGACTGGGTGAAAACAAGTTGAAACCGACTTTGCTGGCAATAAGCTTCTCGGGAGGGCATACACACTGCTAGGGGGAAGCACTAGCCCTCTTATGATTGGTTGCTTTGAACGCGATCATGCCCACACAACCTCTAACAGCTTCATGTTAGCTGAACACAGCAAGCGTGCACTTTGGCTAGAGACATCATCATTAGCTGCCTTATGTTGTTCTGTATACGATTGGGAATTACATTACTGTTGAGACTTTACAGCCATCTAGCTAGCTAGCTAACATCAAATCTTTCAAAATAATTGTCATATTTAAGCGATGTGATGTGGTTTTTGCCCTAACTTAAGGAGCAAGCTTCAACAGTGATTACTCTGGCATTTACTGTTTTCCTGGGGGGTTTGGAAGTGAAGCGTGAGACTTATATTTACAACAGTGATCTTGCACGCAGAACCTGAGGCGGCGCAGTTTTGAAAAAATTCCAATTCCCTCATAATGTGGCTTTAAAAGCCGCTGGGCTCAGGTTCTAAGGTAAATACATATTTTGATATTCATATTGCTTTGATGGCCGCTATCAGAGTACTGTTATTGGATATTCTTACTAAATTTCAGCAATGGGTGAAAAATGACATTAGATTAAGTAGTCAGCCCCATAAGCCCCACCCACCTCATTTCCAGGGTGGTTTTATTGCGGTCTTTTCCACCTTTTGAGGTACGCCAATATTTTGATCAATTTCATTACTCTCTGATGTATTTTGCATTAAATTTATTTTATTTAACGATTGAAAAACATGGTTTTTTTTTCTACTTCAGAACTAAAGCAGTTTTGAGAATTTGTGCCAGAAATGTGTCCCCCCCACCTTTGAAATCAAAACTACACCCGTGGTTGGTATGATGTTCCTTTTGTAAAATGCTGCATTAGCTTAATGCTAGATGTAACGGGACGCACACCTTCCAAAAAGTTCAACATTTGTCTTGTCAATCCACAGAAAATTTTCCCAGAAGTCTAGGGGAACATCAAGTTGTTTTTTGGCAAATGCGAGACGAGCCTTTGTGTTCTTTTGGGTCAGCAGTGGTTTTCACCTTGGAACTCTCCCATGCCCAGTCTCTTTCTTATTGTTGAATCATGAACACTGACTTTAACTAAGGCAAGTGAGGCCTGCAGTTCTTTAGATGTTGTTCTGGGTTCTTTTGTGACCTCCTGCATGAGTCGTCAATGCGCTCTTGGTTAAACTTTGGTAGGGCACCACTGTTCCAAGTTTTCTCCATTTGTGGCTAATGGCTCTCACTGTGGTTTGCTGGAGTCCCAAGGCCTTGGACATGGGTTTGTGACCCTTTCCAGACTGATAGCTGTCAATAACTTTGTTTCTCATCTGTTCTTGAGCGTCCTTAGATCATGGCATGATGTGTTGCTTTTTGAGATCTTTTAGCCTACTTTACTTTGTCAAGCAGTTTCTATTTAAGTGATTTCTTGATTCAACAGGTCTGGCAGTGATTAGGCCAGGGAGTGGCTAGTGATATTGAACTCAATAAATGTGGTTAATCACACTTAATTCATGATTTAACGGGGGGGAATTACTTTTTCACACAGGGCCAGGTAGGTTTGGATAGCTTTTTTCCCTTAATAAATGAAATCATCATTTTAAAAAAACGGTACTTCGTGTTTACTTGGGTTATCTTTGTCCAATATTAAAATTTGTTCGATGATCTGGAACATTTAAGTGTGACAAATATGCAAAAAAAAAAGAAGTAGAAATCAGGGCAAACACTTTTTCACAGCACTATATATGATATATCTATTAAATCCTATTAGATAAATTAATTAATCAAAAAATTATAATTTCTAATGTCGATGTCAAGCTCGGCTTTATGGCATTACCAAAGCTTTGTAAGTGCACACATATTTCATAGATCCTACACATTCATTTGCCGTTAGCTTCTTTGAATGCGTTTCTGTATGCCTGCAGTTATTTGTCTTGAATTTTTGTTTGGCACCCAGCCCCATCTCACCCTCCATGCAATAATACATCAAACCACAGTCACAAATATTGCATTGAGCCAAGCCTAATACGTCAGGGAATTAATCTTGAACCAGACACATGGACACACCTGAACTGTCTACAAAAAGCTGGCTCTCTCACTCCCCTCCTGAGGGCAATATAGAACAGTAGCAAGGCTGTAACCTTAACTCTGAACTCTTCTCTTCACCTGACTCCTTCACAAATCCCCCACATATGCCCAACCCTTTTAACCAATAATCATTGGCTTATGTTTTTTGGCTAGTGACCTCCTCACAACACATAAAGTCTTCAATCCCTAATTAAGATTTTTAAAAAAAAATATATTGCTAAAACATAAAATTTCCTCAGCAAGACTGGTTCCATTCATAAAAAATGGTGAACACTAGGCTGTTGGCTCTCATTCGTACCAAGGAAATTAACAGTTACTCTGCCCAAAATAAAACCCAAAGTGGGGGTCAAATGATGTCATACTCATCACGGCCAGAATCAGAAATGAAAGCAAGCCTTGATTAAGTCTTCCTTAGAAGGGGATATTATAACAGCTTTTTATGAATGGGTGAGGCAACCTAGCTGCTAGACTAAATTGCTTCCTGCTATTAGTGATTCTTAATTCAGACATTTTCTAAAATAAAATCAGTATATAAGCATGACTCACAGAATCTTTGCAATTCTTCCTATGATATTTATATAATGATTAAAAGAATATTGCTACTCGATTTAGAAAATATGCCTCCTTCCATCTACAACCCCAATTCCGAAATATTTGGGACAAAGTGTCGATTGTGAATAAAATCAAAATGCAATGACTTTCAAATCACACCAGCCAGTATTTTTTTCACAATAGAACAGAGATACATAGCAAATGTTGAAACTGAGAAATGTAACAATTTTATCCACAAAATGAGCCCATTTCAAATTTGATGGCTGCTACAGGTCTCAAAAAAGTTGGGACAGGGGCCTGTTTACCATGGTGTAGCATCCCCTCTTCTTTTTAACACAGAGTGGAGGCGTCTGGGCATTGAGGAGACAAGTTCCTTGAGTTTAGCCATTGGAATTTGATCCCACTCTTGTTTAATACAGGGTTCCAGCTGCTGGAGAGTTTTGGGTCTCCTTTGACAGACTTTTCGTTTAATTACAGGCCAAATGTTCTCAATCGGGGAAAGATCAGGACTGCAGACAGGCCAGTTCAGCACACGGACTCTTCTACTATGAAGCCATGCTGTTGTAATAGCTGCAGTATGTGGTTTTGAATTGTCCTGCTGAAATACACAAGGCCTTCCCTGGAATAGACAACGTCTGGAGGGGAGCATGTTGCTCTAAAACCTTTATATACCTTTCAGCATTCATCATGCTTTTTAAAACATGCAGGTGTCCCACACCATATGCACTAATGCATCCCCATACCATCAGAGATGCTGGCTTTTGAACTGAACATTGATAACAGGGGTGGTCATTCTCCTCTTTAGCCTGGTGGAAACAACGTCCATGATTTCCATCAAAAATGTCAAACTTGGATTCGTCTGACCACTAGACACTTTGCCACTTTGCTACAGTCCATTTTCAATGAGCCTTGGCCCACAGAACACGGCGGCGCTTCTGGATCATGCTCAACAATGGCTTCCTTTTTGCATGATAGAGTTTTAGGTGGCATCTGTGAATGGCATGGCGGACTGTGTTTACAGACAGTGGTTTCTTGAAGTATTCCTGCACCTATTTAGTAATGCCAATGACAGAATAATGCCGGTGAGTGATGCAGTGGTGTCTGAGGGCCCAAAGATCACGGGCATCCAGTAAAGGTCTTCGGCCTTGTCCCTTACGCCAGTGATCAGATTAAGGAAAAAAAATTGATTAGCAATTGTTTAGCACATTTGAATAATGATTAGCAAAAATTAAAAAACAGTAAATCAGATTTTAAATGACGAAAGGGCTCTTTTTATTCTTTCCTGATGACAGATTACAAAAAGAAATACAACTCCACTCTGAAAGCAAAACAAATTATTTCCAAATGGCATCCATTTTACCCTGAACTACCCTATCTTCATTTAATACAGCACACTTCTGTTTCCCTGTGAAATTTCTGTAAACTACTTGTAACCTGCAGTACAGCTGTCTTATCTATACCTTACTGTAGCATATGATGTTGTTTAGCACCTAATCCGAGATGTGAAATGATTCATACCCATCATACAAGGCACTCTCCAACTCAGTCAAGTTTTGACATCACAACATCATGTATTTGAATGATTAGAGATCATTGTGCATGTTTCGGGAGAGGCCGGCGAACTTGCAATTCCCTAAACCCTCATGGCAATGAGAGAAGTTTTGATGACTTTGATCAGCTTACCGTGATGTTTGGGTGGCTGGAGGAACAATCGGGTGTGTAAAAATGTAAAGCGTACATCCAGTCAAGACGATTCAGAGTTAATGCCGAAAAAATTGAAGGTCGGACACGCAATTTTTTTCCATGAGGGCAAAAACTAAATCACATTGCTTTAGTATAACAATGATTCCAAAGATTCCCCTTAACTAGCATCAGCTAGGTTGGAAGATTGCTTGCTTTATAATCTGAAGAGTAACGTCATACGCGATTGCATGCATAACAAGATAATGCAGCCAAAACTGGCCATGAAATAACACGTCTCAGACCCGAACTGTCTGTTTGCTCTTTAGGTAAAATAAGCGGGTCATCAATGTTGAAAGAAATCCTCTGCGTGCGATGGCGTTCAAAGTGACACATCAGAGCTATAAAAACTTCTCCAATAGGCATCATAACTACCATAGGTTCACTTGCCAGACAGCTGTACCTCAGCGATTGCTTTTGAACTAGCTACCAAATTAGCTAACGTCCCAAAAATGTAGAAGTTCAGTTCAGTCGGACGAAACTGCCGCGAAACCTCAGATAAGTACATGCCTATGACAGCTGGTAAAGTTAGTCAAGTTGGGGCAAGAAACAAATCATATCGCCTTAATATGATGATCATTTACAAAGATTTTCTTTAGTTAACGTTAGTTAGCTTACTAGCGAACTAGGTGGCTATATCCAAAGAGCAACTTAATTTAATATGCTATAGCTCACACTGCAGTCAAGACATTATGACGATACCAGACAGCCTCCCTAGCGCATGCATGCGCTTCCCAGAAGCTGATTGGTTGGTCTGCAAATAAACATCATTTTCCAGCTAAGCGAAGTCGCGAAAACTTCTCCTGTTGCCATGTGGCTCGTGAACTCAGAAGTTCGCAGGCCAGTGAGTCGGGATTAATGAAATATCATAAGGATTTTTTGAATCACATTTTTTGCGAAGGGATTGTTATGATGATTAGCATTTTGTCAAAACTGCTGAAATTTGATTCGCATTTTGCGATGCGAATCCGCCTAATCTGATCACTGCCTTACGCACAGATATTTTTCCAGTTTCTCTGAATCTTTTGATGATGCTATGCACTGTCCATGATAAGACCTTCATTGCCTTTGCAATTTGACGTTGAGGAACATTATTTTTAAAGTATTCCACAATTTTTTTTACGCAAGACTTCACAGGTTGGAGAGCCTCTGGCCATCTTTATTTCTGAGAGACTCAGCCTCTCTAAGACATCCCTTTTATAGCCAATCATGTTACACACCTGATGCCAGTTAACTTAATTACTTGCTAAATGTTCTTTCAGCTGATTCTCTTACATATTAATTGCTTTTTCAGCCCTTTTTTGCCTGTGTCCCAACTTTTTTGAGACCTGTTGCAGCTAGAAAATTTGAAATAAGCTCATTTTGTGGATAAAAATGTAAAATGTCTCAGTTTCAATATGTGAAATGTTATCAGTGTTCTATTCTGAAAAACATATTGGCTCACATGATCTGAAAGTCATTGCATTTTGATTTTATTCACAATTTACACTTCTTCCCAACTATTTCAGAATTGGGGTTGTGCTGTTTAATGCATTTATATCCATGAAATTTACAGTATATGGCACAATCAATTATTTATTTCAGGAGATATGGAAATTGACATGTAGTCCCCTCCATAATTCTAACATGAAACCACCATGTCTAAAAATGCCCTTTAACAAAAGCTGACAACTGTTCATTGCAAATCTAAAATTGTCACAAAAAAATGCCCAAACATAATGAAGCTCATTATACATGTTTTGACATTTAAAATTTCAAATTGATATTTTTTTTTTACTGCAGTTTTGTATTAAGGGTCCCGTATTATGCTGTTTTTTGGATAAGAGCAAAACGTAAAATCCATGATTTCTTGGGAATTTGATACCTCTCATTCCTCACCCTCTGAAAATGAGGCTGATCTGGGTGGGCGTCCCCTTCTATTAAATGAGCTCTGTTCTGATTGGCCAGCCAACCGATCTACCAGCCCTGTTGTCAATAGATAGCAAAATCCCCTGGCTCCAGCCAAATCTCAAAATACAAATGATTGAATTGGTAGCTGGGCAGCTATTAAACTACTCAATGAGTACTGAAAGGGTAACACCTGCAGCCCAGGAGGATGGTTGTTACATTCGCAAAGAAATATGGCATGCAGTCACCACGACAGTTTAAATAGGCTACATTTGGAATTCAGTCTCTAGCATTGATTCGTGACTAGAATCTGTGTAGTAGCAACCACTGGCTACCATTCATTTTTACTGAGAATGTTCCATGCTGGAGCCTGCTCTACTCTCTGGTCTATTGGATCCTGTCAACTTATCTCCTACATTGCCTCCGGCTAAACAAGGTTATCTAAGTCAAAAACTAATATACTGCAGGAACATAAATATTACCGCAATTCCCATTAGACAGCTTTGAGCTATCTCCATCACTCTGCAAGTCACAAGCATTCACGTTAGTAGATAACGTAACTAGAAAAGGTTTATGGGTCATTCCACTCAAATTCAACGAGGGCTCCTATGGGCATAGTCATGGATTTTCTTCAAACTTTGATAAAATGTTGCTTTGGGTGCCAAAGGAAGACATTAAATTTTAGCTCAATTAGCCCACAAGTTTAGATTTTCTGGGGGGTCAGAAAAGTGGCCGTCTCACCCCGGATGCCGAAATGTGCATTTTCTAACAGGCTGTAACTCTGGAACTAATAAAGCTAACCCCATGATTTTTTCAGGACTTGTTCTCTAGGCACTGTACTACCCTTTTTGCCAATCAAAGTAGCCTTAAGCCTTTTATTGTGGTTTTACAGGCTCTGAAAAATGCTACTTTTACATACCATTATCAAAACATACATATTGAAGGGTACCATTTTCACACCCATCTGATGACATATGTGGATTTGCGGTAATATCAGCTATTAGTAATGGCCAAGAGCTTTCTATAGCCACCAATTAATATCCTGTGGCATTTATAGCTCTTCGGTAATATTGACCCTAATTTTAACCCCCTATGGGGGTTGACCCTTTTTTGACCCCTTTTTTCAGGATGTGGGTATCCTTCATATGCACTGCCACCAAAATAGATTTCAATATGGAACTAGCATACCTTCATTAAAAAATGTTGAGTCATTTTCTCCAATAATCGTCCTAAAATCAACCCCCTTTTAGGGATTGTTCACAATTCTCAACATTTTCACAAGTGTACAAAGAGTACATTTTTTCAGATCCTCCTCCCTCAAAAAATATACTGTAAAAATAACCTCAATATTTCCTCTTTTTTTAGATGTAAGAAGTGTACACACTGTAAAATGCCACACACTTTCTGATTATGAGTTAGACAGAATCACCAAGTGGTTTAGAATCCAGTGACTCTGATTGGCAATAAAGGGCAGTACAGTGCTTTGAGAACAAGTCCTGAAAAAACATTGTGGGGTTAGCTTTATTTCTTCCACAGTCACAGCCTGTTCAAAATGGAAAAAATGCTAATTTTGTCAACCGAGGAGCCACGCTCACTTTTTTTGACTCCCGAGAAAATCAAAACCAGCGGGCCGATTGAGCTAAAGCTTGGTATTTTTTCATTTGGCACCCAAAGCAACATTCTATTAAAGTTCGAAAAAATTCATGACTATGCCCATGGAAATTGTCTGAAAATTGGTCAATTTCATAAGGAATGACCCTTATAAATTCACAGTCAATGAAAAATATATCTCGCTATAAAGCTAGCTAACAAACGACCAAGAATTGCCACCAAAAATATGTTAGCAAGTAAACATTTAACATCAAATTTTCAAACGTCATATCGAAAGTTTGATGAAATTCCACCACGGAAATGCAGAGAAATCATTTGTTATCCCAGACACGTTATAGTGCATTTCGCAGTTGCTTTCACCGCGGTAGCATCAGAGTGCTAGCCTAAACAACGGCAAAGTACCCGGCTGACCCCGGTCATTGATAAGTAAAATGAGCATTTCACATCAGCAGTAAACAAACCCAAAGACATACCCAAAGCTCTGCAAAGCCCACGTCTGGGCTAATCAGCCCGACTTTGCAGGCACGTCCAACACCTCTCAGGTTAGCTTTATCTGTAGCGGCTACAATCAGGTAACATTATGATGAAACTACCACCTTGATGCTAACAAAAGTAACACAAGCATACGAATCAGAATTACTGAATACAAGTTAACCAGGAGCATTTTTAAGTAGCACGGCGCGCAAACTAACATGCGGTAGTAACAGACACACTTTTGTGGTGATTGTATACAGTACCGAGCATTCATAACAACAAGAGAGACAACTGTTACGCTGCAATACAGGTTTTACAGACAGTAAGTTCTGTTACCGTGAACAGTTGTGCCAAGCATCAAAATGACAAACAAGTGTAAAAAGTTAGCTTGAAATGAGGTTTATGTTCACACACCTTCTGTTGAATGTCTCCTGATATTATTTACTCTTGCATATTTAGGACACAAACATTAGCGACAGTAACTTAGCTATGTTAGCCACAGTGCTACAGCCACATTCAACAGGCTATCACATTAGGTATGTAGGTTTGAGCAGTGAAGCAACACAACATGGTGAAACATACAACTGAGTCACGGACAGTTGGTACCAATCCAAGCTTTATCTTCAGATGTTTTACAAAGCCTGCTTTGTACTGGCCCAATTAAAGAAAGCAGTCACTGGTGAAATGATGAGTGCACACATACAACACTGCCGGACGAGATCCCCAATTTTTATGTTTCGGCTGGCTCGTCCCCGCAACATAAAAAAGAGGGATCGCAGACAACGAAGTAACCGTTCAATAAAGAAATATTTATTGAGGATAATACAAAACAAAAAAGTAGACTGAATCTAGGGGAATGAACAAATGAATGTGTGCTGGTAATATACAGTGCATCCCACGAGACAGGCGCGATCACTCCGGCACCCGTAAACGCCCGTCAAGTCGTCCTCACGGGCTCGATTTAACACGCCCATCAGTCACTTCATGGGCATGCCACTATTAAATTCCAAGCGTTAGCCCATTTGACCTACCCCGGTAGACCATGACAATGACGACAATGTCATAATCGAAAAACTAGCAATTGCAACATTGTCTCAGATCAAAGCAACCAGTGCCAGCTGTGAGGAAGTGTACTCATATTCTGTGCGGCATATCCGACCCATCATCATAGCTGTAACTAGCAATCTCAGACCTCGGTAAAAAATTGAGACAAAAAAAAATTCAACGTCTTTATCGTTCAGGTTTTGTTCTAGGTATCTTAAGTGTAACCCGTGTGAACATGCGATGTTACATTTCACCAAAAATCTATTTCTGTTTGCACATTATTATTCTTTTCCTCTTATCTATGTATTGTTTTGGGGAGTTTTCTTGAATTCAGTAGAATTTTTATATTAATGCTGTTTGATCTTTGACATTTTGGCGACGTAACTTCCTGCAAATTTGCGGTATTCTCCTCAGTATTCAGGTCACCGACTCAGATTTGGCTCAAATTTATTTTGGGAGTACCTCTATATTTGTAATGAACACATGCAAAATTTTAGGGTCCTACCTCAAGGGGTTTCCAAGTTATGGCCCCCCAAAAATCGGGGGCCGTGCCCAAGCCAATCGCGAACAGTAATTTATAAGGATTTTGGAGGCCAATATCTTTGGAACAAATCACAGTTATGGGCTGAAAAAAAATTACCATCCAGGGTGCTTTGGGTGCAGGCTTTCAGAATCTCGTCAAAATGTATCTATCCATTTTCAAGATATTGTCCTCTAAAATATGAAAATGTTTATTGGTGGAAATCAAAAATTCAGTTTTCAAGGGCCCCCTATGAGGCCAGGATCCCTTACAGAGGTTAAATTGTGCTGTATTCCTTCTATTTGAGGAGAGGTCTGTCTGTACAAGGAAGACTGACTGCACCCAAGGCATAATAGTATAGTTAGGAAACCCTGAAAAGGACATGAGAAAACAAGTTGTAATTTTGATCAAATAAAGCCAAGATATATACATTCATGTTGAACAAGTTTCATTACCATGGGTAACTGTCCACATGGTTAACTTGCCAATCCAAAATTGGCAAAAAAGTGACTTTTTCAGCTAGGACCCATTTGTAGTAGAAGACTAAAATTTTGCATGTGTTCATTATGAATATAGAGGTACTCCCAAAATAAATTTGAGCCAAATCTGAGTCAGTGACCTGGGGACCTCTCGTTGACTTCATATGGAATGACCCATATTATATATATATATATATATATATATATATATATATAAAAATACACACACACACACAGGTGCATCTCAATAAATTAGAATATCATCAAAAAGTTGATTAATTTCAGTAATTCGATTCAAAAAGTGAAACTCATATATTACATAGATTAATCATACACAGACTGATATATTTCAAATGTTTATTTCTTTTAATTTTGATGATTATAACTGACTGCTAATGAAAACTCAGAATTCAGTATCTCAGAAAATTAGAATATTACTTAAGACCAATAAAAAGAAGGATTTTTAACACTGGAATATTGGACTACTGAAAAGTATGAACATGTCCAGCACTCAATACTTGGTTGGGGCTCCTTTTGCTTGAATTACTGCAGCAATGCAGCATGGCATGGAGGCGATCAGCCTGTGACACTGCTGAGGTGTTATGGAAGCCCAGGTTGCTCTGATAGCGGCCTTCAGCTCTTCTACGTTGTTGGGTCTGGTGTCTCGCATCCTCCTCTTCATAATACCCCATAGATTCTCTATGGGGTTTTGGTCAGGCGAGTTTGCTGGCCAATCAAGCACAGGGATACCATGGTCCTTACGCCAGGTATTGGTACCTTTGGCAGTGTGGGCAGGTGCCAAGTCCTGCATGAAAATGAAATCAGTATCTCCATAAAGCTGGTCAGCAGAGGGAAGCATGAAGTGCTCTAAAACTTCCTGGTAGACGGCTGCACTGACCTTGGACCAAAGAAAACACAGTAAAGCAAGACCAGCAGATGACATGGCTCCCAAAACCACCACTGACTGTGGAAACTTCACACTGGACCTCAAGCAACTAGTGCCCATCCTCTCTTCCTCCAAACTCTGGGACCTTGATTTGCAAATGAAATGCAAAATTTACTTTCATCTGAGAAGAGGACTTTGGTCCACTGAGCTGCAGTCCAGTCCTTTTTGTCCTTAGCCCACGTAAGATGCCTCTGACGTTGTCTCTGGTTCAAGAGAGGCTTGGCAGAAGGAATGAGACAGTTGAAGCCCATGTCCTGGATACGTCTGTGCGTGGTGGCTCTTGAAGCACTGACTCCAGCTACAGTCCACTCCTTGTGAATCTGCCCCAAATTCTTGAATGGGCTTCCTTTCACAATCATCTCAAGGCTGCCGTTATCCCTCTTGCTTGTGCACCTTTTACTACCTCATTTTCCCTTCCATTCAACTTTGCATTAATGTGCTTGGATACAGCACTCTGTGAACAGCCAGCTTCTTTAGCAATGACCTTTCATGCGTCTTACCCTCCTTGTGCAGGGTGTCAATGATTGTCTTCTGGACAGCTGTCAAGTCAGCAGTCTTCCCCATGATTGTGTAGCCTACTGAACCAGACTGAGACCATTTAGGCTCAGGTGTGACACCATGAGTCTTCAATATTGAGCTTCTTCACAATATAAAATGATCATTTTTCCATCACTCATTGACCTCTCCTGATTGAACCGTTAATACCGCCAAATCAATCATCTAAAGCAGGTGAGCTGAGCCTTTTATTTCAATTATGCTTCTACAACTTGTACTTAAAAAAATAAAATTCAGCTGAGACAACACTGTGTGCTGTAGCCAAACTATTTTGTAAACTTCATTTTCCAGAAAAACTTTTCCTTTGACCCCCGTATCGCCCCTTCCACTTTGGACCTTAACATTCACGGAGATGCCAACTTCTGAAAAATTGAATAAGGGAAGATTTATTGAGGCAAGTTGAACTGAGCTCGCATAGCAAGCTCGCTTCATGGGTGGGGTCCAGCTCCTGGAATTTAAGTTCCTGAAATGTCCCTTTTCACTCTCTCTGATAAGCATTTTACAAATTATACAATTATGACAGATGTCTGGAGTTTTTCATCAAAATGTGTTGTTTTCATTGTTTTTTACATTTTGTGTTACATACACACACATACACACACAAAACACATGCATAAAGTTTGAAAATAAAAATGAATTACGATAAAATTTGATATGGTACTGCAGACTTATGTCATTATGAATGTGCTATATTAATTATTTTTGGAAGACCACTTTTTTTCATAATGTATTGATTTATTACACTTCATGGTGGTATCAAAATGTGAATTTCTGGGATGATTTTTTTGGCAATTTTCTGAGCTTTCACAAAAGATACTGCTATACCTGCAACATGACTAGAAGATGAAGAGGGGGGAAACGATGATCAAATTCAAACTTTCAAAATAACCGGAACAGTTCAAAAAAGAAAGGCATAATCATACAAAGATGGTCCAATGGAAATGATTTTGTCAACTTTTTGATAACATTCAAACGTTGATTTTAGGGTAATGTATTGTTAGCTCAACATGTTCTTAAGTAATATGTGTAAGTAGCATAACCCTAAAAGCTCTGATCACATATGCAAAAGTGTCAACAAATTGTCATTCAGATCTAGATATCAGCATACAAACATCGCACCCAATTACATTCAAACTCCACACGAGCGAAAGTCAAAGTGAAGTCCAACCACCGGCCGCTCGAGCAAGGCTAGGTCGAAGGAGTCGGCGGAGAAACTGTTATGCTACTGCTACTCCACAAACGCAGCAGAGACCAATCTAACTTTGGCAGTGATCTTGCAAGGCAACATACTAAATTTTTAAAATATCTATAACAAAATCAAATGATGGAGTGTACTTTCTGGTTATCCTTGTAAAGCTATCAAAAATATTAGCAATTCAAATGAAGAATAAAAACAAATATCTTAAACATCAAATCGGAATCAGAATGACTCATTGACATCGCATGAAAATAGTTACACTGACTTTTCCATCATGGCATCATGCATTACTAATGATCTACAATAAAATCAGAAATATGGGCTATGGAAATCCACCGCCAATTCGGCATTTACTTAACAAATTTGCAAGTGCTCCAAAATCCTGAAAATGTCACTTCAACAGCAGGTCTTAAAAAGGTACACGGTGAACATGTGCCATGCGTGTGCATGTGCTTACAATGGCAATTACATCCGGGAATTGTCACATGGGAAGAGTAAACCAATCTCTCGCCAGACTGCTTCATACTCGGCCAGCACTACAACGTTCATAATTCCAACATGTGTTGAGTATTGTGGCAGGAAACTACAGAGTCCGACTGAATATTTGAAAATTATTTTCAACATGTAACTGTGCAATCGCGAAGAGCATTGACTGTGCGTATGCACTGTCCTACTCCACATTATGTGTGCACAGGAAACATGTAATGTGTATGCGGGATGATAAATGCTTTAAAAGTGAGAAAATCAGGATTTCAGGGGTGCCCGTAAGGCCAGGAGGCAAATTTTCTTTCTCTGTTCCTTTCGGGCATCTGACATGTCCCTTAGCCAATCACAACAGTCATGACATCACAATAAGCACAAAGTGGGGAAACTGCCGGATAGCTCACTCGGTTAAAGCATAGCATTGCAAAGCAGAAGCGACTATCACGGCGCGGGTTCGAGCCCTGGTCGTACCAACCGACAGTGGTCGGCATCTTTTTCAGAAGTAGCGTGCAATTGGCCATTGCGCTACAAGGATGCAAATTCGAAAGGGTCTGTCGCGAAGGGTAATATAAGTTGCTTTGTTCGTTCCTTGGGCGCCTCCTGTTGGCCAGACGGGAGCTCGTCAGGAAGATCCTGAGCTTGTTCATGTTCGGGTATCCTCCGCCCTTGTTCTGAACTTACGAGGATTCGACCAATGAGTGTATAAGAAGCGGTGGCTAACAGGCGCGTGCTTCGGAGGAGAGCTGCGGGCTGTCTTCACTCTCCTGAGTTGGCAACAGGGGGTCCCATTTGTGAGGGTCTTGTACATAGTTCCCCAATTGGACATTCCAGATTTGGGTGGGATTGGAGATGACAAATTAAAAAAAAAATAATAAAACAATAAGCTCAAAGTGGCTGAGGAAATATGAATTAGGTTAGGTTCCCGATTTGATGTCGTGTGAATTTTGACATGGATTTTTTTTTTTTTTTTTTTTTTTTAGTAACATAGACATTTTTCCTAGAATTCCATATAGGCTTTGTTGTGCATCTTCCTTAGGCTATTTTACTTGGAAATATTTTATGGCCGAGTCAAAAGTACTTCTGTTTTAATTTTTTCTTTATGCTTCAATTTCATAGTTTTGTCATTTCATTAAAATACTGAACAGTAAAACAGCTTTAGCTTAACCTTGCCCTATTAATGAACAAAATGCCTTTAGCCGAATTTTCAAATACAAGACATACAACTTAAATTCATACTTTAACATGATCTCAAAGGAAGACATGTAACATACCATCAGCTCCATTTAGCACGTCATGTCTATGCATTTTAAGCTTTTCAGGTGCCATTTAATGCTTCCCATGAAAAAAAACCAAATATAATGCTTTTTTGTGATTTTGGCTTAAATCATTCACCGTCTTTGCGCAGTATGAATCAAAGGGAACTAAATGGCTTGAAATGCCGTGCTAAAAGTAGAAAATGCGTAGTGATAACACGCGAAATGACTTAATGATGATTGGCATGTCATTCATACGCAATTTGGTGATACCAGGCAAAAATAAAAAAAATCACTTGGCACTGTGAGATGTACCAAGACTTTCATTATTTTGCAAGGCAAAGCAACGTCAGGCGGGTACTGGTGGGGGATTGTTTTTCAGCTACAAAGCATTTTCTTCTTTTAAAATAGGCCTACACCTGCACGGCATGTGAGATGCATATTTAGGATTTCAATAAATGATGCACTACATATAAATATAGGGCACTGGCAGCCCCAGAAGCTCCCGCTGTTAAGATAAAGCAAAATGCCGAAGTTTTTGTTGACGGACGCACGCACGTATGCACGGACGAAGCCCGATACCATAGCTCCCGCGCCGCTTGGGCGGCAGGAGCCAATAATTAGGAGCCTGTAACTGAAATAGTTGATGAGATACAGCAAACTGTCGAAGTTTTTGGTGATATTTTTAGGCCAGTGACCTTGAGAAAATAGGCCAAGGTCACCTTTAGGCATGTCATTTGTAGGCTTTTATGAGATGCGTGTCCAGTGAAAATTACGAGCCTGCAACTGAAATAGTTGATGAGATAAAGCAAAATGTCGAAGTTTTTGTTGACGGACGCACGCACGGACGGAGCCTGATACCATAGCTCCCGCGCTGCTCGGCGCGGCGGGAGCTAACTAAAGCAATAATTTAGAAATATATAACTTGTGGGAAACTATTCACACAGCAATATGATTTAGCCACCCGCCTCAAAAGCCTGATAGATGATTTTACACCACTATCACTAAACTATAAATAATTTAATAACAGGGATGCGCTGGCCCACCATCTTGGGCTATAGTTCCAGGCCCATATCTTAAATATCATCAAATATCTTCACATATGAGGGGAATCCTGGACGGAGTCAGCCATTAGTCGCCAAGATGTACAATAACCACATGGCATGCTGCTTCAGCAGTCACATGACATTCACCGTGGCAAGTCATGTTGGGTTCACCATTCTATTATTGTTCCAAGGAATTTAATAAAGGCGCACAACATACATCATAAATCTGCGTAGCTGCTTATTTTTTTGCATGCGCCCAGCGCAGGGCTTTGTATTTTTTGTGGCTTGCTATTTTTTTAAGTGCTAGTAACACAACTGCGCATTGTTGAAAGAACCCTCGAAGTCTGCTGGTGTCCCTAGAGTCCCAAGAACCTCTTGATGCAGGATCCTCCAGAGCAGAGGTTCCCAACCCAGTCCTCGAGAACCCCCTGCTCTGCAGGTTTTTGCTCTCTTTCTTCTCTTTCACACCTGATCCATTTAAGGGCTTCATGCTGATTGGTTGAAAAATATCCACCTGAACAGGGCGTGCATGAAGGTGCATTGGGCCTTAAATGGATAAGCTGTGCAAGAGTAAAGCTGCAACAAAAACCTGCTGGACAGGGGGTCCTTGAGGACTGGGTTGGGAACCACTGCTCCAGAGCCTTGCAGTTGTGCGTACAGCTGACTTTCAACCACCTCAACCAACGCTCACAAAAAGACATCTTCAGTGGGCTAAAAAACACATGAAGACTAATTTTCAAATAGCTTTATCGACTGATGAGCGCTGTGCTGCACTGGATGGTCCAAATGAATGGAGTTCTGGATGGTTGGTGAATGGCCACCCTTTTCCAGCGAGACTGCGATGTCAGCAAGGAGGTGGCAGAGTGATGTTTTGAGCTGGAATATTTGGAGGTGAAATGGTTGGTCCCTTCAGGGTCCCTGAGGGTGTCAAAATTACCTCTACAAACTATGTAGAATTCCAAACTGACCATTTCCTGCAATGGTATAAAAAGAAGAATAGTGCCCTCCAAAATAAAATTATTTTCATGCAGGACAATGCATCATCCCATGCTGCAAAAAAATACCATTAACTCCTTGGTTAATTGCAATGGGCATAAAGGGTAAAAGAAATCATAGTGGCCACCATCATCTCCTGACCTAAAACCAATTGAGAACCTGAGGAGCATCCTTAAAAGGAAGATCTGTGGAGGTGGGTGGCAGTATACCTCCAAACAGCAGCTTTGGGAGGCAATACAGGCATCCTCTAATGAAATACAGGCAGAAATGATCCATGGATTTACAAGGTCAGTGGATGAGAGACTTGTTAAAGTGATATCAACATGCAACAAATACAAGAGATTTTTGTTTCAAATTTGTTTCACCTGTTGAATGTTTTCACATTGCATTGAGCAAAATAATTTGGAACAATACATTTTATGTTCTTTTAATATGCTGAAAAAGCTGTTGTCGTCATCAGTAGCTATGCTTGTGATAACATCCACATTATTAAATCTTTAATGATATTGAGGCAAAACAAACAAAAAATTGGCATGTGCATAATAACTTGGAACACAGTGTATGGGCTACACTAAGGTCTGGCTGTACCGTTCATATGGAATCAGAAGATATTTTTATCACTCTGCTCTCTTACAATCAATTATGGCATAAACGTAGCACAACATCACAGAACCACCGAGCGAAATGATGCAGAATAATATATAGGCCTACTACACTTGTGAACTTGCAAATAGTTTATGCCTTTGCCTTAAATACAATTAAAAATAATATACCAAAATGCACAATACAAATACATAAGGCCAACATACAAGTACAAACGAGCACCGAATCTTGGTTGCACTCCACCATGCTTTATGACAGAATATTTATCAGCATTCGACTCGAAATATTTATGCTCATCTGAAACAGTGGTGCCTGTTGCCTAAGTACGTCAGTTGTCCTTTCCAATTAAACACTATAAATCCCAGCATCTCTCACGCAGTGGATGCATGACATGAGTGGCCTACTAGATCACCGTTTTTGATGAAAAATGTATTTCTTACATGATTCGAACTGTTGACTAAGCCTAACATTACATGTGCCTCCATCTTGGCCCCGTCAAATGTTGCACGGCAGCGTCACCACGCGATAGCCTGAAAATTAATTTCTGGTAAGATCACTTAGAATTTGGTTACAGTTTCTCGAAACGTAACAATGTAACGATTTTATTTTTCACATCTATATTATCGGGGTGATTCATAAATGCGTAAGAACATAAAGGGAAAACAAATTAAGCAAGTTAATCTGAGCATAATCTAATACCGCACAAGACGACTAGCCAAACACGACATGAGACCTAACGGTTACAATCAAATTAGTTTGTCGGTAATGACTGAATTTTCTGGTCGCTGAAGTGCAGAGACACGCAATTATGTGCTAGAACTTGACCCAACTCACCTGTTCTCTCTTTCCTAAAGCTCTTATTCTTCATTTGCTTCCCGCACGTCCACCTGTTTAAACTCTTCTAGCAGTTCACTGCGCTGTATATTCCACGAAGGGGAGGAGTTAAGAGATTTGAAAGTTGATAACAGTACCATGGGCTGCTCCAGCAGGTAGGAATTTCGACAGGTACAGAGACCGCCCTGAGAGATTATAAGCGACAAAATCGGAATTAGGTTTGGTACTTTAAAGTGTTCGTGCACTTTGCTTGTTCCGCGCCCTCAATGCTTTGTCTTTCCATCTTTCATTTTGAGGTATACATTTCTATCCCCTCCTTTCATGCCTAAGAACAATATAAACCAAATAACACTGTGGCAATGAATCTGCGTCACTCTTTGGAATTCATTCGGGGTAGTGAAAAAGAGAAATACGAGATCTGTCTCTCGGAGTGCAGTAAAATAAATAGGCCTTCGAGTGCGTGTTCCCCCTTATTAACATCCATGGATCTACTTCTGTCAAGGGTTTTTTTTTTACAACCCCAGTTCCGAAATAGTTGGGACAAAGTGTATATTGTGAATAAAATCAAAACGCACTGACTTTTAAATCACACCAGCCAGTATTTTATTCACAATAGAACAGAGATAATATAGCAAATGTTGAAACTGGGAAATTTTACAATTTTATCCACAAAATGAGCTCATTTCAAATTTGATGGCTGCTACACGTCTCAAAAAAGTTGGGACAGTGGCCTGTTTACCATGGTGTAGCATCCCCTCTTCTTTTTAACACAGAGTGGAGGCGTCTGGGCATTGAGGAGACAAGTTTCTTGAGTTTAGCCATTGGAATTTGATCCCACTCTTTCAGCTGCTGGAGAGTTTTGGGTCTCCTTTGACGGACTTTTCATTTAATTACGCGCCAAATGTTCTCAATCGGTGAAAGATCAGGACTGCAGGCAGGCCAGTTCAGCACACGGACTCTTCTACTATGAAGCCATGTTGTTGTAATAGCTGCAGTATGTGGTTTTGCATTGTCCTGCTGAAATACACAAGGCCTTCCCTGGAATAGATGTCATCTGGAGGGGAGCATATGTTGCTCTAAAACTTTTATATACCTGACAGCATTCATGGTGCTTTTTAAAACATGCCAGTGTCCCAGTGTTTGAAATGTTATCTATGTTTTATTGTAAATAACATTTTGGCTCGTGATCTGAAAGTCATTGCATTTTGATTTTATCCACTATTTGCACTTCGTCCCAACTATTTCAGAATTTGGGTTGTAATTATTTTTTTTTTTTTTTTTTTTTTTGTCAAGATGAAGTTCCTTCGCTTTCAATACTAAAATGACCGAAATTCTTAACTGGAAGATGATGACAAAAGCCGTTCACCCTTTAATCTTCTTTAATCTTCTCTGGAATTGTCTTTCCTTTTTTTTTTTGGAAATGTGGAATTCACTCCGGTAACCTAGGTGCACGAGTTACAGTAGATGATGTTTTATTCGGTGCTGAGTTGATCAGCAAAATGACTGAACTCTCAAGGTCTTAAAGGGATAGTTCACTTTTTTTGAAGTGGGGTTGTATGGAAAAGCGCCATTAGATGTAGTAGAAAGCTCCCTGCTCTCCCCCAGTCAGCCGCAGCAGTGCATAGTGCAGGACGGAGACTTATGCGAAACACTGTTCTGAACAGTCCCAAAGTAACAGTGTATTTTCGCGCCCCAAAAGAGGAAGCCTGTTCAAACCAGACTCTGCAACTTTGCTTTCCTTCATACACAGTAGTGGAGTAGTGCGGCAAAATGAAATTAAGCAGAAATACGAAGGTTGGCGGAGTCAGGCTACAAAAGAGGTCCTACCTGAATACACCACTTTAATTGTACACTATAATACAAAAAATTACAGCGCTTCAGCTGCTCCGAAAAAAACACAGTCGCTCTTGAACTAACCAACTGACGTATTCCATCGGAGTAAACTACGCGCTGTAGCGATTAGATGTTTGGGTCGGACTCTGAGCGGTTTGTGGCAGAGACAGCATTTCAATGGCATAGAATTACGTCTCAAAAAAAAAAAAAATAGGACCAAGGATCCTGTAGCTTACCGGCAAGCAGTCTTACAGCAATGATACAAGTTATGAAAATTTCATGTGAAATTTGACATTTGAACCAATGAAAATCAATGTCAAGGTCACTAAATAAAAGTTCACATACATTTGTAAGACCTTCTGAAATACAATACTAAGCCCTGGAGCAGTTTTGGTGATACAAGTCATTATAATATGTCAATATGTATTCAATATGTCAATTGTGAACTTTAAGGTCACAGAATGTCAAGTTGCAGTCAGCAAATGGACTTCATATATGACTTTCTAAATGTCTCTATACAAACCTTGGCTCAATCTGTGACCATTTTGGTGATACTAGTCATTGTAATTTCAATGTCGAGTTTGACCCTCAAAGGTCACTTACATTCAAGTTGAATGTCACCAAATGAAAGTTCATATGTGACTTCCTAGATGTCAGTAACACAAACCCACGCTCCATCTGTCACCGTTTTAGTGATACAAGTCATTGAAGTTTCACTAGGTCACATGTGACCTTCTAAGGTCAATATGAAGGTCACCAAATGAAAGTTCATACATGACTTCCAATACATCTTCAGTACAAACCTACACTCAATCTGTAACGATTTTGCTGATATAAGTCATTGAAATTTCACTGTATAGTTTGGCCGTTGAAGGTCACTGAAGGTCACCGAATGAAACTTCATACATGACTTCCTGTACGGCCACAATACAAACCTAAGCTCTATCTGTAATAGTTTCGGTGATAGAAGTCATTGAAATTTCACTATGTGAAGTTTGACCTTCGAAGGTCACTGAAGGTCAAGTTCAAGGCCACCAAATGAAAGTTCATGTTTGACTTCCTTTACATCTCCAATACAAACCAAAACTATCTGTAACCATTTTGCTGATATAAGTCATTGAAATTTCACCGTGAAGTTTGGGCATTCAAGGTCACTGAAGGTCAAGTTCAATGTCACCAAATGAAACTTCATACATGGCTTCCTATATGCCCGCAATACAAACCTAAGCTCTATCTGAAATAGTTTTGGTGATAGAAGTCATTGAAATTTCATTATGTGAAGTTTGATCTTCGAAGGTCGCCGAAGGTCAAGTTCAAGGCCATCAAGTGAAAGTTCATACATGACTTCCTATAAGTGTTCAATGCACATATGTTCCCAATCTTCAATATTTTCAAGCCTAGAAACCTTTGAAAATTGTTACATTTTGCTTGACCTCAAGTTTGACCTTTCAAGGTCATCTGAGGTCAACTTTAACACAGCCAAAATATAGGTCATATATTACTTCCTATCCACCTCATTCCCACGTCCCATAATCCCTTGTGCGAATATTGGGCGTAACTTCCGCTGCGTCCTGTCACTGAACTGTTTAAAGTTCAAAGCACAATCAGAAACATTACCCTCTGCCTCTGTCCCTAACACAAGCACAAAAAAACACCATACTTACGGACAAATAGTGTCCAAGGCAACAATGTAAAAAATCCTGCAGGAGATGAATCTTTCTGCTGGCTGCTCTGCAAGGCTCTCATATAGCAATTAATGCTCACTTCACTCTTCCAACCAGAAGGGGGCAGTGTAAAAAATAAAACTTAACTTAGACTGCATACAAAGGTTTCACAGGCAGGGGGCAGTGTAACACTAAACTGAACTTGCTTTACAAAGGGCAGTACACTCCCCGCCTGGTACAATAATATTGTACCACTTAAACTTTAAACATTTAAATTCAAAAGTAAGAAAGGCATTACTTTCTACTGCTCTTCTGACAATAGAACAACCATTTCAGAGATAGGTCTCAGAAACACTTTCACAGTCCCATCCTGCGCTATCCTCACTTCAGCCTTACGAACTCTGTTATCGTTGCTTGGGAATGTTTTGATGACAAGACCTATTGGCCAGTCATTTCTGTGAGCCTGGTTGTCCTTAAGCAAAACGATATCGCCAACCTTGATGTTGGGCTTGGCATCAGTCCACTTTTGACGACTTTGAAGGGTGGCAAGGTATTCTCCCCTCCATCTTTTCCAGAAGGTGTCTGCAAGACACTGGACTTGTTTCCATTGTTTTGTATGTAGTTCTGCGGGGTCAAAGTCACCAGAGGGCGCTGATAGTGCACTTGTTTTCTGGGTAAGGATCACTGCCGGTGTGAGAACGGCTGGCACGTTTGGGTCTGTAGACACTGGTACTAATGGTCTGGCATTCATTATTGCCATCACTTCACACATAAAAGTACTTAAAACTTAATGCGTGAGTCGAATGTGCGATGACTGAAAAAGCATGGCATCCAGGATACGTCTAGCAACACCAATGAGACGTTCCCATGAACCTCCCATATGTGAGGAGTGTGGAGGGTTAAACTGCCATGTGCATCCTGTCTCCTGGAGGTAGCTGTTCAGTGTGGCATCAGCGTGGTCGAGTTTCAGCTCTTTGGAGGCACCAACAAAATTAGTACCCCTGTCAGAGCGAAGAAGTTTTGCAGGTCCTCGAATACAGAAAAACCTTCTAAGTGCATTTATAAAACTGGAAGTGGACAAAGATTCACTCAGTTCGATGTGCACAGCCCTTGTTGCCATACATGTGAAAAGCACAGCCCACCTTTTGTTGTCTGCACTACCTCCCCTTGTACGACGTGTAACCACAGTCCATGGCCCAAAGACATCAAGTCCAACGTTGGTAAAGGGTGGCACTGGTGAAAGCCTGTCAATGGGTAAGTCTGCCATCTTTTGGATTTTAAATTTTCCTCTGAGCCTGCGACAGATGACACACTTGAAGATAACAGATGAAACCAGGCCTTTGCTCCCGATGATCTAAAAGCCTGCAGCTCTTATGGCTCCCTCTGTGATGTGACGTCCCTGGTGTGCTACCTTCTCATGGTAAAATCTCACCAAGAGGATAGCGATGTGGTGGGTACGAGGTATTATAAGTGGGTGCTTCTCCTCTTTGGTCATATTAGCAGGTGCTAACCACCAACTTCAAAGTAAGCCTTCTTCATCTACGATGGGGTTGAGTTTTTTGAGTGGACTTTGCTTTGGCAATGCTTGCTGCAGCTCAATACATCTGTATTCTTCCTTGAAGATGTCATGCTGTGCGAGACGAAGAATTACAGTTTGCGCATGCAGGATCTCTGCTGTGGTGGCTACTTCAGTGTAACACTTCCATCCTTTGCATTTTTTTTGCTCTGGTGTTTTCTTGAATGATGCTGCAACACGAATGAGTCAAGCGATGGTGCGGCACAGAGGCATCCAGTGAGAAAATCTTTCAAACCGATGAGATTGGAGGTGGGACTTAGAAGTTTTTGTGATCAGAGTCGAAACATCAGGCCGTATTTCAGCATCTGCTTCAGGGTCCACAAGTGAAAAGACATCAGACGATTTGTGGCTCTGAGTTTGTTTGTGTTAAGAAAGTCGGCCCAGAGAACCAGTTTGTGTACTGAAGCTGAGATGCATGAACTATTCTGGTGGCATGATCTGCAGGGTTGCTCTCTGTGGAGATGTAGTACCACTGCTCTGGATGTGTTGATTTTCGGATGCGAGTCACTCTGTTGGCGACATACGTGGAAAACCTTCTGGTGGTGTTATGTATGTACCCAAGGACTATCTTACTGTCAGTAAAGAACTTAACAACATCCACATCGATATCCAGCTCATCTCTAAGAAGCTCATACAGCTCCACTGCCAAAACAGCTGCACATAACTCTAGTCGTGGTACAGTGTGTGCAGGTCGTGGGGCTAGTTTTGATTTAGCCATGACAAAACCACTGTTGTACTGACCTTCACTGTCACTTGCTCTCAAATAGGCTACGGCTCCAACTGCAAGAGTGGATGCATCTGAAAAGATGCACAGCTCTCTTCTCTGAGCAGAGGACTGTGAGAAGGGGAAATAGCACCTTGGTACCTCGAGAAATTGGAGATTTTTCAGTGACTCCTTCCATCAATCCCATTCTTCTTTTTTGTCAGAGGGGAGCGGCTCATCCCAATCATTTTGCTCTGATGAGAGTTCACGTAGAAGGGCTTTTCCTTGCATAGTTACTGGAGCCACAAATCCTAAAGGATCAAACAAGCTGTTGACAGTTGCCAGTACACCTCTCCTGGTATATGGTTTCTCCTCTTGAGATACTTGGAAAGTGAAACTGTCTGTTTCAAGATTCCACAGAACTCCAAGGCTGCGCTGGAGAGGGAGATCGTCCAACCCGAGGTCCAAATCTTTCAAATCTTTGGCTCGTTCCTCAGCAGGAAATGTTTCCATTACTCGGTGGCTATTGGATGCAATCTTGTGCAGTTTTAGGTTGGACTCTGCAAGCATCTTTTGAGCTCTTGTTAAGATGTCGATGGCTTCTTCAGGGGTGGCTGTAGAGGCAAGTCCATCGTCAACATAAAAATGTCTCACAACAAACTGCTTCGCATCAGCACCATGTTCTTTTTCTCTTGTAGCTGCAGCTTGCCTCATGCAATAAATAGCCACAGCTGGTGAGGGGCTGTTCCCAAACACATGAACTTTCATTCTAAAGTCCCTCACATCCTTGCTGGGGTCATTTTCTTCATGCCATAGGAACCTGAGGTAGTCTCTGTGCTCTTCTTTAACGACAAAACAGTAAAACATTTGCTGTATGTCGGCTGTGAATGCTACTGGTTCTTTTCTGAAACGCAGCAGAACCCCCAGAAGAGTGTTATTTAAATCAGGACCACTTAGCAGCACTTTGTTCAAAGAGACTCCTTCATGTTCTGCACTGGAATCAAAGACAACTCTGAGTTGGTCTGGCTTATGGGGATGGTAAACGCCGAAAGAGGGTAGATACCAATGTTCCTTGTCTTTTTCCAGAGGAGGAGCAGGTTCTGCGTGATCTTTTTCAAGCATTTTCTGCATGAATTCAACATACTGCCTTTTCATGATGGGATGTCTGTCCAGTGTTTTCTTGAGAGAGCAGAAACGTTTAATCGCTTGTCTTTTGTTGCTGGGAAGGAGTTGCCTGGGAGAGCGAAATGGTAATGGTGCTACCCAGCTGTTTCCCTCATCTTGATAAACGTCTCGATCCATAATACCAAGAAACACTTGATCGTCCACTGAAAATGCTGGCTTGTCATCCTCCTTGGTTTTGTGAAAGACAGTAGATCCTAACTTGTCTTGTTCTTTTGGGGTACAGCAGCTTGGAGAACAGTTGAAGTGAGATGGCATGTAGTCGAGTGTCTCTTTAACCAAGATTGTGTTTGGACATGGGGTGAAGATCGATGCACGACCATTACTGAGCACATGGGTTTTCATGACATTAACACTGGATGGCTTGTGTATTGTCCCTAGGCAGATGTCTCCCACGATGACCCATCCCAGGTCAAGCCGTTGTGCATAAGGTGCACTGTGAGGTCCGTTGATTTGCTCCCTCACCTTGTGCACTTGTAGAATATCTCTTCCCAAGAGTATAAGGATTGGGGCGTCTGGATCCACAGGCGGAATCTTGTCTGCAACGCGCTGTAGGTGTGGGTGTTGACGTGCTACCTCAGAAGAAGGGATTTCACTGCGGTCATCAGGAATCATGTCACATTCAATCAGGTTTGGCAGGTCAAGCTTTATTTTTCCATCTAAGGACTCAATCATGAAGTTTGCTGCTCTTTTGCCTCTAACTTGTTTTACACCTGCACAAGTTTTTAGGGTGTAAGGGTCTGATGGGGCTGTTATGTTGAAAAGACTAAAGAAGTCAGATTTGGCGAGTGACTTGTTACTTTGCTCATCCAGCACTGCATAGATTTTCTTTGCTTCTTCTCTTTTTCCCGCAGGATACACCATCACTGGGCTGATTTTTGAGCAGGAATGTTGGCTGTCTTCATTGCCACAAATCTCAGTACATTTAGATGTAACTGGAGGAATGGTGTTTCCACTCGCCTCCCCGCCGTCATCTTTCTCACCCTCTTTGCTCTCTGCTTTAGTAGGAGGAGGACATGGATGTAACGCTGAGATGTGTTTCTCACTGTGGCACTCCATACATTTGATGGCAGCTCTGCAGTCCTTGGCCACATGTTGAACTGAATCACAACATCTGAAGCAAATGCCGTTGTCTTTTAAGAATAGCTTCCTCTCATCCAGTGGTTTTGCTCTGAAGCTCCTGCATTTCTTGAGGGATGTGGCTTTTTTTATGTATTGGGCATTGCTTATCAGGGCCTTCAGCACTTTTCTCAGGGGACTTAGACTGACCAGTAGAGGGCTCTGGTGAGACTTCAGTTTTGAGAACATTTACAGATCTGCTGTTGCTTTTCACGTACTTCGAAGGTTTTAAGCTCTGATTGCTGAGAGATGTAAAGGCAAAACTAGGGTCATTTCTTACTCTTGCCTGTTGTCTTAAAAAAGCTGGAGAAGAAACCAAAAGGGGGAAATGCCACTCTGTGTTCCTCCTTGAATTTGGATCCTGCAGCAATCCATTTTTCCTGTAAACTGTAAACAACTTTTCCACGATTGGGTTTACTCCCGAGCTGTGTCCAGATATGACAGTCCAGGCAGATATCCACCGTCTTTTTGCACACTTTATTTCCTGAATGATGTCTCCCAACTCCCTTAATTTGATGTTGTCTTTGTTGGTAAGTTTAGGAAAGTCTTCAATCTTTTTAGCAGTGCATGCTCAACTGCTTCTGGGGACCCATAACACTCTTCTAGTCTTTGCCAAGCTAAATCAAGTGCCGCAGTAGGGTTAAATACATGCACTGAACGTATCCTTTTTGCTTGCTCCGCAGACTCTGCACCAAGCCATTTTATCATTAAATCTAATTCTTCCCTGGATGAAAGATTGAGGTCCGTTGTGGCACTCTGAAATAAGGCTTTCCATGACCAGTAATTCTCAGGGCGGTCATCAAACCTGAGCAAACCTGAACTCAACATTTCACGCCGAATGAGATACTTTGTTATGTCCTGTACACCTTGTGGCTCAGTTGGATATTTGCTCTGTGGATAAAATGGCTGCACTACTGATTCTGAGTCATAAGCTCCTTGTCCTTGCTCTTGCTTGATGGTAGCTCTTTGTTTATCAGCATCTGTGTTTCTTTCAGACTGATCAGCAGCTTCTTTTTTAATGGCCATTTCATCTTGCTCTGGCGCCCTCCTGTGGTCGCCTGACAGATCTGTCTTGAATGATGTTGCATCCTGGTGGGCTTTTGCATGCTGCTGTACATAGTCAGAAGTACGTTGGGCTGCACTGAATGGTAACTCCAATAATTCCTGACTAAGTTCACTCTTGATAGACTTTAAATCCTCTTCATAGGCTGCAGCTTCAGCTGTTGCAGCAGCGGCAGCTTTCTGACTTTTCAGAATATGAAGATGTGCTTCAAGGTCAGCTTTTTTTTTTTTGTTTTATGAGGCTAGCTTCTTTTTCTGCAAAAGTAAGCTGAGCACGAGCAGCCTCTGCTTTAGCACGAGCCTTTAGTGCTGAGGAGCTTGCTGAAGAAGCTTTGCTTGAATGCCTGGATGACTGAGAACAGCTAGCCTGTGAATCGGCAGGAGTGCTTTGTTTAGGCTTTTGCTGCTTTTCCACTTTCTCATTTGGAGAAGCTGGCTGATATGTTTTGCCGGATCTTAGACTCATCTTTACTGCATTTCATCTTGGGAATTGTGCCCGCCGTGCTCTTGTCCTTTTACTGTACTGTCCTCACTATGAGTTACCGATGTTCAAAGCTAGACAGTCAGCTAACAACTTGAAATCCTCCAAGAATTGCAAGGCATAACTTTTCTTGTCATTTATTGAAGGTTTGTTTGTTTTTTGTAAAACTGCAACAAAGTACAAATCACAAATGCATCAGAAGAAATGAACAGAGAATAAGGCAAAGTCAAAACCACGATTAGCAAACTCAAAATGCGCAGTCATGCTGCTAGCTTACAGCTCTGCTAGCTGACACTACACTAACAACAAATTTAAAGCCACAAACACAAAGCACAATCAGAAACATTACCCTCTGCCTCTGTCCCTAACACAAGCACAAAAAAACACCATACTTACGGACAAATAGTGTCCAAGGCAACAATGTAAAAAATCCTGCAGGAGATGAATCTTTCTGCTGGCTGCTCTGCAAGGCTCTCATATAGCAATTAATGCTCACTTCACTCTTCCAACCAGAAGGGGGCAGTGTAAAAAATAAAACTTAACTTAGACTGCATACAAAGGTTTCACAGGCAGGGGGCAGTGTAACACTAAACTGAACTTGCTTTACAAAGGGCAGTACAGTACCGCTGCCTTCTACTATCGAAGAATGGGAGAATGACCTGAAGCAGTGGCCACACTAGCACATTTGGCTACATTAGCGACACCGTTGCCACATACTGCGAAGCTATGAACAATCTACAAAGCTCCGAAGCGTATGCAGTACTTCCACAGCAACAAGGTCAGTCGCGTTTTGGTAAAGGAGGTAGTATACGACCTTATGTACCTTAAAACAGATATACAAGTACTTTCTGAGAATATTTATGAAGGAAACACTCTATTTCAGCGGTAAATATTGCTCTACATATGAAACGTAATGGATTGTTATACAGAGTAAATTAAGCCATCCGACAGTCAAATTAGCTCTACTCCAGCCAACTACATTATACGGTATTAAGTTGCTAGCTAATCCCATACTATAACATGTAAAACACAGTGAATCCATTTTTCCCATACTTTTAATTTTGGTGAAATGAGGTTTGGAGTGCAAGACTATTGTTTGGAACAGAGTAGGCTATTTTCAAATTGTAGCAGACTATTGCTGCTTCTACAGCCTCATCTTAAACTGTACAGGATGAAACGTTAGTAACACTGACTGGCATTACCGGACGAATACAACAATTTTCTGTCCTCCCTACACGTGAAATCATACCTTGTGCTCTCCTGGCACTGCTGTCTAAATGCTTCTGAGGACCCGGCGTCTCCTCTGTGGCGGTCTGTCTGAGCCTAGCCATAAAGTAGGAATTGTTGTTTGTCGACATAATGAAATGAGCACCTAATGTTTTCGGGGGTCTTTTCAAATTCAGGTTTTTCAGCCAAATTCTGGCTTCCTCTTCTCTTGGTAGACGATGGAAACCGTTTCGCTGAACACAAGGACAATCCCCTATGTTCTGCGTGCGTGTTCAAAACACTGTTGATCAAACCATAAATTTAGCTTCCTCTGGTTGTTAGTTCAGCCTCGAATAGCTCGATAGGTGCCGGAGCTCTGAAGGGACATTTTAAGAAAAGCAAGTTAATTTGTTAAAAAAACGAGCTGTAATCGCTAAGTTAACTGAAAGAAACGCCACTGTTCTTGACTAGCCACTCGCTAAAAAGTACTTCCGCCGGAAGTTGCACCCATGGTCATATCTACAGTAGCGCCCTCAGGAATAAGGTGGATATGTCAGTAATACAACCTTAATCTCTATCTGCAACCATTTAGCTTCCACAGGCGATTTGTCCCATTCTCCATAAGACCCAATGTTAAAGTACAGCGCCCCCACTAGACCCACTTCTGTTGATTCAATCAAAATGGCACAAAGTGTATCAAGGTGAGTTGATAGCCAGATTTAGAAAAAAGTTATCAGACAGTTTTTGAGAAATAATTTTTTGAAATTTCAAGTCATATCTTTTGAACATTGTTAATATATTCCCTGACCTTGAGTTTGACCTTTCAAAGTCATCTGTGGTCAACTTTAATATCGCCAAAATATAGGTCATATACGACTTCCTATATGTTGATAATACAAACTTAATCTCTGTCTGCAACCATTTGGCCTCCACAGGCCATCTTGCCTATTCATAAAGTACAGCACCCCCAATAGACCCACTTCTGTCGATTCAATCAAAATAACGCTCACACTGTACATTGACGGTGCCAAGTTAAGTTGATTGCCTGATTTAGAAAAAAAATTATTACGCAGTTTTTGAGAAATGATTTTTTTAAACTTCTCAGTCCTGCAACATTGGAGCCAAAATTTCAAGGGCCCATAAAACGGACAAAAATGATTTAATCAAAAATCAGAGAAAAACGTCTGGAGATATGGTCTAGTAGTAGTCTATTTTATTACAAATTTACACGAAAATTCATCTGGCCAAAAAAAAGATAAAAAATGTTCCGGACAACGGACGACGGACGCCACACCACAACAATGAAAAACTCTATTATAACCAGCACAGCAGATACACAGTATGTGGCTGCGTAGACCCTATGTGATATCAATTTGTGCTACAATGTTACATTAGAATTTTTCCACAGGTGTTTCACTACCTGATGCATGGGTACAGCAGTGCTCTTCAGCGTGCACCGTTGAGATTTCCCTGAATGTGTCCTCACAAAATCCTCTTTGGAAAAATGAATACTGCAAACACGGAGCTATTTTAGGGATACAGGTGGCGTATCAATATCCATCTTGAGCGCAACTAGCCACAGCTGCCAAAGTCCAATATCCCGCAAAGGAATGCGGTGGAAGCTGTAAGTGCACCAGGATACAGCTTTGCTTTCACGTCCAGGAAAGCAACACACACGGACCATTTTTGAAATGTTTGCACAAGTTTAACGACTTCGCAACTGCAGTGACTGTGACCCAAACAGCTGATCCTAAGCCCCCAGTTTACTCCGATGGAATATGTCAGTTGGTTATTCAAGGGCAACTGTGTTTTTTTGAGCAGCTGAACCGCTGTGAATTGTTGGAATATAGCGTACAGTTAAAGTGGTGTATTATTTTCAGGTAGGACATCTTTTAGGCCGTGAAAATACGCTGTTACTTTGGGACCGTTCACAACAGTGAATCGCGTAAATCTCCTCCCAGCACTATGCACTGGTGCAGCTAACTGGGGGAGAGCAGGGACCTTTCTACTGCATCTAATGGCGCTTTTCCACTACACAGTACCGGCTCTACTCTACTCGCCTTTTTTGCTTTTCCATTAGGAAAAAGTACCTGGTACTTAGTACTAGTAGGTACTAGTAGGTACTTTTTCTGGTACCTGCTCTCCTGGGGTTCCAAAAAACGGCCGACCAGGTACTAGTAGGTACCAAAATGTGACGTGCAACATTGCAGCCCACTGATTGGTCAGAGAGAATCGTCTCTGCAAAAGACAACTCGGTTCCGCATTATCGCTAGGAAACTGGCTTCACTTGCCACCATTGAAACAGGTCTTCAAATTGTGTTTTTGAAACGTGTGTTGTTTTAGGCAGCTTGATAAATACAGTATACTGTGCGTTGCCTTACCTTTCAAACAAGGTTGCGTTTGTTCACCAAAGCTGCTGCATTTATGAAATGCGTTTCTTTGTCTGTGATCCTGTTCGTAGTGAAATTAGAAGCAACGGGGTTGTGTCCTATTCTGTTCCCCTAATTCCCCTTGAGAAAGTTATTGTGCTGCCCCTATTTCACGAAAAGTGCGCGGAAAATAACTTTACGGATGCTGATGAAGCATTTTATTCTAAGGAAAGGTATCAGATGAGATGACTCATTGTAAAGCGATAAATTCTAATACTCTGTCATCTCCTGCGATTTGCGCATTTGCTTCGTGTTTTGCCTTCAATTTCAAAGAGAAATGTTTCATGAAGCCTGAATATGAATACTCTATGCCTTTTACATATATCATTGCTTTGCGTTTTTAGGTGGTACGTTATTAAATGTGCAACCGAATCCGGCACAACACCAGCTGCTATCCTGGGCATCAGGAGACTGTCAAACAGAAACTACAATTAAACACTCGCGGACTTTAGTGCCATAACGTGGTGACGGTAGTGCGCGTCCCCTGATCTAAACACATACATATTTAACAAAATTGACGGAATAAAAGTAAACTTGATATAACTGAGGATGCCATCCCGGCAGTAACGTACTGCGTCACAACGAAGAGCAGGTACCACGGAGGCGGTAGGTACTATCCTCTAATGGAAAAGCAACCCCAAAAAAGCACCCAGTGCCGAGTAGAGTAGAGTAGAGCCGGTACCGTGTAGTGGAAAAGCGCCATAATGTAGGCAGAGGCAATTTGTAGCTCATGCAACCCCACTTCAAAGAAAGTGAACTATCCCTTTAAAACTTCCATCAGTAGGGGAGACCGTAGTTATTTCGGCCACGGGGTAAGGTCCGTCACCCCAGTTTTTTTCATTCCAAACGCACTCACGGGAAAACGAAAATGTACAAATTATGTGACATCCCAGCGAGGTCATTGCTTGGAAAGAAGAAGGACCAGCAGTGTCATGTAAGAGTTTTCTGCCTAAAGACTTGAATTTTGACCCAAACTGTAAACTTTAAGTTTCTGAAAGAAATGCGTCTATCTTCTTTGAAGACAAAGATTTCTACGGTGGTTTTACTGTTTCATAAACGTGTGTAACTATAGTTATTAACAACCCATAAGATAAACGCCTGCTCCGATCATGAGATGCGAGATGCGGCCTGATTTCCAAAATGGCCACAGGGGGCTACACTGGGCAGCATGGGGTTAGTTCGTCAGGGTTGTAGCATGGAAGTAATATTATTGAACTGGAGAGAGCGAGGAAGTACCACCCCTATTACTTTCAATGGGAGATGCTAGGCTAGCTACTTCAGCCCAGGAAGTACGGAATTGACTGACGCCATCTATAAAAATGGAGTTCCATGGGTGCTTATTTCTGGCACCATTTCATAAGATTGCCAATCTGATAACACAGCACAAATGGCCAAGAAAGTGTGTCGGCTGTGCGGATTGGCGAATGTTTTCGAGGGGAAATGACGAGCAACGCTGTTAATCTGGAACGCGCACACACTTTTCACTCAGTAGGATAAAAAGTACAACTCTAATCCGCGACTCAACAGCAGTCTTGCAGAGAGCTAATTGATGCGGGGCTACATTTATTTATAACCTACAGGACACAGGGCTGTTCAGCATTTAAATTGACTTTGTTTTACCTCCACGTAGTCAATAGAGGTCTGCTAATAATTAATGTCTTCACTTGTCGAAATAATCAGTCACTTTGCTTGCCTTTTTATATAGCATGATACAATCAATTTATTCATTCATTCATTAAATTTATTTTCCCATATATAGCCTAACACACAGAACACAGAAATTCTTCCTCTTTTATAATTGCATTTGTTCATAAGGAGAAACCACACAAACTTAGAAGAGGTGGCCGCATTCGTGCAAAATGAAATTGCTGGTAATGGACAGATGCAAGAGTATCGATGGTTACACTTGTGTGCAATACAGAGAGGATATGTTGTATCCCAGGACACAATAAGAAAATCAATCAATCTGATTGATCCTGAGGGTGTGGAGCTTCGGTGGGCGCGGCATCGGAGACGCAGGCATTACCGCAGCAAAGGTCCCAACCATGTATAAATAGATGGACGAAGCAACTGTGATGTCACCCATTGGTTAGGAAGTCATACCATGAAGAAAGCCTCGGTTTTGGCGATTTTAACTGCGCCATTTTGTCATTTTGAAACTGGATGTGATTCCTATTGGACGAGACCATGAATTGAAGATCCAGGGAGGAGCGAGGCTCTGGATCTGACCATATCGGACGAGGACCGAGGATAGCCACTCCCTTGAAGCATATTCTGGCTTTATCCTTTATTCTAGTCTATTTGGAACCATAATTTACAAAAATGAACATCATGATATATCGAAGGAGACTTGAAACTTGCGATAGATACTACAAAATGGTGTGGAAAATCATTATTTAAATAATAAATCAGGTGGGAAAGTAGGGTCATTTTCTCATAGACTTATATAGCATTGAACTTCTTTCTGCAACCACCAACGTCGCCATCTGCTGGCAATTAAATAGAATGCAAGTTTTAGAGATTTCTGCATCGGCCTCATTTTTCAGACCCGGGTGCTGCGTCCATCTTTTTATACAGTCTATGGTCCCAACACGCTATGGCATATGGATTCGTACCTTAAGCTGAAGCCATACGGCATTGCCATCATTAATGGTTATATTGATGGTTTTAGCTGCTATGTTATGTAGATCGAAGTTAACAGAACAAACAATGGTCCAAAAGTAACAGCGGACTACTTCATCACATCCATTGACCGATTGGGAGGATGCCCGTAGAGATTGCGCGCTGACCAAGGCACAGAAAATGGGCACGTCGATAACATGTTTGTCTTTTTGCTCAGGAATCATACAGATAGTTTTGCTGCAGACCGAAGTTTCATCAATAGACATCGCACCGCAAACCAGCGGATTGAATCGTGGTGGGGAAGCTTGAAAAAACAAAGCACGCAATTTTGGATCAACCTCTTCCGAACTGTCTAAGATGACGCCGTTTCTCCAGTGATTTCTTGGATAGAAGTCTAATCCAATTCTGCTTCTTAAACCTTCTTCAGGTAGGCCCGCAAACTCATCTATCCCTAATGCACTCATATCCTGTCCCTTCCAAACCTGCACGGATTAAGACATGTACAACTTGGAGGTTTATAATATGTAAGGATCAAAATCAGGTTGGATACAATTGCTGGTTAAATTAATCAATGAAATGGACCAATGAAATGAGAGATCTTGGAAGGAATTAGGCAGCACTGATTAAAGCAGGCATCACAATGTCCCGAAATTGACACCAGATGGCCATACGAATATTGAATTTCGCGAATGGCCCCGAACTTGGTCAAAAGCCAATCTACAGCCGAAGCAAGTACAATGCCTACAGAAGGTCACACGATGGCACCCGAACCAGACATGAAGGCAACAAAAAGATGTGAATTTTTATTAAAGGTTCCCTGACATTAAATAGGCCGAAATTGACATTTAGAGCATGCCATTGTATTTTTTCGCGATGAAAACGAAGATGCAAACGCTTTTCCGTGAAAATGTGTTGTTTTTAAACTATTTCAGATTAATTAAACTGATCGGGAACGCCCCCTTCGAAATGTCCAGAACTGACCTTATATGGCAACTGATGTCACGCTAGGCAGCCAGCTGGTCAGATCTCGCTCGCTCGATAACTAAATGTACATACTCTATGCTTTATTTACCATAGCCAGCTGACAGACACTTACAAAAAACCACTGTTGGAATACCATAAAATTTACCACCAAAAAACTATAGTATTACTGTAGTAATTGTATGTTTTTTTGGAACGCACGATATAGATTTTAGTGTTACTATTGAAATATTGTAGGGCTACCATAGCTAACGAAATAACACTACAGAAAAAAACTATTGTAATACTATAAACTTCAGGATTATTCACCATAACATTTGCCAGAATAGGTGGCGTTAACCCGCTTTCACACTGGACGCGAAACAAATTTTTCGCACGACAGATTACGTTCAAATTCAATGCAAAGACATGTATTCGCGTCTTCGCATTGACTTTGAATGTAATCTGTCGTGCGAAAAATTTATTTCGCGTCCGGTGTGAAAGCAGCTTTAGACACGCACGCAAGCTAGATGGCTAGCTGACGTTAATTTCCTGCAGGAGTTAGCCAGCTAACTTAAGTTCGACATAACGTTAGATTTTCATGAATTTCGATTATGAAATTATACAGCAAGCGTTCAGTCCAGTGTTGAGAGAACTGCCAAGTTACACACTAACTATCTACCTGCCAGTTTAACTAACCACCTTACCCATTTAGCAAGCTAACGTTAGTTAGTGACAGGTGTGTGTATTTCCCTCGATCCAATCGCCCCGGTCTCGGTTCTGGCATTTAGGGAGCTTTATGAGCAGAGCGTTTCGCGTGAATTCTCGTCTTTGCATTGACTTTGAATGTAATCTGTCATGCGAAAAATTTGTTTCGCGTCCGGTGTGAAAGCGGTTTAACGCCACCTATTCTGACAAATGTTCTGGCAAATAATCCTTAAAGTGCCCCTTCCAGACATATCTCGACATTTTGTGTTAATCCCCAATGCCCTGCCATCGTATTCATACTATTATTTGTGGGAAAAGTGCCTTGGATTGCTTATTTGATGACCTTCTAACCATCACTGAAAGGCAGTCTGAGAAGACGGGCGAGTTCCATCATGAATAATAAATGAGCTTCGCGCTGATTGGATAGTTCAGCTACATTCGTGAATATTCAATAGGCTATTTATCTAGGCCTATATATTTGCTTTATGCTACAGGAATGACCGAAAAAAAATTTTCTTGCAAATAAAAACGATTTACGGGCTTTGGCTTTCCCAATTTATTTAATTTTGTTGTTTACGTCCTAAAGTTTCAGAAGGCAGGCTTGCTGGGAAATTTGTTTGACCAATGGCCTTGTTTGTCCCCTGCTGCGGTAACAGTCTAAAGACGCGTTTCAACGACTACATGATCACGAAAATGTCAGAAAGCAATGGAGAGGCGGGGAAGAGAGGAGAATAAAGGAAGCAGACAATGGAGCCTCAGGTTTTCAAATGCAAACTAAAAAACGACCAGCTGTTTTGCCACGATGATCCTCATGCAGCAAGCAGTTTTCTTTTGGAGGGGGACACGGAAGCGGTAAGACTGACGTTAAATTAATAGGCTATCGCAAGTATGAGTTCGGTTAAAATTTGCTTGAGCTTACGTAACGACCCCAATGGACAAGTTATTAGCATACTATTTGATGCATATTGATTTGTTGTTTTACAGTGCCAAATAAAATTTGTCCTAGAATATAGGAAGACTTTCCAAATTTTCAATTCCAAAATGCTGTCGTTCAGAATCACCTGCCATTAAACTTGCAACCAAGTTTCTGTGGTTCTGAAGCTAGTGAGCTATTCTACGCCCATTAGAGTCTGTTAGTAAAATATGTAAGTTTATTTTTAAAAAGGCTATGTATGAATCAATCCAAATAATGCAGTGGTCTTACTTAAAAAATCCAATGCCCCCAAAGTCACATTTCTGTTTCACATCCATTCATGTAAAAATAATTATAATAATATTTCTGTAAAATACATTAGTCATATGTTGACAATGGTATGTTTTTAACATAGGACACGGTGGCATAGTGGTTAGCACTGTCGCCTCACAGCAAGAAGGTCGTGGGTTCGATTCTGGCCTGGGGCCTTTCTGTGTGGAGTTTGCATGTTCTCCCCTTGTTCGCATGGGTTTTCTCCGGGTATTCCTGTTTCCTCCCACAGTCCAAAGACATGCATGTTAGGTTAATTGGAGACACTAAATTGCCCATAGGAATGAGTGTGAGAGCGAATGGTGTGTGCGCCCTGCGATGGATTGGCGAGCTGTTCAGGGTGGGTTCCTGCCTTTGCCCGTAGTCAGCTGGGATAGGCTCCAGTTCCCCCGCGACCCTAGTGAGGAATAAACGGGTATAGACAATGAATGAATCTTTCAGGTAAATAGGATCTTTAATATAAATAGGATTGTTTGTTTTTGGGTACCCACCCAACCCCTGCCTACAGAATAATAAGTTCACTCACAATGTACATGTACACGGGGGTCTTCAGAAGTAGTTGGGGGGGTAGTTGGACTAGGTGATCTGTTAACATCTGCTAAGATCACTAATGCATATAGCCACTGGTTTTGTATGTTAGATAAACACAACAATTATTTTGTTGTAGGCTAATTGGTGTTATATAAACTCAAGAACTAATAATATCAATGTTTTATGGGAAATATAGTCCAGTATGATGTTAAAATGCATACTTTTTTGTCAAATAGCTTGAAACTTTTTCGGCCAGCCACTACCTCCCCATCCCCGCCGTCTGGAGAGTGGGCCAGTCAGGTACGAATTCCCGGGCCACTTTTTTTCCCCAGTCCGCCCCTGTAGCCCAAACATAAGCCTAATGACAGAAAGACATCTCAATGTGCATCATAACACACACATACCGCCTCTAATAAGGCAGGGTATCGGTTCAGATTTCACAAATTGATTGATTCGATTAGGGATATTTCAGTTACAATACTATATTTGTATAGTATTATATATATATATATATATATATATATATATATATATATTAGAGCACGACCGATTTATCGGCGGGCCGATATTATCGGCCGATATTAGGCATTTTCCAAACTCTCGGTATCGGCATTTATAATGGCCGATAAATGAATATTTTGAAAAAAACGAAACACCCTTCAACCATGTTATGAGTGTTGCCGTTGCATAGTTTGTCCACCAGAGGGCGCTCTACAACGTCCCTGTTGGCAACACTCGTGTTTAGAACGCCTCAAACCCTACAACCAGCTGATCCAGCCAGAGTCGGGCAGAGCGAACGAGTTATCCACGACTGAGATCATTGGTGAAGTGTGTTCATGGTAAGTTGGCAACTGTCACGAGACATACATTGCTTGAATAACAATTAAAAGAACATCCCCATCAGTTCTCTACACTCAAATAAGCATGACAAAATTCATGACTACCATGTCCAGTTTTGCTGCTGTTACGTGTAAGCCTAGAGTGAAACGAATTTAGCTAGTACGTTAGTTGTTACAGTATACACTGCCCTCCATAATTATTGGCACCCCTGGTTAAGATGTGTTCTTTATCTTCTCATAAATTAAGTTTTTTTTCTAAATAATATAGGACCACAATGAAAAAAAGAGGAAAATCCAACCTTTAATTCAAGTGCATTTATTTAGTGGGAAAAAAATTCCCACATTAAGAAATAATTCTTTTACATCAAATCATGTGTGCCACAATCATTAGCACCCCTGATGTTAATACTTTGTACAACCCCCTTTTGCCAACAAAACAGCACCTAATCTTCTCCTATAATGTTTCACAAGATGGGAGAATACAGAAAAAGGGATCTTCGACCATTCCTCTTTTTTAAAGATTATTTTTTGGGAATTTTTCCTTTATTTGATAGTTATACAGTATAGAGAGACAGGAAAGTTGGGGAGAAGAATGGGGGAAGACATGCAGCAAATGACCTGAGCCAGATTCGAACCCAGGTCGCTGCGGGAAGGACACAGCCTTTATGGTAGGCGCACTTAGACCAATGAGCCACTGGGGCGCCGACCATTCCTCTTTGCACAATCTCTCTAAATCATCCAGCGACCTGGGTCCTCTCCTCTGCACTCTCCTCTTCAGCTCACTCCACAGGTTTTCAATGGGGTTGAGGTCTGGGGACTGAGATGGCCATGGGAGGAGCTTGATTCTGTGTCTGGTGAACCATTTCTGTGTAGATTTGGCCACATGTTTAGGGTCATTATCTTGCTGAAAGACCCAGTGACGACCCATCTTCAGCTTTCGGGCAGAGGCCACCAAATTTTGATTTAAAATGTCCTGGTATTTCAAAGCGTTCATGATGCCATGCACCCTAACAAGGTTCCCAGGGCCTCTGGAAGAGAAACAGGCCCACAGCATCACCGATCCTCCCCCATACTTCACAGTGGGCATGAGGTGCTTTTCTGCATACTCATCTTTTGTGTTCCGCCAGACCCACTTAGAGTGTTTGTTGCCAAAAAGCTCTATCTTGGTCTCATCTGACCAAAGCACACGGTCCCAGTTGAAGTCCCAGTACCGCTTAGCGAACTCCAGACGTTTGCGTTCATGATTGTGAGTGAGAAAAGGTTTTTTCCGTGCACACCTCCCAAACAGCTTGTTGGCATGTAGATAGCGCCTGATGGTTGTTTTGGAGACTTTGTGATCCCAAGATGCTACCATTTGTTGCAATTCTTTAACAGTGAGCTTTGGTGAACTTTTTATTTCTCTTACCATCCTCCTCACTGTGCGTGGTGGCAAAATAACCTTGCGTCCTTGTCCAGGCTTGTTTACCACTGTTCCAGTTGTTTTAAACTTCTAAATAATTCCTCTGACAGTAGATATGGGCAGGTGCAGGTGAGTGGGTATTTTCTGTAGCCATTGCCTGACTTGTGAAGGTCGACACACATCTGCCTTACTTGAATGGTGTGTTCCTTTGTCTTTCCCATGTTGAAGAGTGGATAAGAGAAATGGCCTCTGTGTCACGTCATATTTGTACCCCAGGGAAACAGGAAGTGATGAATTACTAATTAAATGTTCCTAGACACTCTGATCAACTTTGTAAACTACTGTAGAAATGACAGAAATACTTCAATTACATTTATTTCCTTGGAATTGTTAGGGGTGCCAATAATTGTGGAACTGGTGATTTTATGAAAAATAATTATTTCTTAGTCAGGGATTTTTTTTTCCCTTAAAATTCACTTGAGTTGAAGGTTACATTTTTCTACAATTTTCAGTGTGAGAGTATGCTTCTGCAATAAAAATTGAATTTATTTTAAGGCTTTTAACACATCTTAACCAATAATTATGGAGGGCACTGTAGTTGACTGACTGTCGGTTTAACTCTTGACAATGTGACTGAAGATGTATTTCTTTAATAGCGTGACAGTTATAGCAATGAGTCGTATCATCTCTCCCCGGCCCGTTATTTGGAAAAACTATGTTTTACAATCATTTGCAGCAGCATATCACGTTATCCATTGCTAAATTATGGCTTATCAGAGACTTTAGCGAACCACAAAGCTAGCTAATGCCATGACTATCAGTGGAAGACCACTAACATTAATGAGCTTGGAAACCTCAATGAACTTATTCTGCCTGAATAAAGTAATGATTACTGTATTTATAACTAGCATATCTGTAGTTACAGACATTATAAAACGTAAGTTAGGCATGCGAGGAGTGAACATTTAGACATAGAGAAAAAGTATCAAACAGCTTGTGCATAAAAGTTAGCTTTTCTTTTACACGTGTGTGAAATCCAATGACGCAAGTGTGCGTTGCTGACTGTCGTTCAGCCGCAGCATTAACGAGTCACATAATAGATTTAGTGCATCACTGAGTAGTAGATTTTAGAAGGCAGGCAGCAAATGATGATTGAAAATTGTTTGTTGTAGCTTGATGGATAGAATTAAAAGAGTGCAGGTAAAGGGATAAGCAAGTTGACATTGTAATTATAAGGTAGCTCAATAGGGACTAACTATTACACACACAAAAAAAAAACATTAGGAGTAACCTTTGTCTAGTTTAATAATAATACAAATGATGATGATAATAATAATAATAATAATAATAATAATAATAATAATAATATCATCATTGATTTTTTTAATTATTACTGTCAATAATAATAATAATAATAATAATAATAATAGTAGTAGTAATAGTTATGGCTGTAGCAGCAATAATTTTGTTTTTATTTTGTACGTCTCACCTGCCTTGTTTACTTTATATTTTGACAGATGGCAAGTGGTGGACAAAGTCAAGTATGGGACTATTTCACAAAAGGCCCATCAGGTACAGTCACATGCAACATCTGTACAGCCTCTGTGAGCCTGGGATCTGGCAGCCTCAAATTTAAAAATACATCCAACTTGTGGGCACACCTTAAATCAAAACACAAAGACATCTACAAGAAAACGCAAAAAGATGCACAGCTTCAAGTTCCAACCACATCACTGACACAGCCAACCCTAAAACAAGTGCTAGAGAAAGCCACAAAATGGACTCTAAATGATCCAAGAACTGAAGAAATGGACAAACTCCTGATGGAGATGATAGCCACTGACATCCTGCCTTTTGCAGTTGTTGAGGGTGCAGGGTTTAAAAGGGTTATGGCCAAGGCAGAGCCCAGATACCCATTAAAAACAGAGAAATTTTTCCGTACAAAGAAGATGGACGAGATTTATACAGGAGTCATCAGCAAAATAAAGAAACTGCTGTCAGTTGAAAATGCAGGAAACAGCATTTCTTTTACCACTGACTGTTGGTCAGGTTCAAATGAAGCACTCATGAGCTTGACTGCTCATTTCATTGATCAGAATTGGAAAAAGGTCCAACTTGTCTTGAATGTCAAATCCTTGTCACAGTCCCACACAGGACAGTACATTGGAGAGACATTTCTGTCCATGCTTGAGGAATGGGAAATTGATGAGGAGCGGGTCATGCTTGTGCTCAGAGACAGTGGGGCAAATATGGTGAAAGGCATGCGCCTTGTTGAGATGCCAGACCTGAGCTGCAGTGCTCACATACTGCACCTGGTTATAAATGATGGCCTCAGTTCCCAGAGAGTGGTGGTGGACGTTCTTGCAAAGCTCAAGAAAATTGCGACACACTTCAACCACTCTGTTACAGCACTGCAACGCCTGTCTAAAATTCAGAAGGAGCTAGATGTCCCACAGAATTCTATCATACAGGCAGTACAGACAAGGAGGAACTCTACACTACACATGTTGGTGAGGATGATCGAACAAAAAAGAGCCATCACTGCATATGCTAGCGACCATGGACATTTCTCATGTCTGTCAGCAGAGGAATGGTCCATTGCATCGAACCTGGCAGAGACCCTTGGACCACTGGAGGAGGTGACACTGGAATTCAGTAGAGCAGACTCATCCACATCCTGCATTTTACCATGCACAGCAGTGTTACGCTGTTTACTGGATTCAGAGGGACCAACCACCAGGGGTATTCAAACCATGAGAAAAACCATGCTGGATAGCTTGCAAAAAAGGTTTGCAAAAGTTAAGGACTCTAAGGAGGTGGTGCTTGCCTGTGTCCTTGACCCACGATACAAAGAGTGTCTTTGGTACAAAAAATGCTGACAAAAGTGAAAACCTGGTTGAAAGAGGCTATGGAGACCAGTCCACCAAATTCTGCCACTGAAACTCTATCTGAGGAGAGCGATCCTAAAAGGCCGAGAACAGAGGACCAAGTACCCAGTCTCTTAGACTCGCTTTACGACACTGTGCTCCTTCCTTCCACCAGTGAGGCAGTGGAACCAGAGGGGATAATCGAAGAGCTAGAACGGTACTTCAGAGAACCTGTCACTGACAGAAAGAGTGGAAATCCATATGATTGGTGGAAACACAACACCAACCGTTTCACCAGACTGTCAGCTTTAGCAAGGTAGTACCTCTCCTGTCCACCCTCCACTGTGGCGAGCGAAAGAGTGTTCAGCACCATTGGGATATCTATGAGGATAGGCGAAGCTCTTTGAAAGGAGAGAATGCAGAGAAACTTTGCTTCTTGTACTACAACCTGCCTCTGCTGGACTGGAGCTATTGAGGACTGACTCAGTACACTACCTCATATACTGTATACTGTTTATATTTTGCTGTTGTTATTTATCAGAACTTATAGAACTTAACAGAACATGTTTTTTTTTTTTTCCAGTCTTGTTCAAAGTTATATTTATGAAGCTTACCAAGTCTATTAATACTGGTAACTTTGATTTTTTTTTTGTTCAGTACACTATCTCATATAGTTTATATTTTGCTGTTGTTATTTATCAGAACTTGTAGAACTTAACAGAATATTTTTTTTTCCAGTCTTGTTCAAAGTTATATTTATGAAGTTTACCAAGTCTATTAATACTGGTAACTTTGATTTTTTTTTTTTATTATTGTGTTTTTGTTCAAAAGACTTTGAGTTTCATCTCTTAAGTTTGTATTATTATACATTTTATTTATCAGAACTTTAATATATTTTGATGTTCTTCTGTTCTGTTTGACAATAAAACGAACAAGTTTATTTTTAAACTGCATTATCCTATTATTTTAGCGAGGACTCATAAATAACTACATATAACTAATGTTAGGGAAATCTGTTTATGTTTTGTTACGCGTTTCTGGAATTTTTTTAAAAAATATATATATATCGACCGATATATCGGAATATCAGATTTTTCAATCATCAAATATTTGTATCGGTATCGGCCTTAAAAATCACATATCGATCGGGCTCTACTTGGAACCGTTGCCGAGGGAGGGGGGGCAAGTTCTACACTACTTGGACGACTGGCTCCTTCTGGCCAACTCGCCAGTTGAAGCCATAGAACAAGCAAAGCGCCTGATTCTCCACATATCGCAGCTGGGGTTTGATATAAATTGGGAGAAGAGCATGGTGACACCGTCGCAGCCATGGCGTACCTGGGACTCACCTTGGACGCAGCATCAGGCATGTGTGCCTGTCCGGCGAGCACCGCAGGGCATTTCTGCAGCTGCTACGATGGGTAATGTAGTCTCGGAAGGTGTCAGCACTAACGGTCATGTCCTTGTTGGGCATGATGTCGCCCACACCCGTGATGGTACCGTTGGGCCTTCTCTACATGCGGCCCCTACAGATGTGGTTTCGGCGTCTGAAGCTGAGTCCCAGGCGCCGGAATCTCCGCATGCTCACTTTGCTGCAATCGGTGATGCACAGTCTGGTTTTCTGGTCCAGTGTGGAAAACTTTACCCGAGGGGCTCCGTTGGGCCAGCTGGCCTCCAAGGCTGGGGGGGGAGGCCGTGCCAAGGCTGGTCGATCAGGGGCTGGTGGGACTCCCAGGAGTCCTGGCATATAAATGCCCTGGAAATGGTCGCAGTTTTGAACATCTTGCTTCATTTCCCGGAATTCCTGCAGGACCAACATGTCCTGGTGAGGAGCGTGATAGCTTACATCAACCGTCAAGGTGGGGTGCGGTCAAGGACTCTTTGCACCCTCGCGGGGAGACTGCTTCAGTGGAGTCAGATCCACCTCGGGTCTCTGAGGGCACGCCACATTTCAGGGGCCTTGAATCATGGAGCAGACCTCATGTCGTTGGGTGGGCCCGTGCCGGGAGAGTAGTGTCTGCATCCTCGCATTGCTCAACAGGTGTGGGCCCAGTTTGGCCTCCCTGTAGCAGATCTGTTTGCCTCCAAAGGAACACTTTATGCCCCCTTTGGTGCTCACTCAGGGTGGAGGACAACCTCCACTGGGTGTGGACGCCTTGGCCCAGAAGGGTTGGCCTCAGGTGGACGTTGTATGCGTTTCCCCCGACTTCGCTGATCCCACCTCTGCTGAGAATCAGGAAGGAGGGCCAGACGGTGATATTGATAGCGCTGGATTGCCACAACTCAGTCTGGTATCCGGAAGTTGTGCATCTAGCAGTGATGGACCCGTGGCCCCTCCCCATGGTGGACTGGGCAATTTCACAGGCAAAAAGGAAAGGCCCGTCTTGGGTCAGCCTCTAATGGCTTGGCTCCTGAGAGGCAGCGGTTAGAATGGTGTGGTCTTTCCGCAAATGTCATTGCTACTATCCAAGGGGCCACAGCGGCTTCCACGGTAGCATCATACGCAACATGGTGGGAACTTTTCTCTGGTTGGTGTAATGCGCGTAATGTCAGCCCCATGACGTCTCCTATCGCCATCATCTTGACTTTCCTGCAATCTCTTTTGGATTCTGGTAGGGCTGTGTCCACTGTTATGGTGTATGCAGCCGATATCTCTGCATGTCATGAAGGACTTCAGGGGCTCCTGTGTTCTCGCACCCCCTTTTGCGGCATTTTTTTTAAAGGGCGCTCTGCGGCTGAGGCCACCGCGGCGGGTCACAATGCCGCAGTGGGATCTCCGTATAGTCCTTGATGGTCTTTTTAAGCCACCATTTGAGCCAATAGACAATGTTTCTATGCGGCTTCTGTCCTTGAAGACAGCTCTACTGGTGGCTCCGTCTTCTGCAAAGAGACTTGTGTGCCTTGTCAGTAAACCCATAATGTCTGGTTTTGAGTGCCGATAAGGCTATCCTGCATCTTAACCCAGCTTTCATGCCTAAGAACATTACAACGTCCTTCAGTTCTAGGACAGTGGTTTTGGCGGCTTTTCATCCTCCGCCTCATACTTCCGAGGAAGATAGTAGGCTACACTTGATTTGCCCAGTAAGGGCCTTGGCCTGCTATGTACACCGTACATCGGCAAGTCGTAAGATGGAACAGCTGTTCATCTGTTATGGCGCAGCTGCATCTGGACGACCTGTATCAACTCAGCATCTGGCTCACTGGCTATGCGACGCTATCTCTGAGGCTTACATCACTATAGGAAGCACTGCCCCAACAGGGTTGCGTGCTCATTAAACAAGGGGTGTGGCAGCCTCTGCGGCCTTGTATACGGGTGTTTCTGTTAGTGACATCTGTGCTTCTGCCTCCTGGTCGTCACCAACCCCCTTCATTCGATTTTATCTCAGGGATATGACGGCTGGTTCCTTGTCAGAGGCTGTATTAAATGCTGCTCTGGGCAAGGAACAGGACCGAAATTGATGCCAGGATACTCCCCCTCCTACACATGAGGACAGCTGGGCAGGAACTCATCTAGGCTCCACTCTTTGTGGCCCTAGCAGAGCTGTCAGAAGGCAGAGCCCATATGAAGTATAACGATAGTTACTGGGTATGTAACTCCAGTTATATGAGTATTGGCAGAGCCCTCTAACCACAGTGGCCCAGCTGATTTTTCTTCGAGGCTTCAGTTTTTCCATAAACGGGAGTCGAATGAAAGGGGTTTCACCATTATATAGTCAGGAGGGGGATGAATTTGCAAATTTCTTCAGGGGGGCTGCTGCACAGCAAGGGATTGGCGCTAGCGGAGCTGTTAGAGGGCTCCGCCCATACTCGTATAACGGGAACCCAGTAACTATCGTTCCTTAAGCGAATGACACCCAAACTATCAGGCGTTTATCCGCCGAAGGTAAACTAAAAGCCGATTGAAAACCAGGCTTTTGGAAACCAACTTCCGCTTTTTCTCCGTCATTTGTAAATGAAGTGTCAATAAACTCATTAATTTGAATATGTACGATGTTAGAAATTAATTTTTGAACACTATATTTCGAAACCCCAATATGACCTATCATTTACGTACCATTTACAGCAATAAACTCACATCTCATATTTTTGTCATTTTTTATCACAGGGGGACTGCTTGACGGTCTTTATCTCAAAATTAGATCAGGTGAGTTTCGCCGAGTTTTCACGGGTGGGGTCAAAAATATTAAACACTTTTTTCAGTGTCACAGTATCACCGTGATCTTCAAAATAAGCGATGTTTTGTTTGAAAGGAAAAATAAAAATAAATTTAAATAGCCGTTCTTCATTTATTTTTTTCAAAGCTAGAGGGAGCCACTGTAGAGGGGCTGAAGAGCCACACGCGGCTCCAGGTTGCTGACCCCTGGTCTAGAAGATGCAGTCACCTGGCAGATTGCGGAAATTTCCATGCCTAACTCTTTCAACCAACTTCTTCCCAAAAGATGAGGTCCTGATCCAGCTACCACTGTAATTGGCAAAGTCTTGATTTGACCCCGAGGTTTCAATGTCACCTGTGTCTTCTCATGTACTTGTAACTGTTGGACTGTATAAGCTCTTAACTTGTCATCATCCAGGATCCAATTTAGACACTTCATTCAAAAGCTGATCATACTGTGCTTCACTCACAATGGTGACATTACATCCTGTGTCAATTTCAAATGCAACCTTCCTACCATTAACGGTTACAGTACCACACACAACCTCAGCATGTAAAGCTGAACCCGGTTGACAGCTATGGGTACTGAGGAGCCAGGTGGGAATAAGTTCCGGGTTGCAGGGAAAGCACCTGTAACCTTCCCTGCTCGTCCAACTGCCGCCCTTGCAGCCGAACATCCAGCTAAATTGTTGAGCTGGTCCAGGTCTTGTGGAAGGACAAAGGTGGTTAACTAATCTTGGATCCACTCTGCTAAGCCAAACAAATGGATGTCAAACAATGCTTGGTGATACCAGCCCATGGAGACAATCAGGGCATGGAAGTCGATGGAATACTGCGACAAGAACAGGTTCATCTCTTCAGCAAAAGCAACAAATGATGAAGCTGCAGGATCTGCTGCCTCCCCAGAGGTGGCAGCTCAATCCCTCGCACGTCCAGAGAGGCGAATGATGACAAATGCAACTTTGGAACATTCAGTGGGAAACAATGATGGCTGTAGCTCGAAGACCATGGTACTCTGTGCCAGGAAACTGCAACAGGTGTTTGGGTCACCGTGGTAGAAATCCAAAAGTTTAGGCTCCCAATTGGCTTGCGCCTGGGGGAGGGCTGCTTGAGCGGTTGTACTGGAGTCCTGTGGAATATCCTCTATAGCCACAAGTTGATTGGAAAGCACTCTAAAGGACTTGCAAAACTGATGAGGTTCTTCCTTCTTCCTCATGCTGACCAATTTGCACACTTTGTGACCTCAGGGTGTCAACTGGGCTTAATATCTCTGCTGATTACATTCTTGTGGCTGGATTGTACTGTTATGATTCAGACCAGGATGTCATGGTTCTGTGTTTATGTTCATGCTATATGTTCATGGTCATGTCTTTATTCTTTTTGGTTTTTGTATTCTCTGGTTTTCAGTTCATGCCATTTTAAGTTTCATTGCACTTGTCTCCCCTGTCTTGTGTTCTAGTTGGTTCAGTCCGTCTCCCCAGTCTGTGTGCCTACCTGCTTTGGGTGATTTCAATGGTTTCTGGTGTTTCATATTATTACTTCAATTCTCGTTTACTTCCTTCGCCTTGCTTTTCTAGATTATTAACAAGACTAACATTTATATTTTGTATCATAGTCTACTAACCCAACTAATCCATGTATATATTACTAACTTACTAATGAGCACTTTTGTTCATTTGTAAAGCTGCACCTCTACTAATTGCTACTAATTCTATCTCCGCAATCGCCCTGTTCTAGTCTCCGCCCCTTGCTTGGCTTTCCTTGTCTCTCCCTACGTTTCTGCAAGATCTCTCGCACGTGCTTAATTGCTTTCCTGCGCTCATTGTCTGTGCACTTAGAACTCCTTGACCGGAGCTGTTTATTTGTCATAGGATGTCTGCGTGAATCCCGTCCGTGTCTTGGCTTTTGCCAATTGTTGTGGTTTAGGACTTCCCCATGTGTACCTTCCTTTGTAATTAGTTCTCATCCAATTCACCTGTTCCCTGCATAGCATGTGACTTCCCTTCTGTCTATTTAGAGTCCTCACTGCTGTTCTGACTTTGTCAGAACGTTGATCAATATTCCTTTGTGCAGAGCCTCTTGTATGCCAATTGATTATTATTTCTTCACGACTGTTTCATCCGACCTCGATTTTGCTATAGCCCTTCTGTTCTTGTTTTTGTCTTTTTGAATTTTTGACCTATTTCTGTCTGACCACGTCTACTGTTTTTGGATGCCCTGTGTATGACCCTCTGCTTTGTATTTCGACTGCGATTTTGGCCTGCTGTCTATGTACCATCGCACTTCTGCTTTACTGGTTTTGACCCTGGCCTGTCCAGTCGACTTTGTTTTTTGGATTTCGTTTTTGGCTTGGCAATTCTTGTGTCTTCTGGTCCTGACCCTGCTTTCAATAAAGGCATACGATTTTTGGATTCCCTGCTCTCGCGTGTGGTTCCTGAACGCACTGTCACACAGGAATCAAGTGTAGAGGTAGAGTACAATCCAGAAGTAGGGTTTAATGATAGTAATATGGTAATAATGGGATGGAACTCAAAAGAGGATAGCACAGCTCAGTTAAGATGTTGTGGGCGGAGTGAAGGGGCGTTGCCAATTGCTGGCCAGTGGCTTTCCATTTTAACTGCCAGATGGAGTAAAAACTTCTTCAAAGCCGAACTATCCCAGAGAATCCTGGAGTAGCTTAGGAGGAATGTAGTTCCAATCTTGATAACCGAAGAAGGATTGGGAGCTTGTTCCTTATAAACTGAACAAAGGAAAATTCTTTGATAGGAATTATTGAGAATGCAGTCCAAAGCCCAGGACGCTGAGAGAAGCTTGGGATCTTGGTTTAATATACTAAATAAGGAAGATAGTTTTGCAAATTACTATCATAAGAGGCTTCGTTTTACTTTCAAAAGACAGAGTTAAACTCATAAAATACTGACTGGGTTTATGCACATAAAGCTAATTACAATGCTAATTACAACCTAGCAACTCAAAGGAGGGTATTTTTTTTATGATTAAAGCAATTCTTACCTTTCTGGCATTTTTACACTTTTCTTTTGTAATCTTAAAATGCTCATAAGCACATGGCACACTAAAATGTAAAAGAAATCCACCAGGTGTTGAAACTCTTCAATATTCAATTCTCATATATTTCTGATAAAAGTCTGACCAATCATTTTTTTTGGTCTGAATAAAATGATTTGCCGAGCTTTCTGTCTGTCATCCGTAGCTGCACCCCTTCCAGTTGCCTACCTGTCACCGCTTGCGAGTCACGCGCCTCTCTGGCAGACAAAAAAAAAAACGACGCATGTGACTGTAAACAAACGGGTGCTGAAATGCTATAATTACGATAATAACGTTAATGATAGTTCGTCAGACTACAAAGGTAACTAAATGTTACGAGGGCATTTTATTTTATACCACATATAGAATGGAATATTGTGTCATTACTGTTGGTTAGTTTTCATTTACCGGTGCCTCTGAATCTGACTCCATTGACCTGTTTCACTCTCTTACGAAAAAAAATATTGCGTGCGGCGCGAGGAAGTGAGCAGCGCGAGTGAAGCGGGTCAATGGAGTCAGATTCAGAGGCACCGGTGAGTGAAAACTAACCAACAGTAATTAAATAGTATTCAATTCTATATGTGGTATAAAATAAAATGCCCTCAACGTTTAGTTACCTTTGTAGTCTGACGAACTATTATATTTTTTTTTTCGCAAGAGAAGTCTGGCAATCGGGGGGAAGAGAGTGGGACTTTGGAGGGAGACGGAGTTGTTCATGTTAAAATTTTTACTAAGTGCTGTGCGACATGCCAGAAAGGTAAGAATTGCTTTAGTAGTTTTTTATTTTCATGATAGGCACAACATATACAAATACTTCAATCAAAAAAAAAGGAAATCAGGTTGACGTGGAACATTCGGAACACAAGACAATCCAAACATACCCACAGACAGAAAGTAAAAAAAAAAAAACACAAAATGTCTTCATTAAAATAAGATAGTGATGCACAGTACGTTTAAAAATCCACAGCATCACCTGTATTCTAACCATAAGTATGTCATTCAGTATTTATTTATTGGTAGACTGTTGTTTTATGAGCTGGAATCGCCATTAGTGGCCCAATATATAAGAGTGGTAATTCCCCATTTTATGCTATACTCCTCCACCTTATCAAGCAGCCTGTATGATAACTATTCTAGGGCAGCAAGCTGGCCAAGAGAAGTGTGCCACAAGGATAGTGCTGGTGCAGAGGGAGCTTTCCATTCTTTGACGAGGAGTTTCCTCCCTAACATAAGGACAGTCTGTACCCAATCAGCAAGTGGTGGAGTCAGATCACCTAATGCAGAGGGATCAGCCAAGATAAACAGAGTGGAGGAGAAAGGTGAACTCATGCCGATAATTTTTTCCACACTGGCATGTTTAGTGGACCAAAACTCCTGAATTTTTGGGCAGCTCCAGAGCATGTGCTCTAAAGTTTGTCAAAACAACTCCGGCATTCTGAGTTGTCAATCCAACCCAATTTGTGCAGCCTGGATGGAGTCCAGTAAAACCTATTAAATATTTTGAATTGAATTAATCTCCTCGACATTTTCTTCCCATTCCTTTCCTGTCTAAGTGCCTCAAAAGATTTTAAAGTTTCATCCTGATACAAGTCCCCCAGAACCCTGATCCCATTCATAAACCAGGACCTCCAAAGGAAAGGTGATTTATTAATGCAAAGCTTGGGATTAAGCCAGATTCCTGCTGTGGAGATAGGGATCAAATTTGAAGATCTTAGCTATTTTCTTCCAAATCTACTGAATATGAGTCAAAATGGGGTGTGACCGATTCTGTGGAGCTAGTTTAGCAGTAATACAATTTATGGGTGTAAGAGGGAAGCACAAGGCACTTTCAATGTGGAACCATGGGGGGGCTCTCTCTGGGGGCAACAACCACTGTGCCATATGTCTAACGGTAAAAGTGTAATGATAAAATAATAAATTTGGCACACCAAGGCCTCCTCTGTCCACTGGCCTTTGCAGTTTTCGCAGATTCATCTTGGGATGTTTGTTATTCCATAAGAATTTATTACAAAGTTGGTCAAATTGTTTAAAATAGTGTAGAGGGATTTGGACTGGGAGAGCCTGCAGCAAGTACTTAAATTTCGGAGCACAAGTCATTTTGATGATGTTTACCTTGCCCCACAAGGAGAGATATAGTGGAGACCATCGCTCTACATCAGCCCGCAATCTGTCCAATAAGGGATCAAAATTAATTTTAATCAAATCAGACAATAGGGGGGGAATGTTATACTGAGATATTTAATGCCTTTCTTGGGCCAGGCAAAAGTGCCTGATTGAAAGAGGGATTTGGGACAATACGGCATAAGAGTGAGAGCCTCTGATTTTGTCAGATTCACTTTGTAACCTGAAATGGAGGAGAATGCTCAGGATCAGAGAAAAGCAAGAGAATGTCATCCGCGAACATCATCAGTTTATGACATTTGTTGCCAATTTCAATGCCTGGGAATACAGGATCCCTCCGGATAGCGACTGCTAGCGGTTCTATTGCAATTGCAAAAAGCAAAGGGGAGAGGGGGTCCCTCTGCCTAGTGCCCTGTCCTAGTTCAAATGAAGGTGAGATGATGCCATTCGTAAGCACAGACGCCTTGGGGTGGGTGTATATGAGACTAATCCAGTCTATGAATTTCTTGCTGAAACCAAAACATTCCAGAGTGGAGAGCAGATATTGCCACTCCACCCTGTTGACGCCTTTTCGGCGTCTAGCAAGATGGCAGCCATTGGTGAGGTGTTATCCTGAGTAGCCCACATAATATCCACAAATCTTCTAATGTTGTCTGCTGACGAGCAAGAGCGTATAAAGCCAACCTGGTCAGGATGGATCAAGGAGGTTATAACCCTGTCCAGACGATTGGCTAAAATTTTAGATAGTATTTTGCTGTCACACGAGGTCAAACTAATAAGTCTAAAGTTTTTACAGTCCGAAGGGTCTTTTCCCTCATTCAAAATAAGGATAATAATGGCCTCCAATTGAGAGGGAGGAAGTTTTCCCTTCCCCAAGGCTTCATTATAGGTATCCAGGAGTAATGGTGCTAGTTCCTCTGCATAAGCTTCATAAAATTCTGCCGTGAAGCTGTCTAAACCTGGTGCTTTACTTGATGGCAGGTGCTTAATGACATCAGTAATCTCCCTAATAGTAATAGGTGATTCTAAAAGTTCAAGCTGGTCCTCTGACACCACTGGCAGATTGAGAGATGACAGCAAGGAAGTGATGTCTTTTTTTTCCTCCTTTTACTCAAGTGTAAAGTTTTGTCCTCTTACTTTTGCTGGGACTGTCTTGTCGAAGCCGTCGGCTCCATCTTCACCTGTCAGTTTTGCCCTCCTGAATGCCCGCTCACTGTCAAACAAGACTTTTATTCAAAATGACATAATTGCATCTCGTAAATTGGACTTTTTGTTTTTAACTGAAACCTGGCTCATTGCTGATGATAACTCGCCCCTCGGTGATCTCTGTCCTGCCCTGTATGCATCTTTAAATACGCCCCAAATTTCTGGCCATGGTGGTGGCTTAGCCACAGTTTTTAACAATCGTTTTAAATGCAGATTCCTGCCTAGTCAGGTTTTCTTGTCGTTTGAGGTTCAACTGATTATGGTTAATGTTCAGACCCCCATACTTTGTGCGCTGATCTACAGGCCTCCCAAATCCTCCCCCAGTTTTATCCAGGAATTTGCTGATTTTTGTCTGTTATGGCCGCCAGGTCTGATAAACTGTTAATATTGGGTGATTTTAATATACATGTCTGCTGCCCTACTAAAGCAATGGTAAATGATTTCTTAACTCTCATAGAGTCATTTAATCAAGTTCAGTATGTAATGAGCCCTACCCACCAAAAGGGACATATCTTAGATCTGGTTTTGTCATCTGGCTTCTCTGTTTCTATCATTGACATTGTTGATATTGCTGTCACAGAACACTTCCTAATTTTATTTGAATCTACATGGTCATGCCCATCTCCCAAGTCCCCCCCAGCTAATTCTTTGGTACGCTTGATTCATTCTGCCACAGCCTCCTGCTTCTCTGATCATTTTAACTCTCACCACTCCCTCCTCTCTGACTTCATCCTCACTTGCGCTGATACTGAAAAGTAAGTCACAGTTTTTAATTCCATCTGCACTGACACCCTTGACAAAGTAGCTCTGTTGAAATGTAAAAAATCTAGAAGAAACACTGCCACCCCCTGGTTAAATGAGACCACTCGCACTCTCAGAAAAGCCTGCAGGAGGACAGAGCGCAAATGGAAGAAAGAAAAATTACAGATCACTTATGAATTATTACGTGAACAGTTAAAAAATTACCAGCAGGCTGTTAAACAAGCCAAAACTGACTATTACGCTGAGCTTATTCAGACTAATGCACATAGGCCTAAAATGCTTTTCAGTACAATTAACTCCATACTAAACCCCCCCTCTCCTTCAGTAACTCTTGCGCCCACGGTCGAAACCTGTGAGAGATTCTCACACTTTTTTACTGAAAAAATTGACAGGATCAGAGCCAACATCTCTCCTTCAGCATCAGCTTTTTCAGAAATCTCCCATTCCTTAGTCGGCAAGCTTCAACATTTCACCCCTGTGTCGCCGTCTCAGTTATCCAAGGCTGTCTCTAGCCTGAAGGGCTCCTATTGCCCCCTTGATGTCATCCCCCCTCGTCTTTTTAAAGAGGTTTTTGACACAATCTGCCCTATTGTCTCAGCTATAATAAATTGTTCTTTGAGGTATGGTGTAGTCCCCTCCTGCTTCAAGCACGCCTCTGTTCAGCTACTGCTGAAAAAACCTACACTGGATCCGTTTGATCTCGTAAACTATAGGCCAATTTCTAAATTGTCATTCATCTCCAAGATTTTGGAAAAAGTATTGTCTTCACAGCTTGCGGACTATTTGACTACACACAGTATTTTTGATAAGTTTCAATCTGGTTTTCGAGAGTTACATAGTACAGAATCCGCCCTGCTGAAAGTCCAAAATGACATCCTCCTATGCCTCGACTCTGCCTCCTGTGCCATTCTCGTCCTCCTGGATCTCAGTGCCGCTTTCGACACGATTGATCACAACATCTTGCTAGAACGGCTAAGGGAGACTGTTGGACTACAGGGCTCTGTGTTGAGCTGGTTTTCTTCTTATCTCACTGAAAGAACCTTTTCTGTCTCCCTAGGTACCTGTTCCTCCTCTACTGTTGTCACGAGTTGTGGGGTCCCTCAAGGGGCCATTTTAGGGCCCCTGTTATTCTCACTCTACATGTTACCCCTCAGCTCTATCTTGGAGAAGCACAACATTCAATACCATTGTTATGCAGATGATACCCAGTTTTATTTCCCCATTTCTTCCAATAAAACTACTAATTTTAGTATGTTGTTTGCCTGCCTTGACAAGGTCAAATCTTGGATGGCAAACAACTTCCTGCTGCTAAATGAAAACAAGACGGAGGTAATACTCTTTGGCCCTCCTAGCTCCATCTCTGGGCTGGGCAGTAGTCTTGGCCCCCTGGGTGCAAACATTTATCCGTTGGTCAAAAACCTGGGGTTCTGGCTGGACAGCTCACTGAATCTAAATTAGCAGGTCAGCAGTGTGGTGAGTGGAAGTTTTTATCAGTTAAAAAATATTGGCAAGATAAAAGCAGTTTTAACTCGAGCCGATCTGGAAAGAATCATACATGTCTTCGTCACATCCAGATTAGATTATTATAACTCATTATACTCTGCTAACTCAATCTAATATCGCTAGACTGCAGATGGTACAAAATGCTGCTGCACATCTCTTAACTGGCACCAAAAAGAGGGAGCACATTACGCCTGTCCTCGCACAACTTCATTGGCTCCCTGTGAAGTTCAGAATTGATTTTAAGATTTTATTATTTGTTTTTAAAGCCTTGAATGGGCTTGCCCCCCCCACATTTGTGATTGGCTAACCCCTTACTCCTCATCCCGGTCACTCAGATCTGCTTCCCAACATCTTCTTTCTGTCCCAAACTCACGGCTCAAGACGAGGGGTGACCGTGCTTTTTCAGTCGCTGCCCCTAAAATCTGGAATAACCTCCCACCTCATATTAGATCCAGCCCTACTATTGAATGTTTTAAATCTAATCTTAAGACCTATCTTTACTCCATTGCTTTTACCTAAGTTTTTCCTTTTTGCTGTTTTTATTCTTTTATCTTTTATATCTCTTATTTCTTTTATCTTTTTATTGTTTCATTGTTTTGTTTTATTATGTGGCTGATATTGTTGAGTCTTTGATTTGAATCTTATGATGCACTTTTATTCTGTTCTTGTCCTCCTTTTTAATCCTGAGTTTCATGAGGTCTTTATGTTGCACCTAATTTTGAGTATGATGCACTTTTCTCGGCTTTTGATTATACCATCTCTGTAGCCTGTACTGTGGAAAGTATCGACTTTTAAAGTACTTTGGGTCAGCATCTGCTGTTTTTAAATGTGCTATATAAATAAATCTGACTTGACTTAACTTGACTTCACGTAAAAATCTCTAAAAGCCTTATTTATCTCCTTGGGATCAGTCAGGAGGCGCCCATCCCCCACCCTAATGGCCGGAATGGTACTCATTGCCTCTTTTTGTTTAATGTATCTGGCTAGTAATCTACCAGCCTTATCACCCTCCTCGAAGTATTTCTGTCTAGCACGAAAGAGAGAGAATTCTGCCCATTGGGTCATAATTGAGTTAAACTCATATTTTAGTCTTGTCAACCTGGTAAGATTCTCAGAGGACGTGTTTTTTTTAAAGTTAGACTCCGCAATTATAATCTGGTTTTCAAGATCCTGGAGCTAAGCGTAGTTTTTCTTCTTCTGAAATGAAGAATGTTGAATTATGTAACCTCTCAAAAAAAGCTTCCAAGGCCTCCCAAGCTAACCCTGCTGATGGAGCTGACTGTGATGGTTCTGCCCTGCAGTCCCTCCCCCTCCTGCTGTCTTCGCCTCCACTTCAACGAGCCACACCAGTTGCTCGTTGAAGTGGAGGTGAAGAGTAGAGTATTTAAGAGCTGCACTGCCAAATTGGCAGTGCAGCTACATTCTGGTTTCAGCCCTGGTGTTTTGTGTTGCTGCTGCTCCCCTATGCTTTTGTGGAAGGTTTCTTTATTTTTGTGAATATTTATTAAAAAACCTTTTACTTTTTACCAGCCTGTGCGAGTGGGCCCTTTCACCCAATCCTTGACACTGTTGGTAAATTGGTTTCTATATAGAAATTAATTTGTGATCTAAGTGATTCCTTAAAGGTCTCATCTAGTAAGAGGCTAGAATTGAGCCTCCATCTAGTAGATCTATCCGGCTTATTAAAGGACAGCATATGGAGAGATATTGGGCTATGGTCTGATAGAATTATGTTGCCAATGTCACAAGATGCTGTCAAGGAGATCAGGGACTGAGACACCAAAAAGAAGTCTATCCTGGAAAATGAGCCATGGGGTGAAGAGAAGAATGTGTAATCCCTTGATGATGGGTTTTGTAGCCGTCAAACATCTACCAGACCTATCGCCTTGGACATGCCTTTGAGCACAGTATGCGCTCTAGAAGTTCAGGCCAAGGGAGAGCTACGATCTAATATCAAAGGAGGGGATTTAAATACACATCACTGGTACAAAAAGTGAGAACTAGGAAACGAGAAACAGCTGGGGGTACAGCAACATGACAGGTGCAAACCATTGAAAGGTAGATATTACTTCTATCGGACACGCAAGCTGCTGAATGGGAGGAGACACGGGGCATTCACAAGAGGGTTGTGATAAAAGCATTTATTTGGTCTAAGAGAAAGCTTTACAAAGTATGTGGGGAGTACATGATTAAATAACCAGAGAAGTAATCATTTACCACCAGTGATGTTCAACCATATCTGGAAAGGGCTGGATTGAGCATAGGTATTTGTTTTCACTCAGCATTTAGGCATTAAATTTAACTAGTTCACTAATCCTGCTTTTCATTCAAGACACTGAAATGTAATCAGGTGTTTTCGTATAAGGTTAAAGGAAAAATCGACTACTCTAACATCTTGTTTTGAGTCAATGAATCTGTAGTATGGTCGGACATCGCTCCCCAATGGTACCAATTGCGGCAAGAACAAAACAGAAAAACTATTCAAATAACACAAATTCCTGATATTCTGGCACATTTACAGGCATCAATGGAAATGACCGCGGGAACATTTTCAAATCATAAGTATCATGGGCAGAGATAGCATTACTGCTAAAATTTACAATGGAAAATTTTATGGCTTTGCCCCCCTGAATATTGTCCTCTAGTAGGATCTTGGTTCTTGATGGAAGTACATGTGAGGACTGTCCTGCCCATGGAAAACAGTGAACGCGGGGGGAGCGGGGGGGGTGAGCTGGACAGTTTTGTTTTTTTAACCAGTAATTGAGGTCAAACCTGGAAAAAACTGCATCTGACCATCTCTGTTTACTCATTGGCCGTGTTCGAAAACACGCTCTACGGTCTACATACACTATTCTCACTAGACACTAGTCACACTACATGCTACTCACTTGCTGGTGCCAGCGTCGCCTCCCACAAATTCCGCCATTTGCAGTTAAAGTTGATTCTTCTTATAATTATTCCTCAGCGAGTTTTTCTGGCGGTTTACGTCACGTTGCATCTTGGGCAATTTATGCATGAAGCTTATGATGCACCCACAAAATATCTGCCCGATGTAGTATACATCTGAGAACTTCTGGCGGACACAAACTCACTCCCCACGCATAAGTGAACACCCTACCCCCTAAATCTGACGTCGTTAGTGCGCGGTTTCGAACACGGCCATTGTCTTGCTCCTGTTCCCTGCATCCATCTGCTTTGTAAAACTCAGCTGTTATAGCAACCTGTTTGGGAAAACAGTACCCTCCAGAGGCCGTGAGAAAAATACACCACAATTCACTGTTAATATTTTTGCTTCAAAGTGCTATATTTAGAAAGGAAAGGACATTTAGCATCAATCTGTGATTGCTCATATTAATAATACAAATGTGGTAACCTTTTTGTGATGGAATTATTTTTGGTCAATTTATTGTGTTTTCTTTGAAAACTTCACCTTCATATGCTCTTTTGAGTGACAGGTTCAAAAAAGAAACATTATATGAGGTGTACTACTATCCAACAGAGTAAGAGATTTGCCAAGGAATCTCATCTCATCAAATGAAACAAATTATATTCTCTCGTATGTCGATCTGACCTTTTCTGGATCTTTGTTTTTTGGTGTGCGTCTTTCATTATGCATCGACTCAGGGCTGTGAGTCTGTATCATTGCCAACCCATGAATCATTATTGAAAAGAAGAGCTGATCCAGCCTGTTTGACAGCTATAGTAGGTAACTCCTTTAATTAAAACTGATGACATTAGGTTCTTTCAGCATTAGCTAAATTTCTTGAGAAGGACATGTACAGTTACAGAACCTGAACCATTTACGGATATAGCCTTTTGAAGGTCATACTAAAGTATCCGATGTATCTTTCAATTTTTATTAGCTTCAATTACAAGCAATATTTGCAGATATATTAACCAATTTTTATTATTAGTTTGTAATATAGTCTATATTTCCTCCGACAAAGTGTGTGCATCCTCTATGTAAACTATTATTTTATTAGAAAAAAAATCCCTTTGAGATATCTTTTCAAAGAGACCTTTTGCCAGTAACCCAATAAAAGTTTTAACGTTTATTTATAATGATTACCGCATGAATAACTTTATTCATGATAATTACTTTTGAAACAAAATTTGACACCTTTATTTATGATTACCATATAAATAACTTTACTTGTGACAATTACATTTGAAATGATTCATCTGTCATCTTACCCATGCTTTTGAGCAAGAAGCAGATTGATTCAGGTCCATTAAATCCTAGGGAGTGAGACACCTTTCAGCAGAACCAATTTCAAATGGTGCTAGAAAACTGCTGCCACCAGAGGAAATCGGTCATGGTGGGAAAGGCCAGAGGTGTGTGGTTCTGTTGGCCCACTTACTGAACAACATATGAATACTAGTTTATAAATGATGTATCACCACTCCAAAAAAAAAAAAAAAGAGATAAAAAGCTTCAGAAGAAACTTGAAAAACCAGTGACATGGTGCTCTTCTGCAGCCCAAGAAGTGGATCAAAGCTTGTCTCAAATTACAGGCATATGATTACAGGTGAGGAGGGGAAATTACTGTTGAGTCCAGCCTTACTCTCTCTCCTTTCGTAATGCAATGATCAATTTTTTCCCTCTTCAAAATCATGGCTGGCTCTTTGTAAACACTGTTCATGTGTTACAATGCACAATAGATGGCTGATTCTGAAAGAGGGACCTCCAGAGTCAGCGTAACTGAGGGGTCTCTGATACAGTAAGGCACAATGGAGAGGGCACAGGAGAGCCGGGGGATTGTCCTCACACACAAAAACAGACAAAAATATTATGAATACACACACACACACACGTGCAAATGCACATTCATATACAAAATAAATGCACACATGCTAACAAACGCACATTCATTTACAGAAATGTTGCACGTACAGTACCAGTCAAAAGTTTGGACATATCCACATTTTTCTTACAAGACATGATAAATAAAGAAATAGGTACTGTTTCTTTTGCAAAAAAAAGGATGCATGTTGCATTATTAGCTAACGTTACAATCATAATAATTTTTTTACTAGATAGCTAGCCAGCCAATGACCTGGGTATAGTCTGATGCAAGTAAAGCCAGACGAACAATAACGGCTGCTCAGATCATGGATATAGCTAGTTAGCTAGATAGCACAGTGGCTAGCTAAAAACTAGAAAGCAAGACTCCACACAACCCCCCCCCCGCACAATTTTAGGAGAGTATATCTCAAAAATCCTTGGGAGTTGAAAATTTTACATGTGTTCATTACATGTGTATTTCTCTCTCTATCCGTTGCACTCATTGTTAAAGGCTCAATATTTTTAACTGGGGTTTTGATTATTGTGCTTCAATACTTCTCAGGAATGATTGAAAAATAAAGACTCAGTGTTATTGTAAATTTTTCCTTATTGATTCAGCCATTTTAAAACTATCAGGGATTAATGAATCAATACTCTGCCAACAAGAACAGCACAAGAACAGATCCCATATTCCATTTTAATCATAACAGTAAAATCCTCATTCTACCTTCCAAAGTTGTCTTATAATTCTTCAAAAAGTATGTTTAACATTGCGTTCTATGGGTACAATTAAGTCCAATACAAGAGACGTGGGGCTGCGGCGCTGAAGAAAGGAAGACTCAAAACAAGAAAAGCAAATATCTAACAGTGAAATTCCTCAAAATAAATGTTCATATGAAAATATTGCCTCGCTATACAAGGTATGCTGAGCATAAGTGCCGTGTACTTTAAACCACAAATCCCAAATTCCCCAAAAAAGCCTATATGAAAGCAGAAGGTTCTTTTCTCTAAATATATAACTGAACTGCATACAACAATTGTCAGGATCGATCAACTACACATGCTAAAATTAACAATTAAAAAGGCTTTTTTTTTCTTTTTTCTTCGCTAACAGTTTGGTGGTCACCAATGGGAACGTCCAAGATTGTTTCTTCAATAATGAAGGATGATTGGTTGAGTGTGGAGCTGAGATATTCCACATTTTAGCTCAAGATGGCTTATTTCAGCCCTTGATACCCATCATCATATGGATCCACCAGTTGGCTTGTACAGTCCAGCCCAGGTTCTCACAAGTCACAATCAGCTGCAAGAAGTGGTTTTCTGCCTCCTCCTCACTGCGGCCGAACTTGCAGCGCCTCTCGCAGGTAGCTAATGTCCTGTGCGCAGCTGAGCTCAGGGATCCCCGTCAGTAGCATGAGGGAGAAGAGTGTGATCAGCAGGCGAGAGTGGCACCGCAGGGCCAGGTAGGCCTGGATGCAGGTTTCCTGCCGACCATAAAGAGTATACTTAGGGAGCAGCAAAAGCATTGTCAGCATTAAAACTCATCATTGTGTACAGAGCGGTGAAAAAGTATTGCATTCTTCCTGATTTCTTGTGCTTTTGCTTGTTTGTCAAATTTAAATGTTTCAGATCATCCAACAAAGACAACCTGAATAAACACAAAATGAACCTTTTAAATGAGAATTATGTCTATTGAAGGTAAAAAGTTATTCAAAACCATGTTACCCATGTAAGAAAATAATTCCCCCACCCCCACCCCCCCACACCCCCCCACACCTCACCTGGTTGTGAACCCTTAGTCAGAACAACTTAGGCTTTTTGTCAGATTCCAAAAGCTTTGAATTTGGCCTATATGTCGCCCATACCACAAGTTTCAGTTTTTGACATGTGCCAAGACATCCAATATGGTCACCATCCAGGTTACAAGTCAATTGTATTAAAAAAATCAAAAGGGCTGGAATCATGAATAATGCCACTTTACAGAAGTTTTTGGGGTCATGGAATCTAAATCTAATTCCATTTTGATGATTTGAGGCCATGGTTACCCCTTTTGGCTTCAAAGGTTAAAGATCAAAAGTGGCACTACCAAAAATTGAACACATATTATTAAGGATCAATTTTTATTTAAAAATTTTGGGAATAACTTTTGCTGAAAAAATGTTTTAATTATGTCACTTTCACCAAATATCAACATTAAAGATAAAATATACTTTATTGAACCCTGTGGGGTAAATAGTCAGCTGCATTTGACCCATTCTAGTTTCTTAGCAGCAGTGGGCAGCCACTGTGCAGTGCCTTGGGACCAACTCCAGTTCGGAGGAATCAACTGAAATTTGTAGCCTGAAGGGCATCCACAAAAAAATCTCTATGGACGCGATGGCAGAGACGATGACCATGAATCCATAGTTGCCGACCTACTTTTTCTTTGGTTGCTACAGTGATTAATGTTGCAACCCACTGTCTATGTGCTGGTTATTCATGCACCCACCTTCGCAATTGCTGAGGGCCGTACATTGGACACCACCAGTACAGTTGCATTTGCACCTTCCCGTGCATGCCTTTAGGGAACTGTAGTTCCAGAGAATGGCATGTCGCTGAAGCATCGCTGAAAGCGGTCCATAGCGGTTGCCATGTACTCACGCCATCTTTGAGCCAGCCCATGAACTAAAGTTAGGGATTTCTTGCTGGACTCCAATGGAAACATAGCCTGGTAATACCAGACTCTGCTACTTCGCTTTGCTTCGTACACAGAGTCTGGACAGTCATGGTTGACAAGTGTTTACTTCCTGGTGGGTGGGCGCTTGTATGAAGTTTAAAATCATTGGTGTACCCGTAAACTAATCACTAACGTTTGGCGATGACATATGTTATGCACCCGCTCAGCTGCCTAGTACTTCCGCTGTAAACACAGTCCTTCATAACAGGAATGCAGCGAAAACAAACTGACCAGTACATTAAAGTTAATACTGTACTCATACATATGCCCATCTACCTCTTTCTAACCTTCACTCATTCACTTAAAAGAACCAAAGGAGCTCTTTCTGTTCTCCTTACAGCCATTTCATTCATGGATAATGACAACATAACACTGAGACAGTGAATAGGTCTTGTGACATGAACAAAAACATGGCTTTTAAAAAGTTCGCTGCCAACTTAAATAGTGTGAAATTCGCGGGCAATGTAACACTAGAAGCTACTAGCTAGCTGAGGTGGTTCGGCTGTCTCTCACAGAGATGAAGAACAGGGTGCCTATATCTTATGTTTCATGATGGATTTTAAGTAGATATGAAAACTTTTCCCAAAACCTGTAAGGTGTAGGGCTACAGCATCATTTCTATTCAAAAAACTAACCATTCATCTTGTGGCTTTAAGTTGCTGATACCGGGGATTTTCTCCACGACAGAGCGAATGGCCTCCCGTGTATCTATTTCTGTCGCCATTGTTGATTTCGGAGACTACAATTTCAAACGACGCAGCAGCTACATCATAGCTCTAGGCCACGCCTTCTGTTCGTTGGTTGGCTGGCGTCTTTGCTGCTGAGCTGAGCTAGGCAGAGCTCTTTGGTTGCATTCGATTGTGCAACTCGAGTGACGCGGGTGAAACGGGTCAACGAATCGAATGGCGAGAATTCGACCCTCGGGTCGGCTTTTGACTCGACACGCGTGCTCCCCACTTGGAGGAGGGTTTGGAAAATCTCGGCGTTCGATTAATACAGCGCAGGTTTCACCTTCTGCGCATGCACGTGCTTAACTCGAGGTTTACTGGGATCGTGCAATCGAATGCAACCTCTGTGATCAGACAAAGTGGTGAAGCGAAATGAAATTGAGCGGAAGTACGTAGGCTGGTGGAGTCAGGCTAATGGAAATGTGCCAGTGGTTGCGTTTTTTCACAGGCTGGAACAGCACGGTTCCGGTAAGTAGGATGTTTTCCTGTGATCTGTAAAAATCTGCAGGATGGTGGCTCTATGGGAATAGATTTTGAGACTACTGCTATAATGCTTACATCTAAGGCTAAAGCAAACGTTTGCAATAACTGGCAATGAGCCTTTTACATTTTTACCTCGCCCGCGACCGAGTCAGCCGAGCGAGGTACTGTAATCAGTTTTTTTGTTTGTTTGTTTGTTTGCGTGTCTGCATGTCAACAATCTAGTGTCAACACAGTTAAACTGATTGACTTCAAACTTTCAGAGTAGGTGGGCAATGGTCCATAGATCACCTGATTCAATTTTGGGGGTGATCTGGTCAAGGTCAAGGTCATGGGAAATGTAAAAGTCATTTTTTGTGATAATTTTATTCAAATTCATCACATTGACTTCAATCCAAAAGCAATATGTGCATCTTTCAATTCCGCTTCTAAACACACGCTGCATGATGGGGTAGCGGTTAGGGGTTAAATGTCAGGGGGGGTCAAGGTCATTGGTGGAAATAATATATTTTCCATTATAACTTAAAAACGGTTGCAAATAGACATATGTTTACTAATATGAGCATAAGGGAACTGCTACATGGGCTTTTATTTGACACCATAACCTTTGACCTTGAGTGACCCTGAAAGGTCAAACTGAAGGTCACCAATTTTCAAAGGACTATTAGTTGAAAACGGTTGCGGTCACGCTTGTAAAATTGAGTCAGTATCAAAACTACTAAAATAAGTGCTGGTGGGTGAGATTTGTTTTGCCTGGCAACACTTGTTATGGAAGAATTTTGGCCTACTCATCTTAGCAGAATCGACTCAGCAACAGTGGATGCTTCTCAGCATGAGATGCGTATTTAAGGTCATGTCATAGCATTTCAATGGATTCAAGGCCACTCCAAAACTTTGATCTTGTTTCCTTTGAGCCATTCAGAGGTGGACTTGCGCTGTGTGCTTTGGATCATTGTCCTGCTGCATAACCCCACTGTGCTTCAGGTTTAGGTCACAAACTGATGGCCAGGTATTATCCTTCAGGGTTTTCAGGTAGAGAGTGGAATTCATAGGTCAAACAATTATGGGAAGTCGCCCAAGTCCTGAAGCAGCAAAGGAGCCCAGACTGTGACACTACCACCACCGAGTTAGACTGCTGCTATGATGTTCTTATTGTGGACGGCTGTGTTAGCTCTATGCCAGATGTCATGAGACCCGTTGTGAGGGACCAGAGCAGAAAGGCAATGAGAGTGCCGGTGGTTTTGTTCCAAAAAATGAAACATTTATTTTTTTTAACTTTATAATAAAAATATAATGAAGATCAAAGTAAATATAAATGTGCTAATTCTAGGCCTAGGAGGTCAACAAAACAGAACTCAAAAACACAAAGTGCTCAAATCAAAAGAGAACCAAACTCAAAGACTGACCCACCAAAATGAGACAAACGGAGAACATTTATACCAGCTGGCTAAACCAAAAAAAAAACGCACCAGGGGAGACAAGACTAATTAGCAAGTACCAAAACAAAAGACAAGACAAGGCCAGTTCACCAAAAAGACAAAGATAAGTAAAGAATATTTGCGAATAGAAAATTAATCATAAATCATATATTTAAATAATAAGCTTAAATCATTAAACTAATCAAAACTTCCCCTTCCCCCCCCCATGACATATCCAGCTGGATGGGCACTTCCGGAGGGCTCTTCTTGTGACAAGATCCCTTTGCGCACCCTTTTGCCGGAAGGAGGAAGTTGTTTCTGCTGCAGCCACACACACGCATCCACCTGGTCTCTCAGGCCTCGGTAACTTAAATAAACTCAGAAACAAAGAAACTGCAAGTAACTACACTAGCAAGAGATGCTCTGCAGAAGGACAATGTAGATATTGAGTTGATGTATGGAGTTCCAGATGATATGGAGTCTATTAATAGAATAATAAAAGAAAAGTGGCAAAAATTATGGGACAGTGAGGGGAAAGGAAGATTTTATTTTGCGCATCAGGGGACAGTAACAAAGGAAGCGGGTCCTGTATGTAATAAAAGAAAAGATGCTGTTACTGTAACAAGGCTGAGACTTGGGCACTGTGGGTTAAGGAGTGGGCTGGCTCTGACTGGCAAATACCCTGATGGGAAATGTGAATGTGGATCCATTGAGAATGTGCAGCACATTCTCCTGCAATGCGAAATTCATTCCCATCATAGGAGGGAATTATTCAGAGACTTAGGTGCAGCGGAAGTTTCTGTCTTCAATGTACGCAGCTATTGAATCTGGACAGTTCTGCTAAAATAAAAAGTTTGGTGGTGTATCTACTTCTAACTGGTCTCCATAAAAGAATTTAATTATGAGTACGTAATTACGATCCAGAACTGAACAGCAGATGGCAGCAATGTGCCTTCGTTGTACGCATTCAACCCAGCTCAAAGAAGAAGAAGAACTGTAAAGTAACAAACTGTGTGCACCCAGTTGCAACTTAATGTGTGAAACCATAAAATAAAGTTAAGAATGTTAAAAGAAAATAAATGTGTTGTGTGTTTTGTTTGTAGCATGGATGCGGAGTTTTAAATGACTAACGTAATAAACTAATGTGCAGCTGAATGATGAATAAAACCAAGGGATGTTTTTAATGTGCAATAAGAAAATGAACTGAATATTAACTCCATATAATCGTGGCCTGAGCAGTAGCCTGTAGGATGTTTGCGTGTATGTAGCATGGACCATAGCCACCTGTTTTTTAAAAGAAAAAGTTCCACGTTTGACACAGTCCACCGAATATTACTCCTAAACTCATGGGGGTTATCAAGACGATTTTTGTTCTCTTTGGTCAGCTTTAGTTTTTGCCTTGCACCTGTCCCATGGATGCCATTTCTGTCCAGTCACTTTCTTATTGAGAAATCATGAACGCTTACCTATATTGAGGAAATCAAGGCCTGCAGTTCTTTAGATGTTGTTCTGGGTACTTCAGTGACCTCTTGGATGAGTTGGCAGTGCTCTCTTAGAGGTATTTTGGTGTGCTGGCCACTCCTGGGAAGGTTCAGCACTGTTCTAAATTTTCTCCATTTGTTGGTAATGGCTCTCACCATGATATTAAAAGTTCCAGAGCCTTAGAAATGGCTTTGTTACCCTTTCCATCCATTATCAATCTTCTTCTTCTTGGCAAACCATGAATTTCAAAGATAAATTTGAGTGTAAGGGAAGGCAAGCTCTGTCATGCTTGGCATGCTCATTTGTGGGCTGTTAGGCTTGTATTTGAGCTGCAAAATTATCCACATCGGAAGCACTGAAATGTTTTCTGGGTCGGTAGTGTGTGTCAGGTGTCAAGCTGCCTTTTGTAGGATATTCAACACTTTTGCTCAACAGTAGACTTGGCTAGGATGACTGTGTCGCCATTTCTTCCTGTCGCTGGCATGCTTCTCCCGTGTTTTATGATCAATTCCCCAGGTTTTCATGTGCCATTTAAATATGTCTTTGTAACAGAGTCCTCGTCCACCGTGCATTTTTCTGCCTTGGAAAAGCTCTCTGTAGAATAGCCAATAGCCCATTAACTAACTATCAGACTACTACCACCAGGCTACCTGCTGCTTGGCTTACAGCGACCAGCCAGCTATCATCAGGCTACCAGGCCATCAACTACTAGCCAGCTACTGGCAGACTATCTGCTACCAGGCTTCCAGCTACCAGCCTGCTATCACCAAGCCACCAGGCCGTCAACTACTCGCCAGCTAGCAGCAGGCTATCTGCTACCAGGCTTCCAGCAACCAGCCTGCTATCACCAAGCTACCAGGCCATCAGCTACTAGCCAGCTACCATCAGGCTACCAGCTAACGGGCCATCCGCTCCCAGTCAGCTACCACCAGGCTCCCAGCCACAAGGCCATCAGCCACCAGCCAGCTACCACCAGGCTCCAGCTACCAGGCCATCAGCTACTAGCCAGCTACCATCAGGCTCCAGGTACCAGGCCATCAGCCACTAGCCAGCTACCACTAGGCTCTAGCAACCAGGCCATCAGCTACCAGCCAGCTACCATCACGCTACCAGCTACCAAGCCATCAGCTACCAGCCAGCTACCACCAGGCTACCTGCTGCTTGGCTTATAGCGACCAGCCAGCTATAATCAGGCTACCAGGCCATCAACTACTAGCCAGCTACCGGCAGGCTATCTGCTACCAGGCTTCCAGCTACCAGCCTGCTATCACCAAGCTTCCAGGCTATCAACTACTAGCCAGCTAGCAGCAGGCTATCTGCTACCAGGCTTCCAGCTACCAGCCTGCTATCACCAAGCTTCCAGGCTATCAACTACTAGCCAGCTAGCAGCAGGCTATCTGCTACCAGGCTTCCAGCTACCAGCCTGCTATCACCAGGCTGCCAGGCCATCAGCTATTAGCCAGCTACCATCAGGCTACCAGCTAGTGGGCCATCCGCTCCCAGTCAGCTACCACCAGGCTCCCAGCTACAAGGCCATCAGCCACCAGCCAGCTACCATCAGGCTCCAGCTACCAGGCCATCAGCCACTAGCCAGCTACCACTAGGCTCTAGCAACCAGGCCATCAGCTACCAGCCAGCTACCATCAGGCTACCAGCTACCAAGCCATCAGCTACCAGCCAGCTACCATAAGCCTTCCAGCTACAAGGCCATCAGCCACCAGCCAGCAACCAACAGGCTGCAGCTACCAGGCCATCAACTACTAGCCAGCTGTCAGCAGGCTATCTGCTACCAGGCTTCCAGCTACCAGCCTGCTATCACCAAGCTACCAGGCTATCAACCACTCGCCAGCTAGCAACAGGCTATCTGCTACCAGGCTTCCAGCTACCAGCCTGCTATCACCAGGCTACCAGGCCATCAGCTATTAGCCAGCTACCATCAGGCTACCAGCTAGTGGGCCATCCGCTCCCAGTCAGCTAACACCAGGCTCCCAGCTACAAGGCCATCAGCCACCAGCCAGCTACCATCAGGCTCCAGCTACCAGGCCATCAGCCACTAGCCAGCTACCACTAGGCTCTAGCAACCAGGCCATCAGCTACCAGCCAGCTACCATCAGGCTACCAGCTACCAAGCCATCAGCTACCAGCCAGCTACCACCAGGCTTCCAGCTACAAGGCCATCAGCCACCAGCCAGCAACCACCAGGCTGCAGCTACCAGGCCATCAACTACTAGCCAGCGTCGGCAGGCTATCTGCTACCAGGCTTCCAGCTACCAGCCTGCTATCACCGAGCTACCAGGCTATCAACCACTAGCCAGCTAGCAGCAGGCTCTCTGCTACCCGGCTTTCAGGAACCAACCTGCTGTCACCAGGCTACCGGGCCATCCGTTCCCAGTCAGCTACCACCAGGCTCCTAGCCACAAGGCCATCAGCCACCAGCCAGCTACCACCAGGCTCCAGCTACCAGGCCATCAGCTACCAGCCAGCTACCACCAGGCTACCTGCTGCTTGGCTTATAGCGACCAGCCAGCTATAATCAGGCTACCAGGCCATCAGCTACTAGCCAGCTACCATCAGGCTACCAGCTAGCAGGCCATCCGCTCCCAGTCAGCTACCACCAGGCTCCCAGCTACAAGGGCATCAGCCACCAGCCAGCTACCTCCAGGCTCCAGATACCAGGCCATCAGCTACCAGCCAGCTACCATCAGGCTCCAGCTACCAGGCCATCAGCCACTATCCAGCTACCACTAGGCTCTAGCAACCAGGCTATCAGCTACCAGCCAGCTACCATCAGGCTACCAGCTACCAAGCTATCAGCTATCAGCCAGCTACCATAAGGCTTCCGGCTATAAGGCCATCAGCCACCAGCCAGCAACTACCAGGCCATCAACTACTAGCCAGTTGTCGGCAGGCTATCTGCTACCAGGCTTCCAGCTACCAGCCTGCTATCACCAAGCTACCAGGCTATCAACCACTAGCCAGCTAGCAGCAGGCTATCTGCTACCAGGCTTCCAGCTACCAGCCTGCTATCACCAAGCTGCCAGGCTATCAACCACTAGCCAGCTAGCAGCAGGCTATCTGCTACCAGGCTTCCAGCTACCAGCCTGCTATCACCAAGCTACCAGGCTATCAACCACTAGCCAGCTAGCAGCAGGCTATCTGCTACCAGGCTTCCAGCTACCAGCCTGCTATCACCAAGCTGCCAGGCTATCAACCACTAGCCAGCTAGCAGCAGGCTATCTGCTACCAGGCTTTCAGGTACCAACCTGCTATCACCAGGCTACCCGGCCATCCGTTCCCAGTCAGCTACCACCAGGCTCCTAGCCACAAGGCCATCAGCCACCAGCCAGCTACCACCAGGCTCCAGCTACCAGGCCATCAGCTACTAGCCAGCTACCACCAGGCTCCAGGTACCAGGCCATCAGCCACTAGCCAGCTACCACTAGGCTCCAGCAACCAGGCCATCAGCTAACAGCAAGCTAGCATCACGGTACCAGCTACCAAGCCATCAGCTACCAGCCAGCTACCACCAGGCTACCTGCTGCTTGGCTTATAGCAACTAGCCAGCTGTAATCAGGCTACCAGGCCATCAACTACTAGCCAGCTACCGGCAGGCTATCTGCTACCAGGCTTCCAGCTACCAGCCTGCTATCACTAAGCCACCAGGCCGTTAACTACTAGCCAGCTAGCAGCAGGCTATCTGCTACCAGGTTTCCAGCTACCAGCCTGCCATCACCAAGCTACCACGCTATCAACTACTAGTCAGCTAGCAACAGGCTATCTGCTACCAGGCTTCCAGCTACCAGCCTGCTACCACCAGGCTACCAGGCCATCAGCTACTAGCCAGCTACCATCAGGCTACCAGCTAGCGGGCCATCTGCTCCCAGTCAGCTACCACCAGGCTCCCAGCTACAAGGCCATCAGCCACCACCAGCCAGCTATCAGCCCAGCCAGGCTCCCAGCTAGCAGGCCATCCGCTCCCAGTCAGGCCATCCCAGCTACACATCAGCCACCAGCCAGCTACTCCAGGCTCCAGGATACCAGGCCTTCAGCAGGCCATTCCGCAGGCCATCCGCCCCCAGTCAGCTACCACCAGGCTCCCAGCTACAAGGGCATCAGCCACCAGCCAGCTACCTCCAGGCTCCAGATACCAGGCCATCAGCTACCAGCCAGCTACCATCAGGCTCCAGCTACCAGGCCATCAGCCACCAGCCAGCTACCACCAGGCACCAGCTACCAGGCCATCAACTACTAGCCAGCTTCCAGCAGGCTATCTGCTACCAGGCTTCCAGCGACCAGCCTGCTATCACCAAGCTACCAGGCTATCAACCATTAGCCAGCTAGCAGCAGGCTATCTGCTACCAGGCTTCCAGCTACCAGCCTGCTATCACCAAGCTGCCAGGCTATCAACCACTAGCCAGCTAGCAGCAGGCTATCTGCTACCAGGCTTCCAGCTACCAGCCTGCTATCACCAAGCTATCAGGCCATCAGCTACTAGCCAGCTACCATCAGGCTACCAGCTAGCAGGCCATCCGCTCCCAGTCAGCTACCACCAGGCTCCCAGCTACAAGGGCATCAGCCACCAGCCAGCTACCTCCAGGCTCCAGATATCAGGCCATCAGCTACCAGCCAGCTACCATCAGGCTCCAGCTACCAGGCCATCAGCCACTAGCCAGCTACCACTAGGCTCCAGCAACCAGGCCATCAGAAACCAGCCAGCTACCATCACGCTACCAGCTACCAAGCCATCAGCTACCAGCCAGCTACCACCAGGCTACCTGCTGCTTAGCTTACAGCAACCAGCCAGCTATCATCAGGCTACCAAGCCATCAGCTACCAGCCAGCTACCACCAGGCTACCTGCTGCTTAGCTTACAGTGACCAGCCAGCTATCATCAGGCTACCAAGCCATCAACTACTAGCCAGCTACTGGCAGGCCATCTGCTACCAGGCTTCGAGCTACCAGCCTGCTATCACCAAGCCACCAGGCCGTCAACTTCTAGCCAGCTAGCAGCAGGCAATCTGCTACCCGGCTTCCAGCTACCAGCCTGCTATCACCAAGCCACCAGGCTATCAACTACTAGCCAGCTACCATCAGGCTACCAGCTAGTGGGCCATCCGCTCCCAGTCAGCTACCACCAGGCTCCCAGCTACAAGGCCATCAGCCACCAGTCAGCTACCACTAGGCTCCAGCTACCAGGCCATCAGCTACCAGCCAGCTACCATCAGGCTCCAGCTACCAGGCCATCAGCCACTAGCCAGCAACCACTAGGCTCCAGCAACCAGGCCATCAGTTACCAGTCAGCTACCACCAGGCAACTACCTAGCAGGCCTTCAGCTACCAGCCAGCTACCACCAGGATTCCAGCTAGCAGGCCATCAACTACTACCACGCTATCAGCCACCAGCCAGCTACCATCAGGCTTCAGCTACCAGGCTACTATCAGCTACTGAACCTAGCTTTGGGCCTGGTAAGCTGGATTGCCATTGCTGCTACTGCTACTGGTCCCCTTCCTGCTAGCCCTCTGTGAGTCTGTTGTGGACTGCTACAGTACTATCTGGTAGGACCTCGTTTTTGCTTCACTATTTATTGATAATTTAGGAAAAATGCCACCAAAGAAATGTGAAGAAGACTTTGTTTCTCTCTCAGTTGTTTGTGACCTTTTGGATCAGTAAAAGGCCTACTATAAAGACCTAATTATGCAACAGGAGAACAACTTTAAGGACTTTGTGCAAATGATCTATGTCTCTAATAATAAGGATATTGAGGATCTGTGTAGAGAAGTGCAGGAGGTTAAAAGGAGCCTGGAATATTCGCAGAGTGAAGTGGACCAGTTGAATGCCACTCTTAAGCCGGTGACCGCTGGTGCTAAACTCCTCCAATCAAACATTGAGGCTCAGCAAGCTGATAAACAATGGCAGGCTAAAGTTGAGTAAAGTTGAAAAAAAATTCAGAGAAATTCTAGGTGGAAAAATGAAAATTGACGAAAAGCATATTGAAATAGAATGAGCACTTCGCATTGGGAGGCCAGCAGCCGATGGTGATGGCAAAAGACCAATATCTATTAGAGTGAAGCCATTCAGACACAAAGATAAACAGGCAATCCTCTCAAAAGCTAACAACCTAAAAGGCACAAACATCTATATGAGTGAGGACCTCTCAGATGGTGTGCATCAAAAGCGCAAAGAACTATTGCCAGAGACGAGAGCCGCAAGAGCAAGGGGAGAATGGGCTTACCTAAAATACGATGAACTCCTTGTGCGAGCCAAGAGAGAGCAGCACAATAATCCTAATTAGTATTTTTTAGTAATTAATATTTATTATTTCATAGCATGGTGAATGTGCAGGTCACAACTTGTCCACGAGAGCCTTTTGGAGCTGTTTGATTGTGTATTTGATGGGTTTTGAAGGAGCAAGGGACCTGCACCGTTCACTTTCGTTACGTTCGCTGAGCAGCTCGCGTCTCTCCCCCTCGAATCTCAAAACAACAGGCACGGATAACTAAAGGTAATGTACCTACTCATATGACCATAGGGATTATGGCAAGAGGCCAATTTGCCAAAATGTTGAGATATCCCTTTAGAGAATGTTTATTAGGTGTATTAGAACACATTGATAAAGAGGGCAAACTATGTTATTTAAGAGGTGATTTTAATATCAATCACTTAAATAAGGAAATCAAACAACACATTGATGACCTCACAACTATCTTATCTTCTAATTACTTTTATCCTCTCATCTCCAAGCCTACAAGAATTACTAGTAGATCCTCCACACTGATAGACAATATTTTTACTAATGTATTGACTACTGTTAAATCTGATATTCTTTATACAGATATTTCTGATCACCACCTTATTTTTCAATTTTCAATCCTACACAGCAAGTCTCCTATGAATAAACCAAGGAGATCCTCATATCTAAAGTTCAACAACAAAAACATTTCTAACTTTAGAGAGATATTGGCAAAAGTGTCCTGGGAAACAGTATATGAGGCATCTGATATTAATACAGCATATATTTGTTTTTATGTAAATTTTATACTGTCATTGACCAATGTTTTCCTCTTATTTATAATGATAACAAAAGATCCACAAACATGAACAAACAATGGTTTTCCAGGGAACTGAGGAAATCATCTCTAAAGAAACATAAGTATTATAAAAGATATCTGCAAAGCCCTATTCCCTTACTCTATGCCGCTTACAAGAATAATAGGAACGAACACAACCATTTTCTTTGAGATGCTAAGGGGGTTATTATAATGACCAATTTACCAGATCTTCAAATAATGTTAAATCTACATGGGATACTCTGAAAGAACTACTCAATATGAGATGTTCTTCTACTCCTTCATCCACTAATTTCCTGGATGGTAATGTAAGGATAACAGAGCCATCCCAAATAGCAAATAAATTTAATGATTTTTGTGAATGTGAGACCAGATCTTGAAAAAATATTGGGAATGCTTGCAGTTCTGCCACTGACTTGCTAAAGAAGGATTATCCCTCTCTAAATTCTTTTGAACCAATAAACCCATCAGAAGTTCTTGGAATCATTCAGGATCGAACTCTTCAGCAGGCCATGATGAAATACCAGCCTTTCTGATTAAAAAGGTTGCATCAATAACTATTGCTCCTTTATTATTAATTTTCTCTATGTCTCTTGAATCTGGCTCTATCCCCCAAGACCTTAAAAGGGACCTATTATGCTGATCCTTCTTTTAACACATACAGTGGGGTGCAAAAATTTGGGCACCCCTGGTTTAAATGTCTGTAGCATTTGGTGTGCAGGTTTGATTTCAATCACTTGGAGATTCATTGTAACATGACACCTTTCTGCAAATTTAAAAGCAAGGTTTCTTTTTATTTTAATTTTTCTGAGTTTTTAAATGATAAGAAAGGAAAAAGGGCCCTGTGCCAAAGTTTGGGAACTGTTTCGGATTATTCTTTGTCACCTTTTAAGAAGATGATTACTAAGGCCCAGACCGAGGTGATTTACTTGTTAGGGCTTCAATGAATCAGGTGAATATAATTCCAGGGTTGAACTATATATTCTGAAGTAACTCCATGCCTTCTAAAGTATCCAACTGTGGTGGCTGTTGTGTCTGGTGTTAAAAACCATGTGTTACTCTAAACAGTTGTCCAAGGATGTCAAAATCAAGATAATTCACTTCCACCAACAAGGAGAGGGCTACAAAAAACTCTCGCAACGTTTCAAACTACCCATTTCTACTGTCAGAAACATCGTAAGAAAATGGAAAATAAATGGAACAATTGAAGTCAAGGCAAGATCTGAAAGACTAAGAAAAATTTCAGATAGAATGGCCCAAGATCTGGTGAGAAATGCTCAGAAGAACCCACACATCACTGCAAAAGAGCCGTAAAAAAGAGCAGCAGACACAGGTCTAGTTGTTCACAAGATAACAATACAGCGTACCTTAAACAATAAAGACCTACATGGCAGAGTTGCAAGAATGAAGCCTTTCCTACGACCTCAACACAAAATTAAGCGTCTGAAATATGCAAAAGAAAACCTTGAGAAACCTCAAGCCTATTGGAACAATGTGCTTTGGACTGACAAAAGCAAAATTGAACTTTTTGGCTACAACCAAAGAAGCTATGTTTAGAAAAAAAAAGGTGAAGCATTTGTAGAGAAGAACACGTTGCCAACTGTTAAGCATGGAGGTGGATCCATTATGCTTTGGGGTTGTGTAGCTGCTGGGGGCACAAGCAATAGATACAGTCGGCAACAACGGGAACGCCCAGAAACGTCACATCTGGTTAGAGCCGAGGGGGAAAACAATCCTTCCTCCTCGTCCACTATACTGTAAAAACGCGGAATTTAAATTTGTCTTGCTAATGCTAAGATGTTGTCATGAGGTACTTTGAGTCGCTATTGCCTGCTGACAAGGATCCATTTATTAAAAAATTAAATATACTGGGGTTGGATTGTTGTCCATACGTTTTAAAAGACTGGGCGAATGATCCGACTCAGTGGCCTGCAGACATACAAGAACTGTTGTGGGGTCCCGCCATAATCTGCCAAACTCGTCCTCTCTTCTGATAGCTTGAAGCCATTTTGTCTGCCTTTGTGGTTCTGTTTTATTATTTGGTAAAATGTAAAACTTTAATTAGTGATTTTTTTGTTTATTTGCGGTGCAAAAGGGCACACAGCAACTCTTCGGCATTATGGCTAATGGCAGAGACCGGTTTGTTTTCCCCCTCGGCTCTACTTCTGTGGGCGTTCCCTTTGTTGCCGACTGTATCTATATTGTGCAGGTGGAAGGAAGAAAGGATTCCACCAAATATCAAGACATTCTGGAGGCTAATGTTCAAAGCTTAGTCCAGAAATTGAAGTTGAAGAGACATTGGGTATTCCAGCAAGACAATGACCCGAAGCATACCTCAAAATCCACCATGAAGTACCTCCAGGAAAGATGGATGAAGGTTTTGGAATGGCCATCACAGTCCCCAGACTTGAATATTATTGAAAATCTGTGGAGAGACCTCAAACATGCCGTGCATGCAAGAAGGCCGAAGAATATTTCTGAGATAGAGGTGCTCTGTGAAACCCTAGTCACACTAGAAGCGGAATGAGCCAGAATCCCATTGGAATGATAATGCTTTGTATATTCCTGGATATTCGAAGCGCGTTCTAAAAAATCTGACTGCATTCTGAGTGCATTCCAAATATTCGGGTTCATTCTTGTGGCTGGCCCGAATGTTTTGCTCATGCTCAAAACTTTCCAGGTGCATTCGAAGAGGTGAAATATCGAACGGCATTCAAAGTGTATTCTAACCGCACTCTGACTGCATAATAAATTTTCTTACGGCATTCAAACAGCATTCTAAACATTCTGATTGCATTCGAGGGAGAATCGAAACGGCAAGCCACATCAAAGCCAGAATGTCCTGAATACGCCTCAAATGAGCTAGAATGCACCTCGAACGCATCTCGATTGCTGCAGGAATCTATTTCAATATTAAAACAATTCAGCTGGAATGCACTTCGAATGCCGTTGGAATCTTTCGATTGCCGCTGGAATCAATGGCAGCTGGTGAACTGGCGATAGGGGAGGCTGAAACCCATCCCTTAAAAATAATGATTGGGATTTGGTCATGACCTGTTTCAATCATTCATTTAAATTGCCATTACAGAAACTCCAAAAACTCTGAGCATTATCAGGTGTGGCCAGTTTTCATTAATAACGAATACCTGTTAACTCTCACGCATTTGGCGTCAGTTTTAGTGGCATATTTACGTTCCCCTGCTGAAGTCAGCAATTACCCAATCAACGCATATTGGACACTCGTGTTACATTCTAAGTACATTCTGAGTATTCAAGCTGCATTCTGTTTGAATTCTTGGACGTTCCAACCACATTCGGCGGCCATTCCGGGAGCGTTCTGACTGCATTCGAGGCACCTTCCAACCAGACTTCGGGTGGTGTTCAGGCAGCAATTGAACGGCACTCGTACGGCATTCAAAGTGTATTCTAAATATTCCTACTGTGTTCCAACTACATTCATGCTGCATTCGAGAGCTAATACACCCAGAATGTGCAAGAATCATTTGAGGCGGGTTCGAAACGCATTTTAAGTATTCGAACGGCATTCTTTCAAAGCTGTAAGAATTTTGGTCAATTTGAAATTCCCGCCCGAATGTTGCGCAAATTCTTCATTCCGGCTGGTTCTGCTTGATTCCTTCTGATTTTTAATAAGTGTGATGGGGGCATCAGGAAAAATGGGGAAAAATTCCAAAGACAAGAATTGAAGGACTCTTAGCTGGCTACAGGAAGTGTTTTCAAGCTGTTATAGCTGACCGAGGAGGAGTTACAGTACTAGCTGACAGGGTTCCCAAACTTTTGCACAAGGCCTTTTTCCTTGTTTTATTATTTTGAAACTGTAAAAAGTTAAAAATAAAAATTATTCTTGCTTTAAAATGTGATGAAATGTGTCATGTTTAACTTTGAAGCATTTAGTGTTCAGGTTTGCTTTCAAGCACTTGGAGATTAATTGTAACAGACATTTAAACCAGGGGGGCCCTAAATTTTTGCACCCCACTGTACAAGTATTGTTACAATGTTGGATGTCCATACTCAACCTCTGTAAAGTTTCTAAACATAAGATACAGGGGTTTTGCCGTAATCTGAGAAAGTGATTTCCTGAACATGATTTCCTCTCTGAACAGCCCGTCCCGAGATCTTCATGAGATCTGGGCAAAACCTGATGTCAGGTTGTGCTGTCCAATTAGTACACATCTAGCCAGAGCCAATCACGGCGCTGGACCTGCCCACCCCGGACACTATTCTAGCAGGCACAAACAACCGCGGATCATATTATGCCTTAGTAGCGTCTACACTTCCAGAAATGCAAAAGAAGAAGAAGAACCGCAAATCATTTGAGATGCAGTTTTGTCATTATGTCTCCCAAAGCTGCTCGTCCATTTTTTTTTTTTTTGGATGCGAAAAAAAGCACAACTATTTTCTCTTCCGAAAGTCGATGCCACCATAAATCAGTGGGTAGCTTTTTGTTTGCTGGCGGCAAACAGCCACACTCAAAGGGAACGTTAGCTGTTTGTGCTCGGCATTTCACCGAAGACAACTTTGTCAATAACATAGACTGTATAAAAAGATGGATGCAGCGCCCGGGTCTGAAAAGTGAGGCCGATGCGAAAATCTCAAAAATTTGCATTATATTTAATGGCCAGCAGATGGCGACATCGGTGGTTGCAGAAAGAAGTTCAGTGCTATTGAAGTCTCTGAGAGAGTCCAGTCTCCTTCGGTATATCGTGATGTTCATTTTTGTAAATTATGGTCCCAAGTAGACGAGAATAAAGGATAAAGCCAGAATATGCTTTAGGGGCATGGCTATCCTCTGGTCCTCGTCTGATACGGTCAGATCCAGAGCCACGTTCCTCCCCGGATCTTCAATTCACGCTCCGTCCAATAGGAATCACATCCAGTTTCAAAATGACAAAATGGTGCTGTTCAAATTGCCAAAATCAAGGCTTCCTAAATGGTATGCTGAAACCAATGGGTGATGTCACAGTTGCTTCGTCCATCTTTTTATACAGTCTACAGTCAATAAAGGATAATGCAACGCTGGATATGCGTCTTAGCTGCTTCTCAAACCTGGAGCAGTTGCATCGATCAAGCACTCAGAGCCACAAGCTGGAAGTAACGATACAACAGCAAATAATGTAAGTGAAGCTAACGTGTTACGGGTGGCCAGCAGGACCGCTAATGATAGTCAGCACTAACAACTGGCCTCAAACACAGGCTTTGTAAAATATCTGAAGATAAAGCCTGGATCGGCAACAACTGTCCGTGACTCAAAGACGCGGGAGCAGTAAGTTGCTTTACTGCATATGCCTACCTAACATGACAGCCTATTGAATGTAGCTGTAGCACTGCGTCTAACGCAGCAAAGTTACTGTCACTAATGTTTGTGTGCTAAATATGCAAGAGTAATATCAGGGGACATTCAACAGAAGGTGTGTGAACATAAACCTCATTTGAAGCTAACTTTTTATACTTGTTTGTAATTTAGATGCTTAATACAACTGTTCACAGTAACAGAACTTTAATGTTTGTCTCTGTCATTGTTATGACCGCTCGGTTACTAGCTACTGCATGTTAGTTCACGTGCCGTGCTACTTAAAAAATGCTCCTGGTTGACTTATATGCAGTCATTCTGATCAGTATGCTTGTGTTACTTTGGTTAGCATCAATGTGGTAATTTCATCATAACATTGCCTGATTGTAGCCACTACAGATGAAGCTAAGTGGAGAGGCATGGCATGTGTCTGCAAAGTTGGGCTGAAAAGGCTGCAGTTAGACCAGATGTAGGTTTTGCAGAGCTTGGGGTACGTGTTTGGGTTTGTATACTGCTATCGTTTTACTCATCCATGACCGGGGTCAACCGGGTACTTCACCAATAAAAAGCCGAAAAAGGTGGAGATTGGATTCAAAATACTTTCCTGTAAAAGTTATCAATTCGCTAGCTCTACATAAGCAACGTTTCACGGTAACGGAACTTGCTGTCTGTAAAACCTGTATTGCACAGTAACCTTTGTCTCTGTCATTGTTATGAACGCTTGGTTACTCCCACGTTAGTTTGCGTGCCGAGCTACTTAAAAATGCTCCGAGTTAACTTATATGCAGTAACTCAGATTGGTATGCTTGTGTTATTTTGGTTAGCATCATGGTGGTAGTTTATCATAACGTTACCTGACCGCAGCCACAATTGTTAAAGCTAACCGGTATCCATGTGTATGCAAAGTTGGTCTGATAAGGCTGCAGTTAGACCAGAAGTAAGTTTTGCAGAGCTTGGCGTACGTGTTTGGTTTTGTTTACTGCTGCTTGTGAAACGATGGTTTTACTTATCCATGACCGGGTCAGCCGGATACTTTGCCAATATTTGGGCTAGCTCTCTGATGCTTCCACGGCAAAAGCAATCGCAAAACGCACAAGCTATAACATGTCTGGTGACAAACGATTTCTCTGCATTGCTGCTGCGGAATTTCATTCCCCTTTAAAAATTGTTATGGCTAATAAAAAGCCGAAAAATATGTAGATTAGATACGGAATTCTTTCCAGTACAAGTTATCGATTTGCTAGCTCCACATAGGCAACACTTACACTATTTGTGTGTGTTTTGCGACAAGCTCATTCAGTAGCTTGGTGTCGGAATTGTGTTTCGTTTTGGTAAAAATGGTCATCAGGTGCTTTTAGCAGTTTCTTCCAGATAAGTGGGCACATGACTACATAACAATAAAACTACCACCACACACATGCAAGGCGAGACAGTACGAGCAAAACACAAAAATTTCGACTCACCACTTATTGACATGCTGCTAAATGTTGCTGCAACACTTCAATAGAATCCTCCTTCCGTTCGGGATTGGATTCGGGATTAAAAATTTAGGGTCTTACAGCAACAGATGCCAAGGAAAGCTGTCCTGAAATACCTGCCATCTTGGTTTCTTGGTTTTTCAGGCCTACACCCTCCCTTGGAATCAAAGTGGCCAGGCAGTCAATCAGAGCAGCGCATCATTAGCATAGCCTCCCCGCCCATGTCAAAACGGCTCGTGTTTTAGGCCGGCACAGAGGGAAGATGTCTCACTAAGCCTGGATGCGTGTGGTTTTTTTGTAACTGAATTCTTAACATTATTTTAAAGACCCATTGGACATATTTTAAATGACTAAATATAGCATAATAGGGGACCTTTAAAGTTACCAAGGTTATTCCATTGTTTAAAGCTGAATATGCTTCAGTATTTTCAAACTATCGCCCTATATTGGTCTTTGTTGGGACCTCACTACGTGGCCAAACAAAGAAAGGCCTACATGTATAGTCCAAAGCCTAACAATGGAATTCCACCAAAACCCCATCAGGCTTTGCACCTCGCACCTAGGTGCGAAGTTTTGGGGTGAATTCAAACTTTGGTGTCCCATTGGACACCCAGCGGCTTAATGGGAGACACACATAGACAGGTTATATTTCAGTGAGCTGGCTCAACAAACCCTGAACTCGCAGAGATAATTGGTAACACAACGGTGGTCGTAATCTTTCATGGTTAATGTCGGTTTTGTGCTTTCAACACTGTACACGCTCTCAACAAAAGAGCGTTTCATGCGGAAATTGACCCTATTTCCCTTCATAAAATGACCGATCGCGTTCTGTATATTTCTCCGAGGAAGCTATCCCTGATCCAGGATCAGTAACACTGCGGGTTGTCTCCCCCCGCGCTACCAGGGGGCGCCGCCAGCAGCTTAATGAGAGACCCGTATGAAGTTTTACACTCTTTGGTTGGACACTTGAAAGACTGCATGATAATGCATGCACATACTCAGGTGGACACTTGGGAAATTATAATTGAGATTTATGTTAGTGCATTCATGTTGGTTGATGTATGCACTTGTTCGTTGGATGTAATGTAAGTGGTTGCTGGGTGATTAATAAAATCTTAAAAAAAAGAAAAGAAAACCTCCTAGGAGGAGTGGTTCGTGATTACGGACAGTTATTAAGAATGTAAATATATAAAAAACAGTAAAAAGCAACACTGTTGCTGCTAATAAGGCCAGAGAGGAATTCTGGCGGAAAATTGCTGACCGTAAGTCCTCTGATGAAGGACTAGTGGAAATCACATCAGTTTCTCAGCCAAATCAAACAAAATGAAATTAAATTATAGAATGAACTTTCTTATTACTTGGCCAATTCTCATGATCTTGCTATTAACTACAAGGCCTTTTTGAGAGCTCATAAATTCATTAAAATTAATTGTATTTCAATTTTTTTGTTACATAGTTAACCATATTCATTCATCACCAATATCAAATAACGCTTTATATAAACACATGGCAGCTCCTTCACTCGAACACTCGTTCCTGGTTAGCACAACTGTAACAATAACTTTATTGTTTCATTACGATTCAGGAACATACATACTTTATCTGCTATCTACATCTGTTGCTGCTGTCTCTCTCAAATTGACATTCACAAAATTAATCACTGCTACCCTTACTCTAGCTCTTTGTCTATTCAAATGTATAACTTGCTTTTGATACGTTTTCCTTATTCAAGACCCCCCCACCTCCCACTCCCACTCCCTCACTCACACTCTCACTCTCACACTCACTCACACTCTCACTTTCACACTCTCCCCACCCACTTTGTAAATAATTTATCAGCTCCAGCTCATTACTAAACTTGCACTTCATTTAATTGCATGAGCTTGCCCCATTTAGCACCCTTTTCTTGGGCCCATATTCTCATACAGTGCTTGGCGGCCCAGCCATATACTAGGTTGCACCTAGTCTTGTTACTGTGTGGTCCGCCGCCGAGCGGATAAAGCTAGCTAACTGCACTTTATTAGCGAAGGAATCAGGATCACGGCGAACGAGCCCATCTTCTTTTATTTCTCTTAGTCTCTCTCTGACTAACCTACATACTCATACACCCACACACATCACACACCTGAATGTGGGCTACGGAGTGCATGGGAGCGCAACTTCGCTGGCCTCACGCACCTTGCCATTAAAGTGTGCTGAACCGCAGTCCTCATTGTGCTCCGCTCCTCCCGTTTGACTTTCCCGGTCATTGTTTTCGAGTGACGTACCCACGCACGTGGTTACATCGGCCATTTTGCTCTCCCGTTTCCTCTGCCCTCTTGTACCCACTCACATGGTTACGTCGGCCATCTTGCTCTCCTGTTTCCTCTGCCCTCTTGTACCCACTCACATGGTTATGTCGGCCATCTTGCTCTCCCGTTTCCTCTTCCCTCTTTTCTAGTGACGTATCCACTCACGTTGCTGCATCAACCATCTTGCTCTTCCTTTTCCCTTCCTTGTTTCTATTTGTGCCCTCACGAGTGCAGTGTCTGTTACCCTCAATCTTAGTTGCTTGTACATGTAGCCGTTTGTCGTGGTAGTTGTAGAAATAATAGATGTTCGTTGACTAAAGTATTATTGATTGCCATCAATGTTACCAAAGTTAAATAAACTGTTATAATTTCTGAACAGCTCCCTGTGATTATTTGTGCATGTTTATTGTGGTAACAGCTGGTCGGGAGGTCTAGTGTTCGAATTTCACCCTCCATTGTTAATTCCACAAATGTAGATATTTTAATATTGACATTTTGGCTTAAACAATTCCTTTGAGAGTAAAATTTTGGTTCGGTTATTGGTCCCTGATCCCAGGGTGGTGCCCCGTTGCTATTAACTCATATTAGCAATCCTATTAATATTAATAATTCTATTAATATTAATTATGATCATTAATACTTGTGTGTAACCGAACCTGTTCTTCCCGGAAAACCCCAACAGTCTTACCCTATTTTTCAAAAATACTTGAGAAGCTGGTATATGTCAGAATATTGAAGCACCTAAATGCCAACAATATTTTGTATGCACACCAATACAGTTTCAGAGAGAATTATTCCACTTACATGGCCCTTATGCAGCTTAGAGAAAAGATTAAATCTGCTCTGGAGAGAAATAAATATACCTTTGGCATTTTCTTGGATTTATCAAAAGCTTTCGTGAATTATGAAATTCTGTTGGCAAAAATGTTATACTATGGATTTAAAAATCAGGTTTTACAATGGGTTGAAAATTACTTAAACAACAGAAAGCAAGATGTCATTTTCAATGGTAACCTTTCGCAGCAGTCTATACTGAAATGTGGTGTTCCACAAGGATCTATTTTGGGACCTTTGTTGTTTTTGATATATCTCAATGATTTACCAAAAGCATCAAGTATTTTGTCACCTTTATTACTTGCTGATGACACGAATGTCTTTGTGACTGACAGTAACTTTGACTTACTTATTTATAAAGCAAATTCTGGGCTCATTCAATTTGCCAATTGGTTTCAGTTAAATAAGTTATCACTCAATGTCAAAATATCTAACTTCATTATTTTTAAGAAAAAGAACAAAAAATACTCCTCTGACAGAGCAAAAATTTATATTAAAGACAATGAACTTTCACAGGTCTCATCAGTTAAGTTTTTGGGTGTCAATTTGGATGAGAAACTCTGCTTTAAGAATCATTGTGCATTTGTATGTGAGAATGCCTCAAAATCATTGGGCATCATAAAGAAGGTCAAACCATATTTGAAAACCGATATAATATTAACTCTGTAATATAGTTTCATATACTCTTGCATCTCTTATTGTAATGTAATTTGGGCTAGCACTGGTATCTTGGTGTTATAATGTGTAACACCCTGTGCTGGAGCGCTCATGCTGACTACCTGTGCTCCAGACTAGCTCAAAGGCTTCATTTTTTACGCAGACTCAGGCTGTTTGGGGTCCGATCTGAGATCACGCTCATTTTCTACAATGCTGTTCTTGGTGGCATCATCAGATATGGTATGGCTGCATGGTTTGGCACATTAACAGTTCAGTCTAAATCTAGACTCAAATATAGTGAAAAATCAGCAATTGAAAGTTTGGTAATCAGACAGGTCAAATAATCTGCCTCAGCCCTTGAACTGTTTGTCTATGAGCCATCCGTTGCGGTTTAATTATCAGACAGGCAAACAGAAATTCTGGCAGGACTTATTTTTACTACGTCTCATTTATTATTGGTTCTTTTATTTATACTATTTTAATCATTGTTGGAACTTGGATGTACCTTTTTGTTCAGTACTGTGTACTGTACTGTTTTTGTAGCCATCCCCTGTTGCACAAATTTCCCCCTAACAATTTTTTTCTGATCTTATCCTTCCTTCCCAACTCCATCTCTTTACTGAACAAATTTCGAACTCAAAATGCAATGACTTTCAATTCAGTGGAAGAATGGCTGGTTAGCTGTTCTCAGCCCTTGAGGACCGTGATTTTACCCTTATTTATTAATCAAAGGTCTCATCTTTTAAACAATAAACTAAGGGCTTTTAATCACATTTTAGTTTATAATTTTATCTTGTATATGCAAAACACAGATGTCTTGTACAGCACTGTTATCATGGCATTTAAGAAACATCACAAAGAGCCTTCGCACAGGACTCACATATATATCCCTCTGCTACCACTCAGAGGGAACAACAAACAGGTGTGCAGGCTGATTGACTAATGACAGATGATAATTGAATAATCATGAAAAGTACGCTCCGGGGCCTAATGGATCGATGAGCTGGCTGGCAGGAGGCATGTCCTTACACTCTGTTGCCAAATTTTCATTTGTTTTTCAAGGTGTTGTCCTGTGGCACAGTATAAAAAAATCTAGCAGAAACATGTGCAATTTTATCTTTATTTAAAAAAAAGCTAAAAAAGAACCTCCAGACCCTGTTGAAATCTTATGTCTTTAGATCTATGGAGATACGGATCCCTGGAAATACTTACGGAAGTATTAGTGTCTCTTTGTTTCTTTATTGTTATTATTGTATACTTTGTCTACTGTGTGTGTAGGTGGGTGTGCGTGTACGAGTGTATGTTTGTGGAGATGAGGGGGTGGGGGGGGTGATATTATGTGACTCGGATGTTGTATACAGGTACTGTATTTGAGGAGGGGCTGCTAGTAAACCCTTTGGGCTTTTATGCCCTCTCCTGCTCATTTTTTCTTTCTTTTATTATTTTTCTTGATGTATATTTTTTTCTATTCTTAGTGCATACACTAAACCAGGGGTGGGCAATTCCGGTCCAGGGGGCCGGTGTGTATGCAAGTTTTTATTTCTATCAATTACCCTGACTATTGATTGCATACACAAATATAGATTTGAGCAAAGATAAGATCAAAAATTTTTTTATGTGGGAAGATGAGAACAGTCTTTGTTGGCCGTTCATGATAATTTAAAGAAATGCGCCTGAAATATAAGATTTCAAAAATTGTTTGGCTAATTTAGATTATCAACTAATTAAAGGCCAGAAGTTGGTGTGAAAACCAGGGACAGATACGGCCCTCGTTGCCCAACTCTGCACTAAACTGAACTAAACTAGAATACCATCTTTGGTTGGCAAAAATCTGGCATTCTCTTGACATGTCCCGCCCATCCAAGCTGTGAGGCTATGATGGTGGCTTCTGCACTGACCTTATCAGCTCTCTTGAGGACATCAGAGACCTTGTCTTGCTATTTGATAAGTTGAAGTTGACAAAGATGTTGAAGCTGGGTTCTGTTGAGTTTCTTTATGAGCTTACAATACAGGACCATGCATTCCGTAGAGTATAGCAAAGATGGAAGAACTGCTGTGTTATGTACCTTTATCATGATTGGGAGCTTGATGTCATGCCGGGACCATAATCTCTTGTGCAGAGCACCCAATACTTTGTTAGCAGCTTAGATATGCCTATCTACTGCTCTTCAGCAAGATGTAGGGTGAACAGTGTGGGTGCAAACACAAATCCCCGTTTGATTCTGTGTTTCATTTCAAATCCACTATCTATACTGCTTCTTCCTCACTAGGGTTGCCGGGGAGCTGGAGTCTATCCTAGCGGACGATGGGCGAAAGGCAAGGACACAGGCTGGACAGCTCGCCAGTCCATCAAATGCACACACACCATTCACACACTATTCGCACACACTTATGGGCAAATTATAGTCTCCAGTTAGCTTGGCATGCATGTCTTTGGACTTTGGGAGGAAACCCACGCTAACACAGGGAGAACATGCAAACTCCTCTCAGAAAGACCCCAGGCCAGATTCAAACCCACAACCTTCTTCCTGTGAGACTGCAGTGTTGTCCACTGCACCATCACGTGCTGCCACTTGCCTACTTTACATTGACTGACAGGTTCTATTTAAGCAATGTTTACATTCAGCAGGGCTGGCAGTAAGCATGGCTGTGTGCGTCAAGTGAAATTAAACCCAATTACACGATGTAACAAAATTTTGACTTTTTCTTGTTCCTTTGCAGAAAATGTTATATCCCAATTGCTTATACATAAAGTAAACGGAAAAGACCTATTTTTCTCTTCAATCTTTGCTTTTGTTACCTGGGTAATGCAATTTTCAAATTTGTCAATTTTCCAGAACATTAAAGGTAGATTCAGTGCTGACTAGCCCATACAGAATTTTCTAAAACTTGCAAGGATTTTAAAGAACTTTTTAGAATGTTGTGCAACTTCCAAGAACTTTCAAGAATTTTCAAGGATGTTGTAGAACTTACGAGAATTCAAGAACCTTTGAATATTTTCTAGATCTTCAAATAGCAATACATACACAGCAGCTCACCACTCACCACCTCAGTTTAGTTCTAGTTGCTGAAGTGAACACATAGATACATCAGAATTTTTCAGAGATGGCATCAGGAAGCTGCAAGCATTCTCCAGATGCATTTTGCAATGTACTGTATGTGGCCAATTTATCAAAACAAGAGCAAAAAAATACTCTGTCACAGCGTCTGCTAAAATGTATGAAGACTACGAGGTATATTTTGGCATGCTTTTCGGGAATCATCACAGACTCTGGGCAACTCATTTTACCTATGAGCACTGCAAAAAAAAACTCTAGAAGGTAAGACAGTAAATTTTTGCTCGCTTAAATATTAATTTTTGATATTGTACAAATTTAAGAAAATTTGATTCATATTTTGTTTTATTCAGACCTTATGTAAATGAAAATGTCCAAATTTGCCTGTTTTTCAAAGAAAATAAGTGAATTCCTAAATTTCAATATCCAGGTCATAAAAGCAAAGTTTGAAAGGAATAATAGGCATTTTCTGTTCTTTTACAATGAAAGCAATCAAGTCATAATATACACTATCCAGGAACAAATCTGTATCAATTCTGCACAGTTGATTTGAAAGCATAATCAAGTGAGACATTTAAATGTATTTGATTTCTGTAGCTTTGATCAATATTTGTTCAGTAAAATCATTAGTTGTTACTGAAAACATAATCAGTTGAATCATTTATGTATATACTTGTATCCTATTCCTTTGACTGTATTTTTCCTCGCTTGACTGTAATTTTCTTCTCCTTTTTAGTGTATTTTCTTACTTTTTTATGAGACCAATACTTTGGTGCGCCACCATTATTTTTCAGAGAATCTCAAAGAGAGCTTGCCAACCAATAGGGGAAATAAAAAACTGAAGAGATAATGTGTGTACAACCCATATATTGTGATTGGAACAAAGTTTTGGAAAGATTGGAACAGAGTTTTTCCCATAAATATTGCACTGTAAAGAATGCTGAGTTAGTACTTCTTGGTCAAGGACTACTCTCCAGGTTTGGATTATTGCACAATTCAAGGCTGGAATAAAGATAACTTCTGAAGATTTTGTCTTTCTACAATTATTCGCAGACAAGGGGACCGAAAGTATGAAAACTTTTGATTCAGGAAGACACAAAAGAATCACCAGAAAATCCTGAAGGAGAATGTCCGACCATCAGTTCGTGACCTCAAGCTCAAGCACACTTGGGTTATGCAGCAGGACAATGATCCGAAACACATCAGCAAGTCCACTCTGAATGGCTTAAAAAAACATAAGTTTTGGAGTGGCCTAGTCAAAGTCCGGACTTAAATCCAATTGAGATCCTGTGGCATGACCTTAAACAGGCCGTTCATGCACGAAAACCCTCCCATGTGGCTATATTAAAACAATTCTGCAAAGAAGAGTGGGCCAAAATTCCTCCACAGCGATGTGAAAGACTCGTTGCCAGTTACCGCAAAGGGTTGATTACAGTTGTTGTCACCGAGAGTGGCACAACCAATTATTAGGTTTAGGGGGCAATTACTTTTTCACACAGGGCCAGGTAGGTTTGGATAGCTTTTTCCCTCAATAAATGGAATCATCATTTAACAAGAGCAACGCGGAGGGTGGCATATAGCCCCGCCCATATGTTTAAGATTGAATAGGTTGCTTGTTTAGCATGGTGAATAGTGAGAGTGAATAATACTGAAAGTTAAACACGTTGAAAGAAAACTGGTTTTCGAATGAAGATGAGGAGTTCTTTTGTTATTGCGTGGAAACTGAAATCAAGATGGCTGTCGTAGTGGCCATATTGGATATTGCATGGCGCTTGTTCTCGAAAGGAACCTTCCTCTACCCACCCCGCTCAGATCACCAAGAAATGAGACGGATCGGACGAGGCCTTCTTTAGTTATTGCGTTGAAAGTGAAATCAAGATGGCTGCCATAGCGGCCACACTGGATATCTCATGGTGCTGGTTTTCAAAAGGAACCTTCCTCTACCCACCCCCATACACCATCTAGAAATGAGATGGATCGGAAGAGGCGTTCTTCAGTTATTGCGGGGAAAGGAGAAGTTTAAGGCTGGACAGACGGAAGTGACGTTGACATAATGCCCCTGCTCAATCAAGGCAGAGGCATAATAAAAACTGCATTTTGTATTCAAGCGTTATCTTTGTCTCATGAGTCACAATATGCTAAACAGGGATTTTGCACAAGCACTGCTAGAACTGTGTTTATTCCATCATTTGTCAAGAAACTGTATATATTCTTGTGAATAAATGTTGGTTATTAAATAAAGTGACAGCATGGACAGTATCAGTTGGTTCCTTTACGCATTTTTTTTATACCAACTTGAAGTTAAAAAGTACCCCTCTTGAAAGCCTGATTTTGTAACATCTCAAATATGTCCATCTGGGACACCTAAATGCACCAAAAGAAACAGCTGGGAAAAGAAAAACTAGAGTGCCAAGGGCCCTGAAGATTGCCAGCAGTTACAGCCCCAACAGAAGAAAAGTAACTAGCATCAGTCCCCAGATTCAACAGGAAGCCAACACGAATTCTGAATTCTTGCAAAAGCCTTGTCTACACAATACTGGCATTAAAAAGCTCCAGCTCGGACATCCGCGAAAAAATTAAACCTGTTCAATTTTTTCGCGAATTTCGGCAGTGATGGCGAATGGTCCCGTACCACTGCGAATCAATTCACGGTTCTTCGAATCAATTCTTCTCAGTGAAAGAAGAGAACTGTTTCATCCGCACACTTCCGCGGGCCAACGCAGCTCAGTGAGAAAGGGGTTTTAGTTACCATTATCGGGCAACTCGACTGAGCAGTCATACTTTTTCATGAGTGACAGACAGCAACATTTTTATGTCACTTTTCTGCCATTTAGCAAAAATATAATCTTTAAGAAGTCTACATCATGAAATCATGAAATTAGATTTTTTTCTAACCTGGACTTTCACTGTCGTCTGCTGTTAATTTGTGAAGTGCGCCATCTTCTCAATTCACTTCTGGTTCTTGCTCTGCTTTCAGACAATGATTCTTTTTACACAACACTGCCACCGAGAGGGTCTAATTAGTATTATTTTTTCTATTCCATGATGCAAATGGGAACAAACATCCAAAAATGGATTTTGACCAATTTTTATTGCCGCAATTGATCGCAAAAAAGGTCGACCATGCAGTTTCAATGCCCGTTAAATTTTTAATTATATACAGGTTAGTGCCTAATACATACTAATTTCTAAAGACATTATTAAATGAGGAAATTAATAGATTGATTTTGTCACATGACCTTGACCTTGAAGACCAAAGTCAAATCCAGCTTGGTGTGTTTGATCAGCATAGATGATTTGTCATTAATATCCAATACATACCGAAGATCTAAAGCCAACATTAAAGGACTTTTAGGCCGTTTTGTCATTACCTGGACCTTGTTGCCCAAGGTCAAATCCAATATATCGAAAACAACCAGCACACATGATTTGCTATTAGTGCCCAATACATACCTAAGCTCTACAAACAATATTAAACAAATATTGGCCATTTTTGTCATATAACCTTGACCTTGAGGCCCAACATCAAATTTTACTGACTGCCTAAGAATGTTCAGCATACATGGTTTCCTATAGATGCTCCAAACATACCTGAGCTCTAATTGCCATATTCAGCAAGCTACAGCAATTTTTGCCATTTGATCTTGAAGCCCAATGTCATATTCAACTTGCCGAGAATGTTTGGCTTACATGATTCCCTATAGGTGCCTCACACATACCTAAGCTCTAAATGTCACATTAAGCTGTTATAACACATTTTTGCCAGTTGACCTTCACCTTGAGGCTCAAGGTGAAATTCGAACAACCAAGAATGTTTGGCATACATGATTCCCTTTAGGTGCCTCATACATATCTAAGCTCTAAATGTCATATTAAGCAAGTTATAGCACATTTTTGCCATTTGGCCTTGACCTTGAGGCCCAAGGTCAAATGTGACTGACTCACAATGTCCGGCATACCTGATTCCCTATGGTGCTTCATACATACCTAAGCTCTAAATGCTATATTAAGAGAGTTATAGCACATTTTTGCCATTTGACCTTGACCTGGAGGCCCAAGGTCAAATGTGACTGACTCACAATGTTCGGTATACCTGATTCCCTAGAGGTGCTTCATACATACCTAAGCTCTAAATGCTATATTAAGAGAGTTATAGCACATTTTTGCCATTTGACCTTGACCTGGAGGCCCAAGGTCAAATGTGACTGACTCACAATGTTCGGCAACCCTGATTCCCTAGAGGTGCTTCATACAGACCTAAGCTCTAAATGCTATATTAAGAGAGTTATAGCACATTTTTGCCATTGGACCTTGACCTGGAGGCCCAAGGTCAAATATGACTGACTCACAATGTTCGGCATATCTGATTCCCTATGGGTGCCTCATACAAACCTAAGCTCTAAATGCTATATTAAGAGAGTTATAGCACATTTTTGCCATTTGACCTTGACCTTGAGGCCCAAGGTCAAGCGTGACTGACTCAAAATGTTCGGCACACCTGATTATCTAAAGTTCCCTCTTACAAACCTAAGCTCTAAATGCTATATTAAGAGAGTTATAGCACAAAACACACCGAAAAATGATAAAGTCCAGACACGTTGCCTAGGTGGCATTATGAAGGAGCGATTCAATCAAAACGCTGTTTACACTGTTGAAGCAGGTCATGATACTGATTCCATTGCTGCGATAAAAAAAAAATTCATCTGACAGCTTTTGAGAAAATTGCACCTAAGTGCTAAAATTGGCCAGTTTCGACATAAAAATGGCCGCCAAGTCTAAACGAATGATTCAATCAAAAAAATTTTTGCTCGGGCATTAACTTGATGACCGATTTGATCACATCCCCAAATAAAAAAAAAATTCATCAGACCGTTTTTGAGATACAGCTTTAAACGGACGACGCCGACACCGATGCCGACGCCGACGACGCCGCCGGACGCAAAGTGACGACAATAGGTTACTGGCCTACGGCCGGCAACCTAAAAATGCATACACCATGATGATCTTGAGGAAAGCCTTTTTTTTTTTTTTTGCCAGATCCTCACCTTGAACTTGTGGAAGTACAGACTGGACTTCTTGTTCACTCTGCCCATGACGTACAGGAAATCAGGCGTCAAGACAAATGGAGCTCTCTCCCGATTCACACCCAGAAATGTCTTTGTATTGCCCATGATGTGTCCAAAATCAATATGGAATAGATTTCCTAGGAGTAAAAAGGAAGGCAGTACTTCACTTAAAAAAGTAAAAACAGTAAAACTGCACACCAACTTAATAATAATAAAAATATTTTACCCAGGGATAGCTTTGCAAATACATTCTCCTCTAGTTCTCAGTCCATAAGTTATAACGTATTATTAAAACAAGATTTTCAGGGTTCAGTTATTTATGTCAGCATTTTTACGTATTAATTCCAGTTTTATCCTTTTTATTGTGTGCTCTCCATGCGTTTTAATTTACCTTTCCTGTTCTCCGCTCGCCTTCTCCTCCTTATGCTGTCACCGTTCCTCATTTCCCTATTTGTAGCCATGCCCTCCTCTGCCCTGTCATGCTTGCCACTCCACGTGCCTCTCATTTCCCTGATCACCTCTTCCCTGTATTTAAGCCCACTGTAATTCCCATATGTTGTGAGTTCGTCTGAAGGTTCATCCCAATATCCCTCCTCAACTCCCTTATCCTACATTATGACTTGGAAATTGACAGAGACCCACCATCTTGAGGGAAGTCCCAATTCCTTAAATGCACTTGGATGAGTCGAGGATTGAGAATAGAGGAGGCATCCACAAGAGGTAGCAAGAACACACTATTGCAGCCTTTGCGGATGTGTGGTTGTTATATGTGTTTAAATGCTCCATCCCCAGTTCACTGCTGGCAGAATTTAAACAAGCCATGGCATGACAAGCGTCACTTCACAAATATAAGTAGTTGCAATTTTATGAAATTTACATTGGCAATTAATTTTACAAGGGTATAAAAATTATTGAAGGCAGACAAAGGCTATTTGGCTACATATTCTGTTTAAAAAATTAAATTATGTTCTGTGAGACCATTTGACTGCATTCAGGGCCTTTACAGATACATTTTGCCACTATAATGCAATTTTATTTATTATAGAGGGACTGATGATGAGATCCTCCAACTCAGAAAATTACAAATTGATGACCACATCTCCTGGGCAAACACAAGTTTTCATTCTTAAGTTTCAGTTGATTGAGGTGGTTGAGGTTGTGGAAATTGGCGATTTAGGTTAGACAATCCATATGTGTAGCTCATATATTATTGAGCAAGCATGTTTCATTAATCAATTAAAAGGCATCAACTTGTGTATGGGCTGGAAATCGATTAAGATATTGGATGCTGCAGATGATCAGGACTGAAAAAGGATGATCAAACCCCTTAAATGTTTAATGAGCTTGAGTTTCAGTAAAACACAGAACTAGGAAAACCTAATTTATGAATGGACGTGATTATTTCGTGAAAGAATGAGAGGCTCAGATCCCCGCCATGAGATGGCTGATATCTAGCCTGCAAACAAAACATGGTGGAAGGGCAGACTGATGGACAACAAGATGAATGGAAGTGTGAAAAGGCACATCTACACATAAAAGATATAGCCATTTATTCAATTTTGTCGAGATATATTGAATGGTTTTGGAGTTAAGGCCTGGAAAAGAATGGGACGGCTGAAATCTGGCCTGGAAACAAAATGCAGTGGAGGGATGAACAGACGGACAGGACTGATGGATGCATAAAAAGGCACATCTACACAATAAGATGAATCCATATATAAAATTTAATTGAAAAACACCCATTCCTATATCCCCATCCAATTCATGGGAATTGAAAATTGAGTACATTGAATCTAATGAATGAAAAGAGATCGATAAATTAATGTCAACAAACACAGGACGTCTTTTAAAAGTGACGCTCGAGCAAACAAAGATGTCTGTTTTTCCAACTGAGGAGTACTGTCCTCACATCTCACCCTCGAATCTCTCCCTTGCATCTTCCAAGGGCGGAGCTAAGATGCAAGGAAGAGATACAAGTGATGGAAACGAGGGGGCAAAATAATGAGATGAACCATCATTGTTTTCTATTATTACTTCCGAGCTTTTTCCTGGTGTGTGCCTTCCAGTGTTTGACTTCTTTTTGGATCTCCGTTTACAATTTTGGATTGCACCTCTACTGCATAGTTTTTGCCACAACTTTGGATTGTTTCCTGGATTAGATTTTGCCTGTTTTTTACTGCATTCTGACTACCTGGTTACCAAACCCAGCTTATGTTACAGCCCAGATGCTGCTCACTGTTATTGTGTTGCAATCCTCCTGTCTGCCCACTCCCTTTGCAATAGTAAACCAAGTTAAACTGGGTTCCTCTCCACGCTTGAATCCTAAGCCCTAGAAATCACAAAGACTGTGTATTCATGCATCATTTCAGGGATTTTCCCATCAGGATCAAAAATAACATCCAGTCATCACTTTAGGTATATATAATTATAGGGAGAGCACTCGTCCCCTTTTTTTTTACCCTGATCCATGATCATGATGTTGTCGTTGTGTCGGTCTCCGATCCCCAGCACGTAGGTGGCCACGCAGTACCCAGCACAGGAAGTCACAAATCTGTCCATGGCATTAAAGTGCTTTGTTGTCAGGAAAGAGGATAAGGAGAAAGTCAGTGCTAGCTTATGAAAAAAATACAGATGCTGTTACCAAAAAAAATTTCAGTTCAAAGCTGGAAAAGTGGCATCTTTACTATTTCTTGCAGCAGGTTCCTCCCCTTCAGCCAATCAAACAAGGCGTCATTTTTGAAGGCTCCTGTTGTGCCACCCTTTCTGTGCTGCACGGCAGCAATGGTGGCAGCATCTCTCACTATTTCAATCATACCTGTGCCATCAACAGGACAGAGAACAACTTCTGAGTGTGGACTCAGAGAGCCCCCCAAAACAGACTTGTGTTACCAAATGTTACTCCAGGACAAATGAATGCAAAAGATTCAAAAACTTGATTAGTATGTTTATGACTACATATTTTTAACTAAGAACTGATTCTTAAATTTTAATCTACTGTGCCTTTCCTCTCTGTGGTGAAGGTCTGCTCCATTGTGGCATGGAGCAGCAAGAAAATGGCTTGCTCTGTAGGTACATTTTACATCTGGATGACCATGCACATCACCATGCAAATATACTGAGAATGCACACCCAGAAACTGATGATGATTACTGGTGCAGAAATCTAGATGAACAGAATGAAAACTGCACGCTTCTGTCCATGCAATTAAAAATCTCATTCATGTGATGATCAATACACCAACATGTGTAGGCAGTATGGCCTCATCAGGGTGTGACATTGGTAGTGGCATTGCATGGAGAGAAGCATGCGATTTACATTTTTTTTCCTCATCTTATACATAGTCATTAATAGCTTTTATTGGTTTTGTGCAATGCTGATGGTAAAATGCCTGTGCAAGTATCAGTATCCTGTACATTCATATTAAAACCAAACAGCTGATAAACAATGGCAGGGAACCAAAGTATAGTAAATTGATAAATGAGAGCTACTTTAATTCACAAGGGCTAGCGGATCAGAAAGTTATTTGAGTACAGATATACAAAATGTCAACAGAGAAACAAGCTTAAGAGTCACAGGGAAGATGCTATGCAAATAAATAATGTCATTTCTTAACACGAAGGTGTGAAGGCACCATGGGTTACCTATGTTATATCCTGTGGCAATACAGCCATAAGGTACCAGGTTCAGATCAAGCGATTTTTCTTTCCAAATTGAATCCATGATCTTGAGTGTCTGCAAAGATATAAAGTGCAAGAAGATTTTGTTGTTTAATACAATAATGCCTGCTTTGTATCAATAATGTGAGCACAAATTCAACCAGACTTGAGCTGAACAGCATATACTGGTCAAGTTAATTGGGATCAAATCTGAAAAAAGAATCAAACATTACATTATATTACAGGTTCTTAGCAGACGCTCTTATCCAGAGCAATGTACAAAAGTGCTAAAGATTGGTACAAAAGTGCAGAGATCCTAGGGGACAAGTACAAGTGCTAACAGTAAAAGTGACAGAGAACACATTCGGTTGTTACAGGTCCAAACCACTAGGTAAACACCAAATATGCTGATATTATATACTAAAATATACTAATATACTAAGGGCAACAAAATCAAGAGCAACAAAATCAATTAAAAGGGCAACAAAATCAAGTGCAACAAAATTAAAAGGGCAGCAGAATCAAAAGCAACAAAATCAATTGGCAGGGCAACATAATCAAGTGCAACCAAATCAATTAAAAGGGCAACAAAATCAAGAGCAGCAAAATCAATTAACAGGGCAACAAAATCAAGTGCAACAAAATCAGGTAAGAGGGCAACAAAGCAGTGTGGGATGTAATGACAGAGGATTCAGGGCAGTGGAGTAGGGGAAAGGTGGAGCCTGAAGAGGTGGGTTTTCAGGCTGTGCTTGAAGGTGCTCAAGGATTCTGATGTTCGGACCTTGATAGGTTGATCATTCCACCAACGAGGAACCAAGGCAGACAGCAGCCTTGAGCGAGAAGGGCAGGAGTGGAGAGGGGGTGGAGCCAGGCGACCGGAAGTAGCAGAGCGGAGTGCTCTGGCAGGCGTGTATGGTCTGAACAGTCTCTGGAAGTATGCTAGAGCATTATACACTGCCTGGCCAAAAAAAGTCAGTTTGGATTTAAATAAGCTAATACTTAAGGACCCATCCATCCATCTATCCAGTCACCCAAGCATGTTCTGCCGCTTATCTGGAGCCAGGTCGTGGGGGTCGCAGACTAAGCAGAGAGGCCCGGGCATCCCCCTCCCCAGCCACTTCTTCCTACTCCTCCTGGGGAACTCCAAACTGGGATATGTAGTCCCTCCTGTGTGTCCTGGGCCTGTCTCAGGGCCTCCTTCCAGTTGGATATGCCCAAAAAACCTCAGAAGGAAGGCATTCATGGAGGCATTTGAACCAAATGCCCGAATCACCTTAACTCACTCTTCTCAATGCAGAGGAGCAGCGGTTCTACTCTGAGCCTCTCCCGGATGTCCAACCTCCTAACCCTATCCCTAAGGGTCAGCCCAGCCCTCAAAAGAAAGCTCATTTCGACCGCTCAAATTTGCGATCTTGTTCTTTCGGTCACTACCCAGAGTTTGTGACCATAGGTGAGCGTTGGAACATTGATTGACCCGTAAATTGGAAGCTTTGCCTTAAAGCTCAGCTCCTTCTTCACCACAATGGGCCGGTACAACGCCTGCTTTACTGCAGATGCTGCATCAATCCGCCTACCAATCTCCCGCTCCATCCTACCCTCACTCATGAACTTCTCCACTTGGGGCAACAACTCAACCCCCACACGGTGAGGACAGTCCACCTTTTTCTGGTCGATAACCAATGGCCTCAGATTTTGAGGTGCTGATCTTCATTCCGACTGCTTCGCACTCAGCTGCGAACTGCTCCAATGCACGTTGGAGGTCACAGTACGATGAAGCTAACAGCACCACATCATCTGCAAACAGCAGAGATGCAATCCTGAGGTCACCAAACTGGACACCCTCCAAGCCACGGCTGCGCCTTGACACCCTGTCCATGAAAATCATGAACAAAATAGGTCACAAAGCACAACCTTAGCAGAGTCCAATACCAACTGGAAACTAGTCCGACTTATTACTGAGAATGCAGACAAAACTCCTGTTTTGGCTGTACAGGGATCGGATGGCTCAAACTAACGGCCCTGGAATCACATACTCTCGTGACACCCCCCACAGGATACTTTGCAGGACACAATCATAAGCCTTCTTCAAGTTCACAAAACACATGTAGACTGGATGCCAAACTCCCATGACCCCTCCATTATCCGCGCTAGGGTAAAAAGTTGGTCCACTATTCCACAGCCAGAACGAAACTCACATTGCTCCTCCTGAATCTGTGGTATGGCGATCGGGCGGAGTCTCCATTCCAGCACCATGGCATAGGCATTCCCCACAAAGCCGAGCAGTGTGATCGCCTTATGGTTGGAGCGCATCCTTTTTAAAAATGGGAACCACCACCCCAGTCTACCAATCCGAGGCTACTGTACCTGACATCCACGCGATGTTGAACAGGCATATCAGCCATCCACAACATCCAGAGACTTCAGCATCTCAGAACAAATCTCAACCATCCCTGATGGCTTACTACTGCGGAGCTTTTCGACCACCTTAGTGACTTTCACCAGGGAAATGGGCCAGGATTCACCTGAGTCTTCTGTCTCCGCCTCCTCCATGGAGTGCATGTCTGTCGGATTCAGGAGTTCCTCAAAGCGCTCCTTCCACCGCCAAACAATATCCCCAGTCGAGGACAGCAGTTCCCCACCCATTCTGAAAACAGTCAGGGCAAAGCCCTGCCTCCCTTTCCTGAGTCGTTTGACAGTTTGCCACAACCTCTTCGAGGCTGCACTGAGAGTCCTTCTCCTTAGACTCCCCAAACTCCTCCCAAGCCTGAGTTTTTGCTTCTGCGACCACCACAGCTGCAGTCCTTCCAACCTGTCGATACCGGTTTGCCGAGTCATTAACCTTGCCTTCAGAAATAATGGAAGGTGTCTGCAGAGACATGCACGCAGCAGAAATAATCTGCATAAAGTAGGCAGTTTACTCTCAATATATCACCCCCTAGTTTTGATTGTGTAGGCTTGTGTCATTAAGTTGAAATTAGGGCAGTTTTTCAACTATTGTGCAGCACTTATATTTCCTGATGTTGCATCTGGTTAAGCATCATTTTATATTTATTCTTATCATAGATTACAGATGTGGTAAAGAAACCTAGCAAAGAGGTGAGGCCATCCATCTCAGGGGCATTCTTTTCATGCATGAAATACAAACCGGATTCTCAGGAACAGTGCAATAATAAGAGGTCATAGCACAGTGGATAGGCAGGACTGCCCTTCCTTCAAGAATAGTGGAGGATGAAGATTTCATCACAATGACGGAAAAAAGTGACAAAAGACTGACTGTACCAAAAAAAAAAAAAAAAAAAAACAAAATAACAAATCTTGAAGACAAAATGTACCTTACTAAAAAAGTTAAATTCAAACATAGACTGGCTATCGCTGGAAAAGTAACCACTGGCTCGGACATACAGACAAAGAAGGGGCTGACAACTTCTTTTCTAGCTATCAGTGCTTGTTATTTTAACACACAGGAAAATAAACCAGAACACATACTTCTGAACTTGAAACAAATGGTTCACCCACACACCGCCCAAGCCATCACAGCTCTTGTGGATAAGTCCACTGAAGAATGGGGAATTCCGAAAGAAAAAAATTTGACTATAATAACTGATAATGGAAGCAACATGGTTGCTGCTTTTCGTCATGAAGAAGAGGACACCAGTTCTGAGGAGGACAATATCCAGGATGGTGATGAAGAGGAAGAAGCTGATGAAAGGTAAGTCTGTGAATGGTTTTTGCCATGTATGTATGGAATGCTGATTTACAGTTTTAGATATTAGGTATTCAATTTGAAATCAAGCATGTTCATGTGATGATAATGTGTCTAAAATTAGTTGTTCTTGAAGGAATTATGAAGGGCATGTTTTTTGTTGTTCAATTTTCAATTAGTTTCGGACTCTGTGTGTGGTACATACCCTTCAGCTTGTCGTCAACTTGATCCAGAAGGAACACTCAATCAAGCGCCTGCTGGACAAAATCAGACATCTTGTGAGACAGTTTCGCAGATCATCTGTTGCCACTGAGCAGTTACTGCAGCAGTGTGGATTCATCCTCATCAAAGACTGTCCAACCAGATGGTCCAACTCTTATTTGATGCTGTCTCGTTTACTTGAAGTGAAGGAGAATCTTGCATCAGTAGCTGACACCATGGGCTGGGACTGCCAGCTGCCCAGTGAGTGGCAGAAGGTGGCCATCGTCAGAGATTTGCTACTTCCGTTTGCAGAGCACACAAAGGCGCTTGAAAGTGACACCAGCTGCCTGTCCCTTGTTGTGCCTGCACTGCTGGACTTGAAGAGTCACCTGTCTGAGTTCTCCCTAGCTCATGCCAGGAGCTGCAGGGACATTGCTACACTGGCACAGAAAATGAGTGCAAACATGGAAGAACACTTCAGCTGTTTTCTTGATGTCATAGCAACCAGGTTCTGTCCTCTGGTTGCTGCTGCATGTTTTGTTGATTCTAGTGTATCCGCAGAGGCCCTTCTTGAGAAAGATGATGATGACATTCAAAATCTTCTTAAAAAGGCTGAAGAATACATTATGCACAGTGTGTCACTGCAACACAAACAATCTGTTGAGGAAGAGAATGTTGGAAACGCAGAGGCTTCAGAGACAACACTTCTGGCAAAGCGGCCTAGATTTTGATTTTTCAGTGCCAATCGTCCATCAAGGCCAAAGACCTCCAAAACCTCAATTGGGCTGGAGATCCAGAAATTCAAAGAAGTGTTGTCCCATGCCAACACTGAGGAATCTGGGATGCATTTCTGGTTTTCTCAGAGCACCATCGTGTTTGCACTTCTGAAACCTCTGGCATTAGATCTCTTGGCAATGCCAGCTTCACAAGCCTTTGCAGAATGAGTCTTCAGTTTAACTGGGGACCGTACAAGCGGTCGCCGCAATAGAGCAAGAGTTACTTTAGAATGACGTGCTTTTCTCAAGCTTAACAATGTCTAGAGTCGTGTCATATTAAACTAGTAGCCGCAACTGCAGTCCCAGAATTCTACTAAGCTGTTAATTGGTCTTAATTAGTTGCATTTCGTTTATTTTCCTTCTGACTTCACATTATGCAAGAAATAGCAGTGCCTGCCATTAGGAATGAAAGCCCCATGTCCATATTGTGTTGATAATGCAGTATTGCAACTGCACAAGGTTTAACATATAGACAGATCCACTTAATTCTAAGATTAGTTAATGAGCTCCCGAAGGTTATTTCACTCAAGCTTAAAGTTCATTAAATTTTCTTCCCACAATATTAACACAAAACAGGAGTGATTCATTGTTACTTGCTTTGCGTCAAACTCCTCATTATCTAAAAAATGAATAGATTTAGTGACAATGTATCAGTTACACAAATTAAGAGCCAACTGATCTTTTAAAAATTCATTGGCACATTTTTGTTTTAATTTCTCTTTTAATTCAACTGTTTCTCATATAGCATGATGTGAATATGAGACTTTTACAGTTCAAAGCAAACAGCAATTTTTGACAGTGTTGCTTGAAAGGGTAATGAGGAGAAATTATTCTCATTTAAATTCTTGGGTTGCATTTGTGGTTGCAATGAAAACCAGCATGCACGGCGGTCCCCCAGGACCAAGTTTGAGAACCACTGTATTAAACAATACAAAACATAGACAGGCACATTTTTGTTGTTTATTGTTGCAAACACTGCCCTGTTTGTTTAATGCCATGTGATCTGGCTTGCAAGACAGCAATTGTTTAACCTTGTTTTAAAACAACACAAACATTAATTGTTAAGCCTAACTCATTTTTTGTTGTCAACACCAGCTTTATTTTTATTTAATGCATGTAGACTGCATGTTTTGTCTACTATATGGGTCACTTATACTAAACTGTACAAATGTGTTACAATGGTGATGAAAATTCAAGTACACCTTTTCCAAAGTTTTTCATTGCAGTGGTGAAACCCCATCCATGGGCATCACAAATAAGCAAGCTAGTAGATGAACCGAGTGATCACTTCATTTCAATGACCCCATAATGTGCTTAGGTGGCAGGCATTGTGGGTGTAACGAGGACACTAAACAGACATTGAATTCCTGAAAATCAGATACATTTCAAAGTCAATTCTTTTGTATGATAAAGGGCCTCAGTCTATCAGTAACAATGATGGACAATTACGGCCAGTCAATGTTTTTCTGGCTATTGTCCTCAGTGTTTGTATTCCGTTCACCTGGCTTCAGTGCAAAACATTTTTAAAATTTTGTAACTGGTTACCTGTTGCTCTAAATCACCAAAGGAATATATTATTTTATTCGCAAGAAGGCATTTCACAAAGAATAAAAATGAAATAATAAATCAAGTGGCAAAGTAGGGTCATTTTCTCATAGACTACAGTAGCATTGAACTTCTTTCTACAACCACCAACGTCGCCATCTGCTGGCCATTAAATATAATGCAATTTTTTGAGATTTCCGCAGCGGCCTCACTTTTTAGACCCGAGTGCTGCATCCATCTTTTTATACAGTCTATGCACAGGACACGATCTACGCATATTTCTTTATGTTGTTATGGTCATAACACGATATTAGGACATGGAAAAATTTTATTTTTTCCATCATTATTTTTTAAAGCATGGTATATATGATTGTCTGCCGCCTTGTGAAATTTTGATGCAGGAAGCAAGTACCTTATTTGCCGAGGTCATCTTTACGCCATTTGCATACATTATGCAAATTAACCCACAGGTCTGGACGTAACACGTGAGGACGCGACTGGTTACGCCCACGACGGTCATTTCAAATTGCATTTCTGATCAGATGAGTCCCGACAATTTAGTGAAGACAATTGAAACCATTATTATGGGTATTTCTCTGCAATATTTCATTTCTCTTTCTTTCGAAGTATCAACAGACATGTCATGAGCATTTCATGAAGTTGCCTGCCAAATTTTGTAACGAAATATGGCTTTCACAATGCCTTGGCTGACATCTGGACACCACTTTTTCTGCTGTGTTGGAGGACCGATGACTGTTTTTTTCTTATGTATATCTTCAATCTGGGAGTGAATAAATATGAACAATGCAAATCATTTAATTCTCTTAGAAAAAATTTTATTGACCGTTCTTATACAACACAGTGAATCGTACAGTTTAGTATGGAGTGACCCATATTCTTTTCAGTTTTGTCAGGTTACCTTTGTTGGTATTTACTTTTATTTTTGATCAGAACAGATGAGTTTGTTATGCACTTGAGGCAACCAAAAACTAGTTTCAAAATATTTAGTTGTCAGTCCAGGGGCCTGTACCATAACGCTGGATTAACATACCCGGGGCTTCTCTTAGTTATCTGGCTGCACTTAACCAGATTTCCGCATTCCTGATAAGTGGTACCACGAAGCCAGTTATCAACTTGGTGACTGAACCCAGGGTTTTCCAATCTAGGTATGTGCGCGTTCACATAAAAGGGGCGGTGTTTGAAGCAAATGACCAATTGCAAATATGGACAAACCGACCGGAAGCAAAGCTGTGTACTTTTCAAATGCGGAGCAAGAGCTCTTAATAAGAATATGAAGAGAATAAACATATCATCCTGGCAAAAATTAACACCGTTGCAGCTTTCAAATACAGAAAGGACAGTTGGCAAAGAAATCACCGACCGTGTAAATGCGTAAGTTAATTATAATGATAATATCACTGCAAATAACTCCCGTATTCATTATTGTGTGTGGGCTATTGCTGCATTAGTGATGATTTAATTTTACTTCTGCTGCAGTAAATCATGACAACAGGCGCTATGTAGGCTAGTGAGTGCATCTCGCTCCTTCTCTGCTTTACAGGATCTGTTTGATCCAGCATGAACCCAGCTGGAATTTTAATGTTTTTTCACTGTTGAATCAACGTCATGGATCATAGTTGAATCAACATTGAATTATGTTTTGATTTTTAAAGATGAATCAACGTTGATTTCGCAACTTTTTTCAACGTTGTTTCAACGTTGTTTCAACGTTGAAACAAAATCTTGTTCAAATTTCAGTGTTGATTTGAGATCATTTTGTTAACCTTTTTACAACCATCAGAGTTAAACGTTGTTTCAATAGCTTTTCAACGTTGAAACGACAACTGACATAATTTCAACCATATTTCAACGTTGAAGGTCGGTTGTGTGCCAGCTGGGAAGCCTATTGGGTATAGGGATGTGTGTCTTATCGTTTATAATGTCACTGCCCCATCAGTAAAATTACAGTTGCGTATTTCATGAAATTGACGTGATGCGAGGATGTATTCTTATGGCATGTATGGATTTTTTTTTTCCACCCCGGCGGTGTCAAAAGAGCCGGAGAACAAATAATGAATTACTGAAAAAACATAATTCAAAGCGGTCAGTAGGCTTACTTTCATAAGTGCAACAAGTACAAGGCTTTAGTGCTTTTGCCCGTGGGAAAATACAGCATTGTGATACACTCAAGATGTGAAACTATATGCACACGACTCCGCTGTGTTCGCTACATGTCAAACCCTCAGATGAGAACCTGTATTGTACATATTTGTATTCATCCGTGCACCGAACTCCGCTGAAACCTCTATGGACGGTGATGCCATTTTCTCAGAGAACTGATTGGTCAGCAGGCGGTGCTTTTGCATGCTGTGATCTGAATCAACTAAACCTGCTCCGGGGCAGGTTAGCCTCAGCTTATGTTGCTTCAGTGATATACCTCGGTAAGAAGTGAGTCGCCTTCGTGGTGGAGAAAACCCAGGGTTAAACCTGAAGTTACTGCAAGAAGCCCAAATCCAGCTTTATGGTACAGGCCCCAGATCTCATTGGTTTATAGGAGTCTTAAAGGGGGTGTTGGGCACAAGGTTTTGAATTGTGTTCAAAATAAAATCAGAACATGTTCAGTGTATTGATGTATTTCTTTTACCATTAGACCAGTCTCTTTTCACAAAGTTGCATTCTCAGTTATTGAACATGTGCATTTCATCAGGTAATGGTAAAACAATTCTTCTGGGAGGCGAGTGAAAGATTAAAATGACTATCTCTTTTGGTTAGACTAGATTGGCAGAAATGTTGATTAAAATCAATCTATTAGTTTGAAATAGAAAAGACTAAAATGTGACTAAAATGATTTTCATTGACTTAAACCAGACTAAAATGCTTCTCGTTTTGGTTTTGCTAAAATAAGACTAAAAGGCCCAGACATTTAGTCAACTAAAATTTGACTAAAAGAAATAGTATATCGTTGACTATATATGACAAAACCTATTATGGACATTTGACGTAGGACGAAGACGAAAACTAAATTGAAAAATAGCTGACAAAATTGACACTAATATGGACCGAGTGGCAGGCAGAGGCAGAGACCCTAGCGTTCTGGGATCCAGCTATGGAAACTGGCTGTTGGGACATGGAGTACTTGAGAATCTATGATTAAATCATTATTGAAGTGATGAATATGTTTCAGCTGGCGATAATTCTTTTAGCCATGAATAAAAGAAATGATTTTCAATTCTTAAACAACCACATCGGATGACAAGTGCGTACCCCATGGTCATGGAGGAGATGTCACTGTGTTTCAAGAAGGGTAAATTTTTGACCTGCATCAAGCAAAGATATTAATGAAGGAGTTTGCCAAAATCACTGAAATCCAGTTTAGAATCGCCCAGCGCATAATGCGAACCTGGAAGGATAGCTGAGAACTGTCAACTCCATGGAAAAAATGGGTTGGAAAAAAATCCCAAGTGGTCGTGATTGGAGATCATAAGCGCTTGGTGAAATCTCATTGTAAAAAAAAAAAAAAAAAAAAAGACAGAACTCATGGTTATGTTTGTAACAGTAAGAGCATTTCCATACACAATGGCCCTCATTTATCAAATTTGCATAGGATCTGGTGTAGATTCTGGTGTAAATATCAGTGTTTGCCAGGTGTCACGTCTGATTTACTAAAAGTGAGTATGTCGCTGATTTCAGTGTGGAACTGGCGTGGCGTTGATAAATCTGGCGGCTGAAACCATCGTAATTTACATGACACGCCCCTATAAATTCATGCTCCGGGAGGCATAGTCCTGCCCACTTTATGACATGGACTCTCGAAAGACGGCAAAGAAGAAAGAACTTCAATGAGGAGGAAATATAAATTATCACGTCCGAGGTGGAGAAAAAAAAAAAATTTATTTGGAAGCTTTAAGAGTGGCATAAAGGGAGCCCAGAAGGCTGCAGTTTGGAAAACTATTGCTGCTGCAGTAAACACCGTTGGGGTGGAAAACTGGAGTGCAGCAGACATTTGATTTAATACATTAATAAATCGAAGAGACTATTCGCACTTATTTAAGTGCGTCCAAGCACAAAAATTAGGCGCACTTATAAGTGTGGCCAAGATGCACATTTCTCCATTGCCCACACTTATTTTAAGTGTGTCCAAAACTAAAAATTTTTTATTGGCCAAACTTATCTTAAGCGGTACTTTGTGTAAGCAGCGCTGGAATGGTCATCAACTGGTGCACTTATAAGTGTGGCCAAGAAAAAAATTCAGCATGGCCACACTTATAAGTGCGAATAACATCGGCCTTAATAAATTCAATTAATAGATCCAAGATATTTTATGTTATATAGCCTACATAATTGACAATCCAAATGCTTTACATGTAGGTTAAAAAAAGTGGTCCGATTTTAAGATCGCCACCAAAAAACGGGTTGCGGCGCTCAGGCGCAGCAGTGCACAGACCGGTGGAGGCCAACCAGACTCGAACCTCCAGTTGTCAACGTTCGAGGAGCGCGTGGCAGCAGGGCTCCCCCTCTATCGTGGGAATACGAGGTGGTGTGGACACGGATGAGTCCCCACCGCCTCGATCGAAGCTTCATGAGGGTAATTGGTAAAATACAGTCTGCAGAGATCACTCTTCATTGTACTTTTATTAGTATTACTCCATGAAATTTTACACAAAACGAGCAGCCACTCGTCACTTTCCCGGAGGAGATCTTCTCTGTGCCGACAGTTCCTCTCACATCAGACAGGAGCTTATTCCTCTAACAATAGTAGATTTGCCATTGTGAAAATGTGATCACGGTCAAAGTGTCCATAGACCTATATGTACTGAGCAACAAAAGAAACACAAGTTAGCAAGTTAGTTAATGTACTCTTATGGTTACTCAGTCAAAGTGACTGCAAAATAAAGAAAAATTTGATTAAACGAGTGTAAATGTGCACACGCTAGTAATAAATTTGATTTTCTAAAATAATTTTGCGCAAACCTTATTTTCCAGTCTGCCTTTAATTAACTTGCATTTCTTTTGTTGTTCAGTATATATCTGGCTGGATGAGCATCTGACATACCACACTGCATAACTGCCAAGCTGGGCATTGCGCTTAATCAAATTGATTGTAATTGTCAGCCGTCTGGCCTGACAAGCAGGTTGTCCCAAAATATAAGTTTAATTAATTTCTCAACACAGGTGTCTTATTTATTTATCTATTTATTTAGCCTATTTATTCATTTTACTAATAAGAGCAACAATAGCATGACGTCCGCATCGCTGCATATGGTTTATTACTCATTTTGACAGCTACACTCGTTCCTGCATGTTGTTCGCTGGTTTCAAATCTGCATACGCCTGGTCAGACCTGGCGTGAGATTTTTGCGGACCGTTCACTCACGTTCAGATTGCTAAATGCCGATCCTTGCGGGAGATTAGGCGTACACCCATTTTTTTGGTGTACGCATGTTTGATGAATGAGGGCCAATGCGAGAAGAACTTGCAGAATTGGGACTAAACAGCTGTGTGATCATGAGAAAGTTACTTGTTAGTGCAGATAATCGAGACAACTTTAATTCACTCAGAAGCAAAAAGATTTGGACAGTTAAGCAATGTAAAAAGGTCATATCATCCAGATATACCCCATTCCAGAGTGATGGCCATCAGGGTAAGAAAGGAAGCCCATGAACTGATGCATAGTGGCCACTGTACAAGCCTCTGGAGGCAGTGTTGAGATCTGGGGTTGTTTCAGTTCAATCTCTGATGTACAGGAATATTCCAGGCTGACAATGCCAAAATGAAGTAGGCTAAAATTGTGAAAGTAGGGGTTCAGCGAGCATGAGGAGTCATTTTCATACATTAATTGGCCACCAAAGAGTCCTGACCTTAACCAATCGAAAGTCTTTGCAACGAGAAGGATAAGGCTTGATTGAGTAGTTTGACTCTCCCCTTGCAAAAACCAGATCTAAGCCAAAAATTAAAGCAACTCTGGTCAAAAATAAATGCTGTAACATTCCGTTGGATTTTAAAAACAATGCCATGACAAAATATGCACCATGATCAAAGCTAAACTTTCTTTTGAATTTTGGTCAACCGACAGTTCTTTCGCATTGTTCGATTGATTGAAATTTTTAAACGCCGTTTGGAGCCTCTTCATTCATTCAATCATTCATTCATCAAACCGTTATTGACTCTGAAACACATTGAGGTCGAAATCTCATTAGCAATATCGCCGAGAAAACAATAAATAAACAAGATCCTGGACACCAGAGATGTAATTAAAAACATTAGATAAGGTAATGGTAAATGAAAGTAAAAATAATAAAAAGCCAAAATAATATAATAATAAACCCAAAAGGGTAGGTAAGGTGGTCAAGATAAAAACAAATGAATCAACTAAAACAAGAACAGCTGGAAGTGAAATAAGATGAAGTTAAAAACCAAGTTTAAATGAAGTGAGCTTCAGATTGTTCCGCATATTATTCCAGGTTGCTGGTGCACAGTAGGAAAGACTGTTTTTTCTGGGCTCAGTTAAAACAGCTGGCACCTGCAACGTGATCCATCCATTTGAGCGTGTTTGGTCAGGGCCCGCATTAATAGACAGCAGTGAAGTAATAAAAGGGGGGAGAGAACCAGTGAAGACCTTATAAATAAAACCCAGTGTCTGTCACGCCATAAAGAAAGGGAGGGCCACCCAACCTTAGCCTATACAGTAGCTCACAATGATGAGTGTTATAATCATCCCTGGTGATAAATCTTAGCACAGAATCATAAACGGCATCCAAGGGTTTTAGAGTAGCGGTTGAAGCATGTCTGTATAGAATATCACCATAATCCAGTACTGATAGGAAAGTTGCCGGATAAGCGTCTTTCTACAATGCAGAGGAAAACATGTTTTATTCATATCAAAGCAACCTACTTTTTCCCTTAGTTTCTTCACCAGATTAGGAACGTAATATTTAAAAGTTATCGTTTTTTCTATCCAAATTCCAAGATGCTTGCACTCTGTGACTGTTTCAAGAATTCTACCACTAGTAGAGATCATGAGCTTATCATAATCAATATTTCTGGCTCTGGAGAAAAACATTAATTTATACTCAGAGCCATGAAAAACACATGGAGGAGGTATGCACCGTATTTGCTGCAAATTGAGGAATCAATCAATTTTTATAGCTTTTCCAGAGAGATATGGGTAGAAATAAAAAAAAGCGCGCGGTATTGTAATCTCGATGCCGCGTAGACACGCCTAGCATTTCAGTAATAACAAACGTTGAGTTGTTTTTGATGCTTGACTTGGTAAGGGGTAAGAGTTATCCTGTGTAGTTTTCATTAAACAAGTTACCAGCAGAGGCAATATGTTTATTAAAAGCAGCAGAAATTTCTTAAAAGTTCGATATTGAGCTGTGGCGAGGGGAGGAAATGAGAGGCAGAGTTCTGGTGAATAAAATTAACTGTCTTCCAAAATTCCACTGGATTTAACCCCTTTAACTCGTTATGCAAAATAAATACAGCATGTTTCCTGATAACAATATCGTCATGCGACTTATCCACTTTACGTGAAGAAACTCGGCAAAACGCTCATGTTGACCAACTTGACCAACTAAACACAATTCAAGCACCAAGCAAGTAAATAAGCATGGAGCAAAACATAGGATAAAATCATATCAGCGCTGAGTCACTAGCAGTTCTACTGAATTTGTGCTATGCAAACAAATGATACCGCAAATGAAAGAGGAAAGTCCACAGAATCCATCCATCGATACAAGCCTTGACATTTTAAACCCACACCACACTCAAAGAACAGTAGGCATACACTTTATAGTCTACTGAGATGAGCAAAAAAATTTTCTTACCTTTGATGTTTTGTAATAAAAAAACTGTTTGAGGGTAAATCTGCGCTTGCTATTCTTAGCCCAATGTGTCCGTGTTATAACGAAACAAGATCTTCCAGTCTCCAAGCATGTTTTTTTTTACGGGAATTGCTTCAAAGATCTCAGCTCATCAGCATTCAGCTTGCTTGCAATGTATTTTCCTCCCTGTGATCAGCTTGTGATGCTGTCAGAAAGACTTTGCTGGTAGCCATTTGATTCTATGGGTTCTCATGTTTCCAATTAGCTCTAAACCACCTCAATTGCACAAACCGAGCCTGAGCTAGAGCCTTGCGTTCTCAGTGCGTCAAACTGAGTCCATGGGCCATTCGCATGTACTGAATAACGCGACAATATGAATGCTTAACTGGTTTGTTTGTGGTATTTTCTGTATAATTATTCGCTAAATATTCAACTGTCGTTTTCAAAGTCGTTTTCTGACAGAATCTTTGTGCCATTCAGCTGCTATAGACTTGTGGTTCAGGTGCAGCACTGCAACCTAGGCAACCAGGGTGCAATTCCTGATATAGTCATATATTTTCTTAGGCATTAATGGCATTTTATTTGTGTAAATAATTGCTGGGGTTTTTGCTCTTTTTACTTTTTTTTAACCTTTTTTTTTTACATTACCTTTGTATCTATAATTTTTTTAAATTTTCTTTTTTAAAATAAATTTGCCCCAGTGGAGTCAAACTTCACTTTCTTTGTATGTATTATCTTTGAATGGGAAATTGTATAGGCTACAGGACTGGCAGAAATTAAAAATTAAAAATTCTAAAAATTAAAAAGTGGCTGTATTTGGATGGAGTGCATGGGTGTAGTGAGATATAAGTGAAATATAATGAGTTTTACAGTTTGGTACCTGAAAATATGAAATGGCACAGTGTCAGCTTGGAGAGGCCACTTAGACATTCCCGAACTAAAACCCTCTCTAATTTAGCTCTGATTTACTTGGTTAGAATGAACTTTGGCACAGATAATGGTGAGATTTGGTGCTGTAATTCTTTAGGGGTTTTAGACTGCAACTGAATAATTTTAAGACAGATAAAAGTAAAACTTTGTTTGGTGCAAAAAAGATGTTTCATTTATGCAATGTTTCATATTCATTTACTCTGACTCAGTGACATATACACTGATTTTTGCACATGACAAAAATCCCCAAGGTCTTATCTTCATTATTCCAAGATTATTAAAATCGACCAATTTGTTGCGGAGATATAGTCATTTCATTTTGGGCAGGTCATTTTTCAAGCTAGAGGCTCAGGGATTAAGGGGTTAAATAAGATTTTGGAATTAAAAACAAACAGTTATTAGATTCAGCTTTCCAAACTACAGATGAGCATCTGTTCCTTCACAGATTTGACCTATTCTGCTTTTTATATTTTTTAGGTTTTCAAGGTTGCATGATTAGCAACTACTGAGTTAAAACACTTGCAAAAGTGGTTAAGAGCTAATTGCACATCAGAAATTTTAGCAGTAACACGAATGTCACTTGCCAGAAGATCATTCGAGAAGGCCTGCTCATCAAAATATTCACAGTCACAAAATCAAATCACAGTACGCGGACTTAGTTCTTTCATTGTGGTACTTCTAACACAAGCTATTGGACAATGGTCACTAAAACCAAGCTCAAATACCCCCAAGCCTGTTATTGCTACTTTTCTGTTTGTTAAAACTAAGTTAATGAAAGATGATTTAAGGGGATCTTTTAGGTTTGTCCTGGTAGGGTCCATAATTAGCTGTGAAAGCTTAAATTGTCATAGACATCTTTTAAATAATCAGAGGCAGAACTCAACCATTTCAGTTAAAATCACATGGTATAGTTATCTCTGAGTTTTTACATGGAGCTAAAAGATCAGCAATCTCATCATAAGCCATGAACCAAGCAGTAGGAGGTCTGTCCACTCCAACCACATTGCAGGAGTTATTTTGCGCGACACACCCTTTCAGGGCCAAAAATTCTTAATATTTTTTCTACTGTGACTACAAGAAGAACAGTACAAGTAAAACAAGTTCAAGAGTGAAGGGCCACACCTCCTGCTCCTGAAATTCTATCTACTCTGAAAAGTTTGTAATCATCCAAGGCCTCCTCTGAGTCACTCACGGTTTTTTTTTGCCAAGTTTCAGAGTTTCATGTTAAACCACAGTGTTAGAACAGTTTCAGCTGATCCATTTTTTCAGGCAGAATAATGCTTTGAATATTCAAATGAGGAGGACCTAAAACTTTCCTTACAATCAAAGGGATTAAGGACAGGGTGCTGAGATTCAGACTACAATGAAGTAGTGGGGTCAGACTACAGGACCAATGACGTGATGGAAGGCTGAGATGTACAAACTTGTAATTAAGAGTTAGTTTTGGTATGACTGACTTGATGGTGATAGATGAAAGTTGTAAAATCATGCGAGTTCAGTCATTTCGCAGATACAATCAGCACTGAATAAAACACATTATCCGCTAGGACTTGAGCGCCTGGGCTACTGGGGTGAATTCCATCATTCCTAAAAAATGAAGACTCCAGGAAAGATTAAAATTATCAAGAAATACTATATTATGCGATGGGCATTTGTATAGTAATTAGCGAGGCTTTTAAGCACTGTGTCGACTCTTTTCCCATCCCCATCTGCTGAGTATGTGCATTCTGCCCATCCCTGTCTGTTCTCTTTCCCTCAGATGGCGATTCTACCGCCGGGGTCGCCCTCGTCACTGCTGCCCCGCCAACTTGATCTACCCCTCATCCACTCCCGCCAACACCTTCCGAGTTACCACTGGCCTTTGGAACTGCTAGTCTGCTGTCCGAAAGGCTGAGTTCATCTGTGCGTATGCCTCCCTCCAGTCCCTCGACTTCCTCGTGTTAACAGAGACGTGGATTTCACCGGACAACACCGCAACGCCGATGGCTCTCTCCACCTCCTTCTCCTTCTCCCACACCCCCTGGCCATCCGGGCGAGGTGTTGGGACCGGTTTATTAATCTCTCCTTCCAGGAAATTTTCTCCTCTTCCTCTCTCTCACCTTTCTATCTCTTCCTTTGAATTTCATTCTGTCTCCATATCCTCTCCAACTAATCTGTTTATCATTGTTGTTTATCGTCCCCCAGGCCCCGTAGGATGTTTCTTCGATGAGCTGGACGTCCTACTCAGCACCTTCCCCGAGGATGACAACCTGCTGATTCTCCTGGGAGACTTCAACCTCCACCTAGAGGTCTCTCAGTCTACCGCCTTTCTTCCTATCTTCCACTCCTTTGGCCTTTCCCTCCTGCCCTCACCTCCAACTCACAAAGCTGGCAACCTCCTCGAATTAGCCTTTCTTCGCAACTGCTCCTCCTCTGATCCCACTGTCACCCCTCTCCATCTGTCTGATCACCACTTCATCTCCTTCTCCCTCCCTCTCCCTCTCTCTCCCTTCTCCAGCCCCCTCTTTTACAGTTTGCCGTGACCTCCGCTCTCTCCCCCTCCTCTCTCGCTTCTCATGTCACTGCTTCCCTCCCTTCCCTTGAATCCTTCTCTGATCTCTCCACTGAATCTGCTGCCTCCTCTCTCTTTTCCTCCCTCTTATCCTCACTTAATGCTCTCTCTCCTCTTGTTTCCAGGCCAGCCAGATCATCCCCACCCAGTCCCTGGATGTCAGAAACTCAGCTCCAGCAGGAAAAGCCTCCAAGCAGCAGAGAGGAAATGGAGGAAATCCAGGGCCCCAGCAGACCTGTCCCATTACCAGTCCCTCCTATCTGAATTCAATTCAGTTTCCTCTACTAAAATTAAATTTTACCATTCTAAAATCCATAACTCAATCTCTAACGCTCGCCAATTGTTTTCTGTTTTCTCCTCTCTCCTCAGCTCTCTATCTGTCACACCTGCGACCTCCATCACAGCAGAGGACTTCGCAGCCTTCTTCGAGGATAAGATTGTGTCCATCTGTAACTCCTTCTCCTCCCTCGCTCCCTTCTCCTCGTCCCCTGCGGTCCCCTCCCATCTCCTCACTGCTTTCTCACCCCTCTCATCTTCTGACGTCTCCCAGCTGCTCCTTTCTCACCGTCCTACCACATGTCCTCTCGACCCTATCCCCTCACCCCTCTTTCAATCTATCACATCCAACATCCTCCCTTTTGTCACCTCTCTTGTTAATTCCTCTTTGTGCTCTGGATGCTTTCCTGCTCCTTTCAAACAGGCTATCATCACCCCTCTCCTGAAAAAACCCTCCCTTGACCCCTCAGTTACTCAGAACTTCCGCCCCGTCTCCCTCCTCCCCTTCCTATCAAAAACCCTGGAACATGCCTTTGCTAACCAACTCTCCTCTTTTCTTGCAGATAACAACCTCTTGGACCCTCACCAGTCTGGCTCCAAAGCTGCCCACTCCACGGAGACCACGCTCATCTCCGTCAGCGGGGCGCTTCACACTGCTCGTGCCGCCTCCATCTCATCCATCCTGATCCTCCTCAACGTCTCTGCCGCATCCGACACTGTCGACCGCTCCATCCTCCTGCCTTCCCTGTCTGCACTGGGGATCTGTGGTATAGCCCTCATCTGGTTGAAGTCGTACCTCTCCGGTCACTCCTACTAGGTTACCTGGGCTGGTGAAGTATCAACACCTCGCCCCCTTACCACAGGCGTCCCCAAAGGCTCAGTTCTTGGTCCACTCCTCTCTTTATATTCAGTCTCTCGATCCTGTGATTTCTGCTCATGGTTTTTTGTATCATCTTTATGCTGATGACACTCAACTTTTTCTCTCTTTTTCCCCCTCTGATGTGCAGATCTCCACCTGCACCTCCGCCTGCCTGCGAGACATCCAGAGCTGGATGGACAACCATCACCTGAAGCTCAACCCAAGCAAGACAGAGATGATCTACATCCCTGCTCCATCCTCCCCCCTTCTGGACTTGACCATCACCCTGGGGGATACCACCATCTCCCCCTCGCTGAGTGTGAAGAACCTTGGGGTCCTGTTCGACGACAGGCTCTCCTCTGCTGCGAACATCGGAGCAGTGACCCGGACCTGCAGGTTAACATCCGTAGAATCCAGCCCTTCCTCACCAGCTACTCAACGCAGCTCCTGGTCCAAGCAATGATCCTCTCCCGCCTGGACTACTGCACCTCCCTCCTCGCCGGCCTCCCAGCATCTGCCATCAGACCCCTGCAGCTCATCCAGAACGCTGCAGCTCGTCTGGTTCACAACCTCCCGAGACACTCCCACATCAACCCCCTGCTCACAAGGCTCCACTGGCTGTCTGTCGCAGCTCGCATCAAATTTAAGACAGTGGTGCTAGCCTACCAGGGAGTCAACGGAACAGCTCCAGCATACATCCAGAGACTGTTCAGACCATACACGCCTGCCAGAGCACTCCGCTCTGCTACTTCTGGTCGCCTGGCTCCACCCCCTCTCTGCTCCTGCCCTTCCCACTCAAGGCTGCTGTCTGTCCTGGTTCCTCGTTGGTGGAATGATCTACCTTTCGAGGTCCGAACATCAGAATCCTTGAGCTCCTTTAAGCGCAGCCTGAAAACCCATCTCTTCAGGTTCCACCTTTCCCCTACTCCACTGCCCTGAATCTTCTGTCATTACATCCCACATTGCTTTGTTGCCCAATTAACTTGATTTTGTTGCCCTTTCACTTGATTTTGTTGCCCTTTTACTTGACTTTGTTGCCCTTTTCCTCGATTCTGTTGCACTTGATTTTGTTGCCCTTTGACTTGACTTTGTTGAACTTAATTTTGTTGCACTTGATTTTGTTGCCCTTTTTACTTGATTTTGTTGTGCTTGATTTTGTTGCCCTTTCACTTGATTTTGTTGCACTTGACTTTGTTGCACTTGATCTTGTTGCCCTTTTTCTTGACTTTGTTGCACTAGATTGTGTTGGCCTTTACTGGATTTTGTTGCGCCTGACTTTGTTGCACTTGTTTTTGTTGCCCTTTTTCTTGATTTTATTGCCCTTTACTTGATTTTGTTGCCCTTTACTTGGTCTTTTTATCAGTATATTTGGTGTTTCACTATTGGTCTAGACCTGTAACAACTGAATATGTTCTCTGTCACTTTTACTGTTAGCATTGTATTTGTCTCCTAGGAGCTCTGCACTTTTGTACCGATTTCTTGCACTTTTGTACGTTGCTCTGGAAAAGGGCGTCTGCTAAGAACCTGTAATGGAATGTAATGTAATGTAATGCAGGTCTCCTGGACTAAAGCACCCAGATCCTTTTCGAACAGGCGGAATTGGACCAGGCAAAATAACCGTTTTCCCACACGATTTAAGAAAACAAAATTCTGACAGCCTATTGTAATAGATGCTTTGTTTTTTCAAATTAAACGAAACAGCAGTACCAACAAAACCAATAGAAGTATGCTCAATCAAACAATATCAAGTTGATATTATTAATAACAAAATGACAAATAAAAAAAATTCTAATAAATAGTTACTTATTAATTGCAATGTTGAGTGAACTTAAATGGCTCTCTATCGTAAAAGCGTACCGGACTCCAAGACCATAGCCAGTTGTTGTTTTTAAGAGCTGTTAAATTATTAACAATTAAATTGTGCTGAAAATGGGGTAACACTTTACAATAAGGGTACATTAATTAACATTAGTTCATGAACTATCAGTTCATTAGCAGGTAACTAATGCATTAGATAGTTCAATAAACATTATGCAACCATAATTGACAATTTATTAATTTCTTTGCCCCCTTTATTGTAAAGTTGAAAACATCCCTTAAGTATCCCTTATTAGCACTTCAAACTGTTAAACCACTTAATAATGTAATTATGTATAAATTACCACCTTATTTGATGTGAACATCATTTGTAAATGATTACCAGATGCATCAATTAAATGTTAATCGGCTGTTAGTTGATGCTTATGACTGCATTAATTATTGTTAATAATTGTACCCTTATTGTAAAGTGTTACCAAAAATGTTGTTTGTTTGATTAATGGTCTACAACATGTCTTGTATGATGCATTCGCATTCTACCCATGAATTATACATGCAAAAGATACAAGTCTTATTTGTTTAGTTGGCTCTAAATTTTTCTAATGAATTAGGGAAGTCTGACTGGCTACAGTGTCAGGTATCTCTCTTTTTTTCAGAGATAGTGGCAGGTTTTAGCAGCAAGTTAGCGTTAAACCTGAAACTACGGGACCAGTTACGATGTTATGGGAAGTTTTAAGTGCCCCATAAATAACTGTACGCATTACAAATGGATATTACATCTCAAATATTCATCTATAAAGCACATAAAATATGTTTATGCTTAGAAAGAATATAAAGAGGGCTGACTTATCATTTTTGAGGGGTACGTCCTGTTTGTTGGTAAGCGAAACATTGCTTGCCAAGTCTACATTCCAGTTTTTTCGAAGGGGTAAGACTAAAATGTAACAATGCCATGCATCAGATATTTTCTTTATGACGATGTTCCAAGGTTATATTGAAATGTGTATTTAAAGTAAACTGCTGGGCTAATCTTAAGCCGCTTTCCGACTGCAGGAACTTTCCCCAGGAACCAGGAACCTTTCGAGGAACCCTGCATGTTCCTACCATAAGAACCAGGGTATAAGTTTAGTTCCTGGGCGATTAATTTACCCCAAAAATAGTCCCTGCTCAGGGGGTAATACTTTCCAATGGACCAGGAACTTTTGGGGTGTGGCCTGCAGTGCTGAACATTTCTGCCTGGTCGAGTCCCTGCAGCGTTATTTTTAAACCACCATGTTAAAAACTTTGTGGTCACTATTTTATCATATTTAGTAAGTACTGTTTACTTTTTCATTGTGCTTTGATTGTTTTCTGCGCTTAATGATGGATACAGAGAAGAAAACATATGACTGATGACGAGGTGCAAGCTTTGCTTTGCATATTTGCCGAAGAGGACATCCAGAAAGAATTGGAAACAGCGACACACAGAACGTAAAGGTGTATGCGAAGATTTCCGCGAAACTGGCAGGTTTGAGCATTTTACATAGGCAAAATAAGTTAGGGAGAAGTTAAAGAAGTTAAAGCAAGATTACAAAAACATCAAGGACCATAATTACCCCAGTGGCTTGGACAGGAGGATAGGTAAGTGGTGTGAGTGGCTCGACGCACTGCTTTGACACCAGGCTTCTTTTTCTGGTACAACGGCAACAAGGGATTCGGCCACCACGTTTACAGAAGCCATCATGTCTCAAGAAACAGGGACAGTCTGATGATCAATCCCACGCTATTGTTTACCTTTCCAAAAGCAAATGGTTGCTATATGTTAATCGCTGGGCAATGCAGAAAGAATTCTGTATCCAACCCCCACATTTTTCGGCTTTTTATTTGCCAGAACAATTTTAAAAGGAGGCGCCAATATATTTTGGGGGGGTTTAATAAGTGAAAAGGGAGCTGAGAATTTAATATTAATATTTAATATCGCAAATGCTGTGCATGCCCTAGCAACCCGGCGTGTCGGCAGCAATATGGCTGCCGCTGTTAGGCCATTACCATGTGTGGCTGCACAAGAAATTAAACTCTAAATTTTCTTGACTGGATGTACTTTTGACATTTTTACATGCCCGAATGTTTCTCCGGGTACCCAAAGAACAAGCTAAGCAGGAAAAAGCACTCATTTCATTCGATATTGGTGGAGGTTGAATACGGAATCCTTTCAAGCAGTGCTGACGTTAACTGCTAACATCATACAATCTTGTTTTGCAAAGCAAAAGTTTGCAAATCGATCATGCAAAATTTTGTTTACACTACTGGTCAAAAGTTTTGGGACACCCCAATTTTTCCAATTTTTTATAGAAAATTATGCAGTTTAATGTCTCATTGTACTCTGGAATGAAAGCATAGATATGATAGAACAAATTAACTATTGAAGTTAAAAAAGAAATCATGGAATCAATTTATAAACCAAAATGTATTTTAAACTTTTGACTCAAAGTAGCCACCTTTGGCAGATCTAACGGCTGAACACACTCGTGGCATTCTTTCTACAATGGAAATCAAATATTCTTCAGAAAGTTCTTCCCAACTTTGTTGCAGAAGTTCCCACAAATGTGTGGCACTTGTAGGTTGCTTTTACTCTTCTGTCTAGTTCATCCCAAACCATCTTGATGAGGTTTAAGTCTGGAGACTGTGCTGGCTACTCCATGTTTTCAAGCTTACCATCTTGTTCTTTTTTTCCTAAGGTAGTTCTGGCAGAGCTTAGACGTATGTTTTGGGTCCTTATTTTGCTGTAGGATAAACCCCTGACCAACTAGGCGCATACCAGAGGGCACTGCATGGCGCTGCAGAATGCTGTGGTAGCCGTTTTGGTTCAGGGTGCCTTTCACTCTATAAGTCACTGACCCTGGATCCAGCAAAACAGCCCCAGACCGTCACACTTCCTCCTCCACGTTTGACAGTTGATGTCACACAGTGATGAACCATCCTTTTACCTACTTGACGGCACAAAAACCTGGGTAAACTTACCTTTTGTTTAAAACTTCTGACAGTTCACCACTTACTTTTGTACCATTTCAAGCTATTCGTTGGACTGGAACTGCATAATTTTCAATAAAAAACTGGAAAAATTGGGGTGTCCTAAAACTTTTGACCGGTAGTGTATGTCGTCTCAATGTTAAACCAAACCCTAATGCTGGTTGTTCTTTTAAATGTGCTTTTCAGGTGAAATGAGCCAAGGAGAGCTTACGGCAGAGACAACTGCTAAAGCTAGCTTTTTTGCTCCGATGAACACGTCGCTAAGTCTTTGAGATAAACAATTTTACATACCCCAAGACTCAATAGTGGTGGCTTGAAATGTGTGTCGCAACTTCAAACTATGCTGTTGTATTCATTGTGGTGTTATTTGGTGTTACACTTAACTTAGGCAGAGGCGGTGGAGACCAGACTCCTCCAGAGAGACTTTCAAACTGGATTCCTGGCTGTTCTTGGTCAGCTGGCACAGTTGCCGAGCCAGAAGACCTCCATTGCCCCGCCACTCAACTAATGACCAGACTGAAAAACCTGCCTTTTTACCTCTGCATGCCCGTTTTGAAATGGAGCTGACCAGGTTTTTGCAGGTTGACTTGATTTCTTTGTCATGATGCTACACCTGGACAACTGCATCAATTACTTTGGCTTTTGTGGTGCAGTCCTACTGCTGCAGCCTTGACAATAGACCAGAGATTCTCAATGGGATTGAGGTCAGGTGAATTACCAGGCAAGTCCAACACAGTTTCTGTACTGTGTTGATGAGGCAATCATATTAGTTGCATCATACAAGTGAAGAAGATGTGATGGTTCTCCCCTGCAGTCCATCCCCCTCCTGCTGTCTTTGCCTCCACTTCAACGAGCCACACCTGTTGCTCATTGAAGTGGAAGTGAAGTTTAGAGTATTTAAGAGCTGCACTGCCAATTGGCAGTGCAGCCGCATTCTGGTATTTTAGTCTTATTTGTGTTGCTGCTGCTCCCCTGTCTCTTTGTCATTTTTAAAAAGTAGATTTATTAAAATATCTTCCATTTTTCTTACCAGCCTGTGCGAGTGGGCCCAGCTTTTTACATGTCCCAGTGCCTGCCGGATTGCTTGTTGCATCCGGCGGGACTAAACCTTGACAGAAAATTCAAGAGACGTGGCTAAAAGGTACTATGCAGTGATCTTTGAGATGGTTATGTAAAACGTCCATCACTTGACATGACTATTTGCACTCCATTCAGCTCATTCAATTGACAAGCACCTTTATCCAATTAATTTGCAGAAGACTGTAATATTTTCCATATTGTGATGGGATTACATAATCAGATGCAGAATAAAGCTTACTTTATCCCATGAAGTAAAAGGAAAATATATGTAACTGGATAACAGATACCCTCACTAACATACATTTCCATCCACATTTTCATTTACTGTGAGATAAAATGTGAGGGCGTTGAATGTCAGGTGCTAATGTTAATAATTCAAGAAGAAGTTATGCAGTTCACTGCACTACAGCAAGCTCAAGAACCTCATCAGACCTGTGCGCGTGTCTAGCCCCTCTGCCTCTACAGTAGCAGATGGAACCCCCTCAGACTGGTGCAACGCAGTGGTAGCCCATTCTTCTCTGTATTCATCCCCATTCATTTCACACGGGTTATACAGAACACAGCACACCATCACCATGGATCTAACAATGTCTATGTTGCAGTTATTTCATTTTAGCATGCACCTCCGTTTGCCCTTCAGTCTGCCAAATGCATTCTCCACAGTCACCCTGGCTCTGCTTGTCTTGTGGTTGTATACAATTTGCTGGGGTATATATCGTCCATTGTCTGTGAAAGGCTTCATCAGCCAGTTTTTCAAAGGATAGGCTGCATCACGGAGTAGATAGTAACCTACATTTTGTCCACCAATGTTCTTTGTTTGATGAGGCTGTAGCAGGCCCCTGACTACCAGACCCCACAATCCTGACAGGCGAAGCACTCTGGCCTCATGCAAGCTTCCTGGTGCTCCAACAAAAACATTCCAAAAGAGTCCCCTGCCATCCAGAACATCCTAGGGACGATTGAATGCCAGCCTTTGCAATTGAAATACTCTGTGTGGTATTCCTCTGGTTCGAGAATTGGGATGTGGGGTCCATCAATTGCACCCAAACACTGAGGCAGCTCCCATCTGCATTCAAAATATTGCCATTTCCTTCAACCTCTTTCTGGTCGCTGTATAACTTCGGCATGAGTACCGTCTCCACAGCAGAGCAGAAGTCGTGTACACAGGTGCACACCGTAGATATGCCGACTCCAAACAAATGAGAGATGCCCCTGTACTCGGAATTGGTACCAAGTTTCCATAGTGTAATGGTGACTCTTTTATGCATGGATATACAGTAGCAGTAGTTTGTGTCAAGTTCTTCTTGAAGCCTATGGCAGAGGTACTGAAATGTGTCCTTAGAAATCCAAAAATTCTGTATCCACTGGGTCTCCATGAAAGTCAGAGCCACGGTTTCCCACCATACTGTAGCTCTATTGTGCACCCAGGTGCTGGGCGAAACAGGGCGCATTCTGTAGTATTTGTGTATCTGAAACAGACATAGAGACACCAAAAATAAGCTTATGTGGCCTACAATAAAATTACCAGCAATTTTATTCACTTGATATCATAACTACTTGACATGATTACTTACCTGTCGTGTTCTTTGTGCCCAATGACGAGACTGCATCTCATCCAACTCTCGGTCGATCTCTGCCTTGGCTCATGAAATCCATGTTCGCACTTTAAGTTGAGCATTTCGGGCATTTTGAATCCACTTTGCAGCAAGCACGCGCCTCCTTGCCAAAGTGGATTCAATGAATCCATTTGCAATGTGATAAAGCACAATCAGCAAAACTAAAACTTGAGTATCCTGCATGGATATCCTCCACTAGCAGAACTGATCATGTCAGACTGCATTGCATGGAGTGATCATTATGGCCTTCGTTTTCTTATCGCCACCTACCAGACTGGCAGTTTATTGCAGTTACTTACAGCTTACTTGTTCTTGGTTATTTTCCTTTATTAACACGTTTTCCAATTACAGTACAAGAATTATCCATTGGCAATTAAAGACAGCTTCCTTCTTAAAATGATCGAAAAGCGATGAACTAATAGGTTAATTCAGTTCAAAAAGATAATTTAGGCTATTACTAATATGCCTTCCAAAAGGGAAATTGTTCTGGAACTTCCATGTTACCTTTTCCGCACACCTGGGGCCTCATTTATAAACGGTGCGTAGGCAGAAAAAAGATGCATACGTCACTTTCTTTGCAGATTTCTGATTCATAAAAACAAGCTTGACATTAAAAAACGGGAAAATTATTAAGCTTATGCACAATGTCAATAAATTCCATTTTCATCCTGATTAAATTTATTAAAATTGCAGGCAGTTTATTTTACCCATAGGTATGTAAATTAAGTTATATTCTACTAAATGCCATTTTAATTTTTTGTGCATATGTATTATTTCAGTATGAAATTCACGCAAATTTTTGTAAATAAGGCCCCAGGCGATATTACCAGTGCGGCAAAGAGAAATGATTGCGTGTGACTTTCGTTAATGAGACACTCTCTCCAGTAAATCAGAGCACAGCTTAATCGGGGAACAAACTGCTTCGTCCGTCCCTACCCACTTATGTGGAGAATGTGTGCAATTTTTTTTCAGTAGGGCTTATCAGAGTTAGCTTTGTGTAGATGTCACAGCTATATTTAAGCACGCAGGTAGAGCAGGAAAACAAACCCGATGTTGGGGATTCTTTTTGTACTGTAAATAAATGGTTTGTTGACAGCAAACCAATGCTTAATTCCACTTGTTCATCTAATATTTTTTGTACACCTTGATCATCTGATCTTGGCATGCCAAACCCAGTTGGAAAGTGCTATGTATGAGCTACAACATATTAAACTTTCAGATCTCTTGGTCTGTTTTAAGACCCAAAAAACCAAACCAAAGCAAAATTCACATAAAAAACATCTTGCGGTTAGCGTTTATCGTTTGCTTCCACTAATTATTTTTGCTGTTTAGCGGTTTTTGTGTTATCAAAGTTAACTTTTAAATTAGCAGATTAGCAGTTATTGAAGCTAACTTTTTGCTTAGCTGTGCCCACTACTGACCTTAACTGTATAATTTAAAGAGAACGTTGACGTTAAGAGTGAAGGACTATCACTGCCCCCCCTGCAGCATCCAGAATAGACTATTCAATGGATTATTTGCGCGATTGCTTGACCAGCAGCCCATCAACCAAACAACCAATCGACCAGTCGACTAAATGCGGTCAGCCCGAGTCCACATGATGCACAAAATAAGAATCATCGACAGGACGCAAAATAAACATTTTTTCTTTCTCAGGGTTACTGCAAACTATTCTTGTAAAGAGAAGACTAAATAGAATGCTTTGATAAAGTATTTGACCCCTTCTTTATTTCTTCTATTTTTGCATATTTTGTTGCACTTCAATGTTTCAGATCATCAGACCAATTTTAATATCAGATAAAGATATCCCAAGTAAACACGAAACGCAGTTTTTAAATGAAGACTTCATTCATCGATGAAATAAGCAATTAAATCGTACCTGCAAATAAGTAATTAAATAAACAAACTTAATTCCTTTTCACTTGAGATACCCAGGCATGATTATTGCCAGCCCTGTTGAATCTAAACGTCACTTAAATGGAACCTGTCTGACAATAGGAAGTAGGCAAAAACAGCATATGATGCCATGATCTGACGAAATTTAAATACAGATGAGAAAGTCGTTCAAATTCATCAGTCTGGAACAGTTTACAAAGCCATCCCTAATGCTGTGGGACTCCAGCGAACCAGGCGCAGATAGTCTTCTGTGGTTCACATGGTTTATTGAAGTCAAAATCAGGGTCAGGCAGTCTGAGTCAATGACCAGAAGTGGGATTATGGTACAAAATCACTGGGCAAGAATCAGATCAATAACAGGCAGAAACACAAAAAAACCTGCGAAATAGAATATAGTACAGAAACGAAGACAAAATTCAAAACCAGAGGTCAGGCAGAATCCTAACCAGAAGGCAAAGAGATGCAGAAGCGCAATCCAAAGAACTTGGAAACCACAAAACAACAGAGGTCAAAGCACAGGAAATTGGACTCGGAAAAAAGATTTGTTTGAAACAGAGCACACAAATAGGCCACATAAAACGGTCATCTTTGGCTCTTTTTTTTTTTTTACCTGAATAACCAGCATGTCCTGGCGCAAATCATCTCCATGCTTGAAGATGATGCCCACAGCTGGGTTGGGGGGACCCTCTGAGGATGCAGAGGAAAACTCAAGCCACAATGGCTTCTTCTTGGAAGCCATAACCTTGCATTTTTCCAGCTGGTAGGAATTTGAATTACAGGAGAAAGGCAGATGAAAATCTCAGAGAGAGTTTGCATTAGATAGAGAACATTAAAGAACATTTCCAATCACAACAATTGAGCCCCTAAGAGCCATACTGGGCCAACCCATGTTGTGGAACTTTTGAGAAAATGGGACTCAAAGTTGCCAGCCTCCTGTGTCATCTAGAGTATCTGGGAACTAGAAACACTGCTTATGTTAAAAACTCAAGATATGTACAATTACGTGATGCACTTCTTATGCAGGTTTTGGATGCCCTACTGGTTCATTTTAAGTGAAACCTACCTCCTTCTGAAGAGGAACCATCATCTTCTGATTCATTTGGGACAAACCCGAGGTCTCCATTATCTTCCACTTCACCATCATCATCAATCATAGCAAGCAGTTCCTCATCAGTGAGATACCGAGCCGCCATGTTTACATTGAATTATGGAAAAGTTTTGGGGTGGTCCACTATGGCTAAGGCAGTGCAGTGCATATGTACAGGGGCAGAGAGGACGTTTGCTTGTATGAACAATCCGTGTGGGCAGATTGTGTTGGCTCATTTAGGAAATATAGATCTCAGTTTTCTGCACATGCTGACTACCTCAACTCAATTTCGCCAAAAGTGCGGGATGGCCCGGTATGGTTCTTAGGGGCTCAATTCTTAATCCAACTTCCATGAAAAATGAACCCACTGACCTGAGCTGTGGGGAATATGTAACATATGACTTAAGACAGGTTTACATATTCAACGCACCAGTATAGGCCCAGCCTTGACACGGGGGTCAAATGGCACCTGAAAGTCCTCTGGCAGTTTGCAAGAAGCCAGAATTTTCTGTAACATGTTAGCAGCTGAAGTGAAACAAAACAAAAGAATACATACATTCAAGCTTTGCATCTTGAATACATTCAAAATACAAAATCCAAGATGATTCAGCCTTCACATCACATTGTGTAAGCTCTCTTTTAGTTTCCCTTCAACATTTAATTGGCACACAATCCCGCTGCATGAAAACAAATACAAAACTAGACCATTTTCATAGTCTTCCTCTCAGGTTCTGAGGGTGGTAAGAGGCTTTTGTCAACCTAATTGTTTCAATCTATCTTATGAGTCAATGCTCTGGGCAGTAGTTTTTACACTAGCTCAAACACATTCCTCAACCCTGCTGTTATCCATGATCAACAGAAGTGGATTGCAACTGCACGCAGCACTTAACCATTTGGTGGGAGGTCAGTCTTTCCAGGGAACTGTTTCTTGAATTCATTCTTGATTTCAATAGCCACTTCCTGCAATGTCTCCACTAGCTGCACCTGTCGCTGGAAACTGTCCAGCATGGCTTGACCAGATCCCAGTAGATAAGCCTCCAGAACCACAGCCAGTCGTTGCCGGAAATATGGTGATCCAGTAACCTCACTTCTGACGTACCAGAAAAAGTAGTGACCTATTCTCTTACTCTGAGCACAAAAGAATAAAAATTAGACTTATAATCGGCATAATTATTTTAAAGTTTTCCCCGAATTAAACATCACATTTGCTTATATGAAATTTGGCCCTCTTACATTTCAGAAAGGTAGCATTGCAGAATACTAGTTGGATATCACACACTTATCCTTTTTGTCATCATGTACAGCAGCCACCACGAGACTCCTAGTCAATGATCCCAGTGAATGATATGTACAGGAGCAACCAAAAAGGCAGCTTTTATTAGTTGACTGAACCATACAGTTATTGGTTAAATTAACCAAAACTCTAGACAACTGTCGGAGAATTCACTCTTTCAAATGACCTATTCTTAAAAAAGGATGTTCTATAAACATTTCCAGCTCCTGATGAGATGACAACCCACACTGAGAGCAATGAATATGCTTGTCAAAATAGGAAAGTGCCACTTACTCCAAGTGCTCTTCGAATGAGGAATCTGGCTAGATAGCTGTCATGATAAGGTTCAAACTTCAAGGTCTGATTGAAAGAGATAAAACATAAATGTCAAAAGGATAACCAGTTGTACTGAAACATACAGTACATAAAATTCTTTATAATATTTACCTCTAAAGGACAATCTATTAATAAAATTTTCAGTATGGATTTTGAAAAAATGACATTTTCTCATGAGCAAAAATGGCAAGCTCCAGTAAATTTTAAAAAGGAACAAAGTTGTGTTTTCTCAAAGTGAAACAATTTTGATGAGTTTCAATGTGAATTTACACAGAATATGAGTGTGCACACAGGGAGTTAAAAGATTTCACAGTGATTGATGTGATTTCATTATTGCCACTGAAGTTACATGAACTTCCTGCTCATTGTGGTTTCCAGCTCTGCAACCCTAACAAAGAATAAGCTGCTATAAAATATATGGATGGAGGGTGCGTAGAATCTATGAAACAATAAGCTGGATAGAGAATGGATGGATGGAGGTTACGTAGACTGTGAAATAGCAAAATGGTTTGATAGTGTATGGACAGAGGTTGCGTAGCCTCTGATAAAAAAATAAGCTAGTAATACAATGGATAGATGGAGGTTGCATAGAGTATGTAATAATTAGCTGACTATATACTAGGAGTCAAATTTGCATAGACTGTGAAAAAATTAGCTCAATATATTATGGATAAAGGTTGCATAAACTGTAAAATAATAAGCAGGTTAGATGAAGTATGGATAGAGGTTACATAGCCTCTGTGGAATCTTATATCTGTGCGCATGCTCATACGACGTGTGATGTCACAGTGAATGTGATTTACTATTTTTTCAATCAAATTTTAATGGCTTTAAAATATAGATGCTGCACACAAAAACAAAAGTATAACTTCATCACAAAATCCATGAAAATTTCATGAAAGTTGGAACAGCATTGAAAATAGAAGTAAAAAAAAAATTTGAATCATCTTCTAATCTGTCAGTCTTGATCTTTGACTGGTATTAAATTGAGAATACATCAAAGGTAAGTTATTTAAAGTTGTTTCACCTTATCAACTATTGCTTTTCTTTTTTCATTTGGAAATACATTATACATTCTGAATTTTATGCTTGACAACACCTCCCACATAAAGTTGAGGCAAGAAAATATCAGGCTTGGGAAGTAGTGGAAAGTTAATAATATTTGAATATGTGTTGAACAGTTAATGTTTTCTTGCTTTGGCCCAATCATCCTCAAGCAAGGATTGGTTGAGGTTTGCCACTTATCTTGTTAGAGTATTCAATCACGCAGTTTGTTGCAGTATAAGAGCAATATAACATGCTACAGCAAGAATCTCACCCTCTTTACTTCATAATTGTCATGGTTTGGAGGCTTTTAGAGCTTTCTTTTGTAGCTCTCGTCCGGGACGATATCGTTTTGCTCTCAATTGGATTCTTTGGCCAGCTGGCATTAATTGGGGGCGTCGCCCGGATTCTATTTAAGCCCTAGTTCCGCCTCACTTCCCTTGCTAGAGTGTCAGTGTTATGTTTGCACTTTAGCCAGTAAGGACTCTAGTAAGAGAGTTGTTAGGGTTTAGCTGCATATTTGAGGAAGAGTTCTAGATAGCAAGGGAATCTTTCTGTTTCTTCCTCTTTCTCTGCACCGTCTGGTGCCTATTTCTTTTGTCTCGGTTTCCGAGACTTTTTCCCTTTCTATTCGTCCTGTCTAGCTCACCTTGCTTCATTGCCTTGGATGACACCTAGGTCCGTTGGAAGCGCGAGCCTCACTCTCTATTTTATTTGTGTTTTCTCTCGCTCATCTGTGTGTCCCCTTTTGTTCTGGCCGCTGCGTTTGGCGTCTCAGCTCACCAGCCATCACAGTACACTCTAGCCAACATGGAGACATCAGCGGTGGCCGAGATTAAAAGGGCTGTTGCCAGCCAGCAAGATATGCTGGCTGGTTTCGCTAAAGGCCTTTCAGGTTTGGGTAATCAGCAGGCTGAGTTAGCGGAGAGACTCCGCCTTCAAGAGAATTCGCTTCAGAATCATGAGAGCGCTCTGTTAAGCTTGACCGAGAGTGTCAGGTCTCTGTCTACACAAGTTTCACAAAATGTTGCACAAGCATCACCCATACACCTTCCCCGAGAACCTAAGTTGCAATTGCCCCAAAGATATAGTGGCGAGGCCGGAAAATGTAAGGATTTCTTCGTCCAATGTGAAATATTTTTTAAGGCTCAGCCGTCACGATTTGTTAATGAGGATTCTCGGGTGGCATTTATATTATCCCTATTGGCTGGCACAGCACTCACTTGGGTCGGCCCACAAATCAGATCTAATTCAGCAGTCATAAATTCTGTGGAGGCTCTTGTTAGGGAGATGGTGTCAGTATTTGATCAAGATGTTTGTGGTCAGGACGCAGCTACGCGTTTGATGCACCTTAAACAGGGCAAAGAAAGTGCAGCTGAGTTCTCTATCGCATTTCGCTCTCTAGCTACAGAGACAGGCTGGCTGGAGGCTCCTCTTATAACTGTGTTCAGTCATGCTCTTAATGAGGAGATAAAGGACGCGTTGGCTACATTGGAACCCTGTTTGACTTAAGACTCATTAGTTCGTACTGCTGTGCGAATTGACAAACGCATACGCGAACGTAACAGGGATAAGCTAAACAGATTGCCGCTTGCTGACAACAGGGCTAAAGTTGCAAGTGGCGAGTGTGCGGCTCCTATTCCACCCACTGAAAATTCTACTCCGGTTGATCCCATGCAAGTTGATAGTTCGTTTGACAGTCGGACTAATAAACCTACTCGCTGAAGAATAATCTGCTTTAATTGTAATAAGCCAGGTCATACCCGTCCACGTTGTCCGAAGCTTCAGGGAAACGGAAAACCCATCTAGCGATGTGGGGGGCGCTAGAGGGGCAGACCCAATTTCCCTTCTGAACACTAATCCCTGTTGAACTGACTGTGGGGAGCAAGAGAGTTACTATTGAAGCGTTCGTGGGTTCGGGCACAGTAAATTGTTTCATGGATATTGGATGGGCTAGGAAGCACTCCGTTCCCACCGTTATGCTTTCACAGCCACGCTCTGTCAGAACTTTGGACAGTCGCCCGCTTGGTTTGGGAGTTATAACCAAAGTTTCTGAACCGCTAAATATGTCTATAATATAATATATAAAATAATTTCCTTTGGTGGCCACTCTGAGGAGGTTCGGTTTTTTATTATCAGTTCCCCTGCTTTTCCCATTGTTTTAGAGCATTCTTGGTTACGGGATCATAGACCTTGCATCAGTTGGGGGGAACAGATCAATCCTGTCGTCCGCTGGGGCACCAATTGCAACTCTCATTGTAGAGATAATGAGACTTGTCGTCCCAGACATCAAGCTATGGGGGAGGCTGATGCCTGGAGCGAGTCTGAGGAGGTTTTCTCACCGTACCCTCCTAGACTAGAAAAAGGGGCAGAGGAGGGGTTGGAATGGGACCTCAATTTGATTGGCAACGGCCAGAGAACGATTACCTTTCAGAGGATTTTAGCGATTCTGAATCAGTTACGGAGATATTAGATTCTGAGCAGGGTGAGGACTTTGGGGCAACCCTGAACTTTAGCTTGCCTTCTAATGTTCCTAATGACTATGCTGATCTTGCCGAAGTGTTTAGTAAACAACGAGCATCAACGTTACCTCCCCATCGTCCGTACGACTGCGAGATCAATCTCTACCCTGGTACAACTCCTCCTAGGGGTTCGCTATACTCGCTGTCAGGACCTGAGCGTAAAGCCATGCGAGAGTATATTCAGGAAGCTCTTGCTAATGGTTTTATTCAGCCGTCCACGTCTCCTGCCGGAGCGGGATTTTTTTTTGTGGGAAAGAAGGATGGCGGTCTGAGACCCTGTATTGATTATAGGGGTTTGAATAAGATCACCATTAAAAACCGGTACTCCCTGCCGTTAATGAATTCCGTGTTTGAAAGTCTGCAGGAGGCGTCATTTTTTACGAAGCTATATCTTCGTAATGCTTATAACTTGGTTCACATTCGAGAGGGGGACGAATGGAAGACTGCTTTTAACACTCATGACGGGTACTACGAATATTTGGTCTTACCGTTCAGCTTGGTTAACGCCCCCTCGGTGTTTCAGGCGCTCGTTAATGACGTCCTCTGAGAGATGTTGGAGAAATTCGTCTTCGTTTATCTTGACGACATTTTGATTTTTTCTTCAACACTCTCGGAGCATAAACAACACATCAGACGTGTGCTTGAGGCCCTCCTAAATGCAAAGCTTTTTGTCAAGGCTGAGAAATGTGTTTTTCACGCCCAAACTGTCTCGTTCCTGGGCTTTATTGTTTCTAAGGGGTCGGTTCGTATGGACCCGGACAAGGTGGCTGTGGTCAGGAATTGGCCTGCGCCTCAGAGTGTTAAGGAGGTTCAACGCTTCCTGGGCTTTGCTAATTTTTATAGGAGGTTTATTCATAATTTTAGCGCGGTTGCTGCCCCCATTATTGCGCTTGCCAAGAAGAATACCTCCTCAGTGTTTTTTTGGTCTCCAGCAGTTGAGGCTGCCTTTCAGGAATTAAAGAAATGTTTTTGCTCAGAGCCCATTCTGGTTTTGCCCGATCCCTCCCTCCCATTTGCTGTGGAGGTAGATGCTTCGGAGGTGGGCATGGGTGCCATTTTGTCCCAGCGCCCTTGTTGGGATAATAGGCTACACCCATGCGCACACTTCTCCTGGTCTTTGTCCGCCGCGGAACGCAATTACAGCATTGGTGACCAGGAGTTATTGGCGGTCAAGCTGGCGCTTGAGGAGTGGCGCCACTGGTTGGAGGGAGTTTAACACCCTTTTGTGGTGTGGACCGACCATGAAAACCTCCAGTATATTCAGCAAACTAAGCGACGTAATTCCCGGCAGGCGCGGTGGTCATTATTCTTTAACTGCTTTGATTTTACACTGACCTATCACCCGGGCTCTAAAAACATTAAGCCTGACGCCCTGTCACGGATTTACGACCGCTCTGACCGTGATCCTACCCCGGAGCCAGTTATCCTGGCTGCTCAGGTTGTTTCACCCGTTCAGTGGGAGATTGAGGCAGTGGTTCAGGAGGCTTTAAAGACTGACCCTGGTCCTGGGGGGGAGCCTCCTGGCTGTTTGTTTGTTCCACCTACAGTTAGGCCACAGGTCCTCCAGTGGGGACATTCTTCCCACTTGGCTGGGCACCCGGGGGCCCATCGGACCAAGCAGTTCCTGGCCCGACGTTTTTGGTGGCCTGGTATGATGAGAGACATTCGGGAATTTGTTGCTGCTTGTGGCACATGCTCCAGGAACAAGACTTCCCACCTCTCTCCCTCTGGTTTGCTGCGACCTTTGCCCATTCCCAGGCGTCCTTGGACGCATATTGTGTTGGACTTCGTAACGGGGCTACCTGTATCTGACGGCAACACGGTCATCCTGGTTGTGGTTGACCGTTTTTCTAAGGCTGCTCATTTGTCGCGCTGCCCAAGCTGCCTTCAGCGCGGGAGACGGCCCTTCTTGTGGTTAACCATGTGTTCCAGCTGCATGGGCTTCCACAAGATGTGGTCTCTGATGGAGGCCCTCAGTTTACGGCCAGATTCTGGCAGGCATTTTGTAAGCAGTTGGGGGCCACTGTGAGTCTCTCCTCTGGGTTTCACCCAGAGACCAATGGGCAGACGGAACGTACTAATCAGTCCTTAGAAAACACTCTTCTATGTTTGGCGGCGGATAATCCCTCCTCATGGAGTCGATTTTTAGCATGGGCCGAGTATTCCCATAACTCACTGAGTAATTCCTCCATGGGTCTTTCCCCGTTTGAAGCTCAGGTGGGTCACCAACCCCCACTGTTTCCTGAGACTGAGAATGATTCCGAGGTTCCCTCGGTCAACCATTTCATTCGTCGCTGGCGGTCGGTTTGGACCAGGGTCCGTTCATCTCTGTTGCGCTCGGGGCTCAAACAAAAATCCGCCGCTGATAGAAGGTGTTGTTTGGCCCCATCTTATCCGGTTGGGCAGAGAGTTTAGCTGTCTACCCGGGACCTCCCCTTGAAGGTAGAATCCCGGAAACTGGCGCCCCGCTATATTGGCCCGTTCAAGATTGTGCGGAAGATCAATCCAGTCACGGTCCAGTTAAAGCTCCCGAGATCTTTACGCATCCATCCATCATTCCATGTCTCTCGGATTAAGCCAGTTAGCACTAGCGTCCTGGTTCCTGCCGACACACCCCCACCGCCACCGTGAATGGTTGAGGGGGGGCCGGTTTACACCGTGCGCCGCATTCTTGCCGAGAGGCGTGTTGGTCGTGGGGTCCAGTTCCTCGTGGACTGGGAGGGATATGGCCCCGAGGAATGCTGCTGGGTCCCTTCGCGGGATATTCTGGATCCCACGCTAATTTCTGAGTTCCGCGCTTGGGGTTCCTTGGGGACTTCTGGAGCTGTCCCTTAGAGGGGAGGGTCCTGTCATGGTTTGGAGGCTTTTAGAGCTTTCTTTTGTTGCTCTCGTCCGGGACGATATTGTTTTGCTCTCAATCGGATTCTTTGGCCAGCTGGCATTAATTGGGGGCGTCGCCCGGATTCTATTTAAGCCCTAGTTCCGCCTCACTTCCCTTGCTAGAGTGTCAGTGTTATGTTTGCACTTTAGCCAGTAAGGTCTCTAGTAAGAGAGTTGTTAGGGTTTAGCTGCATATTTGAGGAAGAGTTCTAGATAGCAAGGGAATCTTTCTGTTTCTTCCTCTTTCTCTGCACCGTCTGGTGCCTATTTTTTTTGTCTCGGTTTCCGAGACTTTTTCCCTTTCTATTCGTCCTGTCTAGCTCGCCTTGCTTCCTTGCCTCGGACGACACCTAGGCCCGTTAGAAGCGCGAGCCTCACTCTCTATTTTATTTGTGTTTTCTCTCGCTCATCTGCGTGTCCCCTTTTGTTCTGGCCGCTGAGTTTGGCATCTCAGCTCACCAGCCATCACAATAATATTATAAAAAGATTCAAAAAGTCCAGAGCAATCTCTATGCGTGAGCATAGAGTCAAAAGCTGATACAGATTTCAGACATGATTTTGTGATGTATACAAGATGGGTTCAGGAATACTTTAAAAAACCACTGTCAATAGAAACCATTCACTGTTGCTTGCACAAACGCTTTTTACCATAGGACCTACAGTCTGCCAGAAAATGGCAGTATTTCGGACAGTGTCACTGACCAACTCCCCCATAGGCAGCCATTATAACAGGAGCATATATGGGGACACTCAGCAGAGTCTCCTCTCGTTCACAGTATTTTTGTTTCCACCACAGGACCTACAGTCTGCCAGAAAATGGCAGTAGTTCGGACAGTGTCACAGATGATTTCTTTGAATTCCTCTCTGTCTCACAGCGCCTGTGAGACAGCAAGCACACAGGGGTGCTGCTGTCTCCATACAGACAGGCACACACATAGAGGAGCTGCTGTTTCAGACTCATGCACGCGCGCACACACACACACACACACACATACACACATCTGTCTGTGTTTCTCACTGGTAAAAATACAGTGTCAGCGATTAAACAGGCCGGTGTATACCAATTTCAGAGCGTGATGCGCTAGGAAATTTGTCCTTTAAACAATGTCAGATGATACCTGTGTGTTTGTTTGTGTGTGTGAGAGAGAGAGAGAGAAAGAAAGAGAGAGAGAGAGACAGACTAACTGCCTCCACTCTGCCAGACTGCCACTCTAGTGTGTGTGTGTGTGTGTGTGTGTGTGTGTGTTTGTGTGTGAGAGAGAGAGACATTACTTTTAACTGTAGCGTCAACATTTTAGCAAGCACATTCTCGAGGTTTGTCCTAACGAACGCAGTTCTAGTTACTTCAACCCACGGAGTGAGCGTGAAGTACTGTTTTTAGCGGCTCTGTGTGTTTGTTTGTTTGTCTGTCTGTTTGTGTTTCCGCACTTGCCAATATTTGCGTGAATGGGGTGAAGTCTCCCATCTCTGATTGCCTTGTTATGTGCTTGCCATAGGTAAGCAACATATTGTTCTTCTTAAGTCCGTTTCTTTCATTATTTTTCCATTTCAACAATTCGGTTGTCCCGTATCAACTGCCCGAGCGTTCGTGATAGAGACGCAGTTCAAACGCCGAAACGTCCAGCCCGATCGTGTCCCCCGGCCTTGTATAAACGGTTGCATAACCCCTTTTCATTCTTTCGCAATCCCTGTTTTTCATCCCTTCTTTTTTCCCATACAAGTCAATGGGCGGAATCTTTGTATCAATGGGCGGAATGTTTGCGCACTCAAGAATTTAGAGTGGAGAGAGGCAAAAAAATGACTCGGAGAAAAATTTTGAAATCGCTCCCCCGGCCACAATTTCCAACGTACACACACAAATTATAAATCAGAACGTAGGAAAATTTGTGCAGGCCTGAAAAATGTCACTTTGGAAGAAAACAGACAAAGGGTTGAGACTCTAGGTGCCCCCAAGCGACAGGAGCGCAGACCAACTGCCCCATAGACTGCCATTATAACAGGAGCAGAAAAGTTTTGGAAGAAAGCAGAAAAACACCTTTTCTTAAATCGCCACCCTGACCATAAACTTGACACTACAAAAAAAAAAAGCATGGGGACGCTCAGCAGAGTCTTTTCTCACTCACGATGTCTTTGTTTTCACCATAGGACCTACGGTCTGCCAGAAAATGGTGGTAGTTCGGACAGTGTCACTTGTCACTAACGATTTCTTTGAATTCCTTTCTGTCTCACAGTGCCTGCAAGACAGCAAACACACAGGGGTGCTGCTGTCTCCATAGAGACACGCATGCACAAAGAGAGGCTGCTGTGTCAGGCTCAAGTGCACACACACAAACACATCTGTCTGTTTCTCACTGGTAAAAATAAAGCATCAGCAATTAAACAGGCCAGCTTCACGCTCTGAAATTTGTCCTTTAAACAATGTCAGATGATACCTGTGTGTGTGTTTGTGTGTGTGAGAGAGAGATAGAGAGAGAGAGAGAGAGAGACAGACAAACTAACTACCTACACTCTGCCAGACTGCCACTCTATTGTGTGTGTGTGTGTGAGAGAGAGAGACAGACAGACAGACAGACAAACTACCTACACTCTGCCAGACTGCCACTCTAGTGTGTGTGTGAGAGAGACATTGCTTTTAACTTTGAGCAACAACAATTTAGCAAGCACATTAACAAGGTTCATCCTGATGAAATGCAATTCTAGTTTTTATTTTTATTTTTCCATTTCAACACATTCGGTTGTCCCATATCAACTGCTCGAGCGTCCGCAATAGAGACGCGATTCAAACGCTGAAAAGTCCGGACCGACCGTGTCTCTCGGCCTTGTATAAATGATTGCATAACCCCTTTTCATTCTTTCGCAATCCCTGTTTTTCATCCCTTCTTTTTTCCTATACAAGTCAATGGGCGGAATATTTGCGCACTCTAGGATTTAGAGAGAAGAGAGGCAAAAAAATGACTCCGAAAAAATGTTTAAATCGCTCCCCCGGCTACAATTTCCAACGTATACACAAAATTTCTACATCAAAACGTAGGAATATTTGTGCAGGCCTGAAAAATGTCACTTTGGAAGAAACCAGACAAAGGGTTAAGACTCTAGGCACCCCCAAGCGAAAGGAGCGCTGACCAACTGCCCCATAGACAGCCATTATAACAGGAGAAAGTTGAAGAACACCTTTTTTGAAATCGCCATCCTGACCACATACTTGACCCTTCAAAAAAAAACAAAACATGGGGACGCTCAGCAGCGTCTCCTCTCGCTCGCCATGTTTTTGTTTTTACCATAGGACCTACGGTCTGCCAGAAAATGGCAGTAGTTCGGACAGTGTCACTGACCAAGTGCCCCATAGGAAGCAATTATAACAGGAGCAGAAAAATTTGGGAAGAAAGTTGAAAAACACCTTTTTTGAAATCGCCATCCTGACCACATACTTGATACTACAAGAAAAAAAAATAGGGTGACGATCAGCAGAGTCTCCTCTCACTCACAATATTTTTGTTTTCACCATAGGACCTACGGTCTGCCAGAAAAATGGTTGTATTTAGGACAGCGTCAGTGATGATTTTTTGCTTTACTTTCTGTCTCACAGCACCTGTGAGATCACCATGGCAAACACAGGGGTGCTGCTGTCTCCATAGAGACACGCACACACATCGAGGAGCTGCTGTGTCAGACTCACGCACACACACACACACACACACACACACTTGTCTGTCTTTCTCATTGTTTTAAATGCAGCGTCAGCGATTAAACAGGCCAGGATAGACAAATTTCAGAGCGAGAAGCCCTCTGAAATTTGTCCTTTAAACAGTGTCAGATGATACCTGTGTGTGTGTGTGTGTGTGTGTGTGTGTGAGAGAGAGAGAGAGACAGAAAGACAGATAGACTGACTGACTCAAACTCTAGTGTGTGTGAGAGACATTGCTTTTAACTTTAGCGTCAACATTTCAGCAAGCACACTCTCGAGGTCTGTCCTGACGAAACGCAGTTCTACAACCCCAATTCCGAAATAGTTGGGACGTAGTGTAAATTGTGAATAAAATCAAAATGCAATGACTTTCTGATCACATGAGCCAATATGTTATTTACAATTGGCATGGTTTTGGAGGCTGGTGGTGGCTTTGAGAGCTTTCTTGGTTGCTCTCATCCGGGACGATATTGGTTTGCCCACAATCGAATTCTTGGGCCAGCTGGCATTAATTGGGGGCGTCGCCCAGATTCTATTTAAGCCCAAGTTCCGCCTCGCTGCCCTTGCTAGATTGTCAGTGTTTTGTTTGCACTAAAGCTGGTAAGGTCTCTAGTGAGAAAGTTGTTGAGGTATTAGCTGCAAAAGAGGAAAGTGCTAGATAGCAAGGGAATCTTTCTGTTTTTTTCCTCTTTCTGGGCACCATCTGGTGCTAATTCTTTTTATCTCAGTTTCCGAGATTTTTTCCCTTTCAATTAGTTCTGTTGAACTCGCTTTGCTTCCTTATTGTTTCATGGACTGGATCTAGGTCCTTTGGAAGCGCGAGTCTCCCTCTCTGATTTCTGTTAGTGTTTGTCTCTTATTTTGTCATCCTTCATTTCGTTCCGGCCTCAGCATTTGGCGTCTCATAAAACTGACCATCACAGTACACTCTAGCCAAACATGGAGACATCAGCTGTGGCCAAGATCGAAAAGGTTGTCACCAGCCAGCAAGCTATGCTGTCTGGTTTCGGCAAAGGGCTTTCCAGCCTGGGTAACCAGCAGGCTGGTTTGGCTGAGAGACTCCGCCTTCTGGAGAATTTGTTGCAGAAACAGGGAGAAACTAAACAGATTGCCGATTGCGGACAACGGGGCCAAGGTTGCTAGTGGCGAGTGTGCGGCTCCCATTCCATCCACTGAAAATTCCACTCCGGTTGAGTCCATGCAAGTAGATGGCTCATTTGAGAGCCGGACTCATAAACCTGCTCGCAGAAGAATAATCTGCTTTAATCGTAATAAACCGGGTCATATCCGCCCACGTTGCCCAAAGCTTCAGAGAAGCAGGAAATCCCTTTAGCGATCTGGGGGGCACTAGAGGGGCAGACCCAATTTCCCTTCCAAACTCTAATCCCTGTTGAACTGACTGTGGGGAGCAAGAGTTATTACCGAAGCGTTCGTGTATTCGGCCGCCGTAAATTGTTTTATGGATGTTGAGTGGGCTAGAAGGCACTCCGTTCCCACCTATTCTCTCTCACAGCCACGCTCTGTGAGAACTTTGGACAGTCGCCTGCTTGGAACGGGAGTTAAAAGCAAAGTTTCTGAACCGCTTAATATGTTCATTTCTTTTGGTGGCCATTCTGAGGAGGTTTAGTTTTTTATTATCAGTTCCCCTGCTTTTCCCATTGTTTTGGGACATTCTTGGCTACGGGAACATAGACCTTGCATCACTTGGGGGGAACAGAATAATACTATCGTCCACTGGGGCACCAATTGTAGGTCTCATTGTAGAGAGAATGTGACTTGTTTTCCCAGACATCAAGCTATGGGGCAGGCTGATGCCTGGAGCGAGTGTGAGGAGGTTGTCTCACCGTACCCTCCTAAACTAGAAAGAGGGGCAGAGGAGGGGTTGGAGTGGGATCCTCAATTTGATTGGCAACAGCCAAAGGACGATTACCTTTTAGATGATTTTTTCGATTCTGAATCAGTCACTGAGACGTTAGATTCTGACCAGAGTGAAGAATTTGGGGCCACCCTGAACTTTAGTTTGCCTCCTAATGTTCCTAATGATTATGCTGATCTCGCCGAGGTTTTTAGTAAACAACGAGCATCGACGTTACCTCCCCATCGTCCATACGATTGCGAGATCAATCTCTACCACTCCTCCTAGAGGTTCACTATACTCGCTGTCAGGGCCTGAACGTAAAGCCATGCGAGAATATATTCAGGAAGCTCTCGCTAATGGTTTTATTCGGCCGTCCACGTCTCCTGCCAGAGCGGGGTTTTTTTTGTGGGAAAGAAAGATGGCGGTCTGAGACCCTGTATTGATTATAGGGGTTTGAATAAGATCACCATTAAAAACCGATACCCCCTGCCGTTAATGAATTCCGCGTTTGAGCGTCTGCAGGAGGCGTCATTTTTTACGAAGCTAGATCTCCGTAATGCTTATAACTTAGTTCGCATTCAGAGGGGGATGAATGGAAGACGGCATTTAATACAAATGACGGGCACTACGAATATTTGGTCTTACCGTTCAGCTTGGTTAACGCCCCCTCGGTGTTTCAGGTACTCGTTAATGACGTCCTCCGAGAGATGTTGGAGAAATTCGTCTTCGTTTATCTTGACGACATTTTGATTTTTTCTCCAACGCGCTCAGAGCATAAACAACACATCAGACGTGTGCTTGAGGCCCTCCTAAATGCAAAGCTTTTTGTCAAGGCTGAGAAATGTGTTTTTCACGCCAAAACTTCTCATTTCTTGGCTTTATTGTCTCCAAGGGATCAGTCCGTATGGACCCTGAAAAGGTGGCTGCGGTCAAAAATTGGCCTGCTCCTCAAAGTGTTAAGGAGGTCCAACGCTTCTTGGGCTTTGCTAATTTTTACAGGAGGTTTATTCGTAATTTTAGCGCGGTTGCTGCCCCCATTATTGCACTCACCAGAAAGAATACCTCCTCAGCATTTTTTTGGTCTCCAGCAGCTGAGGCTGCCTTTCAGGAATTAAAGAAACGTTTGTGCTCAGAGCCCATTCTGGTTTCCTTTTTGCGCATCCATCCGTCGTTCCACGTCTCTCGGATTAAGCCGGTTAGCACTAGCATCCTGGCACCTGCCGACACACCCCCGCCGTCACCACGAATGGTTGAGGGGGCGCCGGTTTACACCGTGCGCCGTATTCTGGCCGAGAGGCGTGTTGGTCGTGGGGTCCAGTTTCTTGTCGACTGGGAGGGATATGGCCCCGAGGAGCGCTGCTGCGTTCCTTCTCGGGATATTCCGGATCCCACACTCATTTCTGAGTTCCGTGCATGGGGTTCCCTAGGGACTTCTGGAGCTGTCCCTTAGAGGGAGGGGTCCTGTCATGGTTTTGGAGGCTGGTGGTGGATTTGAGAGCTTTCTTGGTTGCTCTCGTCCGGGACGATATCGGTTTGCCCACAATCGAATTCTTGGGCCAGCTGGCATTAATTGGGGGTGTCGCCCAGATTCTATTTAAGCCCAAGTTTCGCCTCGCTGCCCTTGCTAGAGTATCGGTGTTTTGTTTGCACTTTAGCCAGTAAGGTCTCCAGTGAGAAAGTTGTTGAGATATTAGCTGCAAAAGAGGAAAGTGCTAGATAGCAAGGGAATCTTTCTGTTTTTTCCTCTTTCTGGGCACCATCTGGTGCTAATTCTTTTTGTCTCGGTTTCCGAGATTTTTTCCCTTTCAATTCGTTCTGTTGAACTCGCTTTGCTTCCTTATTGTTTCACGGACTGGATCTAGGTCCTTTGGAAGCGCGAGTCTCCCTCTCTGATTTCTGTCAGTGTGTCTATTATTTTGTCATCCTTCATTTCATTCCGGCCACAGCATTTGGCGTCTCATAAATCCGACCATCACAACAATAGAATATAGATAACATTTCAAATGTTGAAACTGAGACATTTTACATTTTTATCCGTAAAGTGACCTTATTTCAAATTTTCTGGCTGCAACAGGTCTCAAAAAAGTTGGGACACAGGCAAAAAAAGGGCTGAAAAAGCAATTAATATAATATAGCCGCAAGCGGCAATTCCGGGGTTCAAGCCACGAAAGACCATTAGTAGTTGAAAGCTTTAACAGCTTAATTAACAAGTATTGCCACTAAGCATGGCCATGTCCCCTGCCAGGTGACGGAAATCGACTGGGGTCAGCATATCACAAAATTACACATTGAAGCCAAAGATTAATAAAATCGGTCAAAGCTTTCTCGAGATTTCGCGTTCACAACAAACGGGACGTGACGGACGGACGGCCGGACAGACGGACTGATGTAGCTGAATACTATGTCCCCCGGCCCTAATACGCCTTGACCCCAAAGATGAATGGAATTGGTCAAACCGTTCTTGAGATATTGCATTCACAACAAACGGGATGGGACAGACGGACGGCCGGATGGATGGAGCTGAATTCTATATTCCCCGCCCCTAATACACCTTGACACCTAAGATGAATGGAATCGGTCAAACCGTTCTTGAGATATCATGTTGACAAGGTATTTGTAAGTGGTCAAATGGTCGTAATGACCTTGAGAACAATGGCAAGGTCACGTAAATCGAGTGGGCTGTGAGCACTCCCCTAATACACCTTGACACCAAAGATGAATGGAATCGGTCAAACCGTTATTGAGATAACGCGTTCACAACAAACGGGACATGACGGACCGACGGACGGACGGACGGAGCTGAATACTATGTCCCCCGCCCCTAATACACCTTGACACTAAAGACGAATTGAATCGGCCAAAATTGTTCTTTAGATACCACATTCACAACAAATGGGACATGACGGACGAATGGACGGACGGACGGAGCTGAATACTATGTCCCCCGTCCCTTACACACCTTGACACCAAAGATGAATGGAATCGGTCAAACCGTTCTTGAGACATCATGTTGACAAGGAATTTGTAAGTGGTCAAATGGTCATAATGACCTTGAGAATAATGGCAAGGTCACGTAAATCGAGTGGGCTGTGAGCACTCCCCTAATACACCTTGACACCAAAGATGAATAGAATCGGTCAAACTGTTCTTGAGATATCGCGTTCACAACAAACGGGACATGATGGAAGGACGAACGGACAGACGGAGCTGAATACTATGTCCCCTGCCCCTAATACACCTTGACACCTAAGATGAATGGAATCGATCGAACCGTTCTTGAGATATCATGTTGACAAGGAATTTGTAAGTGGTCAAATGATCGTAATGACCTTGAGAATAATGCCAAGGTCACGGAAATCTACTGGGGTCGGCGTATCACACCAATATACCTTAACACCAAAGATGAATGGAATCGGTCAAACCGTTCTTGAGATATTGCATTCACAACAAACGGGATGGGACAGACGGACGGCCGGATGGATGGAGCTGAATTCTATATTCCCCGCCCTTAATACACCTTGACACCTAAGATGAAGGGAATCAGTCAAACCGTTCTTGAGATATCATGTTGACAAGGTATTTGTAAGTGGTCAAATGGTCGTAATGACCTTGAGAATAATGGCAAGGTCACGTAAATCGAGTGGGCTGTGAGCACTCCCCTAATACACCTTGACACCAAAGATGAATGGAATCGGTCAAACCGTTATTGAGATAACGCGTTCACAACAAACGGGACATGACGGACGGACGGACGGACGGACGGAGCTGAATACTATGTCCCCCGCCCCTAATACACCTTGACACCAAAGACGAATTGAATCGGCCAAACCGTTCTTTAGATACCACGTTCACAACAAATGGGACATGACGGACGGATGGACAGACAGACGGAGCTGAAGACTATGTCCCCCGTCCCTTACACACCTTGACACCAAAGATGAATGGAATCGGTCAAACCGTTCTTGAGATATCATGTTGACAAGGAATTTGTAAGTGGTCAAATGGTCGTAATGACCTTGAGAATAATGGCAAGGTCACGTAAATCGAGTGGGCTGTGAGCACTCCCCTAATACACCTTGACACCAAAGATGAATAGAATCGGTCAAACTGTTCTTGAGATATCGCGTTCACAACAAACGGGACATGACGGAAGGACGGACGGACAGACGGAGCTGAATACTATGTCCCCTGCCCCTAATACACCTTGACACCTAAGATGAATGGAATCGGTCGAACCGTTCTTGAGATATCATGTTGACAAGGAATTTGTAAGTGGTCAAATGATCGTAATGACCTTGAGAATAATGCCAAGGTCACGGAAATCTACTGGGGTCGGCGTATCACACCAATATACCTGAACACCAAAGATGAATGGAATCGGTCAAACCGTTCTTGAGATATCGCGTTCAGAACAAACGGGACATGACGGACGGACGGACGGAGCTGAATACTATGTGCCCGCTCCGCCGCTATAAGATGGCGGCGGGGGACAAAACCACTTAAAGAGTGTGTTGCAGGTATTTATGTGTTTGCCAGTGTAATGATTGGAATAACAACTTATGACGCATAGTCTGATTTGTATTATGTTAGGCTATTTTGTGCATTTATGGCACCCCCTACTGGTCAATTTGATTGAAACTTTCAGGCTATGTTTCAGGTTCTTATATGGACATATCCTGTGAGTTTTGTAATGATTGGAAAAACTATTTATGATTTATAGTCTGATTTGTGTTATACCACGTTGCTTTGTTTTGCATTTATAGCGCCCCCTATAGGACAATTTGAATGAAATTTTCAGAGTATGTTTCAAGTACTTATATGAATATATCCTGTGAGTTTTGTGGCTATAGGACAAACAATTGCTGATTTATAGTCTGATTTGTGCTATACCACGCTGCTTTGTTTTGCATTTATAGCGCCCCCTATCAGTCAATTTGAATGAAATTTTCTTGGTATGTTTCAGGTACTTATATGAATATATCCTGTGAGTTTTATGGCTATAGGACAAACAATTGCTGATTTATAGTCTGATTTGTGTTATACCACGCTGCTTTGTTTTGCATTGATAGCGCCCCCATCAGTCAATTTGAATGAAATTTTCAGAGTATGTTTCAAGTACTTATATAAATATATCCTGTGAGTTTTATGGCTATAGGACAAACAATTGCTGATTTATAGTCTGATTTGTGTTATACCATGCTGCTTTGTTTTGCAGTTATAGCGCCCCCTATCAGTCAATTTAAATGAAATTTTCTGGGTATGTTTCAGGTACTTATATGAATATATCCTGTGAGTTTTATGGCTATAGGACAAACGATTGCTGATTTATAATCTGATTTCTGTTTTAGCGCCCCCTATGGGCCGATTTGCATGAAACTGTCAAGGTATGTTCCTGGTACTTATATGGACATATTCTGCAAGTTCTGTGATGATTGGCCCAATGGTTGTTGAATTTTGTCCATTTATGTGCTAAGCCACGCCCCTGCTGAAGTTCATTGGTCAATATCTTGGAAACGAAATGAGATTTCAACAAGTTTTATGCAATCTTTGATAAGCGTGGTCTACTGATGATCCACAGCAAATTTCGAAGGAATCGGACCTACGGCCTAGGAGGAGATGTCAAAAATGTGTTTTTCAAAGAATTCAAAATTTCGGAAAATCAGATATGGCGGATCTCAGAGGTCCTTTTGGGAAAGTTGTAGAGATTGGTCCAACGAATGTCTGTATCAAGTTTCATGTGAATCGGACTTACAGCCTAGGAGTTATGATCTTTAAAGTAAAAACCTGTTTTTCTTGAATTATAGCGCCACCATCCGGCCGATTGAGTTAAAAATGCCTTGGTCAGCATTTACACACAACTTCCAACCAATGTGCAAAATTTCAGGTCTCTACCATTTACCATCTCAATGAATTTGCGGTAACATTTCTGAAGAAGAAGAAAAATAATAATAATAATAATAATAATAATAATAAAAATAAACCAGCACAAAAACAATAGGGTTTCAGCCCTACGGGCTTGAACCCCTAATAAGAGAATCAGCTGAAAGAACATTTAGCAAGTAATTAAGTTAACTGGCCTCAGGTATGTAACATGATTGGCTATAAAAGGGATGTCTCAGAAAGGCTGGGGCTCTCAGAAGTTAAGATGGCCAGAGGCTCTCCAACCTGTGAAGGCTTGCATAAAAAAATTGTGGAATACTTTAAAAACAATGTTCCTCAATGTCAAATTTCAAAGGCTTTGAAGGTCTCATCATCGACAGTGCATAACTTCATCAAAAGATTCAGAGAAATTGGAAAAATCTATGTGCGGAAGGGACGAGGCCAAAGACCTTTACTGGATGCCCGTGATCTTCGGGCCCTCAGACGTCACTGCATCACTCACCGGCACGCTCCTGTCATTGACATTACTAAATGGGCCCACGAATACTTCAAGAAACCACTGTCAGTAAACACAGTCTGCCGTGCCATCCACAGATGCCACCTAAAACTCTATCATGCAAAAAGGAAGCCATTGTTGAGCATGATCCAGAAGCGCCACCGTGTTCTGTAGGCGAAAGCTCATTTAAAATGGACTGTAGCAAAGTGGCAAAGTGTCCTGTGGTCAGACGAGTCCAAATGTGACATTCTTGTTGGAAATCATGGGCGTCGTGTCCTCTGGGCTAAAGAGGAGAAAGACCACCCCTCCTGTTATCAGCGTTCAGTTCAAAAGCCAGCATCTGTGATGGTATGGGGAAGCGTTAGCGCATAAGGTGTGGGACACTTGCATGTTTTAAAAAGCATCATGAATGCTGAAAGGTATATAAAGGTTTTAGAGCAACATATGCTCCCCTCCAGATGACATCTATTCCAGGGAAGGCCTTTTGTATTTCAGCAGGACAATGCAAAACCACATACTGCAGCTATTATAACAGCATGGCTTCGTAGTAGAGGAGTCCATGTGCTGAACTGGCCTGCCTACAGGCCTGATCTTTCACCGATTGAGAACATTTGGCACATAATTAAATGAAAAGTTTGTCAAAGGAGACCCAAAACTCTCCAGCAGCTGGAAGCCTGTATTAAACAAGAGTGGGATCAAATTCCAATGGCTAAACTCAAGAAACTTGTCTCCTCAATGCCCAGACGCCTCCACTCTATGTTAAAAAGAAGAGGGGATGCTACACCATGGTAAACAGGCCCCTGTGGAATCATTTTAATATTGATCTATTTGCTTTATTATTAATTGTTTATCCTTGCTTGCTCTTGCTCATTTTCTCTTAGGCCTTAGTTGCCTGTTTCTGATTAACCTAGGCCTTGCGTAGCTGTAGTTTCCATAAATCTGAACAATGCGTAATTGCTTATAGTTTATCTGGAGCCATGCGGTCCTGACAGGGCCAAGATGTGCTCTTTCTCTCCCAAGTTTATGTGTTCTCAGGAAAAAGAGTACAAGGGGAGCCTGGGATGCCAAAAAGATAAGATGTATATGCATACTTCGGGGCCGGCTTTACATGGGCTGCGTGCGTCTGCAACATTCCTGTTGATACCATGATGCGTAAATCAGCTCGGGGGGAGGAGGATGTCAAGATGGACTCTTACTTATTCAACAGCAAAAAGACTTTTCTTTATCCTTGTTCTTGTCTGCAATGACAGTTCTTGCCTGTAATGAGGATCCTACTTCGCAAAGTAGTAAATTGGATTATTGCTTCCTCTGCCTCTGTCTGAGTTCTTTTCTTGAGAAGGTGACACCAGGAATATAAATTCAAAATTCCAACAACACCCCTGTCCCAACTTTTTTGAGACCTGTAGCAGCCATCAAATTTGAAATGAGCTCATTTTGGGGATAAAATTGTAAAATTTCTCAGTTTCAACATTTGCTGTTATCTATGTTCTATTGTGAATAAAATACTGGCTGGTGTGATTTGAAAGTCATTGAGTTTTATTTTTATTCACAATTTACACTTTGTCCCAACTATTTCGGAATTGGGGTTGTAGTTGGTAAATGTAGTCCGGTGCAATGCTCGCCGTCTGTTGTCTGCATGAGTCCAACATTGTGTTCATACATTAAGCAGCTCAATAGCGACATGTATATTAATGTTATGTAGCCTTACAGGGTCAGATACTGGCCTTGGTAAACACAGGTCACCGGCGACGAAAACAACCGAGAGGAAATAAAGCCCACATTATGAACGCCAGAAACGTGCAATTATGGCGTGAACAATCCTAAATATTAATATAAATGGGTGTGCAGCAAGCTTAAACTTACTATTTCACTTTGTTTAGTTCCTTGATTTGGAGCGGGAACACAGAGTACACGCTGCAATACATTTCTGGATGCCCAAGCAGATGGTTGGCTGCCAAAAGTTCTGACACACATGGGCGGGAGTGCGAGAAGTGCCAAGATGCCAGCTGAGAGGTGTGGCCCCAGGCTAAGATCTTGTCTCTCACTCATTGGGGGACAGCGAGACAATTGGGTGGAGTGTTTGGTCCAGGACAGCAATGCCACTTCGTCCTCATTCTCCACTTGTAGCTTGGTGACAGCCATGAAACAGCTTCCAAGGAGGAAACTGTCTGATGAATCTTGGAGCACCATTGAATACAGACAAGACAGGCTTGGTATTTTTAGTACCAGGTATGTACATTTAAACAAAGGTAAATCTTGTGAAGACAAGGGACCAACAGGCTTCCCTGGACTTCAGCCTCTTTGCCATAGAAAGGCACTCCAGGTTGTGAAGGTCCAACCAGACAAAGAAGGGGAGCCTGGACCCCTCCAACTATTGTCTCTATTCTTCAAAGGCTAGCTTCACTGCCAACAGCTCCCAGACGCCAACGGAATAGTTAATCTCAGCAGCAGAAAGCTGACAAGAAAAGTAGGCACAGGAATGTAATTTGCCATCATCAACTCGCTGTGAGAGGACAGCCCCAGCACCCACATCAGAGGCGTTGACTACCGCAACAAACTAGCGCTGGGTCAGGGAGCTTGAGGATGGGAACAGTGGTGAACAGCCTCTTGAGCCTCTTAGTTAAAGGTGGAGGCTGCCTGGGGGGACCAGGCAAAAGGAACTTTGAATGTCAGCCTTGTTAGGGGGGCAGCAACAGTAGAATACCCTTGAATGAATCCCTGGAGGAAGCTGGAAAACCCGAGGAACCTTTGCAGCACGTTGCAAATCTTTAGGGTCCGGCTAATCTACTGTTATGGTTCTGCCTCATGTGTGTTGTCTTTGTGCTTATTTGTGCTTGTGCTTTACTTTCGTTTTATTTTTTCAGCTTTCATTCCCGCCGTCTGATGTTCGATTCTCTCTTTGCCCAAACTCCAGTGATGTCGTGTGACAGCCTTCAGCATGCCTGCGTCTCGTTGTCTAATCACGTTTCCTCATTCAGAATCGGCTGCGGTATTTCATTCATTACTTCCACCTGTGCTTGATTCTGGGTCTCGCTAAACTCTGAGTAAATGCGTTCTCTGATAGGTTAATTACTAACCCGTACTAACCAGCACTTATTTGAAGGTGATTGTAAACTGTTCGTCACGTAGTATTAACCTTTATTAACTTATTAGCGAGTGCGAGTGTTTCTAGCTTTTGTAATTCCTGCCTAAGCTCTCCCTGATTAACTGCGTTTAAAGCTATGCTTTCCTTTGCTTCTCTCATGGTGCTCCTTCCTCGTCACGTTTAGATTACCTTAATCTAAACTGTCTAGTTTGATTGATTGTCTCAGCGTCTTGTCTCGAGTCATTATTGTTAACCCGGTTCTCGTGTAATTGTTTTATTAATCCCATGTGTTTCTGTTCCATTCGAGATTGCATTCCGAGTCCCCGCCTCCTCTTGTGGCTGTATGTGTGGCAAAGTGAGAAGGGACGTCAGACGGAACTTTGTATTGGCTTTGCTGTACACTGTGAAATCTCTGCTCCTGTGCCTTCCCGAGTATTTCCTTTGTATGATTCCCGAGCCTTATGTTTTGCTGCGCCCACGTCTTGTCTGCCCTTTGTCTAAGTCTCCCAGTGTGTCCGTCAGTTTAGTTAGGTTCAGTTTTTGTTTTTTCTAGTTTATCCACTCTTGGAGTGTGTATTTCTGTTTCCCCCTGCCTTGGGCAGTGTACCTTAGTTTCTCCCATTTGTTCAGTGCTTGTGCATGGTGTTTTGTTTCTGGCCTGTGTGCCTATTTTTTCAGTGTTTGGTTTTTCAATAAACACTTTGGATCCTGCATCTGGTGTCCCCCTGACCTTTTCTAACATCTACAGCCTGAAATTTTTGGCAATCCATTTCCAAAGCACCCTGCATTACTAAAAAGCCCAGGAAGGAGATGGCAGTGCGATGGAATTGGAACTTTTCTGGCTTTATGTAATGTTGGTTCCTCAGGAGCCTTTGGATGGCTAAGCAGACATAGCTAGTGTGTTCTTCCAGAATTTTAGAGAAGACTAGTATATTGTCTTGATAGATATAGACAATCTTTGTGACCCTGTCTCAAAGGACATCATTTAAGATAAAGCAGGGGCATCAGTAGGCCTGAAGGGGTGTTAAATGGTGTCTTCCATTCATCTCCTTCCCACATACACAGCAAGTGGTAAGCTTTGTGCAAATCCAGCTTGGTAAAAAAAGTGGCAGCCTTGGGGATTGGAGAATGCCGAGTTCATCAAGGGTAAAGGATATTGATTCTTTATGGTAATTGCATTTAGTCCCCGATAATTGATGCTGGGATGTAGAGACCCATCTTTCTTCGCCACTCAGGAAAAACCAGCTGCAGCTGGTGCGGAAGAAGCCTGAATTATTCTGGAAGCCAGAGATTGATTTTTGGACTTCTCCATAACTTGGGACTCCCAGCTGGTTAGGGAGTACAACCTGGGGAGCAAAGTTCCGGGCAGTAGATCCATAGCACAATCATAGGGTTTGCGTGGGGGAAGTGACATCACTCAGGCTGAATACGATGGAGAGGTTGTGACAGACAGGGTGAACACCCTTCAGGTCTGGCAGCTCTTCCTCGTGGTTGGAGTATGGAGCTGTTCCTTGCGAAGCTGAGCCCAGTCAACAGCAACAGCCATGGACACTGGAGGAGCCAGGTGGGGATTATCTCCAGGCTGAGCATCCTGGGATGTAGGCAGGGAAGGCGCCTGTAACATCACCCTCCAGTCCAACTGCTGCTCTTGTAGCTGGACATCAATTTTAAATGTTTTTATTAATTCAGCGAGAGTACCATGACTCAGTACCAATATGTAAGCATGCGAGCATTGCAGAGTATATTGAGTATCCTCATGTCCCACAGCCCTTCCTTCCACCCCCATATACCTAAATAAACAAAATAGATAGACAAGTGGGCAAAAGAGCGTTTCAGGACTTAAAGCTGCACGGCACAAAACAAAACAAAATGAAACAAACAAGCAAACAAGGGAAGCACAACAAGCAAAAAAACAAACAAAAAAAAAACAATTACAGAATCAATGGCACCAATTACTTAGAAGTCCATACTTCCCTACAAAGCGTAAGTGCAGTAATTACATACAGTGCCATGAAAAAGTATTTGCCCCCTTCCTGATTTCTTACTTTTTTGCATATTTTCCACACTTCAATGTTTCAGATCATCAAACAAATTTTAATATAAGACAAAGATAACCCGAGTAAATACGAAATGCAGTTTTTAAATGATGATTCATTTATGAAGGGGAAAAAGCTATCCAAACCTACCTGGCCCTATGTGAAAAAGTAATTGCACCCCTTGTTAAATCATGAATTAACTGTGATTAACCACATTTTTTGAGTCCAATTTCACTAAACACACCCAGGCCTGATTACTGATTACTGTTGAATCAAGAAATCACTTCAATAGAACCTGTTTGACAAAATGAAGTCGGCAAAAAGATCTCAAAAAGCAACATGTCATGCCATGAACTAAAGAAATTCAAGAACAGATGAGAAACAAAGTCATTGACATCTATCAGTCTGGAAAGGGTTACAAAGCCATTTCTAAGGCTTTGGGTCTCCGGCGAATCACAGTGAGTGTTGTGTTTCCAGTGTCCTGTGCCGGTTGCCAGGACACTGTGGGGGTTTTTAACTGTTTCTTGCACCAGATCTCATAGTTAATGTTCATTGCTCATGTTTGTTATTATTGCCATGCCTTGTGTTTTCGCCCAGGTCTTGTTCCCGGTCTGCCCAGCCAATCCGCCTCTCCAGTGTCTACGTGGCTGTATCCGTGTTTTTTTCCTTGCACTACTTTCGGGAGTGGCTTATGTTTTCAACCTTCATTCTTACGTTTCTTTCTTCTGGGCTTCCCGAGTCTTCATGCTCGTTAATTATTTTAAATTGATTACTGACTAGTTACTAATCAGTCACGGGGGGTGTTTTCATGAGACAGGCACATACAAATCATTACTAATTTATGTAGGGATTTAACTTGCATGCTTCCTGCTTTCGCTATCATTCTTACCTGTGCTTTACTACTTACTAGTTTAATGCTTTTACTGTTCATAGTATCTTATTGGGTTCTTATATGCTGCAACACGCTCATCTCTTTGATGAGCAATTACCTGCTCTTGTCTCGTCTCGCCGCGTTTTCCTCTCTCGTCCTTGTGCAGTGTAATCAAGCAATCTTGCATCTCCCTGTCATTCCACAGGTGATCCTCGTTGTCTCATCATTTCCTGTGCTATATCTGGGGAGAGGCTGGAGTTGGCTGGCAGACAGAGTCTCTTGTTCGAATGTTGCTAGTAGTGTGCTGCTTATGGTGCTCATAGTGTTTTGCCATAGCTCTCGTTTTGCATTTCGCATGTGCCGTGTGCCATTGCCGTCATTATTTATTTTTGTTTATTGGAGTAGTTCCCTGTATTGGAGTTTCTAGTGGCTTTTGTTTTCTCATTTTGTATTTGAGTTTTATGCTCTGTGAAGCAATAATTAATTGGATTTTTGCAACCCTCTGGGCCAAGCTTTTTGTTCGGCCATCGAGCCTGTTTTCTTTCTTTTTATTAAAAACACCCAAACCAAGACCTGCTGTCCCGCGCCTGGTGTCCACCTGTGTCTCGCAACAGGTGAAAGCCATTATCCACAAATGGAGAAAACTTGGAACAGTGGTGAACCTTCCCAGGAGTGGCCAGCCTACCAAAATTACTCCAAGAGCGCATCGACGACTCATCCAGGCGGTCACAAAAGAATCCAGAATAACATCTGAAGAACTGCAGGCCTCACTTGTCTCAGTTAAAAGTCAGAGTTCATGATTCAACAAAAAGAAAAAGACTGGGCAAAAATGACATCCATGGGAGAGTTCCAAGGCGAAAACATCTTGATGATCCCCAAGACTTTTGGAAAAATATTCTGTGGACTGAGTCAAAAGTTGACCTTTTTGGAAGGTGTGCGTCCCGTTACATCAGACGTAAAATAACACCGCATTTCATAAAAAGAACATCATAAGTCAAACGTGGTGGTGGTACTGTAATGGTTTTGGGCTGCTTTGCTGCTTCAGGGCCTGGATGACTTGTCGTAATTGATGAAACTATGAATTCTGCTCTCTACCGGAAAATCCTGAAGGAGAATGTCCAACCATCAGTTTGTGATCTAAAGCTCAAGCGCACTTGGGTTATGCAGCAGGACAATGATCCGAAACACACCAGCAAGTCCACCTCTGAATGGTTTAAAAAGAAACAATGAAGATTTGAGTGGCCTAGCCAAAGTCCAATTAAATCCAATTGAGATGCAGTGGCATGACCTTAAACAGGCCGTTCATGCTCAAAAACCCTCCAATGTGGCTGAATTAAAACAATTCTGTAAAGAGGAGTGGGCCAAAATTCCTCCACAGCAATGTGAAAGACTCATTGCCACTTATGTCAAATGTTTGATTGCAGTTGTTGTCACCGAGGGTGGCACAACCAGTTATTTGGATTTAGGGGGCAATTACTTTTTTACATAGGGCCAGGTAGGTTCGGATAGATTTTTCCCCTCAATAAATGAAATCATAATTTAAAAACTGCATTTTGTATTTACTCGGGTTGTCTTTCTCCAGTATTAAAATTTGTATTATCTGAAACACTTAAGCGTGACAAATATGCAAAATAAGAAATCAGGAAGGGGGAAAATACTTTTTCACGGTACTGTATCTGGTAAAATATGAGTTACACAATTTCGGAAGTATAAAAGTATGGAGGTCAGGATTTATTTGGATAGAAATAATTCTATGGCAAGTCAGTTAACCATAATCTTTGATGGATGTGCTAACTATTCATTTGTTGGGACAGCAAAGAAACTCTGAAGCAATTTTTACTGCATTAATTATTTTGTAGTTACTACACTTAGCCTTTGTTGGGCAGCATAATTCATGATGTGCGACGGCGCTACACCATTGAAGTCCAAGACCAAAAAGTTAAAAAATGTTAAAGTTCATCATTGGTCTCTTCTCGAGAAGTAAGAAAGTAGTGAGGACCAGAGTTCATGAAAAATATGCCTGCGATTATTACCCCGTCCCATCCGAAAGGTGAGGGAAGGGGTATTGTTTTTGGTTCAGTTTGTTAACACTCTAGCGACAAAACTAATGGCCAGATTCACCCCAAATTCGGTATAGGGATTGCCACTGACCCAGAATAGATCCCTATCGAATTTCGTACAAGTAGGTGAAAGTATGTGTGAGGGGCGGGGTTTGTTGTACCTGGGACCACTTGTTCATTATAGAGTTCAGTCTCTATAATGGTTGGACTTGTAATAGTTGATTAAAAAGCAAATGGAAAGTAGAAGGAGAATTGTTAGTAAAATTACGCATTTCTTTGCAAAGTATGTTATAGTAATTAATGTTGTGCATTTTTAGATCAAACTTGAAATCTGATATGTTATTTAATAAATACAAACAAGGATTCAAATTAAATTCTATTTTCAAGGCTGATGTAGTGAACTGAACTCCAGACACTTTTCATCAGACGACAATGCCAAAGCAAATGCATAAATGTTCCTTCAGTTTTGCTTCTTGGACAGTTAGGTGTATTCTCTTTGGAAATGTTATGCATCATCATGGGAGTAAGTTAGCATTTATGGATCAATTTCATGTCATTTTCCTTAACTCCTCTGTGCAGATGTAGACGCCAGCGGACATGGAGCTGCAAATTTATGTACATAGTTACACTATTCTATCACCAGACTAGATGGAATACCCAGATCAGTTATTGAATATTCACTGGCAAGCCGAGCTGGAACACGGTTTAGAATATGGATGAGTTCACTCCCATCCCTGTTTTTCAAGAGTAGCATGAATTAAACTCCTCAGCTAAGCCTGATGTGCTAACTGCTCAATAGTACTTTCCCATAGTACCTATCCAGCTATTCAAAAAAATGATCTCTTATGACAGAAAAAATCATTGTCCTCTGTAGCAACCACTTCAGCTACAGTGAGCCAATAATACCCCAATTAGGAGTTAAGAAAAATCAGTTTTCTGAAGCAAAAATTCGACATAGTATTGATACTATATTATTCTACTATCAATTATAGACATCACAAATCAAAAATGCGTAGGTCCTGACCGTGGATTTTCCAATGCGTAAATTCCTCCATCAAAAAATTCAGTTCCAAAAGCTGTCTGTATGTTGCGCGCTATTGCGCAGCTGAAAATGATGCGATTTCAAAGAAAAAAAGACTCCCAAAACCGGCCTGAAGTGTTCAGTTACATTTACAGGATTTAAATAAGGTATGAATATAGTCAATGGGAATTATTCAGAATGAAACAGAACAGGGGGGTTCCTTCTACTGGATACATCTGTCTCTGGAGGAGGGATTCAATGGAGAAAGGTTGTACTGCTACTGTGGTGGCATTTTGCTCAATGTGGCTTTTTGTTTTGGAATTTCTATCGTATTCAACGAAATTGATTGCCGAGGTTTTGGCTTGTTAGCTCAAGCACTTCGGTAGACCCCCTGGTACATTCATTGCACCATTCTGTTCAATCTGGGGTAGAATATTACCTGATGTTTTCTGATATAGTTCAAATAAGGTGTATTTCAGATATTACTGAGTTAGTGAGTTATACTTGTTTCTTATAAGGTGTGGAAAACGTTTATATGTGGTCGGAAACTCGGAAGTGGGAACTGCTAGCTTTTCCTTGCTGGGTGAATGTTCTGATCATTAAATAAGCAGTTCCTTTGATGAGTATGTTGTGCTGGCTTGTGGGACTTTGAAGAAAAATTGAGAAAATTCTAAACTTTATCATGGAGAAAAGGCATGTTTTGTGTTTAGAGCAGTTACTGGTTTAAAGCTCCCAAACCTTCATTGAGCATATGCAATGTTTCGACCACTCACAGGGTCTTCATCAGGCCAATGACTGACTGACAGACAGACAGATAGACACTTTTTTTGCTTGAGTTACATGTGAATCCAGCACCGGGCCTAATTTGGATGAGATGTGCACACAACTATTCCTCTCAGAGGTTACTGGTGACCACTGATGTCCAACTGCACCTACATTGATAAACTCATGCTAAATTCAACCAGAAAATCATTAATTCAAATAGAATTTCATGAGTCAAAACATTATTTGGGGAGCTACCTGGATAGCTGTCTTATTAGGCTCTTAGAGAGTAGGTAATTTAGAATGTAATGCTCAGATGAATTATACTTGTAGTCAAGAAGGTTATTATCCCAGAAATTTAATTTTTTAACCCCCAGCCATCTTTCAATTCTCAGTATTATTTTTTACAACATCTATGCTGAATTTTAATGACGATTTTTTGTTTGCAGCCCTTTTTCTTTAACAAAGTCATGAGAATAAACTGAATTACGATAGAATTCCGAATGCTACAAGTGTCTTGACTCAGTTGAGCCATTCTCTTCCTCTCTGTGAATCTGCAATCTTGAATTATAAAGTGTAGAATCTGGAAACATTCCTGCGTATGGCTGATAAGCTCGGACCAGAGCCTGGCCAAATAGCAATAAAACTTTTAGGGCCTTCCCCCTAGGATGTTCCTTTAGCCTGCAAGTGGAAGGTGTCAATGGTCTTACTGTCACTCTGTACGGGTGGGGTAGTTGCAAAGCTCTGGCTGACACAATGCCCCTGCGAGAGTCATATTACTGTCCTCAGTCTTAAGTTTAAGTCCAGTTATGTTAATCTGTTTCAAATAATCTAAACTCTGGGAATTTCATAATATGCTTATATGTTCAATATTCTGCTTAGAAATCACTTCTAAATTTATAACCCAATTTACCTATATATTAATTCATCTTGAGACTTTTGCATGACAACTGCATCATATTAGTATATATTCATATCATGTTTGGTCTCGTTATTCTCGGGGGAATCCAAGGAGTTGAATGGAGTATGTTTCATTCCCATTGAAGTTATGGTTCATTTCCTTTTGGAAACTCCTGAGAATTTGGTCAGAATCCTCTCTGGTAATCACCCTATTCTCCTCTCTCTGCTGAAGTGTTTTATTACATCCTCCAAATGGTGGAAACCCAAAAACCAGATTCGACCCCCCTTCCAGGTGTTTATGGCCATGCCGCCTGGATCAAAGGCGTGATTTGGCTTAAAGCAAAGAGAAACAATCCATTTGGGGAAGATCGTATCCGATCTGTCCCCGTGTACGTAAGTGTGTGTGTAGTCCTTTTAATGATGGAAGATCATAGTCGACTTCCCATACACATCCCTATGCCGTATGTAGCCAATCTATATAGTCGGAAGATCGTATCCGATCTCTCCCCGCGCACGTTAGTGTGTGTGTAGCCTTCTTCGCCAGGTATGACTTCACTCTCATTTTCTAAATTGTGTGTAACTGGTAATTGGTTTAATGTTGATTTGTTTGATTTTAAGCTTTTTCCTACCTGGTGAATAAATTATTGTTATTCCTTTAAGCTTGCGTGGTCTCTGTGACTCCTAATCCTTTTATTCTTTCTAGCCACGTTACGACCGGTACTTAGGGGCGATTCCTTACCATTCCAGACCAGCTAGCTGATGTTTATAGGTAGTGATGGGTTTTAAGCTGGATTGCAGATTACGGTCTACTTATATAAAGGGTTTATGTAGTATCGGTCCTGGGGATTTGGCCTTAAGGGCACCCTTGGGCTTATAAGCCGGTGCCTGGTCGATCCCCTTAAGGGGCCCTGTGGTGCACATAAATCTGGGTTCATGATATGTTTATGCCAAAGGTGCTACTATCATGGTAATTTCTTCCATCCTCTAGAACTCTCATCGAACCGGACTGCGCTATTACCCGGGGGCGTCGGTTGAGTAACTGGTTTTCACGGAAGAGTCTGGCGGCGTAGCTGCCCCGAGATTCACGCATGTTGTCCCTAAACTATAAATTCTAATGCTAATTTGGAGTCAGATATTTAAGGAGGGTATAACTAAATTTGGTATTCTAAATGTATATTGGAGTCAGATTAATTGTAACTGCTGTGCTTTTGTGCCCCGTTCCTCAAACGGAGAAAATGGATCCATTTTATTGCGATTCACACCAGCCAGGAGGTTGCGCGAGTTAACGCCAGCCAAAAAAGAACACGTGGGGCCTTCGGCCCCTGCAATTTCCGTCATTGGTCTTGTTTTGTGGGTTTTACAAAAGCCTTAAAAAAGGTAAGATATAAATAGCCAGATTTGACCTCTGCGCAAAGTGGTTCATATTGTTACTTGAAAATGGAAAATGTATTCTTTCACAGATGTCTAACGAAGTATTCTCATCTAAAGCCATCCCCAGGTTTTTTTCCCTAATCTTCCACAGGGTCGGAGAACATGAATGGACTCCTCTGGCTACATATTTTAGAATTCACAAATCTTATCTAAATTTTTGAGGGAGAATATTAAAATCCTGATCTTCAGATAATCCAAGACTTTCTTTGATCAGTGATTAAATGACATTTCACAGGTGGAGTCCCATTAAGGGCATTTTCTGGCCCAAACCGCCAAATTCAAAATAATTTTCAGCTTGGATAAACCTCCCCATGCGGTTCATGACTCCACCAGAGAAATCTGTAATATCAATTTTCTTTATGACAAAGAATTATATTTTTAACATTTTTTTTTATTTTTTGAAGGGGCCACCCATTCTGGGGCCCCACAAAGTGTCACCAATGATTATAATCATGTGCTCATCAATGCACATTGTAGCTGATTTATTTATATTATATATATATATATATATATATATAAATATATATATTTTAATACAGCCCCAATTTCGAAATAGTTAGAACAAAGTGTAAATTGTGAATAAAATCAGAACGCAATGACTTTCAAATCACACCAGCCAGTATTTCATTCACAATAGAACAGAGAAAACATAGCAAATGTTGAAACTGAGAAGTTTTACAATTTTATCCACAAAATGAGCTCATTTCAAATTTGATGGCTGCTACAGATCTCAAAAAAGTTGGGACAGGTGCCTGTTTACCATTGTGTAGCATCCCCTCCTCAATGCCCAGAGTGGAGGCGTCTGGGCATTGAGGAGACAAGTTTCTTCAGTTTAGCCATTGGAATTTGATCCCACTCTTGTTTAATACAGGCTTCCAGCTGCTGGAGAGTTTTGGGTTTCCTTTGACGGACTTTTCGTTTAATTATGTGTCAAATGAAAGATCAGGACTGCAGGTAGGCAGCGGAAAAACAAATATACGAGTTATAATTTAACCTAAATGAACCATGATAGCAGCAGCAGCGATGATGACATTGTTTGTATGTATCTGATCCATAACATTAGCCTCGCAGTCTACTTTTGCACTGATGTAGCCAACGATCGTTTTCCTTATTGATGTCCAGACCTGGGGCTGTTTCAATAAACTTAACTTGTCCAACCCAGACGAAGCGTCGTCATAATTTGCACCTCAGCGACGCACAGCTTCGTGATTTGGTGCACAAATATTCAACATATAAGAACGTTAATCGAAAAAAAAAATAATAATAATAAAACTATGATTAGCTAGATCTCTAACTACTATGAAAAAGTAAACTAACTGCGCACATAGCTATAAGATGTCACGTTAAATTTCAGTGTTAACCGAATACAAGCTATCTAGCTAATCAAAAGGTTTGAATGCTGTTACATCAATAAAAACAAATTATTTCATTGGCTAAAAGTACAACTTCACAGGCGGATTTTCACAGAAGCTTAAGTCTGTGCGGATGTTTTTTCTGCTGCACGGAGATTCCGCCTTGGTGTGCAAGTTTACATTAGAGCCCATGGAATTAGCTCCTATAAAAATCCGCGAATAATCCGCACGGAAATCCGCGCTTGGTGTGAATGGGCCTTTAGACATCCCTTTTATAGCCAATCATATTACACACCTGATGTCAGTTGACTGAATTACTTGCTAAATGTTCTTTCAGCTGATTCTCTCAGATATTTATTGCTTTTTCAGCCCTTTTTTGCCTGTGTCCCAACTTTTTTGAGACCTGTTGCAGCCAGAAATTTTGAAATGAGCTCATTTTGTGATATAAATGTAAAATGTCTCAGTTTCAACATTTGAAATGTTTTCCTTGTTCTTTTGTAAATAATATATTGGGCTCTAATTTCTTGGCGCAGTGCAGGGTGGCACAGCCCACGCAGTGGTAATTTCGTCCGATGCAGCCCGCGCAGTGGTAATTTCGTGCGGTGCAACACCATGCACAGCCACTTTGGCAATCTGGTAGACGGACGTGCGCCGAGATGGGTGTGGCGGCGTAGTAGGGGGAGGTGTCACATATTCATCATGACGCAGTGACAATTTCGTGGCAAAAGTCTCCGCCGAAAGTGTGCAGAGAGCTCGCCAGCTCCAACCTGGTTTACTTTCTGTGCAGTGGTAATTTGGCTGACCGGCGCACAGTGCGCACACGTCACCGAAACCTCACAGGCAGGTTTCCAGAATGTCAGGCACATTTCAATGCAACAAATAATAACAGCAACCACTATTTACTATCTGAATCAGCACATACATTATAGTATCTGTATCGATTGTCCTGATGTCAGATCAAAGAGAGACAGACAGAGAGAGAGAGATGTGTGCATGTTGACGTGTGGGAGCGTGTGTAGGCTATGTGGGTATGTGTTCTTCAGCTGCTTTCACACCGGACGTGAAACGAATTTTTCGCACAACTGATTACATTCAAAGTCAATTTTGACTTTGAATGTAATCTGTCGTGCGAAAAATTTGTTTCGCGTCCAGTGTGCAAGCGGCTTAATACTATTAATGTCACTTAGGTTTTATCGTTTTTAGTGGGAGAAAGGAATACAGCCTGATTGCTATGATCTCGTTCTGAGTTAAGACCGCAAATTGAAAATAAATGTGTAACGTATCTTGCATTGTTGTCCATGCGTGTTAATCCCAAAATTTTAAGCAGTAACTGGGTGTAATAATAGGAACACGCTATCCATCGTTTCTCTTCCCAATGATGCAGGCAGAAGAAATAAATGAGCAACCGTCGTATTTCATTCCAACTTCATAAATTTGAATGATCTGACGTAGTTTTGTTTTGAAATTCTATTCAAGTTCGCTTATGGTAATAATTCGTGAATGCCCTAGCTAGCCAGCTAACTCATATTCGTAATGGTTAATATAGACTTAAGCAGTGCAGAAAACATGCCTGAAGCAACAAAGTAAAATGCAACATTAATACATCATGCAGATATAGGACAGAGGCTTCTTTATTCCAACATTTTAAAGGTGAGTAGAGGAGCTCATTTGATTGGTGAAGATTTGACTCGGCGGTATTAAACCCACTCACGCCTTCTATCTGCCCACTTTGTCCCGGCAGGAGGGACAGAGGCGGGACAGAGGAGTACTTGCGCCCGGCACGAACTTGCAAAATACTCCTGGATACACCCCGTTGGCGCAGAGCTCCCCCCATTCGCCGCGCCTGCACCTGGTGAATGAGCCCATTGGCTCATGTGATCTGAAAGTCAGTGCATTTTGATTTTATTCACAATTTACACTTCGTCCCAACTATTTCAGAATTGGGGTTGTATATTCGATATATGAAAAAAAGAATTTGTTGAAATTGATGTCATACTGTTGAGATAGGAAGATATGTGTTCAAAAAATATTTTCTGAAATGAAGATTTCCAACGGCCACGTGTGGAAACGACGGTACATTTGACAAAGTTCCCGGCCATGACACACTAAGGGAATTTGCTGAAATTTGCCCTAGGTTATGGCCAACATTCAATGAAAAAACCAGGATTTGTTGACACCAGTAACATCTTTATCCGAGCACTTGTATCAACCGACCCTTGTAAACCTTGAAATGGGGTGTGTTGATACGAAATGGATTGAGTGAGCATGGCTCTCACTTAATTCTTCTAGTTTACATTTTTTCAGTAATATAGTTATTCACTATGACCCTTAGGATGTTTATGCTTAAAATGATTGCCTATTCAAATATATCAGCTCCAATGTGCATTGATAAGCACATGATTATAATCATTGGTGACACTTTGTGGGGCCCCAGAATGGGTGGCCCCTCCCAAATACTAAAAAAAGTCAAAAATGTCATTTTTTGTCATAAAGAAAATTGATATCGCAGGTTTCTCTGGTGGATTCATGAACCCTATAGAGTGGTTTATCAATGCTGAAAATTATTACCTCCGCCAAGGAGGTTACAAAATCGCCTGTGTTTATTTGTCTGTGTGTCTGTTTGTCTGTTAGCAGGATTACTCAGAAAACTACTCAGCGGATCATCATAAAAATTGGCACACAGGTGTATCTTGATCCAAGGAAGAACCCATGAAATTTTGGTGGCGACCCGGATCAATTTCTGGATCTAGGATCCGGAATGCCAACCCTTGGCGGAGGTCAGAAATCTCTGATTGCTCTTGTTTTTAAATGGTGGTTTGGGCCAGAAAAAGCCCTGAAAGCTGCAGTTGGTAACTGTGAGGAGAGAGAGAGGACTTAGCATGAAAATTTGAAAAAACAAAACTTTCAGATCCCTCCCCCTCCCTCTCCTCTGTACTCCTGCCCTAAGACCCTCCCCCAGAGGAAGCTGCCGTGCACGCGAAGGCACGCAAGCTGTTATGCATGCGACTGTGGAGAGATTTTGCAAGTTCACATTATTACAACGGCCAAGTTTCCGAGGCTAGACATTGCTGTTGTGAACAGTCAACATTGCTGGCCAAAAAACAAGCAGAAATAAATCATGCCGACATGAAAAGTAATCTACAGCAGTATGTATTCAGTAAAAACCCAGCACGCTTATTTCAGTAAGTTACCCGTTTTTTTGAGTACAGAAACTGTCGTGAATCCTGCTGAATAGCCAGTAAACCATGTATGACAGCATTTAGCTGTGAGAGCACAGAAACGTTACACATATTTATGAGGACTTTCTAATAAAACGACACCAGTAACATTAGCCCTAGCATCGGAAACAAGCTAACGTTAGCTCGACAGTAACATCACATGCACTTCGAAGTACTGTAACAATTGCAAGACGCTGACTTTTCAAACAGCGTCTGTGCTTGTAAGTGACGTTCACTCGCTTATTTGCAGAGCGAAATTGAATTGATGCTGGTTAGAGCTGGGGTAAGTCGCAGCTGTGCATGTGAGTGACGCCAACTCGCTTATTTGCCGAGCATTGCGGAGCAAAAATGAAACCAACAAATAAAGCAGGGGTTTACCTGTCAAGCAGAAAAGTCGCCAACTCTGCGTCGGTTTTTAATCCTTCCAGATCACAGAGTTCCCTCCACCTCTGAAAAGCCACTCCGATGTTCACTCTGGTTTTATCCCGGGCTTTGTCTAATTCTTATTTTGTGCTTTTTTCCTCTGGCTTCCTCTTCTTACTTGTCTTAGCCGTGTATGCTGTTGTCGGTAACGGAGGTATCAGTATTTTTTTCTCGCTGATGGCTGTTGTTGTGCCATTAGTTTCTCTAAGCTCCTGAACCTTCTCTCGGAGATTTGAGCTTGACAGAGCACTGGCGTGAACTGAGGAGGAAGGGGGAAGAGGCTGTCCGCAGCGCATGCATGTGCACTGTTTGACGGCCTTTAAGATGGCCTTTTGTGAAATTTCAGTTATTGCTGTCCATGTAATCTCATATTATAGCCTTCCTCTATGACGCAAAGCTATATATCTTTTTCTTTGATGGCTACACAGCTTATTGGTAGCCTATTCGCTCAGTAAATTAATTCAATTAAGGGGGCATGGGGAGTAAATAATATGAACACTAAAATTTTTGCATTTTTCTCATTTTATGAGATTTGAGTACTTGAAGCTATGGTAAATACATATTGACAACCATTTAGAGGGTAAATGGTTGTCAATATGTGTTCCTTAGTCTTTGGCGGCCATTCCTGAAAAATAACATTTTTGCGCTTTTGAACCCAGATTTCTCCGTAACTAATCATCAAAACCTCATGAAATTTTCACCAGTTTTTCTTTGTAATTAGTATAACAGTTTAACAGAGAGATTTTTCAACTTAAGTGTATAGCCTATGATAAGCAGGGCTGGCGATAAGCGGTATCGCATCACAAAATGCGATCAGTTTTTTTGAAATGTGCCAATCTGCGACGGGCTTTTGAAATCCCCATCGCATATTTTGCGATACAGTCTTCGGATAATGTGAGTAAAAGTTTTAGTCCAGTTTTGAAGAAAAATAGGCTCCTACAGTCTCTAAAATATCGTTCCGATCACCCTCCGCAACTACACTATGGATAACCTAATGGCGCGACTCTGAAACCGTGGTAGAGAGTTGAATGACCCCATTTTCCTACCTCCGCGCCAATACCGACCACAGAGCTAAAGAAAACACTGGAGTGGGAAACGTCATTGGCTGAACCAACCGCAAAACCTGAGACGCATCCGCCACCCTTTGTAAAGAATCGGCAGGGGAATTGCGCAATCAAATGCTGTACATGTGTAGGCTATATGTTATGCGACAAGATAAAATGAAATTAAAAACACTGGACTGGTGACACACATCAGATGTCATCTAAAACAGGTATTAAATACAAAAATAACAACAACAACGATGGTTTCCACATGCGCTAACTGCATTTTAAAAAACCGAATTATTGTGTGATGGTCGAGATCCGGACCGTCCCACGTTGGAATTAGAGCAGGGCTGCCCAACCCTGTTCCTGGAGAGCTACCATCCTGTAGGTTTCCACTCCCACCCTAATTCAACACACCTGATTTAGCTCATTTGCAGCTCAACAAGATTAACTGAGAAAGCAGGTGTGGTTTGCTATGGTTGGAGTGATAACCTTCACGATGGTAGCTCTCCAGGAACAGGGTTGGGCAGCCCTGAATCAGAGGATTGACCGAAGTTAGAACGACCAGAACATTGCTGACAATTTCAGAATCTAAAAAGAATGAGTGATTCAGAGGTGTTCGAGAATGGTCTCAATTCTTAAATGATGTATGTGTAATGGTCGGTAGTATACAGAGGCCAAGCGCAATGACAGAGGGAAAGAGAGTAGCACGAACACAGTACAAACACAGAATAATATAGACTAAACGCAAGTACTCGCGCTTCCAAAGGACATATAATAGTCCGAACCACGGAAGCAAAGCGAGATAGAAAAAGGGAGAAGAAACTCCAACAATAAAAAGATAGAAAGTCAAACAAAACCTGACTACAGATACCTTCAGCTATAGTGCGAAGCTAAACACAGACACTCAAGTGAAGGAGGCATGCCGGACATCCTGCTTATATAGATTCTGGGGAAGCGCCGCCCCAGCTCAATCAACCAGTTGGGTAAAGAATTCGATGGCCCAGGAATTCGATATCGTCCCGGGACGAGAGCTGCAAAGAAAGGTCCAAACAACACGCACACCTAACAAACCATGACAGGACCCCCCCCCCAAGGAACAACCCCAGAAGTTCCCAGAGAGTCCCGCGCACGGAATTCAGAAATAAGGGTAGGATCCAGGATATCCCGAGAAGGGACCCAGCACCGCTCCTCAAGACCATAACCCTCCCAATCTACTAAAAACTGAGCTCCACGACCTCTCGACTAAAATACGACGCACAGTGTAAACCGGCCCCCCCTCAATCATCCGCAGCGGCGGCGGGGGTTTGTCGACCGGAGCCAGGATGCAAGTGCTAACCGGTTTAAGCCTGGAGACATGAAAAGAGGGGTGGATCTGTAAGGATCTAGGGAGCTTCAACCGGACTGTAACCGGATTGATCCTTCGCACAATCTTAAAAGGACTAATAAAGCGGGGAGCCAATTTCCGTGACTCCACTCTCAAGGGCAGGTCCCGCATGGAAAGCCAGACCCTTTGGCTAACCCAAAAAGATGGGTCTGAACGGCGCCTTCTATCTGCGGCGGTCTTTTGTTTTCGTCCAGAGCGGGACAAGGAGGAAAGGACCCTAGCCCAAACTGACCGACAACGCTGAACATAGTAAATAACCGAAGGAACCTCTGAATCCCTGTCAGTCTCAGGAAACAGTGGAGGCTGATAAGCCAACTGAGCCTCAAACGGGGAAAGACCTGTGGAGGAGTTACCCAGTGAATTGTGGGAGTATTCGGCCCATGCTAAAAATCGACTCCACGAGGATGGCTTGTCTGCCGCCAAGCATCGAAGATATTCTCCAAAGACTAGTTGGTTCACTCAGTCTGCCCGTTAGTCTCTGGGTGGAAACCCGAGGAAAGGCTCACGGTGGCCTCCAACTGGTTGCAAAACGCACGCCAAAATTTGGCCGTAAATTGAGGGCCCCGGTCAGAAACCACATCTTGGGGGATGCCATGCAGCCAGAAAACATGGCTCACAACAAGAAGGGCAGTCTCTCGCGCCAAAGGCAGCGCGATAAAGTGTGCAGCCTTAGAAAAACGGTCAACCACGACTAGGATGACCGTGTTGCCTTCCGAGACAGGCAGCCCCGTAACAAAATCAAGAGCGATATGGCTCCACGGGCGCTTCGGGATGCAACGGCCGCAGCAGACCAGAGGGGGGGAAGTGAGAAGTCTTGTTCCTAGTGCAAATACAGCACGCCGCATCGAACTCCCAGATGTCCTCCATCATACTGGGCCACCAAAAACGTCGGGCTAAGAACTGCTTAGTCCGATGAACCCCCGGGTGACCAGCCAGATGGGAAGAGTGCCCCCACTGGAGAATTTGGGACCGCACTGCTAAAGGAACAAATAAACAGCCAGGCGGCTCCCCACCAGGACCGGGATCATTTTTCAACGCTTCCCGCACAACAGACTCGACGTCCCACTGAATGGGAGCCACAATCTGAGCTGCCGGATAACCGGCTCAGGAATAGGGTCACGACCAGAGCGGTCGTGAATCCGCAACAAAGCGTCGGGCTTGATGTTTTTAGACCCTGGGCGATAGCTTAACGTAAAGTTAAAGCGGTTGAAAAACAACGACCACGCGCCTGCCGAGATTACGTCATTTAGTCTGTTGGATGTATTGGAGATTTTAATGATCCGTCCAAACCACAAACGGCTGTTCAGCCCCCTCCAACCAATGGCAACACTCTTCTAACGCCAACTTGACGGCCAACAACTCCCGGTCACCAACGCTGTGATTCCGTTCGGCCGCCGACAACGACCGGGAGGAGTAGGCGCATAGGTGCGATTTATTGTCCCGAAAGAGGCGCTGGGACAAAATGGCACCTACCCCGACGTCCGACGCATCCACCTCCACAACAAATGGGAGGGAGGGGTCGGGCAAAACGAGAATGGGTTCTGAGCTAAATTGTTTCTTTAACTCCTGAAAAGCAGCCTCAGCTGCCGGAGACCAAGCAAACGACGAGGAGGTACACTGCCCTCCATAATTATTGGCACCCCTGATTAAGATGTGTTCTTTAGCTTCTAATAAATTCAGTTTTTTTCTAAATAATATAGGACCACAATGAAAAAAAGAGGAAAATCCAACCTTTAATTTAAGTGCATTTATTCAGTGGGAAAAAAATCCCACATTAAGAAATAATTTTTTTACATCAAATCATGTGTGCCACAATTATTAGCACCCCTGATGTTAATACTTTGTACAACCCCCTTTTGCCGACAAAACAGCACCTAATCTTCTCCTATAATGTTTCACAAGATGGGAGAATACAGAAAGAGGGATCTTCGACCATTCCTCTTTGCACAATCTCTCTAAATCATCCAGCGACCTGGGTCCTCTCCTCTGCACTCTCCTCTTCAGCTCACTCCACAGGTTTTCAATGGGGTTGAGGTCTGGGGACTGAGATGGCCATGGGAGGAGCTTGATTCTGTGTCTGGTGAACCATTTCTGTGTAGATTTGGCCACATGTTTAGGGTCATTATCTTGCTGAAAGACCCAGTGAAGACCCATCTTCAGCTTTCGGGCAGAGGCCACCAGATTTTGATTTAAAATGTCCTGGTATTTCAAAGCGTTCATGATGCCATGCACCCTAACAAGCTTCCCAGGGCCTCTGGAAGAGAAACAGGCCCACAGCATCACTGATCCTTCCCCATACTTCACAGCGGGCATGAGGTGCTTTTCTGCATACTCATCTTTTGTGTTCCGCCAGACCCACTTAAGAGTGTTTGTTGCCAAAAAGCTCTATCTTGGTCTCATCTGACCAAAGCATACGGTCCCAGTTGAAGTCCCAGTACCGCTTAGCGAACTCCAGATGTTTGCGTTTATGATTGTGAGTGAGAAAAGGTTTTTTCCGTGCATGCCTCCCAAACAGCTTGTTGGCATGTAGATAGCGCCTGATGGTTGTTTTGGAGACTTTGTGACCCCAAGATGCTACCATTTGTTGCAATTCTTTAACAGTGAGCTTTGGAGAACTTTTTATTTCTCTTACCATCCTCCTCACTGTGCGTGGTGGCAAAATAACCTTGCATTCTCGTCCAGGCTTGTTTACCACTGTTCCAGTTGTTTTAAACTTCTTAATGATTCCTCTGACAGTAGATATGAGCAGGTGCAGGCGAGTGGCTATTTTCTTGTAGCCATTGCCTGACTTGTGAAGGTCGACACACATCTGCCTTACTTGAATGGTGTGTTCCTTTGCCTTTCCCATGTTGAAGAGTGGATAAGAGAAATGGCCTCTGTGTCACGTCATATTTATACCCCAGGGAAACAGGAAGTGATGAATTACTAATTAAATGTTCCTAGATACTCTGATCAACTTTGTAAACTACTGTAGAAATGGCAGAAATACTTCAATTACATTTATTTCCTAGGAATTGTTAGGGGTGCCAATAATTGTGGAACAGGTGATTTTATGGAAAATAATTATTTCTTAGTCAGGGATTTTTTTTTTCCCTTAAAATTCACTTGAGTTGGAGGTTACATATTTCTACAATTTTCAGTGTGAGAGTATGCTTCTGCAATAAAAATTGAATTTATTTTAAGGCTTTTAACACATCTTAACCAGGGGTGCCAATAATTATGGAGGGCGCTGTATTCTTCTCAGTGAGCGCGATAAGGGGGGCAGCTACCCCGCTAAAATTGCGGATAAACCTCCTATAAAAATTAGCAAACCCCAAAAACCGTTGCACCTCCTTAATGGTGTGAGGGGCAGGCACACTTTGTCAGGATCCATGCGGACCGACCCTTCTGAAATAACGAAGCCAAGAAACAAAACTGTCTTGGCATGAAAAACGCATTTCTCAGCCTTGACAAAAGCTTGGCTTTGAGGAGGGCCTCAAGCACTTGTCTGACGTGTTGTTTATGCTCCGAGAGAGTTGAAGAGAAAATCAGAATGTCGTCAAGGTAGACAAAGACGAATCTCTCCAACATCTCTTGGAGGACGTCATTAACGTGTGCCTGGAACACAGAGGGGGCATTAACCAATCCGAAGGGCATGACCAAATATTCGTAGTACCCATCATGCATATTAAATGCCGTTTTCCACTCGTCCCCCTCACGGATCTGAACCAAATTATAAGCATTCCGGAGGTCTAGCTTGGTAAAAAACTACGCCTCCTGCAGCCGTTCAAATGTGGAGTTCATCAACGGAAGTGGGTATCGGTTTTTAATCGTGATATTATTACAGCCCCTGTAATCAATACAAGGTCTCAGACTGCCATCTTTTTCGCCCACAAAAAAGAACCCCGCTCTGGCAGGAGACGTGGAGGGCCAAATAAATCCATTAGCCAGAGCCTCCTGAATATATTCTCGCATAGCCTTCCATTCAGGCCCTGACAGTGAGTATAATGAACCCCTGGGTGGAGTGGTACCCGGGTGGAGATTGATCTCGCAATCAAACGTGCAATGAGGAGGTAAAGTCGAGGCCCGTTGCTTGCTAAAAACCTCCGCGAGATCAGCATAATCATCAGTAACATTAGGAGGCAGATAAAAGTTCAGAGCAGCCCCCAAATTCTCACCCTGTTCGGAACCTGCCCCCTCTAAGTCAGATTCCGAATCAGAGAAATCTCCGAATAGCAATCCTCCTCTAGCTGCCGCCAGTCAAATTGAGGATCCCACTCCAACCCCTCCTCCGCCCCTTTCTGTAGATTAGGAGGGCTGTGTGAGGGAAAACGACAGGGAAAACAGGAGAACTGATAATAAACTGAACTGATAATAAAAAACCGGACCTCCTCAGAATGGCCACCAAAAGAGATGAACATAGTCAATGATTCAGAAACTTCAGTTATAAATCCAGTTCCCAGCGGTTGACCGTCCAAAGATGTAACAGAGCGTAAATGTAAAGAAGGTGGATAGGAATGGAATGTCTCCTAGCCCACTCTGCATCCATAAAACAATCCACGGTGCCAGAGTCGGTCTTCAGTCTTTCTCTTTACCGCATAAACGCATTGCCAAGCTTGAATTAAATATTAACGCGAACCGGGGTTTTTGTCTTTTTTGCATCTCATTATTACCGAAGTGCTCTACTGATTAAACACATTGCAAATTACGCTATTTTAGTTTTTTACTCTGGTTGCGGTGCCTTGATCAGCTGATTAAAGTTTAGTTGCTTGTTTGAGTGCTGCGTGACAGCTTGTTGGGGGAGATACCGTGTTTAGTTTGCTCACATAGTAATCGACTTTATTTCGGTCCGTTTGAATTAAAGGGAACCGGAGCTTTACTCTGTTTTGGTTACCTTTGGTTGTATTTGTGGCTAGTTAGCTAGATATTTACTGTTTGCATTTTTGACTTGGGATCTGAGATTAAGTATTTAGTCAGTAGGGCAGCTGTTACTTAAAATTTTAAACGGTAAGGTTTACCGGAGTGCTCCGCCCCCCCCAGTTTTCCTGGGCGCTGTAGCCAGTCTGTTTTATCTGGATTCTCAGTTAAGACCCGGATATTTTTAGATTGGTATATTAATAGTACTGGGACTATATAAAGTCAAGTCGGCTTATTCAGAGTGCCTATTACATATCAAGTTAGTCTCAATTTGGTATTTCATTTTTTTGTTAACTGAAACCAAGCCCCTGCTAAAAGAGGCTTATTATCCATTTACATAGTTTCCCGGCGGTTTCTATTGTGACTGCTGCTTAGGGCTTCTCAGGTTAATAAATTGTGGACCCTGAGCTTCTGTCTCGGCATTAATTAATTTTCCTTGTTATCTAGGGTGAGCAAGGTCATTAGGTAGGGGGTTCAAAATGTGGCCAAACCTATGTGACGGTTGCAGGATGATTGCACTTTTGGAAAGAGATTTCCATGGTGGGTTTGTCTGTCACCGGTGCCAGCTAATTTGAGCACCTGGAGAGCAAGATCCTTGATCTTCAGAGCCAGTTCGCAGCGCAACATAGTTCGCAATCAGTAGAGTTCCTAGAGGAACTAAGTAGTATGTCATTTAGAGAAATGGTGTGTACGCCAAAGCAGGGGTGTGCGAAGACCACAGAACTGGCAGGGAGAGAAAGTTGGGTGACTGTAGGTCGACGGCGCAGGAAGGGGCGTGCACGCCGTACAATGACAGCTCCTCCAGTGGTTGAGGTGTCCAACCGATTCCGGCCCTTGCAGGAACTCGACTTGGCCCCTGACCCTGAGGAGTGGGAGGACTGATGAGCATCAGGGCACCCTGTTAGCCTCTTCCCCTCAGAAAAGGGAGTTAGTGATAGTGGAGGACTCAATCATTAGAGGAATAGACAGCTTAATCTGTTTACGCGACAAGGAGTCTCGTACGGTATTTTGCCTGCCTGGTGCCCAGGTAGGAGACCTCCTGGAGCGTGCGGACAAGCTCCTGGCCAGAGCGGGGAGGGATCCAGTGGTCATGGTCCATGTTGGGACAAATGACATAGGTAAGGGTAGGTTTGAGGTTCTGCAAGGCAAATTTGTGGAATTAGCTGAGAAGCTTAGGAGCAGATGCTCCACAGTAGTTTTCTCCGGGATTCTACCAGTACCACGTGCAAGCAGAGGAAAGCAGAATTTTATTTGGAGGTTTAACACGTGGCTTCGAACCTGCTGTAGGAAAGAGGGGTACAGGTTTATGGGGCACTGGAACTTTTTCTGGGACAGGGGTGACCTGTTCAAGCCTGATGGGCTACACCTGAACCGGAGGGGTAACTTTGCACTGGGTCAGCGCATGTTGAGGGTAGCACAGGATTATTTAAACTAGGGACTTGGGGGGCAGGGAGGTTAGTGAGTGTTACACATAGGGAAATGCAGACTGCCCTGATGGAAGCTGACAGCGTTACATGCACTACTGATGATATACTTTTAAAGCAAAAAAGCGTAGTGGGGGGCTTGAAGCAGCAGCCGCATGGGAAATCAAGGGGGAAGAGCATTAGTAATAACCTGAAATGTTTTTATTTAAATACAAGACGCATAAAAAATAAATTTCCAGAACTTGAGGCCGTTATGATAAGTGAGGGCTATGACATAGTTGGGATTACAGAGACATGGCTTGGTGAAGAGGATGGAGATGAATATAATATAGAAGGTTATAAGCTCTTTATGAAAGATAGATGTAATAGGCGAGGAGGGGGCGTAGCACTCTATGTATCTGGGTCAGGCTCATTGGCAAATACGAGACAGGTTTAAACATTGGAGTATGCTATTTCGACCGCCAGCTTTGGAAAATATTGTCAATGAACTGCTTTTTAAGAGGATTAGGCAAGCTTGTAGAGGGGGAGGGACTCTTATTATGGGAGACTTCAATTATCTTGATATCGATTGGAAAATGGTGAAAGGACAGGGTAAAGAGGAGGAAGAATTTCTGGATGTTATAAATTACAATTTTTTGGTGCAGTATATTAATAAACCTACAAGAGAGAAGGCAATTTTAGATTTGGTGCTTTGTAATGACTCTGATTGTTATGATTTTGCCATGTCTGTTCTGTTTCTGCAATGCCTGTTCTGCTTTTGCCATGCTCTGTTTAGTTTTAGTTCTTTGCCATGTTTTTGTTTTTGCCATCCCAGATCCACATTTCTGTTAGATCCCGGTCCATGTCTTTGTTCATGCCCTGCATTGCACTTTGTCTCCCCTGTCTGGTCTGTGAAGCTACAGCTTCTCCCCAAGTCCTGCGTGTCACATGTTTAGGTGATTTCATGGTTTCTGGGTCTCAAACATTCCTTCTATTCTCGTTTGCTTCCTTCGCCTTGCTTTTCTATTTTACTAACCCATACTAACAGTTTGTTGTTTTTGTTAAGATACTAATCAAGACTAACATTGTATATAATACTAACTTACTAACGAGCACCAGGGATTGTATAGCTGCACTTACTAATTGATTAACAAGCTCTCAGCACTCGCCCTGTTCTAGTCTCCGCTTCTTGCCTTCACTTAGTCTTTGCTGCAATTCAGCGGATCCTCCGCACCTGCTCAACTCTGTCCTGCCTCTCATTATCTGTGCACGTTAGAACTCCCTAACCGGAGATGTATGTTTTGTCATAGGCTGTCTCGTGTTCCCTGTCCGCATTTTGGCTTTTGCCAATTTCATGTGGTTAGGTTCTCCCTCGTGTTTGCTCCCACGTAATTAGTCTGATCCCATTCACCTGTCCCTGATCATAGCATGTGACTTCCCTTGAGTGTACTTAAGCAGTCTTTTCACAGCAGTTCCCCGTCAGAACGTTTCCCTTGGTTTGCTTGTGCCACGCTTGTTTTTCGCCTTGTACTCTCTTGAGATTCTCTTCTGACTGGACCGTCCCTGTTTTCTGTTTTTTGCCTCTGATTTGGATATTCTGCCTGCATCTGTGTACCAAACCCATTTTGCCCGACCACGATTATTGTGTTTGCTGCCCTGGTTACGATTTGGATTTCGCCCTTTGGATTTTGATTTTGGATTGTGGACTTTGTACTGTTGCCTCCTGCTCTGCGGGGGTTCGCCCCCCTTTTCAATAAAATCCCCTTTTTCCTGCACTGCTCGACTCTCGCATCTGGTTCCAGAACCGTACCTAACAGTACGTTCTGAGCATCATGGAGCCAGCGAGCATCAAGCCTCTGCAGGCTGCAGTGAAGGAACAGGGCGAGCAGTTGGAGTTCCAACAGCAGCAGCTCCGGGCCATGATGCAGCACCTTCAGTCCATGTCCCATCAGATGGCTGACCTTACCCGCTCCTTAAGACCCGCCGCCACCACTCCTGTTCCCATGCCGGTACCCGCCTCTGCCCCACCGGCTCCGGTTCACGAACCACGTCTGCCACCACCAGAGAAGTATGATGGCGATCCAGGATCCTGCCGTGCCTTTCTGACCCAGTGCAAGCTAATCTTCAGCCTACAGCCTACCACCTTCCCCACCGAGCAATCCCGTGTGGCATACATCATCACGCAACTAACCGGGAGAGCTAAGCAGTGGGCTACTTCGGCTTGGGAGGCAGGATTACTGTGCGTCCAGTCATCCGACCTGTTGGGGGAAGAAATGAAGCGAGTATTTGACCACTCCAGACACGGGCATGAGGCTGGGAGGGAGATCCTCCGCATCCGCCAGGGGAATCGCTCAGTGTCAGATTATGCCATCGAATTTCAGACCTTGGCGACTAACAGCAGATGGCAGGAGAGAGCCCTTTAAGACACCTTCATCAACGGGCTATCCGAGCGAATTAAAGACGAGCTGCTACCCCGTGACCTGCCCGAAAGTCTGGATCAGATCATTGAGATGGCCATCCGCATAGACTCATGCCTAGAGGAGCGAAGACGGTCCACCTACAGATCCAGTGTGTCCAAGTCTCCAGAGGTGATGCCACCCCTTCCTCAATCTGACAAGACCAAACCTCCCTTGATTCTGAACCCATGCAGCTGGGCCGTACCAAGATTACTGGTGAGGAGAGGGACCGTAGGCGAAGGGAGCGGGCCTGCTTTTACTGTGGCAAAACCGGTCACCACATCTCCCGGTGCCCAGTAAAAGGCAACGCCCACTAACGAGGAGAGGAGCGTTAGTGGGCGTTATTCCTGTGGATCACTCCTCAAGAAACCGCACCTGCTTTCCTGTCTCCCTTGAGTGGGCTGGGGGAGGAAGGAAGACCACCACCTTGATCGATTCGGGAGCCGAAGAGAACTTCATCGACCAAGAAGTAGCCCTGAAATGGGGTATTCCTGTTGAGAAGGTCTTCCCGGATCGTGTGGCAAACTCCCTCAATGGCCAGAAGATCGGTCACATCACCCATGTCACTGTCCCAATTAAATTACGGATCTCTGGAAATCACCAAGAAACAATTCAGCTCTACATTATCCAGTCTCCACATGCCCCAGTCGTCCTCGGGCACCCCTGGATGACCAAACACCTGCCTGAGGTCGATTGGGGAAAGCATGAGATTAAGGGTTGGAGCCCCAATTGTGCGCAGACCTGCCTTAATGATGCTCTGGATCATGTTCCTGTTCCTCACGTGGAGGAAATCCCCAACCTGGAGAAGGTTCCCCCAGAGTTCCATGATCTAAAAGAGGTGTTCTCGAAAACTCGTGCCACCAGCCTGCCCCCGCATAGGCCCTAAGACTGCGCCATTGATCTCAAACCTGGTACCATGCCGCCCAGAGGTTGTCTATTCTCCCTGTCACGCCCTGAGACTCTCGCCATGGAGAAATATCTTAGTGAGTCCCTTGCGGCAGGCATCATTCGCCCCTCTTCGTCCTCTGCTGGGGCAGGTTTTTTCTTTGTGAGTAAGAAAGACGGGTCGTTAAGGCCATGTATAGACTACAGGGGCCTCAATGAAATCACTATAAAGAACAGGTACCCTCTGCCACTTATGAATACTGCTTTCGACCTGCTGCAAGGGGCCAAGATTTACACCAAACTAGACTTGCGCAATGCTTATCACCTGATCCGGATACGTGCTGGTGATGAATGTAAGACCGCGTTTAATACACCCACCGGACACTGGGAGTATTTGGTTCTTCTGTTCGGCCTTACTAACGCCCCAGCTGTGTTCCAGAACCTTGTTAATGATGTACTCAGGGATATGATTAATAGATTTGTGTTTGTTTACTTGGATGATATTCTCATTTTTTCTAAATCACAGGAGGAACACGTTCGCCATATCCGACAAGTCCTTAAGCGCCTGTTGGAGAATCGACTATTTGTCAAAGCAGAAAAGTGTGAGTTCTCAGTCCAGACCACCTCCTTTCTGGGTTACATCATCGCACCCGGCACCATCCGCATGGACCCGGCCAAGATTGAGGCTGTCACTGACTGGCCCAAACCCTCCGACTGTAAGTCACTCCAACGCTTTCTGGGATTTGCTAATTTCTACAGGCGATTCATTCGCAGTTACAGCTCTGTTGCCACACGGCTAACTGCCTTAACCTCTAACAAAGTCAGATTTCAGTAGTCCGAGAAAGCTGAGAAAGCGTTCCATGATCTTAAGTCGCGATTTACATCTGCCCCCATACTAACCATTCCTGATCCTAAGCTCCAGTTTGTGGTGGAGGTTGACGCCTCCAATGTGGGAGTCGGGGCTGTCCTTTCTCAGAGGTTCCCCAAGGATGGCAAGATCCACCCGTGCGCCTTCTTCTCCCGTCGCCTAAGCCCTTCGGAACGGAATTATGACACCGGCAGCCGGGAGTTATTAGCCGTCAAACTGGCTTTGGAGGAGTGGAGGCAGTGGCTGGAGGGAGCTGAACAACCGTTTCTCATCTGGACGGACCACAAGAATTTGGAGTATCTCCAGACCGCCAAGAGGCTCAACCCGCGCCAAGCCAGGTGGGCATTATTTTTCTCACGTTTTAATTTCCACCTTGCCTATCGCCCCGGCAGCAAGAATGTTAAGCCAGATGCCCTATCCCGATGTTTCGAGATGGACGAGGATCTGCCCAGTCCAGAAACCGTTCTACCCAAAGAAACATTCATTAATGCCATTGATATGGACATTGAAGCTGAGGTGAGAAATGCCCAAGCTGATTCTGCCGCTCCCAGTGCCTGCCCTGATCACTGCCTGTTTGTGCCTGCTAACCTGCGTCCCCGAGTCCTGGACTGGGGGCACGCCTCTAACCTTTCATGTCACCCAGGAGTTCGCCGCACCCTGGACTTCATATCTCGTTGTTTCTGGTGGCCGGGAATCAACCAGGATGTCCAGAATTATGTCGCTGCCTGCTCGGTCTGTGCCCAAGCTAAGGTATCACACCAAACCCCTCACGGACTGTTACAACCACTACCCACTCCTCACCGTCCTTGGTCACACATTGCACTTGACTTCATCACTGGTCTCCCCCCATCCAACCATTTCACCACCATCCTCACCATAGTAGATAGATTCTCCAAAGCTGTCCATTTCATGCCCCTCACCAAACTCCCTTCTGCCCAAGAGACTGCCACTCTAATCATTCAGCACGTTATCAGACTTCACGGTATCCCCACAGATATCACATCAGATCGCGGACCCCAATTCACAGCCAAGTTTTGGAAATCATTCTGTAAATCTATTGGCACATCAGTTAGTTTGTCATCCGGTTTTCACCCCCAGACCAACGGCCAGACCGAGCGGGCCAACCAATGTATTGAGACTGTTCTAAGATGCCTATGTTTAAAGAACCCCTCCTCCTGGAGCCACCAACTTCCCTGGGCTGAATACGCTATTAACAGTCACACCTCCGCTGCCTCTGGTCTCTCCCCATTTAAAGCATGCCTGGGTTACCAACCACCTGTGTTTCCCTGCCAGGAGGAGGAGGTGGCCATTCCTTCCGCCCGGGAGTTTGTGCGTCGGTGCTGGCGCACCTGGAAGACCACACGGGAGGCGCTGCTCAGGTCGATAGCGCATATGAAGGCTCGGGCGGACAAGAGACGCATCGCCGCCCCATCCTACCGACCTGGGCAGCGCGTGTGGCTGTCCGCTAAGGATATCCCCTTAAGGGGAAATGGGGGTAAACTCTTCCCTAAGTTCCTGGGGCTGTTCACTATTGAGAAAGTGCTGAGTCCCACTGCTGTCCGCCTCCGTCTGCCCCTTTCCATGCGATGCATTCACCCCTCATTTCATGTTTCCCAGATCAAGCCTGCTGTAACCCACCCCCTGTCTTCTGGTCCTGATCCCCCACCACCCTCCCGCATGATCGACGGAGGCGAGGCCTACACCGTCCGCTCCTTATTGGACTGTCGCCGTCGTGGACGAGGTGTGCAATACCTCGTCGATTGGGAGGGCTACGGTCCTGAGCACCGCAGCTGGGTTCCCTCCCGCTTCATCCTCGAAAAAAGTTTAATCACGGACTTTCATGCTCCGCACCCCAGACCAACAGGTTGAAACGCCAGGAGGCGTTTCTTGGGGGGGGGTACTGTTATGATTTTGCCATGTCTGTTCTGTTTCTGCCATGCCTGTACTGTTTTTGCCATGCCCTACTATTATTCTGCCACGTCTGTTCTGTTTTTGCCATGCTCTGTTTAGTTTTAGTTCTTTGCCATGTTTTTGTTTTTGCCATCCCAGATCCACATTTCTGTTAGATCCCGGTCCATGTCTTTGTTCATGCCCTGCATTGCACTTTGTCTCCCCTGTCTGGTCTGTGAAGCTACAGCTTCTCCCCAAGTCCTGCGTGTCACATGTTTAGGTGATTTCATGGTTTCTGGGTTTCAAACATTCCTTCTATTCTCATTTGCTTCCTTCGCCTTGCTTTTCTATTTTACTAACCCATACTAACAGTTTGTTGTTTTTGTTAAGATACTAACCAAGACTAACATTGTATATAATACTAACTTACTAACGAGCACCAGGGATTGTATAGCTGCACTTACTAATTGATTAACAAGCTCTCAGCACTCGCCCTGTTCTTGTCTCCACCTCTTGCCTTCACTTAGTCTTTGCTGCAATTCAGCGGATCCTCCGCACCTGCTCAACTCTGTCCTGCCTCTCATTATCTGTGCATGTTAGAACTCCCTAACTGGAGCTGTATGTATTGTCATAAGCTGTCTCGTGTTCCCTGTCCGCATTTTGGCTTTTGCCAATTTCATGTGGTTAGGTTCTCCCTCATGTTTGCTCCCACGTAATTAGTCTGATCCCATTCACCTGTCCCTGATCATAGCATGTGACTTCCCTTGAGTGTACTTAAGCAGTCTTTTCACAGCAGTTCCCCGTCAGAACGTTTCCCTTGTGCCACGCTTGTTTTTCGCCTTGTACTCTCTTGAGATTCTCTTCTGACTGGATCGTCCCTGTTTCTGTTTTTTGCCTCTGATTTGGATATTCTGCCTGCATCTGTGTACCAAACCCATTTTGCCCGACCACGATTATTGTGTTTGCTGCCCTGGTTACGATTTGGATTTCACCCTTTGGATTTTGATTTTGGATTGTGGACTTTGTACTGTTGCCTCCTGCTCTGCGGGGGTTCGCCCCCCTTTCCAATAAAATCCCATTTTTCCTGCACTGCTCGACTCTCGCGTCTGGTTCCAGAACCGTACCTAACAGTGATAGACTTAGCAATGTTGAGGTACTGGAACCACTTGGGACTAGTGATCACTCTACTGTTAATTTTGACGTTTCATGGGAAGTTAAAAAGGTGTCTTCGAAAACCAAAATTTTTAGTTTTAGGCGAGCAAACTTTGACGGGATGCGCTCATATCATAACCTGTCGGTTAACAGGGATAAAATAAATGTAACACGAGACTCTTCATTCATGAACCGTGAAGGCTGCGCTTTAAAAAATATCTCACATTGGGCAATGAAATCTTTACATCTTCCTGCCTTGCCTCTATATCTTGGGGGTAATTGAAGCTTTGGCTCTCGGGGAAGATGTATGGACTGTGCTTGTGCAACATTTTTTGTGATTTGCGTGGATAGGGCTCTAATACTCTCAGTGAGAGTTAACAGAACGCTCTCCTGTCTCTCCATGGCATTCGTCTGAAGGCGGACTCTTTCCGCCAGCTCTGCCTGTTGATTGTTCAGGCTAACAAGACCCTTGCCATAACCGGAGAGAGCAGCTTGTTGGTTAGCCACAACTTTCTCTAACGCAGCCGTTGCTGACGACTCCATGCTGGCTACAGTGTTCTGTAATGGCCGGTAGTATACGGAGGCCAAGCCCAACGACAGAGGGAAAGAGAGTAGCACGAACACAGTACAAACACAGAGAATAATAAAGACCAAACGCAAGTACTCGCGCTTCCAAAGGAGTCCGAACCACGGAAGCAAAGCCAGATAGAAAAAGGGACAATAAGAAGACAATAAGAAGATAGAAAGTCATACAAAACCTGACCACAGATACCTTTGGCTATAGTGCGCAGCTAAACACAGAATACTCTAGCAAAGGAGGCGTGCCGGATATCCTGCTAATATAGATTCTGGGGAAGCGCCACCCCAGCTCAATCAACCAGCTGGGTTAAGAATTCAATGGCCCAGGAAATGGAGCTTGACGTAAATTCTGATAGGCACGGAGTCAAGCTTGCCAACTATAGGAGCTGCTTCTCGAGCTTGAGAATCTCCTGAGTGCTCATGAATGTCATCTGATTTGCTGTCACATGATTGCTTGATTGATATGCTAGTTTACTTAAGCTCGCATTCTGAGCAGAGGTTCCGCAGCATGTACGCTTAACATCGCTGCCACCGGAAACTGAGCCACCCGCGACAAGGTTCGTGGTTTTCGTTATCACTGCTACTTTTATTACGTTTTTTTTTTTTTTGGTTACTGCATTTCATTTGATTTGCTGTGGTTTGATGTCACGCCGCATGTTGTCACCTTGAAGTGCTAGGTTATGCAGGATAACCAGCGTAAAAACAAACTTGTCTCATAAATTTACGTGGCTTGCTTCAAAACATTGCGTTTGTTTTTTGCTGAAGGAACGTTTCGCTATTGGCGTGTCATTTATCAACCGTAAATTTAAAGCAGCGCATGGTAATCTGGATGCAGCTACTTAACGCTTGTTTAGCGAACCAGTACTCTTTGTCAGAAGCTGTTCTTTTCCGGGTGTCGGAAAACATTTTGATGCTTCGATAAACGCAGTAATGCTCTGCAGTCTTTTCTCAATCGGGAGCGTGGTGCTTAAACCTGCATGTCTTTCAGACAAGCGTGCCGTTATGCTAATGTTTCAGTCTTTGCAGTGTTTGCTCTCGCAGCGCAGAAAGATGCTGTTATGTCTCATTTCATGGGTTACGCGAGCCGCTAGTTTTCCTTTTTATACGGGATGCTGCTGCCTTTGTGTTGAGTGGGGATAAGATTGGGAAGCCTTAGTAAGTGCATGTGGAACGTTACCGCAGCAACGAACGAGCTCTCGGCTTTTGAATCGCGTTCATGGTTTACGCCTTACGGAGTCTGCAAATAATCACTTTGGCTTTCTAGCTGCACCCAATTCACTTGGCGACGAATATTTGGAACGGCAAATTCATTTTGCAGCAACCTCTGGGTCGGATGCCACTTGGTCCAGTGATAAGTTTTAAACCTTTTGGTTTAGTTCGAATTGTTAACTCTTTTTCCCGGGTTCTCAGTTGTGACATTACATGGATTGACTGTGCACATGTAATCAGTTTCGCTCGAACTGGTTCTGAGGTCTCCTGGATCGCGACTTAACTTTTGTCTTGTATCAAGCCTGTTAATGGTAATTTACGGGCTGAAATACTACAATTTGCCAATTATTCCCATTGTCTCAGCGCTCATGATGGTCATAAGTGGAGTGTCTATCGAGAAATGTCCTATGGTTCAGATTTGTCTTCGACTCATTAATTATTTAAAAAAAAAAAAAAATGGCTCAATCATGTTCATCTAAAGCAATTGGCTCTTCATAAATGCTTCAACAACTGTATGTTTGGCACAGGAATCGTTGTCAATTCAGTAATTCATGTATCCGTGGCCAAAACGAAAGCTTTATTCTCATGATTGCTCTAATGCTGTTCAAACGACTGGACCAAATCGTAATCCACATTCATGTTAAAATCGATTGCTGATATGCTGCTCGGATCCAATAGTCATACTGCAATTACTTCCCTGTTGGTTTTATTCATCTGCTCCTAGCAGGTGCTGCTATTGTAAGTGTCAAGTTATGGTAACTGTTTGGAAATCGCATGGCATTCACCTCGCACCAGTAAACTGATGGTAAATGCTAACTCTGGCGTGCTCAGTGAATCTTATTTAAAAAAAAAAAAAAAAAAAAAACCTAAATGCTGCGGAATCAGAGTGGGAACAACCATTCCAGTCGGCATTAGTTTCTGAAATCAATCTGGTATTGCTGCTCCTCGTCAGTAATTGACTAATTTTTGTTACTTTCCCAAATTCGGGGAAACGGCTATCATTGGTGGTATCTACCTCCGCAAAGCCAGTTGGCTGGAGGTTATGTGATCTGTGCATTTGTCTGTTTTGTTTGTGAACAGCTTAACGCAAATGTAATGAACAGATATTTCTGAATTTTGTGGGTGGGTCACAATTACATCAGGGATGGACCCTGCTGATTTTGACCACTATCAGTCGCACAATATGGCAGCCATCTTGAAATCCTATGGCACTCGATAACTGAACTTGCGCCACTCAGCAAGATTTGGACCGTGCTTCTTTGGCGAAGGTTTGCACTCTAGGAGTGCCACTAGTGTTCCTGTATAATCACACTAGCACCCAAGTTGGTTTAAAAAAAAAAAAAAAAAAAATTCTGATTGCTATGTTCTGCTTTGCAAGAAAACCTCAGAGTGCTTGCCAACATCAAGCTCACATACTCAAGCTGTGGCTTATTTTATTTTATGATGCTCAGCAATGCCATGATGCGGCATGTTTATCATGCTTCACTAATATTTACCCCATGTCAGCATCTAGCTAGTGCTTGTGGTCTGCTACTCATTTCATTCAAACTGATTTGCTCTGCCTGCTCAGTATGTCCTACAGCCTATAACTGCCAGTTGCTGGATCGACCCAAAGGTCGGCTCCAGGGCTCACCGTCATTAGCCTCTGGTGTTCGGGTTTCGCAACACCATTGTTCTTTGGGGAATTCTAGTAGCTTTCTCAGCTTTCAGATTTAACAAGGTTTTTACAGTTTTCATTCATGAAGTGTGGGTACATACATGTCTGTGTATTTATTTGTCTCCTTTTTATATCAACTTTACGGAGTTGGCAGTGTTATTTCATGGTACATTCCTAGCATTGCTTCCCACTGTGTTCTCCACTAATTGCCTGCAATTTCGTTCTCTGCATGTCCACGGTGGACCCTGCCCTGAGCATGCTGCTGCTGGTCTTTGCCATCAACGCCACCTGGCCTCTGCACAAGCGCTGCTCCACCATCATGGTCTGGGTCATGGCATCAGCAAACTACAAATCCTGGGCTGCTTGTCAACTTTGCTTTCGCATTACAGCAACCATGAACGTGGACCCTGGGACGGTCAGAGGAGGATGGACCTTCCCTCTTAAGCCTGGTTCCTCCCAAGGTTTCTTCCTATACTTTAGCACTTAGGGAGTTTTTCCTTGCCACTGTCGCCACTGGCTTGCTTTTGAGGGGTTAGACCAGGGTTTTCTACGAAGCGCATTGTGACCAATTGAGTTCCCTTGATCATCTTGGAGGCTGGGAAACATATTCCTAGTTTGCGGCTCAGTTCTGCCTCATTTCTATATTCAAGCAGCACATCGCCTCCTTCGTGACCTAATGAAGGTATTAAAGGCCTCCGGACATTGGACATGCAGCCAAGAACATTATCTTCGTCCAGGAATTAAGGACATTATGGAAGCTCAAAATGAGTGAGTAAGACTGTGTAAATTGTCATCATGTTTTGTATGTTAAATGAAATCCTCTTGTACTTATATCTGTTTCACGCGTTGTTTAGGATACTTCTATACACATAGTCAGGGCATGAAGCGTCACTCCTCAGCACACATGCCATGTCTTTCACCACAACATACACTTCAATTATTAAAGGTACCTGCCTTCATGTTATTCTCTTCAAATCATATAGTATAATTCTCATGAATCTGCTTTGAGAGGACTATCACTACATTTAGAATATTTCTCTTGTATTTGGCTTCAAGAGAAATTGTGCTAGCCTCCGGGCTGTCACGACACATAGTACACTCACATAGAATATTTCTCTTGTGTTTGGCTTCAAGAGAAATTGTGCCAGCCGCCGGGCTGTCACGACACATACTACACTTCACATAGATTATTTCATTGTATATGGCTTCAAGAATTGTGCCAGCCACTGGGCTGTCTCAGTACACTTTACATAGAATATTTCTCTTGTGTTTGGCTTCAAGAGGAATTGTGCCAGCCGCCGGGCAGTCACGACACATAGTACACTCACATAGAATATTTCTCTTGTGTTTGGCTTCAAGAGAAATTGTGCCAGCCGCCGGGCTGTCACGACACATAGTACACTCACATAGGATATTTCTCTTGTGTTTTTGGCTTCAAGAGAAATCGCCAGGATATTTCCTTGTCTTTGGCTGTCACCACACATAGCACACTTCACATAGAATATTTCTCTTGTGTTTGGCTCAAGAGAAATCGTGCCGAAATTGTGCCCGGGCTGTCACATAGACACTTAGTACATACTTCACATAGAATATTTCTCTTGTGTTTGGCTTCAAGAGAAACTTCACATAGATTATTTCATTGTATATGGCTTCAAGAATTGTGCCAGCCGGGCTGTCACTTTACATAGAATATTTCTTATTACGCTTCACATAGGATATTTCTCTTGTCTTTGGCTCGAGAAATCGTACCAGGATATTTCGCCGGGCTGTCATGACACATAATACCCTTCACATAGAATATTTCTCTTGTATTTGGCTTCAAGAGAAATTGTGCCAGCTGCGGGCTGTCACGACACATAGAATATTTCTCACTTCAAGAGAAATTGCGCCAGCCGGGCTGTCACGACTTCACACATAATACACTTCATAGAATATTTCTCTTGTATTTGGCTCAAGAGAAATTGTGCAAAAGTGCCGGGCTGACATGTGGTTCGCATCACGTAGAATATTTCTCTTGTATTCGGCTTCAAGAGAAATTGTGCCAGCCGCCGGGCTGTCTCTTCACATAGTACACTTCACATGGAGTATTTCTTTCATACTTGGCTTCAAGAGAAATTCTGAAAGCCGTCGGGCTGCCTTTAAACCTATGGAAGCACCATATTCCATTGTTGGCGTGCGCCAGTATGGTTCTGTTTTGGGGGGTTGATTGTAGCTCCTGCCTTCGGTTCCACGCTGGACGGGCAGGGATCTTCTAACAGAGCCATACCGCCAAACTCAATGTATGCTTGTATGCTTTTAATAAATATTCTCTTTGACAAAGTGTCCTATCAGAAATGGAGCTTGACGTAAATTCTGATAGCCACGGAGTCAAGCTTGCCAACTATAGGAGCTGCTTCTCGAGCTTGAGAATCACCTGAGTGCTCATGAATGTCATCTGATTTGCTGTCACATGATTGCTTGATTGATATGCTAGTTTACTTAAGCTCGCATTCTGAGCAGAGGCTCCGCAGCATGTACGCTTAACATCCCTCCTCCTCCCCAGCTCCTCCCGTCGATTTTTAGCATTCTGCAATCCTGTTCATTTATGACTAAACTGTTGTACAATAACAATGTCTCTTCTTTTTGAGGTCATTGTTGCTATAGGCTCTGTTCTGTGAAGGGGGGTTGATTGCAGCTCCCTGCCTTCGGTTCCACGCTGGACGGGCAGGGATCTCTCGAACAGAGCCATACCGCCAAACTCAATGTATGCTTGTATGCTTTTAATAAATATTCTCTTTGACAAAGTGTCCTATCAGAATTCGATATCGTCCCGGGATAGGAGCTGCAAAGAAAGGTTCAAACAACACGCACGCCTAACAAACCATGACAGTATGGACTTTCACCCGTCATTACGAAAGGATTTTGGCTCATGGTTGTATTTTTGTATCGCTGTATAGTGTACCGTTTTGCAATTGTTAGGCAGTGGTCAAGCACGTGAGCACTGACAACATTGATTCTAACCCAACAAATCGACCAACCTGCATTTTAGATCATGTAACCACTTTGATAGGGATTTCTCTATGTGCAAGGTACTGAAGAGCTTGGAAATTAAAAGCTTTTATCGTTTGCTATTAATTATGAAGAAAAAGTTACTTTCTGTTTTACTGAAGGGCTTGTGTCATCTGTGTCTTACGTTTATTGACATGACTGGTTATTAATTAGTATTAGAACATAATAGGAGTTAAATTGGCATAGGTATGAGTTGCAGTTGTAAAAAACCAAATAAAAAATATTTGAGATCCAGATATCTTATTGGTGCTGTAAATTAAAAGGAAAAAAAGGCTGTCTAGTAAAAGATGGGGAGGACTATTAAACCTGGGTCATTACTGGTCCCGATGTCTTGTGAAAAAAAAAATTTAATTTCTATCCCTGATATACAAAAAAGAGTGGTATATTTTTGTCAAAGGAATGCTGTTTTCATATTTTGGAGACATACATTTGTACCTTCAATTCCTACAGTGCTCTTTATTCTGGATTATGGCTATTTTTATTTTAATATTTAAATGTTCATCTTGGTTCATAATTACAAGTATTAATTTCTTTCACAGTAAAAATATTATGTATGATTAAACTCAGTCCTGAATAGTCACTCATTCACAGCCTGAGCCAGGTGAGTGGCTCAGGTAGAACCAACTAAAACTTAGTAATTCCTATTCAGTTAACGAGTTATTACATATTAGCTGTAAGTGGGTCCCAATTGATAAGTCCAAGTAGTTTTAACACTGCAATGCTACTGTAACTCAACTGCCTTGGTCTTCATTAGGCGATGTAAATTACTGTTAGTACTGTTAGCTAAGTGTTCTCAGAGATGAAAATAAAAGGTTAAAGTGCATATACAAATGTTTTTGTTAATTTTTTTTTTTTTGCTACACAGTTCTGAAAAATGCTACACAATGCTACAGACTTCGAAAGACTGCATAGCATTTTTGCGACGCAGGTATTTTTGCTTAATGCCAGCCCTGGATATGTGGTGTCAAATCCACTGAAAAAAATCAATTTTTCACATTTCGGGTGAAAAAGGGCCCAAAATTTTTTTTCTCCCCTGAAAGAAATTAAATCCAGGGATATTAAGCTGTTTGGCTATGTCAAAAGCTTCAAATAAAACAAATTCCACCGTGCTAACATGTATATTTTACAAGAAATCTGGGAAAAACTAAAACTAGTGAAAATTGAACATGGCCGCCGTTTCCATGGCAACGGACAAATTTACATAAGTGATCTATTTTCCATTCTTATCCAGAGAATGTATATACTTAGCTGGTAAATGAATTGTGTCTATTACTATGAATGCTTTAAAAAGTTGTCATCTACCCCCGATGCCCCCTTAATTGTCTGATTTTTAATCGGAAACAGGTTGAGAGTTAACCTGCATTGGAAATGGAAATGGAAATATTACTGGTTGTGGACAGTTTTATTTTTACATAAGCAAACTTCACATGCGGACCCGAATCAGCAAAACTGTGTTTTTTAAACGTAAAAATATACTGTTTCATGAACCATGGCAATTCAGTTGCTTCAAAAGACATTGATGTTTTTTGTCACCATTAATGTTGAAAGGTAAATGCTTCATTACTATTGCAATGAACAATACTGCAAGCTGAGGGGAAAGAGACAGTAATTCTACAGGTTGATCAACTGAAAGAATTAACACTTAGTTACTAATTAGGAAGCGTACATTGAAACGGATCTGGAGAATTAATGCATTTTAAGGCAAGGTGAGAGCCGGGTAATAACCCTTCCAATGGCAAATCCCAAGTGGAAGAGGTTAAATAATGGCTAAAAGTGATGCAACTATTTCTTATAGTGGCTGCTCAGAATACTGTGACATACTGGGATTCACATTTGGTTTTAAGCAGACTGATTTTTAATGCTATTCGGTAAATCATGCTCTTCGGGAGGTCCAGAATGAATTATGATTTTTTTTTTTTTTTTTACATTGCAAGTGCTTATCTTTCTTATTTTGTAGTGCAGTGCACTCATAATGATATAAGCTTACCATTTCGAGTTCAGTTTTGATTTATCTTGCCCTTAAAATTATGTTCTGGAAAGTCGCTTAGAAAGCACATGCATATCCAACCAGCATGCTAATATTCCATTGTCCCACCTGCTATGTAGACTATTTCATCCTGAGACCTGCACTGCAATCCCATCATCCAACTGTGTCATACTATGTTTCAGGTAATATTATCATTATAGCCTTGTGTTCATTTGCATGATGTTTCATCATGTTAGTTGTATTGTTTACATCTGCAAGAGCTGCTTTAATAGCTACTCAGCTAAGTAGCTAATGGTAGATAGCACAGCTTGTCGCCGAGTGTAGCCTGTACCCACATTAGTCAAACTTTGTGCAAGTGCATATTATGTGCATCCAAATAAGAAATTGTTCCCTATCCATTATAAGAGAAACAATTCATATAAAAAAATGTATTCATGGCCAGTGAACTACAGGGCCATTGATCCTATTTTTATATTTAAAATCTGTTCTGCCATTTTAATCTTTATGTCTCCATTTTTCAATGGCTGTTGCAAGCAAGTAACCTTAATTCTAAAGCGGACTCTGGATTTAGAAACAGCCTCATCAGTTTTTATTTTTCCGACACTGACTTTTGTTTCTTTACCTTTGCTGCCTCTATAGAGGTACCCATCCTCAATACTGGAACAAACACACCACGTCTTGCTACAACAAAACTCATAATTACAAATTAAAGTGAAGGAGCATGAATTTGACATGCTCATACCACGATTGTGTTTGCATCTTTAATATGCCTTACAATATTGTAATTTGATCATGTTTTCAAGGTCAAAATGCTGCATATCATCCGTATCATGTTTGAACCCATTCATTTTTTGGTGCTTTCTTGTCAAGCTAAAAGGTTGGCTACATGGTTAATAATAGACTTTAGGCATCAACACATCATTTCTCAGAGACAATTTACTGAAAAAGTCATTGTATGGTGGTCCACCATAGGGTGTTCAGTAGCCTAGCTACATTTATTGTGCCTGAGATTATCTGGTTACATTTTACTGTAAACATGAGCTATAACAAAATGTTTTGCAGAACCAACTGTCATAATGAGAACAAAATAATACAAAGGATTAAAGACATGGAGACTTTGTTCCCTTACCTGAACCAACTGTAGAAGGTACCTAAGTACATCATCATTTGACAGGGTCTCCAGTCTCTCTACTGCCAACTTCCTGACCTGTTCATCAGCAAAGTCCACACTGAGCAACTCCAGGGCAGTGGGAACATCCAGGTTTGTAGCGTTCAAGTTGCGCAGCAACCAGTGGACCTCCTGCACATCACATGGCTTCAGCCAGTCAACCTTTTTGAGATACTGGGGAAGATAGGCACTGTAGAGTATACTTTGTTCCTTCAGCTTCTTGAGGGTGGCACTGTCACCTGACATGGATAACGGCGATGTACTTTGATCATCAGCCTCATCCATATCATTGGCTATAGGAGAAGACCAGGGCCCACCTAAGGAGGTACTGTTTGGAAGGACAATAGGATAGCTGTACCGGTCCAGGAGGAATGTGATAGCCATTGAATTCACCTGGTCTGGGTTAGCTGCTGAAGACAGCTTGTCAGCTTCATAAGTTACTGACTCTCCCTCTTGCTCAGGAAAAGGCCACATGTGGAGGCTATGTAAACCTTGTCTCAGAATAGATTTGTGGTCAATCAATAAAAGGTTGACAAAGTACAGTGGCTTTCCCTTTCCTTTCAGGTAATCTGTCAACTTCCTTCCCATGGACTGAGATTTAGTCTCTTTGGAAACACTTCCATCAAAGGAAATAGAATTTACTGTGAGGCCTAGCCTTGAACCACTTGGGAGAGCTTTCAGTGGAACATCAAACTCAAGCCACACGTTCCAGAAAACTTCCTCTGTGAAGGGCTTTGGAGAGGAACAGATGGAGGAACACACTTTATTTCCATGCAGGATGGATGCCTCAACATAAACATTTTGATTTGCTTTGCATGGTAGACAGGGGATGTCAAAACCCAGCAGCTTGATCCTAAACTTTCTCTCACAGTCCCACAGTGACATCATCAGAATATCATCCACATCTTTGTAAGCCAGAGTGAGTTCATTGTGAGAGCTGGACAGTCCAGTAAAGCCCTCCACCAGAGGCAAGTCTTCAATCCTCACAGCATCTTTCTCAAGGGAAATAAATGGGAGAACTGACAGGTGCAGCTCCTGCTTAGTTTTCAAACACTGCCGCACCCATAGGAAGTCTGAGAGCTGGCACTCACCAGAGATGAACTCCTCCCTTCCACAAACCTTCAGCACAAGGTCATCAACCACATATTCCAAAGTATGGCCATTTACGGACATAATATCTTGGAAGACCTTAAGCATATTGCTTGCTGGCATCTGTAAATCAACCTTTAGCTTGAAGCTCAAGTCTCTGTAGTAGATGGTGACTTGAAGTGCCTGACTTTGCTGATCCATTGTGAGGGGAACTGATGTGGTCCAAGGCTCCAAGGCGTAGACCTTTGGGTCACGTCTCTGCAACTCCTCCTTACGGGGAGTGGCAAACTTCCTGCGTGTGAAATTTAGTTCACTTAATCTGTCAGTAGCAGCAGCACTGAGGTCATATCCAATAAGTTCTTTTAACATCTTCTGGGTGTGCCGCCTCTCCTCAGTGTCATCAGGGCAGTGTGATACATAAATCCTGTATGTCCTTACACCCTGGGCATCCAAACACCACATTGCATCAAGTGTCTGAAGAACCTGGAAATCATCATAGATCTCATACCAGTCATTTGCCTTCTTGTAAAGTAGCATATATCTTTCTGGATCAAGGATATCTAGTGGCTGTGGGAGGAAGCTCTTGTCTTGTATCAGGACACTGATGCGCAGACGAAGCTGATACACTGTGCACCGGGCTGGCAGTTGTACCATTACAAAATTCTGACACTCTTCTGGCTGAAAGTCCCTTTGGGAATCTTTTTTTCTCTCATGAAAAACGCAGATAAACTTGAGGGCTTTACCAGTACCAGATGGTCTCAAGAGATCTCTCTCCAACACCGAACTAATACTTCCACTGGCCAATCTGAGACTGTGGTCCAAGTTTTGTTCCAAATCCATCTGTATGGGCAATAAGGGACATTTTATTTATTATTTAGCCTTAAACTTGGCGTCCCCATTCTCATCTTAATTTGGATTAGGTAAATTCAACAAATATTTACAGTAGCTGGCTGTGTCAGTACGTTATAGCTGGTTCCCATCAGTGTGCGTTTTCACAATGCATCTCACAGGTGAAGCTTGTACTGAACTCAGGGCCCGTCCACACTTGAACGATTATTTTGAAAACGCATAAATATTTTATGGTTTCGGCCTTGCGGCCACACAGATTCAGCAAAAACCCCAACCCGAAAACTATATTAAAAATGCAAAAAGACTGTCAGAGCAGTCAGAAGGAGGTGACCTCAAGGCACTCAGATGTGGAAAAAAATCCTTTATTTAAACAGGGGGTAACACCGGATGAACACCGTAGACGTGTCTTCAAACGCCGCTGTTATCCCTGTTTAAATAAAGGATTTTTATTCCACATCTGAGTGCCTCGAGGTCACCTCCTTCTGACTGCTCTGACAGTCTTTTGGCATTTTTTGTACAGTTCTTATTCCTCTGAAGAGCACCAGATTTTTATTCACATTTATACTTTCTCAAGACCTTGAGCACCCGCCCTTTTTTTTCCTTTTTTCCAAAAACCCTATTTTTTGAAAATGAGTTCCAGAGTGAGAAAATCTGAAAACGCCACCCCAGCGTTTTCGTGTGGCCGGCCAAAACGGGTTATTTTAAAAATGATTTTGTGATAGCCCCCATCACAGCTCCCAGGCCTGCGTGTGGTGCTGTATGGCGTTGTCACGTTTCTACGGAAATAGACCAAAAACGGAGAAGGCGGCGGCAAGCATGTGCCTTCTTTTCCATTTTTGGTCTATTTCTGCTATACAGTGCCACACACAGGCCTGAAATATTTACTACAGCGTTTTGGGTTGTTTTAGGCGTGTCCGTGTGGACACAGATACTTTTAGAAACGATGCAGTGTGGATGGGAGATTTTTTAGAAACGACATAAAAAAGACTGTTTTCGAAAATCACAGTCTCTCTGAAGATAAAGCCTCAGTCAAAGGAGGACAGTTCTTGTGCTTCTGATTAATCAGTAAGGGTCATTGAAGGGCAATGAAAAGAATCCAAGCTTGGACTTGGTCCCAATACTCACACAAACTATCCCATTTCTGAAAATGCCCTGGCTCAGGTGCACTTAATCCACACTTTAGGAACCCTTATCTTGATACCACTACGAAGTGATATAAAGGGCTAAGAGTATCCCACAATGCATGATGATTTTTTAGGCATAAAGGATGGAGAGGTAATTAAGATGACTGGTAAGAAAATATTCCAGTGTAAATAAAGTTGTATCTGCTTACTGAATTTCTGTTAGTGGGCAATATGCTTGGTGTAAATAAAGCAACTGTGATCTAATTGGTTGCTAATTTATTGATGCCTTTATTATTTAATATATTCCAATGTGTAATTATGATTTTGGATGATGTTTTAATGTTCATTGTTCTTATGTTTTAATTGTTAATAGGACCTTTATTCTCAAATTTATTGAGAATATGTACATTGTATCCTCCTTATGTTATTCTTGGCTCATACTGTATACTCCTCTGCTGCCTCAATTGGAAACATCTTCCTTTTGTCAAGTGTGTCCTGACAGGAGATGAGAAAACCTCACAACAGTTGCAGTCTGTATGCCACCTTATATACCTTGGCCAGATCCTGCAAATATGTCATTCAAGCGGCCACTTGACAAAGTACAAAGACTGCTAGCGTGGGTATTGTGATAAAGCTTTTGTGAGGACTTTCTGCATTTGGGTGATGCAATCACTAATTGTTAATTCCTGTGAGGCAATGGTTCAGTCTGGATTTAGGGACTCATCCAAGCACCAAAATGATGTTTAAACCACAAAAGCCATCCAGTTGTCCCACAGCACAACTTCAAAATTTACCAACACACTGTATGTTTAAAATAAATAAATTTACTCTATTTATTACATGTACTGCACCAGCTGTTTTAAACCAATATTTACACATTGCACCCCAATTGTGAGTTTGAAAGCTATTCCAAAAACCAGTTAGCTTAATAAAATAAGTTTTTTTTCCATAATTATATTATCACTTGCAGTGTCTGAATTGTTTCCTGCATGCAATATTCAATCATTGTTTTGGTGTTTCCATCTATTTTTTCTTTAGTTATTTTTAGAATGATTTGCCATTCCTTCAATTTCATCACATAACAGGAGAACAAGGAGAACATGCAGTCATATGAGAGACACTGTCATTTGGTTTGTTAAAAAACAAACTAATTACCCCTTTTACGAGCCTATACTTAAAAACTGACAATGTAAAGATGTATGTTTCTGAACATGTCATTTGAAAATTGCAATCTAAAAACAATAATATTAATGATTATGGTAATACTAGAATGCATTAATGTTTTTTTAAAAACACAATAAACTTAGTTTATTTTGTTAATTCAAAGCTTGGATATAAAAAGTGTTATATTTATTCAGTAACTTTCATAATGATCTTCTGAGTAAATTCAGAGTTGAGAGAGTGCGTTTTCAGTAACTTGAAATTTTATCTCAAATACAGTGCTGTAGTATAAAATATTAATAAATTATCTAAACACAATACACAATACCAGAAACAATAAACTGCATGAATTTAGTCAAACCTAAACATTAAATCAATGTGACTTTCTATAATAGCACACAAAATTTGAGGCAATCTGGTCACTTAATTTCAAAACCCTTAACCAGGAAGAACCTTAAAAGCCCTTACCTTAACCAAGTTGGCAATCTCGATCAAAAAGACTCGTCAAAGACTAGTGAGAGTGTCAGTATGATTTGTGTAAGTTTAGTTTCCTCTTGCATAAGGTTCTCACCATGTTTACTTCCTGATTCTTTTGTGACTTAGCCAACCTGAAAGGTGAGTTATAGATAAAAAACAGGTCTGATACTTTACTTCCTCTTAAGAGGATTGAAATAGGCATATCCTTCCAGTTACTTCTCCTGACTGTTTTTAAATAAAATCACAAGTGTGGTAACAGCAGTTTGAGCATGACTGGCTCATGGGAAGTACTGTACAGAAATGATTTATTTGCAGAGGTGGAAAGTCCAGGTTCAGAAAGCAAAAATCCTCCTCAGAACTTTATTCCACCCACCTGGATTTACCTCTGACAGGAGATAGAGCCAATATGAGCGATCAGCTCATTCTGTGGGAGGGGGAAAAATCTGGCTGGATTTTTACTTTCTGACCCCTGGATTTTCCACCTCTGTTTATTTGCATGAGAAGCATAATTGGGATGGCTGAAAAATGAACTTAAACTAGAGGGTGTGTCCGGAAGGCCACATCACCCCGCCCATGCCCTCAACGCCACATGAAGGTCAATGTCATGGTGCAATTGGCCTCCCCATATATGGTTTCCTATTTGTGATTGAACATAACATAGGGCCTATCTCTGCCGGTTTCCCAGTTACAGAGCCTGAAAATATGAAGGTAGGCCATTTTGACCTTTCAAGGTCACTTGAAGGTCAAGGGCACAGTGGCATTAGATTCCCCATATATGAGTTCCTATTAGTCTTCAATAGTAACTATGGGTCTATCTTTCACCGTTTGGCTGCTAGAGCACTGGGAAAAGTGGTGATGCTGAGGTTGACCTTTCAAGGTTACTTGAAGGTCAAGGTCACAGTGGCATTAGATTCCCCATATATGACTTCCTATTAGTGTTCAATATTAACTATGGGTCTATCTTGCATTGTTTGGCTGCTAGAGCACTCTGAAAAGTGGTGATGCTGAGTTTGACCTTTCAAGATCAGTTGATCCAGGATCCAGGATTTGATCTGGATCTTCACCAAAAACTAATCATTTCTTCCCTTCCACCAAAGGATTGTCCCTACCAAATTTGAAGACAATCCGTCCAGAATTGTGTCCTGTAGAGTGCAAACAGACACACACAGAGATAAATAAACGCGACAACCACATACACCCTTCCGCAACATTCGTTGCGGGCGGGGTGAATAAATGAGCGATCAGCCTCACCAGTAGTTCCTAAACCTGATCATAATGCATTCCTATTTTCTCAGGCTACCTGCCAATCTTAATTATCCAATTATCCAATTATCCCCCTGTTCTGTCTTGATTAGTCTCACCTGGTTCCTATGAGTTAATTATACTTCCCCTTTCTATACATACCTCAGTCAGTTCTCCCCCTCACAGGCAGGTAGCCTTACATTGTAACTGTTTTCCGTTCATTTATTTTTTTCTGACCTTTTTAAATTTTTAATTAGTTGTGGCAAATCTGTCTTTGTTTCAGGTCCAATCCCCACACTAGCCCGTGGGGCACAGCGATTCAGTAGGATTCTTAACATCCACACGCGGCTTAAAACAGCTTGCAGACTTTGCAATATTGGTTTCATGTGTCTAATTAATGCCTGCTCGATTGCAAATAAGGCTCTTATTTTAAGCAATCTATTCACAAGAGAAAATTTGTCATATCCTCTTTCTTACTGAAACTTGGCAGAGTAACATGGAGTTTTTCCATCTGAATGATCTGTGCTCTGTAGACTGCTCCTATATTGGGACTCCACGTCTGTCTGGCCGCGGTATGGAAAAATCAATTCTCCTGTCAGTTGCGGAGCACTGAATCATATTCTGCGTTTGAACTCCAACTGACTGAAGTTGGTCAAAGTAATTCTTTTTATTGTGCTCTAATTTATCGTCCGCCTAGCCCAGCAAGTCAGTTCCTTTCTGAATTCACAGACTTTCTTACCTCCATTATTAAGCTGGATAGAGTTTTAATCGTGGGTGATTTTAATCTACATATTGATGACCGTACAAATTGTGCTGCCACTGAATTTCTCCATACTATAGACTCATTCAATTTTAAGCAGCATGTTTCAGGCACTACTCACACGGGTGGCCACACCCTTGACCTTGTCCTTTCTCTGGGATTAGAAATTGCCCATATTCTATACGAGGACCTTTCGATTAGTGACCATAATTGTATTTTCTTTGATCTTTTTATTAATGCTTAGGACTCCTCATGTCCCAAAAGACCAGTGTCCTCCCGTAACACATTTTTCTGTTTACCATTAATATTAATGATATTGAGTCAATATGTAAATCATTTTATGATAATTGTTCCTTGCTATTAGATAAAGTCGCACCCTTAAAGGTCAGATCTAAGGCCATCTGTAACACCTCTCCATGGATGTCGAGTGATATCCGATGTCTGAGACAGAAGTGTCTAGAACAGAGAGATTATGGAAAGCCACTGGGCTAGAGGTACATCTCCTTTTCTTGAAAGAGCTCATTTTCTTCTTCAATGTACTTGTAAAGGAAACCCGGGTGGCTTATTTTGCAAATATAATCTCTTCTTCTAAAAGAAATCCCAAAGTTTTATTTGACACTATTAACAAGATCGTATCACCCCCTCTCTCGACTTCCCCATGTATTTCCGTCAATGACTGCAATAAGTTCCTAGCATTCTTTGTTGATAAGGTTATGGCCCTTAGGGCTAATATTAATACAGAGACTGGCCAGTCTACCACTAGCCCCCCTTTGCCTTCTGTCCTGGACTCCTTTCAACCTATCAGTCTAACTGAGTTGTTAGACCTAATTAACAAAATTATTATTTCAGCATTGGTGAAATTGGTGCCATCTGTCAAGGATGTATTAAACCACTTCCCCAAGCTTTTTATCAGGTTGTCCATGATGGATGGCGTGACCTCATCCTGAACTCGGAAGCTGAACTTGCTGGTAATTCTGCCCTTGTTAATTACCAAGCTGATTGACATCCTCGCCCAGATGGCAACGTTGTCCAAGGTTTCCAATACCCAACTCCCCAGGACATGTGACACAGTTGTTATTATGATGTCATCCATGAACCCCGGTACGATGATGCCTGATGCCTGTGGGGCCATGGGTTACGCCATCTGCTGCTGATAAGAGTAAATTCATCCCTATAACAAACAAAATGGGTGAGATGGTACACCCTGTTGGAATCCCCTTCTGATAGTCCAGCAAGTCAGTTGTGAAAAGGGTTGTTGAAAATCTGAGTTTGATCCCTCCCAGATAGCTGGTGATCATATCTTGGTTGGCCTTAGGGATGTGATAGTCGGCGAGTCCTTCTTGGCTGAGATAATGTGGGATTGACCCGTAGGCATTTGTGAGATCTAACTGGGTGACTGTTAAGTCACCTTTCTCCTGCTTTGCCTCTCGGATCTATTGGCTGATCATCGAGGTGTGTTCTAGACCCTGAAAAGCCTGGGATACTACCCTTCTAGATGGAGGTGTTATTGTAGTTTAGGCTTGAGACTCTTCAAAACACAGTTTCAGATTTTTGAAACCTTTATTATTACTATCCCCCTGGCATATAATGTAGGGGGATATAGTAATTTGTTTGTCCGTGTGTCCGTCAATGCATCCATCCCGCTGTAATAATTTTGTTTCTGGAGCAGAACTCGAATACCGTCCAATATTTTTTAACAAAACTTGCTGTGTGAATTAATCAGGTCCTAGACTGGTGCGTTTTGATATATTGGGAATTCTGCGATTTTTACTTTTTCCAAGTTTCCATGGTAACGACTTCAACGAAGGCAAAATGAGAGTGGGGACTGTTTTCGGATCAGAACTCGAATACTGTTGAATATTTTTTAACGACACTAGCTGTGCATATCAGGTACTAGACTGATGCCTTTTGATGTTTTGAGATTACTGAGACTTTTTTGATGGGGATCGTTTCTGCACTCAATAACTTTTGGAATTTTTAAACAGTGATGTCCACTGATAAGTTAAATTAAGTGATTGCGGGGGCCGGGGAGGGGATATGTCATCTTCTGATGACTCTTATTTTGTGAAAATGCAAAAAATAGCCCCGCTAAGCGGGCGTTACCCTTCAGCCGTGGATGCAAATTCAAGATGGCAGCCATGGCTGCCATATTAGATATTGGAGCGCGACGAAAATCAATTGGCTTCTGTAGCTACGCACTCCCAACACCCACACCAAAAATGGCGTTGATCGGCAATGGCGTTTTGGACTTAATGCACGGAATATAAATTCAAGATGGCACCGTGGCAGCCATATTAGATATCGGAGCGCAACAAAAATCGATAGGCTTCGATAGCTACCCACCACCAACACCAACACCAAAAATGGGGTTGATCGGCAATGGCGTTTTGGACTTCATGCACGGAATACAAATTCAAGATGGCAGCTGTGACAGCCATATTAGATACCGGAGCGCAACGAAAATCATTAGGCTTCTGTAGCTACCCACTCCCGACACCCGCACCAAAAATGGCGTTGATTGGCACTGGCGAATTTGGCAGCCGTGACCATTTAATATCGCAGAATGCAAATTCAAAATGGCAGCAATGGCAGCCAATATTAGATAAGATCGGATTAGATATCGCAACAAAAAAATCGATAGGCTTCGATAGTTACCCACCACCAACACCAACACCAAAAATAGGGTTGATTGGCAATGGCGTTTGGACTTAATGCGCGGAATACAAATTCAAGATGGCAGCCGTGACAGCCATATTAGATGCTGGAGCGCAACGAAAATCATTAGGCTTCTGTAGCTACCCACTCCCAATACCCGCACCAAAAATGGCGTTGATTAGCACTGGCGTTTTCGACTTAATGCGCGGAATGCAAATTCAAAATGGCAGCCGTGGCAGCCATATTAGATATCGGAGCGCAACGAAAATCAATAGGCTTCTGTAGCTACGCACTCTTAACACCCACACCAAAAATGGCGTTGATCGGCAATGGCGTTTTGGACTTAATGCACGGAATGTAAATTCAAGATGGCACCGTGGCAGCCATATTAGATATCGGAGCGCAACAAAAATCGATAGGCTTCGATAGCTACCCACCACCAACACCAACACCAAAAATGGGGTTGATCGGCAATGGAGTTTTGGACTTAATGCGCGGAATACAAATTCAAGATGGCAGCTGTGACAGCCATATTAGATACCGGAGCGCAACAAAAATCATTAGGCTTCTGTAGCTACCCACTCCCGACACCCGCACCAAAAATGGCGTTGATTGGCACTGGCGTTCTCGACTTAATGCGCGGAATGCAAATTCAAAATGGCAGCCGTGGCAGCCATATTAGATATCGGAGCGCAACGCAAATCGATAGGCTTCTGTAGCTACGCACTCCCAACACCCACACCAAAAATGGCGTTGATTGGTTGTGGCGTTTTTGACTTAATGTGCAGAATGCATATTCAAGATGGCAGCCGTGGCAGCCATATTAGATATCGAAGCGCAACAAAAATCGATAGGCTTGTGTAGCTACCCACGCCCACACCAAAAATGGAGTTGATCGGCAGTGGTGTTTTTGACTTAATGCGCGGAATACAATTGTGGGCGGATGGACGCCACGCATGATGACAATACCCCACAGCCCGAATTATTCGGGGCTGAGGGGTAAAAAGGGAGATTTCAGAGTTCTTCAACTGATGAATTTGGAGCTGTGAATCTTGAGCCAAGTTTAGTATTGTTGGCAGAAACTTGGATGTAATGCAACTTAACCGAAACTTTAGCCCACCACAGGACACAACATGTGGGTATCTTGCTGCAGCAGCAGACAATAAATACAAGTTATCTGTCCAACATGTTACAGAAACAAGCCTGACCTCCATACAACTTGTTAGATACAAAAGGCTGATAAATTAAAGAGGCAGCTGTCTATTTCGTTGGATTGCAATCATTAATTAACCCTTTCGCAGGCACAGCGACATTTTTGTCGTTTTAACCAACGTGTTTTATAAAGTCTTCTTTAAATTCCCCGATTGCGGGAATTCCCTTGTTAGTTACACTCATTACCATTGGCTGTCTCTCAGGTCACCCAGCACTGTATTTTTAGCCGTGAACGAGGCATGGGATTTCCTAAAAACGCTAAATACGAGACTACTTCCCGGTCAAATTGTGGGACATGTGAACATGGCATCGACAGTACAAATAGCCGGCATTCTAGCCGTGTTTCTAAAACGTAAATACAACGTGGATGAAGTTTTTGCTTTATTGAATGACTCTGACGATGAGTTTGAATATCCAGAGAGCGGGAGTGACTTGGATCCAAACGATTTTAGCGATTCTGGAGAGGATTAAAACATAAAAACATCAGTTATGGGAAACTTATTATGAGATTTGGTGTTATTTTATTGTTATTTTGAATAACAATCATATTTTGGTAAAAACCCAAAATTAATCCGTCCGTGGGGGTATGCATCTGGGCCAAAATTTGCCTGCGAAAGGGTTAATGTTCAAGTAAATTTTTTTCTAATAGTTGTTTGATATTGTTTTATATTACAGTTGGGATAATGACATAGTTCCTAGATCAATTTATTGCCTTGAGTTAATTCAGATGCAAAATAATTGATTATACAGGGGATAACAGGTTTAAATGAACACCTTTTTCATTTAAATAATCATGGCCAGAAAAATACTGATTTTAACCTCTTCCACCCTGAGCCTCTGGCTCAGAAAAAGCCTGAAAATGACATGAGTATATCTCTGCAACTATGTGGTCTATTTGAATAATCTCAGCATCATAATGAAGGTAACAACTATGGGATTTTTTTCATGGTGTAAAAATCAGGATATACAATCCCAATTCTGAAATAGTTGGGACGAAGTGTAAATTGTGAATAAATTCAAAATGCAATGACTTTCAGATAATATGTGTTATGGTTCTGCCTCGTGTGCTGTTTTGTCATTGTGCTTATTACTTTATTTTTGTGCTTGTGCCTTTTCTCCCATGCCTTACTCTTGGTTTATTTTTCAGCTTTCAATCTGCCATCTGAGGATTGATTTTTTTTTTCCAAAACTTTATTGAGGACATTCAAATATACAAATTGAGCAGACATGCGCTCAGCATAATGATAAACAGATAGATAATACAAAAAAAATAATAATTAAGTCTGTGAAGTAAAATAAATAAATAAAAGTATAAGAAAAAGGTTGGGACAAGTACTCTTCAAAGACATAAAACTATTTTATGTACAGAAAAAAAAATACATTATTCCTCTTGAAAGAGTTCACCATATATTTTAACGGTTTTATTACTTTTTTGAGTGTTTATAAACTTGAGAGTCCTATTGTACTCTTCAAATTCATGTAAAAAACCAATGAAATTAGGGGTATCCTTTGTTATTCTGGATTTATGTATGTGAAATTTGCCGTAAAGAATCAATAAATTCACAATGAAGTCAATGTTATATACATCATGTTCAAAATAGGTAATGATATTTTACATTCAATTGTTATATTCTGAGTGGTTTTACACAATATATAATCCTTCATTCGATCCCAAAAGGTAACTGAATATTTACAATGATAAAATAAGTGTGTTGATGATTCTGGTTCATCATTGCAAAAATTACATTTATTTACAATATCTAAAAATTTGGAAAAATATAAATTTGTTGGATATATATTGTGTAAAAGTTTGATATGTAATTCTTTAATTTTATTGGTAATACAGAATTTATATGGTAATAGCCATGCCTTCTGCCAATCAATATTGATGAAAATGTTGTTCCAAAAAGCTTTACCTCTAGGAGTGATTTTCCTTCTTTCATAAAATGTATTACGTATATGCTTATTGTTGCATTTAGCATTTTTCATATCAATGCCATTTATCATCAAGATAGGTTTTATCCTCATTACTTCTTGAAATTGAAGGTAAATTTTCATCAGATGAACAAGACCCTTAGGAATAGCTTTCATTACATAATTGAATTCTCTGCTTGTAATGGGAAACGATTTGACAAGAAGAAATTGCTCATAACTAAATAATGAACCATTAGAATCAAAGAGATCATTAACAAAAATAATTTCTTTATTAACCCAATTTTTTAGAAAGAGAGATTTTTTTCCCAACATTAATGTCTCCATTATTCCAAATAATAGTTTTGTGAGGGGAGAAGTTGTGTGCGTAACACAATTTCCAAGCTAGAAGGGCCTGTTGATAAAATTTAGATAATTTTACAGGCAATTTGGGGACGTCAAAGTTACAAGTAAGTAGAAAATTTAGACCACCCAGTTTAACAAAAATATTGTTAGGAATAAAGTACCAGATAGACGTGGGAGCTTTTAAGCATTCCTTGATCCATTTTACTTTAAATGTATTATTTAAATCAATAAAGTTTAACCATTCAAATCCACCCTCTTTTCTAGACCCTGAAAGAATTTCTTTTTTAAGGTAATGATGTTTGTTTTTCCAAACAAAATTAGTAAGCAAGTTGTTTATTTCCTTTGATGTTGAACTATGGACAAACAATGAGAGGGCAGGGTAGACAAGTCTGGAAATACCCTCTGCCTTGGTGAGGAGAATTCTTCCAAAAATAGACAGATCACATTGAAGTCACATATTCAAAATATTTGTCTTTTTAAGTCTTGGCAGAAAATTAAGTTTTCGAGTTAACACATCTTTTGTCACATCAATACCTAGGAATCTGACAGTTTTTTTCACAGGAATATTACATATGCTTTCGTCATCAGTCTCGAATAGGGATAAAATCTCACATTTACCTATATAAAGATGCAACCCTGAAGCCTTAGAAAATTCATCAGTTGTATAGTTGTTTCAATCTGGTATTAATCTTTCAGAAACAAAACCGTATCATCTGCTAGTTGTGTAATTCGAATTTCTGTTTGGAATATAGATAAACCAATAATGTTGGGACTGTTGTAAACTTTTAAGGAAAGTAATTCTGCAATAATTAGAAATAAAAAGGGGGAAATTGGACAGCCTTGGCGCACTGATCTGTTAACAGGAAACCTTTTAGAGATATTGGGATAGAGCATTATGCAGCTATTATTGTCTTTGTATAACATTTTCACTACTGAAATAAATTTTTCCCCAAACATGTTCAAAGCATTATATATAAATAAGTGTTCTATCGTGTCAAAAGCTTTAAAAAAAAAAAAGTCTAGAAATACCATGACTGCCTGTGACTCCATACTCTGAGTAGTCAAGTAGATCTAAAACTAATCTTAGGTTATTACTTATATGGCGAGTAGCCATGAAGCCTGTTTGGGTTTCATTTATAATTTCTTTTTAATCGTCTTGCGAATACCAGAGCTAATAACTTGTAGTCTACATTTAGGAGTGTAATTGGTCTCCAGTTTTCTATTAACTGACAATCTTGGTTTGGGTATCAAGCTAATTAAACCTTGTTTCATTGTTGTAGACATCTCTTCCTTATCAATACACTCTTTGTACATTTCCATAAGTGGCATTTCAATAACATTCCAGAAACATTGGTAAAATTCAGTAGATAAACCATCCCAGGAGATTTTCCAATTTTAATATGTTTTAATGCTTCCTTAAGTTCACAATTTAAAATAGGATTTTCACAATTAATTTTAACCCAGTGATGCTCCCTGTATCATATATGATACACCAAATTTGAAGGACCATGCCCACCTGGTATGATGCAACACAACCACGACTGCTCACTGTATTATATCTGATACACAGTGCTGCCACCTGGAAGGAAGAAGTGAGATTACAGGAGTAGTCTCTCCCAATAAGGTAGTAGCTCCCATGTGAATGGGAATTCAGGAATTTCCTTGGACTTTGGCAGTGAAGTTTGGCATTCCAAGGTAAATATTACACAAAAACTTATTCTTATACATGTTAAGGGATAGCTATAGATAATAGAGAGCATATAAATAATTTGAAATTTTGAGTGTTGAGTTCTGGAGGGGTGCTGATTTTTGGCTGTATCAGATATAATACTCCTGGAATTAGAAGAAGTTCTGTTCAGCAATGTATATTTTGCTGTCACAAAACCTAATGATGAACAGTGGATCTGAATACTACCCTTCAATACTTCAAAAATATTACTGGGTCATATTTTTCCTATAATGATGTCTGTGTTTGGGCATTATAGGGTTAAATTGTTCTGAAATAGTATGTTAGGGTCTGAGTCAAAAACCAGGAAATCACAGGTAGAGTGGAAAATTAAGGGTTTTATTTGCCCACAAAAATTCAAAACAGGGTAACAAAACCAGACTGAAGTGAGAAATATATTTACAATAAATTAATGAAGGGCCCAAATAAATAAAGGAGGCCAACAGAACAGACAACTAAACACAGCGCTGAGGGAACCAAAAAAAGAATTTCACCATTGAGGACTGGGGCAACATATAGTGGCTAGCCAAACCTGTCATGGTTTTGTCCCGCCGGCTGAAGACACGAAGCCAGCGGGCACTGGAACCATGTACCCAAAACCAGGTGAAGGGACCCACACGCACAGGCTGAGTGAAAATATAAAAATCTTTACTTAAATATGAAACCAAACAGGAGAGGAGCAGCGGCATAAGCAGGGCTCCGGACACAGAATGCAGCTGCACTGCCAAACTGGCAGTGCAGTGCTTAAATACTCTACACTGCACCTCCACCTCAACGAGCAACAGGTGCGGCTCATTGAAGTGGAGGTGCAGACAGCAGGAGGGGGAGGGACTGCAGGGCAGGACCATCACACTAACCTACAAAAACAAAACAACTTGGCTTACTTTCAGAATGAGTGATTTAGGAGAGAACAATGCTCTGTGAGTGAAGCAAGTTGATACAGGCCTGAAATGCAGCTGGAGCTGGTCATGGCTGAAATCGGAGTTCAAGATTTAGGTCAAAGGACAAGAGTATACATTCCCTTCATCAGACAACTTCAGGAAAGTAATAGAAAAGTTATGCAAGGTTCTTACTTTGCCATAAAGAAATAATGCAAACCAAGGCAGCAGTGCTTTGCCGGCCCATTGCAAACAGAGAGAAAGTCTATGGCATCACAATAACAGAAAGTGTGGCGACACTGCAAAAAATGATAAGACAAAAATACTACGTAAGATTAGTTTACTTATTTTAAGACTAAAAACACAAATTTCTGTCACCATTTTTCTTAGTAAGACAAAAAAAATTTAACTTGTTTTAAGTTTTTTTTCTGAAAACAAGTTACTATTTGACTTGACAAGTGGAATTTACTTACCCCATTGGCAAGCTAGTAAAAATTACCTCAAAACAAGAATTTTTTCTTTGTCTTACTATGAAAAATGTTGATAGAAATAAATGTTTTAAGTCTTAAAATAAGTAAATTCATCTAACCTAGTATTTTTATCTTATCGTTTTTTGCAGTGCAGCCTTCTACCCAGCAAGACAGGGGCATTCACATCAGCAACAAAACCAGGTGAAGCCAGCCTTCTACCAGTTAGACCGGAGCATTGACATCAGCAACAAACAAGGGTTCAGAGAACCTAAGACAGCAATGCCAGGCAAAGCTGCCAACACCCACTGTGAATCCTACGGCAAATACAGAGGTAGGGGTAGGCCTGTATTAGTTCAGCACTTGCAGCACCACTACTTTGCCATAAAATACACTGCCTACTTTAAATTAATTTCATAATTTCTGTTTTAGGCCATGGTTCTTGGAGTGCTTGCACAGCAATCCCCTCCCCTTTTCTGTTGTTCCACTAATTCTGGAGCTTGCTCAAAGTCTTGCTCTGAAAAAAGTGGCTTTGCAAGGAATTCAGTTTTCCTGAACAGCAGCATCAAACATGATGGTCCATGCCCTAGGGTGGACCTTCTCTCAAAGGACCTTCTCCAACCTGAGGAGATGATTCTTCTCCTTAAACTTGTATGTGAGTACATTGAACAACAACAAAAAGGTTGGTCTTAATTTAATTCCAAGATACATGCAATCAGTTCTTCTGGCTTTGTTCCATTTTCACTTCCAGTTTTCATCTTACAATAATCTTACATTACATTGCATTAGGGCTGCACAATCTGGGCAAAAAAATTATACGGCAATAAATTTGACAAATATTACAATGGAAAGAAGATTCACTATTAGTGTGATGGATCATTTTTTTGCATTACAATTTTCTTTTTCACTGAAAAAGTATTAAAATCACAATGCAACATTTGTCATGACCGGACAGTTGGCATGCCCCCTCCAGACTCAGAATTCCATTCCATGTTTTCCACCATACTCACCTGATAATTATATCCCCGAAATACGAGTTTCGGGGATATCATGGTTTCGCCCCACCTGCCGCCGCCGCGTCCGCAGATTTTAGCCGTTAGCGTGATAACTCACAAAATACTTTACATTGGCTTCTCATTTTTAGCATATGGGTAGAGATGGTCGAGAGGATGAACTGATTAGATTTTGGGCAAGTTTGCACTCATAGGTTTGCCACCAGGTGGCGCGATATATTGAAAAAATCAGTTTTTTAGCCATATCTCTGGAACAATTACTTACACAGACCTCAAATTTGCCTCATATTGTAGGTCTAGTAAAGGGGAATCTAATAAAGACGGCTTCGAGGATTTGGGAATTTCGGGGATATACCCCTTGCTGTCGGCCGCTGACAGTGTAGGCCCAGTTTATTTCCAGCACTTGTACCCAATTGGACTTCCCTGTTTAAGCCTAAGGCTAAAACTAATCCTAAGCGCTTTTTTTCAGTAATGTAGTAGAAAAAGGAAAGTCAAAGAGGAGGTTAGGTGTATAAAGAATAAAATGGATCGCTGCTGTAAGAGAATGAGGATATTGCTGATACCTTGAATTGTTTCTTGTTGAGAATTTTACCACAGAGAGGATTTTTATTAGGCCAGAGGGCATGTACAATGCTCAAGATTATTCAGCAGAAATTGAGGTCAGGGATAATGAAGTATTAGACAAGTTGCATGAACTAAAGACAGATAAGGTGGCGGGTCCTGATGGCTTATACCCTAGAGCAGTGGTCTTCAACGTCGTTCCAGGGGACCCACTGTGTACGCTGGTTTTTGTTCCAACCAGAATTGTAATCGCAGGATTTTAACAAGCTGTTAATTTGTCTTCAGTTCATTTCATGTTTAGAGCAGTAATTTGCCCTCTTAACTCACAAGTTAACAGAAATATCTATGTTTGCTCTCAAGAAAAATACCATACCCACACTGCGAAGTATTGGAAATAACAGCATAAAATGAGAGAAAACAATGTAACCAATCAAATTAAAGATGTAGATGAAAACTAATTGGCACATCATGACAAATTTATTCTACAAGCAAATGGTGAAGAGTCAAACCAGTTTTGTGTTATGTTAATCTAATTAAGTTCACCTGAAGTTTTTTTGAAAGAACTTGAAACAGTTGTGTCCAGCAGCCTAATTTGGGGTTTACTGATTTCCTCAGTGTCTAATTTTACCTGTTTGAAACATTATAGTACAACCCCACTTCCGAAAAAGTTGGGACAAAGTGTAAATTGTGAATAAAATCAAAATGCAATGACTTTCAGATCACATGAGCCAATGTTATTTACAATAGAACATAGATAACATTTCAAATTTTGAAACTGAGACATTTTACATTTTTATCCACAAAATGAGCTTATTTCAAATTTTCTGGCTGCAACAGGTCTCAAAAAAGTTGGGACACAGTCAAAAAAGGGCTGAAAAAGCAATTAATATACAAGAGAATCAGCTGAAAGAACATTTAGCAAGTAATTAAGTTGACTGGCATCAGGTGTGTAACATGATGGCTATAAAAGGGATGCCTTAGAGAGGCTGAGTCTCTCAGAAGTTAAGATGGCCAGAGGCTCTCCAACCTGTGAAGTCTTGTGTAAAAAAATTGTGGAATACTTTAAAAACAATGTTCCTCAACGTCAAATTGCAAAGGCTTTGAAGGTCTCATCATCGACAGTGCATAACATCATCAAAAGACACAGAGAAACTGGAAAAATCTCTGTGCGTAAGGGACAAGGCCGAAGACCTTTACTGGATGCCCGCGATCTTCGGGCCCTCAGACGCCACTGCATCACTCACCGGCATGATTCTGTTATTGACATTACTAAATGGGCCCAGGAATACTTCAAGAAACCACTGTCTGTAAACTCAGTCCGCCGTGCCATCCACAGATGCCACCTAAAATTCTATCATGCAAAAAGGAAGCCATTGTTGTGCATGATCCAGTAGCACCACTGTGTTCTGTGGGCCAAGGCTCATTTAAAATGGTCTGTAGCAAAGTGGCAAAGTGTCCTGTGGTCAGATGAGTCCAAATTGACATTCTTGTTGGAAATCATGGGCGTCGTGTCCTCTGGGCTAAAGAGCAGAAAGAGCACCCCTCCTGTTATCAGTGTTCAGTTCAAAAGCCAGCATCTGTGATGGTATGGGGATGCATTAGTGCATATGGTGTGGGACACTTGCATGTTTTAAAAAGCACCACGAATGCTGAAAGGTATATAAAGGTTTTAGAGCAACATATGCTCCCCTCCCGACAACATCTCTTCCAGGGAAGGCCTTGTGTATTTCAGCAGGACAATGCAAAACCACATACTGCAGCTATTACAATAGCTTGGCTTCATAGTAGAAGAGTCCGTGTGCTGAACTGGCCTGCCTGCAGTCCTGATCTTTCACCGATTGAGAACATTTGGCGCATAATTATACGAAAAGTCCGTCAAAAGAGACCCAAAACTCTCCAGCAGCTGGAAGCCTGTATTAAGCAAGAGTGGGATCAAATTCCAATGGCTAAACTCAAGAAACTTGTCTCCTCAATGCCCAGACGCCTCCACTCTGTGTATAAAAGAAGAGGGGATGCTACACCATGGTAAACAGGCCCCTGTCCCAACTTTTTTGAGACCTGTAGCAGCCATCAAATTTGAAATGAGCTCATTATGTGGATAAAATTGTAAAATTTCTCAGTTTCAACATTTGCTCTGTTATCTCTGTTCTATTGTGAATAAAATACTGGCTGGTGTGATTTGAGAGTCATTGCATTTTGATTTAATTCATACTTTGTCCCAACTATTTCGGAATTGGGGTTGTACTTGAAATTTCTTACAGTACAGAAATAAACACTATGTAATACTTGGCAAAAGAGAGTGATTAACAACTCTAAACATGAAAAACACCTAATTAAGGCATTAACAGCTTGTTTAAAATCCTGCGATTATAATTGCGGTTGGAACAAAAACCAGCATGCATGGTGGGTTCCTAGGAACAACGTTGAAGATCACTGCCTTAGACGGCTCAGGCAAGTTTGTGAAATCATCTCTGAACCGCTCTCAGCTATCTTCTGACGGTCTTTAGAAACTGGAAAAATACTAAATGAGTGGAAGCAGGGCAATATGATACAAATATATAAGAAACGGGACCGTACTGAGCCAGGAAATTACAGGCCAGTCAGTTTAACTTGCATTGCATGCAAAATACTGGAATCTATCATAAAAGACGGGCTGGAATTATTTCTTGATGTAATGGCCGAAAGAATCAGGAGGCCAAATGCAGTGGCTAGGAGAAAACAGGACCAGTAATGACTTAAAATACCCACAGGGATAAAAATAAACGAAGAAAGAGAACAGCTCTCACGCTTCCAAAACGAATGCCCAACAATACAAACCAGGAAGCAGAGCGAGAGAGAAACAAACCAATAGAGAAAGAAAAAGGAAACTTCTCTGAAGAAATGAACCACAAATATAATACAAAGACATTCGCTAAGAATCCCTGACTAGAGATATCTTCTGGCTGTAGTGATAACTAAATCAGACACTCCAGCAAAGGAGGCGTGGCGGACATCCGGCTTATAGCGCCTCAGGAGAAGGCACCGCCCACGCCTGACGAAACAGCTGGGTAAAATCTGATGGTTAAAGAAACAGACATGGTCCAAATACGAGCCACAAAGAAAGTCTAAAACCACACACACAGCCAGAACCATGACAGGATCCCCCCCATTAAGGGACGGCCACAGACGTTCCCAAAGAACCTTGTGCATGGAACTCAGAAATAAGGGAGGGATCCAGGATATCCCGAGAAGGGACCCGGCACCGCTCCTCAGGACCATATCCCCCCCAATCTACTAAAAACTAGACCCCGCAACCAACACACCTCTCTGCCAATATGCGACGCACGGTGTAAACCGGCCCCCCCTCAAACATCCGCCGTGGCGGCGGTCGTTTGTCGACCGGTGCCAGGACGCTTGTGCTAACCGGTTTGAGCCGAGAGACATGAAAAGAGGGATGAATGCGCAAAGATCTAGGGAGCTGCAATTGGACGGTGACCGGGTTGATTTTCTGCACGATCTTAAATGGGCCAATGAAACGGGAGGCCAACTTCCGTGACTCCACTCTCAACGGAAGGTCCCGAGTCGAAAGCCAAACCCTCTGGCCAACCCGATAAGCAGGTGCCTCCTATCAGCGGCAGCCTTCTGTTTACGCACAAAGCGCAACAGAGATGACCAGACTTTGACCCAGAGCGACCGACACCACTGAATAAAACGATTAACCGAGGGAACTTCTGAATCCCTCTCAGCCTCCGGAAAAAGCAGTGGTTGATAACCCAGCTGAGCCTCGAACAGGGAAAGGCCTGTGGAGGAGTGACGTACATAGCGAATTATGAGAGTATTCAGCCCACGCCAAAAAACGGCTCCACAGTGAAGGGTTGACAGCCGCGAAACACTGAAGTGTATTCTCAAGCGACTGGTTAATCCTCTCTGTCTGTCCATTGGTTTCAGGATGAAACCCGGACGAAAGGCTCACGGAGGCCCCTAGCTGGTTACACAAAGCACGCCAGAATTTAGCCGTAAACTGCGGGTCACAGTCAGAAACCACATCCTGAGGCAGGCCTTGCAGCCAGAACACATGGTCTACAACAAGAAGGGCTGTCTCCCACACCAACGGCAGCTTGGGAAGGGAGATAAAATGGGCAGCCTTGAAAAAGCGATCAACCACGACCAAAATGACAAAGTTGCCCTCTGAAATCGGCAGGCCAGCGATAAAAGAGCGCGATGTGGCTCCAAGGATGCTTGGGGATGGGCAACGGCCGCAACAGACCAGAGGGGGGGAGGAGGGGCCCCTTATTCCGTGCACAAATGCAACAGGCTGCTAAAAACTCCCTGATGTCCTTACCATGCTGGGCCACCAAAAGCGTCGGGCCAAAAATCGCTTGGTCCGATGAACCCCCGGATGACCTGAGAAGCGGGAAGAGTGACCCCACTGGAGCACTTTGGAACGGACCGCCAAAGGAACAAACAAACAGTCAGGCGGCTCCCCGCCAGGATCAGGATCGGAACGCAAGGCGTCCCACGCTACAGACTCAACCTCCCACTGCACGGGAGCCACAATCTGAGTTGCCGGAATTATAGGCTCTGGAATAGAATCACGGCCCGAGTGGTTGTAAATCCGCGACAAAGCGTCAGGCTTGATATTTTTAGAGCCGGGGCAATAAGTTAACGTAAAGTTAAAACGATTGAAAAATAATGCCCACCGTGCCTGCCGGGAATTACGTCGCTTGGTCTGCTGGATGTATTGGAGGTTCTTGTGATCAGTCCGAACCACAAATGGGTGTTCAGCCCCCTCCAACCAGTGGCACCACTCTTCCAATGCCAACTTAACAGCCAGCAACTCCCGGTCACCAATACTGTAATTTCGTTCGGCCGGAGACAACGACCGGGAGAAGTAGGCGCAGGGGTGCAACTTATTGTCCTGATGAGAACGCTGGGACAAAATGGCACCCACCCCGACCTCCGAAGTGTCAACCTCCACCACAAATGGGAGGGAGGGGTCGGGCATAACAAGGATGGGCTCCAAACTAAAATGTTTCTTCAACTCCTGAAAAGCAGCCTCAGCTGCTGGGGTGCAAGCAAATGACGAGGAGGCATTCTTCTTAGTAAGTGCAATAATTGGGGCAGCCACAGCGCTAAAACTGCAGATGAACCTCCTATAAAAATTAGCAAAGCCCAAAAACCGCTGAACCTCCTTAACATTCTGAGGAGCAGGCCAGTTCCTGACCGCTGCCACTTTGTCCGGGTCCAAATGGACCGATCCTGCTGACACAATAAAGCCAAGGAACGAGACTGTCCTGGCATGAAAAATGCATTTCTCCGCCTTGACAAAAAGTTTGGCTTTCAGGAGAGCCTCAAGCACTTGTCTGACGTGTTGTTTATGCTCCGAGAGAGTTGAAGAAAAAATTGGAATATCGTCGAGGTAGACAAAGATGAATCTCTCCAACATCTCTCGGAGGACGTCATTAACGAGTGCCTGGAACACAGAGGGGGCATTAACCACACCGAACGGCATGACCAAATATTTGTAGTACCCATCATGGTCATTAAATGCCATTTTCCATTCTCCCCCTCCCAGATCTGGACCAGATTGTATGCATTGTGGAGGTCTAGTTTAGTGAAAAACGACGCCTCCTGCAGGCGTTCAAATGCAGAGTTCATTAAGGGAAGAGGGTATCGGTTCTTAATAGTTATGTTATTCAAGCCCCTGTAATCAATACAGGACCTCAAACCACCATCCTTTTTCTCAACAAAAAAGAACCCCGCTCCAGCAGGAGATGTGGAGGGTCGAATAAATCCATTAGCTAGAGCCTCCTGAATATACTCTCGCATAGCCTTGTGCTCTGGCCCTGACAGCGAGTATAAGGAACCCATGGGGGGAGTAGTACCAGGAATCAGCTTGATCTTGCAATCGTAAGCACGATGTGGAGGCAAGGACGAAGCCCGTTGTTTGCCAAAAACCTCCGCGAGATCAACTCAGTCATTAGGAATGTTGGGAGGTAAACAAAAGTTCAGAGCAGCCCCCAAACTCCGATGCCGTTCAGTGCCCAACGTATCAACAACCGACTCAAAATCAGAAAAATCCTCCGACTCGAAATCCTCTTCTGGCTGCTGCCAGTCAAATTGAGGATCCCACTCCAACCCTTCCTCTGCCCCATTATCTAAATCGGATAAGTTAAGTGGACAACCTCCTCGTCATCACTCCAGGCATCAGCCTCCCCCACAGGTTGACGTCTGGGATGACACGCCAGAATCTCACTACAGTGAGACCTACAATCAGAACCCCACTGGAAAATAGGATTATTTTGACTGCCACAAAAGATGTGTGGCATATGTTCAAGCAGCCAAGAATGTCCTAAAACCACAGGGAAAACTGGGGAATTGATCAGGAAAAACTGAACTTCCTCCGAATGACCGCCAAATGGGACGATTATAAGCCCAGTTCCTAACGGACGACCATCCAAAGATCTGACCGTGCGTAAATGTAAGAGAGGACGGATGGGAATGGAACGTTTCCTAGCCCACTCCGCATCTATAAAACAATCTATGGCCCCCGAGTCCAAATAGGCCTCAGCAAATATTCTCTCACAGTCAATTCTACTGCAATAAATGTTCAAAAGGGAAATTGGCTCTGTCCCTCTAGCACCCCCCATACCGCGAGAGGGGCTTCCCGTTTCCCCTTAAGCTCAGGGCAACGTGGACGGATATGTCCCGGTTTGTTACAATGATGATAAATTATTCGTCTGTGAACGGGCTTACGAGCCCGACTCTCATATGAGCCATCAACCTGCATGGGCTCACTAGGAGTGGGAATTTCAGTGGGCGAAGTTTGGGCTGTGTGTGTGTTGTAAGGAGAATTAACCCCTTTGCTAGCAAGGGCCAGTGCTGTACGTTTCTCCTTGTTTAGCTCGCAGATACGATTATCAATTCGCACAGCAGTACGAACCAACGAATCTAAAGAAACACAAGGCTCTAATGTCGCCAGAGCGTCCTTTACCTCCTCTGCCAAAGTCTGAATAAAAACTGTCATAAGAGGTGCCTCTGGCCACCCTGTCTCTGTGGCCAGGGAGTGGAAAGATATAAAAAACTCTGCAACGCTCTCAGAGCCCTGCCTCAAATGCATTTGACGCATAGCCGCGTCCTGATCACACACGTCCTGATCAAAAACAGAAATCATCTCCCTCACGAGAGTATCTACCGAATTAACAACCGGCGATCTAGAGTGAATGAGTGGCCCCACCCAAGTGAGAGCTGTACCAGCTAACAAGGATAAAATAAACGAAACCGGGGCGCTAGAGAGCCCGAACAAGATGGCAGCATAGTGCGTTAACTCCCTACAACTTCGCACACAAATCAGCCCCAAACTTTTGAAAACTTTTGAAAACCTGGTCAATTGCCTGATACAGACGATGCCAAAACCTCCAGCAGTAAAAGAGTGCGACATATTCTCGAACGCGCGCAAAACAAGCTCACGAACCACGAAGACAACATCTTCGGAGGAGAACACCGTAACTAGCAACATGGCTAGTATAGCCGACGTGCTAACTGAGTTAAAATCACTCCGTTCCGAATTTAGCTCGAAGCTAGACGGAATAAACAACCAGCTGGGTGAGCTGACTAACTCTGTGTCGGAGCTAGAGAAAAATTTGGGTGAAATTAAACGAGACGTAACAGCTAACGAACAACGCATCGAGGAGGCTGAAGCCCGCATAGCCACTACAGAGGACGCGCTGGATAAGACCGAGGTGGCTCTGGCTGCAGCAACGAAACGGCTCACTTACCTGGAAAGAAAGGCCGAGGATTTGGAAAACCGTGGGAGGAGGAAAAATATCCGGCTGTTTGGTCTGAAGGAGGGAGCTGAAGGTACCCGTCCTCTTTTGGACTTTATAAACGACATGCTACCTCAATGGCTGGGCACCGGACCTGACAGAACATTCACACTGGAAAGAGTCCACCGCACGCTGGCTCCAGCAATTCCCAACCGAACCATCCCGTCCTCATTCGTTTTCTCAAATACCAAGACAAAGAATTCGTCCTACATCACACGAAGCAACGGGACATTTCCTACGACGGATCCAAACTTGCATTCGCCCAGGACTTCTCAGCGGAAACGTTCCGGCAAAGACGGGAGTTCAGTACTGTTAAAAAACTGTTTGTTGACGTGGGGATCTTCCGTGGATTTCACCTCCAACCTTGCAAGCTGAGAGTGCTGTATAATGGGAAGATCCAGATGTTTTCCTCTCCACAAGAGGCTGAGAAATTTTATCGTAACATTTTCGATAAGTAGCCTACATATGGCCAGGTTTGAACTGTTTCTTATGCATGGGGTCTGGTGAATGCATTAAATTTTGTGCACGGAGATGGGCTCGCCATCGAGCTTGGTGGTGGCTACTTAAACCATTATTATTTCTTTGTCTCTCTTGTTCACTTAATAGTGGAAAATAACAGGTGCATATTATTTACTATCAAGCAGATAGTGTAACGTTTTTATGTGAGAACATTTGTAGTGTCTATACCTGTCTCGCTTTATTTCGGAGATGTGATACTTTTTTAGTATGGCAAACAGAAGAGAGCAATGGTATTGAGACAGGATGGGAGCAGCAGGTATATATACCTATGAATCCTGTTGTTGACCAAAATTTGTTTTAAGCGGAGTTTAAAATGATACTAATGGTTGGACTCTTGGTTTTTAATTTACCTGGAAACATCTTGTTTATATTTTATGGAGGACAAATCATTATTATTAATCTCATTTCTTCTTCACCATTAGTGGTATCTGGGGTAAATTAAGTCTTGTGATTTGGATAATAGAAGAATCAACCATTATCTGCTAAAGTGAGGCTCACTTAAGCCTCCCTTCCCTTTTTTCTTAAAAAATTATTGTACCTGCATGCTTGCTGTTATGTCGAGTGGAATGCCACCCAAGAAAGCCAAGCTTAATCTGTTATTTTGTTTATTCTCCTGCACAGATATATTGTTTTTGTTTAATATGATGTGCGTTGTTGACGGATGATTGTTACTTGCTGGTCAACTTGAGGGTGTTACTTGTTCTGATGGGTTTGCCTTGTCGTTTGGGGACTAGGCTAGGGTCTTGGGGAAGCGGGAAGGGGGTGGGTAGAGGGGGCCCCTCATGCCCTACCTACGTTTCTTTTTTTTCTCTTGTTAGTTTATTCATCTTATATTATTTACCCTTTTACTTTTGCCGTACCATGATCACACGAAATCAGTATAACATGCAAATCTCGGTATGCCTAATACACTTAATGTAATGACTTTTAATGTCAGAGGCCTTGGTCATCCAATTAAGCGGAAGAGAGTTCTTACATTCTTGAAAAAAAGAAAAAAAGTAGCTATTGCCTTTCTTCAGGAAACTCATTTGACTAACGAGGAGCATAAAAAACTTAAGAGAGACTGGGTTGGGCAGGTTTATTTTTCCAGTTATACAAGCAATAAAAGGGGAGTTGTAATACTTATTCATAAAAACTTGCCTTTTATATTTAAGGAACAATATATAGACTCCGCGGGCAGGCACGTGCTAATCCAGGGATGTTATATGGACAAGAACTGACATTGTTGAACGTGTATGCGCCAAACGAGGATAACCCCAAATTCATGTTGGATACGATCACTTTATTTAACCAATACTACACAGACTTTGGAATAGTGGCTGGAGATTTTAATTGCTGCGTGGATAGTAACTTTTAGACAAATCCTCAACTACACTGTCTAACCCCAATGCCTCTAAGACTTTGAGGTTAGCACTGGCTGATGTAGGCCTGGTTGATGTCTGGAGAACTTAATCCCACAAGAAAAGATTACACTTTTTTTTTCAGCTAGACACAAATCATATTCCCGATTAGATTTTTTTTTTTACCTAAAGAACATATCTCATCCATAATTTCTTGTAATATCGGGCCCATTCTTTTATCAGACCATTCAGCAGTCTGTCTTCAGATATCTCTCCCTGAGCAGACAAATCAAACCAAATATTGGAGATTTAATACTTCACTTCTCACAGACTTTGAAGCCTGTAATAACATTAGAAAATGGTTTGAGCAGTACAGACAGGATAATCGGCCTCCCCTGTCACTCCGGCAGTGATATGGGATGCAGCCAAAGCAGTAATTAGGGGACAACTGATCTCTTACACATCAGCAAAGAAAAAATTTATGATAAAACAAATGGAACAACTTAAAAATGAGCTAATCAATTTGGAACAATCCCACAAACAATCTCCTACAGAGGAAAACTTGAAAAGACTAAATGCAGCCCGATCTAATCTCAATCTTATTCAAACAGAGCACATTAAAAAACTTATGTTCTTCACTAGACAGCAATACTATGAATATGGTAATAAACCCAGTAGACTTTTGGCTTATCAACTCAAAAAAAAGAACGTGCAGAAAATACAATAAAGTGCATACGAATGCGACGGACCCAACTGAAATACGATACACAATCAATTAAGTCTTCATTCCTCGATTTCTATACACAGCTCTATGCATCGGAGAACCCATCTGAAACGGATATCGACACATTTTTTGGAAAGGGTATCCTTACCCTCCATCTCTGAGGACGAAAAAGAAGCAGCTGAATATCCCATTCACCTCAGACGGAAGTGCTGCAAGCAATTAACTCAATGCCCTCCGAAAAACTCCTGGCTTGGATGGATATTCTGTAGAATTTTACAAGGCTTTTTTTGGCATAAATTGAACCACTTTTCATGCCTATGCTCGAGATTTCTTTGAAAATGGTATCCTTCCAGACTCTATGAGGACAGCAATAATATCGTTAATACAAAAAAGGACAAAGATCCTGCTGAATGCGCATCATTTCGACCAATTTAGTTACTTCCAGTTGATTTTAAGATAATATCAAAATTAATTGCACGCAGACTAGAAGACATAATCCCTCAGATTATTAATCCTGACCAGTCCGGATTTGTGAAGTCACGTTATGCATCTGATAATATCCGGAGGTTATTAGATATAATTGACCACTCGACCCTACACAATAGACCAGCTCTACTACTCTCCTTGATGCAGAAAAAAGCGTTCGATAGGGTCGAGTGGTCATATCTGTTTGCTGTTTTGGAAAAATTCAATCTTGGTGAAAAATGTATTGGGTGGATTAGAGCGATGTATAACAATCCACAAGCTCAAATATGTATTAACGGTGCCCTCACTGAAAAATTTGGTCTGTCTAGGGGCTGCCGACAGGGGTGCCCGCTATCCCCATTTTTATTTAATTTGGCAATCGAACCCCTTGCAGAGGCCATACGGATAAATGAAGAGATTGCAGGTATTGATATTGGGAAAACAAAGAATAAAATTTCATTGTACGCTGACGACATAATTTTATATTTAACCAGCCCTGAGCAATCTATTCCAGCAGTATTAAATCTTATCACTAAATTTGGAACAATATCAGGCTATAAAATTAACCTGTTAAAGTCCAATTCTTTATTAATTAATTCATCGGTTTCTAATAAACTCAAGGCCATCTCCCCGTTTTCCTGGGCTCAAAACGGCTTTAAATATCTTGGGGTCAATGTGGCTCCAAAACTTAAAGACCTGTACTTCATAAATTACACTCCATTACTTAAAAAGGTGAAGGAAGAATTGGAACACTGGAAAATGCTCCCCATTTCATTCCTTGGTCGAATTAACACAATTAAAATGAATATCCTGCCCGTTTTATTTACTTGTTTCAATCACTGCCCTGTTACTTAGATAAAGCATTTTTTCAATCCATAAATAAAATGTTTACCTCTTTTATCTGGAAGAACTCTTCACCAAGAATAGCTCTAAAAACTTTAACAAAGTCTAGAGAGAAGGGAGGACTGGCACTACCGGACTTACAGATGTACTATTGGGCTGCCCAGACAAAGGGCCTGATTAGCTGGGTGCAAAAAGGTAATAATGCTCACTGGATTGATATAGAAGAAGAACTCTGTTTTCCCATTCCCACAACCTTGCTACCATTTATCAACAATATAAATGCACTACACCAGGTTACAAAAACCTATGTCATTTATAACACCCTTCTGGCTTGGCAAGATGTAAATAAGTTTTGTGGAATCTTTGGTAAAATCTCCAAACTTGCCCCTCTGTCCTCCAACCCAGATTTGCCACCATCAATTGGCAAATCCTTGTTAACAAAGTGGAAAGAGAATGGTATACATCAGATCCAGCATTTGTTTGCAGAGGATACACTCAAATCCTTTGCAGACTTAAGATCAGAATATGAAATTCGAAGCAGGACTTTTACAAATACCTACAAATTCGCCATCTAATTAACACCCTGAAAGGGAAAGACGCTTGTCTCTTGGGCTGACCGATTTGGAGGAGATTTTGGTGAATTCCACAACATTAAAAGGTAAAATTTCGGTGATTTATAGTGCTTTGCTAGATCAACATGGCTCTTCCTTGACCTCACTTAAGAGCATATGGCAGAGGGATATGGGACGTGTTTTTGACGAAGAACAGTGGGATACTATATGCCAGAATGTTTTTTCTTCACTGTCCTGTAATAAAATAATCGAACAAAATTATAAATTCATGTATAGGATATATCTCACTCCGCTCCGCTTAAGCAAAATGTTTCCCAACTCTTCTCTCAGATGCCATCGTTGTAAAACATGCAAGGGGTCAACCATGCATGTTTTTTGGGAATGCAGAAAATTAAAACACTTCTGGAAAGAGGTTCATGATTTGACTGTCAAGGTTATGGAAACCCCGCTGGAAATTACACCAGTACGGTACCTCTTTGGTACAGAATTGGACAAGACACTAGATTCCGTACAAAGGAAGAGAATTATCATAATATCCTCCATAGCAAAGAAATGCATTCTACTCAATTGGAATCAACAAAGACCCCCATCAATCAATTTGTTTAAACAGATTCTAAACGAAACTTTAAAATTGGAACAACATACATACACCCTAAAAAATAAGGGGCATGCCTTTCGAAGATATAGGAACCACTTATGAACCTCTGACAGCATCATAGCATGGTTTGACATGCCTGGATACCATATATAAGATGAATTATGAACTGTGACCTTGGACGGTTGTGATTTGATTTTATTCATTTTGTACTATTTTATAAGTTGTTGTTTTTTTTTCTTTCTCTTTGTTTTCTTTCTTTCTTCCTCCTTTGTGTTATTGAAACGTTACAAAATAAATAAAAAGATAATTGAAAAAAAAAAAAAAAAACCCGATTCTTCATAGAGAACCGTGAGGGTTGCGTTTTAAAAAACATGTCACATTGAGCGACGAAGTCCTTGCATCTCCCTGCCTCGCCTCCATAGCTTGGGGGTAACTGAAGTTTAGGCTCTCGGGGAAAGTGTGTGGATTGTGCTTGTGTAATATTTTGGGTGATCTGAGTGGGCAATGCTCTAATACTCTCGCTGAGGCTTAATAAGATATTCTCCTGCCTCTGTATAGTATTCTCCTGCAGGCAAATCCTACCCGCCAGCTCAGCTTGCTGATTGCTTAAGCTAGCGAGGCCCTCGCCATAACCAGCAAGAACTGATTGTTGATTGGCAACCACTTTCTCCAGCGTAGCCGTTGCTGGCGACTTCATGTTTGGCCGGAGAGAGCTGTAATGGCCGAAGGAATCGGGAGGCCAAATGCAGCGGCTAGGAGAAAACAGGACCAGAAAGGACTTAAAATACCCACAGGGAGACAAATACACAAAGAAACAGAACAGCTCTCATGCTTTCAAAACTAACGCCCAACAATATGAACCAGGAAGCAGAGTGAGAGAGAAACAAACAAGTAGGGAAAGAAAAAGGAAACTTCCCTGAAGAAATGAACCACAAATAAACAGCGAAGACATTCGCTAAGAATCCCTGACTAGAGATATCTTCTGGCTGTAGTGATAACTAAATCAGACACTCCAGCAAAGGAGGCGTGGCGGACATCCGGCTTATAGCGCCTCAGGAGAAGGCACCGCCCACGCCTGACGAAACAGCTGGGTAAAATCTGATAGTTAAAGAAACAGACGTGGTCCAAATACGAGCCACAAAGAAAGTCTAAAACCACACACACAGCCAGAACCATGACACTTGAACGTAATAGTATCTTGAGGGCTAGCCAATATGGTTTCCGTGAGGGAAGGTCATGCATAACAAACCTTCTGGAATTCTTTGAAGAGGCCACCAAGACTTATGATCAGGACAGGGCTTATGACAACATATACTTGAATTTTCAGAAAGCATTTGATACAGTACTGTATGAGAGACTAATTTTTAAAATGAGCTCAGTTGGAGTTACAGGAGGTATTATGGAGTGGATTCCAAACTGGTTACAGGATGGAACACAGGATAGGTGTTGAGGCCCCTGCTGCTCCTTATCTAAATTAATGACATGGATAGGAATATTGAAAGCAAATTAGTTAAATTTGTGGATGATACTAAATTAGGAGGTTTGGTGGGCAAATGAAATTTAACGGAGCGAAATGTATAGTTCTACATGTAGGTAATAAAAACATTAGACAGGACTGCTTCATGGGAGGTTTAAAACTGGATTGTGCTCCACATGAAAGAAATTTGTGAAGCGATTGTTGACCAGACCCTTACAGGTTCTAGCCATTGAGCCATAGCCGTTAAAAAGGCCAACAGGATGCTGAGATATATAGCCAAAAGTATACAGTATACAGTGCCTTGAAAAAGTATTTGCCCCTTCCTGATTTCTCTGTTTTTTTTTTTTTTATTTTTCACACTTAAATGTTTCAGATCATCAAACAAATTTTAACATTAGACAAAGATAACCCGAGTAAATATAAAATGCAGTTTTTTAATGATGATTTCATTTATTGAGGGAAAAAGCTATCCAAACCTACCCAGCCCTATGTGAAAAAGCAATTGTTCCCCCTTGTTAAATCATGAATTAACTGTTCAATTTCACTAGCCACACTCAGGCCTGATTATTTCCAGACCTGTTGAATCAAGAAATCACCTAAATAGAACCTGTCTGACAAAGTGAAGCAGGCTAAAGGATCTCAAAAAGCAACACATCATGCCGCAAGGTAAAGAAATTCAAGAACAGATGAGGAACAAAGTCATTGACATCCATCAGTCTGGAAAGGGTTACAAAGCCATTTCTAAGGCTTCGGGACTCCAGCAAACCATGGTGAGAGTCATTATTCACAATGAAGAAAACTTAGAACAGTGGTGAACCTTGCCAGGAGTTGTCGGCCCACCAAAATTACTCCAAGAGCACATCGACGACTCATCCAGGAGGCCACAAAAGAACCCAGAACAACATCTAAAGAACTGAAGGCCTTAGTTGCCTCAGTTAAAGTCAGTATTCATGATTCAATAATAAGAAAGAGACTGGGCAAAAATGGCATCCATGGCAGAGTTCCAAGGCGAAAACCACTGCTGACCAAAAAGAATACAAAGGCTCGTCTCACATTTGCTAAAAAACATCTTGATGATCCCCAAGACTTTTGGGAAAATAATCTGTGGACTGAGGAGACAAAAGTTTAACTTTTTGGAAATATGCGTCCCGATACATATGGCGTAAAACTAACACAGCATTTCATTTAAAAAAATCAAACCAGCAGTCAAACATAGTGGTGGTCGTGTGATGGTCTGGGGCTGCTTTGCTGCTTCCGGACCTGGACGACCTGCTGTAATTGATGGAACCATGAATTCTGCTCTCTACCAGAAAATCCTGAAGGCGATTGTCCAACCATCAGTTTGTGACCTCAAGCTGAAGTGCACTTGGGTTATGCAGCAGGACAATGATCCAAAAGTCTAGCTCTGAATGGCTTAAAAAAACAAATTGAAGGTTTTGGAGTGGTCTGGTCAAGGTCCAATTGAGATGCTGTGGCATGACCTTAAACAGGCCATTCATGTTCTAAAAACCTCCAATGTGGCTAAATCAAAACAATTCTGTAAAGAAGAGTGGGCCAAAATTCCTCCACAGCAATGTGAAAGACTCATTGCCAGTTATCGCAAATGCTCGATAGCAGTTGTTGTCACTGAGAGTGGGTTTAGGTTCAGGGGGCAATTACTTTTTCACATAGGGCAAGGTAGGTTTGGATAGCTTTTTTCCCTTAAGAAATGAAATCATGACTTAAAAATTGCATTTTGTATTTACTCGGGTTATCTTTGTCTAATATTAAAATTAGTTTGATGATCTGAAACATTTAAATGTGACAAATATGCAAAACAATAAGAAATCAGGAAGGGGGAAAATACTTTTTCACGGCACTGTAAATCCAAGAATGTCATAGTTCTCTTGTACAACACATTCGCAGGGCTGCCAACTTTCTACGCAATGTCACACATACGGTGTACGTTTCACGCATTTTGAAGGCGTATTCACCGTAGGCAGCAATTATTCAACCAACGAATATTAATTAGATTCTTACGCGTAATTAAAGTCCTTGTGAGTAGAAGTTTCAGTTTCACTTGCGTTACGGTGGATTTCACCGTGAGTAACATGGGAGCGATTGTGACTCCAAACATTCTGCGCTTTTCCTTGCTCAGGGGTTGGAAGCAATGTGTGTTTTCATGATCGTTTAAATTGTTTAAATGAAATAAGACCATTTGAAACGTATTTATGCAATTCCATTGCTTCCAACCCCTGTGTAAAGACAAATGTGAGAATTCCAGAGTCATAATTGATTTCCAGGTCTCTCGTGGTGAAATCCACCGTAATGCACGTGAAACTGGTTAACTTCCATGCTCAAGGACTGACTTCCGCGTGAGAATCTCTTAAATACGCGTCAATTGTATAATTGCTGACTGCGGCATGGGAACGCGAATGCTTCTAAGAGGCGTGAGAGTCACGGCGAATGCGTGAGAGTTGGCAGCCCTGCATTCGTCAGACCACATCTGGAGTGTTGTGTACAGTTCTGGGGACCCTACCTTAAAAAAAAGATATAGAGGCTCTAGAAAAAGTTCAGAGAAGAGCCACTAAGCTAATTCCAGGTAAAAAAAGATGAAAGCTATGAGAAGAGGCTGAAGATCCCTAATCTCTTTAGTCTTAGGAAAAGGAGATTTAGGGGCGATCTGATTGAGGTCTTTAAATATGTTAAAGGGATTAACAAAGTGAATTATGTTGGATTACTTAGGCCAAGTTTTGTTATTAGAACTCAGGGTCACAAATGGAAGTTGGCCAAGTGTAAATTTAGCACTGACATTAGGAAATATTTTTTCACCCTGAGTGTAATCTGTGTCGAATAGCTTGCCTGACTATATTACTGAGGCAGAAACCTTGGGAACTTTCAAGCAAGAACAGGCTTGATTTAATGATAGATACCATTGAGTCATTGAGTATTTGAAGTAATAGATTCACTGTATAGATACAGTCGGCAACAAAGGGAACGCCCACAAAAGTAGAGCCGAGGGGGAAAGCAAACCGGTCTCTGCCGTTAGCAATAATGCCGAAGAGTTGCTGTGTGCGCTTTTGCACCACAAATAAACAAAAAAATCACCACTTAAAGTTTTACATTTTACCAAATAATAAAATGGAACCACAAAGGAGGACAAAATGGCTTCAAGCTATCAGAAGAGAGGATTGAGTTTAGCAGATTATGGTGGGACCCCATAACAGGACGTGTATGTCTGCAGGCCACTGAGTCGGATCATTTGCCCAGTCTTTTAAAACGTATGGACAACAATCCAACCCCAGTTTATTTAATTTTTTAATATATCGATCCTTGTCAGCAGGCAGTAGCGACTCAAAGTACGCCATGACAACTTCTTAGCGTTAGCAAGACCAGTTTAAATTCTGCGTTTTTACAGTATAGCGGACGGGGGGGAAGGATTGTTTTCCCCCTCGGCTCTAACCAGATGTGACGTTTGTGGGCGTTCCTGTTGTTACTGACTGTATTTATTAATAAGAAACTGGCGAGCCTAGTTAGGCTGAACGGCCTGTTCTCGCCACTTATGTTATGTAATGTTATGTTATGCTAAGCCACCACTTTCCCCTCAGTGTTTTTCTGGCTTTGTGTGTAGAACACCTAATTTTTGACCGTGTTTCCCTTATTCCAAATTCTATATTGCGATCATTCCTTTGTTTGTTTTTAGTTTAGATTCCATTGTTTTCCTGGCCTCTGTTCCCAGTGTATTCTCTTCTGTGTTCTGCATTTGTTCATGTTTATTCCCTTGATTGTCTTCTCTTCCTGTCAATAAACGCATATCTATATTTCTCCATTCACTTCAGTTCTCTGCTCATGAACCCACTGTGACCCTAATGCGAGAATGAAGCATGGCTCCCAGTACAACCACAAGTCCGGCTCCTGCTCCTGTACACTAAGGGCGTTCAGCCGCCCTGCTCCTGTCCCTGAGGGTGTTCTGGTGCCCTGCTTCCGTCCTTAAAGAGTTAGTTTCATGCCCTGGTTACGGCTGGGTTACAATGAGGTGAGGTGAAGACATTAACTGCAATAGAATAACGGTAAACAGAAGCAGATTTCATGTTTGGATTACTACTTGCATAACAATCTCGCTAGCTAGCAAGCCAACAATATGAAATAATACTTACCCTGCCATGCAGATACAATTAGCTGTCAGGACGTAGTTTCCTGGTGTGTTGATTATAACCCACACGTCATACATGGCGGTTTTATGTCCTTGTCTTTGACTAGGAAGAACCTCTGGTTTCAAGACACAAAACCCTGAAGGAATAGTTTATGCTGCAAGTAAAAAACACAGATCTTGGATCTTGCTCACTCACTGTGAAGACACTGCCACAGACCGAACAAGTGACATTGCCGATCACCAGTAGAAAGTACTGAACTCCGAGGAGTCACCAAACTTACAATGCATTTTATGTGTCCATAAATGCTGAAGATGATTTGTCAGATATAGCTAGCTAGCTCATGATGAAATTGGAACATTTAATATGCAGCTTCAGAACCAAGAGCAAACAGTAAGTAAATCCATTCTGGTACCGTATTTCAACAGAGAGCATACTGGAGTCCCCGCATATTCTTGTGCACGAGTTAATTTGCGTGTGCATGAAGAATCCCTCCAAAAACAAAGAATTTCTTTGTGAGTTGTTTAGTTCTCTTTAAATGGCCATTTCTTCATTTAGAGGTTGTGACAATAATTACTGATTCCTGCTGTTCTGAACTATCAGGCCTTGTGAAGTTAAAGAGGAAGTTCTGAACAGCTTTTTCTAATTATTTCAATTTTGACTGAATGTGTTACACCTGAAGCTCATGAAAGGGCTGAGCTTAAACGTGTAGCCTCCTTAGCTACATGCATTCACACAAGCACATTCTGATAGGCAGAAAATGTAACACAATCGTAACTTACGTAAGCATTGTTTACTACACCGAAGAAACGCGAGAAATTGACTGCATTTACTGATGAGCTTGAGCTAGTTCAGGGTTAATTATTGAAGGTTAACATGATGTGTTTAAATAAATGAACTAATGAGTAGCCTAAGTTTTGGTAAATGTTTTTGGATGGCTTTTTTACATAGTTCGGTGGATTTACTGTAGAAGTCCTTCTGGGGTACGTTTTCCAGAAGCGTAGTTGTCAACCAAGTTAGCAACTTGAATAGCTCATCCATACAATGTCAGTGGTTCCAACTATGTGAGTTAGCATCTGTGCCTTTGGGAAACGCACCCCTCTGGGCAGGAAACCATATGACCAATCTGGCAATACTGTGCAAGAAATGAGCATAAGAAGGTGGAATTTGTTTGAATTTCTCACTTGCGTATGAAGATCAGTTGTACGGTTGGATTGTATGAATATTCAATGAAGATTATGCGGAATTTTCACTCGCCAGCCGGGCAAGGAGTCTGACCTTATCCGGTTGCCCAAACCAATTTTTGGTTGCCATGGATCTTGGGCGAGTGCAAAGATTGAGCCCTGAAATAGGTGTATATATATATATATCAGGTCTCTGAATATTGGGCAACTTAGTAACGTCATCTACCCAGTCACTAATACCATACGGATCTGGAAGATGGTTGCCCTTTGTCAAAGTCAATTTGATTTGGTAGCATTCACAATCTTTGACGACTAATGCCCTCGCATAGCTTGACAAGCTGTTGTGGTCTGCCATACTTCCGTTGCCAAGCTGCGCTCGTAATTTGTCTAAGTCATCGTTGTTAACAAACTGTAAAAGGGTCTATTCCGAGTGAAACAGGACTGGAGGGTACCTTCTACCAGATACATCTGTCTCTGGAGGTATTTCAATGAAGCAACACTGCTACTGCTACTGTGGTTGCATTTTGCTCAATGTGGCTTTTTGTTTTGGAATTTATACCATATTCAACTAAATCGAATGCCGATGTTTTCACTTGTTTATTATGCTAACAGCTCAAGGACTTTGGTAGACCCCCTGTTACGGTCATTGCATCATTCTGTTCAATCTAGGATAGAATATTGCCTAATTTTTCTTGATAGTGGAATGTCTGTTCAGTTATAATCAGGTATATTTCAGATATTACTGAGTTAGTGAGTTATACTTGTTCCTTATACGGTGTGGAAAGTGTTTATATAAGGTTGCAAGCTAAGAAGTGGGAACTGCTGGCTTTTCATTGCAGGGTGAATGTTCTGACTCTGAAGAAAAATGGACAAAATTCTAAACTTTATCATAGAGAAAAGACATGTTTTGTGTTTCGAGAGGTTACTGGTGACCACTGATGTCCAACTGCATCTATATTGATAAACTCATGCTAAATTCAACCAGAAAATTATTAATTCATTTTGAATTTCATGTGTCAAAAGTTGATTGGTGTTAAATATATGATAATTTCACAGTGCACCATTTTGAGGGATCTTAGAGTTAGGGAGCCACCTGGATAGCTGTCTTATTTGCCTCCTAGAGAGTAGCTAATTTAGAATTTAATGCTCAGATGAATTTTACTTGTGGTCAAGGAGTTTATGATCCCAGAAATGTATGGTTTTAACCCCCAGCCATTTTTCAAAATCATGATGATAAACTGGAGTGTGGTGGGATTATAAATGCTTCAAGTGTCTTGACACAGTTGAGCCATTCCTTTCCTTTCTGTAAAGCTGCAATCTTGAATTATAAAGCCTTAAATAAGGTAACACATAAATAGCCAGATTTGGCTTCTGCGCAAAGGAGTTAATTCACATTCAAATTGTAATTCTACATCTTGTTTCTGACCTCAATTCAAATTCAATTTGGAAGTCAATCTCAATTCAATTCCGAATTTTGCACAACCCTGCCAGACAGAAGCTCGATGGCACAGCCCCACGGACGATGCGGGGGCAGCTGTGTAGCCCTCTCTTTACTGCAAGCTGCCCGCAGGTCATGGTACTCTTGGGGAATTTCAAGCTGGTCCACTGAATAGGGGCTCTCGACGGTGGTTGAGACTATTATGAGGGAGCCACGGTGTTGTCGGCAAGCTGGTGACCGGAAGTGGAGTCTTCAGATGTTCCGTGCAATGGAGGGTTTGTGACAAAGGAGCCAAAGCAGACCTAGGACAATTGGATGACTGGAATATTGTAGTAATAGCAGCGGAATGATCTCCAGATGGCGCTCCTGGATGAAGAGGGAGATCGGCGCCGTCTGGTGTGTCACGCTACGGTTGCTCAGGGGTTTCCCTTCGATGGCCATCACCATCAGGGGGGAGTAAAGCTGGTGGAGCGGGACGCCAAGTCGTCACACCAACTGGTGGGAGATGAAATTCCCTGCTGCACCGGAGTGTATCAGGGCCTCTGCACGAAGGGTCAGATTGTTAAAAGACACTCAATGGGGATCTGGAACCGCTGTCCTGTGATGGTAGAGGGGGACACCTTTACCTTGGGGGGCGTGGTTTCCCCGTCCTGACTCCGGGAGCAGGTGCCAGCTCTTCTCCATGGGCGACGGTCAGTGGATCTAGTAGACTCATTCAGTTTGAAGGTCTAAGAATAGGCAATAATTTTAAGCATAAAAATCATAAGATAATAACTATATTACTGAAAGAATTAAGTGAGAGCCATACTCACACAATCCATTTCGCATCTACACACCCCATTTTAGGGTTTATAACGGTCGGTTGATGCAAGTGTTCAGATGAAGATGTTACACATCCTGGTTTTTACTTTGAATGTTGGCCATACCCTTGGGCAAATTTCAGCAAATTCCTTTAGTGTGTCATGGCCGGGAACTTTGTCAAATGTACCGTTGTTTACACACGTGGCCGTTGGAAATCGCCATTTCAGAACATATTTTTTGAACTAATATCTGTCTATCTCGGCATTATGACATCAGTTTCAACAAATTCTTTTTTTTTTTTTCATTAGAAAGATATATCAGCTACAATGTGCATTGATAAGCACAATTAAAATCATTGGTGACACTTTGTGGGGCCCCAGAATGGGTGGACCCCCCAAAAACTAAAAAATGTTAAAATATCATTTTTTTGTCATAAAGAAAATCGATATTGCAGGTTTCTCTGGTGAATTCATGAACCCCATGGGGTGGTTTATCAATGCTGAAATTTTTTTTAAATTCGGTGATTTGGGCCAGAAAACGCCCTTAGTGGGATTCCACCCTTGTTGTGGCTCCCCATTTAAACGTTTTTGTTTTTTTCAAGGTCGCCTTATCTTCGATTAATTGGAGAAGGGCAGAATCTTCAGAAAATTTCAGCTCATGATGACACGATGACCAAAGCCCAGAGTAGTCCTTGCATGCAAAGAACACTATTCCCCAAGTATTCCAAATTGCCTTTTTTATATTGATGTCATCCTGAATCATTGGCACATTTTGGAATCAGACCCAAAATTAAAAGAAGTCTTTCAAAGAAAAGCCTGTGTTAATGTTTAAATGTCCCACTAACTTTAGGGACGTTTCGGTGAAGTCTGATATATGTGCCCAGGGTGAGCCAATATTCCCGGTGGTCCCAGATGGTAATTATAGATGTGGAAGCTGTGTTCAGTGCATATATACACTTAGATGTAAAAGATTCAGCCACCCACACACTGGTTGTGATATATCCATACGTGGTGCGACACATGCAGCACCACACATGTGATATACCTGATTCGGTGCCCTTGTGGCTTAGCCTATATCGGCAAGACATCCCGCGCGTTCCGCACAAGAATCAATGAGCACAGGAGTAGCATGAGAACCGACGATGAATGAAACCATGTATCAGTTCATTTTAAGAATGCTGGACACAATTTGAACACACTATATTATGTTGGTGTGGAAAAAGTGGAGAAAGCCTTGTAGGGGTAGTGATTTAGAAAAGAGGCCTCTCCAACGTGAAACTTTTTGGATATATTTCCTCAATACCATATCCCCTAATGGTTTAAATGAGGAATTTGATTCGAATATAAATCCTTTTTGTAGGCTATTTTTCAATTTTTCCACTTTTCTGTTTTTCTATTAATGGCTTCATTTTCATAGTTGTAATATTTATTTTGTAATTATTCTATATTAATATTGCCAAATTGTTTTGACTCTTAGAATTCATTTGTTGCTTACTGTGCTATCTTTGACATGTCAATGTTTGGCCTATATTTTGATGATTACTTGCCTATGGTAATCCAGGCCACATACCAATGGGTAGAATGTCTTTCTTTATGTATTTTTGTATTGCTATTGATGTATTGATGTTGTGTTCTTGCCCTTTTGTAGTGCTGCAGATAACTGCAAAAATACTTTGATTTGTGATGCAAGCATGAAATTTAGCACAAATACTCTTTGAGGTCCACTTTTATCAAAAAAGGCGCTGGTCACGCAAAATTACAAGATAGCGACCATTTTGCAAGATGGCCACCATATGCACAGAAAATCCTCTTCTGCAGCTAAATATTTGAATCAAAACGCAACATTAAGGGTGTAAACCAAAGTTTTTTGTGTCCAAGATTTTAGCATGATTATTCTTTGTAATGTAACACCTCACAGCTTGGTTGTAACAAAGATGGCATCCAAGATGTCTGCTGCAAAACCAAAAAAATGTTCATATTTCTGGAAATAATAGACATAGACTCATAATTTTTGCATTGATACCTAGGTTTTGGGATCAACTAATTAGGTGGACATTGTTTTAGATTCCTAGTTCCCGTGCATACTCCTGAAACAAAGATGGAGTCCAAGAAGGCTGCCACAATAGCTATAAACCATTGTTCATGAACTAGCGTTTGGAACAAAATCAAGATTTTTAGGGTTTACTAACTTGATAGATATGGTTATAAACCATTTGTGATAATATACTCAGCGCCATTAAAAACGCACAGGTGAGGTCTGTACTGTATTTGCGGCAAATTGAAGAATCAATTGATTTTTATTGCTTTTCCAGTGAGGCACGAGAGGAAATAAAGAAAAGCGTGTGGTATTGTAATCCCGACGTGCACCACATGCACGCGCCAAGCACTTCAGTAATAACAAACATTGAGCTGTTCGTGATGTGTACAGTGACACTTGACTTGTTCTTTTTGGTGTGGTCAATAGCCTACATAAAGCCAACAAAAAAAAACAAAAAAATGCTACTGCATCAAGAAAATGGAAGGGCTTGTGACACAGGAGAGAGAAAAAGAGCCTTTGGCATGTTACAGAACTCTTCACTTCTGACTGTGGGCACCTGCCGCTGTGTAATTTTTTGGCACTTTATTTCCCTGTTTCTGTCTGAGAATGGAAAACAGGGACTGTCGCTGATCGACCATGGTTAGGGCAGCCATGCATAAATGGGCAAAAACTGGGTTTTCTGTAGGGCCCCTGTGCACGCATGTGTTGCTCACATAGACGGCATTAAATGGTACTTGCGCTCACCCTCAATCGTCTCGGACTGCTCATCTCATGATCAGTTTTGGTTGCTGTCCGGAATCTGTCACGTACAGGCTGTAACCAGATGTGGCGCTCTTGAGCTGCCTTCGTCACTCGTGGCTGCCCTAAGCGGGGTCGGTCAGCGACAGTGCCTGTGTTCCATTCTCAGATAGACAGCCGTCTGATTGTTGAACGGTGACAGTGCAAATGACGCACCACCGCTCGGCGGCTGAGATCTGCCCGTAACATGCCAAAGGCTCTTTTTCTCTCTCCTGTGTCACAAGCTGTTCCATTTTCTTGATGCAGTGGCATTTTTTGTTTTTTTTTTTTTGTTGGCTTTATGTAGGCTATTGACCACACCAAAAATAACAAGTCAAGTGTCACTGTACACATCACGAACAGCTCAATGTTTGTTTTTACTGAAGTGCTTGGCGCGTGCACGTGGTGCGCGTCAGGATTACAATACCACGCGCCTTTCTTTATTTCCTCTAGTGCCTCACTGGAAAAGCAATAAAAATCAATCGATTCTTCAATTTGCCGCAAATACAGTACATACCTCACCTGTGCGTTTTTAACCCTTTGAACCCTGAATTATGTAAAGGGGTTGTGACCACCCACCTATGCTGAAACACAACAACTGTGATGGGGAAACCACCTGACTGTAATCAAGGTCCCATGACGACCAAAAGTCATGTGACCAAAGTCACATGTTTGGAGGCCGGTTTCCTGGCATGTTGAATTATTGCACATTCTCTATGTGGCTGCTGTGCCAGCCTATAGGGTTCAAAGGGTTAATGGCATTGAGTATATATTAGGTCATGTGAATGTTAACATTTGTGTAAAATGCTTTTATAAGAACACGGAAAAAGAAAAATAGGTTATCCAAAGAAATTAATTCATTTTATTCGCAGGTAACCTCTGTAAGGGTCATAATGTGAAAATCTCTTTCAACATAAAGAAGCAAGAATTCTCAAGGGTATCATTAATGTCAGTAGGAACCATATCAATTGATATGATTAATCCCTTTAGGACATTTAGACATATCGAAGATGGTCAAAAAAATAAAATAAAATAAAATAAACACCGCCTTCACTCAAACAGGTGAAAGGCTGTTATACCTCACACCTGCAACTGTCGTGCAGCTCAGACCCAGTCTGTAGCACTTGCACCTCCCACGACAGCCTGATTTACAGCCGCATTTGGTCAATTGTTGGCAACTTTGAGCAATGCGAGAGTTGGCTGTCCTGAAGACCTGCCAATTCTTCACCAAACCACTGCCATCCCCAGTCAGTAGGGCTCGCTGCTTCTGGCTGACATTGGGTTGCCTGGGCTCGCACACAACCAGGCTTGTAGGCAGCAAATCTGGTGTGTTGGAGCAGAGCTGCTCTGGTTGGTGGAATGGCCTCGTAAGGCCTCTGCTTTCTGGCAAACATGTCAAGCCTGGCCTTGTCCACAGTGGCAGCAGTGCTGGACCTGTCATACATCAGGATGACAAACTTCTCCAGTATCTCCAGGTCGCCATCTTCCACTGTGAGAGGGTACTGACTCAGTTTGGAGAAGACGGAGAGGCCTCTGGACAAATGTCCCATACTTTTCACTTAGGATGGTGGCCATCTTGGAAAATGGTCACCATCTTGATTTTTTTTGTGGCCAGCACCATTTTTTAATACAGTAGACCAAAGAGAGTATTTGTGCCACATTTCATGCTTGCATCACAAACCAAAGTATTCTGGGGGGTATTTTGCAGTTATCTGCTGCACTATTAAGGGTAGGCACTCATTGTGCATTGTGCCAAGGTGTCTGTATGCAATTAGTTGTCAGCTGATACCTCATCAGCCAATGACCAGGTAGATACCCGCCTATATATTTGTCTTTCCGTCTGTCTGCCAGTCATTTGCCTGATGAAGACCCTGTGAGTGGTCGAAATGTTGCATGTCATCAATAAAGGTTTGGGAGCTGTAATGCAGTGTGCAGATTTTTTTTTTTTTTTTTTTACTTTTTACTTGAGTTACATGTGAATCCAGCTTTGGGCCTAATTTGGATGAGATGTGCACACAACTACTCCTCTGAACTTTTTTTATATTAAAAAAAAAAACTCCTTCTGATCAAAATTAGACTGGGTTCATTCCATGTCAAATCATCCAAATTTTGATTAATTTTCCAGGTCACCTCCTCAAAAATTTTTGAAAAAAATTCACAAGTAAATACTCACACAAAATGAAAAAATGCCAAATATTAGGCCAGTATCTCAAATAGATTTCAAGTTATAGCCCTTTGAAATTAGAATAATATTGTTAGTTTTTTGGCAAACCCATTTTCAGCCAACTTTGGAAACTTATTGCTCCAAATTGATTGCTTATACAAGGGTGAAATTGGGTATGCTCACCATATTCATCCCCTAGAATCTGAAAATGCCTTTAGATTTTGTGTATCTTGATACACTTTTGTATGGTAAAGCCTCAAAATCAGCCGAAAACACAAAATGCCAAAAAATTAGGTCACATTTTATGACTTGCAACTCAGGAACTCAGTAAGATCAAAGGCTAGAATTCATTTTTTGTGATTTCATGATAAATCTCTCTGTAAACATGCAGTAGTCCAAGTAATATCATTTGTAGAAGTTTTTAATGAAATAATTTCTCAGTACATTTTTCTGGTTTTGCCTCAAAATGCCCTTTTTGGGGGCAAAAAATGACCATGTCACCAGTTATTCATCTCTCAGAAATTTTTACTTACTAATTTTATTCTTACTTAGTTCCTGAGTTACAGGTCATAAAATGTGATCTCGTTTTTGGGCATTTTGTGTTTTTGGCTGATTTTGAGGCTTTACCATACAAAAGTGGATCAAGATACACAGAATCTAAGGCCTTGTCAGATTCTAGGAGATGAATATGGTTAGCATACCCAATTTCACCCTTGTATAAGCAATCAATTTGGAGCAATAAGTTGCCAAAGTTGGCTGAAAATGGGTTCGCCAAAAACTTAATATATTATTCAAATTTCAAAGGGCTATAACTTGAAAACTATTTGAGATACTGGCCTAATATTTGGCATTTTTTCATTTTGTGTGAATATTTTCCCGTGATTTTTTTCAAAGAATTTTGAGGAGGTGACCTGGCACCCCCTGGATGATTTGACGTGGAATGACCCACTGGTTATCTCTTATCTTTTTCTTTTCCCCTATTGGTTGGCATGTTCTCTATAGGATTTTCTGGAAAATACTGGTAGCATATGGAAGTATTGTCTCCATAAAAAAGAAAGAAAACACATTTAAAAAATACAACCCCAATTTCAAAATAGTTGGGACAAAGTGTAAATTGTGAATAAAATCAAAACGCAATGACTTTCAAATCACACCAGCCAGTATTTTATTCACAATAGAACAGAGATAACATAGCAAATGTTAAAACTGAGAAATTTTACAATTTTATCCACAAAATGTGTTCATTTCAAATTTGATGGCTGCTACAGGTCTCAAAAAAGTTGGGACAGGGGCCTGTTTACCATGGTGTAGCATCCCTTCTTCTTTTTAACACTGAGTGGAGGCGTCTGGGCATTGATGAGACAAGTTTCTTGAGTTTAGCCATTGGAATTTGATCCCACTCTTGTTTAATACAGGCTTCCAGCTGCTGGAGAGTTTTGAGTCTCCTTTGACGGACTTTTCGTTTAATTATGCGCCAAATGTTCTCAATCGGTGAAAGATCAAGACTGCAGGCAGGCCAGTTCAGCGCACGGACTCTTCTACTACGAAGCCATGCTGTTGTGACAGCTGCAGTATGTGGTTTTGCATTGTCCTGCTGAAATACACAAGGCCTTCCCTGGAATAGATGTTGTCTGGAGGGGAGCATATGTTGCTCTTAAACCTTTATATACCTTTCAGCATTCATGGTGCTTTTTAAAACATGCAAGTGTCCCACACCATATGCACTAATGCATCCCCATACCATCAGAGATGCTGGCTTTTGAAGTGAACGCTGATAACAGGAGGGGTGGTCTTTCTCCTCTTTAGCCCAGAGGATACAACGCCCATGATTTCCAACAAGAATGTCGAATTTGGACTCCTGTGACCACAGGACACTATGCCACTGTGCTACAATCCATTTTAAATGAGCCTTGGCCCACAGAACACGGCAGCACTTCTGGATCATGCTCAACAATGGCCTCCTTTTTGCATGATAGAGTTTTAGGTGGCATCTGTGGAAGGCATGGCAGACTGTGTTTACAGACAGTGGTTTCTTGTAGTATTCCTGGGCCCATTCAGTAATGTCAATGACAGAATCATGCCGGTGAGTGATGCAGTGGCGTCTGAGGGCCCGAAGATCACAGGCATCCAGTCAAGGTCTTTGGCCTTGTCCCTAATACAAAGAGATTTTTCCAGTTTCTCTGAATCTTTTGATGATGTTATGCACTGTCCATGATGAGACCTTCAAAGCCTTTGCAATTTGACGTTGAGGAACATTGTTTTTAAAGTATTCCACAATTTTCTTATGCAAGCCTTCACAGGTTGGAGAGCCTCTGGCCATCTTTACTTCTGAGAGACTCAGCCTCTCTAAGACATCCCTTTTATAGCCAATCATGTTACAAACCTGATGCCAGTTGACTTAATGACTTGCTGAAGGTTCTTTCAGCTGATTCTCTTATATATTTATTGCTTTTTCAGCCCTTTTTGCTTGTGTCCCAACTTTTTTGAGACCTGTTGCAGCCAGAAAATTTGCAATAAGCTCATTTTGTGGATAAAAATGTAAAATATTTGAAATGTTATCTATGTTCTATTGTGAATATCATATTGGCTCATGTGATCTGAAAGTCACTGCATTTTGATTTTATTCACAATTTACACTTCATCCCAACTATTTCGGAATTGGGGTTGTGAATAACTAATGATTCCCCTGAACGGATATTGATCAGAAATTGAAAAATTTGAGGCACTCCTGAATTTAAAAAGCCTTTATTGAACACTGGCTACATGCCAGTGGCCAGTGTAGCCAGTGTTCAATAAAGGCTTTTTAAATTCAGGAGTGCCTCAAATTTTTCTTTTTTTGCATCAATGTTTTGGAGGCCCATTTTTGATGAGCACCCTGTTTTACCTTTTTTAACCTTTTTTTTTTGACTCGGTGTAGCAATTCCTTCCCTTTTGTATCTTTGGATATTGATCAAAGCCACAGAAATCAACTGAACAGATATTGATGGAATCATCTCAACAGATATTGAACAGCGACAGAAATCAATTGCTTATATGCGTTACTGCCGCTTACATTGATTTTCTGATAAATATGATGAGTAATTTTGAAATATGATCCTCAACAAGTGATCACTGATGTCAAAGCGGAGGGAATTCAAGGAATTTTGGAGAAAGAATTCGGTGGGAATTAAACATCGAGTTTAAAATTATATTAGAGTAAACATTATCATCAGAGATCGTGGAGTCGGGTGAAGGGAGAGAATTAAAAAAAAATTCGTTTCGCAGATCTTCAGTTCATATTTCTGTACAGTAGATGGCAGTAATGCACATACGCTTGTCGGGTCAAACATTTCATTAAAAGAAGAACCGCGGGGGGGAGACTGGATTCGGGATGTCATTATTTGCAGATGATGGGGCTATCTGGAAAAGAGGTCGAAATTTGGATTACATCCATAAGCAGCTTCAGCAGGCATTGGAGCGGGTAACAGAATGGGCAGAAGAATGGGGCTTCAAAATTTCTGTTGCAAAATCAAAATATGTGGTTTTTGGATATAAAAAGAAGGCATCACAGCAGGTCCTCAGATTATATAACAAATCTATCGAAAGAGTTAAAACATTCAAGTTTCTGGGCTTCTGGTTTGAGGAGAGAATGACATGGAGAGTTCATATACAAAAAACAGTTACAAAGTGTCAGAAGGTCATTAATGTCATGCGGAGTCTGGTTCGAACGGATTGGGGAGCAGACAGGGAAACGCTAGTGATGATTTACAGGGCAGTCATAAGATCTGCAATTGATTATGAGTCTATGGCATATGGAGCAGCGGCCCCCTCTGTTCTTAAGGAGCTGGATGTGGTGCAGGCCAGAGCACTTAGAATATGTGGTGGGGCTTTTAGAACAACACCCATAAGGGCTCTTTTAATTGAAATGGGAGCGACTTTGATAGAGTTTAGGAGGCGCAAACTGTCTCTAAATTACTGGGCTAAGTTGAAGAGCTATGGAGCACAAGCACCTGCTAGATGTCTGCTGGGGGAGCACGGGGAGCTTCAGGGGAAGGGCAGGAAAGTAAGGGGGGGCACTTCAATTTGTACTATGGGTGACAGAGCACAGGAAATGGGAATCAAGGATTTGTCACTGGGTCCGGTAGTGTGTTTGCCACCTAACCCACCATGGCTATTACCAGAACCATATGTGGACTTACTTGTATTAAACAGAATCAAGACAAGAAATGCAGGTGACCCGATGACCTTAGTCAGCAAACATCTAGAAGAGGAATGGGCAGATTATTTACAGATCTACACTGATGGCTCCAAGAATCTAAACAACGATAAAGCAGCAACAGGAATGAGTATTCCACAATTACAGATACAGCAAGGAAAGCGTATATCAGACCGAGTGTCAGTCTTTACAACAGAGCTTGTGGCAATTTTGTGGGCACTTGGGTGGGTGGAGGAAGTCAAACCTGGAAATGTAGTCATCTGTTCAGATTCTGCAGCAGCACTGATGGCACTAAAGGGTGGGAAAAGTGGGGCTAGAGCAGACTTATTGCTTGAAATTTTGGTTACACTAAATCGGGTAATTAATCTGGGGAACCCAGTTGGGTTTGTCTGGGTTCCAGCACACGTGGGAGTACAGGGGAATGAAGAAGCTGACGAGGCCGCTAAAAGAGCTGTAAACAGAAGGAGACTTGATTTGCAAGCACTGTATGGACGGACTGAGTGCAAAAGTTTAATACAGCAAGGGATTGCAAAATTATGGCAAAGGGAGTGGGAGGAGGAAAGTAAAGGCAGGTTTTATTTTTCAGTGCAACCAAAAACAAAATTAACACCAAGTATAAGAATGGGCAGGAGGGACAGTGTGGTAATAACTAGGCTGAGACTGGGTCACTGTGCACTTAATCATGGACTGGCACTGGTAGGCAAACACCCAGATGGAAACTGTACCTGTGGGGAGGCAGAGACTGTGAGCCATGCTTTACTGGAGTGTAGCAACTACCACGCAGAGAGAGCTGTCATGCAAGCTGAGCTGGAAGAGAGTGGAGTTGCAGATCTGTCACTGAAATCGATCCTCAGCACCGAAGACTCTGAAAGGACAAAAGCTGTGATTAAGTTCCTGCGCCTCTCAGGACTCTATGTAAGGATCTGAGGCATCCAAAGGAATAATATACGAATGACCTGGGGAGGGCCGCAATACGCCTTTGCTACGTCTCGCTGCGCAAATGGAAAAGAAGAAGAAGAAGAACGACGTGGCGATTTCGTTTGACGTTGTATGTTGTAACGAGCGATTTAGTTCACTGGGTTGGTGCCGTCAGACATCAAACTTCACTACGAAGTTTCAGGACGTTTTTTCAGATGGTATGAAACAGCATTTTTGACGAATAATAAGGTCGACAAACGTTATATTCGTAAATTATCGACTGAAAATGGACATGCAACGTGGTTAATTCTGCCGTATTTTTAAGGTTGTTTGCCAGTGTTGTGTTCTCACTGATGGCAATTTAGGAAACAAAACGCATTTGCTGCCGCCAAGCTGTGGTAACATTGGGGACCATCGTGTCTTTGAAGTTCAGTGCTCCGGTTCATGGTAAGTGCTCTGTCACGGCCGCCACGCTGTACGTCACTTGTTCGAGTTCTTTTTTGGTTGTCTTTTATTTGGAGAAATCAGGAGTCATTTGAGAAGTTAGGCTGTGTCATCTAGATTGCTAAACTTTGCTAGCAATGTAGAATTTAGTGATTTGAAACTAGGTTTGCACGATTTGAGGAATTGCGATTTTTCTGGCAGATTGCAATTGCGATTTCATTCGCGAAGTTTCTTTGAATCAAGCTGCAGTTCAATAATCACCGTGTACAGTCGCATACCTGCCAACTCTACCGCGACTACCACTTTCGGGGCGTTTGGCGTTTCATTCTGGAAAAAAAAAAAAAACGCCCCAAAAGCGGTAGAGAGTTGGCATGTATGCAGTCATAGACAAAAAGCATGTGACATAAAATTACCGCATAACACCATCAAGACATACTATATATTCTAATGCAAGGATGAGAACTAAAAGGTTAAGAATTGCTTCCAACATGTATTTATTTCCAAGAATCATGTACATTCTGTAAAGCCCTTGACTAAGGCTACTGTTATTACTTCTGAAGAACTAAAAGAACCAACTTTGGCTGTCTTATAACAATAAACGTAATACAAAAACAATCCTTGTGTTAATTTAAATAAAAAAGTGAAAGTTAAATAAAATGTTAAACAATTCCAACAACAAGAACAGGTCTGTCCCTTTTTGTAAACATTCTCTGACTTCGAAATGGGTAGGTCATTCTTTTATAGATCAAGAGAGCTAGTTTAAGTTAAATGAGTAGTAGCTAATACTAATAAATATAACAACATTAAAGAGTTCCAATAATGGAAATAAGGATCTTGCCCTTAGGTAAACAGTCTGACTCTCTAGTAGGTAGGTCGGTGTTTCTGGCTCAAGACAGCTACAGATTAAGTTAAATAAGTAGAAAAAAGAATTTAAAAAGTACAACAGTTTCAAAAAAAGAAAAATACAGGATGTATGTTGTTAACAATCTAACACTGAAATACTTAAAGGAAAAGTTAAACGCATGGTAAACCTTCATTGCCAGATAAAGTGCATAATCTCTGCCATCCAAAACGATAAGCCATTATTATTATTTTCTTTTTTTTACACAAAGTAATCTGCGCGTAAATGTCTGTTATAAGACCGCTCAAGCAAGCCATCATGTTCATTCAGCTAGAGGATAATGCCTTTGTCACTTGGGCTGGTAGCTCACATCAGTCAGTTTTGGATCGCCTGTTTCGTTGGAACACCCAACAGCCGCGCAACCTGTTTCCACGTACTTTTCCTGAATCACAATCAATCAAGTTTAATTTAAATATTTTACCAAACAATTAGGATCTGTCTAGGCTATATGTAGCCTGTAATGTGAAAGTGACAAAAAGAATCATTTACATTTATGCTTTGATTCAAGACTGCAAGGATGGAAAACTTAATTAGGCTAATTAGAAAAAAAACTCAACTCTCTCGGTATTTCCATGTATCGTTTTGACCTTTTGTTTATCTGATTATGAAAGAGGACTGAAAACTCTTTAGCCTTTTACTTGGCGCCATTAAAGGTCCGCTATTATGCTATTTTTAGTCGTTTAAAATATGTCCAATGGGTCTTTAAAATAAAGTTAAGAATTAAGTTACAAAAAAAAAAACCCCACAGGCATCCAGGCTTAGTGAGACATCTTCCCTCTGTCCCGGCCTCTGTGTCTGTCCCGCCCTGAAACATGAGCCGTTCTGAAATGGGTGGGCGACTATGCAAATGAGGCGCTGCTCTGATTGGCTGCCTGGCCGCTTCGATTCCGGGTAAGGGTGCAGGCCCGAAAAATCAGGAAACCAAGATGGCAGGTATTTCAGGACAGCTTTCTCTGGCATCTATTGCTGTAAGACCGTACATGTTTGATCCCGAGTCCGACCCCGAATGGAAGGAGGATTTTATTCAGGTGTTGCAGTAATGTTTAGCAGGATGTCAATGAGTGGTTAGTCGAAATTTTAGTATTTTGCTCGTACTGTCTCGCCTCGCATGCATGGGGCTGTAGCTCTACTGTTATGTAGTCATGTACCCACTTATCCGGAAGAAACTTGGCTAAAAGCTCCTGATGATCATTTCTACCAAAACGAAACACAATTCCTGCACCAAGCTACTGAATGAGCTTGCAGCAAAACACACACAAACCGTGTAAGTGTTGTATATGTGGAGCTAGCAAATCGATAACTTGTACTGGAAAGAATTCTGTATCCAATCTACATATTTCTCAGCATTATATTAGCCATAACAAATTTTAAAGGTGCACTATGCAAATTTGGATGACATCACTTCTGTTGACATTCGAAGTCAAACAAAACAGAGGTAGCTTGCCCCTCCCTCCCATAGTTCCCTCCCTCCCATGCTTCCGTAACTGTCATGAACATACACTCTTGTCGGTGATTGGCCGGAACATGGTTTGTTATGTTATGGGGCACAACCTGTGCCCCCTGTGTTTGTTTGCAGTTTGTGACGCCTGTGCGGTCTCCAGAGCCCGGGTTTTTTTTTTTTTGTTACAGTGATCAGGTGCAGGCAGCTATCGGATTGCGGGGAGATGTTGGCGAATTGAGACAAAAATAAAATTGCGCGGAAACCATGCAAACTTGCATAGTGCATCTTTAAAGGGGAATGAAATTCCGCGGCGGCAATGCAGAGAAATCGTTTGTTATACCAGGCATGTCATTGCTTGTGCATTTCACGATTGCTTTCACCGCGGTAGCATCAGAGAGCTAGCCCAGATATTGGTGAAGTATCTGGCTGACCCCGGTCATGGACATAGACTGTATAAAAAGATGCATGAAGCTGCCGTGACCTGACCCATTGGATTCAGCATACCATAAAGGAAGCCTCGATTTTGGCAATTTGAATTGTGCCATGTTGTCATTTTGAAACCGGATGTGATTTCTATAGGACGAGAGCGTGTATTGAAGATCCGGGGAGGACCGTGGCTCTGGATCTGACCGTATCGGACGAGGACCAGAGGATAGCCACGCCCCTAAAGCATATTCTGGCTTTATCCTTTTGTCTATATTGGACCATAATTTACAAAAATGAACATCATGATATATCGAAGGAGACTTGAAACTTGCTATAGCTCCCATAAAATAATGTGAAAAATCATTATTTAAATGAAAAATCAGGTGGGAAAGTCGGGTCATTTTCTCATAGACTTCTATAACATTGAACTTCTTTCTACAACCACCGACATCGCCATCTGCTGGCCATTAAATAGAATGCCATTTTACGGTACTTCCGCACGGGCTTCATTTTTCATACCAGGGTGCTGCGTCCATCTTTTTATACAGTCTATGGTCATGGATAAGTAAAACGATCGTTTAACAGCTGCTGTAAAGAAACCCAAACTCATACCCCAAGCTCTGCGAAACCTACTTCTGGTCCAACTGCAGCTTTGTCAGACCAACTTTGCAGACACACGCATACCGGTTGGCTTTAGCTGTTGCGGCTACAGTCATGTAACATTATGATAAACTACCACCATGATGCTAACCAAAATAACACAAGCAAACCGATCTTAGTTACTGCATATAAGTTAACCAGGAGCATTTTTAAGTAGCACGGCACGCGAACTAACATGCGGGAGTAACCAAGCGTTCATAACGGCGACAGAGACAAAGGTTACTGTGCAATACAGGTTTGATAGACAGTAAGTTCCGTTACTGTGACCAGTTGCTTATGTGGAGCTAGCGAATCGATAACTTCTACAGGAAAGAATTTATTATCCAGTCTCCTCCTTTTTCGGCTTTTTATTAGTCAGAACAAATTTAAAGGGCGATGAAATTCCGCAGCGGCAATGCAGAGAAATCGTTCGTTATTCCAGACACGTTACTGCTTGTGCGTTTCGCGATTGATTCACCGTGGTAGCATCAGAGAGCTAGCCCAGATATTGGTGAAGTATCCAGCTGACCCCGGTCATGGATAAGTAAAATGATGTACCCCAAGCTCTCCAAGACCTACATCTGGTCTAACTGCAGCCTTTTCCGCCCAACTTTGCAGACACATACAACGCCTCTCCAGTTAGCTTCAACTGTAGTGGCTACAAGCAGGCAATGTTATTAAGAAACTGCCACATTGATGCATACTGAAGTAAAAGATGCATACCGATCAGAATGACTGCAAATAAGTCAACCAGGAGCATTTTTAAGTAGCATAGCACGCAAACTCACATGCAATAGCTAGTAACTGAGCGGTCATAACAACGACAGAGACAAACATTACCCTGCAATACAGGTTTTGCAGACAGGAAGTTCCATTACCGTAAACAGTTCATCTCATGAATAACAAAAGGTCGCAAGTGACATTCCTGATGAAACCTGTTTTTCTGCACCACGAAGTACTACAGTGGCTGTAGTACTTCATAGTGCAGAAAAACAGGTTTCATCAGGAATGTCACTTGCGACCTTTTGTTATTCATGGGACGAGTTGTACCAATCATCCAAATTACAAACAAGTATAAAAAGCTAGCTTCAAAGGAGGTTTATGTTCACACGTCTTCTGTTGAATGGCCCCTGATATTACTCTTGCGTATTTAGGACACAGACATTGGCAACAGTAACTTAGCTACGTTAGCGGCAGTGATACAGCCACATTCAACAGGCTATCACTTAGGTAGGCTTATGCAGTAAAGCAACAGCTTCTGCCTCTGAGTTGCGGACAGTCGCTACCAATCCAGGCTTTATCTTCAGATATTTTACAAAGCCTGTGTTTGAGGCCAGTTGTTAGTGCTAACTATCGTTAGTGGTCCTGCTAGCCACCCATAACACGTTGGCTTCACTTACATGTCATTATTTGCTGCTATATTGTTACTTACAGCTTGTGGCTCCGAGCGCTTGATCGATGCAACTGCTTCAGATTTGAGAAGCAGCGGAAATGCTTATCAGGCGTCGAATTATCCCTTATTGACAAAGCTGTCTTCAGTGAAATGCTGAGCACAAACGGCTAACATTCCCTTTCACCGTGGCTGTTTGCTGCCAGCAAACAAAAAAGCTACCCACTGATTTCTGGTGGCATCGTCTTTTGGAAGAGAAAATAGTTGTGCTTTTCTTCGCGTCCAAAATTAAACGGACGAGCAGCTTTGGGAGAGATACTGACAGAACTGCTCCTCAAATGATCTGCAGTTCTTCTTTTGCATTTACAGAATTGTAGACGCTACTGAGGCATAATATTATCTGCGGTTGTTTGTGCCTGCTAGAATAGTTCCCGGGGTGGGCAGGTCCAGCGCCGTGATTGGCTCTGGCTAGGTCTGTATTAATCGGACGGCACAACCTGACGTCAGGTTTTGCCCAGATCTCATGAAGATCTCCAGACGAGCTGTTCAGAGAGGAAATCAAGTTCAGGAAATCACGTTCTTGGATTACGGCAAAACCCATGTATCTTATGTTCAGAAACTTTAGAGGTTGAGTATGGACATCCAACATTATAACATTTTTAATATATACTAAAAGAAGGATCAGAATAATGGGTCCCCATTTAAAACGCAATGGTGAGGTATGTAATGTATTTGCGGCAAATTGAAGAATCGATTGATTTTTATTGCTTTTTCAGTGAGACACAAGTGGAAATAAGGAAAAGTGGTATTGTAATCCTGAAGCGCGCTACGTGAATGCGCCAGGCACTTAGTAGTAACAAACATTGAGCTGTTTGTGATGTGTACAGTGACACTTCACTTGTTCTTTTGGTTGTGGTCAATAGCCTACATGAAGCCAACAAAAAACGAAAAATGCTACTGCATCAAGAAAATGGAACAGCTTGTGACACAGGAGAGCGAAAAAGAGCCATTGGCATGTTACAGGCAGGTCTCAGCCACAGAGAGGTGGTGCGTCGTTTGCACTGTCATCGTTCAAAAATCAGTCGGCTGTCTATCTGAGAATGGAACACAGGCACTGCCACTGACCGACCCCGCTTAGGGTAGCCACGAGTGACTATGGTAGCTCAAGAGCGCCACATCTGGTTACAGCCTGTACGTGACAGATTCTGGACAGCAACCTAAACTGATCATGAAACAAGGGGTCTGAGACATCTGAGGGTGAGCACAAGTTCCGTTCAATGCCTTCTTTGTGAGCAACGGCCCGTATGGAAAACCCAGTTTTTGTCCATTTATGCATGGTTGTCCTTAGCGGGGTCGGTCAGCGACAGTCCCTATTTTCCATTCTCAGACAGAAACAGGGAAATAAAGTGCCAAAAAATGACACAGAGGCAGGTGCCCCCAGTCAGTAGTGAAGAGTTCCTACTCCTGATGATGGGCAAAAAATGGGTTTTCTGTAGGGGCCGTGTGCATGCATATTTTTCCTACGTAGACGGTGTCAAACGGTACTTACGCTCACCCTCAATCGTCTCGGACCCCTCGTCTCATGATCAGTTTGGGTTGCTGTCCGGAATCTGTCACATACAGGCTGTAACCAGATGTGGCGCTCTTGAGCTACCATAGTCACTCACGGCTGCCCTGAGCGGGGTCGGTCAGTGACAGTGCCTGTGTTCCATTCTCAGATAGACAGCCGACTGATTTTGAACGGTGACGGTGCAAATGATGCACCATTTCTCGGCGGGTGAGACCTGCCCGTAACAGGCTAATGGCTCTTTTTCTCTCTCCTGTGTCTCAAGCTTTTCCATTCTCTTGATGCAGTAGCATTTTTCGTTTTTTTCTTTGGCTTTATGTAGGCTATTGACCACACCCAAAAGAACTAGTCAAGTGTCACTGTACACATCACGAACAGCTCAATGTTTTTTATTACTGAAGTGCTTGGCGCGTTCACGTAGCGCGCGTCAGGATTACAATACCATGCGCTTTTCCTTATTTCCACTCGTGCCTCACTGGAAAAGCAATAAAATCAATCGATTCTTCAATTTGCCGCAAAAACAGAACATACCTCACCGTTGCCTTTTTAATGGCGCCAAGTATATTTTTCTGAATGGCATTAAAAAGTACGTATTAAAGGGGCAGTGAATGCGGCGTAAGAAAGGTTTTGATATTTGTTAATGGCATTGCGTAAGCTTTGTCTACGCAAATATGAACAAATTTGTTGTCTCGTGGGAATTTTTTTTAAAGATTATTTTTTGGGAATTTTTTCCTTTATTTGACAGTTATGCAGTGTAGAGAGACAGGAAGGTTGGGGAGAAGAATGGGGGAAGACGAGCAGCAAATGACCTGAGCCGGAGTCGAACCCAGGTCGCTGCGGGAAGGACACAGCCTTTATGGTACGTGCGCTTATACCGATGAGCTACCGGGGCGCGACCGTCTCATCGGCATTTTAAGTTCAATGCACTGAGCAATAATGTCATGGATGAAATTGGCACGCAATTCTGCCGTTCAGTCTTGGAAATTAGTTAATCACTCCTCTGATTGCAAATCAAGCAAAGTAATCGGGAGTTATCGTTTGTTTAACGATGAGGATTCTACCTCACCCAAATGAGCTCCGACGGCACGTCACTGCTCTTAATTATTGACTCAACTTTCAATACTTTTGAATAAAAGATGAGACTGGAGCACTCAAATCACTTGCATAAATTTATTTAGGTGCCAATCTTGGCACCAAACACTAGAGTGGACAACGTCATCAGCTGAACCAACCAGAAAGCGTGAGACGCGTCCGCCATCTTGTGTAAAGAATCAGCATGGGAATTGCGCAATCAAGTGCTGTACATGTGCATATGTGACTAGATAAAATGAAATGAAAAACAATTAATTTCTTTCACAGTAAAAATATTATGTATAGTCAGTGATAAATTAGTTAATTGTAGTATCATCAGCATAAAGTTCACTTTCGGGTCAATTTCCCCAAATGCTCATATACAAACGTCACCTAGGTTAATATACCCTTAGAATATTACTTCATGCAAAAATCATCAACATAATCTCTGTATTCCACCTGTGAACTGCCTTGGTCGAAGGTTTCTCACAGTTCCGTTCAGGACACTATCCTTCGGTAAGATGGCTAACGCGAATCTCACCAAAATAGGTCTTGTGTCGATTATAATGTGGTTTTTTTTTTTTTTTTTTAACTCTGTGCTTGTGGCCATTTTTTTTTTCATCAGTTGGTGATGTCACCATTTGAATTTTCGCGCCAAGCAGATAGTTTGGCACGCCCTTGAATCAAGTGGTTACGCCCACTGGGCAACACCAGATTTGTTTCTAAAGCTCCTCTGGAGCGGAAATTCATTCATGGTAAGGAGCGTGACATCTCACGACACGCGCAAACATTGGGCCAATCAAAAGTGAGTGATCAAGTTGGCCACTCACAGCACACCGGGGTTTTCGGGAGGGCAGGGGTAGGACCTCAATGAAGCTTTTCACTGACTGGTACTGCAGAAATGGCCAGCATGAGAAAACTCAAATTTTTTTTTTTTTTTTTTTTTAAATATATCAATAACACATTTAAACCTTTTTTTAGTGGACTCCAAGAATGCAAGAATGACCAATGAAAAGTCACATAATAGGGACACTTTAAAGTAGGTGGGTCTTTCACTTTTGGCTCAGCAGCACCCAAATATTGCACAATCTATCTGTAATCAATAGAACATTTTTCCTGAAAACCGTCGTCATCATTAAACGGTGTCGTTTGTTTTTTCCCTAAAGAGAAAAAAAATCAGAGCGTGAACAGAAATGTTTCAAGCAAGCAGAGACAGTTCTGTGGGCGAGGAGAAAAGATCCAAGTGCAACTGGGGGCTATTTTAATATGAGAGTGGAATTTTGGGGGGAAAACTTTGTAAAATCTATACATGAAATTGATATGTTTGCTCTCAAGTCGAAATACCACGCTTTCGAATGAAGATGGGGATTTACCTCCATACACGCGTAGCATGCCGCTTCTGATTGGTGAGCTCCGGGTGTTCCCAAGAAATGAAAGTAGCAGGTTAAATGAAAAAAAGTAGCCAGTCAAGAATTACACATGGCGCCACACCACTGCTCAGCCTGTAGGCGGGTCCTTAGGCATGCTCCCTCAGAAATGATTTATTTATTTATTTATTTATTTATTTTTAAATGGTGCATTTTTGTGCGTTCTACTGCACTTTAGACAGCTTAATACAAGTACTTTTTCAGAGTTAAATGTTTGAATTTTCCAGTCAAATTTCAGTTTTTTTTTTTAATAAGTTGAATCTCCATAATTAAATGAGCAACATGCCTCCTTTTCAATCTAGCGCCACAAACGCATAACATTTTGTCCTAAAAGCAAGCATAAATTAACTTTAACACCACAGCAATAACTTTTTTGAAGCATTTCTTCTATTTTATTATTTATTCTTTATCTCACATCGGTAAACTGTCTTATGTTGTATAGCGAACTATTAAAATATTAACATTTCCTAACAGTTAAACTTGTATTTCAACATTTCAGTTCTAATCATTTATGATCAGGTCTTCGTTTAAATGTCTCTGGCTTTTTCTTTGGCACTGATTTCGTTGCCACTTGCCATCATAACAACAAGGAGATTCAATGAACAGCTTGAATAAGTTCTCAAGAAAACTGCAGCAATATCAATAATAAAAACTGCATTCAACCCCTGGTAAAACTTATGGAATATCCACACACACAGCATGTTCATCTAGATTTTTACTTTGCAGCAAATGAACAAATAGCAGATATGACACATAAGAATTTTTATTCATTAGCCTTTCATTCAGCCTTCATGAAACACACCACAAACAAATGAGATGAACGATTTTAATGGAATATTTGTTTAAATCAAGTAAAGGAAAAAAACATATGGAATCACTCATTAACTTCAGTTATTGGGTTGGTAAGCACTGCTAAAATAGTGAGTTTTTATGCCCTCGACCTCGAAAGAGTCGGTCGGGGGCATTATGTTTTCACCCCTTCCGTCTGTCCGTCCGTCCAGGCGTCCTGTTGTAAACTTTTCCTTTGTCACGATCTAACGTGAACACCGCTCGACGGAGGTTTATGATTTTTGGTGGGGTGAATGGTCATACATAGAGGATGATGCCTATCCATTTTCAGCTCGCTCCGCCAACCAATATGGCCGCCACGGCAGGCATCTTGAAATCCTTTGTCACGCTCTAACGTGAATACCGCTTGAAGAAGGTTTATGATTTTTGGTACGGTGAATGGCCGTACATAGGGGATGATGCCTATCGATTTTCAGCTCGCTCAGCCGACCAATATGGCCGCCAGGGCAGGCATCTTGAAATCATTTGTCGTGCTCTAACGTGAATACCGCTCAAAGGAGGTTTATGATTTTTTGGTAGGGTGAATGGTCATACATAGGGGATGATGCCTATCAATGTTCAGCTCACTCCGCCAACCAATATGGCTGCCACGGCAGGCATCTTGAAATCCTTTGTCACGCTCTAACGTGAATACCGTTCGACGGAGGTTTATGATTTTTGGTGGAGTGAATGGTCATACGTAGGAGATGATGCCTATCGATTTTCAGCTCACTCCGCTGACCAATATGGCTGTCACGGCCTATCGATTTTGAGCTCGCACTGCCAACCAATTTGACCGCCACGGCAGGCATCTTGAAATCATTTGTCGCGCTCTAACCTGAACACCGCTCGACGGAGGTTTATGATTTTTGGTGTGTTGAATGGTCATACATAAGGGATGATGCCTATTGATTTTCAGCTCGCTCCACAAACCAAAATGGCCGACACAGCAGGCATCTTCAAATCCTTTGTCGCGCTCTAATGTGAATACTGCTCAACGGAGGTTTATGATTTTTGGTGGGGTGAATGGTCATACATAGGGGATGATGCCTATCGATTTTCAGCTCACTCCGCCGACCAGTATGGCTGCCACGGCAGCCATCTTGAAATCCTTTAGCGCACTCGCCGGAGGTTTTTCAGGGTCTGACGTTAAGTAAGGCCCTATGATTTCCGCGATCACGGAATCGCGAACAGAATTGCGGAATTGGCCAATAAAAACGGAATCTATTGTCAAACGCGGAATTTCGCGGAAATCGACATGATTTGACTGAAATGCTGTTTGTAAAGCCACGTTTCCACCGAACGCTTAACAAAATATTCGCGCGACCAGATTAAATTCAAAGGCAATGAAAAGACGCGAATGCACATGAAAATGTGAGAAGCCTTCGTCAAATTCACCTGTCCCGAGTGTTTGAACAACCCATCTCTTCGGTGCCACAGAAGATCTGGGGGAAGAAGTTTTTTGTTTTAGACGAGACCACTGATGCCAGGGATTGCAGGGTCCTAAACATCGTCATTGGTCAGTTTACGTTAACTTAACAACTTATATAACCGTTAAATAGCCTACATATTTCTTTTCACAGTCTACTTTTAGTGAATGTTGTGCATGCAAATTATCACGTAACGTCGTCCCCCAGTGGTGAAATAATAGCTGATGCATCTTTGTGTCAGTTCCTTCCTGTTTATTCATTACTGTAGAGCATTTTGTCGTAGTACGTAATACATAGTATTGGGATTACGGAACAAAAGTTTCTTAAAAATGAAAATAAATTAAATATAGCTAATGCATCGGAATCAAGACAACTGTTGATCCGTGGGGGAAACTGAGTGTCATTACTGCTGCTCTCATACATTCATATGTATGAATGTGTGTGTGGGTGTGTATGTATATATGTGTAAATATGTAAATATATATATATATATATATATATATATATATATATATATATATATATAATAGCCAATGGCCTCTGTGTGTGTGCGTGTGTGTGCATGTGTGTGTGTCCGGCCACTCAGTGCTAGATTCCACCGGGCACGTATCTGCAGCATAACGTGAGCGCCGCTATTTGGCTCCGTCTTGCAGGCGACTGTGTACGGCCAATCAGTGCTAGACTCCGCCGGGCGCGTATCAGTGCTAGATTCCACCAGGCGCGTATCTGCAGCATAGCGGGAGTGACGCTGTTTGGCTCTGTCTTGCAGGCGACTGTGTCCGGCCAATCGGTTCTAGACTCCGCTGGGCGCCATCTGCAGCATAACGTGAGCGACACTATTATAATATAGACATGCAAGGGGGATTCCCCCTTTGTCCTCTCCTGGGGATTCCCCCTGTATGTCCTCTCCTGGGGATTCCCCCTTTTGAACCCAAGCCAATTCATCCACAGGAGTCCTGAATCCCAAAAAACAGATGCCAGGCCGCAAGAGAAAGTAATGCGTAATCTGCAGCATAATGTGAGCGACGCCATTATGCTCCGTCTTGCAGGCGACTTCGTGTTCCACTGAACGCGGAATGTCAGCGTAGCGTATTCCCCTCGATGGTTACTTAGTTTTAGTTACTATAAAAACATCGGTCGCGTGACAGCGACCTTGGTGTTTATGGAAACACCATAGCAACACCATAGCAACGTGATGACATCATAGAGGTGCATGTGATGACATCATAATGCTGCACGAAGTTACATAAAATAGAACCCGTGGATCCCCACAGGCAGAGTGCTAGTATATATGTATGTATGTATGTATGTATGTGTATATATATATAATATATATATAAAATACACACACACACACACACACGCACACACAATAAGATTATAAATGATTAAAAAGGGGCAGTCAGAATACGGCTGTTGTCTGCCTTTTTGACTGTAGCTTACACTTCGTTTTAAATTTATTTTGTGGTATTTGGTTAAAAAAATGTATTTTTTTCTTTCATCACAGTGCAATGGTATATTGCGTCATTATGCAGTACTTGTTCTGACTTTAAGTACTGAGGAAAATTGAGCGTTGCATCAACTAATTTAAGGATATTTTTATTTAATTAGTGGACATTTTATTCATTAACATAAATAGCACACTCTCTCTGATGGTAAAATTGGTGTACTTGGTAGAAAATGGAATTCCAAAAAATTAAAACGGAAAAAACGGAATTTGGGAAAAAAATAAAACGGATTTCATTGGGCCTTAGTTAAGGTTTTTCCCAAATCTACTTGCCCCACCTAAATTCCTACTTGCCCTGTCTAGGAGGTACTTTTTCTGGCTCTCTAGTGCATACATTTTACTCACAAACATACTTAGAACTAAAATCCATTGCCTGTCGACTGTGGAAAGCAATACACAACACTTATTTCTTACGAAAATTGTATTTATTAGCTATGTGTTAGCCCACTGAAAATTATATTTAACTTTGAACAGATCAGTGCAATGTGAAAGCTGCACCAGGTTGTTTTCTGAAGAAAACAATTCAGGAATTTCATATTTACAATACTAATAAGGTAATAATACAAACTCAGAAATATTTTTTTCGTAACCGATGATACCAGATATTCTCAGAGGAAAATGAGGTCAGCAAAACACTGACGCTAGAGAGGTGGCGGTGTCTGCTACATATGCACCAAGTATAAAATGGTGCTTTTCCTCTGTTTTTATTTGGTTTATTCATCATGAAACTGAAGAAATTTCAGTGATCAGATTAGGCAGATTCGCATTGCAAAATGCGAATCAAATTTCAGCAGTTTTGAATTTGAAATGCTGATCATCGTAACAATCCCTTCGCAAAAAAATGCGATTCAAAAAATCTTAATGAGATTTCATGGTTTCCGACTCACTGGCCTGCGAACTTCCGAATTCCCGAGCCACATAGCAATAGGAGAAGTTTTCACGACTTTGAATGGCTGGAAAATGATGTTCCTTGTTTGCATACCAAGCAATCAGCTTCTGGGGAGCGCATGCATGCTCTTGGGATTCAGGAGGCTTTCTGGTCTGGTACAGTCATACGCTCTATAATTTTTGGTCGTGACAGCTGGACTCTACAATGCAAGCCATTCGGAGCCATCGCGTATTAAATTACGTTGCTCTTTGGATGTAGCCACCTTGTTGGCTCGTAAGGCAACTAACGTTAACAAAGGTGAATCTTTGTAAATGATCATCTTATCAAGGCGATATGATTTGTTTCTTGCCCCAACTTTACTAACTTCGCCAGCTGTCATAGGCATGAACTTACCTGAGGTTTCACGGCAGTTTCGTGCGACCCAACTGAACTTTCACATTTTTGGGATGTTGGGTAGTTTGCTGGCGAGTTCAAAAGCAATGTTTTAGGTACAGATAGCTGGCTAGTGAACCTATGGTAGCTATGATGCCTATTGGAGAAGTTTTTATAGCTCTGATTTGTCACTTTCAACGCCATCGCATGCAGACGATTTCTTTCAACATTGATGACGCGCTTATTTTACCTGATGAGCAAACAGTCAGTTCGGGCCTGAGACGTGTTATTTCATGGCTAGTTTTAGCGGCATTATTTTGTTATGCATGCTATCGCGTATTACGTTACTCTTCAGATCATAAAGCTATCAATCTTCCCATCTTGCTGACTCTAGTTAAAGGGAATCTTTGTAATCATTGTTATACCAAATCGATGTGATTTGGTTTTAGCCCTAATGAAAAGAATTCCGGATCAGACCTCCCCTCTCGGCTTTAACTCTGAATCGCCTTGACTGGTTGTACGCTTTACGTTTTTACACATCCGAATGTTCCTCCAGCCACCCAAACATCACGGTAAGCCGATCAAACTCAGTAAAACTTGTCCCATTGCTATGTGGTTTAGGGAATCGCAAGTTCGCCAGCCTCTCTCGAAACATGCACAGTGACCCCTAATCGTTCAAATACATGATGTTGTGATGTCAAAATGTGATTGAGTTGGAGAGTGCCTTGTGTGACAGGATTTTCATGGGAATGGATCCTTTCACATCTCTGATCAGGCGTTAAACAACATTATGCTACTGTAAAGTATAGATAAGACAGCTGTACTGCCTGTTACAAGTAGTTTACGGACATTTCATTGGGAAACGGAAATGTGCTGTATTAAATTATGATTGTTCAGGGTAAAATTGATGCCTTTTGGAAATAATTTGTTTTGCTTTCAGAGTGGGGTTGTATTTCTCTTGTAATTGTAATTTGTCATTAGGAAAGAATAAAAAAGCCCTTTTGTCATTTAAAATCTGACATACTGTTTTCTCATTTTTGCTAATCGTTTTTCAGATGTGCTAAACAATTGCTAATCAATTGGAATAATGATTAGCAAAAAATGCTAATCAATTTTTTTCCTTAATCTGATCACTGAATTTTTCCAACACGTGAAAATCAACCAATTTAGATTTTTCTTGTTTGATTAAAAATGTCTTCCCTAAAACTACATATTGCCCCATTTAAAGTTCTATTTCACAGTTCCACCCTGTAAAGCCTGATTCATGCTTCTTGCGGTCGGCGCGGTTTCAGCGGTGCGGACGGCGCGCACGGTCCCCACGAACGTCCAGTCATTTCATGCTTGATGCGGTCAAAGCGGCTCCAAGAACGGACCTGCTCTGGAGTTGCGCTACTGAATCTTATTTCTGTGATAAATACAACATGATAGTGAAAATGAACGTAACTATTATTATTATTTATTATTATTATTATTATTATTACTACCACCAAGCACACAGCTCGATTATTTTGAATTAGATAAGACAGTGCGTCGCTGTCAAAACAAATATTACTGGCCGCTCTTTCTCCACTATTACGATAATTGGGTCACTTGAAACTTTCGAAAACTAAGTTGACATGGTTTGCATTTCGGCAGTTCCTGCACCGATGTCTGGCAATGAGCATCCTTGTAAATCCGACAGGAACTGTAGTGAAGATGTTTGTATTTTCAGCTGTTTGTACGTACAGCTGGCTTTTCTTTGAAGCTTTTCATTTTTAATTTTAATAGGTATACGTACTTCCGGGTCCTGAAGCTAGCCAATCATTGCAACGCGGTCTGTGCGACCCCGGCCGCGCTGTTACAAAATCCTCCAGGTGCGCGGCTCGGCGTTCAGAGCCTCCGCGGACCCTCCGTGCTCTGTCGCCTTGGCCGCAATTGCGTCATTTCACCGTGTAGGCCGTGCTGACCGCGCCGACCGCAAGAAGCATGAATCAGGCTTAACTGTAACAGTTAGACCCTCCTTGCCCTCTCTGAGCAGCTAAGCCACCTGTTTAACACTCTATTACAGTTGAAATCTTGAACCGAAGGCCCTTCAATGGCCAAAAACCTCAACCTGGTCAACATTTTGACAGATAGCTGGCTCCTCCAATCAGATTTAATTCTTTTCATTGCACTGAAGCCACTCTCGCATGCTGCAGTGGACAGCCCCATCTGAGCCAAAGCCAACCGTCTTCTCCTTCCAGTCATATAGCCCAGCTCTCTGTAGGGCTTAAAAAAAGATGTACTGTTAAAATAAAACACGTCTATCATTATACATTTCAAAATTATTACTAATGCTTCTTGGTATTTATGCTAGTTAAAAAATAATTAATAGATGCATCATCTTACCAGCATCAATGGCCTCACGGTGTCCTATTGCTGTGGCATGTTTTAGCTCTTCCAATGCAACAAACACATTGACTGGCTGCCCATCTTTCAGAAATCTGATGCATACACCCTCCAGGTCCCTCACACTAACGTCCGTTGCAGCATCTGCCAGGACACTGATAAACCTGGCTGCCTTTATGGTAGCAAGGCTCCCAGATGTCATCATAGATGACTTCAATGAATCTGGAAACGATACAACATAAATCTTACTGTGACTTTACTGCAGTTCATACTCAACCCAACAATGCAACTATGTTTTACAAACAATTTCAATTATGTCGGTCATTTGCGTTTTTTATCACCGTGATGAAACCTTCACCAACTATAAGTTGTTCACTTATCAGGAGACATTAGATTCATTAAATACAAAGCTAACCGTGAAGCTAACTATTGCTAGCGTTGGCTTGCAACGTGAGCTCTGTTTCTCTCGGCAAGAGTTAGCTACATCTGTGCACTAAATATAAATTTAGCTTTAGTTAAATAGTTTACGTAGATTGTCACTCACCTTCGGCAAGCTTGGTTGTTCCTGTATTTTCCCCCTACGTCAACTCCATTTGTTGCATGAAGATCAAGCAGTGATGGGTAACGGCGAACGACTGCTCTGTCTTGGCAACATAGTAAGCAGTTGTGAGACACTTTTTTTAAGAGACACTTTTTTTAACTGATTGTGGCTCTCCGCAAAAAGTCTTTGGACACAACGGTCCATTGGTCCGGGAACAGTCTGTCATTTTTGAGCCTCGACGCAAGATCTGTGTTGAATTGATTTGTCGTGGCATTCTAAGTTCAGTTTTCTGTAGCTATCGTTGCCGCAGAAAAATTATCCCTTTTTATCGGCTTTAGTCTGGAACTCTCTGCACACAACGCGGTACATAGCAGGTACTGCGTCATCGTATTCCACCCATGAATATGTTTCTTTCCATGACGGAAGAAATGTTCTGCACCGTTTTTCCTTTTCATATGCTAATTTGGCAATCTTTAGCTGCGAGCCTTCCGCCATTGTCTTTTCCGTCGAATGAACGACACTGAGCTTGATTTATGTCTGAGCTTGGCTTACGTCTGACGTCTGCACGTCCGCAGACACGCTTAGCCAATGGAGGCAGCGACACACGGCATCTGGCTACTTGGGGGCTCCGTAGTAACAGAAACGAGAGAGGAAAATAATAAAATAAATGAATAAAAAAGCTCAGAGTCGTCCTTGCCCGATCGGGCATGTCCTTACAAGTTTTGCTTGCCCCTTGGCTTTTTGAAGTTGCCCCGGGCATCACACCCTGTTTTTGCTTTTTGGTGACCTCAATGGTCATACATAGCAGATGACGCCAAACACTCGCTTTCTGTACATGTTCTTCAACTGTTTCAGTTGGGGGCATATGCCACGCCTTGCGTTGCTCATGTTCTTATTTCTAATGTCCTATTTAAAATGCAAACTTCAGCTGATAAACTGGTTGTACTAAATTTGAAATATGTGAATTATGCTGCGTCATTGTACACAAAACACATGTGCCTATAGTGATTATTGATACATTAACCATGAACCGATTTCAAATTTGGACCTCACCCCACCCCATCAACATCATTAAACGGGGCAAAATATGCCTTTAATTTAGCAAGATTTAACCCTTTTCATCGTGAAAGATCCCGGATTTTCTGACGGATCTTCTGTAGGCTGTAGACTGTCAGATGTATGGAAGGTTCACGGTTTTTCAGCATAATTGCGCTCAAGCAGCTCCTGTTCAAGATCGCCTGAGTAACAATCAAACATTTTTAAATGAATAGTCAAGACCGCTACATAAGCCTATGATGATTAATAAATGATTAAGAAACAGAAAAAAAGATCAACAATAGGTGACACTAACAACGTACATAGTATCCTTCACGTGATCTTGTAAGGATGGCATTAATCCAAATGATTAATTAATGCAAAAATTACAATAAATTACAGCACTCGTTTTAGCATTTTATAAGCAGTCTAATTTATTTTAAGATGGCACTTCATTATTTAAAATGTCCTTCAAGGTAAAAAAAAAAAAAAAAAATTTTAAATGCAAAAAATCTTGAGCTTATTGAACTGTGAACATTGGCACATAACTGCGTATTACAGCCTATCTATATATGCACTGTTTCAGGAGCTACGGGATTCAGAATATTCAATAGTCACCTGTGGCTGAATGTCCTCATTAAGAAAAATGCATGATAACATGTTTGATTAAATTAACAGGAATGCAAGCTAAGAGCAATTTATCATTTGTTAGGTATCCGTGACGGCTGGTGAATTAAAAATTGATGAAGCACAATTCATCCCTTGAAAATAATTTGTTGGTCTTGACCTCATTTAAATTAACAATACGTAAACTCTGAAAACATTCAACATAATCAGGTGTGGTCAGTTTCTCAATAGAGTACTAAAGTGATGACGTCACTGCTACTTAGCTTCTGGTGTTGGAAGTAAAATCCCTATGGGAATTTATAATGGGGGTTGGACACTTTCCAGCATTGCTCGAACTCGCATTAATTTTAAGAGCCGCCTTGCCCCGAGATTAGCCTACAAGGTATACAGATACAAATGATCACATCAAATTCGTAGTTTATTGCCAAAAATTATATGCTTTTGCCCTTGTAGTCCAGTTTGTAGTCCACTTCTCCGAACTACATATCCACTACACAAGTGGGCGAGTACCCCGTGATTTGTTCCAAGCCAATGAGGTACCTCAGTTTCAGCAAAAGATCACAACGTACCACGACGGTAGCCGACCAGTGCCCAACATTGCCTTATGTCCGTGCACCCGTTCCTATGTAGCGGGCTACTATTAGCTAGCTACATACCTAGAAATGAATGGATCACAATGAAGTTATTTCGCCATTTAGCTAGCTAGCATTAAGCTACCCTAGCGAACCACCTAGCTAGCCAGCAAGTGAGCTTATTCAGTCTTGTGCACATTGCTAAACCAATAGAAACAGTAAATGGTTAGTTTACTGCCACTAATGTTATTTAGCAAGCTAGCTAGCATGATTATTCAATAAATATCACTAGCTAAGCTAGCGAAAGGGCTAGTTAGCTAGTTTGCTAGCCTAGCTAGCAAGCAAGCCAAGTGAATAAAAACAGTGAAAACAGTGAACAGTGAAACAGTGAAAAAACAGTGAAAGCCATTATTTGGCTACTTGGGTAGCGCTGAGCTGCAAGCATTTCACAAGCTGACATTTACAGTGAATGACAAATCGGTTGCCCGGGTGCCCGGGACAATCATTTTTACATGCGGACAAGTAATAACGAAAAATCAGTTGCCCGTCGGACAACTGCCTTTGCGCGCTTGAAACATTTCTGCTTGCGCTTGAAACATGCTGCTTGCGCTCGGATTTTTTCTGCGGTACATTCCTATCAAAAATCGCCAACCAAAAGAATGCCAGGTTCCATGTTGACCGATGAAATTATTGCTGCCTCGCTGCAGGCCCACTCGTTTAACTTCATATAGTGTACTGTGGGGGCGGTGATGTTTACACAGACCCACTCTGAAGATCCGGTAGAATCTGTGGCTATGCAGCGAATGCGCGATCGCTTATTAAACTGTGTTACTCTGTAGATTATGTAGCCATCTAGCTAGCTTGCTAATGTTGACTATGGAGAATCTTTGTAAATAATCGTCGTAATTAAGCGGTATCATTTGTTTTTTCCCTTACTTTACTAGCTAGTTTGCAGTACCAGTGATTGCTTTTGAGCTATCTTGCTAGCTAGCCGACATCCCAAAAATGTGAAAATGCAGTTTGGACGCACGGAAGCTCGCTAAAATAGTAGAGTCATGGCCAAATCAAATCATATTGCTTAAACAAGATTTTCCACAGTTAACATTAGTGTGACAGAGTGGTTTTTAAATCCATCGACTCTCAGCAGAAGGTGTAGACCTTTCACCATTATTGCTTTGCAGTTCCCTGTCATGTTTGCCGTTTTTCCCAAGATATGCCTGTAATGCAGCTCGAAGCAATTTGTATAGAAGTTGGTTCCATGTGAGACAAAGTTGTCCAAGTTTTGAAGCATTTGATTGGACTTGAAGATGCCCACTCAGTTATGTTAATTGACACGATTGCATTTACTGTCTCTCGATAGTCAGTCTGCCATGGGATGCAATGAGAGCAGGAGATATCCGTGAGGTTGAGGGACCGTTTTGTTTGTCTAATGCCTTCATGCTGATATGGTATATGCAACATTGACTGTGCACCTCGGGGCCGTGTTTGTAATTAAGGCCGTGACATATTTTGTCTTTGCCACAGAGGTGCAAATAACAGTCTACTGTATGGATCTGAGGTGGCTGGCATCCTTCTGAGTCCGTTAAATTAGCTAACTAGATGGCTAAATAATCAAAAAAAGTACCGTAGTTTAATCAGCGATCGGTCACACAGCATATTGCCAAAGATACTGCAGTGTCTTCGGGAGTGGGTCTGGGAGTCACCGCCCCCAGCCCCCACGATATGCTCCCTCAAGAGCAATCACTGGTACAGCTAACAAGCGGGTTAAATTAGGGCAAAAACAAATGAAACCGCTTAATTAGGACGATCGTTTACAAAGATTCTCCACAGACAACGTTAGCTAGCTAGCTAGATGGCTACATAATCTAGAGAGTAACATAGTTTAATAAGCGATCGCGCATTCGCGGCATAGCCACACATTCTGCAGAATCTTCGGAGTAGGTCTGTGTAAACGTCACTGCCCCCACGGTACACTGTATGAAGTTAAACGAATGGATCCTTCAGAGTAAAAGTCGAATCACCCCGAGAGGGAAATTTTATAGGAATTCCCATTTGGAAGATATAAACTGGAAAAAAGCATGGCTTTTACTTAATAAGTTTTGTATTCCTAACAAAGTCCAAGAAATCCATTTCAAAATTTTTCATAAAATTTATCCTGTGAACTCTATAATTTCCGAATTTGTGAACAGTATTAATTCTTGTTCATTTTGTGGACATGCTGATGAAACATCTGTCCATCTACTTTTTCAATGTACAATAACAAAAAAAATTTGGACTGACCTAAATTGTCATGTCTTCAATATCACTGAAGTTTCTCATTGTTTCACGCTTAAAGATACAATTTGTTATTATGATAATAGGAGTAACAAATTTTTAAACCATGTTGTCAACTTTTTTATTTTAGTGGGTAAATTTTATACTTGATAAGCGGAAGTTTTTAGGTTGTCAACCTTCTTTCCACCTCTTTTTGATTGAATTTAATTCATTGCTGGACTCTCTTGCCCTTTCAAATAATAAAAAAAGCGACAGGTTCTTGGAATATTACAGAAACATATTTGATGTAACCCCTTGAAGTGTAAATTTTCTGTCTGTCCTTAGTTACTTTTTTTTATTCTGAATTATTGTTGTATTGTGTGTGGGTATTTTTTTTAATTTATTTATTTACTCTGTTATTGAATCTCTCAAGTCCCTTAGTATAGGGGCTTGTCTGTTATTGCATTGTCATTGTCACATCCTTTCTTTCTTTTGCATATTTTGATGTTATTAGCTTTCATGTTTTGTTGTGTTTTCGTTTGTACCTGACTTGATTTATATACTCGTAACTTTGCTAAATAAAGTTTTGTTGATTATAAAAAAAAAAAGTTTAACGAATGGGCCTGCAGCGAGGCAGCGATAATTTCATTGGTCAGCACGGAACCTGGCATTCTATTGGTTGGCGATTTGATATACGGACAACCACCATTCCAGACAGGCAACTGATTTTCGTTGAGGAGCTTGTTCGTGGACAACCAATCAAAAAATTGATTTGTCGTTCACTGCATTTAACTAAATGCGCCAAATATGAAGTTGGCCAACTACCGAAGTCTGTAAACTAGCTCGCTTGTGAAGTTAGCCCGCTGACAGCTAGTTTGCTGTCAGTTATGCGTTGACAAGGCTGATTAGCTCGTTCACTGACTACCAAGTTTTTAAGCAAACAAACGCTGGCCAAAGATGCCTGGCTATTAAAGTAATTGGCGCTAATTATAAAAACTTGATATCTAGCAAGGAAAGCGTAACCAAGTAGAACGTAGAGTGGCGAACTAATTGAGCAAACAAAAGGCTATGGCAAGGTGCTGGAAAATGATAATCACCTAATATGATTGGCATGCTGTCCAGTCTAAAGGAAGGGTTTTACATCTCCAGTTTTTTAATATGTTAGACCCAAGACCCATGCCTTCAAGCACTAAAAATATGACATTGATCACTTGTGTCCCTTTTGAGATGTATACCTACTATAATGACCCAAAATACACACTTTTCATTCTGAAGACAACTTCCAAGGTCATTAAAACATTTAATACAACCATCGTGACTTTGATGTTTTTTGTGGTCTTCAGAGAGTTGACCGACAGTTTGCATACCAAGGGCCCTATCTTACGCCAGAGTCCCTAAACCCGTTATTTGGGGATTTCGCACTGCTTAAGAGGCGTTCCCCATGAAAAGTTGCTATCTTGCACACCTGCCTATATCCCTAAAACACCAGCGCTACCCGTTACATTATGCATAGGCGTGGTTTGGGCGTTCGCCAGTTAAACCAATCAGTGTGCCAGGTGCCACTGCCTTTTCGGAGCAGGCTGCGCTATCCCAAATCCTCAAACCGAAATCCGTGATGGAGAGAGGAAGGTCGCCACGTTTCTCCGTTGATTTAAGGTAAATTGACCGTGCATGAGGTCAAATCCAGTCAGGGAGAATCCGTTTTTGTTAAGTTAATCATGAATTGTATTATTATTATTATTATTATTATTTGACATTGGCATATTGTTTAATGTTTGGTATGTAGTAAAAAAAAAAAAAATAAAATCAAGCCTACCCTTTTGTGATGGAAACTTCAAAAAAAAAAAAAAAAAAAAAAAAATGCGTTTAGCCATGCACTTCCAACTCCCTCTCCCGTCTGAAATGAAGCATAGAACAAAATCCCATTTTAGAGAAATAAAATTAGGTATATGCACTGGCACTCAGTGACGTAACTTTTTTTTTTTTTTTTCCCCCAGCGAGAGCGGCATTTCAGAACTCTTCAGCGAATGAAGGTAATTCTGGTGACAAGTACGGGGTTTCGTCCGTTTACATTTTCCAATCTGACAGCTGTCTATTTTTTTTACAGCAAGTTGCGTGACCGTGCTGCAAAAACAGGTGTACATACTTGTCGCCGAAATTTCCTTCATTCGCAAGAGAGTTCTGAAATGCCGCTTTCGCTGGAAAAAAAATTTCCGTTGCTGAGTGTTAGTGCATAGCGCTCTTGTGAAAGCCCACAAGGTGGTTTTAGGACCCGCTATACGCTTTCCCTAATGTGTGTGGTCAAGATAGCAATTGTAGGGAAAGCGCATAAACACGCCCACGGGCACACCTCCAGGTGCAAAAAAAGGATTCGGCATAATATATGGCAGGTAGTGTGGCCGCAAGATATCGTTTAGGGATAGTGGAAGCTGCTAAATGCGTAATTCACGGGTTGCGGGTAGTGGCAACGGGTAAGGCAGTGTGAAAGATAGAGCCCCAAGTCTCAGGGCTCTATCTTAATTAGTTACAAAATAATAAATGCATTAAATTTTGAAAAAATTAGTATGATTGGTGTTTTTTGCTTTTTCCAGGCCACAGTACAGATAAACTAAACACACTGAGTAAACAAAAGTAGCTTAAGCCAAGAGTTCAGCAACTATTCTGATGACAAAATGAAACTTGTGGGTCTGTCACCTCTGAAAATCCATTTCTGAGGCCCTCAAACTCCCTCCAAAATTAAGGAGATTGTTATAATTGATCCCCCTTCCCTAAAATAGGCTAAATTTCAGGAACTAGCAATAATTGAGCTGAAATATTTGACCTCAGTACTGCCAATACATATCTCTTGAAATGTGCCAAGTTTTATCAAAATCAAAATTTTGACGTGGGGGGGCTCTGGTTGAGTTGACATGGAATGACCCTGGAGCAACTACCTTTTGCCAAAGAATTTGGGACACTATCCTGTTGCGCTACAGTTTTATAAGATGATTGGCGTTTGCTTGTTCTAAGCAGAGTGGAAAACTTGCCACCATTCTTCTTCAGACTGACTGTCTCACTTGCGTCTATGCCTCCAAGAAATAACAAACAGCCATGATGATGTTGACATCAAGGCTCTGTCAAGACTGTAATATTTGTTTCAACTATTTTTAATGGAATACAAACATTTATGTATGAAACTTCCTTTAAATTAGCATTTGGAATTTCAGGTTTACCTTTTATCTTCAGGAACTCTAATATGGCATCAAAACGTGAACATATCAGAGATTTAAATTTTAAGAAAGTGCAGGGTGCCAAGAATTTTGCACAGTACCGTGTAAAGCTGACCACACAGTGAGCCATCAAAATGTGAAAAAATAATTTTTGTCCAACCAAAATCCCATTTTAAAATGCTCATAGATCCCAAATGGTTCATCACAGTGCAAATTTGACAGATTCTGAAATGCAGGGCAAAAATTAACAGGAGTAGCAATTTTCAGCCTTCTACCTTATTTAGTAAAGATTTTATAGCCTTCCAAAAACGCTCATGGGCCAATGTTGTGATTCGCGAATGAAAAAAGCGGGTGGCACCCCAATTTAATGTTGCTCTCACAAGAAAACCATTTGAGACAATGAGCTGAAACTTCAGATTCATTCATTCATTCCTCAGGTATTTTTAGAAAAAATTTAGAAAATAACAATTGGCAAAATCAGAGACGGACCCCCTGGAGGCTCTGGTTCATTTGGCATGGAATTACCCTGTTGGCCTCTTCTTATTCTTGTCTTCTTCACTTGGAGACTAAGTACCCCTCTTCCCTGTTACGATGCTGCTCCATAGGTAGCCGGAGACCTTGCTTCCCAAGGTGGGGATGTGTGTCTGTGAGGACGGGCTGCAAGCATGGTCTACTTTGCACAGCTGTTGTGCCGCGCAGTACGAACAATTGGCCTTGTCCTCTTCTACTACATTTTTTCCATTGGAATCACCTTTTACAACAAATGGCTCATGAAGGTGAGATTTGTCATTCTATGGATCCATATTTCTTCATTCCTGGGGTGTTTTGTCTTATGCTGCTCAAAGTGTGATGTCGTAGTAAATGCTGCGCTCTTTTCGGAGTTACTTGATGCAGTATTGCTTTTCAAACTTGGGAATCGCAGTCCAGTGCCCTTCTGTTCCATTTTCTGCGCATTGTCAGAAAAGATAGAAATGACATTAATGACTCTGTCCACCAAGATGCCATGCACACGTCTGTTACCGTTATCGTACAAAACCTCTGCTGGTGGCGCACATTACATTGCGGTTGTCGGAGAGTCTTTAAGGAATTGCTTTTGAGTAGTTATGGTCATGACTGTAATTTAGGGGTGGGAGGGAATGATAGAATGGACCTTAAATGTACTCATTTTTTAAATGTTTGTTCGTTTGTGCACTGTCCCATTTCGCAGGGCTTCCATTTCCCCATATTCATGACTCTGGTTCACCTGGTTATAATATTCTGCCTATCTGCCCTGACACGCTCAGCAATGCAGTACTGGACTGGAAAGCCCAGGGTCGTGCTTTGTTGGAAGATCTACATATACAAGGTGGCGCCAACAGGTCTGTCTAAGTCCAGTGCAACCATTTGATTTTGTGGCCCCTGCAAGCTACTTTTCTTTCTGTTTTGTATTGACCTTGTGCAGCCCTGTCCTCTTCATCATCTTCCCTTTCTCATTTTTTTGTAAGGGCAATTCCGTGATTAAGGGACTGACATTTCAGAGAAAAATAATGGAATTTTATCCTCCACATTGTTTACAGGCACTGGAAAATGCAGCTGTTCTGTGAGTTTAGAAAGGGGTGGAGGGAGTTATTTATCCACAAACATGATAATAAAGGTTTTTCCCATCAAGTCATTTTTTATTGGTGAAAATTCCGTCAGTAACGGACTGACCCAGAAATACTAAAATTTAAAGAGTGACATTTTCAGTTCCAAAATTTTCTGAAGTCGATTACATAGTGGACAAGTATTCATTACCAAGGCATGTATGGATATTGTCTCTGTAACATAAACATTTCTGATTGCATCTGGCTGCTTTGATCTTTGTCAGCTTTGAGAATGGTTCGGTAATGAACTGACTTCTGGTGGTAACGGACTGACATCTCTGAAAATGACTAAGAAATGACACTTAATTTTCATCAAATGACATTCTTTTATTTCATAATGTGTTAAAACAAGAGAAGATACATCCACAGCTCTCCACAGCAGAGCTTAATACTAGCTGAGTATACAGCATGTCATAACATTTTCCAGTTATCGGCACTGAAAACATAACCTCCTTTTACCTTTGATGATGGAGGTAATTTAGAAATGGGGAGTTCACGTACCTGCGTGCGACGCATTTATGTCAATGCAGCAACTTCGCATGTCACACTTCTACAAACGCACCTTGAGATGGAAGAAATGGTGAACCGCATGAAAAACCACCTAATGCTCCATTAGTCTGGACTTACGATAGGTAAATTAGCATGCTTCACAAAAGTGCCGTACACAATAAAATAAAAATGTATAAACACCAAAGTAACTGTCGAAGCAATAATGAACAAAATCTTTGACTGCTACAAAGAAGTTGTATCTTCGCCTCCGTTTAGCATTTTACTGCGTTTTACAAAACCACTGAAGAGCACTTGTTTCATCTTACCTCTCCAATGCAGAGCTGAATACTGAGGAGAATACCACAAATTTGGAGGAAGTTATGTTGCCAAAATGTCAAAGATCAAACAGCATTAATATAAAAACTCTGCTGAACTAAAGAAAACTCCCCAAAACAATATATGCATAGATAAGAGGAAAAGAATAATAATATGAAAAACTGAAATTTTATTTTTGGTGAAATGTAACATTGCATGTTCGCACGGGTTACGCTGAAGATACCTGGAACAAAACCTGAATGATAAAGACGTAAAAATTTTTTTTTTCAAATTTTTACCGAGGTCCGAGATTGCTAGTTACGGCTATGATGATGGGTCAGATGCCGAACTGAATATGAGCATGCTTCCTCACAGGCACTGGTTGCCTCGATCTGAGAGAATGTTGCGTTACTAGTTTTGATTATGACATTGTCGTCATTCTCATGGTCTACTGGGGTAGGTCAAATGGGATAATGCTTGTGTTCAATAGTGACGCGCCCCTGTAGTGACTGAGGGAGGTGTTAAATTGCGCCCGTGAGGAGGACTTGACGCCGGCGCTATTGCACCCATTTCGTGGCATGAACTGAAATATGTAATGATCATGTATTCTTTTTTTAATTTGAACTATTAGTGGAAAAAAAAGTACTTACCTGGTGTGATTTATAAAGGGTTACTTCAGGATGGGATAGGATGAAATCTGTGCCTCATATACGCCTAGTATTTCAAAATTCCCTTCATGATCACTTCTGGTTTCCCAGAATTCATTGCAAAAGGAAATCTGCACTGAAGTGAGATCTTGTGGCAGATACCTGAATTAAATACTGTGGCTTTTGCATGTTAGAAAAGTGAGAACCTGTTATATCTAGCAGTTCAGTTCATTACTGAAAATCTGTCAGTCCGTTACCAAGATACATCAATAGTGCAGTTTAGAAAGTGAAATTAATTGTGATATTCAGATTTGGTAAAGGAAACAGATGATTAATATCAAAGTTTGCAAAATTTCTTGGAATCCTGTCAATCAGTGCAAAACATTCCATTGCAACATGGTAACGGACTGACATAAGGTAGCGCACCAATTTTCACAACACAGTTGTGAAAAAAACCTTGGGCAGTGATTCTATTATTCTACATATGACCACCCAAAAGAACCAAAATTACTAGAATATACTTGTAATAATCATCTTGTCCTTGTATACTTTAAAATATGACAAAGAATACACAATGGGCAAAAAGTTGAAAAAATCTGGACTCGAAATGAAGGGGTTAATTTCTCAGAATTTTACCGAAAACCAAGTTCTGCTCTAACTAGAATCACTTGAATTCATAAATGCAACATAATTCCCTCCTAAATGATACATCTTTTAACCATGTAACATCAATTTGAAAAAAATCACTTGAGGGTGACATTTTCACTAAATTGCCTGTAACTAAATTTCCAGTGTCATAAAAAGCCTTTTCAAGGCAAATACATTGTTGTTAGTGGCTAGCTTGTAAAGGAAATTTAACAGAAGGTAAAATGTCAAACACCCTCTTCCCCCATGCCCCATAATGTTTTGATTTTAAGAATCAGCATTAAACCTGCCAAGCTAGCTGGAAAAAATGGAGGACTCTGCCTGTTCTGTTCACCACCACTGGATTGAAGTTGCTTATATAAGAGCCAGCTGCCTGATGTCCCTGAATCTTTGGTGAAAAAAGTTAATAACTGCATGGTTTCAGTGAATTTATTCTTGTATTGTTTACTGACTCCGCCCCCCCCCCCCCCCAAGGCTTCAAAACCAAAATTTCAATGTCCCGACATCAGCTCTTTATCTAGTGAGAATGGAGACCTAAAGAATGAGATGCAGAATGACTACAATTAATTGACAGGGAAGGAAAGAGCATAAAGAGATAGGGAAGCATTATCACTTTGAACTGTTGGAGCATAGCTTTCCAGACTGAAGTCCAAACTTGGTGTGGACTCATGTTACATGATATAATTTTCACTTTTCAACCTATCAACTATGGGCAGCGTGTACATAATGTCGTCGATTCTACCCCTCTAATTCTGAGGCCCGAGAATCTATTTTTAGCACGTGCATAATTTTGTGCAATTCTAAAGTTTTGCAGTGTAGAACCAAATTCAGTTTTATGTATTTATCCCCAGCATTATATAGCTAATATGCTGTAATGCTAAAAAGGTGCAGAGGGTTGGGAATCTTGTTTTTTGGTAGTTAATCTAATTGATGGTCTTATTTCTGTTTGTCTTGTAGCACTAGCTACAGCTTTGGACATTGGCCTTTCCAACTGGAGTTTCCTCTTCATCACAATCAGCCTGTAAGAATGTGTGTCTGTGCATATTTTTTTAGATGTCTGTTTGCAGCACTAAAAAGTACAAGAGATTATTTTTGGACAAACAGGACCATTTCATGATATAATCTTTTTGTGTGAGATGTAGCTTCAGTTTTGCAGTACTTGCATTTGGTGAAAAACATGAGTCTGTTAAAAAATTTTCTGACTGGTGGGCTGTCCAGATTGTCAGGAAAGTGGCTATTCCTGGTCAAAATGGCTCCCACAAAAGAAGAACCAGTTTGATGTTTTTTGGCTGTCTCTTTCAGATACACCATGACTAAGTCATCTGCCGTGCTCTTCATCCTGTTCTTTTCCCTGGTTTTCAAATTGGAAGAGCCTGTGAGTTAATTTTTGAGCTCCAAAGTTCCATTTATTTTGATGTCACCATCAATATTCTACCTGACTGCATAATCAGCTAGAAGTTTGCCAGCTCCCATCTGTATCTCCATTACCAGGACTGAATATGTTGTGACTGAATGTCATAGTACTGTTTATGGTGACTCTAGAATTTCCCTGAAGTCAATAATGGCAAACTATTAATTATGCAATAGAGTGAAGTGTAAAAAATATATTTGGATAAAAACTCTATACAGTCAGCCAATAAGCTGCAATGGCTATAGATACTTGTGTATTAACCACTTGTTTCCCATATATTTACATTACCGCAACTCACGCCTTCATGATCTATTATCATTTGGCTTATCCCACTTGCGCGGAAAGGTGTGTACTCGTATTACTGCCGACCGGCTCGAGTCCCGGAGCCGTCTAATCATGTTGCTCGCTTTGCATCTAAACACGCAGAACTGTTGTTATCATGAATTAGGGCTGGGCGATATGGACTTAAAGTCATATCTCGATATTTTTTAGCTGAATGGCGATAATCGATATATATATCGATTGTTTTTTTTTTTTGGCCGTGAACCGTGTTTACAGTTTTAAGGCTATTTGACCATGACTTCCAGTACGCATGCGCAGTTGTATCATTTTCGAACTTGGTTATTTGTGTGCAGGACTAGGAAAAGGGGTCACTTGGGATTTTTTTCCTTTCTGAGATTATCGGGGTATCTCAGTGATATCCCAGTGATAGTGATATCCCAGCACTACTGTACTGTCAATTTACAACACTTTGCTGTGCACAAATTCACCCAATTTTTTTTCTCAAATTTTTCTCAAAATGAAAAACTTTGATCACTCTTTGATTTTGTTGGAAAATCTCAATTTTCATAAAATGACCCAAGTGACCCCTTTTCCTGCACACATATTGGTAGGCTTGTTACTCTCATTTGTAGGTGAACGTTGTTATTTAGCTAACTAGCTCCATTTGGTTATGGAGAGGTACTGAATGAATATTTGTGAATATAGTTCGTTTGCAAACGAGCCACCGGTAGTCAACTACTCGGTTTTCTGTGGGTTTAAAATTTGCAAAAGTTCGTTCAAACGTGAATGAGTGGCGAAGTCACCGCGTAAGCTTTAAGCAATAAGACCGCTGGCTATTTGCGCTTGAGCTTATCAGCTATAAACTCTTGAGCATATGCTTCTCAAGCTCAGGCTAGGGCGCACGCCAGTTGCAGAATAGACACTTGCTCGGGGAAGGTGCGCGGTTCTCGATAAGAGTACCACACACAACCTCCAGCAAAATCAAAAAAAAATCACAACTTTTTCGGCTTACCTTAATGTTTAGATACCAAGTGAAATATTCGGGTGTGTAAAAACGTGGAGCGCGCATCCAGTAAAGATAATTTACACTTTAATTTCTAGAGCGGCTATACGTGCTACTAGCTTATAAAGGTGGCAGCCATGACACTGTTGACAATACTGGGGCATGCGCAACGTACGCATAGTTTGCAATATCACATAGGCATGCGCATGCAGCGAGGGCGAGCGCTCAGTTTCCGTGCGCTAGTGATTTCAACACCCAGCCGTTTGTGTCATTGTGGGGTTTTGTTATTCACATGTGGACCTCTGTTTGAGTAATAATTTGCGTACTTAAGCTTGCCTAGCACCTAACAACATTAAGTTTGGAACTTACATCGAAGTTGGCTTTATGATATTATTCTATTTATGTCAGCTCGGTGTGCAAAGAAAGCTGTTTCCCTGGGTTGGGTGTCATAAGGTAGCAGCTACGTTTGGGAGTGAGTGGAGGGGGGTGTAGTGTGGTTGTGCCCGGAACCGTAAACAATACGGTTCCAGGTGAAAAGTTTAATTTTTCTTTCATTGTCCCTCATAGGAGACCTCTGCCGAAGCAGAAGTCTGGAGAGTGGCGGCAAGATGTTACATACTCGTAGGTGGCGCGTTCAGTAGCAGGATGTCTGCTAAAATTTGAGTAAAGTGGTCGACGCCACTATGTTTACGTCGCCACATATACTCGGCCAGATAAAAACCTAAGACGTCGCTGCTGCTCGTATGCGTGGATGGCAAGGACCTCTTGATCTGCCACCACTGGTACTCGATCAATAAATTCCACACATCTTGCACCGAGCAATCACTCATTTTTCTTCTTTTTTGTCGCTGATTAGGCTACTACACAACCCTTTATAGTCTTGAAACTAATTCTGTGCATGTATGACCAATTTCATCACGCCTTTTATTTCCATTCTAAATAGAAAACACGCGAGTGCATTTAAGGCTGCCCATTTACATGACGTCTCCTCGTGAACAACAATAAATAATTAAGAAGGAAAAGAACCTTATATATAATTTCGCCTTTGTGTATTTGGCTGATTATGTTATCCATGCCTCATATCACGAAAATTTATCGGCCTCATAACTTGAGCTGCATGACTTTGGCACCGGGTCGCGCACTTTGATATTACTATCGGAGCGACATTTTCTTTAATTTGTCACAACACTGATCTATTGTTCTGTCATAAGCACGCGAATGTTACTGCGCACAAATTATTCTGAAATCCTCCGAGTTTTTGTGCGTAGTATATACCCAGTGGTGGATTGTGTTTTCGTGCACCTGCATTTCGAGCAAGTATTGAATTTCTTCGTTTGAATGGAGAGATCCTTTTGCCACTGCATTTGTTAGAACAAGACAACCGTGACACATAACGGTAATCTGCCGTGCTGAAGTACGGTTGCTTTCACATTTGATACTAGTACGGATGGATCGTGCCCGAATCCACCTCTTCCAACTGTTCACGAACTAAACTATCTCTATCCCTGTCCCTAACCCTAACCCTAACCTTAACCTAACTCATAGGGAATGCTATCCCTATCCCTGGCCCTAACCTTAACCTTAACCCAACTCAGCCACAAACAATGGTTTGTTCTGCTCAAATTATTCTACCCAGTGTCAACGGATCAGCCGACTCACCAGCATGAAAGGCATCAAAATGGATATTCACTCGACGTCTCCTCATTGAGAACAGTAAATGAAAGAAAGAAAAATAAATTAATATATTATTTCTTTTATATATTCTGTTGTCTTTCCCCCTTCAGCGATGAATGGAAACTAATGCGCTGAGCTGGCAACAAACTCGGTTGGTGTAGTGGTTAAGGCCACGGTGTGTGGTGTGATTAACATTTATTTCTCCACAGGTTTCCAGGTTGGAATCCCGCTGCAGACACTAATGTAATGTCTAACTTAACATGTAAACCTTTGTTCACAGCCTCATCGATGGAAAGAAAGAACATAAAAAAAGGAGAACGTAAGAAGTTCAAGAGATAGGACACAGAGTGAATGTCACAAGGGAAGAGTACAGATGTGGAAAGCGGAATTACCGCAAAAATTTTTTTACTTGCGCAGCATCTACCCCTTCCTTTAAAAATTTTTCCCCCATCATTCTAAACCCCCTTCTCACTCATGAAAACCCCCCAAAAATATTTGTGCCCCCTTTTAAAATCATTCTGGCCAAAAAACCCCCCCAAAAAGTGGAGGTTGTGTATGGTACTCATGCCCAGTTCTCAACAGCTTTGTTTACTACCAAACAAATTTAATTTCCGTTTGCACCGTAGTGGTTGCTGATTCCCATTTGTGATATCTGAGCATTGCGCTAATTCCATGACTCTGTCTCTCATTCGCGTTTGAACGAACGTTTACAGATTTTAAATCCACAGAAAACTGAGTGGTTAATTAAAGGTAGGTTGTTTGAAAACAAACTATATATATATATTTACTGACTAAGCCCTCTTCTGCGGGGCACTCCGTCTCTATGTTGTCGCTGAGTGAAGGTGAGAGTGGAGGGGGCGGAGGGAGGACTTGTGGTCACAGAGCGAGGGAGGCAGAGCAGAAAGATTGTGTGTGTGTGAGACAGGGACACGGAGAGGGAGAGGAGAAATAGGTGCGAACATGCAGCCCTTGTTAACGCAAAATGAACCATATCGATACAAGCGATATTGTCCCATGTTATGTCTTGTTTAGAAATATATCGATATAGATTAAAATACCGAGATATCGCCCAGCCCTATCATGAATGCTTTTTGTTTTGCATCTAAACACAGACAATGGTTTGAGTTCATGTGACATTATGATTGGTCTTGGGTGATATCAGAAGTAAAGTGCATATATTCTAGGGTGCAACAGATCATCGTTGATCCGTAATCCGTATGGATCCCTCTTCACGGTTCGGTACGCACATGATCCGCGGATTGGTTGATGGAAAAAAGGTTGTGCTAGGGGTGTGACGTTATCGAATCGCGATGATCGTAAAGCGAAATGAGACAACTTGCCGCTATGGGGTGCGTGTCAGTTGCGTCCCATTTCTTCTCGAAACATACAAGCGGTCTGAAATAAACGACAATCATTTGAAGTGCTTCCGGGAAGATAACTCAGATTAGAACGCCTCTAATTGTCGGCAAGGTTGGCCAGCTTCCATCACATTTTAAAGCTCAACTGGCCAACCCTAAATCTGCTCCTGTATAATATGCTCCAAATGACAATCAAGCAATTTAGCCTATTACCAATGATTATGAAGTGATGGAGAAGAGCTGACAGACGTAACTGCGCAATGATGTTAAATTGAAAGAATGCTAATAATCTAAAGAATTATAAAAAACCTTGTCCAAACTCCATCTCTCATGGTAGCGTTTTAGCTGATTTTTAAACTCTTGCACCCTGAACTTGCCATCGGAGGATTACCTAGCCCTGCTTTCACCATGCCTTCTCCAAACCGGTTCCTATTTACGTTTCCCAATTAGCAACTTGGTGTTAATTCGTTTAGATGCGAGAATCAGCCGGTAGAATTACTGCCCCACGCCCCTCATCTTGCATTGTTCATTGCAATTATCAAGCATTTCCCCATCCACGTTAATTGTGACATAAAACTTCTGAATTCATGTAGCTCACAAAATGGCATATATATTTTTTCTGTCTGTGTCCTGCTTGATACGCCTAAGAAAAATTTCTTTTAAATGCAGTTTTGCCGACTGGGGTCCGAGTGTTAAGTTTGCTTCCGTAAAAATAAAACTGTCTACAGCCAGTGCCATTACCATAATGCAGGTTAACCCTCAACCTGTTTCTAATTTAGAATGGGACAGTTAGCTGAATTAAATAACTGAGCACGTAGGCGACTGATAATATACTTTACCAATTACCATTGATGATTAAGACATAAAGCTTTGCGTCAGTGGAGGGCTACAATGAGATCGCATAAACGCCAATTAACAGAATTTTCTTGAAATTCTACATTCTAGTAGAATATTAAGTAGCAAATGCTGCTGAAGATGTTTAGATAAGGTTTAGATTTTTTTTTATGATTAACTGGATAATTGCCGTTCATACAATCTCATATTGTAACCTCCGTACAACTTTCCCAGATGCCCGACTATAAAGACCCCATAAATGATTTTGACAAACATGAAAGTTTGATGCATAGCTTGCATTTGAATTGATTTTAAATGCATGCCGTAAGGTGAACTTTCACAATGGACTAATAACCTATTTACTAAATTATTCAATTACCAACGCTTTGACGCAAGAGCGTTAGTACTTTAAAAGCCTACATTATTATCCCTTTGCGGCACAGTAGCCTATTCTTTTGGAAACATTTTGATGAAGTGCAATCTTAAAATAAATTAGGTTGCACTGCTGGAAAAAAAAGGTTGAATCGCATTCATGCAAATATGTGCTGTTCAATGGCTATTTTAAGTTTATAAATGCGGCATTCCAGATGATGGTGGTCCACTGATATGGTGGAAAAGCAATGAGTGTAAATACCCCCACATTGCCAAGATGGCAAGATGCTATCTCGCTGTCCCTGGCACTTCAGTGGACTTGCAGGGGACAAAGTGACTGCAAAGAGGTCTACATTCTCCCCAGACAATGTAGACATCCGTATCTTTTTGAAAAAGAATTTAAAATTATAAGCAGAGGTATGCTTTGCTTTCTTTATTCTTTTTTGATGATGTGGACATAGGCTAGTTTTTAAATCACTGCCCATGTTTAAAGAGAAGGATTCACGAAGTATCATGGCTTAGTGCACTTTAAGTTGTTTTTCATTCATGGTCCATGTTTAAAAGAAGAAGGTATCATGCCTTAAATTGCACTTTGATTTGTTTCTATATAATTTAAAGTTTTTATATTTTATTTAATGGGCAGAAGTGTTTTACAAAATAAATTGAGGACAAAGTTATATTTGTCTAGTCTTTTTTTTTGTTGTTGTTGTTGATCCGAAAAGTGATCCGATCCGTGACTTAAATCTGTGATACGATCCGAACCGTGAGTTTTTTGATCCGTTGCACCCCTAATATATTCCATTACTTTCAGTTTGTAAATTTTGTTTCGTTCATTTTCACCGTGATCACATTGTCACAGCCAAACGAACTGATGCTAGTCCTGCTGTGGCAGGACCAAAAGCTTGTGAAGATGCTGTCAACCCGCGGGCTACATGTGCGAAACAGTGAAGAGGAATCGTCAGGGTGAGCGAATGGTGAAACCACGTTGTATTGTTGATAACAACTACGGTATGAGCGGTGTTGATCTCAGTGATCAACTGGCTAGTTAGCACCCGCTGACTGCAAAAAAGTTGAGACTGTGCGAATCTTGTGTAGTTTGCGCCAAAAGCGGTGTAAGGAAAGAGTCACGCTACATGTGCCTGAGTTATGAGATTCCATTATGCATCAAACCGTGCTTCAAAACTTGCCATACTGTCAAAAACTTTTTATGTAAGTTTTTTTTTTTTTTTCCATGTCGCCATCGCTGTCACCTTGCAATCTGTTTCTTTGTAAGTAAAAGATGTATATAGCGTAATTGATTGCATCCTTATTGTATATCGCATGAACTCAAGTCAGTGCTTGGATGGTTTAGATGCTGAACAGCACAGTTCTTATCACCATTACGCCAACGACCATCAGTGAAAATAATACGGGCCAGCGTGCACGGCTGACCTGTTAACCCGTCTCGCGTGAGCTATCGTTCATAGACTGATCCGGGACTCGAGCCTGGAGATTGTTCACGAGTAAACACGGCTCCGAGCGCAAAGTGGTTAATACATTCTTGACAGCTGAGCATTGTTTCTCCACTGAAAACTGAGAAGTGAGCTCTTTGCTATGGGAGAAAATTCAGTACGAATGGGGAGGTGAAGGCGCCCCCCACATCTTAATGTTGTGGTTTGTGACGTCCACCTTCCCCAAAAGATGGACATTGCTTGTGAATATCATTCTGTTCCTTCTCTGTTCCCTGTACCAGAACCCGTTGCTGGTTTTGGTGGTCCTTCTGATTGCTGGCGGTCTTTTCATGTTCACCTTTGAGTCCACACAGTTCAACCTGGAGGGCTTCATCATGGTGCTGCTGGCCTCCTTCATTGGTGGCATCCGCTGGACGCTCACACAGATTCTAATTCAAAAAGCAGAGCTAGGTGAGTGCTGGGGCCATCTCGGAGGACTGGTGATGGCAAATAGATGCCATGGGACACTAGTCTGTACCTTCAGACTGTCAACAGCAAGAATCCAGAGGGACACTGCTGTTTGCCCTTGCCTGTTTTGTGAAGGATATGTGTGGAGCTTTCTGGCCAATTTTAATTTTCCCTTCGGCCCTTATTGCACTCCTTTTGAGTGCTCTGAATATTTCTGCTTTTTTCTGCCCTTCTAAACTCCAGTTTTATTGGATGGCTTATCAGCATATGAATCAGTCACATAATGCCTGTGGGTGACAATTTGTGGTGTGCGGACATGAAGCATCTGCTGTCAAGTTGCCATATCTTGTTACAGCCCCATCAGTCCATGATCCATAAAAGTGTGCACAGTAGCTTTGACACTGGTTCTGCACCATGTTAAGGATCCAGTCTGCTATTCTACTAAATTCTTTTGCATGAAATTGCAAAATAAAGCATGGTGCTGTGGCACTGTAGCATTCTCCCTAGTTGAATTTCAGTTTTAGTTGTTATTTAATGCAAATTCCTTTGAATGACTACATAATAAAATGATATTTGTCCTGAAAATGGATGAATATGTGTATTGAAATCCGTGCAAGTCCCTCACCATGCACTATATGGACAGATGTATTGGCACACACCTCTTTAACATTGAATTCAGGTGTTTCATTTTGACACATTGCATCTGGTGTATAAAATCAAGCACCTAGCCATGCAGTCTACATTTACAAACATTTGTGAAAGAATATGCTGTTCTGAGAAACATTGAAGCATGGTACTGTCATAGGATGGCACCTTTGCAGTAGGTCAGTGAGTGAAATTTCTTCCCTGCACACTGTTCCACGGTCAACTGAAAATGGTGCTATTGAAGGTGGAAGCGTTTTTGAACAACAGCAAGTCAGTTATGAAGTGGCAGACCACGTGAAGTGACAGGGCAGGGTCTCTGAGTGCTGAGGCGCGTAGTGCCTGAAAATTGCACCACTCTGATTCAATAACTGCAGAGTTCCAAAGTACTTCTGGCATATATATTCGCACAAAAACTGCACAGGGAACTTTGTGGAATGTGTTCCCTTGTCCGAGCTGCTGCATGCAAGCCTTACATCACCAAGCACAGTGCCAAGCTATAGATGGAGTCGTGTAAAACATGCACCACTGGACTCTGGACCAGTGGATATGTGTTCTGGTGAGTAACGAATCACACTTCTCTGTCTTGAAGTCTGATAGGCGAGTCTGGGTTTGGCAGTGCAAGGAGAATTTTTCCTGCCTGACTGCATTGTGTCAACTGTAAAGTTAGGTGGACAAGGGATAATTGTTTTTCAGGGGTTGTGCTAAGCCCCTTGGTCCCAGTGAAGGGAAATCTTGATGCTGCTGCATACTAAGACATTTTGGACAATTCTATGCTTCCAACTTTGTGAGAACAGTATGGGGAAGGTCCTTTCCTGTTTCAGCATGACCGTGCCCCAGTGCACAAAGCAAGGTCCACCAAGACGTGGTTTGGTGAGTGCCAAACGTCACAAGTGCTCTTCTGGATGAATGGGCAGAAATTCCCAGACGCACTCAAATTTTTTTGAAAGCCCTCCCAGAAGAGTGGAAGCTTTTTTGCTGTAAATGGGGAACCTACTACGCTGTAATCCCTCTGGATTGAGTATGGGCTGTCATCAAAGTTCCAGAAGGTATAATGGCCAGGTGTTGCAATGCTTTTGACCATGTTGTGTATTTCAGAGTAAATTTTCAGCACACCTGGATAAAGTGGTGAGACTGTTTTTGCTACAGTGAAACGGTAACGCCATGAAACTGTCTTATCATTATAGGCCTCCACAACCCAGTGGACACCATGTTTCACCTGCAGCCTCTCATGTTTATGGGCCTTCTTCCACTGTTTCTGTACAATGAAGGTAAGACAGAGGTCTGTCTTCTATGAATTAGGCAGTGTATGTGCCTTAAAAATAATTATAGTCTTTGAATAAAACTTCATACGGTCTAGTGATGAGAATGTAATTTTTTTGGGAATAATTTCTTGTACAGTGGTCTTGAAGGGGCAATAAGCGGAAATGGATCATTTATAGGTTGAAGGAATTAAAAATCGCTATGTGAAGAACGAGAGGTGTAATTTCTTCTGAAGTATAGCAGGAGGTCACACACCCGCTCTCTGTGTTGATCTCCAGCCCCTTGTTTACATGCCCTGTCCGGCTGCGCGTTCATGTACGTTCATGTGAATCGCCGCCTCCTCCTTCCCGAGAATGCATTCATACAGCCAGTGAGCAGAATCACCGCCTCCTCCTTCCCGAGAATGCATTCATGCAGCCAGTGAGCAGCGGCAGTGCGTATTTTTTAAAAAGCGAAATGGCGGAGAGCGGAACGAAACGTTCACCTGAAGATGAGCAGGATCCGAAATTACTTCTAAAGAAATAACGGTCGTTGGCGAAGAAGTTGTCGGATAAAGAAAGGGACAGAACCCGGATTAATATTGGCCTTGCATTTCCAAGGTTGACAGCACTGCGAGAGCTAAAGGGGCTACAATTTGACTCGGAGCTAGCTCTTCTTCTCCTGGACAGGTAAGTAACAACATAAAGTCAAATGTCTGCTTTAATTAGAGTTACAGTAACGTTAGGCACATGTCGCTATGTCGATTAAATTAAATTTAATGTTACAATCGTAGCATGGGTTAATGTCTGGAGCTTGAGTTGTTAGCGGCTCGGTCCCAGCAATGGGCCAGGCGTTACGGTTGTGCTAGGTGAGTAGCCCCGGCAGCCGGCTAACATTTGCAATTAGCGCAAATCTGCAGTTTCGTGAGCATTTCAGGTTCGATGTACTGAGTAATTACGCTGCGGAAACTTAAACTTGCCCGTCATTCTGCCGAATAGCAGAGGTAGAGGGAGATGTGGCTCATGACAATTTTTTTTTTTTTTTTTTTTTTTGTCTACAGGCAGCGCACAACAGCAAACCTAGCGGTGAAACTATTTCACTTATTGCCCCTTTAAGCATTATTGGCCCCCCTCAGTAAAAATGAGGTGTGACAAAATGTCTATTTCTTATTCTCAGGATCTTCAAACATTTGAAACATTCTCAAAAATATTACCTTTAATTGAAGTAGCATCCTGGAAAGAAATATTAAAGACTGGTCATGAAATATATCTTTATTTTCATTTCAGAAATATGCATGCCACAGTTATTGGCACCCCTTCATTTAACTCCTTCAACCCCACAGCCCTCTACAGAGGGCTGACCAACATATTCCCTTCAACCCCTAATTCCTGTAGGGAAAATTCAAACAATCTGACTAATTGATTGGAACATATCAGGTTACATTTAATGGGATTCCAGAGATAACAGTAAGATACAATGTCCAGATAATGACCAGCCCTCTACAGAGGGCTGTGGGGTTGAAGGGTATAGTGATACTAGAATATCTGGGGTTGAAAGAGTTAAAGCTCATCATGGGAGAGCTGGTATTTTTTGCAAAAGTGTGCCCCTACAGAGTGCAACACCACTGTCAAAAATAGAATTCATACCCTGTCCCCCCACCCCTCATGGAAGGCAGTGCACAAACATTTGTTAACAAGTTTTATCTGCCCATATACATTAATTGACACGTTTTTGAGTGAGGATTGTTTGAATGTGAATCACATAAAATGTTTTTGGCTACATAATATACTGAAGGACTTTAATTATGCAATTTCTCAAGTGCTATAAAACTTTGTGGTAATGTTTTCGCCAGTAACCTTTATACATTGTCAAACAAACAAAATCCATCCACGCATCAGTGCATGCCCTTTAAGCTGCATTGAGTTGATTCGTTTGTCCTTAATTTGGCTCACTGGGAACGTGTGACAATTAAACAGATTGAATAATGAGCATTACACTGCATCATTACTCACCTTTCACTGGGGCTATAAAAGACTGACACTTCTGGGGCGCCCCGGTGGCTCATCGGTCTAAGCGCGTGTACCATGAAGGCTGTGTCCTTCCTGCAGCAACCTGGGTTCGATTCCAGCTCAGGTCATTTGCTGCATGTCTTCCCCCACTCTTCTCCCCAACTTTCCTGTCTCTCTACACTGTACAACTGTCAAATAAAGGAAAAATTCCCCAAAAAATAATCTTTTAAAAAAAAAAAAGACCGACACTTCTTATTTCATTTGCACACGCTTACAACATGCGACGAATGAGCCAGGTAGCATGTGATCAGGCGATCAAAATGCTGATGGCGGGAACAACGCAACATGAGGTTGCGAGACAGTATGGTGTTGCACCTTCGACTATAAGTCGCCTAAACAGGTGATATAGGGACACTGGTGCCACATGGGATAGGCCGAGACCAGGTCAACCACGTGTTACTATACGTGCGCAGGATCGTTTTATCCGTACGACGCACCTGAGGGACCGCTTCCATTCTGCCTCCCAGACAGCAGCAGAAACGCGAGGACGCACCAGACCACGCGTGAGTGCCCGCACGATACGTTGTCGTCTCAGGGAAGAAGGTATACAACCCTACCGCGCGCACGTGGGCTTGTTCCTCACTGATCGTCGTCGGAACATGCGATTGGACTGGGCACATACCCACTCAAATAGAAACCGTGACTGGCCCAATGCAAGGTGGTGAAATGTGGTTTTCAGCGACGAGTCACGTTTTCTCTTTCGATGTGACTGAAGACGTCGGGTGTACCGTCGCCCTGGAGAGCGCTATGCTGACCCTTGCGTTGTGCAGCACGACCGTTTTGGAGGTGGTGGGGTCATGGTTTGGGCTGCCATTCGTCATGGCTGGAGGTCACCTTTGATTTTTATCGAGGGTGCCTTTTATGCCCAACGATACGTTGACCTCATCCTTCAGGAACACGTGGCGTCTTACTTGACGAACAAGCGACAACGTCTTGTTCATGCATGACAATGCACGTCCACACGTCGCACAGGTTTGCCTTGGCTTCCTGGATGAACACGACGTCGATGTTTTGGATTGGCCGCCGTATTTGCCTGACATGAACCCGATCAAACACCTGTGGGACGTTCTGGATCGCAGTGTCCGCCAGAGGGCCCACCCACCAGAAAACCACGCCCAGCTTCGCACAGCACTTCTGGAAGAGTGGGATAGGATCCCACAAAGACAAATCAACGGACTGATCGCGTCCATGCCCCGCAGAATCAACGCACTGTTGGCCGTGAACGGAGGTCACACTAGATACTGATCCAGAAATTGGGGGCGTTGTTACGCAGATGGCTCCTGAGTCACGAAACTGACACCTTTTCGAATACGCTTGTAATTTTTTGTTGCTAATGCTATCGAACAATGTGTTATGCCACATTGCAAATAAATTACACTGTCCAATGTGTATTATTGCAAGCTATCTCAGAAAGGTATGCAAGGTTGCAGACTCTTAAGGCTTACCTGGTGTAAGATTGTTAAACACTGACCAAACATTCTAAATGTCATTATTTGCATGTTAGCCTATGACGGACTTGAGGTTGGATAAATTTTTGCACGCTGAAAAACTACAAAAAGCAGTGAGACTGGGATGACTCTGATAAAGGTACAGCCTACGGTGCAATCTTTCATAAATGACAATGGCAGCGATGTGTGCACTGCTGTTTCATTGTAGTCCCCAGACAAAGTCACACAGGCCACAAATTTCAGCCGATTCCTTTGATATTTGATAAGGGCATAGCTTACGGTTTAGTCTTAAAACAATATATTTTGGTTGCCATGGCAAGAGAATTGGCGGAATAAAGCATAATTTTACACGAAGAATGTGCCCGTTTTGGTGTATGACTTGTGAATGCTGTAGTGGTCTACACCCATGCAGTCATAGCCAACTGGACTGCCTCGTTGTTGTTTTCTCATTAGTCTTGAGACCAATGGCTCTGCTGCCAACATCAGGTTATAACATATAGAAAGCGAGAGGATGCTAAAAGACGCAGAACAGGGAGTCATCTAAATTAAATGAAACTCTGGATTTAAAACCGCTCTGCTCTGTTGCTTGGTGTTCAGCTGCTTTGACTGATGAGAGCGAAGTTGGAGCGATGAAAGAGGGAATTGTTGTTGATGGAAGGAAGGAGATTTACTTTTTTCAAAGTTTTTTGCCGATATTAACTCGTGTGTAAAAGCTCAAATTTTCGGAAAGGTAAGACTATTTGTTCCCGAGGTATATAATCTTAGCTGCTGCGTGGGGCAGGGAGAAAATTTCCCACCTTTTTTTTTTTTCCCCCCTTGTGTCAAGTCAGTAAGCACATAGCTGAATTAAGTTGCTAATCTGGTCAAATAAATGCAAAAGGTGGGTTTTTGTTCTTCCAAGAGCAAACTGAAATTAAAGCTGCAAGCATCGTTGAAAGGGCTCTCGCACACCTCGTGCAAGTTGGGGGTGGTGGCGAGATCTTGACGGGTGCAGGTGTGCATTCAGAACCATTGGACACAGTGCGAGACTGTGTACAATGTTATTTCCTGAGTGGAGTGCAAACACGATTCCTGAAATCAATAGGTTGAGTACGTTAAAGTATGATGCTTGTTAACGGAAAAAAAATTGAAATTTCATTCAAAATAATGGACTTCCCACTGGGTTTGGTTTGGTTTATGGCACTATGTAACTTTTTTTTTTTTTTTTAAAGTCCTGGCACGTTTCATGTCTCCACCAAATTTTGTTCATGTAGGTGAACTGAACCATGAGAACTGTTTTTTTTTTTTTTTTTTTTTTTTGGGGGCCGCTATGTTGCCATTTTGACATGCCTGTGTGCAAAAATTATACGATGCTATACTAACTATACGATACTAAACTAACTAAGTAAAAGTAATACCGGGCTCCACGAGTGTGCAGAATCTTCTGAGTTTTCGAGCATTTTGAGACCCTCAAAAGGGCAGTTCTTTTGAAAAAATGATTAGGGGGCGCTATAGAGCCATTGTGCCACATTAACTGCCAATTGGCAAGTCAAATTGAAGGTCATTAGACAATTACAATTTGTGCAACGTTTTACAAGTTTTGGAGTATCGTAGTGTTCGTAAAATTTGGAAAAACGCAGGAAATGGCTCATAGCTCACTTCCTGTTTGGCCAAAAAATTACCATAATCCTGCATGACAAACTCAATGATCACACCAAATTTCATGAACATTCAAGCACTTATATCTTAACTTGGCCGTAGCTAGATGGCACTGTGGAGCCATCTGACCACACCCGATCAAATATCAGCATATATTTATACTTGTGAGGAGACTCTTATCAAGCTTGTAAAGTTTCGGGCAAATCTCACAAAGTATGTTGCAGTAAAACCAACTTCCTGTTTCATGGCGGAACATCGAAAGCCGCAAAGCAAAGCCACGGATACATTGTTCGATGAATCCAAAAAAGCGGCGCAATTTGGCAAGGTCTTTAGATGTCATACGCCAAATTTTTAACAATGTGTTTTCCTGAGTGGAGTGCAAACCGCATTCCTGAAATCAATAGGCGGAGTATGTTAAAGTATGACGCCTGTTCATGAAAAAGTTGAAATTTCAATTCAAAATAATTGACTTCCTGTTGGGTTCGGATCATGGCATAATGTAACTTTTTTACAAGTCTTGGCATGTTTCATGCCTCCACCAAAATTTGTTCATGTAGGTGAACTGAACCATGAGAACTGTTTTGTTGAAATTTTCAGGAGAGCGCTATGATGCCATTTTGACATGCCAGTGTGCAAAACCTATACCATAGCAATCGTAATATCGGGTCCACGAGTGTGTTAATTTTTGTAAGTTTGCAAGCATGTTGAGACCCTCAAAAGGGTAATTCTTTTGAAAAAATGGTTAGGGGGCACTATAGAGCCATTGTGCCACCTTAAGTGCCAATTGGGGTATCAAATCGAAGACCATAAGACACTTAATTTTTTTTTAGCGTTTTGCAAATTTTGGAATATCCGAAGGCCTTTAAACGTTCGTTCGTAAAATTTGGAAAAACGCAGGAAATGGCTCATAGCTCACTTCCTGTTTGGCCAAAAAACTTCAAAAAAAAATTACCATAATCCTGAGAAACGAGAAATTCAATGATCACACCAAATTTCATAAACATTGAAGCACTTTTATCTTAACATGGCCGCGGCTAGAGGCCGCTGTGGAGCCATCTGGCCACATCCGATCTAATATCAGCATATATTTATACTTTGGAGGAGACTGTTGGCAAGCTTGTAAAGTTTCGGGCAAATCTGACTAAGTATGTGCAAGTAAAACCAACTTCCTGTTTCATGGCAGAACATTATAATTCGCCGCAACGCCGCGGATACATCGTTCGATGAATCCAAAAAATCTTCGCAATTTAACATCGGAAAGGTCTTTAGATGTCACATGACAAATTTTAAGTTGATCGGATAAAATCTCTAGGAGGAGTCTGTAAAAGTACGATGCCTGTTCATGGCGAAAAATCAAAAAAAGTTGCAATTTCAATTGAAAAATGGCAGACTTCCTGTTGAGTCCAGGGCTGTCTTTCAAATCGGACAGTTCCCTTAGTACACCTCTTTGGAGTACACTGTGTGCGCTAGCGAAGTGCGCTCATCTCGGCAGGGTAGTGCAGTTTCAAATCGAGCACTGCTGTTGTGCACTGACCGGAAATGACGATCGCGACCGCTTCTTCTTCTGACCACGAAACCTCTGCCTGCTAGTTCGCTCACTTCGATTCATGAAAAAAATTAACTAGAGGCACTCATAGAGTGTGAACCTCCGCCAAGGCAGCACAATCCAAATCTGCATGAGTGGGAGCAAAGTCGCATTATTGCGTGTCATAGAATTTCAAGATGGCTGCCTTGGCAGCCATATTGTTTCACGGATCGCGGTCAAAATCAATAGGGTCCATCCTTGATGTAATAGCAATCCACCCACAAAATTTCAGACAAATCCGCGCATGACTTTTTGAGTTATGTTGTTCACAAACAGACAAACAAACAAACGGGCGAAAACATAACCTCCGCTCCAACTTCGTTGGCAGAGGTAATAAAAATGAGCGATCTTTTCATTTTGCTTGCTTGTGGGAACCCTTTTCAAGCGAGGTTGAAATTACGCCGTCATCTGCAACGACGACACATCCCCCTTCTGGCTGAAAATGTACCAGTATGTTGATTTAAATACTTTTATTGCAGTCTTCATAGTCCATTGACTTTAGTGAGTTCAGCAGCATTATCCTTAAACCAGTCGTAATTACCAGTGCTCTAGCTTGATATTCACGTGAAAGCAGTGATAACTGCTTGGCTGCAATTAGACGGACCGCAAAAAACTTTATTAAGTTTTCGACCTGTTTTCAATCAAAATGCAAATGATTTACTCGTTTTCCAGTGATTGTCATGATTTTATGGCGATCAGTCTGCTCCATGATGCAATGTCGCTGCGATAACGTAGTAAATTCATGTTTAATTCATATTACTTTCCAGTAGAAACTACGGTGTTCGCTTTTAAAATTCTGACACGCAGGCTATCTAACGTGCGTGACACGATTACAACTAGGTTCAGCATCAAGTTATCAAATATTGAATAACGCGGATCCAAATGCAGTTTCTTACCTTAACAACTGACCCATCTGATAGTGTTAACTGTTTTCGGAGTTCTCATAATGTGAACGTCCATCAATAATTGAAAACAGATCAAGACCCATTATTAAGAATTAAATTATTATAAAATAATAATAGTTCTCTCTCTCTCTCAATGGAGGTTTTGGTCGCCACTGGGCGACCGGCTGTGTCGAGCACTGTACAGGTGAGCTTTTTCCCTGAAGAAAACAAGACTGATTGTGTAAGAGAGGGCTCATTGTAATTCGGTATACAAGAAAGTTCACCACATGTCCATTGTCAGGTTAGAATTTTTGGGTGTAAGATTATTGCAACTGAGGAGTTTACATTTGTCATATGTGGAGAATGCTAATATGGATCCTGTATGCTGTTTTTTTTTTTTTTTTTAAATAATTGTGATTGAGCAATGTAATAAGTCATTTGTTAAATCATCAGACTACTCGTTCTAAATGATAACAAGACTAGGTGCAACCTAGTATTCGGCTGGGCCGCCAAGTGCTGTATGAGAATGTGTGCCCAAGAAAAGGGTGCTAAATGAGGCAAAGCTCACGCAATTATATGAAGTGCTAGTTTAATAATGAGCTGGAGCTGATAAATTATTTACAAAGTAGGTGGGGAGAGTGTAGGAGTGGGAGAGTGAGAGTGTGAAAGAGTGAGTGAGTGTGAGTGAGATAGTGGGAGTAATTGAGAGTGAGGGATTGGGAGGTGGGGCGAGTCTTGAGTAAGGAAAACATGTCAAAAGCAAGTTTTACATTTGAATAGACAAAGAGCGAGGGTAAGGGTAGCATTTATTGATTTTGTGAATGTGAATTTGAGAGAGACAGCAGCAGCAGATGTAGGTAGCAGTTAAATTATGTATGTATGTTCCTGAATCGTAATGAAACAATAAACTTATCATTACAGTTGTGCTAATCGGGGACGTGACGTCACTTTCGCGAACACATGGCAGTTCCTATATATTGAGGGTGTAAGAACGAAGAACGTTTCCTTTTTTTCCCCATGTTTCTTCTTTGGGCATGTTATGGACAAAGAATCCAGTCTTGAGTAAAACGCTTCGTAAATATGTTTGAGTGAAGGAGTTGCCATGTGTTTACATAAAGCGTTAGACGATATTGGTGATGGTTGAATATGGTTAAGTATGTGTCCAAAAAAATTGAAATGCAATTAATTTTAAGGCGAGACACGGCAGGCAAAAACATGGATTTTTCATGCAGTGGTCAAATTTGAGATTTTGGGCTAGTTTACTCCTTGAATATGTATTCTTTCAAACTGCTATAAAGAAAACTAAAATTATAAATTTAGACGTTTATTTTATTACATTTTGTCTGCTTGCGGCATTAAGTTTCTTCCGAATTTACCAAAAAGTTAGCATTCCAACGCAACGAACAGTACTTCGCCTCTTCACTGAAGTCTGTCGTGTCCGGTACCGTTGTAAAGCTCTGATTCTCCTGCACAACACTGTGTAATCCAAATAAGGGTATTTCCTTTCTGTCAGTAACCAATCGTGAAAGTTCATGGGTGGATTTAAAGCTAATGACAAAATCTCATTGGCTACTGCTGGTTTCTGCTAACGTGATTCGCTCAGATGCATCACGTGGTGCGCTCTGACACTTCCGTCTTTAGCTTGCTGCGGAACCTTGGCTGCGTCCGAATAGTTAAATAATCACGTCCTATCGTCTAATTCCGAACCACTTTTCTTTAACCTCTGTGTAAAACGTCATGAGGTAAAGGAAAGGTGTAAAGGGGACTCTTTTACAGCTTAGGGAGAGAACCGCGCTAATAAGAGAATCCGAATGCACTTACACTAGGCACAGTGATCACCCACCTCCTGCCCGTCATGTTTGTTTGTTTGAGATTTGGTGGCATGTTCGCGTTCCCGTGCCGTGGTCAGCAATTAGTCAATCAACGCAATGCATGTGTTCCACGATCGTTCAAGTTGTTTAAATCAGATAGGACCATTTTAAACGTTTTTATGCAATTCCATTGCTTTCAACCCCTGAGTAAAGAAAAGCATGAAAAGTCTGGAGTCATAATTATTTCCATGTTACTAGTGGTGAAATCCACCGAAACGCATCTGAAACTGATAAACCTCCATGCACAAGTACTTCAATTCCGCCTGAGAATCTCGTACAAACGCGCTGGTTGAATGGTTGCTGACATACGGCACGGGAACGTGAATATGACACTTAAACGGCCAAATGCGTGAAAGTTGACAGCCTTTTGTCCTAATTGTGCTGCGCCAGGTCAATAAACATTGATACAGAAAATCATGGGTTCTGCAGCAGTTTATTGCTCGAGTGCAGTAATTGCAAAAGGGACACTAGTGCAGACGAAGCGTATTTACATCTACACCAGTCGTCTTCAACATTGTTCCTGGGGACCCACTGTGTATGCTGGCTTTTGTTCTAACCACAGTTGTAATCGCAGGATTTTAACGAGCTGTTCATTAGTCTTAATTAAGTGTATTTAATGTTTAGAGCAGTTATTTGCCCTCTTAATTCACAAGATAACAGAAATATCCATGTTTGCCATCCAGAATAAAAAAATGCCATACCCACATTGCTATGCATTGGAAATAACAACATAAAATGAGAGAAAACAATGTAACTAATCAAATTAAAGATGTTCTTGGCTCCTACTTGGTGAAAATTAATTGGCACATCATGACAAATTTATTCGACAAGCAAATGGTAAAGAGTCAAACCAGCTTTGTGTTAATCTCATTAATTCACCTGAAGTTTTTTGAAAGAACTTGGAACAGTCGTGTCCCTCAGCCCAATTTGGGGTTTACAGAGTTCCTCAGTGTATAATTTGATCAGTTTCAAATGTTACAATGCTGGAAATTTCTTGCAGTATAGAAATAAAACCACAATCTTCGAGGATATTTTATTCTTCATAGCATGTATGGATGCTTCTATGTAACATTTGGCTAAAAACAGTAAGTAACAACGCTAAATATGAAAAACAACTAATTAAGACATTAAAAACTTGTTAAAATCCTGTAATAACAATTGTGGTTGTAACAAAAATCAGCATACACAATGGGTCCCCAGGAACGATGTTGAAGACCTCTGACCTACACGATTGCAGAGTGAGAGTAGAAGTGATGTCGCGTTTGACGTGAGTTTTGTCTGCAAGTTTGTGCAGTGTAGGCCAATATGTTTATTAGTTGAATAACTACAGTTGTAGGCCTTAGATGCCTGTCATGTTATTAAATGATCAATTTTCATCAGCTTAAAAAATACCACATGACTATTAATAAGGGCCTGAACATGGATTCTGTTTGTGAGCAATTGTTTCCAACAGAAATGCATTAAATTGCCCTATGTAAATCTTTGAATGCCGTTTTCTCAAAACGAGTTTTTTGTCATACTCCAAGATTTGTTAATATATCATCCCTAGCCTGATTTATGAGACATTTTATTCCCAAAAATATGGTGAAAATTGATTTTTTTTTTTTTTTTAGGCCATGGACAGCATATTTTGATTTTCTCAGTCATAAAAGCAGATATCCTTAAATCCCTCTGTAATTGTTTTTTCATCTTATGTAAACAAAATGAAAAAACAATTTTGCACCTGGCTTTATCAGATGTTTAGATTTATCTTCCTAAAATATATGCAAATTAGCGCATATTTAATGAGATAATGCATAATTTGCATATTTAAACATAAAAATTTCAAAAACTTGTAATACATATTTTTTTCATACTATTGCAAGTAATCAACTGAGGAAGTTTCATGATGATATCTATTATTTAAAAATTTTACCCTATTCACCTGTAGTGTCTCGCCTTAAATGAATTTATGACCTATTGAAAGCTCTTGGTGTCAGCTACAAGGTCTTTTCAAGATCATGAGAATTGGCCGAGAAATAAGAAAGTTTTGGAATTTTATAGTGCCCCCAAATAGCGAATTGTTTGGAATTTATTTCAGTCACTGCAGATAAAAAAAAAAAGTGTTGCGAAGTGAGCAATTTATGTCAATTTTACCTCAAATATAGTAGACAGTAAAAAAAAAGATATAATCAATGTTTAAAGAAATTAAATAAAATACAAGAATTGAGGAAAGAAAGCATGAACGATTTTCATAAGTGACAGTTACAGCCTGACAGAGTATTGCACTTTGTCACATAGCTAATGTGATAATCAGAGGTTTATAAAGTACTGCAAAAAATAACTAAAAGTAGAAGTACCATTACTGAAAGTTACTTTGGTAAAAGTTGAAGTCTACCATAAGAAAATTACTTGAGTAAAAGTCTTAAAGTAGCTCACATTAAATGTACTTAGGTACCAAAAGTATTTTGTGAAAGAATATACTTAAGTATCAAAAGTGTGAGTATAAGTACAAAGTATTTTTCATCGTGAAAATTGTGAATAAAATCTAAATGCAATGACTTTCAGAATCACATGATCTAGTATGTTATTTACAAGAAAACATTGATAACATTTCAAATGTTGAAACTGAGACATTTTACATTTTTATCCACAAAATGACCGTATTTCAAATTTTCTGGCTGCAACAGGTCTCAAAAAGGTTGGGACACTGGCAAAAAAGGGCTAAAAAAGCAGTTAATATATAAGAGAATCAGCTGAAAGAACATTTATCAAGTAATTAAGTTCACTGGCATCAGGTATGTAACATGATTGGCTATAAAAGGGATGTCTTGGAGAGTCTCAGAAGTAAAGTTGGTCAGAGGCTCTCCAACCTGTGAAGGCTTGCATAAAAAAATTGTGGAATACTTTAAAAACAATGTTCCTCAACGTCAAATTGCAAAGGCTTTGAAGGTCTCATCATTGACAGTGCATAACATTATCAAAAGATTCAGAGAAACTGGAAAAATCTCTGTGCGTAAGGGACAAGGCCGAAGACCTTTACTGGATGCCCGTGATCTTTGGGCCCTCAGACGCCACTGCATCACTCACCGGCATGATTCTGTCATTGACATTACTAAATGGGCCCAGGAATACTTCAAGAAACCACTGTCTGTAAACACAGTCCACCATGCCATCCACAGATGCCACCTAAAACTCTATCATGCAAAAAGGAAGCCATTGTTGAGCATGATCCAGAAGCGCTGCCGTGTTCTGTTGGTCAAGGCTCATTTAAAATGGACTGTAGCAAAGTGGCAAAGTGTCCTGTGGTCAGACGAGTCCAAATTTGACATTCTTTTTGGAAATCATGGGTGTCGTGTCTTCCGGGCTAAAGAGGAGAAAGACCACCCCTCCTGTTATCAGCGTTCAGTTCAAAAGCCAGCATCTCTGATGGTATGGGGATGCATTAGTGCATATGGTGTGGGACACTTGCTTGTTTTAAAAAGCACCATGAATGCTGAAAGGTACATTTGGTTTTCGAGCTACATATGCTCCCCTCCAGATGACATCTATTCCAGGGAAGGCCTTGTGTATTTCAGCAGGACAATGCAAAACCACATACTGCAGCTATTACAACAGCATAGCTTCATAGTAGAAGAGTCCGTGTGCTCAACTGGCCTGCCTGCAGTCCTGATCTTTCACAGATTGAGAACATTTGGCGCATAATTAAATAAAAAGTCTGCAAAGGAGACCCAAAACTCTCCAGCAGCTGGAAGCCTGTATTAAACAAGAGTGGGATCAAATTCCAATGGCTTAACTCAAGAAACTTGTCCCCTCAATGCCCAGACACCTCTACTCTGTGTTAAAAAGAAGAGGGGATGCTACACCATGGTAAACAGGCCCCTGTCCCAACTTTTATGAGACCTGTAGCAGCCATCAAATTTGAAATGAGCTCATTTTGTGGATAAAATAGTAAAATTTCTCAGTTTCAACATTTGCTATGTAATCTCTGTTCTATTGTGAATAAAATACTGGCTGGTGTGATCTTAAAGTCATTGCGTTTGAATTTTATTCGCTATTTACACTTTGTCCCAACTATTTCGGAATTAGGGTTATAATTTTTTGGCTCATCGGTGTATATTTTATTGTCGCCAGTTGTGTTTCGTTTTGGAGGTTTCAACTACTCTTCAGAGTTGGACAGAATAATTTGACAATGACTCTTGCATGCCCTGGTGATGGGTCCTGTCCCCCATAACTATAGGAATTTAGTCTGTTAAATCTCTGGCGTGCAAGAAATCTTGCATACATTCCAAAGATGACCCTTTTTGGGACATTTAAGTCAAGCAGAGGGTCATGAACTGAGTGTACACCACTCCCAATTCCTTAGACAACAGAGAACACAAAGTTACAGCCTTGTGACCACCAGCATTTTTTTTTTTTTTTTTTTAAACAATTATTTATTTATTATTTTTTGTATCCCTGAATGCCGCCCAAGATCTGCCCATACCCGTTATGTTTTTAGGAGCAGCAGTAAGACTTTGCAATGGTATTTGATAATTCTCACAATATTCATGTTTGGTCTCATTACAAAGAGATAAAATTCATGGATCTCTTTATAAACATTCAGTAGTGCTCAGCTCTGCCACTAAAAACTTAAGGACATTTTAATTCAACAATGAACAATTTCATGAGAGGCAGTTTGTCATTGTTCACACCTTTTGGACCCCCACTGGTCCACTGATCAGCACAGCCTCCATTAATCCCTTCCCCTCCCTCTCACCACCGCCTTTCCTCTGTTCTTTGACCTTTTGTCACATAGTAGGTTCTGGGCTTTTTCCCAGACAGAAAACCAACAAGGAGTTCTCACGTCCTTTGAGTGGATTTTGATGTTGATATCTGCCTATTCCGTCAGGGAGATCTGGCTGTCTTTTGTCTCTGAAATTTGGGACAAACCCCCGCTTGGGGTTTGGTGTTTTCTTTCTTTACTTCTTTGATTGTTTGTGTCTGTTTAATTCTTGTTTAAGGTAGCTGACCCTCACCTGTGGACACAAAAGTTGTATTCTGTTGCGAATTATATTAAATGTCCTACTTTTGAATCAAACTCTTTGATAAACGTTGATTCAACAGTTTGCTCTGCCTATCAACAAATTCAGCGATTGAATTGTCCATTTCTTTCTTTGATAGTAATTAATACATTAAACTGAATATATTTATTTTACATATTTGATCAGTGGGGGGTTTTAATATTTGCATTTGTATTTGGTATTCAGAGTACCAGACAGTAAAAGAGGGCGCCTTTCTGCTAAAACTGCTGGATTAAGAAATTGTGCATAATTCAATGAAACTTCTCTTCTGCAACATTTTATTGCGTTATTATTTCTGTTTCGGTATTACAAGAGGTACCTAAACCACACGAATAAGCACCGGAAGAAAACAGAGTTCTTTGAACCTGTGCCAGCAGGATCCGGCACAAATTAAGCCCTGTTAATGACCCTTTTCTTGACTCAAATGGCTTTTAAGGGTCATTGTCATTTTTGGAATGCCTTCAGGAGTCTGTGCAGGGCAGAGATCAAACAGACAAATTTCCTATAGGTAAGGGGAACAGGGCCCGCACAAGTCATTACCAATCACATTATTCTGTTTGCCTCTAAGGTTTGGTCAAAAGTACTAAAACTAAATGCTAGTTTCCCAAACTGTGATCCTCTGAGATCCTTTGGTCAGCCAAACAATCCTCACAGTGTGTAGAGACAGAGTATATCAGTCTTCTTCCAGGCTGATTCTCTTCCTCTCTTGTTGTTTTAAACTTTATTATTGCCGTTGTTGCAGAAATAGGGATTTTCAGCTGTTTATAGATTTACTTGTATCAATTTCCTGATTTGCGTTGCTCGACAGCTTTTTGTCGCACATCATCAATGTGGTCTCGTGCCTTTGCTATGGTGATGAAAAGAATTTGGCCAGTGTCAGCTCATAGTGATACATGGTTGATTTCTTAAAAGTTCCTAATCAAACAGGTGAACCTAAAAATGCAAAATGTTCCTGTAAATACGTATGCTTCAGTTTGGTTTTCATGGTAGGATTTTGTAGGGGCACCAATAATTGTGGCACACGATTTGGAGAAAAATACTTGTTGAATCTCAACATTTGCTTTTCTTGAAATAATTCTACTTCAATGAGAAGGTAAGATTTTTGTTAATATTTTGAGTGAAAGAACAAGAACATGAATGGCAAAGACATTTTTCACAGCCTGTTTTACTCAAAATCACGACTGGTGCCTATAATTTTTGAGGGTATTGCAGAAGTTCAATAAAGAAATGCTTCCATAGCTGTGGTGGCCAACTCTGGTCCTGGAGAACTGATGGTTGTGTTGTTTTTGTTTTCACCAATGTCTTTAGACCAAAAAAACACAAGGTGAGTTGACTGTGATCAACTGCTCTAGTTGATCAACTAAGTTCTGAGTAATAACAAAAACCAGCAGTTACTGCGGCTCTCCAAGAGCAGGGTTGAGCTGCTTTACAGATTATGTTGATTAGTTTGGTAATTGTTTTAACATTTTAATGAAAATACTGTTTCAAAATGTACTGACTGGAAAAAAGAACTGTTTATGATGGTTTTCTTTAGGCCTCAGTCTGAGCACATCGGTGAAACTGTTCCGTGCAACTGAGCTCTCTCCGTTGCTGTACTCCTTGTTCACACTGTCAGTGGGTGGGGCCCTGGCCTTCGGCCTGTGCTTCTCTGAGTTTCTGCTGGTCTCCCGCACCTCCAGCCTCACTCTCTCCATTGCCGGCATCTTTAAGGTGAATCTGCCACTCTTTTCTGTAGTATCCTGGGAGTGACGTAATCTACATTCTGTCCCTCATTTGTCTTTTTATATTCTGTATATTCTCTCCGTCCATTCTCGCACCGAGCTCAGCTTATCATCTCTTTCTTGACACAAAAAAACATTTATTCTCTTAATGAAGACCTTGGTTTCTTGAATACCTGAGTTTTCATACTTGTCTCATTAAACCTGAATTTCCCCTATTTTGTGTTTGTAGGAGGTGTGTACGCTGCTGTTAGCTGCACGGTTAATGGGAGACAAAATCACCTCCGTGAACTGGCTGGGATTTGCCATCTGTCTTTCTGGGATCTCTCTGCATACGGGCCTGAAGACCTATTACTCCAAAGGTGGGGCATCTGACTGCCTCTGAGCCCCAGCTATACTGTCTGGCTTATTATAATTCTGTTATACTTCTGTTAGTCAGAAGTTGATATGAATGGCTCACGTGCATCTGTGTGCTTCAGATAAGGGCTTCATCCTCCGACAGCTGCCTAGTCAGGACAGCAGGGATCTGGAGCTGCCCCTGCTCCGAAGCGGCCTGGCAGAGGGAGATGACCGAGGGGAGAGCTTTGATGAAGAGGAGGAGCAGGAGATCCTGCACTGAGGCAGAACCAACAGAGATGGGAAGGACTAACACACTTTAGAAAGTGCAACAGGAAAGGCTGATGCTGTTCTGTGAATATTCTCCATATGGGAGAACTGAACCGAGAGGGTGGCAAGACTCAAAACTCCAATGCAGCAAGCGTTTTTTTTTTGTTTTGTTTCTTTATTTATCATCCAACATTTCTCCCAAAACTTGCACCATCTGTCGGGGTGAACATCTTTTCGTAGGATAAATAACTTTCCAGTGTGCAGGACACCATAGTGAAAGGAAGGGATTTTTTCCCCATTTTACACACCTGGATTTTAGGAACAAGTTTTGTGCAATGGATGAGTTTTACGTTACATTACAGAGTCCCCTGTGCTTGTTTGAAGAACCAGGCTGCCGACTTTTTTCTCAATGCAGCCTTTTGTTTGCGTTAATTGTAATTTGGTCCAGTGGAAGAGGCACTGATGGCACTTTAGGGCATTTGAATAATTTTGTTCTGAATAAATGAACTGGATGTTTCCCTCTGTCTTCGATTTTGTGTTGTCATCAGTATGTATACAAAGGCTTGTGTCCTTTGATGCCTCTGATATAATTTCATGTCAAATTGAAAGAAAATTCAGTTTTATTCATAAGTCTCATTTGGAGCTGTGAGCTGTTTTGACGAAAGGTCTCCATTTAACTTTGTTTACTCAGAGCTTAAATCTATTAGGGACTTTATTCATCATGACGATGGGGCTTTGCTTCTGTGGAAGATAATGTGATTTTTTTTTTAATAGGAGACGTATAGCTACGTGTCTGTTTCCCTTTTTTTCTTCATAAGGAAACAGAAGAGGGCTTCTACATTATGTTTATCAACAGGTAAGTCGTCCAGATAATTTGTACATTTCTGATGGTGTGTTTTTCAGATAAAACCTCAGATTTCATTCGTGTGTGCTTGAAGTTGAACCTACAGAGTTTTGTGTTCTCTGCACACACCACAGAATTAGGGACATTAGCCAGCTGGCTGCTTCATTGATGGCTGCACGCCCAATCTCCACACTTTGAGGTTCACTCCTGCAGAGTCCTTGAGGGTTTTGGGCAGTCCCACAGTCAATTTGTCAGGTGCATGAGGGCTCACTTGCTGGTATTTCGAGTCTTTCTTGAACATTTTCTGCAAGTCTGCGTTTCTACAAACTTCTACAGACCTGTGGAGAATACCCACAATTTATAGTGTTCTGATGTTAAAAATCAGTATGGAAGCATGAAAAGAAAATGGTAAACCAATGAGCAACTTTGTAACAAGAAAAAGAAAAAAACATGGCACATGTAATTAGCAGAATGCATATTTATTACATCAACAATTACTTTTAATTTACATTCAACCTCTTTCAGCCTAAAGGGAAAGTGGGTGAAATTTTGGCTGTTTTGACTACGGTTACAAAAAGGGCTGCATTTCAAAAACCATAAATCCTACACATATGGTTCAAAGCTCTTTTTTTTTTAACTGAAGAGTTTCACTTAAGACCTAAAAGTCATTTCTAACCAGTTCTTTTTTTAACTGGAGAACTTCACTTTTATGACCCAACAGTCATTTTTCACCTAACTCTAGTTTATAATGTAAATCTTGTTTTCATCCACTTATGTAAAGAGAATGTTTAAAAATTCTAATTTTGGAGATTTTTTGCCGATGAACAGCAGCAGGTATGGAGGAAATGACACCTGCATGTATGTCCTCAAAATACAGTGCTGTGAAAAAGTATTTGCCTCCTTCCTGATTTTTTTTTTTTTTTTTTTGCATATTTGCATATTTGTCCCACTTAAATGTTTCAGATCAACAAACAAATTTTAATATTGGACAAAGATAACCAGAGTCAACACAAAATGCAGTTTTTAAATTTTGATTTCATTTGTTAAGGGAAAAAAGCTATTCAAACCTACCTGGCCCGATGTGAAAAAGTAATTGCCCCAAAACTTAAACCCACCCTCGGCGACCACTGCAATCAGGCGTTTGCGATAACTAGCAAGGAGTTTTTCACATAGCTATGGAGGAATTTTGGCCCACCCTTCCTTGCAGAATTGTTTTAATTCAGCCACATTGGAGGTCTTTCGAGCATAAATGGCGTGTTTAAGGTCATGCCACAGCATCTCAATTGGATTCAAGTCCGTACTTTGACTAGGCCACTTCAAAACCTTAATTTTGTTTGTTTTTTTTTTAGTCTGTTGTGTTTCAGATCATTGTCCTGCTGCACAACCCAAGTGCGCTTGAGCTTGAGGTCACAAACTGATGGTGGGACATTCTCGTTCAGGATTTTCTGGTAGAGCGCAAAATTCACGGTTTTACCAATTGGGGCAAGTCGTCCAGGTTTTGAAGCAGCAAAGCAGCCATAGACCATCACGGTACCACCAATATGTTTGACTGCTGGAATGATTTTTTTTTTAATGAAATGCTGTTTTAGTTTTACGCCATATGTATCGGGACGCATACTTCCAAAAAGTTAAACTTCTGTCTCGTCAGTCCACAGAATATTTTGCCAAAAGTCTTGGATCATCAAGATGTTTTTTGGCAACTGTGAGATGAGCCTTTGTGTTCTTCTTGGTCAGCGGTGGTTTTCGCTTTGGAACTCTCTCATGGATGCCATTTTTTCCCAGTCTCTTTCTTATTATTTAATCATGAACACTGACTAACTGAGGCAAGTAAGGCCTGCAGTTCTTTAGAAGTTGTTCTGGGTTCTTTTGTGGCCAGCCTCCTGGATGAGTCGTTGATGCGCTCTTGGAGTAATTTTGGTAGGCTGACCACTCTAGGGAAGGTTTGCCACTGTTCTAAGTTTTCTTCAGTTGTGAATAATGGCTTTCACCGTGGTTTGCTGGAGTCCCAAAGCCTTGGAAATGGCTTTGTAACCCGTTCCACACTGATGGATGTCATTGACTTCGTTTCATATCTGTTCTTGAATTTCTTTAGATCACAGCATTGTGTGTTGCTTTTTGTGATCCTTTAGCCTACTTCACTTTGTCAGACAGGTTCTATTTAGGTGATTTCTTGATTGAACAGGTCTGGCAGTAATCAGGCCTGAGTGAGGCTAGTGAAATTGAATTAAAAAATGTGGTTAATCACAGTTAATTCATGATTTAACGGGGGGGCAATTAGGGCCGGGTAGGTTTGGATATCTTTTTTTCCCTCAATAAATGAAATCATCATTCAAAACTGCATTTTGTATTTACTCGGGTTATCTTTGTCTAATAGTAAAATTTGTTTGATGCTCTGAAACATTTAAGTGTGGAAAAATATGAAAAAAAATAAATCAGGGAGGGGTCAAATACTTTTTCGCGGCACAGTAGGTTAGAAAAAATCGTGTTGAAAGCTCTGACCTTTTCAAATTTTTGAGTAGTATGTCAAAACATGAACAAGAACAAATTTTCACCTGTTTTTTTTTTTTTTTTTTTATCTGGTTTCATAGAGACCCCAGTGTCTCCTACAATTTAAAGGTCAGGAATATGATTTGATGCTTTTTGAATATTACAGAAGTACACCTTTACCACAAAACAGTATTAACAATGCATGTCATAAAATGTTGAAAAAAATGCAGAACGGCTGCTTGCAACCGTGATAAGACACTAGCCAATTCCATTATATCCAGTGGTGGTAGTGTTTTCCGTTTGTGTTGTCACATGGTAACATGTACCACCCCTGGCAAAAATTATGGAATTGACTAACTTGGAGCATGTTTAGCCGACTTCTTTACTTCATTGCAAATAAATCGCTCTGACACTTTTGTTTTTAAGCTGAACATTCTGGCTCCGTGAAACACCTCAAACAAATGAAATTATCGTAATTAATGGCATATTTTTTCGGATTAAGTAGAGGAAAAAATGACAGAATCCCTCACTTTTTGGGAAAAAATAATGACTTATGTCCTCATCACTGAGCCCCTTGAAGTGAAGGTAAACTGCAAGTGCAAATGACTTGAGAAGGAGGTGTGAGTAGACAGTGTGAGTTAATGAGATAGCTAGTTGGATAAGGGATAGACAGATGACAGACAGAAGTCACGTTTTCCTCGTGGAGATGGTTTGCCAGGTTTCTCTAAAGCAGTGGTTCCCAAACGCGTCTTATTACACTTATAAAAAATATCTGCAATTTAATCTCAGCACACATCTAGTCCCATTGCCATATTACAAGAACCAGAAAAACTGCTACTCGACCTTGCCTGATGCAACAAAAGAGGTCTTGGGTAATACTAAAAGCACTTACATGGAAATTAGACAATTGGGGCAATTCCATGAAAAGAGGGACATGATGAGCAAAAATTAAGTCTCTGTTTAACATCCAGTAAAGGGGCTCAATCTATCCACAAAACCCCTAACTTTAAGAAACATACAGTATCTCACAAAAGTGAGTACAGCCCTCACATTTTGACAATTAATTGATTATATCTTTTCAAGGCACAACGTTCCAGAAATGAAACTTGAATATATTCTAGAGTAGTCATTGTACAATATGTGTTGCAGTGTAGATTTACTGCACTGTCCAAATAACAGAACAAACAGTCATTATTTCCAAAATGGGTGGCAACAAAAGTGAGTACACACCCCAATTGGTAATGATCAACCAAGCAATGAAACCTGTTTTATTCACCATGTTCATGCTTTTGTCTGTTCAACTGGGCCATATGAGGTTGTGTAACATGTATAAAGTTTAATTTGTGGTGCTTTGGGTGCAATGCTCTCATTCTGGTCACTGGATGGTCAACATGGCACCTCATGGGAAAGAACTCTGAGGATCTGAAAAAGAGAATTGTTGCTCTCTACAAAGATGGTCTAAGATACAAGAAGATCTGTGAAACCATGAAACTGAGCTACAGCACGGTGGCCAAGGTTATTCAGCGGTTTTCCAAGACGGGTTCTACTCAGAACAGGCCTCGTCAGGGTTGACCGAAGAGGTTAAGTCATCGTGCTCTGCGTCAGGTGCACAAGTTGGCTTCAGAAAACAGACGCAGGAGTGCTGACAGCATTGCAAACGTGGTTGCAGCAGTGGGAGAACAGCCTGTCAGTGCTCAGATCATACGACGTGCACTGCACCAAGTTGGTCTGCATGGCCGTCAGCCAAGACGGAAGCCTTTTCTGAAGCTAGCTCACAAGAAAGCCTGAAAACAGTTTGCTGAAGATGACCAGTCCAAGAACATGAACCACTGGAACCATATTCTGTGGTCTGATGAGACCAAGATAAACTTGCTCGGCTCTGATGCAATCCAGCATGTGTGGCAGCGCCCTGGTGAGGAGTACCAAAACAAACGTGTACTGCCTACTGTCAAGGTGGTGACAGCATCATGGTCAGGGACTGCATGAGTGCTTCTGGTCCTGGGGAGCTGTGCTTCATTGATGGAATAATGGATTCCAACACGTAGTGTGACATTCTGAAGCAGAACACGATGCCCTCCCTTCGGAAACGGCAGTTTTCCAACATGATAACGACCCGAAACACACCCCCAAGATGACAGCTGCCTTCCTGAAGAAGCTAAAGGTGAAGGTGATGGCGTGGCCAAGTAGATTTCCAGACCTGAATCCCATTGAGCATCTGTGGGGCATCCTCAAGAGGAAGGTGGAGGAGCAGCAGGTGTCCAACATCCTCCAGCTCCATGATGTTGTCATGGAGGAGTGGAGGATGATCCCAGCAACATGTGCAGCTCTGGTGAATTCCATGCCTAGGAGAATCAAGGCAGTGCTGGACAACAATGGTGGTCACACTAAATATTGACACTATGGACACAATTTGGCATGTTGACGGTGAGGTGTACTTACTTTTGTTGCCACCCATTTTGGAAATGGTGACCATTTGTTCAGTTATTTGGACAGTGCAGTAAATCTACATTGCTACACGTATTGTACAATGACTACTGTAGAATATATTCAGGTTTAATTTCTGTAACGTTGCCCCTTGAAAAGATACAGTGCCATGAAAAAGTATTTGCCCCCTTCCTGATTTCTTATTTTTTCACATATTTGTCACACTTTAACGTTTCAGATCATCAAACAAATTTTAATATTAGACAAAGACAACCCAAGTAAATACAAAATGCAGTTTTTAAATGATGATTTCATTTATTAAGGGGGAAAAAGCTATCCAAACTTACCTGGCCCTATGTGAAAAAGTAATTGCCCCCTAAATCCTAATTGTGTGCCACCCTCGAGGACAACAAGTGCAATCAAACCATTTCATTAACTGGCAATGAGTCTTTCACATCGCTGTGGTAGAATTTTAGCGCAGTCTTCTTTGCAGAATTGTTTTAATTCAGCCACATTGAAGGGTTTTTGAGCATGAACAGCCTGTTTAAGGTCATGCCACTGTATCTCAATCGGATTTAAGTCCGGACTCATACTGGGGTACTCCAAAATCTTCATTTTTTTTTTTTTTTTTTTTTTTTTTTAAGCCTTTCAGAGGTGGACTTGCTGGTATGTTTCGGATCATTGTCCTGCTGCATAACCCAAGTGCAAGTGCTGGAGGTCACAAACTGATGATTGGACATTCTCCTTCAGGATTTTCCGTTAGAGAGCAGAATTCATAGTTCCATCAATTACGACAATTCGTCCAGGTCCTGAAGCAGCAAAGCAGCCCCAAACCATGGCACTACCACCACCATGTTTGACTTTTTGTATGATGTTCTTTTTATGAAATGCTGTTTTAGTTTTACGCCTGATGTAACCGGATGCACACCTTCCAAAAAGTTCAATTTTTGTCTTGTCAGTCCACAGAATGTCTTGGGGATTATCAAGATGTATTTTGCAAATGTGAGACGAGCCTTTGTGTTCTTTTTGATCAGCAGTGGTATTCACCTTGGAACTCTCCCATGGATGCCATTTTTGCTCAGTCTCTTTCTTTTTGTTGAATCATGAACACTGACTTTAACTGAGGCAAGTGAGGCCTGCAATTATTCAGATGTTGTTCTGGGTTCTTTTGTGACCTCCAAGATGAGTCGTCGATGCGCTCTTGGAGTAATTTTGGTATGCCGGCCACTCCGGGGAAGGTTCACGACAGTTCCAAGTTTTCTCCATTTGTGGATAATGGCTCTCACCGTGACTCGTTGGAGTCCCAAGGCCTTAGAAATGGCTTTGCAACCCTTTCCAGGCAAATAATAGTCAATTTATTTGTTTCTCATCTGTTCTTGAATTTCTGTAGTTCGTGGTATGACATGTTGCTCATTTAGCCTACTTCACTTTGTCAAACAGGTTCTATTGAAGGATTTCTTGATTCAACAGGTCTGGCAGAAATCAGGCCTGGGAGTGGCTAGTGAAATTGGACTCAAAAAATGTGGTTAATCAAAGCTGATTCATGATTTAACAAGGGTGGTGAGGGGGAATTACTTTTTCATATAGGGCCAGGTAGGTTTGGATAGCTTTTCCCCTTAATAATTGTGATCGTCATTTAAAAACTAAATTTTGTATTTACTCGGGTTAACTTTGTCTTATATTAGAATTTGTTTTTTTTTTTTTTAGATTATTTTTTTGGGAATTTTTCCTTTATGTGACAGTTATATAGTGTAGAGAGACAGGAAGGTTGGGGAGAAGAATGGGGGAAAGACATGCAGCAAATGACCTGAGCCGGAGTCGAACCCAGGTCGCTGCGGGGAAGGACACAGCCTTTATGGTACGCGCGCTTAGACCGATGAGCCACCGGGGCGCCCCATATTAGAATATGTTTGATGATCTGAAACATTTAAGTGTGAAAAATATGCAAAAAAGTAAGATATCAGGAAGGGGGCAAATACTTTTTCATGGCACTGTATAATAAATTAATTGTTGAAATGTGAGGGGTGTACTAACTTTTGTGAGATACTGTATATATTCATGGCCGTTTCACTATTTTTCAGCAAGAGTTTTGCATCCAAACAGATGGTGCGAATTTTACCCTGAAATCGGCCCAAAATCAGGTAATTAGGACCTTTGAAATTACCAGTAACTAAATGGGTATTACAATTCATATCTTTCAATTTGTTATACCAAGAGCATCAATTTAAAGAAGATGGGAGCTTGAACCCTCATGTGGAAGTTTGCTGGCCAGAAGTTAGGGGTGACTTAATCTTCCCGGTCAATGTAACGTCCGTCATGGAAATTCTGAATTATTTTTATTGGATGAAACTGAGATGGAATATTGACTTAACCTTTTCAATTCTCTAAGCTGTAGCCAAGGCAAAGTTAATAATGGACAAAGTCTGCCTGAAAGTTTGGCACATAAGATTTGGCAGGAAATCTAAATCCATAACATCCGTCACATGTAACGTCCGGCACAGAAAAAGGAGTCCTATAACATCAGTCACGTCCCCAGAGAATGGAGGAATGCTCAACTTATCTAGACAATAAAAGGGAAAGAAGGAATTTTTGCCATGTTTTTATGTTGTTGAATTGGGGCTCAAATGTGTAATTGTACTCATTTCTGAAGGATGAAGTTCTACTCAGATTGACATTTGATTGTCAAAGGTTGTCAAAGACTGTCACAAGATTTTCAACATTAACTGGGTTTTATTATACTCTTTCAGCTTTTTGGAGTAAATTATAGTTCCACTAATTATTCAAAGACAGCAGCTGCAGCAGGGCAAAATTTACCCATGATGCTATTGTACTTCTATCATTTCCAAGGCCATGAAGGCAGGCTTTTTTTGAAGTGCTCAATTTCAAATTTCATAAAGCAACATCATAACTAATGGTCTGCATCCAGTTATTCTGTGTATTTAACAATAGGATTGGACAAGGACAAGGATTTTATAAATCATTTAGAAGGCATAAATACAGGTTTTCTGTGAAAATGAGGCACATGCACAGATTGGGAAGGCAGTGCGCCATGCACGTATGGCGCTTAATTAAAGAAAATGGCGTATTAAAAAAAACTACTTACTGGGCCCCTAGGGCGACTGAGCAGCATAATGACGTTTATCCCATAAATGATAAAAAATGGGTGTGATACAACCCATTAGATACAGCTTTGGTAACACACACGTGTAATACAGCTTTCTCATGTCACAATTGTTCAGATTCTGTCCATTAGCAAACGTCAAACAAATATTTTCACATGGCCAATTCTTCTGGAAATGTTCACCATCGCTGGTGTTTGCATCTAGTTGACAGTCTATTGAATTCAATGGGATGAATAATTAGTTAGCTTGCATGCTCCCACACGGAAAGAACCTATATAAACATATAGGTTTTAATATAGGGCCACATATAGGTTTCGCATATATGCGACATACATAAAATTGGCCGTTTTCATATATTACAGGTACATATAGGTACATATATATTATATGTACGTATAGGTACATATATGTACTTATATGTACATATAATATATGAAAACGGCCAAGTAATCCTACATTCTTTTTTTTTTTTTTTTTTTGGCATTTCCAATCCCACCCAAATCTGGCATATCCAATTAGGGAAGTACGTACAAATTCTTCAGTTTATTTGCATGTGCGGCCCCCTGTTGACAAATCAGTAGAGCGTACTCAGCCCGCGACCGTTAGTGATTGCTTTTTATACATTTACTAGGCGAAGTTTTGCAAGGTCAGAATGAGGGCAGAGAATGATCAAATGTCAGAGTGGTCAGAATTTTATTTATAAGCGCCTGTCTAACCAACAGGACGCGACCAGGGGAACTCTAATCTACATACCCCTTCCTAGCAGGCCCTTCGCAATTTGCATCCCTGTAGTGCATTGGCCAGTTGCGCGCTACTTCTGAAAAGAGCTTCCGACCACTGCTGGTTGATACAAGGTGGGGATTAAAACCTATATGTTTATATAGCTTCTTTCCGTGTGGGAATTGAAGAATCCTTGTTATTTCATCCCTGTAGGAAAAACTCTGGGACCTTTAGTTGCTATACAAGCATCTCAGATAAAAGACAAGTGTCTGTTCATTAAAACTGTGAACAGAAATGTAGACTTTGTCTTCAAATTCATTAACCACAGTGAAATGCTCAAATAGATGTGGGGATGAAAATGACTTTTGAAAGGCATGTTTACTTGAATGTATGTTCTTCTGTGTACTTATATTTTGTTATTTTTGTTTTATTTTGCTACATTTAGACTAAGGACCTCTGAGCCATATTCATCTAGAAACTGCATTACAGACAAAATAGAAAACATTGCATTTGGTGGATGTAACAGTGTAGTTTATAACCTTTCAGTGGATGCGTATGAGCTGTAATGATGTGAATCCAATTTTATCTAATGTGGTGAATCTGGCAGTGACCTAAACTTGAAAAAATGCTTAATTGATGAAATAAACATAATCCAACCATTTTGTTTTTATACATTTCCTTCTCTTCCACAATACACAACTCAATCTTCATAGAATGGAAATAAGTATGGTCAAGAAAGAATTGATGACCTTGTTATTGTTAATATTTCAGGAAAAAAAATGTAACAAATAGTATTAGATTTTTGTATCATAGCTTTTTGTCTCCTCTGACTTGCCATAGTTAATAATGACTGGTTTACACATTACATGCCGTTGTCACATGTCAAAATGTATTTAGGATCAAATGTGATCCCAATTTCACGTGTTCACATGCGATTAATAAGTTATTGCGTGAAATTCTTGTTATTTCTGTAAGGGACTTTGGACTAATATGCAGATATTACCTTGAGAATAAAAATATGAGCTAGGCATCATGTATTACAGTTGCAAAAGTGAGATATATGCTATACAATAGGTATGACAAACAGAACCTGCCACTGGGTATATGAGCTATATAGGAGACATATACCTTGTATGTACATATAGGACCTATATGTGGAAATAAAGAAGCGATATAGGAGACCTGTATGCCCTCTATAAGCACATATATGTACCTGAATTTGGCCTATATGCGGCATATATGGGCATATATGCTACATATATGCAGCATATAGGTTGCATATATGCGCATATATGTTCATATAGATTCTTTCCATGTGGGCTAACCCTTTTGGCCAGTAATGAGTTACACATGTAACTGTCATCGTAAGCACTTGAATTTAATGATTTAATGGCGAAAAGCATTAGCATGCTAGCTGGCAAATTATTCATCCCATTGACTTTAAAGGTCTCCTATTATGCTATTTTTAGTTGTTTACAATATGTCCGGCCAATGGGTCTAGGGTGAAGTTGCCTTCAGCCGTCGACTTCCAGGCTGCTCAGCCTGTCAGGACGCATAAAGACCCTCCCCAAGTACAACCAATCCGCTCACGAGGCAGCCAATTAAATTCGAATTCCTCTCCTCGAAGCGGAGCAGGCTTAAGAACATCAATATTATTAAAAACGAATGCATTTAATAGTGAGTTTTCTCATTAAAGGAATTGATTTGTTAGGTAACGTTAGATATTTCAGCTATTTTGATTATGTTAACCAATGCAAACAAGTGCTATTCTTTTTGTCTTAGTTAACATATAGACCTAACCTTAGCTAAACAGGTCATACTTGTTAACTTAAATACTTCTACAATATAACTTCAAGTATAACTCTATTTATTTCTATTGGATGAGCTTCTTAAAAACTTCAACTGCAAGTTGCTGTAACGTTGGCTGCCTTCAAGGCTGATTGTAGAGACTAGTGCCTTGCAAGCTGGTTAAAAGGCTAATGTTGATTTAATATTGCATAATCTTCAAGAGTATTGCCTCAGATGCCTTCAAGGCTGATTGTGGAGCACTAGTGCCTTCCACGCTGACCATAGAGACTAGTGCCTTGCAGGCTGGTTAGAGGGCTAATGTTGATTTCCTATTGTATAATCTTTTATGGCCGATGATATTCGCACTTACACGTGTGGCCAATGCTGAATTTTTTTCTTGGCCACGCTTCGCACTTATACGTGTGGCCAATGCTGAAATTTTCCCTTGGCCACAACTCAAAAAAAAAAAGTTTGTCCACGAAAAAAATTTTGGCTTTGGACATTCTTAAAATAAGTGTGGGCAATGGAGCAATGTGCATCTTGGCCACACGTATAAGTGCGTCTAACGCGAATTTCGATTAATATTTGTGCTTAGACACACTTAAATAAGTGCGAATAGTCACTTCGATCTTGGCCTAATAGTATTCAGTCAGATGCCTTCAAGGCTGATTGTAGAGACTAGTGCCTTGCAGGCTGGTTGGAAGGCTAATGTTGATTTCATATTATATAATCTTTAATAGTAGTCCGTTAGATGTAGTAGTAGTAGTAGTAGTAGTAGTAGTAGTAGTAGTAGTCTCGGTCAGCCTTGAAGGCTGTACTGGGATTTAATACTTGCTTTAAAGCTGCTGTATCTGATTTGGTCGTTTTCGGAGCTTCTTGTCCGAAGCCTATGTAAGCAGTCCCCGCCCCCCATCCCCAAGCACTCACAGGAACACGCATCAGTTTCAGACAGAGCCAGAAGAGAGTAGCGTCTCAGTTACAATACGAGTATAATATAAACAGACACTCTCCGTGATTGTCATGTGAAAGCCTCACTGAAATCATGGACCAACTGCACATTACATTCATGCAGAAGCTGCGACACGCATAGCTTTTTGAAGGTATTAGCTAAACCTAGCTAGTGTCCTATAGCCGCACATGCTATCGTTACACAGTTAAGCAAGCTGTAGCCGGCCACAAATGATATAAACTGAAATAAACTATAAAATGTCATAAACTGACATTAGCCCCAGCAAACAGGTAACCCTGAAGGAATGTTCCCTGAAGGTTCCCTAGAGGTTATTTTTTAAATGTTCTCTAAAGGTTCTCTGAAGCATTTTTTTAAAAACCTTTAAAAGTCCCACCCTGAACATGTCTACATGACAATATCCTGTCATAGTCATAGCGCCCCCCGGTGGTAACAGGAAGTGACCTTTCTTTACTCTACCATGTACTGATCCAACATTGTTGATCCCACCAACTTTATTCCACTACCAAGATGTGCACAATAAGTTGGTGAAGCTACATTATGAAGACTGGGAAGCTACGAGCAATGGCGTCTGTCTGCCAGCGTGGCGACTAACGATCCCTGGCCATCAAATTACGTTTGGCTTTTACATGGCTTTAACAAAGTCATTACCTCATGAAAATTCATGAACACGTCAGGAATGGCAAGCACTTACATATGATTGGGGAGTTGCCCATACCGAGTCAAAATGGCTCCATAGCGCCCCCTAGAAAATTTCAACAAAGCAGCCCTTGAACCTTCTTTAACCAGGTTGCCGCTATCCAATTGTTTTCAATGGGCATCTGCACCCGTCAGGATCTCGTCACCACCCCCAACGTGCACAAGGGTGCGAGGGCCCGTTCATTGCTGCTTGCAGTTTTAATTATTTTTTTTTTTTTCTCCTCCAAATTAATCTCATTTTTGAGGGGCAAAAGGTGAACGGGAAGGCATGAAACTTTGCGAACATACTAGAACTGGCGAAAAATTTGATATTTTTGGGGTCTCATGCTGGGATGCAAAAAAAATGGCTCAGTAGCGCCTCCTTCTAACATTTGACGACAGAGCCCTCGAAGCTGGTTTCACCTACATGTACGAAACTTGGTAGGCACATATAACATCTCAAGATGTACAAAAAATCTCTTTGAGCCATACTCCAAACCCAACAGGAAGTCGGCCATTTTGAATTTTATGTGAAATTTTGGTGCATCTTTGGCCATTTTCAGGGGTCGTACTTTAGAGAACTCCTCCTAGAGATTTGAGGTGATTGACTTTGAATTTGGTCTGTTCCATCTACAGACATGTCACACCAAACGATGCTCAAAGTTTGAGTTTTCGTCAAACCGTATGACCGTGGCATGGCATCAAATTTACACATTTCGCCACCAAACAGGAAGTAGTTAATAACTCAGGCTTTCATTTTCCAATCTGCCCCAAACTTAATATGATAACTCAGAGTGGTGTCCTGATGAGATCCATTTGCCAAAAATTGCTTTTCTTCATAGCGCCGCCTACTGGCAACAGGAAATTTCATGTTTTATATGTTGTTGTGCCGCTCCTAAACAGTTGAGCATATCGACTTCAAATTTTGGCCAAAAAGTCCTAAGTCTCTGATGATGCTCTGTAGTGAAAACTGTGACTTTTTGTAAAAGGGTTTGGCCATGGCGCCGCAGCGAATTTTGATGATTCAACATGAAAAAATAAAGTGTCGTAACTTGACACCACATAGTCAGATCTTTTCAAAATTTCACACATTTGATGAGAGTCTAGACCTGAAGACATGTACAGACCAATTTTGAATAATGAATATTGCCCCATCTAGTGGTAACAGGAAATCACTATTGTTATATTTTCACGTCCTCCTCTTAGCAGATTCACCAAATCCACTTCATATTTGCTTAGAATAGTCCCAAGACCTTGGTGATGCTCAAAAAATAAAGCTTGTGAGTTTTTATCAAACGCCGTTGCCTTGGCCACAAATCCTTCACCATGAAAGACGAAGTAATTTTTTAAGGGCTAAGGATGTATAATATCGCTCAAAAGTTTGCACACGTCTGAAGTCCTTAAATGTGCTATTCCATATGATTTATTTGCTTTGGTGTCCCAAGGGGGCTGAGTAGTGCCCCCTAGGAAAAAAAAAAAAAAAAAAAAAAAAATCAGCCCCCGCGTCCCGTTTTACCTAGAGATATAAAAATTAAAAGGCAGGTGTAACAGCCCAGGACCTACAAAAAAGTCACTTGGAGCCATACCCTAAACCCAACAGGAAGTCGACCATTTTAATTTGAATGTGCAAATTTGGTGCCTTTTTGGCCATTTCCAGGGGTCGTACTTTAACAAACTCTTCCCAGAGATTTCATCTGATTGACTTTAAATTTGGTCTGTACCATCTACAGACATTTGACACCAAACAATGCTCAAAGTTTCTTATTTCGTTGAACGCTGTGGCGGTGTGGCGAATTCTGATGTCTCGCCTCGAAACACGAGATTACCACAATTTGCACATACATCATTCAATCTCCACCAAATTAAGCATGTTTGTCCATTTTTGTGTCCTGACAAAATTGGCATACCAATTGAGCTGAGGTGTGACCTAGTGGCTCTACAGCGCCACCAAACTCATGTCCATTTTGGCATCAAGATATTCGGATTTTCAAGAAAATTCGTGAAGTGATAGGGTTCATCATGAACTTTTTTGTAAATTTTTTTAACTTTTTTTTGTCAAACAGGAAGTGAGCTATGAGCCATTTCCTTCGTTTTTACAAATTTTTCAAACACATTCTTGAGGGCCTTAACATGCTCGAAAACTTGCGAAATTTTGTAAACAAGTTTCCATTGTGATGCTCAACAATTTGAGATCCCAACTGATGACACACTGGCTCTACAGCGCCCCCTAATCAATAGCTGCGTTTTTTCAGGTTCTTTAACCAGTTTGCCACTATCCAATTGTTGTGAATGCACGCCTGCACCTGTCAGGATCTTGCCACCACCCCCAACGTGCACAAGGGTGCGAGCTATAACAACAGCATGGCTTCATAGCAGAAGTGTCCGTGTGCTGAACTGGCCTGCCTGCAGTCCTGATCTTTCACCGATTGAGAACATTTGCCGCATAATTAAATGAAAAGTCCGTCAATGGAAACCAAAAACTCTCCAGCAGCTGGAAGCCTGTATTAAACAAGAGTGGGATCAAATTCCAATGGCTAAACTCAAGAATCTTGTCTCCTCATTGCCCAGACGCCTCCACTCTGTGTTAGAAAGAAGAGGGGATGCTACACATGGTAAACAGGCTCCTGTCCCAACTTTTTTGAGACCTGTAGCAGCCATCAAATTTGAAATGAGCTAATTTTGTGGATAAAATTGTAAAATGTCCCAGTTTCAACATTTGCTATGTTATCTCTGTTCTATTGTGAATAAAATACTGGCTGGTGTGATTTGAAAGTCATTGTGTTTTGATTTTATTCACAATTTACACTCTGTCCCAACCATTTCAGAATTGGGGTTATACTTGCTTTTGCCAGAAGGCTGAGACTTTGCCTTCGATGGACTTCCCTGCAAGACAACGACCTAAAGCTTACCTAAAAATCCTCACAGAGATGGTTCCATGACGACTTAATCAATGTTCTGCAATGGCCATCGCAGTCACCAGACCTCAATACAATTGACAAGCTGTGTACTGAGGAGGGAAGCCTGTTGATAAGTGCAAACTTAAAGGATGTGACTAATCTTGGGCGGATCCGTATAGAGGAATCCCACAAAATGTGTAACTTAACCTTTCCAAATGGTGCAGGAAAAGATTTCGTGCTGTTACCCTTGTCTGAAATGGTTGACCTGTACTTATTGAGGGGTTTTGCCTGTAATTGTGAAACCTTCTTGTCGCTGAGTTTTTTTTTTTTTTTAGATTTCATAAATGCATGGGCCTGTTAAAATATTGATAAACTACCATATTTTGGCATTCTGGGTTTATCCCTGCAATGTTGGAATTTTATCGTATTTTTAGGGCACTTCCAGTGATTGGTGCCAATTACTCTGACGTCCTTTGTATAATGATGTTCCAGTTCTCTGATTGGCCTCCACATTTGCATTACGTGTATCAATAACAGTGTTCATGGTTGTACTCAGGATTTTCGACTTTATTCTCAAAAGCCGAATGTATTTGTAATTGCGACCACGTAAACAAGTGGAACGGTCAGCAGTGCGCACAGTTTTGACAACTTCAATGAGCTTGCTAACAATGCCACCTAGTGGATGTAAAAAATAGGGACATAATTTTGTGGCGGATTTCGGTTTTGCCTGTTACCCGTTTCAAATGTCTGATTTAACGTTTTCACTTCGATTTCCTCGCTTAATTCTTTTTACACCCCCCCCCCCCACAAATAAAATTGTGCTCATATTCTACAGCAATTACTCTTGTTTTGAAAAAGCAATGAAAAGAGTGCTGAGGTATTCGTACTGCTTAAGATCCCAACCGCAGAGCACGGACAGTTATAATAGATACTGTCTCATTTTTTAAAATTCTTATTTGTTTCCATTGGCGTTGTTTGTCTCATATATTCATGTCTGAATGTGCATGGAATTTGTCTGTTAGTTTTTATAGAACAAACAAACTAAAAAATTTTACCACAGTTTGCGTCTATTTTTAATTTTATTTGAGTACAGTAGGATGTAACCGTATCCTCAAACAAAATTATTTCCTGAGGAATCCTCTGATAACGTCTTTCACCATATTGAAAAAAAAGCCTTGGTAGTTTTTTTTTTTTTTTCAGAAAGTAGCCTATTTTATATTCAATGTTTAACATAAATCACTTCACAGAATGATTTCGTACCTGCGACTCAAAACTTTTTTTTTTTTTTACTTACACAGTGGTAAAGGCTTTGTAACTGCCCTCAAATTATGGAATTCGGCATGGCTTTGTGGAGGGCCTCAGAGACCCTATTCACTTGAGTAACAGCCTTACAAGCGCAAATTCAACTCATATATTCACTTAATAAATTGCTTTTTCGCTATATTGAAAACCCAAGCCTCAGATCCAGAGCACAATTCTCTGCCAGCTACAGCACTGTGCATTCACGGTAACACCCTTAAATTCACACGATGGAACAAGTCTTAACTCAAACAGGAGTTGTTTATTTGGCATGCAGGCTCGCGCCTTAGTTCCAAAACTCTATCAGCCCCATAATGAAGCGATCCGTTGGGTCCATCAGAGCAGGTCTAGTTCCTCTTTTTTTTAATCGTGTGCTTATGCAACTGGATGATGCTTGATTTATTTTAACTTGGTCACTACCAAACATGTCTGATCTTCAATCTTCTTGCTCTTAACTGACCAGGGGTGCGTTTCCCAAAAGCGTAGTTGCTAACTAAGTTAGCAACTTACAAAGTTCATCCATTCATAGTCAATGGGTCCAACTATGTAAGTTAGCATCTGTGATTTTGGGAAACGCATCCCAGATAAGTCGACACTGATGCTTGCTTCGTTTTGTTTATTTATTTGCAATATGTTGTGCTTTGTAACAATATCGACTGAATCGTTTAAGTTTCACTTTATAATTCATACTTAATTAACACAACAGTAAAAAGAGGCCTATTTCGGTCTGGCAAGTAAGCACAGTTCTTCGCAAAAGAATAAGAGGAAACTGGCAGGTGAGGAGTAGAACTTAAGCATACTCTCACAAGGAATGCTCCACCCATGTTCGCGTGCTGGAAGGGAAAAGAGCGATCAAATATCAAGGACCATTTTATTTAACAGCATTTGACGGGTTTCAGACGAGGCGGAGTGGAACTGAAGTGTTGACATTAGTCTTGGAATGCACTACTACTAGCCCTAGCGCAAGGGAATAACCTGGATATAAACACACCTCATCAGGTAAGCTGACCCTCAATCGATGGCGCTTTTGAAAAATTGATGATCATTAAATTACTAAAGTTTCATATTTCGCGCAATTTTGCCGTTTGGAACTACTCGAACTGCTACGACGCGCAGTGCGACCCTCAGGAAGCATTTTTTGCCTTTGACAACAGGATGTCTCCTGAACTTGGTCGTGATATTGGCATTGTTCTTCGGTTTTTCGTCAACTTCATGTCTAGAGTAATTGTAACGAAACTACAGGCGAATGAGTGTTGACACCGGCTCGCTCTATTTTTGAATGGTAAAATGATGTTCTTGTGTAAGCTATATTTGCATTAGGAACTTCAAATTGGCACGTAGTTCCACGACAAAGAAGTCTGTGTGAGACCAGTGGTTCAGCCCTTTATTGGGCAATGGAACGTCATGAACGACACAATGCAGTTAAAAAGCTGGGCTTGTAGTAGTCATAATTTTTTTACATGGCCGTGCTCTCAATGCGTCGTCCAGATCCTAATTAAGAATGTAGCCCAATTGAAGTTTCTTGAAGAATAATACTTTCTTTGACACCGGCGCTCAGTTTCTCAACCGGAATTTGGTTTCCTATGATGGCATAACATTAAGGGAACAATGATAATGCAGTATCTTTTGCCATCTACTTTGTCGGCATTGTGAGTTCGTTCTTTTCTGAATGCAGGCCTTTCCTTGCCACTTTAACATTCTTGCTGAAGAATCCAGAAATTAGAGCAGGGCTCTTGCACCTGCATAAAATTGCATCTGTCTGTTGGTCCCAACTGACAGCGTATATTTTGGAACCACTGATGCACACTCAGGGAACATTTCTCCATTTACAAGTAATCATGTATGTAGTACAATGTCGTAGGTTGAGGTCCCTGACACATCATGTCCACTGCGCTCAAGCTATTAGAACTTAGTGATCCTTCAGGGTGCCTCCTCCAGGCTGCTTGGCTGATGACACTTTCCTCTACTGGACAAGTGCTGACATGCATGAGTGAGCTTTTCCAAATGGCAGCCTGGGGCGCAAGAAAAGCATCATGACATCATGCCTCATGAGATTGGTCATGCTTCTTTTGATTTATTTATTTATTGTAAAATTTGGTGCCCAACCCCAGGCTGATGTGACTTGTCATGGATGGTGAACAATCAAATTGTCCAACAATATCATCAAGCATATATCTTTTAATATTACGTGCTCCGCGTTGCTTTTCTCGATACAGGCTGCTGCATCTTTTCTGCGGAATTGGTTTTTTTTTTTTTTTATCTAGGGGTCACAATCTCTGTCATGACTCATGAGCTTTATTCTGGGAAAGAGTGGATCACGGAAAAGATTCATATCTGCATCTGCCATCTGGGTCATTCCATGTCAGAACATCAAATGGGTCTCACCACCACCTTCTCAATTTCGCTAATTTTTTGTATGCAGCTGTTTAAATATATATCACTGACAAATCCGAAATTTCAGCTCACTCGGACTAAAAATGAATTTTTTTTAATCTTTCTTGGCTGTGGAGCTATGAGGACACCAAAAGTGCCTTTTGTTCAGGCAGTTCCATGTTTAGGTCCCCAAAGCACCCCCAATATAAACCCTAGTGTAGCACCCCTCTGCTCTACCTGACAAAATTAACCTTTAAGTAGAAGGAGGTGTTTCTACGATTATGGTTAAGGTTTAGGCCAGTTCTAGGTTCGGCATTAAGGGGGGGAGTAAGTTGACAAAGACACTGTTTAAGTGTAGAAGAAGACAATAGACATTTATTTATAATAATATTCTGGAAATATTTCCTTTCTTGGGATACAGAGAATATTTAATCAATATTTATAAATATCAAGAATAATAAATACCAATAAATAAATACATAAATAAAATAATAATAAAATATCCCAAAGTATCAAATAAAAGCAAAGTTTCAAATAAAATGTTTCACAGAAAACATTTTACCCGGGTATGTAAGGTGTAATATCAGTGTATGTGTGAAGGCTTATCTGTGTCCAGGGAACAGAACAAGGGTTGGTCCAAGGGGGTTGAGTTCAAGGGGGTTGGGAATCCAGTTCAGTATGAGCAGAACAGTTTGATCGGGATCCAAGGGGACTGACTCGCCATCCAATGGAATCCAAAATCCAGAGTACATAAAAAACCAATCTGCATACAGCAGTTTGAGAATAATAATCAATATCTAATATCAAATATCAAAGTTATGAGATCTCATCATGTTCCAATTCTAAAATATATACAGGGGTTCAGTATAATTACTGTAACCAAATAAATATATACAAGCAAGGGAGTTTACTTGTAACCACAGTTAAACAACACTGTGTCAATTGGATCTGGCACAAACTACGACGTTAGCGTCATTGGTAGAGAGAGAGAAGAGGTGCCGTTCTCACTCACACACACACAGGCTGCTGTGTGCGCACCTCAAAACATTCTATTTTTGACGTCTCCTAACTAGGAGTTCGTTACCATCAACGGTTAAAATCATATAATTCGATTTATTCATTAATACCATTTATCGTCTCCAATAACATACATAAATACAATATTAATTCAATAACAGTATTTGGAAAACAGTAGACTAAAAGTCAATCTCCGATTGGTTTTAAATAGTTCGCTCAGTTACCCTCGGTTGCTAGTTATCCCATTCAAACTAATGAACTAGAAGCCAGCAGTGCCGACACTCGCCAGCGGATGCCAGCGAAATAGTTCACTCACCGGAGTTCAAATTATACACAAACACAAGGGTCTTCTAGCTTCAGAAAAGGGTGAAAAAAGATGTAGAATGGAAAAAGAAGATGATTTGATGAAAAGGGCTTTGAAGAGAAAAGTGATTTTAAGTTTTACGAGTATTTGTACAGGACAGAGATGAATAGCGTTCATTCAAGTGATTTCAAGTCGTTTAAGTGAAGTCTAAAAAAAACAACCTCGTCACCTAGGAGATGACTATACATCAAAATAGAAGTCTTTGAGAGTACATTCACTTTCAACCAGATCAAGAAGATGATGAAAAGAAAATAAATATAATCATGTAAACTCAGCTTCTTGTTATTTCTATTTAAGACATATTTATTCTATTTACTCGTATTTATATATTTATCTATTTATTGGGCACTGACCATTACTAAATTTATGGTCCTGATAACCAAACTTTAAGGTGGGTTACACTAGCATAGGCTCTCTGGAATTTTTTCCATTCATTTGTGTCTGCTGAATATAAATCAGGCTGAATTCCCCATGAATTCATCACCAACTGCAGTCAGTACCTTGCCAAATGTGAAAAAAACGCAAACCCCCGTATCTCCAGGGGCACACCTTGGATTTTCTTCTATTTTTTTTTTTTTTTTTTTTACTGATTCCTCTATTATAGTAGAAAGACCACTCCAAAAATTGTTGATGTGTATTGACCAATATAAATATTACAGGTGTCTGAACGGGGGTGGAGTAATCTCAAGAATCGCTTGGCATTTTCAGCTTCTTACACAATGTTAATGATTATTGAATCACAACAATTGTAAGTTCTCAATTCATCAATGCATGACACATTCACAGAAAGGTCGGTATATGCAGGTTGGTAGATCATGTTGGCAAGGAGAAACCTGAACCAGTTATTGATCAATAATTTCTGATTATTACTGTTGTTTTTCATGAAACGAAACAAGAGGACACAAGCATTAACATCCTGTGAAAAATGCTGGGTGCCATTCAATAACATTCTCCGAACTGTTCCAACTCCGGATGTCACTGGACGCACAGCCTGGCAGTATAAGTTGGACAAAACTGGGACAGACAACATTGTTGTGCTCTTTGTTGCATTTAGGAAGCAAAAACTCTATTAACATAGCATGGAATACAAAGTTTTAATTTGACAGTCAGTTTTCAAGAATTAGTGTCTGTAAATTTTATTGATGCAAAGAAGTGTGATTGTCAAAAATTGCCTGACCCCTATTTAGACAGTTCTGAAATGTATGTCATACAAGTCACATCAACAATTTTTATTTTGTTATGTCTACTATAATACAGGAATTGGTATAATTTAGTATGTGATGTGATTGCCAAGGATTGAAAACACTTATGAGTGAATTTTTCTAAGATCAGCCCAAGGGTGACTTTTCACCATCTCCAAATTCCTTCATACTTCATGATAATTGAGTTTGGGGTCGGGAATAGGAAAATCAGTCATGACCTTGACAATTAACCCCTCCCTGGCTGAGCAGGCCATGCCCCTTTTTGGGGCTCTTTTGTGATGTACTACTTTTAACTGCTTTTTTCTTCAACCTACATAGAGGTCCCAAGTTTTTATCACTTGTTCTTTAAACGTCTGTTAGAGGACTACAACTTGAAGTGAAAAAATTCTTCGGCCCCCCATGTAGGTTGACACCAGCGCCACCTGAAGTTGCATGCAACACCATTTCTGGCGATTGGAAATGGGACCCTAGTTCCAACCTACATAAAGATCCCAAACTAATTACAGTTGTTTTCCAATCTTTGCATGTCCAACAATAAAAATCAGCAATAAAAGTTTTGGGACCTCTATGTAGGGGGGAGAATAAGGGACCCAAAGTGGGGTTGATAGCCATGGTCACCCAACTTCGGGCCGTGCCCACTTCATCCTACATGACCCTTCAGGTAGACCATCACCATATAATTTTACCTTCACATGTGAACTCTCAATTTCACCAGTAAAAAGCTTGGGACCTGTTGAGTCCATGGAGATATTAACCCATTTATTTGTTACTATCTGGTATATTCTACTACTATCTATGTACAGAAATTGTGTACATTATGTACACGTGAAATACATGTTTTATGAATCTCTTTGTATAAGTTCAATATTTCATGGTTTTTCTTGAAGATAAGTTATAAAACCATCCTCAGAAAGTCCTGAACTCCAATAAACATTCCCATTAACCCTCTCCTATTCATACTTGGGTAAGACTACTGTAGACTGAATAAAGTAATGTCCAGTGAATATTGTTATATGGTCAAATATAACATGCAATACATGATATTTCAAGGAGTGTCCTGCATTGCAGAGTCTAAAGTTCCAATGGGTACATCAGGCATGTCTGAATTTGCTATGGAATGTACACTACATGATGTACATTAGCACAAAACGTGTCATATTAGAACAGCTGATGAACAATGTTCATGTCCATTTCACGGAAGGCCAGTTGTCCGCAGTTATTGACAGGTGTTGGTGGCTCGACGAGGCAAAGGATGCTTGTAATAGGGTGCTCTTCGATCTCTTCTTTGGGTCCTTCAGTGGGGAAAGCTGAGAGAGTTAAAAGCTTAGATACATTTAGGATCAGATAGGGGTCAATGTCAACATGAAATGCTGCTCATGGCTTTCTCTGCTTTCCCCACTCTGCTTGTTAATTAGTTAGCTCATTGTCTAATTTGTTCCCCTGCCCCCTTTCACTCCTCATTGCTCTCCCTCGTCTGCTTTGAGTTTGAGCTAATGACCAGTGACTTGATTTGACTTGGACATGATGACTTGGTCACAACTCTGTACATACACTGAACAAAAATATAAACGCCACATGTCAAATATTGGTGCCACATGGAGTTAACAACTCTAAGTGAGCATATGCTGACTTTTACTTGTACAATAGGGATATTTCTCTTGATTTGTGTACCATTTTTTTAATCCATCTCTCTGTCAGTGAGCATTTGCAGCAGCACGTACCTTTCTGTCAGCACGTATTCTCTGGCAGTCCGTTTGTCTGTGAGACTGTTTTATCGTATTTTGTGAGCGTGCTCTGAATGATATCCATCATCTATCGTAAATTATACCAGTCAATCTGGAACTGAGACTTCTCAGTAAAATCATTTTAATTTTGTCAACTGGCTTCACAAATCTATTTCGTATGCGATGCTTTTTTAAGTTTTTTTTTTTTTTTTAAGTTATAAAGAAATCGCTCGGATTCACGCTGACTTGAGCTGTCAGTTCTGTTTGCAAGAAACGCAACAGACCAAGCTACAGCCTTCTATCATGTTGACTTCTTTTGTACTGCCTCATTTTAAAACTTATATATATATAAAAATCCATTCATTGCGCTGTATGCTTTTATGATACGTGAAGTATCGCTTACAATTTTGGCGTTCTACTGGACCTGGATTACTCTGTTGGGACTCTGACAGTGATTGCAGTCCTTGGTTGGGAGAATGGAGACTGTTCGCCGGCTCACATTTCGGAGCTGAAGCGCCGATAACGCGCTGCCGAACGGAGATGGGCCTGAATATCTCATCATGAAGGGAAGTGCTTTCGTCCTAGATTTGTTACGGGTGCTTGAAAATAACTCCTGTTGTTTTACTCTTGATTGGTTTGTCTTTTGATCCGTCTCACTTACAGCACAACTTTCTCTGGCTTCCTCCGGCTTGTCTTCCTGGTCATGTGAGACGTCGTGTAACGTCATCTTGTGACTCTTGAGGACGGAAGGCCTGGACCGGAATATTCCCCTACTGACTTGGACTAATTATTTTTTTATTAGGGCCCGAGCCGACTGCAAGTCGTCTGCGAAGGCCCTATTGAAATCGCTGTTTATTATTATTAGGGCCCGAGCGACGACTGCAAGTTGTCTGCGGAGGACCCTATTGAAATCATGATGTTTATTATTATTATTATTATTATTATTATTCCTCCGACATTTCAAGGGCCAATTTCGCCCCTTTCTCAAACTTGAAAACGCTTGTAACTTTCCACATTCGTGCGGCCACATCTGAAATTCGATATTTTTGTGGGCTCGTTCATGGTCGATGCAAAATGCCAAATTAGCGCCCCCTAAACACGTTTCAAAATTCCCATAGGGAAATTCGTTTACTTTCTCATAGGCAGACAAAATTCAGTAAACATGTGTATTATACCCAGACATACAAAAAATTTCATTGCAGCCACGCCCAAAACCCAACAGGAAGTCGGCCATTTTGATTTGAATTTTTGAATGTTAAAACGAACTCCTCCTAGGGTTTTCGACCAATTGACTTCAAATTTGGTAGAGATCATCTAGAGACCAAGCTGATGAAAAGTTGTGCTCTGCATGTCTGTCGGTCAAAGGGCGTGGCTGCTAGGGCGTGACAAAGTTTGGCGACTCAACAAAAAAATTTCAAAATGGTCTCACGCCCATATGATTGATCTGAACAGCTTCAAACTTGCTGGACACAATGATTTTTCTGCCCTGAACGTCCCTATTTCAAAACTTTTCACTTTATCAATAGCGCCCCCCGGTGGTAACAGGAAGTGACCAGTTTTTACTTTGAAAACAAACTCCTCCTAGAGATTTTGCCCGATCAACTTCAAATTTGGTGCAGATCATCTAGAGAGCAAGCTGATCAAAAGTTGTGCTCTGCATGTCTGTAGGTCAAAGGGCGTGGCTGCTAGGGCGTGACAAGGTTTGGCGACTGGCCAAAAAAATTTCAAAATGCTCTCACGCCAACATATTTGATCGTAGCAGCTTGAAACTTGCTGGAAATGATGATGGCTCCGCCCTGAACGTCATGATATCATAATTTCCAACTTTACTAATAGCGCCCCCCGGTGGTAACAGGAAGTGAGCAGTGCGGTTACTTTGTCGTAGGCAGACAAAATTTGATACACATATGTATCATACCCAGACATACAAAAAACTCATTAGAGCCATGCCCTAAACCCAACAGGAAGTCGGCCATTTTGATTTGAATTTTTGAATTTTAAAATGAACTCCTCCTCGGGTTTTCGACCGATTGACTGAAAATTTGGTACAGATCATCTAGATACCAAGCTGATGAAAAGTTGTGCTTTGCCTGTCTGTAGGCCAAAGGGCGTGGCTGCTAGGGCATGACAAAAATGGGCAACTTGCCAAAAAAATTTCAAAATGCTCTCACACCAACATGCTTGATCGTAGCAGCTTCAAACTTACTGGAAATGATTATGGCTCCGCCCTGAACGTCACAATATAATAACTTCCCACTTTACTAATAGCGCCCCCTGGTGGTAACAGGAAGTGTCCAGTTCGGTTACTTTGTTGTAGGCAGACAAAATTCCATTAACATATGTATCAAACCCAGACATACAAAAAACTCATTGGAGCCACGCCCTAAACCCAACAGGAAGTTGGCCATTTTGATTTGAATTTTTGAATTTTAAAACAAACTCCTCTTAGGGTTTTCGACCGATTGACTTCAAATTTGGTAGAGATCATCTAGAGACCAAGCTGATCAAACATTGTGCTCTGCATGTCTGTCGGTCAAAGGGCATGGCTGCCAGGGCGTGACAAAAATTGGCGACTGGCCAAAAAAATTTCAAAATGCTCTCACGCCAGCATACTGGATCGGAGCTGCTTCAAACTTGCTGGAAATGATGATGGCTCCGCCCTGAACGTCACGATATAATAACTTCCCACTTTACTAATAGCGCCGCCCAGTGGTAACAGGAAGTGACCACTTCAGTTACTTTGTCGTAGGCATACAAAATTCGATACACATATGTATCATACCCAGCCATACAAAAAACTCATTGGAGCCACGCCCTAAACCCAACAGGAAGTCAGCCATTTTGATTTGAATTTTTGAATTTTAAAACAAACTCCTCCTAGGGTTTTTGACCGATTGACTTCAAATTTGGTAGAGATCATCTAGATACCAAGCTGATAAAAATTTGTGCTCTGCATGTCTGTCGGTCAAAGGGCGTGGCTGCTAGGGCGTGACAAAAATTGGCGACTGGCCAAAAAAATTTCAAAATGCTCTCACGCCAACATACTTGATCATAGAAGCTTCAAACTTGCTGGACATGATGATGCCTCTGCCCTGAATGTCACAATATAATAACTTCCCACTTTACTAATTGCGCCCCCTGGTGGTAACACGAAGTGACCATTTTTTATTTTAAAATGTACTGATGACACATAGTTGAACCCATCAACTTCATTCCACTTCTAAAACATGCAGAACAAGTTGGTGAAGCTACTTTATGAATGCTGTGAAGCTACAATTTAGGGCGTTCGTTAAATTGGCAACGCAAGGAGATGGATCCCTTGCCATGAAAATACGTTTGTGGTTTTGATGTCTTCACTGAACTCGTATTATCATAAAAATTGATACACAGGTCAAGGATGGCAAGCTGTTAAATCTGATAGGGGCCTCGCCCATGGGGGGAGCAAAATGTCTCCATTGCGCCCCCTTATGGAAACAGGAAATGCCATATTTTACATTGACATTGGCCTATTTGCTCAAAACTTCGCATTTGTGCTGACGGTCTGCCCCTGAATGCACATGCCCACATTTGGTTACGCTCATAGCGCCCCCTGGTGGATGAACTATCAACTTTTCATAACTCCTTCCTGCTTTGTCTGATTCGCTCGAAACTTTATCACAGGTTGGTGCCTGTACTTGGCCTGTGCACTGGTCGTGAGTGCACACCTGCACCCATCAGGATCTCACCACTACCCCCAACGTGCACAAGGGTGCGAGGGCCCGTTCAACGCTGCTTGCAGCTTTAATTATTATTATTATTATTATTCTTCCGTCATTTCAAAGGTCAATTTCGCCCCTTTCCCAATGCTGAAAACGCGTCTAACTTTCCACATTCATCCGGCCGGATCCGAAATTCGATATTTTTGTGCGCCAAGACGACGTGGTCGACGGAATGCCGAAATAGCGCCCCCTAAACACGTTTCAAAATTCCCATAGGGAAATTCGGATACTATCTCATTGGCAGACAAAATTCGGTAAACTTGTGTATCATAACCAAACATACAAAAAATTTCATTGCAGCCATGCCCTTAACCCAACAGGAAGTCAGCCATTTTGATTTGAATTTTTGAATTTTAAAACGAACTCCTCCTAGGGATTTCGCCTGATTGACTTCAAATTTGGATCAGATCATCTAGAGAGCAAGCTGATGAAAAGTTGTGCTCTGCATGTCTGTCGGTCAAAGGGCGTGGCTGCTAGGGCGTGACAAAGTTTGGCGACTCAACAAAAAAATTTCAAAATGCTCTCACGTCCATATACTTGATTTTAGCAGCTTCAAACTTGCTGGACATGTTGATGTCTCTGCCCTGAACGTCCCCATATCATAACTTTTCACTTTATTAATAGCGCCCCCCGGTGGTAACAGGAAGTGACCAGTTTTTACTTTGAAAACGAACTCCTCCTAGGGTTTTCGACCAATTGACTTCAAATTAGGTACAGATCATCTTGAGACCAAGCTGGTTAAAAGTTGTGCTCTGCATGTCTGTAGGTCAAAGGGCGTGTCTGCTAGGGCGTGACAAAAAAATTTCAAAATGGTCTCACGCCAACATACTTGATCGTAAAAGCTTCAAACTTGCTGGGGATGATGATGGCCCCGCCCTGAACGTCATAAAATAATAACTTTCCACTTTACTAATAGCGCCCCCCGGTGGTAACAGGGAGTGTCCAGTTCGGTTACTTTGTCGTAGGCAGACGAAATTCGATAGACATTTGTATCATACACAGACATACAAAATACTCTTTGGAGCCATGCCCTAAACCCAACAGGAAGTCAGCCATTTTGATTTTAATTTTTCAATTTTAAAACGAAGTCCTCCTAGGGTTTTCGACCGATTGACTTAAAATTTGGTACAGACCATCTATAGCCCAAGCTGATCAAAACTTATGCTCTGCATGTTTGTAGATCAAAGGGCGTGGCTGCTAGGGCGTGACAAAGTTTGGCGACTCGCCAAAAAAAATTCAAAATGCTCTTATAATAACGTTTACTAATAAGCAAGATACTTGATCATTTGTCAGAAGCTTCAAACTTGCTAGGAGCGTGACAAAGTTTGGCGACTCGCCAAAAAAAATTCAAAATGCTCTTACGTCAAGATACTTGATCGTAGAAGCTTCAAACTTGCTGGAAATGATGATGGCTCCGCCCTGAACATCATGATATAATAACTTTCCACTTTACTAATAGCGCCCCCTGGTGGTAACAGGAAGTGAGCAGTTCGGTTACTTTGTCGTAGGAAGACGAAATTCAGTAAACATATGTATCATACCCAGACATACAAAAAACTCATTAGAGCCACACCCTTAACCCAACAGGAAGTCGGCCATTTTAATTTGAATTTTTGAATTTTAAAACAAACTCCTCCTAGGGTTTTCGACCGATTGACTTCAAATTTGGTAGAGATCATCTAGAGACCAAGCTGATAAAAAGTTGTGCTCTGCATGTCTGTAGTGCAAAGGGCGTGGCTGCTAGGGCGTGACAAAGTTTGGCGACTTGCCAAAAAAATTTCAAAATGCTCTCACGCCAACATACTTGATCGTAGAAGCTTCAAACTTGCTGAAAATGATGATGGCTCCGCCCTGAACGTCATAATATAATAACTTCCCACTTTACTAATAGCACCCCCTGGTGGTAACAGGAAGTGACTAGTTTGGTTACTTTTTCGTAGGCAGACGAAATTCGATACACATATGTATCATACCCAGACATACAAAAAAACTCATTGGAGCCACGCCTAAACCCAAAAAGGAAGTCGGTCACTTTGATTTTAATTTTTGAATTTTAAAATGAACTCTTCCTAGGGTTTTCGACTGATTGACTTCAAATTTGGTACAGATCATCTAGAGATCATACTGATCAAAAGTTGTGCTCTGCATGTCTGTAGTGCAAAAGGTGTGGCTGCTAGGGCGTGACAAAGTTTGGCGACTCGTCAAAAAAATTTCAAAATGCTCTCACGCCAACATACTTGACTGTAGAAGCTTCAAACTTGCTGGAAATGATGATGGCTCTGTCCTGAACGTCACAATATCATAAATTCCCACTTTACTAATAGCGCCCCCTGGTGGTAACAGGAAGTGACAATTTTTTACTTAAACATATACTGATGACACATAGTTGAACCCATCAACTTCATTCCACTTCTAAAACATGCAGAACAATTTTGGTGAAGCTACGTTATGAATTCTGTGAAGCTACAAGTAATGGCGTTTGTGTGGCAATGCGGCAAAGATGGATCCCTAGCCATGAAAATACGTTTGTGTTTTTGATGTCTTTACTGAACTCGTATCATCATCAAAATTGATACACAGGTCAAGGATGGCAAGCTGTAAAATCTGATAGGGGCCTCGCCCATGGGGGGAGCAAAATGTCTCTGTAGCGCCCCCTTGTGGAAACAGGAAATGCCATATTTTACATTGACATTGGCCGATTTGCTCGAAACTTCGCATTTGTGCTGACGGTCTGCCCCTGAATGCACCTGCCCACATTTGGTTACACTCAGAGCAATCCCTGGTGGATGAACTATCAACTTATCATAACTCCTTCCTGCTTTGTCTGATTCGCTCGAAACTTTTTCACAGGTTGGTGCCTGTACTTGACCTGTCCACTGGTCGTGAGTGCACACCTGCACCCATCAGGATCTCACCACTACCCCCAACGTGCACAAGGGTGCGAGGGCCCGTTCAACGCTGCTTGCAGCTTTAATTTTTTTTTTTTTTGCTTATATCTCAGCCACATGCCGACCAGCATGCTTTTGTTTTTATTGTCAGCCTTACATCCAATTGAGGTTCACGAAGGTGGAGATAAAAAAAATACCTCATTTCTTATTTCCGAGAAAAAGCACAAACTGGGTTTCTGAATCTTTTAGAGGTTCTTTAAACTGGACCTTATACATCCCAAAGGACCTTAAGTCTACACCCTATTTTCTGAGTCTGTTTTGTCTATATGACTTTTTGTTCCCATCCTGTTCTGATCCCATGCGAAGACTGAGGATAAAGAGCAATTATTCTGAGCCATCACAGAAAATTTTAAAAAAAAATGTCTTTTTGTTCTTTTACTTCTTTTAGCTGGAGATATTCAGCCCAATCCTGGTCCAGATATTAATTTAAATTGTTTGAATACTCCTGATGATTTTAAAGCTAGATCAGGGCTTGGTATTATTCACATAAATGTCAGAAGTCTACTTCCAAAATTGGACTAAGTGAAAATTTGGGTAAAATCATCTGACACAGATATTCTCGTTTTGTCTGAAACATGGTTAAACAAATCTATTACAGACAGGGACATTTCTATCAAGGGTTACAATATTTTTCGTTGTGACCGCGCTAGGAAAGGTGGAGGCATTGCCATCTACGTTAAAAGTAAATTTCAAACTACAACCCAAGCATCAGTTTCCATTAGCAGACAGTTTGAATTATTAGCCTTGAAGTTGCAACTTTTTAAGGACAATTTTGTTACTGTAGTAGGTTGTTACAGACCCCCTTCAGCAAGCAAAGAGGCTTTATCGTCATTGAGAAGGCACTTGTCAACCTTAGATTTTAATGAGATTCTCCTGATTGGAGATTTAAATTGGGACTGGCTGTCCCCTGTCTCAGACAGTTTTAAATCTATTTGTGACTCTTTTAATCTTACCCAACTAATCACAAACCCAACTCGTCCAAACCTTTAATGCCCAGAAAAATCCTCTCTCCTTGACTTATTTTTAACAAATTCTCCGCAAAAATATTTAGATGTTGGTATTTTTGCGAATGACGTGAGTGACCATTGTGTCATAGCTACAGTAAGACAAGCAAAGCTCCCAAAAACCAAACCTCGAATTGTTTTTAAACGAGATTTTAAACACTTCTGTGAGCAAGCCTTCTTTCGTGACTTATGGGAATTTGACTGGAACAAGATCTCTCTCATTTCTGATATAGAGCTAGCTTGGAATTACTTCCATGATGCTTTTACTAAAATGATTATCAAGCATGCTCCCTTCCGAAAATTTAGGGTAAAGGGTCGAAACAATCCATGGTTTTCCCCTCAGTTGTCCAGCCTACAAAAACAGAGAGATATTGCATGGTCTAAAGCCAGAAAATCTAAATCTCAGACAGACTGGTTGATTTTTAGACAGCTTAGAAACCGCTTTACCTCGCTTATTAAAAAGGCCAAGTCTGACTTTTACCTCTCCAAAACTGCAGGAAGCTTAAATGATCCATAAAAATTCTGGAGGGTAATTAAGTCTTCGTACGGTAATGTCATTAGTAATGAGTTGCCAGCACATATTATAAAAGAATCCTGCATCCTCACAGACAAATCAGACATTCTTCACTATTTTAACGAACATTTTATTTCTTCAGGTTCTTTATTTGGCTCTTCCAATTCAGCTTCTGATCGACCAAGTGAACAGAGAGCTCACTACTGACATTCCTCAAAACAGTCGTTACTTCATCCTTTTAATTTTACCTCTTTTAATATGACTGAGGTACATAAAGCTTTAAAAGGGCTAGATCCAAATAAATCTGCGGGCCCAGATGAGCTGGAACCTTATTTTCTTAAATTAGCAGCTGACTTTATTGCGCCCCCTTTAACCCATTTATTTAATCTAACTCTCACAAACAAAGCTATTCCTAAAATTTGGAAATCTGCCTTTGTTCTCCCTTTACTAAAAGGAGGAGACCCCTCCCAAGTAAATAACTATAGACCAATATCTAAGCTTTGTGCCTTAGCTAAAGTTCTGGAAAAACTTGTAAGCACTCAGCTTAAAGATTATCTTGAACACAGTGAAATTTTATCGCAATGCCAGTCAGGTTTTAGGAAAAATCACAGTACAACAACTGCGGCAATTAAAGTAGTAAGTGACATAATTGAGGCACTAGACAATAAAAAATATTGTGCTGCTCTCTTTATAGACTTGTCCAAAGCATTTGATACAGTTAATCATGCACTACTAATAAATAGATTATTTGAAATTGGCCTATCTGAACATGCCGTTAGCTGGTTCTCAAATTACTTTATTTATTTTTATTTATTTGTTTTTATTTCAATTGGATGATTGTATATGATTGTATAGTCGTTTCATGACAATTTCAACACAACATGTATCATGACCGAAAGGGTCGCGGGACAAGCGGGATCGCTTGTCAAAGTCCCGCCCCCAACTCTCAGAAAAACAGTTTGATTATGGTTAAGATATCATAAAGATTTATAAATCACAACAGAGCTGAGTGTCCATTTACACTACGATTTAAGCGTCACAACATAAGATTATAGAGATTTATGAACATCATGAAGAATTTTAATCACAATATAGCTGAGTGTCTATAAACAACCCCTATTGTTTATGCCTGTTATGGTTCCGTTTAATTTATCCAATGCCATTTTGTTGGATAAGTTTATAGTTATTCAAACATGCACATTTCAAAAGATACTTAAAGTCCTTCAGATTGTCTGCCATTCTAATATTGTCTTCAAGTATGTTCCATGCACTGACTCCAGCCACAGATAAGGAGTGCTCACTCCGAGTCGATTTGACCCTTCTTGTTTGCAACAACATTCTGCCTCTTAGGTCATGAATACATTCACGCTGAAGAAATAGGCATTGTATATTTCTAGGCAATTCTTTGTGGTATCCTAAATATACAATTTGCAAGGAGTTGAATTTTATTATATCCTGCAATTTAAGAAACTTTTGCCTTAAACAAATCGTTTGTATGAGTTCCATAAGAACGTTATGAATAATTCTAAGGGCCTTTTTTTTGGAGTTTAAACAATGATTCTATTGTATTATTATAAGTGTGTCCCCATACTTCAGCGCAGTAGTGTAAGTGGGGTGCTATGAGTGCTGAATAGATTATTTTAAGAGACTTGTGTTTTAATAATTTCTGCATTTTCCAAAGAATAGACACGCTTTTAGCTAACTTTCTTTGAACCAAGTTTACATGTGGTTTCCAGCTTAAGAGATTATCTAACATAACTCCCATGACTTTATATTCATTTACCCTTTCAATGCTGGTACCATTTACCTTTAAGTCTATGTCGTCCTTTAGGCCTTTTTTTCCCAAATATCATAAATTTGGTCTTTGTAAGATTTAGTGATAATTTGTTTACATTAAACCACGTGTGAAGTTTAGACATTTCTTTATTAGCCAATTTTACCAATTGTTTGAGATCGACACCTGAGCAAAAAATAGTCGTGTCATCTGCGAATCAAATTAGTTTTAGGATATCGGACACCTTAACAATGTCATTTATGTAAATTATGAACAACTTGGGACCTATGACTGAGCCCTGAGGAATTCCACAGGTAATGTCCAAGTAATTCAATTTGCTATTGCCCATCTGCACAAATTAAGTCCTACTTGTTAAGTAATTTTTGATCCATTTTAATGCGGTCCCTCTTATTCCATATTTGTAAAGTTTTTTCAATCAATATATCGTGATTTATAGTGTCGAATGCTTTCTTCAGATCAATAAATATGCCTATAGAATATAAGTTTGAATCTAGTGAATCTTTAATCATTTCAATAAATTCTGTTAGGGCTAGTGCTGTCGAATGCTTTTTCCTGAACCCATACTGACTGTCACACAGTAGTTTGTGTTTATCAATGTACTTGTCCAATCTGTCATTGAAGAGCTTTTCTAGGACCTTTGAGCATTGAGGTAAAATCGAGACAGGATGATAGTTTGAGAAATCATATTTATCCCCACTTTTGTAGAGAGGGATAACTTTAAGCTATCTTCATTTTATCTGGAAACACTCCGTAGGAGAAGGATAGATTGCATATATGCGTAAGTGGAGTTACAATTGCGTTAGTTAGTGTTTTCAGTAATGTCATATCTAATTGGTTTACATCAACAGATGTCTTAGCTGTACAATTTTTCAGAATTGATCTGAATACAGATTCGGTAACAGGAGTTAATGTCACTGTGTCTTGGATTTCCTCATCCTTGTCAAGGTAGTCCCATCTTAGATGTTAGGATTTAATACCCTTTGCTAGTTCTGGCCCAACATTCACAAAATAACTGTTAAAATTCTCCACGACCAATTCCATGTTCTCTACCTTTTTGCCATTTATATTAAAGAATGCAGGGTACTCCCTCCTCGGTGTCCTCCCAGAGACGTTCTTTATTATATTCCAGAGATTTCTGGTATAATGTTTATTTTTGAATAAAAGCTTTTCATAATACTCTTTATGTTTCCTTAGTAAATGTGTCATTTTGTTTCTGTAATTTTTGTACCTAATTTCTGCTTTCTCAGTTCTTTCTCTCAGAAACCATTTATACAGTGTATTTTTCTTCTTACAGGCATTTGCCAGTGCTTTTGAAACCCAAGGTCTTCTCTCTTTGTTTTGCTTCAGTTTGTTCGTTGTTTTGACTAGACAGTGTTTATCATACAGGAGTTTACTGTCCATAGAAAAGCCTCATAGGCTCTATTTGGATCGTTTTCTGCTAATACATTATCCCATTTTTGGTTCAACATATCTAATTCTAGTTTCTTTAGCCTTTTTTCGCTTTTAATTCTGATTTCTGTGTGTTCCAGGGTTTTCGATCTAGCCTGGTCCCTTATATCTAATTTGCAGTTACAAATAGCAAAAACTGGTAGATGATCAGTAATGTCATTTATCATGATGCCACTAAATATTTCAGAATCTAATACATTAGTATACACATTATCTATCAAGGTGGCACTGTGTCTAGTAATCCTGCTTGGTTTTGTGATTAATGGTTGCATACCCATGGCATACATGGTGTTAATATAATCCTCTATTATAGAGCTATTATTTGGATTTATCAAGTCAATATTAAAGTCCCCACACATAAAAACATTTTTCTGGTTCATATTGGCAAGTAATTCACCCATACATTTACTAAAAACATCAATTTGCGAATCCAGTGCTCTGTACACACAACAAATAACCGTATTTTTACCTTTCAACCTAGGAATCTCAATTGTAAGGCATTCCATTACATTTTCCACAACATTTGATTTGCATTCTAGTACCTGGAAGTTTATGGCCTCATCAATAAATAGTCCAACACCCCCACCAGCTTTATTCAGTCTGCTCTTACACACGGTTGTAACCCTCCATGTAGAAGTCCTTGTCCTTTTCTTCTTTAATCCAAGTTTCCGATAATGCGATGATGTTGAACGGATTAGCAAATGACAGAAGGTATTCCTTTATTTGGTCAAAGTTTGCATATAGACTCCTACTATTAAAGTGGATAATGGACAAACTCCCTTCCATTTTAATGTTCTTGTTAAATTTGTCTACAGTAAAGTATCCGCATGCGTTTGTTTCGTTGTAGAAAAAATGGTTATCCGGATCAATTTCTTCATTAGGGTCTATTCCTGAATTATGGTGACTTGTTGTTAAAAAGCCAGTTTCCTGATCTACAGTTTGGTTCATCAGATAACTACTCATAGAGTACTCATAGAGTAGTAGTAGTAGTATTTGTCAGGGATTTTAACCTGCCTCAGTGGTCAAAATTCTCCAGATCCCGCATCATCTTGATCAGCACCGGTCTGGTAGTTTCCGGTGAAGACCCATTTGGTTTGATGAAAATTCTGCAGTTAGCCGACCAAGTGCTGTGTATCTTACCCGCTTTCTTTAGTTGACGAGCTTTCCATGCGATGGTTGCATTCTGCTTGGTGAGGTTTTCATTTATGAAAACATTGGATCCTTTGAGATTTTTCCCTTGCTTCAACAGAGAGATTTTGTGCTTGTTGCTTGTAAGTCGTAACAACACGGCCCGTGCTGTACTCCGGTCTCTGCTTACATTCCTTTTCTGTAGCAGATAACATGAATCCACATTGCTGGGGTCCAGAGAAATACTTTTGGACCGAAGGAATTCCATCATCTGCATTTCCACAGATTTATTGTCCTCCTCGTCTCGATCGTCGTCATTCGCTGCTGCCCTGGCATAACTCCTGGGTTTATTTTTATTTATTTATTTGAAAGAAACTGAAAGAACTCAATTTGTTCAATTTGCAGGGTCCTCCTCCTCTTTTCTCTCCATTTCCACAGGGGTACCCCAAGGGTCTGTTTTAGGGCCTATACTGTTTTCCATTTACATAAATGGTCTTTGTGATAATTTACCAAATGCTGCATCTCATTTTTATGCTGATGACACTGTTATTTACTGCTCTGCGCCATCAGCAATACACTCACTTGAATGGCTACAATCTGCTTTTGATGTGGTCCAGTCCCGTTTAACTCAGTTGAAGTTGGTTTTAAATGCAGACAAATCCAAATTCATGATATTCACAAATGGTAAAAAGCCACCCACTGACCCAAAGCTTTCAACCTCTCAGGGGGTTGAAATTGAAATGGTAACTGCTTTTAAGTATCTGGGAATCATTATTGACCAAAAGTTGTCTTTCCAGCCACACATTGAAAATCTGGTATCAAAGTTGAGACTTAAATTAGGTTTTTTCTTTCTAAATAAATCTTGTTTCTCCCTTCTAGCACGGAAAAATTTGATCTCGGCAACTTTTTTACCCCTTTTGGATTATGGCAACTTGCTTTTTATGAATGCTCCAGTTCAGTGCCTAAAGAAGCTTGATATTGTATATCACTGTGCATTACGCTTTGTTACAGGCTGTGGAAGCCTTACACATCATTGTACACTGTATGATGCAGCTGTACTGCCTTCTTTATATATCTGCAGAGCTTCCCATTGGTTGATTTTTATTTACAAATCTGTGATTGGGTTACTGCCATCTTACTTATGCTCATATATGTGTAGGAACCATAATCAGTATAGCCTCTTGGTCACAAAATATTGTGCAAATGCTGGTACCCAAGGTTTCGAACTGAACTTGGAAAAAAAGCTTTTCAATATGCTGCCCCCTCGACCTGGAATGACATACAGAAGGAACTTAAATTGTCAGAGCTGGTTACCTTAGCAAGATTTAAGTCAATCATAAAGGAACGGGAATCTGAGAGTCTCGGGAAATGTGATTGTGTCTAATCCTTTTCTGTTAAAGCCAATAGTTTTTCTATTGAATTTAAGCCTATTATAATAATTTATTTGTGATTCATGTTTTATACTGCATACTTTTGTTGCTCATACTGTGTCTGTGTCCATTGTACTTGTCTGGCTGTAATGTTGGTTTTATTGTTGAAATTGCTTCATGCTGCCGTCTTGGCCAGGTAACTCTTGGAAAAGAGATTTTTAATCTCAACGAGTCTTTACCTGGTTAAATAAAGGATAAATAAATAATTTCATTCAGTACATAGGTGTGGCATTTCCAGATGGTGATCAGACAGAATGAGCAGTACCCAGATACTCCTTATACTGGGGATAATAAAAGGCCACCCCAAAATGTCAAATTTTGTCAAAAGTCATCAGGCCTCAGATGTCTCAGTTCATGCGGGAACGTGCCATTGGCATGCTGGATGCAGGGATGTCCACCAGAGCGGTCTGCATGCAGTTCCTTGAAGCAGAGCACATTCCAGTTCTGGACTGGCCTGCGTATTCACTGGACATGTCGCCCATAGAGCATCTTTGGGATGTTCTGGATCGACGTGTCCGCGACTGTGTTCCAGTTCCGGATAATATGCGCCAGCTCCGTGTGGCCCTCCGGGAAGAATGGAATAACATTCCACAGGCCACGATAGACAACTTGATCAACTCCATGCAAAGGAGATGTGTTGCTCTGAGAGACGCAAATGGTGGACACGCAAGATATTGAACATTCAATTTCTTCAACCTGACCCCCAACGTGTTCAAAGGATTGTCATTCCTTTGCAGATGCCAATATCAAGATGTAATGGACGGTGATCTGAAGATTAGTTATTAACAAAAATGAATTTTGATTTGCTTCATATATTGCACAACCCTAATGTTAATAAAAACTCAAAAATTTGACATGGGGCGTTTATATTTTTATTCAGTGTAAGTATACAAACACAATAAAGAGGAAATTGAAACTTAAGACAAAATTGAAAGCGAAATGTACATCGGATACCTGGAAATGGACATCAGTTTCACAAAACGGTACCAGAATAAGGCAGTCAACTAAGTCATACATACTAGGTTGCTTCTCTCTTCTCTCAAAGATGTATACAGGAGTATTACTATAGCATGAAAAACAACACACTCCAGCCTCATCAAATGATAAGAGCTAAATGTGTAAAAGAGGTCATCAATGAGGATTAAATATGCTAGGTCACAGGACTTCCTGTTAGCTACACTGCAGTAAAAATCAGGAATCTGACTCATCTGATAAGAGAACAAGAAGACAGGATGAAGAAATGTTTACAAGGCCTACACCTACATGTTGGCCAATACCACCTACCTTTGAACTTAAGATTTCCTCACAAATTCGGAAAAGGTTCAGCTAGAAATGGGTTAATATGAACATTTGACTTGTTACATGGTGCTCATGACACCCTGAAGATGATTTTATAACTTGTCTTGGAGCAAAACCTTGAAATATTGAACTTATACAAAGAGATCCATAAAACATGTATTTCACGTGTACATAATGTACACAATTTCTGTACATAGATAGCAGTGGAATATACCAGATAGTAACAAATAAATGGGTTAATATCTCCATGGACTCAACAGGTCCCAAGCTTTTTACTGGTGAAATTGAGAGTTCACATGTGAAGGTAAAATTATTTGGTGATGGTCTACCTGAAGGGTCAAGTAGGTTGAAGTGGGCGTGGCCCAAAGTTGGGTGACCTTAGCCATCAACCCCACTTTGGGTCCCTTATTCTCCCCCCTACATAGAGGTCCCAAAACTTTTCTTGCTGATTTTTATTGTTGGACATGCAAAGATTGGAAAACAAATGTAATTAGTTTGGGATCTTTATGTAGGTTGGAACTAGGGTCCCATTTCCAATCGCCAGAAATGGTGTTGCATGCAACTTCAGGTGGCGCTGGTGTCAACCAACATGGGGGGCCGAAGAATTTTTTCACTTCAAGTTATAGTCCTCTAACAGAAGTTTCAAGAACAAGTGATAAAAACTTGGGACCTCTATGTAGGTTGAAGAAAAAAGCAGTTAAAAGTAGTACATCACAAAAGAGCCCCAAAAAGGGGAGTGGCCTGCTCAGCCAGGGAGGGGTTAATCGTCAAGGTCATGACTGATTTTCCTATTCCCGCCCCCAACTCAATTATCATGAAGTATGAAGAAATTTGGAGACGGTGAAAAGTCCACCTTTGCTAATATTGGGCTTGTCTCAGAAAAATTCACTCTTAAAATGTTGCTTAGTTAAATATGTAAGAAGCCTGAAGTGCCACGCGATTCTCGAGATTACCCCACCCCTGTTCAGACACCTGCAAAATTTATATTGGTCAAAACACATCAACAATTTTTGGAGTGGTCTTTATACTATAATAGAGGAATCAGTAAAAAAAAAAAAAAAAAATAGAAGAAAATCCAAGGTGTGCCCTTGGAGATACCAGGGTTTGAACAGGTGGCATTTTAGCATCTTTTTTTTCACATTTGGCGAGGTACTGACTGCAGTTGGTGATGAATTCATAGCGAATTCAGCCTGATTTATACTCAGCAGACACAAATGAATGGAAAAAATTCCAGAGAGTCTCTGCTAGGGTTTATATTGGGGGTGCTTTGGGGACCTAAACATGAAACTGCTTGAACAAAAGGCACTTTTGGTTTCCTCATAGCTCCACAACCAAGAAAGTTAAAGTAAAATGGACTGCATTTTCCGATTAAGCAGTATAACATTATCTTAGATGCAAAGTTCCAAAGCTATAGGTGTAATAATTAAAAAAGTTATGCCATGTTAAATACAAGAAAAATGTCAGTTGACAAAAAAACTGTTGGACAGTACCCTTGGAAAATAATTCACAAAAATTCCTTTTTGGTCCGAATGAGCTGAAATTTCGGATTTGTTCATCACTAATACATATTTATCTAATGTGAAAATATGGAAGCAATCTATGACTACATGGTGACAAATGTTTTGTATATCTGATGATTTTACATGGAATGACCCATCTGATAATGCCCCAGCAGGTGTTCAAAAAGAGACCCCAATGTTCTATCATTAACAGCAGTGTCCTTTAATGATCTTGCATCCTTTGAGGTTTCATGTTCAATTTTCAAGTCTGCAGTGTGGAATAGTCTGGATGTTTGGTTTCCTACAACGCACAACCTGTCTGAATTCATTTTTTTAGATCCCCCAGTGCCATTAATCAGCAATTCCTATTTAATATTTCTTCTTATTAGAATGGTTATGAAACCAACGTCTGTCTTTGTACCTGGGCCCTGCTCCCCTCTTTAGTGTAATGTAAATGGGGAAGAAGCTTACATGTTTGAGTCAGGAAATGGTTGGATGCACTCCTTATGGAGTTAATCCAACGCAGGTTAGAGAACCAGACTTTGCCTTAAATGTCACTCCATTCTTCCACGTCCTAACCAACCAGCCTATTTATACTGCCCACCTTCATTGTACAATCCTGGTCTCTCTTGTTCAACTAATCTACGATTTGACCAGACCAGAATTCTGCCAAACCAGCAATGTACCGAACCAGCTTACTCCCAAGCCAGCTTCTCGCTAATACCCCCGTTCCACTGAGCTTTCTGGCTCATCGGTCACTCGTCGGAAGCAAAGTTTATTTCTTTGATCTGATGAGGCGAAATCGTCCGATAAAGGAACTAAGCTTAGTTCCTTTATCGGACGATTTCGCCTCATCGGATCACGCCCGACACGTCGGACACTGTCCTGATAGTGGAAAAACACGAATTGAATTCATCGGCCTGTGATACAATAGTCTTCCATGGGTGACCGGAAGAAAAAACTTTGCTTCTGACGAGTGACCGATGAGCCAGAAAGCTCTGTGGAATGGCAAACAGATTCGGGAGTCAGAGCTTCAGCTTATTCCTCCAATGCCAAATTTGTTTCAAATTGAATCTACATCTGAAACGAAGCATTCCAACAATTTTCCAACAATCTTTCCTCATTCTCTTTCGTCCCCTTCCCCCTCATGCTCAGCCAGATGCTTTACCAGATAATACCCTCCCAGATGCCTTGTTCCCTTTTGTCCCCTTTCCTCCTCGTTCCCCTCGTCCCCTTCTCTCCTCATCCACGCAATATTTTGATGCATTTTTTCCTCTTGCAGTTGCCTTACCAGATGAGCAATTAATTCAAATAATGAAATATCACTCCCCTTAGTTCCCCAATAACTCATTCTTTTTTCTCCCCCTTCCTTCTGTCCCTCATTCCCCAACCATTGCATTCCATTTTTTAGAAGCTTTACCTGGCAATTTCCATTGAAATTACACGCCCTTGTTTCTTTCCCGTTTCCTCATCCCCTTGTCCCTCGTTCTCTCATCCCCCCATATCCAGGCTAATCGTTTATTGAAGCTTCTGTTTTACAGACAATCTACCGTAAAGAAAATCTGGAAAATGCCAATGATGAAAATATCACTTCCCTCCAACCATTTGTTCCCTTATCCCCATGTACACTCTCCCCTCATCACACTGGGTTTTAACCCGGGAAAAGTCAGAAAAAAAGATACTCAAATGGGACCTGTGCAGTGTTGTAGTCCTAACCATTAGAATTAACACTGAAGAAAGAAAAAAAAAAAAAAAAGGGGTGGGGAAATTTTTGAGAAAATTTGATTTTTTTTTTAAATTTGCCATTTTGACATATTGCGAGGAGCCTTCTGTCCTCAGCACAACTGTGGTCTAGCTCGGTTCTGTGAACAAGGTTTCGAAGCGGTTCATGCTTACTTTGCCAGGTTTTGGGGCTGTCACTATGTTAACCTTTAGCGTGCTTCCGACGACCGTACTCGCCCATATATTCCTTATTCTGCGCAACTGCTGGCGACCGTACTCGCCCATATATTCCTTATTCTGTGCAACTGCCGGCGACCGTACTCGCCCATATATTCCTTATTCTGTGCAACTGCCGGCGACCGTACTCGCCCATATATTCCTTATTCTGTGCAACTGCCGGCGACCGCAGTCGCCTCGTTTGTTTATCTGTTCCGATTGCCGGCGAGATCGCTCAACATGAAGAACTGTGTGTAGGAATGCCAAGATCCAAATATCATTTCAGCGGCAAGTGCTAATATAACTTCATTTTAAAGTGCGTACATGACGCAGAATGAGTGCGGTCGCGCTGATAGCGAGCAATGGAGAGTCAGTGGCTATGCATGCGACCATTGCCAAATGTGACAGATTATTAAATGCTGATATTATGGATTTTGTGTCCCACATCTGTCTTGCATTGTTCTTGCTAGCTATGTAGACAATTCTTGTTGGACAGGTATTGCAAATCTAGCCATTTTTCATCATACATGCGAATGTAAAATGACTGTTGTGATCGCTGTACAGTACCAGTACACTCATACTACATCAAATAGTGCCCTTTTTGTTCTTTTTTTTTTTTAACGAACCAAATAAATCTTTATGAAATGTTGAATTAGAACTTATTTTGTCTCACAAATGAATACCAAAAATGGCGCATATAATACATAGTTTACCATGCTCGTGTTTGTTGCGTCTGAGGAATTTCGGAACTCGTTGGGCCACGGAGGGATTTTTACCACACGAGACCGTTCCGAAATTCCAATCCGCTACAAACACTTGCGCTGTAACCTATATTTAAAATGAACCAACGATCACGTGGCCAATATTAGCCACATGTATACGGGAGACTCCATTGCGTCATCGTAATGGCTTGTTTTGAGTGGTTGAGGTCTGTAATTCTGGGTTATTTCCGTGGAAACAACCCAATTTTTTAGTATCAGTTGGTGTGATATCTGGATCAGTCTTGAAAATAAGCCAGTTGCAGGCTATATTACACTGATCCAGAACTCAGCTGCCAGCATGCAATAGGCTTAAATTAACTTGGCATGCTAAAGGTTAAGGACAAAGGAAACAAACTCTTCGGTCCACCACTAAGACAAACTGTAAAGGAGTACAATACCTCGCTCTTGTGAATATTTCATTGAACGCCATAAATGAATGAGACATTTTGGAAATCGGCTAGTTATTTAACAGGAATCCGGTGTCAGTTTTAGTTCATGGCAATCTTAGAGTGTAAAGATTTTGCCTTTTTAAATTTAAAACTGGATTCATTTTAGTGTGTTGTCATTGCAATAGGCTCGTATTTAGTTGTACTTAAATTTGAAAAAAAGGTAATGTTTTGCCATGGCAACAGTTGTATTGGCAATACTTTGGCAAATAAGATACAAATTGCTTTTATCAGCATGAATGAGCAGTGTGGTGCCAAAGAGGAATCTTCCGGTAAATCAGTTACCTCGCAATACGTCAAAATGGCAGATTTTCTCCAAAAAAAAAATCACATTTTCTCAAAAATTTTGCAACTGATATTTTTTCTTTCTTCACATTGTTAATTCTGATGGTTGGGACAACAACACTGCACAGGTCCCATTTTGATTCAACGTTGAACCAGCCAGATTCTCGGATATTCTGGTGCGCGAACGCTGGCGCGATTAGCTGCCGCTGCTCTCCGGTTGTTCTTAACGTTTTTATGATTTTCTGCATAGTTTGCAGCAGATGACATACTTAATAGTGAACGGGGTACTGTTGGTCTTTATTTTGGGACTACTGTCAAACCGACCTGTCTGTCAGTATCGTGTTTTAGTCAGTCCAAGTGTTACCTGTAGCGTGTTGGCGTTACACTTACCTGGCTACTGCTACTGTGGTTTCGGTGAACATACATCTTCCCGTGCATCATGTGGATCTACAAACTCGCTGTGAGCTTTGCGCTCTTGTGGACTGTCCTGTCCATCGTAATATATCCAGCGTCAACCCTGATCCAATACATGAGCGTGGAGCTTCTTCAATTCCGAATACACCGGCCTGATCCCCCGCCTGTACTGGACCACTTCCCGGACATTGCTCGCCTCCCCCGTCGGAGGTACATCCACCGCGGAGCCGGACGAAAGCTACCGCATCGATGACTCCACAGCCATTAACTCCATCTGGTCCTCCACCCGTCGCCACCCTCCGAGAAACACCCGTAGGAAGGTGGACCTCAGCGCGTTAGCTAGCCTAGCCAGGGTGGCTAACGTTGCCTATTCCAACCAGCATTGCGACGTCAAACTAGGATTATTCAACATTCGCTCCCTCACTGGCAAGGGACAACTACTGCAGGACCTCCTTCTTGACCACAACTACAATTTTCTCTGTTTAACTGAGACATTGCAACATCCTGATGACTTCTCTCAGCTGAACGACTCTACTCCGCATGGGTTTGTTTACACTTGTAAACCCCGTCTCACTGGAAGAGGAGGAGGTCTTGCGATACTTCACCGCGAGACTTGGAAGGTCTTATCTGTCGCGGTGCTAGTGTGTGGTAATTCGAGTCTGTGGCTCTTCAACTGAATGGACCTACTCCAACTGTTTTAGTTAATATCTACCGCCCGCTCAAACCAAATAAGGACTTCATTGATGAGTTCAATACATTTCTCACCCACATCTGCTCACTCTCATCCAACATAATTTTGATGGGTGATTTAAATATTCACATGGACAACACTAACCATGCTCTCACTAAGGACTTTGGACAGTTTTGGACTTCAACAACACATTGATTTCCCCACCCACTCTAAAGGCCATATTTTGGATTTAGTCTGTTGCTCTGGTGTCACTCCTTCCAACTGTTCTGCTGTTGATTTAGGTTCTAGCATGTCTGACTACAAGCTTGTTTCATTTCATCTAAGTCTGACTCTGTCCAAAAGCAAACAATCACGTGTCATATCCTTCCGTAATATCAAAAACATTAATTTAGCAGACTTCACAGCAGGCATTGATAGTTTTCCCATCATCACCCCTTCATGCACCCCGGATCAGCTGGTTTCTTTCTACAACGATGGTTTACACACTCTGCTGAACTCACTCGCCCCCCTCAAAACCCGTACCGTCTCATTCCCCCACTCTGCCCCCTGGTTCTCCCCTCACCTACGTCAGCTGAAAGCCAAAGGACGTCAGCTGGAGCGGCTTTCTAACAAAACCGGTCTCGCTATTCACAAACAGATGCACCATGCCCACATCCTCCAATACAAAATCGCACTCTCCTCAGCCAAATCCAAATATTTTGCAGAACAAATCACTGCTGGTGCTGGGAACACCCGGGCCCTGTTCTCTTTGGTCAACACCTCACTCCGCCCCCCTGATTCCCTTCCCCCACACTTCTACTCTACCGACCACTGTAATTCCCTGATGTCATTTTTCAACACAAAAATAGCAACCATCCACCAGCAACTGACCCCTCATACGTCCGGTTGTCCATCTCCTCTTGTTCCCCCCCCCCCCCCCTCCTGCTTCCAACTCCCCTCTGCCGCCGATTTATCAAAACTCATCCGGAATTCCAGGCCATCCACCTGCCAACTTGACCCCCTGCCATCCTCCTCTCTGCTGCCCCTGATAACTGCCATCATCCATTCCTCCCTCTCCTCTGGTTCTGTCCCTTCATCTCTCAAATCCGCCATTGTTACACCGATTCTGAAGAAACCTGGTTTAGATCCCAACTTCTTTCATAACCTTCATCCCATCTCCAACTTGCCATTTCTCTCTAAAATTCTGGAAAAAGCAGTGGCATCACCGATTCAGGCTCACCTCTCAAACAATAACCCCTATGAACAGTTCCTGTCCGGTTTTCGCCCCCATCATAGCACAGAAACAGCCCTCCTCAAAATCACAAACGACCTCCTGATGGCAGCTGACTCTGGACTATTATCTATCCTCATCCTCCTCGATCTAAGCGCGGCCTTTGACACCATTTCCCACTCCATCCTCCTTGACCGACTAGCTTCCATTGGATTATCTGACACACCTCTAGACTGGTTCCGCTCTTATCTCTCTGGCTGTACTCAATTCATTCAGTTAAAATCATTCACATCCCATCCCTCCCCCCTCTCCTCTGGTGTTCCCCAGGGTTCTGTCCTTGGCCCTATTTTATTCATTGTCTACCTCCTCCCACTTGGTCTGATATTCCATAAACACAACATCCACTTCCACTGTTATGCAGGACGACACCCAGCTCTATGTTTCCTCCAAATCCTCTTCCACCCTCCCACCCTCCTCCCTCTGCGCCTGTTTACAGGAAATCAAATCCTGGTTCACCTCTGATTTCCTCAAACTCAATAGTGACAAAACTGAGGTAGTCCTCATTGCCTCCAAATCCACTCTCAACAAACATCCCAGTTTCACCCTCACCATTGACAACTCCTCGGTTTCCCCTTCCCCTCAGGTTAAGAGTCTGGGTGTCGTCCTCGACAGCACCCTATCATTCCATACCCACATCAGCAACACCATCCGGTCAGCCTACTTTCACCTATCAACCGCTTCCGCCCTTCACTCACTCCCAATAGCACAGCAATCCTGGTTCATTCTCTCATCACCTCCCGTTTAGATTACTGTAATTCCCTTCTCTTTGGTCTCCCCCACAAACTCCAAAACTTCAACTAGTCCAGAATGCAGCTGCCTGTATCATCACCAGAACCCCTGTCACCAGTCATCACCCCCGTTCTTCATCAACTTCACTGGCTTCCCATCAAACACCGCATCGACCACAAGATCCTCCTTCATACATTCAAGGCCATCCATAACCTCACCCCTCCTTACCTGTCTGACCTCCTTCAAATCAACATTCCCACCTGGTCTCTCAGGCCTGCCTCCTCTATCAACCTGACAGTCCCCTCCTACCATCTGTCTACCATGGGATCTAGAGCCTTCAGTCGCTCTGCCCCACGCCTTTGGAACTCCCTCCCCCCTGACATCAGAAACACTGACTCCATTTCCATATTCAAATCCCATCTCAAAACTCACCTGTTTGGGCAGGCATTCGCCTGACCTCCTTCACTGTTGCTCTGCTGCCTACTCTTTCTGCTTTTATATACACATTTTTTTTTTTCCATTTTAAACTGTGACTACTTGTTTTTTAATTGTTGTATGGCGACCTTGAGTGCCTTGAAAGGTGCCTTATAAATAAAATGTATTATAATTATTATTATTATTATTATTAACCAAGGTTACACCATTCAACCTCTGACGCCAAAACTCTTAACTTGAATCAACTTTGATTAAACATTGGCTCCTTCAACATTATTTATTGGTGGAAAATACAACGTGTCGATGTCGAGTAATAGTTGTACGTTTGGGTGCCAATGTTGATGCAACGTCAGAATGCCAACATCCACTCAAATTTCAAAGCCAAGCTTATTTCAATGTTATTCCAACATTGGACGTGACGTCATTTCAACGTTGCTTCAACGTTGTTGTGCCCACTGGGATTTGATTATGTTTTTTTCTGACTTTTCTCAGTTTAAAACCCAGTGTGTCATAATTGCATGTATAGTTTTCTTTTAAAATGTCATCTACTGAACATGAGTGTCCAATAAATGCTGTTTACGTAACTTTTCCATCATTCCATACCACGGTATACTACCCTCCATCTAAGCACCAAACACGTTGTTTCCAACCCCATGGAAAGGAAGTGGGACGCACATCTGGGGCTTTGTTCAGCCCAGCGACTGGCTACAGGGATGCGTCTTTTCAAATCATGCTCCAAGGCTTCCCGCGATTTCCTGGACAAGTCACTTGGACCTGTTTTTTGCCCATCCTTTCCAATCAGCATGAGCCTGACTACATCATAGCCTGGTTGCTATGGATGTATTATAATAACTGGATACTGAACCAGGGTTGAGACGCACGCCGACAAGGGCTTAGCGGTCAAGCTGGTATTGCAAATCACGTGATACCATGGGGGGCAAAAAGAAGTTTTTCCATTGGGAACAATTGAAAAAGACACTGATAAATCCGTGAATACATTTTTTTGACTACCACAAATGATCAATGTATAATCTTTTGATTTTTCTCTTTTAAATCATTGGTGCCCTTTTCCACGGCAGCGACAGAATTTTTCATTTTTATTCAGGCTATGTGAACACCAAGGGGACCTTGTCTCTAAGCGCGTTCTCTAAGCAGTGCAGCAGCTGCGGTTCTCTGCGAGTAGCACTGGTCAGGAGATTCCGTGCTGTCGGCTTACATTATTACCAAGTCGGTAAAGTGAGCTGGTGTAACGACACCAATGTTTTCATTTATTGTATTTGATGGATGGCTTTGTTATGTAACGAGTTGACTGCTTCACCCATCTTTTATGTAACCTTACAGAATATACAGTAAGGTAGCAAAGGCTGTTGTTGGTAAATTTAAGGTTGGATAACGGGCATGTATTCGGTAACTATTGAAGGTGACGACCTATAATCGTGCATGTAGCTAACACTTGCTTTGCTTTCTCGTATTAAAATGTTCAGGATGCACCTAAACTGAGTGGTTTATTGCCATTACTTTCAATATCCATTCACAGTACTGTGTTTCGCTGCTTCATGTATTATATGCTGGCTACATAGCTAGCTAAGTAGCATTGACTACGTTGACATGTGCACTTTCAGCACGGTATGAATTCAGCCAAAAAAAACTGCACAGCTAATAATTTATTTACGTACCATTGCAAGCACATTCTTAATTATTATAACAATAGCAGATGTGCATACTTGATGTCATAACTTTTCAGCAACTTAAGATACAAAATATGAAGTATTTATTATTTATTCATGTGCTAAACTTGCATGACTGCACTTCACAAACAGACAAAGTATTTGTAGTTCAGCCTTTATTAACTAGAAGTGTTGAGTGGGTTGGAAACGCTGGACAAGATATGTGAACGACACACTGTTAGTGAGCAGCATCAGTGTATGGGAGTGATGCTGCAGAGATTTGCTGATACGGCTGAACTCCATCTGCGCAGAGAAGATACGAGAGTCCCAGAAGAAAGAAACAGATGAGAACAAAACGAAGATCGACTTGATGTTTATTTTATAACTGGGCTGCTGATTATGTGAGGACTTACGAATGTACTTATCCTGTATAAGGGGAAGGGGCTTACCTTGATGTTTGAGTACCCTGAGAAACAATCAGGTGTGTAAAAACTTCAAGCGTGCATTTAGTCAAGAAAATTTAGAGTTTAATTTCTAGTGCTGATAAACGTGGTAATAGCATATAACGGCAGCAGCTATATTACTGATGACACACACACACATATATATGGGCGCCCCCTTTTAAAATTGTTCTGGAAAATAAAAAAGCCGAGAAAAGTGGGCGTTGGATACGGAATTCTTTCCAGGGGAAGGGCTCCATTACATTACATTGCATTACAGGTTCTTAGCAGACGCTCTTAGCCAGACCGACATACAAAAGTGCAAAAGATCGGGACAAAAGTGCAGAGCTCCTAGGAGACAAGTACAAGTGCTAACAGTAAAAGTGACAGAGAACACATTCGGTTGTTACAGGTCCGAGCCACTGGGTGAACACCAAATATCCTGATATTATATACTAAAATATACTAATATACTAAGGGCAACAAAATCCAGAGCAACAAGATCAAAGGGCAACAAAATCAAGAGCGCGACAAAATCAAGTGCAACGAAATTAAGGGCAACAGAATTAAGAGCAACAAAATCAATTAAAGGGCAACAAAATCAAAAATCAATAAAATGGCAACATAATCAAGAGCAACAAAAATTAAAAGGGCATGAAATCAAGAGCATAGAATCAATTAACAAGACAACAAAATCAAGTGCAACAAAACAGGTTAAAGGGCAACAAAGTAGTGTGGGATGTATTGTTGGAGGATTCAGGGCAGTGGAGTAGGGGAAAGGTGGAGCCTGAAGAGGTGGGTTTTCAGGCTGCTCTTGAAGGCGCTCAAGGATTCTGATGTTCGGACCTCGATAGGTAGATCATTCCTCCAACGAGGAACCAGGACAGACAGCAGCCTTGAGCGGGAAGGGCAGGAGCGGAGAGGGGGTGGAGCCAGGCGACCAGAAGTAGCGGAGCGGAGTGCTCTGGCTGGCGTGTATGGTCTGAACAGTCTCTGGATGTATGCTGGAGCTGTTCCGTTGACTCCCTGGTAGACTAGCACCAATGTCTTAAATTTGATGCGAGCCACGACAGGCAGCCAGTGGAGCCTTGTGAGCAGGGGGGTGACGTGGGAGTGTCTCGGGAGGTTGTGAACCAGGTGAGCTGCAGCGTTCTGGATGGGCTGCAGGGGTCTGATGGCCGATGCTGGGAGGCCGGTGAGGAGGGAGTTGGATGTTGTAGAGGAAGAACCTGCAGGTCCGGGTCACTGCTGCGATGTTCGCAGCAGAGGACAGCCTGTCATCGAACAGGACCCCAAGGTTCTTCACACTCAACGAGGGGGAGATGGTGGTTTCCCCCAGGGTGATGGTCAGGTCCAGAAGGGGGGAGGATGGAGCAGGGATGTAGCGTATATTAACTTAAACAATAAATGTGACCGATGGCCAACATTTTATAAATGGTAAAAACTATTTGGCAGAAAACACTGAAATTGTATCCATTCTGCGGACATATTTTTGATGAAAGAAGTTCTCATGAATGGATTTAATGAATGGTGTGTGCACCCCGTGACAGATTGGTGAGCTGTCCAGGGGTGCATTTCCCAAAATCACAGAGGCTAACTTACATAGTTGGGCCCATTGACTGTGGATGGACAAACTATGTAAGTTGCTAACTTAGTTAGCAACTAAGTTTTTGGGAAATGCACCCCAGGGTGGGTCCCTGCCTTTTGCCTAGAGTCAGCTGGGATGGGCTCCAGTTCCCCTGTGACCCTAGTAGGGAAGATGCGGTATAGAGAATGGATGGATTTTATGAGCTTTGAGCATACGTACGCTAAAAGTAATTTCGCTGGTCACTATTGGCTAAATACTTTAATTAATGTCATCGATATTAAAACTTATTGGTTCATAAAGCACGGACAGTGCTCTGTGCAGTTGGGTTATCGTCTTGAATCCAGTAGGAATAGAGGAGGTTGCACGCTAACAAGCACGAAATGTTTCACTTTCTACGAATCCATTTAGCTTTGAACCGCTTGGAAAATGAGATTGAACTGTCATCTTATTGAGCAGCAAGTCAACTGACATTTTTTGTGACGAAGTGAATAATTTTATTTCCCTGTTAAATAAAAATAGTTTATCAACATATATAATATCCCTATTAGGTATATAAACTGTTCTTCCAAACTATATTTAAGCCTTCACTGAGTGCTGTGTTTGCCCATTCGGTACAGAGCTATTGCATTGGTTTTGCTCTGGTTTCGCAGTGGACATAATTAGCTATATTTCTGGAGAACATTGGTCTTGAACACATGTCCTGAGTGGGAGTGCTCGGCTGCGGACCGTTGTCATCGATACATCAGGCGTCAGCGCGTTCATGAGCCCCACACAATGCATGTGTGAGTGAAAAGTCACAAAGCGCATGTCCGCGTGACTCTGGAAATGAGGCCCCACGTTGGCGTACTGCGCCATTGAGCAATGGGGTCTATGCACGCATTACTTCCGTGTTTGAGTTAAGGCCACCCCTTGACTTCCGGTCCGCAAGTTTGAAAGCAGAAGAATGGCAGAGTTGTCGCTGTGCAAGGCCATCTCCATGTTCTTTTATACACCTCTGTCAACACGATGCATCTGAGTCGTACTAATTACTCACTCTGTGTTAAGAGTAATTAACGTGCCGTGAGGTTTCGCGTTGACTGCGCTACGTAGCAAACAGATTTGTATGAGCCAGAGGGACTGTCACAATACGTGCCGTTCGTCTCCGCTCACTCCTCAACATAAGTTAGTCATCAGGGAGAACCGGACAGGCACCCTCGCATCCCTGCTCTGCTCTCTTTTGGAGTAGGTACAATGCGTAACTTTCGTTAAGCTCTATCACAGCAGCAGGTACATAAAGCGAATGGAAAGACCGTGGATCTAATCTATTCATTACAACACAGGTCAGCCCAGTTGGATAATCGTCCGTCTCTCGAACGCAAGAACTCTGGTTTGCGACCAAGCTGAAAACATTGCATCATATTCTTTCGCTGAACGGGTTTAGCTAACGCAGTCATGTTGAGAATTTATTTGATTCCTGCAATCCTGGTGTAAGTCGAGTGTGTGTTTGAATGCTTTTACACTGGTGTCACAGTGGGGAATTGACCACACAAAACAGAACGTTGGTTATGTATTCTAACTCCAGATTTGTAGCTGCATCATCTTCAGCAAAAGGAAAAGCTGTTTGTTTGGGAGCCAAACTCAGATCGCGCAAATGTGATATACAGTGGATCAGGTCTGTTGTCTAAAAATGTAGGCTGCAGACTCTAGTGTGATTCATATTGGTGAAATTGTAATGTGGTATCTTAACCATCCACCTGTCCTTGGGAAACCTTAGGAAACTAAGGAAATAATTAAACTTAGCCGAAGCTGTACATTGCGGCACTCAGCAGTAGTGTCCTGAAGTACTTCCCTCATGTCTTTCAAAAGACAGTTTCGCTTGTTTTGAGGTCATGCCATAAACATTGATACACAAATCGAAATAAAATACACAAGGTGACTAAATAAAATGTTTTGATGATTAATGTTGTTTAGGCCGTTTTAGGCGACAATATGACTAGTGTTTTTACACTCGCACAGGATTCATCGCCTGGGGGAAGTTATCAAGCGACCTAATACTTGACCGGAAAATACGTCATGAGCTGCCGTGCATAGAGCCTATTTCCATTTAAATGAATGGGCGGCCATTTTCAGTTCAATACCCAGGTCTTATAGCACATCCATGCTGGTTGCACCCCTCGAAGATACTGCTGAGCAATACCTCCTGACTGGGCGAGTTTGACCAAAAAAAAAAGCTTAGTTATCCCCCGCCAATTCGTTACACTGATTCATCAGCCCCTTGAGCTTAAGTCATAATTACTATGTTTTTTTGGGGGGACTGAAAGCACTTGTCTCTCACCTGGACAACATGGGCACAGTTAATAATGTAAATAAGACAATCCCACTCACTAAAAAGCTTTCTAGAATATCATCCGTAACTCCTACTCAATACCCATTAATACAAAGAAATTTCACTCTCGCCTTAGGTGGCCATTTTCCCATATGTCCCAGACACAGTCGTACACTTGCTGTCCACAATCTTGCGCAGCATAATTCCTCAAACTCTCTCCTCTGACCTCTGACCAATTACAACATTCTAATACTTTTTAGGTGGCCGGCCGTAGGCCAGTAACCTATTGTCGTCACTTTGCGTCCGGTGGCGGTGTCTGCGTCATCCGTTTAAAGCCGTATCTCAAAAACGGTCCGATGAATTTTTTTAAAATTTGGGGACGTGATCAAATGGTCATCAAGTTAATGCCCAAGCAAAAATTTTTTTGATTGAATCGTTTGTTTAGACTTGGCGGCCATTTTTATGGCGAAAATGGCCATTTTTGGCACTTAGGTGCAATTGTCTGAAAAACTGTCTGATGAATTTTTTTTTTTATCGCAGCAGTGGAATCAGTATCATGACCTGCTTCAATGGTGTAAACGGCGTTTTGATTGAATCGCTCCTTCATAGCGCCACCTTGGCAACGTGTCTGCACTTCATCATTTTTTGGGGTGTTTTGCCAGAAAATGTGCTGTAACTTGCTTATTATTGCATTTATAGTATAGGTATGAATTGAGCATGTACAGCATATTATGCTTGCCAAGCATTGTCAGTTGGTCGAATTTGACCTTGAGCCGAAAGGTCAAGGTCAAATGGCAAAAATGTGCTATAACTCTCTTAATATAGCATTTAGAGCTCAGGTATGCATGAGGCCCCTACAGGGAATCAGGTATGCTGAACATTGTGAGTCAGTCACATTTGACCTTGGGCCTCAAGGTCAAGGGCAAATGGCAAAAATGTGCTAGAAGTCTCTTGATATAGCATTTAGAGCTTAGGTATGTATGAGGCACCTATAGGGAATCATGTATGCCAAATATTCTCGGTTGTTTGAATTTGACTTTGAGCCTCAAGGTGAAGGTCAAATGGCAAAAATGTGTTATAACAGCTTAATGTGGCATTTAGAGCTTAGGTATGTGTGAGGCACGTATAGGGAATCATGAAAGCCAAACATTCTTGGCAAGTTGAATATGACATTGGGCATCAAGATCAAATGGCAAAAATATGCTGTAACTTGCTGAATAAGGCAATTAGAGCTCAGGTATGTTTGGGACATCTATAGGAAACCATGTATGCTGAACATTTTTAGGCAGTCAGTCAATTTGATGTTGGGCCTCAAGGTGAAGGTTATTTGACAAAAATGGCCCATATTTGTTTAATGTTGTTTTTAGAGCTTAGGTATGTATTGGGCACTAATGGCAAATCATGTATGTTGGTTATTTTCGACATATTGGATTTGACCTTGGGCAACAAGGTCCAGGTAATGACAAAAACGACCTAAAGGTCCTTTAATGTTGGCTTTAGATCTTCGGTTTGTATTGGATACTAATGAAAAATCATGTATGCTGATCAAACACATCATATTGGATTTGACTTTGGTCTTCAAGGTCATGTGACAAAATCAATCCATTTATTTCCTCATTTAATAATGTCTTTAGACATTAGTATGTATTAGGCACTAACCCATATATAATTAAAATTTTAACAGGCATTGTAACCGCATGGTGGACCTTTTTTCGCGATCAATTGCAGCAATAAAAACTGGTCAAAATCCATTTTTGGATGTTTGTTCCTATTAGCATCATGGAATAGAAAGAATAATACTAATTAGACCCATTTGATGGCAGTGTTGTGTAAAAAAAATAATTGTCTGAAAGCAGGGCAAGAACCAGAAGTGAATTGAGAAGATGGCGCACTTCACAAATTGACAGCAGACAACAGTGAAAGTTCAGGTTAGAAAAAAATCTAATCGGATTTCATTATGTAGACTTCTTAAAGATTATATTTTTGCTAAATGGCAGAAAAGTGACATAAAAATGTTGCTGCCTGTCACTCATGAAAAAGTGTGACCGCTCAGTCAAGTTGCCCGATAATGGTAACTAAAACCCCTTTCTCACTGAGCTGCGATGGCCCGCGGAAGTGTGCGGATGGAACAGTTCTCTTCTTTCGCAGAGAATTGATTCGAAGAACCGTGAATTTATTCGCAGTGGTATGGGACCATTTGCCATCACCGCCGAAATTCGCGAAAAAATGAAACCGGTTTAATTTTTTTGCGGATGTCCGAGCTGGAGCTTTTTAACGCCAGTATCGTGTAGACAACGTGTTGCTTCCGCAAGAATTCATGTTGGCTTCCTGTTGAATCCGCAGACTGATGCTAGTTACTTTTCTCCTGTTGGGGCTGTAACTACCGGCAACCTTCAGGGCCCTTGGCAGTCTAGTTTTTCTATTGTTTTCTATTGTTAATGATGGCAAAATGTGGCTTTCTAAAGCAGTGAAGCTTTCCAGCCAGTTGTATTGTTTTTCCTTTTTGGGCTGGGCCAAGCAGCAGCCTGGCACCTATAAACACGAATGTCGCTGAGTGAGCGAGTGAGTGCCTGAGTGATCAAGTTCAACGATTGGCTGGCCGTCGGGGAAGAAGTTCAGCGATTGGTCGGCCGGCGGGGAAGAACGTCAATGATTGATGCCTGAGTGATCAAGTTCAACGATTGGCTGGCGGACGGCGAAAAAGTTCAGTGATTGGTTGGCCGGTGGGGAAGAACTTCAACGATTGGTTAGCCAACGATTGGCTGGCTGGGCGTATCCCGTCCTTTTTTGTTTTGTTCTTTCAGATCGGTTGGTAACGTTAACGTTTAACATCCCTCAGTCCAACATAGGAACTTACACGATGTTAGGAAAAATTGATAAATACTGTTACTATGACTAGCTGGACTATTTACGTACACGGTGGAAGTGGCGCAGACACTATTATGTTTCAGTATTTTCAAGAATACCGGTATGATGCCCCGAATGGTTTCCAAATTAACTTATTCCCTTGTGCGTTCATGAGTTGGTTCGCTTGAACGGAAGCAGTTGTGGTGGCCGCTTTGATTGTATCTATGAGTGACTTTAACCGACACCAATGACAACACATTTTTGTACATGTAGAATGTTGACAATCTCCAATTTTTGACACCAATGAATGTTTCTTAGCCATATTGGTCGCCATTTTACAAAAATTAATGCAGATTTTCTTTTAATGAACAGCAAAAGGTGGATTAAATATTAATATGGTGGATGCATATGCTGCGCTTGCCCTGGCTAGCATCCCGGTCTTTTCAAAAGTTCCATTCGATTTTGTTGTATTACCAGCACAATCCGACCATTATTAGGCTAATCTTCTTTCATGCTAGGTTCGGTTTGTTTCAGTCCTCCATGCTTGTTTTCTCTAGTACCGGTTGCGACATTCCAAAGAGATAGAGGAATGTAACACATCGTACCAATCTAGCATGGAAGAATCATAACAATGGTTGGAATGTGTTTTTAATTTCCCTATTCACTCTCGCAACCGATATGACAGTTAACAAGCATGGATGACAGTATCAGTTGCAAGATTGAATAGGGAAATTAAAAACACATTCTGACCATTATTAAGATTCTATCACGCTAAATTGGTATGATGTGTTACCTTCCTCTATTTCCCTTTTGAATTTTGCAACCGGTACCAGAATCATTCCCTTAATCTTCCCATTGAATCTCGCAACTGATACGAGAGAAAACGGGTACAATGAAGGGACTTGGGATACATTATCGTGCAGAGGTGTACATGTACTTCGTTACAGTGCTTAAGTAGTTTTTTTTTTTTTTTGAGAATTTGTATTTTACTTGGGTTTTTTTTTTAAACCGGTCCTTTTACTTTTACTCTACTACATTTAAAAGATAAAAGTATAGGCTACTTTTACTTCGTTACTTTGACACTGGCCACTTCATTACTCGTTAAACATTAAAATATGAGTGTAATTCATCATTTAATGATTATCTGGATTTGGAGTGTTCAAGAAGAACAACGGTGCAGATGTGTCTCCCAGCGGACATGGAGCTGCAAATTTATGCACGCAGTTACAATATTATATCACTAGATGGCACACCCGGATCAGTTATTGAATATTCACAAGCAAGCCGAGCTCGAACACGATTTAGAATATGGATGAGTTCAGTCCAATCCCTGTTTTTCAGGAGTTGCCTTAATTCAAATCCTCACCTAAGCCTGATGTGCAAACTGCTCAATATACTTACCCATAATATCTATCCAGCAGTTCAAAAAAATAGATATATCTCTAGCTACAGAAAAAATTGTTGTCCTTTGTAGCAACCACTTCAGCTACAGTGAGCCAATGGTATCCCAATAAGTAGTTAAGAAAAATCAGTTTTCTGAAGCAAAAATTCAACATGGTATTGATCACATGTAATTCTATTTATTAGAGTCAATTATTTTGGTTTTTTAATCCGCCAGTAAACTCAAAGAAGAAGAAGAAATATATAAATGAGAGACTGCCAGTTTGTTTTTTGAATACTGTATCTTTCATTCACCTGAAAATTAATTAAAGAGCACAAGGAGAGAACAATGCGTGGTTGCTTTGCTTCCTTCTATGCGTGCTTTGAAAAATACTTTGTACTTGTACTTCCACTTTTGAAACTTAAGTATATTTTTTCACCAGGTACTTTTGGTCCTTAAGAGCCAATTTTTCTAAGAATGAGACCGTAAAGCATAAGATTCCAACAAAATTTTTTGTGGGGGTAGACATATTGGAAAAAACTGACAGAAATCACATTTTTTATCTCTGAAACCCTTCGGAAAAAAATTTACGGCCCTATTAAGGGAAGGGGTCCCAAGGGCCAAAATTGCAAAAAACTAAAAAAGGGGTTTTTGACTTTGATTATCTCTGTGCACCCTCATTTAACCTCTGTGATTTCATGCTATATGAATGTATCGGGTAGTGTCTTTCAAAAAACATTGGCATGTTTGAGGCTGAATGAGGGCGCCACCTATAGGTGGCGCTTCAAATCACTACTTTTCACTTTTTGGGCTGCATTCGGGGACCTCCCACGGCTTGCACCCTGATTAAGCCTGGCTCATTCCTGCAAATTTGGACACCTGGGGACCTTTCCTTTCTAAATATCCATGAATGGCGGTGGCTTACTTTGGGCGCTTTTGTATAGGGGGCGCTTTTTGTGGTGAAAATGCCATTTTGGCACATTTTCATCAGGCCATAACTTAGTGCGCCCATTATGGAATTAAATGAAACTGCTTTTTTCGAGCGCTCGCACTCTATCCTACATCAGCACAAATTTCCATGCCTATTCAATTCACTTTGTATCATAAACTATAATTTTTGGGGCGGTCTGGAATTTTTAAGTCCTTTTTCGCTTACCGGCCCGGGTGTGGCGTCTGGCGTCCGTTGTTTGTCATCGGAACATTTTTTATCTTTTTTTTGGCCATATCTCCAGACGGGTTTTTTTAGATTTTTGATTGAATTATTTTTGTCCGTTTTATGGGCCCTTGAAATTTTGTCCCCAATGTTAAAGATAGGACTGAGAAATTAAAAAAAATTATTTTTCAAAAACGGCGTGATAAATTTTTTTCTAAATCAGGCAATCAACTTACTTAGGTACCGTCAATGTATAGTGCGAGTGCCATTTTGATTGAATCAACGGAAGTTGGTCTAGTGGGGGCGCTGTACTTCAACATTGGGTGTTATGGAGGATGGGCACAATCGCCTGTGGAAGCTAAATGGTTGCAGATAGAGATTAATTTGTATTACTGACATGTAGGAAGTTATATATGACCCATATATTGGCGTGTTAAAGTTGACCTCAGATGACCTTGAAAGGTCAAACTTTAGGTCAGGCAAAATGTTCCAATTTTCAAAGGCTTGAAAAAATTGAAGATTGGGAACATATGTGTATTGAACACTTATTGTAAGTCATCTGTAAACTTGCATTTGGTGGCCTTGAACTTGACCTTCGGTGACCTTCGAAGGTCAAACTTCACATAGTGAAATTTCAATTACTTCTATCACCAAAACTATTACAGATAGAGCTTAGGTTTGTATTGTTGGCATATATGAAGTCATGTGTGAAGTTTCATTTGGTGACATTGAATTTGACCTTTAGTGACCTTCAATTACCAAACTTCACAGTGAAATTTTAACGACTTATATCTGCAAAATCGTTACAGATTGAGTGTAGGTTTGTATTGGAGATGTATATGAAGTCACATATGAACTTTCATTTGGTGACCTTCATATTGATCTTTGAAGGTCAAACTTGACCTGGTGAAAATTCAATGACTTCTGGCACTAAAAACTGCCACAGATGGAGCCTAGGTTTGTGTTACTGACATCTAGGAAGTCACATATGAACTTTCTTTTGGTGACATTCAGTTTGAATGTTGGTGACTATTGTGGCTTTTCAAACAATTTACGACTAAATAAAGCCACTGTTGATCGGGGGTTGGTGTTGCAGTCTATTGTTGATGAATACTCGCGTCTCTTCTTGTTTACAAACAAAAATAGCGGAGATCGAAGTTGCGTCAGTCAAACAATATTTATTCAGCTTTACTCCTTCACTTGACATAAACTTAAACTTTCCACTATAAAACAAAAAAGAGCCTGCGCAGTCAACAAACTGTCAGGCTTCCCCGTCTCACCTTCTTTTTTCTCTCAGGGCGTCACCCATTACACTTATCACCCATTCCACACAGGTGCCCTGCACCCACAAATCATTCAATGAACGGGGGGAGGTGACCTCAAATCAACCCATCACCCAATTCATACTCAAATACTCAAATAAATACCGATTTCCTACAGCAGGCAATAAAATCAAAATAAACACAATTAATATGAAAATAGAAAATGGCTCTAACTTACCAGCCCCGAATTGCTTATTTCATAGCAAATAGAAAATAATAATTCATCATAGAGCCATTACAACAAAAACAAAGAACATTGGTCCTTGGCATATAGCTTATTCAAGTCCATTGTATTGCACACGCAAAAGTTCATAATCCATGTGGGTCATTTCTGTGTCAACTCAACCAGAGCCCCCCACATCAAAATTTAGGTTTTGATAAAACTTTGCACATTTTAAGAGATATGCATTGGCAGTACTGAGGTCAAATATTTCAGCTCAATTATTGCTAGTTCCTGAAATTTAGCCTATTTTAGGGAAGGGGGGTCAATCTTAACGAAATCGCCTTAATTTTGGAGGGAGTTTGAGGGCCTCAGAAATGGGTTTTCAGAGCTGACAGACCCCCAAGTTTCATTTTGTCTTCAGAATAGTTGCTGAACTCTTGGCTTAAGCTACTTTACTTTACTCAGTGTGTTTATTTTATATGTACTGTGGCCTGGAAAAAGCAAAAAACACCAATCATACTAATTTTTTCGAAATTTAATGCATTTATTATTCTGTAACTAATTAAGATAGAGCACTGAGACTTGGTATGCAAACTGTCGGTCAACTTTCTGAAGACCACAAAAAATATCAAAGTCATGATGGTTGTATTAAATGTTTTAATGACCTTGGAAGTTGTCTTCAGAATGAAAAGTGCGTATTTTGGGTCATTATAGTGGGTATGTATCTCAAAAGGGGCACAAGTGATCAATGTCATATTTTTAGTGCTTGAAGGCATGGGTCTTGGGTCTAACATATTAAAAAACTGGAGGTGTAAAACTCTTCCTTTAGACTGTACAGCATGCCAATCATATTAGGTGATTATCATTAGCTGATATAGGGTATTGTTGCATTCATGCAAATCTGCCCATAGAGGGCGCTATAAATGCAAAAAATGGGCATGGCATGACACAAATCAGAGTATAAATCAGCAATCGTTTGTCCTATAGCCATAAAACTCACAGGATATATTCATATAAGTACCTGAAACATATCCTGAAAATTTCATTCAAATTGATTGATAGGGGGCACTATAAATGCAAAACAAAGCAGCATGGTACAGCACAAATCAGACTATAAATCAGGAATTGTTTGTCCTATAGCCATAAAACTCACAGGATATATTCATATAAGTACTTGAAACATACCCTGAAAATTTCATTCAAATCGGCTGATAGGAGGCGCTATAAGTGCAAAAAATGGGCATGGCATGACACAAATCAGACTATAAATCAGCAATTGTTTGTCCTATAGCCATAAATCTCACAGGGTATATTCATATAAGTACCTGAAACATACCCTGAAAATTTCATTCAAATTGACTGATTGGGGGCGCTATAAATGCAAAACAAAGCAGCGTGGTATAACACAAATCAGACTATAAACCATAAACAGTTTTCCCAATCATTAGAAAACTCACAGGATATGTCCACATAAGAACCTGAAACATAGCCTGAAAGTTTCAATCAAATTGACCAGTAGGGGGCGCCACAAATGCCACAAAATAGCCTAACATAACACAAATCAGACTATACATCATAAGTTGTTGGTCCAATCATTACACTGGCAAAATAGGTCCGCATAAATACCTGCAACATATTCTTAAAGTGGTTTTTGTCCCCCGCCGCTGGGGTAGCAAGCGGAGCGGGGGACATAGTATTCAGCTCCGTCTGGCCGTCCATCATGTCCCGTTTGTTCTGAACGCAATATCTCATGAACGGTTTGACCAATTCCGTTCATCTTTGCTACTAAGGTATATTGGTGTGATACGCCGACCCCAGTAGATTTCCGTGACCTTGGCATTATTCTCAAGGTCATTACGACAATTTGACCTCTTACAAATTCCTTGTCAACATGATATCTCAAGAACGGTTCAACCGATTCCATTCATCTTTGGTGTCAAGGTGTATTAAGGGTGGGGGACATCGTTTTCAGCTCCATCCGGCCGTCTGTCCGTCCGTCACGTCCCGTTTGTTGTGAACGCGATATCTCAAGAACGGTTTGACCGATTCCATTCATCTTTGGTGTCAAGGTGTATTAGAAGGGTGCTCACAGCCCACTCGATTTATGTGACCTTGCCATTATTCTCAAGGTCATTAGGACCATTTGACCACTTACAAATACCTTGTCAACATGATATCTCAAGAGCGGTTTGACCGATTCCATTCATCTTTGGTGTCAAGGTGTGTTAGGGGCGGGGGACATGGTATTCAGCTCCGTCCGTCCATCCGTCCGTCATGTCCCATTTGTTGTGAACACAAAATCTCAAGAACGGTTTGACCAATTCCATTCATCTTTGGTGTTAAGGTGTATTAGGGCCGGGGGACATAGTATTCAGCTCCGTCAGTCCATCCGTCCGTCACGTCCCGTTGTTGTGAATGCGAAATCTCAAGAATGCTTTGACCGATTTTATTCATCTTTGGCTTCAATGTGTATTTGTGTGATACGCTGAACCCAGTCGATTTCCGTCACCTGGCGGGGGGCATTGCCACGTTTAGTGGCAACACTTGTTAATTAAGCTGCTAAAGCTTTCAACTACTAATGGTCTTTCTTGGCTTGAACCCCAGAATTGCCGCTTGCGGCTATATTTATTATTATTATTCTGCCGCAATTTTAAATTTTGAGACTGCGTAAATTGAAAACGAATTGACCAATTTTAATGAAACTTGGCCAACTTTTAGCACTTGAGTTTGCTGATATTTGCTCACCAGTTGGTTGATCTAGGTCACATGACTTAGCAGCAATATTGGGAAAAGCTAAAAACCTTTAAAGAAAAAAATACATTTATTTATATAGCACCTTTCAAGCAATACAGCACAAAGTGCTTCACAAGCAGATTAAAATACATTTACATAAAAGCAATAAAACAAAATGGGAAAAGTAGGGAATTAAACATCAAAATAGGAAGAATTAAGATAATAAAAGGAGACATACATGAAAACACACCCATACAATCAAAGAATTTAAATGTAAAATCAGCAAAAGCAAGCCTAAAAAAATGAGTCTTTAAAAGAGATTTTAAAGACGATAGAGACTCAGCATTTCTAAGATTGTTTGGGAGGCTGTTCCAGAGTCTTGGAGCCTTAACCGAAAAGGCTCGATCACCCTTTGTTTTTAACTTGGACTCTGGAACAGCCAATAATGCTTGCTTGGTAGTCTTTTAGGTCTGTAATGATTTAAAAGCTCACTTATATATTCTGGTGCCATGCCATGGAGTGCTTTGAAGGTAATTAATGAAATTTTAAAATCAATTCGGAATGGAACTGGCAGTCAATGCAAAGATGCCAAAATTGGGGTAATGTGGGCTCTTTTATTTGTTCTAATGAGCAATCTTGCGGCCGAATTTTGAACTACTTGCAGTTTTTTTCAAAGATTTCTTATTCAGACAAGTAAATAATGAGTTGCAATAGTCTAATCTTGACGAGATAAAAGCATGAATAATTTTTTCAATATCTTCAAATGACAGAACAGACCTAATTTTAGCTATATTACGGAGTTGTAAGTAGCATGACAGGACAAGCTTCTTAACGTGGAGCTCAAATTTGAGTTCAGTATCAAATATCACACCAAGATTTCGGGAAGAGGGCCTAATATTAGAAGAAAGAGGTCCAAGAGATGATTGGATTTTTTCAGACACCAACTTTGGACCAAGTATAATGACTTCAGTTGTATTTGGGTTTAACTGCAAAAAATTATTAGCCAACCAATTTTGAACATCAGCTAAACAGTCATGCAACACCAACAAATTGCTGAAATCAGTGGATTTTTTCAGGGATGTGATTTTTCCGCTAATTCGCGGAATTCCGCTTTTTTTTATCTCCAAAAAATTAAAAAATTAAAACTCCAATTTTTCAGTCATGAAAATCCGATTTTGTATCTACAGCATTCCGACTTTTAGTACTTCCGTAACTGAATTGACCTTATGCACGATGCGTTCCACAGAACTTCCATTTTCAAATTAGCCAGCTAAGGCACTTCCGGTCAAATGTCATGCTGTGTGGGTGTGGGCGGTGCCGCGGCGGCAAGTTTCAACACTGCGGAAAACAAACGACGGAGATATTGCGGATATTCGAGACGACAGATAGCTTGTAGTATAGTATAGTAATAATAATTAATAGTCAGTATACTTGTATTTTGTGTAGCCCACTAGGCTAGTGGAGTGAGGATGAAGCAGTCTAGTAGCCTAGGTTTCAGCGGCGTGAGTGGTCGACGGCTGAACACTGCTGCATCCATTTATGTACCTCGTCGAGACAAATGCTGTTCACCGCTGGGAAGTTGCGCGGTTGGCTCAGTGTTTATCAGTATTCCCCTGCGAGTGAGAGCGGGTGCTCGTTTTAGCTTTTTGACGCACCTTCGCCAGCTCCCATTAACGGTAGTATGGCCAGTCAAACCATAACATTGCATTACGTAACCTTACCGACAAACCTGATGGACCTTTATTTTCCTACCTCACTCTCGCACATTTTGATATGAAACATTATCACCCTACATTTTGACTTCGGTGAATGCTGAATTAATTGGTTACTGTGGCCAGCATACACACGGGTTATCAGTGCTTACGCAGATGGGCGTCTAGCTCCAAAGCTAAATCATGGTTATTTCATCAGCTGCCCAGCTAATCCATGACCTTCAGCAATATTAGCGAACGATACCACTACGACACGCAACTTCTCTATCGCGTCGTATAATTAAAGGTGCTTCAGGACCTCGACGGAAGCCCTTCCTCTTAGTTTCACTTTTGTTTTTTGTGTAAATGGAGCGTCACTGGACACCGAATATAGCCGAACGTGGCTGGTTAGTGACACTGTTTTCCGTTGCCGTTTGGCTTATTAATTAGGTTAATATGTAATACATATTTCCAGGAGTTCCATCAGGATTGTGTTTGTAGTCAGTAATTGGAAGCTGAAAATACTCACAGAACTCAAGGATGGTTTCTACAGATGATTGGATAAAGAAAAAAGATTTCTTGGTGCTGTGTATCTACAGTGATTATTCTCTAATTTGTTCATTTTTGCTATTACTCAGTACATTTAGGGAAGTCTGAATTCATAAAATCCCATGAACATGTGACTTTGTGATATGATTTTGGAGTTGACTAAGAAGTCAATGATTTTATTGATATATTGGCTATACTTAATTAATGTTATTTTACTTTTATGTGAGTGCAATAGTGGCAGATTAAATTCTTTAAAAGCTTGGAGCTTGTGACTAAGTTTGAGTTGACCTAGACATCAAAGATTGCATGTTTGTTGGCTTGAATATACATTGGATTATAATTCTGTTTTTTATTATTATATTGAATTCTTAGTACACTTATGGCAGTAAAAATGACTAAAATCCAGGAGCTTTGGGGGGCTTCGTCCCCCTTGTCCCCCCACCAGGGCGCTGCCTTGGACCCAGCTGGGGGCCCCTGGCTAAATTTTCAGATAATTTCACTTCACCCAAATCACATCCCTGAAATATACAACTGCATGTCATCAGCATAACAGTGAAAAGCTATTTAATGCTGAAGAATGATAGAACCCAGAGGTAACACATAAATTCAAAACAATATAGGCCCAAGTATGGAGCCTAAATTCAAAACAATATAGGCCCTGTTAGAAGATATGGAGCCTTTTCAGGTAAACCCAAAAGTAAATCAGCACAGGCGAGGATACATGTTCACTGAGGGAAACCAAAAATTTTCTGTTCGACAGATATGAAGAGAACCATTTCAGAACAGTCCCTGAGAGCCCAACCCAGTTTCTCAGCCTATCAATCATGATGACATGATCAACTGTATCAAAGGCAGCACTAATATCCAAAAGCACCAATAATGAGCAGTCACCAGAGTCAGCATTCAACAAAAGATTATTAGTGACCCTGAGAAGAGCCGTTTCTGTACTATGTTGACGTCTAAAGCCTGATTGAAATTTCTCAAAAATATTGTTGGTTTCCACCACTTCTAAAAGTTGCTTTGCGACCACTTTTTCCAAAACTTTCAAAATAAAAGGCAAGTTTGATATTGGTCTAAAATTACTAAGAATGGGCTTTTTTAGAAGTGGTTGAATGCAGGCAATCTTAAAATAGTCTGGAACACAGCCAGTAGAGAGAGAACTGGTCACCGAGAAAGCAGCTCAGGGCCAATAGCCATCATTACTTCTTTAAGGAGCCTAGTGGGTATAATATCCAAGGGACTGGATGGGAGTTTCATACGTGACACAATATCAGTTAGATCCGACAGAGAAATCGGTGCGAAACATCTCAGCAAGTTTAAGCGAGGGCACGAAACATTAGCAAATGGAACATGACTGATACTAGACTGATGACTGCTATCTTGTCCATAAAGAATTTCAAGAACTTCTCACAATCAGCGGGGGATGAAACTGATGCAACAGCAACTGGAGGGTTCACCAGATGGTCAATTGTTTTGAATAAAAATCTGGCATTATGCTGGTTAGCAGCTATTAATTCAGAGAAGAATTTATCTCAAGCATTTTTAACTTCTTGATTATATGAGTTTAACAGGCTTTTCACGCACACGTAAAGAACATTTTGTTTAGTGGCCTTCCACTTCGGTTCCGCTTTTCTGCATTCCCTCATAAGGCTGCAAATTTTATCATTTATCAGTTATTTTGTAGATCTTCTCCAGAACCACTGAACGGATCAAGCACAAATTTGATACGCATATGGAGCATTGCGAGCCCTTCAAAGTACATGCATGGCGTTTAGTTCCGGTCAAAATTCTAGAAGCTTGCCATTGGTCGAATATGTCTGGCGACCAAAATTGACCATTAAATGCCTATCACTTCAAAACCGCTCAACGTAAAGACATCAAAATTGGTGTGTGTATTGTACGTAGGCTGTACAACAAACTGACCTAGTTTTGTGCGCTTGCGCCTTGTCACGTGACCTGGCGGCCATATTGAATTTTCAGATTTTGTGCAATAATAACTCAATTTCTTTTAAAGTTAGAAGCGTAATAATTGCACCGTTATAAACCCTAATGAATTCCCTTTATGACTGACATGAGCTGGGTTTTGATTGGATGACGAGTATGGCCGCCATTTTGAATAATTAGCTTTACACTTAACAGCCTTCTTCTCCAGAACCAATTAAGATATTCAGCTGAAATTTGGTACACTTATAGCGAGAGCCCATCCCTATGAACCTTCAGAAAATTGTTAAGATCCAACCAATATTTCAGAAGTTATGAATACAGAAATATTGCAGAAATATTGTCGCATGTCACCGCTGCCTTGTACCGTCAAACATCGGCAGGTGACAGCTAGGCAAAAACGAAGGTAGAATTGAAGACTTTTTTCTATGTTTCAAGGTCATACACTGAGATTTGCTAAATAAGCTTGAAGCCCGGCATCGCTGTCATTCTGACAGCTATATTTTCATATGGTTTCTGTTCTTCAAAAAAATATCATTAAACCAGGAGAACACAGAAAATAGTTTTTAAATGATCATTTAATTTATCAAAGAAAAAAAACCATCCCACATCTATATCACTCTTGTTAAGAAGTAATCTCCCCCCTAAGTTTAATAACTGGTTGTGCCACCTTTAGCAGCAATGACTGCTACCAAATTCTTCCAATGACTGGAGATCAATCTCTCACATTGACTTGGAGCAGGGTAAAAATGGTTAAAATACCTGTCGTCAAAAGATTTACAGTAGCTATTTGGTATGGTATATTGGTAAGCTATGGTAGCCATTTTCAAATGCCATTTAAATGTATTTTTAATTTCAAATTCCTTATTTGTCAAGTGGTGACAAATAATCTTACTGCTCTACTCTTGCATCAGTGCCCCTTTTTGTTTAATAGCTTGTGGTGGGTGTGGAACTTCTTTACAAGGAACACTGTTACTGTCGCTATAACAAGGTAATTTTGCCTTAGTTCCTCATATTGTTTTGTTTTTCTAACCTCTTATAATGAGGTTTCAACTGTCATTAACTACCAAAAGAGTCCATTTTGACAAGGTCCCACTCACTGTATTAGCAACACAACTTACATGTCACTCATCCAAGTGAGCATTAGCAGGTGGGAACAGCAACATAATTTTGAATTTTACAAACAGGGTATCGCAATGAATACAACCGAATACATTGATTAGTCATTTTCTTTTGTTTTATTTAATATAATTTCTTTCCTTTTAAAGCTTTTCATGAATGCAACTGTACTACACTCAGCAATGAAAATTTAGCAAAGGCAAAATTTTAAGCACTGTCGAAAAAAAGAAATTTTAATGAAATGACGATCTGTATAGTCTTCCTAAAGAGAACGTATAGCACCAACAAACCCATTTACGCTGAATCCTGGTCACATGTTCATTTACGTGTGCTTTGTACATGATTTTATACAATTTGTGGCCTACGTAATAGACTATGGGGCATGGCATCAATATGTTACCAGAAAACCAATCTTGTGACCCCCTCCTGCACACTACCTGAATTTGGTCTTAAAATGTGGGGAATGTATGTCTTATCGCACTACCAACATTTCCCATACCAGAACGTGGAGCATTTCCCGGGAATTCCCGCCTAAATGAAATATCAAAAAACAAGTAGTTCTTTTAAAAAGACAAGCCGGGTAGTCAATATCATTAATATGTAAACTGTTGGGATTCACTCTGTGGTATGTATATTGACTTGCAAGTGGCATCAGGTTTTGAATTTTTGTCATGGTCAATGAATATAACGTTCACTTGATGATTGTTTATAAAATAATGTTCACTTGATGCAACATTGTATTTTCCAATGTTTGTACAATAAACATATACCAACTGTTTGATTGTGGATTCCTTCTTGCATTTTGTCCATTTTATTCAGGATGATGGTATTTTAAATGAATTTAAGGAGTATTTCAATCTCAGATTAATGCAACCCCAATTCCGAAATAGTTTGGACAAAGTGTAAATTGTGAATAAAATCAAAATGCAATGACTTTCAGGTCACATGAGCCAGTATGTTATTTACAATAGAACATAGATAACATTTCAAATGTTGAAACTGAGACATTTTCCATTTTTATCTATAAAATGAGCTCATTTCAAATTTTCTGGCTGCAACAGGTCTCAAAAAAGTTGGGACACAGGCAAAAAAGGGCTGAAAAAGCAATTAATATAAAAGAGAATCAGCTGAAAGAACATTTAGCAAGTAATTAAGTTAACTGGCATCAGGTGTGTAACATGATTGGCTATAAAAGGGATGTCTTAGAGAGGTTAAGTCTCTCAGAAGTAAAGATGACCAGAGGCTCTCCAACCTGTGAAGGCTTGAGTAAAAAAATTGTGGATTACTTTAAAAACAATGTTCCTCAACGTCTTATTGCAAGGGCTTTGAAGGTCTCATCATCGACAGTGCATAACATCATCTAAATGTTCAGAGAAACTTGAAAAATCTCTGTGCATAAGGGACAAGGCCGAAGACCTTTACTGGATGCCCGTGATCTTCGGGCCCTCAGACACAACTGCATCACTCACCGGCATGATTCTGTCATTGACATTACTAAATGGGCCCAGGAATACTTCAAGAAACCAATGTCTGTAAACACAGTCCGCCGTGCCATCCACAGATGCCACCTAAAACTCTGTCATGCAAAAAGCAAGCCATTGTTGAGCATGATCCAGAAGTGCCGCCATGTTCTTTGAGCCAATGCTCACTTAAAATGGACTGTAGCAAAGTGGCAAAGTATCCTGTGGTCAGACGAGTCCAAATTTGACATTCTTCTTGGAAATCATGGGCGTCGTGTCCTCCGGGCTAAAGAGGAGAAAGACGACCCCTCCTGTTATCAGCATTCAGTTGTACAGCCAGCATCTGTGATGGTATGGGGATGCATTAGTGCATATGGTGTGGGACACTTGCATGTTTTAAAAAGCACCATGAATGCTGAAAGGTATATAAAGGTTTTAGAGCAACATATGCTTCCTTCCAACGACATCTATTCCAGGAAAGCCCTCATGTATTTCAGTAGGACAATGCGAAACCACATACTGCAGCTATTACAGCAGCATAGCTTCATAGTAGAAGAGTCCGTGTACTGAACTGGCCTGCCTGCAGTCCTGATCTTTCACCGATTGAGAACATTTGGAGGAAAATTAAAGGAAAAGTCCATCAAAGGAGACCCAAAACTCTCCAGCAGCTGGAAGCCTGAATTAAACAAGAGGGATCAAATTCCAATGGCTAAACTCAAGAAACTTGTCTCCTCAATGCCCAAACGCCTCCACTCTGTGTTAAAAAGAAGAGGGGATGCTACACCATGGTAAACAGGCCCCTGTCCCAACATTTTTGAGACCTGTAGCAGCCATAAAATTTGAAATGAGCTCATTTTGTGAATAAAATTGTAAAATTTCTCAGTTTGAACATTTGCTATGCTATCTGTGTTCTATTGTGAATAAAATACTGGCTGGTGTGATTTGAAAGTCATTGCGTTTTGATTTTATTCACAATTTACACTTTATACAACCCCAATTCCGAAATAGTTGGGACAAACAAACACTGACATTTTAAAATGGTCTTAATTGTTCCTTTATATTTCACCAGGATCCAAATCGGGAGTTTTGGATTTCGACTATGGTGGATTAAAGGATGGTTAAATTGATACTATTGCGTGTAGTTCAACTGTTGTCTCCTACATGTATACCATTGTCAATTTTACCTTTGCACAATAACAAGCAGAACCTACCATTGTCAAAATCTAAAATTCCCTAATAAAACACAAACACACGATATTATAACCACAGCTTCAGCCTCAGAAGTTCTAGTCTTTCTAACTTTTTCTTTTATTTACAGCTTTATACATCCAAATATTAGCATTAAAGGTCCTTTGACAGATGATCACATTGGCTGGCATTCACAAAGGAGGAAAACAGTTATTCCAAGAACAAATCTATTTGTATCGAAACTAAGTCTTGAAATAGTACAGGAATAAGTCTATTTGATACGACTTAGTCAAGGACTCGGCGGCTTCATTCCATATCAGTGTATGGTGTATTACATTTGTATACACCATACGCCACTATGGAAAGAAGCTGATGGACTGAACTTTAGTCCATGATTTATTTTATTCCAGGAATAAACATATTCATTCTTTGTGAATACCAGCTATTGGCTTACATTCTAAACACTTGGTGTAAGGTGTAAGTGTGGACTAAATTCAGTCCTGATAGTATTTGATAGCCTTAACACTTTGATCTAGTTCCTGAACGACTGCCAGCATTATCATAATAAGTCTCTTCAGGGTCAGACATAGGTCAGAACTAAATTCAGTCAATCCTTACAAACAATGCACAAGTTTTCTTAGTAAACAGCAAATGATATCATAAATCCAAGTATCTTGGATGCCCGTGATCTGCGCGGTTTTAAGCTAGAAGCAGGGGTGTTCATGTAATTATCAAATCATAATACATGTATAAAGCAAGAGGGTTGTTCTTGGCACCAAAAGCTCTTCAAGGATGTGGTAAGTTATCTATAAATTGGTGACATACCTTTTGAAATGTTATTTTTGAGACTCACATTATATTAACTTTTATCAAAACTAGATATCGCACAAGTAAGTTATAACTGAAATAATGGATCTGTAGTGAATAGAAATCTATGATAATATTTGTATGAATATTATACAAATCTGTAAAATAGTAACTTGTATAATAATCATACAAATCTTTCATTTTTACAATAATACAACTTGTATAACATAAGTAAATTAAATAATATAATGATTACAAATCAGAGTTTGACTAATGACGAACGTGATTGGTTAATTCGGTGATATCCTTCAATGTAAACATTTTATACACCAATCGGAACAATTAACTGCGGCAGCGTTTGGATTGCGTTAGTTGGCAACAAAGATCGATGAAACGGAGCATTATATTGGTTGAAATTTGCTTCAATAAATTTTATTGATGATGAATTCAATCATTGATTTTACTATTTAAAAAAAAAAAAATGCTCCACTTCCCGATGCGGGAAACACACTGATAAAATTAAAAAAATTCATCTGTGGATTTTAAGACCAAATTTAGGTGGTGTGCATATGGGGGTCGCAAGGGAAGCGTTCTGATCGGCATGCCCCATAGTCTAAACCCTGTCACTTGAATCCATTTCAAATCTGGTTGACACGTTGAGGACGCTCTTTGTTGAATGAAAAACACTGGAATGCTCGAGGCGTCTTAGAGGAATGTCTGAAAATGCCAAACATGAAGCTATGTTAAGACCACAAATGGGCTTGCGACAAGTTGGGCAGCACTTAAAGACCCACCACAGCACCATTTCACATCTTCAGACATAAATGGCACAGACTGGGACCGTCAAAGACCGACCTTGCATCAGTAGACCATGTAAAATGATGGCACGTGAAGATCTTTTCATCGTGAAGTCATCCCAAAGCAACCAAATCACATGCGGTTTAACAAGCCAGTGGGCATCCCATTCGCTGCTGAAGGATAGGAACAGTCATGTGGGGAACTGGTCAACTCATCCCCACGCATTGTGAGTGATGTTTATTCATCTCACTGATTTGAGTTGCAACTGGGGTCTATCACCAGAAATAAAATTATTACAAATTCATCTGTGAAACCTACAAAATCTCAAGAAAAGCTCTGGCACAGAGTGTATCAAAAACTCTGGGAGCCAAGAGGTTAACTAAGTAGATTTGATTATTTGGATGAGTGGGTTATTAAGAGGCTAATGCTATTTAATGCATGGCCACTTGATGTAGGCTTAGATTTTTCCTTCAATAAATGAAAAGATTATTTAAAAACTATTACGTCTTTACTCAGATCATTTTTGCCATGTATTTTGTGCTCAGATCTAAAATAATTAAGAGTGACATTGTTACAAAAATAGAGGAAATCAGGAAAGGGCTTAATACTTTTTCACGGCACTGTCGAAATCAAAAAAACAATATAATAACCCCATTTTTAGCTTATCGGCCTGATGAGCTATTGTCATGGTGTGGCGTCCATTGTCTGTTGTCCAGAAAATTTTTAATCTTTTTTTTGGCCTGAGGAATTTTCGTGTAAATTTGCCATGACATTCTACTCAACCATATCTCCAGACTTTTTTTCAGATTTTTGATTGAATCATTTTTGTCTGTTTTATGGGCCCTTGAAATTTTGGCCCCAATGTTAAAGATAGGACTGAGAAATTTCAAAATATTATTTCTCAAAAACTGCGAGATAAATTTTTTTCTAAATCAGACAATCAACTTTCCTTGGGACCGTCAATGTACAATGTGGGCGTCATTTTGATTGAATCGATGGAAGTGGGTGTAGTGGGGGCGCTGTACTTAATGAATATGCAAGATGGCCTGTGGAGGCCAAATGGTTGCAGATCGAGATTAAGTTTGTATTATCAACAGTTAGGAAGTCATATATGACCTATATTTAGGCTGTGTTAAAGTTGACCTCAGTTGACTCTGAAAGTTCAAACTTGAGGTCAAGCAAAATGTTTAAATTTTCAAAGGCTTCTAGGCTTGAAAATACAGAAAATTGGGAAAATATATGTAATATATGTACACTTATAGGAAGTCATATATGAACTTTCATTTGGTGGCCTTGAACCTGACCTTCAGTGACCTTTGAAGGTCAAACTTCACACTGTGAAATTTCAATGACTTCTATCACCAAAGCTATTATAGATAGAGCTGGTTTCTATTGTAGGCATATAGAAAGTCATGTATTGAGTTTCATTTGGCAAGCTTGAACTTGACCTTCAGTGACCTTCAACGGCCAAACTTTACAATGACATTTCATTGACTTATATCAGCAAAATCATACAGATAGAGTGTAGGTTTGTGTTGGAGATGTATAGGAAGTCATATATGAACTTTCATTTGGTGACCTTCACATTGACCTTCGAAGGTCAAACTTGGCCAAGTGAAAATTCAATGACTTCTATCACTACAAAGGTCACAATTAGAGCCTAAGTTTGTATCACAGACTTCAAGGAAGTCACACACGAACTTTCATTTGGTGACATTCAACTTGACTGTTGGTGACCTTTGAAGGTCACACTTGACATAATACAATGACTTGTTTTGCCAATATGGTCACAGATGGAGCCTAGGCTTGTATTAGAGACTTACAGAAAGTCATTTATGAAGTCCATTTGCTGAACTCAACTCGACCTTCTGTGACCTTTAAAGTTCACAATTGACATATTGAAATTCCAATTACATGTATCACCAAAACTGCTTCAGTGCTTTGGATTGTACAAAGTATTGTAGGAGGTCTTATAAATTTATGTGAACTTTTATTTAGTAACCTTGGCATTGACCTTCAATGATTCGAAGGTGATATTTCACGAAATTTTCATAACTTGTATCATCACTATAAGATTGCTTGCCGGTGAGCTACAGGACCCTTGGTCCTATTTTTATGTATTGCTATGTGTTCAAAATTTCTCATTAAGCTGAAGGAAGATTTTGTTCCTTTTTTATTGTAATCGTAACTTATTAATGTATTTTTATTTACACTTTATGGTAGGCCTACTTTCTCAGGACAATTCACACATTACTGAATTTTTGACATTCTTTTTTCGGAAAAGCAAAACTCTCTGACATGAAAAACAACATTACTTTATTATACTCAGTTTGTTGTGGTTGTTGTTGATGATGATGATGGCGATGATGAAGTACTTATCTGACAGCAGGTCCTTCATTGCTGTATCAGCCAATGTGCCATATTTTCCCAGTATTCTGAACTTAGAGATGAAAACAGCCCTCCATAGGGAAGACTATAACACCTACATTATACACATTTTTTGTCACGTTTTTACTGGGTCTACCGTTGTAGGAATTACTTTTACTGGGTCTGCCTTTGCAGGAATTTATCCACGTAAGAATATAAAATATGTTCTGAACAAATGGAAAATTTATTCAAAAGCTACAAAATTTTCTTTTTTGTTGGCAGGTCCATTGCTCCAGTTTCCCCAATGCCTCCCTGTTGTCCTCCCCTGTCTCTTCTAGTGGTGCTGCTGTCTGGCCTGGGTATTTTCCTCTTTGTGGTTCCCGGGGTCCATAGTCAAGGTAAAACCTTTCTCACTCTCGTGTTAACATAGCTGCATTACTTGAGGCACTTTGGAAGTTTAAAGAGATTCAAACAATCAGCCCATGGCATTTACAGTCATCTCACTTTTGGCCAGTGGCATGCCGTCAGATGTTCAGAGGGTCTTCAGTAACCTCACCCTTTAACCGCTCGATTGCTCTCAAGCTGTTCTCATTTAAGTTTACCTGATTAACAATCAAACAGCTTATCGACTGAACAAACAAAACCATACATGATCTACAAGAAATGATAATGAAAAAGTGTATGCCTATTGCCTACATTTATTTAATTGATATGGCATCGCAAGGATGGCAATATAAATGCAAAAATCCAAAACTTTCACTGACTTTGCAGCATTTATTTTTGCCATCCTTACAATTGTCACTCAGCTGTGCATCGTGCTTAACAATGCCCTTTAGCCGTGACTACATTCAGAATGTAGAACAGATGCTCGTGGCTTATTGCTTAATGAGCCTTCCAAACTAATTTACGCAAATCTGTCCTGTTTCACAAGCTACACGAATGCAGAAATTATAAAGACATTGATATTTTACGTGTGGAAGAAAACGCTTCAATTTTGTGGAGCAATGTATAACAATGCTATCGAAAATAAATTAGACTCATCAGTTCTACCAGTTAGTCTGAACAACTGTTGCTAATCGGGAAAGTAAACTGCAAGAGGTTAAGGTTATTAAGCATTGAAAGGTGAAGATTCCAAAGGCCTTTGTTACTGCAGACAGACCACTGCTGCTTTTGGCCATACGTTAACCTGAACACCTATTCATGGACGGACTGTTAATGGGGTGGTATTCCCTTAAGTCTCAATAGCTAAGGGCCTGTAACTTTCAGAATGCGAAACATATTCATAAACGGCAGTCAGTAGGTCAATAGATGTCAGTTTAGGGGGGGACAGTGGGGACATGTCCCCACCACTTTTTGTCAGAAGTAATTTTGTCCCCCTCCCACTTTATCTCGTAGTGGTTTTTTTTTTTTTTTTTAATTCAATAAAAAAAAAAAATTGTCATACACATCATTTTATGGGAGAGACCGCAAACGGCCACTAAATGTGCCTGCATAGAAACAGGACTGGCTGTGTGCATATAGCAACATCGTAACAACTTCAGCCAGAATAACACAGTTGCATAGGCCCGAGGCCTGTCTCACGAAGCTGGATTAACACACCGGGGTTTCCCTCAGTTACCCAGCTGCACTTAACCAGACATCCGCGGTCTTGATTATCGGTCTCACGAAGCCGGTTATCAACTCGTTAAGTGTACCCAGGAGTTTCCAATCTAGATCTGTGTTTGTGCACATAAAAGGGGCAGTGTTAACTCCATTTGACCAATTGCGCACCATGGAGAAGCCGCAGAGAGCAATTTATTTCTCGACGAGGAGCAAACAATAATGCTAAGGATGTATGAAGAATATAAAGACATCATTCAGGCAAAAAGCAACACTGTTGCAGCTGCCAGAAGCCGCAAGGAATCTTGGCAAAAAATCGCCAACTCTGTCAATGCGTAAGTTACTAGGATTGTAATATTAAGTCACCACTGTGTGTGTCTCTCAAATGTATGTGCCTGTTTCGATTTTCTTTTATTCTTTTTGACAATTTAACCTCATCATTTCAGTTGCAACCCCAGTGGAGCCAAAAGGACTTGGGAGCAAGTAAAAATAAATACAAGAACATAGTTCAAAGCGGTCAGAAAGTTTATTATAATATCTTCCAGTCTGTGGCACTATAAGCGCCCAGCTGCGGCTGGCCACATTGCCAACATGCGGCTCCAGCAGCTGGCAAAAGTACCTCAGTCCCTGGGCAGAAAATCGGTACCGCTCGTACAAGACTTCCTCGGGAAATCGAACGGGTCCTGCCGGTCACGGAACACGCGCTGTCTCCGGAGCACTCCTCTCACACTATCCGTGTGGCTTCCTCCACGGGATTCTCAAGAAATAGGCAGGCCATTTTTCCAAGGCAATGATTGGCCAGTAGGTGGTCTTATATACCCGCTGAGATCTTATCCTGAACCTAACCTGCTCCGGAGCAGGTTAGGCATTCAGCATAAGTTACCGCGGCAACGTACTGCTAAGAAGTGAACCAGCTTCGTGATTCGGAAAACCCAGGGTTAATCCAGAAGTTGCCTCGCTAAGCCGAAATCCAGCTTTGTGTGACAGGCCCCCAGACATACTAGAGTAAAGAGTTCAGACTAGAATTTCAGCAACAAAGTAACTGCGAGGATGAGGATAAGAAAGAGCTGAGTCGCCAATAGGCATGTTCTCATCAGACCGAAGTTTTAAACTAGCGCGCTATTTTGCGGTTTTGAAATTAGCCCGATGTCAAATTAGCAGCTATTCTTGCTGTTTGAAGACACGAATAGCGCGCTATTTGATTGGGAAAATTTTCCCCAAAATCTTGGTCTAGTGCCCGAAATAGCCTGCGAATTCAGGAATTCGCTAATTAGTCAGCTAGCCTACTTGTGTTTCGTCTTCATAAGAACATATAGATATCTCAATACCATTTATGCTCTATAATTAGCATTAATCTTACAACCAGGTATATATTTGTCTACCATACCGATCCTGCAGTTCACTGCATTCTAACATCTGTCTGTCCTGAAATGATTTCACCTACTTTCATCTTAAAGCAAGAGGTGAAATTCTGTATATAAACCCTCATGATGCTGTCGTTGAACCGAGAGATTATGACAAGTAGTCTTTTATCAAGTTTATTGTACTGTTACAATTGTGAACAAATGGTGAATCATACCAATGAAAACCAACTGCTGAAGTCTGTGGCTCTGTCTGGTACCAGCATGGCAAGAGGCCCTAAAGATGGAGGCCCAGAGATTTATGTTGAAATAAGGTGGGCTGTACTTGACAGTAAAGATTGAACTGATTGGATACAAAAGGACAAATGGCAGAGAAAACCAATGAATGATCAACAGAGGGGGGTTGGAGGGACATTCAAAAGATAACAATGGGAGAGGATTGGTTGAATAGCCAGGTACAGACAGAATGATGGGTAAGGGGGAGGAGAAGAGTGCCTTCTTCTGCCACAATTCCTCTCTTTTCTCTTTTTTTATATACAGAAAATGGCATAAAATATGAGAAATTAAATAAAAGTGAGAAAAATAAAACTAAATTAAAAGTATGCTACCTCGGTTTATTCTATGAGTCTATTATCTGAAGTTAGTTGTTGTACCAATCAAACAAATTTTATGATGGCCCATGAAATAATGGTTTGAAAAGTAATTTTTCTAAAATCAGTAACAATAGAAGTCACAGAACAAACCAGCACATCAACCAAAAACTTCCCCACACTTGACCAGGGAAAGCAAAAAGTAACTAGGTTACAATATCAAATTATTCAGGCATTCAATTTTTAAGTGAAATAAAAAAAATAAACAGTTATATATGAAAACAACAAAGGTGTAATATTTATATGGGGAGCTAAAGTCTTAAGTGATGGGGTGAAATATTGAAAATTGTGATATTCATATGTCAAGACATTCAGCAATTTATGTCACATGATATGATCTGGAGATTAATTGAGAGAGTGGGTCTGATACACGTAATAGGCTGGTCAGAAGCTGTTTTGTAGGACCTTCCAATTTAATTCTGAAATATATTATAAAGCTAAATTAGGCTTATCTGGAGCAATGTGTATTTACTTCCACCTTACTTTATGAAATTTTTAGCACGCTTATCTTTGGCCTTCAGTTTAAGGAACCTACATGCTCCAGTCCTTTAGCTGCTGCATTATAATTACTATAAACATCAAATATAATTTAATTGTTTCCTCTCAACCTATTTTTGCATTAATCCACACTCTTCACATGTAATTTACAAATCACAATCACAAACATAACTGCAGTTCGTCGATATGAAAATGCCCTTTTTCCTGTATGAATCCGGTTGATGTGGTAGATCTTGTCCGAGGTCCGGCGACCACCCGCGTTGGTGCACATATTGAGCTGGAATTTGAATGTGTGTCCTCAGTTTGATGCGTATCAGAAGAAATGGCTCCCAAGAGCCACCGGGGTGGACAGGGATTATTGTGCCCTGGTTGATGTCTCACCCTTGCATTCACTAACATGTTGAGGGTTTGTGCTGAAATCCTGATACCTAAATCAGCCAAAAGCGTATGAATAAAGCTTCTGTTCCCCAGGTGTGAATGGCTAAGTCAGGTCTTCGAATCCTTGATGCCTGAATAGAAATTTTTAGAAACAGCAACCTGCCAAATTGACAACAAGGTAGGCGAAGACAAGACATGACCAAGGTAATTTATTATAACTCAACCTGCAGGAATCAGAAAGAGTGAAAGTTAATTGGAAGCATTTTGAAATGAGACACTCAGGATTAGTTGGGGTCTTCCTGAGCCAGCAAACTGTTCCTGTGGAAAACAATGCAATGAAAGTGTTAAAGCAGTGCATGCAATTACCCTACCATTCACATGTCCCATCCGTCTGGGTAACCTTACAACACTTCAAAGGGGACAGTGACTGAGGATGTGTGAAGGGCACTGCTTGTGGTTTCATCAGCCCTGTTTTCAGAAATAAAGAACAGATGCAGTTAATACCACAGGTTTTAAATGAAAAAAAATGCTTCAATGCTTTCCCCTCGTATCAGGATTTCAGAGAGACCACTCACTCACACATGTAAATAATGACATACTCCTTTTTACTGAATGGAAATGAATTGATTTATGAATTAAATTTACTTCCTTTTAATTACCTTTTTAAACAGGAAGCAATTTGAAACATGTCATAGATTATTGCTGTAACTACATTATTTATTTACTTATTTCCTATGACATCTTTTTATGCGAGAGCATATACAATACATTTTCATACAACTTTAATTTTGTATGGTATGTAAATTCTGTTGCTTTTACGCTTGTGAATTACTCTTAAGCGGTTAAAATGAGAAGAAATATCTATAGTCTAGGTAGATATGTAATTTATCATCGACTATTATTAAACACAAATAGAAAATTGACGAGAGCAAAAATATGCAATACTTTAATAGTTAAAATCATAATCATTATCAATATTATTTATATTTAAGTGACAATGACAAGCTAATCATCATGGGTCAAAGCATAAAGCAATTGGGATCCAAATTATTATTCTACAAATTGTCTAATTTGAAGAAATGGTAAATGAAAATCCACACTTTTCCTGAGACAATGATTATTATTTGATCATTTTAGCTACTTTAAGGTTTTCCCACTCATCTCTACTTTGAGTTTGTCCATCAAAGCAAGCAGTTCTGCCATGTGTTGTCTTATCTTAGTCCACTTCCACAGTCTGTCCCTGTCAATGCTAATCAGAGGGAGGTTGGGTGTTAAGGGTAACTAAGGACTGTTAAAATAGCTATGGTTGAAGCCCACTACCTCTTCAAAGAGTAACTTTAAATTACTGCTTCCACAATCAATAAATTGTTTTAGTGGCTTTTCCCCTGTCTTGCTGTAGGGAATACAGAGACCTGGAAATGTACTGATGAAGTGTTAAGTCATTCCGAATATTACCCAGATAAAGCATATGTTACTTTTCTGAGGCTAATTCCTTATGATTAAGATTTTTTACAATGGCAAGTATACTGTTTGTTGCCCACTTTAAAGAGAGTTGTAGGTACCTCCTATAGGAGCATCATTATTACTAAATTTTGACTGCTGGCAGGCTAACTTTTTCTACAGTAGTCAATGTCGCAACACCAAACCACAGAGAAAATATGTTGCTACGCCAGTGGCCTTGACGAGATTATATTTAATAGTAAGTACACACAAGAATTCTCAGCTTAATTGCATATTTCTTTGAATTGACAAATTAATTGGCAATAATTAGAGAATTTTGATTGGCTCTGGCATTTAGGTCAGATCATCAGACCCATACAAAGTATGGCAGTTATACTCAGCTTTGTTTGTTCAATTAATAAGTGGACTTCTCTGATGTCCTTTTAACTGAAAAATCCAAGCATTGCTAAAACAAACAAAAAAAAATTTTGTACAATTTAGTAATTGGATAAAATTTAAGGAAGCTTGATAGTTACTGTGATTCTAAATTGTTTCACTTTTCGTCTACCAAAATTGACGTAATTCAAAATTAAGAGAACATTTTCAGGCATCAAAAATGGCAAAATAAACCAGGTTTTACTCGTCTCATAGTGAGCATTTTTGAACACAAATGAGCCGATAAAATGAACAATGCTATGTGCTAAAGACCGCATGGGGTTCCAGAATCAAACATTCTTGGGCTAGATTCACAAAGCTATCACAGATTTTCATTGAAAAATGCATTTCTGCTATAAAGAATATTCCTATGTATCATAATGAATCAATAGTATTCAACTGAACCAAATATTATCAAGAAATATTTAAACTAATATCAAATACATAGTGTATATAGCATATACTGAGCATTTATATTGAAAATACTGTAAATATACCCCTTTATGGTATACTGCAGAATGACTACCGCATTCAATCACAAAGAGAGAACTAACAAACATGCAGCCATGCAGTTATTCGCAGACACTCACACAGTTAGGCTTATTCACATAGATTTTCACACACACAATCTGAGCTCAGAATACATGCACACACATGCCCACACACACAGCAGTGCACTTTCCTTTGTCCCATTCATTCGCATTGGAAAAGATCCAAGGTTCTAAATTCTTATGCTCGTTCACATGCAGCTAAATTCTTCAGGATTTTAAACTTTCCAGTAGGCCTATTACTTTTGCAACGATCAGACACAATAGGCATTCCTGATACATTCAAAATGTAGCCAAACAAAGTTGCTCTTTCCAACATTAAGCTTTTTTTTTTAAATGGCTTGTTTTTTTCATCGCTTATTCCACTAAATCAATTGACCTTACTTTTACCATCCATTATCAACACGAACCATTCCACTATGCATATCACAGGTTTAATGTGATCCATCCATCAGCCAACTTCCACAAACCATCTTGCACTTACAGGAGACCATCAGACCACATACTGTTAGGTAATGCACTCTACAAGATCACAATCACCAGCCAACTCTTTGCTCGCAGAATATTGCTCTCTCATATATGAAACATTTCAAACTTTTCCAGTTGCTAGGCCACCTATTGGACAATACATGTTTAAACACAACAATGAAGACAAACAGAAGTTTACCCCAGAAGTAAGTCTTTGCCTCATATAAACAAATTAGCAAAATCTATGATTTTCAGAATCACCAGAGAGTCCAACACACAATAGTTTTTCTATCTCTTTCACATTTTCTGCTAAAACATAGATTCCTTGCGTACAGTTTCCCCAGAAAATAGACGACCCCCACTGAACACGCACCGGTAAACTATACCATGTGCAAACACAGGACACGCCCACAGACAGTTATACAGTTAACATATACCCCCAAATTTTCTTTTTATATGTAGTGGACAAGGAAATTCGCCCCAATCAACTTCAAGAATACAACTTGCTTTACATCTGGCGCACACAGTATAGGTACCCGACCAGTATACTTGCTACGCTTTACTACCCAGTGCCAATTCGTCCTAACTTACTTTAAGACGTGAACTACTTACTTAGTTCTAATTGCACGACTCATGAGACCCTTTTTTATTGGTAGGAAGCTTGGCGGCAATTTCTGTTGTCCAATCATATAAAACACAGAATCAGCAGTGGTACAAATGGTTTGCCATCAGGACTTCCACTCTCTGCTACAGAGAAACAGGAGAAAGAATTAATCTTTACCTCCATTGCTTTGTTGTGCCGGCAGTCCTAGTTCTCTGTAGCTGGGAGATGAAGGCCGTTACAGGTTCGGAGACATGCCGATTATGCCAATATTGTCGTAGAACCAAGAGATTACGGCAAATAGTCTTTTATCAAGTTTATTGTACTGTTACAATTGTGAACAAATGGTGAATCATACCAATGAAAACCAACTGCTGAAGTCTGTGGCTCTGTCTGGTACCAGCATGGCAAGAGGCCCTAAAGATGGAGGCCCAGAGATTTATGTTGAAACAAAGTGGGCTGTACTTGACAGTAAAGATTGAACTGATTGGATACAAAAGGACAAATGGCAGAGAAAACCAATGAATGATCAACAGAGGGGGGTTGGAGGGACATTCAAAAGATAACAATGGGAGAGGATTGGTTGAATAGCCAGGTACAGACAGAATGATGAGAAGAGTGCCTTCTTCTACCACAATGCCAAGCTTATCTCTGTCATGGGTTTTTTTTACTAACAATAATTCATAGCATTTTATGACAAGGTTACATGCTTAATCTACACGTTTTAAAAAATATTGATTAAATTGACAATTTTCTTATTTTATTTTATTTTATTTTATTTTTTTATTTTTCTTTCATACTGATTTGCAAATGTGTCAAGGTGATTGCTGGGTAATGTGTTGTCCAATGTCAAGTCTGTATCATTTGATTTGATCATGTGACCAGGGTGACAACTGAAAGTTTGAGCGCAAAATGTGAAGATCAGACTTACCAGCAAATTTTCAAACTTCCATTCAAACATAAAGCCGTAGTCAATAAAGAAAAGAAAATAAAGAACAGGAGGAAAGGGTAGCAAAGCTGCCAAAACTAAGTTCATTCGGCTTTCTTACCAGCAGTTGCCGCACCACGGATGACCCTCCCTCAAGCAACGATGCAGCCAGCTGGTAACAGATCAAGCTAAGATAGCATTTGACCTTAATAATGATAACTTTCATGGCTATTGTATAAATTTCAAGACAAGTCGAGGAATTTGCTCTATACAAAGCTTGCCAAATGCCATTTAAATAGGTAAGTAGGCCTACAAGTGACTTTTGTTTTAGTCCAGAGTCGATTTTTATATATAGGACATATGGCAGAAATAAGGCTGTCTGTGCAGTAAATTGATCATTTTATGGGGTTTATGCCAACGGTGTTCAGCTGGGCCATTTGGGGGACATGGTGGCATTGTTTCAAATATATTTAAATATTGTCAAATATTGCAGCTTTTGTCCATTTCGTTGTGTGCTTTTTCACGTCACTGTCATATCCTGCCTTTATGTCAAATAATGCACTAGTGAGGTAGCTGCACAAAAATGCAAGTTTTCGGATGTTTTAAGTGACCCAATTATCGCGGTAGAGGACAAAGTTGCGCATGCCCTAGCGACCTGATATGTCATCAGTCGCATGGCTGTTGCTATTAAATGCTATTACCGCATACAGCAGCACTAGAAATTACACTCTAAATTTTCTTGACTGGATGTAGTCAACACACCCGTACCCAAACATCAAGGTGAGCCGAAAAAATACTGATTTCATTTGATATTGGTTGAATATGGAATTCCTTCCCAGCTAATGACCAATTTCGTTCTTGTTTTCTTCCCAGAAATTTGACGTTCACTTGTGCCTCTATGAAATATTACCTGTGGTATTAACTGCTAACAATGGTATTCGTACAATATTTTTCGCAGTAACCCTGTTAATGACCGCGCTGCTACACAGTTGTGTTTATGCACGTGCATGTGACCTGTTTTAGTAGTGGTGCCCACCGGAAAATGGGGCTTCCCCGAAAGCCAATGTGTAATTCGAACCCTGATATTAACTGTTACCCCTCTCCTACTACAAACTGCATAACCCAGGGGTATGCCGCCCCGCGTTAAGCTTTTCCTACCCTGAGGCTCGTTAACTCTGATATGTGTTCCCATTACTACTCATTACTCCGGTGTTTCGGTGTTCGGTTTGCGCCTTGCGACTTCCCACTTCTGCTACGTTCATTGATAAACGCCAATTTATGCAAATTACTTCATCAGTTCAACTGGTAACCGTTCACCATTGCTGGCGTTGGGTTTATCAACAGTTTATTCAAACAATGGAATGAAATGTAATTTCCAAGTATCAATCCTATGATCGAATTCCCTGCAGTTGAAAAAAAAAAAAAACTAGGTTTATCTTCTAATTCAGTACATGACAGTAGTCCGGTTTTCATCGCACTCTTTTTTTTTTATGTGCATATTTTTTTTGGATCAAATTGCGACCTCCTCTTCTTCTACTGTTGTACTGTATATGTGGTTCATTGGTTATAAGTGATTTATTGCTATCTTGTGGAAAACCTGGCTTAATACATTGGAGTTTATTTGCTCCAAGCCGGTTGATAGAAACGCAGGTCATTTGCATTTCCTCTGAAGCAAATTGTCTAAAATTCGCCAAGAAATCGCTTGATATGAGATGGAAACTCGACTATTGACTTAAAACATGAAATATGCTGATGCATGTGATGGTAGCGTTTCACCAAAAGTGAAAACACTAATTAATGTCATTGTCCCCACCACTTCTCAAAACGCACTCATTCTGATAGTTATCGTCCCCACCACTTTTCAAAACAAACTGATGCCCATGAGTAGGTCCAACAGCAAATTCCCCATTTATATAAGAACATGACCTAGTTTGCCTCTGCCGAGCGGAGCACATAATGAGTTCCACCTGGGCGTGAAAACAGACAAGAAAATAAGTCAATTAGCAGAGAATTAGCAGGTAAAGTGAAATCCAAGATTTGTTTCTGGACACAGTTTACATGTTACAAAATAGATGCTGATAACATGAAAAGACTTCAAACTAAACTAGATCTGAATTGTGGCATTACACCGTTTAACAGTTGTTTACCAGTTTTATTTTCCAGATTTTTTGGATGGGGCTAAAACAAAACTTGATGACGCACTGAAGCCCTCCTTAACATATCCCACTGCTAGCAGTATATAAAATCATGAGCACATTACATGAGTGGTTACCAGCTCAGTCATGATTAATGACCACATGTCCTGTGTTTAGCTACCTAGTTGAGTCACCAGTGTTCAGTTTTCTAGGTAGCAAGTCAGCTATTCCACCTGCTGTGTCCCAAAATTGCATCTTCTCTTAGTGTGAGAATTATACAGAATCTCTGTCATTGTAAGGCCATGCCTCCAGCCCTCCAATTTACCAACCTATTAAGACCCGGACTGAGGAATGCGATCATTACCTGCATCTGTTCCCTATTGTCTGTGTGCAATAGTGTTCCCTATTTAAGTCAGAGCTTCGCACTCATTTGTCGCGAAGTCTCGTAAGCCTCACAAGCCTGTATTTACTCTCTAGTCTTGTTAGACTTTTCTCCCGCATTTGCATGTGTACTTAACTGTTAAACGTAGCACTGTTACTTTTATGTTCAGTGCTTTAATTATTATCTGGGAACCTTGATTCCCCTTTCTTTTGTATTGTGTACTCTTGTGTCTTCTGCTGTGCCGTGAAAGCAGAAAAATAAAACCAAATCCATCTTCGCACCTGAGTCCAGTCCAAATCCTTACAGTCGCCCTATTTCAATTTCTGAAAATGAAGAACAGGTTGATTACTCTTGTACACAGCCACGTTGATGGAGAGCTGAGGATCACCTCCAATACTCCTCTCTGTGGTGAACATTTTACACTGGGTACTTTCACTTAGTTTCATCTGATAAACTGAAATTCACGGTTAGTCCGCTGATATTAGTAAATGCAGCCTCACCGACTATCTCCCCTCCCAGGCTTTATCCTCCCCTTCCGCCGACATCGTATACTACCGTCGGCAGTAACGTTAGCCATGGTGCCCATCAATGAGGTCACTAGTAAGTCACCGTGTGTGCAGTTATTTTAATTATAGTTGCTGGCTAGCGAGGTAGGTAGCTAGGTCATCCACCATAACTGCGTTAAACTGCGCAGGATGTGGAACTCTTCTACTTCCATAAATTATGCAGCTGCGTAGACATAGCCACATTGACAGCCAAGGCCCATTGTGGCAGTACATCAGCTTATTTACCTTACATAACCATCTGATGACGAGACAAAATATGTTTTGTTGTAGCTATTTATTCATTGGTAGCCTGACTTAATTGGCTTGGTTGTTAGTAGCAGTTGATTGTCAAGTAAGTTGGTGTTCTCTTGTTTTGAACTGGATTCGGGATAAGGTGGCTCACACATATAAAGCTGTTATATTCTGCTGAATTGTTCGCAGGAGCATCCATTTCTCTGTCTTTGGTGCTTTTGAGACAGAGCTGAGAGAAGCTGCAGCTCCTTGCGATTGGGTGTGGTTTTAGCGGCATTAGCAGACATGCCTACAGCATTTTAGAGCTGAGAATTGGGCTTATTTTTTGGCAGTTTTGAGATGTAATTTTATATACTTAGCGATTTTATTATTAAAATTGGGCTAATTGCTTAATTACACATTTCTATGTGATGTGCCAAAGTGAGAACACACAGTGTTTTTCCCTCTGACTTTAAACTTGTTGAATAGATTTTCTAATGAGACAAGAAAGGAGTCAGAAAGGATTATTTGAATAATGGGCAGCTTTCTGAATTGCAAATCATGTTGGAAACATTCAAGAGTCATTCTGATGTAGAACACTCAGCCAGCATCAGCTGTGGTGGAGGGGGATATGTAAGGTAGAGAGAGGATGGACTGCAATAATGTGCAATGATGATTATACACTTAACAAAATGAAGATAAATCAGAAACCAAGTACTGTTCATGGAATGGAGTGGGAATTGGCAGAGATTAATTGCCAGTACAAATCTGATCTGAAAGCTGGTGCTAAGAAACAACTAGCCACTAAGGTCTCCCTAGAGACTGAGGAAACAAGAAAACCGAAAAATACTCCAATAGAAATAATCCTCTCAGTCGTCACCAAAATCAGGTGCACGAAAAGGGAGAAACTAAGGAAAAGAACCCATGCAAAATTTCTTCTTATTGCTTTCTCAATATAAATGCAAAGACCTCACAAACAGACCTAGAACATATACTCTCTAGCTGTTACGGGCTCTCATGTACTATAGACGACAATCAAGCAGAGAGCGGGTGCCACTTTCGGGCTTATATATAATTAGGGGTGCAACGATTCTGAATCGCAGTTTTTTTAAGGCGTAGTACCACCACCTGTTGCCATGGGGTGAACATCCGAGCTTTCCCTTTTCCTTTGTTAAACCCGACACAGTCTTGAACGAAAGTGCCAAACATCAAAGGGCATGAGAAATGCTTCCGGAAAAAAAACTTGCCTGACATTAGTATTTTTTGGCGACATGCTGCACGGAGCCAAGTAAAGGACGACAGAATCGTCTCCTTTTAACCAATCAGGTTACTCTAATCATATCCCTGTTTACTTTGCTCAATTAGTAATCTAACAGGGGATTCGATTATTTACTTTGCTGAATGAGTAGAGCTGTTTATTCAGATAGCATGTTTGATTGCCGCATTCTGAAAGTTAAAAGGCCATAGAACAGCACAGGTTTGCAAGAACGCGTATTTGGCCATTTCGTGTGATTGTGATAATTTATATCTCACATTCACGTTTCATCCGCTTTACAGAATGTTTTCCGCCTTGTGTATTTTTTAGACGCTTGAAATCCAGGGCGACCTGAAAATAAATCTCTTTATTTTTATTTTCTCGTTATAGATCTCCTAAAAAATACTACAATGAGAGATGAAATGCTGAGTTGGGATGTGGTGATGGTGAACGAGGGTTTTTTTAAAGTGTGATGAGACCACTTGCCGTCATGGGGTGTGAAGGCAGTCGCATGTAATTTCTTGAAACATACGCACCTGAAGAGGCTTAAACGATTTAAAATGCCGTCGGGAAGAAGCCTGAGTTTAGTTTTCGCTAATTGCAGGTGCTCCGCCCTTCCCTTAATCTGCTCCTGTGTACTTGGCCTAAATAACAATCAAGAAATTTAGCCAGTAGCCTATAACGATTAAGATGTGATAGTGAAAAGCAGACAAACCTAACTGGGCTACGGCGTTAGATTGAAAGAATGCCAATAATGTGAATAATTAGAAAAAAAAAACAGATTTGTTATAAGATCGCCCTGGATTTTAAGTATCTAAAAAATACACAAGGTGGAAAACATTCCGTAAAGCGGATGAAATGTGAATGTGAGATATGAATTATCACAGTCGCACGAAATGGCGTGGCAAAGGTAGGCCTAATCGTGTTCATGCAAATCTGTGCCGTTCTATGGCCATTTAAATTTAAAAATGCAGCAATCAAGCATGTTGTCTTAATAAACAGCTCTACTCATTCAACTTCAAGAGTAAATGAATCCACTATTTGATTGCTAATCAAGCAAAGTAAACAGGAGCAGGTTTACTTTTCTTAGCGTTGCCTAATTGGTTAATAGGAGACGATTCTGTTTTCATTTGCTTGGCTCCTTTCAGCAAGTAGCCGAAAAACAATGATGTCAGTCACGTTTTTTCCGGAAGCATATCACCAACAATCAGAACATCCAATGGGCACTGCAATCAATTTATTTGGGCCATTTTTATAAATACAACGAAGTCCGTAGCTACAATGCCTGTTGGACATCAAATGCAAAACACTCCGTGTCCGACAGCCAAAAAAAAAGAGGACGATTAGAACAGATTGATAATGAAATAAAGAATAAAAAAAACATTTTAACAACTAACAGAACATCCAATGAACACTGCGATTTATTTATTTGTGGGCCATCTTTTTTGGATGTTCTGTTTGTTGGTGATATATTTTTATTCTTTATTTCGTTATAAATCTGTTCTCATATCAATACTTTTACTTTTTGCTGGCTGCTGGACATGGAGTAGGGGAGAGCTGGTACAAAAGTTACATTTTCACATGGACGTCATTTTAAAAGATAACGTTACAGACTGAAAAAAAATTTCGGAGTGATTAACTACTTTCGTGTGTGCTCTGTCAATATCAGGTGCTAAATCGTCACCATATATATTGACTTCGGCATAGTTTGATGTCGAACAGAAGTTGCGGATTGCTTCTTTCGACCCATCCAGCCGGGATGAAAGTAATGCACGGGCAGGCAAAAGCAAAAACAGCCAGACATTTGTTTTAAACATTTTAATTGGCTTCAAATGTTCCAAAAGTGAACGTGAACATGTTTAATGTGCAAGGTCTATTTATAAAAATTATCCCAGATAGCAAGCACCTCCGCTCCGGATCTGCCCCGGCTCTGTGCCGACTCCAGCTGATCCGGCTCTGAGCCAGGGCAGATCCGGAGCGGAGGAGCTTGCTATCTGGGATGAAATTACTCATCACAGTTGTGACAGATATCATGAGTGGCACCCTCAGTGCATGCCTCATGCGACCACAGTAGACAAAAGATGCACCGCACCCACACTTTTCCAGGCAAAGATGAGGCAAATGTCTCCCCACAAACAAGACATTCCTCATCGTTGCCCCGAGAAACTGTGGTTGCAGTGTGTCCACTAAGCCTCGTTTTCTTTGGGAGTTTTGAAGAGGACTGTTTTCTCTGGCCCCTCTGCCGACTCTCCTCCTCCAAAGCAGCTTTCACCGGGGTGTCGGTCAGTATTGCTGTTGACCTGCAACATTCAATGAGATTATAGTCAGAATCAGCTTGTTTTTACACAAGCAAGACAATCAAGACGAGTTAAAAATGACACTATGCTCACCTCTTTCTGCCTCTCCTTTTATTTTCTTTCCTCGAGCCAGCCTTTGGATATGGGCGAAGCCTTTCTGGGCTGAACCTCTGTACTGGCGTGCCACTAGATGTTCCTGGAACCACTAGCATACCTGGATAGATGAAATAAAAAAAAAAAATACTTGGCAAGGCTCAACATGCACATTTAAAGACACACGAAGACACAAACTCTCACCATCTACAGGACTGGCTGACTCATGGGGATGCAGCTCAAATGGGCTCTGGCTAGGTTGGTGCAGGTGTCTCAAGAGAGCAGGCGCTGGCGATGGAGCTGGTGATGGAGCTGGCGCTGGTGATGAAGGGGGCGCTGGTGATGGAGCTGGCCCTGGCACTGGGGATGGAGCTGGTGCTGGTGCAGGACGGTCGGTCACAAAAGCTGGAGCAAAGTCTGCCTCACTGAAAATATCTGGATTCAAGGGCCAGATACCGGTACACTCGAACCCAGATGAAATGGTGCTTGGTGTCGCAGCTTCAGGCAGAGCTTTAGCCACAAGACTTGGGATGTTGTAGATGGTCAAAGTTCTTCCAGGGTTCATTCGCATCCAATTGTCTGCTGCACTGTTAATGTAGTGCTTCAGAGGGCCAAAACGCCGGGTCTAGCGGCTGAAGACGGTGGGAGCAGTGGGGTGGAAAAGACAGGAGTACAATGCCCTGTGACTTGCAAAAGTCAATAGCTACCACAGAGAGGTGTGATGCATGATTGTCTAAGAGTAGCAGCAACTTTGACTCCGGGGTCACGCGGGTGTGTCTTGCAAAATGCTGTAAAAAGGCCAAAAAATCTGTCTCCTCCATCCACCTTGATCCATTGGCAGAACCAGTGGAGCCAGGGGGACCATCCCGGATGAAGTGGTCATGGAACTTCTTCCTTGGGAAGATAAAGTAAGGGGGAACAAAGTTGCCTTGTGCGGTGGCAGCAAAGGCAACGGTCACAAATGTCCCTCTTTCCCCGGAGGTCACAGCACCAACCTGGCGCTGGCCCTTGGTGGCAATGACTTTGTCTGGCACTTGAACCGTTGTGGTACCTGAAATAATGAGTGAAATGAATTATTGCTGGTGCAAATCACTGTTGCTTTTAAATTTATCTAAATATAAATTTTTACCTGTTTCATCCATGTTTCAGATGTCATTTGCCTCAAAATTATGGCGGGTGAGGACAGTCTTTAGGTTGTTAAAAAACGCGGTCACGTTGGTCTTGTTGAAGCTGGTGGAACGGTACATGCTGGTGGCTTGAGGTCGACGGATGGACAGGGTTTTGTTGCGCACGAGGAAGGAGGTGAGCCAATCCTTCCCTGCCATCTGGTTTTTCTTCCATGAACATGGCGTTTTGAGGCCAATATTTTCGGCCAGCTCATATGCAAACTTTCGCACCTAAAAAAAAGAGGTTAATTCCCAGATAGCAAGCACCTCCGCTCCGGATCTGCCCCGGCTCCAGCTGATCCGGCTCAGAGCCGTGGCAGATCCGGAGCGGAGGTGCTTGCTATATGGCGGTAGCGGTGTAGCTCTGTCTGCGGTGTTACTCGCACCTCTTTAGGACTCAGGCCAAAATATATATCGGCTGCTCTCTTTATATATGCCTGCAGTCTCCTCTCCTGTTCTTCTGTGAAGACTTTGTTGTGAGCCCTGTACCCCGGGGCCCTGGTCTGCTGCCCTCTTGCCTCTGCCCTCCTCTTGCAATACCTGAACAGGGTGACATGACAAACGCCATGCACCGCTGCTGCCCTCCTTATACTATCGCCTCTTCGGACATCAAAAAAAGCCCTTTACGTAAACCTCCGGGTCAACCGTTCCTCTCTGGGTAGTTCTGACCCTAACTCTTGGCATTTTCTGTCGGTAAAACATAACACACATTTTTATTGAGCTTTTAAACACAAAATGTGGCCGCATTAGCGGAGAGGGACGAACGTAACTGTTGCTACTTCAGTCCCGACAGTGACTCCTGACATTTGAACGAGGATTACTTCCAAAGTGGAAAAATTCTGACATTTCAAACTTCACCATATGTTACGGAACTAAATCACCCATCATTTCATCATAAATATGACACATGGAGCGATAAAGACAATCTTTAAATCGAAAAAGTTTAGTATTCGTCTGAATTTACTCACCGCTGTGGAAAACAGTCTTCTCGGTCTTGTGCCGCGAGGAAGACTGGACGCCTCAAGAATGTTCGCGGTTCTGGAGAGGGGCGCGAGCTGCACGTGCTGACCTAGTATGACGTATCGAAGTGCGGATGGCTGTGAGTAAATCGCCGTGTTACTTTCGTCCAGAGTTACTTTCGCATTGGCGCTCCCCTATTTTTCATTTTGCGTCCGACAGTCTTGATCGTGCATGCGATATTTAATTCACAATGTCAATGGTCATGGAATTGATTTGCTCACTGACTACAAGCACTAGTTTACCTCTGGTGTGGAAATAAAGCGTGAATCTGTTCCATCCATCTGACTAATTATCAAAAGAGAGACCGAATAAAGAGTGTTGTCTTTCTTCAACGGAAGAAAACAGACGAATAGAAAGACCAAGAAATGTCGATAGCTATCAATTTGCATTTTGCGAAGGTTGAACACAAACATGGCCAAGTTTGTACGTCTAATAATTGCTGGAATACTCGAAAAATTAGAACTTTTATGACTTTTGGACATGGAGTATTTTAGGATCTCTGTCCGACAGTCGCTAAATTCGTCATAAATGGACAAAGTCCCGCGCCAATGTCGACTCACTATATTGAGCAAAGCTTAAACAGAAACATTGATTGAAATTCTCGGTAGCTACTCATCTTGAAGAACTGAGCCCCCTTATCAAAACTTTCACATTTAATATATAAAAGATGAAGTAGATTTGAAGTTATTAAAAACAATTATCGACAGTCGGACACGGAGTTGTATTGAAACTATCCGACTGTCGGACACGGAGTTATATTAAAACCATGTCGGACTTTCGGACACGTAGACACTGCGTAAAATGCTAGTTTACGCATTGTATCACATCATCTGCGCGACAGCCCAAGTTTAATTGTACTATTCTGTGAGTAGGGGAGAGCGGGGCGGGTTGGGCCACTTTTTTCATTACGCTTATTTATTTTAAAACTATGCATATATACATATATTTAACAGTATGCATATTTACATACATCTGTTGGCTACAAATAGACTCCAAAAATAGACTCCCAGTCCTTTCCAATTTCATACAGTTTTACTGAAAGTGGCGGGTGTGCAAATGTCCCAACGCGCCCCGTGGGTGGGGCACGTTGGGCCAGTGTTGTATATTACCTTAAAAACAATAGAATGTAACAATACATTTTCACAAAAACATGTTGTGTGATACAAACATTTTCCCCCACCTGCATCTATTATAATAAGAAAATCCACAGGACCACTGTGTAAAATTTAATGGTTTAATGAAGTGCCTCTCTCGACATCCCTGGCTTTCTAGGATCTCCCTAGATACTCCTCTCTCACTGGTGCGCTTTCTATTTTGCATGCAGTCAATAAAGATAAAGAAAACTGCTATTCCTTCATTCATTGAAGGTCGGGGGGCGTGTTGGGACACAGTGTCCCAAAGCGCCCCACCTACAGCAGACTGCATATTTGGCTAGCTGTCACTCACTGCTAGTTAGCATGAAACATTAAAACTATTCTATCTTGTAGCCATTAAAGTACTTATTAAAACGGTGTATGTTTGGATTTTGTGACATGTATATAAAAGGCGGACATAGAAAAACACTTCCTGCGAAAATATTTACTTACATGGGGTAAAAAACGACAATCGCCAATAAAATTCGCAGACGTTTTTGTTGCAACAGTGGATCACCTCGAAATCGCCGTGTCCCAACGCGCCCCGTGGCCCAATCCGCCCCGCTCTCCCCTATAAGAACTAGGATAACTTAGTCCCGCTCATATATCAAATTGCAAAATTATCTGCGATATTAGTCCTTTCTTTTTAAACCTGTGAACGCAAGCCAAAAAAAAAAAATGCCACACTTTTCATCCCACTATGTACACAATGAGTTCTGCAATGATATTCAGATTTTGTTCCATTGATTGTTGCAGATTTTGTACCATTTGTTATATTATATATTGTTCTAATTTATTGTAAAATATTTTTTTTAGATTGAAGTCACAACACATGAAACCGCCGCTCTGTGGGAGCTGCCGACAAGTCCAGATCTAGATAAGATGAGCAAAGTAAAACCTCTGCATGTACACAGTAGGCTATTATAAAATCAGCATGTCTGAATGTTAATAAATATTTATCTTCGCCCCCCCCTCCCTTTATGAATATAACCCTGATAAAGGTTTTATCAGTTCAATTAATGAATAAGCTTGATTGCAAGATAAACGACTAAGTAGTCTTGTGATGCCATGGGGATTAGCTGGGTCAGGGATACGAGACCACGGAGTGAGACCTGAAATCATGCGACACGCTGGAATACCGGTGACAAGACTTTTGGATGATGTGCACGATTCATACTTCATTTGTTCAGTCGACTAAGTTTAATATGTTTTTGTTTAGATAACCGGAATATGTTTTTGTTCAGAGAACAAGAGTAGGTCGCATATAATCCCATTCCTGAAGTGTCACCTAAATTGGCAAATGATCTTTAGCAGACGGATTATACTCAGTATATGAAAAAAAAAAAACTAACAATGACAATGAGAACAATTTCACTTTATATGAAAAAACTAACAATGACAATGAGAACAATTTCACTTTATATGAAAAAACTAACAATGACCATGAGAACAATTTCACTTTATATGAAAAAAACTAACAATGACAATGAGAACAATTTCACCTTAGATGAAAAAAAAACTAACAATTACAATGAGAACTATTTCACTTTAAGGATCTGAGAATTTAAAATAGGCCTGTACCAGCATTTATATAATCCGTCATCCATATTCAGTCGTCGTTCACAAAAGAATATCCGCGCCCATAATCTAAAAGCTCACTTCTCACATACACTGCCCGGCCAAAAAAAGTGTCACCGTTTGGAAATTAATAAACAAATTCTATATTGGATCATTATTGCGGTTATTAATATGTTTCAGCTGGCAATAATCATTTTTACCCTGACTGATGAAGCGCGTCGCTACTCATTTCTTAAAAAATCATGTCGGAAGACGCATCCCCTGATGGTTGAAAAGATGTTACAGTATTTCAGAACGGGCAAGTTATTGGCCTGTATTTAGCAAAGAAAACCATGAATGACAAAAACAAGTATGAGGAATCATTTTCACAAACAAATTTGCCACCACAAAGTCCGGACCTTAAACACATTAAAATTTATTGGGATGTGCTCAAGAAAGACCACTGAGTGGTTCAACTATTATGACGAGAAGACAAGATCTCGGCCAAAAATTATGGCATTTCTGATCAAAAATAAATGTTCTGGCATTGCATATAGTTGTGAAAACAATGACAAGACGAATATGCACTGTAATCAAAGCAACAGGGATTCCAACTAAATATTTGAGTGTGCGACTTTTTTTTTGGCCGGGCAGTGTAGATGAACGCATCAGGCCTTGAGCAGACATCGGAGAATGAGCGCATCGGGAAATGAACGTATCAGAAAATAAACGGAAGGGTGTTCATCATCGAACACAGTGACCAGGTTTGCAGTCTCGAACACATCCAAAAATGAGCAGGCGTCCTTTCAAAAATGAATGCGTTCACTGTTCAGAATATTGACAAGCTCCCTAAGTGAGATCGCGAAATAATAGATAATTTTTAATCATTTATTTTCTATTGACTTCCGTGCACCAAACTCGGCCTTTTTACGGACCAGTTTGACACCCCTGCCGTAGAGGTACTGGTGCAAGATAAATTTTCAGGTTTCAAACAGAGGTAAACAACATATTATTTTGGTATATTCTCTTAATACTTCTGAATACAAGTAAAAAGTTGTGTCCTCAAGGAATAGCAGGGAAAAGGCTTGTATTCAGAAGTATTAAGTGACTGCACAAGGTTAATTGTTACCCTGACTAGTGTCTAGAATTGACTTTTTTACATATACCACAACCAACAAACTCACCTCTCATGAATTTCTCTATTGTAGTTATTGTTCCAATATACTATCCAAATGTATCAAAATAAAATGTTGCTTACCTCTGTTTGAAACCTTAAAATTTATCTTGTACCAGTACCTCCCTGGACACCACCTACCTCTGTAACTAGTTAAACCAGGCAACTGCCAAAGTAAAATCAGTGTTTTCTCTATGAATACATCGCACATATTTCATTTCAAGAGATTTCTCCATGGCACATGTCTGGTTTTGCGAGATCTGAATAAGGTGGTACGGTGAGGCGCCACCCATTGGCATTACCAGTGAACCCAACATAGAGGCAAAACAAAATCAGTGTTTTCACAATGTACATAAGATGCATATTCCATTTCAAGAAACTTCTCAATGGCACATGTCTGATTTTGTCAGATCTAACATGTTGGTAACAGCACCTCTATACTGATATATTTTTGAACATTCGTCCCCTTATATCCAGACATTGGCAAAGAGTGCCATAAAACTTCCTTTGTCATGTTAAAATATCCCGAAAGGGCTGAAGACTCAGCTAATTTCAAGGCTCTATGTTCTTGGTTAACATTTTTATGGGCCCCTGAACATCACTGCAAATAGGCGAATTGGAAATTTTGTCAAAAAATATCTGTAGCTGCTGCTCCAAGATGGAGCATATTGCCAAAGATGTTTCTGGTGTCCTTCGTTTAGCCCAGAGGAAGGTTGAAATTAATGGTCTACCCATCCCCACAGGTGTCTGGTTGTTCATGTTAATCCACTGTGCAAACAGGAAAAAATTAGCCCGCACCCAACTTTGGGAGCAAATATCTTGAAAAACCAAAAAAGTGCCAGACTAAATACCTCTAAATTTTTCTCACCTTTAATGTCTGAAAACAAAAACAGGTAAGATGAATTTGGCACTGGTCTGGTTTAAAAATTAAAATAAGCCTGAATTTGTAAAAATATTTTTTCCTGTTTTACACAGATTTCTTGTCATTGCACGTATAACCAACATGATCACCAGGTGGAACTTTCACATTTTAATAATTTGGGTATTCCAGTATCAGATACAATCACAACTTCTTTGGCACATTGAAGATGTTATCCACAATTTTCCTTCAAAAATGGGTATTTTTCCTCAAAAATGCTCAATTTGGCACTTGACTTGTCCACTTCCAGGTTAAACTCCATTTCGATAAAAATTGTGAGCTTAAACTCACATTTTCTGTTACACCATTCTGCCAAATTTCATGCAATTCTGAGATGTCAGCTCCACTAAGTATCTCATAAGTGCCATTCTCTCAGAATATGGCTCTTAATCTTTCAGGCATAGTTTTCCTAAAATTATTTTATTTCCTCACTCGCTAATCCATGAATTCCAAAGAGATTCTTTTGATTTTACAACAGATTTGTTTATCTTGGTATCAAACAAATCCCAGATTTGCTCAAAGGGATTAAGGTCTGGATTTTGAGCAGGCCAAGTCATAATTTTTATATCACCATATGATTCTTTCCGACAGATAATTCTCGCGCAGTTTATAAGCGTGTTTAGGGTCATTATCCTGGTGAAAATAAAATCCTCGACCAAGCAGTCTCTTTTCAGATGGCAATGCGTGTGTTGAAAAGATGCTCTGATACTTCTTTTGATCCATGATTCTGTCCATTTTAATGAGACGACCGTCTCCTTTCGAGTACACTGAATCCCAAACCATGATATTACCACCCCATTTTTTACTGAAAGGGTTAAATATTAATTTTTGAAACATTCTCCAACTTTACTGCGCATATAAGTTCTGCATTTGGATGAGAAAATTTCAAATTTGATTCATCGGTCCAAAGGGCTTGTTCCCAGTCCATTGATGTCCACTCCTTGAATTTCTTGGCAAACTCAAGTCTTTATTGTAGCCCCGCGACGAAGTTGGGCGGCTACTATGGATTCACGTGTGTCGAGTGTTGCCTCCGCCGCCGAGTCCGTAGACACTTTCTTGTGGACGCTCTACAGGCTGTAATTTTTGACCGATTCATATTTGGTCTGGACCTGTTGTACTTCACTTATGACACCTATCGATTTTGGTTGCCATGGCGACAGTTTTGGCCAAATAATATGCAAATTAGTGGCAAAACAATTAGATTTCTTTTTGGATGCACTGTAGGCTGCAATTTTTGACCGATTGCTTTCATATTTGGTATAGACATGTGTTACACTTCACTTATGACACCTATCGATTTTAGTTGCCATGGCAACAGTATTGGCTGAATAATTAGCAAATTAGTGGCAAAACATAGAGATTTATTTGAGGACACAGTAGAGGCAGCAATTTTTGACAGATTACTGTCATATTTGGTATGGACATGAGTTACACTTCACTTATGACACATATTGATTTTGGTTGCCATGGCAAGAGTATTGGCCGAATAATATGCAAATTAGTGACAAAACATAGAGATTTCCTTTTGGACGTAATACAGGCAGCAATTTTTGACCGATTACTTTCATATTTGGTATGCAAATGTGTAACAGTTCACTTATGACACCTATCGATTTCAGTTTCCATGGCGACAGTATTGGCCGAATAATTCCCAAAAAAAGGGTAGAAGGCTTTCGGGGGCTACACCCGTGAGGTTGCAGCCGACCAGACTGTCTAGTTTGATGTTGCCAGCTCTTGGCAGCAACATGACCAATCTGACCTTTTCACACAGGTGTCTGGAAATAGTGTATAGTGATACTTTCATCTCTTCATCCCTGCGAACCGTGACCGTGGTTGACCTTGGTTGACCCTGGTTCAAGTAACCGTGGTCAACCCTAGTCAAACCATGGTTTTGACATTTTTGTTAAATGGAACACCATGGTTGACCTTGGTTGACGTCAGTTCACCATGGTCAACCATGGTTAACCATGGTGCAAAAACTCCCCAAGTGGGTGCAACCATGCTTCAACCATGGTCGGCTATTTTTAACCATGCTTTAACCATGGTTGACCATGGTGAACCGAGGTCAACCAAGGTCAACCATGGTCACGGTTCGCAGGGGCACTTCTGGCACTGTTAATATCACCATGGAGTTGTGCTTTCAACCTCCAATTTTTTTGTTTACTTGTCATACACAGATAACCAACATCAAAGGCACTTAACTTCCGTTTTGCACCTCTATTGCCACCAGTTTTCAGTGAACCGGTCTCTTTGAAATGCTTGATGGTGTTTCTTACAGTGACATGTTTTCAGAAATTTTTCTAAGTGACCAACCAGCATCATGTGTAAAGCCACACTGCGGCTGTGAACAATCTCAGAGAGCTCCTTCCGTTGCACCACTGTGTTTAACCTCTTAAGCCCTGAGCCTCTGGTTCGAAAGTGACATGCTAAAAAACGAAATGAGAATATCTCTGCAACTATTTGGTCCATTTGAATAATCTTGGTATAATAATAAAGGTAACACCTTGGGGATTTCTGTCATGGTGTAAAAATCGGTTTTTAGAAATACAGTGTTCGAAATAAGTGGTTATCCGGTTGTCTAGACAATCTGAAATGGATCTGGACAACCTAAACTGCTCACGATGCTGTGTGTTGGACAACCAAATATCCTGGCAGTTTTATTAATTTGAATTCGTCAAAATTTTATTTACTTCCCTCAGCAATGGACGCGACCAAGTTACGCGCAGTAGGCCTTACATATGACCAAAATGCATTTTGGTCATATGTAAGGCCTACTGCGTGTAACTTTCAGGCATCTCATACGGGCGAGAACATGTTTTTTTTTTTTAATAAAGTATCGCGGCAAACAACAATGTAGAGATAGACCGTGGCGCGCACTTCAATTCAGGCTTGGGCGATCTAGTCAACGAAAATTTGTGGCACGAACGAGCCGTATGTAACCGTAAACAACCAAAGGGAATGTGGAATCAAAAATTCACAATAAGCGTCTTCCCCTTTTGGTGAATTCTATGTGCTCATATTATTAGTGTTAACTTAGTATATGCATATTCAGAGTTCAGTCAAAATTACTGCTGTGAGTGTGGCGGTTGGCTCTCTTTACCATGAAACTTCTTTGCTCTTTGACGCGAGAGGTAAGTTATCTGGAATTGTACAGCGGAGCCTGATTTAAAATTTAATGAGTATTCATTTATAATTCGTAATCTATCACCCCAAAGAAGCGGGAATCTTTACACTGCGTTTTGGCTACGTTGTTTTCAAGTACACATAGCCTGTATATTTCTCACTGGTCCCAAGCCATGTCATATAGTTTGGATCTGTTCTTGCTTGTGATATAGTGAGCCAATGCCAAGTCCGATAAGAAAGGGAAATGCGGTGTCGTGAAGACCGGCCTTTGCCTGAGATTGTGATGGAAGACGGGGCTCAGAAATAGTAAAGAAACAATTGAGTTGTAGGAGAGTGATTTTGGTTGACAGTTGTTTAGCTTGACAGGAGAATTTATCGTTTTATATTTCATTGCATTGTTCTGAATATCTCCTGTACGACAAATTGAAGCATAATTTAGCTTTATTCAACTAATATGCATGTAATTTTTTAAATGCTAATGATAGTACAGGGGACAACTAAAAATTCTTGCGGACAACCTGATTTCTTTCCTAGGTTGTCCGGTGGACACCCCAATTTTTTCTTAATTTGAACACTGATATACATCACTGAATCAGAGTAAATGAAGATGGAACACTGCATAAATGAAGGATTTCATATCCGCCTCACAAAAATTTTATTTTATCTCTTTTGATACATTTAGTTGCAGTCTGAAACCTCTAAAAAATTACAGTGCAGAATCTCATCATTATCTGCGGCAAAGTGTACTGTATTCAAGTAAATCAGAGCAAAATTAGAGAGGAATGTCTTGGTGGCTTCTCCAAATTGGCAGTTTGGGGATCTTGTGTGCCATTTCAGATTTCTCAGCTACCAAACTGTAAAACTCATTTAATTTCACTTATATGTCACTACAGGCATACATTCCACCCAAATACAACCACTTTTTTAATTCTTAATATTTACATTTTTTTATTATTATTATTATTATTATTTTTCTGCCAGTCCTGTGTACATTTTCCCATTCAAAGAAAATACATACAAAGAAAATGAAGTTTGACTCCACTGGAGCAGATTTATTTTCAAATAATGAGCAAATATTCAAAATGATAAATACAATGATAAGGTAAAAAATGGTTAAAAGTAAAAAAAAACCCAAAAACCTCAGCAATTATTTATACCAGAATCATGCTTTTACTGCCTAAAAAGGAGCATGCTGACCCAGGATTTGAACCCTGGTCTCCCATAAGAGAGTGCATCGCCTTAACCACTAGGTCAACCAAGCAATTTCTACCTGTTGTCAAATTGCCGATATAAAGCGTGAGTCAAGAAAAAACGTCATGCACCCCGATGCACCCCGTCATGCACTGCCTGTCATTAAGGGCGCAAAGATTCTCAGTCAGAAAACGACTTTGAAAATGGCTGTTGAATATTTAGTGGATAATTATACCGAAAATACTACAAACAAACCAATTAAGCATTTATATTGTTGCGCTCTTTAAGTGCATGTAAATAGCCTATGGACTCAATTTGACGCACCAGGAATGCAAAGCTCTATCTCAGGCTAGATTTGTGCAGTTAGAGCTCATTGGAAACGTTAGTGCTGATAGAATCTAATGGCCTCTCGCAAATTCTTACTGACAGCATCACAAGCCGATCACAGAGAGGAAAATACATTGCGAACAAGCGGAATGCTCAGGAGCTGACAACCTTTGAAGCAGTGCCCAGGAAAAAAAAACATGCATGAAGACTGGCAGATCTAGTTTCGATATTACATGGACACATTGGGCTTACCTTAGCAAGCACAGATTTACCCTCGAACACAGTTTTTATTGCAAAATATCAAAGGTAAGAACATTCTTTGCTCATCTCTATAGAATGTAAAGTGTATGCCTGCTTTTCTTTGAGTGTGGTGTCTATTTAAAATGACATTGCTTATATTGTTGGATTCTGTGGACTTTCCTCTTTCATTTGAGGTATTGTTCGTATGCCTAGCACAAATTCAGTAGAAACGCTAGCGATTGAGCACTGATATTATTTTATCCTATGTTTAGCTACATGCTTATATACTTGCCTGGTGCTTGAATTGTGTTCGGATGAGGTAAAGAGCTTTTTGCCGAGTTTCTCCTCATGAGGATGTTGCTATTAAGAAACGCACTGTATTTATGATGCATTGTGATCACCCCCAGTGCCGGGGGCATTCGGGTTTAAGAGGTTAAAACTGTGACACCCTATATACTGGAACAACTGACTGTCAGAGATAATTTTGCGGAAAAATATTGCCTCAGACCAGTTGTAGCAATTTTTTTTAGCATCAATTATCATGGAATGAGCCCTTAAAAGTGCATTAATGTCAAAAAAATAAAATTTGCGACACTTTTCAATTATTATTAAAAAATTCATTTTTTTAGTGTGTTTGTTAATTACCTCATTATACTCGTGGGAATTATTTTTTAGTTATTATTGCCTACAGTTTTTCAATACATTTTCACCAAAAGAATTATAGAGAAGTGATATATTAGGACCCCTTTTAGACAAAAGTGGTGCTGTGTAATCATCACTGCACACTACTGTATATCAGATTAAAAATTGGGGGAGGACAACATGACAATATAGCGAGGAAAGGCTTTCCTCTGCTTCAGTTCCTGAGTGACCCAATTCAAGGGTAAAGCCGTAACCATACTTTATTGCAGTGTTTCCCAAACTTTTTTCTCTCGCGGCACACTGTTTACTATGAAAAAATCTCACGGCACACCACTATGATATTATAGCGTTCCGTTCGCACTACCTACCCCGCGGCGCGACTGAGTGACGAGACAAGCACTTGAGCTTTCCAACCAGTTTCAGGTTTTTATGCAATCATAAAATAAATGACTCTACGCCTTTCCAGTTCAGCCCCCACTTCTCCAGATACTCAGATGTCACATGAAACACTTCCTCACCTGAAGTTTTCTCCGGCAAAATTCGATAAAAAAAGTAATTTTCTTTAGTTGTCTCCCCATTGACATATCTGACATTGGCCAGTAATTGTGCACGTCCACTGACATCGGTTGTTTCATCCACCTGCAGCGCAAATTTCCCACTCCCTTTTATTTTCTCCATTACAATGTCCTCTATATCTGCTGACATTTCTCCTATTCATCTGCCAATTGTATTGTTTGAGAGAGGAACCTTAGATATTTCATTGGCAGCATTTTGACCCAACATGGTCCCGACGATAGCTTTGCATGCTGGCAGGATAAGAGATTTGGCAATTGTGTGAGACGTCTTTGATCTCGCTACTAGTTCTGCGACATTGGCCCGGTTGTTCAAAGCTTTGTTAACTTTAACCGGTGGTTAAGTTTAAACCACAGTATCTATATCTCTGAATGAAAGCACAGATGTTTGTATGTTTTGTGATGCATTTTGTAGGTTTCCCCTTGATTAGTTTAAGTAGTGAAGAGCATTCACGAGAATCTTATCTAGAGAGTGGTCATAATGTCAGGTGTTTAGCGCTAACCAGCCGTTAAATTAACGGAGCCTTGAACAATCGGGCCCAGATAGCTAGCTTCTAATGCTTTTTCTGACACTGTAGCGGTTTTCATCATGAAACTAGCTTGTATGTTCGTCTGGCTTCTCAACCGCATTAAATATTCAGTCTTTTTTTTTTTTTTTTTGTGAGAAAAGGGTGTTTGGTTGAAAGGTGTCTTTTTAATTTATTTGGCACCACAGCTTCGTTTGCCAGCTTTTCGCCGGAAGCAAGACACAGTGGTATTGCAGTAGCGGGATCTCTGGTGAATGTAAACCCATAACTCAGTATTCCTCACTGTAAAGTCTGCTCACCACTTTGACTTTCTTTTTCTGGCCAGCGCAGCAAGAGTGAGGTGGTTCAGGGTCTTAGTCGGACGGCCTTTTCGAGGTTTTGGTCAGGATTTATCCATTTTCAGTGTTTCGTTTCAACTCGCCGACACTGCTGTTTTAGCTGAGTTTTACCGGGGAATGTTTATATTTTCGCGTTAGACGATGTGTGATTGGCCAATCATGAGAAGGAATTGTACAGTAGAATACATGATGCGGAAATATCGAGAAGGAATTTTAAATCGGCATTTGAATAAACTGAATTGAATGAATTGATAATGACATGAATTTTTATTTTTATATCCTGTAAATTCAGCCGTTTTATATTATTAGGCTATCAGGAAAAAAACAGTAAGTGGGTTTTCTCGTGGCACACCTAGGAAGTTCTCATGGCACACAGTTTGGGAAACACTGCTTTATTGGATCAAGCAAGCAGAATGTAGTGAACGTTCAAGGGCACTGGGCATCAAAATGTGTTTTATTTTGATCTCAGCAACCGCTTAGAAGAAGGGCTTCATACTTTTGGGATGTGTTTATACCCATGTGTAGTTGTGTATTCAGTTGTGTCAAGGGTCCCAGGATAAATGCACCCACTTTTAACCCCTCAGCCCCGACTCGGGGAAGAGGGGTATTGTCGTCCTGTGCGCGTCCGGGCGGACGGGCGGTGGTATAAATCGGTTGCCGTCGATTTAACGGAGAACGCCTGCATGGAACGATTCCATTTTCACACCACATATTTGTCCTGAGGAGAGGATGGTTCCTTTCGAAAACCGGCGTCGCATGCTGACCAATATGACCGCCACAGCTGCCATCTTGATTTTGGTTTCGGCACGATAACTAAAGAACGCCTTGTTCGATTGATGCCATTTCTTGGTGGTGTATTGGAGGTGGCTAGAGGAAGGTTCGTTTCGAAAATTGGCACCGCACGCTAACCAACATGGCTGCCACAGCAGCCATCTTGATTTTGGTTTCCGTCGATTTAACGAAGAACGCCTGCGTGGAACGATTCCATTTTCACACCACATATTTGTCCTGACAAGAGGATGGTTCCTTTTGAAAACCGACGTCGTGTGCTAACCAATATGGCCACCACAGCTGCCATCTTGACTTTGGTTCCTGCACGATAACAGAAGAACACCTTGTCCGATTGATGCCATTTCTTGGTGGTGTACTGCAGGTGGCTAGAGGAAGGTTCCTTTCCAAAATTGCCACCGCACGCTATATCGATGCTTTCTATTCAGTTCGCTCTACTTCAACTATAATTTCATGTGCCTGGGCTGAGGGGTACTGCCTTCGCCCCCGCGAAGCATATTTTTAAGACCTCTTATTTTGCTCTTCAAAAAAACAATTTTTTCTTGTATACATCTTGCTGTTATTCGATAAACCATGTCTATCTTGGATAAATAAATGGGGCATAGGTCTAAAGACTGTTTTGAGTAAAGGTCTAAAGAACGTCTTGAGTAGTCCTCTGTGTTTTGACTGATTGGAAAGACCTGGAAAACACACCAGTCGCCATGCCAACCTACTTGTCTGTACATGCCTAGATTAGCAGTCACTGTCTAAGATTGTTATGGCTCAAATCTGCTAGAAGACCATAAAGAGATCATATGGCACCATGTGTACAAGCATTATATAATGAACCTACAATATATTTGCTCAAATTTGGGGGAAATCAAGCCCCTAAGAACCATGCCGGGCTAACCCGTGATGGGGTGCTTTTGAGAAAATGGTACTTCAAGTTGCCAGCCTCCTGTGTCCTCTAGAGTTACGGCAATAAAAACACTGCACATGTTACGCACTCAAGATATGTAAAATTATGTACAAGCAGTTAGACAGCTCATATCTTGATAAACAGGAGAGTGTTTGACTGGGCTGGCTAATCAGATTCATTTCAAATGCTAAAAAGATTTGTTCAAAAAAATTGCTTATTATTGGCCCATCACTATTCTGCCCATATGACTTAACTGTCTGTTTTATGTGGTTTAGTCTGTTTGTACATAGCTGCCAACTCTCACTCATTGAGTGTGAAGCACAGGCAGTTTGCCCTCTTCTCACACTCTCATGCCACACTTGCTATTTCTCACAAAAAAAAACTTAACTTTGGCTTCTTTTAGGGGTTCTTGGACAACAGAGGAAAATGGCATGGTCTTACTAAATAAAACAAACAAAATTCATTTTTCAGACAATATTCTGAGTATTTCTCCTGCATGACTCCAGCTGCGCTTTGCGCTTGTCAGTTGGTCACGCACAATGAGTGTCGAATCAAAGAATTCATCTGGTCGGCTGTGAGTCAGTTCGTCAATCACCCACACAAAGGATTGACAAAACAGCACTTTAAGAAACCGCAGCCTGTTTGAAGTTTACTTAACTGTGATAGGCAACAGAAAATGTTATAAGAAATTCAAAGACAGGCTGGAAGAGTAGATTGAACGAGAAAAGTGCAGTTCCAGGGGAAACTGCGTGGGCAAGCTGGATGCTGCCGATAATGTGAGGTTCAAACTGTTGAAAATGTAAGGTTAAAGCTGCTGAGAATTAAAAGTATTTGACAGTAGGATATTTTATCATTTAATTGTGATAGAAAAAACAACAGAAAATGAGAAAAAAAAATCGCAAAAAGGTATGAATATGCCAAAGGAAAATACTAGTTAATGTGGTTTTGTACATAAAAGTAGGCAAAGGGGTTGAAGTGCTTCAAGAAGTACTGTATGGACATTTTGAAAGATTAAAGTGCAAATGCTACTACTGTAATCGAGATCAATGTGACAGTGCAAACAACTGCCATTTGGAGAGTGGACTATTTATTCTTCTCAGCTATTTACAGTGGGGTGCAAAAATTTGGGCACCCCCGGTTTAATTGTCTGTTACAATTAATCTCCAAGTGATTGAAAGCAAACCTGAACACTAAATGCAACAAAGTTAAACATGACACCTTCCTGCAAATTTAAAAGCAAGGTTTTTTATTTTAAGTTTTCTGAGTTTTTAAATGGTAGGAAAGGAAAAAGGGCCCTGTGCAAAAGTTTGGGAACCCTTTATGATTATTCTTTGTTACCTTTTAAGAAGATGATTACTAAGGCCCAGACCCAGGTGATTTACTCGTTAGGGCTTCAGTGAGTCAGGTGAATATAATTCCAGGGTTGAACTATATATTCCGAAGTAGCTCCATACCTTCTAAAGTATCCGACTGTGGTCGCTGTTGTGTCTGGTGTTGAAAACCAGGTGTTCCTCTAAACAGTTGTCCAAGGATGTCAAAATCAAGATAATTCACTTCCACCAACAAGGAGAGGGTTACAAAAAACTCTAGCAATGTTTCAAACTACCCATTTCTACTTTCAGAAACATCGTAAGAAAATGGAAAATAAATGGAACAATTGAAGTCAAGGCAAGATCTGGAAGACCAAGAAAAATTTCAGATAGAATGGCCCGAGATCTGGTGAGAAATGCTCAGAAGAACCCACACATCACTGCAAAAGAGTTGCAAAAAAGAGTAGCAGACACAGGTCTAGTTGTTCACAGGACAACAATACAGCATACCTTAAACAACAAAGACCTATATGGCAGAGTTGCATGAAAGAAGCCTTTCCTACGACCTCAACACAAAATTAAGCGTCTGAAGTATTCAAAAGAAAACCTTGAGAAACCTCAAGTCTATTGGAACAATGTGCTTTGGACTGACAAAACCAAAATTAAACTTTTTGGCCACAACCAAAGAAGGTATGTTTGGAGAAAAAGGTGTCGAGAAGAACACGTTGCCAACTGTTAAGCATGGAGGTGGATCCATTATGTTTTGGGGTTGTGTAGTAGATTAGATTAGATTAGATTAGATTAGAAGACTTTATTGTCACTGTACATTGTACAACGAAATTCTGTGGTACTTTCTCAGCAAACAACTCCAACATACAACAATCAATAAAAGGACAAATAACACAATAAAAGAATGAGTATGAAAATATAAAAATAGCAGCTATATAAAAATCTCAGATAAAATGACGGCAGCAGTCAGTGTAAAAAACAGCAGCAAGGTAGTTCCAGTGCAAAAGGATGCTAAAGTGCTAAAGTGACTCAGTCTTAGGGGCTGGTGTGTGTGTGTGTGTGTGTGTGTGTGTGTGTGTGCGCAGAGGGGGTGATGGAGGCCACAGCTCCGGGAAAAAAGCTGTTCCTCAATCTGCTTGTCCTTGTTTTTAGGGCCCTGTACCTCCGTCCTGAGGGCAGGGGGGAAAACAGTCTGTGACTCGGGTGGGTGGGGTCTGTGGCAATGTTGCTGGCTCTCCTCTGGAGGCGGCCAGCATACACCGAGTCCAGGTCTGGGAGAGCACTTCCCACAATCCTCTGGGCTGTTTCCACCACCCGGGCCAAGAGTTTCCTGTCCAGTGCCGTGCAGCTGGTGTACCACACAGTCATGCCAAGACAGAGGATGCTTTTAATGGTGCTTCTGTAGAAGTTTACCATTAGCCTGGCGGGGAGTCCAATCTTCCTGAGCTTCCTCAGGAAAAAGAGCCTTTGTTGAGCTTTTTTGACCAAGTGAGTGGTGTTCAGAGCCCAGGTGAGGTCAGCTATAATGTGGATTCCCAGGAACATGATGTTGTCCACACGCTCCACTACCTCCCCACAAATGAATAATGGAGCCTGTGCTGCCCGTCTGGTTGTCCTGTAGTCCACAATGACCTCTTTTGTCTTGGCGGTGTTCAGGACCAGGTTATTGTCTGAGTACCACCGGGCCAGGTGATGGATCTCCTCTCTGTAGTGAGTCTCATTATTTTCCGATATGAGACCCGCTACAGTGGTGTTGTCGGCAAATTTAACAAAGGTGTTGGAGGCGTGGATGGGGGTGCAGTCGTGTGTGAAGATGGTGAAGAGGGCCGGGCTGAGCACACAGCCCTGCAGCACACCTGTGTTCAGGATGAGTGTGGATGATGTGTGGTCTCCTATTCTCACCACTTGTGGCCTGTTGGAAAGAAAGTCGCCAATCCATGAACACAGCAGGGAGGGCAAACCTAGGTTGGGGAGCTTGAGAACCAGTTAATGGGGGATGAGTGTATTTAAGGCGGAACTGAAGTCAATGAATAACATCCTAACGTATGTGTTCGGCTGTTCCAGCTGAGTCATGGCTGTGTGGAGTGCGATGGAGACTGCATCCTCTGTGCATCGGTTCCCCCTGTAGGCAAACTGGTGGCTGTCCAGGTCAGGGGGGAGACTGTCCTTGATGTGTTTCAGGATGCAATATTCTAAGTAAGCAAGCCAAGCCAAGGTGGCATTATATTATATATATATATATATCACATCTCCCCTTGATTTTTCCAAATCATGATTTGCAAGGACTGCAAGGAGTTGACTGGTGTTCGTCTCCGTCAGGGAGATTTAATGCTTTGTGACTCTTGTAACTGCAAACGTTTTGGTTCACCACAGAGAGGGCCGTTGCGGGAAACTCAAACGAGTTGGACAAGGCTGTTGTTCATGAACACATCAATCAGCTCGCGGACCTCGTAAAACTGAACGAAGCGGATTTACCTGCGGTTTTTATTGACTCTCGATCACTGGATGTTATATATCGCCATTCTATGTCATCGATTCAGGATACATTGAATAAGTTAGCGACTGAGACACTTATTTTTGTGAACAAACGATTATGTGAAAGAGTCTCCCAAGTTTTTTCCTCAGTATCCCAATCGGCGGTGTGTTAACAGGCAAGCCAAACACAAACTACTGTCAGACATTTATTATCTTGGACGTAGTCTGGTGGATAAATTCCCATCTAAAGAAACAGAAAGAATATTTAAAAATGAAGTGGCAAGCAGTTCACTAACATCGGAAATTATAAATTCGGACGAGGTTGATGTTTCTTTTCTCTGCCAACAACTTAAGGATCAACGAATGTGCATCGAGGAGTTGGAAATACCTGTAGAACGACTTACGGCTATTGTGGCACGTTTGAATGTGACCTCGGATATGGCACACGGTAAGGCAGATCAACATGTTACAGTTAAAATGAGTGGACTTGAGAAAAATGGTGACATTTCTGACTCGGATAGTTTGGATAACTGATGATGATGATGATGGGTTGGAGGGGCTAAGCACCGAGCTGCCAGTTAAGGTTGTTGAACAATGTGCAGCCACTGCATTTGTCCCTGCTGATGAGTTGATGCTTCCGCAATCCCCAAAAAAGAAATTCAAACAACGCGAAAGGAGAAAACGTCACAGGCTAACCGCTCAGAAATCCGGGGGTGAAAGCGTGCCTTCCAGTGCTGTCAGCCCAACTTCTGACATTTACATTGGTAGGCTAAATTCGAGTTCGCTGGGCATACGTTACGTGTCTGTTGAGCTGCTTGCGGACAAGAAGTTGTATAAATCGTTGAAAGTGACTGTATCACAAACTGAGGCTATTATAGTTTTAAATAGGACATGTGGCTGAGAGGAATAATTATTCGACCCTTTCGTAAAGGGAACCTCCGCCTGCAAGCAGAGCAGCAACCACCGAAATACGGTCAACAACACTGGGGAATGAGGCATCACTGCCAGGACTGGGAACAGAGTCAAAGGCGTTGGGACACTACCAGTTGCCACAGACAAGAGGAGGACTATCAGACGCGTTTCTGGGACTATGAAACTGACGGACATCAGTGGTCTAAATCCAGAGACTATTATGCGTAAAGCCTCATCCTTGACTTACTGTGTAATGAATGCGCGGAGTTTGAAAACTGTTAGTCTCACTAAGAATAAGTTGGTTGATTTTCAGAATTTGATTATTGGTGAAGATATTGACTTGGTGAGCGTGACCGAGTTGTGGCTCAATGCAAGTGTAAATGATGTCGAGATTCTACCTCCAAATCTTTTCCCCCAAATGTATAGAAAAGATAGGCAGAGCAAGGGGGGTGGTGTTCTGTTTGCAGTGAAGTGCATGTATAAATCATGTCGTCGGGTTGATTTAGAAGTTGATGGCGCAGAAATACTAGTCTGTGAAGTATGTCTTGTAAATGGTAGTAACCTTGGTTTTATAACATGTTACAGGCCTCCAGACTTGGTGGACTTTGTAGAAAAATTGAGAACTGTATTGGACAATTGTGATGGCTTATTTGCTCGTGTCTTTATTTCAGGAGATATTAATTTCCCTGAGATTGACTGGGCCAATGGATGCTCTCCTGGTGCAGGGGAAGACCAAAACTTTTGTGATTTAATTAATGATTTCCTTTTAATGCAGGTTGTGGAAGGACCTACACACAGAAGTGGGAATACCCTCGACCTGGTTTTGACTGATTCCCTGGAATCTTTTGAGAGCACTGAAGTGTGGCCGGACATGTTTGACTCAGACCACTTCCCAATTGTGTCAAGTATTTTGGTACATCCTGTACGCAGCCTTGGTGTAATGCGTTTTATGTTTGATTATAAATCAGCTAATTTTTGCGGTCTTCGCGAGTTCTTTTGTCAAAGGTTGAATGATCAATTTATTGAAAAACACAATTCTTCAGAAATTGACAAAATTTGGGAAGATTGGTGTGAAATATTCAAAGTTGGAATTGAATTATTTGTTCCTAAACGTATTGTTTGTGATCATTATCATCCCCGCTGGATTGACGCTGAGGTTAAACACTTGGCGAACCAAGTTAGGACCGCGCGACGCAAAGCAAAACGTACAAATAGACAATCGGCATGGAAACGATAAAGATGTTTGAGGAACAGACTTAGGACATTGACGCGTGACAAATATCGGTCATATGTGGCTTTTTTGGGATGAGAGATTAAGTCAAACCCTAAAAAGCTGTGGTCGTTTTATCGTGCAAAGACGAATGTTAATTCAGTACCACCGATGAAGAAATTAGGTGGAAGCAGCGCAGCTGAGAGTAAAGCTAAAGCAGAACAGTTCAGTGAGTATTTTCATTCAGTTTTCTCTCATTCCTCGCCTTGCATACTTCCTGATTTTGTGAAGTGTGAAAACCTACTGCTAGGGAGTATTGAGTTCTCTGCTCTTGAAGTAGAGAAAGTTTTGGCCAATCTCAAAACTACCAAAGCAAGTGGTCCGGACAAAATTTCGTCTTTGGTCTTGAAGTCCTGCTCTGGCATTTTGAGTCAATCTTTGTCCTTTGTGTTTAATATATCTATGCAAACTGGCACGGTGCCATCAGATTGGAAAACTGCTAATGTTGTTCCAATCTTTAAGAAAAATGATAGGGAGTTGGTTACGAACTACCGCGGTGTATCTCTCCTTTCGACGGTTTCAAAGGTGATGGAGAGATGTCTCTTCAATCAAATTTACTCACATATTGACCCATTGTTGAACCCTGCTCAGCATGGTTTTCAAGTTGGTCGTCAACCAGCACGCAGTTGGTTCAGTTCCTCCATAAAATAGGTCATCAGTTGGATGATGGCAAGCAGGTCGACGTGCTATATCTTGATTTTTCAAAGGCATTTGACTCTGTGCCTCATGATCTTTTATGTCATAAAATACATTCCTTTGGTATCCATGGCAACCTTTTAAAGTGGTTTCGATCCTATTTGAAGGGTCGTTACCAAAGGGTTGTTATAGAGGGTGAGGAGTCATGCTTATCGCCGGTAACCTACGGAGTTCCTCAGGGCTCGATCCTTAGCCCCCCTCTTTTTTCTATGTATGTTAACAATTTATCCTCTGTTTTGAGTAGAAGGACTGAATCTGGTCTTTATGCTGATGATGCAAAATGTTTTAGAACTATTCATAGTATGGTCGATTGTCTGTCATTGCAGGAAGACCTAGATTGTTTGTTAGAGTGGAGTATCAAATGGGATCTTGGATTTAACATGGGTAAATGCCAGGTTATGTCAATTACAAGAAAGGTGAACCCTGTTTTATTTCACTATAATTTACAAGGATTTGTGGTAGAGAGGGTGGATTCAGTAAATGATCTTGGTTTAAATATTGAGTCAAATTTGTGTTGGAACAAGCATGTTGATCAACTTATTAGTAGTGCCAATAGATCATGGTACGCAGTAAGACGAGTGACCGGAAACTGCCGAGATGTCAATATTTTAAAGATGATGTACACAAGTGTAGTGCGGAGCAAGTTGGAATATTGCAATGTTGCCTGGGACTCCTTATCAAAATGAAACTTGTGTTGTTTAGAAGGAGTTCAAAGAAGGGCAACTAGACACATATTGGGTAACGATTTAGATTATCAAGGCAGGTTAAAAGATTTAAATATATTGCCTCTGTCATACCATAGAGAAGTACAAGATGTTGCCTTTTTTCATGATTGTTTAACGGGGAAATTTGCAGTCCCGATTGACTTATACATTGAGTTCCATTGGTGGCGGGGTGATGATCTTCTTGTTAAAAGTTTTAAATGCCGAACTGAGCAATTTTATGCATCATATTTTAAAAGAATTATAAAACTTTGGAATATATTACCGCATCACGTTAGAGACATCGGCAATGGCCATAATTTTAAAACGAAAGGGAGTTTTATAAAATGAAATTTTCATCATATTTTAATGTTCATAATACGTGCTCCTGGCTTAGTATATGTAGGTGCACAGCCTGTCGTCAGAGCTGACCGTGTTTTTATTTCCTGTATTTTATCTGGGTGGCCCTTAAGAGGCAATAGTTTTGCCTAAACGCTATCCCTTTTGTGCCATATATAAATCTTATTTGACCTGGGTCTTTGTCCATGTTTTATTTTTGTCGTAATGCTTTAAAATGTAATAGTTGTATCTGTGTTTTTCTTTTGTTTTATTGCTGCTAAATTGATTTATGCATTGATGTATATGACATGGAGAATTTTAAATAAATAAATAAATAAGGATCAGCCTCTCAAAGCATTTCATGACACTGGGGGTCAGCGCAACTGGGCGGTAATCATTGAGGCAAATGACAGCTGGCTTCTTGGGCATGGGTGCAATGGTGGATGATTTGAGGCAGATGGGGACTTTAGCTAGCTGCAGGGAGAGGTTAAAAATGTCCAGAAATACTCCTGCTAGCTGGTCTGCACATGACTTTAATGTCCTGCCTGATACCCTGTCTGGCCCCGCAGCCTTGGTGATGTTGATCTTCCTCAGTGTGGATCTCACCTGGTAACACTGTAGAATGAGAGTCTGCTGCTGCTGCTGCTTCTCAGGCTGGGGGGTTGGGCCATGACTCTGCTGCCTTGTGTGTCAAAGCGTGTAAAGAACTGGTTTAAGGTGTCAGGGAGTGTTCTGTCATGGCTGATCTGCAGGTTGCTGCACTTGTAGTCCGTCATGGTCTCAATGCCTCTCCACATGCTCCCGGGGTTGTTGTTATCAAAGTGTCCCTCAATGCGCTGCTTAAACCTGTGCTTAGCCTCACTTATGCCCTTCCTCAGGTCACTCCGGGCCCCGCTACAAGCCAGCATGTCACCTGACCTATAGGCAGCGTCTCTGGCTTTGAGCAGCATGCGCACTGTCCTGTCCAGCCATAGTTTCTGATTTGGAAACACTTTGATGGTTTTGGTAGATAAGACAGTGTCCATGCAAAAATGTACATAGGCCAGGACAGATGATGTATATTCCTCAAAATCTGCGCCCTCCCTGAACATATGTATACACAGTCCACCATCTTTGCTCTTACCGGAGGCTGCTGTCCTGTCTGCACGGTACACGGAGCGGCCCGCTAACTCAATAGCCGCGTCGGGAGCGTTGTTTTCCAGCCAAGTCTCTGTGATGATCATCACACAGCTTTCCATGTTGCGTGACATAATCCTCATCCTCAGCCATATCTCGTCCATCTTATTGACGAGTGATCTGGAGTTCGTGAGGAAAAGACTCGGAACAGCCCGTCTGTGAGGGTTCGCATGTAACCTAGCACACAGGCCGCCTCTCTTGCCCTGCTTCCGTCTCCGCTCCCTCCTCCGCCTCCGACGTCATTGAGGTCGGCTGGTGAGCACTCCGCCAGACCGCTGTACCCATTGGAACTCAGGTGGAATAAAGTCCAGTCTCGCGGACGCACAAAGATGATATCGTCCTCCGATATCCAAAAGTTCAGGTCTTCTGAATTGGATGAGAGCCTTGAGAGTCTGAACTGACATAAAAAACACACACAACAGGACAAAAAGCCATGAGCTGAGAGTACCTAGCCGCTGCGTTACATGCTCCGCCAGTAGTTGGGGGCACAGGCAATATTTTTTAATTACTTTATTTTCTAGTTTTCAAATTATTTTTACAGATATACACAAAACACAAACATAATTCAGAATAGAGACAAAAAAGTTTAGCAAGCTTACTGGACGATAGGAGCCACACAATAGGGGGTCTTTATCCTTCTTTAGGTCACCTGAGACGGAGTCTCAAAGTGACCTGTTCTAATCGCCTTTTGTCCGTCGTCGTCTGTCGTGCGTCTGTAAACAATTTACATTTTCGACTTCTTCTCAGAAACCGCTGATCAGATTTCTATTAAATTTTGCAGGAACCTTCCTTGGTCAAATATGCACCAAAATTGTGAATTATATGGTGCCCACCCCCAGGGGCTCTGAGGGGCGGGGCTAAAACTGGTCAATACATTTTCGACTTCTTCTCAGAAACCGCTGATCCAATTTCAATAGAATTTTGCAGGAAACTTCCTTGGTCAAATATGCACCAAAACTGCGAATTATATGGTGCCCACCCCCAGAGGCTCTGAGAGGCGGGGCTAAAACTGGTCAATACATTTTCAACTTCTTCTCAGAAACCGCTACTCCGATTTCAATTAAATTTTGCAGAAACTTTCCTTAGTCGAATTTGCACAAAAATTGTGAATTATATGGTGCCCACCCCCAGGGGCTCTGAGAGGCGGGGCTAAAACTGGTCAATACATTTTCCACTTCTTCTCAGAAACCGCTAATCCGATTTCAATAAAATTTTGCAGGAATCTTCCTTGGTCAAATATGCACAAAATTTTGAATAATATGATGCCCATCCCCAGGGGCTCTGAGGGGCGGGGCTAAAACTGGTCAATACAATTTCGACTTCTTCTCAGAAGCCGCTGATCCAATTTCAATTAAATTTTGCAGGAACCTTCCTTGGTCAAATATGCACCAAAATTATGAATTATATGATGCCCAGCCCCAGGGGCTCTGAGGGGCCGGGGTAAAACTGATCAATACATTTTCCACTTCTTCTCAGAAACCGCTGACCTGATTTCAATAAAATTTTGCAGGAACCTTCCTTGGTCAAATATGCACCAAAATTGTGAGTTATATGGTGCCCACCCTCAGGTGCTCTGAGGGGCAGGGCTAAAACTGGTCAAATTGCCTGAAATTTTCAAAATCTTCTTCTTCAGACGCAGATATGCTGGAAAACAATACTCTTCATAGATGGAAGGCTCTTGAGGTGCTTTATCAAAATTGTGAACTTCATGACCCTCGAGCTCCATGTTTGCCCCTGGGGAGGGGGTGACATTTACTTTAGTTTATATAGGAAAATGATACTTTTGGGTATATTTTGTTCATTTTCTACTGGAAGTCATTCAAACTTGATTGGCATTATAAACATGAGATGACAGTTTCATACTATGACATTTTTGACCCTGTCTCTTCCCCAGGGGCTGAGGGGTGGGGCCCAAATGGGGTCATATTGCCAAAAATGGGTGTATTTGGTTCATTGACATCAATAAATCAGTTTTTATACAACTCAGGTGACCATTAAGGCCCATGGGCCTTTTGTTTATTTATTTCTTTTTTTTTGGCCTAATGAATTTTTGTGAAAATTTGCCATGACATACTATTAGACCATATCTCCAGATGTTTTTTTTTTTTGGATTTTTGATTTTTGGAAAATCATTTTTGTCTGTTTTATGGGCCCTTGAAATTTTGGCCCCAGTGTTAAAGATAGGATTGAGAAATTTAAAAAAATTATTTCTCCAAAATTGCATGATAATTTTTTTTCTAAATCAGGCAATCAGCTTACCTTGGTACCGTCAATGTACAGTGTGAGCACCATTTTGATTGAATCGACGGAAGTGGGTCTAGTGGGGGCGCCGTACTTTATGAATATGCAAGATGGCCTGTGGAGGCCAAATGGTGGCAGATAGAGATTAAGTTTGTATTATCAACATATAGGAAGTCATGTATGACCTATAATTTGGCAATATTAAATTTGACCGCACATGACTTTGAAAGGTCAAACTTGAGGTCAAGGAAAATATTGACAATGCTAAAAGATAGGACTTGAAATTTCAATAAATTATTTCTGAAAATCTGTCCGATAACTTTTTGCTAAATCTGGCAATCAACTCACCTTGATACACTTTATGTACAGTATGAGTTCCATTTTGATTGAATCGACGGAAGTGGGCCTAGTGGGGGTGTTGTACTGTAAGTGAAAAGAAAACCCCCGGTATTTTAGTGCATGTACAGAATCCACATATGAATATAGATAACTTTGCCAAAGCTCAGCCTTGTTCATCCAACCAAACTGGTGTTTTTTGCTAATTAAAAAATCAGCGTTCCGCCACAGTCATGACAGTGGGTTTGCATTTTATATTAACCAGAAGTGATGTAGCGGTCACCAGTGCTGGGTACCGGTACGCGGTGTATCATATCACCGGTACCAGTAGCTATGTTTCCATCCACTTGTCAATCGAACTATCTGAAGTTCGCCAAAAATATTCATGCGAAAAAAGCAGGTGAAAATGCGTTTCCATCTAACGGCATTAAAGCGAATAAAAAGTTGTGCGTAATGACGTCACATGCTGTTATGCGGTCAAATTGGTGCATCGAATTGATTTCTGACATTTTAAGCTGTTTCCATTCATTTTCGCACTGAATCACAGAACCTTCAAGTGAACACAAGTAGTGTGTTAGCCGACTAATTTAGCTAGTTAGCCAAAATGGATGTCGTCTACCTGCAAATGATGATAATTGCACAAGTTGTACTTGCTTATGTGCCAGCTATTAGCAACATAGCAAACCATTATCAGAAGGCAAGGACAGCAGCAAAACACCGTCACGATGCTGTAGCAGATTTATTCGGCAAATAACGTTTCCATCAGCATTTATCGCATAAGCCTTTTACCGATCAAGAGAAAATCCGATCAGATCAACCGTATAAACTTTGTGTCGATATTCTTGAAATCAAGTCGAATTTCACCGTTTCCACAGAGCATTTTTAATTCGATATGACTTAATTCGCATAAGAACGTGTGGATGGAAACATGGCTACTGACAAACTTAACATCGTTCAATCTAACTTCGATCTGAAACATTCTTGCCGTCGTATACATAGTTTTTCTCTCGGTGAATCTCGCCAGAAACAATACTTTTGTTGTGAAGAAGCGGCATTTCCAAGCTGAAGCTGTCACGGGATCCCCGACCATATTAGGAAGTTAAAATCAGCCTCGTCGTGCGCTGCCATGGTTACCAATCTGGAGCCGGAGAAAATGAGGTGCGTGCTGTCTGCACTGCGATTGGTTCGTCTGTTTACTATAAATTCCCATGCGGTAAAACTATGAATGAAACTCCGATCCGGAAACAGCCAAGTGAAAGCCTACCCTGCGGCGCATAAGGCCGGGCCACACTGCCTGCAGTTGCGATCGTATTCATAAAGCGGGCACTGCAGCCCAACAACTTATTGCAGCTCGGTCACACTGCCTGCGTATCTGCAGCGGCAGGTCTGCATGAGCTCCGCCTTCCAACTCTGTCTCTCTCGCGACTTTGCCCAAGGAATCGCTATAAAATAATATATTATTTAAACGTCATAGCCTACAGGTTTATATTTTGTATTGACAGTAGGGGGAAGCATGCTTGGCGTATCATACAAACAATCTAATTTCACGATCATATTACAATACACAGCAAACCCTTCCTTCTGAATTCTTTGCTCTTTCTGAAGGTAATTTGGCGAGGGATGTCGGGATGTGGAATGTTTTCAAAAGCTATTTAATTTACATTAGTCGAGGCTGAAACCATTCCTATAGGCTAGGCGCCCAAGGGAGGAAACAAAAGGAATAGTTCAGACAATTCAGAAACTGGCTGATGTGCTGTACGTTCGTCTGGCCATTATATCCCAGGGACGTTTTATAGGTCCATGCTAGGCTATATCCAGCTTAGTTTTTTTTTTCTTTACAAGTGGAAACAGTCACCTGAACTTGCTGATACAGGTCTTTATGTGTGTTCAATCAATCGTTCAGGTGTATGGCCAGAGTGAGAATACGGAAAAGTACTGCTCTGATGCTCTTTAATCATCAACATAATAAGCTATGTTCATTGGCTTGGCTCCGCAATTAATGGCATATTCCATTCATGTAAATCCAAAAAAAAAAAGCTTTCAAAAAATAAGTTAAGAATGATTAAATACTTCTCCATAATGATTTTAATGAAATTCAAAAAAAGCCCACAATATTTCCTGAATTTCAAATGATTGCTGAATTGACCGAAGGATTATGTCCTATAAACGGGCTTTTAATATGATAAACATGCGGAAGTGGACATTTTTTGTTTTCAATTCATGCTTTTAACAGGCGCATCCTCGGCGAAATGCATGTATTTATGGCGATATGACTTCATGACAGTCATTTTTCAGCTCTGCTTTGCCTTTTTTTCATGTGTAATGAAAAAAATGAAAAAAAGTCCTAATCTATATTTTCCGCCGCAAGGTAAAATCGTGATGATGCAGTGTAGCGCTCTCATTGAATAACATGGGAACCTAAAAAAAATCGCAAGCGGTATCACGAATTTATCGCATGCAGAATGTGTGGCCGGGCCTAATTTATGCATGCCGAATGAGTCATTACGCTAAAAAGCGCAACAAACAACTTATTCCAGAGGCATCAATCGAAATTATTTTACTCTGTTCGCTCACCCGTTCGAGAATGGGAGCGATACTTGAGCCTATAGTGTCACCAGTCCACATAATGGACAATATGAATTTTAATTTGAAACATTTCATGAGGAAATTCCTATACCCCGACGAAAACCTCGGTGTAACTAATCCTGGGATGCGTGGCATTCACGTGGTTGCAATCCAGCTCTCTTCCTATTCATTCCCACAAGGCGAGACTGCTCGTCGTCCCGTGTCATTCCGTATCATACAAATCGCGAAGATCGCAAAAATGTAGCCTCCCGTTGAAAGCAAGGTGTGGAATCACTTTGCAAAAACCATTCTCGGTGGGAAATGCAACCACTGTGACAAAGATGTTTCAAGCAAGGGAGGAAACACAAGTCACCTGGCAAGCCACCTGCGCCGTACACACAATATTGAAGTGCAGCCACATCCGTCCGTTGCCGGTAAGCCTCGTCATTCTGTCGTGACCATTCATAACAAAACCGGATCAAATGTAAAAAAGATTTGACGAAAATTGTTTTGTCAAACCCATTAATACCAGGGACTCCACATGGCAAGAACGATTAGTTTTATAAACTTTCTTTCCGACAATCGGCTTCGTGAAATTTCTATCCTGAGTTCCCCTAGTGCATATTGTCAGAAACGAGTGTTCTGGAAAATGTCAGACTGTTACTCGGTACTGTAATCAAGACCTCTATCGGTAGTCTAGCGCTAGTTCGAGAAAAGCATATTTGGGCCGTGGAACAGACTACAATGATGCACTCTGAACTGAGGTGAACTGTGTTAGCTTGACGAAATGTTACTCCAGAACGTAAGTAATATTTAAGCACTTATGTCTCCGGGGGATGCTGGCAATAATACAGCTGGGCCTCATAAAAAAGAAAGGAATGTGTTATTTTTTGACTTATGGTGATGAATTTTCAACAAGAATTAAAAGCAAATATTATGAATTATTCATTTTTGAATCTTCAAAATTGAAAGGTACAAACAAATATTTGAAGCAACATGAAAAAAAGATGAAGCAACATGGTTTTCTGGATTTACCTTACTGAATAAAACAAAGAATGAAATAAGACATTAACTTTTACGGATTTATGTGTATTAACTGAATAAAGACTATGTTCTAAAAAGGTTTGCGTATGTTGATGTATCGTAATAAATATCGTGTATCGCATCAATGATAGGATACAATATATCGTATCATCTATATGATACCCAGCACTAGCGGTCACCCAGCATATTGTACACAAACCGTATACACAGTGCATTCAGAACACATAACGCGAGCAAACATACAGTGATTTCGAGTATTAAAGTATGACATGGCGCACGAACCATTAATGAAACCTCATCAGTATTAGCCTGAGTATTCTGAGGAGAAGCTACAAATGTGAAAGCAAATGTACTTGAGCACGAAAGATTACCGTTATGTGTCACGGCTCTCTTGTTCTAACAAATGCAGCTGGGAAAGGATCTCACCATTCAAAGAAATTCAATGCTTGCTTGAAATTTAGGCAGACTAAAACACACAATTACAACTGAATACCTCACACAAAAACTCAGAGATATATGGAATAATTTGTGAGTATTAACATTCGCATGGTTATCACAGAACAATAGATCAGTGCCATGACAAACTAAAAATGCTGCTGCGATATTTCAAAGTGTGGGACGCCGTGCAGCTCAAGTTATGAGAAAGATACATTTTCATGGTATGAGGCAGTGGACAGCATTATTGGACAAAAACGCAAGAGGGAAAGAATTCTGTCTGCAGCCTCCACCAATGTCAAATAAAATCAGTACTTTTTTGGCTCACCTTCATATTTGGGTACCCAGAGAAAGATTCAGGTAATTAATAACATCAAGCATCCAGTTTAATTTCTCATGCTGCTATAAGTGGTAATCCATGTTTGATGACACACCGGGTTGCTAGGGCACGCGCAGCATATAAACTCCCTTCTCAATAATAAAACCCCCCAAAATATATTGGCGCCTCCTTTACTGGCAAATAAAAATCTAAAAAAAAAGTCGAGGTTGGATACGGAATTCTTTCCACGCGAGAGTTGGCTTCTTCTTTCTGTATATTTCCCCATTTAAAATCACCTAGGTGCATACTGCAACGCGCTGTATCAATCATGATGGGTGGCATTCTCATACGTCACGCTCGCTCAGGTTCATGTGAGAAGAAGTCAGTGACGAGGAATGAATGGCGCATTGCATGAATTGATGAAATCATCGCCGTCTAATGCAATAATTGTCTTATAATGACATATTAAACATTGCTTTTGGCTCAGATGTGCACTTTCATCGATAAATATTCACTGTAATGTCGCTTTGTGTCAGGGCTTTCTTTTCCTTTAACATTGGGTCTTAGGAAGAATTGGAAAAATCACCCATGGTAGGGAAATGGCTGCAGATGGAGATTAAGTTTTTATTATTCACATACAGGAAGTCATACAGCGCCCTTCATAATTATTGGCACCCCTGGTTAAGATGTGTTCTTTAGCTTCTAATAAATTCAGTTTTTTTTTAAATAATATAGGACCACAGTGAAAAAAAGGAAAATCCAACCTTTAATTCAAGTTTTTATTCAGTGGGAAAAAAAATCCCACATTAAGAAATAATTCTGTTACATCAAATCATGTGTGCCACAATTATTAGCACCCCTGACGTTAATACTTTGTACAACCCCCTTTTGCCAACAAATCAGCACCTAATCTTCTCTTATAATGGTTCACAAGATGGGAGAATACAGAAAGAGGGATCTTCGACCATTCCTCTTTGCACAATCTCTCTAAATCATCCAGCGACCTGGGTCCTCTCCTCTGCACTCTCCTCTTCAGCTCACTCCACAGGTTTTCAATGGGGTTGAGGTCTGGGGACTGAGATGGCCATGGGAAGAGCTTGATTCTGTGTCTGGTGAACCATTTCTGTGTAGATTTGGCCACATGTTTAGGGTCATTATCTTGCTGAAAGACCCAGTGACGACCCATCTTCAGCTTTCGGGCAGAGGCCACCAGATTTTGATTTAAAATGTCCTGGTAATTCAAAGTGTTCATGATGCCATGCACCCTAACAAGGTTCCCAGGGCCTCTGGAAGGCCCCACAGCATCACTGATCCTCCCCCAAACTTCACAGTGGGCATGAGGTGCTTTTCTGCATACTCATCTTTTGTGTTCCGCCAGACCCACTTAGAGTGTTTATTGCCAAAAAGCTCTATCTTGGTCTCATCTGACCAAAACACACGGTCCCAGTTGAAGTCTCAGTACCGCTTAGCGAACTCCAGACGTTTGCGTTCATGATTGTGAGTGAGAAAAGGTTTTTTCCGTGCATGCCTCCCAAACAGCTTGTTGGCATGTAGATAGCGCCTGATGGTTGTTTTGGAGACTTTGTGACCCCAAGATGCTACCATTTGTTGCAATTCTTTAACAGTGAGCTTTGGAGAACTTTTTATTTCTCTTACCATCCTCCTCACTGTGCGTGGTGGCAAAATAACCTTGCGTCCTCGTCCAGGCTTGTTTACCACTGTTCCAGTTGTTTGAAACTTCTTAATGATTCCTCTGACAGTAGATATGGGCAGGTGCAGGCAAGTGGCTATTTTCTTGTAGCCATTGCCTGACTTGTGAAGGTCGACACACATCTGCCTTACTTGAATGGTGTGTTCCTTTGTCTTTCCCATGTTGAAGAGTAGATAAGAGAAATGGCCTCTGTGTCACGTCATATTTATACCCCAGGGAAACAGGAAGTGATGAATTACTAATTAAATGTTCCTAGATACTCTGATCAACTTTGTAAACTACTGTAGAAATGACAGAAATACTTCAATTACATTTATTTCCTAGGAATTGTTAGGGGTAAGCTACTAGACCTTTGGTCCTATTTTTTGAGTTACATGCTTTAAAGGTCAAAATTCTGTGCTGTCTAACTCGCGTCATTTTTTCTTGCATTTTTGAGCCCTCATAATTTTGTGTATGTTAGAGACAGCTGTAGGAAATTTTCAGAGCTGAAAGACATACTTGAGAACTGTCAAAAATTGCAATTAAGGGACTTCTGGTATGAGGTCTTGTAATGCAGTTCAGCTTGCTTCCATTATGTCGCGCTTACTTTTTAAACCTCGTCAACCTCAGTATTAGCTATTTGTGACGGTTTTATAAGTTAGCGTTAACTGTTCCAAACGTAAAACCATGTCCAAATCAAAGTTGAAACTCTCGGAAAAAGACAGGGAATCTCCGACGGCTGCTAGCGTAACTATGGCCAAGATCAGCTTGTTACTGGACGCACACAGAACAGCTCTCGCAGCCGATTTCAAATCTTCATTCGAGTCCAAACAAGCATCCAAACAGGACAACTAGCACTCTACTGTTGCAGACCACGGGCAGCGCATTAGCTGTCTGGAAGCTGATGCTACGGAAGTCGATCAACGTCTCCAACAATTTGAAGATGCGTCATCCACCTTACAGAGGGATAATGAGTCACTGAAGACTAAATTAGTGGACTTAGAAGGGTGCAGCAGACATCAAAACATTCGGATCATAGGCCTACCTGTAATTCACCTGTAAAACGTAACAAAGTGATCAGGCATTTATATCAGGGTCACAATAAATTGTTTAAATAAGTTTCATAAATTGTCACATTAACCTCAAAATATAGACTTCTTCAATCATTTATTTTCTGACTGTTTCATAAAAGCTGAACTACTGAACAGAGTTCAATTGGTAAAAAAAATTTGTAATTTACCTAGTTTTTTAAAAAAAGTTACTTTTTCTGATACAGGGGTCAGAATTATAATGCACATGAGAATCCATCAAATTGTAACACATCAATCAGTCTGTCAGAAACACGAGAATCTGATCTGCACTGAGCACCTGGGGGTTACTTGTTTTTGGTGTTTATTTAACCTCTTTCAGCTCGCTCTCTATTTCTAAGAAGTCATTGCACATAACGATTCATTTCTATCAAGTTAATGCTGCGTTTATACTAACACACGTCACATCATTCATGTGTTAGTGATTTTGACGGACAGTCAAAAAAACTTGCCTGTCACCACTACTGCCGCCTTCCACAAGAAACGATGACGCAGACAGCAAGCCATATATGGGGAAATTTCCTGGAAATGCAGATGTCACAGGGCCTCCTAATTGCTGTCTTTTAAGAACCATAAATGATGTATGTTATTTTTTGACGGATTCGAGTGGACTTTTTTCTGAACTTCGATTCTAAAAATCCTTATCACTGATGAGCAGAGACAAGACTCATTAACTTCAGTATATTCCAATGAAAACACCACTGTGCATACATTATAAAGCTATCACTGATGACTTTGGAAAAAAACCCTCAGCCATCACCCTGATATGTTTGACGGACGCACTAACACGCGCAAGGGGAATTTCTGAGAATTTTTTTTTTTTTTTTTTTTAAATTATGAGCAATAGGTGCTGTGTTTCTGTGTGGCTCAATAGCTTTGAAACCCATTTAAAATGCAAGCAAATAGTTATTGCAGTTTGGAATTAATTTTTAAAAATATCCAGCCAAGTACATGGCTACCTGAGGATTGTAACGTTTGCCAAGCTCTGAAAGAAGTGGCCCCTGAATTTTAATTTTCCTTCCTTCATTCAGGGCTTCCTTGATGGTGCTCTAACTGTCTGCCCTGTCTCTTGAATATTTAAATTAAAGCCACCAAACTGAATTGACTAATTTACTCAAATAGAGAATAATTTACCATGTGATGGTTTGAATGAATTGCCATATTGCACCTCAGCTGATTTTGACTCATCAATTAAACACTAAAATTGCCTTCCTGCAAGAAACCCACCTTAAGCCATCAGACCACCTTAAACTTCGCAGAGGGTGGGTAGGCCAGCTCTACCACTCCTCATTCTCGAGTAAAGCCTGTGGAGCCGCAATTCTTGTTCACAAATTAGTCCCACTTTCTGTATCCAAGGTTGTTTCTGACCTAATTGGCGCTTTATTATTGCCCCCGTCACACTGGATTGACGGTGCCACTGCGGATTTTTGTCAAAATCGCCATCACCGTAGTGACACCGCCAGTAGTGTTTCCATATTTTCCCTAAAACATGTGTTTTCTTGGTGCTACTGGGGAACCAGGGCGGAACCATGGGTCACTGAGGACATGGCGATCCCATTGAGTTGCCTCTACGGTTTGATGAGCGGTGCCAGCAGCGATTATTGGCGGCAGTACTTGTTGGCAGCGTTGAGGGGGCCTACCAGTGAGTTGCTACTGCGGGGATGGCGGTGTTAAGGTGATCAGGCATTTATATCCATGGGGCTATAAATGGGAATTGTTTTCGTTTCAAAAATTGTAATATTTTGTCTGCTGATGATTTATTCTATAGTGATTTATTTTCTGAACATAAAAAGCTACTGAACAGAGTCAATTGGGCGGTTGTACTGTAATTTACACGTTTTTTTAATGGAGTTACTTTTTCTGATACAGGGTTCATGGTATAATGCTCAAATTGATTTCAAATTGTTGACAACAAATTAGTCCTCCAGTCAACTCATGTTCACATGGCCCTATAGTAATATCAGACTATGTTTGGTTGTAGTTGATCTCTCCCTCTCCGGTAGGTCCCTCCCTGTCACGATCCCCCTGGAGTTTTAATTTGCTGTTTCTCACTGATCCTCATTTTATTAAAACTATTAGTAATCGTATTGACCTATTCATTTCCACTAATGTTAACCCAACTGTTTCTGCAGCAACAATATGGGAGACATGCAAAGCCTACTTATGAGGAGAAATAATATCTTATTCTGCTTAACAGAGAAAAATTAACACTGAAGAGTAAGCCATATATAAAATTTCCTCAGAACTGCAGATAAGTGTGCAGACTCTCCTAATTACTCACTTTTAAAAACCTGAATTTGACATCCTGGTTTCCAATGAGGCAACAGAATCACTTTTAAAAACACGGCATAAATATGAGTTCGGTGATAAACCAAGTAAGTTACTTGCCCACCAAATTCAACAGTCCTCTTCCTCACAACATATAACACAAATTAATACTGCTGATGGAATAACTATTGATCCTCAAACAATAAATGGCCAATTTAGAGATTCTTATATTTCGTTCTATGCTTCCGACAGCTCATCTGATGAGACACAATATGAAACTTTTTTTTTAGTCTCTTTTAACATCCCTTTTTATTGGTGGCTTTGAGCAAACTGTCCCTGTATGCTGACAACCTTTTGCTATTCATCTCTGACCCAGACAGATCTATTCCTCCAGTGTTGGTGTTGTTAATTTTAAAAATATCCAGCATGCGTTCATTTTAAGATCTGAGGATTGTAACAGAAATGCCAAGCTCTTTGAAAAGTACCGTAATTACTGTAAGTTTTAATTTTTCTGTTCCTTCATTCAGGGCTTCCTTCAGCCCAAATACAGGTTACTATGGTAAACATGGCCCATGATTCTCTGCTGGGATTTTTAAATTAAGGCCTTAAACTGTTAAAGAAATTTGGGCAAATTTCGGGATATAAATTTAATTTTCATAAAAGTGAACTCATGCCCGTTAATGCTGCAGCTCAGCCTATTTTGACTCAAATTGCCTTTTAAGACATCTTGGGATATTTTCAAATATCTGGGCATTTGTGTAACCAGGAACTATTCAGATCTGTTTAAAAGTAATTGCTCTTCTTTGCTTGCCCGACTGACTTATGACTTCCATCGTTGGTTTCTGTTGAGGAATTCGTGCTGGTTAACGTTGACCTTTAAATGAAGGACTCAGAGACTTTCAGTAATTTAACCATTTTACTATAACAATTCAAAAGGCAAAAAATATGTTTACTGTAATAATTCAAAAGGCAAAAAACGTGTATAGATACAGACAAATAACATAGGCTTCCAACCATCAAATGATATGATACAGTCACCCATATATTCAGTTGATGATTTTCAGCAAAGTATCAGAAGATATTCAGAAGTAAAGAAGCTTCTTTAGAGCAGCATATGCAGAGACAAAGGACCCCCCCAACAGATTCTCCTTTCCTTGGATATTTGTATGTGCACAACGCCCAAAACTACGCCTCTGTGGCAAATATTCCCCAATAGTTTACCATTCTCCCCTCATTATAAGCATATATTATTCATAATCCCTCCTTAAGGAACTGCTTTATGTAGATGTATGTTCTCTGCTCTTCACAGCTGGAATGTACGCATCCCACGTAAATCTGGCCCCGTCCTTATCAGCTCGTCCAGAGGCCTTATGGTCCAACAGGTTCTCCAGGCTCTCTCTCTCTCCTGAGAGGCACTCTCTCTCCTGCAAATACATACACCCCAGAGAACAGCTTGTGGTCCAGGGGCCAGTTGGACCAACTGGTCTTATGCCTGGTCTTAGCTAAGACCAGGCGTAACTTGGCGTTCTAAGTCCAGTCGCATAGTTACGCCAGTTGCACCAGCTGGTCTTACGCCTTCTTCTCACTAAGACCAGGTGTAAATATTGCACCTGGTCGGGAGCAGGCGTAAAGTTGGAAAGTCTTGCTGTTTCTGTAGAAACAACTATACTAACCGTACTGTTAACGAAAGACGATGGCGCGTCTCATTTATCGCCTTTACTATGAGTGGGCGTTTAGAAGGGAAAGAGTAATTAGGGATAGAAGCAACCCACTGGACCTTTACAACGATGAGGAGCTGATTGAGAGGTTTCAGTTCTGTAGGAGAGATCTGTATGAACTTGTTGAAGAGCTGTCACCAGACTTGCAATTTCTGTCAGACCACAACGCAGCATTGCCACCAACGCTGCAGCTGCTGATTGCACTTCGTTTTTATGAGGAAGGCTGAAAAATGCCCAAGTCTACAATTCAAATGTGCCAATAAATAAAAATTGCAGTAGCACTTTTATTGAAATTGGATGAGTGTGTCGCGTCAGGGTGTCATGAATCATGTAAGTAAGTGCTCTTTTAAATTTAAATGCTCTAAGGACTTTTGATTATAACCGCCGCTTTCCACTCCAACCAACCCAGTAAATGCTGGAGAATCCTCGCCAAACATGTCGACAATTATGTCGCTGTATACGGATTTTTTTAGGGAAGACCTCCGCCGGTTTTGTGATTTTTTTTTTTAAATTTTATTTATTTATTTATTTTTGCGGAAGCATCCTTCTTCTCACTCAAAAGGTCTTTCCACTTTTTCCCCACATCACCCTCTGAGCGAAAGGCGGCCAGAGTCAGAGCCACTGTTAATTGCCTCCGTTATCGCTGTCCAAGTTGATTGTTTTCTTTTTGTTAAATCACGATGTTGGACTGCTTGGCAGTGAGTGTTGCCCTGTGCTGACTGTACAGCTCGATTAATTTCCGGATTTCGATGTCAGTGAAGTTTCCCTTTCTTTTTCTTTCCTCCATAGTTGCCGCAAACAGAAGCGATAAGTTAGGCTACAAAGATGCAAGATAGCGGAAGGTAACAATGTATCCTTGCAATGCACGTTACGTAAGCATTCACAGGAACTCGCATCGCTAAGACCAGCCCTAGTTAAGACCAGGTGTAAGTCTGGTTGGTGCAACTGGCCTTAAGTCCATTCTAAAGACTGGTCTTAGTTAAGACCAACTTAGCAGTTACGACCAGGCTTAGTTAAGACCAGTGGGTGTAACCGGCCCCAGGAGGTCCCCAGGCTCTCTCTCTCTCTCTCTCTCTCTCCTGAATACGTACACCCCAGAGAACAGCTTCCAGTCCCGTGGGACCCCAAGGTTCAGACAGAATGGATACATAATACACACATCTCATGGTGTCTTTCCCAGCTACGAACAGTGCACAGTTACAGAAGGAGAAAGCTATAATAATTCACTTGGATATACATTGCTTTTTTAATGCTTAATTGTTAATGCATTTGAGTATAATAGATTAATATTTTCCACATCTCTCATACCTCTTTCTCTTGCTGGCAGGATGAACTGTATAAAAATGAATGTTCTTCCCAAACTTCTGTACCTCTTTCAATGTATTCCTATTTTCTTCCCAAAATTTTTTTTCACATCCCTTGACAGTTCTATCTCTCAGTTTATATGGAACAGAAAAGTGCCCAGACTTCGCAAAGGCATTTTACAAAAAAACAAAGAAATGGGCGGGTTAGCTTTACCTAACTTTTTATTCTATTATTGAGCTGCAAACATTCGAATTATACTGCACTGATGTGGTTCTAAAAATCATCCCCCACCATGGCTGCAGATTGAAGAGGCTTTATGCAGTTCTTCCTCCCTAATGTCCCTCTTGTGTCTCCCCCTGGCATTACAATCATCAAAACACTCTAGTGATATTATAGTTAAAAACTGTCTCGAGCTGCCGGATAGCTCACTTGGTTAAAGCATCGCACTGCGAAGCAGAAGTGACTATCACGACATGGGTTCGAGCCCCGGTTGTACCAACTGGCAGTGGTCAGCAGCTTTTTCAGCGTAGTGCACAATTGGCCATTGCGCTACAGGGATGCATATTGGGAAGGGTCTGCCAGGAAGGGTAATATAACATGGTTCCGTTGTTCTTTGCTTAGGCACCTCCTGTTGGCCAAGATGGGCGCTCGTCAGGAAGATTCTAAGATTGTTCATGTCATGCGGGTATCCTCAGCCCTCGCTCTGAACTTGCGAGGATTCAACCAATGAGTTTATAAGAAGCAGTGGCTGACGGGCGCGTGCTTTGTAGGAGAGCCGCGAACTGTCTGCACTCTCCTGAATTGGCAACAGGGGGTCGCATACAAGCAAGTGTTGTACATAGTTCTCCAATTGGGCATTCCAGATTCAGGTGGGATTGGAGATGCCAAATTTAAAAAAAATTTTTTGAAATTAAAAAAAAAAAAAAAAAACCCTCAAGATTTGGACTCAACTTAAACACCACTTTGGAGTCCAGACAACACCCCTCTATCCCTTATATATTCAAACCCTCTGTTCTCTCCTACTGTTACTGATGGGGCTTTTGCAACTTGGAAAGACCATGGGATTGTTTCGGTAAAACATCTTAACGTTGATTGAACTTTTGCATCTTTTGATCAGTAAATTCATGTATTCAATTTGCCTAGGACCCACTTCTTTAGGTACTTGCAAATCTGAGACTTTATTGGTAAACAAGTGTAAAGTGGTTCACAGAGTCCACTGGTCTTAAAGCAAATTAGCCTGCATCTATCCTGGCACTAATCCAAACTGTGATAAATGTCATCTAGGTCCGGCTAATCTAACCCACATGTTCTGGACCTGCCCCGCCCTGTCTCTATTTTGGAATTCCGTTTTTATCTCTCTTTCGGCCAGTACATCTTCTGACATTTCCCCCTCACCCTTTGTTGGCCTTTTTGGTGTCCTACCCACTGACCACTCCCTGCCGTTTTACTTTGTTGACCTTGTAGCTTTTCTCACATTGCTAGCAAGGCGTGTTATTCTGATGCACTGGAAGAGCCCCTCTCCCCCTCCTCAAATGACTGGATAAAGGATGCTCTGTCATTTATGAAATTAGAGAAAATCAAACACTCTCTTCGTGGCTCTGACATAAAAATTTTCTAAGATCTGGTTACCTTTTTTAGACTATGTCAGATCCCTTCAGCTGGATGCTGCGCCAACTAGCTCAGCATCCCCCTGCAGGGGCGTAGCACCAAATTCTAGGCCCCAAGAATAAGCCTCCTGAAGGGACCCAAAATACAAACCACCCCCCCCCCAAAAAAGAAACAACATACGCACACATTTACCTCAAATTTGCTTGGGCTACTACTACAATAATATGAAACCACACAGGACTCATCAGTCAGGTTTTTTTTTTTTTTTAATCTGAGAAACTTCAAACATCCTTGGCATAATGTCGCTGTGATGATCCATAAAAAAAACAATAGTCAGGAGGAGCACATCTAGCTACAACACTGAGCTAACTCATCAGAAATGTAACTTTCTTTTCCGTTCAGATTTTACTTTCAAAAGGAATGTAAACATGCCTCCTTCCTCTAAATATGATAGGCCTACAATTTCCATGGGCCTAATATTTTATGTTACATGCTGGTAGTTCTGTGATTCACTACACTAAATTAAAAGGAAATGTTGAGAAACAATTTGCGCGCTCTGTGCATCATTAGCTGTGTTTCCATCCACCTATTTTAATGCACATTTTCATTTTGCACTTAAAAAAACCTGAGTGGAAACGGCCAAAATGCGCATCAACTTGAAATGTCGCATCAATTTTTTTTTGTGCAAGGAGGGGGTGGAAAATTTTCCGAATCGATAAAGATAGATGCGCTTTAGTGCAGTGGAAACGGGTAGGCAAACAAGTTATGCGAATAAACGATGACGTGTAGTATCTACGTCATTTTTGCTTGCCTACATTGGCAAGCTAGCTAGCTAGTTTGCTACCTCGCAACATCGGTGTGCTAGCTATAACGTTAGAGTTCGTTATCACTTTAGCTAGCTAGCTAGTGGTTAATACAGTAGAAGCGAACTGTAACCTTACACTACTGTGCTAGCTGTAACATTAAAGACTTTGTAACCACTACCTTAAGTGATTACTTTCATTCATTTTCACCGCCAGCTTTCCCATTTGTTTTCCTTTTCGTTCGTCGCACTTATTGACATCATAGCGTGCGCCGTCTTCTTCTGCAGAAGCAATGGCAATTGAATCGAGAATTAGCACCACCTAACGGCACTGTCGGCTTATCTCATGAAACAAAAGCGCATAACTGAAGTGGATGGAAACGCACACAAATGTCCTTTTCCTTTTGTCGCATTAACGAAAATTCGCTTAAGATTTGCGATACAAGTTGGATGGAAACACAGCTATTGGTGTCGCGGGCTGCGTCTTCCATGCTCTCATTACCTTTCCCTTCACGAATAGGCTATTCAAAAGTTCGCCTACAGCCCGGTTATTTTCTGGACCTTTCCTGAGTTGTTGTCTAGATAAGCAACAGTATTCTATTTATGTAGAAGACCATCTTACTGTGAAAGTATCCAAACTTGTTTCCCTGTTTTACTTCACGCAGTAGAACCCAAACATTCGGCACTCGCATATGGAGAGGGGAGAATCCCTGCGCAGTACACGCAAAGCACCTATTTACCATGTAAAACTTTCTCACCGTGTGCTTTAAACATTAAGGGCTGAACTAACCTTTTCTTGAAAAAAACTTTGTAAGCTCCTGGTTGCCTACTTTCTGTCTTCTTTCTTTCTCCTCCCTCTCCTTTCTCTTCTGGTAACCTGACTTCTGCCCAGGGTTGCCAACTCTGATAAGACAAATAAGCGACCGCAGCTTCAAAAACAAGCCCAAAACAAGTGCAATATAAATTAGACGATACTAAGACGGTGTAGACCTGGGGTGGAATCTCTTTCGTTTTGTTGAGCGGGGGTGGGGGGAGGCGGCGGTTGAGATTATCTTTCATTTAGTTGAGCAAGGGGCGAGGAGGGAGGGTGGGTTCTCTCACATTGCTCCTGAGGCTGTGAGCAGACAGAGTCAATCAATGAATCGGGGGGAATGAGCAACCATATACGTATAACAATTAGGTCGCTTGTTACACTTCTCTAACAAGCAACCATATTTTTAAAAACAAGCCCAAAAAAACCGCAACCCGCAACCTGTAATTCTTTCAAGCGACTTCAGGAAAAAAGAAGCCCAAAGTCGCATATTATGAGCGGACTTGGCAACTCTGCTTCTGCCTAATCTTTGAAAGAGACTTCTTGCTGTCTGAACTGTCTGCTCTCTCAGATCCTCCCAGAGCGCTGTGTTTGAGTGAGTTGCCTAGCAACCATTCAGTCCAAGGCGGAATGAACCATTTTGCATTTTTGCAAGGAGGGTGCAGTTAGTCACAGACTGTCTTACTTTGATCAAAGCAACCTTATCATTAAACTTATATACAAATTTGACTTTACTTTAAAATTCTTGCAGTTTTTTTAATAATCAAGGAGTTTAATTAAAAGAAAAAAATATTCAAAGTTTAACAAATGCCAAGGGCCCACCCATGCTTGGGGCCCCAGAACAGCTTACTTGGATAACCCCCCACTGCGACGGCCCTGTCCCCCTGTATCACACTGACATTTTGCACTTTGTGGCCAAGTCTTGTTTTCTTCATGCTTGTAGCACACAGTACATTTAGTATGTTATTGTATTTTAAATGTTGTGTATATTAGATGTAGTTCTATGTTTGCTTGTCTATTTTTTCTTTTATTTCCTTCTTTTATTTTTTTTTTTTATCTAATATGAATACATGCCAAAGTCTGCGTATTGCATGTATGCTTTTTGTGTTGAAAATTTCATAAATAAATCATACATAAAAAAATTGCAAGTAAATCAGTTGCATGCCCATTCCAGGTGTCACAATTTTGAGCCATAATCTGGATTTTCCTCAACGAGATTTGTTCTGTAGTTATTTCAAGCTTCAATATCATGGGAACTATAGACGCTTCAATGGCACCACAGCTCCAATTTAACAACTATAATATTGTGTAGTAAAAAAGTGGATCCATGGATGTGTTATGTGTTTTCTGGCAATTCACCGGAGAAAACTTGAAAAAGTGCGTGTTAGGATAACTTCATATGCTGATGATCAAATCAAGTTATGGCATAAAAGATCTCATTTTGCCCAATATTTTGATACCAGGCTCATCCTCTTGCCACAATTCCTATGGTATCAAATAATTTTCACACTCCAGAAAATAGCAATAAGTTGATCTGAATTGCATGGTAAAGGGGTGCAGGGGCATAATTTTAAGAGGATCCTTGCAATCTGGCATAAAAACAAAAGTGAATGCTAAGAACAGCCAGTGCAGCTCAGTGGCGGAGCTAGAACTGGGAACTGGGGGGGCACAGACACGTCCCTTTATGACAACAATTAGTCCTGGCTAGTTCTCAATCATTTTCCTTTATTGACGCGTTTTCCAATTATCGTAATTGGCTACTGAAGACAAGATTTCTCCCCATATGTGATCTAACAGCGATTAAATCGTGATCTAAATTCAGTACAGAAAAATAATCTACTTATTAATTGGCCAATGCTTCGCTTTGATTGAACTGGTCAGTGTTCCAATGAAATATCGCCTTTCACTCTCGGTATTGCGTGGGTTCATTAAAAAAAACAAAAAAACAAAAAGTGGCCCCCGGCAGTTAAATAGGCTGTAGGCAGTTAAAGCAAGTGGCTCAAGCTATTTGCGTGAGAGTCGACATGTATGCAAATTTGAATAAGGTTGAATTGAACACAGCAAATACTCGTCTAGATGAATGATTGTTGTCTTACCTAATCAGGAGAACAAGCAGCACCTGGTAAGTGTGGAGTGCTCTCTGAGCGAACCTTTTGTTAATATGAAAATGGCTGAGAACAGGTCAGGACTAATAATTGTTTTAAACAGATGTTCTGTGTACCCCAATTCTCAGTTCTGGCTCTGCCACTGTACTGAATTTAGCCCATGATTTAATCGCGGTTAGATCGCATATGGAGAGAAACCGTGTCTTCAGATGCCAATTATGATAATTGGAAAACGCGTCAATAAAAGAAAATGATTGAGAACTAGCCAGGACTAATTGTTGTCATAAAGGGACGTGTCTGTGTCCCCCCAGTTCCCAGTTCTAGCTCCGCCACTGGTGCAAAGAGAGAATGGTAGTGAACTGTAAGAGTGAAGTCAAAAATCAACTTAGACCTACTTACCAGTGTATCATCAGACTAATGCCACATCCAGTAGTTTTTACTGAACAATTGAAACAAAAACTGTGGATTTTCCGCATTAACTTTTGCCACACCCTACAAAGCAAGCCAGCAAACCCCCGCTTCATGACTGTTTAATTGAAAACAAAGATTGACATGCGCACTTTTTTTGCCTTCAATTGACGCGTTTTACCTCTCCTCTAAATGAAGACAATTAGCTACATCTGAGAAGTATCCTTTATCAAGGAAAATGGCTGAAAACAGATCAAGACTAATGAGCAGTTTAAAGACGTTTATCGGCCTCCTTGTTCTCTGTCCAACGGGCGCCACTGAAGAAATGTTTGAAACATAAATGACAGTTGTTATGCCGAATTCAGAAATTTAATCAAAAGTATTTGGATGCACAATAGGAAAACAAGTTTATGAATATGGCACCGATCTATGAAAATTAGAGGCATCTCGCTACACATCTTGGAAAACATCAAAGAAACACAGTAATCCCTGGTGACTCAGAGACAATATTTGCTTTCAAATTGTCGCAAAAAATTTTCCAGCTTGCACACTCGCATTTCATGAACATTTTCCATCCAGCACTCCGAGCATCCTGGGCAGAACCCTGTTTAGCCATCGAGTATCTGAGTGTTAGATTCACAATAGTAATAAGAAAATGGTGAACCTAGCTTGGCTGAATGGCTTGTTCTCTCCACTCATGTTATAATAGCCGTGAACCGCAACTTGACTTGTTGGCGGAGGCACACAACCGTGAGATGGTAATTCTCATTTAACATTACAGCTTTACAGGAACAGCAGTTGCTCATCGTAGATAACTGATTTGATCTCTTTTTTTTATCAGCAGCAAAGCATATCACTTCATTCAATGCTGCTGCGTCATCAGGAACATCAATGTATTTGAGGCGCTTCATCACAAACCCACTTGTCGCATGGCTGATGCCATTTGGACTGAGTGCTTTTTGTGTAATTGGGCCTGCGGGACTGAGCGTGTTTTGGAAGTTTACAATCATCGACTTAACTGAGTACGTAATGCAGTATTAAGAACCTTGCCTGTATCATAATATATTGGAAGAATGTGCTTATTATGTCACTTTTATCTCAATTTTGAAAATTTTGGAGTGAGTTTGGAAACCCAATCCTTGATTTGGAACTGAATGTGCAGTCCATTTGTAAGGAAGACACACGCACCCCCAAACACAAAGATGTCTTGTGCATTTTTCGAACGTACTTACACCTTATTGGTAAAATAATAAATCAAATATCTTGCCCAAAGATTGTATGTTTTGTATCTTCACTGTAATGTATTTGAATTTGTCCTTTGATGTACCACTGCCTGTGTGCATCTGTTCTTGCCCCATGCAAACAGTAGGGGCTGGCTGCAAGGGTTATTTTGGCAGCAGGGTCATTTAGGTTGTCGCTGCAGAGTTAGTGGCCAGACACATACCTCAATAAATATCAAACTTCCTTTCTTTCCCTCTAATCGGCTGCCAACTTGTGAGACTCTGTGACCCTCCAGTGTTGCTCGGGGAACAGAGGACCCCAAACAGAGAACACAGAAGGGGCTGCTGACACGTGCAAACACGGCATTGCTGTTCACGTTATGTCTTGCAGAATCCCCCCACTCGGGCCTGATGTCACACATGCTCGGAGCCCCCAGGCTAACCTTTCCCAAAATGGATTTTCTATTCCCTCTTCCTGTATCCACTCTATCCCCCCCGCCCGCCCCCCCCCCCCATCCTCATAAGTGTCTCAAACAAAAGATCTCCTCAAGGAGATGGATGGAGGCAGCTGGAATGGAGAATTTGGGATAAGGAAGGGGGAATGAGAAGCAAGATTGTTGAGAAGGAGCAAGTGGAACATGTGCGAATTAGATCTGACAAGAGAGAAGTTCAGATGAAGGAATTTGGGTTCAGGGGTCAGGATGAAGAGCAGACCCCTCTTCCAAAACAGGAGAGTCCTGAAAAACTATGGAAACGAGACCGGAAAATTCTCTGAAACTATTTTATATAAAATATTTCTTTCATCTCCAAGCAAATTTAGTCCTATCATCCTCTAGCCTAGAATTTCACTTGAATTAATATAATTTTAATTATATTTATGATCTTCCATTAAAAACCATGCACAGAGGTAAAGAAATCGTGCCTGCATCTCTCAGACCAATGTTTCCACTGAGACAATTTGTCTCTTAGAGTGTAAAAGTTGTTTTGCCCACAAAAATGATGCCTTACAGGGAAATTTCACCCAAAAATAAAAATCCACTCATCGTATATTCACCCCAAGGCTAACTTAAGGATCGGTTAATTTCTTTTGCCCTCGAAACAGTTTTGGAGTTTCAAGGAAAAACACAATTGAAGAGAAATCCAAATGAATGGAATTCAATGGTGGCCATTCTTTCAAGCTTAAAAAAGGCAACTGTAAAAAACATAAACTGCCCCCGTCCTGACATGTTCTAAGTGTCTGTAAAGCCCCAGTCCCACTGCCAATAGCAATCACTTGCGAAGTATTTGCGATGGAAATCATGGAGTATCGCAAGACATCTCCAAAGACCTCGCAGAAAAATCAACGAAGTTCGCCGAGCATCACAAGGTATCTCAAATGTCACAATGCATTGCAAAAGCTCCGAAAGATCTTCAGAAATTTCAATGCTTGCATTTGGTTGAGATGTTTTGTCACAAGAAAATAGCGGCGAAATATCAGCGAACCTCGCACAAGATTCGGAAAGTAATCCCCAGCCCCTCAGCAAAGCATCCCAGACATATTTTATGTCTTAAAGCATCTGTGTTGTGTCTATGATAACACGCCTAAGTATCTGCAAAGCTTCGGCGAACTATCGGAGGTATGTTTTTCTCGGTGTAGATGTGCAATCTGCAACTGCCAGAGAGAGAATGAGGCTGTGTCTGGCAATGTTCATACAGTAGAGCTCGGGTAAACCGTCCTCGTATAAAACGGAAACTCGCTCATACCGGACAACAGCTCAAGTCCCGATTTTTCTGTTATGTTTTCCCATTAAATAAACATCAAATATACCGCATTTTATATAACGGATTTTGGCATCTAGTCCTGTCACAATGCATTTCCATTAAAAAGCACGCATCTGTTCTAATTTTTCGAGTATTCCGGCAATTATTAGACGTATAAACGTACCAATGTTTGTGTTCGACCTTTATAAAATGCAAATTGATAGCTATCGACTTTTCTTGGTCTTTTTATTCGTCTGTTTTCTTCCGTTGAAGATAGTCAACAGTCTATTCGGTCTCTCTTTTGAAAATTAGTCAGATGGATCGAACAGATTCACGCTTTATTTCCACACTGTAGTCAGTGAGCAAATCAATTCCATGACCATTGACATTGTGAATTAAATATTGCATGCACGATCAAGACTGTAGGATGCGAAATGCAAAATACTCCATGTCCGGCAGCCAGCGGAAAGTAGGCCAAATAGTATTGATATGAGAGCAGATTTATTACCAAATAAAGAACGAAAACATATCTCCAACAATCAGAACATCCAATGGGCACTGCATTCAATTTATTTGGGCCATTTTTATAAATACAACGAAGTCCATACAATGCCTGTCGGACATTAAATGCAAAATACTCCGTGTCCGACAGCCAAAAAAAAAAAAAAAAAGAGGACGATTAGAACAGATTGATAACGAAATAAAGAATTGAAAAAAACATTTTAACAACAAACAGAACATCCAATGAACACTGCAATTTATTAATTTGTGGGCCATCTTTTTTGGATGTTCTGTTTGTTGGTGATGTATTTTTATTCTTTATTTCGTTATAAATCTGTTCTCATATCAATACTTCTACTTTTTGCTGGCTGCTGGACATGGAGTATTTTGCATTTCGCGTCCGACAGTCTTGATCGTGCATGTGATATTTAATTCACAATGTCAATAGTCATGGAATTGATTTGCTCACTGACTACAAGCACTATTTTATGTCTGGTGTGGAAATAAAGCGTGAAACTGTTTGATCCATCTGACTAATTTTCAAAAGAGAGACCAAATAAAGACTGTTGTCTATCTTCAATGGAAGAAAACAGACGAATAAAAAGACCAAGAAAAGTCGATAGCTATCAATTTGCATTTTGTGAGGGTCGAACTCAAACATGGCTAAGTTTGTAGGCTACGTCTAATAATTGCTGGAATACTCGAAAAATTAGAACTTCTATGACTTTCTATTTTAGGATCTCTGTCTGTCAGTCGCTAAGTTCGTCATAAAAGTCCTGTGCCAATGTCGACTCACTATATTGTGCAGAGCTTAAACAGAAACATTGTTTGAAATTCTCGGTACTCATCTTGAAGAACTGAGCCCTCTTATCAAAACATTCACGTTTAATATCTATAAGTTTCAGTAGATTTTAAGAAATTAAAAACAATAATCGACTGTCGGACACGGAGTTACATTGAAACCATCTGACTGTCAGACACGGAGTTATATTAAAACCCTGTCCGACTTTCGAACACGTAGACACTGCAATATATTTTTGGAGAACGCTTATATCCAAGTCACTATATTTTTCATGAACACGATCTTTATGGCATATTGGCGTTCGCCTATTTATAATTAAGTGAAGCTTGCTGACTTCGCAAAACTGCTCGTTCAGAAAATGAGTACTACGAAAAAACATGAAAAAGGAATTTCGAAGTGTCTTAGTGACTGGCAGCCGGTCAAGGTTTTCAATGGAAAACATGACTGGCAATTGAAACTTTTTTCTAGTTTAGGCTAAATAGCATTCCGTTTAGCCTAAAAGGCACTCCTATTAACCTGAATAGTACTCCAGTTAGCCTGAATAGCTCTGAATAGCCTGTTTACGGTTAGCTTTCAATAATGGTAAGGATAACACGATACAGACTTAAATTATCTATAGTTTTTGTGTAATCACTGGCCATTAAATTGTAATAAATAAGATACATACTTTCCGAGGGAAAAACGAGGCACATATATTCATATTTCAATAGGCTATTTTGAGGTCTGCGTTTTCGAGGTCTGTGTTTTCAAGACACCCCAAATCAAATTTATAATGGGACAGTTCCATTTTTTCCCCATTTGATCGCAAGCAAACACTTTTTATTCGCCAAACATCGCAAGAGGCAAAAACCCCAGTGGGACTGTTGCTTAAGCCCCAACATTATAATTTCACTCGAAAAGACGTCATTTTCACTGTTTTTCGCCTAAATGTCCAATGTAGCCACTTAGCCAGGAGTACTAGTACGGTGGCCGAGACCCGCCATCGCCGCAAATAAAATAAACGCTGCAAATAAAAATAAACGCTGCTGCAAATAAAAAGAAACACTGCGGCAAATAAAATAAACGCTGCAAATAAAAAGAAACGCTGCTGCAAATAAAAGAAACGCTGCAAATAAAAAAGAAAAAATAAAAGAAACGCTGCAAACAAAAAAACGCAAAGAAAAAAAAAAATAAACGATGCAAATAAAAAAGCCACAACGGAAGTGGATTACCGGGGACTGTTTTTGCCGGTGCAAGCCCTTATATATTTTTAAGCAGACTAAATAATGCATCACAACCCAAATACGATTGCAACGAATAGATTCGCACCATTTTCAGTGCGATAAGCGATATATTATTGTGTATAGAAAGGCTAGCTAGCTCAATTGCCAATTAAACCAATCCTACGTCATCTAGCGAGCTACCTAGCGGGCGCTAAATGTGTTTCTTCATAAAGTCCATCATCCACAAGCTAGCCAACTACATTAACCTAATTCATAAGCCAAACGGCAACGGAAAACAGTGTCACTAACTAGCCACGTTCGGCTATATTCGGTGTCCAGTGACGCTCCATTTACGCGAGAGAAAAAGTGAAACTAAGACCAAGGGCTCCTCGTCAAGGTCCAGAAGCGCCTTTAATTATACGACGCGATAGGAAAGTTTTGTGTCGCAGTGGTATTGTTCGCTAAGGCTAATATACAGGTCATAGATTAGCTGGGCAGCTGATGAAAGAACCATGGTTTAGCTTAGGACATGACGCCTAGCTGCGTTAGCATTGATAACCCATACGTATGCTGGCCACGCTGCAGGGTGAAGTTGCCTTCAGACATCGACTTCCAGGCTGCGTAAACACCGCCCCCAAGTACAGCCAATCAGATCACGAGCTAGAGTACAACCAAATCCGCTCACGAGGGAGCCAATTCAATTCAATTTCCTCTCCTCAAAGTGGAGTGGGCTTAAGAACATCCATATGTTAGGTACGGTTCTGGAACCAGACGCGAGAGTCGAGCAGTGAAGGTAAAATGGGATTTTATTGGAAAGGGGGCGAACCCCCGCAGAGCAGGAGGCGACAGTACAAAGTCCACAATCCAAAGAAAACAATCCCAGGGACAAAATCCAAAAGTCGAAAAACCAGGGCAGCAATCACAGTAATCGTGGTCGGGCAAAAACAGGTTCGGTACACAGGCACAGGATTGACAGAAGCAAAAGCCAAAATCCAGAGGGCGAAATCCAAACCGTTACCAGGGCAGCAAACACAAAAAACTCGTTTTATCGGGCAAAAAGGGTTCGAAAACAGATGCAGACAAAAGGACAAAAGAGCAGAGCCAAAAATCGTAAGTCGGGCGGTCCAGTCAGAAGATAAACACTATGAGTACAAGACGAATGATAGCAGCACAGGTAAACAAGAGGAAACGTTCTGACGGGGAACTGCAGTGAGAAGACAGCTTAAATACACTCAAGGGAAGTCACATGCTATGATTAGGATCAGGTGATGAGGATCAGACTAATTACAAAGGAGGGAACATGAGGGAGAACCTAATCACATGAAATTGGCAAAAGCCAAAACGCGGACAGGGAACACGAGACAACCTATGACAAAACATACAGCTCCGGTTAGGGAGTTCTAATGTGCACAGATAATGAGAGGTAGGACAGAGTGGAGCAGGTGCGGAGGATCCGCTGAATTGCAGGAGAGACAAAGTGAAGGCAAGAGGCGGAGACTAGAACAGGGCGAGTGCTGAGAGCTTGTTCATCAATTAGTAAGTGCAGCTATACAATCCCTAGTGCTCGTTAGTAAGTTAGTATTATCTACAATGTTAGTCTGGGTTAGTAACTTTAACAAAAACAACAAACTGTTAGTATTGGTTAGTAAAACAGAAAAGAGAGGCGAAGGAAGCAAACGAGATTGGAAGGAATGTTTGAAACCGAGAAACCATGAAATCACCTAAGCATGTGACACGCAGGACTGGGGAGAAGCTGTAGCTTAACAAGAGACCAGACAGGGGAGACAAAGTGCAATGAAGGGCATGGCAAAACATGGACCGGACTATAACAGAAAAGTGGATTGGGAATGGCAAAAACAAAAACATGGCAAAGTACAAAAACTAAACAGAACATGGCAAAACCTAACAGAACTGATCATAAACATAACAGGGAATGGCAGAAACATAATAAACATGGCAGAATCAGAACAGAAAGAGCAGAATCATAACACGATATTGTTAAAAACGAATGCATTTAATCGTCTTTTCTCATTAAAGAAACTGATTCGGGAGGTAACGTTAGATATTTCAGCTATTTTGATTATGTTAACCAATGCAAAGAAGTGCTTTTTTTTTTGTCTTACAGTTAACTTATAGACCTAAACTAAGCTAAACAGGTCATACTTGTTAACCTAAACACTTCTACAATATAACTTCAAGTATAACTCTGTTTGAAACATAAAATTGGCCAACTTGTGTGATATTTTGTTCAATAAGCTGTTTAGTTGAGCTTCTTAAAAACTTCAACTGCAAGTTTCTGTAACGCCTTCAAGGCTGCCTTCAAGGCTGATTTGATATTGACTAGTGCCTTGCAGGCTGGTTAGAGCGCCAATGTTGATTTGATATTTGTATAATCTTTCAATGGTATTGCCTCAGATGCCTTCAAGGCTGATTGTAGAGACTAGTGCCTTCCAGGCTAGTTAGAAGGCTAATGTTGATTTCATATTGTATGATCTTTCATAGTATTCGGTCAGATGCCTTCAAGGCATCAGGGCCCGGGTGGATGCTGGGGCAGGACCTGCTGCAGGAGCATCAGGGCCCGGGTGGGTGCTTGGGGCTGTTTTTTTTTTTTTTTTACTTTTTAGCAAAGGCGGGTAGATAGGGCTCCATGATGGCGCCGAGACATCGTTTCAACTCCTAAAAAGAGTGTAAAAAGTAAAGACAACATCAATATGCAACAACACCTCGGTCAGTTTTCTGAGGTAACGTGGTTGGTTTCAAACTGTAATAAATCTATGGGCTGAAAAATAGAAGATTTTAAATTAGCCTTGGAAGGCTCCAACTCAGTAGAGACTCCCAGTAGAGACCCCCTCAGTAATGCTGAGGGAGTCTCTACTGTCAGCCTTGAAGGCATCAGAATTGTAAACACGCACACACATATACATATGAAATCATCAGCCTACCAACCAGCCTGCAAGGCACTACTCTCTACTGTCAGGCTGGAAGGCACTAGTCTCTACAATCAGCCTTGAAGGCATCTGACTGAATATTATCAAAGATTGTACAATATGAAATCAACATTAGCCTTCTAACCAGCCTGCAAGGCACTAGTCTCTACAATCAGCCTTGAAGGCACTAGTGCTCTGCAATCAGCCTTGAAGGCATCTGAGGCAATATTATTGAAGATTATACAATATCAAATCAATATTAGCCTTCTAAATAGCCTGCAAGGCACTAGTCTCTACTGTCAGGCTGGAAGGCACTAGTCTGTACAATCAGATTTGAAGGCATCTGACTGAATATTATCAAAGATTATACAATATGAAATCAACATTAGCCTTCTAACCAGCCTGCAAGGCACTAGTCTCTACAATCAGCCTTGAAGGGACTAGTGCTCTACAATCAACCTTGAAGGCATCTGAGGCAATACTATTGAAAATTATTAGCCTTCTAACCAGCCTGCAAGGCACTAGTCTCTACAATAAGCCTTGAAGGCAGTTAACGTTACAGCAACTTGCAGTTGAAGTTTTAAAGAAGCTCAACTAGACAGCTTATTGAAAAAAAAAACTCACAAGTAGGCCAATTTTATGTTTCAAACAGAGTTATACTAAAAGTTATATTGTAGAAGTGTTTAAGTTAACAAGTATGACCTGTTTAACTAAGATTAGGTCTATAAATTCACTTTAAGACAAAAAAATAGCACTTGTTTGCATTGGTTAATATAATCAAAATTGCCGAAATATCTAACGTTACCTCCCGAATCAGTTTCTTTAATGAGAAAACTCACGATTAAATGCATTCGTTTTTAACAATATTAATGCTCTTGAGCATAGGCGGCGGGTGAGCCTGACGTTTGGGAAAGCTATCTGACCAACTTTTATACACAGCGCCAGGATGAGCGAGAGAGATTTTTTTCTGAACTGCTGGATAGATACTATGGGCAAGGATATTGAGCAGTTTGCACATCAGGCTTAGCTGAGGAGTTTAATTCAGGCAACTCTTGAAAAACAGGGATTGGAGCGAACTCGGCTTGCGTATGGTGAGAATATACAATAACTGAACCGGGGGTGCCATCTGGTGGAAGAATATGGGAACTGGGTGCACAAATTTGCAGCTCCATGTCCGCTGGAAGATACATCTGCACAAAGCGCTTAAGATAGCCTGCCGAGCACCGCTGTTCTTCTCGAACACGCCACATCCAGATAATCTTTAAATGATGAATTACATTCATATTTTAACTTGGAACGAGTAAAGAAGTGGCCAGTGTCAAAGTAACAAAGTAAAAGTATGCTTTTTATCTTTTAAATGTAGTAGAATAAAAGTAAAAGTCCCGTTTTTTTTTAAACTATGTTTCTAGGGAAAGCCCGTCTCTGTTTACGCCAAGTGCGGTTTGTTCTGACGTCTCCTATTGGTTCACGTTTGAACCTACTTAGTCATCTCATAAATAATCAAATAGAGGGAATTCCCCGCTTTGCAATGATACCAACAATGTTGGGGAATCCCCAACTGGCGCCGCGCTGGAAGCGATTTTTGTCGGCGCATTTTTCATTGTTTTTGGGCTAACTACACAAAGATTTTCACCACCCACTTCTCCAAAATCAAGTTTGGAGGCACCTATGATAGGATTTTTGCGGAATACTCTCTTGGAATGGTATCTTAAGTTATTTCTCTGAAGTTTAATGCACAAATCGAAAAATCGATAATTTTAATGTAAAATGTATTTGACGGCTGTAGCGCAAAATGGGCTCGTGCGACTTACGACTGGTTTTGTGATCCGGAGTCACATATATGATTTTACTGCAGAAAATTTGGGAAAGCTTTGCCTTCCCGAGCCTTCATTACGCGTCGCCCATGCTCTTAAGCCCGCTTACCGAGTAAAGGCTTCCGAATTGAATTGGCTGCCTCGTGAGCGGATTGGTTGTACTCTAGCTCACGATCTGATTGGTTGTACTTGGGGGCGGTGTTTACGCAGCCTGACAGGCTGAGCAGCCTGGAAGTCGACGTCTGAAGGCAACTTCACCCTGCAGCGCTGGGCACAGTACTGAATTAAATCAGCATTCACCGAAGTCAAAATGTAGGATGATAATGCATCATATCAAAATGTGCGAAGTATGAGATAGGAAAATACAGGTCATCCAGGATTGTTAGTAAGCTTACGTAATGCAATGTTACCGTTTGACTGATCATACTACCGTTAATGGGACCTGGCAAAGGTGCGTCAATGAGCTAAGCCGAGCACTCGCTCGCATGCCGGGGGGGATATCGATACAGAGCCCACAACCGCAACTTCCCAGCGGTGTACAGCATTTGTCTCGCAACTGCTTCGCGGATATAAAGAGCGTTGGCCTCGTGTCAGCCGTTTGCAGCGTTTCTTTTATTTGCAGCAGCGTTTCTTTTTATTTTCAGCGTTTATTTTATTTGCAGCAGCGTTTCTTTTTATTTGCAGCGTTTCTTTTATTTGCAGCGTTTATTTTATTTGCAGCAGCGTTTCTTTTTATTTGCAGCGTTTATTTTATTTGCAGTGATGGCGGGTCTCAGCCACCGTACAGGAGCCATTTTTTTTTTTTCCTTGGGAAGAGTGAAGTTCCGTTACTCTGGAGGACTCAAAATACGAAGAAGAAGAGGGCCTAGAAAACTTATCACACTAACAAAGCTGCTGTATTTATGAAATGCGTTTCTCTTTGTCTCTGACCCCATTCGTGGCGAAATTAAGTGACGGTGTTGTGTCCAGTTCTGTTCCCCTGACTAATATGGTCTTGTGTTGCTGTGACCGCAGCGAGTCTCTGGCGGTCCGTCCAGGTTGTAAACTAACTAGCAAAATCAATTCAACGTAGTCATGCCATTAATGCTATTTGTCATCTCAGGAAAAGAATGCATATAAATGCTAACTTATGCTCAACAATGGCATTTAATTAGTATGTATTAGTAATACATATCTGTCCTTTCTGTCTGTTCAGTTTGACCCAATTTCAATGGCCACATGTACGCTCACCATCTGGCACACCAAGCAATTTAAACAAGACAAAGGAATTTCATCGCTTGATATATGCAATCTTGTCATTGGCCGCCACGTTCAAGATGTCATGTACCACAATGAAGGCAATTTTGGAGCTAGGCGACGACATTACTGTAGGTCCCAAGTTGGCTTTAATGACTCAAGACGGCGCTGAGCAAAACAGTGAGCACTCGTTCACAGAGCTCAAAAGGACCTCATTAAAATGCAAACCACGTGATTTCAATGAACTGGTATATTCACTAAACTTCGTCCAAAACATCAAAGTTCAAGGTTTTCAAGTTGTCAAATCGTATCTTTGTAGATGCCTACCACATAAATCAAACTTGCAGTGGATTTTTTAATGAGAACTTCGGTTTTAAATTTGATTTCCGCAACTGGAATCGTTCGTGGTCCTTTTGAGTGATGTGATAATTGTTGTCCTGCCCTGAAATCGCTCGTTCACATACCTCAGAAGGCTACTTCTCGCTAAACTTCTGCAGAATCGGAGCACATTAGAAATCACTAACGACTGCAGCTTGCCTTCTTTTATCCCACTCGTTGATGGAGGCATCGTTGGTGGCTATTTTACCGAGATGAAATGCACTAAAGATGTTCAAGTCGACAGCATCTTTTTGGGGCCTTTACAGCCATGTGAACTCCAAGGGACATGCTAGAAATAACTTGTTCGTATACACCAAATGGACACCAGACGGCTCAAGAAATGGTTGGAATTTAAAAATACAGTTGCAATTTAACAAAGGCAAGTGTCCGACAAGAAAGGGAATTTAGAATTGTAGGTTAAATTTTTGATGTATAATAAATGCATGGAGCTATGTTTTGAAATTTATTATGCATTACTCTTTGTGTTGGTACAGGTGGATCCAGAAATTTTTGAAAGGGGGTCCCAAAGCTAAAAAGCTATGTTACATTACCGACCAGAACTAAGCTACACAAATGTTTACTTATGTTTACTTGTATGGGAATAGAATTATTTGGGGGAAGGGGAATTTGCAAGATTGTTAAGGGGTCGTGGCCAAGATACACCGGAAGTACCCCAGGGATACCATGATTTTGGAACGAGCAAGTGCCCCACACCCCAGCGAAATAATCGGCTTTTAGTAAACGTCAGTAAACATTGGGCATTCACAAAAAAAATCTGTACCGTCCCCCCCTTTTGAGACCTCTGGAATTCCAGGGTGGATGGTATAAGGGCAGCTTGGAATTCCAGGGTGGGTACTCTAGCAGGGAGAAAATCCAGGGTGGATAAACCAATTTACCCACACTAAGAATTTTGCATAATGCATAACTTTTATCCTTGTAAGTATCCCCCCACCAGAAGAAAAAAGAAGAAAAATAGCTGCCTCCAAATTTACCAACCCAAAGCTTTATAACTTGAAAATCCGCAAGGTTTTTTTTTAATAATAATAAAAGGTTTAATATGGCTCTTCACTTGTTTTACACTCTAATACTAGAGAATCCTTAGGATGTGTAGAAATTGCTTTTAAATGTTAACAGCTCAGAAAAGTGTCCCATGGGATTCATTTTGCCACATTTTTGTTATTTAATGAGATTCTTTTGTTATTCAATGAGAATCTCCAAGGCAATTTTATAGACTGTAGGGCTGTCTAGAAAACCATTTCAGTGTTTCCACCTATACATTTATGATCTTATGAATAGACTTATTACATTTGTACAATCTAAATCTCTGTTTTAAAATTAATGCGTCCCGCACTGATGAATATTTCTAAATCCCAGTCAGACTTGGTATTATATTAGAAAAATATACAAAATGTTCATTAGAGGAACAAGAGGGAACAGGTCTCAAACAGCGATTTAGTTTGTCCATATGTGATACAGTAAGTCTATTCATAAGATCATACATGTATAGGTGGAAACACTGAAATGGTTTTCTAGACTGCCCTACAGTCTATAAAATTGCCTTGAAGATTCTCAAATGAGGAACATCGTTCAAGTTTGCGGCCCTAGTATCATCCAAGTTGAAGACCCGCCCTAATGAGATGCTGACAAATTTCATTTTTTATTTTATTTTATTTATTTATTTTTTATTTTTTTATTTTGCATCTTCAATCCCACCCCAATCTGGAATGCCCAACTGGGGAACTATGTGCAACACTTGCCCGTATGCGACCCCCCGTTGCCAATTCAGGAGAGTGAAGACAGTTTGTAGCTCTCCTCCGAAGCACGCGCCTGTCAACTACTGCTTCTCATACAATCATTGGTTGAATCCTCGCAAGTTCAGAACGAGGGCGGAGGATACCCGAACATGAACAAGCTTAGAATCTTCCTGAAGAGCACCCGTCTTGGCCAACAGGAGGCGCCTAAGCAACGAACAAAGCAACCATGTTATATTACCCTTCCCGGCAGACCCTTCCCAATTTGCATCCCTGTAGCGCAATGGGCAATTGTGCGCTACGCTGAAAAAGCTGCTGACCACCGCCAGTTGGTACGACCGGGGCTCGAACCCGCGCCGTGATAGTCACTTATGCTTCGCAATGCGATGCTTTAACCAAGTGAGCTATCCAGCAGCTGTCAAATTTCATTATAATTTTCATTGTGTCCTAAAAAGAGCGTGGTGACATGTATTTGTAAATGCAATGGACTGGGAGGCACTGTTTCCCTTATTGCATTTGAATATTGTCCCATGTATAGAGTACTAAAGTGATGACATCACGCTCGTGTCGGACGTAAAATTTCCCATTCATTTTACCCATAGACTGCTTTTTTCAGTTCACTTTTGAATTACTTCCCATTATTTTCAAGCCTCCATCTTTTTCGAGATTTTGCTTTATATTTCAGACTAAAAACAATTATAATTTTTCTTGACCGGAATCAGCTATAATTCAAATAATTTTAATTTTTCGCCACCATGCTAATCCTCTTTGTAGTCTAAAAACGACGTCCCATGATCCTCCTGATTCCTGGACTGAATGAGTTCAGATTGCGTCTCGAATTTTCCAGCTGTTTGTTTGCTTAATTAGTTTGCCACTTTACGTTCTACTTTGGTACGCTTTCCTTGCTAGATATCAAGTTTTGCAATTAGCGCCAATTTACTTTAATAGCTAGGCATCTTTGGCTAACATTTGTTTGCTTAAAAACCCAATAATCAGTGAACGAGCTAATCAGCCTTGTCAACGCATAACTGACAGAGAACTAGCAGTTAGCAGGCTAACTTAGCCAGCGAGCTAGTTTACTGACTGCGATAGTTGGCTAATTTCATATTTGGCGCATTTAGTCAAATGTTAGCTTGTGAAATGCTTGCAGCTCAACGCTAGCTAAGTAGCCAAATAATGGCTATTCACTGTTTTTTTTTTTTTTACTTAGCTCGCTCTATAGCTAGGCTAGCGAACTAGCTAGCTAGCTATTTCGCTAGCTTAGCTAGTGATATTTAGTGAATAATCAAGCTAGCTAGCTTGTTGAATAACAGTAAGTGACGGTAAACTAACCATTGACTGTTTCTATCGATTTAGCTGTGTGCACAAGATAGCTCACTAGCTGGCTTGCTTGGTGGTTCGCTAGCATAGCTTAATGCTAACTAGCTAAATGGCGAAATTACTATTCATTGTGATCCATTCATTTCTAGGCATGTAGCTAGCTAATAGTTGCCCACTATGTAGTAACGGGCGCACGGACATGGACAACGGCAATTTAGGGCACTGATCGGCTACCGTTGTGGTACGTCATGAACGTTTGCTGAAACTGAGGTACCTCATTGGCTGGGAACAAATCATGGGGTACTCGCCCACTTGTGTAGTGGATATGTAGTTCAGGGAAGTGGACTACAAAGTGGACTACAAGTGCAGAAGCATATCATTTTTGGCAATAAACTACAAATTTGATGTGATCATTTGTATCTGTATACCCTGTAGGCTAATCTCGGAGCGAGGCGCTCTTAAAATTAATACAAGTTTTAGCAATGCTGGAATGTGTCCAAACCCCATTATAAAGTCCCATAGGGATTTTACTTCCGACACCAGAAGCTAAGTAGCAGTGACGTCATCACTTTATCACTTTAGTTCTCCATTGCAGGATAAGTCTTTGGAAATGAAATGTCAAATGCCATTATCATTATTATTTCCAAGTGATTTGAAAACAGCATTTTCATTTTCATGTTGACCCTAAAAGAGCGTGATGACATATATATGTGAATTCAATAGACTGGGAGTGCTATTTGACTTATTGCATTTGAATATTGTCCACAATAGAGCAGGTTAAGTCTTTGCTAATTAAATGTTGAATTCCATTTTAAATATCATTTTCAAATAGTGAGAAAAAAGCATTTACATTTTCATGTTGACCCTAAAAGAGCGTGGTTATATGTAAATGTAAATGCAATAGCCTGGGGGTGCTGTTTTGCTTAATGCATTTGAATATTGTCCACTGTATTGCAGGGCATGACTTTGAAAATTTAATGTCAAATAGCTTTTCATTATTATTTGAATATTGTCATAGATTTCTGATATGAGTATATGAAAATTAAAGTGCTAATTAGAGGGCAAGCTGGAAGCTTGCACACTCATGTTCTTGCCACTCTTTATTTCTTACTTTCTTTTTTACTTTCTTTATTCTCCGATTTCTTTGCTGACACACTACTCCTGTATACTTTAACCTAGAAACTTTATTCAAACTTAAAAAAAAATCAGCTTGTTCTGAATTTTGTTGCTTTTTTTCATCTTATTGATATCTTTCATACTTTTTGAGTTATTAATTTTTATTTCAATATTTTTGTCCCATAGGAGACAATGAAACAGATTTTTCAAAATGTAGCTATTTTTAGCTATTCTTTACTCTGTCATACTTTTGGCTAGAAATGTCATTCAAACTTAAAAATGTTAAGCTATGCTTGGATAATTTTTGTACCTTTCAACTTTTTTGTAACTTCTATAATTTTTTCATTATAATTTTTTTTGTTTGGTTTTTTAAAAAAATTGGCATCTCCAATCCCACCCAAATCTGGAATGCCCAGTTGGTGAACTATGTACAAGGCTTGCTCGTTTGCGACCCCTTGTTGCCAATTCAGGAGAGTGAAGACAGTTCACGGCTCTCCTCTGAAGCACGTGCCTGTCAGCCACTGTTTCTTATCCACTCATTGGTTGAATCTTCGCAAGTTCAGAACGAGGGCGGAGGATACCCGGACATGAACAGGCTTAGAATCTTCCTGACGAGCGCCCGTCTGGCCAACAGGAGGCGCTTGAGCAATGAACAAAGCTATTTATTTTATTTCCCTTTCCCGGCAGTACCTTCCCAATTTGAAACCCTGTAGCGCAATAGCCAATTGTGCACTACTCTGAAAAAGCTGCCGACCACTGCCTTTTGGTACGATCGGGGCTCGAACTAATTATAATTTGAAAAATTTTTTTTACAATTAATTCTGGGAACTTAGATAATGAGAAAGTTCATTAACCCCTTGATAAACCCCTTGAGTTGTAGCAATTATTTTTCGAGGGGGTCCCACACACATCACTTACAAAAATGTACAACCCAATAAAACACAGTACGATAGAATAAGAAACAATACAGTTCAATAAAATAAAATACAGACAGGCAATGGAAAATAATATAACAAGACAGGACAAACAAACAATCATTCAAACAAGTTGCGACCTCAGTTTGGACAAAATGTCAATAACACATGGTGACAGAATCAATGAAAGCATGAACAAGTTCTTTCCAAGTAGAAAAACAGGGCTTGTTTAAAGCAGCTTAAGGATGGAGAAGATCTAATACCCACAGGTAGTTGATTCCAATCATTTGGAGCTTTGAACATAAATGCTTTTCTACCAAATAGATTACTTGTACGTGGAACAGAAAAATAAGGTTGAGTGCAGTGCCTGATTTGATAATTAGAGGTAAGTTGGACAACATATTGTTTAGGATAAGGGGGGTAGTTAAAGTAAATGCATTTAAATATACATTGCATCTGTCTTATATGTTCAGATGGAAATTGAAGAGTCTGGTACATTGAGCAATGATGAGTATGATAAGGACATTCAAGTATAAATCTACAAATTCTATTATATACTTTGATAAGTGGATCTCGCTCACATTTAAATGCAGAATAATATGCAACATCACAATAATCCATTATTGGAAGAATAAGTTGATTTAGTTTCTTTCGGACCCTACGAGTAAAGCAGCTTCTGGACCTATGTAGAATATTAATTCGACAATTAACCTTATGTACAGTATGATCAATGTGCACTTTAAATGATAAGGAGGGATCTAGCCATACACCAACGTGTTTGATTTTATCGACTATCTGCAAAGGAGTACCGTCTTTACGAGACATCACACAAGGACCTGAAGTGGATTTCAACTTGCAATTGGTCCCAAAGATCATGGTAAAAGATTTGTTTTTGTTAAGAAGTAGTTTGTTATGCAAGAGCCAATCTTCAAGCATATTGAAGTCAGATTGAAGGGTGGCTTGAACTTCAGAAATTAGATTTTGAGGTGTAAATGACGGTGTCATCCGCATACAGTTGAGCACAAGAGTTATTGAAGATGGACGGTAAATCATTAACGTATAAAGAAAAGAGTGTGGTGACATCACTGTTAGAGTGGCGAACAGCTGCAAAACCGTCAAGAAGTCTTCTCTTAAACTTGCTCTAACTCCCATAGTTTTCACTCCGCATAAATATTTTTATATCCAAGTTGTAGCAAAAGTTGTGCTGGTCATGAAAATGTAACTATGGAAGCAATTTGACAAACGGTTTTGGCTGTTTGAGCTGAAAAGCGACAGGACTGCTCACCGAAACTCCATTAACTCCAATGTTAAATGAAACAATAACATTCAGGTTGCGAAGGCTAAACGCACAGTTTTCTATCTTGCTCGTGTTCCCATATTTTTTGCACTACGAACACAATTATGACATATTTTACTCAGCAGACTCCTCTTTCGTATGGTACCTCCATTTTGTAGATTGGACTTACCGTCTTTGAGTTAGAAGTCGCAAAATGTAAGAAACGCCTTTGCTAAAATCTCCATTGAAGTAAATGATTCAGCCATTAACTCAAATATCTTAAATATGGATCATTTGCCGTTCGATTCTGCCCTCTGCTGGCCTTTTTCCAGGCCTCAACATTATCATTGTTCGTAGACAAAGATAGATACGATTGTAAAAGAATAATTCTGCGTCAAACTCAGTGAAAGAATTTCTGGTATCGTAGTTGGTACAGTCGCTCAAACCAGCTCCAGGACAGCACATTGTGCGCCGGGAAGAACGGTCTTTTTTGCTGGGTGCGTCCAAGAGAACACGTTACAGAAAAATGGCAAAACAGAAAAAAATTGCTTGAGATCCTATTCCAGCATATAGCTACCAGCAACTGTTTGCATTAGGTAAATATATTTATGATCGTATCTAAAATAGGCAAAATATTGGTATCAAAATAGAACTAGTTAAGTACAAAGAAATGAAAGTGATGTCCCCAGTCGCTATTGGTTCATCGCTTGATATGACTTTTTCCTGAGTTTTAAAATAGCCCGGTTTAAGGCTGGAGTAAGCACACTGTTAGAAACTTGCACCTTTTTTGCCACTTACTTTAACTGGCACCTTTTTTTTGTCAGTTATTTTAACTGTAATTTTAAGATCAGTTCATAACAGAGGTTCTGAGAATGTTAACTGTAAACCACAGCAGGACTCAGCTTACAGTTAAAATAACAAGGAGTGCGTTAATTTAACTGGTAAATGCAATACATTGGTAACAGCGCAGTAGCACCTAGTAGTTCGGCTTTCCATAAATCAGAGCCGCATATAGAGAATGTATCAATGTCGCCATCTAACGTTATTTGTTAAATAATAATAATTATTATTAGCTTACCGGCCCTATGAGCTGATAAGCCATTGTCGTGGTGTGGCGTCCGTCGTCTGTTGTCCGGAACATTTTTTATCTTTTTTTTGGCCTGATGAATTTTCGTATAAATTTGCAATAACATACTACTAGACCAGGGCCTGTATTCACAAAGCATCTTAGCTTACCGCTAGGAGTACTCCTAAGTCACGCTAAAACATTTTATGTAGGAGTAAAATCTTAAAAGTTATTCACAAAGCCACTGAGAGCAACTTTTAGTGAAGAAAACTGGTAACTCCTAGACTAGGAGTAGCTCTGAGATAGGTGGGAGTAAATCTCCATTGCTATGCATAACGTCAGTTCTCATGCACGAGTCTTGGGACAATGAGCACGGTGATTGGTTGTTTGGTGACAGGGCGGCCCATTGAAAAAAAATATTCCACATACAACCCATGGAGGAAAAAATGTGGAAATAGTCCAAGCGGCTGGCTTGTCCCATAAAATTATAACTTGTTGAGCACTCCTGAAAATGCACTATGCGCAGTCTCCATGTATCACGCTCTAGGCAAATAAGCATACATAGGAAAGAGATAGTCATAAAAAATGCCAATATCATAAAACGAGTCAATAATAAAATGTGTCATTTACCCCAATAATTAGCAACTTATTAGCCAATGAGAATATGTTGCGATCATTTAAATGTCGGGCTGTTCAAGTTTGTTTGCCCTAAACTGTCATGGATGAAAGTTCAAAAAGGATGCAAAAGCCCAACTGGAGCCACGACCAGTTACTGCTGCTGGCCCAGTTGGTGCTGCAGCGAAAGCATGTAATCAAAGGGAAATCTGGCTTGGGGGTGAACAGCAAATTCAAGCGGGATGCGTGGGATAATATCAGCCTACAGATCAATGCTGCATTTCCCTCGGTGTCTCGGACGGCACACCACTGCGAGAAGCGGTGTTGTGGGCTGCAATCGCAGGGGAGGTCCGAGATTGCAGCCTATAAACGGGCTATCATTCAAACAGTAAAGCATAGCCTACTAAGCTTGGTTTGTAATTTATAGCCTACAATTTAAATATGCATACAAAATATGACATAGACTAGTATTATTATGATGATCTATTAAATGTAACCCTCGCTCAATAGCCTAATAAAATAATTCATGCATAGCAGGAGGAGGTACAGCACCAAAGCCACTGTCCTCGAGCAAGTGGCATCCCACAGGCACATAATGCCTGTCAAATAATCGGCATAAGCTACTTTCCATTAAAATGCGAGTCGTGCGTGGATCCTGGCCATTTCGCAACATTGTCCAAAATATTCTATTCGGCATCAAATACTATCTGGGTGTTGAGGGAATGAACTTTTTTTCTATTTACAAATACCTCTTCATCTTGGGTCTTCATCTTGGGTCGGAGAAATAATTTGAATATGGGTCTCGTCAATAGCACCGTTGATACCGGGCATACCTGAGATGTGCATGAATTCAAGTTTGATTCTGTGTTGTTGGCGAATGTCTGGATAAACTGTCGGATGATATGGGGTTCACAGAGCGCATTGATTGTTTGTTGAATTGATCGATTGACAGATGATTGTTAAATCCCTAAATTGTCTGCGTTGCAAAGTTGCATTTTTCCGGTGGCCAAGTAATAAAGTGTTGTCAAACATTTTATTTCGGGGCTTATTGGGTTGTTTCTCATGGTTGGAGACGTAATTCTGTCCCTCACCAAGTCAACAACAAATAAAATCCCTTCATGGTCGATCCTTTATCTTTTCAACATCATTCAGAACTTCCAAGTCATTCCGTCTTTCAACAGCAGCAGCCATTTTCCAATTCTTTGTGAATAGGTTTTAGCAAGTTAGGAGTCCTCTTGACTACTTTTAAGCTCTCCCAGACTTAGGAGCTACTTTTAGACCATTTAAGAATAATTAGGAGTCCTAAATTTACGACTGACACGCCCATTTTTTTTTAATCCGGCAGTTAGTACCTACTTTTAGCGCTAAGATGCTTTGTGAATACGGGGGCATATCTCCAGACGTTTTTCTCGGATTTTTGATTGAATCATTTTTGTCCGTTTTATGGGCCCTTGAAATTTTGGCCCCAATGTTAAAGATAGGACTGAGAAATTTTAAAAAATTATTTCTCAAAAAAAAATTATAAATTGTGATAAATTTTTTTCTAAATCAGGCAATCAACCTACCTTGGTACCATCAATGTACAGTGCGAGCACCATTGTGATTGAATTGACGGAAGTGGGTCTATTGGGGGCGCTGTACTTTATGAATATGCAAGATGGCCTGTGGAGGCCAAATGGTTGCAGATAGAGATTCAGTTTGTATTACAGACATATAGGAAGTTATATATGACCTATATTTTGGCTATGTTAAAGTTGACCTCAGATGACCTTGAAAGGTCAAACTTGAGGTTAAGCAAAATGTTACAATTTTCAAAGGCTTCAAGGCTTGAAAATATTGAAGATTGGGAACATATGTGCATTGAACACATATTAAGTCATGTATGAACTTTCATTTGGTGGCCTTGAACTCGACCTTCGAAGGTCAAACTTTGCATAGTGAAATTTCTATGACTTCTATCACCAAAACTAGTACAGATACAGCTTAGGTTTGTATTGTGGGCATATAGGAAGTCATGTATGAAGTTTCATTTGGTGACATTGAACTTAACCTTCAGTGACCTTGAATGCCCAAACTTCACAATGAAATTTCAATGACTTATATCAGCAAAATGGTTACAGATAGTTTCAGTTTGTATTGGAGATTTATAGGAAGTCATATATGAACTTTCATTTGGTGACCTTGAACTTGACCTTCGGTGCCCTTCAAAGGTCAAATTTCACATAGTGAAATTTCAATGACTTCTATCACCAAAACTATTAGAGATAGAGGTTAGGTTTGTATTGGAGACGTATAGGAAGTCATGTATGAATTTTCATTTGGTGACCTTCATATTGACCTTCGAAGGTCAAACTTGACCAAGAGAAAATTCAATGACTTCTGTCACTGAAAAGGTCACAGATGGAACCAAGGTCTGTGTTACTGACATAGGAAGTCACATATGAACTTTCATTTGGTGACATTCAACTTGACTGTTGGTGACATTTGAAGGTCTAAACTTGACATAATACAATTACAATGACTTGTATTGCCAAAACGGTCACAGACGGAGTCTAGGTTTGTATTAGAGACATATAGGAAGTCATGTATGAACTTTCATTTGTTGACCTTCGAATTGACCTTCAAAGGTCAAATGTGACCTAGTGAAAATTTAATGACTTGTATCACTAAAATTGTCACAGATGGAGCCTAGGTTTATGTTACTGACTTCTAGGAAGTCACATATGAACTTTCATTTGGTGACATTCAACTTGACTGTCTGTGACCTTTGAGGGTCAAACTCGACAGTGAAATTACAATGACTTGTATCACCAAAATGGTCACAGATTGAGCCGAGGTTTGGATAGAGACATTTACGTTGTAGAAATTCATATATAAAGTACATTTGCTGACCACAACTTGACATTTTGTGACCTTTAAAGTTCACAATTGACATATTGAATACATATTGAGAGATTTCAATGACTTGTATCACAAAAACTGCTTCAGAGCTTAGGACTGTATTACAGAAGGTCTTATAAATGTATACGAACTTTTATTTCGTGACCTTGACATTGATTTTCATGAATTCAAATGTCAAACTTCACATGAAATTTTCATAACTTGTATCATCGCTGTAAGACTGCTTGCCGGTAAGCTACAGGACGCTTGGTCCTATTATTATTATAATTATTAGGCCTACTTTTTACATTATCGCTTGACTCTTGCTGGAACAGGAGACTAATCACTTTGCGGAAGTTTCTATTGATAAATGATGACACCCCAATTTACAGTGCTGCTCGTTGTTCTGGTCATCTTGCCTACCTAAGCTATAACGTCACTTAAAATAAATTGATTTAATAATTTATATATAAATATATATGCCAGTTAATGACATTGGTCAAAATATTCATTGGGCGTGATGATTCTGTAGCTATAAACCTTTCTTCAATTTAAAATGTGATTTTGATTTTAAAAGGAGTTCTGCTTCTTATTGAATGGAAAATTAATGGAATGGAAAAGCTGAACAACGTGCAGCCTTTTATTTAGCGTTTTTTTTTAGGAAGAGGCTATTCACCCTGCAGAAACTTTAAAGAGTGGGCGGATTGCAAAATTAAATCTCTTATTGGCCCAGCTGCTGTGCAAATAGCAGAACTGCTTCTCCTAGTGCGCCGCTGCGGGGTAGATGGCCGATGTCTTTCCCTCAATTCACCCCTCAGCGGGGTGAAGAGCCGCTTCTTTTTTTTAATGTCATGCACTAATAATCTTCAGCAATATGTGTAAATATAATTTTGATGCAATTTTGCGATAAATAAACTACTTTGTTCTCAAACAATATTTTTATCATGGAGCCCGTGTATTTTTTTGGCAATGTTTAAGGAGGCAACGTCATCAATTTATGTCAAAAAAATATATGAAGTAAGTTTGATGTGTCGTGACGTTGCATCTTGGGGATGTCTTCCTAAATAAGTGCTTTCGTACAACTTCATGTCAAAAAATCCGAACTATCCCTTTAAACGATACAATATCCCACTGTCACGAATAATTTTAATTTTAAGAATCTTTAAACTCATTTCCAGCAGCATTAACCTCACATTGTCAGCAATCCGAACTTCATATTATCACCAGCTTCCAGCTTGCCCACGCAGTTTCCCCTGGAACTGCAATTTTCTAGTTGGATTAATGCATTTTCAATTTAATATTGTCTCAAATAAGTCTTGATTTTACTGGACGTTTAAATTGAGCGGTGAATGATGATGACAGTGTTTCATGTACAAATTATGGTCAAGAAAAAGTATTTAAGTAATTTTGAAAAGCAATATATTTCAACTGTAAAATTCATGGCAGCTGTCAGTTGAACTCTGCTGTGTATCTCATGTATGTTCTTTTTTCACGATCAATTGTTTTTTATTTATTTAGGCTATTTTTCATTCACATTTTGTCTCTCTTTAGCGTAATCCTAAAAAATCATTTATATGCAAATCAATTGATTTGCAAATTAGTGGATGACATCATCTAGCTACTTCTAGCTACATGTTGGATGGCCAGTAGCTACTTTCCTTACAGTGGAGTTGGCAACACAGGTGCCGACTTTGGGCACCAGAACTGGCAATTGCATTAACTAGGGTTTATTCAGCAAGGCGTTGACATTTCTTTGCTCATGTAGTTGTGGGCTGAGGATTAACTGGGCCTATCTCCACTTTTCATCAAAGATTATCTTCTACCATTGAAATAATCTCAGTATTAACAGGTACTATATCCTGATGTAATTTTTTCAATGATAGATGGCAGCTGGGAGAAACATCCAGAAAATGCATAGTACTTGGTATGAATTTTCAGTCCACTTCAGCTTAAAAAGTTCTATGTCCACATTGTCCCATCAGGGAGCTGGATATAGGGTCACCTGATCAGGATGACAAGATTGCTGAGCAAAGGTTCTATCCACTCTACCATTTCGAAGCAAAATCCCTCTAATATACCAAATTGAAGGTTGTAAGATGATGAAATCTGGGATATTTAGATAGGTAGGTACTACAGCACTTGAATGAAGTGTCTATGTCTTAAAACCCTTCATTTGTCTTATTCCAGGGGGCCATTTAAGATAGTACTACTTGATTTTCAATCTTATATTTTATGCATTGCAAGATGCATATGTATGCACATGAACCAGTACAATATGATGGACATAGTACTAGTTGAAACCAAGCCCAAGGCCAGAGTTTGTTTACTATGTAGTGTGCATCATGTCTGCATTAAATGTACTCAGATGAACTTGTACTGGCTATAGAGATAGAAGCAGTTGACACTGAACAGCCTCAAGACTCCATAGCTCATTTCAGTGTTACAAGGTTTGTTTCCTATTTATTTTCAGACAGGACGCGGCTGCCCATTTTCTGTGATTATTATATGCAGATAGTCTGTTTTTCTTTCAAATTCTGTATTACATTTCACCATGAACATGTAATTTGCAGATTTGGGTGGAGTCACATTGTTGTGTTCTTTTTTAAAAAAAAAAAAAACAAAGACAGAATTTTGTGGCTAAACATTTCTGGAAATACAAGAAGCTTTCTAGGAGATAAAACCATATACCTGCAAAATTTATGACATTTTGAAAATTCCAAAGGTCTATCTCCATTTACATTTTCCTAGATCCCCTATCTAAAATCATTCTACTAAAGGTATAACTGCATGATATTATACCTTTCAGTCCCAATAACTCCCCTGAATATAAATATCTGAAAAGTGTACTTGGAGTGGGAAATTATGATGCGGCAAAATTTCACATCCCATTTTCTTCATTTAGTAAAAAGTGGAGATAGGTCCAGTTACTTTTGATGACACTATAGGACCTATTTTAAAGATCTAAGCACACAGTCTGAAGCGCATGGCGCAAGTGCATTTAGGGTATGTCCAAATCAATTTTTGCTAGTTTAACAGCTAGTTATCAGGGCGCAATGCAAGGCGCAAGGTTCAAAGGGGTCATATTTAATCTCATAATTGATCATTGGCAATTGATGAAATAAACCAATCAGAGTGTCATCTTCCATGTCCTTGAAAGGCCAGATGCCCTTGCACCTTAGCAAAATGCTATTATACGGGTGTGTTTGCCTAGTACCTGGGGAAAAAAAATGTACACTGCAGATTAAAGGTTCAGCGAAACCATTACTTAAATATTGAAACCGCACCGTAATCTCCAGTGCTTTAAGTGGAAAAAAAGAAGTGTCGGTACTCCCCCTTTTCAACTGTTGGCAGGTAAATTAGGCGGTGGGCGGTCGGTGCCAGCAGATCATTAAGTGATACATTCAAATACTAGAACATGATGCTGATTTTAAGAAAAATCGTCCTGTAATAGGTACGTGAGAAAAAAACCAGATCCAGGGGATTGCAGTGCATCTGATACCATTTGAAAGAACTTGAAAAGACCTTTAAAATAGTCTTTGAAGTTTTAACATAGGACAAAATTAAGGGTGCTATGGCATTCTAAAGTAGGCCAATTAAGGATAGTTTTCGTCCACTGCTTTAATCTTAATTTAACATATTAATTACTTGATTACTAATCAATTGACGATCCAGACATATTCAGAAATGTGTGCATAACTGAATGTCTTCATTTTTTGGTGGAATATGCAAGATTTGTTGATGAAACTGCTATTTAGCTAGCCTGGCTCCGCCAGCCTTCGTACTTCCGCTTAATTTCATTTCGCTTCAGTACTCAGTCTGGTCACTCGGAGCTCTGCCTCGTTTACCACGGCAGAAAGTACACCGGACCAACCAGCGAACAGAAGGCGTGGCCGAGAGCCATGATGTAGCAGCTGCGCCGAGTTTGAAATTGTAGTCTTCGAAATCAACGAGGGCTACGGACATGGATACACGGGAGGCCATTCGCTCTGTTGTGGAGAAAATCCCGGGTATCAGCGACTTATAGCCACAACAAGATGAATGTTTGGTTAGTTTTTTGAATGGAAATGATGTTGTAGCGCTACTCCCTCCAGATTGTCATATCTACTTAATAGCCATCATGAAATAGGCACTCTGTTCATCTCTGTGAGAGACAGCCAGACCACCTAAGCTAGCTTGTAGCTTCTAGTGTTACGTTGCCCTCGAATTTAACACTATTTAAGTTAGCAGCGAACTTTTTGAAAGCCGTGTTTTTGTTCGTGTCACAAGACCTATTCGCTGTCTCAGTGTTATGTTGTCATTATCCATGAATGAAATGGCTGCTTAGAGCCAAACTGTGTTGCTATAAAGTTAGATAGCGAGCTCGGTATGATGTTAGCGCAAGTATGGTTAACGGTTCAGTTTTCATGTCAACGCAGATTTCATCCTGATGTAAATAATGCGTTATTCTCGCCGATTCTGCCGTTGGTTTTGGGTCTCTTAGCAGCAGTATCTGCAGGAAAAACGATAGCTCAACAGTTTGTTTCTTGTAAGGAGAACAGAAAGAGCACCTTTGGTTCTTTTAAGTGAATGAGTGAAGGCTAAAATTTGGTAGATGGGCATATGTATGGGTACAGTATTAACTTTATTGTACTGATCCGTTTGTTTTCGCTGCATTCCTGGTATGAAGGACTGAGTTTATGTAACCGTGCAACCCCGACTCCTCTCTGCTGGAGCTACTTCCCACAGAAACGTGCAGGCAGACGACAGGCAACGGTTCAACGGCTTTATTCTGAGAATGACAAACACAAAACAGGGGTCGGTTTCGGACAGTAACGATGACCCTCCAGCTCATTCATAATACATTTTACAATGTCAGATCGGACTTTTATGGGGATTTCATTGTTTTAATACACAATGAGCGGAGGTCATAATTCTACCCACCTTCCTCGCCCAGAATTTCCAGAAAAAAGGGGCGAGAGGTGGGAGGGCACTGCCCTTTGTCCTAGAGGTATCGCCAGGTTGCCAGGGCAACACAAACAACAAACCCTTGAGGGATACAGAACTGAATTTTGGCGAACTTCATTCATTTATCAATGCAGGCAAAACTATTCCTGCTACATACTCCCCTCTTGAATTCGGCAAAATAAAACAGTGTAATAAAAAAAAACGGTCACACACAGGAATTGAAACCCACATTGCTCAATGATGTACTGCCAAACCAAAAGGCTGTTCCATAAGAACTCATGAAGGGTGGCGCAACGCTTGTCGCTAACCCTTCAATGATGACATAGATGTGCCAGCTTACACATCACATACAATACACAAGTCACACTTAAAAGATGACTATATGACCTTCCCAAGTCCCAAAAAAGAAAAGAAAAGAAAACATGAGTCAATCTCATTTTCCTGACTCAAACAGCCGTGTTGATGCTAAGCAATGAACCGACCCAAGTTCTAAATTTGTGCGTTTTCATGCTCAAAAGCTTCTGGTTGCCCATAGTTTCAATTAGCCTTTTTACAGATCTAATGACACGGCCTGCCCTGGAAACTACAGTACTAGCATCATCATGGATATAGCTAGGCTCTACATGTAAGGCTCTGTAACTCATTTCAGTGTGGGTAGAGTGTATCTCCGAGTCCGTACCACTGTAAGCCATGCTGATGGCATCTGAAGGACAGGCAGTGCCCTCATCACAATCAGTGCCAACTTCAGCCACTTCACTGCCACCCTCATCAGTATCCAGACTGCCTTGCTGGGGAAGGGTGGGTGGGTTGTTGTCCGCTGCCCCAACACCTTCACCGTCATAGACAGGAATCTGACAGACCCGGTGATGAGTTTGAGTGGACCCGTCTATAGCTCCCACGGAGGTCAGAGGCTGCTCATCAGAGACGTCATCTCCATCCAGATCGGCAGCGCTGGAGACTATGGAGACACTGTCAGCATTACTCTCAGGCAGGATTGGCAGGAAGTTCACGCCCAGCAGCACGTTGCGATGGACCACTTTCGTCAGGCCAGAGACAGGGTTGTAGATCTTGAAGGTGTGAGTCTTAGGGTTGCTCTCCACCACAGTGTACATCACGTTTTCCCATCTGTCTGACAATTTTCTGTGCCCTCTCTCTCCCTTGTTTGCCAGAAGGACTTGATCACCTGGCTCGATAGGCGCACCCTTGGCTCTCCTGTTGTATATCTCTGCTTGGCGCCTCTGTTCACTGCTGCATGTTTCTCAGTAAGGACCATTGCCTCCTAAAGATCTTCCATCAGGCCAGCCACGTACTTCGGATAGGGAACGTCACCATCGTCACGTTGAACAGACTTGAACAACACGTCCACAGGCAGGCGGGGGACTCTCCCAAACATCAGGTAGAAGGGCAGGAATCCAGTCGTTTCATGTGGGGTGCTGTTATACATGAAGGTCAAGGTGTGCAGCATCTGCGACCATGCCTGTTTTGCTCGCGGTGGGAGTGTCCTAATCATGCTTCCCAAGCTCTGATTGAACCGCTCAGCTGCGCCATTCCCCAGGGTGTGGTAAGTAGTAGTGCAGGACTTCTTCACATCCGAGACCTGAAGTAGTGCAGACAGTAACTCACTCTCAAAATTGGCACCCTGGTCAGAGTGAATCTGCTCTGGGAAGCCATAGATGCAAAAGTAGTTGTCCCACAATTTTCTAGCGACCTGCTTAGCGGTTTGGTCTGGACAGTGGAAAGCGTGAGTGAGCTTGGTGAAGTGATCTGTAACCACTAACACATCAACAGGTCTGTTCTTGGAGTCTTCAGCAGTCCAGAAATCTATGCAGACTAACTGAAGTGGCGCTGTAGTTTTGATACTCTCGAGTGGTGCTCGCCCCTCAGGCTCGGGTGTTTTACTCAGGACACATCTGGCACAGCACTTGACATGGTTCCTCACATCACGCTCCATAGTACTCCAGTAGAACCTCTGCCTGACGATGTGAAGAGTTCTCTCTTGACCCTGGTGACCTGCATCATCGTGACATCCACAAAGGACTTCCTCCCGCAGAGATTCCGGCACAACGAACTGATGTCTCTTCTTTCCAATGACTAGGTCCTTTGAAACACGATAGAGAATTCCATCCACCAGTTCTAGCTTATCCCACTGTTTCAGCAGCTTCAGGGCATTAAGCGGCACATTGGGCCTCTCCCGTCTGGACGGTCGGCGGCGACGTTGGACGTAGGAAAACACGTGAGTTAGTTCCGCGTCCGCCTGCTGTTTGGCACCAAGGTCCCCCTGCTGAAAAGATGGAAGCGCAGATTGACCTATATCTGTGATACTCTGGACGTGGTTAGCTAATGTTATGGCTCTGTTTCTGGCAGCAGCATCCCAGGTGACATGGCTGTCGAGGATGGCAGCGACTTCGGCGCTGGACACAGAGCTGAAGGAGGGTACAGTTGTGGAGGCATACCCCTTTTGTTTGGTTTTCTGAGTGCACTGGCGAACATTGGATAGTCTGAAGGCATCCTGAACCTCATCACCTGACAGCTTCTCTGACTCGTGGAGTAGACCTTCATATGGCTCTCGAAGCAAGCTCTCTCCTTTGCCATTGCCTGCATAAGGTTCTCTGCTGAGCACGTCGGCCACAACGTTCTTTGGCCCAGGTACATATTTGAGATCGAAATCATAAGCAGCTAACTTTGCTACCCAGAGCTGTTCACAGGCGTCCAGCTTCGGCTAGGTCAGAATATGAGTGAGGGGGTCATTGTCCGTCCACGCTGTGAATGCATTCCCCTTAAGCCAATAGCTGAACTTCTCACAGACCGCCCACTTGAGGGCCAGGAATTCAAGTCGGTGTGCAGGATAGTTCCTCTGGGCTTTGTTCAATGACTTACTGGCAAACGCGAGCCACTTGAGAAAGCACAGCACCTAAGCCATCAGTTGACGCATCGGTGGACAAGATGAAGGGTCTGGAGAAGTCTCAGTGGGCCAGGACAACATTAGCCAACAGAGCATCTTTGAGACACTGCATTGCTCGGTCACACGCAGGGGTCCAGTCTGCGGCGGTAAGCTTCTGGTAGCGGTTGGCACGCCTCTGCCCATCCACTTGACCTTTTCTCCTCAGCTTCTCTTTCGGCCCCTTGGTTAGCTGGAAGAGAGGCTTGGCTATAGTCGAGCAGTTCGGAATAAATCGTTGATACCATATCACTAAGCCCAGGAATGACTGAATCTTCTTGGGGTCCGGAGTCTGGCCATCAGGAGACATTAGGCCCATTCTTGTCACATCAGCGATGGCCTCAACTTTAGCTGGGTCCGTGGAAACACCATTGCTGTCGATGACATGGCCAAGGAAGTGGACAGAGCGTCCGAGGAGGTGGCACTTCTTGGGGGCGAGTTTGAGGTTATGCGCGCGCAGCCGCGTGAAGACCATCTCCAGGCGTTGCAGGGCTTCTTCTTCATTTGACGCAAAGATCATCAGGTTGTCAAGGTAGCAGAGGAGAGACAGGAAATTCTGATCCCCGAAGATGCGCATCATCATCTGCATGAAACTGGCAGGGCTGTTGCATAGGCCTTGGGGAAGACGACTGTACTCATGCAGACTAACTGGTAAAGAGAAGGCAGTGTACTTCTTATCATCTTCGTGAAGAGGGATGTTATAGAAACCGGAGGTGAGATCCATGGTGGAAAACAGCGCATTACCCCAGAGGGCAGCAAGGCAATCGGCTTAGTGAGGCAGAGGATGGGCGTCTTTCACTGTCCGGGCATTTAGCCAGCGGAACTCAGTACAGATCCTGAGGTCGCCATTTTTCTTCCACACTAAGACAAGTGGCGATGCAAACTCACTCGAAGACTTCCGGATGATACCCTTCTCCTCCATCTTATTCAACACGACGCGCAGCTTGTGGAACTGGGCAGGCGGGACACGCCTGTATGGTAGAGGGAATGGCCTTTCGTCCACCAAGTGAATCCTATGAACAAAGTCCATTGCTTCTCCGCAGTCAAGTTTGTCTCTCGAGAATACGTCAGAGTACTTCAAGGTGAGTGCGCACATTTTATCCTTCCAGTCATCAGACACCTCGCAGGAGTCAAGATCCAAGTTGCCCAGGCCATGCTGCTCCAGTTTCTCGGATATGTCAGAAGTCATCGCTGGCTGCTGTGTGGGCTCTAGAGAGATGTGCTGCTGGTTACTCTTCACACACACACTGTCAGCTGTCACCACATCCTCCAGGGCTATGCACGGATACACATCAGCTAGTTTGGCGTTCCTCCCTAGTGAAACAGGTCTGTCAGTGGGGTTCATGATCTTAAGAGGGACCCATCCATCACCCCACAGCGGAGTTACAACACGGCCAACCAGGACATTTCGGGGGCAGGAGCGAGACTTAGTGGGTTCAACCACCACAGTACAGCCAGGGTATGCACAGGACTTCGCAGGAAGTTTACCCCAGACAAGATGCTCATGGCCAGGCGACAGGGTGATGGCACAGCACAGCTTCACAGTCCCGTCGACATCAGGAACTTCAATTTCCCACCGATGGACACCAGTGAGCATGGCAAGGAAGTCGTCATGCCCCCTGTCATCAGGGCGGCCTGGCTCCGAGACCACCTCCCAGTATCTATCTGATTCCTTGAATCTGCAAGTGAGGCATTTGAGTACATTTGTCCCAATAACGAGGTCATCCTCCTGACCCGGAACAACCAGCGTGGGCACCTCCACATTACATCTGTACACTTCCAGCCTCAGGTCACACACCCTCTTCGGATGGAATCTCTTCCCCCCACATCCGACCAAAATGACATCAACATTTCGTTGCACGTTACAGTCCAGCAAGCCAGCAGCAATGAGCGCCCTCTCCACATCCTCGCTCACAGTACACGCCATAGAGCCTGTGTCCAACATAGCCTTCACTGTGGTACACTCATTCACAACAACCGAGGTATAGAACAAGCTGTCACTGCCCTGCAGACGCTGTGTATTCTGAACTATGACTCGAGAATCACCGGGTAGACCTTCACTTACTGCTTCGTACAAGGACTGTAAATCTGGTGTGCTGTTGAGGGAATTTTCACACAGGCCCACATTTCCCCTCTCTAAATGCGGGCTGCTCCGTTTCCCGCACTGGGAGGACCGGAGGACGCGGCGGTGGCTGGTGGTGACGCGGGAGGTGAAGATGTAGAGCACTGGTCTCTCATGTGGCCTGGTTGATGGCAGATGAAACAGAGGTTGTGAACTTGGCAGCGACTAATAGTGGAGTGGGAGCATTGCTGACATATGTCACATGGCCAACGCTCACTGGTCCTCCTTCTCTGCTGTGCTTGAGGCCTGCCTTGGCTGTTGGCGACAGGAGCATGTTCGGGAGCGGACAGGGTGCTCAGGACTTGACTCAGCATATCGGCCATCCTATCCATGCTTTTCTGCAGCGATGCAGCCTCATCATTCCTCCGAGGGTGCTGCATGGTCTGTTTACTCGCCTGCAGGACGGGTAACACAGGGTCACATGACTGCTCTGACAGGTCGTCGTCACCATTGCTACGGCCTGCCTGGGCTGGTGGCCGAACGAGTGTGTATTGGGACGGAACTTCCGCTCACGCTGGTATTCGTCCAGTCTCTCCTGCACCTCTTTTGCCGTCCAGCTGCTAGCAAGCTTGCTCTTAAACACAATGCTGAGAGATGGGTCTGGGCAGTGCCTCAGAAACATCGTGGCTACCTCTTTGTTCAGATCCCGCATTTCTCCCTCCTGGCGTCGGAGACACTCGTCTGCTACGTCAGCTGCTCTATTCAAACGAACCCAGTAATCAATGGGACTCTCATGGGTGTTAGGCAGGGTGTTGTGGAAGTCAGCGAGTGGCATGCAGGAATAGGAGAGGTCACCGAAGTGCTGCCTGAGGATGGCATAAATGGCCTCGGGGTACTGTGTGACACGGAGAGACGGGTCACTGCGCAATCCAATTCACACAACATCTTTTGCCCTTCCCATCAGCCTACTAAGAATCTCATCAGATTGGTCGGCAGCACAGACATTTTTCTTCCTCAGGTACACTGTCATCAGGTTAACCCACTCATCAACAGAACACTTGTCAGCTCCATCCCTTCGGAAGACTGCAGGCTCCTTAGTGTCTGATTTCACAACCACATTCAGCTGAGAGAGGTCTAGAGTAGCAGGGCTGTTTGCCTGTGTCGCACCATTGCATTCCTCACTATGGCACCGTGTATGTGTGTGGATATCTGACATTAACCTGGCTGTGACAGAATCACCGATATTTTTACCCAGCTCTGTGATCAAAACACTCAAATGCCTAAGCGCATTATCAGTCTCACTAGACTGGCGTGAAGGAGTGGATGTGAAAGGACCCTGTGCTGCATCACTGCATGTACTGCCAGAAGCACCCTCATTTATGTCAGTGGGTAATTGCTCACCTAAGGCAGGTGAACCTACAGGGCCGGTCACAACACAGCTTCCAGTAATGGGCCTCCCCCTACCATATGGGCGTCTCACATCCTCACTAACACTCCTCCCCTCTGACATTGTTAATCACAAAACGTTACTAAACAGACAATATGGAATGCACAATATCAAAATCAAGTGGACAAAGTAACCAAAGAAATCTACATTCGCCTATACATCATGAGAATTAGCAATTTATATTTTACAATTTTATGATCCTATGAATAACAATTTATACTTCAATATACTTATTTATGCTGTATACTTTACCCACTTTAATTATACTTAATGCTGTACGTACAAAACTATTATCAACACCTTACAATTATCTTATATGAATAGATGGTAATGATCACGAAGAAGTCAATATCACCCAGCAATGTTCAATTGAGATTAAAAAAAATTTCCGTCATGCACAAAACTGTCAATGCACAGTTGAATTGTTTCACAAATCCGTTTTAGCAAATCAACAAAGTAAACTCGCTGGCATTCAATGACTGCCCGAAAATTGTATGAAATGCGTTGCATTACAGCATTGTTGAAACAAAATAATAACGGTATCACAAAACCACCGTTGCGCGCCCAACATTACACAAACATTTTAACATTGCGTCCGCTAATCACGTAACCTGAGCTCCGCCGACTGTAAAATGGCAGTTTAAAATAATCAACCAGCAGCAGATTCCAACCCGAATTTTCTTCGTTGCAGCCTGTCGCTCTACCCCTCGACCAACGGTGATTTCTAGAAGACCTGCTCCAGTGACTAACAATAAAGATGATCATAGTTCCGCGGTCCACGGCACCAGTGTAACCATGCAACCCCGACTCCTTTCTGCTGGAGCTACTTCCCACAGAAACGTGCAGGCAGACGACAGGTGACGGTTCAATGGCTTTATTCTGACAATGACAAACACAAAACATGGGTCGGTTTCGGACAGTGACGATGACCCTCCAGCTTATTCATAATACATTTTACAATGTCAGATCGGACTTTTATGGGAATTTCATTGTTTTAATACACAATGAGCGGAGGTCATAATTCTACCCACCTTCTTCGCCCAGAATTTCCAGAAAAAAGGGGCGAGAGGTGGGAGGGCACTGCCCTTTGACCCAGAGGTATCGCCAGGTTGCCAGGGCAACACAAACAACAAACCCTTGAGGGATACAGAACCGAATTTTGGCGAACTTCATTCATTTATCAATGCAGGCAAAACTATTCCTGCTACATTTACAGCAGAAGTACTCGGCGGCTGAGCCGGTGCATAACATATGTCATCGCCAAACGTTAGTGATTAGTTTACGGGTACAGCAATGATTTTAAACTTCAGACAAGCGCCCACCCACCAGGAAGCAAACGCTTGTCAATGACGACTGGCCAGACTCTGTGTACAAAGCACAACAAAGTAGCAGAGTCTGGTTTTACCAGGCTACTATTTAGCCACATGGGCACCAGATCCTGCTGGAGCTAGAACTCCATGGCTGAGTGCACGATCCTCTTAAAAATCAGCACAAATGTAGGAAAGAACATATACTAATAGTCTATATGGGTTTGTAAAGAGTCTTTACTTAACTTTTAGCAAATCAAAGGCAGTTTTGACAGGTAACCGACACCGAGAATGTGACTGAAAATTGCGACACTTATGAATCCGTTTGATAAAATTCATTATTATAAGTGCACAATTTCAACCGTGAACCCAGGACACCAAAACCAGAGATGCAAAGTCTCACGCCTTAGGCGTGAGTCTCTCCTCTTAGTGGCATTCATGTTCCTGTGCCTTAGTGAGCAATTATTCAATCATCGCGCACTGAAGAAATTCACTCGCGGAATTTAAGTCATTGTGCATCAAGTTAATCAGTTTCACGTGCATTACGGTGGATTTCCCCACTAATGACACGGAAATCGATTATGACTCAGAAATTCTCAGGCTTGTCTTTACTGAGGGATTGAAAGCAATGGAATTGCATAAAAACGTTTCAAATGGTCTTATTTCATTGAAACAATTTAAACGATCATGAAACACATGCATTGTTTCCAATCCCTGAGTAAAGAGGAGCACGGGAAGTCCGGAGTCATAATCGCTTTCCATGTTACTTCTGACGAGGCGCACCTTTACGCAAGTGAAACGGAAACTTCAATGCACAAGGATTTTAATTCCGCGTGAGAATCTCATTAAGCATTAAATGAATAATTACGGACTACGGTGAATAAGCCTAAAAAATGCGTGAGACCTACGCTGAATGCGTGAGACTTGGCATCTCTGCAAAACACGCTGAAAAAGACCACGATTTTCAGCGAGCACTGCAATCAACCCAGAATTTTAGGTATCTGACGCAAACATAGGCTCGTATTCAGAAACGACACTCACACTAATTGAGTGTGAGTGAGTACTAAAATTTAGTTAGTGTCGGGTTACACTAAATGAGTCAGAGCTTGCCCTAACACTCATTTCCTTTCAGAGACCTCACTCACACTGAAATTTGTGTCCCTTTCTGAGTGAAGGCCAGACCGCACTCAGGTCATACAGCTTAAGTCTTTCTCCTCCGACCCCTCTCCAGTCATCACAGGTGTGCCCCAGGGCTCTGTCCTGGGGCCCCTCCTCTTCATAACCTACCTCCTCCCCCTCGGCCATATCTTCCGTAAATTTAACATTTATTTCCACTGCTTCGCGGATGACACCCAGCTCTACCTCTCTTGCAAACCTAACTCCACACTCCCACCCCCCTCCCTCACCTCCTGTCTTTCTGAAATAAAATCATGGTTCACCTCTAACTTTTTAAAATTAAACAGCAATAAAACTGAATTCCTACTCATTGGCACCAAATCCACCATATCTAAAGTTGACACCTTCTCTCTCTCCATTGACAGCTCCTTAGTATCCTCTTCCCCTCAGGTTAAGAGTCTGGGTGTCACCCTCGACAGTACACTATCTTTTCAATCTCACATTAATAACATCACCCAGTCTGCTTACTTCCACCTGCGCTCTATCAATCGTCTCCGCCCCTCCCTCACCCCCCACACCACCGCCATCCTCGTCCATAGCCTTGTCACTTCCCGCCTTGACTATTGTAATTCACTCCTCTTCGGCCTCCCTCATAAGTCCCTCCATAAACTTCAGCTGGTTCAGAACTCTGCTGCCCGGATCATCACCAAAACCCCCTCATCCCACCACATCACCCCCGTCCTTCAGCAACTCCAATGGCTCCCAGTAAATCAAAGAATCACTTACAAAATCCTTCTGCACACCTACAAGTCTATCCATAACCTCACCCCTCCTTATCTCTCTGATCTCCTGCACGTTGTCACTCCATCCCGTGCCCTCAGATCTTCTTCCTCCCTCCATCTCACTGTTCCCACTGCCCGCCTTAGCTCTATGGGGAGCAGAGCTTTCAGCCGCTCTGCTCCCAAACTCTGGAACTCACTGCCACCTGACCTCCGTAACTCTGCCACCCTGCCCATCTTCAAATCTAAACTCAAAACTTATCTGTTCAGACTTGCTTACTCTCTCTAAACTGCTTCACACAGTCCCCCCTCCCTATTTATTGTATGTTGTTTTTTATCTTGTATTTTATATTTTGTTTTTTATATTTTCTGTACAGTGACCTTGGGTGTCCTGAAAGGCGCTTTCAAATAAAATGTATTATTATTATAAGGCTGAGTGCAGGGAACACCTCCCTTGAGCCGCACTGAGTTAGAATGAGCACTAATAATTCTTGCCCTGCTTTCAATTAGGCATTTAAATTACCATTGCAGAAACTCCGAAAACTCTCAACATTATCAGGTGTGGCCAGTTTTCATTAATGAAGCATACCTGTCAACTCTCGTGCATTCGGATTTCCCGCGCTTTTCTTGGAAAAATTGGAAAATTCTGCGCTCAACTGACTCGTGGGGCGCCATGTGGATTGGTCTGTGAGGCTCATTGAGCTGTAAGTCACGAGAATCCATTCTTTTCTACATTCTTAATTGCTGAATGTAGAAGGCAATGTTTGGCACGAGCCTCGCAGGGTGTTTTGCGGCTTTTGCGAGCCACTGGCCCGCAGAATTTATGAAGACATGCTGCTATTTTTCACGCCGTCATTTATTTATGTGCGGGAGAAACGCTTCATAATTTTGTGAAGCAATGTATAACAACGCTATCAAAAATAAATTTGATTGTCGTTCTCCCAATTAGTCTGGCAAACTTTCTAATCAAGAAAAGTGAACTGCGGCGGGTTCAATTCATTAAGCACTGAAGTGAGGATTGAGCGTTCCTTCGCAGCAGCCGACGCACCAACTCTAGTATATGTAGACGTTCAACTTCCACGAGACTTCTTCTTCTTCGCGTCCTTTCCACAGACAAACTCGATTTCGCGAGATCTCCTTGTGAGTGAACGTCCTCCGAATAAAGGGAAAGTTCGATTTAGAATTCCACGTTTGCTGAAGTTAATTTCCACGCACGCGCAATCAGTGACGTTTGCCTCGTATAATCAAACGAGTGCAGCGAAGAAGCTTCACCGGAAGTTGAATTTGTAAACAAACATTGTCACGATGGCGGACTTGCTGATACCACTTATGGGTCATGGGCGATAATTGAGGTATTTAACATTTTGGCCGTATGTTTGCGTGTATATATGCATGGTGTATTGGTTCAGAATAGAAGCATATTTCTCTGAAACTAATAAGATACCGCCCACATCGTGTTCAAACTTCTAATTAACCTTTTTCACTCGAACTACTAGTTTTTTTTTTTACACACCTAATATTGTTGTTTTCTTCGCCCGCCATTTTGTTTCGCCGTCTTGTCCCTAGCTCATTGGGGATTACGTGCCGTGGCTAAAACTGACACGTGACCATGTGATGTAGCACACGAGAACCTCGTTCGATCTGGGAAAATCCTGTGTGCTGCGTGTGCGGCGCACATAATCGAACTCAACCAATGTATTTTATGTTTTATGTATTTTAGAACATGCATGCGTAAATTTTATTCTTCATGGCATTCATGCACAACAGCATAATAAAAGAAAAAACTGTAACATCAAAATGGAGAATAGGTGTCTTCTTCATTGGTGAAATTATGAACATATGGTCATAAAAACTAACCATTTATTGGTCAAGCAAATTAGTCCAATCTATTTTCTGTCATGTTTATGTTTAGGTCAAAACAATTTTTAAATAAATAAAACATTTGTGTTCAGGTACTTAAGTTGGAGATATCTAATTCTATCATTGACTTATGCGGTCTGTAAGATTATAAAATTATAATAACTTGAAATAATTTGCATGAGAGAAAATTACACAATATGTTCAAGGTTATTTTATTTTGCAAGGCATACATGGATATTTCTGGTGAAGGGGAAGGTTAAGAGGGTAAATACACCTAAGAAGACAAATAAATAGTTTGGTGAAAACATACAATTGCAATTGTGTTTGTAACAAAAACCATCAAATGTAGGTGGGCCACAGGACCGAGTAAGGCAAGTTCAAGCTAACGCATTTTTTTCAATCACGGCAGCACAAAGCACTTCAGGTGATGCACATTGTTTCAAAAATTACCGGTATTACAAGTAATATTGTATGCAAGTTCTTTTTGACAAATTATTGGTACTAAAACACAGTCATCCATTCAATTTAATTCATGGTCACCCATTCCATTGTCTTCATTCTCACACTGCAAAGTGCCTAATTTGATGGCCATTTATTTAATAATTTTGCCAAGGAATCTTTTCATTTTCAATGTGCTTGTACAAGAATACATGAAGCATGGAAAGGAGGTGTTATAGTTCACAAACTTTTTGACTTGCAGAAATTACAGGCCCTCAAAAATCGCCCCCATTCAACTGTCTACATGCGTACATTGCAAGAGTAACAAAATTTGATGGCCATTTATTTAATAATTCCACAGTGGAATCTCTATTTTCAGTTTTTTATTATAATAGAAAAGATGTAGTACGGCAAGCATTATTTTTCAAAAAGTTTTTGATTTGCAGGAATCACAGACCCTGAAACATGGCCCCATATTCAATCATCTCCTTTTGCACACTGCAACAGTCCCGATATTGATGCCCATCTTCATATTCAGTCAATTTATATTACAGTGCATGTAGTATGGTCAGGAATTGTTATTTTTCACAAACTTTTTGATTTACAGGAATTACAGGCTGGCAAACATGGTACCCCAATCAGTCGTCTCCATTCACATATTACAATAGTTCCTGATTTGATGGCCATTTATTCAATAAGTTCGGCACCGAATCTTTTCATATTCAGTGAGTTTATACTACGACACATGACCTATAGTAAGCAAGTGTTACTTTTTACAAACTACTTGATTTGCAGAAACCACAGGCCCTCAAGTATGGACCCCCATTCAATTGTCTGCATTCACACATTAAACAGTACCAAATTTGAAGGCCATTTATTCAAAACTTCCACCACAGAATCTCTTCATATTCCGTGGGCATATAGTATGACCCATGTTTTATGATATGCAAGTGTCACTTTTCACAAACTTCTTGATTTGCAGGAACTACAGGCCCTCAAGTATGACCCCCCATCCAATTGTCTGCATTCGCACATTACACACTACCAATTTTGATGGCCATTTATTAAAAAATTCCACCACAGAATCTCTTCATATTCTTTGGGCTTATAGTAGGATCCATGTTTTATGATATGCAAGTGTCAATTTTCACAAACTTATTGATTTGCAGGAACTACAAGCCCTCAAGTATGCCCCCCCATCCAATTGTCTGCATTCGCACATTACACGCTACCAACTTTGATGGCCATTTATTAAAAGATTCCACCACAGAATCTCTTCATATTCTATGGGCTTATAGTAGGATCTATGTTATATAGTGTGCAAGTGTCACTTTTCACAAACCTTTTGATTTGCAGGAACTACAGGCCCTCAAGTATGACCCCCCATCCAATTGTCTGCATTCGCACATTGCACACTACCAACTTTGATGGCCATTTATTAAAAAATTCCACCACAGAATGTCTTCATATTCTTTGGGCTTATCGTAGGATCTATGTTATATAGTGTGCCAGTCTTATTTTTCACAAACTATTTGATTTGCCGGAATTATAAGCCCTCAAGCATGACCCCCCCATCCAATCGTCTGCATTCACACATTGCACAGTACCAATTTTGATAGCCATTTATTTAATATATCCAACATGGAATCTCTTCCTATTCAGACATCCTGTACTGGAATGCATGCAGTGTGGTATGCAAGTGCTACAGTTTTTCAGTTTTAACCATTACAGGCCCTCAGACACGCCCCCATTTAGTTGTGTCCAATTGCAAAGCACATACTTTGATGGCTGTTTATATGATGATTCACCCATGCATTCTCTCTTTATTCAATACGCTTTTACTACAGCGTGTGCAGTATGGTTTGGGCTCACTAATTTCCACAAACATTTTGAATTACACAAGTATTATGATCCCCGCTTGAATTTTCTATTTTTTTGTCCACCTAAAAAGACCAATTCTAATGGCAATTCCTACATTAATGCCAGAGTAATACCTACCTTTTTTTTTGTTTTTGTTTTTTGCTTTTAGTAAAACATTATTACAGTGACATGCAATTGTTCCTCATCTGGAGTAACAGCAGTTCACCAAAATCTCACATTTCATTCTGCACAAAATGTTGATTATTGATTGATAAAAGAAATAAATAAAAATAATTTCCACACCAAATTATGGAAGTTGTTCACGAATTTTTTTTCTAAACAAAATACACGCATTCTTTCGTTGAATAAGCCTCGGTATTTCTTTCAAAAAGCCGATTTTTGACAGCAATTGGATCACGTGACCTTACTACCGCGCTGTCCGCTGTATTTGCGCATCAAATTTTTAGTGGTGATAGTTTGACCGTCGTTTTCCGAACTGGTGATAGCTTGACCGCAGTGAATTTCCGGGGCTGCAGTTGAACTTTACATGATATTACAAATTGTGGATAAAACAAGCAAATGGGAAAAAAAACTATATTAATTCAGGGTCGCAGGTAAAAAAATAATTGGGCACTAATAGGGAAAAACCAATAGAAATGAAAATGAATGAGAAAAACAGCCAGCTAGAAAGACGAAAATTACGTTATTTTGATTACGCTACCGTAACCCCTTGAATAATATCCGATGGGAGCAAAAAGAACTTCCTTCCCATTGGCTGACGATCGAAGATCAAGTCAGATGCATGGAAGAAATTCGGATTAATTACAAGCAGTCACAATGTCTCCGTTGTTTTTGCTGCTATTAAAAGGGTAGTTTTTTTTGTGTCCACTTTGGATTTCTATGGAAGGTATTTTTGGTCATAATCTAAATGAAAATTAAAATAAAAATAATCAGGCCAAAATTAAATGTAAAAAAAAAAAAAAACAAATTGAAAAACCTAATGAAACATGTAAAATGATAATGTGAAACTACAAAACGAAAATGAAACAAGTAAAATTTCAAATGCAAATCGTAAATGGATAAAAGCGACAATGAAACGTTAAATTTAAAATGCTAATATATAAATAGAAATGGTCAAATGGAAAACTTAAATTGTAAAGATGAAATTGAAAATGAAAATTTAAATAGCAGTAGGGAAACATCAAATGTAAAACTCAAAATGGGAAATGGAAAGGCTTAAATGGAAATGCTTAAATCAAAAGCTTAAATGGGAAAGATAAAATTATCATTTAATTTTTTATTTATATTTGCATTTTTCTGTTACCATTTTACATTTGGCATTTTGCATTTTTGCATTTTGCCATTTTTTTCCATTTGGCTTCTCCATTTAGATTTCTCATTTGGCGTTTCCATTTTCCATTTGGCTTTTCAACCTGTATGCAAATAAGGAGGTGTAGCCCAGAGGTCGGGGGGACTGTCTTAACCGGCCGAGCGCAGTGGCAGTGGATGTGTGTGCCTCTGACGAACACGGGTCCATTGTTCGACTCACGTTACTTTAATTTTAGCTGGTTAGCTAGGTAGCTACTCTCCTGCGCGCTGGCGAACATTACGAACAACAGCTGTATAAAACTTGCTTCCAGTTTATTAAACTTGACTAGATTGCCATCGGTAACCAGAAACTACCAGTCAAGTATTTACATGGTTAAATAACGGTTTTATCGACTTTGTGTTATATCGGAGTCGATCGTAATAACAGACTGTGTTTCAGTTTTCTGCACAAAAAGTGCAAGGAACAATTCGGCCGTTCGAGAAATGGGTAGCTATCACGATCAAGTCGGTTAGGGCAAACTGGATGCTCGAAACTTCAGTTCAATAACAACCAAAACAGAGCAATGGATTTACTTGGGTCATATTGTAGGAGGCGTGATGTTAGCTAACAGTGGGATATGTCTTTCTACTCTTCTCCCAGCTTACTCACATGCTGCCTGCGATTCACCCACAAAATCTAAGTGTGGCACACCGACTGGAGGCCGTCATGCAGCTGTTACGGTTACTATGAACTTGATAGCGATAGCTACGCGTTTCTTAAACAGCCGAATTGTTCCCCGCATTTTTTTGTGCGGAAAACTCAGAAATAAAATAAAACGGAAGCGATTATTATACAGTGGTTGTTCTTCGTGTTCGCCAGCTTGCAAGAGAGTAGCTAATCAATGGAAAAAAAGTCAAACAATAAAACCGTGTTTGGGAGAAGTCTGCAGACGCATTTTCCGAGACATATCACTGCTTAGTGACATTACAGTACGATAAAAACGGAAATCATTGACTTATGGATTTCGCATGTCTTTTCGTGTTGCCGCACGAAACAAGCAACATAATGCACCTTTCCCTTTGCAGTGTAGTTCTGATATGTCTCATGCAATGGGTGTGTGTGCTTTTCACGACCACGGTTTTATTGTTTGACTCACATTAAGTTTATTGGCTGGTTAGCTAGCTGCTCTCCTGCAAGCTGGCGAACATTATAGAACAACCGCGGTATAGTTTATTCAGTTTCTCAGTTTTCTGCACAAAAAGCGTGGGGAACAATTCGGCTGTTGGTGAAATGGGTAGCTATCGCTATCGAGTTCATAGTGACCGTAACAGCATGACGGCCTCCAGTCCGTGTGCCACACTGCGATTTAGTGGGTGAATCGCAGCATAGTAGGGAGCTGGCAGAAGACTAGAAAGCACATCCTACTGTTAGCATCGCTTGCTGCAACTGCAAGACCTCACGAAATCCATTGCTCTGTTTTGGTTGTTATTGAACTGAAGTTTCGAGCAACCAGTTTGCCATAACCGACTTGATCGCGATAGCTACCCGCCTCTTGAACAGCCGAATTGTTCGTTGCACTTTTTGTGCAGAAAACTGAAAAACGGTCTGTTATTACGATCGATTCCGATATAACACAGTCACTAAAACCGTTACGAACCATGTAAAAATATTTGACTGGTAGCTTCTGGTTACTGATGGCAATCTAGTAAAGTTAAATAAACTGGAAGCAAGTTTTATACAGCTGTTGTTCGTAATGTTCGCCAGCGCGCAGGAGAGTAGCTACCTAGCTAACCAGCTAAAAATTAAAGTAATGTGAGTCAAACAATGGACCCGTGTTCGTCAGAAGCAGGCACATCCACTGCCATATCACGTATCACTGTTTCGACATCTGGCCATTGCTGGCGAGAACATATGATTACAAGTGACGATACCGCACAATAAAAACGGAAATCAGCGAGCTACGGATTTCACACATCATTTCATGTAGCAGCACGATGCTAGCTAGCAACATAATGCGTTTTGACATCAACGCTGCTTCCACGTGCGCTTGTTTATATTGACGTCACTACTCTCTGATTGCGCAACAGTGATTCCTCCATTACTAGCAGACTGGGGAAAAAAAATCCGCTTCCGGCTCAGGTCAGAGCAAGCTCTATTAAAAGATATTGGCTGTATTTCGTTTCCCGACTTTTGTTTAGTAATCATTTAATAGAAAACCAGATAACGACTCGTTTTCCGTTTTTCGATTTCCAATTTCCAAACGAAAATCGGGAGACGGGTCGTTTTTCGTTTTTGGTTTGCCCACATCAAAACAAAAAACGGAAATCAGTTCGTTCTCCGTTTTTCATTACCTTAATCAAAACGAAAAACGAATGGCCGAAAGGTACACGGACCGCATAGACATATATACTGCTTTGCCAGTTTATATCATAGACTGTAGGTTGGCTCAGCAGTCAGGAGCCCCCTGCTGTCCACAAGATGCCACTGCACCCGGCCGGTTCAGACCGTCCCCCCGACCTCTGGGCCACACCTCCTTATTTGCATACAGGCTGAAAAGCCAAATGGAAAATGGAAAAGGCAAATGGAAAATGGAAACGCCAAATGAGAAATCCAAATGGAGAAGCCAAATGGAAAATGGAAAATCAAAATGGAAAATGGCAAATGCAAAATGTCAAATGTAAAATGGTAACGGAAAAATGCAAACATAAATAAAAAATTAAATGATAATTTCATCTTGTCCATTTAAGCTTTTGATTTAAGCATTTCCATTTAAGCCTTTCCATTTCCCATTTTGCGTTTTACATTTGATGTTTCCCTATTGCTATTTAAATTTTCATTTTCAATTTCATCTTTACAATTTAAGTTTTCCATTTGACCATTTCTATTTACATATTAGCATTTTAAATTTAACGTTTCATTGTCGTTTTATCCATTTACGTATTTGCATTTGAAATTTTACTTGTTTCATTTTCGTTTTGTAGTTTCACATTATCATTTTACATGTTTCATTAGGTTTTTCAATTTGCTTTTCATTTTTAAATTTAATTTTGGCCTGATTATTTTAATTTTCATTTGGATTATGACCAAAAATACCCTCCATAGATTTCAGCCGAACTGTAAATGATAATGAAGACATTTCAAATGAAATTGATGGCTTGTATTTGATAGATGGGTTACTGGCACTGTATTAATGAATCAGGTTGGATTCAAAATAAATTTTCAGATAACTGCAGATAATGGGTCGTCCCATGCAAAACTTATTCAAGGATCTGAAGTGCATTTTCAGCACTTCAAACATTTGTTCTGTTACAGCTTGTGTTTTGTGTGATGGAAGGAAAATCCACGCACTGTTTTTCATTACTTGACGATGTGTCACGTAATGAATACATAGGCTAACCATTGTCCCCAAACAGCTACCCCTCCAGGAGGGATCTTCTGGAGAACAGCAGGAATGACAGAGCTCGCAAATATCAAGATTTTGTGGCTTCATCCAGAAGAATTAGAAAAAACCTGCATGCATAACCTCACATGTTGAATCGCAAAGTACCTGATTGAACAGTTCTCTTACAAATTAAATTGCCTGTATCACAGCATGCCCTGATGTGTGGACATTGGTTGTAGTAACCATTCTGACAAGCATTTTTTAATTATCTTGACAAAAATCTTTCACATTGTAATCTGTTTATTTTTAATTGGTTGCATGATTGGGCACTACTGCTGGTCCCTGCATGGGTAGTATGTAACAAGCAGAGTGTACGTGCGCTGTGCATTCGTCTACAAAGACACATAATACTATCTGACCATGCGCCCTGAAATAAGCTGTCCAAAACTGACTACTGACAAAAGACCAGGTTTTTTCTGGTCAAAAGCGCAATCACTTTTTGTTGTCTCAAGACAGCAATGCGCCTGACCACACCTCATTTTAAGACCAACACGCCCATGGTCGCTCAATTTGGCACAATAACACTTCCTATTGATGCAAACTGGGCGCTGGACGGAATAAGGGCATCTGAGCTGGTACATAAACTAGCAAAAACACGAGCATCAGATCTTTGTGCCACTATGCGCCAGATAAAGATGGAGCCCTATGTGTTCTGGAGGATGTTTACGCTCTGCTGAAGCTGCAATGGGGTTCACATACTGTAGCTGGCAGTGTTCCTATTCTTGATTTCACTGCAGCAGTGATGCAGGCTACTCTGTCTTTTCACAGGGAAGCTGAAGCTCACAGTGTTGTCTGAAGATCGCCTCCAAATGAAATGGAAGGAGGCAGAGAGTCCAGTACAGGGGTACAAGGTTCGAGTGAGGCCTATTTCAGGTGAGACGGCTGCCCACTCCTTTTTTACTTTTTTGATCATTTATTGCAAATAATTATTTATGTTTTACATTTGATTGCTCATTCATACTGAGACGGTGGGTTTAACTTACTCAATCTGAAATGATGGGGCAGTTTGTAATTCAGATTCATAATGCTCATTATTTTGGTTCCACTTGTCAAGTGGTTCCCAAACTCCGTTGCGGAGACCCACAGTGTATGCTGATTTTTGTTCCAATGGCAGGTTCAATCACAGAATTAACAGGCTTTTAATTTTTGCTTTTAATTCATGCTTTTCAGGCTAGAGAGATGTTTCCCTTCCCTGAAACACTTTGGCAGGAATGACAATCCTCAAAAGCCTAACATTCATATTGTGTTTGTTCTGCAATATTCCAAGTAAGCGAGCCAAGCTAGAGGCAGAATTTTTTTTTTTTTTAACTGATCAAATTCAAGACTTAGGTTGATTAATAAGCACCAATTAGGGTTCTGAATGCTGGTGTTTAAGTTCTTTACAAATATTTTTCCATAACCAAACACAAAAACAATTTGTCTCAAAGTTTTTGAATTATTAATTACCCACTAAATGGTTAGTTTTTGTGACCACTTACCCGCTATTTCCACAATTAGAATCCAATTGACTCTTCAATTTCAAGAGTCACAATTTTTCTCCCTTTTTATGCGATAAAAGTCGGTTGCAGTGTAATAAGGTAGGAATATGGAACTCTTCAGGGCATGCACCAGTATCTCTGACGCAATGTGGCTTAACCTCATAAGCCCTGAGCCTCTGACTCAAAAATGACATGCCCAAAATGAAGTGAGTATACCTCTGCAACAACTTGGTCCATTTGAATAATCCTGGTATCATAGTAAAGGTAACAGCTTGGGAATTGTTGTCATGCTGTAAAAATCAGTATATATGTCATTGAGTCAGAGTAAATTAGGGCCCTATGAGATCCGTTTTATTTTTTTCCAAATTCCGTTTTTTTTTCCCAAATTCTGTTTTTTCCGTTTTAATTTTTTGGAATCCTTTTTTTTTACCAATTACCCCAATTTTATCATCAGAGAGAGTGTGCTATTTATGTTAATGAATAAAATGTCCACTCATTAAATAGAAATAACCTTAAATTAGTTAATGAAACGTTCAATTTTCCTCACTACTTAAAGTCAGAACAAGTACTGCATAATAACGCAATATAAAATTGCACTGTGATGAAAGAATACATTTTTTTAACCTAAAATTTTACAACAAAATAAAATTTTCTCTTAAAACGAAGTGTAAGCTACAGTCAAAAAGGCAGGCAATGGCTGTACTGACACGCATTATTCTGACAGCCCTTTTTAATCATTTATAATATTATTGTGTGTGTGTGTGTGTGTATATATATATATATATATATATATATATGTACACACACACACAATAATATTATAAATATTATTTATAATATATATATATTATAAATTTTATATATATATATATATATATATATATGAATGTATGAGAACAGCAGTAATGACACTCAGTTTCCCCCACGGATCAACAGTTGTCTGATTCTGATGCATCAGCTATATTTATTTTTTTTATTTTTAAGAAACTTTTGTTCAGTAATCCCAATACTATGTATTACATACTACGACAAAATGTTCTACAGTGATGATTAAACATGAACAAACTGACACAAAGATGCATCAGCTATTATTTCACCACTGGAGGATGACGTTATGTCATAATTTGCATGCACACAATTCACTAAACACTAAGCAGACTGTGAAAAGAAGTAATGTGGGCTATTTAACGGTTATATAAGTTGTTAAGTTAACATAAGATGACCAATGACGATGTTTAGGACCCTGCAATCCCTGGCATCAGTGGTCTCGCCTACAACAACAAAAAAAACTTTTTTCCACAGATCTTCTGTTGCTCTGAAGAGGTGTGTTGTTCAAACACCTGGGACAGGTGAATTTGACGAAGAATTCTCACATTTTCACATGCATTTGCGTCTTTTCATTGCCTTTGAGTGTAATCTGGTCGCAAGAATATTTTGTTTAGCGTTCGGTGGAAATGTGGCTTTACTAACAGCATTTCAGTCAAATTATGATTTTGATTTCCGCGAAATTCCGTGTTTAACAATAGATTCCCTTTTTATTGGCCAATTCCGCGATTCCGTCCACGATTCCATGATTGCAGAAATCAAAGGGCCCTAGTAAATGAATATTGAACACAGCTAAGATGAAAGATCTGTTTTCTGCCTGACAAAATTTTACTTTTATCCCTTTTGAAATTATTTATTTGTAGTCTGAAACCTCTAAAAAAATTACAGCACAGAATCTCACCATTATCTATGCCTAAGTATATTCTCGTCAAGTGAATCAAAGCAAAATTAGAGAGGTTTTAGTTCAGGAATGTCAATGTTGCATCACCAAATTGAAAATTTGCGCATCTGTTTGGGCACTGTGGGCCCTATCTTACGCCAGAGTCCCTAAACCCGTTATTTGGGGATTTTGCATTGCGTAAGAGGCGTTCCCCCAAAAGTAGCTATCTTGCAAACCTGCCTATGTCCCTAAAACACCAGCGCTACCCATTATATTATGCATAGGCGTGGTTTGGGCGTTACGCCAGGTAAACCAATCAGTGTGCCAGGTGCCACTGCCTTTCGGAGCAGGCTGCGCTATCCCAAATCCTCAAACTGAAACCCGTGATGGAGAGAGGAAGGTCGCCGTGTTTCTCCGTTGACGAAGTTAAATTGCCCGTGCATGAGGTCAAATCCAGTCAGGAGAGGATCTGTTTTTGTTAAGTTAATCATGAATTGTATTATTATTATTATTATTATTATTATTATTTGACATTGACATATTGTTTTATGTTTGGTATGTAGTTAAAAAAAAAAAAAAAAAATCAAGCCTACCCCTTTTGTGGTGGAAACTTCAAAAAAAAAAAAAAAAGAAAAAAATGCATTTCACCATGCACTTCCAACTCCCTCTCCCGTCTGAAATGAAGCATAGAACAAAATCCCATTTTAGAAAAATATAATTGGTATATGCACTGGCACTAAGCGACGCAACTTTTTTTTTTTTCCCCAGCGAGAGCGGCATTTCAGAACTCTTCAGCGAATGAAGGTAATTCTGGTGACAAGTACGTGGTTTCGTCCGTTTACATTTTTCAATCGGACAGCTGTCTATTTTTTGACAGCAAGTTGCTTGACCGTGCTGCAAACACAGGTGTACATACTTTTCGCCGAAATTACCTTCATTCGCAAGAGAGTTCTGAAATGCCGCTCTCGCTGGAAAAAAAATTTCCGTCGCTCAGTGCTAGTGCATAGCGCTGTTATGAAAGCCCAAATGCGGGTAGCGGGTGGTTTTAGGACCCGCTATACGCTTTCCCTAACGTGTGTGGTCAAGATAGCAATTGTAGGGAAAGCGCATAAACACGCCCACAGGCACACCTCCAGGCGCAAATAAAGGACTCGGCATAATACATAGCGGGTAGTGTGGCCGCAAGATATCGTTTAGGGATAGTGGAAGCTGCTAAATGCGTAATTCACGGGTTGCGGGTAGTGGCAACGGGTAAGGCAGTGTGAAATATAGAGCCCCGTGTGCCATTTGAGATTTCTCGGGTACCAAACTGTAAAACTCATTTCATTTCACTTACACGTCACTACAGGCATACCTTCCATCATAAATACATATGTATAATACAAAGATATGGTGAAAAAGGCAAAAAGTAAAAAGAAAAAACACCCCAGCAATTATTTATCCAAGAACTATGTTTCAACTGTGTTCAAAAGAACACTCACTTAATCGACGTTTGAACCCGGGTCTTCCACGGTTGAACACACCTTCTTAGCCACGGCGCTAGCAGAGTGGTCTGAGCCGCTCCCGTCTCATTGCAAATATGAAGAGTGAGTCAACAAAACACGTCATACACTCAGATTTATCGCTTGTATTGCTGTGCTCAGTACTCACGCGTAATGGCGCAAGGATTCTCAGTCAGAAAACGACTTTTAAAATGACTGTTGAATATTTAGTTGATAAGTATAGCGATAATACTAACAACAAACCAGTTAAGCGTTTATAATGTGGTGCTCTTTGAGAAAATGTTCCTAAAGGCACATGGACTCTCACTGAGACGCACAGGGAATGCAAGGCTCTATCTCAGGCCAGGTTTGTACAATTACGGTGGTTGAGGGCTTCTTGAAAACGTATGAATCCATAAAATCAAATGGCCAACCGCAAAGTCAACATGACAGCATCATAAGCCAATCACTGACAAGAAAATATATTGCCTGGGAGCAGAATTCTCAAGGCCTGATCTCATTGGAAGCAATGCCCCAGAAAAAAAAATGCATGGAGACTGGAAAATCTAGTTTCAATATAACTTGGACACATTGGGCTAACAATAGCCAGTGCAGATTTACCTTCAAACTCAGTTTTTTAGCTTAGCGGCCCTATGGGCCGATAAACTATTGTCGTGGTGTGGCGTCCATCGTCCGGAACATTTCTTATCTTTTTTTTTGGCCTGATGAATTTTCCAGTAAATTTGCCATAATTTTTCGGATTTTTTATTGAATCATTTTTTTCCTTTTTATTGGCCCTTGAAATTTTGGCCCCAATGTTAAAGATAGGAGTGAGAAATTTTTAAAAAATTATTTCTCAAAAACTGCGTGATACATTTTTTTCTAAATCAGGTAATCAACTTTCCTTGGTACTGGAAATGTACAATGCGAGTGTCATTTTGATTGAATCCACGGAAGTGGGTCTAGTGGGAGCGCTGTGCTTTAACATTGGGTCTGATGGAGAGTGGGCAAAATGGCCTGTGGAAGCTAAATGGCTGCAAATAGAGATTAAGTTTGTATTATCAACATATACAAAATCATATATGACCTATATTTTGGTTAAGTTGACCTCATATGACCCTGAAAGGTCAAACTTGAGGTCAAAGCAAAATGTTACAATTTTCAAAGGCTACTAGGCTTGAAAATATTGAAGATTGTGAACATATATGTTTTGAACACTTTTAGGAAGTAATATATGAACTTTCATTTGGTGGCCTCGTACTTGACCTTCGGTGATCTTCGAAGGTCAAACCTCACATAGTGAAATTTCAATGACTTCTATCACCAAAACAATTACAGAGAGAGCTTAGGTTTGCATTGTGAGCATGTGGGCAGTCATGTATGAAGGTTCATTTGGTGACCTTGAACTTGACCTTCAGTGACCTTCAATGGCTGAACTTTACAGTGAAATTTCAATGACTTATATCAGTAAAATCGTTACAGATTGAGTGTAGGTTTGTTTTAGAGACGTATAATTGACCTTCAAAGGTCAAACTTGACCTCGGGGTCATTCCACGCCAAACTGAACAAAGCTCCCCCCGACCCCCTCCGATTTCCAAGAAACTTACTTTGCGAATAGCCCTTAGGACCAATAGTGATATCACAAAATTTCAGAAACAATGGTGAAATAGCTTTCAAGATATGCATGATTGAAATTTGCTGACCACGCCCATTTTGCTACTTTGCTTGCTCCAGGTGCAATGTTTAGAGGCCAGTATCTGCTTGCGCATCAGTGAGAATCTCAAGATTTTTATTGGTCCTAAGGGCTATTCGCAAAATAAGTTTCATGGAAATCGGAGGGGGTCAGGGGGAGAGCTTTGTTCAGTTAGATGTGGAATGACCCCTAGCAAAAATTCAATGATTTCTATCACTAAAAAGGTCACACACAGAGCTCGACAGTGAAATAACAATGAGTTTTATCACCAAAATGGTCACAGATTGAGCTTAGGTTCATATAGAGACATTTAGTCATATATGAAGTCCATTTGCTGACCTCAACTTGACCTTCTGTGACCTTATAAAGTTCACAATTGAAATATTGAATTTTCAATGACTTGTATCACCAATACTCCTGTAGAACATAGGATTGTGTTACAGGAGGTCTTATAAATGTATGTTAACTTTTATTTAGTGACCTTGTCATTGACCATCAATGATTCGAATGTCAAACTTCACATGAAATTTTCATAACTTGTATCATCACTATAAGATTGCTTGCCAGTAAGCTACAGGACCCTTGGTCCTATGTTATGGTTTCAACTAGTGATGAATTTTACAAAAAAACTGCTGTTTGTGAAATTTACAAAAGAAAACACAGCTTGGGTTTAGGAGATCACAAAGTAATGCTTTGTGGACCATATGTTGGATGGGAGCATATGTTGATGTATAACCTCTACATATTTTTCAGCATTGATAATGCCTTTCCAGATGTGAAAGCTCCCCACACCATAGTCACTAATGCAACCCGATACCATCAGAGATGGAGGCTTTTGAACTGTGCATTGATAACAAGCTGTGTAACAAGCTACAATAGTTTCTCTGCAAGTACAAAAAACTAATTCAACAACACAGATCTGAGCAAACTTTTAATTTCAATTCTTTTGTCTAAATTTGCTAGGTAGACCCCAATACTAAATACTGATAGTTTCCTTAATCTTTTTAGGCAAAGTTCAAAAATACAATTTGAATCTTAAGGAATTTTAAATGAAGACACATAAAACAAAACTCACAACAAAAAAATCCTCAGTTCGATCAGGAAATCTTAAGACATGCTGGTTTTCATACTACCACTGTCTGCTGACTTTGGATATCCAGCGCAAAGATTTTAGGCAAATGAACAAAATAAAATGTCTAAAAAGACCCAACGCCATAAAAATGATGTAGCCTTTTAATCCCTGTCTGAGGACACAGAGGCTCTCAAGGGCTGTGAAAGCCCAGCCATCAAAAAGTAAAAAAGTGAAGGGAATTAACAAAATGCAAAGGTTATCTGAGCCTGCAACAAGTGAAGTTAAACTAAGATATAACAACAAAAATCACTTGAGAATCTGAAAGAAATTGTGACAACCAGAAGAAAGTAGAAGGGAAAAAATAGATAACAAATCAATTTACAGGAGGAGACATACAAACATTGAGAAGATGAAGCTAACCTAATCTAGCTATGGGAATGAAAAGTCAAATGTGTTCACTGACTGGAAGGAAGAACCTCAACCTGAAAAATTTAGGTAGAACTGGGCGAAATTCCCTGAGGTGTAGGCCAGTAGCTTGTCTATGAGAAAAAGTTATGGATCAATATTGGCACTAAAAGTTCAATGTCATCGCTGTCATGTTCAATGGTCCACTTTCAATCAGTGATTCAGGGCAGGATCTGGGGGTGGGGGGCTAAGTGGGCCAACATACCCCCCCCACCCCAAAAAAAAATCTTGAGTCAAGGCCTGCTGATTTTACAATAGAGAAGGCATAAGTTATCCAAACACTCGGAAAGTCGCCTGCACAACCTTAATGATTCATTAATTATGATGGCGACTTTTTTTCTCGATGACAATCTAAGATAATAAAAAATGTATTCAATAATATGCTACTTCGCCGTGTATGTCATGAAGCTTTGCTACCTTTTCCGCAAGACCTTGGACTTGAGGAGGACTCGAAGCTGAGTCCTCGAGTCCCGACTGTCCGAGTCTGAGACAGAGTACTTAGGTTCCAAGTCCAAGTCCAAGCCCTCCGACCCTGATAAAGTCATACTGGCACTTCTGATTTCCATATCATCAAGCAGCTGGAAGGATTGCTGCTCCCCCTGGATGGGATGCAAGTCCATTGCGGGTTACTCCTCGGTATTTGGTCAGTTTTCCCTTGAAGTGAGGCTCGATGAGAATGAAGTATTTTGCCCTTGGAAACAATTTGAAAGCCCTAGCCAGGACTCGCACATGGGACATTTTGATCCTATGACCACTGCGTGCTGACCACTGCACCACCACATCTCCTTCGAGTCATATTACAGGATTTTAAGCGAATATGATTTGACATAGATTTATTTATTGTGACATTGCTATTGAACACCAACATGACAAGAAGTATTAAACATGCAAGCAGTGTTGAATGAGCCCTCACACCCTGGTGGTGGTGGGATGATCTCAACAGGTGCTGTTGTGAACTTAGAACTTTCAGACACAGTAAGAATGCCAAGCGTTACAGTGTGGAAAATAAATATTGAACATGTCAACATTTTTCTCCGTAAATATATTTATAATGGGGCTATTTTCACCCAGATGTCAGTAAACACCCAAGTAATCCACACATACAAAAAAACTAAACAAATAAGTCCATCAATTAAGTTATGTGTAATAAAGTAGAATGACACAAGGAGTAAGCATTGAACACATGAAGAAAAGGGGGTGCAAAAAAGCATGGAAAGTCAAGAAACCAGCTAAAATCTGTCAGTATTTAGAAAGTAAGCCTGCCCCAATCAGTGCAAGTTAATATCAGCCGGTTTAGTCCTAATTGATGACCTATAAAAATGTTTCTCATTACCAATGTGTCACACAAAAAGCATCTCATGATGGGTAAAAGCAAAGAGCTCTCTCAAGACCTTCACAACCTTATTGTTGTAGACATACTGATGGCATTGGTTACAGAAGTATTTCTAAACTTCTGAATGTTCCGGTGAGCCATAATCTGGAAGTGGAAAGAACATAATTTCACCATAAACCGGCCACGACCAGGTGCTCCTTGCAACATTTCTGACGGAGAAGTCAAAAGAATAATCTGAAGAGTTGGCCAAGAGCCAAGGACCACTCGCGGAGAGTTTCAGGAAGACCTGAAATTAGCAGGTACAGTTGTTTGTTTCTTCTGTTTTTTTTTTCCCCGCCACCAACCCCCCCCCCTCATGGGAGGTCAGCTTTATTTAATATATAGAAAAAAAAAGGATTAACCCAATCAAGGGGGGGGTTAAACAAAAAAAACAACAACAGAAAAAAAAAAAATGAACACGTGCATAAATAGAGGACAGACTATCAGACAGACAGGGAGACATGCAACTGTAAGTACTACGAGAGAAAGAGGAAAAGAGAATACAGCAGAAAAGAGAAAGAAAAAAAACAATCAATGGAAGTAAGATAGGTATCAAATGGGAAACAATATGGTCTGAAAGATGCCAGTAAAAACAATCATAATAACAATAGTAACAATAGTAGCAATAATACTGTGCAGTACCAAGCAAAAAATTTGAAGACATAACAGAAAGCAAAGAATGACAATGTACAGGTATTTATACAGGATAAAACAGAATTTGAGTATTTCAGGGGTTGGTGTATGTATGAGGAAATGGGATGAGGTACAGTTGTTTCAAAGAAAACCATAAGTAATGCACTCAACCGCCATGGCCTCTATGCACGCTTTCCGTGCAAGACTCCATTGCTGAAGAAAAAGCATGATGAAGCTAGTTTAAAGTTTGCTGCACAACATTTGGACAACAAGCCTATGAAATACTGAGAGAATATAGTCTGGTCAGATGAGACCAAATTGAACTCTTTGGATGTCATAGCATCCAAAAAAAAAAAAAAAAAACAACGCTGCACATCACCCCTAAAACACCATACCAACAGTGAAGTTTGGAGGTGGGAACATCATGGTGTGGGGCTGTTTTTCAGCACGTGTTACTGGCAGACTTCATATAATTGAGAGAAGGATGAATGGAGAAATGTACCAAGACATTCTTGATAGGAATCTGCTGCCATCTACCAAGATGTTGAAGATGAAACGAGGGTGTACATTTCAGCAAGAGAATAATCCCAAACACACAGCCAAGGAAACTCTCAGATGGTTTCAGAGAAAGAAAATAAAGCTGCTAGAATGGCCCAGTCAATCACCCGACTTGAATCCAATTAAAAATCTATGGAAAGAAGTGAAGATCAGAGTTCAGTGAAGATGCCCCAGGAACCCTCAAGATTTGAAGACAGTCTGTCTGGAAGAATGGGCCAAAATCACACCTGAGCGATGCATGCGACTAGTTTCTCCAAACAGGAGGCGTCTTGAAGCTGTCATTATCAAACAAAGGTTTTCTACAAAGTATTAAATAAATTTTGTGTTCACTACTTTTCCCCTGTGTCATTCCACTTTATTACACATAACTTAATTTGTGGACTTACTTGTTTTGATGTCTTTGGATGGGTGAATTACCTGGGTTGTTACCAATATCTGTTGAGAATTTCATGTCAATAGCCCCATTAGAAATGCATTTACTGAAAAAATGTTGACGCGTTCAATCTTTATTTTCCCCGCTGTATTTCCTGGTCGCCTGCGTGCACTGCCTGTGTCCACCATGGGTGCTGCAGTACCTCTAAACATGCTTTATGTTGTTTTATATGAAGTTTTGACCAAAGCATGAACATTTCATGCAAATAAACTGTTATTTGCATAATTCTTTACTCAATATTGGCATGTAGATAGGTTAAATCTGCTCTGGGAGCTGTTCCATTGAAATTTTCTGGGGGCACTACTGAGCCATTTTGGTCCACCCATATTCAGCTCCCTTAAAATAGCGTAAATTTTCTCCACTTCTGACAAGTCTGCAAAGTTTCATGAGTTTTCAAGCATTTTTGGCCCGAAAAAAAGCAATTCATTTGGAGGAATAAAACTAGTGATCATAATTAAAGCTGCAAGCAGCGTTGAACAGGCCCTCTCGCCCTTATACAACCAGTGCTGCCGTAAACTTTACAAGCACTGGACTCAGCCAGACTGTCATACTTACCCAGTTATTACTAGGTCCACTTCTTTGCAGTCAGATCAGCAAAGTTTACGGTATAAATAATGCCGATCAAGGCCCCCCTCATGTGATAGCAAGATTTCGGCCTGTACACGTCCTTAAAATATCAAAATTTTGTATTATAAATAACTACATTTATATTTATTAAAATGTTTATAATTTAAATATAATTTCTAAAAAATATTGCATATATTTTTGTAGCATAACCTCTATATATAGCAACTTATTCCCATTGAAAGATACACAAAAGCAGACTATAAACTTACAGTTACTCAGAGTAGAGTTAGAATGTTACACAAAATAAATATTGAGAAGTTGATACTCAGAAAAATGGTCATGTTAGGTAATCAAGAACAACTTCTAAGTGTCACCCAAAAAACTAGATATCGATCAACTCTACACAAATTTATGAAACAATTCTGACAATGTGTACAGCTGGAAGCAGTGAACGGGAAAGATAACTTGCAAAAATGCGGTGGTATTTACAGCCGTTCATACTACATATTGTCAGCCATTTACTTATTTTCATCTGTATGATCCAATAGTACATGAAATACACTCAACAAAAATACAAACGCCCCATGTCAAATATTGATGCCACATGGAGTTAACAACTCTAAGTGAGCATATGCTGACTTTTACTTGTACAATAGGGATATTTCTCTTGATTTGTGTACCATTTTTTTAATCCATCTCTCTGTCAGTGAGCATTTGCCATTGGCATGCTGGATGCAGGGATGTCCACCAGAGCGGTCGCTGTGCAGCTGAATGTTAACTATCGGACGAAAAGCCCTTTGAAAGTTCGTTTCCGACAGACGGGCAGTACTGCAAATCGACCTCATCCACGTCGGCCACGTGTGACCACATCAGCACAAGATCGCTACATCCGGCTCGTCCACCTGCAGGATCGGCTCAGATCAGCGACATGCACAGCAGATGAGACCGTTGGTCTGCACAACAGACGCATCACACCACAGACAGTCCGTAACCGCCTGCCAGAAGCCAACTTGCACGCCCGGCGTCCTCATAGTGGTCTGGATCTCACCGCTGTGAGATGTCGGAACAAACTCTCATGGGCAAATGCACACGTTCGATGGCCCTTGGCACGCTGGAGAAGAATGCTATTCACAGACGAATCCCAGTTCCAGTTTTTTGTTAATAAAAACTCAAAAATTTGACATGGGGCGTTTATATTTTTGTTCAGTGTAAATACTTCAATACATCTTGGTTTCTGATTTATCTTGATTTCTTAAAGTATATAATCATCACTGCTCACTACTGGAAGAAAATAATCAATATTTATGTTTTGGGTTTGTGTGGGAGAAAAAGAGAGAAAGAAAAAAGAAAAAATACTGATACTGAAAAAAAATAATCCAATTAGTAATTGAATAAATATGTAACTATAGCTATGTCTATGAATGCGATATTTGATAAATTAAGAGGATGGTTTTAACTGTAGGGAGCTGTGGTCCTGTATGTGGCATTGATCGAAGATTGCCCTGTTTTAAGTTGAAATGGGTTAAGAATTTCTGTTGAAATGTATGCTGTAAGAGAGTTTAGCCAGTGAATGATGTGAGTTGCACTTTTAGGCCTCTATCTTACACCCAGCGCATAGTGGTGCAAAGCATGACGCAAGTGTCTTTGCTAGTTAATGTGCTAGTGAAGTTGTCGTTATCCCGTCCAGTGCCCAGTTTGCTTTACTATGTATTGTAATTGCGGCAGAGTGCCTATGGGCGTGGTGGTCTTAAAATGAGGTGTGGTGAGGCGCATTGATGGCGCTTTGCTATCTTGAGGCATCTGAAATCGATTGTGAAACCAACAAAAACCTTGTCTACAGTCAACAGTCAGTTTTTAACTGCTGTTCAAGGGCGCTTTATTTGGATAGTATGATGCACTTTTGTTGGCAAGTGCACAACATGCGCACCCTCTACTTGTTACTTACTACACGGGGATGAACAACAGCACCTACGCAAGCAAACAATACAAAAAATAGAAAGATTAAGATGTGAAAGATTAATTTCAAGATATTTAAAAAATATTGTCGGAACGGTTAGTGCAATGTACGTACATCCTCACATCAGAGCATGCTGTGATGCAGGCCATTTAAATTGCAAGGGAGCCTATTCAGTCTGGTAATTTGTAATTCAACATGTGAAGTTATACACATAGGTATACTAAAAGGCATTAAAAACGCAACAAAATAAACATATGACTTTTAGATAGTGTAGAGGAATTTTTCAAAGCAAAATTTGTAAGCAACAAATTTTATTTCAAAGGTTTCTTTATTATTACACATTTGTATTCAAAAGAAAAATCGCTGCACATGTTGAGGATTTTTTTAGTTTTAAACCCACCACATCCCCTCGTACCCACCCAATCCACCCACACAAGGACAAACCCTGGACAGACACAGCTGATAAACAAAAACATATCAATAAGAGGTCAAAACCGTTACCAATTCAGAGCAACCAACTATAAACAATAAATAAATAATAAGAGGAGGGGGGGAAAGAAAAAAAAAACAAGAACAAGGGAAGACTACTCAAATATTACAGTTGTAGGTTTCTGAACTTCTTCCATGAAAGGGTCCCACAGTTTGTGATATTTACTCTCCTTTCCCTCAGTGGTATGACGGATTTTTTCCAAACTCAGACAAGACATGATATCTCTGATCCAGCTGGAATGCGAAGGGGGAGTAGCATCTTTCCATTTAAGTATGACAGCTCGCCTTGCCATCAATGAAATAAAAGCCAGCATATTTAATTTAGCTTTAGGCAGTTCAAGGTCAGGAGTCACACCAAATATGGAAATCAAGGGGTCTGGATCAACGTGGTGGTGAAAGGTGTCCAAAATGGTTTGAAAAACCAACGTCCAAAAATTGCGTAAACTGGGACATGTCCAATACGAATGAAGAAGCGAGGCAGGTGCTGCTTTACATTTGTCACATGTTGGGTCTACATCAGGGTATATACGAGCCAGTCTGGTTTTAGACATGTGAATACGGTGGACTACTTTGAATTGTGGAAGTGCATGTCGAGCACGCATAGAAGAGGAATGAATACGGTTGAGGATTAGATCCCATGTGTCATCTGTGAATGAATGGCCCAGGTCTTGCTCCCAAGCAGTTCTTATAGCCATCATAGAGGAGCAGTGTAACTTAGAGATAAGATTATAAAGATTAGATATAGTACCTTTTGATGTGGGGTCAACTGAAAACAAAGAATCAACAGGGTTATCAGGAGGTTTGTGGGGAAATTGTGATACTAAACTCTGTGTATAATGCCTTACTTGTAAGAATCTAGAAAAATGTGAGGTTGGGATGCCAAATTTTTTTGTCAATTGAGAAAAGGAAGCAAAGTTGCCCTGGATATATAGATCATTAAAGGATTTCAGACCTCTGTTGTGCCAAATCTGAAATGCCCCATCAGTCCTTAAGCAAAAATTTTACCAGCTTTATTGACACATTTTTCACAGACTTGACAATTTGACAAAATCAGACATCCTGCTGGATCAGATGGCTAATGGCACTAGTAACGTGTGTGTCCACCGTTTACTGCAAGTTGTGCCTGAATCCTTCGTGGCATAGAGGTCACCAAATTATTGATCTTTCTTTGGGATCTGACCTCACCCTGCCAGCAAAGCAGCATGAAGTTCATTGAGAGTTGTGGTAGGGTGGTTCCAATGGCAAACTTGCTGATCCAGAATGTCCCAAAGATATTCAAAGATATTGCCTACCGCTGTCACCGCTTGCGAGTCACGCGCCTCTCTAGCAGAGCAGCGGAGCGGTAGAGACAAAACAGGTACTCAACAAAGTTAGCCTGCAAATAAAACAGCTGCAACTGCTCCTAATGTAATGACTAACGTTACCGGGACAATTCTGGTGAGGTAAGACGTTATGACAGCAGTTTTGCAAGAAAATATGTATGAATTCTGCCGAAAAATTACGCATCTGACTGTAAACAAACAGGCGCTGAAATGCTATGATTACTATAATAACGTTAATGGTAGTTCATCAGACGTTATGAGGGCATTTTATTTTATTCCACATATAGAATTGAATATTATGTAATTACTGCTGGGTAGTTTTCTCTAACCTCTGAATCTGACTCCATTGATCCGTTTCAAGATGCTTTCACACCGGACGTGAATTGAATTTTTTGTACGACAGATTACATTCAAAGTCAATGCAAAGACGCGAATACGCGTGAGATTCGCGTCTTTGCATTGACTTTGAATGTAATCTGTTTTGCGAAAAATTCGTTTCGCATCTGGTGTGAAAGCAGCTTCATTCGCGCTGCTCACTTTCTCACCGCACGCGTCAGGGGAGGAGGGGAGTCTCAGAGGTCAGGCAGGGGGAAGAGGGTGGGACTTTGGAGGAAGGCGGAGTTGTTCATGTTCAAATTTTTACTAAGTGCTGTGCCACATGCCAGAAAGGTAAGAATTGCTTTAAAGGAACTGCTTATTTAACAGTCAGAACATTCACCCTGCAATGAAAAGCTAGCAGTTCCCACTTCCGAGCTCACAACCTTATATAAACACTTTCCACACCTTATAATGAACAATTATAACTCACTAACTCAGTAATATCTGAAATAAACCTTATTTTAACAGAACAAACATTCCACTATCAGAAAAAAGCAGGCAATATTCTACCCTAGATTGAACAGAATGGTGCAATGACCATTCATGACAAGCAATGACCGCTTGAGCTGTTGGTATTATAAGCGAGCCAAAACCTCAACATTCAATTTCATTGAATGCGGTATAAATTCCAAAAACAAAAAGCCACATAGAGCAAAATGCTACCACAGTAGCAGTATAACCTTTTTTCACTGAAACATTGTCGTGTCTGTGGACAATGATTTAATAGCTTAAATGGTGGGATTTTTCTCAAAACGTATTCTGTAATATCCAAAAATATGAGCTTTTTTGTGTAGTATTACAGTAGGAGCCCGGGGGGTGGGGGGTCAAGGTAGCTAGAAAGCTAACCAGTTTATCTGTGTAATACAATGGTCCACATGCACCTGTGTTCAAGAAAATGGACGTCTGCCGGGCACACTGTGGTGAGTGCGGTCAGCAGAGTCATAAGTAGCATCCAAAAATTGAGCTAGATCAGCTTATGAGCTAACCAAATGACACCAAGGGAAAAATGTTCAGTACAACTCCTTGTATCATGAATTGGCAATGCCGGACAATTTCAGTGGTGGGGTACCCCTGCCAGGCGTCGCCAAAGAACCACACCCCATATTTACCTAGATTAGCTCATGAGCTAACCAAATGAAACCAAGGGAAAAATGTTCAGTGCAACTCCCTGTGTCATGAATCTGCAATGCCACACATTTTCAGTGGTGGGGTACCTCTTCCTGGCTTCCCCGAATGATCACACCCCCTCACAGACCTAGATCAGCTCATGAGCTGACTAAATGAAACCAAGGGCAGAATTTCATTTAGTGACCTATAAATACTAGTAGATGGTGTGGTGGTGTGTTTTCTTGGAAGCTGACTATAAACTAAGAAAGACAGTTTTTCTTGACCCATTGGCCTACTCTGTGGGTAGCATAATCCTGTGTAGCTGCAGTCCATCCGTCCATCCCAGAAGCATGTTACACATCTTGTGATTGAAGTATTGACCCACAGCTGCCATTTCTCAACAAAGGAAATTGGAATCTAAGAAGGTGTCAGGAGTAAGTTTCTCTATCTCATTAAATAAAAAATCATATTAAAATAAATCCAACTTGAAAGAAAGGGGAATTTGTAGTGTACATGTAAAATGTTCACTGTTCATAAGAAATTGTTTGTTGATCGCAGCACTAGGCCTGAGGAGTGTAACTTGTACTTGCATCATGAATACATGCCTGCAGAAGCAGGGAACATGGGCCAGGGTCATGTGAGATATGGTGCATGTTTTTCCAAAGTTTTCTTACAAATCCCTTTAGGAAATCCCCGCATATCAATGTAGGCTTACTGGGCCCAATGTTAGAGAAGTGAAAGTCCCCCTTTGGCACACTCAGGCTCTTTTCTGTTGTATTTGATCCCATGTATACGGCCTTTCATGAAAATGTCTGTATCTGGTCTCTTGAAAATGATTTTTTTCAATCTTAAGGGTTAGGCAAAGTAATGCAAAAAGGTCCGGTTAAATATCTCCCCAACCATAGGAGGTTTGGAGAAAAAGGACTGGTGGACTCCTAAAAATGAATGTTTTGAAAAGCTCCCCATGTCCAATGCTCATGATTTGTGCTCAAAAACTTTGGGTTTTTTTTTGAAGAAGTGAAAGCTGTGGTGAATAAATGCAAATGGAGAAAAGCCACTGGAATTGATGAAATCTCCAACAAAGTGTTGAAGTCTCCAAGGTTGTTTAACGTAATATGTGAATTGTTTCAGTTTTGTTTTGATAGTGGTACTATTCCTACACAGTGGCATAAGACGGTAATTAAGCCTCTTCCCAAATCTTCAAAGAATGACCTCAAATCGCCTTTCAGTTACAGGGGAATAAGCTTTGTTAATTGTGGGTATAAACTATAATCTTCACATTTAAGCGATTGCTTTAAACTCACTCGCAAGGTAGCCAACGTCTCAGAAAGCTGCAAGCACACTTGGGTTGCAGTTGCTCAACACTGCCGCAAAGCCTCGGATAAGTTCATGCATATTATAGCTAGCTAAGTGAGTAAAGTTGGGGCAAAAACCAAATCATATCGCTTTAATGTGATGATTATTTACAAAGATTTTCCTAAGTTAACATTAGCTAGCATACTAGCTGCCTAGGAGACTATATCCTAAAGAACTAGAATAAATAGAATAAAAAGTGAATGGCACACAGTATATAGACATCATAACATTATCAGTAAGCCTCCGTGTCTACATGCGCTACCCAGAAGCTGATTGGTTGGTATGCAGGTGAGGACCATCGTTTTAGTTCGCACCCCTAAAAAGTGACGTCCTAGTTGAAGACCCGCGTTGATGAGACGCTGACAGATTGCATTTTAATTTTCATTGTGTCCTAAAAAGAGCGTGGGGACATGTATTTGTAAATGCCACGGACTGGGAGGCGCAATTTCCCTAACTGCATTTGAATATTTTCCCATGTATTGCAGGATAAGTCTTTGAAAATGAAATGTCAAATGCTGGTATCGTTATTATTTCCAAGTGATTAGAAAACAGCATTTTCATTTTCATGTTGACCCTAAAAGAGCATAATGACATGTAAATGTAAATGCAATAGACTGAGAGTGCTGTTTGGCTTATTGCATTTGAATATTGTCCACAGTGGAGCAGGTTAAGTCTTTGCAAAGTAAATGTTGAATGCCATTTTCAATAACATTTTCAAAAAGTCAGAAAATAGAATTTTCATGTTGACCCTAAATGAGCGTGGTGACATGTAAATGTAAATGCAATAGGCTGGGGGTGCTGTTTTGCTTGCTGCATTTGAACATTGTCCACTGTATTGCGGGGCACCACTTTGAAAATTAAATCAGGGCTCGCGAAATCGCTGTTCTGAGCGTCCGGGACAAGTAAAAATTTTGTCGGACAAGCAGAAATTAAGAGGCGCTTGCCCAACGGGCTGGCTGAAAATTTCACGCTACATAGTAATTTATTTCCGATCTTAACGTTTTATTCACTGTACCTATGTGGCCACTAAATTCATTTGAAACAAAATCCGATTTGTGGCTGAAAACCTATGGCCTATTTCACAATAATTTAGATGTGACTGTCACAACTTTCCAATTACCGGTTGCCAAGTGCCATAGCCAAATAACGGGATTTTGATCCGCTGCAGTCTAGTTTGGTTGGTGCAGGCATAAGCAATGACTCGACTCCCAACCATCAAACAGGGGAATAAAGGCATACATGCGTGCAGCTGGCGCTAGGAATCACGTCGGACGGCCATTCCATGGAACGATCACTCACAAAATCACTTTCTTGGAACATGGGTGTAATGTTTGAGTGAGAGAAGCGAAACCTTAATCGAAATTTGTTGTTGCTTTTGTGTGTTGTTGTTTAAAAAGGCCCACAGCAAAGTGAATATATTTATTTAATATTAAAGTTATTCATCTAAAGCCGGGTTCTAGACTCACATCTTGACCACATTGCGTTTCGTTTCAATCGCCTTAGAGCCGAAACGACAGGCTTGCGGTTACACATGAGGAAGAGAGGGATAATTAACACAACTTTCCACAATTTTTTTTTTTTTTTCAGTTTTGTAGTGGCGGCCACACGGACAGAGGGTGTGACCGGGCAGTGTCTGCGGACTTCGAGTGGGTGTGGGACTATGAATGCGAGCATTTAAACTCTCTACTCAGCAATCTTACGGCTACGAGGGCGCGTTTTCCATTAAAACCAGCAACACTATATCACAAGCAAGAATATGTTGTGATGTTGCACTTAAGGAAGCCAATCGGCCACTGTCAGAGCAACATACAATTTTCAAGATGAGACATTGGAGCTAGAGACTGAATTAATGTGGAATTTTAAAACACTTCGATAAACACTTCAATGACTGATTACTTAATAAATATTATATGGAAGTTGTTCATGTTAGTTAGAGAAAGCTTACCATGTCAAAATATCTGGCAAAACAAGACAACTCGTAAGATAAAATGCTTTGTTGTCATTTCACTTCACGACGTGAGTCCGAGGACTTACGGTGCTGGTTTAAACCACCCACTGCGCACCCTCGATTACGCGCCTGGTGCTCATTCATTCATTCAGTAAGAATTAAATGCAGCTTTCATAAATATATCACCTAAATCGCTACAATCTGGGCGCTAAAATACATCTGATTTTGTTTTTAGAGTAGTATACGTGCTGCTTATTGTCAGTCAAAAGGGATTATGAAGCATCCATAATCGTTTTTTTTTTTTCCCTTGAGCAAAAACTGCTCATCAGATTGCTTTCAAATTGCAGTCATACATTCTACACTTCATGGAAAGGTGCAGTGCCAGGTTTCATGAAAATGTGATGATTTTTAAAAAAAATCACTTTTGTTTTCCGTATTTTGAACTTAGAAAATTTACCACTGCAAATGTTGTCCGACCGATTTCTCAAAAACTGCTCATCAGATTGTTTTCAAATTTCAGTCATCATTCTTTACTTCATGTAGAGGTGCAGTGCCAATTTATATGAAAATATGCCATATCCATCCGTCTGTCCGTCCGTCCGCACCAGTTTGTCCGACCGCTTTCTCAAAAACCACTCATCAGATTGTTTTCAAATCGCAGTCATGCATTCTACACTTCCTGTAGAGGTGCACTGCCGAGTTTCATGAAAATGTGATGATATTTTCAAAAGTTACTTTTGTTTTCCATATTTTGAACTTAGAAAATTTACCACTGCAAATGTTGTCTGACATTCATTCATTCATTCATTCAGTAAGAGTTAAATGTAGCTTTCATAAATATATGACCTAAATCGCTACAATCCGGGCGCTAAAATATATCTGATTTTGTTTTTAGAGTTGTATACGTGCCGCTTATTGTCAGTCAAAAGGGATTGTGAAGCATCCATAATCGTTTTTTTTTCCTTCCTTCAAGAACTTCATCTAGATTCAAAAGACCGTAACGTATGTCAGTGTCTCCAACGACCGAATTAAAAATGTATTTTAAACGCCATTCCAAAACAGAAACAGAATGGAAAGCCATAAGGTTGTAAATGATTTTTCAAGAACACGACCACTTTCGACCACTTAAAAGATTTAATTACGCAACCTTCCAACAATTGTTGAATATTTCGATCGTGTGCCATTGTAAAATTTCAACAGTTGATTTGGTCATCAGACATTTGCAACGGGACGTCAGTACATAGGCTAAAGGCCTATGTTCTACCGATATTCTGATGAGTGTGCTCGCACATCAATGATCAGAATATTATGTAGAACATACTGGCGTCCATTAAATGGGCAAAATGTAACAGTAACTTATGCCCCATTTCTACTATGAGGCACCGGCTCTACCCGCTTTTTTTCATTGTTTAAGTTGTATAAAAGGGAGCAGGGAGAAGTCATTAAACGCAATGAGAAAGACGTGATTGCATGGAAAAAAAGGTTTCCATAACCGACCATGGATTGTTGAATTTATATTTGCGGGAGGTACATGTGATTATGAGATGGAAAATGGCAGTTATTCTGAATGGAACAGACCGGAGGGCTGACACCATTTGGAGGAGAAATTCACTGATGGTGAGTTTTTCCACTTGCAAGGTGAGTTGAACTGTCTTTGTATGGTGTAGCTCTATCTTACTTCTAGCCAGCAAGCTAACTAGCTAGCTATTTCTTATTTTCAGTTTACCACCATGATCTCAGAGCTAGTTTGTCACATTGGTTAACAAGAGTAGTCGATACTGCAGTGTGCTGGCATTTTGCTTAATGTGGCAATCTACACTGAACAAAAATATAAACGCCCCATGTCATATATTGATGCCACATGGAGTTAACATTTCTAAGTGAGCATATGCTGACTTTTACTTGTACAATAGGGATATTTCTCTTGATTTGTGTACCTTTTTTTAATCCATCTCTCTGTCAGTGAGCATTTGCTCAGTGATGCAGTGATTTCACTCAGTACATGGGTGTGGCATTTCCAGACGGTGATCAGACAGAATGAGCAGTACCCAGACACTCCTTATACTGGGGACAATAAAAGGCCACCCCAAAATGTCAAATTTAGTCAAAAGTCATCATGTTTCAGATGTCTCAGGTCATGCGGGAATGTGCCATTGGCATGCTGGATGCAGGGATGTCCACCAGAGCGGTTTGCATGCAGTTCCTTGGAGCAGAGCATACTCCAGTTCTGGACTGGCCTGCGTATTCGCCGGACATGTCACCCATAGAGCATCTTTGGGATGTTCTGGATCGACGTGTCCGCAACCGTGTCCCAGTTCCGGAAAATGTGCGCCAGCTCTGTGTGGCCCTCCGGGAAGAATGGAATAACATTCCACAGGCCACGATAGACAACCTGATCAACTCCATGCGAAGGAGATGTGTTGCTCTGAGAGACGCAAATGGTGGACACACAAGATATTGAACATTCAATTTCTTTAACCTGACCCCCAACGTGTTCAAAGGATTGTCACTCCTTTGCAGATGCCAATATCAAGATGTAATGGATGGTGATCTGAAGATTAGTCATTAACAAAAATGAATTTTGATTTGCTTCATATATTGTGTAACCCTAATGTTAATAAAAACTCAAAAATTTGACATGGGGCGTTTACTTTTTTTTTTTTTTTAAAGATAATTTTTGGGGATTTTTCTCCTTTATTTGATAGTGACACAGTAGAGAGAGACAGGAAGGTTGGGGAGAAGAATGGGGAAGACGTGGCAAATGACCAAGCGGAATCGAACCGGGTCGCCGCAGGAAGGTCACAGCCTTTATGGTGTGTGCGCTTAGGCCGATGAGCCACCGGGGCTTTGATTATGATTACCTTGATTATCGCTCGTTTAAAATGCGAACAGGTATTACTGTGTTGCGAGTCATACTTGCTCCTTATAGGGTGTGAAAAGTGTTTCACTTGGATGATTGGAATAATAAATAGCAAGCTTCCTCTTGGGCTGAGTGAACGTTCTGACCATAAAATAAGCAGTTCTTTTAATACCTGTGCTTGCTGATGCGGCTATGTCGAAAAATGGACGAAACTCTGAACTTCATGGAGAAAAGGCATGTTTTGGGTTTGGAGAGGTTACTCGTGACCATTGATGTCCAGCTGCACCTATATTGATAAACTCATGCTAAATTCAACCATAAAATCATTCATTCTGAAAGGAACGGGCATAGACTCCAAGTGCAGTTCAGCATCGGCAGGGCGTTTATTGGGATTAACCAAGCTCATGGTCAAGACAGAAATGGATCAATAGCCAGGCAAACAGAGATATGCAGAATGGGCAGAATCGAAGTCAGGGGACAAGCAAAATGATCCAGTAACCAGAATAATCAATCCGCACAAAGACAGTAACAAAGAGGGTTGAAACTAAGGGAATGGAAGGGGAAGGAAAAAAGGGAGTTGGATGGGATAAGGAGAACACAGGAGATACTAAACAGATGGATACAAAATGGGAATTAGGGAGAACGAAGTACTAATCAATCAAATCGCAATCTCTGGCGTAATACAAACAATCAAATACAAGACTTACGGGAGAATCACAAGAAACGAGCTTTCAACAATCGAAACGAGAAGAATAAGCGCAGAGAAACGAGACTGACCAAGGCGAGCTGTGGTTGAAACAGTCGACAAGAAACTACGGAAAGTGGGTCTTTTAAACACAAACTAATTAAGTGGAATCCCAGCTAAACACAAGACAGCTGTAGAGAGAGGTGGAACTAGAAAAGCAAGGACGGTGATAGGAGAGAGAGGGAAAACGGTGGAGTTCTAACTCTAATCTAACTAAATACCCGTGCCTCGCTAAACTACTCTCAGGTGCGGATAGTCAATGAGAACAGCGAGAGAAGGAAGTGGAAACACCCAACCGAAATTACAGGGAAGAGAGTGTGATGAAAAAAGACAAGATGCCATGAGACAGAAAGCGGAGGAAAAACACTGAAGACCAGAGACAGAGCAATCATCCAGAAACACACATGCTCTAACGAATAAATATAATAAATATATAAATAATAGCAATACTAAAAACAAACAAGAAACATACTAAAAACTAGAAACTAAAACCAGAAACTAAAACAAGCTAAAACAAACATACAAATCACTGATTTCTAACAGAACCCCCCTCTATGACCGCCACCTGGCGGTTCTAAGCTTCGCTTGAAAGTCCTTTTGTGAAAATCCTTTATAAGTGACTTGTCGAGAATGTGACGAGCAGGAACCCATGAGCGTTCTTCCGGGCGTATCCTTCCCAGTCCACTAAGTACTGTAGACCCCTTCCTCGCCGAGCGTCCAGCAACTTGTGCACCGTGTATGTTTCTCCTCCATCGATGAGCCTTGGAGGAGGAGGATTGGTCGGGGCAGGGGTGTGGATGGAAAACAGTACCAGTTTAATGCATGACACATGAAAGACTGGGTGGATACAGCTCATAGAGGCTGGTAGTTTGAGTCTAACAGAGACAGGGTTAATGATCTTCTCTATCACAAAAGGACCAATGAAGCGGGGGGCTAGCTTGCGACTTTCAGTCCTTAGTGCAATGTCCTAGGAAGAAAGCCAAACTTTTTGTCCTACTTTGTATTGCGGTGGAACAGAGCGACGACGGTTGGCCTGGCGACTCATCTCGTCAGCAGCTTTCAGGAGAGCGGAACAGAGTCTCCTCCCACGTCCTTCGGCACCTCTGAAGAAATTCCTGGATGTTCGAACGTCAACTTCGACCTCCTGTGAGGGGAACAGAGGTGGTTGGTAACCGAGACAAGCTTGGAAGGGGACACACCTGAGGCAGCCGTGGGAAGGCTGTTGATGGAATATTCGACCCAGGGTAGTTGTTCGCTCCAGTCCCCCTGATCTCGGGAAATGAGGCACCGAAGGACACTCTCCATCTGCTGGTTGGCCCTCTCTGTCTGCCCATTGCTCTGCGGGTGAAAACCAGAGGTTAAACTGACCGTTATTCCCAAGGTTTGGCAAAAGACTTTCCAGACTTGTGAGATGAATTGAGGACCACGGTCAGAGACAATGTCCGAAGGGATGCCGTGTATTCTGATTACGTGTTGGACGAGTAAGTCTGCTGTTTCTCTGGCAGAGGGAAGCTTGGGAAGAGGGACGAGATGAACTGCCTTGGAGAAGCGATCCACAATGGTTAGGATGACGGTGTTACCTCTGGAGGGCGGAAGGCCAGTGACAAAATCCAGTGCGATATTGGCCCATGGTCTGGAAGGTACCGGAAGCGGTTGCAGGAGACCAGCTGGTGCAGTGTGGGTGGCCTTGTTCTGGGCGCAGACCGGACAAGCAGTAGTAAAGTTCTTGACATCTATCCGGACCGTTGGCCACCAAAACCTGCGAGTTAGCATGGCTAAGGTCCGGTTAGCACCAGGATGGCAGGCGAGACGGGAAGAATGGGCCCACTGGAGAACTTCCGCTCGGAGGCAGTCTGGAACAAAAAGGCAGTTCTTGGGACAGTTAGTTGGTGGCCCCCCAGAAGGTTGTGACCTTCTGACTCGATCCTCCAATTCCCATACTAATGCTCCCACCACAACACGACTGGGTAGGATGGTTTGAGGCTCCTTGGGAGGGGCGTCAGGCGAAAATTTTCGTGACAGGGCATCAGGTTTCTTGTTCTGGGAGCCTGGGCGGTAAGCTAAAATGAAATTAAATCTGTCGAAGAACAGTGACCAACGAGATTGGCGGGAATTTAATCTCTTAGCTGTCTGGAGGTACTCCAAATTCTTGTGGTCGGTCCAGACCTGGAATGGAACCTTAGCCCCCTCTAACCAATGACGCCACTCTTCTATTGCCAACTTCACCGCCAGTAACTCCCGATTTCCGATGTCATAGTTACGCTCGGCTGGGCTAAGTCTGCGTGAGAAGAAGGCGCAAGGGTGTACCTTATTATCCTTGCCATTGCGCTGCGACAGGACTGCCCCTACGCCGGTGTTAGAGGCGTCTACCTCGACGATGAACTGCTTTTCAGGATCTGGCTGTTGGAGAACAGGAGCAGTGGTAAATCTTTGTTTCAGTTCCAGAAAAGCCTTCTCCGCCGAGGGGGTCCACACAAAAGGAACTTTGGGGGAAGTCAGAGAGGTCAGTGGAGCAGCAACGGTACTGTAATTGCGAATGAATCGGCGGTAAAAGTTAGCAAACCCTAGGAAGCACTGTAGTTCCTTGCGTGTGATAGGGGTAGCCCAATCCTTTACCGCCTTCACCTTCTCTTGGTCCATTAGGATGCCTCCTGGAGTAACCACAAATCCGAGGAAAGGGACTGTGTCCAAGTGGAATTCACATTTCTCTGGCTTGGCGTAGAGTTGGTTCTCCAGGAGGCGCTGCAGGACTGCACGAACATGACGTATGTGTTCCTCCTTAGAACGAGAGAATATTAATATATCATGTAGGTACACAAAAACGAATTGATTAATCATGTCATGCAGGATGTCGTTAACGAGGTTCTGGAAGACAGCAGGGGCGTTAGCTAGACCAAACGGCATGACCAGGTACTCGTAGTGCCCCCTAGCGGTGTTGAAGGCCGTCTTCCATTCATCCCCTTCCTTAATCCTGACGAGGTGGTAAGCGTTGCGTAGGTCAAGTTTGGTGAAGATAGTGGCATCTGCAACAGCTCAAAAGCAGAATTCATTAAAGGAAGGGGATATCGATTCTTTATAGTAATATTATTGAGTCCCCTGTAGTCAATACATGGCCTGAGAGATTCGTCCTTCTTGCTAACGAAAAAGAAGCCAGCGCCAGCAGGAGAGGAAGAGGGACGGATGATGCCAGCAGCCAGTGACTCCTCCACATATTTCTCCATGGCCTCTTGCTCTGGACGAGACAGAGAATAGAGACCCCCCTTAGGGGGCGCTGTGCCAGGTTGGAGATCGATGGCGCAGTCGTAGGGTCTGTGAGGGGGGAGAGACAGGGCACGAGACTTAGAGAAGACTTCGGCTAGATCCTGGTACTCACTGGGGACCTTGGACAAATCCGGAGTGAATGGGGGCTCACTGGATCCTCCCTCGTCCTGCTTGGCGGGAGCCTTGCGGAGGCAAGAACGCAGGCAATGAGTACTCCACTCAACCACCTGCCCAGTCCTCCAGTTGATGGTGGGGTTGTGTTGTTTCAACCAAGGGAGGCCCAGGACAATGGAAGCAGAGGAGGAGGTGATGACATGGAGCCGGATCTGCTCCAGATGGTTGCCGGAGACAATGAGCGTGAGTGGGGGCGTAATCTGGGTCACCTGACTTAGCGGTTGCCCACAAAGGCCAAGTGCTTGGAACAGGCGTGGTAGCTTCTGGGGCTGGAGCTGGAGCTGGTTGCACAGGTTGGCGTCGATCAGTTTGATGTCTGAGCCTGAATCAAACAAAACATTAGTAGTCAATGAACGCTTGCCAACAAGTAGAGTGACAGGAACCAGCCTCGTGGATCATTGTTATCTTGAGCCAGCTGTCCAATCCTCCCACTCACCCCCTCCTTTTTGAGTAGGGGACAACACTGGATCACGATGACCCGCCAGCCCACAGTACAGACATGCCCCGTGCACAGTCTCCTAGCTCGCTCTTGTGGCGATAACCGCAAACGGTCGACCTGCATGGGTTCTCCCAACCCCGGGGCTCGCCGGTCTCCTGGATAGGAGAGTCGCCCGAGGTGATCGAAAAGTTACCACGCAGGTCTGACCGTCCGGGGTTCTGAATGGCTCTGGCGCTCCCTCTTGCGCTGCTGGATCCGAGAATCAATCTGGATGGCCACTCTAATGAGCCCCTGCAGATCAGGTGGAAGCTCACGGGGCGCCAACTCATCCTTTATGTTCTCTGCCAATCCCGGTAGAACACATCAAACTGGGCGTCTTCGCCCAGTGTGTAGAGGCGACAACGAACGGAATTGAATGGCGAATCGGAGACACTGCAGCCGGCTTGCCGTAAACTCAGTAGTGCACTTCCTGCCTTTCGCCCCTAGTAGGAGCGGTCAAACACCTCCCTCATCTCCGCCATGAAATCTTCAATGGTGCGGGTGCAGGGGTGGCCAGCGTCCCACATTGAGGTTCCCCAGTCCCTTGCTCTGGTCAAAAGTGTGATGGCGTAGGCCACTCTGGAACGTGAGGTAGGAAAGGTTAGGGGCTGTAACTCGAATATGATCGAGCACTGGGACAGGAATGCTTTGCAGGTGGTGGGGTCTCCGTCATACTCCCCCTGGCGAGTAAGACGTGGCTCCCGAATGGGAGCTGCCTCTGCAGTGCGACTGCAGGACTGGAAGGGTGGGGCCCTGGGTGAGATGCTGTAAAGTAGCTCTCATCTCCTGCAAGTCGCGATGCTGCTGCTGAATGACGACCTCTCGTTGTTGATAAAGTCGCTGCAGTTCAGCAGTATCCGCTGGAGTCTGTACTGGTCGACTCATACTGAAAGGAACGGGCATAGACTCCAAGTGCAGTTCAGCATCGGCAGGGCGTTTATTGGGATTAACCAAGCTCATGGTCAAGACAGAAATGGATCAATAGCCAGGCAAACAGAGATATGCAGAATGGGCAGAATCGAAGTCAGGGGACAAGCAAAATGATCCAGTAACCAGAATAATCAGTCCGCACAAAGACAGTAACAAAGAGGGTTGAAACTAAGGGAATGGAAGGGGAAGGAAAAAGGAGTTGGATGGGATAAGGAGAACACAGGAGATACTAAACAGATGGATACAAAATGGGAATTAGGGAGAACGAAGTACTAATCAATCAAATCGCAATCTCACAACGCAATACAAACAATCAAATACAAGACTTACGGAGAATCACAAGAAACGAGCTTTCAACAATCGAAACGAGAAGAATAGCGCAGAAAGCGAGACTGACCAAGACGAGCTGTGGTAGAAACGAGTTGACAAGAAACTACGGAAAGTGGGTCTTTTAAACACAAACTAATTAAGTGGAATCCCAGCTAAACACAGGACAGCTGTAGAGAGAGGTGGAACTAGAAAAGCAAGGACGGTGATAGGAGAGAGAGGGAAACGGGTGGAGTTCTAACTCTAATCTAACTAAATACCCGTGCCTCGCTAAACTACTCTCAGGTGCGGATAGTCAATGAGAACAGCGAGAGAGAAGGAAGTGGAAACACCCAACCTAAATTACAGGGAAGAGAGTGTGATGAAAAAGACAAGATGCCATGAGACAGAAACGGAGGAAAACACTGAAGACCAGAGACAGAGCAATCATCCAGAAACACACATGCTCTAACGAATAAATATAATAAATATATAAATAATAGCAATACTAAAAACAAACAAGAAACATACTAAAAACTAGAAACTAAAACCAGAAACTAAAAACAAGCTAAAAACAAACATGCAAATCACTGATTTCTAACACATTCATATTGAATTTCTTGAGTCCAAAGTTTCTTTGCGTTAAAAATGTGATTATTTTATGATTTGACAGTGCCCCATTTTGAGGGCTCTGGGACTTCAGGAGCCACCTGGATAGCTGTCTTATTTGGCTTCTTCAGAATGGATAATTTAATATTTCATGCTCAGATGAAGAGTATTTGTGGTATAGCAGTTTATGATCACAGAAATTGTATTGTTTTAACCCCCAGCCATTTTTCAATCCTCAGTATAATTATTATTATTATTATTTTTTACAATTTCAATGCTGAATTTTCATGAAGATTTTTTATGTTTGCAGCCCCTTTTCTCAACCAAAATCATGAAAATTAACCAAAATATTATGGAATTCTACAGTAAATGCTGCAAGTATCTTGTCTCAGTTGAGCCATATTCACCCTCTCTATGAAGCTTAAATCTTGAATTATAAAGCATGAAATAGGGTAACACATAATTTGCCATATTTGGCCACTGCGCAAAGGGGTTAAATGTTGCTTTTGTGTGCTTTTTTTCACCTGAATTTGGCCAAAATGAAATTTTAAAATCACTTAATTCAATTCTGCATTTATTTGCATTTAACGGACCATCTCAATTGTTGTGCAAATGAATTAGTCCTTGAAAGAAGAGAAGTACTGAAGAAAACACATAAAAATCCATTTTGGTGTTTGTTATACCCCTGACCCATAAGGGGCGGGGGTATATAGTACATATTATAGAATTACGTCCGTCCTTCCATCCGTCTGTACCAATTTGTCTGACCGATTTCTCAAAAACTGCTCATCAGATTGCTTTGAAATTGCAGTCATACATTCTACACTTCATGGAAAGGTGCAGTGCCAGGTTTCATGAAAATGTGATGATTTTTTAAAAAAAATTACTTTTTTTTTTTCTCCATATTTTGAACTTAGAAAATTTACCACTACAAATGTTGTCCGACTGATTTCTCAAAAACTGCTCATCAGATTGTTTTCAAATTTCAGTCATCATTCTTTACTTCATGTAGAGGTGCAGTGCCAATTTATATGAAAATATGCCATATCCATCTGTCCGTCCGCACCAGTTTGTCCAACCGATTTCTCAAAAACCACTCATCAGATTGTTTTCAAATCGCATTCATGCATTCTACACTTCCTGTAGAGGTGCAATGCCGAATTTCATGAAAATGTGATGATATTTTCAAATTGTTTTCCATATTTTGAACTTAGAAAATTTACCACTGCAAATGTTGTCTGACCAATTTTGCGAAAACTGCTAACCAGATTGTTCTCAAATATACTTCATGCAGAGGTGCAGTGCCAATTTATATGAAAAAATTCCATAATCTCTTTAGTGCACAAGGGTCAGGGGTATTAGTGAGCTATGCTCACTTTTTCACTTCTTCCATATAATTTCTAATTGTTCAAAATGGGAAGAACCACTCAAATAGTAAGTGATTCCATACTTTTGAGTGGGAATGCAGTCTACTGCACTCTGAGTTTTTAAAGATTAAAGATTTTGCCTATTTTATGAAAACATGCTGAAAATTTGAAGAGAGGAGTGAATCCTCAAATTTTGTAAAATAAAAATGGGTAATTTTAAGTCAAATCACCTTGGCCTGTCATCCAACATCTCAGATGCAGCTCAAACTCTATCAGACGGTGTAGATGGATGAAAGAAAGGTTCTCTGATTTTTTTTTTTTTGAAAAATAGTTATTGATTTTGGTAATAATAGTTAATCTATATGGGCCATTTTAGCCATTTTGACTACAGATGCGTTTTAATGCTGAATAACTTCAAACTTATGATTTGGCAGTATTACTGATTAGGGACCAAGGAAAACAAAACAGCAATCAAACACCCCTAATTAAGCCTTAGGACCCCACAGTTCGAATATTTAACTGGACTGTATACAATATACGATTTGCATATAATTGCACAATGGCACATAGAGGTGAAATTATGAGATTAATTTCTGCATACTTGATAGATTTTTCCTGTTGAAAATTTTGAAATGATTTTTTTTTTCTTTCAGGGGAATTAAATCTACAGATTAAGTGCATGATAGTGGCCATGATGATGATGGGGACATTTAGTGGACTACGCTGGTGCTATGATGATGATATCGTTACATACATTTCCAATTTTGTGATATTATACAGTAATTCTCATAATTTAAAAGGTATTGAATGTTAATTAAAATGAATTAACTTAAAATGCCGGACTTGGCCCATATAAATTAAGTGATGGCAGATACACACAGAAATGCAAAGAGCAGAATTTTTGTCTTCCAAAATGTGTAAAAATTATTTCTTACAATTTTTTTCTCAACAAATCAATGGATAGTAAAATGTGCCAAAGCTTGTTTTTGATCCATTTCTTTGAGCACAGCCATGTCATAGCGTTTGCCAATCAGGAGAGTCCTGTGCCATCTCCAGTATGACATGAGAATGACAGCTGGTGTAAATGCAATGTGATTTAATGGAGCAGGTGTGTTTTTTTTATTTCTACTTTAGCAAACTTTACAAGCAGGCACAACCACAATGCCCCAATGTGCGGCTTTTGGATGTGTAAATAGAACATACAGTATGATTCAAATAGAGAGAGAGAGTTTTAAGTCCATTGAACTCATGTTTCAAAGGTTTCTCGTGTCAAGACCTGTCATACTAACAGTGCAGATCCACTATGCTGAAACTATCACTGACCAAAGAACCAACCACACTTTGTCACTTCCGGGAGTGTACGCTGGCGCAGTTGGCTGCCGCTGCTCTCCGGACCGGCGTGTTTTGTTTGATTTGTTCTACCGCTGTCTTGGACTACCTAAATTTCAGATCCTGATTTCTACCTCGAACTCGTGCAGTTGGAATCTGGCTGTTTGGATACTTTAACAAATAAAAGTCGAACTAACCTGCAAGCCTGTGTTTGTGCCCTTCTCTCTCCCGGGGTGCCAGCTGCTCCCTCCAGCCTTAACTTGAGCCCTCTCTGCCGGGGTCACCTCAGTTTCTCCTCGGCGTATGCGTGGGTAAGTCTCGCCTTGCTCATTGTTGTGCGCGGGGTGTAGCAGCTTGCCAGAGTGGGGCAGTAGGCTTTTCTCCCACTCTCTCTGGCAGGCGAGCGTATGTGGGTGCTTGGGCAAATGGCCTATCGAGGTTTCAATCTTGGCTGTGCGGTGTTTCGCTGATGTAGCCTGGTTGTCTATGGGGAGTTGAAAAAATGCACACTTTCCTGACCAGTGGGTCCGTCGCTGTCCTAAAGACACTGTGGATTATTACCTGCGGCTTTCTCCTTGCGTCGCTTTCAATGCCTCCTCTATACCCATCAACTGAGCTCTTTAAATGGCGCTCATCTTCCCCTCATCTCCCTGCTGAAATTCACAAACTCTGCATCAGCCTAGGCATTGCTCGCTACCCTCGCTACGTCCATCGAGCCTCTCGCCGCAAACTTCTTTATCAGGCTGGTGTTGCGAGTGACACCATCCCTACTATTATCTCAGCTCGCCAAAATTGCTTTTCGACCAGACGACACACAGATGGTGGCATTGACTCTCGTAATCTCCGTCCTCTGCCACCTGATCCAACTCTCATCCCAGCGTTCTGGAACCTGCGCCCCAGCATTACCAAGCCACCTCGTCCCCGCGGTGGTGCGAACCTATCGAATCTTCATCCTCTTACTTTTGCTGGGACTGTCTTGTCGAAGCCGTCGGCTCCATCTTCACCTGTCAGTTTTGCCCTCCTGAATGCCCGCTCACTGTCAAACAAGACTTTTATTCTAAATGACATAATTGCATCTCGTAAATTCGACTTTTTGTTTTTAACTGAAATCTGGCTCAATGCTGATGATAACTCGCCCCGCGGCGATCTCTGTCCTCCCCTGTATGCATCTTTAAATATGCCCCAAATTTCAGGCCATGGTGGTGGCTTAGCCACAGTTTTTAACAGTTGTTTTAAATGCAGATTCCTGCCTAGTCAGGTTTTCTCGTCGTTTGAGGTTCAACTGATTATGGTGAATGTTCAGACCCCCATACTTGGTGCGCTGATCTACAGGCCTCCCAAATCCTCCCCCAGTTTTATCAAGGAGTTTGGTGATCTTTTGTCTGTTATGGCCGCCAGGTCTGATAAACTGTTAATATTGGGTGATTTTAAAATACATATCTGCTGCCCTACTAAAGCAATGGTAAATGATTTCTTAACTCTCATAGAGTCATTTAATCTAGTTCAGTATGTAATGAGCCCTACCCACCAAAAGGGACATATCTTAGATCTGGTTTTGTCATCTGGCTTCTCTGTTTCTATCATTGACATTGTTGATATTGCTGTCACAGACCACTTCCTAATTTTATTTGAATCTACATGGTCATGCCCATCTCTCAAGTCCCCCCCAGCTAATTCTTTGGTACGCTCGATTCATTCTGCCACTGCCTCCTGCGTCTCTGATCATTTTAACTCTCACCAATCCCTCCTCTCTGACTTCATCTTCACTTGCACTGATACTGAAAAGTTAGTCACAGTTTTTAATTCCATCTGCACTGACACCCTTGACAAAGTAGCTCCGTTGAAATGTAAAAAATCTAGAAGAAACACTGCCACCCCCTGGTTAAATGAGACCACTCGCGCTCTCAGAAAAGCCTGCAGGAGGACTGAGCGCAAATGGAAGAAAGAAAAATTACAGATCACTTATGAATTATTACGTGAACAGTTAAAAAATTACCAGCAGGCTGTTAAACAAGCCAAAACTGACTATTACGCTGAGCTTATTCAGACTAAAGCACATAGGCCTAAAATGCTTTTCAGTACAATTAACTCCATACTAAACCCCCCTCTGCTTCAGTAACTCTTGCTCCCATGGTCAAAAACTGTGAGAGATTCTTAGACTTTTTTACTGAAAAAATTGACAGGATCAGAGCCAACATTTCTCCTTCAGCATCAGCTTTTTCAGAAATCTCCCATTCCTTAGTCAGCAAGCTTCAACATTTCACCCCTGTGTCGCCGTCTCAGTTATCCAAGGCTGTCTCTAGCCTGAAGGGCTCCTATTGCCCCCTTGTTGTCATCCCCCCTCGCCTTTTTAAAGAGGTTTTTGACACAATCTGCCCTATTGTCTTAGCTATAATAAATTGTTCTTTGAGGTATGGCATAGTCCCCTCCTGCTTCAAGCACGCCTCTGTTCAGCCTCTGCTGAAAAAGCCTACACTAGATCCGTTTGATCCCGTAAACTATAGGCCAATTTCTAAATTGTCATTCATCTCCAAGATTTTGGAAAAAGTATTGTCTTCACAGCTTGCAGACCATTTGACTACACACAGTATTTTTGATAAGTTTCAATCTGGTTTTCGAGAGTTACATAGTACAGAATCCGCCCTGCTGAAAGTCCAAAATGACATCCTCCTATGCCTCGACTCTGGCTCCTGTGCCATTCTCGTCCTCCTGGATCTCAGTGCCGCTTTCGACACGATTGATCACAACATCTTGCTAGAACGGCTAAGAGAGACTGTTGGACTACAGGGCTCTGTGTTGAGCTGGTTTTCTTCTTATCTCACTGAAAGAACCTTTTCTGTCTCCCTGGGTACCTGTTTCTCCTCTACTGCTGTCATGAGTTGTGGGGTCCCTCAAGGGTCCATTTTAGGGCCCCTGTTATTCTCACTCTACATGTTACCCCTCAGCTCTATCTTGGAGAAGCACAACATTCAATACCATTATTATGCAGATGAAACCCAGTTTTATTTCCCCATTTCTCCCAATAAAACCACTAATTTTAGTACGTTGTTTGCCTGCCTTGATGAGGTCAAATCTTTGATGGCAAACAACTTCCTGCAGCTAAATGAAAACAAGACGGAGGTAATACTCTTTGGCCCTTCTAGCTCCATCTCTGGGCTGAGCAGTAGTCTTGGCCCCCTGGGTGCAAACCTTCATATGGTGGTCAAAAACCTGGGGTTCTGGCTAGACAGCTCACTGAATCTAAATAAGCAGGTCAGCAGTGTGGTGAGTGGAAGTTTTTATCAGTTAAAAAATATTGACAAGATAAAAGCAGTTTTAACTCGAGTTGATCTGGAAAGAATCATTCATGCCTTCGTCACATCCAGATTAGATTATTGTAACTCATTATACTCTGCTAACTCAATCTAATATCGCTAGACTGCAGATGGTACAAAATGCTGCTGCACATCTCTTAACTGGCACCAAAAAGAGGGAGCACATTACGCCTGTCCTCGCACAACTTCATTAGCTCCTCGTGAAGTTCAGAATTGATTTTAAGATTTTATTATTTGTTTTTAAAGCCTTGAATGGGCTTGCCCCCCCCACATTTCTGATTTGCAAACCCCTTACTCCTCATCCCGGTCACTCAGATCTGCTTCCCAACATCTTCTTTCTGTCCCAAACTCACGGCTCAAGACGAGGGGTGACCGTGCTTTTTCAGTCGCTGCCCCTAAAATCTGGAATAACCTCCCACCTCATATTAGATCCAGCCCCTCTATTGAATGTTTTAAATCTAATCTTAAGACCTATCTTTACTCCATTGCTTTTACCTAAGTTTTTCCTTTTTGCTGTTTTTATTCTTTTATCTTTTATGTCTCTTAATACTTTTATCTTTTTGTTGTTTCATTGTTTTGTTTTATTATGTGGCTGCACTACTTTATTTTATTATGTGCCTGATATTGTTGAGTCTTTGATTTGAATCTTATGATGCACTTTTATTCTGTTCTTGTCCTCCTTTTTAATCCTGAGTTTCTTGAGGTCTTCATGTTGCACCGAATTTTGAGTATGATGCACTTTTCTCGGCTTTTGATTATACTATCTCTGTAGCCTGTACTGTGGAAAGTATCGACTTGTAAAGCACTTTGGGTCCGCATCTGCTGTTTTTAAAAGTGCTATGTAAATATATCTGACTTGACTTGACTATGCAACAAGGTTACTCAAGTAAGTTAACGTAATGCCTAACGTAAACTTGCTGCGCAAATTTAATGTTCTTGCGGAAGTATTCTGCAGACCAAATGATCAATTGTATGGAATGATGCGTGAGATAACGTCGAATAGCAGGTCTTGAGTAAACTTGCGGTTGAAAATGGGCATGCAGGAAGTTTTCCAGCTTGTTGGAAGAAAAGTTAACCATGCAACTTGATGAATATTTGCCTTAGAATACTGATTGGGAAGATCCACTATGCTGTAAGGTTACGCATGTAATGCAGTAATTTGCTGCCAATGTCAGATTATCTCTTTCAATATTCAAAAACAAACAGATTCACCTAAAGCTAAATAATTTAGCAACATGTGCACATTTTCTTGAAAATTGAAAGTCTCCCACAATGTTTCCCTTGCCAGGCTATGTTTGATTGTGCAATCATTGAAGGGAACAACAAAATTGAGGGCATGGGCTGTCCTGGATGGAATTAGGGTACTCTATTAATGTTACCTTCTCAACATTACGTGATAATAAAGGTTAAACTGCAGACAGTGTGTGTTAGCTCAGTACTGCCACATACATTGCCAGCTAAGTAATACAAAATCTACAAAATTATAATGATGCAGCATTTGGGATTTTTATTTTTCAAAACAGCTGTGCTGTATTTACACTGCATTTACACTTTGCTACCACCATAATGCCACTTATATAGGAAGCTAGCATATCCTACATTAAACAAATAACATTATGAAGTGTTGTGATTTGGTGTTCACACATTCAAAGTGCATTAACCAAAAAAACAAAAACAAACAACAACTCTGTTCAGGTAGATATATCATTTCAGGGCTGGCATTAAGCAAAAATAACTGCGTAGCAAAAACGTTACGCAGTCTCTAGAAGGCTGTAGCATTTTGTAGCATTTTTCAGAACTGTGTAGCAAAAATAAAACTTAACAAAAATGTCTGTAAATGCATTTTAACTTTTTATTTGCAACTCTTAGAACACTTTGCTAACAGTACTAACACTAATCAAAATAGCCTAATGAAGACCAAAGCAGTTGAGTTACAGTACCATTGCAGTGTTAAAACTACTTGGACTCACCAACTGGGTCCCACCTACAGCTAACATGTAGTAACTCAGTAACTGAATAGGAATTAGTAAGTTTTAGTTGATTCTACCTAAGCCACTCACCTGGCTCAGGCTGTGAATGAGTGAATATTCAGGACTGATTTTTATCATACATTATATTTTTACTGTGAAAGAAATTAATACTGGTAATTAATATGACCCAAGATGAACATTTAATTATTAAAATAAAAATTGTCAGCTGCCAGATAGCTCATTCGGTAAAGCATCGGAAGTGACTATCACGTCGTGGGTTCGATCCCTGCCTCGTACCAGCCGGCAGTGGTCGGCAGCTTTTTCACAGTAGCGCACAATTGGCTATTGCACTACAGGGTTGCAAATTGGGAAGGGACTGCCGGGAATAGATGCCTTGTTCGTTGCTCAAGCACCTCCTGTTGGCCAGACGGGCGCTCGTCAGGAAGATTCTAAGCCTGTTCATGTCCGGGTATCCTCTGCCCTCGTTCTGAACTTGCAAAGATTCAACCAATGAGTGTAAAGAAGCAGCAGGCTGACAGGCGGTGCTTTGGAGGACAGCCGTGAACTGTCTTCACTCTCCTGAATTGGCAGCAAGGGGTCGCATACGAGCAAGCCTTGTACACAGTTCACCAACTGGGCATTCCAGACTCGGGTGGGATTGGAGATGCCAAATTTAAAAAAATAAATAAAATAAAAATAAAAATAAAAATAAAAAATTGTCGTAATCTAGAATAAAGAGCACTACAGGAATTCAAGGTACAAATACAAATATACATATGTTCAAAATATGAAAACAGCATTCCTTAGACATAAATATATAACTTTTATATATCAATGTACAGTTAATTTAAATTTAATTTTTTGAATTTTAACTATAAAGCATTTCCTGAAAACAGACCCGTAAACAAAATAATAATTAATTAAATAATGGTCGTGCTTGTTGGCTGATGTGTGACACCAGTCCAGTGTTTTTTATTTCATTTTATTGAGTGGGGCATATACACACGTACAGCGTTTGATTGCGCAATTCCCCCGCCGATTCCTTACACAAGATGGCAGACGTGTCTCACGTTTTGCGGTTGGTTCAGCCAATGACGTTGTCCACTCTATTGTTTGCTTTAGCTCTGCGGGCAGGACTGACGCGGAGGTAGGAAAATAATGGGGTCATTCCACTTGATACCACGATTTCAGAGTCACGCCGTTAGGTTATTCATAGTGCGGTGGCAGAGGCCGATCAGGTCGATATTAAGAAACTGTAGGAGCCCGTTTTTGTTCAAAAAATGTGCTAAAACTTTTATTCACATTATCCGAAGACTGTATCGCAAAATTTGCGCTGGAGATTTCAAAAGCCCGTCGCAGATTGACGCATTTAAAAAAAACTGATTGCATTTTGCGATGAGATACCGCTTATCGCCAGCCCTGCATTTCATTATGAAGTGGAACAGTAGCTACATACATAGCTATAAGATGTCACATTGTGTTTCAATATTAACCAAATACAAGCTAGCTTACTAGCTAGCCAGCTAATCGAAAGCAGCCTTAGTTTACCATGCTTCCTGTACCAAAAGCTATAAGTGGCTATCGAGTTATTATACCAAAACTATTCATCATATACTGTAAAATACATTATAACATTCATATCGTGACCACTAATCATTTTATAGACTTGGGTGAAGTAAGAGATGGGCAGAAAGGAATCACTGGAGCTCCACTTTCGTTCACACATTTGCACCGCTCTTCTGTAGTGATGTATTAGTCGTGAATGAATTGCTCCGTTGTGCCGGCTCCTTTATGTGAAAAATGAGACCCAGCTCTGGTCTCAGAGCCATTTTTTTATTCATACATGACAGAATAATAGGTTGTTATTTATGCCTTGCTGTTCTGCCTTGGGCACTCAATGCATTAACTTACCAGCTCTTTGGGGTCTCCGCTAGGAGGCCAACCACAAGCGAATGGGTTTGGACAACAGAGCATATGGGAAATGTGGGACTCTCATGCACATTTTTTTATGTACAGGCCAACCCTAGACTGAGCTGTAACAGTGTACACCATCTGATAAAGCTTCAGCAACAACTGGGTTGATGGGTGCCAAAACCTTGTGTCTTCTCGTGGCTTGACGTGGAATTCCCAAAGTAACACTTCTTGGAGGTGAACAGGGCTGATTGTGGCAAATGCCTGTGCTTGACTGTCTCTTGTTGTCCACAGAGGAGCCCCAGCCAGAGCTGATGCTAACTACCACGCGCAGTCGGGCCACTGTTGCGGGGCTGGACTCACAACAGGAGTATGTACTGCAGATCTTGGTGCTTAACGGGACGGAGGAAAAACTCATCGCCAAGAGACGCTTCACCAGTAAGGACAGAGATGAACATTGTGACTGTGAGGAGGGAGGGCAGAAAGGAGAGCGTAGGAGAAAGAGACTGGATCATTTAGGGATGGAAAGAAGGGTAATTTAAAGAAAGAAAAATATAAACTAAAAGGAAGAAAGAGAGAAAGAGAGGTGTCATGAGTATGCAGAAGGAGGGAAGAGCACAGAGCTCTCTATATCTCATTTTGGAAGTTAAACATTTTAATTTTTTCTCTGTTAGTATAAATGCCACTCTTCTATTTTCAGGGATGTGATTTGGGTGAAGTGAAATTATCTGAAAATTTAGCCAGGGGCCCCCAGCTGGGTCCAAGGCAGCGCCCTGGTGGGGGGACAAGGGGAACGAAGCCCCCCAAAGCTCCTGGATTTTAGTCATTTTTACTGCCAGAAGTGTACTAAGAATTCAATATAATAATGAAAAACAGAATTATAATCCAATGTATATTCAAGCCAACAAACATGCAATCTTTGATGTCTAGGTCAACTCAAAAGTAGTCACAAGCTCCAAGCTTTTAAAGAATTTAATCTGCCACTATTGCACTCACATAAAAGTAAAATAACATTCATTAAGTATAGCCAATATATCAATAAAATCATTGACTTCTTAGTCAACTCCAAAATCATATCACAAAGTCACATGTTCATGGAATTTTTTGAATTTAGACTTCCCTAAATGTACTGTGTAATAGCAAAAATGAACACATTAGAAAATAATCACTGTAGATACACAGCACCAATAAATCTTTTTCTTTATCCAATCATCTGTAGAAACCATCCATGAGTTCTGTGAGTATTTTCAGCTTCCAATTACTGACTACAAACACAATCCTGATGGAACTCCTGGAAATATGTATTACATATTAACCTAATTAATAAGCCAAACGGCAACGGAAAACAGTGTCACTAACCAGCCACGTTTGGCTATATTCGGTGTCCAGTGACGCTCCATTTACACAAAAAAACAAAAGTGAAACTAAGAGGAAGGGCTTCCGTCGAGGTCCTGAAGCACCTTTAATTATACGACGCGATAGAGAAGTTGCGTGTCGTAGTGGTATCGTTCGCTAATATTGCTAAAGGTCATGGATTAGCTGGGCAGCTGATGAAATAACCATGATTTAGCTTCGGAGCTAGACGCCCATCTGCGTTAGCACTGATTACCCGTGTGTATGCTGGCTACAGTAACCAATTAATTCAGCATTCACCGAAGTCAAAATGTAGGGTGATAATGTTTCATATCAAAATGTGCGAGAGTGAGGTAGGAAAATAAAAGTCCATCAGGTTTGTCGGTAAGGTTACGTAATGCAATGTTATGGTTTGACTGGCCGCGAATTTTTTTTTCCTGAACCTTTCAGGCAGTATGGTAGACTCTTGTCCAATCAGAGATCGGCGCGAACATGACGTCATGCATATTATTCAAATATCAGAAGTTGTATGGCTTTGTATTTGACAGTTGTCCACTCGCAGGGCAAGAATAATCAAGTGGCAATTGAAGAGACGGCTTCTCTCCCCCATGCGATCTAACTGCGACAAAATAATGGGCAACATTCAGTACAGAAAAATAATTTAATTATAAATAGGTCTATGCACTGGCACTCAGAAACGGTAATTTTTTTTCCAGCGAGAGCGGCATTTCAGAACTCTTTTTGCGAATGAAGGTAATTTCAAGCAACGCCTGTTTTTGCAGCAGGGTCACGCAACTTGCTGTAAAAATAGACAGCTGTCCAATTGGAAAATGTAATCGGATCTAAACCACGCATTTTGTCACCAGAATTACCTTCATTGGTAATTGCGAGTGTGAAGTGTAGGCCTCGCTAGCTAGGCTAGGCCCACTTGATTCATCATCTCTCCTGCATGCAACACGCGCAAGCAGTGTCAATGTGGTAGTACAATGGCCTATGTATTCAGGTATTGTTTGTCAGGTTACGTACATGCGTCTACACCAAGTGGCAGTTTACATATGTTTATTGATGTAGGCTAGGCATAGCCTGCGAGCAGTCTGTCTTGTTTGCGATGGCGGAGAGAGGGTGAAGAGAGAGCCTGCACGAAAGCCAGGGGTTCTTAATTTCCGCCCCTAACAAGCGGTCAGCGTGGTCAGACTAATTAGGTCTATGCATTGGCAGTCAGCAACGGTAATGTCTTTTTTTTTTTTTTTTTTCTCCAGCGAGAGCGGCATTTCAGAACTCTTTGCGAATGAAGGTAATTTCGGCGACAAGTATTTACACCTGTTTTCGCAGCACGGTCACGCAACTTGCTGTAAAAAATACAGCTGTCCGATTGGAAAATATAAACGGACGAAACCACATACTAGTCACCAAAATTTCCATCATTCGCTGAAGAGTTCTGAAATGAGAGCCAGTACATAGACCTAATTATAATTAAATTATTTTTCTGTACTGAATGTAGCCCATTATTTTGTAGCTTTTAGATCGCATGCGGGAGAGCAGCCGTGTCTTCAATTGCCACTTGATTATTCTTGCCCTGTGAGTGGTCAACTGTCAAATACAACGCCATATAACTTCTGATATTTGAATAATATGCAAGACGACATGTTCGCGCCGATCTCTGATTGGACAAGAGTCTACCATACTGCCTGAAAGGTTCAGGAAAAAAAAAATTCGCTGACTGGCCATACTACCGTTAATGGGAGCTGGCGAAGGTGCGTGAAAAAGCTAAAACGAGCACCCGACCTCACTCGCAGGGGAATACTGATAAACACTGAGCCAACAGCGCAACTTCCCAGCGGTGAACAGCATTTGTCTCGGTGAGGTACATAAAGGGATGCAGCAGTGTTCAGCCGTCGACCACTCACGCCACTGAAACTTAGGCTACTAGACTGCTTCATCCTCACTCCACTAGCCTAGTGGGCTACACAAAATACAAGTATACTGACTATTAATTATTATTACTATACTATACTACAAGCTATCTGTCGCCTCGAATATCCGCAATATCTCCGTCTTTGTTTTCCGCAGTGTTGAAACTTGCCGCCATGCGGCACCGCCCGCACTCCACACAGCATGACGCTTTGACCGAAGTGCCTTAGCTGTCTAATTTGAAAATGGAAGTTCGTGGAACGCATCGTGCATAAGGTCAATTCAGTTACGGAAGTACTAAAAGTCGGAGTGCTGTAGATACAAAATCGGATTTTCATGACTGAAAAATAGGAGTTTTAATTTTTTAATTTTTGGAGATTAAAAAAGCGAACTCCGCGAATTAGCGGAAAAATCACATCCCTGTATTTTGATCTCGCTCAGGTTTGACTTGTCAGCGCTGGCAACTGTCCAGTCTACAACATGAAGATTACAAAAACATCAATTGTCTATATATTTGTAAATCTGATAAAATGCTGGGAATATATGGCATCTATGGAATGTTCAGGAATTAGACGAAAAGAATATGCAGCTCCAAGGCAACTTAATTTGTTTACTTGTTTGATGTATGTAGGCTTTGGCACTAAAATAACTTTACTCTTAAAAATGATTTAGGTGAATTTGATTAGCAACTTCACGTTTCAGGTGATGTATTAGTATATTATTAATATATTGGAGAAATGGTATGACAACTGCATGCTCCCAGCTAAACTTGCAAGTCTAGCCATTTTGGGGGAAAAAAAAACTGAAGCTCAATAGCTGTGACTGCCATTGTTCATGCTGAGATCTAAACAGCAAGCATAGCTTCAGCCCCATTTTGTGGCCCCTTTCAAAATCACATGGTGGATGCATCTCTCCTTCTCACACTTTTTGGTAAAAAGCAGGAGATTACATCCAAGTTACATAGGAGTTATAGTTCTGGCAGTTTTTTTGAACCTATGTAATGCCATAGAGAAGTTATCTGTGCCTCTTGGTTGCCTGAAAAAATGTGGCCCATGAAAAAATACAGTCACAATCACAGAGGGAGATAATTATATGTAATTGCTGGTGAAGTTTATTGGTGATGCTCTTTTTGGTTTTCTTTCAGCATCTGGGTATTATGCAGCATGTTGACAGGCTGTAATTGATGCTCATAACCGCAGATTCCTTTGGCCTCATTTCTTTAGAGAGGAAGTAGACAGCAACAGTATTATTAATGTACGAAGAGGTCATAAATGTTCATTGCCACTGTACAGATTGGTGTCAAAAGTGCAAAAAACACACAGACATGCACACCACATGCCCCAAACTCTTGATAAAACCCAGCACGTACATGTTGAGGGAAAAGTATTTTCCGGTGCATCAGCAATATACAGTGCCTGACAAAAGTCTTGTCGCATAAGGACATAGTAACTAAAAATAGCATATAAACTTTATTTCTAACCAATCAATTGTTACAATAAATGGTCCATTTTAATGTCAAGGGCTTTCACATTAATAATTTGGTGAAAAATGAAACCGTCAAAAAGTGTTATGATGTTCACAGCTTGGCCAAGCCCATAACATCTGTTTTTACTAGGACAAAAGTCTTGTCGTCCCTTCAGATGATGCAACAAATTGCAGATTAGAGTTTAACCTATGACAAATACTGTAATTAACACATTCCCAGATGTGTATAGAAATAACCCCAGCACACCAGACTTTCATATGAGGTGCGACTAGACCTCTGACAACATACCAAAGATTCAACCACAGACCAAAGTGCTGATCATCAAGAGCCTGAAGACTGAGTCTGCTGCTGAGGTGGCAGACATCTTTAATGTATCCAAATGTCAAGTGGAGGGGATGAGAAAAAGATTTGAAGAAACTGGTGACGTTCATGGCAAGCGCAGGTCAGACAGACCTCGATATGACAACTGTTTGAAAGGACCGTTTGTTGCTTCAACTGTACAAGGCTAGCCCTTCTTCAACTACAGCGAAGCTACATGAGGAAATGTCACCAAAAAATCCCGGTATCTACAAGAAGAGTTTGTCAAATTCTCTCTCAAAGTGGTTTTCATAGCCAAATTAGTACACAGAGGTCTGCATTAAACAGAAAACAAAAAACCTGCATTGCATTTGCCAAGGTCCACAGCCCACAGAAAGGATTGATACTGGAAAAATGGCTGAAAGTTTATTTTTCTGGTGAATCATCCATTGAACTGCATGCCAGTCACCGTACAAGACCTGCTGGAACCGTCATGGACCCAAGATTCTCCCAGAAAACAATCATGTTTGGTGGAGGAAAAATCATGGTTTGTTGTTACATCCAGCATGGGGGTGTGAGAAAGATCTGCAGAGTGGATGGCAACATCAACCCCCTGAAATATCAAGAAGTTCTTGCTGCCCTACTTATACTGCTGCTCCTTCTCATTCTTCTGCCTCCATGTCACAGTTCCTTAAAGCGAAGAAGGTGAAGGTACTCCAGGATTGGCCAACCCAGTCACCTGACATGAACATTATTGAGCATTTCAGGGGTAAGATGAAGGAGGAGGCTTGGAAGATGAAACCATAGAATCTTGATGAACTCTGGGAGTCCTGCAAGACTGCTTTCTGTGCCATTCCAAATGATTTCATCATCAAGTTATCTCAGTCATTGCCAAGGCGTATGGATGCAGTCCTCCAAGCTCATGGGAGTCATACGCAATATTAATTCTTTTTTCCAAGGCACCATGGCTTTATGTTCTGATATACTATTCAAAAAAAGTAGGGGATATTGGATTTACAAGTACCATGAAATGCAGATCATGAGGTCAGGGAGGAAACAAATGACATAAAAACATTAAGGTCAATTTATTCGAAACCCTGTGTACAGTCAGTAAAGGACAGATTCTCCAGAATAAGGGTCCATGGTGGGTCACACAGCAAATTTACCACCATTGTGAAACAGAGTCAGTAAAAACCCCCTCGGTTGGCTAGACAAGCTCGACCGGGGCGTGGCATACTCCTAACGAGACGCCCCAGGTCATTTTGGGGAACGTTATTCCATTCCTGTTGCAATGCTTTCTTGGACATTGGCAGGAGGTTGTTGACGTTGGCGTAGTTTTTGTCCAAGCATGTCCCAGACATGCTCGATGGGGGAAAGGTCCGGACTGAGTGCTGGCCATGGTAATGTGGTGATATTCTGCTGCTGGAGGTAATCTGTAATGATCCTGGCCCTATGACATCTGGCATTGTCATCTTGGAAAATGAAACGGCGGCCATAACGACGTGCAAAAACGGCACAACATGGGGTGCCAAGATGTTGTCCCGGTAGTACTGCCCTGTGACACGCCCAGCAACAACATGCAAGTCTGTTCTGCCGGGCAGCAGTGATGCCTCCCCACATCATTACAGATCCAACCCCATACGGATCATGTCTAATGACGTTAACGTCATGGAAACATTCGTTACGTCGGCGCCAAACCCTCCTGCGCCTGTCAAGGAAGTCCACAGTGAACCTCGACTCATCTGAGAACATTACGTTGTTCCATCGGCGATTATCCCAGCGTTGATGATGACGACACCATTGGAGTCTGGCCCTAATGTGACGATCCCTCAAACAGGGAATGACACGAGGACGCCGGGCGTGTAAGTGAAATCTGTGCAGACGATTCCTGATGGTCTGGCCACTCACTACCAAGCCAGTATCCCTTTGAAGTTGAGACCTTATCTGATTTGCTGTTACCATACGATTTCTCAAGACAATAGTGCGGATGAATCTGTCCTGAGCCTGAGTTGTTGCCCTTGGTCAATCGGATCGTGGTCTATCCTGAACAGACCCTGTAGCACGATGTCTGGACCATAATCTGCTGATGACAGACTGGGAAACATTCATTGCCCTTGCCACAACGACCTGTCTTGTGCCAACCTGTAGCATGCCAAGGGCACGAAACCTCTCCTCCTGTGTTAGGCGGCGATGGTCTCTGTTTAATTAACGACTTCAACCACTGATAATCTGATGCTTTCTTTCAAAAATCTTCCTTTACAGTGGCTCTAACCTTCCAATTCAGAGTCATGCAAATTTGTGGCACAACCCCTTGATCATCAATAGCATCCCGTGCAGATCGTGAGAGTGTCATTGATGCGTTTGGGTGATGAATTTCTTTTGGAAATGCTTCCTCAGTAAGGAACTATACAACATGGTTTCGATCCCTTTGTATATGTGAAAATTTTGATCTCAAAATAAAATATCCCCTACTTTTTTTTTGAATAGTATATTATGGTGGCATATTTGTGTATTCAAAATAAAGTGTATGTATAATTTCCACATTTTTTTTCAATGCGACAAGACTTTTGTCCAAGCAAAATCTGACCTTTCTGTACAAATTAAATTATAAAACTCAATCAATGACACAAAACTCTATTTTGGTATATTTCGCATAATCTAGAGGGCTTTGCCTTTCATATAAGCCATTTTTGATTCCAGTTGATCGACTACAAGTCAGGTTATTATTTGTTGTTCCTGTAACTTGGATAAGTGACAAGACTTTTGTCAGGCACTGTACTGTGCTGTTCTAGTCAATGATCTGTATTACCAGAACATGACAATTTATTATTGCTTGTCTAATTACTGCACCAACTACATGGAGAAAGAGCTTGTATAAATTTTTAATCATTATGCATTCATTCTTTTTGGGACAAGAGATGCTTTATTGTACAATACACAATTGTCAGTGTAAAATCAACTTTTGTGCCCTATTTTCATAAATGCATTTGCCAAACGCAAATGCTCATGGTATTGCAGATCCAAATTGGGCATATCTAACTCTATTCAGGTAATGCAGTGACAGGAGACAATAGCGCAGCTTTGGCACTTTTGTCAAAAGTTTTGGACTAAGAAAAATTAATCACCTGTGGTTGTGGTGGGGGTTTAATTGGTTCCTTTAAGCCACAACAGATTAGTCGCTGTCATCCCCTTTGAAACTACAGTGTTAACACTGTAGCGAACTGGCAATTTCTGCAGGTGAAGAACACGTACCAAACTTGTGCCACTCCTGCTTCCTGTGGTCCTCTGAGAACCATGCTCAATATAGTAATGTTTGAAGGCATTCGGATGTATAGAGGTCAGTTCACCCAGATATGCGTTTTGTATGAAAAAATGGGGGCGATTTAAATCATATCCAAAACGCCACTCATAGTATTAAAACTAGAGCGAGACTGAAGTTCATTATAAATATTTCCCCCGTTTTCATGTATAAAAATACCCTTTCACCTTTGCCTTCACATTAGACCCCACTGACATTTTGTAGGCATTATCTATAGAGTACATAACGGCAATGAAAATGGGTAGGAAATATACAGACCAAACAGCAACATGATTTGCATTAAAAGGTGTTTTGGGTGAGTCAAAATACGAACGAGGTCTGTGTCAGGAAAACTGCACGAGCACTAGCTTTATGGATTGAAACACCTCCTCTTGCACTGTCCAACTCCTTGAGATGTGACGCTTTTACTTTAGAGGGGGAAACTACGAAACTGGGAAAAGGCTTCAAATATTTCCATTTGCAATGGACAAAACTGTGCACAATGTTATCGCCACCTGTTTCCCTTTGTGAAGGCAGGAAAATAGAGCACTATGGGCCTGATTTACTAAGATCCCAAATAAAGAGCGCTAAATTGCGTGTGCACACTTATAGATTGCACGTGTAGTTGGTTTGCCTGTTGAGGGTAATGTACTTAGATTGCCAGCGCAAATGACAACAGGCGCAAAAGTGCTCGGGACCACCCTATTTAAATGAGGATTTTGCGTGAGTCAATGGTTTTAGCCATGGACAGTGTGAGAGAGGAGACTGACCGCATGGAGAATGTGAGAGAGCAGACTGAACGCAAGCACAAAATTTAATTTTAAGCCATAGAATTGGAGGTGTTAGTGCAAGAGGCGAATAAACATATTTTGGAGTTACAGCCAAAGAAATCTTAACATAACCAGGAGAAACGCAATACGGGAGGCTATCTGTGACAAGGTCAATGCTGTGGGGAAAACAAGAAGAACACCGGATGAAATTAAGAAAAGATGGCAAGACATTAGAAGAAGAACAAAGGAAAAAATCGCCAATAATAAAACCTCGGCAAAAAAAAAAAAAGGTGGGGGACCGGCGGAGGAGAACCACAAACTGCAAACCGAGGTAGGCCCATACTAGTACAAACACGCATTTCTCTTATTTGATAGCCTATATTTAATTTATTCAGATATGTACCAAGTAAAAAATGAATGTGCGTCATGTGAGAACGTTTAGTTGAACGTGCACTAAAAAAGCGTAATGTCATGATTTACAAAAAGTTTTTTTTGCTTATGCATTTCCCAGAGGATTTTATTTTCCAGCAGGGGTGCAGAATAGGGATTAATATTTTTCCCGAAAATGAGACATTTTCTATCCCGGGAAAAGAAGGCACAACTTGTTTCTGAGGTATAATTTTGGCTAGTGTTCTATAACATTGGTCATAGTTCAGGAAACACCATACTCAGTTTTTGAATTACCCCGTTGCTTCCAGGGGTCCCATAGGTCAGCGGCAGACAGCCCCCCACCCTGAAAAAAAGCAGTTCGTTTTTAATACAGCAAAAAAGCCATTTTATTTATGTAAAAAACTAAAGACACGGCAACTGTAAAGCGCAGCCTGCGTCACAGATGGCACTTTCAGCGCGCATCAAACATTTAAAACAATATAGCAAACAGCACGAAATTATTTCATGTAACGATATAAAAGAATCATTTGCAACAGTCACAGCAAGTTGTAATCAGTCGTCGCAGCGCGCATAGAAAGAATAGAAGGCCTAGACAAACCATTTACTGTATCAAGTCAACTGAAAGTTTTGCAAGCTTACAATATGTTGTTTCGTTTTTTGTAGTTCCATGCGCATTTTGTCAGTACCCCCTAACATTTTAGTCACCCATCATAAAACGATATCCAAAGGCAAAAAGCAAGATATGCCACGTAACTGAGTTAACATAAACAGGAAGTGATATCTATGTAATCGCAGAACTTGTCACAAACACAGACGGTCAGATCCATTTTCATCACCTGCTTAACAGAACATGTGAATATTTGCTTTGAGAATAATGGTATTGCTTAATAAAAAAAAAATCTAAGCCAATGGCTAAGCCTCCATTTGTTTCGAGGTTTCTTTTTCTAGTTACATAAGCAAGGGTGCTGCATATTTTTTTTTCAGCACACCTATTGGAGGTAGTCCCAAAGTAGCCTCTTAGCCTCTTTCTTGGCTTCTTTGCTCTTCTTCCAGGCAGTTGAAAGACGACGTCCTACTTTAAGCCATGACTTCACGAACGGTATTTGAAATGGTCCAAAGGAGCCCCGATAATGTCAATAAAAAGCAGCGCAGTTAGGCTGTGCTCCATTGAACGATTTCGGGCCTTGCTGTCAATGTCATTGAGCGCAGAGAATCCCCTCTCCCACTCTGCTGAGGTGGGTAGAAAGTCTAGAAATGTTTTGCTTGCGATGACAAGTCTCCTCAGACAGTGTCCCTCTGCTATCCCTTGAAGTTTCCAGTCCCGATACTCGTCAACAGCCTACCTGCATGGCTTCCCAAGCAGCTTGGCTAGGTTGTCAATCTCGCGCTCTCCAAATAAAACCAGTTCGTTACAATCAGCTGGCCAGTATCGTGTGTCCAGTGGTTTTAGCATCTGCACAAGATCTGAGTCGGGCAGGCGGAAGGAAAAGTGTCGTTGATAGCTCAGCATTAATGCTGATTCACACAATAAATGAATTGAGCGGGCCCCACCGGACATTAATTTTGTGGAACCAAGAATGCCCTGACCAGAACTAAGGGGGCCGGGCACTACCGAACCTCGTAATAATTCAAACCATGACCATACTTAACAAAGAGACATATGGGTCCCAAACATGACTGATTTTGTATTATCTGGTGGCATATATAATTATTGAGGCACAAAAATGTAATTTCAACATTTATCAATATTTTAACAGTATAAACTGCGCAAGGCGCATGCAGCTTGACATTCGCTGCAGATGAAAGGTGAAAACGCCTGTGATCTGTCGCTGTCTGTCAGAACAGCCTCATGGAAATGATATTTTACAATTCTTCATATTATAAACTAACGAAATTTGTTAAGGCAAGTACTTTGCTGCTTTCAAAGGCATGGTTTTGAGCTCAGATAGATTCCATAATCTGCTCGCATTCAGACGCTGCAGGTGCGTTTGCAGGATGGTGTGCGCTGCGATGTCAGACTGTCGGCTTGATAAAGTCAGCTATCATTCAAAGTTAAAAGATAAAGCAATAAAATGCATTTCAGATGGATTCTTCAGGAGATTTTTCTTTATTCAGTGAGAGTCCCATTTCACTAAAGCCAACTGCATCTCTGTCTGAAACATTTTGCATAAAGTATGAATCCAGTGTTCTTGTAGTTTTGAGCTTTAACCTGGAGTTTGGTCTGAGATTTTAAATGTTGACGCGAGCAGAAAAGATTCATTTCCACCGTTGTGCCTGCGCCTCCTCCTAGCAACAATAATCGCAGCCGCACAGTTTAGACCTGGCTTTCAAACGTGCTAAATACAGATGCAAAAATCAGTTTTTGGTTTGGTAAATCACATTGCCTGTGCTGAAATAATCTATTAGTATCTACTCCTCCCAATATTTTGCGCGCACTGGCAGACACGCCTATATTGCATATTCATAAAGGCAAATGCACTAAATGGATTGCGAGTGTTATTTTGCCTGTTTGACAGATGCAATCCTCAGTGAGCCCAGTCAGTAGATCAGCTTCAACGTGTGTTTGCGCGTGCTGTCAGGTTTGCGCACGTTTTTACACACACAAATCTTTAGTAAATCAGGCCCTATGTGACTAGAGTGATGTAGATGCAAGTTGATTTTCATGTGTAGAATGTAATGGGGCCTACACTTGAAGGTCCAACTTGAAATATCCTTGTAAGTAATTTCCTGTTCACACACACCTGCAACTGTGAAGTATTTAACCTCTGCTGGTTAACAGCTTGCAGTCTGTGAGACTGAGCTGATTGACACAAGCTGACAGGTCACACAATGTCTGTCAGATGTTTATAAAACATTTTATGCAGTAGACGCAGTGACGTTTTTAAGTGTAAAAACTTGGTAGGGCAAGAATTTATTTCAGGGGTGGGGGGTGGGGGGTGGAAGGCACAGTAAACGAGGGGTATGGGGTGATTTCTATACAACAATTTGTGATAAATTAGTTTGTCTGCTGCTGTTTTACCTTACAAGCTTTTAGTTAAAAGTCAACATTATCGCACACACACACACACACACACGGGAGGAGATGAGGGGAGAGAGAGAGAGCGCATGCAAGTGAGTGAGTGAGTGAGTGAGAGGCGCCTGCCATTCGCCAATACGGGGATCGACGTTTGTTTAAAAGCCATATGCCACCATTGCTCCACAACGCTCAGAGCCTTCAAGGCCATAAACAAAGTAGAGCGCTCAACACTACTAAGTGCCACAGCAAACCGCACGCACAGACAACTTATTAGGATCGATCCACTCTATGACAGCATTATGACAATAACCTTGTCCTTCAGCACATATGTGGCACACTGTCATCACCATTTAGCCTCGATCCAGCAAAACAATATATTATGCATTAGTATACCGTTGTCTTACTGTCATAATGTTGCAACAAATTGAAATATGTATAAAATACATATGAGAAATAGCTATGAACTGCAACATATTTTTTTAAGTCTTTTTAATATCATTTAAAAATGATAGTAGATTCAGGCCTTTTTAATATGACAAAAATGATAGAGAAATTATGAATAGAAAGAGCATTTCTTTGTATCCAACCGGTATAAAATACCTGGGCCAACAACAATCTTGTAAACTTAATACTAATGTTAAGATCTGACCTGGCAGCCTTAGTAACCAGCTTTGAAATGCAATCACATCCTCTTTGTTAGTCGTTTAGAAGAAAAGATAGGATTGCAATAAAATTGGGCGGGGTGGGAGAAATACCCTGATAACTATACATTATAATTATGATTTATTTGTTATAAAGCCTCAGCTTCCATGACTAGGGCTAGTGTAGCCTAGCTACGTTAGCATTTCGCTGGTGGACAAATAGTTACTGTAGCTCTCAACATAATGTTATAATACTCAAGTACATCCAAAATCTATCATTAAATCTTACCATAAAAAGGTAATTCCACGGGATCTGGTGTTGATATCTCGTTCGGCATCCATATGCTGCGCAAAAATCTGGCATCTTAGGTGTAACTTAGATTTAAGTTTAAGCGCTCGACTGTTGTGAATACGAAGTTGTACTTTGGTAGTAAAACTGGCATTTTTGAGTATCAGGGCATCCTGGATCGTAGCTAAATGTGTTACGCATATAACAAATCAAACCGCTTGGAAATCGGTCGAAAATTCAGCGAGTAATGATTTGTAGAAATTGTTTGATACTTCTTACCTCAATAGAAGTACATACACAGTGAGGCTTCCGCTAACCCTGTACTAACATGGTCGCCCGGTAGGCACGCCTCTCCACCACTCATGCGACGTCTACGTATACGCCTATGATGCCTGATGAAATGACGCTGTAGTGGGGCTGTCAGCCCCAGTAAACAAATTCGTGCTACCTCCACTAATACAGCCAACACTCTGAGCATGCGTACTTATATTCTCACACGTCGCGTAAACATTGCATTGCAGAAGGGGGGCTAGCCCCATTCATGCGGACATGGATCAGGAGATCGGTCTGAAGCAGCAAAACAGAGACCAATAAACATGAAACTAAACACAAATTCCATGCAATTTAGGAAAATGCTAAATTTATAGACAATACATTTAATCAGATAATACAATCAAGTTTGAGAATTAATAATGAAATTTGCCACGGTCCTTTCTGGTGACACCAGGTGGGGCTGTGCCCCACCTGCCCTTAATGACCAGTCGCCACTGAATAGACGGCATGAAAGCGTTAAACATGATGGTAAGGGAAGATCACAGTGTTGGGTGCTGCATGTTCAGACAGGTTGGTCTTGAAGTCGGTTTTTAGATATGCTCGTGCTTTGTCATCCAAGAATTATATGTGCGTGAGAGCTTGGAGGCAGAAAAAACTGCTTTTCCTTGTCTCACTACCATACCCTTTCTGACATGCAGAAGGAAACATAACTTTTCCTTGGTACATAGACCTGAAATGTCAGTCTTCCTTCTGAAGGCTGGCTCATACTATGCTGAGAGGCATTAAAAAGGCATAATAAAATAGACTGTTTTAAGTAGTGGTAAATGGTTTCTTTCGTAGTCGCAAAACACTGTCTCGGGAAACTGTGCTTTTAGTAGTGGGACTTGCCCTCACTGTTATCGTTACATTGGCAGTCAATTCAGCAGTTCTTTTCCATTATCTGACATGGTAGAAGACGTTTTATGGAATGTGTTTTTGTGGCGTCACAGATGATGCACTTTGTCAGGGACGACAGCTGACACATCTGGTCATTCTGTGTCATCCGTGCAGTCTGGATACAGTCATTTAATGGACATTAATGCGTCCAGAATCTTTTCTTTGAGACTGGCCATCATTCAACATTCAGAATGTTTGATTCTTCAGAGATTCATTTGTTTGTGGCATTTGAAGTGAGAATGATGTGACTTTGTTTATGTGTGTTTTTGTTGGCCCTGATCTTCTCATGTGCAAAATGATTTCTCCCAGTGTGATTCACAACCATGATCCAGGGAACTGCGCTGCATTTAGATAATCATAATGAGGTGTAAAACCAAGAAAGGATTCGAACCCAGACACTTGACATTTTGCAATGTTTTACCATACCTGATGGTCATCATGTCAATCAGCAAAGGGAAAAACTATCAGTTTTCAAATTAGACGATTAAAAACCACTTTGCGTTTTTAATGCCTCTCAGTATACTTAACCCCTCAACTTTTGGTACAGAACTTGCAGTTTAGCTCTATAATCTTGATTAATGTGCTTTCTGTATTGAGGGTCTTTTTTAAATGACATCTGTTTTCTGTCAAAAGCTCTTCAAGGATCTGTGTCACGATTACTGAGCATGCTCAGAATTTAAATCCTAAGAAAGTGAGTCTGCTTGACTGCAAGTCATAATCTGATTCCATCCTTGACATTCCATCCATTTTTGTTTTGCAATGTATTTGTTTATTTTAGTAACTCTGGCATTATGCTTTTTATATTAAGGAGCTTTCTAAGGAAAGTTGAGGGTTCAAAGCGCTATTTTAAGCTTTAGCCTAGGGAGATGAAGAAAGCTGGTTGTCATCACCAATAATCATAGATGAAGAAAAGTACCTTCTAGATTTTGACTTGCAGTCAAGTGGATTTACTTTGTTCAAATTTGTGAGCATGCTCAGTAATCGTGACACAGGTCCTTTAATACTCACTTAAAATGTTGAGCTCCAGCTCCATCACCTTAATTAACAAAGTGATTTGATACCACGGTGGCCATTGGCAGACCTATCCAATAAACTTTTCCAGCCTTCATTTCAAAGGGAAGTGGCTCTCAACTTTAATGTCAAAATTTTAAATGGTATGCTATTGATAGCCTCAGGGAGACCCATGTTCCGATGCTGGATGATGTATTTTCTTTCACTTTTTCCTCCACCCACCATATCTATCTTTTCCTCTCATTCCTTGTCTCTCTGACACAGTTGATAGTCTGAGGGCGGAGTGGTTAAACCGTAGTGGCAACCGAGAGCAGCGAAGAAAGGTGATGGTTGGGGGATCAGGCTCTGGTGACACTGATGACTTGACAGAGGCTCTCTTGGCTGCTCCGACTGTACTGCTCCAGGAGCACACAGGTATGAGGGAACACATTTTGACGCTTACATGTTTATTTTCAAACATTTCCACTCATGCGCACACACACGATAAAACACCATCCACAATATCCGTTAATATCGTGTTTTGACTGCTGCTCAATGCTGAACCATTAAGACCTAAGTACAACCCCAATTCCGAAATAGTTGGGACGAAGTGTAAATTGTGAATAAAATCAAAATGCAATGACTTTCAGATCACATGAGGCAATGTTATTTACAATGGAACATAAATAACATTTCAAATGTTGAAACTGAGACATTTTACATTTTTATCCACGAAATGAGCTTATTTCAAATTTTCTGGCTGCAACAGGTCTCAAAAAGTTGGGACACAGGCAAAAAAGGGCTGAAAAAGCAATTAATGTATCAGAGAATCAGCTGAAAGAACATTTAGCAAGTAATTAAGTTAACTGGCATCAGGTGTGTAACATGATTGGCTATAAAAGGGATGTCTCAGAGAGGCTGAGTCTCTCAGAAGTAAAGATGGCCAGAGGCTCTCCAACCTGTGAAGGCTTGCGCAGAAAAAATTTTGGAATACTTTAAAAACAATGTTCCTCAACGTCAAATTGCAAAGGCTTTGATGGTCACATCATTGACAGTGCATAACATCATCAAAAGATTCAGAGAAACTGGAAAAATCTCTGTGCATAAGGGACAAGGCCGAAGACCTTTACTGGCTGCCCATGATCTTCGGGCCCTCAGACGCCACTGCATCACTCACCGGCATGATTCTGTCATTGACATTACTAAATTGGACCAGGAATACTTCAAGAAACCACTGTCAGTAAACGCAGTCCGCCATGCCATCCACAGATGCCACCTAAAACTCCATCATGCAAAAAGGAAGCCATTGTTGAGCATAATCCAGAAGCGCCGCCGTGTTCTGTGGGCCAAGGCTCATTTAAAATGGACTGTAGCAAAGTAACAAAGTGTCCTGTGGTCAGACGAGTCCAAATTTGACATTCTCGTTGGACTCATGGGCGTCGTGTCCTCTGGGCTAAAGAGGAGAAAGACCACCCCTCCTGTTATCAGCGTTCAGTTCAAAAGCCAGTATCTCTGATGGTATGGGGATGCATTAGTGCATATGGTGTGGCACACTTGCATGTTTTAAAAAGCACTATGAATGCTGAAAGGTATATAAAGGTTTTAGAGTAACATATGCTCCCCTCCAGATGACATATATTCCAGGGAAGGCCTTGTGTATTTCAGCAGGACAATGCAAAACCACATACTGCAGCTATTACAACAGCATGGCTTCATAGTAAAAGAGTCTGTGTGCTGAACTGGCCTGCCTGCAGTCCTGATCTTTCACCGATTGTGAGCATTTGGCGCATAATTAAACGAAAAGTCAGTGAAAGGAGACCCAAAACTCTCCAGCAGCTGGAAGCCTGTATTAAACAAGAGTGGGATCAAATTCCAATGGCTAAACTCAAGAAACTTATCTCCTCAATGCCCAGAGGCCTCCACTCTGTGTTAAAAACAAGTGGGGATGCTACACCATGGTAAACAGGCCCTGTCCCAACTTTTTTGAGACCGTAGTAGCCATCAAATTTGAAATGAGCTCATTTTGTGGATAAAATTGAAAAATATCTCAGTTTCAGCATTTGCTATGTTATCTCTGTTCTATTGTGAATAAAATACTGGCTGGTGTGATTTGAAAGTCATTGCGTTTTGATTTTATTCACAATTTGCACTTTGTCCCAACTATTTCGGAATTGGGTTGTATTATTTAGCATACCAACCTTGTGAAAATCCCTTTCCTGACCTATTCAATTTTTCATATCACAAGCTTGAGTGCATGAAAGGCATATTTTAACTCACCTGGCCCATCAGTCTGGTGGGCTGGGTCCGGTGTCATGGCCTGTTTGTCCATCGTTGTCAGTCGTCGTCAGTTGTAGTCATCGGCATTGGCGGATGTAATCTTCTCATCCAAAAGTGCTTGGCCAGTGAAGCTGAAACTTAACAAACATCTTACTGCCAAGGACATGACATGAATGTTAAATCATATTACTATAGTTATATGACTATAATTTTGACCCATTTCTCAATCATTTCAGCTGGGATTCCGCTGAAATTTGGAATGTAGGTACAGAGCAGCATGACTCAATTCATATGTTCCGGGTTTTTCTGTACACCACATTTTGACATTGATTTAAGTTCTAACATCAGACTATGATACTAAATTTCATTGCATAAGGAGCTTTAGAAAATCATCTTCTCCAAACTACTTAACCAATGCAGCTGACACTTTGGAGACACATCTTCCAACCAATGAGGACACCAGAGTTATATAAACAGTTGCCATCCATTTTCAAATATGGCTCATGAAAAATGTGTTTTAGACCCATTTGTCAATCATTTTTGCAGCAATTCACCCAAAGTTTGGAATGTCCTGAAGGGCTGATGTGGCTCCATTTTCAGGGTCATTCCATCTACACTGAACAAAAATATAAATGCAACACTTCTTATTGTGAGAAATATTACCATGTTCAGAAACTCATTGTACTTTCATTCAGTGTCGACAGATTGTATGACCATATTGCAATACATTTCAATCAATGATTGAAACAGACAAATAAGAATCTTATGGTGGCGTGATGATAAAGAGGATGGAGTCTATTTTCCAAATTTGACAAATCAATATTGGGTATGTCCACCTTTGGCCTGCTGCACTGCTACACATCTCTGCTGTATGGACTGTAACGAATGGTCAATGGTGACTTGGGGGACATGTTCCCACTTCTCTTCAAGAGCTTTGTGGAGTCAGCGGATATTGGCCGGAAATGTGAACCAATGACAAACTCGTTGGTTAAGGGCATCCCAAAGATGCTGGAAGGGGTAGAAATCCGAGGAATAAGCTGGCCATTCAAGCACACAAACGTTTTCAGGCTCAAGGAACTCTGTGCATACACGGGTGTTATGGATCTGGCATGGTCATGCTGGATGGTTATTGTTATGACAGACGAATGGTAGGACGATTGGCCGCAGCATCTCATTGTGATATCACACTGCATTCAAGTTGCTGTTAATGAAATGCAGTTGGTCACTTGGGTGAGATATTCCCACCCTAACCAGCACTCCACCATCATGTGCCACTGTGCACACCACAATGATGTCGCCATAACGATCCCCCCTCCATCCACTCTGTGAAGTTGGAAATGTGACTCGTCTGTGAAGAAAACAGTCCTCCAATGTTGGCCATCAAACGTGTCTATTCACTCAGTCGAATCAATTTTTTGCTTACCAACCCCATGGGCCGATAAGCTATTGTCCTGGTATGGCGTCTATCGTCCGGAACATTTTTTTATCTTTTTTTTTTGGCCCAATGAATTTTCGCGTAAATTTGCCATAACATACTACGAGACCATATCTCCAGACGCGTTTTTCAGATTTTTGATTGAATCATTTTTGTCTGTTTTATGGGCCCTTGAAATTTTGGCCCCAATGTTAAACATCGGACTGAGAAAAAAAAAATTCTCAATAACTGCGTGATAATTTTTTTTTTAAATGAGGCAATCAACTTACCTTGGTACCGTCAATGTACAGTGCGAGCACCATTTTGATTGAGTTGACGGAAGTGAGTCTAGTGGGCAGAGGCGGACTTTGCCATCAGGCAAGGTCGCCTCCTAGGGCCTCCAACATCCAAGGGGCCCTCTGTAGACCTAAAAAAATAAAATAAAATACAATACATATATATATATATATACACACACACACACACACACACACACACAGTTGCAATAAAAACTATTCAACCCCCATTGCAAATTGGGTTTAATAGCAAAATTTACAAACTTTCAGCTGTTTGTGATGAACAGATTAAACAAGAACATTTTAAATAGCTCAACACAACTAGTATAACAAGTGGTTTCTCCAAGTTTAACACAAAATTCCATTTTTAATGACTGCTGCTGTCTCAAAATTATTCAACCCCCCTGAATAGAATCCCTCATAAAAGCACATTTGCAAATCAGGTGTTGTCACAAGCACACCTAATGCAGCTAATCAAGAGCTTAATTAGTTGCATCAGGTTTGCTTGAGATAGAACGCATCAAATACTTGCACTAGCTAGGGGTTTGTTGACAGTGACATCTGATTCCATATTAGAAATATGGCTGTCAAAAGAATTGTCCAAAAAGCTAATAGAGGGGATCATTGCCTGGCACAAACAAGGAAAAGGATGCAAAAAAGGTAGCACAGGCACTTTTTGAATTTTCGTTCAGAGTTAGATATAGTTGGAAAGCATAGTTCCTGAAGTTCAAAAACCCTCAGTGACCTGCAGCAAGACTTGGAGGAGGAGGTCACTGAGGTTTCAGTTTGCTTAGTAGGGCACATACTAAACGTTGCAGGTCTCCAAGACATACACCACAACGGATCCAAAAGCACAAGCTCCAATATAAAATAAGCCACAGAAGTTTGGGGATATTGCTCTGTGGAGTGATGAAACAAAACTGGAATATTTCAGGCTTATGAATCAGTGGTATGTCTGCAGGAGGAATAAAGAAGCATATGCTGAAAAGTACCCCCTGCCAACAATGAAGAATTGTGGGGGCTTTTTGATGCTCTGCAGCTGCCTTGCTTCCTCTGGCACTGGAAATCTGTGGAGTGTGGAGGGCAAGATGGATGCAGTCAAGTACCAGGATATCCAAGGAGAAAATGTCATGCCGTCTTGTGGGGAAGCTGACACTAGGGCATCATTGGACCTTCCAAAAGGTCAATGATCCTCAGCATACCCCAACATCCACCAAGGCTTGGTTTCAGAAGAAGTCTGGGAAGATTCTAGAGTGCCTATCACAGTCGCCTCACCTGAGCCCCATAAAAAAATCTCTGGTAGGATTTCAAGAACACAGTTGCAGGATGCAAACTCTAGAATATTAGTAAACTGGAAGCCATTGTCCATGAGGACTGGGCTAAGATTCTTTGGGAATATTGCCAAAAGCTGACATCTGCGCATGCATCACATTTCCAGCAGGTCATAGCAGCAGAAGGGTTTTCTACTAAGTATTAAAGATGCTTGTCATGAAGGGGTTGAACAATTTTGAGCCTGCAGTAGTCATTAAAAGTGGAATTTCCACTTGTAATATTTGTTGTGTTGAGCCATTTAAATTGTTATCGTTTGATTTGTTCATTGCAAACAGCTGAAAGTTTGTAAATTTTGCCAGTAAACCTAATTTGGAACGGGGGTTGAATGATTTTGATTGCAACTGTATGTAGCAAGCCCTTAAGGTTAGGTGTAACCCTAAAATTCACCAAAATTTGAAAAAATATAATTTTCCTTTGTTCTCAAGATCACTTCTCAGAATACATTCCTGGTGGCTTTTGAAGGCATCATAACTGAACATTGACAGTATCTGGTGGGTACATTGATGATACTTGGTCAAAAAAACATTTGTCTAACTTTGAGACAGATTTTCTCTGTAAGGGAATTTCCGCCACATAAATCTAGATATCTCAAGAATGAGTGAAGATATCTGCATTAAATTTTGTGTGAGTAGATCGCACTCTGATTTACGTTTTGAGCCAAAGAAAACAGTAATATCCATTTTGGGATGTCTTAGACACCTCAGCATAGGCCCTCAGCCCTGACCGCATTTTGAGGTCCCCTTCTAGACCCCCTAAAATTTTTATTTGTTGTCAAATCTCCCAAACCTTTTGACTCAAAACCTTCAATATGATGTCCATAAAGTGTGTACAAAAATTCAAATCAATACATGGAATGGTTTTTGAGAAAAATGGAATTATGTATTTCTACATATCGGGTGTCTGCCATCTTGGATCATGTGACCTAATAAGCATAATTACATAAATTCTATAAAAAATACTTTCTTTCATCATAGCCATCAACATTAAAACCTTAAATCCAGTCTTTATTCAAAATTAAGGAAATTTTCATTTTGGGTTACACCTAACCTTAAGCAAGAGAAAAGTGTGTATTAAGTTAGACTGGGTGAATTACCGAACTCATTAAAATATGATGAAACATCCAAATCTCACTGATTAAATTCATTACTAATTGGTTCAATAAATTTAAAAGTTACATAGAGTCCAGTTTTCCATCATCGAAAGAAAGCCATATTCCTAATGTGTCTTATCAGCCACACCCTTAGGCCACCTGTAACGTCGCAGGCGTTTTGAAAAGTTTGCGGCTCTTTCAATTTGGACGTTAAGTTATTTCTACTGTTCGGTTTTATTTGCGGACATCAGTATACAAAAACAGCTTACAATAATAGCAGAGTTTTATATTTTGCTAGAGTTCAGTATTCAAAACGTCCTCTAACAACAACTGAGTGTGCAGGCAGCCTAAATGGACTTCAGTGAGGAAAGCATACAGCCTGTTTTCTTGCCCTTTGAGCTGAAGCTGTATATCAAATTTGAGAGCAATCTGTTCTGCTGTTCTGGTGAAGAAGATGTTTAAAGATTTTACCATTGACCCAAAATGGCAGAAAAAGGAGGTCATGGAACATAAGGGTTATCACACTGTTTGCGAGCCTTCAACTATTCCTTTCAACAGGAAAAAGCTGTTAAATTTGTCTTTAACGGTTTGGCCGCAATTCAGGATGAAAATACAGCCATATGTTACAATTTTGTGTTTACGCCATATTGGAGACCCCACAACTCTGGTGTTTATTTGTCCCGAGCCACTATTTTGATATATTGGTTAGATCCATTCAAGGTCTGTAAGTATGCTAAGTTTTGTTGTTCTAATGACAATGACTTTCCGTCACATGACTGCCAAAGTGGGTCAGTCTTTCAATTTTAAACAGAAATAACACCAAAACGGTTTGTCGTAAGAAAAAAATAACTGCAGATTCGATCTTCTGATGTCAATCCACACCTAGAACAGTGTTTTGTCTCACGCTGTTAGAGAATTTTAAAATTGATGACGTCATGCGATATAATTAGGTCACAGCGAACTTCTTCAGTTTTTACTGAAACGTCACCGTTTTTTCAAAATTTGTCCCCTTTTCAGCTAAAGCTGTATATCAAATTTGAGAGCAATCTGTTCTGCCGTTCTGGAGAAGCTGTTTAAACGTTTTACCTTTCAGCCAAAATGGCAGAAAAACTAGGTCACGGAATGTAACGGTTATCGCACCGTTCGCGAGCCTTCAACTACTCTACTCAACATACAAAAGCTGTCAAAGCGGTCTGTAATGGTTTGGCTGCAATTTGGGATGAAAAAGACAAAAAAAGAGAAAAAAACAGGAAAATAATAATCCTAGCAAGAACAATAGGCTTCCAGCTATGCTTGGAAGCCTAATTAATACATTTAAACCGAATGAACCACTCCCTTACCCGACTTCACAATCCCGTATTAGAAGGCTTTTATGCTTCACCGGTTTCTCTTGGCTGTAATAGCTGCCTTGGCTGGCTACCTCGCTGGCTTCCGCCAAATTCTGGAATAACGTGATTATAAATTAGGGAAATGAGTTGTTCATTCTGCTCAGTTGTATTAATTAAACTGGTTTCTCTTGGTTGTCGTAGCTGTTCGTTGTTAGTTACCTAGAAAGTTACCACTACCATTTTTGAATCGGGATATGGGATCTTGTGTTGAGTTATTAGGGTAACATTTAAGTGAGCTAACTCGGGCAGGTTCAGGGTTTCCCCAGTTTATTACAGGCCTAACTTGCTCCCCGCCCCCCTGCCAGGCTTAGCATCGTTTATTTATGTATTTATTAAATTTTTTAGTAGGTTTTCCAATTCCAGTCACGCTAGCGTGGTTACAGACAGGGAGCATGCTTAGTTGGAAAGCGCAATGGCGACATCTTCTGGTAAACAGGTGAACTCATCAAGTCAAGGGTCAGTTAGCCTTTTCATCCAATAGTGATCTTTTCATCACCTGGAGCTACGCCTCAAAGCACACCCAACTGTCATCACACGCAAACATCATGTTAAAACCTCACAACATGTCTCGAAAGAAAAGCCAAAAAAACTTTGGACAGTTTCTTTTTTCGGTGTTTGACAAACACTGGAGGAGACGGTGAACCCGGTGGTAATGACCGAGAGGCATCCACTGAGTCGATCTCGTTAGCCGGGCTGTGGCTCAACGGGCACAGCTGGCTAGCTGCCTTGGCTGGCTACCTGCGATTTCCCCCAAAATTCTGCCGAATAAAGCCTGATTCATGCTTCTTGCGGTCGGTAGCGGTCAGCATTCTGCTCAGTGAAAATGGTAATTTAACAATTTCTCCAAAGTTGTAAGCTGTTAGGGTCATTAGGCTCTGAAAGCGACCCGCCACCTGGAGGATTTTTTTGTAATCTTGTGGGGTGCGCGAACCCGGGTAACAATGATTGGCTAGCTTCAGGACCCGAAGTCAGGTTTACCTATTAAAATTAAAAATGAAAAGCTTCAAAAAAAGCCAGCTGTACGTACAAACTGCTGAAAATACAAACATCTTTACTACAGTTCCTGTCGGATCTACAAGGATGCTCATTGCCAGACATAGACGCAGGAACTGCGAAATGGGAACCATGTCAACTTAGTTTTCTGGTTTCAAGTGACCCAATTATCGTAATAGTGGAAAAGCGCGTCCAGTAATATTTGTTTTGACACCTGGAGTCTAATCTAATTCAAAATAATCGAGCCGTGTGTTTGGTAGCAAAATAATAATAATAATAATAATTACAATATGATAGTGAAAATGAACGTATTTATCACAGAAATAAGCTTTAGTAAGCGCAACTGCAGAACAGGTCCGTTCTTGGAGCCGCTTTGACCGCATCAAGCATGAAACGACTGGACGTTCGTGGGGACCGTGTGTTCCGCACCGCTGAAACCGCGCCGACCGCAATTTCCATGAATCAGGCTTATTTCTGCGAACATAAGTGGTTAACACCGAATCAGTGGATTCGATTCGAAGAAGAAAGTGGAGTTGGCGGGCGGCGCTTGTTTTACAGCGGCCGGGCACTTTCTCTCCAAATGTAAATTTCTTTGTTACTCTGTAACAATGACAATAAAGTCATCTGAATCTGAATCTGAATTCTGAATGGCTGGTTGGCCTGAAATTTAGCGGATGGCTATACAAGACCGAATACGGTAAGCATAACCCTGTTTTATGCGATAGAAAAATATTATAGTCAGCGCGAGTTTTATGTTAGTTTCGCACGAAAGCACCGCTCTTAAATTTAACGTTTGATAACTTTGGTTTTAGAGCTGTGTCTGTTTCAAGAGAGTCAAAATGTCGTTGTAGATATGTTTTGCAGACAGCTATTCACAGGACTCAAGTAGTCCCAATGTGTGGGCGATTTCGTTGCCTTACCGTTACTCGTTCTTAACTACACTGCAAAAAGTGAAAGATAAAAGAGCTTCGAGAGCTTCTTTGTTCCTCTGATTTCTCTTAGCTGCCGTAGCTGTTTGAGGCTAACGTTAGAACCCTGGGTACATCTCGATACTGAAAGTCTTCTTTTTCCAGGATGTTTTCAAAACTTCACTGCTTCAGAATGTTTGTATGATCTCTCATTACAAATGCCAGTTGTACCGCTGGAACAACCCATTTATTGTGGGGCGATATCTGATAAATGGGGTCAATGATGGGTGGTGGGGAAGGGGGAAAGGTGACTTCATCAAGGCATAATGGTTCAAACATTAAAATGTGTTATTTTGCTATGCTTCTTTGTGTATTACTTTGATGAAAAGGTAAATAAGACTTACTGTTGTTACTTTACTGTGTTTTAGTGTTGTCTGTATTTAAAAAGAAGAATTTAAAAACTAGCAGTGAGATATTTCTTTGTTTGTTTTTAGCTTTTTTGTAAATTAGATTTGAAAAAGGGTGAGGACCCCATGGTTCTGTTTGCCTCGGGCCCCTAAATTGCTAAATCCACCCCTGCTAGTGGGGGTGCTGTACTTTGAAATAGGGTCTTATGGAGAATATGCAAGATGGCCTGTGGAGGGCAAATGGTTGCAGATAGTGACTAAGTTTGTGTTATCAATATATAGGAAGTCATATATGACCTATATTTTGGCAATATTAACATAACATAACATGAGTGGCGAGAACAGGCCATTCAGCCCACTAGGCTCGCCAGTTTCTTTTTACTATCGTGAATATATCACTTTAGATACTCAATGATTCAATGGTATCTAGCTTTAAATCATGCCTGCTCTTGAAAATTCCCAAGGTTTCTGCCTCAACAATGTGGTCAGGCAAGCTATTCCACATTGATATTACTCTCTGGGTGAAAAAATATTTCCTAATATCAGTGCTAAATTTACCCTTGGTCAACTTGCATTTGTGATCCCGAGTTCTACTAACAAAACTTGGCCGAAGGAATCCTACATAATTCATTTTGTTAATCCCTTTAATATATTTAAAGACCTCAATCAGATCACCCCTAAGTCTCCTTTTCCTGAGACTGAGATTGTGGACATTCAGCCTCTTCTCATAGCTTTCATCTTTTATACCTGGAATTAACTTAGTTGCTCTTCTCTGAACTTTTTCTAGAGCCTTTATATCTTTCTTAAAGTATGGTCCCCAGAACTGTACACAGTACTCCAGATGTGGTCTGACAAATGTGTTGTACAAGAGAAGTATGACCTCCTTGGATTTATACTCAATACTTTTGGCTATACATATATCCCAGCATCCAATCGGCCTTCTTAATGGCTACGGCACAATGGCTAGAACCTGTGAGGGTTTGGTCAAGAATCACTCCCAGATCTTTTTCATGTGGAGCACATTCCAGTTTTAAACCTCCCATGAAGTAATCCTGTCTAATGTTTTCATTACCTACATGTAAAACTTTACATTTCACTGCATTAAATTTCATTTGCTGCATTTCTGCCCAATTCTGGAATCTATCCGAATCATCCTGAATCACTTTAGTGGACTCTAAACTATTTGCCAAACCTCCCAATTTGGTATCATCTACAAATTTAACTAATTTGCTCTCAATATTCCTATCAAGGTCATTAATGTAGATGAGGAACAGCAGGGGTCCCAACACCGATCCCTGAGGGACGCTACTCCCCACCATACCTAGCTCAGATGAGATTCCACAGACCACCACTCTTTGTGTTCTGTTCTGTAACCAGTTTTGAATCCACTACAGAATACCTCCTGTAACTCCAATGGAGCTCTTATGCGGTACTATCAGATGCTGTCTGAAAATCCAGGTATATGATGTCCAGAGGTCGTGTTAACCAAATATTTTCCGTCATTGATGGATTTTTTTTTAACAATGACGGAACATTTTGAAGGCCATCCGCCATTTTGACAGAATGTAATTCACACCCCCATCCAATTGGTGGTGGATGTCATATTGTCTCGAGCATTGTCTTTGATCTGTATGACAGAGATGCCAAGTCTCACACATTTGGCGTAGGTCTCACGCATTTTTTAGGCTTATTCACCATAGTCCGCAATTATTCAATGAATGTTTATTAATGAGATTCTCACGCAGAATTAAAATCTTTGTGCATTGAAGTTTCAGTTTCACTTGCGTGAGGGTGGACCTCACCATGGAAAGCGATTATGACCCCAGACTTCTCGTGCTTCTCTTTACTCAGGGATTGGAAACAATGCATGTGTTTCATGATCGTTTAAATTGTTTAAATGAAATAAGACCATTTGAAACGTCTTTATGCAATTCCATTACTTTCAATCCCTCAGTAAAGACAAGTGTGAGAATTCCCGAGTCATAATCAATTTCCGTGTCACTAGTGGGGAAATCCACCGTAATGCACGTGAAACTGATTAACTTAATGCACAATGACTTGAATTCCGTGAGTGAATTTCTTCAGTTCGCGTTGATTGAATAATTGCTGACTACGGCACAGGAATGTGAATGTCACTAAGAGGCAAGAGACTCAAGCCGAATGCGTGAGACTTGGAATCTCTGGTATGATCCTGTATTCCTCATATTTTTGTAATATGATTATTTGCTCTTCATTTGTGAAATATGCTGCTCTGCTGCCGGTAGACGATTGGTCATATGCTACAAATGCCGTCTCTGTTATGTGAACACACAGATATCTAGGTCAGGAAAGCCCGGTTGACATAACGAGTTGATAAGCAGCTTTGTCGGACCGCTTAGCGAGACTGTGATTGTTAGGCTTAGTGAAGCCCAGCAATAACTGAAAGCATTGTTCATTTGCACACTGTTACCGTGTGGGGGGAGAAATTATTTGTGATGTTTTATAAAATTCATACAGCAAGTTTGAAAATCCATGCAGTGCTTTATTTAACACAGTGCTCAATGTGTGTCTACATGAATCACTGTCAGCATCAGCTAATGTGTTATCTATAAATTATTCTGTTTATTTAAAAAAATAAACGATTATCATTTTAAAAAATAAAATTACAATGATGGATAACAATTGATTATGACAGAATTTTTATGCCCCTGTCCGTCACAATGACGGACAATCAGAAAGTGTAACGCAACCTCTGAATGATGTCATAAGCCCTGCTCTGGTCATGAGTCTTGGTGGCCTCTTCAAAGAATTCCAGAAGGTTTGTCAGGCGTGACCTTCCCTGACAGAAATTATGTTGGCTATCCCTCAAGATATTATTATGTTCAAGAAATAATTCCAGCTCGTCTTTTATGATAGATTCCAGTATTTTGCATGCAATGCAAGTTAAACTGACTGGCCTGTAATTTCCTGGCTCAGTATGGTCCCCTTTCTTATATATTGGTATTATATTGCCCTGCTTCCAATCATTTGGTATTTCTCCAGTTTCTAAAGACCGTCTGAAGATAGCTGAGAGCGGTTTAAAGATGATCTCATGAACTTCCCTGAGCACTCTAGGATATAAGCCGCCTTATCTGCCTTTAGTTAATGCAACTTGGCAAATACTCATTATCCCTAATGTCAATTCTCGCTAAATAATCTGGAGCATTTGACATGCCCTCTGGCCAAATAAAAATTAGTTCTGAGGTAAAATTCTCAACAAAGTAACTATTTAAGGTATCAGCAATATCCTTATTATCATATAGCAGCGATCCATCTTTATTCTTTATGCACTTAACCTCCTCTTTGACTTTCCTTTTTCTACTACAGTACTGAAAGAAGCACTTAGGATTAGTTTTTGCGCCTTCCTGAATTTGCCTTTCATACAGTCTTCACAGCATACAGCATTCTTCAGCTCTTTTTTGACCATAGCCCGCATTTTACAGTATTCAGCCTCAGTATTCTCATTGTTGTCCTTTATGTACATCTTACAAAGATTCCTCTTTTCCCAAGAAAAAGAATAGCTGTGGTCATCCACTGAGGATTCTGCTTTTTCAACTTACTTTTGAACACCTTTGGAATGAATTTGCATTGTGAATCAAGTAAAACCCCCTTAAATCTTTGCCACATCTCATTTACAGACTTAAAGTCCAGGAGTGTCTCCCATTTTATTTTGCTTAGATATAAGCATATCCTGTCAAAGTTTCCTTGCCAAAAATTGAAAACTTTGGTTTTCGAAGACACCTTTTTAACTTGCCATGAAACATCAAAATTAGCAGACTGATCACTAGTCCCAAGTGGCTCCAGTACCTCAACATTACTAATTCTATCAGGGTCATTACAGAGCACTGAATCTAAAATTACCATCTCTTTTGGAGGTTTATTAACATACTGCACCAAAAAAAAAAAAATTGTCATTTATAACATCTAGAAATTCTTCCTCCCCTTTACCCTGTCCTTTCACCATTTCCCAATCGATACCAGGATAATTGAAGTCTCCCATAATAATAGTCCCTCCTCCTCCACAAGCTTGCCTAATCCTCTTAAAGAGCATTTCATTGACAATACTGTCCAAAGCTGGTGGTCGATAACATACTCCTATGTTTAAACCTGTCTCGTGTTTGCCAATGAGCCTGACCCAGATATCTTCACAGGGCAAGGAATGTTCAATTTCAGGAATTTCCTGCACATTAATGTTTTTGTTCACATAGATTGCTTCACTCCCCAATCGCCTATTACATGTATCCTTTCTTGAGAGCTTATAACCTTCTATATTATATTCGTCTCTTTCCTCTTCACAAAGCCATGTCTCTGTAATCCCAACTATGTCGTAGCCCTCACCAATCATAACAGCCTCAAGTTCTGGAAATTTATTTTTTATGCTTCTTGCATTTAAATAAAAACATTTCAGGTTATTACTAATGCTCTTCCCCTTGATTTCCCATGCGGCTGCTGCTTCAAGCCCCCACTATGCTTTGTTGCTTTAAAAGTATATCATCAATAGTGCATTTAACGCTGTCAGCTTCCATTCAGGGCAGTCTGCATTTCCTATGTGTAACACTCTAACCTCCCTGCCCCCAAGTCCCTAGTTTAAATAATCCTGTGCTACCCTCAACATACGCTGACCCAGTGCAAGGGTACCCCTCCGGTTCAGGTGTAGCCCGTCAGGCTTGAACAGGTCACCCCTGTCCCAGAAAAAGTTCCAGTGCCCCATAAACCTGTAGCCCTCTTTCCTACACCAGGTTCGTATTCACGTGTTAAACCTCCAGATAAAATTCTGCTTTCCTCTGCTTGCACGTGGTACCAGTAGAATCCCAGAGAAAACTACCGTGGAGGATCTGCTCCTAAGCTTCTCAGCTAATTCCACAAATTTGCCTTGTAGAACCTCAAACCTACCCTTACCTATGTCATTTGTCCCAACATGGACCATGACAACTGGATCCCTCCCCGCTCTGGCCAGGAGGTTGTCCGCACGCTCCAGGAGGTCTCCTACCTGGGCACCAGGCAGGCAACATACCGTATGAGACTCCTTGTTGCGCGAACAGACTAAGCTGTCTATTCCTCTAATGAGTGAGTCCCCCACTATAACTAACTCCCTTTTCTGAGGGGAAGAGGCTAACAGGGTGCCCTGATGCTCATCAGTCCCCCCACTCTCAGGGTCAGGGGCCAAGTCGAGTTCCTGCAAGGGCCGGAATCGGTTGGACACCTCAACCACTGGAGGAGCTGTTGCTGTACGGCGTGCACGCCCTTTCCTGCGCTGTCGACCTACAGTCACCCAACTTTCTCTCCCTGCCTGTTCTGTGGTCTCCGCACACCCCTGCTTTGGCATACACACCATTTCTCTAAAAGAAATACTACTTAGTTCCTCTAGGAACTCTACTGATTACGAACTATGTTGCGCCGCCAACTGGCTCTGAAGATCAAGGATCTTGATCTCCAGATGCTCAATTAGCTGGCACCGGTGACAGGCAAATCCTCCCTGGAAATCTCTTTCCAAAAGTGCGATCATCCTGCAACCGTCATATAGTTTTGGCCACATTTTGAACCCCCTACCTAATGACCTTGCTCACCCTAGATATCAAGGAAAATTAATTAATGCCGAGACAGAAGCTCAGGGTCCACAATTTATTAACCTGAGAAGCCCTAAGCTGCAGTCACAATAGAAATCGCAGGGAAACTATGTAAATGGATAATAAGCCTCTTTTAGCAGGGGCTTAGTTTCAGTTGACAAAAAAATGAAATACCAAATTGAGACTAAATCGATATGTAATAGGCACTCTGAATAAGCCGACTTGACTTCATATAGCCCCAGTACTATTAATAGACTAATCTAAAAATATCCAGGTCTTGGCTGAGAATCCAGATAAAACAGACTGGCTACAGCGCCCAGGAGAAATGGGGGGCTGAGCACTCCGGTAAACCTTACCGTTTAAAATTCCACCCTAACTGAATGAACGACTTAAGTAACAGCTGCCCTACTGACTAAATGCTTAATCTCAGATCCCAAGTCAAAAATGCAAACAGTAAATATCTAGCTAACTAGCCACAAATACAACCAAAGGTAACCGAAACAGAGTAAAGCTCCGGGTCCCTTTAATTCAAACGGACCGAAAAAAAAGTCGTTTACTATGTGAGCGAACTGAACATGGTATCTCCCCCAACAAGCTGTCGCGAAGCACTCAAACAAGCAACTAAACTTTACTCAGCTGATCAAGGCACCGCAACCAGAGTAAAAAACAGAAATAACGTAATTTGCAATGTGTTTAATCAGAAGAGCACTTCGGTAATAATGACATGTGAAAAAGACAAAAACCCCGGTTCGCGTTAATATTTAATTCAAGCTTGGCAATACGTTTATGCGGTAAAGAGAAGAACCAAAGGAGACTAAAAACCCCGGTGAATGTCAATATTTACTGGCTAGAAGACTGTATGAAAGGCAAGCGGCCAAGTATGAAACCAACCCAGGTAATAGCTCGCTAGATATCCTGGTACTTCGATAATATTCTTAGTGTTGAGAGCTTGCTGAAGTTTGTTAGCGAAATCAGCTACAGAAAAACCAGGCGACAGTAGCTGAGTCCATGAAAACAACTCTGTTTTACTAGTTATATCGCATACAATTCACTTAGTTTATTATCCAATTATTTAGTGTTTAATTATTTAGCCGAATGGTAGATGAAGTACAGTGAGCACTGAAGGATGAAGCCTTTGCATGCAGTGTGCTTGCCATCATAGCGCTCAGGGAGGCACACTGGCAAATCACCCCAGGGGAACAACTGAGGGAGCCTGCAGTTCTGCAGGAGAGACGAAGGGAGGTGCTGGTGGTGGTGCACAGGGGAGGGATAGTTCGTGGATCCTGCGAACCAACTCATCCAGGGCGGCCCCCAGACGGGCAATCTCCCTCTGCTGGTCACCCACCAGCTGGTAGAGGTTGGGAGGCTGGGCAGCAAACTCTCCCACCTTGTGGGGCAAAGGAATCCATCTTGTGGTGAAGTCTTCTGTAATGGATTATGTCTCGTGCCCAATGTATTGCATGGAGGACAGGAAGTTGAGGACTGGACTCAGATGCAAGGATGGATTTGCTTGGTTTTGGTTCATTGCCAACTGCAATGCAGCAAGCACAGATGTTGCAGACAAAACAAAAAGGAACAGAGGTTCCAAACACAATGTGTAACAAATAGTAATACTAGAACTGGAAAACACTACCGTTACAATGTATTACACAAAACAAAAGGAAGCAAAGTTTCTTAAATAATAAAAAATGCTGCGTTTAACAATAACAGCTTGGTTTGGAATTTAGAGTTTTAAACACGCAAATATGGAAATAAGTCTAAATAAGACTAACAACATTGGTAAAGCGTGGCGCTACGAGACTTCACAAAGATACTGAGTGAGGCTCGGACATTTATACTCCACTGCTACCACTCAGTGGGAATTAATAACGATGCAAGTGATTATTGAATAATGAGGTCTGGGTCTTAGTAAACCAGTGAGCTGGGCCTTACAGATAGGCTATGTATTAGGCAAAATACCAGCTATTATGCCAACAACAACGACGACAACAACAATAATAATAATGATAATTATCATCCAGGCTTTAGCTTAATACGGCTAAATAAAATGCCGTAATAAAGTGCAAAAAAGAGGGAATATGTAGCCTACCAAATAGGCCCTAAACCCCTGGAATGCTTCATGCAAGAGACTGTAGTTTTTTGCAGCCAAAGGAAAAAACAAATGGCATCTATTAAAATTTTTGAACTCTTGTCTGATACAAAGCTGTATTATTTTGCAGAACGGATGTCTTCTTTTAGATTTTTTTCCAATTTCTTTGTTCTATTTGCATGGATTTCGAGTGCCGATAAAACAAACAAACTAATAAAATAAACACTTCTGTTCCCGGGATCAATAGATTTTCTTTCTCCTGGTTGTCATAGCGGAATCTTAACGCAAATCTTTAATTTTCGACGGAATGCAACTAAACCATGTTTTCATTTTTTTTTTTTTGTTCGTCCTTAGTGTGAAAAAGCCTTAATGTGACCTTATATTGAAGTATTTCCTGGCACAGCGGTATTCAAACTTCTCGTGCCCAAGGCAGACCAGCAAGCCAAAATCTCAAGGCATTCATATCTGCGCAAAATAGCCTCTGTAACGCGTTTTTCACTCTTCATCATTCTATAAATGTTCATTTTTATTTAAAGTTGCCAAATGTGCAAACAACTACTGTATTTTATTAATGAAAAATTCATAATTAAAATATTCCAGGATTCACTTTGTAAAATTGCATCAAAGCAGCAATACACCTGTTCAAACCAGGCTGATCACAAATTGTTATCACTACAGTTGGAGTGTTGGATGCTCAGTATTTTTGCAGCAACACCACAGCACTATTAAACACGCTGATTTTCTTAATAAAAATCAATTGAAAAACTTCTCATCTTTTTTTTTTCCCCACAGTTGCAGATGCACCAAATCCCTTGCAGAAACATGTTTAATCCTTACTTAATATACTGTCCTGTCACAGAAACTCACGGCACACCTGGACTTGCCTCACGGTGGTACACCGTTTGAGAACCACTGTCCTGGTGGGCGGACAGCTCTTCTACAAATGCTGCACTACACGTTAAAGAAGTGTGTTCGCTACTAGCTCTTGCAATTGAATCGGTGAATTCAATAAGAGCCCAACTCCATGTTAAAAATGTGTGGAGTTGGGCCCTAATTGAATTCACCAAGTCAATTAAAATATAAGTCAAACTATTTACTTTATGACTCTATGATGTTGGCATTTTATATACCTAATTGGATGTTATGTGCCCTAGATATCACAAGTACTGAAACAAATAAAAAAGAGAGGCTACAAACGAAGTATTTATGCCTTTCAAACATGAAGGTGGCTGCAGGAAGTGGCAAGAGCGTAAGGAGCAGGAGGAAAGCTTGGTCAAGGTGCCGAAATTAATCACATTAAGACACGGAATTTATGTGGTACCATTGTCGTAAACGCCTTCGTCCATGTGGAAAAAACACATACACGCAACTATTTTCAATTGGGGGGGCCCGTGTCGTCAGGTCTGCACTTGGGCTTGCACGACCACGTTACGCCACTGATTATGCTGCAGCCAATGCCCAGTGTTTGTATGACCAATATTATTATCCTGGAACCTTGATTCCTTGTTCTTTTGTATTGTACCCTGCATAGCCTTCTTGCTGTGCCGAAAGCGTGATAAATACAAACAAGTCCATCTTCATACCTGAGTCCAGTTGTACATTTCCTGTCCACCGTGCACATCACCGGAGCTCAGAGCACAACCCTTACATAAAGAAATCCCCCAAATGTTTAAATCACTGTCCACGCCCCGGCAAGGCTGAAGTGATGAATCGACTTTTTTTTTTCCCTCCAGAAGCTCTTCCATAGGATGGATGATAGTGTATGATGAGTAAACAATGATTAATCTATTCATTAAAGCACTTTCACTTTCAGCAACAAAAAAATGAAAAAAAATTGCGGTGATGATGATGAATAACTAGGCCCCGTGGTCAGCATCACATGACCGCAGTATTGCGGTCATGCGGTTATCATCACAGTCCAAGAAAGTACCATAAGCTTATCTCAAATCTGATGACAGATTGAAAGAAAGTTGACGCTTGGGCAGCTTTGGATTAATAACGATGCGGCAAGTTGCAATTATAAGGTGATGTGTCATAGGTGATGTTAAGAGCCAGTTTTTCTAAGGCGCAGGCAGCTAACCATTTGGGTGTGATACACCATGTCTCAGATTCTGCCCAAATTTTTTTTACAGATAGGTATGTGACCCCAAGTGAGAAAAGTCAGATTTTTAGTGCCGAATACCCTGTTGATAATTTTTGAGGGGCTTCCGAGGGGGCAGGTGTGAAAAGTGCACCTTAGAAAATCAGGTTTTAAAATGCAAATATTTCAGTGCACCCTAAGTCTCCCAAAGTAATATTCCAAGGAGCAATGCTATGGGGTGAAGTCTTTCACTTGACTTCACATTTTTGGTGGGCGACTTGGGGGGCAGGACATAGGGGGCGCTCAATGTCGCCACTTTTGGCTATGAAATAGTATTTATTCAGGGGTATAGAGTAGTGAAGTGATGATGTCACGCTAGAGTCAAAAGTAAAAATTCCCATTCATTTTGCCCAAAGGCTTTTTGAAATATTCAATTTTTGAAGCACTTTCTGTTGTTTTCAAGTCGTCATCGAGTTCAACATTTTACGTCATATTTTCGAGTAACAACAAATGTCGTTTTTCTTGACCAGAGTCAGCTACAATTTATATCATTTAAATTTTTCACCACCATGCTAATCCCCTTTGTATTCTAAAAACTGCACGTCCCATGATCCTCCTGATTCCCAGGCAGAACAAGTTAAAAATGCATTTGAAATTTCCTACACCTTGCCATGGTTATTTGTTTTCTTAGCCTGGTGAAATTGTGCATTAGTCAGCCACTCTACGTTCCGCTTAGTTATGCTTACCTTGCTAGATATTAAGTTTTACAACTAGCACCAATTTACTTCAATAGCCAACGTTTGTTTGCTTAAAAACTCGGTAACTAGCGAACAAGCTAATCAGATTTGTCAACGCATTACTGACCTAGCTACATAGCTAATTCAGGTCTGCTTGCTCATCTAATGCTAGTTAAGGGCCGAAATAATTGCTATTCACTGTTTTTAGCGATTTCACCATGTGAGGCTAGCTGAGCAAGCAAACTGACTGTTAGCTGGCTGGCTTAACCAGCGAGCTAGTTTACAGACTTCGGTAGCTGACTAACGTCATATTAGGTAGCCATATGTAAATGCCAGCTCGTGAAATGTTCGTGGCTCAATGCTAGTTAAGTAGCCAATTAATGGCTATTCACCTTCCTTATTGACTTAACTAGCTCACTAGCTAGGCTAGTGAACTAGCTAGCTAGCTATTTTGCTAGCTTAGCCATTTATAGTTGATGAATTTTAATGTTAGCTAGCTTGTGAAATAACTGTAAGTGACATTAAACTAACCATTTACTGATATCTATCGATTTAGCTATGAGCACAAGATGTAATAAGCCCACTAGCTGGCTAGCTTGGTGGTTCGCTGGCATAGATAAATGCTAGCTAACTAGCTAAATGGCAAAATAACTTTTCATTGTTATCCATTCATTTCTATGCATGTAGCTAGCTAATAGTGGCCCGTTATGTAGAAACAGTTGCACAGACATAGACAATGGCAGTTTGAGGCACTGATCAACTACTGTCGTGGTACTTTGTGAACGTTTGCTGAAACTGAGGTACCCCATTGGCTGCAAACAAATCACGGGGTACTCGTCCGCTTGCATTGTGGATATATAGTCCACAGAAGTGGACTACAAACTGGACAAGAAGTGCAAAAGCATATACTTTTTGGCAAAAAACAACAAATTTGATGTGATCATTTGTATCTGTATACCCTGTAGGCTAATCTTTGAGCGAGGCGGCTCATAAAATTAATATGAGTTAGAGCAATGCCGGAAAGTGTCCAAACCCCATTATAAATTCCCGTAGGGATTTAACTTCCGACACCAGAAGCTAAGTAGCTGTGACGTCATCACTTCACTACTCTATTATGCTTGCACCCTAAGTGGCCCATAATGTTTTGCACACTGGTTGGGTCCTTAGACCCACTTCTAAATGTTAAGATATAAACCTGGGTGGGCGACTTGGGGCACATGCCTATAGAGGGCGCTTTTGACAGTACTAAAGTGAAAAAGCCCCATCTTGGGAGCCCACTCCCTCAAAGTGCCCGAAGTCAAATTAATTGTAATCAACCCGTTTATGTACAAACTCGAATTTCAATAAAGTTGGGACTTTGTGTAAAATGTGAATAAAAACAATGCAATGATTTGCAAATCTCATAAACCCACATTTTATTCACAATAGAACATAGACAACATATGTGATGTTGAAAGTGAGATATTTTACCATTTCATGGAAAATATGAGCTCATTTTGAATTTGATGGCAGGAACACATCTCAAAAAAATTGGGACAGGGGCACCAAAAGGCTGGAAGTGTAAAAGATACTAATAAAAAACAGCTGGAGGAGCATTTTACAACTAATTAGGTTAATTGGTAACAGGTCAATAACATGACTGGGGTAGTGCATGTTAGAGAGGCAGATTCTCTTTGAAGTAAGATGGGCAGAAGCTCACCAATCTGCAAAAAAAAAAAAAAAAAATTGGTTATGACTCTGGACTTCTCACGCTTTTCTTTACTCGGGGGTTGGAAGCAATGCATGTGTTTTATGATCGTTTAAATTGTTTAAATGAAATAAGATCATTGGAAGAAAGATGCTTCAAATGATCTTATTTCATTTAAACAATTTAAACGATAATGTAACACATACATTGCTTCCAACCCCTGAGAAAAGAAAAGCGTGAGAAGTCCGGAGTCATAATTGCACATGAAACTGAAAAACCTCCATGCACAAGGACTTCAGTTCTGTGTGAGAATCTTTCACATATGCGTTGAATAATTGCTGACTACAGCAGAAGAACATATATATGCCACTAAAACAGACACCGAATGCGTGAGAGTTAACAGGTATGCGTTATTAATTAAAACTGGCAACACCTGATAATGTTGAGAATTTTCGGAGTTTCTGTAATGGTAATTTAAATGAATGATTGAAAACAGGTCATGACCAATCATAATTTTTAAGGGATGGGTTTCAGCCTCCCCGATTGCCAGTTCACCAGCCGCCATTGATTTTATATATACATACAGAAAATATTTTTCATAATATTTTCTGCGTCAGTTGTGGAATAAATAACAAAAAAGTCAAAAATAAATAAAAACAGCGGTAGGCTGCTGGATTTTCCTATATTTAGGGCATAGGCCTTTATCTATAAATGAACAAACTCAAATCGACATCAAAGTGTAGCACGCAGTCTGGAAAACTCGAGAACAGCTGATCGAGGAATTAGATTTTCATACCAGAAATCTGTGTCATAGGCTTTTAAAATGCAGTAAGTATGTCGTTATAAATGGATAACCACACACCTGGATAACACGTCTAGCAGTAGCTTTTGCAGACGGCGAACGCGAGTGAAACACTGATCTCCAGCCCGTTCAGCGCGTCTCTGATTGGCCCGTTAAGAAAACCAGTGTAAGACTAAATAAAAAATATATATTGCAAATTTTTTTTTTTTTTTTGCTCATAATATAAATCATATCAGATTTGAAGTAATTAAGCACTGGGGTGACAAAAACATGTAATGAAGTGATCAAAATGATATTTTTACATTCCATTGTACACACCAGCTATGCAGCGAATTGGTCTTGAGTTCTTTTGATGACGTCACACTAAGAAAGGGCGGCATAATCGATTCTGGCGATTTAAAAGGGGCGTTCCCAGGGCAAGTAGTAAGTTACTAATTGCTCCAAAATTGTTTGATCTTATGGGAAATGACAGCCATGTTTTTTTTTTACTTGATGAAAAACTATATAAAGAGAGCCTGTTTGTGAAATTTCGCCCTCTAGACGGTTTAGTTCCTTTAAGCAGGACAATGGTAACCCACATCCTGCATCCATCACAACAGCATGGTTTCGCTGTAGAAGAGTCTGGGTGCTGAAATGGTCTGCCCGCAGTCCAAACCTTTCACTGATAGAAAACATTTGGCGCATCATAAAACAAAAAATCTGGCTTAGGAGACCTAGGACTGTTGAGCAGCTAAAATCCTACAACAGACAAGAGTGGGACAGCATCCCCCTTCCAAAACTCCAGCAATTGGTCTCTTAACTTCCCAGACATTTACAGACTGTTGTTAAAAGAAGAGGGGATGATACGCAATGGTAAACAGGGCCCCGTCCCAACTTTTTTGAGATGTGTTGCTGCCATCAAATTCAAAATGATCAAATATTTTTCATGAAATGGTAAAATGTGTCATTTTCAACATCCGAACCACATTCGGCCCACCAAGGCTTTCCATCTGGCCCGTGGAACATTTAATTAATTCAGAAAATGTGAACACAGACAAAGTGTTTCTTGGTATTTTTAGATATCTACAGTAGCATTTCTCCCTCTGATACAGATTGAAACAACCCCAAAAGCAACAGCAGATTAAAGTGATTTTGTTTGGAATGATTTACTGACGTGTGTGTTGCATGTGCATTCCTCCCATGGGACAGAAAGTCAGCTGGTGCAGCGAGTCAGCTGCACTGTCTCTCAATGCAAGAAGGGGGCAAACTCAAATCTCTGCTTTAAGCAATTTGTTTTATTTATCTATGTTCACGCTCTTATTTAACAAATAAGTATTTTCTTTTGGATGCAGTTATTTAACATTTCGTTTTTACTTGTTTTTTTTCACATGCACAATAACGGTGCTCACAGCCTGGTCTTATGAGATGCGTTGTCTTATTTCCTTCAAGAACAAATGCTGGCATTATGTGACAACTGACGTGAAAAATTAAATAGACAGGTCCAAACCCGTTCACATTATCTGTGGCTAGGCTATTTAAATATAACGCAATAAAAAAAAAAACTAGACCATGCCAGTTTACAATGAACCCCACAAATAAAATCCTGCCCAATATTTCGGTTATACTGTTTTCACATGGACAATAATGATGCTCAGTGCAGGCAGAATAGTCTATCACAGTCAAAAACAGAAGGAATATAATCATTTAACTTAGCAACAAGGGCAAATACCATCTTTGTGCGACAGCAGATATTAATGATAAATAAAATAGACGGGTCCAAATGGAGCCGTTCACAGCATCTGTGGCTGTATCAAATAAGGCCGCGTCTATTCACAAAGCAGCCTTGTGGCTAAGATTCAATATGCTATTTGCAAAGCAGCCTTGTGGCTAAGATTCAATATGCTATTCGCAAGGCAGCCTTGTGGCTAAAATTCAATATGCTATTCGCAAGGCAATGCTCCGGTGGCGGAATTGAGAAATGGAGCATAGTGTTAGTTCAGACAGGCAACGGAGTCATGCCTTAAACTTAAATCGCTCGGCAAATGGCCCGTCTGGTGCAGCTGATCGCACGGCCCAAGCTGTCTAGCATAGCTCACCATTGGTTGAGGCAAGTGCCTCTCACCCAGCTCAGAGCCCAGAGGACTGCCTCGGTTGATTGCACAGCCCAAGCTGTCTAGCCTAGCTCGCTCATTGATTGAGACAAGCACTTCTCGCCCAGCTTGGAGCCCAGCCGACTGCCTCAGTTGATTGCACGGCCCAAGCTGTCTAACCTAGCTCGCTCATTGGTTAAGGCAAGCGCCTCTCGCCCAGCTCGGAGCCCAGCTGACTGCCTCGATTGATTGAATGGCCCAAGCCATCTAGCCAAGCTCGCTCATTGGTTGAGGCAAGCGCCTCTGGCTCAGCTGACTGCCACAGCTGATTGAACAGGTCAGCTGACTACCCAAGCTTCCCGATTGGATGAGACCAAGTATAGGGCTTTAATTAAGCTACCTGCTGCCTTCTACTCCTTTGCCATTCTCTGCCAGCTCTTTTGCAACCCCCCCCTCCCATCTCCGCCTTGTTCTTATCCATGCCTGTTCTGTTCTGTGGGGGGGTTTAATTTGCTGCTCTCCCTGCCTTGGGGCATTCCATGTGCGCATATGGAAGGGCAGGGAGCTCCAGAACAGAACCATACCGCCAAATATATTAATGTCAGTTCTAAATAAATTTTCTATGTTGACAAAGTTGTCCTGACTGAACTAGAGTTGTAAACAAACCAAACAGTCAATGATGAGGTGGTGATACGATCTCCGTACACGCATTTAAATTTCATTAAAACTCTTATTTTTTGGCAGATTTTTGACAATGTAGGAGTCAAATAATAAGTATTCAAGGGTACTGTCTAAAATTTTTTTGTTGTGTAATATGTAAATGATATTCTTTATCATGAAAAATGACCTGCAAATACGGAATTATAAGGTCTGTTGTGTCATTAGGGGAGACTGGGGTCCAATGAGCCATGGGGACCAATGAGCCATATCACTATTTTCAAATCAAACAATGCCAAAGGTGTTTAAAATAGTCAAAATAGTGATATGGCTCATTTATCCCCATAACTCATCAGTCAATGGTCAAATATTTTGCCTAGTTTAAGCAGCTCTGTCATCGATTGATCGCAAAATAGTGATATGGCTCATTGGTCCCCAGTCTCCCCTATATAAGCTGTCAGCTGTGACCAACACAGTAAAACCCTATGTATTCAAAGTTGCTCTCAATGATTTTGTTTGTGTCTTTAAGGTAAAAATGTCCAAAGCAAACCACAATAATGGGTAGTGCAATACTTGAATTCAGGTCTTTTAAATCAACCAGCTGTGTTTGAAGCTGTTGTAATAATTGATCATGACTTCTCATACATGTATATATACTTGCAGGTTTAGTGCAAAGAATAATTTGCAGAAAGTAGAGGAGCATTTATTAGGGTCCGGGCCCCTAAGCCTGCAAGGCCTGGGCACAGGACCCTATTGTTATTGTAGTGTTTCTTCTTTATTATTCTTTCTTCTTCTTTTGCCTCTTTCGACCTAAATTTTACCCCTTAAACATGCTCAAAAACTCACCAAATTTGGCAAGCAGCTCATGTCTGGCAAAAAAATTGTATAAAATGTAAAAATTATCCCGGAAAGTGCCAAAATGGCTCTCTAGCACCACCCAGAGACATTACAGCGGCACTAAAACGGCCACCATGACCAGTAGGAAAGTCATAGAGAGATGAAACCAAAACGACATTGTTCATCTCATTAAGACCTAAAAATGCTTAATTGACACCCCTGACCTAAATCTAACAGGAAGTTTGCAATTTGCATATCAACCTTACAATTTGGCCTAAATTTGGCCCTGAACAAACGCAAACTCCTTTAAGGGCATCCATCGTATCGGCACCAAATGCTAAAGAATGACAAAGGACACACTGCTGATGAAAAGTTCTGTATAACTTTGTAATCACTTGAACGGTTTGGATTTTATGAGTCGTCAAAGTTGAAGTCCCCAATCACGTTTACTGCCTTTTTGTATGCGTATGCAATTTCCAACCTAAATATGACCCCTCAAACATGCTCAAAAACTAACCAAATTAGGCAATTATTTCAGGGTGGGATAAAACATTTTAAAAACATCAAAAATCTCCTCAAAAGTTCTACAATGTGCTCTCTAGTGCCACCTAGAAACACTCAAATGGGCACCACGGCCTGGCGCAATGCCATAAAATTCTGAAAAATGTACATATCATTCCTGTACCATCTTGTGAGTTGTGACTTGTTTTGGTGAAAATTGATACAAGACTTTTTGAAATAAAAAATTTAATGTACATATTACACTGTACAGTGCTGCCCTACAAAGGCTAAGTGCAGTAACGACGCAATAATTTAAACAGTAAAAAATGGCTTCAGAGTTTGTTTGCCGTCCCAACAAATAAATAGTCAGCACTACTATGATAGACTATGATTAACTGACTCACCACGGTATAATATCTGTCCAAATGAATCCTGATCTCAATATCCTTTCAGGCCCAAAACTGTGTAACTCACATTTTACCCAATATGTAGTTATTGCACTTAGGCTTTGTAGGGCAGAGTAGTCTATACCTTCTTGCTGTGGACACACCATTTGACGTATCAAAATGTCCTTTGGTAAACTTTTTAAGCTCCGTTTGAAGAAAGTCTTTGCCAAGCGTGGTACCATTTGAATGAATACTTGCTGAGATATTGACGTTATGAATTTTCATATTTTGAAAAATATAGAGTGACGGACTTCTGAATTGTCCGTAGGTTGCAGCGAATTAAAGTTTTGTGTGTTTTCAGTGGACATCCTCCCAAAACTTCAGCTGTGTAGGATGTACATGGAAGAAACATTTATTCATTTGTTTTCCTTTTGTGTGTTTTTGTTTGTGGTGCTACACATTCTGACCACCGGGTGGCAGTAGGGTCATACCTGTAGACACACTGTTTGACCCATCAGAACGCCCTTTGAATGCCCATATCCTCCATGTGGAGAATGTCCGCCAAGAATGATACCATTTGAAAGAATATTTGCTGAGATATTGACGTTATGAATTTTCATATTTTGAAAAATATAGTGTGATGGACTTCTGAATTGACCATAGGTTGCAGTGTACTGCAGTTTTGTCTGTTTTCAGTGGACATCGTTCCAAAATTTAAGCTCTGTAGGATGTACGTATGAGTATTTACGCATTGTTGTAGAATGATAAGCCATTTGTAAAAAATCACATTCTGCCTTCCACTACGATCATAAATGGGGGAAGATTCCACAATACACAGCAGTGATAAAATCTGCAAACGAAACTTTTCATATTTTGAAAAATATTTCAGTGGTTTGACTCAACTCTGGATATAACATTTTACTCAGTCCTGCACTGTCAATGGTTGAGGATGCTCAGCGCCCAATCAAGATCTTGCCCCCACCCCAACGTGCAGGGGGGGCGAGGACCCGTTGCTTGCAGCTTTAATTCCCATTCATTATTGTTAAATAATGAGAAACATTTTATTTGACTCTTTATGTTAATAGTTGCACATAACTGATCAATGAGGAATTTGTTTCTTCTGAATTTACTTGCATGCCCATGCAGTTTAATATTAACATTAACATTAGCATATGCATCTGTTTAACATTCATTCATTCATTCATTCCTGTTTCTTTTTATCTTTGGCTTGCTTGCATGCCAGTTTACTTGTACATGTTGTTCTGTTTATAGCGTGATAACCAGCCAGATTTCTTAGTTAACCCATTTAAACCGGGACAGCATCGCCAAGATTTTTTAGGGACACAGATATGCCCGTAATTTTGAAAGTAGAAATAGAAAAAAAATCCAACTGTTCCTGAAAAGCTGATTGCCATCCAGCACGATTCTCCGCTGGGATTTTTGCATTAGGCCTTTTAAGCAATTAACATTACATATAAGCCCAGTCTTTGGTTATCCAAAGCTGGTCACTGGACAGGGGTCAAAGGTCAAATGAGAGAAAAAAACATGCCCATGTGTCAACTATCATGGTGAAATTTGGTGCCATGTACGGTTTCAGAAAAACAGCCCGACAAGATTTGTAACGGACAGACGCATGGACGGAAAAGTCGATCGTGAGGGGGGGCATAATTATCCTGAAATCGATGTACAACTGGAATGTACATAGCATACACAATGTAATAGTCTTATGGAACTGTTAATTGATTTTACAATACCTAAATACAATACTGATATCAACCAAACACACAGTAACTACTATAAACAAAACAAATCTGAAAAAAAACAATATTCACATTCCAAATTTTTATATGTACTATGTAATATCTACACTGAACAAAAAAAATAAATGCACAAATTTTTTTTTCAAATTATTTTTTTATCCATGGAAATATTTCAACAAAACAATTATTTTATTCTTGCCTTAATATTCAAGCAACAGAAACATGATTAACAATTTACTGTACACAATTCACGAGTTATCACAGCCTGAACCCCCCAGGAGTCAGCGGGCAGAGCTCACAGCACTCAGTAATGAGTGTGTCCAGCATCAGCATCAAGTAAAGCTCACGAGATTGTCAATTGACTGTGGAATGTTGTCCCACGCCTCCTGCAGCGCAACTGTACTGCAGGTTTTCTGGAACCGGAACACGTCTGACCCACCGATCCAGAACATCCCAAGGGTGTTCAATTGGCAAAATATCGGATGAACATGCCGGCCAATTGAGAACAGGGACATTCTCCTCATTAAGAACCTCTAAGCAGATCGGGGAAGTGTGGGGCCGGGCATTATCGTGCTGGAATGTCACGTGATGGAGTCGCACAAACGGTACGACTATGGGCCTCAGGATCTCGTTGCGGTACCGCTGCCCGTTCAAGTCACCCTCAACAAAATGCAGACGGGTACGCTGTCCATGGCATATGCCTGCCCATACTATTACACTTGCACAATCATGTGCCACCCGACGCACGACATTGGCGTCAGCGTAACGCTCACCCACACATCGTCATACGTTTTGTCTGCCATCAGTGCGGTACAGTTGGAATCGCGATTCAACGCTAAATAACACCGTTCTCCACCGTGCAAGCATCCAGCGAAGGTTACAGTTGGCCCAGTCCAGTCTGTACCGATGACGGACAGCGGTCAGGTCAAGAGCTTGGTGCGGTCGGCAGGCTCAGAGGTCTGCCTCCCTCAGGCGGTTTCGGACAATCTGAGCTGCTATCCGCCTGTTGTGCAGTCCGACGGTCTCATCAGCTGTCCTGGAGGATGGTCGGAACCGATGACAGAGGTGCTGGAGCCGCATGTGCCGATCCTGTGTGGGCGTGGTCACACGTGGTCGTGGGGCATGTGGACGATTCACAGTGCTGCCATTCTCTCTGAATTGATTTCTTAACCGGCTGATGGTATAATGATGCACATTCAAGTGTGTTGACACCGCTGTCACAGATATCCCAGCGTTCAGCATGCCAATGGCAGGCTCCCTCATGACTTGTGACATCTGTGGCATTGTGACTTGTGACAAAAGTGCACATTTTGCGGTGGCCTTTTATTAACCCTGGTGCAAGGAGTGCCTGTGTACTGGTCATGCTGACTGACCAACTCAATGTTATGCTCTATGCAGCTCAGGGGCGGAATAACTCAATGAGTGAGTAATCTCACAGGGAGTGGTCAATGAGAAGTGGGTCACCAGAATTGAGCAAAACAAATCATTCAGTACACCAATAAACACTATTTGTGGGCATATTTCATTATAGGTCAATTTAACTCAGCATTTTTGGTTCATGCATTTATATTTTTGTTCAGTGTATTGCAATTAAAAAAAAAGGGACTCACTTTACCAGGGCCATATCTTACCATATTTGCACATCTAAATTTTTAAAACTGAAAAAAACTTGACACTTATTACAACATAAACAAAGCTCGAGGGGTATCTTCTTTCAACAACTAAATTCCTTTACCTAAGTATGTGTGGAGCTAGGTCAGACAAATAATGGGTAAGTAGTTCTCGAGAAGAAAAGACAGATTTAACATAAGTGTGACAGACTCATGGATGGACAGATATACATGGACAGACAGAATTTAGTCTGAAAAGCTCTCTTCAGCTCAGGTTATCTGAGAGGCTAGTTATCGATTTCATATCTCCCCACACTTAGTGTTTGTTAAGTGCGGCAAGGGGAGACACCAGACACGGGATAGGGAACAAGACGGGTTAATTTACAAGGAAGAAAAGAAAACAGGCGGGGAAAAACGGGCAAGAAGGCCAACAATAAACATCACCCAAGGGGTTGCTAAGGGGGCAATGATACAAGGGAAATCACACATGTCTAGGAAACATGGCACGGCTTGGAAACACAAGGAACCAAGGAGCTAAACAAGAAAACACCAGGAACATGACAAGGCGAACATGAACATGAACATGAACCAAAAACATGAACGGAGCAGGCAGAACATAACAGTGTTTGTTAAAAAACTTACATGAGTGTAATCTATCTATATTTAAGAATTAGACGGATTCTGTCATGACTCAAAAAGATGCAACAGTGGTGGCAATTACATGTAATTTCAATAAAACAGGTTAAAGTAATATAAATTGACTTCAAACATGAAAAAATCTTAATCTGTGGAATTTATGGGGAGATGGAGAACAATTAAGGAACCTGAAAAAAAATTCCTTTGATTAGCATTCCTTTAACAAGTTATAATTAGGTATGCTTATCAGTAATAAGAAAGTCCCTTGGTGAAATATACAAGCTTTGCACATTATGGTTAGCTTTACAGATAATGAATCAAAATTCATTACATTACTGTTGCAAAACATGACAGAAGCAAAGAACGGTTCAAAATGCATAAAAATGAACACTTTGTTTACAATCTTAATCTTAACGGGAAAGCGATAACCTTGGCCACTAGGGTCTTGCCATGCGAATAGCGGATAGGAAATTATCCAGAAGGCTGCCCTGGGAATAGCCACTTCCATCAAATAAAGCACAATTAAAAATAAAACGAGACCATATCAGTTTACAATGAATTCAACAAATAAAACTGTTGGCGCAGCCATTCTTCGGCGTGGAAAATAAATGCTTGTAGAAAGTTGGGCATTAGATCATAACGGAGGAAGAACTTTACACGGCCACCTTCAGTTTACTCAGTTGCTGAGACTAATCGGTCGAATGACTAATTGGTTCGTTTTTGATATCATTATTGCAAATTGCATCACAAAGTTACTATATGCGGTTTCCTATGCACAGAAATGACGGCTTGTCTTTCAAAGATTCTGAAATCATGTACTCATAAAATGGCATAGATTCCCATTTTTTGGCAGCTCATTGCCATTAAAGCATGTTACCTGTCAGTATGGTTGATTTCTTCCTCATGGGAGGTATTCGTTTCAATCAGAGGTCCGGCGGCAGAAACACAAGGCCAGCAATAACCTCACATTTCACTGCTTAATGACTAAAACATCTTGCAGTTTACCTCTCCCGATTAGCAACATTTGCTCAGACTAATTGGTAGAACCAACAAGAGTCTAATTTATTTTTGAAAGCCTTGTTATACATTGCACTACGAAATTACACTGTTTTTCTTCCACACATCAATGACTACGAAAAATATCAATATGTCTTTATAATTTCTGCGCTCGTGTAGCACGTGAAATGGCACAGGTTTGCGTAAATTAGTAGCAATAAGCCACTAGAATCCGTTCTATAGTCTGAATGTAGTGACAGCAAAAGGGTGTTGTTAGGTACGATGCACAGCTGAGTGATGGCGAAAATAATTGCTGCGAAGTCAGCGAAAGTTTTAGATTTTTTTTATGTTTCCATCCTAACAAAGCTGTTTGAATTATATAAATGTTGGCAATAGGCATTTATTTTTTCATTATCATTTCTTATTATGGAAAATGGATTGGGCTTGGTCGATCAGTCGATAAATAGTTTGATTGTTAATTAGGTGAACTTGAATGAGAACAGCGAGAGGACAGTCGAGCGGTAAAGGGTAAGGTTACTGAAGCCCCTCTGAACATGTAACCGCACGCCGCTGGTTTCAATGCTAAAAACAACAGCCTTTAATAAAATCAGGAGCCATCAAACAATTTATATATATATATATATATATATATATATATATATATACATGTATATAGAAATATATATAATACATATATATATATATTTTTATGTCTTGTTGATAGTCACGGAATGTAAATATTTTTATGTCTTGGATTAAAATTTAACTGGTTTTTCCTGGTTTTTTCCTGACCCAAAGAACACAACATACCATATGAATGCAGTGAAATTATTTTAATTTGAAAAAAAGAGTGCATTTAATGAACAAAACTGAAATTTCCTAATTTTTTAAGTGTACACCCCCCTGAGTCAATACTTGGTGGAAGCGCCTTTGTCAGCAATTACAGCTACCAGTCTTTTTGTGTAGCTCTGCACAAGGTTGGCGCACCTGGACTTGGAGATCTCCCCCCACTCCTCTTTGCAGAACTGTTCAAGTCAGTCCACAAGTTTTCAACTGGATTTAGGTCAGGGCTTTGGCTTGGCCATTCCAGTGCATCCACCTTGTTCTTTACAAGCCACTTAGTGGTAGCTTTGGCCTTGTGCTTTGGGTCATTGTCATGCTGGAATATGAATTTTGGACCCATTCTCAGTCTCCTTGAAGACATCTTCTGGTTCTTCTCCAGAATATCCCTTGAATTTGGCCCCATCCATCCTCCCTTCAATCTTGACTAGTTCCCCAGTCCCTTTAGATGAGAAACATCCCCATAACATTATGCTGCCGCCACCATGCTTCACAGTCGAGATGGTGTTTTTTTGGTGATGAGCGGTGTTGGGTTTTCAGAAAAATAATCCAGCACTCACGGATTAAAGTAAAGAATTTTTATTTTGGCATGGGAAACAATACACGAACGTTTCAGCCTACTGGCATTCTTCAGCGTGTACACCCCTGACTGTGCACCCGGTAAGAGACATTGTTACTTTTTATCCCCTGGCCGACGAAGTAGTCGGAGGGGGATATAGTAACGCTGCCGTCCGTCCATCCTTCTGTCCGTCCGTAACAAATCTGGTTTCCGTTCAATACCTTTAGTAATGTTTGACGGATTTTAATTAAATTTGATGTGAAGGTACTTGGTATCAAAATACAGGCTAAGTTCGATGTCGGAGTATGTTGGTCAAAGGGCATAGCTTATTAAATATGCGAAAATGGTTTCTGTTTGATAACTTGAGTAATGTATGACGGATTTTAATGAAATTTGATGTGAAGGTACATGGTATGAAAATACAGCCCAAGTTTGATTTCGGAGTATGTAGTTCAAAGGTCAAAGGTCATCGCTCATTAAATATGTGAAAATGGTTTCCGTTCGATAACTTGAGTAATGCGTGATGGATTTTAATTAAATTTGATGTAAAGGTACTTTTTATCAAAATACAGGCTAAGTTCAATTTCGGAGTATGTAGGTCAAAGGTCATAGATCATTAAATATGCGAAAATGGTTTCCGTTCGATAACTTGAGTAATGTTTGAAGGATTTTAATGAAATTTGATTTGAAGGTACATGGTATCAAAATACATCCCAAGTTCGATTTTGGAATATGTAGGTCAAAGGTCATAGCTCATTAAATATGTGAAAATGGTTTCCAGAAGATTTAACAGTATAACATGATGACTGTCCCATTGGACCTTATCATTTTGTTGTCATGAATGCTGCTTCTTAATCACATCCAAGATTTCTTTCATGCCATTACACTGTTTCAAATATTTTGAAAGTTCAAGGATACGCTCATATTATGTTTTCACTTTTCACTCTTCTTTCATTTTGTCACCTCATATATGCTTTAATCTTCTTCTGTAAATCCCTGATCGCATTCTCAATCTATACAGTGTTGAGTTTTCACCAAACATAGCATTTGGCATTCATGCCAAAAAGTTCTATTTTGGTTTCATCAGACCACAAAACATCTTGCCAGTTTGTTGCAGGTTCCCCAAGGTGTGCTTTTGCAAATTTCAAGCGGGCCTCCTGGTGGACCTTTTTGGGAAATGGCTTTTTTTTTCCACCCTTCCACAGGCCAGCACTGGGTTGCACCAGCTATGCGTAAGTTCTAACGTAACCTAGTTTGTACGAAAGTTCTCACTTAGGATATAGTTTACACGCTACTAACATTTTAACGGTTGCACCAGCTGAAATAGTTCCAACGTGGACATAAGGTACAACGTAAATCTTACACCAAGCACTTAGTAGGTTTAAACCTCATCGTAAAATAACAGTCATCATGGGGCATCGTTTTGAAAGGTGGGATAACTTGGGTGATGGGGAGCAAATTATACCGTCTATTTTGCATCGGCAACTTGTTCTCTGTGATAGATTGCACCCCTTAGACATTTATGATGACACTTAAGAGGCACCTCTTTTTCAGCGTTGTGTACTATGCAATATAACCTTTTTTCCTGAGTTTCTTAGAACATTGTTCTGATAAAATTGAAGATGATTAGTGGCAAATGCTTATCATTGTACTTAAAGATATTTTGTGTATAAAACAGTCTTTAACTGAGTACTTGGTATTGCATAATGAGGTTAGTTGGAGTAATTATTGACACCTGGGTCGTTTTTTCATGAGTTACAATATGCTTAAAAGACGGCGACCTTTGGTCAAAGCTGTTGTAAGCATCTGAAGAAGAGCTATCACTCGAAACGTCACGCTAATAAATTATTTTTGCATTGGAGCTCCTTTTTGGTGTGCGGACTTCATTTTTTTGCGTCTACGGGATATCTTCTTTGGTCCAGCACCCATGCTTAATGTGTTTTCTAGATGGGCGGGTTGGCTTTTTTACTCTGACTTTGTGTAGAAGGCACCCACATAAAAATCAAGAGACCCAAAGCCTACGAGAATGAGTTTGTGAACAGGAAGGGATTCCACTCAATCAACGCCCAGATTGTGTGTGACGCTGATCAAGTCATTACAAATTCGGTGATCAAATGGCCTGGGGCAAGGCATGACAGCTTCATTCTCAAGCAGTCTCCTCTTAGCAGAGACTTTGAGGCTGGAGGATGTCCCGGGTGTTTGCTAGGAGACTCCGGATATCCTCTGAAAAACTGGGTGATGACCCTATACCTAAACCCAGTTAGTGTCGGCAAGCAGCGCTACAATTCAGCACACTCAAAGACTAGAAATGCGGTGGAGCGGTGCATCAGTGTTCTGAAGAACAGATGGGCCTGTTTGCAGAGAGGTCTCTAATTATCTTTCCCTCAAGCATTTTTGCACACTTAATTTTGATCATATATTTCACAAATATGTGTTAAAAGTAGGCTGATGCTCTTACCAGCAAAGCTTATTACTGGGCTGGCTTTGTGTTGAAGTTATTGCGATTGACAGTGGTAGATGTATTCAGAGCCTTTACTTCAGTGAAGAGTACTAATATTAAACTAAAAAAACCAAAGTACAACCAATAGTCCAAATAAATGATGATTATTAGCAAAATTTGCCTGAAGTATGGAAAGTAAAATTTCTCATATGCAGTTTAAACTTAAGTTCAGTACTTAAGTACTGATATATGGACAATGAGACTATGTCCAGCCTTGTCGAGACTTAGTCTATACTATGTCCCAAGTGAATACATACTTGCCTTACTTTGGTCATATAGGTATCTTAATGGAGCCTGACATAGCTGCAGCTGTAGCTGGTGCCTGTGTTGTTCTTCACAACCTGGCTATGATGTGGAAAGTACCACTGGTGAAGGATGGAGATGCGGATGATGGGGGTGACAGTGGCGTTCCTTTTGGAAATGAGGACCACGCATCAACTGATGCAGCCACTGTCCGGGCCTACCTTACTTCATCCTATTTTGGATGAACTACAAATTAAAAGCCTCACATAAAATAAGGATGTGAACAAAATTTGCAACAACCATAAGTTTATTATGTAAACCTACTATATATACACAACTCAACAGCCTAATAATATTCAAAAGTAAAAAAAAATGTCACAAATAAATAACTATCGATTCAAATGTAATTGAAATGATAAATATTGTAATTTCATCAATTTATTTGGAATGTTTTTCGATTCCATTCTTTCTAGCAAGGTTTAATCAAATCCAACGGTATAAGCAGCAGTTAACCAAACAATAAAATTTGTCCTGTTATATTTATTTAATCAAGAAATTATTCATGAGCGATGAGTTGGCTATTGTTGCGTGGGACGGGTTGACACCAGGCACGAGACAGCAAGACTTTGTCTTGGGGTTTTTATTATAAAGAAAAGAAAACAGGCACAATGGCCAAACAAAAAAACTTGGCCCAAAGGGTTGCAAAAATCCAAAAAAAAATGCTTCACAGAGCAGAAAAATAAAAGTACAAAACGAGAGAAATAAAAAGCCACTAGAAACTCTAGGGAAGAAAACCAATGAACAAAAATAAATGAACTCAGCGATGGCACAAGGCACATGCGAAAATACAAAACAAGAGCTATAGAAAAGACTATGAATGCTACGAGCAAAAATACACAAGGCAAGACCATGAACGTGAACCGGGCATGAAACGAGACTCTGTCTGCCAGCCAACTCCAGCCTCTCCCCAGATATAGCAGCCAGAATCACGAGACAAACGAGGATCACCTGTAGACCGACAGGGAGAACGAGATTGCTTGATTACAAGGCACGAAAGACAAGAGAGGAAAACCAGCGCAGTAAAAAATGAGACAACAAAAGCAGGTAATTGCTCATTAAGAAAATGAGCGTGTTGCAGCATATAAGAACCCAATAAGATACGATGAACAGTTAAAGCGTTAAACTAGATAATAGTAAAGCACAGGTAAGAATGTAGCGAAAGCAGGAAGCATACGAGTAAAATCCTTATCTAATTAGTAATGGTTAGTACGTGCCTATCTAATGGAAACACCCCCCGTGACTGATTAGTAAGTTGTTAGTAATACATTAAAATAAATTAACAAGCATGAAGACTAGGAAGCCCAGAAGGAAGAAACATAAGAAAGAAGTTTGAAACCATAAGCCACTCCCGAATGTAGTGCGAGAAGTAAAACACGGAAACGACCAAGCAGACGCTGGAGAGGCAGATTGGCAGGGCAGACCGGGAAGCGAGACCTGGAGATACAAAATATTGCAAAAGTAAAAACATGAACAATGAACATGGATAGTGAATCCTGGCACAAGAAGCTGTTAAAACCCCAGAACGGCAGAACGGCACAGGACACTGGAAACACAACATTATCCCCCCCTATATACAAGTGCCACTTGGCGTTGACCAAGGGACACTACAGAAGCAATTTATTTATTTGTTTTTTCATTTCGGCATGATTGTACAGTCGTTCCATGACAATTTCAATACAACATGTATCATGACCGAAAGGTCGAGAAGCGAAATCGCTTGTCAAAGTCCCGCCCCGACTCCCAGAAAAACAGTTTGATTATGGTTAAGATATCATAAAGATTTATAAATCACAACAGAGCTGAGTGTCTATTTACACTACGATTTAAACGTCACAACATAAAATCATAGAGATTTATGAACATCATGAAGAATTTTAATCACAATATAGCTGAGTGTCTATAAACAACCCCTATTGTTTATGCCCGTTATGGTTCTGTTTAATTTATCCAATGCCATTTTGTTGGATAAGTTCATAGTTATTCAAACATGCACATTTCAGAAGATACTTAAAGTCCTTCAGATTATCTGCCCTTCTAATATTGTCTTCAAGTATGTTCCATGCACTGAAGCCACAGATAAGGAGTGCTCCTCCGAGTCGTTTTGACCCTTCTAGTTTGCAACAACATTCTGCCTCTTAGGTCATGAAGACATTCACGCTGGAGAAATAGGCATTGTATATTTCTAGGCAATTCTTTTGTGGTATCCTAAATATACAATTTGCAAGGAGTTGAATTTTATTATATCCTGCAATTTAAGAAACTTTGCCTTAATAAACAAATCGTTTTGTATGAGTTCCATAGGGAACGTTATGAATAATTCTAAGGGCCTTTTTTTTGGAGTTTAAACAATGATTCTATTGTATTATTATAAGTGTGTCCCCATACTTCAGCGCAGTAAAGATAAGTGCTGAATAGATTATTTTAAAAGACTTGTGTTTTAATAATTTCTGCATTTTCCAAAGAATAGACACGCTTTTAGCTAACTTTCTTTGAACCAAGTTTACATGTGGTTTCCAGCTTAAGAGATTATCTAACATAACTCCCATGACTTTATATTCGTTTACCCTTTCAATGCTGGTACCATTTACCTTTAAGTCTATGTCGAACCTTTTTTCCCAAATATCATAAATTTGGTCTTTGTAAGATTTAATGATAATTTGTTTACATTAAACCACGTGTGAAGTTTAGACATTTCTTTATTAACCAATTTTGCCAATTGCTTGAGATCGACACCTGAGCAAAAAAATAGTCGTTATCGTCTGTGAATAAAATTAGTTTTAGGATATCGGACACCTTAACAATGTCATTTATGTAAATTATGAACAACTTGGGACCTATGACCGAGCCCTGAGGAATTCCACAGGGTAATGTCCAAGCAATTTAGTATCTGCACAAATTAAGTCCTACTTGTTAAGTAATTTTTGATCCATTTTAATGCGGTCCCTCTTAATCCATATTTGTAAAGTTTTTTCAATCAATATATCGTGATTTATAGTGTCGAATGCTTTCTTCAGATCAATAAATATGCCTATAGAATATAAGTTTGAATCTAGTGAATCTTTAATCATTTCAATAAATTCTGTTAGGGCTAGTGCTGTCGAATGCTTTTTTCCTGAACCCATACTGGCTGTCACACAGTAGTTTGTGTTTATCAATGTACTTGTCCAATCTGTCATTGAAGAGCTTTTCTAGGACCTTCGAGCATTGAGGTAAAATCGAGACAGGACGATAGTTTGAAAATCATATTTATCCCCGCTTTTTGTAGAGGGGGATAACTTTCGCTATCTTCATTTTATCTGGAAACACTCCTGAAGGATAGATTGCATATATGCGTAAGTGGAGTTACAATTGCGTTAAAACAGTGTTTTCAGTAATTTCATATCTAATTGGTTTACATCAACAGATGTCTTAGCTGTACAATTTTTCAGAATTGATCTGATTTCAGATTTGGTAACAGGAGTTAGTGTCATTGTGTCTTGGATTTCCTCATCCTTGTCAAGGTAGTCCCATCTTAGGTGTGAGGATTTAATACCCTTTGCTAGTTCTGGCCCAACATTCACAAAATAACTGTTAAAATTCTCCACAACCAATTCCATGTTCTCTACCTTTTGCCATTTATATTACAGAAACAGGGTAACATTATATTCCAGAGATTTCTGGTGTAATGTTTATTTTCTAATAAAAGCTTTTCATAATACTCTTTTTTATGTTTCCTTAGTAAATTTGTCATTTTGTTTCTGTAATTTTTGTACCTAATTTCTGCTTTCTCAGTTCTTTCTCTCAGAAACTGTTTATACAATATATTTTTCTTCTTACTGGCATTTGCCAGTACTTTTGAAACCCAGGTTTTCTCTCTTTGTTTTGCTTCAGTTTGTTCGTTATTTTGACTAGACAGTGTTTATCATACAGGGAGTTTACTGTCCATAGAAAAGCCTCATAGGCTCTATTTGGATCTTTCTCTGTTAATACATGATCCCAATTCTGGTTCAACATATCTGATTCTAGTTTCTTTAGCCTTTTTTCGCTTTTAATTCTGATTTCTGTGTGTTCCAGGGTTTCGATCTAGCCTGGTCCCTTATATCTAATTTGCAGTTACAAATAGCAAAACTGGTAGATGATCAGTAATGTCATTTATCATAATGCCACTAAATATTTCAGAATCTAATACATTATAGTATACACATTATCTATCAAGGTGGCACTGTGTCTAGTAATCCTGCTTGGTTTTGTGATTAATGGTTGCATACCCATGGCATACATGGTGTTAATATAATCCTCTATTATAGAGCTATTATTTGGATTTATCAAGTCAATATTAAAGTCCCCACAAAAAACATTTTTCTGGTTCATATTGACAAGTAATTCAACCATACATTTGCTAAAAACATCAATTTGCAAAACTCTGTACACACAACAAATAACCGTAAATCTCAATTGTAAATTCCATTACATTTTCCACAACAATTGATTTGCATTCTAGTACCTGGAAGTTTATGGCCTCATCAATAAATAGTCCAACACCCCCACCAGCTTTATTCAGTCTGCTCTTACACACGAAGTTGTAACCCTCCATGTAGAAGTCCTTGCCCTTTTCTTCTTTTTAATCCAAGTTTCCGATAATGCGATGATGTTGAACGGATTAGCAAATGACAGAAGGTATTCCTTTATTTGGTCAAAGTTTGCATATAAACTCCTACTATTGAAGTGGATAATGGACAAACTCCCTTCCATTTTAATGTTCTTGTTAAATTTGTCTAAAAGTAAAAGTATCCGCAACGTTTGTTTCTGTTGTAGAAAAAAAAAAATGGTTGTCGGTTCAATTTCTTCATTAGGGTCTATTCCTGAGTTTTGGTGACTTGTTGTTAAAAAGCCAGTTTCCTGATCTACAGTTTGGTTTATCAGATAACTGCTCATAGAGATTTGTCAGGGATTTTAACCTGCCTCAGTGGTCAAAAATTCTCCAGATCCCGATCAGCACCGGTCTGGTAGTTTCCGGTGACCCATTTGGTTTGATGAAAATTCTGCAGTTAGCCGACCAAGTGCTGTGTATCTTCCCCGCTTTTCTTTAGTTGACGAGCTTTCCATGCGATGGTTGCATTGTGCCTGGTGAGGTTTTCATTTATGAAAACATTGGATCCTTTGAGATTTTCCCTTGCTTCAACAGAGATTTTGTGCTTGTTGCTTGTAAGTCGTAGTAACACGGCCCTTGCTGCACTCCGGTCTCCGCTTCCACACCTTTTCGGTAGCAGATAACATGAATCCACATTGCTGGGGTCCAGAGAAATACTTTTGGTCCGAAGGAATTCTATCACCTGCATTTCCACAGATTTATTGTCCTCCTCGCCTCCATCGTCGTCCTTCGCTGCTGCCCTGGCATAACTCCTGGGTTTGATTTTGAGCCCTGTCAGGATTACATCATTACGTTTCTCTTGTTGCTCCAGCTCCTCCAGTTTGCTTGATAAAGATTGAATCTGTGTGTCTTTCTTGGCAATCTCCTTTTTGAGATCACCGTTTTCCTTCAAAAGCTGGTCCAGCTGCTCCTTCATACTGTCCCACCTCTCCCTCATTTCATTTCTCAATTCTTCGAGGGTCTCCACAATTGTTGTAAGATCCGGCGGACTTGGTTTGTCGCTTGGTTTGTCGCTTTTTCCCGTTCTACCCATTTTCTTAGTTCAAATAAAAAAAAAAAGGCTCTATTACAGAGTTTGTGAGGAAGTTTATCACTCAGCTTTTCTCCTGACTCTGTTGTTTTCCTGTATTGCCTGTATTGCATGCAGTCGCTGTTCGGAGTTGTTGCTCCTTCAGTGACCATGACTCGACCCAATATCAATGAAAACAGGAAACTATGAAAATACATGAAACATCTAAAAAATACTAAATCCACAAAACTAAGAGAAACATGAAAAATCTAGAAAAAGAGACTAAATACAAAAATCCACAAGACTAAGAAATACAAGAAACATCTAAAAATACAAAACACCACAAAAACTAAATACACTAAACATAAACAAGCATACTTAAGGGTCTCCAGCATAAGCTGGGGCTAAGGCTTAGGGTGCGTGTGATGGAATTCATGAATCAAGGTTTTGTCTCATATATGTCTGGCCGGGACCCAGGAACGCTCTTCTGGGCCGTAACCTTCCCAATCCACAAGGTACTGATGGCCTCTGCCTCTGCGATGACAGTCCAGTAGCTTTTTGACAGTGTAGGTCTCTTCTCCGTTGATGAGCCGAGGATGGGGTGGTGGTTCAGGGGGAGGCAGGAGGGGAGATGTTGCGACGGGTCTCAGGCGCGAGACATGGAAAACTGGGTGGAGTCTTCGCATAGTGGAAGGGATTTTGAGTTTGACGGCAGAGGGGCTGATGATTTTTAGGATAGGAAAGGGACCCAGGAAGCGTGGAGCCAGCTTGCGACTCTCCACACGGAGTGGAATATCCTGGTCTGCCAGCCAGACTTTCTGGCCAACCTTGTAGCGGGGAGCAGAGCGCCGACGCTTGTCCACCGCGGTCTTCATCTGCTCACCCGACTTGGCCAAGGCGCAACGTGCAGACTGCCACATGCGTCGACACCGGCGGATGAATGCCTCGGCTGACGGCACCCCGACTTCCACCTCCTGGCTGGGGAACAATGGAGACTGGTACCCCATGCAGCATTCGAAGGGGGAGAGGCCGGAGGTGGAGGCGGAGTGGGAATTAACGGCGTACTCGACCCATGGCAACAAGGATGACCAGGATGTGGGGTTAGCCGAGCACACACCATCGGAGGACCGTCTCCAGGGTCTGGTTGGCCCACTTAGTCTGTCCATTAGTCTGTGGATGGTAACTGGAACTGAGGCTGAAGGACGTGCCAAGGGACTTGCAGAATGCTTTCCAGAAGTTGGAGGTGAACTGGGGACCACGGTCAGACACCACGTTGATGGGGATGCCATGGGGACGGACGACATGCTGAATAAGTAGGTCGGCAGTGGACTTGGCAGTGGGGAGCTTGGGGAGGGGCACAAAGTGGACGGAACTTGGAAAAATGGTCAACAATAGTGAGGACAGTAGTGTGACCGTGGAAGGGGGGCAGGCCAGTGACAAAGTCAAGTGCGATGTGGGACCAGGGACGGTGAGGGATGGGAAGGGGCTGGAGGAGACCGGATGGTGGTGCGTGGGAGGGCTTGGGGCGTGAACAGACTGAGCAGGCTATGACGAACTCCCGAACGTCCTTTGCTAACTTGGGCCACCAGAACCGCCGCCGGACGAAGTGTAGGGTTCACCCGACCCCAGGATGGCAGGACAGGTTGGATGCGTGGCCCCACCGGAGGACTTCGGAGCATGCAGCCTCGGGGTTGTACAGGCAGGTCCTAGGGCAGGCACTGGGCGTGGCTTCACCATCCTGGGCATTGCAGACCAGCTCCTCGATCCTGAGGCACACGTAATTGACAAAGCAGGCCTTGGGTAGAATGGGGCTGGGTTCTCCCTTGGACGTTGAGGTGTTGAAACGTCTGGAGAGCATGTCAGCCTTGGCATTCTTGGACCCAGGCCTGTAAGCCAGGGAAAGGTTGAAGCGGTCGAAGAACAACGCCCACCTGGCTTGTTTGGGCGTCAGCCTCTTGGCGGAGCGGAGGAACTCCAGATTCTTATGGTCCATCCAAACCATAAACGGAACCCGAGCCCCCTCGAGCCAGTGTCTCTACTCCTCCAGGGCTAATTTCACTGCCAGCAGCTCCCGGTTCCCGACGTAGTAGTTGGACTCCGCAGGTGTTAAACGGTGCGAGAAGTATGCACAAGGGCGTACCTTCTGATCATTGCTGGATCTTTGAGAGAGGGCTGCACCAACCCGGACGTTGGAGGTGTCAACCTCCACTATGAACTGCTTAGCAGAGTCGGGGGTGGTGAGGATGGGCACGGTGGTGAAGCGCCTCTTCAGCTCACAGAAGGTCTTCTCAGCTTGCGGAGTCCAACAGAATGGCTCTTTTATGGAGGTGAGGGCCGACAGGGGAGCTGCGACGGTGCTGTAATTCCTTATAAACCGCCGATAAAAGTTAGCAAAGCCCAGGAAACTTTGCAGGGCCTTCCGGTCCTTAGGTGCGGCCAGTTCACCACTGCCTTGACCTTCTCATCGTCCATGCTCAGGTGGTTAGGGGAGATGACGTGACTCAGGAAGAAGGTAGTGGTGGTGCTAAACTCGCACTTTTCCGCCTGAACAAAAAGGCGATTCTCCAGGAGGCGGCGGAGCACCTGGCGAACGTGACTGGTGTGCTCTGCTTTGTCCCGGGAGAAGATCAGGATGTCGTCGAGGTAGACATAGACGAATCGACCAATCATGTCCCCTAGCACAGGACGCTGGAAACACATCAGCTATTTGCTATTGCTCATGTGAAAAAGTGATGGTGTACCCCTGTGCTTTTAGATCTTCTTGTAATTTAATTATTTCTGTTCAATTTTATCTTCTCTAGCTCAATTTTTTCTTTTTCTGCTTTAATTTTTTTGTGTTTCTTGTGCAAGTTTTTCAATTTCAGCTTTAAAGAATTGTCGTCTTCGTGCATTCATTTCCTCTACAATGCTTGGGGCAGAAGGCCTTCTGTTGCCTTTGGCACGCTTGGCTGGCGGTGAGTGGCCACTGGACCTATCCTGAGGGGACTGTGTAGGCTCGGTGTTGTTTACGTCCCTCTCAGTAGAGGTGGGCTCAGGAGGCTGGATGGATGCTGGTTTGAGCAGACATGCTTCAGCATGTGGGGGGAGAGGTTGTTCAGCTGTATGAGTGAGTTGTGGTGCTGCTGTTGGTGGGGGGGGCTGGTACTGCTGGTAGGAGAGATACAACTGAGGCCGGTACTGGAGTTTCTTCTGTTGTTCCACTCTCAACCCCACATATGCCAATCACTGAGGGGGAGTCCTTACCAATAATGTCCAAGACTAGTGATGAGTATGGCCCCATGTCTGGCTTTGGTCCACCTCCTGTTGGGACATTTCTTGGGAAGTCCTCAGCTGCTTGCATTTTTAAGTCGTTCCACTTCTTCCGCACATCTTTAACATCCCTGTGCTCCACTCATTTTGCATTTATGGCATCAGTAATGTCCTCCCATATTTGTTATTAAATTTTGATTCCAGTGGCTCTTTGTTTTGTTTGTATTTTGTGAGCAGGTAATGATTTTTTCATGTGTTTTTTTTTTTTTTTTCTTGGTCTGTGGTCAGACATGGCCAAATCACTGTAAAAGTACACAATCTAATGTCAACATGGCATGCCACCACGGGACAGCAAAGCTGCTAACTTGAGTAAATTTGACATTAGACACCAACTTTGCAGTGGTGGCAAGCAAATATACTGGTTGAGATAATTTCTCATTAACAACTTAGTCTTATAATTTATAATAGTTTGCTATTGTAGGCTATTTTTATGGGTTAGTATTGACGTAATGATTTAATCTGCCCAAAGTAAGGCTTCATTATATTCGGCTATCAAAACGTTATGTTGCAGTTTACGGTTTCACCATTCAGTGTCACTGTTGACTTAATACACACCCCCTTCAGTAACCACAAACTATCTCTAAGGTTATATGCTAAATTACCAATTAGTCTTAATATTTTGTCCTCATTTACGTACCTTTCAATCGTATGCCTTTTACTGAACTTTTTTTTTTTTTTTTTGAACGGTTCCTCTTTTTAGCCGTTACCCTCGCGTGTAAAATATGCTCAAATAGAAGTGGGCACGAGAAACAACACAGCAATAAATGCGGTATTAAAATAGTGCTTTTCACTGATTGGCCGCTATGAGTGAGAGCGTCATTTTCGCTGACAGTATTTTGCTTAGTTTGGATGTTACGGCAGTGTAGTTAAGATGAGCCTCACGTTCCCGTGGTGTGACCAAACTTTGACACAGCTTTAGTATCAAACTAACAAGTTTCAACATATGGTTTAGTGTGGACTTTGTAAAATAACTTAAAGGGGAACTCAAGGAAAATGCAAAATGCTGTTTTATACAAACATAATTAGTAAATAAATGTTGTAAAATACAAAAATGTGGAATTTTTGTTTTCAAAGACTAGATAAATGGGGTTTTATTCCCCCCTAATTAGCTGTCGTCTGCTATGGAGGGTGATTTGTGCCATAATTCAATACAATACACTTATTGAAATACAATACTCATCTTGAAAATACAATACATGTGTAGCAATAAATGTAATACAAAAATGCTTAAATACAATACACATATTGAAAAGACAATCCACGCCTCGAAATACAATACACAGCTCAAAAATACAATACACGTGAAACAATAAATACAATACTAAAATAATTTCTTTTTTAATGTCCATCAGGAATATTTGTGCCAAATGAATACATATCACACCTCGAAATGCAATACATACCTTGAAAATACAATACATATGTAACAATAAATACAATACAAAAATGCTTTGTTTTTCAATGTCGGTCGGGAATATTTGTACCAAAATTAAAACAATACAACCGTATTGTTTTTCAAGTTGTGTATTGTAATTCAATGTGTGTATTGTATTTCAATGTGTGCATTTAGTCTATGACCTCTGACCAATAAATATGATTGGACGAGGCATTCCATAGAGTGCCTCAGTCACGCCCGGTTGGTACTCTGATGTATACCATGGTCTAGGTGAATACACTTTTCTGATTGCTGGCATATGGAAGCCCAAAGTGGACAATATTCAAATGAAAATGTAATCCCACTATTGCATTATAATTTTCCACTTATGAATGAGTTATTTGAGACAATATTAAATTGAAAATGCATTAATCCAATTATCACTTTCATTTTCACATGCACATATGGGAAATCTATGACTATATTCAAATGATAATGAAAAGGTGTTTGACATTTCATTTTCAAAGTCATGCTCCGCAATACAGTGGACAATATTCAAATGCAATAAGCAAAACAGCACCCCCAGCTAATTGCATTTACATTTACATATCATCACGCTCTTCTAGGGTCAACATGATAATGAAAATGCTGTTTTCTAATCACTTGGAAATAATAGTGACATAATAATGATGACGACATTTGACATTTCATTTTCAAAGACTTATCCTGCAATATATGGGACAACATTCAAACGCAGTAAGGGAAGCAGCGCCTCCCAGTCCATTGCATTTTCAAGTACATATCACCACGCTCTTTTTGGGACACAATGAAAATTAAAATGCAATCTGTCAGCGTCTCATCAAGGCAGGTCTTCCGCTAGGACGTCACTCATTAGGTGCGCGAACGGAAACCATGTTCCTCATTTGCATACCAACCAATCAGCTTCTGGGTAGCGCTTGTACGCACGGAGGCTTACTGATAATGTCATGATGGCTAGGCTGCTATGTATTGTGTGCCATCGCGCAGTAGGCTACGTTGCGCTTTGGATGTAGCCACCTCGGCAGCTGGTATACTAGCTAACGTTAACTAAGGAAAATATTTGTGAATGATCATCACATAAAAGCAATATGATTTGATTTTTGCCCCAATTCTATCAACTGAGCTAGCTGTAATATGCATGAACTTATCCAAGGCTTCGCGGCAGTGTTGTGCAACTGCAACCCAAGCAGAAGACCCGCCTTGATGAGACGCTGACAGATTGCATTTTAATTTTCATTATGTATCAAAAAGAGCGTGGTGACATGTATTTGAAAATGCAATGGACTGGGAGGCGCTGTTTCCCTTACTGCGTTTGAATATTGTCCCATGTATTGCAGGATAAGTCTTTGAAAATGAAATGTCAAATTTCATCATCATTATTATGTCATTATTATTTCCAAGTGATTAGAAAACAGCATTTTCATTATCATGTTGACCCTAAAAGAGCGTGATGACATGTAAATGTAAATGCAATAGGCTGGGGGTGTTGTTTTGCTTATTGCATTTGAATATTGTCCACTGTATTGCAGAGCATGACTTTGAAAATGAAATGTCAAACACCTTTTCATTATCATTTGAATATAGTCATAGATTTCCCATATGTGTATGTGAAAATGAAAGTGATAATTGGATTAATGCATTTTCAATTTAATATTGTCTCAAATAACTCATTCATAAGTGGAAAATTATAATGCAATAGTGGGATTACGTTTTCATTTGAATATTGTCCACTTTGGGCTTCCATACTGGCAGGTGTTAATAAAAACTGTGAAACCGCACAGATAGTTCGGCTCTGGTAGTTTCACCGTTCGACGTTCGAAATTCATCCGCTAGCCAACCTATAACTATAGCAACGTTAGAGCACTGGCATTTGGCTGGGTATAACAGAAACCAAGATGCTCCTTTATCTCCAGCGGGCTGTTTCGATAAACTTTACTTGTCCGACCGAGTCAGACCATCTATCGAGTGAAAAGTCGGACCTTCGACAGACCATGTCCGTCAGGTGTTTCAATAAAACAAAAGTAGGATGTCCGACCATGGTCCGACGCGGACGGACTGTTAGTCACTGTTCGTTCGAAGTTGCGTGAGAATTTACACCACAGCAATGGACCGCTTCCCTATTTGACGTTCAAAAATTCGAAATAAGTTAACGTTAAATGAAAAAAGAAAAAAACCCAATTTTGATTAGGTAGATCATTGACTACTATTCAGACATAAATTCACGGCGCACATCGCTGTAGGACGTTACATAAGTAACGTTCATTTTCAGTAGGCTATTTACTGAATACAGTCTAGCTAATTAAAAACAGTCTTTCCTCACTGTGCATTCTGTGCTAAAACTACGATTGGCAACAAAACAAAGCTATTCAACACACAAAAGACATAAAAACATTCATATCGTCACAATCGCTCATTTTACAGAATTGAGTTAAGCTGCTTTCACACTGGACGCGAAACAAATTTCTCGCACGACAGATTACATTCAAAGTCAATGCAAAGACGCGAGATCGTCCTGTGGGGCGGTTAACAATAGGTGCTCCAGCGATAATGACCGTAAATATTAAAGCAGCGAAGTAATCACGCTTTATTCATTAAACGATAGTACCTGTTTACAGTTACAAAGGAAGCTAACATGTCCACTTCATGTATCAGCAACTGCTGACAGTTCGCTGGCCATGTGCTGTGACAACGGACTGATTTCAGCTTGCTGGTCTACGGACACCGTCATTTATTTTTGTAGGTTTGTTGGTCCAACTAAATCCGCCACCAGCGTGGGCGCCTGGCCAATCCTGGCCACGCAGGGCGTATCTAGCCAAGAACCAGCCTACTTCGTGCCAAAACTGCATATCGAAATACAATACACTGTGTATTGTATTTCAGTCTTGAGGTTTTTAAGCACAGAGCTCGAAATGCAATACACACCTCGAGAATACAATACATGTGTAACAATAAATACAATGCAAACATACTTTGTTTTTCAATGTCGGTCAGGATTATTCATGAAAAAATTAAATACAATATACATATTGAAATACAATACGGTTGTATTGTTTTAATTTTGGCACAAATATTCCTGACTCACTTTGAAAAACAAAGCATTTGTGTACTTTATTTACTGTTAAACATGTATTGTATTTTCAATATATGTATTGTATTTTCAATATGTGTATTGTATTTAAGCATTTTTGTATTGAATTTACTGTTACACATGTATCGTATTTCAATAAGTGTATTGTATTTCAATGTATGTATTGTATTGAATTATGGCACAAATCACCCTCCATAGTCTGCAACTACGGTCGGGTGATAATGACGAAACGTCACCCTTCGCCCAGAGGTATGCAGTGGTATTGCGTTGGATAGTGTGATTGTCCCAGTCCATTATTTGATGACAAATGATCGTTCAATATGGCCCATTAGCTAGTTGCACAAGGTGGTGTTGAGTACTTACTGAAATACGCAGGGTTGCTTAAATATTAACGGTTTGCTTCTGTTACTTATCAGTCTATATCAGATGCCGAGCAGATGACAGGTATATCATCCCAGAAATGTGATTTTAGCTATCGCTGATATTCCCCGGATTTGGCTTAATTAACCGCAAATGATTTTCGCAAGATTTGTCTCGATTACCCGTGACTGATGTTTGTTCGTTGGCACTCTTAAAGCTGCAGTTGGTAAGTCTTATAAAAGTAACTTTTTGTCATTTTTGCTAAAACTGTCACTGTGTACAGACAGTGTTACATAAAACTAGTGCTCCATAATTTAAAAAAGGCTCCTTTAAACCCACATACTGCTCCTACTGCAATTTAAAAGCATCGTTAGGTGCGACCAAAAAGAACCAATTAAAGCCAGGATGGTGTCTGACAGCCGTCAAACAGTGCACATGCACACGCTGCAGACAGCCTCCTCCCCCTTCCTCCTCAGTTCACGCCAGTGCTCAGTCAAGCTCAAATCTCCGAGAGAGGGTTCAGGAGCTTAGAGAGACTAATGGTGCAACAACAGCCATCAGCGAGGAAAAAAATGCCGATGCCACCGTTACCGACAACAGCACACACGGCTAAGACAAGTAAGAAGAGGAAGCCAGAAGAAAAAAAAGCACAAAAGAAAGAATTAGACAAAGCCCGGGATAAAACAAGAGTGAACATCGGACTGGCCTTTCAGAGGTGGAGGGAACTCCGTGATCTGGAAGAATTAAAAACCGACGCAGAGTTGGCGACTTTTCTGCTTGACAGATAAACCCCTGCTTTATTCGTTGGTTCATTTTTGCTCCGCAATGCTCTGCAAATAAGCGAGTTGGTGTCGCTCTCATGCGCAGCTGGTACTAACCCCAGCCCTAACCGGAATCAATTCATTTTCGCTCTGCAAATAAGCGAGTGAACGTCGCTTATAAGCACAGTCGCTGTTCCAGTAGCCAGCGTCTTGTAATTGTTACAGTACTCCGTAGTGCATGTGATGTTACTGTGATGTTGCAGTCGAGCTAATGTTAGCTTGTTTCCGATGCTAGGGCTAACGTTACTGGCGTCGTTTTATTAGAAAGTAGCAGAAAATATCTTTATGAAGTGACCTGGCAGTCTTATTGGTTGTGTTGTTGTCCTCATAAATATGTGTAACGTTTCTGTGCTCTCACAGCTAAATGCTGTCATACATGGTTTACTGGCCATTCAGCAGGATTCACGACAGTTCCTGTACTCAAAAAAAAAAAAAAAAAAAAAAAACAGGTAACTTACTGAAATAAGCATGTTCTGGGTTTTTACTGAATACATACTGCTGTAGATTACTTTTCATGTCGACATGATTTATTTCTGCTTGTTTGTTGGCCAGCAGTGTTGACTGTTCACAAAAGTAATTTCTAGCCTCGGCAACTTGGTCGCATGCATAACAGCTCGCGTGCCTTCGCGCGCACGTCAGCCTTCTGGGGGAGGGTCTTACGAGTGCAGTGGAAAGGGAGAGGGAGGGATCTGAAAGTTGCATTTTTTCAAATTTTTATGCCAGGTCCTCTCTCTCCTCAAAGTTACCAACTGCAGCTTTAAGTCAAACAAACAATAACCTTGGAGTTTGACAGGGTGAAGGGATGAGAGGATAGAGGGCATAGTAAGTTTTTCCATTTTTTCACTTTCGAGAAAAATGTTTTTTTTTTTAAATGACTTGAATCCTTTGTGCACTAAATCAACTAGAACTATTTTCCACCAAGTACTGGTGTAGTGTACAAGTGTTGTAAAGAGGACAGCACAGTCAGCAGTAAGAAATGACAGCGTTTTTTGTGACTTCTGCCGAATGTGCTCCCAGAAACACAGGGTCAATGACTTGTGCCCTTTGTGCTTTAAGAACATTGTCATGATTTTGCAGGTAGTTTTAGCATCCAAAAATTACCAATGCTATATGATTGGATCTTCAATCAAAAGAGGGCACCATAAGCTACAGATTGGTGTGCCACACCAAAAACTGCCAAAATTGGACATGTCCTCCTACAGGATCTGTTTTCATAGCCAACTCTCATGGAATTCTCACCTGTCATTCCAATCTTACAAGCACAGACTCCCATTTCGACATCCACCGTGTTGCTGAAGTTGCTTTCCGTCTCACTAGGCACCAAGAATAGGCTATCAGTCACCTTGGTGGTTGTGTTGGGGTCAATTTTCGAACCTGCAACAATTCAAGTTTAGGGAAGATGGTGGTCCGCATGGACGCAGTGGCTCGGAGCTCTGTCCATAGATGTCGTTTCTTTGTGTGTCTTTAGGTTGCCGGCCGTAGGCCAGTAACCTATTGTCGTCACTTTGGTTCGGGCGGCGGCGGCATCATCCGTTTAAAGCCGTATCTCAAAAAAAACGCTCAGATTAATTTTTTTTAATTTGAAGATGTGATCAAATGGGTCATCAAGTTAATGCCCAAGCAAAAATCTTTTTGATTGAATTGTTCGTTTAGACTTGGCGGCCATTTTTATGTCGAAAATGGCCATTTTTGGCACTTAGGTGCAATTTTCTCAAAAACTGTTGGATGAATTTTTTTTTTTTCACAGTAATGGAATCAGTATCATGACCTGCTTCAACAGTGTAAATGGCGTTTTGATTGAATCGCTCCTTCATAGCGCCACCTAGGCAGCGTGTCTGGACTTCATCATTTTTCGGGGTGTTTTGCCACAAAACGTGCCATAACTTGCTTATTGTTGCATTTATAGTATAGGTATGAATTGAGCATATGTAGCATATCATGTTTGCCGAGCGTTGTCGGTTGGTCGAATTTGACCTTGAGCCGAAAGGTCAAGAACAAATGGCAAAAATGTGCTATAATTCTCTTAATATGGCATTTAGAGCTTAGGTATGTATGAGGCACCTGCAGGGAATCAGGTATGCCGAACATTGTGAGTCAGTCACATTTGACCTTGGGCCTCAAGGTCAAGGTCAAATGGCAAAAATGTGCTATAATTCTCTTAATATAGCATTTAGAGCTTAGGTATGTATGAGGCACCTACAGGGAATCAGGTTTGCCGAAAATTGTGAGTCAGTCACATTTAACCTTGGGCCTCAAGGTCAAATGGCAAAAATGTGCTATAACTCTCTTAATATAGCATTTAGAGCTTAGGTATGTATGAGGCACCTATAGGGAATCATGTATGCCAAACATTCTCGGTTGTTCGAATTTGACCTTGACCCTCAAGGTGAAGGTCAAATGGCAAAAATGTGTTATAACAGCTTAATGTGGCATTTAGAACTTAGGTATGTGTGAGGCACCTATAGGGAATCATGTAAGCCAAACATTCTTGGCAAGTTAAATGACATTGGGCGTCAAGATCAAATAGCAAAAATGTGCTATAACTTGCTGAATATCGCAATTAGAGCTCAGGTATGTTTGGGGCACCTATAGGAAACCATGTATGCTGAACATTCTTAGGCAGTCAGTCAAATTTGATGTTGGGCCTCAAGGTCAAGGTTATATGACAAAAATGGCCCATATTTGTTTAATATTGTTAGCTTAGGTATGTATTGGGCACTAATAGAAAATCGTGTATGGTGGTTGTTTTCGACATATTGGATTTGACCTTGGGCAACAAGGTCCATGTAATGACAAAAACGGCCTAAAAGTCCTTTAATGTTGGCTTTCGATCTTCGGTATGTATTGGATACTAATGACAAATCATGTATGCTGATCAAACACAAGGTCAAGGTCTTCAAGGTCAAGGTCATGTGACATTTCATCTATTTATTTTCTCGTTTAATAATGTCTTTAGACATCAGTATGTATTAGGCACTAACCCATATGTAATTAAAATTTTAACGGGCATTGAAACCGCATGGTCGACCTTTTTTCGCGATCAATTGCGGCAATAAAAACTGGTCAAAATCCATTTTTGGATGTTTGTTCGTATTAGCATCATGGAATAGAAAGAATAATACTAATTAGACACACTCGGTGGCAGTGTTGTGTAAAAAAAAATCATTGTCTGAAAGCAGAGCAAGAACCAGATGTGAATTGATAAGATGGTCCGCTTCAAAAATTGACAGCAGATGACAGTGAAAGTTCAGGTTAGAAAAAAATCTTATCGGATTTCATGATGTACACTTCTTAAAGATTATATTTTTGCTAAATGGCAGGAAAGTGACATAAAAATGTTGCTGTCTGTCAGTCAAGTTGCCCGATAATGGTAACTAAAACCCCTTTCTCACTGACCTGCTTTGGCCCGCAGAAGTGTGCGGATGAAACAGTTCTTTCGCAGAGAAGAAGTGATTCAAAGAACCGTGAATTGATTCACAGTGGTACGGGACCATTCGCCATCACCGCCGAAATTTGCGAAAAAATTAAACAGGGTTAATTTTTTCGCAGATGTCCGAGCAGGAGCTTTTTATCGCCAGTATCATGTAGAGAAAGTGTTGCTTTCGCAAGAATTCGTGTTGGCTTCCTGTTGAATCCGCGGACTGATGCTAGTCACTTTTCTCCTGTTGGGGCTGTAACTGCAGGCAATCTTCAGGGCCCTTGGCACTCTAGTTTAGTGTCTTTAGTGTTTCTTTTCTCATTTTGTGCTGTAAGTCTTTCCCATCAACCGGGATCAGCTTACTTAACTTACAGCTGGCTGCATAACGTATTCAGACTAAATACTCCATTCCACCTCCTCCACCTGATATACCAGAGGAGCTGCTCTGCACATCAGTGCCTGCTTGGATTACAAGCCGGGGCAGCATGCGGCGCAGGCGGAGACGGGAGAGGACGCAAAAGCGGGGTAAGCGAGCCGGCATCCATGTTAGGCTAAGGAGCTCACCAAACAAACCAGCTTTGCCCAGCCTGTTTGTGGCAAACGCCTGGCCTTTTGTCAACAAGATTGAGGAACTCAGACTGAGGATTCACTCGGACAGGAGTAGCAGCTGTGCTTCCTTTCTCACCGAAACCTGACTGAATCCAAACATCCCAAATGCTGCTATCGAGCTAGCAGGCCGGACTGTTTACAGAGCGGACCGAACAGCTGACTCCAGTAAGGACAAAGGCGGTAGTGTGTGTATATATGTGTGTAATTCATGGTGCTCTGCGGACATTGTAGAAACGTTTTGCTCCCCGGACTTGGAGTTTTTAACACTAAAATGCAGACCGTTTTTATCTACCAAGGGAGTTTACAATGGTGTTCCTCACTGCTGTCTAAATACCGCCGCAAGCCAACGCTAAGCTAGCGCTGGCTAGTTTGCATAATGCTATCCACGGGCTACAAAATGACCACCCAGATGGCGTGTTTATAATAGCACGGGACTTAAGTCACGTCAATCTGAAGACTATGATGCCAAAGTTTCACCAACTCATTGATTTCCCAACCAGAGGAAACAATACATTGGATCAGGTTTACTGCAACATTTAAAAGAGTTACAAAGCGTCCCCGTCCCCCACCTCGGCCGGTCCGACCACATCAGCCTGCTTCTAACCCCTGCATACAGACTGCTCATTGCGAGAATGAAGCCCACAGTCCGCACCATCAGGGTCTTGCCGGAGGGAGCCATGGACAAGCTACAGGACTGCTTTGAGGAGACTGATTGGGATCTTTTCAAATGGACTGCTACACACAACAACTACACAGACCTACACCTCATTTGTATTGGATTATATCACTCTCTGCATGGACAGTGTCACCACACAGAGGGCAGTACGGGCACTTCCCAACCATAAGCTATGGATGAACAGTGTAGTGATTGGTCTGCTGAGGACCCGGGATGCTGCTTTTTGCTCAGAGGATGAAGAGGCCTATAGAACAGCGAGGTCTAAACTGAGGAAAGGCATCAAGGAAGCAAAGCACTGCTACAAGAAGCGCATCGAGGAGCATTTCAACAGCTTTGACTCCCGACACGTGTGGCAGGGCATCAAAGCCATCACCAGCTACAACAGCAACAACACCAGCTCCACACGCACACACCAAATTCATCCCTCCCAGATGACCTGAACCACTTCTTTGCCAGGTTTGATTGCACTGATAACCATCACAACATGCGGGCACAGCAGGGACCCTCACCATTAGTGCTGAGCCCCACGAGGTGAGACGGACCCTGCAGCACATCAACCCCAACAAGGTCACTGGACCTGATGGAGTACCAGGACGGGTCCACTGCGCAGTGGAGCTGACTGCAGTGCTCACAGACCTGTTTTACATCTCCCGTCCCCACATGCCTCAAGTCGGCTACAATTATCCCTGTGCCAAAACAATCAGCCATCAGGTCTCTCAATGACTATCGGCCAGTGTCCCTTATACCGGTGGTGATGAAGTGCTCCGAGCGACTCGTCTTGGCACACTTGAAGAACAGCATCCCCCCTCCTTGGACCAACACCAGTTTGCCTACAGGGCAAACAGGTCAACTGAGGACGTGGTGTCACTGGCCCTCCACACTGCCCTGACACACCTAGAACAGTGGGACAGCCATGTGCGGATGCATTTCATTGATTATAGCTCCGCCTTTAATACCATCCCCCCCATAACCTGGCCACCAAGCTGGACCTCCTGGGCCTCAACACACATCTGAACAGCTGGGTCCTCAACTTCCTCACTGGCAGACCACAGACTGGCAGACCATGTGCGCATGGGGAGGCAGGTCTCCTCCAGCATCACCCTGAACACTGATGCACCACAGGGCTGCATGCTGAGCCCCTTCCTCTTCTCCCTCTACACTCAGGACTGCAAACCCACCCATGAAACCAACAATATCATTAAGTTTGCAGATGACACCATCGTGGTAGGCAGGATTACATCCAACGATGAAGCCGCTTACAGAACAGAGGTCGATAATCTGGAGAACTGGAGCCGCGAAAACAACCTGATCCTCAACGCAGCAAAGACAAAGGAGATGATCCTGGACTTCAGGAGGCTGAAGCCCTTCATCCATCACCCCATCACCATCAACAGAGCGAGTGTGGAGGTCGTGCAGAACTTCAAGTATCTTGGCGCCAACATCAGCCACGACATGACCTGGACCGTCAACACTATAGCGACGGTCAAGAAGGGACTCCAGAGGTTTCACTTCCTGAGGTGCTTGAAGAGGGCGTGACTCCCACAACAGTTGCTGGTGAGCTTCTACAGGTCAGCCACTGAGTCAGTTCTTACTTACTGCATCTCAGTATGGTACTCTGGCTGCACTGCAGGGAACAGAAAAGCTCTCCAGCGCATCGTCAAGACTGCTGAGAGGATCATCGGCACCCAGCTCCCCAGACTTGAGGATATCTATTGGACCCTCTGCACCAGGAGAGCCACTAGCATAATCAGAGACACCACACACCCCAGACCCTGCATCTTCACCCCCCTGCCATCTGGAAAACCACAACCGCACAACCAGACTGAAAAACAGCTTTTAACACAAAGCTGTAATACGACTGAACTCTCTCTCTCCAGCAATCTACCCCCCCACACACACACACACTGAGAACCACTAACCCCCCATTACACTCACAGCAGCCCCCCCCCCCCCCAGCCAAATAGACAGTGCAATAGCACTATGACACTTTATGTGCCTTGTATATAGTTGTATATAGATTTTTTATAGATTTTTCATATTTTGTATACTGTTTTTTTTTTTTTTTTTTTTGGCACTTGGAGGACTGCTCCATCAGAATTTCATTGTATTGTGCAATCACAATAAAGATTTATCGTATCTCTTTCATTATACTCGGAAGAAAACGTGACTGCAAGACTTTGTCCAATCTGTTGTTACACACATCAAAAAGACGCCTTTCGTAGTAGGTCTCAAGTCTAGTTGTAATGAAGTCCACCAGTTGGATAACATTATACCCCTTTATTCTGTCAAGGATCTGGTCCTGCATTATCCTCTCTGCTGCCTTTGCATAGTTGTTGGTGTTGTTATTTCTAACCATGAGGTCAGTGTGGTAGGAGAGTGCCCAAGATGACCTCCTTGAGTAGATGCCATCCAGGTGTTTGACAACTTTACCATACTTTAGCAAGGTTTCGTCCCTGCTAACCTCATCGTATTTGGCCTCGAGCGCCTCAACCATATCACAGTGTGCCATGTTCGTTAACAAGGAAAACAGGTGTGGCCTATCATCCTTTTGAACTCCATTTTATGCTTCCCAGAGAAAGCGCCAAAATGCTTGCAGGATATGAAATACGTAGAGTTGGAGTGTAGCATCAGGGTAGACTGCATGAAGTGCCTGCCTTTCAGACGAACTGTCATCAGTCATGAAGAGTTCAGCCCCCGACTTCCAACCTCGACCAAAATAGGCAGAGTCATCCAAGAGCGAAGTGTAAAGATGAAGTGCTTCTGTCACAGTATCTGTACTCTCATTAGTTGTTATCAAAACATTAAGAGGTAGGCCACCAGCACAACTGTGGGTGAGCAGCAAGAAGACACGACATCCCTGGTGATCCATGTTACCAAAAGCATCGATAAAGACTAGTTCACCAGAGTGTTTTATCAGTTGATGAACGCATTTCATCAAGGGGGTAACGATAGCAACTACGGCTCGTTTGCTTTCAGGCCCGACGAGTTTCAGTTTAAATATTAAATATATTTTAAATATTGTTAGTAACAGTGAACTGTACGTAATATACTCACCTATAGCAGTACGGCAAATCGGGGGTTTGTGCCCTATCTGCACTAACAAACTCATAATCATCGTTGTGCTCGAGCTGAAGGTCATACTTATGTAGATCCAGTGCTTTGGATGGGGAATAGCCTTTTCTAAATAACTCTTGGAACTTTTCCATCCCATCTTTGCTCACGTCCCTATGTTTTAAGGCATCTGCTGCCCTGAGAGGATGGTTGTGGGTACTTCTTGTTCTCAAGACCATTGGTTGATTTGGCATATGAGGATCCAAAGACCTTAAATGAAAAAGAGCAATTCATGACTAAGACTTGAACCAAGCAACCAGACACTTGTTCTGCATTTTCCCAGTCCATGGCTAGATTTTTCAGTCTAAGTTTGGTATCCTGTGGCTTGATTAAACCTATTAGGTTTATAATATTGTACAGGATTTTGATTGATGATGCTACTTTTGCACAATTTCTTTTTTCTGTTGTCATGTTATGCAGACAATGTCGGGGGAAATTTGTTGATTCTGTGCCCAACAAACTACAAGTTTCGACACAGGTACAACTCACGCACACTGTGAAAATATTAACTACTCACAGTGACTGAATTCTCAGTTGCTTGTTTTCACAACGATGTTGAGACCTGCTGGACAATTTGTGTTCTTTGACCCCCTCCGCTGATCTGCTGTTGTAGATCTTGGTTTAGTTCTGTGTTGGCACCGAAAATCAGCCTGAAAATAAAATTTCTTCATCATTCTGCTGGCTAGCTAAGTGACAAAGCCATCTCAGTCTTCAAACAGCACCGACAGAGCAGAGAAATGTAATTTCATGTACTAGGGCTTTTATTAAAGGGAGTATGGAAGTCAGAGACTCCCATTGAACCCTTCCACCTTTTTACCATCTTGGAAGTCAATGAATTCAAAGGTTTGAACTTTTATCAATTCATTTTCACTTGATGGACAAGTATTTGACTTCCTTGTGAAGCTGAACAGTGTCCGGAAACTTCCCAGTTTGGAGGGCGGGGGCGGGGTGCCTTTATGAAAGCCTTGATGTACCTTATAAGAAACCTTTTACACAGTGCACGGGTAGGTTCTTTCCACTCGATAAGTAGCCAAACTTGATTCCTCTGAAGCAGCGAGCCACTCTTTGGCCCCTTCTTACCTTGAGATGTCCAACCTCAAGGTAATTTTCTCTTCACCTCCTGCATCTGTTCCACTTGACCTGTGATGCACATATGTGTCTGGCAAAAATCCCTAAAAAAAAAAAAATTGAGAGAAAAAATCATGTAAAATATTTTAAAGAAATTTTCTTACTCCATTCTTAATTTCATTCATGAAAAATACTTATATTCCAAAATACATTTTTAAAAAATTACAGATTTTTTCTACCTGGTGCAGGATGAAAAATCATGTGAACCTGTATGATTTCTCATCCTGCACCTGGTGGAAATTTACAACAACTTTTTTGAGCGGAGAAGAATGCAGCAAAAACAGAAGCAGCTTTTGGCCACCGCTGCCTTTATGTGTGCAGTGATTTGTCCGTCAGTCTCTCTTCCTGTTCTACCGTCCAACAGAACGGCACACTCTTTTGTCTCCCCTCCATGTCTGTTTAAACTAGCTTGCAGCTTCTTGCTTGGTGCTGGGAAGAGCGCACCTATTGGTTGTTGAAAATGGTCACAGCATTGAACAACACAAATTGCATAAGACTAGACTGTGGACTGGACTCGTCCACATGGAGATGAAGATTTTAGAAAACAGTTGTTTTTTTGTCGTTTTTAAAAAATCTCCCATCCACACGGCATCGTTTCTAAAAATATCTGAGTCCCCACGGAGACTCCTAAAATGACCCAAAATGCTGTAGTAAATATTCCAGGCCTGTGTGGAAATAGAACAAAAACGGAGAAGAAGCCGCATACTCGCCGCCTTCTCCTCCATTTTTGGTCTATTTTTGTAGAAACGCAACAACGCCATACAGCACCACTCACAGGATTGGGGGCTGTGATGGGGGCTATCGCATCATCGTTTTCCAAAAAACCCGTTTTGGTGGTCCACACGAAAACGCTGGGGTGGCGCTTTCAGATTTTCTCACTCTGGAATTTGTTTTAAAAAAATAGCATTTTCAGGCTGCATTTTTGCCGTCTTCTTGTGGACGCATGGCCAAAACGATAAAATATTTATGAGTTTTCAAAAAAATCGTTCTCATGTGGACGGGCCCTCAAGACCTGCGATAATATTAAACATGTTTGATGTTTTCTTAATGCCAAGATGGGAAAAAGACCTCCTTTAAACAGCTCGGATTGAGTTTTATGACCACGTTACATCTAACCACCGAGATCTCGGGAGCGCGCAGCAACTCTTGCAAAACTCTCGCGATTTTAAACCAATTTTGGAAATTTGTCTGCGACTTTGAAATGGCTTGAAAAGTTGTTTGGCATAACCCCAGCCTAAGCTTCCCTGCAAATGCAACCTATTCTTTGAAGGCTGAAAACATTATGATTAAGTGCAATCTTAAAATAAATTAGGTTGCACAGTTAAAAAAAATCCTGGAACAGGAGATGGAATTCAGGGAAAGCACTGGGTTAAATCAGAGTTGCCACCTTTGGTAACCTGGCTGGAGTGAGATTTTTCACATGCAAGCATGAGCACTTTCATTCTTTGCACCCATATGTGCCTGTTACAGATACATAAACTGACCACGCAACAATAAGGGATGAGAGAACTTTTAAAGAAAGTGGAGGAAAGGCCCTTGGGTCATTCCATGCCAAGTGATCACATTTTCTGAAAACTTCCCAGGTCACCATCTCAGATTTTGTCAAGATGAACCTTAAGGTGTCTAAACCTGAAAAATTTCAGGGTCCAACTCCCACTGGTTGGGATTTTATGATCCCTTCAGATTTTGGGTGCCATGCTCACTGTTTAGAACGCGAATGCCCGAAGTGGTTTTGGGAGGTAAATATCTCCATAATGGAGAGTCCCAGAAGGCTGAAAATTGATAGTCATGCCAATTCTGACCCAGTCTTTCAGAATCTATTCTTAGATTTTACATTATCTTGCAAGACATTACCTTGCACCATTTAGCAGTTGTGAGTTCCCAAGGGGGAACTTTCGCAAGACGGACCTTAGGGCCCTGGGGGTTTGGTGGGACACCGAGCCCACATACTGTGAAATAATATCCATTTCTTTGGAAGTAAATCAAATGTGGGTACAGATCTATGAGTAAAAGGCTTATCAACCACCCCTGATAGTGTGTTCATGGATTGGTGGGGGTCTAAAAAGGGTCCGCAATTGAAAATAGCCAAAAATGGCCCCTCTAACAAGGCCCGAAAACCAATGTGGGACAGTACCCAGCCTAACCAACTTTTTAGCTTTGTTTCATCTGTTTATAAGCTACATTGTTGCATGTTTTCTGCAGTGGTTCTCCTGTCCGTCTCTTCATTTTTCCAGGTCAAAGTTTGCTGTTCTGAGGGGTAAACGGTATCGGCCAATGTACATGTACATAAAATGTACACAAAACATAAATGAATCATACAAAGTCATATTTTGAAATGAAGGAACTTTAAAGCAAGGTGTATTTTTCTTTCTTGTACAGGTAAATATATTGAAAATCACTTGTTTAGTTTTAATAGTGTTCTCAGGATGAGCCCCTGGCCCAGTGGCGTAACGTGGTCCGTGTGGGCCCGAGTGCAGACCTGACGACACGGGCCCCCCTGATTGTAAAAAAACTGCGCATATGTTTTTTTTTTCCACACGAACGAAGGCGTTTACGATACTGGTACCACATAAATTGCATGTCTTATTTAAACTGGCAGTATTACATTTTTGCACGCTCCTCTAAGTGTTATAGGGCCTATGTAAAACACACACTAAGGGTAACTACGCTATTTCATTCTATAATATAAAGTTTCCTATTTCTTTCTTAACATTATTATCTTAAAATTTTTATCTTAATAATAGTCATCATCAAGAACAATAAGGCATAATGAGCAAATGAAAGACACATTAACATAACTTTATTGTGACGATGTGAAATTTTGTGAACAGCAATTGTGAGAACAATAATCGGCAAGCAAGTGGGCATCGTAAAAACAACTGATCTGCGCTCACGCTCATGCAGAAAAGGGGACAGCGGCTTTTAAGACTCAGAAAAATTGCAAGACAACATAAAAACCTATAGAGCCTACTAAGAACACTATTGAAGCTACTGTCCTCCTTGCTCTATGGACACTAAGAAAAAACTGTTTCGACTTAGCCTACCCACCTTCTGGTGATTGACAGTCGTTACTGTCATCAGGTGGATTATCCTTGTTTTCCTTCTGGCCCTGTTTAGCTATGAAACCAAATGTGCTTTATTTCGGCACCTTGGCCAACCTTTCCTCTAGAGCCTAAGATCTGTGCCCGAACCCGACGGGACCCGGTTCGGGTCGGATCGGGCTTTATTTCTCACATATTTCATGGGTTCAAGTCGGGTTCGGGCCGTATCATATAAGGCCTTTTTTTTTTCTCCCCAGTTTAGTCATTGCCATTTCCATGCCAACTCCTGCTCTTTGGTCTTCCGCCTATTATTATTTTTATTATTATTATTTATAAGCAAACTGTTGTCTAAGTCAGGTCCGCTGCGGGGCAGGCAGTGCACTGAGCACAACACACATCCAAGAGCCCCGTGGCCCTGCCCCTCTCCTCACATACAGAGAGGAGAATGCACTGCATGGGACTCAGCACTGAGTGCTGATTTAATATTTTCCGCATTACGGCTTTCTTTTGGTTGAAATTTTAGTTAAATTAACACTTAAAGATTTTACTGTGCTTGCTGGTTATTTTATTTTTATAGCATAATGTGATAATGCTGTAATTTCATATTTGCGACTCGGTCTGGGACCGATTGTTTACAGGCTACTAAAAGATGTTGCATCAATATTAACGGATGGCAACAGGACGAGAAGCAAGCATAGACTGTATAAAAAGATGGACGCAGCACCCTGGTCTAAAAAATGAAGTCCATGCGGAAGTACCGTAAAATGGCATTCTAGTTAATGGCCAGCAGATGGCGACGTCAGTGATTGCAGAAAGAAGTTTAATGCTATAGAAGTCTATGAGAAAATGACCCTACTTTCTCACCTGATTTTTCATTTAAATAATGATTTTTCACATTATTTTATGTTAGCTATAGCAAGTTTCAAGTCTCCTTCGATATATCATGATGTTCATTTTTGTAAATTATGGTCCCATATAGACTAGAATAAAGGATAAAGCCAGAATATGCTTTAGGGGCGTGGCTATCCTCTGGTCCTCGTCCGATACGGTCAGATCCAGAGCCACGGTCCTCCCCGGATCTTCAATACACGCTCTTGTCCAATAGAAATCACATCTGGTTTCAAAATGACAACATGGCGCAATTCAAATTGCCAAAATCGAGTCTTCCTTTATGGTATGCTGAAACCAATGGGTGACGTCACGTTAGCTCCGTCCATCTTTTTATACAGTCTATGGAAGCAAGTCATGGGTGTCACTCCCAAAATATTCAACAAGGCAACGTTTAATTTTGAAAACACCTAGCCAACCGATAAAGCTTATTTTAAGTGATGGCAAAGTGCGACGTTCAGGTTACTGTGCACTATAGCCTACGTTATATACAGGCATAATTTTACTCCTAAATTTAGCCGTCTAGTAAATTAAGATTATGATTTACTATACTTTACCCAGCAGCGAAGTAGCTAGCTAACTAACTTAGCAGCGTTAAGTTCTTATCAGTGTACCTTGAGTTAGGTTCTGTCTAACTGTAGCTTGCTTGATAACTTAAATGCCCGCAAAATAGCGGATTTCCTTTCAAAACTGCGACTTGGTTAAAAAGCAGGTTGACAGCTGCATGTGAGGTTGCCGCTAAATGTGTGCCACTAACCATGACAAGGCGAAATAGTTAAATAATCTAAAAGACAAACACGTTTCTATTGTGTGTAGGCCTATGCTTCAGAAATTGAGCACTGGCGAAAAGTGTGGGCGTTGCTCCATTGAAATGAATGGAACCTATTTTTTGACGCACGTTTCACGCTTCTGGTAGGCGTTGGGCTTAAGAGTGTGATACTGAGTGTGTTCTGTCCCCACACTTGTTCCACATGTTCACTATATTCATTACGGTAAGAGCTGTTTTCATAAATAAAGAAAGTTATAATTGTAGAATGACTCCTGTTCTTGTTCTTGGATAGAAGCTTGTTAAGAAAAAATGTTGGACTTTAATTGGGCTCGGGCTGAATTATGCTAATGAGGGTGGGGTTCGGACAGAATTTTGTCGGGCTTGGGGCTTGTCGGGCTCAACTTTTCAGGCCCGATTAAAGCTCTACTTTCCTCCTGCTCCTTACGCTCTTGCTGCTTCCTGCAGCCAATTTTATGTTTGAAAGGCATAAATACTTCGTTTGTAGCCTATCTTGCATGCAAGATTAAACCATAGACTGTCCTTGGATTAAACGATCGGACCGTGACATCGTCACGTGGGTGGTCTATGGAAGGTTGGACATTACCCGGAAACACTTGCTGTCTCAATGACGATATCAACAGCAGAATAAAATTATCATTGTTTGTTTTATTAACCATTTTCCCAAAAGAAATTTAAATTATTTCATGTTATAACGACTTATGTTCAATTAAAATGATGAATAATGTACCATGATGACATCGACTTGCCAGCACCATAACTGAGAAATGAATGCCGTTGCAGTGGTATAAATATCCAGTAGCACAGTTTGAAGAACTATTAATTTCCGGCTTTGGTTAGTATAAGTGTTTCAACTTTGAAAGACAGCTATATTGACGTCACCTATGCCCGACCTTGTCACGGGGGTGCCCATCAAGGGGCCCTCCCGGCCACTGGGCCCTACTGCCGTTACACTCACTGCAACCCTTATTGTTACGCCACTGCCCTGGCCCTTCCCCTGCCCCTACTAAGTTCTAAAACTGCATTAACCTTGTTCTCCAATTTATCTTTCCTGTACAGAAGCTATGCTAAGCAGATGATGGCAAGTTACACACATTCATGACATCTGAGGTTCTTGGGATCTCTGACATAAATATACTATTCAAAAAAAGTAGGGGATATTGGATTTACAAGTACCATGAAATGCAGATCATGAGGTCAGGGAGGAAACAAATGACATAAAAACATTAAGGAAACATTTGTCAATTTATTCGAAACCCTGTGTACAGTCAGTAAAGGACAGATTCTCCAGAATAAGGGTCGACACAAACACAGGGTCACACAGCAAATTTACCACCATTGTGAAACAGAGTCAGTAGCGGGTAAAACCCCCTCGGTTGGCTAGACAAGCTCGAATTCGGCGTGGCATACTCCTAACGAGACGTCCCAGGTCATTTTGGGGAACGTTATTCCATTCCTGTTGCAATGCTGCAGCAAGTTCTTGGACATTGGCAGGAGGTTGTTGACATTGGCGTAGCCGCTGTCCAAGCATGTCCCAGACATGCTCGATGGGGGAAAGGTCCGGACTGAGTGCTGGCCATGGTAATGTGGTGATATTCTGCTGCTGGAGGTAATCTGTAACGATCCTGGCCCTATGACATCTGGCATTGTCATCTTGGAAAATGAAACGGCGGCCATAACGACGTGCAAAACGGCACAACATGGGGTGCCAAGATGTTGTCCCGGTAGTACTGCCCTGTGACACGTCCAGCAACAACATGCAAGTCTGTTCTGCCGGCAGCAGTGATGCCTCCCCACACCATTACAGATCCACCCCCATACGGATCATGTCTAATAACGTTAACGTCATGGAAACGTTCGTTACGCCGGCGCCAAACCCTCCTGCGCCTGTCAAGGAAGTCCACAGTGAACCTCGACTCATCTGAGAACATTACGTTGTTCCATCGGCGATTATCCCAGCGTTGATGATGACGACACCATTGAGTCTGGCCCTAATGTGACGATCCCTCAAACAGGGAATGACACGAGGACGTCCGGGCGTGTAAGTGAAATCTGTGCAGACGATTCCTGATGGTCTGGCCACTCACTACCAAGCCAGTATCCCTTTGAAGTTGAGACCTTATCTGATTTGCTGTTACCATACGATTTCTCAAGACAATAGTGCGGATGAATCTGTCCTGAGCCTGAGTTGTTGCCCTTGGTCGACCGGATCGTGGTCTATCCTGAACAGACCCTGTAGCACGATGTCTGGACCATAATCTGCTGATGACAGACTGGGAAACATTCATTGCCCTTGCCACAACGACCTGTCTTGTGCCAACCTGTAGTATGCCAAGGGCACGTAACCTCTCCTCCTGTGTTAGACGGCGCATGGTCTCTGTTTAATTAACGACTTCAACCACTGATAATCTGATGCTTTCTCTTCAAAATCTTCCTTTACAGTGGCTCTAACCTTCCAATTCAGAGTCAGGCAAATTTGTGGCACAACCCCCTTGATCATCAATAGCATCCCGTGCAGATCGTGAGAGTGTCATTGATGTGTTTGGGTGATGAATTTCTTTGGAAATGCTTCCTCAGTAAGGAACTATACAACATGGTTTCGTATCCCTTTGTATATGTGAAAATTTTGATCTCAAAATAAAATATCCCCTACTTTTTTTGAATAGTATATATATATAGCCCTATGTACATGTTCTGTTACATAAAGTATATGCACTGGGTGTACTTTCAACTGAACTTACTTTCCAAAATGTGGAACCTGCCTTTGATTGCTTTCTTTTGCCATTTGAAAGGGTCGCAACATTGCTGTTGTAGGCTTTTGTAGGGAATGATGCTGACCATTTCATGGTGGTAGCATATTTTACTTTCATTAAAAAATGAAAATGCACAACACCACCTTAGGAGTTCACGTTAACCCAACTTTTAGGAGTTCACGTTAACCCAACTTTACAGCAGTATGTATTCTTGTGACAGTCCTCCTTTAATGCCAGTCCAACACTACAAGGTTCTAAACTAGTGGAGGTCATGCTAAAGGTGTGCGTCACACTGTGGTTGCTTTTGATATCAAAAGTCAGTGTATGTCTATGCTGAATTTTAAACCTGGCTGCATAGGTCATGTTTGAAACCAATCAGGGGATGAACTTAAGTTCATGACCTAAGACATCTGCGAGGCTTCACCCATGTCACTCAGTTCCCCTACCTGGTCAGCTGTGATCAATTAAAGGGGACGTATTATGCTGATCCTTCTTCGAATACATGTAAGCAAAGTTGTAATGTTGGGTTTCCATGCTCAACCTCTGTAAAGTTTCTAAACATAAGATATAGAGGTTTTGCCGTAATCCACGAATGTGATTTCCTGAACATGATTTCCTCTCTGAACAGCTCGTCCCGAGATCTTCACGAGATCTGGGCAAAACCTGACGTCAGGTTGTGCCATCCAATTAATACAGACCTAGCCAGAGCCAATCATGGTGCTGGACCTGCCCACCCCAGAAACTTTTCCAGCAGGCACAAACAATCGCAGATCATATTATGCCTTAATAGCGTCTACACTTCTGGAAATACAAAAGAAGAACCGCAGATCATTGGAGGTGCAGTTTTGTCAGTATCTCTCCCAAAGCTGCTCGTCCGTTTATTTTTGGACGCGTAAAGCACAACTATTTTCTCTTAAAAGATGATGCCACCAGAAATCAGTGGGTAGCTTTTTTGTTTGCTGGCAGCAAACAGCCACGGTCAAAGGGAACGTTAGCTGTTTGTGCTCAGCATTTCACTGAGGCCAGCTTTGTCGACAATGGATAATTCGACACCGGATAAGCGTTTCAGCTGCTTCTCAAACCTTGAGCAGTTGCATCGATCAAGCGCTCAGAGCCACAAGCTGTAAGTAACAATATAACAGCAAATAATGACATGTAAGTGAAGCTAACATATTACGGGTGGCTAGTAGGACCGCTAACGATAGTTAGCACTAACAACTGGCCTCAAAGGCAGGCTTTGTAAAATATCTGAAGATAAAGCATGGATCGGTAGCGACTGTCCGTGACTCACAGACGTGGAAGCAGTAAGTTGCATAAACCTACCTAACGTGATAGCCTGTTGAATGTGGCTGTAGCACTGCGGTTAACATAGCTAAGTTACTGTTGCTAATCTTTGTGTCCTGAATATGCAAGAGTAATATCAGGAGACATTCAACAGAAGGTGTGCGAACATAAACCTCATTTGAAGCTAACTTTTTATACTTGTTTGTAATTTGGATGTTTAATACAACAGTTCACGGTAACGGAACTTACTGTCTGTAAAACCTGTATTGCAGGTTAACGTTTGTCTCTGTAGTTGTTAAGAATGCTCAGCTACTAGCTACTGCATGTTAGTTTTCATGCCGTGCTACTTAAAAAATGCTCCTGGTTAACTTATATGCAGTAATTCTGATCGATATGCTTGTGTCACTTTGGTGAGCATCAGTGTAGCAGTTTCTTCATAACGTTGCCTGATTGTAGCCACTACAGTTGAAGCTAACTGGAGAGGTGTTGTATGTGTCTGCAAAGTTGGTCTGATAAGGCTGCAGTTAGACGAGAAGTAGGTTTTTCAGAGCTTAGGGTACATGTTTGGGTTTCTTTACTGCTGCTGTGAAACAATCGTTTTACTTATCCATGACCGGGGTCAGCCGGGTACTTTACTAATGTGTGGGCTAGCTCTCTGATGCTACCGCGGTGAAAGCAATCGCAAAACGCACAAGCTATAACGTGATGTGTGTGTTTTTTTTTTGTAACTGTATTTTTAACATTATTTTAAAGATCCATTAGACATATTTCAAATGAATAAATACAGCATAATGTGTTTCATTAAGACCTAGAGGATGTTCAGTTTTGAGAAGGCAGATCTGCTTTCACACTGAAGGAGTTTTGTGTCAAAATCTGTATATCTACGACTAGGGTTGACTCTATCAATGCCACACTTCAGAAAACCATTGTCAGTTAACACAGTTTGTCGCTACATATACAAGTGCAAGTTAAAACTCTACCATGCAAAGCGAAAGCCATATATCAACCATAACCAGAAATGCCGCCAGCTTCTCTAGGCCTGAGCTCATCTGAGATGGACTAATGCAAAGTGGAAAAGTGTGCTGTAGTCTGACGAGTCCACATTTCAAATTGTTTTTGGAAATCATGGACGTTGTATCCTCCAGACTTAAGAGGAAAAGGACCATCCAGATTGTTATCAGTGCAAGTTCAAAAGCCAGCATCTGTGATGGTATGGGGATGTGTTAGTGCCCATGGCATGGGTAACTTGCACATCTGTGAAGGCACAATTAATGCTCAAAGGTACATACAGGTTTTGGGGCAACATATGCTGCCATCCAAGTTACGTCTTTCTCAGGGACGTCCCTGATTATTTCAGCGAGACAATGCCAAGCCACATTCAGCACGTGTTACAACAGTGTGGCTTCGTAGTACAAGAGTGTGGGTCCAATCTGACTTAAGCAATATGCATGCTTAGTTTATAGTGTAATCTGGAAGAGTGTGTAATTGCTTATTTCATTTATTAATCAAATCAACTGTTATTCTGTGTATGGAAGATTATGTAGGCAGTGCTTCAACAATGAATATCCTTCTGTCAGCTCCCATTAAATTGGTTTTGAAATTGCACTCTTTTCATTGAGTCTTATGTCCAATGTTTGTTCATGAAATGGGTGTTCCTTGTGATTTTACTATGACACCAGTCATTTCCTCTTGGCATCATTTAGTTAGCGGCCATGTTCTTTTTTTTTTTTCAATTGTTTCCACAGAGACTACCGTGTCCCCTCTCAAAGACTTTGGAGCAGAGAAAGATTCCAATGAGAAGAAAAAGAAAAGCAAGGAGCGCTTTAAGATAGGCAGTACGCAAGAAAGTAGAACTACACGAGAGCAATCAGCGGATGAGAACCCTGGCAGGGGAAATCCCAGGAAAACAGTTGCTACACAACCAGTTACAGGTACCAGGACCCTTTCTTTTTGTTTTCATGCAAGGCAATCCAAGAGATCAGGATATATAACAATGAAATATTGAGTAATGAAAAGCCATCCATGTCTACTGTGTTCCTTTCTCACTACCTATTCCCATCTGACAAGTCTCCTTTGCTCTGTTTTTTTTTTTTTTGCTTTTTTTGTTAAATTACACCTCTTGGCAAACTGCAATTATTGACTTGATGACAGTCTGTTTTAAGGATGAACAGCACGGTCCAATCTTTAATGACAAGGAAGATGAGTGTCCTTTTTGTGGGTGCTCTCTGAAGAGTTGGATAATGTAAAGGCAGTCCCTCTTTAATTTTAGATAGCACATCCTCAAAACTATATTCTGTGCAGTTTAAAGAACATCCAAACAGGCACATTCTCATTGACAGTCACTTTTCTTGCGTTAGTGGGCTGTAGGTTTTATGGCTGCATCTGAGTGATATTTTGTGTTTCTCTCGCTCATCTTGAATGCATGTGTCGTCGCATGAAGTATTTCAGTGTGATACTACTGCTGCTGCTGACATGGTCTTGCTGGTCGACGGATCATGGAGTATTGGCCGTGGCAACTTCAAACGGGTGCGAGATTTCCTGGAAGCACTGGTCACACCTTTTAACATCGGCCGAGACAGGGTGCAAATCGGTACGACATCCCGGTCTTATCCACTCATCTAGTTTAGTGACTTAAGTGTTTTTCTTGAAGTTATTACGGTTAGGTATTCGAGGGTGGAGGGGCCCTAGTCCTATAACCTCCACCTCCACCTTCACTTTACCTATATTAATTTGCAAATCAGCGTTTATCTTTCCAACTAGATGCAGGGTTGTGATAGATGACTGTGAAGAAATACATGTCTGGTAATTTCATGGCTGTTTGAACCAGTAATTTTATGAATAATGTATGAGCACCATTTAAAGGACTGAGGGAAAAATACTGCGTTTTAATGGCACTGATGAGTGCTTTGGTCCCTCGCTTGCAGCTCTGTCCCAGTACAGCAGAGACCCCCGCACTGAGTGGCAGCTCAATAACTTCACGTCCCGAGACCAGCTTCTGGAGGCTGTCAGAAATTTCAGATACAAAGGAGGGAACACCTTCACTGGTGAGGGCAGCACTGTAACAGTCTAGCACAGTGGTTCTCAAAGTCGGTTCTGGGGGACCACTGTGTATGCAGGTTTTCATTCCAACCACAAATGCAACCCAAGAATTTTAATGAGTTGTTAATTTTTCATCATGACCCTTTTAAGCAATATTGTCAATCATAGCTATGCATGCTATGAAAAATTAAGGTTTCATATTTACATCATGCTATATGGGAAACAGCAATATATTTAGGGAGAAATTTAAACAGATTTACCAATAACATTCAAAATATGAGTAGGCTCTTGATTAGTTTAATTATTGATGCATGGTCACTAAATTGAACCATTTATTTGATAATGAGGAGTTAAAAGGCAAAGCAATTGACAATGACTCGCACCTGTTTTGTGTTTGTATTGAAGAAAAAAATTTAAGAACTTCAAGTGTGTGCAGCAACCAATCGGAGCTCAATAATTAACTTTTGTATGACTTGGATCAGTAAATATATTAGACTTCGTGCAATTACTTGTATTGCAGCATTATAAACACAATATGGAGATGGGGTTTTCATTTCCCATGGCAGGTATAGCATTTCTCCCATAATGTGAAGTTTAAGGATAAAAAATAAAATCCAACTAATTAAGACTAATCAACAGCTTAATAGAATTCGACTTTGAGAACCACTGGTCTAGCGGATAGCAAAATAGATAGCAGAAAATTACCAATGTGGGAGGTGTCTTTTGAAGACAGGAGGCCAATTTTTTGTTTTTGTATGTCGGTGTTTGTTTAACCCAGGTCAGGCTTTGATGCATGTGTTGGAGCAGAACCTAAAAGAAGAGGCTGGAGCACGGCTGGACACCCCTCGATTTTTGATCCTCCTTACCGATGGGAAGTCCCAGGATGACGCAATCGCTGCCGCTGACAAGTTGAAGAGTGCGGGAGTGGAGCTCATCACTGTGGGTGAGACTGGGTACTCTTCAGCATATGGAGGTTAATCAGTATGTCATACTTTCACTGCTGTGCTGTGATATCCTGGAAGGGTCTGTGCACTGTGTATACGACAGAATGTAAGTCTATACTTCAGAAGGTATTTGTGTGTGCATGTTTGAATAGTCTGCCCTCTCTCTGTATCTCAGGGGTTAAAAATGCTGATGAGGCGGAGCTTCGGCAGGTGGCCTCTGAGCCACTAGAGCTCAATTTGTACAATGTCAATGACTTCCCCCTGCTGAGCAAACTGGTGGGGAGGCTGGTGAGAATCCTCTGCGGGAAGATTAAGGATCGCAGCAAGGCCAAAAGTGAGTTCAGCAGGTGCCAGACAAGCCATCATGGCACCGTGAGATCAAGAGAAAGCCTAATGCAAGCAGTCAATGAATTTTTAAGTGACCAGTGAGGCTGAGAGTGAGTTTCATATTGGAGAAAGAATAATGCACGTGAGTTTAGCTCTAAGGCCCATAAACAAAATCTTTGTGGCTTGTCCTGAAGGTTGGTGGTGTGAGCCACAATGTAGAAATTTGTGGTGAGCATTAAATAGCAGTATTTGATTTAAGGAAAACATTTCTCTGCGCTGAAAAAGCTGGTCAGTTTTTAAATAGATGCATCAATGGCAGCAAGACATTTACTTGAGGGGACCTCTATTTGATTTGATCATTATTGTGGTTACAACTGTTCTCCGTCAAATTACTGAAATATTTCTCTTTTTAATGATCATAGTCCAAGTGCCACAGATGCAAGTGATGGTTAGTGTTTGTAAACAGTAAGCACAATTGAAGAAGAGATCAGTAACTCTCTAATCTCAGCCACTGGACAATTATAAATCATTTTGAGTTCATGCATGGGCAGACAAGGCAGGGTGATTCTTCCACTTACAAGGAGATAAACTTGTGTATGCAGCTGGGGGAAAAAAAATGATACCCAACACAAGCCCTCCAATATTCTTCCTGCTCCTTGAGCAAATTAAACATTTTAGGGCGGATTTTGAAATATAGCATGTGGTATATGTAAGGGATAATGCCTGACGAGGTGTCCATTATCAGAAATGAATGGACGACGTGGAGGCGTGAACCGTCCTCCGCTTTGCGTCGGACGGTTGCTTCCGCGAAGTCCATTCATTTCTGATAATGGACACCTTGAAGGGCATTATCCCGCTTATACCATGGTCACTTACGAAAGAAATAAATATTAAATCAATTATTAATATGTTAATGTTGTTTTTTACCGTTTTACCGTTAAAATCGTAAGTTTATCCCTCGTTGTGACGCGTTGCCAAGGTAACCGGCTCTGGCCACAGAACCTGCAGCTCGGTCGGCTGCAGCTTTCTGTTGCCACGGTTACCAACTAGCGTTTGAGCCAGCGCAATAATTTAGAACAATCAGGCTATTTGACCAGAACTTTTTTATAGGTGTCCTACAACACTTTTTAACGGACACCCTGCAGCCAATCAGAATCGAGTATTCACTCAGACCATGGTATAATAGGCAACAATCTAATTTTTATGGAGTTTTGAATGTTTGTTGACACAAATTATGTATCCCTCTTACACCCCTCATAAAAAATTTAAATTCTCAATTTCTTAGCCTAATTGATTTGTCACTTGTAAGTGGTTTTTCAATTACATTTATTTTAAAATTGTGTAGCATTTTATCAAATGTGGTTACTGGTATAGGTTTTTGTATCAATTTACTGTCTGGGTTCAAGGGTTTTTTTCAGTATCCTCGGCAGTCATTCTTTCACACGATATCATTAACTAAGAACAACCGATAAGTGGCTGACTTACTGCAAAGTTTCAAAAATCAGGATCAGATTACGTTGTGTCACTGGTATTTTTCTAACATGTGAATGGTGTCTCTGTGTTGGCCAGGAATAGTGAGCCCAACCCCTGACCCAGTTCTGTCCCACCCAAGTCCTACTGACTTCCACTTCACTGAGCTGGGCTCTAAAGAGGTCCGACTGAGGTGGTCAGCCCCTCCCCGACGTGTAGTCCAGTACAGAATAGTGTATCATAGCAGTGCGGGTCAGAGACCCCAAGAGGTGAGTGGCTAGCTCTGGTAGGATGCCTGATCAGCATGCATGGCTATCTCCCTCCTACTCTTCACATACAGTACTTTTATCTTTCCGATCAGTGGGCACATTATAAGGTCCACAGAGCCTACATGTTTCAGTTCTCAACATTCTTGATTTCACTTCATTTCACTGTTGAATCGGTTCATTATATAATTCACCTTGGAGCATCGAGGCCAATCAAAGCCTCCACAATGGAGCACCATAGGCCATATTTTAAGGGTGCAAAATGATGGCATACTTGCTGTCATCCATCAAATAGACCATATGCCGGTTCTTGTTTGCGCTGCACCAAACTTGGCTTGGAGAGCCGCTGCATACATTAAATAGTTCCCCCTCCTACTGGCAAGATCAAACTAAGCAGGAATTCCTGGACAAGCAGGGACTCCCACGGATCTTAGGTATCAATCACTTCACTCTTATCACATCATCTCAATGTGGTCCAGTCCCATGGGCGGCTGTGTACTGTCAGCGTTTGGGAACTGGGCTTAGACCCAAAAGCTTGTAATCCCCAAATTACATGAAACTGCAGGTCTCAAACTCATTCCTAGGGGACCCCTGTGCATGCTGGTTTTTTGTTACAGCCACAATTATAACTCCAGAATTTTGACAAACTGTTGATCTTTTTTAATTCAGGGCTTTTGATGTTAATTGGGGTTCCTTACCCTCTGAGGTGATTTTATGCTGGACATTGCTTTGGTATATGCCACAAATATAGCCAATATTTGTTGTTCATAGTGTGCTTATTGCATGACATAACCTGCAATTAAACTAATTAGCACTTTATGCCTTCAAACAATTTTAATGGCATGTATGGCTACGTATATCTGACAGAATGTGATTTTTGGAACCGCTGTATGTCCTGCTATATAAATGTAGACTATGGAAAAATATAGGTTGATGTTCAGCTGAAATTGCTCTAGATTACAGAAATTTAATGCAATGAACTCATTCAGTGACTTGTATATAAAAAGCAACACAGACATCCACCCTGGATCATGGCATTAACATCCATCATCAGTCAGACACATTCACATTTTTCCTATACCAGCATCCGACTTCTTTTGCACTGCCTACCAGAGTATATAGACGTTATGGTCCCTCTGTGTGAGCAGTCCCACTTTTTGTGTTTAGGTGGTAGTGAATGGCACTGACTCCAGCATCAAGCTTAGAGGTCTGTCCTCTCAGACTGAGTACCAGGTCTCCATCTTCCCTGTGTATGAGGACAATGTTGGGCCTGCCCTAAGGGGTACCATCACCACACGTGAGTCACTGTCACCCATACATGGCAACACTATGGAGCCAACTCTTAACGGAAGATTTCAGTTCAATGTGTATTATCCTTCTGAAAGCATAATATTGCATGAAATGCAAATACAGCATGGATGCTTCAATGTAACTCATTGATACTGGAGTGAATATTATGCACTCTAAGGAGATTAGCTATTGGATCTGCTTTGATGAACAATCAAATCAGCACAATAGATTTTTTTTTTTTTTTCTGAGAAACTATCTCTGTAATTAGATGGTTTCCGTACAATTGTACCCGCTTATGTAGTACATGGCCAAAAGTAGTTGGACACTTACTCAACAACTTCTTGGTCTTAATGCATTCGTAGCAGTATTTACTTGGTGAATTGTGAAAACTTGGCTTCTTGGGTAAAAATATAAGCTTTAATCCCCCTGATATGTCTTTTCTTATGTCTTCCTTCTTCATGTTTTAGCAAGATTTCTGAATTTGTTCATTCTGCTGTGTGTCTCTGTATGTTTTAGTATCGCTCATTCCTTATAGGAATTCCTAGTTCTCTGGCGCCCCCCATGTGATGGCTGGGCTCACGCATTGAAAACCACATGCACTTGAGCACTGGTTTTTATGCTGGTTTTATGCTGTATGCTGGTTTATTATAACCACGGCTGCAATCGCGATTTTAAACTCCTGTTAATTTTTCTTATTTAGATCCTTTTCGTGTTTAACCCCTTCGGTCCGGGAACCTTGTATACAAGTATGAAAATAAATACTTTATGTAGACGGGAGCCATGTATACTAGTGGGCTCGTCAGGCTCGCGACGGCCTGATTTGTTTAGACAAAGTAAGTGCGAGCGGCCGGAATTATTTTCTGTTGCTGTTCGGGTATAGGACCGGCTCTGACAGGTTATTTGGATGGGAAATAGACATCATATTCGTGTGTGACTACATAAAAATTTGGTTTTACTGGTTTCCACTGAGTGCTATACTTAAGGTCCTAACAAGCGAAAATACCGCAGTACTTTCAAAATCCCATTTTGGGGCTTACCATAGGGCAGTGGTTCTCAACGTCAGTCCTGGGGACCCCATGTGTGTGCTGGCTTTTGTTCCAACCACAATTGCAATCGTAGGATTTTAACAAGCTGCTAATTTGTCTTAATTATGTGCATTTAATGTTTAGAGCAGTTATCTGCCCTCTTAACCCACAACTTAACAGAAATATCTATTTGCCATCAAGAATTTCAAAAACAGCATTTGCACATTGCAGTATATCGGAAATAACAACATAAAAGGAGAGAAAACAATGTAACCAATCAAATTAATGATGTAGATGGCTCCTAATTAGTGAAAACTACTTGGCTCATCATGACAAATGTAGTCCACAAACAAACCAGTTTTGTGTTATGTTGATCTGATTAAGTTCACCTGAAGCTTTTTGAAAGAACTTGAAACAGCAGCCTAATCTGGGGTTTATTGATTTCCTCAGTGTATAATTTGATCTGACATGTTATGTTACTTGAAATTACTTGCAGTATTGCAATAAACACACAATCTTCAAGGGTGTTTTATTCTTCATTGCATGTATGGATGTTCCTATGTAACATTTGACAAAAGAGATATATAAACAACTCTGAACATGAAAAGCACCTAATTAAGACAGTCACAGCTTGTTAAAGTTCTACAATTGCAATTGTGGTAGGAACAAAAGCCAGAACACACATGGGGTCCCCAGGACCGACGTTGAGAACCACTGCCATAGGGCATCAGATGAGCAGTTTTTGAGTACTTTTATTCCTCATTGGCCACGTTTGTCTTGGAAGTGAACTTTGAAGCCGAGTCGACCTTTGTATTTGTACAATATCTCCTCGATTGAAATGTTTCGGTGGGGAACAAAAACATTCTTGCAATTATGCAACAGAGAATCCAGTATCGCCTTTTTCTTAGAAAATTGTCATAGATACATATATGATCCCAGATACACCCCCTTAAAGGTAAAAGGGTCTTTGCAAATCAGTCCAGAGTTATTCGGTGTGATCACCTTTGATGAAGCATTCCTACCATGATAGGGGCAGTCTCCTCCTGGATGACATTGGCCCAAGCCCCACTGAGCACATGGGGCCACCGAATGGTTATTGAGAATGAAAATGATCCTGGGCATTTTCCACCACCTTTACAGTCACCGGGGGCCATATCACAGAAACCTAAGAAAGGATAGGAAGAGTTTAAGATAGGATTTTTCCTAAATCGGTATTACAGAAACAAATCCTAACTAACCTTCGGAATCCTATCATATCTTACTTCATCCTATCTTATCTCAAGTCAGAAAATCCTAAATACTCAATCCAGCATCGGTAATCAACTTTTATGTCTGTTACCAAGCAACCAACGCTTCTTTTCTGAGCCGAGCTTAACATTATACTGAAACTGTTAGCAGTTATTCATGTTTTTTTTATTCTTGAAAACATAAAGGAAACAAAGGAGCAAAAACAATGGGCACTAAACTTGAAGATGGATGAGTTAGAGGTGTTTGTATCATCTGTCGAAAAAGCCAAAGATCTGCTTTTTGGGAAGTTTTCTAGCACACTGACAAGGGAAATAAAAGAGGGAGAGTTGGCAAAAATAGCCGAGACCGTCTCCGCCACATCCGGCATCCAGCGGAGAGTTGATGAAATTTAAAAAAAAAGTTTCAACCCTTACAAGCAATGCAAAAAAAAAAGGCAGCTCTTATTTCCAAAGAGCAGAAAAAAAACTGGCGGTGGCTCCTCCTGTGCCCCCTCACTTACCCCCACGGAAGCCCCCATTGTTGATCTCCTCGGGAAAGTAAATTATGGAGGTACGTTAATAACTGACGCCAGCGTTGTAATATTATAATGTTGCAAAGTGCCGTAGTTGCTAGTTTTCTTGTCTTTACCGATCTCCTATTTTACATTTGTATTCGGATAGCTTTACATATAGGCTTTGAATTCTTGGCGAAATTACATTTTACCATACATATTCCCGGTGGATATGCACAGTGGGTTTTAAGGCCTTTTGAGTTCAAAAAAATTCTACTGGAGACTTGTCAGTGAAAAGGGGTTGCCTTCACCTAACAGATTGACATGGTGAAGAAGGGTGGAACATTTTGACTGTACAGCACAACAAATATGGACCACATTGTAGCACGATCAAAGGTCTGCCTCCTGTGCTTTCGAAAAGGAAGTTTTGAAATTGAGAATGGCAAACTGTTGCCATTGATTCAGGAGCACATCATACCTGGCCTTGACATTACTGACAGTCGCATTCTGAAGGCAATATCTGGGAGTTACAAAACTGCAGTTTATAATCTGGACAAAGGAAGGACACAGAACTTTCCCTGTCTCCATATTCTGCAAGAATAACATGATTCAGTCGCGGCTGAAACATGGACATCCGAAAACGAAAGGGGATGACGGAAGCTAGGGGCCAGAGACTCAGACAGACAGTGAGGGAATACAACACTGCACACTTGTAAATCAGTTTATCACCAGCATAACCTGATATATCCTGGACTTTGAACAGGGCGGGAGAGTTCAAGGCTGTAAAATCGTCAGCTTTTGAGATGGCCAGGGCCTTTCAGAGTTAAATAAATTTCTTATGTTGTCAAAAGAGGCTCATCATCACTAAATTTTGAAAAAAGATTTGGTTGCCGTGGCAATCACAAAATTGGTGATAAAGTGACAATTTTGATACAAATTGCTTTCTTCAACATGAGAAAACAGTAAGGTGTGAATTGATAAGATAAGATACACTTTATTGAACCCCATGGGGTAATTTGTCCTCTGCATTTGACCCATCCTATAGTTAGAAGCAGTGGGCAGCCACAGAGCAGCGCCCGGGGACCAACTCCAGGTCTAAAGCCAGTTCTTTGGTCAGGGGTACTGGTTGGAGTGTTCCTATGATGCATGGTTTTGTGGGTGGGGTAAACCGGAGTACCCGGAGAAAACCCATGCGAAAACAGGGAGAACATGCAAACTCCACACAGAAAGGCCCCAGGCCAGAATCGAACCCATGACCTTCTTGCTGTGACAGTGCTAACCACTATGCCACCGCGCCATGCCAAATGGAATCATCTGTCCAATGTTTTAACCACTGGTTATGCAATAAAATCTTAGAATATCAAAATTTCAAAAAAGTCACTTTTTCTCAAAAAATTCCCAATGGATTTCTTTTGTTTCTTCACCATGTCAATCTGTTAGGTGAAGGCTACCCATTTTCACTGAAAAATCTCCAGTAGAATTTTTTTGAACTCAAAAAAAAGGCCTTAAAACCCACTGTGCATGAGGTTGGCCTAGAGGTGGACAAAAAAAAAAAAAAAGGGCTGAAAAAGTAATTCATATGTAAGAGAATCAGCTGAAAGAACATCTAGCAAGTAATTAAGTTAACAGGCATCAGGTGTGTAACATGATTGGCTATAAAAGGGATGTCTTAGAGAGGCTGAGTCTCTCAGAAGTAAAGATGGCTAGAGGCTCTCCATCCTGTGAAGGCTTGTGTAAAAAAATTATGGAATACTTCAAAAAAAATGTTCCTCATCGTCAAATTGCAAAGGCTTTGAAGGTCTCATCATCAACAGTGCATAACATCATCAAAAGATTCAGAGAAACTGGAAAAATCTCTGTGCGTAAGGAGCAAGGCCGAAGACCTTTACTTGATGCCCGTGATCTTCGGGCCCTCAGATGCCACTGCATCACTCACCGGCATGATTCTGTCATTGACATTACTAAATGGGCCCGGGAATACTTCAAGAAACCACTGTCTGAAAACACAGTCTGCCGTGCCATCCACAGATGCCACCTAAAACTCTATCATGCAAAAAGGAAGCCATTGTTGACTATGATCCAGAAGCACCGCCGTGTTCTGTGGGCCAAGGCTCATTTAAAATGGACAGTAGCAAAGTGGCAAAGTGTCCTGTGGTCAGGCGAGTCCAAATTTGACATTCTTGTTGGAAATCATGGGCGTCGTGTCCTCCTGGCTAAAAAGGACAGGGCTCGAAATTAACTTTTTTACTCGGTAGCGCTGCGCTCCCAAGTTCAAAAAGTTAGGAGCGCAAGCCAAAATTTAGGAGTGCACACACCAAAATCTTAGAAGCACCAATATATATATAATATTTTTTAATGTTTAAAAAACTACAATGGAACACTCCACAATAACAATACAACTGTCTCCAACTAATGAAAGTTATTAAACAATATGGCAGTCTTGAGTTCATTGATTAACAAAAGTTTCCACTACATTGGCTTTATGCCATATCCTGAGGCCAGGATTTAAAATAGGGTCTACTGGCTTTCTGCCCTTCCATCAATCTCTTCACTGCCTGTGAGGCATCATATATTTCCAGAGGAGGACCCTCCACATTGATCTGAATCAAATCTTCAACTGTGTTAGGGTTAAATGCAGATTTGACATAAAGTCTTAAATTCTTTGTTTTCGCCTCAATATTGCAATATGAATCAGTCTACAGAGGTAACTTTGTTATTTGTTAGCTTATTATAACATAAGCAGATGTTATAATGAGTTGGATACGTTTGTTTTACGATATATGCCACATGCCATTTTCATCTAATTTCTGCATTTTCAGGAAAACCCAGTGTGTACATGCAAAATGCTTACAGGTCGAAAGACGCGCGGAAAAAAATGTGTTTTAATGATTTTTGCAGATAGGCTGCTTAAGATATGAGCGAAGAAACCGAGACATAGATTTTAGGTCCGCACAAGCGCAGAACCGCGAAGCAGCATACTTTGATATGTTGCTAAATTTGACAGAACATTGGACCTACTCCTTGACGCACATCTGTTACAGCATTTTCTGTGTTTCGCGCTTTCTCCATGTATGGAGAAACTTTCACGTTTAAAGTGTTTGGACCCAGTAGCTAACGCGCTGTTATCTGAAAGATCCGGGCCATACTCTTTGCAATGAACACAGTGCATTTTACCTTCTTTAAAGCTCAGCCATTCAAAATTTCAAAGCCACTCTTTGAAAATAATAAACTCTTTTCGCCACTGGTTCGTCCGAATCACCGTTGTAGTCATTGTCATGATTCTCAGTTTCAGTAACTTTTGTTACCAACTCATTTTTTTGAACGTTAACGGTACCAAAAAAGTCTTCTATTGTTGTTTGTTTCATTTTCCATCGAAATCTTGCCTGTAGTTACAATATTAACTCTCAGTACCGCGAAATGGAGTGATTGACAGCTAAGATTAACCATTCTAGAATCAGGACTGAGGTTTAGGACGTCAAGCTCCTCTTTGATTGTTCAGAATGGTCACTGTTAGCGCACGGGAACACACTGGGTGTGCTCCATTCTTTCACCGGTACGCCCGGCAGCGGTATGTCCAGTAGATGCATGCACAGCTCCGACACATACGCCCATCTCTAAGCTGCAGCAGCGGTTTGCATGCCTACTGACTACCAAATATACAGGATAAGAGGCATTTAGTTGGGGGGAAAAGCGGTTGCACAAGTGCGATTATTTTCATTTAAGGTCGCACAGTGTTAATTTTGGTCGCATATGTGACCAAAACGGTCACAATTTCGAGCCCTGGAGGAGAAAGACCACCCCTCCAGTTATCAGCATTCAGTTCAAAAGCCATCATCTCTGATGGTATGGGGATGCATTAGTGCATATGGTGTGGGACACTTGCATGTTTTAAAAAGCACCATGAATGCTGAAAGGTATATAAAGGTTTTGGAGCAACATATGCTCCCCTCCAGATGACATCTATTCCAGGGAAGGCCTTGTGTATTTCAGCAGAACAATACAAAACCACATACTGTAGCTATTACAACAGCATGGCTTCGTAGTAGAAGAGTCCATGTGCTGAACTGGCCTGCCTGCAGTCCCGATCTTTCAACGATTGATAACATTTGGCGCATAATTAAACGAAATGTCCGTCAAAGAAGACCAAAAACTCTCCAGCAGCTGGAAGCCTGTATTAAACAAGAGTGGGATCAAATTCCAATGGCTAAACTCAAGAAACTTTTCTCCTCAATGCCCAGATGCCTCCACTGTGTGTTAAAAAGAAGAGGTAATGCTACACCATGGTAAACAGGCCCCTGTCCCAACTTTTTTGAGACCTGTAGCGGCCATCAAATTTGAAATGAGCTCATTTTGTGGATAAAATTGTAAAATTTCTCAGTTTCAACATTTGCTGTGTTATCTCTGTTCTATTGTGAATAAAATACTGGCTGGTGTGATTTGAAAGTCATTGCGTTTTGATTTTATTCACAATTTACACTATGTCCCAACTTTTTCAGAATTGGGGTTGTATTAACACCACCCCCTGGTGAGTTAAACCCATAATAACTGGGCTACAATTAATAATAACCTATTGGCTATTAAATTAATCCAACGAAATGCTACCTTATGTTGAAGATGAAAACTTCATGTGTTGAACCAGGCCACTTTGCTATCAAATGCCTTATGATCATATTATGGTCTCCAATTGCTTGGATGTTGATGGCACGATAGCCTTTGCGGCACGCGTAGGTTGCTTTGTCCTCTCCACCCGGGGCTTTGATGGGAAACAAGGAACCATCAATCAGTCCCATTACATCCGGCATCCGTCATCCCTGATAAAAAGCCGCCTTGATCTCGGTGAGTTCCTCCCCTCTTGGAAACTGTATGTAACGATCAGCCAAACCGCTTATCGCCTTTGCCACCTCGGTTAAGTTGCGTGACATTGCTGGCTGAGATATTTTTGCCAGATCAGCGACCTCACTCTGAAAATCTCTCTTTGCAAAAAAATGCAGCGCATTGTGAAGTTGCAATACAACCGGGAGTGCCTGTTCCAAATTGGTGGACAAAGCACGCTAGTCATACAGGCTGTTGTGATTGGTGTGTCTTTATTCCAGCCGCACATCGGAACGCATATCAAGCAACGACACTCACATGAGTTATTTGGTCCCTGTCAGACACTCCCATCTTTTACCACAGGGCGGGGCAATCTCACAACACAACACCCTGCAACAGTGCCCCGTCTCACCTGGTTGGTCTCTCCAACGCTGGCCGCAATTGTTCGGCTTAGTGCAAAATCATAGCCAGGGTAGACGGTACCGACTAATTAGCGTCTTGTCATCAAAGCTAACCAGATCATTAGGGTCTGTCATCAGCCTCTGTTTAAATAAGTTTCGTCTGTTGACATTTTGTTGGTTTCGTAAAATCAAGAAAAGACCAGCCATAGCCAGTACTGAAACTTAGGATGGCTTATTGGTTATCCTACAGTTAGGAGAGTTCATTTACAATTTTTGGCAGTGAGGATGCTTCTGTTATACACTTTTTCCTATCGTAAGTTAGGATGGGAAATTTGACTTAGGAACTGTTCTTCTGTTATGGCTTTTTTCCTAAATCAGATCCTAACCCTAATAACCTTGGTTACCAATAAGTTAAGATAGGATCCGCAAGTAAGGAAGTTTCTGTGATACGACCCCTGATCTCAAACCAAGTGAAATCGAGTGGGAGATTTTGGAACTGTCACCATCATCAAAACACCAAATAAGGGAATATCACTTGGAAGAAAGGTACTGCATCCCTCCACTTTTACACTTGTAGACTCGACGCAAAGGCATGTTGAAGCTGATCTGGCAGCTTATGGAGCCCCAACACCTTATGAAGACTCTTTTGACCCTAATTTGACCCTAAGACCTGAATGTAGTTGACAAATGCAAGTGCTAACACTGGGCATGTCCATAGACTGTATAAAAAGATGGACGAAGCTACCGTGACGTCACCCATTGGTTTCAGCATACCATAAAGGAAGCCTCGATTTTGGCAATTTGAATTGCGCCATGTTGTTATTTTGAAACCGGATGAGATTACTATTGGACGAGAGCGAGAATCAAGATCCAGGGAGGGACGAGAGGGGTAGATCTGACCGTATCGGACGAGGACCAGAGGATAGCCACGCCCCTAATGCATATTCTGGCTTTATCCTATATTCTAGCCTACTTGGGACCATAATTTACAAAAATGAACATCATGATATATCGAAGGAGACTTGAAACTTGCTATAGCTACCATAAAATAATGTGAAAAATCATTATTTAAATGAGAAATCAGGTGGGAAAGTGGGGTCATTTTCTCATAGACTTCTATAGCATTGAACTTCTTTCTGCAACCACCGACGTCACCATTAAACAGAATGCCATTTTACGGTACGTCCGCATGGGCTTCATTTTTCAGACCAGGGTGCTGCGTCCATCTTTTTATACAGTCTATGGGCATGTCTTACTCCATTTGGGAATTTTTTTGACTGGAGGCGATAGCTCAGCAGTGCCGTTGTTGTCAAAACAGTTGGTAGAAGACGAATGAAAGGAACGGGCATAGACTCCAAATGCAGTTCAGCATCGGCAGGGCGTTTATTAGGATTAACAAAGCTCATGGTCAAGACAGAAATGGATCAATAGCCAGGCAAACAGAGAAATGCAGAATAGGCAGAATCGAAGTCATGGGACAAGCTAAATATCCAGTAACCAGAGAATCAGTCCGCACAAAGACAGTAACAGAGGGGGCTGAAACTAAGGGAATGGAAGGGGAAGGAAAAAGGGAGTTGGATGGGATAAGGAGAACACAGGAGAAGCTAAACAGATAGGTACAAAATGGGAATCAGGGAGACGAAGTACTAATCAAACAAACCGCAATCTCACAACGCAATACAAACAATCAATTACAAGACTTACGGGAGAATCACGAGAAACGAGCTTTCAACAATCGCAACGAAAAAAAAAAACCGCAGAAACGAGACTGACCAAGACGAGCTGTGGTAGAAACGAGTCGACAAGAAACTACGGGAAAGTGGGTCTTTTAAACACAAACTAATTAAGTGGAATCCCAGCTAAACACAGGACAGCTGTGGAGAGAGGTGGAACTAGAAAAGCAAGGACGGTGATAGGAGAGAGAGGGAAACGGGTGGAGTTCTAACTCTAATCTAACTAAACACCCGTGCCTCGCTAAACTACTCTCAGGTGCGGATAGTCAATGAGAACAGCGAGAGAGAAGGAAGTGGAAACACCCAACCGAAATTACAGGGAAGAGAGTGTGATGAAAAAGACAAGATGCCATGAGACAGAAACGGGAGGAAAACACTGAAGACCAGAGACAGAGCAATCATCCAGAAACACACATGCTCTAACGAATAAATAATATATAAATAATAGCAATACTAAAAACAAACAAGAAACATACTAAAAACTAGAACCTAAAACCAGAAACTAAAAACAAGCTAAAAACAAACATACAAATCACTGATTTCTAACAACGAATTAATTACCTACAGGTTTGGGGGTTTGGTTCCGTTGAAGTCAATCAGATCATTCCCTTTAACCGCTTTGTGCAGATGTGTCTGCCAGCAGACAAGGAGCTGCAAATTTATGCACACAGTCGCAATATACTATCACTAGATGGCACATACAGATCAGTTATTGAATATTCACAAGCAAGCCAAGCTCAAACACGGTTTAGAATATGGACGAGTTCAGTCCCATCCCCTGTTTTTCAGGAGTTTCATGAATTAGACTCCTCAGCTAAGCCTGGTGCGCAAACTGCTCAATGTACTTGCCCATAGTATCTATCCAGCAGTTCAAAAAAAATGATCTCTTACTACAGGAAAAATCATTGTCCTCTGTTGCAAGCACTTCAGCTACAGTGAGCCAATGGTATCCCAATTAGGAGTTAAGGAAAATAAGTTTTCTGAAGCAAAAATTCGACATGGTATTGATACGATGTCATTCTACAATCAATTATAGTCATCACACATCAAAAACGCGTAGTTCCCTACCGTGTATTTACGAGTAGAACTTCATCAACAATTTCAGCGCTCCTTTTGTACCCTCCAAAGTACTCTTGTTGATAGCCAATCACTTAATTACTTACTAAGGCTCATCTGCGTAACTGCGCACTTATAGGTCACACCCACTTGAAGCTTCCCTGGTAATGATGTCTTGATTAGCTCGTTTCTTATCCAATGCCAGAGTATAACTTTCCACAGTAACTGAAAGACACTGATTGGACAATGAGAAGAGTATAAAAGCCTTTACATAAGAGGAAGATATTCTGTTAATATTGTTAGATATTCTGTATTCTGTTCACGTTGGGCACAGTAGTGCTGCTGAAAATGACGCATTTCAACTCAGTACCTACGGAATACTTTTATATAAAATTGTCGCGTTTGTACGGAATAATTTTCCCGAAAATCACACAATATAAAGTATTGAAGTACAGGTGGCCCATGACCGCGATCGTCAACTGATTTTGTGTTTTCATCACACTGCGAATGGTCATCCACGCCGCTGGCAGCGGCTTGCCGTAGGTAATGGGTTAAAGAAAAAAGACTTCCAAAACCGGCCTGAAGTGTTCAGTTACATTTACGGGATTTAAATGAGGTACGGACATGGCCAGTGGGAATATTTCTGAATGAAACATGACTGGAGGGTTCCTTCTACCGGATACATCTGTCTCTGGAGGAGGGATTCAATGAAGAAATATTGCTACTGCTACTGTGCTACAGCATTTTGCTCAATATGGCTTTATGTTTTTGAATTTATACCATATTCAACGAAATCAAATGCCGTTTTTTTGGCTTGTTCATTTCAAGGACTTCGATAGACCCCCCTGGTACATTCATTGCACCATTATATTCAATCTTGGGTTGAATATTGCCTGATTTTTCCTGATAGTGGAATGTCTATTCTGTTATAATAAGGTATATTTCAGATATTACTGAATTAGTGAGTTATACTTGTTTCTTATAAGGTGTGGAAAGTCTTTACAAAAAGTTACGAGCTCAGAAATTGGAGCTGCTGGCTTTTCATTGCAGAGTGAATGTTCTGACAAATAAGCAGTTCCTTTAATGAGTATGTATGCTGGCTTGTGGGACTCTGAAGAAAAATTGACAAAATTCTAAACTTTATCATGGAGAAAAGGCATGTTTTGTGTTTGGAGAGGTTACTGGTGACCACTGATGTCCAACTACACCTATATTGATAAACTCAAATTCAACCAGAAAATCATGAACTCATATTCAATTTCATACGTAAAAAGTTGATTTGTGTTAAATATATGATTATTTTATGATTTGACAGTGCACCATTTTGAGGGATCTTAGAGTTCGGGGAGGTAATTTAGAATGTGATGCTCAAGTAAACTATACTTGTGGTCAAGGAATTTATGATCCCAGAAATGTATAGTTTTTACCCCCAGCCATTTTTAAATTGTTTTTTTTTTTTTTTACAACTTCAATGCTGAATTTTCATGAAATTTTCATTTCATGGAATTCTAAATGCTTCTAGTGTGTTGACTCAGATCCCGTTTTCATGTGCACAGTTATTTTGACAAACGGAGACATTTTCCTGCGTTTGTGCCCTTCGTTTACACGCAAACGGAGAATTGCCTCTGAAATCGATTCTTTCTTAAAACTCCAGCCAGAGTAGAGATTTTGGAAAACTTCAGTTGCAAGTTTGCATGTAAACTGAGAAAAACAGAGTTTTAGGCAGCCGACATCACAGTATGCACCAGAACTTGCACCTGCGCCAAAAGTGCAACCTATGTTTACATTTTCATTTGGCTGTAGTGATCATGGATGATCGTTATTTGTTTCTGTTGTCGCAATTTTCGGGATTCTGATTGGCTAACGTGGGCTTGAGCTTATCGTTACACTGCCACCTACAGGTAATTGATATGCTCTTGACGGCATATATACACGGGTACGTGTAAACAAAAACTTTTCTGAAAACTGATACGTGTGCATGATATTATTTTTGAAAACGGAGACGGTGAAATGTTCGTTTATGAAAATAGCCGGCCACGTGTAAACGGAGTGTCAGTTGAGCCATTCCCTTCCTCTCTGTGAAGCTGCAATCTTGAATTTTAAAGCATTCAATAAGGTAACACATGGATAGCCAGATTTGGCTTCTGCGCAAAGGTGTTAAATCAGTGCTTTAACGCCATAGCCAACTTGCAATTTCACGTTAGCTCTGACTTCGTCGGTCCCTTGATAACCGCACTCAAATGAAGTAAGTGGTTCAATGATCTGAGGTGAAGAGGAAAGCGAAAACTGGCGCATATTATCTGTGCATATTATGTGAATGTGGACCATTTAAACAGTATACAAAATGGCACTCTTGGTATTAACCCCTTTGCACAGAAGCCAAATCTGGCATTTTATATGTTACTTAAATTAAGGCTTTATAATTCAAGATTGCAGCTTCACAGAGAGGAAGGGAATGGCTCAACTGATTCCATTGCATTTCAGTTTATTTTCATGATTTTGGTAGAGAAAAAGGGCTGCAAACATTAAAAATCTTCAAGAAAATTCAGCAATGAAATTTTAAAAAAAAGAATACTGAGAATTGAAAAATGGCTGGGGGCTAAAACAATACATTTCCGAGATCATAAAGTCCTTGACCACAAGTATTCTTCATCTGATCATGAAATTCTAAATTACCTACTCTTTAGGAGCCAAGAAGACAGCTCTGCAGATGGCTCCCCAAACTCTCAGATCCCTCAACATGGCGTACTGCCAAATCATAATCATATATTTAACAAAAATCAACTTTTGACGCATGAAATTCAATATGAAGTAATGATTTTCTGGTTGAATGTAGCATGAGTTTATCAATACAGGTGCTGTTGGACATCCTGCCTTTTCTCCATGATGAAGTTTAGAATTTGGTCCATTTTTCTTCGGAGTACCTCAAGCCAGCACACATACTCATTAAATTAACTGCTTATTTAATGCTCAGAATATTCACCCTGCAACGAAAAGCAAGCAGTTCCCACTTCCGAGCTCGTAACCTTATATATAAACACTTTCCACACCTTATAAGGAACAAGTATAACTCACAAACTCAGTAATTTCTGAAATTTACCTTATTATAACATCCCACTATAAGGAAAAGCAGGCAATATGCTACCCTATATTGCACAGAATGGTGCAGCGAACGTAGCAGAGGGCTCTACCGAAGTGCTTGCGCTGTTGACATTTTAAACAGGCGAAAACCTCAGCATTCGATTTACAACCCCAATTCCGAAATAGTTGGGACAAAGTGTAAATTGTGAATAAAATCAAAACCCAATGACTTTCAAATCACACCTGCCAGTATTTTATTCACAATAGAACAGAGATAACATTGCAAATGTTGAAACTGAGAAATTTTACAATTTTATCCACAAAATGAGCTCAATTTAAATTTGATGGCTGCTACAGGTCTCAAAAAAGTTGGGACAGGGGCCTGTTTACCATGGTGTAGCATCCCCTCTTCTTTTTAACACTGAGTGGAGGCGTCTGGGCATTGAGGAGACAAGTTTCTTGAGTTTAGCCATTGAAATTTGATCCCACTCCTGTTAAATACTGGCTTCCAGCTGCTGGAGAGTTTTTGGTCTCCTTTGACGGACTTTTCGTTTAATTATGCACCTAATGTTATCAATCGGTGAAAGATCAGGACTGCAGGCAGGCCAGTTCAGCACACGGACTCTTCTACTACGAAGCCATGCTGTTATAACAGCTGCAGTGTGTGGTTTTGCATTGTCCTGCTGAAATACACAAGGCCTTCCCTGGAAGAGATGTCATCTGGAGGGGAGCATATGTTGCTCTAAAACCTTTAGATACCTTTCAGCATTCATGGTGCTTTTTAAAACAAGCAAGTGTCCCACACCATATGCACTAATGCATCCCCATACCATCAGACATGCTGGCTTTTGAACTGAACGCTGATAACAGGAGGGGTGGTCTTTCTCCTCTTTAGCCCGGAGGACATGACGCCCATGATTTCCAACAAGAATGTCACATTTGGACTCGTCTGACCACATGACACTTTGCCACTTTGCTACAGTCCATTTTAAATGAGCCTTGGCCCACAGAACATGGCAGCGCTTCTGGATCATGCTCAATAATGGCCTCCTTTTTAGGTGGCATCTGTGGATGACACGGCGGACTGCGTTTACTGACAGTGGTTTCTTGAAGTATTCCTGGTCCAATTTAGTAATGTCAATGACAGAATCATGCCGGTGAGTGATGCAGTGGCCTCTGAGGGCCCGAAGATCATGGGCAGCCAGTAAAGGTCTTCGGCCTTGTCCCTTACGCACAGAGATTTTTCCAGTTTCTCTGAATCTTTTGATGATGTTATGCACTGTCGATGATGAGACCTTCAAAGCTTTTACAATTTGATGTTGAGGAACATTGTTTTTTAAGTATTCCACAATTTTTTTTTACGCAAGCCTTCACGGGTTGGAGAGCCTCTGGCCATCTTTACTTCTGAGAGACTCCACCTCTCTAAGACATCCCTTTCATAGCCAATCATGTTACACACCTGATGCCAGTTAACTTAATTACTTGCAAAATGTTATTTCAGCTGATTCTCTGATATATTAATTGCTTTTTCAGCCCTTTTTTGACTGTGTCCCAACTTTTTTGAGACCTGTTGCAGCCAGAAAATTTGAAATGAGCTCATTTTGTGGATAAAAATGTAAAATGTCTCAGTTTAACATTTGAAATGTGATCTATGTTCTATTGTAAATAACATATTGGCTCGTGATCTGAAAGTCATTTCATTTTGATTTTATTCACAATGTACACTTTGTCCCAACTATTTCGGAATTGGGGTTGTAGTTGAATATGGTATAAATTCTAAAACAAAGAGCCACATTGAGCAAAATGCTACCGCATGCAGTATTATTAGCAAAGACTAATGTTTACTCTTACTAACTAATGTGGCAAAGAAGGTCTGTGATTATCATGGCTATGGTAAACTGAGAATAGAAAACAGCTAGCCAGCTAGCCATCAGTAAAAAAAAAAATTATAAAATTGTACTTTCTCATAAAATGAACAAAAACCTTTCTTCATTGAATTCCTCCTCCAGAGACATAGATCTATTCAGTAGAAGGAACCCTCCAGTCCTGATTCATTCCCATTGACGAAGTCCTTATTTCATTTAAATTCCGTAAATGTAAGTGAGCACCTCAGGCTAGTTTCAGAAGTCGTTTTTTCTGCGCAATCGCATCATTTTCAGTTGAATTTAATTTAATTTTTTAAAATTTATTGACTTAATATAGCGCCTTTTAACATTAAAGGTTGAGTCTGGAGTTTTGTCCGTTGCTGTTTGTAAACACAGTATTCAAACTGAGCCCCTCCTCTCAGGCTCAACGATGCACGCCCCCTGCCGCTGCCAGCCTTGCCAATACACACCCACCCAGCCCAGCACCCGGCTTGCTGCATCGTACTGAATCAGGTCTGCCAGCGACGATTGGAAATTTCCACCCGTTCCACTCTACTCACATGCTCTGAACGACGCTCAGACGGCGGTTAGCAGCACAAATGTAAAGGTGTTTGCAATGTTTGATATTCGGACTTAGTGTGTACATAAACTGCTTATACCTCCACGACAAGCTACGTAGCACGTCGCTAAATAAGCAGGCTAACATCCCATGTTTGGCACGTACCTGTCCAACAGTAAGCAGGCCAACTCCACGTCGCTATTCAGCCCCAGCCTCTCCTTCAGGGCTCGGAAGCGGGTGAAAGCCAAGCCAATATTCACTCTGGCATTCTAGCGTACTTTGTCCTCTGCACGTTTCATCTCCATGTATTTTCTTTTTTTTGGCAGTTTCCGCCATTGCTTCAGCAGTGACTGTTTCAGTCACTATGCTCTATGCAGGCCCACAGAGCGACACGCCCTGAGCTCTCTCATTGGCTGGAGAGAACACACCGACTCTCCGCCCAGAAACGTCCACGTCCACAACAAAACAAAGTAAAAGACCAAAATACAGGCAGGGGTAGGATGCGCTGCAGACACAGTCACCACCACACAGGACTAGAAGCCCATTGGTGATGATTAAGCCGGATTTCATTTGTATAAGTCTAGTGTTTATTTTTGAGCAAAAAACTCCAGAACCTACCTTTAAAATGATCAAAAGCGCTTTACAGTCAAGCTAAAATACCAAAAATTAGCCTACTATTGATAAAAACCCTACATAAAATTCCTAGACTACTATACATGGAGAAAAAAAAAAACTAGTATTAAAACTACTTCAAAGAACTACTTAAAAGCTAATCTAAAAGACGTGTCTTGACATGTTTCTTGAAAGCGGCAAATGATTCAATTTCACGGATATGTGCAGGCAGGCTGTTCCACAAGGCAGGGGCGGCAGCGTTAAACTATCGAGCGCCTAAAGTTGTGAGAATCCGCCCGTAGGACGTTCCAAAAAAATAGTAGAATATGATCTTAATGAATATGTAGAACAGGACCTAATGCTGACTAAATTACTGATATATCTTGGTGACATGCCATGAATGGCCTTGAAAGTAATAATTAGTATTTTAAAATGGATGCAATAAAACACTGGTAACCAATGAAGCTCATACAAAACTGGAATAATGTGATCACACTTCTTCGTATTCGTTAGTAATCTAGAGGCAGTGTTCTGGACTCGCTGTAGTTTAGAAATCTGATATTTAGGCAGGCCATAAAGTAAAGTATTGCAATAGTCCAGTCTTGAGGTCACAAAAGCATGGAATAATGTCTTAAGGCACTCCTTAGATAAATATTTAGAAATACGACAAATATTGTGAATGTGATAGAAAGAAGCTTTACACTGTTGGTTAAAATGATTGTTCATACTTAGTGAGTTGTCAATAATAGCCCCCTGGTTCCTAACATGTTACGAAGGATCAATATTATGATCATGAACTTGTAGACTATAGGGGCTAAGTTTACTAAGCTGTTGACGAGTCCCAATAATAAGAAACTCAGTTTTATCATCATTCAGTAACAACCTCCCATCAATCAGCCAGTTCCTTATATCACATATGTACATCTCCGTAGCGCGCAGCGCCACATCCTGAGCACAGTTGCGCAACATTGAGAGAATATGACCTAACTTGCTGTGACGCAAAGGTTAAATACTTTTCTGATGGCCATTCAGTTACTGTGGAAAGTTTACACTCTCTGGAATTGGATAAGAAATGTGTCAATCAATTGATCATGGGGAAGTTTCACAATAGCGTGAACTATAACTGTGCTTTATGCAGATGAACCTAAGTAAGCAACTGAGTGACTGGCTAATCAATGAGAGAACTGCGGAGGATGTAAGAGAGCCCTGAATTCATCAATGGAGGAATTTATTCATAAATCCATGGTAGGAAATTACGTGTTTTTGATATGTGATGACTATCATTGATAGTAGAATGACATTGTCTCATTACAATGATGAAATTTTGCTTCAGAAAACTGTTTTTTCTTAACTACTTAATTGGGATACCATTGGCTCACTACAGCTGAAGTGCTTGCTACAGAGGACAATGATTTTTTCTTTTGCAAGAGATCTTTTTTTTTTTTTAACTGCTGGATAGATACTATGGGCAAGTATATTGAGCAGTTTGCACATCAGGTTTAGCTGAGGAGTTTAATTCATGCAACTCCTTGGAAACAGGGATGGGACTGAACTGGTCCATATTCTAAACCGTATTCGAGCTAGGCTTGCTATTGAATATTCAATAACTGATCCAGATGTGCCATCTAGTGATAGAATAGTGTAACTGCCTGTATAAATAGAGCAGCTCCATGTCCGCTGGCGTCTACATCTGCACAGAGGGGTTAAAACAAGGGGGAGACTGAGGTTAATTATTTGCACGCAAGTAATTACCCTCCACGCAAGGAAAGTGTTCACACGTAAAAATACTCCTTCTCCCTCCCCTGCCCATTCAACCCCAACCCCATTTTATAGGCATTATTCTTATGGTAGCCCGCAGAACAAAAGTGAAAATAAAGAAGGAGGAAAAAAACAATATGAACGATTTTTTCACACCCTTAAACCGAAAGGGTCTATTGAGCATAGCTCTTCTTCTGTGTGTTTTGCTATATTAATGATAAAGAAGCACTGATTCATCTTCTGAGTCTTATTAATAGGAACAAGCTCCCAAGCTTTAAAATCGGTCTCCAGGATTGGGACCGCGTTCTTGTTAATCTATTGCTCCTGCCTGTTGCTCTGAATCAGTTTATTTGTGACCCCTCCCCAGCCGTCATCGGTCCCCAGGATTGGGACCACATTCCTGCTAAAGCCTTTGGCCCAATTGGCAAGCAGTCCTGCATTTGCGAGGGAGATTCAACACCAGGCTTCTGCCCTGGGATGGCCACTGGCCTGGGCATGGATCTGCCCCTACCCTCTCCAGTCATTAATAATTTAACTGGACGGTCCCTCTCCTGTTACCATTTTCCTGTTAATAAATACTCTGTTGTGGATTGTACCCTGAATCTGCTTTTGTTTCCTTCTCTGGATCATAAATTACATTGTTGAATACATTGTTGGAGAATTTGTTGAAAACAATACATTGTTGAATATGTGACTTTTTTCCTGTTATGCAATCATATCATATGCTTTGTCTTTTAATTTGTCATTAAGTATCAAATGCCTAAATTCTCAGAGCCAATGTGTCCACACTTCTACCAGTTAAAAGCCTATTGAATTGCATTAGGTGCAATTTACAGCTCTTTTCGGCAAAAAAAAACATAAAAATAAAAAAAATTTGCAATTTAGTACTATATGATTATGGAACTCTTCTGGGGATGTAAAGTTGTTTTTGACATAATGTGGTTAAAAAGGGTAAATTATCCTGATAAACATAAATAGTGCAATTAAGAACAATTTACAACTTGTTAAAACACAGGGATATGAGTTGTCGTTAAAACAAAAACACGGGGGCTCCAGGACCAATGTTGAGAGCCACTGCACTAGATACTGGAGCACTGCTGCACCAGTCCTGTCTGAAAAGTATTAGTGAGGCCAAGGCATGATGTTGGGCAATTAGGCCTGTCTTAAAGTCGACTTGAACTGATCCCAGTGCTGTCTGATGGGGCTAAGGTCAGGGCTCTGTGCAGGCTTTTTTACACCAATCTCAACAATGCATGTGTGGACCTCACTCATTGTCATACTGAAACAGGAGAGGATCCACTCCCAAACTTTTAGAAGTGCAGACATCATTGCATAAGGTGACGTCAAGATTTTCCTTCAATGGAACTAAGACGCCAAGCTGGAACCGTGAACAACCTAAGAAAAATGAGCGTCCACATACTTCTGGCCATGTAGTGCATGCTTTCACTCAGCCACTACCACCCCCACTGCTCCTCATAAGCAAATGTCCTCTCTGCTTGTCGCGATTATGTGCTATAGATACAGTCGGCAACAACGGGAACGCCCACAAAAGTAGAGCCGAGGGGGAAAACAAACCGGTCTCTGCCATTAGCCATAATGCCGAAGAGTTGCTGTGTGCCCTTTTGCACCGCAAATAAACAAAAAAAAATCACCAATTAAAGTTTTACATTTTACCAAATAATAAAATTGAACCACAAAGGAGGACAAAATGGCTTCAAGCTATCAGAAGAGAGGACGAGTTTGGCAGATTATGGCGGGACCCCACAACAGAACGTGTATGTCTGCAGGCCACTGAGTCGGATCATTCGCCCAGTCTTTTAAAACGTATGGACTACAATCCAACCCCAGTGTATTTAATTTTTTAATTTATTGATCCTTGTCAGCAGGCAATAGCGACTCAAAGTACGTCATGACAACTTCTTAGCGTTAGCAAAACAAGTTGAAATTCCGCGTTTTTACAGTATAGCGGACGGGGGGGAAGGATTGCTTTCCCCCTCAGCTCTAACCAGATGTGACGTTTGTGGGCGTTCCAGTTGTTGCCGACTGCATCTAGATTAGACTGTTCTTTCCTTCTCCCTGGTGTCAGTTCCACTGGCCACACCTGAGGTACTGGAGGTTACTCCCTTGTCCTTTGGTAGTCTGCGGGTGCGTTGGGGGCCCGTACCTGGGGCCACTCAGTACATGGTGCTGTACTCCGCTCTCAGCCACGGTGAACCTGAGGATGCCAAAGAGGTAAGGCATTGACTGAGAGTGGGCTGTTGTCAGTGGTTCAACTTTCCTCTGTAATGCTGTTTCAACTGTGACTTTGACACTGGGAATGAATTAGGCTGAAATATTGCTGTGCATTACTGACATGAACTTGTGTGCTAACTATACAATAAAGCTTTACTTGAAATTATATCTGGTTTTACAGCAATTTACCTAATCTGATCAGTCTTCTTTGTTCACCTGAGCTCAGCAGCATGTCTGGAGTACATGCATGATTGTGTCTTGTTCCATGCGTGTTTTTGTGTTCTCACCCTGCACGCAGGTGAAGTTTTCAGCAGATGAAACAGACATTGAGCTTGAAGGCTTGATGTCTGAGACAGACTACTCAGTCACACTGTATGCTCTTTTCGATGAGGACTCCAGTGACCCCATCACTGCCGTTGCAACAACGTGTGAGTGACCGCCTGCCTTTTACACAGAAGTAGCTTGCATACAGGCTTTGGTCCACGTAAAGATCTATGAAGGCATGAACTTAACAACGGTTTAACTAAGTCTGTCTATGTTTATCCCGGCCCGTTCCTCCAAACTATATTATGCCTGGGTTGACTTCTTTTTTTTGTCTGCCCTTCTTTGTCTATCATATCCCTCTCGTTTTTCTCTCTCTCCACTCGTAATGCCTATTGCAATTCAATTCAGTTTACTTTTAATTGGTCATCAGCAATCATTTTCCTCAATAACTTTTTTAACAGTGAACCCTCAAGCAGTGATAAGAGCGTAAATGAGCTGTGTATTTACAGTAGTTATTATTATTTAACCATAGACCCTTTACCTCCGCCTGCCAGCATACTGGTGCCTCTGGTCACCCACAGCGTTGTTAAGGTCAGCTGGGTACCAGGGTCTACAGATGTCCCAGGGCATCTGGTCACCTACAGCACCAACCATGGCAGTGACGTGAAGCAGGTACTGAATTTCAGTTATCTTCCATTCAAAAGTGATGTGCTTTGTATCTTGCACGATTACGTTTCCCTGTTATTTATAAATCATAATTGCAAATTAGAATAATATTAGTGTAATTTTTCGAATTCTTTTTTGATTATCACCTTTGTACATATTGGGATTTTCACCGTGAGCGGTGAGCAGTTTAGGTAACTTATTACTGTGACATTTCTGCACAAGATGGCCAGTTTCTCAGTCTTCAGTCTACTCTATGGTTTAATTCCTGGCAATTTTATTGTTATTAAACCTTAAATATGAAGACTATATTGGTCTTTGTAGATCTGTTGGTGTTAGTATATTCTGAAGCTTTTGTGAGGCTTTGGCTGACTGTGTCTGTCCCTGTCCACCTGCTCTCCTCTCTGCAGGTGGAGATAACAGGCGTGAACTCTGTTCTGCTGCAGGGCCTGTCATCCCTATCTAAATATCTGGTTTCTGTGCGCTCTAAGTATGAGCAGGCAGTGTCCATCCCCCTCACAGCTAACATTACTACTTGTAAGATTTGCTCACACCCTCTGTACAATCATTGTTTACCGCAATGGGGTGCTCACACTTGCTACTTTTGTGGTAATTCATTATGCAGGGAAAGTGTTCACTGACAACACTTTTTCTTGTGGGTTCTGGCACACAAACTAGCATTTACAAATGTGCATGCTTGCATAAAGATACATACACTCACTCACTCACTCTCTTTATCCCAGTAAGGGTCCCTGCTCCCTCAGATCTACGGGTGACTAACTTCTCGGGAAGTGACATCACAGTGCGCTGGGACTCTGCTGCTGATGACGTGGTCTCATATCTGATCAAGTGGATATCTCTCAATGGTGGTGAACTCAGCCAGGTGCATAATCCAGATAGCTGCCATTTAGAGGACTCCCTGAGAGCCATGTGATCTCATGTGCACTTCCCAGATGAAATTTGCAAAAAATCCTATTACAGCTGGAGAGCCTAGTGCTAAAAGCACTTAAGTCATAGTTTTACACATTGTGACGTAAGGTTGGGAAAACCCCTTTTAGAGTTGCCCAAGTGGATTTTTTCAAAATTGATTTTTTTGCAACTTAAGTACTTTTAACGTGGGGTTTTCAATTTTTCTCAAGTGAGTTTTATCAAACTTAGTATTTGAAAAGTAGAAAAAAAATTTGTCAAGGACCCCAGCTTGTTTGCCATTTTGTTTGCCACTGCAGAAACACTGCATCAATCATGCTCAAACGTGACAAAGGGTCTAGAATAACCCAAGTTCTATTAAGTTTCAGAAAGTCATCAATTTCTGGTCAAAATTGTGCAAGCTAGTTATGTCCCCTGCGAAAGCGGAGGACATACTGTTTTACCCGCAGTTCGTAATTCTTCAGTTCCTTGATTCCGTGACTCCATAAGTCCGAAACACTACCGTTTCAACTCTAAAACAGTTTCAACTCTGCTGATTTTATCTGGGGGTGAGGAACATCACAGTACACTCTAGTTATTGGTCTATTTGGTCACGTGATGAAAATTTTCTTTAAATGCAAATAACATCAAAACGGTTGGAAGGAATCTCATGAAATTTGGCATGTACAATGTCGTTATGATGTGCAACACGCACAGAGAGTAAGAGTTTCCTGTGTTAAGTTAAGTGACCACTCAGCCATTTTGAATTTTTCAATATTTTGTCGAGTCATATCAGTCCATAAAAAAGACAGAAAGATTCCATTTACAGCACTGGATAGGCGAGGGCTTGGCACTTCTGGAGTATGCAAATCAATTTTTGATTGGACCAACGGTTTGGCCACCTTCTTGGATTTCATTCTGGATGTTTGACAGTCTTCTCCAGAACCAATGAACCGATCAAGGTAAGATGTTGCACATTTAAACGGTGGTGAGTCCATCAAGTTTGAGAAAATCCTGAACTTCCATTAAAAATTACAAAAGTAATTCATTGACAAAGTTTGTGATGGGTATACTGTAATTATTTGTAACAGCCTAAGTTTACGGAAATGGCTGGATGAACAGCTAGCAAATTCACAATTTTTCGACCACTGTTCAACCAAAGCGTATAGACATCCAGAAATACAGTCTTCTTTTCCATCAATTCTGCAAAATAAAAACTTTCTGTTCAGTCATGTGACCTAGACAAATTCTTTTGACAAGGTGTATGGACCACTCTTAAATTCTATGCATACCACGCAAAACAAGGAATGGCCTCATCCAGATCAGCCTTTCACTCTTGTGTCCCATAGTGTAATGTGGATACTAGATTGTATGCTGATCTTTCTTTTCATCGCTTTCCGGAAGTTTATCTTCATAGAAGGAAATGATTGAATCAGATTTGGGGAGATACAGGGCCGGAACTACAGGGGTTTTATGATCACGATACAGGTTTCCTGCGGTTTTATTTATCGAGGCATTAGTGGTGGCCTGATCAGATCACGACTCAGAGTATAATATTCTGTTTATCACATAACTGAATTGTGTGATTTAATTGAAAACAAATGTAACTAAGTGCTGGAATAGTTAACACTGACGCCATCACTCTGCTGATGTACACTGCGGTCAAGCTATCACTTTCATGTTTGACCTAGCTACGGTTTGTATTGATCACTTTCATGTCATGAGTTGGGCTGTGGGAAAAGTACTACAGTTATATGATAGAGAAAAATCTGGAATAACTGCCAAATCAGTTTTCTTCCACTGTCAACTGAGTGGCTAGCTAACATTAGCTCACTAGCTAGCAAACTTTTGTTACATGATGGCTATGGAATGGAACTGCAAGCAAACTAGCTATGTAACATTAACTTAGTTATGAGAGTGGCACTGAGCTAGCCTGCTACAGTGCTAAGCCATACCGATTTCATAAACGTTGCGCTTGGTATTCAGTTTGGCTTCATAGCAACAGCATGACTCAACACGGGGTGATTTTTTTCCCTCACGCTCTCAGACAATGAAATTTCTGCAAAAGGGATTTGTACCCAGGGTAGAATCAAAAATATGTCATGAGAGTGGCTATGGGAAAAGTCCTATAGTTATGTGATGAAGAAAAATCTGGAACAAATGCCAAATCACTGCTTTGTTTCGCAGGCAAAGCCATTGCAAATACCATGTAAACAAAGCTGGCGATCCAGTTACGCGTCTCAAGCCTCGCTTTGGGCAAAAATGAATATTCATGACCTGAATTTTAAGACTGGTCAATATCCGGCATCCCAGCCTCAAAGCTGGTCTGCAGCTTCCATCTAGTTTTACTTTTTTTGTTTTCTTTGTGCCCCTGAAGCCTACCAATATTTGCCCTTATTTCTTGTGTTTTTTGGAGCAATAGGGTCATTCCATGTCATAACAGCCAATAATGAGGTGCCTTGTACATGACACCTCTTTGATTTTGCTCAAACTTCGTCCAAAAATACTTTATGGTACCCTACTAAAGAATCCCAAGTTTCGTTTCAGTATCTCTTTCGGTTTTTGTGTGGCGCCCTCTTGAATATTGGGTGACTTCTCATGTCATAGAGATTGGAAGCTAATATTTGATGTGCTGCTGTATTCTGGCCCATATATCAGGATTCTGCAGTCAGAATCACCATGAGACATCAGAGGGGTGAGAGGAGGGCCCCAAAAATTATAATTTTTTGAGGCGGCAAGTGATTTTTCACTTTTTGGGGGTCCCTAGGACTCCGTCAAGTGACTGATACTGTTGGAAGGGTGGTTTTCCCCTGTTAGATTTTAGTTTACAAAGTTCTTTCTGACTAGACATGTTTTAGAATCTGAGAACTGTCTGCCAGCCAGCATTTCATCTTAAGTTACAAAGGAAGCCCACACCTTTGTCTATGGCAGTCTTTTCATCTTAAGTTACTAAGATAAGAGATACACTTTATTGAACCCCGTGGGGTGATTTGTCCTCTGCATTTGACCCATCCTATAGTTAGGAACAGTGGGCAGCCACAGAGCAGCGCCCGGGGACCAACTTCAGTTCTAAAGCCAGTACTGGTTGGAGTGTCCTATGATGCATGTTTTTGTGGGTGGGGGAAACTGGAGGACACCCACGCGAACACAGGGAGAACATGCAAACTCCACACAGAAAGGCCCCAGGCGGGAATCGAACCCATGACCTTCTTGCTTTGAGGCAACAGTGCTAACCACTATGCCACCGTGCCGCCCAGTACAGAGGAAGCCCCACTCCTCTCGTGCTATAGCGTTCTTGTAGAGGAATCTTAACACCTCTGGTGCTATGTTTTCCATGGGAACCAGGGGCCATTGATTAAGGTAAACATCAGCCAACAACAGATCAATGGAACCGGGAGTGAGCAATTGGCATCCGTTCAAAACAAAGGTGGCTAGACACCACTGGCGTCAGAACCAAGTACGTCATTAACATCTAAAGAATGGGTTAATTTGCAAACTTATGATCCATCGTGTACCTCATGTTTGATGCCGTTCATCTCTGGGTATAACTGGTTGGTCAGAGCAGCAGTTCTCTGAGTCAAAGTTTCACAAGCATACATGCTGTTAGAATCCATTGTGAGCGAATAAAAACATTTTCTCCACGCACTTTTGGTCCAGTCTGTTTATCAAAAGCAAAATCTAACACCCTCATATTAGGAAACTTTCCCACCACCAAACTAAGTTTTAGGATAATAGTACCATTGGCGGGGGACTTGTGGGGGTTGGAAAACCACTTCGGGCCAAAATGACCCTTTCAGACCCTGGACTTCAGACCCCCAGGGGTCATTCCGTGTCAATTCATCAAATTTCAGAAAATCTTCCTGCATGACCACCTCAGATTTTCTTGAAAAAATTCATGTTGGTGGATTCACTTCTTAATAGAATAATCCCAAAAGTGTAGGCCTCTACTGCCAATAGTTTGGCCACAAAAAATTATTAAAAGGACAAAGGTTTGGGCGATTTTTATCATCGCCTTCTGAAGTTCTAATTTTGAGCTGGAATATCTTAAAAAGTACTTGAGCTAGGACCTCCAAAGTTTGTATGTCAAATATCTGGTGCTACATCTGTACATAATTTAACTTTCAGCAGTCTAGCTAATGTGTAACATGCAGTAATACAGTGGTTCTCCACTGGTGGGTCGCAACCCAAAAGTGGGTCGCGGACCCGTTCTGAGTGGGTCGCGGACAGCTGATTAAAAAAATAAAAAAACAAGAGCATTCACCTCCGCAACGCCAAGGCAACTCTGTGCATGAGTTATTTTTGCAGGCTGATGTACGGTATTGTTGCATTTTACCGCCAGGAGGCAGCAAAACCCAAAAGCACGGCGATTGGAAATCCGGCCCATTGGAAAGACTTGAAATCTTGAACTTCGGCGTGTATCCCAGCTGTACTTTGGCCTAGATATGCCATTTAATTACTTGTTCCTCTTGTGCTACTCAAACATCCAGCAAAGTTTGGTTAAAGTCTGTGCGGCCGTTTTTGAGCTATCCTGCTAACAGACAAACAAACAAACCAACCAATGCCGGCAAAAACATTCACCTCCTTGGCGGAGGTCAATAATGTTTAATGCGCATCTGACTTTGGAGCCATGGTAACCATCATTCAATTGACGTTCACTTTAAGTGTTGTGTTGAGGTTCTGGAGAGTCGAGGGGGAGTTGAGCAGAAGAGGAATAAGTGAGGAGAGTTGAGCTCACAAGTGACGGTAAGAGTTTGAACTTGAAGCGCGAGTTTGTGTGAAATGGAGTTTTTTTTGTTTTTTTCGCGTATTCGAGATGTATCATAATAAATCTGGCCTGTGGTGGACATAATACGCTGAGCGTATAATGCAGAGCGATTCATAGATGCGAAATATTTAGTTTTGTGACCTTATTTATGTTGTGCAGTTTTGATAGTTTTATTTTATTCACGTTTATACATGCAGTTGTCATGTTCCTCCTCAGTTTGTGCTCTGAATGCAGAGAGATTCATTGACGTGAAATATTTAGTTTTGTGGCCTTATTTATTTTGTGCAGTTTTATTTTAATTTATTCACTTTTATACATGCAGTTGTCATGTTCCTCCTCAGTTTGTGCTCTGAATGCAGAAATATTCATAGAAGTTAAATATTTAGTTTTGTGGCCTTATTTATTTTGTGCAGTTTTGGACTTTAATTGCATTTTATTCACGAATGCAGTTTTCATGTTCTTCATTTTCTTAATAATGTGCTCTGAAATGCACTTTGCACATATAAGTAAATGTGTATTTTGTATGTTTAAAAAGATGACGTATGTGTTTTCAAAGGCTGTTTTTGAAAAAAATATTTGCTTGGTTTTGATTCTATAAAAGTGGGTCACAACGTAATGACCATGGGAAAATGTGGGTCCCAATGTGAGACCAGTTGAGAACCCATGCAGTAATAGACCCCTAGATTCTGTCCAAAATTTCTATTCGCGAACTGTGGCAGCACTTTTAAGGGCCTGTAAACTCATCAGTTTTTATGACCGAAGGCTGATATTTTGTAGGGGGTGTCTTTTGGAATAGGTGCATGGTTTTCTGAAAAATTGCCAATGTGAAGTAAATAGCATCTGAGATATTGCCGATCACATATGAGAAAAAACACATTTTCCAGCAACTTTGAAGCTATATTCCCGTTGAATGACAACATGGGCTCTAATTTCGTGGCGCAGCCCACGCAGTGGTAATTTCATCCGGTGCAGCCCATGCAGTGGTAATTTCGTGCCGTGCAACACCGTGCGCCGCCACTTAGGCAATTTGGTAGACGGACGTGCGCTGAGATGGGTGTGGCGGCGTAGTAGGGGGAGGTGTCACATATTCATCATGACGCAGTGACAATTTAAGGGCAAAAGGCTCCGCTGAAAGTGCGCAGAGAGCTCGCCAGCTCCAACCTGGTTTACTTTCTGTGCAGTGGTAATTTGGCTGACCGGGCGCACAGTGCGCTTGACGTCACCGAAACCTCACAGGCAGGTTTCCAGAATGTCAGGCACATTGCAATGCAATAAATAATTACAGCAACCACTATTTAATGTAACTATCTGAATCAGCACATAAATTATAGTATCTATATCGATTGTCCTGATGTCAGATCAAAGAGAGAGAGAGAGAGAGAGAGAGGGAGAGAGAGAGATGTGTGCATGTGGGCGCGTGAGTGCGTGTGGGTATGTGTCCTTCAGCTGCCTTCACACCGGATGCAAAACGAATTTTTCGCGCGACTGATTACATTCAAAGTCAATGCAAAGACGCGAATACACGCATGGGGCTTCGCCGGGCACGAAATTGCAAAATACGCCTTGATACACCCTGTTGGCACGGCGCTCCCCCCATTTGCTGCGCTTGTGCCGCGCCTACGCCTGGTCAACGAATTTAGAGCCCCATGTATCAAATCCAAATCAAGTTCACCTTAAAGAGCAGGTTTTTTTTAATGACATATCCAAAAATTGTGAAGGTGTTCTTTCTCTTTTTCCCAATATGAATTTTTAAAATTATGTTATATATTGGAATGTTAATTCTCGATTATAGCCTCTTGGTCTTTCAGGCACTGGTCTGAGAGTTTGTACCATAGACTATACAGTCAACATACCATCATTGGTTCATACAGATACGGTGCAAGATAGCGCCAGTGTGTGTGGCCTGCCGTCTCCCGCTGTCAGCTCTGTTTGTGTTTGTATTGTTTCTGTCGCTTGTGTGGAATAACGTTAACTCTCTGCTGGTGTATGATCGCCAAACACTCATCAATCTTTGGCTTTCTGTGGAGAATCTGGTGAAAATTGACCACGGTGAAAAAAAAACAGTGTGTCTCCTGCTCTTACCGGGAATATCGGCTTACCTGTGCCGCCGATGAAAACGCAGCGGTCGCCTGGTAAAACTGAAAGCCTGTATGACTCCCTCTCCCAAGACGTCTTTGGCTGTTTTTGGATCATGGCATCGCCTCTTTGCTACTTGGCCCTCTCTGGATCCTATCGGCACCTGTCTGGTTCCTGTGGCTGGTTCGGATGAGTTGCTCCAGCCTCCGCGCCTCTGTCCTCTCCATCTCCTCAGACGGGGAGCGAATCTTCGGAACCTACGGCCGCTGTCTTTCGCTCCTTGGACGGCTACCCCCAAGGTGTCGGCCACTGCCAGGTTTGCCCTGGTGAACGCTAGATCTCTAGCAAACAAAACTTTTATATTGAATGATTTCTTTACCTCCCAGGAATTGAGTTTTCCTCTGCATGATGGAAACATGGCTGTATTGGTGAGTCCAGCGCTTTCTCTGAACTGGTACCATCTGACAGTACATATTTTAACTCCCCGAGGATATCTGGACGAGGAGGAGGAATAGTGACTGTTTTTAAAGGGGACCTATTTTGCAATTTTTCCAAGTTTATATTTTGGTCTTTGACTCCCTAGAGTACTCCTGATCGCATAAAGTAAAAAAAAGGGTATTTATTTCGCTCATACTGCCATCCTGAAAAAAAACTGCATTTGTAGTACATTGTAGTCTCTGCCTGAAACGCCTCACTGGGCTGGCTCTTCGCGATGGCCCCCACTCCCGTGTGCCCACTTTCTTCTGACTGGCCAGCTCTGTGGAGGGCGGAGTTGGGCGGACGAGGCTGCAGAACGCAGTTTTCCATGTCCGGCTCCCCAGAGTGAAACCTGAGACACGCCTGCAATCTGATAAGGAAGCGGCGGGCAAATTCCGCAATCTAACGTTATACTTGAATATAGATCTAATGACATGATCTTGTTCTCACAAACGCAGCGGCGAAAGTGGAGGACGCAGTGCAAATATCTCTCAGCGCAAGCTCAAATTTGCTATCGTCTACAGTTTGCTACGGCAACAGTTGGTGAGTACCGCGGTTTTCTAGTCTAGCTAGGATGCAGGGAAGCTAGAATCCACCCCATATAGACACATTTGTAGAACGGGTCGACATGCCCAAGTGTAGACCGGAGACCGTAGAAATCTGGTGGGTCTGAGTTTAGAGGGAAACATGGACAGTGAGGAGCAGCTAAAAAGTGGACCAACAGCTTATGGACTGCTTCGGTGTGTATTAGGACCTGCTGGGTCGTGTGCATAGCTGTGGTGTGTTGTTAGCGTGGAGAAACGAACAGCTTCAGCGCTGGTATATGACGGAGGGTGAAAGCTCCAGGCTAAACGGCCTTTTCGGAAATTGCCTGTGGTAATGGTTTACTTACTGCGTCGGAATGACAAGCGTTTCCTCGCGGAGAATGGGCGCGTCATGGATTGTGCACGAGAGCAAGCTAGAGCTCCGGTTATGTTATGAGCATAATACAGGTTTTACAGACCGTAAGTTCCGTCTGCGTGAACCGTTGCTTATGTGGAGCGAGCGAATCGATCACTTTTACAGGAAATAATTTAATATTCAGTCGCCGATTTAATATTCAATCGACAGCAATGCAGAGAAATCGATTGTGATAACCATACACGTTATAGTCTGTGCTTTTCCCTATTGCTTTCACCGGTAGCATCAGAGAGCTTGCTCAGACATTCGGGATGTATCAGGCTGACCCCGGTCATGGATAAGTAAAGCGATCGTTTCACAAGCACCCAAAAACTCACCCCAAGCTTTGCAAAACCTACGTCTGGTCTCACTGCAGCCAACTCGGCAGACACATACAGCACCTCTCCGGTTAGCTTCAACTGTAGTGGCTACAATCAGGCAACGTTATGATGAAACTGTCACATTGATGCTTACCGAAGTAACACAAGCATACCGATCAGAATCGCTACATATAAGTTAACCAGGAGCGTTTTTAATTAGCAGAGCAGGGGAACTAACATGCAGTAGCTGATAAGTGGCCATGACTTTGAATGTAATCTGTCGCGCGAAAAATTCGTTTAGCGTCCGTTAAAGCGGCTTGACATGCCCGTATTTGCGTCTTTGCATTGACTTTGAATGTAATCTGTCGTATGAAAAAATTCGTTTCGTGTCCGATGTGAAAGCAGCTTTATGGATAGTCTGCGACAGCTAGAGAGAGCTTGGTTATGTTAGGAACATAATACAGGTTTTGCAAACCGTACGTTCCGTTAGGGTGGACAAGTTGCTTATGTGGAGCTAGCGAATCGATCACGTCTACAGGAAAGAATTACCCATTTAATCTCCGCCTTTTTCGGCTTTTTTATTAGCCACAACAATTTCTAAAGGGGGGATGAAATTATGTCAAGGTAGTGCAGAGAAATCATTTGTAAACCGGTAGAGCTTCTGCGTTTCGCATTGCTTTCATGGTAGCACTAGAGAGCTTGCTCAGACATTTGTGAAGTATCCTGCTGATCCCGGTCATGGATAAGTGAAGCGATCACTAACTGTAGAGCCTACAATCGGGCAACGTTATGATGAAACTGCCACATTGATGCTCACCGAAGTAACACAAGCATACCGATCAGAATTACTGCATATAAGTTAACCAGGAGCATTTTTAATTAGCACGACCGCAAACTAACATGCAGTAGCTGGTGACCGAAAATAACCACAGAGACAAACCCTTGCACTACAGGTTTTACAGACAGCTAGTTCTGTTACTGTGAACAGTTGTACCAAGCATCCAAATTACAAACAAGTATTAAAAGTTAGCTTCAAATGAGGTTTATGTTCACACACCTTCTGTAGAATTTCCCCTGATATCACTCTTGCATATTTAGGACACAAGCATTAGCAACAGTAACTTGGCTCGTTAGCGCTGTGCTACAGCCACAATCAACTGGCTATCACGTCAGGTTGGCTTATGCAGTAAAAGCAACTTACAGCTTCTGTGTCTGTGAGTCATGGACAGTCGCGACCGATACAGGCTTTATCTTCAGATATTTTACCAAGCCTGCCTTATAGGCCAGTTGTTAGTGCTAACCATCGCTAGCGGTCCTGCTAGCCACCCATAACACGTTAGCTTCACTTACATTATTTGCTGTTATATGGTTACTTACAGCTTGTGGCTCCGAGCGCTTGATCGATGCAGCTGCTTCAGGTTTGAGAAGCAGCTGAAACGCTTATCCTATGTGGAATTATCCTTTATTGACAAAGCTGTCTTTGGTGAAATGCTGAGCACAAACAGCTAATGCTCCATTTGGCCGTGGCTGTTTGCTGCCAGCAAACAAAAAAAGCTACCCACTGATTTCTGGTGGCATCGTCTTTTCGAAGAGAAATATTTGTTTTTCTTCGCGTCCAAAAGTAAACGGACAAGTAGCTTTGGGAGAGATACTAACAAAATTGCAGCTCAAATGATCTGCGGTTCTTCTTTTGTATTTCCAAAAGTGTCAACGCTACTGAGGCATAGTATGATCTGCCGTTGTTAGTGCCTGCTAGAATAGTTTCCGGTGTGGGCAGGTCCAGCGCCATGATTGGCTCTGGCTAGGTCTGTACTAATTGGATGGCACAACCTGACGTCAGGTTTTACCCAGATCTCGTGAAGATCTCGGGAGGAGCTGTTCAGAGAGGAAATCACGCTCACGAAATCACGTTCTTGGATTACGGCAAAACCCTGTATCTTATGTTTAGAAACTTTTCAGAGGTTGAGCATGGACAACCAACATTATAACATTACTAATATGTATTAAAAGAAGGATCAGCATAATAGGTCCCCTTTAAGAAAAAATTTCAAGGCGAGCAGCTAATACCGTCCTCTTTCTCCAGCTTCGAGCTGACTGTATTTGAGTAGGGTCGCTGTCACCCAGTGCTGTGCGTTGTGATTTACTAACCACCTGAATAAAATAAGAACTTTACAAATGACGTCTCGGATTTTTTGGCTGAAATCATGCCTAAGTATGAACAAGTCCTAATTGTCGGGGATTTAAATATTCATGTGTGCTGTCTTGACAAGCCCTTGGTTAAAGACTTTTTCAATCTCATTAACACTTTTAATCTTCAGCAGTTTGTGACTGGTGCCACTTATGAACACGGGCACATGCTTGATCTGGTTTTATCGTGTGGTTTACCTGTTTTTAATGTTAAAATTGGTGATGCAGTGTTTCTGATCATTTGCATGTTTTATTTGAGTTCTGCCTCGTGCGCCATGCGTTTAAGCTGTGGACTCCTGCTCAGCGCTGTTGTACGATTAACTCTTCCAGGGTTTCAGACAGCCGCGGCGCTCCGCCGCGCTGAAATTTCATCCCGTGCGCTGAGAAAACTCAAAAATAGGCTCCACATGTTTGCTTTCTAGGATCAGTAACTTGTTATGATGGTTACCATTAATATAAACAAACTTTTTTGGCCAAAACACGCTGCCTTTCTCGAACAACCTCACGGCACGGAAGCTGCCTTATTGTAGCTATGTGAAAATCCGCATGGTCCGCATCAGTTATTTTCTTCCCAAATGCTGTTTTTGCACTTTTGTCGGGGTATTCCCTGGAACTACTTGAATATAGAGTAGCTGGAAACTGCCTTTTTAGCTTAATCTTTGAATTTTAAAGATCTGCGTACATTATCCGTTTTGATGAACAGTTGGAAGCATACGTTCGTTTCCAAAGCACATAATTTACGCCGAATAGGCTACTGATCAGACACTATTAAAAACTAAATAGACGTGATCTTTAATATTTCGGTTTAAATTCGGTAAAATTTCATTGCATTTTATCAGAAACTTTTTTGACCGACTCGGTTCCGGAGGCTACCGAACCGTGACTGAGTCTCGAAACCATTATTTTGGTAATTTAATGCGCCAATACTTTGAAAAGTACACCTAGGATTGACGATGTCATTCAAGACATAAAAGCTCACCGTTGGCCTCTATTAAATATTCAAAATCCCCGGAATGCTACATGCAAATTGCTTCCTTTTTGGCTTAGAAGCTAGTGTTGCCCTGTTTTAACGATAGCACCAATGCGTTCATATCCCTTTCAGAAGCTTCACAATCCAACCTTAAACTCAGGTGTCTTAATGGAAATTTCCCATAATAAATCCGCAATGTTATATCTAACATCGTTAGTTACGTATTACAGTATATCTAATTTCCCACGCTGAAAAAAGCTATTTTCGTCCAATAACAATCCACTGTCTGTAGACTGACGGCTGTGTGTTCTTTACTTTAGAGCAATTAGAGGCCGTTTTTGACTGGCAACCATGCTTGTTTAAATTACTGATTTGTAGCAAATTGCGCGATGGAATTACACGAGACTATTCTATCCCCCCTACTTACAGATCTATCCCATAGTGGGCAAGTGCTCGAAAAAATTAGCCATTTCTAGGGAAATAAGACATTTTCCATGGAAAAGTTCAATTTTGGTCTCAAAATCATGAATCACACCCATTCAAAAAATAAAGTCTAAATATAGCTGCAAGCAGCAATGTGGTGGCCTAGCAGCGTAGCAGGTCTGCCCGGGTGACCACATTAACATGGTTGAACTGACTGATACATCACTGTTTGCACAGTTGAGAAATTTAAGATTAAATCACCACTAATCGACCAAGTTATGTGCCTGTTTCCTATTTTACAGATTCACCATCAATTTTGATTGGTTATGAGTTTTAATGACAAACAACTTTATGAGGCAATATAGAGATGAGGTCCGGAGTTCAACCGTTGAGTTTTGTTTGGTGATTTAAAAGTGTTGCTAAGCTATGACTTCACTTCCTGTGACTTGAATATTTGCCAGGGGTCAAAGGTCACCAAATGAAATAGGTGTTTTCCAGACTGTGTTTTATGTCCTTATACAAAGTTTCGTGTTGATACACCAAAGCATTGCTGAGATATGGGCCTACTTCCTGTTTGGCGGCTTGACGGTTGTTTTCGAATGGCTGTTATGGCCAAACGGTTTGGATTTGAGACACAAAACTCAACGGACTTCTCAGGCTTGGTCTGTAGATCATGTAAGCCAAGCTTCGGAATGATCGGACAAAGCTTGTCATTTCTGTAAATTTAAGCGCATTTTGGACAAAATTCAAACTGGCTGCCAAATTCTAATGCTAACATACACAGTCTTCTTGGTTCTGTCTAGGGATGTCCAGCAGCATCAGCAGACACTGGAATTAACGCTTTATTACAAACAGATCAAGAGATATCAGCTCAAAAATGTTTTTGCAATTGAGAGCGCCCCCCAGAGGTCAAAGCTCACAGAATTTTTATGCCTCCTCAGGGGCAGGTCTTGAGACTAAGTACTAAGTTTGGGGTTGATTCGTCAAAGCATTTCTGAGATAAGGCCTCACATCCTGTTTGGCGGCTTCACTGTCGATTTCGATTTGCAGTTACGGCCAAATGGTTTGGAATAGAGATACCAATCTCCAGAGAATTCTCAGGCTTGGACTGCAGATCATGTTTGCCAAGTTTCATAATGATCGAACAAACTTTGTAATTTCTGTAAATTTAAGCAAATTTTGGACAAAATTCAAAATGGCTGCCAAATTTTGGTGCATTTTTACACAGACTTCCAGGAATAGCTCAGGTATGTCCAACAGCATCAGATGACACTGGAATTAAGGCTTTATTCTAAAAAGATCAAGAGATATCCACTAAAACATGTTTTTGCCATTTATGGCACCCCCCAGAGGACAAAGGTCACGGTCATTTTCGGGCCTCGCCAGGGGCAGGACTTTAGAATAATGATCAAGTTTGGTGTTGATATGTCTAAGGTTTGCCAAGATATGGCCTCACATCCTGTTTGGCGGCTTTGCAGCCAAATTTCATTGGCTATTTCACGCAAAGAATTTTGACAATTGAAACGGCTTTTAGTATCGCTTGTGCAGCTCAGTCTACAGATTCTATGTACCATGTTTCGCTCAAATTGGACAAAATTTGTGACCCATGAAACTTTTGAAAGATTTTTGCTAAAATTCAAAATGGCGGAAAATCCAATTGGGCACCAAAGACTTCCTAGGATGCGTTGAACTCGGAGTGACCCAAGGATTAGAATGATACCTGAAGTCTAGAAATCGGATGAAAGGGTCAGAAGTTATGAAGGTGAATGTAGGTCAAAATTTGACCTGTTGGTGGCGCTAGAGCTTTTGAGCTAGGGGCATGAAATTTGGTGTGCTTGATCAGAGTACATCTCTGAACGTGTATGCCAAATTTCAATATTTTCCCATGTACGGTTGTGCAATTTCTGTAAATTTATGCAAATTTTGGATAAAATTCAAAATGGCCGCCAAATTCTGATACGTACAACCACAATCTTCTAGGATATGCCTAGGGATGTCCAACAGCCTCAGGAGACACTGAAATAAAGGTGTTATACCAAACAGATCAAAAGATATCAGCTAAAACATGTTTTTGCTATTTATAGCGCCCCCTAGAGGTCAAAGGTTTCGGAATTTTTTTTTTGCCAACCCAGGAGCAGGTACTGAGACTATACACCAAGTTTGGGGTTGATACATCGAAGCGTTGCTGGGATATGGCCTCACTTCCTGTTTGGTGGCTTCGCCGCCAAATTTCATTGGCTGTTACGAGCAAACAGATTTGAATATCGAAATGGCTTTTAGTATTGTTTGTGCGGCTCGGTCTGCAGAGTGCATAAACCACTTTTCGCACAAATCAGACAAAATTTGTGACCCATGAAACCTTTTGAAGGTTTTTGCTAAAATTCAAAATGGCGGAAAATGTAATATGGTGGAACATGATGTCATAGGGTGCGTTGAACTTGGCTTGGCCCAAGGATTCCAACGGTACCTCATTTGTGAAAATCGGATGAACGGGTCAGAAGTTATGAAGGTAAATGTATGTCAAATTTTGACCTGTTGGTGGCGCTAGAGCTTCTAAGCAAGGGGCATGAAAATTGGTCTGAGTGATCAGGGGACTGTCCTAAACAAGTCTGCCAAGTTTATAAAATTTTCCCGGGTACGGTTTTTGGGGCTGCCTTAGACTTCAATTGCAGAAGAAAGCGGAAGCATAATAATAAGAAAAGGTACTAATCCAATGGTTGCCTTGGCAGCTTCGCTGCTTGGCCACCTATTACCAATTATAAAATGTGAGCTTTTTCTGTTTGTAGCAGAATACTACAAAGAATGTCAGACGCTCGTGTCCAGCAGGAGGCTTTTTATTCAACTGAGTATATGAATGCCGGTTAGTGTGCCAACCTATGGGATATATAAACTAGAGGTGCTACGTTGTTCGTTCCAGATCACCCAATGTGTGCAGAGCTGGCCGCCACCTTATGATGGGCGTGCCTGCCGCTGGAACCCATGTAAACAAATACACTCTGGTTAATATTTCGGTAAATATCAGTAATAATCATTCAGTAGCGTTTTGATTTCCGGCCTTTTTCTGACCGATAACTAGAGAAGAGTCAGCTTGAAGCGCCATTTCTGTCTATTATCACCCATTGCGTTTACCAAAAGCATAGTTGCTTATTAAGTTAGAAACTTACATAGTAGGTCCATTCATTGTCAATGGTTCCTACGATGTAAGTTAGCATCTGTGATTTCGGGAAACGGACCCCTGAGCGATTGATATTTTCCCATAGGGAATGTTTGAAAATACGGTGGTATACATCCAGGCCATCTTAAAACCCCTTCGGGACGGTAATATTATGACTGACCTTGTTCTGTCAGGCGGGTCGATTTCTCTAGCAGCACGATCAAGGACAGGGCACTTGTTAACTAATAAGATAAATAAATTATCGTCGCAAATGCCGGGAACCTTGAAAACAAGTGTTTGATTGTCACCGCAGCTACGTCGTGAAACTAGTTTATTAGTTTCGAAAAAAAAAAAACCCCACTGGTTTGTAATTGTATCTGACACGTAGGCCTATCTATTAAAAAAGAAAAACAGAAAATATTGGTTTGTAATTGGATCAGACACGTATCTATGATTATTTTTTTAGTTTGATAGAAGCTGCATGGTGCAGACCCAGACCCTGACATTACGATGGACGAGGAACAACTAAACCTATTCGCGTCCACTGACAGCTGCTGCTGATTTCAACAGGTTTTTGGATGTGCCTCACTCTTAAGTCGGGAGTGATTCAAAGTACTGTGGTATTTTCGCTTTTTAGGACTGTATGGCACTCAGTGGAAATCAAAATTACTGGAAGGCATGAATCCACTTTGCTGCACCTTTCTGTGATGGATGCCCGTCACAAGATGCTGGCCAGACTTGCACATTGAAATCGTAACATAGCGCCTCTAGTTTATATAGCTCGTTGGCGCCAACATCTGGAGTTATGTCCAAGCTCCAGTCTGACTAGCCGATAACGGATATCATCGATCTAACTACAACGCGTAACATTTTCTTTATACTCAACCAATATGAATGTTATGGTGTCATTTTAAAGTGTTTTTAAAGCACTTTTCAGTGGTGCCAATTGCGCTGGTATTGGCGGAGTTCGAATTTTTTGTTCACATAATCTACATATTGCTTATGCTTGATGCACGCCAAGAATGGACATTCGCCGGATAATCTCCTTGAAATATGCCATTCATGGGTCATTCATGGGTCAGTTGATTCTTGCCGGATAATCCCGATACCGCCTGCAAAAACTTTAATAGTAAAACACATTGAATATTTAGATTTTAGAAATATGGCTGCTAGGGCCTCTGATTACTAAGCAAAGATTATGGAGACTCTTTCTGTGAACAAGGATTGACTTTCTGTATCAGGAAAAACTCATTTGACAAAGGGAGATTCTGGTTAAGGATTTCATGCAAAATTCCACTGCACCTCTCCCCTATAGAGTGCCGCTGGGTTTGAATCTTGGCCCTTTTCTTTTTCAATTTATTTGCTACCCCTTGGTTTAATCCTGAGAAAACATGGCATCTCATTCCACTGTTATGCAGATGATACACAAATTTTTCTACCCCTGCAGAGGAAAGATGATTATTCAGTGAAACCACTATTGGAATGTCTAAATGATATTAAAACTTGGATGGCATTAAATTTCTTAAGTTTTAATGATAAGAAAACTGAGGTCATGATTTTTGGACCTGGTGGTGTCTGTGGTGCTCCACCTATTGACCTGGGTTCCATGGCATCCTTAAAACAACCCCTAGTGACCAACCTGGGCATAAAAATGGACCCCGATTTTAAGCTTGATAAGCAGATCTGCTCTGTTGTGAAGAACAGCTTTTTACACTTGAGACAGTTGTCTAAATTAAAATCTTTTTTGTCGAGACAGGACTTTGAAAGAGTAATCCATGCATTTATTACCTCGCGACTGGACTTCTACAATGCCCTGTATGTAGGAGATAGTCAGAGTTCCCTCTCACGACTGCAGCCGGTCCAAAATGCTGCAGCTCGTCTTTTAACTGGAACTCGCAAACACGAGCACATTTCCCCTGTCCTGGCCTCCCTGTGCATTGGCTCCCTGTGCAGTACAGAGTCCATTTTAAGATTCTTTTGTTCACTTTTAAATCTTTGAATGGTCTTGACCCGCCCTACCTCTCAGACCTTCTTCGGCCCTATGAACCTCTGAGGCCACTGAGGTCCGCTGATCAGCTGTTTTTAACGGTCCCAAAAATGAGGCTGAAAAGCAGGGGGGATTGAGCTTTTGCCGTGTATGCTTTAAAAATGTGGAAGGAGCTCCCTTTACACATCAGGCAGGCTCTTTCTCTGACAGTTTTTAAATCCTGTTGTAAAACACACCTCTTTTCCCTGGCCTTTGAATTAGTGTGGGTGTTTTCCTACTGTTCTTTGTGTCCTTTTTATACTTTTATGTCTTTATTAATACTTTTTAGGTCACCTGAGACGAAGTCTCAAAGTGACCTATTCTAATCGCCTTTGGTCCGTGAAATTTTGCAGGAACCTTCATCGTCAAATGTCCAAAATCGTTATATGTGTCCGTAAACAATTAACATTTTCAGCGGCTTCTCAAAAACCGCTGATCCGATTTCAATGAAATTTTGCAGGAACCTTCCTTGGTCAAATGTGCACCAAAATTGTGAATTATATGGTGCCCACCCCCAGGGGCTCTGAGGGGCAGGGCTAAAACTGCTCAATACATTTTCGACTTCTTCTCAGAAACTGCTGATCCGATTTCAATAAAATTTTGCAGGAACCTTCCTTGGTCAAATATGCACCAAAATTGTGAATTATATGGTGCCCACCCCCAGGGGCTCTGAGGGGCGGGGCTAAAACTGCTCAATACATTTTCAACTTCTCAGAAACCGCTGATCCGATTTCAATTAAATTTTGCAGGAACTTTTCTTGGTCAATTATGCACCAAAATTGTGAATTATATGGTGCCCACCCCCGGGGGCTCTGAGTGGCGGGGCTAAAACTGGTCAATACATTTTCGACTTCTTCTCAGAAACAGCTGCTGATCGGATTTTAATTAAAAATTTTTATAGGGAACTTTTCTTTTTCAATTATGCACCAAAAATTGTAAAAATAATAAGGTGCCCACCCCCCAGGGGCTCTGAGGGATCGGGGCTAAAATTATGTTTGTCAAATTGGCTGAAATTTTCAAACTCTTCTTTCTCCCAGACCCAGATATGCTGGAAAACAATACTCTTCATAGATGGAAGGGTCCTCAGGTGCTTTATCAAAATTGTTCATTTCATGGCCCCCAGGCTCCATGTTTGCCCCTGGGGAGGGGGTGAAGTTTACTGTACTTTATATAGGAAAATGATGGGTATATTTGGTTCATTCACATCAATAACATCAGTTTTTATACAACTTAGGTGACCGTTAAGGCCCATGGGCCTCTTGTATATTTTACAGATGTGTCCTTCAAAATTTTATGTACTCATATTGTTTTATGCCATTTTTTTTCATCAATTTTACTGTACAGCACTTTGGTCAACCCAGTTGTTTTAAAAGTGCTTTATAAATAAAGCTGGTATGGTATGGTATGGTATTTTTATAGTTTTTTTTTTTTTTTTTTTTTTTTGGCACCAGGCAGCTGCAGGCAGCTACCTGTCATTCATAAAACGATGAAACCTTTAAAACCGTTACCATATCCTCTTTGTTCAAAGTTAAATACCAACCACAATCACAACAACAAAAAAAGTCCAAGTTAGAATGAGTTTGATTGTATTTTGAATGTGTAGTCAGTTCATGGCAGAGTTCAAAGTGGAAAATATTCATAAGAGCACCACACACATTCAAAGTTCAAACAGTCCCCAGCAATTATAAATAAATCAAATCAAAAATCAAAAACCTAAAAGATCAGCCAGCTCAATAAGTTTAAACATTCAACCCAAAATCAAAAGAGTCAAACAAAAAAAGGCCTTTGTTAGGCAGGCCAAACAACTTGTGTGTGCATGAGTATGGGTGCGAGAGAGAGGGAACTGGGGAGATGGCCGTGTAGATGGGCGAGCGAGAGAGAGAGATAGAGAGTCGGCTGCGTATGACTCGGGAGGAGGGTTAATCTGGAGAGCACCTGGAGGCAGGAGAGTGGAGCTGTTTGGAAGGTTAACCAAGAAAGCCAGGCCAGTCAGATGTGCGCATTTCTAGTACCTTAATGTCCATGAAACAGTCCGACCCTCCAGCCAGTATTCTTAAGGCAAACAACGTCGCTGGAAATATCCGTTCAGACGCCTCCGTATACTCCACTTTATCACAACTAACGCAACTAAGAACGCTGGTTCCTCAGCCATACGAGCTTCAGCCGTGCACAACTCGCCCCAGAACTCACGTCAACTTCCGCGTTTTGTCAAAAGTCCAACTTTCCGGGCGTGAACGTTGCAGTTGCTGATTCATCGGACACTTTAGTAACGTGATGGGTGCATTAAAACGTGAAGAATGTCCGGTGTGTAGTTATGAATGTAATGAATGCATTTTTAATTTTAATTTTCAGAGTAAAAAGTTAAAAAAAAAGTGAAAGCTAACAGAATGTTCTGTTACCACAGACAATATGAACAATTTGTTCGTTGCAATCAGCTGTCCATAAATAAAGAACTTTTTACACTGAAAAACTCCTGCAACACCTCATATTTATCAATTTAGTTGCGCCAAGTCATAGAAATATGGTACTTTCCAATAGCTAACTGCAACATTAACCACATTATATGCCTTGGTGTCCTTTAGCTCTTGGTGTGCGACCAAAACCATCATTTCAATGAACATTTCCATGTGAGCTGGATATGCACATTAGTTTAGTGAATGACTCTAAGGAACTGGAACTGGACACGCGCAACAGTTCTGTGCATGACTCCATGGAACGAATCTGAGGAACTGGACCTGTTGCTACCCAGTTCCAGTTCAGTGAACTTGATCATAAAGGACCTGGTTATAATCAGATCGCTGCAGCGCTTCGTCTCTCCCTCTGTGGAATATCTTTGTATTGCAGTGGCAAACCTTTTGTTAAGCATCAAATCCTGTACAAACTCTTAATTGGTAATAGCCTTGACTAAATTGATTTGAAGGAGAGTGGCTATCTGGAGGTTATGCTACATGGAGTTGTGAAATAGCATTGCATATTCTAATATACTCTCACCTGCAGTAAATATACTGTTTTTTAATTAAAAATGTGTCACTGCATAGCTGTCTTTCCAAAGCTATTTCCTCCCATTTGCATCACTTTACAAATGCAATATAGAATGTATGGTTGATGGATTTGAAGGGTTTGTCCAGGCAATTAAAACCTGTTTTATATGCATAGTGTAGATGTGATTTTGTGGGAATTAAAAAGGCGAACCATTTGGACTATGTACTTAATGCAGTCTGCCTCTAATTCTACTAAGATTCAATTTTAGAGGGGAAATTAGCTTGTATAATTCTAAATTCGTCCCCACCAGAACTCATCTAGGCCTATAACAACAATTAAATCCCGAGTTTTAAGTTCGAAAGCCGATATCGGTAGCTCTGTACGAGACGGAAGCATGCTGTATGGAAGTGCGGGATATTTTTGTTATGGCTGTGGCTATTCACAAGGCAGCCTTGTTACTAATTTCCAATTGGCAATTCATAAGGCATGACCCAGGTGGCCAAATTTGGAACTATGAATTTTGCTGTTTCCACATTGTTAAAGCCATGTAAACTTCATGGATTTATCATCTGTAGGTCAAGAGTTTTCAAATGAAGCCAAGTTTATTAAAATCGGACAATTTTGAAGAGTACGGTGAGTGTGTAAACTTGTGGTCCCACGAAGGTGGGATCACCCTTGACTGTTTAGTTTGTTTGCATTTGTAGTTTCCAATTTCACCACCAGGGAAAAACCGATTGGAAATTGGCCGCAGGGTCTTGCCTTGCAAAGAATCGATCGGAAATTAGATACAAGATTGCCCTGCAAACAGCCACTTGGTTTGTTATAGCAGGGGCATAGGCCTTTAATTAGCCTCTGAATTCACGGATGAATTCAGGCTTTTGAAGGTGCAGGTTTGCAAGCTGAACAGATATTGGAAATAGTATTCAAATCCAGAAAATTGCAAGAATTGCAATTACAGAATTGTTTAAAAATTTAATTTCAGAATTTACGGACGCCAGCATCTATACCTGTGCAAAGGGGTTTCAAGGAACTGAGTCAAGGGATCCGTGTCACACAACTAGTCAGTGGCAATACAAGAATATGTGAATGACGTAGATGTCAATCAAGAATGATGTGACTGCACCCCCTCAGTCCCGTGAAATTTATTTGAGTTGCGAAAAAGCAGGTTTTGAGTTCCATTTCATAATAGCTATAGACTTTATTTTTACTAATATTTTGGAAGATGCAAAATATGATAATGATCTTTGATATTTCTTAATAATTTTTAATATTTGAGATCAAGATTGCGGAGGCTTTTGGCCTACTCTGTTCCAGATGACTTACAGCAGGGAAAATAAGTATTGAATGTGTCAACATTTTTCTCAGTAAATATATTTCTAATGGGGCTATTGACATGAAATTTTCACCAGATGTTGGTAAACCCAAGTAATCCACACATACAAAGAAATCAAAGCAATTAAGTCGATAAATTAAGTTGTGTAATAAAGTGGAATCACACAGGGAATTAGTATTGAACACATGAAGGAAAGGAGGTGCAAAAAGGCATGGAAAGCTAAGAAACCATCTGAAATCTGCCAGTACTGAGAAAGCAATCCTGCCCCCTGTCAGCGCAAATTAATATCAGCTGGTTTAATCCTGATGGCCTACAAAAGAAGTTTCTCATTACCAAGGTGTCACACAAGAACCATCTCGTGATGGGTGAAAGCAAAGAGCTCTCAAGACCTTTGCAACCTTATTGTTGCAAAACATACTGATGGCATTGGTTACAGACATATTTCTAAACTTCTGAATGTTCCAGTGAGCACGGTTGGGGCCATAATCCGGAAGTGGAAAGAACATCATTTCACCATAAACCGGCCACAACCTGGTGCTCCTTGCAAGATTTCTGACTGAGGAGTCAAAAGAATAATCAGAAGAGTTGTCCAAGAGCCAAGGACCACTCGCGGAGAGCTTCAGAAAGACACGGAATTAGCAGGTACAGTTGTCTCAAAGAAAACAATAAGTAATGCACTCAACCGCCATGGCCTCTGCACGCTCATCACGCAAGACTCCATTGCTGAAGAAAAAGCATGTTGAAGCTCGTTTAAAGTTTGCTGCACAACATTTGGACAAGCCTATGAAATACTGGGAGAATATAGTCTGGTCAGATGAGACCAAAATTGAACTGTATGGATGTCATAGCACGCACTGTGTTTGGAGGACAAACAGCTCTGCACATCACCCCAAAAAACCATGCCAACAGTGAAGTTTGGAGGTGGGAACATCATCGCGTGGGGCTGTTTTTCAGCATATGGTACTGGCAGACTTCATATAATTGAAGGAAAGATGAATGGAGAAATGTACCAAGACATTCTTGATCAGAATCTGCTGCCATCTACCAGGATGCTGAGGATGAAACGAGGGTGCACATTTCAGCAAGACAATGATCCCGAACACACAGCCAAGGAAACTCTCAGTTGGTTATAGAGAAAGAAAATAAAGCTGCTAGAATGGCCTAGTCAATCACCCGATTTGAATCCAATTGAAAATCTGTGGAAAGAACTGAAGATCAGAGTTCATAGAAGAGGCCCCTGGAACTTTCAATATTTCAAGACTGCGTGGAAGAATGGGCCAAAATCACACCTGAGCAATTCATGCAACTAGTTTCTCCACACAGGAGGCATCTTGAAGCTGTCATTACCAACAAAGGCATTTCTCCTAATAAATTTCCGTAAGCATGTTAAATACTTTTTCCCTGTGTCATTCTATTTTATTACACATAACTTAATGTATGGACTTATTTGTTTTGATTTCTTTGTATCTGCGGATTGCTTGGGTTGTTCCTGACGTCTGGTTAAAATTTCATTAAATATATTTACTGAGAAGAATGTTGATGCATTCAATACTTATTTTCCCCACTGTATGTGGTTTGCATCCCTCCCACAACAACGTCTGCACAGTCAAGCTGGCTTTTTGGTCCGTGACATGATGGCAATGTGCGAAATAAGGCAATCAGAATGCTTGTTATATGAAAGTTCTTTCCCTTGTCAAATATTAATAACTACAATGGTGGGTACAGAAACTCCCAAAAATGATATTTGTTTAGTATGTAAAGTCAGAATTGGATTGAAGAAAGCAAATGTTTGTATCTACAAACCCCAATTCCACTGAAGTTGGGACGTTGTGTAAAATGTGCATAAAAACAGAATACAATGATTTGCAAATCTCATAAACCCATATTTTATTCACAATAGAACATTGACAACATATGAGATGCCATCAATTTCAAAATGAGCTAATATTTTTCATGAAATGGTAAAATGTCTCATTTTCAACATCTGATATGTTGTCTATGTCCTATTGTGAATAAAATGTGGGTTTATGAGATTTGCAAATCATTGCACGTTTTTATTCACGTTTTACACAACGTCCCAACTTAATTGGAATTGGGGTTTGTCGAAAAACTTCAATTTTAAGTAGTGTTCTTTCTGTAAATACTGCTGTATATACGGGATGCGACCGTTTATTAGAAAATTTCTCAAGCATAAAAGGCCTACTGGATGCGACCATAAAGGAAATCAAGCGACTAACATGATTGTATTCGCCCCGTGTCAAACATCTAACTACCGATGCGCCGACTGAAGTGCACTTCTCTGCAGCAAAAGAACTTGTGTTCGGGAAAATTTCAACACCGAAGAAACCTGGAGAAATTCCATGATTTGGACATTTTCAATATGTTGGTGTTGGTTAGCTTCCATTATTGACGTCTTTTGTGGTTTGCTTCCCTCCCAGGCTCCCAAAACTGTATCTGCGTATGTAATTAGCTGTAGGAATTTCAGTTTTCTCTGATTGGTTGAACACAAAACACTGCTCCTGTGAGGAGATGTGGGAGAGAAGCAAACCGCATAAGACATCTGCAACGGAGGCTAGCTTTTGGCATCGTCTGAAGATTCACCTCCTCAGCCTGTAGTTCTCTTTCCTACTATAAGGGGAACTAAACAGGGGTTTGAAGTTTTGACGTTTTTGTGTTTTAGTGGTAGATTTGGGATTAAGTAATTTTAACTACAGGCTTTGGAGAACCTGAATCGCTCACCTGGATCTGTATGACAATTGACTCATTCAAATTACAGAAACATAATCTGAGGTGTCCACTTGCAAAGCCCTCTTAGTCAAGTTGGTCCATTTTTTAGAAAAATCTGATTTTTTGGTAGGTGTAGAAATTATCTTCCATAGATACCAATTTTCACTATACTGAAACTGTTAGCCTTGCAGACATAATCCATGAGGCAATTAATTATTTTTTTGGGGCCGGGCCAAGCAGCGGCCTGGCCCTTATAAACGCAAATGTTGCTGCGTGAGTGACTGACTGAGAGAGTGAGTGATCAAGTTCAACGATTGGCTGGCCCGCGGGGAAGAAGTTCAGCAATTGGTCGGCCGGCGGGGAAGAAATTCAATGATTGGTTGGCCAACGATTGGCTGGCTGGCTGGCCGGGCATTGATGTCACTCATATTTACTGGTCTGTGTATTTGCATTATAAATTCACGGGTCTCGGAATAAGATGGATTAAATATTAATATAGCGGATGCATATGCTGCACTCGCCCTAGCTAGCATCCAGGTGTGAATTGAACGCGGCACACACATTTATGCGTTTGATTATCCCATCCTCTCTTGTTTTGTTCTTTCAGATCGGTTGGTAACGTTAATGTTAAACATCCCTCAGCCCAACATAGGAACTTACACGATGTTAGGAAAAATTGAAAATTCTGTTACTGTGACTATAGGTGGACTATTTACGTAAATGGTGGAAGTGGCGCCGGCACTATTATGTTTCAGTATTTTCAAGAATACCGGTATGATGCCCCGACTGGTTTCCAAATTAACTTATTCCCTTGCGCGTTCATGAGTTGGTTCGCTTGAACGGAAGCAGTTGTGTTGGCCGCTTTGATTGTATCTGTGAGAGCGACTTTAACCGACACCAATGAAAACAATACATTTAAGAAAATATTAAGTTTAAAAGATCGCGCCAAGCTGGATTTCACACCCTGTGATTGAGGTAGCTACTTCTCCACTACGTTGTTGTACCCACTACGCCACCGTAACATGACCAGCATTTGAATCCAGTCTAGCAATAGACTGCAATAATCAAGCAAATGCACTGTTAAAGTAAAACACATTTTTGTACACAAAGAATGTTCACAATGTCCAATTTTTGACGCCAGTGAATGTTTCTTGACAATATTGGTCGCCATTATACAAAAATTAATGCGTATTTTCTCTTAGTGAACAGCAAAAGGTGGATTAAATATTAATATCGCGGATGCATATGCTGCGCTTGCCCAAGCTAGTATCCAGGTCTTTTAAAAAGTTCCATTCGACTTTGTTGCATTACGAGCACAATCCGACCATTATTAGGTTAATCTTCTTTCACGCTAGTTTGGTTCAGTTTGTTTCAGTCCTCCATGCTTGTTTTCTCAGATACCGGTTGTGAGATTCTGTAGAGATAGAGGAATGTAACACATCGCACCAATCTAGCGTGAAAGAATCATAACAATGGTCGGAATGTGTTTTTAATTTCCCTATTCAATCTAGCAACCGATATGGCAGTAAACAAGCATGGAGGACAGTAGCGGTTGCGAGATTGAATAGGGAATCACATAAAAACTTGCACTTCATATAATTGCTTGAGCTTTGCCTCATTTAGCACCCTTTTCTTGGGCGCACATTCTCATACATCACTTGGCGGACCAGCCATATACTAGGTTGCACCTAGTCTTGTTAAGAAATTACTTTGATTTGGCAACACAAAGTTTTGACTTAGCAGGTTTTGAAAGTGGAGTGGAAATTTAGCAGGTTTTGACAGTGTTTAAACCAGCCCGGTTGCTCAATAGGTGAAGGTATTTGACTCAGGACCCACACTACATGCAACTCAATGCTACAGACAGCACCGTGGTTGAATAGCTGCATGACAGTGACAACATAAACATGAGTTCATGGGTTCAAATCCCCCTTTTATGGTATCACTAGATTTGTTTGCATTTTCTGCGATCAAAATGAAACTTGAGTCTGCATTCCCCATCCTGAGTTTGAGAAAGCAAAAGCTAAACAGGCTATAAAAGCTTGACTGTGATTGGTTCCTTCTAGCAAACGAAAATGGAATCATGTTTCCACAATAGCTGATGACTTAGCAGAACATGGCTCTGTGACATAGTTTTCCTCCATGACTTGGCGGGTTTTGACAGAGTTCCGCTTTTTCTGTTACAATTTATAACATGATTTAGTAGGTTTTGAAAGTGGACCTATCAGTGGGACATGCGCAGGTGCCTGAAAGAGAGGCTAGGGGAGAAAACTCATTTATTTTCAAAACTTGACTTTCAGGTTTTGCACGTTGACTCCTCATCTGCTGCAGCTTACAAGTAACAAGGTACAACATCTTAATGAAATACCAAAAAACATGATTACAATTCCAACCTCGTCCCATAATTTCGCAATATCAATTTTTTAATGGAAAAGAAATAAATAAATCAGTTTGATTCAAACGCAAATTCCAGGGGATTCTGTTTATCATTTCAAGAAGCTAATGATCAAATTGAATGTGATGGTTTATTCAGATGCTATAATGAAATCTGACAAAAATCATCATTTTTGATGTTTTAAGGTGAATAACTCCTACAAAGAGCCATTGTACAATTTCAGTGTAATGCAGACCTTTGTAGAGCTTTATTTGCTGATCATTTTAGCAACAAAAAGTTTTTCTCTATCTCTTAAAGCTTTAAATATATAGGCCAAAAAAAACCCCCCGAAAATCGTTGAATTTGACATTTTCAAGGCCAAAAACTCCTACAAGGAGGTATTGTATGATCTCAATCCTATGTCAACATCTGCTGATCATTTTGAGGTAATGTTTTTTTTTTCTCTAGTTCCTTTAGTTCCTGAGATATTGCTGAAAATAGGTGGTTTTTCCCCTATTTTCTATTTTTTGTAACAGCGGTCATGATATTCAGACAGTGGGCATAATCGGCACTATTTTTTAAGTAGACATCCTAAGGATGCTTGTGGCTTATTTTAGTCTGGATCTGTTCCGTGGTTTCAGAGGAGAAAATTTTTGAAAAATACTAACAACAGAGGACAACAGATGACACTGACAACAGACGACGACGGATGCCAAGTGATGGCAATAGCTCACTTGGACCTTTGGTCCAGGTGAGCTAAAAAAAAAGAGATTTGGGCGAGAAACACGATTTTAGAGGCACTTTGTTTTTGTGCCAACATTGTCAGAAATCTGAAAAGCGCAATCGTATATGTGAACACCTGACGTCATGCTGAGACTCAGTTGAATTGCATGCACTAGTTTTACAGTGTACAAGTAAGCCGTAGTGCTACATACAATCACAAAACTGTTGGTTTTAATCGAGCCATTATCAGATAGTTCATGTTGTGTCTTTGTCTTGTCCTCACAAAAAATCAAATACAACAAAAGCTGGAAAATACATTGTTTTTTAAATGCAAATTAAGGTTTGGGTTCCCGCTGTAGCTACTCAAGTCAGAGTCAGAAGCAGAGGCTGCGTTTGAATCGCGGGATGGTGCAGAAGCACGAAGACATGCAGAGAGGTAGACAATTATAACAAATGTTAACCTGTGAAAAACTAAATAATTAAAGCTGTTCAGAGCATAGGAATTTTGTTGGATAAGAATTTTTTTGTAAAAAGATCTTACATGCGGCAGGGGACACAGTCACGTTAGTGACAATTACTTGTGATTTGTTTTCAGTCTGTCATTCAATATGTCATGTTCCTTTGTATGTGCGGCACTGTGTTGCAGCTCACAGTGGGAGGGGAGAGTGAAGGAGCCATACTGGAGGGAGTGGAGGATGATAAGGAGTATCAGATCTCTCTGTCGGCTCTGTATGCAGACGGAGCGCGGAGTGAAGCTGTGGCTATTCGCTACAGCACTGGTGAGTTGTGCACATGTGCACAAATGCAGGATACGGAGATACTCACTGATACAAACAGACTACAGTAAATTTGGCTTGGAGTATTGAATTGTTTTCAGTGGGCTGTGTGTGCTCTGCAGCATCAGGAGGTGGGCCCACCAGCGTGACCATCTCAGAGGAAACAGCAGTCAGCTTGCTCGTCAGTTGGCTACCGCCCAATGCCCATGTACTGCAGTATCATGTCTCCTACACAGCGCTGAATGGAGCAGGACAAGAGCACACGGTGAGCAGAATCACCACACCATATGAAGTACAGTCTAGTGTTTCTCCCATAGCTCTCCCATTGCACAGAGAGGATGCAACTTTAAAATGTCCGATAATGCTGAAAATCATAGAATGGAAAATCAATAGTGCATCTCTACTCTACTATCTCTTATCTCACTTATTAATGCATTTTAATAAATTAAGGAATAGTGTTGTTTCCCAAAATGTACTGTAAATTTTTTTTTTTTTTTTTTGAAGGGGGTATTATAAACTACTTATTGGGTTAGCCTGGTGCCCAGTGGCTATTGAGCACTTGACTGGGATTTGTCAGGTCGCTGCTTAGGGTAAATCTCTGAGAGTAATTTTAGGATAAAGTCATCAGCTTAATACCATTGTAATGTTAGAGTTACTAGAAGTAACTCTACTAGAAGTAACACTGAGACCTACATAACGAAGCAGTAAGGGAAACTTCTGCTAGCTAGACTTAACCCCTCAACCGTTTAACTTAAGTTTTCCCTTAAGAAGAAAAAAAAAATTTTCATATTTTTGGACAGTTTCCCATACATATCCTGTATCTGGTGGTTGCAGTGCTTCTGTAAAGCTGCATCACACTTACTATTGAAAGAAATATCCAAACTTAGGAACCATGTTTAATGGCCACAGCACGACATGAAATGGAAAATATCTAAATCTTGCGCATCATTTCACAAAAATTTACCTGTAATTCAGCAGGACGTATTTTTGATTGTTGGTAACCTTGGGATCGGTTACAGGACTTTTTGTCCCCGGATTTTTCATCCCCGACCTTTTCGTCCCCAAATTTTTCGTCCCCGGACTCTTCGTCCCAGAGGATTTTTCACCTCTGGACTTTCCTTCCTCGGATTTTTCGTCCCCTAATGATAAAAAAAATGTGTCACCATTGTTGACAGACAGATGGACGGATGGAGGACAGACAGATCACCATGATATATGGGTTAAGGTTAGGATTAGGGATGGGGATAGAGTTATAATGCAGGAAGAGGGCAAAGCATTATTGGGGACGAACAATCCGAGGAGGAAAAGTCCGCAGGGACAAAGAGTCAAGGGATGAAAATTCCAAGGGGACGAAAAGTCCGGGGACCAAAAATTCAGGGACACAAAGTCCGGGGACAAAATGTCCGGGGACGAAAAGTCCTAGAACCCTTGGGATCTCCACTAGAACTAGATAGTGACTTTTTAATCACAAAAAGACATTATTGTAGCCCCGAACAGAGTGTCCGGGGGTACTATGGATTTGCGGTGGTCGCGCATTTGCGTCCTGGCCCACAAGTACCTCTGCTTGAAGGAAATGATAGAAGATAAATGATAGTGATAGAAGAATAGCAGTATGAATATCATGTCAAATTTTTGCTTCAAAAAACTGACTTTTCTTAACTACTAATTTGAATACCACTGGCTCAGTATAGATGAAGTGGTTGCTACAGAGGACAATGAATTTTTCAGTCACGAGAGCATTTTTGGAATTGCTGGATAGTTAGTATGGGCAAGTATATTGAGCAGTTTGCACAGGAGGCTTAGCTGAGTTTCATTTCTGCAAGTCTTGAGAAACAGGGTTGGGCCTGAACTCGCCAATATTGTAAACTGTGTTCGAGGTCGGCTTGCTGGTGAATATTCAATAACTGGTCCGGGTGTGCCATCTAGTGAGAGAATAGTGTAACTGTGTGCATAAATAGAGCAGCTCCATGTCCGCTGGCATCAACAAGTGCACTGACGGGTTATGGGTCGGATCGGATATAGATATATATATATATATATATATATATACTCGCACTCGCACGTACGAACTGATGACATGAAAACCACCGTTGAAACCAGTGACCACAAAAATGGTCAAATGCTATTTCGAACAGTACCAATGTTAAATTCAATTGTATTTCATTGTGATTCCACATTAGTTCTTTGTAAATTTTCTTTATGCAAATGAAATTACTTCAGTTCATTTATTCATGCACTCATTATTCTTCGTAAATTATATACGGCACGACAGGCTGAGCCATGAAGTTATGTACGCGAATATTCCTCAGAGGTTTTGCTTATCTTAATGGTAATGCTGGCAAACAGATGCTGATGACCTAGCGAGATGTAATTAGTGAAGACATAATGTTTGCTAATGAACCTTGCATTAGGCAAACACTAGCTTTGCTAAGCAGTAATTCCATTTAAGGTAGACTGCAAACAGTGGCGTATCGCATTCATGAACATATGTTTCTCTTTTTAAGGTTACATTTCTATCGCATGCTTCTTTGTGTTTGATTGTTTAACAAAGAGAGCAATGTTTTGAAATAGTGCCGAATTAGCTTAGACCTGGCAGTGAAAATAAACAGCCTGGAAAATGAGGTAGGTTACCTTTTTAAGAATGGGAATTCGTAGCGAATTTCAATAAGCGCAAAATCTCTGGCTTGTTTAACTTTGTTCTGATGATGACACACGGAATACACACTTGTCCACTCGCTCACTCACTGTCTTTATATTGTTTTCAATGTAGAACATTCACAACATAATGCCGTACATAGTGGGTGAGTGTACATTTCGAACGCGCCCTACTCTAACCAGATCATCTCCATGGAAATTCAGCTGAGCTGTTAGATATCAAATCAGCCAATCACAGAAGGCCATGGCAGGACTGGTTCCCCATGCACAGAGAATTGCTGAGCCACTTAGTCAAAGAAATCCTTGCTCGGGCACACTTCAAACTCCTGCTTCTCATGCAAAAAACGTTCGTCCTGTCGCAAATGTAACCACATCATTCAAGGCACGAGATTTTGCTGAGTGTGCGGATGCCTTTTTTATTTCTCTGAGTGATATAATGTTAGAATTACAGCGATCTAAAAAGTCTGTGTGTTTGCTGTTCTCCCAAAAATTTTTGGGTGATTTTTGAATGGGAAAGATAGAGAAATTAGACGTGTCTCGTGCTCCCTGAGGCAAAACTATGCACTTCTGTGCTACAAAAACTATAATACTGTGACAACAACAAATTTTCCTACGTCTTTGGGAAATTTAATGAGGAGGGATTCAAATGTGTGGAAGACTCCCGGAAAATGCTCCCACCATCCTGACCAGTGCAAAATATTATTTGGATTTCAAAGTTTTCAATGAGTGTTATTCAAAATGCATATTTTTTGTAATAGTATCATTGAAATTCATCAATTTCTGTTGACTGAATTCTAAAGAAAAGTCCCAGATTCACTAGGTGTCCTCAGTGTCCTCAATCAGCTTCTCGGGCGGGCATGCACGCTGTAGGAAGGCACTGGCCCTCCTGCAAAATTTTTTTTCACCTGTTATATCCATTGGCATTGTTTTGGCTCCTTTGATCGGCTGCTGAAAACAAGTGTTGGACATGCCCTCCTTGTGCTCCTGCAGCCTGCGTTGGAAGCTTTCCTTTCAAGGTGATCAGGCGCCACACCCACACCACCTCCTTTAATGATGATTAACAGTTTTTGTCAACTGAACACAAGCACGCGGTTATGCTAAAGATGTGTTATTTACAGGCTTGTTATACTGCTAGCTATGTATGCGATCGCGTGTTATGTTTTTTTTTTTTTTAAGTATATAGCCATCTTGCTGGCTCGCAATCATTAGTAAAGGAAAGCCTTTGTAAATAACCGTCATATTTAGGCAATGTGATTTGGTTTTCACCCTACCTTCTCAAGGTAGCTGTAACAGCGACTGCTCTTGAGCTAGCTAGCAAACTAGATGTAGTCCCAAAAATCTAAAAGTATAGTTGGGACACACGAAAGCACCACAAATCATATCAGATAAGCTCATGCCCTGTAGGGGTAGCTAGTAAAGTTAGGGCAAAAATCAAATCATACTGCTTAATATGACAACTAATAATTAATTTCCAAGATTTTCATAAGCTAACGAGAACTAGCTATAGCTCACTTGAAGGCTATGTTATAGTAAAAGTAACTTAATAAAGCAGTATAATGCAGTGTAGCCCCCATGACATGATCAGTAAGCAAGCAGTTAAGTTATTCCACCTTTATAAACAGTTTTCTCGTAACCTTATCCTAGCTTCCAGCCCCTGAAAAAAAAACGCGTGAGAGGTGCCGAATCATTATCGCTTTCGGTGCTACTTGTGGTAAAATCTATCTCAAAAAATGACTTTCCGCAGCAAAAATCCTGGAGAGTGCACCACTGATGTAAGTAAAACTTATCATGTGTTTGGCGCGATCATTTAATAACTTTTGATCATAAACTAGTCTAGATGGTACACAGCAAGTTTGAAGTCATTGTGATTAATCCTGTAGGAGGAGTTTCTTAAAATACAACACGTGGAAAATGGCAAAAATGGCCATAAAATTCAAAATGGCCTCTTGTTGGGTTTGGAAAATGGGTCCAAGAGGCTTTTTTGTGCGTCTGGGTATGATACATATGTGTACCGATTTTCATGCATATCGGTGAAACGGGCCTTAGGGGCTGCTGTTTAAGGGGCGTGGCCCAGCCATTTTGCCCTGCCCCATGACGAAAGCCATATCACTCATAAAATATAGGGGACCAACACGCACAGCAAAATTGGTGAGTTTTCCAGTATGTTAAAGCCCCCAAATAAGCGATTTATTCACATAAATAAGCATAAAAATAATAATAATCCGAGCAAAAGCAATAGGGTCCTCGCACTGTTTGGTGCTCGGGCCCTAATTGAAGCTGCAAACAGAGATGAACGGGCCCTCGCAGCTGCACACATGAGGACATGAAGTGGCCGCCACCTCTTTGAAACGTTAAGTTTCAGGCAGATTTGACCATGTACACTGAAGTTAAAGCAGCTTCCTGTGTAATGGCAAGACATTGATGTTCACAGTACCGCCAGAGCAAGGCCGTTTGACGATAGGTCACAATCATCATAATACAGCATTATCAAGGTCTTGAGGCTATTTTGACCACATTTGAGTTGGATCTGCTGAACCTGCTACGGGTAGCGCGTAAAAGTGTGAAACATGTCATTTCCTGTTGCCAGCAGGTTGCGCTATATAAAGATGGGATATTGTCATGTAGACGTGTTTAAGGCGGGACTCTTATCAAACGTGAAGTTTGGGGCAGATTGGACAATATACATTGAAGTTACACCGACTTCCTGTTTCATGGCGAATACTGGTAATTCCACGACATGCCACCGCCATGCCGTTAAACGCTGACTGGATCTTTTGATAACTTTTGGTCAAAAACTAGTCTGGATGACACACCGATTTTGAAGTTTATCTGATAAATCCTGCAGGAGGAGTTCGTTAAAATTCAAAGGGTGCAGAAGGCAAAAAATGGCCACTTAATTCAAAATGGCCGACTTCCTTTCGGGTTAAGGCTATGGCTCCAAGAGGCTTTTTTGTGTGTCTGCATGTGATACATATGTGTACCAATTTTCATGCATGTCGGTGAAACGTGCTGCAGGGGCTGATGTTTAAAGGGCGTGGCCATATGGCTTGGCCACGCCCTTTAAACATCAGCCCCCGCAGCACGTTTCACCCCTAATAATAATCCAGTAAAAACAATAGGGTTCCAGCACTATGTGCTTGGACCCCTAAAAATCAGAATCTGGGGTCATAGTAAAAAGGAATTTTAAACATTTCTCGGAACAAGCCTTTTTGCTCGACTTGTATCTGAGTGACATGCGTTACTCTGCTGCTATCCTTGACCCTGATATAGCGCTAAGCCATTTTATCAAGTCATTTAATGATGTGGCAGATAACCATGCCCCCTTTAAAAAGTTGAGAATTAAGAACAGAGTAATTCCCTGGTTTTTCCCTGATATTTCTGAATTGTTAAGGGCAAGGGATTTTTCATGGAAAAAAGCGAGTGTTTCTGGGTGGTGTTCTGACTGGCAGCATTTTTGTTACCTTTATAGCTATTCGGAAAACAAAATCGTCATATTATTTTTCTAATTTATCAGACTTTGGCAACAATCCTGTGACATTTTGGAAGACTTTTAAGTCCTTGTCTCAGTCCCCCTCCTCGGCTTTTCCTAGTAGGATTACAAATGATTCGGTTATTACTTCAGATAAGGGGAAGCTTTGTGATATTTTCAATAAGCACTTTGTTAATGCGGGCCTTCTCTTTGAAAGTTTAGGGTTATTGTCGGCTGTTCCTAGCTGTGAAAACACGCCTTCTGTGCAGGTGCCTTATAATTCCTATAGTTTTTCCTTCCGTCCTTTTTCTGAAGGGGAAGTGCTTGAAGTACTTCGTAGCATTGACCCTAAGCAATCCACTGGGGCACATAAATTAAACCCAGGTCGTTTATTGCTGGCATCACCCTGGATTTAATATCTTGACACACATTTTAATTTAACCCTGTTGACAGGTTCAATTCCTGTCTTGTGGAAAACAGCCTTTGTTCTTCCCTTGCATAAAAGTGGCTTTTCGGATGACCTGAATAACTATCGCCCAATTTCAAAACTGCTTTGCTGAGCTAAGGTTTTAGAGAGGCTGGTCAATAATCAAATTAGATCATTTCTGTCTGACTATGCTATCCTGAATGAGTTTCAGTCAGGCTTCAGACCGGGTCATCGCACTGTGTCAGCTGCAGCTAGGATATTAAAATTGTTTCTGCCTTGGATAATAAACAGGATTGCACTGCCCTTTTTATCAACTTATCAAAGGCTTTTGACACAGTCGACCATTCTATATTCATGAAGCGGCTAAGTGCCATTGGGTTTGATATTAAATCTCTGAATTAACTGGTTGGTGTCAAGCGGTTGTGGCTGATGGCTATCAATCAAACTTTATTTATCTTAGCAAGGGGGTTCCACCAGGTTCTATTTTGGGGCCTTTGCTATTTGCACTTTTTATTACTGATTTTGGTGCTAATTTTACTTACAGTACAATCCATCTATATGCAGATGATATGGTCATCTACTCAGCTGCTCCTTCTGCTGAGCTTGCTCTTCAAAATTTAAGTCAGATTTTCAAATCTTCCAACAGACTCTTTTAGACCTTAAACTATTATTAAACTCTGGGAAGACTAAATGCATGCTATCCTGTCAGAAACCTGCTGCTAGGTTTTATAATGGTAGCATTACTCCAACAAGTGGAATACAAATTGAAAGAGTTCCTTGCTACAAATACCTGGGCATTTGGGTTGATGAGAATGTTAAATTTAGGAAGCGCGTTGATGAGCTAAGAATTTGAAAGTTAAATTGGCTATGTTTTATAGAAATAAAGCCTGCCTGCCAAGGAGTTGCAGAAGGCAGATTGTGCTGGCAACCATTCTCTCTAGAATAGATTATGGTGACATGATTTATGTGCACTCTGCTCCCTCATCACTGAAGCCGCTTGATGCAGTATACTATGCTGCCTTAAGGTTCATAACAGGAGATGGCTTAAGAATGCGTCACTGTAACCTTTATTTGAAGGTTGGTTGGCCTTCATTGGCCATTGTTGTCTTTTTATATACAAGGCATTGTTGGGTAAGCTGCCTGGATATATTGCCAGTCTGCTTAATTTTAGAAGGGGGGTTTTAGACATCCCGAGGGTTCATTCTGAACTGGGTAAAACTGCTTTGAGGTATTATGCCCCACAGAAATGGAATAGGCTTCAACAATTGCTGAAATTGGAAAAACTTATTTCATTTGTTTTAAATGTCTGTTATTGGATGCCATGAAGCTGGAATGTACATGTGTACTGTAGTTCTTTTGGTTTTTGTTTTTAATTTATTGTTGTATTGCATGTTTTTCGATGGTTCACGACTGGGCTCCGTTGCAAAAGAGAGCTTGGTCTCAATCGTACTCCCAGTATAAATAAATAAATAAGTAAATAATTTATATAGCACCTTTCAAGCAATACAGCACAAAGTGCTTCACAAACAGGTAAAAATACATGTACATAAAAGCAATAAAACAAAATGGGAGAAGTAGGGAATTAAACATCAAAATAGAGGGAATTAAAATAATGAAAGGAGACATACATGAAAACACACCCATAATAAAAGAATTTAAAATCAGCAAAAGCAAGCCTAAAAAAATTATTCTTTAAAAGAGATTTAAAAGACAATAAAGACTAAGCATTTCTAATATTGTTTGGGAGGCTGTTCCAGAGTCTTGGAGCCTTAACCGAAAAGGCTCGATCACCCTTTGTTTTTTACTCTGGAACAGCCAATAATGCTTGCTTGGAAGATCTCAGCAGTCTTTTAGGTCTGTAAGGATTTAAAAGCTCACTTATATATTCTGGTGCCATGCCATGGAGTGCTTTGAAGGTAATTAACAAAATTTTAAAATCAATTCAAAATCGGACTGGCAGCCAGTGCAAAGATGCCAGAATTGGAGTAATGTGGGCTCTTTTATTTGTTTTAGTGAGCAATCTTGCAGCTGAATTTTGAACTACTTGCAGTTTGTTCAAAAATTTCTTATTCAGACAAGTAAATAATGAATTGCAATAAATATAAATATCCCAACGTTTAATTGCTCGCCCACTCAGCTACCACTCCTGACAACGAGATGATACAGATAACCCGGTCAGCATTCATTCTGCAAATACAACCCAATTCTGAAATAGTTGGGACAAAGTTCAAATTGTAAATAAAATCAAAATGCAATGACCTTCAGATCACATGAGCCAATATGTTATTAACAATAGAACATAGATAAACTTTCAAAGGTTGAAACTGAAACATTTTACATTTTTATCCACAACATGAGTTTATTTTAAATTTTCTGTCTGCAACAGGTCTCAAAAAAGTTGGGAAACAGGCAAAAAAGGGCTGAAAAAGCAATTAATATCTAAGAGAATCAGCTGAAAGAACATTTAGCAAGTCAGTAAGTTAACTGGCATCAGGTGTGTAACATGATTGGTAATAAAAGGGATGTCTTAAAGAGGCTGAGTCTCTCAGAAGTAAAGATGGCCAGAGGCTCTCCAACCTGTGAAGGCTTGCGTAAATAAATTGTGGAATACTTTAAAAACAATGTTCCTCAACGTCAAATTGCAAAGGCTTTGAAGGTCTCATCATCGACAGTGCATAACATCATCAAAAGATTTAGAGAAACTGGAAAAATCTCTGTACGTAAGGGACAAGGCCGAAGACCTTTATTGGATGCCCGTGATCTTCGGGCCCTCAGACGCCACTGCATCACACACCGGCATGATTCTGTCATTGACATTACTAAATGGGCCCAGGAATACTTCAAGAAACTGCTGTCTGTAAACACAGTCCTCCGTGCCATCCACAGATGCCACCTAAAACTCTATCATGCCAACAGAAAGCCATTGTTGAGCATGATCCAGAGGCGCCGCCATGTTCTGTGGGCCAAGGCTCATTTAAAATGGACTATGGCAAAGTGGGAAAGTGTCCTGTGGTCAGACGAGTCCAAATTTGACATTTGACATTCTTGTTGGAAATCATGGGCGTCGTGACCTCCTGGCTAAAGAGGAGAAAGACCACCCCTCCTGTTATCAGCGTTCAGTTCAAAAGCCAGCATCTGTGATGGGATGGGGATGCGTTAGTGCATATGGTGTGGGAAACCTGCATGTTTTAAATATCATGAATGCTGAAATGTATATAAAGGTTTTAGAGCAACATATGCTCCCCTCCAGACAACATCTATTCCAGGGAAGGCCTTGTGTATTTCAGCAGGACAATTCAAAACCACATACTGCTGCTATTACAACAGCATGGCTTCGCAATAGAAGAGTCCGTGCGCTGAACTGGCCTGCCTGCAGTCCTGATCTTTCACCGATAGAGAACATTTGGCGCATAATTAAACGACAAGTCCGTCAAAGGAGACCCAAAACTCTCCAGCAGCTGGAAGCCTGTATTAAACAAGAGTGGTATCAAATTCCAATGGCTAAACTCAAGAAACTTGTCTCCTCAATGCCCAGACGCCTCCACTCTGAGTTAAAAAGAAGAGGGGATGCTACACCATGGTAAACAGGCCCCTGTCCCAACTTTTTTGAGACCTGTAGCAGCCATCGAATTTGAAATGAGCTCATTTTGTGGATAAAATTGTAAAATTTCTCAGTTTCAGCATTTGCTATGTTATCTCTGTACTACGATGAATAAAATACTGGCTGGTGTGATTTGAAAGTCATTGCGTTTTGATTTTATTCACAATTTACACAATTTACAACTATTTCAGAATTGGGGTTGTACAACGCACACAACATTTCCGAGACCGCGCCCACTTAGGAGAGAGGAAGTGTCACCATTTTTTGACAATGGGGGTCTATGGGGGATGAGGAGTCTTGCTAAACTGTCTTTGATAATACGGAGCTCAGACTGCCGCCATGTTCGAGAGCGAAAAACCCTGGAAGTAGTTTCTGTATTGCCTTTTTGCATGTACTAGCCATTGAGTGTATACTTATGTCTTATAAGAACTGGATACTGAACCAGGGCTGAGACGCACGCTGACAAGGGCTTAGTGATCAAGCTGATATTGCAAGGCACATGATGCCATGGAGGGCAAAAATACATTTTTCCATAGGAAACAATTGAAAAAGACACTCTGATAAATCCGTGAATAAATTTTTTTGACTACCACAAATGATCAATGTATAATCTGTTGATTTTTCTCTTTTAAATCATTGGCGCCTTTTTCCACGGCCACAACAAATTTTTTAATTTTTATTCACGCTACGTGAACATCAAGGGGACCTTGTCTCTAAGTGCGTTCTCGTAAGCAGTGCAGCAGCTGCGGTTCTCTGCTTGTAATACTGGTCTGGAGATTCCGTGCCGTCGGCTTACTTTATTGTCAAGACGGTAACGTGATCTGGTGTAACAACACCAATCGTTACATCGTAAATCGTTTTCATTTTTTGTATTTGATGAATGGCTTTGTTATGTAGCGACTCGACTGCTTCACCTATCTTTCTTGTAACATTCCAGAATATACAGTTAGGGAGCAAAGGCTGTTGTTGGTTAACTAAGGTTGGATAACAGGCGTGTATTCGGTAACTATTGACATCCTATAATCGTGCATGTAGCTAACACTTGCTTTGCTTTTTCCTATTAAAATGTTCAAGATGCACCTAAACTGAGTTGTATATTTCCATTACTTTGAATATCTTAGACCAATTTGCAGTACTGTGTTTTGCTGCTTCATGTATTATATGCTGGCCACGTAGCTAGCTAAGTAGCGTTGACTACGTCCATATGTGCACTTTCAGCCTGGTATAAATTTACCTCAAAAAACTGCACAGCTAATCATTTATTTACCATTGCATGCACATTCTTGATTATTAAAACAATAGCAGATGTGCATACTTGATGTTGTAACTTTTCAGCAACTTTTAAGATAAGATACAAAACATGAAGTGTCTATTATTTTATGCATGCGCCGAACTTGAATGACAGCACTGCACAAACAGAGACAGTATTTGTAGTTCAGCCTTCATTGGCTAGAAGTGTTGAACGGGTTGGAAACGCTGGACAAGATGAGATGTGAACGACACACTGTTAGTGAGCAGCATCAGTGTATGAGAGTGATGCTGCGGAGATTCGAGGATGCGGCTGAACTCCATCTGCGCAGAGAAAACACGAGAGTCCCAGAAGAAAGAAACAGATGAGAATGAGACGAAGATCGACTTCATGAATATTTTATAACTGCGCTGCTGATTATGTGAGGATTTACCAATTTACAAATCCTGTATAAGGGGAAGGGAAAGAATTCCGTATTCCCTAACTACTAATATCATATAAAATCAGCAGTTTTTCGGCTTACCTTGATGTTTGAGAACACAGAACCATTCGGGTGTGTAAAAACGTCAAGCGTCCATTTAGTCAAGAAAATTTAGTTTAATTTTTAGTGCTGATAAACAAGGTAATAGCATATAATGGCAGCAGCTATGTTACTGATTTTATATATATATATATATATATATATATATATATATATACACACACACACACACACACAGTGGATGGAAAATGAATACACCCCTCTTCAATATTTTTATGTCTTGTTGTGTCACGGAATGTAAATTTAATGGATTGAAATGGGACTTGTTTTTCCCTGACCCAAAGAACACAACATACCATATGAATGCAGTGAAATTATTTTAATTTGAAAAAAAGAGTGCATTTAATGAACAAAACTGAAATTTCCTAATTTTTTAAGTATACACCCCCCTGAGTCAATACTTGGTGGAAGCGCCTTTGGCAGCAATTACAGCTACCAGTCTTTTTGGGTAGCTCTGCACAAGGTTGGCGCACCTGGACTTGGAGATCTTGCCCCACTCCTCTTTGCAGAACTGTTCAAGCTGGGAGAGGTTTTTTGGTTTGCGCTGATGGACAGCAACCTTCAAGTCATTCCACAAGTTTTCACTTGGATTTAGGTCAGGGCTTTGGCTTGGCCATTCCAGCACGTCCACCTTGTTCTTTACAAGCCACTCAGGTAGCTTTGGCCTTGTGCTTTGGGTCATTGTCATGCTGGAATATGAATTTTGGGCCCATTCTCAGTCTCCTAGCAGACTTCTTCAGGTTCTTCTCCAGAATATCCCTGTATTTGGCCCCATCCATCCTCCCTTCAATCTCGACAAGTTCCCCAGTCCCTTTATATGAGAAACATCCCCATAACATTATGCTGCCACCATCATGCTTCACAGTCGGGATGGTGTTTTTTTGGTGATGAGCGGTGTTGGATTTTCGTCAAACATAGCGTTTGGCATTCATGCCAAAAAGTTCTATTTTGATTTAATCAGACCACAAAACATTCTGTCAGTTTGTTGCAGGTTCTCCTAGGTGTTCTTTTGCAAATTTCAAGCGGGCCTCCTGGTGGACTTTTTTGAGAAATGGCTTTTTTCTTGCCACCATTCCATACAGGCCAGATGTGTGCAATATCTTTGATAGTTGTATGATGCACAAGTTTCCCTCTGTTGGCCGTAAAATCCTCAAGCTCTTTCAATGTTGCCATTGGATTCTTGGTAGCCTCTCTGACCAGTTGTCTACTCTCCGGGTCATCCAGTTTAGACGGACGCCCTGATTTTGGCAGACTGTGAGTGGTGCCATGCACTTTTCATTTCTTAATTATGGTCTTAACAGTGCTCCCAGGTATCCTCAAAGCCTTAGAAATCTTCTTATATCCCCCTCCTGTGTACCTTTCCACAACTTTGTCACGGACTTCTTTTGCGAGATCTTTCGAGCCCATGCTTCTGCCTTTCAGTGAGACTGCTCTTGCATACTAAGGGACCATAGTAAACAGCTGTTTTTATTCATGTCATCAAGTTAATTGCTGTGATTCCACACAGGTGTGGGGAAATTAGTTATTATTTGGTGTTGAAGGCAATTTGTCATTTCCTGAGATAGTTTATGGGATGATTCAGTAAAGGGGGTGGATACTTATCAAACCAATTTATTGCAATTGTTCATTTTTAATTAATGTTAAAGCAATTTTTTGATTGGTTTATCACTTTGAAAAGGTTAAGTACTGTATGTAGATTTGTGGGAAAAACACATAGATTAATTGCACTTTAAAGGGGACCTATTATGCTGTTCCTTCTTTTAATACATATTAGTAATGTTATAATGTTAGTTGTCCATACTCAACCTCTGAAAAGTTTCTAAACATAAGAGACAGGGGTTTTGCCGTAATCCAAGAACGCGATTTCGTGAACGTGATTTCCTCTCTGAACAGCTCCTCCCGAGATCTTCGCGAGATCTGGGCAAAACCTTACGTTAGGTTGTGCCATCCAATTAGTACAGACCTAGCCAGAGCCAATCACGGCGCTGGACCTGCCCACACCGGAAACTATTCTAGCAGGCACTAACAACGGCAGATCATACTATGCCTTAGTAGCATCAACACTTTTGGAAATACAAAAGAAGAACCGCAGATCATTTGAGGTGCAGTTTTGTCAGTATCTCTCTCAAAGCTGCTTGTCCGTTTACTTTTGGACGCAAAGAAAAACACTTATTTCTCTTCCAAAAGAGGATGCCACCAGAAATCAGTGGGTAGCTTTTTTTTTTTTGCTGGCAGCAAACAGCCACGGCCAGAAGGAATGTTAGCTGCTTGTGCTCAGCAAAGACAGCTTTATAAATAAAGGATAATTCGACACAGGATAAGCGTTTCAGCTGCTTCTCAAACTTGAAGCAGCTGCATCGATCAAGCGCTCGGAGCCACAAGCTGTAAGTAATGATATAACAGCAAATAATTTAAGTGAAGCTAACGTGTTACGGGTGGCTAGCAGGACCGCTAGCGATAGTTAGCACTAACAACTGGCCTCAAACGCAGGCTTTGTAATTTATCTGAAGATAAAGCCTATATCGGTCGCGACTGTCTGTGACTCACAGACAGAGAAGCTGGAAGCTGCTTTTACTGCATAAGCCAACCTGATGTGATAGCCAGTTGATTGTGGCTGTAGCACAGCGGCTAACGTAACCAAGTTACTGTTGCAAATGTTTGTGTCCTAAATATGCAAGAGTGATATCAGGGGAAATTCCACAGAAGGTGTGTGAACATAAACCTCATTTGAAGCTAACTCTTAATACTTGTTTGTAATTTGGATGCTTGGTACAACTGTTCACAGTAACAGAACTTGCTGTCTGTAAAACCTGTATTGTAAGGGTTTGTCTCTGTGGTTATGACCGCTCGGTTAACAGCTACTGCATGTTAGTTTGCGTGCTGTGCTAATTAAAAATGCTCCTGGTTAACTTAAATGCAGTAATTCTGATCGGTATGCTTGTGTTACTTCGGTAAGCATCAATGTGGCAGTTTCATCATAACGTTGCCCGATTGTAGCCACTATAGTTAGTGATCGCTTCACTTATCCATGACCGGGATCAGCCGGATACTTCGCAAATGTCTGAGCAAGCTCTCTGGTGCTACCATGAAAGCAATGCGAAATGCAGAAGCTCTACCGGTTTACAAATGATTTCTCTGCACTACCTTGACATAATTTCATGCCCCTTTAGAAATTGTTGTAATAAAAAAAGCGAAAAAGGCGGAGATTAAATAGGTAATTCTTTCCTGTAGAAGTGATCAATTCGCTAGCTCCTCATAAGCAACTTGTCCGCGCTAACGGAACTTACGGTCTGCAAAACCTGTATTATGTTCATAACATAACCAAGCTCTCTCTAGTTGTCGCGTACTATCCATAAAGCTGCTTTCACATCAGACACCAAACGAATTTTTCGCGCGACAGATTACATTCAAAGTCATGACCGTTTATCTGCTACTGCATGTTAGTTCGCGTGCTCTGCAAATTAAAAATGCTTCTGGTTAACTTATATGCAGCAATTATGATCGGTATGCTTGTGTTACTTCGGTAAGCATCAATGTGACAGTTTCATCATAACGTTGCCTGATTGTAGCCACTACAGTTGAAGCTAAACGGAGAGGTGCTGTATGTGTCTGCCGAGTTGGGCTGCAGTTAGACCGGACATATATTTTGCAGAGCTTGGGGTGCGTTTTTGGGTGCTTATGAAACGATCGCTTTACTTATCCATGACTGGGGTCAGCCTGATACATCTCCAATGTCTGGGCAAGCTCTCTGATGCTACCGGTGAAAGCAATAGGGAAGCGCACAGGCTATAACGTGTCGGGTATAACAAACGATTTCTTTGCATTGCCATCGATTGAATATTAAATTCTTTCCTGTAAAAGTGATCGATTCGCTAGCTCCACAAAAGCAACGGTTCACGCAGACGGAACTTACGGTCTGTAAAACCTGTATTATGTTCATGACATAACCGAGCTCTATCTAGCTCTCAAGACGCTATCCATAATCGCCCATTTTCCGCGAGGAAAAGCTGGTCATTCGAAGCAATAAGTAAACCATTACCACGGGCAATTTCGAAAAGGCCGTTTAGCTTGGAGCTTCGCCCCTCCGTCATATACCAGCGCAGAAGCTGTTCGCTTTCTCACGCTAACAACACACCACAGTGATGCACAAAAACCAGCAGGTCCTAATACACACGAAACAGTCCATAAGCTGTTGGTCCACTTTTAGCTGCTCCTCACTGTCCATGTTTCCCTCTAAACTCAGACCCACCGGATTTCTACGGTCTCCGGTCTACACTTGGGCATGTCGAACCGTTCTACAAATGTGTCTATATGGGGTGGATTCTAGCTTCCCCTGCATCCTAGCTAGGAGTAAAAAAACCGCTGTTACTCACCACTGTCGCTTTAGCAAACTGTAGCCGATAGCAAATTTGAGCTTGAGCTGCCAGATTTTCGCACTTTCGTCCTCCACTTTTCGCCCGCTGCGTTTGTTAGAACAAGTTCATTTCATTAGATCTATATTCAAGTATCAGGTTAGATTGCGGAATTTTCCCGCCGCTTCCTTATCAGATTGCAGACGTGTCTCGCGTTCCACTCTGGCGAGCCAGACCCGGAAAACTGCGTTCTACAGCCTCGTCCCGCCCAACTCCGCCCTCCACAGAGCTGGCCAGTTAAAAGAAAGTGGGCATACGGGGAGTGGGGGCCATAGTGGAAGAGCCACCCCAATGAGGCGTTTCAGGCAGAGACTTCAATGGACTACAGATGGGGTTTTTTGAGGATGGCAGTATGAGCTAAATAAGGACCCTGTTTGGGTACTCCTGGGGAGTCCAAGATCAAAATATAACCTTGGAAATATAGCATCCGAGGTCCCCTTTAACATTCAGGGCAGTATATTACATGTGCATTTACTTCAATTATTGGTCATAGATTATCAGCCTGAATGACATTTTTTTTTTTTTTTCAAAACAAAAAGAAAAAAAATACTACCTCTAAAAAACCTAACAAGAACCTAAACATATAGGGAGTGAGATATGGTTGCTGTTACACACACTGTGTATTATCCAAGATTAACAGAGTCAAAGTCTGGTCTGCGTGGTATTATATAGTCCATCCATTTCTTCCATCGTGAAACAAACAAGTCCCTCTTGAAATTCACATCTGCGGTCATTCTCTCCATCCTGTAGATGTCCATCGTGATGTCCACCCACATGTTCAAAGTTGGACGGTCTTGTGAGAGCCATTTTTTTGTGAGGGCCTTTTTTCCTGCCACCAACAAAATGCTAAACAAATATTTGTCCTTCTTTGGCCATCCTTCGGGCATGAGTCCAAAAAATAAAATCTTACTTTCTAGAGGCAACTGGGTTCCAAAAATATCTTGTATTGCTTCATGTATTCCCTTCCAGTAGGTTTTAATAACTTGACAGCCCCAAAAAACATGATAATGGTTTGCATTTATATTTCCACAGTTTCTCCAGCAAGCTGGGATGTTACCTTCATAATGAAATTTTTGGTAAGGTGTAATAAAATATCTTTTCAGGCTTTTCCAACCAAACTCCCTCCAACTCTGCAAGCTGCTACATTTCCACTGATGTGTCCATATCATCATCCACTCTTCCTCCGTTATATTTATTCCTCCCTCCATTTCCCATTTTTTTTAATATATAGGGTTGAGTGTTTTTTCTTGTTTATCAGCCCTTTATATAGACCTGAGATAATGCCTCTATCCCTGATTGAACTATATGCTCTTTTAAACAGGTTTAACAGCTGTTTGCTTGATTCTGCTACACATTTTATCTTGTCATTGACAAAATGTCTCATCTGTAAGTAACGATAAAAATCCTGCGCTTATAATGAGTATATCTCTTTAATCCTTTCAAAACTAAGTAGTGTACCTTCTTTCATTATCGTTCATACAGCCGTTATTCCTTTGTATGTCCAATCTTCGAATCTGATGTCTAATTTATTTGGAGCAAACTGTGTATCATATGCACACCACTTAAGAAGCGCAATATCTCCTTCTAATTTGTATTCTGTTATCACTGTTTTCCAAATTTTAAAGGTCCGCTTGATCCATGGGTTTTCTACTGACTCAATAAGGTCTTGTAGGCTACTATCAGCTATAATTGCTTGTATGGGAGTGGAGGTCAGGCCCTCTTCAATACTTCTCCACTGAGCATCATATGAAGGATTACACCAGCATATCATAGGCCTTAATTGTGCTGCCCAATAATAATCTCTGAGAGAGGGTAGACCCCACCCCCCCTTTGCTTTAGCCAGTTGTAGAGTTTTAAATCGGATTCAGGGTCTTTTACCTTGCCATATGGATCTGGACAAAATTTTGTCCCATTCATTAAATTGTTTTTGGCTTATTTCTATTGGCAGGGTTTGAAATAAATATAATAATTTGGGTAGTATATTCATTTTAATGGAATCTATTCTTGAGCTAAAATTTAGAAACGGGATTAGATTCCATCTCGCTATATCCTCTTTAATTACTTTTTCGTATTGGTGAGTAATTGCGTTTTAATAGTTCTGTTAGATCCTTTGGTATTGTAACTCCCAGATATTTAAAATATTCCGTTTGCCATGCTAGATGGTACTTACTCTTAATTTCTTCTGGTGGGCTATAATTGTATTCAAGCAGTTGTGTTTTATTTATATTAATTTTGTATCCCGATAATTGACCAAAGTATTCAAATGATTGCATTAATTTAGGTAAAGAGTTTGTTGGTTGGCTCAGAAAGATCAAAATATCATCTGCATAACAGGCTAATTTATGCTCCTTTCCATGAATATTAACGCCTTTTATTTCTTTGTTTTGCCTTATATATTGAGCAAATGGTTCCAAATATAAAGCAAATAATAGTGGTGAACATGCACAACCCTGCCTTGTTCCTCTTTCCAAAACAATACTTTTTGATAGATATCCGTTAACTTTAATTCTCGCAGTAGGCCTGTTATATAGTGCTTGTATTGTTTTAATTATTGTTTCATGTAGGCTGAATCTATATAGGACTCGATAAAGAAAGTTCCAGTTCACTGAATCGAATGCCTTTTCCGCATCTATACTAATTACCATTGCTGCAATTTTATTCTTTTGAATGTGATTAATAATGTGTAATGTACGTCGTATGTTATCCTGCGTTTGGCGCTCCCGGATAAAGCCTGTCTGGTCATTATGTATAAAACTTGGTAAGAACTTTTCCAATCGTCTGGCCATGATAGATGTAAACAGTCTCTAATCTATATTAAGAGCTGATATTGGTCTATACGATCTACACTCTAATTTATCTTTATTTTCTTTTGGAATGGCAGAGATTATTGCTTCTTTCCAGCTGGGTGGTGTTTGTGCCTTATTTAGAACCCAATTCAAAGTAGTAAGCATCACTGGTATTAATTCTTCTTTTAGCTCCTTGTACTATTCTGCCGTATAGCCATCCGATCCTGGTGATTTATTTAAGTTTCCCTATTGCCATTTTTAATTCCTTTTCTGTTATGTCCTCAGTCATTACTTTATTGCATTCTTCATTTAATACTGGCAACTTCAGAGAGTCCAGAAAACTGTCTATTTCAGCTATGCTGCCCCCTGCCTTTTTAGAGTAAAGAGTCTGATAAAATGTTTCAAAGGCTCCCTGAATTTCTTTCAATTTACTTTTTATTTTTTTTTGTAACTGGATCCTTAGTTTTGTGGATTGTGTTTTGTGCTATTTTCTTTTTAAGCTTCCAGGCCAAAACTTTCATTGATTTAGATCCACCTTCATAATATCTTTGTTTAGACATATTGAATTTTCAATGACTTGTATCACCAAAACTGCTTCACTGCTTAGGATTGTACAAAGTATTACAGGAAGTCTTATAAATGTATGTGAACTTTTATTTACTAACCTTGACATTGACCTTCAATGATTCAAAGGTCAAATTTCACATGAAATTTCCATAACTTGTATCATCACTATAAGATTGCTTGCCAGTAAGCTACAGGACCCTTGGTCCTATTTTTGTAAATTACAATCATCAATAAAACATGACAATAAGGGAAAAAAATTAAATGAACCCTGTTCAAAAGTGGAATACCCATAGTTCTTAATATTTAGTATTTCCCCCTTTAGCATGAATAATAGCGTGCAGTCTTTTGTGATAGTTGTGAAAGGGGCCCCTAATTCTCTCAGGTGGCATAGCTGCCCATTCTTCCTTGGAAAATGCCTCCAGCTCCTGCAAATTCTTTGGTCGTCTTGCATGAACTGCACGTTTGAGACCTCCCCAAAGTGGCTCAATGATATTGAGGTCAGGAGATAGTGATGGTTAATCAAGAACCTTCACTTTTCTCTTCTGTAACCACTGGACGGTCAACTTGACCTTGTCCTTTGGATCTTTGTCATGCTGGAAAGTTCAATTGCGCCTCATACGCAGCTTTTGTGCTGAAAAATGCAAATTTTCTGCCAGTATTTTCTGATGGCATGCTGCATTCTTCTTGCCATCAATTGTCGCGAGATTCCCTGTGTTATAATAAAAGACTTCTCATGATCACTGTCCTCAAATAAAAGACAAGTTTTTGGCAAAATTTGTCATATTTTCAAAATAATTGGCAACATTTCACAAATTCAGCTAGGGTATGCAAACCTTTGAGCACAACCGTATGTATTAAATGTCAACATTAATTTTAGTCAATTTTACTTCAAATGAATTATTTCTATGAATATTTATAGTGAAAGACCAAGAGGATAAACACCAAAGCCATTTTTTTCACAGCTTGTTTTGCTCATATTCACTGAAGGTGCCAATAATTCTTGAGAGAACAGTAAACATAAAAAACATAAAATATTTGAAAGTACTGGGACAGTTGCAGTAACTGTTTGAATAGCGCACCTGCATTTGTGACACTTTTGCCCACTGGGTCATGTAGTTCTGTGATGTGTCTTGTGGCAGGTGCTGGTACCAGGGAGTGAGCAGCGTTTGCGGCTGCAGCCCCTGCTTCCTGACACACGGTACAGCATCCTCGTCACTGCTGAGTACAGGAATCGAGAGGGTGGCAGTGGCTCTACACAGGGAAAAACTAGTGAGCAACATACACTCACCCAATCTGTCTCTCCCCTATCTCTTTCTCTCTTTATTGCTCTTTTACCATCTCTGTATTTCTGAATCGATTTATCTATCCCTGTGTCTATATCTCTCTGTCAGTCTATCACTCTTTATCCATCACTCTGAATCTATCTCTGTCATTCTCTTAAAGGAGAAGAAAACCCCTGTTTCCGCTCTTAGCCAAAAAAGTACGTTCTTCTCGTTCCGTAAATATTTTCTGCAAATTTTTGCAATTTTTATGTACTGAAGAATCAAACCTGAAACCTCTGAAAAACAAGTAATTAGCACAAGTTCATGAATGTTGCCATTCCTATATTTTTGCCAATCCAAAAATACATCGTTTGGCAATATCCGAGATGTTTTGACGTGCTTGCCCACCAAGAAATCAGCTGATCTATATAAAGTGTATACAAATTAGTTTTGATTATCACTCATGCTGCAGCTTCATTTTACGTTGAACGATCTAGATCCAATATTACCAATCATTATCAGAACTTGAGCGACAAAATCAGTGGTCATGTCTCTATGTGCGGCTGTTGATTGCTCCAACGAAAAGGGAAACTCGGACCTACCCGTGGGCATAAGCTTGCACTGATTTTCCTTGGTGAAGACTGACTTGATAAGATAGAGGTGCCCACAGAATATCCCTTTAAAACAACAGTTAGTCCTGGCTAGTTCACAATAAACTTCCTTCACTGACATGTTTTCCAATTATAGTAATAATCCATTGGCAATTTAGGCAATTTAGGACAGGGCTTCTCTTCCTCATGTGATCTAACAGCAACAAAAATAGGCTAAATTCAGTACAGGAAAAGAATTCAATCAAAAATAGGCCCAAGCTTTACGAAAGATAAACTGCTCTGAAACTTCCGCGCTACCTTTTTTCCGCACATCAGGCGATTTAACTTGCGCTTCATGATCGTTTAAACTGTTTAAATGAACTGAAAGACCATTTAAAATGTCTCCATGCAATTTCATAGCTTCTGGCCCCGGAGAAAAGAGAAGCGTGAGAATTCTGGAGTCGTAATAAGTTTCCATGTTACCACTGGAGAAATCTACCGAAACGTACCAGAAACTGAAAAACTTCAGTGCACAAGGACCTCAATTCTGCCCGATAATCTCTTAAATACACGTTGATTGAATAATTACTGATCCGCGGACTGCGACTGATTCCAATGAAATTTCGCCTTTCACTCTCGGTACACTGTGGGTTGATTAAAACGTGGAACTCGGCAATTAAATATAATTTTATTTTCTGAAATAAAATGATAAAGTGTGAGATTGCTGACTACTGCGTGAGAATGTGATATGCCACTTAAAAGCGTGAGACTCATGCCACATGCGTGAGAGTTTGCAGGTATGCAATTTTGAATGACGCAGATTTAAATCCACCAAATTACCTGTCCTCTTTGATTGATTGTTTTCAACAGGGAGAAATAGCAACTCCGGATAGTGTGGAGTGTTCTCGGATTAAAAATATTGATAATTATGAAAAAGATTGAGCACAAGTCAGGACAAATAACTATTTTAAATAGGTGTCCTGTGCCCCACCAAATTTGCAGTTCTCGCTCCGCCACTGGTTTTATTTAATTTATGACCTCTGTGCGCTCAAAAGTTCAGGTGTCCGGGTGACACAGCAAGCTTCCCCGATTCCAACAAACATAGCACACCGTACACGGCATATAAATCTGGTCTTCTCCAGCTGATTTAGTCATTAAAAACATTTTACAAAAAATACCCAGGAACATATTTGAATAGTCTGGGCAGTATACTTTTATCGGGCAAAAGCTGAAAAAAGAGTTTTCTTTTCCTTTAATCTACAGTGGGCTCCAAAATGACTGGTACCCCTGACTGGCAAAACACAAAAATACTTTGAAAAATTTAGAAAAATGTTTATAGAGAAACTCTAAATAACATCTTGTAAGAAATACTGTACAATATAATTGTTCCAAAAAACCAACCAAAATCAATTACTGATTTAATTAAAAATCAATTTCCTCCAAGTCAAGGTTTCGCAATTAATGGCACCCTTAAAAATTATTGTAAAGAACATCTACAAAAATTAAACCAGATATTAAGTTCCACCTGTTTAAGTTTTATCAATGTGTTAAGGAACTATATTAAGCCATTACATCACTAATAACACATGCAATATCCCTTTGTCATCCAACACCATGAAGAAAACGAAACAACTGTCAGTTTAAAAGAGGCAGATAGTCATAGGCCTTCATAAATCTGGTAATGGCTAGAAGAAGATTCACAAATGCTTGAATATACCACTGAGCACTGTCAGGGCAATTATGAAAAAATTCCAAAGATATGGAACTGCTGAAAACCTCAAGGGTAGATGACACAACTGCATTTTGGCCCCAGGACAAGTGAGAAGAATGGTGAGAGAAGCAACGAAATTCCCTAGAATCACTGTGAAGGAATTGCCGGCCTTGGTGGCATTTTGGGGTCATCAATTTTCAAAAAGCACTGTTGGTTAATTAATAAAAAACCAAGAACGATGTCCTGATGAAGAAGCAGACTTCGATGTTCGTCGCAAGAGCAGGAAAAAGTTTATTACACAGCCGACCGTGGGAACAACTGCATGATGCAGTTCAAAATTAATTTATTTCGTAAGAAACTTTATACATGTAAAAGTACAGACATTTGCAGATGATTTCTTTAATGTTATCAGGAGTTGTTGCTGATTGGTCCTGGGGTTTATACATTGATAAAAGGGATACTCTATAATTGGGCCTCACCTGAACCTTTCAACTTAATTGGTTCAATAGACTCCCAACCCTCGGAAGTAAGCTCCATATGTGGGCATACGGAACCTCCAACTAAAAGGCGCTAGTGCGTATTGTGTCCTGTTGGAACTGAAGACAAATGGAGATCCCGGGTGGAATTAGCAAATAGGTGATATGCCCTGTCGGACCCGACGGCCTCTTTTTATTTCCTAATTCACATTCAATACCTATTGATCAAACCGTCTGGCTCACCTCATATTGCTAATACCCAAAAATCCTGTTTCCCAACAGCACCATCAGGTGCCACCTCCACAATCACAGGTTTTTTGAAAGGGTTGCCAGAAGAAAGCCTTTTCTGACAAGAAGACAGAGTAAAGCCCTTGGAGTTTGCCAAATGCCATTTAAATGATGACTGGAACAAGATGCTTTGGTGAGAAGAGACCGAAATTGTGTGTTTCGGTCAGATAAATCATCGGCATGTTTGGCGTTGAAACAGAGATGCATTCAAGGAGAAGCACCCCATACACACGGTGAAATAGGATGGTGGGTCAGTCATGTTTTGGGGCGGTCTGAATTCAAGAGGTCCAGGGATACTGGTTCAGATTAATAAACTAATGTATTTCACCAAGTATCACGATATTTTGGCTGACAATCTGGTTGCCTCCGCTAGAAGGCTGGGACTTAGCCGTTGGTGGACTTTCCAACAAGACAATGCCCGAAAGCATACCGCAAGATCCACACAGAAATGCTTCCGTGAAAACAAAATCAACGTTTTGCAATGGACATCTCAGTCGCCTCACCTCAATCCATTTGAAACCCCTGTGGGCTGAGTTGAAGAGGGCAGTTGAATAACGCAATCCCAAGAATGTGAGGGATTTTGAAAGGATCTTCATGGAGGAATGGTCCAAAAATCCCCCCAAATGCATGCCATAACCTTGTCAAAAATGACAGGAAAAGACTCCATGCTCTTATCCTTGCCTAGAGGTGGTTGCACTAAGTACTAAATGAAGGGTACCAATTACTATGAAACCTTCCAGGCGTCAAGTTCCTATTTTTTCCTATTTTTCGGGGCAATTCCTATTTACTCCTATTTTCCAAAGAAACTCCTACTTTTTCCTATTTTTCACACTGATCACAAAGAAAATTACATCAATTTCCGACATATGTACATGTATTTTGTTGCAGATATTTTTACATCTTGGCGGGCAGTTTTGAGTTGATGCGGATCTTTTGCATGCCGTGAACAGATTTTGCAACCGTGGTACCACTGTGATCTATAGATTGTTTGTGAAGATGAATGACGCGTCTCCACTTCTTGGCGCTATACAAAAATGGGGCCAAAGCTGCCGGATGGCTCACTCAGATAAGCATCGCGTTGCGAAGCAGAAGTGACCATCACGGTGCGGGTTCGATCCCAGCCTCGTACCAGCCAGCAGTGGTCGGCAGCTCTTTTCAGCAGTAGCGCACAATTGGCCAATGCACTACAGGGATGCAAATTGAGAAGGGTCTGCCAATACACCCACTCCGCTTCGAGGTTGTAAGCACATCCCCTCTATTTTCATATATCCTGGGTGGCGCTTTAGTGTTGGCGTACAACACCGCCTCATGTACAGCAACTAGAAACCGGTCCGACTCTGACCGAAGGCTTGTTAAAGGGTTCGCACGTTCAGATTTGTATCTAAGGAGAGTTGCATGAGGCGAAAATACATTTGCTGCTTTCCTTGTTCTTGGCAGCTCATTGCTCAGCTCTCATACCAATGTCCGGCACTAGCTAGATAGCTAGGTAGCAATATTATGGGTGATGGGCATCTGATGGCAAGTTATGGAGTACCAAAGACGGGAAATCAACGCAAGACATTCCGTAGGGGTGTACTTTCTGGTTGGGGCATTAACAACCCCTAGTAGTGACAAAAACATTAAGGAATACTGGCAGCTATTTTGGTAGACTAAGCAGACAGAGCAAAATATCACACATATTTTTCCCCTAAACTATATGGCACTCAATCAGTACAATTTTCAATTCACCAAAGGTCTTGCGATTATTTCAACGTGGCATTGAAGTGATCAAGATAAACATTTATTGTAAAAAAGTGACCTTTTTTGAGGTCTCTGCCAGTTGTCCTCTTGGTGTTGCTTGGTAAAAAAGGGAAAACATTCATGACAGCTCTCCTCCTGTCCCAAGCAAGCTCAATGAGAAAACTCTGAGAGGACTTTAAATAATTAAAACCCCAATTCCGAAATAGTTGGAACAAAGTGTAAATTGTGAATAAAATCAAAACGAAATGACTTTCAAATCACACCAGCCAGTACTTTATAGAGATTTTATAGAGATAACATGGTAAATGTTGAAAGTGAGAAATTTTACAATTTTATCCACAAAATGAGCTCATTTCAAATTTGATGGCTGCTACAGGTCTCAAAAAAAAAAAAAAAAAAAAAAAATGGGACAGGGGCCTGTTTACCGTGGTGTAGCAACCCCTCTTCTTTTTAACACTGTTATGGCCCCAATTTGTTATGGCGTCGATTTGTTATGGCGTCACGGACAGCAAGGGATGACAGACAAAATTGTTAAACTTCAACAGATTTAATTAAACAAACATATAGAACTAATCTACACCCTACACTACTGACCAAGATTGAAATAAAATAAAAAAATAAGATATTTACAGTTCCCTGTAATGGAGATGGGCTGCTCTGTTGTGATGTCCTGGGACAGGAAAATGCTCCAACACAGGCAAAAATCCACAAAAAGCTTAAAAGGTCTTGAAAGGAGTGACAGGTCTGGTCAAATGTATCCTTCTTGCAATTTCTCCTCCTACTACACACTCTCGATTTTTCTCCTTATATACTCTTGTCCAGCCCCCTCCCATTTCTGGGACTTTCCCCTCTGGGCATGCCCTGGACATGCCCAACCTAGCTTCAGACTGGGCTTCACAAAAAAAAAGTCAATACTGCCATCTAGTGGCTATTTACCACATTACACCTCCATTCCAAAAGGGAAAAATTTTGACTTAAAAAGGCAAAATTTTTCTTTTCAATACAAAAAATGGTAAAGTAGACACTTGTATATATACATATACATATAATACAATATGCTAATAAACACAGGTGATATATATACACATATTCAAACACGGATAAGCAATCGGCAATTACATTGTCAGCACCCTTTACATGCTTAATTTCCAAGTCAAACTCTTGTAAAATCAAACTCCAATTCAACAATCTCCGATTTTTGTTTTTCATCTTACTCAAAAACATTAACGGATTGTGGTCAGTATATACAATCATTGGCTTTTTGCCCCTGTACAAACATAGACCTCAAAGTGTTGTACGGATAGAACCAGAGCCAACAGCTCCTTCTCAATTGTGGAATAGTTCTTTTTGGTGGCGATTGAACTTCCTGGAGAAGTATGCCACGGGATGCTCAATGTCATCAGAGTCACTTCTCTGTAGGAGCACAGATCCACAAGCTTGGTCGCTAGCATCGACCGCTATGGAGAACGGTTTGTTGAAGTCAGGAGATTTGAGCACGGGAAGTGACACAGCAGAGACTTCAGGCGATCGAAGGCTCTTTGGCATGCTTCATCCCAAGTGAACTTTACGCCTTTCTTCAGTTGGTTGGTGAGACTGAGAGCAATCTCAGCAAAGTTCTTGCAGAACTTGCGGTAGTACCCGATCATTCCAAGGAAGCGGCGCAAAGCTTTTTTTTTTTTTTTTACTGGAAAGTCCATGATGGCTTGGACTTTAGCATTTATGGGTGCCACCTTACCCTGGCCTATGACGTAGCCAAGATACGTGACAGTAGCACAACCAAAGTCACTCTTGTTCAGGTTAACAGTCAGGTTAGCCTGGGTCAAGCGCTGGAACAACGTCTCTACATCTTTCAGATGTTCTTCCCAGGAGTCACTCCATGTGATCAGGTCGTCGATGTACGCACCCGTGTGTGGCAATCCGGCGATTGTAGACTGTATCATCCTTTGGAACGTGGCTGGGGCATTTTTCATGCCAAAGGGTAGGACTTCATACTGGTATAACCCAGATGGTGTGGCAAAAGCAGAGATGCTCTTGGCCCTCTCAGTTAAAGGCACACACCAATAACCATTCAATAAATCAATCTTGGTCAGAAACTTTGCTTGCCCTACTCTATCGATACAATCATCAATCCTAGGTATTGGAAACACATCAGTTCTAGTTACAGCATTGACTTTGCGATAATCTGTACAGAATCTAGTACTTCCATCAGGTTTTGGAACTAGAACACAGGGTGAACTCCAATCGGAGTTAGAGGGTCTGATAATATCATGTTCTAACATGTACTCAACCTCTTTCTCAGCAATCTTTCTCTTTTTCAGGATTCATCCGCACGGATGCTGTTTTATTGGTTTGGCATCACCAACATCGACATCATGAGGGGCTATAGAAACTCTCTTTGGAACATCGAAATAGATCTTTATATTTCTTGATCAACCTCTCAAACTGATCTTTCTGTGAGGGTTCTAAGTGCTGGAGTTTTACATCAAGATTTTGCAACACTTCAGAATTTGACAATTTACATGAAAGAACTTCAGCTTTAATTCTAGGTTCATCATCTTGAAACTGCCCCTCATCTTCACAAGTCTCGCCATAGGAGGATCTGAAGTGACAGCTGCAACCCTGGCATTCCTATCATGATAAGGCTTCAGCATGTTAATGTGACACAACTGTTTTGGCTTTCTCCTATCTGGAGTCTTCACAATGTAATTGAGATCATTGAGTTTTGTCAGAATTTCATAAGGACCATGAAATCTAGCCTGCAATGGATTAGACTGCAAGGAAACAACACAAGGACCTTGTCTCCTGGTTTAAACTCACGGCCTCTAGCCTTATGATCATACCAAGTTTTCATTTTTCCCTGACTTGCTTTCAAGTTCTCTTTGGCTAGGTCACAAGCTGCATGCAGTCTTTCCTTGAACTTGCTAACATAGTCTAACAGACTGATATGCGGCTCTTTCTCTTGCCATTGTTCACTCAACAACAGCAAAGGTCCTCTCACTTCATGGCCAAACACTAGCTCAAACGGACTGAATCCAGTAGACTCCTGCACTGCTTCCCTAGCTGCAAACAACAGCAAATGAACACCTTCATCCCAGTCTTTCTCATGGTCATAACAATAAGTCCTCATCATTGTCTTGAGAGTGGAATGAAACCGCTCTAAGGCACCCTGACTCTCTGGATGATAGGCACTGGAAAGAATCTGCTTCGCACCTAGTTCATACACAACCTGCTGAAACAATCCGAAGTGAAATTGCTACCTTGATCTGACTGAATTTCCCTGGGAAGGCCAAACAACGTGAAGAACTTTATCAAAGCCTTCAAAATGGCAGTTGCCTTGATGTTGCGTAGAGGATGGCTTCAGGAATCTGGTAGATGCACACATGATTGTCAACAAGTACTGATTTCCAGATCTAGTCTTGGGTAATGGACCAACACAATCAACAATGACCTTGGAGAAGGGCTCCCAAATGCTGGGATAGGCTGCAATGGAGCTATGGGTGGGTCTAACTGGTGTTTTCCAACTACCTGACAAGTGTGACAGGTTTTGCAAAAGTTGGAAACATTTTTCCGAAGTCCAGGCCAGAAGAAGTGTTTCATAATCTTGTCAACAGTCTTGTTAACACCAAGATGACCTCCTAAAGGCAAACTATGAGCCATTGTTAAGATCTCATTCCTGTAGACCTTGAACAACAATTTGCTTGACCACTGCCCAATCTGCATTGGCAGGGATATCAGGAGGGCGCCACTTCTGCATCAACACTCCATCCTTGAGATAATACCCAACTGGAACTGCGCCTATTTCTTCATCAGGAAGGGCTCTCTTTTTAGTACACAAATTTCAGGATCATTAGTTTGCTCCTGAATCAACCGCTTTCTGGACAGAGACAAGTCTCCAGACACATCAGAATCACCAGACCCATCTGGCTGGCTGAATAGAGAACTGATAAAAGTGTCTGATAAGTCCTCAAACGGAGAAACCATATTAGGCTGAACAGAGTCATGAGGCGAACCACCTGAGTCATGACTATTCAAGGTGCTGGACGGCACCACATCATCTTCTTCTTGGGCCTTCTTGGCCATAGCACGAGTCACTGCACAGGAAGGATACAGAGATGGGTCTTCATCGCCATCTTCAGTGCTTGTGAAGTAAGATGAACAGGGGAACTACATTGCCCCCAGCCAGGTCATTGCCTAGCAACAGAGAAACACCCTTGATAGGTAGACTTGACATAAGTCCCACCTTTACCTGTCCTGTAACTAAATCTGACTTCAAGAATACAGAGCGCAGGGGGTACAGATACAGTCCTCCCTTCAATACCTTGTACAAGTATGAAATCCCCAGAAGCGGTCTCATCACGTAACTCCAAGGAGTCCATCAACAAAAGTGACTGAGAAGCTCCGGTATCCCTTAGGATATATATGGGGACAGGAGGAGAATGCTCATTCAGAGCCACAAATCCCTCTGACACAAATGGAAGGAATTCCTCCCTCACAAAGTCAGCAGTATCAGGCTGCTTAGCCTCACAAGGAGCAGGCAATTTAGCAGATTGGTCATCTACTACAAGGGTTTCTAACCTTGTCTTCACAAAAGGCATTGGGTTTGGTATCCTTTTCTTGTTCTTTCTTAGCTTTAAGGAACCAACAGTTAGTTGTAACATGACCAGATTTCTTGCAATAATTGCAAACTAGACCACTTTTGTCACTGTCAGCTTTCACACTTTGTTCAGACCTTTTACTGGATTTCTGAGCACCATCACCAGATTTGTCTTTGTCTTTGGGTGAGGAATCTTGGGTATCACCGTTACCTTTCTTCTGAAATTGGGACCATCTATTGTTACTGCTAGACTGAAATTTGGACTTATGTGAGAACATATTCGTCTGCAAACTTGGCAGCTGATTGCAAATTCAGTGCTTGCTTCTCATTAAGGTAGGTCTTAATATCATCCTTGACACAGTTCTTGAATTCTTCAACTAACACCATCTCTTTTAGTGAGTTGAAATCATCCTTGACCTCCATAGAAGTACACCAGCGCTCAAAAGCAAACCTTCTTCTCGTTAGCAAATTCCACATAAGTCTGATTGTCAGATTTCTTCAGACCTCTGAATTTCTGTCGGTAAGCCTCTGAACCAACTCATAAGCTGTCAAAATAACCTTTTGACAACCTCATAATCAGAGGAATCATCTGCAGACAAAGCCGAATAGGCTTGTTGAGCTTTTACCCTTGAGGACAGTTTGCAACATCAGAGGCCAGTGTTCCTTTGGCCACTGACAACTCTTAGCTACCTTCTCGAAGCACTGGAAATACTTCTCAACCTCCTTCTCTGAGAATGGAGGCACCAGCTTTACCTCCTGGCTAGCCCGAAATTTGTTTTCACCTTGAATTTTGATTTTTAGTAGCTCCATTTGGAGCCTTTCTTCCCTGTCTAATTTTTTTCTAAATCGAAATCTCTCTGTCTCTGTCTCTCTCTTTCTGCTCTTTCCTCTTTCTCTCTCTCAAATTCTCTTTGTTTTTCTTTTTTTTTCCTCAATTTCTTTTCTCTCTTTCTCTCTCTCAAATTCTCTTTGTTTTTCTTTTTTCCTCAATTTCTTTTCTCTTTCTCTCTCTCAAATTCTCTTTGTTTTTCTTTTTTTCCTCAATTTCTAGCATTTTTAATTTAAGTTCCAATTCTACATTTGGATTTTCCACCGGAAACTGTTCCAGATCTCCTGGTGCAAACACATTTTCATCAATGTAATATTCAACAATCTCTCTAGCCAGTCTTGCTTTTCGCATGGCTGGTTTTACCTCTGTCAGCTCTAACTGTCTGCATATTTCTAGCAGTTCTGTCTTTTTAAAAGACTTCAAAACCTCTACGGTTGGTGATGCCAAGAAATCATCCATTGCCGTTGATCTGCCAATATATATCTAGGAAAATTCAAAAAACAATTTCACAATTTTCAATAAATGACTCGCACTATGGTCTACCCCGGACCCGAGCCCCCAATTTGTTATGGCCCCAATTTGTTATGGCGTCGATTTGTTATGGCGTCACGGACAGCAAGGGATGACAGACAAAATTGTTAAACTTCAACAGATTTAATTAAACAAACATATAGAACTAATCTACACCCTACACTACTGACCAAGATTGAAATAAAATAAAAAAATAAGATATTTACAGTTCCCTGTAATGGAGATGGGCTGCTCTGTTGTGATGTCCTGGGACAGGAAAATGCTCCAACACAGGCAAAAATCCGCAAAAATCCACAAAAAGCTTAAAAGGTCTTGAAAGGAGTGACAGGTCTGGTCAAATGTATCCTTCTTGCAATTTCTCCTCCTACTACACACTCTCGATTTTTCTCCTTATATACTCTTGTCCAGCCCCCTCCCATTTCTGGGACTTTCCCCTCTGGGCATGCCCTGGACATGCCCAACCTAGCTTCAGACTGGGCTTCACAAAAAAAAAAGTCAATACTGCCATCTAGTGGCTATTTACCACATTACATTACAACACATTGGGAGCCGTCTGGGCATTGAGGAGACAAGTTTCTTGAGTTCACTTTTTATTACAGACTTCCAGCTGCTGGAGAGTTTTTGGAGGAACAGATTTTTTTTAGAGAATCCTTAATTTTTCGTTTAATTCCAGAAATGTTTCTCAATTGGTGATGATGTTATGAACAGGCCAGATGATAAGATTCTTCAAAGCCATGCTGTTGTAATTTGACGTATGAGGAACATTGTTTGTCTGAAAAATCAAAAGGTTCCCTGGAGAAACTGAAAAATCGCTCTGGAGGACATATGTTGCTCTTAAACTGGATGCCTTTCAGCATTCATGGTGCTTTTTAAAACATGCAAGACCCACACCATATACACTAATCATCCCCATACCATCATGATTGCTGGCTTTTGACTGAATACTAAATGGGCCCAGGAATTTCACTTTAGTCTTTAAACACAAGGATCGGCCATGCCATCCACAGATGCCACCTGCAAACATTTTTATCAGGCCCAAAAAAGGAAGCCATTGTCATGCATTATCCAGAAGCGTTTCAGATGGCATATGTTCTGTAGGCCTGTGTTTAAGGCTTTTTATTCCTGGACCCATTTAGTAAAGTGGCAAAGTGTCCTGTGGTCAGATGAGTCCAAATTTGACATTCCGTCATAACATGGAAATCATGGGTTTCTCTGTCCTTTTTGGGTTAAAGAACTGAGAAAGACCACCTTCTCCTGTTAAAGTCCTTGGTCAGATGAGTCTCAGTTCAAAAAGCCAGCATCTCTCCTCTGGGTATGGGGATACATTAGTGATGGTATGGGGATACATATGGTGTGGGACACTTGCATGTTTTAAAAAGCATTATGAATGCTGAAAGGTATATAAAGGTTTTAGAGCAACATATGCTCCCCTCCAGACAACATCTATTGCAGGGAAGGCCTTTTGTATTTCAGCAGGACAATGCAAAACCACATACTGCAGCTATTACAACAGCATGGCTTCGTAGTAGAAGAGTCGGTGTGCTGAACTGGCCTGCCTGCAGTCCTGATCTTTCACCGATTGAGAGCATTTGGCGCATAATTAAGCAAAAAGTCCGTCAAAGGAGACCCAGAACTCTCCAGTAGCTGGAAGCCTGTATTAAACAAGAGTGGGATCAAATTCTAATGGCTAAACTCAAGAAACTTGTCTCCTCAATGCCCAGACGCCTCCACTTTGTGTTACAAAAAAGAGGGGATGCTACTCCATGGTAAACAGGCCCATGTCCCAACTTTTTTGAAACCTGTAGCAGCCATCAAATTTGAAATGAGCTCATTTTGTGGATAAAATTGTAAAATTTCTCAGTTTCAACATTTGCTATGTTATCTCTGTTCTATTGTGAATAAAATACTGGCTGGTGTGATTTGAAAGTCATTGCGTTTTGATTTTATTCACAATTTACACTTTGTCCCAACTATGTCAGAATAGGGGTTGTAAGTTACTTTTAAATTGGGAAAACTTTTATCAACTGTTCAGTATTGTTAAGCTTCATAATGAATGTTCATCATGTAAATAATAGTTGTAAACTTGTATTCAAAAACCAAATCAAAAGTATTTGAATGCAAAATAGAAAAGCTAGTTTATGAATATGGCATCTACCTATGAAAATTATTGAGGCGCCTCGCTTGACACCATCAAAACATCTAACAAACACTCATCAGGATAATCTCTGTCAATGGAAAAGGCAGTATTGGCAATAAAATTATTGCAAAAAATTTTTCAGTTCGTGCGCTGTGCGCGATGACATTGCATATGTCCCAGCCCAGTCTGAAATTAAACCTACATTCTTGGAACTAACCATTCAAAATAAGGTAAATGCATTCCCCTCAATCATGCATTTTAATGCTGGTCCTCACTACCAAGCTAGCTGGATAACGACAGTGGGTCTCATTCATGAAACGTTCGTAAATCTGCGAACAGATTTACACATAAAAGCCTACTCTACTAAAAACCTACTCCGGATTCAGGAACACGTGAACCTGTGTTCGGGAAACTCAGATCTGATCGTAAACACGTGTGTAGATCATGAATGCCAAACGATCGTAAATTGACAGCGCGCTCCCGGTAATCAGCTATTTGCATAAATCTCCGCCCATGAATTGGCAATGAGCACCATAACAGGAGGTGTAGATTGATGCGTCTGGCTTACCTGTCAGTCATGGCACAAGCAAAACGAGAGAGAGAACGAAAGAAGAACTTTTCTGAAGCAGAGATAGAGATTATTTTGAGTGAAGTTGAGTTAAAAAAACACATTTTATTATCATCTGTTAGCAGTGGTGTGACAGGGACAGGCAAAAAGAAGGCTTGGAGGGAGGTGACAGATGCCGTTAATGTTGTCTCTGTAGTCCAAAGAACTATGTCCGAGGTAAAGAGTAAATGGTTTGACATGAAACTAGAGGCAAAGAAACACATAAGCGCACATCAGCCACAGGTTGAGGAGGCTCACAGTCACAACTATCAACTGCAGACGAGCGCGCCGCTGGCATAATTGGGGAGACCTCTCTGTCAGGAATTATACCTGACGGAGACAGCAAAATGCCTCCACTTTTATTTTTTGGAAGTGGCTATTCGCCCACAGCGCTGAATTGGGGGAAAGAGATCGCTATCTGCCCCACAAAGGGGCGACAAGAGAAGCAGTTCTGCTATTCGCACCATGGTGGGACGGATCAGAGAAGCACTTCTGCTATTTTCCCGCAGTTGGGCCAGTAAGAGATTTCATTTTATAATCCGCCCCACTCTCTGATCTTTCGTGCTGAACCGCCGCAAAATAGCCTCTTCGTTTTTTTTTTTTTTTTTTAATTATTATCATCATTCAACATGTAGAAAGAACGTGTAATCTATTGAGTCGATTCACATAGATCATTCACAAACATGAACCTAATCTGGATCTTAAACCTGCCAATTGCCAACTAATTTAACTAAATGTGTTATATTTTTAATCATTTGTCATGTTGAGGCTATATCACGTGTTTCAAAGGCATCTGCGTATTGTGTACATAACAGAGCACAATATGAATTAAAATTGTAATTTACAATAGTGACAAGCATTATTTATATGTGTTCGTAAATTTACACAAGCGCTACACACGGTCGAAAGCATGTGTAGATTTTGTTAGTAGCTACGAACAGATCTGAGCTACTAAAATGTTGATGAATGCGAGATTCACGAAAATTTACGTCTACGAACAGTTTACACACAAATTCGCTCTGCTCGCGTTTCATGAATGAGACCCAGTGATTCTACTGAATCTCAGTTTACTACTTGGGTAGCTTGCTAGCAAACAGTTTTTAGCTACCTTGCAAGATTTGGAAATGGGTCTCCTTAGGACCCTTTGCAAGGGACCGGCAATATTTACTCAAGCTAGCCTTCCTTGGTTTCATGCATGTTTGCAGCACAAATATAAACTTTTTTCTGTCCTATAAGTATTACTTTGATTACCTCGAAGTGGCAGTTCACTTTGCTCATTATTTGTTTGTGATTTTGTGATTTTACTTTTTTAATTTGAGCATTTATTGTCAATAAAATTCCTATTTTTGACATATTTCTGCCTCGTTTTCCTATTTTATTCCTATTTTTTTAAGAAGCCAATTCATATTTTCTAATTTTTCTGTGGGCAGTTGGAACTTGACACCCTGAACCTTGATTTTTTTTTTAATTTATTTTGCATTAAGTAGTTGTTACGATTTTGCTTATTTCCATTGAAACATTAAAGTAAAGTATTACACACATCGGTATATTCCATTTCTCTAAAATTATGCTGTTTGTATTTTTTTTGCACTGTATGTACATTGTTAGTCAGGAGTGCCAGTAATTTTGGAACGCACTGTATTTCTTTCTCTCTCTTTTTGTCTCTGTCACTTTCATTCTTACTCACAGGCATGCGCAAATAAATGCACGTGTGCACACACACACCAAGATGCTTATTTTATGTTGGTGGTGTTGTTGTTGTTGTCATCACTGTTATGTAGACATGCAGGCATATGTGACAGCAAGGGAGACCATCTAACCTGAATAAGACTCATGTTTGAATGTGTTCCCCAGCCAGTCTGCGTGTAAGCAGCGTGAGCGTTGTCCGATCTGATCACTCTAGCCTCTGTGTGTCCTGGAGAACCCCATCAGCAGTAACAGGGTACCGTATTGTCATTCAGTCCGTCAAAGGTGTGTCAGCTCTGTCTCATATCCTGTCTTTGCTCCATGGTTCATCCAGTATCACATACATCATATAAAATTTGCTGACTGCATACAGTGCTGTGAAAAAGTATTTGCCCCCTTACTGATTTCTTTATTTATTTGCATATTTGTCACACTTCAATGTTTCAGATCATCAAACAAATTGTAATATAAGACAAAGGTAATCTGAGTAAATACAAAATGCAGTTTTTAAATGATGATTTCATTTATTTAGGGAAAAAAAGCTGTCCAAACCTACCTGGCCCTATGTGAAAAAGTAATCTGCCCCCCCGTTTTTTTTTTTAGTTCAATTTCACTAGGTACACTCAGGCCTGATTACTGCCAGGCATGTTGAATCAAGAAATCACTTAAATAGAACCTGTCTGACAAAGTGAAGTAGGCTAAAAGATCTCAAAAAGCAACACATCCTGCCCACAGTGTGCTTTAACAAAATGCAGGGTTTAAAAAATTGATCAGGTATTTCCTTGGTACCAAATTTTGACAAGGCCTCCACCATCATAATAAGCTGAAAATTAAAATATTCTTTTGGGAAAATATATCATTATGTACAGTTTGTTGTTATCAGTGAGGCTTCTGCATACATTTAGTCTCATGGATATCCTTTAAAATGTAATCTGGGTAATAGATTATCAAGACAAACAAAATAATATAGTTATGGGCGATTCCATGCCTGTCATACAGGACATTCAGACAGTATTTTACATCCAGAAAATGAAATGATGACTGGCTTTAAAGTGAGCTGTGACCTTTAAATTGTGTTCCCATGCTTCAACATTATTCAATGATCAAACTGATTAATTTCCATTTTTGGGGGGTGAAGCAAGCAAAAATGTGATCTGTTGAACGGGATGCAGAGAAATCACAATTTTTTTTCCCAACAAAGTCTTTTCAAGAACTCTGTGAATTGGCTATTGAAAACTTCTGGAAAATAGTCAAGAAATATTGAAGAGAGTTTGCTGTAATTCAAAAAAAATAAACAAGGCATGAATTCAACAGGGTTTAAAAATTCTCAGGGGGTACCTGTCGTACGGGACAGAAAAAATCTGTCGTACGGGACTCTCTGAATTGAGCTCAGGTTTTTATTGAAGCACTGCCCCCACCTGTAATTGCACTTGAAACTTGAACAGCTAAAGGTAAATAAATAATAACTGATTACTTTGTAACAATTCATGTCCTGTCAGTCAGCTCTGGTCCTGTGATAATTCGGTACCTGTCGTACTGGACAAAATATCTGTCATACGGGACAACAATTATCTGTAAAAACCTATCAACCTTTCCTGCCTCATTATTTACCAACTTCTTTTCTTCAGAACACAGTTTGAAATTCTACTATAACCAACAGCACACAAATCACTAGATAAAGCTCAGAATGATTGAGAAATGACAAGATGTGAACCATGAAACACACTTACTAGTAATACAAATTACTATCGGTTCATCATTCCATTGCGAACTTGGATGCTGCATGGGTGCTTTCACACTAGCTTTTTCACACTAGGGACGCGGGCACGGATCCGAGTACACTTGACCCTTAAGTCCGGTTTATTTGGTAAGAGTGAAAACAAGCATATCGTGCTTGGGCACGGTATGCAAGTCCACTTGGAAGAGGTGGACTCGGGTACGGTTCATCCGTACTCGTACCGAATGTGAAAGCAACCGTATTCGAGCACGGAAGTGGAGTATCACGTTACATCTTAACTATTCGACTCTTTTGTTTTGACACATATAGAGGCAAGAGGATCTCTCTGGTTAAACAAAGAAATTGGGCAGACGAATCTCCCCATCACAGTTTGTAGACATATAGGACTACCCAAAAGAAAAGGTTTCATCAAACTCAGATGAGGGCACATGGAGAAATTCGCCATCCCAAAATGCCAAATTTAACTTTTTCCCTGACTGAAGCACCACCTACATTCTTGCTCCCTCAACATCCCACGCTTATTTTGTGTTGATTACGTAAAGGACGTCCCATGGTATCATCTTATGAATAAATCATCTTGGGCTGTTGAGGGCACAGTCTGGAAAGACCCCTGATATTACAGCTCAAATGACCAAAAGTAGCATCTTGCAGCACCCCCTATAGGACGCGCCCTCGACAGCCCACAAACATTTTCATATTATTGCAAGCCCTACTCACAGTAGATTGACATATTTGAAAATAAAAGTGGGCTGTTGTCAGCGCAATGATATAATTGCATTTGAAAACTGAATTTTTTCAGCGCTCATTTCTCATCTCTGAATCCTTGGCCCTTCTGGTACCCGTAAAAAACAAACCAAATGGTTTTGGCACCTAAAAATTTGCAGTTTTTCTATTGAACCAACCATCTTTCACCAACAAAAATTTTAGACAAATCTGAGACCATCATATATCACCCTCTGCCTGATTCTTAGAAAAACTGGCTCTTAAAAACCACCTAGGTGCATACTGCTCCCTTCTGTATCGGAAATTTGATAAAATAATCCGTACTTGGGCACGGTATGACGTCGCTAGTGTGAAAGCTGACCAGCAGGGGGAGAGGGGAGGGGGAACAATCGTACCGTGGCACGGTACGGAACAATCGTACCTAGTGTGAAAGCGCCCTTAGGCTCAGGGCCTTTGGAGTTTTCAGGGGCAAAAATGTCCTTGCCCAAGTGTTGACAAAGTATTTTGCTCTTTCCTCATTTGAAGGGTTCATTACATGTACTATATTGTTTACATTTTTATTCAGCCAGTCTGACAGTGCATAAAGTGTACACAACCACAGTGCATGCTCATGCATGAGACAGTCAGGACAGTCAACTCTTTTCTGTCTTTCTAATGCAAAAAAAAAAACATGAAATACACAGACATGGCAGATGTTACTTTCACAAATATCTGCGGTGGTGCAGCCCACGCAGTGGTAATTTCGTGCGGTGCAACACCGTGCGCAGCCACTTTGGCAATTTGGTAGACGGACGTGTGCCGAGATGGGTGTGGCGGCGTAGTAGGGGGAGGTGTCACATATTCATCATGACGCAGTGACAATTTTGTGGATAAAGGCTCCGCCGAAAGTGCGCAGAGAGCTCGCCAGCTCCAACCTGGTTTACTCTCTGTGCAGTGGTAATTTGGCTGACCGGCGCACAGTGTGCACACGTCACCGAAACCTCACAGGCAGGTTTCCAGAATGTCAGGCACATTTCAACGCAATAAATAATTACAGCAACCACTATTTCATGTAACTATCTGAATCAGGACATAAATTATAGTATCTATATCGATTGTCCTGATGTCAGATCAAAGGCGGTTGGCACGCGTAATGGAAACTCAACTTGGCTTAATCAACGCAGCTGAATCTGTGATGCAAACTAACAACTTCACATCTTTCTCAGCCAACCACAAACTGCCTCGGCATCAGGCAGTGCGTATATATATATATATATATATATATATATATATATATATTATATATAATGCTTATGTTCTATGCTCAGTAAAAGCGCTTGACACTGGGCCTGGAAAGCGAATTTTTTTCGCACGACTGATTACATTCAAAGTCAATGCAAAGACGCAAATACACGCGTGTATTCGTGTCTTTGCATGGACTTTGAATGTTATCTGTCATGCGAAAAATTTGTTTCGCGTCCAGTGTGCAAGCGGCTTAATATTACTATTATTGTCACTTAGGTTTTATCGTTTTTAGTGGGGGAAAGGAATACAGCCTGATTGCTATGATCTCGTACTGAGTTAAGATCACATATTGAAAATAAATGTGTAACGTATCTTGCATTCTTGTCCATGCATGTTAATCCCAAAATTTTAAGCAGCAACAGGATGTAATAATAGGAACACGCTATCCATCGTTTCTCTTCCCAATGATGCAGGCAGAAGAAATGAATGAGCAACTGTCGTATTTCATTCCAACTACATAAGTTTGAATGATCTGACGTAGTTTCGTTTTGAAATTCCGTTCAAGTTCGCTAATGCTAATAATTCGCGAATGCCCTAGCTAGCCAGCTAACTCATATTCGTAATGCTTAATATAGACGTAAGCGGTGCAGAAAACATGCCTGAAGCAGCAAAGTAAAATGCAACATTAACGCATCATGCAGATATAGGACAGAGGCTTCTTTATTCCAACACTTTAAAGGTGAGGAGAGGAGCTCATTTGATTGGTGAAGATTTGACTCGGCTGTGTTAAACCCACTCACGCCTTCTCTCCTCCCTCTTTGCCACTTGCGCCAGCGGGAGGGACAGAGGCGGGACAGAGGAGTACTTGCACCGGGCACGAAATTGCTAAATACGCCTGGATACACCCCGTTGGCGCGGCGCTAACCCATTCGCCACGCCTGCGCCGCACCTGCGCCTGGTCAACGAATTTAGAGCCCAAAGGCTCTTCTCACATTTGCCAAAAAACATTTTGATGATCCCCTAGACTTTTGGGAAAATATTCTGTGGATTTACGAGACAAAAGTTGAACTTTTTGGAAGGTGTGCATCCTGTTACATCTGGCATAAAACTAACATAACATTTCATAAAAAGAACATCATACCAACAGTCAAACATGATGATGGTATTGAGATGGTCTGAGGTGGCTTTGCTGCTTCAGGACCTGGACAACTTGCTGTAATTGATGGAACCATGAATTCTGCTCTCTATCAGAAAATCCTGAAGGAGAATATCCGACCATCAGTTTGTGACCTCAAGCTCAAATGCACTCGGGTTATGCAGCAGGACAATAATCTGAAACACACCAGCAAGTCCACCTCTGAATGGCTGAAAAAAACAAAATGAAGGTTTTGGAGTGGCAAAGTCAAAGTCCAGACTTAAATCCGATTGAGATGCAGTGGCATGACCTTAAACAGGCCGTTCATGATCAAAAACTCTCCAATGTGGCTGAATTTTAAAAAATTCTGCGAAGAAAAGTGGGCCAAAATTCCTCCACAGCGATGTGAAAGACTCATTGTCAGTTATCGCACACGCTTGATTGCAGTTGTGGTTGCCGAGGGTGGCACAACCAGTTATTTGGTTTAGGGGGCAATTACTTCTTCACATAGGGCCAGCTAGGTTTGGTTAGCTTTTTCCCTCAATAAATGAAATCATCATTTAAAAACTGCATTTTGAATTTACTCATGTTATCTTTGTCTAATATTAAAATTTGTTGGATGATCTGAAACATTGTGAGACAAAAAGAAAGTGTGACAAATATGCAAAAAAACTAGAAATCCGGAAGGGGGCAAATACCTTTTCACAGCACTGTATTTCTTGTCTTAATAACAAATCTTTTTAAGTAGAATTCATCCCTAGCACATAGCACATCTACTCTGTACTTCCCCACCCCAAGGCACCTGTCCTTGCTTCCCATGGGCAGGGTTTCTGTGTTAAACAATCTGAGCAAGGCTGCATTATTTTTCTTTAATTCCAGATTTTATTGTTAATTTTAGCCGTGATTTGTGAAAAATGTTTGCTCATTCTAGAATACTTAGCAACCTGCGTCCAAATTTGAACTTCAAAGTTTGAAGTCAAAGACTGATGTTATTTGGATAAAATACATTCACAGAAAGCATGAAATAAAATTTTCTGGCTGAAGTGTTGGTAATCATTTATTTTTAAAGCTGATCATTTTATAGATATTGATTTCACTGCGGTATAATTGATTTTTTTGTGTAATTAACGCTTATAATTTCCAGAAGATCACTATTAGGGTCACTTCGGAATACGCCAGCACTTCCCATGCAAAACGGACAGTTACCTGGTTTTCTTGAAACCGCTGTTTTCAGTGTAATTGAGTGTAATTTATTGAAGTGTGTGCATGCATGTGTGTTCCCAACTGTCTATCTGCCTGTTCCTGTGTGCTCTTTGCTGCCTACAACTTCTTTCAGACAAACAGAGCCAGCAGGAGGTGGTGGATGGCTCGAGCAACAGTCACTGTTTCTCTGACCTCCAGCCAGAGACAGTGTATCGTATCAGTGTGCACTCTCGGCTTGAAACAGCAGAGGGCGCTGGTGTCACCATCCTCCACTCAACAGGTTTGCCCTCAGTTTGCCTTTTTGCTGGCTGACTGCTCATCGTTTGCCTTTTTGCTGGCTCACTGCTCATCATTTGCCTTGGTTTCTTTAATTCTTTTGCTTTTGATTATCCTTGTTCTTTACTTATGTGCTTGTCTGCCACTGGTGCCGGCTCACTGAGCATCTGGAGAGCAAGATCCTTGATCTTCAGAGCCAGCTGGCCGCAGTACATAGTTCACAATAGGTGGAGTTCCCAGAAGAACTGAGTAGTATGTCTTTTGGAGAGATGGTGTCTGCTCCGCAGGTGGGAAGGGGGGAGACCCCAGAGCAGGCAGGGAGAGAAAGTTGGATGACTGTAGGACGTCAGGGAAGGAAATGACATACAGCTACAGCTTCTCCGTAGGTTGAGGTGTCCAATCGATTCCAGCCCTTGCAGGAACTCAACTTTGCGCCTGACCCTCAGAGTGGAGGGATTGATGAGCCTCAGGGCATCCTGTTGGCCTGTTCCCCCAGAAAAAGGAAGTTAGTTATAGTGGGGAACTCAATTATTAGTGGCATAGACAGCATAGTCAGTTTGTGTGACAAGGAGTCTCCTATGGTGTGTTGCCTGCCTGGTGCCCAGGTAGGAAACCTCTTGGAGCATGTGGGCCAGCTCCTGGCCAGAGCGGAGAGGGATCCAGTGGTCAAGGTCCATGTGGACAAATAAGGGTAGGGTAGGTTTGAAGTTCTGCGAGACAAAGGTGGAGTCCCATTAAGAGCATTTTCTGGCCCAAACCACCGATTGCAAAATAATTTTCAGCATTGATAAACCACCCATGGGGTTCATGAATCCACCAGAGAAACCTGCAAAATCAATTTTCTTTATGACAAAAAATGATATTTTTTAACATCTTTTACTTTTTGGGAGGGGCCACCCATTCTGGAGCCCCACAAAGTGTCACCAATGATAATAATCATGTGCTTATCAATGCACATTGTAGTTGATATATTTTCCTAATGAATGAAAAAAAAAATTTTGAAATTGATATATACTGCCGAGATAGGAAGATATTTGTTCAAAAAATATGTTCAGAAATGGAGATTTCCAACAGCCACGTGTGTAAATGACGGTTCATTTGACAAAGTTCCCAGCCATGACACACTAAGGGAATTAGCTGAAATTGCTGAAAAGGATGCTAGTGATATACAGTTTCCTCTCTTGCACTTAGAGTACCTGAAGACAGTCACATGTGGGGAATACCAGCTCAAGCAGGCACTAGGTTATGTCTCAGAACATCTCACCCCTGATGGAGACTTTGAGTTGTGGATGTGCCAGTGTACACCAAACCTTATCAGAGGTCAGATTCACTCCAGACATTGGTCTCAGACTAAATATAAAGTCTGGATTGAATAAGACTCTTCTGATGAGGATGATCCCCTCAAGGATTATTATTGTGTTTGCCCAACAGGTAAGCGTACTATCGGAATGTGTGCACCTGTGGCCAGCATCCTGTATTATCTTGGATACCACTTCCACCAGTCACAAACAGAGATGCAGCCAAAAACAGCAAAATTCAAATCTTTGATAAATTATAAATTATTTAATTTGTGCGAAATTTAATACAAAAAATGTCATGACATTTCTTGTTGTATGCTATGTTATGTCTATTTACATTGCGTCATTTTTTCAATGATGAATCTTGACTATGTATTATTGAGTGTATTTGTGTCTTAGCCTTAATTGGCTGACTGTGATGTCAGAATGATGTCATTGCCCTACTGCCTTTTTATATACCTGTCAGGGCCATGTAAGTCATTTGCCTGATGAAGATCCTGCTGGGTTGAAACGTTGCCTGCTTTTCCAGTCACTAAAGTGTTGGGAGCTACAACCCAGTGTGCGGACATTTATCATTTTTCGTTTTCAAAGTCTAAAAATAGGCAATACTTTTAAGCATAAACATAATAAGGGTCATAGTTAATAAGAATATTACTGAAAAAACTTAAACTAGAAGAATTAAGTGAGATTCATACTCACACAATCTATTTTGTATCAACACACCCCATTTTAGGGTTTATAACGGACAGTTGATGAAAGTGTTTGGATGAAGATGTTACCGGTATTGACAAACCCTGGTTTTTTCATTGAATATTGGCCATACCCTGGGGCAAATTTCAGCAAATTCCCTTAGTGTGTCATGGCTGGGAACTTTGTCAAATGAACCGTCATTTACACACGTGGCTGTTGGAAATCTCCATTTCTGAACATATTTTTTGAACAAATATCTTCCTATCTCGGCAGTATGACATCAATTTCAACAAATTCTTTTTTTCATTCATTAGGAAAATTTATCAGCTATAATGTGCATTAATAAGCACATGATTATAATCATTAGTGACACTTGGTGGGGCCCCAGAATGGGTGGCCCCTCCCAAAATGTAAAAGATGTTAAAAAATATCATTTTTTGTCATAAAGAAAATTGGTATTGCAGGTTTCTCGGGTGGATTCATGAACCCCATGAGGTGGTTTGTCAATGCTAAAAATTATTTTGAATTTGGTGCTTTGGGCTAGAAAACGCCCTTAATGTAGGGTGACCAGATTTCCTGAAACTAAAACCGGGACACTTTGCGCGTGACCATAGTGTGCGTGCATGTGAGGTTATAGACGCAGATATTAGGCTCAATTTCAGCACGTAAGACTACTGCTCACTACATAGCCTAATGATGTATGAAAAATGATGTATGTTTTTGGTAGGCCTATTTACACATTTAAGATAAAATATGAAAAGACACTGAATGAGTTTCGTGTGGGACTATCTTTATTTTTATGAATTAGCCTGAAGCTGAAGAAAGTTTTGGAAAATACACCAACTGAATGTTTTTTTTTTTTAAACAAAGCATTGTAACACATTATATCTCTTAGATGTCTAGTAGGCTATGTTTGTGTGTGTGTGTGTGTGTGTGTGTGTGTGTGTGTGTGTGTGTGTGTGAGATGTCAACCTCATGGAGCTCCGAAAAAATGACCTCAACACAGAGACAAACGCTCTTCAAATTAGTCAACATATATTTGTTTGAGGAGTGAATTTGCTCCAAAATCGATTTGTTGGCTGACAGCCTGCTGTGGAATTGTGGACAGGTGTCATAAAAATTGGCCCATGTAACAATCATAAATTTTAAGAGATTCTCATGTGGAATTGAAGTCTCTATGCATGGAAGTTTTTCGGCTTTTAAAACGATGAATATAAACAATCATGAAGCGCAAGTTAAATCGCCAGATGTGCGGAAAAGGTAGCACAGAAGTTTCAGAGCAGTTTGTCTTTTGTAAAGCATTGCCCTATTGATAAGCAAATTATTTTTCTGTGCTGAATTTAGCCCATTTCATCGCTGTTAGATCGCATATGGAGAGAAGCCGTGTCTTTAATTGCTATTCAATTGCTTATAACGAATATTGGAAAACCTGTCAATAAAGAAAAATTATTGAGAATTAGCCAGGACAAATTGTTGTCATAAACTAAAGACACCACGCCAAACCACCTGTGGAAGCAGGACGCCGACAGTGGACTCTGTTCAAGTCATGTCAATCGGAAACGCGAACCCTGGAAGTTGGTTTTAATTTCAACCATCCAAGGAAATGTGAGCGAAACTCAAGTTTAGTTCATGTGAACAAGCCACGATGCTCAGTTAAATGCAGTGTGTAACTGTATGTCTCGCTACTCGACAGTCCATGCTGGCCCAAGTGAAGATTTCTGGTTTGGCTGAAATAAGACCAATTTGGTGCTGATAGACGGTGAGCAAAATGATTGCAAATTACCGGAGACGTGATCGTATGACGTATGATTAAAATGTTTGGTTTGTAGATAATAATTTACTCGTGCCTGTTTGTCTAAACAGGCTAGGCTCTTTAAAGGTGCACTATGCAAGTTTACTTTCACTTCTGTTGACATTCGAACTCAAACAAAACAGAGGAAGCCCACCCCTCCCTCCCATAGTTCCCTTCTTCCCATGCTTCCATAACTGTCAACTCTGGTCGGTAATTGGCCGGGACGGTTTGTTATGTTATGGAGCACAGCCTGTGCCCCTTGTGTTTATTTGCAGTTTGTGACGCCTGTGCAGTCTCCAGAGCCTGGGTTTTTTAGACAGTGAATTTAGGGGCAGGCAGCTAGCAGATCATGGAGAGATTTCAGTGAACTGAGACAAAACTATAATCGCGCAGAAAGTAAACAAACTTGCGTAGTGCACCTTTAAGCTGGAAAATTGAACTGGATGGTGAGCCAAAGAAAGAGGACTGTGTACTGTGCCAATTAAAGATTTTTTTTTCCTGTTCGATGCCCAAAGAGTGTGACTTACCTATAACATCTTTGTTTAAAACTTCAAACACATAAGGTTTAATGAGGCATGAATGCCACTCTGAAGGTTTGATGGTGTACTACAACACTGTTGATTTAAAGGCCTTATTATGTGTTAAGTATTATTACTTTGTGTTATTTGTACAATGTAACGTTGCTGGCATAGCCTACGTTTGTAGCCTAGCCTACGCTACGCTCACACACACACACACACATTGTTGAAATCGTATGCTGGATGCTTTATTCTTTCTATGTGTTTTTTAGTTAATGATCAGGCTATAATAAGACCACACTGGCTATGTAATCGCTGACAACAGGGAACATTTCATAGTGGTTGGTGGAAACCAGGACATTTTTGCGTCCCAACAGGCTTTTGTCGGGACTCGGGACACGCAACTCAAAACCGGGACTGTCCAGGCAAAACCGGGACGTCTGGTCACATTACCTTAATGGGACTCCACCTTTGAGGAATAAGGAAAAAAGGGGCAGATCCTCCACGTAGTGTTCTCTGGGATTCCAGTGGCACCACGTGCGAGCAGATGGAAGCAGAATTTTATCTGGAGTTTTAACACATTGCTACGAACCTGGTGTAGGAGAGAGGAGTACAGGTTAACGGGGCACTGGAACTTCTTTTGGGACAGGGGTGACCTGTACAAGCCTAATGGGCTGTGCCTGAACCAGAGGGGTACCTTTATATTGGCCCAGCATATATTGAGGGTAGCACAGGCTTATTTAAACTGGGACTTGGGAGGCAGGGAGGTCAGAGTGTGATATGAAAAGGGAAATGCAGACTGCCCTTATGGAAGCCGACAGGGATACACGCACTCGTGATATGTTTTTAAAGCAAAAAAGCATAGTGAGGGGCTTGGAGCAGCAGGCAGTCAGGGAAAAGGAGTGAAAGTGAAGTCATAATAGTCTGTAATGTTTTTATTTGATTGCATTAAAAATAAATTCTCAGAACTTGAGGCTGTCATGATTAGTGAGGGCTATGACGTGGTTAGGATTACAGAGACATGGCTTGATGAAGAAGCCTGGGATGAATATTATATAGAAGGTTATAAGCTCTGAAGGAAGGATAGGTCAAATAGGAGGGGAGGGGGTGTAGCACTCTATGTGAATGAAAACATTAATGTGCAGGAAATTCCTGAAATCAAACATCTCTTGCCCCGTGAAGATATTTGGGTCAGGCTCATAAACAAACATGGGACTGGTCTAAACATAGGAGTGTGCTATCAACTGCCAGCTTTGCATGGTATTGTAAATAAAATTTAAGAGGATTAGGCAAGCTTGTAGAGGAGTAGGGACTATTCTCACGGGAGACTTCAATTATCCTGCGGTTGACTGGGAAATGGTGAAAGTACAGGGTTAAGGGGAGGAAGAATTTCTAGATGTTAGAAATGACTATTTTTTGTTGCAGTACATTAATAAACCTACAAGAGAGAAAGCAATTTTAGATTTCATGCTTTGTAATGACCTCGATAGAATTTGCAGTGTAGAGGTAATGGAGCCACTTGGGACCAGGGATCATTCTATTGTTAGTTTGGATGTTTCATGGCAAGTTAAAAATTTATCTACAAACACTTTCAATTTTAGGCGAGTAAACTTTGACAGGATGCACTCATTTATATGTGAAATAAATTGGAAGACTCTCCTTGATTGTAAGTCTGTGAATGAAATGTGGGGTAGATTTAAGGGAGTTCTTCTTGATGCACAGTACAAATTCATTCCAAAGGTGTGCAAAAGTAAATTTAAAAGGCAGATTCATCAGTGGATGTACTACGGCTATTCCTAAGAGTTTGAGGGAAAAAAGGAATCTTTATAAGACGTACATAAAAGACAGTAATGAGAATATGAAGCCTTAATTCTATAAAATGTGGGCAAAGGTCAAAAAGGAACTGAGGAATGCTAGAGGACTGTATGAAAGGCAAACTGCAGAAGGGGCAAAATCTAATCCTAACTGTTTTTTCAGTACTGTGGTAGAAAAAGGAAAGTCAAAGAGGAGGTTAAGTGAATAAAGAATAAAGATGGTGTATGAGAATAAGGATATTGCTGATACCTTAAATGTTTACTTTGTTGAGAATTTTACCAGATTTGTGTAAGGCTAGACAGCATTTCCAATGCTCAAAATTATTTTGTAGAAATTGAGGTTAGGGATAATGAAGTATTAAACATATTGCATGGACTAAATACAAATATGGCAGCAGGCCCTGATGGCATATACCTTAGAGTGCTCAGGGAAGTTAGTGAGATCATCTCTAAACCACTGTCAGTTATTTTTAGGCGGTCTTTAGAAACTAGAGAAATGCCAAATGATTGGAAGCAGGGCAATATAACACCAAAAAATAAGAAAGGGGACCATACTGAGCCAGGAAATTACAGGCCTGTCACTTCAACTTGCATTGCATGGAAAATACTGGAATCTATCATAAAAGACAAGCTGGAATTATTTCTTGAACAGAGTAATATCTTGAAAGATTGCCAACATGGTTTCTGTAAGGGAAGGTCATGCCTGTCAAACCTTTTGGAATTCTTTGAAGAGGCCACAATGACTTATGATCAGATCAGGGCCTATGACATCATATTCTTAGATTTTCAGAAAGCATTTGATGCACTACAGCATGAGAGACTAATTTTTAAAATGAGCTTCGTTGGAATTATAGGAGGTATTCTGGAGTGGATTTGGAACTGGTTACAGGACAGAACACAATGAGTTAGAGGGATCTCATGTGAGCTAGGCATAGTGGGAAGTGGAGTCCCTGAGGGACTGGTGTTGGGATCCCTGCTCTTCCTCATCTGCATGTTTGACCTTGACAGGAACATTAAAATCAAATTAGTTAAATTTGCAGACGATACGAAATTGGGAGGTTTGGCGAACAGTTTTGAGTCCACTAAAGCAGTGGTTCCCAAAGTCGGTCCTGGGGACCCACTGCGTATGTCGGTTTTTGCTCCAACCACAATTACGATCCCAGAGTTTTAACAAGCTGTTCATTTTTTAATTAGCAGTTGCTTGTCAGATACGAGGGACATTTTACCCCCTTAAACCACATTATGACAGAAATGGCTACGCATTCCATGAAATTTCAAAGCCCAACATTCATATTTTTTTATTTTGATGTATTCCACGTTAGCACGACAATCAAAGGTGGCAGTATGTTTCATGTGATCAAATGCAAGACTGCAATCAGTCAAATCTGGTGATTAGGGTTCTGAATGCAGGTGCTCAGGTTCTTTCCTGAAACCAATCAAGTTTAACAGGTTTGACTCATCGTTTGCTTTGTCTTTGAATTCTTAATTGCCTAATAATTGTTAGCTTTAATGACCTTGGGTCCAAATTTTATCTACTAGAAGCCCATTTATAGATTCATGTCATCAGTTGCAAATTTCCATTTTTTTATGTTAGAGAAGTAATTTCCAATTTAGCACACTATGAAATGATTTTCATCATGGCCATTTTTGACATGTGGTTTAAAAGGATAAATAATCAGCGTGAACAAGAATAGTGCAATCAAGAGCAATGAGCAACTCATTAGCATTCTAAGATTGGAGCTGTGGTTGACACAAAAACCTGCGTACACAGTGGGTCCCCAGGACCGAGTTTGGGAACCACTGCACTAAAGTGATTCCGGATGATTTAGATTGAATTTTAGCACCTGGCAGAAATGTGGCAAATGAAATTCAATGTAGCTAAACGTTAAGTTCTACATGTAGGTAATAAAAACATTAGTTGGGTTTACTTCATGGGAGGTTTAAAGCTGGAATGTGCTCCATATGAAAAAAATCTGGGAGTGATTGTTGACTAAACCCTTATAGGTTCTAGCCACTGTGCCATAGCAGTTAAAAAGGCCAACAGTATGCTAGGAAATATAGCCAAAAGTATTGAGTGTAAATCTAAGGAGGTTATATTTCTCTTGTACAGCACATTCGTCAGACCACATCTAGAGTACTTTGTTCAGTTCTGGGGACCCTACTTCAAGATATAGATGCTTTTGAAAAAGTTCAGAGAAGAGCCACAAAGTTGATTCCTGGTATAAAAAATGAAAGCTATGAGGAGGCTGGAGATTCTCAATCTCCTCAGTCTTACGAAAAGGAGACTTTGGGGTGATCTGATTGAGGTCTTTCAATATGTTAAAGGGATTAACAAAGTTAACTATGTAGGATTTCTTAGGCCACGTACTGTCAGAAGAACTCGAGGTCATTAATGGAAGTTGGCCAACGGTAAATTTAGCACTGATATTAGGAAATATTTTTTCAGGCAGAGAGTTATCTCAGCGTGGAATAGCTTGCCTGACCATAATTTTGAGGCAGAAACCTTAGGAGTTTTCTAGAGCAGGCTTGATTTAATGCTAGATACCATTCAGTCATCGAGTATCTGAGGTGTTAGATTCACCTTATTAATAGAAAAATGGCATGCCTTGTTTGGCTGAATGGCCTGTTCTCGCCTCTCATGTTACGGTATGTTATGTTTAATGCTATTTTGTGTTATGTTATGTGTTCTGAATTTGGTCTCTATTTTGTGTAATCTTTTTTTGCCATGAGGAAATTACTTGTATGATTTGAGACTTTTAGTGAATAAATGATCAAATTCAAAATATTTTGTAAAATTAGATTGGTTTTTCATTGTTTGCACTGCTCACTGTGCAGCTACTGCTCCTGCCAGAGTATCACTTCACCCCAAGCTGCGCCTCACAAATAATGAAGGTGAACATGTTATTCTCTCATAATCCATTATCAGGCATGCCATTCTCAAATGGACCTGGGCCTCGTTTCCCAAAAGCATCTTAAGGCAGCGATGATCGTAGAATCCCTCTTACAACGCATTTTACGTTTGTGGAGTGTTGCCGAAAAACATCGTAACTTCAGATGCTCTCAGAAATTGTCGTAGATCTAAGCTATGTGAATTTCTGCCTGTTCTGGTTTTTGTTTATTTCCACTTGGTTTGTTAAGTTAATTCATTCAGTATCATTTGCCAGTTCATGCACATTGTTTTCCTCTGTGATTTCTTACATTCTTTGCCAGTGCATGCCCCTGTCTGCAAGCTGCCACATTTCGGGTGATTTCGGAAGTTTCCGGTGTTTCACAAGTTCCTTCATACCTCGTTTACTTCCTTCAGTACTGATTACTAATTTAGTACGAATCACACTAACACTATGTTTTGTCTAGTTTATCTACTAACCCTTTCTAATATACTAATCCTGTAAATAACTAACATACTAACTTGCAGTATTTGGGTAAAATTATTACTGCACTAACTACTGACATTATTAATGGAATCTCTAGCTTTCCACACCAATCTGTAACTCTGCCCTCTCTTTCCTATCGTGGTTTCTGCATAAACCTTGCAACTATCTCTTCTACTAATATGTTTCTTCCATCTCTCCCTACTTAGGCATTCCTTGAATGGAGCCATTGTTGTTTCAGGATGTCGTGTGAGAACTAGCCCTTGCCATTGTTTCTGATTTTGTATTGTTTAATTACCTCGTGTTTTTCCCCTCTCAGTTGATGTGTAAATTATTCCTCACACCTGTTGCCCCGCCTAGCTTGTTACCTCCCTTGTCTATATATAGTCCCTCACTTCTGTTTAGCTTTGTCAGACTGTTGATCGACTTTTCTCTGTGCCAAGCCCCGTGTATGCCAGTGATCTGTTTGTAATTCTGTGACATCCTTTTGCCCGATTCCGATTTCTGTCTGTGCCTGCCTGGATTTGTTTGCTCTCTGATTACGACCCACTTTCTGCCCGACCACGATTTCTGTGTTTTGATGCCCTAGGTTTTGAATTTGGATTTCGGACACTTTACTCTCCTACTGCCTAACGATTTGGTACTGTCACCTGTGCTTTTTGGTTTTGAACCCCTGCCTGTCTTTGGACTCTGTTTTTTGGACTGCCCTTCTGTACTGACACTGTGTTTACCTGGCTTTGGACTCGGATTGAATGAAGACCACGATTTTCGTACTTTGGACTAGTTGCAGTTGGCTCCTTTCACCAGACATAACAGTACTATTCTTCCACTGTGTTGTGTTTTATTTATTCTTACTGTTTGGTGTGTATTTTATTTATTTTTTGGCTGCATGACATAACTTACACAGGCCTGCTTTTAAATCGGTGACTGTGGCCTAAAATCATGTAATGAAACATTTCAGCACAATTAAAGTGGACAGAGCAAAGCGAAGTTACGATGTACTTAACTTCCGTGCGCGCTCTCCCATGTACGAGCTGCTTTGGGAAATGCGCGTTAACAACGAGGAATTTTCGTAAGATCGCTTGTAGCAAACCCTCGTTGAGCTCTACGATCGATCGTTATTGGGAAACAAGGCCCAGGGCCTGAGTCTACCTAATTGCATGTATTGGCTTGGACAGTTGATATTACTGTACTTCACATATAAGCATGGAGACTCGGACGAATCAAAGGTCTGAAAAATGAGGCTGACTGGTCCTCTCTATTATAGTGTGCCCTGATGTGACCATTCGGAATAAGGCTGTTAAAGGTAGGGAGATGGTTTTATTTCCTCTCAATGGGCAAATATTCTGTGCACCAGTAAATGCATTCTTGAATTTTTGAGGCAGTCAATGCCTTTTTGCAAATTCACGTCATAATGTGACGAGCCTGAATTAAATTTGGACTGTCTGCTTTTGTTTGCCTGTGTTTGATAAAGGGTTTGACATGATGGAAGCATTTGGTCTCACCCAGGCAGCACATTCCTCTGTGGAGGGAGTGGCTGCAGAAGCCTTTGTATTCAGTAGTCTTCCCAGTTACACACTATACCGGGATGTACAGCTTACCCAGAATACAAAGTAAGTCTGGCTAATGCCTCTGTTTATACTGCCTGCTGTATCACAATAGTCCAGTGTGTGCGGTGTCTTACACTGACACGTTCGGCTCCTTCCTTTGTCTGTCAGCTTCATCCACGCAGTGGGCATTGCTCCTGAGCACACCATCAGTGCGGTGTTCCGAGTTCTGCAGGACACCCCGCGGGAACCCTTTGCCCTCTGGCAGCTGACTGACAACGACTTCCAGCCAAAAATGGGTGTTGTGCTAGACCGTGAGTGCAGGGAAGGGGGCTGGGCTAAGCTGGGCTGGGCAAGAAATGATGTGTAGGATAGGTTGCTGTACTTTTTAAAGTGCTGGTGTGAATTTCCGTGCATTCCCTGAAAATATTTTGATTTCTCAAAGCAAGATTTTGTCCACAAAATGTAATGCTTAGAATTCTGGCGCTCTGAATCGGAAAGGATTCATTGGCCCTCTCATATTAGCTTCTTAAAGAGAAAAAATTAGGCAATACAACTAGTAATGTGTATTAGATAAAATTAAAGCATAAACAAGCATTGCCAAGGATAAACAAGTAAATGAAGCAGTATTCTGGCACATGCCATTCTGCTTCGTTTAGATGTCTAATTATACAGTATATTCTATAATTAGAATTGCCATGGTAACTGAACTGCGCTTGGCGAATTGCAGGCATGTGTACGAATGTAAGAAAAATCACAGAGTGTATACCTAATATTATGCTTTTCAAGATACACCTGCAGAGACGCAACCAGACTAAGCAGTTTACTCATATTATTCCCACTATATCATGTTATTCCCACTATTTCTTTCCTTTCTCTCCTTCCTCTCTACATTTTTTGCTACCTCCATACTCCTTCATACCTGCACCCAGAAACTTCATTCAAACTTCAAAAAATTCAGCTTGTTTTGAATAATGTTGCTTGCGTTCAACTTTCTTTGACATTTTTCATACTTTTTTAGGTATTCAATTTTGTTTCAATTTTCCCCCCCACCCCATACGAAAAAAAGAGGAGTCTACAAAATTCAGCTATTTTCAATTTTTTTTAACTCAGTCATACTGCTAGATAGAAAGGAAGTTCAAACTGGAAAATGTAAAGCTCAGCTTGTATGATTTATTAGCTGTTCAAGTTTTTTGTGACATGAATACATTTTTTATTACATTTTTTTCCACAATTTTTTTAACAATGCATTCTGGGAACCTAGAGTAGGGTGATTTCGCTGCTAGGGTGCAGAAGAGCTGTAAAATCGTTAGAAGTCTCATCTTAAAATTGCTCTAACTCCCACCGTTTTCACTCCACATGCAGTGCTGTGTAAATGTATTTGCCCCCTTCCTGATTTCTTATTTTTTTTGCATATTTGTCACACTTAAATGTTTCAGATTATCAAACCGATTTTAATATTAGACAAAGATAGCCCAAGTAAATATAAAATGCAGTTTTTAAATTATGATTTCATTTATTGACAGAAAAAGCTGTCCAAACCTACCTGGCCCTATGTGGAAAAAGTAATTGCCCCCTTAACCCAGTAACTGGTTGTGCCACCCTCGGCGACAACAACTGCAATCAAGCATTTGTGATTACTGGCAGTGAGTCTTTCACATCGCTGCGGAAGAATTTTGGCCTACTCTTTTTTGCAGAATTGTTTTAATTCAGCCACATCGGAGGGTTTTCGAGCATCAACTGCCTGTTTAAGGTCATGCCACAGCACCTCAATCTGATTTAAATGCGAACTTTGACTAGGCCATTCCAAAACCTTCATTTTGTTTTTTTAAGCCATTCAGAGGTGGACTTTCTGATGTGTTTCGGATCATTGTCCTGCTGCATAACCCAAGTGTGATTGAGCTTGAGATCAGGAAATGATGGTTGGATATTCTCCTTCATGATTTTCTGGTAGAGAGCAGAATTCATGGTTCCATCAATTATGGCAAGTCGTCCAGGTCCTGAAGCAGCAAAGCAGCCCCAGACCATCACACTACCACCACCATGTTGGACTGTTGGTACGATGTTCTTTTTATGAAATGCTGTGTTAGTTTTATGCCAGATGTAACGGGACGCATACCTTCTAAACAGTTCAACTTTTGTCTTTTCAGTCCTCAGAATATTTTCCCAAAAGACTTCGGGATCATCAAGATGTTTTTTGGCAAATGTGAGATGAGCCTTTGTGTTCTTTTCGGTCAGCAGTGGTTTTCACCTTGGAACTCTCCCATGGATGCCATTTTTGCCCAGACTCTCTCTTATTGTTGAATCTCGAACACTGACTTTGACTGAGGCAAGTGAGGCCTGCAGTTCTTTAGATGTTGTTCTGGGTTCTTGTGTGACTTCCTGGATGAGTCATCGATGTGCTCTTGGAGTCATTTTGGTAGTCCGGCCACTCCTGGGAAGGTTCACCACTGTTTCAAGTTTTCTCCATTTGTGGATAATGCTGCCATGCAAAGGCAAAACACCGTAACATCACTTTTGGTTGAAAATGAGTTATTGTCATTTTGGGGGTATTGAAGACCTCCTTTATCATGTGGATGAATATTTTGAGTCAATTTGATTGTTTTTATGAAAAAATCAAAGTCTGTGTCAACAGTAACTCCAAAAATCCCATGAGAAACCATGACAGAATGCCGCAAGTGCAGTTACGGTGCTTAGCCTTTTTTTCGGGACGCAGATGTTAAGTTAAGGTACTCTGCCTTTGTTTAGCTGCGCATGAAAGCATGTTACTGTATGGCCCTGAAGTTACGGTACCACCAAAGTTTGCCGCGCTTGAGTTACAGTCTATGTATTGTCACCAAAATCCACACACATACACACATTACACCTGAATAAAAGTATACTGCCACTTAACAAGACTTTGTCGAGTGGTTTATATATTATGTTTAAGAATGGCATACCGCTCGCGAGGAAAACTGATGGTGGAGATGGCTTTCAAACGAAGACTTAGTTTTTTTGAGGATTTGTACTTTACTTGAGTTTTTTTTTTTTTGAATCGGGACTTTTACTTTACTCTTCTACATTTAAAACATAAAAAGTACACTTATACTTCGTTACTTTGGCAATGGCCACTTCGTCACTTGTTACAAATTAAAATATGAATGTAATTTATCATTTAAGCATGATCTGGATTTGGCATGTTCGAGATGAACAACGGTGCTCGGCATCTTTGTGCAGATGTGTCCGCCAGCGGACATAGCTCAGCAAATTTATGCACACAGTTACAATATTCTATTACAAGATGGCAAACCCGGATCAGTTATTGAATATTCACAAGCAAGCTGAGCTTAAACTTGGTTTAAAATATGGACGACTTCACTCCCATCCCTGTTTTTCAGGAATTGCCTAAATTTAACTCCTCAGCTAAGCCTGATGTGCAAACTGCTCAGTATCCAGTACCAGTCAAAATATTGGACATGCCCACATTTCTCTTACAATACATATTAAATAGGCACTATTTCTAATTCTTAAATCCATCCAACTAACCAGCATTTTGTCGTCATATTTGCAGAGCATACTCACTTTTTGTTTCTTTACTAGAGCAGTTATATGGCTATAATATGTTTGCTGCTGAGCGGCCGTCTAAGTTGCCAAAGATGTGCTGCACTTGTAGTTTGCTCTTCTTCGACCTTTTTTGCCCAGTTAGTTCCAAAACAGCTTGGTTTTTTATTTGGCTGTTGGAAAATGGAGCTTGTTTGTCTGTTTACTTTGCAAAATATGGCTTCTTTTAGAATTCAAAAATTTTGGACACTATTCAAACAAGAATAGGTATTGTTCTCTTTTAATTTCTGACTGTTCACCTCTTACCAGATTCAGTTTGAGATTATATTGAGAAGTTAAGCCATTTACATTTCTCTAAAAACAGAGTGCTGTGACATTAGCGAAGTGTGTCCAAACTTTTGACTGGTACTGTGCTTGCCCTTTGTATCTATCCAGCAGTTCAAAAAAATTATCTCTTGCTACAGAAACAATCGTTGTCCTCTGTAGCAACCACTTCAGCTACAGTGAGCCAATGGTATCTCAACTAGTAGTTCAGAGAAATCAGTTTTCTGAAGCAAAAATTCGACATGGGATTGATCCTATGTCATTCTACTATTAACTCTAGTTAATTATCATGGTTTTTTTAAACCGCCAGTAAATTAGAAGAAAAAGTATATAAAGCAGAGAACTGCTTGTTTGTTTTTTGAATATCTTCATTCACCTAAAAGTTGATTAAAGAAAAAAAGCTTTCTAAGCGTACTATGAAAAATACTCTGTGCTTGTACTTGCACTTTGGATACTTAAGTATATTTTTTCACAAAATACTTTTGGTACTTAAGTACAATAAATGTGAGCTACTTTAAGACTTTTACTCAATATTTTACTCCAAATTTTCTTATGGGTGACTTCAATTTTTACCAAAGTAACTTTCAGTTATGGTACTTATACTTTTACTAAGTTATTTTTTCAAGTACTTTATACACCTCTGCTAATTCTTTTTGAGGAATGTTAAATACATCCATGAATTTAAATACATATTAAAGCTTTGTATTTAATTATTAAGCTTTGTATTAACAATTAAATTGTTATTCTAATAATTAAAAATAATTTCCTGTATTTATTCATACTGTATAATGCAAAGTAACTTATCTGTTGGCATTCTGTTTTTGGTGCCACACACCAAACTGGAGCTATTCTCTATCATGAAGATATGATGTAATGTCACCACAGCTCTGTATATCAACAATTAAATGTGTCTAATTCATTCTTCATCATGCAAAAAAAAAATGTCATGGTTAGACCTGAGGTAAGTGCTCTTATAATGGTCTTGTGTTCTGAAAACAGCAACTAAATATTGAATTTATGCAAGTTACTGCCTTTTGCCTTTGCACGACTCCTTAATTTTAGAACATGATACAAAGGCAGAGTACAGTAACTGACAAATAAGGGTCAAAGGTCACACTTGAGCACAAGATTTTTTGTATACATACTTTTCTTCATTATAACAACTACTTGCCAGATTTTGAGTATCCTACCTACAATACTTTTGTCTGGACAAAGCAGAAACTTTAAAGTCATTTTTCTCAGTTTCACACTCTGGCAAGTTAAGGTCTTTTGCCTTTGCAGGGCAGAATGGCTCTCACCATGGTTCGCTGGAGTTCCAAAGCCTTAGAAATGGCTTTGTAACCCTTTCCAGACTGATAGATGTCAATTACTTTGTTTCTCATCTGTTCTTGAATTTTACACCATGATATGTTGCATTTTGAGATCTTTTAGCTGACTTCACTTTGTCAGACAGATTCTATTTAAGTGCTTTCTTTATTCAACAAGCCAGGCAGTGATCAGGCCTGGGTGTGGCGAGTGAAATTGAACTAAAAAAAAATGTGGTTAATCACAGTTAATTCATGATTTAACAAAGGGGGGTTGGGGGGCATTACTTTTTCACATGGGGCCAGGTAGCTTTGGATAGCTTTTTTAATCATCATTTAAAAATTGCATTTTGTATTTACTCAGGTTATCTTTGAATAATATTAAAATTTGTGTGATGATCTGAAACATTTGAGGGACAAATACAGGTGCATCTCAATAAATTAGAATATCATCAAAAATTTGATTAATTTCAGTAATTCAATTCAAAAAGTGAAACTCATGTATTATATAGATTCATTATACACAGAATGATATATTTCAAGTGTTGAATTCTTTTGATTTTGATGATTATAACTGACAGCTAATGAAAACCCAAAATTCAGTTTCTCAGAAAATTTGAATATTGATTAAGACCAATGAAAAAAGGATTTTTAACACGGAAATATTGGACTACTAAAAAGTATGAACATGCCGGATAGCTCACTCGGTAAAGCGTCGTGTTGCAAAGCAGAAGTTACTATCACGGCGCAGGTTAGATCCCCGCCTCGTACCAGCCGGCAGTGGTCAGCAGCTCTTTTCAGAGTAGCGCGCAATTGGCCAATGCGCTACAGGGATGCAAATTGGGAAGGGTCTGCTTAGATAGGGTGTTGTAAATAACAAGTTCTCAGCCACTTCCTGTTGGCCAGACGGGCGCTCGTTAGGAAGATTCTAAGCTCGTTCATGTTCGGGTATCCTTCGCCCTCGTTCTGAGCTTGCAAGGTTTCAATGGAAAAAGATGGAAAAAGAAATCAGCATCTCCATTAAGCTGGTCAGTGGAGGGAAGCATGAAGTACTCTAAAACTTCCTGGTAGACGGCTGCGCTGACCTTGGACCTGAGAAAACACAGTGGACCAACAACAGCAGATGACATGGCTCCCCAAACCACCACTGACTGGAAACTTTACACTGGACCTCCAGCAACTAGGATTCTGTGCCTCTCCTCTCTTCCTCTAGACTCTGAGACCTTCATTTCCAAATGAAATGCAAAATTTACTTTCTTCTGAGAAGACAAGTTTGGACCACTGAGCAGTAGTCCAGTCTTTTTTGTTCTTAGTCCACATAAGATGCCTCTGACGTTGTCTCTGGTTCAAGAGTGGCTTGACTCAAGGAATGAGACAGTTGAAGGCCATGTCCTGAGTGCGTCTGTGCGTGATGGCTCATGAAGCACTGACTCCAGCTGCAGTCCTCTCCTTGTGAATCTCCCCCAAATTCTTGAATGGGCTTCCTTTCACAATCCTCTCAAGGCTGCGGTTATCCCTGTTGCTAGTGCACCTTTTTCTACCACATTTTTTCCTTCCATTCAACTTTGCATTAATGTGCTTGGATACAGCACTCTGTGAATAGCCAGCTTCTTTAGCAGTGACCTTTTGTGTCTTACCCTCCTTGTGCAGGGTGTCAATGATCGTCTTCTGGACAACTGCCAAGTCAGCAGTCTTCCCCATGATTGTGTAGCCTACTGAACCAGACTGAGAGACCATTTTAAGGCTCAGGTGTGACACCATAAGTCTTCAATATTCAACTTCTTCACAATATTCTAATTTTCTGAGATACTGAATTTTAGGTTTTCATGGGCTGTAAGCTGTAATAATCAAAATTAAATGAAATAAACACTTGAAATATATCAGTCTGTGTGTAATGAATTTATATAATATATGAGTTTCACTTCCTCAATCAAATTACTGAAATAAATCAACTTTTTGATGATATTCTAATTTATTGAGATGCACCTGTGTGCAAAAAAATAAGAAATCAGGAAGGGGGCAAATACTTTTTCACAGAACTGTATATTGATATGTCCTTACTGGATATGCATGGCATGTTTGTTATCATATAAAACAAAAATAATTCCAAAAATGGAATATTGATTTACTTTGTGCAGTGTCGCAAAAAGGCTTCATTTTTTTTTGACCCCGGCCATAACACCCATACATTTTGAATTTTAGAGAGCAGATGGAGCTTGACTTGCCTCAACACAATGAACTAAAGGTGCCCCAACAATTTTCCTTTCTCACTGGATTGAACAAAAGATCCTACTTTCTGGTCGGAGAATTTACAACCTCCAGTGGCAACTAAAAACATTTAGTCGTACAAGCAGCTGTTTCAATGTATTGAGGTCAATGGTAGACTGAGGAGACAGGGCAAAATATCTCATTTATATTTTCCAGCCGCATCATATGGCACCCAATCGAATCAATTTTCAGCTAGCCAATGGTCTTTGATTATTTTTATGCCGTGCTTGAAATGACCGTGATTAACATTTTATTTAATTAAAATAACCTCTGTTGTGGTTTGATGCAGGTTGTCCTTCTGGCGTTGCTAGGTGACAACGGGAAGACAACAGGTTTGTCTTCATCAGAACAAAGTTAAACTAGCTAGCTATTTTGCAGTTCGGGAAATTAGCCCGATAGTACGAATTTGCGTCTCTATTAGCCTGAAAGCCCTCCACCCGAGAAATGAAGACGCGACACGAATAGCGGGCCAATTCCCGAACTAAAGCAAGATTTATCAGGAAAATTTCCTGATCAAATTAGCGGGCTATTTGCGTCTTCACTACAAAATAGCCAGCTAATTTGACATCGGGCTAATTTCAAAACTGCAAAACAGCTAGCTAATTTGAAACTTTGTTCAAATGAAGACACACCTAATCACGACTGCTCTCTTCCTGTCCCAAGTGATCCATCATTAGCGTGTTGACTAGCTCAACAAGAAAACAGAGGATTATGGTAATGTTTTTGAAGTTTTTTTGGCCAAACAGGAAGTGAGCTATGAGCCATTTCCTGCGTTTATCCAAATTTTACGAACACACGTTTAAAGGCCTTAGGATATTCCAAACTTGCAAAACGTTGCACAAATTAATAGTGTTTTATGGTCTTCGATTTGATATGACAATTGACACTTAATGTGGCACAATGGCTCTGTAGTGCCCCCTAATTATTTTTTCAAAAAAACTTCCTCTTTCAGAGTCTCAACAGGCTGGAAAACTTACAAAAATCAACACACTCGTGGAGCCGGGTATTCCAATTACTATGTTGAAGGTTTTGCACAGAGGCATGTCAAAATGGCACCATAGCACCCCCAGAAAATTTCAACAAAACCATTCTCATGGTTCAGTTCACCCACATGAACAAAAATTGGTGGAGAGATGAAACATGCCAAGACAAAAAAAAAAAAAAAAGTTACATAGTGCCATGATTCGAACCCAACAGGAAGTCCATTATTTTGAATTGAAATTTGAATTGAAACTTCTTTTCATTAACAGGCGTCCTACTTCGACGTACTCCACCTATTGATTTCAGGAATGGTGTTTGCACTCCACTCAGGAAATAACATTGTACACAGTCTAGCACTGTCCAGTGGTTGTAAATGCACACCTGCAGCCATCAGCATCTCGTCACCACCCCCAACGTGCACGAGGGGTGCGAGGGCCCTTTCAATGCTGCTTGCAGCTTTAATTATTATTATTATTATTATTATTATTCTCCACTTTTCCATTTTTGCCCATAAATCCAGAACCGTCCATCGAAAAGTCACCAAAGGTTTGCGTGAATATGGCTCTTACTTTAATTATTCTTGTTTAATTTTTTTCAGTAATATAGTTATTAACTATGACCCTGATGATGTTTATGCTTAAAATTATTGCCTATTCTTAGACCTTCAAACTGAAGAAGCCTCAAGACCACGACAAGGTGATAGGTCCCCTTGAGGAATAACTACCATGCTAACATGCCTATTTAACATATGATATATTTGATACACATTTGGCTAGATTTTGCACAAATTAAATAATCTATTTACAGTTTATCACACTTTTGAATTTGGCCGTTTATGGCTGCATCTTTGTTTGTGACTGGTGGTAGAGGTATCCGCAGTAATACAGGATGCTGGCCACATGGGCACACATTCCGATAGTACACTTACCTGTTGGGCAAAGACAATAATAATTCTTGAGTGGATCATCCTCATCAGAAGAGTAAATAAAATGATTTGAATAAAATCAAAATGCAATGACTTTCAGATCACATGAGCCAATATGTTATTTACAATAGAACATAGATAACATTTCAAATGTTGAAACTGAGACATTTTACATTTTCATCCACAAAATGAGCTTATTTCAAATTTTCTGGCTGCAACAGGTCTCAAAAAAGTTGGGACACAGGCAAAAAAGGGCTGAAAAAGCAATTAATAGATAAGAGAATCAGCTGAAGGAACATTTCGCAAGTAATTAAGTTAACTGGCGTCAGGTGTGTAACATAATTGGCTATAAAAGGGATGTCTTAGAGAGGCTGAGTCTCTCAGAAGCAAAGATGGCCAGAGGCTCTCCAACCTGTGAAGGTTTATGTAAAAATTTAGGAATACTTTAAAAACAATGTTCCTCAACGTCAAATTGCAAAGGCTTTGAAGGTCTCATCATCGACAGTGCATAACATCATCAAAAGATTCACGGAAACTGCAAAAATCTCTGTGCGTAACGGACAAGGCCGAAGACCTTTACTGGGCCCTCAGACGCCACTGCATCACTCACCGGCATGATTCTGTCATTGACATTACTAAATGGGCCCAGGAATATTTCCACAAACCACTGTCTGTAAACACAGTCCGCTGTGCCATCCACAGATGCCACCTAAAACTCTATCATGCAAGAAAGAAGCCATTGTTGAGCATGATCCAGAAGTGCTGCCGTGTTCTGTGGGCCAAGGCTCATTTAAAATGGACTGTAGCAAAGTGGCAAAGTGTCCTGTGGTCAGACGAGTTGAAATTTGACATTCTTGTTGGAAATTATGGGCTTTGTGTCCTCTGGGCAAAAGAGGAGGAAGACCACCCCTCCTGTTATCAGCGTTCAGTTCAAAAGCCAGCATCTCTGATGGTATGGGGATGCATTAGTGCATATGGTGTGGGAAACTTGCATGTTTCAAAAAGCACCATGAATGCTGAAAGGTATATAAAGGTTTTAGAGCAGCATATGCTACACTCCAGACAACATCCATTCCAGGGAAGGCCTTGTGTATTTCAGCAGTACAACAGCATGGCTTCGTAATAGAAGAGTCCATGTGCTGAACTGGCCTGCCTGCTGTCCTGATCTTTCACCAATTGAGAACATTTGGCGCATAATTAAACGAAAAGTCCTTCAAAGGAGACTCAAAACTCTCCAGCAGCTGGAAGCCTGTATTATACAAGAGTGGGATCAAATTACAATGGCTAAATTTGAGAAACTTGTCTCCTCAATGCCCAGACCCCTCCACCCTGTGTTAAAAAGAAGAGGGGATGCTACACCGTGGTAAACAGGCCCCTGTCCCAACTTTTTTGAGACCTGTGGCAGCCATCAAATTTGAAATGAGCTCATTTTGTGGATAAAATTGTAAAATTTCTCAGTTTCAACATTTGCTGTGTTATCTCTGTTTTACTGTGAATAAAATACTGGCTGGTGTGATTTGAAAGTCATTGCATTTTGATTTTATTCACAACTCACACTTTGTCCCAACTATTTTGGAATTGGGGTTGTATTTACTCTGATAAGGTTCGGTGTGTACTGGCACACCTACACCTCAAAGTCTTCATCAGGGGTGAGATATTCTGAGACATAACCTGGTGTCTGCTTGAGCTGGTATACAGTACAGATCACATCAAAACGGAATTCTATCGCGGTAGGGTCGGGAGAAGGGAACAGTTACTTCAGAGCAACATGAGTGTGGAAACGCGGTAGGTTGTCTGAGAAAGCGTGGCGCAGGTATACAAAGCATTTATAAATATAGTACCCAGTCACGAAACCCTTCCAGGATACACATCACAGGTGGTCCAGCATGTGCTGAATAATGTCATGGTTGGCTGAGCGGCTGGTAAGCATCTCGCAGCAGGGGATGCTTTCACACGCAGTCACTGTAAATGGTGAAAACTTACCAACCCCACACTACCATGGAAGATTATTTCTTCCTATTCATATATTTATTTGCTTAAAATAGGTGCTTGTTGTTGTATTTTTATTGTTGTAGATTGCTTTAAAATCACAAGTTTTTAATCGGTAAACCATTGCATGTAAAGGAACTATGTATGAGATATAACCAGAAGTATACTGCATGAGGCGGCTTGTGTGGGGTTTGTTTATGAGGAGAACAGCGGCGAGAAAGAGAGGTTCTTTGGGAAAAAATTTATAAAGCTTTCCATATATTTTAATGCTATTTAGTGCAGAGAGGAAAATTCCTTTATTTTTGTTGTTTACTCTTAACATTCTGTGAAAATGAATGATACATGTTACCGTATAGGACACATCCGCTGTCATAGTTTAGAGAAATTTTCACTTTGTTTCTGTTATATTGTAGATTGCTGGACTTTGTAGTGCTCCTGACATCCAGAGAGAAGATTTTAGTTACATTATGAAATCACACCCACAGTTGACACGTCTTCAAAAGCAAATTTCTTCTCTTTTCTTTCACATGCTATATAATGCGGTTTCTCACAAGTTTTAAATTGAAAGTGCATGTTATGTTTTTGGAAGTGGCTATTCGCACTGCAGCGAATAGGAAACCACACGTGCTCAGGAACAATATTTTCTTACCTGGTGCCGCCTCACAATCACTGTCAGCAGTTAAAAGGCTTACAGCATTAATCTCGCAGAACAACGAGTTAGTCTGGTGGTAGAGCAACGATACAAAGACGGCAAGACAGCGGTAAGTTAGGGAGAGTTCTCGTGATTTTTTCCGTTTTGATGTGAGCTGTATGGTACCCCTCATCTGACTGTCTTCAGGTACTCTAACTGCAAGAAAGGAAACTGTATATCACTAGCATCCATTTTTTGCCAAACAACTTTCGCCTTTCGAGTCATGTCTGGGTCCAGTTTAACTCTATCTGCCTGGGATTTTGGCCTGGTCAAGCGAGACTTCATCCTCAGTGCAACTGCAACATCTGCTGGTCTTCACTCAGAATCAGGTTGGTAGATAGCTCCACGAGCAGCATTGTGACAAGCAGTTGTTCCTCGGACAAAGGTTGTAATGACTGGAATAAAATGATTTGAGGTTAACCGCTCTTTGAAAAATGTCCATTGCTTTAGCCACCCGTGGTAGCTCTCTACCACCCATCTGGTTTTTGTGCCAAGGTGATCAGCATTGGCCTGTTCAGTGTCATGTGCTGAGTTGCCACTTAGCACAGATGGCATATGTGCATCATAACCATGGTACTCAAGAACAGACATGACATCCCTGAAGCCTCTGTCGACAATCACATTGTTGTGCTCCTCCATCCAGGATTTCAGATGGTCCATTGTGTCAAAAATGTGCTTTGATATGCTGGCATCATGTTCACTTCCATAATACGGACGAACTGAATCCAAGACATAGCCATCAGGGAGCACGACACTCATGAACTTCAATTAATTTCATTTTTTGTGTCTGTAATAGGACTTTCTCTGAAGTTCATGGTTTTCACTCTTATTCATATACAGATACGTTCCATCCATAATGACAGTGACTACTTCACTGGAGAATGTGTTTGTTAAAGGCGTGTTATGTGATATAGCACCATCTCTTGATATATGAGCAGGACTGAGATGATGAGGAATAATGGTCTTCTCCACTACTTCAGTCACAGCACGGAATAGCTTCGAGACCTGCTTCTTATCCAGACTGGTCATAGCACTTATCTGATCCCAAGAAAGATTCGTCTTCAACTTTTTTTGGTAGTTATTCCTCAAGGGGACCTCTCACCATGTCATGGTCTTGAGGCTTCTTCAGTTGGAAGGTCTAAGAATAGGCAATAATTTTAAGCATGAACATCATAAGGGTCATAGTTAATAATTATATTACTGAAAAAACTTAAACTAGAAGAATTTAGTGAGAGCCATACTCACACAATCCATTTCGTATCAACACAGCCCATTTTATGGTTTACAACGGTCGCTTGATGCAAGTGTTCGGATGAAGATGTTACCGGTGTTGACACATCATTGAATGTTGGCCATACCCTCAGGCAAATTTCAGCAAATTTCCCTTGATGTGTCATGGCCGGGAACTTTGTCAAATATACCGTCGTTTACACATGTGGACGTTGGAAATCTCCATTTCAGAACATTTTTTTTTAACAAATATCTTCCTATCTCGGCAGCATGATATGAATATCAACAAATTCTTTTATTACTCATAAGGAAAATACTGTATATCAGCTACAATGTGCATTGATAAGCACATGACTATAATCATTGGTGACACTTTGTGGGGCCCCAGAATGGGTGGCCCCTCCCAAAAACTAAAAAATGTTAAAAATATCATTTTTTGTCATCATGAAAATTGTTATAGCAGGTTTCTCTGGTGGATTCATGAACCCCATGGGGTGGTTTATCAATGCTGAAAATTATTTTGAATTCGGTGGTGTCGGCCAGAAAACGCCATTAATGGGACTCCACCTTTGGTCCGATGTTGGAGGGTCATGTGATGAACAATTGTCTACAATATGGCGTCCATAGGTCACGTGACCAGGCAGCCATTTTGGATTTAAATCTTCATTTTCAAAAGCTCAGCCCCTTTGACCCATTTAATGAAAAGTCATGAAACTAGGTACACAGGTTCCCCTCATCTCAAGGAACAACTTTACCTCCTAAACCTCTCAAGTCCACCATATTGGATTTGGAGCTAATTTGCATAATTATGATTTCAGCAAAAATGACATCTTCTCCTGGACAGTCAGGCCAATTTGAACAAAATTTAAAACACATCATCTTGAACCCAATCTCGACCTAACTTGCGAAGAAGAAGCTGCAACGTCAAAAAACATGGCCGCCACAAGCCATTCAATTTGCTTCATTTACTAGTTAATATGCAAATGAGCCAATATCATTCACCATTGCGTCAGTCAATCTGAAATTTCTTGTGCACAATGACAAGGCCTTACTGACAAGATATTTCAAAATTGAAAGCAACCTGTCAAAAAACACATTATCTACAAGCGCTTGAACATGCCCATTTTTAACCCAATTTTTAATATGTGAAAAATATACTTAAAAATCTTCTTCTCATGAACTGTTACTTCAATTGATGCAAAATTCCATATACTGGGCCTTTGGGGCATGCGCTATCTAAATTGCGAAGGAATAGTTGCTACATCAAATAACACCAGAGCTATGCATCAATCAATTTACAACAGTGATATGAGTTTTTTTCGATTTGATAATCACGTGCTTCTGAACCACTGTGCTGATCGGCACAAAACTTAGTGAGTGAAACCCTTACACTGACCTCTGTCTAATTTCTGAAGGAAAAGTAGCTAAATCAAAAAACATGGCCACCACAAGCCAATCAAGGTGCTTCATATACTAATTAATATGCAAATGAGCCAATATCATTCACCGTTGCATCAATCATTCAGAAATTTCTTGTACCCAATGAAAAGGCCTCACTGACAAGATATTCCAAAGTTGAAAGCAATTCGTCAAAAAGCACAGAATCCACAAGTGCTTTAACACGCCCATTTCTAACCCAATTTTTAATATGTAAAAAATATACTTAACCCCTTTCTGCAAATGTAGATGCCCGCAGACATAGAGCAGCTCTTTTTATGGAAGCAGTTGCACTACTCTATCACTAGATGGCATCCCCGGATCAGTTTTGAATATTCACAAGCAAGCAGAGCTGGAACACAGTCTAGAATATTGACGAGTTCACTCCTTTCCCTGTTTTTCAGGAGTTGCATGAATTAAACTCCTCAGCTAAGCCTGATGTGCAAACTGCTCAATATCCTTGCCCATAGTATCTATCCAGCAGTTTAAAAAAATGATCTCTTGCGACGGAAAAAATCGTTGTCTTCTGTAGCAACCACTTCGGTTACAGTGACCCAATGGTACTCCAAGTAGTTTAAAAAAAATCAGTTTCCTGAGAAAAAAATTCACCATGGTATTGACACTATGTCATTCTACTATCAATTTCAGTTATCACATATTAAAAAATCGCAATAAAAACGCGTTCTGGAGATTGATTGGAGGTATGCTCTCTCCCCTGTTCCTGAATTTGTTAAAGAAAGGCTCCTGCTACAGACTGAATTTGATAATCTTTCCACAATTCAGGCAGAGAGACTTCTACTAAAATCCAAACAGTCTCTATACGAACATGGGGAGAGAGCAGATAAATTATTAGCTCACCAGTTTAAACAAGAGACGGCTAAACAGGCTATACCAGAGCTGCGCGTAGGCCCAGACTTAATATCCTGCAACCTTCAAGTTATAAACAACCATTTTAAGCAATTCTATTCTAATCTATACCTTTCAGGTACCAATACAGACACATCCCAGAAGACCTTGTTTTTTGACCACTTGGATGCCCCCACTTAGAATGAAGATGTGAAGGCATCCCTGGATAGCTCTATCTCAGCAAATGACATCATGCATGCAATTAAATCGATGCAAAGCGCTAAGGCTCCGGGACTCAACGGGTTTCCCGTCGAGTTCTACTAGGCATTTGCTTCTAAATTAACACCTATTCCAAAGTCAATGTATGATGAAACTTTTTCTAGGGGGAGGTTGCCACAGTTGCTCACTGAAGCTACAATTTCAGTGTTACCAAAAAAAGGGAAAGACCCCCTGGAATGCAGCTCCTGTAGGCCAATCAGCCTTCTTCATTGTGATTATAAGATACTCACTAAGATGCTCTCTCATCGCCTGGAGAAGGTGCTGCCCGAGATCATTAACCAGGACCAAACAGGATTTATTTCCAGTCAACAGTCTTTTTATAACATGAGACGATTATTGAATATCATGTACTCCTCTCACTCTGAAATCCAGCCAGAAATTGTTGTTTAGACGCAGAAAAGCCATTTGATCGGATAGAGTGGGAGTACTTACTGACGGTTTTAGAGAAATTTGGATTTGGGCCTGTGTTTATTAATTAGATAAAAATTTTATATTTTAAACCGATGGCTTCAGTGCGTATCAATAATATTACTTCTGAATACTTTGCCCTTCAGAGAGGAACTCGCCAAGGATGCTGTTTGTCTCCTTACCTGTTTGATATAGCAATAGAGCCCTTTGCGATTGCTATTAGATCCCACCAGGGAATCCAGGGGATAAACAGAGGTGGCATAATACACAAATTATCATTGTATGCAGACGACTTGCTCCTCTTTATTACGGATCCAACTTCTAGTTTCCCTCATCTAATGTACCAGTTAAAACAATTTGAGGAGCTCTCAGTCTACAAATTGAATTAATCCAAAAGTCTGTTATTTCCTATTAATGAGCTGGCGAAGCAAGGCACCTATGAACAGTTCCCTTTTAAAGTTGAACAGGAGTGCTTCACATATCTGGGTATTAATGTGACCGGTTCATTTAGAGCACTTTTTAAACACAACTTTAAGGAGCTACTAGAATGGACAGAAGGGGACCTAGAGAGCTGGTCAAAGCTTCCTATATCCCTGGCGGGGCGTATAAATTCAATTAAAATGACAATTCTACCTAGGTTCTTGTATTTATTCCAAATGATACCTGTTAACTACCTAAATCTTTGTTTAAGCAGTTGGACCATCTTATTTCTATTTTTATCTGGAATAAATCCCCCTCACGTATCAAAAAAGCAAGTCTAGAGAGGCCTAAATCTGAAGGCGGGTTAGGGCTACCAAATAGCTTACATTACTATTAGTCAACAAATATCTCCAAGCTAATATATTGGATCAGGACATTTACTAAGGGGGAGGGACCTTTGTGGTCACTTATGGAATTGCAGTCTTGCGTCCCTGTTTCTCCCATCTCTTTGCTAACATCTCTGCTACCAGTCACCCTGAGGAACCACAATCTCAACCCAGTGGTTGAAAATTCTATTAAGATCTGGACCCAATTTAGGAAGCATTTTAATTTTACGCAAATGATCAGCCTCACCCCATTGACCTTCAATCATCTCTTTCCACCCTCACAATTGGACCTGGCATTCAAGGCATGGCATAGCTGTGGACTGGTGGATTTTGCAGAGCTATTTGATAAGAATTCATTCAGGTCATTTAGCTCATTGTCTCAAGACAACAATATTCCAAAAAAATCATATTTTTCGCTATTTCCAAGTCCGCAGCTTTGCCTCAAAATATTTCTCATCATACTCTTCCCCCCCGAAACAGGTCCAGCATTCGATCTTCTTAGACTGAACCCTTACAGTAAAGGTTTGATCTCAAAAATATAAGGGACGGTACTGTCTTTGCTTATTCCCTTGTGGGGCAACATTAGGGCGGCCTGGGAGGATGACATTGGCAAATCAATTTCTGACGAAATGTGGGACTCTGCTGTTTTGCTAATCCATTCCTCCTCATTAAGTGTGAGACAAAATATAATACAGTTTAAAGTTTTTCACTGGTATTATTCCAATGATAAACTGGCCAAGATGTACGATTCCGTTCGCCCAGAATGTCCTAGATGCCATCATACCCCAGTCTCACTGGGACATATGTTCTGGTCTTGTCCATCTCTGTCTGGCTTTTGGTCTTCAAATTTTGAAGGCCTAACATTTCTGTGCAATAAAATAATAAATCCCAACCCTTTTACCGCCATTTTTGGTGTAGTAAAGCTGGAGGAAGGCATCTCAGGCCGCCTAAAGAACAAAGTCGTGTTCGCCTCCCTGCTAGCAAGACGACTTATCTTGTGCAACTGGAAAGCAAGCAGGCGGCCTACTTTAATTCAGTGGGTTCGGGAGGTGCTGTCAATGCTAAAATTGGAAAAAATTTTATTTGCAGTGAATGGGTCTTATCAAAAATTTGATGAAGTATGGTCCCCATTTCTTAGATACGTATGTTGATGGTCTTTCACTTCCTGTGGACTGTTAAAATGTGTAGTATACGTGGGGTTGTGGACTGATACTGTTAAGGTCTCTATGGTGAAAATCTCTGTGGCTGCTGACCTGACCTATTTATTCATAGAATTTTCCTTTTTGTTTTTATTTACTTTTTTTTGCTGTTTTTCCTTTATCTATCTTATTTATTTTTGTAATGTATTTACTACATAATACTTATTACAAATCTGTCCTTAATATTTGTGAACTCTAGATTTCACCTTCTGTATATCCTGTTTTCACGATTACGACCCTGGACAGCGGGTGGGGGGTGAGGAGGGTGCGAGAGAGTTTTGTATGTGTTTCATACGTTGAAAAATCTAATTAAAAAAAAAAAAACGCGCAATTTCCTATCGTGGATTAACGCGTAGATATGTCGGTTGAAGAATTTAGCCGTCTTTTAGAGCCTCATATAAGGTCTCACGGAAATCCAATCACTTTAATGGTGATTCAGTGGTGTCTGCGTGAAAGCCCAGCTGTAGTTCACGCCCACGTGAAATTCTCCTGGTAATTATCAGTTGGTTGACAAGATTTTTATTCCATTGCAGACAGTATAAGCTTTCCTCAGTAAGTGAAAGACATTGATTGGACCTTAAAAAACATATTAAAATACTTGCGTAATTGGGTTACGTTGTATTCAATAAACTTTACGCAGCTCAGACTGACATGGTTGCATGGGAACAAAAAACCTCCAGAACTGAGCCTGGAGAGCTGAGCTTATTTGCGGGATGGAAATGTGATTCTGAGTTGGAAAATAGCAGTTATTCTGAATGGAACAGACAGGAGGGCTGACAGCATTGATACTTTTGAGGAGCAGCTCAATAATTCTCTTGATAAGTGAGTAAAGCTGTCTTTGTATGGTGTAGCTCTAGCTTACTTTTAGCCTGCTAGCTAACTAGCCAGCTATTTCTTATTTTTTGTTTACCACCGTGATCACAGAGCTATTTTGTCACATTGGGTAACAAAAGAGTAGTCGATACTGCAGTCTGCTGGCATTTTTCTTGACTAGGCGAGTTTTAGAATTTATACCACATTCAATGAAACGAAATGCCTTGCATTTTCACTCTTTTAAAGTGCGAACAGCTATTACTGTGACCTGAGTTATACTTGTTCCATAGAGGGTGTGAAAAGCGTTGTTACAAGCGTGCGTTTCTCTGGGATGATCGGAATTGTAAACAGCAAGCTGAACGATCTGACCGTAAAATAAGCAGTTCCTCTAATGAGTAACTGTGCTTGCTGATGCGGCTTTATAGATAAATGGACGAGACTCTGAACTTTATCATGGAGAAAAGGCATTTTTTTGGTTTGGAGAGGTCACTGGTGACCATTGATGTCCAGCTGTGCCTATCTTGATAAACTCATGCTAAATTCAACCAGAAAATCATCCAATCATATTGAACTTCATGAGTACAAAGTTGATTTGCGTTAAAAATATGATTATTTGTGAATTGAAAGTGCGCCATTTGCAAGGCTCTGGGAGTTTGGGGAGCCACCTGGATAGCTATCTTATTTGACTTATAAAAAGTGGATAATTTAATATTTCATGTTCAGATGATGAGTACTTGTGGTCTAGGAGTCTATTATCCCAGAAATATATTGTTTTAACCCCCAGCCATTTTTCAATCCTCAGAATGAATTTTTTTACAGTTTCAATGGTGAATTCTCATGGAGATTTTTTATGTTTGCAGCCCATTTTCTCTGCCAAAATCATGAAAATAAACTGAAATACTATGTAATTCTAAATGCTTTCAGTGTCTTTTCTGAGTTGAGCCACATTCGTCCTCTTTATGAAGCTTAAATCTTGAATTATAAAGCATCAAATTGGGTAACCCATAAATAGCCAAATTTGGCTTCTGCGCAAAGGCGTTAAGAAATCGGCCATTTCAAAGACATCAATAATTGAAACTGAGCATGGAAGCAACCTTAATCAGGAAGAAACACATTTCAGTTTCAACGTTTAAACAGGCGCACCGATATCATCTTACCTTTCAAAAAGTTTCAACCACTTGAAGCTTTACACATTTTCATTTGAACCTGGTTTAAAATGCTTACTTCTAAAAAAATAAATCAGTCAAAATGGCAAGGAAATTTGCAAAGTTATAAATTTATTGTGTATTGGAATTCAAGCCTTTTCTTCCATCTTCCCACCACCTGGGAACGCATTTCATTTATCAGAATTCTCTTCCTCTCATCCAATTTCATCGACATTTAGAAACAGAAATAGATCACTTTTAGGCTAGACCGGTTTAATTGGTGTTGCGTGTTGTCTGCTGTGCAGTTTCTGTGACCTTATTAAGGACAGCAGAGCTGCAAACTACATTTAGTTTGAGCACTGCCATGAAGTTACTACGTGTATATAGATAAAGCTGTAAGCCAGCCACAGTTCAGCGGCCAATTACTGTAGTTGATTGGCCTGTGGTTGAATCACTTACCGATTCTTCCAATCTTTTTGCTAGATTGGCAATTGGCTCAAATTCTTCGATCATTGTATGATTGGCGGTAGATTGGTTACCGATCCGAGAATCGGTTACAGCCCTACTTCAAATTTATGCAATTAACTTAACCGTGGAGAGCAACATAGCAGCTAAAAGCTGTTTAAGACTCATGTTTGTTTTCAGACAAGCAAACAAACAAGCAAACGAAATATCACAATATCAACTTCTCCAGCGTAATCCAACATGTAAATCCTGGGAGTAATCCAAGGCACGTCTCTTTCTGACCCCGTTAGGGAAGAACCGAAAATAAAAAAAAAAAAAAAAGGATGCGAATGCTGAGTGAGGTTAATTGACACAGAGCTCTCAGGGCTCTGATTGGCTGGTGAGGCATACCAGCCTCGTATCACGCATTTATCACATGAACGTATCTATCTCTGTGCTATCCTTGTCCCATGTCACCCGAATCTCAATAAATGTTGCAAACTAAACAAATTAGGCTCTTTCATCTCACCTGAAATGAAATGAAATGAAATATTTTCATATTAAAGACCTACATCCTTTTAAAATGTATATATTTATTTATGCTCTAGTTAGACGTTTTTTCTGAACTCCTTATTTATTTCATATGCAGAAAAAATGCAATTTACCCTAATAATTCATTGAACTCTAATATTTAAGGCCAAGTAACATGGGTTACACATTAGTCCAGTTGGTGCAACCGACCACAGAAAATTATTTAATTCCTACAGCTGAATATTCTGCTGCCTAAATTCAAATAGACAGACAGTAGGCCTCCTTCGGTCGATGTCGACCATGGATACTGCGCCCTAGGAGTTGGTGGTGTTGCAACTAGAACAGCATCGTTGGCGGCTGAAAAGACTAATGCGGGAGTGGCAGTCTCTGCTGCACAAAGTGCAGATATAGTTGGTCGTGGGGGGGTATTTTTGTCTGCGTGCTTTCCACCTGGCTCTCCTCTCCTCTACCAGGTTCAGGATCTTCTCCTCACCTGTCTTCAGCAGTTTCTTGAGCAAGCAGTGCCAGCTGCTGCGGTTTGCTGCAGTGTCCTCCCAGATCTCTGTATTGATGTCCAGAGCTTTCATGTTGCGCTTGCAGACATCTGTACATCTCAGCTGGGGGCGACCTTGGGGTCTTTTGCCGGAAGCAAGTTGACCATAGAAGATGTCCTTGGGGATCCAACCGTCTTCCATACGGTGCACGTGGCCAAGCCAGCGCAGTCTGCGTTGTCTGAACAGCGTGTATATGGTGGGGAGGCCGGCACGAGCATGAACCTGGGCGTTGGGCACTTTTTGCCTCCAGCTGATGCCAAGGATACGGCGAAGACATCGCATGTGGAAACTGCTCAGCTTCTGCTCTTGCTTAGCATAGGTTGTCCAGGTTTCACTCCTGTACAGGAGGGTGCTGACTATGCATGCGTTGTACACTGCCATCTTGGTTGGAGTGGTCAGCTTGAGGTTCTCCCTGACGCGAGTGGTCAGTCGTCCTAGGGTTGTTGCAGCCTTGCCAATGCGTTTGTTGATTTCGGCATCTAAGGACAGGTTGTTGCTGATGGTGGAACCAATGTAGGTGAACTGGTGTACCACTTCAAGTTCGAAGTTGTCGATGGTGATGACAGGTGGTGTGACTACATCTTGGCCCAGCAAGTTGGTCTTCTTCAGGCTGATGGTTAGTCTGAAGTCTTTGCAGGCCTGAGAGAATCTGTCTATCAGACACTGGAGATCTTGTTCAGTGTGTGAGGTGACTGCTGCGTCATCGGTAAAGAGCATGTCTCTGATGATGGTCTCATGCTCTTTGGTTTTTGCTCTGAGTCTTGTGATGTTGTAGAGTCTGCCATCTGATCTTGTGTACATGTACACCCCTTCGGTTGAATTCTCAAAAGCATGTTTCAGAAGGAGGGAGTAGAGGATGCAGAAGAGGGTTGGCGCAAGGACGCAGCCTTGCTTCATGCCGCTTTTGATCCCAAAAGGTTCGGATATGCTGCCCTCGTACTGGATGGTTGCCTTCATACTGTCATGAAAGGATCTGATGATGCTGTGAAACTTCAAGGGACATCTGATCTTCAGGAGCTACCAGATTGAAGGCCTTGGTCAGATCTATGAAGGCGACGTAGAGGGGCTTCTGCTGTTCCCTGCACTTCTCCTGTAGTTGGCGAAGGGAGAAGATCCATGTCCACTGGAGAACGATCTGCTCGAAAGCCACATTGGGACTTGGGGTAGAGGCGTTCCGCCAGCTGTTGAAGACGCACTAACAGGACTCTGGCATACAGTTTGCCCACGATGCTCAAGAGAGAGATGCCTCTGAGTTGTTGCAGTCGCCCCTGTCGCCTTTGTTCTTGTACAAAGTGACATTCTTGGCATCTCTCATGTCTTGTGGAACACCAACTTCACTCCAACACTGGCAAAGGGTGTCATAAAGAGGCTGCAGAAGGGTGGTCTTGCAGTGCCTGATCAGGTCTGGAGGGGTGCCATCATTCCCAGTGTCTTTGCTGCAGGTTAAGCTGTCGATAGCCTTGCTGAGTTCCTCCAGTGTTGGTTCAGCGTCTAACTCCTCCATGATGGGCAGAGGTTCTATGGCATCCAGTGCTGAGGTGACAACAACGTTTTCTCTGGAGTAGAGCTCTGAGTAGTGTTCCACCCATCTCTCCATCTGCTTGGCTTTGTAAGTGATCACTTCTCCGCTGCTGGTTTTCAGGGGTGCTGTTTTGCTCTGAGTTGTCCAAGAGCTTTCTTGATGCCCTCTTACATGTCCCTGATGCTGCCTATTGCTGCTGCAGTCTGGATGTCGTGGCTGAGCTCCCGCCAGTACTCGTTGGCACATCTTCTTGCTGCCTGCTGTACTTTGCTCCTGGCTGATCTGAGGGCTTGGAGGGTCTTATCACTTGGTGAGTGCTTGTATTCAGCAAGGGCAGCACGCTTTGCTATAATAACAGGAGTCAACTTCGCAGACTTGGCTTCGAACCAGTCGCAGTTCTTTGAGGTCTTCCTCCCAAAGGTAGCAAGAGCTGATTTCTGAATTGCCTCACGCAGGTGGTTCCATGACTTGGAAGCGGTGTTGCGTGGGTGGCCTGCAGCCAGAGCATCTTCAAGAGACTTTGTGAATTCCTCAAGCTTCTCTGGATTTTGCATCTTGGTCGTATCAATGCGTGGCTTTGTTGTGGATTATATTTCAATATTTCTCATCATATTCATCAGTAGATCAATTGCCATGTTGAATAACCATAATCAATAATCATAATCAATAACCATATTATGTAAGCAGCAGTAACACATACACGCAGCAGTAACACACACACACACACACACACACACACACACACATAACATAACACAACACACACACATACAAGCAGTTCACACACAGACACATGTAGTTCACACATACACAGGGAGCACACGTACACATGCACACACACATACACATACAAGCAGTTCACACACAGTCACACACACATACAAGCAATTCAATTCACACATGAGCAGCTCACACATACATAAGCAGCGCGCTTCTATAGCTTTGATTAGTAAGCAGGCTTCTGTTTAGTTGATTCAAAAACATAATCAGGTGATGCATTTGATTTCTGTAGCTTTGATCAATATTTGTTCAGTAAAATCATTAGTTACTGAAAAAAACATAATCAATTGAATCATTTATGTATCTGCTTGTATCCTGTTCCTTTGGCTGTATTTTTCCTCTCTTGACTGTAATTTTCCAGTCCATTTTAGTATATATTCCTTTTATTTTTTTAAAATCCTATACTGCTATATTCCACCATGGTTTAACAAAACAAAGTTGGAGAGTAAAAAAAGTTGGATAAGATGGTTACAACCCATGAAATGTGATTGGAGCAAAGTTTGTTAGAGATAAGATGGTTACAACCCATGTATTTTGATTGGAGCAAAGTTGGTTGAGTTTTCCCCATAAATATTGCTCTGTAAAGAATGCCGAGTTAGCACTGCCTGGCCAGGGACTGCTCACCGTGGGAATAAAGGCGGCTTCTGAAGATTTTGTCTCCCTCCAATTATTCACGAACAAGGCGACCTCAAAAATATGTAAACATCTAGTCGGGAAACCACAACAGCTTCCCTACATGTTTGGAGCGATGAAGTTTCTTTGGTAGCAGTTCGATCTTGCAGCATACCAGTGAGTGGTTGGAGTCAAAGTCAACGCTGTGGTATGAGCGAGGGAGAAGCACGTGCTTGAGGCTTGTACGTCTAACGATGACGTCGAGCTGGTGCCAGTGCTTGGATCGGGGGTGGCGCCATGGCACTCTGTGTTGTGGCTTCATCTGGACATAGGAGTTGGTGACGCAGATGCCACGATGAGAGCAAAGCTCCAAGGTGCTGCCCGTTCTCGTTGATCTTGCCAACTCCAAAGGAACCCAAGCAGGAAGGCCAAGAGTCATGGTCTGCACCTACTCTGGCGTTGAAGTCGAGGTGATCGCTGCTGTGGATGTTCTTGATGGCGTCTTTCAGGTTGGTGTAGAACTCGTCTTTTGCCTCAGGTGTGGAGGTCAAGGTAGGTGCTGAAGAGTGTAACTGGTCCTGCAGAGGTATAGAGGCGGAGAGGCAGCAGGCGTTCTGATCCCTTGTCACCTGGTTCAACCAACTTCAGCAAGGTGTTCCTGACTGCAAACCCTACTCAATGCTCTCTGCGGTCCTCAGCGCTCTTTCCTTGCCAGAAGAAGGTGTAGTCTTTCTCCTTCAAAGATCCCGATTCAGCTAGGTGTGTTTCTTGCAGAGCAGCTATTCTACCTTCAGTCTCAGTAGCTCGTCGTTGATGACCGCTGTCTTTCTTGCGTCACTGATGTTCTGGAGGTCGTCAAGTCCGGTTTTCATGATGCGGACTTTCCAACATCCCAGTTTAAGAGCTGGTCTCTTCTCGTTGGTTGTTCTTTTTGATAAATAAGTTTTCTTGCCTGGTGCGGAAGTTGCGGTCTGCTTGTCGGTGTATCCTAATCCCCATGTACCCAATGAGGTAGGCAGACCGTAGCGGGACAGCACCTTACTGACAGTGGGGGCTGCCCAGCTTGAGGCGAGCAGTAGCTGTCCGATGAGATGCGAAGATCTCTCCCACCGTCGGAAGCAACCCCTGGCGCTACACTCTACGCCAATCGAGCATTGTAGCTGATAACCGGTAGACTGCTGCTTCCCATGTTGTTTCGACGCTGTGAAGCGAAGCTGGAGTGTCCTCTCTCGGGCGCAAGCCAGGGCAGGGTGGTGTGGAGGACCAGCTGTTACCCAAGTAGCAGGACCCTGCTCTCCATGACACTGATTGATCCAACGGAGCGGCAGGGTCGATACAGTTTGGGACCAGCGCCGTCGGAGGAGTTGCCAGAGCGAGATTGCAAGCAACCACGAACTGCCTATGGGACTCCAGCTCCAGATTTTTCCACGAGGTTTACTCCTGAAGCCTTTCCTCAAAAGAGATGTGGCCGCAAGGCAGCGGAGGTTTTTGACAGTCTTCCTTCTCTGCATGAGGCAGGTGGCATCGAGTTCCATGGTAACCGGTAGCAGGCATAGCCTGACCTGACCTGAAAATTCAAATATGTTAAGTGTTTATAACACCTCTGGGGTTCTTTGCTCCATTAAAATACATAAAAGAATCATTTTGTGATCTTCTAAATATTCATGCAACAAAGAATGTTGCTGTTTATGTTTACCTTTAGTATGTGCAGTTAAATAGTTGAAAAGTATAAACAGTCCACTGTCCAAATGGCAATTGTTAGCACTGTCATGTTGATTTCAATTACAGGAGTAGCACTGGCACTTGAATCTTTGAAAATATCTGCTCAATAGTACTTGAAATACTTCAACCCTTTTACCTGCTTTTATGTTCAGTTCCACTTCAATTATTATTTTCCTTCGGCGTATTCATACCTTGTAAAGTTTGGAGATTTTTTTTAATTTTATTTTGTGACATCATAGTTAAAGGAGACCTATTATGCTGATCCTTCTTTTAATACATATAAGTAATGCTATAATGTTGGATGTCGTACTCAACCTCTGGAAAGTTTCTAAACATACGATACAGGGGTTTTTTCCGTAATCCAAGAAAATGATTTCCTCGTCCCGAGTTCTTCACAAGATCTAGGCAAAACCTGACGTCAGGTTGTGCCATCCAATTAATACCGACCTAGCCAGAGCCAATCACGGCCCTGGACCTGCCCACACCGGAAACTATTCTAGCAGGCACAAACAACCGCAGATCATATTATGCCTTTGTAGCGTCTACACTTTTGGAAATACAAAAGAAGAACCGCAAAAGAAGCAGAAGAACCGCAGATCATTTGAGGTGCAGTTTTGTCAGTATCTCTCCCAAGGCTGCTCGTCCGTTTTTTTTTTGGATGCTAAAGAAAAGCACAACTTTTTTCTCTTCAGAAAGATGATGCCACCAGAAATCTGTGGGTAGCTTTTTTGTTTACTGGCGGCAAACAGCCACACTCAAAGGGAACTTAGCTGTTTGTGCTCAGCATTTCACCAAAGACAGCTTTTTTGGATGCTAAAGAAAAGCACAACTTTTTTCTCTTCAGAAAGATGATGCCACCAGAAATCTGTGGGTAGCTTTTTTGTTTACTGGCGGCAAACAGCCACACTCAAAGGGAACTTAGCTGTTTGTGCTCAGCATTTCACCAAAGACAGCTTTGTCAATAAAGGATAATTTGACGCCGGATAACCGCTTCAGCTGCTTCTCAAACCAGAGTTTTTAGGTCACCTGAGACGAAGTCTCAAAGTGACCTATTCTAATCGCCCTTTTCAACAGTCGTCTTCTCCAGACCGAGATAGGCTGGAAACCAATACTCTTCATAGATGGAAGGGTCTGCAGGTGCTTTATAAAAATTGTTAATTTCATGGCCCCCAGGCTCCATGTTTGCCCCTGGGGAGGAGGTGAAGTTTACTATACTTTATATTGGAAAATGATACCTTTGGGTGTATTTGGTTCATTGACATCAATAACATCAGTTTTTATACAACTCAGGTGACTGTTAAGGCCCATGGGCCTCTTGTTTTTTTTTTTTTTTTGTTTTATTCAACCTTTATTTAACCAGGCAAGTTCCGTTAAGATAGAAATCTCCTTTTCAATGGAGGCCTGGGAGTGGAGAGAGAGAGGACAAGTTGCATAGCTAATTAGATCAGGGGATGATGAGGTGGCAGGTTGGAATTTAGCCATGACACTAGGTAACCCCCTACTCTTGTCAAAGAGTGTCATAGGATCTTTAATGACCACAGTGAGTCAGGACCTCGGTCTAATGTCTTACCCGAAAGACGGCGTCTCCTTCAGCACAGTGTCCCCATCACTGCACTGGGGTCTTGGGGATTACTCCACCCGAGAGAAGATTGCAACCTACTGGCACACCAACACCTCTTTCAGCAGCAACTTAGTTTTCCCAGGTGGTTGCCCATCCAAGTACTAGCCAAGCCCACACCTGCTTAGCTTCAGCCATACGGCTGGAGCAGATCAAATAGTGGTATGGTTCTGAAATAGCAGCGGTTGGTGAACTGGCAATGGGGGAGGCTCAAAACAATCCCTTAAAATCAATGATTGGTCACAACATTTTTTCAATCATTCATTTAAATTACCATTACAGAAACTCCAGTAACTCTCAACATTAACAGATGTGGCAAGTTTTCATTTATAATGCACACTGATTACGACTCCAGACTTCACGCTTTTCTTTATTCAGGGATTGGAAGCAATGCATGTGTTTCATGATCATTTAAATTAAATAAGATCATTTGATATGTCTTTATGCAATAGGAGCGATCTGATATAGCGCAAAACTTTCGTAAATCGGGAGATGAGATGAAGGAAGGGGATTTTTTGTCGACGTCCGCACTTCCGGTATTAAGACCAACTTCGCCAAGTCAATGCATGCATGATGAAATGCGATTAGCATTGCGCAGCTTCGCAGTCGAACACCATCGTGGATACACAGATATGAATATGAAAATGCCGCAAAATTCAAATAAACGCTACATTTGAGTCAAAGCCGGAGTTCACGTCCTGGAACTAAACGCTATAAATCGCCAGTATATTAGATAGCGTTTTTCCGCGCGCGGATATGAGCGGTAGTTCACTCGTCGACATTTTGACCGTTGAGCCGTCATTATCGGCAAGCATATCCGCCTTGCGATGTGCCGTATTGTATATCAGATCGCTCCTATTCCATTGCTTCCAACCCCTCCAGTGCACAGTGACTTCAATTCCGCGCGAGAATCTCATACATTCGCGTTGATTGAATAATTGCTGACTACAGCAGAGGAACGTAAATATGCCAATTTAACTCACACCGAATGTATGAGAGTTGACAGGTATGCATTATAAATGAAAATTGGCCACACCTGATAATGTTGAGAGTTTTTGGAGTTTCTGTAATGGTAATTTAAAGATTTTTTTTTTTGGGAATTTTTCCTTTATTTGATAGTTATACAGTATAGGGAGACAGGAAAGTTGGGGAGAAGAATGGGGGAAGACATGCAGCAAATGACCCGAGCCGGATTCGAACCCAGGTTGCTGCGGGAAGGACACAGCCTTTATGGTACGCGCACTTAGACCGATGAACCACCGGGGCACCTCTGTGATGGTAATTTAAATGAATGATTGAAAACAGGTCGTGACCAATCATTAATTTTAAGGGATTGTTTTGAGCCTCCCCCATTGCCAGTTCACCAGCCGGCACCGCAATGAAAGTAGCCGGGTTCAAGGCCAGAGTAGTGAAGTTTATTCTACTTCATTCCATAAAACAAGCTTGTATTCTAATTCATTATACAACCCCGATTCCGAAATAGTTGGGACGAAGTGTAAATTGTGAATAAAATCAAAATGCAATGACTTTCAGATCACATGAGCCAATATGTTATTTACAATAGAACATAGGTAACATTTCAAATGTTGAAACTGAGACATTTTACATTTTTATTCACAAAATGAGCTTATTTCAAATTTTCTGGCTGCAACAGTTCTCAAAAAAGTTGGGAAAACAGGCAAATAAAGGCTAAAAAAGCAATTAATATATAAGAGAATCAGCTGAAAGAACATTTAGCAAGTAATTAAGTTAACTGGCATCAGGTGTGTAACATGATTGGCTAAAAAAGGGATGTCTTAGAGAGGCTCAGTCTCTCAGAAGTAAAGATGCCCAGAGGCTCTCCAACCTGTGAAGGCTTGCGTGAAAAAATTGTGGAATACTTTAAAAACAATGTTCCTCAACGTCAAATTGCAAAGGCTTTCAAGGTTTCATCATCAACAGTGCATAACATTATCAAAAGATTCAAAGAAACTAGAAAAATCTCTGCGCGTAAGGGACAAGGCTGAAGACCTTAACTGGATGCCCTAATCTTCGGGCCCTCAGACGCCACTGCATCACTCACCGGCATGATTCTGTTGTTGACATTACTAAACGGACCCAGGAATACTTCAAGAAACCACTGTCTGTAAACACAGTCCACCGTGCCATCCACAGATGCCACCTAAAACTCTATCACGCAAAAAGGAAGCCATTGTTGAGCATGATCCAGAAACGCTGCCATGTTCGAGTTTTTACTCTTAAAATTCATTGGCTGCTGACTGTGTTTTCTCTGTTAATATCATTGAAATGTTACTATTTGGTCTATATTTTGGTAATTACTTGCCGATGGTGATCCAGGCCACATAACAAAGAACAGAATGCCTTTCTTTATGTATTTTATGATTGCATTGCAATTGATGTATTGATGATGTACTTATTGCTCTCTTTGTCTATTGTGCATTTAAATACTGAGTCCCTTTAAAGGGCAGGCGCTCATTGTGCCTTGTGCCAATATATCTGTATCCTATTGGTTGTCAACTGATACTTTATCAGCCAATGACTAGGTAGATACCTGCCTATATATTTGTCTGTCTGTCAGTCATTTGCCTGATGAAGACCCTGTGAGTGGTGGAAACGTTGCATCAATAAAGGTTTGGGAGTTTTAATCCAGTAAACAGGCCCCTGTCCCAACTTTTTCGAGACCTGTAGCAGCCTTCAAATTTGAAATGGGCTCATTTTGTGGATAAAATTGAAAAATTTCCCACTTTCAACAAATGTTATCTCTGTTCCATTGTGAATATAATACTGATTGGTGTGATTTGAAAGTCATTGCGTTTTGATTTTATTCACAATTTACACTTTGTCCCAACTATTTCAGAATTGGGGTTGTAGTTTCGCTCTCCAAAAAGGGATCAATGATGCCATCTAATGTTGCTTGACAAATTATTTCGTTTTACAGTGTCGCTTTGACTCTTGCTGGAACACTTAAGACCAATCACACCCTACGGAAATGTCCATAAATAAATAATGATAACCAAATTTACAGTGCAGCTCGTTTTTCTTGTCATCTTGCCTACTGAAGCCAACTTTCCTTGAAATAAATTGATTTTATCATTGTACAGCTATTCATGACTTAGGTCAAAATAATTATAGGGCATAATGATTCCTTACAAACGTTTCTTCAATTTAAAATGTGCCTTTGATTTTAAAATGGATTCTGGCTTTTCATTGGTGGCAAAATTAATTAACTTTACGATGGATAAGTTGGAAAACATACAGCCTTTACTTTAGCATACTTTTTTTGTTTGTTTTTATGCTGAACCTGAATAATTCCCAAAATCTTAAGCTCTATGTTTGAACATAAAACAAGTTTTGTTAAAACTAAATAATGGGGGCGCCCCGGTGGCTCATCAGTCTAAGCGCGCATACCATAAAGGCTGTGTCCTTCCCGCAGCGACCTGGGTTCGATTCCGGCTCAGGTCATTTGCTGCATGTCTTCCCCCATTCTTCTCCCCAACCTTCCTGTCTCTCTACACTATATAACTGTCAAATAAAGGAAAAATTCCCAAAAAAAAAATCTAACATAAATAAATAATGGGCTCTAATTTCTTGGCGCAGCCCACGCAGTGGTAATTTCGTCCGATGCAGCCCGCGCAGTGGTAATTTCGTGCTGTGCAACACCGTGCGCAGCCACTTTGGCAATTTGGTAAGCGGACGTGCACCGAGATGGGTGTGGCAGCGTAGTAGGGGAGGTGTCACATATTCATCATGATGCAGTGACAATTTTGTGGATAAAGGCTCCGGCGCTGAAGAGCTCGCCAGCTCCAACCTGGTTTACTTTCTGTGCAGTGGTAATTTGGCTGACCGGCGCACATTGCGCACACGTCACGGAAACCTCACAGGCAGGTTTCCAGAATGTCAGGCACATTTCAACGCAATAAATAATTACAGCAGTCACTATTGAATGTGACTTTCTGAATCAGGACATAAATTATAGTATCTATATACACTACTCAAAATTTGATAGGGATCATAGGAATTTTTTTGTGAAATGACATGCAAATTTGGTAACTGCCACTGATGAACAATATATTGGATAAATGACATGCAGTCAGACACAAAACACATTTGCACGTGCATTTCATGACATTAAATGAGCGTGCAGCCTCACATTTTGGCTTTGACTAACACTTCACCATTTCAACTCAGACGTGTGTGTTGCTTGTTGGTGAAAATTTGGAAGTTTTTTGCATTACATTTAGCAATAACAATGTCTCCTCAACGTCTTAGACATCGATTGACTTCAGAGCAATTGGGAAGATGCATCGGAATGCTTGACTCTGGCTTCTCACAATGTCATGTTGCTAATGCACTTAACGTCAGCCAAAGCGTTGTGAACAGAGCGTGGAACCGGCATCAAACGTTTGTTACAGCAGCACACCGTCATGGGGGTGGTCGTCAGAGATCGACTACACAACGACAAGACCACTTTCTCACACTTCAGGCACGACGTCATCCTTTCTGGACAGCCACCACCCTACGAAATGACATTCATAACGCCTCGGGGGTCAGGGTATCCACTCAGACGATACGGAATCGTCTTCATACTGGTGGCCTCAACTCAAGAAGGCCATGTGTTCGAATCCCACTGACCGTGCGTCATAGGCGTGACCATTTGGATTGGGCTTCGATCATGTCACATGGACACACAACGATTGGGCTCCAGTTCTCTTTACTGATGAGTCCCGATATTGCTTGGACTTTACTGACAGGAGGCAACGGGTGTGGCGAAGACAACATGAGCGATTTAATGATGCCTACATCAACGAACGCGACCGTTATGGTGGCGGATCAATTATGGTCTGGGGAGGAATAAGCAGGAACGGCAGAACGGACCTGCATGTCATGGGGAGAGGGACGATGACAGGGGTACGGTAGAGGGATGAGATCCTCAATGTGTACGTAAGACCATACGCTGGTGCTGTTGGCCCTGATTTCATCTTGATGGATGATAACGCCCGTCCCCATCGTGCTAGGGTGGTGAATCAATTCCTAGAGCAGGAGAAAATTGTCCGCATGGACTGGCCCACGCGTTCGCCGGACCTAAACCCTATCGAGCATGTGTGGAACATGCTGCAGGTCGCCATTTCCGGTCGTAGGGCACTACCCACAACTCTAGAAGAGCTCGGAAATGCCCTTGTTGAAGAGTGGAACAACATTCCAATTGCAAGCATCCGGGTTCTGATTGACAGTATGACCCGGCGTTGTCAAGCCGATATTCAAGCTAGGGGAGGCCATACCCGTTATTGACATTAACTGTGGTAATGAAACATCAAACGAACACTGTCTGTTTTCACTTTACATGTCAGAGGTGAAACCATGAAGTGTTAAGTGAAAATAAAAAGTGTGAGGGTGCACGCTCATTTAATGTCATTAAATGCACTTGCAAATGTGTTTTGTGTCTGACTGCATGTCATTTATCCAATATATTGTTCATCAGTGGCAGTTACCAAATTTGCATGTCATTTCACAAAAAATTCCTATGATCCCTATCAAATTTTGAGTAGTATATATCGATTGTCCTGATGTCAGATCAAAGGCGGTTGGCACGCATAATGGAAACTCGACCTGGCTTAATCAACGCGGCTGAATCTGTGATGCAAACTAACTATATATATATATATATATATATATATATAAAATAAAATTGCGTTCTATTTTTTTCAGTAAAACCGCCCTACGCACTGGGCCTTGAAACGAATTTTTTCAAGTGACTGATTACATCAAAGTCAATGCAAAGACGCTTTGCTTTGACTTTGAATGTAATCTGTCATCTGAAAAAATTCGCTTTCGCGGCCCAGTGCTTTCAAGCGGCTCAATACTACAATTATTGTCACTTAGGTTTTATCGATTTTATTGGGGGAAAGGAATACAGCCTGATTGCTATGATCTCGTACTGAGTTAAGATCGCATATTGAAAATAAATGTGAAACGTATCTTGCATTGTTGTCCATGCATGTTAATCCCAAAATTTTAAGCAGCAAAAGGGTGTAATAATAGAGGGATTATCAGTCTACGTCACTACACAAGTCACCCCGCTCTACTGCGCATGTCGACTGCAGAAAGAGAGCAGGAAGAGCCGCGACCATGTCTTAAACGCGCAAGTTTTACAGACTTTGAGCATCAGTGCTGCAGCATGCCTACACCATGACCCCAAGCTGAGAGAAAAAAGAACATTGTTATTAATTTCGAGCAATATAATATGTTAGACTCATTGGTTTGAATGGTGAAAAAGCTAGATATGCCCACGGGCACAGCTGTGTAATTGCAGCAAATGAGTTGTGAAATATTTACTACAATAATGACAGTGACTGAAGACGAGGTTACATAGCAATGGAAAGATAAGATAAGATAAACTTTTATTGATCCCACAGTGGGGAAATTTCATCGTTAACAGCAGCTCAAAAAGATAGTGATATGAGAGGGGGGGAAAAAAGCAAATGTGTACAACAAGTACAAAGGAAGCTAAGATTAATTTGTAATGTTATATTATTCTAAATAACATACCCAGCCATGCAGGTGCAGTTCGCGGTCAGGATGCAGTTGTTTTTCTTGTTCACAATGACCCAGACTTAATACATATTTATATTATTTCAGAACTCATTTGCGAATGAAGGTAATTTCAGCAACAAGTACCTACACCTGTTCTTGCAGCACCGTCGGGCTACTTGCTGTAAAAAATAGACAGCTGTCCGATTGGAAAATGTAAACGGACAAAACCACGTACTTGTCACCAGAATTACCTTCATTCGCTGAAGAGTTCTGAAATGCCGCTCTCGCTGGAAAAAAAAAAATTACCGTCGCTGAGTGCCAGTGCATAGACCTAATTATAATTAAATTATTTTTCTGTACTGATTGTAGCCCATTATTTGCTGTTAGATCGCATGGGGGAGAGAAGCCGTGTCTTCCATTGCCAATTGATTATTCTTGAATTGGAAAACATGTTAATATAGGAAAACCATTTCGAATTAGCCAGGACTAATTGTTGTCAATAAAGGGATGGATAATTGCCCCCGAATTTTCAGGTCTAGCGCTGGCCCTGACCCGCCATTACAAGTTATCTTGTAGTTGGCAGTCAACGTGTTAAGACGTATCCCATTCACTAATGTTAATTCAGCAGCATAACTTTTTTATCACTCGGTGATAAACTGTTGTAGTACGCTGACAACATCGCTAGCTAGCTAACATCGCAACTGCAAGATAACCATGCCAACCTGTCAAACAGTTTAAAGGGGCTGCTCTTTCTGCAGTCAAGTTGCGCGCGTATCCGCCGTGTTGATAAACAAATAATCCCTCAATGATGCAGGCAGAAGAAATAAATGAGCAACCATCGTATTTCATTCCAACTTCATAAGTTTGAATCATCTGACGTAGTTTCGTTTTGAAATTCCATTCAAGTTCACTAATGCTAATAATTCGCGAATGCCCTAGCTAGCCAGCTAACTCATATTCGTAATGCTTAATAAGACGTAAGCGGTGCAGAAAACATGCCTGAAGCAGCAAAGTAAAATGCAACATTAACGCATCATGCAGATATAGGATAGAGGCTTCTTTATTCCAATATTTAAAGGTGAGGAGAGGAGCTCATTTGATTGGTGAAGATTTGACTCGGCTGTGTTAAACCCAAACACACCTTCTCTCCTCCCTCTTTGCCACTTGCGCCGGCAGGAGGGACAGAGGCGGGACAGAGGAGTACTTGTGCTAACACAGTCTCATGATGATTTCAGTCACAGGAGTAGCATTTGCACTTGAATCTTTTAAATGTCTACATAGCACTACATGAAGCCCTTCAACCCTTTTACTTACTTTATGCACAATACCACTTTAACTATTATTTTCCTTCTGCATATTCATACCTTCCAAAGTTTGGATTTTTTTTTTCTTTTTGTTTTGTTTTGTGTTTTCACATCACAGTTAAACAACAAAATATCCTACTGTCATAAATTAATTGTAATTTTCAAAAGCTTTAAACTCATTTTCAACAGCTTTAACATTATATTTTCAGCAACTTGAACCTCATGTTTTTGGCAGTTTCCAGCATGCCCACTCAGTTTCCCCTGGAACTGCACTAGTTTATGGTTTACGAAACAGTTGCTTGAAGTTCTAAATCCTGGATCAATATTTTTTCCTTTGATGATTCTGTGAGGGCAAGATCTGTCCACAGATTTCTCGTTGCTTTGACTGTGCTTTGACTGGACAGAATTTGTCTCATGAAAAAGGAAACATTGAGCACCTAAACTCTTCTTTTTCACTGAAGTGCTCAATAGTCGCAAGTGTGGGATGCTGCAACAACACTTACATTAGTTTGACTGATGTTATTGAATGGAGATGGAGGTTATATAGGATTTTCACATGGTGTTTTATCTTATGACCACTACGGTAGCATGGACTGCTTTCTAAATTTTTTAAAATAAATTTTACGAATCGTCGTGGGTATGAAATCATATATTTAGGCATAATTATTGCCCAAAAGATGAGTGGCACTCACCATTACTGCCTTTGATGTTTAGCAAGCATTCTGCTTCTGAAAAATGCTTGGAGCTGAGAATGGGGGGCCATAAACTGAAAAAGAAGAATCAACAGAATAAACAGAATGCAAATAAGGATCCTATTGTTATTACCTTGATTTTTAAGCGCTCCTTAAAAATGAATGGAAAATATTTAAAAAGGTCACCTTTTTGAATTCACTTTGCTGTTTTCTATTCATTTTGATTAATGTCAGGGTTTGTACGACCGTTTTTCCAAAAAAGTTGGGATGCTGTGTAAAATATAAATAAAAACAGAATGTAATGATATGCAAACCATTTAAACTCTATTAATTGAAAAGAAAACATGTCAGATATTCAAACTGAGAAATGGGGTCGTACAATATTTGGTGAACTTGTCATTGTTAGAGCTATTGTCTGTTTATTTAATATTTATATTTTTTAGCTGTGATGAAACTTTTGCGATACTTCAGCCTGGATAACAGAGAGGAGGTCCAGGAGCTGACATTTGATGAGCCACAAGTCAAGAAACTTTTCTATGGCAGCTTCCACAAGGTGAGAGCGGGATTCTTGGCCAAAATGTATTTAATAATTTTCAAATGAATAACTTAACTGGGTTTTAATTAGGATAGGTTACCATTGTAAGATAAAGAATAAATAATTATAAAATAGAACAATGCTTCAAAGAAATAATTGTAGTAGTGTTCAAGTTAATTTATGCTTGCTTATACTATTAAATGTTAGGGTGTTTATGGCGCTAGTTAGTATTGTGACTGAAATAGAGACATGTTGCTTAATTGATTATGGAGATTCAACTTCAAAAAAAAAAACTGAAATTTGACCAGAAAATCCTAACATTTCACACTGAAAAATACTTGCATTAGGCCATCTAAAGTGCAGTAGAATGCGTCAAAATGCACCTTTAAAAAAACATTTTCCAAGGGAGCTTACCTAAGGACTCTCCTACAGGCTGAGTAGCAGTGTGGCACCACATGTAATGCTTAACTGGCTACTTTTTTTAAATTAACCTGCTACTTTCATTCCTTGGGAACACTGATTATTAGTTAACATTTCATCCTACCTGAAAATGAGCAGCTGACCTGAAAATTGAAGATAATCGAGAATCATTGCATATATTTCTCTGTTTCTGGTACACCTTCCATCAAGTAATGGCATATTTTTTTGAAATGTAAACATATCAGTAATTGTGCTTGCAATGAATTTAAGTAAAATATTCAAACCAATGTACAATGTCAGGAGAAGTGTCAAGGTGAACTCAAAGACTCAAGGGTGGACAACAGGGAAGAATAAACTGACGTTTGTTCAGGGTCACGCAGGCCAAGTCAAAAACCAGACAGTAGGCATGTAGTACCAAATTACAAGGCAGTACAGTAGTCAAGTCATAGGCAGAGTTCAGAGACCTTGAGGGCTGAATGAGGTACAAAATCACAATCCAAGACTTGGAGTCAAAAAGGCAGCCAAGCTTTTGTAATTGTCAGGAACAATTGATCAAACTGGACCAAAATCAACTGAGAGAAGCTTGCAAATATGGACTGATACAGAAGTTTATAAATACACAAGAGTATATGCATTATCATGAATCAGGTGAGGGAAAGGGTGTGGGGAATGCACAGAGGGAAGGATGAGGTAACGAGACAGTTATTTATTTAATCAAGATGAGACACGGAAAACATAGAAGAACACTGAAACATAGATACCTGTAAGAACAAAAAAACTATAAGATTATGAAACATATAACTATATTTTGCTAGTGCTGACAAAAAGTTGACTGGGAAATGGCCATTTCAAGATTTCACTTCAAAATAAGTGTTCTTATATGAAACTATGAAAAATATGATGATCATATATGCAAAATATGCTTAATATACAGTTGATGCCAATACATACTGTGCAATTTTAAAAAATGACTTTTAGATAGTGATTTATAACCTGTTCAATGAAATGTGGAACCTGTTGTTACAATAACCCAGTCAAAGTACTGTTAAAGTGGCTTGTTGGATTTGGTTTGAATACATTCAAGGAGTATGACATGCCCACTGTCCTTTCTTTCTTATAGTGATATCTTGCTTATGGTAATTATATAAATAACGACTATGGTAATGATGGGCAATTCCACGATAACACGTCAGCCTTCCTGAGGGCCAATTCTTTAAATGTAGAATTTGCCAAAAGGAGTAGACGTTGTGAAAAGAGAACATTAAAGAGGGAGGTAACGTGCCGCATTTGCCTGGACACACTTTTTTTGCGTTGTCACTTCAGGCCAAAAACTATGTGAAGTTACATGGAATAATTATTCCATCCCCCAATAAAACTGTAGATAAGTGTTACATCTACAAATGAGCCCCTAAGAGCCATACTGGGCCAACCCATGCTGGGGAACTTCTGAGAAAATGGGACTTAAAGTTGCCAGCCTCCTGTGTCATCTAGAGTATCTGGGAACTAGAAACACTGCTTATGTTATAAACCCAAGATATGTAAAATTACGTTATGCACTTTTTATGTCGGTTTTGGATGCCCTTCTGTTTCATTTAAAGTGAAAGGTACCTCCTTCTGAAGCAGAACCATCATCTTCTGATTCATTTGGGACAAACTCTGGGTCTCCATTATCTTCCACTTCACCATCATCATCAATCATAGCAAGCAGTTCCTCATTAGTGAGATACCGAGCCGCCATGTTCACATTGAATAATGGAAAAGTTGTGGGATGGTCCACTATGGCTAAGGCAGTGCAGTGCATATGTACAGTGGCAGAGAGGACGTTTGCTTGTTTGAACAATCCATGTGGGTAGATTGGGTTGGCTCATTTAGGAAACGTAGATCTCAGTTTTCTGCACATGCTGACTACCTCAACTCAATTTCGCTAAAAGTGCGGGATGGCCCGGTATGGTTCTTAGGGGCTCAAATAACCTGAGTTATCACTGGGAAAAAATTTTTTATTTTGTCCCTGGACCCCAAAAACTGAGCAGTAACACGTCTGACATGTGGTAACTCATGTGAACTCTGAATTGCAGAACAAGAAAAGATGAAAGGCTATTTTCTAATGATTATGAACTACAACCCCTTTTCTATAATGTTTGGACAGTGTAAAATCTAAATTAAAGTAGAATGCAATGATTTGAAAATCATTGAACCCTGGGTCATTCCACATCAAATCATCCAGGGGGTGCCAGGTCACCTCCTCAAAATTCTTTGAAAAAAAATATGATGATCATATATGCAAAATATGCTTAATATACAGTTGATGCCAATACATACTGTGCAATTTTAAAAAATGACTTTTAGATAGTGATTTATAACCTGTTCAATGAAATGTGGAACCTGTTGTTACAATAACCCAGTCAAAGTACTGTTAAAGTGGCTTGTTGGATTTGGTTTGAATACATTCAAGGAGTATGACATGCCCACTGTCCTTTCTTTCTTATAGTGATATCTTGCTTATGGTAATTATATAAATAACGACTATGGTAATGATGGGCAATTCCACAATAACACGTCAGCCTTCCTGAGGGCCAATTCTTTAAATGTAGAATTTGCCAAAAGGAGTAGACGTTGTGAAAAGAGAACATTAAAGAGGGAGGTAACGTGCCGCATTTGCCTGGACACACTTTTTTTGCGTTGTCACTTCAGGCCAAAAACTATGTGAAGTTACATGGAATAATTATTCCATCCCCCAATAAAACTGTAGATAAGTGTTACATCTACAAATAACCTGAGTTATCACTGGGAAAAAATTTTTTATTTTGTCCCTGGACCCCAAAAACTGAGCAGTAACACGTCTGACATGTGGTAACTCATGTGAACTCTGAATTGCAGAACAAGAAAAGATGAAAGGCTATTTTCTAATGATTATGAACTACAACCCCTTTTCTATAATGTTTGGACAGTGTAAAATCTAAATTAAAGTAGAATGCAATGATTTGAAAATCATTGAACCCTGGGTCATTCCACATCAAATCATCCAGGGGGTGCCAGGTCACCTCCTCAAAATTCTTTGAAAAAATTCACGAGTAAATATTCACACAAAATGAAAAAATGCCAAATATTAGGCAAGTATCTCAAATAGTTTTCAAGTTATAGTCCTTTGAAATTTGAATAATATTTTAAGTTTTTTGGCAAACCCATTTTCAGCAAAAAAAATTAAAATGATATTCAGCTTACTTTTTTTTTTAGGAATTTTTAAATTGTTCCAAAATTTTTGTTGCCTAAATGGGTATAGGCCTGCTGCTTTTTTGTGGTGAATGTTTCTAGGATCTGCACAGTACCTTTGATTCTTCTCGTAGCAAGTTAAAAACATTTTCTCATGATGACAACACACAGAATCAATCTGTGGAACACCAGACCGCTACTGCATTTAAGGCAGTATCCTCACTTGAGAAAGTATCTAGTCCCAATAGTCCAGTTTTTCTAGAAAATTTCCTTGAATGATATGCATCGTCTAAATCAGGGGTGGGGAACCTCCGAGTCCTCCGAGGGCCATACTATTATGAACACATACCTAGGGATGCAAAAAAAGACAAAAAAAAAGTCTATAACCACTGTGTTACTAAGCCTCATGATTCCTGCATTTTCACGCATGTCAGACTCACCTAATGCGAGGGCTGGAAGTGTTTCTCTTTGGCGAGGTGTCTGATGTCAGCTGGCAGTGATGATGATGATGCTACTCGAAGCTGGTTTTTCAAGTTTGGGTCAGTCAGGCTTGAGCGGAAGCGAGTCTTTACAAGAGTCAGTTTTGAAAAACTGTTCACAGCGGTATGTTGTCCCAAACAGAGATGCAAACTTCAGGGCATGTCTCCTCAGGATGGGAAAATTCTCAGCACAAACATACAGTTTTTAAAAGTCCAGCAGAGAGAGGTTGTAGTACTTAGCTTTGAGCTCGTTGTTGTTTTGCAGCTCAGTTATTTCCATCTGGAGGTTGTCTGGCACATCAGATGGTTGCACATTAAACGGTGTAGCAAACATGTCCATTTCCTTTTGTATATTTTTCACATCAAGAAACCTCTCAGCAAATGCATGAATGAGTTTTGCACACTCACCAGCATATTCAGTCATAACATCAGGCTTTTGTTCTTGCAGGGTGGGAAAGTGCACAGTGTCTCCCCTTTCCAGTTGTGCTTGCCACAGCCTTAACTTCACTTCAAATGATTTCACATTTGAAAGCAGAGAGCTGATGAGCTGGTTGAGACCTTGCAGCTTGATGTTTAGCTCCGACGGGTGCTTGGTGATGTCCACCATGAAGGCCAGATCACTGAGGAACTTGCCAACACTGAGCTCCATGACAGGTTTCCCCTTCATCTCCATGAACTGTCTGACTTCTTCCCGCAGTGTATAAAACCATGCGAGCATATTTGCACGACTCAGCCATTGCACTTCTCAATAATAAACCAGATCACCGTACTCTGACTCAAGCTCGCTGAGTACCTCCTTGAACTGCCGGTTGTTCAGCCCTCTGCTTTTGATGAAGTTTATGGTGGACACGACGGTTTTCATCGCATTGTTAAGCTTCAGGGAATGTTCACACAGACTCTCTTGATGTATGATACAGTGGCATACAACTAAATCACTTGGATCCAGACTCAGACGGCTCATTTCTTTTTTGACTAATGCAGTCAATCCTTTTTGCGCGCCAACTATTGCGGGTGCTCCATCAGTGGCGATGCCGCTCAACTTCTCAAATGGCAGTTCAAAATTGTTCATGGCCACACAACTTGATTGAACAAATCCTCACCTTTAGGACTGCCATGCATGGCTTGCAAAGACAGCAACTCCTCCTTCGTTTCAAACTCGGCCGTAATCCCACGCACAAAAATGGCAAGCTGCGCTGTGTTTGTGATGTCTGTTGTCTCATCACAGGCCAGAGAAAAATACTCAAAGTCTCTTGCAGTGTCCTTCAGTGTTTTTTCAATATTTTGTAATCCTGTCTGCAACGGTTCTTCGAGACAAACTGATGCTTTGAAATAATTTCACTTTGTCGAGCGCAAGCAGCTCCGCGGCAGCTATGAGGCACTCCTTCACAAACTCTCCTTCGGCATGAGGTTTGAGCTTCGTGGCTATTAATTCACTCACCACAAAACTTGCATGCACAATATTCTCTCTGTCAGTCTGTGGTCATGTGAAAGCTGCTTGTTGAGCATCCAAACTCCGACGAAGAGCGTTAACTTTCTCCAAACGCATTTGTCCTCTCAACTCGTCGAGTTTAGCATGTTTCGAGCTGTAATGGCGCTCCACATGTGCCTTTTTCATCACTGCCAGCGCCACGCCACAAACTAGGCACACTGGCTTGCCTTTCACTTCAACAAAGAAAAAATCGTTTGTCCATTTTTCCTGGAAAACGCAGCATTCTGCATCCACCTTCCTTTTCTTGACAGTCGCCATGATGCATCACTTGTCATCCGTGTCTAGCACTCCGGCCCAATGCAATGACACGTACATCACGTGCTGTATTCACTGACCCTGACGCGGACTCGGACATGCATAGCCGTCTGTTTTTTCTAAGAAAACTAATGGCTGATAATAATTTTTTTCCTGATTTTTAATTTATTCATACTATAAGTGCATGTATAAAATATAAAATTTTATTGTGTTGGGGGCCGGTTGAAATGGTCTTGCGGGCCGTATACGGCCCGGAGGCCAGACGTTTCCCACCCCTGACTTAAATGGATTCCAATACTGCACCAAGGTAAATTACTCCCCTCCATTTCAGTGCTCATAATGATATAATAATCCCCAAGTGGGACTTCCTCCTTCTATAGTGAACTATTATTGCGCAATTCAGTAATACCAGTTTGGGCTCATTTAGGATTACTTCAGAAGCCTGTGATCAGTCAAGTCATGGTATGTTTGAGGCCCTGATGTCATCCCCAAATAGGCATCCCCAAAAAAAAACTATGAAACCAATGCAATTGTGGAATAAATCTGTAGAATAGCAAACACTGAAATATTCTGACAAGACCTCTGTCACGTATTGTACTTTTAGATGGTGTATCATGTTCAAAAAATATTTTTAATCAATGTTTTGTTTTATATTCAGTAGATAACAGCACTTGCAGCAGGCCTATACCTGTTTATTCAATGAAAAAATACACAATTTTGGAACATATTTTAAAAATTCATAACAAAAAAAGTAAGCTGAACATCATTCTGATTTTTTTTTTTTTTTTTTTTGTCTGACACTGTTCACATTCACGAGATTGCACGGTAAAAATTTCAGAGAGATGAATAACTGGGGACATGGTCATTTTTTGCCCCAAAAAAGGGCATTTTGGGGCAAAATCGGAAAAATTTACTTAGAAATTATTTAATTAAACAAGACTACTGCAACCTACATGGCTGAGCCGCCAAGTGCTGTAAGAGAATGTGCGCCCAAGAAAAGGGTGCTGAGGCAAAGCTCACGCAATAGGAGCGATCTGATATAGTGCAAAACTGTCGTAAATCGGGAGATGAGATGAAGGAAGGGGATTTTTTGATGACGTCCGCACTTCTGGTAATAAGACCAGCTTCGCCGAGTCAATGCATGCATGACGAAATGCGATGAGCATTGCGCACCATGATCGAATACCATCGTGGATACACAGATATGAATATGAAAATACCGCAAAATTCAAATAAACGCTACATTTGAGTCAAAGCCGGAGTTCACGTCCTGGAACTAAACGCTATAAATCGACAGTATATTAGCTAGCGTTCGACCGCGCGACGGATATGAGCGGAAGTTCACTCGCCGACATTTTGACCGTTGAGCCGTCATTATCGGCAAGTATATCCGCCTTGCGATGTGCCGTATTGGATTTCAGATAGCTCCTATTATATTTAAGGAGTGCAAGTTTTTATGTGTTTCCCTATTCAATCTCGCAACCGTAACTGTCTTCCATGCTTGTTAACTGTTGTATCGGTTGTGAGATTGAAATGGAAATTAAAAACACGTTCTGACCATTGTTATGATTCTTTCACCCTAGATTGGTAAGACGTGCTCCATTCCTCTATCTCTTTGGAATCGCGCAACCGGTACCAGAGAAAACAAGCATGGAGGACTGAAACAAACCGAACCAATATGCTCGTTCGAGATGAGCCAGGTCTGCGCAGATTCGACCACCGGCGATCGGTGCACAATGCATGCCGGTTAGTTTTGTGTTCGACTTCATCCCGCCTTCCTCTGACGTATTACAAAAGTGGACGGCGATAAAATAGCGACAGCGAGGCGGCCGCAGTTTTTAGAGCCAGGCGCTGCAGTTGCTCTCCACCGACTGCACCGCCTGGCTCTAACCTGATCTAACAGCTGATTGGTTTAGAGGTTGGCTCAACAATATGACGATTTATATACACTTTCTAATTTTGTTGAATAGGAGAGAGTTTGATTTTATTTGTCAGATTTGAAGGTTTAGTCTGGTTACAGAAAACGGGTGGCTGATGGTGACGTTTAATTGGGATTCATGTCACAGATCATGAACTGAATATAGTCCATTGTATATTAACACTGCACTGTTTTGATTATTGAAGTATTTAGCTGCGCAAATATTTCCGGTAAGTGGGATGTGAGGATTTTTGGGGGGGACACCTCGGGTGAATAGGATGTACGTATTTCTGTGACTTCCTGAATATTCTCTCAAGGCTGCTGGAAACTGTCCGACTTGATTGCAGCTTGTTGTCACCGCCTCCCGTTGCAGCCGCCTGCTCTCGTTTACTTTCCAGGCGAGGCACAGTTCATCTTGAACGAGCCTATTCCATCGTGAAAGAAGATAAGCCTAATAATTGTGCTCGTAATGCAACAAAGTCGAATGGAACTTTTTTAAAGACCTGGATGCTAGCTAGGGCAAGCGCAGCATATGCATCCGCTATATAAATATTTAATCCACCATTTGCTGTTCATTAGAAGAAAATACGAAGTGACAAACTTATTTAAGTGCGTTCAAGCACAAAAATTGATCGAAATTCGCGTTAGACGCACTTGTAAGTGTGGCCAAAATGCACATTGGTCCATTGCCCACACTTATTTTAAGTGTGTCCAAAGCTAAATTTATTTTCTTGGCCAAACTTAGTTTAAGCGGTACTTTCTGAGCAGCACTGAAATGGTCATCAACTGCCGCACTTATAAGTGTGGCCAAGTAAAAAATTCAGCATTGGCCACACGTATAAGTGCGAATAACATCAGCCAAGAAAATATACGCATTAATTTTTGCAAAATGGCGACAAATATCGCCAAGAAACATTCATTGGCGTGAAATATCGGACATTGTGGACATTGTATATGAACAAAAATGTGTTTTAATTTAACAATAGGCCTACATTTGCCTGATTATTGCAGTGTATTGCTAGACTGGATTCAAGTACTGGTCGTGTTACATTGGTGTTATGGGTACAACAATGTTATGGAGAAGTAGATACCTCAATCACGGGGTGTGGAATCCAGCTTGGCGCGATCTTTTAAACTTAATATTTTCTTAAATTTATTGTTTTCATTGGTGTCGGTTAAAGTCGCTGTCATAGATACAATCAAAGCGGCCACCGCAACTGCTTCCGTTCAAGCGAACCAACTCATGAACGTGCAAGGGAATAAGTTAATTTGGAAAACAGTCAGGGCATCATACCGGTATTCTTGATAATACTGAAACATAATAGTGCCGGCGCCACTTCCACGGTGTACGTAAATAGTCCAGCTATGAGGCTCGTTCGAGATGAGCCAGGTCTGCGCAGATTCGACCACCGGCGATCGGCGCACAATGCATGCCGGTTAGTTTTGTGTCCGACTTCATCCCGCCTTGCTCTGACGTATTACAAAAGTGGACGGCGATAAAATCGCGACAGCGAGTTTTTAGAGCCAGGCGCTGCAGTTGCTCTCCACCGACTGCACCGCCTGGCTCTAACCTGATCTAACAGCTTATTGGTTTAGAGGTTGGCTCAACAATATGACGATTTATATACACTTTCTAATTTTGTTGAATAGGAGAGAGTTTGATTTTATTTGTCAGATTTGAAGGTTTAGTCTGGTTACAGAAAACGCGTGGCTGATGGTGACGTTTAATTGGGATTCATGTCACAGATCATGAACTGAATATAGTCTATTGTATATATTAACACTGCACTGTTTTAATTATTGAAGTATTTAGCAGCGCAAATATTTCTGGTAAGTGGGATGTGAGGATTTTTTGGGGGGGACACCTCGGGTGAATGGGATGTACGTATTTCTGTGACTTCCTGAATATTCTCTCAAGGCTGCTGGAAACTGTCCGACTTGATTGCAGCTTGTTGTCACCGCCTCCCGTTGCAGCCGCCTGCTCTTGTTTACTTTCCAGGCGAGGCACAGTTCATCTCGAATGAGCTTATTGTCATAGTAACAAGGAAATGACCAAGATACCATCGATAGGCTACATTGAAAATGCACAAGTAATACACCCAGTATTGTAGGGATGACAAGTATGCAAGTAATTAATTAATCCAAAATCTTCTCTCAAAAGAATTCCATTTTCAAGCTTTACCAATACTGAATAAAATGAGTACTATTTTTTAGGCTTTTCCTTGATATTTGGGTACCCAGAGGAAAATTCGGATATATATAATCGCGAAGCTTACATCCAGTCAAGAAAATATAGTTTAATTTCTAGTGCCTCTACATGTGGTAATAGCATATATGGGCACCAGCCATGTTACTAATTACACACCAGGTTGCTAGGGCATGTGCAGCACATGCATTGACGATATTAAGTATTACGCAATACGCAGTGTCTAGAGGCACGGCAGTTTTTATTGGTACGGCAGTCAATTTCAAGGGATTAGGATAAGAATTCGGGATTATGGTTAGGGGAAGGGTTAAGGGTTGGGGTTAGGGTTAGGGGAAGGGTTAGGGTTAGGTTAGGGCAGGGCTTGAAATGCGGACTGCCGTACCTCTCCACATTGAAATGCATTGAAAAACTGCCGTACCCGTAGCAACTGCCTAAATATTAATGTCAAATTATAAACCTCAGTTCTCCCTCCTAAAAGGGCGCCCCCTTTTAAAATCATTCTGGCGAGTAAAAAACTGAAAAAAGTGGAGGTTTGATACGTAATTCTTTCCCTTTCTCTGAATCATGTCTCCCATTTCAGCATTTTTTACATTTAAAACAGAAACATCTTACTTTCGCACCCTATGAAACATCGGCATAGAAGGACGTGACTTTGTAAACCTAGCTATGCCGTTTTATGAGCTAGGCTACTCGAGGTCTTCAGTCCCAAAAATAAACAAATAATCCTCGGACAAAATCCAAAATTTGAATAAAGTGATTCACCGCATTATATAGCCTATGACTTACTTTTTAAATTCAATCAACTATCTTTAATGAATGTAAATGTCCCTTTCGCCATCATAAATACATCCAGGGAGCAGGCTACTCCCATAAATGGCATAAAATAATGATAGCCTGATAATCGTTCCCTTTGGGATCATCATCAGCATTCTTAAAATGCTCCGAAACCGACAATTTTTTAAAACATCTTTTTACAGCGGGTATGTTAAGCCATTCTCAAGCTTTCAGTAATGAGTGCATTATCTCACACAAGTTGCTGCGGTACATGTCGCGATGACTGTGCCCTCTGAGCGGTACTCCTTCATGGCTCAGGAATTTAGCTGATCTGAGTAAATGTTACAACACTGTCCTTGCAGCATGTTGATTCCTAGCTGCAAACTCCCAAAACATAGCACTGACTTACTTAAAGCATTGTGAACACACGTAATGAATCAGAGTGCAGGTCTGACAACCCATGCTCACCAATTTCTTTCTTTTGCCTTTTCCTGGTTTCTAAATCCCCCTTTAGCAAACAAATTGTCACTGTGGTTTTGCAGATAAAACAAAGAATACCGTTGGTTTCCTTGACACAAAAATAAGTGGCCTAGGAACTTTTAATTTGGTATGGTGGTGCATCTTGACCTATTGCATGTTCTTATTGAAAATGATATCACAACATCAAAATCCTAGATGGTCACCAAACGACGTTATTGAGATAACTCGCAAAATAAGTGGCTGACCCAAGGCAGGTCATTATTGAAGATGAGTGTGCTACGCCAAAATCCTTTCCAGTTTATCTTTTCCATATGGCTGCATCTATCTATCTATCATCATCATCATCGTCGTCATCATCATCATAACAATTCACCATCACTCAATCAATGCAAATTTTATTCACCAAAGCCTACTTCTACATAACACCCGTGCAGCAACGCAGGTTCAGTGACTTCGCGCTTGTTTCCAGTAGCAGCAGTGTTTTTCTAGCGTTTGTGAAGAAATACAGCGTGAGGTAAAAGCCAATAAAAATGCAAAACTTTATGAAATGTCAAATCCCACTTGTGTAGTACCGCTTACGTCATTTTAATGTACTTTAACGTACTGGTCAGTTTGTTTTCATGTCCTGTTGGCAATGTCAAACTTTTTGTCCAATTTTACAATACAGTTTGTACAACACAATTTTTGTACAAAGCTTCTAGCATTCTTTGTTGCTAAATTTCATTTATCAATTGATCAATTTGTGCAAATGAGTTCAAATAGCATCTAATGAAATATGACGCCCAACCATGTGTTAAGAATCTCAAGTTGTTGGCATTCTTTACCTCAGAATAACTTTGATAATAATAAAAATAAAGAGAATTTAGTTCTTTAACCTCTGAATCAGGGTTGTGCAAAAGAGGCAGGTAAACTAACAATATGAGTGTGTGGCATAATGTTGATGAGTGTAGGCTACATATTGAAAATGTGTATAATGTCTTGCAAATTTGGATACACTTGGCTACAATTGTGTTGTGTTGATAACTGTAGTAAACAGAATATTCAAGTGAATATTTCAGTTTCATTTGATGCATAATCTTTATTTAGAGATAAGTAAACCCTATATTTCAGAAACATGAAAGGTGTGTAAACTGAGTTTACTTGCGTTCGGCCTCCACAATAGCCTTGCTCAGATACACGCGCACACACACACACACACACCCCGCGGACGAACTACATCCCCCACACTTTTGAAAAGCTTGATACGCTCCTTGGTGGGGGGGGGTTCAGGGACGGTGTAAGTACCGTGTTCTATCTGGGCTGCATCTGAGTACCATACGAATTGTTCAACTCGTGATGTCATCAAAATTAAGTAATTTCATTGCCAATTTGAGACTTGCCGGGGGTGAGTGGAGGGGTGACTTTTATTGATTATAGTTCTTTTCTGGGCTTAGGTGATGGTGTAAAAATACTTTTATCATGTTCAGTATACCCTTAGCTCTCAATAGAGGTATAATTTGACCTGCTTTAGGATTTTCGATGAGTGTCCGCCTTAATGGGCAGAAATTTGGGATAAATAGCCCTTACAGTATGTTTTTTGGTCAACCCGAAATTGCTTATTTAAGCCATTTTTGAGAATTTCCTTGCATAAAATAAAACACAATGTTGAAAAAGACTTAAAAACTGTCTTTGTGTTCAGCAATCTTTTATCTATTATCTCAACACAAAAAATGGCTTAACATGGACATTTTTTTTACTAGATCACGGCATTTATATGCAAATTACATAACATACCTCAAATTTTACACCGATATTACTATTCTCTCTAGCAAGGAAGCTAATTGTACATCCAGCTCAATTATAAATTTAAACAACCTGCAATCATCAACAAAACAGGTCTTGTGCGACGGCAACAATCGAAGCGGACCAGTTGTAACGCTGTGCGGCCAGGATGTGCGTAAACAAAAATCTTGATTGCCTTTAAATGATTTGCAAATTATTGCATTGTTTTTATTTACATTTTACGCAGCATCCCAACTTTTCTGGAAATGGGGTCATATCGCCATTTAACTGGATGACGTAATCCATTTGCATGGCATCACGTCATAAACATGATGTGTCACTCGTGTTACCGCCAGCTCTGTCACACGTGTTATCATGTTTTATAAGAAAACAAGTTAATAAAATTAAATCTTTATTAAATATCTGAGGTACAATCATGGCACTAACAGAGAATATCCAGTGGAAAAGTAAATCATCAAGCAAAACATTTAGGAAAAAAACCTTTTCATTAAAAATGGTAATGCGCGTGACATAGATGGCAGTAGGCACATGTAAAAGGTTCATATTAAGAGAGGCTGTTATGAATACTGCTGAATGTTATCTGATTTTGAAGTTAAAAATAAAGGGATCCATGCACGCCAAATAAAACATCAGAACCCAAAAAAATCAAAACCTCCAGCAGGGTATAGATTAATAAATAAATTGAGATTTTTAAAAATGGATTTATCATCTATAATTAACTCTGATTTCTTGGGCAGGTGGTCAAAATATGTAAAATTACTCATTTAAATGTAAAACTTTAGGTTATGATCTATAATTGGTATATATTCAAAATTCACATTTTCAATTTTGACCCTGTGGTTGATGTTTTCATGGAATTGCCCAGATGATGACAATGTCGAATCAAAACAACAGTGTTAATGATCAAATGATAAAAATTAAGTCTTGTTGCTCGGCATTTTGCTGTTGTAGGTACACTTGTCTGTGAGCCAGGTAAGCGTTTCTCTGGCTGTGGACTGCCAGCATGTGGCTGAGAGACCTGCGCAGCCCCTTGGAACCCTTCCCACTGATGGTTTTGAGATGTTGGGCAAGCTGGTCAAGACTCGTGGGCCATACAGTGGTTCTGCCTCGGTACGTTAGTTACACGTCATATGTACAGATATGCAACTTTTTCATACTATGCTTCAAATGTGCTCTATTCTATGTTTTTACAATTTCCTGTCAGAATGATCTCAGAGGACCAATGTCTGAGTGGTTTCTGTTCTGTATGTCACATGAGAGAAACCACTTGTTATATTTGAACATTTAAATCTAAACATATAAAGGAAAACTGAGTGGTTTCAGTCTGCTGAACTGCAGTACCTTGGATATCCAGAAATCAGAGTGACAGGGAATTGTATTCACTTTTGAAGAAGAAAACTTTGCTATAAAATCGAGAAAAATTGCAGCTGCACATGTTCAGTTTCAGCTGCAGTCCTTTGAGATTGTGTGCAACAACACTTGGGCCACAGAGGACATCTGCTGTGACATCCCCGCACAGGTGAGTCCTTGGACGGGGCTAAAGGCCTAGATATCTTCCCAGAAGCTGACTGCTAAATATTTACACTATATTTTCTGCTTCACACTAAACAGTGCTCTCCACTTATATTGGCTCCCTTGGTACATATGAAAGAGGCTATGAAAAAAATATGGTAGCTGTTAATCCTCCCAGTCTTTTATTCAAAATGTTAACAAAAATCTAAGCTTGACTTGAAATAAAAATGTTTGTTTGAAAAAATATTCTCATCTCAAAATAAACACTTTTCCAAAAAACATGCATGTCACAATTGTTGACATCTCCTGAAAACCTTGTAAGAAAAATGTATTTGAAGTTCATTTCTATTCATATTTTAAGGAGTTAACGATAGTGCCGCTTTGATTTTACTTCGCGTCTCCTTCACCATGTTTAAGACGGAATGCTGTCATTGCAAAATTTCAGCAGTTCTCCTTTCCGCCCCGCTTATAAAAGACGTGTGCATATTGTTGCGGCTCGCATTTTTCATATGCAAGCACACCTCTACCATGTGAACGGCCCCTAAGTAAACTTAAATAGTCACCCATAATTTCCTGTATCCCTGAGATATATATATTTACACTGCCCGTCCAAAAAAAAAAAAAGTGGCTATTTTGATTTAAATAAGCGAATACTCAAGAGCCTATGATTGAATCATTATTGCAGAGATGAATATGTTTCAGCGGGGAATAATGCTTTTAATCCTAGCTGAGTCATTGCGTAACTTCTCATTTCTCAAACAACCAAGTCGGAAGACGTCTCTCATGAAAGGATATAACTGTGTTTCAAGAGGGACAAATTATTGGCCAGTATCAAGCAAAAAAAAAAAAAAACACAGCTTGAGAGATTTTCTGAAATCATTAGAATTGGGTCATGAGCTGTCCAACAATTTACTAAAATCTGGAAGGATAGTGATGAACTGTCAATTTCGAGGAAAAAAAGGGTGTAAAAAATCATGACAAATAATTTTTGGAGATCACCAAAATGCTCGGTGAAGTCTCATCATAAAAAGAACAGTACAGCTCATGTTTAATTATGAAGGTAAGAGCATGTCCACGGGCATGATGCAACAAGATCTTAGAGGATTGGGACTAAACAGCGGTGTGGCCATGAGAAAGCCACTTGTTAGTGAGGCTAATTGGGAAAAAAACAAGTTCAATATGCAAGAAAGCAAAAAGATTGGTCTGAGCAATGGAAAGGTCACAAGGTCTAATAAGTCCAGATTTACCCTATTTTAGAGTAATGGACATGTTGAGGTAAGAAAGGAAGCCCATGAAGCGATGCATTGTCATGCATAGTGCCCACTCTACATGCCTTTGGAGGCAGTATTATGATCTGGGGTTGCTTTAATTGGTCAGGTTTAGGAGGCTCAGCATTGTTCTGCGGCAAAAAAATGAATTCAGCAGATTACCTTAATGTACTGAATGACCAGTAACCCATCAATGGGCTTTTTAATCCCTGATGGTACAGGCAATTTCCAGGATGATAATGCCAAGATTCATCGGGCTCAAATTGTGTTAGAGTGGCTTATCGAACATGAAGAATCATTTTCTGACATAAATTGACCACCTCAGAGTCCAGACCTTAACCAATTGAAGTCTTTGGGATGAGCTGGAAAAGGCTTAACAGAGTAGTTTGACTCACCCATCGTCAATACAATATCTTGGCCAAAAACGAATGCAAATCTGGTCAGAAATAAATGTTGGAACATTGTATGAGATAGTCAAAACAATACCGCAATAAATGTGCTCCATGATCAAAGCTAAAAGTGGCCCAACAAAATATTATAGTGCGCAAATTTTATTTTGGATGGACAGAGTATATGAGATAATACATAGCCAGTTTCCGTTCGTCTTCCATCAACATTGTTAATACAAAGATTGAGATAGTGTTGTGCAGCAGAAAGATTTTGAGCCTCACAGATGTGGAAATGACTTTAATTTATTTTAAAAAATGAAAATACCCATTTTGACTGCCAGGGCAATAAGTTCACGGCATATGGCAATGTTAAAAATTCATGTGGAAGAGGACATGTCTATTTTGAATGCAGATAAAGAGTCTGATGAAGAGCTGTTGTGCTCGAAATGTCACTTTTTAAAAGTGGAAAGTAGAGCCCTACCGTGAGCGAGTCATTTGTTTGTTAGTGTATTTTGAATGCATGCACTGTCAGGAAAATGATATGAGTGGTAAAGGAAACGGCAACAGTCACAATTGGATTCCTAGTCCTGTAACCAAAATCTAATAGGAAACCCCTGGGACGAGCCCGGAAGGACAGTCAAAAAAACGTGGACCCGGGAATTTGAAGGATCTGGTGAGACTCTTCATCGAGAAAGGCTCTCAGATCCCTTGTCTTCTCTAGCTTAATTATCTTGGCAAAGGAAGGCAGCGCTAAGTATCGATTGAAGGGGATCCAATAATTATGGCGTGTATGTTTTTGAGAAAGCTGTGTTTTATGATGGCTATTCATTGCTTTCAATTATTGTATCTAAATTAAAGCTAGTATCTCACTGAGCGGTGAATGCTTACGAAAGTAGCAAATTTTGAGTTTCGTCAGAGTTCGTAAAAGGGCGCAAAGCAGTTCGCGAAAAGTTTTTAGGATTGCAAAAAATTTTTCTTGTCGCAAAAGAAATTTTGAGGATGTTCGAAATTTCTTTGCAAATTTATTTTCTCACAAACAGTTGCAGATGTTTGTAAAAGAGTTGTAAGCGTTTGCAAACGGTTGTAACACGTGTCGCTAAAGTTCTTTTTGTTTTGCGAAGTAGTGACTACTATACAACAGAGCTACAAATGCTGACGAATGTAGACGAATATTGGGTTTCGTGAGGATACCATCAAGGTTTCGTCAAGATTGCAAAAGAGATGCAAACGGTTTTTAGGGTCGCAAAGAGTTCATTTTCATATTCTAGAAAGCCATTTCCTATTCTCTCGCAAACAGTTACGCGAATGTTGTTAACTGAAGCTAAACGTTGCTAAATGTCGCTAATGACACCTAGGCCTCATTTTTGCCAACTTTCGTAAGATAAGTTGGCGAATCCAAAATTCGCCACATTCGTAAGCATTCGCCGCTTAGTGAGATACTAGCTTAAAGGAACTCTTTACCGATTTTAAACCTTATCTTCAATTATCCGTGTTGGGGATATAGCATGAAAAATGCATGCAGTTTTTGACAATTGTTTGTATATCTGGAGATCAGGAACAAAATCAGTCTTTTTCCACCTCGGGTGTCCTCATTTTGGCACGTACAGTGACATTTAGAGATAAGGGAGAATTATAAGCTATATCAGCTTGGATTTTTAGTCTCTTTCTCTGAGTAGCTAGGGTGTGTGCCTTAGATGCTACTTAGGAACTACACTCTTTTTGCTTGAAAACTAGCTACATTTCCAACAATAGAAGTGATACCCTAAAATATGAGTGCTGAGGATGTTAGAGGCAAGGATAAATTTTGCACAAAGCTTGCAAGCATGCCTTCTATAACATTACTTTTTAATCAACTAGTGAAGGTCTTCATTTGCTTGCGATTATAGCGGACTAGAGCAAGCTAGCAAGCAGAAATTTTGCCAGTCATTTCTGCAACACAACCTTACTGTCTTATAATGGTAAGCGTAATTTCTATCAAGTAATTTTAATGTTAGCTTATGATTATAATTTGAGTTGGCTGGAGCTCGCTAGCAAGTGGAAAATTTCAGCAGTCATGAAAGTTTTGTTAGATCATTGCATTAACTTAGGAAAATGGCTAGCTACCTGGCTAGCTTACTTACCTGTGACTGTCTTTTCTTGTACTGCAGTGGTTTTTAGGGAGAAAGTGAGTCTTTTTTTCTTTAATAAATTTGGCATCTACATTCCCACCCAAATCTGGAATGCCCAATTTGAGAACTGTATACACAAGCTTGCTTGCATGCGACCCATGTTGTCATCTCGGACAGCGAAGAAGTTTGCGGCTCTCCTCCGAAGCACGTGCCTGTCAGCCACTGCTTCTTTACATTCATTGCTCGAAACTTTGCAAGTTCAGAACGAGGGCGGAGTAAACCCGAACAGGAGCTTAGAATCTTACTGACGAGCACCTGGCTGGCCAACAGGAGGCGCTGGCGCAACAAACAAAGCAACGATTCTAATATCCCCATCCAGCAGTCCTTTCCCAATTTATTTTCCCTGCAATTGTGAAAAGCCGACCACTGCTGGCTAGTACGACCAGGGATCAAACCCGCGTCGTGGTGGTCACTACTGCTACACAATGCGGCACCTTGATTGACGTTAATTGCTTGGGTCACAAAATTTGTAGGAATTTGTGAGAAGACAACCCAATAATTCCAATTGTCCTCAAGTAGAAAATGCTTTATGCAAACTTTTACATTTTTATACTTATTTGCGAGCATGTCCTCTCAGAGGCGGCTTGTCCATTTTGCAGGTCATGAACTGCGTTATGGAAAAATAGTTGGCAAAAAAAATTAAACATTTTCATGGAATCAACCTCATTTACAAGGTTTTTTCATCAGTGTTATGTTGCTTCTTATCAATTGATGGATTTTTTTTTAAACAGCTCCCTCTACTGTGTACTAAAACATGGTAGCGATTGATGAAATGGATAGTGTAGTTCACTTACATATGAAGCCTATAATGAGTCTGATTGGACAGTTGGCATTTTTGACCCACCAGAGCCGTTGAAAAAGAGAATTGCAACACTCTTCCATCTCATCTCATCGCGGTCACATGGTCCATGTAGCTCTGAATAGTTCCTGACAAGTCCGCGCTTTCAGCCTGAGTGAATGGTTTCAAGCAGGCAGCTGCTGGAACTATATTTCCAGCAAATTTAGTCAAAACTAAGGCATCATTTGCATTGATTAGTGTGACTTCGCCTTTTTAAAGGCGTTGGTCATTTGACGTTTTATCTTGTTCACCACGCAATTTCCACGAAAGTTGGGACAGTATGTAAAATGTAAATAAAAACAGAATGCAAGATTTGCTTATCATTTAAACCCTATATTTAATTGAAAATAGTGCCAATACATTGTATAATACAAATAGGAAGGGGGCAGTTTCTATCAGAGGGGCAAGAGTCAGTGGCTGTTCCCACCAGGATCCCTGCCATTACAGGCCTCCCTTGTTTAATCTCAAGGGCCAGCTCCTCTGCTGGAGTGATATCTGGAGTTGGTGGGCCACCCCCTGTACCAGACAAATGAACCTTCTTCTTAACAGCTGAAATCGGAACAGACAATAAAATATGTGAGCAGGCTGTGTCAAAGTAATTTTTACACCTTATTTGTACATCTTTCAACAATCAAGGCACTTAAGTACCAGCCTGCAAAAAAATTCTTGTACTTGACTGACTTGTTGCAAAGTCCTCTTCTGTGCAGTCATGTTTGTTCTGTGTGCATATATAAGAGAGAGAGACATATGGTTGCACATATGGTTATACATAAGTTTGCATTGTGGATAAGTATTTGGAGTTAGTCTTCATGGTAAATTTCCTGAGTAACATTAAATACCACTGCTCACTTTTGAGTCAAAGGGCTCTAATTTCTTGGCGCAGCGCAGGGTGGCGGAGCGTGGCGCAGCCCACACAGTGGTAATTTTGTCCGGAGCAGCCCGCGCAGTGGTAATTTCGTGCGGTGCAACACCGCGTGCAGCCACTTTGGCATTTTGGTAGACGGACGTGCACCGAGATGGGTATGGCGGCGTAGTAGGGGGAGGTGTCACATATTCATCATGAGGCAGTGACAATTTCGTGGCGAAAGACTCCGCCGAAAGTGCGCAGAGAGCTCGCCAGCTCCAACCTGGTCTACTTTCTGTGCAGTGGTAATTTGGCTGACTGGCGCACAGTGCGCACACGTCACCGAAACCTCACAGGCAGGTTTCCAGAATGTCAGGTACATTTCAATGCAATAAATAATTACAGCAACCAATATTTAATGTAACTATCTGAATCAGCACATAACTTATAGTATCTATATTGATTGTCCTGATGTCAGATCAAAGGCGGTTGGCACGCGTAATGGAAACTCGACCTGGCTTAATCAACGCAGCTGAATCTGTGATGCAAACTAACGACTTCACACCTCTTTCAGCCACCCACAAACTGCCTCGGCATCAGGTAGTGCGTGTATATCCGGCTTCTCTCATCTTGGAAAATTCAAAAGAAAAGAGAATAAGAGAGACGCTTGGCAATGCGTCCTTTACGCCAGGCCCGGCGCTAGAACAGGGCATGGGGGGCACAGACACGTCCCTTTAGTCCTGGCAAGTTCTCAATCATATCCTTTATTGACGCGTTTTCCAATTATCGTAATTGAAAACTGAAGACACGGTTTCTCTCCATATGCGATCTAACAGCGATGAAATCATGGGCTAAATTCAGTACAGAAAAATAATTTACTTATTAATAGGCCAATGCTTTGTGTTGAATGAACTGGTCAGCATTCCAATTAAATATCGCCTTTCATTCTCGGTATTGCGTGGGTTGATAAAAAAAAAAAAAAAAAAAAAAAAAAGTGGCACCCGGCAGTTAAATAGGCTATAAAAAGCATGCGGCTCAAGGTATAACCGCAGGTATGCAATAACATTGATTTAAATACAGCAAATACGCGTCCAGATGAATGATTGTCGTCTTACCTAATCGGGGAGAACAAGCAGCACCTGTTAAGTGTGGAGTGCTCTTGGAGTGAACCTTTTGTTAATCATGAAAATGACTGAGACCAGGTCAGGACTAATAATTGCTTTAAACGGATGTTTTGTGCACCCCAATTCTCAGTTCTGGTTCCACCGCTAATTTAGCTCATGATTTCATCGCTGTTAGATGGCATATGGAGAGAAACCATGTCTTCAGTTGCCAATTATGATAATTGGAAAACGCGTCAATAAAGGAAAATGATTGAAAACTAGCCAGGACTATCCTAATTGTCATAAAGGGACGTGTCTGTGCCCCCCAATTCCCTGTTCTAGCGCCGGCCCTGCCAGTTTGGCTGTCTGGTATTGCTGCTGTGTCCTCCTTCATCCATGTCGAACATAATTTACACTGCGCCTCGCCCACGATGCAGTTAAAGGTGAGGAGAGGAGCTCATTTGATTGGTGAAGATTTGATTAGCTGTGTTAAACCCACTCACGCCTTCTCTCCTCCCTCTTTGCCACTTGTGCCGGCAGGAGGGACAGAGGCGGGACAGAGGAGTACTTGCGCCTTTTGCGAAATTGCAAAATGCGCCTGGATACATCCCGTTGGCGCGGCGCTCCCCCCATTTGCCGCGCCTGCGCATGGCCAACGAATTTAGAGCCCAAAGTTTAGAACTGTTTGTGAAACTGACAACTCTTTGAATTGTAATAATGATGGTTTCAGTGGAGCAGTGGTTGGTAAGGGTATATTTTTGTGCTACTTACACATTCAGTCAGTCCGCTATTGCCTGCCAGGCTTTCTCTCTGTTTACTTATATTGGCCGTATTGCTTTTTAGCTTACCATCCCTATGAGCCGATAAGCTATTGTCGCGGTGTGGCATCCGTCGTCCGTCGTCCGTCATCTGTCATCCGTTGTCTGGAGCATTTTTTAACTTACCGGCTCTATGGGCTGATAAGCTATTGTCATGGTGTGGCGTCCATTGTCCATCGTCCGGAACATTTTTTATCTTTTTTTTGGCCTGATGAATTTTCGTGTAAATTTGCGATAACATACTACTAGGCCATATCTCCCGACGTTTTTTTTTGGATTTTTGATTGAATCATTCTGGGGTTTTTTTTTGGTTGTATGGGCCCTTGAAATTTTGGCCCCAATGTTAAAGATAGGACTGAGAAATTTTAAAAAATTATTTCTCAAAAACTGCGTGATAAATTTTTTTCTAAATCAGCCAGTCAACTTACCTTGGTACTGTCAATGTACAGTGCGAGCACCATTTGGTTGAATTGACGGAAGTGGGTCTAGTGGGGGCGCTGTACTTTACGAATATGCAAGATGGTCTGTGGAGGCCAAATGGTGGCAGATAGAGATTAAGTTTGTATTATTTACATATAGGAAGTCATATATGACCTATAATTTGGCAATATTAAATTTGACCACAGATGGCTGCCGGATAGCTCACTCGGTAAAGCATCGCGTTGCGAAGGAGAAGTGACTATCACGTCGCGGGTTCGAGCCCCGCTTCGTATCAGCCGGCAGTGGTCGGCAGCTTTTTCAGAGTAGCGCACAATTGGCTATTGCGCTACAGGGTTGCAAATTGGGAAGGGACTGCCGGGAAGGGATTACAATAGTTGCCTTGTTCGTTGCTCAAGCGCCTCCTGTTGGCCAGACGGGCGCTCGTCAGGAAGATTGTAAGCCTGGTCATGTCCGGGTATCCTCCGCCCTCGTTCTGAACTTGCGAAGATTCAACCAATGAGTGTATAAGAAGCGGTGGTTGACAGGCGCGTGCCGGAGGAGAGCCGCGAACTGTCTACACTCTCCTGAATTGGCAGCAAGGGGTCGCATACGAGCAAGCCTTGTACATAGTTCACCAATTGGGTATTCCAGATTCGGGTGGGATTGGAGATGCCAAATTAAAAAAAAAAAAAAAAAAAAAAAAAATTGACCACAGATGACTTTGAAAGGTCAAACTCGAGGTCAGGGAAAATATTAACAATGTTAAAAGATAGGCCTGGAAATTTCAAAAAATAATTTCTCAAAAACTGTCTGATAACTTTTTTTCTAAATCTGGCAAACAACTTACCTTGATACACTAAATGTACAGTGCGAGTGCCATTTTGATTGAATCAACGGAAGTGGGTCTAGTGGGGGCGCTGTACTTTAACATTGGGTCTTAGGGAGAATGGGCAAAATTGCCTGTGGAAGCCAAATGGTTGAAGATAGAGATTAAATATGTATTACTCATATATAGGAAGTTATATATGACCTATATTTTGGCTGTGTTAAAGTTGACCTCAGATGACCTTGAAAAGTCAAACTTGAGGTCAAGCAAAATGTTACAATTTTTAAAGGCTTCTAGGCTTGAAAATATTGAAGATTAGTAGTAGTAGTAGTATTTATTTTGGTATCTTGTAAAAAAAGGTACAGAACATATATAGTAATAAATATAAAACCAATACATGAAAGTACATTTACAAAAAATACTGAGGATAGCACAACAAAGCGCCAAAGCACGTGTTTCCATTGTGGTCCACTAATTGGGAACATATGTGTATTGAACACTTATAGGAAGTCATATATGAACTTTCATTTGGTGGCCTTGAACTTGACCTTCGGTGACCTTCGAAGGTAAAACTTCACATAGTGAAATTTCACTGACTTCTATCACCAAAACTATTACAGATAGAGGTTAGGTTTGTATTGTGGGCATATAGGAAGTCATGCATGAAGTTTCATTTGGTGACCTTGAACTTGACCTACAGTGACCTTCAACGGCCAAAATATGCAGTGAAATTTCAATGACTTATAGCAGCAAAATCGTTATAGATTGAGTGCAGGTTTGTATTGTAGACGTAAAGGAAGTCATGTATGAACTTTCATTTGGTGACCTTCATATTGACCTTAAAAGGTCAAACTTGGCCATGAGAAAATTCAATGACTTCTGTCACTGAAAAGGTCACAGATGGAGCCTAGGTTTGTGTTACTGACATAGGAAGTCACATATGAACTTTCATTTGGTGACATTCAACTTGACTGTTGGTGACCTTTGAAGGTCAAACTTGACATAATACAATTACAATGACTTGTATTGCCAAAACGGTCACAGATGTAGTCTAGGTTTGTATTAGAGACATATAGGAAGTAATATATGAACTTTCATTTGGTGACCTTCGTATTGACCTTCAAAGATCAGATGTGACCTAGTGAAAATGCAATGACTTTTGTCACTAAAATGGTCACAGATGGAGCCTAGGTTTGTGTCCCTGACATCTAGGAAGTCACATATAAACTTTCGTTTGGTGACATTCAACTTGACCTTAGAGGGTCAAACTCGACACTGAAATTACAATGACTTGGATCACCAGAATGGTCACAGATTGAGCTAAGGTTTGTATAGAGACATTTGGAAAGTCATATATGAAGTCCATTTGCTGACCACAACTTGACATTCTGTGAACTTCAATTTCACAACTGACAGATAGAATTTTCAATTACTTGTATCACCAAAACTGCTTCAAAGCTTAAGATTGTGTTTGTATTACAGGAGGTCTTATAAATGTTTGTGAACTTTTATTTAGTGGCCTTGAAATTGATTTTCATTGATTCAAATGTCAAACTTCACATGAAATTTTCATAACTTGTATCATCACTATAGGACTGCTTGCCAGTAAGCTACAGGACCCTTGGTCCGATTTATTTCTTTTTTTTTGGCCTAATGAATTTTTGGATAAATTTGCCATAACATGCTACTAGACCATATCTCCAGACGTATTTTTCAGATTTTTGACTCAATCATTTTTATCTGTTTTATGGGCCCTTGAAATTTTGGCCCCAATGTTAAATATAGGACTGAGAAATTTTTAAAAAATATTTCTCAAAAAATGCATGATAAATTTTTTTTCTAAATCAGGCAATCAACTTACCTTGGTACCGTAAATGTACAGTGCTAGCGACATTTTGATTGAATCGATGGAAGTGGGTCTCATGAGGGCGCTGTACTTTAACATTGGGTCTTATATGCAAGATGGCCTGTGGAGGCCAAATGGTTGCAGAAAGAGATTAAGTTTGTATTATTGATATATAGGAAGTCATATATGACCTATATTTTTGCAATATTAAATTTGACCACAGATGACTTTCAAAGGTCAAACTCGAGGTCAGGGGAAATATTTAGTGTCACTGCACGAAACGACCATGCAAAGGGTGATAACCCGGAGTCAGCCGAATTTGCTGATATTTGGTATACACATGCAGCTTGCCAAGTTATGAATGAACCTACAATATGAGCATCATCCATTTCGTATTGTAGGAATAATCACCAAAAAATGGATTGTTGAAGGATTTTCAAGGGGTTAATTCGGTGATCCTTTACAGAGAATGGCTAAACCTTCAACATTACCCCTTTCTGTGAGTGTTGCCCATAGGATGGCCTTCCAAAATGCAGAGAATAATCAAAAAATACTTCCAAATATGCCAGTTATGTGTCAAGATATTTCCCCTGCCCCAATATTTGGAATTGTGTATCAGCCTATTCAACAGCTTAAAGGTGACATAGAATCAAAAACCGTTTTTACCTTGTCTATGTTAAATAACGGTGGTCTACCCGCATTCAAGAACATACAAAAAGTGCTAGACATTCTGAACATCTCCGTTTCATAGAAATTCCTCTTTTAAAAATGACAGCCAGAAAATGGGCCAATCTGAACAATGGATACATAAGATGTCACATGTATCTCACTGCCCCCCCACTCTCATTCCGTTTCCCCCCCTTCAAAATAATTTGTATACACATCTTTATGCAATTCCATTGCTTCCAATCCCTCAGTAAAGACAAGCGTGAGAATTCCAGAGTCATAATCGATTTCCGTGTCTCTAGTGGGGAAATCCACCGTAATGCATGTGAAACGGATTAACTTATTGCACAAGGACTTAAATTCCGCAAATGAATTTCTTCAGTGGGCTTTGATCTAATACTCGCTGACTACGGCGCAGGAACGTCAATGCGAGAGACTCACTCCGAATGCGTTAGCGTATTACGTTTGGAAAAAAAAAAAAAAACATTAAAAAATAATTCAGAAACGTTTAAATCCAGCCTTTGCTGGACTGGTTCTTCCTCCAATTCAGTGTCCTCATCCGGTTCGGGCTCAAACATATAAGGCTGAATCTCTGAATATGCCATAGCTGCATGAAGTTGGTCTGTCCGTGTTCCAAAGCCGGCGAGTGTTTTCCATTTTACCTACCGCTCTGGGCCAAGTTGAGTGACAGCAAAGCCAGCCAATCTGCATCAAGTGCTTGCATTTCATAATGAGGTTTCCAGTTAAGCCCGAAAGGTCGCAAAATAGGTGCAAAACAACGCGTTCAAAATCCCCTACCCTAACATAGCTTTTTGAGAGAGGTTTTTAGGAAGCTTCTGAGGCATCACAGACCCAACCAAAATTTTGTTGTCTTTATGTTACATCACAGAACAAGTATAAATACCCCGTTCAACCATTCTCTGTCACCTTTAAAAGTCGTCTGCCACAGGGGTAGAAGCTATGAACCATGGTGAAAATGGTGGCTGATGACTTGCTCTTTCATAATCAGAAATAAAAAAAACTTGCCACTCTACTCAGCACTTCGTAGCAGCACCTGCAGCGCTGCCACCTATATGCTGTATGTGGAACTACAAACCAGTACACTAAACAAGCAACACTACCAATGTTATTACCTCCGCGTCCAACAAAGTTGGAGCGCAGAGTTTATGTTTTCATCTCCGTTTGTTTGTTGATTTGTTGGTTTGTTTGTGAACAGAATTACTCAAAAACCTGGGGGTGGATTTGGATGAAACTTGGTGGAAGGATGAAATATGGGTCAAGGACAAACTGATTCACTTCTGGTGCATGTCCTTCAAAGGTCAAGGTCAGGGTGGCCCTTTTTAGTTGTGACTCTGGATTTATGTGTAGCCGGCATAGCATTAGGACCCTGGGATAAGCAGGAGAGGAAAAAGAGGGCGTGAGTTAATGACGATCTGCTTGCATTCTATGAGTGCATGATCGTGTTTGTGGCTTTTAAGTTTTCGGTAAGTTTTTATTTATTTTTCATTTTTGAAATACTTGAACGCTACTGTGAATTTTTGGTATCGATTCAAGTTCGGCCAATACTAATAGCGTTATTGGCGGAGGTATGCGCTCGACTGAGTGCTTTCTAGTTTTATCTGCACTGGCCTTATCCATTCAATTATAATGACAACACCTGAAAACTAAGGGTATCCTATCATAAATATGCCTGTTTCCCTGGGAAAGGGGCGTGCCAGGCATTTTTCGATGCACAACCCAATATTCCATAAACAGACTGTCTTTGACTAATCACTGTCTCTTTGAACAGATTGGCAACAACCCAAAATAGACCTGAACACCTTGTTTTGGCTTGTTTCAAACTTAAGGGTGAGTCAAAATAGAGGCTGGAGAGTCCAGTTATGAGGCAGTCTAGGACATAACCATGTTAGCAGGAGTGGCACCACTTTCTATGATCCAACAGTTCAAGAATGACTGGCCTTGAATGGCAGCAACTACAAGACCACCAGAGTAGCCAGCATGAGGAAGTGAAGAACAAAAAGACAAAAAAAATCTGTTGAAATTTATCTGTATTTCAAAATATTTAGGAACAAATATATAACTCATTGTTGGGCCCAACAGGTCCTGTAACTCCACAAAAAAGACGATGATAGCATGCCCAAGTCCAGCCAATAGTCATGATAATGATACCATAGACAATCACAGCAAGAACGAACAAAACTTTGCAGACAACAAAAGTATCAACGTATCCCAATAGATATGGTATAGAATCCATGTGAACCCTTTCAGAATTACAAAGAGTTCACAGATCCACCAGTTCGATGACCTTTGCCTGCAGTCGTGATCTTGTTGTCATGGAGTGGGCTAACAGGTGCTGGTCATCAAAAGGAGTGTCAGTATTATCCCTGGTGAGGTGGCCACACTTCTGTTGGACAGAGACGGGAGAAGTAGCTTGAAACCTGCTGGGTAGTTAACCAGTCCTCCTTCACAGAACGGGCTTTGATTTTCTTAGTCACTGATCCAGGGTTTTCCAGTGGCAGTCGTGGGCCCTTCTCTCCATGTTCTCGTCTAAGAGGAACTTTCATCCCTGAAAGATGGCTTTGAATGGACTTGTCACACTTTTTCAAAGCAATACTAACTATTCTCTTTTGGATATTTCTTCATTACACTGCGTGCAATGGCGAGAGAGACATTGAAAAACCCACATTTTATTGCCATAGTGGTTTGAGATTCATCACTACCAGCAGCCATGGCTGCCATTTTGTAAGTAGCTGTTTGGAATGTGTGCCAAGTCGGGACCTTAGAATTACATGGTTCTAACTAACATTTACGCAGTTCTGAGTCATTGGCTTGCAAAGTTTGCCCGCTCAGTGTACACTTAGGTAACTGGAATTTTGTAATTCTGATCTGAATCCAATTTAACAACTGAATAGAATACCCATTCTTAATCATTAGATAGAACTATTTATTACCAATTATCTGTAATACTTAACTCAATTTTGACCAAAATTTCAGTTAGAACCCTGCAAGTCTACGGTCACGGAGTGTCAATAACAGGGGCAGTCAAACACTACTGCTGCCGTGAAGCCAGTTGAGAAGCGGGTGTGAGGGGGTGTTGGGGCTGTTTAGATGGGGGATGACCTCAACTTGCCTCTTGGTGAGCTAGCAGGCATTTTTGAGTCATTCGTGGTCATATCCAGCCACAAAACATGGTATTATGGCTTGTGGACAAGTATAAGGACATGGGGTCGATCAAAGTGCTCCGTATCAAAACCAAAATGAGTGACAAGAAATTTTTTTTTTGAATGATCAAATGACACTTGGACTTTCTCCTCTGGGGAAACTGTCACCCAACTCCCTGTGGCAGTTGGAATATTGGCATTTAAATACGGCATTATTTTATGATTTTGAGGGGTTAACCTTCCTTAAGGGGCGAATATACCCATAATGCCCCACAGTATGCAACTTTTTATATTTTTATCGAAAGATTAGAAGGTCTCCTGTAGTTTACCTGGAAGCAAAGTCTGTATTTATTGTCAAGTATTGTGCCAAAAATTGGCAAGGTTTGTCAATTTCATCAAAATTTGCATAGGAAAATACATTGGAAGGGTTAATTGCCCCTTACTCTTGAACAAAGTGATTATTCACCAAATGGTTTTACCTGCCTTCACTCTAGCCCAGGACCAGTCTATGGTGGGAATTTGAAAGAAATCCATTGACCTTGCAGGTTATCACTTCTTGCAGATTTTGCATGGTGTATCCATGCTATGACACTTAACAATGTCAAAAGACAGGACTTGAAATTTAAAAAAAAATTTCTCAAAAACTGTCTGAAAACTTTTTTTCTAAATCTGGTAATCAACTCACCTTGGTACACTTTATGTACAGTGCGAGTGCTATTTTGATTGAATCCACGGAAGTGGGTCTAGAGGGGACGCTGTACTTTAACATTGGGTCTTATGGAGAATGGGCAAAATCGCCTGTGGAAGCTAAATGGTTGCAGATAGAGATTAAGTTTTGTATTATTGACATATAGGAAGTTATTAATGACCTATATTTTGGCTGTGTGGACCTCAGATGACCCTGAAAGGTCAAACTTGAGGTCAAGCAAAATGTTACAATTTTTAAAGGCCTTGAGGCTTGAAAATATTGAAGATTGGGAACATAGAGTGGTGTGAAAAAGTATTTGCTCCCTTCCTGATTTCTTAATTTTTTGCATATTTTTCACGCTTAAATGTTTCAGATCATCAAACAAATTTTAATATAAGACAAAAATAACCTGAGTAAATACGAAATGCAGTTTTTAAATGATGATTTCATTGATTAAGGGGAAAAAGCAATCACTAAAATGGTCACAGATGGACCTGAGGTTTGTGTTACAGACATCTGGGAAGTCAAATATGAACTTTCATTTGGTGACATTGAACTTGACTGTCAGTGACCTTTGAGGGTCAAACTCGCCAGTCAAATTACAATGGCTTGTATCACCAAAATAGTCACAGATGGAGCCAAGGTTTGTTTTGAGCCATTTAGAAAGTCATATATGTAGTCCACCTTTAAAGTTCACAGTTGACAAATAGAATTTTCAATGGCTTGTATCACTAAAACTGCTTCAGAGCTTAGGATTGCATAACAGGAGGTCTTTAAATGTATGTCAAATTTTATTCCGAAACCTTGACATTGAACTTCAATGACTCGAAGGTCAAACTTCACATGAAATTTTTATAACTTGTATCATCACTGTAAGATTGCTTGCCGGGAAGCTAAAGGACCCTTGGTCCTTTATTTATTTTTATTTTTGATTGAAATATACAGATTTACTAACAGTGAGGCACAGTACAATAACAGTAAAATTAAAGTATATTAGGCACAGTAGTCAAGAATAGTAAGACCAAGAATAATATAATAAAATAAATAAAGAAAGAAAATAAATCATGCAATCCCAATTCCAAAATAGTTGGGACGAAGTGTAAATTGTGAATAAAATCAAAATGCAATGACTTTCAGATCACACGAGCCAATATGTTATTTACAATAGAGCATAGATAACATTTCAAATGTTGAAACTGAGGCACTTTACATTTTTATCCACAAAATGAGCTTATTTCAAGTTTTCTAGCTGCAACAGGTCTCAAAAAAGTTGGGACCCAGGCAAAAAAGGACTGAAAAAGCAATTAATATATAAGAGAATCAGCTGAAAGAACATTTAGCAAGTAATTAAGTTAACTGGCATCAGGTGTGTAACATGATTGGCTATAAAAGGGATGTCTTAGAGAGGCTGAGTCTCTCAGAAGTTAAGATGGCCAGAGGCTCTCCAACCTGTGAAAGCTTGCATTAAAAAATTATGGAATACTTTAATCATTATGGATACTTTCATCATCGACAGTGCATAATATCATCAAAAGATTCAGAGAAACTGGAAAAATCTCTGTGCGTAAGGGACAAGGCCGAAGACCTTTACTGGATGCCCGTGATCTTCGGGCCCTCAGACGCCACTGCATCACACACCGGCATGATTCTGTCATTGACATTACTAAATGGGCCCAGGAATACTTCAAGAAACCGCTGTCTGTAAACACTGTCCGCCGTGCCATCCACAGGTGCCACCTAAAACTCTATAATGCAAAAAGGAAGCCATTGTTATGCATGATCCAGAAGCGCCGCCGTGTTCTGTGGGCCAAGGCTCATTTAAAATGGACTGTAGCAAAGTGGCAAAGTGTCCTGTGGTCAGACGAGTCCAAATGTGACATTCTTGTTGGAAATCATGGGCGTTGTGTCCTTCGGGCTAAAGAGGAGAAAGACCACCCCTCCTGTTATCAGCGTTCAGTTCAAAAGCCAGCATCTGTGATGGTATGGGGATGCATTAGTGCATATGGTGTGGGACACTTGCATGTTTTAAAAGGTACCATGAATGCTGAAAGGTATATAAAGGTTTTAGAGCAACATATGCTCCCCTCCAGACGACATCTATTCCAAGGAAGGCCTTATGTATTTCAGTGGGACAATGCAAAACCACATACTGCAGCTATTACAACAGCATGGCTTCATAGTAGAAGAGTCCGTGTGTTGAACTGGCCTGCCTGCAGTCCTGATCTTTCACCGATTGAGAATATTTGGCACATGATTAAACAAAAAGTCCGTCAAAGGAGACCCAAAACTCTCCAGCAGCTGGAAGCCTTTATTAAACAAGAGTGGAATCAAATTCCAATGGCTAAACTCAAGAAACTTGTCTCCTCAATGCCCAGACGCCCCCACTCTGTGTTAAAAAGAAGAAGGGATGCTACACCATGGTAAACAGGCCCCTGTCCCAACTTTTTTGAGACCTGTAGCATTCATCAAATTTGAAGTGAGCTTATTTTGTGGATAAAATTGTAAAATTTCTCCATTTCAACATTTGCTATGCTATCTCTGTTCTATTGTGAATTAAATACTGGCTGGTGTGATTTGAAAGTCATTCCGTTTTGATTTTATTCACAATTTACACTTTGTCCCAACTATTTCGGAATTAGGGTTGTATTAAAATGAGCATCTGAGTAAAAGTGCACATAGTTAATCTAGGGGTCATCAAATATTTTGAGCTTTTCATAGGCTCTGAGCAGACATTTAGGATGTTTTCCTTCCATTTTTTCAAGGCACTTAGATAATTGTCCACCGGGTCCCTTTTGAAGACTGTGAAGAGAGGTTATACTTTTCTCCATTTAGACGTGTGGATGAAGAATTTTGCCAAGAGTATAAGTTTGTTTAATATCAAGTCACAGTTCATGTCCTTTAGGTTGATTCCCAACACAATGTTTCCTTTGGTGAGAGGAGTGAGTAATTGGATTTTGGTGGACAGCCAGTCTCGAAGGTCCTCCCAAAAAGCTCTTGTGTATATACAATGAACAAAAAGATGATCTGTGGTTTCAATTTCATTGTCATAATAGCTGCAGTTATTGTAGTCAACATTAAATCTCATTCTTAACAATTCATTGGATGGATACATATCGGTCAGAATTTTAAAATGGACTTCTTTTGTCTTAGGGCTTAAAGGGTAAGTGATGTATTTGGTTCTTATTTTTTTTCATTTCTGAGGTTGAGCACAGTTTAATGATGGAATTTATGTTTGTTCATATTGGAAATAGTCCATTATGGTTACGGATCAGCTTATTTGAATTTTTTTTTTTTGCCAAGAGGTTGTGACCATTTAGATGAAGCAAAGGCAAATTTCTCACACATGGCTTTCTATCCATGTTTTGGACCATCAGTTTAACTGCAGTCGGGATTGCTTTGATCACTTTATTAAATTGAGCACGTGTGCAGAATCCATCATACAAACCCTGATTCCAATTAAGTTGGGATGTTGTGTAAAAGGCAAATAAAAACAGAATACAATGATTTGCAAATCCTTTTTGACTGATATTCAATTGAGTACACAACAAAGACAAGATATTTAGGGCCCTATCTTGCGCCAGAGTCCCTAAACCCGTTATTTGGGGATTTAGCATTCCGTAAGAGGCGTTCCCCCGCGAAAGTTGCTATCTTGCACACCTGCTTATATCCCTTAAACACCTGCGCTACCCGTTACATTATGCATAGGCGTGGTTTGGGCGTTACGCCAGTTAAACCAATCAGTGTGCTAGGTGCCATTGCGTTTAGGAACAGGCTGCGCTATCCCAAATCCTCAAACCGAAACCCGTGATGGAGAGAGCAAGGTCGCCACGTTTCTCCGAAGACGAAGTTAAAGTGCTCGTGCATGAGGTCAAATCCAGACAGGGGAGGATCTGTTTTTGTGAAGTTAATCATGAATTGTATTATTTCATTATTATTATTATTTGACATTGACATATTGTTTAATGTTTCGTATGTAATAAAAAAAAACATCAAGCCTACCCCTTTTGTGATTGAAACTTCAAAAAAAAAAAAAAAAAAAAAAAAATGCGTTTCACCATGATTGGGTCATGCCTCCAATTGAGCTGAGTGGGTGTTGGAATGACCCACTAGCATAGAAAAATAGTGCCACAGTAACCCTGACAGCAAGGGGCAACGCATACGGACAGATGCCAGCGGTGTATACATCATCTGCAACCAGGTGACATAATTCCGTCACTGCCTGATGGGAGAGGCGCAGTTTTGTCACGCGTTCTCGTTCTGTGGGAAATAATACTCAGGACCGGCGCTAGACCTGAAGATTTGGGAGAAAATATCCTTCCCTTTATTGACTACAATTAGTCCTGGGTAATTCTAGATGGTTTTCCCTTATTAACACGTTTTCCAATTCAAGAATATTCAAGTGGCAATTGAAGACACGGCTTCTCTCCCCCATGCGATCTAACAGCGACAAAATAATGGGCTACATTCAGTACAGAAAAATAATTTAATTATAAATAGGTCTATGCACTGGCACTCAGCAACGGTAATTTTTTTTCCAGCGAGAGCGGCATTTCAGAACTCTTTTGCGAATGAAGGTAATTTCGGCGACAAGTACGCACACCTGTTTTTGCAGCAAGGTCACGCAACTCGCTGTAAAAAAATAATTGACAGCTGTCCGATTGGAAAATGTAAACGGACGAAACCACGTACTTGTCACCAGAATTACCTTCATTCGCTGAAGAGTTCTGAAATGCCGCTCTCGCTGGAAAAAAAAAAGTTACGTCGCTGAGTGCCAGTGCATAGACCTAATTATAATTAATTATTTTTCTGAACGGAATGTAGCCCATGTCGCTGTTAGATCGCACTGGATATGATTGCTGGATATGATGGTAGAACAAACTAATCTTTACGCAGAAGACCAAATAAATATACAGCGACCCTTGCAACGTCGATCACGGTTACAGTACTGGAAAGCAACTTGTGTAGATGAATTGAAGAAATTCCTCGGTTTGCTCATCCACATGGGATCAAACAACCTTCCAACAGTTGAGCATTATTAATGCAATTCATCATTTTATAAAACTCATTTATACAGTTCAATCATGAGCCAAAACAGGTTCCAAATGCTTCTCCGTTTTTGGCACTTCTCTGACAATAGCACGGAAAGTGGTAATCGCCTCCACAAAATTCATCCCTTGCTCGAACACTTCAACGACCTGATGGCCACAATTTATTATCCAACCAAGGATTTGTGCATGGACGAATCAATGATTCTCTGGCGTGTTACTCTACTTTTCCGCCAATATATAAAGAACAAACACTATAAATACGGGGTGAAATTATATGAACTTTGTAAGTCACATGGCCTTGTTTTGAAAGCAAATGTTTATTGTGGAATACCTGTGGATGACAAATTGTGTCTCGGGCAGTCGGGGCAGTCGTCATTGAAATGCTTCAAAATTACCTGGATAGCGGTCTTGTTGTTTATCTAGACACTATTACAACTCCGTAAAACTGGCCGGGGAGCTAACAAAAAGATTGACGTTCATGTGCGGTACCCTGTATGCTGATCGTAAGGAAAACCTCAAGGAGATCACTCAGAAAAAGCTGAGCAAGGGGGAGATGGCATGGAAGCGGGTGGAATCTGTCGTAGTCTGCAAATGGAAGGACAACAGGGACATTTTGATGGTTATTTAAGGCCCGTTCACAGATAGATGCCGCTTCTACTATGATGGAAAAGTGGCCGAGAGCGTGGCCAATTGTGGGCCAAATGTGGGAGGATCTCCATGAGCGTAGTTTGGTCTGGATGGGATCTCCTAGGTCAGGAAGCTGCACGCTCTCCCCATGCTTATTTTGAACGTGCACAAAATAAGCGTAGCTGGGTCGTGGCCAACAAAAAGAGGGGCAAAGTCTTATTGAGAATGTAGTGGGAACACCATTATCGTACAAGCAGCGTGATAGCACCGTTGTTACGGCCTTGGGCGTATTTCGGGTCTGAGATTACGAAACATCTTTTTTAAATTATTTTTTGTAGAGTTGGAACTCTGTTTTTCGTGCAATCTTTGCCATTTGACAGGTGCTGGAATCAGCGCAGATCGGCTGATCTGGGGATGTGGCCGCTGCAGATTGGCTGTTATCCGGGGGTTTGGCCTACTTAACTTCCGGCTTCGCAAAGAGACAGTGGGATCGGTGTGGGCAGGGCAGCGCCAATTCTCCTCGTCCTGTATTCAAGCGTTTGGCTGTTTTTCATAGCTTAATGCAATGTCAGATTGTCTTGTAGAATTGTGCCTCTGGTACTGTTTTTTTGGATTGTTGTGCTATGATGCTCTTACTTGAACCGCTTAGATATTCTAACTGTGCTGCTACCATTTTTGCGAGTTTTTGATAAACCTCAGACATATATCTATATATTGCCATGCTTGATTAAGGAAGCCGTAGGGGTGAACTGCCGTTTTTTTAACTACCTTTTCTCCTGTTTATTGGGTAGACTAGGGAGATTGGCTCAGCTATTGTAATTTTGTTTCTTTCCTTTCGAGGATCAGGAAAATATCGGATTGGTAGTCAATTTCAGTTTTTGTTTGTCATTTTGGCCTTGGTTCACCCTGAAGTCTATGCTTCCTCCAATGTAAAAAAAATAATAACAATTATTCTGGTGTATGAGCTAAATAAATCGCTCACTTTTCTTCACGTCGAATTCCCATGTGTCCTTTTATGTTGCGCTCGCATTTCCCCTAGACTGGGGCGTAACAATCGTGGTGAGATCTCTGTGGTCGTAATAAAAATGCAGCACCGTCGGCAACTATTTCGAGCCGTTTTCAGGTCTGTTCATCTTCGAAGTTGGGAGAGAACTGAAGAAATGCTTGAACACCCCCGATTCAGGGGCGGATCTAGAATTGGGGGGGCCAGGCACAGACACATCCCTTTATGACAACAATCGATCCTGGCTAGTTCTCAATCATTTTCCTTTATTGACGCATTTTCTAATTATCATAACAGGCAATTGAAGACACGATTTCTCTCCATATGCGATCTAACAGCTATGAAATAATGGGATAAATTCAGTGCAGTGGCGTTTAAAACAATGATTAGTCTTGACCTGTTCTCAGTCATTATCATAATTAAAGGTTCACTCTGAGAGCACTCCACATTTAACAGGTGCTGCTAGTTCTCTGGGATTGGGTAAGATGACAACCATTCATCTGGACGCGTATTTGCTGCATTAAATTAGCGTTATTCAAAATTGCATACCTGTCGACTCTCATGGATATGGCTTGAGTCTCACACTTTTAATATTTAATTGCCGAGTGCCACTTTTTTTATCAACCCAAGCTGTACCGAGAGTGAAAGGCGATATTTCATTGGAACGTGGATCAGTTATTATTCAATCAATGCGAAATTAAGAAATTATCACGCAGAATTAACATAACATAACATGAGTGGAGAGAACAGGCTATTCAGCCCAACTAGGCTTGCTAGTTTCTTATAACTATTGTGAATATATCATTTCAGATACTCAATGACTCAATGGTATCTAGCTTTAAGTCAATCCTGCTCTTGAAAAATTCCCAAGGTTTCTGCCTCAACAATATGGTCAGGCCAGCTGTTTCACATCAAAATTACTCTTTGCGTGAAAAAATATTTCCTCATATCAGTGCTAAATTTACCCCTGGTCAACTTCCATTTACGACCCCGAGTTCGACTAACAGAACTTGGCCGAAGGAATCCAACATAATTCACTTTGTTAATTCCTTTAACATATTCAAAGACCTCAATCAGATCACCCCTAAGTCTCCTTTTCCTAAGACTAAAAAGATTAAGGATCTTCAGCCTCTTCTCATAGCTTTCATCTTTTATACCTGGAATTAGCTTAGTGGCTCTTCTCTGAACTTTTTCTAGAGCCTCTATATCTTTCTTAAAGTATGGACCCCAGAACTGTACACAATACTCCAGAAGTGGTCTGACGAATGTGTTGTATAAGAGAAGTATCACCTCCTTGGATTTGTACTCAATACTTTTGGCAATGTATCCCGGCATCCGATTAGCTTTTTTAACTGCTACGGCACAATGACTAGAACCTGTGAGGGTTTGGTCAACAATCACTCCCAGATCTTTTTCATGTGGAGCACATTCCAGTTTTAAACCTCCCATGAAGTAATCATGTCAAATGTTTTTATTACCTACATGTACAACTTTACATTTTGCTAAATTAAATTTCATTTGCCACATTTCTACCCAATTCTGGATTCTATCCAAATCCTACTGAATCGCTTTAGTAGAGTCTAAACTATTTGCCAAACCTCCCAATTTAGTATCATCCGCAAATTTAACTAATTTGCTCTCAATATTTCTATCAAGGTCATGAATGTAGATGAGGAACAGCAGGGGTCCCAACACTGATCCCTGAGGGACGCCACTCCCCACCATACCTAGCTGAGATGAGACACCACTGACCACCACTCTTTGTGCTCTGTCCTGTAACCAGTTTTGAATCACTCCAGAATACCTCCTGTAACTCCAATTGAGCTCATTTTAAAAATTAGTCTCTTATGTGGTACTTTATCAAATGCTTTCTGAAAATCCAAGTATATGATGTCATAAGCCCTGCTCTGATTATATGTCTTGGTGGCCTCTTCGAAAAATTCCAGGAGGTTTGTCAGGCATGACCTTCCCTTACGGAAACCATGCTGGCTATCCCTCAAGATATTATTACGTTCAAGAAATAATTCCAGCTCATCTTTTATGATAGATTCTAGTATTTTGCATGCAATGCAAGTTAAACTGACTGGCCTGTAATTTCCTGGCTCAGTACGGTCCCCTTTCTTATATTTTGTTATTATATTGCCCTGCTTCCAATCATTTGGTATTTTCCAGTTTCTAAAGACTGTCTGAAGATAGCGGAGAGCGTTTTAAAGATGATCTCACTAACTTCCCTGAGCACTCTAGGATATAAGCCATCAGGACCCGCCGCCTTATCTGCCTTTAGTTTATGCAACTTGTCTAATACTTCATAATCCCTAACCTCAATTTCCGCAAAATAATCTTGAGTGTCGGACATGCCCTCTGGCTGAATAAAAACCCACTCCGAGGTAAAATTCTCAACAAAAAAACTGTTTAAGATATCCGCAATATCCTTGTTATCATATAGCAGCAATCCATATTTATTCTTTATGCACTAAACCTCCTCTTTGACTTTCCTTTTTCTGCTACAGTACTGAAAGAAGCGCTTAGGATTCGTTTTTGCCCCTTCTGCAATTTGCCTTTCAGACAGTCTTCTAGCATTCTTCAGCTCTTTTTTGACCACAGCTCGCATTTTACAGTATTCAGCCTTAGTATTCTCATTGTTATCCTTTATGTACGTCTTATAAAGATTACTCTTATTCCTAAGGCTCCTACGAATAGTTGTGGTCATCCATGGAGGATTTTGCTTTTTCAACTTACTTTTGGACACCTTTGGAATGAATTTACATTGTGAATCAAGTAAAACCCCCTTAAGGGGTGATCTGGGGTTAAAAGGGCAAAATTTGATTATTTTTCCAAAAATTTTTTTTTGAATAAAAATATTCTATAATAGAACTAACCTTTAATAATCACTAATTGCTTCAGGGATTAAAAACTGAACTCAACTTTTTAATGCGGTCTAATGCATTTTCCATTGATTTCCTAAGGTATTACTTTTTCCACGTTTCTCATGTTTGTGGCAGCCATAACTTTTTTATTTATCATTGAAAATCAATGGAATTTGGGCTGCAGGTACTTTACTTCATTAGAAATGCAATGACATAGGGGAATTTTGCCTGTTACATACTTTGAATATTTTGAGAATTTGTCAGATTCTGCGCAAAACAATTTCAAAATTTGAGTAAAATGACCCAAAATCACAAAACTGATAAATTGGGCAAAGAATGGCTATGTCATTGCATTTGGATAAGCAATGGCTTTCAAATGATGAAAGAAAAACTGAATTCTATCATAGATTTAAAGAGGAATTGGCGCTAGAAGTTTTCTGCATATTTTATGAGCTTGCTCGGTTACCATGGCAACCGCATAAACAGAAAAATGCCAACTTGTATCTTTTTTGGTGGTTATTACATATACCTCTTTAGATTAATTCTGAGTTGTTTCCTGGTGTCATTTTTCATTTAACCCCAGATCACCCCTTAAATCTTTCCCACATCTCATTTACAGACTCACAGTCCAGAGGTGTCTCCCATTTTCTTCCGCTTAGATATGAGCGCATCCTGTCAAAGTTTGCTCGCCTAAAATTAAAAATTTTGGTTTTCGAAGACACCTTTTTAACTTCCCATGAAACGTCAAAATTAACAGTAGAGTGATCTCTAGTCCCAAGTGGCTCCAGTACCTCAACATTGCGAAGTCTATCAGAGTCATTACAAAGCACTAAATCTAAAATTGCCTTCTCTCTTGTAGGTTTATTAATATACTGCACCAAAAAATTGTCATTTATAACATCCAGAAATTCTTCCTCCCCTTTACCCTGTCCTTTCACCATTTCCCAATCAATACCAGGATAATTGAAGTCTTCCATTTTATAGTCCCTCCTCCTCTACAAGCTTCAATAAAGGAAAATGAATGAGAAATAGCCAAGATTAATTGTTGACAGAAAGGGACGTGTCTGTGCCCCCCCAATTCCCACTTCTAGATCCGTAACTGCACCGATTTCTATAGACATCGCCACAAATCATACTAGAAGAGTACTAGAAGCATAATATGGTCAGCACCAGCGTAGCGACATCGTCCTACAGTCTTCTAGGTCTGTGTAACAAATTAGTATAGTCCTGTACGTCGTAGTGGCAACGTAGTAGAAACGACTGCTTGGTTGGTATTGGTCGAGGTGTAATCGTAGTGCCAGCGAGTCAGCAGTGCTTTTGACATAGAAGCATCGCAGTACAGTTGTGATGTAGTCTTTAATTTCCCAAATTGCTGGATTTTTACTGCGATAATGCCTCGATTTGATAACTTTTTCAGATCGAGGATGATCGGGATGATCGACTTGGTCTTTGTAAGGTCGCAGAGCTGTGTGAACGGGGTGTTCCATGCTTGATCCATCTCTCATTGATATTTTGAACCGGAATGGCAAAGTCTGTCGAAAACCCAACATCATCAGAGACTATAACCTCGGAATGAGCAGAATCGATCACTCAGATCAAATGCTCTCCGATTATTCATCCCTGCGGAAGACAGTTTGTTGATACAAGATAATCGGACTAGATATCATTGAAATTTTTATTCTAAATTCCTATATCCTCTTCAATCTGTACAGCAACGAGAGAGGAATTACGATGTTGAAATTCCAAGAGGCAGTCTCACACAGTTTGTTGGGCCTGTCTCTCAATGATACTCTGACTCAGCTTTCGACCAGTGCGACCAATGAGGCAGCCAAGGACAGTAGAGCTCCATTCCATTTTTTGACAGCCATCCCCCTGACCAAGCAGAAACTACAACCAACTATACCATGCCGAGTTTGTCGACGCCTGGGTTGCTGGAGGGAGAGCAGATATTTAGCTCAATTTGTCCTGGAGCTCCAGCAATGTGTGTGGAGGACTGTTTCAGAATTTTTCACACGGAAGGATTGTAAATGGCGTTGTAACGAACTGATGTGTACCCATAAGGTTGATGTTGAAAATTTCAGCACGGAATGTCAGGAAAGACTGATGAATATCCCAATGAATTTATTTTCTGATTACTAAAAATAACGTTATATCAAATTCACATTTGCTCTTGTCTGTTATTCTTCCGTGTGGAGTCAGATCGGGGTGGTTGGATTGACTCCTTTGTCGATTTTTGTCTTCAGCCTAATCCTTCGCATGGTGTTCCAAGTCAACTATATGCTAAACGTTGCATTTGAAATTTGAATGCTACGTTTAACATATAGCTGACCTAAAACACTATGAATTTCAAAGTACTTACTGCAGAGATTTAGTGAATCACATTAGAACTATGCCCTTATACCGTGGCATTACCCATCCAAAAACGCCGCCGACTACCGTGAATTGTGCTTTGTACCACAGGGCATATATCAATCAATAACCTTTATTGCAGGGAAGTCCCACTGAGACCGAGGTCTCTTTTGCAGGGGAGCCCTGATTCCAATAAAACAAATACAACGGTAGGTCAAAGACAAACAGCACAGATAAAAATACACAAAATTCACAAACAACAATTCCAGATTAACGGAATAACAAATTTTAAAATAGAAAAAAATGATAAAATGAGTTTAAGATATGTGTGTATGTATATACAGCGCCCTCCATAATTATTGGCACCCCTGGTTAAGATGTGTTCTTTAGCTTCTAATAAATTCAGTTTTTTTCTAAATAATATAGGACCACAATGAAAACAAGAGGAAAATCCAACCTTTAATTCAAGTGGATTTATTCAGTGGGAAAAAAATCCCACATTAAGAAATAATTTTTTTACATCAAATCATGTGTGCCACAATTATTAGCACCCCTGATGTTAATGCTTTGTACAACCCCCTTTTGCCAACAAAACAGCACCTAATCTTCTCCTATAATGTTTCACAAGATGGGAGAATACAGAAAGAGGGATCTTCGACCATTCCTCTTTGCACAATCTCTCTAAATCATCCAGCGACCTGGGTCCTCTCCTCTGCACTCTCCTCTTCAGCTCACTCCACAGGTTTTCAATGGGGTTGAGGTCTGGGGACTGAGATGGCCATGGGAGGAGCTTGATTCTGTGTCTGGTGAACCATTTCTGTGTAGATTTGGCCACATGTTTAGGGTCATGATCTTGCTGAAAGACCCAGTGACGACCCTTCTTCAGCTTTCGGGCAGAGGCCACCAGATTTTGATTTAAAATGTCCTGGTATTTCAAAGCGTTCATGATGCCATGCACCCTAACAAGGTTCCCAGGGCCTCTGGAAGGCCCACAGCATCACCGATCCTCCCCCATACTTCACAGTGGGCATGAGGTGCTTTTCTGCATACTCATCTTTTGTGTTCCGCCAGACCCACTTAGAGTGTTTGTTGCCAAAAAGCTCTATCTTGGTCTCATCTGACCAAAGCACACGGTCCCAGTTGAAGTCCCAGTACCGCTTAACGAACTCCAGACGTTTGCGTTTATGATTGTGAGTGAGAAAAGGTTTTTTCCATGCATGCCTCCCAAACAGCTTGTTGGCATGTAGATAGCGCCTGATGGTTATTTTGGAGACTTTGTGACCCCAAGATACTACCATTTGTTGCAATTCTTTAACAGTGAGCTTTGGAGAACTTTTTATTTCTCTTACCATCCTCCTCACTGTGCGTGGTGGCAAAATAACCTTGCGTCCTCGTCCAGGCTTGTTCACCACTGTTCCAGTTGTTTTAAACTTCTTAATGATTCCTCTGACAGTAGATATGGGCAGGTGCAGGCGAGTGGCTATTTTCTTGTAGCCATTGCCTGACTTGTGAAGGTCGACACACATCTGCCTTATTTGAATGGTGTGTTCCTTTGTCTTTCCCATGTTGAAGAGTGGATAAGAGAAATGGCCTCTGTGTCACGTCCATATTTATACCCCAGGAAACAGGAAGTGATGAATTACTAATTAAATGTTCCTAGATACTCTGATCAACTTTGTAAACTACTGTAGAAATGACATAAATACTTCAATTACATTTATTTCCTAGGAATTGTTAGGGGTGCTAATAATTGTGGAACAGGTGATTTTATGAAAAATAATTATTTCTTAGTCAGCGATTTTTTTTACCCTCAAAATTCACTTGAGTTGAAGGTTACATTTTTCTACAATTTTCAGTGTGAGAGTATGCTTCTGCAATAAAATTGGATTTATTTTAAGGCTTTTAACACATCTTAACCAGGGGTGCCAATAATTATGGAGGGCGCTGTGTATATATATATATATATATATATATATATATATATGGAGAGAACCAGGGCTTTCAGGAAAGGAGACTAGTTGTTCGTGTCTTGGGCTAAGCCATACAAGGGCGAGCTTGTCACTAAACAATGACTGTCTCACTGGATTGTGGATGCTATCACATTGGCCTACTTCAGTTCAGGCCAACAGGTCCCAGCAGGATTGCGGGCACATTTTACCAGGGGTCTTGCAACCTCCTGGGCCGTGTTTAGGGGTGTCTCTATCCGGGACATCTGTGCTGCAGCTAGCTGGACATCACCCCTCACTTGTGCAAGGTTTTACAGGTTGGATGTCACATCTCCAAGCCTTGCTCATGCCGTCCTGAGCATAGGCTCGACGGAGGACCCGCCTCATCTCCATACTTTAGTGTGAGGGGGGCTGGCAGTCAGTCATCAAGATAAGCTTCTCTGGCAATACGGTAGTCTCCATATCCCATAGTGAGACATTGAAACAAGTCATATGAAAGAGAACTTTAGGTTACATCTGTAACACCGGTTCTCTGAGTAGCATGAGTGAGATGTCTCACCAAACTGCCCTTCTTGCTGCTGGGGTGAAGCGAGAAGGGGTGTGCTTATTTTGAATGACGAGTGACGTTGTATCTAGCATATATATAGGAGCTATGCTCTGACGCTTGCTTCATGAATGACAGCCACTCAGGGCTGGCGTAATGGTATGAGTTTCTGTGACCACGCGAGGGGGTGCATCACATAGTGAGACATCTCAATCATGCTACTCAGAGAACTGGGGTTACAGATTCAAAGGGAAATACAAGTGAAAATCAATAATTACAAGGGAATATATAAATCAAATGTGGAACAACTGTTGATGACCAACAACTCACGGGTGGCATGGAAAGGAATTAAGACTATCATTGGGCAAAATAATCAGAACAAAATCCTGGTGTGTACAACAGAGCAGATAAATGCCCTGAATGAACATTTTGCGAGATGGGAGAGTGGTGGACGGGTCGAACCAATCTGCTTGGACAAGGGGTTGGTAAATACACCAATCAGTGTCGGCTGCAGGGAGGTGGGGCAACTGTTTTCGCTGGTAAAACTACATAAAGCGGCTGGCCCTGATGGATTGCAAAGCGTGGTAGGATGTGCCACGAACAACTCAGTCAAGTATTTAGCAAACTGTTCCAAAAGTCATTGGATACACACACCATTCCCAAAATATGGAAAACAGCCAAAATCCTGCCACTCCCTAAAAAACCCAAACTGTGTGATTTAAACGATTTCAGGCCAGTGGCACTTACCTCCGTAGCAATGAAATGTCTGGAGCGGATTGTCCTGGCTCATCTTAAAAATCAAACAGTAGCTCAAATGGACAGATTCCAGTTTGCATACAGACAGAAAAGGGGTGTGGAAGACGCAGTTGTCATTCTGCTAAATGGAATATACAAACACTTAGAAACATCAGCGTCATATGTACGCATTCTTTTTGCTGACTTTTCATCAGCTTTTAATACTGTTCAGCCACACACCCTCATTCAGAAACTGATGAGAATGGGAGTTAATCCCTCACTTCTTAAATGGACACATAACTTTTTAACTGATAGAGAAGAGTTTGTTAAAGTTGGCAATTTCAAGTCTTCCTCCATTAGTACCAATAGGGGCGTGCCACAGGGGTGTGTCCTATCTCCTCTATTATATATTCTATATACCAATGATTGTGTGAGTCATACCCCTGACTGTACTCTTATCAAGTTTGCTGATGATGCTGCTTTAGTGGGCTATTTAACAGGCAATGAATCTGGATATAGATATGAAATCAATCAGTTTTATTAATGGTGCAATGAAAACGCTTTGATTTAAAATATGTCGAAAACCAAAGAAATGGTTATCAATTTTAGAAAGAAGAGGTTTCCTCTTAAACCTGTCACTTTACAAGGGAAGGATATTGAGATGGTGGAGGAGTACAAGTACTTGGGGACCATTATTGTTGACAAGCTTACTTGAACAGCTAATGCTTTGGCAAGATACACAAAGGTCCAGCTAAGATTTTATTTTTTAAGGAAACTGCGCAGTTTTTTTAGGGCTGACACAGCGATTTTTAGATTGTTTTACCTAACATTTATACAGAGTGTTGTGCCTGTTGCGATTCAGTGTTTGGGGGGGGGGAGTCTATCTGTCCAGAATAAGAGCATGCTGGACAAGGTGACAAAGTTGGACAGGAAAATAACGGGAATTGATGTGAAAAGTATTATGCAGCTTTCTGATGAATTCACAATTAATTTGGCCTTGAGGACTTTAAAGTATGCACTATGCACTTATCTTGTGTGTGTGTTTGTATGATCTTATATTGTCTTAGCAGCTTCTCTCCTTTTTTTTAAACATTATTATTGTCAGCGTTTATATGTCTAGTGTGTCTTTTAATGATTCTATCTTATTGCCCAAGTGCAAGAAAAATTCCCTTTGGGGCAATAAAGGTTTCATTCATTCATGGTGTACATAACCGATTCTGACTAACTTTCAATAATGAAACGTGCAATTCTTTTTATAAAACTTATATTATAAGGACTAAAATCTGTTAAATAGGAATTACTTTATATGTGAAGTATGGGCCTCTGTTTAGTTTATCACTTAAATGCAGTAATCCTCAATTTAATGGTCTAGAAAAGTCACCAGAAGCAACCGTTCTAAGTGTTTTTGCAAAAAAAATTCCCTGGGGGAGCCTGCCCTGGATCCCCCTAGATGTTCTTGATCCACATCGTTCTGCTATCAAATGACCACCAGCCACCACTGCGTCTTCTATATTCAGTATATCGTGTTTGTAATGGCCCATTCCTATTCCATTGTCTATTCTGAATATGCAGGTAAAGAGTAGGGATGGGGTGATTTTCGATCATATCGCATATCGGCGATCGAAGGGATGATCGTGATTGGTTTTTTTCATTAAACAATATTTTTAACCTGACACGCAGACACCCCCTAACTCGCCTCGCAGTTTCATGTCTCTGCACTTTACCTTCTTTACGATGGTGCGTGTTGATATTTCGGTCTACATTCATTTTCAATGGTAGAAAAGACGTTCCTAAACCGTAACAACCAAACTATTGGGTGTTTATCTGCCGAAGGTAAACTAAAAGCCAATTGAAACGAGTCTTGTTGCAGAAACGAACTTCCGGCATTTCTCCGTAAAAAATATAAACGTAGTGTCAATAAACTCATTAATTTCACTATGACATTAAAAATAAATTTTTGAATACTATATTTCAAAACCCCAATATGTAACCCATCATTACACCAATAAACTCACATCTCATGGGTCTACTTGACAGTCTTTATATCAAAATAAGATTGCGCGGCTTCAATCGGGTTTTAACCGGCGGGACGATACCTGAAAGCAAAAGTAATCCGTATTCATGTAAGCAAGCATGTACAGTGCGTACTGTCCTCTATTTTTTAATATTACGACTGTACATGAGCCACTGCAGGTTATGGAACTCGACCTGAGTCGACTGGCAGGATTAGTGTTAAGGCGATTTTTGACTAATTTACCGTCATAAAATGTTTAAAAAACTATCTCTAGAATCTGCGCCCTACTGTGCACTTGAAAATGTTTCTGGTGGAGCGACATGTCTGGACACGGAGCTAGTAGTCTTTAGCGGGTCCAAATTTGACAACCAACCGAAAATGTTCAGAATCGACCCATACAAGGCCCGTTTAGTAGCTGAGAAGCTCGACCCCGACCCAGAGATGTTCCAAGAGTTATTGGATCAGTACCGTTAACATTACCGTTTGGACTCATGTTATTGAAAACCTCCGCTCAGAACCAAGTCTTATCAGCCCCCTGACCCGTCCAAGAGGGACAAATCCGTTTGGTGCCGGTTTGATTAACGTCAATTTTAGCGTCACAATGCGTCATTTTAACAAAATAAAACATTATCTTACCTAGTGGTGTATTGTCTTCTCCTGCTGACTCTTATGACTCCAGCGTGTAACTGTGTGCTTCATCATATGCCATAACATTATAATCCATCATCCTTGTTTAAAAAAAAAAAAAAAAAAGGCTAAAAATACATCCAACATCCACGTTTTCCCCAGTAAGGGGGGGGAGTCCTCCTCTTGTAAAAGCATGGCTAATGTTAGTGTGAAGTTACTCCACTCGTTTCTGCAGCTTGAATATGTCCACTTGCTCCCAGGAAACATATCACACACGCTTAACATTATAACGTTAATCAAGAAAATATCAACGAATGGTTATGATATAGCTCGTTCATTTTCACAACTGTAGGCTACTTATTTATTGCTAAAACAGATTAATTTTTCTGCAAATAACACTTCCTTACCGTTCACCTCTGATGTCAGCAGGCCAGGGCAAAGAACACTGACCAATGTGGCAAAAGATGAATTCTGCAGTTACATGTGGCCGCGGGTTTTCGGGGCCTACCAGACCAGAGAAGAGCTCTACACGGAGCACTTTAATCTGCGCAACTGACGAGTGAATATTAAATCCTGAGTTACAAACCCTGTTGCCGTCTCTTTTTCACAGATCTCCTCTGTTCCTCGTGTGCTTGCTTGCTCACCAAACACTTCTCTCTATGCGCCATAAGTGGTGTAATGTTAAGGGTATAATTTTTTGATATTCAAGATAAGATAAAAATAATGGACATGATGCTGCATTGCACCAAGCGCAGACACAGGCACTTTTAAAAAGGAGACACTGTTTGAATATCGGAGACATTGTTATTAAATATATTTTTATGTTCACACACTTGCATGAATGTTTATGTAATTCTAACTATAACTATACAGATGTGCGTGCTGTGATGTAACTCCGCCTACCCCCTCTGGCGATTGGATCGCCTATTGGCGATCTCCAGTGACCACAATTGGACGATATGAAAATAGAGATGATTGCCCAACCCTAGTAAAGAGTGAAAAATTACACCTCCAGCATTGAACTTTTTTTGTGGCCTGTTCACCTGTGCACTGAACACAACAGTTGGCATTATCATCACAACCAGTCCCCCTCCCAGAAAAGTGAATTGTGCACTGATACAATGCTATCTGTGACAGCTGTAGTCACAGATTTGCACAGGGGTGAGAGCTTTGCTTGAAGCAAATGTCCGGACTTCACCCCTTTTGCAGACTTGTAGACTTAACAGTCGCGCTCCCAGAAAGTTTGCAAGTGCTGAGGGCTGTCAAAACCCACAATTCATCCAGCTGTCAAGTGGTCTCAAGTGGATATTCAGCAGACTTCAAGAGTTTGCATGTAGTGCAGACTTCACCAAACTTTGCCATTTGGTTTATCCAATATTCATAGCTACTGTGACGTGACAATATGCACGCTGCCAGGGAAGCAATTTAAAAAAGGAAAATATTAATTGATAGGAAAATGCGTGTCATAGGAAAATGACTAAATGAGGTATCTTCAATTTATGTTGTGCACAAATCCTTCAGCCTTAATGTACAGTTATTTCCAGACTCTTATTTATTCATTATTTCATTGGGGGTTGCACCTATGGCAGTGAGTGAGGCCTGATGTGCAGACCCAGTTGTGCATTTAAACTCGCAGCCCAGCGGTCCTGTAGACATCATGGAATGACGCAGTGCAGTTCAGTTAACCTCACAGTTCGTAGCATCAGAGTCTGAGAAGGCGTAGGCCACTAGTCCAGATTGCGGACATTTGGATTCGGCACTTGTCTGGAGCAGTGAGCTAGCACAAAGTATGCGTTAGTTGTTGTCTTTCCCACAAATGCACATGGAAGCCATGGGGATGATAAATACACAAATATTTAAATCTGCTGCAGGAAAATGTGTATACACAAAGCCTATACTTTGAAACTAAATATGGTTTCATTATCGGGGTATTGCCCCTTTAAAGGTTTAATTTTGTTCCTATTTTGAATTTAATGTCAAGTGGCCACACAATAAAGGCATTGACTTATAACCACGCTTATTCGTATTTACCAAGGGTGCCAATATTACTTGAGGACACAATATATTTATGCTTGAGAGGCTGAAATATACGTCCTCGGCAACCAGCTGTTCTAATTAAAATATCATAATGGCTCTGATTGATAAAAGGCAGTAGAGGGAGACTAATGCATGTGACTGTGAGTGATTAAATGACTATTGTTTTTCTTCCCCAGAGAGATGAAGAGAGCTGTCCTGCCCCAGAATATGCTTGCACTTGTACGTCGGATATTCCAGGAGAACCTGGGCCAGCAGGTCCTCCAGTGAGTCAGATTCGTTTGTGCTGGTGTCACCCAACTGATAAAGTAACTGATGATTCACTTGCATACTGTAAAGTTTACCAAAAGACAAAAGTTTACCTCATTGCATGAGAACATGGCTGAGATAACTGTTCATTCTGTGCTCAAAGACTGAGATGATGTTGTAGATCTTTGGCTGATTGGCAGATGTCACTCACTAATTTTGTCTTTGTGCTGACAGAGGATGGTCTGGCGCTTTGTGTCGGGTTTTTCTTACCCTGTCCTGCAGTTACAGGACTAAAAAGTGCAGTGAACGACAAATCATTTTTTTGACTGGTTGTCCACAGACAAGCTCTTCAATGAAAATCAGTTGCCCGTCTGGAATGGTGCTTGTCCGTATAACCGCTCCCCCACCCCCACCCCCACCCCCATCCCAGGGTCAGGAGCTTTTGAGATTTTGAGAACAAAAAGGCGCTTTTCAGACACATTCTGAGGTGAGATTTTAGGCAGAATCATAACTGCATATATGGAATAAAGCACTTTAAACAGTGAACAAACAGACGGTTCAACCTTAAAGAAACCATATAGTCATGAATGCTTTGATGGAAACCAAAAGTATAGAATCTCAATCATATTAAGTTATTGGGGACATCAGGTTTAATTTGATACCCAATTCAACACAATCAGCCAACTGATTTCAAGGAAGTAACCCCTGAATAGTGTGGCGTATCGGTGGACATAAGTAATCTTTCCCTCTGGTCAACCCATTGTGTTCAAATAGGACTGGAAAAGGTCAGGGAAAGATTTTTCATTCTGTTCTAGATCCAGAAAATTGTTGGCTCTAATTGGAGAAGTTCAATCCATTTTACAAAATAATATCAATGTAGTGAGCACTTCTTGCCAAGCAACTTTGGATACCATACCCAATTATGCAGCAATTTAGACTAAGTGTGGATGTAAAACACCTGAGATATTAGTGCCCGGTTATTTTCAAATTTGTGCAGCATTTTCGGAATAAAATAATAATAATTCAAAAAAAAAAAAAAAACAATTGCGGCAACAATTTCAACCTGGTTTAGACCAACGTCGGATTCATCAAGACTCATCAAGTACCACCCGAGGTAAAGAGTTCAGCTGCATAATTCTCACCGCTAATGACAGCCCTGCACGAGCACTTCTGCCATTGTGACGCTTTCTTCAATAGATGTATATGGTCTGAACATGCCAAAAAACGGATCTGGTTTTCTCAGCTGTCTTTGCTCATTTTATGTGTTTATCGGTATGTAAATGTTTTTAACGCCTGCACTACCGCCGTGATTCATCTTAAAATCGCACGTAAATGCTTCACAAATTGCATGGGACTGACCAAGGCTTGACGGGCAGATGCACTCGTACTGTTCACTCCATGTAGAGTTGAAAACATTGTCATTTCTTGCTTTTTTCTTTCTAGTGCATTTCTCCGCCACTATGCAGGAAATTCTATTAAACTGGTTTTTAAAAATTCAAAAGAGCTTAACTTCCCACAGTCTCCCTCGTTCCAAAAACAAACGCCATAGAAAGTTCACGAACGTAATATCACCGTCTCTCCCTGCTAGTGTTTACAGCGTATCTCAATGCGGCCTGATACGGCGGGCATCGAAATGCATGCACTGCCATAAGTTCGCAGTTAACACGGCCAAGAGCAGAATATACATAACATCATCTTTGCGCAGGCGCGCCGTATGCATCCTATACGAACGTCCGGGTTGGCGATTTTTGTCGTTATTTTATGAAACAAATATTATTTCAAAAGTAAAAAAAACTCCATATTTAAAAAATGCGAAAAATAAAGTTTGCACGCGTACAAATTAATAATTCATTGAAATGAATTAAAAGCGGTAGATTTCAATGGAGGACGATTTCAAAATCGGTAGGTAAATAAAATTCCCCAAAAGCGGTAGTCTACCGTCTAAAGCGGTAGAGTTGGCATGTATGGGAATGTGTCCTATGCCACGAATGCGCGATCGCTTATGTTAAACTATGATTCTCCATAGTTAACGTCAGCAAACTAGCTAGATGGCTACATAATCTACAGAGTAACATAGTTTAATAAGCAGTCGCGCATTCGCAGCATAGCCACAGATTCTACGGTATCTTAGGAGTGGGTCTGTGTAAACATCACCGTCCCCACGGTACACTATATGAAGTTAAACGAATGGGCCTGCAGCGAGGCAGCGATAATTTCATTGGTCAACATGTACCGCAGAAAAAATCCGAGCGCAAGCAGCATGTAGAGTGGTTGTCCGATGGGCAACTGATTTTTCGTTTTTACTTGCCCACGTGAAAAACTGATTGGCCCGGGCAACCGATTTGTCGTTCACTGAAGTGTATAATGTAATTGATGTTTCCAAAATGGTCATCACAGACTCACCCAAGGGGGGGAACTACATCAGTGGTGGGGAACAACATGTTTACCATTTGTTTGTTTAGTAATTAGTTGGTTGGCTGTGTCCCAAGTGCTGCAGTGGCTGAAGCATTGTGTTCACTGTCCTCAGGGCAAACCTGGCCCTCGGGGTGAGAAAGGAGAGAGAGGGCACCAAGGTCAAAAGGTCAGAGTTCAGAACATCTTTGAAGGTTGCCTACTAGATACCTCTATACTCCTAAATACCTATAATATTGTAAAGCCTCACATAATGGGGTTTAAATTTGTTATATTTGGAAGTTTATACCATCACGTTTTCTTTTTCAACAGGGAGAAATGGGTCCACCAGGGAAGATGGGACCAGAGGGTGTCTTGGGCCCCTTGGGATCACGTGGCCCCCGTGGGATGACAGTACAAGGGAGAATGGTAGCCAATCTGTTTAGAAAATATGCAGGGATTGATTGCTGGGATGATAACAAGTATTTTTATGTCCTTGGTAGAATTGGGCCTGCACTTTCAGTAGATTCCCACCCTATCAAATTTCTTTGCTGTACATTTTCTCATTTCAAAAGCTGTCTCAGAATAAAGAATGATTTTAATTCTTCAAAATAATATTTTCTGTTTAAAAAAGTCAAGACATGTCTCCAGAAATGAATAAAATATGAGTGTGGCTGTGATGGAAGTTATAGCATATACAGTACATAGAATCAGTCTAGTTTTTGTGGAGTATAATGTATGCTTCAATTGTCATTTGGTTTGGTACAATGTGAAGGGCCCTCCAGGTGCACGAGGGGATAAAGGGGAAAAAGGAAGGCAAGGAAACCAGGTGAGCCTGCCACTCACCTCCCAATCAACCACCCAACATATCCTACCCTACACGCAAACAAACACAAAAACAAGCACAGAGAAACACAATACCTTCACGTTTGACTGTCCTCTATTTCTGTCATGTTCTATTTCTTGCGTGTATGTAACTGTTTTGTGTATTTGCAGGGGTTACCAGGTCCCCCTGGTCCACAAGGCAGAGAAGGGAACCCAGGACCCAAGGTAGGTATCTCGTCACTGCTGCTACATGGCATTCAACGAGGGAACCATGAAAATTTTTATAGAGCTAGAATTATAATTGTAATTCCCAATTCCAACGAAGCTGGGACGTTGTGTAAGACGTGAATAAAAACAGAATACAATGATTTGCAAATCCTTTTTGACCTGTATTCAATTGAGTACACTACAAAGACAAGATATTTAATGTTCAAACTCATAAACTTTATTATTTATGAGTGAAATATTCACTCATTTTGAATTTGATGCCTGCATGTTCCAAAAAAGCTGGAACAGGGACAACAAAAGACTGGGAAAGTTGAGGAATGCTCAAAAAACACCTGTTTGGAACATTCCACAGGTGAACAGTTCAATTGGAAACAGGTGAGTGCCATGATTTGATCTAAAAGGATTATTCCCGATAGGCTCAGTCGTTCACAAGCAAGGATGGGCCGAGGTTCACCACTTTGTGAACAACTGCATGAGCAAATAGTCCAACAGTTTAAGAATGATGTTTCTCAACGTGCATTTGCAAGGAATTTAGGGATTTCATCATCTACAGTTCATAATGCAGAGGATCCAGAGAAATCTCTACTCTTAAGCGGCAAGGCCGAAAACCAACATTGAATACCCGTGACCGTCGGTCCCTCAGGCGGCACTGCATTAAAATCCGACATCACTCTGTAAAGGATATTACCATGTGGGCTCAGGAACACTTTGGAAAACCATTGTCAGTTAACACAGTTCCTCACGACATCTACAGTTGTATGCAAAAGTTTGGGCACCCCAGATCAAAATTTCTGTTACTGTGAATAGCTAAAGCAGGGTTTACACATAGGCAGGATGCGTTACGAATAACATTTTCCCGTCATTCGTGGCACATTCGTAACGTGTCTTAACGCATCTGAATAGGGTTCTTAACAGCGCGTGTCGGTTCGTGACATTTGTGATATTCGTGGAGCATGTTTTTGGCTGCCAAAAAATCTTCCACGAATGTCACGAATCACCCTCGATTCGTGGAGTCGCAACTGAGTGTATCGATTCGTGGTGATTAGTGATGATTCGTAATAGAGCGTGACAGCATTGGTAGTGTATTCTTGATGGTTCTTGGAGCCCATACTGTCACATTCTGTACATTGCAGCCGAAAATAGCGTCCACAGTGCATAAAATGTCTTCAGGGGTGCTAGACAGCGACATTTTTCACCGAAAGTAATGATAAAATGCATAAGGAATGCAATTTTAAAGCTGCCGTGATTTATAAAGCCAGTCGGTCCCAGATGGTGGTGGTGGGTGGTGAAAGAGCAGGAGCAGCAGTGTCAGGTAGAGAATTAGAGAGGAAAGAAAAGTACAGTTATGAGCCGATATTAGCTGGGATGGGGGGGTGATACAAGCAGATGCAAAAGTATGTGGACGTTCCTTGGTCTGATTCCGTGGAACCATATATATATATACCAAATTCACCCAATTCGCAACATTCGTGGCAGATTCGTGATAGAACGTGACAATTCGCAATGGCGCGCAGTAGCGCGCAACACCGCGGGACAATATTCGTGACCGTGTGTAATGATTCGTGATGATTCGCCAGTGATTCGTGCCATTAATCATAACGCGTGGTAACAGATTGCGACAGTTCGTGACGGCGCATGACGCCTCTGCCCCGAATCATCAAATTCATTTCAAATTCGTGATCCGCGGTCACGAATTTAGATTCATGGCGTTCGTGACTTGTCGTCGTTATGTGTAAACCCAGCATTAGCGAGTAAAAGATGACTGCTCTCCAAAAGGCACAAAGTTAAAGAGGACACATTTCCTTTATATTTTAAGCAAGATTACTTGCTTTCGTTTTTCAGTTTCTAAATAACACAAAAGGAAAAGGGTCCGAAGCAAAAGTTTGGGCACCCTGCATGGTAAGTTCTTAGTAACACTCCCTTTGGCATGTATCACAACTTGTCAACACATTCTGGTGCCAAATGAGAGTTTTTAAATTCTGGTTTTGGGGATTATGCCCATTATTCTTTGCCAAAGTCTTCTAGTTCTGTGAAATTGTTTGGCTGCCCTGCATGCACTGCTCTTTTGAGGTCCATCCACAGATTTTCAATAATGTTAAGGTAGGAGACCTTGAGGGCTATGGTGAAGCCTTCAGCTTACATCACTTGAGGTAGTCAGTTGTGGATGTGTTTTGGGTCATTATCCTATTGTGGAAGCCGTCCTCTTTTCATCTTCAGCTTTTTCACAGATGGTGTAATGTTTGCTTCCAGAATTTTCTGGAATTTAATTGAATCCATTTTTCCTTCTACCAATGACATGTTCCCCCTGCCACTGGCTGCAACACAAGCCCAAAGCAAGATTGATCCAACCACGTGCTTGACAGTTGCAGAGGTGTTCTTTTCATGAAATTCTGCATCCTTTTTTCTCCAAACATACCTCTGGTCATTGCAGCCAATGAGTTTTATTTTAACTTCATCAGTTTACAGGACTTGTTTCCTAAATTCATTAGCCTTGTTCAGATGTTCCTCGGCAACCTTCTGATGCTGAATTTCATGGTGAGGATGCAGGAAAGGTTTTCTTCTCATGACTCTTCTATGAAGCTCATATTTGAGCAAGTGTTGCTGGACCGTAGGGCAGTGCACCATGACTCCATGCGGTGCTAATTCTTGCTGAAGGTCTTTCGTTGCCAAACGGGTGTTTTGATTTACCTTTCTAGCAATCTGATGAGCAGTTTTCTCGGGAAGTGTTCTTGGTCTTCCAGACCTCAACTTGACCTCCACCATTTCTGTTGACTGCCATTTCATAATTATATTATGAACTGAGGAAACTGCTACTTAAAATGCGATGCCATCTTCTTATAGCCTTCTCCTGCTTTGTGGGCATCAATTATTTTCATTTTCAGAGAGCGAGGCAGCTGCTCAGAGGACCCAATGGCTTCTGATTGTTGGGCCAAGGATAGAGGAGTCTGGGCATTTATACACTCTGAAATTTGTATCACCTTGCCTTTCCTTAAGATGATTGTGAACAAAATTTCTGTTACTGTGAATAGCTAAGCGAGTAAAAGATGATTGTGAACAAGCCATAGCCTTAACAAGCTAAATACGGTCAGAGACCATAGTCCAAGTTAACCGAGAGCTCAAATCTTTTGGGGTGCCCAAACTTTTGTATGATGCTCATTTCCTTTTTTTCACACTACAATTGTACAAAACAAAACGAATACACTAATACTGCTTAAAATGTCAAAAAAAGTGTTTTATATTTAAATTTATGCCATTCAGAGATCTGTTTATCTTCTGCTTGCTTAACTATTCTCAGTAGCAGAAATTTTGATCGGGGGGCCCAAACTTTTGCATACAACCGTACAAGTGCAAGTTAAAACTCTACCATGCAAAGCGAAAGCCATATATCAACAACACCCAGAAACGCCACCGGCTTCTTCGGGCCCGAGCCGGGCCTGAGATGGAATGACGCAAAGTAGTGTGCTGTGGTCTGAAGAGTCCACATTTCAAATTGCTTTTGGAAATCATGGACGTTGTGTCCTTCGGGCTAAAGAGGAAACGGACCATCCAGATTGTTATCAGCGCAAAGTTCAAAAGCCAGCATCTGTGATGGTATGGGGATGTGTTACTGCCCATGGCATTGGTAACTTGCACAACTGTGAAGGCATCATTAATTCTGAAAGGTACATACAGGTTTTGGAGCAACACATGCTGCCATCCAAGTGACATTTTATTCAGGGACGTCCCTGCATATTTCAGCAAGACAATACCAAGCCATATTCTGCATGTTACAAGAGCGTGGCTTCGTAGTAAAAGATTTCGGGTAATAGACTGGTCTGCCTGCGGTCCAGACCTGTCTCCCATTGAAAATGTGTGGCGCATTATGAAGCGCAAAATACGACAACGGTGACCCTGGACTGTTGAGCAACTAAAGTCATACACTGTAAAACTGTGGAACATGTGACGTTTATAATCTAAACACCAGTGTGTAAAAGCTAAATGCCTAGTGATTATTTTTGTGAATTGGCTTTCTCATTCAAAACACTGAGGTTTATTGGATGTTGCGATCGAGGTTTTCCAGATATGTTGAATATGCTGTAAAACTGAATCTAAACACTGTGACATGTTTAAAAAGTGTTACAAAAAAGTGTTTTACATATGTTCAGAACTTAAACATTTGGTTTTACAGTGTACATCAAGCAAGAATGGGAAAGAATTCCACCAACAAAGCTTCTACAGTTAGAGTCCTCAGTTCCCAAACGCTTATTATCCCCTCGCCGACAAAGTAGTCGAAGGGGGATATAGTAACGCCGCCCTCCGTCCGTCCATCCTTCCGTCTGTCCGTAACAAATCTGGTTTCCGTTCAATAACTAATAAGTAATGTTTGACGGATTTTAATGAAATTTGATGTGAAGGTACTTGGTATCAAAATACAAGCTAAGTTCAATTTCGGAGTATGTAGGTCAAAGGTCGTAGCTCATTAAACATGTGAAAATGGTTTCCGTTCGATAACTTGAGTAATATTTGACGGATTTTATTTTAATGAAATTTGATGTGAAGGTATATTTATATCAATATACAGGCTAAGTTCGATTTTTGGAGTATGTATTTTAATGAAATTTTGATGTGAAGGTACTATCAAAATACAGGTCAAAGGTCAAAGCTCATTAAATATGCAAAAATGGTTTCCGCTCGATAACTTGAGTAATGTTTGACAGATTTTAATGAAATTTTTTAATGATATGAAGGTACATGGTATTGAAAATACAGCCTAAGTTCGATTTTCGAGTATGTAGGTCAAAGCTCATTAAATATTTAGTAAAAATGGTTTCCGCAAAGGTCGATAACTCATTAAGTAAAAATGGTTTCGTTCGATAACTTGAGTAATTTTTGATTTTTTCATGAAATTTGATATGAAGATACATGGTATGAAAATACAGGCTAAGTTCAAAGCTCATTAAATATGCGAAAATGGTTTCCGTATGTAGGTCAAAGATCAAAGCTCATTAAAGATGCAAAAATGGTTTCCGTTTGATAACTTGAGTAATGTTTAACGGATTTTTAAGAAATATGATGGATTTTAATGAAATTTGATGTGAAGGTACTTGGTATCAAAATACAGGCTAAGTTTGATTTCGGAGTACGTAGGTCAAAGCTCATTAGATATGTGAAAATGCTTTCCGCTCGATAACTTGAGTAATGTTTGACGGATTTTAATGAAATTTGATGTGAAGGTACTTTATATCAAAATACAGGCTAAGTTTTATTTCAGAGTATGTAGCTCAAAGGTCATAGCTCATTAAATATGCGAAAATAGTTTCTAGAAGATTTTACAGTATAACGTGATGACTGTCCCATTGGACCTTATCATTTTGTTGTCATGAAGGCTGCTTTTTAATCACATCCAAGATTTCTTTCATGCCATTACACTGTTTCAAATATTATACAGTGCTAACCTTTGAAAGTTCAAGGATACGTTCATATTATGTTTTCACTTTTCACTCTTCTTTCATTTTGTCACCTTCTTATATATGCTTTAATCTTCTTCTTTAAATCCCTGATTTTATTCACATTCTTTTATTCAATCTTCTTACCAATTAACATAAAGTTTATTTTCAGATCTTCTCATGGGCCATTCCAGAAAGTAGTAAACTTTCTGTGCATCCAATCCCTGCATATTAATAACTTCCTTGCCTAGTAATATAGTATAGTCTAATGAAAGTACCTTCTTCTGACGTACATATACATGTACAACATTACTACCCGGCGAGGGGATGCTATGCTTTGCGTTACCCTTGTTGAGTGTTGTTAAAAGGAAAGGCGATCTCACATATGGTAAAAATGCCCCGACCCAGCTTTTTAGGAACGTGTTGCAGGCATCAAATTCAAACTGAGTGAATATTTCCAAAAAAACAATAAAGTTTATCAGTTTAAACATTAAATATCTTGTCTTAGTAGTGTACTCGATTGAATATATGTCGAAAAGGATTTGCAGATCATTGTATCCTTTTTTTATTCACGTTTAACACAACGTCCCAACTTCATTGGAATTGGGGTTTGTACATACTGTGTACATGATGTATATGCCCACCTCAGGGAAATTACGCAATACGGAAGCTATGTATCTAAGTGCTTGGAAGTTAAGGAAATTCACACCAGGGACAATAAACTCATTCAAATGAGGAGTTACAGTCATGATAGTGAAGGACGGCCTTTTGCACTAATTACACGAATGCCCAGCGTCCATTTCAACAACCTTACCAAGTTGTCCAGAAAGGTTTTGTTTTACTACTGACACAAATTGTCACTCGCTTCAAAATTTTGGGAAATTCTTCAATTTAACACTTCTGTAAGCTTTTGTAGCGGGTTAGGTAAATCTTTTCGTGAGGAGAGTACACTTTGTCGTCAACTTGAAACTGATAGTCACATCCGCACTGCATCAGCTCTTGATCATTTTGACTGACACCAGAAAGTGTGAACTGTCAGTCAGGCTTATTCCTGTTCTTCAGCATCTTGACCACACTAAAATATAGGGCTGTTTTTACAGCTATCAGCATTATAATACTATACATGTATGTAATAGTGCAGCTGTGGTGTAGGCCGATTAATCATGTTCATGGTGGTTTTTGTAGTGAGTAAAAGTGACAAAAAACGCGCTCAACTCAATTGTTGAAAACTGGGTGCTAAATCCTACACTGAACGTCTGAAATGAAAGAAAAGAGGATAGCACTCCAAGTTTTAAAATTTATTGCCTGCCAAGGCAATAAATTTTAAAACTTGGAGTGCTATCCTCTTTTCTTTCATTTCAGGTTTCAGTAGTGAAACCATCAGCCGCAGTGCCTTATAATTTAACTCTATCCTCTATTGTTAGCATCAAGGAACATGACTCATGCAGTGTTTTTTTAATTGGGTTGATACATATTGGTTATGTTCAGTATGTACAGAGCCACATTAAAGAACTATGGGCCCCCGGGGCTATCACTTTTTCAAGGCCCCCCCAACCCCACCCTTCATCATCGCCACGCCAAGTACCATCACAATTACACTACTGTCCTGTCCCTTCTGCGAAACATCAGCCCTGCTTACTCCCCATACAATAATGCATCAACAATCACTTGTGACTGCAGTTTCAATTTATGACTGTTATAGCACAAAATACGGTCACACTTAAGATGAAGTGTTGCTCATAAAGGCTTTATACAGCATGTATAATGCCTTCATAAATTACACAATTTCTTCATAAATCATACGTAAGCAAATGTCAGGCTTTGTAAAGGGTGAAATAACACATCCTTATTCAGCATGTGATACCAGGGCCCCGTTTCAGAAAGCAGGGTTAGCGGTAACTCTGAGTTTGTTGACTCAGAGTTGCAGGAAATTCTCGAGTTTTCCGGTTCACAATGCCAGCTCAGTCCAACTCTGAGTCAGTTACCGGGGCAACATACTCCGTGAAGCTAACCTGCTCGCTGGCAGATTCTCTTCAAGTAGCTCAGTTTCTTCTCCTCTTGAGACTGCAGACTGAGGAGATGTTAGACATGGCGTGTCTGTAGTCCATAGTCAGCAGACAGCGGAGCTTTTCTAATGCCGAGTCGTCCGGCATCCGTCTGTCTGTCCGTCCAGCGTCAATGTTTTACTTCAAATTTGAATATTTCAAAAACTGTCTGATAACTTGTTCTAATTTGGTGTGAGCCTTCCTTATGATGTTCTGATTATCCCCTGCGAAGATAAGAAACTCCATGTCCCCATTTTTGAGAAATTCAGCATTTTGGACAGCATTTTGGTGTTTGTGCTCATTTTTTCAGTCTTTCATTAATATCTCAAAAACTGTCTGATAAATTTTTGTCTAATTTGTTGTGAGCCTTTCTTATGATGTTCTGAATATCCCTTGCGAAAATGAGAAAATTCTAAGTCCCAGTTTTTGAGAAATCCAGCATTTTGTTTTTCAAGGATTTCTGAAATTAAGTTATGACATGGACATTTCAGTGATCCTCAGCGGAGCTCTCTAGGCCGACAGGCCTCTTGTTCTTAATCATTTTCCTGACGCGTTTTCCAATTATTGTAAAAATCCATTAGCAATTGAAGACGCGGCTTCACTCCATATGCGATCTAACAGCGATGAAATAATTGACTAAATTCAGTACAGAAAAATAATTTACTTATTAATAGACCTATGCTGTCATGGTTTTACTCCCGCCGGATGCAAACAGCAGTCCGGTGGGCACTGGGACCATGGGCCTAAATGAAAAGAAGGCTCGAGTGCCGAGGCTGGTCCAAAAAAAACTGAAGATTTAATTATAAAATAATTAAATACAAAACAGAGCTTAAAAACCAGGGAGCAGCACAGATCAACACACAAGGACAAATCAAAATGCAGAGGAACTAGAGACTGGCAACTGCCAGCCCTATATACCCTGCAATCACCTCCACCTTAACGGGCTGCACCTGTTGCTCGTCAAGGTGGAGGTGAAAGAATGTCACAGGGGAGGGGCTGTAAGGCCAGAATTATTTGAGAAACAACAATTAAAATTGAAAATGGGAATGGGAATAAAATAATACCTCAGACATATACCAAACTGGAATGCTTTATTATGTGTTTACACACAACAAGACTATCATTTTCAGTGAATAGTACCTTGGTATCTTGCTGTGTTTGTGCAATGGACGGCCAGAAAGATGGTTGAAATTCATTTTTGGTGCATGTTTGTGGTATATTTTCTCTGTAACCCAGATTTGTACTGTGAGGGTAAATGCTGTTTGTTGTGCTTTTGGAACTTTATTTTCGGGAATACCAAGCATTTCTTTGGTAGTATCTGTCAAGCTAGATGGAGCCAGAGGTGGAGGAAAACTCAAAATGGACCATTCATAGCAGATTGTGCCGATGTTTTGGTGGCATTATTTTGTTTACTCAACAAAGATCGAGAGCTGAAATTCTCTGGTTACCTAGTCCCTTTGGGGTACATTACAGCATTAGTAAAATTAAATGGTAGTATTTTCTGTGTGGATGATTTTAAACATCAAAAGTCGGAAAAATTCACCTCCAGGGGACACTGTAAGGTGGATGCAAGTACTGGCCATCCCCAGCAACGTACCAAAGAAACGGTTTTTGAATTGTGATGCCCACAGCTAGTTTTCTCTGAAAATGAAGACTTTAGCTTGGTACTCTGCTGGATGGATAGCCATCTGACCAAAGTTGGTTCTCTAAAGAGCTAATGTTCTACCAACCTAATATTCCTTATTCCCAGACATATACCAAAGTTCTGTCTTTTCACATATACAACCCCAACTCCGAAATAATTGGGACAAAGTGTAAATTGTGAATAAAATCAAAATGTATTGACTTTCAGATCACATGAGCCAATATATTATTTACAAAAGAACATATATAACATTTCAAATGTTGAAACTGAGGCATTTTGCATTTTTATCCACATAATGAGCTTATTTCAAATTTTTCTGGCCGCAACAGGTCTCAGAAAAGTTGGGACACAGGCAAAAAAAGGGCTGAAAAAGCAATTAATATATAAAAGAATCAGCTGAAAGAACATTTAGCAAGTAATTAAGATAACTGGCATCAGGTGTGTAACATGATTGGCTATAAAAGGGATGTCTTATAGAGGCTGAGACTCTCAGAAGTAAAGATGGCCAGAGGCTCTCCAACCTGTGAAGGCTTGCATAACAAAATTGTGGAATACTTTAAAAACAATGTTCATCAATGTCACATTGCAAAGGCTATGAAGGTCTCATCATCGACAGCGAATAACATCATCAAAAGATTCAGAGAAACTGGAAAAATCTCTGTGCGTAAGGGACAAGGCCGAAGACCTCTTCTGGATGCCCATGATCTTCGGGCCCTCAGACGCCAATGCATCACTCACCGGCATGATTCTGTCATTGACATTACTAAATGGGCCCAGGAATGCTTCAAGAAACCACTGTCTGTAAACACAGTCTGCCCTGCCATCCACAGATGCCACCTAAAACTCTATCATGCAAAAAGGAAGCCATTGTTATGCATGATCCAGAAGCGCCGCCGTGTTCTGTGGGCCAAGGCTCATTTAAAATGGACTGTAGCAAAGTGGCAAAGTATCCTGTGGTCAGACAAGTCCAAATTTGACATTCTTGTTGGAAATCATGGGCGTTGTGTCCTCCGGGCTAAAGAGAAGGACCACCCCTCCTGTTATCAGCGTTCAGCCCAAAAGCCAACATCTCTGATGATAAGGGGATGCATTAGTGCATATGGTGTGGGACACTTGCGTGTTTTAAAAAGCACCATGAATGCTGAAAGGTATATAAAGGTTTTGGAGCAACATATGCTCCCCTCCAGACGACATCTACTCCAGGGAAGGCCTTGTGTATTTCAGCAGGACAATGCAAAACCACATACTGCAGCTATTATAACAGTATGGCTTCGCAGTAGAAGAGTCCATGTAGCTGAACTGGCCTGCCTGCAGTCCTGATCTTTCATCTATTGAGAACATTTGGTGCATAATTAAATGAAAAGCCCGTCAAAGGAGACCCAAAACTCTCCAGCAGCTGGAAGCCTGTATTAAACAAGAGTGGGATCAAATTCCAATGGCTTGAGTCAAGAAACTTGTCTCCTCAATGCCCAGATGCCTCCACTCTGTGTTAAAAAGAAGAGGGGATGCTACACCATGGTAAACAGGCCCCTGTCCCAACTTTTTTGAGACCTGTAGCAGCCATCAAATTTGAAATGAGCTCATTTTGTGGATAGATTTGTAAAATTTCTCAGTTTGAACATTTGCTATGTTATCTCTGTTCCATTGTGAATAAAATACTGGCTGGTGTGATTTGAAAGTCATTGCGTTTTGATTTTCCTCACAATTTACTCTTTGTCCCAACTATTTCAGAATTGGGGTTGTATAACTGTATGTGCTTCATATATCTCAAAAGACAGAACTTTGGTATATGTCTGGGAATATGGAATGTTAGATTAACAGAACATTAGCTCTTTAGAGTGCCACCTTAATTCAGAGAGCTGTCTACCCAGCATATAACCAAACCAAGCTCTTCAATTTCTGAGAAAACTAGCTGTGTGTATCACAATTAAAAAAATTTTTTGGGGATGGCCAGTACTTGCATCCAAATTTTTCCGACTTTTTATGTTTAAAATCATCTTCACTGAAAATACTACCATTGAAATTTTACTAATTCTGTAATGTACCCCAAAGTGACTATGTATCCAGAGAATTTCAGATCTCTATCTTGATGGGTAAACTAAATAATGCCGCCTAAACATAGGCACAATCTGCTATGAAATGGTCCGTTTTGAGTTTTTCTCCAATTTTGGCTCTGTCTAGCTTGAAAGTGTAGATACTACCAAAGAAATGCTTGATATTCCTGAAAACAGAGTTCCAAAAGCACAACAAACGGCATTTATCACCATGGAACATATCTGGGTTACTGAGAAAATATACAGCAAACATGCACCAAAATCAATTTCAACCATCTTTCCGGCCATCCATTGCACTAACCCAGCAAGATACCAAGGGAATATTAACTGAAAATGTCACAGCGCGGCTCAAGGCTGTAGCAAACAGAGGAGACCAACGAGCTGGATAGAAAAATAGTGTTTATTCACAAAAATAGTCAGTAATCAGTAGTGTAAGCATGAATGAATGTGTGGAAAAGTGTACATGCAAACAAAAGACGAACGGATCACTGCAGCACTGGCCTCCTGCCGCCTGGTCCAGGGAGAGAGAGAGAGAGTTATGCCACATATGGCTGCTTATAAGTAGCAGAGCACACCGGGCCCAGGTGGGCTCAGGCCACTCATCAATTCACCTGCAACACAGACGACAACAACCAGACAGGGACCCCTAGTGTCTGGGTGGTGGCCGTCACACCGCTCCCCCCCCCAGCCCCATCAAAATGGGGTTCCTTAAGGGAATCCCAGAGCCTTAATCAAAACAAACTCAATACTATATAACTTCCGTTTTCTTGCTTTTCAAAATACTATTTTTCAAAATACTTTTACAACATCGTATACAATCATACATTTTACTTTTAATATTAGTTTTATTTTAATCTTTTAGCAGTACTTACCATACTCACCAAATCTGAATATCTCCCCCCCCCAGTAAACCAAAATCAACCACTTACTCAGCAACTCCCGGTGCCTGGAGAAGCAAATTTAAGAGTAATTGGAGAAGAATATGGAAACCAAGAGGAGTACATAAAATTCACATCAATATTCTCTTCAGCAGCAGGGTGCTCTCGACAAAGCATCTGCTATAATATTTTCAGAACCTTTTATATGGTGAACATCTAAACTATATGATTGTAAAAACAAAATCCAACGCATTAACCTTCGGTTTGGGCAGCGCAAAGTATGCAGAAATGTCAATGGATTATGGTCTGTGTAGACCACCAGAGGAACACTACCAGAGTTTAAATAGACTTCAAAATGTTGTAATGCCCAAATAAGTGCAAGTGTCTCCTTTTCAATTACGGAGTAGTGTAGTTGAAAAGAGTTAAATTTCTGTGAGTAAAAACTCACAGGCCGATCAAGACCACTACTATCGTTTTGAAGCAAAACTGCACCTGCCCCGACATCACTTGCGTCCACATGCAATTTAAAAAGTCTATTCATACATGGAGCTGCAAGAACAGGAGGAGAACAGAGAACAGATTTTATATTCTCAAATGCTTGCTGGCATAAGTCTGACCAAACGTACTTTGTTTTACCCTTCAACATGTTAGTCAAAGGAGCAACCACAGTAGAAAAATTTCTACAAAAACTGCGATAGTAACCCACAAGACCTAAAAACCGTTGAAGCTCTTTCTTAGTTGTAGGCACTGGATACTGCTGGATGGCATTCACTTTGGCCTGCACTGGCCGCACATTTCCCTACCCGACTACTTTACCAAGATAAGTAACAGTGGCCTTTGCAAACTCACACTTTGCTAAATTTACAGTCAACTGGGCATCACTGAGACGGTCAAACAGTTTCCCGATACGAAGTAAATGTTCTTCCCACGTATCACTGAAAACAACAACATAGTCTAGATGCACCGCACATTCCTCCAACCCTAATACGACCATATTCATTAAACGCTGGAATGTAGCCGGCGCGTTTCGCAAACGAAAACTCATAACTGTATAAGAATATAATCCAGAAGGAGTTATAAAAGCTGAAATTTCTTTGGGTCTCGGAGACGATGGCACTTGCCAATAGCCCTTCAGTAAATCAAATTTACTGACATACTGAGCTGACCCAACCTGATCCACCCAATCCTCAATGCGTGGCAATGGAAAAGCATCAGGCTTAGCGACTCCGGTAACTTTCCGGTAGTCAGTACAAAATCGATGACTTTTATCAGACTTCTCCACCAACAGACAAGTAGATGCCCAGCTTGAAGAAGAGGGCTCTGCGATACCATTTTCAAGCATGTACTTTATTTCTGTTTCCATCACCTTACGCTTTTCTTCTGATACCCGATAAAAACGCTGACGAATTGGTTGCGCCGCACCTACATCAATGTCATGTTCTATTAAATGTGTTCGGCTTGGTGCATCATTAAACAACCACAGATAACTATTAATTAGAGCAGACAGCGCCGTACACCTCTCCTCAGACAAATGTCCCAGCAGAGACCCGAGATTACGCAATGTTTCCGAGTTCTTTAACCGGCCACATAACAAACCTTCATCAGGTGGACTAACACCATCATCCTCCAGTGCAGAGAAAGACCCAACAACCCCCACTGCTGCAATTGATGAAACTGGCTTCACAAATTCTTTTTCCTCTTGCCATCTTTTTCCTCTTGCCCATTAGGCGCCAGTTCTTGAGAAACATGAGCATAATAAGGTTTTAAAAGATTAACATGACAAACTTGGGTAGATTTTCTACGTTTAGGCGTAGATAAAAGATAGTTCAAATCAGAAACTTGGCGCAACACTGTAAATGGGCCGGCAAACTTAGCCTGAAAAGGAGAATTGATAAGCGGCACCAGAGCAAGAGACCTGGTCACCCGGCTTAAACTGACGCCGTTCAGCCTTCCGATCATAAAGACATTTCATTTTAACCTGTGAAGAAACTAACTTGGCCTTAGCCATTTCCCCGGCGATATACAACCGATGTCGAAATCCCTTTACATAATCAATTAAGTAACTTGGAACTTCTGGCTGCGCCACAGTCTCACACAATGGAGTAAGTGGACCCCGCACTGTATGTCCAAACTCCAATTCATTAGGGCTAAAACCAATGCTCTCCTGCACAACCTCTCTAGCAGCCAACAATAGCCATGGCAACCCCACTTCCCAGTCCTGGCCCAATTCGACACAATAACTACGCAACATGGACTTCAAGGTCTGATGAAATCTCTCCAGAGCTCCTTGGCTCTGAGAATGGTACGCTGAGTGCCCGGTTTAGTTAAGTGCTAAAAGTGGGTCTAGCAGTGTGCAGGCTAAGCGTATAGCATGTGCTGTTCCTGTGCTGTTCCTCTGTTTGCCACAACCTTGAGCTGGGCTGTGACAATTGGACGAGCCCCCAGTTGTCACAGCCCGGCTCAAGGCTGTAGCAAACAGAGGAGACCGACGAGCTGGATAGAAAAATAGTCTTTATTCACAAAAATAGATATGTATTTAATAGGGTTGCACATCTCTCTGTGATAAACGATTTGATACGCATCTAGATTCACAGGTTACGATACGATTCAAAAACGATATACTTTTATTACAGACCGATTCGATACGAATCAATACAGTGTAAGAACGATACGATTTGATTCTACGGTAAATATTTGTTGTAGCCTGGAATCCATACTTATCAAGTGCTGGTCGCTCCTAACGGTCACTGACTGATCAGTCTGGCCTCAGTCGTATAGCCAGCATTTAGCCCTTACGTCACTGATGAAGTGAATAAATTAATATTCATGTTTTCTGCTCTTGGCGAGAACCACCAATCGAATATGAGTTAGCTGGCCAGCAATGGCATTCATGAATGTTATTTGACATGAGCTTAAAAATTAGATTGTGGCTTGCTTGCATTTACACTTGGAGTGGTTGTTAAGTTTTGAACAGGACCATGTTTGGCCATGTCTGCATTTTGTTTATTTCAGTGGGATTCCCAGTTATAATAACACCGTGGCTATTCTTACGTGACCATAATCCATTGCAGGCAGGCTATTCTTACGCGACTCCCATTCGGGCATGCGAAGATTGAAATTGTATGACTTCCGTGCAATTTTTGTCAATCATGTCAATTTGGCGGCCGAGCTTGTACAAGGGGCCGAAGGGTTAAGCCCGTAACCATGGCACCGGTAAATTGAAATCTCGTCCCGGGGCTTCTATACTGAGCAGCAAAAGAAACGCAAGTTAGCTACGTAGTTCGTGTACTTGTATGATTACTCAGTCAAAGTGACTGCAAAACAAAGAAATGTTTGATGAAACGAGTGTAAATGTGCACGCGCTAGTAATAAATTTGATTTTCTATGATAATTACGCGCAACCTTATTTTCCGGTCTGTCTTTAACTAACTTGCGTTTCTTTTGTTGCTCAGTAGGCTATACTTGCTTCACCAAGGTTGGGCAATCTCGTGGTAGCATCCGGAACTAGGCCTTTAATCAGATAGGAGAACTCCCGTAGAAATAGTCATAGATATTTACATTACGTGAGCATCAGTCACGCAAACCATCAACATATATCTCGCTATTTTTGCGGGAGAACAAGAAATGTAAGAAAATTATCCAAGTCCGACAATTTCAATCTGCGCATGCCTGACCGAAAGTCACGAAGAATAGCCTGCCTGCAATGGATTACGGTCACGTAAGAATAGCCACGGTCTTATAATAAAGGCTAAATTAAATAATACTCAAATTACATAACGTATTTCACTGTAATTGGCATTAGCTATAGCTCGTAGGGCATGATTGCATCAGCTAGATTAAAGTGATACTCCACCCAAAAACTATAATTTGTATATCAATTACTCACCATTAGATGTCTTGAACGGACGAAGTTGTTCTTCACCTGGCGCAACTTTATGGCCACTGGAGAGTTTTGAAAAATTATCCAAATTCCTTTTTTTGCTGGAAGCAAATGGGGTCACGCAGTTGCAATGGGAAAACTCCACAAAACGTCTGTTGACAAACTTTCAAACCATCGTCCAACGCATCGTCCTGTATAATCCAAGTCTGCTTTGTCCACTCGTATCCTCAGAACTCTAGAAACGCGGTTATTTTTTGCTAAAAATAATAAAATACCAATTATGCTTCAAGTAAGCTCGCGCATTCAACGGAAGTCCCGCCTCCCGGCTCATTCATTGCCCAGGGACTTCCGTTGAATGCAGAATGGGGTATTTTATTTATTTTTAAGTCTGTCTAAAGGGGGGAGGGGGGCACCCTTGCGACCAACGAGATGTGTGAAGCTGCCAACCGATTCCAAGTCTCGTGATACCCGATCCATGACTCTACAATCGATTCATCTAGGAATTCATGGCTAATTCATTTCGATTGAGGAGGCTGCTCCCGACGCAGCCGTATCTCTCACTTGTTGAACCGAATATCCGGTCGCATCGGTTTATCTTTCACAACCCTAGTATTTAAACAAAGCAATATAACGTGGAATAGTCAGTAATCAGTAATGTAATCATGAATGAATGTATGGAAAAGTGTAAGTGCAAACAAAAGATGAACAGATCACTGCAGCACTGGCCTCCTGCCGCCTGGTCCAGGGAGGGAGAGAGAGAGAGAGAGAGAGAGAGAGTTATGCCACACGTGGCTGCTTATAAGTAGCAGAGCACACCGGGCCCAGGTGGGCTCAGGCCATTCATCAATTCACCTGCAACGCAGACGACAACAACCAGACAGGGACCCCTAGTGTCTGGGTGGTGGCCGTCACAAAAATGATAGTTTTGTTGTGAGTAAACACCTAATAAAGCATTCTTGATTGGTATATGTCTGGAATATTATTTTATTCCCATTCCCATTTTCAATTTTGACTGTGATTTCTCAAATAATTCCGGCTCAATAACATAGTTACCCAGCTTGGCACTGATGTGGTGCTAATGTCTATCCAGACTTGATGTGTGACAGGTCATGATAAAAGTATAACACATCTGGTATTGTGTACCCTTAAGTCATAATAATTGATGTAAAATGTGGTGTCAAAAGCAAAACTGAGCCACTTTAGTGGCTTCCAGGTGGCGCCACCGGCAGACTTCTTGAGATACGGACCTAAAAATTTGTCTTTTTCTATGAGTCTACCATATCTACCTATCTGCCAAGTTTCATTCAATTCCAGGGGAGTCAACTCCTCAACTTCTTCAAAAAGTGCCATTTTCTCACGGAGTGGCTCTGAACTTGCACATCATGATCTTTTAAATTAATCGTTTAAAAACTGAAAAACTGCCATCCATAGAGACTTCAATTCCACGTGAGAATCTCTTAAATACAAGTTGATTGAATAATGACTGATCCGCGTTTCAATGAAATATCGCCTTTCACTCTCGGTACAGCTTGGGTTGATAAAAAAAAAAGTGGCACCCGTCAATTAAATATTAAAAGCGTGCGACTCAAGCCATATGCGCAAGAGTTAACAGGTGTGCAATTTTGAATAATGCTGATTTAAATGCAGCAAATATGCTTCCAGATGAATGATTGTCGTCTTACCTAAACGGGGAGAACTAGCAGCACCTGATTGTGCGGCGTGTTCGCGGAGCGAATTCATTTAATTATGAAAATTACTGAGATCAGGTGAGGACTAATAATTGTTTTAAACGGATGTTCTGTGCTCCCCAATTCCCAGTTCTGGCTCCGCCACTGTTTGAAATATCCAGTCAGCTTGGGTATTTTTCTTTTCTTAATAGCTGGGACTCCTGCAGCAATCTCTGTCTTTTATTTGTGCATTTCTGAGCCCTGCTTTCACATTTCTTACCACATTTTAGCATCTTTTGTCTTGAATTTCCACTCCAGGAGCAAGGTAACAGCTATGTATACAGTTCAAATTCAACGAGTCATACACTGGACAGAAACAATAGGCACGAACGGCATCCATTAATAAATCACAATGGCTTTTATTTATACAAAATATTAAAGTCCCTCGTCCCTCTCCTGGGCAGGCCCAACACAAACAACAGTCAGAGCACTGTATAGGCATTATTTTATGTTTCTTTCAATGATTGTTTTGATTCCGATCCTCGCGATGGGCCCTTTCACGCGTCAGGCCCTGGGGCAGCAGCCCCGGTAAGCCCCTGCACTAATACGGCGCTGGTTATGTAGTTCATGTTCATTAGAGTCCGTTTAGACAAAAACACCTTTTTTTTTTCCCCAAAAAGTCTAGTTTATGGTGAAGAAGTTGAGTTGAGATATTAATATATTTACCAAATATTGCCAAGATAAGCATCTTTAAGTGGTCAAAATTTCATTAAGCTGTCTAACCATCGATGTGATCAACCGCCACCCTGAATTTAGGGGTACCGCAGGAGTTTTTTTACACTGTAACCATTTTCAGAGACCCATAACTTTTTCATAAAATGTTTATTTTGCTTCTGCATATAGTTTGTTAACCAAATAACACATATACAGCGGGGAAAATAAGTGTTTAAAGCATCAAAATTTTTCTCAGTAAATATATTTCTAATTGGACTACTGACATTAAATTTTCACCAGATGTTGGTCACATCCCAAGTAATCCACACATAAGAAATCAAAACAAATAAGCCCATAAATTATGTGTAATAAAGTGGTATGACACAGGGAAAAAGTATTGAGCACTTTTATTGAAATTTATTTAATACTTAGTAGAAAAGCCTTTGTTGGTATTGACAGCTTCAAGATGCCTCCTGTATGGAGAATCGAGTTGCATGCATTGCTCAGGTGTGATTTTAGCCCATTCTTCCACACAAACTGTTTTCAAATCTTGAAGGTTCTGATGGCCTCTTCTATGAACTCTGATCTTCAGTTCTTTCCATAGATGGTATGTTGTTTTGGGGGTGATGTGCGGTGCCGTTTGTCCTCCAAACAAGGTGCGTGCTATGACATCCAAAGAGTTCAATTTTGGTCTCATCTGACCGGACTGTGTTCTCCCAGTATTTCATAGGCTTGTCCAAATGTTGTGCAGCAAACTTGAAACAAGCTTCAGCATGCTTTTTCTTCAGCAATGGAGTCTTGCGCAGTGAGCGTGCATAGAGGCCATGGCGTTTGAGTGCATTACTTATTGTTTTCTTTGAAACAACTGTACCCGCTAATTCCAGGTCTTTCTGAAGCTCTCCGCGAGTGGTCCTTGGCTCTTGGACTACTCTCCTGATTATTCTTTTGACTCCTCTGTCAGAAATATTGCAAGGAGCGCCTGGTCGCGGCTGGTTTATAGTGAAATGATGTTCTTTTCACTTCCAGATTATGGCCCCAACGGTGCTCACTGGAACATTCAGAAGTTTAGGAATACGTCTGTAACCAATTCCATCAGTATGCTTTGCAACAATAAAGTTGCAAAGGTTTTGAGAAAGCTCTTTGCTTTTACCCATCATGAGATGCTTCTTGTGTGACACCTTGGTGATGAGAAACCTTTTCAAAAGCCATCAGTTAGGACTAAACCAGCTGATATTAATTTGCACTGATGGGGGGCAGGATTGCAGATTTCAGCTGGTTTTTTGGCTTTCCATGCCTTTTTGCACCTCCTTTTCTTCGTGTGTTCAATACTTATTCCCTGTCATTCCACTTTATTACGCATAACTTAATTTATGGACTTATTTGATTGATTGATTGATTGATTGATTTTGATTTCTTTGCATGTGTGGATTACTTAGGTTTTACCGACATCTGGTGAAAACTTCATGTCAATAGCCCCATTAGAAATATATTTAATGAGAAAAATGTTGACGTGTTCAATGTTTATTTTCCCTGCTGTATATTTGATATTTGGGTCCTGGTATAAAGCTGACAACAAGTGAGCCATCAAAATGTGAAAAAAAATTTCGGTCCAACCAAAATCCCATTATCAAATGCTCATAGATCCCAAATTGTTCATTACAGTGCAATTTTGATGCCAGGGTATAATTTAACAAGATTAGTCATTTTCAGCTTTCTATCTTCTTTAGAAAAGATTTTATAGCCTTCCAAAAACACTCAAGAGCCAATGTCATGATTTGTGACTGCAAAAAACGGCGGTGACCCCCCCAATTTAAAATTGTTTCACACAAAAACCGTTTGAGATATTGAGCTGAAACTTTGGATCCCTTCGATTGACACCCTAAGGTATTTTTCAGAAAAAAAAAAAAAAAAATGGCCAAATTGGAGACGGACCCCCTGGAGGCTCTGGTCATTTGTTATGGAATGACTCACACTTGAATTGACTAAAAATCTTGCTTGTTAACAACTGTACATTTTGAAATTCAACTTGAGTTGCTGATGGATGACCTTGACCGGGCAGTCAGGAAGTGCGCCCATCAAGTTCGAAAGAGATCATGAAGGAACTCTTGAAAGCCTGGAGTGAGTTACCAAGAAGTTCTGTCCTTAAACTGCAGGAGAGAATGCCGAGGATATGTCAGGTTGTAATCAAGGCTAAGGGAGGGTAGGCCTACTTTGTAGAAACTTGAATTTGAGTATGTATATTTCTTGGCAAATAATTTTTCACATTTCAACAGACTGATTGCAGTTAGCTGGCTCGATGGATACGTCACAAGTTCATTGTGATTACGGATTGCAAGCCAGCTACATTTATAATCGTGCATAATGCTTTGTTATGGAACAAATCTCTGCTTTAGCTGGAGTCTTTTACCAAATCGTTAACTTGCTGGTAGAAGGATGTTTCTGTTCACAAAAATTTCTTCTTCATGGAGGTAAACTTATCTCAGCTGGTTCAGTTTAGCTTGGCCAATTCGTCTGTTCGGCATGACGTCATATCTGGCGCTATGTATTGACAACTCGGTGAAAACAAACAGCCGTCATACCCTGACAACCAATTGTGGTGCTGTCAAGATGTGTGCAATAATTAATTTTTTTTCGGTTTTACAGCTGTTTTAGTCTGAAATGTAATCATGTATTCACATCATAATGATCTACCAGACAGTGCCAAGAGGCATTACCGGTTGAAATTTGAGAGCTGTGGCCTGACAGTGTCCATCCATACAGACTGCCAGTCAGAAGTTGGAGGAACCAGCCAACAGAGTGGCAACCACTGCAATGACCAGATGTGTACTTGTACCTCATTGACACACCGGGTTTGCAGTTTTTCATGATATGCTAGGCACAATACAAAATACAAAAATGCATGACGACGCACATCATTGCAATTCAAAATTGTCCCATTCTAGACATAAGAAAACGGTACTCGATTGCAGGCACTGTGTCCAATTTCAAACAATCGGTCGTTGACTCCACTTCTGGCTTTTAATAGTCGTTGAATTTCCAATGATTGTGGGTACAACACAAGTATTGTTGAGAAGATTCTGTCCATGGAAACCCATTGTAATCTAAAAAACTCTCTGAAAAAAACATAAAACTTAAACTGCCGTTACATAAAAACTATTAGAGCGATGAAAAAATAGATTTAAAGCAAGAAAGTCTCAAGTCTTGTGACCCATTTAAACTTTCAACTGTATTTCCATGTTGAAATATGGTAATGTAACGGGACCTCAAAGAGGGCTGGGTCCGATCACTTTTTTGACACTTCCTCATTCATTTTGGATGAAAGTATTTTTTGCTGTTTTTCGCGAGGTGTCGCGAAAAACTGAGACTTCTTCACCAAAAGACATAATCCACCGATCCCGATCGAACCGCACATTTTGATATATATTTTGCCCGGGTTTTCTCAAAGCTGCCGGAGGAGTAGCAAATTGAAATTTGATACGGAAGAGGAATAAGAAGAATAATAAATGCAGAGGATGACAAAAGTGCCAAATGCCTTTGTCAGGAGCCCGTGGCACTAACTAGAAAATTCCGCAAAAAATTTTGAAAGTGCCACAGGATGCTGCGTGGATATGAGGGAGCCCTGCATGGTGGCCAGGCTCCAGATTCATTGATAGCTCCATTAAGACCTCACTCAGTGGCATAGGAACAAATCAGAGTCAATGACGACAGGGAGAGAACACACCAGTTGGATCAAAAAAGTCTGTGTGTGTCTGTGCTGTGGTATCACAGAGGTTTGCCTGTAATGCATTGTTTAAGGCACTCATATTTATTTCTGAAATGAAAAATGGATTTGGGAATGAGGTCACATCAACTATCTGAAAATTACTATAGTCTCAAGCAATTATTATACTGTCATGATTAAATTATCTCACTTTTTTAATCTCATTGCTCTTTGGTTAATTAACTAAGGATGCCTTTTATTTACTGAAATTTGAGCTGTCTTTGACAGGTATGATAATTGACTGTTTTTGTGTGGATCAGTGTCAAGTGTGTCCCAAAATTTGGGTCTAGAGAACTTGAGTTTTTTCACTTTAGGCCAAAATATTACGAACACCCTGTATTTCTCAGAATGTGGCTGGTTTTCATCATCTTAAAGTTAACTTTGAGCAACAAAGGCACACAAAATGCCAAAGAGGTGCTTGAAATAGCTAAAAATGTTGCTTGCTGACAACTGTACATTTTGAAATTCAACTTCAGTTGCTGTGGGATGAACTTGACTGGGCAGTCAGAGTGTACCCATCAAGTTTAGAAGAGCTCATTTAGAAACTCTTGAAAGCCTGGAATGAGTAACCAGGAAGTTCTCTCCTGAAACTGCTAGAAAGAATGCCTAGAATATGTCAGGCTGTAATCAAGGCTACTGGAGGGTACTTTGTAGAAAGTGGAATTTGAATATGTACAGCGGGGTAAATAAGTATTGAACGCGTCAACATTTTTCTCTGTAAATATATTTTTAATGGGGATATTGACATGAAATGTTCACCAGATGTCCGTAATAACCCAAGTAATCCACACATACAGAGAAATCAAAACAAATAAGTTCATAAATTATGTGTAATAAAGTAGAATGACACGGGGAATCAGTATTGAACACATGAAGAAAAGGAGGTGCAAAAAGGCATGGAAAGCCAAGAAACCAGCTGAAATCTGTCGGTATTTCGAAAGCAATCCTGCCCTTTATCAGTGCAAATTAATAGCAGCCGGTTTAGTCCTAATTGATGGCCTATAAAAAGGTTTCTCATTACCAAGGTGTCACACAAGAAGCATCTCATGAAGAGTAAAAGCTAAGAGCTCTCTTAAGACCTTTGCAACCTTATTGTTGCAAAACATACTGATGGCATTGGTTACAGACATATTTCTAAACTTCTGAATGTTCCTGGAAGCACCGTTGGGGCCATAATCCAGAAGTGGAAAGGACATAATTTCACCATGAACTGGCCATGACCAGGTGCTCCTTGCAAGAATTCTGACAGAGGAGTCAAAAGAATTATCAGAAAGTTGTCCAAGTGCCAAGGACCACTCATGGAGAGCTTCAGAAAGACCTGGAATTAGCGGGTACATTTGTTTCAAAGAAAACAATAAGTAATGCACCCAAACCCCATGGCTTCTATGCATGCTCTCCGTGCAAGACTCCATCGCTGAAGAAAAACTCATGTCGAAGCTCGTTTAAAGCTTGCTGCACAACATTTGGACAAGCCTATGAAATACTGGGAGAATATAGTCTGCTCAGATGAGATCACAGTTGAACTCTTTGAATGTCATTGCACAGATTATGTTTGGAGGACAAACGGCACTGCATATCACCCCCAAAACACCATACCAACAGTGAAGTTTGGAGGTGGGAACATCATGATGGGGGGCTGTTTTTCAGCAAATGGTACTGGCATATAATTGAAGGAAGGATGAATGGAGAAATGTACCAAGACATTCTTGATAAGAATCTGCTGCCATCTACCAGGATGCTGAAGATGAAAAGAGGGTGAACATTTCAGGGAGACAATGATCCCAAACACACAGCCAAGGAAATTCTCAATTGGTTTCAGAGAAAGAAAATACAGCTGCTAGAATGGCCCAGTCAATCACCCGACTTAAATCCAAATGAAGATCTATGGAAAGAACTTAAGATCAGAATTCATAGAAGAGGCCCCCGGAACTTTCAAGATTTGAAGACTGTTTGTGTGGAAGAATGGGCCAAAATCACACCGCAGCAATGCATGCGACTAGTTTCTCCATACGGGAGGCGTCTTGAAGCTGTCATTACCAACAAAGGGTTTTCTACTAAGTATGAAATATATTTCAGTAAGCGTGTTTAATACTTTTTCCTGTGTCATTCCACTTTATTACACATAAATTAATTTATGGACTTCTTTGTATGAGTGGATTACTTGGGTTATTACCAACCTCTGGTGAAAATTTCATGTCAATTGCCCCATTACAAGAATATTTACTGAGAAAAATGTTGACACGTTCATTACTTATTTTCCCCGTCGTGTATCTCTTTGCAAATAATTTAACACATTTCTCATTAAGATACGTGTTTCTGTTATTCTGTTTTTAATTTTGTTGTCAGTGAAAATATACTTTAACCCCTTTGCGCAGAAGCTTAATATGGCTATTTATGCGTTACCCTATTTACTGCTTTATAATTCAAGACTTAAGCTTCAAAGAGAGAGGAGATGTGGCTCAACTAAGACAAGACACCTGCAGCATTAGAATTCCATTGTATTTCAGTTTATTGTCATGATTTTGGTAGAGAAAAGGGGATGCAAACACAAAAGATTTTCATAAAAATACAGCATTAGAATTATTTTTAAAAATTGATACTGAGGATTTAAAAATGGCTGGGAGTCAAAACAATACATTTCGGGGATCATAAACTGCTTGACCACAAGTATCCCTCATCTGAGCATGAAATCTTTTTTGGCTTCGAAAGAGGAAGCCAAATAAGACTTCTCTACAGGTGGTTTCCCAAACACTAACAGCCCTCAAAAATGGTGCACTGTCAAATCATAAAATCATATTTTTAACGCAAATCAACTTACAACTCATGAAATTCAATATTTATTAATAATTTTCTGGTTGAATTTAGCATGAGTTTATGAATATAGGCGCAGCTGGACATCAATGGTCACCTGTAACCTCTTCAAACCCAATACATGCCTTTTCTCCATGATAACGTTCTTAGTTTCGTCCATTTTTCAACAAGGCTGCATCAGCAAGCACACATACTCATTCAAGGAATTGCTAATTTTATGGTCAGAACGTTCACTCAGATGGAAAGCTTGCTATTTACAATTCCAATCATCCAAGTGAAATGAAAGCTTGTAACAAGGCTTTCACACCCTATAAGGAGCAAGTATAACTTACAACACAGGAATAACTTCGCATTTTAAATGAGCAAAAATCCAAGGCATTCTATTTCGTTGAATGCGGTATAAATTCTAAAATAGATCGCCACATTAAGCAAAATACCAGCACACTGCATTATCGACAACTTGTTAATCAATGTGACAAACTAGCTCTGTGATCACAGTTGTAAACCGAAAATAAGAAATAGCTGGCTAAAAGTAAGATAGAACTGCACCATACAAAGACAGTTTGACTCACACTTCAAGAGGAAAAACTCTCCATCATTGAATTTCTCCTCCAAGTAATCAATCCTGTCAGCCCTCCAGTCTGTTCGATTCCGAATAACTGCCATTTTTGTCATGGTTCTGGATGTTTGTGTGTTTTGGACTTTTCTTTGTGGCTCTCGTCCGGGACGAGAACAAATTCCTTTTCAATCGGATTCTTTACCCAGCTGGCCAATTGAACTTGGGGTGGCGCTTCCCCGGACTCTATATAAGCCCGAAGTCCGCCACGCCTCCTTTGCTAGAGTGTCTGTTTGTAGCTCAGCACTATAGCCAAAGATATCTGTAGTCAGGATTTGTGTGACTTTCTATCTTCTCATTATTTTTGGAGTGTCTATCTCTCTAGGGATATTCCCTTTTCTTTTCCTCTCTAATTTTTCTATTGCACTATTTGAGGTGCTTCGTTTTCTCGGTTGCCGAGACACTTCTCCTTTTTTCTTTCTCGCTTTGCTTCCGTGCTGTCGGATGGTTGGGCGTCCTTTTGGAAGTGCGAGAACTTTTCCTGTTGTGTGGTCTGTATCGTTCTTTGTGTTTGTATTGAGTCCGTGCTGCTCTGTTTCCCTCTTGTCGCTACACTTGGCCTCCCAATTCTACCAGCCATTACAATTTTAGATCGCAGACAGAGGAGGATTAAGGTGGTCATGGGCCCCTAGGCTACTTTTCGTGTGAGCCCCCCTGACTCATCATGCTTTACTGGAAAATTCATTTAGTGCCATAAATGGCCGACACACAAATACTAAGGTGAACTGTCATACACACACGTAGAGACAGCCAAAGCTACAGTGTTTCCTCCACATTTATTCCAGTGGTTCAACCGCCACAGTTAAAAAATTACCACCACATCACAGCTAGATAAAATGAGAAATAGAACATTACAAAAACTGTACCATGAACAGCAAAGTAACAGAATTCTCTGCTTTCACAATTCAACTGCATGTTGGTAACCCCCTCTTTTACCGAGACAAAATCACAACATCCTTACGGAGACACAAACCACTGTGCAAAACATTAAAAGCTGTGTAAAAAACAAAGTAATAATAAACACAGCAGCAGCTGCAACAGCAACACATAACATATAATAACAGCAATGAACAGTAGCAGAACAATAAATAGATAAATATTTATCGCGGCTAACAGAGCTGTAAAATAGAGCCAGCCTTAAAAATTAACGTATAATATATAAAACCCGTAAAAATATGTGTCAAATTTGTGGAATAAAATTCCCCGGGAAAGAGTTTCATATCCAACCTCCATTTTTTCTCGGCTTTTTATTAGCCACAACGATTTTAAACGGGGCACAAGTATATTTTGGGGGGTTTCATTACTGAGAAGGGGGTATATAATTTAATATCAATATCGCAAATGCATATGCTGCGCCTGCCTGAGAAACCCAGTGTGTCATCAGTAACATGGCTGCTGCCCAGTGTCAGCGCCAGAACTAGGATTTGGAAAGGGGGCATAGACACATCCCATTTTAACCAAAAATATTCCTGCAGGCTAGCTGTCAATCATTTTCCTTTATTGACACGTTTTCTGACTACAGTAATTATCTATTGGCAATTGAAGGCACGGCTTCACTCCCCATGTGACCTAACAGCAAGAAAATAATGGGCTACATTCAGTACACAAAAAATAATTGCCTTATAAACAGGTTTATGTCTCATGAGACAAACTGCTCTGGAACTTCTGCGCCACTTTATCGGCACATCAGGCGATCTAACCTGCGCTTCATGATCATTTAAATTGTTCAAATAAAAGACCATTTAAAACGACTGTGCAATTTTCAGTGACGCTGATTTAAATGCACCAAAGTGCGCGTCCGAATGAATGATAGTCGCCTTGCTTTAACGGGGAGAACTAGAAATGTCTGACTCTGCGGAGTGTTTTCGGAGTGAATGCATTGTTAATTCAGAAAATGACAGAGCACAAGTCAGGACTAATAATTATTTTAAAGCGATGTATCTGTGCTCCCCCAAATTCCAGTTCCAGCGCCGACACTGCTGCCACCGTTAAAATGCTATCACCACGTATAGCAGCACTAGAAATTAAACTACAAATTGTCATGACTGGATGTACGCTTGATGTTTTTGCACATGCAAATGTTTCTCTGGGTGCCCGAACATCAAGGTAAGCAGAAAAAGTGCTGACTTTATTCGCTGTTAGTCGAGGTTGAATAGGTCACGTTACTCTTCCCATTCCCTGAAATAACAGTTTAGCCTACCAAGGAGATGAGCTCTGCGGCTATAACTAAGGATCCCGATGCTGCAGGTGTTTCATCGTCTGCGCCTTGTTGTTGACTGGATGAAGGCTTGAAATATTCCGTCAATTTTGGGATTTTTTAAAAGGCTCTTGGCCAAACTGTTCTTTTAAACGTCTTTGTTTTTGTGTTTGCGCTCCGCTGTCACATTTTTTTCAGACATTTTGCAGCTATGCTGTCCAGCAAAAGCAGTGACGTCAATCAAAATAACTGACGTGTTTATTTCAGCTGATTGGATAGATGAGACACACGTCTATCCAATCAGCTGTATATTTGTTTTATGGGCCAATAGAGGTCATTTATTTAGTTTCTGCTTATGTAAATTTAAAATATACTGGACAAAGAAAATTAGGCATCACCCCAATTTTCGAATTTGAAATATTTGATAGTTCAAATTATGTTCCATATCATATTTCAATATTAAAAATCAGAGTGATCCCTAACTTTCTTTGTCCAGTATAATTAAAAACAGTCTGGCCAATCCGGGGCCCCTCCGCACGCAAGGCCCCTAGGCTGCAGCCTAGGTCAGCCTGTGCATTAATCCGCGCCTGATCTCAGAATCACATTTCCATCCCGCAAATATAAGCTCAAAACTCCAGGGTTGGCTCTGGAAGTCTATTTTTCCATGCAATCACGCCATTCTCAGCTGCGCAAAGTTGAGAGAATAGAACTTAACTGCGATTACACAAGTGTTAAAATACGTTTCTGAGGGTGCAATCAATGTCTTTCAATTACTGAGGACAGCTTATACTGTCTGCAATTGGATAAAAATCATGTCGATCAATGGGTAATTACAGGGAGAGTTTCAGGTGGGCGTGAACTACAACTGTGCGTCACGCAGATGGGCCTAAGTATATTATTGAGTGACAGGCTAATCAACATAAGTACTTACAACGATGTAAGAAAGTGCTGAATTTGTTGATGGAGGAATCTACGTGTAAATCCATGGTAGGGAACTACATTTTTTTGATATGTTATGATTATATTTTATAGTAGATGACATAGTATCAATACAATGTGGAATTTTTGCTTCAGAAAAATGATTTTTCTTAACTACTAATTGGGATACCATTGGCGCACTAAAGCTGAAATTTTTTCTCTGTCAAGAGATTTTTTACTGCTGGAAATACTATGGGTAAATATATTGAGCAGTTTGCACATCAGGATTTTTTCATCTGTCAAAAGACATTTTTTGAACTGCTGGATAGATACTATGGGTGAATATTCATTGAGCAGTTTGCACATCAGAATAGTTAGCTGAAGAGTTTAATTCATGCAACTGCAGAAAGACAGGCATTAAGGCCTGAACTCATCCAAATTTTAAAAAATGCAAGTTTTATAATATTTTGCTTGTGTGGTGAATATTCAATAACTGATCCGGAAGGTGATGGAATATTTCTGTGCCATTAAAACTAAGCTTTGACACTCATGAAGACCTTCATGACACTTTGACACTTCATGAATCTCCTCAAAGGCATTAAGCTAATTAAAAAAAAAAACAATCCCACAAATTTTGTTCAATGTAGAACACGCTTTTATAATATTTTCATGGCTTTTAAATGAATGTGTCTAATGTTAAGATGTTAATGAAACCTTATTAAGGTGTTTAACTCATTTCTGTGCCATTAAAAAACTAAGCTTTGACAACTCATGAAGACCTTCATGTTGTTTTGTTGTTCATGCCTATGAATGTGAGGCCTTTCAGCAGGGAAAATTACTTGTGCTTTAATTAAAAAAAAAACAATCCCACACAAAACACATCTCTGTTCATCCCATAAAAGAGAGGTGGCGTCAGTTGAGCATTAAGTTGCATCCTGAGGGATGGTTAACAATAGGTACTGTGACTAATTGCCATAAATATTAAAGTTGAGAAGCACTCGCGCTTTATTCATTCAACGACAACTAATTATGTAAAGTTACAAAGGTAGCCAACATGTCCACTCCTTGTGTTAGCAACTGCTGACTAGCTCAGAAGCTAGTTGATGTGACTGACTGACTAACTGCAGCTAGCTGGCTCTACGGAAACTTTCGCAAGTTCATTGTGACTACGGGTAGCAAGCCAGCTACGGTCATAATTGCGCATAATGCTGTGTTATGGAATAAATCTCTGCTTGACCTGGAGTCCATTGAGCTGGCTGGTAGAAGGATGTTACTGTTCACAAAAATTTCTTCTTCATGGATGTAAGCTTCACTCGGCTGGTTCACATTAGCTTGGCCTATGGCATCGGCTATGTGAAGGCAGCGATGCCTGTTGAATGGTTACCAGCGCGTATTTCTCCTATCATTACGTCCAGGCTTGTGACAAACAATCATCACTAAAAATGTAAAGATAACATAGTGGACGCATTCTTATGTTCTCAATTCTTTATTCTCATTTTAGTCTGCAATCTAAAAATCTCAATCATTTGTGTGTATGAAACACTTCTCATTGCCCACCTGAGTTGTTACCATTGGGACGAACTCAAACTTCCTTGACCACCATTTTATCGTGTACTGCCAGAATTACCAAGGCAACAGTGGCAAGTCCATTCGATTGAAATTTTAGCTATGAGACTACAACTGCTGACAAACTGCATGATGTCATCAACTGACAAGCTAACCTTCAGAGCCCAGTTTAACATGGAGTTCTATGAGACTTGGTCTGCACTCTCTGTACTTAATGTCCATCAATGAGAAAACCATGAGTCAAGTCGCAATGTGAGTCACAGTGAGTGAGCGAGGACAAGTTGCTCTACGTTTTGACATATAAATCAGCCCTACAATGGCAAAAGGCAGTAACTCCAATTGTCATGTATTGGTGTTACTGCCTTTTGCCATTATAGGGCTGAAATGGTCTCTGTTGGTTGGCAACTGCAGAATTTAAAAGTGGTTGTCAGATTTTTTGGGAAGAATTTTCAGGTCCTGTGTCGTGTAAAATCTGGTCCCCCCCACGTAACTTCCGTCGCATAATGCATCAAATACGTGTCTTGGGAGATTATCTTATAGCTGACTGTTTAAATAATGTAGAACTAATTGAATTGCGGCTGCATGCATGTGGTATATGTAGCCTAATTAGCAAACTTGCTAGTTAGTTAGCTAGCTGGCTAGCTCATTACACTGGGTGCTAGCTATAACATAGAGTTTGGTATCACTTTAGCTAGCTAGCTAGCAGTTATTACAGTGGAAGTGAACTGTAACCTTATTAGCAAGCTAGCTAGCTAGCTCGCTACACTGGTGTGTTAGCTAATCATTAAAAAGTTTATCACTTTAGCTAGCTAGTTAGCAATTATTACAGTAAAAGCAAACTCTAATCTTATTAGCAACCTTGCTTGCTAGCTCGCTACACTGGTGTGCTAGCTATTCATTAAAGAATTCATCATCAATTTAGCTAGCTAGCGGTTATTACTGTTGAATAAAACTGTGGCCTGATTAGCAAGCTAGCTAGCTTGTTACTTCAGTACAAGCAAACGATTGTATAACATCTGCTTACATCTGCAAATCATTGTGTTTAAATGCTATGAATTGGCTTGTTTATTTCCGAGAATACTTTGTTTCTATGCAAATAACGTAGATGACTCAAATGACGCTCTGCGTTCAAGTGATAACCGCATGAGAACACCATTACTACGGCAATATGGACGCCAAAACATTGTTTCTCCTGGCATTCTTTACGCAACATTACATTATTACTTTGTATCTAAATGCCAAAAAAAAAGACAAGACAAAAAAGGTGATGATTGTCTACACTGTTCCTTCTTGTCCTGTAGGTTTCGTTAACGTAATGCACACTATGTTGCGCAGGCTAGCGCTCTCGCTGACGTTATCTCCTCCAACGTAGTGTTGCTAACGCAACTACAGAACTTGCAAGCAAATGTCATCAAACACGTCACAACTCAAGCTTTCAGGAAAATTTGATTTACGACGTTGTGAATACCACAAGAGGGCGGCGTTCATATGGACTTGGGGACACTACCCCATTTCAAGGCACTATGACATCTCCCACTCTGGCCGTGAACATTCCGTACATAGAAACCCATTATAATCTAAAAAACATAAAACTGAAACTGCCGTTACATAAAAATGATTTGAGCTATGAAAAGATAGATTTAAACCAAAAATGTCTCAAGTCTTGTGACCCATTTAAAGTTTCCGTTGTCTTTCTATGTTTAAGTACAGCGACGTAACGAGACTTCAAAGAGGGCTGGGTTTGATCACTTTTTTTGACACCTCCCCATTCATTTTGAATGAAAAATTTTTTGCAGTTTTTCGCGAGGTGATACAAAAAACTGGAACTTCTTCACCCAAAGACACAGCACATTGATCCCGATTGAGCCGCACGTTTTGATATATGAAGGCCAAAATGGAAAAATGATCATTCACATTTTCACGTTGTGGAGAAATGATGAATTAAAATTTTAAAACGATCTTAGAAGCAAAGCACTGAAAAAATATACAAAAAAATAAATATATTAATTATTATTGAATGTATCGGGAAAAGGCGCGCGTCTTGGGTAGAAAATCAAAATCACAGTACCAGGTGCTCTTAGGCAAGGGGCAAAGAATGTACCAAAATACGAAAAAGAGTCTAAGGCACTCTGGTAATGGAAAAAAGTAAAAAGCCTTTATTGAATGGCTAATGCATCGGCAAGATTAAAAAGTGCACCTATGCGTTACGGCCATACGGCCTTCATCAAGGTGACTAACCCGTTTGTGAATCAAGGTACCATTCATATAGATCAGAAAAGGAAATGACATCAAAGGGATCATGGGAAAAACAGGTGAAACAGGATGTATGAAACATGATAAACTACAAAAAAGGACACAATATCGCACATATTAAGGGCAAGGAAAAATAACATAAGAAAAAACTCACATAAACGTGTGTACCACCCAGAAACAGTTTCTGTTGTGGTACAAGCAAAATTCTTTGTCTACTTTAGAAAGCTCAACTCTCACGAGCGAAATGCCACCCCCCGGCCTAAGTTCAAACCCAAGTCTACCTTTCACCCAATAATGAATAATGCTTGCCTTAACGCGTTTACGAAAAAAGTTTCTCATGATGTAGACAAAATGTTTGAAAATAGAAAAAAAACACACAGAAGCAATCTGTCTAAATCTGAGAATGAAGCCATAAGGTGGCTATCTGATAATGACAATTTGATTGTACGCTGTGCTGATAAAGGGGAGCTGTTGTGGTATGGGGCAGAGAAAAAATATGAGATCGAGGCCTATAGACAACTTGAGAATACTGACTATTATCTACCTTTGTCTACAAATCCCTTTGAATCCATGAAACATGAATTGGGAACGTTTTTAGATAAGTCCTTGGAACGAAAGTGGATTTCCAAGCAGAAACGTGACTTTCTTCATCCAGCTCATCCCAGATGGGCAGTTTTTTACATGTTGCCAAAAGTGCATAAAAATTCTATTGACCCTCCCAGAAGGCCCATTATTAGTAATAATAATACTATTTCAGAGCCAGCGTCCAAGTATGTGGACTATTATATTAAACCTTTTGTGTTCCAACTGCCTTCATTTCTCCAAGACACTACCCACACTCTTAATAAACTGTCTAAGCTCACTGATGTGGCATTTTGTTATATGGTAACTATGGATGTGGAATCATTGTACACGAATATTCCACACCAAGAGGGCTTACATGCGCTACAGCACTACCTCCAGCTCGGACCAGGAGATGCTGTGCCTCCTACTGACTTTCTTGTGCAACTGACTGAGTGGACATTAAAAAATAATGTGTCTCTTTTCCAGGACAAGCTTTATCGCCAACAGAAAGGCACTGCTATGGGTGCATGTTTTGCTCCGAACTATGCCAATTTGTATTTGGGTTTGTGGGAAGAAATGTAAATACTCTGTTCTGACAACCCTTTTTATGGGATGATAAAATGGTATGGGAGATATATAGATGACATTTTGATGTTTTTTTCAGGTTCTGAAGAAGAACTTTTACAGTTTCATACATACGTCAATTCCCTTAATCAGAATCTAAGGTTGAACATAGAGTACAGCAGAACTAATATAAATTTCCTGGATTTGAAAATTTCATTAACTGAAAATGGTCAACTCCACATTACTATTTTTAGAAAGAGCACAGACCGCAATACTATTCTCAGGGCTGACAGTTTTCATCCCCCTGGTCTGATCAAAAGCATACCTTTTGGACAATTTCAAAGGCTCCGTCGTATATGTGACGAAGAGGATGATTTTGACGAGAAGGCTTTACAGATGCATGCTTGTTTTCAGCAAAGGGGATATAAGCCTAATCTGTTAAATCAGTCTCTTAAAAATGCAAAATCGTTGGAGAGAGAGAGTCTTTTAAAACAGTCACGCAAGCTCAAAAAATCCAAACAAGTTTATTTTGTCACACAATATAGTCGAGAGGCAGCTCAAATTAGGGACGTTATAAAACGCAACTGGAGTATTATTGAGAGTGACTCCACTCTAAGCGCTGTTTTCACAAAGCCCCCAGCCTTCTCATTCAGGCGGGCTCCCTCCCTGAAAGATAAATTGGTACACAGTGACTTGGCACCCAAAACCAAACCCATTTGGCTTTTCAAACCCTTGGGCAACTACCCATGTGGGAACTGCAATCAATGTCAATACATAGTTAAATCCAAAACCTTTACAGATTCTCGTGTTCCCCATACGTACTAGTTAAACTCATTTGCGAATTGCAACACCACTTTTGTCGTGTACAGGTTGGAGTGCGTATGTGGGTGCTTTTTTATAGGCCGTACAAAACGGAGACTGAGGAATAGGATATCCGAACATGTTTATGCTATCAGAACAGCGAACAACAAATATTCCATGGCTAAACATTATAGGTTGGCTGGCCATGATGACCCAAATTCTTTGAAAACCATGATTATTAATTATTATTATTATTATTATTATTATATATTATCATTATATATTATTATAAATATTATTATAATATAGTTGTATATAAAATATACAAAAATGCTGAAGTTGGACTCGTTTTTCCTTTGTGGTCTTCATATATTTTGCCTGGGTTTTCTCAAAGCTGCGGGAGGAGTAGCGAATTTAAATTTGAAACGGAAGAGGAATAAGAATAAGAATAATTAACACGCAGGATAACAGTAGTGCCTCTGTGCAGGAGTCCAAGGCACAAATTAAATTACAGGAAGGTAGATCTCCAGAAACAGGGTCGCACAACAGTGGTATAAAATATAATTTTAACAATGAGGCCTTGATCAAAAATAATCTGATACACAAACATACGCTTCAGGTAACCCCCCTGGTGTGGTATAGTATGTAATCCTGATTCTGGCTTTTCAGTGCTGGTTTGCATACAGTGTGTTGAGGCATAATGTTCTGATGCATGTTGTCTCTGGTGACCATAGGGCATGCCAGGTGCAGAAGGACACTCAGGCACTCCAGGAATAACTGGTTTAAGGGTAAGAAGACAGGCCTTCACTCACTTTTTGTGCATTACAGGGACAGGGTTTTGCTTTATACACAACACGAAATGCAAATGGTGAAAATATATTTAGTCAAAGGTCCTTATATTGGAGTATTGTCCAGGAAGTGCAGCATACATGGCAGTTTTATGCAGTCTTCCTTCAATTTGTTAATCTATATATATGTTTGTTTCAGCTTCTGCTACTGTCTGTTACTTTTTTTCCCAACCCCCTATCTCTACCTTCCATTAATTCCTCTTTTTGTTCTTGTATTTTTCTGCCCTTGGAGTCCAGGGGTTCCAGGGAATGCCCGGTGTGCCAGGCCCTGCTGGAGAGAGGGGTCCTTTGGGACCTGTAGGGCCCACAGTAAGTGCACTGTTCATCAGCAACTGGACTCATGCATGCCACTCGGGCTCACAATGGGAAAGTAGCTCAAGGATTCACAGCAACAACGAGTATTTGACTCTTAGCCTGTGAAGAAAACCTGTGTTGTTTAGTTTCTTCTTTCACCGCTGATAAGACGTTTCAAAACAGGCTGTTTAATTCATGGTTAATCCCCATGGAAATAACTTGCATACGCAGGCAAAGGTGATGATGAGACACTTTATCACAAGTTCAGTTGCAATGGAAAACGGTCGTGCCCACGGGAGAGGTCAGCATCACACACAAAACAAAGACACACAAGCAGTATATATGATGCGAGGTATTGAGAAATAACACCTAGCCAGACACCCCCACCTGGGCCGTCCCAAGGAGGTGGCTCTCTATTCACAGTATTCATAGGTAAGCCAAGTCTCAATGCTTCCCTAAGAGGATGTCCAGACCCCTCACCGTTACTTAGCAAGACAATGGTGACTGTCCTCAGGTGCCCAACTGATTAGCATGTTTTCCCAGAGAAAGCCAGGCGAAGGCAATCAACATTTTGGCTGAAACCAATGGCCTTCATCAAGGCTCACACATGTGTACTCGGACAAAAAGCTGATGGAATCATGTTAGAAAAGTTGAAGAAATACTATGAAAACCCTGAAATCTTACCATTACCCCGTCTGATCATCTGATCACCACAGACATCTATGATCACCATCACATTCGGAAGGAGACAATCACGAATACGTCAAGGACAAAATATGTTTAAAACAAGACACACATTTAGAATGAGTTTGAGCGAGTAAGACTGATAATGGGTCCAAAGTTGATTTGTGTCCATTAAATACGCTGCCATCAGAAGTTGCAAATAGTCCAAAAAGGTCCACTCTGATATCAGAGGTGGAGCGAAAAACATAACATAACATAACATAACGTGAGTGGCGAGAACAGGCTGTTCAGCCCAGCTAGGCTCGCCAGTTTCATAGTACTATAGTGAATCTATTACTTCAAATACTCAATGACTCAATGGTATCTAGCACTATATCAAGCCTGTTCTTGAAAATTCCCAAGGTTTCTGCCTCAACAATATAGTCAGGCAAGCTATTCCACGCTGAGATTACTCTTTGGGTGAAAAAATATTTCCTAATGTCAGTGCAAAATTTACCTTTGGCCAACTTCCATTTGTGATCCCAAGTTCTACTAACTAAACTTGGCCTAAGTAATCCTGCATAATTCACTTTGTTAATCCCTTTAACATATTCAAAGACCTCAATCATATCGCCCTTAAATCGCCTTTACCTAAGATTTAAGAGATTAAGGATCTTCAGTCTCTTCTCATAGCTTTCATCTTTTACACCTGGAATTAGCTTAGTGGCTCTTCTCTGAATTTTTTCTAGAGCCTCTATATCTTTCTTAAAGTATGGTCCCCAGAACTGTACACAATACTCTAGATGTGGTCTGACAAAAGTGTTGTACAAGAGAAATATGACCTCCTTGGATTTATACTCAACACTTTTGGCTATACATCCCAGCATCCTGTTGGCCTTTTTAACTGCTATGGCACAACTAAGAGTTTGGTCAACAATCACTCCCAAATCTTTTTCATGAGGAGCACATTCCAGTTTTAAACCTCCCGTGAAGTAATCCTCTCTAATGTTTTTATTACCTTCATTTAGAACTTTACATTTCACAACATTAAATTTCATTTGCCACATTTCTACCCAATTCTGGATTCTATCTAAATCATCCTGAATCACTTTAGTGGACTATAAACTATTTTCCAAACCTCCCAATTTAGTATCATCTGCAAATTTAGCTAATTTGATCTCAATATTCCTATCAAGGTCATTAGTGTAAATGAGGAAGAGCAGGGGCCCCAACACCGATCCCTGAGGGACTCCACTCCCCACCATACCTAGCTCAGATGAAATTCCACTGAGCACCACTTTTTGTGTTCTGTCCGGTAACCAGTTTCGAACCACTCCAGAATACCGCCTGTAACTCCAACGGAGCTCATTGTAAAAATTAGTCTCTCATGCGGTACTGCATCAAATGCTTTTTGAAAATCTTGAGCATTGGCCATGCCCTCTGGCCTGATAAAAATCATCTCTGAGGTAAAATTGTCAACAAAGTAACAATTCACGGCATCAGCAATATCCTTATTTTCATACAGCAGCAATCCATCTTTATTCTAAAAACACTTAGCCTCCTCTTTGACTTTCCTTCGTCTACTACAGTACTGAAAAAAAGCGCTTAGGATTAGTTTTAGCCCCTTCTGCAATATGCCTTTCATACTGTCTTCTAGCATTCCTCAGCTCTTTTTTGACCACAGCCCGCATTTTACGGTATTCGGCCCTAGTATGCTCATTGCTGTCCTTTATGTACATCTTATAAAGATTCCTCTTTTCCCTCAAGCTCCTACGAATAGCCGTGGTCATCCACTGAGGATTCTGCTTTTTCAACTTACTTTTGGACACCTTTGGAATGAATTTGCATTGTGAATCAAGTAAAACCCCCTTGAATCTATCCCACATCTCATTTACAGACTTACAATCCAGGAGTGTCTCACATTTTATTTTGCTTAAATATGAGTGCATCTTGTCAAAGTTTGCTCACCTCAAATTGAAAATTTTGATTTTCGAAGTTAACTTTTTAACTTGCCATGAAACATCAAAACTAACAGTAGAGTGATCACTGGTCCCAAGTGGCTCCAGTACCTCTACATTTCAAATTCTATCAGGGTCATTAAAGAGCACTAAATCTAAAATTGCCTTCTCTCTTGTAGGTTTACTAACATACTGCACTAAAAAAATTGTCATTTATATCATCTAGAAATTCTTCTTCCCCTTTACCCTGTTCTTTCACCATTTCCCGATTGATACCAGGATAATTGAACTCTCCTATAATAATAGTCCCCTCTACTCTACAAGTTTGCCTAATCCTCATAAAGAGCATTTCATTTACAATACTGTCCAAAGCTGGTGGTCGATAGCATATTCCAATGTTTAAACCTGTCTCATGTTTGTCAATGAGCCTGACCCAGATATCCTCACAAGGCAAGAAATGTTCGATTTCAGGAATTTCCCGCACATAAATGTTTTCGTTCACATAGAGTGCTACACCCCCTCCTCTCCTATTAGATCAATCCTTCCTTAAGAGCTTATAACCTTCTATATTATGTTCATCTCCATCCTCTTCACAAAGCCATGTCTCTGTAATCCCAACTATGTCATAGCCCTCACTAATCATAACAGCCTCAAGTTCTGGAAATTTATTTTTATGCTTCTAGCATTTAAATAAAATCATTTCATGCTATTACAACTGCACTTATCCTTCGGTTTCCCAGCTGCCTGCTGCTCCAAGCCCCTTCACTACACTTTATTGCTTTCAAAAGATATCATCAATAGTGCATGTAGCGCTGTTGGCTTTCATCAGGGCAGTCTGCAGTTCCCTATTTATAACACTCTATAACCTCCATGCCCCACTAAGTCCCTCGTTTAAATAACCCTGTGCTACTCTCAACATACGCCAACCCAATGCAAAGGTACCCCTCCAGTCCAGATGTAGCCCTTCCGGGTTGTACAGGTCACCCCTGTCCCAGAAGAAGTTCCAGTGCCCCACAAACCTGTACCCCTCTTTCTTAAACCAGGTTCGGTGCCACGTGTTGAACCTCCAGATAAAATTCTGCTTCCCTCTGCTTGCATATGGTACCGGTAGAATCCCAGAGAACCCTACCGTGGAGGATCTGCCCCTAAGCTTTTCAGATAATTCCACAAATTTGTCTTGCAGAACCTCAAATCTACCCTTACCTGTGTCATTTGTTGCAACATGGACCATGACCACTGGATCCCGCCCCGCTCTGGCCAGGAGCTTGTCTGCCCGCTCCAGGAGGTCTTCTACCTGGGCACCAGGCAGGCAACACACCGTACGAGACTCCTTGTCGCGCGAACAGACTATGCTGTCTATTGATCCAATAATTGAGTCCCCCACTATCATTAACTCTCTTTTCTGAGGGGAAGAGGCCAACAGGGCCCTGAGGCTCATCTATCCCCCGACTCTCAAGGGCCGGAATCGATTGGACACCTCAACCTCTGGAGAAGCTGTCACTGTAGGGCGTGCGCGCCCTTTTCTGCGCTGACGTCCTGCAGTCACCCAACTTTCTCTCCCTACCTGCTCTGGGATCTCCCCACTTCCTTGTTGTGGCGTACACACCATTTCTCTAAATGACATACTACTCATTTCCTCGAGGAACTCTACACGAACTATGCCGTCAACTGCTTCTCTGCTCAAGGGGTATCGTTGTTTGCACAGGGGAGGGGACCTGATAAAAACTACAGGTTCCATTTCAATAAGGCTACAATCATTTTTGCTTTCCACCCAGAGGGCATGGTTAGTTATGTCTGCCTTTTGTAACCATCTCAAATTCCAAGTTACTTTGCCTTTGGAAAAATCAAGACTCAAATTCAACTGCAACAAAACATCCATACCGAGGAGGGGCTGGCATGTTTCCCCAACCCACAAACTAGAGGTTACTTCTGATGGCCCTACCGAAATGGTCACTGGTTGCATCTGTTTTAACATCATTTCTTGTCCCCCAGCGCCATAACACAGGTGTACCCAATCTGTCATGGGCAAGGAGTCATCTTTCAAATAAGGAATCGGCACTACGGTCAATTCAGCACCAGTATCCAAAAGAAAGTCAATGTCAAATTTCTGATCAATGGCCACACACATAAACACCATCGTGGTCTCGCCTCACTGCAGTGGCTAGGGGTCACAGTGAGGCTGTCTCTAGTTTAAAGGTACCGCAGAGAGAAGAGCTTCTTTCTGACTGTCACTCAGTTTTGCAAAACGCTTGTCCAAACGGTCATTATTCCCCCTGAATGGCTAGTTAACCTTGCAATCTCGGGCAAAATGACCAGGATTTCTGCAATTTGGGCAGTTATTGTCCCTCAGTCTATTCCTCCTTGAATATGCTCGGCGTACCATGCCAGTTCTACTCTTCTGGCTGCTGAAACCACTTGTTCAAAGGTGACCGTATCATCCGCCCAATCTGGTTTGCTGAATTTCGCAATTTTTCTAATCTCAGGTAACAATGGCTGCATGAACGTTGTTTTAAGTGGCCCGCTGTTGCTTTCTGTAATTTTTTCATGCGTCAAATCTTTGATACCAGAATGTCTTGTGAAAGTCTCAGAGAAACGCTCAGCAAAATCATCGGCTGCTTCACCTCTTTTCTGAATACATGCAGCTACCCTCCTCAAGTTGGTGGTAGCCCTTGTGGCATCGCGAATAAAATCTATAATTTTAACCCATGCTCCATCAAGGCCCTGCCAATCGTTGCCTAAGGCTGTTTCAACAGAGGTGCTCAGCTTATGTACTTTGGTGGGATTCAACACAGTAGCCAACAACTGGACACCATCAAGAGGATGCAAGCAATAGATATTTAGCAAACGGTTAATCTTGGTCCACATCTCCATGCCAGCAATGTGTGGTTGCTGTAAGTGCTGAGACCATTTGTCTATATCTTCGGGCCTGGTTGGCTTGTGTGGGTGAAAACACTTGTGGACCAAGTGTTCTCCTAACCCTTGTAAATCTACCGTCAATGAATGAACACATTCTCCAGAGTCTGATGCGATCGGGTTTTGCAAGTCGCTCAAAGTGAAATACAAAACCCGGGCTGGTCTGTGCAAACCACATACCATTCATTCTTCATCAATCACCCAACACAGACTGACCACTGACTGTCCGAACCCTCGTATTTATTACCCTTTTGGCACGTTCCTCTAGGTGGGATTAAACGTCACTTTTCCCACCTTATCCAACATTATTACTTTCTGATTGGTTCATTGTCATATAGCAACACTCCACCCTTAGTTGCAAGTAGGGCTGGGCGATATATGCATCGTGATCATTTTTAAGCGCAATGAAAGTAACTGCCTCTATGGGGCAGACAGACGAGCTTGATTATTATCTTTTCTATGCCACATACCTTTAATTTACTGTTGAACTAACATCAGAGGCCATTTGAAATTCTTCTGGGAAGAAAAGTGCGATTGGAAGTCTGCCAATTACCAGTGAGGTTGGATAGCCTCCATCGCCTTGGCATAATTAGCTTACCTTAAATCAATTCCCGTGTACTTTGCCTAACTTGCAATCAAGCCATTTGTTCAGCCAACTGACTAATCAAAACCAAAATCTGGTCAAGAATGAGAAGCAGACAGACCTAACCAGGCTGCCGTGTTAGATTGAAAGAATGTCAGTAATCTGAATAAATAGCAGACCTCTGAATTCCACCTCTCATCGTGAAACTTTAATGTATTATTCAAAAGGATTTCTTTAAATTAAAATCATGTTAAGACGGCCCTGGTTTTTAAGCGTTTAAAAATATATGCGAAGTGGAAAACAGCGTGTGAAGTATATTGAACGTGAATGTGAGAGAGAAATTATTTTCGCATTGCAAGCAATGGACAAATGCACCAGAGACTTGGCAAGCACGTTCAGCAAAATCTGTGCCGCAAATTTTTTAGCATTTTTTATTTAATAATTGAACGAGATTAATTTGAAGTTAAGTATTTCATATTTCTTGATTTTAGTTACTTATGAGTGTCTAAATAGCCTACAGTGAAGGTGGAAAACGTTTTGTTTAAGCGTATCGAACGTGACATGTGAATTCTCGCATTCGCACACAACGGCCAAATGTAGTAATCCAGCAAACACATTCAGGCAAATTTCTAGCTGAACCAAGCAACATTAAGGTCTTCAAAATCATCATCCTCTACTCAACAATTGCTTTCACCCCCTTCCCATTTACTTTGCTCAATTTGCAATCAAACAGTTGAATCGCTCAATTAACAATTAAATTGGTTGGCAGTCTAATTTATTTCAATATCATTTTTGTTCATCGCGTTTTGAAATTTAAATGGCCATGAAACATGACAGAGTTGCCTGAATGCGTTTGGTACATTATTTCTAGTTTCACATTTGGCCTCTGTGTGCAAATGCGTTAACAATTTACATGTCACGTTCGATGTAACAGAATGTTTTCCACCTTCACTGTAGGCTATTTAGACGCTCAAAAGTAACCAGAATCAAGAGCTATGAATTACTTTATTTCAAATTAGTGCTGTTCAATTATTAATTTGGTGCATTTGTCTATTGCGTGCAATGCGAAAATAATTTCTCACATTCACGTTTGATATCCTTCACAAAATGTTTTCCACTTTGCATATATTTTAAATGCTTTAAAACCAGGGCCATCTTAAAATGATTTTATTTTTCAAAAATCTTTTTAACAGTACGTAAAAATGCAACAATCAGAGGTGAATTCAGAGGTCTGCTATTTATTCACATTATTGATATTCTTTCAATCTAACACGGCAGCCTGGTTAGGTCAGTCTGCTTCTCATTATCTCTTCTAAATCATTATAGGCCACATCTTGGTTTTGATTAGTCAGCTGGCTGAATAAATGGCTTGATTGCAAGTTAGGCAAAGTACACGGGAATTGATTTAAAGTAAGCTGATTATGGCAAGGTGAAGGAAGCTGTCCAACCTCGCTGGTAATTAGCGGACTTCAAATCGCACTTTTCTTCCTGGAGACATTTCAAATGACCTCTGATGTTTGCTCCATGCGGCATTAGGTATAGAAAAGGTAATAAGCAGGCTCGCCTGTCTGCCCCATAGTGGAAGTTACTTTTATTGCACTTAAAATTATTGCGATACATTTATCGCCCAGCCCTCGTTGCAAGCTTGCCATTACATCACGGTGTAAATTCATTTTTGGGCGCCAGGGACGCTCAAAGACCGTATTTTATCCTCCCAGACCTAGGGTTTACTTGAAGGTCAATGTGGATGCCCAAGTTGGCTGGAATCCTGGATATTTCACAAATAAACTGGAGTGAGCCGGCTCATATGATGAAGCTGCTTATTCGTTGACTACCAATATGGTCATTCCGGAAGATTAGCTCATCTAGCCAGCCTTGGTCAGCCTGCTAGGGCCCCTGTTATCTTGGTTTTTTGGCAGATTTATGAGTTTTTGTTTCTTCACAGCTCCACATTCTTATAGCAGTTTTAAGGGGCCACAAGAACCTGGCTGAGTTCTCCTGTTGAACTGTGATTATAGTAATACTCTGAATTTAGAACATTTTGGGATATTTTTCCCATCACGCTTGTGGTTGTAAAAATGCCTATCACCTTTCCTGCGCTGCATCACGGCTCTCAGTTTTACAGTTGCCGATGATAATTCGGCATTTACTGAGGAATCAGAATCGTCACTCTCTCTGTCACTATCATCATGAAGGTTGGCGCTTGGCATTGTTTTGAAAAACTGCCTCCGATCATATTCCTCCAGCTCTTTCATGGGATAGTGACACTAAGCCGTAACTGAGAGAACAGTCTGTAGAGGACTACAAAAAGGAGGGGCTGAGGGCTGTGTTAGGTATGCGGCCATTCCACTCTCAGGGATTCATTTTCTAAATCTCTCACCCTCGCTTTCCACACCTTCAATTCATTTGTTTTCTTCGCCTTCATGGCTTTCAACTACTCAGCCAGAGCCCTAACCTTCTCTCTTTCTACATTCAGCAACTTCTCAGCCTCAAGTTGCGCATTTAACTCTGTTCTCCTTCGCGTGTGACTTATGATTAACAAAGCCAATGGAATTTTTTCCTTCTCTGGCAGACATTGCATTTTTCCCCATGCTCTCTTTATATCCATGGACTAAATATGATTTTTGTCAATGCTGAAACTGTATTTTACTCCTATCTTGCGCTCATAATCATCCATTTTCAAAAATGCTTGCATAAAACCATAAGCGGAGCAAACGCGGGGACCAGGGGGGCTGCCTGCGCAGTTGGGGCCCCTCGCGGGGCTCCATTGCCTCACTGTTTCAGCACCATTTTAAAGCGGTCTTGTATGGAACTTCCTGTGACCTCTGCGCACGATCATATGAAATAATCTTTCTGTAACTATCCACGTTCCTTATCCGGATATGTGAAATTCTCTGTATAAACCCTTGTGACGCTTAAGCCTGCCCCAGACGGTGCAACTTTGCCTGAGGCAAGTGACATGCATGTATACTGCATCAGGCAATGTTGCACCTTGTGGGGATGGTTTTTGCTGCATAACTTCCTCACTTGACAGTGCAGCAGCGTATCTAGCTTGCTAGATATTTTTGCGTCACACAAGGAACTTACTCACCGTGTGGGGACTACCTGCTGCAATTTCACGCGTGCTTGACCAATCACAATGTGCAGACGAGTCACATGATGTGCAGACGAGTCACGTGATACAGAAAAATGGCGGCACCCTCTGAATCTGTAACAGATATCCTGGCTGAGGATTTAGCATGGGCGCTGCCATTGTCTGTATCATGTGACTCGTCTGCACATCATATGACGGGTCTGCACGTTGTGATTGGTCGAGCACGTGTAACATTGCAGCAGGTAGCCCCCACACAGTGAGTAACTTCCTTGTGTGACGCGAAAATATCTAGCCTGCTAGATACTCTGCTGCACTGTTACGCGAGGAACCATCCCCACACAGTGCAACATTGCCTGATGCAGCATATATGTATATCATGGTTTCGCCCCACCCGCTGCCGCTGCGTCCACCGCCGTGTCCGCAGATTTTAGCCGTTAGCGCGATAACTCACAAAATACTTTACATTGGCTTCTCATTTTTAGCATATGGATACATATGGTAGAGAGGATGTACTGATTAGATTTTGGGCAAGTATGCTCTCCTAGGTTTGCCACCAGGTGGCGCTATATATTGAAAAAAGCAGTTTTTTAACCATATCTCTGGAACAATTACTCACACAGACCTTAAATTTGGTATATATGGTAGAGAGGATGTACTGATTAGATTTTGGGCAAGTATGCTCTCCTAGGTTTGCCACCAGGTGGCGCTATATATTGAAAACATCAGTTTTTTAACCATATCTCTGGAACAATTACTTACACAGACCTCAAATTTGCCTCATATTGTAGGTCCTGTAAAGGGGAATCTAATAAAGGGGGCTTCGAGGATTGGGGAATTTCGGGGATATACCCCTTGCTGTCGGCCGCCGACAGCATAGGCCTAGTTTTAACTTTACAAATGGAATACAGCACATGTATTTTGTATTCACATATTTTACATAGAAAATTTCTAAAGGAGGGAAAATGGTATTATGGTCATTGTTGAAGTTGCATTGTTCAGGGTGTGCTGCGGTAGACATCCAAAAGACTGCCTCCCTCTGTTCTCTCATTAAAGAAACCATTTTAATTATGAAAGTTCAGGGCTTTATTAACCCCTTAAAATCCGATTTTTCCTCTTAATTTTACCGTACGTGGGTTCAAAGTTAGAAAAAGCATTTTTTCCATTGTTGGACAATGTCATAAACACATTCTGTATCTGCTGGTTGCAGTGCTTCACTGAAGCTACATCACACTTACGTCAAGAGAAATATTCACTCCCAGGATGCCATGTTTTTATGACTACAGCATTACGTCAAATGGAAAATATCAAGATCTTGTACATCATCTCTTACACATTTCCCGGTAATTATATCCCTGAAATACGAGTTTCGGGGATATCATGGTTTCACCCCACCCGCCGCCGCGTCCGCAGATTTTAGCCGTTAGCGCAATAACTCACAAAATGGCTTCTCATTTTTAACATATGGGTATATATGGTAGAGAGGATGAACTGATTAGATTTTGGGCAAGTATGCACTCCTAGGTTTGCCACCAAGTGGCGCTATATATTGAAAAAATCTGTTTTTTAACCATATCTCTGGAAAAATTACTTACACAGACCTCAAATTTGCCTCGTATTGTAGATCTAGTAAAGGGGAATCTAATACAGGGCGCTTCGAGGATTGGGGAATTTCGGGGATATACCCCTTGCTGTCGCGCGCTGACAGCGTAGGCCTAGTTTATATTTTTTCTTTCATACTGATATGCAAATGTAACAAGATGATTGCTGGGTAATGTGTTGTCCAATGTGAAGTCTATATTTGATTTGATCATGTGACCAAGTTAACGCCTGCAACGTCTGATAGTTCAAGCGCAAAATCTGAAGAGAATCAAATTTGCTAACTCAGGAGCAGTCATTCCATTCAATCATAAAAGCAGTTGTCAAAAAGGAAAAGAAAAGAAAGAACAGGAGGAAAGGGTAGCAAAGCAACCAAAATTAAGTTCATTTGGCTTCAAGCAGTTACTGAACCACAGACGACCCGTCCTCAGGCAGCAATGCAGCCAGCAGGTAACAGATCAAGTTAGATCAAGCTTGGTTGAATGCGGAATTCTTTCCAAGCTAATTACCAATTGCGTTCTCGTTTTCCTACCTGAAATTAAACGTTCACTTTTGCCTCTATGAAATATGACTAGCGGTGTTAACTGCTAATAGTGGATTCGTACAATGTTTTTCACAGTAACCCTGTTATTGACTGCCCTGCCACACATTTGTGTGCGTCTTTCCCCCGAAGGCAAATGTTTAATTCCAACCATGGGTCCTCCAGATTTTGCAATGGGTTCACGGCCGCTTTGTCAGAGTGCCCGTGCCTAAAGATCAACGTCATTTTCCCACTCTTTACTGTAAAGTTACGTTTCTCATTTTTTGCTCACGTATATGATTACACTAATAGAATACGCTAGTGGTTGTTGTCTTGGCAGGGTAGTAAGCTTTGACATTTACAGTTCTTAACCAAGTTTAAATTTATAGCTCTTAACTGCAGTTCTTAACCAAATTTCAGTAGTTTCAGCAATCTCCTCAGTTGTTTTCTTTGCCTGTTGCAGGCCAATGATTTGACCCTTTCTGAGACCTATAACAACACCTTTTCCATGACTAGAGGATATGATCTGACATCGTTGCTTAAACATGAGAAGCTACTAACTGCATCAGTTAGGGTTAAATAACTTGTTACCAGCTGAAACATATTAATCACTGTAATTTTCCAGTGGAAGGCTCTTACCGTTTTGTTTAGTTAAATCCAAGAGGTGACTTTTTTGGCGGGGCAGTGTACAAACTCAAGACTTTTTCAGTCGTGCTTGTAAAATCTTCTGAGGGCTGAGGGACTTTTTTTCTGTCATGAGCTCGACCGGCTAGTGGCAAAAAATGGAACATCAAGCTTTCCCGACATATCAAAATAATGAAACTCGGTAGTAATTCTCACTTTGACCTCGCCAAAGGCTCGGAATAAATGAAAATGACTATTCTCGTTAGCAGACGTGTGGCACCCATACCCTATAGACTTGCTACCAAAACTGGCAACTTTTTTTTTTATCCCCCTTCCCTCAGAACAAGCTTGACTGACAAAGTGGCTTAATTGTATGTTTTCTTAAACATAAATTTACTTGGCTCAGTAAGTGACAATTTTTGTTGGATAGGATATAATAAGATACAGGCCCATCTGTTATTTTACAGTTGACTGTAATGACTATCTGAGGGGCCCCTTGATAATGCTTCGCCCCCTCTGAGGTGAGAGCCTAGCTCCGCCCCTGCGTAAAACCTTTAGGCCTAGGGACACACTAGATGCATGTGTAGACTGAGTCCTGAGCTGCTGCTGCTGACTCGGGTGTGCCTGTTCACACATGCTGTGCGTCAGCTGCGGCGCTGCTGCAGTCTCCTCCTGCCAGTCTTATCTTTCTACATGACTGACCCATTAAAATCCTCCATAATCATGAAATATTTCATTTCATTTCGTTCCTAGGTTAAGCAGTCACATGGATGTCTTTTCAGAGACACTCACAGTGAGGGAGAGATGGAAAAGGACTGCCCTGATACTCTAACTTATTAATATAATAGGCTATTCTCATAGCCTTGGCTCCATAATTAATTGCGTATTTCCACAAAGTAATTTTATTTCGAACATCTACAAATGAAAGAAAACAAGCAGTAGAGTAGTTAGCTTTCAAAAAGTAAGAATGACAAATTCCGTATATATTCCGTAAATGACGGTACTGCAGTGTTTGACACATTGAAATTCGTGAATTTCGCACTGCAAGTTGCAGGAATTATTTCGCAAAATATTGCTGAATTGAACTGAAGGGATTCTGCCCTTTTTTGGCTTTTTATGTGGTAAACATACCGGATGTTCTGGGTTATTTATTTATTTATTTATTTAGTTGGTTAAATTTGTGCTTGTAACAGACACCCACCTTCGGCAATGTGGTGAAATGCAGATATTTATTTCAATATGACGGTCTCCGACAGTTGTTTTCAGGCCTGTTTTGCTGAGGACTGCGCACATGTCGCGGTAAACATAGGCGAGACTCCGAATCTCAGAAGACGTATCGCAGCAGCCTTGGCTGACCGTGCGAGACCTGCACCTAATGCATCCAGTGTGGACAGTCTAACCTGTTAACATGGACGCCGAAATAAAAAGCGAGAGGTAACGCCATGCAGCAGCACTGCTCACGCATCCAGTGTGTCCTAGGCCTTAGTGGTTCTCAAAACCGTCTCAGCATCAACTTCGGGTTTAGCCTTGCCACCTCTCTCAGTAGTAGGAATTTTATACGCGTTGCTACGTTTTCCGAACATGTTTTGGGCTATTTAGAAAATATGAAGCTTCCCATTAGTCAACACGGAGGTAACTCTTGATCCAAATTATTTGAAAGTACTGCCTCTCCTCAGGGGACACCGCACCTCTCAATTCATTTATTTAGCCCAGACGACGTTTCCAAATAAGCACTCTGGTTCAACTTTTAAACGATTTTGTTTCGGACTCTGAAACTAAATATAATGCCACCGATTATGACACCGCTTCCTAATTACAGTGAGACTCACAATCTCATTGGAAAATAATACTAAAACGAACAAACATTAAACATCAACTTCAACCCAGTGAGCGCTTCACCACAGTGGCCAGACGTTTGCATTTACACCTCAAATGTTCCAACAGGTCCCACCCAAAGAAAAGCCTGGCACAAAGGCAGAATTGCCCACAATATAACTCCTCATTACTGCTAATAATTCGCTCCGGAGGCCTCTCACACCTTTTTCCAGGAAATTCTTATAAAAACTTAGAATACACCGAGGTTTTCTGAAGATTTGAGGCCAACTTTGTTAACCTCGGAAAAAATTTACTGGGGTATCCCGAAGTCTGTCCAGTTTACTTAAGGGGAGGAGAAACCTTTTGGAAAAGAATTGTCATTTTTGGATAGAAATTATTCATACTCGGTGTATTGACAGTATATGACCTGAAATACACAAAATATGAATTTGACCTAATTTGCATAATTAGGTCATGTGATTCAAGATGGCCGCCACCCCGATTTCACCATTATTTCTTTGCCTTATATCTCAGGACTGAAGCAAGATATTTGAATCAGGTTTTTTTTATTAGATTTAGTTATGTTTACACCTTCTGAACCAGAATAAAGCATTTACACATAATACTAGAGATTTAGTGAGGTAAAAGAGGATTTTGCCATTTTTCGCCCCCTCGATATGAAATATAAATCACCATAACTCACAGACCCAAAGTGCTAAACCAAAACTTTTAATTCAGTAGACTTCCTGATATCTACACAGACTTCTGTCAAAATTTCATAAGAAAAGCTCCACAAATAAGTGAGATATAGTGCCTTAAATGATAGCAATCGGGGCAAAAATCAGGTTTTGAGAAAATCCAGGTTAAAGTCAAAGTACACCTACAAATCATTGTAACAGTCAACTTAGAACATTAAAATGCCCCTGAAGCATAAACTTCTCCCTCCTGCTCCCTCTGATTGATTGTCCTGTTCTTGAGCAGATTGAAGTGATTTTTGGGTTTCTCCTCCCCTTCAGTTTGGACGACACCTCAGTAAACCTCGGTTAAATTTTCCCGAAACACACCGAGGATTGTCTGGTCCACTGAAGCTAAGAGACCGCATCGGTATTCCTTGGGAAAATTTCACCGAAGTAGACCGAAGTTTGTCTGCTAGGCCTATGCTCACACCAGAACAAAGGGGCTTTGTAATTTTCCCCACTTTGCCCACCCACAATTTTCTTACTCTCGATGTTCACTTTCTCTCGAGGTGCCCTCTTTTAAAAATTACATTGTGTTTCTGATTTGTTTGTAAATTGGTGCTTTTGCAGATTGAATGTATTCTGAATACAGAACGTGTTTTTGTTGTTCTTACTACAATGGTGGTGGTTTGCCTGTTGCCAACTCCTGTATGCGGCACAGACAGAGCAGGCTGAACTAAGCCAGTACTTCATCTGGACTGCATCTTGGGCCTGGCTTAATTACACTGTAACCTCATTGAACAGGTAGTACTGGTCATTTGCATAATTAATTGGTGTTTGGACTGCAGTACTGGTGGGAGGTCCTTAATGAGGCATGTGCTTTGACTGACTTCACACCTCCCCTTTGTTCTGGTGAGAGCATAGGCCTAGCAGACAAACTTCGGTCTACCTCGGTGAAATTTTCCAGAGGAATACCGACGTCGTCTCTGAACTTCAGTGGGCCAGACAATCCTTGGTGTGTCTCGGCAAAATTTAACTGAGGTTTACTGAAGTGTTGTCCAAACTTGAGTAAACCGGACAGACTTCGGGATACCTCAGTAAAGTTTTTCCGAGGTTTACCGAGTTGGCCTCAAATCTTCATTAAACCTTGGTGTATTCTAAGTTTTTGAAGGAATTTCTCAGAAAAAGGTGCACTTTCTCAGGGCTCGCGAAATCGCTGTTCTGAGCGCCCAGGACAATTAAAAATTTTGTTGGACAAGCAGAAATTAAGAGGCACTTGCCCGATGGGCTGGCTGAAAATTTCACGCCACATAGTAATTTATTTCCGATCTTAAGCTAGGTTGACATGATGTTCCCGGCGGCCACGGCAATCACCTTTTAGGCCACCGTGGACAACAAGGGATGGACGTGAGACAACACGGGGGAACGGGTTGGGCAAGCGTGACAGACCGTGATTGCTGTGGATGCCGGGCCAGATTTTTAAACTGTTCAAAAATTTGCCATGGCAGTCACGGTGCAGGGAAACCTACTGAGCCGTAGTAAAACGGGATGCGCAACAAAACGTGACTGTACGTAATAGGCCGAACCAAAACTTGGAGGCGGTCCGTAGTGGGACGGGAAGCATGTGTATTTCCCGGCATCTCACGGTCTTGTCAAGTTTTGTCACGTTCTGCCGCGTTTAGTGCGCGTTTTGTCACGGTTGCTTCATGGTTGCTGCGTGTTTTGTCACGTTTTGCCACGGTTCTCACTGCTAAGCCGTTTCGTCGCGTTCAATCATGGCGCATCCCGGCGTGTCACGGTTTGTGGGCCCGGCGCGGTACAGCACGTTGAATTTTACTATGGTCTGACACACGCGCGCGGTCTGGGAGGGAGTATATAGAAGCCGGGCCCGGCAGGGGAGCTTCATTCGAGTCTGAGTATTCGCGACACAACATCTTTGATAAATTACTGCAGATTACTGTATATTACTGTATTATATTACTGCACTCTGGCCTCCCCTCTCTGCAACTGCTGCTGGCCTTCTTCTTGCTGACACAAAAACTGGATGTATGCACCCAGCAAACATGCAAAGACAAAATTATCTTCATCTTGGGCATTCATGATGTTGTCACGTCGAAGTCACTGGATACAATGATTGCAGAGCTGTATAAAGTACTGGAAAAAATAACTAAGTAAAAGTAGAAGTACCATAACTGAAAGTTACCCATAAGAAAATTACTTGAGTAAAAGTCTTAAAGTAGCTCACATTAAATGTACTTAAGTGCCAAAAGCATCATGTGAAAAATATACTTTAAGTATCAAAAGTGCAAGTACAAGTACGAAGTATTTCTCATAGTAGCCTACGCATAGAAAGAAGCAAAGCAACCACGCATTGTTCTCTCTTCACGCTCTTCAATCAATTTTAAGGTGAATGAAAGATACAGTATTCAAAAACAAACAGGCAATCTCTCCTTTATATACTTCTTCTTCTTCGAGCTTACTGGCAGTTAAAAAAAACACTATAATTGACGATAATTGATAGTAGAATTACATAGTATCAATACCATGTCAAATTTTTGCTTGAGAAAACGACTATTTTTTCTGTTGCAAGAGATAATTTCTTGTTACTGCTGGATAGATACTGTGGGCAGTATATTGAGCAGTTTGCACATCAGGCTTAGGTGAGGAGTTTAATTCAGGCAACTCCTGAAAAACAGGGATTGGAGTGATCTCGTCCATATTATAAACCGTGTTCCAGCTCGGCTTGCTTGTGAATATTCATTTACTGATCCGGGTGTGTCATCTAGTGATAGAATATTGTAACTGCATGCATACATTTGCAGCTAAATGTCCACTGGCGCACACATCTGCACAAAGCGCTTATGATACCCTGCTGAGCGTCGTTGTTCTTCTCGAACACGCCACATCCAGATAATCCTTAAATTATGAATTACATTCATATTTTAATTTGTAACGAAGAACAAAGTGGCCAGTGTCAAAGTAACGAAGTAGAAGTATACCTTTTATCTTTTAAATGTAGTAGAGCAAACGTAAAAGTCCCAGTTTGCGAAAAAAGCAGTGTCTACATGTCCGAGGGTTTTAATATATATCACACCGTGTCCGACAGCCGATTGTTGTTTTGAATTTCTTCAGATCTACTGAATCTTTTAGATATTAAACGTGACACTGAGTATTTTAGGATCTCTGTCCGACAGTCGCTAAATTTGTCATAAATGTCCCGCGCCGATTTCGACTTATCTATATTGGACAGAGCTTAACATTGGTTGAAATTCTCGGTCTCACCTTGAAGAACTGAGCCGTCTTATCAAAACATTCACGTTTAATATCTAAAAGATTCAGTATATTTGAAGAAATTAAAAACAATAATCGTCTGTCGGACACGGAGTTATATTAAAACCATCCGACTATCGAACACGGAGTTATATTAAAACCCTGTCCGACTTTCGGACCCGTAGACACTGCGTAAAAAGAAATCTCAAAGTACAAATCCTCAAAAAAAAAACTATTTAAGTACTGTAACGAAGTACATGTCCTTCGTTACAATACACCTCTGAATTATTGCTATTGCTTGGGAGACCTTCTTTTTATACCGTGGGCACAAACGTGCTCCAAAGCTGCCCGGCATCCACGTTTCATCCGTAGAAAGCCATGACAGAACGTGAGAAACGTGTCAGACCTTGATCAGAACGTGAGAAACGCGAGGGACCCCATCAGAACATGACGGCCGGGAGGGAACGTACTGGCATCCGTGGTAGACCGCGGGCTGAACCGTAGTGCACCTTGGAGCCTCCGGGACTCAGCAGCCCCTTTCCCCCCACGGCCTGTCACGGATACAGCGATAGACCGTGAGAAAACTTGCCAAGACTTGAATACAGAGAAAAAATGTCCAAAATCCCACAGCGCACTACGTTTCGGGCAAACGGGGCTGCCGTGGCCGCCGGGAACATAATGTCAACCTAGCATTAACGTTTTATTCGCTGTACCAATGTGGCCACTAAATTCATTTGAAACAAAATCCGATTTGTTGCTGAAAACCTATGGGCTATTTCACAATATTTTAGGCGTGACTATCACAACTTTTCAATTACTGGTTGCCAAGTGCCATAGCCAAATAGCAGGATTTTGATCCGCTGCGGTCTAGTTTGGTTGGTGCAGGCAAAAGCAGTGACTTGACTCCCAACAGGGGAATAAAGGCATAGTACATGCATGCAGCTGGCGCTAGGAATCTTGTCAGATGGCCATTCCATTGAACGGTCACTCACAAAATCACTTTCTCGGAATATGGTTATAATATAGCCTAATGTTTGAGTGAGAGAAGCAAAACTTTTATCGACATTTGTTGTTGCTTTTTATGTGTAGTTGTTGTTGTTTTTTTAAAAAGGCCCACAGCAAAGTGAAAATATTTATTTAATATTGAAGGTGAAATAGAATCAAAAACCATTTTTACCTTGTCAATGTTGAATAACGGTAGTCTACCCGCATTCAAGAACATACGAAAAGTGCTAGACATTCTGAACATCTCCGTTTCATAGAAATTCCTCTTTTAAAAATGACCACCAGAAAATGGGCCAATCTGAACAACGGATACATATAATGTAACATGAATCTCACTGCCCCCCCACTCTCATTCCGTTTCCACCCCTTAAAATTGTTTGCATACACGTCTTTATGCAATTCCATTGCTTCCAATCGCTCAGTAAAGACAAGCGTGAGAATTCCAGAGTCATAATTGATTTCTGTGTCACTAGTGGGGAAATCCACCCTAATGCACATGAAACGGATTAACTTATTGCACAAGGACTAAAATTCCGCAAATGAATTTCTTCAGTGCGCTTTGATTGAATACTTGCTGACTACGGCACAGGAACGTCAATGCGAAAATGTCAATGCACGGGGTAGCCCATGCTATAACCTCTTTAGGTCACTTTGGACAAGAAATGGTTATTACGTTTGAAAAAAAAAAAACATTCAAAAATACTTACCATTCAGAAACGTTTAAATCCAGCCTTTGCTGGACTGGTTCTTCCTCCAATTCAGTGTCCACATCCGATTCGGGCTCAAACATATAAGGCTGAATCTCTGAATATACCATAGCTGCATAAAGTTGGTCTGTCCGTGTTCCGAAGCCGGCGAATGTTTTCCATTTTCCCTACCGCTCTGGGCGGTTACATTCTTTTTGAGGGCAGCAAAGCCAGCCAATCAGCGTCAAGTGCTTGCCTTTCATAATGAGGTTGCCAGTTAAGCCCGAAAGGTCGCCAAATAAGTGCAAAACAACGCGTTCAAAATCCCCCACCCTAACATAGCTTTTTGATAGAGGTTTTTAGGAAGCTTCTGAGGCATTACAGACCCAAACAAAATTTTTTTGTCTATATGTCACACCACAGAACAAGGATAAATACCCTGTTCAACCATTCTATGTCACCTTTAAAGTTATTCATCGAGAGCCGTGTTCTAAACTCGCATCTTTCCCACATTGCGTTTCGTTTCAATCGCCTCAGAACCGAAACGACAGGCTTGTGGTCACACATGAGGGGAAGAGCGTGATAATTAAAGCCTCGGTCACAACCTGCCATACTTACACTCCACGGTGTACCTACAGCAAAAAACGCCAAGGAACTCACGGGCCACACAGGTTCTTCTTGCAAAAATGTGAGCCTGCAGACTGCCCTTAAGCACGTACGATGGATTTTGATCATGCACAAAAAACTCTACGATTTCCAGAGAAAAGCCAAGGACACGAGTTTCCTTGCTCCTGACGCAAGGAGCACGCGAGGAACACGCAGGTCAGACGTGCGTTTTTTTTTTTACTGGTCGTGGAAATAAAACCGTTTGTCCAAGATGCACATTGCCGCAAGGTGGACGCAAGTCAACCGCAAGTTTCCCGCGAGTGTGAAATAAGACAGGCGCACACACAACGTACAAAATAAATAGAACGTCCGAGCAAGGCTGGGGTATAGAAAGGTGCGCACAGCTGTCGCAAGACTGCCACACGTTCTCCTTACTACCTGTACGAAGCACACACATGCCAAATTGCAAGAGTGTTGCTGCAAACTTCTTACGACACCCTCAAGGGCAGCACGGCACGATTACGTCGTTCCTACTCCCGCCTTATGAGTGCAACTTTTTTTTTTTTTTTTACCTCTACAACTCTCACCTACGGCAAAAAACGCAGAGAACGCAAGATTAAAAAATCTGTGCGTTCAGAGGCTTAACACAACTTTCCACAATTTTTTTTTTTTTTCAGTTTTGTAGAGGGGGCCACATGGACTGAGGGGGTGACCGGGCAGTGTCTGCGGACTTCAAGTGGGTGTGGGACTATGAATGCGAGCATTTAAACTCTCTACCCAGCAATCTTACTGCTATACGAGGGCGCGTTTTCCATTAAAACCAGCAACACTATGGGCTCTAATTTCTTGGCGCAGCGCAGGGTGGCGCAGCGTGGCATAGCCCACGCTGTGGTAATTTCGTCCGAGTGCAGCCCGCACAGTGGTAATTTTGTGCGGTGCAACACTGTGCGCAGCCACTTTGGCAATTTGGTAGACGGACGTGCGCCGAGATGGGTGTGGCAGCGTAGTTGGGGGAGGTGTCACATATTCATCATGACGCAGTGACAATTTTGTGGATAAAGGCTCTGCCAAGTGCGCAGAGAGCTCACCAGCTCCAACCTGGTTTACGTTCTGTGCAGTGGTAATTTGGCTGACCGGCGCACAGTGCGCACACGTCACCGAAACCTCACAGGCAGGTTTCCAGAATGTCAGGCACAATTCAATGCAATAAATAATTACAGCAACCACTATTTAATGTAACTATCTGAATCAGCGCATAAATTATAGTATCTATATCGATTGTCCTGATGTCAGATGAAAGGCGGTTGGCACGCGTAATGGAAACTCGACCTGACAGCCCTCAGAGTGTCAGTGCATTCTCTGTGGCATGTTGCGTGCTACACAACATAGCTGTACGCCATGGATGTCACTTTGACCTCACACTGGAGACATTACAGGACTTGAGACAGAGAGAGGCCGAACTGCATGTGCAGTCTCAGCAGGGAGAGCAGCAGCGCGCACGGGAGAGGAGAGACCACCTGGCTGCACAGCTCTGTCCTTAACACTAGAACCGCGGCACTGATGTTAGTAATGCATGGTATTTCATGTCAGTAAAAGATATGAGTCCATCCGTCCATGACTTTTTCTAAATATGTGTTTTCTATGTTATATCAAAGTTTTGAACTGTTATAAAATGTGAGTATTGATATTAAATTACTTTGAGCGCCGTAGCCACTTTTTTGCGGCAGTGGCTTTGACCGCAAATACCCCTGTCTGCAACGTTTGAGAGAGAGAGAGAGAGCGAGAGAGAGAGAGATGTGTGTGCATGTGGCGCGAAAAAGTGTGTAGGCTATGTGGGTATGTGTCCTTCAGCTGCTTTCACACCGGACGCGAAACAAATTTTTTGCACGACTGATTACATTCAAAGTCAATGCAAAGACGCGACTACACCCGTGTACTCGCATCTTTGCATTGACTTTGAATGTAATCTGTCGTGCGAAAAATTTGTTTCGCGTCCAGTGTGCAAGCGGCTTAATACTACTATTGTCGCCTAGGTTTTATCGTTTTTAGTGGGGCATGATTGCTATGATCTCGTACTGAGTTAAGATCACATATTAAAAAAAATGTGTAACGTATCTTGCATTATTGTCCATGCATGTTAATCCCAAAATTTTAAGCAGCTACAGGATGTAATAATAGGAACACGCTATCCATTGTTTCTCTTCCCAATGATGCAGGCAGAAGAAATAAATGAGCAACCGTCGTATTTCATTCCAACTTCGTAAGTTTGAATGATCTGACGTAGTTTCGTTTTGAAATTCCATTCAAGTTCGCTAATGGTAATAATTCGCGAATGCCCTAGCTAGCCAGCTAACTTGTATTCGTAATGCTTAATATAGACATAAGCGGTGCAGAAAACATGCCTGAAGCAGCAAAGTAAAATGCAACATTAAAGCATCATGCAGATATAGGACAGAGGCTTCTTTATTCCAACGCTTTAAAGGTGAAGAGAGGAGCTCATTTGATTGGTGAAGATTTGACTCGGCTGTGTTAAACCCACTCACGCCTTCTCTCCTCCCTCTTTGCCACTTGCGCCGGCAGGAGGGACAGAGGCGGGACAGAGGAGTCCTTGCGCCGGGCACGAAATTGAAAAATACGCCTGGATACACCCCGTTGGCGCGGCGCTCCCCCCATTCGCCGCACCTGCGCTTGGTCAACGAATTTTGAGCCCTATATCACAAGCAAGAATATGTTGTGATGTTGCACTTACAATTTTCAAAATGAGACATTGGAGCCAGAGACCGAATTAATGTGGAATTGTAAAACACTTCAATAAACACTTCAATGACTGATTTCTCAATAAATATTATACGGAAGTTGTTCATGTTCGTTAGAGAACGCGCACCATGTCAAAATAGCTAGCAAAACAAGACAACCCGTAAGATAAAATGCTTTGTTGTCATTTCACTTCACGACGTGAGTCCAAGGACTTACGAGAGCTGGTTTAAACCACTCACTGCGCACCCCCAATTGCGCGCCTGGTGCTCATTCATTCATTCATTCATTAAGAGTTAAATGCAACTTCCATAAATATATCACCTAAATCGCTACAATCCGGGCGCTAAAATATATCTGTAAATATATTTGTTTTTAGAGTTGTATACATGCCGCTTATTGTCGGTCAAAAGGGATTATGAAGCATCCATAATTGTTTTTTTTTGTCTTCCTTCATCTAGAGTCAAAAGACTGTAACGTATGTCAGTGTCTCCAACGACCAAATTAAAAATTTATTTTAAATGCCATTCCAAAACAGAAACAAAATGGGAAGCCATAAGGTTGTAAATGATTTTTCAAGAAGAACACGACCACTTTCAACCACTTACAAGATTGAATTACACAACCCTCCAACAATTGTTGAATATATTGATCGTGTGCCATTATAAAATGTCAAGAGTTGATTTGGCCATCAGACGTTTGCAACGGGACATCAGTACATAGTGTATAGACCTATGTTTTACCGCTAATCTGATGAGTGTGCTCGCACATCAATGATCAGAATATCATGTAGAACATACTGAAGTCCATTAAATGGACAAAATGTAGCAGTAACTTATACCCCATTTCTACTACATGGTACTGGCTCTACCCGCTTTTTTTTTCGTTGTTTAAGGGTAGGGAGAAGTCATTAAACGCTACGTTTTATTCCATGCATTACATGTAGGCCTATATATTATTATTGAAATTCTATTTAAATAAACAAATGTTCCGTGGTGTGAAAGAATGCATGGTAATAATGGACATTTGTTGGTGCTGATGAATATACATCGTAATGCAAATTTCCTTCATGAAAATGTTAATACATAAATGTTTTTCTCCTCGCTAATTGTACACTTTTTGGCGCTGATGATTTTTTTCTCTGTTCGTGATGAACAGCAAAAGTTGTAATACCTTTTCAAATGGTAACTGATATGCTGGTTATGTGGTTGGTGAAGCTCATTGCGCACACAAATGCATGATGATTACCATTAACGTAATGTGTGAAAACACCACTTCAAAAAATGACTGCTATGGCATGGCATGTTTGTCTGAGTGGTTTAAGAATCAACCGCATCCAAAAAGGGTCGTACAGATATTTTAAATAGTTTTGTGCTGCGCCGCTATGATGACCAGCTACACTGAGATAGTACTATCCTCTAATGCAGTGGTTCTCAACTGGTGGGTCGCGACCCAAAAGTGGGTCGCGGACAGCTGGTTAAAAAATAAATTAACAAGAGCACTCAGAGAGCGCAGCACCTCCGCCATTCCAAAGCAACTCTGTGCATGAGTTATTTTCGCTGGCTGATGTAGGGTATTGTTGCATTTCACCACCAGGTGGCAGCAAAGCCCAAAAGCACGGCGATTGGAAATCCGGCCCATTGGAAAGACTTGAAATCTTGATCTTTGGTGTATATCCCAGCTGTACTTTGGCCTAGATATGCTATTTAATCACTTGTTCCTCTTCCTCTACTCTAACATCCTGCAAAGTTTGGTTAAAATGTACGCGGCCATTTTTTAGATATCCTGCTAACAGACAAGCAAACAAACCAACCAACGCCGGCAAAAACATACACTTCCTTGGCAGAGGTGAATAATGTTTAATGCGCGTCTGACTCTGGAGCCATAGTAACCATCATTTGATTGCCGTTCACTTTAAGTGTTGTGTTGAGGTTCTGGAGAGTCGAGGGGTAGTTGAGTGGAAGAGGAAGAAGCAAGCAGATTTGAGCTCACAAGTGACGATAGGAGTTTGAACTTGAAGCGCGAGTTTGTGTGAAATGGAGGTTTTTTTTTTTGCGTATTCGAGATGTATCATAATACATCTGGCCCGCGGTGGGAATTAATACGCTGAGCGTATAATGCAGAGCGATTCATAGACGCAAAATATTTAGTTTTGTGGCCTTATGTTGTGCAGTTTTGATAATTTTATTTTATTCACTTTTATACATGCAGTTGTCATGCTGCTCCTCAGTTTGTGCTCTGACTGCAGAGAGATTCACAGACGTGAAATATTTAGTTTTGTGACCTTATTTATTTTGTGCAGTTCTGTTATTTTAGTTTATTCACTTTTATACATGCAGTTGTCATGTTCCTTCTCATTTTGTGCTCTGAATGCAGAAATATTCATAGAAGTTAAATATTTAGTTTTGTGGCCTTATTTATTCTGTGCAGTTTTGGTATTTTATTGCATTTTATTCTCTAATACAGTTTTCATTTTCCTCATTTTCTTACTGTGCTCTGAAATGCACTTTGCACATATAAGTAAATGTGTATCTATGTTTAAAAAGATTGCGTATGTGTTTTCAAAGGCTGTTTTTGAAAAATATATTTGCTTGGTTTCGATTCTATAAAAGTGGGTCGCGACATAATGACCATGAGAAAATATGGGTCCCAATGTGAGACCAGTTGAGAACCCCGCTCTAATGGAAAACGATCCCCAGAAAAGTACCTGGCACCAAAGCGGGTGGAGTGGAGTAGAGTAGAGCCGGTACCACGTAGTGGAAATGAGGCATTAAGGCCGAATTCCGCGAGGTCTCGGACAAGGAGAAAACTTTTCGGGCAACCAGGAATTCACTTGCGCTTGCCCGACGGGCTACCGTTCATTTTAGAATTTTGTAAGCCCTGTTTCTCGGTTTTAAGATGCTAATAGTGTTTGTGCCTCAATCCTAAGTGAGCAATTGGAGATTTCGAGCAAAGAAAAATATATTGCGCAAGCACATAAATGTTGTTTTAAGGAAAAATTAAACGTGAGCAAATGCTATGATCAATATGAATGTGCAATAATAACCCCTTTCATTCAGTTTCACTCTATTCTCTCTCACAAACTCATGCTTGATGCGCTGGCAGACCTCAGCATGCTCGCTCAAAGCGTGTCTCTCTCCCTCTCTCTCAATCTGCCCACTCTGCGCACGCTCAGCTACACCTGCATGCTTGCTCAAGCTGTGCACAGTGTTACAACAAATGTGCGGTGCCGCAATTCTGATTGGCTGCTTTGGCTCCAATTAGACGCATTATGACCAACCAGCAAAGAAAAGGGGGAAAGTTAAAGATGAAATTAATTTGACTACAACTGGATTATAGTCTTGCCATGTTGCGTTTTTTGGGTTAACGTTAACATTACTTCTACATGTATCTTGAGACATTGGCTGTTGTGTGACCATTTTGACTCATATCCCTCTTTAGCAATCCTGGCTGCTAACTATAGCATCGGACAATGTCTTCTGAACGGCGAAACCAAAATGTCACACCACAACGACGTGTGAATGGTTTGTGTTCTAGTATTATACCGTGTTTTTTTGTACCTTTATGAAATTATTATAGCGTGGGGTGCACAGCCGAAGGTAGCGGACGGTGCGTGGCTGCAAGAGAGGCTCGGCTGGTATTGAGCCTAGGAGCGGGCGTTCGGTGGCACGACGCCGGGCTATGATGCGTGTATCCCCACTGGCAGCTATGAAGGCCGGCATCGCACCGCTGGGCGCCCGCTCCATGGCTCCGGACTGGTTGACCTCTTCAGCCACGCATTGTGTGTTGTTACCGGCTGTGCACTCCCTGTTGCAGCAATCTTGCAGGAGCCCGAAGTAGTCGCATTTGACTGTCCGCAATTGAGTGATCTGTTTCTGCATATTAAATTAGCGCCAGGTGCTACTGGTGAGCTGAGTCGACGCTGGCACCAGTGGTCCCGTAATTAGAAGCACTTGCCATGGTGGGGAGCCATTATTCCAGTTGGTTCATTTTTGAATGAACTTCCAGGTTTTTTCAAGTTTATTCCAGGAAGTTCTAGGTTATGCTTTGAGGTATTCTTTCTAAAGCAGTCCCTCAAATACAACCCCAATTCTGAAATAGTTGGGACAAAGTGTAAATTGTGAATAAAATCAAAACGCAGTGACTTTCAGTTCACACCTGCCAGCATTTTATTCACAATGGAACAGAGATAACATAGCAAATGTTTAAACTGAGAAATTTTACAATTTTATCCACAAAATGAGCTCATTTCAAATTTGATGGCTGCTACAGGTCTCAAAAAAGTTGGGACTAGGGCCTGTTTACCGTAATGTAGCATCTCCTCTTCTTTCTAACACAGAGTGGAGGCATCTGGGCATTGAGCAGACAAGTTTCTTGAGTTTAGCCATTGGAATTTGATCCCACTCTTGTTTAATACAGGCTTCCAGCTGCTGGAGAGTTTTGGGTCTCCTTTGATGTATTTTTCATTCAATTATGCGCCAAATGTTCGCAATCTGTGAAAGATCAGGACTGCAGGCAGGCCAGTTCAGCACACGGACTCTTCTACTATGAAGCTATGCTGTTGTAATAGCTGCAGTATGTGGTTTTGCATTGTCCTGCTGAAATACACAAGGCCTTCCCTGGAATAGATGTCATCTGGAGGGGAGCATATGTAGCTCTAAAACCTTTATATAACTTTCTGCATTCATGGTGCTTTTTAAAACATGCAAGTGTCCCACACCACATGCACTAATGCATCCCCATACCATCAGAGATGCTGGCTTTTGAACTGAACGCTGATAACAGGAGGGTGGTCTTTCTCCTCTTTAGCCCGGAGGACATGATGCCCATGATTTCCAACAAGAATGTCAAATTTGGACTTGTCTGACCACTGGACATTTTGCCAATTTGCTACAGTCCATTTTAAATGAGTTGTGGCCCACAGAACACTGCGGCGCTTCTGGATCATGCTCAACAATGGCTTCCCTTTTGCATGATAGAGTTTTAGGTGGCATCTGTGGATGACCCAGCGGACTGTGTTTACAGACAGTGGTTTGTTGAAGTATTCCTGGGCCAATTTAGTAATGTCAATGACAGAATCATGCCGGTGAGTGATGCAGTGGCGTTTGAGGGCCCAAAAATCACGGGCATCCAGTAAAGGTCTTCGGCCTTGTCCCTTACGCGCAGAGATTTTTCCAGTTTCTCTGAATCTTTTGATGATGTTATGCGCTATCGATGATGAGACCTTCAAAGCCTTTGCAATTTGACGTTGAGGAACATTGTTTTTTAAATATTCCACAATTTTTTTACGCAAGCCTTCACAGGTTGGGGAGCCTCTGGCCATCTTTACTTCTGAGAGACTCAGCCTCTCTAAGACATCCCTTTTATAGCCAGTCATGTTACACACCTGATGCCAGTTCACTTAATTACTTGCTAAATGTTCTTTCAGCTGATTCTCTTATAAATTAACCCTTTCACTACTGCTTACTGTGAATAAGACAACCCTTGCTTACCGTGAACTTTTGTGCTATCACAGCATGATATAGTATGTGGATTTTCACTCCCATTTTATAAGTGGAACCGCCGAAATACAAACGGAGATACATGTGCATTTGTGTACAAACAGAGATACATGTGCTGCAGCATGCACTGCCTGCAGTGACGGTGACGTCAGCAAGGGACTGTGCATATCTGGAGGATTGGGAACTTTCTTGTTTGTGGTATTGATAGTAAAAATAAAAATACTGGTCATTTTTTTTCTGTGACAAAGTTATCTCAGCAGTTTCAGTCATTCTGGTCAATCTCCTTTTCTTTGTGAGGAGGGCATGTTTCCTACCTCTTGTATGACAATGTATACTGTACAAAAATTTCAAGAGCAATTATTTGGGTCAACAGGTATAATTTTATGCATTTCATGGACTTTCAAGTTTCCAAAAAAAAAATACCCATAGTATTTTGTATAAAGTGAAATTTGAGGGCAGTGATTTTTTTTTCTGCACGGAACTTTGTTTTTTATTCTATTTTATTTTGTAATTGCAAAATTCAACATTTACCAGAGATGTATTTCATGTACAATTCATGATACACCGATTCTCTTTGCTTTCTTTCTTCATACGTTCATTCTTCCCTTTCATCTTCTTCACTACATGTAATTTCAATTACCAAAACATCACTTCATTTTTCTCACATCTTTGCACTTACATTACACACATTTCATTTTGTTCATTTCACTTCCAGTACTAGCAATGATTGAAGAAAAACAGGTTTTGGTATGTTATAGCTTGTATAATTTGTATGTCTGAAGAACTAGAAAAATAAATACATGTACATGTACTGAATACATCAGAATAGTAACAGAGGATGGATGCTTGTACCTGGGATGGTTTACGTGGAGAGAAAAAAAATCAGGCCAGTAGTAAAACTCAATACTGTTTCATAGTAAATGGAAAAAAAAAAAAATGCAGTGACCTCTGCAAAATATAAGTCTAAAAATAAACATGAGCAGTAAGTTTCTGCATCATAAATGTATGCAACACTTTCACACTCAAACATGTACAAACAAGGCAATTCAAATTCAAAGAAAGGTAAGTGACTTCAGTGCAGTGGCTTTCTGAGATCAAAACCGAGAGGTAGCTTACAAGTACTGCGTGATGAAAGTTTATACATATTTACAAAGCATGAAATGTGTTCTGTATTGGCTCACTAAAACATATACTACAATCTTCAAGTATAAATTTGAGCAAAGATTTTCTGCATTAGAAAATCTGTGTGGCACTTTCAAAAATAAAAACAGGGCAATTCAATTTCAAAAAATTGTATAAGTGCCAACACTCATTGCAGGTTAAAATTTTGTCTACAACACAAACGCAGAGAAGAGATATTTAGAATAAGCAATTGATTTATGCATCTTGCAGTACTAATAACTTGACAAAATATTCAAACATTGACTGCTGTAAAATGCAAAACATGAAAATTTGTTTATACAATTAATGTATGAACAAAAAGCGAAAAAAAATACATGTACATTGCACATGTATCTCATTATGCATAATAAGCAATAGTTGTCAGTAATGAGAAAAGCTTTTAGGAAATTCATGAGCAATAATCTTACTGTTCTAAAAAATTGCCCACTTCTTTCTAAACATATAGCTTATTGGTTTGGTGTCTCTAGGCATATGAGAAGTTTCTTCAATAACATTGGGCACACAAGCTTCTTCCATTTCTCATCAAGAATGGAAAATATGCAAGGAATACAGAGAGTGCAGGTTAGGAGATCATTTGAGTTCTTTATTTGGCAAATTTGGGCAGATATATGAATATTGCAAAACAAAAAAATTTATTGGCAATGACTGTTACAAAAAAATTAATAAGTGGCATAGAGGAGTATGAGCACAAACATGGCAAAATATAATTAACTGATTGAGTAAGAAGATATTTCACTATTAGTTTTGGCAGCAAACGGGCAATGTGTAAAAAAAAAAAAAAAATTCCTCAGTCTGAACTTATTCAGAAAGCAGGCAAGTTTGTTGGTACAAGCTTCTAGTCTAAGCATAGTTTGTAGTCAATAAGTGTGTGATAACGTTCATGGCACAGGACAGGGCACATGGCTTTGTCGCACACCTTGCAAACATAGCTTGTCTGCTTCCTGCCTCTTTTCACTGAACGGTTGCTACAAACCACGCAATCCGGACGCGAGTATACTTTTTTCAAGAAGTGACCTTCCAGAGTAATTGAGCAGGTAGATCATCCCGACTCGATCTCCTGCCACGTCATGTGACAGACCTCGGCCATGATTCAAGAAGACCCTGAATCACCTTGATTCGGAACTGGAGGTTGTCGATTTTGGGGTTGGCATCGTATGACTTGTAGATAGTATGGGCATTTAGAAGAGCAATTTCCACGATGTGGAAGATAATCCTCTGCCACCATTTGATACTTCGATGCTGGTGCATATAGTACTGGATTATCTGATCTGCACGGTCAACTCCTCCCATGCTGGAGTTGCACCGCACTATGGTGTTAGGTTTGGTGATTTTTCGGTGGCCATCTGCAGCTTGCCTGCTCCAGACTCGTACATCTGTTTCTCCTGGGTTGTGGAGTGTGGTGAGGAGGGTGATGGGTTTCTTGTTGAGTCACACAACACAGAGCTGGCCTTTCTTTGTCAGGTACTTGGGAGGGTCAGTCTTCTTCATTTTGTGCTTTCTTGGGTTGGCCATTTCGGGAATCTCTTTTGTCAGGGGACGAACTGTTCCACAGCAGCCAAACCCGAGGTCCTGCAGTTTTGCGAACAGGGCAGAGGATGTGTAAAAATTATCGCAAAGGAGGCGATATCCCTTGCCTTCAAGTCCCGCAATCAGATCTAAAACGACCTTGTTACTGGCAGGGATATGTGCCTCCCCCGGATGGTCTCCTGCACCTCTGTTGGCTGGCAATCCAGCCTTGGGCTGGATGTGGTCCTCCTTCCCTGTGTACACCTTCCAAGACCATGTGTAACCAGTGTTGCTCTCACAGAGGGCCCAGGCCTTTATTCCCCACTTGATGGGTTTTTTTGGCATGTATTGTACAAACCCAAGTCGCCTCTTGAACCGGATCATGCTCTCGTCAGGAGTGATGTCTTTCTTTGGTGTGTAGAGCGTGCGGAACTTTGGAATGATGAGCGACAGGAAGGATGAAAGCTTGCGGAGACGATTGTGGTCGGGGTTCGGTGCTGTGTCGTCAGAGAGGTGAAAAAAACGGTGGATCTCAGTAAAACGGTTTCTGGACATGATGGAAGAAAAGAAGGTGTTGAAGAATAGGTCTAGGGTGGACCAATGAAGATGATAACAGGGAACTCTGATGATCCCCATCAGCATGGCAAGTGCAACAAAGGCTTGCATTTCTTCAGCTGTCGTAGTATTGTCGAGCCAGGTCTTCACTCGATCCTCGGGCCACTCTGTCATAACCTGGCTGGCGTACCGGTTTGTTTCGTCGGCAAACAGCTGCCACACCTGGGGGCTGAAAAACAGCATGAACACCTCCACCAGCGAGAGTCCTGAAAAATTGCTGGTTGGTCCAGGATTTCCTATAGTAAAAAGAAAAAGAAAAGGGTGTATGAACTAAATGTCTTTTTTTCCAATATGCAATAGTATGAAGATACATGCACAGTAAACAGCTCAACTCTGTGAATAATAAGTCAGTTCATTTTGCGCTCATAAATGTTACTGGCAAGACCAAAATAAATATTGACATTTTTTTTAGATTGAGCTCTCACAGGTTCCAATCACAACATTCAGATTTTTTTTTTTTTTGATTCAGAGAAAAAATACTGCAAAAATTATTAAACGGTTTTGCATTATTCACATCAAGATTAGTACCCATAATTTATAAGAAGGGTTATTCAACTCGTTTTTTTGTGCATGTATTTATTCATTTCTACATTTCTTTGTGTGTGTGTGTGTGTGTGTATATATATATATTTTTTTGGGGGGGGGGCATGTTCACAAATGTGGCTCAGAAAATCACATTTGTATTCATTTTACATATAGCTGAAGTTTATGCTTACATGTATGTACACAACAGTTTACATGGTAAAAACGTATGGAAGAAAAAAAAAATGAAAATGGCAAAGTGAAAACCAATAATAATATCAAGTCTGGCTTGAACTTGACAATCATGTCTGTTCCAAAAATGCCTGAAAAATCTACAATAAACTAAATGCAACTTGTATGATCACATGAAATATTTCCATAATCAAAATAGTACAAATAATCTGTAAATCTATTATCTACCTGTGAATTGGGGGATATCAGAAAGCTGGAAGCTGTCGGCCTGCTGCCATCCATCCCGGTAGTTCACGGGAGCCTGACGTGGCGCAGCGCCGCGGCCCAGGCGACCGTGGGGAGCCCTTGGCGCTGCAGTGGCCGAAGGAGCTGTGGCAGCAGCTGGTCTCGAAGTACCTAAACCTCCTCTATGCACAGTCTCCTCTCTGCTTGCTGCTCGCCTTGGTGGCTGTACAGCACGTCGCTTTGTCGATGGCCCATGCCTCGTCAGCAACTCAGAATCAGAAGAATCTGACAAAATATCGATCGTTTCTTCTCCTGAATCTTCTGATTCCACCACAAATGCCTCAGAATCCTCCGATTCTGATTCGGAGAGGCTATCTGCGTCGTTGTTTCCGTCAAACCCCTCCATTATGCGGAGCAAAATGGCAAAATATCGAGAAACAGGCTACTTTTTTGTGTGCCGATTTCACGCGAGTAGTCCATTGGAGTCGCCAATGATATGCACGCACACGCAACCAAAGTTTGTTATACCTTTTCAGACGATACCAAACTCGGCCCAGAGGGGTGTTTTGAGCTTTGACAGTTTTTTTGAGGGACTGGCTTTTGGCACAAAATAGCGACAATGGTTAGCGATGCGGGATCTGCGCTGTTGCAGAAATGCGACAATGGTAATGAAAGGGTTCATTGCTTTTTCAGCCCTTTTTTGCCTGTGTCCCGACTTTTTTGAGACCTGTTGCAGCCAGAAAATTTGAAATAAGCTCATTTTGTGGATAAAAATGTAAAATGTCTCAGTTTCAACATTTGAAATGTTATCTATGTTCTATTGTAAATAACATATTGGCTCATGTGATCTGAAAGTCATTGCATTTTGATTGTATTCACAATTTACACTTTGTCCCAACTATTTTGGAATTGGGGTTGTATAACTAAACAAATCACAACTGCCGTAATTTGGCACCACAATGTCTCACGTTCTCTTTATTCATCCATGTTACCCCTAATTACTATCATTCATAATGCCCTGCTATTTCAAGTCAAACTGATTGCTAATAGTGATTAGGCTTAAGAATGAGATGTAGATCACTGCTTTAGACGTGTCATTGATTTTAACACAATTAATCACGGATGATCGTGTACTTCAGTTGTGGATGTGTTACGTTTGGTTATCAGACTTGATATGCAGGTTATAAGTCTATTTCAGTTTATGGCGACAGACTTTTTGAGAGTCTTCTTCAGGTGTTATATGTTGAAATAAATCAGCTGGAGGAAGGTGCCAAAACTATTCTCTCTTTTTTTAAGACTGTCGAGTTTGCTAGCTATCATGGAAGTAACGTTAATGTCGGTAAGCTTGTGCTTTTCTCCCTGACAGTAGTTCGCTGAACTAGCGCTAGCAACCTAATTAGATAGCTAACTTGGTTCGCAAGCCAAAGGTGTACAGACTAACCAACAAAATTTCATTAAGGTTCATAAAACATGGCACACGTGGCTCTGGTGTGACATTTTGGTTTTGATGTTCACATCGTCCAATGCGATAGTTAGCAGCAGCCAGGATTGCTAAAGAGGGATATGAGTCAAAGGAGTCACACAACAGTCGATGTCTCAAGATAAGTGAAGATGAAACGTTAACGTTAACCCAAACAACGCAACACGCAGCACTATAATCCAGTTGTTGTCACATTTAGTCATTAACTTTCCCCCTTTTCTTTTCTGGTTGGTCATAATGCGTCTAATTGGAGCCAAAGCAGCCAATCAGAATTGTGGCACATTTGTAACACTGTGCACAGCTTGGGCAAGCACACAGGTGAAGTTGAGCGTGCACAGAGTGGGCAGATTGAGAATGAGAGGGACACACTTTGAGCGAGCATGCCAGATGTGACAATGTCACTTAGCTGACAATGCCACCCTTTATAGTATTTAGCCACTAGCCAAGTGACATTGTCGGTTATATGACATCTGGCATCACATGCTGAATAAGGATGTGTTACTTCACCCTTCACAAAGCATGGCATTTGCTTATGTATGATTTATGAAGGCATTATGTCTCATTTATGAAGGCATTATACATGCTGTATAAAGCCTTTATGAGCAACACTTCATCTAAAGTGTGACCGAAATAACTTGCATATGGAGCCAATGGTGATGTGAGACATGTGAAGCACTGTATTACAAGTTAAGTTGCGATGGAAAACGGCCCTGCCCACAGGAGAGGTCAGCATCACACAAAGAACAAAGACACACAAGCAGTATATATGATGTGAGGTATTCAGAAATACCACCTAGTCAGACACCCCCACCTGGGCCGTCCCACGGAGATGGCTGTCTATTCACTGTATTCATAGGTAAACTTAGTCTAGATGCTTCCCTAACAGGATGTCCAAACCCCTTTCCCTTACTTACCAAGACAATGGTGACTGTCCTCAGGTGCCGAACTGATTTGCATGTTTTCCCAGGGGAAGCCAGGAGAAAGCGATCAACATATTGGCTGAAACCAATGGCCTTCATCTAGGCTCACCTATGTGTCGTCAGAAAGACAGCCTATGGAATCCACTGTGTCCCACAGAATTTTTGGAGACTATGGGGGCACGTGTGTGGTGGCAGCCTGATGTCTGGAGGGGGTCATTCTCATACTGTTCAGCGGGGGGGAGTGCGATGATTCTCATTTTGTTGAGCGGGGGAGGGATGACTCTCATTTTGTTGGGGGGGGGGTGATGACTCTCATTTTGTTGAGCGGGGGGGTATTATTCTCATTTTGTTGAGCGGGGGGTATTATTCTCATTTTGTTGAGTGGGGAGGGGGGTATTATTCTCATTTTTATTAGCGGGCGGGGGAATTGCAAATTTTTTCGTCTTCCAGTACCTTTCCTATTTTTTTTTTTTTTTTTTTTTGTGCTCATGTAATCTCAACACGCGCATTTGCGCATATTGACACTATGGCGGGGTAAATTAGACTATGACGGGCCGCCATAGTCTCGTCAATGTATGGGAAACACTGGAATCATATTAGAAAAGTTGAGGAAATGCTATGAAAACCCTGAAATCTTACACCTGGCTACCTTCTATCCCTAATAGAAAGCCATATTATTAGGTGAACGTAGTGTGTTTACAATAATGCTGTTACCACCTCACTATGAAATAATTGTTATCTTGGATAGCTGGCTTAATAGATGAAAGCAATTTCATCCTCCTGATGAAATTGATTGAAATTAATATTTGAATGCATTTATCATTCCAAAGCTAGGTTTGCGGGTTCAGTAATTCCTGTCTGTCAACCAACTCCCTTTATTTGTGTGTTGCACCACAGGGGCTTCCTGGAAACAAGGGTGAGAGAGGGGAGAAGGTGAGAGATCTTTTTGATGACACTTGGGGCCTGATTTACTAAGACCTTTAGCACATGCAAAATCTTGTCACCCGTGCAAAACCAATAACATTGCCCATGATTGGCCAGGGTACTTGCCTTGCACCAATCAGTGGCAAGGTTTCTGGTTTTGCAAGGGCAATAAGATTTTGCATGTGCCAAAGGTCTTAGTAAATCTGTGAGGTACCGTTCTGGAACCAAATGCGAGACCAGGAAGTTGCAGCAAAAAGTGATTTATTGTAGTTGGGGGGGTGAACCCCCACAGGGCAAAAAGCAACGGTACAGAGTCCACAATCCAAAGAACACAATCCCAGGGACAAAATCCAAAAGTCGAAAAACCAGGGCAGCAATAACAGTACTCGTGGTCGGGCAAAAACAGGTTCGGTACACAGACACAGGTATGTCAGAGAAGCAAAAGCCAAAATCCAGTGGGCGTAATCCAAACCGTTACCAGGGCAGCAAACACAAAACTCGTAGTCGGGCAAAAAGGGTTCTTAAACAGATGCAGACAATAGTACCAAAAAGCAGAGCCAAAAATCGAAGGTCGGACGGTCCAGTCAGAAGAGAAACACTATGAGTACAAGGCGAGAAACAAGAGCAGCACAGGTAAACAAGGAAACGTTCTGAAACTGCAGTGAGAAGACAGCTTAAATACACTCAAGGGAAGTCACATGCTATGATTAGGATCAGGTGATGAGGATCAGACTAATTACAAAGGAGGGAACATGAGGGAGAACCTAATCACATGAAATTGGCAAAAGCCAAAAGCGCCAGGGAACACGAGACAACCTATGACAAATCATACAGCTCCGGTTAGGGAGTTCTAATGTGCACAGATAATGAGAGGTAGGACAGAGTGGAGCAGGTGCGGAGGATCCGCTGAATTGCAGGAGAGACAAAGTGAAGGCAAGAGGCGGAGACTAGAACAGGGCGAGTGCTGAGAGCTTGTTAATCAATTAGTAAGTGCAGCTATACAATCCCTAGTGCTCGTTAGTAAGTTAGTATTATATACAATGTTAGTCTGGGTTAGTAACTTTAACAAAAATAACAAACTGTTAGTATTGGTTAGTAAAACAGAAAAGAGAGGCGAAGGAAGCAAACGAGATTGGAAGGAATGTTTGAAACCCAGAAACCATGAAATCACCTAAGCATGTGACACGCAGGACTGGGGAGAAGCTGTAGCTTAACAAAAAGACCAGACAGGGGAGACAAAGTGCAATGAAGGACATGAACAAAGACATGGACCGGAAACTAACAGAATAGTGGATTGGGAGTGGCAAAAAGCGAAAAACATGGCAAAATGCAAAAACTAAACAGAACATGGCAAAACCTAACAGACATAATCATAAACATAACAGGGACTAGGGAAAACATAACAAGCATGGCAGGAACAATAATGAACATGGCAGAATCAAGACAGACAGAGCAGGATCATAACAAAATCAGGTCCTTGGACCTCAAAGATGCCATTAGCTGTGGTTCAGTCCGGTTATACTGATTAACAAACAGACTGACTGTACTGATTTGACTTTGCTGCATTTGGCTGTAATATGGTAATTTAGTGCCATGTTGTTTTAGAAAGAGTATGCACGTAACAAATCGAGTCAGCATGTTCCATGAATTTTTAAATGAATCAATATTACAGAAATAGAAAATGCCATTTTAAGGACAGCGTCTTACAGCCTTTATGCCAAGGCTGATATATTATACTTGTCAGTCTCAATGCAGAGGAGCAGTGGAGTTCCTGATGTGTTGGTTGACAGTTGACCTTTGGGGTTTTGTATCTCAGGGGGAACCGCAGTCTCTGGCCATCATCTACCAGCTTGTCACTGAGGCCTGTGAGCAGTTGGTGCGCAGTAAGTGCCATCTTTTCCATCTGACTGGAGTGAAACAGGTCCTTATGGAAGACCATAGGGGATTTGAAAATGAAAATGCAATTTCACTGTATCATCATAATTTCCTGCATATGTATGAGTTATTTGAGTAACAATTAGATTGTAAATGCATTAATCAAATTATCTCTTTCATTTTCACATAATTATATGGGCCTCCTATGACCATATTCAAATGATAATGAAAAAGCTGTTTGACATTTAATTTTCAAAGTTGTGCCCTGCAATACAGTAGGCAACATTTAAATATGATAAGCAAAACAGCACCGCAGTTTATTGCATTTACATTCACATGTCACCACGCTCTTTAAGGGATAAAATGAAAATGTAAATGCTAGTTTCTAACGATTTGAAAATGCTATTAAAAACTGCTTTCAAATGTAATTTTCAAACACTTAACCTGCACTATTGTGGACAATATTGAAATGCAATAAGTAAAACCGCGCCTCCAGTCCAGTGAATTTGCATTTGCATGTCACCACGTTTGTTTGAGGTCAACATGAAAATGTAGGGTGCACCTCAATTCTCTTATTTGTATGTCCTCGCTCCTTTATCCTTTATTGAACCAAAAGTTGTTCCAGGCCTGCTTATTGACGAAAAAGTCAGAAGGGTCATTCCATATGAAGTCAACCAGAGATCCCCGGGTCACCGACTCAGATTTGGCTCAAATTTATTTTGGGAGTACTTCTATATTCGTAATGAACACATGCAAAATTTTAGGGTCCCACTCCAAGTGGTTTCCATGATATGGCCCCCCAAATTCGAGGGCCATGCCCACGCAAATTGCAAACATAAATTTATCGGAACCTTGGAGGCCAATATTTTTGAGAAAAATCATAGGTATGGGCTGAAAATTACGACCCAGAGCAATTGGGGTCCGTGCTTCCAGAATCTCTTGTAAAAATTCATCTATCTCTTTTCATTTTCAAAATATTGGGCTCTCAAATATGAAACCTTTTATGCATGGAAATCAAAAATTCAGTTTTCAAGGGACCCCTATGAGGCCAGGATTCCTTACAGAGGCTAAATTGTGCTGGATTCCTTCTATTTGAGGACAGGTCCGTCTCAACAAGGAAGATTGATTGCACCCAAGGCATAATAGTGGAGTTAGGAGACCCTGAAATGGGACCCAGCTGTAGAAGTCACTTTTTTGCCGACTTTGGATTGGCAAGTTCACTATGTGGGCAGTTACCCATGGTAATGAAACTTCAGGGTTTCCGCTACATGTAATTGATCGTGGCGCACCGCCACGGCAAAATAAAAGCCGTCACGCCTATGTAAAATGCCTTCACATAAACTCCAAAAATCCTAAGGACAATCAGGTGTCGCCAGTTCTCCTTGTTAAGTTAAAATGAGCGCTAATAATTCTTGACCTGCTGTCAATCATTTTGCTTGATGAACACATTTTCCAATGAATAGAAATTAGCCATCGGCATTAAAACCTACTGCTTTCTTCTTAATGTAATGTGTGCAATGATTAGAGAAAAAATATTTTGTTCACTTTGCAAAACGATAAACTACAATGTTAACTTCTGTGTTTGCTGTGTGCACATCCTGCTCTACCTAATTGTATCTTCATGATTATTTAATTCCAGTTCTGGAGTCCGGAGTCGTCATCGGTTTTAATATTAAGGCCCCGTTTACGCGTACACGGTTATTTTGACAAACTGAGACATTTCCCTGCGTTTGTGCCCTTCGTTTACACGCAAACGGAGAATTCGCCTCTGAAAACGATTCTTTCTAAAAACTCCGGCCAGAGTGGAGATTTTGGAAAACTTCGGTTGCAAGTTTGCATGTAAACTGAGAAAAACGGAGTTTTAGGCAGCCGACATCAGGTGGTAATCATGGATGATCGTGATTCGTTTCTGTTGTTGCTATTTTCGGGATTCTGATTGGCTAACATGGGCTTGAGCTTATCGTTACACTGCCACCTACAGGTTTGATATGCTCTTGACGTCATATACACGGGTATGTGTAAACGAAAACTTTTCTGAAAACTGATACGTGTGCATGATATTATTTTTGAAAACGGAGACGGTGAAATGTTTGTTTATGAAAATAGCCGGCCACGTGTAAACGGAGTGTATATGTGAAACCCGACGTCAAGCACGTGAAACTTAAAAACCTCCGTGCACATAGACTTTAATTATTACTTCGCCTACGTGCTGATTAATGAAAACTGGCCACACCTGATAATGCTGAGTTTTGACCTGACGCTGAAACCCTCCACCACAGTTTCAAAAAATCCGGGAGGAAACCCTGAACTTGTTCTACATAAATGTATATATCTTGGCTTCAATTGTTCAGAATTACACTTTATTTTCTCATCTCCTTCTCCTTCAATCATGTTAGCAAATATAGGTATTTTGGGGTAAAAACACCCATTATTATCCCCTTTGTTCTGCAACTAGAAGTTTTAAACAGACAGCGCCTACTCCTAAATTAAAGTTTATCTTCCATCTGCTGAGACGAATATGTTAATGCAGGTACTTTTATTTTGATTCTTTTAATGTGGATTATGGTTAAGTTTAACATATTGTCATGCTTTGATACAGCAGTTTGAGTTATGATACCATAATTCTGTTTAGCCATGACAAGATTCACTCTTATTTACACAGTGTTTTGGACACACCAAGGATTTTGTCATTTTTACATTTTAATATATACCTGAGTGAATCTTAAACTACCCTTGGATTTTTTAAAAAATATTTATTTATTTTTATTATTTATCTTGCATAAATATATCCTAGTTTTGATATAATTTTTACATTTTCTGAAAACTTTTAATATTTTTTGACGTTTCAACAAAGATAAAATCAAGATGACATTTAAATTGATAAACAGAAGGGTATGTTAAGGCATTACGTTCCTGCGTTATATCACCAATGTTGAGGTGTGCGGGGGGTCGTTCTTCTCGCTTGTTTGCTTCGTTTCTGCGTTTGTTCAGCTTTTTCTCCGCGCTGGATCCACACTTTCTGTCACCAGTGTTTTGTTTTGAATATTGCACTGCTGTCTCCTATGTGATGGGGACTTTTGGTATGCATTTGTGTGTATGTATGTTGGGGTATGTAACAGTGCGGTAGCCCGTTACCACTAAAGTGCATGCATTCCGGCACTAATTCAGATGTTCTCACCAGACTGCATGCAGCCTTGGACCAAATACAAATGAAGCCAACAGTATAATTTCTCAACACGTTTTAATTTACGCACACAAACGTTTGAATGCCATCGTCACCGACACCGCCATCTGCAAGACACAAATAAGAAATATTGCGTTAATATTCTTGCCCTCAGGCCGGCCGGCTGAATGTGAGGATATGATAGATTTTAACAATGTTTTACAAACAAATTGAAACAACAGCAAGCTTACCTTGCAGTGTTGTTGACTTCCTGGTGTGACTGGGGAGAGAACCCGACGGAAAGTTGGGAAGGACATTTGAGCTTTGGGGGGTGTGGTGTCATAGGCAGGGGATTAGTGAAGTGTGCGGGATTAGGGGAGTGTTTGGTGCTCATGAGTGATTATTGTTATTTATGCTGCGATATGATTTCAAAAAAAAATTATATTTACATAAAACTTTGTATTAATGTATGAAATGTTTTAAGTGATGTTTGTTCAGAGGATGTATATTTGTATAGATAATTGTTTACGGTGAAAGACAATGGGTTAGGCTAGCAGGGTGAAGTACCTGTTCATGTCCGGAATGGAGTCAGAATGGTCTGAGGTGAGACAGAGCCAACACCTGCTGACAGACCTAATAGGTTGGGTAAGCCAGATTTGTTATTTAGTTTGATTATTGAAGTTCAGTTGTATATTTTGATTTTGGGAAGTTTAGTTAATAGTTGAAAATTACTATTTGGAGTTTTCTTTTTCCTTTTCTTTATTTATATTATTATTATTATTGTTGTTTTTTTTCTTTTTCTCCAAACTGGCAGTGTTGATCTGCTGCCAAGGCTAAATAAAAAGACCATCTGATGTCACTTTTTGAAATCTGAGACACTGCCTCCCTTTTTCCAACGCCGTGAGGTTGTCCTGACTTGTGATGGCGAGATGAAGCCTCATGGAGCACTGAAGCTTTCTCCCAAAGTGGTTCACTAATGGGTGACGCTTCTTGACGCTTCATCTGCTCACTACGCCATCTACTGGACAAAAAGTGTAGAACAGGCAAAATTATCGCAAATCCTATTATCACAGTGACATATCAATAGAGGAGGCAGCGAAGGCAACATCAAAATGAATCATGATGGGCACCCTCGCACACAGTCAATTCTATTCCCATGCTTACTGCGATACTCCTACCGACCGAAGCCTGCAAGAAGCTACACTCTGTACTATGCTAGTGGATATATATACCACTGCCACTGTATTCATTTCTCAGTCATGTTGCTGGCAAGTCGATGTCTTCATGGTACATTATTCATCATTTTAATTGAACATAAGTTGTTATAACATGAAATAATTTAGATTTCTTTTTGGAAAGTGCTTCCTAAAACAAACAATGATAAGTTTATTCAGCTGTTGATATCGTCATTGAGACAGCAAGTGTTTCTGGGTATGTCCAAAATTCCATAGACCACCCTAGTGACGATGCCCGCGGCTCTGCCGCGAACCACTTCATGAACCGGTCACGAGGTACGGCCGGCTGGCGAGGCTTCCGACGTGATCGCATACGTCATCAATACACGCCTCGACACGCACTGCACAAAATAATTCCTCCATTACTCGGCACACGCCTCGAAGCATCGGCACAGAATGTCACATCACTAGTCCTGACTACAGGGTACTTTGTCATGGGTGGGACCACTCCCTCGGCTCTTTGTGGCTATGTGAATTACAGCAGCTCAGGCATGGTGAATGATTGACAATAATGTAAATTCCAGTAGTACTGGATTAGGCTCACCTGTAAGATTCATTAGTTGGAACATCAAAGGAATGGGAAATCCGATTAAAAGATCTAAGGTATTTAGTCATTTAAAACATCTAAACTCTAATATAGTGTTTTTACCGGAGACACATCTTCCAAATAAGGATCATAGACTGTGATACCCCTGGGTAAGTCAGGTTTTCCATTCCACCTTCAATTTCAAAGCAAGAGGGGTTGCCATTCTGCTTGGTAAAAGAGTACAGTTTTCATCCACTAATGTCATTGGAGATAAATATGGAAGGTACATCATTGTTTCGGGTACATTATTGCATATTAAGGTTCTGCTGGTAAATGTTTACGCTCCAAATTTTGATGACCCAAACTTTGCTAATAATTTAGTGAACAGCCTGCCCTCTCTCAACACACATTTATTGATCTTTGGAGGCGATTTAAACTGTGTATTTGACCCCTCATTAGACCGCTTTAACCCTTGAAATTTATTTCAGTCGTCTATGTCTAAAGCATTCCTAGATTTCATGCTTCATAATGGCATCGTGGATCCTTGGAGATTTCGGAATCTTTCCTCTAGAAAATTTTTTTTTTCTCATTTACACGGTTCCTATTCTAGGATTGATTTTTTTTTTATAGATAACACTCTTAATCCATGTGTTATTGATACAGATTATTTAAGTATAGTTATTTCAGATCATACCCCGGTAACATTAGATATGCAATCAGCGACTTATCGACGCAGCCCTCCACCTTGGAGATTTAATTCCCTTCTGCTTGCAGACAACAAATTTTGTCGGCTTATCTCTACTGCTATTGATGAATTCCTTGAGTTTAATCAGTGTGCATTAACCTCTTGTTCATTGATTCATGTAACAAAAAAATTAAACTTTAAAATTTCTGAGCTTTCTGCAGCAATACATAGACTTGACCAGAGTTGTGCTCTGAATCCATCTCCTGATTTAATTAAGCAGCGGCTAGATTTACAAGCTGAATTCAACCTTGTTACCACTAAAGAAGCAGAGCATTTATTATTACACACCCATGGTTCATATTATGAACATGGTGATAAACCAAGCTGTTTCTTGTCCTATTAGTTAAAGCGACAGACTGCTTCTCGCTTGATATCCCAAATCAGAAATGTGTCCGACCATGTTACTACTGATCCCATAGAAATCAATGCAACTTTCAAAAATTTCTATTCCGAGCTGTATGATTCTAACTTTCCTACTGACATCACCGAAATGATGGAGTTCCTTGATGACTTTGAGTTTCCCGCCATTGTCCCTAGTTAGGCAGACGAATTGGATTCTCCCTTTTCCTTAAAGGAAATTGAAAATTCGATAATGGCACTACAGTCTAATTAGGCACCTGGTCCAAACGGTCTCCCTTTCGAATTTTATAAGGCATTTAGCAGGAGGCTAGCTCTGTTGCTCCTATCCACGTTCAATGAATCATTGAAATGTGGGGCATTACCACCTACTCTGACTCAAGCTTCTATATCTCTTCTTCTTCAGAAGGATAAGGATCCAACCTTTTGTGAGTCTTACAGAACACTGTCTTTGCTTAATGCAGATGCAAACATTCTGGCCAGAGCAGTTGCATTACGATTGGAGAAGGTATTGCCTCATATAATCTCAGAAGAACAAAATGGTTTCATAAAGGGACTTCAGTTATCTTCTAACATTCGGACTCTTTTTAATATTATTTATTTCAAACAGTCTTCTAAACTTCCTGAGATAGTTATATCCCTTGATGCGGACAAAGCGTTCGATAGGGTTGAATGGTCATACCTGTTTGTAATATTAAAAAAAAAAATTGGTTTTGGCGATAAATTAATTTCTTGGATTCATCTATTGTATACATTGTATACACTCAAGCTAGTGTACTAATGATGTCCACTCGGAATATTTTGCTTTTAAACATGGTACTCGCCAGGGTTGCCCACTTTCTCCCCTGCTCTTTGCTATTGCTATTGAGCCATTATCTATTTCTTTGTGATCATCTCCCACCTTTCAGGGAATTGTACGAAACGGAGTAGAATATAAGGTATCATTCTATGCTGATGATTTCTTATTCTATGTCACTGACCCTACTACATCCGTCTCTGCTGTTTTGAATATTCTTGATAAATTTAGTTTGTCCCCTGAAAAGGATCTAAAACTAAGAAAAAGTGAATACTTTCCTGTTAATGATCCTCTCTCTCAACACAATTACACCAGGCTGCCTTTCTGTTTTAGTCCAAACTGGGTTAAATATTTAGGCATTAATGTGACACGCTCTTGGTTCGACATTTACTTGGCTAATTTCACTCCTCTTGTTTCAAAGATAAAGTTAGATATTCAGCATGGGAGCAATCTTCCTCTATCATTAGTCGGCAGAATAAATGTAGTTAAAATGAATATTTTGCCCAAATTACTTTTTTTATTTCAATCTGTTCCTCTTTTTCTGCCTCAATACTTTTTTGCATCTCTTGATAAGATCATTGGTGCTTTTATATGGGGTGAGAAATCTCCAAGGATCCGCAAATCGTTTTTTCAAAGATGTAAAATTAGTGATGGTCTCGCTCTACCTAATTTTCAGTTTTATTACTGGGCTGCACACATTCAAAAACTCTGCCATTGGGTTAAATTTACTGAAATTTCTTGGTGTAAACTAGAACTGTCTTCCTGTAAGGCATCTTCATTGTTGGCATCACTTTACTCATCATTACCTGTTAAACCATCACATTACACTGACAACCTGGTTGGACTGAATATGCTTAAGATCTGTTATCAGGTCAGACATCAGTTTAAAATTAAAGGAAGTTTCCCTTTTAACTCCTATAAAAAAAAAAAACAAAAAAACAACCATAACCATCTTTTTCCTCCCTCATCTCTGGACCCATCCTTTTCTATTTGGTATGATAAAGGCATTAAATGCTTAAAGGATTTATATAAAGAAGGGGTTTTTGCCACACTTTCTAATTTGTCCTCATTATTTGGTCTTTCTACATCCCCATTTCTTTTGTTCCCTCCAACTTCATAGCTGCGTCGCAAAGGTTTCTCCAAATTTCCCTCATGCCCCTCCAGAACAGTCCTGGGATAAGCTGCTTTCTTAAACAAAAAAGGACTAATTGTTAGGAAGAGGTCAGGAGGACACCAGTTGCAGGATCCAAAGTGTTTATTAAAACACTGGGAGAAAATGGGCACACAGGCCAGAAACAAAACACCGTGCACATGCACTGAACAAATGGGAAAACTAAAGTACACTGCCCAAGGCAGGGGGAAACAGAAGTACACACTCCAAGAGTGGCTAAACTAGAAAAACAAAAACTGAACCTAACTAGACTGACGGACACACTGGGAGACTTTAACAGGGGGCAGACAAGACGTGGGCGCAACAAAAAGCAAGACTCGGGAATCATACACAGGAAAAACTCGGAAGGCACAAGGAGCTGAGATTTCACCATGCAGATCAAGTCTAGCAAACTTCCGTCTAATGTCTCCTCCCATCTCTGCCAAATTTATAGTCACGAGAGGAGGCGGGGACTCGGAACGCAATCTCGAAAGGAAACAGAAACACATGGGATTAATAAACAAATTAACGAGGACCGGGTAAACCATAATGACTCGAGACAAGACGCTGAGACCATCAATCAAACTAAACAGTTTAGATTAAGGTAATCTAAACGTGACGAGTAAAAAGCACCACGAGGAAACAAAGGAAAGCACAGCTTTAAACGCAGTTAATCAGGGAAAGCTTAGGCAGGAATTACTGAAGCTAGAAACACTCGCACCCGCTAATGAGTTAATAAAGGTTAATACTACGTGACGAAATATTTACAATCACCCTCAAATAAGTGCTGGTTAGTACGGTTAGTAGTTATCCTATCAGAGAACACATTCACTCAGTTTAGCGAGACCCAGAATTAAGCACTGGTGGAAACAATGAATGAAATACCACAGCCGAAACCGAAAGAGGAAACGTGATTGGACAACGAGACGCAGGCATGCTGAAGGCTGTCACGCGACATCACTGGAGATTGGCAGAGAGGGAATCGATCATCAGACGGCAGAATGAAAGCTGAAAAATAAAACGAAAGTAAGCACAAAAAGCACAAAGACAACACACATGAGGCAGAACCATAACACTAATTTCCAAATTATACAATCTTATTTCATCATTAAACACCCAGTCAGTTGATGGCATCAGGTATGCTTGGGAGAAGGAATTAGGCATTCAATTAGAGAATGAGCTTGTGGAAAAGGTCATAGCTAATGTTAACTTCACCTCTTCTTGTGCACGTCTTGGCCTTATTCAATTTAAGGTGGTTCTTAGAATTCATTTTTCTCAATCTAAATTGTCTGAAATATTTCCAGATGTGTGTTGTGTGTGCATGTATTCTGGGGCGAGGGTGGGGGGAATTGGGGATTAGCTGATGTCAGTATCTGTGTTGGGGAAGTGCTAACTGTTATGAAGATAAGGGTAACTTTAGGAGGGGGAAGGGAATCTGTCTATCTTCTTCCATTATCACGCTTTTTCATTTGTTGTGTGTGTCCGTTTATATGTATGTGTTATATGTGTGTGTCATGTATGTATGCTTTCCCAGTAATTTCAAATATAGGACTACAGCAATAATATGGTCTTGGTTGACTTGAATGATGATTGAGATGTCCAATACTGCATTGATGATTTTAATAATATTACTTGTAAACTATATGACCCTGAACATCTTAAATGCTTAAGTGCTAGAAATAACTTCTCAGTGATGCATTTCAACATCAGAAGCTAAACAAAACACCATAATCACTTAGTTTCCTCACTTTCTATTACAAACTGTAGTTTTGATGTTATTGCTTGCAGTGAAACTTGGTTAAATGATAGGTCATACACTGATACTTTAAACTTGGATGGTTACAAGTTTTATAAAAAAAAAAAACAGACTTGGGAGAGCTGGCTGAGGTGTATGCTTATATGTAAACTCCAGACACAATGCTAATGTTTGTGATCATCTAGTCCTGGATGATGATCACTCTGACTCCCTTTTTATTAACATCAAATTAGACAACAGTACAAATCTCATCATTGGAGTGATATATCGTACCCCCGATTCAAATCTAAATACTTTTTGGGATAAATTAGAAGAAAATTTATGTGTATTAAACTGTATTCTTCTTGGTGACTTCAATATAGATATTAACAAGGATGATGCTGCCAAAATGATTTCAGAAATACACTACAAACATCCTCTTTCTTTCCGACGATAAACACTTATACCAGAGTCACGCAATCTTCCAAGTCTATCATCGATAACATTGTAACAAATATTCACAATACTAAGCTGGAGTCTGGTGTGGTCCTGACTGACATATCTGACCACTTTCCCATCGTGTTGTTCCTTAACCTTGCAAGTAAATCACCCCCCACCCCAGCTGTAACATAACAACTAAAGTTTTGAGTAATAGAACTCTGCAGCAGCTGTGTGAATGCCTGGAGACCAAAGCATGGGAAACCGTATATGGCGCTTGTGATCCAGACACTGCATATGACAGTTTGTTACACAAAATAACTGATGCTATCAATAACACTATTCCAGAGAAGACTGTCATGTGCAGTAGTAAAGATCAAAATCCCTGGCTTACAAAAAGGTTATTGAACTCCAGAGGTCGCGTTACACTTTCTGATTGTCCATCATTGTGACGGACAGGGGCATAAAAATTCCGTCATAATCAATTATTATCCATCATTGTAATTTTATTTTTTAAAATGATAATCGTTTATTTTTTTTTATAAAATAAACAGAATAATTTATAGATTACGCATTAGCTGATGCCGACAGTGATTCATGTAGACACACATTGCGCACTGTGTTAAATACAGCACTGCGTGGATTTTCGAACTTACTGCTGTATGAATTTTATAAAACCTCACAAATGATTTCTCCCCCCACACAGTAACAGTGCGCAAATGAACAATGCTTTCAGTTATTGCTGGGCTTCACTAAGCCGAACAACCGCAGTCTCGCTAAGCGGTCCTACGAAGCTGCTTATCAACTCGTTATGTCAACCAAGGCTTTCCCAACCAAGATATCTGCGTGTTCACATAACAGAGATGGCGTTTGTAGCATATGACCAATCGTCTACCGGCAGCAGAGCAGAATATTTTACAAATGAAGAGCAAATGATCATAGGCCTGTTACAAAAATATGAGGAATACAGGATCATACCAGAGATGCTAAGTCTGACGCATTCGGCTTGAGCCTCTCGCCTCTTAGTGGCGTTCACGTTCCTGTGCCGTAGTCAGCAATTATTCAATCAATGCGAACTGAAGAAATTCACTCGCAGAATACAAGTCATTGCACATTAAGTTAATCAGTTTCACATGCATTACGGAGGATTTCCCCACTAGTGACACGGAAATTGATTATGACTCGGGAATTCTCACGCTTGTCTTTACTGAAGGATTGAAAGCAATGGAATTGCATAAAGACGTTTCAAATGGTCTTATTTCATTTAAACTATTTAAACGATCACGAAACACATGCATTGTTTCCAATCCCTGAGTAAAGAGAAGCACGAGAAGTCCGGAGTCATATTCGCTTTCCATAGTGAGGTCCACCTTCACGCAAGTGAAACTGAAACTTCAATGCACAAGGATTTTAATTCCGTGTGAGAATCTCGTTAATAAGCGTTCAATGAATAATTGCGGACCGGCGAATAAGCCAAAAAAATGCGTGAGACCTACGCCGAATGCGTGAGACTTGGCATCTCTGTTATACAGATCAAAGACAATGCTCGAGACAATATGACAACCACCACCAGTTGGACGGGGGTGTGAATTACATTCTGTCAAAATGACGAACGGCCTTCAAAATATTAAGTCATTTAAAAAAAAAAAATCCGTCAATGACGGAAAATATTCGGTTAACGCGACCGCTGTTGAACTCCATAAAAACTAAAAACAAACTTTACAAGCGATACATTAAAAACCCTACTGATAATAACAAAAATAAATATAATATCTATAGAAATAAGCTCACCCGCAGAATAAGAAAGAGCAGACGCAATTATTATACAGAACATATAAATGCTGCCATAGGAGATTCTAAAATGACCTGGTCAATATTAAACAAAGTCCTCAACAGGGGCTAGAACTCATTGGTGCTCCCTGACCCTGCAAATGGGTACATTAACTGATCTCGCTGACAAATTTAATAATTATTTTGCCTCCATTGGTGAAGACCTTGCCAAAAAAATTAGCCAACCTCAGGGGGTCTCCTTCAAATCCTACTTCTCTGGTAATTATCTACACTCTTCCCTCATGAAACCTACTGATAGAACAGAACTTTATAAAATAATTACAAATTTGAAAAGCACTCGCACAACTGGAGTTGATGGAATTTAAAGTAAAATTCTGACAGCAATTACAAATTCAATTGTAAAACCATTAGCAGATTGCATCAACCTATCATTTCTTCCTGGTGTTGTACCAAAAATGACCAACATTACCAAAGTTGCAATATTCAAATCTGGTGATAAAAATAATTTTTGCAATTATCGTCCTATATCTGTTCTACCTACTCTCTCAAAGGTATTTGAGAGAGTAGTGTACAACAGATTTAGTGACTATCTACACAAGCTAAATATTCTCACTGGTTCCCAGTACGGTTTCAGGAAAAAGAGTACAACATGCATGGCAATATTGGATCTTCTAGAAAAAATTAACAATGCCATTGACTAAGGTGATTGTGGAATTGGAATTTTCCTGGACCTTTCAAAGGCTTTTGACACAATCGACTTTGAAATATTACTTGAAAAGTTGCACCATTATGGCATCAGAGGATCTGTACTCAACTGGTTGAGGAGTTATCTATTCGGAAGGCAACAATATGTTCTTATCAATGATTATAAATTTTCTTATAAGGATATCAAATATGGGGTCCCCCAGGGTTCAATTTTGGGGCCATTGCTTTTTATCCTGTACATTAACGACTTTGTAAATTCATCTAAAATTCTACATAAGGTTATATTTGCTGATGATACAAATCTGTTTTTGTCACACAAGAACCTAATTGTATTACAAGACCTACTAAATGCATAATTACAGAAAGTTGGTACCTGGTTCAAATGTAACCAATTATCTCTCAACATCAGTAAGACAAATTATATTGTGTTTCAAGCAAATATGAATATAATGCATACAAATAATATCTGTCTCAAAATAAATGACAAGGAGTTAGAAGTGGTAAGTTCCTCAAAGTTCCTGGGGGTCTTCATAGATGAGTCATTAAATCTCAGATGTCACATAGCACACTTGATATCCAAATTATCCAAATGTGTTGGATTATTCTACAAAATAAGATACTTCCTCCCATTATCTGCTCTCCTGACCCTTTACAAAACCCTGTTTGAGCCACATATCAACTACTGTTATGTCATATGGTGCAACACCTTCCCCAGTCATCTTACAAAACTCGAAAGTTTACAAAAGAAGATACTAGCTGTGTCATGGGCCAGGTACAATGCACCCTCACGCCCTCTGTTCCTTCGCTATGGTCTCCTTAGGCTTACAGAGTTAAATGTGCATCAAAATGCTTGTATGATGTACCAAGTAGTACATAATATGAACAGCAGATTATCTGAGCTCGTTCCAGTCTATAGTCCTCTGCATGCTCATGATTCTAGAAAGAAACATCTTATCATTGGTAAAAAAAAAAGAAAACTTAAATGTACCAGCTTGAGCATTACATGCAGGGGGCCGCGGATTTGGAACGAACTCGATGAGAACATGAAAGTGTTGAAGCCCATCGCCACCTTTAAGAAGATGCTGAAGGACAAATTGCTAAGATCATATATCTAACTATCATGTGGTACCTATTATCTATCTGATCTGGGAAAGATGTGGTGTTAAGTGCTATATGTTGTGTTTGTGTCTGTATTTGTCCTGTTATTATAATTAATGTTTATATATGTTCTCAGGCTCCCTCCTAAAAGCTTTTGATTGCTTCTCTGGGATGCCTGATTCACACATGATCCTGTAACTTCAGTTATGCTCTGTAGATAATGTGTATGCCTGTGTGAATAAATAAATAAATAAATAAATCTCAATCTGAATCTGATGTTGAAGACAAATGCAACAGATGTCAGGGTTCTCCAGGTCATCTGAATCATGTTTTTTTTCTGTCCAAACCTGCAAGATTTTTGGCTAGGCTTTTTTAACATTATATCGACCGTTCTTGGAGTCACTATACAAAGTAATCCACTGACTGCTGTATTTGGAATTTCAAATAACTCAATCACTTTAACTTCCCTGCAGAAAGACCTTATCACCTTCTCATCATTAATAGCAAGACATACAATTTTATTACATTGGAAGTCCATTAAAGCCCCTTATATTTCTCAGTGGCTCAATGAAATTGTGTTTTTTATAAAACTGGGAAGAATAAAGTTCACTTTAAAACCTTTTAAGTTTTTATATCTAACAACAAGGAACTACAGGTGTTGCCTGATTGAATACAGGTCTTCTTTCACCATGGTTTACATATTCACTTTGAATATCCGCTGGTCATGCTGAGCCGAGGGGTGGGGGTGTGTGCATGTGTAAGTATGTAGGTATGTATACTACTCAAAATTTGATAGGGATCATAGGAATTTTTTTGTGATATGACATGCAAATTTGGTAACTGCCACTGATGAACAATATATTGGATAAATGACATGCAGTCAGACACAAAACACATTTGCACGTGCATTTCATGACATTAAATGAGCGTGCAGCCTCACATTTTGGCTTTGACTAACACTTCACCATTTCAACTCAGACGTGTGTGTTGCTTGTTGGTGAAAATTTGGAAGTTCCCAAATTTTTTGCATTACATTTAGCAATAACAATGTCTCCTCAACGTCTTAGATGTCGATTGACTTCAGAGCAATTGGGAAGATGCATCGGAATGCTTGACTCTGGCTTCTCACAACGTCACGTTGCTAATGCACTTAACGTCAGCCAAAGCGTTGTGAACAGAGCGTGGAACCGGCATCAAACGTTTGGCACAGCAGCACACCGTCATGGGGGTGGTCGTCAGAGATCGACTACACAACGACAAGACCACTTTCTCACACTTCAGGCACGACGTCATCCTTTCTGGACAGCCACCACCCTACGAAATGACCTTCATAACGCCTCGGGGGTCAGGGTATCCACTCAGACGATACGGAATCGTCTTCATACTGCCGGCCTCAACTCAAGAAGGCCATGTGTTCAAATTCCACTGACCTCGCGTCATAGGCGTGACCGTTTGGATTGGGCTCACGATCGTGTCACATGGACACACAACGATTGGGCTCCAGTTCTCTTTACTGATGAGTCCCGATATTGCTTGGACTTTACTGACAGGAGGCAACGGGTGTGGCGAAGACAACAAGAGCGATTTAATGATGCCTACATCAACGAACACGGCCGTTATGGTGGCGGATCAATTATGGTCTGGGGAGGAATAAGCAGGAACGGCAGAACGGACCTGCATGTCATGGGGAGAGGGACGATGACAGGGTGCGGTACAGGGATGAGATCCTCAATGTGTACGTAAGACCATACGCTGGTGCTGTTGGCCCTGATTTCATCTTGATGGATGATAACACCCGTCCCCATCGTGCTAGGGTGGTGAATCAATTCCTAAAGCAGGAGACAATTGTCCGCATGGACTGGCCCGCGCGTTCGCCGGACCTAAACCCTATCGAGCATGTGTGGAACATGCTGCAGGTCACCATTTCCGGTCGTAGGGCACAACCCACAACTCTAGAAGAGCTCGGAAATGTCCTTGTTGAAGAATGGAACAACATTCCAATTGCAAGCATCCGGGTTCTGATTGACAGCATGACCCGACGTTGTCAAGCCGTCATTCAAGCTAGGGGAGGCCATACCCGTTATTGACATTAACTGTGGTAATGAAACATCAAACGAACACTGTCTGTTTTCACTTTACATGTCAGAGGTGAAACCATGAAGTGTTAAGTGAAAGCCAAAAAGTGTGAGGCTGCACGCTCATTTAATGTCATTAAATGCACTTGCAAATGTGTTTTGTGTCTGACTTCATGTCATTTATCCAATATATTGTTCATCAGTGGCAGTTACCAAATTTGCTTGTCATTTCACAAAAAAATTCCTATGATCCCTACTAAATTTTGAGTAGTATATGTATGTGTATGTGCATATAAATGTATGTAATTGGCTGTGGTTGAATTTTCAATGTGTGGGATTTCAATTTCTGTTCTCCTGGGATTTCTTCCACCGCATAATTGCTTTATGTTTTTAGGTCACCTGAGACGAAGTCTAGTGACCTATTCTAATCGCCTTTTGTCCGTCGTTGTCCCTAAACAATTTACATTTTCGACTTCTTCTCAGAAACCGCTGATCCGATTAAATTTTGCAGAAACCTTCCTTGTTCAAATATGCACCAAAATTGCAAATTATATGGTGCCCATCCCCAGGGGCTCTGAGGGGCGGGGCTAAAAGTGATCAATACATTTTCGACTTCTACTCAGAAACCGCTCATCTGACTTAAATAAAATTTTGCAGGAACCTTCCTTAGTCAAATATGCACCAAAATTATGAATTATATGGTGCCCACCCACAGGGGCTCTGAGGGGCGGGGCTAAAACTGGTCAATACATTTACGACATATTCTCAGAAACTGCTCATTCAATTTCAATAAAATTTTGCAGAAACCTTCCTTGGTCAAATATGCACCAAAATTGAGAATTATATGGTGCCCACCCACAGGGCCTCTGAGGGGCAGGGCTAAAACTGGTCAATACATTTCCACATATTCTCAGAAACTGCTCATTCAATTTCAATAAAATTTTGCAGAAACCTTCCTTGGTCAAATATGCACCAAAAGTGTGAATTATATGGTGCCCACCCCCAGGGGCTCTGAGGGACGAGGCTAAAAGTGGTCAAATTGGCTGAAATTTTTAAAATCTTCTTCTCCAGACCCAGATATGCTGGAAAACAATACTCTTCATAGATGGAAGGCTCTTGAGGTGCTTTATCAAAATTGTTCACTTCAAGACCCTCGAGCTCCACGTTTGCCCCTGGAGAGGGGGTGAAATTTACTATAGTTTATATAGGAAAATGATACTTTTGGGTATATTTTGTTCCTCTTCTACTGGAAATCATTCAAACTTGATTGGCATCATAACCATGAGATGACAGTTTGACACTATGACATTTTTGACCCTGTCTCTTCCCCAGGGGCTGAGGGGTGGGGCCTAAATGGGGTCATATTGCCAAAAAGTTCAACAGGTTAAGAAGAATGTTTCTTTGCGTGCAGTTGCAAGTAATTGAGGGATTTCATCATCTGCAGTCCATAATATCATCAAAAGATTCAGAGAATCCGGAGAAATCTCTACACCTAAGCGGCAAGGCCGAATACCAACATTGAATGCCCGTGACCGTCGGTCCCTCAGGCGCCACTGCATTAAAAACCCACCCCATTCTGGAAAGGGTATTGCCATGTGAGCTCAGGAACACTTCGGAAAACCATTGTCAGTTAACACAGTTCGTTGCTACATCTACAAGTGCAAGTTAAAACTCTACCATGCAAAGCGAAAGCCATTTATCAACAACACCCAGAAACGCCACCGGCTTCTCTGGGCCTGAGCTCATCTGAGATGGACTGACGCAAAGTGGAAAAGTGTGCTGTGGTCTGACGAGTCCACATTTCAAATTGTTTTTGGAAATCATGGATGTTGTGTCCTCTGGGCTAAAGAGGAAAATGATCATCCAGACTGTTATCAGCGCAAAGTTCTAAAGCCAGCATCTGTGATAGTATGAGAATGTGTTAGTGCCCATGGCATGGGTGACTTGCACATCTGTGAAGGCACCATTAATGCTGAAAGGTACATACAGGTTTTGGAGCAACATATGCTGCCATCCAAGTGACGTCTTTTTCAGGGACGCCCCCACTTATTTCAGCAAGACAATGCCAAGCCACATTCTTCATATGTTACAACAGTGTGGCTTCATAGTAAAAGAGTGCGGGTAATAGACTGGTCTGCCTGCTGTCCAGACCTGTCTCCCATTGAAAATGTATGGCGCATTATGAAGCGCAAAATACGGCGACAGAGACCCAGTACTGTTGCGCAACTGAAGTCATTCATCAAGCAAGAATGGGAAAGAATTCTACCTATAAAGTGTAATGGCCGGAAGAAGTAGGAGGCCAAGTGCAGCGACAAGAGAGAAGCGAGCAGCATGGACACAAAACAAACACAGAATAATACAGACCACCGGAAAGTGCTCGCGCTTCCAAGGACGTATAATAGTCCGAAACACTGAAGCAAAGCGAGAAAGGAATAAGGGAGAAGAAACTCCAAAAATAACAAAGATAGAAAGTCAAACAAATCCTGACTACAGATATCTTCAGCTATAGTGCATAGCTACAAACAGACACTCTAGCAAAGGCGGTGTGGCGAACCTCCGGCTTATGTCGAGTCTGGGGAAGCGCCACCCCAGTTCAATCAGCCAGCTGGGTAAAGAATCCGATTGAACAGGAATTTGATCTCGTCCCAGGATGACAGCCACAAAGAAAAGTCCAAAGCACACGCACAAACATCCAGAACCATGTCATAAAGCTTCTACAATTAGTGTCCTCAGTTCCCAAACGCTTATGGAGTGTTGTTAAAAGGAGAGGTGATAAAACACAGTGGTAAACATGCCCCTGCCCAGCTTTTTTGGAACCTGTTGCAGGCATCAAATTCAAAATGAGTGAATATTTCCAAAAAAAAAAATAGTTTCAGTTTGAACATTAAATATCGTGTCTTTGTAGTGTACTCAATTAAATGTAGGTCAAAAAGGATTTGCAAATCATTGGATTCTGTTTTTATTCAGGTTTTACACAACATCCCAACTTCATTGGAATTGGGGTTTGTACTTTTCAGCATTGATAGTGCCTATCCAGATGTTTAAGCTGCCCACACCATAGGCACTAATGCAATCCCATACCATCAGAGATGCAGGCTTTTGAACTGTGCACTAATAACAAGCTGGATGGTTCTTCTTAAGTCAACACAACAGGGCCTCTGGTTTCCAAAAAGAATTTCAAATTCTGATTCATCTAACCACAGAACAATTTTCCATTTTGCCTCAGTCCATTTTAAATGAGCTTTGGCCCAGAGAAGACAGCGTTTCTGGATCCTGTTCACATCTGGCTTCATCTTTGCAAGATACAGCTCTAACTTGCATTTGTGGATTGCACGGTGAATTGTGTTCACAGCCAACAATTTCTGGAAGTGTTCCTGAGCCCAGGCAGTGAATTCCAGTGCAGAATCATGCTTGTTTTTAATACAGTGCTGCTTGCAGGCTAAAGATCATGAGCATGCAGTTTTGACCGTCGGCCAGGTCCCTTGCGCACAGCGATTTCTCCAGATTCTCTGAATCTTTTGATATTATCTACTGTAGATGGTGGGATATTCAAAGTCTTTGCAATTTTATATTGAGGAATGTTTCTCTGAAATTGTGCCACAATTTTTAGACAGTTTTTTGCAGATAGACCTTTGGTGAACCTCTGCTCATCTTTACCCCTGAGCGACTCTGCCTCACTAAAATGCTCTTTTTATTCCCAATCATGTTACTGTGACGTAGCGTTCCGGAACCACACGCAAGAGGGAAATCCAAAAAAAGTATGCCTTTAATGAAGTCCAAGTTAAAAAAAAAAAAAAAACCCCCACCACACACACCACCACTGCCAAGCCACAATACGAAATCCAAAAACAGTGTCGACTAGACAGGGGTCAGAACCAGGAAGGCAGATGAGCAAAGGTACATAGATGGTAGGCAAAAAGTCGTAATCGATGAACAAAGCCAAGGGTCATACACAGGGCATCCAAACACAGAAATCGTGGTCATACAAAAATAGGTCAAAATCCAAAAAGACAAAACAATACAAGAAGGGCTATGGCAAGAATCGTAGTTGGACAAACCAGTCGAAGAAAAACAATACTCAATGGCATACAAGGCACTCTACACAAAGAAATATTGATCAACATTCTGACAAGGAGCTGGCTGTGAAAAGACTGCTTAAATAGACGGGAGGAAAGTCACATGCTATGCAAGGAGCAGGTGTACTGGATCAGACTAATTACAACGGGAAATCACATGAGGGAAACCCTAACCACGAAAATTGGCGAACGCCAAGACACGGACGGGAATCACACAGACAGCCTATGACATTTAAACAGCTCCGGTCAAGGAGTTCTAAGTGCACAGATAACGAGTGCAGGAAAGTAATTAAGCACGTGCGAGATCTCGCAGAAAAGCAGGGGAGATAGTTAAAGCTGAGCAAGAGGCGGAGACTAGAACAGGGCGATTGCTGAGAGGGAATTAGTATTAATTAGTACCGGTGCAACTTTACAGATTTAACTAGAGTGCTCATTAGTAAGTTAGTAATCTATATACATGGATTAGTTGTTCGTAGACTATGATACAAAATACAAACGTTAGTTTTGTTAGTAATCAGAACAGTAAGGCGAAGGAAGTAAACGAGAATCGAAGGAATACGTTAAACACCAGAATACATTTAAATCACCCGAAGTGAGCACACAGACCGGGAAGACGGACTGAACCAACTAGATCACAAGACAGGGGAGACAAGTGCAATGGAACTGAGAAATGGAATGAACTAAAAACCTGAGGATTTCAATAACCAAAAAGAATAAATCAAAGACAAAATCATGAACACTGAACATGAACATAAACATGACCAAAAACCATAACCATGACAGTTACTGACCTGTTGCCAATTAACCTAATTGGTTGCAAAATGCTCCGACAGCTTTTTTTTATTCGTACCATTTACTTTTGTTGCCCCATCCCAACTTTTTTGCGGTGTGTTGCTGCCATCAAATTCAAAATGAGCCAATATTTTTCATGAAGTGGTAAAATATCTCACTTTCAACATCTGATATGTTGTCTATGTTCTTCTGTGAATAAAATATGGGTTTATGGGATTCACAAATCATTGCATTTTATTTACATTTTACACAGCATCCCAACTTTTTTGGAATTGGGGTTGTAGTTTGATGGTGGGAAAGTTCCCAAATATGAGGGAAAACCACATTTCCAACAGTATCATTCACTTAACAGAGTCCAAAAAGTCACTTGCCGCCTTTAAAAAATTTGGATTTTGGGGGCCCTGCTCTCACCCCTCTGATGTCTCTTGGTGATTCTGGCTGCTGAATCCTGATACATGGGCCAGAATACACCAGCACATAAAATTTTAGCTTCCTATCTCTATTACTCGAGAAGTTATGGTCTTTCCGAAATGGTACAAAACTAAATTAGTGAAAAAAGAGCGTGGCACCCAAATTTCAAAAGGGCGCCACATGAAAACCATCAGCGATATTGGCTCAAAACTTGGGATTCTTCTGTGTGGTACCATAAAGTAGCTTTGAGCAAAATCTGAGAGGTTTCATGTCCAAGGCACCTCAATATTGGCTGATGTGACATGGAATGACAGTCACTGTCCTTTAAAATTTCCAGGTGAGTGGCTATAAGCTCACCTAGGAATTCAAGGTGGGTTTTTTTTTGCGGGCTTCGGGGCTCATTCCTAGACTGGGGCAACAAAAAGAATAAAAAGACTCAATGTCCACTTCATTTTTCGCAAGGAACTTCTTTGCTGTGATGGGCATGTTACTTCAGGATAGATTCATTCTGAGGTACAGGGCCCATGCTGATGCATAACAAGTTTACCTCTTACACCAAACATGCTGAGATTTTGAGAAGCATCCTGAACCCAACCTCACTCTCCAATATAAGCTTATACCTCTTAATGCAATTGCATGGGTCAAATAGAACTCTATCCTGAGAATAAAGAAACAAAGTGCAGATTTACAAAAAAAAAAATGTTTTTTTTTATTTAAAACATTTTTATCAAAAATTAAAGAAGGAATAAAATGAAAACAAAATCATCAGCATTATGAAATTGTCAGTTGCCTTACAGGGGCTTACCTCAATAGATGCTTAACCTAACATGGCTCAAAAGAATCAATGAATCACTATCAGAAATGGTAGTTGCTAGTTAGCTACATTCACAAACCATGCATGTGGACTAACCTGACCAAATTTGGAAACCAAAACAAACATCACTTTCTAAACCTTGTCCATTGTACCCACTGACGCTTCAGCCAAGTAACACTACGTGTGTCCACAGAAAATGAATTTCTGGGAATGAAAATTGTTAATTTATGCGCATATCTGCAGCAGAGAAACATTCTCAAAAGCCATGAGTCACCTCGCATTTTGTCGCTTAAGTCTCTTAATCCGACGTCAAACGTTCGCTTACCTCCATCACCATGGGCTTGCCGTTTACATTCTTCACTCTAGGAACATAATCCCTTTCGGAATGTCCCATTTTGCAAAAGTTTCTTCCCTAATGGCATGTCCCGCGGCTATGTTCGCCATCAACAGCCACTCCGAAGGCGAAAATGAAACTCTCAGGTGATTGGTTCAAAAAGGGTCACTTGGCATGGGTTGCCTAATCGCAGAATGGGTATCTCTCGCATTTGGTTTCCTAGTATCTATGTTGACTTGTTTCCATCTTTGCCACTACAAAACACTGTGGGCGCTACCATTCTGCATCAAGCGAAGTGTCTACCAGCGGAGTGTAACGATGGAGATGGAACCTGTCTAGTTTCTCACGACGCACACATTTTTTTCAAGCTTTGTTTTCACCTTACTATTTTCATAGTGTGGCGTCCGTCATCTGTCGTCCGTCGTCCGGAACATTATTTTTTCTTCTTTTTGGCCTGATGAATTTTCGTATAAATTTGCCATAACATACAGGGTGGCCCAAAAAAAACCCAACTGAAACATAGTGCAAAAACTAATTCACTTTAGTGAGATGGAGTAAAAACCCAACCGAATAGTTGAGAAGACAAGATTTTTATTTCATGTGGTTGAAAAGAAATAAATTTGGCAGGACAACTCCATCTCACTAAAGTGAATTAGTTTTTACACTATGTTTCGGTGGGGTTTTTTTAGGCCACGCTGTACTACTAAACCATATCTCCAGATGTTTTTTTTTTTTGGATTTTTGTCCGTTTAATGGTCCCTTGAAATTTTGGCCCCAGTGTTAAAGATATGACTGAGAAATTTGAAAAAATTATTTCTCAAAAACTGCCACATAATATTTTTTCTATATCAGGCAATCAACTTACCTTGGTACCCTCAATGTACAGTGCAAGCACCATTTTGATTGAATCGACGGAAGTGGGTCTTGGGTGGGCGCTGTATTTTATGAATATGCAAGATGGCCTGTGGAGGCCAAATGGTTGCAAATAGAGATTCAGTCAGTATTATCGACATATGGGAAGTCATATGTATATGACCTATATTTGGGCTATGTTAAAGTTGAACTCAGATGACTTTGAAAGGTCAAACTCGAGGTCTAGGAAAATATTTACAATGTTAAAAGATAGGACTTGAAATTTTTAAAAAGTGTTTCTCAAAAACTATCTGATAACGTTTTTTCTAAATCTGGCAATCATCTCCCCTTGATATACTTTTTATGGACAGTCAGAGTGCCATTTTGATTGAATCGACGGAAGTGGGTCACATGAGTGCGCTGTACTCGTATTGGGTCTTATGGAGAATGGGCAAAATTGCCAGTGGAAGGTACAACCCCAATTCCGAAATAGTTGGGACAAAGTGTAAATTGTGAATAAAATCAAAACACAATGACTTTCAAATCACACCAGCCAGTATTTTATTCACAGTAGAACAGAGATAACATAGCAAATATTGAAACTGAGAAATTTTACAATTTTATCCGCAAAATGAGCTCATTTCAAAAAATGGAAGTCACACATGAACATTCAACTTGATTGTTGACCTTTGAATGTCAAAATTGACATTATACAATTACAATGACTTGTGTTGCCAAAACGGTCACAGATGGAGCCTAGGTTTGTATGAGAGACATATAGGAAGTCATATATGAACTTTCATTTGGTGACCACCTTATTGACCTTCGAAGGTCAAATGTGATCTAGTGAAAATTCAATTACTTGTATCACTGAAATGGTCACAGATTGGAGTGTAGTTTTGTGTTAGACATCTAGGAAGTCACATATGAAGTCCATTTGCTGACCTCAACATGACCTTCTGTGACCTTTAAAGTTCACAATTGACATATTGAATTTTCAATTACTTGTATCGCCAAAACTGTTTCAGAGCTTAGGATTGCATTACATGAGGTCTTATAAATGTATGTGAACCTCAATTTAGTGACCTTGACATTAGGGGTGTAACAATTCTGAATCGAGATTTTTTTAAAGCGTAGTACCACCACATGCTGCCATGGGGCAAACATCCGAGCTTTCCCTTTTCCTTTATGAAACCCGATGCAGTTTTGAACGAAAGTGCCAAAGAAATGCTTCCGGACAAAAACTTGACTGACATCAGTATTTTTCGGCGACATGCTGCATGGTACCAAGTAAAGGACTACAGAATCATCTCCTTTTAACCAATTAGGCTACTCTAATCCTGTCCCTGTTTACTTTGCTCAATTAGCAAACAAACAGGGGATTCGCTTATTCACTTTGCCGAATGAGTAGAGCTGTATATTAAGATAGCATGTTTGATTGCCACATTCTGAAAGTTAAATGGCCATAGAACAGCACAGATTTGCAAGAAGGCGTATTTGGCCATTTCGTGTGATTGTGATAATTTATATTTCACATTCACGTTTCATCCGCTTTACAGAATGTTTTCCACCTTGTGTATTTTTTAGACGCTTGAAATCCAGGGCGATCTGAAAATAAATCTCTTTATTTTTATTTTATCATTATAGATCTAAAAATAATTCAATGAGAGATGAAATGCTGAGTTGGGATGTGGCAATGTTGAATGAGGATTTTTTAAAGTGTGATGAGACCATTTGCAGTCATGGGGTGTGTAGGCAGTCGCGTGTAATTTCTTGAAACGTACACACCTGAAGCGGCTTAAACGATTTAAAATGCCGGCGGGAAGAAGCCTGAGTTTAGTTTTCGCTAATTGCAGGTGCTCCCCCCTTCCCTCAATCTGCTCCCATGTACTTGGCCTAAATAACAATCAAGCAATTTCAGTAGCCTATAATGATTAAGATGTGATGGTGAAAAGCAGACAAACCTAACTGGGCTACGGTGTTAGATTGAAAGAATGCCAATAATTTGAATAAATCTTCCTCTGAATTACATCTCTCGTTGTAGAATTTTAGGACATTATTCAAGATTAACTTAAAACAGATTTGTTATAAGATCGCCCTGGATTTTAAGTGTCTAAAAAACACACAAGGTGGAAAACATTCTGAAAAGCGGATGAAACGTGAACGTGAGATATAAATTATCACAGTCGCACGAAATGGCGTGGCAGTGGCAATCGTGCTCATGCAAATCTGTGCTGTTCTATGGCCATTTAAATTTCAAAATGCAGTAATCAAACATGTTGTCTTAATAAACAGCTCTACTCATTCAACTTAGAGTAAACAAATCCACCATTTAATTGCTAATCAAGCAAAGTAAAGGGGAACAGGTTTACTTTTCTTAGAGTTGCCTAATTGGTTAATAGGAGACGATTCTGTTTTCATTTGCTTGGGTCCTTTCAGCACGTAGCCGAAAAATACTGATGTCAGTCAAGTTTTTTCTCATGAGCATTTCTTGTGTCCTTTGATGTTTGGTACTTTTGTTCAAGACTGCGGCGGGTTTCATGAAGGAAAAGGGAAAGCTCGGATGTTCGCCCCATGGCAGTATGTGATGGTATTACTATTTTAAAAAAATTGCGATTCAGAATCGTTACACCCCTACTTGACATTGACCTCCAATGATTTAAAGGTCAAACTTCACATGAAATTTTCATAACTTGTATCATCACCATAAGATTGCTTGCCGGCAAGCTACAGGACCCTTAGTCCTACTTTTGTGAGGTGCGCGATTTTTTCCTCACCTGAATTTTTTTGAGGCGCGCTATGGTGTGCGCGCGCTCAAAAGTGCACCTTAAAAGACAGTGACTGGAATGACCCATGTGTGTTAGAGCGGCAGCTCTTTCTGGTTTGAAGGTTTCATTAGCTATAATACTGTTTTCACTTGATTTTGGTTTTGTCAGGTGAAGTCCGAAAGTTGGACTCCTTCCTAAATGAGCTGAATCGCAAGCCTCTTCCCCTTGAAGAGCCAGTGGGGCCCCCAGGAGAGCCAGGGGTACCAGGGTCTAAAGGGCCACCAGGGCAGAGAGGAGCCCCAGGACGACAGGGTCCTCGCGGGACACCGGGGAAGCCAGGTTACCCTGGAGAACAGGGTGAGAGTCTGGGGTCAGGTCTGAGTTCAGCAACACCTAAAAACAATATTTTGCATCTCTTTGAAGATAATCTGAAAGAATAATTCAAAGGAACATCATGGCAAGTAATGCAATTTGCTCGTTACGCACTATTTTATTTACAACTTCATCATGGTCTTTTTAACTAGCAAAGACCTAAAACATGTACGACAGTGTTTAGAGTTCAGTCCACATACCTGTTGGAGGATCATGATATTTGCCCCTCTTCTTTCATGTGTTATATTCCAGGACGTAGGGGGCTCGCAGGTGAGAAAGGCAGTCCTGGTGCCACCACAAAAGGGCCACATGGAGCTCAAGGATTTGCTGGTAAAGAATTTCATGGACCTTTTCACCATTCTGGTAAAAACTATGAATGTCACACTCAGATTATAATGTACACTATTTTTTTGCAAACAGGCCCTGCAGGGGAGTCCAGACTGGGGAAGCCGGGGCCACGAGGGGAGAATGGAAAGCCAGGGACTCCGGGACTCACAGGTGCTGTCGGACAGCCCGGAGAGATGGGCCCCGCTGGAACATGTGATAGCAGTGGCTGTCACAGAGAAAGGAATCCAGCAGGTAGGCTACATCATGCTTAGAGTGTCTTTAAAAACAGTGATGGACCTATTACTCTTTGTTTCTCATAACGTCTTTTGTGTGAGTCATTTGTGATTATAATATGACTTATATATACAATGCTGTGAAAAAGTGTTTGCCCCCATCCTGATTTCTTATTTTTTTGTAATATTTCAGATCATCAAACAAATTTTAATATAGACAAAGGCAACCCAAGTGAAGACAAAATGCAGTTTTTAATGATGATTTCATTTGTTGAGGGAAAAAACTATCCAAACCTACCTGGCCCTATGTGAAAAAGTAATTGCCCCCTAAACCTAGTAACTGGTTTTGCCACCCTCGGTGACAATAACTGCAATCAAGCGTTTGCGATAACAGGCAATGAGTCTTTCACATCTTTTCACACTTTTGGCCCACTCTTCTTTTAATTCAGCCACATTGGTTTCGAGCATGAATGGCTTGTGTAAGGTCATGCAACAGCATCTAAATTGGACTTAAGTCCGGACTTTGACTAGACCACTCCCAAACTTTCATTTTGTTTTTTTTTAAGCCATTCAGAGGTGGACTCGCTGGTGTGTTTCGGATCATTGTCTTGCTGCATAACCCAAGTGCGCTTGAGCTTGAGGTTACACACTGATGGTTGGATATTCTCCTTCAGGATTTTCTGGTAAAGAGCAGAATTCATGGTTCCATCAATTACGGCAAGTCGTCCAATCCTGAAGCAGCAAAGCAGCCCCAGACCATCACACTACCACCACCATGTTTGACTGTTGGTATGATGTTCTCCTAATGAAATGCTGTGTTAGTTTTACGCCAGATGTAATGGAATGCACACCTTCCAAAAAGTTCAACTTTTGTCTTGTCAGTGCACAGAATATTTTCCCAAAAGTCTCGGGGATCATCAAGATGTTTTTTGGCAAATATGAGACGAGCCTTTGTGTTCTTTTTGGTCAGCAGTAGGTTTCGCCTTGGAACTCTCCCATGGATGCCATTTTTGCCCAGTCTTTTTCTTATTGTTAAATCATGAACACTGGGGCAAGTGAGCCCTGCAGTTCATAAGATGTTATTCTGGGTTTTTTGTGACCTCCTGGATGAGTTGTTGATGCGCTCTTGGAGTAATTTTGGTAGGCCGGCCACTCCTGGGAAGGTTCACCACTATTCCAAGTTTGCTCCATTTCTGGATAATGGCTCTCACCGTGGTTCGCTGGCGTCTCAAAGCCTTAGAAAAGGCCTGGGTGTGGCTAGTGAAATTGAACTCAAAAAATGTTGTTAATCACAGTTAATTCATGATTTGACAAAGTGGGGCACTTACTTTTTCACACAGGGCCAGGTAGGTTTTGATAGCTTTTTTCCCTAAATAAATATAATCATCATTTAAAAGCTACAAGTTTGTATTTACTCAGGCTACCTTTGTCCAATATTTAAATTTGTTTGATGATCAGAAACATTAAATGTGACAAATATGCAAAAAAAGAAATCAGGAAGGGGGAAAATACTTTTTCATAGCACTGTATATAGGAACTGAAGTTCAGTTATTCAGCCAAAAGCCACTATGGCGGGTGGATTTAAAATCAACTACCTGCATAGACTTTTTACCAGCCGAATTTTTAGCTCCGTTGTGACGATAGTCAGCAGTCAGCGGAGATTTTCTAATGCCGAGTCGTCCGGCGTCCGTCCATCCGTCCGTTTGTCCGCCCGGCGTCAACTTTTCACTTCAAATTTGAATATCTCAAAACTATCTGATAACTTTTTTTTTTCTAATTTGGTGCGAGTCTTCCTTATGATATTCTGAATATTTACTGTGAAAATTAGAAAATTCCATGTCCCGGTTTTTGAGAAATTCAGCATTTTGGACTTAGAAAATCAGTGTTTGAGCTAATTTTTTCACTCTTTCAGTAATATCTCAAAAACTGTCGGATAACTTTTTGTCTAATTTGTTGTGATACTTCCTTAAGACGTTCTGAATATCCCGTGTGAAAATAAGAAAATTATACTTCCCAGTTTTTGAGAAATTCAGCATTTTGGACTTAGAAAATCAGTGTTTGTGCTCATTTTTTCAGTCTTTAATTAATGTGTCATATGTGTTAATATTGCAATAGTTTTCAAGGATTTCTGAAATTAAGTTATGACATGGATATTTCAGTTATCCTCAGCGGAGCTCTCTAAGTCAACAGGCCTCTTGTTTTTTAGCTTACTGGCCCTATGGGCCGATGAGCTATTGTCATGGTTTGGCGTCCGTCGTCTGTCATCCGAAACATTTTTAATCTTTTTTTTAGCCTGATGAATTTTCCTGTAAATTTGCCATAAAATACTACTAGACCATATCTCCAGGCATTTTTTTTTTCAGATTATTGATTGAATCATTTTGTCTGTTTTTTTGAAATTTTGGCCCCAATGTTAAAAGATAGGATCAAGAAATAGAAATTTTAAAAAAATATTTCTCAAAAAGTGCACAATAATTTTTTTTTCTAAATAAGGCAATCAACTTACCTTTTTACCCTCAATGTACAGAGCCGGTGACATTTTGATTGCTTCTAGGCTTGAAAATTTGAAGGCTTATAGGCTTGAAAATGTTGAAGATTGGGAACATGTATGTACTGAACACTTATAGGAAGTCCTACATGAACTTTCATTTGGTGGCCTTGAACTTGACCTTCGGTGACCTTCGAAGGTCAAACTTCTCATTGTGAAATTTCAATGACTTAGATCACCAAAACTATTACAGATAGAGCTTCGGTTTGTATTGTGGCCATGTAGGATGTCGTGTATGAAGTTTCATTTGGTGATCTTGAACTTGACCTTCAGTGACCTTCAACGGCCAAACTTTACAGTGAAATTTCAATTACTTATACCAGCAAAATTGTTGCAGATAGAGTGTAGGTTTGTATTGGCAACGTATAGGAAGTCAGGCCCAGACTGTACATCGGGAGAACCGGGAAAATTACCCAAGCGCCGCCCTGTCACTGGCCTGCTGCTGGCCTGCATTTTTTTTTTTTTTTTTTTTTGACCGGTCGCCGGCCAGAACCAATCAGCTGTAAGGCCGGTCCGCTCCGGCTAGCCTTGTCTGTCTGACCTTTTTTTTTTTTTTTTTTTTAAGTCAGACAGGCCAGGCCAATCAGAGGCCAGCAGTCTGTTAAGAGATCAAGACGTGATGGCTTTGTTTTGATTAACACCCCGCCCCAACAGTCCGAGTACACAGGCAGCATGTTGAGGAGGGGGTGTGGCGACTCGCGTGGGTGTGGGTCTGACTGTGGAGGAGAGGAGATATAGTTGAAAGGAAAAGTTAAAAAATTTATTTTTCGATGGACCCCAACCCAAATCCGGGGGGAAAAAAGAGGACAGGTGGTGCGGAAAGGGAGAAGGACAAAAAAAGAAAGGCCCTTGAGGAAGACGCTGTCAAGTGCCTGAAATTGCCCTTGCTATTCAGCCCCCCCCCCATACACAGTAGCACCAACCAAAACAAGTGATGCTTCTGCAAGTGAGTTCGCTAATGTGTGCTTGTTCAGTGCTGTCATTCAAATACGAAATAACATCAACTCAGCGAACATTTTAGATCTTATCTGAGAAGTTGCTGAAAAGTAACGAAATTGTGACAAAGTCTACAATCAGTCTAAGCTGCTTCTCCACCAAACGCGAAACAAATTTTTCGTGCGACAGATTACATTCAAAGTCAATGCAAAGCAAAGTCAATGCAAAGATGTGAATACACGCGCGTCTTTGCATTGACTTTGAATGCAATCTATCATGCGAAAAATTTGTTTCGCATTCGGTGGAAAAGCAGCAGAGGGAATAGGAATGTGTATGCAAAAGTAAATAAATGATTTGCTAGCTAGCTATGCGGCATTAGGATTTAATTTACACTGTTATATGAATGCGCACATATGGACGCAGTCGATATTAATTGGCCAGCAACAATACTAGCGCTAATATATTCAGCAGCAGACACTAGGGGTGTACATCGATGCCATTATCTGTATCTGTATCTGTGTAGGCAACAAAATTATCTGTATTTGTATCTGTATCCGGATGTGAAACCGGAAGTGGGTGTGGTTTGTCGCAGGAGCTTTGACAATTTAAATATTAATTGTATTTTGGAGCTATTATCATTTGGAAAGGTATTGTTGTGACTATTCTCACCAGCACCCCAGTTCTGTAACAAAAAACAAGATTTTTTTTTAAACTTAAAGCTGAATATCAAATACCATTGAATGCAATTTTGTCACAAAAAAAGTGGCAATGTGAGATAAACGGGTCAGCAGCATCAGCATCAGAGGCACCTATTCGAACACTCTTTGCCCCAGGATATAGTACATCAAGGAACATAACTCATAATACAAACAAAACTGAATTTCTCATTGTTTATTGACATTCATTATTTGTCATAACAAACATAAAAGTTGTGGAAAAACTAACATAAAGTGCGACCATGGGGCATTCCATTTTCAAGTGAGTGAAAAGAGTCATCAGTTACTCAAATCTGTCCATATTAAATTTGGTGAAAACCAACTGCTGCACGTGACCTAGGGGCAGCCTTGTGCGGTGTGGAGAGATAACATCTCCTGTCGTGCTGAAGAGTCTCTCTGATGAGATGTTGGTTTGGGGGCAGGTAAGATATTTCACAGCCACATATGCCAGTGCTGGCTGGGTGACCACCTTCTTTGACCAATACGTGATTAGTGGATCAGAGGAGAGCACCTCCATGTTTGGCTCTGCTAAGTAGCTCTCCACCATACTAATTGAAGACTGGTGAGTTTTGCATGCCTCAGGTTCCTTTGACATGCTTTGCACAGCACCCTGAAAGAGGCTTTTACTCTGAGTGCCCTCATCAGTAGTTTGCGTAGGGTCCTCAGTGGTTGCTGTTGGGGTTTCTCTGGTGAGCTCACTCATTTTCATTTTGACCACTGAGATAACTTCAGCCTTCAAACTGGCAAAGTCCGACTCAGAGAGGAAAGACTGGGGCATTGTCTTGAATCGGGGATCCAGCAGCAAGGCCTTAAAGAAAGGGCCAGTGGGTTCAGAAAAGATAGGCTTGAATCGCTCTGCAAGCAGTGTCTCCAACCACTTGGAGAGCTTGTGTGCCTCTGGCAGAGCCTGCACTGTTGGATCTGTCTTCAAATTGGCTAAGGATGATTTTAGGGCCTGAATGCAGGGGAGGACTGAGGACAGCGGTGTATTATCCTCACAAGCATTGCGGATCACGTCCTCGAAAGGCTCTAGAATCTTCACGATGGCATTCACCAGGTGCCACTGATGGTGGGAAAATGATCCCCCTCCAAGTCCATTTCTGTCCCCAGGGAGAGGACTGCCCTCTTCAACGACTAGCCTACATGATCACGAAAATGTCAGAAAGCAATGGAGAGGCGGGAAAGCAAAGAGAATAAAGGAAGCAGACAATGGAGCCTCAGGTTTTCAAATGCAAACTAAAAAACGACCAGCTGTTTTGCCACGATGATCCTCATGCAGCAAGCAGTTTTCTTTTGGAGGGGGACACGGAAGCGGTAAGACTGACATTAAATTAATAGGCTATTGCAAGTATGAGTTCGGTTAAAATTTGCTTGAGCTTACGTAACGACCCCAATGGACGAGTTATTAGCATACTATTTGATGCATATTGATTCGTTGTTTTACGGTGCCAAATAAAATTTGTCCTAGAATATAGGAAGACTTTCCAAATTTTCAATTCCAAACCCTGTCGTTCAGAATCACCTGCCATTAAACTTGCAACCAAGTTTCTGTGGTTCTGAAGCTAGTGAGCTATTCTACGCCCATTAGAGTCTGTTAGTAAAATATGTAACTTTATTTTTAAAAAGGCTATGTATGAATCAATCCAAATAATGCAGTGGTCTTATTGAAAAATCCAATGCCCCCAAAGTCACATTTCTGTTTCACATCCATTCATGTAAAAATAATTATAATAATATTTCTGTAAAATACATTAGTCATATGTTGACAATGGTATGTTTTTAATATAGGACAGCATCATTATTTTCAGTTTATTTCAGGACATCTTTCAGGTAAATAGGATCTTTAATATAAATAGGATTGTTTGTTTTTGGGTATTACCCACCCAACCCCTGCCTACAGAATAATAAGTTCACTCACAATGTACATGTACATGGGGGGTAGTTGGACTAGGTGATCTGTTCACAGATGATCTGTGAACATCTGCTAAGATCACACATGCATATAGCCACTGGGTTTGTATGTTAGATAAACACAACAATTATTTTGTTGTAGGCTAATTGGTGTTATATAAACTCAAGAACTAATAATATCAATGCTTTATGGGAAGTATAGTCCAGTATGATGTTAAAATGCATACTTTTTTGTCAAATAGCATGAAATTTTTTCGGCCAGCCACTACCTCCCCATCCCCGCCGTCTGGAGAGTGTGCCGGTCAGGTATGAATTCCCGGGCCACTTTTTTGCCCCAGTCCACCCCTGACGCCGCTGGATACCCATGCATGCAGGTGACGGGATGAGATTCTTCCAGATGGCTGCGATGCGTGCGTGCCTGCCCGATCTTTTGTAGCCTATTATTATGCTGAGCTGCCACTGCAGCTAAACCTTGACATAAATAAACTTGTGTTTCTGCCAATTTGATTTAATGTAACAGTCATCTCCTCATAACAGAACACTTCCAAATGTACAATGGGAAAGGCTATGCCGTAATGCCAAAATAATTTGGCCGAAAAATTTGGCCGTAAGGAAAAAAGCATTTGGCCGAATTTAGCCGTGAAATGATCTGAGTTTGGCCGTAAAGGCGAGCTTTGATCTGGCAACCCTGTTATGCCGTGCCTGCTTTGCTGATTGAAACCTAGGAAACACGGCAGAACCCCCTCCCCTTTAGATAGTGAACGGATTGCTTCTAGACTTGAGATGTTGGGTGGAGCCTGGTTTGAGAGAACAGATGTGCAGCTGGAGCATTTTAGCGTTGTCTCCCGGTTAGTCGCGACTCCCGAATAATGACGCCAATATTCGTATGGATTCGTTATCTGTCAATTTTGCAATATCTGATTTTTTCCGGTAAACTATATTCGGCTTCGGGTACAACGCTAGCAGACACATTACTGAAAATTGGTGTAAGATATTCGAGGTAATGGAAACATGCAACTCGGTTTAGCTTCATCTCGAATATGTTTGCTTTTCAAAGGTGGTGGTGGTGTTGATAGCAGTCCTGTTGGTGCGTCAGAAAGAGGTTGATCATAGTTGATTAATTGTTTGGTTTGGACTTAGTTGTCTTTGTTGATTAGGTTATATTATACGCATAACAAATATGTGCCAGTGAGGCACAGATTTGCGAATATGTGCCTTTGAGAAATGAAACATTATCTATGGACTTTTATTTATGGTCAAAGGAAGTTTTTGACTTGATTGTCAGTGTGTTTACATAGTTGTGTTGTATTTAAATGGTTTGCTGACAAGATAATACAGTCATGTTTTTCACTTGAACATAATACCATAGCATTATGTCAGTAGTCGTGTTGCGACAGGAGTACTGAGGGGCGCATTTTGGTGAGAGGTTTCAGCGGTATGTAGGGGAGAGAAAAAGACTGCTGGTGATTACTTATATGGTGAAAACCTGTATGTGAAATGGAATAATGCCGCGACTATCTGATTCATTTGGAGTGTCCATGTGACATTAGAGTGAGTGTTTTAGTGACTAGTGCCTATATTGAAGTGCATATTTGTTTTGCCTCAGCCAACATGTACTACTGAGTGTGTGTGTGTGTGTGTGTGTGTGTGTGTGTGTGTGTGTGTGTGCACGTATGCATGCGTGTCTGTGTGTGTATGAACGTGCGTGTGTGGACAGGGTAGCCTGGTTACATTTCTGACTCCTGGCCTGAAAAAGTCTCCCAGTCTGGCCACTGTAGGAAGTCATATATGAACATTCATTTGGTGACCCTCGAATTGACCTTCATCGGTCAAACTTGACCTAGTGAAAATTCAATGACTTCTATCACTAAAAACGTCGCAGATAGAGCCTAAGTTTGTATCACACACTTAAGGGAATCGCACATGAACTTTCAATTGGTGACCTCTTGACCTTTGAAGGTCAAACTTGCTTTATACGAATAAAGCCTGCCTTCCGAGGAGTTGCAGTAGGCAGATTGTTCAGATTCTCTCTAGAATAGATTATGGCGACATAATTTATATGCACTCTGCTCCCTCATCGCTGAAGCTGCTTGACGCAGCACACCATGCTGTCTTAAGGTTCATAACAGGAGATGGCTTCAGAACACATCACTGTAGTCTTTATTTGAAGGTTGATTGGTCTTCGCTGGCCATGAGAAGGGAGCAGCATTGTTGTCTTTTTACAACTATATACAAGGCATTGTTAGGTAAGCTGCCTGGATATATTGCCAGTTTGCTTAATTTTAGAAGTGGGGAGTACCATCTTCGTGCTTTTGATTATTTGGTTTTAGACATCCTGAGGGTTCATACTGAACTGGGTAAATCTGCTTTTAGGTACTATGCACCACAGAAATGGAATAGGCTTCAAGAATTGCTAAAATTGGAAAACTTATTTCATTTGATTGTTTTAAATGTCTGTTATTAGACGCCATGAAGCTGGAATGTACATGTGTACTGTAAATCTTTTGTTTTGTTTTTTTTAATTTATTATTGGATGACGTTTTACTATGGTTCACAACTGGGCTCCATTGCAAAAGAGAGCTTGCTCTCAATTGGACTCCCAGTATAAATAATTAAAAATAATTTACAAAAAAATAAAAATAATAAGTTTGACATAATACAATTACAATGACTTGACCAAATGACAATGACCAAAATGGTCACAGATGGAGCCTAGGTTTGTATTAGAGACATAAAGGATGTCATATATGAACTTTCATTTGGTGACCTTTCAAATGTGACCTCGTAAAAATTGACTTTATCACTAAAAGGGTAACAGATGGAGCCTAGGTTTATGTTACAGATATCTAGGAAGTCACATGAACTTTCATTTGGTGACATGCAACTCGACTGTCAGTGACCTTTGAGGGTCAGACTCAGCAGTGAAATTACAATGACCTGTATCACCAAAATGGTCACAGATGGAGCCAAGGTGTGAATAGAGACATTTAGAATGTCATATATGAAGTCCATTTGCTGACCTCAACTTGAGCTGCTGTGACTCTTAAAGCTCACAATTGATATATTGAATTTTCAATGACTTGTATCACCAAAACTGCTTCAGAGCTTCGGATTGTATTACAGGAGGTCTTATAAATGTATGTAAACTTTTATTTAGTGACCTTGACATTGACCTTCAAAGGTCAAAATTTACCTGAAATTTTCATAACTTGTATCATCACGATAAGATTGCTTGCCAGTAATGTCCTATTTTTTTTGCCTAAAAATAAAGGTAAAAGACACAGGAAATGCATATGCCGTGCACTGCACCAAGTCGGTCTGCATGGCTGTCGGCCAAGACGGAAGCCTCTTCTGAAGCTAGCCCAAAAGAGAGCTCGAAGACAGTTTGCTGAAGACAACCAGTCCAAGAACATGAACTACTGGAACCGTGTTCTGTGGTCTGACGAGACCAAGATAAACTTGTTCGGCTCAGATGGTGTCCAGCATGTGTGGCGGCACCCTGGTGAAGAGTACCAAGACAAGTGTGTACTGCCTACAGCCAAACATGATGGTGGCACCATCACGGTCTGGGGCTGCATGAGTGCTTCTGATCCTGGGGAGCTGTGCTTCATTGATGGAATAATGGATTCCAACATGGACTGTGACTTTCTGAAGCAGAACATGATGCCTTCCCTCTGAAACTGGGCCACACGGTAGTCTTCCAACATGATAATGACCAGAAACACACCTCCAAGATGGTAACTGCCTTCCTGAAGAAGCTGAAGGTGAAGGTGATTGTGTTGCCAAGTATGTCTCCAGACCTGAATCCCATTGAGCACCTGTGGGGCATCCTCTGGAGGAAGGTGGAGGAGCAGCAGGTGTCCAACATCCACCAGTTCCGTGATGTTGTCATGGAAGAGTGGAGGAGGATCCCAGCAACAACCTGTGCAGCTCTGGTGAATTCCATGCCTAGGAGAATCAAGGCAGTGCTGGACAACAATGGTGGTCACACTAAATATTGACACTATGGACACAATTTGGCATTTTGACTGCGGTGTACTCACTTTTTTTGCGACCCATTTAGGAAATAGTGACTGTTCAGTTGTTTGGACAGTGCAGTAAATCTACTCTGCTACACATATTGTACAATGACTACCTTAGAATATATTCAGGTTTCATTTCTGTAACGTTGTCCCTTGAAAAGATATAATAAATTAATTGTTGAAATGCGAGTGGTGTACTCACTTTTGTGAGATACTGTGTGTATGTAAATATATATATATAATACGCAGGTGAAACTGATAAACCTCCATGCACAAGGACTTCAATTCCGCATGCGAGAATCTCTTACACATTGAATAATTGCTGACTACAACAGGGGTCAATGCAAAACCACATACTGCAGCTATTACAACAGCATGGCTTCATAGTAGAAGAGTCCGTGTGCTGAACTGGCCTGCCTGCAGTCCTGATCTTTCACTCATTGAGAACATTTGGTGCATAATTACACGAAAAGTCCGTCAAAGGAGACCCAATCACGGGCATCCAGTAAAGGTCTTCGGCCTTGTCCCTTACGCGCAGAGATTTTTCCAGTTTCTCTGAATCTTTTGATGATGTTATGTACTGTAGATGATGAGACCTTGAAAGCCTTTGCAATTTGACAATGAGGAACATTGTTTTTAAAGTGTTCCACAATTTTTTTACGCAAGCCTTCACAGGTTGGAGAGCCTCTGGCCATCTTTACTTCTGAGAGACTCAGCCTTTCTAAGACATCCCTTTTATAGCCAATCATGTTGCAGACCTGATGCCAGTTAACTTAATTACTTGCTAAATGTTCTTTCAGCTGATTCTCTTATATATTAATAGCTTTTTCAGCCCTTTTTTGCCTGTGTCACAACTTTTTTGAGACCCGTTGCAGCCAGAAAATTTGAAATAAGCTCATTTTGTAGATAAAAATGTAAAATGTCTCAGTTTCAGCATTTGAAATGTAATATATGTTCTGTTGTAAATAATACATTGGCTTATGTGATCTGAAAGTCATTGCATTTTGATTTTATTCACAATTTACACTTCGTCCCAACTATGACAGTGGACAAGAAATGGGTACGAATGAACTCATCCCTGTATGCTTAGAATTTGCGTTATAATCCTAAAATACAAAATCAATAACAGAAATTAAACAAATTATTGGAAAAATCATGAAAATAGCAGTCAGTAACGTCTTACCATGCAAGAGAATGGCCAATAGCTGAACGACGGTGAAGAATAAGCATGAATTCAGACGATTTTTATCATAATTCCTTTTTCACATAAAAGTTGTTGCGGCATGCAAAATTATGGACACAAAACGTATAGTAACGGAAATTACTCCACTCACTGCAACACGCTGGAAAACTTTTGTTGCTGATAAAATGTACACACAGAGTCAATCCACTGACCACCAAAAAAATCAAAAAATCGATGCGTATAATCAAGAATAAAAATCTAAATTTGATTTTGGTAATGGTCGTAATTTACTGGACATTAAATAATTTTTATTATTTGTGTTAATATTTTTCAAAATCAACAGATATTAGCAGGGAACAAGTTGGTTTATCGGCGTAAGGAAAGTTAATTCTACTGTGGAGTAGCACATACATTCAAGTTTTGCCTTTCACTCATGACCTGCGTGCTGTGCTGACAGGTGTTAGCACAGCAGACACGACAGGCAATGACTGTTATCCAATAATTTCAGTCTGATATTGTCCTATGTTCTGACCAGGAAAAGTTTGCAACAATGTAGAATTTATTCACTGGACTGTTAGTAAATAACTTATGGGCAAATCTACATAATACTTACTAATTTTACAACGTATTTCCCTCATCATTTCTGTTAAAACTTTTTTATGTCACATTTTGGTGTCCTTTTTGAGCCAAAAATTATTTTAATTGATTGAATGTAAAAAATCTACCTAGGTTCAAGTGGTAGTCTTATCCTCGCAGTATCTCTTACACTGTATGTGCTAAGCAAAATGAAAATGAATGAAATGCATCGATCATTATGTGCTGATAATAAAACAATGAACAACAACTATCCCTGAATCCTTGTGTTTTTCAGTGGATCCAAATTTCGGTCACCGACCCTGAGCACCAACAGACGCCTCCATGTCTTCTGTTCTTCTATGGATTTTTCTACAAGAATGTCCCTTGTTTTCGATGAGTACTACAGACACTGGCTGCCAGAGACCTTTGGCCAACAAAATAGGTCTGTTTTCTGTTTGAGATTGTACCGCTCCTCCACTGCTCAAAAACTAAATGTACGGCTTGAAATATAACACTTGGTCAGATAGGAAAATTTGGGACCCACTGCCAGTCCCAGGAGATTAGAGAGCCTGACTTTGGCAGCATTGCTGTTTTACTTGTCTGGGAAATGTCTTACTTTGTAAATGGAATAGCTCCTCTTTTCCTGTAAATGGAATAGCTCCTCTTTTCCAACAGAAGCGTCAAAACCAAGCCAAGATTGCTTTATGTGCTTGACTACCACATTTTCATTAAGGTAGAAATTGTTACATTTACGCGATACAGTTGCTCCTTTTGATTTGTGTATATATCAAAATAGGATTTTTAAAAAATCCATGTATAGAAATATTTTTGTGTTTAAATCACGATCAGCATAATGCTTGTGGTTTTTCTAATAAGAAATTATATCTGCACTGAATATGTTGTTTTTGATACAGTCATGTTTTTTTCTCCTAATTTGTACTTATTCACTATTTAACATATTAGACTGTGTCTGCAACTTTTTCTGTACTGTTAAAAGTGTGGCTGCCAGCAAGGTTTTTGAGCTCTGTCAAGTTAATTTCATATCCCAACGTTTCTCAATTTTACTCAAAATGCTTGTTTCAAAACAGATTTATATTGTGTTACTATGACTATGTCTGTCTTTGCCTGTGCATACATACATATAAATTAAGTTTATCAATATGCATTTGAATATACTTTTCTGCCTCTGCAATGAATTTAATGACTGTCTTTTTCTGCATTCCTGGCAATATCCATCTGTTGTTTTATCAGTGAGAGAGACACGGAGAGAGCTTCTCCAACAAATAACATAGGCAATGAAAAAGAATCTCAAATACCCCTCCCACAGTGTCACAATATAAAAAAAAGTTTTTTTGTGTCTTGAGTGTGTATGTGCACCTGTTTTTCTGTGTGTGAGAGTGTATGCAGTAGACTGAACAGTAGTGAGTGCTATAAGTATGGGTCATGCAGCCATGAACAATCATTTAGTTTCAGTTTTGCAGTTTTCAGTTTTTGTGGCGCGCAAACCAGAAATTCTATTCAAGGAGTATGTATACTCAAAGGCAATGAAAACGCAACACTCTAAGTTATGGTTTATTTTTGCTCAGGACCTGAGTAGTCCAATTTGAGTTCTTAAGTGACCATTGGGGTCACAATGTGTACCTCGTTACACATGAATGATCATCATGTAACTCAACAGTGTGAGTTGGACTCTCATCAATCCATATTGAGTACAACATATGGGATTAGGAGTTGTGCAAGTACAGCGGTTGAAATGAAGGAGGGGTTGTCTTCCCTATATAAAGGCATGATAAAAGCCACACAAAAAACATTTTTAAGTGTCATAATGCCACGTCTGTCGACTGAACAACGGAACAGGGCCCTGGGTATGCTAGAGGTGGGAGTAAGTGCCCGGCAAGTGGCTCACCGTTTTGGGTGTAGTACGTCCAGCATCAGTATGTTTTGGGTGTAGTACGTCCAACTGGGACGAGCTCTTTCATCAAGAGTACCCAGACCTCAAACCAGGCAGCAACTCCAGAATGCACTACAGGCAGAGTGGCGACAACTTCCCCAAGACAACCTAAGACGCTAAGTCAGGTCCATGAGGAGACGTTGTACTGCCTGTGTGGATGTTCGTGGGGGTCACACCCGATACTGACTGTTCTTTCGAGTTCATTTTTAAATGTTTGTTCCATTCAGTCTTGTTGTGATTTTTCATTTTCAACTTGTGCTCGTTATGTTTAATGCATCTGTTTATTATTGTCCAAATCGGCCCATTAACACATTTAATTCATCAAAGTCAACCCACCCAACATATTTAAATTGTTAAAATAAGAAAATAAATTTGAGTCACAAAATTATTTGAATCCAAACTGGTGTTGCGTTTTCATTGCCTCTGAGTATAATTATTCCAAACTCAGGTTCAAAGTCCAGAGGAAAGACAAATGCAATAAAAATTTTTTTAAATGTGTTTGTGCTCTGTATGTATTTTATGTATATTTTTACATGTACATGTTGCCCATATGATTACTGCAAAAAAGAATACAAAACTCAAAGTTTTTATATTATTTTCTTTATGTTATGGACCCTATATAATGTACTGGGTATTAGTGTTTTATTTCATTCTCAAACGTTTCAACGTTTCAAATGTTTCTCAAACGAGGGCAGGACTACTTGTGGAATAATTGCCAATCTCAATTTAAGTACGCATCTCACTTAAAGGTGCACTATGCAAGTCTGTTTACTTTCACTTCTGTTGACATTCGAATTCAAACAAAAGAGGTAGCCCGCCCCTCCCTCCCATAGTTCCCTCCTTCCCATGCTTCCCTAACTGTCAACTCTTGTTGGTGATTGGCCGGGACGGTTTGTTATGTTATGGGGCACAGCCTGTGCCCCTTGTGTTTATTTGCAGTTTGTGATGCCTGTGCGGTCTCCAGAGCCTGGGTTTTTTTACAGTGAATTTAGGGGCAGGCAGCTAGCGGATCGTGGAGAGATGTCGGTGAATTGAGACAAAAATATAATCGTGCAGAAAGTAAACAAACTTGCATAGTGCTCCTTTAAAGCAAGAAGGTATCGTCAGCGCTGTACCTGGCATGGTCTAGAAAACATTCAATTACCATTTAGAAAGCTGTTAGAGTAAATAAAAGGTAGAATATGACAATTGCTTGTCAGATTATCTTGTTTTATCAACAGAAATCCATTCTCTGTAGCTTTGAGCTCTAAGTGACAAACTGTTACATCAGTCACGTAATGTCAGTCACGCATAATCATGTAATTATTCTTATAATGCTTTTGATTCGGAACATGGCAATAATTTCTAGAATTTCAGTTGCATGTCACCTTCTATCTCGGAATGAAAAAAGCTGTTAACCCTGTACAGTTTGAAGACAAGTTTTAAACAAAGCTGATGAATTTTCTTCATGGCTATTTTTTTGTAATGTCAGTCACGCTCACAATTTCACATCCTAATAACTTATACATAACACCAGAAAAGTTTCCTTCTGGCTCCAAGTAGACCTTGTCCCTAGTATACCTGTCACAAAATATGAACATCCTAGGAGTGCAAGTTTTACTACCAGGCCATACCAAAGGGCCTGTTCCCTCTCTGAATGTAACATCAGTCACTGTGGAATTGTTCAAGTGCAATTCTACTTTTCGGAATGAAATTCTGTTACGGCACAAACAATAAGCCTGGACTTGCCTGAAAGACTGACTGTTCTCGGCAGGTGAAGTTGCCTACATTGACCTGTTTGTTTCACTCCTCAAATTCAAGCACTTACGAACTGTGAACGATCTTGGCGCCTAAGTGTAAATCTTCCTTTTGCCTTCTCACGAACGTTCATTGTGTGTGAAAATTCATAATAAATAATTCATGAAGGGTCATTCCATCCTTACTCACTTAAGGGCACCCAGTTCACGTCATGGATTTCCTTGAAAAAAGGGATACATTGTTGATACATCTACTTGAGAAATTGAACAATGCCAAATCTTATTGCTGTACTCCCAATAGTTGTCAAGTTATGAATTTTTGAAATATGACAAAAATGAAAAAAATTTTTGTAGGAAACTGTCTTTCTTTTGAGCCTCCTCAGAATCAGGTATTTGACTGGAATGAGCTGAAATTTTTCCTGAACATAAAAATCACTCCCATAATGTGCTTTGATTCATGTTTTGTTGTTTGAAAGCAAATTATTGTATCCTAGGTGGCCTTTCATTGAATATAGTTGCGTTTAGTGCACAAGTGTTTAAACTTCAATTTCTTTTAAATTAAATATCTCAGCAAATTTTGAGAATTCATGCCCCAAATTTTATAATTATACAGTTCTAGCATAGTTCTTCAAAGGAGGAGACCGGACTTCGGCAGAGTATATTTCAGAGGAAAGTAGAATTCTCAAAGTGTCTAAAATTTTAATTTGATAGTAATCCAGTGCGACGCATTTTTAAACCAGCGAGTCTTCAAATTGGCTTCAATATCAGGGGGCAGACATTTTTACTTGGGGAATCTTCTGATTTTAAATTTGATCTTCGGAAACCTCACCTTTAAATGCTTAATTACCTAAACCGCTCGCAGTTTACATCTCCCAATTCGCCACAGTTGTTCAGACTAATTGGTAAAAACCGACCACCGTCTAATTTATTTTTGATGGCATTGTTATGCATTGCACCACAAAATTATGGGGTGTGTTCTTCTGCGCATAAATGACGACGTAAAATACGTCTTCATAATTTCTGCACTCCTGTAGTTTGCATGGCTCATTAAGCAATAAGCCACAAGAATCCGTTCCATATTCTGAATGTATTCGCAGCTAAAGGGCGTTGAAGGCACGTTGCACAGCTGAGTGACAATCTTAAGGATGGCAAAAATAAATGCAGCAAAGTCAGCGAAAGTTATCAATCATATAAATGTAGGCAATAGGCATTCACTTTTTCATTACCATTTCTAATTTTGTTCATGTATTGGTCTTGGTCGCTCAGGTGATAAATTGTTTTTTTTTTTTTTCCATTTGGCATCTCCAATCCCACCCAAATCTGGAATGCCCAATTGGGGAACTATGCGACCCCTTGCTGCCAATTCAGGAGAGTGAAGACAGTTCGCGGCTTTCCTCCAAAGCTCGCGCCTGTCAGCCACTGCTTTTTAACACTCATTGGTTGAATCTCCTCAAGTTCAGAATGAGGGCGGAGGATACTTGAACATGAACAAGCTTAGAATCTTTCTGACGAGCGCCCGGCTGGCCAACAGGAGGCGCTTGAGCAACAAACAAAGCGACCATTTTTATATTACCCTTCCCGGCAGACCCTTCCCAGTTTGCATCCCTGTAGCACAATGGCCAGTTGTGCGCTACTCTGAAAAAGCTGCTGACAACTGCCGGTTGGTACGACCAGGAGTTCGAACCCGCGCTGTGATAGTCACTTTTGCTTCGCAATGCAGTGCTTTAACCAAGTGAGCTATCCGGCAGCCCTCAGGCGATAAATTGTTTGATTTTATTTAAGCTGGCCTGATTAACAAACAGCTTGCGAGCAGTCAAGCCGTAAAGAGTGTGCTTAAGGAAGGCCCTCTGAACAACTACATGGCCTGGATGAAAGGAAAGAGAACAACTGACATCACGAAAGAGAATAACTGATGCCACAAGCACTGCGGCATTTGATTGGATAAAGCACTGGCATTTGATTGGATAAAGTTTTTTGGCCGCATTAGAAATGTACACTCACCCACTATATAGGGCACTATGTAGTGAATGTTCTACATTGAAAACAATATAAAGAGAGTGAGTGAGTAGACAAGTGTGCATTCCAAACGCAGCCTTAGATTCCCCAAGTAAAAATATCTGCCCCCTGATATAGACGCTGATTTGAAGACTTGCTGGTTTTAAAATGCGTCGCACTGGATCATTTCCAAATTAGAATTGATAAAACTATGCGTTTTAGACACTTCAAGAATTCTACTTCCCGCTGAAATATACTTTGCCGAGGTGCGGTCTCCTCCTTTAAGGTTGAGAAACCATTTTGATATACATGCAATATTAAGGGCTACACAGTGGTTTAAATTTGGCCACGGAACTGAAAATGCTGGGTATTTTTTTTGATGATTTTAGACTTCAATTGTGCAAAGGGGACAAGTGGTAGATATTTGAATTTTTTGCTGAGTTAATAAATAGATCGTAGTTAGATAGATCTGAGTTAATAACATATCAAATTTTCAGAGATGTGCTTGGTCGTCTTCTATATTCATTATTTTTCCAAATTGTACAGTAATCCCATCAAATCAACAAAACATTGAATCAATATGACAGCTAGTATGCTGAGATGCAGTGGCAGTCCGTCGGCTGGAACAAAGGCCAGCAGTAACCTCACCTTTCATTGCTTAATCACCTAAACCTCTCGCAGTTTATTTTTCCCGATTAGCAACAGTTGCTCAGACTAATTAGTAGAACCAGTGACAGTCTAATTATTTTTGATAGCATTGTTATAATTACACCACAAAATTATAAGGCGTTTTCTTTCGCACATAAATGACTACGTAAAACATCAAGGTCTTTATAATTTCTGCACACGTGTAGCTCGTGAAACAGCACAGATTTTCGTAAATTAGTTTGCGAGGCTCTTTAAGCAATAAGCCCCGAGAATCTGTTCTGTATTCTGAATATAGTCAGGGCTAAAGGGCATTGTTGGGTACGATGCACAGCTGAGTGATGGCGAAAATAAATGCTGCGAAGTCAGAGAAAGTTTTGGATTTTTTTCATTTATGCTTCCATCCTTACAATGTTGTATCAATTGTATAAATGTTGGCAATCGGCATTCATTTTTTTCATTATCATTTCTTATTATGGATCAAGGATTGGTCTTGTTCATTCAGTCGATAAATTGCTTGATTGTTAATCAGGCGAACTTGAACAAGAACAGCTTCACAGTGTATTCGCGCAAACTGAAACTGGCGCGGTTTCATTTACATACCTCAGTTTTGAGACTTCTACATTGATCCCAGTTGGGGCAACACGCAGTATCATCCTGTTATCCATTGTGTCAGGGCAAAGAGGGACTAAATGAAGACAACAAGTAGGTATGAACACTTCAGAATGAAGTTGTTCTGATCTTAATACTCAAAGCATACATATAAATTAATATATGCATATAATGACTAGTTTCTTCCAGGTATAGACCTGAGTCAGACTCACAGGCACAGATGAATGCGAACGCTTTTTCTTTGAATGAAACAAAAACGTAGGTAACTGAGCGATAATATAAAGGGTAAGGCAATCGTAGAGCTTATTCTTTAGCTTTGCCATATAATGGAGCATAAATATTGTTGATTTACAATTCCTTATTCGTGTCCTTTTTTAAGTATGAAAAGATAAAAAAAGAACACGGAAAAGATAACACCCAAAAAATAACATTTGTCATCACCCACGTTTACTGTTTACATGTGCCTCATTGGAGATTTATGCATACACAAGATGGCGGAGCTATTCTGCCGTGTGCGCTTAGGTCCAGCCAATGACGTTGTCCACTCTAGTTTTTTTTATATCTCTGTGGCTGAAACCAATGGGTGACGTCACAATTGCTTCGTCCGTCTTTTCATACAGTCTATGGTAAGGAGTCAAAATTAGAGAGGAGAGGGAGGCAGTAATGCAGTTTAAAGGATGTTAGTCCCGTAAAACTCAAAACGGATTTTCGAAACAAATTACCGGGAGAAAAGTTGACTGGAATGCGAGTTGGTTGGCAAGGTGTAATTTACTTGAGAGAGTTTCATAGTTAACCAATAAAATAGGACGGATTAGGAGCACGGCAAAGAGCTTTGCACAGGGGACTGAAGCAGCATTACAATTTTGTTGGGAAAACTGTGGAAACGGGCCACCTTTTTCGTGGAGGTGGAGAAACTATTTGGGAGAAAATGGAGTGGGAAGGGGAGGAAGGAGGGAGAAAGAAAAGGAAAAAAGAAACAGAAAAAGGAGAGGAGGAGGAAGTATATGTAGTCGGAATGAAATTAGTGGGACCTTATCATAAAACAAATCATGCATTTAATGATAGTCATTTCATAGGTCGATTTATCAAGCAAGAAGTGGGTGATGTTAAATCAGTGAGGGTTTGCAGAAGCGGCCTGGTAATAATAGAGTGTAAAACAAAGCGTCAAAGGGATAGAGCTCTGAAAATTAAGGATTTTGATTTGACTGAAAAATGCGCAATCAGCCTACTGTCAAGGGAGTTATTCGCGGCGTTGTATACTCGGTGAAAGCTGATTCATTTATGGAGGTAGATGGTGTTTGTGGCGCTAGACGCTTAAAAAGTCATCAAGACAGTAAAGAAACTGACAGTTCACCAGTTTTATTAGAGTTTGAGAGGGAACTACCGGAACGAGTAACTTTGGATTATGTTAGTTATAGAGTGAGGGCTTATGAACGGACTCCATTAAGATGCTTTTGGTGTCAAGATTACGGTCATGTTGCGGCTGTTTATCGGAGAGGGATTTATCGTTGTAGACTGTGCGGGAAGGATGGGTACAAAGAGGAAGAGTGTGAATTGACAAAGGAAAGAGCTGTATGTCTTCACTGAAGGGGAAATCACGAAGCGGGTGCAAAACAGTGTGAGCGAAGGAAATTTGAGGGTGAAATTGAACGGACACGTGTACAAAGTAAAATCTCATAGGCGGATGCTGTTAAGAGAGTGAGAGAAGAAAAAGGAGTTGTACTGAAGGATCGACAGGCGAAGGTAGATGAAGTCCGATACACTGAGGAGATGGCGGGGAGTTTGGATAAAGAGCGTATATGTATAGAAAAAAGAAGGTTTCTAGCATTCATAGCACTGGTAATTACCTGTGCAAGTGAAATTGAGTCAAAAACTGAGTGCATAAAGATGGTTATTCATGCAACCAGTGAGTTCTTGGGAGTTAGTGTAGTTAAGGGAGAAGAAATCCAGGGAATGTTAGAAAAAGGGTTTGGAGGGAGTCAAGCGGCACTTAACACTTAAGCATGTATAACGTTCCAAGATGGGTAGTTAGGGCGAGAATTTTTTTTTTTTTTTTTTGAACAAGTGTACCAAGGAGTGGAGGCTTTTTCTGTTTTTTCTTTATTTGGCCATAACAGCAACCACCCAGTTATCTCTAAGGCAGTAATGCAGTTCCTGCATGACACCGGAGTGTATTAATTTCAACTAAACCTCCGATCGGCGGAGGGCAGTAATACGCCTTAGTAGCGTCCACACTCACGGAAATGCAAAAAGAATAAGAAGAAGAAGAAAATTAGAGAACATGCGCAGTGAGGGCAGCCTCCTTCCTGCGAATGCCATAAACTCACTGTTCCAGCATGGCTAGCCGAAAGGACTCAACCAAAAGCCGGAGTGAGAATAATGACAAATATTCCGTGTTACTCCCGACGTACAATGAAAGGGAAAATTTACCACTAATTGTTTGGCTGCTGGTGAAATACTTCGACGGAAGGTCAGTACTGACAATTAATCCTGTTTTGGACACTTCCTGTGCAGTCGATGTCCGTCATTACTTGCACCTAGCATGAGCAAGTGACCAAGCTAATTAGCTAGCAAAGTAAGTTGGTGCCTTTTAGCATTTACAGCTGTTTTTCTCTGTCTGGCCAGCAAGCTAATCGGCTCACGTTGCCCGAGGGGCAACCCAAACGTTTTTGGATCAAGTTGTGCGTAATGGGGTGGTCACACATACGTGAGCCTCTGTAGCTATCCGTAGGGGGGTAGCCCCGACTACGTCGATGTACTTTAGCTTACCGTACTTCAACGATGTACTGCAGGGCTGCGTCCGAATAGTTAAAAAATTAGGTCCTATCGTCTAATTCCTAACCACTTTTTCAACCTCTGTATTAAACATCACGAGGTAAAGGAACGGTGTGAAGGGGGCTCTTTTACAGCTTAGGAAGGGACCCGCGCTAATAAGAGAATCCGAATACACTGACACTAGGCACAGTGATCACCTGCTTCCTGCCCGTCATGTTTGTTTGTTTTCGTGATTGGCCGGATGGACGGTCATCGCGGAATTGCGGGATAGCATTTCCTCCTCTTTTTTCGAAAAGGAGGGTTCAGTGTACCCTGTGCTGAAGGTGATAAATTAGGAAGCATTGTAGCACCTTTCCTTTATATTTAAAGAATCCTAACACACTTACCAGGGCTGCCACGTAAATACTTCCGGATCGTTTTCTAGGAGTTTGGAACTTTACTAAGCAAAAAAGACCAGGAAGGCACTATATCCCAATGGATGAAACCAGAAACTATAACCCAATGGGTGAAACCAGAAACGCTACCACGATAATTTATGAAAGCCTAACGCTAACCCTAACCATAACCACCCATGGGAAAGACCTCTGTCATAAATTATCGTGGTAGCATTTCTGATTTCACCCACTGGGATATATTGTTTTCCAAAAGACTATTCGGACGCAGCCCTGGACTGGTCAACCTTATCCACAAAGGGCCGCTGTGGGTGCAGGCTTTCATTCCAACCAAGCACTTACACACCTGACACCACTAATCAACCCAAAGAGTCTTTGCTAAAGAGCTTGATTAGGATCAGGTGTGTAAGTGCTTGGCTGGAATGAAAGCCTGCATCCATACCGGCCCTGGCAGGATACTGTTGAATAGCCCAAACGTACAGGCTAGCCTAGTAGACCGTAGTGAGATGTACTGTCAGCTGTAGTGTAACTTAATTGCCCGTAGATTCACGCCAAATTTGTTGACTACAGGGTAAACTATGTGTAACTACATTAAAGGGCATCTAAGGTCGATTCCCATTGTTTTTGTTTATCGGCCAATCAGCGAGCTGCACCTGCGCAAATGAACCGAAATAGAAGGATTATCTAGCGCGTGTACACAAAACATTGGTTGATAAATGAAATTGGTCACGTGATAATGCAAGATGTCAACAAAAGCAAGTGATTTGTTTGTAAACACTGGACGTTCAACGTCCCGTCTGAGAATGGACTTTAGATGCCCTTTAACGTAGCCTAAGGCCTGGGCCATAGTGATGTTACCTGTGACGCCGAAGCTCCGAGGCGTGTGTCAAAAAAAATAAATCAATGTTCAGCGGAGCTTTGTATCGAGGCATGAATCGTCCTATCAAAATCTTGTGACCAATGACGTCCGAAGCTTCGTTCCCCACACAGACACGACTGCTTCTTAATCAGATTCAAAGGTACTAAAAGCGCTAAACACAGCACGCTGTTGTTGTGTGTTGAGGTGTATTGATAAATTGCGGTGTGACATGTCAGAGACGCTTATTCTTATGTTACGGAATCTGCTGCAAATAGAGGCTGTTCTGAAATGTGGGAACACTTTAATTTGATTTCGCCCGACAAGTTTGGGAAATTTTTTTGGCTTAATCTCTATAGCTCATTATTTAAGACTCAGTGAAACTGCTTTAGTATTTGATGAAGTTCTGAAACTCTGCATTGCTCACAGTTTTAAACACTTAGAAGCACAGTGTCTCACCGCGCACTGGTAACTCAACGAAAACCATTACATTGGTTATTATACCGCACAAAGCTCCATATGCGTTGCCTATCTGGCCAGCAGTACATTTCTTATTCATAGATTCACAATGACCATGTGCAAATGTGTGTGCGCGTGCCTGCATACATGCCCCTGCATTCATTTACTCCCTCTGAACAAGAGCTTTATTGGTGAACAAGCAGAGAAAATGTCAAGAAAAAAAGAATGTAAAGTGTTATCTTTATAGTTTTTCAACTGCTCGGAGTATGCAATAGGGCAGATGTATTCATGTGTTAATTTACTCATTTGTTCATCTATCAATTCTATTCATTCATTTTGCTTCAATGAGATTTGTGCGCCGGATGAGCAAATCATTATGCAACACAGTGCATTCCCTTACTTTGACCAGCAGAGGTCCCCATCGAGCTCCAATCTGTGGAGCTTCGAGTAATGAACCTTTTTTCGATGCAATTGTATTTGAAGCTTCTCTGGTTTGAAAAGCTTCACTTCGCCATCACTGCTGGGCCACACTGCCTGCGTGAGTGGCGCTGCTGCGTCGTGTCACGCGTTGCTGCTGCTTTACCGGGGCAGCCTAGTCACAGATCTTGCGAGTCAGCTGGGGCTGTGCTGCAGACTCCTCCTTCCAGGCCAGGATCTCTGCACGACTTTCCCCATAGAACCACCATAAAATATATTATTGTTTCAATTCATTATAAACGTGATTTATATTTTGTATTGACAGTAGGGGAAGCATGCTTGAGCGTTATGAATCTCACAAATAATTTAATTAAATAATAATATTAAAATACACAGCAAATCCTTCTGTATTGGTCTTGCTCATTTTGAAGGCACTTTCGGGGTAGGGGGAGGGTATCAGGATGTTGAATGTGCTTTCAAAAGCGATCTAATTTACATTATTCGAGACTGAAACAATTCGTATGGGCACCAAATGACCGTGAATGGAGCAGTTCAGACAATTCAGACTGGCTGAGGTGCTGTACGTTCGTCTTGCCACTGTATCCAGCTTTTTTTTTTCCCTTTACCAATGGGCAGTGGCGGCTCGTGAACTGACAATAGGGGAAGCTCAAACAATCCCTTAAAATTAATGATTGGTCATGGCCTGTTTTCCATCATTTATTTATTACAGAACCTCTGAAAACTCTCAACCATTATCAGATGTGGCCAGTTTTCATTTACAACGCATACAGATTACGACTCCGGATTTCTCACACTTTTCTTTACTCAGGGGTTGGAAGGAATGCAAGTGTTTCATGATCGTTTTAATTCAATAATATCATTTAAAACGTCTTTAACTCATTTCTTACAGAATACTTTTATATAAAATTGTCGCGTTTGTACGGAAGGCTTTCCCCGAAAATTACACAATGTAAAGTATTGAAGTACAGGTGGCCCATGACCGCGATCGTCAACTGATTTCATGTTTTCACCGGACTGTGAATGGTCATACACGCCGCTGGCACCGGCTAACCATAGGGAATGGTAGAATTCGCTGCCGCCGTTAGCAGCGTCTTGCCGTAGGGTCATTCCATGCCAAATCCCCCAGGGCCTCCCGGACGACCATCTTGGATTTTGATGAAACTTACACAAAATGATCTCATGGGGTGCAATGAAAAATCACAAAGTTTCAGTGAAATATTCCAAGCGGTTTTTTAGAGTTATGGCCATTTTAATTTCGGGTGCCAAGCCCCTTTTTCGCTCTCGCGAGTAGTCTCCAACATTTGCTACCAACTTTGACTTTGAGATTCAATATATCCATTTCTATAAAAGACAGAAGGTTGAAAATTGCTATCCTGGGTAATTTTCACCCATGTTTTCAGAATCGAGCCTCAGATTGTGGCTATGGTTATTCATTTCAAAATTATTGGCATCTCAAAATCAGATTTTGGTTGGGTGGATGGGCTTTTTTTCAGTCTTTGACCTCACGGTGTGGGGTCAACAGTGGGATTAGACTGAATATTCTGCTTAAACCTTGTTATATAGTAACAAAACTACACAGAAATGCAAGATTTTCTACAATTAACATTAATATAACATTTTAATGGCTCATTGAAAATGGTCACAATTCAAAAAACACATTTTGAACCCCTACGTTCAGGGGGTCAGACATCTGCGTCGACCATTCCGTAGGCAAATGGATTTTTCACAGCTCAAAGATACCTATCTTACCCATAACTGATGAAAATATAATCAACTCAATCCCTTCAGTATAAACTTCTCCTTTAAAAAATAGGTATTTTCCAGTTCGGACCTATGTGCAGTCACAACTTATAACTTGATTTATCATGGGATTCTGCACAAAATTCTCATATTCATGATGGAGAAGAAACTACTTGACTATCCAATTATTGAAAATCACTGATTTTAAGGAGAGTTGCATTATTTGTACCCTAGGGAACACAAAAATTAATGTCTTATCAATCAGTCCAATGCACATGCATGTTTAGTTGGGTCACCTGAGGTTCAACTCTTCATTCGAAAATTATGCTCAATTTTGTCTGCGTCAGATGGAGAAAGTTTGTAAAACCTAGCACTCTGTCCCTGCATGGAACAGTTCAGACAATTCAGAGACTGGCTGATGTGCTGTACGTTCGTCTACCCACTGTATCCAGCTTAGTTTTTTTTTTCCCCTTTACCAGTGGAAACAGTTACCTGAAGTGTTGCTGAGACAAGTGGGGGATTGTATGTAGGCTCAGCAGTCGCGTGGGTGTCATGGCCAGAGTGAGAGATACGGAAAAGTACTGCCCTGATACTCTTTAATCATCAACATAATAAGCTATGTTAATTGGCTTGGCTCCGCAATTAATGGCATATTCTCGCAAAATATGTTGATGTATTTTTTACGCCCCCGAACATCTAAATCCAAAATAAAATGAGCAACAGCATATTAAAGCTTTCAAAAATAAGTTGGGAATGACTAAATACTTCCCATATATTCCCTTAAATGACAGCAGCCTACGATGGAAGTCGCAAATTTCCCACTACATGTTCCAATATTTCACGAAGCATTTCTGAATTGAGCGGAGGGGATTATGTCCATATAAACGGGCTTTTAATATGATAAGCATGCTGGAAGTGTTGATATATTTTTTGTCTGTTTCATGCTTGTAACAGACACGCATCCTCGGCAATATAGCGAAATGCGTGTATTTATGGCGATATGACTGTTTTCTGACAGTCATTTTCAGCTCTGCTTTGCCTTTTTCCGCATGCATAATGCAGAAAAATTCGGCGAGAGTCCGAATCTATATATTCCGTGCGAGTCGCGCAGCTTCGGCATGCTGTGTGGCCGCTCTCATTGAATAACATGGGAGCCGAAACTAAAATATGCATGTGGTTTGCGGAATCAGCATCGCTACCGCAGGCAGTGTGGCCCGGGCCTCACCTATTTTTACCGCGATGCGCGCGGTTCTCGGCAAACGAACCTGAAAATGACTGTCAGAAGACTGTCATATCGACATAAATACATGCATTTTGCTATATTGCCGAGGATGCGTGTCTGTTACTAGCATTAACCCCTTTTCTGCTGATGTAGACGTCCACGGACATGGAACTGCAAATTTAAGCACGCAGTTACAGGACTCGATCACTGTACAGACCCCGGATCAGTTATTGAATATTCACAAGCAAGCAGACCTCGAACACGGTTTAAAATATGGAGAAGTTCACTCCAATCCGTGTTTTTTCAAGAGTTGAATGAATTAAACTCCTCAGCTAAGCCTGATATGCAAACTGGTCAATATCCTTACCCATAGTATCAATCCAGCAGTTTAAAAAAATGATCTCTTGCAACAGAAAAAATCGTTGTCCTCTGTAGCAACCACTTTAGCTACAGTGAGCCAACGGTATTCCAATTAGTGGTTGAGAAAAATTTGTTTTATGAAGCAAAAAATTCAACATGGTATTGATTCTCTCACATTCTACTGTTACAGTCATCACATACAAAAAATGCGTAGTTCCCTACCGTGTATTTACGTGTGGACTCCTCCATTGACAAATTCAACGCTTCCTTATATGCACCCAAGTACTGGTGTTGATAGCCAATCATTCAAGTATATACTCAGGCTCATCTGCGTAACTGCCCAGCTATAGTTCACGCCCTCGTGAAACTTCCCCGGTAAGGATGTATTGATTGGCTCGTTTCTTATCCAATTCCCCAGTGTTTAAACTTTCCACAGTAATTGAAACGCATTTATTGGACGAACATAAGAGCATACAAGCCGATGCGTATCAGCAAGGTAGGTTGTATCCGTTCAACGTTGAGCACGATTGCGCAGCTGAAAATGATGCGATTTATAGAAAAAATAGAGTCCCTAAACCGGCCTGAAGTGTTCAGTTACATTTACAGGATTTAATGAGGTAAAGACATGGTCAACGGGAATTATTTCGAATGAAACAGGACCGGAGGGTTCCTTCTACTGGACACATTGGTCTCTGGAGGAGGGATTTATGAAAAAGGTTAGGCTGCTACTTGTATACTATGTATACCGTATTCAACAAAATCGAATGCCGAGGTTTTTTTCCTGTTTAAAACGTGAACCGGTCATGCATTTCGGTGGACCCCCTAGTACGTTCATTGCACTATTCTGTTGAATCTAGGGAGGCATATATTGTTTGATTTTCCCTCAAAGTGGAATGTCTGTTCTGTTAAAATAAGGTATATTTCAGAATTCAGACATTACTGAGTTAGTGAGTTGTACTTGTTCCTCATAAGTGTTGAAATAAGGTGGTGAGCTTGGAAGTGGGAACTGCTAGCTTTCATTGCAGGGTGAATGCTCTGACCGTTTAATCAGCAGTTTATTTAGTGAGTATGTGTGCTGGCTTGGGGGACTTCGAAGAAAAATGGACTGAACTCGAAACTTTATTATGGAGAAAAGGCATGATTTGTGTTTGGAGAGGTTACTGGTGACCAGTGATGTTCAACTGCACTGATATTGATAATTCATGCTAAACTCAACCAGAAAATCATTAGTTCATATTGAACTTCATGCCTCAAAAGTTTATTTGTGTTAAATATATGATTATTTTATGATTTGACAGTGCACCATTTTGAGGGATCTCAGACTTAGGGGAGCCACCTGGATAGCTGTCTTATTTGGCTCATAGTAAGTAGGTAATCTAGAATGTAATTCTCAAGATGAATTATGCTTGTGGTCAAGGAGTTTATGATCCCAGAAATGTATAGTTTTAAGCCCCGGCAGTTTTTCAATTCTCAGTATTATTTTTTTGGCAATTTCAATGTTGAATTTTCACGAATATTTTTTGTGTTTGCAGTCCCTTTTCTCTACCAAAATCATAAAAATAAACTGAAATACAATGGGAATCTAAATGCTTCAAGTGTCTAGACTCAGTTGAGCCATACCTTTCCTATCTGTGTAGCTGCAATCTTGAATTATAAAGCCTTAAATAAGGTAACACCTAAATAGCCAGATTTGGCTTCTGCGCAAAGGGGGTAAACAAACAAAAAAGTTTAACAACACTTCTGGCATGTTTATCATATTAAAAGCCCATTAATATCGACATAATCCCTTCCGTTCAATTCAGCAATGCTTAGTGAAATAATTCCTGAAACGTAGTGGGAAATTCGGGACTTCCGATGTGTCAAACATTGTAAAAGTAGGCTACTGTCATTAAAGGGAATTTATTGGGAATTATTCGTCATTCCTAACTGAGGTTTTCTCATGCCGAGTTGTCCGGCGTCCTTCTGTCTGTCCGGCATCAACTTTTCACTTCAAATTTGAATATCTCAAAAACTGTCTCATAACTTTTTCTAATTTGGTGCGAGCCTTTCTTATGATATTCTGAATATTCACTGTGAAAATTAGAGAATTCTACATCCCCGTTTTTGAGAAATTCAGCATTTTGGACTTAAGAAAATCAGTGTTTGTGCTCATTTTTTCCATCTTTCAGTAATATCTCAAAAACTGTCTGATAACATTTTGTCAAATTTGTTGTGAGCTTTGCTTATGATGTTCTGAATATCCCCCGCGAAAATGAGAAAATTCTACGTCCTGGTTATTGAAAAATTCAGCATTTTGGACTTCGAAAATCAGTGCTTGTGCTCATTTTTTCAATCTTTCATTAATATCTCAACAAGAGGCCTGTCGGCCTTGTGAGCTCCAGTGAGGATGACTGAAATATCCATGTCCATATAACTTAATTTCAGAAATCCTTGAAAACTATTGCAATATGAACGTTTGACACATTTGGTAACCAGAATATGCTGTGAACCAGTTTGATGTCTCAATTTATGTCGTATAACAATAGAACCACACTACAAATTGCAATCGTTTATTTCAACCATCTTACCAGTAAGCTACCACTATATGACCACTATCATTATCCCATTAATTTTAAGGGATTGTTTGAGCTTCCCCTATTGCCAGTTCACGAGCCGCCACTGCCCATTGGTAAAGGGGAAAAAAAGCTGGATACAGTGGCAAGGCGAATGTACAGCACCTCTGCCAGTCTGAATTGTCTGGACTGCTCCTTTCACGGTCGTTTGACGCCGATACAAATTGTTTCAGCCTGGAATAATGTAAATTAAATATCTTTTGAAAGCACATTCAACATCCAGATACCCTCCCACTACCCTGAAAGTACCTTCAAAATGAGCAAGACCAATTCAGAAGGATTTGCTGTGTATTTTAATATTTTTTAATTAAATTATTTGTATGATTCATAACACTCAAGCATGCTTCCCCTACTGTCAATACAAAATATAAATCGCGTTTATGCTGAAATGAAACAAAATAATATATTATTTTATGTTGGTTTTTATGGGGAAAGTTGTCCAGAGACCGTGGCCTGGAAGGAGGAGCCTGCCGCTGCTGACTCACAAGATGTGTGACCGGGCTGCTGCGGTGAAGCAGCAGCAGCACCTGACACGACGCAGTAGCGCCACTCACGCAGGCAGTGTAGCCCAGGCCTAACGTGCCACACTATAGCGATCCGTAGCCATCCGCGGCTATCTGTAGAAACAACTTGGCCATAACCATGCGCTGGAGATTTTTCTCACGTTAATCTGTTGAGCATGTTCAAAAGATAGCTGCGGTAGCGGGCATTTTTATTGATGAAGCAGTACTAACTTAGTTTAATGTAGTTACACGTAGTTTACCATACTAACCGTAGCCTACCTTAGCCAAGCGTAGTGTACCCCCAGTCAACAAATTGGGCGTGAATTTACAGGCAACTAAGGGCTACTACGTTACTTTAACCTAGTTGAGCATATTTTAACATACTTCTACGAAGTCTGGGCTACGGTAATCCCCCCTACGAGTAGCTACGTAGGCTAACGTATGTGTGACCACCCCATTAACTACGTTATTTAATGCATGTGTGACCACGCCTTAAGAGCGTCCACTAAAATGTGAAACGTGGTCAGCGCGTTAGCTGCCTGTTCCTCCATGCACGTTAACTGTCCAGCACAATTTGCCAAAGTTAATGGCTGAGTTACCGCATGTATTAATCAGAGCCAGCTAACATCAGGTAGCTAGTAAGCTAACATCATGAACAATCTTAAGTGTTAGCTGTATTGTTGATGCGAGTATTACTTGTGTCTCGGAGGATAAACCGGCACTTTGTTTGAATCCGTTACCATTCCGGGTGAATGGAAATCAGCCGACAGTTTTTTTTTAGATGGACTGGCTTATGTAAACTGCCCATATACATATGTGTCTATATAAACTGCCAATGGACAAATCAAGAACTGAATGTCACATGTTGGTATTTGACCCTGACCAAAGAATTCAGTATTCAACCTCCACCAATATCGAATGAAATCAGTACTTTTTATTTGGCTTACCTTGATGTTTGGGTACCCAGAGAAACATTTTGGTATGTAAAAACGTCAAGCATACATCCAGTTTAGAAAATCTAGAGTATAATTTCTAGTGCTACTTTAGATGGTCAGGGTTCTGCCCAAGATGCTTGGAGTACTGGATGGAAAATTTCTGCCATCTCCTAACCTGACAATCCGCCTATTGCTGCTGCTTTGCCATGATAAATTGAGCATCCGACACTCCAACTGGAGAGATTACGATTTGTGATCAGCCTGGTTTGAACGGCTGTATTGCTGCTATGATGTAATTTTACAATGTGAATCTTTGAATCATTTTATAATAAATATTTGATGACTAATATGCAGAAGTTGTTTGCACATTTTATTTAGCACAATTAGATAAAAATAGACATTGAAAGAATGATTAGAGTGAAAGCACATGTTATAGAGGCTGTTTTGCTTAGAATACAGGTGTGCCTTGAAATGTTGGCTTGCCCTTTGATGTGCCTTGGGCACGAAAAGTTTTAAAACCACTGCGCCAGGAAATACTTCAACACAAGGTCACATTAAGGCTTTTTCACACCAAGGACGAACAAAATAAACTCAAGGAAAACACAGTTTCCATGCATTGACCAACATGATTTTAATGCTGGTCTATGCTGGTTTTTGCTGCAGGGTTCCGCTGAAAATTAAAAGATTTGCGGTCCTGGTAAGATTCTGCCATGACAAACAGAGAGAAAATCTATTGATCCCGGGATTTATTTTATTGGTTGGCTTGTTTTATCGGCACTCAGCTGTGGGGGAAAAAAAGAAAGCCGTTCAGCGAAGTACAGCTTCGCATCATATAGGCTACGTGAGTTCAGAATTTTTAGTGGATGCCATTCGTTTTGTGCTTTGTTTATTAAAGCCCACAGTCTCTCGCATGCAGTGCTCCAAAGGTTTAGGGACTATTTGTTTGACTACATTTTCGCTTTTTATTTTGCAATTTATTACGGCATTATAGTAAGGACTGGAGCAAAAAGTAATCAAATACTATGAAACAGCTATGATTCTGGGGACAAGGAAGGAGCAGGGACTATGGTCTCATTTACATCGTCAGTGTAATGTGACCCAATTCCGATTTTTTGCTCTAATGTGGCACAGATCGGATATGCTCGTTGACAGTGTCAACAGGAAAAAGACGCATGCATTTGGATATTTTGAGATCGGATACAAGCCTCATTAATTTGTGGGAATAAATCAAATATGTATCGGATATGTGCCAATGCGACGGCTGTGTAAACAGGCTGATGGGATTTTCTTACACATTGCGTCATCTCTACCGTCATCAAATCTGCGACCATTTAGCTTATTTTGTCGCATAAACGGAGAACGCACGGTAAATGAACGAGGTTTTATATTTGAGAAGCTGGCAGACTGAACGTGGAGGCTGTCTCGCACCCAGACATTCTTATGAACGACTGAAGAGGCAATAATTGCAGCATATGCACAAGATGCAATTGTGGCCCTTTTCCTTCTTCTCTGGCCAAAAATCCTGGTAATGTTAGGCGAAGTTTTCATGCTCCGCAACATTATCATCAAGCATATGGTCAGCCTGCTGATAAAACCTCGTATCTTCAAAATGATAATCTTTACAGGAAGATAAAAAATAAATATAAAATAAAAAAAAAAAATAAATATAAGTTAAAGTATAAATAAAATAAAAAATGTTTAATTGTGCATGTAAGAATAGTTGACATACGAGTTTTTGTTTCTTATCAATTTGGAGATACGAGGTTTTATCAGCAGGCCGACGATATGTCCGCATCATCCATTTTTTTGGCTTAGCAGTTAGCGCTTGGTGCAGAAGGAGGCGTGGCTTAAAGTTTAGTAAAAACTAAAAGTAGGCATGCGCGATGTTTCAGATGTTGTAGGCAAGTGTAATCGCGTGAATCAGATATGGGTCACTTGATAAAATACGTGTAACCGCACGGTAAAAAAAAAATCTGATTCAGGCAGCAAATCCAATCTGGGCATCAAGACTTACAGTGTAAATACGGCCTATGATTTTTAGCCATAGGTATGGCTGGATATTTGGAATGGCTAAGTAGGGGGGCAGCTTATTCTGTCTTGACAACGTTTTCCAAAAAAGTGCATAGGTCATTCCATGTCAGATCATCAAATGGGTCTCACCAACACCTTCTCAATTTTGATAATTTTTTTATGCAGCTGTATAAATATATATCACTGGCAAATCTGAAATTTCAGCTCATTCGGACCAAAAATGAATTTTTGGTGAATTATTTTCTAAGGGTACTGTCCGTCTGTTTTTTTGTCAATTGACATTTTTCTTGTATTTAACATGGTATAACTTTTTTTATCATCACACCTTTAGCTTTGAAACTTTGCATCTAAGATAATGTTTTACTGCTTAATCAGAAAATGCAATAGAGGAATCAGTTCAAAAAAAATAGAAGAAAATCCAAGGTGTGCCCCTGGAGATTCGGGGGTTTGAACAGGTGGCATTTTAGCATTTTTTTCACATTTGGCAAGGTACTGACTGCAGTTGGTGATGAATTCATGGTGAATTCAGCCTGATTATATTCAGCAGACACAAATGAATGAAAAAAAAATGCCAGAGAGCCTTTGCTAGGGTTTATATTGGGGGCGCTTTGGGGACCGAAACATGGAACTTCCTTAACAAAAGGCACTTTTGGTGTCCTCATAGCTCCACAACCAAGAAAGTTAAAGTAAAATGAACTGCATTTTCTAATTAAAAGTATAACAATAGCTTATATGCAAAGTTCCAAAGCTATCGGTGTAATAATAAAAAAGTTATGCCATATTAAATACAAGAAAAATGTCAATTGACAAATAAACTGACGGACAGTACCCTTAGAAAATAATTCACCAAAAATTCATTTTTAGTCCAAATGAGCTGAAATTTCGTATTTGTTCATCACTATGACATATTTATCTAATGTGAAAAAAATGGAAGCAATCTATGACTACATGGTGACTAATTTTTTGTATATCTGATGATTTGACATGGAATGACCCACATGCATTACAGTTTTCAGACACGTGAGGCATTTATTTGCTTTCATGAAAAAAAAAAAAAAAAAAACTTTTACATAGGTGATGAGCAATTTAAGACCAGAGACCGAAGGAAAGACGGACACTTCTCAGGATAGGAGCAGAGTTAGGGCAGAAAAACCGCAAAATACAAGACGACAACATGACAGCCAAATGGAAACTTAGATGTTTCCCAAGTTAGAATGAATGAATGATAACTCTTGGAAGTATAGCCTATGGACCAGAGTTGATGTAATGTGTTGCGAACGCCTTATGCAATAAAACAATGCTAACAAATCGTGTTTTTAATATGTTCTTCAGTTTTTTAGAGCATAATTCTGATCAATGTTGTTTATTTTCAACACACATTATCCTGTTCAAAACCAAGCAACTACTACAGTGTTAACAGTAGTTATAGCCGAAATCAAATTAAGCTCATTTCAAATAACATTGGTGAACGCCCGAGCTAGCCAGCTAACTCATATTCGTAATGCTTAATGTAGCTGTTAGCTTTAAAGCAAAGTAAAAAGAAATAAATGCATCATGCAGATATGAGAGACACTTGGATTCAACATTTACTCTGCAAATACTTCGGCACGCAATACCGCGTGCCACAACCGCGACCGCGCCCACTTAGGAGGCAGAAAGTGTGACCAATTTCTTACAATGGGGGTATATTGGGGATGCGAGGTCTTCCTTCCTCCAGTCTTTGCTAATTAGAGTGCAACTATTGGCCTTACCGAGTTGCAAATTCTTGTTCAGTGATTTTTTTTTTTTTTAATCTCCTGTCAGTCAAAAATTCAAGTAGTTACCAGAGGTGGGTCACGAAAACCAAATACTAGAGGGATTTTCTGTGTTTGGCCCGCGGTCTGCTAGCCTTGCTGTGAATTTGTCGGCCTTTTCCCAAACCTTGGAAAAATATTATCTACTGACATGACATGACATGACATGAGTGGCGAGAACAGGCCATTCAGCCCAACTAGGCTTGCCAGTTTCTTTTTACTATTGTGAATATATCACTTCAGATACTCAGACTCGATGCTTTAAGTCAAGCCTGCTCTTGAAAATTCCCAAGGTTTCTGCCTCAACAATATGGTCAGGCAAGCTATTCCACATTGAAATTACTCTTTGGGTGAAAAAATGTTTCCTAATATCAGTGCTAAATTTACCCTGGGTCAACTTCCATTTGTGACCCCGAGTTCTAATAACAAAGCTTGGCCGAAGGAATCCTACATAATTCACTTTTTTAATGCCTTTAACATATTTAAAGACCTCGAACAGATCGCCTCTAAGTCTCCATTTCCTAAGACTAAAAAGATTAAGGATCTTCAGCCTCTTCTCATAGCTTTCATTTTTTATACCTGGAATTAGCTTAGTGGCTCTTCTCTGAACTTCTCCTAGAGCCTCTATATCTTAAAGTATGGTCCCCAAAACTGTACACAATACTCCAGATGTGGTCTGACGAATGTATCGTCAGTATTATTGTATTGTATTGTATTGTATTGTATTGTATAATCATCTTGTCTAGAAGTGCAACATTGAATCTCACCTAAAAAAAAAAATGGCAATTGGGCCCTGATCCTTCTGTTTGGCCATCTCTCCGCCGGCCGTCTGCACGTCAGCCACACTCGCACGTCAAAGCCCAATGCATGTATGCATTGTAACACCGCAGAACTCTGCCAAGCTCTGGTCGGGGCATTGATGATTACAATGACGATCAGGGCGTGGGTCGAAAATGAAAGTTTGCTATTCTGACAATAACAGTATGGGGGAGCATATTTAAAGTCATTTATGTTTTGTTTCTTGCGTTTTATTGGACACTGGTTGCATTCATTTTAACTGATCTTTGAAAAAATAGTGCGGATGGGAAAAGCAGATTCTGGGCTTAGTGGTGGTTGGTGGATTCAGAATGCTGGTCATGGCCAACCGGCGCCGACCAGCATTGGCAGAACCCTGGCTGGTCATGGCATATAATTGCGGCAGCCATGTTACTGATGACATACCGGGTTGCTAGGGCGCGCGTAGCATATGCGTTCACGATATTTAATATCAACATTAATTTCTAAACCCCATTCTCTCAAATAAAACCCCCCAAAATATATTGGCCCCCTTTTTTAAAATCTTTCTGTCAAATAAAAAGCCTAAAAGTGGAGGTTGGGTACAGAATTCTTTTCATGATAAGAAAGCTATGGACTTTTAATATATTTGAAAATAATTAAAGGATTGTGTGTGATGCAGTGGGTATGATTTTGAGATAATAGTCATTGATGACGGAAGCCCAGATGGGACTCTTGAGGTAGCCGAGCAGTTACAGAAGATCTACGGTGAAGACAGGATCGTAAGTAAAGTATTAACGAGCTTTTGCCCAAGATGTGGCTGTGGTTATGGATCAGCTGGTTTTCCTGTTGACTGCAAACGTCAGGGGTCTCTGCAGATGTTCCAACCACGGAGAAGAGTGTTGCTAGCTGACCGCGCAAACGTCTTTGAATATAATTCTTTATTACTCAGCTAGCCATTTGACTGATTTAGTCTACGGTCGGATGTTGGAGGTAAGTGAAACGGTGTGATGACGGCAGTGGCAGGTCTAGAAAATTTTACATTGGGTGGCAAATGGGCAATGGGTCTTGGCAGGATGGCATGGTAAAACAGTGAAGTCCCCTTAGTGAAATACAATTTCGATTTCAGCAAAAGAGCCACAAAAATATTTTCAAATATTTATTGTTAAATTACGTCCCATATTAAAACACTCTGTATACCCTTTTTAATAGTGCAGAATGGGAACAGCAGACCAGAGTTCAAACAGTATACTGTGGCTGTCTAACTTGCTCTTTTGAAATCCTTAAGTTCAAAAATGGGTCATTCCATGTCAAATCAGACAAAATTTGGGAAATGTGTGGCTCATAGACTCAGATTTTGTTCAAACCTTTTGAACATGTTATTTGGGACCAAAAACTATGCTGTACAAAATATTTGGGCTAAATTTTGAAAATTTCATTTTTTTCCACCACACTTAGTTGTGGAGCTATGATACAAAATACACCAATTTTGTTACTGCATTACCGTGTGACCTGGCCCAAATTTTAATATTAGACAAAGATAACCTGAGTAAATACAAAATGCAGTTAAATGATGATTTCATTCATTGAGGGGAAAAAGCTATCCAAACCTACCTGGCCCTATGTGAAAAAGTATTTTCCCCCTAAACTTAATAACTGGTTGTGCCACCCTCAGCGACAACAACTGCAGTCAAGCATTTGCAATAACTAGCAGTGAGTCTTTCACGTTGCTGTGAAGGAATTTTGGCCCACTCTTCCTTGCAGAATTGTTTTTAGGTGGAGTCCCATTAAGGGCGTTTTCTGACCCAAAACGCCGATTTAAAAATAATTTTCAGCATTGATAAACCACCCCATGGGGTTCATGAATCCAACAGAGAAACCTGGAATATCAAAATTAGGCTTGAGGCTCCTTCACTTTTAAGGTCCAAGAGTAGGCAATAATTTTAAGCATAAACATCAGAAGGGTCATAGTTAATAATTATATTACTGAAAAAACTTAAACTAGAAGAATTAAGTGAGAGCCTTACTCACACAAACCATTTCGTATCAACACACCCTATTTTAGGGTTTACAGCGGTCGGTTGATGCAAGTGTTCTGATGAAGATGTTACCGGTGTTGACACATCCTGATTTTTTCACTGAATATTGGCCATACCCTAGGGCAAGTTTAAGCAAATTCCCTTAGTTTGTCATGGCCGGGAACTTTGTCAAATGTACCTTCGTTTACACATGTGGCCATTGGAAATCTCCATTTCAGAACATATTTTTTTAACAAATATCTCCCTATCTCGGCAGTATGACATCAATTTGAACAAATTCTTTTTTTATTCATTAGGAAAATATATCAGCTATAATGTGCATTAATAAGCACTTGATTATAATCATTGGTGACACTTTGTGGGGCCCCAGAATGGGTGGCCCCTCCCAAACACTAAAAAATGTTAAAAATATAATTTTTTGCTAAAAGATAATTGATATCGCAGGTTTCTCTGGTGGATTCATGAATCCCATGGGGTGGTTTATCAATGCTGAAAATTATTACGAAATCGGTGGTTTGGGCCAGAAAATGCCCTTAATGGGACTCCACCTTTGGCCACATTGAAGGGTTTTCAAGCATGAAGGGCCTGTTTAAGGTCATGCCACTGCATCTCAATCAGATTTAAGTCCGGACTTTGACGAGACCAATCCAAAACCTTCATTTTGTTCTTTAGTTTAAGCCATTCAGAGGTGGACTTGCTGGTGTGTTTCAGATCATTGTCCTGCTGCATAAGCCAAGTGCATTTGAGCTTGAAATCACAAACTGATGGTCGGACATTCTCCTTCAGGATTTTCTGGTAGAAAGCAGAATTCATGATTCCATCAATTACGGCAAGTAGTCCAGGTCCTGAAGCAGCAAAGCAGCCCAGAACATCACACTACCACCACTATGTTTGACTTTTGGTATGATGTTCTTTTTATGAAATGCTGTGTTCGTTTTACACCAGATGTAACAGGACGCACACCTTCCAAAAAGTTCAACTTTTGTCTCATCAGTCCACAGAATATTTTCCAAAAGTCTTGTGGATCATCAAGATGTTTTTGGCAAATGTGAGAGGGGCCTTTGTGTTCTTTTTGGTCAGCAGTGGATGCCATTTTTGCCCAGTCTCTTTCTTAATGTTGAATTATGAACACTGAATTTAACTGAGGCAAGTGAGGCCTGCAGTTTTTTAGATATTGTTCTGGATTCTGTAGAGACCTCCTGGATGAGCCGTTGATGCGCTCTTGGAGTAATTTTGGTAGGCCGGCTAATCCTGGGAAGGTTCACCACTGTTCCAATTTTTCTCCATTTGTAGATTATGGCTCTCACCATGGTTCGCTGGAGTCCCAAAGCTTTAGAAATGGCTTTGTTACCCTTTCCAGACTGATGGATGTCAATGACTATGATGTGAATCAAGATCAGGTTATAAATATCCCCTGGTCTGTGTTATAGTATGCTCTATTAAATAGTACGTATACACCACTGTTCAATATTATACTTTTTAGTAACATACACATACAATGATCAGTTGCACTGGAACGGATGAATTTTCCAGCTGTTTAGATGCCGGGGCAGCGATTACTAGAAGGCCAGTTTGTACTATTTCACATCGCTATGGAAGGGCATTTTAACATTAACTGATTTTGAATTGTGATTTTCTAAATGAAGCTAAAAAATAGTGGACTAGTTTTTTGCATATATTAATTACCTCCGCCAACGAAGTTGGGGCGGAGGTAATGTTTTCGCTCCTGTTTGTTTGTTTGTTTGTGAACAACATAACTCAAAAAGTAATGCACGGACTTGTCTGAAATTTTGTGGGTGGATTTTTATTACATCAAGGGTGGACCCTATCGATTGTGAACTCGATCAGTGAAACAATATGGCCGCCACGGCAGCCATCTTGAAATCCTATCACACGCGATAACTCAACTTTGCTCCCACTCATGCACATTGGGATTGTGCACATTTAGGTTTGCACTCTACAAGTGCCTCTAGTTCTGCATTTTTTCTGGTTTATTTGCGGGTTATTCTGTGGAGATCCCACCTGGGATGCCATAATTATCGTAATTAGAATCTCCGATGTCCTTTGTTACTGATTTTTCTTTTTTTTTTTTTGACTTAGTTTTTAAATATTTACTTGCTTAAAGGGTTTATAATCACTTTAAAACATCTTAAAGTTACATCTGAGTGCCTTATGACCATTCCTGCCAAGAAATGATGACACTTCTGATAAGGAAACACTTCCCAGTCTGGTATATTGATTGATTTTGGTATGGAATGGTGTCGCCAAAAATATCATGGTTCTAGCCAGGCCATATCAACGTACCGGGCCGGTACGCTGACGAACGCAAAAGTCACATGCTGGTACACTGGAAAAATCTGCCGGTACGCAAAAAATTGCTCCTGAAAAAGGTTGATATTTTACCCGTCAGGGTGAGCTAGCTAATCCATCTAACTCACACTATTTTTTTAGCTTTTGAAGTAGGAATCTCACATTCTAAAAAAAAAAAAAAAAAAAGAAAGTCAGCCATATGGTATTTCAACGTCTTAATTGTTGTCATTTCTGTACTTATGCCGTTGTGTCGATTGAGAGATTTTGATCTCAAGGTTTTAATTGTAACCTCAGTTTTGATGGTTAATGTGTTAGTCAACTCAGTTGTACATACTTTCACACGACCATTTAGCCAATCGCCGCCGTGTTTTTTTTTTTTTTTTTAATATTTTTAAATTTTTCTGAAAATGTCCTGCCAGTTCGGCTTGATATTTTTTCCAACGGTTGGGGTCAGCTAGCCAACCGACCGACTTGCCTCGCTCTTGGGTTGCCTGCTGCGTCTTGAGCCTCCTGTCCCATCTGCCACCGCTGGAATCAGTTCTCCTCGCCCTCGCTCCAGGGGGCTGTTTCTGTAAACTTTACTTGTCCGACCGAGTCAGACCATCCGTTGAGTGAAAAGTCGGACCTTCGAGAGACCATGTCTGTTTCAATAAAACAAAAGTAGGATGTCTGACCATGGTCTGACGCGGACTGACGGTTCGTTACTGTCCGTTCGAAGTTGCATAAGAATTTACACCTCAGCGATGCACTGCTTCGCTATTTGGCATTCAGAAATTCGAAGTAAGTTAACTTTAAATGAAAAAAGGAAAAAAAACAATTCTGATAGGTAGATCATAACTACTATTCAGACATAAATTTTGATGTCACGTTCAATTTCAGTGGGCTATTAACTGAATACAGTCTAGCTAATTAAAAGCAGTCTTTGCTCACTGTGCACTCTGTGCTAAAACTACGATTGGCAACATAACAAAGCTATTAATCACACAAAAGACACTAAAACATTCATATCGTCATGATCGCTCATTTTACAGAATTGAGTTAAGCAGACGGGCGATAAGCAGAGCTCCACTCTCGGTTACACATAAGCAAAACGAATACGATGTTTTATAACCACTGAGAATCATGCTGAGACCGCTCCTGATAGGCAATGTCCCATTATCGTTCACATAGCATGCATAAAAACACAACTTTTTGTTGCACTTGAGGATAATGTTACCAATGATTTAACAGTGAAATCTTCACGCGTTGTTTATAAATTATGTGTAGTTAGAAAAATTCATTCACAGATTTAACAGAGCCCCGCCGTTTCTGGGTGTAGGCTATATTGGTTTCGCGGGTGTTGGTTATAGGATAGAGTGGGGTAAGACGCCCCCGAGGGTAAGAAGCCCTTTGCTTATAATTCAATGTCAGCTGTGCCCAGTATGTGGCTCTTGACTTAGACAAATGCACTGCCACCTGGAGGGAAATCCTGAGCAACAGATGAGTCAACAGAGCAAGTGACATGTGAGTACTCAAAGTATTTGTGTTTTTCTGTCGTTCTTATAAAAAATGACTAAATGAATCATTTTGCCGCAAGTATTTGAATGCTCCAGGAGTCTGCAGGACATACCAGTGTAACTTTCTGATGCCTTCTCTATGTATAAAAGGGGGTTCTGTGTGGTGATAATAGGAGAAATTGGGGTTAATGAGCCAAAACCAATATGGTAGTGCTGGGGGTAAGATGCCCTTTTTGGTTTGGGGTAAGATGCCCCTAGGGAAGGAAGGCATCTTACCCCATTTTGAGTCGTATTCATTCTGTTTTATGAGTTTTTTCGAAAAATTATGTTCTATTTATAAGAAATATGTATCAGACATGATGAGTTTTATAAAGGATTTGGGAATGGAAAGTGCATCCATACATGTTAAAAGTCGGGCCATATGGAGTTACACAATAATGTATCGTATACGTATGCATCAAAACCTATACAAACCTAAAAAAAATATATTGGGTGAAATGCATCATGGTCACTCTTAATTTTTAAGACTTTTCATGTTTACTCATGTACGTTCCATACCGCTACATGTTTATCTAATGTGGTGCCTCATATCTTTTAGCAGTCCACAAGATATAACCATCTATTCCTTGACGCATGTAATGCCAACAGTACCTTGCCATCACTTGTGCATAGTTAGTGTTTAGTCAGTTAATAAAAAGTTAAAGGTGACAGAATCAAAAACCGTTTTTACCTTGTCTGTGTTGAATAACAGTAGTCTACCCGCATTCAAGAACATACGAAAAGTGCTAGACATTCTGAACATCTCCGTTTCATAGAAATTCCTCTTTTAAATATGATCGCCAGAAAACGGGCCAATCTGAACAACGGATACATATGATGTCACATGTATCTCACTGCCCCCCGACTCTCATTCCGTTTCCTCCCCTTCAAAATAATTTGCATACACGTCTTTATGCAATTCCATGGCTTCCAGTCCCTAAGTAAAGACAAGCGTGAGAATTCCAGAGTCATAATCGATTTCCGTGTCACTAGTGGGGAAATCCACCCTAATGCACGTGAAACGGATTAACTTATTGCACAAGGACTTAAATTCCGCAAATGAATTTCTTCAGTGCGCTTTGAATACTTGCTGACTACGGCACAGGAACGTCAATGTGAGAGACTCACTCCGAATGCATAAGCCTTGGCAGCTCGTTTAAAAAAAAAAAAAAAAAACAAAACAAAAAAACATTCAAAAATACTTACCATTCAGAAACGTTTAAATCCAGCCTTTGCTGGACTGGTTCTTCCTCCAATTCAGTGTCCTCATCCGATTTGGGCTCAAACATGTAAGGCTGAATCTCTGAATATGCCATAGCTGCATAAAGTTGATCTGTCCGTGTTCCGAAGCCGGCGAGTGTTTTCCATTTTCCCTACCGCTCTGGGCGAAGTTACATTCTTTTGACTGGCAGCAAAGCCACCCAATCAGCGTCAAGTGCTTGCATTTCATAATAAGGTTGCCAGTGAAGCCTGAATGGTCGCCAAATAAGTGCAAAACAACGCGTTCAAAATCCCCCACCCTAACATAGCTTTTTGAGAGCGGTTTTTAGGAAGCTTCTGAGGCATTACAGACCCAACCAAAATTTTGTTTATGTCACATCACAGAACAAGGATAAATATCCCGTTCAACCATTCTATGTCACCTTTAATGTTCAGGAGAATGTACCCCTTTCTTTCTCCATTTCTTTGACAAGGAAATTTCTAAAAAGATGTTGATCATTTGTATGATGTGTACCTGCCAATTAAGACGGCTATAATATGATAATTACTCATGTGAAATGCAGTAAAACCAGTATGTATTAGGCTTTGCACGTTATTCTAGATAACATAAAACAGATGCCCATGGGGGGCATCTTACCCCATCCAGAAGGGCTTCTTACCCCAGGGGTGGGGTAAGATGACCTTTTTTTTAAAAAAAGTAATTAAACATTTAAAAATATTTCTATAGTGACTATGTCAAATCTTTCGAGATGTGGTAGCCAACTTTACATGCTATCCATTCAAGCAAAAAAATAAATTCATGTTGTTTACCTTCAGTTATGAAAATTCCTGCTTGGGGGGAGGGGGGGCATCTTACCCCGCTCTACCCTACTGTCTTTCCATTCTCAAAGTATTTTGGGTTGTCTGCGCTTCCAGACAACATCAAACAATAACGTCATATTTTGGCGTTATATTTTTTGTCCGACCGAGTTTTAGGACAACTCTCGAGTGGTCCCAGAAAGTCGGGCAGTCCGACCAGAACGGAGGATGACGGGCCATTAATAGAAACTCCCACAAAAAGACTGACTGTCCCATCCAAGCGGGGATAGTCCGTTGCTGGTCGGACGGTCTGTCTTGTTTATTGAAACAGCCCCCAGGATTCTGGAACTGCGGCGTCTCAACGGCTGCTGCGAGAGTTTTGGCTGTGGACACCAGGATAACGTGGCTACTACTAGAGTGTGACTGTGGACACCAGGATAACGTCGGCTGCTGCGAGAGTTCGACTGCGAACACCAGGATACCACACACCACACCTACACTGATTCAATTTCTGCAGCCATTTATTTGGTTATTTACAACCCCAAATCTGAAAAAGTTGGGACAAAGTGTAAATTGTGAATAAAATCAAAATGCAATGACTTTCAGATCACAAGCCAATATGTTATTTATAACAGAAAATGGATAACATTTCAAATGTTGACGCTGAGACATTTTACATTTTTATCCACAAAATGAGCTTATTTCAAATTTTCTGGCTGCAACAGGTCTCAAAAAAGTTGGGACACAGGCAAAAAGGGCTGAAAAAGCAATTAATATAAAAGAGAATCAGCTGAAAGAACATTTAGCAAGTAATTAAGTTAACTGGCATCAGGTGTGTAACATGATTGACTATAAAAGGGATGTCTGAGAGAGGCTGAGAGTCTCAGAAGTAAAGATGGCCAGAGGCTCTCTAACCTGTGAAGGCTTGCGTAAAAAAATTGTGGATTAATTTAAAAACAATGTTCCTCAATGTCAAATTGCAAAGGCTTTGAAGGTCTCATCATCAATAGTGCATAACATCATCAAAAGATTCAGAGAAACTGGAAAAATCTCTGTGCTTAAGGGACAAGGCCAAAGACCTTTACTGGATGCCTATGATCTTCGGGCTCTCAGACGCCACTGCATCACTCACCGGCATGATTCTGTCATTGACATTACTAAATGGGCCCAGGAATACTTCAACAAACCACTGTCAGTAAACACAGTCTGCCATGCCATCCACAGATGCCACCTAAAACTCTATCATGCAAAAAGGAAGCCATTGTTGAGCATGATCCAGAAGCGTCGCCGTGTTGTGCGGGCCAAGGCTCATTTAAAATGGACTGTAGCAAAGTGACAAAGTGTCCTGTGGTCAGACTAGTCCAAGTGTGACATTCTTGTTCAAAATCATGGGCGGCATGTCCTCCGGGCTAAAGAGGAGAAAGACCACCCCTCCTGTTATCAGCATTCAGTTCAAAAGCCAGCATCTCTGATGGTATGGGGATGCATTAGTGCATATGGTGTGTGACACTTGCATGTTTTAAAAAGCACCATGAATGCTGAAAGGTATATAAAGTTTTTAGAGCAACATATGCTCCCCTCAAGACGACATCTATTCCAGGGAAGGCCTTGTGTATTTCAGCAGGACAATGCAAAACCACATACTGCAGCTTTTACAACAGCATGGCTTCGTAGTAGAAGAGTCCGAGTGCTGGACTGGCCTGCCTGCAGTCCTGATCTTTCACCGATTGAGAACATTTGGCGCATAATTAAATGAAAAGGCCGTCAAAGGAGACCCAAAACTCTCCAGCAGCCGGAAGCCTGTATTAAACAAGAGTGGGATCAAATTCCAGTGGCTAAACTCAAGAAACTTGTCTCCTCAATGCCCAGACGCCTACACTCTGTGTTAAAAAGAAGAGGGGATGCTACACCATGGTAAACAGGCCCCTGTCTCAACTTTTTTGAGACCTGTAGCAGCCATCAAATTTGATTGGAGCTCATTTTGTGGATAAAATTGTAAAATTTCTCAGTTTCAACATTTGCTATGTTACCTCTGTTCTATTGTAAATAAAATACTGGCTGGTGTGATTTGAAAGTCAATGCGTTTTGATTTTATTCACAATTTATACTTTGTCCCAACTATTTAGGAATTGGGGTTGTATTTTACGGCCATATTTTATTTATCTATTCGTTAACTATTTTGTTAAAGTCCAAGGACTTTAAATCTGGAGTGCAATTAGTTTCTAAGTCTTTCTAATTTATAAACATTTAAAATGACACCCAAACTCATTCCTACCCTTATTTATTCCAGTTCTCTCCTGTCTGTACAAATTGAAAATTTCAATGCATAGCAGAGGTTACACTACCAAGGCGGGAGACAGGAGGCCTGAAATGCCCATGAAATTGTGTTTGTAAGGTTCTTTTTCAAAATTTTCTTGGGCCCCCCCCGTCCGGTACATTCAATAAAATTTCTGGCTAGAACCCTGAATATGTAGTGTCTGCAATGGTATACTGTCAAGCATATATTTTTCTAAAGACTTGGCCAAGTGGGATTATCCCACCTAAGTTGAATAATGCTCATAAGATAAGGTTTATATTCAGTAAAATCAATTCAAGATGTAGGTCCTTTCATGGTGCACAAATGAATTCAAACATTGTTTGTAGCGTCCGCAATGGTGTGTAGTGTCCACAACGTTTTCCCCAGCATCCTCTAATACTGCATCAGCCACTCTTCAAATGAATATTTTTGTAAAATATGATTATTAAAAGTTAAAATTAGAGTAAGCCCGTAGAGGGAGGGCAGATGCTCGTGTGGTGACCGGCAGCAAGTCATGGCTGTGTGTGTTCTGTTTGATTGTTTGTTGTTTTGGGGACAATTTATGCACTCTAGGTAGCAGCCGAGGAATTGACAACATCTGTCGACCCTTTTTTTTTTTTTTTCCTGTTATATTGCTACTATATGTCGATTAATCAACTATGGAGTGGAGAGTTTTGTTTTTTCTGTGGACGGCGTTTCACTTCCACCTCGTTGCAACGCTGACTGAGTTCACCAGGCTACAGCACACAAAATACAGCAGAGACTTTCTCTTGAAATGGAGTGACTTCCAGAGCCTTCAGCCTCCTGCAGATTTAATCCCACCGGACCTCAACTCTTTTGCCGTTTTAACAAGTGGGGAAGGGGACTTCACTGGTCAGAACCCCCGTGGATCAGGAAATGAGGTAAGCGGTCCGGTGTGTATCAAAGGCTGAGAAAACAACATCTTTCCCGCATCCCCCTGCCTTCGATCATTCGCGCTTATGGTCAGTCTCTCCGAAATAAAACAGATGAGTTGTAAGCAAACGTACGATTTCAACATGAATTTAGAGATGCTTGTTGACTAGCGTTCACAGAGACATGGCTCTCAGAGAGAGATCTGGACACAACAGTTGCCATAGATGGCTTTGGCCCACCCGTGCGCCTCGATCGAGATGCCGGTCTGACTGGCATGTCGCGCTGCAGTGGAGTCTCTTTATTTGTTCATGAAAGATGTTGCAAAAACATTTTGGTGAGAGAAAGACTGTGCATCAAAGATGTGGAACTTTTATCAGTCTCTCTGCGCCCCCCCTATTTGCCCCGTGAGTTTCCCCAAGTATTCGTCACAGTGGTGTACATTCATCCCAGGGCAAATGTGGATAAAGCTTCGGAAGCTGTACTGCAGGTAACCCAAAGACTGCAGCCCATATCGCCCGACGCACCAGTTTTAATCCTTGGTGATTTTAACCACTGTTCCTTTAACCAGACACTGAGAGACTTTTGTCAGTATGCCACATGTCCAACCAGATGTGACAAGACTCTGGACTTGTGTTATGGTTCCATAAATGGAGCATACAAAGCTCTTCCCTCCCACCCCTTGGAGGGGCGGACCACAACTGCTTCTAGCTCATTCCGTCCTATCGAGTGGTCCTGCAGAGATAAAAGCCCATCATCAAACGGATTAAGGTCTGGACTGAGGACTCAATCCAGGCTCTGCAGAGCTGTTATGAGTGTACGGACTGGGACTTGTTTAAGGAATCCTGTTCTAACATTGATGAACTAACATGATGTCAGCAGCCATGTTTCCTGTTGTGTGGACAATGTTATCCCGGACAAGTTTGTGAAATTGTACCCTAACATTAAACCATGGGTAACAAAATCACTTAAATTACTGTTGAATAAGAAGAGGCATGTATTTAGAGAGGGCAAATATTTAGAGATGGAAAGGTTGAAAAAAGAGGTGAAATCTGAGATAACTGGGGCAAAGCGGAGTTACAAGGAAAAGTTGGAGAGGGAGCTTGGAAACAACCATTTAGGCTCTGCTTGGGGGATGGTATGAAGTCGATTGTTGACATAAAAGGAAAAAAGAGCTCTAAGGTTTCATTGGATGGTTTTAGATGTGACAAGCAGCTCACACAGGAGTTGAATAAGTTTTATATGAGGTTTGACACACCAAACTTCAGGGATGTCATTCAAGAGCAGAAGATGTTTTTATGTTACAATGGTCCTGCCCCTCTTGAAAGGTTTGATTTGTCTGCTGTCATTGATACATTCAGGCACTCCAGAGCGAGGGAGAGTCCTGGGCCTGATAATATATGCAGCCGTCTGCTCATTTCCTGTGCTGAACAACTTGGTCCCATTTTTTTATTACATTTTCCAACTTTCTCTTAGTCAACAGAGAGTCCCAAAACTTTGTAAATGGTCTATAGTGGTTCCAGTGCCCAAACACATTCACCCAAAGGTGTTGAATGATTTTAGACCAGTTGCTCTGACTTCCCTAGTTATGAAGTGTTTTGAGAAACTGCTAAAAAATTAGCTCCTTTAAAAAACGGAGAGCCTCCTCGACCCATTGCAGTTTGCTTATAGGGCTAAGCGGAGGGTAGAAGATGCCACTTCTACTCTGCTCAGTTGGTTATTTAAACACCTTGAAGGCAGTAAAACACATGCTAGGATTTTATTTGTTGATTTCTCATCCGCTTTCCATACAATCCAACCACACATTTTAGTTGACAAACTTTTAAGTAATTTCAAGCTGGATTTTAACTTTGGTGGGTTGGATTCTGGATTTTCTATCAGACAGGACTCAGAGGGTAAAGGTGAATGGACTTTTGTCAGAGGAGATGACATCTTCGACAGGGTCAACTCAGGGGTGTGTCCTGTCTCCTCTGTTATGCATCCTTTACATTAATGATTGCCGCAGCCAGTATGATAACAGATATATTTTAAAATTTGCAGATGATTTGGCTATTGTCAGTCTCCTTTATGCAAATGAAAATGATTGTGGTCCTGTTCTGGATGATTTTGTTGCCTGGTGTGACAGATCTTACTTGCAACTGAACGTGTCTAAGGCTAAGGACATAATCATAGATTTTAGGTGCAAGCCCTCTGCTCCTCAGATTTCCAGCATTATGGGGCAGGCAGTGGAGGTAGTACAATCCTACAAATACTTGGGCAGTGTGATAGACAATAAACTGAACTTCAATGCAAACACATAAATGATCTGCAAAAAAGGACAGCAACGACTTTTCTGCCTCTGAAAAATGGCTAAATTCAATGTAGATAAGACCATAATGACCATGTTTTATAAATCCTATATTGAGTCTATTTTAACTTTTTCTGTGATCTGCTGGTATGGCAACCTGAGTGTGAAAGCCAAAACTGCACTTTCCAAAATTGTAAAGGTCAGTGGCAAAATCATAGGCGCTCAGCAAAGCAGTATCTCTGACCTGTACAATAGATATGTACTGAAAAAGGCGCACTCCATCCTGTCAGTCAGTACTCACCCCCTGCACTCTGAGTTTCAGTTATTACCCTCTGGTTCCCGTTTTAGATTTCCCTCTGTAAAGAGCAGCAGGTACAGGCACTCATTGGTCCCCAGTGCCGTCTCTCTCCTTAACTTGGGTAAGGGGAGGTGATGGTTGCAATTAATATCCTTGCCAGGATGTTGTTTCTGTTGATGGTGGTTGTGTGTTGACGTATTTTATTGATGCATTTACTGATTTATTTTAATGATGTATTTATTTATGTATTTATTAATTTTTTGTTGCCTTGGGTCAGACCTGTTATTGTCAAGTTCCAGTGGCTGCTGGGCTCAGTGTCGTTGCCCCTATTGTTGTTTTTGTGTTTTTTTTTTTTTTTTGATTGCGAGGAGGACTGATGATTTGCTGTAAAACCAGTCGCCCTTCAGGGACAATAAAGATGTTTGAAATGAATTAATTACCGAATGACAGAACTGATGTACGCCCACTGAAGATATACAGGGTTTTCAAAAAGTAACACTAAAATGTTTGTGGAGCGGGAAAAGTTCTACTGTGATTTATGCAAAAAATGTGGCATAATAAATAAGAACATTAATTTGGAGTGTGCCGATAGGTATGTGTTTATGACGTAATAATGCCATAAAGGTATGTATTCAGCATGTTTTATTGAATAAAACTTGTTTTTTTTCCAAGACATTTAAGTCGTTACTCTTATTGCTGTAGTGTCCGCAACATCACAAAATTGGATCTCGGGTATGCGTACATTTGAGGCCATTGAATTAGTATTTATGACTAGTCCATGAAATTTGAAGCAGTTATCAGGGGAATACCATAGTTACTGAATCTAACACACAATGTAAAATTAGATGCATTTCAGTTTTTACCCCCAGTGCCCCTTAAGGTGTAACGTGATCTTCATTCATATCTTTGTTTCTCATCTGTTCTTGAATTTCTTAAAATCGCGGCATAATATGTTGCTTTTTGAGATCTTATAGCCTATTTTACTTTGTCAGACAGATTCTATTTAAGTGATTTCTTGATTCAACAGGTCTGGCAGTAATCAGGCCTGGGTGTGGCAAGTGAAAATAAACTCGAAATGTGGGTAATCACAGTTAATTCATGATTTAAGAAGGGGGGGCAATTACTTTTTCACATAGGGCCAGGTAGGTTTGGTATTTATTCGGGCTATCTTTGTTTAATATTGAAATTCATTTGATGATCTGAAATATTTAAGGGCGACAAATATGCTGAAAACAAGAAATCAGGAAGGGGGCAAATACTTTTTCACAGCACTGTAATTAGTCGCAAAATGCTCCTTCAGCTGTTTTTATTTGTTCCACTTACTTTCCCAGCTTTTTGTTGCCCCTCTCCCAACTTTTTTGAGATGTGTTGCTGCCATCAAATTCAAAATGAGCTATTATTTTTCATGAAATCGTAAAATGTCTCACTTTTAACCTCTGATATTTTGTCTATGCTCTACAGGATGTATCAGAAAAAAGTTGACTCAAAAAAAAAAAACACCATATAACTAAAATGGGAAAATATTTAGAAAATCTGGTCATACGTGTTGACAGACCATGTAATTCCCCCTTGATTGACACCAGTGTCATGGTTCAGTTTTCAAGCTTCAGTGAACATGACTAATTTGAATTTTGCAAAGAAGTTTGTTGCGCATGGAAGTGCGAGGGTTCATATGAGATCTGTCGCCATGGATGACAAGTTCCACTGGTGTTTTACTTACATGCATTAAATGGGGAAAAAATTGATATTTTTAATCAACGAGTAACTTAATTAAATGATAGTATATTGTATCATGGATTGGACAAAGTCACTAACTGCGGGGGTACTGACTTTTCACTGGACTGTGTTAAATTTACGTTTCCCCGTTTTTTTCATTTTATAAATTGATCTAAAGTTGGTCGGGATATTCCTGCCACGTCCCCACCCAAATCTTCGCTGATGAGAGAGCGATTATTTTATGGCCCGATGATTTCCGTGATCATGGAATCGCGGACAAAATTGCGGAATTGGCTACTAAAAATGGAATTTATTGTTAAACGCGGAATTTCGTGCAAACTGTCATAATTTGACTGAAATGCTGTCCGTAGGAAAGCGAAACTTGTATCCAGGGAGAATATTTCAAGGGGTCGCTTATGCGCAGTGTTGCCAACTTGGCGACTTTCTCGCTAAATCTGGCGACTTTCCAAATCATCTTGGCGACTTTTTTTGTCAAAAGCGCCTTGCGACAAAACTAGCGACTTTTTCTGGTGTTATTGGAGACTTTTCTGCTATTTTGGCGTCTGACGTGAAAGCAAGTTTCGTTCTGTAGTTACTGTCCCTAACGAGCCCCTCCCCTGTCCGAAAGCAGTGAAAGTTTGGAAGATGCGCGATTAAGTGCGGAATATGAGTGAAATGAACCGCGCCCCCCCGTCAACAAAAGAAGCCGTGATTCTCAAACCAACCCCCCCGCTCAACAAAATACACGCCGTCTCTTCCCCCCCTTCAGGGTGTTTAGCGACTTCTAGCGACTTTTATGACAGCCAATAGCGACTTTCTTTGCTGAGGCGTTGGCAACACTGCTTATGCGCGGCACAACCCACGCATCACTTTTTTTTTTTTTTTCACAGTTGGCATTCGATTCCACCCACCAAAACCACCTCCCCAACAATACCAGCATGTCGAAGCGGCCGCCAGAAACGCTGGCTAAGTCGGGAGAAAACTTCATAATTCATCATTACCCCAAAATACAGAGCCGAGCAGTTCCCGAATTACTTCTATGTGTCAAGTGACATGCTATTTTGTAAATTCTGTCAACATTCTCTTGACTGGAAATGTAAAAATACGTGTGATGATGACTTCTTGTCCAAAAGCCATGTTAAGAACAGAGAGAAACACTGTGCTGCTAACGTTAGCCAGGTCACCACGCCCCTACAGGCAAGCATTACTGCTTCATTCAAGTCAGCGGATTCAAGAAGAGAGTTTGTTGAGGATTTTGTCATTGTGTGCCGAGGATGACATCCCATTGGAGAGGCTACCAAAGCTACATCGCTTTTTTTTTTTTTTTTTAAGTGGAGCTCTGCAAACGGGGGAGCGCTAAATGTAAAATGTGGGCAGCCTTCGTCAAATTCACTTGCCCTGATTGTTTGAGCAACACATCTCTTCGGTGCTCCAGAAGATCCATGGGAAAAAGTTTTCCGTCGTTGTAGACGAGACCACATGCCAGGGATTGCAGCGTCTTAAACATCGTCATTAGTAAGCCTATGTTAATTCAACAACTAATATAACCGTTTAATAGCCCACATGGTTTCTTTTCACGGTCTACTTAGGAAATTGTGTGCACGCAAATTATGACATAACGTCATCCCCTCGTGGTGAAATAATAGCTGATGCATCCTCGTGTCAGTTTGTTCATATTTAATCATTACTGTATTACATTTTGTTGTAGTATATAATAAATTGTATTGTGATAACTGAACAAAAGTTTATTAAAAAATAAATAAATAAAAAAAATGAAGCTGATGCAATCAGAATCAGAAAACTGTTAATCCCTGGGGGGAAACTGATTGTCATTACTGCTGCTCTCACACATTCATAGACACAAAAGGATTGTAAATGATTGAAAAGGGGCAGTCAAAATAATGCCTGAGGAGAAGTTGCAGATCCTCACTCTCAAGCTAACCTTGATTTCAGAGGCGTGCTGCAAACTGATGACAGCTCTGACCATCCTGGAAGGAACCCACAGTCCTACAAGAGTGTCTGCATATAGTGTCATGGAGGATCTGGGCTCTTACTTAGTGAATGGAACTGCAAAAACTTGTGGTTATGGTGCCAAGACAGATGAGCTACTAAGACAAATGGGGGTTCGAGAGAAGAGGGAGATGCTGGACAATCTCCATGATGCCTTCCGTTTTGCTTTCACAGTTCTCAAAGTTCTCAAAGCACTGGGACACACATCCAGCCAGAGAGGTCTACAGGTTGGTCAGGGTGTTTGATCCCAGGCAGGCTCCAGCAGTGGAAAAGCAGATTGAAGCCTACTCAACACTGAAACCCATGGAAAACCCATCAGCAGTGCTCAGTGAACAGTGGATAGCCTATCAGCATTGTGTGTCCAGGGAGCCCCTACCACCAGTCGATGAGGAGCTTGCCAACTACTGGAGAGGCCTGAGTGCCAGATTCCCAAGAGTTGCAGAGGTGGCCATGCCCTACATGTACTTCCCAGTCAGCTCAGTCGACTGTGAGAGGAGCTTCAGCAAATACAAAACTCTCCTGACAGATAAGCGAGAGGCATTCACTGAGCTCAATACAAACAGACAGACTATCATGTATTTCAATGGAGAGAGACAGTCGCTCAGAAGGACTAACTAATCCTGCTACTCGCTTCTTGTCCTTAGTGAATCTCGTGATGAACTAAAGTTTGCAATTTTTTTTCCCCGCGAAGTGAGGTTAAATTTCAAAACTCAGGTTTTACTGCTTGCTGTGTTGTTTTTGATGCTCTCTCTTTAATGTATATTTAAAAGCTTGTTTTAATAAGCACTTTCTTACAAATAACAAACTCTGAAATTGAGTGTTGTTTACGGTCGTATTTTTTTTCTCTTGAGGAAAAAAAAACCCATCAAGCACTTTTTAATTAAAATAAAAAAAACAAATCTGAAATGGGCTTTTGTTTATAGTCATGTAATATGATAAGATGTCTAATTTTACTAGAAACAGTTCGCTTAAAAGCATTATTATGTCCCCCCCAGAGGGAGAGGGGAGACATATTGTTCTACGCTCCGTTCGCGTTCGTGTTTGCATTTGCATTCCCATTTCGTTTCCGGAGTGTCACTCCAAAACCGTTTGCATGATCTTAACAAAACTTTGCACGCTTACTATTTAGGTCCTGAAGTGGTGCCTTTTGTTACGTGCCTGTCTGTCTGTCCGGATGTGATCAATTTTTGTCCAGAGCACAACTCCAATACCGTTTGCAAAATCTTAACCAAACTTTGCATACTTAGGTCCTGCTGTGGTGCCTTTTGGTCTGTGCCTGTCTGTCTGTCCGTCCGGTGGGTTAGGCAGGGAAGGGGGCTGGAGGATGAGACACTGAGTAAAAACACATTCTAGTTTTGTTTGTCCTTGATGCACTTAGTGTAATGATAGGTTGCATCTTTATGCATTATTCTGACTTTAACTGCTGAGGAAAATTGAGCATTGCTGTGTGTTGCATCAATAAATTTAAAGGTATTTCTATTTAATTACTGGACATTTTATTCCTTAACATAAATGGCACACTCTCTCTGATGGTAAAATTGGACTAAAAGGTAAAAAACAGAATTCCAAAAAATAGGACAAAGGGTCCTGTAGCTTACCGGCAAGCAATCTTATAGTGATGAAACAAGTTATGAACATTTCATGTGAAATTTGACCTTCGAATCATTGAAGGTCAATGTCAAGGTTAGTAAATAAAAGTTCACATACATTTATAAGACCTCCCGTAATACTTTGTTCAATCCTAAGCTCTGAAGCACTTTTGGTGATACATGTCATTGAAAATTCGATATGTCAATTGTGAACTTTCAAGGTCATAGAAGGTTAAGTTGAGGTCAGCAAATGGACTTCATATATAACTCCCTATAAGTCTCTAATACAAACCTTGGGTCCATCTGTGACCATTTTGGCAATACAAGTCATTGTATTATGTGAAGTTTGACCTTCACAGGTCACCAACTGTCAAGATGAATGTCACCAAATGAAAGTTCATATGTGACTTCCTTTAAGTCTGTGATACACACTTAGGCTCCATCTGTGACCTTTTCAGTGATTGAAGTCATTGAATTTTCACTTGGTCAAGTTTGACCTTCGAAGGTCAATGTGAAGGTTACCAAAGGAAAGTTCATATAAGACATCCTATATGTTTCCAATACAAACCTGAACTCTATCTGTTATGATTTTGCTGAAATAGGTCATTGAAATTCCATTGTAAATTCTGGTCGTTGAAGGACACTGAAGGTCATGTTCAAGGTCGCCAAATGAAACTTAAAACATGACTTCCTATATAACCACAATAGAAGCCTAAGCTCTATCTGTAATAGTTTTGGTGATAGAGGACATTGATATTTCATCATGTGAAGTTTGAAGGTCACCAAAGGTCAAGTTCAAGGCCACCAAATGAAAGTTCATATATGACTTCCTATAAGTGTTCAATATGTATATGTTCCGAATCTTCTATATTTCAAGCCTAGAAGCCTTTGAAAATTGTAATATTTTGCTTGACCTCAAGTTTGACCTTTCAAGGTCATCTTAGGTCAACTTTAACACAGCCAAAATATAGAGCCGTTTCTCAATACAAAGAATGCTAAGAATGGACTTGCACAAGTTACCATCCGATGCATCGTCGGAAAAATGGGCGTGTGAAGAACACTTCCGGGACTGGTAACCGTTCTTGTCGAGATGCGAACTGTGAATTGAGACAGTATGTGGTCTCAGACGGATGACGTTTCTCAAGTTCACAAGAACAGAAGTACAGAGAAGAACGCATATTGAGAAACGGCCTAGGTCATATATGACTTCCTAAATGCTGGAATTAGGGTTGGAGTAGAAACCTACAGGATGGTAGATCTCCAAAAGCAGGGTTGGGCAGCCCTGCTCTATAGGGTCCAATGTTAAAGTAGAGCGCCCCCACTAGACCCACTTCTGTCGATTCAATGAAAATGGCGCTCGTGCTGTGCATTGATGGTACCATGGAAAGTTGATTGCCTGATTCGGAAAATAATTTATCACGCAGTTTTTGAGAAATAATTTTTTAAAATTTCTCAGTCCTATCTTTTACATTGGGGCCAAAATTTCAACGGCAAAAATGGACAAAAATGATTCAATCAAAAATCCGGGAAAAAAAAAAAAACGCCTGGAGATATGGTCTAGTAGTATGTTATGGCAAAATTGCAAGAAAATTCATCTGGCCAAAAACAAGATAAAAAATGTTCCGGACAACGGAGACCACATCACGACAATAGCCTATCGGCCCATAGGGCTGGTAGGCTAAAAATTAAAATGGAAAAAACGGAATTTGGGAAAAAATAAAACTGAATTTGGAAAAAAATGATACTGATTTCACAGGGCCCTATAATATTTATTATTTATTCTCGCTAATGTTATTCAATGATTTCTGCAGTTTGTGGACATACTGTTAATTTGTTTTTACAACAGCCATTTTCAGAACTGAAAGGTTGGGGGGGAGTTGGGGGGGCAAGATCTCTAGCTAGTGGGGCAGCTGCCCCCCTTGCCCCCCTGTCCCCCTGTAGATCTGCCCTTGGATGACAGACATTTTAAACTGCATTTTATTTTAAACATGAAGAAGAATCCCTGCCGTGATTCCTCACCAAGAATGAAATCTAAAAAATAAATACCTTTCCTCAAAGTGGTCCAGACCTCTAAGTCATTACAAGTCCAAAACAAATACTTGTGTTGGCAAAGAAAATTCAACAGGATTTTGATTTCCCAGTTTAAATTGCCTCTTCTGCAGTTGTTGTTGTGATAACAGCCACACCTGTGGTTGGGCATGTGTAGGGTGTTCTGAAAGACGAGATGTTGTAGTGGACAAAAATGCTGTTGTATAGCGTTCTTTTACATTTTATATGTGGGATGTTGAATGTCTGGTGGGGATTTTTATAATAAGATTTAGAATTTCTGTCATCACAGTTTCACTGAACTCCATCCGCCAGCAATAAACTATTGGGTTATTCCATACCAAGTCACCAAGAGGCTCCCAGTTGACGTCATGGATTTTGCTAAAAGTGGGAGTTGGAGCGATGTCTTAAGAAATTAATTGTTTCAATTTCAGTTACATTAGTAACTGAATAACTAATTCGGGGGGCGGGGGGGGTCATTTTATTCAAAAACCATTTGATTTTTGGTGCATTTTTGAAGCTGCAGAAAACAAAGTTCCAATGGGCCTAGGCTAATGAAACTTACTGTGTGAGCAGGCACCAAGGTTCTGTTCATGAAATATTTGTCATTTTGTAGTCGCCTGTAAATTTTTGTGCAATTCTCAAAAGTTAGCAAAATCACAAGTTGCAGTTTAATAATTATTAATAATAATTATTAATAATTAATAATTTGTTTCATAAACAAAATATTGGTGTCTGCTCACACAGTACTTTTTTTTTTTTAGCCGAGGCCCATCGGACTTCGTTCTCTGTTGCTTCAAAAACGTTCCATTAATCTAACAGATTTTCAATAAAATGATCCCCCATTCATCCAGGGGGGTACCACATGCCCCCTATTTCATAGTGCAATTAAAATTGATACAATTCATCTCTCAAGACATCATTGCCTCTCTGTGCAAACTTTAAGCAAAATCCAGCGCTTGAAATTTGGCCGATTTCGAATGGAATGACCCAGTGGGAATCGGGTAGATAGCCTAGTTAGTTATGAGCGATACATAATTACAATCATTTAGGCCTTTGGACAGTCAGCTATGATTCCTCCTTTGGCTAGAAAGTCTTCCGCCGTCGCGAGAAACCTTTGACATTTATATACAAAGGGAATCAAATGACAGGAAAACCAGTTGATCTGGAGCACCATCTTATCAGACATGACTCGCATTGCAAAAATGTTTCCATATACTATGCATATTTCCAAGTGGCATTCGTACTTCGCAAGTTTTAATTGCTATTTTAGGAACCTGGTGTTAATCTCCTGTTCTAAAATGCTTTTTTACTCATTTTTTGTGGTCTTCAGCTTCTTCGACCTAGAAGAAAGAAGTTAGGCTTGGGTAAGTTGGTCCAGTCATTTCTGTTCTGACACTTCAGGTCATATCTGGAATTACCATGCTTTATGTGGTCTTGTTTGGTGCTTATAAACCACTGAAGGGCTTCAATTGAACAAAGAAATTGAAATTTTCTGTGTAAAAAAATTATTTCCCAAAACGTGTATTATTATGCTGTTTTTATTGTTTACTAATGTACTGGACGTTAATATGTAAAATCCCTGGTAAATGGCAGCAACTCTTGTCTGCAGTAGACCGACCTCATTGGCATATTTTCTTAAGAAGTGCTTTTTCATGCGCTTCCAATTTATAAAAAAATTAAATTTTGTTTGCAGGGACTGCCTACATCCATGGTATTAAACATGCCTCAGGGAACTTTGTCTTTATTATGGATGCAGACCTCTCTCATCACGTAAGCGAGCGACATCATTTGACCTGCTTATGTGAAGATGTTGATGTTGACTTGTCTTTGAAACTGAAATAAAGGTTGTCTTTCTTAATGTACTTGTCTTTGTTCTTTCAGCCAAAATTTATTCCAGAATTTATTGAGTAAGTGTCTGCATTCTTCTCAGAAATACGTTGTCTGCTCATGTTGAATGGTGCTTTCAGATTGAAACAGATTCTTGAATTGTAACTTTATTTTAAGTAAACTATATTTGTTCAGTGAATGTATGTTATTGTAAATCGTGTATCTGTTTTTTTTCTCCATGGAGTAGTGTAATTGCCTTGAAAATAATGTCAGTTCATACAGGCAGTTCTTCGACTACTTTGGTATCTTTATTTTTTCATTATTAAAATAGAATGACATCATTGAATTGTATGAATGATGATCAGTGTAGATAATTCAACAGTAATGGGGCTCTGTATTTGCGTTGTAGAAAACAGAAGAAAGGTGGATTTGACCTGGTCTCTGGGACAAGGTACTGTGGAAATGGGGGTGTGTATGGCTGGGACTTGCGCAGGAAACTCATCAGGTAGTTGGCTGATGCACTGCACCCTCTGGTCAACCTATTGTGGAGGTGTAGAAATCCTAACATTTCTGCATTTCTGTTGTTACTGTGCACTTGCAGTCGAGGGGCCAACTTCATCACTCAGGTACTGCTGAGACCAGGATCGTCAGATCTGACGGGCAGTTTCAGGTGAGGGTCGAGGTTGGTGAAGGATGGAGGAAGCGTACGAATGATGGGTGAGGGTTTTTAGGGGACTGGGATGAATTTATATCTTTATTTTGGAAATTTACTGAAGTGTGAGCTCTTAAAGGCATACAGTGCTGGATTTCACCTTTGAAAATATTGAATTTCTACGAGCACTTTTGTACATACACTAATTAGCCAAAACATTCAAAACCAAGGGTGCATGGCAGGGTCTGCAGACAAACCTGAGATGGTAAGCAAACAGTTTATTCTTTGCAGTTGATGGGCTGGATGTGGGACAAATTGGACCTGGGAGTCTTTGACAGGGGCCAATTAGTTGAGAATGGGCAGATGAGGGCGTCAGATGATCTCTGAGTGACAAGGCTTCCAGGATGCTCCCTGTCAACAGTGTTGAGCACCCGTCGACAGTGGTCCACAGAGGGATAAATTATAAATGCTGGGCACTAGGGCTGCGCCGATTCAGGAATCGCGATTATTTTAAGCGCAATGAAAGTAACTGCCACTATGAGGCAAACAGACGTGCTTGCTTATTACCTTTTCTATGATACATACCTAATGTGGTCATTTGAAATGTTTCCGGGAAGAAAACTGTGATTTTAAGTCCGCTAATTACCAGCGAGGTTGGACAGCCTCCATCGCCTTGGCATAATTGGCTTACCTTAAATCAATTCCCGTGTACTTTGCCCAACTTGCAATCAAGCCATTTAACTGACTAATCAAAACCAAAATGTGGCCTGTAATGATAAAGAGATAATGAGAAGCAGAGAGACCTAACCAGGCTACCGTGTTAGATTGAAAGAATGTCAATAATCTGAATAAATAAACTTTAATATTGACTTGATAAATCCAAATAATAGCTCTATAATAGAGGAGTATATTGACACCATGTATGCCATGGGTATGCAACCATTAATCACAAAACCAAGCAGGATTACTAGACACAGTGCCACCTTGATAGATAATGTGTATACTAATGTATTAGATTCTGAAATATTTAGTGGCATTATGATAAATGATATTACTGATCATCTACCAGTTTTTGCTATTTGTAACTAACGAATGATGGGTGAGGGTTTTTAGGGGACTGGGATGAATTTATATCTTTATTTTGGAAATTTACTGAAGTGTGAGCTCTTAAAGGCATACAGTGCTGGATTTCACCTTTGAAAATATTGAATTTCTACGAGCACTTTTGTACATACACTAATTAGCCAAAACATTCAAAACCAAGGGTGCATGGCAGGGTCTGCAGACAAACCTGAGATGGTAAGCAAACAGTTTATTCTTTGCAGTTGATGGGCTGGATGTGGGACAAATTGGACCTGGGAGTCTTTGACAGGGGCCAATTAGTTGAGAATGGGCAGATGAGGGCGTCAGATGATCTCTGAGTGACAAGGCTTCCAGGATGCTCCCTGTCAACAGTGTTGAGCACCCGTCGACAGTGGTCCACAGAGGATAAATTATAAATGCTGGGCACTAGGGCTGCGCCGATTCAGGAATCGCGATTATTTTAAGCGCAATGAAAGTAACTGCCACTATGAGGCAAACAGACGTGCTTGCTTATTACCTTTTCTATGATACATACCTAATGTGGTCATTTGAAATGTTTCCGGGAAGAAAACTGTGATTTTAAGTCCGCTAATTACCAGCGAGGTTGGACAGCCTCCATCGCCTTGGCATAATTGGCTTACCTTAAATCAATTCCCGTGTACTTTGCCCAACTTGCAATCAAGCCATTTAACTGACTAATCAAAACCAAAATGTGGCCTGTAATGATAAAGAGATAATGAGAAGCAGAGAGACCTAACCAGGCTACCGTGTTAGATTGAAAGAATGTCAATAATCTGAATAAATAAACTTTAATATTGACTTGATAAATCCAAATAATAGCTCTATAATAGAGGAGTATATTGACACCATGTATGCCATGGGTATGCAACCATTAATCACAAAACCAAGCAGGATTACTAGACACAGTGCCACCTTGATAGATAATGTGTATACTAATGTATTAGATTCTGAAATATTTAGTGGCATTATGATAAATGATATTACTGATCATCTACCAGTTTTTGCTATTTGTAACTGCAAATTAGATATAAGGGACCAGGCTAGATTGAAAACCCTGGAACACACAGAAATCAGAATTAAAAAAAAAAAAAAAAAGCGAAAAAAGGCAAAAGAAACTAGAATCAGATATGTTGAACCAGAATTGGGATCATGTATTAACAGAGAAAGATCCAAATAGAGCCTATGAGGCTTTTCTATGGACAGTAAACTCCCTGTATGATAAACACTGTCTAGTCAAAATAACGAACAAACTGAAGCAAAACAAAGAGAGGAAACCTTGGGTTTCAAAAGTACTGGCAAATGCCTGTAAGAAGAAAAAATATATTGTATAAACAGTTTCTGAGAAAGAGAAAAAGAACTGAGAAAGCAGAAATTAGGTACAAAAAATTACAGAAACAAAATGACAAATTTACTAAGGAAACATAAAAAGAGTATTATGAAAAGCTTTTATTAGAAAATAAACATTACACCAGAAATCTCTGGAATATAATAAAGAACGTCTCTGGGAGGACACCGAGGAGGGAGTACCCTGCATTCTTTAATATAAATGGCAAAAAGGTAGAGGACAAGGAATTGGTTGTGGAGAATTTTAACAGTTATTTTGTGAATGTTGGGCCAGAACTAGCAAAGGGTTTTAAATCCTCACACCTAAGATGGGACTACCTTGACAAGGATGAGGAAATCCAAGACACAATGACACTAACTCCTGTTACCGAATCTGAAATTAGATCAATTCTGAAAAATTGTACAGCTAAGACATCTGTTGATGTAAACCAATTAGACATGAAATTACTGAAAACTCTAATGCAATTGTAACTCCACTTACGCATATATGCAATCTATCCTTCTCCTGCGGAGTGTTTCCAGATAAAATGAAGATAGCGAAAGTTATCCCTCTCTACAAAAGCGGGATAAATATGATTTCTCAAACTATCGTCCTGTCTCGATTTTACCTCAATGCTCGAAGGTCCTAGAAAAGCTCTTCAATGACAGATTGGACAAGTACATTGATAAACACAAACTACTGTGTGACAGCCAGTATGGGTTCAGGAAAAAGCATTCGACAGCACTAGCCCTAACAGAATTTATTGAAATGATTAAAGATTCACTAGATTCAAACTTATATTCTATAGGCATATTTATTGATCTGAAGAAAGCATTCGACACTATAAATCACGATATATTGATTGAAAAACTTTACAAATATGGATTAAGAGGGACCGCATTAAAATGGATCAAAAATTACTTAACAAGTAGGACGCAATTTGTGCAGATGGGCAATAGCAAATCGAATTGCTTGGACATTACCTGTGGAATTCCTCAGGGCTCGGTCATAGGTCCCAAGTTGTTCATAATTTACATAAATGACATTGTTAAGGTGTCCGATATCCTAAAACTAATTTTATTCGCAGACGACACAACTATTTTTTGTTCAGGTGTCGATCTCAAGCAATTGGCAAAAGTGGTTAATAAAGAAATGTCTAAACTTCACGCGTGGTTTAATGTCAACAAATTATCATTAAATCTTAGAAAGACCAAATTTATGATATTTGGGAAAAAAGGCCTAAAGGACGACATAGACTTAAAGGTAAATGGTACCAGCATTGAAAGGGTAAACGAATATAAAGTCATGGGAGTTATGCTAGATAATCTCTTAAGCTGGAAACCACATGTAAACTTGGTTCAAAGAAAGTTAGCTAGAAGCGTGTCTATTCTTTGGAAAATGCAAAAATTATTAAAATACAAGTCCCTTAAAATAATCTATTCAGCACTCATAGCACCCCACTTACACTACTGCGCTGAAGTATGGGGACACACTTATAATAATACAATAGAATCATTGAAAAAAAAAAAAAAAAAGGCCCTTAGAATTATTCATAACGTTCCCTATGGAACTCATACAAACGATTTGTTTATTAAGGCAAAGTTTCTTAAATTGCAGGATATAATAAAATTCAACTCCTTGCAAATTGTATATTTAGGATACCACAAAGAATTGCCTAGAAATATACAATGCCTATTTCTCCAGCGTGAATGCCTTCATGACCTAAGAGGCAGAATGTTGTTGCAAACTAGAAGGGTCAGATCGACTCGGAGTGAGCACTCCTTATCGGTGGCTGGAGTCAGTGCATGGAACATACTTGAACACGATATCAGAAGGGCAGACAATTTGAAAGACTTTAAGTATCTTCTGAAATGTGCTTGTTTGAATAACTATGAACTTATCCAACAAAATGGCATTGGATAAATTAAACAGAACCATAACGGGCATAAACAATAGGGGTTGTTTATAGACACTCAGCTATATTGTGATTAAAACTCTTCATGACTGTCATAAATCTCTATGATTTTATGTTGTGACGTTTAAATCGTAGTGTAAATAGACACTCAGCTCTGTTGTGATTTATAAATCTTTATGATATCTTACCCATAATCAAACTGTTTTTCTGGGAGTTGGGGGCGGGACTTTGACAAGCGATTTCGCTTCTCCCGCGACCCTTTCGGTCATGATACATGTTGTGTTGAAATTGTCATGGAATGACTGTACAATCATGCCGAAATGAAAAAAAAAAAAAAAAAAAAAAAAATAGCAGACCTCTGAATTCCACCTCTCATCGAGGAGGCGATGGAGGCTGTCCAACCTCGCTGGTAATTAGCAGACTTCCAATCGCAGTTTTCTTCCCGGAAGCATTTCAAATGACCACATTAGGTATGTGTGATAGAAAAGGTAAAAGCAAGCACGTCTGTCTGCCTCACAGGGCTGCCAACTCTCACGCATTCGCCGTGAGTCTCACGCCTCTTAGAGGCATTCACGTTCCCATGCCGCAGTCAGCAATTATTCAGTTGAGGCGTACTTAAGAGATTCTCACGCGGAATTGAGTCCTTGAGCATGGAAGTTAACCAGTTTCACGTGCATTACGGTGGATTTCACCACGAGAGTCGTGTAAATCAGAGTTGACGTTTCAATTGGTCTTATTTCGTTTAAACAATTTAAACGATCATGAAACACTCACATTGCTTCCGACTCGAGTGAGGAAAAGCACACAATGTTTGGAGTCACAATCGCGTCCACGTTACTCGTGGTGAAATCCACCATAACGCAAGTGAAACTGAAACTTCCACTCACAAGGACTTTAATTACACGTAAGAATCTCATTAATATTCGTTGGTTGAATAATTGCTGACTACGGTGAATACGCCTTCAAAATGCGTGAAACTTACACCGTATGCGTGAGATTGCGTAGAAAGTTGGCAGCCCTGGCCTCATAGTGGCAGTTACTTTAATTGCACTTAAAATAATCGCGATTCCTGAATCGGCGCAGCCCTACTGGACACACAAGGCTCATTGATGCATAAGGGTAAAAAAGGATACCCCGTCTGGTCCAAACTGACAGAATGGCCATTGTGGCACAATGTGCTGAGAATCTGATGGTACTTACATAATGAATGTGTCACAACATAGTGCACTGCACCCTGCTGTGTACTGCACCTTATAGTTTCCACCAGTTTGAGTGTCCATTCTAACCCCAGTCCACTGCCAAAGCATCTACAGTGGGTTAGTGAGGAACTGTACCTTGGAGCACTTGGAGATGGTCATCTGGTCTGGTAAATCCTGTTTTATTTTACATGTGCATCAGCCAGGTGCATGTGCACTATTTACCTGGGAAAGAGATGGCTCCAGGATGCTCTGTGAGAAGAAGGCAAGCTGGTGAAGGGAATTTCATGTTCAGGGAAATGTTCTTTTGGGAAACTGTAAATGTGTTGAGTTTAGAATAATAATACCATACTTGGTCTTTTGCTAATTTTATACGATTGCGCTTCCGGACCCACACAATCGCAAAACCTTAGTTCGGGGAGCCCTGCATTGGCTAGCCAGAAGCCAGCAGCCACCATAATACGCGAGTTAGGCGACAGTTACGGACCAGAGTCAGCTAGTATGATACTAATAGTATCTATTGGGCTCCTTGAGGAGAATTTGACAAGAACTGGCGTATTACGCCCATGGGTCCTCTTAAGCCAAACCTCCAGAGCCAATACCCCGTGCCAATACCCCACGAAAGGCAACACTAGGGACCCTATTTTAACAATCTAAGCTTACGGTCTGAAGCTTGTGGCGCAAGTACATTTAGGGCTTGTCCAAATCCATTTTCGCAAGTTTAATGGCAGGTTATCAGGGTACAATAGAAAGTGCAAGGTTCAAAGTGGTCGGACTAAATTTCGCAGGCGTGTTTTGGGCGTGACATGAATTCAACCAATCAGAGTGTCATCTCCCATGCCCTTTAAAAGCCAGAAGCCCTTGCACCTGAGCGAATTGATATTGTGTGGGCGGATTTCCTGAATAGTGGGAAGAACGCTTGTCTGCAGAAATGGGTTTACTCGTGCACAAAGTGAAGGTGCGTGAGCAATCTACTGCTGAAACCTGATCTCTGTGATGTCCAAAAATGTTAGCTAATTGGAAATTTATTTTTTAAATGCTGTTCAAAATTGTTTTAATCATATTCCAATGAAAAAAGTCATCATACACAGTTAATCTCGGGGTCGCATTTGAACGTGTGCATAAAACAAGGAAATTAAAGAGAGGAAGGTTGTAATTTATGGTTAGGGGTAAGAGTATCATTATGTACAGGTGGAGCAAAGACCAAGAGAAATTGAGATGAGCAAGGAAGATAAAAGCTTGGGAGTAAGAAACAAAATAATGTCATTTTGATGACGCTACCGTAACCCCCTGAACAATATTTAGAAGGAGTGAAATTAACTTGCTTCTGTTTTATGCGCAGTGTGGCTGGGAAAGAATTGGATTAACCTGGATGACATAAGAACAAAAATAATTGCCGGTGAATCTCAGATTGTTGACTTCTCATCCTTGAAGGCATAGTCGGATGTATGGGAGAAATTTGGATTAATTATTTAAAATTTCTCAGTCCTATCTTTTACATTGGGGCCAAAATTTCAACGGCAAAAATGGACAAAAATGATTCAATCAAAAATCCGAAAAAAAAAAAAAACGTCTGGAGATATGGTCTAGTAGTATGTTATGGCAAAATTGCAAGAAAATTCATCTGGCCAAAAACAAGATAAAAATGTTCCGGACAACGGAGACCACATCACGACAATAGCCTATCGGCCCATAGGGCTGGTAGGCTAAAAATTAAAATGGAAAAAATGGAATTTGGAAAAAAATGATACTGATTTCACAGGGCCCTATAATATTTATTATTTATTCTCGCTAATGTTATTCAATGATTTCTGCAGTTTGTGGACATACTGTTAATTTGTTTTTACAACAGCCATTTTCAGAACTGAAAGGTTGGGGGGGGAGTTGGGGGAAAGATCTCTAGCCAGTGGGGCAGCTGCCCCCCTTGTCCCCCTGTCCCCCTGTAGATCTGCCCTTGGATGACAGACATTTTAAACTGCATTTTATTTTAAACATGAAGAAGAATCCCTGCCGTGATTCCTCACCAAGAATGAAATCTAAAAAATAAATACCTTTCCTCAAAGTGGTCCAGACCTCTAAGTCATTACAAGTCCAAAACAAATACTTGTGTTGGCAAAGAAAAGTCAACAGGATTTTGATTTCTCAGTTTAAATTGCCTCTTCTGCAGTTGTTGTTGTGATAACAGCCACACCTGTGGTTGGGCATGTGTAGGGTGTTCTGAAAGACGAGATGTTGTAGTGGACAAAAATGCTGTTGTATAGCGTTCTTTTTATTTTTATATGTGGGATGTTGAATGTCTGGTGGGGATTTTTATAATAAGATTTAGAATTTCTGTCATCACAGTTTCACTGAACTCCATCCGCCAGCAATAAACTATTGGGTTATTCCATACCAAGTCACCAAGAGGCTCCCAGTTGACGTCATGGATTTTGCTAAAAGTGGGAGTTGGAGCGATGTCTTAAGAAATTAATTGTTTCAATTTCAGTTACATTACTAACTGAATAACTAATTCGGGGCGGGGGGGCATTTTATTGAAAAACCATTTGATTTTTGGTGCATTTTTGAAGCTGCAGAAAACAAAGTTCCAATGGGCCTAGGCTAATGAAACTTACTGTGTGAGCAGGCACCAAGGTTCTGTTCATGAAATATTTGTCATTTTGACAATGACAACAATGACAGTGACCACAAGTTTCATCCATCGCTTATATGCTGATAAAGTTCCGCGTTTTATGGTTGCTTAGTCTGTCAGCCAAACTGTTAATTATTATTAGCACATTTCAAATGAAATGCAAAGTTGTGTATTAGATTAAAAAAAAAAAATATATATATATATATATATATATATAATCCTTTAGCTTACCAGCAAGCAATCTTCTAGTGGTGATACAAGTTATGAAAATTTCATGTGAAGTTTGACTTTCAAATCTTTGAAGGCCAATGTCAAGGTCACTAAAAGGTTCACATACATTTATAAGACCTCCTATATGTCAGCAATGCAATCCTAAGCTTTGAAGCAGTTTTAGTGATATAAGTCATTGAAAATTTAATTTGCCGATTGAACTTCAAAGGTCACAGAAGGTCGAGTTAAGGTAACCAAATGGACTTCTTATACAACTTTCTAAATGTCTCTAATATAAACCTTGGCTCCATCTGTGACCATTTTGGTGATGCAAGTCATTGTAATTTCACAATGTCGAGTTTGACCTTCGAAGGTCACCAATAGTCAAGTTGAATATCACCAAATGAAAGTTCATATGTTACTTCCTAGGTGGCTGTAACACAAACCTAGGCTCCATCTGTGACCATTTTAGTGATTAATTGAATTTTCACGAGGTCACATTTGACCTTCGTAGGTCAATACGAAGGTGACCAAATGAAAGTTCATTTCTGACTTCCAAAATGTCTCCAATACAAACCTAGGCTCCATCTGTGACCATTTTGGCAATACAAGTAATTGAAATTGTAAAATGTCAAGTTTGACGTTCAAAGGTCACCATTCGTCAAGTTGAATGTCACGAAATGGAAGTTAATGTGTGACTTCCTTTTAAGTGTGTGATACAAACTTAGGCTCTATCCATAGGCTCTGTCCACCCTGGAATCTCAGGGTGTCTCACCCCCTGCGACCAGGCCAACCTGGCCAAGATGAAACCACCTACGGTAGTGCTTCATCACATTCAACCAGCTTGTTGCACACAAAAGAAATTAATGGGTATTTTGTGCCATTGACACAGAAGAAAGAGTCAAAGACACACCTTCAATTCAAAACAGCATATTTAATTTGACAAGAAACTCATCGTAAATATTCAGCTGTACTTGCATCAAAACATGAGTGCATTAGTGTATTTCCTTCACTTTAGGGAAGATAATCATGGCATTATTGACACCTCATAACTTAATTAATTCAGTGTTGTACTATGTCGCAGGGAAAACCGAAAGTGATCTAAGATGATGCGCATGTGCCAAGTGCAGACAGCCTCGATTTTAACTATCCCGAAGAATACCGGGAACAGCCGAAGGACGTCTCAAATGCCGAATGCCTTACACTCAAAACATGCCTGAAGACAATACACTTACTTATTATAGGCCTGAATGCCACAAGTTTATTGAGCTTGTTTAGAACAGAGCTTTTCCAAGAATGGGCCTTAGTGGAAAGACTGGCCATTTCCCCGACATCAGTATTCAGTAGGTCATTAGATCTTGTAGGGAGATTGAGTGTGGCACTCCATCTGCAGTTCTACCTTCATTGGTTTTTCTGTCATTTCTCGGTGTTACAGCGCCAAATAAGTACTGAAGTAACTAAATGAGTATTAGAATGCACATCAGTAACAAAATCTTGTTATTCTTCAATATTAATAGAGATCTCAGCTGGCAAACAACATTGTTGGAAGTAGTGCTATCCTTCGACATTATGTCACTGACTGAAGCGATGGGATTTCTCTCAACTTGGGTTCCCAGCATGGCCAGTCCGTCCATGAGTCGCCAGCTCAGTGTGAAGCAGTATCCGGGGCGATCTCTCAGTTGAGAATGGCTATAGCCCAGCCTGAAAATTTTATCCCCCGCACCAGTTCTGAGCTCAAATATAACATAGGTCTCTCACATATGACCAATTTTATGCTGCATACATATAAACTTGGAATAACGAAGCTAGACTTGGGAGTCTTTTAGCGTGAATAAAACTTGGAATAAGGAAACGTGCACTTGGAAGCCTTTTTGATGTATAAGTTGTTTCGCAGAAATCTGTGTTTCGTAGCTGGCCTCGTAATTTCAGAACACTATTAACATGATTAAAATGACTTGTTGGGAATCGCCATTGACGTGATCAAGAGACAAGCAGTTTCGAAGTGGCAAAACTATTAGCTTTTACACGTAGTTCATTTCGGCTGCAGTAGATGGAACATCATCTTGCTTTAAGATTGTCTTTCAAATGAATTATTAATGGGAATATTCGCCCAATTCTACCACTTGAATGAAGTGTGTCTCCATTAGAATTGTATTTTATATCCTGTGGGCTCAGATTTCAAGACAACCAAGAAGGAAATGATATGAGTCTTGCGCCATAAGTGGGTCAGCTAGGGATGAAATCTGGTGACTGTTGAACTTCTAAGAGTGGAAAGCTGGCGACATGATTCTAAAATAAATAAGCTGAGCCACGGGACTGAAATATATGGACATGAATTCCTTTCAGGCTACATTTAGTCAAATGCCCGATTTCTGATATACAAGTTTCTATTTCCGAGACACCCCACCACTGATATGAATAAAAACTACTTGAAGAGGCTTTGAAAGTGGAATTGAATCTAACTAATCAGTGCAACACAGTGCGTTTTGAGTCACATTACAGTGAATAAAATGCTCTTGGACATCCACATTATCAATACAATCGCTGACCAACCTCTAAAACAACTTTGTTCAATTTGTACTAGTGGACAATGCCCAGTTGCCCACAAAGGCTACAGAACTTGGCCATGGCGCCATAGTGTGGTGCATAGATAATTAGACAGAAGGGTACGGATTGGTCATGTGAATGAGTTTATATTTGACCCCAATTTTGCGCCCAGCCGACGGCACTTCAGTTCACCAAAGAAAAAATCAAATCGACTGCGCAGATTTTAGGGACAACCATTGTTATCTATATAAATGCTCACCCGTATCTCATATAGGCAATTTAATGCTGGAAACGGCCGGACCCGTCTCAAATCAGACTTACCCACCTCAGTGTCTCAGGTGAATATTCCCCGTCTCGAAGACGGGAGGACGGGTGGCTGGCTAACACTATGGCTCTATCTGTGACCTTTTTAGTGATAGAAGTCATTGAATTTTCTCTAGGGCAAGTTTGACCTTTTGAAGGTCAAAATGAAGGTCACCAAATGAAAGTTCATATAGTACATATGACTTCCTATATGTCTTTAATACAAATCTGCACTCTATCTGTAACGATTTTGCTGATATAAGTAATTGAAATTTCACTGTAAAGTTTGGTCGTTGAAGGTCACTGAAGATCAAGTTCAAAGTCACCAAATTAAACTTCATACATGACTTCCTAAATGCCCACAATACAAACCTAAGCTCTATCTATAATAGTTTTGGTGATAGAAGTCATTGAAATTTCACTATGTGAAGTTTGACCTTCGAAGGTCACCAGGGGTGGAGCTAGGCTCTCATCCCAGTGGGGGCGAAGCATTATCAAGGGGCCCCTCAGATAGTCATTGCATTCAACTGTAAAATAATGGATGGGCCTGTGTCTTATTCTCTCCTTTCCAAAACAACTTGTCTCTTATTGAACCAAGCCTATTTATGTTTAAGAGAACATACAGTGAAGCAATTTGTCAGTTAAGCTTGGGAAGGGGGAGGGAAAAAAAATGTTGCCAGTGTTTTGGCAGCAAGGCTATAGGGTATGGTTGCCAGACGTCTGCTAACGAGAATAGTCATTTTCATTTATTCCGAGCCTTTGGCGAGGTAAAAGTGAGAATTACTACTTGAGTTTCATTATTTTGATATGCTGGCAAAGCTTGATGTTCCCATTTTTTGCCTATAGTCGGTCGTGCTTGTAACCAAAAAAAAAAAAGTCACTAGCCCTCAGAAGATTTTACAAGCCCGACTGAAAAGGACTGGAATATCACCTGAAATTTAATTGTGCAAGTACAAACTTTATCAAAACACTTAACATTAATCAAAAAGAAATTTAAATGAATAAAAAACACTAACAGTTAGTGAAATGGATTATTTCATATGCCTTGAGTTTGTACACTGCCTAGCCAAAAAACTCACCTCTTGGATTCAACTAAACAAAAAGGTAAGAGCCTTTCATTGGATAATTACTGCAGTGATTAATATGTTTCAGCTGGTAACAAGTTATTTAACCCTAACTGATGCAGTTAGTAGCTTCTCATGTTTAAGCAATGATGTCAGATTATATCCTGTGGTCGTGGAAAAGCTTTTGATATAGGTTTCAGAAGGGCCAAATTATTGGCCTGCAACAGGCAAAGAAAACAACTGAGGAGATTTTTGAAACGACTGAAATTTGGTAAAGAACTGCCGTTAAGAGCTATAAATTTAAATTTGGTGAAGAACTGTAAATATCAAAGCTTACTACCATGCCAAGACAACGGCCACTAGCATATTCCATTAGAGTAATCAATCAATCAATCAATCAATAACCTTTATTACAGGGAAGTCCCCCTGAGATCGAGGTCTCTTTTGCAGGGGAGCCCTGAATACAATAAAACAATTACAACAGAAGGTTAAAGACAAACAGCACAGATAAAAATACGCAAAATTCACAAACAACAATTCCAGATTAAAGGAATTACAAATTTTAAAATAGAATTTAAAAATAATAAAAATTAATTAAAAAATGTATATATCTACATATAATAGAACATAGGACAGAGAAAAACAATATGCAAATCCTACCTTACAATAAAAGCAAGTACATCTGGCCTCTAAAAGTAATATATCCAACACTAATTTCTTGAAGGACACGAAGGGGATAAGGCAATCTAGCTTCAAAGTATCCTGGAAATTATTCCACATACAAGGAGCGAATGCAATAAAAGAGGTACTGCCCAAATTTGTTCCAGTCCTGGGAGCCTCTAACAAAATCTACTCTTGTGATCTGGTATGCTGACTTCTAGTTTGGATATGATGGATCTGAGCTTAGTCAGATATGAAGGAAGTTTGCTTAGCAAAGCTTTATAAATAAATAAAATACAATGTTACTTCCTTCTAAAATGAAGGAAAAACCACCCTACTGAATTTTTTAAAGCACAGTGATGAATTCTATAACCATCACCTGTGATGAAGTGCAATGCACTATGATAAATTGCTTCCAAGGTTCTTAAGGTACTATTAGAGGCATGCCTCTAAAGGACATCTCCATAGTCAAATATGGGTAATATTGTCGCCTGAACAATCCTCTTCCTATTGTCCAAAGAAAAACAGGACCTGTTCCTATAAAGAAACCCAATTTTCATTTTCAAGTTTTTTGGACAGGTTGGACACATGAATCTTTAAAGAGAAATCATGATCCAACCACATACCCAGATATTTGTAAGACTGAACCTGCTCAATTTGAGCACCAGTCACTGAGAAAATGGAGTCACCTGGCATAATTGCATTCTGTGTAGAAAAGATCATGAACTTTGTTTTATCAGTATTTAAAACCAGTTTAAGATCAGCTAGAGCATGCTGTTTAACATTAAAAGCAGATTGTAAATATGTGAGGGCCTGGAGGCAAGTTGGATCAGAGGAATAAAGTACTGTGTCATCTGCATAAAAATGAACCTTGCAATTTGTTACATTACGAGCAATGTCATTTATATAAATTGTGAATAAAATTGGCCCAAGAATGGAACCTTGGGGTACTCCTTTTGTCACCTTTAAAACTTGAGACTGCACATCCCCAGAAAGAATAGCTTGTGTTCTATTTGAGAGGTAGTCCTGGAACCATGAGCACGCTCTGTAACCAAGACCAATGGAGGACAACTTATTTAATAAGGTAATATGGTCTACTGTGTCAAATGCTTTTGCTAAATCAATAAATAGGGCCGCACTTTTTGGTTTACTATCCGCAGCTGTTACTCAATCATTTATAATCAATGAAGCTACTGTAAGGGCGTGTTCACAATGACATTCTTTTTCTCAGGTGCGAGTGGATGTTTCACATTATATTCCTATGATACAGAGTGTTTTTGAAAAAAAATCCTGAGCGCTTTTAAAAACGCTGCCGCCAGCGTTTTTTTTTTTTTTTTTACTGCTCCGGGTGCTTTTCAAGTTGAGAAAACTTCTACTCTCCAAGAAAAAGCACCCTACGTCAAGCGCTTTTTTGACGGCTGACTAATGAACGAGAACTTGCATCACTAGGTAAACTCTGTTTCAAATTGACTCTTGTCGAGTCTGAAATACGCACTGAACCGTGCATTATCAAACCGTAGCTCTTGGACTAAACTATGACATGCACCGTACTGCTGCCGTCCCCGGTTAATATCATGCACCCACAAAGGGGAAGGTTCGTTGTTATCCTCGTCGGCATCTAAAGCCAAAACAAGGGCTAATTTTCTCATCCTTGACATTGTAACTAGTTGACACTGATACAAGTAGCCTAGGCTAACCTCTTTGATATTGTAAACGATTGTAACGTACTTGTGCTCTAGAATGAACTGTTGTCATGGGGATAAAAAAAAAACGCTCGGTGCTGTTTTCAGGACAAAAACCCGCTGTTAGGTTTTTTTATTTTAAAAAAACTGCTCTGGTCAACTGTTTTTTTTTTTTTTTTTTTTTAAATTAAAAAAAATGTCAATGTGAACACGCCCTAATGGTGCTATGTCCAGGCCTGAAACCAGATTGCTGAGACCTTAAAATGTTGTTGAAAGTCAAAAAGTTGCAAAGTTGTTGTTTTACAAGAGATTCTAAAATCTTAGCCAGGCATGGCAATTTTTAGATTGGCCAATAGCCGTTTACTGAACTGGGATCACCCCCCTTAAATAAAGGGAAAACATGAGCCGCTTTCCATACACTCTGAATAGACCCGGTCGATAATTACAAGTTAAAGATATTAGTTATTGAGTGTGCAATCAGTGGGGCTGCAAGACGCAAAAGACTCGGGACTAAGTGATCCTCTCCAGTGGAATTATTTACATATATAGGTTTTAATTTAAGTAGGACCTCACTCATGTTAAATTCCCTGAAAGAAAACAATACTCCAGGATTTTGAGAATTTGTAAATGCACTAGAGCTAAGGTCAGACATATCTCCTGTAGTGGATTGATTATTAAAATTTTCAAAAAAGTTTCCGGCTGCTATAAAATGTTGGTTAAAAAGATCACAGATTTTGTACTTAGCAGTAATAGGACCAGAATCCATGTGGATGGAATGTGATGATGAAGAAGGACTATTTTTCAGGAACTTGACAATTTTCCAAAATTTTGCCGGATTACCCTGACTTTTTGCCATTGACAAGATGAAATATTCAGATATTGCATTTTTTATCAGTAAGCAGCATTTATTTCTAAAATCTCTGAAAACCTGCCACTCAGAGTGTCTGAGTTTCCCTAGCTTTAACCCAAGCTTCATCCCTTACGCGTAGCTCATTGGATAAAGCAACCGAAAACCAGGGATTTCTTCTGCTTTTTATTCGGGGTCTTTTAACTGGAGCATGCTTATCAACAGCATGATTAAACACAGAAGTGAAATGAGCCAATGGTAGGTCAGGGTCTGGAATAAAACCTGCAAAGCTTAAATCACTCCAGAAAATATCGTGGAGGAAGGCCTGTTCACAGAAATGTTTAAAATTTCTTTTAGTAATAAAATATGGAGGAGCCTTTGTAACTTTCATGTCTCTAATACACGCTACTGGGCAGTGATCACTAACATCCAAGGCAAAGACGCCGCTCAGAGCGTACTTGTGCGGTCTATTTGTTAAAATGAGATTAATTAAAGTTGACCGGGATAAATCTTTAAAATTTGGTCGTGTAGGCTCTGAAGTAAGTTTTGACAGAACCAGGTCATCACAGACCTCTTTAAAATAGTTCGAGGACGGTGATAGCCAATCAATGTTGAAATCGCCTGCAACAACTAGTTCTGTGTGGGCATAAGCGGACAAGATATTAGAGAGGTTGCTTACTGAGGAGGAAAGCACGCTCGGTGGGCGATACACACCTGCTGGAATAATACTTCCACAACCCAAACCTATATTAGGAACAAGACACTAAAATTGCTCAGGCATAGAGGAGGATAATAAAACATTTACAGTGAGAGAGGATTTTACAAAAATCACTGCACCTCCCCCTCTCTTACTCCTGTCACTCCTAAAAACACCATAACCATCCAATGCTATATCAAGGTCTGACACAGAAGCATTCAACCAGGATTCAGTTGCAAGAAATATATCAGGATTACTTTGAAGAACCAAAGCCCTAATACAATCCATTTTCGATAACAAACTCCTTACATTAAGACACAGTATACCAAGACCACATTTGCGAGATTGAAATGCTACTGGAGTTAAAACAACAGGAGAAATAAAATCAGTAATCGTTAAAATAAAATCAGGTGACTGAATATAGACTTGTGTCAGATTAGTGACAGAAACACCACTAGGTCTATATTTCTGTCGTGGCAGGTGTGTGCGAGCGACTTTAGGAATAGGCTGTGCAGTTATACCAGTTTCCCCAGAAAATATTACACAATTTCTAGCAGAATTTCTCGCCCAGACCGGGATATTTAAAAAGCCAGTAGATTGTCCAAGTCCACTCGAAAAGGCAATGGAAGCCAGACGCCAGGGGGAGCTCCGAAGGGAGACAGCGGGCTGTGGGCAAACCAGTGAGAAAGAGGGCACAGGAAGGTCCGGCCTGTGAATGCAGGAAGTTAATAGTCAGTCCCGTGGGAAGGACAACACTGCGTGGTGTATGTTGGCCGAAAGCATCGTATACAAGAGCAAAAAATGAGAAATGTTACTTTTCTGTAAAGAGTGGGATAATGACCTTGATCTTTAGGCATGGGGTCTCTGACAAAGCGGCCGAGAACCCATTGCAAAATCTGCAGGTCCCATCCATGGTTTAGACACATGTCCAAAAGTAAGCTGAAAAAAGCAGAATCCCCCGTGGATGACTGCAGCTATTCATAAGAGTTTCAGGGAAAAGAGAAATCTTTTTAAGATGTTCATAAAGGATAACAATGAGAATACTAAGGCTGAATACTGTAAAATGTGAGCTGTGGTCAAAAAAGAGCTGAGGAATGCTAGAAAACTGTATGAAAGGCAAATTGCAGAAGGGGCAAAAACTAATCCTAAGTGCTTCTTTCAGTACTGTAGCAGAAAAAGGAAAGTCAAAGAGGAGGTTAAGTGCATAAAGAATAAATATGGATCGCTGCTATATGATAACAAGGATATTGTGGATACCTTAAACAGTTACTTTGAGAATTTTACCTTGGAGCGGGTTTTTTTTCGGCCAGAGGGCATGTCCAATGCTGGAGATTATTTAGCGGAAATTGAGGTAAGGGATAATGAAGAATTGGACAAGTTGCATAAACTAAAGGCAGGTAAGGCGGCGGGTCCTGATGGCTTATATCCTAGAGTGCTCAGGGAAGTTGGTGAGATCATCTTTAAACCGCTCTCCGCTATCTTCAGATGGTCTTTAGACACTGGAGAAATACCAAATGATTGGAAGCCAGGCAATATAATATGAATATATAAGAAAGGGGACCGTCCTGAGCAAGGAAATTACAGGCCAGTCAGTTTAACTTGCAATGCATGCAAAATACTGGAATCTATCATAAAAGACGAGCTGGAATTATTTCTTGAATGTAATAATATCTTGAGGGATAGCCAACATGGTTTCCTTAAGGGAAGGTCATGCCTGACAAAACTCCTGGAATTTTTTGAAGAGGCCACCAAGACTTAGGATCAGAGCAGGGCTTATGACATCATATACTTGGATTTTCAGAAAGCATTTGATACAGTACCGCATAAGAGACTAATTTCTTAAATGAGCTCCATTGGAGTTACAGGAGGTATTCTGGAGTGGATTCAAAACTGGTTACAGGACTGAACACAGAGTGGTGGTCTGTGGAATCTCAACTGAGCTAGGTATGACGGGGAGTGGCATCCCTCAGAATCTGTGTTGGGACCCCTGCTGTTCCTCATCTACATTAATGACCTTGATGGGAATATTGAGAGCAAATTAGTTAAATTTGCAGATGATACTAAATTGGGAGGTTCGGCAAATAGTTTAGAGTCCACTAAAGTGATTCAGGATGATTTGGATAGAATCCAGAATTGGGCAGAAATGTGGCAAATGAAATTTAATGTAGTGAAATGTGAAGTTGTACATGTAGGTAATAAAAACATTATACAGGATTCCTTCTTGGATGGTTTAAATCTGGAATGTGCTCCACATGAAAAAGATCTGGGAGTGATTGTTGACCAAACAGGTTCTAGCCATTGTGCCGTAGCAGTGTAAAAGGCCAATCGGATGCTGGGAGCAACTAAGCTGATTCCAGGTAAAAAAGATGAAGGCTATGAGAAGAGGCTGAAGATCCTTAATCTCTTTTGTCTTAGGAAAAGGAGACTCAGGGGTGATCTGATTGAGATCTTTAAATATGTGAAAGGGATTAACAGAGTGAGTTATGTAGGATTCCTTCGACCACGTTTTGTTAGTAGAACTCGGGGTCACAAATAGTAGTTGACCAAGGTAAATTTAGCACTGATATTAGGAAATATTTTTTCACCCAAAGAGTAATTTCAATGTGGAATAGCTTGCCTGACCTGTTGTTGAGGCAGGAACCTTGGGAATTTTCAAGAGCAGACTTGATTAAAGCTAGATACCATTGAGTCATTGAGTATCTGAAGTGATATATTCACAATAGTAAAAAGAAACTGGTGAGCCTAGTTGGGCTGAACGGCCTGTTCTCGCCACTCATGTTATGTTATGTTAATTAAACATTGGCTTTCGGGAGAGCTCCATTTTCCGGTGCGCACCACTTAAAAAAAACATGTCATATGCTCATGCATAAATACAAATGTGTGGCAGCGCAGTCAATTACTGTCAATTACAGTCAGGGTTACTGCTCAAAACATTGAACGAATACCACTATTAGCAGTTAATACTGCCGTAATATTTCAGAGGCACAAGCGAATGTCTAATTTCTGGGAAGAAAACGAGAACACAATTGGTAATTAGCTTGGAAAGAATTCCATATTTGATCGAGCTTGATCTGTTACCTGCTGGCTGCATTGCTGCCTGAGGATGGGTCGTCCGTGGTTCGGTAACTGCTTGAAGCCAAATGATCTTAGTTTTGGTTGCTTTGCTACCCTTTCCTCCTGTTTTTTCTTTTCTTTTTTGTTGCTTTGCTACCCTTTTGTTCTTTTCTTTTTACCCGAGGCCAAAGTATGGCCATCGGGTATTGCGAAGACCTTGCATCTGTCTGTCTGTTTAGACAATAACTCCTTTCCTATTAATCTCAGGGTAATGAAATTCACAGGGGCTGTTCTTGGGACATATAGCTTGGACAAGTTTGAAGATGGGTAACCTTGACCTAATTTAAGGGGTCATAAGGTCACATTCTTTGTAAACACGGTTTCCTTGATTACATCCACTCTTTTTGTTGTAGCCGCATAAAATTTACAGCGTGTATGTTCTGGATAATCAGCCTGCAGAACAGTAAAGGTGGATGGCCTTGTCTGTCTGTCTGTCTGTGTAGACAATAACTCTTTTCCTGTTAATCTCAGGGTAATGAAATTCACAGGGACTGTTCTTGGGACATATAGCTTGGACAAGTTCGAAGATGGGTAACCTTGACCTACTTTAAGGGGTCAAAAGGTCACATTCTTTGTAAACACTGTTTCCTTGATTACATCCACTATTTTTGTTGTAGCCGCGTAAAATTTACAGCGTGTATGTTCTGGATACTCAGCTTGCAGAAAATTAAAGGTGGATGACCTTGACCTGGTTAATGGGGTCACAAGGTCACATTGTTTCTAAACAGTGTTACTTTCATTACGCCTTTGCACTACCATGACATTTTTTGGTGTAGCTATGTCAAATTCATGAGGTGTACTCACTGGATAATCAAGTTGGAGGACATGGAAGCTGCATGGCCTTCACCTACTTAAAATACCTTCTAATAACGATTTCATGTAGCAACGTTATCAACCAAACTGTTCAGTCACCTTCAACATAACATCGAATTTTGATGACTGCGCATTATGTCAGACTTCATATTCTGAATGCCAAACGATGTAAAATCCCAGCTGTCCTGTTCCACACTTTCCATATAACCTGCCAGGTCCTAGATGAAATTTGACAATGACCTCTGTCTTCCTTTCGACTCTTGAAACTTCTCTCAAGCCCGAAAGTATTGAACACATTGTGTTAAAAAGGCATACATTAAAAAACCCTTTATATGTTGTCATTCCTTGTCTAATGCCCATATGGCCGAGGGTACTTCAGCATTGCGTTCTATGTTTGACTACTGCTTTTAGTTTTGAATGGAATGACTGCTCCTGAGTTTGCAGATTTGATAATCGTCAGATTTTGCGCTTGAACTATCTGACGTTACGGGCGTTAACTTGGTCACATGATCAAATCAAATACAGACTTGACATTGGACAACACATTACCCAGCAATCATCTTGATACATTTGCATATCAGTACAAAAGAAAAACATAAATAAAATAAGAACATTGTTGATTTCCTTAATAGGTTTTAAAATGTGTAGATTAAGCAGGTATATTTGTCATGAAATTCTATGAATGATTGTTAGAAAAAACCCATGATAAAGATGAGTTAAGCGTCATCAGGGTTTACATGGAGAATTTTACATTGCGTTACATGGAGAGTGTATAGTAATAGGAAGATTGTGAAATATGATTGCGTGGAGAGGTTGCGGTAAGTTTCATATGGGATTACTTTTAAATGGCGATAAGACTGTGAGGCAATGGAGCCCCGCGGGGGCCCCTGTTGGTCGGGGGCCCTGGGGCAGCCATCCCCCTGGCACCCGTGGTTGCTCCGCTTATGAAGGTCAACGAAGGTCAGGTTCAAGGCCAAAAAATGGAAGTTCATATATGACTTCCTATAAGTGTTCAATACACATATGTTCCCAATCTTCAATATTTTCAAGCCTAGAAGCCTTTGAAAATTGTAAGATTTTGCCTTGACCTCAAGTTTGACCTTACATGGTCATCTGAGGTCAACTTTAACTCAACCAAAATATAGGTCATGTATGACTTCCTATATGTTGGTAATACAAACTTAATCTATCTGCAACCAGTTAGCTTCCACAGGCCATTTTGCCCATTCTCAATAAGACCCAATGTTAAAGTACAGCGCCCCCACTAGACCCACTTTCATCACTTCAATCAAAATGGCACTTGAACTGTGCATAAACTGTATCAAGGTGAGTTGATTGGCAGATTTAGAAAAAAGTTATCGGACAGTTTTTGAGAAATAATTTTTTGAAATTTCAAGTCCCATCTTCAAACATTGTTAATATTTTCCTTGACCTCAAGTTCGACCTTTCTAAGTCATCTGTGGTGAAATTTTATATTGCCAAAATATAGATCATATATGTCTTCCTATATGTCAATAATGCAAACTTAATCTCTGTCTGCAACCATTTGACCTCCACCAAACATCTTGCGTATTCTGCATTAGATCCAATGTTAAAGTACAGTGTCCCCACTAGACCCTTTTCCATCGATTCAATCAAAATGTTGCTCGCCCTGTACATTGACGGTACCAAGGTAAGTTGATTGCCTGATTTAGAAAAAATTTATCACACAGTTTTTGAGAAATAATTTTTGAAAAATTTCTCAATCCTATCTGCAACGTTGGGGACAAAATTTCAAGGACCCATAAAACAGACGAAAATGATTCAATCAAAAAAATAAAACTTCTGGAGATATGGTCTCGTAGTATGTTGTGGCAAATTTACAGGAAAATTCATGTGGCCAAGAAAAAGATAAAAAAATGTTTCGGACGACGGACGCCACACCATGGCAATAGCTTCTCAGCCCATAGGGCCGGTAAGTTAAAAAGCGGGATGAACAGGTTGCAGGCATTGTTTTCAAGGGTCAGTTCGGTTCAAAATTGATTTTGAGATAATTGTGGGTGAAGAAAGGTGGAACCTTGTCAGACCCAAACATCTGAAACACTCCAAACATTCTTTCTAAACTGAGCAACGAAGGAAATAAAAATTGTGATACAAGGCTGACCAGAAACTAAGAATGTGTGGAATTATAATAGAAATCTCAGTTATTATTAGCACATACTCATTTGCTCTCATTTCTTTGAACATTTCTTTGTTTTGCAGTCACTTCAACTTGGTGACCATGCAAGAACATTAACCAACTTGCGTTTCCTATTTTCTCCTGAAGGGAAATTCACGCAGTTTTAGGCATGATATGCCACATCTTCAGTGGTCTCCTCACTCCTGACAGCTATTCCTCCAGGTGGATAACAAAGAACACTGCAAGAATGACAGGATTTGCCAGTATGAAGAATTCATGGCTTTTTCCTGAGTAACTTGCGAATGCCCAAAAGTGCAGTCTTGCACATTGAATTGCAAATCTCCTGCAAGTTGATGGACTATGTTTTCAACATAACATGAGTGGCAAGAACAGGCCGTTCAGCCCAACTAGGCTCGCCAGTTTCTTATTACTGTAGTGAATTAATTACTTCAAATACTCGTTGACTCAATGGTATCTAGAGTTAAATCAGGCCTGTTCTTGAAAATTCCCAAGGTTTGTGCCTCAACAATATGGTCAGGCAAGCTATTCCACACTGAGATTACTCTCTGGGTGAAAAAATATTTCCTAATGTCAGTGCTAAATTTACCCTTGGCCAACTTCCATTTGTGACCCAGAGTTCTACTAATAAAACTTGGCCAAAGTAATCCTACATAATTCACTTTGTTAATCCCTTTAACATATTTATAGACCTCAATCAGATCGCCCCTAAGTCTCCTTTTCCTAAGACCATACCAGGAATTAGCTTAGTGGCTCCTCTCTGAACTTTTTCTTGAGCCTCTTTATCTTTCTTAATGCATGGTCCCCAGAACTGTACACAATACTCTAGATGTGGTCTGACGAATGTGTTGTACAAGAGAAGTATGACCTCCTTGGATTGATACTCAATACTTTTGGCTATATATCCCAGCATCCTGTTGGCCTTTTTAACTGCTACGGCACAATGGCTAGAACCTGTAAGGGTCTGGTCAACAATCACTCCCAAATCTTTTTCATGTGGAGCACATTCCAGTTTTAAACCTCCCATGAAGTTATCCTGTCTCATGTTTTTATTACCTACATCCTGGATCATCAACTGGCGGCCCGCAGGCCACATCCGGCCTGCCAAGGCTTTGCATCTGGCCTGCAGAACATTTAATTAATTCAGAAAATGTGAACATAGAAGTGTTTCTCGGTATTTTTAGACATCTACAGTAGCATTTCTCCCTCTGATATAGATTGAAACAACCCCAAAAGCAACTGCAGATTAAAGTGATTTTTTTGAATGATTTGCTGACGTGTGTGTTGCATGTGCGTTCCTCTCATGGGACAGAGAGTCAGCTGGCGCTGCGAGTCAGTTACATTGTCTCTCAATGCAAGAAGGGGGCAAACTCAAATCTCTGCCTCAAAGAATTTGTATTATTCATATATATTCACGCTCTTATTTAACATGTAAGAATTTTCTTTTGTACATCTTATTTAAATTTTCGTTTTTTTTTTTCACATGCACAATAATGGTGCTTGCAGCCTGGTCTCATGAAATGCGTCGTCTTATTTTCAAGAACAAATGCCGGCATTGTGTGAGAATAGGTATGAAAAATAAAATAGACAGGTCCAAACCCAGTCACAGCATCTGTAGCTAGCCTATATAAATGAAACATTAAAAAAAAAATAAAACTAGACCATGTCAGTTTACAGTGAATCCCACAAATAAAACCCTGCCCAATATTTCGGTTTCACGTTTTTGACATGCACAATAATGATGCTCAGCGCAGGCAAAATGGCCTATCACAGTCAAAAACAGAAAAGAATAAAATCGGCTTATTTAAGCAACAATGACAAATACCATCTTTGTGCGACAACAGATATCAATGATAAAAAAATGGACGGGTCCAACTGGAGCCATTCACAGCATCTGTGGCCGTATCAAATGAAGCGCTATTAAAAATAAAACTAGACCAGTCAGTTTACAATGAATTCAACTCATAAAACTGCTGGCGCAGCCATTCTTCGGCGTGGAAAATTCATGCTGGTACAAAGTTGAACATTAGATCATAACGCAGGAAAAACTTCGCACAGCCACCATCAGTTTGCTCAGTTGCTGAGACTAATCGATCGAATGACTAGTTCATTTTTGATTGCATTATTGCAAATTGAATCACAAAGTTATGAAGCGTTTTCCTATGCACAGAAATGACGGCTTGTCTTTCGAAGATTCCGAACGCATGTAGCTAATAAAACAGCATTGATTCCCATTTCTTCGCAGCTTATTGCCATAAAAGCATTTTACCTGTCAGTATGGTTTGACAATCCTAAGATTTCTTCCTCATGGGATATATTCATTTCAGTGCGAAAAACAACGGCCTATAATTCAATCAAGAGCCATCGAACAATTAATTACGCTGCAGAAAATGCTAAAATGAGAGATTGAGATCAAAACTGAGATATATATCTACAGTACCAGTCAAAAGTTTGGACATAACCACATTTTTCTTACAATACATGTAAAATAAAGAAATAGGCACTATTTGGCAAAAAAAAAAATAATTCTTAAATCCATCCAACTAACCAGCATTTCTTGTCATATTTGCGGAGCATACTCACCTTTTGTTTCTTTACTAGAGCAGTTATATGGCTATAACAAGCTGCCAAAGATGTGCTGCACCTGTAGTTTGCTCTTTTCGTCGACCTTTTTTGCCCAATAAGTTCCAGAACAGCTTGTATTTAATTTAATTTCGCTGTTGGAAAATGTAAGGAGCTTGATTGTCTGCTTACTTTGCAAAATATGGCTTCTCTGAGAATTCTAAAATTTTGGACACTATTCAAACAAGAATATTGCTCTCTTTTAACTTATGACTGTTTACCTCTTACCAGATTCAGTTTGAGATTATATAGAGAAGTTAGCCATTTAAATTTCTCTAAAAACAGAGTGCTGTGACATTAGCAAAGTGTGTCCAATCTTTTGACTGGTACTGTATATAACGTGTGTATGAATGAAAATCCGGCCCCCACAGTGTCTGCTTGGAAAAAATTTGGCCCTTGGAGAAAGGTAGTTGATGAACCCTGACCTACATGAAGAACTTTACATTTAGCTACACTAAATTTCATTTGCCACATTTCTGCCCAATTCTGGATTCTGTCTAAATCATCCTGAATCACTTAAATGGATTAATAAACTGTTCGTCAGACCTCCCAATTTAGTATCATTTGCATTAAGTCCCATTAAGGACGTTTTCTGGCCCTAAAATCATTTTCAGCATTGATAAACCACCCTATGGGGTTCATGAATCCACCAGAGAAACCTGAATTTTTTATGACAAAAAATGATATTTTTTTACATTTTTTAGTTTTTGGGAGGGGCCACCCATTCTGGGGCCCTACAAAATGTCACCAGTGATTATAATCATGCGCTTATCAGTGCACATTGTAGCTGATGTTCCTCATGAATTAAAAAAAAAAAAAATTGTTGAAATTGATTTCATACTGCCGAGATAGGAAGATATTTGTTCAAAAAATATGTTCTGAATTTGAGATTTCCGACGGCCACGTGTAAACAACGGTACATTTGACAAAGTTCCTGGCCATGACACACTAAGGGAATTTGCTGAAATTTACCCAAGGGTATGGTCAACATTCAATGAAAAAACCAGGATGTGTCGACACCGGTAACATCTTCATTGGAACACTTGCATCAACCGACTGTTGTAAACCCTAAAATGGGGTGTGTTGATACGAAATGGATTGTGTGAGTATGACTCTCACTTAATTCTTCTAGTTTAAGTTTTTTCAGTAATATGACCCGTAATGATGTTTATGCTTAAAATTATTGCCTATTCCTAGACCTTCAAACTGAAGGAGCCTCAAGACCACGACAAAGTGATAGGTCCCCTTGAGGAATAACTACCATGCTATCATGCGTATTTCTCATATATATTTGATATACATAGATTTCACACAAATTGACTAGATTTCACACAAATTAAATTATCTGTTTACAATTTATCACAGATTTGAATTTGACTGTTTGTGGCTGCATCTTTGTTTGTGGCTCGTGGTAGAGGTATCCAGGATAATACAGGATGCTGGCCTCATGGGCACACATTCCGATAGTACGCTTACCTATTGGGCAAACACAATAATAATCCTTGAGGGGATCATCCTCATCAGAAGAGTCGTATTCAATCCAGACATTACATTTAGTCTGAGACCGATGTCTGGACTGAATCTGACCTCTGATAAGGTTTGGTGTATACTGGCACACCCACACCTCAAAGTCTCCATTAGGGGTGAGATGTTCTGAGACACAACCTGGTGCCCGCTTGAGCTGGTATAGTCCACATGTGACTATCTTCAGGTACTCTAACTGCAAGAGAGGAAACTGTATATCGCTAGCATCCATTTTTTGCCAAACAACTTTTGCCTTTCGAGTAATGTCTGGGTCTGCTTTAACTTTATCTGCCAGGGAGTTTGACCTGGTCTAGCGAGACTTCATCCTCAATGCGATCGCAACATCTGCTGCTCTTCGCTCAGAATCAGGTTGGTAGATACAGTACAGATCACATCAAAACGGAATTCTATCGCGGTAGGGTCGGGAGAAGGTAACGGTAACTTCAGAGCAACATGAGGGTAGAAATGCGGTAGGTTGTCTTAGAAAGCGTGGCGCAGGGATACAAAGCATATATAAATATAGTGCCCAGTCACGAAACCCTTCCAGGATACACATCACAGGTGGTCCAGCGTGTGCTGAATAATGTCATGGTTGGCTGAGCAGCTGGTACGCATCTCGCAGCAGGGGATGCTTTCACACGCAGTCACTGTAAATGGTGAAAACTTACCAACCCCACACTACCATGGAAGATTATTTCTTCCTATTCATATATTTATTTGCTTAAAATAGGTGCTTGTTGTTGTATTTTTATTGTTGTAGATTGCTTTAAAATCACAAGTTATTAATGGGTAAACCATTGCATGTCAAGGAACGATGTATGAGATATAACCAGAAGTATGCTGCATGACTCGGCGTGATATGTGGGGTTTGTTTATGAGGAGAACAGCAGTGAAAAAGAGTGGTTCTTTTGGACAAAAATCATGAAGCTTTCTATATATTTTAATGCTATTTAATGCAGACAGGAAAATTCCTTTATTTTTGTTGTTTACTTTTAATGTTCTGTAAAAATGAATGATACATGTTACCGTATAGGACACATCCGCTGTCATAGTTTAGAGAAATTTTCACTTTGTTTCTGTTATATTGTAGATTGCTGGACTTTGTGGCGCTCCTGACATCCAGAGAGAAGATTGTGGTTACATTACGAACTCACACAGTTGACACACGTCTTCAAAAGCAAATTTCTTCCGCGCTTTCACGTGCACTATTTCACATGCGGTTTCTCACTAGTTTTAAATTGAAAGTGCATGTTATGTTTTTGGAAGTGGCTATTCGCCCCGCAGCGAATTAAGCGAGAGCCGTACTCACACAATCCATTTCGTATTAACACACCCCATTTAGGGTTTACAACAGTCGGTTGATGCAAGTGTTTGGATGAAGATGTTACTGGTGTCGACACATCCTGGTTTTTTCATTCAATGTTGGCCATACCCTTGGGCAAATCTCACCAAATTCCTTTAGTGTGACATGGCCGGGAACTTTGTCAAATGTGCCATCATTTACACACGCAGCCGTAGGAAATCTCCGTTTCAGAACATATTTTTTGAACAAATATCTTCCTACCTCGGCACTATGACATCAATTTCAACAATTCTTTTTTTATTCATAAGGAAAATATCTCAGCTACAATGTGCATTGATAAGCACATGATTATAATCACTGGTGACACTTTGTGGGGCAGCCGCTCCCAAAAACTAAAAAAAGTTAAAAATATCAGTTTTTGTCATAAAGAAAATTAATATTGCAGGTTTCTCTGGATTCATGAACCCCATGGGGTGATTTATCAATGTTGAAAATGATTTTGAATTCAGTGGTTTGGGCCAGAAAACGCCCTTAAGGGGTGATCTGGGGTTAAATGAAAAATGACACCAGGAACCAACTTAGAATTAATCTATAGAGGTATATGTAATAACCACCAAAAAAGAGTTGGCATTTTTCTGTTTATGAAGTTGCCATGGTAACCAAGCAAGCTCATTAAATATGCAGAAAACTTCTGGCACCAATTCCTCTTTAACTCACTGATATAATTCAGTTTTTCTTTCATCATTTAAAAGCCATTGCTTATCTAAATGCAATGACATAGCCATTCTCTGCCCAATTTATCAGTTTTGTGATTTTGCGGCATTTTACTGAAATTTTGAAATTGTTTTGCGCAGAATCTGATGAATACTCAAAATATTCAAAGTATGTAACAGGTAGGCAAAATTTCCGTATGTCATTGCATTTCTAATGAAGTAAAGTACCTGCAGCCCAAATTTCATTGATTTTCAATGATAATAAAAAGTTATGGCTGCCACAAACATGAGAAACGTGGAAAAAGTAATACCTTAGGAAATCAATGGAAAATGCATTAGACTGCATTGAAAAGTTGAGTTCAGTTTTTAATCCTTGTAGCAATTAGTGATTATTAAAGGTGGGTTATAATAGAACATTTTTATTCAAAAAAAATTTTTTGGAAAAATAATCAAATTTTGCCCATTTAACCCCAGATCACCCCTTAATGGGAATCCACCTTTAACTAATTTTCAATATTCCTATCAAGGTCATTAATGTAGATGAGGAAGAGCAGGGGTCCCAACACCGATCCCTGAGGAACTCCACTCCCCACCATACCAAGCTCAGATGAGATTCCGCTGACCACCATTCTTTGTGTCCTTGTCCTGTAACCAGTTTTGGAATCCACTCCAGAATACCTCCTATAACTCCAACGGAGCTCATTTTAAAAATTAGTTTCTCATGCGGTACTGTATCAAATGGTTTCTGAAAATCCAAGTATATGACGTCATTCCCCTGCTCTGATCTAAAGTCTTGGTGGCCTCTTCAAAGAATTCCAGACGGTTTGTTAGGCATGACCTTCCCATACGGAAACCATGTTGGCTAGCCCTCAAGATATTATTTACGTTCAAGAAATAATTCCAGTTCGTCTTTAATGATAGATTCCAGTATTTTGCATTCAATGCCAGTTAAACAGACTGGCCTGTAATTTCCTGGTTCAGTACAGTCCGCTTTCTTATATATTGATATTATATTGCCCTGCTTCCAATCATTTGGTATTTTGCCAGTTTCTAAAGACCGTCTGAAGATAGATGAGAGCAGTTTAGAGATGATCTCACTAAGTTCCCTGAGCACTCGATGGTATAAGCAATCAGGACCCGTCACCTTATCTGTCTTTAGTTCATGCAACTTGTCTAAAACTTCATTATCCCAAACCTCAATTCCTGCTAAATAATCTTGAGCATTGGACATGCCCTTGGCCTAATAAAAATCCTCTCTGAGGTAAAATTCTCAACAAAGTAACAATTCAAGGTATCAGCAATGTCCTTATTCTCGTACAGCAGTGATCCGTCATTATTCTTTATATACTTAACCTCCTCTTTGACTTTACTTTTTCTACTAAAGTAGTGAAAAAAGCGCTTAGGATTAGTTTTTGTCCCTTTTGCAATTTGCCTTTCATACAGTCTTCTAGCATTCCTCAGCTCTTTTTTGACCACAGCTCACATTTTACAGTATTCAGCCTTAGTATTCTCATTGTTATCCTTTATGTACATTATAAAGATTCCTCTTTTCCCTGAAACTCCTACGAATAGTTGTGGTCATCCACTGACGATTCTGCTTTTTCAGCTTACTTTTGGACACCTTTGGAATGAATTTGCATTATGAATCAAGTATAACCCCCTTAAATCTTTCCCACATCTCATTTACAGACTCACAGTCCAGGAGTGTCTTCCATTTTATTATGCTTAGATATGAGCGCATCCTGTCAAAGTTTGCTTGCCTAAAATTGAAAATTTTGGTTTTTGAAGACACCTTTTTAACTTCCCCTGAAACATCAAAATTAACAGTAGAGTGATCACTAGTCCCAAGTGGCTCCAGTACCTCAACATTGCTAATTCTATCCAGGTCATTACAGAGCACTAATTCTAAAATTGCCTTCTCTCTTGTAGGTTTATTAACATACTGCACCAAAAAATTGTCATTTATAACAACTAGAAATTCTTCCTCCCCTTTACCCTGTCCTCTCACCATTTCCCAATCGATACCAGGATAATTGAAGTCTCCCATATTAATAGTCCCTCCTCCTCTACAAGCTTGCCTAATCCTCTTAAAGAGCATTTCATCGACAATATTGTCCAAAGCTGGCGATCGATGGCATACTCCTATGTTTAAACCTGTCTCGTGTTTGCCAATGAGCCTGACCCAGATATCTTCACAGGGCAAGGAAAGTTCAATTTCAGGAATTTCCTGTACATTTATGTTTTCATTCACATAGAGTGCTACACCCCCTCCTCGCCTATTACATCTATCCTTCCTAAAGAGCTTATAACCTTCTATATTATATTCATCTCCATCCTCTTCACTAAGCTATGTCTCTGTAATCCCAACTATGTCATAGCCCTCCCTAATCATAACGGCCTCAAGTTCTGGAAATTTATTTTTTATGCTTCTTGCATTTAAATAAAAACATTTCCGGTTATTACGAATGCTCTTCCCCTTTGATTTCCCATGTGCCTTCTGCTTCAAGCCCCCCACTACGCTTCGTTGTGTTAAAAATATATCATCAATAGTGCATGTAACGCTGTCAGCTTCCATCAGGGCAGTCTGCATTTCCCTATGTATAACACTCTCTAACCTCCCTGCCCCCCAAGTCCCTAGTTTAAATAACCCTGTGCTACCCTCAACATTCGCTGATCCAGTGTAAAGGTTCCTCTCCAGTTCAGGTGTAGCCCGTCCTGCTTGAACAGGTCACCCCTGTCCCAGAAGTAGTTCCAGTGCCCCATAAACCTGTACCCCTCTTTCCTACACCAGGTTCGTAGCCACGTCTTAACCCTCCAGATAAAATTCTGTTTCCCTCTGCTTGCACGTGGTACCGGTAGAATCCCGGAGAAAACTACCGTGGAGGATCTGCTCCTAAGCTATCAGCTAATTCCACAAATTTGTCTTGCAGAACCTCAAATCTACCCTTACCTATGTCATTTGTCCCAACATGGACCATGACAACTGGATCCCTCCCCGCTTTGGCCAGGAGCTTGTCCGCACGCTCCAGGAGGTCCCCTACCTGGGTACCAGGCAGGCAACACACTGTACGAGACTCCTTTTCGCGCAAACAGACTAAGCTGTCCATTCCTCTATTGATTGAGTCCCCCACAATCACTAAATCCCTTTTCTGAGGGGAAGAGGCCAACAGGGTGCCCTGATGCTCATCTCTCCCCCTACTCTCAGGGTCAGGGGCCAAGTCGAGCTCCCGCAAGGGCCGAAATCGGTTGGACACCTCAACCACTGGAGGAGCTGTCACTGTATGGCGTGCATGCCCTTTCCTGTGCTGATGTCCTACAGTCACCCAACTTTCTCTCCCTGCGTGCTCTGAGGTCTCCGCACAACCTTACTTTGGCGTACACACCATTTCTCTAAACGACATACTACTCAGTCCCGCTAGGAACTCTACTGATTGCGAACTATGTTGTGCTGCCAACTGGCCCTGAAGATCAAGGATCTTGCTCTCCAAATGCTCAATTAGCTGGCACCGGTGACAGACAAACCCACCCTGGAAATCTCTTTCCAGAAGTGCGATCATTCTGCAACCATCATATAGTTTTGGCCGGTGAAGTTTATCTATCAGATTATTGAAGTTTATTTATCAATGAAGTTTATCAGTTTGAACATTAAATATCTTGTCTTTGTAGTGTACTCAGTTGAATATAGGTCGAAACGGATTTACAAATTATTGCATTCCGTTTTTATTCACATTTTACACAACGTCCCAACTTCATTTGAATTGGGGTTTGTACTTCATAGCAATATGCGAACACTGAATCACAACACTAACATTATTCGTTTTGGCTATGTATAATATGCTTGCTAGTGTTTGGGCTCAAGAGGTATTAATAGTGGAATCATATGTTGTATTATTTATTGTAAGAAATGGAGTGTTTTTCTGGTTCCTAAAGTTGAGGGCTGTTTCACTGTCAGGGTACAAAGAACATTTTTTATATCTTGGGCCATTTTTTGTTATAATGTTGGGGTAGATGATGAGCATTAGGTCATTTGAATATGTAGCAATGTAACCATCCGTCACAGTTTACCCAATGAAAAAATATTTATCGCTTAAATAAAATGAATGCCTTTTATTTGACATTTTCCATGTTTCATCTGTTAAATGATCTTTTTATTGTTAGTGATGAAAATTAAGCTCAAAATGACTTTACCAGGTGTTTTTTTTAATGTGATATCCATTGTTTAAGAATTTAAAAGGCTATGACTGTTTCTTTACCTGTCTGAAAATAATTGTGGGAAAAATATGCTGCTTTATTATCTGTCAAAAACTGTCCTCTCAGGAAATTAAGTTTGTCAGTTGAGGTAACTATCTGTGGTGCATTCCTTCAAATTCTAAAACATGTGTTGGTCTAATATTCTAGACTTATATCCTTAAATTCAAATGCTGATCATGAATGCACTTGACAAATAATGCCCAGTTTTTAATTTTAGGTGACTGAAAGAAAATATGGTACTCTGGTTGCAAAACAGCCGAAGAGTAAACTGATGTCTTGAATAAAACCTTCTGCCATCCTCTCATCATTAATAGTGAATTATGTGCTGTCTTATATGTAGATGTTTACGAAATGATTCTTTGAGTATTGCCTGTATTAAATTATTGAAAAAGAAGAGACTGAGTTAGTTATTAATTTTTGGCCCCCATACCAACCTCCTTGTGCCTGCCTGTGCCACGTGCCCTGGCTGTGCCCAGGCTGAATGTTGCTGCTCAAAAAAATTTTGTTGTGTTGGCAGGTCTGCTGGGTGTTTCGGACTTCTATCACAAGATGCCCTCCGCTGAGGCTGGCCCACTTAATTTGAGCTAACCCTTAAAGGTGTTAACTAACCAAATTAAATGCTTGCTGGTTTCTGGTTACCTATTTTCTGTGAAAATGGTAGATGATGATGGCAACAAACCATTGAAATGGCTTAATCGCAGCTTATCACTATAAATGTGAGTTACTGTTCATCACATACGGAACCATCTGGCGTTTGGCGTCGTCTCTTGTTTATCGTCTGTTACCTTTTCGACGTTAAGACTCCAGGTAGCATATACAAATATTAACTGATTTTGATGAAACTTCGCATGCAGCAGCATCACACCCAGAACCAGATTGGAAATGCATTTCAGCCCGACCCAACTCAAGATGGCCGACATAGGCCGCTATCTTGGATTTGGTCCTGATAACAACCAAACAACTTGTTTGGTTACCTGATGGCTTTTGTATGTTCCCTACATACTACTGAGAGTTGATCAACTGTACTATAATTAAATTCTACTTCCCTGGAAGCTCCAATTCATATGAACTCATTCTCTCTGAGACAGTGGTCAATAACGCAATGAAAACTAGATGGCTCGATGTCTTGTGTTACCACATTTATCTGAAAACCTCATGTCGCAGCTTTCTCTTTCTAGGGACTCTAGTTCCATTGACAGTTCACTTGCAAAAAAAAAAGTTTTCCTCATTATTTTCTTTTTCTTTTCAGCGCTCCCTTGAAAGTATATTGTGTCGCACAGGTCTGATTTAATCTGCAGAAACTGCTCTTTTTGTTGGTGTTGCTGACTTTTCTAAAGCTATGTCACAATCATGTAATTCTTGAGATGATGGGTTGCAACATTATTTTTCACTTAATTGTTCTTAGACTCTACAAGAAGGCGGTGCTTGAGCAGTTGGTGAAGCAGTGCGTGTCCAAGGGCTATGTTTTCCAGATGGAGATGATTGTCAGGGCCCGGCAATTGGGATACAGCATCGGAGAGGTAAGGCCTTTCCAGTTCAATTTTGTTGGAATCTTTTGTTTTTGTGCAGTTGAATTTTCTTTGATTCTGTTCTCGTAGCTTTCCTGGGAAGATCTGCCCAGCAGCCTTTATACTTGTTTTATTTCTCTCTCCTGACAGGTTCCAATCTCATTCGTGGATCGTGTTTATGGAGAATCAAAACTGGGAGGAAATGAAATAATCTCTTTTTTGAAAGGACTTTTGACTCTTTTTGCCACTACATGAGTTTTATATCATTCCTTGGAAATTTTCTGTTTTTACCGTTAACTTGTTTCACCTACGATCTGTGCTGTATGCTCTACCAACTTAACCCTTAATTGTTGGCTTGAGTTGCGTTGTTCATGCCACTGTGCACTGAGTTCTGAAGCTCCACATGACCGCATATTGAGGGAATAAGCCCATGTAGCCCATTTCTTAAGAAAGTGAGTCAACCCCATGTAAAATGTCTTCTCTCATGATTATTGCAGTGGGACACATCCTCCATCTCCATACTTTCATAGATTTTTCATTTCTAAAATTTTGCTGCATATTGTAGCTGCTGAAAACTTTGAGGAAAGACATCACTTCTTAATTGCTTCCTTTCTATGACACCGTGCACAGGGGTGCAAAAAATAAAGTAGTTGTTGCAACACGAAGACTTGTTGTTTGTTGACTGAATCTGCATTGTTGACTGTACTGTAAAGTATTTTTCCCTTCTTGATTTCTTCTATTTTAGCATATTTGTCACATTTAAATTATTTTGATGATCTGTAACATTTTAGCATTGGCAAAGATAACCTCAGTAAACACAAAATGCTATTTTTAAATGGAACTTTTATTTATAGAAGGTAAAAAGCTGTCTGTCCCTATATAGGAAAGCAATTGCCCCCATAGTTACTAAATCAACCAATTCAACAAATTTATTCGATAATGATGTTCAATTTCTGTGGACGCACTGATACATGATTACTGTCAGGTCTGTTAAATCTAAACACTACTGAAATAGAACCTGTCTGGCTGTGTGAAGTTGGCACGTGTGGAGGACGTGATGTGGAGATCTAACAGAAATCGGGAACAGATGAAAAGTTAATAACTTATTGCTTGTAAAAGCTTACAAAGCCATTTCTAGTGCTCTGGGACTCTGGTGAACCATGGTGAGAGCCATCGGCAACGCATCCAGGAGGTCACAAAAAACCCACACCAACAATCAAAGAACTGCAGGCCTCACTAGTCTCCGTTAAGATCAGTGCTCATGATTGGACAATAAGAAAGAGACTGTACAAAAATGGCATCAATAAGGTGAAAAGTAATGCTGACCAAGAAAAACACAAAGGTTTGTCTGAAATTTGCACCAATGTGCTGACCCTTGAGACTTGAGGGATAATATCCTTTGGACTGATGAGTCAAAAGTGGAACTTTCTGGAAGATATGAGTTGTAAAGCTGGCGTAAAGCCAGCATAGCATTCATCAATAAGAAAATCAGACAATTAAACATGGGGGCGGTTTTTAGATGGTCTGTGCCTGCTTTGCTGCTTCAAAACCTTGTTGAGTTGCCATAATTTATGGAATCATGAATTCATCTCTTTACCAGAAAATCCTAACAGAGGATGTCTGGCCATCAGTACCTTTCCTTAAAGCCCAAGTGCATTTGGGTTATGCAGCAGGACAATGATTCAATGCACACAAGCAAGTCAACCTCTGAATGGCTGAAACAAAATGAAGGTTTGGAGAAGCCTTGTCAAAGTCAATCCAATTGAAATGCTTCGGTATGACCTTAAACAGGCAGTTCTTCCTCAAAAACCGCCCAGTGTGGGTGAATTAAAACTGTTCTGCAAAGAGTGGGCCAAAATTATTGGGCCAAAATTCCTCCAAAGCGATGTAAAAGCCTCATTGTCAGTTATTTAAAATATTTGACTGCAGTTGTTGCTGCTAAGGGTGGATAACCACTTGGGTTTAAGGGCAGTTATTTTTTCTCATTGGTCATGTAAAGCAAAAGAAATGCAAACGCTTTCCCATGAATTTCACATATTTTAGTCAATAATATTTACAGGTCTTATTGTTTCCAAGGTTAAACAGGTGTTGTCATGTCATAACCAAATTTTTGGTTAAATATTGTCATGAACTTGTCTTTAAAGTGTCACCACACGACTGATGATCGACCTCGAAGTGGAAGTTCAAGGGTCACTACCGCAGGTCAAGATCGTCATATGCATCGGCAATATCTGCAAAATTGTTTCCAAAATGCCAACCAAACAGCTCGACAAACTGTAGGCATCCTCAACCGACCAATTCGTGCTGATGCAGCAAGGCGTCCGCGGAGGCACCATAACCTTTACTGTCGCTGACTCAGCCCGAGGTCCAGTGCTAACACCACGTCACCGCCGAAACTGACCACAGTGGGCCAGTTTCCATCGGAACTGGTGTCTGCAGTAGCAAAGTGTCATTTTCTCAGATGAAAGTTGGTTTTGTTTCATGCAGATGGAAGAGTGAGACTGTTGCGTTGCCATGGGGAACGCTTCACTGACCAATTTTTGTTTTGAAAGAGACCCATTGGGTGGACCAAATGTCATAGTATGGGGTGTTTTGGTTTGAATCAGAGACTAGGCCCTGTCGTCATCTAGATTGTCGGTCAAGGTCGAGGCTATGGCGTTACAGCACAGAGTATGTCAATCAGGTCCTTTGACCAGGGGGGTGTACTACGAAGCTGGCTATGTGATTAAGCCTGTCTTCAGCACTTAGTAAAACCAGGAGCCTCTTCAAATCTGGAACATGGACTAAAGTAAAAGGAGTTGCTCTGGGTTTTACTTAAGCTTTAATTCAGGCTTAGTCACAAAGCCAGCTTTGTAGTACACCCCCCAGAGGTTGTGCTGTTTACGCCCGTCTTCAACGTTACATTTTTCAACATGACCGCGCTCGACCTCACATTACCATGGTGACACAAGGCTTTCTGCAACTACATCACATCAGAGTTTTGACTTGTTCAGTGCTCAGTCCAGATCTCAACACCATCAAACGTATTTGGGATGAACTGCAAAGGAGGCTAAATCAAGTGTGACCAAGACTGACTACTTAGGTAGAACTTGAAGTAGCCATCATCAGAACCTTCCCACAGATTCTTATGGCCAGAATCAACTGACTCATTCATTCCATGTATCAAAGATGCATTGTAGTTATTAATGCCAATGGTGATCGCACAAGATATTGACTTAAAGTTTGGTTATTAAAGTAGAGAACTGCATGATTTTTGAGACGTACTGCTCTAATAACATAAAGGTCAATAAAGTTAGTGTTCATTGTTCATTGCTCATTGTTCATTATAATCACATAAAATGATGTATCATTATTTGAACAATTCAGACTTGCATTTCTTTTGCTGTTCAGTATAGGTTTTGATTTAGTCTTTACCTTCAGTGAATGAAATTGTCATTAAATGTGTCATTTTGTGTGTAATCGCGTCTTTTACTGATATTAAAATTATTTGGATGATCTAAAACATTTAGAGACAAGCAAAAACAAGAAATTGGGAAGGGGACAAATTTTTTCTCGGGACTGTATTGGTGAATACTTCATTGTAGTTGTCATTTTGGCAGACAGTTGACGAATGTCTTGTCACAATAAAGGAGCCATATTTTGGATACTTTTTTTCCACGTATCCTTGAGTGGAGTAGTCTCCACCCGCTGAAGGTTGATTTTGAAGACCTCCCCCCCCACCCCGGTTCAGCCTTTAGATTTCCCTTCAGCATTTGAAACATGCAGTTTTAAATTCCTATAGTCTGTTACAGACACGCTCGGTATAGTTTAAGCCTATCAGCTCTGTCTGTGTGCCCTGCTTCCTCCACAACCTTGCTGGACCTATAAACCCCTCTTCTCTTTTGTAGTTCTCACGGTGTTTTTTGTCCCATGCCATCGCGGAGTGGGGAACATGTTATTCAGTTCTGTCCGTCCATCCATTCGTCCATCCTGCTGGTGTTAGCGCGATATCTCAAGAACCAGCGGCCCGAGTTTGCTCATATTTACCACCAACATGTACTTGGAGGGGTCCTGCGACACCAATTGATTTTGGTGACCTTGAGGTCATTTTCAAGCTCACAGCGCAATTACAGAGATTTTGCCTTTGTAAACCTTGTTTATGCAATATCTCAAGAACCAGTTGACCAATTTTGCTCATATTTAGCACCAACATGTATATGTGGCGGGGGACACAGTCACGTTAGTGACAATGACTTGTTTCACGTTTGGAAACAGCCATGTTCCACATTTGCTTGTGTGTGCTTGTCATTTTACATTGGACTGCTTTTTCAACAAGGAACAGTACAGTGTGTGATTCCTGAAATATTTATTACTGAAGCAAGGCTCTATTCCAAGTGTCCATGAAGAAACTGCAAGCTTGGAATTGGCAGCTAACCATTTCCAGTTTTAGTATTTGGACTGATGTAAGTGTAGTAAGACTAAATAGTGACTGTGTCACACTTGATTGAATACAGTTGCATGCTAAAGTTCAGGCACTCCTGGTCAAAATTCCTGTTGCTGTGAATAATTAAGCAAGTAGAAGATGACTGATCTCTGAATGGCATGGAGTTAAAGAGAAAACACTTTTTTTCCAACATGTTAAGCAATACTAGCCTATTACTTTTTTGTACAATGCTAGAAGTGAAAAAAGGAAAGGAACACCTTGCAAAAGTTTGGGTACCCTAAAAGATTTGAGCTCTTGGGTAACTGACCATGGTCTCAGACCTTAATTTGCTTGTTAGGGCTATGGCTTGTTCACAGTCATTGTTAGGAAAGGCCAGGTGATGCAAATTTAAAAGTTTTAGAAATATTCAGACTCCTCTAACCTTGTCCCCTTCAATCAGAAGCCATGGTGTCCTCTATGCAGTTAACTAGCACTCTGAAAATGAAAATAATTGATGCCCACAAAGCAGGAGAAGGCTATAAGAAGGTAGCAAAGTGGTTTTGGGTAGCCATATCCTCAGTTCATAATAATTTAACCTGTTCAGTGCCACGCCCGAGTATACTTGGGGTAGAAGATTACTGTCTCAGTGCCATGCCCGGGTCAACTGCCACATTGTCATGTGACATATCCACTTTACGCGAAGAAACTCGGCAAAAAGCTCATGTTGACTATTTTTACCTCAACCGAACACAATACAAGCACCAAGCAAGTAAATAAGCATGTAGCAAAACATAGGATAAAATCTTATCAGCGCTGAGTCGCTAGAATTTCTCCTGAATTTGTGCAATGCATACAAACGATACCGCAAATGAAAGAGGAAAGTCCACAGAATCCAACGATATATGCCCTGTCATTTTAAACCGACACCACACTCGAAGAACAGCAGGCATACACTTTACAGTCTACAGAGATGAGCAAAAAAATTTCTTCCCTTTGATATTTTGGAATAAAAAAAGCCGTTCGAGGGTAGATCTGCGCTTGCTAGTATTAGCTCCATGTGCCCGTGTTATAACGAAACTAGATCTGCCAGTCTCCAAGTATGTTTTTCTCCAGGGCATTGCTTCAAAGATCTCAGCTCCTCCACATTCAGTTTGCTTGCAAAGTATTTTCCTCTCCGTGATCGGCTTGTGATGCTGTCAGTAAGACTTTGCGGGTGGGCATTGGATTCTATGGGCTCTGACGTTTCCAACGAGCCCTAAAGCACCGTAATCGCACAAACCTAGCCTGAGAAAGAGCCTTGTGTTCCCAGTGCATCAAACTGAGTCCATAGGTCATTCACATGTACTTAACCCAATAGCACTTGGACCGACCAATACCGCCTGAAACTTCTGTTCCCTAGACCGCCTCAAACCGTCCGTGTCGCATGATTGCCTAGGGTTACACATTGGACTACATCATCAGCTTGAAGTGGCTTAAATTGGCAAGAGGGATTCCCCAGTGACCTAAATTCAAGACAAAACATAGGGGTCGCTATTTTGCTATTTATTGTTCAATCAGTGGTAGAATGCCTAATCTTAGTAAAGCTCATTCATTTTTCTCAAGACAATTTCCATATTACATTGTGCCAAAAACTATGCCTCTGAGTCATGTATCAGACGTTTGTTATCGATACTAAATTCAGTATTTTTGTATTATCCATGCACAAAGTGTTAAATTTCTGTTATTTTTGGAATATATTTTATCATCATTATATTATATATATTTTATATCATTATATTCAGTGTTTGTTATTCATTTGCTTGCTTGTTTACTTCAGAAATATATTCGGAAATTGACAATAATTCTGAGTCCGTATGACTCCAAAATCCAATGTCAAAAATATGGAAATTACCTGGATTTTCCAGGGAGCAGAGGTAATCTATACATAATGAGACTAAAGCTATGTTTACATGGACACACATAATCGGAATAAAGGCCCAATCAGATTCAAAATGCCTCATGTAAACACGTCAATCGGAAGATTCAGATCTGATTCGGTCCATTGGGAAAGAAATTTCATTCCGAATGAGAGAGGTGGTTTATGCCGATCATCATTCCGAACATCGTCCGTGTACACACCCATTTGGATCCCGTCTTCGTGGTTGGGGTGAAATTGTCTTCACTGCGCATGTGGACTACAAAGAGCGAACCAGGACGTGCAGACAACGTGGCGTTTGTTTACGGGTGAAGCTAGATTCAGAGTAGTTAAAGTACGCTGTGCGACTGCTGAAATCTCGTAAAATCTCGTTTCCGCGATCCTCGGTAATTACTAGTCAATAAATAGCGTCATGGTTTTAGTGCCTTCGAGTTATTAAAATAATTAAAATGACTAGAACGAGTTTTAGTCATTTTAAAGAGCGTGTTCCTGTTGTCCATTGCTTTGAATTCTTGGTTTGTTTTTGCTTTTGACTACAATGCTTGTTTAATCCCATCCTAATGTTTATTATGCAGAGGGAGGGGAAGGAACGTTTCAGTTTAATTTTCTACCATGTCTTTATTTGTTTGGGGTTTTAAGAATCCCATGAAAATGGAGGATCTACTTTATCAATTCAATAACGACTTATGTAAACTTCATGACTTACAGAAAGGACGGAGGACTGACAGATGACTATCAATGAGTATTAACTAACAGCACAGTTAGTCCCTGCATTATTAAAAGCAGCATAATTTTCAGTGTAGCATCTTAGAAAATCCACTGGAAATAATTACAATTTATCTGTTCATCATTTTATTGTACATCTGCACTTAGTGTTTAGTGATTAGTTCAAAACAACTTTTTCATTAACTTTTTGAATGCAGAAGGTATAAATTTATCTAGGCTTGCATGTACAGTCATATTTTTAGGAAGGGCTCATTAAACACTATACATCCAGACATAACAAGACACATTAAAACACAGATTTATCTCATTATACACATACATTTTATGTATATCTTTTTATTTTGCACTTACAGTGCCGTGAAAAAGTATTTGCCCCCTTCCTGATTTCTTATTTTCCTGCATATTTGTCACACAAATGTTTCAGATCAGCAAATAAATTTTAATATTAGACAAAGACAACCCGTGTAAATACAAAATGCAGTTTTTAAATGATGATTTAATTTATTAAGGGGAAAAAGCTATCCAAACTTACCTGGCCTGGTGTGAAAAAATAATTGTCCCCTAAACCTAATAACTGGTTGTGCCACCCTCTGCGACAACAACTGCAAGCAAGTGTTTGCAATAACTGGCAATGAGTCTTTCACATCGCTGTGGAGGAATTGTGGCCCACTTTTCTTTGAAGAATGTTTTAATTCAGCCACATTGGAGGGTTTTTGAGCATGAACGGCCTGTTAAAGGTCATGCCACTGCATCTCAATCGGATTTAAGTTCGGACTTGGCTTAGGCCGCTCCAAAACCTTCAATTTGTTTTTTTTAAGTCAGAGGTGGACTTGCTAGTGTGTTTCGGATCATTGTCCTGCTGCTTAACCCAAGTGCGCTTGAGCTTTAGATCACAAACTGATGGTTGGACATTCTCCTTCAGGATTTTTCAGTAGAGAGCAGAATTCATAGTTACATCAATTACGACAAGTCATCCAGGCCCTGAAGCAGCAAAGCAGCCCCAAACCATCACACTACCACCACCATGTTTGACTTTTGGTATGATGTTCTTCTTTTGAAATGATATGTTAGTTTTACGCCTGATGTAACGGGATTCACACCTTCCAAAAAGTTCAACTTTTGTCTCGTCAGTCCACAGAATATTTTCCCAAAAGTCTTGGGGATCATCAAGATGTATTTTGGCAAATGTGAGATGAGCCCTTGTGTTCTTTTTGGTCAGCAGTAGTTTTCGCCTTGGAACCCTCCCATGGATGCCATTTTTGCCCAGTCTCTTTCTTTTTGTTGAATCATGAATACTGACTTTCAATGAGGCAAGTGAGGCCTGCAGTTCTTTAGATGTTGTTCTGACCTCCTGGATGAGTCGTCGATGCGCTTTTGGTGATTCTCGTAGGCCGGCCACTCCTGGGAAGGTTCACCACTGTTCCAAGTTTTCTCCATTTGTGGATAATGGCTTTACCACCCTTTCCAGACTGATAGATGTCAATTTCTTTGTTTCTCATCTGTTCTTGAATTTCTTTAGTTCCCAGCATGACATAATGCTTTTTGAAATCTTTTAGCCTACTTCACTTTGTCAAACAGGTTCTATTTAAGTGATTGCTTAATTCAACAGTTCTGGCAGTAATCAGGCCTGGGTGTGGCTAGTGAAATTGGACTCAAAAAATGTGGTTAATCACAGTTAATTAATGATTTAACAAGGGGGGCACTTATTTTTTCACATAGGGCCAGGCAGGTTTGCATAGCCTTTTCCCCTTAATAAATGAAATCATCATTTCAAAACTGCATTTTGTATTTACTCGGGTTATTTGTTTTATATTAAAATTTGTTTGATGATCTGAAACATTTAAGTGTGAAAAATGTGCAAAAAAGTAAGAAATCAGGAAGGGGGCAAATACTTTTTCACGGCACTGTTTGTACTGAAAATACTTCATGAAAAAGAAATCTTCAATAAACTCAGTAACATGAATTGCATGTGAAGCAGTTTGTCTGAGCCCTCTCCTCCATGTTGTTCTTGTATATAATCTCGACCATGGTTTGCTGTGCTGCGTGGGGATGCTCCAATTGCTGGGAGGTTGAATACAAATGTATACAAATGTACGGTTTTTCCAATGACTTGAAGAAGAGAAAAAAAATAATAAATTGCTGGCTCCATTCAGCAGGAGAAATCGAACAAACAATAAAAATTACAACAATAAAAATGTGAGGTGATCGCATTCAAACACTGCACTTGCACTTTTTCACAACCAAAGACCACACGATTTGGAAGCTTATTGTCCAGTTTATTAAAAGTAAAGAACAGGAAAAGGCTTGCACAGCTTAGGGAGTTAAGACTCAGGGTGTAGGGTGAGTGTCCTCTGTCTCATTGCAGGGAGGCTTTTATTGAATCGCCTACAGCTCTTCAGCTGAAAGGGGGGGGGGTTGAGACAGGAGAAAGGGTTAGACACATCTATATAGGCTTGGATGGGAAATTGTGCTGAGAGTTGAGGTGTGGTCTTTGTTTCCCTACTTAGGTTATGGAACTCAAGTAGCTGTGATCAACAGCTTTTGCTGCTGATGTTTAAGTATGGCAAATGGCATCAGTTACAGATGTGACAGGAATTAGCATAAATTTGGATCATGTTCTTTGCAGTTTTTCAGACAAGAAATACAGTACAGCTCAATATTTTTAGTATTCAGTAAGAGTCCCCAATTAGGCCAAACATTTTGGAAAATTAAGCATAGAAGGCTATTTGGCCAATACGTTGCTTTCAGTCTTCTATTTGGTCCTCCAGCCTCCCTCTCCCTTAATCATCAATCCAAAATTAGCTGAGCAGCAACATAATATTGACAGGTAATGTCAACAGAATCGCAAATCCTAAAACACTCAAACAAGAGATCACGTCTAAGTTTACTGAATATAAGTTAAAAAAAGAAAAAAGCTCCCACAATCAATATTAATAGCGATGTATTACAGCAAACAATGGCTATTCTTTATTATTCTGTAAGGTTAACTTTATTACACCAGCTAACGTTAGCTACCTTGTTCTCAAAGAAAATCTCACTTCACCACATCCACTGCTATAACGAGTCTGATGGTATATTTACGTTACTTCTCCAACATTTCACTCCCCCCACCCCACTACGCAAAAAAAAAAAAATCACGTTTTTCCCCTCTAATTTCGTGTCTTTGGATGAAATGGCACTGACATGACGGAGTTTACAAGTATACTGCTGCTCATGGTTAGTGGTAGTAACTGTCGCTAACTGTACCTAGCTAGTATCGTAGCCCAATTTGTTGTCCGTAAACATTAAATATCTCAAGAATCATGCAGGGAATAATCCAGTAAAACGCTTTACTGTACGTGTTATTTAATTCAGATGTGCTGACAATATTCAGTCTAATTCTTTAAACGTCTTACCTTTTGGAAGATCATCACGTACGGTCCATTCCGCTTCAGCTCAGCTGCTGGACTAGTCTTGTCGCATTTCCGGCGAGATTTCAGTCAACTCTCGCACAGCGTACTTGAACTACTCCGGATCTAGCTTCACCCTTTGTTTACACAGAGGCGGAAGTACAGCTTTTTCGTCTTCTACCTTCTTCTAATATTTCCGGAAAATTAGACAACTCCGCGCATGCCCAAATGATTCATTCTGATTAAACGCATGGTGATGTATATGCAAGTCATGATCGGATCATTTCATTTAGTGTCCATGTGAATTTGGATTTGGAATTTCCGATCAACTGAGGTTAGGATCGGATTGGAGAAATATTGCGCATGTAAACATAGCTTATGTGCTATTGGGTTAAGGTTAGCAGTAACCCTAAAATTCATCAAAATTTAAGAAAATGTCATTTTAAATTTTTTTCTCAATATCACTTCTCAGAATACATTCCTGGTGGCTTTTGAAGGCATAATAACTGAACATTGAGAATATCTGGTGGGTACATTGATGATAGCCTAGAATCCATACTGATAAAGTGCTGGTCGCTCCCAACGGTCACTGACTTATCAGTCTGGCCTCAGTCGTATAGCCAGCGTTTAGCCCTTACGTCACTAATGAAGTCAATATATGAATATTCATGTTTTCTGCTCTCGGCAAGAACCACCAATCGAATATGAGTTAGCTGGCCAGCAACGGCATTCATGAATGTTATTTGACATGAGCTTAAAAATTAGATTGTGGTTTGCTTGCATTTACTCTTGGAGTGGTTGTTAGGTTTTGAACAGGATAATGTTCGACCATATCTGCATTTTGTTTATTTCAGTGGGATTGCCCGGTATAATAAAGGCTAAATTAAATAATACTCAAATTACATAACGTATTTCACTGTAATTGGCATTAGCTATAGCTCGAAGGGCATGATTGCATCAGCTAGATTAAAGTGATACTCCACCCAAAAACTATAATTTGTATATCAATTACTCACCATTAGATGTCTTGAACAGACGAAGTTGTTCTTCACCTGGCGCAACTTTATGGCCACTGGAGAGTTTTGAAAAATTATCCAAATTCCTTTTTTGCTGGAAGCAAATGGGGTCACGCAGCAGCAATGGGAAAACTCCACAAAACGTGTGTTGACAAACTTTCAAACCATCGTCCAACTCATCATCCAGTATAATCCAAGTCAGCTTTGTCCACTCGTATCCTCAGAACTCTAGAAACGCGGTTATTTTTCGCTAAAAATAATAAAATAGCACAGTTATGCTTCAAGTCAGCTTGCGCATTCAACGGAAGTCCCGCCTCCCGGCTCGTTCATTGCCCAGAGACTCTGCTGCCACTCAGATGACTACTCGTATAAACACGAGCCGGGAGGCGGGAATTCCGTTGAATGCAGAACTGTGGTGTTTTTATTTATTTTTAGGTCTGTCTAAAGGGGGGAGGGGGGCACCCCTTACGACTGTGAGCCAATCACAGATCTCGCATGGATTTTGTGCGAATATTTGAAAGTCAAACGCTGGTTTACCGACTGAGGCCAGACCATTGGGGAGCGACAAGCATCTGGTGGATGGATTCCATTGGGATGATACTTGGTCAAAAAAAAATTTCATCTAACTTTGAGACTTGATTTCCGCCACATAAATCCAGATATCTTGAGAATGGAAGATATCTGCATGAAATTTTGTGATTGATGATTTCACTTGATCTACGTTTTGAGCCAAAAAACATTCATCTTGGGGTGTCTTTGAGAGCATAGGATTTTTGAGGTCCCCTCTAGACCCCCCTAAATTTTTTGTATCTGTTGTCAAATTTCCAAATGTTTGGCTCAAATAAATCCATCCAGATATCTTGAGAATGTGCAAAATTTTGTGAAGTAGATTTCAATGGTTTTTTCAAAGAAAAATGGAATGTTGGTTTTGACCGCAATTTGAGGTCCCCTTCTAGACCCCTACAATTTTTATCTGTTGTCAAATCTCCCAAATGTTTGGCTCAAAACCTTCAATATGATGTCCATAAAGTATGTACAAAAATTCAAATCAATACATGGAATGGTTTTTGAGAAAAATGGAATTATGAATTTCTACATATCGAGTGTCGGCCATCTTGGATCGTGTGATCTAATTAGCATAATTACGTAAATTCTATAAAAAATGCTTTCTTTCATCATAGCTGTCAATATTGAAACCTTAAATCTAGTCTTCATTCAAAATTAAGGAAATTTTCATTTTGGGTTACACCTAACCTTAAATTGTGCGACAATATAAACGCTTAACAGGTTTGTTTGTGGTATTTTTGGTATAATTATCTGCTAAATATTCAACAGTCGTTTTCTGACAGAATCTTTGTGCTATTCAGCATGAATACTGAGAGCACAACAGTACAAGTGACGTGTTTGCTGTGAGCACATCCTGCTGTACCTAATTTTATCTTCATGATTATTTAATTCGAATTCCGGAGTCCGGAGTCATAATCGGTTTTCATATTATAAGTGAAATCCACCGTCACGCATGTGAAACTGATATGCTGATAAAAAGTAAAACAGGTAGAGGGGTTTTGACTGCAGAATTTGGAAATACAGACTTAGAGGAATATCTGGTGAAAAAATTATGCTGTTTCATTGAAAAATAAATTCACAAGAGTGTTTTCAATATTGCTCTGTGAGGAGTCGTCCTTGACATAGAAAAAAAAACCGGCCCGGGGGTGTCATCGCCGAAAAAAAAAAAGGCACTGAACGGGTTAAGAAATGGCAGTCAACAGAAACAGTGGAAGTCAAGTTGAGGTCTGGAAGACCAAGAAAACTTTCAGAGAAAACTGCTCATCAGATTGTTTGAAAGGTAAATGAAAACCCCCATTTGACAACAAAAGACCTTCAGCAAGATTTAGCACACTGTGGAGTCATGGTGCACTGCTCTACGATTCAGCAACACCTGCACAATTATGACCTTCATAGAAGAGTCTGAAGGAAAAATTTCCTGCATCCTCAACACGAAATTCAGCATCCAAAGGTTGCTAAGGAATGTCTAAACAAGCCTGATATATTTAGGAAACAGGTCCTGTGGACTGATGAACTTAAATTCTGGCCACATTGAGCAAAAGTATGTTTGGAGAAAAAAAGATGTAGAATTTCATGAAAATAACACCTCTCCAACTGTCAGTCATGCTGTCGATCATGCTTTGGGCTTGTGTTGCAGCCAGTGGCATGTGGAATGTGTCACTGGTAGAAGAAAGAATGGATTCAATTAAATTCCAGCAAATTCTGGAAGCAAGCATCACACCATCTGTAAAAAAAAAGCTAAAGATGAAAAGAGGGTGGCTTCCACAACAATATAATGATCCTAAACACCTCAAAATCCACAACTGATCACCTCAAGAGGTGCAAGCTGAAGGTTTCACCATGGTCCTCACCATCGTCTACCTCAACATTAATGAAAATCTGTGGATGGACCTCAAAACAGTAGTGCATGCAATGCAGCCAAAGAATCTCACAGAACGAGAAGGCTTCAGCAAGGAATAATGGCCAAAAATCCTCCAGGCCAGAATTTAGAAACTCTTAGGCACTAAAAAGCATTTACAAGCTGTGTTCCTTGCCAAAGGAGGTGCTACTAAGTACTGACTATATAGGGTGCCCAAACTTTTGCTTTGGGTCATTTTCCTTTTTTGTCATTTTGAAAGTAAACAATGGGAATTTAAAAGTAGTCTTGCTTAAAATATAAAATAAATGTGTCGTCTTTAACGTTATGCCTTTTGGAAATCAGGTCATCTTTTACTTGCTTAGCTATTCACAGTATCAGAAATATTGATCAGGGGTGCCCAAACTTTGGCACGCAACTGCATGTAAGAGCCATCCATAGTCATTGTTTAGTTTATTAAATTAGTTCATGTGTACTTGGACACTTTGGCTGGTGTAGCCCTGAGATTTTGATGTATTAATCAAGTCCATTGAGATATGGCATTCGAGGCTGGGAGCTGTGTGTACTTAACCATCTGGGCAGAACTCAATATCATAGAGGGGATTCCCAGTCAAAACACCTTGTTCTTCTGAGGGGAGAGAATCACAGGTAAGATTTTATGGTTTTGACACTAAAATGTTTATGAACCTCCCTTTTGGACATCCAGGCATATATAACTGCCAAAATTAGCATAAAGTAGGACCTTGAAGGAAATACTTTTCAACTTTCTTTTATCCTTTTTTATCTTTAATGTGCTGATAATTATTGAGTCAAATGGGCAATGATGATACAACCCACTGTCTGCAAGGAATATAAATGCTCTATCACATATTCTGTTTCATCATCTTCGCAATTGATTGGTGGTCTTCTCAACATCAACTAACAAAATGAACATTATTCACTTATTATCTGTTTATACAGCTGGATATTTCTTAAAGAAATTCAGGTTATGCGCAGTATTTTTCACTGCTGACCTTCAAACCACAGCCTCTGCTACCAGCCCAGTTCCCTGACCATTTTGCTATACTGTCATTGTATATTGCACATTAAATTGAAAAATACAGTCCCATAATTTGGTGTACTCTTATACATTAGGTCTCAATCACATTCATAGCCTACAACTTCAACCTACTTGCAATGTCTATTTGTCAGTGACTGCGCTGGTACTGTTAAGCAGTTTAAAATTGGCTATCGTAAATTCCATTATAGATGAAGTTGGGATGAATGTCTTATTAGGTTGAGGCAGATGTTTCACTACTGGGAATGAATACCAGGAACCTTAATATGCTTATAAGTGCGTGATAATATGCAATATATCCAGGTATACATGTGCGTAATTTTCACTGTATGTTTATTTATATGTGTACTTGAAGTCTATTTATTTTACAGCGGAAAACATGGTTTTTTGGCTAGTTCGGCGCTGGAATAAAATCCAGAGCATATTTACATCCAGAGTAGACTTCAGAGTGGCTGAACTGAGTTGTCATCCAACTGTATTAACCTCCATTTGTAAATCCTTGGTCAGGTCATGGTCAACCACGATAGAAAGGCTGGGAAGACAAAATGTACCGCACTTTAAGAAAAGTAGTCCGGTTGTGTCATGCACAGTGATATGCACAGCGCCGCCATGTGAACGAATCCATCCGTTCAAAGCTGTGGAAGTTCTGAGGCACTGTATACATCCGACCATCCGCTAGGGGAAGGCGCCAGATGTAGGGCTTTAGTGCTTACGTTCGTCATTCCATTTTGAATTGGTCAACAAGACAAAGTTACCTACCTCTGACGCAATGGTGCCCCCTATTGGCTACTAGACGGTGACTTGAAATTTGACCCTGTTATTCATACATTTGGAAAACCAGCTTTTTACCGACTAAGTTTAGTTTGTTAATATGGACGAGATCCGCATATGCATTTGTTTCTCCGGCATGTATGTTGAAGTACACCCCGATTCTTGACAGCGAGTGTTCCACAGCTCAGTATCTGGGGAAGCACGACGAGGCGTATTATGCTAATTGATATAAATGTCACTTCCGGTCTTTTTCGTACGCCATTTTGGACAGGACAAGTGCGGAGCAAGAGGATTTATGCCGTGGAAGAGGGGAGAAAGACTGATAATTAATTAGAATACCTCCAGGAAATATCCGATCTATGGTTCGTTGTAGCGTCTGTGATAGGTACATGTGGTTACACCACTTTGTTGGCAATTGAATATTGCTGGATTATAAATATAAATGAGTTACAGTGGAAACATTACATTACTTCACCGGCAGCCGAACAGAAGGATAGCACCGGGTTGGACACTAAACGCAGTCGAGCTCCCTCTTTCGGTGTGGTGCGTCCGCCTGGAGATCAGACAACGAAGAGGCTAGTTAGGCTGCCCAGAGTGAGGAAGAGGAGGCAGCGAGAGAACAGCGCCAACCCTTTGTCTTCACAGCTGGTTTGAACTGAGTAACGTTACCGAATTTCAAACAGGTAACATTTAAGTGGACCGACTCCGGCATGAAGCAGTAGCTAGCTGATGTTACACTGGTAGCAAGCTAGAAGGTATCGCGAGCCCGCTAATGTAACGTTCTTTCCTCTTTGTAAGGTGGCTGAAAATGGAGCTGGTTAGTCTGTCAACTAGCTGCATATTTGGAGCTCCCTGATATTAGCTTGCTAGCTGAAATTCTCGATGTTTCCAGTTGTCTGAATGCTATGTGTTAGCCTTGACTCGGGGACTGGTACCTCTAAGACTAGCGCGCGGGCTGATAAAATTAAATTGGACCTTACAGTTTCGGTGTTGCTACACCGAGACTAGTGTTAGTTTTCTCTCGACAAAGGATTTCTGCTAACGTCAAGTCGTTAGCAAACGTTAGTTAGCCCTACGCTCTGTTGAAAGCTGACACGCTCCCTCAGCAGTTGGCTTGCTTAATATCATCAAATTCTGAGAATTTTTAGATGGTTACTTTTATTGTTAATATGTAGGATCAGCATTGTTAGAACAGAGTATAGTCATTTTCAGCATGCCTTAATGAATCGGCGCCTGAACATTGCGAGAGGAGGGAGCCGGGTCGGCACCAGCGATTACCATAACAATTGATTATTTTTTTCCTCTCGGTCAACCTCCTAATGCGCCCTGCAACATACTAGAAAGACAACTACCGTCTAACGCTAACTTGGCTTGAGATGTTATTCCAATATTTCACTTGCTCAGTGTAGATCAGTCAAATAGTTTGCTACACGTTGACAGCCTTTGTGAAGGCTATCCCAGCTTTTAAACTACCTAACGTTTGCCAATGGCGGTATTATCGACAGTTTGCTATTCGTTGGATGCAGTAACGTTAGCTAGCTTGTTAACTAACGTAATGTTTGGTAATCCTTGCCGCGCTCCACGGTGAACTTGCGTGTAGTCATTAATTTCGCTAGCCTTCCTCCTGTGATGCTGACAGGGAAGCGTAATGTTTGTTGCACGTTAACTATGTGCTGTGCCCTGAGTCTTGACATATCTGCAGGTTCTATAGCTAGCTTACCGGCTGGCTTATGATGGAGACTCGAACGTTACCGTTTTAGAGTGCCGTGGTCCTGTGGAATTGACTCTTCACTCCTGTCTAGAATTAAATAATGAGATGAAAGTACTTCATTGCACTCAAAACACGTTGGCGATGAATTGTTCTCAACCATATCAATGGGCTGAATGATGTGTCGCACAGCCTGCTGTAATTTTAGTTAGGGGTAATTATATTTTTTTATGTGAAATGCAATTATCGTCAGATTATAGAGTTGTGCCATTCTGAATGCTCAAAAAGTTTGTCATACATCATGATAATTTAGTGTATTCCATGGGAGTTAAAAAGGTCGAAAAATTTCTTCCCTGGTCAGTTTTGCACGAGTCTAGTCCATAGCTGGAAAGTGCCTGTGCTTGTCGTACCAGCCACCCTAATCGGGATAGGGTGGACCCGGCCCCCCCCCAAAAAAAACACCCCACTGCAGACATTTCCTGCATGGCGGGCACTGCTGCTGACTCAATAGGAGGCGCCATTCTGTGATCATTGGGAGAAGCTGCAAATACAAAGCTGAGAAGCTTACATAACAGGGAGGCTTAGTTGCTCTGTAGCGCCATCTACAAGCGATGGGAGAAGGCAAGCAAGTCACACAGCATGTCAGCCAATCAGCTTGCATTTTCCTGAAGTGTTGTACTGTTGTACTGTATCCTCATGGCTGCTGATGCAAAGAGGGAGAATTCCAGTCTGGCACAGGGAGGTCAGATTTAATTGGTAACTATGCTGTTCACATACACGTTCTTCAATAAAGCTGTAGTTTCTGGTAACTGTTTGGATATTTGGTTTAGGAGAACAGCATTGTGTTTATGACTTATTTCACCATAGCGAGTTAGAATTTTTAGCATCGGATATGTTCACGATCAAGTTGGGCATAACGCTTTGAGCAGGGTCACCTGTGAGGGCAGACTCGGTCAAAATTTGTACTCCTTGTGAGAAGTTTACCATTTGGAATATGGGGCATGTATGAATTCAGATTTGGGGAAGGGTTAGACAGCAAAGTGACTGAATTATTGGTCTTGTTACTTATTCAGAATTTTTTGTTGCTTTGTTTCATTTTGATCTTTAGGGAAACAGCATGTTTCAGCTTCCAGTGAACAACCTTGGCAGTTTAAGGAAAGCCCGAAAAAATGTGAAGAAAGTTCTAGGGGACATTGGCTTAGAGTATTGTAAGGACCACTTGCAGGTAATTGCTCAACTTCGATTTGTTGATCCTTCATTTACAATTTCCTTGAAAAATGTGCTTTTACTGTTTATAAGAATGCCTAGTGTAGAGAATTCTCAGCCTTTATGGAAGACTTGAATTTCATGTCTCTGAACCATTAGATCCACTGATTAGTCTAAAATGATGAAGCACAAAATTCACTCCGAAGAACGACAAGGCTTTCATTTTTGGTATTTCTGTATTTCGGCAAAACATTTATGCCATCGTGAGGAAGTACAGAGCATTGTTTGAAGAGGAGAGAATAAATAGTGTAAACAGGTCACAAGGCAGTGTAAAAACAACCAATCCGAGTCAATTAATTACGGTCAGTCAGGTGTCAATATGATGCAACGAATCCAAGACAGTAATGTTTGAGAGGAGAAAAAACCTATCGAAACAATACCAATTCCTTGCTGGCTTTTATACCGTGATTAAGTATAGGACTGTTATGTTTTATAGCCAATGCTTCTTTGAACAAGAGCTCATTCCAATGCCTCGCTGAATCTATTATTTTAGTGTTGTTAAACAAAAAATTATAAATGGGAATGGGAAGCCTCTCGTTTATTCGATTAGGCAAATCTAAGTTGTCTTTAAAATGCTTAAAGGGTTCACATTTCTTTTTTTGAACAATATAATTATTGGTTTTGAGTTTACAATTGAGGATTAGGTGCATCATAAACTTACATTAGACAATATACTGCAAACTTTTTAGCCCACCCCTTCCTCCGAACATCCCATCCCAAATCCCTCAATACCCCTTTCAAAAAAAAAAAAAAACTACAAAAAAGGGGGGGGTCCACAACAAATACATAGCTTAAATATCTTCACAGTAGAACGAGCAAAGAAATCTGACATGAACTTTCAAGTAAGGAATAATCAAGGCAAAGACAGGACCCAAAAAGTAAAAGCTAAAAGGTAAAAAAAACATTTAAGAAAGGGCATCATTGTCTTAGCAAGTACACAGTCACAGCAGACTCAAAGGTATTATTTATTTATTTATTTATTTTTAAAATTCGGCATCTCCAATCCCACCCGAATCTGGTATGTCCAATTGGGGAACTATGTACAAGACTTTCGCATATGTGACCTCCTGTTGCCAGCTCAGGAGAGTGAAGACAGCTCGCGGCTCTCTTCCGAAGCACGCGCCTGTCAGCCACCGCTTCATATACACTCGTTGGTTGAATCGTCGCAAGTTCAGAACGAAGGCGGAGGATACCCAAACATGAACAAGCTTAGAATCTTCCTGACAAGCGCTCGTCTGGCCAACAGGAGGCGCTTAAGGAACGAACAAAGCAACTTGTATTACTCTTCCCAGCAGACCCTTCCCAGTTTGCATCCCTGTAGCGCATTGGCCAATTACGTGCTACTTCTGAAAAAGTTGCCGACCACTGCTGGATGGTACAACCGGGGCTCGAACCCGCGCCGTGATAGTCACTTCTGCTTCGTAATGAGATACTTTAACTGAGTGAGCTATCCGGCAGCTCAGACTCAAAGATATTCTAAAGAGGCGTCTGTCTGGTCACAGTCAAAGCAATTCAATTCTCTTATGTAATCCGATTTATGTCTTTATATGAAGTCATTTATGAATTCTCATTGTCACCACTTAGTAACATATCCGACACACTATCATTTTCTAACAGTTGGGTAAAAGGGCCCCAAACCCTTTCCCTATCGAAAGTATGTAAGTAATCTTCTCCATAGCACAGCAGTTAGACATTTCCCTTAGCCACTGTCCCACCTGTGGTCTCCGAATATTTTTCCATGATAAGGCGATTGAGCGCTTTGCCTGCAGTCAACACATATTCAGAAGCGAATGTTTATTCCCTGACATGACAAGGGTGGGAGGATACAGCCCCAAAATAAACAGTTTGGGATCAAGAGGCAGCTTTGCATCTAGCATTTTGTGCATTATTTGTGAGATCTCAGACCAAAAAGTTGCAATCTCTTTACAGTTCCAAATGCAGTGGAAAAGTGTGCCTTTTGCCTGTTCACATTTAACACAAATATCTGGAATATTATTATTGAACTGGTGTAATTTAACTGGTGTTATGTAGGTGCGCATCAGCCAGTTGTATTTAGGGATGCGCCGATCTGCGTTTTTCACTTCCGATACCGATATCTGAGGTTTAGTATCGACCGATACCGATACAGAAAAACAGCGCTGAATTACCTAACAAATGGTATGTTTCATTGTGGGGAAAAGACTGGGATCATTCTTTTGTGCAAGGCAACATCAGACTTGACTTAAAGGTGACATAGAATCAAAAATTTTACCTTGTTTTTCTTGAATAACGGTAATCTACCTGCATTCAAGAATACACGAAAAGTGCTAGACATTCTGAACATCTCTGTTTCATAGAAAGTCCTCTTTTAAAAATGACCGCCAAAAAATTGGCCAATCTGAATAGCGGATACATATGATGTCACATGTATCTTGCTGCCCCCCCACTCTCATTTCGTCTCCTCCCCTTCAAAATAATTTGCATCCACGTCTTTATGCAATTCCATTGCTTCCAATCCCTCAGTAAAGACAAGCGTGAGAATTCCAGAGTCATAATCGATTTCCGCGTCACTAGTGGGGAAATCCAGCGTAATGCACATGAAACTGATTAACTTAATGCACAATGACTTAAATTCCGCGAGTGAATTTCTTCAATGCGTGTTGATTGAATAATTGCTGACTACGGCACAGGAATGTGAATGCCACCAAGAGGCGAGAGACTCACGCCGAATGCGTGAGACTTCGCATCTCTGCTTTGGCAACAAGCCCAAATGAGTGACTGCACTTTAGAAACAAGCCCAAAAAACCGCAGCCTGTGACAACCAATATTTATAAGCGACTTTACGAAAAGTTAAGCCCAAAGTCGCTTAGAACAAGCGGATTTGGATACACTGGCCAGTGCGTGGCACCTGGCTTTCATCCCAAAATGGCAGCAGCGGTACCAGACGCCACCTAGTGGCTGTTGTCAAAAAAAGCACCAGAGTTTCGCCTCTTGTGCTAATCTATTCTCTTTGGCCTTGCCTCCGCATGGCATGTTGCTAGCGCGTGACGTCACTCACAGCGCACAGCATAGAATTAGACTGAATAGATCGGCCCCTATGGATCGGGCCCATTGTCACCGATACCCGATCTAGAATTTTCTTCAATATCGGGACCAGTACCGTTACCAATATTGGATCGGTTCATCCGTTTTTGTATTGTGTCAACCTTAAACTGGTATTTGTAGTTTGTCTTTGTGCCTTAGCGCATATCCCAGCCCAGTCATCCAAGGAAACCTCCTCCCGTAAGTCTTCCCACCAGGCCCTCAGTCGGTAAGTTGAAGATTCAGATGAGCTAAGAACCAACATGTCATATATTGCAGAAATACGCCCTTTACCGTGACAGTTATTAGAGATCAATCGTTCCATTTCAGAAAGAGGTGTGAGGGATAACATTCGATTTTGGGATGTAGCTATAAAATTTCTTATCTGTAAATATTTAAAAAAGTGATTATTTGGAATATCATATATAGTACGTATTTGCTGAAAAGACATCAGATTTCCATCTTGGAACATATCCCTTATTTTACTAAGCCCATTAATGGCCCAATGACAAAAACCTTGCTCCAGACTTCCTGGCTTAAAATTTTCATTTCCCCAAATTGGGGTAAAACGGGATATTAAGGATGGTTCTCCAAGCAGTCCACAAATATGGTGCCAAACATTGATCTTATTCAACACAAATGAGTCAGAAGTTTGTTCCCGAAGTTTCTTAATAGTCGCGGAGTACATGTACGCGCTAAGGGATAATTTATTTGTAAGTGAGTGAGTCAATGTCCACCCATGCTGGGATCGGCCCTGAGGAAAAGTAATACATTATAGTTCGCAATTGTGCGGCCCAGTAATACCACTGGAAATTGGGCAGTTTAAGTCCCTCTCTGTCATACGGCAGGTATAATAATCTGCCCTACGAAGGCTAAATGCACTAACTACAAAATAATTTAAGTAGTAAAAAATGGCTTCAGAATTTGTTTGCTGTCCCAGCAAACAAATAGTTGGCATATCTATCATAGATTATGGTTAATGGACTTGTTGTGGTATAATTACTATACAAATAAATCCTGACCTCCATTTACTTTCAGGCCCAGAACTGCACAACTCGCATTTTATCCAATGTGTAGTTACTGCGCTTAGGCTTTGTAGGGCAGTAATGTCAAACGTAACCTGTGTCTATTGTTCCAAATGAAATTTGAACATATTTTCCTTAATTTCGTGAAATAGGCGAATGGCAGGGGCAAAGGTATATTTTGAAACGGGTATAATAATTTTGGAAGGATATTCATTTTAAATATATTTATTCGTCCAATAAGAGAAATCGGCATATTAGACCACCTTTCTATTTCTATTGAATTAAAAATTAAATCCAGAGTGGGAACATAATTGACTTGAACAATTCTGCTCACATCTGGAACCATGTGTATACCTAGATAGGTGAAAGTATTTGTTGTAAAAAATGGGGAGTTGTGTTTTATAGTATTATTTCTTTAAAGGGTTCACATTTCTGAATGTGTGAATAAATTTCACTTGAGCCAGTAACGTGTTCTTTTAACCTTTCAACTAAGCAATGTTCCGTTTTGCCAATATACAAAGCATTACAACCAGAGCAAGTAAACTGGTACACAACAGAACTATTAAATTCTGCAGGTGTGCTGTCTTTATGATTGACAAAGGTACTCGTCTTAACACAGTTCCAAGATATGGAAAAACTTACAGATTTGCAAAGTAATCTTTTAATTTTGCTCGAGTGTTTCTGGACGATTCTTTCTCTCTGTTTTCCAACATAAGGCAGGTATAAATAAACTACTGGTATATCACAATCTACTCTGATTTGTTTAGGACAAGTCAATCTTCCAGCACACTTGTTGACAAATTCACAGGCAGAAGACATCGAGTGGCCATTCCAAGTCATCAATAATATAATCTGTCTCAGCTCTATGTGAAACAGACTGGCATTACTGCACATTTTGTATGCCCTACAGCATTCACCCAAGCCATCTTCAGTTTCAGAGGTTGGAAACTATCTGCATTAACGTATTTACCAGTATGAGTGGATTTTCTGTACACAGACATGTCTGAGCCTCTAATTTTAAACTAATGTCATGATTATCTGCAAAGTATTCACTGGTAAAGCGAAGCTGTGGATGAAACGCATTCAGTCCATCAAAGATTAGGTCAAAATCACCAGGCTTAACAAATACAAGTGTGTCGTCTACGTACCGTACATAAAACTTAAAGACACGATATTCTACAAGACTATCGATAATATGTGATTCCAATTCACTAATGATTATGTTTGCCAAAGTAGGAGCTAGAGGAGAACCCATTGACAGTCCACCAGTTTGTTTATATAACGTATCATTGAATGAAAAAATAATTGTGGTGCATGTTGCCACCGGAGAATTCTCAAAGAAGCGATTCAGGATGAACAGGCCAAAGTCAAACTCCTGAAAGCCACTAGCCACCATTTAGAAACGAAACTGCTTTCGAATACTACATGGTTAAAAAGTCTGGCACTCAAACATTTTTGCAAATCGTCAACTGTTAAGTTCTGCGATAACATTACAAGGAGACATGAAAAGGAATTTTCATTGCTCCTGGCAGAACACAACATTTCACAAGAAACATCCACTAATCCCATTGAAGTCATTACTAATCTTACCAGTGAACAGTTCACAACAGAAGCCATTTTGGCCTGAAACATGGTCTTGCCACCTCACTGAGAGAGTCGGATTTAGTGGCTGCTGTAGAATCTTCCTGGGAACGGTTAACTATGTTGAATTAAATTCCTAGCTCATATTTAATAAACAACAGGTGATCAAGAATTCTCAATGGTCTATGGCTTTCACAATTTTGGACTTTGACGACAAACGATTGACATCAGATGCCCACAAAATCTAGCTGCTAAAAGTTTTGAAGCAGAGGTTTGCTATTTTGAAACCGGACAAAGGTATTGGCGTTGTTCTACTGCAGAGGAGTTCTTACTTCAATGCACTTGGGAAAATGTTTTCTGATAAAACAAAATTTTGCAAAATATCTGGGGACACTTCTTATACACAGTTCAAGACATTGCAGGGTTATTTACGGACATTATTACATAGAGGTGAAATTGCAACGGAGGACTACAAGGAGATGCGACCACAATCTACCAGGCCTGCTCATGCCCATGGATTACCGAATGTTCATAAGGACTATGTAAATATTCCTGAATTTAGACCCATTATAGATACTACTGGTACTGCGTATTCTAATGTTGGTAAGTTCTTAACGTGGCTTTTAAGTCCATTAATTGAAAATGAATATCAGTTGAAAGACCGTTTTGATGCTGTTGAACGTATACAAGGAATACCGTCCTCTGTTTTTGACGAGGGTTATACAACCCCAATTCCGAAATAGTTGGGACGACGACGTGTAAATTGTGAATAAAATCAAAATGCAACGACTTTCAGATCACGTGAGTCAATATGTTATTTACAATAGAACATAGATAACATTTCAAATGTTGAAACTGAGACATTTTACATTTTTATCCACAAAATGAGCTTATTTCAAATTTTCTGGCTGCAACAGGTCTGAAAAAAGTTGGGACACAGGTAAAAAAGGGCTGAAAAAGCAATTAATATATGAGATTCAGCTGAAAGAACATTTAGCAAGTAATTAAGTTAACTGGCATCAGGTGTGTAACATGATTGGCTATAAAAGGGCTGAGTCTCTCAGAAGTAAAGATGGCCGGAGGCTCTCCAACCTGTGAAGGCTTGCGTAAAAAAAATTGTGGAATACTTCAAAAACAATGTTCCTCAACGTCAAATTGCAAAGGCTTTGAAGGTCTCATTATGGACAGTGCATAACATCATCAAAAGATTCAGAGAAACTGGAAAAATCTCTGTGCCTAAGGGACAAGGCTGAAGACCTTTACTGGATGCCCGTGATCTTCAGCCCCTCAGACGCCACTGCTTCACTCACTGGCGTGATTCTGTCATTGACATTACTAAATGGGCCCAGGAATACTTCAAGAAACCACTGTCAGTAAACACAGTCCGCCGTACCATCCACAGATGCCACCTAAAACACTATCATGCAAAAAGGAAGCCATTGTTGAGCATGATCCAGAAGCGCTGCGTGTTCTGTGGGCCAAGGCTCATTTAAAATGGACTGTAGCAAAGTGGCAAAGTGTCCTGTGGTCAGACGAGTCCAAATTTGACACATTTGTTGGAGATCATGGGTGTTGTGTCCTCTGGGCTAAAGAGGAGAAAGACCACCCCTCCTGTTATCGGCGTTCAGTTCAAAAGCCAGCATCTCTGATGGTATGGGGATGCATTTGTGCATATTGTGTGGGACACTTGCATGTTTTAAAAAGCACCATGAATGCAGAAAGGTATATAAAGGTTTTAGAGCAACATATGCTCCCCTCCAGACGACATCTATTCCAGGGAAGGCCTTGTGTATTTCAGCAAGACAATGCAAAGCCACATACTGCAGCTATTACAACAGCATGGCTTCGTAGTAGAAGAGTCCGCATGCTGAACTGGCCTGCCTGTAGTCCTGATCTTTCACCGATTGAGAACATTTGGCACATAATTAAACGAAAAGTCTGTCAAAGGAAACCCAAAACTCTCCAGCAGTTGCAAGCCTGCATTAAACAAGAGTGGGATCAAATTCCAATGGCTAAACTCAAGAAACTTGTATCCTCAATGCCCAGACGCCTCCACTCTGTGTTAAAAAGAAGAGGGGGTGCTACACCATGGTAAACAGGCCCCTATCCCAACTTTTTTGAGACCTGTAGCAGCCATCAAATTTGAAATGAGCTCATTTTGTGCATAAAATTGTAAAATTTCTCAGTTTCAACATTTGCTATGTAATCTCTGTTCTATTGTGAATAAAATACTGGCTGGTGTGATTTGAAAGTCATTGCGTTTTGATTTTATTCATAATTTACACTTTGTCCCAACTGTTTCAGAATTGGGGTTGTAGATTTAACTCATTTGATGTAGAATCACTGTTCACGAATATAATACTCTAATATAGAGTGTACGAAAGAAACTCATTTGCACAACATTTTGCAAATCTACACTGAAGAAGTTAATTTTGGATTTTTGCACCAAAACTATTTTCTCATTCAATGATGTGTTGTATAGACAAACTGATGGAGTGTCAATGGGTTCCTCTAGCTCCTAGTTTGGCGAACATTACTATCTCTGCGCTTCCAAAAAAGCGAGGAAATCGTGTAATACAGTTCGGCGTCTGTCCGTCCATCCGTCCGTCCGAAACAGTAACTCCTCCTAGGCCATTACACCAATCAACCTGAAACTGGTGTGTGTAAGGTAGTGACCCAGAGGGGTGCACAACGCGTTCAGAATTTAAATTCATTTCCTCTTCTGGCCACCAGGGGCGTTTTGTGAAAATTGAAAAATGGCCGTAAGTTCCTTATGCATTGAGCTAGGATGCTCAAATTTTTTATGGGAGGTGCACGGGATGACCCTTCATCGCATATCAGACGGGTTTTTGATTTGACCTCATTTTGACTGTTTTCTAGGTCAAATGGCGTCAGGTGTGCCAATCGTTGAAAAGGATGGCACGTTTTGTTATTACTCAAGGTCGAAGGCAGCAAATTGGTATGGCTATGTATCTTGGTGATAGCAACCTGCATGCCAAAAATTGCTGTCCTGTGATTCATATTTTGGCCACTAGAGGGCTTTTTGTGAAAAAAGAAAAAAGGCTATATCTACCTTATGCATTGAGCTTGGACGCTCAAATTTTTATGGGAGGTGCATGGGATGACCCTTCATCACATGTCAGATGGGTTTTTGATTTGATCTAATTTTGACCGTTTTCTAGGTCAAATGGCATCAGGTGTGCCAATCGCTGTACCATACGTCCTTTCCTTTCATAATACGCTCATTTCAAAATGAAGAGTAATTTATGCCCTCAATAGCCACTCAAAAAGTATTCTATCCAACTAACCAACTATATCACATTGCTGTAACTCTGATCAGTATCAGTGCTTTGTCACTGCAACAAGCAGATTATCATTTGTACAGCAGAATGCCAGTTCCGTGAATTGCCCTCTGACACATTACTACTACTCCAATAACATTTGTTGCGGAGAGCGGAGATTTGTGATGGCGCGCCATCGATATACGTCTAGTCATGAGTGAATTGGATTCACATATTATTGATAGTCTTGTGGAATTTGGTGTCATTAAGTTTTAAGTAAGGTATATGGATGACACGCTTGCATTGGCTTAGTCTTGTCATTTTGACCTAATCCTTGATTAACTGAATGCGTTTCATCCACAGCTTCACTTTACCAGTGAGTACTTCGTAGATAATAATGACATTAATTTTTTGGATATTAAAATTAGGGGCTCAGACATGTCTTGTGTACAGAAAATCCACTCATACTGGTCAATATATTAATGCAGGTAGTTTCCAACCTTTGAAACTGAAAATGGCTTGGGTGAAAGCTATGATTGGTAGGGCATACAAAATAAGCAGTGATGTCAGTCTGTTTCACATAGAGCTTAGAAAGATTGTTATTTATGACTTGGAATGGCCACTCCTTGTCTTTTGTTTGTGAATCTGTTAACAAGTGTGCTGGAAAATTGACTTGTCCTAAACGAATCCGAGTAGATTGTGATATACCAGTAGTTTATTTATACCTGCCTTATGTTGAAAAACAGGGGGAAAGAATCATCCATAAACACTTGAGCAAAATTAAAAGATTACTTTGCAAAACTGTTAGTTTTTCCGCATCTTGGAACTGTGTTAAGACGAGTACCTTTGTCAATTGTAAAGACAGACCACCTATAGAATGTAAGAGTTTTGTTGTGTATCAGTTTACTTGCCCTGGTTGTAATGCTTTGTATATTGGTAAAACTGAATTTTGTTTAGTTGAAAGTTCAAAAGAACACGCTACTGGCTCAAGTGAAATTTATTCACGCATTCAGAAATGTGAATCTGTTAAACAATTTAAAGACATCTTAGATTTGCTTAATCGAATAAATGAGTAGCCTCCCAGTCCCATTTATAATTTTCTGTTAAACAACGCTAAAATAATAGATTTAGCTAGGCATAGGAATGAGCTCTTGTTCAAAGAAGCATTGTCTATAAAACATAACAGTCCAATACTTAATCACGGTTTAAAAGCCAGCAAGGAATTGGTATTGTTTCGGTAGGTTTTTTTTTTCCTTTTTTCTCTCAAACATTACTCTCTTGGGTTGGTTGCATGGCATTTACACCTGACTGACCTTAACTCTTTCAACCCCAGATATTCTAGCATCACTATACCCTTCAACCCCACAGCCCTTATCTGGACATTGTATCTTACTGTTATCTCTGGAATCCCATTAAATGTAACCTGATATGTTCCAATCAATTAGTCAGTTTGTTTGAATTTTCCCTACAGGAATTTGGGGTTGAAGGGAATATGTTGGTCAGCCCTCTGTAGAGGGCTGTGGGGTTGAAGGAGTTAATTAATTGTCCTGGATTGGCTGTTTTAACATTGCCTTGTGACCTGTCTACACTATTTATTCTCTCCTGTTCAAAGAAGGCTCTGTTCTTCCTCGCGATGGCGTAAATGTTTTGCCGAAATATAGAAATACCAAAAATGAAAGCCTTGTCCTACTTTGGAGTGAATTTTGTGCTTTAAGTCTCTCTGTAATTGCAAAAGGACTCATAATTTGTCTCTAATTTGAAAGTGATGCATGGAAGCCTCTGCTTAGTCATTGTGAATGTGTTTGCCTTAGGCAACTTAATATAAAATGATTCCGAATTGCTGTTTGAGCTGTAGTGCTGTGAGAAAGTATTTGCCCCCTTCCTGGTTTATCTTTTTGCATATTTGTCACACTTAAATGTTTCAGATCATCAAACACATTTTAGTATTAGACAAAAATAACCCTAGTAAATACAAAATGCTGTTTTTAAATTATGATTTCATTTATTAAGGGGAAAAAGCTATCCAAACCTACCTGGCCCTATTTGAGAAAGTAATTGCTCCCCTTTGTTAAATCATGAATTAACTGTGATTAACCGCATTTTATTTAGTTCAGTTTCACTAGCCACACCCAGGCCTGATTACCAGACCTGGTGAATCAAGAAATCACTTAAATAGAATCTGTCTGACAAGATGGAGTAAGGCAATTCCACGAAAAGAGGGACATCATGAGCAAAAATTAAATCTGTTTAACATCCAGCAAAGGGCGTCAATCTATCCATGAAACCCCTAAGTTTAAGAAACATATATATTCATGGCTGTTTCAGCAAGAGTTTTGCATCTATACAGATGGTGCGGATTTTACCCTGAAATCGGCCCAAAATCAGGTAACTTGGACCTTTGAAATTACCAGTAAATAAATGGGTAATACAATTCATATCTTTCAATTTGTTATACCAAGAGCATCAATTTAAAGTAGAGGGGAGCTTGAACCCTCAAGTGGAAGTTTGCTGGCCAGAAGGTAGGGGTGCATTAATCTTCCCGGACAATGTAACGTCCGTCACGGAAATTCTGAATTATTTTTATTGGAAGAAACTGAGATGGAATATTGACGTAGCCTTTTCAATTCTCTTAGCTGTAGCCCAGGCAAAGTCAATAATGGGCAAAGTCTACCTGAAAGTTTGGCACGTAAGATTTGGCAGGGGATCAAAATCCTTAACGTCCGTCTTATGTAACGTCCGTCACAGGAAAAAGGTTCTTGTAACATCTGTCACGCCCCCAGAGAGTGGAGGGATGCTCAACTTATGTAGATAATAAAAGGGAAAGAGGGAATTTTTGCCACGTATGTTTTTGAATTGGGGCTTAAATGTGTAATTGTGCTCATTTCTTAAGGATGAAGTTTTACTCAGATTGTCATTTGATTGTCAAAGATTGTCAAAGACTGTCACAGGATTTGCAACATTAACTGGGTTTTATTATACTCTTTCAGCTTTCTAGAGTAAAAGATAGTTCCACTAATTGTTCAAAGGTGGTAGCTGCAGCAGGGCAAAATTTACCCATGGTGCTACTGTACTTCTATCATTTCCAAGGCCACGAAGGTGGGCTTTTTTGAAGTGCTCAATTTCAATTTTCATTGAGCAACATCATAACTAATGGTCTATATCCAGTTATTCTGTGCTTTAAACAATAGAAATGGACAAGGACAAGGATTTTATAAGTCATTTAGAAGGCGTAAATAAAGGTTTTCTGTGAAAATGAGACATGTGCACGGATTGGGAAGGCACTGTGCCATGCGCATATGGTGCTAAGCAGAGAAAATGGCGTATTAAAAAATTTACTTACAGAGCCCCAGAGGCGGCTGAGCAGCATAATGACGTTTGTCCCATAAATTATTAAAAATGGGTGTGATACAACCCATAAGATACGGGTTTGGTATCACACACGCGTAATACAGCTTTCTCGTGTCACAACTGTTCAGATTCCGTTCATTGGCAAAAGTCAACTAATATTTTCACAAGGCCAATTGTTCTGGAAACATTCACCATCGCTGGTGTTTGCATCTAGTTGACGGTCTATTGAATTAAATGGGATGAATAATTCGTTAGCTAGCATGCAAATGCTTTTGGCCAGTAATGAGTTACACATGTAACTGTTATCTTAAACACTTGAATATAATAATTTAATGGCGAAAAGTATTAGCATGCTAGCTCGTGAATTATTCTTCCCATTGACTTGAATAAACTGCAAACTAGAAGCCAAACGCTATTTTTCTATTTTCCAAATAATACGATGCTGGCATTTATGGGATAAATGTAATCTCAAATTCATGACAATGAGCTGTCAAATTTATGAAACTCAAGTAGCAATTTTCATTTAAATGAAAATTATTACCCTTGTTGCTCACTGATTGGAGATCAAGCATTTCTATTTGTGTAATTTCTACTATTATGATAGAAAAGATGAAATCTCGATCACAGCATCGACTTTTTCTTTGTTTTAGATTGATGATCCATCCTGTTGGTTTATTTTTGTCCCCAGACCTCTGCTAGTCAAAATCAGAATACAGAATTTAACCTGTGTGATTTATCATTCGGTACAAGTTTTAATGCTAGTTCTGTGACTTCTAATCTTATAGTCCAGAGTTGAGTTGGTGATTATCACTCCGAATTGTTTCTACAGTTTTAAGTAAGAGTAAGTTTTAAGTTTTGAGTAAGCAATGTATTAAGCAAGTGGATTGAGTCTGCAGTCTTCAGTTAACAGTAAAAGAAATTGTTTCAACAGGGAAAGGATATAAACACCTTCATAGGTATAGTGCATTGATTGCCCCACACCTGAACTGGATTGAGTTTAGCTATTAGCTATTGAGTTTGATTGATAAAAGGTCCCCTATTATGCCACTAGGCGCACAGCTAATTAGCCATTATGATCCATTTCAAAGTCTCCCCTACCCTACCTGACATCACTAGGGGGAGTGACCACCCAGAATAATGAAATCTGATTGACTGCTTGGCTGAAGGTGATCAGTTGTTCTTGCCTCTGGTTGGTTACTTCCCCATGTGATGTCAAGAGGGAAAAGATTTTTAAATGGCTTGTAGTAACCAATTAGCCGTGCACCTGGTGACATAATAGGGGACCTTTTAAAGAGAAACCTGAATTAAACTATTTCATAATAATGCTGCAAGATACTGTGTAATTGATGCACACTACCAAAACAAAGTCACAATGATTTTATAACCTACTACAGTCATGCATAGATGTGGTTATTTCATCATTCCACTGGACGACATTGACTTTTTTCAGCAGAAAGTTTTGTTTTACTTCAGTGGACTAAATGTAACATCCATCACGTAACGTCCGTCGCAGAGGATTTTGCGCAATTCTATAACTGCCTGCCAAGAGACTCTCATTTGGAGCTGAATTATAATTTGTGTATTAGGTGGCCTAGTTCTTGTACAATTCTGGGATAAACATTCATGTGTACCATTGTTGAGACACGGAGAATTTTGAAATAAACATGGCTGAATTTTTTCCATGTCTTTTAATGTAACATTCGTCGCGTTCTTAATTGTGGTTCATGCGAAACACACAGACATCACTGGATGGCTTTTCTTCCCCCATCAAACAGCCTCAGACCGAGGCTAGTACAACCCCAATTCCGAAATAGTTGGGACGAAGTGTAAATTGTGAATAAAATCAAAATGCAATGACTTTCAGATCACATGAGCCAATATGTTATTTACAATAGAACATAGGTAACATTTCAAATGTTGTAACTGAGACATTTTACATTTTCATCCACAAAATGAGCTTATTTCAAATTTTCTGGCAGCAACAGGTCTGAAAAAAGTTGGAACACAGGCAAAAAATGGGCTGAAAAAGCAATTAATATAGAAGAGAATCAGCTGAAAGAACATTTAGCAAGTAATTAAGTTAACTGGCATCAGGTGTGTAACATGATTGGCTATAAAAGGGATGTCTTGGAGAGGCTGAGTCTCTCAGAAGTAAAGATGGCCAGAGGCTCTCCAACCTGTGAAGGCTTGCGTAAAAAAATTGTGGAATACTTTAAAAACAATGTTCCTCAACCAACGCATCATGCCAAAATCTAAAGAAATTCAAGAACAGATGAGAAACAAAGTCATTGACATCCATTAGTCTGGAAAGGGTTACAAAGCCATTTCTAAGGCTTTGGGACTCCAGCAAACCATTGTGAGAGCCATTATCCACAAATGGAGAGAACTTGGAACAGTGGTGAACCTTCCCAGGAGTGGCCGGCCTACCAAAATTACTCCAAGAGCAGATCGAAGAGTCATCCAGGAGGTCTCAAAAGAACCCAGAACAACATCTGAAGAACTGCAGGCCTCACTTGCCTCAGTTAAAGTCACTGTTCATGATTCAACAATAAGTAAGAGACTGGGCAAAAATGGCATCCATGGGAGAGTTCCAAGGGCTTGTAGCTTGGTACACTTTTTTTTTTGGTCACTTTTTAGGGTGTTCTTGCTTTGGCCTCTTAAAACTCTTTCCCACTAACAGTTTCTGAAGTTTGTATAATTACTTCTGAAGGAGAATGAACAAAGTATTCTTAAAGGGATTGTTCACTTTTTTTGAAGTGGGGTTGTATGAGCTACAAATTGCCACTACTTACATTAGATGCAGTAGAAAGCTCTCTGATCTCCTGCAGGTAGCCGCACCAGGGCATAGTCCTGGGTGGAAATTTAGGCGATACACTGTTGTGAACGGAAACACAGAAACAGCGTATTTTCGCGGCCTAAAAGAGGTCCTACCTGAAAATAATACATCTTTCAATTGTACGCTATATTTAAAAAAATTAAAAAATTACAGCACTTTAGCTGCTTGGAAAAAGACACAGTTGCTCTTGAACTAACCAACTGACGTATTCCTCTCCAGGCGCATTGTAGTTCACTGCGCGCAGTAGCGATCAGCTGTTTGGGTCAGACTCTGAGCGGTTTGCGGCAGAGCCGGATTTTCAATGGCATAGAATCACGTCTCAAATTAAAACACAAAAAAAAAAAATCCCTACAATAACCAGCACAGCAGATACACAGTATGTGGCTGCGTAGACCCTATGAGATATCAATTTGTGCTGCAATGTTACATTAGACTTTTTCACAGGTGTTTCACTCTTTTACCTGATGCTTGGGTACAGCAGTGCTCTTCAGTGTGCACCGTTGAGATTTCCCTGAATGTAGCCTAACAAAATCCTCTTTGGGAAAAATGAATACTGCAAACACAGAGTTCTTTTCGGGATACGGGTGGCGTATCAATATCCGTGTTGAGGCAACTAGCCACAGCTACAAGTCCAATATTCCGCAGAGGAATGCGGTGGAAGCTGTAAGTGCACCAGGATACAGCTTTGCTTTCATGTCCAAGAAAGCGACACACACGGACCATTTTCGAAATATTTGCACAAGTTAAACAGCCGTCCGACCTCGCAACCGCAGTTAAGCCGCTTGCACACTGGACATGTAACACATTTTTTGCGCACAGATTACATTCAAAGTCAATGTGAAGATGTGAATACACGCGTTTGTGCAAGCAGCTTTACTGTGACCCAAACAGCTGATCGCTACAGCGCGCAGTGAACTACGATGCGCCTCGCGCAGGAATACGTCAGTTGGTTAGTTCAAGAGTGACTGTGTTTTTTTCCGAGCAGCTAAAGTGCTGTAATTTTTTTAAATATAGTGTACAATTGAAATGGTGTATTATTTTCAGGTAGGACCTTAGGCCGCGAAAATACGCTGTTTCTGTGTTTCCGTTCACAACAGTGTATCGCCTAAATTTCCACCCAGCACTATGCCCTGGTGCGGCTACCTGGAGGAGATCAGAGAGCTTTCTACTGCATCTAATGGAAGTAGTGGCAATTTTTAGCTCATACAACCCCACTTCAAAATAAGTGAACTATCCCTTTAAAATGTAGTTTGTATATACTCAGAGTTCATTTTTTTTGCATGAGTTACTCTTGAAAACCAAAAATTTCAAACTTTTGTTACATTGCAATTTTGGCAATTCAGTTTTTCTGAGTGAAAGATTAGGCCAATTTCTCACACTTATGAAATTTTTTTTTTTTTTTATGGATTTGCCTTTCTGTTAACCAATGAAATGGAACTCATGACTTCTTATCACCCAAGTTTTGGTTTTTGCATCTCTGAGTACAGAAAGGCTTGATTTTTCTTTTTCATGGAAAATATACTGCACTTTCTGTCCTGCTCTAAAATTCACACATGAAAGGTATTGGGTCATTCCATGTCAAATCAACCAAATTTTAGGAACTTCCCCACCAAAAAAAAATTAATTTTTATTATATTCCCCACAGTGGAATATTTATATATCTGTTGTGAAATGGTAAAATAATTAAGCTCAATTATTGCCAGTGCCTGAGATTCAGCTTCTTTTACGGAGGGGGGGTCAGTTTTAGGAAAATCGCCATAATTTTGGAGCAAGTTTGAGGGCCTGAGATATGCATTTGCAGAGCAAACAGAGCGACAAGTTTCATTTTGTCATCAGAATAGTTGCTGAACTCTTGGCTTAAGATACTTTTCTTTACTCAGTGTGTTTAGTTTGCCTGTACTGTGACCTGGAAAAAGCAAAAACACCAATCATACTAATTTTTTCCAGATTTAATGCATTTACTATTCTGTAACTAATTAAGATAGAGCCCTAAGACTTGGTATGCAAACTGTCGGTCAACTTTCGGAAGACCACTAAAAATATCAAAGTCACAATGGTTCTATTAAATGTTTTAATAACCTTGGAAGTTTGCTTCAGAATGAAAAGTGCGTATTTTGGGTCATTATATCTCAAAAGGGACGCAAGTGATCAATGTCATATTTTTAGTGCTTGAAGGCATGGGTCTTGGGTGTAACATATTAAAAAACTGGAGATGTAAAACTCTTCCTTTAGACTGTACAGCATGCCAATCATATTAGGTGATTATCATTGGCTGATGTAGGGTATTGTTGCATTCCACCGCCAGGTGGCAGCAAAACCCAAAAGCATGGCCCATTGGAAAGTCTTGAAATCTCTGCCGGCATAGCTGGATTTGAACTTTGGCCTATATCTCAGCTGTACTTTGGCCTAGATATGCCCAAATTTAAGCACTTGTTCCTCTTGTGCTATTCTAACATCCGGCAAAGTTTGGTTAAAATCTATGCGGCCGTTTTTGAGATATCCTGCTAACAGACAGACGGACAGACAGACAGACACCCAAACGAACAAACCAACCAAAGCCGGCGAAAACATGTACCTCCTTGGCGGAGGTGAACAAGTGCATGTGTCACATTCATCTTTTCACTTACACCATGGCTAAGGTGCCCCGAAAAGTAAGTTAGACACCTAATATGATTGGCATGCTGTATAGTCTAAAGGAAGAGTTTTACATCTCCAGTTTTTTAATATGTTAGACCCAAGACCCATGCCTTCAAGCACGAAAAATATGACATTGATCACTTGTGTCCCTTTTGAGATATATACCCACTAAAATGACCCAAAATATGCACTTTTCATTTTGAAGACAACTTCCAAGGTCATTAAAACATTAAATACAACCATCGTGACTTTGATATTTCTTGTGGTCTTCAGAAAGCTGACCGACAGTTTGCATACCAAGTCTCAGGGCTCTATCTTAATTAGTTACAGAATAATAAATGCATCAAATTTTGAAAAAAATTGTATGATTGGTGTTTTTTGTTTTTTCCAGGCCACAGGACAGATAAAATAAACACACTGAGTAAAGTAAAGTAGCTTAAGCCAAGAGTTCAGCAACTATCCTGAAGACACAATGAAACTTGTGGGTCTGTCAGCACTGACAATCCATTTCTGAGGCCCTCAAACTCCCTCCAAAATTAAGGCGATTTTGTTGACGCCCCTTCCCTAAAATAGGCAAAATTTCAGGAACTAGCAATAATTGAGCTGAAATATCTGACCTCAGTACTGCCAATGCATATCTCTTGAAATGTGCAAAGTTTTATCAAAATCTAAATTTTGATGTGGGGGGCTCTGGTTGAGTTGACACGGAATGACCCTATTATTTAATTGTTTGTTTAGTAGTTTGAGGGTTTAATATATCCTGTATCCTGTCTCCAAAAATCAGTGTAGTCGTACAGAGCTCAGTGTTGAATGTCATGTCCTGAAAATGCCCTTTTGCAGTTCCTACTGTACGTCACATTATATATTTGCTATTCCCGATCCCACATCAGGAGTGCTAATAAACCTATTGGGTTTTCTTCCTTTGCTTATATTTTAACTACTTACTATAGCAGAGGCCAAGTACAAAAATCAAGCGGTGTGAATTTTATGAGGGTATAAACATTTTCCGACTGTACATCACATTTTCCAGTGATGCGACATGAACTTGACTTGGCCAAGAACTGAATATTTTGCTCCCTCAAATTTTTTTGAGATGAAATATACATCAGAGATGCTTTGCTACAAGCAGAGACAGCAGGAGCAACTTAGGACGTGGCAATTGAAGATCTCTCATGTGATGGAGAGTGTAACTCCATGTACCTGTAACTCAAAAAATATTTGCAAGATCAAGGTGAAATATGTTAAGGATTCATTAAATATACGCAAGTTATTGTAATATAAAAATCATCTGAGCCCAAGGGGTCAGGTGGGCACTTTCTGCAGCTTTGGTTGATTTTATATGGAATGACCTATTTCCGTGGCCGCAATATCACTATCAAGTACATTGTCAACGTAGCTCATCAGTGACCTGTCATTTCATTATAATTTCTTAATAATTACTGGCTTATATATTGGTCTTGGTCATTCAGGAAATGTGTCATTATTAATTAAGTGGTCTTCGACAGGGACAGCTTGAAAGCAATTATGCGTTTAGAAGTCAAAGGCTCGCGGCATGCCATTGAAAGATTTATTTAGGAACATTAAAAATACCATATGGAGCCATTGTGAAGCAGTTTTTGAAGCGATTAAGCTGGTATTTGGTATACTGGTAGATGGAAGCAAGCCCTAAAACAGGGCTATTCAACCTTTTCCAGAAAGGGCCGGTGTGGGTGCAGGCTTTCATTCCAACTAAGCACTTAAACACCTGACACCACGAATCAACCCTAAGAGTCTTTGCTAACTGAATGAGTAGAATCACGTGTGTAAGAGCTTGGTTGGAATGAAAGCCCGCACCCACCGGCCCTTGCAGGATAATGTTGAATAGTTCTGTCCTAAAACATATTTCACGGGTGTTGTGAAATTTTGAAATTTGACCTTGATTTGACCTTAGCACTTTGGCCATGCCCTCTTTCGAAGGTGTTCACTTAAAACATCATCTTATCCGAAACCACTTGACCTATAAAGCTGAAACTTTGCATGTATGTTCCGACCCATGAGGACACCAGAGTTTATTCATAGCGTTATTTAACAGCCTGTGCAAGTATTTAAAAAATCCAGGTGAGCTGCAGTGCCCGTGGCACTATTTTTATCAAAACTTAAGACACATGTGACTGTCATAGAAAATTCTAAACAGTTTTTATGAATCTTTGATGAAAAGTATTTTTGAAATTTAAAGTATAGTCTTCCCAGCAAACTTAAATTCAATTTAAACATATAATGTCTACCAATACAACTCTTTATGCAAGTATTGATAATTTGAAAATGTTTTTATTTTTTATTTAATTAAAGATAAATTTTATATCTGATCTGTGCAATTATCTCTCATTCATTAGCAGGGATTGTTCCGATTTTTTTTTTTTAATATGAAGTTGTATGAAATGCTCTCTAGCAGTGTAGTACATGGGAGGTGATTTTTTTTTTTTTTTTTTTTTTTTTTTTAATGTGTCCTGTGAGCGGAGTTCTGGCCTCCCAAAGTTTTGAAGTAAGTAGTACCGGCTAGTTTGCTGGGGTCACAAAAATAAAGTTTGGTTTTCCAAAACAACAAATTTTAAAGAGTAATGTATTTCTGTCACAAAACCACGGTCAGTGAATAACTCACACTTCGTAATCACTTGGCACTATTTTTCTCTCCCTCGGTATTACTGTGCGCATGCCATCACCTATTTCAAAGGTAACATGCTTGGATATCGACTGCCTTGACCTGAGCGAGGTACACACGGACAGACAAGTTTATTGTCAGACAGGAAAATGAATGAATGAATAAATAAATGGTGCGGATTTGTGATTTTTTTCCCCAGCTGTAATGACAAAACCTGCCTGATTCGCCTTACGTATTTCACCGGTCTCTTGTCATGGACTATGCTGTTCGACAACTGCGGCTTCTTAACATAGGTTTGAACATTGAAACCAAGGTGGCAAGGGTAAAAAAAAAAAAAAAAAAAACTTAGTGCTTGCAGTGCGCATATGGCAAGGACGATTATGTCCGAAGCAACCTGGACAGAGGATCAACGTGTTTTGAAGAGCACTGCACAAAACATGTCTGACTACAAAAGCGACGATGCTATTCCCTTTACTACAGAGCCAAAGGGATACCTTTATGAACTGAGTTCACCAATGCTGAACTTCGTCAGATGGAGATGGATAGGGCAGAGAGAGAGAGAAGCTGTCTGAGCTGAAGATGGGCCCACAACAGTAGGTTGGAGAGAAAGACTCAGCACTCCTGATGTGTGATGGTGCACTTGTTCAAACTGTCAGATTATGCTGACGGAAACCGGTGAAATACAAAAGGAGAATCGGACAGGTTTTTTTTTTCCTTTTTTAGCTTTCTGGTTAGCTAGCCTGCTACCTAGCTAACGTTAGTTTGCTTGCTTAGCTCGCAAGTTTGCTAGCCTAGCTAGCCAACAGTTTGGTGCACAGAAGTCAATAGAAAATAAATGAATAAAAATGATCCATTATTTCGCTGTCTCTCTTAGCTAGAGTTGAACCGTGAGCATTTATGCTACACCAAATATAACTACTCGCTAGCTAGCGAGCTAACGTTAGTTCACTTGCTCAGCGAGGTAGTTCGCTAGCCTAGCTAGCCAACAGTTTGGTGCACAGAAGTCAATAGAAAATAAATGAATAAAAATCATCCGTTATTTTGCTGTATCTCTTAGCTAGAGTTGAACCGTGAGCATTTATGTTGTCCAAATATAACTATCGACAGTTCAAAAAAATCACCTCATGTACTACACTGCTAAAGAGTATTTCATGCAACGTCATGTCAAAAAATCCGAACCATTCCTTTAACAAGAGAAAGGGTCTGTCAAAATGATGGTAGACAGGATGGGTTGTTGCTAATGCCATCCGAGTGTCCATCAGAAATGATTGTACTCCTGTTCTTCAGAAGTATGGTGTTACATGCATAGTGGACATAAAGTTGAATGTATGATTTGGTGAACTACTTTGACCCCCAAGGATTACCTGAAGTCTATTTCTCAATTCCAAAACTTTTTACAATGGTATTGTAGATGTTCATATTTCTGTCAGTTTGAGTGGGATAATGTGATTTGTGTCCATCAGAATGTCGGTACTAACATGTCTGAAAATTTAAATCCCTGCAAAATCATAATTACATGTGGTAATGATTATTTTATATCTAAAATCTTTATCTGAACACTTGCATCAACTCGACCGTTGTAAACCCTAAAATGGGCTGTGTTGATACGAAATGGATTGTGAGGGTATGGCTCTCACTTAATTCTTCCAGTCTAAGTTTTTTCAGTAATATAGTAAATAACCATGACCCTTATGATGATTATGCTTAAAATTATTGCCTTTTCTTAGACCTTCAAACTGAAGGAGCCTCAAAACCACAACGAGGTGACAGGTCCCCTTGAGGAATAACTACCAAAACAAGTTGAAGACGAATCTTTCTTGGGATCAGATAAGTGCTATGACTAGTCTGGATAAGAAGCAGGGGCCGTATTACAGAAACTTCATAACTTGTGGATCCTATCTTAACTCATTAGTAACCATGGTTGTTAGGGTTAGGATCTGATTTAGGAAAAAGCTATTACAGAAGAACAGCTCCTAAGTCAAATTTCTCATCCTAATTTACGATAGCAGGGCGTGTGCTGGCCAAAAAGTCAGCTTAGCCACAGTGGCTAATCACCCAGGAATTCAGTCAGCCACAGAGAAAACCATTTAGCCGCACATTGTGCAGTACATTTAAGTCAGAAACCTTAGAGAACTTGGATTCAGTCCTACAGTGTGCGTACACAGTCATAGCGTAAGAGTACAGGCAGCCTTAGACTAGTTAGCCTGCGTGCAGGCTCTCTTGTTTGCGATGGGAGGCGCGAGTTGAGGGGCGGAGTGAAGCGAGTCGGCAACAGCATTGGGGAGAGGGAATGAAAAGAGAGCCTGCACGAAAGCCAGGGTTTTGTGAGCGCCCCGCGTTCGTCCACGAACGCAGCATTCTGATTGGTTGAATTTGACAGCTTCCAAATTCAAATTTGACAGTTGAACACTTGCAGGGCTGGCGCTAGACTTGAAAATTGGGGGCAATTATTGACAAAAATTAGTCCTGGCTAATTCTAGATGGTTTTCCTTTATTAACACGTTTTCCAATTCAAGAATAATTAAGTGACAATGGAAGACACGGCTTCTCTCCCCCATGCGATCTAAAAGCAACAAAATAATGGGCTACATTCAGTACAGAAAAATAATTTAATTATAATTAGGTCTATGAACTGGCACTCATTTCAGAACTCTTCAGCGAATGAAGGTAATTTTTGTGACTAGTATGTGGTTTCGTCCGTTTATATTTTCCAATCGGTCAGCTGTCTATTTTTTACAGCAAGTTGCGCGACCATGCTGCAAAAACAGGTGTTCGTACTTGTCGCCGAAATTACCTTCATTCGCAAGAGTTCTGAAATGCCGCTCTCGCTGGGAAAAAAAAAAAATACGGTTGCTGAGTGCCAACGCATAGACCTAATTAATCTAACCACGCTGACAGCTTTTTAGGGGCGGAATTCAAAAACCCCTGGCTTTTGTACAGGCTCTCTTTTCCCTCCCTCTCCCCAATCCTCTTGCAACTCGGGCCTCCCATCGCAAACAAGAGAGCCTGCTCACAGGCTATAGACTAGTACGTAAGTATCCTCTTGTTAGTGACTACCTACATGACAGGCCATAAGTTTGGGGCCACCCTCAGATTTTTAATGGTGCACCAAGTGCAAAATGTGACCCCTTGGTTTTTGGAAGGCATTTATACAGCATGCCTTCTTGTCACATAACATGATTTTATGTCACTAGGATGTGAACAATTTTAACACAAAGTCATTGGAACTCAATTATAAAACATTGTGTTCAGTGATCAATCAGTCAAGACAGCCTTAAAATGTGGTCTGAGGTCTGGAATTCACCCAAAACCTATTGGCTTCCTATATTTTATGCACTGAAATCATTTCATGTGCAAAAAATAAGGAAAGAACAGTTGATGTGTGATTTTATTTTTTTTTTTTTTTTTTTTTTTTTGATTTGAGGGTGGCCCCAAACTTTTGGCCTGTAGTGTATACTATAGTGTTCTTGCCAGGTTTTTTACTTCTGAGAGACTCAGCCTCTTTAAGACATGACTTTTATAGCCAATCATGTTACACACCTGATGCCAGTTAACTTAATTACTTGCTAAATGGTCTTTCAGCTGATTCTCTTATATATTAATTGCTTTTTCAGCCCTTTTTTGCCTGTGTCCCAACTACTTTGAGACCTTTTGCAACCAGAAAATTTGAAATAAGCTCATTTTGTGGATACAAATGTAAAATGTCTCAGTTTCAACATTTTTTTTTTTTTTTCAAAACTCTGTTTATTGTGCAGTGGATACTCACGGGCTGCAGCATTTATTAGAAAAAGTTCACTTTTGCTAAAATTTAATTTATAGCCAGAGATGAGGCCAAACAAGTTAAGGGTATAAAGTACATGAGCTATGGATATATTAAGCCTGGAAACAAAAAGAAGCAAATCCTCCACTTAAAGAGACACCCTGTGTTCAATACCGTATCTCGTCCCACCAGATACGTGAGGATTGGACCGAAACGCAATAGCCAGGGGTTCTATGGCAAGGGCAAAGGGCAACGGGGACAATGGACATCCCTGCCTCGTGCCCCTAAAGAGAGGAAAGTAATCTGAATGATTGTTATTAGTTCTGACCGAAGCGAGCAGAGAGGAATACAATAAATTAACCCAAGAAAAAAATTTCTTGCCGAAGCCAAATTTTCCCAGAACGTGGAACAGGTACCCCACTCGACCCTGTCAAAAGCCTTCTCGGTGTCTAAACTGATCACTACTTCGGGATCCTTTCCTAAAATTTCTATTAATAAAGTCAATTGCAGCTGCAGGATCCGTGAACTTTTTAAGAGTCCCACCTGGATGAGTGATTCTCATCTCGGCCGGGAAGAAAAGGCCAAATTTAACACCGGGGCAGGTGTGCAGAAGGTGCTTTGCGCTCCCAAACTCTGCACGCTTTTTTGCCACGGAGGGGGCAAAGTCAGGGGAAAAAAGGCAATTTCTTGCCTTGATACAAAAGAGGGGCTGCCTCACCTGTCCGACGCAAGATCTGTTCTCTCACATGAAAGTAATGAACTCTAATAATCAAAGGTCGTGGCGGGCCTCCATCCCTAGGCCTCTCACGAAGGGACCTATGAGCACGATCCAAAAGAGGGGTTTCCTCCAGATTTAACACGTCTTGCAAAAGTTGAGAAGCGAACTCTCAGGGGCGAGAACCCTCCAGGCCCTCCAGGACACCTATCAGGCAAATATTGTTGCGTCTTGATCTGCCCTCTAAGTCCTCACATTTAGCTTGGAGTGCTTTAACTTTACTTCGGAGATTGGTAACAGTGTTACTGAGGGAGGCCAAGTCATCACTACAAGTGGCAGCAGCGAGTTCAAGGTCTTTTATGACGGCACCCTGTGAGCTAACAGACTGTAATACAGCCAGGGATTTTTTTAACTCAGCCTTTAATAAAGTCATTTCTGAACGAAGTGTTTGGGGAAAATGTGTACATTTTTGAGTCCAGCTTATCATAAATGCCCTGTTTCAGACCTTCCAGTGCTTTAGTAAACGTATCTGTGTCCAACGGGGTGCCCAGGTCCTCACAATGCACCTCCACTGTTGGAGGTGTTTTGTTTTGGCAAGGACGAGGCTCCTCTAAGGGCCCCCTCCGTGGGGCTCCTCCTAGGCCGAGATTTGGAAGTTTCTCTTTTATAGCTCATTTTGCAAAAACGCCGGGTAAATAATGACCTGGCCAGTTTATTAAAAATGCTCTGTTCACAAATCAGTTGAACAGATTCAGTGTTTGTAGCGTTAACCTCGTTAGCCGCGAAGTTAGCTAGTTAGTGTGTAATTAATGGGTAACAATAGCTAGAGGGATAGCTGGTGGGAACAGTCAGCGCCTCCGTTCAAAGACTCTATTTACTCACTGACGTCTTTGCGATGGCTGGGATGTGACATAGGGATCTTCCGCGAACGAAGCAGGAGAGGTCCGACCGAGCTGCACCAAAAGAATGTTGGTAATGGGCGCCTTCCAAGATGTGAACGGATAGTGTTATCCGGCTCAGGGAAGTCCAAGGCTTCAGCAGCGGCCTGGTCCAATGCTCACTCGAGAGTGATGAGCAGCTTCATGGTGTCATTTGAAGGAGCGAAAAGGATCGACAAACTACTAATAATACATCTCATGGTGTTTTTTCCCGTAAAATAAGGTAGAACTGTGCTTTAAATGAATTTTTTGTCACTACTCAGCGGAGCTCCGGGAAACGTCCTCACGCCATAACGTTCAACAGCGCCCCCCTCAGTTTCAACATTTGAAATGTTATCTATGTTCTATTTCAAATAACATATTGGCTCACGTGATCTGAAAGTCATTGCATTTTGATTTTTTTCACAATTTTCACTTCGTCCCAACTATTTCAGAATTGGGGTTGTGATAATATCGGTTAAGGTTTTCAGATTCAACTTCTTACAGTGATAAAGGTTGATGTTTTACGTACTTTTCAGCTCAGTTAAATGGAGTAATATGTCTGAATGCATCATTCGCCATAAAGCAAGAGGAAGATGATTATCATTTTGTTTACAGCACAATTTGAAGTAGCTCATTCATGTTATGGATTTAAGTTTCTGAAGGCAATAGCTTGTAAGGCAGAGCCAGAGACTCGATCGTGTTTTGGATTAAACTTGAACTGGCGTCAAGTTAGTCTTGGATTTAAGTGGTTGAATGAAAAGAAGGTAGGCTAACATTTTCAAATCGTGATCGTGAGTTCTTCTATCTTGTGTCTCAACGTCGGCAGCACGCAGTCAGCTGCTTGGAGTTGGGCTGTCAGCCAGAGTATTGGGCAGAAAATGAGTAACAGGGTGTGCATACACAATTACAGGGTGTGCAATATGTAGCCGGCAACAGCAGCCTTTAGCCAGGCAAAAAAAAAATTGTCATTTTATGTGCGACAGAAAGCAAAATATGACATACACAAACCAAGAATTAAATCTCCTCATTCGAGAGACTAGGTAAGTTTGTATTTCATTATGATTTGATCCGTTTTCCAAATAGGAAAATGGCAAGTCATGCATTTAACTATTTTGTACTCTCTGCATCCTGTTGAAACAAAAACATCTCATACAACTGTAATGTACTACAACTGAGTAAGTGACTTGGTTGTGCTAACCAGTCATGACCATTCTAAGTATGTAACTCAATACCATCTTCGAGGATCATCCATGTAAATCTCTTGGGCTCACTGGAAAGGATAATACTCAAAAGGAACTTTGTCATACGATAGTCTGATCAATGATCAAGCCTTTCCAGAGAAGGTTGGCACCTCAGCATACTCGATGTGATTTGGTGCATGCGACCTAGATTGAGTTGCATTGAAAATCTCTTCTGATTGGCTCTGTGGCAGAGCACCAGTTTTACGTGCAAGCCCTGGAGCCCGCCTGAAGTTGCTCGAAGCTCAGACATAACTATTTCACTATGGCTACAAAAGCAAAGCAGTCAGCACTGATAAGTTTGTGAAAGTTTATTATCATTTTTAGCTCCGCTGTGCGATAGTCCGTAAAAAAATGCAGCCAATCAGGAACATTGTGAATTATCCCAATCAAAGTTTAATGATCATCACACTACACTTATCGTCAGTGTTTGTGCTCATTTAAATTAATCAAAAACTTCTTCTTTTTGTTTATTATCATTTTCTGATGATCTCCTGCATCCTGGTTTTTGACAGTTTTGGACTTAGTCAGTGTGTGTTCTCATTTTTTCAGTCTTTTTCATATCTCAAAAACTGTCTAACATTTTTGCTTGTCTGGCATCCGTCTGTCTAATGCCGAGGCATCCGTCTGTCTGTCCGTCCAGCGACAACTTTTCACTTCAAATTTGAATATCTCAAAAACTGTGATAACTTTTTTTCTAATTTAGTGCGAGCCTTCTTTATGATATTCTGAATATTCACTTTGAAAATTAGAAAATTCTACGGCCCGGTTTTTGAGAAATTCAGCATTTTGGACTTAGAAAATCAGTATTTGTGCTCATTTTTTCAGTCTTTCATTTATATCTCTAAAACTGTCAGGTAAGTTTTTCTCTAATTTGTTGTGAGCCTTCCTTATGATGTTCTGATTATCTTCTGCGAAAATTAGAAATTCCACATCCCCGTTTTTGAGAAATTCAGCATTTTGGACTTAGAAAATCAGTGTTTGTGCTCATTTTCAGCTTACCCCCTACGGGCCGATAAGCTATTGTCATGGTGTGGCGTCCGGAACATTTTTTATCTTTTTTTTGGCCTGATGAATTTTTGTGTAAATTTGCAAAAACATACTACTTGACCATATCTGCAGACGTTTTTCTCGGTTTTTTGATTGATTTTGATCATTTTTGTCCGTTTTATGGGCCCTTAAAATTTTGGCTCCAATTTTAAAGATAGGACTGAGAAATTTTAAAAAAATTATTTCTCAAAAACTGCGCAATTAATTTTTTTCTAAATCAGGCAATCAACTTACCTTGGTACCGTCAACGTACAGTGTGTGCGCCATTTTGATTGAATCGACGGAAGTGGGTCTATAGGGGGTGCTGTACTTTATGAATATGCAAGATGGCCTGTGGAGGCCAAATGGTTGCAGATAGAGATTAGGTTTGTATTATTGACATATATGAAGTCATATATGACCTATATTTTGGCAATATTAAATGAGACCACAGATGACTTTGAAAGGTCAAACTGGAGGTCAGGGAATGTATAAACAGTGTTAAGAGATATGACTTGAAATTTCAAAAAATTATTTCTCAAGAACTGTCTGATAACTTTTTTTTAAATCTGGCAATCATCTCACCTTGATACACTTTATGTACAGTGCGAGTGCCATTATGATTGAATCGACGGAAGTTGGTCTAGTGGGGGCGCTGTACTTTAGCATTGGGTCTTACGGAGAATGGGCCAAATCGCCTGTGGAAGCTAAATGGTTGCAGATAGAGATTAAGTTTGTATTACTGACATATAGGAAGTAATATATGACCTATATTTTGGCTGTGTTAAAGTTGAACTTAGATGACCTTGAAAGGTCAAATTTGAGGTCAAGCAAAATGTTGATATTTCTTTTCGATGTTTTTTCTCTGACTCATATTTTGTCAGGGTATCAAATAAAATGTAATGAGTTCCTGTATCACCCATTCATGTTATTAGTGTACTGGGTGACACTCCCATTTTTTATGACTGATTTATAGCAAGCCTTAAATAAAAAAAAAAAAAAAGTCATCAATGTGTTGAATTATGTATAAAGAAAGAATAATTAGACAATATGATGATGTTGGGTAATTTGTTTCTCAGATTGTAAATTATTGTGTTTTGACCTTTGATTGTGTTTGTTTATACTGCTGTATGTAGTGGTTGCTAAGCAACTGTGATTGGCTGGCCATCTTTTCTTTTCTATTTCTGATTGTATATTTGAATAAGGGGCAGGTAAAATAAGATTTTCTTCTCCCTGCTCCTTTCCGTTATGGGTTATGTAAACTGCTCAGAGCTGAATATATTTTGTGAATTTCTTTTTGTCTCCAATGCCATGAGCGGAACAAATAAAAATGAATGAATGAATGAATTATTCCGATCACCCTTTCATTGGAGGCGTTTTCAGTCTACTAGCGCCCTAAAATGGACAGAACTGACAAAAAGGGAAGATGACAGTTATGCGTTACGCCTCTTATTCTAACAAATGCAGCGGTGAAAGGATGGCCTATCTCCATTCAAATGAAGAAATTCAATGCTTGTTCGAAATGTAGGCAGACAAAAACATACAATCACGGCTGGATGCTATGCGCACAAATTCGGAGATTTATGGAATAATTAGTGAGTATACTTTCAGTGGTTATCACAGAATAATAGATCCATGCTGTGACAAACTAAAAATGCGGTTGCGATATTTCAAAGTGCGGGATGCCGTGCGAAAGTCTAGCGGCTCAATTTATGAGATGGATACATTTTCGTGGTATGAGACAGTGGACAGCATAATCGGCCAAAAACGCAAGGGCGAAAGAATACCGTATTCAACATCCACCAATGTCGAATGTAATCAGTACATTTTCGGCTTACCTTGATGTTTGGGTACCCAGAGAAAGATTCGGATGTGTAAAAACAAAAGGCAATCAGTCAAGAAAATTTCGAGTTTAATTTCTAGTGCTGCTATACGTGGTAATCCATGTTACAGATGACACACCGGGTTGCTAGGGCACGCGCAGCATATGCATGCGATATTAATATTGTAAACGCCCTTATCGATAATAAAACACCCCGAAATATACTGGCATCTCCTTTTAAAATCGTTCCCCATTTAAAACACGGATCATCATTCTATCATTCGTTGCAGCCCTAATTTTAAAGAACTGTTAGACATTTGAGACATATTTTCATTTTTCCTCCCCTGCAAAAGTTTTGCTGCATGGCAAATGGCTAGATTCTTATTTCAAACTCCTTCATTCCAGAGAAATTCTGTTTCTCAAGACCTGCCTTATTTTAACTTGCCTAGTTTTTGCCTGACGTGCAAACTCTGGATACATTGTATTTTTTTCCTATAATGAAGCCAACAGAGTCTAATGGGTTACATTGAATAGATCAACAATTAAATAAATTATTTTAATATACTATAACCAGTCTTCTTTATTGGATTTGCTTAATGATATTAAATAATGCAGATGTTGCAACTAGTAATACTTATGCCTCTACAGATGCCATTTTACCAGCAACAACTTTTGTTTATTGTAAAGGTTAGGGTACTTATTGGGCTTACCCTCTGTGATACAGTTCACACTTTAATTCTGCAGATTATATGTTACCTGATGGGGATGATCTAAAGAATTAAAAAGGCACAACCCCAAACAATTTTTTTGTTGAAATATAGGTCTAGAAATCAAGACAACCTATCGTGCGAGTACTTTTACTTTTAATACTTTAAGTAAATTTGAAAGCAAGTACTTTCTTACTTTTACTTAAGTAGGATTGTTAATGCAGCACTTCTACTTTTACTTGAGTATATATTTTGCTGGTTATCTGTACCTTTACTTAAGTACTGAACTTCAGTACTTCCTTCACCACTGCACGCAAATAGCCAGATTTGGCTTCTGCGCAAAGGGGTTAATTAATGAATGTATAAATGGGCAATTCCATGAAAAGATCAACCTCGGGGTCAAAATTGAAAATGCTTCTCATGATTTACATTGGTGTATTAACAGAAAGTGCATAGTCTAAAGATTGTGAAACTGCAGTTTCTTTTAAAATATTTTACCCCATCATCATTTTAACCCTTTTAGTGTCGTGGAGTTGAAATGGACAAAAAGTTGCTCTTTTGCCACTGAACATTAAATATGCCTAAAACACCGAACCAGATAGTGTTGGGGAAAAAAACTCTGCATTTTAGCCTTCATTAAGGGTCATGTCTTTAAAATATAGAATGAAGCTGTAAGTTGTTTAACATTTTTGTGGTAATTAAAGCCCTTCTTCTGGCGCATACCGAAGATGTCATGTGTGTTACTTTTATGTAGGCATGGGCAATACAAATGAACAAAATGACAACATTTCTTGAGTTGTTGAGAACAAAGTTTTTATTATTTTTTAATGATTTTTTGCAGGTAAGTACAGAAAATATAGACGAATAGTTTGCCACAAGTCCAACGCCTTTACAGGAAAGGGTCTCAGAGCCACAGGGCCCCAAAAATGACTGATTTCGGCATTTTTCAACAAAACCCATTGAGAAAATTGGGGGGTGAAGCCTGAGGGCATTTTCGAAAATACAGTCTATTCAGAAATAAACCAGGCCAAATTATCCATTAGGGTATCCTATCAGAAATAATTGATGCTAAAGTCATCTACCCCTTTTCTGAAGTATAGCAGCGCCCCCTAGGCCTTTTATAATGGAAAATGCCTTGAATTTCACCCAATTATGTTCAACAAACATTAGGTTTTGCATTGATATTAAAAAATGGTATGAATGGGTTCCCTTTGAAGTTTTTTTTGGATCAATGGCCTGCAAAAATGTCAAAATTATCGGTGGGAGGGCAAACATTAACTCTACTCGCCCATTACTATCTAAAATGCAGTGAAGTCGCTGATGCCGGCAGTTGTTTGCCCTCCCACTGCTACGAGATGAATCAAACGTTCCCCCTTCAATAACCTGTGGTGATTTAAAAAAAAAACTTTTCACTGTTTTTTACTATGTCCATATACCCTCCCATGATAGTTTCAATGAGCTACTGTGAATAATTCATAGTAAAACACAGTGACGTGCAGTCGGAAGTTAGTTTGGTGAGGCAGAAACCTCCCCTTTGCTTGATTAGAAATCAGATGATTAACTAGTTTAGTAAGACTATTCGGCAGAATGACGGGCCAGTTTAAGTTTCATGCGGTTTATTACTCAGTACTTGAACCTGAAATGCTCACTAGACAGCATATTTGCGCGTACTTGCTTCCAGGAAGCCGAAGCAATGTCATCAACAAATATTAAAACAGTTCAACTTATGCAGAGTTCAATGCTTAATCAATATACAATGTATTCTCCTTTAAATACATGCTTTTACATCCAAACAAAAAGCGGGCGCTAATTTTCAGTCTTCTTTCATAATCCGATTAACAAAATAGGGCTGGGTATTGCCACTGATTTCCTGAATCGATTCGATTTTGTTTCACAAGGTCCCAATTCGATTCGATTTCCGATTTGATTCGATTCGATCCAATATCGATTCATTGAAGGATATTTCAATGAATATATTGCTTCAGTACCTCTTTTGCTTGAATATGAAAGGGAGTCTTGGAGAACTAATGGCAGAAATTATACTTTCAGTTGAATTATTAATAAGAAACCTTCTAGCTAGGCACAATATTTCAAATATTAAAGTTCACACTAAAAAGTGACCCCAAACTTGTTTCCTGAAAATACTTTTTATTGACCAACACATTTGATCAATCAACATAATAAAGTGCAGCATAGACTTAACAGTCAGTAGACTATTATTCTCTGAAACTGGGTCAATATTACATGCTTCACTTTGCAAGTTCTTTTTCCAGTAAATGTTATTGAATTTAAACCAATATCCTTGCCCAAAATACCCCACATGGACATGTTCGACTGTACAGAAATAAATATTACTATACATTCAACAAAGAAAATAATATTGGATTTTTTTATTCGAAAACTGGTTGAAATGGTGGACGAAAATTGGCACGTTTTATCACTAAACTTCCACCCGACGCTGTTATTGAAAATATATCTCCCAACACATGTAGTTGAGCTTAAAATAAAGATCTGATACCGAAATTTATATTCAACGTTGACTTTGTTCTCTCATCATTACTTGTAGCTTGAAAATCCGGCCTCAATTTACCGTTCCGTGCGTAACCAGTCGTGTCCACTGCAGTTACGTACGGATCACAGTACATTTTAACCGTCAACAGGTAGTTTCACATTTGCAGCATGTTTTCTATCAATGAAACACTGCTCGATGTATATTTATATGACACGTAGTCAAAATACCTCTACCTGCAATTAACTTATTTATTATTATCCGTTACGTCGGGAAATTTATTACTTAAGTATTTTTTTTGAGGATTTGTACCTGAGGTTTTTTTTTTTTTTTTTAACTGGGACTTTTACTCTACTACATTTAAAAGATAAAAAGTATACTTTTACTTCATTACTTTGACACTGGCCACTTCGCTACTCGTTACAAATTAAAATATGAATGTAATTCATCATTTAAGGATTATCTGGATTTGGCGTGTTCGAGAGGAACAACGGTGCTCGGCAGGGTATCTCAAGCGCCTTGTGCAGACGTGTCCGCCAGCAGACATGGAGCTGCAAATTTATGCATGCAGAACAATATTGTATCACTAGATGGCACTCCCGGATCAGTTATTGAATATTCACAAGCAAGATGGAAATGCAACAATAAAAGATTGATCTTTGAATAAAATGAATCGATATCGAAAATTTAAATAAAAAATCGATCTGAATCGGAAGTCGATTTTTTTTTAACCCAACCCTATAACAAAATGTTTAACCGATATACAGAATTACCGAGAGCCGAGAATTTTTCCTAATTGATTATTCAGATTTCCATCCTTGCAGTATCGAATTGAAGCGTATACGTGAATGAATCTTGTGACCGGTGGGCTTCAAAGGCCTGGCGTCAGTTTATTCCTTGGTATATTTTACTGAAACTTCACAAATAGGGTCACAGGATATTCTGTCAACAAACTATGTAGGGTAGAGTAAAAATATACTCACCTTTCTTGCTATTGTTGAGAAGAAATCACGGTGAACTCGCGACGAACTTCACCAACTTCTGTCGAACTTATTTCACATCCCCTGGAGGTCTAGCCTGGACGAACAGACTCATCATTTCTCAAATTAGATGGCTGTAAGCAAATCAGGGCCGTAGCTGGGATAAGACGTCGGCGCGGGCTATTTGAAATCTACCTCTTAAATGGTTATTTTTGCCTCGCCGTGCACTTGAAAATTTGTAAACACGGCGCAAATTGAGGTCACACATTCATCCAACGGGCAAACAATAGCTCTGTTCAAATCGCGTTTTTGGCCGTAATACGCAGAGTTCATGTATGAAATGCGGGTATCCTATTGAAAAGGTTGCTTTTAATCAAACCATGGTGTTCTTTTTGTATGAAAATGGTATTCACGTCATTTTTTATACGTTTTCTGAGGCTTGTTTACCGCCCCAGTTCAGCTGTTACACATTCCATTAGAGTTTATGCAGAGCGTTGCCCATGCCTATTTTATGTTAAGAAGTTTTGTTTTTATAAGAAATATTTAATTGATCTCTGAGCTAATCTATCTTTTCTTATAGGTTTCCATGTCTTATAATGTTAAAAGGATAACAATTGGAAATATTAACCCCCTCACTGAGAAAAAGGGTAACACACGTGACATGGTAATACATGTGACACGACCTGCCGAGAACACTAAAGGCCAAGTGGCGGCAGACCAATGTTAAAACTACATTGACAGTCAATAAAAATGCATCAATTCTATCATTGGTAAAATATATACCCATGATGATCATGGAAAAAGTTTGAGTACAGATATATCCACTGTGTCAATTGTTAATGGCCCGACGACTGAGGTGATTGCATTTAACGCTTCAGCAGTTGTACGATCAGCAGTTACTTAATCAGCCCATTTTTTCTACAACGAAACAAACGCATGCGGATACTTTACTGTAGACAAATTTAACAAGAGCATTAAAATGGAAGGGAGTTTGTCCATTATTCACTTCAATAGTAGGAGTCTATATGCAAACTTTGACCAAATAAAGAATACCTTTTTTCATTTGCTAATCCGTTCAACATCATCGTATCGGAAACTTGGATTAAAGAAGAAAAGGACAAGGACTTCTACATGGAGGGTTACAACCGTGTGTAAGAGCAGACTGAATAAAGCTGGTGGGGGTGTTGGACTATTTATTGATGAGGCCATAAACTTCCAGGTACTAGAATGCAAATCAAATGTTGTGGAAAATGTAATGGAATGCCTTACAATTGAGATTCCTAGGTTGAAAGGTAAAAAATACGGTTATTTGTTGTGTGTGCAGAGCACGGATTAAACAATTGATGTTTTTAGTAAATGTATGGGTGAATTACTGCGCCAATATGAACCAGAAAAATGTTTTTATATGTGGGGACTTTAATATTGACTTGATAAATCCAAATAATAGCTCTATAATAGAAGATTATATTAACACCATGTATGCCATGGGTATGCAACCATTAATTACAAAACCAAGCAGGATTACTAGGCACAGTGCCACCTTGATAGATAATGTGTGTACTAATGTATTAGATTCTGAAATATTAAGTGGCATCTTGATAAATGACATTACTGATCATCTACCAGTTTTTTGCTATTTGTAACTGCAAATTAGATATAAGGGACCAGGCTAGATCAAAAACCCTGGAACACACAGAAATCAGAATTAAAAAAAGCGAAAAAAAAGGCTAAAGAAACTAGAATTAGATATGTTGAACCAAACTCCTGTATGATAAACACTGTCTAGCCAAAACAACTAACAAACTGAAGCAAAACAAAGAGAGAAGACCTTGGGTTTCAAAGCACTGGCAATGTACTCATGACCTAAGAGGCAGAATGTTGTTGTAAACTAGAAGGGTCAAATCAACTCGGAGTGAGCACTCCTTATCTGTGGCTGGAGTCAGTGCATGGAACATACTTGAAGACAATTTTAGAATGGCAGACAATCTGAAGGAATTTAAGTATCTTTTGAAATGTGCATGTTTGAATAACTATAAACTTATCCAACAAAATGGCATTGGATAACTTAAACGGAACCATAACGGGCATAAACAATAGGGGTTGTTTATAGACACTCAGCTATATTGTGATTAAAATTCTTCATGATGTTCATAAATCTCTATGATTTTATGTTGTGACGTTTAAATCGTAGTGTAAATGGACACTCAGCTCTGTTGTGATTTATTAATCTTTATGATATCTTAACCATAATCAAACTGTTTTTCTGGGAGTTGGGGGCGGACTTTGACAAAGCGATTTCGCTTCTCCCGCGAATTCTTTTCGTCATGATACATGTTGTGTTGAAATTGTCATGGAATCGACTGTACAATCATGCAAATGAAAAACAAATAAAAATAAATAAAATTGTTTTGAATTGATAGTTGGTCAAAACGTATGGATCCACGAAGTTTGTGACAGATAAGGTCCAACGAAAAGCAGAACCCAAAAACAGTTTCCAAAACATGAAATTGACTGTGCTGTGATTCAGACATGAAATTGACTGTGCTGTGATTATCACATGAACGTCACTTTTATTGCTGTCACATCATTCCAACAGGATAACACACGTCTGCGCCTATCGTTTTTCCAACCAGTTTAGATGAAACCACGCCCACTTCGCCAGTACGGAAGCCTCGAAGGCAGAGCCATGTAGAGTGAGAGTCGCGTCAACGGAAGTCCAAAATTCTTGATCGTCACGTGGTTCATGGAGACTGCAAATAGTTCCAGGAAGTTATTGGCGGTCAATTTAAATGCGTATGTCAAATAGGCTAGATGGACTCATAACTGTGATTTTCGATAATTAGTAGTCAGTAAATAGCGTTATTTCTGTCTTGTTGACATATGTTAGGCTTGAGTTAACGTTAGCCGTCTAATCTAAGTGACATCTACGTTAAACAACCGCGAAAAAGCTACATTTCACGGTAGAATGGTGAACATTTGCACCCAATATATGCACTATTCAAGCAGTTTTAGTGCCTTAAAAGTATTAAAATAATCGAATTACTAAAACAAGTTTTTGTCATTTTAAAGAGTGTGTTCTGTTGTTGATTGCTTTGAATTTTTTTTTTTTTTTTTTTTTTTTTTGTCTACAATGGAAGTTTCATCCCATCCTAGTGTTCTGATAAATGCAGAGGGAGGGGAAGGAAGGTTTCAAAATTCGGTTTGATTTTGTCATTTCTTTAATTGTTTGTGGTTTTAATAATCCCAAGGAAATTGAGGACCTAAGTAATCAATTCAATAATGACTCATTTAATCTTCGTGACTTTCAGAGAGGACAGAAGACCGACAGGTGTCTATCAATGATTATAAACTGAAAGCACAATGAGTCACTGGATTACTAGCAGCAGCTAATAATGTTAAGTGTGATATCTTAGAAAATGCATCGCAAATAATTAAAATTTATCTGTTTACAATTCTTATGCACCCCGCACTTATTACTATTCATTGATGCATAAATTCAAATAACTTTGTTGTTGACTTTTTGCACAAAGAAGGTATAAATTTATCTTAGACTTGCATGTACAGAAATGTTTTTTATTTAAGGGGTTCATTGAACACACCACGTCCAGACAGAACAGGACACATTGAAACACTCATTCATATCATTATACACATACAGACACTTACATTTCATGTATCTTGTGTCCTTTTCATTTTGCACTTATATGCTGCAATTACTTCATGAAAAGGAAATCTTGAATAAACTCAGCAACATGAATGGCATATCAAGGAGTTTGTCTGTGCCCTTTCCTCCATGTTGTCCTTGTATTTAGTCTCCACCATGGTTTGCTGTGCTGCGTGGGGATGCTCCGATCGCAGGGGGATTGAGTACAAATGTACAGTTTCTCCAGTGACGTGGAGAAGAAGAGAGCGAGTGCGCTCCTTAACTGGGAGGAGCGAGCCTCGCTAGTGATCTAGTGTGAGGTGGGAGCTAATACTGCGAGATGGGAGCTGGTACTGTGAGGTGGGAGCTAGCTTGGGAGAAAATCCGCCCTTCCCATTCCTAAACTGAGAGCTGCCAGCTTATACTTTGAGCTGGCCGGGAGGATTGCGAGGTGCAAACAGGAGAGAGATGAACTCGACTTTCCTCCCTATTTTAATGGAAGTTCGACCATCACCACGTATTTTGTGAGATTTCATTAAGTATGTGCTCATGTTTGTTTTATGATGATGGCAACATCTTCCATAATGTGTATTCATGTTAGAGATCCTCTCATATTCATCCTGTCTACTTATTATTGGCCACAAAATGCACGGTGCGGATTTCACCGTACATCCCGTGTTCTATGCACACTTGAACAAGGGAAATAAAACAAATGTGGCTCATATTGAATGCAATACATTTCTTGGAGCCTCAGCAAAATTATTGGTCTTATGTCTCAGTCTTTATCAGTTTCATTTTTATCTGATCCATACAAATAACACATGCAGTATATCGTCTTAGTAAAAGCGTAAAACGTATGATGAATTATCCTAAAAAATGGAGATTCCATGGCACATTCGTAGCTTTATGGGGTTTAGGAGGAAGCTCGCAAAATATGCGGTGATGGTGGAGCTCCTAATTGAAGGTGGAGGTCCCTGTGCAATTGGGAGGAAAGTTGAGCTTGTTTATCTCCAGCTTGCACCTCACAGTCCTCGTACCTCGAAGTATAGGCTGGCAGCTCTAAGGTTTGGACTGGGAGGAGCGTGTTTCCTCCCAAACTAGCCCCTGCCTCGCACTAGCTCGCCAGCAAGGCTCGCTCCTCCCAATTTGGGAGTGCACCCCTACTGGAGAAGAGATAAAAACTGAAGACTCAATTCAGCAGGAGCAATCTATCAATCATTAAAAATTACAACAACAACAACAAAAATGTGAGGTAATCATATGCAGACACTGCACTTGCACTTTTTAACAACCAAAGACAACACAATTTAGAATCTTATTGTCCAGTTTATTAAGAATAAGGAACAGGAAAGGCTTGCACAGCTTAGAGAGTTAAGACTCTAGGTGCAGGGTGAGTGTCGTCTGTCCCATTGCAGGGAGTCCTCTGCCTCTTACGGAATCCCCTGCAGTTCCTCTGCTGAGGGGGGGGGGGGAGAAAAGACAGGAAAAGGGTTAGACACACCCATATAGGCTTGAATGGGAAATTGTGGTGAGAGATGAGGTGTGGTCTTTGTTTCCCAACTGAAGTTATTGAACTTAATTAGTTGTGATCAACAGCTTTTGCTGCTGATGTTTAACAAAGTATGGTACGTGGCATCAGTTACAGATGTGGCAGGAATTTGTATAAAGTTGGATCATGTTCTTTGCAGTCTTTCAGATAAGTAATACAGTACAGCTCAATATTTTTGGTATGCAGGTAGCATTCCCTACTTAGCCTTCTGTGCTTCCTTTTCCAACATTTTTTTTTTTTTTTTGGCCAATTTAGCCAATACGTTGTTTTCAGTCTTCTATTTGGTCCTCCAGCTTCCCTCTCTCTTAATCATCAATCCAAAATTGGCTGAGCAGCAACATAATATTTACAGGTAATGGTCAATAGAAGGTCAAATCCTAAAACATTCAAACTATAAATTACGTTTTAGTTTACTGTATAGACGGAAAAAAAATCGCTCCTTCGATCAATATTAATAGCGATGTATCACAGCAAACAATGGCTTTCTTATTTCTCATCGCGTAATGTTAACTTTATTATTATACTTGCTAACGTTGGCTACCTTGTACTCAAAGAAAACCTCAATTCACCTCCACTACTATAGCCAGTCTGATGTTATATTAACGTTACTTCTCTAAAAATTCACTCCCACTCTGCGAAAAATATAACTTTGAGAAGCATTTTTTTCCTCTAATTTCGCGACGTTGGATGCAATGACATTGAGAGAACGGAGCTGCTGCTCATGGTTACCACTAGTAACTGCATCGCTAACTGTACCTAGCTAGTATCCCACCATAAATATCTCCACAATCGTGAAGTGGATAATCCAGTAAAATGCTTTACTGCACGTGTTAATTTAATTCAGATGTGCTGACAATACATAGTCTAAGTCTTTAAACGTCTTACCTTTTGAAAGATCATCGTGAACGGTCCATTCCGCTTCCACTCAGCTGCTTGACTGGTCTACAACGCTAACTTCCGGGAACTATTGGGAGACTCCACGACCTGCCATTACTGTGAAAAAAGTGGGCCATTGGAGTCAGCGAAGTTGAGGCGACTCGCTATCTACATGGATCTGCTGGAAGGGTGCTCGTGTTGGCTTCCGTATTGTGGAAGTGGGCGTGATTTCATCTAAACTGGGTTGGAAAAACGATAGGCGCCACACGTCCGCATACTGCACGTGTCACCACTGCGCTCCTGGTGGCTGAAAATGTCAATGTGATGCCCTGGCCTGCATATTCCTCAGATCTCCACCCCATTGAGCATGCGTGCAACATCATGAAATGGTGCCTAGCAATACGCAGTCCACATCCACTCAACAGAAACCAGTTGATCCAGGCACTGCAGGAAGAGTGGGGAGCCTGCGGCGACTTGTGGACAGTATGAGGCGTAGATGCACCTCCCGCATCAATGCTGCAGGTGGACACACTCAGTATTGAAGCCTGCAGGAGTCATCTGTCTTTGCCTGATGGGTCACAACTGATTACGTAATGAACAGTGACCATGCTCTTTTGATTTTGGCTCACGATAATCTGAATTGCTTGTTTAATGTTTACTGCAGCATTTAACCACATGGTATGTCACTACCTGATGAATTAGAATACTGTTTCTGACATTAAGTGATGTGTTTTTATTGACTGTCAGCGTACATTGGTTTTACAAAGAACTTTTTAGTTTTGCTAATTTCAAGTAGATAGCAGCATCAGCAGTCTTTTGTTTTAATGATGTCATTTCCTTTTCTGGAAGTTTCTTTTGAAATGAAGATTTTATCAATTGAACTTTGAAATTCAATTACCAATCCACAGTTGTCTCAAGTTTTAGAGAGCCATTGGTAAGTAGCATTTGATTACTTCATTTAATAAATGTTCATAGAATCCTAAGAAAAGTATATTTCATGTAAACAACAAACAGTTGTTTGAAAATTAAAACTGATTTAAATGCAAATGATGCTGTATGTGATGTACATGGAAGCAAAAGCAGATGAATCATGTCTATACTCAATGCTCTTGCTTTTGTGGTACAGAGAGTGTTTTCTTGTCCTCGAGCAATTATTTTCCCATTCCTACATGCCTATGGTTGGTTGCTCCATCATTGCTGCATAAACCCAACTGTAGCAAAAGTATGTATTGGCCCAAGTACAGGCCCACCCAAATTGCCAGGTTAATTTTCTGGTCATTGTTAAATTTGGATTATTTCAGACATGTCATTCATGTCAGATGGGACTGGCTAGTAAAACAAATAATGTGAGAAATGAAATAAGCAATGAAATAATAAGAAGTGTCTTAAATATGATTGCAGTACATTTCAGGTATGCTGAAATGAACCCCAGCAGAAAAACGGAAACGTTATTGTGATCATTTGAAAGCCCAAAACAAGTATGATGCGTCTGAATCTTTGCAAAAATGTTCTTGATTTTAGTAGTCTAAGGCCAAATCCTCTTCTCTGAAAGAAAAATGTTCTTTGTAGTTGATGGCATTGATAATTCTTTCTGTATTTGTTTGAGTTTCAGAGAATGTCACGTGTGTTACCTGATATGTCACGTGTGTTACCACAATAAACTGCCAAAATTTTGAAAATCATTTCATTTTTTTATTTCATTGAGTGTCACATTTACTGGGTCATTCACCCATGTATGGCTCCATATCATCAAAATTAAAAAAGGCCAACGCACTTCAGAGTTATTTAATAAAACTGGATGCGGTGAGAAGTTGTTCCAAATTGGCGTCACGTGTGTTACCACACATTTTGGACCCTTTCTCAGAAATTTTACCTACTGGAAAACCATAATGGGTGTAAGTATAAAGGGTGACTAAAAAGGTATCCCAGAAGAGCGAAATCAATATCCACTATCATTTCATTAACACTACGGAACCCAGCAAATGTCTGTAAATGTCACGTGTGTTATCATGGAATTGCCCAAATAAATAAATAAACCTGGAAACTGGCAGTGCAATGACTCCACTTGGGAAAAAAACAATTTATCTCTTAAAAAATTTCACCCTTTATTTCCAAGTGTTTACACCAACTTTCTTTGAATATTTATTAAGTTATTTGTTCATGGTGTCTTTTTATTATCCCCCCAGCATATAATGTGGGGGGATATTGTCATCAGTACGTCTGTCCATCTGTAATCATTTTGTTTCCGGAGCAGAACTCAAATACCGTTCAATATGTTTTTCACGAAACCTGCTGTGCGAATAAATCGGGTCCTAGACTGGTACCTTTTGATATTTTGGGCTTTCTGAAATTATTTATGTCCGTCCGTCTGTAATCATTTCTTTTCTGGAGCAGAACTGTAATACCGTTCAATATTTTTTGATGAAACTTGCTCTGCATGTTAATTAGGTCCTAGACTGGTGCCTTTTGATATGTTGGAATTTCTGAGATTAGGTATGTCCGTTTGTTCCTCTGTCTGTAATTGTTTCGTTTCTGGTGCGCAACTCAAATGCCATTCAGTAATTTTTAACAAAACTTGCTGTGAGTATTAATCAGGTCTACACTACACAGGTGTTTTTTTTTTTATATATTTTGGGATTTTGGAGATAAGGTATGTCTGTCCATCCATCTGTGTCATCATTTTGTTTCCAGAGCAGAACTTGTATAATGTTCAAAATGAAACTTGCTCTGTGTATTAATCAGGTCCTAGACTGGTGTGTTTTGATATTTGGGATTTCTGAGATTAGATTGCAGGGGCCTGGGGGATGTGTCATCTCCTGGTGACTCTTGTTTTTCTCATCCATCTAGGATTTTAAAGATTTCATACCTAATGACTTCTACATGAAGAATACCACCTGGGATGACGTTTGTCTTTGGGATCCTTCGTTAGTTAAATTCCAGGTGGGTTGCATGTTCTCAGCCAGCCTTGTGCTAAACATTTATCATCTTTGTCTGAATGTAATTGTTCACACATTAATTGTAAGCTGTCAGTTATACTTTGATATTTGGAATTTGCATTGTGTGAACCAAACTTCAGGGCACTAGTTGTCCACTAAACACCTCAACACACTAGAGGTTATTGGCCTCTCTCTGATGGTCACTGCTTTAATTATTATTCTCTGCCCAGATCAGAACTCCATGATTACTTTTTCGGTCACACTTTTGATGAAGTGTTGCTCATAAAGCAGGGATTGCGCTAGCCGGTCGCCACGTTCGCCAATGAGATTAAAAATAGTTTGGGTGGCGATAATATTTTTTTTTAGTCTTCGCCACAGTGGCGAAGGCCATATTTTCTCCTACTGGTGATTAAGTATCATTCTGTGGCGAGTTCAATGATTTCAGATCAAGTTAGTCGAACACATCGAAGTGCAGAAGTCGGGAAATCATTCCCGTAACTGTTGGCGAGAGGGTCTGATTGAATGCTGGCTCATTATCATAAACAATTTCCTTAGCGGGGCCGACTCGCTGTACATACATCGCCTCTGACATTGCACACAGTATTCCCTATCAGGGAGATTAATTTAGGCCTCCCAAGAGCCGAAACACCTTGTCGAACTCCGCCCGTATGATAGGAGCAGTGGCGGCTCGTGAACTGGCAACAGGAGAAGCTCAAACAATCCCTTAAAATTAATGATTGGTCATGACCCATTTTCAATCATTCATATAAATTACCATTACAGAAACTCCAAAAACTCTCAACATTATCAGTTGTGGTCAGTTTTCATTAATAATGCATACCTGTCAACTCTCACGCATTCTGTGTGTTCAAGTGGCATATTTACGTTCCTCTGCTGTCGCAATTATTCCGTCAACGCGTCAGTAAGAGATTCTCACACGGAATTGAAGTTCTTATGCATGGAGGGCTTGCAAGTAATAGAATTTCATAAAGACGTTTCAGATGATCTTATTTCATTTAAACGATCATGAAACTCATGCATTGCTTCCAAGCCATGAGTAAAGAAAAGCGCGAGAAGTCCGGAGTCGTAATCGGTATGCGTTATAAATGAAAACTGGCCACATCTGATAATGTTGAGAGTTTTTTAGTTTCTGAAATGGTAATTTCAATGAATGATTGAAAACAGGTCATGACCAATCATTAATTTTAAGGGACTGTTTGAGCTTCCCCTATTGCCAGTTCATGGGCAGCTGCTGGAAGTGATTGCAGTTGCGTTCAACAATTTTAGTTTCGTTACTTTCCTTGGTTACGGGAGGAAATTGTATTGCTCATGGTGCCGCGAGGCTGGCTAGAAAAACAAGCTAGCTCAACGGAAAGATTGCTCAAGGATCCCTAAAAAGAATGAGTTTGAAAAACACCAGAAGATTCATGATCATCAGTGAAAGTATAATATTTCTTTGATTTCTTCAGAATTGTCTGACAGGCCACTCACCACTGGCATACTATTGTACATGTCATAGTGTATCATATACAACGATTGTCTGTTATATCCCCTACCAAAAACAGTTACCTATTTTTGCCAGTACCAATGATACGTTGCAAATTCATGAATTATTTTAATTTCCAATCTTGTCCCCGAGGTTTTACTATGCTAGTCACACCATATTGTGCAGTTCCCTGAATTAATTTACGTGGACAAGACTGGATAGGTGTCAATTGACCCATTTTTTACAAAGCACAGCTGACTGGCTTAATTCATAGAATGGGATTACATACAACATGTCTCCAAAAATGTACCAATGTGTTATCTTAACTTGGGGATGAAAAAAGGCTAAACTAAGTAATGCCTCACCACTGACTGTATGCCTTGTATTAAAACCAGGGTTGGGACCAAGTCATCATGCCCAAGTCAAATCAAGTCACTGGTCATTAGCTCAAACTCAAAGCAGACGAGGGAGAGCAATGAGGAGTGAAAGGGGGCAGGGGAACAAATTAGACAATGAGCTTACTAATTAACAAGCAGAGTGGGGAAAGCTGAAAGCGTTAAAAGCTTAGATACATTTAGGATCAGAAAGGGGTCAATGCCAACATGAAATGCAGCTCATGGCTCTCTCAGCTTTGCCCACTCTGCTTGCTAATTAGTAAGCTCATTGTCTAATTTGTTCCCCCGCCACCTTTCACTCCTCATTGCTCTCCCTCGTCTGCTTTGAGTTTGAGGCAATGACCAGTGACTTGATTTGACTTGGACATGATGACTTGGTCCCAACTCTGACTAAAACAAAGGAATTAAATTGCTTCTGCCTTTTTTATTCATTATCGTGCCTATATATATATATATATCTGCCTTAATTCATCTGAAGTATTATTCCAAAGGTAATGGGGAACCTGTGGAGCTAGAAACTTAGATGGCAGCACCAGTATAGTAAGGGCAAGTCCAATTCCTTTTCCTTTAAAATTTCATTTTGTTGATTATTTCAAGAAAAACTACCATAATTGAATTAAGACTCATTCCAATTACACATTTTGCGTGATTTCCCCATGTAGAGTAAATGTGGCTAACAGTTTTTGGACCTGGTTAGCCACAGTGCTAACAGACCTCTGATGTGGCTGAAGAAATGGAGAGTTGGGTAACCACAGTGGCTAACGCATATTTCAGGCTAGTGCAACCCCTGCATAAAGGCTTAATACAGAATTATAATGCCTTCATAAATGTGACATAAAATCTTCATACGTTATACATAAGCAAATGTCATGCTTTGTAAAGGGTGAAGTAACACATCCTTTTTCAGCGTGTGATGCCAGATGTGACAATGACAATGTCACTTAGCTGACAATGTCACCCTTAATTGCATTTAACCACTAGCAAAGTGACATTGTCAGTTATATCACATCTGGCATTGCATGCTGAATAAGAATGTGTTATTTCACCCTTTACAAAGCATGACATTTGTTTATCTATGATTTATGAAGACATTTGGTCTCATTTATGAAGGCATTATACTTGCTGTATTAAGCCTTTATGAGCAGCACTTCAGCTAAAGTGTGACCCTTTTTTTGTGTTATTCCATTATTCCTTTTTTGAGGTAGTCTTAGAATCCAGCCAATTGTTGAACAAACATCCTGCATTAGTGAGTGAATGATTTCCTCTTATATTCTGTATCATATAAAATCTGTCGAGTTGTTAAATTGATGCTGTAGCTTATCCTTGCTTTTTCCATCATGGTTGGGTGGCCCAGGACTACAGGTCAAAGCCGTTCTGCTGTTCCGGGTGTCCTTTCTCCTCCAACTTCTTCTCGGCCTACAAAAGCCACTTCCGCAATGTGCACAATGAAGACTTTGAAAGCCGAATATTACTGAACTGTCCCTACTGTACCTACAATGGGAACAAGCAGACCCTGGAGACACACATCAAGCTGTTCCACATGCCTAACAATGTTGTTCGGCAAGGTATGGGCAGCACACAAGCTGGGTTAAAGGATGCAACACGTCTGGATGTCAACCAAAAGCTCCGGCCAGTTGACAGCATTGAGCAGGCAGTGTACTATTGCAAGAAGTGCACTTACAGGGACCCGCTGTACAATGTGGTGCGCAAGCACATTTACAGGGAACACTTTCAACATGTGGCTGCACCTTACATGGCCAAGCCTGGGGAAAAGTCTACCAATGGAGCTCCAGCTGGGAACCCAAGCTTGGGCCGCGAAGATGCCCTCCATTGTAAACGCTGCCTTTTCATTCCTCGTTCGTATGAAGCACTGGTGCAGCATGTCATTGAGGACCACGAACGCATTGGCTACCAGGTCACTGCCATGATTGGCCACACCAATGTGGTTGTGCCCAGGTCCAAGCCCATCTCACTGCTCTCGCCAAAGACTCAGAACAAGGGAATTCTGGGAGTGACACAAAAGGGTGCTCTGGTAACCTCCGGTGTCCGACCTCTTTCTGCTCCGCAGCTGAGTCGGATTGTTATCCCCAAGGCTGGCCCAAACTCAACTGGGCTGCTGTCTGGGGTTCATCTAAAGCAGGGGCCATATGCGCTCAAGAGTGGGAACATGACACAGAACTTTTCTAGTGGAGGCCAGCAGGTTCGCATAACATTGCCCGGCAATGCACAGGTTTCTGTCCCACAGCAGTCTCATACAGTTAAGCAGCACCTACCGAGTGGTAATATTCACAGCCCTGGGGCTGTTGGGTTGGTGGAAGGACGGGGCTTACAATCAGGGACCTCCTCCTCTTCCTCCTCTACACTCAAGCCTGGGTCACTGCCTTCGCGAGTACAGGCTGCTGCTGCCACAGTAGCCTCAGTTGCAGCTAAAAAAGGAGGCTCTTCCCTTCTTGGTACTTCCTACACTCAGAAATGGAAGATCTGTACCATCTGTAATGAGCTCTTCCCCGAGAATGTGTATAGTGCACACTTCGAAAAAGAGCACAAAGCTGAAAAAGTACCTGCAGTAGCAAATTACATTATGAAGATCCACAACTTTACCAGCAAGTGTCTGTACTGCAATCGTTACCTGCCCAGCGACACACTTCTCAACCACATGCTGATCCATGGCCTGTCATGCCCCCATTGCCGTGCCACCTTCAACGATGTGGAAAAAATGGTGGCTCACATGCGTGTGGTCCATCCTGTCGAGGTTGTGGGTCCACGCACTGACTCCCCTCTCACTTTTGACCTCACTCTTCAGCAGGGAAACCCCAAGAATGTCCAACTAATTGTCACCACCTACAATATGCGCGATGCTCCTGAGGAGTCAGTTGCCTTTCACGCCCAGATCAACTCTACTGCGGCCCAAAACAAAAAGGCCCCTCCTAAAATGCCAGACAGCCTTGAAACACCTGTGAAGAGTGCTCCACAGGCTGCTGTACCATACAAGAAGGATGTAGGAAAGACTCTTTGCCCATTATGCTTCTCCATCTTGAAGGGCCCCATCTCTGACGCACTGGCACATCACCTGAGAGAGAGGCATCAGGTGATCCAGACAGTACATCCTGTGGAAAAGAAGTTAACTTATAAGTGCATTCACTGCCTTGGTGTCTATACTAGCAACATGACAGCCTCAACCATTACACTGCACCTTGTTCATTGCCGTGGCGTGGGCAAGACACAAAATGGGCAGGACAAGCCCAGTGCACCCCCGAAGGCCTCCCACCCAACAAGCGTTGCATCCCTTAAGCGTGATCTTGAGCATTCAGACCCAAGCTTCCCTAAGCGGCGGAAGGTGGACCAGGAGCACACCCCTGCGTGTTTTATGGAAAAGCCTGAGGAGCCAGTGGTCTTGGCACTTGACCCCAAGGGTCATGAGGATGACTCCTATGAAGCTCGCAAGGCTTTCTTAACAAAGTACTTCAATAAGCAACCTTATGCTTCACGGCGTGAAGTGGAGAAGCTGGCTGCCAGCTTGTGGCTGTGGAAGTCTGACATTTCCAGTCACTTCTCCAATCGGCGCCGGAAGTGCGTTCGGGACTGTGAAAGCAGAAAGCCTGTTGTCCTGTTTGGTTTCAGCATGCGTGAGGTCAACCAGCTCAAGCATGAATTGAAATTTGACCCCAAGTGGTTTTTTGTGAGCAAAGAAGAGGAGGAGAGCCGGACCTCTAAAACATCAATGGGGCGTTCAGCAGATTCCATCAACCGGCGTCTGGAAGAAAGTGTTGCTGCTGCCTTACTAAAGAAGGGCAAACAAGGTGTGAATGCAAAGTATAGCCAAGGGCTACACTGGCCTCATAGTGGTGAGGCTGGGTCCACAGGTGATGCTGGAAGAAATGACCAAAACAAGACAATCGAATGCACCTTAAGACCAAGAACTGAACAACCCTCCGAAACTATTGCCCTGGACTCAGACAGTGGGTCAGATGAGGAGTGTGTGGTGGAGGAGAGCAGAGAAAAACAACCTACAGAAAGAAGGACCTCTGGTGAAGAACTGGTGATGGAAGGAACTAATGAAGAAGCAGCACATGGAATTGGAGCTGGTACATCCGAGAGAAAGGAAGATGAAGTGAAGGAGAGCTCTGTGCATAATGACAGGCTTGACCTGGCAAAGAGAGTCTCGCCTCCACATAATTCACCATGCGGCTCAGACTCTGAAGAAGGCCCCTGGGCAAAGGAGACATCTTGTGAAAATGGGTATGGGCCTGCCAAGGAGGGAGACCGGCAGGGGAAAATGGAGGAAACAGTATCAGTGCTAGGAAAGAGCCATCCCTTTGGATGGCAGACCAATAGTAGCCAGGGCAAGGGAGAGGACAGGCAAGATGCTCTAGTGCTGGATCAAACAGCTGGAGGCAATGAGGCAGGGTCAGGGTTGCTGTCTGGAGGTGCTGAGTTCAATAGCCAACAGGCATGAGAAAGTGACACACAATTACACAAATACACTTGCATCCTCACTGACCATGCCCAAGCTCCACTACACCAGACCTCAAGACTTAAAATGGTCATTGGTGGCAAGAGGGAGTTGATATCGCAGGATCTTCCTTCTTGGAGTTCCCACAAGCCATCCAGCAACATAGCAAGTTACTGTAATGGGTAATTGCTTAATATTAATGTTCTAAATGGCAGGAATGAAACTGCATGTTTTCTGTGCTGGAAAACATGAAAATGCACCAACCAAATGGTACAAAAAAGTTTGCTTTGCCTTCCGATGACTTTCTTAAAAATATTTCAAGATTTACTTACTGAATTGTATATTTTGCCACATGGGGCAAAATGACATGCTACAAATTGTTAATAGTTAAAAGGATTAAAAAAGTTTAAATTCCAAATTTTTACATAGTCATACAGAATAATGGTAGTTAGTGTATATTTGTACAGTCTTATAGAACAGTTTGATGAGCTTCATCACTGTTATAGTGCATCCATGCAAATTTGCTACTTTTTGTGCACAAGCTAGATTCAGAAGTGAAAAAAATTGTCCACTTTCCCCTATGGATGAAAAGTGCTTTAGTGACTGGCATCTTTGTTTTTTCTTTTTTGTTACAAACTATAGTATTTTACAAAATAATGTATCTGTATATGATATGTAAAGGAACGTAATCCCTTGCTTTATTTCTTCGTTTTTGCGGTAAATTATAACTTCTGCATTAAGAATTGTATTTGTACAAACCCCCCTCTGTCTGTCATGGCATCAGTGCAAGAGAGGTTTTACACATTTCATTATTCCATAAGTATGTACTTGGTAGTCTAGACTGTTTAAAGCAGCCTTGACAGAGCTGTACCACTTTTGAATAGTTTCACTTTATAGGAAATTGACAACCGCCACCCCAGTGTTGTAAGCATTTCTCATTATTAATATGACTCACTGTATGTATGTTAATTTGTGATACTTTCATTTGTTTGTATTTTTTGTTTAAGCATTCCTGAACAATAAAGTGCTGTATTGTGCCTATTCTGGTATTCTCTTGGCTTGGTTTTTTTCCTCTGTACTGTAATCACAACTGGTGGCAAGCAATCAGGGTACCCCTTTAGTCTGAATACTTCAGTTGAAGCACTTCTGGGTCATTTCTATGCAAGGACATGGGGAAACCTCCACCAGTACCATAATCTTAAGGAATTCTGCATCTGCATTCTGGGCCCAGTGAATGCATGGGGTGATACAAGGGTGAAAGAAAATTTTCATGACCATGACTGACATCTTTTAATATGTTGAATGCACTAGAAACAAATCAGTGATTTCAAAATTTGTTATGACCTGTAATTAACCACTCCACAGATTGTGTTAACGAACATTATTTTTGGCTGGCTGATCTGGACATAAATTTGTGCATGACGCAAATTATTGTAGCCCCCTGATGGAGTTGGGCGGCTACTATTGATTCACGCTTGTTGTATGAATCGGGAAAAAGGCCCCAAAATCACTGTACCAGGTGCTCTTAGGAATGGGGCAAAGAATGTAACAAAAATCCGAAAAAAAAAAGTCTAAGGCACTCTGGTAGTGGAAAAAAGTAAAAAGCCTTTATTAAATGGCTAATGCATCGGCAAGATTAAAAAAGCGCACCTCCGCGTTGGAGGCCTTCATCAGGGTGACTAACCGTTTGTGAATCAAAACACCATTCATATAGATTAGGAAAGGAAATGACATCATGAGAAAAAACAGGTAAAACAGGTAAAACAGGATATATAAACCTGATAAACAACAATAAAGGCACAATATGTACATATTAAGGCAAGGAAAAAAAAACAAATACAAAAAAACTCACATGAATTTTGTACCACCCAGAAACACAAACATATATTATAAAAATGGAGAATAGTCTATTTCTTCATTTAAACCTAAATTCCATGGCCTTGAGCTGGAAAATCCAAAACGCTCCCGCAGACGTTGAAGATGATCACCCCCCCGAGATCTAAACCTCAATAGTTTTTGGGTTTTCAAAAACCTATAATGTTTAGCCATGGGATATTTGTCGGCTGTTCTGATAGCATAAACATGTTCGGATATCCTATCCCTGTCTCCGTTTAGTACGGCCTATAAAAAGCACCCACATACACACTCCAATCTGTACACGACTGTGGTGTTGCACTTTAAAATGAATTTAACGAGATGCGTCATAACACGAAATCCGTAAAGGTTTTAGATTTAAATGTATTGACATTGATTGCAGTTCCCACATGGGTAGTTGCCCAAGGGTTTGGAAAGCCAAATGGGTTTGGTTCTGGGTTCTATGTACCTCTTTCAGGGAGGGAGCCCGCCTGAAAGAGAAGGCTGGGGGGCTTTGAAAACAGTTTAAAGTGGAGTCACTCTCAATAATACTCCAGTTGCATTTTATAATGTCCCTAATTTGAGCTGCCTCACGCTTTTTGTCTCTGCAGCAAGACACACTGCTCCGCCAACTAATCATTTAATTTTTAGCGAGGAGAACTTTCACATTTTGTATGGACATGTGTTATACTTCACTTATGACACCTATCCATTTTGGTTGCCATGGCAACAGAATTAGCAAAATAATGTTTAAAAAAGGGGAGCAGTGGGCTTTCGGGGGCTACACCTGTGTGGTCGCGGCCAACCGGGCTGTCTAGTTTATTATACCAAAATTTAGTCAAAATGCATAAGTCATCTGTGAAAAACAAAGTTCACCTGATGATTTAATAGCTTATAGAGCCACCTTTAACAGCAATAACTCGAACTAATCATTTACTATATGATTTTCAGTTTCTCGCATTGTGATGGAGGAATTTTGGCCCACTCTTATTGACAACATTGCTTCAGTTCATTAATGTTTGAGGGCATTTATTTATGCAGAGCTCTCTAAAGGTCCTGCCACAGCATTTCATTTGGGTTTACAGTACCAGTCAAAAGTTTGAACACACCCACATTTTTCCTACAATATATGTTAAAGAAATAAGCAGCCTTTATTTTGCAAAAAAAAAAAAAGATCTAATTCTTAAATCCATCAAACTAACCACCATTTGTTATCTCATTTGCAGCGCATTCTCACATTTTTTTTTTTTTTTTTAACAAGGGCAGTCATATGACTATAATGAATTTGCAGCTGCACGGCTGTCTAACTTCCCGAAGACTTGCTGCACTTGAGGTGTGCTTTTCATCAACCTTTTCGCCCAATAAGTCCCAAAACCGCTTGACTTTAATTCGGCTGTTGGAAAATAGAAGGAGTTTATTTGTCTGTTTACTTTGCAAAATATGGCTTCTTTGAAAATTCCAAAATTTTGGACTCTATTCAATCAAGTAAATTATTCTCTTTTCACTTCTGTTTACCTTTTACAAGATTCCATGTGAGATTATATAGAGAAGTTAAGACATTTATATTTCTCTGAAAACAGTGCTGTGACATTAGCAAAGCTTGTCCAAACTTTTGACTGGTACTGTAGGTCTGGACTTTGACTTAGCCATTGCAATACCTTGATTTTTCTCTTTTCCAGCCATTCTGTCGTATATTTCCTAGTGTGCTTGGAATTAATGTCCTGTTGCATGACCCAGCTGCAGCCAAGCTTTAGCCATCATACAGATGGTTTCACTTTTGACTACAATACTTTGAATCGACCATGAACTCCTCTGTGTACCAATAACTACAAGGTGCCCAGGTCCTGTGGCTGCAAAACAAGCGCAAATCGTCCCTCCACCACCATGCTTGACAGTTTGTATGAGGTCTTTGTGTTGATACGCTCTGTTTGGTTTGTACCAAATGTGGCGCTGTGCATTATGGCCAAATAACGCTACTTAGGTCTTATTTGTCCAAAGGACATGGTTCAAGAAGGCTTGTTTATTCAGATGCAACTCGCAAACCTAAGCTGTGCTGCCATGTTCTTTTTGGAGAGAAGAGGCTTTCTACTGCCAACCCTGCTAAACAAGCCATACTTGTTCAGTCTTTTTTGCATTGTACTGTTGTGAACTTTAACATTTAGCATGCTAACTGAGGCCTGTAGAATTCTAGATGTAGTTCTCAAGTTTTGTGCAATTTCTCTGAGCATTGCGTGGTCTGACCTTGGGGTGAATTTTCTAGGACGTCCACTTGTAGGAAGATTGGCAACTGTCATAAATGTTTTCCACTTGTGAATAATCTTCTTCACTGTCAAATGATGGACTTAATTGTTTGGAAATGGCCTTATAATCATTCCCAGAATGATTGGCTGCAACAATTGCTTCTCTTAGGTGTGTTATAACATTACGTTAAGAGGGAAAGACATCAGCAATCATCTAAGTGCTCCAGACTGGCAAAGTGCCAAAATCTCTGCTTTTATAGACATGATGACACTGGCTGATCAGTTAATCAAGTGCATATAATCAATAACACCTGGCTGCTAAGTACCTTCTTAAAGTGCCAGGAGGCCGTAAAACTTTGTTTTGTCCATTCAAACAACTCACTATATGCAATTCATGTTGATGATTGATTCCCGGCAAGTAACTAATGTTTTGGAGAAATTCGCATTTTATTGTTAAAAAAATCTGCCGGCTTGGGAGTCTGAATCTTCCAAGAAACGTCTTCGGAAATCTTCAGAAGTCTTAGGGTGATGACGTATGCGAAGGGACTCGTAGGGATAATGGTTGCCATTGTTTACTTTGGATACGTTGTTGTTAGTTGAGTTTTTGTCGAGCTATAAATTGGAAGGACTTTGTCCCGAACGATCACACTAAGTCTACAGTACTCATTCTGTCAGCAGCTGGCCCGACTTCGTTGACCCAAATGATGTTGACTTCGCTCCGTCTGTGTTTCCCTCCAAATGAAAAGAGCTCACACCAACACAGGCTAGAAGGAAAGAGCGATCTGATTGGAGAAATATAGTTAAGGTACTGGTTGATATTAAATAAATCTGGTATTTTCTGGTATTAAAGAACACGCACAGGAAGAAAACCCCAAACTATTGATAAAGGAATTCATGACCTAAAAATCTCTCTGGACACGTTTAAGGACATTAGATTCCACGGAGTTCATCGCATCGGACCAAAAAACCCCAACAACGCACGCCCTCGCCCTATCGTCGCAAAATTCGAACACTTCAAACATAAACAACTTGTACAACATCAAGGCATTCAGTTGAAAGGCACAGACTTTGGATTTAATGATCAGTTCCCCCGCAAAATATTGGACAGACGCAAAATACTCTTTCCAAACAGAAAACGGCACATTCAAGAAGGTAAAAAAGCAGTCATTTCAGTTGACAAATTATTCAGTCAAGGCAAACTTTACAGAGACAGAAATATAACCCCTTGGCTTTTCTAACATTCTAGCTCTCTCCCTCTCCCTCCTTCTTTTTCTTTCTTTCTCCATTTTTACTACTGCTCTTACTTTCTCTCAATTCAAACTGTATTTAATAATCAACTCTTCTACAGCTCTCCCCCCACATTTTTTTCCTCTCATTATTCACTACAATACATTACATTTGTATATATGATATTGCATGCTGGTCTCTTCCATCACCTCAGCACTGTTACCCTTCATTATTTTTTTTTTCGTTCATTGCCTGTTTGTTTGTTTGTTTTTGTAAATTCCCTGCCCTTTCTCAATCTGTCACACTTTTCATACCTGACCCCAGATCCCCTCAAAAAAACAGACCCATGTACCACATTCATAGAGGTAATTCTACCCACCCTTTCTATCTCCTACATACGCATGCACAAGCACACACACTATACCCAAAACACACATGCCCAAATACACATATACACACATTCCCATACACGCACACACATAGGCAAACACTAAATCCAAAACACAGAAACACAATGACCCCAACATCTGTTCAACATGAATCCACTCAGATTTCTCACCTGGAACATCCGTGGAGTTGGTTCGCTGGCAAGAAGACTTAATCAACCAAATAAGCAAACTACAAGCAGATATATGACTTCTTCAAGAAACTCACTTATCCGATTCTGACCAGTATAAATTAAGAACACCACAATTCAACCACATCTTTTTTTTCTCATTTCAATCACAGACAAAGGGGTAGCCATCCTGATTCACAAAAATATTTCATTTACTCTCAACAACTCCATCACTGACACTGAAGGACGATTTCTCTTTATAAATATCAGAATACATAACCCAATCACAGTAGCATGCATTTATGGTCCAAATAACAATGACCCATCCTTTTTCCACAATTTTTTTTTTGCTGCTCTCGACAATTTTTCCAACACCCCAATAACCATCGAAGGAGATTTTAATACAGTCATGAACCCATCCTTGGACAGATCCAACAATCTAAAAACTACACGTAACCACCAATCAACAGAAACAATAAAACAGTTCATGAATGATTGGTTTGGCGATGTTTGGCGATTAAAATACCCAACCGATAAAAAGTTTTCATTCTTCTCATCAGCTCATCACTCCTACTCCTGTATTGACTTCTTTTTAACCAGCAACTCCATTATTTCACAAATCTCAGCAATGCAACTACACCCCATTACCATCAGTGATCATGCACCTGTCTCTCTTACCTTTAATATTAATCAACCCCATAAACTCTCCTACAGATGGTGATTCAACACTTCTTTACTAAATGACTTTGACACTTTCATCAAAAGAGAGTGGGCATCCTTCCTAGAAATAAAGGATTCACCAGAAATGGCTCCATCACTACTTTGGGAAACAGGCAAAGCAGTATTAAGAGGTAAAAATTTCATACTCCACTCACAAGAAAAAGTAAATGGACGACAAACAGGAAATGTATTTAGAACCAAAGATTAAAGAACAGGAAAACACAAATACAAATAATCCCACTGCACAAATTCAAAATGATAAACAGACGCTTAAATTACAACTGAATGAATACACAAACAAGAAGACTCAATTCTTTGTACAAAGACTGAGACAGGAAAACATTCAACAAAGTTACAAATCTGGAAAATATTTGGCCAACCAAATCAAATGAAATAAAGAAAAAACAACGATCTCGACAATAGTGAACTCAGCAGGGAAGATTGTTCAGATTCCCAAAGAAATTAATAACACATTCAAAGATTTCTATACTAACTTATACTCACCTTCACATAAACTATCCCAAGAAGACATTGATAGATTCCTTTGCAATATTGATTTACCGCACCTCACTAAAGATCAAGCATATGCACTTGAACAACCGCTTACAATAATAGAACTTTACAAAGCACTTCAGCTCATGCCAAACAATAAATCACCCGGTCCTGACGGCTTCCCTGCTGAGTTCTACAAGCATTTTTGGAAAATCTCATCACCCATCTTCTTTAGATTGACAGCTGAAATCAAACAAAAATCCAAACTTCCCATAGACATGAACACTGCCACAATAATACTTATACTTAAACCTGAAAAAGATCGCACCTCCATGTCAAGCTATTGCCCACTATCACTTATCAGCACAGACACCAAAATCATCAGTAAAGCATTAGCATCCAGAGTTGAAACCGTTATCCCATACATTATCCACCCTGATCAAACCTGATTTATTAAAGGTAGACACTCTTCTAACAATTTACGCAGACTCATTAACTTAATTCATTGCTCATCCCTCACAAAGACACCCACAGCCATAGTCTCATTAGATGCAGAAAAAGCATTCGATAAAGTGAATTGTGAAATTTTATTTTCTACACTTAAAAAATTTGGTTTCGGTGAATCATTTATACACTGGGTGAGGATTTTGTACACTGCATCAAAGGCCACCATCAACGCCAATGGATTAACATCACAACGCTTCACTTTGCACAGGGGTACTAGGCAAGGATGCCCTCCCTCCCCATCCTTATTTGCCATATTCATAGAACCACTTTTGGCCGCCATATGCCAAAATACACTGATCACAGGAATTCAATTAAAAAATATACACCATAAAATCAGTCTTTATGCAGATGACATTCTATTGTATTTACAAAACCCTTCCTCTTCCTTGCCTAAAACAATTTCCCTGATAAACACATTTTCTAAAATCTCTGACTACACCATTAACTGGTCTAAATCCACTATCCTCCCACTTAACCCCAACAGCTGGGATGTGGCAGCCCACACCTCATCCCTCTCACTGTGCACTGGTAAAATCACATATTTAGGAAGAAATATTGTTGCAAAACATGGGAGGCAGTAGCAGAGAGGCCTTGTGGTGAGCCAATACGCAACCTCGTCTGGCCCCAAAGCTTCTTGTATAAGCTTCTTTGATCATTTACTTTGTGTGGTAACCTCATCACCCTTCAGCCCACACCCCAATTTCCCCACACCTTGTTTGTTTCTCCCCCACCTCCTATTATTCTAGGCAATCACCATTTGTTCCTTTGCATCCTTTGAACCTCAAGCTAGTTCTTGTTCATCTGTACTTGAGGAGCAGACCCTTGAACCTCAAGCTAGTTCTTGTTAATCTGTACTTGAGGAGCAGACCCACTAGTTTCTCTACTCTATTAAACTATCCACTTTGCAACAAAGACATGCCTGCATTTATTTTTCTACTAGCAAAGGTACGGAGGAACACAGCTAATTCTTAAAAAAATCCCACATTATCGGCGAGCTAGCCCAAATCTGTTGTTCCGTTTTTCTGGGAAAAAAAAAAAAAAACCAGGGAGGCTGATTACAGCGGATCTTTTCGATACTGGACTGCAGGGGAAAAAAACTTCAATTTTTATGTCAATGCTGTGATCAAAAGAGGAATACAGCGAGGGGAAAACATTTGGAATCCATTCACCAACCCCAACTGAGGAGAAACGGACTCGAGGGCATGGACAAACCACGTACATTTGTGACTTTGAAATATTTATGCACGTAATATTTTAGAGGAGTTACGAAAATTGTGTAATGTTTTAAAATACAAGCGACTAGAATTGACTGTGCATGTGTGTGGTGTTCTAAGCAGGGACTTGTATAAAGTTACACAAAGCTTGGACAATTTTCAAGTGCCAAAACTAAGTTTGTCCATTGTATGAGGAGTTTAAGAATGGCTGAGCATGATTGGAAATTGTGGGCCGCAGGATATTTGGCCAAGCATTGCAAGGAGAATTTTTATAATGTACCACAGGAATTGGAGGTCGTTGAATATCTTCAAACTGTGTGAAAAACGCAATGAAACTGATAAAAACAAGAAAAGGCGACAGGCTAACTGTGTGATGGCTATGGTCCAAACAATTAAGTTACTGAAGGAGTGAGTCGTACAGATTCCCGATTTGCTAAGTTTGGAAAAGCAAACTGGAGATAAATTCCAGGGAGTTGGAGGCCTCTGTTGCTGAACGCATGGTACATGCAACGTCTCATTTAGAATTTCAAAAGGAAATTAGTTGAGGGAGAAACTGAATGTCACATCTGCGAAACTGGCCAAAACTCAGGAACAGCTATGGGATGCGCAAATGGCATATAGAGAGTTATGCGATGTGTCCAGGAAAAATAAGGACAGGGCCATCGTTCAAAAGTTGAGATCAATGAAGGAAAAAATGTCACAGCAAAAGCTAACAAATATGGCAATGAAACGGCGAATTGCAGCTCTTGGTTTGAGAACTTTGGTGGGGCACAGCGAGTCAGAATTAAGTTCAGATGATGAAGATGATGATTGGGAACTTAGACAAGCTGCAGCAGCTCCCTTGTTGGATGCGGCTGCGCAAGACTGAGAATGAAAGTACCGATGAGGAACTGGAATTGCATAGAGAATCTAACGCATCTATCGCTGACTCTCTCCGTTCTACTGGTCGTAGAGCAGTCTCCCGAAATACAAGGGCACCAAAATCAACTAAATCAGTCGAGACAAAAAACGCAAAAATTGCTCCAATAATCATTCGCAGAGTACGCACAAGTGGGACACATAATCCCGTTAATGGCGCGATCATGTATGAATATGAGGACCAAGAGACTGATTGTGATCTCACGCTGTCGGAATTGAGTACGCTGCAGCAACAACTTCCCAAGTGGGATGGAGTTAGCTACCCAACCGCAGTTGTTGAAAAGGTGCTAGTGCTACAGCGAATGCACGCGCTAACCAAATAGGATTGTTGTAAATTTTTGCAATCGGTGCTTCCTCCATCAGTTTCAATTCTGGTGGAATTTGTGCGGGGTCAGGGAAGCCCTGTTGTTTTTCCCAATCATGAGACAAGGTTAAGATTAATGTGCAAGGCTGTTGGTTATCAAGTGGTTGCAGACATGACCAAAATCCTTGAGTTTATAACTAAGGAGGGCCAGCATCATACTGACTTTCTTAGAACATCTGTTGGTGTCTACAATCGTAACAGGGGTGGAGGGGCCAGAGCAGAGCTGACTGGTGATGACCCGATTTTCTGGAGTTTGGTCATCAATAAATAGAAAGATCATGTGTCCCCGACTTGCCAACATTCATTGTTAGAATTTCAGATTCAGATTCAGATTTATTTTATTTTTAAAATGAGAACAACACATATAAATGAACATTTGCATGTAAATATGTGGGATTATAGCTAGATGGCTAATTTCCATCCCCAGTCCCATTGGCAGGTTGATGTTAAACATTAAACAATGGCAAAAAAAAAATAATAATAGGGACTTGAGTGCACAGCCAATCAGACAGCACATAGAGAGAGATATCCAAGACTGTTTAATGGCATGGAATGAGTCTCAAATCTGTGAGTCCCCCAACAAGTCGAAGAAAAAGATTGCTGTGTTGTCATCTAATAGGTACCAGGTCAGTTGTTTTAACTGTGGGAAGCTAGGCCACATTCAGAAGGAGTGTAGGAGTCCCCGTGTGTGTGCCAATTGCCAGCGTGTTGGCCATTCCAAGCGACAGTGCTTGTCAAAGGGAGGGGGGAAGGAAGGAAAAACAGTTGGGTGTGCAGCAGCCTCAAACTGAACAGTCTCAGTCTGAGGGCACTCCCACATTTACAGATCTACTGTCTGCTGTCAAGGTTATGGGGAACCTACTACTACAGCTCATGTCTTGTGGGAACAGGTGTTCTCACAATAAGGATTTCCAGAATGACTAGGAAGTGACAATTTGCATAATTCATTTCAAGAATAATGCAGCATGTTTGTCCTTTCTGAGGGCAATAAATGCCAGTGCCATATTCACAATCACCCACAATCAAATTCTAAAGTATTTGAGAGTTCAGGACAAACTTGGTGAAACAAATTTGAAATTGGCGATACAACAAGTGGGGCAGGTCAGTACAGTATTTGTGGTATCATGGGGATCAATGTAAAATGTACAATAAATGAGCCCCTAGAACCATACTGGGCCATCCCGCACTTTTGGCGAAAATCAGTTGAGGTTGTAAGCATGTGCAGAAAACTGAGAACTACATTTCATAAATGGGCCAACCCAATCTTCTCTCATGGATTGTTTATACAAGCAAATGTCTTCTCTGCCCTTGTGCATATGCACTGCACTGCCTTAGCCATAATAGGCCGCCCCACAACCTTCCCATAATTCTTTGCAAACATGGAGGTTAGGTATCTCACTGATGAGGAATTGCATCCTATTGACGATGATGGTGAAGTGGAAGATGACAGAGACCCAGAGTTTGTCCCAAATAAATCAGAAGATGATGGTTCCTCTTCAGAAGGAGGTAGGTTTCACTTTAAATGATGATTATGCATTGAAAACCTGAGCCAAAAGTGCATGCGCATAATTTCACATATCTTGAGTTCGTAACATATGTAGTGTTTTTGTTGCCCGTTGCTCTAAATGACACAGGAGGCTGGCAACTTTGAGTCCCATTTTTTCAAAAGTACCCCAACATGGGTTGGCCCGGTATGGTTCTTAGGGGCTCAAATATGAGCTGGATACCAATGCCAATGTGAAGAAATACTTAAACTGCATAAGAATATACACTCGCACTTGGTCTTTTTCTCCCCAGCAGAATAAATGGAAATGAAGGCTTTGCCCCCGATGCCCTACCACAGGCTCTGGTTTGAAATCGGCGCCAAGTGGAATATTCCTGTGAATTTCATGGCCTGCACATGGTGTCAAGCAAGGACAATATCGCTGGCTGCAGTTTGGACAGCAGACTTACAGGAAAAATGGTGAAGCATCAGCAACATAAAACGCAGGCAAAGTCTCGGGTGAACTTTATGAACACACACCATTGAGGATTTTAGAAAATAATAACAAATACATAAATTAACTAGAGGGTGTGTCCGGAAGGCCACATCACCCCGCCGCGCCCTCAATGCCACGTGAAGGTCAATGTCATGGTGCAATTGGTCTCCCCATATACAGTTTCCTATTTGTGATTTAGCATAACATAGGGCCTATCTTTGCCAGTTTCCCAGTTACAGAGCCTCAAAATATGAAGGTCGGCCATTTTGACCTTTCAAGGTCACTTGAAGGTCAAGGTCACAGTGCCATTGGATTCCCCATATATGACTTCCTATTAGTCTTCAATAGTAACTATGGGTCTATCTTGCACCGTTTGGCTGCTAGAGCACTTGGAAAAGTGGTGATGCTGGGTTTGACCTTTCAAGGTCACTTGAAGGCGAAGGTCACGGTGGCATTTGATTCCCATATATGACTTCCTATTAGTGGTTAATAGTAACCATGGCTGCGTCCAAATTCACATACTATGCAGTACATGCTCAATATGTGTACTATGGTTCAGCATACTTCTGTGTAAATAAACAGTTGTACGTTTTTTTTGGACGCACTTAACAGTCACTTCCTGAAAGCGTTCTTCCTGGTTCGTGATGCATCACCGTGGTAACCCGAGTCAACTTCAGCCCTACCAGCATCTGCGAAACCTGACAGCATCTGCAATACCTGACTGCTAGGATGCCCCTTCTGAGTCTTCACCTGTTAGAAAAAAACAAACTGCAGGCGAACTCGCTATGTCTCTCGCAGGCATCTTCGTCGCCAGATAATGCTTATGTTAATGGAAAAGGTGAACAAACGTTAACGTTCGTCTGACGGTCATAGACAAATAAATGATATCCGTGTGTAGCATCTAACGTGAGCAACTTAAAGTTTATTAAATATCAATATCTAACCATGTGTGCCTGTGTGTATATACACTGAAGGACTTTAGTTTTGCATGTATTATTTACGGTATGATTTCTGACCCAAGGATAGAGCACTTCGGAACTTTGATAATGATGGAATAATTGATGTTGTTTAGCCAATACTTATTATTGAATGTGCAGGAACACCAACTTTTTGTTCAATCAATTAATTTTGTTCTTGAAGCATCGTTGGGTCAGAAGTAACACTGTAAATAATATATGCAAAACTAAAGTCCTTCAGACTGTGTGTGTGTGTTTATACACACACACACACACATACATATATACAGTCATGCCCAAAATTATTCATACCCCAACCCATTTTTGGTTTTTCTAGGTATTTTTGACAAATCAAATTTATTCTTGCACAAGTGACACAGTAAGTTGACATCAGGCTGTAACAATTACAGTAAACAATTTTTTGAGAAATACGATACATTTTGGTATTTTATTTGACAGATTTACAAAAAATGCCATGTCCAGTATTATTCATACCCTTTTCTCAGTAATTGATGGCAAAGCCTTTATTCACGATTACAGCCCCCAAACGCTTCCTGTGGTTGATCACAAGGTTTCTACACATTTCCACTGGGATTTTGGCCCACTCCTCTTTGGCAAACTTCTCCAGATCCTTAAGGTTGAAGGGTTTCCTTGCCATGACCTTGGTCTTCAGTTCCCTCCACTGATTCTCGATAGGATTGAGGTCGGAGCTCTGGCTTGGCCACTCCAAAACGTTCACTTTGTTGTCCATTAACCATTTCTTGACTGATTTGGCCCTGTGTTTAGGATCATTATCCTGTTGGAAGATCCATTCCTGCCCAAGACCAAGTTATTCGTCGGATTGCTTGATGTTTTCACTGAGGATCTGGATATACTGGTCCTGTTTCATGATGCTATTAACTTTGACAAGGTTTCTGGGCCCATTCGCTGAAAAGCAACCCCAGAGCATGATACTCCCGCCACCGTGTTTGACCGTTGGGATCGTGTTTTCCAGGTTGAATGCTTCACCTTTCTTACACCAAACAAAAGCCCCATCTCTGTGCCTAAACAGCTCCATCTTTCTTTCATCCATCCATAACATTGACAGCCAGAAGCTTGTATCTTCATCCAGGTGAGCTTTTGTGAAGTCTAGACGAGCTTGTGTGTCTGGATTGGAGAAGTCTAAGTGGCATAAAAAAAATGAAGTGTTCAACCCGAGAAAAACTGTCCCAACGGTCAAACACGGTGGCAGGAGTATCATGCTCTGGGGTTGCTTTTCAGCGAATGGGCTGGGAAACCTTGTTAAAGTTACTGGCATCATGAAACAGAACCAGTATATCCAGATCCTCACTGAAAACATCAAGCAATCCGGCAAATAACTTGGTCTTGGGTAGGAATGGATCTTTCAACAGGATAATGATCCTAAACACACAGCCGAATCAGTCAAGAAATGGTTAGTGGACAACAAAGTGAACATTTTGGAGTGGCCAAGCCAGAGCCCCGACCTCAATCCTATCAAAAATCTGTGGAGGGAACTGAAGACCAAGGTCATGGCAAGGAAACCCTTAAACCTTAAGGATCTGGAGAAGTTCGCCAAAGAGGAGTGGGCCAAAATCCCCGTGGAAACGTGTAGAAACCTTGTGATCAACCACAGGAAGCGTTTGGAGGCTGTAATCGTGAATAAAGGCTTTGCCATCAATTACTGAGAAAAGGGTATGAATAATTCTGGACATGGCATTTTTTGTAAATCTGTCAAATAAAATACCAAAAAGTATTGTAATTCTTGAAAAATTGTTTACTGTTATTCTTACATTCTTATGTCAACTTACTGTGTCATTTGTGCAAGAATAAATTTGATTTGTCAAAAAATATCTCGAAAAAAACCAAAAATGGGTAGGGGTGTGAATAATTTTGGGCATGACTGTATATACACACACACACACACACATATGCACTTTATGAATAGACACTTCACATGCAACATTTTGTAAATGTAACTGACATGAAATCACACTGGCAGTTGAGTAACAAGTTAATTTGATGCAGGTTAATGTAACTGATCTTGAAACTCCTTATGTAAACTTTCATGTTAACTTTTTTAAAAGTGATAACATTGCTTGACAAAATAGTGTTTAAGGATACAGATTTGATGCGGACCATAAAATGACGAGCGCATTTTAATGAATTTTTCAATTTATTCACATTTTAGAGTGTGCACAACACATCATACTGAAAACTAAACACCATGGTGCCCATCATTCACCAATATTTGGATAGCAATGTTGACCTGCGCCCCAACCTGCGCCTTTCTCGTCTCTCCATTGCTGCCTTAACTGCTGCCCTCGAGATTGATGTAGCCCATGGATCCATGGGCTCAGGACATTGAAGTATTAGTATTCCTGTATTGGTTGGCTCATGCTGCTTCATACCGAGTGGTCTCTGCAGCCTTTGACATACCAAGGTCCACTATTCATGACATTGTGCGCAGGATGAGCAAGGCAGTCATCAGGATCCTGGGGCGGACCATCCACTTCCCAAGGGGTGACCAGCTGGAAGAGATCGGTGCTGGATTTAGCCACCTTGCTGAATGTCCAGAATTCAGTGTGGTGGTTGGGGAAATTGATGGCTGCCATATAAGAATAAAGCCACCATCCAACAATGCCCATTGTTATTTCAACAGGAAGCTGTTTTCCTCCATACAGCTTCAGGCCATCTGTGACCATCGGAGGCGTTTTTTGGACATCTTTGTCGGATATCCAGGCTCAGTACATGATGCTCGTGTCCTGAAAAACGGCTCTGTTTATGTTAGGCAACTCTATCCACCAGAAGAGAAGTGCATTCTAGGAGATGGAGGATACCCATGCCTAGCCACCCTATGCGCCTGATAACACCTTACCGTGACCCTGTGCAGAACCCCATGCAGGCACGGTTCAATCAAAGACACTCAAAGGCACGGAACCTCGTTGAACGGGCATTCGGGATGATGAAAACCCTTTGGCGCTCAATTTTCTTCAAGGCCCTTGAAGTGAGCCCCACATTTGCTGCGGAGGTTGTTGCCTGTTGTGCCATTCTTCACAACATCTGTTTGGACAACGGTGACTTGATTGATGAAGAGATGTGGGAGCCCGCTGATGAAGATGATGCAATACCTGGCTGTGCTGAAGTAGCATTGGGAGACACACTACGGGACGCACTGTCTGCAGCAATTTCAACCCCAGAGGTTGCAGTACCTGCCCTACAAGAGCATGACTACTGGCTTATTTAAATATGTGCAAATTGTTGTTGTGAAACCTTCCCCTTCCTTATAGTACCCCCCCCCCCCTTTTTTTTTTTTGTCAATAGGTGCATTTTTCTTTTTTTGCATCTTGGTTTTTTGTTTTGTATATATTTGATGTGTTTTATTAGATTGTCATTATCAATTTTATTATTACTGTTGTATTAATATAGTATAATTTATCGTTATGTGAAATTACTTGTAATTGTGTAATTGCTGACGTGCATACATTAAAACAGTGCTTCCCAACCTTTATCCTTAAGGCACTCCTTTTCCATCACTGAGCAGACTGACAACCCCTTGAAACCCCAAGTAAAATTTTATGGTTATTTGATGTTATATTCAATTCACAACAATAAAGTTCAGCACATCTGATTAGTTGAACAATCAACCGTAATAGTGAACGCAATAACTGCAGGACGTTCGTGTGAAAGTATTGTTTTTGGATGAATTTTGAGCAGATTACTGTATGTCAATATTGCATAAGAGGTTAATTTTCCTGTTATTTTCAATGTTAAATAGAATTCTCCCTCTGTTTTTTTTTTTTTTATTTTACTTTTAACAATCTCACATACTTCAGAGGCTTCTTTTTTTTTTTTGACTAATTCAGTGTTTTCTTCTCCTTGATGCTGTATATAAATATTTTGGAGTCAGATTGCGAAACGAGTCACTGAAATGACTGTAACATATACACTATATTTTGTAAAGTTTTGAACCATGCTACATTCCACAGACTGGCTGGTAGTACTGAGGAGGGAACATTAAAACATTACTATTTATGCTCAAATACAGAACCCCTTACATTCCAAGTATTTTAACTTATTAGCACAATGAATGACTTACAAACAGTTACTTGCGCAGGTAAGAAGGTGTCAGTATGAAAGTTCAAGAAAATTGGTGAATTTCAAACCATCTTTAATACATTTGCCGCACAACAGCACAATGTATAATCAAAATTTTAATATCATAAACAAACATAAAATAAATTATCTTTAGAACATTAGCAATGCAATTTTTTAACCTATTCAACTATTAACTATTTTCTAATCAAAAGTTCCATTAATTTGAGGAAACACTCCTCTCTCTTTTGTCTTTGTCTCTCCATTCTTTCCCTCTCTCTTCTGTCCTCCCTCTCCATTCTTTCCCTCTCTCTTCTGTCCTCCCTCTCCATTCTTTCCCTCTCTCTACTGCCCTGTCTTTCTATTCTCTCCCTTTCTCTTCTTTCCTCTCTCTCAACTTTCTCCAATCTCTCATTTGTCATCTCTTTCTTCAATCTCTCTCCACCTTCTCTCTTCTCTGTCTTGGGCCTCTCTTTCTAACTCTTCCTGTCTCTCCTCAACCTCCATCGGATAGTGGAGGACATCAGCCCTCCTCCTCTTCTACCTACTGTTTTCTGCTCTTCCCTGCTCTCAGTGCTCGAAGGTGGTGAGGATACAGCAGCATCCTGGCTGGCTGAGGCAATAAGAACAGGAGGTGTTATTGATGGCCTGTCACCTATTGCCTCATCCATGGCATTGTACCACTTCCATGATGCTGCTGTAGCCTCACCACCCTCAGTGCTAACCCCAGACTGAGGACATTTCAGGTCCTACAACAAAGTAACAGCATAAATATTAACCATTGAATATGCTTTCTAGAATTGCCTATTGAGATAACTGTTTTGACCAACTTACTTTATATTTTTGTTTTAAATTTTCCCCTTTTTTTCACCCAGGCAGGGCTCAGCACTCCCTAAAAGCATTCTTCTTTCAAGAACATCCTAGAGCAAACACAATTTTGTTCACAATTTTTACAACAGAGTTTCCCAGATGTAAACACTGTAATGTGCTTAACCAAGAACACACTTGGTGTGCAGGGCGCCAGCAAGGTCCAAGTCAAATTTAAGAATTTTTAAGACCTTTTAAGGACCAATTTAAAACTCATTTCACCACTAGAAAGGCTAACCACTTCATGCTTATTTCACAGAAAAAATTATATTTGTTAACATATTGTATTCAGTGGGAATGGCCTCATAATTTTAACTGACATGAACAATTCATTTAACCAATAGAACTCACATAATTACCGGTCATCATTAGCGGTTCGTCGGCGATAACCTGACCTTGCAACGTTGATATGCCACTGGCGGTCACGCCATCTACGCTTCGGAAAAGCACGGTCACGCTATCTGCACTTAGATATTTTGTGCGCGTCTGTATCAAAACATACGGTACCTTGTGCGGAAATGTGGGGAATGGACGTGATCAGCACTGCTCGATGTCAGGAGTCGTATTTGGCTTTTTATAGTTTATTTTATTGTTTTTTGTATTTTTAGTCAAAGTTCGGTGTCCCAATATGAATAACACCTTGTTCTTTGTCCTAATGCTATAACAATTTTACTGTATAAAGTAACGTTTATCCCAAATATGTCACTCAAAATGCGTGCATCTCATGTTCTCTTATTTCAGCAATTTAAAACAATCTTATGTCCAAACATTGCTAAACAGACCTCAAGTGTTGTTGAGAGGTTGGGCCTATGTAGTAAATTCAGAAAAATACTTAAACAAATTGTTTTCCCAAATATGAGGTTTTTTGTTCTCACTCCCAAAATGACTCTGAAGATTTTTCGACTATTCTACTTCATTTTCAAAACAGCCAATTACATTACTACTTATTTCTTATAAAAATTTAAAAAATACAATCAAATTGTTTCAAAAAGAGCTTTGAGGGCTTGTTCTGCTAGGTCCCAAGTAAATCTCGGATGATTTTCAGACTTTTCTGTTGCAGCATGTTGGAAACAGTCCATTAGATAACTATACCCCATTGGAGATCAATGGGCCAAATATTAAAAAAAAAAAAAAAAGATTAAAAATACTTCAACAAATTGTTTTTTCATGGAGTTATGAGGTGTTATTCTACTAGTTCCCAAATATGGCCCTGATGATTTTCAGACTATTCTACTGCAGCACTTTGAAAAAAGCCTGTTACATTACTACTCCTCATAGAAAATCAATGGGCCTATTAAAAAATTTATGAGAAATTGTTTTCAGAACAATTTGTTGTTCTAAAATCCCAAGTATGTCCCTATGATTTCATTTTTAATTTGGGATACCCCATTGATTTTACTATGAAATTTAAAATATTTATACAAATTGTTTTTCAGAAAAGAGCTATGAGTTCTACTAGATCCCAATAGTCCCTGAAAATTCATCTATTTGACATATTTTTGGACCTAGTCCATTACATTACCCTCATAGCCCATAGAAAATCAAAGGGCCTAAAAAAAAAATGATACTTTGAACAATTTGTTCAAGTATTTTAATCATTTTAATTGCCCCCATTGATTTTCTATGAAGCATAGTAATGTAATGGACTGTTTCCAAAATGCTGCTGTCGAATAGTCTGAAAATCATCAGGGACATACTTGGGATCTAGTAGAACTCATAGCTCTTTTCTGAAAACAATTTGTATAAATATTTTAAATTATTTTTTATTTGGCCCGTTGATTTTCTATGGGGCATAGTAATGTAATAGGCTGTATCCCAAATGCTGCAGTAGAATAGCCTGGAAATTTGTATCAATATTTTACATTATTTTTATTTGGGATTTTCTAGTAGAATAAAACCATAGCTCAGACTTTTTTGAAAACAATTTGTTCAAAACAATTTGTTCAAGTATTATTAATCAGTTTTTAATTGCCCACTGATTTTCTTTGAAGAGTAGTAATGTAGCGGGCTGTTTTCCAAATGCTGCAGTAGAATAGTCTGGAAATGATCGTAAATATACTTTGGACCTAGCAGAACAAAACCTCATCATTCTTTTCTGAAAACAATCTGTTTAAGTATTTTTAATCATTTTTTTAATATTTGGCCCATTGATCTCCAATGGGTTATAGTGATCTAATGGACTGTTTCCCAAATGCTGCAGTAGAATGGTCTGAAAATCAACAGGGACATACTTGGCACCTAGTAGAACAACCCCTCAAAGCTCTTTTCAGAAAACAATTTGATTAAGTATTTTTCAAATTTTTTTTATTAGCCCCATTGATTCTCTATGGGGAGTAGTAATGTAATTGGCTGTTTCGAAAATGCTGCAGTAGAATAGCCTGGAAATCATCAGGGACATACTTGGGAACTAGTAGAATAACACCTCATAGCTCCTTTCTGAAAACAATTTGTTTAAGTATTATTAATCATTTTTTATTTGGCCCCTTTGATTTTCTATGAAGAGTAGTTATATAGTGGGCTGTTTTCCCAAATGCTGCAGTAGAATAGTCTGAAAATCATTAGAGACATACTTGGGACCTAGTAGAATAACACCTCATAGTTCTTTTCTGAAAACAATTTGATTAAGTATTATTAATCATTTTTTAAAAATATTTGGCCCATTGATCTCCAATGGGGTATAGTGATCTGGCGGGCTTTTTTCGAAATGCTGCAGTAGAATAGTCTGGAAACCATCAGGGACGTACTTGGGAACTAGTAGAATAACAGCTCATAGCTCCTTTCTGAAAACAATTTGTTTAAGTATTATTAATCATTTTTTATTTGGCCCCTTTGATTTTCTATGAAGAGTAGTTATATAGTGGGCTGTTTTCCCAAATGCTGCGGTAGAATAGCCTGAAAATCCTTAGTGACATACTTGGGACCTAGTAGAACAACCCCTCATAGTTCTTTTCTGAAAACAATTTGTTTAAATATTTTTAATCTTTTTTTGTATATTTGGCCCATTGATCTCCAATGGGGTATAGTTATCTAATGGACTGTTTCCAACATGCTGCAGTAGAAAAGTCTGAAAATCATCAGAGATATACTTGGGACCTAGTAGAACAAGCCCTCAAAGCTCTTTTCTGAAAACAATTTGATTAAGTATTTTTCAAATTTTTTTTTATTAGCCCCATTGATTCTCTGTGGGGAGTAGTAATGTAATTGGCTGTTTTAATTGGCTCTTTTCTGAAAACAATTTAAGTATTTTTCTGAATTTTCTACATAGGCCCAGCCTCTCAACAACACTTGAGGTCTGTTTATTGGCAACATGTTTGACATAAGATTGTTTTAAATTGCTGAAATAAGAAATCCTTCATGAGATGCACGCATTTTTCGTTACATATTTGGGATAAACGTTGGCCTTACTATACAGTAAAATTGTTAAGATGCAGGCTGCATTAGGACAACAGAACAAGCTGCTCTATTCATATTGGGACACCGATACTTTGACTAAAACTTGCCGTTACAAACAGTTACGCAATCAAATAAACTATAAAAAGCCAAATATGACTCCTGATATTGAGCAGTGCTGATCACGTCCGTTCCCCACTCTTCCCGAAGCGGTACCGTATGTTTTGATATAGACGCGCACAAAATATCTAAGCGCAGATAGCGTGACCGTGCTTTTCCGAAGCACAGATGGCGTGACCGCAGTGAAATACTTAATCCACTCGCAGTTTACTTTGTCTGATTAGCAGCAGTTGCTTAAACTAATCGGTGGCTGACTGTTAAATTTATTTTAATAGCATTGTCGTACGCTACATCATAAAGTTTTCTTCTGCGCATTATTGATGAATCAAAATTTCCATAAGCCTTAATAAATTCTGAAGTCATGAAACAGCTCACGAAATGGATCAGATTTGCGCAAAATGGTTTTGCGAGGCTCATTAAGCAGTACGAAAAGCACGAGGCACAGCGATCTGACTGTGTAGTAATCCGAATAAATGGGGAAAAAAATCCAAGAGAGATGAAAGTTTGACTTTTTTGCAGTTATTGCTATCCTCTCAGCGTCACATCAATTCTATGAACATAGCTAGCGAATAGGCAATCGCCTGTCATTTACATTTCTTAATCATAACAGGCTATGGGTTGGTCTTGGTTGTTCAGTCAATAGTTCGATTGTTAATCAGGCGAACTTGATCGCAAACATCTTAAGAGCAATTATGCGGCAGAGGGTGATGTTACTGAAGGTCTTCTTAATATCTGACGGCACGCCACTGCTGTTTATACAGAAGATGAAAAACGTTCATAGTTTACAGTGACAGAGACGAAACAAGAAGCCCGAAAGGCTCGCAGAAAGCTTACTCGAAACCTTTGATAGCCGCATTGCGTTTGCCTGTGAACAGGCAGTCGTTAGCAGCTCTCCAACGGATAAGTTTGTCCGTCAGCTCATCTGTCCCTGAAGAATATACATAAACACAAATATTAAATAAGAAAATTAGCAACTCGCAGACAAGATAAATAATCACAATTATCGGAGGAGGCCAACTTTTCCGTATCTCTTCTCCTTCAGCATAATTGACGTGGGCCTCGTTTCCCAATAACGATCGACTGTAGAGCTCTATGAGGGTTTGCTACGAGTGATCTTACGAAAAATCCTCGTTGCTAACGTGCGTTTCCCGAAGCAGCTCTTAGGCGGGAGCGCACGCACGGAAGTTAAGTACTTTGTAACTTCACTTCGGGCTGCTGTCCACTTCATTGGTGCTGAGATGTTTGATTATTTGATCTAAGGCCACAGTCACCGATTTGAATGTAGGCCTGTGCTGCTCTGTAGTAAGAATAAGTGAAACATATTACACAGTGGAAGCACAGCATGTAAAGGTGATGTGCCCGTGATGGCTGCTTGGCTGAAATTAAAAGAAAGAAAAAAAATCCTTATAAGTAACTCGTGGTCTTGACTTGTTTCCAGTCATTCTTGATCAAGTTTTCCAATAATATAAATAATCAATCGGCAGTTAAATTCACAGCTGTCATCTTAATGCATTGCGGTGGGTAAAGTACAATGGTAGGCTACAATTCAGGAAAAAAAAAATATTTTATTTGAAAAAGATAGACAACTCTCTCGCTTTTGCGCCTCCAGATTGTTTAAATTAGTACAACAAAGAAAACGGAGATTCGAAGCACGAACCCGCAATTTAATAACGTCGTTTGAAATGCAACCTAACGTCAATAGGATATAAGACGTTTTATTTGTCGTCTCACCGTCATGAGGATTGACCACAGCTGATAATGTTGAATCATGTTTTCCAAGTTCAGGTATTGTTAAGAATGACTGATGGTCAACACGTCAAAACCAGTTATTTATTTAAAGGTGTGTTTTCTCTTCTTCCGCAGCTCTCCAGTCGCCAGTGTGCGCTGATTAATTTATTTATTGCCCTTAAGAACAAAAAATTACCAAATCTTGCATGGTTCTTATATTTCTGTCAGCATTGGTGACATATCCAGGTATCGTCACTCTGTAATCAGATTATCACCCTGAGTAGGCTATATAAAGGTTTCCGCGGAGTATCGGAAATTTTGTGAAACGATATTCAAAACAATTATGGAAACAAAACACCAGGCTCCAAAGTTGGCTCTTCCCTCCGGACAAAATAGGCATAATGTCGGATGACTTGGAGGCAAACAAAATCACTATTCAATAGACTGAAAAGTAGCCTTACTAATAAAAGCCATCATTTGGGGAGACAATGCAAAGAAAATCAGAGCAACGTGTGGTGTGAAACGTGATGGTCAAGAGACCGCGAGAAACCATGTCCGCTGGCGTTTCCATGGGTACAGTGGGTACCCATTTCGGCCATATACCTCACCAATATTATGTCTCTGCAGACTCGGAGGCAGCAGTTTCAGGACCGCACTTCTAGGACCTTAGTTTTCTGCGACAGCGCCACCTATCGAACTGGATGACAGCAAGGCCCGGAGGCAGCAGTTTCAGGACCGCACTTTCAGGACCGCATTTCTAGGACCTTAGGTTTTCTGCGACAGCGCTACCTATCGAACTGGAAGACAGCAAATACTATGGACTGTCTAGCGATAATATTGTAGGTTTATTCTACCCAAATGCCAAAATAATTGTGATTCATTATTAGTTTTAATCGTGATTCATTACTAAAGGTTTATTCCACCCAAATGCCAAAGTAATTGTGATTCATAATTAAAGTTTTAATTATGATTCATTATTAAAGGTTTCTTCCACCAAAATGCCAAAACAATTGTGATTCATGATATTATCCCTATATCATCAAAATATGCAGATTCACACCCGCATTTCCGGGACCGCAGTTCTAGGCCCCTAGGTTTTATAATATTGGAGGTTTATTCTACCCATATAATACTTAATACAATAGTTAAGGTACTTTAACTATAATATTGGAGGTTTATTCCACCCAAATGCCAAAATAATTGTGATTCATATTATCCCAATATCATCAAAATATGCCTAAAATTCTTAAACTGGCTCTAAAACATACCAGAATCATTTTACCTTACATTTTGTTCAGAAACATAGGACATGTCTTTTTTTGTGAATAACCTTTTTATTGAAATACACAAAAAAAGTTGCAATGTAATTCGCATAAGCGCAGCTTGAAATCTGCACAGCAGGGCAAGGGCAGGGGTTCTCAACTGGTCTCACATTGGGACCCACATTTTCCCATGGTCATTATTTCATGACCCACTTTTATAGAATCCAAACCAAGCAAATCCATTTTTCAAAAACAGCCTTTGAAAACACATACGCCATCTTTTTAAACATATATGCGCAAAATGCATTTCAGAGCACTTTATTAAGAAAATGAGGAACATGAAAACTGCATTAGTGAATAACATGCAATTAAATAAAAATGCACAAAATAAATAAGGCCACAGAACTTAATATTTCACGTCTATGAATCTCTGCATTCAGAGCAAAAAATGAGGAGCAACATGACAATTGCATGTATAAAAGTGAATAAAATATCAAAACTGCACAAAATCAATAAGGCCACAAAACTAAATATTTCACGTCTATGAATCTCTCTGCATTCAGAGCACAAAATGAGGAGGAACATGACAAATGCATGTATAAAAGTGAATAAAATAAAACATCAAAACTGCACTTATTTTTTTAAGCATTTTATTCCATAAAACCTGTTTAATTTGAACATATTTCCAGTATTTCCAGTGGCTGGAGGTGGGATGGTGGGGAAAAGGGAAGGTTGCCCTTGCCTCACAAATACTTACAGTGCTGTGAAAAAAGTATTTGCCCCCTTTCTGATTTCTTACCTTTTTGCATATTATTCACACTTAAATGTTTCAGATCATCAAACAAATTTTAATATAAGACAAAGATAACCAGAGTAAATACAAAATGCAGTTTTTAAATGATGATTCATTTATTAAGGGGAAAAAGCTATCCAAACCTACCTGGCCCTATGTGAAAAAGTAATTGCCCCCCCCAGTTAAATCATGAATTAACTGTGATTAACCACATTTTTTGAGTCCAATTTCACTAGCCACACCCAAGCCCGATTACTGCCAGACCTGTTGAATCAAGAAATCACTTCAGTAGAACCTCTTTGACAAAGTAAAATAGGCAAAAAGATCTAAAAAAGCAACATGTCATGCCGCGAACTAAAAAAATTCAAGAGCAGATGAGAAACAAAGAAATTGACATCTATCAGTCTGGAAAGGGTTGCTTAGCCATTTCTAAGGCTTTGGAACTCCGGAGAATCACTGTGAGAGCCATTATCCACAAATGGAGAAAACTTGGAACAGTGGTGAGCCTTCCCAGGAGTGGCCGGCCGACCAAAATTACTCCAAAAGCACATCGACGACTCATCCAGGAGGTCACAAAAGAACCCAGAACAATATCTGAAGAACTGCAGGCCTCACTTACCTCAGTTACAGTCACTGTTCATGATTCAACATTGAGAAAGAGGCTGGGCAAAAATGGCATCCATGGGAGAGTTCCAAGGCAGAAACTACTGCTGATCAAAAAGAACACAAAGGCTTGTCACACATTTGCCAAAAAACATCTTGATGATCCCCCAAGATTTTCAGGAAAATATTCTGTGGACTGACGAGACAAAAGTTTAATTTTTTGCAAGGTGTGCGTCCCATTACATCAGGAGTAAAACTAACACAACATTTCATGAAAAGAACATCACCAAAAGTCAAACGTGATGGTGGTAGTGTGATGGTTTGGGGCTGCTTTGCTGCTTCAGGACCTGGACGACTTGTCATAATTGATGGAACTATGAATTCTGCTCTCTACCGGAAAATCCTGAAGGAGAATGTCCAACCATCAGTTCGTGACCTCAAGCTCAAGCCCACTTGGGTTACGCAGCAGGTCAATGATCTGAAACACATCAGCAAGTCCACCTCTGAATGGCTTGAAAAAAAACAAACTGAAAGCTTTGGAGTGGCCAAGTCAAAATCCAGGCTTAAATGCGATTGAGATGCAGTGGCATGACCTTAAACAGCCGTTCATGCTCAAAACCCTCCAATGTGGCTGAATTAAAACAATTGTACAAAGAAGAGTGGGCCGAAATTCTTCTACAGGGATGTGAAAGACTCATCGCCAGTTATCGCAAATGTTTGATTGCAGTTCTTGTCACCGAGGGTGGCACAACCAGTTATTAGGATTTAGGGGGCAATTACTTTTTCACATAGGGCCAGGTAGGTTTGGATAGCTTTTTCCCCTAAATACATGAAATCATCATTTAAAAACTGCATTTTGTATTTACTTGGGTTGTCTTTGTCTAATATTAAAATTTGTTTGATGATCTGAAACATTTAAGTGTGACAAATATGCAAAAAAATAAGAAATCAAGAAGGGGGCAAATACTTTTTCATGGCACTGTACATGCTTGCAGAAGTCTGCTTTGCTCAAAAGCATTGCCTTGTAGTACATGCAGTGCCATTGTGGTCGGCAGTTCAAACCACATCTGTGAATGGTATACCCTGAAATATTAGAACATAAGAAACATAAGAATGATCATATTATCAAGTATTTTATAGTCATAAACTTCGAATTGAACCTACCAATATCCCTAATAGGCAGAATAGCAACAATCAAGATGTCCATATTACCAATAATAAATTACTTTTTCTCAATGATCCCAAGCAAGCCCCCACCCTCCCGGTTTAAATCCCTAGACTCAATCATCTCAAAATTTTACTGGAAAAACAAAACCCCAAGAATCAGCTAGCAGCACTACAAAAGCCCAAAACCTAAAGAAGACTGGAAGCACCAAATTTCCACTATTATTTCATTGCTCATCAACTCCAATATATCCACAAATGGAGAAATCCCGATCAATCTGACAATGCCTGGGCAGATATAGAACAGACATACATATGTAAACATATCCATATCTCAAACCTGCCATTCATAAGCCGTTCCATCACACATCCATGTTTCAAAAACCCAGCCATTGCTACAACTTGACAGCCTGGTAGAAATTTCACCAAATAATCAACTCCACAATGTTGCCTAACAAACACACTCCCATCTGGAATAATCCTGATTTCTTAATTAACAAAAAACCACTCTACTTTCCACCATGGATTCTCAAAGGAGTAACACACCTTTGTTATGTATGAGTATTTTATGTAAAGCACTTTATATCATTTGTAAATGGAGATTTGTTACATGCTGTTTTTGCTGCCTTGCTGGTCAGCTATTTATTTTGTTCTTCAGCACCCTCTGGTGGTGTGTCTGTAGCAAAACATGATCTGATGTAATATCACTTCTTTGTAATAGACTAGTGCTTTCTAGAAGCTTCTGGCATCCTCCTGCCTGGAGGGGGCGGGATTACCCAGGAATCCTGTAGATCTTTCCAGAATGTTGCTAGTCTATATAAATGCTGTGATTTTGGTCAGTGGGAGCAGAGTTTTTGTTTTGGCAACAGAGTTACATAGTGGCATTAGAGTGTTATTAGAGGATTGAACAGTGGATTATTTGTAGAGGTTTTTTTTTATTCAGTGAAGAATAAATTTGTTTAAGTTGACATTGCTGGTTTTCTTTGTTGTGATTTTCAAGTCATAACAAATTGGAGGTTCCACCGAGATAAACCATTCATTGGATCAACGATTGGATTCACCAAAGATTAAAGCTGATGTATCATTTTTAAATCTTGTGACTATTTGAAAAGCCAGCAATCATGACTTTTGATGTTGAAAATTTTTTGAAAACTCCAACCCAGGAATCAGTTGTGCTGTCAAAGAAGAAGGACTTGCTGCAAATAGCCTCCACCCTTGGATTATCTGATGCGAAATCATCAATGAAGAAACAAGAAATATTGAACATTTTGGTGCAACATTTCATCGATGAAGGTATCTCTGGGGAAGAAGCAGCAGAATTTATTAAAGATGTGGAGGTGCCTGCAACAGAGCTGCAAAGACTTGAATTTCAGCTACGCCTGAAAGAACTGGAAGAAAGAAGGTTGGAGAAGGAGAGGGAAGAAAGAAGGTTGGAGAAGGAGAGAGAACTGGAAGAAAGAAGGATAAATTTGCAGAACGAATTGGAAATGAAGAAAATAGAAGCAGGTGCTGTTCCAAAATCTTTTGGACTTTCTGATCATTTTGATGTGGTTAAACACATCAGACTTGTTCCTCCCTTCCTAGAAAATGATGTAGACCAATACTTTACCCATTTTGAAAAAATTGCGGAAAATTTGAAATGGCCAAAAGAGCATTGGACAATGATGTTACAAAGTGTTCTTACTGGCAAAGCCAGGAAAATCTATAACCAGTTATCTGTCCAACAGTGTTCTGATTATGATTTTGTCAAATCTGCCATTCTGAAGGGTTATGAATTGGTCCCCGAGGCTTACAGGCAAAAAATTTAGAATTCTCACAAGGAAGCCAGTCAAACTCATGTTGAATTTGGCAGGTTGAAGGAACAGTTGTTTGATCAGTGGTGTAATTCCATGAAAGTTGAGAAAGATTTTGACAGAATGAGGCAACTTATTTTGGTTGAGGAATTTAAAAGGTGTGTCCTGCCTGATATAAAGATTTTCCTTGAGGAGAAACAAGCCAATACTTTGCAAGATGTTTCAACCCTAGCTGATAGTTATGCATTGACTCATAAGTCTTCTTTTGTCCAAAAATCCACTTTTTCTAAATTTCAAGGCAAGTCTCAGTCCAAGACTTCTTCTTATAACACTTCTAATGATTCCAAGGCCACTTCTGAGAGGAAACCTTCCAGTGAAAAGCAATCCTCTGATTCTTTACCTTCTGTTTCTTGCCAATACTGCAAAAAGCAAGGTCACTTTATTTCTGAGTGTTATGCTCTCAAGAAAAAACAACAACGAGAAGAAACCAAGCCAACTGCTTTCACTTAGAGAGAATCTCTTGTATCAAAGGTCAGTTCGTCTGATCTTCTACCTTCTGTGTCTGATCCTGTAATGGAGGGTTTTGAGCCATTCATCACCAATGATTTTGTCTCACTTTCACATGATTTTTCCTCATCTGCTCCTGTTCGAATTCTGAGGGATACTGGGTCTTCCCAATCTCTTATTCATGCAGATATTCTGCCTTTTTTGGACAAATCGTCTAGTCAGGCTAATGTCCTTATTCAAGGAGTAGAATGTGGTTTTACAAGTGTACCTCTCCATAATGTTCATCTCAAGTCAGACTTGGTCTCTGGACCTGTTACTGTTGGTGTTAGGTCTTCTCTTCCTTTCAAAGGTGTTCATTTGCTTCTTGGTAATGATCTTGCTGGGGATAAGGTTGTGCCCTACCCTGTTGTAACTGACATTCCTTTGATTGATCAAGAGTCTGACTCTATAGAGGAGGAAATTCCAGACCTCTATCCTTCATGTGCAGTTACTCGTTCTATGGCCAAAAAGGCTATTCAAGATGATGCTGGCCTGGACTTTAACCTGGCTGACACCTTCATTGGGCAGTCTTTTCATCAGAAACCTTCCAGTCCTGAGATGTCTGGGAAATCTTCAGACTTGTCCTTGTCAGGTCATTCTAATGACATTCTGTCTCGGAAATAAATTATTCAGGAGCAACAACAAGCTCGTGATCTAGCGCATCTTCTACCACAGGCTGCAAGTGAACAAGAGGCTACTCAAGTTCCTGTCTGTTTTTACTACAAAAATGTTGTGCTTATGAGAAAGTGGCATCCACCTGATGTTTCTGCAGATGAAGAGTGGATGATCACCCATCAAATTGTTCTTCCAAAGTCTTATCGTCAAGAAACTCTTAGTCTGGCCCATGACAATCCTGTGTCAGGTCATTTGGGTATCAAGAAGACCCTTCAACATGTCAGGAATCATTTCTTCTGGCCTTCCATGAGTTCCGATGTACAGGAGTACTGCAAATCCTGTCATACTTGTCAAATGGTTGGGAAGCCGAACCAGAATATTCCAAAGGCTCGACTTAAGCCCATTCCCGCTTTCAAAGAACCTTTCAGTCGGATCATCATTGACTGTGTTGGACCATTGCTGAAGGCTAGGTCTGGTTGTGAGTACTTACTGACTATCATGTGTGCTTCCACCCAGTTTCCTGAGGCAATTCCACTTTGTAACATCAAGGCGAAGACTATTATCAAGGCTCTTACCAAGTTTTTCTGCTTTGTTGGTCTTCCTAAGTCTATTCAGTCTGATCAAGGGTCAAATTTCATGTCTGGCATATTTCAACAAGTTATGCATGAGCTTGGTATTAAACAATACAGGTCATCAGCTTACCATCCAGAGAGTCAAGGTGCTTTGGAGAGGCTCCATCAAACCCTGAAGAACATGATAAGGACCTACTGCCTTGACACAGAGAAAGACTGGGATGAAGGTGTCCATCTTCTTCTGTTTGCTGCCCGTGAAGCTGTTCAGGAGTCTCTTGGGTTCAGTGCTTTTGAGCTTGTTTTTGGGCATACAGTCCATGGACCTCTGAAGCTTCTGAAGGAAAAGTTGCTGGCGGAAGATGATATCCCAATGAACTTGTTTCAGTATGTCTCTGACTTCCGTAATCGTCTCTCTAAGGCTTGAGACTTTGCTAAGTCTAATCTCAAAGAGGCTCAGGGCAAAATGAAAACCAGATATGACCTTCATTCCCAAGACAGAAGTTTTAAAACTGGTGACAAAGTCCTACACTTTTGCCAGTTCCTGGAAACCCTCTAAGAGCCCGATATTTCGGCCCTTACACTGTCCTCAAAAAGGTCAGTGATCTAAATTACGTCATTTTAACCGCTGGAAGGAGGAAACGAAAACAAATGTGTCACATCAACATGCTGAAAGAATACATTGACAGAGACACTCAGCAAAAGCCAGTCAATGTGGTAAATACAACTGACCTGGAAAATTCTAAAGAAGATTGTGACTGCCCCTTGGAAAATGAACCTGGTCCAGCCAAACTTGAAAATTCAGACATTCTTCAAAATATTGACAGCAAGTTGTCCCACCTGAACCCTTCTCAACAACAACAGCTAAAGCAGCTCATATTTGAATACAGTCACATATTCCCTGATGTTCCATCAAGGACTGATATGGTTTACCATGATGTCATCCTACAAGATGATGCCAAGCCTGTAAAACAGCATCCTTACATAATGAATCCAGAGAACCAGAAATACCTTAAACAAGAAGTCAAATACCTGCTGGAAAATGACTTTGTTGAACCAAGTAACAGTGACTGGAGTTCTCCATGCATCCTAGTTCCGAAACCCAATGGAACATATACAATGGTGACGGACTACAGGAAAGTGAACGCTCTATCAAAAACGGACTCATATTCTTTTCCCAGGATTGATGACTGCATTGACAAAGTTGGACAGTCAAAGTATGTCACCAAATTTGACCTCCTCAAGGGCTTCCAGCAGATCCCTCTAACAGACAGAGCAAAGGAGATCTCTGCTTTTGTCACACCAGATGGATTATACCAATACAAGGTCATGCCCTTTGGAATGAAAAATTCTCCGGCCACCTTCCAACGTCTGGTAAACAGAGTGATCACTGGACTACCAGGATGTGAGGCCTATATTGATGACATTATCATCACCAGCGACAGCTTCCAAGAGCACCTCACCTACATCAGAAACTTCTTTCAGAGAGTGAGTGATGCCAAGCTGACTATCAACCTTGTGAGAAGTGACTTTTGTAAAGCTACAGTTGTTTACTTAGGTCATATTGTACGACAGGGTCAAGTCAAACTAATTGATGCAAAAGTTATCACTGAATTTCCTGAGCCTACAACTAAAAGACAACTAATGAGATTTCTAGGGATGGCTGGCTACTACAGAAAATTCTGTAAAAATTTCTCTATCATTTCTGAACCTTTGACAAATTAACTGAAGAAAAATGCAAAATTTGCTTGGGATGAAAAATGTCAAAATTCATTCGACCAGCTGAAAGCTATCCTCAAAAATGCACCAGTTCTCTTCTCTCCTAATTTCAAAAAGGAGTTCAAGTTGGCTGTTGATGCCAGTGATATTGGTGCAGGCGCAGTTTTACTGCAGGAAGACACTGATGGAGTAGGTCATCCTGTTTGTTACTTTTCCAAAAAGTTTGATAAACATCAGAAAAACTATTCAACAATTGAAAAAGGAATGTTTGGCACTTGTTTTGGCTTTACAACATTTTGAAGTCTATTTGACTTGTTCAGCTACTTCCATCAAGGTCTTCAGTGATCACAATCCCCTCACATTCTTGCATAAGATCAAAAACAAGAATCAAAGATTACTGAGATGGAGATGACTTTTGCAAGAGTATGATTTGGATATTTCTCACATCAGGGAAAAGATAATGTTATCCCAGATACACTTTCACGCATGTAATTTTATTTCTTTATTTGATTGTGAAAATTGCACTGGTTGTTATGTATATGATTGTTAAAATGATCAATGATACTTTTGTGTAAAGTTCAAGATTATACTAATTATAAAACTGTGTTAATTTTAACAAAAGAAAGCTTTTAGCAAACCTTTCTTTTCTTAAAGAGGGGAGGTGTTATGTATGAGTATTTTATGTAAAGCACTGTATATCATTTGTAAATGGAGATTTGTTTCATGCTGTTTTTGCTGCCTTGCTGGTCAGCTATTTATTTTGTTCTTCAGCACCCTCTGGTGGTGTGTCTGTAGCAAAACATGATCTGATGTAATATCACTTATAGACTAGTGCTTTCTAGAAGCTTCTGGCATCTTCCTGCCTGGAGGGGGCGGGATTACCCAGGAATCCGGTAGATCTTTCCAGAATGTCGCTAGTCTATATAAATGCTGTGATTTTGGTCAGTGGGAGCAGAGTTTTTGTTTTGGCAACAGAGTTAAATAGTGGCATTAGAGTGTTATTAGAGGATTGAACAGTGGATTATTTGTAGAGGTTTTTTTTATTCAGTGAAGAATAAATTTGTTTAAGTTGTCATTGCTGGTTTTCTTTGTTGTGATTTTCAAGTCATAACACCTTCAACATATTTTTCACAATAACAATGTTGCCTCATTCAGTCATTTGGTCCAGAAATACAGCATTGAAGAGAATCACTTCTTTGAATTTATTCAGATAAAATCTTGTATTGCGTCCAAAATCAATATTAAATCACATGATTTAGATCCTCCCCCACTCACATCAAACATATTAAACATCCCTTCCAGAAAAAAAAAACTGCTATCAAATATATACAAATGAATTGCTACATATGACCAAACAATATCCTTACCCTCAACAAAATGGGAACACGACCTACAGATTACCCCCAGTGCCGGCTTCTGGACCCAAATCTGTAGAAACATCTCCACTACAACCAATTCAAACATTCAATACAAAATCATCCACAGAGTACACTACACTGGGAAAAGAATATTTAAAAGGGGTTTTGCAGACATGGAAATTTGTTCATGTGGCACAAGGTTAGGATGTCTGTATTATTTTTCAAGTTAATATGTCAGTATTATTTCTCAGATTCCCCCCATACTGATTTTTTGTTGATAATTTTGGGTCAATTTACTAATTTTGTTGTTTGCTTGCAAGAAGGACAATTTATTTGCGAATAATAATGTGGAACAATACCATTTTCTCGCCATTGGATGGCGATAGAGACCAATATGGAGCTTTTCCCATAAGGAACAAAGCCAGCTTCTTTCGGTGGTCATATCAGGTTCCAGTCCATTGACACAGCCATTGCGAACAGAGCAGAGCACATGTTAATGTCTGTCTTTTTGTCATTCTTGCAGGTAAGCAATTGGGGAGAAAACCGAAGTATTATGGCTCATGTTGGTGTTGTAAATAATGCACCAAACGTGTATGTCATGTTTAATAGGCCTATTTCACATTTCCGGTATACAATCCGGAAAGCAGGTAAACTGACTTCGGCTAGTTTATGCTAGCTTGATGCTCCGTGAATCAACAATAGCAGAGTGTTAGTAGTCGGGTGTTCCCGGTCCTGACTGTTCAAACTGTAACTCGAAGAAGCAAGCAGACCTCTCTTTTCTTGGTTTACCCACAGAAGACAACGTGAGGAGATGGATTTTGTTCATAAGAAGAGATGACAGAGGAAGATTTACGATTATGAGATGTAGCTAGCTAGGTACCTGAGTGTGCAATGCACACTAAGCTGTCCCATTCAGATCCATCTCAGACAGCAAGCACCTCCGCTCCGGATCTGTGCCAGCTCTGTGCCGGATCAGCTGGAGTCGGCACAGAGCTGGCGCAGATCCGGAGTGGAGGTGCTTGCTGTCTGGGATGTGAACTGGGGCATGAAAAATACGAGTGATGGCAACGGCGAAGAAAGGGGTCTGTGATGGAGTTGGGTTGAAAAACCGATAAGAAAACAGATTCACCTGGTGCAGAACGTTTAGAGCAGTGGTTCCCAAACTCGGTCCTGGGGACCCACTGTGTACGCAGGTTTTTGTGTCAACCACAGCTCCAATCTTAGAATGCTAATGAGTTGCTCATTGCTCTTGATTGCACTATTCTTGTTCACGCTGATTATTTATCCTTTTAAACCACATGTCAAAAATGGCCATGATGAAAATCATTTCATAGTGTGCTAAATTGGAAATTACTTCTCTAACATAAAAAAATGGAAATTTGCAACTGATGACATGAATCTATAAATGGGCTTTAGTAGATAAAATTGTGGACCCAAGGTCATTAAAGCTAACAATTATTAGGGCAATTAAGAATTCAAAGACAAAGCAAACGATGAGTCAAACCTGTTAAATGTCGCTGATTGGTTTCAGGAAAGAACCTGAGCACCTGCATTCAGAACCCTAATCACCAGGTTACTGACTGATTGCAGTCTTGCATTTGATCACATGAAACATACTGCCACCTTTGATTGTCGTGCTTATGTGGAATACATCAAAATAAAAATATGAATGTTGGGCTTTGAAATTTCATGGAATGCGTAGCCATTTCTGTCATAATGTGGTTTAAGGGGGTAAAATGTCCTCGTATTCGACAAGCAACTGCTAATTAAAAATGAACAGCTTGTTAAAACTCTGGGATCGTAATTGTGGTTGGAGCAAAAACCGACATACGCAGTGGGTCCCCAGGACCGACTTTGGGAACCACTGGTTTAGAGCATTGACTACAATTGCTGTCCTCCTGCAGGTAACTTGCTATCTTGCTGCTTCTTGCAAATCACGCAGCTAACTTTAACCCTGCGCTTAAAAATTGAGGCAAAAAATAGGATCTGCAAAGCCAGTTAACCTGGAAAATTTTAGTTATTGGCCAATTGACACAATATTATGGCATCAACAATTAACTTAATGGAACATAAAAATACTAGCATTAGCTTGCTACCTATCGTTCATGCTGTAATCCGTGGCTAGTTTGCTAGTCTTCTGTGTTCGCTCGAACTACGTTAGTATCAGAGATATCTTGCACCATTTAGCTGGCGACCATACGTCAATGAATTTGTTTTCTAGATATCACGTCTCAAAAGTTGTTTATTACCGGTTTAGTAAACGTCAGTAAGCTGTGGTCGAGAATGGCTTGTGTGGGTAATGCATTTGCGAACAGTGTTTGATAATTATGCTTAATAAAGTTTTCCAAAGATTAGAATAATCCTTTGGCAGTTTAACACTCGTCGTTCTTCTTTCTCCAATGCTGCAACGTGGTAAATTCAACAAAGAACATTGTGGGGGCGCCCCGGTGGCTCATCGGTCTGAGTGCGCATGCCGTGGGGGCTGTGTCCTTCCCGCAGCGACCTGGGTTCGAGTCCGGCTTGGGGTGTTTGCTGCATGTCATCCCCCATTCTTCTCCCCAACCTTCCTGTCTCTTTACACTGCATAACTTTCAAATAAAGGAAAAATTCCCCCCCCCCCCAAAAAAAAAAAAAGAACATTGTTTTAATTACGTAAATAAAAAAAGTGAAATAAAAAATTACACTACTCTGAACTTCTGTGCTCGCTTTTGGCACATCCTGCAATGCAGGCTATCTAACTGGGTCCATTAGCCACCGCTTATGTAGATGTTTCAATTTGTTCAACCATTTAATGAAGACACAGGGGCTCTAATTTCTTGGCGCAGCGCAGGGGTGGCGAGCGTGGCGTAGCTTGACGAGCCAATTTTCGTTCAAGCCAGCGCAATGGTAATTTCGTGAGGTGCAACACCGTAATGAAGCCTTTGTGAGACAACGTCGTTTGGGTGTGGCGCGTAGTAGGGGAGGTGTCACATATTCATCAAGATGACAGTTTCAGAGAAAAAGTTTCGCTGCAGTTATGCTTCGCCAGCTCCAACCTGGTTTACTTTCTGTGCAGTGGTAATTTGGCTGACCCGGCGCACAGTACGTCACCGAAACCTCACAGACAGGTTTCCAGAATGTAAGGCACATTTCCATGCAATAAATAATTACAGCAACCACTATTTATGTAACTATCTGAATCAGCACATAAATTATAGTATCTATATCGATTGTCCTGATGTCAGATCAAAGAGAGAGAGAGAGAGAGAGAGAGAGAGATGTACATATGGGCGCTATGAGTGCGTGTATGTGCCCTTTTTTTTAGTGACCGCTTTTTTCAAGCAACTGATTACATTCAAAGTCAATGCAAAGACGCAAATACACGCGTATTATTGACAATGTAATCTGTCGTAATGGATTTCGTCCAGTGTGCAAGCAACTTAATACTATTATTGTCACTTAGGTTTTATCGCTTTTTAGTGGGGAAAGGAATACAGCCTGATTGCTATGATCTCGTACTGAGTTAAGATCACATATTGAAAATAAATGTGTAACGATCTTGCGTTGTTGTCCATGCAATGTTAATCCCAAAATTTTAAGCGGCAACAGGGTGTAATAGTAGGAACACGCCATCCATCGTTTCTTTCCCAATGATGCAGGCAGAAAAAATTAATGAGCAACCGTCAGATTTAATTCCAACTTCATAAGTTTGAATGATCTGGACGTGAGTTTCGTAGTAATTCCATTCAAGTTCCCTAATGATAATAATTGTAGCTAGCCAGCTAACTCTTATTCGTAATGCTTAATATAGACGTAAGCGGTGCAGAAAACATGCCTGAAGCAGCAAAGTAAAATGCAACATTAACGCATCATGCAGATATAGGACAGAGGCTTTATTCCAACACATTAAAGGCGCGAGGAGAGGAGCTCATTTGATTGGTGAAGATTTGACTCGGCTGTGTTATACCCAAACACGCCTTTTTTGCCACTTGCGCCGCAGGAGGGACCGAGGCGGGACAGAGGAGTACTTGGGCTGCACCGGGCACGAAATTGCAACATCGCCTGGACACACCCCGTGGGAGGACTCCCCATTCACAAGGCCCTGCGCCTGGTCTACGAATTTAGAGCCCACAGTGACAACCTTTTAGCTGCTTAATTATGACTTATTGATACACTTGCTTCAATCTTTGCAAATTTACCAAGGTGTTTTATTAGTGTTTTTATTGTGTTTTATAGTGTTTTTATTATAGTGTTGTATAGTTTTTTTTTTTTTTTTTTTTTTTGCCTTTGCACTATTACCTTGTAATATACAGTCCTTCGGATAGTACTCCAACTACTCATTTACTATTGCTCTTTTATCATCTAATCTCCTTGGGTTCTTAAACTGTCTCTGTGCCATATTTCTTATTAATTTAAGAATTTGTATTTTTATTGTATGACATTCTATACATAAATTGCTTTGCCTTTTTTTGTTTTTATTTCATCAGGTGCACTTGCTCACCTTTGGAAAGGATCTGAGAACTGGAGGACATGGGGTACATCTTAAATCTCTTATTTGATACTTCATTTCTGCTGCGAGGAGAGAGCTCTGAGGAGCCATGAGCGAGTATTCACAAGGGCAGCCTTCCTGGACCATGCGGTCAGTTTGTAATGACAGACACTGGCAGCAGATCCAGCTGTGTGCCATCATCAGAAATGGACGTGGATTCATGTGATTCTTCAGAGGAAAAGATTCCTTGTGTCTTCCCTCCTCGCATAGTTTCCTTGCATCTCTCCATGGTGGGAAGGACTGAGATGCTAGGAAAAGACTAGTGAGGGAAACATGGATGCTATTTAAGAGAATTGAGATGTACCCATGATGTCGCATCTTATCCACTCAGGACTCCTTTTTGGAAAGTCAGTTCAGTGCTGACAAGTTATCACTAATCTTTGCTGTAAGCAGCTGTGGTCGAAGGCCAATTATTGATGCTGTTGCAGTCAAGTTGTCCTTGTTAGGCAGTGGTCCAGAAACATTTGTGTGTGAAGTTCATAGTTTTGCAAATATGCAGATTTGGGATAGTTACTTCTGTATGCAGGGTAGTGTTGACTGCACAGAATTTGTACCTGAGGCTTTCGAATTGAGCACTACAAGTGCATCAGCTGGCTCTGAAGCAGTGCCCTAACAAAGTAAATTTTTTAAAATAAAATTGGTATTATTAAAGTTTTTCATTTTCATTCATCTTTGTCCGGTAATGACTTGAGTTACTCCCTTTTTACATGAGCATGGGGCCTGTGCCAAATCTGTTGTATGCTCATGTAAGCAGCAGCAGGGACATATTTGGAACCAAGGATGCTGTAATGGGCTATGATGTAAACTTTGTTTGACATCTTAATTTCACAACTCCTGGAGATTCACTGAGTACACCCGGGGTAAATTTGATAAATAAGGTGGCCAGACTTCTTAAGTCTCAGACTAGGACACCTGGCAGTTTACGCATGCCACCCAGTTGGGCTTGCTTAGCTTACTCATGGATTTTACCAACAATAATGATATTATAGTTACGATTTCATTCATTCACTGCTGTTAGATGTCTGGATGTGAAAAACCCATTGGTGTTCAATTTCCTTGATGGGGCATTTATCTCAGTGTGTCCCACATATGATAACTGACTATAAAAAAAAAAAAAAAATCACGAGCAAAATAAGATTAACTCTTGATCGACATTTCTAATACATAAAGGGTAGTAAAACGTAATTTTGCTTTTCATTTTTGCAGTATGTCTGTAGTCTATATTACAACGCACATCAATTACATATTTACCAAGGAAGCAATAAAAATCAATATCACCATGTTGTTTCGAACATAAGAGGATTTTGGATGTAAGACGACCCCCTTTTCTCAAGACAAATTTTTGGAAAAAAGGGGGTTTCATGACATCTTGTTTTAAAGCTGGAGTATGCAATCTTGGAACAGCAAGCAAGATTTGAATGTAGCCTCACCTCTAAACCCACCCCCTCCCCTCAAGTCTCTGACCAAAGCCACGCCCCCTGATTCACATGCACGAGCGCGAGTCTCACATCCCGTTACCTGGATGCAGTGTCGTATGTCTGAATCATCAGCGGAGCTGTGTGAACGCTAGGTGCAAACACAGCGAAATAATAAAATAACATTTTACCATCCACAAGTATCCTATGAATGTGGCCTCAGGTCAAAGACCAAACCTATACGACTACCTGGGCATATAAGAAATAGAGTTACAGCATATTATGTATAAAACACAGCTAGCCACTGAGCTAGCCTTAGCACTGGAAACAAGCGAACGTCAGCCACGAGCACAATGTTTGTAACATGAGATATTCTCAACGGAGTGTTTCTGTAACCATTGACGTCTTACATATGAAGCTATATGGCATTTCAGATACATCTGTGGTGATATACGATGCACCTACCAGCCACCCACTTGCGTTAGCAATCAACTACTGACGAAGTTATTATTGAGCCGAGCTTGCAACGCCTATCGGCTGCAAGTGTAGCCTGCTTTTTCCCTATGGCTTTTGCAGCTAATGTGACAGCATTCTCTGGTGACAGTCAGCGACAACAGCATCCGCCGAGGAAAAAGCACATAACTGTTTATTTTTAACAATATTAAAATTGTGAGAAAGGTGAACAAATAAATTCTCGCGCTGAAATGTTAAGTAGACAAGAACGCAACTGTCTCAAACTGCAGATTCAGCTTACCGTGTCCTCGCGTTCTTGGAAATTTATACTCCCGTTCTCAACTTCTCAAGTTTGAACTCACAAATAAGGTAGACCGTGAGAAATGGCAGTGCTTATGCTGGCTAGCGTTTGTCCAGCTGTAAAGAAACACCCACAACTAGGCTACACAGCTGATTGAATTGCGTGTGCACGAGAAATGATTGTCATCGTCAGTCACTCCTCCTGGCTCTGATTGGTTTTTTTGTCCCGGTCGCGGTGAAATCTTGCAGAAGGAATTAGAAGCACTAGATAGAGCCAGATGACTCTGATTTTCTCAAAGATCATCTGACTCACATCCTACTGTCAGGTCATAGAAACAGTTTTAACAAATATGACAAAAAGTGATTTTTTGAAAAATTGCATACTCCAGCTTTAATCACGAATACATATATTTGAAAATACTGATAAAACCTTGAGAAAAACCAATATAAAACAAGGCAGACTGTTGTTCGGTGCCATCTATTGTTGTCAACGCACATTGAATATAGACTCTAAAATACACGCAGAATCACTGATTTTGACTAAAAAGCAGAGTCCCTGAAAATAAGACGAACCCACTTTTTCAAAGGGGATGTACAACCCCTAAATGTAAAATCACCACAAAACTTAAAACTCCCCCTATACGTAATAAAAATTAACGCTAAACGTATAACTCACCCTAAATGTAATAGTTTCTAACGCTAAACGTAATAATCAACCTTCCCCCAAAACGTGAAATTTCTTACGCAAAACGTAAATACTCAGCCTCCCCCTAAATGTAAAAAAACTGCCGCTAAACGTAATATCGTCGGCCTGCTGATAAAACCTTGTATCTTCAAAATGATAAACTTTACAGGAAAATAAATAAATAAATAAATAAATAAAAAAATAATATAAATATATTTTTTTAAAATATAAATAAAATAAAAAATGTTTAATTTTGCATGTGAGAATAGTGGACATACAAGTTTTTGTTTCTTATCAATTTGGAGATACGAGGTTTTACCAGCAAGCCGACAATATTCAATCTTTTGTTGTTCATGAAGTGAGCTTCAAGTGTTCGACAATGCGGCGAATTTGACTCATTCAACAGGTGCTGCCTCACTAGCAGCCAAATCCGCCTACCAAAATTTACATCAGATCTATCATAGATAAAGATTGACGGTGATTCCTCAAGGATTTTTTGACGTCAGCAAGTGCTGCCTTACAGTGACGACCTGAAACATCCCTCTTTCCATAATTTTAACCCACTCTCGCCATACCTGTTGCAGGCCAAACTTTGAGTGAATCATATTTTATTCGTGCTATAACTCCTATAGGGGAGACCGGGGATGATAGTAACATTTTTTGTTTGAGTATCTGTAACTCGGGGATTCTTTATGCCAGATCTCTCAAACTTTGCAGCATAGTATCCATGTTTGTTGACTACAAATAGCACTCACTTAGACATCTATAACACAATCACAGAACATGTGAATTAGCATCAAATATGAAGAGTGCACTTGTTACAACCCACCCCGCTGCTGGGATGAGTTGTAACACCAGGTGGGGATAGATGTAACACTGAGAGGCAATGGTGCAACGGATCATCGTTGATCCGTAATCCGTACGGATCTCTCTTCACGGTTCGGTACGCACATGATCCGCGGATTGGTTGATGGAAAAAAACGGTGGTGTTAGGGGTGTGACGTTATCGAATCGCAATGATCGTGAAGTGAAATGAGACAACTTACCGCTATGGGGTGTGTGTACACAGTTGCGTCCATTTCTTCTTTGAACATACAAGCGGTCTGAAATAAACAACAATCATTTGAAGTGTTTCCGGGAAGATAATTCAGAGAAGAACTCCTCTAATTGTCAGCGAGGTTGGGCAGCTTCCATCTCCTTTTAAGGCTCAACTGGCCAACCCTAAATCTGCTCCCGTATAATGAGCGTAAATGACAATCAAGCAATTTAGCCTGTTGCCAATAATGATTATGCATGATAGAGAAGAGCTGACAGATGTAACTGCGGTACAATGTTAAATTGAAAGAATGCTAATAGCCTAATCTAAAGTATTACAAAAAAAACCTTGTACAAACTCCATCTCTCATTGTAGCGTTTTAGCTGATTTTTAAACTCTTGCACCCTGGACTTGCCATCGGAGGATTACCTCGCTCTGCTGACCATACTTTCTACAAACCTGTTCCCATTTACGTTTCCAAATTAGCAACTTGGTGTTAATTCGTTCAGATGCGAAAATCAGTCGGTAGAATTACTGTCCCGCTCCCCTCATCCTGCATTGTTCATTGCAATTATCAAGCAGTTCCCCATCCATGTTAATTGTGACATAAAACGGCAATGTATTTAGAAGCTTCTGAATTCATATAGCTCACAAAATGGTGTGTATATATATATATATATATATATATATATATATATATATGTATTGACTATTTGTCCATATCGTTAACAAAAAACAAATCAAACAAATCAAATGGCCATTCTGGCACCGTCTGGGTTAGGCTTTACGCAGGTCAAGCAAACAATTCAAAGTCCATACCAAACAATGCGTTTTGAGTTGGTTTATTCACCATTGTCAGCAAGATACAGCCAGCAATGACAGCATGCACCCTCTCTGATCCCTGGTGAAAAACCATATGCCCACGATGCCCTCTCAGACCCATCCCACTTGACCTATATATGTAAATTTGGCACCTGACGGCCCATTCAAAAAACGTAAGCATAAACCAAAACTTCCATAATGGAAAACACAATAAAAATCATACTAAAGAAACATAAACCCAATTTAACATTAACAAAGCACAAAAAAATAATAATAATAATACATAAACCAAGGATGTTAATATTAAAGAAAATTAAACCACAAATAGCTCCAACAACCCAGCCCCTAATTGTGAACATGAAACCCACAATTACTTTTAGCATAAGCATAAGGGAGCTATTTCCCTAATCTATGTCCTACGCTACAAAAAATCTTCAGGACTTCTTCATCTTGGATACCTGAAACAAATCAAATAGATAGAGGGGGGAGAGAGAGAGAGAGAGAGAGAGAGAGAGACAGAGAAAGAGGTATACTCTCAGGTGACAGCCTCAAGGAAGAGACAGAGCTTAGTAACAGGTCTCTCCAAGATACTGGTCTTAGTCTGGACCCTCACAGAACGGACCAAGCCTTTGGAATCAGATGTGGTGCTCAAAACTCTGCCCATCATCCAGGACCCTCTTGGCGCTGTGGCATCAGCAATGATGACAACATCTCCCGGAGAGAAGCTCCTCTTCGGTCTCACCCATTTTTGTCTTTCTTGCATCACCAGTAGATATTCTGATGTCCACCTTTTCCAGAAGAGCTCGGCGATATACTGTACTTGCCTCCACCTTCTCTTAATGTACACATCAGATAGCTTAAACAAACCTGGTGGCAAAATAGGTTTCCCTTTTAACAGAAGAATATGGTTAGGAGTGAGCGCTTCTAAATCATTAGGATCATCTGAAACTCTCGTGATCGGCCTATCATTTAATATTGCCTCCACCTCACAAAGCAGAGTCTGCGGGCCCTCCTCATCCAGAGTTTGCTGTCCAACAACAGAGGTAAGTACACTTCGTACTGAGCGTATCAGACGCTCCCAGACACCATTTTGATGTGAGGCCACTGGTGTGTTGAAGCTCCACTTTACTCCCTCTTGGACAAAGCTACTCTCCATCTTTGATTGATTTAAAGCAGCCAATGCTTGTTTTAGTTCCTTCTTTGCCCCAATAAAATTTGTGCCATTGTCTGACCTTATGCTTGCCACGGGACCTCTTCTGCAAATGAACCTTCTCACAGCATTTATGCAGGAGTCCGTATCGAGAGAATGTGCCACTTCAAGATGTACAGCACGGCCACTCAAACAGGTGAAAATTACTCCATACCTTTTCAGAATGGTTCGTCCTCTTTTCACATCAAGTGGTCCAAAATAATCCACTCCCACATCTGTAAACAGTGCTTTGTCTGGCAAAACTCTTTCTTTAGGCAGGTCTGACATTTTTTGCTCACCTAGCCTTCCTCTGTATCGTCTGCATACTGTACACTCAGAGATGATTCTTCTGGCTGCAGAATTGGCATTAATGATCCAATATTTCTGTCTTAACTTGTTCAGCATGTGATTACGGCCAGCATGTCCAAGTTGTTGATGGATATGACGTAATATCAGCTGGGATACATGCAGATCTTTAGATAGGATCACAGGATGCTTTACTTCCAATGGCAGTGCAGATCTAGACAAGCGACCACCAACTCTGAGTGTACCATCTTCCAGGAAGGGATCAAGACGATACAGGGGACTGTCTTTGGACACATTCTTTGAGCCTTGTTTTAGGGATGCAATTTCGCTGCTGAATCTTTGCCTTTGTACATAATGGACTATTGCTCTTTCAGCTTTGTCAGAGAGTTCAGGGATCAAGCTGGATTTTCCAAATGTGGCTTTAAACCCTTTTAACTCCTGGTCCACTTTGTCACTTTTACTAGCCACAAGTTCCTTCCTTTTCCGACTCAAAAGCAGAAGATGCTCTTTTAACCCTAGGAGCCAGGCCACTGATGTTCTAAGCTTCCTCCAAGACGAAAAATAATGAGATGATCTGTGGGAGTGTCACTGTGTTTGACAATGACATTCACTCTTGGCTTCTTCACCTCTGGATCATCAACAGAAACTAAAGATGAATCTATGTCAAATATTGGCCACTCACTTACAGGTAAAGACAGAAACTCAGGGCCCTTCAGCCACTTTCCATGCATCATAAACTCCTTAGCAGTCAGCCCACGAGATGCTTCATCAGCAGGGTTGTCTTTGGTGTTCACATATCTCCATTGCTGCATGTCTGTTGCTTCTCTAATGACTGAGACTCTGTTGGCAACAAAGGTGTGGAAGCGTCTTGTTTCATTTAAGATGTACTTGAGAACAGTAGTACTGTCAGTCCAAAAAAATGACTTTTCAAGTTGTAACTGAAGCTCTTTCAGCAACATCTTATCCACACGAACAGCCAGCACAGCTGCAGCAAGCTCAAGGTGAGGAATAGTGACTTGTTTCAAAGGTGCAACTCTAGCTTTTCCTACAACAAATGAGATATGCACACTGTCAGTATTTTCAAGCCTCAAGTAGGAGACTGTGCCATAACCAACCTGACTGGCATCTGAAAAATGATGGAGCGCCGCCTTTACAGGGGTCCCAAAACTTCGAGGCTTCATGCATCGCTCCACTTTAAATCCACTCATATGCTGGAGGTCAGTAAGCCATTCAGACCAGCGTTTAGGGAGCTCAGATGGTATCGGCTCGTCCCACTTTAAGTTTATCCTGCACAGCTCCTGCAACAATAACTTGGCTGGGATAACAAAAGGGGACAAAAACCCAAGTGGATCATAAAGAGAGCTCACCACAGATAAGATACCCCTCCTGGTATGTGGCCGCTCCTGCACTGCAGTTCTGAAGCTGAACGTGTCGCCTTCAACACACCACTCCATCCCAAGTGCTCTTTCTAGGGGAAGCTGACTCGGTCCAAATCCATTTCCTTTGTGTCTGCTACTCTGATGTCAATTGGAATTAATGCCAACACTTCACGACTGTTAGTGACCCATTTTTGAAGATTGAAACCGTCCATTTTGCAGAGTGAAGCCAGTCCATGTATCAGTTGTATTGCATCCTCTTCTGTGGCTGTGGACTTAAGACAGTCATCCACATAAAAGTTGTATTTAACTGTATTAATGACATCAGGTGAGTACTCACATGCATTGTCCTCTGCAGTTCTTCTCAGAGCATAATTAGAGCAGCTTGGTGAAGACACAGCTCCGAATAAATGCATTTCATCCTGTATTCCTGCAGTACATTGTTAACATCTCCACTAAGCCACCAGACAAAGCGCAGAAAGTTGGCATGTTTGTGTGGAACCAAAACCTGATGGAACATGACATGGATATCAGCCATAACAGCAACAGGCTCTTCTCTGAACTGGAGGAGGACCCCGATAAGTGAGTTGGTTAAATCTGGGCCCTGCAGAAGTTCACTGTTAAGTGATGTTCCTTTATATGTGCATGCACAGTCAAATACAACACGGAGCTTTCCTTTGGTGGGGTGATATACACCATGGTGGGGAATGTACCACACTTTTCCCTCCTCTAAAGCCTGTTCATCCATGGGTACTCTTTCGGCATAGCCTTGCTCCAGCATGTTGTTCAAGAAGTCTGTGTATTCTCGTTTAAATGCAATGTCTCTAGTAAATCTCCTCTTCAAGCTTTGAAGACTTTGTAATGCAATGCAGCGGTTGTTGGGAAAAACAGGATCTTCTGCTCTGAAAGGTAAGTCAATGCAATAATGTCCGTTTTGTAGCTCTGTTGTGTTCCCTACAATGTTCATGAATTTAATGTCCTCTCTTGACATCTCCAGTTGTTCATCACATGTCCTTTCATTAAAGTCATGATTATACTGCCGTCTTAACATGTTCTCCAAGTGCTCCACAGATACACGATTGGCAGTTACAACAGTACAGCCTGTTTGGACATTACCTCCGGAATCTCCATCATGAAGAGGCCCATTTATAACCCAACCAACTCTTGTCCTTACTGCATAAGGTCCATCACATTGGCTGCTGATTAGCTCCCATGGTACAAGTACTTTGGGAGCATCGGTACCAAAAAGCAAATCCACGTCTGAATCCACTGCAGGCATCTTAATACTGCTCAAGTAGGTCCATTTAGCAATATCCTCTTGACGTGGGATATTTCTTCTTGACACTGGCATTGTAGCTTGTGTTAAAACAGATGGCAACTCAATAAAATCCTCTTGGTCAAGGCCACATACCTCCAGTCCAGATATGACAGTAGTTTTGACATTTTTAATCTGCCCCATTGTCCTTAGTATAATGTTCTCTGCTTTGCCAGTTACTCCCAACCTCTTTGCTAAATTACTAGTACAGAATGTACCCGAACTCCCCGGGTCAAGAAAGGCATACGTGTACACTATCTTGTTGCTCTTTTGGCTTTTCACTTTCACAGCGACAATAGAGAAAACAGTGTGGTCCTCTTCTCCAGCCCCTATATGTCCACATGTCTGCTGTCAAGTAGGGCTCACAGTTTCTTCCTTTGCGTCATCCTTTTCCACATGCAAGACAGATGGATGCTTCCTATGGCACACTTGACAATCCAAATGACTCCTACAGTCTTTGCTTGTGTGTCCAAACTTTAAGCAGCCAAAACAAATTCCTTTTTCCTTTAGGAAGTGTATTTTGTCCTGCTGTGTCCTTGATTTAAACTGTGAGCATTTGTCCAGTACATGGTTGGTATAATGGCAAAATATACATTTCATCTGGTTATCTGGAGTAGAAGTGATATTTTTCCTGTCGTATTTATCTCCATCTTTTATTGCAGTAACATTGGTGGCGAAGGTACCTCCTTTTCTCCTCTGCTTCATGTGATTTGATGCTTTGGCTTGGTTGGCTGAAGATGCATCATGAATATTGCCAAACAATGGGTCTGAAACAATTTTTACGTGTTTTTCAATAAAGTTCACAAGATCAACAAATACTGCCCTACTTTCTGTTTGTTCATGAATGTCACATGCAACATTTCGCCATTTTTCCCGCAGCCTGTAAGGAAGCTTCATTACAATAGTCCTGAGGTTCGCTAGAATGTCCAACTCTTTCATGTATTTGATGTGATGTACTAAATTGGAACAACCTCGAAGGAATAAAGCAAACGATTGCTGTGCACTTACATCCTCAGGTTTAATTAAGGGCCAGTTGGTAATTTTGTCCATGTAAGCAGAGGAAATTTTATATTCACCGCCAAAGTGTTCAGTGAGGAGTATCTTTGCTCTTTGGTACCCACGTTCAGAGGGAAGATGCTGGCAACTTCTAACAAGGTCTTTTGGCTGACCCCTGATGTACTGTTCAAGGAAATACAAGCAGTCACTAAGATTTGTTGTTTTATTCTCAACACAGTTTTCAAACGCTCTCAAAAAGGATTTAAAATGCAAGGGGTCACCATCAAACACAGGTATATTCCTCATAGGTAGAGCAGAGGCTGAATTTTGCTGGACTAACAAATTAGTGATCTCATTTTGGCGTTGCATGATGGTAAAAAGGTCCTGAGTGGGCTGAGTTTGGTGTCCTCCTTGTGCATCGTGTGCCACTAGTGCTGGTGTTGTCCAAGTTGGAGTATTTGTAACTGGTGGTTGTAATATTCCAGTGCGTTCTGGTTTAACAGTGACAACTTGAGAGTTCAGTGTGGGGTTAGATTCACCTTGGGTTGGTACAAAATGCTCAGCATTAGGATTTAATCCATTTGACATTATTTTGGACTTTTCAACATAAGAGTTCATGCCATCTGATACTCTGGAGCCACACATTGAACTTAACTCAAAAACATCAAGTTTTGCATTGGTCTCTTTTATTTCAGTTTCCAGTGCTAGTTGTTCCTTTTCTCTCCTTAATTGTTCCTGTTCCCTCCTAAGTTGTTCCTTTTCCAAACATATTCTTTCCTCCCTTGCCTCCAAAAGGTGTTTCTTTTTTAAAGCAGCCATACATTCTACTAATGCTGCCTTTTCTGCTTGTACTTTAATTTTAGCCAAATTGGTAGAAGAGGTTTTAGATAGTCTAGAGCCGGCTTTAGAGTTCACTCTGGGACCAGAAACATTTGATACGCTGTCTTCAGGCCTTATATCATCAATATCATTTTCATTTCCAGCGGGCTTATCGTCATTCGATGGTTCATATGAGTGCCCGGCTTTAAATAGCCAACTCTTCACTTCTCCAATAAAGTTAGACAACATAGTCACTTTTTTTTTTTTAAAGATTATTTTTTTGGGAATTTTTCCTTTATTTGACAGTTGTACAGTGAAGAGAGACAGGAAGGTTGGGGAGAAGAATGGGGGAAGACATGCAGCGAATGACCTGAGCTGGAATCGAGCCCAGGTCGCTGCGGTAAGGACACAGCCTTTATGGTACGCGCGCTTAGACCGATGAGCCACTGGGGCGCCCCAATATATAGTCACTTTTTGTTCAAAATATTTAGTCTGCTTCTCTACCTCATCGTCTGGCAAATTCAATGACAAAAGCGACTCGTGCATTTGCGTGGCTTCTTCAAAACACGTTATCAATTTACTCAGGATGGAATTAACAACGCTTACATTGTCTATGGATTGCATCAAATCATTCAACTGATTCATATACCTTTTGACTTGTTTGCATTTAATAGCCCTCTTTTCTTGACAAGTTTGTATAAAAAAAACATCATGCCTTTTGCTGTAAAACTGATGCGGCGTTTAGACAAAGGCTCAGATTGCAGACCGACGTCAGTCGCTGGCACTGCGTCCTGTGGTGGCTCACTGGCAACTTTTGATGCAGTGTTGGACATTGTCTCTCGTCACTTATTTGTTTATTTTATCTTTTTTATTCCTTTTTAATCCCCAAATTTTTAAAACTGACTCACAGTGAATAAGCCACCTGTAGGCCTACTTTGCAGCAGACTTGAGCTGGTGATGGCGGCTTGATGCGCGCATCCGTGCGCCCTCCCAAAGTTGTAGCAGGCCTTTCAACGTCCAATAAACTTCAATAGTTTGATGTGCCAATAATCCAAACAGTGAAAAATACATCCAGCGCTCCAGTAGCGTCACTGTTATCCAATACGATGTCCTCTGAAAACTTTTCACTTTGGGATGGATTGGATTGAATAGTCCTTGCTACATCCAGGCCGCAAATCCTTCACTCCTAGCACCGCGTCTCCTCGTATGAATAATAATCCAATACACACACACATGGTCCATAGTCCATTTTCCGGGTAATCCAAGAAGCATCCACTGCTGGGGAGGTTTTTTACTTTATGTATTGGCTATTTGTCCATATCGTTAACAAAAAACAAATCAAGCAAATCAAATGGCCATTCTGGCACCGTCTGGGTTAGGCTTCACGCAGGTCAAGCAAACAATTCAAAGTCCATACCAAACAATGCGTTTTGGGTTGGTTTATTCACCGTTGTCGGCAAGATACAGCCAGCAAAGACAGCATGCACCCTCTCCGATCCCTGGAAAAAAACCATATGCCCACGATGCCCTCTCAGACCCATCCCACTTGACCTATATATGTAAATTTGGCACCTGACGGCCCATTCAAAAAACGTAAGCATAAACCAAAACTTCCATAATGGAAAACACAATAAAAATAATACTAAAGAAACATAAACCCAATTTAACATTAACAAAGCACAAAAAATAAATAAATAAAAATACATAAACCAAGGATGTTAATACTAAAGAAAATTAAACTACAAATAGCTCCAACGACATATATATATTATTTTTTTTTTTTTTTTTTTTTGTCCTGCTTGATACGCCTAAGAAAAATTTCTATTAGCCTAAATGCGGTTTTGCCGACTGAGGTCCGAGCGTTAAGTTTGCTTATGTAAAAATAAAACTGTCTACAGCCAGGGACATTACCATAATGCAGGTTAACCCTCAACCTGTTTCTAATTTAGAATGGGACAGTTAGTTGAATTAAATAACTGAGCACGTAGGCTACAGATAAGATACTTTACCAATTACCATTGATGATTAAGACATAAACCTTTGCGTCAGTGGAGGGCTACAATGAGATCGCATAAACGGCAATTAATGGTATATTCTTAATTCTACATTCTAGTAGAATATTAAGGAGCAAATGCTGCTGAAGATGTTGTTTAGATGAGGTTTAGATTTTGTTTATGATTAACTGGATAATTGCCGTTCATTCAATCTCATATTGTAGCCTCCGTACAACTTTCCCAGAAGCCGGACTATAAAGAACCAATAAATGATTTTGACAACATGAAAGTTTGATGCATAGCCTGCAATTGAATTGATTTTAAATGCATGCCGTGAGGTGAACTTTCACAATGCACTAATAACCAATTTACTAAATTATTCAATTACCAACGCTTTGACGCAAGAGCGTTAGTAATTTAAAAGCCTGCATTATCATCCCTTTGCGGCATAGTGTGCAGCTGCGCTTCCCCGCAAAAGTAGCCTATTCTTTTGGAAAAATTTTGATGAAGTGCAATCTTCAAATAAATTAGGTTGCACTGCTGGGAAAAAAAAAATGCTTGAATCGCATTCATGAAAATCTGTGCTGTTCAATGGCTATTTAAGTTCATAAATGCGATAAAGGCAGGTCATCTTAATTGGGCTATATACAGATTCGAATAAATTAAGCAGATTAACCGTTTGATTGCTAATTGTGCAAAATAAACGAGAACAGGATGAGAGTAATTTGTTCAAAAGAGATGATTCTGCAGACCTCAGCTAAACTCGGTTCAACACGGCGCCAATAAATACTCATATGGCCTAATTCAGTTTTTTTCCCGGAAGCATTCACATGACCACTGATGTTTGGCACTTTCAGCAGCTGTTCGTATTGGGTTAATTAAAGAAAGCGATAAAGCTTGCATGTTCGCCCCATGCCAGCAGGTGGTCTTACTACACTTTAAAATAATCGAGACGTGATATTGTCATACCCCTAAGTTCTGTGTGTTCACGAGAAGGGCGCGTGGTCTTTTGTTTTGTGTTGATCCAAAAAGTGATCCGATCCGTGACTCAAATCCGTGATCCGATCCGAACCGTGAGTTTCTTGATCCGTTTCACCCTACATCTACTGAAATAAAATATTCTAAATTCTATTCTGCAAGGACTTTATTGAAGAATAAAGATTTAACATTATCTACAAGCTGAACCATTTGAAGTAAACCAAAAGCAAAGTTCCTCAAAAACTTTTAATTCAGAGCAAAACAACTGCTGCATGTATGTTTGCATGAGTGCCTATTTGCATGCATGTGTTAAGTAGAGGTCTGTGCATGTGTGTAGGTATAAGCATGTGTGTGTGTGTGTGTGTGTGTGTGTGTGTGTGTGTGTGGGGGTATTGGTGTGTGCATGTGTGTGTTGGTTTAGGTGTGTGTGTGTGTGTGTGTGTGTGTGTTCAGGACTATTCTTTCACTCACTGTTGCAGTTGTGGCAAATGTAGGTGGCTGCCCCTGGGATGCAGGCTTTGTGGGCTCAGAACAGACAGTGTTACAACTATCCCCACCCCAGGCAGCCATTACATAGCTAGCTTTTTAAGCATGTGGGTTTAAAGTTAGCATTAATGCAAAGTACCTGATTAAACTATAGAAACTGCTGTTTTAGGTATAATAAATCAAATAATTGTATCTACAACACAATGAACACAAGACAAAAAATAATCTTCATGAAAAATTTTACTTTCTTACCTGAAAATCTTACCTGAAAAATTTTTTGGTAATAAAATCCACGAAGTTGCACACAGAGATATACCATTTCTCCTGTGAGCTCAAAAAGGAAGAAGGGAGTGTCCTATATTGATGACATCTATTTCTGATTGGTCAAAAAGACAGTGTTACAACACTCCCCGTCTCCCCTACCCTGTACGTAATAGAACTGCCGCTAAACGTAATTTTCAGAAATCTGTAATTGGAGTTGAACGACTTCGGAGGACACTATTTACCAAGTCTTGCCTTACCGCGAGCACTTGCTAAGAACCCTTGAGCCTTGAATTTGTCTCATTTAAGAGACACGTTACCTTAACGAGACTACCAGCCATATCCACCTACCAAGGTTGACGTTACATCCGTAATAATTGTATCCCCGATACTATGGTTTTATGTCCGCGCGTCGTCCGTCCGGAGACATTTCTGTGAACATTCTACAGGCGACAACTTGAAATTAGAAGGGCTCAGCCTCCCCCCCCTCCATTTATGTTCTGATAGAAAAATATTTTTATGTCAAATACCTAAAGAACGTCTTACGGTCTGTAGTTGTGAAAATGTGTGTTCCTATAAATAGCTTACAAACAAATCCCCATGAATAATTGTTTTAATTATTTTCATGTGTATAATACGTAGGCTACAGGCCCCTTCCCCCATTCTGATGTGCTTCTACCGCCCCTGATAACGTTTCAACAGTACCATCATCTAACGCTAAGCACAAGACCCCCCCCCCCATGTAACACACCTTGCCACAAAACGTAAGAATTCCCCCTATATGGAATAAACCTTAATGCTAAATGTAAGAACTCCCCCTATATGTAACAAACCTTAACCCTAAACGTAAGAACTCCCCCTCGATGTAACAAACCTTAACCCTAAACGTAAGAACTCCCCCTATATGTTACAAACCTTATCAATAAACTTAAGAACTCCCCCTATATGTAACGAAGCTTAACGCTAAACGTAAGAACCAGTGTTTCTGTTCAGTGACGAAGTTAGATGGTGATCATTGTACAGTTTTGTAGCGTTCCTCAGATTGCTGAACTGTTCTACACTGGTTTCTTTCTTTTTGATTTCACTGCCCTTCATTTGCATCATCGTGTGGCATATATAGTAAAAACCTTCCTGATCGAGCAAACTTCCTGATGGAAAAAACCTCAATTGTCGGCCTGCTCCCTTCGATCCACAAATGGCAATTTAATATCTAAAATTCATAGAAAAAAAAAAAAAACGCTTAGATCTAGATTTAAGAATTAAAAAGAGATGCGGTCAACGAGGCTCGAAATGGGTGTCGCTTTTCGTATCTGCCTCGTATCTGCCAAATTGAGAAGAAACAAAAACTCGTATGTCCACTATTCTTACATGCAAAATTAAATATTTTTTATTTTATTTATATTTTAAATTAATTTATATGTTTATATTATTTTAATATTTATTTTTTATTTTCCTGTAAAGTTTACCATTTTGAAGATACGAGGTTTTATCAGCAGGCCGACGATATAAGGAAAGAGTAGACCCGGCTAAGTTTATTTTAAGCTATGAAGATAGTGTCGCTTTTCAGAATCAAAAGCTCCATCGCAATTCTACGAAAACAGACAAAGAAAAGCAAGACCCATTTGGAGCCTCAGTGACCGCATCTCCGATTAATTCTTAAATCTAGATCCAAGCGGTTTTTTTTTTTCAATGAATTTTAGATATTAAATTGCCATTTGTGGATCGAAGGGAGCAGGCCTACAATTGAGGTTTTTTCCATCAGGAAGTTTGCTCGATCAGGAAGGTTTTTACTATATATGCCACACGATGATGCAAATGAAGGGCAGTGAAATTAAAAAATAGAAGAAAGAAACCAGTGTATGACAGTTCAGCAACCTGAGGAAAGCTACAAAACTGTACAATGATCACCATTTAACTTCGTCACTAAACAGAAACACTGGTTCTTACGATTAGCGTTAAGGTTTGTTACATATAGGGGGAGTTCTTATGTTTAGCGTTAAGCTTTGTTACATTTAGGGGGAGTGCTTACGTTTAGCGTTAAGGTTTGTTACATGTAGGGGGAGTTCTTACGTTTAGCGTTAAGGTTTTTTACATATAGGGGGAGTTCTTACGTTTAGCGTTAAGCTTTGTTACATATAGGGGGAGTTCTTACGTTTAGCGTTAAGCTTTGTTACATATAGGGGGAGTTCTTACGTTTAGCATTAAGGTTTGTTACATGTAGGGGGAGTTCTTACGTTTAGCGTTAAGGTTTTTTACATATAGGGGAGTTCTTACGTTTAGCGTTAAGCTTTGTTACATTTAGGGGGAGTTCTTACGTTTAGCATTAAGCTTTGTTACATATAGGGGGAGTTCTTTCGCTTAGCATTAAGGTTTGTTACATGTAGGGGGAGTTCTTACATTTAGCGTTAAGCTTTGTTGCATATAGGGGGAGTTCTTACGTTTAGCGTTAGGGTTTATTACAAAAAGGGGGAATTCTTACGGTTTGCGGCAAGGTGTGTTACATATGGGGGGGTCTTGTGCTTAGCGTTAGATAATGGTACAGTTGAAACGTTATCAGGGGCGGTAAAAGCACATCAGAATGAGGGAAGCCTACGTATTATACACATGAAAATAATTAAAACAATTATTTATGGGGATTCATTTGTAAGTTGTTTATAGGAACACACATTTTCACAACGACAGACCGTAAGACGTTCTTTAGGTATATGACATAAAAATATTTTTCTATCAGAAGATAAATGGAGGGGGGGGGGAGGCTGAGCCCTTCTAAGTTTCAAGTTGTCGCCTGTAGAATGCTCACAGAAATGTCTCCGGACGCGGACGACCCGCGGACGTAAAACCATAGTATCGGGGATACAATTATTACGGATGTAACGTCAACCTTGGTAGGTAGATATGACTGGTAGTCTTGTTAAGGTAACGTGTCTCTTAAATGAGACAAAATCAAGGCTCAAGGGTTCTTAGCAAGTACTCTCGGTAAGGCAACACTTGGTAAATAGTGCCCTCCGAAGTCGTTCAACTCCAATTACAGATTTCTGAAAATTACATTAAGCAGCAGTTCTATTACATACAGGGTAGGGGAGACCGGGGAGTGTTGTAACACTGGGTGAAATGTAACACTGTCTTTTTGACCAATCAGAAATAGATGCAGTGATTTCATCAATATAGGACACTCCCTACTTCCTTTTTGAGCTCACAGGAGATATGGCATATCTCTGTGTGCAAATTTGTGGATTTTACAACCAAAAAACTGATTTTCAGGTAAGGAAGTAAAAAGTTTCACGAAGATTATTTTTTGTCTTGTGTTCATTGTGTTGTAGATACAATTATTTGATTTATTATACCTAAAACAGCAGTTTCTATAATTTAATTAGGCATTTTGCATTAATGCTAACTTTAAACCCACATGCTTAGAAAGCTAGCTATGCAATGGCTGCCTGGGGTGGGGATAGTTGTAACACTGTCTGTTCTGAGCCCACAAAGCCTGCATCCCAGGGGCAGCCACCCACATTTGCCACAACTGCAGCAGTGAGCGAAAGAATAGTCCTGGACACGCACACACACACCTAAACCAACACACACACACACACGCACACACCAATACCCACACACACACACACACACACGCTTATATCTACACACACGCACTCACAAACACACACACAGACCTCTACTTACACAAATGCATGCAAATAGTGTAATATGGAAAAAAAAAAAAAAGCCACTAGATGGCAGTATTGACATTTTTTTTTGTTAAGCCCAGTCTGAGCTAGGTTTTGGGGGCATGTCCTGGGCATGCCTCAGAGGGGAATGTCCCAGAGAATTGGAGAAAAGTCTGGAAGGTGGGAGGGGGCTGGAAAAGAGTATATAAGGAGAAAAACTGAGAGAGTGAAAGATAGTAGGAGAAATTGCAAGGAGAAATTGTGGAAGGATACATTTGACCAGACCTGTCACTCTTTTCAAGACCTGTGAAGCTTTTTGTGGATTTTTGCCTGTGTTGGAGCATTTTCCTGTCCCAGGACATCGCAACACAGCAGCCCCATCTCAATTACCAAGGGACTGTAAATATCTCTTTTTTTTTATTTCAATCTTGGTCAGTAGAGTAGATTGTAGATTAGTTCAAAGTGTTTGTTTAATTAAATCTGTTAAAGTTTTAAAATTTTGTCTGTCATCCCTTGCTGTCCGCTATGCCATAACAAATTGGGGCCATAACAAATTGACGCCATAACAGATTGGGGCCATAACAAACTGGGGGCTCATCCGGGATAGACCATTGTATGAGTCATTTATTGAAAATCTAAAATTTCAAATTGTGAAATTGTTTTTTGAATTTTCCTAGATATATATTGACAGATCAACAGCAATGGATGATTTCTTGGCATCACCAACCGCAGAGGTTTTGAAGTCTTTTAAAAAGACATAACTGCTAGAAATATGCAGACAGTTAGAGCTGACAGATGCAAAACCAGCCATGCGAAAAGCAAGACTGGCTAGAGAGATTGTTGAATATTACATTGATGAAAATGTGTTTGCACCAGGAGATCTGGAACAGTTTCCAGTGGAAAATCCAAATGTAGAAATTGAACTTAAATTAAAAATGCTAGAGATTGAAAGGGAGGAAAGAGCATTCGAGAGAGCAGCAAGAGAGAAAGAAAGGCAGTTTGAGTTAGAAAAATTAGCAAGAGAAGAGAAAAAAGAAAGGGAGGAAAAAGAAAAACAAAGAGAATTTGAGAGAGAGAAAGAGGAAAGAGCAGAAAGAGAGAGACAGAGAGATTTAATTTACAGAAGTTAGAGAAGAAAGGCTCCAAATGGAGCAACTAAAAATCAAAATGGAAGCTGAAAACAAATTTCATGCTAGCCAGGAGGTAAAGCTGGTGCCTCCATTCTCGGAAAAGGAGGTTGATAAGTATTTCCAGTGCTTCCAGAAGGTAGCTAAGAGTTGTCAGTGGCCAAAGGAACACTGGCCGCTGATGTTGCAAACTGTCCTCAAGGGTAAAGCTCAACAAGCCTATTCGGCTTTGTCTGCAGATGATTCCTCTGATTATGAGGTCGTCAAAAAGGTTATTTTGACAGCTTATGAGTTGGTTCCAGAGGCTTACCGACAGAAATTTAGAGGTCTGAAGAAATCTGACAATCAGACTTATGTGGAATTTGATAATGAGAAGAAGGTTTGCTTTGAGTGCTGGTGTACTTCTATGGAGGTCAAGGATGATTTCAACTCACTAAAAGAGATGGTGTTAGTTGAAGAATTCAAGAACTGTGTCAAGGATGATATTAAGACCTACCTTAATGAGAAGCAAGCACTGAATTTGCAATCAGCTGCCAAGTTTGCAGACGAATATGTTCTCACACATAAGTCCAAATTTCAGTCCAGCAGTAACAATAGATGGTCCCAATTTCAGAAGAAAGGTAACGGTGATACCCAAGATTCCTCACCCACTGACTAAGACAAATCTGGTGATGGTGCTCAGAAATCCAGTCAAAGGTCTGATCAAAGTGTGAAAGCTGACAGTGACAAAAGTGGTCTAGTTTGTAATTATTGCAAGAAATCAAGTCATGTTACAACTAACTGTTGGTTCCTTAAAGCTAAGAAAGAAAAAGAAAAGGATACCAAACCCAATGCCTTTGTGAAGACAAGGTTAGAAACCCCTGTAGTAGATGACCGATCTGCTAAATTGCCTGCTCCTTGTGAGGCTAAGAAGCCTGATACTGCTGCTTTTGTGAGGGAGGAATTTCTTCCATTTGTGTCAGAGGGATTTGTGGCTCTGAATGAGCATTCTCCTCCTGAACCCATATATATCCTAAGGGATACCGGAGCTTCTCAGTCACTTTTGTTGATGGACTCCTTGGAGTTACGTGATGAAACCGCTTCTGGGGATTTCATACTTGTACAAGGTATTGAAGGGAGGAGTGTATCTGTACCCCTGCGCTCTGTATTCTTGAAGTCAGATTTAGTTACAGGACAGGTAAAGGTGGGACTTATGTCAAGTCTACCTATCAAGGGTGTTTCTCTGTTGTTAGGCAATGACCTGGCTGGGGGCAATGTAGTTCCCCCTGTTCATCTTACTTCACAGCCGAGTACTGAAGATGGCGATGAAGACCCATCTCTGTATCCTTCCTGTGCAGTGACCCGTGCTATGGCTAAGAGGGCTCAAGAAGAAGATGATGTGGTGCCGTCCAGCACATTGAATAGTCATGACTCAGGTGGTTCGCCTCATGACTCTGTTCAACCAACTATGGTTTCTCCATTTGAGGACTTATCAGACACTTTTATCAGTTCTCTGTTCAGCCAGCCAGATGGGTCTGGTGATTCTGATGTGTCTGGAGACTTGTCTCTGTCCAGAAAGCGGTTGATTCAGGAGCAAACCAATGATCCTGAAATTTGTGTACTAAAGAAGAGAGCCCTTCCTGATGAAGAAATAGACGCAGTTCCAGTTGGGTATTATCTCAAGGATGGTGTGTTGATGCGGAAGTGGCGCCCTCCTGATATCCCTGCCAATGCAGATTGGGCAGTGGTCAAGCAAATTGTTGTTCCGAAGGTCTACAGGAATGAGATCTTAACAATGGCTCATAGTTTGCCTTTAGGAGGTCATCTTGGTGTTAACAAGACTGTTGACAAGATCATGAAACACTTCTTCTGGCCTGGACTTCAGAAAGATGTTTCCAACTTTTGCAAAACCTGTCACACTTGTCAGGTAGTTGGAAAACACCAGTTAGACCCACCTGTAGCTCCATTGCAGCCTATCCCAGCATTTGGGGAGCCCTTCACCAAGGTCATCGTTGATTGTGTTGGTCCATTACCCAAGACTAGATCTGGAAATCAGTACTTGTTGACAATCATGTGGGCATCTACCAGATTCCCTGAAGCCATACCTCTACGCAACATCAAGGCAACTGCAATCTCGAAGGCTTTGATAAAGTTCTTCACGTTGTTTGGCCTTCCCAGGAAAATTCAGTCAGATCAAGGTAGCAATTTCACTTCCGGATTGTTTCAGCAGGTTGTGTATGAACGAGGTGCGAAGCAGATTCTTTCCAGTGCCAATCATCCAGAGAGTCAGGCTGCCTTAGAGCGGTTTCATTCCACTCTCAAGACAATGATGAGGACTTATTGTTATGACTATGAGAAAGACTGGGATGAAGGTGTTCATTTGCTGTTGTTTGCAGCTAGAGAAGCAGTGCAGGAGTCTACTGGATTCAGTCTGTTTGAGCTAGTGTTTGGCCATGAAGTGAGAGGACCTTTGCTATTGTTGAGTGAACAATGGCAAGAGAAAGAGCCGCATATCAGTCTGTTAGACTATGTTAGCAAGTTCAAGGAAAGACTGCGTGCAGCTTGTGACCTAGCCAAAGAGAACTTGAAATCAAGTCAGGGACAAATGAAAACTTGGTATGATCATAAGGCTAGAAGCCGTGAGTTTAAACCAGGAGACAAGGTCCTTATGTTGTTTCCCTTGCAGTCCAATCCATTGCAGGCTAGATTTCATGGTCCTCATGTAATTCTGACAAAACTCAATGATCTCAATTACATTGTGAAGACTCCAGATAGGAGAAAGCCAAAACAGTTGTGTCACATTAACATGCTGAAGCCTTATCATGATAGGAATGCTAGGGTTGCAGCTGTCACTTCAGATCCTCCTATGGCCGAGACTTGTGAAGATGAGGGGGAGTTTCAAGAGGATGAACCTAGCATTAAAGCTGAAGTTCTTGAATGTAAATTGTCAAATTCTGAAGTGTTGCAAAATCTTGATGTAAACCTCCAGCACTTAGAACCCTCACAGAAGGATCAGTTTGAGAGGTTGATCAAGAAATATAAAGATCTATTTCCTGATGTTCCAAAGAGAGTTTCTATAGCCTCTCATGATGTAGATGTTGGTGATGTTGAACCAATAAAACAGCATCCGTACCGGATGAATCCTGAAAAGAGAAAGATTGCTGAGAAAGAGGTTGAGTACATGTTAGAACATGATATTATCAGACCCTCTAACTCAGATTGGAGTTCACCCTGTGTTCTAGTTCCAAAACCTGATGGAAGTACTAGATTCTGTACAGATTATCGCAAAGTCAATGCTGTAACTAGAACTGATGTGTTTCCAATACCTAGGATTAATGATTGTATCGATAGAGTAGGGCAAGCAAAGTTTCTGACCAAGATTGATTTATTGAAGGGTTATTGGTGTGTGCCTTTAACTGAGAGGGCCAAGAGCATCTCTGATTTTGCCACACCATCTGGGTTATACCAGTATGAAGTCCTACCCTTTGGCATGAAAAATGCCCCAGCCATGTTCCAAAGGATGATACAGTCTACAATCGCCGGATTGCCACACACGGGTGCGTACATCGACGACCTGATCACATGGAGTGACTCCTGGGAAGAACATCTGAAATGTAGAGACGTTATTCCAGCGCTTGACCCAGGCTAACCTGACTGTTAACCTGAACAAGAGTGACTCTGGTTGTGCTACTGTCACGTATCTTGGCTACGTCATAGGCCAGGGTAAGGTGGCACCCATAAAAGCTAAAGTCCAAGCCATCATGGACTTTCCAGTTCCTGACAACAAAAAAGCTTTGCGCCGCTTCCTTGGAATGATCGGGTACTACCGCAAGTTCTGCAAGAACTTTGCTGAGATTGCTCTCAGTCTCACCAACCAACTGAAGAAAGGCGTAAAGTTCACTTGGGATGAAGCATGCCAAAGAGCCTTCGATCGCCTGAAGTCTCTGCTATGTCACTTCCCCGTGCTCAAATCTCCTGACTTCAAAAACCGTTCTCCATGGCGGTCGATGCTAGCGACCAAGGTTGTGGATCTGTGCTCCTACAGAGAAGTGACTCTGATGACATTGAGCATCCCGTGGCATACTTCTCCAGGAAGTTCAATCGCCACCAAAAGAACTATTCCACAATTGAGAAGGAACTGTTGGCTCTGGTTCTATCCTTACAACACTTTGAGGTTTATGTTTGTACAGGGCAAAAGCCAATGATTGTATATACTGACAACAATCCGTTAATGTTTTTGAGTAAGATGAAAAACAAGAATCGGAGATTGTTGAATTGGAGTTTGATTTTACAGGAGTTTGACTTGGAAATTAAGCATGTAAAGGGCACTAACAATGTAATTGCTGATTGCTTATCCCGTGTTTGAGTATGTGTATATATATCACGTGTTTATTAGCATATTGTATTATATGTATATATACACAAGTGTCTACTTGACCATTTTTGTATTGAAAAGAAAAATTTTGCCTTTATGAGTCAAAATTTTTCCCTTTTGGAATGGAGGTGTGATGTGGAAAAAAAAAAAGCCACGAGATGGCAGTATTGACATTTTTTTTGTTAAGCCCAGTCTGGAGCTAGGTTTTGGGGCATGTCCTGGGCATGCCTCAGAGGGGAATGTCCCAGAGAATTGGAGAAAAGTCTGGAAGGTGGGAGGGGGCTGGAAAAGAGTATATAAGGAGAAAAATTGAGAGATTGAAAGGTAGTAGGAGAAATTGCAAGGAGAAATTGTGGAGGGATACATTTGACCAGACCTGTCACTCTTTTCAAGACCTGTGAAGCTTTTTGTGGATTTTTGCCTGTGTTGGAGCATTTTCCTGTCCCAGGACATCGCAACACAGCAGCCCCATCTCAATTACCAAGGGACTGTAAATATCTCATTTTTTTTTTATTTCAATCTTGGTCAGTAGAGTAGATTGTAGATTAGTTCAAAGTGTTTGTTTAATTAAATCTGTTAAAGTTTTAAAATTTTGTCTGTCATCCCTAGCTGTCCGCTACGCCATAACCAATTGGGGCCATAACAAATTGACGCCATAACAGATTGGGGCCATAACAATAGGCACTCATGCAAACATACATGCAGCAGTTGTTTTGCTCTGAATTAAAAGTTTTTGAGGAACTTTGCTTTTCGTTTACTTCAAATGGTTCAGCTTGTAGATAATGTTAAATCTTTGTTCTTCAATTAAGTCCTTGCAGAATTGAATTTAGAATATTTTATTTCAGCAGATTACCTCTCAGTGTTACATCTGTCCCCACCCGGTGTTACAACTCATCCCAGCAGCTAAGTGGGTTGTAACAAGTGCACTCTTCGTATTTGATGCTAATTCACATGTTCTGTGATTGTGTTATAGATGTCTAAGTGAGTGCTATTTGTAGTCAACAAACATGGATACTATGCTGCAAAGTTTGAGAGATCTGGCATAAAGAGTCCCTGCGTTACAGATGCTCAAACAAAAAATATTACTATCATCCCTGGTCTCCCCTATAGGAGTTATAGCACAAATAAAAATGATTCACCCAAAGTTTGGCCTGCAACAGGTATGGCAAGAGTGGGTTAAAATTATGGAAGGAGGGATGTTTCAGGAAGTCACTGTAAGGCAGAACTTGCTAACGTCAAAAAATCCTTGAGGAATCACCGTCGATCTTTATCTATGATAGATCTGACGTAAATTTTGGTAGGCGGATTTGGCTGCTAGTGAGGCAGCACCTGTTGAATGAGTCAAATTCGCCGCATTCTCGAAATATTGTTTTATGCATTGTCGAACACTTGAAGCTCACTTCATGAACAACAAAAGATTGAATATTGTCGGCCTGCTGGTAAAACCTCGTATCTCCAAATTGATAAGAAACAAAAGCTTGTATGTCCACTATTCTTCCATGCAAAACTAAAATTTTTTTATTTTATTTATATTTTAAATTGTATTTATATATTTATATTATTTTATGTATGTATGTATGTATTTATTTATTTATTTTTTCCTGTAAAGTTTATCATTTTGAAAATACGAAGTTTTATCAGCAGGCCGACAATATTACGTTTAGCGGCAGTTTTTGTTACATTTAGGGGGAGGCTGAGTATTTACGTTTTGCGTTAGAAATTTCACGTTTAGGGGGAAGGTCGATTATTGCATTTAGCATTAGAAATTATTACATTAAGGGTGAGTTTTACGTTTAGTGTTAATTTTTATTACGTTTAGGGGGAGTTTTACGTTTTGTGGCGATTTTACATTTAGGGGTTGTACAGGTGATTTCCCGGGAAGAAACATCTTTTTATGTTCCGAACAGTATGGGTTTTTTTTTTTTTTGGTTCAAGGCTACACCTTAACCAACTGCGCAGGTATGGTCTATATTAATTTTGTTGATAATCGGTGCCTTGACGGCAAACTGCATTTTCGCCATTTTGGGAATACTGCTTCTGGAGAAGAAAGCGCTGAGTTGGCCAACTGGGCTTTGCACTGGCTACCCCAGACGGAATGCCACGGTGACTGCTGAAAACGCAAGTCGCAGCAGCTGCAGTAATCAAAAAGAAACGTCAGGTAATGGTGGTCATTAGCCAGCATGCATTTGCAATATCTTCATTTACTAGCTAGCTAGATAGCCATCTACTGCGAAGCAAGTTACACTTAGCCAGACTTTCTTTGCATAAGCCGGCGGGGCAAACCTCAAGCTCCCTATCAGATACCATTGCTAAGCTTTCTAGCCAGGATAAAACCGAGCTGTGTTCGTGACAAAAAATAAAATATGGCTTCAAGCCCAACACAACTCACCTAGCTAGCGAACCCCCAATCTCGCCTCGCTGGAGCTACAACCTTGGTACAACTAGCTAGCTTCTCAAGCTTCCTCAGTGACTGAACAATATCACATCCAACCCTAGTGACCACTATGCAATGTCTGAGAGCAGACGTAGCTAGGTAAAGTTAAAAAAAAAACAAACAAACATACAAACAGCGAGTTAAACACAGGCATTTATTAAGTCATAAAGTCCTATGCTAGCTAACATTTTTACAGGCAAGTTAGCCAAATTAGCTGAAATGCCAGCTATCATAAGCCACACCTATACAATCAAAAACGAATTAAAAGAAAAGGCTAACCTAATAACCTTAGACAAATTTATACCTCCTCACGCTCCCCTGTAATTACAAAATACGGACCACAACTAATCAACTCTTAAGACAAAGAAAGAGGAGATTGCGAGAAGACAAATTGACCATACATGCCTCTACAGGAAGTGTTTTTACCTGCTTTCCGGTAGGCGTGGCCATCTTATGAAATAGGCTAATCAGTGTAAAGCTTCATATGTCTCCCATTAAGCCGCTGGGGCACCCCCTGGTGCCGCGGGGGGAGACATCCCGCAGTGTTCCTCATCCTGGATCAGAGCTTCCTCGGAGAAACATTCAGCACGCAAGCGGTCATTTTATGAAGGGAAATACGGTAAATTGACGCTTGGAACGCCCTTCTCACGGCGTTAAAACATAGAGATATACAATAGAACCAGAGAGAATGAGGAAGTACCTTTGCTTCAGCCAGTTATCATGTTAGCTTCCTGCTTCCGTATTTCCCAAGGATGCAATTTTGTGGCCAAAGACGCTGAAGCTCCATAGACACCAATTGAAAAGTGCGCATTTTTCTTGCCAAATAAAGTGAAAACAAAAGAAAATGTATTCGGTAATCCTTCATTATTTTGCTCTTTGTCTGACGCAACTGTTCGATGTTTTCAAGAGGGCCTGTAAAATAAAAGCTGCTACTTAGAGCTTGATGACAGCTCGTGCACAAGTTTGGTTGTCCAGCTGTTGCTCTGACTGCAGCAGTTCAGCCAATGAGTGATGCGAAAAAGCGTTCGCATCCAGCTGTGCCTGTGAGTCTGACTCAGGTCTATACCTGGAAGAAACTAGTCGTTATGTGCATATATGAATTTATGCTTTGTGTATTACGATCGGAACAACTTCATTCTGAAGTGTTCATAGCCTACCTACTTGTTGTCTTCATTTAATCCGTCTTTGCCTAGACACAATGGATAACAGGATGATTTTGCGTGTTAATAAATAAACGAATAAACTGAAGCCTTTTTTGCCAGGTAATTTAACTGGCACCTTTTTGCCTATTATTTTAACTGTAATTTTACAATAAGTTTACCACGCAGTTCAGTGCATGTTCAGTGTAAACCACGGTTAAATGCGCGAAGTACTCCTCTTACAGTTAAAATGACAAGGAGACAATGCGTTAATTTAACGGTTAAATTCAGTCAGTTTATAACATTGTAGGAAAGCTGGTATAGACCTGAGTCAGACTCACAGGCAAGCTGGATGCGAACGCTTTTTCTTTGAACGAAACGAAAACGTCGGTAACTGAGCGATAATATAAAGGTAAGGCAATCGCAGAGCTTATTCTTTAGCTTTGCCAAATAATGGAGCGTAAATATTGTTGATTTACAATTCTTTATTCGTGTTCTTTTTTAAATGTGAAAAGATTAAAAAGAACACGGAAAACAAGTCCCCCACCCAAAAAATAATTTGTCAACACCCATGTGTACTGTTTAGGCTACATGTGCCTCATTGGACATTTATACATACACAAGATGGCAGAGAAATTCTGCCGTGTACACTTTGGTCCGGCCAATGACGTTGTCCACTCTAGTTTTTTTTTATATCTCTGAGAGCATGACGATCTTTTGGGAACATAACGACCGTATACGAAAGGGCCAACCGCGTCGGCGCCAGAACTGGGTTTGGGGAAGCACAGACATATACTTTTTTCTTTTACAACAATTAGTCCTGCCTAGTTGTCAATAAGGGAAAAGATTGACAAGTTTTTCGATCATAGTAATGATTCATTGGCAATTGAAGACACGGCCTCTCTCCCTATGCAATCTAACAGCGGCGAAATAATGGGCTAAATTCAGCACTGAAAAATAATTTACTTATAAACAGGCCTATGCTTTATGAAAGACAAACTGCTCTGGAACTTCTGAGCTACTTCATCAGCACATCAGGCGATCTACCGTGCGTTCTATAATCGTTTAAATTACTGAAATGAGATAAAACAGCATTGAAACGCCTTGGTGCAATTTTCAATGACGCTGATTTAAATGCACCTAAGTGCGCGTCCGCATCGCCTGACTTTAACGGGGAGAACTAGCAACGCCTGATACTGTGGAGTGTTTTCAGAGTGAATGTATTTCTAATTTCGAAAATGACTGAGCGCGAGTCAGGGCTAATAATTGTTTTCAAGGGATGCTGCGTCCCCCAAAATTCCAGTTCTGGTGTCGACACTGCCTTGAGTTGACGTGGTTCCTCGCTCTTCCCAAGAGATCTAGCACTTGGCTCTTAGGAACATCTTGCCTGCTACAATGTTGAGACTTGGCAGTTATGCGATGGCAAACAGAAACACACGAACACATCTGTCAGAAAATGTACGTTTTATTGGCAGTAAATAAAGCAAGGTTTCACAACTGAAGATGGAAGACGGAATGTTGGCTATGTGACCCGGCCACGCTAACCACATGCCCATTGTTGAAGTTATAGCTAGATATCGGTAAGCTTAGTCAAGCCAGCGCACTCTTCTTTCGCAGGCAACAAACCAGACAGGCATAGCTCCCAAGGTCTCCCATAGCTGCATAATGGACATTCTGACAGGAAACGTTAATGTAAACAAACGCATGTTAAACGGACAGTCAGCAATAGAAGTTTCACAGGATCAAACGCCACTGCAGACAAACAACTTACAGTAAGTTTAAAAATAAAACTAAAACAAAATCTGAAAAACTTAATGTCGTCTGAAGTTCAAATGTTCTAAATAAATTAATTAGGATCAAAGTTACTTGCTAGTGACTTTGCTATGTTGCTGCTACCTGTTAGCCACCACTATTTTACTATCATTAACCATCGGAATCATAAAAGAACTTTGCAAAAAATAACTTGCATCACTTGTCCACTGAACTTCTAAGAAACAATTATCACCACATTAGTGAATTAAAAGAATGCATTTTGACAAACGTCCCAGCTCCATGCAGACCAGTCCTGTACTCGAACAACAGCGACAGATGCTGACCGGAAATGCAAGGCCCCCGCATCCGTTTTACAGACCCGGAAATGTCAGATAGGCCTATCTCTCTTCAGTACAGCGAGCAATGACCGGAAGTAGGTGACCGTCTGGGTTCTCATGGCGGCACACATCGTTAGTTACGTATGACGAAAGCACGTTGGGGCGAGCCCCCCCGGAACCCATTGAGATTGCATTGAAAGGCCTTGTACTGGCCTGCAGCAGTGATGATATTTTAAATTTTTTAGTGGCAAAATTATTGGAATTAGAGAGAAGATCACTGCTTCCATACCAGTTTGCGATGGCGTTTCTGATTATATGGAGTTTTCCACAATACCCAAAAACCAGTTTGAATCCCTTTCTCCTATATCACTGAGTGAACTTGCCAAATTAGTTGTTACTTCCAAATCATCTACTTGTATCTTGGATCCCATCCCCACAAAGCTAATGAAGGAGCTCCTGCCCATTCTTGGCGGCCCAATTCTTCACATAATTAATTCTTCTCTGATTTCAGGTATTGTTCCCACTTCATTTAAGATGGTAGAAATCAAGCCGCTGCCTAAAAAACCAAATTTGGATCCCACAGTCCTAGCCAATTATAGGCCAATCTCAAACCTCCCATTTTTATGTAAGATCCTTGAAAAATGTATTGCCCAACAGCTCTCTTCTTTCCTGCAAACTAATGAGGTATTTGACAGTTTTCAGTCTGCCTATAGAAAGCATCATAGCACCGAAACAGCTCTCACTGTTGTAGTAAACGATCTTCTTCTCTCCATGGATAGTGGCTTCATCTCTGTTCTCGTCCTTCTCGATTTAAGTGCTGCCTTTGATACTGAGAATCATTCATTAAGTTTTCTCTCGACTTAGATGGCCTCTTTGTTTCTGCCAAAGCTGTTGTTAAAAACCTTGGCGTGACTCTTGATTCAGAATTCTCTTTCCAGGCTCACATCAACAATATCATTCAGTGGCTTTTTTCCATCTTAGAAACATATCTAAACTCAGAAAAATATTGTCCCTTCAGAACGCTGAAAAAATTGTTCACGTGTTCGTGTCCTCTCGGCTGGACTATTGTAATGTCTTACTGTCTGGTTGCACTAGCTCGGCCCTGAAACGCCTTAAATTAGTGCAGAATGCTGCCGCTAGGGTTCTGACTAGGACTAAGCAATATGATCACATTAGCCCAGTGCTCAAAAATCTTCATTGGCTGCCTGTAAAATTTAGAATTGAGGACAAAATACTACTACTAACGTACAAAGCTTTAAATGACTTGGCCCCGGAATATCTTCGCAGTCTTCTCATTCCTTACTCCCCGCCAAGATTACTTCGTTCACAAGGTGCTGAGTACTTGAAAACTCCAAAAATATCTAGAATTACAATTGGAGGCAGAGCATTCATGCCAATTTTATGGAACAATCTTCCAAGACAAATTTGGGCTTCAGACACACTCTCTGTCTTCATATGCAGGCTGAAAACTTACCTTTTTAGTCAAGCCTATTATTAGTTCATGATTAGTTATGTATAAACATTTATTTGGTTCTGGTGGGACTGACTACAACCTAGTTTATGGTAGGTTCACATGTTATTTGAAGCCAGTGTTAAGTAAATCAAGTAAAGTCAAGTAAAAATTAAGTAAATGGAACCAGTGGCACTGAGCATGCATTAACGGTACCAGTGGGGCTTGCTACAGCCTTAGTCACTGGGGAAGTCCATATGGCACTGGTGGTAGTGTTAACCATATCCATGTGGAACCGGTGGCACTGAGCATGCATTAACAGTGCCAGTGGAGCTTGCTACAGCCTTAGTCACTGGGGAGGTCCATATGGCACTGGTGGTAGTGTTAACCATATCCATGTGGAACCGGTGGCACTGAGCATGCTTTAACGGTGCCACTGGGGCTTGCTACAGCCTTAGTCACCGGGGAGGTCCATATGGTACTAGTGGTAGTGCTAAGCAAATCCATGTGGAACCGGTGGCACTGAGCATGCATTAACGGTGCCAGTGGGGTTTGCTACAGCCTTAGTCACCAGGGAGGTCCATATGGTACTAGTGTTTAGAAAATCAAAGTGATCTTGCAGCCTGGTAAGTGTAGGGCCTCTGTGCTGCAAGAAGTGGATGGAGGGGTGCTGACTGTTTCCTGACCAATTGCTCCTAAACTCTTTCTTGGCACATGACACAGGACTGTATTTTCATTAATATGCAGTAGTTTTATCCAGTGTCTCACCCCCCTTATTTCCTGTCTCTTTCTTCCGGCGAGCTTTTCCCTCCACTACCCTGAGTCCTGGACCATCCGAGCCCTGTCCTTCACCATGAGCGCTGGCTGCTGCTGTCCTGCTGTCCTGATCCAGTTCTACACCATCCTCCACATGCCACTTCCTGAAGCTACTGATGCCACTGTTTAGATGGACTTTAATGGAACTCTGTTGCCATTTTATTCTATTATTAGTTTATTTTGTTATTAATTAGCTAACCCATGGAGGATGGGCTTCCCCACTATAGCCGGGTTCCTCCTGAGATTTCTTCCCACTGGGGAGTTTTTTTCTCACCACTGTTTGAGGATTTTTCTTCCTACTGGGAGTTTTCTGCCTCATTTGCTATAGTGGGGAATAGGCTGGGCACTGGCCTTTCATTTATTTAATCTCTTACTGTAAAGTGTCTTTATGACAGTCTATCTGTGAAAAGCGCTATACAAATAAATTGAATTGAATTGAATTAGGTGGTGGTAATGCACTTTTTAAGCTGTAATTCAATCGTTTATAAAATCAAGAAGAAGAAGATGGAGAGACAGAGAGAGAGAGAGGCTGCATCTGAATAGTCTTTTTTTTTTTTACCTAGGAAAGTCCCTAACTCTTAAAAAATGATCTGGAAATAATTACTTGGCAGCCATGATAAGTGGATTTAAATTCCTTAAATGTTAAGGAAAAGTGTCTCATTGCTTCCTAATTTACCTCCTTTAGCATAGGGTACACAGAGCCATCCTTTTCGAAAAGAAAGGAGATAACACTATCCCACAGTTCTGTGCGGCAGCAATATTTAAAACGGCGACCACTCATTCGGCCAATCGCGTAAAGAAACGTATATGATGTAGGTCGACCGATCAATCGGCCGGCCGATTAATTAGGCCGATTATTAGGCATTTTGGCTTGATCGGCATCGGCCGATGCCAGCCCTCACAAGGCCGATTAAAAATGACTGCAACTCAGGACCGGCGAAAAAGCAGATTTGGTCCGAAAATGCCTCTTGGGCCAGGCCTATTCTCTCCACACCAATGGGTGTAGGATGCTGAAATTGGGTTTAAATTAAATATTGGCAGGGTTCTGCCCAGGACGCTCGGAGTGGTGGTCGGAGAATTGTTAGTATGGCGCGCTCGCTAGAAAATTTTTTTAGCATCGAAAGCAGATATTGCCTCTCAGTCACCAGAGATCACTGTGTTTCTTTGATGTTCTCCTCGGTGCGCAGCGAGATGCCTCTAATTTTCATAGATAGATGCCATATTCATAAACTTGTTTTTCTATTTTGTATCCAAATACTTTTGATTAAATTCCTGAATACGACTTAACTGTCATTTATGTTTCAAACATTTCTTCAGTGGCGCCCGTTGGACAGAGAACAAAAAGGGCGATAAACGTCTTTAAACTGCTTATTAGTCTTGATCTGTTTCAGTCATTTTACTTGATAAAATATACTTTAACTCTCCTTTCTCAGGTGTTGCTAATTCTCTTCGTTAAGACGAGAGATAAAACGCGTCAACTGAAGGCAAAGAAGTGCGCATTTCAATCTTTGTTTTCAATTAAACAATCATGAAGCGAGGGTTTGATGGCTTGCTTTGTAAGATGTGGCAAAAGACGCGGAAAATCCACAGTAGTTTTTTCGTGAAGGGTTACATTTTAAGGCATATGCATTAAACATTTTTATTTAAATTTATGATTCACTCGCCTTGATATTTCATTGGATTATTCATATCGCTGGAAAACGTGTTAACCAAGAACAATGATTAAAATCGGGTCAATAATCTCATCCATTTCAAGGTATGTTTCCGCCCCCTCGGTTTTCCATCCACCGACCGCCACTGTTTATTAAACACTGATAGATTAACATGTAAAGAATGTTACTGTCCTTGAAAGAGATTTATTTAGCTATGCTGTTGTTTATATAACGAGCAAACTTTTCTTTCTGTATGCAAAGCACAGCGCCACAGAAATCAATCAATCAATAGAAGATACTTTAACTCCCCTTCTCAGGTGTAGCTAATTGTCTTCGTTAAGACGAGAGATAAAACGCGTCAACTGAAGGCAAAAAAGTGCGCATTTCTTGCTTGATAAGATGTGGCAAAAGTTAACGCGGAAAATCCACAGTAGGTTTTTTTTCGTGAAAGGTTACCTATGAAGGCACGTGAATTAAACATTTTTATTGAGTTTATTATTCACTCGCCTTACCATTTCATTAAAAGGGAAACGGTGTACTTAACTACAAATGGATTATTCATATTATTGGAAAACGTGTTCATCAAGAACAGTGATTAAAATCGGGTCAATAATCTCATCCGTTTCAAGCGATGTTTTCCGCCCCCTCGGTTTTCCGTCCACCGACCACCACTGTTATTAAACATAGATTAACATGAAAAGAATGTTACTGTCCTCGACGGAGATTGATTTAGTTTTGCTGTCAATACTAAGAAAACTTTTCTCTCGACAAACAAAGTACAGCGCTACAGAAATCAATCTCCCTGCCCGATTATAATTGCCTGTCTTTCATTAGATTGAGACGACCGCACCGATCATTTCCCCACAGCCTTAGATTTAATTCGCCCATGAATACCCAGCACACGCGGGCTCGGATGGCACTCGGTGTTTCCATCACTGTTGGGCAGGTTTTTCAGTATCAATGAAGACCAGCGCAGACGGGGCGCGGGTCGGAAACGAAAGTTCGCTATTCTGTGAATAACAAGAGGAAAGGGGAGCATATTTAGGGTCATTTATGTTTTGTTTCCAGCGATTTTATTGGACACTGGATGCAGTCAGTTTTACTGATCTTTGAAAAAATATTGCCGGGCGGGAAAAGCACTATCTGGACTGAGTGGTGGTCGGTGCATTCCGAGTGCTGGTCGCTGCATGTAGCTAATATGTGCACTACACTAACACTGTTCAGTTTCATTTATGCAAGGATTTACAAATTTTAGTTCTCTTTAAGAAACAAACAAGGAAACAAGCTGTTTTCTGTTGATAAAAGCTGCTGTTAAGTGCACTCATATGTTTACACTCGGTTTTTTTTAATTTATTTGTTATTTTACAGTTTTTTTTTATTACTTGTGGACATATTTTCATTTCAAGTGCAGAGTGCATATCTAAGTGAGCAAAAGGAGACAGTGCACTTTTTAAAAAAATACATTTTCAAGTTTTTCTGTGTTCAAATAAATGATACACTGATGTTAACCAAGCCATTACTTCCATTTTTTCCTATTTTCCGTACGACTGGTATTTCTGTGTAATAAAGCATGTATAATCTCAACCCAATCAAGCACAATCAAGTAATAAACGTGTTTTTTTGTTTGTTTTTTTGACAACCTAGGCTATCACAAATATGTATGCAGAAATGATGTCACATGAATGTAATAATATTCATATGACTATGAAGACAAAAGAAAAAACAGAAATTGAATTTCATAGAATTTAATTAAAAAAACAGATCAACAATGACCAAGCTTGTTAATTTTTGAATATGGGTCTCTCAGGCCTCAGCTATAAGGAGGAAAAAAAAAGCAACACTAACAGCTGGACTGAAAATCTTTTGGTAGGGATATAATTGCCTGGAGCCCACCGTGGATTGCCAAAAGAGGAAGCTTCTGATCACAGTTTTCCCCATTAAGTTCCACTGTGTGGTTCCAGACAGAGATATGAGACAAAATATTAACACTGCTGCTGGGATCACCAGCACCCCAGCGGAGTTCTGGGGGTTAATAGGACTGCCCTGTAATTCACCATTTAAAAAAAAAAAAAAAAAAAATAATAAAAATTGGCATTATATATCGGCCATCGGCTGCCCTGCTATCTAAATATCGGCATCGGCATTGGCCACTGAAAAACCCATATCGGTCGATCACTAATATGATGGGCAGGGGACTCATAATCACGTCGCCTAGTATAAGTGCATTCGGATTCTCTAATGAGCACGGTTGTCTTCCTAAGCTGTCAGGAATTCCATTTTACACCTTTCCTTGGCCTTATGGCGTTTTCCACAAAGGTTAAAGAAACGTGGTTAGGAATTGGTGGATAGGATGTAATTTTTTTACTATTCGGACGCAGCCTGGGTGTGCTTATTAAGCTCTATGATGCAGGTATTGAGGGCAGAATGTTGTATTGGATTAAGGATTTCCTTAACAACAGGTCCATTCAAGAGAGAGTTGGGATAGATCTTTTGGAAACTGTCAGTATTGAAAATGGTACACCCCAAGAGTCAAAGTCTTTAAATTCCTGGGTGTATGTATGGATGAAAGACTTACTTGGAAATGTCATATTAATAAAATCATTTATAAATGTGAGAAGGTACTTAATATCCTTCGTAGTTTGGCTGGAAGTGACTGGGGAGCTGAGAGGGACACTGTTTATGATCTTTCAAGCCATGATTAGGTCCACTTTTGATTGTGTGTTATATTTGGGTCAGCTGCTAAGACTGTTCTGTCCAAGTTAGACCAGGCCCAGGCCTAGGCCTTGAGAATCTGCTGTGGAGCTTTTAAAACTACATCTATTCCGGCATTACTGGTTGAAATGGGGGAATTGCCACTGGGAAGTAGGAGACACAAACTGGGGCTCCATTACTGTTTTCTGCCAAACTTTTGGAAATTTTATGGGCATTATGGTGGTTCGAGCATGTTAAACCCCCAAACAGTGTCATCTGTACAGATTCCGCAGCTGCTCTGTTGGCGATGAAAGATGAAACGTGAAAGAACCGCCCTGATCTGATTTAGGAAATTTTGTGCTGTTTATTCAGAATCGAGAAATCAGATTGTCATGTATGTTTAGTGTGGGTGTCTGGGCACTCTGGGGTACAAGGTAAGTTGACAAGCTAGCAAAAAAAATAATATATATATATATATATATATATATATATATATATATATATATATATTTAAGACAAAACATCGATTTGGATGTTCCACTTGGTAAGTGTGAATGCTTTAGCATTTGTAAGATAAAACTAGAGTATCAGTGGCAGAAAGAGTGGAAAGAAAAGCGGAGGGGTCAACATTATTTCTCTCTGCAGCCCTATATTAAAAGCAAGAGGCGGACAGTAAAATCAGGGCGGAATGATGATGTAGTTTTTTGTGGCCTTGCAAGCTGTTTAAAAGTTGTCGGAAAGCATCTTGATGGTCTGTGTGAGTGTGGTAATCTAGAGACTATTCAACATGTCATGGCTTCATGCAGTAAATATTGAAGTGAAAGGCAGCAATTTTACAAGGACTTGTCAGATGTCAGATCTGAGCTTGTCTGTTTTTTCTCTTCACTATTTTTGGAACAGCTGAATTTTCAACCAGTGGGAAGAGCAGTGTTGAAGTATCCTCACTCTACCGGCCTATATGGAAAAATGTAAATAGTAAAATCTCGCCTGTGGAGGGCAGCATTGCGATTTTTTGTGTACAACTACGTGAAACGAAGAAGAAGAAGGAGAGAGAAAGATTGAGAGAGCTGTTTGCAATTTGGCTTTCATTAGGATGGGTTGAGGAAGTGAAAACCCAGCAACATGTCATTTGTTCTGATTCTATGTCAGCATTAATCAGCATTCAGGACGGAAAGTCTGCTTGTCGACCAGACTTAGTTAATGAGATTCTCCAAAGTTTGTGTAGATTACAGCAACAATGCATAACAGTAAATTTTATGTGGGTTCCATCCCACTTTGGATTTAAGGGTAACGATGCTGCAGACCGCCTAGCTAAGGAGGCCCTGGACTCAGATGCACAGATAAACATCCCACTGAGCAAAGCTGAAGTCAAAACCATTATTATGGCAGAAATGAATAGAGCTTGGCAAAAGCAATCGGACAGGGAAGTTAAGGGCCGCTTCCTATATAAAATACAAAAACAGGTTACAGCAAGAAGACACGGGAGATGGAACCGCAGGGAAGAGGCAGTTATTACTCGAATAAGAACAGGTCACACAGGCTTGAATCACAACCTTAATCTGATGGGTAAACATCAAACAGGTAAACATGCAACAGTAGGGAAACAGTTGAGCATGTATTACTGGAATGTCAAGCATATAGTAGGCAGAGATTAATGCTCCTAGAGGATGTCAGTGCGCTAGGACAGACCAGTCTGACTCTTGAGGGCTTACTTGCTTTTTCAATTCTAAAGCCAATTGCCTGGATTCATGTAATGGCATACTTAAAAAGAACAGGATTATTTAATAGAATATATATATATATATATATATATTTTTTTTTTTTTTTTTTAAATTTAACAACAATATCATGTCCTTGCTCCATTGATGCTCCACACCTCTATAGTTGGTGGCGGTAATGCACCACGCGTTTGCAAACCCTCGATAAACATTAAAGAAGAAGAAGAAGAAAGAGAGAGAGAGAGAGAGAGAGAGAGAGAGAGAGAGAGAGAGACTGACTTTAAAGGCAGGTAGTCGTCAGGCGGTGGCGTCGATATCCTCAGTTTAAGAAAACAAGGAAACGGCTACCGGAGTGGCCGGGGATACCGATACCTTACTTCGAACACTTTGACTGAGACCATTAGATTTACAGAGGAGCAAAATTCGGGCTACCGCAAGCCCCAGTGGAGGGGGAGAGTTAACAGTCGTGGGATCCTGGTTTTAAAAAATGAACAAAAATCACCGAGTTCCGAGCAACCGAACTCTAAACACCGTGGAGGTGAAAAGCAAGGTGTGTATTACGATCACGTAGATGTGAAATTGTTTTGTGCTATCGTCCTGGCTCCGCAGACATTGAAATAGTGGAGCCGCTTTGAGAAATGCGTTTGGTAACGTTACCGGGTTGATTCCAGTTGAGCAGGTTTCGGTTTTTCCAGATTGCCAAATTAACTCTCGATGGCGTTAAGTTAAAACAAGTGTTCGGATGGGCTTGTTTTGGAGGTGTTGCTAACGTTACGGTCCGGCTAACTTGCCTGGTACAGTTCAGTCTTAATGTGGAGATAGCTAGCTCGCTTCTGATCTTGCTAGCTGAATTTGGCCATGTCTCTTCAGGTGACGAGTTTGTGGACGTATTTTCCCATTATCGAGATCTAACCTAACCTGCTCGCAAGATACAACGCATACGGCCCTCACCTACTTCACAGCATAACTTAGCTACTGATGCACAAAACTGTGCTTTATGTCTGCGGGCAATTCGAGGCCGCAAGGTTGCTTACCGCTGAACTACGTATTGCTGTTAAATTTGTTAGAATATTTTTCCTCGAGCGAATAAAGTCGCTTTGCTTGGCCCCTGATGACTTTCAGCTGTGTGGGTCTATTAAAGAGGACCTATTATGCTGATCCTTCTATTAATACATATAGGTAATGATATAATGTTGGATGTCCATACTCAACCTCTGAAAAGTTTCTAAACATAAGATACAGGGGTTTTGCTGTAATCCAAGAACGTGATTTCGTGAACGTGATTTCCTCTCTGAACAGCTTGTCCCGATCTTCACGAGATCTGGGCAAAACCTGACGTCAGGTTGTGCCGTCCAACTAATACAGACCTAGTCAGAGCCAATCACGGCGCTGGACCTGCCCACACCGGAAACTATTCTAGCAGGCACAAACAACCGAGGATCATACTATGCCTTAGTAGCGTCTACACTTTTGGAAATACAAAAGAAGAACCGCAGATCATTTGAGGTGCAGTTTTGTCAGTATCTCTCCCAAAGCTGCTTGTCTGTTTATTTTTGGACGAGAAGAAAAGCACCTATTTCTCTTCCAAAAAACGATGCCACCAGAAATCAGTGGGTAGCTTTTTTGTTTGCTGGCAGCAAACAGCACGGCCAAAGGGAACGTTAGCTGTTTGTGCTCAGCATTTCATCTAAGACAGCTTTGTCAATAAAGGATAATTCGACGCTGGATAAGCGTTTCAGCTGCTTCTCAAACCTGGAGCAGTTGCATCGATCAAGCGCTCGGAGCCACAAGCTGTAAGTAACAATATAAATAATGCAAGTGAAGCTGACATGTTACGGGTGGCTAGCAGGACCGCTAACGATAGTTAGCACTAACAACTGGCCTCAAAAGCAGGCTTGGTAAAATATCTGAAGATAAAGCCTGGATTGGTCGCGACTGTCCGTGACTCACAGACGCGGAAGCTGTAAGTTGCTTTTATGGCATAAGCCTACCTAATGTGATGGCCTGTTGATTGTGGCTGTAGCACTGCAGCTAACGTAGCCAAGTTACTGTTGCTAATATTTGTGTCCTAAATTTGCAAGAGTAATATCAGGGACATTCAACAGAAGGTGTGTGAACATAAACCTTATTTGAAGCTAACTTTTTATACTTGTTTGTAATTTGGATGCTTGGTACAACTGTCCACGGTAACGGAACTTGCTGTCTGTAAGACCTGTATTGCAAGGGTTTGTCTCTGTGGTTGTTATGAATGCTTTCGGTTACCAGCTACTGCATGTTAGTTCGTATGCTGTGCTACTTAAAAATGCTCCTGGATAACTTATATGCAGTAATTCTGATCGGTATGCTTGTGTTACTTTTTGGTAAGCATCAATGTTGCAGTTTCATCATAACGTTGCCTGATTGTAGCCACTACAGTTGAAGTTAACCGGAGAAGTGTTGTGTGTCTGCAAAATTGGGCTGAAAAGGCTGCAGTTCGACCAGACGTGGGTTTTGCAGAACTTGGGATACGTGTTTGAGTTTATTTACGGCATCCATGTGATCGCTTCACTTATCCATGACCCGATCAGCTGGATACTTCACAAATATCTGGGCTAGCTCTCTGATGCTACCTGTGAGAAAGCAATGCGAAAACGCACAAGCTGTAACGTGTCTGGTATAACAAACGATTTCTCTGCACTGCCGTGGCATAATTTCATCCCCCTTTATAAATTGTTCTGGCTAATAAAAAGCCGAAAAAGGCGGAGATTGAATAGGAAATTATTTCCTGTAAAAGTTATCAATTTGCTAGCTCCACATAAGCAACTGTTCACGATAACGAAACTTAAGGTCTGTAAAACCTGTATTATGTTCATAACATAACCAGAGCTCTCTCTAGCTGTCGCGTACTATCCATAAAGCTGCTTTCACACCGGACGCGAAACAAATTTTTCAAGCGGCAGATTACATTCAAAGTCAACGCAAGGACGCGAATACACGTGTTATGGGCGCGTTAAGCCGCTTTCACACCGGACGCGAAACGAATTTTTTGCGCGACAGATTACATTCAAAGTCAACGCAAAGACGCGAATACACGCGATATGGGTGCGTTAAGCCGCTTTCACACCGGACGCGAAACGATTTTTTGCGCGACAGATTACATTCAAAGTCAATGCAATGACAATGCATTGACTTTCAGTGTAATCTCTCGCGCAAAAAATTTGTTTCGTGTCCGGTGTGAAAGCGGCTTAACGCGCCCATTTTCCGCAAGCAAACGCTGGTCATTCCGAAGCAATAAGCAAACCATTACAGGGCTGTACAGTGCGACATGAAAATTGGTCCGTGCGATGAATGAACAAACTGTCATAGCACCGGTGCAATGAGAGACAGAGGCATTGTGCGTGTGCGAGAGAGCGAGACGTGAAACAATGCCACCTCGCTAATGTACTTGTTAGTTGTAGTCTGTCATATGATTAAGAGACAGGATCTCACCTGCCTATCCAACGCCATTTCCAACAATACCCCCGCTTTCAGCGCCATTCATAGTTTCTGCCCGCCGCTACTTCAGAATGGGATTTCTCTCTCTCTTTTTTTTTTTTTTTTCACTCCGAGTTGCACTCAACGATTGGTCTCCCGCTCTGCCTACGAGCGCGAGCGAATGGAATACTGTTAGAATGTCAAACACTCCTGGTGTCATGGCAATCACAACAGCGCCAGCACTTTCTTATCATTTTATAGAATTTTCGAATGAGGTTAGACCACCTTACGTTAACGTTACTGGAGCTGAAGAACAAGAAAAAAGGTATACGTTATTATGGATAGATAAAGTTAAAATACAAAACCCAAAACCAGTGAAGTTGGCACGTTGTGTAAATCGTAAATAAAAACAGAATACAATGATTTGCAAATCCTTTTCAACCTATATTCAATTGAATACACTGCAAAGACAAGTTACTTAATGTTCGAACAGGTAAACTTTGTAATTTTTTTGCAAATATTAGCTCATTTGGAATTTGATGCCTGCAACATGTTTCAAAAAAGCTGGCACAAGTGGCAAAAAAGACTGAGAGAGTTGAGGAATGCTCATCAAACACTTATTTGGAACATCCCACAGGTGAACGGGCTAATTGGGAACAGGTGGGTGCCATGATTGGGTATAAAAGCAGCTTCCTGAAATGCTCAGTCATTCACAAACAAGGATGGGGCGAGGGTCACCACTTAGTGAACAAATCGTGAGCTGATTGTCGAACAGTTTAAAAACAACATTCCTCAACGAGCTATTGCAAGAAATTTAGGGATTTCATCATCTACGGTCCGTAATATCGTCAAAAGGTTCAGAGAATCTGGAGAAATCACTGCACGTAGCGACAAGGCCGACAACCAACATTGAATGCCCGTGACCTTCGATCCCTCAGGCGGTACTGCATCAAAAACCGACATCAGTGTGTAAAGGACATCACCACATGGGCTCAGGAACACTTCAGAAAACCACTGTCAGTAACTACAGTTCGTCGCTACATCTGCAAGTGCAAGTTAAAACTCTACAATGCAAAGCGAAAGCCATTTATCAACAGCACCCAGAACGCCGCCCGGCCGCTGGGCCCAAGCTCATCTAAGATTGACTGATGCAAAGTGGAAAAGTGTTCTGTGGTCTGACGAGTCCACATTTCAAATTGTTTTTGGAAACTGTGCACGTCGTGTCCTCCGGACCAAAGAGGAAAAGAACCATCCGGACTGTTATAGGTGCAAAGTTCAAAAGCCAGCATCTGTGATGGTATGGGGGTGTATTAGTGCCCAAGGCATGGGCAACTTACACATATGTGAAGGCACCATTAATGGTGAAAGGTACATACAGGTTTTGGAGCAACATATGTTGCCATCCAAGCAACGCCTTTTTCATGGACGCCCCTGCTTATTTCAGCAAGACAATGCCAAGCCACATTCTGCACGTGTTACAACAGCATGGCTCCGTGTAAAAAGAGTCACGGGTACTAGACTGGCCTGCCTGTAGTCCAGACCTGTCTCCCATTGAAAATGTGTGGCGCATTATGAAGCGTAAAATACGACAACAGAGACCCCGGACTGTTGAACAACTTAAGCTGTACATCAAGCAAGAATGGGAAAGAGTTCCACCTGAAAAGCTTCAAAAATTGGTCTCCTCAGTTCCCAAACGTTTACTGAGTGTCGTTAAAAGGAAAGGTGATGTAACACAGTGGTAAAAAGGCCCCTGTGCCAACTTTTTTGCAATGTGTTGCTGCCTTTAAATTCTAAGTTAATGATTATTTGCAAAAAAAAATAAAGTTTCTCAGTTTGAACATTTTTTATTTATTTATTTATTAACCTTTATTTAACCAGGTAATTAGCCCATTGAGATCTCGGACCTCTTTCACAAGGGAGACCTGGCCAAGAAAGGCAGCAACACACGTCTGTAACACAAAATTAAAAACAATACACACAACATTCAGAAGCAAAATGGAGCAAAGTACAGAGCAGATATACAAAATAATAAATAGTGATCATATAAAATGCTCATTTTTGATGATACTGATGATATTTAAGATTCCAATGGATTTACGCAAAAAAAAAGGCATCATAAGTAATTAATTCCGGCAGTTTTAAATCTTTTTGAAGGGTGTTCCATGTAAAAGGAACATTAAACATCTTGTCTTTGCAGTGTATTCAATTGAATATAAGTTGAAAAGGATTTGCAAATCATTGTATTCTGTTTTTATCTACGATTTACATAACGTGCCAACTTCACTGGTTTTGGGTTTTGTATTTTGCCCTTTTTATCAAGTCAATCTTGCTCTTGCGAGATTTTCGAGATTTTGACTCTGCCAGAGGAAAGAGGCATGGGGCATGGCTGACCGGTGGTGGTGGTGGTGGTGGCAGTGGTGGTGAGTGTATATAGAACTGGAGAGGCTGTCGGAGCGAAAAGTTGAAGAAACCAATATGGCATCCAGTGCACCGCTACTCCCCATTGACTATCATAGAAAAACTCCTGCTATTATTTTATTATCTAAAAGGTATACAATCGTAAATCCTTCCTGCGTACGACTGGATTACATAATAAAAAATGAATCGAAGCGCAATTTTGCTGGACACTTTTCGAGAACTAAGTTGCAAGAGGTTGTTTTAGTCAACGGTTAATCTATTGGTAGGTCAATATGACTCACATCTGACTCTGGTCACTCGCATAGTATTGGTGGAAAGCCTACAAGAACATTGCCGTCAAGTAGTTTGAACTCCCTTGGTTACTGAGCTATTTTTTTTATCTCCCGGAACAGACAGCCGAGCAGTATGCAAAAACGCTATCTTCGCCGGCAATCATTGAAAGCTATCCAGTTTGGTCGACTGCCTCAGCTAGGAGTGTGTTGTCGTAATAAAAAAAAAAAAACTCACAGCTTGCTCACTAAATAGTCCCTAGATAGGCAGATGCCTGATAAGGATGCTGTTATTTGTACAATTCATCCAGCATGAACAGCTCTAATGTTACACAAATGTTTCTGCCAGGTCATTCGCTATGGCTAATGCTATATGTAGACATGCAACTTGGCTAACATTACATTGGCATGAGAGCTAGTTGGCTATCACCCTTTGTAAGCAATATGAGTTTACTGTGCCAACTAAGTTTATCTAGCTAGCTAAATTACAGATAAAGTTTGCCATCACAGCCGTCTACAGTGACTCGATTACCTAACACACCAGCTAGACAAGTGGCTAGTTAGTGTTGTGCTTCCCATTAAGACGTTTTTATATTTTCGACGTCTCGAACAGTATCATGTAAAATTGCGCATTAATTTTTATTCTTATGTTTTTCGATCACAAATATGTTGAAATCTTTTCGGAAGACCGCTTAGTTCGGCGGAAAATAGCAGGAATTTCTCCATTATAGTCTATGGGAAATTGAGAAGTGCGGTGCACTTGACGCCATATTGATTTCTTCAACTGCGCTCGTAGAAGGAAGCGGCAGCAGCCTCTCCATTTCTATATACACTCATTGGGTGGTGCAAGGAGAGAGGGTGGGAGGAGGGAGGAGTGGCTTGAAAGCACAGCCATAGCAACGCGTGCATGGTAACACAACGTGTGACCTCACCATGGCTGAATCTCTCGACCATTCTGGGTGGCTGAGATGTGCTGCCGTCCGAGTGCGATGCAGTGGCCCCTGCGCGAGATGTACTAGCGAGCTAGCCGAAAAACAGGGGGAATATAAATGTCACATGCAACCTAACGTTAGTACATCGAATTTCCATGATCATAAAATCAAGAGTCACACGCTGCGTTTGGACAGCATAAAAAGACAATAATATACAGCCATCCATCAACAAATTATCATCATGTGCAAGGTTAATGCTGGCTTAAATTAACTGAGCTAGCTAGCGTGAGCTTTTTGCTAGCGGAAATTTAGTGTATGTTTGGAGTGTTGTTTCGCCTGCTTACCGATATCATAGCATAGCGTTTTTGGCATCTATAGATTCCTTAGGTTGTCTAGTTTCATATTATGTGTGTATCTGCACTTTAGCTGAAAGTGAGCCCGCTTCAGCTTCGGAAATACGGCATATCTGGTGAGCCCTCGGGCTGTGAGGGTAACGTTTATGTATTGGGCACTAATGTTAGGAAATCTTAGTTCCATGATTTAAATCATGGAACTAACATGCTGTGTTTGGACAGCATAAAAAGACAATAATGTACAGCAATCCATCAACAAATTAACAGAATGTTCACGGTTCATGCTGGCCTAAATTAACTTAGCTAGCTAACGTTAGCTTTTTGCTAGCGGAAATTTTATGCGTATATTTGGAGCGTTATTTCGCCTGCTTACCGACATCATCGCATAGCATTTTTGAAATCTATAGATTCCTTAGGTTGTCTAGTTTAATATGATGTGTGTATCTTCCCCTTAGTTGAAACTGAGCCCGCTACAGCTTTGGAAATAAGGCATGTCGGGAGAACGCTCGGGTTGTTTCTTTTGAACTACACCACGCTCCATCCAATAGCTTACAGCAATGTAATGATAACATTGAAGTTGGGGGAACAAAATTGTCAACTAATGCAAAAGTTGACATTTACCGACAATATTAAAGTGCAGGGCTCGCAAAATTCTAAAATGAACGGTAGCCCGTTGGGCAAGCGCAAGTCAATTCCTGGTTGCCCGAAAAGTTTTCGCCTTGCCCGAGACCTCGCCGAATTCGGCCTTAATGCCTCATTTCCACTAAGTGGTACCGGTGCTCTGTCAAATTTTGCTACCTATCAAAATATGCTACCTCGCGGTTCTGCGCTTGCGCAAACCTAAAATCTTGGGCTGTTTCTTCGCTCATATCTTAAGTATTTTCAAAAATAATAAAAATGGATATATTTTCAGTGCGCCTTTTGACCTGTAAGTGTCCATATTTGCATGTACATGCTGGGTTTTCCTGAAAATGCGGAAATTGGATGATAATGGTGAATATGGGCATATACTATCTTCAAACAAACTTATCCAACTTGTTATAAAATCTGCTTATGTTATAAGCTAACAAATAACAAAGTTACTACTGTGGACAGATTCATATTGCAATATCAAGGCGAAAAACAAAGACTTTACGATCGCTTTCCATTACGGTAGCATTTTTTGGCAAGGCAGCACAAATTGTCAGAACACCGGCTCTGCTCTACTCTACTCCACCCGCCTTGGTGCCGGGTAATTTTCTGGGGGTCGTTTTCCATTAGAGGATAGTACTGCCTCAGTGTAGCTGGTCATCATAGCGATGCAGCACAAAACTATTTGAAGTATCTGTATGCCCCTTTTTGGATGCGGTTGATTCTTTACCACTCAGGCAAACGTGCCATGCCATCGCAGTCATTTTTTAAGTGGTGTTTTCACACATTGCGTTAATGGTAATCATCATGCATTTGTGCGCTATGAGCTTCACCAACCATGTAACCAACATATCCGTTACTGTTTGAAAAGGTTTTACAACTTTTGCTGTTCATTACGAACAGAGAAAAAAATAATCTGCGCCGAAAAGTGTATAATTAGTGAGGAGAAAATCATTTATGTAGGCGGCATTTTCATAAAGGAAATTTGTATTACGATGTATATTCATCAACATCGACAAACGTTCATGATTACCATGCATTCTTTCCCACCACGGAACATTCGTTTATGTCAATAGAATTTCAATAATGATATATAGGCCTACATGTAATGCATGGAATAAAACGTAGCGTTTAATGACTTCTCCCTACTCTATTTTATGCAACTTCAACGATGAAAATAGTGGGTGGAGCCAGTACCACGTTGTAGAAATGGGGCATAAGTTACTGTTACATTTTGTCCATTTAATGGACGTCAGTATGTTCGACTTGATATTCTGATCATTGATGTGCGAGCACACTCATCAGAATATCGGTAAAACATTGGCCTATAGACTATACTGACGTCCCGTTGCAAACGTCTGATGGCCAAATCAACTGTTGACATTTTACAACGGCACACGATCGAAATATTCAACAGTTGTTGGAGGGTTGTGTAATTAAATCTTGTAAGTGGTTGAAAGTTGTCGTGTTCTTCTTGAAAAATCATTTACAACTTTATGGCTTTCCATTTTGTTTCTGTTTTGGAATGGTGTTTAAAAAAAAAAATTTATTCGGTCGTTGGAGACACTGACATACCTTACGATCTTTTGACTCTAAATGAAGGAAGAAAAAAAAAAAAAACAATTATGCATGCTTCATAATCCCTTTTGACCGACAACAAGCGGCACGTATACAACTCTAAAAATAAAATCAGATATATTTCAGCGCCCGGATTGTAGCGATTTAGGTGATATATTTATGAAAGCTACATTTAACTCTTAAGAGCCAGTTTTTATAAGAGTCAGGCAGGCGGTGATTCATGACCTCTTCGGATTTGTCCGAAATTTTTTTTATTGATAGATGCATGTTAGAAACGAACAAAAATCACATTTTCTATCCTTAATAGGGACTGTTTTTTTTTTTTTTTTTTTTTTGGGGGTCCTGGAATATTGGGGTCAAAATCAGCCAAAATGGCAAAATCACCAAAATTAGGTTTTTGAATGCTTGTATTTCTGTGCGCCCTGAGTGAGTGCGAAAATGTGGTAATTTCACCTTTCGGCGGCAAAAAGCACCCCCTATACTTGTGCGCCTTCAGTCAGCCGCCGTAATTTTCATCCAGATCCAAAAAGAGGTGCTGATCTATCATGAAATGCATAAAATACCTTGGCTCAAGCCACACAACCCCTGGGAAAGTGTGCATTATTACAAAAAGTAGTGATTTGCAGTGCCACCTATGGGCTGCGCCCTAAGTCAGCCGCCAAAATTTTCACATTTTTGGAGAATCCATACCCGATAGACTTGCACAAATGGAAATCAATTTGGCTCACTTAGGGCGCACAGAAATGCAAGCATTCAAAAACCTAATTTTAGTGATTTAGCCATTTTGGCTGATCTTGACCCCGATATTCCAGGACCCCCTTACAAAAAAGCAGACCTTGTTGAGGATAGAAAATGTGATTTTTGTTCGTTTCTAACATATATCTATCAATAAAAAACTCGGACTTATGTCATGAAGTGAAACAGCAACTAAGCATTTCTTAGGGGTTGTCTTGTTTTGCTAGATATTTTGACATGGTGCACGTTCTCTCACGAACATGAACAACTTCCGTATAGTATTTAAGTAATCAGTCATCGAATTGTTTTACAATTCCACATTAATTCGGTCTCTGGCTCCAATGTCTCATTTTGAAAATTGTATGTTGCTCTGACAGTGGCCGATTAGCTTCCTCAAGTGCAACATCACGACATATTCTTGCTTGTGATATAGTGTTGCTGGTTTTAATGGAAAACGCGCCCTCGTATAGCCGTAAGATTGCTGGGTTGAGAGTTTCAATGCTCACATTCATAGTCCCACACCCACTCGAAGTCCGCAGACACCGCCCGGTCACCCCCTCTGTCCATGTGGCCGCTACTAGCTACAAAACTGGAAAAAAAAAAAAAAAAATTGTGGGAAGTTGTGTTAATTATGCCTCTCTTCCCTGTATGTGTAACAGCAAGCCTGTCGTTTCGGTTCTGAGGCGATTGAAACGAAACACAATGTGGGAAAGATGGGAGTCTAGAACACGGCTTTAGATGAATAACTTTAATATTAAATAAATACTTTGCTGTGGGCCTTTTTAGACGACAACAACAACAACAAAAACAACAACAATACCACACAAAAGCAACAACAAATGTCGATAAAAGTTTCGCTTCTCTCACTCAAACATTATATTATAACCATGTTCTGAGAAAGTGATTTTGTGAGTGGCCGTTCAATGGAATGGCCGTCCGACGTGATTCCTAGTGCCAGCTGCACGCATGTATGCCTTCATTCCCCTGTTTGATGGTTGGGAGTCAAGTCATTGCTTATGCCTGCGCCAACCAACCGCGGCGGATCAAAATCCCGCTATTTGGCTATGGCACTTGGCAACCAGTAATTGGAAAGTTGTGACAGTCACGCCTAAAATATTGTGAAATAGGCCATAGGTTTTCAGCAACAAATGGGATTTTGTTTCAAATGAATTTAGTGGCTACATTGGTACATTAAATAAAACGTTAAGATTGGAAATAAATTACTATGTGGCGTGAAATTTTCAGCCAGCCCGTCAGGCAAGCGCCTCTTAATTTCTGCTTGTCCAACAGAATTTTTACTTGTCCCAGGCGCTCAGAACGGCGATTTCGCGAGCCTTGAAGTGGCGGGTTCCGTAGTGTTGGAACAGCGCTTTTCTGCGGGCGCAGGTTTCTAGCTAAGCCAGCTTTGTACTGGGCTAATTGGAGAAAGAGTCCGACGTGAAATGCTGAGCACACTGGAATAGGTTTGTGGCAGGGGCTGCTGGAACATTGTCAGTGAAAATAATTGTAATCCCCTTGTCCCTCAGCAATTCATCGCCCAATGGAATATTAAAAAAATTTTTGTGCGGATTTTGGCAGCCAACAACAGAGCATTTGTGACCACCTGTAGCTCTTTCCTTCCCCCACATTTTTCTTAGGCGTGTTTGCAGGAAACTGGGCGGTTCGCTACTCCCAAGCCACACCTCGACAACTCCTCTGTGCAGGTACGCGTCATTATGATGCCAAACTGAAGTCTCCACAATTTTCATGCCTCCAGAGTAGAAAGCCTCCGGATGAGGACAAAAGGGAGGAAGGAAGCTGCTTTGACTCCAGAACATCTCAGATTTGGTCAGAGTGAGGGATGACTAATGTATGCATGCAGTAACTGGGAAAAATGTGTTTTCCAGGTAATGGATCCCTTAAGAAAAGCTTGTCATCCACTTTCTTGTGAAATTGCTTTCTAGCTAGCCAGGCATCTAACCCTGTTCTGTCGCATTTTGTAGTAGCATAACCATTTGAAATACCTGTAGCAATTTGTAATGACGGTTGTAGCTACTGTAATAAATTTGTAACAAATTCTTACGCGATTTGCAAAACCGTTCCTGCCCCAATTTGTACTAGCCCCTTTGTGGTGGGAATTTTTAATTATTCCTGTAAGAAAACATTCAGATAGTTAATAGAATTCAGTATATGCATATAGGATCCAAATTACATGCAGAACGAGGGCAAATGAATTCTTCCTTTGCTTGGATATTTGTATGTGCACAACGCCTAAAAAATACGCCCCTGCTTCAGATATTCCCCAATAGTTTATTATTCTTCCCTCATTATAGGCACATATAATTCAATTCTTCTCCCTAAGAGACTAATTTATGCAGGAATGGCTTCTTTAAGCGCTCCATAGCTGAATGTACGCATCCCACGTAGGCCTGACCTCGTCCTTATCGGCTCCAGTGGAGAGGAGACTCTCTACCAACGTCTTATCTGTGGCCCAACAGGCTCCCTAGGTACTTTCTCCTGAGAATAGATACAACTCAGAGAACAGCTTGGTCCCGTTGGACCTCAAGGTTCAGACAGAATGGATACATAATAAACACATCTCATGGCGCTTCTACTTACGCACTAGCTAGATTACAAAGGTTAGCAATCATGCATGACCTAGGTCACTCAAGGATAAGCAATTAATAACTAAACAAGCAATTTATAACTGAATTTATTCCACACCCTTGGGCAAGACTACCACTCAGAACCTCCAGCAAAATCGAATAAAATCACAACTTTTTCTGCTACCCTTAATGTTTTATACCAAGTAAAATATTCGGGTGTATAAAAACGTCGAACGCACATCCAGTTAAGGGAATTTACACTTTAATTTCTAGTGCGGCTATACATGCTAATAGCATATAAAGGTGGCAGCCATGACACTGATGACAACACTGGGGCATGCGCAAAGTATGCATAATTCGCGATGTTACACATGCACGGGCAAGCGCTCAGTTTCCTTGCGCTAGTGTGTTCAACAGCGATTTGTGTCATTGGGCCTCATGCAAGAAGCGATATAAGAACAAGTTTTATCTTGTTTTTGTTCATATCTCTGATATTTTTCTTATTTTGTTCTTACCCATTGATTTCTGGGATGCTCTAATGTTTTCTTGTTTTTAGTTCCTGCCGCTCGCAGTGCGGGAGCTATGGTATCGGGCTCCGTCCGTGCGTGCGTGCGTCAACACATTTTGCTTTATCTCATCAACGATTTCAGTTACAGGCTCCTAATTTTTACTGGACATGCATCTCATGAAGGCCTAGAAATGACGTGCCTAAAGGTGACCTTGGCCTACTTTTTCAAAGTCATTGGCCTAAAAATATCACCAAAAACTTCGACATTTTGCTGTATCTCATCAACTGTTTCAGTTACAGGCTCCTAATTTTTACTGGACATGCATCTCATAAAGGCCTACAAGTGACGTGCCTAAAGGTGACCTTGGCCTATTTTTTCAAGGTCACTGGCCTCAAAATATCACCAAAAACTTTGACATTTTCCATTATCTCATCAACTATTTCAGTTACAGTCTCCTAATTTTTACTGGACATGCATCTCATTAAGGCCTACAAATGATGCGCCTAAAGGTGACCTTGGCCTATTTTTTCAAGGTCACTGGCCTAAAAATATTACCAAAAACTTTGACATTTTGCTTCATCTCATCAACAATTTCAGTTACAGGCTCCTAATTTTCACTGGACATGCATCCCATAAAGGCCTACAAATGACCTGCCTAAAGGTGACCTTGGCCTGTTTTTTCATGGTCACTGGCCTAAAAATATCACCAAAAACTTTGACAATTTGCTTTATCTTATCAACATTTTCAGGTACAGGCTCCTAATTAGCTCCCGCCGCCTGAGTGGCACGGGAGCTATGGTATCGGGCTCCATCCATGCGTGTGTCCGTCCACGCGTGCGTCCGTCAACAAACACTTCGACATTTTGTTTATCTTAACGGTGGGAGCTTCTGGGGCCGCCAGTGCCCTATATTTGCTCTTCTCTTAGGTAAGACAATTTTACGAGTGGCCGAGAGCACTCATACGGAGATGAGAGAAAACAGAAAACTGTTATCTCTGTCCACAAATTGCTTGTCCAATGCACGGAAACACAAGTTTTAAAACCTAAACATTACAAATTGATCATATCATCAAATTTTGATAGTTTTATGTTTTTGAGAAATTATAACAATTTTATTATTTAATTATTGGGTAAAAGAGTTTGGCCAGTTGATCCTAATTAGCACTAAACTATAAAAACCCTTTGATACTTGCGTGCATTCTGCTTCTGAATGGCTTACCTATTGTTGTTGGACGCTTTGGCCATCCAGGCCTTGGGCAGAGAGCGAGTTTTTAGAGATCGCGCAGATCTGTTTGCTGAGAGATGAACGGCTACTCGTACCAGATGTGAAAGCAACCATACTTAAGCATGGAGGATTACTGTTCTGTGTTATGGCTCTCTTGTTTTAACAAATGCAGCGGCGAAAGGATATCTCCATTCAAACGAAGAAATTCAATGCTAGCTTGAAATGTAGGCGGTAGTGCTGGGTACCGGTACGCGATATGTCATATTACCGGTACCAACATTGCGATACCATAACCGGTTGTCAAATTCGTGTGGAAACAATACCGTATCGAATCTTTTCGCACCTACTGTTCGCTAGTTTCCAACAACTGCAGGCCACGCTGGTGACTGAACTGTGCACAATGACACTGACAAACTTAACATCGTTCAATCTAACTTCGATCTGAAACATTCTTGCCGTCGTATACATTGTTTTTCTCTCTGTGAATCTCGCCAGAAATGATACTTTTGTTGCGAAAGAAGCGGCATTTCCAAGCTGAAGCAGTCACGGGATCCCCGACCACATTAGGAAGATAAAATCAGCCTCGTCATGCGCTACCATGGTTACCAATCTGGAGCCGGAGAAAATGAGGTGCGCACTGTCTGCACTGCGATTGGTTCGCCTGTTTATTATAAATTCCCATGCGGTAAAACTCTGAATCGGAGTTTCATTCATAAACAGCCAAGTGAAAGCCGACCCTGCCGCGCATAATTTATGCATGCCGACACATGAGTCATTTCACAAAAAACGCAACAAACAACTTATTCCAGAGGCATCGATCGAAATTATTTTACACTGTTCCCTCACCCGTTCAAGAATGGGAGTGATACTTGAGTCTATAGTGTCACCAGTCCACATAATGGACAATATGAATTTTAATTTGAAACATTTCATGAGGAAATTCCTATACCCCGACAAAAACCTCGGTGTAACTAAGGGTGCGTTCCAGGCAACTCGTAACCCGTGATTTACCGGTTATAAGTGAGCGGAGCTACCGTCAAACCTGTGAATTCACGCCGGTGAACTCGATTGTGCTCAACGTACTCCGACTTCCTTGTTTGACATCACGCAGCTCAACTAATTTGGCGGCACCGGCTTTTTTTCAAGTGAAGTGAAGTATTAAGTCGTAACTCATTACTTTTGCCTGGAACGCTATGAAGTCGTGATTCGTAACTTTGAAGTCGTGATTCGCAGGTTCAAACCTCAGCTGGAACGCAGCACTATCCTGAGATGCCTGGCATTCACGTGATTGCAAGCAGGCTTTCCTTCCATTCATTCCCACAAGGCGAGACTGCACGTCGTCCCGTGTCATTCCGTATCATACAGATCGCAAAAATCGCAAATATGCTGCCTCCCGTCAAGGGCAAGGTGTGGAATCACTTTGCAAAAACTCCTCTCGGTGGTAAATGCAACCACTGTGACAAAGATGGCTCAAGCAAGAGAGGAAACACAAGTCACCTCGCAAGCCACCTGCGCCGTACACTCAAAATTGAAGTGCAGCCACATCCGTCCGTAGCCGGTAAGCCTCGCCATTCTGTCGTGACCATTCATAACAAAACCGGTTCAAATGTAGTAAAGGTTTTAGGAAAATGGTTTTGTCTAGCGTGTTGATACCAGAGACTCCCCATGGCAATAATGATGAGTTTTATCAACTTCCTTTCTGACAATCAGCTTCGTAAAATTTCTATCGTGAGTTCCCGTAGTGCATATTGCCAGAAACGAGTATTCTGGGAAATGTCAGACTGTTACACGGTACTATAATCAAGACCTCTATCGGTAGTCTAGCGCTAATCCGAGCAAAGCATATTTTGGCCGTGGAACAGACTACAATGATGCATTCTGAACTTAAGTGAACTGTGTTAGCTTGTCGAAATGTAACTCTAGAACGTAAGTAATATTTAAGCACTTATGTCTCCGGGGGGCGCTGGCAATAATACAGCTGGGCCTCATAAAAAAGAAATGAATGTGTTATTTTTTAACCTATGGTGATGAATTTTCAACAAGAATTAAAAGCAAATATCATGAATTATTCATTTTTGAATCTTCAAAATTGAAAGGTAAAACAAATATTTGAAGCAACATGAAAAAAGATGAAGCAACATGGTTTTCTGGATTTACCTTACTGAATAAAACAATAAAGAATGAAATAAGACATTATCTTTTACAGATTTATGTGTATTATCTGAATAAAGACTATGCTCTAAAAAGGTTTGCGTATGTTGATGTATCGCGATAAATATCGTTAATCATGTCAATGATATGATGCGATATATCGTATCGTATCATCCATATGATGCCCAGAACTAGTAGGCGGAAGAAAAATACAATCACAACTGGATACTACACGCAAAAACTCGGAGATTTATGGAATAATTTGTGAGTAGATCAGTGGCGTGACAAACTGAATAAAATGCGGCTGCGATATTTCTAATTGCGGGACGCAGTGTGATAGTCTGGCAGCTCAAGTGATGAGATGATTTTGTGATATGAGTCAGTGGACAGCATAATCGGCCAAAAACGCAAGGGCGAAAGAATTCCGTTTGCTACATCCACCTATATCGAATGTAATCAGTACATTTTCAGCTCACCTTGATGTTTGGGTACCCAGAGAAAGATTCGGATGTGTAAAAACATCAAGCATTCAGTCAAGAAAATTTCCAGTTTAATTTTTTGTGCTGCTATATGTGGTAATCCATGTTACAGATGACACGCCGGGTTTCTAGGGCACGCGCAGCATATGCATTTGTGATATTAATATTCGATATTAATATTCTTAACCCCCTTCTGAATAATGAAACCCCCCCGAAATATATTGCCACTGCCTTTTAAAATCGTTCCCCATTTAAAACCACCTAGGTGCATCAGGGTTCTGGCCAGGATGCTCAGAGTGCTGGTCGGAGAATTGTTTGTATGATCGCGCGCTATACACTAAATTTTTGCGTCAATGCGAAAGCAGATATTGCCTCTGAGTCACCAGATTACTGTGTTTCTTTGATGTGTTCCTCGGTGCGTAGTGAGATGCCTCTAATTTTCATAGATAGATGCCATATTCATAAACTTGCTTTTCTATTTAGTATCCAAATACTTTTGATTAAATTTCTGAATACGAATTAACAACTGTCATTTATGTTTCCAAAATTTCTTCTGTGGCGCGTTGGACAGAGAACTGGGAGGGCAGTAAACATCTTTAAACTGCTTATTTGTCTTGATCGGTTTCAGTCATTCTCCTCGATAGAAGATACTTTAACTCCCCTTCTCAGGTGTAGCTAATTGTCTTCGTTAAGACGAGAGATAAAACGCGTCAACTGAAGGCAAAAAAGTGCGCATTTCTTGCTTGATAAGATGTGGCAAAAGTTAACGCGGAAAATCCACAGTAGGTTTTTTTTCGTGAAAGGTTACCTATGAAGGCACGTGAATTAAACATTTTTATTGAGTTTATTATTCACTCGCCTTACCATTTCATTTAAAGGGAAACGGTGTACTTAACTACAAATGGATTATTCATATTGTTGGAAAACGTGTTCATCAAGAACAATGATTAAAATCGGGTCAATAATCTCATCCGTTTCAAGCGATGTTTTCCGCCCCCTCGGTTTTCCGTCCACCGACCGCCACTGTTATTAAACATAGATTAACATGTAAAGAATGTTACTGTCCTCGACAGAGATTGATTTAGTTTTGCTGTCAATACTAAGAAAACTTTTCTCTCGACAAGCAAAGTACAGCGCTACAGAAATCAATCTCCCTGCCCGATTATAATTGCCTGTCTTTCATTAGATTGAGACGACCGCACCGATCATTTCCCCACAGCCTCAGATTCAATTCGCCATGAATACCCAGCACACGCGGGCTGGGATGGCACTCGGTGTTTCCATCACTGTTGGGCAGGTTTTTCAGTATCAATGAAGATCAGCGCAGATGGGGTGTGGGTCGAAAACGAAAGTTCGCTATTCTGACAATAACAAGAAGGGGGGAAGCATATTTAGGGTCATTTATGTTTTGTTTCTAGCGATTTTATTGGATGCATTCATTTTAAAAAAAAAAAATAGTGCCGGTCGGGAAAAGCACTAGCTATCTGAACTGAGTGGTGGTTGGTGCATTCCGAGTGCTGGTCGGCGCCGACCACCGCTGACCAGCATCGGCAGAACCCTGGTGCATACTGCAATGCACTGTATCAGAATTTTGACATGTATGCAAGTGTATTCGGGTACGATACTATTTTAGCAGTGTGAAAGCTGACCAGCGGGGGGAGATTGTTCAGTCGTATTGTGGCACGACACGGAACAACTGTACCTAGTGTGAAAGCGCCCTAAATTGCCACAAGCAGTCGGCCCTTTGCACACCGTCACCTGCCCTTATACAGAGTGAGTCATAAAAAACTATACACTTTTTAAATGTCCAATTATTATATTTTGTAGCAATGTATACAACATCTTACATGTACGTTTTCAGCAGCTCTTTCTGCTTCTTTGGATTCCAGTTAGCACCTTGTTAGATTAAACCCATGACTGCTGTGGAACAATTTAAGGAGTTAAGTGAAATTTCACTTGTGCCAACTGATCAGGCTCTGATACAAAGCAAACAAAACAGAATTCCCTCTGAAATTTCAAGTCAACATAGAACATTTATGGCACGTTAGGAAACTGACGCCGAAAACTCTGCAGCACATTTGTAACGTTCCGTGTCCTATGATATTCAGTGACCAAGAAGGCCCTCTGCCTGGGGGTAAACTGTGGAAGCACCATGCTTGGCAGTGCCAGGTCATTACGACCGATGCACAGGCAAGATTCATATGCCTGTTTTTAAGTTCAAATGACTATGCAGCCCATTATGACGTGCATGGTCAATTTCATATCTAGCCCTGGTCAGTTGGCACAAGTCAGATTTCACTTGAGTCCCTTAATGGTCCTCTGTGCAGTCATGCCTGAAACCTAATGAGGTGTAACTGGCACCAAGATCAGCTGAAAGATCTGAGGCAAAAGTACAAAATATGTTGTATACATGGTACTGCTACACCATCACAAAATGAGCCATTAAAAAGTGTATAGTTTTTTTTTTACTCATTCTGTATGGTGTTTAGTGAGTGACATATATGCTAATTTAAAACAACTGGCCATGCGCTTCCAATTCACAATCAAGTGGGATTCAACATTCAGCACACATGGGTAAGAGCAGATTTGGACGGTAAGAGCATTTGGTGCATCCGGAGTTTCTTAGGGTCCGAGCCCCTAGGCCTGCAAGGCCTGGGCACGGGACCCTATTGTTCTTGTAGTGTTTCTTATCAGGGTCCGAGCCCCTAGGCCTGCAAGGCCTGGGCACAGGACCCTATTGTTCTTGTCGTGTTTCTTCTTATTAGGGTCTGAGCCCCTAGGCCTGCAAGGCCTGGGCACAGGAGTGTTTCTTCTTTCATATTATTATTCTTTCTTCTTCTTACGCCTCTTTGGACTTACATTTGACCCCCTAAACATGCTCAAAAACTCACCAAATTTTGCATGCACCTCATGTCCGGTGATAAATTTTATAAAACCTAAAAATTATTGACCGATAGGAAAGTCATAGAGAGATGAAACCAAAACAACATTGTTCATCTCATCAAGACCTAAAAATTATCCATTGACATTGTTTGCAATTTGCATTTAAAAAATTACAATTTGCAAAATTTGACCTCGAAAAATTATCCATTGATGAATAAGGACACACTGCCTTCTGAATAACCTAATTTTTATGAGGCTAAAGTTGGGGTCCTCAATCACGGAAGTTTTCCAACCTTAATGTGACCCCTTAAACATGCTCAAAAAACTAACCAAATTGGGCAATTATTTCAAAAACATTTTAAAAATGTAAAAATTTGCACTACGTGCTCTCTAACTACACTCAAATGGGCACCACGGTCTGTCGCAAAAGTCCTAAAATTCTGAAAAAATTCAGACGTCATTCCTGTTCCATCTTGTCAGTTGTCACTTGTTTTGTTGAAATTGATGTAAGACTTTTTGAAATAAAAAATTTGATGTACATAGTACACTTCACAGTAATTTATACCTTCTTGCTGTGGACACACCGTTTAACGTATCAAAGTGTCCTTTGGTATTGTTATGTATGATTATTTTGTGTACAGCACTATATCATTTGTAAATGGAGATTTCTTAGACACTATTTAAATTAGGGCTGGGGCGATTCTGAATCGATTTTTTTTTTTTAAGGCGTAGTACCACTACCTGCTGCCATGGGGCGAACATCCAAGCTTTCCCTTTTCCTTTATTAAACCCGATGCAGGTTGAACGAAAGCACCAAACATCAAAGGGCATGTGAAATGCTTCCGGAAAAAAACTTGACTGACATCAGTATTTTTCGGCGACATGCTGCACGGAGCCAAATAAAGGTCTACAGAATCGTCTCCTATTAACTAATTAGGCTACTCTAAGAACACTAACCTGTTCCAGTTTGCTTTCCTTGATTAGCAATCAAATGGTGGATGCGTTTACTCTCTACGTTGAATGAATAGAGCTCTTTATTAACCCTTTAAGGCCTAATGAAAAAATCCCAGCAGAGAATCATGCTGCCATGTTTACCATAGTAACCTGTATTTGGGCTGAAGCACAGCTTCTCAGCTTTCAGGAACGGCTGGAATTTTTTTCTATTGCGCAAAACATACAGTAATTACGGTACTTTCAAAATTACGCGCATATCTGTGTTGGCAACAACACGTTCTTAAAATGCGAACATGCTGTCCCGGTTTAAATGGGTTAAGACAGCACGTTTGATTGCTGCATTTGTAAATTTAAATGGCCATAGAACAACACAGCATGAACACGATTTCCATTGCCACGCATTTCGTGCCACTGTGATAATTTATATCTCACATTCACGTTTCATCCGCTTTTACAGAATGTTTTCCACCTTGTGTATTTTTTTTTAGACGCTTAAAATCCAGGGCGATCTTGTAACAAATCTGTTTTAAAGTAATCTTTAATAATGTCCTAAAATGCTACAATGAGAGATGCAATTCAGAGGAAGAATTTTTTTAATTATTCAAATTATTGGCATTCTTTCACTCTAACGCCGTAGCCCAGTTAGGTTTGTCTGCTTTTCACCATCACATCTTAATTGTTGTGGGCTACTGAAATTGCTTGATTGTTATTTAGGACAAGTACACGGGAGCAGATTTAGGGAAGGGCGGAGCACCTGCAATTAGCGAAATCTAAACTCAGGCTTCTTCCCGACGGCATTTTAAATCGTTTAAGCCGCTTCAGGTGTGTATGTTTCAAGAAATTACACGCGACCCCATGACGGCAAGTGGTCTTATCACACTTTTAACACTTTTAAAAAAATCCTTGCTCAACATCGCCACATCCTAGCTCTGCATTTCATCTCTCATTGTAGTATTTTAAGGAGATCTATAATGATAAAATAAAAATAAAGAGATTTGTTTTCAGATCGCTCTGGATTTCAAGCGTCTAAAAAATACACAAGGTGGAAAACATTCTGTAAAGCGGATGAAACGTGAATGTGAGATATAAATTATCACAGTCGCATCTAAATGCCGTGGGCAATGGCAATCGTGTTCATGTTGTGCTGTTCTATGGCCATTTAAATTTCAAAATGCAGCAATCAAACGTCCTGTCTTAATAAACAGCTCTACCCATTCAAATTCGAGAGTAAATGCATCCTCCATTTTATTGCTAATCAAGCAAGTAAACTGAAACAGCTTACTTTTCTTAGAGTAGCCTAATTGGTTAATAGGAGACGATTCTGTAGTCCTTTACTTGGCTCCGTGCAGCATGTCGCCGAAAAATACTGATGTCAGTCAAGTTTTTTTCCGGAAGCATTTCCCATGCCCTTTGATGTTTGGTATTTCCGTTCAACCTGCGTCGGGTTTAATAAAGGAAAAGGGAAAGCTCGGATGTTCGCCCCATGGCAGCAGGCGGTGGTACTACGGCTTAAAAAAGGATCGATTCAGAATCGCCCCAGCCCTAATTTAAATGCCCATTATGACTGGTCAGCGATTTGTTTATTTTGGTTATCATTTGGCACCCTCTGGTGGTATGACTGTAGAAAAACATGATCTGATGCAATACCACTTCTTTGTGAAGAAATAGACTAATGCTTTCTAGAAGCTTATGGCATCTTCCTGCCTGGAGGGGGCGGGATTACCCAAGGAATCCTGTAGATCTTTCCAGAATGTTGCTGGTCTATATAAATGTTGTGATTTTGGTCAGTGGAGGCAGAGTTTTTGTTTTGGCAACAGAGTTACATAGTGGCATTCGAGTGTTGCAGTGGATTATTTGTAGAAGTTTTTTTTTTTATCAGTGAAGAATAAATTTGTTTAAGTTGTCATTGCTGGTTTTCTTTGTTGTGATTTTTAAGTCATAACAGTATACTTTATAAGCTCCATTTGGATAAACTCTTTGCCGAGCGTGGTGCCATTTGAATGAATACTTGGTGAGATATTGACATGTTATGAATTTTCATATTTTGAAAAATACAAATTGACGGACTTCTGAATTGACCATTGGTTGCAGTGTATGAAAGTTTTGTCCGTATTCAGTGGACATCCTCCCAAAACTTCAGCTGTGTAGGATGTATGTGGAAGAACCATTTATTCATTGGTTTTCTTGTTTTCCTTTTGAGTGTTTTTGTTTGTGGTGCTACACATTCTGACCACCGGATGGCAGTAGAGTCACATGGGTCATTCCTGTAGACACACTATTTGACCCATCAAAACGCCCTTTTGAAAACTTCATATCCTCCATGTGGTGAATGTCTGTGCTAAGATTGATACCATTTGAAAGAATATTTGCCGAGATATTGACATGTTATGAATTTTTTGTTTTGGTGAAAATAAAAAATTCTATGTACATTGTACTCTGAAGGGTAATTTATACCTTATTGCTGTGGACACATTGTTTAACGCATCAAAATGTCCTTTGGTGTACTTTGTAAGCTCCATTTGGAAAAACTCTTTGCCAAGCGTGGTACCATTTGAATGAATACTTGCTGAGATATTGACACGTTATGAATTTTCATATTTTGAAAAATATAGTGACGGACTTCTGAATTGACCATAGGTTGCAGTGTACTAATGTTTTGTCTGTTTTCAGTGGACATCTTTCCAAAATGTAAGCTCTGTAGGATGTACGTATGACTAATTACGCATTGTTGTAGAGCTGCATGTCGAAGGCGTGCAAGCAATCAACATTGGTATCCAAAATCACATCATCTGCATTCCGCTATGTTCATGAGTGGGGGAAGATTCCACAATACACAGCAGTTATAAAATCTGCAAAAGAAACTTTGAACAGGTCACATGGGTCATACCTCCAATTTACAAAAGAAAAATCTATTTCAGTAAAGGTGTTTGCACTGAACTCAGGACATGACATTTTACTCAGTCTCACACCGTCCAATGGTTGAGAATGCTCATCAGCGCCCAACCATATCTCGCCCCCACCCCGACGTGTTCAAAGGGGCAAGGACCCGTCCAACGCTGCTTGCAGCTTTAATTCTTTCTTTCTTTCTTCTTACGCCTCTTTGGACTTAAATTTGACCCCCTAAACATGCTCAAAAACTCACCAAATTTGGCACGCACCTCATGTCTGGCGAAAAATTTTATAAAACGTAAAAATTATCCCCTAAAGTGGCAAAATGGCTCTCTAGCACCACCCAGAAACATTAAAGCGGCACGAAGACGGCCACCACGACGGACAGGAAAGTCATAGAGAGATGAAACCAAAACTACATTGTTTATCTCATCAAGACCTAAAAATTATCTGTTGACAGTGACACCGCTGACCTAAATCTAACAGGAAGTTTGCAATTTGCTTATCAAAATTACAATTTGCCCCTAAATTTGGCCTAAATTTGCCCTTGAACAAACGCAAACTCCTTTAAGGGCGTTCATAGTATTGGCTCCAAACGCTAATATATGACAGAGGACATACTGCCGATGAAAACTTTTTTTATAACTTTGTAATTCCTCGAACGGTTTGTATTTTATGAGGCATCAAAGTTGGAGTCCCCAATCGCGTTGACTGCCTTTTTCTATGCGTATGCGATTTCCAACCTAAATGTGACCCTTTAAACATGCTCAAAAACTAACCAAATTAGGCAATTATTTCAGTGTGGGATGAAAAATTTTAAAAATGTAAAAAATCTCCACAAAAGTGCTACAGTGTGGGGCACCCTGGTGGCTCATCAGTCTAAGCGCGCGTACCATAAAGGCTGTGTCCTTCCCGCAGCGACCTGGGTTTGATTCCGGCTCGGGTCATTTGCTGCATGTCTTCCCTCATTCTTCTCCCCAACTTTCCTGTCTCTCTTTACACTGTATAACTATCAAATAAAGGAAAAATTCCCCCAAAAAAAATCTCTAAAAAAAAAAAAAAAAAGTGCTACAGTTTCCTCTCTAGTGCCACCTAAATACACTCAAATGGGCACCACGGCCTGTCGCAATGTCATAAAATTCTGAAAATATTCAGACGTCATTATTGTACCATCTTGTGAGTTGTCACTTGTTTTGGTGAAAATTGATGCGAGACTTTTTGAAATAAAAAATTTTATGTACATAGTACACTGTACAGTAATCTATACCTTCTAGCTGTGGACACACCGTTTAACGTATCAAAATGTCCTTTGGTATACTTTATAGGGCCCTATGAAATCCATTTCATTTTTTCCCAAATTCCGTTTTTTCTTTTTAATTTTTTGGAATTCCGGTTTTTACCAATTACACCAATTTTACGATCAGAGAGAGTGTGCTATTTATGTTAATGAATGAAATGTTCACTAATTAAATAGAAATAACCTTAAATTAGTTGATGCAACCCTTCATTTTCTCCAGTACTTAAAGTCAGGACAAGTACTGCAAAATGACGCAATATAACATTGCACTGTGATGAAAGAATTTTTTTTTTTTTTTTTACCTAAAATAATACTACAAAATAAAATTGTCTCTTTAAAGGAAGTTTAAGCTACAGTCAAAAAGGCAGACAACGGCCATACTGACATGTATTATTCTGACTGCCCCTCTTTAATCATTTATAATCTTATTGTATATACGTTGTGTATATACAACCCCAATTCTGAAATAGTTGGGACAAAGTGTAAATTGTGAATAAAATCAAAATGCAATGACTTTCAGATCACGAGCCAATATGTTATTTACAATAGAACATAGATAACATTTCAAATGTTGAAACGGAGACATTTTACATTTTTATCATGAGCTTATTTAAAATTTTCTGGCTGCAACAGGTCTCAAAAAAGTTGGGACACAGGCAAAAAAGGGCTGAAAAGCAATTAATATATAAGAGAATCAGCTGAAAGAACATTTGGCAAGTAACTAAGTTTCCTGGCATCAGGTATGTTACATGAATGGCTATAAAAGGGATATCTTAGAGAGGCTGAGTCTCTCAGAAGTAAAGATGGCCAGAGGCTCTCCAACCTGTGAAGGCTTGTGTAAAAAAAAAAATAAAAAATTGTGGAATACTTCAAAAACAATGTTCCTCAACGTCAAATTGCAAAGGCTTTGAAGGTCTCAGCATCGACAGCGCACAACATCATCAAAAGATTAAGAGAAACTGGAAAAATCTCTGTACATAAGGGACAAGGCCGAAGACCTTTACTGGATGCCTGTGATCTTCGGGCCCTCAGACGCCACTGCATCGCTCACCGGCATGATTCTGTCATTGACATTGCTAAATGGGCCCAGGAATACTTCAAGAAACCACTGTCTGTAAACACAGTCTGCCATGCCATCCACAGATGCCACCTAAAACTCTATCATGCAAAAAGGAAGCCATTGTTGAGCATGATCCAGAAGCACCGCAGTGTTCTGTGGGCCAAGGCTCATTTAAAATGGACTGTAGCAAAGTGGCAAAGTGTCTTGTGGTCAGAGGAGTCCAAATTTGACATTCTTGTTGGAAATCATGGGCGTTGCATCCTCCGGCCTAAAGAAGAGAAAGACCACCCCTCCTTTTATCAGTGTTCAGCTCAGAAGCCAGCATCTCTGATGGGATGGGGATGCATTAGTGCATATGGTGTGGGACACTTGCATGTTTTAAAAAGCACCATGAATGCTGAAAGGCATATAAAGGTTTTAGAGCAACATATGCTCCCATTCAGATGACATCTATTCCAGGGAAGCCCTGGTATTTCAGCAGGACAATGCAAAAACCAAATACTGCAGCTATTACAACAGCAAGGCTTCAGAGTAGAAGAGTCCATGTGCTGAACTGGCCTGCCTGCAGTCCTGATCTTTCACCGATTGAGAACATTTGGCTTAATAATTAAACGAAAAAAGTCTGTCAAAGCAGACCCAAAACTCTCCAGCGGCTGGAAGCCTGTATTAAATAAGAGTGGGATCAAATTCCAATGGCTAAACGCAAGAAACTTGTCTCCTCAGTGCCCAGACGCCCACTCTGTGTTAAAAAAGAAGAGGGATGCTACACCATGGTAAACAGGCCCCTGTCCCAACTTTTTTGAGACCTGTAGCAGCCATCAAATTTAAATGAGCTCATTTTGTGGATAAAATTGTAAAATTTTTTCAGTTTCAACATTTATATGTTATCTCTGTTCTATTGTGAATAAATACTGGCTGGTGTGATTTGAAAGTCATTGCGTTTTGATTTTATTCACAATTTACACTTTGTCCCAACTATTTCGGAATTGGGGTTGTATATAAATGTATGAGAGCAGCAGTAATGACACTCAGTTTCCCCACGAATCAACAGTTGTCTGATACATCAGCTATATTTAATTTTATTTTTTTATTTGTAAGAAACTTTTGTTCAGTAATCCCAATACTGTGTATTCCATCCTAGGACAAAATGTTCTACAGTAATGATTAAACATGAGCAAACTGACACAAAGATGCATCAGCTATTATTTCACCACTGGGGGATGACATTACGTCATAATTTGCATGGACACAATTCACTCAGTAGACTGTGAAAAGAAATACTGTAGGCTATTTAACGGTAATATAAGTTGTTAAGCTAACATAAGATTTCAAATGACGATGTTTAGGACCCTGCAATCCCTGGCATCAGTGGTCTCGTCTACAACAACGAAAAACTTCTTCCCACAGATCTTCTGTAGCACCGAAGAGATGTGTTGCTTGAACATTCGGGGCAGGTGAATTTGACGAAGGCTTCTCACATTTTTGCGTGCATTCGCGTCTTTTCATTGACTTTGAATGTAATCTGGACGCGCGAATATTTTGTTTAGTGTCCGGTGGAAACGTGGTTTTACGAACAGCATTTCAGTTAAATTATGCCGATTTCCGCGAAATTCCGCGTTTATCAATAGATTCCATTTTTATTGGCCAATTCCGCGATTCCATCCGCGGTTTCGTGATCGCGGAAATCATAGGGCCCTAACTTTATCAGCTCCATTTGCAGAAAGTCTTTGCAGAGCATGGTACCATTTGAATGAATACTTGCTGAGATATTGACATGTTATGAATTTTCATATTTTGAAACATATAGAGTGACGGACTTTTGAATTGACCATCGGTTGCAGTGTATGAAAGTTTTGTCGGGATTCAGTGGGCATCCTCCCAAAACTTCAGCTGTGTAGGATGTATGTGGAAGAACCATTTATTCATTTGTTTTCCTCTGTTTTCCTTTTGAGTGTCTTTGTTTGTGGTACTACACATTCTGATCACCTGGTGGCAGTAGGGTCACATGGGTCATACCTGTAGACACTCTGTTTGACCCATCAGAACGCCCTTTGGAAAACTTCATATCCTCCATGCGGAGAATGTCTGTGCCAAGATTGATACCATTTGAAAGAATATTTGCCGAGATGTTGACATTATGAATTTTCATATTTTGAAAAATATAGAGTGACGGACTTCTGAATTGACCATAGGTTGCAGTGTACTAAAGTTTTGTCTGTTTTCAGTGGACATCCTTCCAAAATGTAAGCTCTCTAGGATGTACGTGTGACTTCTTACGCTTTGTTGAAGAGCTGCCTGTGGAAAGCATGCATGCCATCAACAGTGGTATCCAAAATCACATCATCTGCCTTCCACTATGTTCATGAGTGGGGGAAGATTCCACAATACACAGCAGTTATAAAATCTGCAAGAGAAACTTTGACCAGATCGCATGGGTCATGCCTCCAATTGACAAAAGAAAAATCTATTTCAGTGAAGGTGTTTGCACTCAACTCAAGATATAACATTTTACTCAGTCTCGCACTGTCCAGTGGTTGAGAACGCTCATCAGCGCCCCATCATATCTCCACCCCCCACCCCGACGTGCACGGGCGGGGCGAGGACCCGTCCAATGCTGCTTAGCAAAAAAAAATTAGAGTAAATATAAGATAAATTTAAGAGAATGTTGCTGCATGAGGCCCAATGTGCGGTGTTGTTGTTCACATCTGGACCTCTGCTTGCGTAATAATTTGCGTACTTGAGCTTGTCTAGTGCCTAACAACATTATATTTGGGACTTACATTGAGGTTGGCTTTATGATATTATTCAAGTCATGATGGCTGGGTATGCAGATAATGCTGTTTCCCTGGGTTGGGTTTAGGGTTAGGGTCCTGAAGTAGCAGCTACATTTGGGACTGATGAGTCCTCGGGGTGGAGCTGGGAATGTTAGGTAAAAGTTGAGGGGGTGCCCGGAACCGTAAGTAATGCGGTTCCAGGTGAAAAGTTTGTGTTTTTTTTTTCTTTGGACCTTATTGGTGACCTCTGCCAAAGCAGAAGCCTACAGAGTGGCGGCAAGATCTTTCATGCTCTTAGGTGGCGCATAAAGTAGCAGGATGTTGGATAAAATTTGCTTTAAGTGGTCGACACCGCTGTGTTTATGTTGCCACATGTACTCGGCCAGGTAAAAACCCAAGCTGTCGCTGCTGCTTGTGTGGGTGGATGGCAGGGACCGTTTGATCTGCCTCTATTGGCACTCAATATTTTGAGAGTGCGCGCCGGTGGCGGCAGGATCAACAAAGTTGATGGAGTGGCTTACCGTCAGGTGCTGGAAGTTCTCCTCACTGAGGCAATTGTACGCCCGCCAGCAGTCTGTTATGATTATCGAACTGGCGGCAATCAGGGGTATTAATGTTGCCGAATCCCGGTTCTCGACCTCAACGAAAAACTTCCTTGGTCTCGCGGCAAAGGGATCACCTGCATAAAATATGTCAAAATGGATATTCACATGACGATTCTTCGTGAACAACAATAAATAAATAAAAAGAAAAAATAATTTTAAATTAATTGGAACTGATGCCCTGTGCTGGCAGCAAACTCAGTTGGTCTAGTGGTTAAGACCGCGGTGTGTGGTGTGGTGGGAGTTACTTCGTCCGCAGGTTCCCGGGTTGGATTCCCGCTGCAGACGCTAATGTAAAGTCTAAATTAACATGTAAAGCTTTTTTCACAGCTTCATTGGTGGAAAAAAATAAAGTAGAAAATACAAATAAAAAAAACCTAATACAAAAAAAAATGGGACATAAAAACTAGTAGAGGTAATATACAGAGCAAATGTAGGGGGGAGGAGTTAGTAAGTAGAAACAGGAAGTGTCGCAAAAATATTTTTTTGCGACAAGGGGCACCTGCCCCTTCCTTCTAAAATCATTTCCCCATGATTCTGAACTCCCTTCTCACTAATAAACACCCCCCCCAAACAAAATTTTTTTGCCCCTTTTAAAATCGTTCTGGCCGGAAAAAAAAGCCTAAAAAGTGGAGGTTCTGTGTGGTACTCTTGCCGCACCTTATCGCAATGTGTAATAAGTTTTTCGAACTCTTCCATATCTATGTTGGCTGTCTTTCTTATGCATGTCAGAGTTTTTTAGCAGTCGAACTTTCTTGTATACGTGCGCCGTAATGACGTCATGAGGCACGTGACAGACTAGAATACATGGTTCGCAAAATTTTTTTCTGCAGGTTGGTTTGTACATGGGTTGGTGCCATTATGCACATCAGCCAATCACAGCTCATTTGTATTCATGCATAAATGAAAATGGCGACGCATTCAAACTTTTCACTGCAATCTGAGTTGTGCACGCGGCAAATATGTTAATGCTCGAGTGACAATAGCCATTTAAATGCTCCATTATGCAAAATTACAAGTAAAAAAGCTGGTCTGCTTCAGAAGTCCCATAGTCTATTCGCCAGGCCTTAAAGGGATATTTCAACATTTTGGCAAATTGGCCTATTGCCATAATCCCTATAGTTATATGAGTAGGTACATTACCTTAAGTTATCCGTGCCCGTTGTTTTGAGATTCGGGGGGAAAGACGTGAGCTGCTCAGCGAACATAATGAAAGTGAACGGTACAGGTCCCTCCCTCCTTCAAAACTCTTCAAATACGCAATCCAGCAGCTCCAAAACTCTCTTGTGGACAAGTTGTGACCTGCACATTCACCACGCTATGAAATGATAATGTATAATTATGAAACATTACGACACATGAAGCAAATACTCGGAACTACTTTCTTGAGTAACCCGCTGGGCGGATTAACAGTGCGCAGTGTGCACCTCAGACGTTGCGAGTAGTTGCAGTAAACATACGCTTTTGAAATCACTCCGCCCAGCCGGTATGTCTGGAATGTAGTTCTGGTTATGCATTTGCCTTGAAAATAACTCTGTCTCGTAATTATACATTATTATTTTATAGCATAGTGAATGTGCAGGTCACAAGTTGTCCACGAGAGCGTTTTGGAGCCGCTGGATTGCGTATTTGATGACTTTTGAAGGAGGGAGGAACCTGTACCGTTCACTTTCACTATGTTCGCTGGGCAGCTCGCATCTCCCCCACCCCGAATCTCAAAAGAGCGGGCACAGATAACTAAAGGTAATGTACCTACTCATATAACTATAGGGATTATGGCAATAGGCCAATTTGCCAAATTGTTGAAATATCCCTTAAATTGTAATTGTTTATTTAAATGTTGTGCTGAATTAGGATCTCTGCTGGTGATGAATTGATGGCTACCTAGCTAATGTTGGCTAATGTCAACTTGCAAGCATGGCGGGCCATGAGTAGTTGTTAGTTGGTTCATTTAATTTTCTCATTGGATTGGTAGCTAGCTAACTTTGTTTCCAGAGATAGTCATACTTAATTCAACTGAATGATCATTATGCGCCAGTTTGTGGTTACTTCATAACCTCTTCCACCCGAAGCCAAATGCTTGAAAATGACATGCCTAAAATGAAATGAGTATATCTCTGCAACTACTTGGTCTATTTGAATAATCTTGGCATCATAATAAAGATAAAACCTTGGGGGGTTTTTGTCACAGTGTAAAAATCACTATATGTCCCTGAGTCAGAGTAAATAAGTGTTTCCCACAGAGCAGGACACAATGTGTGGTGGCAGATGCCTTTCCTTTTGTTGACTGGGGGAGCATGCCACTAATATTGCGCACATTACGCGTCTTCCAGTACTTTTAATTTTACCGGGTTTTTTTTTCTTTGCTCGCACGCAGATGAGAATGCGATAGAGAAAATCTCGTTGGGGCGGAATTAATTTGTGGCAGTCCAAATTGATTCTGTGGCGGCCCGCCACACAATGGTCTATGTGTGGGAAGCCCTGAATAAAGATGGAACACAGCATAAATGAAAGATCTCATTTCTGCCTAACAAAATTTTACTTCTATCCCTTTTGAAATGATTTAGTTGCAAACTAAAACCTCTAAAAAATTATGGCACAGAATCCCACTAGTATCTGTGCCAAAGTTTATTCTAATCAAGTAAATCACAGCAAACTTGGAGAGGTTTTAGTTCAGGAATGTCTCAGTGGCATCTCCAAATTGGCTATTCAGGCATCTTTTTGGGCACCGTGTGCCATTTGAGGTTTGTCTGTTAGTAAACTGCAAAACTCATTTAATTTCACTTAGTCATGTGAAAAAAATAGTACACCATATGGGCAATTCCACATGAGAGTTGCTAAAACAGCAATTTTTAAAAAGTGTTTTATATTAGAAATATATAGGTTTTCATGTAGATGACTCATTACCAAATCTGACACTGAAAACTGTTTTAAAATATCTTTGACAGTCTTCTCAAAATTTTAGATTGGAATTTTGTAATTTTTTGTAGCTCCAGGACAAGGATCAAAGGTTATTTTTCCAAAGCTGACAACTCCTAAAAGATATTTAGCTATTTCCTGGTTTTTACTGTATTTCCATACATTGGTAGCCAAAGTATTTGAGACTGTAAGTCATTTCAGGAAATTGAAACACACAATTCCAGTGGCTCGTTGTGAAATTTGTCATTTTTCAACATAATTCCATTACCGAAATTGCAGTATAGTTCTCATCATCATCTTATTTCTGAATTTATTTTATTGTTATTAAGAATTCTCTTCCTTCTTATGTCTATACTGAATTTCAGACATTAACTTCTCTAATACTTAGCTGTAATCCTGGAAAATTTGTGGTAACGGAATTACATGGTAACGGAATTACACCAGTAACGGAATTACAGAATTATTCTGAAAGCCAGTGAAAAACAGAAGATGGCACAAGGTGGCATGAGGACTTTATGGAGCATAGTGGTTAATTGTTTTGGACATTTATAGTTGAGTGTTTCTCCCTGTGAGTTAAGTTTCCATAACTATTCATTCAAGGATTAGCAGGAATTTATAGTATAGTTTGGTTAAGAGGTAGCATCTGCTGGGGAAGGGTATGAATGAATGTTTGTTCTGTAGTATGGGGTTTTCTTCACCATAACTCTTACCAGCATCCTGTTCCTCCTGGAACTGTGCTTTACTAAGACAGCATCTCTTTGTATAACATGCATAATGCGTTAATGTTTTAAGGGGTTTCAGATTGGGAAAGCATGGCTTGTGGCCCTTGCGGTCAGTTACTCAGTGAAGCTTGTTGAGTCTAGGTGTGATAAAATGTTGATAGTCTTTGCTCAGAATACACGTCATGGTATTATTACCGCCGGATGCCAAAAGCAATCCGGCGGGCACTTAGACCATGGGCCAAGAAAAAAAGGAGAAACTCAAATGCCAAGACTGGAATAAAGAAACTGAATTTAATTAAAACAAAATCCAAAAACAGCAGGTTTAAAAATAGCAGGGAGCAGCAAAGAAAGAAAAAATGTTGCAGCAACAGGGCCCTATATACTCTGCTAACACCTCCACCCTAATGGGTTCCACCTGTGGCCCATTAAGGTGGAGGTGAAAGAATTAGAAAGGGGAGGGGCCGTAAAGAGCAAACCTTTACAACACATCCCATGTCCGATATCTGCTCATGCTCAATATCGAAAAGCCAGCAATCCTTCAACTAGCAGGTAAGTTTCTTGCTTTTTCATTTCTGAATAAAACTGATATTTTAAGTTTTGATATTAGTTTAGCAAATTAAAATAGTCTTCAAGATGGTTGATATACATTAATCTCACCTGTTACATCAGACTCACCTAATCCAGGAGGCTTCCCAGGTTGCCTCTGCTGTCAATTTAATTATGTAAAGCGCATTGAGCGGTATCCCATACTGCATTTTGTGCTATTTAAGAAACATTATATGTATACTGTTCTTGTAGAAAAATTAGTTATTCTCATCATAATCATGTATTGCCTTCCTTTTGCCCAGACTTGTTGATCAAAATTTTGGTTCAACAGGAGGTCAGCAACACAAACATCATTTATGATACCAATTTTCAATTGCTTTGTTGTTTTGAGTATAATAAATTTAGTAGATTCTCAGAAAATGTAATTCCGTTACCATTTTGTAATTCCGTTACCGGTGTCTCTTTCTCATAAATGGCATCCTACAAAATATCTGTGAATATACCAGTCAATATTAACTTACCATGGCCTGGTCAACATCCTAGGCCACCAACTTAAGCTTACACCTACTGCCCATCATTGCCAGATTTCAGAGAAATGCCTGTCAAAGTTAAGGCAAAAATAATGGCATTTTTTCTGCCGTAATTCCGTTACCGACACTTTCACCTTCGTATAACCTTCTACAAAATGGATTACCCCAAGCTTTGTGTTATACAGCTCAGTAGGCATGCCAGTGGAACTGATAAGAGCAGAGGCAAGTAGCTACTGCATTAGAGTAATAGATGGCAGGTAAAAATGACATGAAAATTACTCTTGATCGTAATTCCGTTACCGTGGAATTGCCCATAACCTAGGTCACTCAAGGATACGCAATTTATAACAAAATTTATCTCACATTGGGTATCCCAGTTTCAAATACAATCATAACTTCTTTGGCACATTCCTGAAAAATGCTCAATTTGGTACCTGACTTGTCCACTTCTCGGTGGCGCTGTAGCCGTATTGATAAAAATTGTGAGCTCAAACTCCAGGATTTTCTGTTGCACGTGTAAGGGCACCATTCTGCCAAATATCATGCAATTCTGAGATGTCAACTCCACTATGAATCTCAGAAGTGTCATTCTCTCAGAATATGGTTCTTAATACCTCAACTCAACTCCTTTACCATAAATTAGATTTTTGAAAAAAAAAACTGAATGGCTGTTCTATGGCCATTTAAATTTCAAAATGCAGCAATCAAACATGCTGTCTTAATAAACAGCTTTACTCATTCAACTTAGAGAGTAAACAAATCCACAATTTGATTGCCAATCAAGCAAAGTAAACGGGAACAGGTTTACTTTTCTTAGAGTTGCCTAATTGGTTAATAGGAGATGATTCTGTTGTCATTAGCATGGCTCCTTTCAGCATGTAGCCAAAAAATACTGATGTCAGTTAAGTTTTTTCCGGAAGCATTTCCCATGCCCTTTGATGATTGGCACTTTCGTTCAACCTGCGTCGGGTTTAATAAAGGAAAAGGGAAAGCTCGGATGTTCGCCCCATGGCAGCAGGTAGTGGTACTACGCCTTAAAAAAAAACCACGGTTCATAATTGTTATAGCCCTATAGATAGTTACCGTTTGCATTTTTGACTTGCGTTCTGAGATTTAGTATTCAGTTAGTAGGGCAACAGTTACTTGTATTGCCCATTCGGTTAGATTGGAATTTTAAACGGTAAGGTTTACCGGAGTGCTCCGCGCCCCCCCCACCCAGTTTCTCCTGGGCATTGTAGCTGCCTGAGACTAGCTGGTAAGCTACCGCTGCTATTGTCTATTGGTTATTGGCATTTTCTGTTTTTCTGTTCATCACTTAGCTGGGTATTGGAGGCTCTCATCTCAGAACAGAATCTGGAGAAGCCACTCTGTGATTATCTGGATTCTGAGCTAAGCCCTGTGATATTTTTAGACGAGTGTATTAATGGTACTGGGACTATATAAAATCAAGTCAGCCGTCTCAGTGCTTATTACATATCGAGTTTGTCTCAATTTGGTATTTCATTTTTGTTAAAGGGGACCTATTATGCTGATCCTACGGTGGCCGAGACCCGCCATCGCTGCAAATAAAATAAACGCTGCAAATAAAAACAAACGCTGCTGCAAACAAAATAAACGCTGCAAATAAAATAAACGCTGCTACAAATAAAAAGAAACGCTGCTGCAAATAAAAGAAACGCTGCAAACAAAAACAAACGCCGCTGCAAATAAAAAAAAATAAACGATGCAAATAAAAAAGCCACAACGGAAGTGGATTACCGGGGACTGCTTTTGCCGGTGCAAGCCCTTATATATTTTTAAGCAGACTAAAAATGCATCACAACCCAAATACGATTGCAACGAATAGATTTGCACTATTTTCATTGCGATAAGCGATATATTATTGTGTATAGAGAGGCTAGCTAGCTCAATTGCCAATTAAACCTATCCTACGTCATCTAGCGAGTTGCCTAGCGGTCGCTAAATGTGTTTCTTCATAAAGTCCATCATCCACAAGCTAGCCAACTACATTAACCTAATTCATAAACCAAACGGCAAAGGAAAACAGTGTCAGTAACTAGGCACGTTCGGCTATATTCGGTGTCCAGTGACGCTCCATTTACACGAGAGAAAAAGTGAAACTAAGACCAAGGGCTCCTCGTCAAGGTCCAGAAGCACCTTTAATTATACGACGCGATAGGAAAGTTCCGCGTCGCAGTGGTATTGTTTGCCAGTATACAGGTCGTAGATTAGCTGGGCAGCTGATGAAAGAACCATGGTTTAGCTTAGGACATGACGCCTAGCTGCGTTAGCATTGATAACCCATACGTATGCTGGCCACAGTACCGAATTAATTCAGCATTCACCAAAGTCAAAATGTAGGATGATAATGCTTCATATCAAAATGTGCGAGTATGAGATAGGAAAATACAGGTCATCCAGGATTGTTAGTATGCTTAGGTAATGCAATGTTACCGTTTGACTGATCATACTATACCGTTAATGGGACCTGGCTAAGGTGCGTCAATGAGCTAAGCCGAGCACTCGCTCCATTCCGAGGGGAATATCGATACACAGAGCCCACAACCTTAACTTCCCAGCGGTGTACAGCATTTGTCTCGCAACTGCTTCGCGGATATAAACAGCGTTCGACCCGCCACCGCAAGCAAGTTGTCAGCTCCATTCCTTTACTAGGACAGATATGACCCAGCATCTTGCCCATAGCGAACTATGAGGCATCGAGCTGATTTAGTTCCTTGGCCTCGTGTCAGCCGTTTGCAGCATTTCTTATATTTGCAGCAGCGTTTCTTTTTATTTGCAGCGTTTATTTTATTTGCAGCAACGTTTCTTTTTTATTTGCAGCGGCGTTTCTTTTTATTTGCAGCGTTTATTTTATTTGCAGCGATGGCGGGTCTCGGCCACCATATGATCCTCCTTTTAATACATTTAAGTAATGTTATAATGTTGGATGTCCATACTCAACCTCTGAAAAGTTTCTAAACATGAGATACAGGGGTTTTGCTGTAATCCAAGAACATGATTTCGTGAACGTGATTTCCTCTCTGAGCAGCTCGTCCTGAGATCTTCACGAGATCTGGGCAAAACCTCATGTCAGGTTGTGCCCTCCAATTAATACAGATCTAGCCAGAGCCAATCACTGCGCTGGACCTGCCCACACCAGAAACTATTCTAGCAGACACAAACAATCGCAGATCATATTATGCCTTAGTAGCGTCTACACTTTTGGGAATACAAAAGAAGAACCGCAGATCATTTGAGGTGCAGTTTTGTCAGTGTCTCTCCCAAAGCTGTTTGTCCATTTATTTTTGGACGCAAAGAAAAGCACCTATTTCTCTTTCAAAAGATGATGCCACCAGAAATCAGTGGGTAGCTTATTTGTTTGCTGGCAGCAAACCGCCACGGCCAAAGGGAACGTTTGCTGTTTGCGCTCAGCATTTCACCAAAGACAGCTTTGTCAATAAAGGATAATTCGACACAGGATAAGCTTTTCAGCTGCTTCTCAAACCTGGAGCTGTTGCATCAATCAAGCGCTCGGAGCCACAAGCTGTAAGTAACGATATTACAGCAAATAATGGAAGTGAAGCTAACGTTCTATGGGTGGCTAGCAGGACTTCAAAATGCAGACTTTGTAAAATATCTGAAGATAAAGCCTTTATTGGTTGCGACTGTCCGTGACTCACAGACGCGGAAGCTGTAAGTCGCTTTTACGGCATAAGCCTACCTAATGTGATGGCCTGTTGATTGTGGCTGTAGCACTGCGGCTAACGTAGCCAAGTTACTGTTGCTAATGTTTGTGTCCTGAATATGCAAGTGTAATATCAGGGGACATTCAAGAGAAGGTGTGTGAGCAAAAACCTCATTTGAAGCTAATTTTTAATACTTGTTTGTAATTTGAATGCTTGGTACAACTGTCCACGGTAACTGAACTTGCTGTCTGTAAAACCTGTATTGCAAGGGTTTGTCTCTGTGGTTGTTATGACCGCTCGGTTACCAGCTACTGCATGTTAGTTCGTATGCTGTGCTACTTAAAAATGCTCCTGGATAACTTATATGCAGTAATTCTGATCGGTATGCTTGTGTTACTTTGGTAAGCATCAATGTTGCAGTTTCATCATAACGTTGCCTGATTGTAGCCACTACAGTTTAAGTTAACCGGAGAAGTGTTGTGTGTCTGCAAAGTTGGGCTGAAAAGGCTGCAGTTCGACCAGACGTAGGTTTTGCAGAGCTTGGGATACGTGTTTGAGTTTATTTACGGCATCCATGTGATCGCTTCACTTATCCATGACCCGGATCAGCCGGATACTTCACAAATATCTGGGCTAGCTCTCTGATGTTACCGCTGTGAAAGCAATGCGAAACGCACAAGCTATAACGTGTCTGGTATAACAAACGATCTCTCTGCACTGCCGTGGCGTAATTTCATCCCCCTTTAGAAATTGCTCTGGCTAATAAAAAGCCGAAAAAGGCGGAGGTTGAATAGGAAATATTTTCCTGAAGAAGTTATCGATTTGCTAGCTCCACATAAGCAACTGTCCACGCCAACGGAACTTACGGTCCGTAAAACCTGTGTTATGTTCATAACATAACCGGAGTTCTCTCTAGCTATCGCATACTATCCATAAAGCTGCTTTCACACTGGATGCGAAACGAATTTTTTGCGCGACAGATTACATTCAAAGTTGATGCAAAGACGTGAATACACCCGTTATGGGCGCGTTAAGCCGCTTTCACACTGGGCGCAAAACGAATTTTTCGCGCAACAGATTACATTCAAGTACACCCAGTTCTTGAGTAATCGCGCCCCAGAATCTTTTTATCAGTTTACATTGCCAGAAGTAATGATAATAGGTTCCAACCTCTCTTTGACACTTATTACACAGAGGCGAAATCTGTCCATCCATTTTATCAAGTATATAAGGAGTTACATGTAAACAGTGTAAAATTTTATACTGCGTCCCTCTGTCTGTTGCATGCAAAGGTTGACCTAAATACTTTAATGGCTTCCTGCCAATCATCCTCAATATATGCAGTGTCAAGATCTCCCTCCCATCTCTTCACAATACTTGTAACATCACCTGGACCAAGAGAGTACAATAATGCATAGAAGGCAGAAATAAAATGTATGATACCTTTTCGGTCGATAAGGAACCTCTCTACCTCATTGTACATGACTGGGGCAGGGGGAGGTAAATTCCTAGATTTAGCGAAATGGTGAATCTGAGGAAAACCATAGAAGTGTTCATTAAGGGATGCTAAAGTTTGATTGTAGTTGTTGAAACGTCATAAGTATGTTATCATGGTACAGGTCTCCACCCACCCGCACCCCTCCGCCATGCCACATCAAAAATATTGGGGTGGAGACCTGGGATAAAATCCTGATTCCTTATAATAGGTGTCAGGTAAGAGGTACAGTCCTCCCTTCCCATATATTTACAGATTCCCTGCCACACTCTGATTGTATTGTATATAACTGGGTTATTCTTGATGTCCCTAGGTAACTTCTTCCTATCACCCATGACCAGGCTCCGTAATGAGGAAGGCAGAGAGGACCACAAACTTAAACAGGGCTTCAACTCAAGATGAGCATGTAGCCACTCCCACAGAAACCGAGCGTGGCATGCCCAGTTGTTATAAAGTATATCTGGTAAACCTAGACCACCTCCGTCAGTTGGCAGCTGTCGTGTTTTTGTTTTCTGTCGTGGTCTCTTGCCATGCTATATAAATTTAGAGAATACTCTTTCTATATCAAACGCAGTTTTTTTGGAAATTTATGAAGGTAGCATTTGTAGAGGATATAGCAGCCGAGGAAAAATGTTCATTTTAATCAAACTTATACGTCCCATGAAGGACAATGGGAGATTATGCCATCTCTCCAAGTCCCTTTTTATTTTATGAACGATTGGAGAGAAATTAAGCTTCCATAGCTCTGTCAGGTATGGAGAGACTTTTATTCTAAGATACGTACACTATTTTTAAAGAAATCAGCATAGACGGAGACCATTTTCATGAAAAATGTATCGCTAATTTCTTCATACCCTGGACAGTGAAACAAAAAGTGAACCTCATCTTCAACTTCATCTAAATTACAAACCAAACAAATCCTTTCCTCCTCTGGGGTGGCATTAAACCTACCTGTTTCAATTGCTACTGGTAGAGTTCCTGAATGTAACTGAACACACAGAGATCTTTGTTTCCTAGTTAAATTATATTTCACATACGATTCTACATAGTAGCCATTTTTAATAAGGCAATAAGTTCTCAGTTTTGGTTTATGCCAGATATCAACTGACCATTTCTCTTTAAATACTAGAAACAAAACACTTTTGATTTTTTGAATATTACAGACCAATCTGCTCTGAAAAATATAAAATAATTAATTCCTAAAAAATAAAGGTTTCAGATCATTAGCCCAAGGGTGGCCATGCAATAAATCCCAATTAAAGATCTTTTTAGTGATTCTCTGATCAGACATCCTAACCAGTCTATTCCACAGTTGTAACATTTGACTTTTATGTCTGATATCTGGAGGTTCCCACCCCATATCCCCACTGATGGCTAAAACGGAGGTAAACTTATGGACTCCCAAAAAGGAACGAATATCTCTGTGATGTTAAGTATTGCAGTTGGCATATTCACGGAAACCCCAAACACCAGAAGCATAGTCTGACACAGGACACACGCATGCATTATAAAGTTGAGTATAGGTATGGTATCCCATATTACCACAATATTTCACCTTATTCAGTACAGATCCCTAGGCTCTGCCTGCTGACTGAGCCAGAACACTGGTAGCATCTTTAAATGTCATGTGCTCGTCTAGAGTCAGACCTAGATATCTATACTGATCGGTGTATGACAACACCTCTGAGCCAAAGTTAAAAACAAATTGAACTCCTTTTCGTTGATTTTTGGTCTGAAGTGTATAATTTATGTCTTGTCCTGATTTACCACCAGTCTCATTTCCAGCACCATTCTGTTACAATATCCACCATAATCTGCAAATCTGCTTCCTGTTCGGCCAGTAACACTGTCATCAGCATACAATAATAAGCCCACAATCTGGTCATCAATTTGAACTCCTAAGCTGGCAGATTTAATTTGAAGGGCTAAATCATTGATGAAAATAGAAAACAAAGTCGAAGACAAAACATCCCCTTGTTTCACCCCAAATATTTGGGGGAACCAGCCAGTTAAATAGTTGTTTACCAGAACACAAGCAACAGGTGCTTTATAGAGAGACTTTAAGGCAAAATAAAATTTTCCATTGACACCAGACTTTAACAACCTAGATTGAAGCAGATTCCTATTTACCCAGTCAAACGCCTTCTTGAAATCAACAAAACAAACAAAAGTAGACTTCTTTTCTATAATTCTTGCCTTAACAATTGAGGTGACTGCATAAATATGATCAATACATGCTCTGGATTTCCAAAATCCATTCTGCTCATCAACAAGCAAACTTGTCCTCTCAAGATGATCAAACAGTCTACAATTTAAGACAGGAGTATAATTTATAAACACAGCTAATAAGGCTAATGCCCCTGTAAGTGAGTGGAAGCTTGGGATCATTTGAGGAGTTAGGAATTGGTTTGATGATGTTCTTATCCCACTGAAATGGAGCAATGCCACCATCAAAACAAGACTGAAGTAACTCAAATAAAACATTAAATAACTTGGTCTCCTTCATCACCTCATTAGGTATTTCATCAAATCCACAGGCTTTTTTGAGTTTATATTTGTCTATTGCTTTTCTAACTTCATCTATAGAGGTTAACATTCAAAAACACATTAGAATTATCAACGTCAGTATTAATTTCCAATTCCATTACCTCTTTCAAATGAATTATTTCCTTCAGGAATACATCATCAAAAGAGCTGTTAGAGCCAGCAAACAAATTAGCAAAATCATTTTCCCACTTATGTAATACAACCTCAAGAACAGAGCTACATTCACCATTCTCCAGTCTCAAGGGAGGCCCGCACCCCGTCAAAATGGGATTTCTGGGATTTAAAGTCTTCGGCATTCTGAGACTTCATCGACTTGAAATCTTCTCATTGTAATCGGAGTTCTGCCATAATAGCGTTCAAATCACAACTTTCCTCTTCCTTCTCCTTCCTCTTGTCTCTTTTTGCCGCGCAGTGCGGGTAACAACCTCTTCAACTTCTTTGTTTGGCATAATAGCGTGAAATATGACTTCAACACAGTAAACCTATCGATATTCGTTAAGCTTTCTTTTTCTTTTTAGTCATTTAAGATCACAGACAGGAAATTCCGTTACCATGAACAGTTGTACCAAGCATCCAAATTACAAACAAGTATAAAAAGTTAGCTTCAAATGAGGTTTATGTTACACACCTTCTGCTGAATGTCCCCTGATATTACTCTTGCATATTTAGAACACAAACATTAGCAATAGTAACTTAGCTATGTTAGCCGCAGTGGTACAGCCACATTCAACAGGCTATCACGTTAGGTAGGCTTATGCAATAAAGCAACACAACATGGTAAAACTTACTGCTTCCGCATCTGTGACTCAAGGACAGTTGCTACCGATCCAGGCTTTGTCTTCAGATATTTTACAAAGCCTGCGTTTGAGGCCAGTCGTTAGTGCTAACTATTGTTAGTGCTCCTGCTAGCCACCCGGAATACGTTAGCTTCACTTACATTTTTTGTTGTTATATTGTTATTTATAGCTTCTGGCTCCGAGCGCTTGATCGATGCAACTGCTCCAGGTTTCCAAGCAGCTGAGACGCATATCCAGCGTCGAATTATCCTTTATTGACAGAGCTGTCTTCGGTGAAATGCCGAGCACAAACAGTTAACGTTCCCAATGAATGCGGCTGTTTGCCGCCAGAAAAAAAAAAAAAAGCTACCCACTGATTTCTGGCGGCATCATTTTTTGGAAGAGAAAATACTGGTGCTTTTTTTTCACATCCAAAAAAAACACGGACGAGCAGCTTTGGGAGACATACTGAAGAAACTGCACCTCAAATGATCCGCAGTTCTTCTTCTTCTTTTGTATTTCCGGAAGTGTAGACTGTACTAAGGTGTTATATGATCGGCTGTTGTTTGTGCCTGCTTGAATAGTTTTACGGGATGGGCAGGCCCAGTGCCGGGATTGGCTCTGGCCAGGTCTGTACTAATTGGACGGCACAACGGGATGTGAGGTTTTGCCCAGATCTCGTGAAGATCTTGGGACGAGCTGCTCAACGAGGAAATCACGTTCAGTAAATCACGTTCTCTGTATCTCATGTTTGGAAACTTTACAGAGGTTGAGCATGGACATCCAACATTATAACATTACTTGTATGTATTAAAAGAAGGATCAGCATAATGGGTCCCCTTTAATAGCGTCATTGCTGTCGCAAAATTAAATTGTATCTGTTCAACTTCAGCTGAAGGATTTGTACGTATTTTTGTAATACATGAACGGAGTTTATAATAATATAATTTGCCTTAAATTTTTCATGTCATCTTAAATTTTTTTGTCCTCTAACTCATCATTGTTCCTTCTAATTTTACCTGAATGTCCATTTGAAATCTCTCATCTTTACGTAAGGTGCACTGTCCTTAATGAAATATCATGTGTAAACAAACGGGTCTCTTGCGCTGCTTGGTTTCCAATTTAAAAAAAAAAAAAAAAAAAAAAAAAAACATTTTTTGCGCCTGAAGTTGAATAAATGTCTCGTGTCTGTTTTCACAAGGTAAAATAAACCAAACTTCGTTGACTAAATGCAGCTCTTTTGGAGCTTTTCGGCTTGTGTGCAGTGCATGATGGGACGTATAGCGATACTTCTTGTTTACAAACAATGACATCAAATCCAGACATGCGTATTGGCGTGGTTGGCAAGAATTACTATTTAATATCACGAATGCATATACTCCGCAACCCGGTATGTCATCAGTAACAGGCTGCCACTGTTATTGCAGCACTAGAAATTAAACTAAATTTTCTTGACTGGATGTACGCTTGACGTTTTCACACTCTAATGATAGTGGCGGCCGGTGGACAGAGAGCGCAGAGGGCGATAAACATGACTTTAAACGGATTTTTAGTCTTGATCTGTTTTCAGTCATTTCCCTTGATTAAAGATACTTTAACTCTTCCTTCTAAGGTGTTGCTATTTGTCTTCGATAAGCCGAGTGATAAAATGTGTCAATTGAACGAAAAAGTGGGAATTTCAATCTTTGTTTTCTATTAAACAGTCATGAAGCACAGGTGTGATGGCTTGCTTTGCAGGATGTGACCGTACTTAACGCGGAAAATCCACTGTAGTTTTTTTTCGTGAAGAGTTGCCTATTAACGCAAGTGAATTAAGCATTTTTATTGAATATTATTCTCTCGCCTTAACATTAAAAGAGAAACTGTTCTTAACCACCAATGGATTGATTATTCACGTTGTTGGAAAACCAAGAACAATGATTGAAATCGGGTCAATAATCTCATCCATTTCAAGGGATGTTTTTCGCCCCCTCGGTTTTCTGTCCACTGGCTGGCACTGCAGAATGGTTCTCTGGGTACCCAAACATCAATTGACATAATCGTCCTCCCCAAAATGTGCACCGCATACATGAAGTTTTTTTTGATCTTGCCACCTTGGTTTCAGTGTTCAAACCTACGGCAAGAAGCCACAGTTGATGAAGAGCATGGTTTGTGATAGGAAACCAGTAAAGTAGCCTACATAAGGTGAGTCTGACAGATTTTTTGTTATTACAGCCATCTTGGGACGCGCATCGCAGTCAACGCGTTATGGCATTGAAGTTCGGAGAATGTTAAATTGTATTTTCTGTTTGACATCGTCTTGATGCAGAGGGATGGCAGACAGTGTTGTGTACAATTTATTTGCTGTCTATGGTATTCTCTTTGCTCACGAGAACTGTCACTGTACAAGAACAGCTCACAGTCGATGTGGGGGGAAAAAAGCTTAGAACTCGTTAGGAAAGTGACAGCACCTTCTGTATACCGCTGACTGCAAAAAAAGTTAAGTTCTAATGTTCCTCTGGTAATTGGCTAACAAATTAAGATGACTAGCTGCTTTACATACCAAACATATCCAGGTTTTCTACCTGCATCCAGTAAAGTTTTCAGATTACAGCCATTTTGAAAATGCTCCACTTTGCAAACTGCACATGCGCAGTAGAAACATCTGTCCATCAACAGATGTTTTTTTTTTTTTTTTTTTTTTTAACTTGCGCATGCGCAGTTGCGATTGCAGCCATTTTGGTCAAGAGGAAGAGAGGTTAATTCAAAAACTGAACTCAAATGTATTTTTTTGTCCACCAATCGATAGACTTATTTATTTCAAAATGCAGCTAATCAAAGCCTAACAATCAGGAGCAATAGTTTATTGGAAGGTAGGGACGATTTGTATGTTTTAGGAGACGTTTCAAGACATCAAATCTTGATAATCCGACATGAATCCTGGGCTGCTCTTGCTCACAACCAGAGCCATGCAGCCAACCTGGGCACGTTTTCTCTAATTACGCAATGCAATGATATCCGTAAATACAAATAGCTTAGAGAGCGAATGCACATCTCGCGCTGAATTTGACGGCAAAACACACTTATTGTTAAAGCACAGGGTAATTGAGTGATCATTGCCGAGCAAAGGAGTTCCATATTACAAATTGACAAATCGCAGGAGAAAGCAGAGTATCAGAATTCAGTGCTTTATGAGGCGTTATGTGTAATAACTTTCTTAAGAGCGAGCTGATTCATCAACGCCCATTGCGTTATTTCTCGGGAGATTTTCTTAAGTCAGCGGCAGCATCCCATGAACTTCTCGAGGGGTGAACAGAATCTGACATAACACCGTCACTTAATGTCGCCACGAACAGGGTTACAGACGCTGAGGAATGGATTTCATGAATAAAGCAGTTTCGGTGAGCAAGAGAAGGTAACGGAACATATTAAATAAGTTTCACTGTACAAGTTGCGAAAGCACTACAATCTTATTACAATTTTTATGAGGGTAAGTATGGCCAGTTTCCCAATGATACCGCTGAATATGCTTGAATAGTGCACTTTGTTACGGCGATCAGGGCTTTAGCCAGGACAAATTGTCAACCGAGGTCCAGAAGCAAGTACAGGAGGTGTATTTTATAACTGTACGTTTGTATTTTTTAAGTTATATTGGCGACATGGAGGAAGTCATATATGACCTATATTTCGGCGGTATTAAAGTTGACCTCAAATGACCTTGAAAGGTCAAACTTGAGGTCAAGAAAAATGTTAATGATAGGACATGAAAAAAAAAAATCATCCACTAAAACTGTGATATTTTTTTTCTAAGTTGGGCAATCAGCTCACCTTGGTACCCTCTATTGCGGCTTTTCAAACAATTTATTAAATAAAGCCACTGTTAATCGGGGGTTGGTGTTGCAGTCTATTGTTGATGAATACTCGCGTCTCTTCTTGTTTTCAAACAAAATGGAGAGATCGAAGTTGCGTCAGTCAAACAATATTTATTCAGCATTACTCCGTCACTGAACATAAATTTAAAATTTTCACTATTAAACAAAAAGGAGCCTGCGCGGTCAACAAACTGTGTCGCTTCCCCGTCTCGCCTTCTTTTTTCTCTCAGGGTGTCACCCATTACACTTATCACCCATTCCACACAGGTGTTCTGCACCCACAAATCATTCAGTGAACGGGGGGAGGTGGCCTCTAATCAATCCATCACCCAATTCATACTCAAATGCCGATTTTCTATAGCAGGCAATAAAATCAAAATAAACACAATTAATATGAAAATAGAAAATTGGCTCTAACACCCTCAATGCAGCGCAAATGCCATTTTGATTGAGTCCACGGAAGTGTGTCTCGTGGGGGTGCTGTTTTTTAACATTGGATCTTATGGAGAATATGGAAATTGGCCTGTGGAAGCTAAATGGTTGCAGATGGAGGTTAAGTTCGTATTATCAAAATATAAGAAGTCATATATGAACATTTGTCTGTGTTTTGTATGAGTTTGTCTGTGTTAAAGTTGTTCTCGAATGACCTTGAAAGGTCAAACTGGAGGCCACCCAAAATGTTAAAGTGGTCAATGGCTTCAAGGCCTGAAAATGTTGAAGATGGAGTATGTATTGAACACTCATGGGAAGTCATACATGAATACATGAATTTGATTACCTTCAAAAGCCAAACTTGAAATAGTGAAATTTCAATGACTTCTCTTGCCAAAATGATCACAGATAGAGTCAAAGTTTGTATAAGAGACTTATAGAAAGTCATATATCAACTTTAATTTGGTGACCTTCAGCTTGACCTTTATTAGAGACATACAGGATGTTGTATATGAACTCATTTGGCAGTCCCAAAACTCTGCAGTAACACCATTACGATTGCATATATTATATATTGCTTTGTAACCACTACTTTGCCAAGGATGACAACCTATGAAAATCAAACTTACTGAAATACTATTTCAAAAACATTTTGCACTCAAAACTATTGCAGATATAACTCATTCTAGTATAGTGTATGTACTACTGTTATGTGCTTTAAATATGATTATATCTGCTCTAAAACTTCAGTGTTATATATATATAATTGTATCTCCCCGACGACGATAGCAGGGAGATACTATGGTTTAGTTCCGGTGTCAAAGAATGATGTTTCTTTGACAATGCTCATGATCAATTTTCGGCAATTTCCTACATCCAATATGGCTGCCGGCGGCCATTTTGTCGAATTTTTTTTTTTTTGCAGATTTTGTGTTTTATGGTCATTTTGAGCAAAAAAAATTTTTTTGGTTATAAGTCGCCTCTGGGCTTTGAAAATTTTAGGGTTATGGTTAGTTAGGGTTAGCTGCTGCTCCCGCAGAGATTTTCTGTTCCAGGCTCTGGAGGCTTCAATGTTTGTAGGATTCTTTCTAAATTTGCATAGTCTAAGATGTTTTTTTGACAATGCTCAAGATCAATTTTCGGCAATTTCCGACATCCAATATGGCCGCCGGCGGCCATTTTGTCAATGTTTTTCTTTTTTGTTGATTTTGAGTTTTTGGTCATTTTGAGCCGTTTTGAGCAAAAACATGTTTTTGGCTATAAGTCTCCTCTGGACTTACAAAATTTTAGGGTTAGTTAGGGGTCGAAATATTAGGAGGGTTTCAGGCTTCAGAGGCTGCAATGTTTGTAGGATTTTTTAAAAATAAATTTGCATATATAGTCAAAGATGTTCATTTGATAATGATCAAAATTGATTTTCGGCAATCACCAACATCCAGCATGGCCGGCGGCGGCCATTTTGTTGAAATTTTTTTCCCCCTGATTTTGTGTTTTCTGGCCATTTTATATTTCAATGTCTTTTCACAAAGTTTTCCATTGCATATTTGCGCACTGTGCAAACTAACAAATTTACGTATATATACATGTACACAGATGCATATTAATGTCATAGCAAGAGTAAAAATGGTAACATAGTGGCTGTAAAAACTTGCAAGTGATCTCTGATGGGGATCGGGGAGATACATGACTCAGTCCCTGTGGCGACCGAGTTATCTAGTTACTTCTGCCTTGATTTCAAGTTAACAATGTATAGATTGTGTGCTGTAAGCCATAGGACCCTTGGTCCTTTTTTTTTAATATGTGACCTGATAACAATTAAGGTGCATCATAATCGTTATCTTACGGTTTCAGTCCCTTTTATTAATCTGTACTTAATCTTAATGGACCTTTAAAAATGTGCGACTGCATTTGAGTTGCAGAAAGTGTATTAAATAGATGGCCTTTTCAAAGGTTATGCATTATCTCCATTGCTACTCTTACAACTCTCTTTCAATTGACTACATGCATACTTGTGTTTGCGCGCATGTGGCTGTGGCAGTTTGGAGCCGAGTTCCGTCGATTCTCCCTGGACCGCTCGAAGCCGGGTCGATTCGACGAGTTCTACGGGCTCTTGCAGCATGTGCACCGCATTCCCAATGTAGACCTGCTGGTGGGCTACGCTGACATCCATGGAGACTTGCTGCCCATCAACAATGATGACAACTATCATAAAGCCATCTCCACTGCCAGCCCACTGCTGCGCCTCTTCTTGCAGAGAAAAGGTATGGGATTTGTGGCTTCAATGTGGTCTGGTTTGTAGCAGTTATTTTCATTTGTAGCCATAGCAGAAGTATTTGGGGTGGTCTTTATGCTGTTCCTTGCAGTTTGTAAAGCACAACACATTGTTTTTCTGGATTTGTTTAGTATGTATGAAGTCTTGAACAAATTAAGATGGGGAAATGAGAATGATGGTCCTGATTTGCTCTGCTTGTGCGTTAATTGTGTTGGGCTTTTAAAAGGTGAATTGAGAAGCTGTTTTAATCTCCGCGTGATTTAGTCACCCTCCTGTGTCTTGGGTAGTTTTTACCTGTCAAATTTTTTGCCATTGAGAGAATGTGCTGTATTTGGGAGTTTTAGATTTGTATGGATGGGGTCAACTTCCACCTCTGGAGGATGCGGCTGATTATGAAGTTGACAACTTGCCAGTTCCACGAAATCATCAACTTCAAGGGCAGAATCCCAAAATAGTCCAAATGTAATGCATCATATATCATTTTGTAGCTTATAGTGTACTTCCTGTGAACATACTTTATTCTGACAACCTTCAAGAATGCAGCTGTTATTTGCCACTGAAAAATTTGCTTTAAGTAAGTACTGTAAAATTGGGTGAATATTTTCTCTCTGAAAGTCATCGTTATTTTTTTGCTTGATTAGAAAGACTTGGCTCCAGTTCTGTTATCGTTTTAAGAGTGCCTCTGTAAGTAAACAATGATGGAAAAGAATACAATCACTTCAATGGTGATTCAATGGTATCTGCGTATGTGAACCGCTGTAGTTCGCGCCCAAATGAAACTCTCCCGGTAATTACCTTTTGATTGACACGATTTTTATACAATTCCAGAGAGTATAACCTTTCCACAGTAACTGAAAGACATTGATTGGACCATCAGAAAAATATGTAAACACTTGCGTAATAGCAGTTAGGTTGTATTTTGTCAACTTTGTGCAGCTGAGAATGACGTGTTTGTATGGAAAAAAAAGACATGCAGAACCAACTCTGGAGTGCTGAGCTTGCGGGATGAAAATGTGATTCTGAGATTGAAAATAGCAGTTAGTCTGAAGGAAATAGACGTGAGGGCTGACAGTATTGATTCTTTTGAGGAGAAATTCAATAATGGAGAGTTTTTCCTCTTGAAGTGTGAGTCAAACTGTCTGCGTATGATGTAGCTCAATCTTACTTCTAGCCAGCTAGCTAACTAGCCAGCTGTTTCTTATTTTCGGTTTTCCACCGTGATCACAGAGCTTTTTTGTCACATTGGTTAACAAGAGTAGTTGATAGCCTTTGTGAATAATTCTGCGATTTGCTGGCATTTTGCTTAATGTGGCGATATGTTTCAGAATTTATACTGCATTCAGCGAAATAGAATGCCTTGGATTTTCTCTCATTTAAAATGCGAACAGCTATTACTGTGTTGTGAGTTATACTTGCTTCTTATAGGGTGTGAAAACCGTTGTTACAAGCTTTCGTTTCGCTTGTATGATTGGAATTGTAAATGGCAAGCGGGCCATTCTCTGAAATATGAGCCTGCAAGGGCAAATTTTCAAATAAGCTCCATCAAATAACTAGTGCATGTGTTTCTACTTTTATTCTAGTTAAGGATGGCAAATGCCAATTTCAGAAAAATGGCATTTTGGGGCAAAATTTCCCAACTTTAGAGTCCTTTAGTTTTTCACCTTTTGCCGGCGTTTATTCACCCCACCCGCAACGAAAGTGTGTATGTGGTTGTCTCGTTTATTTATTTGTGTGTGTTTGTGTGTCTGTTTGCACTCTACAGGCCACAATTCTGCACAGATTGTCTATAGATTTGGTAGGGACAATCCTTAGGTGAAAGGGAAGAAATGATTAGTTTTTGGTGAAGATCCGGATTAAATCCTGGATTCTGGATCAGTTTGAAGACTTTAACACTGGGAGATAGGGCAGACTTTCCACTGCTTATAACTTGAAATTGGTTGGAGATAGGCATGTAGTTACTATTAATCACTAATAGGAAGTTGGGTATGGAGATTTTTTTACCACCAAATGTTATGACCTTCAGCAACCTTGAAAGGTCAAACTCAACATCACCACTTTTCCGACTGCTCTAGCAGCCAAACGGTGCAAGATAGACCCATACTTACTATTGAACACTAATAGGAAGTCATATATGGGGAATCTAATGCCACTGTGATCTTCACCTTCAACTGACCTTGAAAGGTCAAACTCAGCATAACCACTTTTCCGAGTGCTCTAGCAGCCAAATGATGCAAGATAGACCCATAGTTATTATTGAACACTAATAGGAAGTCATACATGGGGAATTTATGCCACTGTGATCTTGACCTTCAAGTGACCTTGAAAGGTCAAAATGGCCGACCTTCATGTTTTCAGGCTCTGTAACTGAAAACCGCCAGAGATAGGCCTTATTTTTTCTCTATCACAAATAGGAAACCATATATGGGGACACCAATGCCCCCATGACACTGACCTTCATGTGGTGTTGAGGGCACGGGCGGGGTGATATGGCCTTCTGGACACACCCTCTAGTCTGTTTGTCTGTCTGTTTGTCTGTTAGCAGGATATCTCAAAAACGGCCTCATAGATTTTAACCAAACTTTGCAGGATCTTAGAGTAGCACAAGAGGAACAAGTGATTAAATTTTGGCATATCTAGGCCAAAGTACAGCTGAGATATAGGCCAAAGCTCAAATCCAGCTATGCTGGCAGAGATTTGAAGTCTTTCCAATTGGCCGGATTTCCAATTGGCGTGCTTTCGGGTTTTGCTGCCACCTGGCGGTGGAATACAACAACACCCTACATCAGCCACTGAAAATAACTAATGCACAGAGTTCCCTTGGCATGGTGGAGGTGCTGCGCGCTCTGAGTGCTCTTGTTTGAAATATGGGTCATTCTTGAAATTAAGGTAATCTTTTTGTGATTTGGATTAGTGTCAAATTCAGCAGCAGAAATAATCTATTGTTGAGGTTGTTATTTTTCAACTTTAGCAGCAAAAGTCCCTGCAGACTTAGAACTTGCCCTCTTTAAGGGGGTCAGAATATATGGTGGTGAATCACGTCACACACGTAACGCATAGCAACAAAAGTTTTTATAAAATTAATAAATCCAAGGGAGAATATGAAAAACCTGATATTATGCATTAATACCACACCTTCCATGCTTGGAGGGTGTAACTTCCTCAGTCCTACTAATAGAATCTGTTTTATAGCCAAAAATGTACCTTTCACACACGTAACGCGGTGTTACATGTGTGACATTTGACATTACATGTGTGACCAAAGTACAAAGCCCATGTTATGACAGGACATTATTTTCATGATTTTGGTAGACCAGTGTTTCCCGAACCTCTGCTGGCATACCCCTTGTCCTGCATGCTTTAGATCTTTCCCTGCTCCAGACCAGGTCATTCAAATGATTCGCTTATTATCAAGCAGCTTCTGGGTTAATTATGACCTGATCATTTGAATCACCTGTGCTGGAGCAGGGAGAGATCTAAAGCATGCAGGAAAAGGGGTACGCCAGGAGAGGTTTGGGAAACACTGTGGTAGTGAAAAGGGATGGCAAACATAAAAAACATTCATGAAAATTCTGCACTGAAATTATTTTAAAAAAAAAAAAAACTGAGGATTGAAGAATGGCTGGGGTTAAAACAATACATTTTTGGGATCTTTAACTCTGAGACCACGAGTATTCTTTATCTGAGCATTAAATCTTATTTGGCATCGAAAGAGGAAGCCAAATCAGACAACTCTATAGGTGGCTCCTTAAATACACGCAGCCCTCAAAATGGCGCACTGTCAGATCATAAAATAATCATATTTTTAACCCAAATCAACTTTTGATGCATGAAATTCAATATGAATGAATGATTTTTTGGTTTAATTTAGCAAGAGTTTATCAATATAGGCACAGCTGTACATCAATGGTCACCAGTACCTTCTCCAAACCAAAAACATGCTTCTGACCCATAGCGACAGTCAATGCATGTTTACTATCCGCAATCACGTGAACACTCCTCAAGCAACCCTTTACCTGAAGCACTGCTTGATTGTTATTTAGGCCAAGTACACGGGAGCAGATTTCGGGAAGGGCGGAGCACCTGCAATTAGCAAAATCTAAACTCAGGCTTCTTCCCGACAGCATTTTAAATCGTTTAAGCCGCTTCAGGTTTGTATGTTTCAAGAAATTACACGCAACTGCCTACACACCCCATGACTGCAAATGGTCTCATCACACTTTAAAACGTCCTCGTTCTGCATTTCATCACTCATTGTAGTATTTTTAGGAGATTTATAATGATAAAATAAAAATAAAGAGATTTATTTTCAGATCACCCTGGATTTCAATCGTCTAAAAAATACACAAGGCGGAAAACATTCTGGAAAGCGAATGAAACAAGAATGCGAGATATAAATTATCACAATCACACAAAATGGCATAATACACATTCTTGCAAATCATAGCTGTTCTATGGCCATTTAACTTTCAGAATGCGGCAATCAAACATGCTATCTTAATAAACAGCTCTACTCATTCAGCAAAGTAAATAAGCGAATCCCCTGTTTGATTGCTAATTGAGCAAAGTAAACAGGGACCGGATTAGAGTGACCTAATTATATTCCCAAAATACGAGTTTCGGGGATATCATGGTTTCGCCCCACCCGCCGCCGCTGCCGCGTCCACAGATTTTTGCCGTTAGCGTGATAACTCACAAAATACTTTACATTGGTTTCTCATTTTTAGCATATGGGTAGATATGGTAGAGAGGATGAGCTGATTAGATTTTTGGCAAGTATGCACTCCTAGGTTTGCCACCAGGTGGTGCTGTATATTGAAAAAAAAAATCACTTTTTTAACCATATCTCTGGAAAAATTACTTGCACAGACCTCAAATTTGCTTCATATTTTAGGTCTAGTGAAGGGGAATCTAATAAAGGGGGCTTCGAGGATTGGGGAATTTTGGGAATATACCCCTTGCAGTCAGCCGCCGACAGCGTAGGCCTAGTTGGTTAATAGATGATTCTGTAGTCCTTTACTTGGCTCCGTGCAGCATGTCGCCGAAAAATACTAATGTCAGTCAAGTTTTTTTCCGGAAGCATTTCTCATGCCCTTTGCTGTTTGGCATTTTCGTTCAAGACTGTGTCGGGTTTAATGAAGGAAAAGGGAAAACTCGGATGTTCGCCCCATGGCAGCAAGATGGTGGTACTACGCCTTAAAAAAATCGTGATTCAGAATCGTTACACCCTAGAAAACAACCATCTCAACTCACATTTAGCACAAAACCTGCTGGGCAACACTTGAAATGCAAAGATTCCAATCGATTTTAAGTACGTCAAAATGTCCATGCTGGAGGGCAAGAGAATACATATTTTTCTATTCATAAAGGGGTAAGCAGCATTCAAAAGAGCTTCATATCTTATTAACACTGCCAAGTTATGTGGTAATAAAAGGCAAACCATTTCATTTAAACTAGGCATAGTGTCCACAGAGTGGTCAACAGGTCAGGTATGTGATGTATTTGAATATGGGTGGTTCCGTTTGTGATGCTTGACAAAAAAATTTTATTGCTCCAACTTTTTTTAATTTTTTTTTTTACCTTTTTTGGGATGTTAGTGGTGCACTTTGAAAATATATGAAGAGCAATAGCATTGAGCACAAACTGCACTTTTATTGAACCTCACAAACAGTATGTATTTTATTTAAAATACGACATTGTCGCCAACATGACGCTGGACAACTTTTGCTCAAGTCAACCATTACACACGTAACCTCCATACAAAAAGATTGTTTGAGATGAAATTGCGCAAAAACTATCACCAAAAACAGTTGTACCGGCGATCAAAAAAAGACAAAATACTGAGATGGGTTTCCTCTCACAGCGTACAAGACACTTATTACCAGTTTTCCATGATATATTTAGCGTGACGTGACGATTAACCACCGTTTCTCGATGTTCAAATCACATAACGGCACTGAATTGGCACACTGTCAAAACAACTTTTGAATCCCGTTCGAAGAATCAGCATGCATTCCAACGCCCGCCACGCTAAAAAGATGTGTTGGAAATGGAAGATATATAATCCAGAATACTCCTTGAATATTCCATGAAATAACTGAGTAGCGATCCAAACTTTAATTGTACGTGACGATGGTCATGTATGTGATTTTGTTGACGGATACCCTACCTCCGTGTATGACAGCGGGAAGACACCATTGCTGTAAACAACAAAACTGGTGACGTCATCATTTCGGGGGTATCATCCAATGCTAATGAATTCGTTCCATTTTGGGTGGGCGTTTTGAATAGAGGAGCATCCAAAAATGCCGGTCACGTAATGTGATGATTGACGGAATTCCGGGCGGCTGAACTAAGACGTGTTTTTCTTTGTAACTACTCAAGAAACAAACCATCACACCACGTATGTTGCGAGGAGATGAATAGTTTTGAGGCTTAAAACAGAAAAATTACTTTCAAAGTGTTTATTTCATGATATTTGTTAAGAATGTACATGGGGTAGCTGATGGACGGAACAGCATCACATACGGAACCCCCCAAAAAAACATGAAATTTTTTCGGGGTACACCTAAATTTGCATCTTTGTATAGAAGAAAACCTTCAAACACTTATTTTTAAGTAGAAAATAAAGTTAAAGGTGCACTATGCAAGTTTGTTGACATCACTTCTGTTGACATTCAAATTCAAACAAAACAGAGGTAGCCCGCCCCTCCCTCCCACAGTTCCCTCCCTCCCATGTTTCTGTAACTGTCAACTCTTGTCGGTGATTGGCCGGAACGGTTTGTTATGTTATGGGGCACAGCCGGTGCCCATTGTGTTTATTTGCAGTTTGTGACGCCTGTGCGGTCTCCAGAGCCCGGTTTTTTTTTTTTTTTTTTTTTTTTTTTTTTTTTTTTTTTTAACAGTGAATTCAGGGGCGGGCAGCTAGCGGATCATGGAGAGATGTCTGCGAATTGAGACAAAAATATAATCGCACAGAAAATAAACAAACTTGCAAAGTGCACCTTTAATACGAAAGGAATGCCCTTAAGGTGCTAAGGCTTCTCTTTCGACGTACTCAACAATGTCACAAAAATAAACCGTAAAATTGCCCCTAAGTAGACATATGTGAGGGGCATGAAGTTATCTCTGTTATCTCTCTGGGATGTGTACTAAATACCTATCAGCTTAAATTATGCATCTGACCCACCCATTCAGAAAAAATGAGGGTGGAAGTTGGGGGTAAACAAAACTACCCTTTTGCTTGGACAGACTCATATAGATAATGTTGTATAGACATCGATTTACTAAGAAAATACAAGATTAACTTTTAAACTGTGATAATCTGACTTTCACATTGAGGGCTAGCGTAGCGTTGCATATTATCTCAAACATTTAACACCGTGTTGTATTAACGCGGTGCGGCTAACCGAGAGCCATGTAGAGAGGCTCTGAACGCTGCATGACATTAACCCCATCTTGAAGGATGCACGGCCCTATGATGGACATTGACGTTCTACTTGATCTTTTCCTGTTTTGGATTACGATGTATCTCTGTGGACAATGGCAAGATCCAACAAGGTAGGCTAATGATCCAAATATTTTCTGATCTTTGCTCAATTCTGCTTTTACTGAAACTTCACCGTTTTTTCAAACTTTGTGTCCCCTTTTCAGCTAAAGCTGTGTATCAAATTTGTGAGCAATCTTTTCAGCCTTTCTGGAGAAGAAGATGTTTAAAGGTTTTACCTATCAGCCAAAATGACGGAAAAACCAGGTCACGGAACGTAACGGGTATCACACCGTTCGTGAGCCTTCAACTGTTCCTCTCAACATGCAAAAGCTGTCAAAGCGGTCTATAATGGTTTGGCCGCAATTCGGGACGAAAAAGACCAAAAAATAAAACAGGAAAATAATAATCCCAGCAAGAACAATAGGCTTCCCGCTATGCTTGAAAACCTAATTAATGATTTTCTGGTGGAATTGGGCATGAGTTTATCAAAATAGGTGTGGATGAACATCAATAGTCACCAGTAACATCTCCAAACAAAAAACCTGTCTTTTCTCCATGAAAAGGTATTGTTCATATTTCTACAAAGCTGCATCAGCAAGCGCACGTACTCATAAAAGGAATGGCTTATTTTACAGTCAGAATACTCACTCTGCAATCGAAAAAACTTCCCATTTACAATTCTGATCATCCAGGTGAAACACAAACTTGGATAAACACAGAGTTTTTACAGCAGTCCTGGAGCTGTTCTCATTTTACACTAAACTTTGGCATTCGATTTCTTTGAATGTGATTTAAATTCAAAAACATCACTACAATGAGCAAAATTACGCCATATACAGCTCTGTGATCATCATGGCTATGGTAAACCAAAAAAAAAAAAAAACAGCTAGCCAAAAGGATGCATTCATATCCATTCTCCTCACTGACTCAAATGGAGGCAAAACTATCCATCAATGAAGTCCTCCTCCAGATAAACGGAGTAACGGAGCCTTCTGGGCCGATGATCCTTCCAGTACTGTACCATTCAGAACAACTCCCATTATCTATTAAAGGAATAAGCCCCGAGAAGCAGTGGGTTACAGCGATTTTATAATGGCGGAGGGGCGTTCTAAGGCACGACGCGCAGCGGACTGCCTTAGTGCCCCTCCGCCGTTATAAAATCTCTGTAACCTATTGCTTCAAGGGGCTTATTGCTTTCATAAAATGGTTACCCTACATATAGCCCATTAAATAAACATACAAGAGAAAAAATGAACAATTTATTGGTAATAATGCAACAATAAAATTAAGAACTATTCGTTCTTCCACCTAGCAAGATCGAGTGGACAGAATGGTTGGCAAGCAATACAGACGTTTAAGATTGCTTTTTCATCTAGCGCCATTATCATGTCACATCAGGCTATTTGGGCTCGTTAATGTAGATATACTATGAAAGCAGGCTATTTGGAATGTCTCCTTCGGTCTCCCCAAGGCCCCGTTAAATAATTTTACGTTCGTTTCGGTTGCGGTTTAGTTTCCTTGTTCTCAACTCGGGCCGATCGGCCATATCATTACAACCAGCAGCGAGAGTAGGGAACAAGATTGACTTTTGTCCTCCACACTTTCCGGTGTCCAAGAAAATATGCTGAATTGTGCATTAGTTTGCTAGCCAGCTTGTCAACTAGCTAGCGTTCACTACAATGGATGCAGTTACCCTACACATAGCCCATAAAATAAACACGCAGGGAAAAAAAATCAACAATTTATCACTAATACTGAAATGGCAAGCTAGTTAGCAATGTACCGAGTAAGCTAAAGTGATAAATCTATAATGCTATAGCTAGCTAGGTAGATAGCCAACTGGTTAGCGGGTTAAAAGGCTAAACTTCGCTAACACTGAAACGGTGAGCTAAAAGTCTTGAAACAAACATAACCTAACGAGTCAGTTGAGCACAGAGTAGTTTGTTGCTAGGCCAGGCGCGCAGGGATATTTTGTGCTGCGGTCTGCCGCAGAATACAGTGGGTTACACTGATTTTAAACCTGCATGGAACGCAGCTCAGCCAATCACATTTAAGGATGGGAAGCACCCGTTTTATAAGTCAGAATCAAACTGCCATCATGTAAATGTAACCTACCCACTTCTAGTTTGGTTTTGGAAGTCTTTTTTTTTTCTTTGTACTCACGTCATCCAGCTGCGCACAATTCAGAGAATACAACCTAACCTGCTGTTATGCAAGGCTTCAATACTTTTCTGAGGGTCCAATCAAAGCCTTTCAATTACTGTGGAAAGTTTATACTGCCTGGAATTGGATAAGAACATGTCAATCAATACATAATTACCGGGTTGCCCTACAAAGCCTAAGTGCAGCAACTACAAAATAATTTAAACGGTAAAAAATGGCTTCAGAGTTAGTTTGCTGTCCCAACAAATGAATAGTTGGCACATCTATGATAGATTATGGTTAACTGACTCGCCATGGTATAATTTCTATCCAAATAAATCCTGGCCACCATAAACTTTCAGGCCCAAAACAGCATAACTCACATTTTACCCAATAAGTAGTTAATGCACTTAGGCTTTGTAGGGCAGTATAGTTCAGGTGGGCGTGAACTATAATTCTGCTTTACGCAGGTAAGTTTAGTGTATCTTATAGGAACACTCCTGCCAGTACCCCTGACCAAGGAACTGGCTTTAGAACTGGAGTTGGTCCCTGGGAGCTGCTTTGTGGCTGCCCCCTGCTCCTTACCATAGGATTGGTTAAATGCAGAGGACGAATTACCCACAGGGTTCAATGAAGTGTATTTTATATCTTACTATCTTATAAGCCTGAGGAAGCATTTAATTGAAGGATTGTGTGAAGTTGTGAGGAACCGCTGAATTTCTGGTGAGACAAATCTACGCGTGATTCAATGGTCAGGAATCACGTGTTTTTAATATCTGATGACTACAGTTGATTGGAGAATGATATATAAGCAATAACGTTGAATTTTTGCTTCAGAAAACCTTTTTTTTTGCTACTCAGTTGAGTTACCTTTGGCCTATTATTGCTGAACTAGTTGGAACAAAGGTCAACGATTTTTTTGGTAACAAGATCATTTTTATTAACCCCTTTGCGCAGAAGCCAAATCTGGCTATTTGGGGTGTTACCTTATTTAACCCATTAAGACCTGATGCGACGTCTGCTTCGCACTCGCTTTAAAAACGCAAGGGACATGAATATCATATATATACACACATATAATTTTTAAGAAATGTGAATGAAGTGCATCATGAGGTACCCTAAGTCTTAATGGGTTAAGGCTTTATAATTCAAGATTGCAGCTTCACAGACAGGAAAGGAGTGGCTGAACTGAGTCTAGACACTTGAAGCATTTAGACTCCCATCGTATTTCAGTTTATTACCTCCGCCAACGAAGTTGGGGCGGAGGTTATGTTTTCGCCCCTGTTTGTTTGTCTGTCTGTCTGTTTGTAAACAATATAGCTCAAAAAGTAATGCACGGATTTGTCTGAAATTTTGTGGGTGCATTGCTATTACATCAAGGAAGAACCCTATTGATTTTCACCGCGATCAGTGAAACAACATGGCCGCCACGGCAGCCATCTTGAAATCGTATGACACGCGAGAACTCAACTTTGCTCCCACTCATGAAGATTTCAACTGTGCTGCCTTGGCGGAGGTTTGCACTCTATGAGTGCCTCTAGTTTTCATGATTTTGGTAGAGAAAAGGGGCTGCAAACACAAAACATCTTCATGAAAATTCAACATTAAAATTGCAATAAAGATAATACTGAGAATTGAAAAACTGCTGGGGCTTAAATCTATACATTTCTGGGATCGTAAACTCCTTGACCACAAGTATAATTTATCTTGAACATTGCGTTCTAGATTACTTACTTGCTATGAGCCAAATTAGACGGCTATCTGGGTGGCTCCCCAAAGTCTGAGATCCCTCAAAATGGTGCACTGTCAGATCATAAAATAATCATATATTTAACACAAATAAAGTTTTGAGGCATGAAATTTAATCTGAACTAATGATTTTTTGGTTGAGTTTAGCATGAATTTATCAATATCAGTGCAGTTGAACATCAGTGGTCACCAGTAACCTCTCCAAACACAAAACATGCCTTTTCTCTATAATAAAGTTTAGAGTTTTGTCCAGTTTTCTTCAAAGTCCCCCAAGCCAGCACACATACTCATGAAATAAACTGCTGATTAAACGGTCAGAACATTCACCCTGCAATGAAAGCTTGCAGTTCCGACTTCCGAGCTCACAACCTTATTTCAGTACTTACAAGGAACAAGTACAACTCACTAAATCAGTGATATCTGATTTCTGAAATATACCTTATTTTAACAGAACAGACATTCCGCTATCAGGGAAAATCAAACAATATATGCATCCCTATATTCAACAGAAAGGTGCAATGAACGTACCAGGGGATCCACCGAAATGCATGACCAGTTCACGTTTTAAACATGAAAAACGCCTCAGCATTCAATTTTGTTGAATACGGTATACATTCCAAAACAAAAAGCAAAAGTAGCAGCCTAACCTTTCTCACTGAATCCCTCCTCCAGAGACCGATGTATCCAGTAGAAGGAACCCTCCGGTCCTGTTTCATTGGAAATAATTCCCATTGACCATGTCCTTACCTCATTTAAATCCTGTAAATGTAATTGAACACTTCAGGCCGGTTTAGGGACTCTTTTTTTTTTTTTTTTTTTCTATAAATCGCGTCATTTTCAGCTGCACAATCGTGCTCAACGTTGAACGGATACAACCTACCTTGCTGATACATAGGCTTGTATGCTCTTATGTTTGTCCAGTCAATGACTTTCAGTTGCTGTGGAAAATTTAAACACTCGGGAATTGGAAAAGAAACGAGCCAATCAATACATCGTTACCGGGGAAGTTTCACGAGGGCGTGAACTATAACTGTGCAGTTACGTAGTAGAGCCTGAGTGTATAATTGAGTGATTGGCTATAAACACCAGTACTTGGGTGGATATAAGGAAGAGCTGAATTTGTCAATGAAAGAATCTACATGTAAATCCACGGTAGGGAACTACGCATTGTTTGTGCGATGAAAGAATGAATGAAAGAATGAAAGAATCTACATGTAAATCCACGGTAGGGAACTACGCATTTTTTGTATGTGATGACTGTAATTGACAGTAGAATGTGAGAGAATCAATACCATGTTGAATTTTTTGCTTCAGAAAACTGATTTTTCTAAACCTGCTGGGTCGATACTATGGGCAAGGATATTGACCAGTTTGCACATCAGGCTTAGCTGAGGAGTTTAATTCATGCAACTCTGGTAAAACATGGATTGGAGTGAACTTCTCAATATTCTAAACCGCGTTTGAACTCTACTTGCTTGTGAATATTCAATAACTGATCGGGGGGGTGCCATCTAGTGATCGAGTACTGTAACTGCGTGCTTAAATTTGCAGTTCCATAGACATGGACGTCTACATCTGCACAAAGGGGTTGAATCCTGGATAGATACCATGGGCAAGTATATTAGGCAGTTTGCACATCCGGCTTGGCTGTGAAGTTTCATTCATACAACTCCTGAAAAACGGGGAAGGAACTTAACTCATCCATATTCTAAACTGTGTTTGAGCTTGGCTTGCTCGTGAATATTTAATAACTTATCCGGGCGTGCTATGTAGTGATCAAATAGTGTAACTGCGTGCATAAGTAGAGCAGCTCCATGTCCACTGGCATCCACATCTGCACAGAGAGGGTTAAGGCTACACAGCTGTTTAATCCCAAGCCCTTGAGGGTCATTCCACGTCAAATCATCCAGGGGGTGCCAGGTCACCTCCTAAAATTCTTTGAAAAAATTCACAAGTAAATATTCACACAAAATGGAAAAAATGCCAAATATTAGGCCAGTATCTCAAAAAGTTTTCAAGTTGAAGCCCTTTGAAATTTGAATAATATTTTAAGTTTTTCGGCAAACCCATTTTCAGCCAACTTTGGCGAATTGATTGCTTATACAAGGCTGAAATTGGGTGTTCTAACTACATTCATCTCCTAGAATCTGAAAATGGCCTTAGATTCTGTGTCTCTTGATCCACTTTTGTATGGTAAAGCCTCAAAATCAGCCGAAAACACAAAAGCCCAAAAATGAGACCACATTTTATGACCTGTAGCTCAGGAACTAAGTAAGATGAAAGGCTAGAATTCATTTTTATGATTTTATGACATATCTCTCTGTAAAAATGCAGGAATCCTAGTAATATCATTTGTGGAAGTTTTTAATGAGATAATTTCTAAGTAGATTTTTCCGGTTTTGCTCCAAAATGCCCCTTTTTGGGCAAAAAATGACCATGTCACCAGTTATTCATCTCTCTGAAATTTTTTCTGTGCAATCTTATAAATGTGAACAATGTCTGACAAAAAAATGAGAATGATGTTCAGCTTACCTTTTTGGTTATGGAATTTAAATTGATCCAAAATTTTCGTTGCATAAATGCATATAAGCCTGCTGCTTTTTTAATAATAATAATAATAATAATAATAAATTTTATTTACATAGGGCCTTTCTCCGACTCAAGGTCGCTTTACAATGGAAACAAACAGCAAATAAAATGCAAAGAACAAAGCATAAAAAGCATATAATACACATAAACATTAAGCAAGATAAAAAACACAACACAAGGAATTAGACAGGTGTAAAAAAAAAAAAAAAAAAAAAAATAGTCAGGCAGCATCCAGTAGTGCTGCCCCAATCAGAAGGCAGGAAGATCATGTTAGGAGTGAGTGATAGTGTTGGGTGAAAAGATGTGTCTTGAGTCTTGAACAATGTAAGGCTGGTGGATTCACGGAGGTGCTGGGGTAAGGTGTTCCATAGTTTTGGACCAATGGCACTGAATGACCTAGTTCCGAAAGTGGACCGTTGCGTGCGGGGAATAGACAGTAGACCAGTGTCAGAGGACCTAATTGAGCGTACAGGTGTATAAAGATGGAGAAGATTGGTGAGATAGGGTGGGGCAAGGCTGTTTAGAGCTTTGTGTAATGACGAGGAGTTTGAACTGAATCCGTGCAGATATGGGGAGCCAGTGTAGTTGGTAAAGAACAAGGGTGATGTGAGCAGATTTTCTAGTTTGAGTGAATAACTTGGCTGCTGAGTTTTGGACGTATTGCAGTTTATTGAGGGATTTCACAGAGAGACCAGCAAGTAATGACTTACAATAATCCAGGCGGGAGGTAACAAAAGCATGGACTAGTGTTTCTGCGTCACTTAAGGAGAGGGAAGAGCGAATCCGGGCAATGTTGCGGAGGTGGAAAAAAGCTTTTTTAACAACAGAACTGATGTGTGGCTGAAAGGAGAGTGTAGGGTCAAAAAGTACTCCAAGGTCATGAACTGTGTCGGATGGGGTGACTGTGATGCTATCTATGGCAAGATGGAGATCCCTAACCTTTGAAAGAGCCATCTTGGACCCAAGCAATAGGATCTCAGTCTTATCACAGTTCAGCTGAAGAAAATTGAATGCCATCCAGTGCCTAATTTCCTGCAAACACTCAATTTTTAGCTCCGCTGTGACGATAGTCACAGTCAGCGGAGCTTTTCTAATGCCGAGTTGTCTGGCGTCCGTCTGTCCATCTGTCCGTCTGGCATCAGCTTTTCACTTCAAATTTGAATATCTCAAAAACTGTCTGATAACTTTTTTTTCTAATTTGGTGTGAGCTTTCCTTATGATATTCTGAATATTCACTGTGAAAATTATAACATTCTACGTCCCGGTTTTTGAGACATTAAGCATTTTGGACTTAGAAAATCAGTGTTTGTGCTCATTTTTTCAGTCTTTCATTAATATCTCAAAAACTGTCTGATAACTTTTTGTCTAATTTGTTGTTGGCCTTCCTAATGATGTTCTGATGATCCCCTGCAAAAATGAGAAAATTCTACATCCCGGTTTTTGAGCAATTCAGCATTTTGGACTTAAAAAATCAGTGTTTGTGTTCATTTTTTCTGTCTTTCATTAATATCTCAAAAACTGTCTAACATTTTTACTCCGCTATGACCATAGTCAGCAGTCAGCGGAGCTTTTCTAATGCCAAGTCGTCCGGTGTCTGTCTGTCTGTCTGTCCGGCGTAAACTTTTCACTTCAAATTTGAATATCTCAAAAACTGTCTGATAACTTTTGTTCTAATTTGGTGCGAGCCTTCTTTATGATATTCAGAATATTCAGTGTGAAAATTCGAAAATTCTACGCCCCGGTTTTTGAGAAATTCAGCATTTTGGACTTAGAAAATCAGTGTTTGTGCTCATTTTTTCAGTCTTTCATTAAAATCTCAAAAACTGTCTGATAACCTTTTGTCTAATTTGTAGTGATCCTTCCTTATGATGTTCTGATGACCCCCTGCGAAAATTAGAAAATTCTACGTCCCGGTTTTTCAGAAGTTCAGCATTTTGGACTTAGAAAATCAGTGTTTGTGCTCATTTTTTCAGTCTTTCATTAATATGTCAAAAACTGATAACTTTTTTTCTTATTTGGTGTGAGCCTTCCTTATGATATTCTGAATATTCACTGTGAAAATTAGAAAATTCTACGTCCTTGTTTTTGAGAAATTCAGCATTTTGGACTTAGAAAATCAGTGTTTATGAGGATTTTTCAGTCTTTCATTAATGTGTCATGTGTTAATATTGCAATAGTTTTCAAGGATTTCTGAAACTAAGTTATGACATGGACATTTCAGTCATCCTCAGCGGAGCTCACTATGCCGAGAGGCCTCTTGTTGTGGTAAATATTTCTGGGATCTGCACAGTACCTTTGATTCTTCTCATAGCAAGTTAAAAACATGTTCTCATGTTGATGTTGCTAAATTAATAAAAAAACCAAGAACGTTGTCCCAATGAAGAAGCAGACTCCGATGTTTGTAGCAAAGGCAGGAAAAAGTTTATTACATAGCCGGCCATGGGAATAACAGCATGATGCAGAGTTCAAAATTCCATAATTTCGTAAGAAACTTTATACATGTTAAATTACAGATATTTGCATATGATTTCTTTAATGTTATCAGAAGTTGTTGCTGATTGGTCCTAGGGTTTACACATTGATAAAAAAGGGATACTCTACAATTGGGCCTCTCCTGAACCACTCAACTTAATTGCTTCAATAGACTCCGAACCCCCGAAAGTGAGCTCCATATGTGGGCATACGGAACCTCCAACTAAAAGGCGCTAGTTCGTATTGACCTGTCGGAGCTGAAGACAAGCGAAGATCCCAGCTGGAATTGGCAAATAGGTGATATGTCCTGTCGGACCCGACAGCCTCTCTTTATTTCCTAATTCACATACAATACCTATTGATGAAACCGTCTGGCTCACCTCATATTGCCAATACCCAAAAATCCTGTTTCCCAACAATGACAACACGCAGAATCAATCTGCGGAACACCATACTGCCACTGCATTAAGGCAGTACTCTCACTTGAGAAAGTGTCCAGTCCCAATAGTCCAGTTTTTCTTGTAAATTTCCGTGAATGACATCCATCATCTACAACCCCAATTCTGAAATAGTTGGGACGAAGTGTAAATTGTGAATAAAATCAAAATGCAATGACTTTCAGATCACATGAGCCAATATGTTATATACAATAGAACATAGATAACATTTCAAATGTTGAAAGTTAGACCTTTTACATTTTTTGTCCACAAAATGAGCTTATTTCAACTTTTCTGGCTGCAACAGGTCTCAAAGTTGGGATGCAGGCAAAAAAAGGGCTGAAAAAGCAATAAAAAATATAAGAGAATCAGGTGATAGAACATTTAGCAAGTAATTAAGTTAACTGGCATCAGGTGTGTAACACGATTGGCTATAAAAGGGATGTCTTAGAGAGGCTGAGTCTCTCAGAAGTAAAGATGGCCAGAGGCTCTCCAACCTGTGAAGGCTTGCGTAAAAAAATTGTGAATACTTTAAAAACAATGTTCCTCAACGTCAAATTGCAAAGGCTTTGAAGGTCTCGTCATCGAAAGTGCATTACATCAACAAAAGATTCAGAGAAACTGGAAATATCTCTGTGCTTAAGGGACAAGGCCGAAGACCTTTACTGGATGCCCGTGATCTTCAGGCCCTCAGACGCCACTGCATCACTCATCGCTATGATTCTGTCATTGACATTACTAAATGGGCCCAGGAATGCTTCAAGAAACCACTGTTTGTAAACACAGTCCGCCGTGCCATCCAAAGATGCCACCTGAAACTCTATCATGCAAAAAGGAAGCCATTGTTGAGTATGATCCAGAAGCGCCGCTGTGTTCTGTGGGCCAAGGCTCATTTAAAATGGACTGTAGCAAAGTGGCAAAGTGTCCTGTGGTCAGAAAAGTCCAAATTTGACATTCTTGTTGGAAATCATGGGCGTCGTGTCCTCTAGCTAAAGAGGAGAAAGACCACCCCTCCTGTTATCAGCGTTCAGTTCAAAAGCCAGCATCTCTGATGGTATGGGGATGCATTAATGCATATGGTGTGGGACACTTGCATGTTTTAAAAAGCACCGTGAATGCTGAAAGGTATATAAAGGTTTTAGAGCAACATATGCTCCCCTCCAGATGACATCTATTCCAGGGAAGGCCTTGTGTATTTCAGCAGCACAATGCAAAACCACAGACTACAGCTATTACAACAGGATGGCTTCGTTGTAGAAGAGTCCGTGTGCTGAACTGGCCTGCCTGCAGTCCTGATCTTTCACTAATTGAGAACATTTGGCACATAATTAAACGAAAAGTCCATCAAAGGAGACCCAAAACTCTCCAGCAGCTGGAAGCCTGTATTAAACAAGAGTGGAATCAAATTCCAATGGCTAAACTCATGAAACTTGTCTCCTCAATGCCCAGATGCCTCCACTCTGTGTTAAAAAGAAGAGGGGATGCTACACCATGGTAAACAGGCCCCTGTTCCAACTTTTTTGAGACCTGTAGCAGCCATCAAATTTGAAATGAGCTCATTTTGTGGATAAAATTGTAAAATTGCTCAGGTTCAACATTTGCTATGTTATCTCTGTTCTATTGTGAATAAAATACTGGCTGGTGTGATTTGAAAGTCATTGCGTTCTGATTTTATTCACAATTTACACTTTGTCCCAACTATTTCGGAATTGGGGTTGTAAATGGATTCCAATACTGCACCAAGGTAAATTACTCCCCTCCATTTCAGTGCTCATGATGATCTAATAATCCCCAAGTGGGACTGCCTCCTATTAAAGTGAACTATAATTGCGCAATTCAGTAATACAAGTTTGGGCTCATTTTGGATTACTTCAGAAGCCCGTGATTAGTCAAGTCATGGCATGTTGGAGGCACTGATGTCATCCCCAAACAGTCATCCCCAACAAAAACAATGAAACCAATGAAATTGAGGAATATAAATATGTGGAATCTAGCAAACACCGATATATTCTGATAAGACCTCTGTCATGTATTGTACTTCTAGATGGTGTATCATGTTCAAAGAATATTTTTAATCAATGTTTTGTTTTATATTTAGTAGGTAACAGCACTTGCAGCAGGCCTATACCCGTATAGTCAACGAAAAAATACACAATTTCGGAACATATTTTAAAAATTCATAACAAAAAAGTAAGCTGAAGATCATTCTGATTTTTTTGTCAGACATTGTTCACATTTATAAGATTGCACAGTAAAAATTTCAGAGAGATGAATAACTGGTGACATGGTCATTTTTTGCCCCAAAAAAGGGCATTTTGGGGCAAAACCAGAAAAATTTACTTCATTATTTCATTAAAAAACTTCTATAAATGATATTACTTGGATTACTGCATTTTTACATTTACATTTTACAAAATATATCATAACATCATACAAAATTAATTCTAGCCTTTTTAGCTCCGCTGTGACTATTGTCAGCAGTCAGTGGAGCTTTTCGAATGCCGAGTCGTCCAGTGTCCGTCTGTCTGTCCGTCCGTGCATCCAGTGTCAACTTTTCACTTCAAATTTGAATATCTCAAAAACTGTCTGATAACTTTTATAGCTTACCAGCCTATGGGCCGATAAGCTATTGTCGGGGTGTGGCGTCCCTCTTCCGACGTCGGGAACATTTTTTATCTTTTTTTTTTTGGCCTGATGAAGTTTTGTGTAAATTTGCAATAACATACCACTAGACCATATTTCGAGACTTTTTTTCTCGGATTTTTGATTTAATCATTTTTGTCCGTTTTATGGGCCCTTGAAATTTTGGCCCCAATGTTGAAGATTGGACTGAGAAATTTAAAAAATTATTTCTCAAAAACTGCGTGATAAATTTTTTACTAAATCAGGCAATCAACTTACCTTGGTACCGTCCAGGGTTTCCCGCAGCGCTTTATAGTTAGGGCGGCTGCCTTGACAACAAATGCCCCCCGCCTTGACTACGTCCCCCCGAAATAAAAAAAAAAAAAAAAATTCTGCTGCATCCACGCATGCATGGACAGTAAAATGAGGCCGCATCGCGATGAGGCCGAATAGCGGCCAGCATCTGTTGGTTAAATATGTTACTGCACCATCTATCACCTGTTGCTACGCCAACATTATTTTTTGTATCGGGAAATAAGCTAATTATCCGGATATACAATAACCTGTCGTCGTCGTGGGAAGGACATGTGGAGGTAAGATAATTATTCATCTGAACTAAACATTTGAATAGTGTCTCCTATCAACTGCTTGTCCACATATTCTGTTTCATTAAGATAGGCTATAAGCAGCTCGTTAAGTTTCTTATCAAGGCTACCGATGTGTTTGCGCATGGCTTTCTGCTATGCTTGACAATTGCACGTGGTTTTCTCTAGTGTACAGTAATGGATGGGAAAAAGCAGTCAAAAATATCAGGGTACTTTATTCAAAGAAAATTTGCTACCTCACGGTTCTGCGCTTGCGCAAACCTAAAATCTTGGGCTCCATTTCTTCGCTCACATCTCAAGTATCTTCAAATTTCATAAATATACGTCTTTTTTCGGTGCGCCTTTCAACCTGTAAACCTATATATATTTGCATGTACACGCTGGGTTTTCCCTAAAATGCAGAGATTGGATGATAATGGCATGCGGCATATATCTTTAAACAAACTTACCCAACTCATTATAACATCAGCTTCTGTAATAATAAGCTAACAAACAACAAAGTTACAACTGTAAACTGATTCATATTGCAATATTTAGGCGAAAACAAAGACTTTACGATCGCTTTGCATTACGGTAGCATTTTTTGACAAGGCAGCACAAATTGTCAGAACACCGGCCTACTTCACCATCTGCGCCACCTCCTCCTCCACCACCCCCCGCCATCTCCACAGCCCCAGCCCCAGCCCCAGCCCTCTAAACACCGAGGTAGTGCGTAGTGCCTAGAGTGGGCTGTGGAATCAAAGTATTCAGGTTGGTTATATCACACAGAACACGGTATGTGTAGCATTATTGTTTGCTCAAGATCACATATTTATGGAATATGGTGTATAATTTATTTAACGCAGTGCCTTCACATAAGGCAGCTGTAAGGTTAAGAAAGACGATTTGAAGGGATTAGCATAAGGATTAGGGTTAGGGTCAGGGTTAGGTTAGGGCAGGGTTTGAAATTGGGACTGCAGTACCTCTCTACATTGAAATGCATTGGAAAACTGCCGTACCCATAGCAACTGCCTTTTTTTTAATCCTGTGAATGCAATGCGCTTCCGTACATAACATCATTCTCCTCTCCCCAAACGTAACCACAACCGCAAAGCATTTGGGGAATTGAAGTCAAAATGGATAACAAATACATTTTCCGTTCTTACATTGATTTTCGTTTAACCCTTATGGACGGTTGTGCGCAATTTACGCGCTTTTCATTCTTCTTCTTCTTCTTTTTTTGATAATTTTGCTTGTGTTCATGCATGTAGCATGAATAAGGGTAAGATTGTGTGTTTTTATTTGATCTTGAAATTTCCAGCTCAGCTCTTACAGTAAGGCTAAAATACACAGTGTACAAGCAAGTGTTACACTAAAAAACTTTGTAATAAAGTTACAAGACTGTTGACTTTGTCACTTTGTTATTGTGCTTTAACTGCTTTGTTTATTTATAAAGAGTAAATAAACGCTGGCTGCTGCCCCCCCCTGGTCACCACCTTCACTAACCGATTTTCTGCGGGAAACCCTTCCGTCAATGTACAGTGCGAGCGCTATTTTGATTGAATCGACAGAAGTGGGTCTATTGGGGGCGCTGTACTTTATGAATATGCAAGATGGCCTGTGGAGGCCAAATGGTTGCAGATAGAGATTAAGTTTGTATTATCGACATACAGGAAGTCATATATGACCTATATTTTGGCATTATTAAATTTGACCATAGATGACTTTGAAAGGTCTAACTCGAGGTCAGGAAAAATATTAACGATGTTAAAAGATGGGACTTGAAATTTCAAAAAATTATTTCTCAAAAACTGTCAGAAATTTTTTTCTAAATCTGGCAAACAACTCACCTTGATACACTTTATGTGCAGTGCAAGTGTCATTTTGATTGAATCGACGGAAGTGGGTCTAGTGGGGCCGATGTACTTTAACATTGGGTCTTATGGAGAATGGGCAAAATTGCCTGTGGAAGCTGAATGGTTGCAGTCAGAGATTAAGTTTGTATTATCAACATATAGGAAGTCATATATTTTGGATTTGTTAAAGTTGACCTCAGATGTCCTTGAAAGGTCAAACTTGTGGTCAAGCAAAATGTTACAATTTTCAAAGGCTTCTAGGCTTGAGAATATTGAAGATTGGTAACATATGTCTATTGAACATTTATAGTAAGTCATATATGATCTTTCATTTGGTGGCCTTGAACTTGACCTTCGGTGACCTTCGAAAGTCAAACTTCACATGGTGGAATTTCAATGACCTCTATCACCAAAACTATTACAGATAGTGCGTAGGTTTGTTTTGTGAGCATATAGGAAACCATGTATGAAGTCTCGTTTGGTGACATCTAACTTGACCTTCAGTGACTTTCAATGGCCAAACTTCACAGTGAAATTTCAATAACTTGTATCAGCAAAATCGTTACAAATAAAGTGTAGGTTTGTATTGGAGATGTATAGGAAGTCATATATGAACTTTCATTTGGTGGCCTTGAACTTGACCTTTGGTGACCTTCGAAGGTCAAACTTCACATAGTAAAATTTCAATGACTTCTATCCCCAAAACTATTACAGATAGAGGTCAGGTTTGGATTGTGGGTATATAGGAAGTCATGTATGAAGTTTCATTGGGTGACCTTGAACTTGACCTTCAGTGACCTTCAACGACCAAACTATAACCAAACTATACAGTGAAATTTCAATGAGTCATATCAGCAAAATCAATACAGATAGAGTGTAGGTTTGTATTGGAGACGTATAGGAAGTCATATATCGTTAGCCTCATAGCATAATTGCCAAAGTCATTTTTTGGCTTACTGTTGCAATATCAATAAAAATACCTCTGTGCTTGCTAAAAATTGTGTTTTTTCTTGTTTTCTGAAAACGTTCAAGTATGACTTGGGCAACTATGCCATTAGGCTAACGATATTAACTTTCATTTGGTGACCTTCATATTGACCTTCGAAGGGCAAACTTGACCTAGTGAAAATTAAATGACTTCTATCTTTAAAAAGGTCACAGATGGAGCCTAGGTTTGCGTTACTGACAGCTAGGAAGTCACATATGAACTTTCATTTGGTGACATTCAACTTGACTGTTGGTGACCTTTGAAGGTCAAACTTGACATAATGCAATGACAATGACTTGTGTTGCCAAAACGGTCACAGATGGAGTTTAGGTTTGTATTAGAGACATATAGGAAGTCATATATGAACAATCATTTGGTGACTTTCGTATTGACCTTCAAAGGTCAAATGTGACCTAGTGAAAATTCAATGACTTGTATCACTAAAATGGTCACAGATGGAGCCTAAGTTTGTGTTACTGACGTCTAGGAAGTCACATATGAACTTTAATTTGGTGACATTCAACTTGACTGTCAGTGACCAGAGGGTCAAACTTGACAGTGAAAGTACAATGACTTGTATCACCAAAATGGTCACATATTGAGCCAGGGTTGGTTTCGAGACATTTAGAAAGTCATAGATGAAGTCCATTTGCTGACCTCAGCTTGACCTTGTGTGAACTTTAAAGTTCACAATTGACACATTGAATTTTCAATGACTTGTATCACCAAAACTGCTTCAGAGCTCAGGATTGTGTTTGTATGACAGGGGGTCTTATAAATGTATGAACTTTTATTTAGTGACCTTGACATTGATTTTCATTGATTCAAATGTCAAACTTCACGTTAAATTTTCATAACTTGTGTCATCACTATAAGACTGCTTGCTGGTAAGCTACAGGACCCTTGGTCCTATTTTTGCATTTTAAACTAAAGTGGCAGACAAACGCAGATCTCCACAATAACCTTTCATTTTACCCACAAATTTTGTTAGCCAAGTCGCTTAACTCACTTCATGTAAATGGCATCATCAGATAATTGGCCAAATTGCTAGCTAACATTCCCTTCGTGGCTATCGCAGCTACTCTGTGTAGTTAGCTATGCAGATATTCACAAAAACCTTTTATTTAGCTTGCTACTTTGTTAGCAAAGTTAGCTAGCCAGTGAGGAAAATGTTTTATTAATGCATTTAAAGAAAATCAACAGGCAACTAGCTGAATAGCTAGCTAATATTGGCTACGTAGCTATCCTGGCTACACTAAGTTGGTAGCTACACAGATATCCACGATAACATATTATTTCAGATGCAAATTTTGTTGGTTAAGTAATTGCTTAGCAAGTTACTTCATTTCAAACTTCATCAGACGACTAGCCGAATTGCTGGACAACGTTAGTTATGTAGTGATCGTAGCGATGCTATGGAGCTTGCTGTGCAGATATCCACGAGGAAGACATATTCAATATTCTTCTTCCGTGAACTTTATTTGAGGTTGGAAACAAGCAAACATTTTTCACATCTTTCGGCTATAGTGCAAAAAACAGCGCTTTGAATCTTTGAATGTCCATCGAGAACTCCTTCATTTAAAAAGAATAATGCCTGAGGAAATGAAATGTATAAATACAATGCAACACAAAGACGGATTGGCAAGGATGGAATCAGATTATGATCTGCAGTCAAACAGATTCACTTTCTTAGGATGTAAGTTCTGAGCATGCGTAGTAGTAATGACACCGCTTCTTTAAGTTGCAGTGTCAAAGCATATTTGTGTGAACTCTCTTCAGTCGTGCTGTGCTGATCAGAGATCAGATTTATGAATATATTCAGAATTTGGTTTATGCATTTTTTTCGTGTTTATGTGTGCATTTAGCCTGGAATCCATACTTTCAAGTGCTGGTCGCTCCCAACGGTCACTGACTGATCAGTCTGGCCTCAGTCGTATAGCCATCGTTTAGCCCTTACGTCACTAATGAAGTGAATATATGAATATTCATGTTTTCTGCTCTTGGCTGATTGGGCGACCTTTTGGAGAGAACCACCAATCGAATATGAGTTAGCTGGCCAGCAACGGCATTCGTGAATGTTATTTGACATGAGCTTAAAAATTAGATTGTGGCTTGCTTGCATTTACTCTTGGAGTGGTTGTTAGGTTTTGAACAGGATAATGTTTGGCCATATCTGCATTTTGTTTATTTCAGTGGGATGCCCGGTTTAATAAAGGCTAAATTAAATAATACTCAAATTACTTAACGTATTTCACTGTAATTGGCATTTGCTATAGCTCGAGGGGCACGATTGCATCAGCTAGATTAAAGTGATACTCCGCCCAAAAACTATAATTTGTATATCAATTACTCACCATTAGATGTCTTGAACGGACAAAGTTGTTCTTCACCTGGCGCAACTTTATGGCCACTGGAGAGTTTTGAAAAATTATCCAAATTCCTTTTTTGCTGGAAGCAAATGGGGTCACCCAGTTGCAATGGGAAAACTCCACAAAACGTCCATTGACAAACTTTCAAACCATTGTCCAACGCATCGTCCAGTATAATCCAAGTCTGCTTTGTCCACTCGTATCCTCAGAACTCTAGAAACGCGGTTATTTTTCGCTAAAAATAATAAAATACCACAGTTATGCTTCAAGTAACCTCGCGCATTCAACAAAGTCCGGCCTCCCGGCTCATTCATTGCTGCCACTCAGATGAATACTCGTATAAACATGAACCGGGAGGTGGGACTTCCGTTGAATGCAGAAATGTGGTATTTTATTTATTTTTAAGTCTGTCTAAAGGGGCGGGGCACCCTTGCGACTGTGAGCCACAGATCTCGCATGGATTTTGTGCGAATATTTGAAAATCAAATGCTGGTCTACCGACTGAGGCCAGACATACCAGCAAGTGACCATTGGGAGCAACCAAAGCTTGATATGGATGGATTCCAGGCTAGTGTGCATTTGCATGTGTATCTCTGAGGGCATAGAGCAGGGTTTGAAGAAACAGGACTTGTGTTTTTGCTTTAAAGGTCCCCTATTATGTTGTATGTAGTTGTTTAAAATATGTCCAATGGGTCTTTAAAATAATGTTAAGAATTCGGTTACAAAAATAAACCACACACATCCAGGCCTAGTCTTCTCTCACCCCGTCTGTACCAGCCTGAAACAGGAGGCATTTTGAAATGGGCGGGCGGCTATGCTAATGAGGCACTGCTCTGATTTGCTGCCTGGCCGCTTCGATTCCGGGGGAGGGTGCAGATCGAAAAACCAGAAAACCAAGATGGCAGATATTTCAGGACAGCTTTCCGCGGCATGTACTGCTATGAGACCATACTTGTAAGATCCCGAATCCAACACCGAACGGGAGGAGGAAGCAGTTGAAGTATTGCAGCAACGTTTACAGCAGGATTTCAATGAGTGGCAAATTGAAATTTTAGTCTTTTGCTCGTACTGTCTCACCTTGCATGCATGTGATTATAGCTGTACTGTTATATAGTCATGTTATATGTCCACTTAGCTAGCCGGAGGAAACTTTGCTATCAGCTCCTGTTAACCATTTCCACCAAAACAAAATGCAATTCTGACACCAAGCTAATAAATGAGTTCATAGCAAAAACACACAAACGGTGTAAGCATTGCTTATGTGGAGCAAGCGAACCGATATCCTCTGCCGGAAAAGAAAATCTGTTTCCATTCTCCATTTTTTTTTCGGCTTTTTATTCGCCAGAACAATTTTCAAAGGTGGATAAAATTCCGCCACGGCAATGCAGAGAAATTGTTTGTTATACCAGACATGTTATCATGCGTTTCGCGATTGCTCTTACCGTGGAAGGATCAGAGAGCTAAACCCACACCACAGCAAAGTACCTGGCTGAACCCGTTCATGGATAAGTAAAATGATAGTTTCACAGCAGAAGTAAACAAACCCAAACACGTAACCTAAGCTCCGCAAAGCCTACGTCTGGTCTAACTGCGGCCTTATCAGCCCAACTTTGCAGACGCGCACAACACCTCTCCGGTTAGCTTCAACTGTAGCGGCTACGGTCAGGTAACGTTATGATGAAACTACCAGCTTGATGCTAACCGAAGTAAGACAAGCATTCCAATCTGAATTACTGCATATAAATTAACCAGGAGCATTTCTTAAGTAGCACAGAACGCAAACTAACATACGGTAGTAACTGGGAGGTCATCATAATGACTGAGACAAACATTTCACTGCAATACAGGTTTTACGGACTGTAAGTTCCGTTACCGTGAACAGTTGTACCAAGCATCCAAATTGCAAACAAGTGTAAAAAGTTAGGTTCAAATGAGGTTTATGTTCACACACCTTCTGTTGAATGTCCACTGATATTTCTCTTGCATATTTAGGACACAAACATTAGCAACAGTAACCTAGCTACGTTAGCCGCAGCGCTACAGCCACATTCAACAAGCTATCACGTTTGGTAGGCATATGCAGTAAAGCAACACAAAATGGTAAAACTTATTGCTTCTGCGTCTGAGTCACGGACAGTTGCTACCGATGCAGACTTTATCTTCAGATATTTTACAAAGCCTGTGTTTGAGGCCAGTTGTTAGTGCTAACTATCGTTAGCAGTCCTGCTAGCCACCCACAACACGTTAGCTTCACTTATAGTATTTGCTGTTATATCGTAACTTACAGCTTGTGGCTCCAAGCGCTTGATCGATGCGACTGCTCCAGGTTTGAGAATCAGCTTCGACGCATATCCAGCGTCGAATTATCATTTATTGACAAAGTTGCCTTCGGTGAAATGCCGAGCACAAACAGCTAACGTTCCCTTTGAGTGTGGCTGTTTGCTGCCAGCAAACAAAAAAGCTACCCACTGATTTCTGGTGGCATCGTCTTTTGGAAGAAAAAATAGTGCTTTTTTTTTTTTGCATCCAAAAAAAACACGGACGAGCAGCTTTGGGAGACATACTGACGAAACTGCCTCTCAAATGATCCGCGGTTCTTCTTCTTTAGTATCTCCGGAAGTGTAGACGTTACTAAGGCGTAATATGATCCGCGGTTGTTTGTGCCTGCCTTGCTAGAATAGTTTCTGGGGTGGGCAGATTCAGCGCCGTGATTGGCTCTGGCTAGGTCTGTACTAATTGGACAGCACAACCTGAAGTCAGGTTTTGCCCGGATCTCGTGAAGATCTCGGGACGAGCTGTTCAGAGGGGAAATCACGTTCTGGAAATCATGTTCTTGGATTACGGCAAAACCTATGTATCTTATGTTTAGAAACTTTACAGAGGTTGAGTATGGACATCCAACATTATAACATTACTTGTCTGTATTAAAAGTAGGATCAGCATAATGGGTCCCCTTTAATCGCCTGAAAAATTAAGAAAAGACCTCCCATCACCAATCCCCACTTCGTACCACACACTCTCCTCATGTGTTCGCTCCCCCCCCCTTTCCCTCTCCCCTGTGCAACTGAGGCTTTGTCCTGCATGGGGTTGAGACGAAACCTTACGGAATAAGGAAGAACCTGCTCGCTGATATTGCCTTCCTTCCTGGCTGTGCATGTAACATGCATGCCCCAACATGAGAGGGCTATGTTCTGCTGGCCTACGGACAGAAGGAGGCCTGCTCTGTGGTGGGATTAGCAGAGATGAATGGTGAATTGTAGCCCCCGGACAAAGTCAGGCGGCTACTATGGATTCATGCTTGTCGTCTCCGCCGCCGCGTCCTCGTCCGTGGACACTTCTTTGTGGACGTGGTACAGGCTGTAATTTTTGACCGATTACTTTCATATTTGGTGTGGACATGTGTTACACTTCACTTATGACGCCTATGGATTTTGGTTGCCATGGAGACCGTATTGGCCGAATAATGTGCAAATTTGTGCTGAAACATACACTTCTTTGTGGGCGCTGAACAGGTTGTAATTTTTGACTGATTACTTTCACATTTGGTTTGGACATGTTATACTGTGTTACAACACCTCTCGATTTTGGTTGCCATGGCGACAGTATTGGCCGAATAATGCGCAAAAAAGGGGAGAAGCGGGCTTTCGGGAGCTACACCCATACGGTTGCAGCCGATTGGACTGTTTAATTTTTAATCCCAACCCCAACAAAAGCCCTTATTCATTCCTTTGACTGCAGATGTTAGGAGGAGTTCATTTTTACTCTTGTCAATTAGCTGTTCTCTTGTCAAATGGAACTTGGCTGAAGGGCTGTGTGCAAATTCATGTTGATTTATTATCCTCCCAGAAAGTGCTTGTGAAGGTAAAAGTTTGGCAATGAGTCTGTATTTCCATAAGTTTTTATTTTCCTCAGAGAGGTAGTTTGGAAGTGCTTATCTGCATCTTTGTTTCTATTGTACATTTGGCAGTTGAGACATGACACCCAGTGTGGCTTGTCTGAATGTGTTGTGGTGTTTCTGTGGGGAGTATTCTGTAAGCGTTGCCCTGCAGAATATCACTGCCAGCCTTCAATTTAAGTCGGTTTATGGAGAGAAGGAAGGGTATGAGAGTGGCACTAACAGTTTGGGTTAATTATTAGTGCCACTTTCAAGTTAAAAATTACTCAGGCAGGTAAAAGGGACAACGCCCAAGCAGGACTTTGGCCCTCTCTTGTCAGTTGAAAGTCCAGTTGTATTAAACATGAGTAAGCCACAATGGAATGCAGTTGTACCCTTGAAAGGAAGGGCTGTTTCTATGCCCTTAGTCAGAACAGCGGAGAAAAGAAAATGAGAGAGATGCAAGATCGAGAATGGGCCTGAGCCACAGTAACATACTTGTTTTTACACAGTCATCCGCTAACCCTGACTATAATAATGTCAGACTTTGCCTTTTGCCTCGCTCTGATGGGAACGCGCTTCTGACTAATTACAGCTGGAGAAATACAGTGGACTCTGGAACCGTTGGCAATTCTGACTGGAAATGTTCTAAAATTACTATTAAGTTGATGGCGTAATACTGTACAGAGAAACTTAAAGTGCCAACATGTGAGAAATGCTTTGCTTAATAAATGTTCCAATTGAATCGACCAAAATTATTTATCCAGGTATTGAAAAATCTATTTCCTCCAAATCTGCATTTTTAGCTTACCGGCCCTATGGGCCTGATAATTTTTTTTCTAAATCTGGCAGTCAACTCACCTTGGTACACTTGATGTACTGTGCAAGCACCATTCAGATTGAATCGACGGAAGTGGGTCTAGTGGGGTTGCTGTACTTAAACATTGGGTGTTTTGGAGAATGAACAAAATGGCCTGTGGAAGCTAAATGGTTGCAGATAGAGATTAAGTTTGTATTATTGACATATAGGAAGTAGGGATGCATGATATTGGATTTTTGGCCGATATCCGATATGCCGATATTTTACAACTCATTTGGCCAATAGCCAATAACCGATACAGATATTTTTTCCCCCACACCTAATTGCAGAGATCATCTAGGTGCTATAGTGGAATTAACATACAGAATTAGTCTGCATACTCTATCATGTTGGCCCGCTGGCAAATGCAGACAGAAGACAAAGCTGAAAATGATGTAACATCAGTCATCGCTCCTTGTGCAAAATAAGAAAAATACTTCAACTTCCGTTATGTAAAACGTCATATTTATTGATGACAATTGTTTTTAAACAAAACAATTAAGATACTTGAATCCTATCCTACTTAAAACAGACTTGGATAATGCTCTCCCTGAGACGATCATGACAATACCCACAACTAGGAAAATTTGGCAATTTTACATAACCTCTATTCACAAGGAACATCTGAAAAGTGCATTGTACAACTGTACAGCAATTAAATTTTATTTAATAAATCAGCCTGCTGCAGAGGACAATGAATATTTCTGAAGCAAGAGATTTTTTTTTTTTTTTTTGAACTGCTGGTTAGATACTATGGACAAGTATATTGAGCAGTTTGCACATCAGGCTTAGCTGAGGAGTTTTATTCAGGCAACTCCTGAAAAACAGGGATTGGAGTGAACTCGTCCATATTCTTAACCTTGTCCGGCTTGTTTGTGAATATTCAATAACTGATCCTGGTGTGCCATCTTGTGATAGAATATTGTAACTGCGTGCATAATTTTGCAGCTCCACGTCCACTGGCGGACACCTCTGCACAAAGATACCCTGCCGAGCACCGTTGTTCTTCTCGAACACGCCAAATCCAGATAATCCGTGAATGATGAATTAAATTCATATTTTAATTTGAAACGAGTAAGTAAGTTGCCAGTGTCAAAGTAACGAAGTGAAAGTATACGTTTTTATTATTTAAATGTTGTAGAGTAAAAGTAAAAGTCCCGGTTTAAAAAAAAAAATTTAAAGTAAAGTACACACCCTCAAAAAACTAGGCTACTTAAATACTGTAACGAAGTACATGTACTTCGTTACTATGCACCTTTGAAAACGGGAGTATCATACACCCCCCGGAGAAAATCTCACTCTAGCCTGCATTCAAAATTTGAGAGCCCTGAGACTTAATTCCGGCATGTCCTGGCTTCTCGATGAGCAGGCCGCGGCATTGTGTAGCGGCATTGTGTGTGTCAGTTTACCTTTCATATGGAAAAATACCGTATTTACAGAGCTACGATGCTGCCACCTAAATTGGCGCTTGATCCTGTCAGATTACCCAGTATTGCTGAAATAAAAAATAAAACAAAAAAGTGCCCCCTGCGCCAATTTTGGGCAACCTCCCGGACGATAAACAAAAGTTGTTTTTTTTTTTTTTTTTTTTTTTTCTTGGCCTTATCGGTTAATTATATCGGCGGATATCAGCGGAATGGCCGATGTCCGATACTTAATTTTAAAGCCAATACCAGCCGATACCGATAACGTGCCGATAATATCGTGCATCCCTAATAGGAAGTCATATATAACTTATGTTTTGGCCATGTTAAAGTTGACTTCAGGCAACCTTGAAAGATCAAACTTGAGGTCAAGGAAAATGTTACAATTTTCAAAGGCTTTTAGGCTTGAAAATATTGAAGATAGAGAACATGTGTCAGGAACACTGGTAGGAAGTCATATGAGTTTCGTGAACTTGACCTTCGTGATCTTTGAAGTACATATTTGACAATGAATTTTCAATGACTTGTATCACCAAAACTGCTTCAGAGCTTAGGATTGTATGACAGACATATAGGAGGTCTTATGAGAACGTTTATTTAGTGGCCTTGACGTTGACCTTCAAATTGAAGGTCAGACTTCACATGAAATTTTCATAACTTGTATCATCACTATAAGATTGCTTGCTAGTAAGCTACAGGACCCTTGGTTCTATTTTTAACCCCTCTGTGCAGACGTAGACACCAGTGGACATGGAGCTGCAAATTTATGCACGCAGTTACACTATTCCAGGGTGTTCCATAACTTGAAATTTTAGCATGTTGCAAAAGAAATTCGTGATATTGTGCTTGATGACCGTATGTGCGCAAAGTGTGAAGTCCCTTGTGGCCGGGGTCCAGGGCCCGCTGAAGGGCCCTGGAAGCTCTAGGGTTCAAGATGCTCTCTGGTGCTATCTGAACCTTATTTTGGAACATATGACCGAACATGAGCTGTTATCCATGGATAAAAATAATAAAGGATATTTCCTGTTTTCCTATCATTCCAGCCCACTTTTGTAAACTTGCCCAAAGTTCTTCCAATTTTGAGTTAGAATGAGCAATACATGTTGAAAGATCATATTTTGACTTTTTTCGTCTCTTACAAAGTGTTGATAAAGAATGAGAGACAGTGAAAGACACCCCTGTTTAGCAGATCTCATGTCAGTTGAAACTCTCCAAAAAAACCTCATCAGAATTTTCTTACCTATTATTGTAATAACCTATCCAAAACTCATATGGCAATATCTAACCATAATAAACAATGAAAAATAGGCAAAAGTATCACATTTTATTTCATGACTTCTGACCTAGATACAGTTAACAGCAGCCTACAGAAGTCACTTCATCGTGCACTTTCAAAGTTAAAAACATCAACCTAGCCCTCTTCTAGGATTCTATTGCTTGAAATACATTTTAGATATGATAAGTATGTACAAAATATATCAAAGATTAGAATCCTAGAAGAGGGCAAGGTTGCCTAGAGAGATTGCCGCGAGCAGTCAGCTCTTTGCACACGGCACATCACCTGCCCTTATGTGGTGTTAAGTGGGTGTCATATATGCTAATTTAAAACAACCGGCCACCCGCTTCCAATTTATGATCAAGTGGGATTCAACATTCAGCACACGTGGGTAAGAGCAGATTTGGACAGTAAGAGCGTTTGGTGCATCCGGAGTTTATTTCTTATTTTTTCTCTTTGCAAAAATATAAGAGGAAATTTAAGAGAAATTTAAGAGAATGTTGCTGCATGAGGCCCAGTGATTGGAAACGGTTCAATAATCCTATGCTTCAAGGGATATTTTTCGCTCCTCCTGTTTTCTGTTTGGGAGCCGCCACTGGTGAAAATCAGGAAAAACGCTGGCGGTGGTGGTTGAGATTCTTAAAAAGTGCTGACGGTCAGTGTGTTAACATACAACTTCCAGTCCACTGAACTACTTATTGGCTAATATTTGAACCAACTAACTTACCGCTGTCCTCCTCATAACTTAGCCATGGGTACACCCATAGGCGTTATTAGTAGGCGGGATGGAGGGGACATGTCTCTCTCAACATTCAAAAGGGTGGTGTTAGTCCCCGCCAAAAATGAAACTTCAACTTGAAAGACGAATGCATGCCAGCAGGCGAAAACATCATCAGAGAATCTGGTGTAGCGACAGCTCCCTTTTCTGGCCGAAGTCTTTATTAACCAATGACTAGCCGATACCCGTGCTACGCACACCTGATTGAATTAGCCAGTTTTACTTGCAAAAACGGCTTCAAAATGCACAAACTCGTGTGTACCTACCCGCCTCCCCCAAACATCAACCAAAGTGTTCCAACGAATCGGAGGGCAGGGGTGGGTCTTCTGCGCCAGTTCTGTGCTTGTGCACGACAAGTGGATGGGACTGAGCGGGCAACGAAACGAACTGGCAGTGGCACTACCGATGCCGCAGGTAGAAGCACGGCGGAAGCTAAACCGAAAAAGAGACTCTCAAACGAGTGCATGTGGAGGAAAACGGAACGTGATCGCAGCTATGCGAAGTCCCGAGTAAACATGGGGAAAGCATACCAATGTTGGAGAGAATTCTGGTAGTTGAATGGTTTTAATTCTGACGCCCAGGTCGCCTTGTTTCTACTGGACAGGTGAGTTGAGCTGATGCTAACTTGGTTGGATGTGAATTGCAAATTGTCATTCCGAGCAAAATTGAGGAAAGCTTGTCTATTGTTTTTGGAAGGCTATCTTGCATAGATCATGCTGGTCAGAATGAATCAAACGGTAGAGAAATCGATATTTCCTCTTTGGAGCGAGTTAGGAACCTTTGCTAACTCTCGGTTGGCAAGCTAGTGAGTTTGCTAATTCTGTCTGATCAAACCAGAGCTTGTATTCGTGTAATAAATTTTTTTCTCTGGTTAGTCCTCAGAGTTGAAATTTGTCCATGAATGTATAACCGCGTGATAAGTTTAGCTAAAAGTGGTGATCTATGTGACGTTGTTAATGCTTATTTTTTAATGCCTAGCTAAGCAACTTGTCAGATACCTTATTGTAGCTAGCACTATTGGTGTAAATTTATCGTCTGGCAATGGTCGTCAGTGTTGATACTGGGCGTTTATCACAACGAGCTGTACATTATACTGTTGTGTATTTTTGGCCTTAAAATTGTGTTAAAATGAGTAATGGAGTTACCCAGCTGAGTGAGCCATAATTACTCAGACATTCCACTTAAAGAAAAGCGCGTTGATTTTCCAAGCTCTTGAAGGGGAGGGGCGAGCGGCTCTTTTGTGTTTTGAGAACGTTTCAACTGTCAACAGTAGTGACGTCACATCGCTGATACAGCCTTTAAAGGTCCCCAGTTATGCTATTTTTAGCTTACCGGCCCTATGGGCCGATGAGCTATTGTTGTGGTGTGGCGTCCGTCGTCCTGCGTCCGTCGTCCGGAACATTTTTTATCCTTTTTTTGGCCTGATGAATTTTCGTGTAAATTTGCAGTAACATACTTCTAGACCATATCTCCAGAAGATTTTCTTGGATTTTTGATTGAATCATTTTTGTCCGTTTTATGGGCCCTTGAAATCTTGGCCCCAGTGTTAAAGATAGGACTGAGAAATTTAAAAAATAATTTCTCAAAAACTGCGAGATAAATTTGTTTCTAAATCAGGCAATCAACTTACCTTGGTACCGTCAATGTACAGTGCGAGCGCCATTTTGATTGAATCGATGGGAGTGGGTCTTTTGGAGGCGCTATACTTGATGAATATGCAACATGGCCTGTGGAGGCCAAATGGTTGCAGATAGATTAAGTTTGTATTACTGACATATAGGAAGTCATATATGACCTATATTTTGGCAATATTAAATTTGACCACAGATGACTTTGAAAGGTCAAACTTGAGGTCAGGGAATCTATTAACAATATTAAAAGATATGACTTGAAATTTCAAAAAATTATTTCTCAATAGCTGTCTGATAACATTTTTTCTAAATCTGATAATCAACTCCTCTTGATACACTTTATGTACAGTGCGAGCGCCATTTTGATTGAATCAACGGAAGTGGGTCTAGTGGGGGCGCTGTACTTTAACATTGGGTCTTATGGAGAATGGGCCAAATCGCCTGTGGAAGCTAAATGGTTGCAGATAGAGATTAAGTTTGTATTACTGATATATAGGAAGTTGTATATGACCTGTATTTAAGCTGTGTTAAAGTTGACCTCAGATGACCTTGAAAGGTCAAACTTGAGGTCAAGCAAAATGTTACAATTTTCAAAGGTTTCTCGGCTTGAAAATATTGAAGATTGGGAACATATGTGCATTGAACACTTATAGGAAGTCATGTATGAACTTTCATTTGGTGGCCTTGAATTTCACCTTCGGTGACCTTTGGTCAAACTTTGGTCAGTCAAACATCACATGGTGAAATTTCAATGACTTCTATCACCAAAACTATTACAGATAGAGCTTAGGTTTGTATTGCGGGCATGTAGGAAGTGATGTATGAAATTTCATTTGGTGACATTGAACTTGACCTTTAGTGACCTTGAATGCCCAAACTTCACAGTGAAATTTCAATGACTTATATCTCCAAAATGGTTACAGATAGTTTTGGTTTTCATTGGAGATGTATAGGAAGTCATACATGAACTTTCATTTGGTGGCCTTGAACTTGACCTTCGGTGACCTTCGAAGGTTAAACTTCACAGAGTGAATTTCAATTACTTCGATCACCAAAACTATTACAGATAGAGCTTAGGTTTGTATAGTGGGCATATAGGAAATCATGTATGAAGTTTCATTTGGTGACATTGAACTTGACCTTCAGTGACCTTGAATGCCTAAACTTCACAGTGAAATTTCAATGACTTATATCAGCAAAATGGTTACAGTAAGAAGTCATACATGAATTTCCTAGTATTAGGAACCTTGGTGTGCACTTCACTCAGTCAATGCTACTGGATAAACATGTGAAGACTCTGAGTCGCAATTGTTTTTTCCACCTAAGAAACATCGCCAAATTGTGCTCTGTCATCTCCCACTCAGAGCTGGAGATGGCTATACATGCATTTGTTTCGTCCAGGCTCGACTATTGTAACTCACTCTTCACATGTTTAAACCAAGCATCCATCAATTGTCTCCACCTGGTTCAAAATGCAGCGGCCAGATTTCTCACCAGGTCAAAGAAATCATGTCACATCACACCAATACTTGCCGCCCTACACTGGTTACCTGTTCCTTTCAGGATCCAGTACAAGGTACTGCTTTTCACTTTTAAGGCTATCCACGGCTGCGCTCCCAGCTACATCTGTGACCTTATTCACCATCACAACCCCAGCCGCTCTTTGCGGTCAGCTGACCAGGGGCTTCTGGCAGTACTTGCACGAGGCTAAAAACTAAAGGAGATCGGTCCTTTGCAGCAGTGGCCCCTACGCCTATGGAACTCGCTTCCTCAGGCTCTGAGAGCTGCCCAGTCTGTGGATAGCTTTAGAAAACTGCTCAAAACTCATCTTTTCCAACAAGCCTTCTTGGCATAGGCCTGAGTTTATGTTTCTCTGTCTCATTCCATTTTGAGAATGTATTTGATTGCTCAGATGTATGGTTTCCGCCTGTGAAATTGTGCACTCGCACTTTATGTCTCACTGCTTTCTCACAAAGCTATGGCAGTGATATGGATGCTGCTATTGATTATGTGATGACGATGATGATGACGGTCATCGTACTGTATTGTTTTATATGTTTTTACTGGGAAGCACTCTGTGTATCCGTACTGTGAAGGGCGCTATACAAATAAAATTTTACTTACTTACTTACTTACATTTGGTGGCCTTGAACTTGACCTTCGGTGACCTTCGAATGTCAAACTTCACATCGTGAAATTTCAATGACTTCTATCACCAAAACTATTACAGATAGAGCTTAGGTTTGTATTGTGGCCATATAGGAAGTCATGTATGAAGTTTCATTGGGTGACCTTGAATTTGACCTTCAGTGACCTTCAACGGCCAAACTATACAGTGAAATTTCAATGACTTATATTGCCAAAACGGTCACAGATGGAGTCTAGGTTTGTATTAGAGACATATAGGAAGTCATATATGAACTTTCATTTTGGTAACTTTTCTATTGATCTTCAAAGGTCAAATGTGACCGAGTGAAAATTCAATGACTTGTATCACTAAAATGGTCACAGATGGAGCCTAGGTTTGTGTTACTGACATCTAGGAAGTCACACATGAACTTTCACTTGGTGACATGCAACTTGACTGTCTGTGACCTTTGAGGGTCAAACTCGACAGTGAAATTACAATGACTTGTATCACCAAAATGGTCACAGATTGAGCCAAGGTTTATATAGAGACATTTAGAAATTCATTTATGAAGTCCATTTGCTGACCACAACTCGACATTCTGTGACCTTTAAAGTTCACAATTGACATATTGAATACATATTGACATATTTCAATGACTTGTATCACCAAAACTGCTTCAGAGCTTAGGATTGTATCAGAGAAGGTCTTATAAATGTGTGTGAACTTTTATTTAGTGACGTTGACATTTATTTTCATTGATTCATATATCAAACTTCTCATGAAATTTTCATAACTTGTATCATTGCTGTAAGACTGCTTGCCGGTAAGCTACAGGACCCTTGGTCCTATTTTTAGTCGTTTTAAAATATGTCCAATTGGTCTTTAAAATAATGTTAAGAATTAAGTTACAAAAAAAAACCACACACATCCAGGTTTAGTGAGACATCCTCCGTCTGTGCCGGCCTCAGTGTCTGTCCCGCCCTGAAACACGGGCCGCTCTGAAATGGGCAGGAGGTTATGCAAATGAGGAGCTGCTCTGATTGGCTGCCTGGCCGCTTCGATTCCGGGAGAGGGTGCAGGCCCGAAAAACCAGGAAGCCAAGATGGCAGGTATTTCAGGACACCTTTCCGCAGCATCTATTGCTGTAAGACCGTACATGTTTGATCCCGAATCCGACCCCGAAGGGAAGGAGGATTTTATTGAGGTGTTGCAACGTTTAGCAGGATGTGAATAAGTGGTAAGTCGAAATTTTAGTGTACTGCTCGTACTGTCTCACCTTGCATGCGTGGGGTAGTAGCTGCACTGTTATGTAGTCATGTACCCACTTATCCGGAAGAAACTTGGCTAAAAGCTCCTGATGACCATTTCTACCAAAACGAAACACAATTCCAAGCTACTGAATGAACTTGTAGCAAAACACAGACAAATAGCATAAGCGTTGCTTATGTGGAGCTAGCAAATCAATAACTTGTATCGGAAAGAATTCCGCATCCAATCTACATATTTTTCGGCTTTTTATTAGCCATAATAATTTTTAAAGGGGAATGAAATCCCGCAGCAGCAATGCAGAGAAATCCTTTGTGATACCAGGCACGTTATAGCTTGTGCGTTTCGCGATTGCTTACACCGCGATAGCATCAGAGAGCTAGCCCAGATTTTGGTGAAGTATCTGGCTGACCCCGGTCATGGATAGGTAAAACGATCGTTTCGCAGCTGCTGTAAACAAACCCAAACACGTACCCCAAGCTCAGCGAAACCTACTTCTGGTCTAACTGCAGCCTTATCAGACCTACTTTGCAGACACATACAAGGCCTCTCCGGTTAGCTTCAACTGTAGTGGCTTCAATCAGGCAACATTATGATGAAACTGCCACATTGATGCTTACCGAAGTAACACAAGCATACCAATCAGAAGGACAAGTTAACCAGGAGCATTTTTAAGTAGCACAGCACGCGAACTCGCATGCAGTAGCTAGTAACCGAGCAGTCATAACAACGACCGAGACAAACCATGGGCTGAGGATTAACTGGGCCTATCTCCACTTTTCATCAAAAATTATGTTCTACCATAGAAATAATCTCAGTATTAACAGTTACTATATCCTGATGTAACCTTTTCAATGATAGATGGCAGCTGGGAGAAACATCTAGAAAGTGCATAGTACCTCGTATGAATTTTCAGTCTACTTTGCCGACTTTTTGTGATTTAGCCATCCATTTTCCAACGGCTCTTACGCCCACATACTTTATCCTAACTGCTTCAGATTTTATGTACATGATGATGGCTCCGCCCTGAACGCCCCCATATATTAATATCCCGCCTTAGTCATAGCGCCCCCCAGTGGTAACAGGAAGTGACCTTTTTTTACTCTACCATGTACTGATGCAAAGGTGTTGATCCGACCAACTTCATTCCACTTCTAAGACATGCAGAACAAGTTGGTGAAGCTACATTATGAACGCTGGGAAGCTACGAGCAATGTTGTCCGTCTGCCGGCGTCACGACTATCGATCCCTCGCCATCAAATTACGTTTGGCTTTTTCATGGCTTTAATGAAGTCATGACCTCATGAGAATTGATACACACGTCAAGAATGGCGAGTACTTACATATGATTGGGGTGTTGCCCATTAGGGGCAAAATGACTCTATAGCGCCCCCTTGAAATTTTCTAAAACCCCTTGCCATAGGGCTTTTTTTGGAGTTGGTGGATGAAAATTGCTACACATGTAGAAGTTGTCCTGACGCACAAAAAAAGTCTCTGGCAGCCATTGTCTACACCAAACAGGAAGTCGGCCATTTTGATTTTCATTTTCGATTATGGCTGCAATTCCACACCATGTATTTTAACGAACTCCTCCTACGGATTTTGTCCAATCAACTTCAGATTCCCCTGAACGCACCGGCCCACATGTGCTTACACTCGTAGCGCCTCTAGTGAATGAATGAAACGTTGCGTTTCTTCGCTCCGTCCTGTTTTTTTCTCTCTTCTGGCTTCATGCCGCGGCACTCATGTGCCGCAGGCCCCCCGCAGTCACGCGGGAGTGTTAAGGCCCGATCACAGCTGCTTGCAGCTTTAATTAATAATTATTATTATGCTAAACACTTTTTAATACAATATTCCATCAGTATGCAACTTAAACTTATCTCTGTTCATCTTTATGTAACATACAGTATGTCCATCCTTTGCACCTATGATTTGTATACATGTCTGACAGTCCACATGTTTATAGCCTTATCTGTATATAAGGTGCTGTCTCAGCACTTTACTAGTTTGCTCTCTGGTTAGATGCAAAACTGCATTTCACTGTACTTGAACTTTTTGAAATGACAATAAAGTTAAATGTAATCTCAAACTGAATCCAATCTAATTTTGCTATATGGACAGTAATAATAGACCTTTTTCATCCAGCATAGATTCCACTCAATTTTGAATTTCATAACACAGTGAGAATGAGGCAAACTGCAATATAGCTAGCGTCAACTTGCACAACGTTTTGCTAAAAAGACAGCCAGCCAAGGCCAAGCCAGACCAGCTGTCTGAACTAGTTTCTGGCAGTCTTATGACAATTTCGCTACCAATCGCATGCAAATAACGAACAAACCTGACCGAACTAAATGGAACGTCACACCCCCTTTACGACTCCTTAACGTTAGCTGCCTGGCAAGATTGCATGACGATGCTGCTAGCAAGAATTATCATCAAATTATGAATGCTGATCGGTGACTTTTGACGAATATTTAATAAAAATTGCAAACCTCTCTCCTTAGCACGTTTCTCCTGTTCTTCTTTACTTCTCTTTCTGAACTGCGCCCCGGATGGCTTTTGCCGCTTTATTCTCCCATTTGCTACGCCTTCCACACACAACCAAGCTGACTTGCCAATCGCCCATATATGTCCATCTCGAGCACGGTCTGACTGTGACTTGCTACAACTACAGGGACTTAATGTCAGATTTTTGTCATTTCTTTAATTTGACTTAAGTTGAATTTATTTTTCATTTCACTTATGTTGCCTGTACGAAGGACCGCCACTGCTCCCATCCCTGTTTTTCTAGAGTTGCATGAATTAAACTCCTCAGCTGAGGCTGATGTGCATACTGCTCAATATACTTGCCCGTAGTATTGTAACGTTTTGGAATAAACTTCTAGATGGATGCCGGTTATCTTGCTTTATTTTTAGACACTCGCTGAACTTGGCATCGCAGCACACTGCTGGCTCGCATGTGGCCAGAACCAAAAAAAACAAAGAAACTCCATAACATCTCCCTTACATTGCCCCAAGGGCACGCCCCTCTCCCCTAAGACCACCAACCACCAGCATACCCGGAGGCACAGAGATCGCGGGCACACTCGGATTGGCAGTGCCAGAGGCAGACGTTCTCCCAACTTCTGTCTGGGTCGCTACATTGTCCCCCCCACCCCACAAAGTTCCTCGACCCCAAGGGAACAACAGAACACACAACACTAGCAATGTCCCTCAGGTGAATTATCAACACGGTCAAACAAAGTCTCTCAGGCGAACTGGCGGCCTCCTCCGTCTTTGGGGCAGCGGGCTCCTGCCCTGGCTCCGCTGGAGTGAGGGAGAGTGTCACTGGCAGTGTGTGCATGGTATGTGAGTGTGCGTGTGTGTTTGACCCGTGTGGAGACCCAGTCTCTGCTTCTTCATCTGTAGGCGTCATTGGCTGACTGGGGGTGACCTGTGTGAGTGGGGGGTGGATGGTTGGTGGCTGGGAAGCACCTGGTTGTGTGTGTGATGGGGTGCATGGAAGCTGGGGGGGTGGCATCTCCACAGTAGGAGGTCAGCCTGTCCCTGTGTTGGGCTGCCCGCCTACCCCTAGGTGGTAAGTGTAACACTGTTCACCACCTCTCCTAAGCCTTCCAGCACCCTGCAGGGGCCTACCCAGTTACTGTCCAACTTGGGGCAGCGGCCCTTCTTCCTTTGCGGGCTGTAGACTCAGACCAGTTCCCCTGCTTCCAGGTGGCGGCCCCTGTGATGCTGGTCATAGTTCCTTTTCTGTCTCGCGCGTGTGTTCTGGAGCTGTGTCCGTGCAAAGTCGTGGGCTGTCTCCAGGCGATCCTGCAGTCTCCTGGCGTACTCTGGTCCTGGGGCTACAGCTGGGGTGTGGGGGGTGTCCCAAAGCGACAATTCATCCCCCCCAGCAATGCATCCGCCAGTGTTTCTGCCTCTTGGTCTGGGAGGGCGTATGCCTCTGGCCATTTCATAAAATAGTCCACGGTCGCCAGCACGTACTTGTTGCCGCTGTCAGTGCATGGGAGTGGGTCGACTATGTCCACTCTAAGTCTTTCCATGAGCGCGCCTACCGGAAACGGCTCGAGGTGGGTGTGGGACTCATCCATGGGGCTCCTCCCTTTTGGTGGCCCGACCCTTTGGCCCCGTGCATTGCCCGCAGTACTGTCACTTGCTCTGCCCTAGGACCACCAGCTGCCATTTCACCTCCTCCGTTGCTGGGTCTTTCCAGACTCGGTGGAGCACCCCCTCTGCCACCTGCAGGCCCTCAAATTTTGCCCACAGGCCCTTAGTTGCTGTAGAGAGTGGTGACACCTCTTCCCTTGGCGGCCTTCTCTGTGCCTCAACCCGCTGGAGCACTGGCTGTATATCTGCATCGGCCTGCTGTCGTTGTCTCCACTGTGCAGGCAAGCACTCAACTAGCTTGCAGCACACCGCTACCTGTGCCTGGCTAACCAGGACGGACTCCTCGTCCTCCTGAAGTGCTTTATCCTGTGTCTCCTTCCGCTCGCAGTGGCTGCACCCGTCCTTGGCGCAGGGCCAGCAGGAGAGGGCATCTGCATTGGCGTGATTGGCCCCCGCCCTATGCACCACTTTGTAGTCGAAAGACTGTAACGCCTCCAGCCAGCGAGCTACCTGCCCCTTAGGTTCTTTAAAGGACATAAGCCACTGGAGGGCGGAGTGGTCAGTCCTGACTGTGAATTGCAGGCCACAGAGGTAATATTTTAAGTGGCGGATAGACAGCAGTACAGCCAGGAGCACCCTCCTAGTAACACAATAGCTGTGTTCATGCATGTTAAGAGTTCTGCTGTAGTACACCACCACTCTTTTGCCCTCCGGGCTCAACTGCACCAGCACACCCCCTATCCCCTGGTTACTTGCATCACAGTCCAGTATGAATGGCAGAGTGGGGTTGGCCGGGGCTAACACTGGAGCTTCCCCCAGTGCCCGCTGAAGTGCTGAGAACGCTGTTTGGCACTCGCTGGTCCAGGCAAAGTCCTGTTCTTTCTGGACCAGCCTGAACAGCAGGGCAGCAGTGCATGAGAAACCCCTGACAAACTTCCTGTTGTATGAGGCTAATCCCAGGAAACTTTTCAGCTGCCTCTAGTCGGTGGGTGCAGGCCAGTCTCAGATAGCTTGTACCTTATCAGCAGCCATGCTTATACCCTCTCTGCCCAGCCTGTGCCCGAGAAATATCACCTCCTGCTGCAGGAAGTAGCACTTCTCTGGGTGGAGTTTGAGGCCTGCTGCAGCAATACGCTCAAAGACATGGCACAGTGACTGGAGGGCTGTCTGGACGGTGGCGCCATGGCAGAGAATATCGTCAAGGTACACTACACACTCACTTCAGGGAATGCCTGACAGCACCCTGTCCATCAGTCTCTCAAAGGAAGCTGGCGAGTTTCACAGGCCAAATGGAAGCACTGTGAACTGCCAGTGTCCCCGGCTGGTGCTGAATGCTGTTTTCCCAGAGGGCCAGTAAGCTTAAAAACCTGTGGGCTGTACTGAGGAAGGCAGTTGAGCACAAACCTGTGACTGATCTTGAAAGAAACTGCTCATAGGAAGGTTCCAAAATCTCTCCAAATGTGTGCCTTAACCTTGTCAGAGAGTACTGGAAAAGACACATATCTATGCCAGAGGTGGTTGCACAAAGTGTTTAACCAGGGGTGATGATGATTATGATACCTAAATCTTGGCAAATGTTCATTTTCTGTTCAACTTAATTCAATTACATTTTATGTGTGTTGCGCTTATAACAGAAGAACTGTGACAAATACACTTATCAGAGCAAAAATGGCAGTGCCCAGCCTAATCCCCAAAATGGCAAATGAGGCAAGAAACTCTGAGGGGAGAAAAATCCTCAAACAGTGCTGTGAAAGATAAAAACTCCCCAGAGGGAAGAAATATCTGGAGGAACCTGGCTATAGTGAGGGAGCCCATCCTTCGCTGGCAAGTGAAAAATGTTGGTTGATTGAAGGAAATAAAATTTTTTTAAAACATCCAAGTAGCAGTGTCTGTTGCTCCAGGAAGTGGCGAAGCAAGGAAAGGGCAGAACTGCATCAGGACCACATCAGAATAGCAGGAACTAGCAACCACACAGTGAGGGACAGGGCTTGAGTGGTCCATGTACTCAGTTTTCAGGAGGGAAAGATCCCCAGAAAATGACACAAAAAAGGGTTTGCCACTTGATAAATCTACTGCATGCCAAATAAAATCCTGTCCTGTGTCAGGTTCCAAGTTACACGAATGAGTTATAACTCTGGCGCAACTTTCCAAATTTATGTATTCTAGAAACAGTCAACACTCTTCCATTCACTTTTTGCACCACAGAGGCCCAGCATTCACACCAGACTGTAAAACTGATGTGCCTCTATACTTTGCACAAATAACTGGTACGACGTGGATTTACTGAACACTAGCCACCAATACCATGTGGACCTTCCAGGTGACGAAGACTGTTGCAAGCTCCACTGTCACCATTAAGGCTACTCGGTGCCATTGGTTCCACATGGATTTACTTGACACTGGCCACCAGTACCATGTGGACCTCCCCGGTGATTACAGCTGTAGCTAGCCCCACTGGCATCGTTAATGCGTGCTCAGTGCGTATGGTTCCGCATGAATTTCCTTGAAACCGGCTACCAGTACCACGTGGACCTGCTCATAGACTTGGCCGTAGCCACTTTCACCAGCCCCAAATTCAGTGCTGTGAAAAAGTATTTGCCCCCTTCCTGATTTCTTATTTTTTTGCATATTTGTCACACTTAAATGTTTCAGATCATCAAACAAATTTTAATATTATACAAAGATAATCGAGTCAGTACAAAATGCAGTTTTTAAATGATGATTTCATTTATTAAGGGAAAAAAGCTATCCAAACCTACCTGGCCCTATGTGAAAAAGTAATTTCCCCCCTTGTTAAATCATGAATTAACTGTGATTAACCACATTTTTTGAGTTCAATTTCACGAGCCACACCCAAGCCTGATTACTGCCAGACCTGTTGAAACAGGAAATCCCTTAGATAGAACCTGTCTGACAGAGTGAAGTTGGCTAAAAGATCTCAAAAGTGCAACACACCATGCCATGAACAGATGAGAAACAAATCATTGACACCTATTCGTCTTTAAAGGGTTCATTTTAATTTTTAATTTTTTTTTCCGAAAATTTCAATATTTTTGATTTTCACATTAAATAAATAAAGGAATGAAGTGAGATGCCAGTAAACCCCAAGAATCTATGTTTTTCCTCTGCCTCAATTGTTACTTGTGACTTGAAATGCAACTTACGGAAAATCACAATTTTGACTGATTTTCAACCTTGTGGCATTCATAAAATCATTAATATTCATCTGATTGACTTGAAATTTGGACTGAAGTTGTATCTGTTGGAGATCTATGAAATGACTTAGGATTTACTAAATAGGTGCATCACTAGGGGGTTAATTTTGAAAATGAAGCAAGTTGATGATAGCGATTTTCGTTAAATATTCCTAAATGTTCCAAACAAAAAAATCCTATGTCATTTAATAGAACTATCTTAAGCCTTTCATATGAGACCAATTTGAGTAAAATCTGACTATGGGTTATTGAAATATCAGTGTCACAAAATATTTTCAGATTTTGTCATTAAAGTGCCGTTTCCATGACAACCATGTAAATTTTTTATCAAAATACTACATTTTATGAGGTTAAAATCATGTTGAGTTTGCTTATTTCTTAGTTTTTTACATTATTATGGTTATTTCTACACTTTACCTTGAAGACCCCTGAAAACCATTCTGCAAAGAAGAGTGGGCCAAAATTCCTCCACAATGATGTGAAAGACTCATTGCCAGTTATCGAAAATGCTTGATTGCAGTTGTTGTCGCTGAGGGTGGCACAACCAGTTATTAGGTTTAGGAGGCAATTACTTTTTCACGTAGGGCCAGGTAGGTTTGGATAGCTTTTTCCCTGAATAAATGAAATCATCATTTTAAAACTGCATTTTGTATTTACTCTGGTTATCTTTGTCTAATATGATAATTTGTTTGATCTGAAACATTTAAGTGTGACAAGTATGCAAAAAAAAAAAAGAAATCAGGTAGGGAGAAAATGCTTTTTCACAGCACTGTAGATATACAAAAGTATTGATAAAAGAGGTATGTTTTGAGCCTACACTTGACAAAAGTGTGTGTCTCTGAAGCCTGAGCTTGTCCAGGGAGGTTGTTCCATGAAATTGGATCTTTGTAAGGGAAGGCCCTGCCTCCAGTTGTAACTCTGGAAATATTTGGAATTTTCCAATATTCAGCACCATGTGAACAAAGTAATTTTGGAGGGGAGTGAGAATAAGATGGGCACAAAGATATTCTGGGGCCAAGTCATTTAGAGCAAGTCAAAACTCTTAAAGCAACATTCTGAACTTGTGGAAGGTGTTTTAGGGCAGAGTTGGTGCAACCAGATAGTAAAACGTTACAGTAGTCCAGCCACTAGGTCATAAATGGGTGAACCATTTTTTCAGCATCCTGAAGGGACAACGTTTTTATTGGTTTAGATATGTTTATTAGATGGAAAAAATCCACTTTCACTTTTATAATGTTAATACGAGCATGGAGAAAGTGTTATGAATCAAAGGTGACTGGGAGGTTGTTCACAACAGCTTTGGCAGAAACAGGGAGGCCATCTAAGTTGAAGACTTAAGGAATGTGTCACTGAGCGGTTTCGGACCAATTACCAAAACTTCAGTCATATCTGAATTTACCCGTATTCGCAGAAGCCAAATATGGATATCTATGTGTTAGGCCTACCCAATTTAAGGCTTTATCATTCAAGATCTGAGCTTCATAGAGGGGGTGGAAATGGCTGAACTTATTTAAGATACTTGTAGCATTTAGAATTCCATCATATTTCACTTACTTTTCATTGCACTTGGGAGGGCCACAAACACAAAAAAAAAATTCACAAAAATTCAGCAATGAAATTATTTTAAAAAATAATGCTGAGAATTGAAAAATGGCTGGGAGTAAAAACAATACATTTCTGGGATCAAAACTCCTTGACTAAAAGTCTACTTCATGTGACAGTGCTTTTCAAAATTATCTGCCAAATTAGACTGCTATCCAAGTGGCTCTCCATGCTGTCAGAGCCCTCATCACTGATATGCCACTAAAAAACCGTGAGACTCACCTCATATGCGTGAGAGTTGACAGGTACGCAATTTTGAATGACAGTGATATAAATGCACCAAATTACGCGTCCAAATGAATGATTCTCATCTTACCTAAACAGGGAGAACTAGAAATGGTTAGTGGACAACAAAGTGAACGTTTTGGAATGGCCAAGCCAGAGCGCCAACCTCAATCCTACCAATAATCTGTGGAGAGAACTGAAGACCAAGGTCATGGCAAGGAAACCCTTAAACCATACGGATCTGGAAAAGTTTGCCAAAGAGTAGTGGGCCAAAATCCCCGTGGAAACGTGTAGAAACCTTGCGATCAACCACAGGAAGTGTTTGGAGGCTGTAATCATGAATAAAGGCTTTGCCATCAATTACTGAGAAAAGGGTATGAATAATTCTGGACATGGCATTTTTTGTCAAATAAAATACCAAAAAGTATTGTATTTCTTGAAAAATTGTTTACTGTACTTCTTACAGCCTTATGTCAACTTACTGTGTCATTTCTGCGAGAATAAATTTGATTTCTCAAAAAAAAAAAAAAAAAAAAAACAAAAAATTGGTAGAGGTATGAATAATTTTCGGCGCGACTGTCTATCTGTTTGTGTATATATCCGGTCCGACCCATAACCTGTCTGTGCAGATGTTGATGCCAGCGGACATGGAGCTGCTCTATTTATGCACGCAGTTACACTATTCTTTCACCAGATGGCACACCCGGACCAGTTATTGAATATTCACCAGCAAGCCGCCCTCGAACACTGTTTACAATATTGGCGAGTTCAGTCCCAACCCTGAGCAATTCCAAAAATGCTCTCTTGCGACTGAAAAATTTGTTGTCCTCTGTAGCAACCACTTCATCTATACTGAGCCAGTGATTGTCAAATTAATAGTTAAGAAAAATCGGTTTTCTGAAGCAAAAATTTGACATGATATTCATACTGTTATTCTTCTATCACTATCATTTATCTTCTATCGTTTCCCTCATGCGGAGGTACTTCTGGGCCAGGACGCAAACGCGCAACCACTGCAAATCCATAGTACCCCCGGACACTCCGTCCGGTGCTACAATAATGTCTTTTTGTGATTTAAAAAAAATCACTATCTAGTTTTTACATTGTATTTTTAGTAATTCAAAAAGGCATATATCTTAAAATGACGGAGCCCAGTGACAGCATCAAATGAAGCCGTTATTTTGCAACAAATCTAACTTTTTAATGCTATTATTTTAGGTGTGTCCACAACATAATTATGTAATATAACCATTTATTTTAATTGCATTTCCATTATTTACAGTTGTGTTAAAAATAAAAACAGCAGTATGGTAAAAGTGTGAGTAAAGTGCAAATATTTTTGATAGCCTTCAGTTCAATATTTCAAATGTCGTGGAAACATGACACATTCAATTCTGAATCAAAGCATTAACAAATTTTATCAAGTCAGTGTTATTCTTTTACAGGAGGCAAAGAAAAAGAATATTAATCTGTTCAAAAAATAGCAGTGTCAACAATTTTCTCTTCAAACTCAAACACTCAATTAAAGCTGCAGTTGGTAAGTCTTATAAAAGTAACTTTTTGTCATTTTTGCTCAAACTGTCACTGTGAACAGACAGTATTACATAAAACTAGTACTCTGTAATTAAAAAAAGGCTCCTTTGAACCCACCTACTGCTCCTACTGCAATTTAGCAGAATCGTTCGGACAAGAGCCATTGATATTCTCAGAGTTGCGACACTCCCTTTGACTCTCGTGTACAAAAAAAAAAAAAATGGCGGCGCACTTCCGGGTACTGGGAACTTACAATAGTTCCAAAAGAGGATTCTCGCAGCTTCGTACCAATTCACTTACATTGAGACAACAGCGACGGTAAGCAATAGAATATTGAAGTCTTATGATTCACGAAATGTATATATCATATCAGTGGTCATGTATCATTTATAATCTCCAGTAGTGTTCGGCACGATGATATATAAATATATTTTAAGTCTGAAGAAGTTGTGATTATTTAAGCTCATGTTCTTTGCTTCTAGCTTAGCTTGGTCAGCTGTGGGAATTCAGTCATGAACTCTATGGAGTTTCTATTTCTATCTCTCACAAAACCGACATAAATCACGACGGTAAATGATGGGATGAAGTGCCTTTGGCTGGTTTCGGTTAAGTTTTTTTGCTTAAAAGTTAGCTTTGACAATTTTGACGTGCTCTTACCTAGCCTAGGTTGATCATCTGTTTTAAGTTTAATCACGAACAGTTGCGGAGTTTCTAACTCCGTTTAGCTCTCAATAACCTTTTCATAAAATTGGATGAAACCACAAGTTAGGACGTTGACGACCTACGTGTCACGCATCATGTTTTAGCTAGCTCTTTGAAATTGCATCTGTCAATTTGCATTTGCCATGCCAGGCGCTGTTAGCTTTCTAGCGATCTTGCTGTAGTCAGCTAGCTGTATTATATGCCATGTTATATTTCGCAAAAAGATGGTCTTTTAAATGATTTACTCTTGAAGAGATGTGGTGGCTGTGGTTAGTCTATATTACTTTTCTGTGCTTATTTTATTGTGTCATGTAGGCTTACCATTCATACATCTGAGTAATTACACTTATTTAAGTTGTCACCACATCACTATAAAAGCATTACCTCCATAAAATGTATGTAAATAATGTAATTCATTAAGAGAAATACGTTTGCGGCAATTGTGTGCGGTGTAATTTAATATTTACCGTTCAGTAACGCAATCGCTGCTGTCTGTCCCATAGGAGATCATGACAGCGCGGCGTTTGTTTGGAACTATAGCGCTTCCCCACAAACCACGTGACCACTGAAGCAACGAAGTCAATTAGTGGCGCCACTCTGAGTTATTTATCGCGCTGGTTCGGACCGACCAAAAAGAACCAGTCAGAGCCAGGATGGTGTCTGACAGCCGTCAAACAGTGCACATGAACGCGCTGCGGACAGCCTCCTCCCCCTTCCTCCTCAGTTCACGCCAGTGCTCAGTCAAGCTCAAATTTCCGAGAGAGGGTTCAGGAGCTTAGAGAAACTAAAGGCGCAACAACAGCCATCAGCGAGGAAAAAAATACCGATACCTCAGTTACCGACAACAGCATACACGGCTAAGACAAGTAAGAAGAGGAAGCCAGAAGAAAAAAAAAACAAAAAAGAAAGAATTAGACAAAGCCGGGATAAAACCAGAGTGAACATCGGAGTGGCTTTTTCAGAGGTGGAGGAACTCCGTGATCTGGAAGGATTAAAAACGGACGCAGAGTTGGCGACTTTTCTGCTTGACAGGTAAACCCTTGCTTTATTCGTTGGCTCATTTTTGCTCCGCAATGCTCTGCAAATAAGCGAGTTGGCGTCGCTCGCATGCACAGCTGCTACTTACCCCAGCCCTAACTGGTATCAATTCATTTTCGCTCTGCAAATAAGCGAGTGAACGTCGCTTTCAAGCACAGTCGCTGTTCGAATAGCCAGCGTCTTGTAATTGTTACAGTACTCAGTAGTGCATGTGATGTTACTGTGATGTTGCAGTTGAGCTAATGTTAGCTTGTTTCCGATGCTAGGACTAACGTTACTGGCGTCGTTTTATTAGAAAGTAGCAGAAAATATCTTTATGAAGTGACCTGGCAGTCTTATTGGTTGTGTTGTCCTCATAAATATGTGTAACGTTTCTGTACTCTCACAGCTAAATGCTGTCATACATGGTTTACTGGCCATTCAGCAGGATTCACAACCATTTCTGTGCTCAAAAAAAAAAACGGGTAACTTACTGAAATAAGTGTGTGCTGGGTTTTTACTGAATACATACTGCTGTAGATTACTTTTCGTGTCGACATGATTTATTTCTGCTCATTTGTTGGCCAGCAATGTTGACTGTTCACAACAGTAATGTCTAGCCTCGGCAACTTGGCCGTTTTCATAATGTGAACTTGCAAAATCTCTCCAGTCGCATGAATAGCAGCTCGCCTGCCTTCGCATGCACGGCAGCTTCCTCTGGGGGAGGGTCTTAGGGCAGGAGTGCAGTGGAGAGGGAGGGGGAGGGATCTGAAAGTTTTGTTTTTTCAAATTTTCATGCTAAGTCCTCTCTCTCCTCATAGTTACCAACTGCAGCTTTAAACTCAAGATTTAACTTCATTTTAAATTACTGCTGTAATATTTAGTGGCATAAGCATTGTTTTTGATGACTGCTGCGCATCTGCGTTGCATCGAGTCCACCGACTTCTCGCACCGAGAAACAGATATTTCAGCTTAGAATGAACAAACTACATGCCACAGTTCCTGTGAATTTTTGAGTTTAGCTTCAGAAACTGCATTTTTACTGTCACCCCGCAAATTTTCAATGGGGTTGAGGTCGGGGGATTGAGCTGGCCACTCCATGACATCAGTCCAGTTTGTCCGGAACCAATATCGAGGGCTGACTGCAATAAGCAGTTATGTCCAATATATAATATCTGGACATAACTGTTTATTGCAGTCAGCCCTCGATATGTCGCTACTTACGAGTGTGTTTGTGGTCATTTGCATGTTGAAACACCAATTTCAGGGTCATTTCCTCTTCGGCATGTGGCAATATAATCTCTTCAAGTATTTTGATGTCTTCAACCTGATATACGTATAATCACTGGTATACGATACATAGGCCCAACACCATGGGATTGTGAGTAAATCCAAGTTTTACTAGGAACAAATATTATGACCCTCGTCCAAAAGAAGCAGATCCGATGTTCGTATTAAAAAGCAGGAAAGTATTACATGAGCCAGCAAGGAAACAAAATCCTAAGAAATGTTCATTGAAACACTGTTTATAGCATTACTTTTGCATATATTCAAATTTGTGTGTAAAATAAGTTTTGACCTCTGATTGCTTGCAAGCAGTTGTGTGCCATGTTTGGCACTGTGGATTGGATTATTCGAATTCCCAATGGTCGTGGGGTCTCGCCCTCTTCTCTCCAGTGGACTAGTGGAAAATCCCCAAAGGTGGAGCTGCCTGCGGTCATCAACATATGGGTCAATGACGTGACATTGTCCGAGTGCACTACTTTGGTGTAAAATAATTTTAAATGATTCATAATAAGCATCATTTTATTCTATAAAACCTGTTTAATTTGAACATGTTTCCAGTTTATCATAAAAATGATATATATTTTATGTTTTGCCATCTCAAACCCTCAAAGTGTCAGGTGGCACAACCGTCCGAGCAAGTTAAAACTCTGTGAAATGTATTAAATATGTAATTTAAAAGATGATTTAATATAATATTAATATGGGGGCATAATTTTATATTGAAAACCTTTCAAATAAACAAAGTTTAATAGTTTAATTGTTCTTAAATTGTTTGGAAAACCAAAATACCCGCCCCCTACAAAAAAGAATCCATAAATTTCTTTTAATACCCAGCTCAATTACTAAATGGTAATGTTTTAGGCAGAGTAGACACTCTCAGGTATACTTACTAAAAAAATCACTTAGAAAAAAGAGGGAAGTGTGTTTTTTTTCAAGAAACTTTTGGTTGCGCCACCTGACATTTTTTGGCTGGTGAAATTGCAAATACAGTATAAAACTGTACTAAAACCCTGTAAATGTTGTGCATCCATTAAGACTTGTTTAAACACACTCTTCCAACTTCAAATAAATGTATTCTGTACATTTTTAAAGATTTATTTTAAAAAAAAAAAAAAGATTTTTAAAAAACATGTTATTTGTCATTGACCCATATACATGTGAGGTGGCCTAATACACAAATCTGTCTCTCCACTGTATTCAAAGGCACAAATTTCTGTTTCCCCGCAGTCCCTCCTTTTTGGCACAACATGAATTCCATGGTGGAGCCAATTTCATAGTTAAGCTTTTTTTGGTCATTGCTCAAGGTGGGGGCAAAAACCTGGAAAAATTCAGGAAAAATTCCCTCACGTCCTCCCTAACGTGCGAACGAGGTATACTCCAAGAACATGACTGTAAGGGAAAGCCCATCGCTAGCTAAATAATAAACGAAAAAGAAATAAAAACGGACAGACATTGGTGCGTCATGTAAAGCTGAATGTGGTATCAGTTCACAAACAACAGCCAGTTCTGTCAGCATGTGTGGCTGTTGTGTACTAGTTGCATGTAAACATTATTATCCATGGCACAAGTCCTTTTGAATTCTACAACAGCGAGCAGCATGATGAGTGACATTGTTGTGGTGGTGAAGGGTTGCAGCAAGGCTTGGTGGGTTGTCTTGTACAGTAATCTTCTTGCACAGGAGTTTGTGGCAGTGTGGTCCAGAAGTTAGGTGTCCTGTCCACAGCAGTGTGGTCCAGTGCAGGTGTCCTCTCTGGCGTATTAGGGAGAGAATACAATGTGAGGATATTATTGAAGTACATCTGATTCATTACAGCTTGGATCTATATTATGACTGCTGTTGGAGTCCTGTTATAGTGAACAAGTTGCGCTGTTTCTTCCTCTTTTTACCACAGATTAATTGTATAAGAATGAACTTCACACCTTTAATTAATGAGACTAGTATACCTAATCCCAGTATAATCAGAAAAACGTATTCAACCACGATTTTACCAAGGTTACCCAAATAATTAGGCAACCAATCAAGAAAATCAGATCTTGCAGGTGATATTTCATGTGCTACTCATCAACATTGTTGATTTTGGTCATCCTGATTATTGGGAATATAAGAACAACATTCTGTACCAATGACTTTACATGCTCCACCCTGAGCAGGAAGAATATAGTCCATCACTAACAGCTGTTAATTGCGGTGCGCATGTGGAGAAGCAACCTGCGGCTGCGGTGCGGACATGGTGTACATCTTGTACTCGCGCAGGTCACTGGTTTCTATCGCCTCGGAACGTTCGCCAATTGTAATTCAATGGGGTCGTAAATTAGCGTTTCAAAACAAGTGCAGCCGACACTGTAGTTTTACTGTTTCTGGGCATATTCTCACATAGTGGGTACAGCACAAAATGACACACTAACAGAAGAAAAAATGTATGCTTTTTCGTCATTACTCAACTGATAGGAGAGTGGGCTGACTAGCGAGGAGTAGGCTACACAAAGTTATTGACTAGATTGAAACACATACAATGCCTCAAAGCAGAGACCATGGTTCCGCTGGATCTTTCCGTGAAATCAGAATTAAAAGTTGTTTCAGAATATGGTACATGGTATAACTTCGTATTGCTCTAATCAGCTTGTAGGAGCATGTTAGCAACTGCAATACAATGTTATGGTACATGGTAAAACTTGATCGGCTATTAGAGACATGTAATGCTAGCAAATGGAATACACCAAATGGCGTGTTGGCCCTCGACAGCTCTGACATTGGTAGAACTAAATTATCGAACAAATAAGATTTAAATACTTACAGCCTGGGGTTCAAAATCATCAGTTGGATTTCAGCGTGATGGGACGGCACCAGCAGCTAGCTTCCGTTGCTTCACAAACCCAGCATCATGTAGCCCCTTGTTAAAAAAGGATTAGTTTGTGAAGTGCTATACGCAAACTAACGCAGCAGTGTTCACGTTGTCCAATTGGTCATGGAAAACAAATTGGATCCACTTTTCCAGAATGTCCTTTTTTGGGAAACGAAAACAGAACAAGTTTTCCCTCGCAACCGAATACACACTTCCTTTGAGCCATGTTGTCTACTACTAACTGAGGCAGGGACGTTGAAACTTCATTCAAGGTGGAGGGGGAAGGTGCATCAACAAAGGGGCAGGGCGTGTCTAACCTGGTGATCGGTAATTGGCCGTGCCTCCTTCAGCCAATTTAACTTAGAAGCGCAATAAATGACGCCGAAAGCTCGTGATGAAACCCCAAAGAAGGTTTTAGAAAAAAGACCTGGGCACGAAATTTTTTGTATGTGTACATCCGGAATACTGCTTTTCCTATAAATAGCTAAATTGATCACCCACGGCTTTAAAAATCACCTACGTGGTCCGGTAAATGGGCACACGTCTATATATGACCGTATTAAGCCGTTAAAAGCCTGAAAAATCATATGTCCACTTTAAAGTTGCTCAAAAATTTTACTCTGTGCTCTGCGGTAGCATATTTTAAGGACTGTAAAAAACTTAATTTCAAAGACAGGGATTTGGTATTGCACATACAGCTTCCCTTATATGTTGTGTATTTTGTATTCTAATTCTACCCCTCTCTTATGAATAATGTAGAAAAAATTAATGCTTGAAAATGAAAAAAATAAAATTTGTGCTATTTTTAAAATTTTATACCAAAAAAAATGACACCATCCACCAACATCAAATTGACTGTTTTAGAAAGATTAGATGCCTGTTATTAACATATCCAAAATTTGTGCTGGTGTTCTGCTTTATTTTCTCAAAATGTGATTTTTGAAAATATGGTATTTTTGTGGATGCACAGCATTTGATGGCATCGTAGGCATATTCAAACATTATTTTATAAAATGCACTTAGTTAACGATAGAAAGCTCAAACTCAAGGAAATGCTTTATTTCATAAATGTTGACTTACACTTGAATTATAATCCATATACAGTTTTCAGAAATATATAGAAATACTGCAGTCCCAACATCAGTGGAAGATCAAACTTGTTACAAATCATTAATTAAAATTATTGTATCAATGAACATTTACATCCAAGTGGAAAAAAATAACCTGTATGCTTCAATTAGTAATAATCTGTGTTAAAAAGAGTTTTTGACAGTCCTGCAGAATTGGAAATAATGAAATATTTTCAATGACCAGTTTGTAGCAGTTAGCACAGATAATACACAAATTATTTGAACTCTTTCATGAAGTTTTCAAATACTTTGGTGTCCTGCTCCTTGAGTGCATATCCACGTCCTGTTGTAGTGCTTGGAACTTCAATCTTGGCAATGATATGTTGCACAGGTACCCAGCATAGGTCTTCATTCCAGGGCCAGAAAAAACTTTTTGCTGGGCCGTGTGGATGCATGAACTGCTCAGGCAAGTTATAGCTTCTGCATGACCAAATATGTTTCTAAACTTACAGCTTAAAAAATGTAATAATTAATTTGTTCTATTTTATAGGTTGAAATATTAAAAAAATAAATAATTACAAAGCGTGTAAGTATGTGTGTGTATATATATATATATATATATGATAAATCATTTAATCTGTGATCAAATAAAATGGCATTCTTAAAACATCCTCTGTAAGACACTTCTGAATTCAAAATATACTTGAATTTTTGGCCCTGTTAAGGTTGTAATATTTAAATATCTAAACACTGCACATGGGTCATTCTTCAAGTGTAAGTTAACATTTATGAAATAAAGCATTTCATTTGTGTTTGAGTTTTCTATCATTAACTATGTGCATTTTGTAAAATAATGTTTGAATATGCCTTTGATGCCATTAAATGCTGTGTGTCCACAAAAATATAACTGTGCATTTTATAAACTAATGTTTGAATATGCCTTTGATGCCATTAAATTCTGTGTCCACAAAAATACCATATTTTCAAAACTTTATTTTGAGAAAATAAAGCAGAACACCGTCACAAATTTTGAATATGTTAATAACAGGCATCTAATCTTTCTAAAACGGTCAATTTGACGTTGGTGGATGATGTCATTTTTTTTTTTTTTTTTTTCATTGTCAAGCCTTAATATTTTCTAGATTATTCATAAGAGAGGGGCAGAATTAGAACACAAAAGACACAACATATATGGGAAGCTGTATGTGCAATACCAAATACCTGTCTTTGAAATTAGGCTTTTTACAGTCCTACAAATATGTTACTGCAGAATGCAGAGGAATATTTTCAAGCAACTTCAAGCACACAGAAATATATGATGAACTAATGGGACACCTTTATAAGTCCATATTCCTCAAGTTAGAGTAGCAGATTTTCACCCCTGAAAATTTGAAGGACTTAGCTGAAATACTTTTCTAGACAAGCCATGTGAAAGTGGCTCCTCAGAAATCGCTGCTCAAAAAGGGCTGGAACTTGGTTGCAAAAATATTTTTTTATGACAAAACTATTAGGAGTTGAGAGCTAAAATTTTGGATTTCTCCTATTAGGAGGTGAATGCACCTGCTGGAATTTTTTCAGCCAAATCTGAGATGGTCAAGTGGGAAGTTTCTTTGAAATTCGGACATTTGACATGGAATGACCCTAGTGCCAAAGATGTTTCTGATGTCTTTTGTTAAGCCCAAAAGAAGGTTCAAATTAATGGTCTACCCATCCTCACAGGTGTCTGGTTATTAATGTTAATCCACTGTACAAACAGGAAAAAATTAGCCCACACCCAACTTTGGGAGCAAATATCTCGAAAAACCAAAAAAGTGCCAGACTAAATACCTCAAAATTTTTCTCACCTTTAAAGTCTGAAAAGGAAACGGGTAAAATGAATTTAGCACTGGTCTGGTTTTAAAATTAAAATAAGCCTGAATTTGTAAAAATATTTTCTCCCGTTGTACACAAATTTCTTGTTATTGCGCATATACATGATCACCAGGTGGCACTTTCACATTTTAACTCTTTCAACCCCAGATATTCTAGCATCACTATACCCTTCAACCCCACAGCCCTCTGTAGAGGGCTGGTCATTATCTGGACATTGTATCTTACTGTTATCTCTGGAATCCCATTAAATGTAACCTGATATGTTCCAATCAATTAGTCAGATTGTTCGAATTTTCCCTACAGGAATTTGGGGTTGAAGGGAATATGTTGGTCAGCCCTCTGTAGAGGGCTGTGGGGTTGAAGGAGTTAAAGATTTGGGTATCCCAGTGTCAGATACAATCATAACTTGTTTGGCACATTGAAGCAGTTACCCACAATATTCCTTCAAAAATTGGGATTTTTCCTTAAAAATGCGCAATTTCGTACCTGACTTGTCCACTTCTAGGTGGCACTGTAGCCATATCGATAAAAATTGTGAGCTCAAACTCTGGGATTTCCTGTTACACATGTATGGGCACCATTCTGCCAAATTTCATGCAATTCTGAGATGTCAACTCCACTACCAGTGCCACTCTCTCGGAAGATGGCTCATAATATACATTTGGAGTGGCCTAATACACAAATCTGTCTGTCCCTCCACTGTATTCAAAGGCACATATTTATCTGTTTCCCCACAGTATGAAAAACATCCCCATGGCATGATTTTTTCAACACCATTTTTCACTGTCTTCACAGTGTCCTGTGGCTTGAATTCAGAACCAAGGGGTCGTGTGACATACTGTCCACGACCACTAGACCCAAAAAGACAATTTTACTCATCAGTCCACAGAATGTTACGCCATTTCTCTTTGGGCCAATCATGTGTTCCTCGGCAAATTTTGACCGATTCTGCACATGCTGTCTTTTCAACAATGGTGCTTTATGGGGGCTTCTTGCTGATAAGCTTAGCTTCTATCACATGACTGTAACAGCATTTTTGGGTAATTTTATATCATCTTTGATTTTTCTGGAGGTCCGCACTGGACTCCGCACTACTATTATTTTGAACACTCCCCTTTCAATGATTGAGCAGTGTGCATCTCATGACATTTGGGTCTGTTGCTTTTCTGTTACACTGCTACACCTATAAGTAAATTATTTGCCATGCAGAAATATCATTACTACTAATAACAGTGGTTCCTGAGGTTATTGATTTTGCACTGCTATTTTTTTAAACACAACTGTAGTTCTTCAGGTCATCCCAAAGTGCTATACGGGGCACCCTCTGGTTTCAACTTGTACTACAAATGTTCTCTCTCTCTCTCTCTCTCTCTCTCTCTCTCTCTCTCTCTCTCTCTCTCTCTTTCTCATGTATATATATATCTCTGCAGAGGAAGCAGATTACACTGCGTTCGAGGCAGACTCTTCGACCCGCAAGAAAACTGTCCTTTCGGCTGTGCTCCTGAGGGCTGACAACAACCGCAAAAAGCCGCCAGTGATAATCAGCCTCCCACGTGACTTCCGACCTGTGTCCTCAATTATCGATGTGGACATCTTGCCAGAGACGCACCGGCGAGTCCGCCTCTACAAGCACGGCCAGGAGAAGCCTCTGGGCTTCTACATCCGGGATGGGTCTAGTGTACGCGTCACACCTCAGGGCCTGGAGAAGGTTCCAGGTATCTTCATTTCACGCATGGTCCCAGGTGGTCTGGCAGAAAGCACAGGGTTGTTGGCTGTCAATGACGAAGTGTTGGAGGTGAATGGCATTGAGGTGTCTGGGAAGTCGCTCGATCAGGTGACGGACATGATGATTGCAAACAGCCACAACCTAATAATCACTGTCAAGCCAGCCAACCAGCGCAACAACGTGGTGCGAAATAGCGGGGCGTCAGGCAGCTCAGGTTGTTCTTCCGACAGCGGCAACAGTCGCTATGGTTACGCCATCCCTGCTGGGGCCTCCACTGCAGGCCCCACGCATATTATACAGAACTTTGAGCCCAACGAGCTGGAGAGTGACGAGGACGAGGAGGACCTGGTGATCGATGCTGGGGGGGAGGCCCTGCCCATTCCCCATGCCCCTTCCAGCAGCAGCTTGCCATCACTGCTCCGATACGAGCCCCACCTGGGCTTCCACTCCAACGGCATGTTGGCTACCAGCAGCAGCACAGGCTCGCTGAGCGTGCCTAAGAAGGACCCACCAGTGCTTGAGGAGGACGGGACAGTTATCACGCTGTAGAGACACGTACATGCATTATAATTATCTGCAAGCTCTCGTTTCTCTAGATTAGAAACAGGGTGTTAGAAATAGACAAAAATACAATGAAAGAGCTATATGTACACTGATTATATTGACAATCCAGTATCTCCCTGATAGTTCCGACTGAAGTCCTCTACATTAGCCATGTGATTGCGGCATGCAAATTGTAATGAACAGTTGCTTACATTGAGTAAATTACTATGCTATGTATGACCGAGGAAATGTAGGGTCTGCAATAATTTAATTCTGGGTGATGACACAATTAAGGACCATGGGTTTTAGTGTCTGACTGATATTTTCTACTGTTATTTTCATGTTCTCTTCTTGTTTTATTATACCAGGAAGAAATTATATATTTTATAATGATAAACACTTATTCTAAGCGATTTCACTTTAATTTTGAAAATTTGATTATTTGCACTTCTCTATTTCACTTGGACATAAGTAAGCATTTACAGACAATTGTGTGGTTTCTCCACATCGTTTCCTGTCTCTGGGTTGCAAGCTACTTTTCATCCCAAGCATAATGATCAAAGGTCAGTGAATTCAGGTTCTGAACTTCAATATGAAAAATGCATCCATATATTTGGTGAATCTCTCATGTCTAACTCCTTGTTAGTTTTGTTTAGGAAAGTTCTTGCTAGTTTTTATGTTTTTGCCCCAGAACAAGTTATTTTGCCTTTTTAAATTGGATGACTTGGGCTTTAAATTAGATGATGATTGAGTACATTCCCCTGTCAGAGGGAATTTGATTCAATTCCCATGGCACAGTATGTTCTCACTCTGGCAGTCTGATTCACCTAATCACTTATGTGGACACACAAGTGATGGCCGTAGACAGACTCGATGGTTTAATGGTCAAGCCTCAAGCAAAGATATAGAACCGCTAGACCAGAGGTGTCGATCTGGTCCGAAAAAAAAAAAAAAGGGCTGAGGGGCTGTAAGTTTTCATTCCAACTCAGCAGAAGCACACCTGATACAACTTACCAACTGTGCAGGTTGAGATCAGTTGATGAGATTAGTTGTATCAGGTGTGTTTCTGCTTGGTTGGATTGAAGACCTGCAGCCACTCGACCCTTTTACGGACCAGTTTGACACCCCTGCGCTAGACTGTTAAAAACTGAAAATGAAGCCTTTGTGGTTGCAATGTAAGGGGTGTAAAATTGCCAGTTGCATTCAATCTTTGCTTATATCCAGTCATGCGTGCATAGGAAAGCCTGGTCCTGCAGTCCCTTGTAATTAACTTTTCAAGGTGAAACCAATTTTTTTTTTCTTTTTCCGGGGATGACAGGTTTGCACATATTTCATTATTATTAAATATTAAATATGCTGTTGAGGATAGAATAGCAGGAGAACACAAGGGTCATTCCATGTCAAATCACGGAGTTTTTGAAAAGTTCCCATGGTGACCATCTCTGATTTTCATGATTTTTTCTGTAAAATACCTTGGGATATATCATGAAGCCATGCCTAGTCTCAGTAGGTCTTGAGAAATAAGCCCTCGACGTGGGGGGCCTATTGCCCCTTTTTTCGACTTGTGAATGATTTTTTTCATTTTGTTATATTTTTTATTGTATGAAAAAATGGGGCATATTTAATGCACTCCAAAGTGAAAAATGGCAAGAAGTACACTGCTTATGATGAAATTTTCTGAAAACCTAGGTAGAAATCTGCTTACCTGCCTGATTTCATTAAGACCTCTTGATTAGTAAGCTTCAAAAGCTTCAAAGTTGCATTAAAATTAAAACCTTTACCTATTGTCCCTTTTTTCAACTCATGAGTAAAGACTAGTGTAAAGACTTTGCAACTGAAACTTGGCATGTCTTCATAATATATGCCAAGGTATTTTATTTAACATTCATGAAAATATGTGATGGTTGCCATGGGACCGTCAGTGAGTTGACATGGAATGACCCACAACTTTTATGAGCCACTTAATGAATCCAGTATCGAAGTATCACCTCTGAAACGTTCAATGACTGGCAGTCCAACACCAATTGTCAAGAGACAGTGCCACCATAAACAGCTTAGGTAACCAGTAAGTAATGGAGGGCATTAGCATTTCCATTATGAGAGCAATCTTGTGACCTGATGGTTTTCCTTAACCATTCCTGATTCCCCACCCACTCAGGCACATGTATCTCCATGTGTTCAACGACTTGTTTAACCAAGGTGAGACCTAACACGCACATCCCTTCCCAACCACCTGATTAAAGAAGACAAGCAGATGTGAGGGGTTCTGCTGAAAGCAATTTCTCATTTTTTTCATCTCTCAATGAGCTCTGCATCAGTGACTGTAAATCTGGGCCTGTATTCACAAAGCATCTTATCTTACCGCTAGGAGTACTCCTAAGTCACGCTAAAACATTTTATGTAGGAGTAAAATCTTAATTGTTATTCACAAAGCCGCTGAGAGCAACTTTAAGTTAAGAAAACTGGTAACTCCTAGACTAGGAGTGGCTATGAGACAGGTGGAAGTAAATCTCCGTTGCTATGGATGACGTCAATTCTCATGCACGAGTCTTGGGACAATGAGCACGGTGATTGGTTGTTTGGTTACAGGGCAGCCCATTGAAAAAAATATCCCACATACAACCCATGGAGGAAAAAATTAGGAAATAGTCCAAGCGGCTGGTTTGTCCCATAAAATAATAACATGTTGAGCACTCCTGAAAATGCACTATGCGTAGTCCACACATATCACGCTCTAGGCAAATAAACATACATAGGAAAGAGATAGTTGTAAAAACGCCAATAGCATAAAACGAGTCAATAATAAAACGCGTCATTTGCCCCAATAATTACCAACTTATTACCCAATGAGAATATGTTGCGATCATTTAAATGTCAGGCTGTTCAAGTTTGTTTGCCCTAAACTGTCATGGATGAAAGTTCAAAAAGGACGCGAAAGCCCAACTAAAGCCACGACTAGTTACTGCTGCTGGCCCAGTTGGTGCTGGAGCGAAAGCATGTAATCAAAGGGAAATTTGGCTTGGGGGTGAACAGCAAATCCAAGCAGGATGAGTGGGATAATATCAGCCTACAGATCAATGCTGCATTCGCTCGGAGTCTCGGACGGCAGACGAATGCGAGAAGCGGTGGTATGGGCTGCAATCGCAGGGGAGGTCCGAGATTGCAGCCTATAAATGGGCTATCGTTCAAACAGGAAAGCATACTAAGCTTGGTTTGTTATTTATAGCCTACAATTTAAATTTGCATACAAAATATGACATAGGCTGGTATTATTATGATCTATTAAATGTAACCCTCACTCAACTGCTTAATAAAATAATTCATGAATAGCAGGAGGAGGTACAGCACCAAAGCCACTGTCCCCGAGCAAGTGGCATCCCACGGGCACATAATGCCTGTCAAATAATTGGCATAAGCTGCTTTCCATTAAAATCACGAGTCGTCGCGTGGATCCTGGCCATTTCGCAACAATGTCCAAAATATTGTATTCGGCATCAAATACTATCTGGGTGTTGATGGAATGAACTTTTTTTCTATTTACAAATACCTCTTCATCTTGGGTCGGAGAAATAATTTGAATATGGGTCACGTCAATTGCACCGATGATACCGGGCATACCTGAGATGTGCATGAATTCAAGTTTGATTCTGTGTTGTTGGCGAATGTCCATTGGAAACCGGATAAACTATCGGATGATATGGGGTTCACAGAGCGCATTGATTGTTTGTTGAATTGAGCGACTGACAGATGATTGTGAAATCCCTAAATTGTCTGCGTTGCAAAGTTGCATTTTTCCGATGGCCAAGTAACTAAGTGTTGTCAAACATTTTATTTCGGGGCTTATTGGGTTGTTTCTCATGGTTGGAGACGTAATTCTCTCCCTCACCAAGTCAACAACAAATAAAATCCCTTCACGGTCGATCAGATATCTTTCCAACAACTGCGCATCATTCAGAATTTCCAAGTCTTTCCGATTCTTTGTCAATAGGTTTTAGCGAGTTAGGAGTCCTCTTGACTACTTTTAAGCTCTCCCAGACTTAGGAGCTACTTTTAGGCCTAAAATGCTTTGTGAATAACACTTAGTAAAAATAATTAGGAGTCCTAAATTTATGACTGACATGCCCATTTTTTTTTTTTTTTTTTTTTTTTTTTTTTTTGAGTTTCTCCTCAATCCGGGAGTTGGGACCTACTTTTAGCGCTAAGATGCTTTGTGAATGCGGGCCCTGATTGTTTCAAAATAACTTTGATCTGGAGATTACTGTGCCACCAGATCGTTGTTAATATGGCTCATCACTCCTCCCATGTGTTCTAAATGAACTCCCATGTCCTTGAGTCTCACTTATGGGAGGTCCTCTACGCATCTCCCATTGGTCACGTAGGGGCTTGAAAATCTGTTTGCTTCGGCTAATTTTTGTCATATGTGTGCGTGTGTATGTGTGACTGTAGAAAGTGAGGTTTAGGACTAAAGCTCTGCATCCCTGAGCAATTGACACCCAGGTCTAAAACGGCAACAAACGGTATTTTTTAACCGAGCCCGGGCAGTTTTGAGTGCAGTGAGAAGTTTGAGGGCGGGGGGCATGGATTCTTTTCAGCAGGTTTACCGGAGATGTATCATAAATATCACTGTCAGTTAGGTAATCTGCAGGGAGATAACCCCTGTTCTGAGTCAGATTACCTCCCCAAAGACGCAAACACAACCATGCATGCTGAAGACTGATTAGTCACCTAGTCTGATGGAGGTTTCAATCTTATGTGAGCCAACAGACGAGGAAAAAGGAAAAATTTTAATGTTTTTTAGAGCCAACATTAATTTTTGCCACAGTTTCAGGATTCTGATTGCAATGTGCAAGTTATTTTGTAATTATTTGTGGCTTACTGCTTAGCGTAGTGTGCTCTCAGAGTCCCCCCCTTAACCCATCTTTTGTGTGAACTCCAGTTCACTATTAAGCAGTCTTTTGAAGAAGTGCTAAAACGTAGTTTGCTCATATAATTTTGCTCGGGTACTCGAAGTATGCATTTGCAATAATGTTTTTTAAAGGATACAAAAAACTATAGTAAAGTTACATTGCTAAATAAAGTACATAATCTCTGATATCTAAAACTATAAGCCATTATTTAATTATTATTTTATTTATTTATTGTTACTTATTTATTTTCTGCACTGTGCAAACTGTGTGTAAATGTTGGGTATGAGACAGCTCAAGAAAGCTGCTATGTTTGCTCAGCTGGAAGAATATCCCTGCATCACTCGGGCTGTCTTTTGTATTAAAGGTAAAATGGTGAAAGGTCACATCAGTCAGGTTCGGATTGCCTGTTTCATTAGAACACCCAAAAGCAGCACATTATGGCATTTTTGAGGGTTTATTATAGATTTCCAGCAATGATCGGTCGTAACTCAAACAACTGGTATCTCTTAAAACATGATCAATGCAACTCTCAAAACTTTTATACTGTGACTCCAGAAACTCAAAAGACATGTCTAGCCGGTTTACGCCGGTTTTGCTACTTTGGCTTTTCACCACTGTACTTTCGCTACTACAGTTGCACTCAAAAGTTTGCATTCCCTGGCTGAATTTGTAAAATGGGTAACATTTTTTAAAGAAAACATGAATGGCCAGGCAAAACACATTTCTTTTATTTCTTGTTGGATTTATATCGAACTGTAAGTCATGTAGAATGGCACAATCATTAAATAAAACATGGCAATTAGGGAAAAAAAAAGAGAAGCCCTGTTCAAAAGTGTGGATACCCTTGGTTCTTAATTCTGCGTTATTGCCCCCTTTAGCATCAGTAACAGCGTGCAGTTTTTTTATGATAGTTGTCAGTGAGGCCTCCAGTTCTTTCAGGTGGTATAGCTGCCCATTCTTCCTTGCAAAAAGCCTCCAGCTCCTGCAAATTCTTTGGTTGTCTTGGATGAACTGCACGTTTGAGATCTTCTGAAATCGGCTCGATGATATTGAGGTCAGGAGACCAGAACCTTCACCTTTCTCTTCTGTAACCACTGGAGGATCAACTTGGTCAACTTTGGATCATTGTCATGCTGGAAAGTGCATCCAATGCGCAGCTTTTGTGCTGAAGAATGCAAATTGTCTGCCAGTATTTTCTGATAGCATGCTGCATTCATCTTGCCATCTTCACAGGATTCCCAGTGCCTTTCGAGCTCACACACCCTCAAAACATGAGAGAGCCACCACCATGCTTTATAGTGGGAATGGAATATTTTTCGCTGTGGGCCTTGTTGACTGCTCTTCAAACATAGTGCTTATGGTTGTGATCATAAAGTTCTATTTTGGTCTCGTCACACCAAATGGCAGTATTCCGAAAGTTGTGAGGCGTGTCTCGGTGTTGTCTGGCATATTTTAGGCAGGCTTTTTTGTGGAATTGGCACAATGAGGGCTTCCTTCAAGCAAATCGACCATGCAGCTCATTGTTGTATAAGTACCTCCTTATTGTGCTCCTTGAAGCGACCACACTATCTTTTTCCACAGCATCCTGTAGTTCTTTTGACATAGCCTGCAGATTTTTCTTTGAGTCCCGACCAATCCTCCTGGCAGGTTGGGCTGAAATCTTTCTTAGCCTGCCTGACCTTGGCTTGGTATCAACAATATCCCCTATAGGTGGAGTCCCATTAAGGGCGTTTTCTGGCCCAAACCACCGATTTCAAAATACTTTTCAGCATTGATAAACCACCCCATGGGGTTCATGTATCCACCAGAGGAACCTGCGATATCAGTTTTCTTTATGACAAAAAATGATATTTATAACATTTCTTAGTGTTTGGGAGGGGCCACCCATTCTGGGGCCAACAAAGTGTCACCAATGTTTATAATCATGTGCTTATCAATGCACATTGGAGCGGATATATTTTCCCAATGAATGAAAAAAGAATTTGTTGATATTCATGTCATTCTGCCGAGATAGGAAGATGTTTGTTCAAAAAATATTTTCTGAAATGGAGATTTCCAACGGCCACGTGTGTAAACGATGGTACATTTGACAATGTTCCCGGCCATGACACACTATGGGAATTTGCTGAAATTTTCCCTAGGGTATGGACAACATTCAATTCTTCTAGTTTAAGTTTTTTCAGTAATATAGTTATTAACTATGACCCTTATGATGTTTATTCTTAAAATTATTGCCTATTCTTAGACCTTCAAACTGAAGGAGCCTAAAGACCACGACAAGGTGATAGGTCCCTTTGAGGAATAACTACCATGCTATCGTGCCTATTTAACATATGATATATTTGATACACATTTGACTAGATTTCGCACAAATTAAATAATCAATTTAAAATTTATCAAAGATCTGAATTCGGCTGTCTGTGGCTGCGTCGTTGATTGTGACTGGTGGGTGGGATGTTCTGAGACATAACCTGGTGCCTGCTTGAGCTGGTGTACCCCACATGTGACTGTCTTCAGGTACTCTAACTGCAAGAGAGGAAACTGTATATCACTGGCATCTACTGTATTTTCTACCAAACAACTTCCGCCTTTCAAGTCATGTTTGGGTCTGCTTTAACTCTATCTGCCAGCAGGGTTCTGCCGATAGACCACCACTCAGTTCAGATAGCTAGTGCTTTTCCCGACCGGCACTACTTTTTCAAAGATCAGTTAAAATGAATGCATCTAGTGTCCAATAAAATCGCTAGAAACAAAACATAACATGACCCTAAGTATGGTCCCCCCTTCTTGTTATTGTCAGAATAGCGAACTTTCGTTTTTGACCCACACTGCTGTCTGCGCTGGTCTTCATTGATACTGAAAAGCCTGCCCAACAGTGATGGAAACGCCGAGTGCCATCCGAGCCTGCGTGTGCTGGGTATTCATGGCGAATTGAATCTGAGGCTGTGGAGAAATTATCAGTGTGGTCGTCTCAGTCTAATGAAAGACAGGCAATTATAATCGGGCAGGGTGATTGATTAGCGCTGTAGCGCTGTACTTTGCATGTCGAGAGAAAAGTTTTCTTGTTATATAAATGACAGCAAAACTAAATAAATCTCTGTCGAGGACAGTAACATTCTTTACATGTTAATCTATCAGTGTTTAATAACAGTGGTGGTCGGTGGACGGAAAACCGAGGGGGCGGAAAACATACATTGAAAAATCCATTTGCAGTTAAGTACACAGTTTCCCTTTTAATGAAATAGCATAGCGAGTGAATAATAAATTCAATAAAAATGTTTAATTCACGTGCCTTAATTGGTAACCCTTCACGAAAAAAAACCTACTGTGGATTTTCTGCGTTAACTTTTGCAACATCTTACAAAGCAAGAAATGCACACTTTTTTGCCTTCAGTTGACGCAACTTATCTCTCATTTTAACGAAGACAATTAGCTATGCCTGAGAAGGGAGAGTTAAAGTATCTTTTATCAAGAAAAATGACTGAAACAGATCAAGACTTATAAGCAGTTTAAAGACATTTATCGCCCTGCTTGTTCTCTGTCCAACGCGCCACTGAAGAAATGTTTGAAACATAAATGACAGTTGTTAAGTTGTATTCAGAAATTTAATCAAAAGTATTTGGATACAAAATAGAGAAATAAGTTTATGAATATGGCATCTATCTATGAAAATTAGAGGCATCTCGCTACGCACCGACTCAGTGACTCAGAGGCAATATCTGCTGCGCGCGCTCACATACAAACAATTCTCCGACCAGCACTCCGAGCATCCTGGGCAGAACCCTGTGCCAGGGAGTTTGGCCTGGCAAGCGAGACTTCATCCTCAATGTGATCGCAACATCTGCTGCTCTTTGCTCAGAATCAGGTTAGTAGATAGCTCCACAAGCAGCATTGAGACGAGCAGTTGTTCCTCAGACTAAGGTTCCAATGACTGTAATAAAATAATTTGAGGTTAACCGCTCTTTGAAAAATGTCCATTGCTTTAGCTGCCTGCGGTAGCTCTCTACCACCCATCTGGTTTTTGTGCAGAGGTGATCAGCATTGGCCTATTCAGTGTCATGCTGTGAGTTGCCACTTAGCACAGATAGCATATGTGGATCATAACCATGGGACTCAAGAACAGACATGACATCCCTGAAGCCTCTGTCTACAATCACATTGTCGTGCTCCTCCATCCAAGATTTTTCATGGTCCAGTGTGTCAAAAATGTGCTTTGATATGCTGGCATCATTTTCACTTCCATAATACGGACCAAATGAATCCAAGATATAGCCATCAGGGAGCACGACTCTCATGAACTTCAAATAATTTCATTTTTGTGTCCGCAATTGGACTTTCTCTGCAGTTCATGGTCTTTACTCTTATTAATATACAAACACGTCCCATCCATAATGACAGTGACTACTTCACCGAAGAATGTATTTGTGAAAGGCGTGTTGTGTGATATAGCATCATCTCTTGATATATGAGCAGGACCGAAATGATGACGAATAATGGTCTTCCACTGCTTCAGTCACAGCATGGAATGACTTTGAGACCATAGACTGTATAAAAAGATGGACGCAGCACCCGAGTCTGAAAACTGAGGCCAGTGTGGAAATCTCTAAAATTTGCATTCTATTTAATGGCCAGCAGATGGCGACATTGGTGGTTGCAGAAAAAAGTTCAATTCTATAGAAGTCTATGAGAAAATGACCCGACTTTCCCCCCAGATTTATTTCAAAAATGATTTTCCACATTACTTTATGGTATCCATCTATCGCAGGTGTCAAGTCTTCTTCGATATATCATGATTATCATGATATATACATCATTACATAAAGATACATCATTTTTGTAAATTATGGTCCCAAATAGACTAGAATAAAGGATAAAGCCAGAATATTCTTAAGGGGCGTGGCTATCCTCCAGTCCTCGTCTGATGCAGTCAGGTCCACCCGTAGATCCACCCCTCGCTCCTCCCTGGATATTTAATTCACACTCTCATCCAATAGGAATCACATCCGGTTTCAAAATGACAAAATGGCGCAATTCAAATTGCCAAAATCGAGGCTTCCTAAATGGTATGCTGAAACTAATGGGTGATGTCTTGGTTGCTTCGTCCATCTTTTCATACAGTCCATGTTCGAGACCTGCTTCTTATCCAGACTGGTCATAGCACTTATCTGATCCCAAGAAAGATTTGTCTTCAACTTTATGTTCAAGGGGACTTTCTCGACTTTGTCTTGTCGTGGTCTTGAGGTTCCTTCAGTTTGAAGGTCTAAGAATAGGCAATAATTTTTACCATAAACATCATAAGGGTCATAGTTAATTACCATATTATTGAAAAACTGTAAACTAGAAGAATTAAGTGAAAGCCATACTCACACAATCCATTTCATATCAACACACCCCATTTAAGGGTTTACAACAGTCGGTTGATGCAAGCGTTCAGATGAAGATGTAACCAGTGTTGACACATCCTGGTTTTTTCATTGAATGTTAGCCATACCCTAGGGAAAATTGCAGCAAATTCCCTTAGTGGCCATACCCTAGGGAAAATTTCAGCAAATTCCCTTAGAGTGCCATGGCTGGGAACTTTGTCAAATGTACCGTTGTTTACACACGTGGTCATTGGAAATCTCCATTTCAGAACATATTTTTAACAAATATATTCCTATTTTGGCAGTATGACATCAATTACTACAAATTCTTTTTTCATTCATTAGGAAAATAAATCGGCTACAATGTGCATTGATAAGCACATGATTATAATCATTGGTAACAATTTGTTGGCCCCCAGAATGGGTGGCCCCTCCTAAAAACTAAAAAATGTTACAAATATCATTTTTTGTTATAAAGAAAATTGATATCGCTGGTGTCTCTGGTGGATTCATGAACCCCATAGGGTGATTTATCAATGCTGAAAATTACTTTGAATTTGGTGGTTTGCGCCAGGAAACGCCCTTAATGGGAATCCACCTTTCCCCCTTTCCAATCACTGACTGAACAGTACTGACTGGCATTTTCAAGTCTTTGGATGTCTTTTTATATCCTTTCCCATCCTTAAAAAGTTGGACTAACTTGTTACAAAGGTCAGTTCTTTTCCGCTCCCTATGGCTTAGCGTCTAGCCAGATCAGTGCATCCTCTCAGGAGCTAACAAACTCAATGACTATACACAGACACGAGTGACAATTTAAAAAGCCACAGGTGCGGAAAATTTACCCTTAATAGCCATTTAAACCTGAGTGTGTTGCTATGTGTCTGTAAAACAAGGTCAAACACTCAAGGGTATGTAAAATTATGATCAGGGCCGTTTGGGTAATTCAGTTATAATTTTGATTTAAAAGGAGCCAAACACCAATGTGATAATAAATTACCTCACATGATCACTATCCTTAAATAAAAGGCAATTTTTTTGCATGATGAGTCATATTTTCAAAATAAATGGCAACATTACACAAATTCAGCCAGGTGTATGCAAACTTTTGAGCACAACTGTAAGTCCAAGTCCGTTCACTACTATAGATAAATGCAAGTTAAGAAATGAATATTACTTTACAAGAAACATTCGCATTACAGCTGAGAATATTTTTTCAGATTCTGACTCAATATGAGCGATCAAAGATTGAATCGGCAACAAACACTCCTGCTGTTAGCTTATCCAACTTTTAGCTTCACTTGTGCTCATAAGGAATCCTGGTAAAGGAGTTTACTTAGAAGCTCTCTCATAGCTTTATATGTATTTCAGGGAAATTAGCTATAGACTGGCTCTATAAAACAGAGTTGACTGGCTCTAGAAAAAAAAAATTCAATCTGCGGAAACTGAAGCTGATGTGTTGCGATCGAATTACTTCTAAGAAAGACTCTGCAAACACTCTTCGTTTGATTGTAGCAGCGAACAGACTTGAATGTAGTAGTGAAAGTACAGTGTACAACAGCGAAAAGACAGTAGGGCAATTCCACCATGACGGACGTTACATCAGAAGGAATTTTTTGCCATTCCAACTACCCTCACAGCTCGAGTTTTACTCCAAGGAATTCAGCCTTATGTGTATTACTAGCCTAGGTCTGATGCTGTTTGATGAGGGAAGAAAAGCCATCCAGTGATATCTGTGTGTTTTGCATGAACCACAAATATGAATGTGATGGATGTTACATGAAAAAGACATGGAAAAAATTCAGCCATGTTTATTTCAAAAGACTGTCTCTCAACAATGGTACACATGAATGTTTATCCCAGAATTGTACAAGAACTAGACCACCTAATACACAAATTATAATAGAGCTCCAAATGAGTGTCTCTTAGCAGGCAGTTATAGAATTGCGCAAAATCCTCTGTGACGGACGTAACGTGACGGATGTTACATTTTGTCCACTGAAGAAAAACAAAACTTTCTGCTGATATAATTCCATATCGTCCAGTGGAATGATGAAATAACCACATCCATGCATGACTGTAGTAGGTTATTAGCAAAAAGCCAAAGTAACTACACAACCGGTTACCGTCTCGCCCTCATGACGTCACGCACCAGTCTGGGCAGGCATTGTTTGATTGGTTGATTATTTTCTATGGCGGCGACGGCAGATTCTGAAGGATTATGCTCAGTGGCAGGCACAGCAATTATTAGTGTTGACTTGTTCTCGTTCATTTTACTTTATCAACTCGATTTCAAATTATAAGATTAATCCACTGGCTTATAAAGACCACTTCTTACTTAATTCAGTTCAGGAAAATAATTTTCTCATTAGTAGGCCTATGCTTTACAAAAGGTAATCTGCTCTGGAACTTCCATGCAACCTTTTTGGCACAACAGGCAAACTAACCTACGCTTCATGATCGTTTAAATTGCTTAAATAAAATTAAAGACAAAGATTCAAAACAACTTAACACAATGTTAAATAAGTCTGACAAGTGCACCAAATTTTGCATCCAAATGAATCATCTTACCTTAACGATGAGAACTAGCAACACCTGATGTTGTGATGTGCTTTCAGAGTGAATATATTGTTTCTTAGGAAAAATTATTGAGGAAAAAGTCAGAAGGGTCATTCCATATGAAGTCAACCAGAGGTCCCCGGGTCACTGACTCAGATTTGGCTCAAATTTATTTTGGGAGTACTTCAATACTCATAATGAACGCATGCAAAATTTTAGGGCCCCACTCCAAGGGGTTCCCCCAAAAATTCCCCCATGCCCGCGCGAATTGCAAATGTTAATTTATAGGAACTTTGGAAGCCAATATTTGTGAGAAAAATCATAGGTATGGGCTGAAAATTGCTACCCAGGGTAATTTGGGTCCATGCTTTCACAATCTCTTGTAAAAATGTATCTATCCCTTTTCATTTTTAACATATTGGCTTCTCAAATATGAAACTTTTTATGCACGGAAAACAAAAATTCAGTTTTCAAGGGCCCCCTATGAGGCCAGGATTCCTTCCAAAGGCTAAATTGTGCTGGATTCCTACTATTTGAGGACAGGTCTGACTCAACAAGGAAGATTGACTGCACCCAAGGCATAACAGTGGAGTTAAGAGACCCTGAAATGGGCCCCAGCTGTAAAAGTCATTTTTTGCCAACTTTAGATAGGCAAGTCCATTATGTGGGCATATATCTTGGCTTTATTTGTTCAAAATTACAGCTTGTCTTCTCATCTCCTTCACTAATTAATCATGTTTTCAAATATAGGTATTTTGGGGTAAAAACACCCATTATTATCCCCTTTGTTCTGCAACTAGAAGTTTTAAATAGACAGTGCCTACTCCTAAATTCAAGTTGGATCATTTCCTAAGATTATCTGACATCTGACGTGATGTTGTATTCCCTACCAAAGATCTCCCAGGTATTGCATCATCTTTCATGGGTATTGTTTTAACCAGAGATGATGCAATAGGGTACGTAATTTTCAAATTCATTGAAGCTTCAACATGGCTTCTGAGGGGTGTAAAATTGGGATTTCCTTGGATGAGGAATGCGACAGTATGTATGTTTGTTGCATTCCTCATCCAAGGAAATCCCAATTTTGCACCTGTCAGAAGACCTGCTGAAGCTTCAATGAATTCATTAATTAGCAATCCTATTGTTTTAACCAGAGATGATGCAATACATAGAAGATCTGATGCAATACCCATGGAAGATGATGCAATACCAGGGAAATCCGAGGGAGGGAATGCAACATCATGTCAGATTATCTTAGGAAATGATGGAACTTGAATTTATGAGTAGGCACTGTCTATTTAAAACTTCTAGTTGCAGAATAAAGGGAATTATATTGGGTGTTTTTACCCCAAAATGCCTATATTTGATCACATGATTAAATAATGAAGGAGATAAGAAAACAAGTTCAAAGTTTGAACAAATAAAGCCAAGATGTATACATTTATGTGGAACAAGTTTCAATACCATGGGTAACTGCCCACATGGTGAACTTGCCAATGCAAAGTTGGCAAAAAGGTGACTTTTTCAGCTGAGACCCTTTTCAGGGTCTCCTAACTCCACTATTATGACTTGGATGCAGTCAATCTTCCTTGTATAGATAGACCTGCTCTCAAATAGAAAGAATCCAGCACAATTTAGCCTCTGGAAAAGATCCTGGCCTCATAGGGGGCCCTTGAAAACCAAATTTTTGATTTCCACATCTGAAAAGTTTAATAGTTGAGAGGCCAATATCTTGAAAATCAAAAAAGATAGATAAATTTTGACAGGAGATTCTGAAAGCATGGACCTAAATTACCCTGGATAGCAATTTTCAGCCCATACCTGTGATTTGTTCCAAAAATATTGGCCTCCAAAATCCCTATAAATTAATGTTTGCGATTCGCTTGGGCATTGCCCTTGATTTTTGGGGGGCCATATCTTGGAAACCCCTTGGAGTAGGACCCTAAAATTTTGCATGTGTTCATTATGAATGTAGAGGTACCCCCAAAACAAATTTGAGCCAAATCTGAGTCAGTGACCATGGAAGATTCTTGTACTTTGGTTGAGTTCATATGGAATATCCCAGAACTAATTATTTTAAAAGGAATGCTCTGTGCCTACCCAATTTTCTAGTCTGGGACTACTCCTGATTATGCGATGTTTGAACCTGGATAACACGGTGTAAAAGGTAATTCAATAAATAAATAAATAAATAAATATTAATAATGATTTATCATTTTAGACAGTAGACATTATGTACTTTATGTGACAATGTCAGCTTACCATAGGTTTTTTTTATTCTTTAACTGTGAATTTTCTTTTAATACTGGGACAATCCAGTAGGCATCACAGAATGTACTAATGTGGGCTTTTAAACCTTTTCTTTGTAGGTTCTTTTTTTAACGAAGAGCAATCCTTCTTGCCACATAAATTTAAGGTATAGATTTATATTAAAATGTCAGTATTTTCATATTAATTCACTTATGTACGTTTTTATTGCATTGAATTAAAGTATTTTTAAATTGGAAATATAAATGTATAGATGCACATCTCTAATAGTTTTTGAGCTGTGTGAAATAAACTTGTATATACAGTGGAACTGTAGTTTTTGCTGTTTTCAGTTGTCACTAAGTCTGTTAATCATTTGGAATTGGGGTTTGCAAATGATCTGATAAGTTCAAAAAATAACTTGACGGCGAGTGTAATTTTCAAGGACAGTGTGTGAATCTGGCTGTATACTGTCGAACATCTGCAATTATGGTCTTAAACTCTGACTTTTCGCTTAAGTTTTTGCTGAAGTAAGTTTAAAGTCAGAAAAACCTTTTTTGCTTGCTGTAATACAATTTCATGTACATACTCCATATCTGTTGGATGCAGTGCTTGACTGAAGCAACATCACACTTATATTGACAGAAAATTTCAAAACCCAGGTCGCCATGTTTTTATGGCCAGAGCGTTCAATAGAATTGAGAATATCTAGGTCTTGTACAATCATTTTATACATATTTCCCTGTAATTCAATGGGACATGTGAGTGATCTTTGGAAACCATGGGAACTCTATTATAATTTAAAGCAGGCCTGCATTCAATTATAATAGGTCTTTAGATTTTATGGGGTTAAACAGTGTGCCTGAACTGCTGTGCCTTGTATTGCCACCCTGTGGTAAAATAGTGCAATAATAGTCGCACAATTGTTCATCAATTGTGTCATGCACATGCAGTTTTCCAGTGGTTGTTCCCTCTCACCGTGATAGTGGGTTATCAAATTCTTTACCCTTGTAGCTATGCAGTTTCCTGCCCAGGCTGCATTATTGACCAACCGCAATGAATACATGCACATACTTTGATTATTTTGTGTTGACAGCAATGAAGTTGACCCAATACTTTACATGTTATAGATCACTGAACAGTAATCAATTAATGTGATGCCCTTATGGCATTGTGGGCTCTTGAATTATTGGCACCCCTAACTGTAAATGCACAAAGACTGGAAGGAAGAAAACCAAATATTTTTGAAAAATTACTAATGTCAGCTTTGGAGAAATACTGCAGTTTATTAATATTTCAGTGGAATCAATGAAAATTATTCATTTAAGGACAAATCTGTTTTTTTTCCAAGAGTAGGTTTCACAAATTAGTCGAACTGCTAAAAATTTGTGTTCATGAAATTGATGAAATTTCAACCAGGAATGAAATTTAAATTAAGTTCATCCAGGTTTTACACAGTTATACTGCCGTGAAATGACAAAACTAAGCAAGTCCAAAATTCAAGGTTTTGAGAAAGGACTAGGACACCTTTCCATTGTAGTCCTGCAATATGGTTAAGGCCATAAAATACTTTTGTTTGCCCCTGTAGCATCGTGACACAAGGAGTTCAATTATGTAATCCAGGGTGTGGCTCAGGTTACTTCCTTTTGTCATGACAAAGAGGATATTTTCCAACCGATGTATTGGCTGTGATAAGGAAGCAAGTCCATTTACGTCAAGTATATGTCTTTTTCGAAATGTAAATAAAATCATGATTTGCAACAGATCGGAAATATCAAATGTTCTGTTTTGCATTCAGCATGTCGAGCTTAGATCAAGGGCAACAGCCTCTTTGCGGGGTACTGTTGGTAATACCTTCTGTTATTGTGCCACTGAGAAAAAAAAATATTAGGAATGTTAGAATCGAGAAATAATTGTCCTCACCAGTACTCTGTACTCAAAATCTCTAAGAGACTCATGCATTAAGTTTTCTCTGAACTTAGGTGGCCTCTCTGTTTCTGCCAAAGCCCTTGTTAAAAACCTTGGCGTGACTCTTGATTCAGAACTCTCTTTCCAGGCTCACATCAACAATATCATACAAGTGGCTTTTTAGCTTACCGGCCCTATGGGCCGATAAGCTATTGTCGTGGTGTGGCGTCCGGTGTCCGTCGTCCGGAACATTTTTTATCTTTTTTTTGGCCTGATGAATTTTCGTGTAAATCGGCAATAACATACTACTAGACCAAAACTCCAGATGTTTTTCTCGGATTTTTGATTGAATCATTTTTGTCCGTTTTATGGGCCCTTGAAATTTTGGCTCCAATGTTAAAGATAGGATTGAGAAATTTAAAAAAATTATTTCTCAAAAACTCCATGATAAATTTTTTTCTAAATCAGGCAATCAGCTTACCTTAGTACCGTCAATGTACAGTGCGAGCGCCATTTTGATTGAATCGACAGAAGTAGTCTATGGGGTCGCTGTACTTTATGAATATGCAAGATGGCCTGTGGAGGCCAAATGGTTGCAGATGGAGATTAAGTTTGTATTATCGACATATAGGAAGTCATATATGACCTATATTTTGGCAATATTAAATTTGACCACAGATGACTTTGAAAGGTCAAACTCGAGGTCAGGGAATATATTAACAATGTTAAAAGATACGCAGTGTCAAGAGATACGGCAATTTTACGGGTACTGCAGTGAATTTGAAGGGATTAGGATAAGGATTAGGGATTCTGGTTAGGGGAAGGGTTAGGTTAGGGGTCAGGGTTAAGGTTAGGGTTAGGGTTAGGGTCAGGGTTAGGTTAGGGCAGGGTTTGAAATTGGGACTGCCGTACCTCTCTACATTGAAACGCATTGGAAAACTGCCGTACCCGCAGCAACTGCCTAAAAGATATGACTTGAAATTTCAAAAAATTATTTCTCAAAAACTGTGTGATAACTTTTTTTCTAAATCTGGCAATCAACTGATCTTGATACACTTTATGTACAGTGCCAATGCCATTTTGACTGAATCGACAGAAGTGGGTCTAGTGGGGGCGCTGTACTTTAACGTTGGGTCTTATGGAGAATGGGCCAAATCGCCTGTAGAAGCTAAATGGTTGCAGATGGAGATTAAGTTTGTATTACTGACATATAGGAAGTAATATATGACCTATATTTTGGCTGTGTTAAAGTTGACCTCAGATGACCTTGAAAGGTCAAACTTGAGGTCAAGCAAAATGTTACGATTTTCAAAGGTTTCTCGGCTTGAAAATATTAAAGATTGGGAATATATGTGCATTGAACACTTATAGGAAGTCATGTATGAACTTTCCTTTGGTGGCCTTGAACTTACCTTTGGTGACCTTTGAAGGTCAAACTTCACATAGTGAAATTTCAATGACTTCTATTACCAAAACTATTACTGATACAGCTTAGGTTGGTATTGCGGGCATATAGGAAGTCATGCATGAAGTTTCATTTGGTGACATTGAACTTGACCTTCGGTGACCTTTGAAGGTCAAACTTCACATAATGAAATTTCAATGACTTCTATCACCAAAACTATTACAGACAGAGCTTAGGTTTGTATTGTGGCCATATAGGAAGTCATGTGTGAAGTTTCATTGGGTGACCTTGAACTTGACCTTCAGTGACCTTCAACGGCCAAACTATACAGTGAAATTTCAATGACTTATATCAGCAAAATCGATTCAGATTGAGTGTAGGTTTGTATTGGAGACGTAAAGGAAGTCATGTATTAACTTTAATTTAGTGACCTTCATATTGACCTTCGAGATGTAACTTGACCTAGAGAAAATTCAATGACTTCTGTCACTGAAAAGGTCACAGATGGAGCCTAGGTTTGTGTTACTGACATAGGAAGTCACATATGAACTTTCATTTGGTGACATTCAGCTTGACTGTTGATGACATTTGAAGGTCAAACTTGACATAATACAATTACAATGACTTGTATTGCCAAAACGGTCACAAATGAAGTCTAGGTTTGTATTAGTGACATATAGGAAGTCATATATGAACTTTCATTTGGTGACCTTCGTATTGACCTTCAAAGGTCAAATGTGACCTAGTGAAAATTCAATGACTTGTATCACTAAAATGGTCACAGATGGAGCCTAGGTTTGTGTTACTGACATCTACGAAGTCACTTTTGAACTTTCATTTGGTGACATTCAACTCGACTGTCAGTGACCTTTGAGGGTCAAACTCGACTGTGAAATTACAATGACTTGTATCACCAATATGGTCACAGATTGAGTCAAGGTTTCTACAGAGACATTTAGAAAGTCATATATGAAGTCCATTTGCAGACCGCAACTTGACATTCTGTGACCTTTAAAGTTCACAATTGACATATTGAATACATATTGACATATTAAAATGACTTGTATCACCAAAACTGCTTCAGAGCTTCGGATTGTATCACAGAAGGTCTTTCAATGTATGTGAACTTTTATTTAGTGACCTTGACATTGATTTTCATTGATTCAAATGTCAAACTTCACATGAAATTTTCATAACTTGTATCATCGCTGTAAGATTGCTTGCCAGTAAGCTACAGGACCCTTGGTCCTATTTTTTCCATCTTAGAAACATATCTAAACTCAGAAAAATGTTGTCCCTTCAGGATGCTGAAAAACTGGTTCATGCATTTGTGTCCTCTCGGCTGGACAACTGTAACGTCTTACTGTCGGGTTGCTCTAGCTGTGCCCTGATACGTCTCCAATCAATGCAGAATGCTGCTGCTAGGGTTCTGACAAGTACTACAAAAAATATGATCACATTAGCCCAGTGCTCAAAAATCTTCATTGACTGCCTGTAAAATTTTGAATTAAGTACAAGATACTACTGCTAACTTAAAAAACTTTAAACGACTTGGCCCCGGAATATCTTCAGTCTTCTCATTCCTGACTCTCCACCAAGATTACGTCGTTCACAAGGTGCTGAATACTAGAAAATTCCAAATATTTCCAGAGTTACAATTGGAAGCAGAGCATTGTCTTACAAAGCACCAATTTTATGGAGCAATCTCCCGAGACAAATTTGGGCTTCAGACTCACTCTCTGTCTTCAAGAGCATGCCTAAAACATACCTTTTTAGTCAAGCCTATGACTAATTGCTTCATATTTATTTGGTTCTGGTGGGACTGACTACAGTTTCGTGGTAGGTTCACATGGTATTGGAAGCCAGTGTCAAGTAAATCCATGTGGAATTGGTGGCACTGAGCATGTATTAACGGTGTCAGTGGGGCTAGCCACAGCCTTAGTCACTAGGAAGGTCCACATGGTACTTGTGGTGGCTAGTGTTAAGAAAATCAATGTGATCTCACAGCCTTGTATAGTTGTAGGGCCTCTGTGCCGCAATAAGTGGATGGAGGAATGTTGACTGGTTCTCAACTAACTGCTCCTGAATTATTACTTAGCACCTGACAGAGGACAGAATTTTCATTGATATGCAGTTTTATCCGGTGCCTCACCCCCCTTTTTTCTGTGTCTTTTTCCAGGGATCTCTTCCCTCCATAACTTCGAGTCCTGGACCGTCCAAGCCTTGTCCTTCACCATGAGCACTGGCAGCTGCAGTCCTGATCCATTCCTGATCCAGTTCTGCTCCATCCTGGCCATGCCACTTCCTGGAGCTACAGATGCCACAGCTTGGATGTTTTAATCAGTTTTAATGGACCTGAATTGAACTTAATGACCACTTTATTTTATTATTAGATGGCCCGCGAAGGATGGGCTTCCCCGCAATAGCCGGGTTCCTCCTGAGATTTCTTCCCACTGGAGAGTTTTTTCTCACCACTGTTTGAGGATTTTTTTCATACTGGGAGTTTTTTTTGCCTCATTTGCTATCGTGGGAATTAGGCTGGGCACTGCCCCCTTTTATTTATGATTTATTTATTTATTTATTTTATCACTGGAAAGCCTCTTTGTGACAGTCTCTCGATATAAAGCGCTATACAAATGAAAATTGAATAGAATATCGGCTATGTATGCTCAGTTATCAGTTTTGCTTTAAGCTATCTGTAGCAGTGGCCGAATGGGTTAGTGAGGCATGAATGGTACCAAAATCAATGATCAATTAATTCAATAAATTAAAGTATTGAAAAATATTAACTTGTCCCTCAGAAGATTGAAAACATCTGCAAATTTCAACATTTTAAACCAATTTTAGATCCTGTTTCGAGGAAACAACTCTCCTCATGAGGATACAGAACAGCCTTAAGCAGAGTTTCCACCGAACGTGAAATGAAATTTCTCCTCACTTCATTTGCAGGGGTTTGACCAGGGGATGATTTTTATTTTTTCGCTCCAAAGATTTTCCGCTCTGTTCACAATAAGATCAGATTCACTTTCATGGGAGAACAACTTGGGTCAAGGATTGACATGCAAATTCACACCGCTGACCAATAGCAATGCCAGTTGAGCCTTGTTTACACTAAAGGGGCGGTACTTCCTGCAATCTTCAAGAATTATCAACAAGAAGTCAAAGCTAATGTTGCTATGCTACCGTCACAAACATTTCACTTTATGCACATCATGCCTTCTTGAGAATAAAAATATTCACAAAACATGATGTTGCCATACCCGATGTTAAGATAGGCCAGTAGTTTTCTAAGTTGGTCCTGGGGATCCACTGTGTATGCTGGTTTTGTTCCAACCACAATTACTGTCCCATAATTTTAACAAGCTGTTAATTTTTTTAATTAGTTGCTTTTCCAATTAGAGGGATGTTTTACCCCCATAAACTACATTATAATGGAGATGGCTATGCATTCCCTGTTGTTGCAAAGCCCAACATTCCTTTTGTTTGTTTTGATGTACTCCAAGTAAGTAAGCCAGGCCAAGGTGGCGATATGTTTAATGTGATCAAATGCAAAACTGCAGTCAGTTAGCTGCTAATTAGGGTTCTGAATGCACACATTCAAATTCTTTCTTGAAACCAAATTTGGTTTTTTTTTTAATTTGTTTTTTTCATTTCGGCATGATTGTACAGTCGTTCCATGACAATTTCAACACAACATGGTTTCGCTTGTCAAAGTCCCGCCCCAACTTTTGATTATGGTTAAGATATCATAAAGATCCTGAGTGTCCATTTACTTGTTTAGCCAACATAAAATCATAGAGATTTATGAACATCATGAAGAATTTTAATCACAATATAGCTGAGTGTCTATAAACAACCCCTGTTTATGCCTCCGTTTAAGTTATCCAATGCCATTTTGTTGGATAAGTTTATAGTTATTCAAACATGCATTTCAAAAGATACTTAAATTCCTTCAGATTGTCTGCCATTCTAAAATTGTCTTCAAATGTTCCATGCACTGACTTTTCATGTTAGATTTGACCCTTCTAGTTTACAACAACATTCTGCCTCTTAGGTCATGAGTACATTTTTCAGTGCTTTCAAACCCAAGGTCTTCTCTTTGTTTTGCTTCAGTTTGTTCGGTTTTGGCTAGACAGTGTTTATCATACAGGGAGTTTGGTTCAACATATCTAATTCAGTTTCTTTTAGAACAATTTCTGAATAGCCTGGTCCCTTATATCTAATTTGCAACAAATAGCAAAAAATGGTAGATGATCAGTAATGTCATTTATCATGATGCCAAGGAATCTAATACATTAGTATACACATTATCTATCAAGGTGGCACTGTGCCTAGTAATCCTGCTTGGTTTTGTAATTAATGGTTGCATACCCATGGCATACATGGTGTTAATATAATCTTCTATTATAGAGCTATTATTTGGATTTATCAAGTCAATATTAAAGTCCCCACATATAGTAATTCACCCATACATTTACTAAAACATCAATTTGCGAATCCGGTGCTCTGTACACACAACAAATAACCGTATTTTTACCTTTCAAATGAGGAATCTCAATTGTGAGGCATTCCATTACATTTTCCAAACATTTGATTTGCATTCTAGTACCTGGAAGTTTATGGCCCATCAATTAGTCCAACACCCCCACCAGCTTTATTCAGTCTGCTCTTACACAGTTTTCCATGTAGATAATCCAAGTTTCATTGAAAAATTTCAATTAGGGTCTATTCCTGAATGATGGTGACTTGTTGTTAAAAAGCCAGTTTCCTGATCTACAGTTTGGTTCAAAATAACTGCTTATAGAGATTTGTCAAGGATTTTAACCTGCCTCAGCGGTCAAAACTCTCCAGATCCCGCATCATCTTGATCAGCACCGGTCTGGTAGTTTCCGTGAAGACCCATTTGGTTTGATGAAAATTCTGCAGTTAGCCGACCAAGTGCTGTGTATGGACTTTCTTTAGTTGACGAGCTTTCCATGCGATGGTTGCATTGTGCTTGGTGAGGTTTTCATTTATGAAAACATTGGATCCTTTGAGATTTTTCCTTGCTTCAACAGAGAGATTTTGTGCTTGTTGCTTGACCATTTTGTTGGTCTCCGTCACTCCTTTTCGGTAAATAACATGAATCCACATTGCTGGGGTCCAGAGAAATATTTTTGGACTGAAGGAATTCCATCACCTGCATTTCCACAGATTTATTGTCCTCCTCGCCTCCATGTCCTTCGCTGCTGCCCCGGCATAACTCTTGGGTTTGATTTTTGAGCCCTGTCAGGATTACATCATTACGTTTCTCTTGTTGCTCCACCAGTTTGTTTGATAAAGATTTAATCTGTATGTCTTTCTTGGCAATCTCTTTTCTGAGATTACAGTTCTCCTTCAAAAGCTGGTCCAACTGCTCCTTCATACCTTCCCTCCACTCCCTCATTTCATTTCTCATTTCTCCGAGGGTCTCCATAATTGATGAAAAGATCCTCCGGGCTTGGTTTGTCGGTTCTTCCCGGTTTACCCATTTTCTCAGTTCAGAAAAAGGTCTCTATTACAGAGTTTGTGATAAAGTTTATCACTCAACTTTTCTCCTGACTCTGTTGTTTTCCTGTATTGCCTGTATTTTCAGCTGTTCGGAGTTGTTGCTCCTTCAGTGACCTTCCTGATTCCAAATGACTAGAATTTAACAGGTTTGACTCATTACGTAGTCCTTTGTCTTCTTGTTAGCCTATTAATAGTTAGTTTTAGTGACCATGTGTCCTCAATTTTATCAATAGAAGCCAAATCATAGTTTCATGTCATCAATTGCAAATTTCCACTTTTTTATGTTCGAAAAGAATTTCCAATATTGCCCAATTTGAAACTTTTTTCATCATGGCCATTGGTAGCATGTGGTCTAAAACAGTCGATAATCAGTCTGAACAAGAATAGTGCAATCAAGAACAATTAACAAAAATGGGACCAAGGGTCCTGTAGCTTACTGGCAAGCAATCTTATAGTGATGATACAAGTTATGAAAATTTCATGTGAAGTTTGACCTTCAAATGATTGAAGGTCAATGTCAAGGTCACTAAATAAAAGTTCACATACATTTATAGGACCTCTTGCAATACCCAATTCTAAGCTCTGAAGCAGTTTTGGTGATACAAGTCATTGAAAATTCAATGTCAATTGTGAACTTTCAAGGTCACAGAAGGTCAAGTTGAGGTCAGCAAATGGACTTCATCTATGACTTTCTAAATGTCTCTGTAGAAACCTTGGCTCAATCTGTGACCATTTTGGTGACAAAGTTTGTAATTTCATTCGACTTGACCCTCAAACGTCACTGACAGTCAAGTTGAATGTCACCAAATGAAAGTTCATTGACTTTCTAGATGTCTGTAACACAAACCTAGGTCCATCTACCATTTTAGTGATACCAGTCATTGAATTTTCACTAGGTCACTTTTTTCGAGGTCAATTGAAGGTTACCAAATGAAAGTTCATACACGACTTTGTATATGTCTCTAATACAAAGCTAGGCTCTATCTGTGACCGTTTTGGCAATACAAGCCATTGTAATTGTATTAGGTAAAGTTTGACCTTCAAAAGTCACCAGCAGTCAAGTTGAATGTTCATGTATGACTTCTGTGATACAAACTTGGATTCCATCTGTGACCGTCTTAGTGATAGAAGTCTTTGAATATTCACTAGATTAGGTTTGACCTTCGAAGGTCTATATCAGTGGTTCTCAACCTTTTTTGAGCAAACGCCCCCCTGACCTTATAATGATACTTTATTCATTTTTTTTCCTTTCTTTTTATATCAACCATTTCAATAAAATATAAAAAAATATGTCCATTAGAAACATTCTGCACCATATTATGGCAACCAGAGGCAGCTGACATCTTCTGAAATAACATAATTGCCCATGTGCTTGTTTAGGGTGAATATGGGTAAAGTGGGACAATTTCTGAAATTCCATGTTCCTATTAAGCAGATTTATTATAAGCATAGGAGACATGCTGGATAAGAAAAAAATATATATATATATAAAATTGGTTGTAATTGTTAATAGGCCTAATAGTAATAATAGTAGTATATATTTGTAATAATAATAGAAGGCCTATATATTTTATTATAGTATATCATTGTAATATTAGTAGTAAGCTACACCTTTTGCTATTCATTACGAGAAAATACGCATTTATTTGTGTGAAATGGCGGCCAATTTCATCAAGAAACATTCATCAGCGCCAAAAATTGAACATTTGCGCTTACGCAGATTCAGTAACATCATTGGCATTTTAATCATTCATTTTTGGACAATCTTTAGCGTCATTCGGCACACAACAGAGAAAAAATACTTTCATTTGCGTTAGTATGAAAGGCATTAACACCGTTTTAAAGTCATTTGCTACAATCAACGAACATTAAAGTGCATTTAACATTTTTATCACACCGTTTGACTTTCAATAACATTTCTGGACCGCGTTAGTGCCGATAACACAAATATTCACGCGATTGTACAAACAATTGAGCGGTCTTCACATTCCATTCACTAAAATCTTTTTCAATTGAACAGTAGCCTACATTTTGCTCATTGTTGCACAGTAATTATCAAATTGAGAGGGCATACCTAATCTTACATCACACTGACAATGCGATAATGAGCAAAATGTAGCCTACGGTTCAAATGAAAAAAGATTTTTGTGAATTGAATGTTAATTAAAGTTCAATTGTTTGTACAATCGCGTGAATATTTGTGTTATCCGCACTAACGTGGTCTAGAAATGCTATTGAAAGTCAAACTGTGCGATAAAATGTTAAATGCACTTTAACATTTGTTGATTGTCGCAAATGACTTTTAAGACGGTGTTAATGCCTTTCATATTAAGGCAAATGGAAGTATTTTTTCTCTATTGTGTGCCGAATGACGCTAAAGAATGTCCGAAAATGAATGATTAAAATGCCAATGACGTTACTGAATCTGCGGTATAGGGTTTGAGATGAGAGCCGTCAAAAGCCGCTCTAGGGCTTCCCGGCTCTTGTTATTTCACCCTATCCCTACTAACCTTTCCTTGCTTTGCATACAGACCCGCAAACCAGTGAAAGGTTGTAGTGGGAGGGCAAAGTAGTTTCGGAAAGGACCGCACTGCTGCGCTGAGGTGGATTTGTTTATGCGCGTTACTTTGGAGATCATGACGGTAGCTCTGTAGAGGAGTTGGGAAACAATGTAGATAGGCTCTTAATTTGTACTTGAAACGTTTAAAAATATGATTTAAAAAAAATTTAACTCCAAATAATGAACACTGCACAAGCTAAGTTGTGTGATTGTTGACGCACCCCTTTCAGCCCTCACCTTCCCAGCGCCCCCTGAAGTTGTCCGAACGCCCCCGTTGAGAAACCCTAGTCTATATGAAGGTCACCAAATGAAAGTTCATGCATGACTTCTTATACCTCTCCAATACAAACCTATGCTCTATCTGGAACAATTTAGCTGATATAGGAGATATGTCTGACCTGATATAGGAGATATGTTCACTATAGGAGATATGTCTGACCTTAGCTCTAGTGCATTTACAAATTCTCAAAATCCTAGAGTATTGTTTTCTTTCAGAGAATTAAACGTGTATGAGATCCTACTAGAATTAAAACGTGTAGATGTTAATAATTCCACTGGAGAGGATCACTTAGTCCTGAGTCTTTTGCGTCTTGCAGCCCCACTGATTGCACATTCAAGAACTAATATTTTTAACTTGTCATTATCGACCAGGTCTATTCCCAGTAAATGGAAAGCGGCTCATGTTTTTCCTTTATTTAAGGTGGGTGATCCCAGTTCAGTAAACAGCTATCAGCCCATCTCAAAATTGCCATGCCTGGCTAAGATTTTAGAATCTCTTGTAATACAACAACTTTGCAATTTCTTAACTTCCAACAACATTTTAACCTCACAGCAATCTGGTTTCAGGCCTGGACATAGCACCATTACAGCAGCTTCATTGGTTATAAATGATTTAGTAACAGCTGTGGACAGTAAACAAAAATGTGCGGCCCTATTTATTGATTTATCAAAAACATTTGACACGTTAGACCATATTGTCTTATTAAATAAATTGCCCTCCATTGGTCTTGGTTACTGAGCATGCTCATGGTTCCAGGACTACCTCTCAAATAGAACACAAGCTATTGTTTCTGGGGAGGCGCAGTCTCAATTTTCAAAGGTGACAAAAGGTGTACCCCAAGGTTCCATTCTTGGTCCAATTTTATTCACAATTTATATAAATGACATTGCTCGTAATGTAACAAATTACAAGGTTCAATTTTATGCTGATGACACAGTGCTTTATTCCTCTACTCCAACATGCTTACAGGCCGTCACATATTTACATCTGCTTTTAATGTTATACAGCATGCTCTAGCTGATCTTAAACTGGTTTTAAATACTGATAAAACAAAGTTCATGATCTTTTCTGCACAGAACGCAATTATGCCAGGTGACTCCATTTTCTCAGTGACTGGTGCTCAAATTGAGCAGGTTCAGTCTTACAAATATCTGGGTATCTGGTTGGATCATGACTTCTCTTTTAAGATGCATGTGACCAACCTGTCCAAGAAACTTAGAATGAAAATCGAGTTTCTTTACAGGAACAGGTCCTGTTTTTCTTTGGACAATAGGAAGAGGATTGTCGAGGCAACAATATTACCCATATTTGATAACGGAGATGTCCTTTACAGGCATGCCTCTATTAGCACCTTAAGATCCTTGGATGCGATCTATCATAGCACATTGCGCTTCATCACAGGTGATGGTTTCCGAACCCATCACTGTGCTTTCTATAATTCTGTAGGGTGGTTTTCCATCCATTTTAGAAGGAAGCTACATTGTATTTTACACTGATGGACTTCAAAAACTTGTAACGAGAATTGTAGCCAAACTCAGATTCAAATTTGTAACCATTTATTGACTTTACCCATAACAACAACTTCAACAAAATGTCAGATAACATCAACAAAAAAAGAACGACAAAAGAATCAACAATGACAAGTTTAACAACAAAATCAACAACAAAGATCAACTCCAATCTCAGTACCGAGTGTGACCGCCACGTGCCTGCAACAAAGCCATCACTTGTCTTGGCATGGACAGCACCATTCTGTTGAGCTGTTGCTGGGGAATGGCCCGCCACTCCTGGAGAAGGGCTTCTTGGAGCTCCGCCCTCGTCCTGAGCGCTGGAGTGTGTTGCCAAACCCGCCGATCCAACAGGTCCCACACATGCTCGATGCACTTCATGTCAGGGCTGAAAGGTGGCCATTCCATGACTCGCACACCATTCTGGGCCAGGAGCTGCTGGGTCACATGTGCTGAGTGAGGTCGTGCGCTGTCTTGCATGAACGTGACCTCAGGGCGGTCTGTGATGTAAGGCACGACGTGCAGTCTGATGAAAAGGTCACAATAGCGGGCTGCATTAAGATTTCCATTGATTATGACCAGGTCGGACCTCGAGCCGCTCTGAATGGCACCCCAGACCATCACCGAGCCTCCTCCAAAGCAATCTGTCTCAGCAATGCAGGGGCCGCGTATCTCTCACCACGTCATCTGTTTTCCATCATGTCGGTACAGACAAAATCTGGACTCATCACTGAAGACAACATTCCTCCAGAATCGGTTGACTCGTCTCTGACCATATTCTTCAGCCCAGCGAAGCCTGGTAGCCCTGCGCCGTGCATCAAGCTGCATTCCAACACTTGCCCTGTGGGCTCTGATCCCTCGCTCTGCAAGTTGGCAACTCACTGTTCTTCTGCTGATCCTTAGTCTGTGGATTCCTGGGGTCTCCTGAGCCGTCCTGGTGCAGGTTCAAAACCAATCTCTCAGGTGGACGAGGCGGATCTGATTGTCCTGGGCTGGGGTTGTGACCCTAGGCTGACCAGATTGGGGTCGATCATTGGTGCTTCCAGTCTCCTGGTAACAAGCCACAAGGTTAGAGATTGTGGGTTGGCTTACCCAAAAACGCTGGGCAATGCCATTTTGGGATGTTCCGGCAATCCACAGCCCAATGGCTTGATCACGTTGGGGTCTGGAAAGGCGAGGCATGGCACACGTAGTGTCTTTGAACAAATGCTCTCGGGTTCTGGCCTTAATGACCTCAAGGATTGTTTTAAGGCATTTGACAGCATTGCAATTGTGATCAGTGAAGCTGGACGAGGTTACATCACTAATTCCTCAAATCCTGCTCCACAGACACAAACAAGGTCATGACCTGTTGTCTCTCCTTACTCAAAGACAACTGCATATCAATCATGTAGTCATCTAATTAAATTTCCCCTAACCCAACTATACTATTTCTGTCTAATCAGACTTATAAGTTTTTAAAGTCCATCAGTATATTTATTTATAAAGCTTTGCTAGGCAAACTTCCCTCATATCTCGCTAAGCTCTTATCCATCAAAATCAGAAGTCGGCATGCCAGATTACAAGCATGGTTTTTGTTAGAGGCTCCCAGGACTAGAACAAATTTAGGCGGTACCTCTTTTAGTGCATTCGCACCTTGAATGTGAAATAATTTCCAGGATACCTTGAAGCTAGACAGCCTTATCCCCTTTGTGTCCTTCAAGAAATTAGTGTTGGATATATTGCTTCTAGAGGCCAGATGTATTTGCTTCTAGTTTATGGTAGGATTTGCTCATTTATTTTTCTCTGTCCTACATTCCTATGTGTGTGTGTGTGTGTGTGTGTGTATATATATATATATTAGGGGTGGTACAGTTCTCAAAATTCACGGTTCGGTTTGTGTCACGGTTTTTGGTTCAGGTCGGTTTGTTTTTTGTACAGCTGGAGGGGAGGCATTGTGAATTTCAACATGCTTTTAATTTATTAAGCAAAAAAGACAAACAAAATTCTGGCGAAGAACATAAGGAACATACGGAACATACACACTTGACACATGACACACATTGTCAAAAATGAAAAGAATAGGTTTTAAGTATCACTTGAACAAAAATACATCATTACAGCCACCTGTTGCAGGGGTGTGAGTGCTGTTTTTCAAAAAAAAAAGAGGGGAGGAACATTACTCTGGGGGGTCATCCTGACACCGTAAAGTTGGGGGAGGGTATGGGAATGTGCGCCCTCCTATAGGTGGAGGTTTGCGGGGCTTAAAATGCTGTGTTTTAGTGCATTTTTCTGTCTGTAAGACCCAAAAGTTCAACAATAACAAAACTGACTATCTATCTTTCCATCTATCTATAATCACTGCACAACTTCTAATGCAGAAGTTAAAGATATTACATAACATTAAAACAAGTTCATTAATTCAATGTGAAACATGAATACACATGGAGTGTACCTTCACCCATACTTAAATGTAATGAATAGGGGTCATCTCTGATGTGTATCTAAATTTTAAAAATCTTACCTGTGATATTGAAGTCATACCCAAGTTATTTCACCATCTGCTGCTGCTATTGCAAAAAAACCACCAACATATAAATAAAGCAGAAATCTAATTCCAACTCCATCACCACCTAAGACACTAACCAACAAAATGAGATAACTGCAAACAAATGCCATAGGGACTTGCATCTATCTTAAAATATCACCCAAGGCTTGCAGAATATCCTGTCATTATTATAAGTAATCGGTGTGTCTCTTCCAGAAGCTGATTTTAATTTTTAAAATGGTTACATTTCATACTACTCTTGTAAAGTTCCAAACGGAGCTAGCTAGAGCAAGCGTTTCAGTCAAAGCCGTCTAACACGACGGTTTTCAACACCACGAGACAAATTCCTCTGTTAAAACCTGGAAAATATGGCTCTATTATGCATTATTATGAAATGATCGCGATTTTATTTTATCTTAGTTCTTGCCTTAAAGATCGCGGAAAAGATCATTTTGCGCAAAATAAGTGATTGAAAACGCGGAAATTTCACACCCCTCTATTGGACATGTTGTGCATGTTCGGCACAAAAATACTACACTGAACTTGCGAATATTGCCGATTTGTCTTGTTCATTTGCCATTTCCAAAACGCTGCACTCTACACACGACTCTCATCAGCGCCAAATGATCAGTTTCGCTTTTATTTTTGCGGATGCCTTGAACAGAACAATACATACATGCCTCGAACCGCGACTAGTGAACCGAACGGTTCGGATGTTTTGCTTGAACCGTTCCATGCCTAATATATATCTTCTTTAATTTCCATTCCGTGCAATAACTGAAAAGGCACAATCACCTATCATCATGATTTTTGGTGAGGACATCGGGGTACAGTTAGTACACAAGCCTATCGATTTCAGACGCGATCTGAAATCAAATATGGCTGCCACAGTTGCCATATCAAATTTTCATTCCGTGCGATAACTGAAAAAGGCCATCACCGATCATTATGATTTTCGGTGAGGACATTAGGGGACACTTACAACACAAGCTGATCAATTTCGGCTGTGATCCGAAATCAAATATGGCTGCCGCAGCTGCCATCTTGAATTTTCATTCCGCATGATAACTCAAAAACGCCTCCGTCAATCAAAGCCATTTTTGCTGTGTTGCTTGGTCTTGTGTACCTACAAAAGCCTATCGATTTTTATGGCGCTTGGATGTTCATTATGGCCCCGCAGCCGCCATCTTCAATTTTGTATTTCGCACGATAACTTAAAAATGCCATCGTCAATCTACGCCATATTTGCTCTGTTGCTTGATCTTCTGTACTCACAGAAGCCTATTGAATTTGACGGCGCTTGGATGTCCACTATGGCTGTCACAGCCGCCATCTTGTATTTTGTATTCCGTAGGATAACTTGCAAAGGCCTTCGTCAATTTCTTTTCATTTGAAGTAATCCAGCGGCTGAGGGGTAACGCCTGCTTTACAGGGCTATTTTTTTGTTTTTGTGAGACTGTGTTACACAGGTTATTTTAAATAGCAGGTAGCCTAGCTAGCCAATTTAACTAGGCTAGCTAGCATTTTAACCCATTATCTCAAGTTAGTTACACTCAGTGCTGCAAACTGTATTTTTAGCGGTTTGAATATGTAGCTAGGTAGCCTAGCTAGCCAATGTTACCATAATATAACATGAGTGGCGAGAACAAGCCATTCAGCCCAACTAGGCTTGTCATTTTCCTATAACTTTGAATAACACTGCCCAAAATTAAGTCCTAATCTGGGCCAAAATTTGCAATAACTCCATATTTGGTAGAATATGAGTTATTTTCCTATAACTACACTGCAGTTTTGAAAACTCCATATTTGAGAATATGAGTATGGAGGGTAGGAGGGTAGTATTTATTTGGATAGAAATTATACCATGGCAAGTCAGTTAACCATAATTTGTCATAGATGTGCTTGCAGTTCGTTTGTTGGGACAGCAAACAAACTCTGAATCAATTTTTTACTGCTTAAATTATTTTGTAGTTACTGCACTTGGCCTTTGTAGGGCAGTACAGTGAATCTAACGCTTTAGATACTCGATGGCTAAATGGTATCTAGCACTAAACCAAGCCTGCTCTTGAAAATTCCCAAGGTTTCTGCCTCAACCGTGTGGTCAGGCAAGCTGTTCCACACTGAGATTACTCTCTGTGTGAAAAAATATTTCCTGGTGTCAGTGCTAAATTTACTCTTGGCCAACTTCCATTTGTGACCCCAAGTTCTAATAACAGAACTTAGCCTTAGTAATCCTACATAAGTAAATTTGATAATCCCTTCAACAAATTTAAAGACCTCAATCAGATCACCCCGAAGTCTCCTTTTCCAAAGACTGAAGATATTAAGGATCTTCAGCTGCTCCTCATTGCTTTCATCTTTCATTCAGTTTCTCCTGGCCATTGTAGCTGCCCAAGACTAGCTAGTTAGCAACCGCTGATATTATTGTATAGGTAATTGGCATTTCCTTTTCATCGCATAGCTGGGTATTGGGGGCTCTCATCTCAGGACAGTATCTAGAAAAGCCAGTCTGTGATTATCCGGATTCTGAGCCAAGCTCTGTGATATTGTTAGGCTAGTATATTCATAGAACTGGAACTAATAATATCAAGTCCGTCGGCTGAGTGATTGTTACATAACGAGTTTGTGTCTATTTGGTATTTCATTTTTGTTAACAAAAAAATGATAAAAGATGCTAAATGCTAAAAGAGGCTTATTATCCATTTACTTAGTCTCCCTAAGGTTTCTATCATGACAGCTGCTCAGGGCTTCTCAGGTTAATCAATTGTGGTTCCTGTGCTTCTGTCTTAGCAATAATAATTTTGCTATCTAGGGTAAACTAGATCAATTGGGGGGGGGTGTCCAAAATGTGGCTAAAACTATATGACGGTTGCAGAATGATCGCACTTCTGGAAAGAGATTTCCAGGGTGGGTTTGTCTGCCACTGGTGCCAGCTCATTGAGCATCTGAAGAGCAAGATCCTTGATATTCAGGGCCAGTTGGCGGCACGACATAGTTAGCAATTGGTAGAGTTCCTAGAGGTCCTGAGTAGTATGTCGTATAGAGAAATTGTGTGTACGCCACAGCAGGGCAGCGAGGACACCCCAGAGCAGGCAGGGAGAGAAAGATGGGTGACTGTAGGACATCAGCGCAGGAAAGGGCGTGCACACCATACAGTGACAGCTTCTCCAGAGGTTGAGGTGTCCAACCGATTCCAGCCCTTGCAGGAACTCGACTTAACCCCTGAACCTCAGAGTAGGGGGACTGATAAGCCTCAGGGCACCCTGTTGGCCTCTTCCCCTCAGAAAAGAGAGTTAGTGATAGTGAAGGACTCAATTATTGAAGGTATAGACAACATGGTCTGTTCGTGCAACAAGGAATCTCGTACGGTGTGTTGCCTGCCTGGTGCCCAAGTAGGAGACCTCCTGGAGTGTGCGGACAAGCTCCTGGCCAGAGCCAGGAGGGATCCATTAGTTATGGTCCATGTTGGGACAAATGACAAAGGTTTGAGGTTCTGCAAGACAGATTTGTGGAATTAGCTGAAAAGCTTAGGAGCAGATCCTCCACAGTAGTTTTCTTCAGGATCCTCCCGGTACCATGTGCAAGCACAGGGAAGCAGAATTTTTCTGGAGGTTTAACATGTGGCTACAAACCATGTGTAGGAGAGAGGGGTACAGGTTTATGGGGCACTGGAACTTCTTCTGGGACGGGTTGACCTGTACAAGCCAGACGGGTTAAACCTTAACTGGAGGGGGTACCTTTGCATTGGGTCAGCGTATGTTGAGGGTTGCACAGGATTTTTTAAACTAGTGACTTGGGGGGGGCAGGGAGGTTAGAGAATGTTATAAATAGGGAAATGCAGGCTGCCCTGATGGAAACTGACAGCGCTACATGTACTATTGATGATATCTTTTTTAAGCAATTAAGCGTAGTGAGGGGCTTGGAGCAGCTGGGAAACCGAAGGGTAAGTGCAGTTGTAATTGCCAAAAATGTTTTTATTAAATGCTAGAAAAAAAAAAAAATTTGCAGAACTTAAGGCTGTTATGATTAGTGAGGGCTATGACATAGTTGGGATTACAGAGACATGGCTTTGTGAAGAGGATGGAGAGGAATATAATATAGAACGTTATAAGCTCTTAAGGAAGGAAAGATCTAATAGGAGAGGAGGGGGTGTAGCACTCTGTGAACGAAAACATTTATGTGCAGGAAATTCCTGAAATTGAACATTTCTTGCCCTGTGAAGATATCTGGGTCAGGCTCATTGGCAAACACGAGACCGGTTTAAACATAGGAGTATGTGATTGACCGCCAGCTTTGGACAGTATTGTAAAAGAAATGTCCTTTTGTCCTTAGCTCACGTGAGACGCCTCTGACGTTGTCTCTGGTTCAAGAGTGGTTTGACACAAGGAATGCGACAGTTGAAGCCCATGTCCTGGATACATCTGTGCGTGGTGGCTCTTGAAGCACTGACTCCAGCTGCAGTCCACTCCTTGTGAATTTCCCCCAAATTCTTGAATGGGCTTCCTTTCACAATCCTCTCAAGGCTGCGGTTATCCCTATTGCTTGTGCACCTGTTTCTACCTCATTTTTTCCTTCCATTCAACTTTGCATAAATGTGCTTGGATACAGCACTCTGAACAGCCAGCTTCTTTAGCAATGACATTTTATGTCTTACCCTCCTTGTGCAGGGTGTCAATGATTGTCTTCTGGACAACTGTTAAGTGAGCAGTCTTCCCCATGATTGTGTAGTCTACTGAACCAGACTGAGAGACCATTTCAAGGCTCAGGTGTGACACCATGAGTCTCCAATATTGAACTTCTTCACAATATTCTAATTTTCTGAGATACTGAATTTTGGGTTTTCATTAGCTGTCAGTTGTAATCATCAAAATTAAAAGAAATAAACACTTGAAATATATCAGTCTGTGTGTAATGAATCTATATAATATATGTGTTTCATGATTTCAATCAAATTACTGAAATAAATCAACTTTTTGATGATATTCTAATTTATTGAGATGCACCTGTATATACCAGTGGTGGCTGGTGAACTGGCGATAGGGGAGGCTCAAAACAATCCCTTAAAATTAAGGATTGGTCTTGACCTGTTTTCAATCACTCATTTAAATTACCATTACAGAAACCCAAAAACTCTCAACATTATCAGTTGTGGCCAGTTTTCATTTATAAAGCATACCGATGATGACTCTGGACTTCTCACGCTTTTTTTTTTACTCAGTGGTTGGTAGGAAGCAATGCATGTGTTTCATGATCGTTTAAATGAAATAAGATCATTTGAAACGTCTTTATGCAATTCCATTGCTTCCAACCCCTCCATGCACAAGGACTTCAATTCCGCGCTAGAACCTCTTACATACGCGTTGATTGAATAATTGCGGACTACAGCAGAGAAACGTAAATAAGCCACTTAACTCACACCGAATGCGTTAGAGTTTTGACTGGTATGCGTTATTAATGAAAACTGGCCACACCTGATAATGTTGAGAGTTTTCGGGTTTCTGTAATGGTAATTTAAATGAATGATTGAAAACAGGTCAAGACCAATCATTAATTTTAAGGGATTGTTTTGAGCCTCCCCTATCGCCAGTTCATCAGCCGCCAATGACCAAATAAATCATTTTGCCACAAGTATTTTAATGCTCCAGGAGTCTGCAGGACATGTCAGCGTAGCTCTCTGATGCCTTCTCTATGTATAAAAGGGGGTCCTGTGTGGTGATAATAGGAGAAATTGGGCTTAATGAGCCAAAACCAATATGGTAGTGCTGGGGGTAAGATGCCCTTTTTGGTTTGGGGTAAGATGCCCCTAGGGAAGGAAGGCATCTTACCCCATTTTGAGTCGTATTCATTCTGTTTTATGAGTTATTTTCTAAAAATTATGTTCTATTTATAGGAAATATATGTTAGACATGATGTTTTTTATCAAAAACGTGGGAATGGAAAGTTAAGTGTATCCATACATGTTAAAAGTAGGGTCATATGGAGTTACACAATAATGAATCATAAATGCATCAACACCCATAAGGGCCTAAAAAGAAATATATTGGGTGAAATGCGTAATGGTCACTCTTAATTTTAAAGACTTTTCATGGATACTCATATACGTTCCATACCGCAACATGTTGATCTAATGTGGTGCCTCATATTTTTTAGTAGTCCACAAGATATAACCATCTATTCCTTGATGCATTTAATGCCAACAGTACCTTACCAGCACTTGTGCCTTTGTGTTTAGTCAGTGAATAAAAAGTTAAGTTTAGGAGAATGTACCTCTTTCTTTCCCCATTTCTTTAGCAAGGAAATTTCCAAAAAGATGTTGATCTTTTGTATGATGTGTACCTGCCAATTAAGACAGCTATAATATGATAATTACTCATGTGAAATGCAGTAAAACCAGTATGCATTAGGCTTTACAAGTTATTCTAGATAACATTAAACAGATGCCCATGGGGGGCATCTTACCCCATCCAGAAGGGCATCTTAAACCAGGGGTGGGGTAAGATGACCTTTATAAAAAAAAAAAAAGAAATTAAACATTTAAAAATATTTCTTTAGTGACTATGTCATAAATCTTTTGAGATTTACATACGATCCATTCAAGCAAAAAAAATATGAATTCATGTTGTTTACCTTCATTTGGTTTACTGTACTTGAAGTGTAAGAGGAAATGTGAAAGATGAGGGCGCAAAGTAAAATAAACATTTCGGATGAAGGCACAGTACTTTTCTCTAGCTGCTTCTTTATAGTCTACTGAAGGTGTACGATACCACATTTTTGGCGATGAGGATGGCTATTTCTGTGCCTATGCCTGCACCATTCATGCCGTGCCCAGGTGAACCGGCTATTTCTTTCCCAACTTGGTTAAAAATGTTCGAGAACTACATGCTAGTAGTTGGCACAAACAGGGATGGCTGGCCCGAGGAAAGAGAGCGCGCGGTCCTGCTTCATGCACTTGGGACCGAAGGACAGAGACTGTTTTATACTTTGCTTCCTATGCCTCTGCCGTGGATGCACTGAAAAAACACTTTGTTCCAAAAGTGAACATTATTGCAGAACGTCACAAATTTCGTCAGAGGGCACAGAGACCGAACAAGACAATCAACCAGTTTTTGGCTTCACTCCACGAGCTACCTGCTACATGTGAGTTTGGTGACATGGAGGAACAAATGATTTGAGACCAGTTGATTGAGCATGTTGCAGAGATGCACCAAAATTTCAGCCACTGAAAATTTTCCGCCGAAAATGGAAAAAAAATGCATTTTCAGTTTTCGGCCTAAAGATTTTTAACACTAAAACAATACGACTGAAACAGGATGGTGTGATGATGCAAGCAAAAACCGCAGCCAGCACGCGCCTGTCTGGACTTTTATTCCGTCGATTTTGTTAAATATTTATGTGTTTAAATCGGGGGGCGCGCACTACATCAACCATGTTATGACACTAAAGTCCCCAAGTGTTTAATTGTAGACATTGTCCTGATGCATAGGATAGCAGCTGGTGTTGTGTCCGATTCGGTTGCACATTAAATAACGTACCAACTAAAAAACGCAAAGCAATGATATCCATTAAAGGCATAGAGTATTCATCGAAAAAGGCTATATATTCTCAAGGCATTTGTGTACCATCAGTATTCCATAATGTAACTACAATCCCTGGCAAAAAATATGGAATCCCCACACACCAACCCCTGGGAAAATTATGGAATCACCATACACCGAGGATGCTAATTTACCTTTTTTCCTTCATAACAAAGAAGCAAATAACACATATGACAAAACAATTATTGTTTAGCTTGACATTCAGGCTTCATGAAACATTTCACTTTGAAATTGAAGACAAAACACGTAGCAAATGCACAAATCGCAAGAGATAGCAGAGTATTAGAATTTATCGCTTAACGATGCGTCATCTCATCTGTGATACCTTTCCTATGAACAAAATGCTTCATCAGCACCCATTAAGTTATTTTCCACACAATTTTTGTAAAATAGGGGCGGCATAATAACTTTCTCAAGGGGAATTAGGGGAACAGAATTAGACACAACACTGTTGCTTCAAGTTTCGCTACGAACAGGGTCACAGACAAAGAAACGCATTTCATAAATGTAGCAATTTCAGTGAACAAACGCAACCCTGTTTGAAAGGTAAGGCAATGCACAGCATATTGATCAAGCTGCCTAAAACAACACACGTTTCAAAAACACAATTTGAAGACCTGTTTCAATGATGGCAAGGGAAGCCAGTTTCGCAGAAACTCGCAGAAGCGAGTTGTCTTTCACAGAGACGATTCTCTCTGACCAATCAGCGGGTTGCTGTGTTGTCACGTAACATATTTAATTTTACAATTTTTCAGCAGCTAGTAATAGGCCAGTCAGTTTTAGGCCTGTAGATTATTCATGAGTGGGGCCAAGTAAAACATTTTATTTATAATTTTATTTTATTTTATATTGTGCTTTGTTGGAATGTCAGTGCTAAATATTTTCATAATTTTGTAATTGATTTATTCTTCAAAGCATGAATATTAATTTATGCAATTGCAATGCCTTGACTTTAGTTAGGTAAGTACACAGTCATAGCCATAAATGCAATGGTGCTAAAAATCGGCATAATAATTTCTTTCGGTGTTTCGGTTTTCGGCCAAGCATTTCTCATTTTTGGTTTTCGGTTTCGGCCAAAAATTTTCATTTCGGTGCATTCCGAGCGTGTTGCCATCAATCGCGTACGAGATAGACGTTTATCAGAATCGGACCTTACTCTGGCTAAAGCTACCGCACTCGCGCTACAGATCGAAGCTGGACTATGGGACGCTTGCGTTCTCTCTCATGCTACCGCTACACCTTCTGCTACACTCAATGCTGCGCCAGAGAGAACCATTCAGAAAAAAACAACGAGGACACATTAGTGGGACACGAGGAAACCTGCTCCTACGGCGACATCTGCTGCTCAACCTACGGGGAACCATCGCTCCTGCTACCGCTGCGGATCTACTAGCCACCTAGCTAACAGGCCTTCATGCCCTGCAGCTAAAGAGACATGCAATTCATGTGGAAAGATGGGACATTTTGCAAAAGTGTGTAGATCGGGTCAACAGCAGGAATGTGAAATACTGATAAATAAACTGACTGTGCTTTACATGACTGATGCTAATACTGTGCAGGATAAAGTGCTTTGTACTGTACAAGTAAATGCAAATGGACATTCTCACGATGTTGAACTGATCGTAGATACTGGTTCATCCGTTTCCATTATTCCAGAAAGCATGTACCACACTCTCTTTCCAATATGTAACCTTGAAAAACCGACAGTTATGCTGCTCACGTACTCAAGGGATAAAGTACCTGTTAAAGGATGTATGCATGCCACTGTTTCCCATGATGGTTGTTCATCTGACGGGTCATTTGTTGTGGTCAAATCAGGTACCGCCCTTTAAGGGCTAGATTTTTTGTGCCACTAAATATGTGTATTGTGGGTAACAAAGTTGTTACCGTAACCAGCCCTACTGCCGCTCCTGAAGCACAGAAATTTCCTTGGTTCCAAATACTTCACTGCAGAGCACACAAGAGACACAGGTTCAGGAGATAGGATGCGCAAGAGGATTTGTACACAAAATACAGCTCAAACCAAATGCTGTGCCAGTTCAGCAAAAACTTAGGAGACTTCCATTTACTGTGAGAGAGTCTGTAACTGAGGAGCTCAGAGATTTGCCAGATAAAGGTGTTATTGAGCGCGGGCATCTCCATGGTTTTCACCCATAGTTGTGACACAGAGAAAGGCAGGAGGAAAACTCGAATATGCGACCTTAGAGAGCCAAATAAGGCGATTGTCAGTGACTGTCATCCCTTACCACACATGGATGGAACTCGCGGCCCCTGACCATGGCGGGTAAGATCCTTGTCCTGAAGGCAATAGTCCTCCCATTCTTCTCTATGTGGGGAGGGTTTTTCCCCCAGAAAAAGCCACCAGCAAACAAATTGCTAGGTTGGCTTTTCGCTTTGTCTGGGGGACCAAAATGGACAGGTTAAAAAGAACCACCCTCCTCAAAGAGAGGAAGAATGGGGAGGGGGGTCCATGACATTGTTACAATTATTATGGTGCAGGGTCTGGCCGCCCTTGTCCAGAGCACTGGGAGGGGGGGAAAAGCAGCAAGTGCCTTTATTAGGCACTATGCCACCCCTTTCCATAGGACGATGGGCTTGGGCATGCTGGACCACAAAATTCCGTACTGCTGGGACCCCTTTACGTCTATCAGGCTTTAAAGGACTTTGCCTACAGGACGGGACTGCCTCAGGCTGGCCTCACCTCGTGGAGCTATAAAAACATCATGGCTTATTTAACATCAAACCAAACAGTTGAGCTCCTGAGGGGTGGTCCGACCCGAGACCCGCACGTCATCAGGGCAAATGTCACCCATAGTTGTTTGACTAATAAGCAGAAGGACATTGCCTGGATGATGGCTCATTGGTGTCTCCCCACCAGGGTTTTTACGTACCGCTGGCACTAAGCCCTTACTGAGCACTGCCCGCACGGTTGCACTGACCAGGAGAGTGTACATCACCTCTTCTGGGACTGCACCGTGGCCAGGTGGGTCTGGGGCCTTGTTTGTTCCTCTGTCTCCCTGAACAGGTTGCTGCCGAGGTCCTCCCTGACTGCTGAGCTGATCCTGTATGGACCACCGAAAGGATGTAAAACACCAAAAAGCCAGTGTCAGTGGAGGTTCATCAGCGCTATTAAGCAGGCCCTGTGGGAGACGAGGAACATCAAGGTCTTCCAAAAAACATCTGTGGACCTGATCACTCTTCGACGCAGGATCCAAAGCCTCCTTCAAGACGGCGTGTTGGTGGACGACAACAAAAGCAAGGACCTGGCTCGAGAGAAATGGGGGTGGACCACTGGAAAGAACTGGTCATCTAGTCCAACCTCCTTCATTGGAGGGACACCTGCTCGAGTGGGAACCCGAGCACGTCTTTACCGGCCATAACAGTTGCTTTTTTCTGTATTTGTTTTCTTGGTTTTTCCTTTGTTAGAATTTAATGCTTATATTTTTTGGGGACTGTTGTGCTCTTTTGATGTTTTCCTTTTGTGAATAAATTTGGATGTCTGGATGTGAGTGAACGCTGGCGCGTTTGGCTGCTGCTACTCACTGGTTTTTCTAACTTTTGATTTATGCTTTTAATGCCTGCTAACTGCCTCTACTGGTGGTATCAGTGCTTTTATCATTTACCTGGCTTACATTGTCCCTTGTCGCCAGATGATCTTCATTTGTGCTGCTATTGCTCTGTGTTTCTGTGATAGCAGATTCTAACTCTAGCCTACGGCTTGGCTCACCACCCGGCTCCGCGTCATCGCCTCTCCGCCGTGCTTCGCGATGTGGATCAGCAGGGTCTGTGTGTGGTCCATCCTAGTCTGGACGGTCCTGTCACTCCTCCATCTAACTGTGGAAGGACTCCTTCAGTATTCAGCCGCGGAGCTTCTTAGGCTCCGTACTCAGCGGTCCGGATCTCCACCGGCAGCTCTGCACCTCCATCCAGACATCGCCCTCCTGCCTTGCCGGAGGTACATCCACCATGGGTCTCGGCGGGGTTTCCACTTCGGCGGCTCCCAGGGGATTACCTCCTTTTGGTCCTCCACTCGCCGCCCAGCCAGAAACACCGGACGGTCTGTGAATCACAGGGTGTTAGCCAGCCTGGCTAGGTCGGCTAATGCTCCTCTCAGCAACAACAACACCGGCGTCAACTTCGGTCTTCTGAGCATCCGCTCCCTCACGGGCAAAGGACATTTCATTCAGGATATCCTTTCTGACTGTAAGCTTGATTTTCTTTGTCTAAATGAGACTTGGCAATTAACTGGTGACTTTTCCCAGCTCAATGACACTACTCCTCCGGGGTTTGTTTACACTTGCAAACCTTGTGGCTCAGGTCACGGAGGTGGTCTCGCGATATTTTACCGCGAGAAGTGGAAGGTCTTTCCAGTTTCTGTGCCTCCCCTCTGCTCACTAGAATGCCTTGCCTGTCAATTGTCTGGACCCACTCCCACAATCATTGCCACAGTCTACTGTCCCCCCAAGCCACACAGTGACCTTTTCAATGAATTCTCTGCCCTCCTCACCCACCTTTCCATTCTCTCACCTAATGTAATTCTGCTGGGGGATTTCAATATACACATTGACAATACTGCTCTTCCTCTCACCAGAGACTTCTCTTCATTACTTGACAGTTTTGGCTTCCAGCAGTTTTCAGACTTCCCCACACACATAAAAGGCCACACCCTGGACTTTGTTGCTCTGGTCTCACCCTCCAACTGTCCTGCTGTTGAACTTCATATTATAGATCATTTCCTCCTCTCTTTTAATGTCACTCTTCAGCTCTCCATCTTCAGGCCACCCCGTGTCATCTCCTTCCGTAATATAAAGGACATTAATATGGACTCCCTCTCCTCCTGCATCGCCACACTGACTCCGGACTCTTCTTCTACCCCTGATGATCTTGTCACCCAGTACAATAATGGCCTCACTAACATTCTCAACTCACTTGCTCCTGTCAAATCTTGCGCTGTTTTCTTCACTCGTTCTGCCCCCTGGTTCACCCCTGATCTCCGCTCCATGAAATCCAAAAATTGACAGCTTGAAAGATTCTACAGGAAATCTGGTCTCACCATCCACAAAGACATTTACCTAGCACACTTATCTCTTAATAAGGACTCCATCTCTCACGCAAAATCACAATATTACTCTGGACTTATCTGCTCTAATGCAGGCAACATCAAGACTCTCTTTTCCGTATTTAATAGCATCATTCAACCCCCTGACTCCCTACCCCCCCACATGTACTCCTCAGACACCTGTAATTCTCTCCTCCTGTTTTTCAATGAAAAGGTTAACATAATCCATCAGCACCTGGGCTCCTCTACCTCACCCCTCCCTTCCTCTGAACTTCTCCCGCCCTGTCAACCACTTTACACCTTTGAACTCCCTCACCCCTCAGTAATCTCTGACCTCATCAGCAAGTCTAAGTCTTCTTTTTTTGTCAGTTAGATCCCCTCACCACAGTCCTGGTCAAATCCTGCCTCCCTCTCTGCTCCCCTCATATCAGCCATTATCCATTCCTCATTGTCCAATGGAATTGTTCCCACTCTTTTCAAATCTGCAGCTGTTACTCCCATCCTGAAAAAACTTAGTTCAGATCCTAATGATTTCAATAACCTCCGTCCCATTTCTCACCTTCCCTTCATCTCCAAAATTCTAGAAAAAACGTTGCTTCTCAACTCCACTCCCCATCTCACCCAAAACAGCCTCTATGAACAATTCCAGTCTGGTTTCCTCCCACCACAGCACAGAAACAGCCCTCATAAAGATTACGAATGACCTCCTCATGGCAGCTGACTCTGGTTTAATCTCTATTCTCATCCTTCTCGATCTGAGTCGACCTTCGACACCATTTCTCACCCCATCCTCCTTAATAGACTCTCCTCCATTGGCATCACTCACACTCCCCTTCACTGGATTCACTCCTACCTTACAGGCCGCACTCAGTTAATCCAACTCAAATCCTTCACTTCACAGCCCTTCCCGTCACTTCAGGTGAGCCCCAGGGCTCTGTCCTGGGGCCCCCTCCTCTTCTTTATCTACCTCCCTCCCACTTGGCGATATTTTCTGCAAATTTGGTATCCACTTTCACTGCTTCATGGATGACACCCAGCTCTACCTGTCCAGCAAACCCAATTCCTCTCTCCCGCCATCCTCCCTCACCCACTGCCTTTCAGAAATTAAATCCTGGTTCACCTCCAACTTCCTTTAACTTAACAGTAATAAAACAGAACTCCTCCTTGTCGGCACCAAATCCACTTTATCCAAAGCTGACAGTTTCTCCCTCACCGTTGACCGCTCCACAGTGTCCCCCTCCCCTCAGGTTAAGAGTCTGGGTGTCATCCTTGACAGCTCACTTTCTTTCAATGCTCACATTAATAACGTAGCGCTGTCTGCATATTTCCATCTGCGTAAAATTAATCGTCTCCGCCCCTCTCTCACCCCTCACACCACTGCTATCCTGGTCCATAGCCTCGTTACCTCCCCTATCGACTATTGCAACTCACTCCTCTTCGGTGTACCACACAAATCCCTCCATAAGCTTCAACTGGTCCAGAACTCAGCAGCCCGCATTATCACCAGAACCCCCTCCTTTCACCACATCACCCCCGTCCTCCAGCAGCTTCATTGGCTCCCAGTCAAATTCAGAATCACATTTCAAAAATCCTACTGTATACTTTTAAGGCCATCCACAACCTCGCCCCCCTGTATCTGTCTGATCTCCTCCGCATTGCCACCCCCTCTCGCTCCCTCAGATCCTCCTCCTCCCTCCACCTCTCTGTGCCCTCCGCCCGTCTCAGCACGATGGGGAGCAGAGCTTTCAGTTGCTCTGCTCCCCAACTCTGGAACTCACTCCCACCAGACATCAGGAACATTGACTCTTTACCCCTCTTTAAATCAAGACATAAAACCCATCTGTTTCAAACTGCATATCCTCTGTAACTCCACTGATTCATTTTAATTTTGTGCTACTTTTGTTTTTTCTCCTCTTTCTCTCTCAACTGTATTGTGTTTTTAATCACTCTGTAAAGTGTCCTTGAGTGCTCAGAAAGGCGCTTTTAAATAAAATGTATTATTATTATTATTATTATTATTATTAAATTTGTTGAATTTAGTTATATTTACATTAATAAATATTCCTTTGTGCATATTTTCTCTCTTATATTGAATGTTTTTTGATATTTTTGTTGGGGTAATGGTTTTTAGTAGGGGGTTTTTTGTCATTTGATTGTTTTTGTGATTTGCTTTTCTATGATATATTAAAGTAATTTTTTTTGTTTTTACAGGTATTTTTAGTAACCTAAAACTGTTATTTTGTACTTAATTGTTTTTGGATTGTTTACTGGAGTTTTCTGTATGTTAATATGGCCTGTATATGTGTGTATTTATGCTTTGTTGGTTTTATGAAATTATGTTTTATGAAATTGTTAAAACCAATAAAGCCATGGATGAGCTGTTCACTAACCTACGAAGAGCTACAGTTTTCTCTACAATTGACCTTGCTTCTGCCTATCATCAAATGCTCCTACATCCAGATGGTTGTAATCTGACTGCATTCATATCTCATGATGGTCTTTTCCGTTTCTGCCATGTTCCATTTGACCTAGCTTCAGCTCCTTCTGCTTTCCAAAAGATGATGACAACAATATTAGCAAGTTTACCAGGAGTACAAGTGTACCTTGATGACGTCATATGTTATGGTATAAACTAGCAGGATCATGATGCCAACCCTACAGAGGGTGATGCATGCCTTGACTGGGGCAGGACTGAAACTGAATATGGAAAAGAGTAAGTTAAGCCAGACCTTGCTGCGTTTTCTTGCACACATATCCAAAGATGGACTTAAGCCTGACCCTGACAAAGTGCTGTGATCAGTCTTTACTGGGATACCAGAAATACACAACGAAGACACTAAGGAGATCCTAAAAGATTTCTTCAAAAAAGAGATGTGTTTACCCAAGGACAATGTTGAAGCTCTGTCTCTCAACCAAGTCACAGGATAGGAAGAAAGAAAATGTTCGCTGAGGCCACAACTTCAAAAAGCCAAATCCCAACCATGACCCATCATCGTTAAGTTTGATTTTTTCAAACAACAAGATATGATAAGGCGTCTTGCCCGCAGTTAAAAGGTAAACCACATGGAATTAGCGAACAGTTTCCTCCAGTGATTATCAATAGACGAAGAGTCGTACTGCCTGTTCTCCGCTCCAAACGTAGTCAAGGACATAGGGTTAGTTTGATTGTGGATAAACTCTACACTGACAATAAACTGTTCATAGACCCAAATATCACAAGCTGGCTGATGGAATAGACTTTCCACAACGGACATATTATTGGCTGTATTGAGCTCAGATCCACTGATATCAGTCTTGTAGGCCAATAAATGACAGGAAACTCGGCGATTAAGGACGTTCTGTGGGGGTTTATCAGAGAAGGATTGCAAATGAAATGGCCTATATCTTTGTTGCTTCTCCGCTAGTATCTAACGATTGTTTAATTTAGGAACAGTCAAACCAAACAGTTGAGCTCCTGAGGGGTGGTCCGACCCGAGACCCGCACGTCATCAGGGCAAATGTCACCCATAGTTGTTTGACTAATAAGCAGAAGGACATTGCCTGGATGATGGCTCATTGGTGTCTCCCCACCAGGGTTTTTTACGCATCGCTGGCACTAAGCCCTTACTGAGCACTGCCCGCACGGGTTGCACTGACCAGGAGAGTGTACATCACCTCTTCTGGGACTGCACCGTGGCCAGGTGGGTCTGGGGCCTTGTTTGTTCCTCTGTCTCCCTGAACAGGTTGCTGCCGAGGTCCTCCCTGACTGCTGAGCTGATCCTGTATGGACCACCGAAAGGATGTAAAACACCAAAAAGCCAGTGTCAGTGGAGGTTCATCAGCGCTATTAAGCAGGCCCTGTGGGGAGACGAGGAACATCAAGGTCTTCCAAAAACATCTGTGGACCTGATCACTCTTGACGAGGGATCCAAAGCCTCCTTCAAGACGGCGGCGTTGGTGGACGCGACAACAAAAGCAAGGACCTGGCTCGAGAGAAATGGGGTGGACCACTGGAAAGAACTGGTCATCTAGTCCAACCTCCTTCATTGGAGGGACACCTGCTTTCAGTGGGAACCCGAGCACGCCTTTTTACCGCCATAACAGTTGCTTTTTTTCTGTATTTGTTTTCTTGGTTTTTCCTTTGTTAGAATTTAATGCTTATATTTTTTGGGGACTGTTGTGCTCTTTTGATGTTTTCCTTTTGTGAATAAATTTGGATGTCTGGATGTGAGTGAACGCTGGCGCGTTTGGCTGCTGCTACTCACTGGTTTTTCTAACTTTTGATTTATGCTTTTAATGCCTGCTAACTGCCTCTACTGGTGGTATCAGTGCTTTTATCATTTACCTGGCTTACATTGTCCCTTGTCGCCAGATGATCTTCATTTGTGCTGCTATTGCTCTGTGTTTCTGTGATAGCAGACTAACTCTAGCCTACCGGCTTGGCTCACCACCCGGCTCCGCGTCATCGCCTCTCCGCCGTGCTTCGCGATGTGGATCAGCAGGGTCTGTGTGTGGTCCATCCTAGTCTGGACGGTCCTGTCACTCCTCCATCTAACTGTGGAAGGACTCCTTCAGTATTCAGCTGCGGAGCTTCTTGGGCTCCGTACTCAGCGGTCCGGATCTCCACCGGCAGCTCTGCACCTCCATCCAGACATCGCCCTCCTGCCTTGCCGGAGGTACATCCACCATGGGTCTCGGCGGGGTTTCCACTTCGGCGGCTCCCAGGGGATTACCTCCTTTTGGTCCTCCACTCGCCGCCCAGCCAGAAACACCGGACGGTCTGTGAATCACAGGGTGTTAGCCAGCCTGGCTAGGTCGGCTAATGCTCCTCTCAGCAACAACAACACCGGCGTCAACTTCGGTCTTCTGAGCATCCGCTCCCTCACGGGCAAAGGACATTTCATTCAGGATATCCTTTCTGACTGTAAGCTTGATTTTCTTTGTCTAAATGAGACTTGGCAATTAACTGGTGACTTTTCCCAGCTCAATGACACTACTCCTCCGGGGTTTGTTTACACTTGCAAACCTTGTGGCTCAGGTCACGGAGGTGGTCTCGCGATATTTTACCGCGAGAAGTGGAAGGTCTTTCCAGTTTCTGTGCCTCCCCTCTGCTCACTAGAATGCCTTGCCTGTCAATTGTCTGGACCCACTCCCACAATCATTGCCACAGTCTACTGTCCCCCCAAGCCACACAGTGACCTTTTCAATGAATTCTCTGCCCTCCTCACCCACCTTTCCATTCTCTCACCTAATGTAATTCTGCTGGGGATTTCAATATACACATTGACAATACTGCTCTTCCTCTCACCAGAGACTTCTCTTCATTACTTGACAGTTTTGGCTTCCAGCAGTTTTCAGACTTCCCCACACACATAAAAGGCCACACCCTGGACTTTGTTGCTCTGGTCTCACCCCCTCCAACTGTCCTGCTGTTGAACTTCATATTATAGATCATTTCCTCCTCTCTTTTAATGTCACTCTTCAGCTCTCCATCTTCAGGCCACCCCGTGTCATCTCCTTCCGTAATATAAAAGGACATTAATATGGACTCCCTCTCCTCCTGCATCGCCACACTGACTCCGGACTCTTCTTCTACCCCTGATGATCTTGTCACCCAGTACAATAATGGCCTCACTAACATTCTCAACTCACTTGCTCCTGTCAAATCTTGCGCTGTTTTCTTCACTCGTTCTGCCCCCTGGTTCACCCCTGATCTCCGCTCCATGAAATCCAAAAATTGACAGCTTGAAAGATTCTACAGGAAATCTGGTCTCACCATCCACAAAGACATTTACCTAGCACACTTATCTCTTAATAAGGACTCCATCTCTCACGCAAAATCACAATATTACTCTGGACTTATCTGCTCTAATGCAGGCAACATCAAGACTCTCTTTTCCGTATTTAATAGCATCATTCAACCCCCTGACTCCCTACCCCCCCACATGTACTCCTCAGACACCTGTAATTCTCTCCTCCTGTTTTTCAATGAAAAGGTTAACATAATCCATCAGCACCTGGGCTCCTCTACCTCACCCCTCCCTTCCTCTGAACTTCTCCCGCCCTGTCAACCACTTTACACCTTTGAACTCCCTCACCCCTCAGTAATCTCTGACCTCATCAGCAAGTCTAAGTCTTCTTTTTGTCAGTTAGATCCCCTCACCACAGTCCTGGTCAAATCCTGCCTCCCCTCTCTGCTCCCCCTCATATCAGCCATTATCCATTCCTCATTGTCCAATGGAATTGTTCCCACTCTTTTCAAATCTGCAGCTGTTACTCCCATCCTGAAAAAACTTGGTTCAGATCCTAATGATTTCAATAACCTCCGTCCCATTTCTCACCTTCCCTTCATCTCCAAAATTCTAGAAAAAACCGTTGCTTCTCAACTCCACTCCCATCTCACCCAAAACAGCCTCTATGAACAATTCCAGTCTGGTTTCCCTCCCCACCACAGCACAGAAACAGCCCTCATAAAGATTACGAATGACCTCCTCATGGCAGCTGACTCTGGTTTAATCTCTATTCTCATCCTTCTCGATCTGAGTGCGACCTTCGACACCATTTCTCACCCCATCCTCCTTAATAGACTCTCCTCCATTGGCATCACTCACACTCCCCTTCACTGGATTCACTCCTACCTTACAGGCCGCACTCAGTTAATCCAACTCAAATCCTTCACTTCACAGCCCTTCCCCGTCACTTCAGGTGAGCCCCAGGGCTCTGTCCTGGGGCCCCTCCTCTTCATTATCTACCTCCTCCCACTTGGCGATATTTTCTGCAAATTTGGTATCCACTTTCACTGCTTCGCGGATGACACCCAGCTCTACCTGTCCAGCAAACCCAATTCCTCTCTCCCGCCATCCTCCCTCACCCACTGCCTTTCAGAAATTAAATCCTGGTTCACCTCCAACTTCCTTTAACTTAACAGTAATAAAACAGAACTCCTCCTTGTCGGCACCAAATCCACTTTATCCAAAGCTGACAGTTTCTCCCTCACCGTTGACCGCTCCACAGTGTCCCCCTCCCCTCAGGTTAAGAGTCTGGGTGTCATCCTTGACAGCTCACTTTCTTTCAATGCTCACATTAATAACGTAGCGCTGTCTGCATATTTCCATCTGCGTAAAATTAATCGTCTCCGCCCCTCTCTCACCCCTCACACCACTGCTATCCTGGTCCATAGCCTCGTTACCTCCCCTATCGACTATTGCAACTCACTCCTCTTGATTGTACCACACAAATCCCTCCATAAGCTTCAACTGGTCCAGAACTCAGCAGCCCGCATTATCACCAGAACCCCCTCCTTTCACCACATCACCCCCGTCCTCCAGCAGCTTCATTGGCTCCCAGTCAAATTCAGAATCACATTTCAAAATCCTACTGTATACTTTTAAGGCCATCCACAACCTCGCCCCCCTGTATCTGTCTGATCTCCTCCGCATTGCCACCCCCTCTCGCTCCCTCAGATCCTCCTCCTCCCTCCACCTCTCTGTGCCCTCCGCCCGTCTCAGCACGATGGGGAGCAGAGCTTTCAGTTGCTCTGCTCCCCAACTCTGGAACTCACTCCCACCAGACATCAGGAACATTGACTCTTTACCCTCTTTAAATCAAGACATAAAACCCATCTGTTTCAAACTGCATATCCTCTGTAACTCCACTGATTCATTTTAATTTTGTGCTACTTTTGTTTTTTCTCCTCTTTCTCTCTCTCAACTGTATTGTGTTTTTAATCACTCTGTAAAGTGTCCTTGAGTGCTCAGAAAGGCGCTTTTAAATAAAATGTATTATTATTATTATTAAATTTGTTGAATTTAGTTATATTTACATTAATAAATATTCCTTTGTGCATATTTTCTCTCTTATATTGAATGTTTTTGATATTTTTTGTTGGGGTAATGGTTTTTTTAGTAGGGGGTTTTTTGTCATTTGATTGTTTTTGTGATTTGCTTTTCTATGATATATTAAAGTAATTTTTTTTGTTTTTACAGGTATTTTTAGTAACCTAAAACTGTTATTTTGTACTTAATTGTTTTTGGATTGTTTACTGGAGTTTTTTGTATGTTAATATGGCCTGTATATGTGTGTATTTATGCTTTGTTGGTTTTATGAAATTATGTTTTATGAAATTGTTAAAACCAATAAAGCCATGGATGAGCTGTTCACTAACCTACTTTAAGAGCTACAGTTTTCTCTACAATTGACCTTGCTTCTGCCTATCATCAAATGCTCCTACATCCAGATGGTTGTAATCTGACTGCATTCATATCTCATGATGGTCTTTTCCGTTTCTGCCATGTTCCATTTGACCTAGCTTCAGCTCCTTCTGCTTTCCAAAAGATGATGACAACAATATTAGCAAGTTTACCAGGAGTACAAGTGTACCTTGATGACGTCATATGTTATGGTATAAACTAGCAGGATCATGATGCCAACCCTACAGAGGGTGATGCATGCCTTGACTGGGGCAGGACTGAAACTGAATATGGAAAAGAGTAAGTTAAGCCAGACCTTGCTGCGTTTTCTTGCACACATATCCAAAGATGGACTTAAGCCTGACCCTGACAAAGTGCTGTGATCAGTCTTTACTGGGATACCAGAAATACACAACGAAGACACTAAGGAGATCCTAAAAGATTTCTTCAAAAAGAGATGTGTTTACCCAAGGACAATGTTGAAGCTCTGTCTCTCACCCGAAGTCACAGGATAGGAAGAAAGAAAATGTTCGCTGAGGCCACAACTTCAAAAGCCAAATCCCAACCGCGACCCATCATCGTTAAGTTTGATTTTTTCAAACAACAAGATATGATAAGGCGTCTTGCCCGCAGTTAAAAGGTAAACCACATGGAATTAGCGAACAGTTTCCTCCAGTGATTATCAATAGACGAAGAGTCGTACTGCCTGTTCTCCGCTCCAAACGTAGTCAAGGACATAGGGTTAGTTTGATTGTGGATAAACTCTACACTGACAATAAACTGTTCATAGACCCAAATATCACAAGCTGGCTGATGGAATAGACTTTCCACAACGGACATATTATTGGCTGTATTGAGCTCAGATCCACTGATATCAGTCTTGTAGGCCAATAAATGACAGGAAACTCGGCGATTAAGGACGTTCTGTGGGGGTTTATCAGAGAAGGATTGCAAATGAAATGGCCTATATCTTTGTTGCTTCTCCGCTAGTATCTAACGATTGTTTAATTTAGGAACAGTGATATGTTAAAGCTAGGCTTGAACCTGAGTCATTTGGAGTGACTGGGGATCTAGTTATGGGATGTCTGATTTACTTTATTATTAGGGGTCCAAGCATAAAGCACTGGGACCAAATTACAAGTATATTTTTGAATTATACTCTTCATTTTCATTATTATTTTTATATATTTTTCCTTCTCCCACAATGATTGCACAACAAGGTCTGGAAATGGTTATGGCCACTGGACCAATGGTCTGATGAATTTTTTGTTTTGCATCCTGCGTGATGGTCAAGATGGGTAAAACTGGAATTAGGAGGTACAAGGTTATAGCTAACATAAGGTGACTGATATCAACCAATGGATTTTTTTTTTTGCTCATGTATTTACTCAGGCTGACACCTATCTTCATAAAAATAAGCATGATTGTTGAGATGTATCCAACTAATTGAATTGCAGCTGGGTGCATGTAAATATGTATATGTTATTAATATTGGATGTATGTGTGTATGTATGTGTGTGCATAATGTATGAATGTGTTTGTATAGGTATGTGGGTGCATAGGTTTCTATGTATAGGAAGTAATGTGAAGGGACAGTTAAAGCAATTTCTTAGTGCGAGTGTGCTTGCAAAGAGGATGAACTTTGAAGTTTCTAGTGGCTGGGAGGTGGACTGAACAGAGCTGTAAACTGTTAGAAATCAAATTAATTCGATGTTTGGTATGACTGGCCTTTGCCAAAGAGTTTGGGATGCTGTCCTGTTGCACTATAGTTTCATCGGATGAATGGTGTTGGCTGATTCCAGGTGGAGTGGAGGACTTGCCACCGTTCTTCTGCAGAGTGACTGTCTCACTTGTCCCTCCTTCCAAGAAATTGCAAATAGCCATGATAATGTTGACATCAGGGCTTTGTCAGGACTATAATATCTGTATTGACCATTTTTAATGGAAAACAAACATTTATTTGTGAAACTTGTCTTTGGATTGGCTTTTGGAATTTCAAATTTTCGTCTTAGCTTCAGGAACTCAAATATGGAATCAAAAAGTAAATATCTAATACAGATTTAAATTTTCAAAATGCAAGGTGCTGGGACTTTGCACAATGCTGTATGTATTTGGAGGTATGCATGTGTATGCACAGGTGCATACATGCATATACTTTGGGGCTGGATGACATGGATGAAAGGAAAACCATGACGCCTGCTGAACGTGTATATGTATATGCATGTGTATATATATATATATATGTATATATATATATATATATATATATATGTGTGTGTGTGTATATATGTGGTATGTATGTGAATGTATGTGTGTATATGTGTTTGTATGTATATATGCATGTATGTCTGTAGATGTATGTGTTTGTTTATGTATATATGTGTATATGTATGTATTGGGTATGTGTATGTATGTGTGTGTATGTAGGTATGCATGTGTGTGTGTATGTATATGCATATATGTATGTGTGTATGTATGTAGGTGTGTATTGTGCGTGTATGTATGTGTATATATGTGTATATGTACGTATGTATGTATGTATACACTTATTGATAAATATATGTGTATATATTTGTGCCGGGGTTAACATGTATGTAAATACATGGGTGTATGACCAGTGAGCTAATGAATTTGGTGGATGAGATTTCATGACTTCTCTCTTTTTTTTTTTTTTTTTTGTTTTGGGGGTATGCATGTATCTCTGAATAGATTGAGCTGTCTTAAGAACAGAAGAATAATACACACTATTTTGCCATTTGGTATTTGTCTTTTCTGTAGGCTTGGTAATGATCTCTTAACATGATACTTGAAGGCAAGGTAAAGGAACTGAGGAATACTTAAGTGTCATGAGCTGGATATTATTGGATATAGTCATTACAATTAGGTTAGTCTACTATTTCTGACTACTCGCCCCTCAGTAGGCCTGGACCCTGTTAATTAATGCTTAAAGTTATATTTTGATATAATCATGTACATTATGTTGAAATTTACTTAATCCTGCACTCAACAGTTATGGTTTGCAATTTTATGGTCCTATAGTATGCTCTATGCTATGTAACTTTTGATATCAGATTGTTTGCCAGTTGATGTATGCTATTCTAGAACACTCCTTTAGGCGATGATCAGCAAAATGTTTATCCTTTTTTTGTTTATTTTTAGTTCTTTGTTTGATACACCAACAAAAATATATGATGGTGCAATAAATGAGGGGAGTTGGGTGTTGGCCAAAGCTAATTTAAAATGTGGAATAGCCCTAATATTTGAATCAATCACGTTAATGATGGAAGTACAATATAGTGGTGTGGGGGAGATACGGATTGGGTTGGACTGGTGTATTGGGTCTGTGGAGTGGGAACCGGGGATGGGTGGGATATGGGCTCCGCCGGAGTGTGGTGTGGACCATGTGCCCCCCAGCCAAAATCAGGAGTTATTAGCAGTCTCCAAAGGTTGGACTCAGATTTAAAGTATAATTTTGAAGAGTGAGATTCGTATAGCCAGTTATAACTGTAATGGTTTAGCTGATCCTAGGAAAAGAAGGGAGATCTTTACATGGCTAAACGATAAAAATTACGACATTTATTGCCCGCAAGAAACACATTCTACCCCAGAAATTGAAAAACAATGGGCCGAAGAATGGGGGGGTGACATTTTTTACTCACATAGTTCTAGAAATGCGAAAGGGGTCATGATAATGGTTAAGAGTATAAACAATATCATTTTTAATTCTCTAAAAGTAGACTCAGATGGTAGATGGATTATATTAGAATTGGAAAATAATCACAAACATACACTGATATTTAATATCTAGGCGCCAAATACAGATGATCCAGATCTTTTTAATCTGCTGTTGCAAAATGTGTAGACATATGACACTAAAAATGTTATCACGGTTGGGGACTTTAATACTGTCTTGGACAATGACCTGGACAGAAAGGGTTCTCACAGTAATATCTATCATCCTAAAGCTCAGAGAGCTATAAAAAACATAATGACCACATTAGACCTGATAGACATATGGAGAATGAAAAATCCAAAGCAGGTACAATACACATGGCGAAGAGTAAACCAGGCAAGCAGGTTAGATTATTTTTTAGTTTCTTTCAAATTGATCTCCTTAATTGAAAAAACAACTATTAGTGATAAAATGCGTTCTGATCATAATCTTATTGGAATTAATATACTTATATCTCAGCATAGGAGAGGTCCTGGGTACTGGAAATTTAATCAGCCACTTTAAGAAGACAAGGATTTTCTTGAAGCTACAAAGATTTTTATTGATGACTTTTATCACCACAATGTTGGGACAGAAAATCCTTTAATAGTTTGGGATGCCTTTTAAATGTACCCTCAGAGGCCACTGTATACAATACAGCGCAAGAAAAAACGACTTCGTAAAGAACGAGAAATAATGCAACAAATCGAACAATTATCTGAGATTGTGGATAAGAATTATAATATGGAAAGGTTAAATGCCCTGAAACAGAAGGAATAAGAATTTGAATTTGTATATGAGGAAAAATCAAATCAAAGTTTTTATAAAATAAAGTGGAATGGATGGAAAAAAAGAAAACGATGTATGAAATTCTTTTTGAATTTACAACACAAAAATACAGCTAAAAAAATATCTCAAAGCTTATAGTAAATAACACTACCTTCATTGAGCCCGAAGATATTATCAGAGAAGAACACAAATATTTCTCTGGCCTTTTTTCTTTTCATCATCCCTCAATCAGGATTCATGAAAGGGAGAAGTATAAATGATAACATGAGACAGATCTTAGAAATTATAGAGTTTTATGATAGGGTACAAGAACCCAATATTATCTTCATTGCAGATCTTGAAAAGGCATTTGATAAATTACATCTAGATTTTATGCACAAATGTCCGCATTATTTCAATTTTGGCCCACCTATAATCAACTGGATAAAAACACTTTATAGTAACTCAAAATGTAAAATAATTAATAATGGTGAGCTCTCAGAAACAGTACATTTAAAAAGAGGCTTGAGACAAGGATGTCCTCTATCCCCATACTTGTTAGTACTGTCTATTGAAATTTTAGGACAAAAAATACAAAATAATAGCAACAAAAAAGGTCTCTATATAAATAATTTAGAATCTAAAGTTACAATGTATGCAGATGATACTAATTTTACAATAAAACCAACTGAAAACTCAATAATGGCCTTAGTTGAAGATTTGGATCAGTTTTCCAAAATATCTGGCGTGAAGCCAAACTATGAAAAACGTATAATCAGGTGTATCGGCTCTCTGAACGATATAGAATTGTCTACCAGTTTCCCTATAGGACAGACAAATGGACCAGTCAACATATTGAGAATAAGTATCCCGAAAGATCTGAATAATATTACAAAAATAAATTTTGAAAGTAAAATTCAGAAAATAGACAAAATTCTGTCTCCCTGGACTGGAAAATCTATGCCCCTCTATGGGAAAATAGCATTAATAAACTCAATGGTTATACCACAGTTTATATATTATCTTCCTTACCCACCTCATCAGAAGACCTATATAAAAAATATGAGCAAAGAATATTTGCTTTTATATGGAATAATAAACCAGATAAAATCAAAAGGACATATCTGTATAATAAATTTTGAGAGGGAGGCTTGAATCTTTTGAATTTAAAGGGTTTAAATTATTCACTCAAAGCATCTATTATACAAAAATTATACCATAACCAACAATGGTTCTCAGCAAGATTACTGAGAAGCTTCCATCCAATGTTTGAGAAGGGGCTATTTCCATTTGTTCAGTTAAGTTGCCCATTTCAACCAGCTAAAAAATGACTTCTTTCCCTCAATGTCATTTTTCATGGATGATGCTATTACAAAGTGGCTGCAGTACCAGTATCAGCCCCCAGATAGTGTAGATAACATGTTACAGCAAATAATTTGGTTTAATAGTTTTATGCTGATTCATGATCGTTCATATGTAAATAAACAATTCTTACATAAAAACATAGTATTTGTAAATGATTTAATAGATAGCAGTTGTAAAATTGTGACTTTCCAAAAAATTTCACTAAAATACGGTTTAATATGTACGCCATTAGAATATACAGTGCCGTGAAAAAGTATTTGCCCCCTTCCTGATTTCTTATTTTTTTTGCATATTTGTCACACTTAAATGTTTCAGATCAGCAAATAAATTTTAATATTAGACAAAGACAACCCGAGTAAATACAAAATGCAGTTTTTAAATGATGATATAACTTATTAAGGGGAAAAAGCTATCCAAACCTACCTGGCCTGGTGTGAAAAAAGTAATTGCCCTAAACCTAATAACTGGTTGTGTGCCACCCTCTGCGACAACAACTGCAATCAAGTGTTTATGATTACTGGCAATGAGTCTTTCAGATCGCTGTGGAGGAATTGTGGCCCACTCTTCTTTGCATATTGTTTTAATTCAGCCACATTAGAGGGTTTTTGAGCATGAACGGCCTGTTTAAGGTCGTGTCACAGCATCACAATCGGATTTAAGTCCGGACTTTGTTTAGGCCGCTCCAAAACCTTCAGTTTGTTTTTTTTAAGCCATTCAGAGGTGGACTTGCTAATGTGTTTCAGATCATTGTCCTGCTGCATAACCCAAGTGCGCTTGAGCTTGAGGTCACCAACTGATGGTTGGACATTCTCCTTCAGGATTTTCTGGTAGAGAGCAGAATTCATAGTTCCATCAATTACGACAAGTTGTCCAGGACCTGAAGCAGCAAAGCAGCCCCAAACCATCACACTACCACCACCATATTTGACTTTTGGTATGATGTTCTTCTTATGAAATGATATGTTAGTTTTACGCCTGATGTAATGGGATGCACACCTTCCAAAAAGTTCAACTTTTGTCTCGTCAGTCCACAGAATATTTTCCCAAAAGTCTTGGGGATCATCAAGATGTATTTTGGCAAATGTGAGACAAGCCCTTGTGTTCTTTTTGGTTAGCAGTAGTTTTTGCCTTGGAACCCTCCTATGGATGCCATTTTTGCCCAGTCTCTGTCTTATTGTTGAATCATGAATACTGACTTTAAATGAGGCAAGTAAGGCCTGCAGTTCTTTAGATGTTGTTCTGGGTTCTTTTGTGACCTCCTGGATGAGTTGTCGATGCGCTTTTGGAGTAATTCTGATAGGCCAGCCACTCCTGGGAAGGTTCACCACTGTTCCAAGTTTTCTCTATTTGTGGATAATGGCTTTCACCGTGATTCGCCGAGTCCCAAAGCCTTAGAAATGGCTTTACCACGCTTTCCAGGCTGATAGATGTCAATTTCTTTGTTTCTCATCTGTTCTTGAATTTCTTTAGTTCGCAGCATGACATGTTGCTTTTTGAGATCTTTTAGCCTACTTCACTTTGTCAAAAAGGGTCTATTTAAGTGATTTCTCAATTCAACAGGTCTGGCAGTAATCGGGCCTGGGTGTGGCTAGTGAAATTGGACTTAAAAAATGTGGTTAATCACAGTTAATTCATGATTTAACAAGGGGGGCAATTACTTTTTCACATAGGGCCAGGTAGGGTTGGATAGCTTTGTCCCCTTAATAAATGAAATCATCATTTCAAAACTGCATTTTCTATTTACTCGGGTTATCTTTGTCTTATATTAAAATTTGTTTGATGATCTGAAACATTAAAGTGTGAAAAATGTGCAAAAAAGCAAGGAATCAGGAAGGGGGAAAATACTTTTTCACAGCACTGTAACAAAATTATTGCCTCATTACCTAATGCCTGGAAAAATACTTTTGTAAAGAAACCAAGACAATAATTAGTATGCCGCCCATGCGGTAGAGACTTATCATGGTTAAATGGAAATAAACTTAATAAAAAAATTTATAAATTTTATGTAGTCAAAGACAAAACAGTTGAAAATCCAGTACCTCTTCGAAAAAAAGTGGGAAGATTCCATTAATATAATAATCCCGTGGAAAGATGTATTTAATATTGTATATAACACAACTTTAGATGTAATGATACGTATAATACAAATTAAGGTATTATACAAATTTCTGCCCACCAGAAAGATGTTACATATCTGGGGCCTATAACAATTAAATTTATGTAAATTTTGTCACGAAGAAGAGGAATCTGTTTTGCATTTTTTATGGTTCTGTCCTTACGTCGCTTTATTTTGGGATCAAATCCAGAAGTGGACACTAAAATATAATAAAACATATATTATTAATCTGAAAACTGTCATTTTAGGAGATTTGGAAAATGGTAAATCCGATATTAGTAATATCATCATCGTATTTGGCAAGGCTTTCATAACCAAGCAGAAATCATGCACACAGCTTGATATAACAAATTTCAGGAATTACCTTAGTCCATTGGATGATGGAAAGAGTGTTATGGCGTCAATTTGTTATGGCCCCAATTTGTTATGGCGTAGCGGACAGCAAGGGATGACAGACAAAATTTTCAAACTTTAACAGATTTAATTAAACAAACACTTTGAACTAATCTACAATCTACTCTACTGACCAAGATTGAAATAAAAAAAAATGGGATATTTACAGTCCCTTGGTAATTGAGATGGGGCTGCTATGTTGCGATGTCCTGGGACAGGAAAATGCTCCAACACAGGCAAAAATCCACAAAAAGAGCTTCACAGGTCTTGAAAAGAGTGACAGGTCTGGTCAAATGTATCCTTCCACAATTTCTCCTTGCAATTTCTCCTACTACCTTTCACTCTCTCAATTTTTCTCCTTACATACTCTTTTCCAGCCCCCTCCCACCTTCCAGACTTTTCTCCAATTCTCTGGGACATTCCCCTCTGAGGCATGCCCAGGACATGCCCCAAAACCTAGCTCCAGACTGGGCTTAACAAAAAAAATGTCAATACTGCCATCTAGTGGCTTTTTTTTCACATTGGGGTCCATCCATGCAAATGTGTATTTGATTGCTTTGTGAAACAAGCTCAGTTGTGTGCAATACCAGTATGTGATATGTGGAATATTTATATATTGCCAAAAAGTACATCACTAGGGGAGATAACTTTGATAGTTTCAATATGCTCTGTTCCTTAGTATTTTTACAGCACTTGAAAATGTGTGAAAAATTTGTGGATTTTCAAACGCCGTTTTGTGACATTTTCTGCATTGTAATTTTGAAGCTTTCCTGAGAATATTCAAAAGGCTGTAGTATTTGCATGCTGCAACTAATCATATCTTCAGCATCTGATTAACCACTCTCGAACTTGTTCTCAAAAATAAAAAAGCTTATTTTTTATATTTAAAAACAAATTTCCCAGTGTCACTTTCGTGATGAATTCCGTCAAAAAAGTGCCTGAACTCTGACATTTGTTTTTGTGCTCAAACAATGTTTGAATAAACAAACTTAGACCCTGGTTGTGATGTTCAGTTGTCAATGTAATAAATTCTGTTCATCCCCCACTTGTCAATACAACTGGCGATTTAGAGGAGCTCATTATAATTTCAATGCGGAAATTCCGTCAACTGTCACGTAACGTTCATGAACGGCTTTCACCGACCATAATTTCCACATTTCAATATCTACATCAGCGCCGAGGTCGTCAGTTCTTGTTTTCGCTGCTACCCAGTCGTTGGATCTGAGGATAAAGCAGGAAGCAGCAGGATGGCGTCCCGCCAACTCAGGTAAGTTTTTCCGTCAACTCATTTCCACAAATCACGTTCGTTCTAAGAATTACGTTCGTGCAAACAAGCTGTCTTTTGTGGATTATCATACAGAGGCACGATGTAACCTTCTGACGTAAAATTAGTGGGAATATCAAGCAAACTTTAGCGCATTACCCCCGTTGTTTTGCATCCTAAAAGTGGATGCACTAGCGTTGTGTATGTTTTGACCGATTTTAAAACATGACGATGGACATCACTTCACGGCTGTCAAGGGTCACGATCGTTCCAAGTATTCTCATTTTCGGTGTTCCTTCGGCCTGTGACAGGTTGATTGCGTGTTCTGTACTTTTTTTGGTGGTTGTATCGCTAACGCTATATCCAGGTTCAGGGTAGTTGGCATATTGCGCGATTCACTCAAATTGTCCACGCAGTGCACAATCGTGATTATGGACTTCTCATAATCAACCGTTTTATTGTTGCAGGTATAGAAATAAACACTGATTATTTTGTGTCAACAATCCTTGCATATCATCACAAGAGGTATATAATGCAATACAAATTAAAGGGTTTAGGAGATTACAACTGTTTAAGGACAGTTCTGATGTATGTAAAGTTCAAATAAAACCAGGAACATATCGTCAAGAGTTACATCACAGAAGTGACATTTATCACGTAAGTGACGTTTTTCTGTCCAACATTTTCATCACGCATGGACATTCACCTAGTATATTAATAAATAACCAAAGCTGGCTTGAATTTATCATTGAAAATAGATGCTCCTTGCCACCAATAGCAGAAAAAATATGTATTGGTACAACAATGAGGGTCTGTTTTGTAAAGAAAAGAATCTTAACCGAGTGTGACCCAAGGCCAGCTCAGGGCAGCAAGTGTCAACTATATTTTATAGACCTTCAAGTTGTATTTTGCAAATGTTTGAACCTTATCCTTTAGAAAAAAGCATTTACTTACCGAAAAACAACGGAATCTCTTTCATTTCATAATTTTGTGGATTTTTGGGAGGACTTACTTGTCAATGTCACGTAAGTGACGATTTTCATAAGGTCACACATCAAGCGAAATAACGACTTTCCAAACAGTAGTATTATCTTGTCTTCTATTTCACTGAATAGTACGTTAATCGAACTACCTGAACCCAAAAAATGGTTATCATGGGGCATGTTCTAAAATACCATGTCTGTGTCACACTTCTGTACCCTATTGCATGGATGGACCCATTACACCTCCATTCCAAAAGGGAAAAATTTTGACTCATGAAGGCAAAATTTTTCTTTTCAATACAAAAATGGTTAAGTAGACACTTGTATATATATATACATATAATACAATATGCAAATAAACACATGTGATATATATACACATACTCAAACACGGGATAAGCAATCAGCAATTACATTGTCAGTACCCTTTACATGCTTAATTTCCAAGTCAAACTCCTGTAAAATCAAACTCCAATTCAACAATCTCCGATTCTTGTTTTTCATCATAATCAAAAACATTAACGGATTGTGGTCAGTATCTACAATCATTGGCTTTTGCCCTGTACAAACATAAACCTCAAAGAGTTGTCAGGAACTGGAAAGTCCATGATGGCTTGGACTTTAGCATTTATGGGTGCCACCTTACCCTGGCCTATGACGTAGCCAAGATTAAGTGACAGTAGCACAACCAAAGTCACTCTTGTTCAGGTTAACAGTCAGGTTAGCCTGGGTCAAAGCGCTGAACAACGCGTCTCTACATCTTTCAGATGTTCTTCCCAGGAGTCACTCCATGTGATCAGGTCATCGATGTACGCACCCCTGTGTGGCAATCCGGCGATTGTAGACTGTATCATCCTTTGGAACATGGCTGGGGCATTATTCATGCCAAAGGGTAGGACTTCATACTGGTATAACCCAGATGGTGTGGCAAAAGCAGAGATGCTCTTGGCCCTCTCAGTTAAAGGCACACACCAATAACCCTTCAATTAATCAATCTTGGTCAGAAACTTTGCTTACCCTACTCTATCGATACAATCATCAATCCTAGGTATTGGAAACACATCAGTTCTAGTTACAGCATTGACTTGCGATAATCTGTACAGAATCTAGTACTTCCATCAGGTTTTGGAACTAGAACACAGGGTGAACTCCAATCTGAGTTAGAGGGTCTGATAATATCATGTTCTAACATGTACTCAACCTCTTTCTCAGCAATCTTTCTCTTTTCAGGATTCATCCGGTACGGATGCTGTTTTATTGGTTCGGCATCACCAACATCTACATCATGAGAGGCTATAGAAACTCTCTTTGGAACATCAGGAAACAGATCTTTATATTTCTTGATCAACCTCTCAAACTGCTCTTTCTGTGAGGGTTCTAAGTGCTGGAGTTTTACATCAAGATTTTGCAACGCTTCAGAATTTGACAATTTACATGAAAGAACTTCAGCTTTAATTCTAGGTTCATCCTCTTGAAACTCCCCGTCATCTTCACAAGTCTCGACCATAGGAGGATCTGAAGTGACAGCGGCAACCCTAGCATTCCTATCATGATAAGGCTTCAGCATGTTAATGTGACACAACTGTTTTGGCTTTCTCCTATCTGAAGTCTTCACAATGTAATTGAGATCATTGAGTTTTGTCAGAATTTCATAAGGACCATGAAATCTAGCCTGCAATGGATTGGACTGCAAGGGAAACAACACAAGGACCTTGTCTCCTGGTTTAAACTCATGGCTTCTAGCCTTATGATCATACCAAGTTTTCATTTTTCCCTGACTTGATTTCAAGTTCTCTTTGGCTAGGTCACAAGCTGCACGCAGTCTTTCCTTGAACTTGCTAACACAGTCTAACAGACTGATATGCGACTCTTTCTCTTGCCATTGTTCACTCAACAATAGCAAAGGTCCTCTCACTTCATGGCCAAACACTAGCTCAAACGGACTGAATCCAGTAGACTCCCTTTGCTTCTCTAGCTGCAAACAACAGCAAATGAACACCTTCATCCCAGTCTTTCTCATGGTCATAATAAGTCCTCATCATTGTCTTGAGAGTGGAATGAAACCGCTCTAAGGCACCCTGACTCTCTGGATGATAGGCACTGGAAAGAATCTGCTTCGCACCTAGTTCATACACAACCTGCTGAAACAATCCGGAAGTGAAATTGCTCCCTTGATCTGACTGAATTTCCCTGGGAAGGCCAAACAACGTGAAGAACTTTATCAAAGCCTTCGAGATTGCAGTTACCTTGATGTTGCGTAGAGGTATGGCTTCAGGGAATCTGGTAGATGCACACATGATTGTCAACAAGTACTGATTTCCAGATCTAGTCTTGGGTAATGGACCAACACAATCAACGATGACCTTGGAGAAGGCCTCCCCAAATGCTGGGATAGGCTGCAATGGAGCTACAGGTGGGTCTAACTGGTGTTTTCCAACTACCTGACAAGTGTGACAGGTTTTGCAAAAGTTGGAAACATCTTTCCGAAGTCCAAGCCAGAAGAAGTGTTTCATGATCTTGTCAACAGTCTTGTTAACACCAAGATGACCTCCTAAAGGCAAACTATGAGCCATTATTAAGATCTCATTCCTGTAGACCTTCGGAACAACAATTTGCTTGACCACTGCCCAATCTGCATTGGCAGGGATATCAGGAGGGCGCCACTTCCGCATCAACACTCCATCCTTGAGATAATACCCAACTGGAACTGCGTCTATTTCTTCATCAAGAAGGGCTCTCTTCTTTGGTACACAAATTTCAGGATCATTGGTTTGCTCCTGAATAAACCGCTTTCTGGACAGAGACAAGTCTCCAGACACATCAGAATCACCAGACCCATCTGGCTGGCTGAACAGAGAACTGATAAAAGTGTCTGATAAGTCCTCAAACGGAGAAACCATAGTAGGCTGAACAGAGTCATGAGGCGAACCACCTGAGTCATGACTATTCAATGTGCTGGACGGCACCACATCATCATCTTCTTGAGCCTTCTTGACCATAACACGGGTCACTGCACAGGAAGGATACAGAGATGGGTCTTCATCGCCATCTTCAGTGCTCGGCTGTGAAGTAAGATGAACAGAAGGAACTACATTGCCCCCAGCCAGGTCATTGCCTAGCAACAGAGAAACACCCTTGATAGGTAGGCTTGACATTAGTCCCACCTTTACCTGTCCTGTAACTGAATCTGACTTCATGAATACAGAGCGCAGGGGTACAGATACAGTCCTCCCTTCAATACTTTGTACAAGTATGAAATCCCCAGAAGCGGTCTCATCACGTAACTCCAAGGAGTCCATCACCAAAAGTGACTGAGAAGCTCCGGTATCCCTTAGGATATATATGGGTACAGGAGGAGAATGCTCATTCAGAAATGGAAGAAATTCCTCCCTCACAAAGTCAGCAGTATCAGGCTTCTTAGCCTCACAAGGAGCAGGCAATTTAGCAGATCAGTCATCTACTACAGGGGTTTCTAACCTTGTCTTCACAAAGGCATTGGGTTTGGTATCCTTTTCTTTTTCTTTCTTAGCTTTAAGGAACCAGCAGTTAGTTGTAACATGACCAGATTTCTTGCAATAATTGCAAACTAGACCACTTTTGTCACTGTCAGCTTTCACACTTTGATCAGACCTTTGACTGGATTTCTGAGCACCATCACCAGATTTGTCTTTGTCTTTGGGTGAGGAATCTTGGGTATCACCGTTACCTTTCTTCTGAAATTGGGACCATCTATTGTTACTGCTGGACTGAAATTTGTACTTATGTGTGAGAACATATTCGTCTGCAAACTTGGCAGCTGATTGCAAATTCAGTGCTTGCTTCTCATTAAGGTAGGTCTTAATATCATCCTTGACACAGTTCTTGAATTCTTCAACTAACACCATCTCTTTTAGTGAGTTGACATCATCCTTGACCTCCATAGAAGTACACCAGCGCTCAAAGCAAACCTGTTTCTCGTTAGCAAATTCAACATATGTCTGATTGTCAGATTTCTTCAGACCTCTGAATTTCTGTCGGTAAGCCTCTGGAACCAACTCATAAGTTGTCAAAATAACCTTTTTGACAACCTCATAATCAGAGGAATCATCTGCTGACAAAGCCGAATAGGCTTGTTGAGCTTTACCCTTGAGGACAGTTTGAAACATCAGAGGCCAGTGTTCCTTTGGCCACTGACAACTCTTAGCTACCTTCTGGAAGCACTGGAAATACTTATCAACCTCCTTTTCCAAGTGGAGGCACCAGCTTTACCTCCTGGCTAGCATGAAATTTGTTTTCAGCTTCCATTTTGATTTTTAGTTGCTCCATTTGGAGCCTTTCTTCTCTGTCTAACTTCTGTAAATCGAAACCTCTCTTTCTCTGTCTCTCTCTTTCTGCTTTTTCCTCTTTCTCGCTCTCAAATTCTCTTTGTTTTTCTTTTTCCTCCCTTTCTTTTCTCTCTCTCTCTCAAACTCTCGTTTTTTTTCTCCCTTTCTTTTTTCTCTTCTCTTGCTAATTTTTCTAACTCAAACTGCCTTTCTTTCTCTCTTTCTGCTCTCTCGAATGCTCTTTCAATCTCTAGCATTTTTAATTTAAGTTCCATTTCTACATTTGGATTTTCCACTGGAAACTGTTCCAGATCTCCTGGTGCAAGCACATTTTCATCAATGTAATATTCAACAATCTCTCTAGCCAGTCTTGCTTTTCGCATGGCTGGTTTTACATCTGCCAGCTCTAAATGTCTGCATATTTCTAGCAGTTATGTCTTTTTAAAAGACTTCAAAACCTCTACGGTTGGTGATGCCAAGAAATCATCCATTGCTGTTGATCGGTCAATATATATCTAGGAGAATTAAAAAAACAATTTCACAATTTGAAATTTTAGATTTTCAATAAATGACTCACACAATGGTCTATCCCGGACGAGCCCCCAATTTGTTATGGCCCCAATTTTTTATGGCGTCAATTTGTTATGACCCCAATTTGTTATGGCGTAGAGAACAGCAAGGGATGACAGACAAAATTTTCAAAATTTAACAGATTTCATTAAACAAACACTTTGAACTAATCCACAATCTACTCTACTGACCAAGATTGAAATAAAAAAAATGGGATATTTACAATCCCTTGGTAATTGAGATGGGGCTGCTATGTTGCGATGTCCTGGGACAGGAAAACGCTCCAACACAGGCAAAAATCCACAAAAAGAGCTTCACAGGTCTTGAAAAGAGTGACAGGTCTGGTCAAATGTATCCTTCCACAATTTCTCCTTGCAATTTCTCCTACTACCTTTCACTCTCTCAATTTTTCTCCTTATATACTCTTTTCCAGCCCCCTCCCACCTTCCAGACTTTTCTCCAATTCTCTGGGACATTCCCCTCTGAGGCATGCCCAGGACATGCCCCAAAACCTAGCTCCAGACTGGGCTTAACAAAAAAAATGTCAATACTGCCATCTAGTGGCTTTTTTTTTTCACATTACAAGACAAATATCAAAAAGTAGCCTTCAAACTTTGGTATTCTTAAAAGGATGGGAATGACTAAGTCTTGAGGAAAGATGGGACCAAAATGAATAGATAAACAAATATGAAAAAAAGATAATAATAATAAAAAATAATAAATAAATAAATAAAATAAAAGATTTATATAAGACAAAAAAATTGATGGATAAAGAAAATGGTCTTTTGCTCTCCTCCTAACCTTTCGCATTAGGTGCTGAGCAATCATGGTAGGCTAAATAGGTATAGGTTGCTGGGGATGTACAACATATGAGTCCATACGGTGCCTGTGTTTGCTGCTCGTCCTCTGGTGTTTGCTTTATGCCCGGTATGACAGTCTTTGACCCAGTTTTGGTCATCACTATGATGATTACTTTTCTCTTTATGTTATGATTCTGCCATGCCTGTCCTGATTCTGCCATGCCTGTATGATTCTGCCATGCCCTGATTATGTCTCTGCCATGTTTGTTGGGTTTTTGCCATGTTCTGTTTAGTTTTGTTCCTTGCCATGTTTTTGTTTTTACCCTGCCAGATCCACTTTTCTGTTATAGTCCGGTCCATGTCTTTGCCCATGCTCTTCATTGCACCTTGTCTCCCCTGTCTGGTCTCTTGTTAAGTTACAGCTTCTCCCCAGTCCTGTGTGTCACATGCTTAGGTGATTTCATGGTTTCTGGGTTTCAAACATTCCTTCCAATCTCGTTTGCTTCCTTCGCCTTGCTTTTTCTATTTTACTAACCAATACTAACAGTTTATTATTTTGTTAAAGTTACTAACCCAGACTAACATTGTATATAATACTAACTTACTAACGAGCACCAGGGATTGTATAGCTGCACTTACTAATTGATTAACAAGTTCTCAGCACTCGCCCTATTCTAGTCTTCGCCTCTTGCCTTCTCTTAGTCTTTGCTGCAATTCAGCGGATCCTCCGCACCTGGTCCACTCTGTCCTACCTCTCATTATCTGTGCACATTAGAACTCCCTAACCGGAGCTGTATGTTTTGTCATAGGCTGTCTCTTGTTCCCTGTCCGCGTTTTGGCTTTTGCCAATTTTATGTGATTAGGTTCGCCCTCGTGTTTGCTCCCACGTAATTAGTCTGATCCAGTTCACCTTTCCCTAATCATAGCATGTGACTTCCCTTTTGTGTATTTAAACAGTCTTCTCACAGCAGTTCCCGTCAGAACGTTTCTCTTGGTTTGCCTGTGCTACGCTTGTTTTAAGCCTCGTAATCTCTCGTGAATCTCTTCTGACTGGACCGTCCCTGATTTGATTTTGGCTCTGTTTTGGATTTCTTGCTATCTCTGTGTATCGAACCTCTTTTTGTCTGACTTTGTTTTTTGTGATTGGTGCCCTGTTTACGACCCGGATTACGCCCTGTGGATTTTTGATTTTTTGATTGTGGACTTTGTACCGTTGCCTCCTGCTCTGCGGGGGTTCGCCCCCTTTCCAATAAAATCTCATTTTTACTGCAATTCCTGGTTCTCGCGTCTGGTTCCAGATCGTTACCTAACACTTTAGTCATATCACTATATGAATTTAACCTCTATAATTCTTTAAATTGTGTTTTTTGTTTTTTGCATATGTTTTGGCTAACTACATAGTCTGAATTAGGACAATAATATTGGTGTATGAGCACATGTTGGTATGTTTATGTATGTATGAGTGTATATGCACTATGCGTTATCACTGGTACATTTGTGGTGTCTCAAGGTTGTGATATGTATTGGTACATTAAAAAAAAAAAAGTGCTGTGACCAATGCACCTGCACCACATGATACGTCTTATCTACGTTCCTTTCTAGGACTTGCAGCGTGGTACAGTAAGTTTATTCCAGACTTTTCCACAGTTGTCAAGCCTTGATGTGCAATGCTCAGGGAATCCACTGAATTGAAACTTAAGTGGACTGCTGAAGCTGACTGTAATTTTGCTCAGATTAAGAGACTGATAGCCGAGAGCCCTGCTCTAGCATTTATGATCCTGACTTACCAACATGTGTGACTACAGACGCATCAGACTACGGACTGGGGGGCGTACTTAGCCAAGTTCAACCAGACAACTCAGAACAGTAGCTTTTGCATCCAGATCACTTTCCTCTGTTGAGAGGAAGTATTCCACTGTCAAACGTGAAGTGTTGTGGTTTTCATTCAGACATTTCATATTATGAGGTTCCCCCATCATCAAACAATTGGAGAGAGACAGATTCTTCAGACAATTAGGCTTTATTGAGGCATATTAATAAATATAAAGCAGAGTTCTTTTTGCGCAAGAAGAACTGACATTTTTCTTTTCACACCCAGTTTTTATACCTTCATCGCAGGAAATTTCTTCCAAATATGGTCTTTCCGCCTTCTCATTCTCACACTACAACAGGACGGGCAAACTAAAACACTGCCAACTTCCCTTGAGAACTACAACCAAAAGATAAGCATGCACATCACTAAAAAGGAGAGGAAAATTACAGTCAAGAGAGGAAAAATACAGTCAAAGGAAAAGGATACAAGTAGATACATAATTGATTCAACTGATTATGTTTTTTCAGTAACAACTAATGATTTTACTGAACAAATATTGATCAAAGCTACAGAAATCAAATACATCACCTGATTATGTTTTCCAATCAACTAAACAGAAGCCTGCTTACTAATCAAAGCTACAGAAGCCTGCTGCCTGTGTGTGTGAGCTGCTCATGCATGTGTGAATTATATTGCTTGTATGTGTGTGTGTCTGTGTGTGTGTGTGTGTGTGTGTGAGTGCGTGTGTACATGTGCTGCTTGTGCCTGTGCATGTGTGTGTGTGTGTGTGTGTTACTGCTGCATACATAACAGGTTTACTGATTATGGTTATTGATTTTCTGATGAATATGATGAAAAATATTGAAATATGATCCTCAACAGAAGCACTTGCATGCGTTTGGGCGGTAGAAAAGTGGAGAAACTACCTGTGGGCACATCATTTCGTGCTGCGTACAGACCACCAGGCACTTACAACTTTAATGACTTCCAAAGGTACTGGTCATGCAGGACTGAGAATTGCCAGATGGTCAGCAGGACTATTCTGCTTTACATATGACATTACTTATCGCCCAGGAAAACAAAATGTAACAGCAGACTGCTTGTCCAGACTTCCGCTACCTTGTAAAGATGATGCTGATGATGAACCAGACATGGTAGCTACTGTGTTTTTGAACAATTAAATGCCATTTCTGTGTCAGAATTCACTGCTGCCTCTGAGGGCTGCTCTGAACTATCAAGGTTAGGACAGCAGATACAGAACGGATGGCCAAAATGCAGAAAGAATATGACAAATGAGCTTTCTCCCTATTTTAATATTCGGGATGAACTTAGTGTAGACAATTCACATGTCATGAGAGGCTCTGATCACTGGTTGTTCCTACCTAACTGAGATCTAAAGTGGTAGATTTGGCACATGAGGGACACCAGGGAATGGTACGTACTAAACAGAGGTTGCGCGAGCTATACTGGTGGCTTCACATGGACACGCATGTTGAGTATGATAGCTTCATGTATTTCATGTCAGTACAGTGACAAAACTTCAAACACTGCCCCTGCACCTCTTACGCCAGTCGAATTGCCAGACGGTCCATGGGACACAGTAGCTATTGATGTTACAGGCCCCTTTGAGCGTGCCACATGGGACTGTCGTTACGCCATTACTATTACAGACTATTACAGTAAATGGCCTGAGTTTGCATTTGTTTCAAATGTCACGACAGAGGTGATAATTAGCTTTTTGGCTTCAATTTTTAGTCGTGAAGGGAACCCCACGTTCTTGGTTTCTAACAATGGATGTCAGTTTCCCTCCCATGCCTTCTCTTCTTTTCTGAGAGAGAGAGAGATAGATAAAGCACCTGCGCTCAAGTGTTTACTATCCAAGAGCAAATGGAGCTGCTGAGAGATTCAACCGAGTCTTGAAAGAATGTTTACAGACCGCTGACAATGCAGAAACCTTGGAAAAAAAGCAGTAACAGATATTCTACAGAATTATCAAGCTATACCACACGCTACAACAGGTGCTACTCCATTTGAGCTGATGAGGAGCAGGAAGATGCACACCAAACTCCATGTTCTTCCTATCTCTCACAAAACGAAGTCCGCTAAGCAAGTAAGAGAGATAGTGGAACAAAATCAACAGAGAAGCAAAACATACACATAGAAAAAGGGGAGCAAAAGTGCCATTATTCAAAGTGAATGACAGTACGTGTCTGGAGACCAGAACATGTGTTTAAAGGGTCATTAAAATTTACAGAACCTCTGACTGTCCGCGAACAAGTAGGACCAAAAACATTTCTACATAGTGATGGCAGAAAATGGAATGCTTCAAAACTGACAAAATTTCCAAAACAGGCTCTTGCTCACACTAAAGATGACAATGATGTTCTCGATGGTTTTACAATCCATGATAATGTTCACCTTAGTGCACGCGAGCCTGAACCAAGACGACACAGAAGAGCCAGAAATCCACCCCGATGGTTAAACACTTTTGTCAGATAAGGGAAATAAAATGAAAAGGAATCTGAAGTTAAATATTTTCATAGTTACAGTTGTAATGCATACAAATGTGAATATTTGTTTCGTTTGATATTTTATACATGCAACCAGTGTACATTTTATTTCTTGATTTCATGATTATCTACTACTTGATGTCGAGAAATGTTTCACTAACAATGTAAACTGCTTGGCTAAAGTGACATTCACAGTTGGTGTAAACCCAGTTTTTTCAGGTTAGGGGTTAGGGTTAGGGTCTGAAATGGGGACTGCCGTGCCTCTCCACGTTGAAATGCATTGGAAAACTGCCATACTCGTAGCAACTGCCTACAATCAAAGTGGCCACCACAACTGCTTCCGTTCAAGTGAACCAACTCATGAACGTGCAAAGGAATAAGTTAATTTGGAAACCAGTCGGGGCATCATACCGGTATTCTTGATAATACTGAAACATAAATAAACATGCCGGCGCCACTTCCACCGTGTACGTAAATAGTCCAGCTATAGTCAGAGTAACAAGGAAATGACCAAGAAACCGCGGGTAGGCTACATTGAAAACGCACAAGTAATACACACGGTACTGTAGGGATGACAAGTATGCAAGTAATTAGGCCTAATTAATCCAAAGCCTTCTCTCGAAAGAATCCCATTTTCAAGCTCTCACAATATTGAATGAAATTAGTACTTTTTCGGCTTCCCTTGATATTTGGGTACCCAAGAGAAACATTCGGGAATATATAATCGTCAAACTTACATCCAGTCAAGAAAATGTAGCCTAGTTTAATTTCTAGTGCCCCTACATGTGGTAATATGGGCACCAGCCATGTTACTGATTACACACCGGGTTGCTAGGGCATGCGCAGCATATGCATTGACGATATTAAATATTCATCTGAAATTATAAACCTCCCTTCTCCCTCCTAAAAATCCTCCTTTTAAAATCGTTCTGGCGAGTAAAAAGCCGAAAAAAGTGGAGGTTTGATACGTAATTCTTTCCCTTTCTCTGAATCTCATCTCCCATTTCAGCATTTTTTTTACATTTAAAACAGAAACATCTTCCTATCGCACCCTATTAAACATTGGCACAGAAGGACGTGACTTTGTAAGCCAAGCTATCATGTGCCATTTTATGAGCAACTCGAGGTCTTCAGTCCCAAAAATAAACAAATAATCCTCGGACAAAATCCTAAATTTGAATAAAGTGATTTATCGCATTATCTATGACTTACTTTTTTAATTCAACCAACCATCTTCAATGAATGTAACTTGTTACTTTTGTTATGCCCCAGGTCTAGGGGAATCCAAGACACAACATGATAAGTGCCCCCCCCCAACTCTTCCCACTCCCAAGAAAGCCAGCAGCACGAGCTAAACCATGTTCAGCACAGCTATTTAATAAGCTTTGGTAGTGAGCGGTGGCCAAAACAATAAACAAAATTATCGAGTATTCACAAAACTTCTGATACAAAAGAAAACAAACAAAACTTAAACCAAATGATAATATGAATTACTAGACTCCTGCTAACAAAAGAAAGGACAAAACAAAAAGGCTTCTCATTCCCACTCAGCTGTAAGGTGCTCTATTTACAGTGTCTATTTACAAACTCATCACAGACTGAATCTTAACAAACAAATCAAACTCACAAATAAAACACATATATTACACACAGGTCCCACACAGATACAACAGCAAAGTCCGTGAAGGCATCTAATGCAGTTTTGTTGGGATTGGCGAGTGAAGGGGGAAGGTCAACAGGCTGCAGTAGCTGAACTTTAAGAGTAGTGATGGTGCAGTGGTCCAATCCGGTGACAGCAATTCCATTTGAACGGTCCAGTGAGGCAGCAGCAATTGTGTTCAAATGGTCCAATCAGCTGTAGCCTTGCAGCACCTGCCTACCACCTGATACAACCCATCCATACACAAAAGACCAACACTACACAGGGGAGGAGACAAACCTACACAGTTTAAAGGGACAGTTACAAAAATACTCAGGTTGTAACACCTCCCACCTGAAAATCAAACATTTATCTCCTAAAAATAAATGTTTGATTACTTAAATCGAGACAGAGCATCAGCCATGACATTTTCCTTACCCTTTTTGTAACGAATATCAAGACTAAAATCTTGAAGTAACAAGGACCAACGATAAGACGCTGGTTGCTGTTCTGCATCTGAGCTAAAAACACAAGTGGGTTATGGTCAGAATAAACAATAGTTGGGATAGAAGACGACCCAATGTAAACCTGAAAGTGCTGAAGAGCGAACAGTAGGGCTAATGCCTCCTTCTCAATAGTACTGTAATTAAGCTGGTGTTTGTTGAACTTTTTTTTGAAAAGTAGCATATGGGATGATCAATGCCACGACGCCTTCTTCTTGCATGAGCACTGCCCCTGCTCCAGAGGCACAAGCATCTACCTCAAGTTTAAATGGATGCGCAAAATTTGGGGCAGCGAGCACAGGGGCACTGCAGAGGAGAGCTTTAGCAGCTTCAAAAGCAGATTGACATTTCTCTGTCCATTTGAATTGCACTTTGGGGCTGACTAAACTTGTCAATGGAGCTACAATGGCAGAAAAGTTTTTGCAGAATGCACGATAATAACCGCCATCCCCAGAAAACGGGCGGAGCTCACGGCGAGTTTGGGGAGCTGGAAAATCTAAGATGGCCTGCACCTTGGCAGCAACTGGACAGACCTGACCCTGTCCTACATGTTTACCCAAGTAGGTAACAACAGCCTTCCCAAATTCACATTTTGCCAAATTTAGAGTAAGAGAAGCATTACACAGACGTTCAAAAATTTCACTCAGGGTTTTCATGTGTTCAGTCCAAGTTGGTGAGTACGCAACTATATCATCAAGATATACTTCGCAGTTTTTGACTCCCCTAAGAACAGTGTTCATTAGCCGTTGGAAAGTGGCTGGAGCATTCCCTTAACCCGAACGGCATGACGGTATATTGTAGGAAATGGTCTGGGGTAAACGAAGGCACTGATCTCGGATGCTTGCTGTGTGAGAGGGACCTGCCAGTATCCTTTAAGAAGGTCTAATTTTGTAACAAATGTGGACGATCCTACATGATCCACACAATCATCCATACGTGGAAGTGGGTATGAGTCGGGCTTTGTTATGGCATTAATTTTTCTATAATCATTACAAAAACGTTTGGTCTGATCAGGTTTCGAACAAGGAGGAGGGTGAACTCAGGGACTGTTACTGGGTACAGCCAAACCATTTTCAATGAGATACTGAACTTCTTTTTGCATTATTTCTCTCTTGGAGGGATGCACACGATAAGCATGTTGCTTTATTGGTTTATGTCCACCTACATCAATATCATGACTTAACACTGTAGTTTTGGTCGGAATATCACTAAACAGGGATGGATAGTTGGTGATAAGTTTGTATATATCGGACCTGGTGGAATCAGACAAATACGCCAAATGAGCATTAAGGTTTGTTAGGATTTCCGAATTTCTTAGACGAGCACAAGAAATGGAATCGCGGCTGTCCTCCAGCCCATCAGTACCAAGACAATACGGGGGTTGGGCGGCAGACACAGAGGCAATAGGGACGACAGTAGGTGCATCAACATCACTTTTGCGGTCAACATACCTTTTAAGCATGTTTACATGACACACGCGAGTTTTTTTCCTGCGGTCAGGAGTCTGGATTACATAGTCGGTTTCCCCAAGTTTTTGGTCCACCACATACGGGCCAGAAAATCTTGCCTGAAGTCCAGAACCAACGACGGGTAACAGAACCAGAACACGATCACCTGGCTGAAATGTCCGCGCAACTGTTTTTTTGTCATAATTGCTTTTCATTTTAGATTGGGCGGCTGAAAGAGACTCACGGGCCATTGCACATGCCTTATGCATTCTCTCTCTAAATGAGCTGACATAGTCCAAAATATTTTGAGCAGAGGTGGACTTCTCTGAGAGCATTTTCTCTCTCAGCAGACGCAACGGGCCGCGAACAGAGTGCCCGAAGACCAAGTCCGCTGGACTAAACCGCAGTGATTCTTGAGAGGTTTCTCTCACGGCAAACAGCAACCACGGTAAACCCTCATCCCATTCACGATTCGATTCAAAACAGAACTTGCGAAGCATACTTTTCAGAGTCTGGTGGAACCTTTCTAATGCTCCCTGACTCTCAGGATGATATGCACTTGAGGTATGGTGCTTGACATTTAACTCAGTCATGACCTGAGAAAAGATTTTGGACATGAAGTTAGATCCCTGATCACTCTGAATGCATTTAGGAAGGCCGAAGGTGGAAAAAAAATTCACTAAACCCTTTACAATGCCACGAGCTTTTAATGAACGCAACGGTATCGCCTCAGGATAGCGCGTAGCAGCACACATTATCGTGAGGATGTACTGGTTACCAGACTTTGTTTTAGGTAGGGGCCCAACACAGTCCACAATAACATGTTCAAATGGTTCTCCAACAACAGGGATTGGCTTTAATGGTGCAATAGGGATTACCTGATTCGGTTTACCAGAGACTTGGCAGGTATGACACGAACGGCAAAATCTCACAATGTCAGATTTCAGCCCTGGCCAAAAAAAATAACGGAGGACACGATCATATGTTTTTCTAATACCCAAGTGCCCGGACATACAATGCTCATGTGCTAAACTTAGGATATGGGAACGGAATGGTTGTGGAACTACTATTTGACACACGGACTCATGCGTAACACCAGAACTAGGAGACCAACGGCGCATTAGAACCCCATCAAGAAAGCAATAAACAGTATTTTTACTGATTGGTTGTGTCATTTGCAACATACAAGAAGACAAGGTGTCATCTGCTTTCTGCGCTGCAATTAGCTGCTCTTTATTTACAGGAAGTGGCAGGATTTTGTCATCTGGCTGAAGCTCAATCAAGACAGGGGTGTTTTCTTTCATTTTTGCAAGTTTTTGGATCGGATCAGCATTGGCCATAAAAGAATCACAAAGATCTACTGCATCTCCAAGTTTGCGTGCTTGGGCACGAGTTACAACACACATAGGGTAAAGGGGGGCTGCGTCATGCACAGCGGGATCAGAGCCACACTCTTCAGTTACAGGGCTTTCAATTACCTCAGGCGATGGGAAAACTTTTCCACCTGCTAAATCGTTTCCCAGTATCAGATCAATGCCAGCTATTGGCAACTGGGGTCGCACAGCAATTTTGAAATTCCCCGACACAAATCTGGAGCACAAATCAACAATATGCAGTGGCGCACGCAGAATGGTCATTTTAACACCCCACACTAAAATGTCTGTGCCACAGTAAGACTCTTCTGTAAAGGGTAAGACATCGCCACAGATTAAAGATTGTTTAGCACCAGTATCCCGCAGGATAGTGATTGGGACCTTTTTATCTGAACCCATTAAAGAAACAAATCCCTGTGAGACAAATGGCCGGAAATCCTCATCAACTTTGTCTTTTTGGATTTTGTCAAACTCATATTTTTTTCAGTGTCAAGCTGCGTTTGAATGAGTCCAATAGGAAATGGAGACTTGGGATTTTTTGATTGTTCCTTCCTCTTTAGAGTGGGGCAAACAGCAATGAGATGTCCTGGCTCATGACAGTAAAAACATTCCCGCTTTTCAACAGTTATTGCGGACTACTGCAAACAAGTTGAGGGATTTACCCTTTCTGTCAACTGGAACAAGATCACGGCCGAATGGGGAAAAAAACATTTTTTATGCGTGAGATCAAATTCATCGGCTAATACTGCAGCAGCTGTAAGGGATGTGACTTTTTGCTCATTCAGATAGATCACAATTTTTTTCTGGAAGCTGATTTTTGAATTCCTCCAATAATATGAGCTCACGAGGTTGTCAAAAGTCATAACCTTACTAGCCTGACACCACTTATCAAAAGGACTCTTTTCTCTCGAGCAAACTCTACAAAAGTCTGGGTGGCAGTTTTTTTCACATTGTCTAAATTTCTGTCTGTATGCCTCAGGCACCAATTCATAGGCACGTAGGACAGTGGCTTTCACAATTTCATAATTTAAACTCTCCTCAATTGAAAGTGAATTGCAAACCTCTTGTGCTTTTCCCACCAACTTGCACTGCAATAAAAGAGGCCACACACTTTTTGGCCACTGTAATGCAGCTGCAATTCGTTCAAATGCAGTGAAATACGAGTCTACCTCAGACTCTCTGAAAGGTGGGACTAATACAATGTGCCGACTCACATCAAAACCATCCTGGGGCCCAGAGACAGGGGACTGTGAGGTTGACGGACTGGCAGTTATAGCGGCTCCCGCTCTAACTCCAGAGCTCTTACCTTCAAATGCATGGCTTCTACCTCCAACTCCTGGTGTCTGAGCTCTACCTCCTTTATGCGTAGAGTCAGCTTCAGCTCCTCTGTAGAACTGGCTTGAGCTGGGAGGTCTCGGAGTGGGGTAGAAATACCTGCTACATCACCCAGTTCCAGTCCTGCAGGAGCTGGCTCACCAAGCGTCCCCCTTTCAGACAGCTTCTCAAACAGCAGCTCTTTTAGCTCCTGTTTCCTGGCATTTAGTGGCACTCGCACATCAAAAAAATTTGCAATCAATAATAATTCAGCCTTTTTGCATCTTTCAAGTTTCTCACGAGTCGGACTCATGGTAAAGTCCTCCAACTTAAACTCCATCTTATTGTTCTCACCAGGGGAAAACTGCCAACCAGAAAAAGCAGAGAAGCAAAAAAAAAACCAAAAACTTACCAAACGAAGGAAATCAACTACAGAAAGAATGGACGAGCCCCCAAATCATGTTATGCCCCAGGTCTAGGGGAATCCAAGACACAACATGATAAGTGCCCCCCCCAACTCTTCCCACTCCCAAGAAAGCCAGCAGCACGAGCTAAACCATGTTCAGCACAGCTATTTAATAAGCTTTGGTAGTGAGCGGTGGCCAAAACAATAAACAAAATTATCGAGTATTCACAAAACTTCTGATACAAAAGAAAACAAACAAAACTTAAACCAAATGATAATATGAATTACTAGACTCCTGCTAACAAAAGAAAGGACAAAACAAAAAGGCTTCTCATTCCCACTCAGCTGTAAGGTGCTCTATTTACAGTGTCTATTTACAAACTCATCACAGACTGAATCTTAACAAACAAATCAAACTCACAAATAAAACATATTTTACACACAGGTCCCACACAGATACAACAGCAAAGTCCGTAAGGCATCTAATGCAGTTTTTGTTGGGATTGGCAAGTGAAGGGGGAAGGTCAACAGGCTGCAGTAGCTGAACTTTAAGAGTAGTGATGGTGCAGTGGTCCAATCCGTGACAGCAATTCCATTTGAACGGTCCAGTGAGGCAGCAGCAATTGTGTTCAAATGGTCCAATCAGCTGTAGCCTTGCAGCACCTGCCTACCACCTGATACAACCCATCCATACACAAAGACCAACACTACACAGGGGAGGAGACAAACCTACACAGTTTAAAGGGACAGTTACAAAAATACTCAGGTTGTAACACTTTCGCCAACATAAATACATCCAGGCAGCAGGCTAATCCCATAAAAGGCATAAAATAATGATAGCCTTATAATCGTTCCCTTTGGGATCATCATCAGCATTCTTAAAATGCTCCGAAACCGACGATTTTACTTCATTTTATTTTCATCTTTTTACTGCGGGTACGTGAAAGCCATTCTCAAGCTTTCGGTAACGAGTGCATTCTCTCAAACATAAGCTGACACAGTCTACTTGTCACGATGACTGTGCCTTCTGGGTGGTATTCCTTCATGGCCCAGGAATTTAGCCGATCTGAATAAATTTTACAACACTGTCCTAGCAGAATGTTGATTCCTAGCTGCAAACTCCGACAACATAGCGCTGATTAGAGTTACTTAAAGCATAGCAAACACACGTAATGAATCAGAGCGCAGGCCTGACAACTTAGGCTGACCAAGTTTATCTTTTGCCTCCCAGTTGCTCAATCCCCCCTTAACAAACAAACTGTCACCGTAGTTGCGCAGATAAATCAAAGAATACCATCGGTTTCCTAAACACAATGCAACTTTTGCCATTTTTCAAACAAACCTCATTGAAAGGATCTGTCAAATCGCACCGTGCCAAATTTTCTTCCAGGAAATGCAATGCTTGGTTGGAAGGATCCCAAGTGCATGGCAGCGCTAAAGTTAATGATCCACTGCTGATGCTCTTGACCGGATCGACAAGCTAACTGGTGCTCGGTGCAAGCTATTGCAGTGATAGTTTGTTGTTTTTATCATCTGTAATGTTATTTTCATCTGTCCTTCCGTCCACGAGTAACGTAAGTGTTTGTGTTTGTATCAGTTACTTTAGTTTTCTTTGAAATGTTGTTTGGTGGGGAAAAACAGATATCCCTATCTGCTTCCTGTCATTCGCCGTTTTTGCTTCCCACTGCGTTTGTGTCAGCGCCTTCCACTTCCTTGAGAAAGCGTTCCCTCAATACATAATTAAAAATGTAAAAATATTTCGACCCAGATTTTTTAAACAGAGGTTTTAGACACAGACTGTTCAAAACAGTTTTAACCCAATTAATGTTTTTATTTTTCTGTCTTAATTTTTACTGTTTAAAGTTACTGTTACACTGAAAATGCTTTAAGCCTGCAGCCACCACCGAGCGATATTTCTTTTCATAGGAGAAGTCTGGGAGTTTTATAAACATTCATGAGGGGCCGTCATCTGATTGGCCAGTGACGACGTTGACTTGCGTTGGTGACGCTGGCTTGGTGTTAATGGTAGTCTAACCCTAACCCTAGCCCTAACCCTAACCAATCAGATAATGGCTCCTCATGAATATTTATAAAATTCTCAGACTTCTCCTATGAAAAAAAAATTTTGTTACGGGAAGGGCTGCAAAAGCACCCCCCGTCCCCGCCCTTGTACACAGACCAGTATAAACAAGTGACGTCAATGCCCGGTCGGCCAGCCAGCCAATCGTCGGCCAACCAATCATTGAAGTTCTTCCTCGCCGGCCAGCCAATCCTTGAACTTGATCCCCTCAGTCAGTCAGTCAGTCACGCAGCGACATCGCGTTTATAAGGGCCTGGCCACTGCTCGGCCCAGCCCAATAAACATTTCGGATGAAGGCACAGTACTTTTCTCTGGCTGCTTCTTTATATTCTACTGAAGGTGTAGGATACCAAACATTCCGAGTGCTGGTCGGGGCCGACCACCGCCGACCAGTATCGGCACAACCCTGAGTTACAATATAAGTACAAAATAAACAAACACTCTTAGTGGTTGTCATGTGAAACCCACACTGAAAACATGGACCAACGGCACATTACATCCATGCAGAAACTTCGGTATAAATGACTATTTGAAGGTATTCGCTAAAACTAACTAGTGTCCTATAGCCGCACATCCTATCCTTACACAGCTAAGCAAGCTGTAGTCAGCCACAAACGATGACAGTTCATCTATAAACTGACATTAGCAGGATTAAAAACCACGAACAGGACAAACCAAGACTGATAAAACTGCATAACTACAACAGAGTAAAACAAGGCTTACCTGTCCAGTGGCAGCAAGGCTAGCTGTGAATCATTTTTTAAACCCGTTGATTCCTTCAGTTTTCCCCACTGAAAGCGGCACCAATATAAATACAGCTCTTGGCCATCTCGCATTTTTCCTCCTTAATTCTATTTGTTCCTCTACCATTCTTTGGTGCTTTACATGTGGCTACGAACCTGGTGTAGGAAAGAGGGGTACAGGTTTATGGGGAACTGGAACTTCTTCTCGGACAAGGGTGACCTGTACAAGCCTGATGGGCTACACCTGAACCAGAGGGGTACCTTTGCATTGGGTCAGTGTACGTTGCGGTTAGCACAGGTTATTTAAATTAGGGACTTGGGGGGCCAGGGAGGTTAGAGAGTGTTATAAAAAGCGAAATGCAGACTGCCATCTCCTGTAGCGCTGGGATCGTAAGCTTCATCTGTTCTGCTATTGCCAACAACACAGATGGCGCACTGACAATGCAGATTCAGCTCTGCGCGTTCACATGCAGAGAGAAATGCATTTTTATGGCGTTCTCTCACCTGATTGGATAGAGGCAGTTGGTGACACCAGAATTTTATTTACCGCTTTATTGCAGCAGACGGTGACTGAGAGACTTGTGTTTTCGACCTGATACTCTAAATAAATGATCTATGTCGGAATGTGGAGCTATTTAACACTTTTTTAAAAACAAAAAAATCACTTACAGCAGCTTTAACAAAAGCGTCTGTATGTGCATTTTAATTTTTTATTTTCATCTCTGAGAACACTTAGTTAACAGCACTAACACTAATCAACATAGCCTAATGAAGACCAAGGCAGTTGAGTTATAGTAGCATTGCAATGTTAAAACTATTTGGACTTACCAACTCGGACCCACTTACAGCTAACATGTAGTAACTCGGTAACTGAATAGGAATTACTAAGTTTTAGTTGGTTCTACCTAAGCCACTCACCTCGCTCAGGCTGTGAATGAGTGATGGACTGATTTTTATCATACATAATATTTTCACTGTGAAAGAAATTAATACGGGTAATTATTATGAACCAAGATGAACATTTAAATATTAAAATAAAAATTGCCATCATCTAGAAAAAAGAGCACTGTAGGAATTCAAGGTACAAATACATGTGTCCAAAATATGAAAACAGCATTCCTTAGACATAAATATGCCACTGTTTTTTGTATATCAGGGATAGAAATTCAATTTTTTTTCTACTAGACATCCGGACTAGTAATGACCCAGGTTTACTAGTCCTCCCCATCTTTTACAAGACAGCCTTTTTTCCCTTTTAATACAGCACCAATAGGAAATCTGTTTCTCAAATATTTTTTACAACTGCAACTCATACCTATGCCAATTTAACTCCTATTATGTTCTAATACTAATTAATAACCAGTCATGCCAATAAACGTAAGACACAGATGACATAGTCTATGAGCCAAGACCCAAAATTTCACGTACCGGTACCATCTGGGTGGGCAAATACTTACCTATACTAAGTTGTTTATAGGGTTGCTGTAAGTAACTTAAAATATGATAACCTTTGCACAAGATCAGCTTGTCTTATTTTTTTCAATGCTTCCATTTTCAGCGATCAGCGCTTTTACGCTAGCCTGGAATCCATACCGATAAAGTGCTGGTCGCTCCCAACGGTCACTGACTTATCAGTCTGGCCTCAGTCGTATAGCCAGCGTTTAGCCCTTACGTCACTAATGAAATGAATATATGAATATTCATGTTTTCTGCTCATGGCGAGAACCACCAATCGAATATGAGTTATGCTGCGTTCCATTTGTACTCGGAAGTCGGAATTTCCGAGTTCCGAGTTGGAAGTTTCAACTGGAATGCCCCCCGAGGTCGGATTTCCGACTCGGAAAGTCGGAGAACCTTCACTACCCCCGAGTTAACATTCAAAGATGGCTGCCCCAGGTGTAAACAGTAATTAGAAGCTCCAGTAATATTCCGTTTATGACTTCTGACTCGTGTTTGTCACACTAAATCAGCCGTATACATTGTTCGACGTATATACATGGAAATCCACCGTGTTTGAAGGTTGCAGAAGGGCCGCATATTTGTCCAGTTGCTTATATTCGGACAAGGCAAACGCAAGAATAGCTTTCGTAGACGTGACCATCTTGTTTTACTACTCTCCTTCGCGGTTTAGGACGGTTGGCAACTTTTTTCCGACTTTGTAACTGGAATGCTGATAACTCGGCTGTGACGTCATTCCCAGCTCCGACCTCCGACTTCCGAGGTTCATGGAACGCAGCATTAGCTGGCCAGCAACGGCATTCGTGAATATTATTTGACATGAGCTTAAAAATTAGATTGTGGTTTGCTTGTGTTTACTCTTGGAGTGGTTGTTAGGTTTTGAACAGGATAATGTTCGGCCATATCTGCATTTTGTTTATTTCAGTGGGATTCCCCGGTAAAATAAAGGCTAAATTAAATAATACTCAAATTACATCACGTATTTCACCGTAATTGGCATTAGCTACAGCTCGAAGGGCATGATTGCATCAGCTAGATTAAAGTGATACTCCACCCAAAGACAATAATTTGTATCAATTACTCACCATTAGATGTCTTGAACAGACGAAGTTGTTCTTCACCTGGCGCAACTTTATGGCCACTGGAGAGTTTTGAAAAATTATCCAAATTTCTTTTTTGCAGGAAGCAAATGGGGTCACGCAGTAGCAATGGGAAAACTCCACAAAACGTCCGTTGACAAACTTTCAAACCATCGTCCAACGCATCATCCAGTATGATCCAAGTCTGCTTTGTCCACTCGTATCGTCAGAACTCAAGAAACGCGGTTATTTTTCGCTAAAAATAATAAAATAGTTATGCTTCAAGTAAGCCCGCGCATTCAACGGAAGTCCCGCCTCCTGGCTCGTTCATTGCCCAGAGACTCTGCTGCCACTCAGATGAATACTCGAATAAACACGAGCCGGGAGGCGGGACTTCCGTTGAATGCAGAACAGCGGTATTTTTATCTATTTCGAAGTCTGTCTAAAGGGAGGGGGGGGGGGGCAATAGATCCTGGCAGGATGGATCCTGCCAGATCAGTCTCCAGTCTACGGCGAAGATGTTTCTTCGTGGAATCTTTCACATGGCTTAAACCTGAAGAGTTCATTGTTGACAGTAGTTTCGACGTGAGATCTGTCATGGGTAGTATTTCTGGGTTGGGAAAGAGTTCATTCCTGATTTACAATAACAGTTCGTCATAGGAGTGCTTTTCTGCAGCCTCATACTGTGACTCTTCATCTTCACCTTGCTCCGCTGCATCACAGGTTCGACCAGACTCTCCACGTGTATCTGCACGGTAGCACGACCGGTGGTAGTGTCCCTCAGCAGCTACAAGTTCCCTACTCGTGATGGCAAACATTCTCTGGTCAAGTTTGCTAGCTGCTGCTTTTCGGATTCGATCATCAGGGCGTAACTCGGAACACTATGAGGGGCTCCCTAGAATTTTTAACCTTCAGGTATTTGCTGGATTTCTCACAGAAGATGCACTGCTTTTCCAACACTCTTGAAGTGCTCGGTGCATCTCTAGATTATCTTCTGGAACGGTCTTCTGTAAGTTCAACAGAGTTAGCTGTTTCTGCTTTTTTGGCCATGGAGTCCAGGAACTTCTTCATGGTGAAAATACTGCGGCACTTGCGATGATACTGTACTGGTGGAATTTTTCCCTCGGGTAAGTCTCAGGCCAGCTCCAAAATTGCTGCATGTTGTCTGATCTCTGCGGCCCTTAGCAGTGATTTCCACGAATCTAGGTTTTGAGGTGACACTAGATTGTCAGAATCCTCATCCGAACAATGGATGATACAGGTCATGTGTACCTGCTTGGCTGGCAAGCTGCTGCTTTCTTTGCCAAAGGTGGGATCCATCATTGCATCTTCAGGACATCATCAAATCCTGCAACATACACAGGATACAATCTTGATCACAAAGGATTCGAAAACGGCTAACATTTACTTCTTATCTACTAAGGGTCAGCAGTCCATTTTCCTGGAAGTTATAACTTATACTATTATAACATAGATCTAAATTCTGAACTTTCCAGTATCAAATATTCTTAACTACTCTTAACTAAATTCAGTTACATGTAACTAAAGAGATGAAAATCTCACCCAATTCGCAATGATTTGTTGTTGACATCTGGAAAAAAGAACTTTACTTCTTCCTGAAATTAAACCTTTCTTTCCAATGAACGGTCTCATCTGGAAACAAACACATCTGCTTTCTCTGTTGAAAGGTGAAAATAAATACCTTATTGTACACAATCGTGATCAAGCATGCACAAGGAAATGTACAGAAATAGAAAAGGTTATCTCGGTGGCATTTCACATTTCGTTCTAAGATGCCGCATTCGACATCTTTTTTGGTGAATTTGCCAGCATGGCATCCAGACTTTGTTTAAATGTGTGGGAAAAAATGACTAATTTGTTCTCCAATAGGTGGAAAATATTTAAATAAATATAACAAATAACTATAATTGTGTAATTACCAAAATTATATCCCTCAACACGATTTTGGCACACTGCGTAAAAGCGCTGATTGCTGAAAATGGAAACATTGAAAAAAATAAGAAAAGCTGCTCTTGTGCAAAGGTTATCATATATTAAGTTATTTATAGCAACTCTGTAAACAACTTGGTATAGGTAAGTATTTGCCCACCCAGATGGTACCGACATCTGATCTGGCCCATGGACTAACACAAGCCCTTCTGTAAAACAGAAAGTAACTTTTTCTTCATAATTAATGGCAAACGATTAAAAATGTCAAATCTCAAAGCCCTTCAGTACCAATCCCTGACCAAGTACTTACATGATCTAAAATGCAGGTTTGTCAATTTGTTGGGTTGGAATCAATGTTGTCAGGGCTCAGGTGCTTGACGACTGCCCAATATTTGCAAAACAGTACACTATACAGCGATAAAAAAAATACAGCAAAGTGCCAAAATCCCTTCGTAATAACAGGTTAAAGTCCATACATCACTTAAGAATTGAGACCATTCTCTAACTTACTCTGAATCACTCATTCTTTTTAGATTCTGAAAGTGCAAGGATAGAAATCTTAAAAATTAGGCTAATTAGAAAAAAATCTCAACTCTCTCGATAATTCCGTGTATCGTTCTGACCTTTTGTTTATCAGATTATGAAACCTTTCTGAGAGTACCGACCTCCGCTGATAGAGGTGCTGTAGCCTAAGGGGTTCCTTCATCTTTCAATACTTATGCTTTGACTCCATACACTCCAAAGACATGATCAGCTCTGGTGATGTCACGCACTGGCCTGGGCAGAATATTTGAATCAATCAATCAATCAATCAATCAATAACCATTATTGCAGGGAAGTCCCAGTGAGACCGAGGTCTCTTTTGCAGGGGAGCCCTGATGACAGAAAAACAATTACAACGGTAGGTTAAAGACAAAGACCACAGATAAAAATACACAAAACTCACAAACAACAATTCCAGATTAAAGGAATAATGGAATGACAAATGATAAAATAAATTAAAAAAAAAAATATATATATATATATATATATAGAGACACACACACACAATTTTATATATATATATATATATATATATATATAAAACCCAATTCCTAAATAGTTGGGACAAAGTGTAAATTGTGAATAAAATCAAAACGCAATGACTTTCAAATCACACCAGCCAGTATTTTATGCACAACAGAACAGAGATAACATAGCAAATGTTGATACTGAGAAATTTTACAATTTTATCCACAAAATGAGCTCATTTCAAATTTGATGGCTGCTACAGGTCTCAAAAAAGTTGGGACAGGGGCGCCCCGGTGGCTCATCGGTCTAAGCGCGCATACCATAAAGGCTCTGTCCTTCCTGCAGCGACCTGGGTTCGATTCCAGCTCGGGTCATTTGCTGCATGTCTTCCCCATTCTTCTCCCCAACCTTCCTGTCTCTCTACACTGTATAACTGTCAAATAAAGGAAAAAATTCCCCAAAAAAAATCTTTAAAAAAAAAAAAAAAGTTGGGACAGGGGCCTGTTTACCATGGTGCAGCATCCCTCTTCTTTTTCACACAGAGTGGAGGCGTCTGGGCATTGAGGAGACAAATTTCTTGAGTTTAGCCATTGGAATTTGATCCCTCTCTTGTTTAATACAGGCTTCCAGCTGCAAGAGAGTTTTGGGTCTCCTTTGATGGACTTTTCGTTTAATTATGCGCCAAATGTTCTCAATCAGTGAAAAATCAGGACTGCAGGCAGGCCAGTTCAGCACATGGACTCTTCGACTACGAAGCCATGCTGTTGTAATAGCTGCAGTATGTAGTTTTGCATTGTCCTGCTGAAATACACAAGGCCTTCCCCGGAATAGATGTCATCTGGAGGGGAGCATATGTTGCTCTAAAACCTTTATATACCTTTCAGCATTCATGGTGCTTTTTAAAACATGCAAGTGTCCCACACCATATGCACTAATGCATCCTCATACCATCCGAGATGCTGGCTTTTGAACTGAAAGCTGATAAAAGGAGGGGTGGTCTTTCTCCTCTTTAGCCCGGAGCACACGACGCCCATGATTTCCAACAAGAATGTCAAATTTGGACTCGTCTGACCACAGGACACTTTGCCACTTTGCTACAGTCCATTTTAAATGAGCCTTGGCCCACAGAACACGGCGGCGCTTCTGGATCATGCTCAACAATGGCTTCCTTTTTGCATGATAGAGTTTCAGGTGGCATCTGTGGATGACACGGCAGTCTGCGTTTACAGACAGTGGTTTCTTGAAGTATTCCTTGGCCCATTTAGTAATGTCAATGACAGAATGCCGGTGAGTGATGCAGTGGCGTCTGGGGGCCCGAAGATCACGGGCATCCAGAAATGGTCTTTGGCCTTGTCCCTTATGCACAGAGATTTTTCCAGTTTCTCTGAATCTTTTGATGATGTTATGCATTGTCGATGATGAGACCTTCAAAGCCTTTGCAATTTGACATTGAGGAACATTGCTTTTAAAGCATTCCACAATTTTTTTACGCAAGCCTTCACAGGTTGGAGAGCCTCTGGCCATCTTTACTTTTGAGAGACTCAGCCTCTCTAAGACATCCCCTTTTATAGCCAATCATGTTACACACCTGATGCCAGTTAACTTAATTACTTGCTAAATGTTCTTTCAGCTGATTCTCTTCTATATTAATTGCTTTTTAAGCCCTTTTTTGCCTGTGTCCCAACTTTTTTGAGACCTGTTGCAGCCAGAAAATGTGAAATAAGCTCATTTTGTGGATTAAAATGTAAAATGCCTCTGTTTCAACATTTGAAATATTATCTACGTTCCATTGTAAATAACATATTGGCTCATGTGATCTGAAAGTCATTGCATTTTGATTTTATTCACAATTTACACTTCATCCCAACTATTTCGGAATTGGGGTTATATACAGTCGTGCCCAAAATTATTCATACCCCTACCAATTTTTGAGTTTTTTTCGAGATATTTTTTGCCAAATCAAATTTATTCTTGCACAAATGACACAGTAAGTTGACATCAGGCTGTAAGAAGTACAGTAAATAATTTTTCAAGAAATACATTATTTTTTGGTATTTTATTTGACAGATTTACAAAAAATGCCATGTCCAGAATTATTCATACTCTTTTCTCAGTAATTGATGGCAAAGCCTTTATTCACGATTACAGCCTCCAAACGCTTCCTGAAGTTGATCACAAGGTTTCTACACGTTTCCATGGGGATTTTGGCCCACTTCTCTTTGGCGAACTTCTCCAGATCCTTAAGGTTGAAGGGTTTCCTTGCCATGACCTTGGTCTTCAGTTCCCTCCACAGATTCCAGATAGCAGATTCCAGATAGGACGGAGCTCTGGCTTGGCCACTCCAAAACGTTCACTTTGTTGTCCACTAACCATTTCTTGACTGATTTGGCCGTGTGTTTAGGATCATTATCCTTTTGGAAGATCAATTCCTCCCCAAGATCAAGTTATTCGCCGGATTGCTTGATATTTTTACTGAAGATCTGGATATACTGGTACTCTTTCATAGTGCAATTAACTTTAATAAGGTTTCCAGGCCCATTCGCTGAAAAGCAACCCCAGAGCATGATACTCCCGCTACCATGTTTGACTGTTGGGACCGTGTTTTTCAGGTTGAACGCTTCACGTTTCTTACGCCAAACAAAAGCCATATCTCTGTGCCCAAACAGCTGATCTTTGTTTCATCTGTCCATAACATTGACAGCCAGAAGCTTATATCTTCATCCAGGTGAGCTTTTGCGAAGGCTAGACGAGCTCTTGTGTGTCTGGGTTGGAGAAGTGCAAGAGGCATAAAAAAGCTGAAGTCTTCAACCGAAAAACACGGTCCCAACGGTCAAACACGGTGGCGGGAGTATCATGCTCTGGGGTTGCTTTTCAGCGAATGGGCCCAGAAACCTTGTTAAAGTCAATGGCATTATGAAACAGGGCCAGTATATCCAGATCTTCAGTTAAAACATTAAGCAATCCGCTGAAAAACTTGGTCTTGGGCAGGAATGGATCTTCCAACAGGATAATGATCCTAAACACAGGGCCAAATCAGTCAAGAAATGGTAAGTAAACAACAAAGTGAACATTTTGGAGTGGCCAAGCCAGAGATCCGACCTCAATGCTATCCAGAATCTGTGGAGGGAACTGAAGACCAAGGTCATGTCAAGGAAACCCTTAAACTTTAAGGACCTGGAGAAGTTTGCAAAAAGAAGAGGGGCCAAAATCCCGTGGAGACGTGTAGAAACCTTGTGATTCACCACAGGAAGCGTTTGGAGGCTGTAATCGTGAATAAAGGCTTTGCCAGCAAGTACTGAGAAAAGGGTATGAATAATTCTGGACATGGCATTTTTTGTAAATCTGTCAAATAAAATACCAAAAAGTAATGTATTTCTCGAAAAATTGTTTACTGTACTTCTTACAGCCTTATGTCAACTTACTGTGTCATTTGTGCAAGAATAAATTTGATTTGGCAAAAAATATCTTGAAAAAAACCCAAAAATTGATAGGGGTATGAAAAATTTTGGGCATGACTGTGTGTATATATATATATATATATATATATACACACTGTATATATATTGGTTAAGTATGTTATTGCTCGCATACAGTAAAAATGCCCTTTCAATATATCCTGTATTGGCCGACCTTAAGCTGTATTGGCCGAGTTCAGTACTTGCACTAGTAACCATTGGCAACTGTGGCATTCGCTCTCTTCAAAGAAGCAGACGACAGTGGTGGACCTAGCATTTAGCTCTTTAATGAGTCTCGAAGTTGCGTAATTCAGAACTCATAATCATAATATTGTCATGATGGCACAACATACTTAACCAATTAATAAAAATATTATAAATTGCTTATTTTCACATTGCCTTGGTATTGGCCTTTGGTGTTGTAGGAATTTTGATTTTATATTCCTGGTGTTACCTTCAAAAAGAACTCAGACAGAGACAAAGGAGTTAAAATCCAAGCCAAAGTCAGTTTACTTCTCTGCAGAGAAGGATCCCCGCCATCATGCGAGAACTCGTTACAGGCAAGAGCAAGGATAAAGAAAGTCTTTTTTGGCAGTGTATAAGTAAGAGTCCATCTTGACATCCTCCTCCCCCCCGAGCTGTTTTACGCATCATGGTATCAACAGGAATGTTGCAGACGCACGCAGCCCACGTAAAGCCGGCCCCGAAGTACGCATTCCGAGCTCTCCCTTGTAATCCTTCTTCTGTAAATCACAAACTAAGAGAGAAAAAGAACATCTTGCCCTTGTTATGGGCCCATCGGGTCTGCATGGCTCCAGATAAGCTATATGCCGTGACGCACTGGTCAGATTTATGGAAAACTACCAGTTCTGCAGGCCCTGGCTCATCAGAAACATGCAAGAGTACACTACTATAGCCTAAGAAAAATTGAGCCAGAGCAAACAAGGATAAACAATAAAAAGCAAATGAATCAAATATTAAAATGATTCCACATTTCCCCCCTGTTTATAACTGATTATCTGTCAGTATGCCACTTCTATCGATTTTCGGCAAGTGTTTCATTCACGGGGGAGATGCTTCACCATGTCATCGTCATTTTTCAATGCTTCCGTTCGAACAGACCCCCCATTTCAATTACATCATGATTCCTTCAGCTCCTTGGGCAGAGTATACACCTCATCCTTATCCTGTAACAGAAACATCTGATATTGTAGACTAGCACTCAACATTTTTGATATCAATCCTTTGATTATGGGAACCCCACAGTAACTGCAGAAGAGCAGTACAGCAGCCCCAGCTGCCGCAAGACTTAATACAGACGTAATTCCTGCTTCCCATCCTCCAGACAGGAGCCAGTCCCACCAGGAGCTTGCCGATGCTGGTGCGAGGTCACGCTGTTGTGCATCTGATATATCCTTCAAACGTGCAGAGCTTGATCAATTACCCCTCCTGCCTCGTCATTAGCTGGTATATAGGTACAGTGTGTGGGCCCTATAAGCTGACAAACCCCCCGTGCTGCTGTAAACAAATACAATGAGCAGTAGTAGCATCCTGCAATTCCAACTTGGGCACATATTTTTGACCACTTAGATCCTTCAAATCTCCCATTCAGGGCGCAGTCCCAGGCTAGATCCCTTTCCACAGAGATCTCCACTCAGGCTCCCCCAGGTTGAGAACTCTGCTTTCTGTTTCCCGGTGTCTCCTTTTCAAAGCCCACCGATCACAGAAGCACCACTCGCCGACTGACGCATTTGCTTTGACCGTTTTCACCAGCCTCGTGTGACGTAGCGTTCAGGAACCACACGCAAGAGATGGAAATCCAAAAAATGTATGCCTTTAATGAGGTCCGAGTCAAAGCCAAAAAACACAAGAATTGCCAAGCCACAATACGAAATCCAAAAACAGTGTCGACTAGACAGGCAGGGGTCAGAACCAGGAAGACAGATGAGCAAAGGTACATAAACGGTAGGCAAAAAGTCGTAGTCGATGAACAAAGCCAAGGGTCATACACAGGGCATCCAAACACAGAAATCTTGGTCATACAAAAATGGGTCAAAATCCAAAAAGACAAAACAATACAAGAAGGGCTATGGCAAGAATAGTAGTCGGACAAACCAGTAGAAGAAAAACAATACTCAATGGCATACACAGCGCTCTGCACAAAGAAATATTGATCAACGTTCTGATAAGAAGCTGGCTGTGAAGAGACTGCTTAAATAGACGGAAGGGAAGTCACATGCTATGCAGGAAGCAGGTGAGCTAGATCAGACTAATTACAACGGGAGAATCACATGAGGGAAACCCTAACCACGAAAATTTGCGAAAGCCAAGACACGGACGGGAATCACGCAGACAGCCTATGACATTTAAACAGCTCCTGTCAAGGAGTTCTAAGTGCACAGATAACGAGTGCAGGAAAGTAATTAAGCACGTGCGAGAGATCTCGCAGAAATGCAGGGGGAGACAGGTACAGCTGAGCAAGAGGCGGAGACTAGAACAAGGCGATTGCTGAGAGGGAATTAGTATAAATTAGTAGCGGTGCAACTTTACAGATTTAACTAGAGTGCTCATTAGTAAGTTAGTAATCTATATACATGGATTAGTTGTGTTAGTAGACTAAGATACAAAATACAAATGTTAGTTTTGTTAGTAATTAGAACAGTAAGACGAAGGAAGTAAACGAGAATTGAAGGAATATGTTAAACACCAGAATACATTTAAATAACCCCAAGTAAGTGAGCACGCACACAGGGAAGACGGACTGAACCAACTAGATCACAAGACAGGGGAGACAAGTGCAATGAAACTGAGAAATGGAATGAACTAAAAACCTGAGGATTACAATAACCAAAAAGAATAAATAAAAGAAAAATCATGAACACAGATCCTGAACACATAAACATGAACATAAACATGACAAAAACCATAACCATGACAGTACCCCCCCACCCCCCAAGGAAACGCCTCCTGGCGTTTAAACGACTGGGTCTGGGGTGATGGACATGATAGTCCTTAATGAGGTCCTTGTCCAGGACGAAGCGTGAGGGAACCCAACTCCGATGCTCGGGACCGTAGCCCTCCCAGTCAATGAGGTATTGGAGGCCACGGCCCCGATGACAACAGTCCAGGATGGCGCGAACCGTATAGGTTTCGCCACCATCAATAATACGGGGGGGGGGATCAGGACCAGAACACAGGGGGTGGGTAACAACAGGCTTAAGTTGAGAAACATGGAACGTGGGGTGAATTCTGCGCATAGACAAGGGCAGTCTAAGATGAACAGCAGTGGGGCTAATGACTCAATCAATCGTGAAGGGACCAATGAATCTGGGAAACAGTTTGCGATTACCTCCCCTTATGGGAATGTCTCTGGACGACAGCCAAACCCTCTGTCCTACTCGGTAATTCGGGCTGGAGTACGCCTTCTGTCCGCCAGGCGTTTCATTCTGGCCGCCGACTTGAGCAGGGCGATGCGTGTGGTCTTCCAGGTGCGTTTGCATCGGCGGATGAAAGCCTGGGCGGACGGGACGGCCACCTCCTCCTCCTGACTGGGGAACAGTGGCGGTTGATATCCCATGTAGCACTCAAAAGGGGACAGCTTGGAGGAGGAGGAGGAGGTGGGGCTGTTGATGGCGTACTCAGCCCACGGCAATTGGTGACTCCAGGAAGCTGGGTTCTTGGAACAGAGATATCTTAGCACAGTTTCAATGCATTGGTTAGCCCGCTCGGTCTGGCCATTGGATTGGGGGTGAAAACCTGAGGTGAGACTGACTGAAGTGCCAAGTGAGGTGCAAAAGGCTTTCCAAAATCTGGCAGTGAACTGTGGACCACGATCAGAGACTATATCAGTGGGGATACCATGAAGTCGAACGACGTGTTGCATGAGTAGGGTGGCGGTCTCTTGTGCAGTGGGGAGTTTGGTGAGGAGAATGAGGTGAACGGCCTTGGAAAATCTGTCAACAATAGTGAGGATGGTGTTATGATGATTGGAAGAGGGAAAACCTGTGATGAAATCTAGGGAAATATGTGACCAGGGGCGATGGGGTGTGTGTAGGGGTTGGAGTAGGCCTTGAGGGGGTTGGTGAGATACCTTAGACTGGGCACAGACCGAGCAGGCAGAGACGTAGTCCCGGACGTCCTTCCTCATGTCAGGCCACCAAAAGCGACGAGAGATAAAATCTAGGGTCCGATTGACCCCTGGGTGGCAGGACAAGTTAGATGCATGTCCCCATTCCAAAACTTGAGGGCGCACAGTGATGGGAACAGACAATTGGTGGGGCAACCACTGGGAGCAGCAGAATCTTCCTGAGCGTCTCTCACCTTTCTTTCAATGTCCAAGGAGACGGCATTGGCAAATTCTTCCTTCGGGAGGATGGTGTCAGTGCAGGGTTCTTTGTCATGGACCTTGAAGAGTCGGGATAGAGCATCTGGATTCTTATTGCCTGGGCGATAAGCGAGATGGAAGATAAATCTAGAAAAGAACAGAGCCCACCTAGCCTAGCGAGAATTCAGTCTCTTGACAGGTTGCAGGTACTCAAGGTTTTTATGGTCAGTCCAGATGAGAAAAGGGAGTTTGGCGCCCTCTAGCCACTGTCTCCATTCCTCCAATGCCAGTTTGACAGCCAACTGCTCCCGGTTGCCAATGTCATAGTTTTGCTCTGTGGGGCTCAAAAGATGGGAGTAAAAGGCACATGGGTGAACCTTGTTATCCTTAGCAGTTCTCTGGGACAGAATAGCTCCGACGCCAATGTTAGAGGCGTCCACCTCAACAATGAATTGAGCATCAGGGTCTGGAAGTGTTAAAATGGGGGCTGACGTAAAACGCACTTTGAGATCTTTAAAGGCGACCTCTGCCTCGTTGTTCCATTGAAACTTCCGTTTACTAGATGTTAATGACGTGAGGGGGGCAGCAACAGAGCTATAATTATGAATGAATCTTCTATAAAAAATAGCAAAGCCCAAAAAACGTTGTAGGGACTTACGTCCGTGGGTCTGGGCCACTCCGTGACAGCATTCACTTTAGAAGGGTCCATGCTTATAGAACCGGCGGAGATGATGAAACTCAGGAAGGTGGTGGTGGTTACCGAGAATTCGCATTTCTCAGCCTTGACGAACAGACGATTCTCCAGTAAACGTCTCAGGACTTGTCGGACTTGCTTAATATGCTCCTCCTGGGTTTTGGAAAAGATCAGAATGTCATCAAGATGCACGAACACAAATTTGTTAATCATGTCTCGTAACACATCATTCTCACCAGTCCCTGGAAAACAGCTGGGGCGTTAGCCAGCCCGAAGGGAAGAACTAAATATTCCCAGTGCCCCGTGGGGGTGTTAAATGCCGTTTTCCACTCATCCCCCTCACGGATGCGGACCAGGTGGTTGGCGTTGCGTAGGTCCAGCTTGGTAAACACGGTTGCCCCCTGGAGGAGCTCAAAAGCAGTGGTCATGAGAGGCAGAGGGTAGCGATTCTTAATGGTAATGTCATTGAGGCCTCTATAATCAATGCAAGGGTGTAATGTCCCGTCCTTCTTACCCACAAAGAAGAAACCGGCCCCAGCTGGAGAGGAGGAGGGCCAGATGATACCAGCAGCGAGGGACTCGCTCAGGTACTTTTCCATGGCGTGGGTCACCGGACGGGACAGGGAAAACAGGCGGCCTCTAGGGGGCATGGTACCTGGCTTGAGGTCGATGGCGCAATCATATGGGCGATGAGGGGGTAAACACGTGGCACGAAGCTTTGGAAAACACCTCCTTGAGGTCATGATATACTTGAGGAACCTTCTCCAGGTTCGGGATCTCTGCAGGGGAGGGAACATGAACATGAGCATTGGCAAGGCATGACTGTGAACAGTTAGGACTCCAGTCCTTGATCTCATGGGTAGCCCAATCGATCTCGGGGTTGTGTTCGGCCATCCACGGGTGGCCCAGAATAACATGGGAGTGAGGAGAGTCAATGAGATTCAGTCTGATGGTCTCCTGGTGGTTGCCTGAAACGCGCAGCTTGATGGGGGCAGTGGAGTGGGTGATACGGCCGATCCTCTGACCGTTCACAGAATTAGCAACACGTGAACATGAAACCTCCTCCAGAGGTATTCCCCAATTGCGTGCCGTTTCAGCGTCAATGAAGCTGACCTCAGCTCCAGAATCCACCAGGGCAGTGGTCTGCTTCAACCCCCCTTCCCACTCCAAACTGATGGGCAGACAGGTTCGGCTGGTTGAAGAGACTTCAACGGGAGTTACACCCACTAGTGGCCCTTTCATGGGTGGGCGTTGGCCTTTAGCTGGACACTGGGAGATGATGTGTCCAGCCTTGCCGCAGTAGAAGCAGGCCCTCTCCCTGAACCTGTGTTACCGCTCTTCCTTGTTCAGTCTGGCTCTGTCCATCTGCATAGGTTCCCCCTCAGGAGCAGTCTTGGGAGCCGCAGAAGTTTGGAGAGGAAGCTGCCCTCTCACCTGGGTCAAGATGGGAAGGTCAGGAGAAGCACTGGATTGCTTCGTCCGTCTTTGCTCCTCTAAACGTGCGTCCACAAGAATGGCCAGGTTAATAAGAGCCTCCAGCTCTTCAGGCAGCTCGCGGGTAAGGAGTTCATCCTTAATCCTCTCAGCCAAACCATTCAAAAAGGCGTCATACAGCGCCCTCTTCTGCCAACCGCTGTTGGTAGCCAGGGTCTGAAAATCTATGGCGTAATCAGAAACAGAATGGCTACCTTGGCGGATACGCAGGAGCTCTCGGCCAGCCTCATGCCCGTGCCTGGATCGGTCAAATATGCGTCTCATCTCTTCCTCCACTAGTTTAGATGACTGGACGCAAGGCAGGCCAGCTTCCCAGGCAGCGGTTGCCCACTGCTTGGCCCTTCCGGTGAGCTGGGTGATGATGTATGCCACTCGGGCTTGCTCAGTGGGGAAGGTAGCTGGTTGGATGCTAAAGATTAGCTTGCACTGGATTAGAAAAGCACGATACGTGCCGGGCTCACCGTCGTACTTCTCCGGAGGTGGAAGGCGTGGCTCATGAATGGGAGCAGGGGCGGACGCCGGTGCAGGAGCAGGGGCAGTAGCAGAGCCGGTGGCGAGTGGAGGCTGGCTAGCTCTCACCGCAGAAGCCAGGTCCGACATCTGGTACGTCATGGACTGAAGGTGTTGCATGACGGCGAACAACTGTTGCTGTTGGACCTCCAGCATGACGGCCTGGTTCGCCACCGTATCTTCTAACTTGGATTCTCTTGCTGGTTCCATGGTGGTCAGAACGTACTGTGACGTAGCGTTCAGGAACCACACGCAAGAGATGGAAATCCAAAAAACGTATGCCTTTAATGAGGTCCGAGTCAAAGCCAAAAAACACAAGAATTGCCAAGCCACAATACGAAATCCAAAAACAGTGTCGACTGGACAGGCAGGGGTCAGAACCAGGAAGACAGATGAGCAAAGGTACATAAACGGTAGGCAAAAAGTCGTAGTTGATGAACAAAGCCAAGGGTCATACACAGGGCATCCAAACACAGAAATCGTAGTCATACAAAAACAGGTCAAAATCCAAAAAGACAAAACAATACAAGAAGGGCTATGGCAAGAATAGTAGTCGGACAAACCAGTAGAAGAAAAACAATACTCAATGGCATACACGGCGCTCTGCACAAAGAAATATTGATCAACGTTCTGACAAGGAGCTGGCTGTGAAAAGACTGCTTAAATAGACAGGAGGGAAGTCACATGCTATGCAGGAAGCAGGTGAGCTGGATCAGACTAATTACAATGGGAGAATCACATGAGGGAAACCCTAACCACGAAAATTGGCGAAAGCCAAGACACGGACGGCAATCACGCAGACAGCCTATGACATTTAAACAGCTCCAGTCAAGGAGTTCTAAGTGCACAGATAACGAGTGCAGGAAAGTAATTAAGCACGTGCAAGAGATCTCGCAGAAACGCAGGGGGAGACAGGTACAGCTGAGCAAGAGGCGGAGACTAGAACAGGGCGATTGCTGAGAGGGAATTAGTATAAATTAGTTGCGGTGCAACTTTACAGATTTAACTAGAGTGCTCATTAGTAAGTTAGTAATCTATATACATGGATTAGTTGTGTTAGTAGACTATGATACAAAATACAAATGTTAGTTTTGTTAGTAATTAGAACAGTAAGACGAAGGAAGTAAATGAGAATCAAAGGAATACGTTAAACACCAGAATACATTTAAATAACCCGAAGTAAGTGAGCACGCACACAGGGAAGACGGACTGAACCAACTAGATCACAAGACAGGGGAGACAAGTGCAATGGAACTGAGAAATGGAATAAACTAAAAACCTGAGGATTACAATAACCAAAAAAGAATAAATAAAAGACAAAATCATGAACACAGATCCTGAACATAAACATGACAAAAACCATAACCATGACACCTCGCCTGTTCACAGAGGTCGTCTCCAACGCCTCTCTGCTAGGTGTGGGCTGTCACCCACGTACCACGTGTTGCCCACAACCTTACATGCGACAAACACGCCGACTAGACAGTACCACGGCAGTATGTCAATTCATCCCACTTCTGACACCACTTCACCAGACACGGGGGTCTTCAGTCCTCTCCCCAGCACTAGTTGCAACATTTCTGTAATTGGCTTGGGAGGGGGTCAATCTGCAAATTGCAACGCGTAATAGATTGCTGGGGGTCTGGTTCCCAGAACCACCATCTGATCCCCAGCAACCTCGCCTTCTTCGTCTCCCTCGAACACGCGCATTGCCTCCCACGTAGTTGGACCTGTGGGAACCACCCCAAGCCCCAGTTTAGACATTACGTCCCTCCCCAGGAGATTTACTGGGCACTGTGTGGATATTATTACAGAGCTGCGTGTAGCAATTCCCTCATCAGGATCCTCAAATTTGAGTTCCTCTGTTGCTACGCTGCTCCGTTGCCCCATTCGCAGCACAAGTTTGTATCATATTAGTGCTGAGCTGATGTGGAAAAATTGCCCTTACTTTTCTGATAACAGTTCGACATGCCCCCATGTCACATAGACAAAAAATTGGTACGTCATTTACAATCAGGGCTTTCCAAGCACTCGTTGGTGCAGCCATTAATGCAAACAATTTAATTTCATCATAAGGTAATGGCTCCCCAGATGCTAACCCTTCCCCAGGGCGGTTAGTCATTCCGAATTGTTCTAGTCACTTATTTGTGGATACCCACAGAAAATCAATAGTTAACCCCCTGGCACCCCTAGGTTACCCCCACAAACTCTGTGCCATTTCCTTTGACACATCGCCAAAACTTCTGCTCCGAACTGTAATGGACTATCATGAGTGGGACATTAGAACTCATATTTCCCAACTTCAGATATCCATCCCTATCGGTGCGGTATTTCAACCCAGTGCTATATTAAGTGGGGGTAGACTGGGGTCTATTGAAACTAATCCACTATGAGCAGTAGACACTGCCATGGCGCATTTAACTATACTGTTCACATTCATTGTACGCGCTACATATGTTTAAAATGAACAGACACAGGGAGAGATAAGCCATTTTATGAAACCCTTCTTTTTTTTTAATTATTATTATTATGAATAAGTCCGGAGTCTCTACTGACTTGGAGCGTAAATAAGTTCTTCACCGAATTTGAGACGGACGAGCTCTATATGCCACGCCCCCCTTTGTAATCAGACTCCCTCCAAGTCTATTCTGACTTATTCAGATGTACCTTGACACCAGCTGGAGGAGGAGATACCACCTTACAATGTGACTGATGTATCCACGTCTCTCTCTCCTGGATTGTTACTGCAGTCGGTATGGTCAGGAGCACTTGATATGGACCCTTCCACGCCGGGTCACTCCACTTCCGCTTTTTACTGACACTCCGCACCAGGATCCAATCTCCAGGCTTTATCTCACCGGGTGGCAGCTCCACTACTGATCTGGGAGGAAGCACATTTCGAATCTCACTTTTGTTAGTCAACATTCTATTCATATACTCTGCCAGAGTTGCCTCTTCCACTTGTGTTCTCTGTAATAAGTGTGGTTCACTTACATTCAAAAGGTTTCACATGTACTACTTCGTACGGTGACAACCCCAATCCCCGCTGTGGTGTTATTCTCATGCTAGTTAATGGCAACGGCAGACATGCAATCCAGTTCCATTTAGTCTCTGCCATGGCTTTGCGCAATTTTGCTTTTAAGGTCCCATTAGTCCTTTCTACCAATCCCGCTGATTGTGGATGATATGTGCAATGTTTTTTCAATTCTATTCCCAATTTTGCTCCCAAACGAGCCGGTACTTCATTTCTAAATTCTGGCCCATTATCACTATATAATGCTTTTGGAATCCCCCACCTAGGAATAATTTCCCTACTCAAAACTTTAGCCACTGTAATCGCATCTATAGCTGTGGCTGGGAAGGCCTCTATCCAACTAGAAAAGAGTCATACTAATATCAACACATATCTCTTCCCTTTGCATGGTGTTAAATGTATGAAACGTGTGGAATGGCCCAGGGGGTGTAGGGATAGCCCCCTTCTGTACTACTACCCCTCCCCGTGTGTCCTGTGTGTTATAACTTTGTCATGTTGGACATTTCTTAAAAATTTTTTTAGTAAAGAAGTGATAGTACTTTGATCTATTAACCCCTTGGTCCCCCCTCTTGGTACATGGCACTGCCCATGCACAAAATCTACAGCAATATGGAAGAGGGATTTTGGTAATATAGGCTTACCATTGGGTCCTACCCACCCGTCATCAGTGTGTTGTGTTCCATGTGATGTCCATTGACATTTTTCTTATGGGGGAGCAGCACCATGCTCTGTTCGCTGCAGGTCACATGAAATTGAGTCTTCAGATTGGAGTAGTAGCCCCACAAGAGAGTGTTTGGCTGTTGCCCTTGCTTCTCTGTCCGCAAAGGCGTCAGCCAAACTGATTGGGTCAGCATGTTTGGTGTGCAGAGGGCCACAATCAACACAGATTCATGAGTACAGACAGCATATCCAACACATGGGTTGCCTTTATCGACTCTTGACGCCGAACCATCAACAAAGTATTCAATATCAGGATTTGATAGTGGGGTGTCCTTAAGTCCAGGACATGCAGTATTATTAGATAGGACTTCTTTTACACAATGGGGAAAACATTTTATTTTTATTTCTCCCTCTCAATGAATTATGATTCAGCAACCCACCTCAGTCTAGGGTTCCGCTAAAAGCATGGAGGAAATGCACAGTCAGGGCTTATTAGCCCCAACCATTCTTGCATTTTCCCACATTATCAGCAGAACCCGGTGGAGTTACTATAGACTATGTTACAATTTGCAAAATTTTTTTATTCACAAAAATTGGTACATATTTAATATTCAAATAATAGTTTTCACTTTCGGCTCCTAGCACATAAAGGTAGATCCTTTATTTGATTGACTTATTCAAAAATAAATGTAGAAATGGCAAACAAAGTAATTTGTGATCACGTTACTAGTGGACTTTTCCAATTATATGGTGGTCCACCTTTTGAATTTAGTCTTGTGTTAATACTTCAAATTGGATTTCCCCAAATCTATTTTAGAAGGTAAACTTTTTAAGCTGAAACCCCACAGTTGAATCCCCAGCTGGCCAGCTCATCACTTATCTTCAGCAGTGCTCTCTGTGGAGACAAACAATAATGAACAATTTTGTTTTAATTTAACTCGTTCGGATCCTTTCCTGTAAAAGTTAAATAAACAGATTAAGGTTATCAGCCACTCAGTTCCTTTGCCATGAAGACACTCGTTGACAGCTCCTGTTCAGAATGGAGAAAAGATCTTTAATTGCATTTCTTTGATTAGGAAAGCTTTCATTCACATTTGTTCATCATCCTTCTGTTCCCTGACTTCTGTATGTCGACCTTTCACCTATCTGTGCTCCCTTATCTGCTTCGGTCAATAGGGCTCCATTCGCCGCATTGCGGTCCCCCATCTAAAGATCCATCGAGTTTCTAATCCCACAATAGTTCATTTGATTTTTTTAATATTAATTTAATATGTACCATTAAATTTCATATTATATTCTATATTTACTGGCACTTTTCTGATCATTTTACCTTAATTTTTTTACCTTCAGATAGCAATTGAAATTTTTCTATGCTTCATAGAGAAACCTCTGGATCAATTGAATTTGGCACACAGTCTCTTACTGTATACAGTGTTAAACAGTACTTTGGCAAATTTTGAATACACTGTGTTATTCTTGTTTCTACTTTTCCTTCATTTTCTTTACAGAGATATGCTTCTAGCACACCAATCTCACACAGTCTAATTATTTACAGAAAACTGCTTAGATTTTCTAGCTCTTTAAAATATTTAACAAATTCAAATTGTGTAATTACTTCATGCTCATAGAGGATATCACTGGTAGTTTTCTCTGCAGTGTATTACTACCGCCAAATATTAGAGCATTTAAATATTGGGCTTTGTCCTGCATCTCACAGAAATTCAGTTAGCCACAATATTAGAAACACTTGTCCATGTTTGCATAATTTACATTCAATTGTTACATCATCTAAATTTCCCTCTGTTTATAGTTAATGATTGTTTAAGAGGGGTTAGCATTTATTTTATCAAGAAATAGGGACTTTTGCTCAGTTTCATAAGAATAATTATTCTGTTTACTTCTGCAACTTTGTCCTTTTACAACTCCACAGTCATTAAAATGGCTTAACTCCCACAAATTTGCACTGCTAATATACCTGTTTTTCTTAAAAATTTCACTTTTTACCAATCCTGCAATTACAGTAAGGGTTCCATAAAATACTGCAAATATAGGCTAATCAACAGGCACCTTAAATTATTCTTGAATAAATGCTAATTTCATTGTAGACATCTATATGAGCACTTCATGGAATAGAATGACAACTGTATTCAGTGGCGTTTTTACGTGTAAAAACTTGGTGGGGCAAGAATGTATTTCAGACCTGGGGGGGTGCCACAGTAAACGAGGGGTATGGGGTGATTTCTATACAACAATTTGTGATAAATTAGTTTGTCTGCTGCCGTTTTACCTTACAAGCTTTTAGTTAAAAGTCAACATTATCGCACACACGCACACACACGGAGGAGACGAGGGAGAGAGAGAGCGCATGCAAGTGAGTGAGAGTTCGCCAATGCAGAGATCGACGTTTGTTTAAAAGCCATCTGCCACCGTTGCTCCACAATGCTCAGAGCCTACAAGGCCATAAACAAAGTAGAGCGCTCAACACCACTAAGTGCCGCAGCAAACCGCACGCACAGACAACTTATTAGGATCGATCCACTCTATGACAGCATTATGACAACAACCTTATCCTGCATATGTGTGACACACTGTCATCACCATCTAGCCTCGATCCAGCATAAGATATTATAAATTAGTATACCGTTGTCTTACTGCCATATTGTTGCAACATATTGAAATAGATATGAGAAATATCTATGAACTGCAACATATTTTTTCAAGTCTTTTTAATATCATTTAAAAATTATAGTAGATTCAGGCCTTTTTATTACAAAAATGATAGAGAAATTGTGAAAAAAGAGCATTTCTTTGTATCCAACCGGTATAAAATACCTGGGCCAACAACAATGTTGTAAACTTAATATTAACGTTAGGATCTGACCTGGCAGCCTTAGTAACCAGCTTTGAAATGCAATCACATCCTCTTTGTTAGTCGTTCATAAGAAAAGATAGGATTGTACTAAAATTGGGCGGTGTGGAGAAATACCCAGATAACTATACATTATAATTATGATTTATTTGATATAAAGCCTCAGCTTCCATGACTAGGGCTAGTGTAGCCTAGCTACGTTAGCATTTCGCTGGTGGACAAATAGTTACAGTAGCTCTCAACATAATGTTACAATACACAAATACATCCAAAATCTATCGTTAGATCTTACCTGTGAAAGGTAATTCCACAGGATCTGGTATTGATCTCTCGTTCAGCATCCATCTGCAGCGCAAAAAATCTGGCATCTTTGGTGTAGATTTAAGTTTAAGCGCTCGACTGTTGTGAATACGAAGTTGTATTTTGGTAGTAAAACCGGCATTTTAGAATATCAGGGCATCCTGGATCATAGCTAAATGTGTTACGTTTATAACAAATCAAACCGCTTGGAAATCGTTGAAAGTTGAAAATCGAAAAAAGTTGAAAATTCAGCGAGTGATGATTTGGAGAAATTGTTTGATACTTCTAACCCTGTACTAACATGGTCGCCCGGTAGGCACGCCTCTCCACCACTCATGCGACGTCTACCTATATGTCTATGATGCCTGATGAAATGACGCAGTAGTGGGGCTTGGGGCTGTCAGCCCCACATGCCAACAAATTCGTGCTACCTCCACTAATACAGCCAACACTCTGAGCATGCGTACTTATATTTTCACGCGTATCGTTAACATTGCATTGGGGGGCTAGCCCCATTCATGCGGACATGGATGAGGATGATCGGTCTGAAACAGCAAAACAGAGACCAATAAACGTGAACTTAAATTCAAACACAAATTCCATGCAATTTAGGAAAATGCTAAATTTATAGATAATACATTTAATCAGATAATACATTCATGTTTGAGAATTAATTATGTAATTTGCCTACGGTCCGTTCTGGTGACACCAGTCGCCACTGACTGTATTCAAACTAACAAATATGCCAGCAATGCAGTTGTTTACAGAGTTAGGTTCATTCACATTGATTTACACACACACACACACACACACACACACACACACCAGTGCACCTTCCTCTCTCACATTCATTCACATTGGAAAAGATCCAAGGCTCTAATTTTCTTATGATCTGACACCATTGTTGCTTCGATAACATAAACAGACAACGCTCCATTTCAACTAAACCCAAATTCCTTTACCCACAATGATTCCCAGAACCATTATGTCAGCGTTCTACACACTCCTCAGTCAGACCCACAGTGATTCCCAGAACCTGTGAGGTACGGTTCTGGAACCAGACGCGAGAGTCGAGCAGTGAAGGTAAAATGGGATTTATTGGAAAGGGGGCGAACCCCCGCAGAGCAGGAGGCGACAGTACAAAGTCCACAATCCAAAGAACACAATCCCAGGGACAAAATCCAAAAGTCGAAAAACCAGGGCAGCAATCACAGTAATCGTGGTCGGGCAAAAACAGGTTCGGCACACAGGCACAGGTTTGTCAGAGAAAGCAAAAAGCCAAAATCCAGAGGGCGAAAATCAAAACCGTTACCAGGGCAGCAAACACAAAAACTCGAGTCGGGCAAAAAAGGGTTCGAAAACAGATGCAGACAAAGGACAAAAGAGCAGAGCCAAAAATCGTAAGTCGGGTGGTCCAGTCAGAAGATTAACACTATGAGTACAAGGCTAAAAATGATAGCAGCACAGGTAAACAAGAGGAAACGTTCTGACGGGGAACTGCAGTGAGAAGACAGCTTAAATACACTCAAGGGAAGTCACATGCTATGATTAGGATCAGGTGATGAGGATCAGACTAATTACAAAGGAGGAAACATGAGGGAGAACCTAATCACATGAAGTTGGCGAAAAGCCAAAACGCTGGACTGGGGAACACGAGACAACCTATGACAAAACATACAGCTCCGGTTAGGGAGTTCTAATGTGCACAGATAATGAGAGGTAGGACAGAGTGGAGCAGGTGCGGAGGATCCGCTGAATTGCAGGAGAGACAAAGTGAAGGCAAGAGGCGGAGACTAGAACAGGGCGATGCAAAGAGATCTTGTTAATCAATTAGTAAGTGCAGCTATACAATCCCTAGTGCTCGTTAGTAAGTTAGTATTATATACAATGTTAGTCTGGGTTAGTAACTTTAACAAAAAATAACAAACTGTTAGTATTGGTTAGTAAAACAGAAAAGAGAGGCGGAAGGAAGCAAACGAGATTGAAGGAATGTTTGAAACCCAGAAACCATGAAATCACCTAAGCATGTGACACGAGGACTGGGGGAGAAGCTGTAGCTTAAAAAAAGACCAGACAGGGGAGACAAAGTGCAACGAAGGGCATGAACAAAGACATGGACTGGAATCTAACAGAATAGTGGATTGGGAATGGCAAAAAGCCATGGCAAAATACAAAAACTAAACAGAACATGGCAAAACCTAACAGAACAGATCATAAACATTACAGGGAACAAGGAAAACATGACAAGCATGGCAGAATCATGACAAAACAGATCAGAATCATAACAGAACCATTATGTCAGCGTTCTACACACTCCTCGGTCTCAGACCCACAATGATTCCCTGAACCATTATGTCAACTTTCAACAAATTGCCCAGTCTCAGTCAAAGTCACGTCATCATTTGTTCCAGAACAGCAGTCCTTACAACAAGAACAACAACCACCCCCCTTACTGTTCGTCTGTCCTATAATTGGCAATATTAACTCCTCTGTCTCACACAGCAACTAAGCCGAATTCAGTAAAAATTCCGTCACTCACCCGCACCTCCACCACAAACTTTGGAGAACCTCCTTCCTGGCCTCACTACACACCCAAAGAGCCTTGCCAGTCGCTCCGGGTTTGAGGACTTTCCCCTTTTACGTCTCTCAAGACGACGTGCACGGTTTTGCAGTCGGCGCCGATTCTCCAGGGAGTGCGGGTGAGATATTGGAACCCCGGACGATGCCCCCAATGTTGTAGGAATTTTGATTTTATATTCCTGGTGTTACCTTCAAAAAGAACTCAGACAGAGACAAAGGAGTTAATATCCAAGCCAAAGTCAGTTTACTTCTCTGCAGAGAAGGATCCCCGCCATCATGCGAGAACTCTTGTTACAGGCAAGAGCAAGGATAAAGAAAGTCTTTTTTGGCAGTGTATAAGTCAGAGTCCATCTTGACGTCCTACCCCCTGAGCTGTTTTACGCATCATGGTATCAACAGGAATGTTGCAGACGCACACAGCCCATGTAAAGCCGGCCCCGAAGTACGCATTCTGAGCTCTCCCTTGTACTCCTTCTTCTGTAAACACACAAACTAAGAGAGAAAAAGAACATCTTGCCCTTGTGATGGGCCCATCGGGTCCGCATGGCTCCAGATAAGCTATATGCCATGACATACTGGTCAGATTTATGGAAACTACAGTTCTGCAGGCCCTGGCTCATCAGAAACAGGCAAGAGTACACTACTATAGCCTAAGAAAAACTGAGCCAAGGCAAGAAAGGATAAACAATTAATAATAAAGCAAATGAATCAAATATTAAAATGATTCCACATTTGGGTTCTGGTATACGGCGACCCTCAGGACAATAACCAAGGCAACACAGAAATAAGCAATTAATAACATATATATATATATATATATATACACAACCCCAATTCTGAAATAGTTGGGACAAAGTGTAAATTGTGAATAAAATCAAAACTCAATGACTTTCAAATCAAGCCAGCCAGTATTTTATTCACAATAGAACAGAGATAATATAGCAAATGTTGAAAGTGAGAAATTTTACAATTTTATCCACAAAATGAGCTTACTTCAAATTTGATGGCTGCTACAGGTCTCAAAAAAGTTAGGGGCCTGTTTACCATGGAGTAGCATCCCCTCTTCTTTTTAACACAGAGTGGAGGTGTCTGGGCATTGAGGAAACAAGTTTCTTGAGTTTAGCCATTGGAATTTGATCCGACTCTTGTTTAATACAGGCTTCCAGCTGCTGGAGAGTTTTGGGTCTTTTTTGACGGACTTTTCGTTTAATTATGCGCCAAATGTTCTCAATCGATGAAAGATCAGGACTGCAGGCAGGCCAGAGAGCCCATCTCTTTGTTTCTTGTCAATGATTAATGCAAGCACACGCTGTCCTTAAATAAATAAATAAATAAATAAATAAAAAGCATTTTTATTTTAAATGAGCCTTGGCCCACAGAACACAGCAGCGCTTCTGGATCATGCTCAACAATGGCTTGCTTTTTGCATGATAGAGTTTTAGGTGGCATCTGTGGATGGCATGGCGGACTGTGTTTACAGACAGTGGTTTCTTAGAGTACTCCTGGGCCCATTTAGTAATGTCAATGACAGTGATCATGCCGGTGAGTGATGCAGTGGTGCTGAGGGCCCGAAGATCACGGGCATCCAGTGAAGGTCTTCGGCCTTGTCCCTTACGCACAGAGATTATTCCAGTTTCTCTGAATCTTTTGATGATGTTATGCACTGTCGATGATGAGACCTTTAAAGTCTTTGCAATTTCACGTTGAGGAACATTGTTTTTAAAGTATTCCACAATTTATTTTCACGCAAGCCTTCACAGGTTGGAGAGCCTCTGGCCATCTTTGCTTCTGAGAGACTCCGCCTCTCTAAGACATCCCTTTTATAGCCAATCATGTAACATACCTGATGCCAGTTAACTTAATTACTTGCTAATGTTCTTTCAGCTGATTCTCTTATATATGAATTGCTTTTTCAGCCCTTTCTTGCCGTTGTACCAACTTTTTTAAGAGCTGTTGCAGCTAGAAAATTTGAAATAAGCTCATTTTGTGGATCAAAATGTAAAATGTGTCAGTTTCAACATTTGAAATGTTATTTATGTTCAATTGTAAATTACATATTGGCTCATGTGATCTGAAAGTCATTGCATTTTGATTTTATTCACAGTTTACACTTTGTCCAAACTATTTCGGAATTGGAGTTGTATGTATGTGTATATATATATATATATATATATATATATATATATTTGTTATTGTTTGATTGGTCGATTATTTTCTACTGCGGCAATGGCAGATTCCGTCATTTCTAGGATTATGCGATGTTTGAAAGCAGATTACACGATGAAAACAAAAATAATAATAACTAGGACTGCCGCGGCAGTACTTAGGTCTTCAAGACTCCCGCTTTGACTCAGACCCCGCTTTGACCCAGACCCAACATTTCATGGCGTAACATTCTTCGATTACACATAAACTAACAATGTTTCACTATACAAGGGACCTTACACTGTCAAAACAGTCAAATTTCACATTTTGATCAAGTTTTGGTGTACGGTGGTATTGTTCAAGGGCAGATAACTCAAAAACTGTAAGAGATATAGTTCTGAAAAAAAATACATGAAATGTAAAATTGAATTCCCTACAGATCTTATGTTGAACACAAAGTTGTATGAAGTATAGTTGTGACGCTAAAAAATTCGAGAATCGCAAAATTCACAAAATTTTCAATTTTGAGAATTTAATTTTTAATTAATTAACTATAAACTTTTATATGATAATGTTCTTAAGCAGATTGTGAAACATGATATCCTGAATAGATAGAAACAATCAGGTTCAAAATCGGATGAAAAGTTATCGAAGTTATACCCTTTGAACATGTAGCAAAATTTGTTTTTTCCGTCAAGGGCAGATAACTCAAAAACAATTACCCCCTTAAAATTCGCTCGGTGGTCTTGTAGACAATTCAATGTAGGTTCGAATGAAATATAAAACACTTCTGTATCTATTGCCGTTTTTGAGAAGATATTTTTGGAAGACGACCCGGGTCAAAACCACCATTTCACTTTGGAGAAATTTTATTTTTTTTATGAAACAATGACCAAACAGCCTTGCCAGTCGTTGGTCATTGAGGAAAGTTGTAGAGCATGATGAGACGGCTGAGGAAAATTTTTAAAACATTTTCATCTCTGATAGATTTTGAGATATTGAGGTTAATGTTGTAAAATTTTGATTTTATATTCCTGGTGTTAAAAATCAAAAAGAACTCGACAGAGACAAAGCAATTAATATCCAAGCCAAAAGTCAGTTTAAGTCTCTGCAGAAAAATCCCCCAGCCATCACTTCAGAATCTCGTTACAGGCAAGAAAGTGCAAGGATAAAAAAATCTTTTTCCACAAATCGCAAGTCAAAGTCCATCTTGACGTCCTACCCTTGAGCTGTTTTAATAATGGCTCATCGTTTTGAATAGCAGAGATTGTGAACCCATGTCTGGCAATGAAGGTTCATTCATACGCTCTCCTTTTCCTTCTTCTGTAGCACACAAACTAAGAGAGAAAAGAACATCTTGCCCTTGTGATGGGGACGTCAAAAAGTCAGCTAGCATCAGATAAGCTACAAGTGCCAACATACTGGTCAGATTTATGAGAAAGAACAGTTCTGCAGGTTTTGGCTCATCAGAAACAGGCAAGTGCGGCACTACTATAGCCTAAGAAAAACTGAGCCACAGCAAGCAGGATAAACAATTAATAATAAAGCAAATGAATCAAATATTAAAATGATTCCACATTTGGGTTCTGGTATCGTTCGGAATAAACCCTCAGGACAATAACCAAGGCAACACAGAAATAAGCAATTAATAACATATATATATATATATATATATACACAACCCCAATTCTGAAATAGTTGGGACAAAGTGTAAATTGTGAATAAAATCAAAACTCAATGACTTTCAAATCAAGCCAGCCAGTATTTTATTCACAATAGAACAGAGATAATATAGCAAATGTTGAAAGGATCATAAACCATATAATTTTATCCACAAAATGAGCTTATTTCAAATTTGATGGCTGCAACAGGTCTCAAAAAATTGGACAGGGCCTGTTTACCATGGAGTAGCATCCCTCTTCTTTTTAACCAAGTGGAGGTGAATCATTGAGGAAACAAGTTTCTTGAGTTTAGCCATTGGAATTTGATCCGACTTTGTTTAATACAGGCTTCCAGCTGCTGGAGAGTTTTGGGTCTTTTTTACGGACTTTGAATAATTATTTTATGTTCTCAATCGATGAAAGATCAGGACTGCAGGCAGGCCAGAGAGCCCATCTCTTTGTTTGTTGTAAATGATTAATGCAAGCACACGCTGTCCTTAAATAAATAAATAAATAAATAAATAAAAAGCATATTTTTCCTTTTAAATGAGCCTTGGCCCAGAACACAGCAGTCTTCTGGATCATGCTCAACAATGGCTTGCTTTTTTGCATGATAGAGTTTTAGGTGGCATCTGTGGATGGCATGTGAGACTGTGTTTACAGACAGTGGTTTCTTAGAGTACTCCTGGGCCCATTTAGTAATGTCAATGACTGATCATGCCGGTTGTTCTGATGCAGTGGTGTTTGAGGGCCAAGATCACGGTCATCCAGTTTGGTCTTGACCTTGTCCCTTACGCTGAGAGATTTTTCCAGTTTCTCTGAATCTTTTGATGATGTTATGCACTGTCGATGATGAGACCTTTAAAGTCTTTGCAATTTCTATCTTGAAATGAACATTGTTTTTTAAAGTATTCCGGATTCATTTTTTTCACGCAACAAATCACAGGTTGGAGAGCCTCTGGCCATCTTTGCTTCTGAGAGACTCCGCCTCTCTAAGACATCCCTTTATAACCAATCATGTAACATACCTGATGCCAAGCCAACTTTGGGTACTTGCTAAATGTTCTTTCAGCTGATTCTCTTATATATGAATTGCTTTTTCAGCCCTTTCTTGCCGTTGTACCAACTTTTTTGAGACCTGTTGCAGCTAGAAAATTTGAAATAAGCTCATTTTGTGGATCAAAATGTAAAATGTGTCAGTTTCAACATTTGAAATGTTATTTATGTTCAATTGTAAATTACATATTGGCTCATGTGATCTGAAAGTCATTGCATTTTGATTTTATTCACAGTTTACACTTTGTCCCAACTATTTCAGAATTGGAGTTGTATGTATGTGTGTGTATATATATATATATATATATTTGTTATTGTTTGATTGGTCGATTATTTTCTACAGCGGCAATGGCAGATTCCGTCATTTCTAGGATTATGCGATGTTTGAAAGCAGATTACACGATGAAAACAAAAATAATAATAATAATGGCTTATCGTTTTGGATAGCAGAGATTGTGAACTTTATCTGGCAATGAAGGTTCGCCATACGTTTACTTTTCCTTTAATATAGCAGCAACGTCCACATTACGGCAGAGGGTTTCGCTCGTAGCGCTTGAGGACGTCAAAAAGAGGCAGCTAGCATCACGTGATGCGACAAGTGGGCAACATGGCGGCTCAGTGCTGAGCTACAGAACGAGTCACCTACCCGGTTTTGTTTGCATTTTTTACTCCAACGTGAAAGTGCGGCACTACTGACAATGACAGTTTGACGGAAGGCAATAGTCGTGCAAGATATGCTACATTCAGAGCAACAATTACACACGGAAAGTACTAAAACCAAAGGCATGTTTCTCTCCAGGGCGCTTGAGAAAATCCTCGCGGATAAGGAGGTGAAGCGGACCCAGCACAATCAGCTGCGAACAGCCTGTCAGGTGGCGCTTGGTAAGCAGCATCTGTGCTGTTCGGTTGCGTACGTGTTCTCGTTCTCTTGATGTAATTTTGCGTATGATACTCTCGTTTACCCATCTGTCATTCATGTCAGCAATGGGTGGATGAGGATCATAAACCATGCAAAACTTGTCGACTAACATTAGCTAACTTCGTCAATTAGCTGGCCGGTGACAAGTCCATGAAAAATTGATGGTAGTCTACCTCAATAGCTCTGCTGGCTTGCTGCCAATGTACTGAATCATTTGATTATTACAAGAACACAGCTATTAGCTAAAGTACAATCAGTTAACTGTGAGTTTCTCCACTATAAATATGATGGCAGCTATGTTAGCCCGAAGAATGACGTGTATAAAAGCAAGCGAGTTAAGATGTTAATTATTGGCTAGAGAATTTGCTAAGGGAACTGTAGCTAACTGTCATTTTAGCAGCGCCTATTTAAGTCAAATATGCTTGCTAGCTAACTAACTTGCTAGACCATTATATGGCAACCTTTCTCAGCATATGGACTCCTTGAAAACAAGCAATACAAGTTGTAGCTCGAAGCTGTCTCGCCTCAGTTATCTTACGTTAACTGTCTTCCCGAAAGTTAAGGTGTAACTTGGAGTGCGAATGTGAGACGTTTGCTAATCCGCTTGCTCGTTGGCTAGTTCAGGTTAGGGCTCTAGCGTGCGTAAACGGTTTCTGGCGTGACATTTGTTCTGTCCTCTCGAAAAATTTTATAATTTACCTCACGGTCGACGTTTGTTTTCCACTGAAACGCTGAGCGAATTTTCTTAATTTACTTTCTGGCCTTGCACATACCCACAGCTAAAGTTGCGCCCAAATCTTATCAATCTTACTATCTTGGTAAATGACATTGTTCGCTTGTGCTTTAAAGCCTGGCGGATTCATTTTTTTCAGTCAACAAATGATAATGTTGGTGATCGTGCCTTACTTTGCATCAGTGGCCATTCGGAAGGGCGATTGATGTCACAGGTGTTATTAAATAGCGACGTAGCAAAGCCAAGCTTTGGGTAACTTTGGCAATTTTGTGTGGCCTGACCATAGACCAGTAAAAGAAGTGGACGGCGGGATGACGCTGTTCTCAACGGGAGAGCGAACGAGCTTTCAGTTGAGCACCACGCCTACTGCGCAGGCTCGAAGTCAGCTCGCTGACGTAAACCAACGTCCTGAGAAGCGGTAACTCGTCTGGTAGATGTACCCTACACATAATTCCCAGCGAGCAAGCGATTGCGTCTGTAAGTAAAGTCTGATTCCGTTCGATGTTATTATGTTTTGCGAATTATTACTTCTTAGGCACTTCACTTCGTTAGCGATGTGGCTCAATTGTCTACGGTCTATGATTCGTCTATGGGCTTCTGGTCTAAACAGTACGGTTATTTACCTCCTGTACGACAAAAAGTCGCCGGCATTTCACGTCACTTTTAGCCTAGCCTGGTGCCATCGGCTAAAAATGCTTATTATTTGACTATAACGCTACTTATGAAGTAAAGACTTCTGCTCCAAAATGTTGTTTCTCTGTAGAAAATATTGTCGCTGACATGAAGGCTCATAATGTTTTTAGTGTAAAGTTATTTGATGTCAAAAGTCAGACAAAATGAATGGGGGTGAATGGAGAAGCTACTGCTGGGTGATCATCTGCTGTCTTCCAGAGCGTTCAATTGAGCTTCAGCTTCCGGGTGTATTCCTACCCCCTTGGGCCTGACCACTGCCTTTCCGGAAGTAATGTTTCCATACTGATTTGCCATACAATGGGCCTAATATTCGTCATGGAAAAAATCATTTTCGACAAAAACAAGACCCACGCGAAAGTAACCTGTGTCATACCTGTGTTACGTGTGTTTCGCTCGAATTTCCGAGATCACAGCGTCACGTGACTAAAATTGTTCTAGAACAGTAGGGTCAGAGTTCATGATCATAATCCCCACATCACCCAGGGTTTCTCGAGTAATGACGTCACGCCGCTAAAACCTTGGCGTTACTCGTGTCCGTGATCCTCCCATTCGGGTGCGGAGCTATGAAAGCATGCGCGCGCAGGGGTCATTTTGGTTCACCATCTACTACTCGAGTAACGGGACTTGGTCGCCCGAAGTTGGCCAAATACTTTATGCGGGCAACTCCCATTTCAGACATCCAGTGAGCGAAATGGGCACGGGCTGTGGACACGACTTCACATAGTAGGCATTTAAAGTGGACGCGTTGAAGGTGCCCGGCACTGACCAATGACCACCAGCGGGTAGTGATTTTTTTTTTTTTTTTTTTTTTTCTGCAGGTTGGTTGGTACCATTACGTGCATCAGCCAATCACAGATCGGCTGTCGTACCCAATGTACGTGCCATCAGGCAGTCACAGCTCGGCTGAACTCATGCATCAATAAGAATGGCAAAGCATTCGACCTAGTCACTGTCAGCTGAGTTGTGCATGCGGCAAATTTGTAAATGCTCCTCTGACAGTTAAGATGTAAGTGCTCCACAATACGCGAAATTACAAGTAAACTAGCTGGTCTGCTGCAGAGGTCCAGTGAGTCTATTTATTAGGCCTTGGCTTTGATGACTAATACTGCAGATTGGAGAGCAAATTTTGTTCAAATGGAACGCCATTTGAGCAAATATCAACACGGAATTTTCATGTTAATACGTAATTTAAATACGTGTTAAAATGTAATAATATTACGTGATAACATGATGAAAAATGACGCGTTAACGTCCATTTTCAGGTTGTGGCCAATGAGGTGCTGGGAGTAAAGGCAGTTATGCATATTTATGAGAGAGGTTGCATCATGATGACTTCTAACAATGCAGGGACAATGTCATGCAGAAATTACTGACGGTGTGCATAAATTACTGACATGAGTCTACACACTTGTTACTGGCACCTACCTACACCCTAAAGAAAATGACGTATATGAAACGTACGCCAGATGAGTGGTTTAGGAGAAACCAATTTTACACCTCAAGCGGGGGACGGTAAAGTTTGGTAAGGAGACTAGACTTGGCTATGGCACCTCAAAATTGTCTGTTAAATTGCAACCGTACCTTTACAAAGTGTTCAAGACTGGCGACATCAGATGATGACACAACAATCAGAACTGCTTTGGCAAGGTAAGATGAATCGCCAGGTTATGCTGCAGTGGCTAATTCGGAGATAAACCTACAGTTTTTATCGACCATGAGGTATTCAATCTTAGGATTGATACCTCGAAACTTTATTTGAAACGAGTGCCCTCGTGGTCGAAAAAAACTGTGGGTTCATCTCTGAGTTGGCCACAGCAGCATAACCTGCCAATTTATCTTGCCTTGCCAAAGCAGTTCTGATTGTTGGGTCATCGTCCGATGTCGCCAATCTTGAACACTATGTAAATGTGCTGTTGCAATTTAATAGAAGATTGTTTGCAATCTTCCCTTCCACTAGCCATTGACAAGTTACATTGCTTCGAATCAGTCACTGGACTGAAACTTGTGCGTATGTCTGAGAAAGTGCATGTTGGAAGTGAGCCACCTTAATGACTTGCATGTCCACTACTAACTTTTCAGAATCACTGCCATCTGTAGCCCACCATGAACTCATTTGTTTTACAAACGTTAAGCTGAGAGTATTTCAGACTAAATCGATCCATGACATTGAGCACTGCTGCACTCCACACAAAAAATTAAGAACACTGAAATGTTATCATGTCTCTCTTTATAATGATACAAATATTTTCTACAAAACAAGACATATCTTTATTCAAATTCCTATGTATGATACAATGGTCAACACATTGTGCATAATTTCATAACAATATTTTTTTTAAAAAAAAAAAACAGTCAATTTATGCAAAAACCATTTACAAAAAAAGTACCAAAAATTGCTTCTTTTTCCAAATGGAACAGTTTCAGTAACTAGTGTGTCCACCAAGGGCCTGCATACACTGTTGATTACGCTTTGGCATAATCTGAATGTACTGCCTCAGTTCATGTTGGCCAACATTCACCCAAATATCAAGGAGGGCCTGTTCCAGGTCCGCAACATTTTCTTGAGAGGGATTTCAATCATAAACTCGTCTCCTGAGCAGATCCCAGGCAATCTCAGTTGGATTCAGGTCTGGGGAGTAGGCTGGCCACTGTAATCTCTGGATGCCTTCCTCCTCCAGAGACCTTTGCACCAATCTGTAGCAATGCGCAGGGCATTATCGTCCATAAATATAAACTGTTCTCCAACTGATCCAACATATGGCCTCACAATTGGTCTGAGGATTTGTTATATATAACTCTGACTAGTTATTCTGCCCCTTCTGATGATATGGAGGTCTTTGTGTCTATGGATGCTGATGCCACCCCAGGCCATGATACTGCCACCTCCCAGTGCACTGTGTTGAGCAGTATTTCTGACAAGATCATGATGCCCACTTTGTCTCCATACACGGTTTCTGCCATCATTAGCCATGTTTCCATCCACACGTTCTTATGCGAATGAAGTCATATCGAATTAAAAATGCCTTATGGAAATGGTGAAATTCGACTTGATTTCAGGAATATCGACACAAAGTTTATACGGTTGATCTGATCGGATTTTCTCTTGATCAGTAAAAGGCTAATGCGTTAAATGCTGATGGAAACGTTATTTGCCGAATAAATCTGCTACTGCATCGTGATAATGGTTTTTTGATGCCGTCGTTGCCTTCTGATAATGGTTTTCTATGTTGCACAAAAAGCTGGCACATAAGCATGTACAACTTCAGAAATTATCATCATTTGTTGGTAGACGCAATCAATTTTGGATGACTTGCTAAATTAGTCGGCTAACACGCTACTTTTGTTCACTTGAAGGTTCTGCGATTCAGTGCGAAAATGAATGGAAACAGCTTAAAATGTCAGAAATCCATTCGATAGACACATTTGATCGCATAACAGCATGTGACGTCACTACGCACAACTTTTTATTCGCTTTAATGCCGTTAGATGGAAAGGCAATTTCACCTGCTTTTTTCGCATGAATATTTTTGGCGAACTTCAGATAGTTCGATTGAAAAGTGGATGGAAACATAGCTATTGGTGTCTACTCAAAACCGGGATTCATCAGAGAATGAAACATTGGCCCACTGGTCCTCAGTCCTACCTTGATAATCATGTCCACTTCCTTTTAATCATTATAGTTCGACTGGAATAAATTGCTTGAGTTTTTGTTAAAGTTTGATCAACGCGAAAACGAATTATTCGCACGACAGAATAGCATTCTCAGGAATAGAAAATAGATTTTAGGTATGCAATTATGTCAAGGTGATGGAGCTGACTTCAGAAAAGCATTTGCAGTTGGATGATGTGGTTTGGCTTTAAAGGGTTGCCCCCAAAACTAATCTTGGTTTATGCTGGAATGCCGCCATGTGCTGCTTTCTCCGCAGCCCAAGCAAGTCATGCTCTCTGGCGCGTCACAGTCAGCACTGGGCACGATGTTGGTCTACTGGCATTAAGTCCCTCATCATGCAACCTATTGCAAATGGTTTTGGTGCTTAAATGGATTCCAGTGGCACCCTGAAACTCCATTTGTAGGCGACAAGCTGATTGAAAGGGATTTCTGGCCACAAGCAGATGAAGATGACGGTCATCTCTCACACCTGTTGACCTTGGATGACCTCGCCCTCTATGTCCACAATATGTTCCCATCTCTTGATAACGTCTGTTGACTCTAGAAACGACAGTGTGACTCCCACCAAAGTGTTGAGCTACTTGTCTCTGTAAAGCACCATCAGCCAGCATCTGCGCAATTCTGGCACATTCAACTTTACTCAAATGGTGTCTAACAGCAGTAGCCACACAACAAAAAGCGACTAATGGCAAACTTTTCAAAATGCATTCCATTTTGGACTCTTCAGTCAGCATAAAACAATAAGCACCAACAGTGTCAGTTAGATCTATTTATACATACTTGAGTGTACAGCTCAGCTGTTTCGCATCATTGCATCCAATAATCTCAAGACGAGCAAAATATGAAACTGGGGGTCACATAGTACCAGAAATGAAATGTTACAATGATCTTATTGTTCAAATACTGAGAACTTTCATGGTGGTCCTTAAGTTTTTGTGAGGAGTGTATGCCTGTCATAATTTACTTAACCTGTAACATCTTCATGAGCCCCTGGAAATGGAGGATAATAGAATCTATATAAAGAATTTCTTTTCCTCTGGAGAAATAACTTCACACAGTACTAAAACATTAACAGATCATCAGTATAAAGTGGAATGCCATGTTAAAGATTAGGCATACAGCTTTATACAAAAAAATAGGACCAAGGGTCCTGTAGCTTACCGGCAAGCAGTCTTATAGCGATGATACAAGTTATGAAAATTTCATGTGAAGTTTGACATTTGAATCAATGAAAATAAATGTCAAGGTCACTAAATAAAAGTTCACATACATTTATAAGACCTTCTGTAATACAATCCTAAGCTCTGAAGTAGTTTTGGTGATACAAGTCATTGAAATATGTCAATGTGTTTTCAATATGTCAATTGTGAACTTTAAAGGTCACAGAACAGGGGTTGACATTAACACTTTTTTGCCACTGGCCCAGGGGTCCAGTAATATTTCAGATTTACTGGCCCCCTTCATACCTGACTGGCCCCCCAATCTTGTGTATAAACATTTATACCGTGCGCAATCCCATAGCGTTCAATTTACGTGACAAATGTTGCACCAGTAATCCTTTTTGTGTCATGTTCTTTATGCATTGCTTTTCTTTTTTGCAAAGTTACCTTTTCACCCATTTGTTTCAGGCTACTGGATGTGGTTTGGTGTGCCTATGTAGTATCCACTGCCTTAGCCCACCCTGCTTGTGGTAGAGTAGTGTGCACGGTAGATACAGTGCCGTGAAAAAGTATTTGCCCTCTTCCTGATTTTTTTTTTTTTTTTGCATATTTGTCAAACTTAAATGTTTCAGATCAGCAAATAAATTTTAACATTAGACAAAGACAACCCGAGTAAATACAAAATGCAGTTTTTAAATGATGATTTAATTTATTAAGGGGAAAAAGCTATCCAAACCTACCTGGCCTGGTGTGAAAAAGTAATTGCCCCCTAATCCTAATAACTGGTTGTACTACCCTCTGCGACAACAACTGCAATCAAGTGTTTGCTATAACTGGCAATGAGTCTTTCGCATTGCTGTGGAGGAATTTTGGCCCACTCTTCTTTGCAGAATGTTTTAATTCAGCCACATTGGAGGGTTTTTGAGCATGAACGGCCTGTTTAAGGTCAGGCCACAGCATCACAATCTGATTTAAGTCCGGACTTTGCTTAGGCCGCTCCAAAAACTTCAGTTTGTTTTTTTTTTTTTTTTTTTTTTAAGCCATTCAGAGGTGGACTTGCTAGTATGTTTCGGATCATTGTCCTGCTGCATAAACCAAGTGCGCTTGAGCTTGAGGTCACCAACTGATGGTTGGACATTCTCCTTCAGGATTTTCTGGTAGAGAGCAGAATTCATAGTTCCATCAATTACGACAAGTCGTCCAGGTCCTGAAGCAGCAAAGCAGCCCCAAACCATCACACTACCACCATCATGTTTGACTTTTGGTATGATGTTCTTCTTATGAAATAATATGCTAGTTTTATGCCTGATGTAACGGGATGCACATCTTCCAAAAAGTTCAACTTTTGTCTCGTCAGTCCACAGAATATTTTCCCAAAAGTCTTGGGGATCATCAAGATGCTTTTTTGGCAAATGTGAGATGAGCCTTTGTGTTCTTTTTGGTCAGCAGTGGTTTTTGCCTTGGAACCCTCCCATGGATGCCATTTTTGCCCAGTCTCTTTCTTATTGTTCAATCATGACCACTGACTTTAATTGAGGCAAGTGAGGCCTGCAGTTCCTTAGATGTTGTTCTGGGTTCTTTTGTGACCTCCTGGATGAGTCGTCATCACTTTTGGAGTAATTCTGGTAGGCCAGCCACTCCTGGGAAGGTTCACCATTGTTCCAAGTTTTCTCCATTTGTGGATAATGGCTCTCACCGTGATTCGCTGGAGTCCCAAAGCCTTAGAAATGGCTTTGCCACCCTTTCCAGACTGCAAGATGTTAAATTCTTTGTTTCTCATCTGTTCTTGAATTTCTTTAGGTCGCAGCATGATATGTTGCTGTTTGAGATCTTTTAGCCTACTTCACTTTTGTCAAACAGGTTCTATTTAAGGGATTACTTGATTCAACAGGTCTGGCAGTAATCAGGCCTGGGTGTGGCTAATGAAATTGGACTCAAAAAATGAGGTTAATCACAGTTGATTCATGATTTAACAAGGGGGGCAATTACTTTTTCACATAGGGCCAGGTAGGTTTGGATAGCTTTTTCCCCTTAATAAATTAAATCATCACTTCAAAACTGCATTTTATATTTACTCGGGTTATCTTCGTCTTGTATTAAAATTTGTTTGATTTGAAACATTTAAGTGTGAAAAATGTGCAAAAAAGTAAGAAATCAGGAAGGGGGCAAATATTTTTTCACGGCACTGTATGTGTGGTGATGGTTATTAGTAATCGCTAATAAAATTCTATACTTGGTGCTAGCATGTTAATCTGATACATTCTATTATCAGTCCTGTATTATACTTTTACACTTTGTCTCATTGCATGAAATTTCTTTTGAGATTTTTTTTGAGATCAGAGATCTATATTATATTATGAATGTTAAATTGAAGTCATGCATGTATAAAAATAATTAAAGACAGTCAAGTTCATGAATAAATACAAGTGTGAGAGTAACACAGATCTTATCAGCATCTCTGGCTTCTCTGCCCTTGCAACCGCTAAGAGCCCGGCAGGTGATGCAAGCACACTTGCGTGACTGATTTTCGATAGTGAAAAATTTACCGCGAGTTTAGGGGAGGACAGTGTCGCACAAACCAACTGTTGTTAATAAAAAAAAAAAAAAAAAATGAACATATAGCTTATCGTCATACAAATACACTGTAAGTTTTGTTACCATGTTAATGTACAGCGTAAAAATTGGATTATAAAACGGCTGCTTCCCATCCTTAAATGTGATTGGCTGAGCCGTGTTCCATGCCGGTATAAAATAACTGTAACCCACTGCTTACTGAGGCAGACCATAGACATAATATACGTAGACGCCTCATTACCTGCTGGAGTGTAATCCAGTGTCGCCGCCATATTGGATGGGTCTCCTCACTCTAGGCTAGCACCAGAGTCAATCGAAGTAAACGCAAAGAGAGCAACTATGCCCGTATTTTGTGCAGCCTACGGTTGCAATAACTGGCGCAGTATTGAAAGCAGATCACGTGGGATTACCTTTCACAAGTAAGATTGAACAATAATTTTGGGTATTATATGCGCGTCTCGCTGGCAGTACCAGTACACCCGTGCCATAATGTTCGCCGTATGGCACTTGGTCGGAACTACTTTCAAGTTGGACGTTTCCGTGCAACACTATCCAGCTGCAGCCCCGGAGCAGAAGCCCCTGACGTGACACAAGCATGGACACAAGCCTCTGGCTTGAAAGAAGTGCCCTTGGCGTGACGGAAGTGAAATAATGGCTATTCACTGTTTTTATTCATTTAGCTAGCTGGCTAGCTCGGCTAGCAAGCTATTTTGCTAGCTTAGCTAGTGATATTTATTGAATAATCATGCTAGCTGGCTTGCTGAATAACAGTAAGTGACGGTAAACTAACCATTTACTGTTTCTATCAGTTTAGCTATGTGCACAAGATGCAATTAGCTCACAAGCTGGCTAGCTAGGTGGTTCGCTAGCGTAAATATCACTGGCTAGGCTAGCGAAATAGCTAGCTAGTTTGCTAGCCTAGCTAGCAAGCTAGCTAAGTGAATAATGCTGCATTCGGTAACACTAGTAAACACGAGTCGTGTCGTGAATTAAAGTTGCTGGTACGAGGAAGGGTCATTCGGACAGTGAGGTCAAAAGAACGGAATTCATCAGTCTTGTCTCGAAAAAACACGGCTCGTGGGACGCGTTTCCGAATGCAGCATTAAAACAGTGAATATAGGTTACGGTGCGAGTGTTTGTAGCGGATTGGAAATGGCACATATAATACATATTTTACCGTGCTCGTGTTTGTAGCGTCTGGAGAATTTCGAAACTCGTTGGGCCGACCTTAATACATTTATTAATATGCCATACCATAGGTCTGTATTATGCTCTTTAACAAAAACAAAGTATTTCAGCATGAAAGCACGTATTTTTAATGTGTGACAGCGTCCTGTATCATTACTACATCTCTGCCGTTTGTAACAAACCAAACCGTGTGAAAATCGGGTAAAATTTCGGGGAGTTATGATTATTGGAGTTGGGCATTCACCTTCCTCCGTAGAAATAAATGTACTGGGGGCGTATGGGGGACCCATCCAAAATGGCGGCCGTGCTGATACGTCAGGTCCAATAGGCAGCGCCAGTCTATGAGGCGTCTACGTATATTATGTCCATGAGGCAGACCGCAGCGCAAAATATCCCTGCGCGCAACCAACTACTCTGCGCTCAACTGACTCGTTAGGTTACGTTTGTTTCTAGACTTGTAGCATGCTATTTCAGTGTTGGCGAAGTTTAGCCTTTTAACCCGCTAAGTTGGCTATCTACCTAGCTAGGTATTGCATTACAAAGTTCGATATCATTTTAGCTTGCTAGCTACATTGCTAACTAGCTCGCTATTTCAGTATTAGCGATAAATTGCTGATTTTTTTTCTTGTGTGTTTATTTTATGGGCTATGTGTAGGGTAACCACATCCATTGTAGTGAACGCTAGCTAGTTGACAAGCTGACTAGCAAACTAATGCACAATTCAACATATTTTCCTGGACACCGGCAAGTGTGAAGGACAAAAGTCAATCTTGTTCCCTCCTCTCGCTGCTGGTTGTAATGATATGGCCGATCGGCGAGAGTTTAGAACAAGGAAACTCGAAAACCGAAACCGAAACGAACGTAAAATTACTTAACGGGGCCTTCGGGAGACCGAAGGAGACATTCCAAATAGCCTGCTTTCATAGTATATCTACATTAACGAGCCCAAATAGCCTGATGTGACATAATGGCGCTAGTTGAAAAAGCAATCTTTGCGTCTGTGTTGCTTGCCAACCATTCTGTCCGCTCTATGTTGCTTGGTGGAAGAACAAATAGTTCTCAATTTTATTGTTGCATTATTACCAATAAATTGTTGATTTTTTTTCTTGTGTGTTTATTTAATGGGCTATATGTAGGGTAACAGTTTTATAAAAGCAATAAGCCCCTTGAAGCAGTGGGGTTACAGTGATTTTATAACGGCGGAGGGGCACTAAGGCACTCCGCTGCGCGTTGTGCCTTAGAATGCCCCTCCGCCGTTATAAAATCACTGTAACCCACTGCTTCTTGGGGCTTATTCCTTTAATCTACATCTCTCTCAGCAATCAGAGTTAACTCTTAACCTGTCAGGCAGAAACCCCCCAACTCGCCGCGCAGCTTCATGTCTCTGCGCTTTATCTTCTTTACGTTGGTGCGCACTGATATTATGGTCTACATTCATTTTCAATGGTAGAAAAGACGTTCCTAAACCGTAACAACCAAACTATCGGGTTTTTATCTGCCGAAATTGAAACGAGTTTAGTGGAAACGAACTGCTGGTATTTCTCCGAAAAAAAAATAAATACACATAGAGTCAATAAATTCATTAATTATAATATTTATGATGTTATAAATTAATTTTTGAACACTGTATTTCGAAACCCCAATATGTAACTTATCATTTACACGAATAAACTCACATCTTATGGGGATACTTGACAGTCTTTATATCAAAACGAGATCGCGCGGCTTCAACCGGGTTTTCACCAGCGTTTCATGTTTCCCGAAAACGATAATAATGCGCATTCATGTAAGCAAGCATGTACAGTGCGTACTGTCCTCTATTTTTAAATTTTACGACTGTCCATGAGCCACCGCTGCATGTCGACTGGCAGGTTATGGAAAGTCGACCTGAGTCGACATTGGCAGGTTAAGTGTTAAAAGTTGAAATAAAACATCTCTCACTACCCTTTAGGAAGCTTCATTGAAACAAAGCTGGCTTCCCGTTACCTTGGCTAACAATAATAAATGAGTCGCAACACTAAGTTAGCCAGCTGGGTACGTAACCTTAGATTTGCAGTGCAGGCTGTATTCTTCAGTCGCTCCAAGAAAAGGATGTAAAAAGCGGAAGTGTTAAACCTAAGATTCAAACCTCTTAGGCCGAGTGGAAATAAATCCACGTCTTCTCTTATTTTTTTTCATATGCCTCCTTGCATTTCCTCCTCTCTGCTGCAGTTTTCAGCACTTTCAGTGCTTTCCCTGGATTTTGATCTTGTCCAGGTGGTTTCAGCCAATCCATTTGGAAATTTCTGTCTTAGTGCACAATTTTCCAGTCTGGCTGCAGACGTATGGGGAAAGAGGAGCTCCACTCCAGAATGGAAATTTGCCAAATCGCGCCGGGGACAGAGCTAGTTTGCAACCTAGCTAGCAAGCTACTTAGCAACCTAGCTAGCAAGCTAAAGTGATATCAGCTAGCTACCTAAGAGGACGGGACGTGTTTCAGTTCTGTGCAGATTAAAAAAAATGGGGAGGTTTGTCGTATGATTATCCAATCAACGCAAGTGGAGGTCACGTGTAGCGGAGCGCCACTTTTCCCTTGCATCTACAGCCAAATCGGAGAGGATTTCGTGACATTTTGCAAGTATTAAACATGACAAGGCCCTGTGAGCATTTGTATTTTTCCCTGGCCCAATCAGGCCAGTGAAAAAGATAGTTTGGTGGTCCGAACTGGCCTGCCGCTGCTAAAAAACACTGTCGGGCCATCAGGCCAGTGTTAATGTCGACCAGTGCAGAATGTCAAGTTGTGGTCAGCAAATGGACTTCATATATGACTTTCTATCTGTCTCTATACAAACCCTGGCTCAATCTGTGAACATTTTGGTGAAACAAGTCATTGTAATTTCACTGTGGAGTTTGACCCTCAAAGGTCACTGACAGTCAAGTTGAATGTCACCAAATGAAAGTTCATATGTGACTTCCTAGATGTCAGTAACACAAACCTAGGCTCCGTCTGTGGCCGTTTTAGTGATACAAGTCATGGAGTTTTCGTTATTTGACCTTTGAAGGTCAATACAAAGGTCACCAAATGAAAATTCATATAAGACTTCCTATATGTCTCGAATACAAACCTAGACTCAATCTGTGACCGTTTTGGGAATACAAGTCATTGTAATTGTATTGTCAAGTTTGACCTTCAAATGTCACCAACAGTCAAGTTGAATGTCACCAAATGAAAGTTTATATGTGACTTCCTTTGTCAGTAACACAAACCTAGGCTCCATCTGTGACCTTTTCAGTGACAGAAGTCATTGAATTCTCTCTAGGTCAAGTTTGACCTTCGAAGCTCAATATGAAGGTCACCAAATGAAACTTAATACATGACTTCCCATACGTCTCCAATACAAACCTATACTCAATCTGTAACGATTTTGCTGATATAAGTCATTGAAATTTCACCGTATAGTTTGGCCGTTGGAGGTCTCTGAAGGTCAAGTTCAAGGTCACCCAATGAAACTTCATACATGACTTCCTATATGGCCACAATACAAACCTAAGCTCTATCTGTAATAGTTTTGGTGATAGAAGTCATTGAAATTTCGCTATGTGAAGTTTGACCTTCGAAGGTCACCGAAGGTCAAGTTCAAGGCCACCAAAAGAAACTTCATACATGACTAGACTTCCTATATGCCCGCAATACAAAGCTAAGCTCTATTTGTAATAGTTTTGGTGATAGAAGTCATTGAAATTTCACAATGTGAAGGTCGACCTTCGAAGGTCGCCGAAGGCGAAGTTCAAGGCCACCAAATGAAAGTTCATACGTGACTTCCTGTTAGTGTTCAATGCACATATGTTCCCAATCTTCAATATTTTCAAGCCTAGAAACCTTTAAAAATTGTAACATTTTGCTTGACCTCAAGTTTGACCTTTCAAGGTCATCTGAGGTCAACTTTAACACAGCCAAAATATAGGTCATATATTACTTCCTATATGTCAGTAATACAAACTTAACCTCTATCTGCAACCATTTAGCTTCCACAGGCGATTTGGCCCATTCTCCATAAGACCCAATGTTAAAGTACAGCGCCCCCACTAGACCCACTTCCGTTGATTCAGTCAAAATGGCACTCGCACTGTACATAAAGTGTATCAAGGTGAATTGATTGCCAGATTTAGAAAAAAAAGTTATCGGACCGTTTTTGAGAAGTAATGTTTTGAAATTTCAAGTCATATCTTTTAACATGGTTCATATATTCCCTGACCTCGAGTTTGACCTTTCAAAGTCATCTGTGGTCAAATTTAATATTGCCAAAATACAGGTCATATATGACTTCCTATATGTCGATAATACAAACTTGATCTCTATCTGCAACCAACAGCGCCCCCAATAGACCCACTTCTGCTGATTCAATCAAAATGGCGCTCACACTGTACATTGACAGTACCAAGGTAAGTTGATTGCCTGATTTAGAAAAAAATTTATCACGCAGTTTTTGAGAAAGAATTTTTTTAAATTTCTCAGTCCTATCTTTTACATTGGGGCCAAAATTTCAAGGGCCCATAAAACAGACAAAAATGATTCAATCAAAAATCCCAGAAAAATTTCTGGAGATATGGTCTAGTAGTCTGTTACTGCAAATTTATACAAAAATTCATCAGGCCAAAAAAAAGATAAAAAATGTTCTGGACGATGGACAACACCACGACAATAGCTTATCGGCCCATTGGGCCGGTAAGCTAAAAACTCCCCTGAAAAATCAGGATGGTGTAAAAAGTGCACATGAAAACAAAGCTGCGATTTCTGAATTGACATTGGCTTGTGCATCATTGCGCACACTCTGACATGATATTTTATGTTTTGTCTGGTCAGCTTATCCATTTTTAGCTTACCAGCCCTATGGACCAATAAGCTATTGCTGTGGTGTGGCGTCCGTCATCCGGATCATTTTTTTATCTTTTTTTTAGCCTGATGAATTTTCCTGTAAATTTGACCTAACATACTACTAAATCATATCTCCAGACTTTTTTTTCGGTTTTTGATTGAAACAATTTTGTCCATTTTATGGGCCCTTGAAATTTCGGCCCCACTGTGAAAGATAGGACTGAGAAATTAAAAAAAAATTTCTGAAAAACTGCGTGATAAATTTTTTTCCAAATCAGGCAATCAATTTACATTGGTACCGTCAATGTACAGTGCGAGCACCATTTTGATTGAATCGACGGAAGTGGGTCCAGTGGGGTCGCTGTACTTTATGAATATGCAAGATGGCCTGTGGAGGCCAAATGGTTGCAGATAGAGATTAAGTTTGTATTATCTACACATAAGAAGTCTCCTATGACCTATATTTTGGCAATATTAAATTTGACCATAGATGACTCTGAAAGGTCAAACTCGAGGTCAGAGAAAATATGAACCATGTTAAAAGATGGGATTTGAAATTTCAAAAAATTATTTCCTAAAAAACTGTGCCAAAATTTTTTTTCTAAATCTGGCAATCAACTCTCCTTGATACACTATGTGCAGTGCAAGTGCCATTTTGACTGAATCGACGGAAGTGGGTTTAGTGGGGGCGCTGTACTTTAACATTGGGTCTTATGGAGAATGGGCGAAATTGCCTGTCGAAGCTGAATGGTTGCAGACAGAGATTAAGTTTGTATTATCAACATATAGGAAGTCATTTATGACCTATATTTTGGATGTGTTGAAGTTGACCTCAGATGACCTTGAAAGGTCAAACTTGTGGTCAAGCAAAATGTTACAATTTTCAAAGGCTTCTAGGCTTGAGAATATTGAAGATTGGGAACATACACTACCGCTCAAAAGTTTGGGAGCACTTGCAAATTTCTTTGTTTTCCAAAGAAAAATACATTTTCATGCATTTCACAAACATTTTTTTCCATTTCACAAATGATTAAAATTAATCAGATGATTTTCAAAGAATGATCTACATTTTTGCATAGAGCCCTCTTATCAGCAACTGTCAGTCCTCTGCATCAATCTCCTGGTATGGCTGCTAATCCAAGTTAAGCATTTTATAAGGCTAATTGATTATTAAAAAAAACCCTTCTGCAAATGTGTTGCACAGCTGAAAACCGTTGAACTAATAAGGGAGTGCAAAAGGGAGCATGGCATTCTTGAGGTTGGTTTAGTACCTGAAGCATCAGCAGTTGTTTGTTTGTTTACAGGCTCAAAATGGCCAGAAAGAAAGAACTTCCTTTAGAGACCCGTCAGTCTATTGTTGTGCTTAGAAAAGAAGGCTATTCAATGCGAGAAACTGAAAACTTAAAATCTCTTACCATGCTGTCAACTACTCCCTTCAGAGAGCAGCACAAACTGGCACTAACAAGGACAGAAAAAAAGTGGAGGCCCCGATGCACAACTGTGCAAGAAGACAAATATCTGAGAGTGTGTAGTTTAAGACAAAGACGCCTCACAGGTTGTCAACTAGCAGCTGTGCTAAATGGTTCCCTTCAAAACCCAGTTTCAGTATCAACAGTGAAGGTGTATTTTTTTTTTTTTGATGAAAGTAAAGTTTGAAGTACATATTCATCATTTTCCATTAAAATCATTATTTCTAACTCAGACAATGTCAGCATGTTCTGTTCATTTGCTATACTTCCTATTCAGACTAATTTCATGTGTGTTTCCATGGAAAACAAGAAAATTTCCAAGTGATCCCAAACTTTTGAGCGGTAGTGTATGTGTATTGAACACTTATAGGAAGTCATGTCTGAACTTTCATTTGGTGGCCTTGAACTTGACCTTCGGTGACCTTCAAAGGTCAAAATTCACATGGTGAAATATCAATAACCTCTATCACCAAACCTATTACAGATAGAGCGTAGGTTTGTATTGTGGGCATATAGGAAACCATATATGAAGTTTTGTTTGGTGACATTGAACTTGGCCTTCAGTGACCTTCAATGGCCAAAATTCACAGTGAAATTTCAATGACTTATATCAGCAAGATTGTTACAAATAAAGTGTAGGTTTGTACTGGAGACGTATAGAAAGTCATATATGAACTTTCAATTGGTGGCCTTGAACTTGACCTTCGGTGACCTTCGAAGGTCAAACTTTACATAGTAAAACTTGAATGACTTCTATCACCAAAAATATTACAGATAGAGGTCAGGTTTGTATTGTGGGTATATAGAAATTCATATATGAAGTTTCATTGGGGGACCTTAAACTTGACCTTCAGTGACCTTCAACGTCCAAACTATACAGTGAAATTTCAATGTCTCATATCAGCAAAATCATTACAGATTGAGTGTAGGTTTGTATTGGAGATGTTTAGGAAGTCATATATGAACTTTCATTTGGTGACCTTCATATTCACCTTCGAAGGTCAAACTTGACCTAGTGAAAATTCAGTGACTTCTATCTTTAGAAAGGTCACAGATGGAGCCCAAGTTTGTGTTACTGACATCTAGGAAGTCATATATGAACTTTCATTTGATGACATTCAACTTGACTCTCAGTGACCAGAGGGTCAAACTCAACATAATATAATTACAATGACTTGTGTTGCCAAAACGGTCACAGATGGAGCTTAGGTTTGTATTAGAGACATATAGGAAGTCATGTATGAACTTTCATTTGGTGACCTTCATATTGACCTTCAAAGGTCAAATGTGACCCAGTGAAAATCCAATGACTTTTATCACTAAAATGGTCACAGATGGAGCCAAAGTTTGTGTTACTGACATCTAGGAAGTCACATATGAACTTTCATTTGATGACATTCAACTTGACTATCAGTGACCAGAGGGTCAAACTCGACAGTGAAAGTACAATGACTTGTATCACCAAAATGGTCACAGATTGAGCCAGGGTTTGTATAGAGACATTTAGAAAGTCATATATGAAGTCCATTTGCTGACCTCAACTTGACCTTGTGTGACCTTTAAAGTTCACAATTGACATTGAATTTGCAATGACTTGTATCACCAAAACTGCTTCAGATCTTAGGATTGTGTTTGTATTACAGAAGGTCTTATAAATGTATGTGAACTTTTATTTAGTGACCTTGACATTGATTTTCATTGATTCAAATGTCAAACTTCACCTGAAATTTTCATAACTAGTATCATCACTATAAGACTGCTTGCCGGTAAGCTACAGGACCCTTGGTCCTTTTTTTCCCATTTGGCCCTGCAACACACTCCAATTAAGTAAGGATGGGGGCATAAGAAAGAGAGAAAAAGTTGATGATATAACCACATGGGCTCAGGATTTCTTTGGCTAACCATCTTCAAAAATATTTAAATGTATATTGGCATTAACAAATGTCAGGGAAAAATTAACTGTGTAAAACGAAAGCTTTATGTTAAAGTGTGTAGAAGCACCATAGACTTCACCGGGCTTGGAGGCATCAGTGAAGAACCATCAGATAGTGTATTGTGGCCAGACGAATCAATATTCCAGACCTTTTTTGGGCAGAAATTGTTGCCATGTCCTCTGGACGAAAGAAGAAAAGGTCTATACAGACTGCTGCCAGCAACTAGTCCAAAAACCATGGTCGGAATTGGTATGGGATTGTGTCAGGGCTCTTGGGAGGGGCAACGTGCACTTCTGTGAAGGCACTGTCATTCAGGCTGAAAAGTACACTGAGGTTTTAGACCAGTTTTTATTATTATTCTTATTATTTTCACTTGGGGGAGGGGGGTGTTATACTACGAAGCTGGCTTTCTGATTAAGCCTGGCTTTAAGCTAAAGTAAAACCTGGAACAGTTTCTTTTACTTTAGTCCATGTTCCAGATTTGAAGAGATTCCTGTGCTGTTGTATAGGTGTAATACAGGTCAAAGACTATTTTCAGTTTTAATGTCAACACACTGTCCCAACTTTTTCTGGTTTGGCATTTTACATTGCTAGTCAAAACTCACTCATCGTTATTAATTTATGAAAGAAATATGGGAACGTGCATAGCGACCCCCAGTGGTAGGATTGGTAATATTACAAGCAGACTCCAATTTGGAAAGGATTCTCCTCCGCAAACTCGCCAAGGAGGTGTATGTTTTTGCCGGCGTTGGTTGGTTGGTTTGTTACTTGCCGGAATCTCGGATTCCACAAGTATATTGGTCTGTTTGTTTGTTTGTTTGTGTGCACTGTGGCGTCCACAGCTTCTGCTCAATTTAGCTCATATTTCATGATCCACACAGGACAGGCACTGGGCAGGCACTGCACTATTTTTGTGAATCTAGGTCAAAGGTCAAGGTCACACAAAAGGTCAAAAACACATAAGAAGCCATATCTTCGGTTCTAATCGTCGTACAGACTTCAAACCAAGTGCATATTGTTCATAAACGAAAGGTCTATCTTACTTGACCTAGGTACTGAATTTTGGGAATCAAATCAAAGGTCAAGGTCAAAAACAGAAGGTTCAAATACAGATTTTAAACCAAGTGCATATTGTTCAAAAACGAAAAGGTCTATCATATCGGAATCTAGGTTGTAAAGGTCAAATACAGATAAGAAGCCATATCTTCGAATGATTCAAACCAAGTGCATATTGTTCATAAACGAAAAGGACCTAGGAATCTATCTTACAAAGGAAAAACCATAGGAATCTTCGGGTTCAAACCAAGTGGTTCATAAACGAAAGGTCTATCACACCTAAAAAAGGTTAAAAAAGGTTAAAACATAAGAAGCCATATCTTCGGTTCTGTTCGTCGTAGAGACTTCAAACCAAGTGCATATTGTTGATAACGAAAGGTCTGTTACTTGACCTAGGTACTGCACTATTTTGGTGAATCTACATCAAAGGTCAAGGTCACACAAAATGTCAAAAACACAAAAGTGGCCATAGCTTCACTTCTAATTGGTGTACACACTTCAAACCAAGTGCAAAACTTGTTGATAAATTCAAGGCCTGCGTTACCTGACCTAAGCACTGCACTATTTTGGTACACCTAGGTCAAAGGTCAAGGTCACCTAAGCAGTGCTCTATTCTGGTTTATTATTTTGTCTGTCTGTTTCTGTGCTCTCTACAGGCCACAATTTTCACATTATCTTCACCAAACTTGGTGACAACATTGACTAGCCTTGTGCCTGGAGACCGGTCTCTTTTCAAGGTCAAAGGTCAAGGTCAAGCTCACCAGAAAGGTCAAAAACACATTTTGGTTCATAACTTTGCTACTATTACAGCTAGAGACTTGAAATCAACTCCATTCCTTTCATTCTCTTTCTTTTCTATGCATGATTCTGGCAAGTCATCATTCAGTGAATGACCTTTCATTTGTTTGTTTGTTTGTCTGTTAGGAGGATATCTCAAAAACGGCCACACAGATTTTAACCAAACTTTGCAGGATGCTACACTAGCACAAGAGGAACAAGTGATTAAATTTTGGCATTTCTAGGCCAAAGTACAGGTGGGATATCAGTGTTCTAGCCAGGATTTTTCCTCAGAGTGGTGCTACTCAAGTGTTCTAGCAGTCGTGACTCGCGAGCCCCTGTGGGGCGAAGCCATACTGGGGGTGTGTGCGTGTGGGGTGGGTTGGGGTTTTTGGTTTGTGTGTGTGTGTGTGTGTGTGTGTGTGTGTGTGTATGTGGTGGGGTGGGGTGGGGTGTGTCCAGGGGAATGCCCCCTCAGGACATTTTGATAAAATGGAAGTGATTTGGTGCGTTTTGGTGAAGTATTTTGCATGAGATCCTTTACCAGAATCTCCCTTTGTCAAATGAGATTTTCCTGATACAGAAAGTCAATCCGTTTTACAGAAAGTGTCTCCATAATCTGCTTTGAATCAAGGCATATTTCAATCTAAATATTCAACTTACTTTAACTTTTTCAACGTCAGATCGGGATTATCCGGCAAGAATCGCCGACTCATGAATGCTGCAGGAGCCGAATGTCCATTCTTGCACGCCAAGCATAAACAATATGCAGATTATGTGAACAAAAAATTCTGACTCCGCCAATACCAGTGCAACTGGCACCACTGAAAATTGCTTTAAAAACACTTTAAAATGACCACATAACCTTTCATATTGGTTGAGTTTTAAGAAAATGTTACAGGTTATAGTTATATCGATGATATCCATTATCGGCTAGTCAGACTGGAGCATGGACATTACCCCTGATGTTGGCGCCAACGAGCTATATAAATAAGAGGCGCTATGTTACGATTTCAATGTGCAAGTCTGGCCAGCATCTTGTGACAGGCATCCATCACAGAAAGGTGCAGCAAAGTGGATTCATGCCTTCCAGAAATTTTGATTTCTACTGAGTGCCATACAGTCCTAACAAGCGAAAATACTGCAGTACTTTGAATCACTCCCGACTTTAGAGTTAGGCACGTCCGAAAACCTGTTGAAATCAGCAGTGGCTGTCAGTAGACGCGAATAGGTTTAGTTGTTCCTTGTCCATTGTAATGTCAGTGTCTGGGTGTGCACCATGCAGCTTCTATCAAACAAAAAAATTTGTCATAGATACGAGTCTTATTTCCTTATTAATGGCTAATTATTTCGAGCATTTGCCCACTATGGCAGTGTTTCCCAACCCTGTTCCTGGAGTACCCCTGCCCTGCATATTTCAGATGTCTCCTTGATTTAACACACCCAGATCAGGTCATTAAGTGCTCCACTAATGAGCTGATCAGCTGAATCATGTGTGTTAAATTAGGGAGACATCTGAAATATGCAGGGCAGGGGTACTCCAGGAACAGGGTTGGGAAACACTGCACTATGGGATAGATCTGTAAGTAGTGGGGATAGAATAGTCTCGTGTAATTCCAGTGATTTAAACAAGCATGGTTGCCAGTCAAAAACGGCCTCTAATTGCTCTAAAGTAAAGAACACACAGCCATCAGTCTACGGACAGTGGATTGTTATTGGGGTCATTCCATGAAATGGAGAGCCAGAGACCCTGCATTTTTTTACAGTACTATATGATTCACAAAATTGGATGCCACCTATAGAGAATGCCATGCATGAAGGCCAGAGTATATAAAAAGCTAACACAGGCAATATAATTGGTCTTCTAAAAAAGATAAATAAAAAGACTGCATGTCTTTGAAAAAACTTGTGGATAAAAAGTATCCAAATTTGTGACATTCATTGCCTTTGAATGTAAAATTTTCAGAATTTTTAAATAAAAGTCTGGCTGAAATGGCTTTTGTTCTGAACATCAATTCCAAGTGATTAACCCACAACGGCAATTAACTGGGAAATCCAAATGTATAACACTGCAATTAGCGCTTAAAATATTGTTGTGAACGTAACTCATGGTGTCCTGAAAGTTACTTTGAAACAGTGCTGAGAAAACCCAGGAAACGGAATATATTATCTAGATTTTTGTACCAACGTGTAGAGATTAATCTGTTTCATAACCGTCCAAAATATACTATTCAAAAAAAAAGTAGGGGATATTTTATTTTGAGATCAAAATTTTTCACATATAAAATCTGAAAACCATGTTGTATAGTTTTACTGAGGAAGCATTTCCAAAAGAAACCCAAACACATCAATGACACTCTCACGATCTGCGGGATGCTATTGATGATCAAGGGGTTGTGCCACAAATTTGCAAATTGGAAGGTTAGAGCCACTTTTTTTGAAGAGAAAGCATCAGATTATCAGTGGTTGAAGTCGTTAATTAAACAGAGACCATCGCCCGTCTAACAAAGGAGGAGAGGTTACGTGCCCTTGGCATGCTACAGGTTGGCACAAGACAGGTCGTTGTGGCAAGGGCAATGAATGTTTCCCAGTCTGTCATCAGCAGATTATGGTCCAGACATCGCGTGCTACAGGGTCTGTTCAGGATAGACCACGATCCGATGTGACCAAAAAACAACTCAGGCTCAGGACAGATTCATCCGGTCTTTTATGGTAAAAAATCAGATAAGGTCTCAACTTCAAGGGATACTGGCTTGGTAGTGAGTGGCCAACCATCAGGAATTCTGCACAGATTTCACTTACACGCGGCGTCCTCGTGTCATTCCCTGTTTGAGGATTTTAGGGCCAGACTCCAATGGTTCATCAACGCTGGGATAATCGCCCGATGGAACAACGTAATGTTCTCAGATGAGTCGAGGTTCACTGTGGACTTCCTTGACAGATGCAGGAGGGTTTGGCGCCCGGCGTAGAAACGTTTCCATGACGTTAACGTCATTAGACATGATCCCTGTAATGGAGTGGGGAGGCATCACTGCTGCTGGCAGAACAGACTTGCATGTTGTTGCTGGAGCGTGTCACAGGGCAGTACTACCGGGACAACATCTTGGCACCCCATGTTGTGCGTTTACAACTGGCGCCGTTTCATTTTCCAAGATGACAATGCCAGATGTCATAGGGCCAGGATCGTTACAGATTACCTCCAGCAGCAGAATATCACCACATTACCATGGCCAGCACTCAGTCCGGACCCTTCCCCCATCGAATGTCTGGGACATGCTTGGACAGCTGTCAACAACCTCCTGCCAATGTCCAGAACTTGCTGCAGCATTGCAACAGGAATGGAATAACGTTCCCCAAAATGACCTGGGACGTCTCGTTAGGAGTATGCCACGCCGAATTTGTCTAGCCAACCGAGGGGTTTTACCGTTACTGACTCTGTTTTGGTGGTAAATTTGCTGTGTGACCCTGTGTTTGTGTCGACCCTTATTCTGGAGAATCTGTCCTTTACTGACTGTACACAGGGTTTCAATAAATTGACAAATGTTTCCTTAATGTTTTTATGTCACTTGTTTCCTTCCTGACCTCATGATCTGCATTTCATGGTACTTGTAAATCCAATATCCCTACTTTTTTTTTGAATAGTATATTATTTCAGAAAACATCAAAAAATTCTTCTTTTTGTGGAGCAAAATTTTTTTTTGCTTCATATTTTTTCAAGATTTCAACATAAGCAATCTGCTTATCCTTGAGGTCTCACAGTGGGCGAGATGGATTTCCTTCCAAATCTCCTATTCTCATAAACCACTCTATCGGCCTGAGCAGGTTAGTATTTTTTGTGTCCCAGAAAGTTGAAATAGAGTGACGTTCAATCATTAAAATCTTTTGGTAAATCACCGATTTTCAACACAGGTATGTTTTCAATTGGGATTCATAATTTGGCCTGCCGTTTCACGTGTTTGAAGGAGTGGTGCATCGTTTTTGGTCGGCGGAAGCTTCGCCAGCGATTTGTTTAGAATTTGGACACGGAAGTGGTTTTGTGTCTTCGTTATGTTCGACAAAGCCATTGCTGAAACAACAGCTTTCAGTGGTTTTTACCAACTTATTGTTGATTGTTTACTAGGGCTGGGACTTTAACGCGTTAATTTGGATTAACAGGAAAAATAACGTGCAAAAAAATAACGCATTTAATCGCACCTTTCTCAGTTCCCTCATTTCTGGCACACTGGTAACACTGATGAACACACTTTAGCCCGGTAGGTGGCAGTAATGCACCTAAAATCTTAAAATGTTGAATAAAAAGGCTATAATTGCACTTGGGAGTTTGCACTAATCGGTGAATGTAGTACACAGATGAAAAATGCACTGATTGAATATAGATGAAAAATAAACACTTTTGTTGTTTAAGATCACATATATGTCTGTTCATTGATTCAGTCGTCCACCAAAATTTATTTGAATTGAAAAACTTTGCTTATTGTGTCAAAAATTGGTATTTGATAAAAATGCGATTAATCGAGATTAATTAATTACAAAGCGTCTAATTAATTTGATTTTTTTTTTTTAATCGCGTCCCACCACTATTGTTTACATGTCTACCGGCACCTCTCATCCATATATTTTCTCAATGAAACCGCCACTCTGCAGTTAGGTTTGCCACAATCCCCACAAAAATACACCTAACTGGGACATGGCCAGTCACTGCTGTTATTGTGTTCATGTTGCGTTCAACACACTTTGGTGAAAGAAAGGATAAATTTTTCAAAATAAAAAGAATTTTGATGGAAGTTGTTTGGCTAAATTGCCTGTTTCACATTTACTATTTTTTTTTAATAAATGTTGCACAGCAAATGTAGGGTTGCTTTTTGTGAAGTTCCGGTATTTCAGCCCAGATTTGTGTTGAATGTTTAACTGCATGCTCCTGCTGAGGAATTGAAATCAACAAAGTCATCCTGTTGACCACTAGTTGTACCATTGTAAATTGAATAATTAGTGGTTTCCAATATCAAAAAGGCGTAGGGTGAAAACAGGTGATGCATTTAAGTCGAAAGCATTTTTTTTTTGGTCCATGTTACTTTCAAGAACATTTGTCATGTGGTACAATCCAGATGACAAATTCTGCATTTAGCAACTAGTCTACTCTAAAATATTTTCAGAGCTGATGTGTACTTACATGGGCTGCCTTCTCATTTATATTTAGTCCAGAATATTGCATTTGTTCTGTCCTCAGATGAACATGACCAATGAGCGACTTACCAAAGCCCTGCCAAACATGTTCAGACCTTTATTAGAGCACAACTGGGCATTGCCAAACTGCTGGTTTGTTTTAAGTTTTTTCTCTGTTATACTAATTGAACAAGTTGAGACTTTTTTATATTTTGAAATAAAATTTTTATTGCATACTTTTGTGTTAGTTTCGTGTCCTTTTTACATCGGCAACGCTGAACGTTCAACACCTTGCCTCTTACATCCCACAGTAGATCTTGCCACTTAACATGTGTCACATTTTGACTCATGGGAATGCCAACATAAGTGAACCAGTACTTTTTGCAAAATCTTTGTTTCAAATTTGAATAGTCATGCCACACTTTGGCTCTCTTTTTCATGGAATGACCCATTGGACGAAAATAGCTTTTTTCAGCGTGGGAAATTAGATATACTGTAATACGTAACTAACGATGTTAGATATAACATTGCGGATTTATTATGGGAAATTTCCATTGAGACACCTGAGTTTAAGGTTGGATTACGACGTTTCTGAAAGGGATATGAACGCGTCGGTGCTATCATTGAAACAGGGCAACACTTGCTTCTAAGCCAAAAAGTGAGCAATTCGCATGTAGCATACCGGGGATTTTGAGTATTTAATATAGGACAACGGTGAGCTTCTCTGTCTTGTATGACATCGTCAATCCTATGTATCCTTTTCAAAGTTGTCTAGATAGCTCATGCAGTTTTTGCCGCATTAAATTACCCACAAAAATAATGGTTTCGGAATTCGGTCATGGTTCGGTAGCCTCTGGAACTGAGTCGGTCAAAAAAGTTTCTGATAAAATGCGATGAAATTTCACCGAATTTAAACTGAAATATTAAAGGTTCGTCTATTTAGTTTTTTAATAGTGTCTGATCAGCCTATTTGGGCGTAAATTGTACACTTTGAAAATTTAAAATTCAATATGTAAAATGTAGATTACGCTAAAAAGGCAGTATCCAGCTACTCTATGTTCAAGTAGTTCTGGGGAATACCCCAACAAAAGGGCGAAAACGGCATTTGGGAAGAATATAACTGATGCGGAGCTTGCGGATTTTCACACAATAAGGCAGCTTCCATGCCGTGTGGTCGTTCGAGAAAGGCAGCGCGTGTTGGCCAAAAATGTTCCTTTATATTAATGGTAACCATCATAACAAGTTACTGATCCTAGAAAGAAAACACCTGGACCCTATTTTTGAGTTTTCTCAGCGCGGCGGGATGAGATCGGCTGGCTAGAACCCTGGATATACGCCAAAGTTAAAGATTTCAAGTCTTTCCAATGGGCCGATTTCCAATCGCCGCGCTTTTGGGTTTTGCTGCCACCTGGCGGTGGAATGCAACAATACCCTTCATCAGCCAACAGAAATAACTCATGCACAGAGTTGCGTTGGCGTGGCGGAGGTGCTGCGCTCTCAAAGTGCTCTTGTTGATATTGAAATTCAATAGGATAAACAACATCCTCATGAAAAAATTGATTACAAGCATTTCAGTTGAGCCGAAGCTTAGCATAATATTTTGCTGTGTGTTCGAAAGTACTCTGCTGAGAACAACAAAAGACAAAAAAAAAAAAAAAAATCGCTGGGCCTCAAGACTTCATTCCTAACACCCCTATTAGACGAGCGTGGAACAACCCGTTGGCTGTGGCCTGACAACACAGCAATATATGACTTGTTATCGTGCAGAAAATGTACGTGACGTGTTAAAGTGTCTTTTTTGTCGTGTTATCGCGTAAAAATATTACGTTTTAACACAGTAAAATTGTACATGTTAATACGCATTTAAATGACATGTTAACGCGAAATTCCGTGTGGATATTTGCTCAAAAGGCGTTCCATAGTTGTGCACGCAGCAAATTTCTCAGTGCTAGTCTGATAAAAAAGATGTAAGTGCTCCACAATACGCGAAATCACAAGTACACTAGCTGGTCTGCTGCAGAGGTCCATTGAGTCTATTTATTAGGCCTTGCCTTCGATGACTAATACTGCAGATTGGAGAGCAAATTTTGTGATATCAGACTGTTTCCATTACCAGTTTTTATATTTCACTTTTTATATTTTGCCTCCGCATTTCTAAGGGTAATGGAAACGCACCTTGAGTGAAGACTATGTCCGACGTTATTAGCCCAAAAAACACAGTCTGCTTTGTGACCGTAGACTGTTCGTGATGCAGACTCCTATTTGAAGCATTGTGCTGACAAGCATGTGGTCCTTGCTGGGGTACTTTGGGAGGCGTAACCAGTTAGTTTCTGAATCAGTAGTTTTGAACATTTGCTGCAGTTGACAGAACACTATCCTACGTGCCGCTGGCCAATTATCGTAACCCAAAGAAAACAGACTATAAACCTATAAGAACCTCAGCTTTTCTCATGTATCGAACTCTAATGAAAATAAATCATCTTGCACTTGGACCAACCAGTCACCGATTTCAAAATGACCCTACTTTCCCACCTGATTTAGATAATGATTTTCCACATTATGGTATCACTCGCAAGTTTCAAGTCTCCTTCGATATCATGATGATCATTTTTGTAAATTATGGTCCCAAATAGACAAGAATAAAAGGTAAAGCCAGAATATGCTTTAGGGGCGAGGTGATCCACTGGTCCTCGTCAGATATGGTGAAATCCACCCGTAGATCCACCTCTTGGTCCTCCCTGGATCTTCAATTCATGCTCTTGTCCAATAGGAGTCACATCTGGTTTCAAAATGACAAAATGGCGCTGTTCAAATTGCCAAAATCAAGGCTTCCTAAATGGTGTGCTGAAACCAATGGGTGACGTCAGGGTTGCTTCATCCATCTTTTTATACAGTCTATGGTCAAATGTGTTGCCATTCTCATCGAAGCATGAGTGGGTCAGTCCAGCTTAGTTCACCCAATGAGTTAAACCTCGCCCCCTCCAATTTATATGAAATTTGGTGTTTAGGTAATTCATGGCCAGAAAAGCCAGAATTTCAAATTAGTCTATCTCGGACCGGTTTTTGAGAGATCGCAGCTCCATTCTTTAAATCTTCTTCAACCAGAAACTACAGTATTTCTTATGATGACCTGGCCAGAATTTCTAACCACTGTTTGAACTGGCCTGTTCACAAGGAGTAAAAATCAGACCAGTGATCATAAGACTGAGACAGTTGTGAAATTTTCATTGACTTTTGTTTTGTGATTGACAATATATCTCGGAATACATCCACCTGAGGCACTGTGCATATAGATGTATGGAAGTATACAAAACGGACACTGAATGTATTTCTGAAGGAATGGGTATGCCAACTTCTACATGGTTTTGCATGAAAATTAAAAAGAAATTTTTCAATATGTTGTAGTTGACACATAGGGCTACATTTTTCATAATGGTGTCAAAGAGGTTGGGCGTGTCCCACAGTGTCAGTTTCAAGGTCAAAATATAGGTCAAAAGGTCATCCAACTCAAAAGTACCCAAATACACAAACAAATGCCAGATTCATTGTGGTCTCCCCTTTACAGAAATACCTTGTTTTTCAAAATCGGACCAGTGGTTGCTGAGTTACAGCAATTTGAAATTTGGCAGCCAGCGCTCTTTTTCGCGAAAAAGTGAAAAATTGAAATTGCAGTATCTCGAAAACCGTTGGTCCGAGATAGACGAAATAGGAAATTCTGGCTTTTCTGGCCATGAATTACCTTTATACCAAATTTCATATAAATTGGAGGGGGTGAGGTTTAAAAATGCGATTTTTTTGGGTGATCTGAGATGGACTGACTCGAGTACAGCTGAGCTGTGATTGGCTGATGGCACGTACAATGGCACCACAGCCGATCGGCGATTGGCTGGGAAATTAACACCCATTTGACGCTTGAAGATGGTAAATACTGAAGAAGAGGGTACAGTAAGAGCTTAACGTGACTGACACATTAGATTAAACCAGGAAGTGACCAAACAGTTTGATCATTTGAAGGCAGTGGCTTAGCCAGCACTGAAAGTTGGGTGGGCATAGAACATTCCTTAATGAGAATCTCTTAACTTGTTCTCAGTCATTTTTAGCTTACCGGCCCTGTGGGTCGATAAGCTATTGTCGTGGTGTGGAGTCCGTCGTCCGGAACATTTTTTATCTTTTTTTTTGGCCTGATGAATTTTCGTGTAAATTTGCAATAACATACTACTAGACCATATCTCCAGACGTTTCTCAGATTTTTGATTGAATCATTTTTGTCTGTTTTATGGGCCCTTGAAATTTTGGCTCAAATGTTAAAGATAGGACTGAGAAATTTTTAAAAATTATTTCTCCAAAACTGCGTGATAATTTTTTTTCTAAATGAGGCAATCAACTTACCTTGGTACCATCAATGTACAGTGCGAGCGCCATTTTGATTGAATCGACGGAAGTGGGTCTAGTGGGGGCGCTGTACTTTATGAATATGCAAGATGGCCTGTGGAGGCCAAATGGTTGCAGATAGAGATTAAGTTTGTATTACTGACATATAGGAAGTAATATATGACCTATATTTTGGCTGTGTTAAAGTTGACCTCAGATGACCTTGAAAGGTCAAACTTGAGGTCAAGCAGAATGTTACAATTTTCAAAGGTTTCTAGGCTTGAAAATATTGAAGATTGGGAACATATGCACATTGAACACTTATAGGAAGTCATGTATGAACTTTCATTTGGTGACCTTCATATTGACCTTCGAAGGTCTAACTTGACCTAGAGAAAATTCAATGGCTTCTATCACTGAAAAGGTCACAGATGGAGCGTAGGTTTGTGTTACTGACATAGGAAGTCACATATGAACTTTCATTTGGTGACATTCAGCTTGACTGTTGATGACATTTGAAGGTCAAACTTGCCATAATACAATTAAAATGACTTGTCTTGCCAAAACAGTCACAGATGAAGTCTAGGTTTGTATTACAGACATATAGGAAGTCATATATGAACTTTCATCGGGTGATCTTCATATTGACCTCCAAAGGTCAAATGTGACCTAGTGAAAATTAAATGACTTGTATCACTACAACGGTCACAGATGGAGCCTAAGTTTGTGTTAATGACATCTAGGAAGTCACATATGAACTTTCATTTGGTGACATTCAACTTGACTGTCAGTGACCTTTGAGGGTCAAACTCCACAGTAAAATTACAATGACTTGTATCACCAAAATGGTCACAGATTGAGCCGAGGTTTGTATAGACACATTTAGAAAGTGAAGTCCATTTGCTGACCATAACTAGAGCCCGACCGATATGGGATTTTTAAGGTCGATACTGATACAAATAATTGGTTTCTCAAAAATCCGATATATATATCGGCAGATATATATTTAAAAAAGAAATTCCAGAAACGCATAACAAAACATAAACCGATTTCCCTAACATTAGTGATATGTAGTTATTTATGAGTCCTTGCTAAAATAATAGGATAGTGCAGTTTAAAAATAAACTTGTTTTATTGTCACAACAGAACAGAAGAACATCAAAATATATTAAAGTTCTGATAAATAAAATGTATAAAAATACAAAGTTAAGATATGAAACTCAAAGTCCTTTGAACAAAAACTCAAAAAAAATCAAAATTACCAGTTTAATAGAACAAAAATAACAACAAGACTGGAAAAAAAAAAAAGTTCTAGAAGTTCTGAAAATAACAACAGCAAAATATAAACCAGTGTACTGAACAAAAAAAAAAAAAATTACCAGTAGAGTTGGTAAGCTTCATAAATATAACTTTGAACAAGACTGGAAAAAAAAATACTCTGTTAAGTTCTATAAGTTCTGATAACAGGGACGTTGTAGAGTGCCCTCTAGTGGACAAACTATGCAACGGCAACACTCATAACATGGTTGAAGGGTGTTTCGTCCGTTTTTTTAAATATGCATTTGTCGGCCATCATAAATGCCGATACCAATAGTTTGGAAAATGCCTAATATCGGCCGATAATATCGGCCCGCCGATAAATCGGTCGGGCTCTAACCACAACTTGACATTCTGTGACCTTTAAAGTTCACCATTGAATATTGAATACATATTGACATATTTTAATGACTCGTATCACCAAAACTGCTTCAGAGCTCAGGATTGTATTACAGAAGGTCTTATAAATGTATGTGAACTTTTATTTAGTGACCTTGACATTGATTTTCATTGATTCAAATGTCAAACTTCACATGAAATTTTCATAACTTGTATCATCGCTGTAAGACTGCTTGCCGGTAAGCTACAGGACCCTTGGTCCTATTTTTTCTTAATTCATGATACAGTCACTCCAAAACACTCCAGGCAGTCAGATGTTGCTAGTTTACCTCATTAAGATGAGATGAAAACTGTTCCAGAGCTGGAAAACTATTGTAAAGCACAGGCCTACTTCCCCGAAAATCATGTTAGTGAACTGAATGTTGCCTATTATTTGGTCAACACTTGATTGCATTGAGAAAGAGCCTGTGTCTTTAATTGCCAAAGGACTATTATTACTGTAATTGGAAAAAGTGTTAACAAAGGAAAATAATTTGGAACATGTCAGGACTTGTAATCATTGTAAGGGGGTGTTCTGTGCCCAACCGATTTTCAGACTTGGCTACGCCACTGCTTGGAGGCGGGATAAACAATGGGTGACTTTAAAGTTGGTGTTATAATTGAGGGTTAACACTGACACGAACATTTAGAACTGCCATTAAACCAACTTTGAACTCAAACCACAAATACTTGGTTTACACTTACACCATGTCTCAACCAAGTTCAAAGATGGTGTCATGTGTGGTGTAAACACACGCACCAACACAGAGTCACAAGAACACCAACTCTGAATTTGAGTCACTAACAATAATTTCACAGTGGTCTAAGCAGAGTTCAAAGTCAGAGTAAAGCCCAGTTAAGACCAAAGATTCGCGACGAGACGGGCTGAGACTTGCAACTACTTGCGACGCGCCGGTCTGAACGTTCTGAAACCTGCCATTTCACACCGATGCGACGACATGAGACCGTGTATCGTTTCCACAGCAACGACTCTCTGTGCTTCAGTTGTAACTACAGTCTTTTCAGGCCTTTTTTCGAGTTGATACATTTGTTGCCGCGTTTAAAAATATGGATAATAGTGATGATGATGATTTGGCGCAACAGTTGCATTTCTGCTATTAAAAAAGAGCGAGGACACACGAAAAAAGAAAGGGGCGAATTTGGAGCCGTCCGTGGGCACTAAAAATCTCTTTAAAACATTTATTCGTTTGACTCGATCGTAGTCATTTTTTCTAATTAAATATACATTCAGTCCGAAAACACTCCGCACCATCAGGTGTTCCTTGTTCACCTCGTTCAGGCAAAACGACAATCATTCATTTGGACGCGCAATTTTGTGCAATTCCAAATCAGTGGCGTAGCCACACCTGAAAATTTATCGGCCACACAACATCGCTTTACTACAATTATTATACCTAACTTGTTCTCGGCCATTTTCCTTTGTTAAAGCAATTTCCATTTATATGAATAATCACTTGGCAATTAAAGACACGGCTTCTTTCGTGGTGCGATCTAAGGGCGACTAATCAATATGCATAATTCAGTTCAGAAAAATAAGTTACTCATAAGTTGTACTTTAATACTTTTAATAATACTTCTCGAGAGGAAAACTTCTCTGAAACCTCCGCTATCTTTTCGGCTCTTCAGGCGATCTAGCCTGTACCTGCTCGTGCTTCATGATCGAGTGAATTATTCAAATTGAACCAAAGACAGAGATTTGAAATGCACAAAATTTCGCGTCCAAATGAATGATTGTCGTTTTGCCTGAACGAGGTGAACAAGCAACACCTGATAGTGCGCAGTGTTTTCGGATTGAAGGCATAGTTAATTAGAAAAAATGATTGCGATCGAGTCAGAACTAATAATTGTTTATGTTAATTGCCCACGCAATTTTAAGTTCTGGCTGCGCTACTCGTCCATGGGTGCTTCAACGAAATAGCCAGGGTGCTTATACCAATCTGTGCAGGGAGCTCGCAACGGGAGACCTTTGTCGCTGCCCGCGAATTTTTTTTTCTCCTAAAATTCGCTGCCTGTGCGCTTGTCAGTGAGATTTAAGCTTGCTCATGTTTTGGTATCCTCCGCCCTCGTTCTGACCTTGCTTAAGTTTCGACCAATGAGTGTAAAGATGCAGGGTTGACAGGCGCGTGCTTCGGAGGAGAGCCCGTGTACTGTCTCTCTCTCCTGTGCTGGCAACAAGGGATCGCACACTAGCCTGGAATCCATACTGATCAAGTGCTGGTCGCTCCCAACGGTCACTGACTTATCAGTCTGGCCTCAGACGTATAGCCACCGTTTAGCCCTTACGTCACTAATGAAGTGAATATATGAATATTCATGCTTTCTGCTCTTGGCAAGAACCACCAATCGAATATGAGTTTGCTGGCCAGCAACGGCATTCGTGAATGTTATTTGACATGAGTTTAAAAATTAGATTGTGGTTTGCTTGCGTTTACTCTTGGAGTGGTTGTTAGGTTTTGAACTGGATAATGTTTGACCATATCTGCATTTTGTTTATTTCAGTGGGATTCCCCGGAATAATAAAGGCGAAATTAAATAATACTCAAATTACATAACGTATTTCGCTGTAATTGGCATTAGCTATAGATCAAAGGGCATGATTGCATCAGCGAGATTAAAGTGATACTCCACCCAAAAACTGTAATTTGTATATCAATTACTCACCATTAGATGTCTTGAACGGACGAAGTTGTTCTTTACCTGGCGCAACTTTATGGCCACTGGAGAGTTTTGAAAAATTATCCAAATTCTTTTTTTGCTGGAAGCAAATGGGGTCTCCCAGGCCAGTAGCAATGGGAAAACTCCACAAAACATCCGTTGACAAACTTTCAAACCATCGTCCAACATAATCCAAGTCTGCTTTGTCCACTCGTATCCTCAGAACTCCTGAAACGCAGTTATTTTTCGCTAAAAATAATAAAATACCACAGTAAGCTCCCGCATTCAACGGAAGTCCCGCCTCCCGGCTCGTTCATTGCCCAGAGACTCTGCTGCCTAGAGATGTGACGTTCGCGAACGAGTCGAGTCTTTTGAACGGCTCTTTTAAGTGAACGATGAGAACCGATTCGCAGTTGCGAGCCAGTCGTTTGCGAGCCATTCTTATATGCAAATTGCCCATGCTGCCTTCATGTATCATCTGTGTGCCCCATGAGTCTGAGTTGTCCATGCTGCCTTCACGTGAACGACTAATGACATCTCCGAGTTTGAGTTGTCCACAGCATGCTCCATTCACGTGAACGCAGCTATATATCGCAGCTAACCTTAGGGAGGAGAATATTAGTCTTGCGCCGCCCAACTGGACTGAAGACATTTGCCGCTGTATCTGTTCTGATGTGGATTCGAGTCGAGCTGAGCTCCTGTTTGTAAAGTAGTTCAGGTGTACAAACACCAGGTAGGGTAGTACAATTTTGCCTTCACATTTTTATCATGTCCTAATTTTTTAATCTAGTTTTATTATATTTTTATATACATATATATTTTTTTTATTATTTTTATATTTTTTCTGTATTGTTAAAATGTTCTTGTGTGGAAAATTTTACAGTAAAGTTGTTTGACGTGGAAGTTATCTGTAGCCTCGTGAGTTTTTATTGTGCCACAAAGTTTTTTAGGTGAGGGAAAATTCAAAATAGTGATCTCACTGCCAAGGCATGGGTATATGGCACCACCTTATGGAATGTTTACAAATGAAAACACAAGCCAAATTAAATTCTAATCAATATTTCAGAATAATTCCCACCAATAGAGTATATATTGGTGGGATGTGTAAGTTTGAATTATTCTGATCTAAATCTTATCTTATAACTGCTACCAGTGATTGTTTCCTTGATAAAAACGAGTTACCCCTGGTTGACTTCCAGAAAATAAATAAATATAACAAGGAGCCAGTCTTTTGAACGGCTCTTCGAAAGGAACGGCTCCTCAAGATCCGGCTCCCTTCAAAGAGCCATAAATCCCATCTCTACTGCTGCCACTCAGATGAATACTCGTATAAACATGAGACAGGAGGTGGGACTTCCGTTGAATGCAGAACTGTGGTATTTTTATTTTTAAGTCTGTCTAAAGGGGGGAAAGGGCCACCCTTGCAACTGTGAGCCAATCACAGATCTCGCATGGATTTTGTGCGAATATTTGAAAGTCAAACGCTAGCTTACTGAGTGAGGCCAGACGTACAAGCAAGTGACCGTTGGGAGCGACCAAAGCTTGATACGGATGGATTCCAGGCTAATCCAAGCAAGCCATATATGTATTCCTCAAATTGGGCATTCCAGATTCGGGTGGGATTGGAGATGCCAAATTTATTAAATAAATTAATAAAAAAAGTCTGTATTTATGGTGATTCATGGTAAATTGACTTTTCTGAATGTTCTCTTTCCAGACGAAATCAAAAGTGAACTGGAAAAACAAAAGTAAGTTCTGTTCTCTCTCTCTGTGTCCGTATCTGAATCCTAACCTTCGGAAAATGTTAGCTTGTATTAAAAGTGCTTTTATCGAAAAGCTAACACACTGGTAATGCTTTCAAAGGCTTCTAATGCACTGTAGACAGGCTCTTTGAGTAGAACTGTGTATAATGCTTCATTAATCATTTTTATTTGTGTGCCCTCTGGTTTTGAGTTTAGATGCTTGATAATGATAATAATAAAACTAGTTATAATAATATGAATAATAACTTTATATAGCACATTTAAAATTGAAGCAGATGGAAGCAATTCCATTGAAATATGTTTCATTGGACACAATGAAGCATTTAAAAGAGTCTGGTTATTCCTGAGTCCATGCACCCTGACTGCAAAAATGTCATATTGAAGTCTTGTTATTCGAACACTCCTCAGTTTGAGCTCTTGGGGAAATCATTTTGGTCTGTGAACTTATACATTGAGATTATTTTGACAAGGTTCTCTCTTGATGCACTCATGACAGCAATAGCCAAATGTGCTCTGTTTACTTGTTCTCTGCAGAGATGGCACTGTGGTCGCCCCTAGAGCTAACTATATTGAGGCAGACAAGTATGTGCTGCCCTTTGAGCTGGCCTGTCATTCCAAGTCTCCACGCATTGTCAGCACCTCGTTGGACTGCTTACAGGTAGAGCCTTAGACCGGAGTAAACAGTTACTCTGGCTCTTTTGTTCTAACTACCATTTCTGTTTTCTCACATGCACACATTCCTGAGGTAATGACTGAACTTACAAAACTGGAGTAACACCCCAGTGTGGTGTTAATATACAGACCAATGTCTGAAGATAAATACACATGCCATTGTCTAAATTAATTTTTGAGGTCTGCACTCTGTGATGGTAGCTTGTAATGGCCACTTGGGAAATAGAAATTGGATAGGAGTTAAACCCTGTTTTATCTGATACCCCATTCCAGAAGCTGATTGCCTATGGCCACATAACTGGCAACGCACCGGACAGCTCTGCTCCAGGGAAGCGGCTTATAGACCGCCTCGTGGAGACCATATGTAACTGCTTCCAAGGCCCGCAAACGGATGAGGGGGTGCAACTGCAGATCATCAAAGTGAGCACCACATTTTCAATCATAGCATCTTTATCTTAAATTTAAAAAAACCTAGCTCTTTCTGGCACCTTATTTCATGGGTTATTGCCTCTCACTTGACCCCCCTTAGAATCAGATGGGTTTTTTTGTATTTGTACATTAACTTGAGTATATTTTATGAAGCCATGCCAAATTTTACATACATACTATGAATATCCTCAGAGTTAGAGGCCCGTGAATTACTCAGGCAAGGGTCAAAATTTTACGCCTTTAAGTTGCAATTTATTTTTTTAGCATTTCTGAACCATTTTAACTTCAGAAGCGCAGGAGATAACCTCATGAAATTTCCTGGAATGAAAAACACATTTGAGCCTCTGTTATAAAGTGCAAACAAATCAATTTTGCATCCTCACCAGCGGCCATAATCTAAAGCCAAAATCTTGTGTTTGTTCAGTGCATTTTTTTTTGTTTTTTTTATTCTTACCAACTCTGAGCATCAACATCATGGGATGCATCCTTGTTTCAAATGCAGAACAACAGGGTACCAGCACTTGTTTCTATTACTTTGTCTTTCAAATTAAATTGCTGCAGTTTGTTATTGAAACCATGATATATCTCAGGATACCAATGGTCCAACTTGGTTATAGAAAAAGATCATACTGAACAAAAATGAAATTTTGGCTTTAGATTGTGGCACCTGGAGTGGATGTTAAGTTGTTTGGCAGATTTTAACAGAGCTCAGTTTTTCATCCCTGAAAATTTCATGTTATCTTCTTCACATATGAGGTTATGAGAGCACAAATGAAAAAGTGCAAAATTTAAACTCACCCTGATGTACTTTAAGGACCTGTGACTCAGTGAAAAAGCATGGTAAAAATGTGAAATTTTGCATGGCTTTAATTAAATATACTTAAGTTATTGTACAAAAAAATTAGCTGATTCTGAGGGGTCATGGGGGAAATTTTTTCTGAATTGGTCGATTATATATGAAATGACCCCTTTGTTAAATGTAACAAAGAAGTTGGTTACCTTTTCATGTTTAAAGTGGTAATCCATAAGATTTGAATCGGTTTGTTCATATTGACATCTTTGGCAGTAAGCTGTAATTGCAGGTGCGCTTCTGGACCTCATTTCCCATAAGTCTTGTCGAGACCCAACAGTGCCGCCTGTATGACGTCAGTAAATTGACGGCTCTTACCGGTTCCTTGCCTCCCCAACTCTCATGCAGACGGGAAAGATTCTCTTTGACACGGCAGTTGAACTCAATAAAAGTAAAAATTATGTGACGTTAGTCATCCATTAGCGTCATCTCATTCCAGTAACATGTTAGGCTATTATGATAAATTGATTAACTTAAGGGCTGCCAACTCTCACGCATTTGCCGTGAGAATTTGTGCTTCATTCACATTCCCGTGCTATAGTCGGTAATTATTCAATCGACGAATTGCGTGTGTTTCACGATTGTTCAAATTGTTTAAATGAAATAAGACCATTTGCAACATTTTTATGCAATTCCACTGCTTCCAACCCCTGATTGAAGAAACGCGTGAGAATTCCGGAATCATAATTGTTCTCATATTACCAGTGGCAAAATCCACCGTAACACATGTGAAACTGATAAACTTCAATGCACAAGGACTTCAATTCCGCCTGAGAATCTCTACAAACGGTCTGATAGAATAATTTCTGACTTCAGCACGGGAACGTGAATATGTCGTTTAAACTCAAGCCGAATATGTGAAAGTTGAGAGCCCTGTGTAAATAATGAAAACGGTAGTTACTTAACACGTAACGTTATAACTTTTTTCTTTTAATAAAAATGATTTGTCGAGGCGGTTAACGTAGCTTCTTTCCCGTTTGCTTCCTGAAATTACGTTATAATTTTATTTTCAGTAGTAGCCTCAACAGAGACTCAGCTAACGTAAGTTTCTACTGTGCACAGTATAGCTACACAGTATGGTATTTGCCATTGGGTAGACGTCAAGGGATCCAGTAGCGGTACCTTCCGCTTCTTGGAAGGCTGCATTTTTAACGGTCCTCTCTTAATTCCATCCGTAAAACTTACATATACTGTGAGGGACAAGTTACATTTAGGGTTAGGGGATAGAGCCAAGGTTCAGGTTAGGGAAAGTACCGCTACTGGATCCCTTCTGCCGTCTACCTAGCAATTGCTTCTCCCGGGGTTCCTTACTTCCTTCAAGCTAGCTTGCGGCTCCTCCTACCTTCTGGACAAACCAAACACTGCTTACTGACGTAAAAAGCATCACTAGATGTGCGCCTGTATTTGAGTATAGCGTGGGAATGTCTCCACAGACACACTGATTGTTTTACCTGGCAAAGAATGAAATACAAGTGCTTTCATCAGTGGGTCATAGGCCCAATCATTGTTGTTTTTTTCCCCCCTCTCTGATAGACACTGACTTAACAGACAGTGATGAGACGGAAATCTGATGGATTACCACTTTAAGTTGCTAGTTGTTTAAAACAAGTCTCTTTGTACAGTTTTTAGGCTAAGTGTTTAGTTTGCTACATCAAGCTACTGGCGGAAATTTGTGTGTGGTTACATGAAACTTGTGGTAGCATCTAATTCGTAATTTTATCAGATAAATCGATTGTATAAGCAAAAACAACTTTCTGTTTTTAACCCTTTCAAACCTGCTTACAGAAATTTGTGCATTTGCTAAATGACTCCTCTGCCCAAGTCTGAATTTTTCTGTCTTTTTCGATTGCCATGGAGTCCTCAATCTTATCCCCAAAGGGCCGGTGTGGGTCCAGGCTTTCATTCCAACTGCATCCCTCAGGGATCGGTGTTGGGACCCCTGGTGTTCCTCATCTACATTAATGACCTTGATAGGAACATTGAGAGCAAATTGGTTAAATTTGCAGATGATACTAAGTTGGGAGGTTTGGCAAATAGTTTAGAGTCCACTTAAGTGATTCAGGATGATTTGGATAGAATCCAGAATTGGGCAGAAATGTGGCAAATGAAATTTAATGTAGCGAAATGTAAAGTTGTACATGTAGGTAATAAAAACATTGGACAGGATTACTTCATGAGAGGTTTAAAACTGGAATGTGCTCCGCATGAAAAAGATCTGGGAGTGATTGTTGACCAAACCCTCACAGGTTCAAGCCATTGTGCCGTAGCAGTGAAAAAAGCCAATCAGATGCTGGGATACATTGCCAAAAGTGTTGAGTACAAATCCATGGAGGTCATACTTCTCTTGTACAACACATTTGTCAGACCACATCGGGAGTATTGTGTACATTTCTGGGGTCCGTACTTTAAGAGAGATATAGAGGCTCTAGAAAAAGTTCAGAGAAGAGCCACTAAGCTAATTCCAGGTATAAAAGATGAAAGCTGTGAGAAGAGGCTGAAGATCCTTAATCTTTTTTGTGTTAGGAAAAGGAGACTAAGGGGTGATCTGATTGAGGTCTTTTAAATATGTTAAAGGGATTAACAAAGTGAATTATGTTGGATTCCTTCGGCCAAGTTCTGTTAGTAGAACTCGGGGTCACAAATGGAAGTTGACCAAGGGTAAATTTAGCACTGATATTAGGAAATATTTTTTCACCCAAAGAGTAATTTCGATGCAGAGTAGGTTGCCTGACCATATTGTTGAGGCAGAAGCCTTGGGAATTTTCAAGAGCATACTTGACTTAAAGCTAGATACTATTGAGTTCTTGAGTATCTGAAGTGATATATTCACAATAGAAAAAAAAAAACTGGTGAGCCTAGTTGGGCTGAATGGCCTGTTTTCGCCACTCATGTTATGTTATGTTAACTAAGCACTTACTCACAGGATTCAAATTAGCGAGGTCTTTAGCAAAGATTCAAAGTCAAACTGATCAAGTGTCTTTAAATATTTGCTCTTGATGTGCAAAATCTGCAACATTTTTCTGTAAATAGATGCATCCAACTTGTGCTGAAATGTGTAAGTAACATTTAATTTTCCCATTTCATACCATGAAATGCAATGGTTAGCTTTTAGTATATCTGATATCTAGCCTTAACTTGGGCAGAGCAGTCATGTTTGGTTTTGTAAAAGCTGGGTATCAAAGGGTTAAACAGTACAGCCTGAGTTTAAAACCTTTATGAATAAAATTATGTGTATTTTGTGCTGCATACTCAGGGCAGGGATGGACTACTGCATTGTAACATGAATCAGACTGTTAGGTCAATAACTTCTTTATTTTATAAACATTAAAGGGAAAGAAAACATTTGTTTCAGCTCTCACCCAATGAAAGCACTTGTTCTTCTTGTTCCATAAATATTTTTTTCGAGTTTTTGCTATTTTTATGTACCGAGTAATCAAACGTCAAACCTCTGAAATGCTACTCAGTAGCACAAGTTCATGAATGCTGCCATTCTGTATATTTTAGCCAAAAAAATACTTGGTGTGGCAATGTCCTGGATGTTATGACGCGCTTGGACACCAGAAAATCAGCAGATCTGTGGCTTAATTTTATGTTGAATCGAAGTTCGATATTACCAATCGTTGTTGGAACCTGAGTGACAAAATCAGTCATAATGCCGCTGTGTGCGGCTGTGGGTTGCTCCAACAAAATGGGAAACTCTGACCTTTGCGTGGGCATAAGCTTGCACAAATTTCCCGTGGCCAAGCCTGTCTTGTTACGACAGTGGTTGCACATCATCGCGCAACGGAACTTCATTCCAACGAAGAGTCATCAGTTATGTTCTTCACACTTTTTACCCAGTTGTCTCAAGGAGCATGTTTACCCAGAATGTGGAATTGAATCACCTAGTAAATACTAAGATGTCTGTCAAGATCAGGGTGTCCATTATGCCTTCGTTATGCTTTTGTTTGACAGTACAAACTGTCAAGTAAAAGAAAACTTGCCTTTCAGTTTTGACGTCTTGGTAATTTATTGGATGAACACTAAAATTTCATCGTTGATGATAATTATAAAAAAGACGCCTGTTTACGGTTATGGAAACAGTACATATAAGCATGTTATGCATTTGCAATTTGTCTCTTTTGCTTTTTTGCAAGGCTGTGTAATATTTTAATGGCCTACAGTTGCAATCAAAATTATTCAACCCCCATTGCATATTGGGTTTACTGGCAAAATGTACAAACTTTCAGCTGTTTGCAAGAAACAAATTAAACAAGAACATTTTAAATAACTCAAAACAACGAATATTACAAGTGGTTTCTCCAAATTCAACACAAAATGCCACTTTCAATGACTACTGCAGTCTCAAAATTATTCAACCCCCTGAAAAGAATCTGTCACAAGAGCATATTTGCAAATCAGGTGTTGTCTCAAGCACACCTAATACAGCTAATCAAGAGCTTCATGAGTTGCATCAGGTTTGCTAGAGATGGAACACATTGAATACTTGCACTAGCGAGGGATGTGTCGACAGTGACAAAGGATAAAAAAGGATAAAAAAAGATGGCACAGGCACTGAATTTTCGTGGAGATACAGTTGGATGCATAGTTCGCAAGTTCAGAGTTAAAGGAACAGAGGCTGCACTGCCTGGAGGTGGCAGAAAGAGGAAGCTATCAAAGGCTGCCACCAGATCCCTGTCGATGGCGGTGGTCAAAAACTCTCGGTGACTGCAAAAGACCTGCAGCAAGACTTGGAGGCAGGAGGCGTTTAAGTTTCAGTTTGCACAGTGAGGTGCATACTTAACGTTGAAGGTCTCCACGCCCAAACTCCAAGACATACAGTGCCATGAAAAAGTATTTGCCCCCTTCCTGATTTCTTATTATTTTGCATATTTGTCACACTTAAATGTTTCAGATCATCAAACAAATTTTATTATTAGACAAAGAAAACCCGAGTAAATGGAAAATGCAGCTTTTAAATGATTATTTCATATATATGCTTTATTTCTTGCTTTATAGATAGATTTCTCTAACACACTTTTTTACATGCATACTCCATATTGATGTAGACTTCTGTCGTGTCCAAAACACATGTAGTGTCTGACATGCAAATTATAATTTGCTGTTACACCTTAAAATAACTGATTTCTGATCTGTAACTAAAATGAAGTTAAAAAAAAAAAAAATTATATCCTCTCTTATACAAACCACAATTCCAATGAAGTTGGGACGTTGTGTACAACGTGAATAAAAACAGAATGCAATGATTTGCAAATCTCATAAACCCACATTTTATTCACAATAGAACATAGACAAGATATCAGATGTTGAAAGTGAGAAATTTTACTATTTTATGAAAAATATTTGCTCATTTTGAATTTGATGGCAGCAACACATCTCAAAAAAGTCGGGAAAGGGCCATGTTTACCATAATCCCCTCTTCTTTTAAAAACCGTCTCTAAACGTCTGGGAGGTGAGGAGACCAATTGCTGGAGTTTTATAAGAGGGATGTTGTCCCAATCTGGTCTGATGTACAACCCCAATTCCAAAATAATTAGGACAAAGTGTAAATTGTGAATAAAATCAAAATGCAATGACTTTCAAATCACACCAGCCAGTATTTTATTCACAGTGGAACAGAGATAATGTAGCAAATGTTGAAACTGAGAAATTGTTCAATTTTATCCACTACATGAGCTCATTTCAAATTTGATGGCTGCTACAGGTCTCAAAAAAGTTGGGACAGGGGTCTGTTTACCATGGTGTAGCATCGCCTCTTCTTTTTAACACAGAGTGGAGGCGTCTGGGCATTGAGGAGACAAGTTTCTTGAGTTTAGCCATTGGAATTTGATCCCACTCTTGTTTAATACAGGCTTCCAGCTGCTGGAGAGTTTTGGGTCTCCTTTGACGGACTTTTCATTTAATTATGCGCCAAATGTTCTCAATCGGTGAAAGATCAGACTGCACCCAGGCCAGTTCAGCACACAGACTCTTCTACTACAAAGCCATGCTGTTTGGTTTTGCATCGTCCTGCTGAAATACACAAGGCCTTCCCTGGAATAGATGTCATCTGGAGGGGAGCATATGTTGCTCTAAAACCTTTATATACCTTTCAGCATTCATGGTGCTTTTTAAAACATGCAAGTGTCCCATATCATATGCACTAATGCATCCCCATACCTTCAGAGATGCTGGCTTTTGAACTGAACGCTGATAACAGGAGGGGTGGTCTTTCTCCTCTTTAGCCCAGAGGACACAACGCCCATGATTTCCAACAAGAATGTCAAATTTGGACTCGTCTGACCACAGGACACTTTGCCACTTTGCTACAGTCCATTTTAAATGAGCCTTGGCCCACAGAACGCGGCGGCGCTTCTGGATCATGCTGAACAATGGCTTCCTTTTTGCATGATCTAGTTTTAGGTGGCATCTGTGGATGGCATGTCTGTGTTTACAGACAGTGGTTTCTTGAAGTATTCCTGGGCCCATTTAGTAATGTCAATGGCAGAATTATGCCGGTGAGTGATGCAGTGGTGTCTGAGGGCCCGAAGATCATGGGCATCCAGTAAAGGTCTTCGGCCTTGTCCCTTACGCACAGAGATTTTTCCAGCTTCTCTGAATCTTTTGATGATGTTCTGCACTGTCGATGATGAAACCTTCAAAGCCTTTGCAATTTGACGTTGAGGAACATTGTTTTTAAAGTATTCCACAAATTTTTTTTTACGCAAGGCTTCACAGGTTGGAGAGCCTCTGGCCATCTTTACTTCTAAAAGACTCAGCCTCTCTAAAACATCTCTTTTATAGCCAATCATGTTACACACCTGATGCCAGTTCACTTAATTACTTGCTTAATGTTCTTTCAGCTGATTCTTTTATATATATATTGCTTTTTCAGCCCTTTTATGCCTGTGTCCCAACTTTTTTGAGACCTGTTGCAGCCAGAAAATTTGAAATAAGCTCATTTTGTGGATAAAAAATGTAAAATGTCTCAGTTTCAACATTTGAAATGTTACCTATGTTCTATTGTAAATAACATATTGGCTCATGCGATCTGAAAGTCATTGCATTTTGATTTTATTCACAATTTACACTTCTTCCCAACTATTTCAGAATTGGGGTTGTAGGATTCTAGCTGCTAAACAGTCCTGGGTCTTTTTAGCTAGATTTTTTGCTTTATGATGTGCCAGATGTTTTCTAATGGTGAAAGGTCTGGACTGCAGGCAGACCATTTCATCACCTGGATTCTTCTACAGCAAAGCTATGCTGTTTTGGTGGGTGCAGTATGTGGGTTAGCATTGTCTTGCTGAAATATGCAAGGCCTTCCCTGAAAGAGACATTGTTGTAAAACCTCTGTGCTTTTCAGCATTGGTAATGCCAATCCAAATGTTTAAGCTGCCCATGCCGTTGACACTAATGCAACCCCATACCATCAAAGGTGCAAGCTTTTGAACTGAGCTCTCATAAAAAGCTGGATGGTCCCTCTCCTCTTTAGCTGCACGACACGGCGTCCGTGGTTTCCAAAAATAATTTCAAATTTGGATTAATCTGACCATAAAATAGTTTTCCATTTTGCCTCAGTCTGTTTTTAAATGAGCTTTGGCCCGGGAAGACGGCGGCATATCTAGATTGTGTTCACATACCACTTCTTCTTTGCATGATACAGCTTTAACTTGGATTTGTGGATTGCATGGCAAACTGTGTTCACAGACAATGATTTCTGGAAGTGTTCCTGATTATGCCCGTTTTTAATGCAGTGCCGTCTGAGGACCCAAAGATCACGAGCATCCAATATTTGCCTTCAGCCTTGTCCCTTGCGAACAGAGATTTCTTCAGATTCTCTGAATCTTTCGATGATTTTATGTACTGTTGATGAGATGGTGGGATATATAAAATCTTTGCAATTTTACACTACAGGCCAAAAGTTTGGGGCCACCCTCAGATTTTTAATGGTGCACCAAGTGCAATGTGACCCCTTGGTTTTGGGGAAGGCATTTATACAGCATGCCTTCTTGTTACAAAACATGGTTTTATGTCACTAGAACGTGAACAATTTTAACACAAAGCAATTGGAACTCAATTATAAAACATTGTGGTCAGTGATCAAACAGTCAAGACGGCTTTAAAATGTGGTCTGAGGTCTGGAATTCACCCAAAACCTATTGGCTTCCTATATTTTATGCACTGAAGTCATTTCTTGTGCAAAAAATAAGGAAAGAACAGTTGATGTGTGATTCCCCCCCCCAAATCTGAGGGTCGCCTCAAACTTTTGGCCTGTAGTGTACAATGAGGAACATTTTCCTGAAATTGTTGCACAATTATTAGACTCCGTTTTCCGTAGATTGGTGAGCCTCTACCCATCTTTTTTTTCTGTGAGACTCTGCCTCTCTCAAATGCGCTTTTTTAATTACCCAGTTAGGTTAATTGGCCACAGGTCAGTAACATAATTGGTTGTAAAATGCTCCTCTAGCTGTTTTTTATGAGTACCTTTTACTTTTTTACCCTTTTGTTGCCCCTGTCACAACTTTTTTGAGATGTGTTGCTGCCATCAAATTCAAAATGAGGTAATATTTTTCATGAAATGTCTCACTTTCAACATCAGATGTTGTCTATGTTCTATTGTGAATAAAATGTGGATTTATGAGATTTACAAATTATTGCTTTCTGTATTTATTCATGTTTTACACAACATCCTAACTTCATTGGAATTTGGGTTTGTAGATGTTATATTCATGCATTTTAACTCTTGCTGATCAGACCATAACTTTAGTGTCATATCTATTACCAAGATTCGAATAAATGGAATATAAGCAGTATGGTAGCCAAATTGATTTTTCAATGAGATTTTTGGCATCAGGATACTGTAGAAATGCATGTTGTTTGAAAATATCACTATTACTGCAATTTTTTTGTCAGTGTCTCCTTATTCATATCAGACTGTACTGCAAAAGCAGTTGTTTGCAACTGCACATTTGGTACTCAAGGTTATGGAAGCCCATAGTGGACAATATTCAAATGAAAATGTAATCCCAAAAAAAAGTCTATTGGGGTTATAATTTACCATGGTGAATGAGCCTCTTCTTTTTAACAAAAGTATTAAATTGAAAATGCATTAATCAATTTCTCACTTTATTTTCACATACACATCCCCTTATTTACTATATTCCAGCTGCTAATTTTGGGCTCCTTTGACATTTAATTTTCATTTAATTATGCTCCAAATACAATGGACAATATTCAAATGCAATAAGGCCAAAACAGCACACAGACTCTTCTTACACTACAAAGCCATGCTGTTTGGTTTTTAGCATCGTCCTGATAAAAAATGCACAAGGCCTTCCCTGAATAGATGTCATCTGGAGGGGGATATGTTGCTCTAAAACCTTTATATACCTTTCAGCATTCATGATGCTTTTTAAAACATTGTCCCATTTTGCAAATGCATCCCCATCCTTCAATACATGGGACAATTTCAACTGAGCGCTGATAACAGGAGGGGTGATCTTTCTCCTCCCCAGTCCATTGCATTTTCCAATACATGTCAAATTTTTTGGGACTGATGAAAATTAAATTTGCAATTTGTACAGTCCATTTTTAAATGAGCCTTCCGGCTAACGCGTTTCTAGTTAGGATCATGCTGAACCATGGCTTCCTTTTTGCATACCATCTCAGTTTCTGGGTAGCATCTGTGGATGGCATGTCTGTGTTTACTGACAATGGTTTCATGAAGCTATTCCTGGGCCCATTTATTTGTCAATGGCAGAATTATGCCTTGAGTGATCTTGCAGTGGTGTCTAGCTGAGGGCCCAATAAGATCATGGGCATCTATCAGTAAAGGTCTTGACCTGTCCCATTCTCTGAATCTTTTGATGATGTTATGCACTGTCGATGATGAAACCTTCAAAGCCTTTGCAATTTGGCGTTGAGGAACATTGTTTTTTAAATCGATTCCTGTAATTTTTTACGCAAGGCTTATCAGGTTGGAGAGCCTCTGGCCATCTTTTGTGCAAATCTAAAAGACTCAGCCTCTCTAAAACATCTCTTTTATAGCCAATCATGTTACACACCTGATGCCAGTTCACTTAAAGCAACTTGCTTAATGTTCTTTCAGCTGATTCTTTTATATATATATATATATATATATATTGATTTTCAGCCCTTTTATGCCTGTGTCCCCAACTTTTTCACCTGTTGATTAGAAAATTTGAAATAAAGCTCATTTTGTGGATAAAAAATGTAAAATGTCTCAGTTTCAACATTTGAAATGTTATCTATGTTCTATTGTAAATAACATATTGGCTCATAGCGATCTAGAAAGTCATTGCATTTTGATTTTATTCAAACTTACACTTCTTCCCAACTATTTCCAGAATTGGGGTTGTAGGATTCTAGCTGCTAAACAGTCCTGGGTCTTTTAGCTAGATTTTTGCTTTATGATGTGCCAATTTTCTAATGGTGAGTTTCTGGACTGCAGGCAAACCATTTCATCACCTGGATTCTTCTACAGCAAAATATGCTGTTTTGGTGAATGCAGTATGTTTGGTTAGCATTGTCTTGCTGAAATATGCAAGGCCTTCCTGAAAGAGACATTGTTGTAAAACCTCAGTGCCTTTTCAGCTCAGCAGTAATGCCAATCCAAATGTTTAAGCTGCCCATGCCAATGACACTAATGCAACCCCCTGCAAAGGTGCAAGCTTTTGAACTGAGCTCTCATAAAAAAATGGATGGTCCCTCCTCTTTAGCTATCAGACATAATTTCCAAAAATAATTTCAAATTTGGATTAATCTGACCATAAAATAGTTTTCCATTTTTGCCTCAGTCTGTTTTTAAATGAGCTTTGGCCCAGGGAAGAAATGGCTATCTAGATTGTGTTCACATACCAAAATTTGCATGATACAGCTTTAACTTGGATTTGTGGATTGCATGGCAAACTGTGTTCTGAGACAATGATTTCTGGAAGTGTTCCTGATTATGCCTGGAGTAATGCAGTTCGTCTGAGGACCCAAAGATCACTAGCATCAATATTTGCCTTCAGCCTTGTCCCTTCAGAACAGAGATTTCTTCAGATTCTCTGAATCTTTAAATGATTTTATGTACTGTTGATGAGATGGTGGGATATATAAAATCTTTGCAATTTTACACTACAGGCCAAAAGTTTGGGGCCACCCTCAGATTTTTAATGGTGCACCAAGTGCAATGTTAGTCCCACTTGGTTTTGGGGAAGGCATTTATACAGCATGCCTTCTTGTTACAAAACATGGTTTTATGTCACTGGGGCGTGAACAATTTTAACACAAAAATAATTGGAACTCAATTATAAAACATTGTGGTCAGTGATCAAACAGTCAAGAGATGGCTTTAAAATGTGGTCTGCTGGAATTCACCCAAAACCTATTGGCTTCCTATATTTTATGCACTGAAGTCATTTCTTGTGCAAAAAATAAGGAAAGAACAGCTGATGTGTGATTCCCCCCAAATCTGAGGGTCGCCTCAAACTTTTGGCCTGTAGTGTACAATGAGAACATTTTCCTGAAATTGTTGCACAATTATTAGACTCCGTTTTCTCGTGAGATTGGTGAGCCTCTACCCATCTTTTTTTTTTTTCTGTGAGACTCTGCCTCTCTCAAATGCGCATTTTAATTACCCATTAGGTTAAAAAAGGCCTGATCAGTAACATAATTTGGTTGTAAAATGCAATGGACTGGGAGCTGTTTTTTATGAGTACCTTTTACTTTTTTTTGAGGATTGTTGCCCCTGTCAAAACTTTTTTGATGTGTTGCTGCCATCAAATTCAAAAATGAGGTAATATTTTTCATGAAATGTCTCACTTTCAACATCAGATGTTGTCTATGTTCTATGTGAATAAAATGTGGATTTATGAGATTTACAAATTATTGCTTTCTGTTTTATTCATGTTTTACAAACATCCTAATGCATTGGAATTTGGGTTTGTAGATGTTTTATTCATGCATTTTAATATTGCTGATCAGACCATAACTTTAGTGTCATATCTATTACAAGATTTCAATAAATGGAATATAAACAGTATATGTAGCCAAATTGAGTTTTCAATGAGATTTTGGCATCAGGATACTGTTCAAATGCATGTTGTTTGAAAATATCATTTACTGCAATTTTTTTGTCATTGTCTCCTTATTCATGTCAGACTGTACTGCAAAAGCAGTTGTTTGCAACTGCACATTTGGTACTCAAGGTATTAAACATACTAATTTCAATTTTACTAAGTTTCAAACTAAATTAAATTCAATGTTATAAGGTCTCAAAGCAGACAACCTAACATTTGTATTGTAGATAATGATAATGAATGATTTCACAAGTTCAGAACAGTGCCATATATGTGCAAGTTGTAGTGTCTGAAATGCATACAAATCTTTCATTCAGTGGTCCCACTCCACATTTCATATCTTGAAAACTATTTGCAGTAACACCTTGAAATTTGGAGTACCTTATCCCTGAATATTTCTTCACATATTGGCATTAAATTTTACATCAATAATGAAATACCATTTTTGAGTGTTTTTGCAAGCAATTGAACACCCTGATCTTGACTGAGGTGTAAAAGATTTTGAAAGATGATGACGTGCCAACGGAATTCAGTCGCCGGCAGTCCCCTCAACCCAAGCGCCTGTCAACTTAAAGGTAACAAATGTGTGCCTTCTTTTTAATATAATTAAATAGATATGACCAAAACAAATGGGAATAAATAAATGTTTTCTCCGACAGCGCTTGCAATCCCCCGAATATTGAATGTGACACTAGTTTTTGCGACCCACAAAATTCCCTGCGCCATTTGAAATGCCTTATTAGTATTCACGAGTTTGCAAAAATAATGTCATGCGAAAGCGGATGTGGGAGGTTGAAGCAGAAATGAAGCCAAGTTGGCTAACAGCAAAATGCCGCGGCCAAAGAAATATCTGACTGAGTTGGCCCGTAAAAGGGCTAGAAAAGGCCAGGAAGAAGATCGATTGAAGACCAGGATAAATATAAAAGGCCAAATGATCGCTTGCAAACTTTTTGAGCCAGATTTGGAGATGTTTCCGACGAAGATGTGGCCAAACTTTTGCAGGATACGTGAGTAAAGTTGATGCCTGATGCAAAATGCCCGATTTCCCTGTTTCCTAGCACTTTCAGATTGTTACTGAACTTGAAATCGTCCCACATTTGTAACTAGGCATACTTATAGTAATGAATTTCTAATGCATAAACGTAATTTATTTACTAGCAGTCGAGTCTGACCACTGATCTGACGTGACTTTTCATGCTTGTGCATATTAAGAGCCAGTCCACGAGAAAATGGCACTTTTTGAAGAAGTTGGAGTTGACCCCCCTGGAATTGAATGAAACTTGGCACATTGGAAGATATGGGTGTCTCCCGAAAAGACGAATTTTTAGGCCCGTACCTCTGTTTGCCTGTTGGTGGTGCCACCTGGAAGCCACTAAAGTGGCTCAGTTTTACTGTTGACACCACATTTTGCCTTAACTATCATGACTCAAGGGTACACAGTACCAAATATGTTATACTTTTATCATGAGCCTTGACAGTTAAAGTCTGGATAGGCATCAGCACCACATCAGCGCCAAGCTGGGTAACTACGTTATTGAACAGGCATTATTCAAGAAATAACAGTAAAAATGGGAATGGGAATAAAATAATATCCCAGACATATACCAATCTAGAATAGTTTGATAGTCTTGTTGTGAGTAAATACATATTATTTTTAGTGAATATCCCATTGGTATTTTCAAGTGCAATGGACAGTAAAATGATGGGATTGATTTTTGGGAATAAAATATTTTCTCAGTAACCCAGATTTGTACTGTGATGGTAAATGCTGTTTTTTTGTGCATTTGGAACTTTGTTTTCAGGAATGCCAATCATTTCTTTGGTAGTATCTAGACTTTTAAGCCAGAAGGAGCCACAGTTGGAGGAAAACTCAAAACGGACCATTTCATAGCAGATTGTGCCTATGTTTAGGTGGCATTATTTAGTTTACCCAGCAAGATGGAGATCTGAAATTCTCTGGAAACATAGTCCCTTTGGGATACGTTACAGCATTAATTAAATCTCAATGGTAGTATTTTCAGTGTAGATGATATTCAACATCTAAAGTTGGAAAATTTCACCCCCAGGGGGTGCTGTAGGCTGGATGCAAGTACTGGCTATCCCCAGTACCAAAGAATTTTTTTGAGATGTGATGCACACAGTTTTCTCAGAAAATTATGAGTTTGGTTTGGTATTATGCTGGGTAGATAGCTTTCTGACTTAAGGTGGCGCTCTCAAGGGCTAGTGTTCTACTGACCAAATATTCCATATTCCCAGACATATACCAAAGTTCTGTCTTTTGAAATATATAAAGTTCATGCACAGTTATTCATAAAATTTGTAATTCCTTTGGTATAAAGCTTGGTTAGTTGTGAACTGGTGGTGACTGTGAGCATTACAAACGCACAATACATGTACTTTTACAAAGTATGGGCACAGCGCAGTCAGAAATGTACAGCACGTTCATGACTAGTCCAAATTTTTAAATGCCAAAAAAGTACTAATGTAGAAGGCGTACCACCATAAGTACATATGCAGATATGTATCAACATTATACAAACACTTGTATAAAATAACAATCCATAATTTGAACTCTGAAAAAAAAATCTCAGTCACACAAATGTGGACATGAAGACAGAATGTAGAGTACAAAAGTTAAAACTGTTTTGTACTTTTCATGTTATGCAAAGTGAAATGAAATCAACCCAGCATGTGACTAGCTCTATCCCTCAGTCTGTTTTTGGAATTTGACTGTAGGTTTGTGACACCTGGTGGTGCACACCAGAGGTGCCCCTTGGCCTTGGCCCTGAGCAGCCATCCATGGCCTTCCTCGTTCAATCCGGGTTGATGTTTCCCCAAGGAGCCAGTCAAGCCCAAGGCAAGCCTACTACACTAGATCCTGGGTCTCTACAGGGCTGCTTACGGGCTGTTGAGAGTGAGCTTGTCTGTCTCCGAATTAAATAGCGGACTGCAGCCTATATGGCACGATAGTTGCGTCAACACCCACAGCTTGGTACGCATGGAAATGGGAGGTCAGGAAAAGAAACTTCGCCCTCCCACTGAGCGTGCATCCCATAGGCTAGACATCATGGGCAGGTGTTAGGAATGAAGGCATGCAAGTTACCACTACAAATGAACTGCCCTTTTCTTGGCAGACTGCTGCTTGCTTGCTACGACCTCTGTGCCCTTTTTGAGGACAACCACTCGCTCGGCGCGACTGCTGTGCCCTTTTTCATACCCAAGCACCATGCCCTAGGGAAATCCTAGAATTACCATTGAAGTCTGCTCTCCAATTCTAAGAGTAAAGGAAAACTGCTGAGAATATATTATTTTCTGCAAACACACCAACACTACAAAACTGTACACTGTACTGACTACTGGTAAAAGTCTTGCATGTTGACACAATGCTACAATCACCATCAGCATTTTTTTCCACTTTACAACAAACCCAGCTTTATACCACAGAGATTACGAAGTTTATGGATAACTATACATGTACTTTATATATGTCAAAAGACAGAACTTTGGTATATGTCTGAGAATATGGAATAATAGGTTTGTGGAACATTAGCTCTTTAGAGCACCACCTTTGTTCAGATAGCTGTCCATCCAGAATAGTACCAAGCTAAACTCTTCATTTTCAGAGAAAACTAGATGTTTGCATCACAATTCAAAAACAATTTATTTGGTACATTGCTAAGTATGGCCAGTATTTGCATCCAGCCTACAGTGCCCCTGGGGGAAAATTTTTCTGATGTTTGATGAATATATTCTACATTGAAAATACTACCATTGAGATTTTACTAATGCTGTAATATACCCCAAAGGCACTATGTATCCAGAGAATTTCAGATCTCCATCTTGCTGGGTAAACAAAATAATGCCACCTAAACATGGGCACAATCTGCTATGAAATGGTTAATTTAGAGTTTTCCTCCAACTTTGGCTCCGCCTAGCTTGAAAGTGCAGATACTACCAAAGACATGCTTGGTATTCCCGAAAATAGAGCTCCAAATGCACAACAAACAGCATTTACCCACAAAGTACAAATCTGGGTTACAGAGAAAATATGCTGCAAACATGCACCAAAAATGAATTTCGACCATCTCTCTGGCCATCCATTGCACAAACACAGCAAAATACCAAGGTACTTTTCACTGAAAATGATAGAGTTGTTGTGAGTAAACACATAATAAAGCATTCTATACTACTCAAAATTTGATAGGGATCATAGGAATTTTTTTGTGAAATGACATCCAAATTTGGTAACTAACACTGATGAACAGTATATTGGATAAATGACATGCAGTCAGACACAAAACACATTTGCACGTGCATTTCATGACATTAAATGAGCGTGCAGCCTCACATTTTGGCTTTGACTAACACTTCACCATTTCAACTCAGATGTGTGTGTTGCTTTGTTGGTGAAAATTTGGAAGTTCCCAACTTTTTTTGCATTACATTTAGCAATAACAATGTCTCCTCAATGTCTTAGACGTCGATTGACTTCAGAGCAATTGGGAAGATGCATCGGAATGCTTGGCTCTGGCTTCTCCTGGCGCCACGCGTTGCTAATGCTTAACGCCAGCCAAAGCGTTGTGAACAGAGCATGGAACCGCATCAAACGTTTGGTACAGCAGCACACCGTCATGGGGGTGGTCGTCAGAGATCGACTACACAACGACAAGACCACTTTCTCACACTTCAGGCACGACGTCATCCCACCACCCCTATGAAATGACCTTCATAACGCCTCGGGGTCAGGGCATCCACTCAGACGATCACGGAATCGTCTTCATACTGCCGGCCTCAACTCAAGAAGGCCATGTGTTCAATCCCACTGACCGTGCGTCATAGGCGTGACCGTTTGGATTGGGCTCACGATCATGTCACATGGACACACAACGATTGGGCTCCAGTTCTCTTTACTGATGAGTCCCGATATTGCTTGGACTTTACTGACAGGAGGCAACGGGTGTGGCGAAGACAACGTGAGCGATTTAATGATGCCTACATCAACGAACACGCACCGTTATGGTGGCGGATCAATTATGGTCTGGGGAGGAATAAGCAGGAACGGCAGAACGGACCTGCGTGTCATGGGGAGAGGGACGATGACAGGGGTATGGTACAGGGATGAGATCCTCAATGTGTATGTAAGACCATACGCTGGTGCTGTTGGCTCTGATTTCATCTTGATGGATGATAACGCCCGTCCCCATCGTGCTAGGGTGGTGAATCAATTCCTAGAGCAGGAGACAATAGTCCGCATGGACTGGCCCGCGTTCGCCGGACCTAAACCCTATCGAGCATGTGTGGAACATGCTGCAGGTCGCCATTTCGGTCGAGGGCACAACCCACAACTCTAGAAGAGCTCGGAAATGCCCTTGTTGAAGAATGGAACAACATTCCAATTGCAAGCATCCGGGTTCTGATTGACAGTATGACCCGGCGTTGTCAAGCCGTCATTCAAGCTAGGGAGGCCATACCCGTTATTGACATTAACTGTGGTAATGAAACATCAAACGAACACTGTCTGTTTTCACTTTACATGTCAGAGGTGAAACCATGAAGTGTTCGTGAAAGCCAAAAGTGTGAGGCTGCACGCTCATTTAATGTCATTAAATGCACTTGCAAATGTGTTTTGTATCTGACTGCATGTCATTTATCCAATATATTGTTCATCAGTGGCAGTTACTGAATTTGCATGTCATTTCACAAAAAAATTCCTATGATCCCTATTAAATTTTGAGTAATATAGTTTGGTATATGTCTGGGGTATTATTTTATTCCCATTCCCATTTTCAATTTTTATTGTTATATTTTAAATAAATCTGGCTCCATAACGTAGTTACCCAGCTTGGCCCTGATGTGGTGCTGAAGTCTAACCGGACTTGAAGTGTCACAGGTCATGATAAAAGTATAACATATTTGGTACTGTGTACCCTTGAGTCATGATAGTTGATGTAAAATGTGGTGTCAACAACAAAACTGAGCCACTTAAGTGGCTTCCAGGTGGCGCTATTGGCAGGCAAAGTGAGATACGGACCTAAAAATTCAGCTTTTTCCGTGAGACACCCATATCTACCTATGTCCCAAGTTTCATTCAATTCCAGGGGGGTCAACTGCGCACCGAATGTCAATCTCTCATGGAATGGCTCTTAAGTAGTAGGCACATCGAAATGGCCGCGGTCCAGCAGCCACAACGAGATGCAGTTACTTCACAAGCCTATCGATTTCGGGCACGATCTGAAATCAAATACGACTGCCACAGCCGCCATCTTGAATTTCCATTTCGTACGATAACTCAAAAACGCCTCCCTCAATCAAAGCCATTTTTGCTGTGTTGCTTGGTCTTGTGTACCCACAGAACCTTATCGATTTTCATGGCGCTTGGATGTTCAGTATGGCCCCCACAGCTGCCATCTTGAATGTTGTATTCCGCACGATAACTTGAAAATACCCTCGTCAATCTACGCCATTTTTGCTCTGTTGCGTGGTCTTGTGTACTTACAGAAGCCTATCGAATTTGATGGCACTCGGATATCCATTATAGCTGCCACAGCTGCCGTCTTGTATTTTGTATTCCATAGTATAACTTGCAAAGGCCTTCGTCAATTTATTTTCATTCGAAAAATAATCCAGGGGCTGAGGGGTAACGCCAACTTTGCGGGGCTGTTTTATTTATTTGAAGTAAATTAATTCTGTTATCCACTGAAATGTCAATGCAGCAGAAATACACATATTAAACTGCCCTGCTCCAAAAAACCTACTCCATCCTTTCATCTCGTGATTTTATTCAACAATATTCCTGCTTCCCATATTAAGATTCTTGAAACTCTTCTGACGCGATTAAAAGGATGATAAGGCTTCACGGTTTCCAACCTCATAATGATCATTATTTTTTTCAGCTATTAAAAAATGAGAATAGTTTTAGTCATATAAGCACATTCTGCATTGAAGAAAGATATGTTTTGTACGCCACAATTTCAAAACAATATTTGTAATTCAGCAAATATGAGAATGCCAAAGTTGAATTTTGTAAACCATTACCTTATGAGACGTTAATGACGCACCATATTATGCCCTATAATCATTTGTCCCCACAAAGCTCGCAAAAATGCTGTGAAACAAAATAGATTGGGCAGTAGATGATGTTACTGGCTTATTTATGGAAAGCTTAACTTCCAGTGAGGTGAGTGCTGGGGAGGGCATGCTGCTTCCCCATGGGCAATACATGAGACACTGAAAGTCCCCAGCTATTTTCAAGCTCAAGGGAGAAAAAAAGAACATGCAGAAAAAAATGGTGACCTTGCGCTACTCATGACTTGCATTTTAAATGTTATTACTTTTGGTCAAGTTCAAGTTTCCTTTGTTGTTGTGGTCAGATACAATACTGTTTTGTCTTCAGTACTTAAGTCAGGTTCTTGCTGCTAGATTTAAATGAATAATGTTTGTAGTTTCAATATATAGCCTTACACCTCGTCAGGTGTAAATTACCATGTTACAAATAATTTTTTATTCTTTCAATAAAAGGCAGCGTTAACAATCTGAATAACCTATTGACTTGTTTTATTGTACATGCCTCTTTCATTAAATACTCTAAAAGTAAAAAAAAAAACAACCTTTCTCTTGGTTTTTATGGACCATATTGACTGCTATTCAATTTTGAAAGAGTACTATACATTTCAGGGTTTGTTTAGCAATCATTGCTATGCAAATTTTCATCCCTGTCTTGTCGTATCTTAGGGAGGAGAACTGGCCACAACTGATAGTGTGGAGTGTTTTCAGAATTCGTGCAATGCTAATCAAGAAAAAAAGACTGCAAACAGGTCAAGACAAATTATAACTTTATTGGGGAACCAAAGTCAGCATGCGACACTGTTACACTTTACTACATTTTAGCTCATAACTCTTTAACAAATAATGATATCAGCATACGTAGTGTGTCATTAGTTAGGTCTTGGTGAGTTATTTAAGAAACACTAATGAGGTTTTTTATTTATGGGGGGCAAAAGGGGGTCAAGGGGAAAAAATGCTGCGCAACACTGTTACAGAATCAGGACACAGATTTTCACATGAATATTTCAACTAAGCAGAAAGTGCTGTTCATATTAAAATTTTTATTGAAATATTTTTTTCCATGATTGGAAATATTGTTAACTGCCAGAATTTATAACGGTCAGGCGGATTTCTATTAGGGGTTGATATATGTGTGATAGTAAATGGCCCGGAATTTTTTTTGGTGTAAGATCTATTAGTAAATAGGAAAATTCCAGGTTTTCAGGTTCCAGAAGTCGACTGTTTGGTTTTTATGGTCTCGAGAAGGGTCGCCCTCCAGAGGGCCAAAATTGAACTTTTAAGAAAAATAGGTTTTTGAGTTTAAATATCTCAGTGCGCCCTCAATAGCCCAGCTTCATTTTTACAGTTGTCAGTCTATATTAGGAGGAGTTTTGGAAAATTACTAAATTTTTGGTACATATTACGAATTACTAATCTTTTTGGTACATATAGTGGACATGTAGGGCTATCAAATAAAACAGATTTCATTCAAATCTGATGGGGGCGCATGGAGATCTACAGCCGCAGAATACCCCTATTTTTGCATTTTCACCGAATTGAGTGCCACCTATAATTCTGTGCCCTCACCATCCCACTACAATTTCAAGTGGAATAGCACAAGGCACTGTTATAGAATCATATCATGCTTGGGCTAGTGAGGGCGCAGGCAAGGAATGCCTCAAACGCAAGTGCAACTTGGGCTCAAAGTGGTGTTTTCTAGCGCCCCCCCTATAGGTGACGCTCTCAACAGCCCACCAAAATTTCATGATTTTCCAAAACTCCTCCCAACACAGATTGATATCAGTGAAAATAAAGATGGGCTATTGAGGGCGCACTGAGATATTTCAACTCAAAAACCTATTTTTCTTAAAAGTTCAACTTTGGCCCTCCAGAGGGTGACCCTTCTGGAGGCCCTAGCCACCAAACCGTTCACTTTAGGAACCTGAAAATTTGGGATTTTCCTGTCTACCCAAAGGCCTTCCACTGAAAAAAAATTCAGTCAAATATCTAACAAACATATATCACCCACTGCCCGAACGGTATAAATTCTGGCAGTTAACTATAAGAAAAAAGTTTGGTGATAAAATTTTGAAAATAAATTTTTTATGGGGGTTTAATTGAGAGAAGGTTGCGCGACACTGTTACACAATCGTTCACCACTAATTTCTATTGAAATCTAAATGAAAAAACAATCAAAATTATCATCTTATCTTTATGGATTAATTATAGTACATTCATATACCAAATATTACACATATTATCAGGGCTCGCGCTACCTGTTCGTCAATTCACAATTGACGATCTCTCCTGCAGTTTGACGATCTGTAAGTCACATTTGACGATAAATTTGACGAAGACCTTTCAAAAGTGGGGTCACGAGATTTGCACAAATCTGCAATAATATTTGGGGGGGGGGGTTAATATATAATATAGGGTCGGCCAAGAAAACACAACTCACAAGCCGACTCTGGCTCTCAGACTCCGCGAACCGCACTCCGTCTCCCGTCCGGGGCGCAAGCTCCAGGAAGGTCATGAAGAAGCGCGAAACGAACCGCGTGTAGCCTACTGTACCCTTATGCTGCGTTCAAAACAACTCGGAAGTCGGAAAAAAAGCGAGGCTCGAGTTGTCAAAAATGAATTGAACGGCGTCGAACTCGGAAATTACAGGTCGGAAACTCGGGTATCATTTCAGAGCTCCGATTTTCCGACTTGACGTCACATTCACCGAAAAATGGCGGATGTGTAGTTTACTTTTAAGCAAATATGTAAGTTTTTCTGATTAAAATAGATATGTATGAAATCAATCATATTTCATGGATCACCTGATCGGTTTCGGTTGTTCTTCAGTGTCACGAAAAAAACTGGAAAGCGGCTGTCAGTGTTTTTCTTTAAACGCTCCGAGCATTTAAACACAACTCAGCGTCTTTGCAGCATCCATGTTTTTCCCACATTACGACTTCAAAGCATATGAACACATCGAAGTTGGAAGAACGATTTGCCGACTTGGGAACTCCGACCTTCCGACATCACATGAATGCAGCATTATTAGGACGGAATACTCCACCCACCAGCTCATGCTCGAGCCAATAGACTACGCAGCTGTTAGTGGTACTGATTACAGTTGTTGTTCCTTGAAGCTCAATGGACAGTAAATAACATTTGAAAGTACTTTGTTATCAATATTTGGTCCTTTGTACTGAATAAAAAGCAAGTTGATGTGGTTGAATTTATGCAACATTGTGATGTTGCACATTTAGTCCATGTTAATGTAATTTTACCAAGTCCAAGTGTTCAGTTCTCACTCAGCATAACACTACAGTTGTTCCTTGAAGCTCAATGGTCAGTAAAGAACATTTGAAAGTACTTTGTTATCAATATTTGGTCCTTTGTACTGAATAAAAAGCAAGTTGATGTGGTTGAATTTATGCAACATTGTGATGTTGCACATTTAGTCCATGTTAATGTAATTTTACCAAGTCCAAGTGTTCAGTTCTCACTCAGCATAACACTACAGTTGTTCCTTGAAGCTCAATGGCCCGTAAAGAACATTTGAAAGTACTTTGTTATCAATATTTGGTCCTTTGTACTGAATAAAAAGCAAGTTGTTTTTTGCATAAATCTTTTTTTATTTGCATTTCTTTCATAGGCAGTAGCTTCTTCTGTTTTGCCAAAGCCTTCTGACCCCCTTCCTCTTTTTCTGGACTTGGGACCAGCTTCTTTAACCTGTGTCAGTAACTTGCAGATTAAAAAAATAATTCATGCAAAAAAGCAGACTGGGAATGAAGCAAGCTAAGGGAGAAAGTCCTAAGTGAGGTGGGGTTAATACTAAAAAAACCATGCTACTAGCACAGGAAACAAGGACGGCGAGGCTAAGTCAAAAAGGACAGAGGAAAGCACACGGTCAGATAGGACATTTAACAGCACATGGTTGTAAGTAAAAGCATGATAAAAATAATACAACGACAGTGCAACAAAACCTACAAGAAATTGATTGGTATTAGAGACCCTCACAACTGGACATCAGATAAAAAAAAGTGACTAGGGGTAAAGTTATTTGACTAATTGACACTGCTTTTTGGCTAATCATTTGACTAATAGGTTTCAGAAGCCAACTCTAGCCCTGTATTATATATCAACATACAGTTGCAATCAAAATTAGTCAGCCCCCATTGCAAATTGAGTTTAATAGCAACATTTACAAACTTTCAGCTGTTTGTGATAGTTTAAACAAGAAAATTTTAATAGGCTCAAAATATTACATATTAATATATATTAATATTACATGTGGTTTCTCCAAATGTAACACAAAATGCCATTTTTAATAACTACTGCAGTCTCACAATTATTCAACCCCCCGAATAGAATCCCTCATAAGAGGATATTTGCAAATCAGATGTTGTCTCAAGCACACCTAAAACAGCTAATCAAGAGCTTCATTAATTGCCTCAGGTTTGCTTGAGATGGAACACATCAAATACTTGCACTCGCTAGGGGTTTGTTGACAGTGACATTTGATTACATATTAGAAATATGGCTGTCCAAAGGATTGTCCAAAAAGCTAATAGTGCCAGGCAATGATTGCCTCCACTAACAAGGAAAGGGATACAAAAAGGTAGCACAGCCACTGAATTTTTGTAGAGATACAGTTGGAAGCATAGTTCGAAGTTAAAGGAAGAGTGGCTACAGTCCCAGGATGTGGCAGAAAGCAGAAGCTATCAATGGCTGCCACCAGACTCCTGAGGAGACAGTTGGTCAAAAACCCTCAAGTGACTGCAGGAGACCCGCAGCAAGACTTGAAGGCAGGAGGCACTAAGGTTTCAGTTTGCATAGTATGGCGCATAGTAAACATTGAAGGTCTCCAAGACTTACACCACAACTGATCCAAAAGCACAAGCTCCAGTATGCTCAAAACCATATATAAATGGTATATAAAATGGTAAAAACTTCTATGGGATAACCTGAAGCAGCAGCTAGCCAAGCTGCGTCGGGCAGAACGAATCAGGAGACGAAGGAAGCGGAAGGAAAAGGGAAGAAAGGACTTCTTCAAAGACCTGTTCAAGTATGCCCGCCAGCTGTTGGATGAAAAGTGAAGCGGGAAGCTGATCATCTCCAAAGATGACCTGGAACGACACAGCAAGGGCCAGTACACGGATGCAGCCAAAGACACACCACTTGGCGCACCTGGCTATGTGCCACGTCCAAGCCCCCCGAGGACTCCGTTCGACACCTCCCCACCCAGGCTAGGTGAGATTAGAGAGGTCCTCAGAAAGGCCAGATCAGCCTCGGCACCAGGACCGAACGGGCTCTCTTTTAAGTTGTACAAGAACTGTCCACAGGTGAAGAAGACCTCATGGAAGCTCATGAAGGTTGTGTGGAAGAAGCAATCCATTCCAGCTGAGTGGCAAGAAGCAGTCGGATTTTTTATTCCTAAGGAGCAGAATTCCACTACCATCGGCCAGTTCAGAAGCATTGCCTTGCTGAAAATGGAAGAGAAAGTCTTCTTCTCAGTCCTGGTAGGAAGGATGACTAGCTTCCTTAGCACCAACAATTACATTGACACAAGCTGTCAAAAGGCTGGGCTCCCAGGTTTCCCAGGATGCATTGAGCATTCATCTATGATCTGGGAGCAGATACAACGCGCCAAAAGGGAGAAGAGTGATCTTCATGTGGTGTGGCTTGACCTGGCCAATGCATATGGCTCAGGACCGCACAAGCTGGTCGAGTTCTCACTGGAATTCTTTCACATTCCAGCTTGTGTTACCACCATCATAGCCAAGTACTTCAGCAATCTGCGCATGTGCTTCTCTTGTGATGGATTCACACCAGGCTGGCAGCAGTTGGAAGACGGCATCGCTATGGGTTGTTCAATCTCCCCAGTTCTCTTCGTGGCAGCGTTTGAGGTCATCCTAATAGGGGCAAGACAAGTCGCCAGAGGGCTTAGATCACCATCAGGAGGAAGACACCCTGCACTGAGAGGGTACGTGGATGATGTGGCAACCCTCCTACAGACCGCTAAATGCATAGCACGTCTCCTCAAGTGCCTTGACGAGCTGACAATGTGGGCGAGAATGAAGATCAAGCCCTTAAAGTCCAGGAGTCTGTCGATTAGGAAAGGGGTGAAGAACGACAGGACAGTTTTCACTGCTGGAGGGGAGAAGATACCTTTACTGACATAGCAACCCAGGGAGTACACAGCCGACCTGTCTGATTGGCAGATGGGGAAGTTGGCCCAGAGGCAGCTGGGAGAGGGGCTCACAAAGATCAACAGTAGCCAGCTCCCTGGGAAACTGAAGGTGTGGTGCTATCACTTCACTCTCTTCCAGCGTGTAATGTGGCATCGCCAACTCCTATATCAGGAAGTGGTTGGGTCTTCCCCACTGCTTCTCTGACACAGGCCTTTTTGGCAAGAATGCCTTACAGCTCCCACTGAAGTCCATAAACCTTGGATACAAACAGGAGAAGACCCATCTTGTATTTGAGTTGAGGGAGTCCATGGATGAAGCGGTGAGAGGTGCAGGGGTGACTGTCCATACAGGGCGTAAATGGAAGGCCCAGGAAGAGGTGGACCAAGCCATCAGCAGGCTGGAACACTAGGAAGTCCTGGGGAGAGTCCAACACAATCGGGCAGGGCTGGGCTTTGGAGAGCCAGTCCAGTTTTGCTCCAAAGCCACATGGGAGCAGAGGAAGACCATGTGGAAGAGGTCTCACGAGTGGAGCAGGACCGGTACCTCATCAAACCTGTGTCCCAGGGGAGACAAGGAGCATGGACCTGCTGGGAAGAGACAACCAACAGGGTCCTGACCTGGGCAGACATTTGGCGGACCCCACAGTCACGGCTCAGCTTCCTCGTGAGGGCAGCATATGACACGCTTCCTTGTCTTCGAAACCTCTCCCAATGGTTTGGAGGTGAGGAAAAGTGCCCACTATGTGGCAAAGTGAGTGCAGGACTCCAGCACATCCTGGCAGGGTGCAGTGTTGCGTTTTCGCAGGGCCGCCTCAGGTGGCGGCACAACCAGGTGCTGAGGAGATTGGCAGAGCAGTTGGAGAGATGTAGGGTGGATGCAAACAACTCCCCAGATTCTCGGTGGCAGACATCCCGTTTGTCAGAGCAGGAGAGGCTGTCAGAATTTGACACCTTTGGCAGGAAGACCAACACCCCTGCTTACTCCTGGGAGTAAATGGGAGATGTGCATTGATCTGGGCACCCAGCTTGTCTTTTCGACTGTGATCACGCAGACCACATTAAGACCAGACATCGTGATGTGGTCCACAGCTGCCAAGAAGGTCCTCATCATCGAGCTTACCGTGCCACGGGAGGAGGGAATACCATCAGCTTATGAATTCAAGCAGCTCAAGTACTCCGATTTAGCAACAGAGTGCAGAGAGGGAGGCTGGGCTGCAACCATCCACCCTGTAGAAGTCGAATGCAGGAGCTTTGTGGGGAAGTCGGGAATCCAGCTTCTCCAGCTTGCCGGAATGTCTCGGGCAAGCTTGAAGAGGGCAATCAAGGAGCTGGCGGAGAAGGCGAGTTACTGGTTGTGGCTTTGGAGGAAGGATAGGAGTTGGGGCACAACACCCCGATGAGGACAGCTGCAGGGGGTGGCGGGGAGACGTCCCCATTCAAGCCACTGTCGCTAGCAAATTGTCAAGTTTTTGGTGATATTTTGAGGCCAGTGACCTTGAAAAAAGAGGCCAAGGTCACCTTTAGGCATGTCATTTGTGGGCCTTTATGAGATGCATGTCCAGTAAAAATTAGGAGCCTGTAATTGAAATAGTTGATGAGATACAGCAAAATGTCGAAGTTTTTGGTGATATTTTTAGGCCAGTGACCTTGAAAAAATAGGCTAAGGTCACCTTTAGGCATGTCATTTGTGAGGCTTTATGAGATGCATGTCCAGTAAAAATTAGGAGTCTGTAACTGAAACCGTTGATGAGATAAAGCAAAATGTGTTGACAGACGCACGCACGCACGCATGGACGGAGCCGGATACCATAGCTCCCGCACCGCAAGCGGCGGGAGCTAATAATCCACAGAAGTTTGGGGATATTGTTCGGTGGAGTGATGAAACAAAACTGGAATATTTCGGGCTTATGAACCAGTGGTATGTCTGCAGGAGGAAGAAAGAAGCATATGCTGAAAAGTACACCCTGCCTACAATGAAGAATTGTGGGGGCTTTTTGATGCTCTGCGGCTGCCTAGCTTCCTCTGGCAATGGAAACCTGCACCGTGTGTGGAGTTCAAGATGGATTCATTGAAGTACCAGGATATTCAAGGAGAAAATGTCATGCCGTCGGTAGGGCAGATGATGCTTGGGCATCATTGGACCTTTCAAAAGGACAATGATCCTAAGCGTACCTCAACATCCACCAAGGCTTGGTTTCAGAAGAAGTCTGGGAAGATTCTAGAGTGCCCATCAAAGTTGCCTCACTTGAGCCCCATAAACAATCTCTGGTAGGATTTGAAGAAGGTAGTTGCAGCATGCAAACTCTAGAAAATTGGTGAACTGGAGGCCATTGTCCATGAGGACTGGGCTAAGATTCCTTGGGAATGCTGCCAGAAGCTGACATATGCCTATGCATCACATTTCCAGCAGGTCATAGTGGCAAAAGGGTGCTCTACTAAGTATTGAAGATAAATAATAATAAAAATATTAATCAAAAGTTACATTTATATAGCGCCTTTCTCAAACCCAAGGCGCTTAAGATGCTTGTCATGAAGGGGTTGAATAATTTTGAGCCTGGAGTAGTCATTAAAAATCGTATTTTGTGTTGAATTTGGAGAAGCCACTTGTAATATCTGTTGTGTTGAACCATTTAAATTGTTCTTTTTTGATTGTTCATTGCAAACAGCTGAAAGTTTGTAAATTTTGCCAGTAAACCTAATTTGCAATGGGGGTTGAATAATTTTGATTGCAACTGTATTTACAACATCACATTTCAACATATTTACAACAGGAATAAGTTCCATAGAAGGATTTATAACATAATTTCCATGACAAAAATGTTTTTAAGTAACTTAGCTATTGTTCAGTATTATAGTGTCATTCATATTTCTGGAATATGTGTTGTTAGCATTGTAATGTCACTGATTTACTCATCATCGGCGATCATGAAGTATTCCTTGGCTGATGGAGCACCGCTGTAAGGCTGAGCACTGATGTGACCAAGTCCGAGGGTGGTGATGCCGTGCATACTCTGGATACCAGTGATGGAGTGGGCACCTTGCCAAAGGTCATCCAGCTTCTTCTTCCAGTCCAGGACAGCTTCTTTGCTGATATAGAGGACAGTGGAACTATCTGGGTGGCTGGGTGCTAGCTGGGTGTACTCGAGGGCATTGTTGACTATGGCTTTTCTGGACCGTATCAGGGTGACGACCAGCCTCTTGATGACTGCGCCAATGCCATCTACAGCTCCCTTGCCAAGGGACGTAGCCAGGAAATGCCACCTCACCAGGATCCCCTTCCTCTCCAGCAGGCTTGTGATGTACATAACCAGGAGCTTGTTCTTGAAGTGTTGTGTGGCCCCGGCGCTGATGATGTCCAGTTCGGTGATGCCGGCTGGGAGCTTGGAGAGTAGTTTATCCACCACGTGGCAGATGAAGTTGGTGGCAGCATACTTATCATGGGACAGGTAGTCTGACACCACACCGAAGGAGAAGGTACCGGATGCTGTCCAACTAACTGCAGTGAAGAGTGCTGTTTGGGTGTGTGACTAGTGAGTGCTCTGAACTTTGTCGTGGTGGATGATGGACGGGTTTTCTGAGAAGTCAATCTGGAGCACTGCCTGGTTGGGTCGAGGGTTGGAGTACAGGTCCTGGAAGGTTCTGGCCTGCCGGTCCTTAACAAAGCAGTGGATCTTGAAGCTGGGGAGTCTGGTGGAGAGGTTCTTGAGGACATGAGACACGGTACCATCACGAGTCAGCTTGTCAAGTCTGCCGTCGTCGCCCTTAGCCCTTATACCAGGATACTGGATTGCCAAGCTGAAGGTCACTGATCTGCACTGATAGCTTGTTGAAGGTTACTCTGTCTGAACAGGTTGCACACTTCCCATACATACAAGCCTCAGAAGACTTGTCACAGACAATAATCTCTAAGAGTTCATGGTAGTCAGCTGGCAGGCACTTGAAGTGGCGGATGGACTGGAGCAGCAGGTTCAGGTTCTCATGGCGGACACACGCAGACGTTGTGGGGAATGTTGTCTCTGAAGGGGACTACATCTGGCCGCAGGCGCTGGAAGGAGGTCAGGCTGATGGTGTCATCAGGGAACTCCTGCTTGTAGAGGTTGTAGGCCTCCCGGATGGTCATCACTAGGTAGCGCTGCTCTGTCACCTTCTCACTGTCCTGGATCACGGTGATGTAGTCCTTGCAACCAGGGGCTGTCCAGTTGATGTCTTGACGAAGGTAGAAGTCCGTGACTCTGGAACGGACCTCATCTGGAACTCTGTTGTGTGCTGATTTAGGTGGAGTAGGCGGCACAGGGTCACTGACAGGCACTGTTTTCTGCTTGACGATCTCCTTGATGACTGCTTGGCGCTTTCTTGGAGACTTTGGAAGATGACTGGAGATTCTACGGACTGCACGGGTCTGACTGGAAGTGTTGCTGCAGACAGGAGTACCCAGACGACGCTGCTCAGCAAGCTGTGCTTCCTTCTTGGCTGCTCTGTTTGGCTACACATTCTCTGGTCTTGACACGGACAGCTTCAGGATCTCTGGCTTTGGCTGCTCTGTTTCGGTCTGAGACAACAGCTTTCCAGGCATCAGGGTTTTCAGCCTTCTTGTGTTCTTTGTAACACCTGGTCCTCTCAGCTGCACTGAGAACCATTCTGGAACTTGGAGATGACTTGTGGACAGTAGTAATGTTAAGCAATGTTGTTGTAGTACTTGTATTGAGAGCAATTGGAATGTGACAACTGGTAGTCCAGGAGGGGTATTTAAGGGCCCCTGAGAGAATCAACCAGCCAATCATCTTCTCCCAAATGAATCCGGCCTTCCCAGTTGACCCAATTTCCAAAAAAATCACAGCTGTCTAGTTCAAAGCTTTGAGTGGTGGCTTCATCTTGTTTGAAAAATGAAATGTACCACTAGGTGTAAATCATTGTATCCCCGGACGGAGTGTCCTGGGGTACTATGGATTTGCGGTCGTCCCACGTCCACATCCGCCTCCGTAGAGATTTATTGTGAACGCTCTACAGACTGCAATTCTTATCCGATCCTTTTGATATTTCACATGCACGTTGATAGTGGTTAGAGGATGAAGCCTATCGATTTTGGTTGAGTTTCGTCGTGCGGTGTCCGGAATATTCCCAAAAAACCAACAAAAATTTTTCCATTGGAAACAAATGGGAGTTGGGTTTTCATTGCTAGAGTGCGTGATGTCACACCTAGAAAAAAATACTTTTCATATCACTATAACTTCCACAAAGTTGAATTCCTCTTCATGAAATTTCACAAAAACATAGGCAAATTTGTTGTCACTGCACTGTAGTTTTTGTAGTGCAGAAGTACATAGTTTTGACTCAGGGAACAGTCAAAGGATATGAGGCGCGTCGAATTTTTCAATCTTTTCCATATGAAAATCACCCAAAAATTTTTGGGAGAACAGCAAACAGAGTTTTTAGATCGCTGTAATTTCAACATTATATCACTCAGAGAAATAAAAAAGACATCCCCGCACTCAAAGTCTCGTGCCTTGAATGATGTGGTTACATTGGTGACAGGATGAACTTTTTTTGCGTTAGAAGCAGGAGTTTGTGGTGTGCGTCTGTGATTGGCTGATTTGATATCTAACAGCTCAGCTGAGTTTCCATGGAGATGATTTGGTTAGAATAGGTCCGCGTTCGAAATCTACACTCACTGCCTATGTAGGGCATTATGTTGTGACTGCTCTACATTGAAAACAATATAAAGGTAGTGAGTAAGCGAGTGGACAAGCAAACATTCCGTGTGTCATCATCAGAACATAGTTAAACTAGCCAGCGATTTTGCAGTTATTGAAATTCGCCCGATGCTACGAATTCCCAATCTTAAAAAGGTAACCTAGCTAATTTTCCAGGCTGTTTATTTTTATTGGCAGGTCTAAGCTAATTCAGCACCGTTTTAAAACGTTACTTTCTGTGTCAAACAATCAAACACAAAAAAGCATTCGATAGAAATGTAACGTTAAAAAGAGAAACATATGTTCCTGAATGCGATATGCCACTGTTTGCAGTCTACCTTAAATGGAATTACTGCTTAGCAAAGCTAGTGTTTCCCTAACGCAACATTCATTAGCAAGCGTAATGTCTTCACTAATTACAATACAGGCTCGCTAAGTCATCAGCATCTGTTTGCCAGCGTTACCATTAAGTTAAACTAAACCTCCGAGGAATATTCGCGCAGATAACTTTATAGCTCTCTGTCCACCAGCTGCCTCTGCTAGCAACAGGAGCTCTATTCCCCGTAGCTCTTTGCATAGTGCATCAGCAAATGCGGATATGTATTTAGTCTGTTAATTTCGTTAAATATTTGAAATATTCTCAATCCTTCACAACTCTCTCATACTTTATGTTTTGTTAACTGTGTTCTATTCTTGTAAAAAAAAAAAATCATATAAACAAATCAAATAGCCTGTCATGCCGTACATAATTTACGAAGAATAATGAGTGCATGAATAAATGAACTGAAGTAGTTTTATTTGCATCAAGAGAATTTACAAAGAACTAATGTGGAATCACAGTGAAATACAATTGAAATAAGATTTGTACTGTTTCGCGATTTTTGTGGTCACTGGTTTCAACGGTGATTTTTATGGCTTGAGTCCGTATGTGCGAGTGTTTCTTATATATACACGTTACGGTCCGATCCATAACCTGTCTGGGCAGATGCCAGCGGACATGGAGCTGCTCGATTTATGCACGCATTTGTACTATTCGCACTAGATGGCAAACCCGGATCAGTTATTGAATTTTCATCAGCAAGACTACCTCGAACACAGTTCAGAATATTGGCGAGTTCAGTCCCAACCCTGTTTTTCAACAGTTGCATAAATTAAACTCCTCAGCTAAGCCTCATGTGCAAACTGCTCAATATACTTGCCCATACTATCTATCCAGCAATTCCAAAAATGATTTCTTGTGACTGAAAAATTCGTTGTCCTCTGTAGTAACCACTTCATTTATACAGAGCCAATGGTATTCAAATTTGTAGTTCAGAATGATTGGTTTTCTGAAGCAAAAATTTGACATCATATTGATACTGTTCTTCTTCTATCACTATCATCTACCTTCTATCGTTTCCCTCATGCAGAGTTAGTTCTGGACCAGGACACAGACGCGCGACGACCGCAAATCCATAGTACCCCAATGCCTTTTTGTGAGAAAAAGTCACTATCTAGTCTTCTTAATTCTTCCTAGTTTGCAGCTTGGTCTAAGTGCAATTAAATAATAAGCCACGAAATCTGCTTAACCTTTGAGGGGTGGCTTCATTAAAATTAATAAATTGATAAATAAATTTCAATAAATTTATTAAGATATTCATGCCTGTAACAATTACTAACTGAATATTTCAAAACAAATGTAATTAAATAATAATATTCTGCTTTAGTTATTTTAATTAGTCACAATGTAACTGCACCAAACTCAATGACGCCAAAAACTCTTTTTTTGAAAATAAAAAAAAAAAAAATCATCCAACATTTTTCCTTGTAGAATAAAGCCTTTTTTCTGAGAATATGTCACCTGTCAAGCAAAAAGGGTACTATCCAACCAAAACATGGATTTTGAGATTTTTACTTTAGCAATCAGTGATACTGAAGTGCAGAGGTGAGCTAATTTCACCAACAGCTGCTTCTTTCGGTCTGAAATGAATTTGAATCTGACCTTTTGAACTCTGCTTTTCTATTTAAGCGATTATCTCAAAAACTACTTCCTGGAGGATAGTATCCTTTTCGCGTGACAGGTCACATGGATTTTTTTTCTCAAATTTAAATATTGAAAATTTAAAAAATAATTTTTTGCGCGTCACTGTTACATGTACATCTTTTGGCGACCCTTTATCTTTAAGTGACCTAAAATAAATATTTGAAGAAGAATTTTGACATAAAACCTCATTGTAGTGTTTAGGCTATATATAAGTAGTAGAAAATCAATAGAAATGACTCAGATTATTATATCATGGTGCTCGTGTATAAAAATTACTTGATATCAAAATAATACGTTTGAGACGTCCTGTAAAATCACAAAGCATTAACTTTGCCCCCCTGTGAAATCTGAAATAATTATGATATTCAAATTTTTTTTTTTGTTTCAGGAGCTTTAAGATGTGTACTTTAAGAAAATATAATCATTTTGGCATCTATTTAATTTTAATTTTTTACCCCTAATGTGCAGTTTGGCTGACTTTGGCCCTGGAATGCTTTTTGCCTTCTCCATTTCTGACTCAGTTCCCGCTGGAGTCAGGACCAGTTACATTCCACATACTTCCCCCGACTTATTTTGAACATTCCCCTTATCCCGAACACAAACTAAATTGGGACACTCACAAAACTGCATTGCATGGTCATTATATATAAATAATTAAGAAATCAATGAATTCCGTTGCCCTAAAAGTAACGTGGGAAAAAGATTTGGACATTTCTATCGAAGAACAAGATTGTGTTAAAATTATTGGTATTAACATGTCTCATGAGACATCAGAATAAGACTAATACAGTTCAAAATTCTCCACCGATACTACTGGTACCCTAGCAGGTTATTTAGATTAGGGCTGAGAGACACCCCACAATGCTGGAGATGTAACAGGGTGACAGGGGATCTAGTACATTCACTGTGGTCACGCCCAAAGGTGCGGGCCTTTTGGATTAGGATTCATAATTATATCTCAGAGATGGCAGGGATAGACTACAAACTCTGTCCCGAACTATACATATTACGGAACCCTAAAGTCATCAACCACATGGTAAAACCTTTAGCTAACTGGGTCCAGACAAGCATGATTGGGAAACAGATAATTATGAGAAAGTGGGAGGATGCTGTGGGCCCATTATTTCAGGAATGGGTCTCAGAACTAGGTAAGGTGGTGGCATTTGAGAGAATATCATACAGTCTGATGAATGATAAATGGGGAAAGTTTCTGCAATTTCACTCATTACACGGGACCTGGTCCATTTCCAGTTTTTTTTTTTTTTTCTGTTTGCTTGTCTGTTTATTTTTCTTATTGTCTTCCAACGTTCTTATTGTCAATGTAGTGTGTGTGTGTGTGTGTGTGTGTGTGTGTGTGTGTGTGTGTGTATTTTTTTTTTTTTCTTTTCTTTTTGAACCTGCAACATTTGAATTTTTGATATAGGGAGGGAGATGTGGTGATAGCGCTTCACAGGTGAGCATACAGACATTAAAATATGGACATTATTTCAGTTTTTAAGGATTATGATCCCTCATGCAGCAGTGGTACAGTGGACATTGGACAAACCCCTATGCTGAAATTCCTACCTCAGCCACACCAACACTACCTTGGGCTCTTTGTTTTGTTTTGTTTTGTTTTGTTGCATTTGTTGTGTTTCTTTTAGGTAATTGTGCCCACTGCTGTTTTGTTCTTTTTATGGCTGGAGGTGGTTTGTTCTTGTATTGTAAAAACAAAATCATAATAAAAACTTAAGTCTTAAAAAAAAGAAATCAATGAATTCATAAATCAACAATATTTAAATAAAAAATATTTTAGTGGGTGGGTGGGTCAGTGCACAATGTGGATGGGTCAGTGCCGCCTTGGCCCAATACTGACTACACCCCTGCTTCAGCCACTAGATATGTGATCGGCCATTCTCTGAAATATGAGCCTGGAAGGGCACATTTTCAAATAAGCTCCATCAAATAACTAGTGCATTTGTTTCTAACAACTATTATTCTAGGTAAAGTGCCCCTTCCATACATATCCTAACATTTTGTGTTAATCCCCAATGCCCTGCCATCATATTCATACCATAATTTGTGAGAAAAGTGCCTTGGCTCGCTTATTTGATGACCTTTTTAGCATCACTGAAAGGCAGTCTGAGAAGACGGTCGAGTTCCCTCATGAATATCCGGCGTTTAAATGAGCTTCGCGCTGATTGGATAGTTCAGCTACATTTGTGGATATTCAATACATAAACAGCCCCAAGGCCCTACTGGCCCATTGCCTAGCAAGCTACAACCATAGACGGTGAAAGACAACAGATTTTACAGGTAGCATCGTTAGACTTCAGCGAAGCAATGGCTACACAAAGTTCACAAATATTGCCTAATATATATATATGACCCCGAATCTGAAGAGGAGTCCGATGCAATGCAGGAAATGCCATCAACACGTCTAACAATGGATGTTTCAGAGTGGTAATTTTACTAGTATATGTAACAAATTAGACGAAATGTCTCGCAGCCCTCTCGATTGCAGAGCTGCCAACTCTGGCCGTGATATACTTGCTGCTTGATCGAGCGTACATGTCGGATCGCGTCTGTGCCGGTGTGTGCATGTACTTGTTGCAGCACTACACAGCCAAAACGCACAATACCGGCGGTCTCCACTTGGGGCAGACAACAAAAAATAAGATCCGTCAATTTGTCCTCAGAACTCTCCATCATCGGATTCTGTCTGTCTGTTCCGGTCTGGTCACAGTGTTTATTCGCACGAGCGCCTCCAGCGGTCATGTCAATATTGCAACTTGCGCACGCGTCGCAGTTCCTCGCGTCAAAATGTGCGACCGGCCACGTCCGACGCCTCAAACCGACGTAGGTAACGCGTGGCAGCCATGATGCGCTCGCGTTCGCGTTGTTTGCAGCAAGTATATCACGGCCCTAACACCATGTCCTAACTGGATGCGACGCGAGCGAGCGCTAGCTACAAAATCAGCTGTTTTCTATTGGAATGTCCTAACTGGCCGCGCGCGATGCAGCGCGACGCGACGCCCCGTTTAGAGCCCTGACGCCCGGTTTCTATTTTAACTGTCGCTCGCGTCATGTTGACAGCACCATGGATGAGGAGCAGCTAATTCATTTGGTTGAAATGAGGAGCTAATAACAACCAACTTGCTGTTGGCTAGATTATATGCCAAGAAACCTCTAAATATCACAATATTGAACTTGTTTTCTGTTTAAAAAGTACAAACGTAGGAAGCAAGTACTCACCCATCTTTCAACCGAGTAGTTACGTCTCCAGTCTGATGTCGAGTGCACAGCTGATGTGTTTCCATGACAACAGACGCACATATTCAACAGATTCAGTGTGGACGGAGAGCGTCAGATGTGACGCGATTGTCGGACCCTCGCTTGCGTCGCATTCAGTTAGGACACAGGTGTAAGTCCCCTTCCCCTGTGCTGTTCCTCCTCATTTACCGACCACCAAAACCAAACTCATCATTCATCCCCAAGATGTCAAATCTTCTCACAACTTTCTGCACGTCCTCTGCTGATGTCATCATTTTAGGTGACATGAACATTCATGTTGACACCCCCTCCTGCTGCTTTGCAACAGAATTTCTCCAACTGCTGGACTGCTTTAATCTAAAGCAACTTGTTGATGTCCCCACACACACCAGGGGGCACACCTTGGACTTGGTTATCACAAACTCCGCCCCTCTCATCAACCTGCAGGTGTATGACCTAGGTGTGTCAGATCACATGGCCATTTTTATGGAGTTGCCATCCTCTTCCAGGCTTTCAAAGCCCAAATGAAATATCTGTTTCAGGAACCTGAAAAACATTAACCCAGAACTCTTGGCAGCAGACTTTAAACATCTTTCCACACATTTTGCATCAGCCGACGAAGCAGTGGACTATTACAACAGCCATCTCAGTAACCTCCTGGACCTTCAAGCCCCTGTTAAAACCAGATCAGTCACCTTCTCCTGTTCAGTGACGTGGTTTACAGATGGGCTTCAGAAGATGAAGGCAGCCGGGTCCTTGAGCGGCGCGACAAAGCCTCTGGCCTTACTGTCCACAAACAAATTTACCAGGAGCACCAACACAATTATGCAAAGTCCCTCAAAGAAGCAAGGTCACAGTTTTACTCCAATGCCATCCGTAATAGTCCAGGAAACTCCAAGAAGCTCTTCTCCACTGTCAGCCATCTTCTCAAACTACAATCGCCCCCACTCACAGCCACTACAGAAGAGCAGTGCAATCACTTCATGGACTTTTTCACATCAAAAATTGAAAATATCCGCTCTGCCCTTTCTGATTCTCCCACCCAAACTGTTTTCCCAACATCTACCATCTCCCAACCCCAAAAGTGTTTTCCTGAGGTTTCTTCAGAGGAGGTGCAGGACATTATCATGAAGATGAAATCCTCCACCTGTGCCCTGGACCCTCTCCCAACCTCCCTAGTTAAAACTCATATTACCATCTTAAGCCCCGGATCACCTCCGTTATAAATCACTCTCTCCAATCTGGTCACGTTCCCTCTGCCTTAAAAAAATGCTATAAATGCTTTTTGACCACTGCTCAAAAAACACACCCTCGACCCAGAAGTCCTATCCAACTACAGGCCCATCTCCAATCTCCCCTTCATATCCAAAGTACTTGAGAAAGCACTTGCCACCCACCTTCAGGACCACCTCAAACTTAACAACCTGTACGAAAAATTCCAGTCCGGTTTCCGTTCCGCCCACAGCACAGAAACTGCACACGTTAGAGTCACAAACGACCTCCTCAAGTCATCCGATGCTGGCTCTCCCTCCCTTCTCATCCTTCTGGACTTATCTGCTGCTTCTGACACAGTCGACCATGAGATTCTGTTAAACGGGCTCCACCTCACCACTGGACTCACTGACACTGCCCTCAGGTGGTTCCAGTCATACCTCGCAAACCAGACAGAATACATCTCTCTTGGTCACTCCCATTCATATTCGCATACAGTCACCTGCGGGGTCCCCCTGGGGTCAGTCCTTGGCCCCCTACTGTGCATCCTCTACGTCATCCCCCTTGGTCAGGTCATTAGCGGTCATGGACTTTCACTGTTACGCCACTGATACACAGCTCTATGTCAATGCCGCAGCTGCAACCCCTCCCTCATCATCATCGTCATCCCCATCAGAACTCACCACCTGCCTGGAGGAGATAAGGGCATGGATGGAGCATAAATTCCTCCAACTCAACAGTTCAAAAACCGAAGCCATCCTGGTCGAAACCCCTCACCAGACCCAATTATCATCTCATCCATAACCAGCATCACCTTCTCTGGCTCTAATATCCCTCTCTCATCAGCAGTCACAAATCTGTGTTATAATGGCCCCCATCTCACTTTTGAATCCCACATCAACCACATCTGCAAGACCTCCTTCTATCACCTCCGCAATATTTCCAAAATCCGCCCCCTTCTCTCCCTCTTAGATGCCGAAAAGCTGGTTCATGCCTTTATCTCCTCCAGGCTGGACTACTGCAATGCACTTCTCATCGGGATCCCTAGCAAGAGCCTGCAGAGGCTCCAATACATCCAGAACTCTGCCGCTAGGATCCAGATGAGAGTGGCAAACATGATCATATCACCCCCATCCTCCACTCACTCCACTGGCTTCCCATTTCCACCAGGATTGAGTACAAGGTTTCCCTCCTCACACACCAATGCATCCATGGACATGCCCCCACCTACCTCAAAGAACTTCTAAACCCCCAAAAAACAACAGGCTCCCTCCGCTCCACTGATTCAAACCTCCTCTTCACCCCCAGAACCAGACTCAGGACCATGAGAGATAGGGCCTTCTGTGCTGCTGCTCCACGCCTGTGGAACGCCCTCCCTGACACCTTGAGGGCACCACAATTTGCTGACTTTTTTAAAAAGGACTTAAAGACATTTCTATTTCGCAAAACTTTTTGTGCCCCCTCTTAGATTCTTCACTTAAACTTTTAATCCTCTCTTAAAACCGCTTATCTTGTTTTTATTTTTTTTCTTTAATTAGATGTTGTTCTTGTTTCAACCTATATCCTGTTTTTTATATCCCTTTATTGTGATGTTTCTTTGTTTTTAACGTGTAGCCCTTTGAGATCCTTGGATGCAAAGGGTACTACAAATAAAATGTATTATTATTATTAGTGGGGGCGCTGTACTCTATGAATATACAAGACAGCCTGTGGAGGCCAGATGGTTGCAGATAGAGATTACGTTTGTATTATTGACATATAGGAAGTCATATATGACCTATATTTTGGCATTAAATTTGACCACGATGACTTAGAAAGGTCAAAATCAAGGTCAGTGAAAATATTAGCAATGTTAAAAGGTATGACTTGAAATTTCAAAAAATTATTTCTCAAAAACTGTCATAACTTTTTTTTTTTTTTTTTTTGTAAATATGGTAATCAACTCACCTTGATACACTTCAGCTGTATTCCAAAAGCTAGGATTGTTCACTTCAAAGTGCGCATAATAAGGGCCACACCTACCGTAGCCATATTGAAGGGCATTCCAATCAAAAGTGTGCAAAACTCATTCCTTCAAAGGGCCCTACAAAATGGCCATTCACGAAGTGAGCAAGCGATGGTCACTTTGCTCCCACAATGCTGTGCGACGACCTGCGCCTAGTGATGTGTGTGATTCAGCAAGAAAATGACAACAATGGTGGCTAATAGCTTGCTAGTGCACTGACAGCTGACTAACCTAGCTTGTTGGCTTACAACAGTTGACTAACACTAGTTGTGTCGTTTTTTATTTTTACCCGTGGCTATTTGTCGCATTATGAAAGCTATGCGGTTGATAATTAAGTTACTGTGAAACCGATAAATGGTCAGTGACTGCAGTTCTCCCGTTGACTGACTGCGTTTGTTTACATTTGCTCCAGCAGAAACCGGTAGCCGCAAAATATGTCAGACATTCCAATTGACCGTTCCTTGGAAACCCTACTCTCTACTGCCCTTCAGGGTTTTCACTACGAAGGGAAATGACTTTGCAGGGTGTAGGGCGTAGGGATTAGCCCTATGGAATGGAGTACAACCTTTATGTACAGTGCGAATGCCATTTTGATTGAATCAAAGGAAGTGGTCTAGTGGGGGTGCTGTACTTTTAACATTGGGTCTTATGGAGAGTGGGCAAAATCATCTTTGGAAGCTAAATGGTTGCAGATAGAGATTAAGTTCAGTTCCCATTTCGTCTGCGGAGATTCAGGTCATGTCTTTTCTTACTTCCAGGCTCTCCTGACTGCAGTAACATCGCCCCACATCGAAATCCATGAGGGCACAGTGCTGCTGACTGTTCGCACCTGTTACAACATCTACCTGGCCAGCCGCAACCTGATCAATCAGACCACTGCCAAAGCCACCCTAACCCAGATGCTCAATGTCATCTTCACTCGCATGGAGACCCAGGCAGTATGTTTCTGCCACATATGAAATCTGGCCTACAGGCCCAATAACCTGTGCTACCTTTTATAATCTGTGTGCATGTCTCCCAGATACAGTGACGACAAAGAACTTTCTTGATTTGGCTCTGTGCTCAGCATTAGGCTTTGTACTGTACGTTCTGGATCCTTTGATTATGACTATGCATGGACATTGCTGGAACTTCTGAATGGTGAAACTTAAGTGTGTTTTTTACAGGTTATACATTTTTCTGTTTTCTTTAAAATGTTGTCATATAATCATTTTTGTTCTCAAGTGTCTCATGAAAATATTGTCGCAATTGTTTGCTGAAGATACCCCATGATTGAGCAGAGTGGTGTGGGTGTTACAAAATGAATCCGAGGAAGGTGGGTTCTCTCAGCTTCCTGTGGGCTCTCGCCAGGCTCTGGAGGCTCAGGAGCAGGAGAAGGAGCGACAACGTTTGCAGCAGCCGTCCCCCCTCCCCAGGCACCTATCTGCCTCCCCCAAAAACCAGAATGGATCACTTTCTCCTTCTACCAGCATTCATGAGACCAGCCCTTCCCCTGCCACCCCAGGTGACACCCCTGCAGACTCTCCTCTTCACGGGCGATCTGTCCCGGGGGGAGCTGAGGATGAGGGAGACTGTAAGGAACCTGGCCCAGATGGCCCAGCCCATCCACGTAAGTACTTTGGGGATGTGAGATCTCAGCAGAAACGTGGAAAATTGAATCATTCAACTCAAATTTCGCGCTTGAACAGTCTATTGCACGTTTTTTTCTTAAGCATCGAGAAATGATTAAGTTTGGAAAACGGGCACAAAATTGTTTGAATTTTAATATGGCAAGCCCTGAACAGCGATACCATTATGTAGCTGACTCTCTGGAGAGGCGTAGCTTCAGTTGCAGGTGGTGCTTTGAGAAAGTACTGTGTTGCAATATGCTTCAGGCATATTGCCTCAGCCAAGCTGCCAAGGAAGTATGCAAATCAGACAAGAAGTCAAAGCAAGCTGCAGCTGGATTAACGGTTTCCACTGTGGCGCCTACTTCCAAAAAGAGTTTCAGGAAGCTGTTGAGGCAGATACTGAGACACTCATTGCTTCTCACTGTAGCAGTGTAACAAAAAAAAAAAAAACTTGTCCAAAACGGTTGACTGTGTTGGGATTAGCAAAAATGGGAAAGACTTTAGTCCTTTTATTTGAAGACTTTATAACTTATGTGTGCATGATTGTGTTTTCATTATTGCTAGATGTGCATTTTCTTCACTATTATTTGTAATATGTGATGTGAGAGTATAATTTTTGTTTTGAATTCTTGAAAAGTAAAAATAAATTACTTCCATGTTTGAATACTTGAGTAACCTCATAATTAAAAAGTGGATATTTCATGAATAACCTCAGTAATGTTTTTGTGCTGAAAAGCCACCAGAATGCATGCAGTTGCATCGTCTATTAGACCCCATATCTTTTGGGGGAGCCTGTATTTTCCTCTTATCTCCAGACCCTGCTCACATCCCTGGTACTTGTATAGATGCGGTTGTTGTAATAGCAGTTGTTAATTTTGGTCCTCCTCCTTGAATGAATTGTCACAATTTAAAGTGCTGCTGACACACCCACAACAACTGTATGAAAATACATTCTATGCATTTCACTAAGGCCAAAATAAAAATAAAAGCCTTTCTAAACACAAGATTGTAGCTATATTATAAATTTAAAATTTTTCCGCCTTAAATTCCTTGCCAAGTTTGCCTTCTCAACGAAGAAGGCGGAAGTGACGAGACAGAGTGAAGTCCCGAATGGACTTAGTTCTTTTCTCCCGTTTCTCTATTGAGTGACCACTGACAAAAGCGAGCGATTTCAGTAGCTTTAAAATGCCTCGCAGGTGTGTTGTAGCTGGCTGTTCGAATGAAAAAGATGACTGTCGGAACATTAGTGTTCATGTGTTTCCACGAGACGCAAAGTTGAAACGTTCGTGGGCTAAGTTTGTGCAAACAAAGCGAGCTAAGTGGACAGCCACTAAATGGAGTTATGTATCCAGTGCCCATTTCTCACAGTACTGTTTATTTGTTTTGCTCCCAAAGTCGCGTTCTCTCTCACACAAACATGCACACACATAGTGCAATCATCAGCCTGACAGGCGAAAAAATTACCGCGGGCTGGACCTCGGGGACCTCATAGCTGGCTTCGGCGGTGGTAGACTTTACATATAGTTCTAAGACTGCCTGTGACACTTCTTGAACAACGGCAATGAAAAAAGTGGACAGCAAATACATGTATGACAGACTGGTGTGAAACTGAAAATGGCGTTTACACATATTCATATTTTTTAAAAGTAAAATCAGTCCAAGGGGCTGTATTAGTAAACACGACAGACCCGGCGATGGACTATTCCCGCTGGGATAGGACAGTGAGTCTTTTTCTGGGTGTTTCAATAAAAGGCCCGTCATCCTCCGTTCTAGTCGGACTGTCCGACTTTCTGGGACCACTCGAGAGTTGTCCAAAAATTTGGTCGGACAAAAGATATAACGCCAAAATTTGGCGTTATTGTTTGATGTTGTCTGGAAGCGCAGACAGCCCAAAATATTTCGAGAATGGAAAGACAGTATAATCAATGCTCACGAAACCAATATAGCTTACACCCAGAAACGGGGCTCTGTTAAATCCATGAATGAATTTTTCTAACAATTACACATAATTTATTAACAACATGTGAAGATTTCAGTTTTAAATCATTGGTACCGTTATCCTCCAGTGCGACAAAAAGTTGTGTTTTTATGCATGCTATGTGAACACTAATGGGACATTGCCTAAGGAGCGGTCTCAGCATGGTTCTCTGAGGTAATGAAACATCGTATTCGTGGTGCTTATGTGTGACTGAGAGTGGAGCTCTGCTTATCGCCCGTCTGCTGAACTCAATTTTGTAAAATGAGCGATCATGACGATATGAATGTTTTCCTGTCTTTTGTGTGATGAATAGCTTTGTTATGTTTCCAATCATAGTTTTAGCTCAGAGTGCACAGTGAACAAAGACTGGTTTTAATTAGCTAGACCGTATTCAGTTAATAGCCTACTGAAATTGAACGTGACAGCGATGTGCGCCGTTAATTTTGTCTGAATAGTAGTTAATGACGTACCTAATCAGAATTGGGTTTTTTGTTTTTTTTTTTCATTTAACGTTAACTTATTTTGAATATTTGAACGTCAAATAGCGAAGCAGTGCATCACTTTCATGAAAGTCGCTCTGGCTGCCCCCCTCGTTGTCCCCATCGGAAGCATACAGCTCAAACCTGTACGGCTGGTCACCAAATTCGGTTTGTATACCTTCCTCCCTGTCACTGTCAGAAATGTCCAGCTCATACGAACTCTCAGATGCGGATTATACGATATTTTCATCAGAGCTGCTTGTGTTCGAATCGCCGCCACATTCAGCCCTTATTATGATGTGGGTCGCCCCCATCGGGAGGGAGCCGAGAAGCTTCCCTCTGTGACGTCATGCCAATATGGCGAGGTTTTGGCCCAGACAATCCCTAGACCGGCGTTTGCGTTGTGCATTTTATTATGCCACCGACCTTGTTGGGGGCATTTTTCCCATTTATTATGCCACCGAACACTGCTCGGCGGAGTTTTTATGAGGGGGGTCATTATGTGATGCCTATCGATTTTCCGTCCGTCCGTCAAACGCCCTGTCGTCAAGCAGGCTTTTTCCTTTGTCGCGCTCTAACGTGAACACTGCTCGACGGAGGTTTATAATTTTTAGTGAGGTGAAGGGTCATACATAGGGGATGATGCCTATCGATTTTCAGCTCGCTCCGCCAAACAATATAGCCGCCACAGCAGGCATCTTGAAATCCTTTGTCGGGCTCGAACGTGAACACCGCTCCATGGAGGTTTATGATTTTTGTTGGGGTGAATGGTCGTACAAAGGGGACAATGCCTATCGATTTTGAGCTCCCTCTGCCAACCAATATGGCCGCCACAGCAGCCATCTTGAAATCCTTTGTCGCGCTCTAAGGTGAACACTGCTCGACGGAGGTTTATGATTTTTGGTGAGGTGAATGGTCATACATAGGGGATGATGCTTATCGATTTTCAGCTTGCTCCGCCAACCAATATGGCCACCACGGCAGGCATCTTCACATCCTTTGTCGCGCTCTAACGCGAATACCGCTCAACGTAGGTTTATGATTTTTGGTGGGGTGAATGGTCATACATGGGGGATGATGCCTATCGATTTTGAGCTCACTCCACCGACCAATATAGCTGCCACGGCAGCCATCTTGAAATCCTTTAACGCACTCGCTGGAGGTTTTTGCTTTTTGGTGACCTGAATGGTCATATATAGCAGATGATGCCTAACACTCGCTTTCTGTACATGTTCTTCAACTGTTTCAGTCGGGGGCATATGCCACGCCTTGCGTTGCTCTTGTTCATTCTACGCCTTTATAAAACCAGGAAACTGATTTTTTGACAGGAATTTTATATATCATTTAGCGAAGTTTTCAATAATATTCTTTACAGCCCATGTGTTAGGGCGTGTCAGCAGCACTTTAAATGCAGCTTCATTTGCCTGAAGGATATGTCAATATTTATGTGGGTTTTGTTCTATATGTTCCTGGAGTTCCAGACGTGGCAGAACCGGAACAAGACTGGCGGGTAGCTAAACCTGCTGTGGAAGAGCAGGAGGGCAGGGCTGAGGCAGAGGTTGAGGAGGGAGGGGAGGACGAACCAGGCTTTGTGGAAGCACCTGATGTTAAGGACCAACCAGAGCCAGAGACTGGGCAAGGTATTCGGACCATAAGATGAACCTATTTTCTAGCCACAAATAACTGCTTGGGAATATAGTCTGAGGAAAGCGTTCTTTGAGCTTATTATTCATACACGAGTGTCCCATTTGTTGATTTGCATAGCTGACCTATTCCTATCTATTTAAAATAGGATCTTTTCCAAGAGAGTCACAGCCCTCAGAAAAGATTAAATATCGAGCTTGCTGATGCATTCATTTTGCCTTCCCTCAGAGTTTTACATGAAAGCAGTGAAGCATTGTGTATGAGTCATATGGGGTTTTTGGACAGGAAGGGAATTTTTAATGTGTCGCAGATGCTGTCTCAGTTTGGTTTTACGTTTGAAAGGATTTTTAAACTTGCCTGAGCTGTAATGCCATGTGCTGCTCCGTAAAGATGTGCAGTGAACTTGACACTGCATTCTGCTGACCGGTTCTAAAAAATAGGAGATGCTCAACGTCACAAGACGCCAATTCATGGCCCCTGCCTTGTTATTACGTTGGACTTTTGGGCACCAAAATACTTTTGCTTACGTTATTTGCTCCGTGGCATGCGTGCTAGATGCTTCAGTGGGAAGGGATGCCTAGGCATGAAAATGGACTTTTAGTATTGGATTATCTTCTCAATTGTGGCTCAGTCCAAAAAATTATTCCCTAAAATGTTATTTTCAGTGCAAATTGCTGTCTTAATATGGATAGGTTACTTACAGTTTTGAGTAGACTTTATTGGGGAAATTAGCTTTTTAGCACCTGAGGTGAAGTTGCATATGTTGGCTTTGGTAACCAAAAAAAGTTTCTTAGGTTGTAGAGTAGGGCTGAACGCTTTATCGTTTTTTAATCAAAATCGTGATTTGAAACAATGCGATTATGCAATTGCAAAGGCTGCGATTTAAGACTACTGCTTTGCAGTGCTTCTAACTGACCCATGATCTGTTGCGTATACTATTTTTCAACTACATGCTGTCTGTCTTGAGCGACAGTCATGCCCACCAATCAGAAGCGGCATGCTACGCGTGTATGGCGGTAAATCCCTATCTTTATTCGAGAGCTTGGTATTTTGACTTGAGAGCAGACTTATCAATTTCATGCATAGATTTAGCAAAGTTTTCCCCCAAAATTCTGCTATCGTATTAAAATGGCCCCCGCTTGCGCTTAGGTATTTTCTCCTCGCGCACAAAACTGTCTGCGTGCTTGAAACATATCTGCTTGTACTCTGAACATTTCTGTTTGTGCTCAAATTTTTGCTCCTCACCAGCAATCACTGGTACAGCTAACTAGTTAGTGAAGTTAGGGCAAAAACAAATGACACCGCTTAATTATGACGATGGTTTTCAGGAAAAATTTTCTATTGATTACAGATTGTGCAATACTTGGGTGCTGCTGAGCCATAAGTGAAAGACCCACCTCCTTTAAAGTGTCCCTATTATGTGACTTTTCGTTGGTCATTCTTGCATTCTTGAATGTGTCATTGTAAAAAAAACTAATCCTAAGCGCTTCTTTCAGTACTGTTGCAGAAGAAGGAAAGTCAAAGGGGAGGTTAAGTGCATAAAGAATAAATACGGATCGCTGCTATATGATAACAAGGATATTGCGGATACCTTAAACAGTTTTTTTTGTTGAGAATTTTACCTCGGAGCAGGTTTTTATTCGGCCAGAGGGCATGTCCAACGCTCAAGATTATTTTGCGGAAATTGAGGTTAGGGATAGTGAAGTATTAGACAAGTTGCATAAACTAAAGGCAGATAAGGCGGCGGGTCCTGATGGCTTATATCCTAGAGTGCTCAGGGAAGTTAGTGAGATCATCTTTAAACCGCTCTCCGCTATCTTCAGACAGTCTTTAGAAACTGGAGAAATACCAAATGATTGGAAGCAGGGCAATATAATACCGATATATAAGAAAGGGGACCATACTGAGCCAGGAAATTACAGGCCAGTCAGTTTAACTTGCATTGCATGCAAAATACTGGAGCCTATCATAAAAGATGAGCTGGAATTATTTCTTGAACATAATAATATTTTGAGGGATAGCCAACATGGTTTCCGTAAGGGAAGGTCATGCCTGACAAACCTCCTGGAATTCTTTGAAGAGGGCACCAAGACTTATGATCAGAGCAGGGCTTATGACCCATGCTTGGATTTTCAGAAAGCATTTGATACAGTACCGCATACGAGACTAATTTTTAAAATGAGCTCCATTGGAGTTACAGGAGGTGTTCTGGAGTGGATTCAAAACTGGTTACAGGACAGAACACAAAGAGTGGTGGTCAGTGGAATCTCAGCTAGGTATGGTGGGGAGTGGCGTCCCTCAGGGATCAGTGTTGGGACCCCTGCTGTTCCTCATCTACATTAATGACCTTGATAGAAATATTGAGAGCAAATTAGTTAAATTTGTGGATGACACTAAATTGGGAGCTTGGCAAATAGTTTAGACTCTACTCAAGTGATTCAGCATGATTTGGATAGAATCCAGAGTTGGGCAGAAATGTGGCAAATGAAATTTAATTTAGCAAAATGTAAAGTTGTTCATGTAGGTAATAAAAACATTAGACAGGATTACTTCATGGGAGGTTTAAAACTGGAATGTGCTCCACATGAAAAAGATCTGGGAGTGATTGTTGACCAAACCCTCACAGGTTCTAGTCATTGTGCCGTAGCGTTAAAAAAGCCAATCAGATGCTGGGATACATTGCCAAAAGTATTGAGTACAAATCCAAGGAGGTGATACTTCTCTTGTACAACACATTTGTCAGACCACATCTGGAGTATTGTGTACAGTTCTGGGGACCAGTTCTGGGGGCTCTAGAAGAAGTTCAGAGAAGAGCCACGAAGCTAATTCCGGGTATTAAAGATGAAAGCTATGGGAAAAGGCTGAAGATCCTTAATCTCTTTAGTCTTAGGAAAAGGAGACTAAGGGGTGATCTGATTGAGGTCTTTAAATATGTTAAAGGGATTAACAAAGTGAATTATGTAGGATTCCTTCAACCAAGTGTTGTTAGTAGAACTTCGGGGTCACAAATGGAAGCTGACCAAAGGTAAATTTAGCACTGATATTCGAAATATTTCTTCACCCAAAGAGTAATTTCGGTGTGGAACAGCTTGCCTGACCATATTGTTGAGGCAGAGACCTTGGGAGTTTTCAAGAGCAGGCTTGACTTAAAGTTAGATACCATTGAGTCATTGAGTATCTGAAGTGATATATTCACGATAGTACAAAGAAACTGGCGAGCCTAGTTGGGCTGAACGGCCTGTTCTCGCCATTCATGTTGTGTTATGTTATGTTATCATGAGCCCCCCGACCATCATATAAGTTTCTTTACGTGATTGGCCGGATGAATGGTCGCTGCTGTAAATATTGCTGCTGCGCAGAATTGTGGGATAGCGTTATCTCCTCTCTTTTCGAAAAGGATGGTTCTGTGTACCCTATGCTAAAGGAGGTAAATTAGGAAGCACTGAGACAACTTTCCTTTACATTTAAAGAATTCAAATACGCTTATCATGGCCGCCACATAATTATGTCTGGATCATTTTTGAGGGGTAAGGAACTTTCCTTGGCAAAAAAGACTATTCGGATGCAGTCATGGTGTAGCCTTGTGGGCGTAACCTACTTGATTCAAGGGCGTGCCAAACTATCTGCTTGGCCTGAAAATTCAAGCGGTGACATAACCAATTGATGCAAAAAATGGTCAGAAGCTATTGGGGCGTTTCATTCAGCCCTGGAGCAGTGCATTTTGCGGCAGAGAGCGCTTCTTCCGGAGGTGACTTCGAGTTGTTTTCCATCACAGACCTTTTAAATGGGAATAAAAATGATTTGATTCACACTGTGTTATTAAAATAATGAAAAACCATAACAGGTGCACTTTAAGACATTTTTTGCAAAGGACAGAGGTAGGGTCATTTTATGAGCTATTGTCGTGGTGTGGCGTCTGTCATCTGGAACATTTTTTATCTTTTTTTTTTTTTTTTTTTTTGGCCTGATGAATTTTCAAGTAAATTTGCAATAACATACTACTAGACTATATCTCTAGACGTTTTTTTCGGATTTTTGATTGAATCATTTTTGTCCGTTTTATGGGCCCTTGAAATTTTGGCCCCAATGTTAAAGATAGGACTGAGAAATTTAAAAAAATTCTTTCTCAAAAAGTGCGTGATAAATTTTTATCTAAATCAGGCAATCAACTTACCTTGGTACCGTCCATGTATAGTGCAAGCGCCATTTTATTGAATCGACGGAAGTGGGTCTATTGGGGGCACTGTACTTTATGCAAGATGGCCTGTGGAGGCCAAATGGTTGCAGATAGAGATTAAGTTTGTATTATCGATATATAGGAAGTCATATATGACCTATATTTTGGCAATATTTTGGCAATGTAAGAAAGTTATTTCTCAAAAATTGTCCGATAACTTTTTTTCTAAATCTGGCAATCAACCCACCTTGATATACTTTATGTACAATGCGAGTGCCATTTTGATTGAGTCGACGGAAGTGCGTCTAGTGGGGGCGCTGTACTTTAATATTGGGTCTTATGGAGAATGGGCCAAATTGCCTATGGAAGCTAAATGGTTGCAGATAGAGATTAAGTTTGTATTACAGACACATAGGAAGTTAAATATTACCTATATTTTGGCTGTGTTAAAGTTGACCTCAGATGACCTTGAAAGGTCAAACAAAATGTTACAATTTTGAAAGGCTGTTCGACTTGAAAATATTGAAGATTGGGAACAAATGTGCATTGAACACTTATAGGAAGTCATGTATGAACTTTCATTTGGTGGCCTTGAACTTGACCTTCAGAGACCTTTGAAGGTCAAAGTTCACATAGTGAAATTTCAATGACTTCTATCACCAAAACTATTTCAGATAGAGCTTAGGAAGTTTGTATTGTGGGCATATAGGAAGTCATGTATGAAGTTTCATTTGGTGACATTGAACTTGACCTTCAGTGACCTTGGATGCCCAAACTTCACAATGAAATTTCAATGACTTATATCAGCAAAATGGTTACAGCTACTTTCTGTTTGTATTGGAGATTTATAGGAAGTCATACATGAACTTTCATTTGGTGACCTTGAACTTGACCTTCGGTGCCCTTCGAAGGTCAAGCTTCACATAGTGAAATTTCAATGACTTCTATCACCAAAACTATTAGAGATAGAGGTTAGCTTTGTACTGTGGGCATATTGGAAGTCGTGTATGAAGTTTCATTGGGTGGCCTTGAACTTGACCTTCAGTGACCTTCAATGGCCAACCTATACAGTGAAATTTCAATGACTTATATCAGCAAAATTGTTACAGATTGATTGTAGGTTTGTATTGGAGACGTTTAGAAAGTCATATATGAAGTCCATTTGCTGACCACAACTTGACATTCTGTGAACTTTAAAGTTCACAATTGACTTATTGAATACATATTGACGTATTATAATGACTTGTATCACCAAAACTGCTTCAGAGCTTAGGATTGTATTACAGAAGGTTTTATAAATGTATGTGAACTTTTATTGAGTGACCTTGACGTTGATTTTCATTGATTCAAATGTCAAACTTCACATGAAATATTCATAACTTGTATCGTCGCTGTAAGACTGCTTGCCAGTAAGCTACAGGACCCTTGGTCCCATTTTTATCTGTGTATATTTTTTTTGCTGTATTTCTTGTGTTGCCTCTCTGTCCTGTAAGTGGGTCTCTTGGCCTGTATGGATAGAATGCTTATCAAATAAATCAAATAAATTGCATCCTAGGACAAAATATTCTACAGTGATGATTAAACATGAACAAACTGACACAGAGATGCATCAGCTATTATTCTCTCACTGGGGGACGACGTTGTTACAACTAGTAATGTAACAACGATGCGTAATGTAACAGGTGTTTCACGATGTGTTTTTGTTACATTATGCATCAACTATCCTACGCATGATGTAATAATATGACGCATAGTGTAACATTTTTACTTACTAACGCATAATCTTACAATTTTTGATGCATAGTGTAACATTTTCTAACGCATAATGTTACAACCCCTTCAACGCATAATGTAACAAGTCCTGAATACTTGTCCTACTGGATTTTACTTTCAAAAAATCAACATGGTAAGGTCATCCCAAAGATGCCCCAGTTCAGAACTTGCGCTGTCGCTGATAGCTGTCTCTGCTGCATGGATTTTAACATTACTTTTTAGTTCACCACGGTAAGCTTATGTCGTGGTATGGCGTCTGTCATCCGTTGACATGGTCAACATCGCAACACGGCACGTTTTGTTACCCTTTGGACCTAGACATCTGATTTTTGCTGTGTGTCTGGGTCTTGGCAAAAGGAGAAATACCAGAAATCAAGTGGCTCTAGGATCCTTATTCTTTGAGCTATACTTTTGATGTTTGGTTTGCGGGGGCATCTAAGCATACATAATACCAAAAATCAGCCCGGTTTGATGTATTTTCTTGCCACCAGAGGGCACAATGTGATAAACTTCAGCCTATCTGAGTGCATCAAGGCACACCAATCGCTTCTTTTCTGGTCAATATCAGGGTCTACGTGTAATTTGCTCTGTGTAGGCATACACTACACAATTTTATACTAGACTTGCACCGATTACAATTTTTTGGGCCGATCCCGATTTTCGATTTGCAGAGTGCTTGGATGGTCGATACCGATTTTGGCCGATTCCGATTTCATTTTTTCCAAATCACTTCACAGCACACATGATAATGCAAAATTTTCTAATTTTCCTTTATTGGAACATTTTAACCAAGATACAACCAGCTTTTCAGTAAACAAAAACAGTGACCGGTTAAGAAACATTTTCCTTTTTTTCACGTAACTTCAGGTGCAGTGTTAGAATAAAGTAAAGAAGGCATATATAAATAAAAAAAATCTTGGTGTACAGCATTTGTGGGTAATTTGTGGAATGGAAAAAAAGGAAAAATATCCTCTGAGGCAAATTCATTTAGGTCTTCTTCACATCTACAAAGTGCAGAGCTATGAACTTTCTTTTCATAACAACTAAAAAAAAAAAGATGCACATTTGAACAGGCTGCCATGGAACATTCATATTTGCCTCACAGTAATGTGTAATTTTTCGGTATGAAAACAGGTTCATTCATTATGATATATTGTTATATTGTTGTTATGGTCACACACATGACTAGGCTATTTGTACTTTAATGGCAGATTATTTTATTTATTTATTTTTTTTTTGCAAACAGAAGCATTTGTGTTTTGGATGCTGGGTTTGGATTTCTTCTTTTTTTTTTTCTTTGAAATCGCGTCATTTTCAGCTGTGCAACCATGCCCAACATTAGGAGAATACAACCGACCTTACTTTTACACACAGGTTTGTATACCATTCTTATTGTCCAATCAATGTCTTACAGTTACTGTGGGAAATTTAAACTCTCTGGAATTGGATAATAAGCTAGTCAATCAATACATTATTACCGCGGAAGTTTCACGTGGGCGTGAACTAACAGTGTGCGTTACGCAGATGAGCTTTAGTAAATTATTGAGTTATTGGCTATCAACATGAGTATTAACAAGGATATAAGGGAGTGCTGAATTTGTTGATGGAGGAGTCTGCGTAAATCTATGATAGGGAAGTACGGGTTTTTCATATGTGATGACTATAATTGATAGCAGAATGACATAGTATCAACACCATGTCAAATTTTTGCTTCAGACATCTGATTTTTCTTTACTGCTAAGATACCATTGGCTCACTGTAGCTGAAGTGGTTGCTACAGAGGACAACAATTTTTTTTCTGTAGCAAGAGATCGTTTTTTTTTTTTTTTTGAACTGATAGATACCACAGGCAAGTATATTGAGCAATTTCCACATCAGACTTAGCTGAGGAGTTAAATTCAGGTAACTCCTGAAAAAAGGGGATTGGAGTGAACTCTTCCATATTCTAAACTGTGTTCGAGCTCGGATTGCTTGGAATATTCAATAACTGATCCGTGTGTGCCATCTAGTGATAGAATATTGCAACTGCGTGCATACATTTGCAGCTCCATGTCAGCGGGCGGACACGCCTGCACAAAGGGGTTAGACTGGCGCTTTAGACCGGCAAATTTTAGACTGAACGGCCAGCGATTTTTTTTTTTTTTTTTTTTTTTTCCTCTGCCTGTTATATCCATTGCCATTTTTTTTGGCTCCTCTGATTGGCTGCTTGTTTGATGTCATCAGATATTTATACACACACACATGTATTGGCGAACACGTGTTTACAATAATGTTCTTGGATCAACTGGGCTCAGATGAATTTCTCAGAATGACTAGTGAATGAAGTATGATTAATGCATAGATTAACCATCAGTGGCCTCATGCACTGCTCACCAGCACATTTCTAAATCTCACAATATCACAATCAGATGTCACGTAACATTACGACAGCAGCGAATGTAAGAAGTGAAAGAATACAGCTTTAAAACAACCGGTAACGGCAAAATACAGGACACACAAAATGTGACAGCGTGCCCACACGGTGAGAACAATGTTCATGTCTGTGCATGGGCTATAGAAACATAAAGATCAAGTGTCAAGGATAATTTTACGTCAAACACGTGATGAATTTTACTTTGATCAGAGGTGCACTCTCCGGGATTTTCGCTGCGCAAAGTCGTCTATTAAGCCATATTTTACCATGAGTAGCACCAAAAGCGAAAATGATTCCACACTTCTCACGTGTTTCTTTTTCTCAGGGGCTGGAAGCTGCGATGAGGTTATAAGAAAACTATTCATAAAGGTAGAATAACTTGACTGGGAGTTACACTTCATTATACGGCTTTGTATGTGATCGCGTATTAAGTTACTCTTACCATAATATAGCCATCTAGCGAGCTATAGCTAGTTACCGTTAGCTAAGGTAAATCTTGGTAATTGGTTATCAATAGTTATATTTAAGCAGTATGGTTTAGTTTTTACTGTAACTTTACTAGCAACCTGTACAAGATGTGAGCTTATCTGATATGATTTGAGGTGCTTTCGTGTGTCCCAACTGTACTTTTAGATTTCTGGGATGATATCTAGCTTGCGAGCTAGCTCAAGAGAAATTGCTATTACAGCCAGCTAGAGAAGGTTGGGTGAAAACCAAATAACACTGGCTAAATATGACAGTTATTCACAAAGATTTTGCTTTACTAACAATAGCTAGCTAGCAAGATGGCTAAATAATCCATAAAGAACATAATGCACGATCTCTTGCATGGTTAGCAGTACAAAGAGCCTGTAAATAATGTCTCTGTTATCACTGCTTGCTTGTGTTCAGTTGACAGACATGATTAATCAGAAGAAGGTGGTGTGGGTGTGGTGCGTGATCACGTTAAGCTTCCTACACAGGCTGCACGAGCACGAGGTGGGCATGTTCAAAACTTGTTTTCAGCAGCCAATCAGAGGATCCAAAAAAATGGCAATGGATATAACGGGTAGAAAAAAAAAAAAATTCGCCGGCCGGCCAGTTGCAGGTCATGGCCGATCACGTGAAAACTGGCCCGATTCCGAGCATTGCCGAGTAATCGGTGCAAGTCTATAAATTTATATCTTTCATACCCGGCTCAAGCTCAGGGTAGATGGATCTGCATGAATTGCCATCCCTCGCAGTTCCAGTCACACAAAATCTGAGATTTTATTATTATATTTATTTTATTATTAATTTGACTGATCTTGATGCTAAAAGACTAGGCTCGAGTTTGTAGGTAAGATGCAATAAGACGGAGTCTTAATACCGCTGCGGCTTCTACCTAACCGGGCCTTACATTTTTGGAAAGCACATGTCTTCGAGATTCATTAAAGGCTACTCACATCCTCCAAAAATCTTTTAATCAAAATGAGGAGGGCAAGTATGGGCTTATTTTTTAACCCAATTCATGCTCCAAGACCAAAAATCAACAGTACGCTTGGAATAACACCCCTTAAGTACTAAGGTTTTGAAAATAGTCCCAAATTAAAGCGTAAGACACGCAGATTCAAATAATGTATGAATTGCTAATATTCGGGCAGTCGGAACAGAACAATTCTAGTTTTCCACCATACCATTTGCTGACTTTGGATGCCCCTAACGATGACGGGGGAAATAGGTAAGCGCCACCTTTGCCGCCCAAATGAGGTCATCTGCACGCCATCATGATATTCATGCGCATGAGCAACAGCATCCGTAGTAATTAACTTGACTCTCGTTGTCATCTACTTTCACTTTCAAAGGTTTAGGCCTGCTGAAGCCTATGTCATAGGCCTATTGTACCTGATGCTGTGTTGGTAAGGAACACGCAAGTACAGAGAATGAACACTTAGAACACTTTGAACATGTTTTCTTCTCCTATTCACAGAATTCTGGAAATCATACTAGTATATTAACAGTCCTATCGAATTTGGCCCTCGTAGGTGCTTCTCATTTGAGAGTCCTAAGTTCAATGTAATTTTAGGCTGTGCCAATTCCTAAAGGCCTACTAGCAGGGATCCAGACAAAGAGGGGGCCGACCCCACCTTTTGGATTGAAATTCAGGGTCAATTTCAAAGAATTTCGAAGAATTCCTGCACCTGGTCAAATTCAAAGAATTTTCACCAAATAGAGGGGCGCAGCCGGGTCAACCCCTTTTGTATCCCAGCCTGACTAAGTAGGCCTATGCCTGAAAACGGTCCCATTGAACAGTGTAATACCAATAGAATATTTGATTTTGGCACTAGTTGCCGCCATTGGCCTAGTCAGTTTGTGGGGTCTAACATCTCTGGGTAATGCTATTTGTACGCCGATTGGTGAGGCTTATTAAATATTAATGAGCAGTCGCGAATTGCCGATTTCCGAACTTGACACAGTCAATCAGAAGAACTCATGGGACACGTGGCTACCTATGCACATGTTCCGTACGTTCCTACTGTAAAATGGCTATAGGGGCATGAGATAGTGGCAGCTGAGAGAATAGGGGTAAGAAATACAGTGCCGTGAAAAAGTATTTGCCCCCTTCCTGATTTTTTATTTTTTTGCTTATTTGTCGTACTTAAATGTTTCAGATCATCAAACAAATTTTTATATTAGACAGAGAACCCGAGTAAATACAAAATACAGTTTTTAGATGATGATTTCATTTATTAAGGGGAAAAAGCTACCCAAACCTACCTGGCCCTAGGTGAAATAGTAATTGCCCCCTACATCCTAATAACTGGTTGTGCCACCCTCAGCGACAACAACTGCAATCAAGCGTTTGCGATAACTGGCAATGGGTCTTTCACATCGCTGTGGAGGAATTTTGGCCCACTCTTTGCAGAATTGTTTTAATTCTGCCACATTGGAGGGTTTTTGAGCATGAAGGGCCTGTTTAAGGTCATGCCACTGCATCTCATTAATGGTTATATAAGTTGTCAAGCTAACATAAGATGACAAACGACAATTATTAGGACCCTGCAATCCCTGGCATCAGTGGTCTCGTCTACAACAACGAAAAACTTCTTCCCACAGATCTTCTGTAGCACCGAAGAGATGTGTTGCTCGAACACTCGGGGCAGGTGAATTTGACGAAGGCTGCTCACATTTTCGCGTGCATCCACGTCTTTACATTGACTTTGAATGTAATCTGCACGCGCAAATATTTTGTTTAGCGTTCGGTGGAAACGTGGCTTTACGAACAGCATTTCAGTCGATGCCGATTTCCGCGAAATTCCGCGTTTATCAATAGATTCCGTTTTTATTGGCCAATTCTGCGATTCCGTCCGCGATTCCGTGATCGCGGAAATCATGGGGCCCTACTCATCTGTTCTTGAATTTCTTTAGATCGCGGCATGATGTGTTGCTTTTTGAGATCTTTTAGCTTATTTCACTTTGTCAGACAGGTTCTATTTAAGTGATTTCTTGATTCAACAGGTCTGGCAGTAATCAGACCTGGGTGTGGCTAGTCAAGTTGAATTAAAAAAATGTGGTTAATCACACTTAATTCATGATGAAACAAGTGGGGGCACTTACTTTTTCGCATAGGGCCAGGTAGGTTTGGAAAGCTTTTTCCCTTAATAAATGAAATCATCCTTTTAGAACTGCATTTTGTATTTACTCTGGTTATGTTTGTCCAATATTAAAATTTGTTTGATCTGAAACATTTAAGTGTGACAAATATCGGGAAAAAAAAAAAAATTGGGAAGGGGGCAAATACTTTTTCACAGCACTGTATTTCAGTGTTAGATTGTTGACAACATAGATCCTGTTTTTTTCTTTTTTGAAATTGTATTTTTAAAAGTGTTTTTTTCTACTTACTGTATTTAACTTAACCTGTAGCTGTCTTGAGCAATAAAACACTTACCAACCTACTCTAGTGTCAGACTGTATACATAAGGGCAAGGTCTTTTTTTCCTTTATTGGAACTCTTTAATTTGGTATTCATATTAGTATTATTACTCATTTAACTTAAACTAGCTCTCTTGATCTATTATGACCTACCTATTTCAATGTCAGAGAATGTTTACAGAAAAGGAAAGTCTTGTTTTTGTTGTTGGAATTGTTTTATATTTTATTTAACTTTTACTTTTAATTAGCTCACCTGGACGAAGTCCAGATGAGGTTATATCATGGCCTGCTTGTCCGTTGTCGTTGTCGTCATGTGTCGGCATCTGTAAACATCATCTTCTCCGAAACTACTGGGCCAATGAAGCTGAAACTTTGCATGCATGTTCCTACCCACGAGAACACCAAAGTCTCTTTGAGGTGTTCCGATCCAACTTCAAGTATGGTGGCTTTGGCAGCCATATTGAAAATGCTATTTTGGCTCATTAGTCCCTCATTTCTGGGGCGATTCAGCTGAAATTTGCTGTGTATGTGCCAAATAACAACACTCAACATGTATAACTCTGGTTTCACTATGCATGGCATTTTGACCTTCATTTGACCTCTGTCATGGGGCCACGCCCCTTAATTTCTGAAATATCTTTAAAAATCTTCTTCTCTGAAACTGTGTGATTGATCGAGCTGAACCTTTGTATACACCTTCCTGTAGCTAGGGAGATGAAAGTTTGTTCGAGGTGTTCTGATTCCATTTCAAATATGGCAACAGGAGCAGCCATATTGAAATTTCCTTTGTAGATGCTAAGCAGTAAGGCCGAACACATGTTACAGGTTTTGCTGTGCAATGCGTTTTGGCCTTAATTTCACCATTGGGCCACTCCTTTTTATACGAAATACCAATAAAAGCACTGATCATGCTGATAGTGTTCAACTGTTTGAAAAGTATATTATTGCTACAGGAAAATATTGAGCTATCTAGACTAAAATTCACTATGAATCCAGCTGTTGTGGGAAGTCTCAGGAAAGAATATGGTGTGGTACGGTGAAGCATTAATTGGTAAGTAAACTGTTGGATGCCTGTTGGAAATGATTACCACAGAACATCCCCTCTGTCCTCTTTCTTTTGATCCTGGAGAGTGTATGAATCTAATACATTTTTTTATTTTTTCCCAATGCAGTGAAGGTTATTTTAAATAGATCTACAAACATGATCACTTACTCTTTTTAATTTAGATATTTGGATCTGGGAACAGAAAATATTTGCAAAATAATTCTGACTGAATTTTTTTGGTTTCCAAAACATTTTTATCAATTAAAAATTGTGCCCAGCTTATGTACACTGTAAGTTTCTATTTCAAAAATATTTTCATTACCATGTTAAACCATTTTTGTGTTGAATTGGCAACTGAAATAATTCCATTCAATGGTTGACTTAAACAAAAGGACTGAAAAACTTTGGAGTGAATGTCCAGGTGAGCTACAGTGCCGTGGCATTATTTTTTAAATTGACACAATGAAGGAATGTTTTTGTATGACTTATTTTCATAAGACAGCCTAAGTTGCTTCTTTTAGTTCTTCAGAAGTAATAACAGTTCCCTTGGTCAAGAGCTTTAGAGAATGTCCATGATTCTTGGTAATAAATACATGTTGGAAGCAATTATTTACCTCTTAGTTCTCATCCTTGCATTAGAATATACCGAAAATATCTGTTGTTCAGTCTCTTCTTTACCCGCTGATTCCACGATTCTAAAACAGGCTGTTTAATTCACAATAAATCCCGGATGGCAAAACTTGAAGACGGCGCCAGTGGTAATGATGAGACGTGTTACAAGTACTGTTGCGATGGAAAAACAGTCGTGCTCACGAGAGAGGTCAACATCACACACAGAACGAAGACACACAAGCAGTATATATGATGTGAGGTAGCACCTAGCCAGACAGTCACCCCCACGTTGGCCATCCCAAGGAGGTGTCTCTCTGTTCACAGTATTCAAAGGGTAAGCCCAGTGTAGATGCTACCCTAACAAGATGTCCAGACCCCTCACCCTTACTTAGCAAGACAATGGTGACTGTCAGGTGCCCAATTGATTTGCATGTTTTCCCAGGGAAGCCATGAGAAGGTAATCGACATATTAGCTGAAACCAATGGTCTTCATCAAGGCTCACCCATGTGTATTCAGAAAAACAGCCTATGGAATCATATTAGAAAAGTTGAAGAAATATGAAAAAAATTCTGAAATCTCACAGTATGTGATGTCTTGATGGTGTTATGGGGTAATTTTATGTCACATGCTTTATATCTATTACTGTACATGGTGAATATTGAACTGAAGCTTGATTCAAAGAAATATCGCAAATCAAATCGCAGTATCTGCCAGAAAAATCACAATTACGATATTTTCCTCAAATCGTTCTCCCCTATTTCAGAGGGGTACCAGTCCCTGGTTCTCTGTTCTGCTCTGTCTGACCATGTGTTATTCCCCAGAAACTGAGCTGCGGCCCCACCTGGAGACAGTGCCCACTCCGTACAAGGTGGTCAGCCAACAGGTTAACGGCATTGTGGATGACCGCTCTTCTGAATCTTCAACAGACATTCTGGTGTGTTGAGAAACTATCATGTGTTGGTCAGGATACCCCGCTGAGCCTGTTGCATTGTCAATGTTTTGTGCATATCTATCAGATTGTATTCAAGAGATTGCTGTACATGGTGTAATTTCTTTGCAAAGAAGTACTTTGAGTGCACTTGTGGATATGCACTAGGGTGCCACAGACTGTAATGGCCAAAAATTTTTTTCAATGTTTTCCAGGTCCCACCCCCTCTTTTTTTCCTTTGATGAAGCATAACTACTCCAAGCTTCATACAAGTATATGCATATTTTCGGGGAGCTCAATGGGCTGGAATATGTTCACAGAGTAACAATTCAGTAGTTGTTGCGTGCGTGTATTAACAGTTTAACACTCTTATATATTGAAATAAAACCTTATTTAATTTAACTGTTTCATCATCAGGGTTTCCGCTACATGTTATTGATCGTGGCGCACCGCCACGGCTAAATAAAAGCCGCCACGCCTGTGTAAAATGACTTTGCATAAACTCCAAAAATCCTAAGGCCAATCAAGTGTGGCCAGTTTTCTCCTTGTTAAGTTAAAATAAGCGCTAATAATTCTTGACCTGTTGTCAATCATTTTGCTCGATGAACACGTTTTCCAATGAATAAAAATTAGCCAACGGAAAGTGAAGAGTCTAAAAGTCGTCAGTGATGCAGCTGAGTGAGGGGTGCCCTTGATTCAAGCATTCAATGGAGTCCTGACCAATCAAGAAGAACAGAAACGGTTCTTGTTGCAAGTTGTAGAGAAAAACTGCCGTGACTTTCCAAACAGTAACAAATCCACCTTGACTGCACTCACTGCAGTTGCTGTTGACAACTAATTTGCAGACAACTAATTTACTTTGTGGCATTTTTGGTCACTGTTTATGTTAATCTGTTTATGTTCAAAAATCATTTGTTGAATTTTGAAGTAACTGAAAGTCTTTGATTTTGATGATCACTGCAATATTCAGATTTTTATGTTAAATTTAACATTATCTCATTATATCAGAATTTTTCAGAACATTACTAAAGGAAAAGCCCCGAGAAGCAGTGGGTTACAGTGATTTTACAACGGCCCCTCTGCCGTTGTAAAATCACTGTAACTCACTGCTTCAAGGGGCTTATTGCTTTTATAAAACAGTGACCCTACATATAGCCCATTAAATAAACACACAAGAAAAAAATCAACAATTTATTGGTAATAATGTAACAATAAAATTGAGAACTATTCGTCTTAATGTAGATATACTATGAAAGCAGGCTATTTGGAATGTCTCCTTCGGTCCCCCGAAGTCTTACGTTCGTTTCGGTTTCGGTTTTCGAGTTTCCTTTTTCTCGACTCGCGCTGATCAGCCATATCATTACAACCAGCAGCAAGAGTAGGGAACAAGATTGACTTTTGTCCTCCACACTTGCCGGCGTCCAGCAAAATATGTTGAATTGTGTTTGTGTTTTAGTTTGCTAGCCAGCTTGTCAACTAGCTAGCGTTCACTACAATGGATGTGGTTACCCTACACATAGCCCATAAAATAAACACACAAGAAAAAAAATTAACAATTTATCGCTAAAACTGAAATAGTGAGCTAGTTAGCAACGTAGCTAGCAAGCTAAAGTGATATCAAACTCTATAATGCTATAGCTAGCTAGGTAGATAGCCAACTGGTTAGCGGGTTAAAAGGCTAAACTTCGCTAACACTGAAATAGCGAGCTAAAAGTCTTGAAACAAATGTAACCTAACGAGTCAGTTGAGTGCAGAGTAGTTGGTTGCTAGGCCAGGCGCGCAGGGATATTTTGTGCTGCGGTCTGCCTCAGAATGCAGTGGGTTACACTGATTTTATACTGGCATGGAATGCGGCTCAGCCAATCACATTTAAGCATGGGAAGCACCCGTTTTATAAACATTGTATAACTTTGGAACGGTTCAGCTACCAGTAAATATTATTATAATACATCCAAACATTGTTATGTTTTTTCTTTTCACATTATGAACAGATTTAGGGGGTGGGACAATGAAAATTAGAAACTTCATTTTTGAGTGGCACCCTAATATGCACTGCACCTGCCTGGCACATATGGGCTTGTGTGTTTGTGTTCCTGCGTGATTTTGCCCTCCACCCCCTCCCCCAGGACGCGGATGGCATACAGGGGGCCTCTGCCGCCCGATTCTCGCACATCCTTCAGAAAGATGCGTTTCTGGTGTTCCGCTCACTCTGCAAGCTCTCCATGAAGCCGTTGGCTGATGGACCCCCTGACCCCAAGTGAGTATGCCGTCAGACAGGGCCTCCTCGCTCAATCTGTTTCAAGCCCCTGGAGGGTCATGATTACTGACTTAGGTGCTCATTAGTTTAGTATGAGCGGTCAGCCAAGCAGCCAAAGCAGCGTAGAGTAAGTTGTTTTGAAACAACTTAGGAAATTGTAGGATTCTCAAAATTAATTTTTTCCGCTATTATCGATGGGTAGATCATTGATCCTCGAAAACTTTGGTTACGGGAGATTCTTACTTTTTTCTTGCATTTAGTTTGGCTGGCTTCTCTTCTGCATTCCCTCTTTTTCTCCAGGCTGCACATTTCTCGTCTTCCTTTTATTAGCTCACCTGGACCGAAGGTCCGGTGTGCTTATGTCATGGCCTGATTGTCTGTCGTTCGTCGTCCGTAGTCTGTAAACATCTTCTCCACTGAGACCACTGCAGCTATGATGGTGAAACTTGGCATGCATGTTCCTTCCAATGAGGACGCCAAACTTTAGATAAAACTTTCCGATCTGATTTCAAATATCAAAAATGCCATATGAGCCATTTGGATGGTCGTTTTTGCAAGTATTGAGCTGCAATTTGGTACAGTGGTAGCTAGTAGCAAGCCCAAAGACATACCTGATTGGTTTTGTGAAATTTACAAATTTGACCTTGGTTCGACCTTTGATCTTATGGCGGCCATATTGAAAATTCTATATGGGCCATTGGATGGTCATTTTTGCAGCTATTGAGCTACAAGTTGGTACAGTGGTAGCTAGTAACAAGCCCAAAAACAAATGTGGGTTTTGTCAAATTTACAAATTGACCTTGATTTGACCTTTGATCTCTGTTCAGACTCAGTTTTTTTTTCTGCTATAACTTTAAGAATCTTCTCTCCTGAAACCACTATAGCTATGAAGATGAAACTTTGCATTAATCTTCCTACCAATCAGGACACCAACATTTATATAAAACTTTCCAATCCAATTTCAAATATGGCCGCCATGGCTGCACCAACTTTTTTTCTGCAATAATTTTAGACATCTGCTCTGGAACCACTGCAGCTATGAAGGTGAAACTTGGCATGCATGTTCCTACCAGTGAGGACACCAAACTTTACACAAAGCTTTCTGATCCGATTTCAAATATGGCCGCCATGGTGACCATATTGAAAACACCATATGGGCCCATTGCACGGTCATTTTTGCAGCTATTGAGCTGACATTTGGTACATTGGTAGCTAGCAGCAAGCCCAAAAACACATCAGATCAATTTGTTGGAGATTTTAAAATTCGACCTCTCGTCTCCAGCCACACTCACTTTTTAGCTTACCGACCCTATGGGCTGCTAAGCTATTGTCGTGGTGTGGCGTCCGTCGTCCGGAACATTTTTAGCTGCGCTGTGACGACAGTCATAGTCAGCGGAGCTTTTCGAATGCTGGTCGTCTGGCGTCCGTCTGTCCGTCCATCCGTCTGTCCGGCGTCAACTTCTCACTTCAAATCTGAATATCTCAAAAACTGTCCGATAACTTTTGTTCTAATTTGGTGTGAGCCTTCTTTATGATATTCTGAATATTCACTGTGAACATTAGAAAATTCTACATCCCGGTTTTTGAGAAATTCAGCATTTTGGACTTAGAAAATCAGTGTTTGTACTCATTTTTCAGTCTTTCTTTAATATCTCTTAAACTGTTTGATAACTTTTCCTCTAATTTGTTTTGAGCCTTCCTTATGATGTTCTGATGATCCCCAGCAAAAATTAGATGCTCCATGTCCCCATTTTTGAGAAAATCAGCAATTTGGACTTAGAAAATCAGTGTTTCTGCTCATTTTTTCAGTCTTTCCTTAATATCTCAAAAACTATCAAATAACTTTTTGTCTAATTTGTTTTGAGCCTTTCTTATGATGTTCTGAATATCCCTTGCGAAAATGAGAAAATTCTACATCCCGGTTTTTGAGAAATCCAGCATTTTGGACTTAGAAAATCAGTGTTCATGCTCATTTTTTTCATTCTTTCATTAATATGTCATATGTGTTAATATTGCAATAGTTTTCAAGGATTTCTGAAATTAAGTTATGCACTTGGACATTTCAGTCATCCTCAGCAGAGCTCTCTAGGCCGACAGGCCTCTTGTTTATCTTTTTTTTGGCTGGATATATTTTCGTATAAATTTGCCATTACAAACTACTAGACCATATCTCCAGACGTTTTTTTTTTTAATTATTTTTGATTGAATCATTTTTGTCTGTTTTATGGGACCTTGAAATTTTGGTCCCAGTGTTAAAGATAGGACTGAGAAATTTTAAATAATTATTTCTCAAAAATTGCATGATAAATTTTTTTCAAAATCAGACAATCTACTCGCCTTGGTACCATCAATGTACAGTGCGAGCGCCATTTTGATTGAATTGACAGAAGTGGGTCTACTGGGGGCGCTGTACATTATGAACAGCCTGTGGAGGCCAAATGGTTGCAGATAGAGATTAAGTTTGTATTATCGACATATAGGAAGTCATATATGACCCATATTTTGGCAATGTTAAATTTGACCACAGATGACTTTGAAAGGTCAAACTCAGGGAAAATATTAACAATGTTAAAAGATAGGACTTGAAATTTCAAAAAATTATTTCTCAAAAACTGTCTGATAACTTTTTTCTAATTCTAGCAATCAACCCACCTCGATACACTTTAGGTACAGTGCAGGTGCCGCATTGCTTGAATTGACAGCAGTGGGTCTAGTGGGGGCGCTGTACTTTAACATTGGGTCTTCTGGAGAATGGGCAAAATTGCTTCTGGAAGCTAAATGGTTGCAGATAGAGATTAAGTTTGTATTACTGACACATAGGAAGTTATATATGACCTATATTTTGGCTGTGTTAAAGTTGACCTCAGATAACCTTGAAAGGTCAAACTTGAGGTCAAGCAAAATGTTACAATTTTGAAAGGCTTCTAGGCTTGAAAATATTGAAGATTGAGAACATATGTGTATTGAACACTTTTAGGAAGTCATATATGAACTTTCATTTGGTGGCCTTGAACTTCACCTTCAGTGACTTTCAAAGGTCAAACTTCACATTGTGAAATTTCAATTACTTCTATCACCAAACCTATTACAGATAGAGCTTAGGTTTGTATTGTGGGCATATAGGAAGTCATATATGAACTGTCATTTGGTGGCCTTGAACTTCACGTTTGGTGACCTTCAAAGGTCAAACTTCACATAGTAAAATTTCAATGAATTCTATCACCAAAACTATCACTTCAAAGGTCAAATGTCGAGGGTTCAGAGCCAGAATGGTTTATCTCCAAAATTGGGCATTTTGGGTTAAGTGCAGCTACAAGTTACAAATCATGTCTAGATTTTCTGGAAAAAAAGGTTTTTATCTCCATATGCAGATTTGGAGATAAATTATTCTGGCTCTGAACCCTCGATGTGACGTAGTGAAAATTCAATGACTTATATCACTAAAATGGTCACAGGTGGAGCCTAGGTTTGTGTTTCTGACATCTTGGAAGTCACATGTGAACTTTCATTTGGTGACATTCAACTTGACTGTCAGTGACCTTTGAGGGTCCAACTCGGCAGTGAAATTACAGTGACTTGTATCACCAAAATGGTTTGTACAGAGACATTTAGAAATTCATATATGAAGTCCATTTGCTGACCTCAACTTGACATTCTGTGACCTTTAATTTCACAATTGACATATTGACTTTTCAATGACTTGTATCACCAAAACTGCTTTAGAGCTTAGAACTGTGTTTGTATTACAGGAGGTCTAATCAATGTATATAAACTTTTATTTAGTGACCTTGACAGTGATTTTCATTGATTCAAATGTCAAATTTCACATGAAATTTTCAGAACTTGTATCATCACTATGACTGCTTTCCGGTAAGCTGCAGGACCCTTGGTCCTATTTTTTTGTTATAAATTTCAACATGTCCTCTGAAACCACTGCAGCTATGAAGGTGAAACTTGGCCTGCATGTTCCTGCCAGTGAGAACACCAAACTTTATTTAAAACTTTCTGATCTGATTTCAAATATGGCTGTCATGACCACACCCACTTTTCTGTTGTAACTTTAGACATCATCTCCTCTGAAACCGCTGCAGCTATGAAGGTGAAACTTGCCATGCATGTTCCTTCCAATGAGGACACCAAACTATATATAAAACTTTCTGATCTGATTTGGACGGTCATGTTTTGGAGCTATTGAGCTGAATTTTGGTACATTGGTGGCTGGCAGCAACCCCAAAAACATATCTGCAGATTTTGAGAAATGTAAAAATTTGACCGTTGGTCTGTGACCACACTCAATTTTTCTGTTATAACTTTAAACCATAGACTGTATATAAAAGATGGACAAAGCAAGCGTGACGTCACCCATTGGTTTCAGAGTACCAAAAAGGAGGCCTCTTTTGTTAAGAATTGACCAGTACCCTCTTGTCATTTTGAAACCGGATGGGATTCTGATTGGACGAGAGCGCAGATCAAGATCCGTAGGAAGCAAGGGGTCAGATACATGCCCACCTGACTGCTCCTATCACCAGTGTAGTCTCCAGCACCGTGTACTATGTATAATATAACTTCAATTACCCGTGTAATTTGTATGTAGCAAGAGAAGTATGTAAATTTGTCACTTTGGCCCTTTCACATTGTCACTTTAGAAAATAAAATACCGTATGTAAAGACCAATATTTGATATCTTTTGAACGTTACATACTGTATGTCCAGGTGAGCTACAGTGCCCATGGCACTATTTTTAGCTTGTTACCTTTATTTTCCAAACTAAAACTTTTGTGTCACTTGGTGTCATGATAATATGTATAGCCTATTCTTGGTCTTGTTTTAGTTGTAATTATTTGTTCTCTGCTCCACTCTCACTCTTGTGTAGAAGCTTAATTTCGCCTTCTCATCACAAAATGAGAAACATGGCAGAATACAGGACACTTGCGGTATTTCACAACATTGCTACGTGAAATGCATCCGCTCTTTTCTGAGGTGTCGAAACTGTTAAAATGTGCTTGCCTGGCTCTCATTATTCTATGTACATTGAGTATTTTGCATGCATAATGAATTAACTGCTGATGGAATGTTGTATGGAGCTGTTTTTGATGAGTGAGGCCCTACCTCCTGCGCCAGGTCACATGAGCTGCGCTCCAAGGTGGTGTCCCTACAGCTGCTGCTGTCAGTGCTCCAGGGAGCGGGCCCCATCTTCCGCACCCATGAGATGTTCATCAACGCCATCAAGCAGTACCTGTGCGTGGCGCTGTCCAAGAATGGCGTATCCTCCGTGCCCGACGTTTTTGAGTTATCGCTCGCCATCTTCCTCACCCTCCTCTCGCACTTCAAAGTCCACCTCAAGATGCAGATTGAGGTACAGGGTGGTTTAACTGAAGGGACGTGTTTTCCTCATCTGCCTTGCTGGGTGTGGTTCTGTTAAAATACTGTATTATTTATATTTGATCTGCATTTTTCTGAAAGAATCAGCTTTGACCTTAATGTATTGTTCATGCAGGTATTCTTCAGGGAAATATTCCTTACAATTTTGGAGACATCCTCGAGTTCCTTTGAGCACAAGTGGATGGTGATCCAGACGCTAACTCGAATCTGTGCAGGTGACTCACGTGCCACACACGCACACACAATCTGACTCACCCACTATAGCTCATCAAGTACTCCACTAATGATCTTTTCAGCTGAATCAGGTGTGTTAACCTCTTGAACAGGTGATTTTCAGCCAAGTATGCAATTTAGGGGTAAAAAATGTCTTATCACATTTAACCTATTCAATTCAAAATAAACACCCAGGAAGCAATTTAGTATGTTGGAGAACACTTTTTTCTAGTTCAAAAAAATTGTTTGGTCACGTTTGAGGGGAAAAAAAAAAAATAGCAGGATTTTTATGGTCAAAATCTCCATTTTGTTACCTGTCTCAAGTGGGGTCACTTTTACTCAAGTTTATTTTTAGGTTGCCGGCCATAGGCCAGTAACCAATAGTTGTCACTTTGCATCCGGTGGCGTCGGCGTCGTCCGTTTAAAGCTGTATCTCAAAAACGGTCTGATATATTTTTTAAATTTGGGCATGTGATCAAATGGGTCATCAAGTTAATGCCCGAGCAAAAATTTTTTTGATTGAATCATTTGAATCGATTGAATAGACGTGGCGGCCATTTTTATGTCAAAAAAGGTGCCATTTTTGGCACTTAGGTGCAATTTTCTCACAAACTAACTGATGAATTTTTTTTTTATCGGAGCAATGGTATCAATATCATGACCTGCTTCAACGGTGTAAATGGCGTTTTGATTGAATGGCTCCTTCATAGCGCCACCTAGGCAACGTGTCTGGACTTCATCATTTTTTGGGGTGTTTTGCCACAAAATGTGCCGTAACTTGCTTATTATTGAATTTATAGTATAGGTATGAATTGAGCATGAACAGCATATCATGCTTAGAAAGTGTTGTCGGTTGGTCGAATTTGACCTTGAGCCGAAAGGTCAAGGTCAGATGGCAAAAATGTGCTGTACCTCTCTTAATATAGCAGTTAGAGCTTAGGTATGTTTGAGGCACCTACAGGGAATCAGGTATGCCGAACATTGTGAGTCAGTCACATTTGACCTTGAGCCTCAAGGTCAAATGGCAAAAATGTGCTATAACTCTCTTAATATAGCATTTAGAGCTTAGGTATGTATGAGGCACCTACAGGGAATCAGGTATGCCGAACATTGTGAGTCAGTCACATTTGACCTTGGGCCTCAAGGTCAAATGGCAAAAATGTGCTATAACTCTCTTAATATAGTATTTAGAGCTTAGGTATGTTTGAGGCACCTATAGGGAATCAGGTATGCCGAACATTGTGAGTTAGTCACATTTGACCTTCGGCCTCAAGGCCAAGGCCAAATGGAAAAAATGTACTATAACTTGCATAATATGACATTTAGAGCTTAGATATGTATGAGGTACCTATAGGGAATGTATGCCAAACATTCTCGGTTGTTTGAATTTGATCTTGAGCCTCAAGGTGAAGGTCAAATGGCAAAAATGTATTATAACACCTTAATATGGCATTTAGAGCTTAGGTATGTGTGAGGCACCTATAAGGAATCATGTAAGCCAAACATTCTAGGCAAGTTTAATATTACATTGGGCGTCAAGATCAAATGGCAAAAATGTGCTATAACTTGCTGAATATGGCAATTAGAGCTCAGGTATGTTTGGGCACCTGTAGGAAACCATGTATGCTGAACATTCTTAGGCAGTCAGTCAAATTTGATGTTGGGCCTCAAGGTCAAGGTTATATGACAAAAATGGCCGATATTTGTTTAATATTGTTTTTAGAGCTTAGGTATGTATCGGGCACTAATAGCAAATCATGTATGCTGGTTGTTTATGACATATTGGATTTGACCTTGGGCAATAAGGTCCAGGTAATGACAAAAACGGCCTAAAAGTCCTTTAATATTTACTTTAGATCTTTGGTATTTATTGGATACTAATGACAAATCATGTATGCTGATCAAACACACCATATTGGATTTGACTTTGGTCTTCAAGGTCAAGGTCATCTGACAAAATCAATCTATTTATTTCCTTGTTTAATAATGTCTTTAGACATTAGTATGTATTACCCACTAACCCATATATAATTAAAATTTTAACGGCCATTGTAACCGCATGGTCGATCTTTTTTCGCGATCAATTGTGGCAATAAAAACAGGTCAAAATCCATTTTTGGATGTTTGTTCCTCTTAGCATCATGGAATAGAAAGAATAATACTAATTAGACCCACTCGGTGGCAGTGTTGTGTAAAAAAAAAAAATCATTGTCTGAAAGCAGATCAAGAACTAGAAGTGAATTGAGAAGATGGCACACTTCACAAATTGACAGCAGACGACAGTGAAAGTCCAGGTTAGAAAAAAATCTAATCGGATTCATGATGTAGACTTCTTAAAGATTATATTTTTGCTAAATGGCAAGAAAGTGACATAAAAATGTTGCTGTCTGTCACTCATGAAAAAGTATGACCGCTCAGTCGAGTTGCCCGATAATGGTAACTAAAACCCCTTTATCACTGAGCTGCGTCGGCCCGCGGAAGTGTGTGGATGAAACAGTTCTCTTCTTTCACAGAGAAGAATTGATTCGAAGAACCGTGAATTGATTCGCAGTGGTACGGGACCATTCGGATCACCGCTGAAATTCACGAAAAAATTAAACGGGTTTAATTTTTTCGCAGATGTCTGAGCTGGAGCTTTTTAACGCCAGTATTGTGTAGACAACGTATTGCTTTCGCAAGAATTCATGTTGGCTTCCTGTTGAATCCGCGGATTGATGCTAGTTACTTTTCTCCTGTTGGGGCTGAAACTGCCGGCAACCTTCAGGGCCCCTGGCACTCTTGTTTTCTCTTTTCATTGAGAAATCTTATCACTTACAAAACTTCACAGGTTTCTTTGTATTTTAGGTCTCCAAAACAGATTTGTCTCCCCATTTCCTAGTTTTCCTCTAGAAATATTAGTCAACATAGCTGTCGCAAACTTGGTTCAGTCACTGTCTTTTTTGTTACCACCATCACATCTGAGGACAGTAACTAATGTTGTCTCCAATACGTGTCACGACCATGGTTTTTTTTAAATGCCGAGATATAAGGAATCTGTTTTGGCTACATTTTAGAATTTGAGGAAGCTGTGGGAGGAAGAGACGGCTCTGTAAGTTTTTCCAAATTGCGTGTCTCACAAACTGCACGTCTTTTTTCTTTCTACAAAATAATGCATGATTCCGGGTAGAAACTGAAAGAGTGACCTGTAATGGTGTAACTGCTCCAGTTTGCCATAATTAGAGCATGTTTGTGTGTGGAAAGGTGCCCACAGTACCCTGAAAAACTTTTGGATGTGTCTTTTTTGTTACCGTAGTTTGTCTTTTTGTTACCATCATCGAGTAACAAAAAAGACAAATTGGTAACACAAAAGACAGGTATGTGGCCACAATTGGGGAAAAAAAAATCCAGTTCACAGACATATAATTTTGATTAAATTTTGATGAAACACGGCCAAGGCCTCGGCCTACTATACTAGCTAGGCTAAGTAGACCACCAGTTTCGTCCAGTTCCGAGCGGCCAAACCCAAAATGGCTTTGGGAACATATTTGACATTTTGTTTGATTGATGATGTGATGCTTGCCCCAAGATCGTTCTTCATAATGACCAAAAAGGCTTTAAATATTTTGGAAAAACCTGGACTTATTGTGTAGTTATTTTGAAAAAAGTGAAACTGTTCTTTTTTTAATAGCTTCTATGTGATTAAATTCTTGGATTTCTGGATTTATTTTTCTTGGATAGCCCTACATGTCTACTAAATGTGATGTGAAGATTACCCTGGGTTTCTGCTGCATTAACCCTTTACAGTCAGGTCATTCCATATGCAGTTAACCAGAGGTCCCCAGGTCACCGACTCAGATTTGGCTCAAATTTATTTTGGGAGTACTTCTATATTCATAATGAACACATGCAAAATTTTACCGTCGTACTCCAACGTTTTTACAAAATATGGCCCCCCAATAGCCGGGGACAATGCCCCCTTTTTTCCCCCGTGAATCATGAGCGATAATTTAGAGGGATTTTGGAGGCCAATATCTTTGGAGCAAATCATTGGTATGGGCTGAAAATGGCTACTCAGGGTAATTTGGGTCCAGGCTTTCATTATCTCTTGTCAAAATATATCTATCTCTTTTCATTTTCATGATATTGGCCTCTCAAACATGAAACGGAAATGAAAAATTCAATTTTTAAGGGCCTCCTATGAGGCCAGGATCCCTAACAGAGGCTAAATTGTGCTGGATTCCTTCTACTTTAGGACAGGTCTGTCTGTTAAAAGAATATTGACTGCACCCAAGGCATAATAGTGGAGGCAGGAGACCCTGAAAAGGGTTCCGGCTTAAAAAAAATCACTTTCTTGTCAATATTGGATTGGCAAATTCACCATGTGGGCAGTTACCCATGGTAATGAAACTTGTTCTACATAAATGTATATATCATGGCTTTATTTGTTCAAAATTACAACATGTTTTCTCATTTCCTTCACAATTAAATCGTGTTCCCAAATATAGGCGCTTTGGGGTAAAAACACCCATTATAATTCCCTTTGTTCTGCAACTAGAAGTTTTAAATAGACAGTGTCTACTCAAAAGCTCAAGGTACATAATTTCCTAAGATAATCTGAGCCAAATCTGAGTTGATGACCGTGGAAGATTCTTGCACTTTGGTTGAGTTCATATGGAATGACCCGACTGTAAAGGGTTAATGCAGCAGAAACACAGAGTAATCTTCACATCACAGTTAGTTGACATGTAGAGCTATCCAACAAAAATGGTTTCATCAAAATCGAATGAGGGCACATGGAGAACTTTGACCTCTCAAAATGCCAAATTTCACTTTTTCTCTGACTAAAGCGCCCCCTATACTCTGGCTTCCTCAACATCCCATGTTTAGTTTGTGTTGATTATGTAAAGGACTTCCCATGGTATCATATTATGAATAAACCATCTTGGGTTGTTGAGGGCACAGTCTGGAAATGCCCCTGATATTACTGCTCAAATGGCCAAATGAAGCATTTTGCAGCGCCCCCTATAGGACGCGCCCTCGACAGCCCACAAAAATTTTCAGATAACTGCAAGCCTTACACACAGTAAACTGACATATGTGAAAGTGAATGTGGGCTGTTGTTGGCGCAATGATATAGCCTAATTACATTTCAAAACTGAATTTTTTTCAGCGCTTATTTCTCATCTCGGAATCTTTGGCCCTTCTGGTACCCCTAAAAAAGAAAATCGAAGGGTATTACCACCTAAAAATTTGCAGTTTTTCTATTGAACTAACCATCTTTCACCAACAAAAATTTTGGGCAAATTTGAGACCATCATATATCACCCTCTGCCTGATTCTTAGAAAAACTGGCTCTTAATAAATTTTCACATATTCTTAGATGTGGTCTCTCTTGCTTTCTGGTATTTGATGCACTGTACCGTTGGTTCTTTTTCTCAATGAAATTGTCTATTTTAGTTGGATCTGTTGTGGTCATGAGGGAGGTTCACTTATTTTCCACTCTCAGCCAAACAGAGCAGAGATACGCCGGAAGACTCACCAGCAGAAAAGAGCTGTGTTCATACCTCCCTTTCACAGCATTGAAACCTCACCAATGCTCTGATCAATGTCACCTACGTCAGCCGTTAGACCACCTTTGAGTACTGCAGAAATTAGCAGCTTTTGTTTCAAAATTTGAAAAAAAAAAAAAAATTGTCCCTAAGTTTACAAATATAGAGATAACCACATTTTAAATTACACTATATTTGAAACACTGGTATATTCAGTATTCATCATCAATCACCTGTTTTATGCAGTTGCTTTTCATTTGCATTGGAGTGTAGTGTGACTACATTCAGAATATAGAATGGATTCTCATGCCTTTCTGCTTCATGAGCCTCGCAAACTAATTCACGCAAATCTGTGCCGCTGCACGAGCGACATGAGAGCAGAATAAGACATATTGATATTTTACGTCGTCATTTATATGCGGAAGAAGCACCTCATAATTTTTTGTTGCGAAGTGTAACAAATCACAAATAAATTTGACTGCCGCAGTCTGAGCAACTGTAGCTAATTGGGAGAAGTAAACTGCGAGAGACTTGGGTCATAACGTATTGAAATGTGAGGTTTCTGAAGGCCTTTGTGACTGCCGATGGACAATGGGAGAGAATGCTTGAACCCTCCAGTAGTGTTGTGGTGGATGGAGGGGGCTGTACTATTTAAAGCAAGTTTTATGCTTTGTGACCCCCCCCCCCAATTCTCTGAATTCTTTTAAACTTCTTTCAATGTTGGATACTTTTTTTCTTTTAAAAAACAAAACTTTTGGTCATTTTATACATTTTCTTTTTTGTTACCATTGAGGTCCTTTTTGTTACTCTGCAGATATTAAGCCTTTTCCCTTAAATCTTTTTGTAAAACACTTTAGAAACAAAGTAAAGTGCATCTGAAACCATTTTACGTCAAAAACTTGGTTAAAACTTAAATATTAATAGTATTTTGACAAAAAAACATGGTAACAAGAAAGACGTGTTTCTAGTTACTGTGGTAACAAGAAAGACAACGTGAAAAATTAAACAATGCATTTTCTCATCATTAAAGATAGGTCTTGCACTGCAGCTTTGTATAATCCTTAGAAATTCACTGAGAGAACTAAATCAGGCCAAATTATGGGAAAAAAATGAATTTGATTTTTCTAAAGTGTCTTTTATGTTACTTGCACACTTGGCTGAAAATCGCCCGAACCCGAACACCCCTGGTACCGGGGGCAGCATCTTGTTACGAGCACCATCCAAGGGCATGTTTCCCAGCAGCAACATAGTCATATTGTATACCCAACTGAGGGGAAGAAACTTGGATAAAAGCTCATGGTAACGGATTCTAACAATATAAGGTTTATTGCTCTCTGACCAAGGCTCACTGAATTAGCAGCTGAAAAAAGCAGATACGAATTCCGGCCATAACCATAAATTATGTCGTACCTTGGCTGTCTTGTGATCAAATTTGTGTTCAAGGGCTTAAAATACTATTCACAATTACTCTCAGTTCTCTTTGTTGCTTTGAAATTTCTGACAGTCCATTGCTATTTTCAACATGCATAGCTGCCAACTGTTATGAATTTTTAGTACTTAGTGCAAAATTAATGATCAAATATGAAAATAAAAATTGATAATATCAAAATACGATTTAGCAAAAATTACTGTAATCGTTTTAATAGGGAACATTAGAGGTAGATCACTGGTGGGCTCATTAATACCATTACACCATTTACTTCCAAAGCGCTTTGCTTTGCTCATTTCTATTGGTAGAATGCATAAGCTTAGCTTATCACAATAGTCAGTTGTAAATAAGATGTCATAACTTTGATGCATAGACTGTGTATAAGGAGGGTCCACTCTCCACTTAACCTTTAGCATGCTAAGTTAATTTAAGCCTATTGCATGCTGGCAGCTGAGTTCTGGATTAGTGTAATATAGCCTGCAACTGGCTTATTTTCAAGACTGATCCAGATATCACACCTACTGATACGAAAAAATTGGGCTGTTTCCACAGAAATAACCCAGAATTACAGACCTCAACCACTGAAAACAAGCCATTACGATGACGCAATGGAGTCTCCTGTATTCTGATATATGAAATATATGGCTAATATTGGCCCCGTGATCGTTGGTTCATTAAATATAGGTTACGGCGCAAGTGTTTGTAGCGGATTGGAATTTCGAAACGAGTTGGGCCATGGCCCAACGAGTTCCGAAATTCCCCAGATGCTACAAACACGAGCACGGTAAACTATGTATTATATGTGCCATTTTTTGTATTCACTTGTGAGACAAAATAAGTTCTAATTCAACATTTCATATAGATTGATTTGGTTTGTTAAAAAAAAAAAAAAAAAAAGGGAACTATTTGATGTAGTATGAGTGTACTGGTACTGTACAGCGATCACAACAGTCATTTTACATTCGCATGTATGATGAAAAATGGCTAGATTTGCAATACCTGTCCAACAAGAATTGTCTACATAGCTAGCAAGAACAATGCAAAACAGATGTGGGACACAAAATCCATAGTATCAGCATTTAATAATCTGTCACATTTGGCAATGGTCGTATGCATAGCCACTGACTCTCCATTGCTCGCTATCAGCGCGACCGCACTCATACTGCGTCATGTACTCACTTTAAAATGAAGTTATATTAGCACTTGCTGCTGAAATGATATTTGGATCTTCCGAAATTGTCGAAGTCGATGGTCCTAGTTGAACAGCGAGAATCCAAGTCATCTTGAACACAACGGAGGCCATACCTGATAGAAATGTTGACTGATAATCTGTTATAGCTCCTTCAAAAAAGCAACCGATCTGGAAAGAACTCTAAATGGGAAAACTAATCATCCGTATTATTTTGAAAATAACACTTGTTTCTACCGCCCGAGGTGCCACGGAAACGTCCGACTTGAAAGTAGTTCCGACCATTTCAGCCCCGTATGGCACTACGGCGAACATTATGGCACGGGTGTACTGATACTGTCAGCGAGACACGTGCATATAATACTTATTTATGAGGGAGGGCATTCCTAAACACAGTTCTTCTTGTTGAGCGATCTCGCCGGCAGTCGGAACAGATATAAACAAACATGGCGACTGCGGTCGCCGGCAGTTGCACAGAATAAGGAATATACGGTCACCGGGAGCACGCTAAAGGTTAATGCTGTACAAAAATGGAACCAAAATACTCTTCATATGGACGCTGCCATCTTGCACTTTTGGACCCAGAGTCTGTGCAGTAGTAGTCTCGCGGTGCCAGACGATCGGAGGTCTCCGCCTCCCGATCCTCTGGGGACATCATAATACAAAAAAGTTACTAGGGCGCCAGCGAAAACGGCTGCTAACAAAGCAATGCCTTATTTGAATGGGAACGCTTTCACGGAAATGGTGTGCTCCCCCTTTTCTCCTCCGTAGGTAAACCAAAGAGGGTCTAATACAGCGACTTTGTATCTTGGAGAGAAAACAATGGATTCCCTGTGTCCGCCTGCAGACATGGAGCTGCAAATTTATGCACTCCGTTAGAATATTCTATCACTAGATGGCACACCTGGATCAGTTATTGACTATGCACAAGCAAGCCGAGCTCGAACACGGTTTAGAATATGGATGAGTTTTTTTCAGGAGTTGCCTGAATTAAACTTCTCAGCTAAGTCTGATGTGCTAACTGCTCAATATACTTGCCTGTAGTGTCTATCCAGTAGTTCAAAAAATGATCTCTTGCTCCAGAAAAAAATCGTTGTCATCTGTAGCAACCACTTCAGCTACAGTGAGCCAATGGTATCCCAATTAGTAGTAAAGAAAAATTAGTTTTCTGAAGCAAAAATTCAACATGGTTTTAATACAATGTCATTCTGCCATCAATTATAGTCATTATGTATGAAAAACCCGTAGTTCCCTACCATGGATTTACACGTAGACTCCTCTATCGACGAATTCAGCATACTCTTATATCCTTGTAAGTACTCATGTTGATGGCCAATAGCTCAATTACTTACTAAGGCTCATCTGCGTAACGCACACTTAAAGTTCACGCCCAAGTGAAACTTCCGCGATGATAATGTATTGATTGACTAGTTTCTTATCCAATTCCTGAGAGTTTAAACTTTCCACAGCTGATGAAAATGTTTCGCCGCTAACGCGACATGTTGGATACACACTTTGAAGGAGTTTTTGTCGGTGATCGCAACTGAGACATCCCATTATCCCTTGCCCATGATACCTGTCGCTGGTCGGACAGTGTTTCAAGCACACGACTTCAGGAAGTCACTGCCCCCAATATGAAGGACCACCCAAAAGACTTGGGATTGGTTCTGCAGTGCAGGTTTTTTTTAAACTCTGTAATTGTCTCCACCCAGTTTTAGTAACGAAAGCTGGGGGAATGTCACCAGTCTCTAGATAAGCTAAGCGTCTAGAGACTGACTTGAGTGTCTAGTGCAGTAGTGATGTGGGGTTGAACCGCGGTATTGAGGTCCCGTCCATACACCCGCCCTACTCAGTGGTAAGCACATCCATGAACTTTTCATGTAGCTCGCTTCAGTGTTAGACTAGAGACTGGTGGCAATTTACTATATTGTCTTGTCAGGAAGCATATCTAAACGTTAGGTCTGTTGAAAGAATCTTTCTTCCACAACTGAAAGCTTGTTAAAGGGTTAGCTAGTTTGGATTTTTTCCATGTACAGTTATATAAGAGTGAATCCGTTTGCTGCCATCCTTGTCCATAGTAGTAGCGCACAGTCATAATAAAATAATTGTATTTTTAACAGAAATCAACTTTTCACACACATGAAATTCAATATGAATTAATGTTTTCCTGGTGGAATTTAGCATGAACTTATCAGTATAGGCGTAGCTGGACATCAGTGGTCACCAGTAACCTCTCCAAACCCAAAACATGCCTTTTCTCCATGATAAATGGACAAAATTCTTAACTTTTTCTTCAGAGTCCCACAAGCCAACACACATACTCATTGAATGAACTGCTTATTTAATGGTCTGAACATTTACCCTGCAATGAAAAGCAAGCAGTTCCTGCATCTGAGCTCACAAACTTGTGTAAATGCTTTCCACACCTTTTAAGGCACAAGTTTAACTCACTAACACAGCAATTTCTGAAATATACCTAATTTTAACAGTAGACATGGCTTACAATTTACTAATGTGTTATCTGTATGGTACCATGTTATACACTGAAATAAAATGTACCGGAATTATTAAATACCCATCCTTCTTGCTTTTCTGTGTTCATTTTAGCTCTGAAAAACTCTGGAAACAAAACAAACCCAACAAGCCCTTGATTTTCAGATTTTCATCCCTTTGACTTAGGAACTGTCTACTTTTAATGAAGGGAAAATGTGACAATTTCAGCATGATTTGTTCAAGCGCAGGTTTCACCTTTTTCTCCTTCCTCTATCAAGCACAAATAGAATCCATTGATAAGAAATTGTTTTGAAATACTCACTTACCGTTCCCCATCTCCCTATCGTTGCTAAATATTTTTCTACAGCAATTTAAGTTCCATGTTAACGTACGTTGACCATTCCGTCAATATTGGAGAGGTAAGTCACAACCTACATTTGGAGTACTGAACGGAGCTAAGACTTTGTTAGTTTTGCTCAGCACAATATACCCATGAAATAACATTATTATGCCATTTTTTTTTTTTACTAATCCACGTGCGAGCCGAGAGGTATGTGCTTCCGACAAATACCTGCTCCTTTTCTGTCAAAATTCGACGTACGTTGCTCATGCCATTAATTTCCAAGCAGTGCAAATTCCAGGAAATCACGACTAATCAATATCTGCATCCATGCGAACAGAAACCCCTGACGTCAAACATTTCCAGTAAATCAATGTGAATGGCGAGTTTGAGCATCTGCAGAGGGATCTGTCAAGGTTTGTAACGTGCGTTTTTTTCAACGTACATTGAATATAAACCCTGATAATTAGTTATTTACTCAAATAAGTGTTTTGCCCTTCCTTGGATACTTAATATCTTGATCTGTGAACCCTGAATCTGAAGTGTGAGCGATCGTTGTGATCGTTTTGGGTTGGCGTGTTTGCCAGTATGGCAATGCACGTCGGAATTGGACGGAATATGACCAACGCATGTTAGAATGTGATAGAAGTTTTTCAACATGCGTTGAACTCGGACAGATTTTTTTAAACACAAATTGTCTGATAATATGAATGGAAAGTGATTTGATTTTTTCAGCTGTCGTTATTGGTTATTGTGTGCAAAGTGAATGACTTGGTCGGTGATCTTCATTGGTCTACGGATCGCAGCTGGGTGTAGACAAAGTTGGTCTGCGGTCGTCAATACTGATCTTTGTGGCAATGTACGTCCATTTGACGACTATATCACAATGCACGTGAACATTTGATGGATTTTTTGCAACGTGCATTTAATAATGAAAACTTACAACTTGGTTGATGGAATTGGCTTGGAATCTGTAGTGACAAAGGACCTGTCAGTTCATTACTCATGCCAGATCTTCCCATACATAACTTCATTTGTCATGCTTTAAATATTTCTACGAAATTTCTGGCTGATTTCATGAATGTATGTTGAATCTGACGGAAGTTTACTGCAGCATATTATAGCAGGGATGTATGGCTCTCTCGGACCAGGGGGCTTATTTATAAACAGTAAATAAAAGATACGTACGTTTGTGCTATAGATTAATTACAAACAGGGTGAATAAGCATACTTAAGCAGATTTACAGGTTGTATTGGTGTTCAGAACAAAATTAAGTAAACTGCATAACAGCGCAAATGGGACCTGTTTGTCGATTTTGGTATGTTTAATGCCATTTGATGTTCTCAGATGAGTTTTTTGGTGTTACATTTTGTGTAAGTATGTTTAAGAGCCAGAGTCTAACTATGAACCAGGGGGTGATATATCATGTTCCAGTAGGCCACTGAAGATTTTTGTCGGGGTAGATATCTCGTCCAAACTGACAAAAATTACGTTTTTTATCAGAAGATCCCTTCAGGCTGGAAATTACAGCCCTTTTTTTTTTGGTAGGGGTCAAAAGGGCCAAAATAGTGACATGGTCAAAATCTGGACTTTGTCCTTCTAATATCTTTGTGTGCCCTCTGTAAACCTCCTTGATCTTATGGTATATGAATGTATGGGTAGAGTTCTTCCATTTAGCATTATAATTTTCAAGGTTTACTGAGGGCGCCGCCTATAGGTGGCCCTTCAAATCATGACTTTCTGCATTTTGGACTACATCTGAGACCCTCCCAGGGCCTGCGCCCTCATTAAACCTTGCTAATTTATGTGTATTTGGATACATTGGGCCTATTTCTTTCCAAATTTGCATAAATGGTGGTGGCTTAGTTAGGGCGCTTTTGCATAGGTGGCGCTTCTTTTGGCAAGAACACGATTTTAGGCGATTTTCATTTGGCCATATCTCAGTGCGCCCCCGATGGATTTCAGTGAAACTTGTTTTATTATGTTTGTCTATATCTCTGCTATTAATTATAAAAATTTCAAGAAGGCTTTTTAACTCATTAACCCTTTACATGCCAAAGTTTGATGTATGTCACAATCAAGCGCCACCACCAAAAAATGCCCATTTTTGTTTTAGTCCCCACCAACCAGTGGCGAGAATTATTTGAGCGTTTTCAGAGCATTGAGGCAAGAGAACTTATTCAAAAAAGCAACAATTTTTAAAATGTTAAAACTGAAATAAAATAAAAGAAGAGACATGAAGTATTAGTAAACTCTGTATGCACCAAAGCAGAGGCAAACCTAGCTTTTTGGTCCTTGGGGGTCCTTATAGTATTCATATTCATCAAATGAGTCATGCAGCAAAGTATTCTGCATTACTTCAAACCATAGCGGTAACCATAGTACTTTTCAGAGGGGGTTGAGGACCCTGTCTTTACATTCTGCATTGCTGCATGCATTATGCATATACACAGGCCACACCCATTCAACAATATAATCAGAAATATATGATCTAATATCTTGGGAGCAAAACTAATCGTTAGCACAATATCCCACAAGGTAAAGATGGAACGATGTACTGCTCGCAGGTCTTAAAATCAGAAGATGTTCGTGATAAAGCAGGATTTCCACGGCTCTGTTCAGACTCTGAACATGCCATCAAAACATGTGGTCGCAGCAGTGCTGCCACCTGCCATATGAGCCGCCTATTGGAGCTTTGGAGAACTAACCTTTTGTCTTTCTTGATTAAAGTGGAGTGTGATCTGGTGTGAACGTTTTAGCACAAAGAGGCAAAAAGCCTTCTTCATATTTTCATCATGAATAGCAGAGATATAGAGAAACACAATAAAACAAGTTTCACTGAAACCCATAGGGGCGACTGAGATATGGCCAAATGAAAATCGCCTAAAATCGCGTTCTTGCCATAAAAAGCGCCACCTATGCAAAAGCGCCCCAACTAAGCCACAGCTATTTATGCAAATTTGGAAAGAAACAGGCCCAATGTATCCAAATACACATAAATAAGCAAGGTTTAATGAGGGCGAGGGGCCCTGGGAGGGTCTCAAATGTAGCCCAAAATGCAAAATGTCATGATTTGAAGCGCCACCTATAGGCGGCCCTCAGTAAACCTTGAAAATTATAATGCTAAATGAAAGAACTCTACCCATACATTCATATACCATAAGATCAAGGAGGGTCACTGAGGGCGCACCAAAATATTCGAAGGTCAAATTCCAGATTTTGACTATGTCACTATTTTGGCCCTTCTCACCCCTACCCTAAAAAGGGCTGTAATATCCACCCCGAAGGGATCTTCTGATAAAAAAAGTAATTTTGTCAGTTTGGAAAAAATATCTACCCCCACAAAAAACTTCAGTGGCCTACTGGAACGTGATATATCACCCCCTTCTATGAGCTGGTCCAAAGTTACAGACTCTGGCTCTTAACTTTCTAATTCTTCAATAGTTGAACCTGATACACCATAAAATAAGAATTTTTTGGGGACATTTTGGTGTTATTTTCGGTCAAAGTCTATGTGCGTTGACTCCCACCCTCCTGAAGTTTATTTGACATATCAAGCTTGTGACACTTGGTATTGATTTGTACCATTTAATTTGTGAACCCTGATGCTCTTGGTACTCAGAAAACCTAAAAACAAATGTTGAATTACAGACTTCATATTTTAACCCCCCTGACACATTTTTGTAACATATTAGCAAATTGTGAGCCACATTCCACTGTCGGGGGAAAAAAAGCAGGCAATGCTACCCTAGATTGAACAGTATCCGTGCCAATGAACGTAGCAGGGGGTCTACCGAAGAGCTTGAGCTGTTCGCAATTTAAACGAGCCAAAACCTCTGCATTCTATTTTGTTGAATATGGTATAAATTCTAAAACAAAAAGCCACATTGAGCAGAATGCCACCACATGCTGTATTATTAACCAAGACTAACGGTTACTCTTATTAACCAATGTGGCAAACAAGCTCTATAATCATCATGGCTATGGTAAACTGAGAATGAACAAACAGCAAGCCAGCTTGCCATGAGTAAAGAAAGAAAAAAAAAATACACACAATACTTACACATAAAATTAAGAAAACTTTTCTTTATGGAATTACTACTCCACAGACACAATCTATTCGGCAGAAGGAACCCTCTAGTCCTGTTTCATTTGGAACATTCCCATTGACCATGTCAGTACCACATTTCAATCTCGTTAATGTAACCTGAGCATTTCAGGCCAGTTTTGGAAGTCTTCTTTCCAATGCAATCGCATCATTGCATAAGTTGAGAGAATACGGCCTAACTTGCTGTTACACAAGGGTTTAAAGACTTTTCAATTACTGTGGAAAGTTTATACTCTCAGGAATTGGATAAGAAACGTTTCAATCAATAGATAATTACTGCCGAAGTTTCAGATGGGCGTGTACTATAACTTTACTTTACACAGATGAGCCTGAGCAAGCATTAGAGTGACTTTGTGACCAGTACAAAGGGGAGGACAGTCAAAACACATGCATCTCTGTATGTGTGTGATTATGTGCTTAATTTTCCCCACTTTGCCCACCCACACTTTTCTTACTCTCGATGTTCACTTTCTCTCAAGGTGCCCTCTTTTAAAAATTACATTGTGTATCTGATTTGTTTGTAAATTGGTGCTTTCGCAGATTGAATATATTCTGAATACTTAACATGTGTTTTTGTTGTTCTTACTATAATGGAGGTGGTTTGCCTTTTGCCAATTCCTGTATGCAGCACAGACAGAGCAGGCTGAACTAAGCCTGTACTTCATCTGGACTGCATCTAGGGCCTAGCTTAATTACACTGTAACCTTGAACAGGCAGTACTGGTAATTTGCATAATTAATTGGTGTTTGGACTGCAGTACTGGTGGGAGGTCTTTCATGAGGCATGTGTTTTGACTGTCTTCACACCTCCCCTTTGTTCTGGTGTGAGCATAGGCCTAGCAGACAAACTTCGGTCTACAGTACCTCGGTGAAATTTTCCCGAGGAATACCGATGTGGTCTCTGAACTTCAGTGGGCCAGACAATCCTTGGTGTGTCTCGGGAAAATTTAACCGAGGTTGACTGAGGTGTTGTTCAAACTGAAGTTTACCGGACAGACTTCAGGATACCTCGGTAAAATTTTTCCGAGGTTTACCGAGTTGGCTTCAAATCTTCAGTGAACCATTCTAAGTTTTTGTTGGAATTTCTCGGAAAAAGCAGCACTTTCTCAGTTTTTAGATGCTAGTAGTGTTATCAATTTTGGTTGCCATAGCAACAGTATTGGCTGAAAAATATGCTAATTACTGGCAAAACCTAGAGATTTCCTTGTGTACGCAGTACAGGCTGCAATTTTTGACCAATTACTTTCATATTTGGTCTGGACATGTTACACTTCACTTATGATACCTAACGATTTTGGTTGCCATGGCGACAGTTTTGGCCAAGTAGTATGCTAATTAGTGAAAAAACATCAAAATTTTGTTGTGGATGCAGTACAGGCTGCAATTTTTGATCAATTGGAGCGACTTGATATACAATATGGCACAACGCAAGGAGGATATGATCGTCGATAATGACGGATCAAAGGTCATTATGTAGACGACTGAACTTCCGCCCATATCCGCGCGCTATCAAACACTTACGTAATTGCGATTTATATTGTTTATTTCCAAGACATGGACCCCTATGGTCCGACAAGCTATTGTCGTGGTGTGGCGTCCGTCGTCCGTCGTCTGTTGTCCGGAACATTTTCTATCTTTTTTTGGCCTGATTAATTTTTGTATAGATTTGCCATAGCATACTACTGGACCATATCTCTAGGGGTTTTTTTCAGATTTTTGATAGAATCATTTTTGTCCGTTTTATGGGCCCTTGAAATTTTGGCCCCAATGTTAAAGATAGGACTGAGCAATTTTTAAAAAACTATTTCTTAAAAACTGCATGATAAATTTTTTTCTAAATCAGGCAATCAACTTGCCTTGGTACCATCAATGTACAGTGCAAGCACCATTTTGATTGAATCGACGGAAGTGGGTCTAGTGGGGGCGCTGTACTTTATGAATATGCAAGATGGCCTTTGGAGGCCAAATGGTTGCAGACAGAGATTAAGTTTGCACTATTGACATATAGGAAGTCATATATGACCGATATTTTGGCTGTGTTAAAGTTGACCTCAGATGAATTTTAAAGGTCAAACTCGAGGTCAAGGAAAATATTACTAATGTTATAAGATATGACTTGAAATTTCAAAAAATTATTTCTCAAAAACTGATAAATTTTTTTTCTAAATCTGGCAATCAATCTTGATACACTTTATGTCCAGTGCCAGTGCCATTTTGATTGAATCTACGGAAGTGGATCTCGTGGGGGCGCTGTACTTTAACATGGGGTCTTATGGAGAATGGGCCAAATCGCCTGTGGAAGGTAAATGGTTGCAGATAGAGTTAAGTTTGTTTTATCAACATATAGGAAGTCATATATGACCTATGATTTGGATGAATTAAAGTTGACCTCAGATGACCTTGAAAGGTCAAACTTGAGGTCAAGCAAAATGTTACAATTTTGAAAGCCTTTTAGGCTTAAAAATAATGAAGATTGGGAACATATGTGTATTAATCACTTACAGGAAGTCAAATATAAACTTTCATGTGGTGGCCTTGAACTTGATCTTTGGTGACCTTCAAAGGTCAAACTTAACATAGTGAAATTTCAATGACTTCTATCACCAAAACTATCACAGATAGAGCTGAGGTTTGTATTGTTATGGAATCAGATTTGTGTCAAAACTATTGAGCAAAACTTTTTGGATATAAAACAAAAATTTAAAAACTGAGAGAGAATATTACTCACTGAAGAAACAAAAGTTACCTCAAAGGCAAAACTTATAAGTTGTAAACAAATTATTTTTATGATGTAATAAACCATTGTTCTTTTAGTTGTTTGATATATTGTTCTTTCGTTCACACCCTCTGCTGCTTTCGCAACGATCAGATTTGCGGTTACGCTCCCAGCTCTTTGTTTGCGCTTCTTGATTTTTGCTTGCGATTCTGTCACAAACGTCTCTTTGGGCGGGATTTTTGTGGTCTGACCTCATTTGCTAATGGAATTCTGGGGCTCAGAGCCTGGAGTAATGAATCCCACCATAGAATGTAGCCGCGAGTCTCACTTCGGACTCCACTCACAAGTAAATCACACCAGCAACGACGGAAATGTCCCAATGGCTGATGAAGGAATTCACTGTGTGCCCGTGATTCGTTGCTGTGGCCTACTATAAAAAAATCTGACAGTGAGTAACACATCGTCTTTAGCTGCCGTTGTAGCCAAGCAACTCAGGAAGATTGTAACAGAATGTGGGCTACCATCCTGCGATTTACTGAGCTGGGGTAAGCTCAGGTGAGCTTTGGGGTACGCCCAAAGGCGTAACTAGTTGCTAACTCTTTTAACTTCCACAGTCTGGTTCAAACTAAGCTTTTGGGAACTGTACCCTGAACTGTTACTGTTAATGTACATTAGTTCTCTTAATGCTTTTGCGTACATGAATATGCAAATAATATACAATCAATAATATACAATCGCCTAACAAAGCGTGTTCTCCTCTTCCATATACGTTTCCATTGAATGACCATGCTCTGTTGCATACAGAATTTAATTAGTTGTATCTGGACCTCATTTTCATTGTCCAGGTGGATAGGCCTACATGTTGAAGATAAAGGCCTACAGAATTTTCCCGAGATTAAATTTAGTAAAATATAAAGTACAGATGAGGCACATGCTGTTGATAAATTGTGCATTTAAATGTTATTGGCTTGATTACATGCCCTTCAAATCCTTCCATCAACCATGCATCTGCTGTGTTTAAGGGGCGGAGAAACCTTTTGGAAAAAAAATTGTCATTTTTGGATAGAAATCATTCATACTTGGTGTATTGACAGTATATGACCTGAAATATACAAAATATGAATTTGACCTAATTTGCATAATTAGGTCATGTGATTCAAGATGGCCGCCACCCCGATTTCACCATTATTTCTTTGCCTTATATCTCAGGACTGAAGCAAGATGTTTTAATCAGGTTTTTTTTTATTAGATTTAGTTATGTTTACACCTTCTTCTGAACTAGAATAAAGCATTTACACATAATACTAGAGATTTAGTGGGGTAAAAAGAGGATTTTGCCATTTTTCCCCCCTCGATATGAAATATAAATCACCATAACTCACAGACCCAAAGTGCTAAACCAAAACTTTTAGTTCAGTCGACTTCCTGATATGTACACAGACTTCTGTCAAAATTTCATGAGAAAAGCTCCACAAATAAGTGAGATATAGTGCCTTAAATGATAGCAATCGGGGCAAAATCCAGGTTTTGAGAAAATCCAGGTTAAAGTCAAATACACCTACAAATCATTGTAACAGTCAACTTAGAACATTTAAATGCCCCAAAGCATAAACCTCTCCCTCCTGCTCTGTCTGATTGTCCTGTTCTTGAGCAGATTGAAGTGATTTGCTCTTTCTTTTGGCTTTTTCAGAGTCTAGATTGGCCTTCTCTGCCCCCCTAACGCACGACGCATCCTCCTGCTCTTAATTATGATTGATTAAACTTTTAATTTAGACCAAAATTCAAATTTTGATAAAAATTGTGGAAAACCATTTTTTTGGATTTCTCTCCCCCTTAAATAGTGCCGTACGCTGCAGACGGATGGTTAATAGTACACCTATCTCGACTATGAAAATGAAATCCCAAGCTGCAAGTTAAAAGCCGATATAACCTCAGTGCTAAACTCTGAAGCATAAGCTACTGATTAAGGCAATGCAGGACCTTTTTTTTAAGACAATGTGTTATTCACTGTGTTATTCACTATCAGATTCACTTTCAGATTTTTTTTAAGTAGGCCATGGCAACAAATCAAGGACACACATTTTCTGGCCTTGAATATTAATTCCAATATGGATTCAGCTTCCAAACCTGCAACTGCCATCGTAGACTGCTTGCATTAGCCTTATTTTTTTTAAAGAAAGGTCTCCCATTTCCTTTATCAGTAGCTTGACTGAACGGGGCAGATGAACTACGAAAACTTGGGGTTTTAATATTGCAGGGTTTTTGCACCCCCAACCTTAACTTTGGAGGTGCAGGAGACCCAATGCCCCCCCACAAATGGCGCCTATGCTCACCTCCATAACCAATATTGGTAATAGAGTTGAGGTTATGGAGTTGAGTGTTTTTCAGAAAAGTGGAATTTTCCAGGCACCAGTGCAGTAACTTGTGATGCTTCCTACCATACCATGGAGGGTTTTGCACAAGTATTATCAAAAGCATGATTCAGAATTTGTCCTACCGTTACCATTTGATTTTAATGAAGGTAACGGAGAAGAATTTAAAAAGTATACTCACCATAGGATGCCAAAATTTTGAGAAATATTGGAATAATCATGAAGCCATTTTGAAAAAAGTCCACTTGGCTGCTACTGGGGTCACACAAAGGTTCTGTTTGCATGGGCCTTATCTGTGATTCCAGCTTCTGACTCCAGGGGGAGTCTGTGTAGTGATGGTTATGGAGTTGAGTGGGTTTTGTGGACACCCCTATTTTCAGTGATTTTTCTCGGAAAATCACCACCTTTGATTTATTTTTGCTTAGGATATTTATCTCGCAGTGTCTTTTAATTTATGCATTCAGTTTCCAGTCAAAGGAAATTGAAATCATTGGAGTATTGCAAGTTTCAAAAATATAATCCAGATTTGGGACACTCCCAAAATGCCCCAAAATCCAATTTTTTTGACCCCAAAAATGATGGATAGAATGAAAATACACCCATGATACTTTATTTCCAATTAGTAAAGACACACCTATAGTTTAATAGATAAAAAACTAACCCTGTGGGATTATTTCAAAAATAAGGGACCCGGACTCAGCATTTCATTAGTAGTGCCCATATTGAGAAAAATACCCATTTACAGAATTCAAATTCGCTTATTATGGCTGCTACGTAATTATATCCAGATCATTTTTAGGAGTTAGGAACTTTCGAAGGCAAAAAAGACCATAATAGTTTAATAGTTAAAAAATTACGTCCTATCGTCTAATTCCTAACCACTTTTCTTTAACCTCTTTGTAAAACGTCATGAGGTAAAGGAAAGGTGTGAAGGGGACTCTTTTACAGCTTAGGAAGAGAACCGCGCTAATAAGAGAATCCAAATGTACTTACGCTAGGCACAGTGATCACCCGCCTTCTGCCTGTCATGTTTGTTTCTTTTCGTGATTGGCCGGATGGACGGTCATCACGGAATTGCGGGATAGCATTTCCTCCTTTCTTATCGAAAAGGATGGTTCATTGTACCCTATGCTAAAGGTGATGAATTAGGAAGCATTGTAGCACCTTTCCTTTACATTTAAAGAATCCGAAAACACTTATTATGGCTGCCACGTAAATACTTCCAGGTCATTTTCTAGGAACTTTCCTAAGCAATAAAGACTATTTGGAAGCAGTAAAGGAGGTACATTAGGAAGCACTGAACACCTTTCCTTAATATTTAAAGAATTCGAATACACTTATCATGGCAGCCACGTAATTATTTCCAGATCATATTTTAGGAGTTAGGAACTTTCCGAATAGTTTTTGCCAAGGAAAGTTCCTAACTTCAAAAAAAAAAAAAAAGATCCGGAAATGATTACGTTGCAAATACGATAAGTGCCTTTGAATTCTTTAAATGTTAAGGAAAGGTGTTTAAGTGCTTCCTAATTTACCTCCTAAAGCATAGGGTACACTGAACCATCCTTTTCCAAAAGAAAGGAGATAACGCCATTCCACAATTCTGCGCAGCAGCAGTATTTAAAGCGGCGACCATTCATCCGGCCAATCGCGTAAAGAAACGTATGTGATGGGCAGGGGACTCATGTTCACGTTGCCTGCTTTAAGTGCATTCAGATTTTCTAATTGGCGCGGTTGTCTTCCTAAGCGGTAGGAATTCCCTTTTACACCTTTCCTTTATCTTCAGACATTTTCTACATAGGTTAAAGAAAAGTGGTTAGGAATTAGTGGAATGGACGTAATTTTTTGACCATTCGGACACAGCCCAGGATAGCTTAACGTCAACAGAGTCCATACAATTAAAGGAAACTTAGTCATGTTCACTGGCACACACACGTTTATTTAGATTAAATCGCAAATCGCAGCCTTTTTTGCAGTTATGCAATCGCAAAGCTTGACATTGCGATTAGATTAATTGTGCAGCACTAGTTAGGATACATAGTTTCTGCCTTTAAGTAATATATTGCTTTTGCGGCAGAATGGAGTTACAGATTTGCTAGCACCACATAATATGCAACACATGTACCGTTGGCGTGTTTTTGCTACAAGGTCAATTTGTTCCTTGGAGTTGGAATTGTTTTGTTTTTGTAAAAATGAGCTTTTTGTCAATTTGCTCTGTGTTAAGTGGTTACATAGTATGACTGTATTGCTACATGGTTACCATGCCCTGGTATGGTGTTTGTTTTGAGATTTCCGGACTTTAAATGTTAAAATTAGTTTGATGACCTGAAACGTATAAGTGAAACAAATAAGCAAAAAGATAAGAAATTGGGAAGGGGACAAATACTTCGTCCTGGCACTGTAGACCTCTGCAGGACATTTTATGTGATCTTTGACTCGTGACCTTGACCTTTGTTTCATTTTTGGAAAATATGGCTTGAAATACTTGCAGTGGCCTTTCAAAATTGCTTTCTAGTCCGAGGCTGGCTGACAGGGAGGTCGGAGGGCTTTTGCTTTGGGCCATATCCATCCATTTCTGTTTGTCATCCGATCATGATGGGGGACCTTTGCATTCTCTGACTGGTTTCTTGCTTTTGCCTTCTCCTTTTCTCATGAGTCGCATACTGTACCCAAGATGGTTGTTTCACAGATGTGTATTTTTTTCTTATCCCATGCTAGTCTGTAACCTTTTGACTCTACCCATAGATGCTCAGTGTGTTGTGGACATCTATGTCAACTACGACTGTGACCTCAATGCGGCCAACATCTTTGAGAGGCTGGTGAATGACTTGTCCAAGATTGCTCAAGGGAGGAGTGGTCAAGAGCTGGGTATGACTCCCCTGCAGGTAATTGTATGTGTGTATGTGTGCGTGAATGTGTGTGTCACTGAAGATTATTGAGAATTACGGCTTATTAGTCAAAATTAGGGTTGTGGTTACACTTGGGGCTTGGTTCAGGTTAGGGATAGGGTTGGGCATAATTTGTTTACGTTTAGGGTAAGGGAAAAGATGTTCGGAATTAATGCAAGTCAATAAATTGTCTGCACAAGTATAGCTTTACAAATATGCGTGTGTGTGCGCATGCATATGTGCGTGCTTGTGTGTGCGTAAATGAATGTGTATTTATATTGGTGTAAATAAGTTTATCTTTAAAATATAGCGTGTGCACTTAGATATTTTATATATGTACCGTTGGAGAAAAATAAAGTTGCCCTCTGCAATCTTGATGCTTGCATATGCTGGCATGATGTTTTTCCACTTCTGCTTTTATTTGAGAATTTACATGAGAATAATGGACCTCAGAGGAAACATGCTCAAATGATCTTAATGCATACTTGCCAAGTATGGTTTACCTGTAATCAGTGCGGTTTTCAAAGCCTCATTCCGGGTACAGGTTTATGGTAAAAAGTTAGATTTCCACTGCCAGGCCAGACAAAAAGGTTGCAGTTTGGATTTGAAGGAATAAATAGTCAAGAACCTGTGTTTGAATCATTATTACAGTGATTTTAGCAGGCAGTAATTCTTTTAACCCTGAGTGGTGCAGTGTATTGATTCTCATTTCTTCAATAACCATGTCGCAAGATGCATCTCATGGACATTGAAAAGATGTTGCTGTGTTTCAAGAGGGGCAAAATATTGGCTAGCGTCAAGCAAAGAAAACAGCTTGGGAGATTGCTGAAATCACTGGAATTATGACATGAACCATCCAGCAATTATATACAGCAGGGAAAATAAGTAGTTAACGCCTCTACATTTTTCTCTGTACCTGTATTTCTAATGGGACTATTGACATGAAATTTTCACCAGATGTCAATTACAACCCAAGTAATCCACACATACAAAGAAATCAAAACAAATAAGTCCATAAATGAAGTTATTTGTAATTAAGAGCCATACCATGAGAAATTGACACTCGGTGCGCAGTTGATCCCAATGGAATTGAATGAAACTTGGCATATAGGTAGATATGGGTGTCTCACAGAAAAAGCCAAATTTTTAGGTCCGTATCTCACTTTGCCTGCCAATAGCGCCACCTGGAAGCCACTGAAGTGGCTCAGTTTTGCTGTTGACACCACATTTTACATCTACTATCATGACTTAAGGGCACACAGTACCAAATATGTGATACTTTTATCATGACCTGTGACACTTCAAGTCCGGTTAGACTTCAGCACCACATCAGCGCCAAGCTGGGTAACTACGTTATCGAGCCAGATTTATTTAAAATATAACAATAAAAATTGAAAATGGGAATAAAATAATGCCCCAGACATGTACCAAACTAGAATGCTTTATTATGTGTTTACTCACAACAACACGGTCATTTTCAGTGAAAAGTACCTTGGTATCTTGCTGTGTTTGTGCAATGGATGGCCAGAAAGATGGTCGAAATTCATTTTTGGTGCATGTTTGCAGTATATTTTCTCTGTAACCCAGATTTGTACTTTGTGGGTAAATGCTGTTTGTTGTGCATTTGGAGCTCTATTTTCGGGAATACCAAGCATTTCTTTGGTAGTATCTGCGCTTTCAAGCTAGGCGGAGCCAAAGTTGGAGGAAAACTCTAAATTGACCATTTCATAGCAGATTGTGCCTATGTATGATTGTGCCTAATAGAGCTCCAAATGCGCAACACACAGCATTTACCCTCACAGCACAAATCTGGGTTACAGAGAAAATATACTGCAAACATGAACCAAAAATGAATTTCGACCATCTTTCTGGCCATCCATTGCACTAACCCAGCAAGATACCAAGGTACTATTAACTGAAAATGATAGTTTTGTTGTGAGTAAACACATAATAAAGCATTCTTGATTGGTATATGTCTTGGGATATTATTTTATTCCCATTCCCTTTTTCAATTTTTACTTTGATTTCTCAAATAATTCTGGCTCAATAACACAGTTATCCAGCTTGGCGATGATAAGGTGCTGATGTCTATCCAGACTTGAAGTGTCACAGGTCATGATAAAAGTATAACACATCTGGTACTTTATACCCTTAAGTCATAATAATAGATGTAAAACGTGGTGTCAAAAGCGAAACTGAGCCACTTTATTGGCTTCCAGGTGGCGCCACAGGCAGACTAAGTGAGATATGGACCTAAAAATTAGGCTTTTTCCGTGAGACTATCATATCTAACTATGTGCCAAGTTTCATTTAATTCCAGGGGGGTCAACTCCTCAACTTCTTCCAAAAAGTGCCATTTTCTCACGGAATGGCTCTTAACTGGAATGACACAGGAAATAAGTGTTGAACACATGAAGAAAAGGAGGTGCAAAAAGGCATGGAAAGCCAAGAAACCAGCTGAAATCTGTCAGTATTTAGAAAGCAATCCTGTCCCCTATTAGTGCAAATTAATATCAGCTGGTTTAGTCCGAATTCATGCCCTATAAAAGGGTTTCTCATTACCAAAGTGTCAAACAAGAAGCATCTCATGATGGGTAAAAGCAAAGAGCTCTCTCAAGACCTTCACAACCTTATTGTTGCAAAACATACTGGCATTGGTTACAGACTTACAGTGCTGTGAAAAAGTATTTGCCCCCTTCCTGATTTTTTTTTTTTTTTTTTTTTGCATAATTGTTACACTTAAATGTTTCAGATCATCAAACAAAGTAGACAAAGATGATCCGAATAGATAGAAAATGCAGTTTTTAAATGATGATTTCATTTATTAAGGGAAAAAAAGCTCTCCAAACCTACCTGGTCCAATGTGAAAAAGTAATTGCCCACCCCTGTTAAATCGTGAATTAACCGTGATTAACCACATTTTTTGAGTTCAATATCACTAACCACACCCAGGCCAGATTACTGGCAGACCTGTTGAATCAAGAAATCACTTAAATCGAACCTGTCTGACAAAGTGCAGTAAGCTAAAAGATCTCAAAAAGCAACACATCATGCCGCGATCTAAAGAAATTCAAGAACAGATGAGAAACTGTCATTGACAGCTATCAGTCTGGAAAGGGTTACAAAGCCGTTTCTAAGGCTTCAGGACTCCAGCAAACCATGGCGAGAGCCATTATCCACAAATGGAGAAAACTTGGAACAGTGGTGAACCTTCCCAGGCCGTTCACGCTCAAAAACCCTCCAATGTGGCTGAATTAAAACAATTTTGTGAAGAAGAGTGGGCCAATTTTAATCCACAGTGATGTGAAAGACTCATTGCCAGTTATCGCAAACACTTGATTGCAGTTGTTGTTGCCGAGGGTGGCACAACCAGTTATTAGGTTTAGGGGGCAATTATGGGGCCTGGTAGGTTGGATAGCTTATTCCCCTCAATAAATGAAATCATCATTAAAAAACTGCATTTTATATTCACTTGGGTTATCTTTGTCTAATATTAAAATTTGTTTGATCTAAAATATTTCAGTGTGACAAATATGCAAAAAAGAAATCAGGAAGGGGACAAATATGTTTTTTCACAGCACTGTATTTCTAAACTTTTGAATGTTCCAGTGAACACCATTGGGGCCATAATTCGGAAGTGGAAAGAACATCATTTCACCATAAACCGCCACAACCTGGTGCTCATTGCAAGATTTCTGACAGAGGAGTCAAAAGTCTTGTGTTTACATTTCAGCAGTTTTTCAACATTTCTTCAGCAATTTCCTTTGCCTCTCAGTTTCCAAGCACTTTCATTTTATCAGCCAACCTCTTCAACTTTTCTTGCTGAAGCAAGCACACAAATTTTCTTCAGAAAATTTAGCCTTTTCTAGTTATTATTCACATCCGCCAAGGAGGTGTATGTTTTTGCCGGCGTTTATTTGTGTCTGTTTGCCTGTTAGCAGGATATCTCAGCCACATAGATTTTAACCAAATTTTGCAAGATCTTGGAGTAGCACAAGAGGAACAACTGATTAAATTTTGGCATATCTAGGCCAAAGTACAGCTGAGATATAGGCCAAAGTTCAAATCCAGCTATGCTGGCAGAGATTTGCAGTCTTTCCAATGGGCCGGATTTCCAGTCGGTGTGCTTTTGGGTTTTGCTGCCACCTGGCGGTGGAATGCAACAACATCCTACATCAGCCAACGAAAATAACTAATGCACAGAGTTGTCTTGGCGTGGCGGAGGTGCTGCGCTCTCTGAGTGCTCTTATTATTATTATTATTATTATTATTATTATTATTTTCATTATAAAATCACTATTTCTGCCAGCTCACACGCCTCATGCAAGTCATCACAATTATAACAATCTCTCCCAATGTAATCGCAAATCAGACGCTCTCTATATCTAGATTCAGCATCTGATGCTGGACACGTATGTCTTGCATTGCATGTATTTAAATACAAATCCGTCTCTGAATAACCGAAAATTCCTCCTTTAAGAATGCCAAAAGATCTGTAATTTATGGCAGGAATTAGTAACTCAAATGCGTGTGTACAGAAAGCTAGCGACGACCAAAGGCTCCGCTCCATAAGCTATCAAACGTGTGTGGTTCGCCGCGTGCATGATAATGTTTCAAAGCCGTCTAGCTGCTAGTAAGTGAAATCACTTACTTACCAGCTCTTCGACTCCCCACAACAGCATGAATGTTGTGGAATTTGCCCCAAGACCAAACGCAATCTGGGATATCCTCCTGCACTGTGTCCAAGGCTGGCTGGCTCTGGGCAGCGCGAGGGGCACTCGCTTGGTCACAGAGGTTAAAGGTTAGAGGTCAGGTCACGTGACGTCACGGTATAAATGGCGCAGGTATTACGCTATTTATTACTAAATATTCATATATTATATTGATAAATATCATATTGAGGGACAAAAAAGAGGGCCTTAAAAAAAAAAAAAACACCTTGACAAAAAGGGCACTGACTGGCAAGGGGCGAAAGGGGCAGGTGCTGAAGCCCCCCCCCCATGCCTGACAATTATTATTATACCATATTGTACCATAAAAAGGAATCACTTGTACCCAGGACAAAAAGTGTGAGCCAACCTCCCAAATATTCAGAAGACTTATCCTAAAATTATCATCCAACAGAGGATAAGTGAAATGTGGCAACACTATCTTTTTAAGAATAAGTGCATTTCTTTGGCAGCTTTTCTTTCTCCCTATACGATAATTATATCAAGCAGATTATCTTTAAAATGTTCCTAAAGTTCATTCTCTCCAAATGTGATGATTCTTAAGCTTGGATTTTCTTTTTCAATGCAGAAAGGGCTGCCAAAGTTTCTTTCTTTGAGATTAAGTATGTTCTTCCCGTTGCAGTAGTTGGTTCAACAGTGGTTAGAACATCCTGGCGGTCAATGATGAGAGAGTCTGGTGGGTCTGCAAATATGTATGATGGGGATGGTCCATGTGGGTGAAGGAAGGCAACTTCAACTTCCTGCCTCTCTGGATTGTATTGGTTGATTCATGCTACCCACCATTGGCTGTCATAAGCCACTGTCACGTAACCACTTAAGGCTGAACCTCTGTAATCACTCATCTCAACAGTAAGATTCACTTGTTCCTGTCTTTTGTCAGGTGATGATGAAAAAGATTGAACAGTGACCACTTCGTTAGGGACTGGAATGAAAGAATGTAATTTTTGTGTGCCTGGAATTGTGTGTGCCTTTTCAAATCTCTCTTTGAGTAGTTCAGCTTCTTGCTCATACTGTTCTGTTGTTATGAACTGGAAGTTTACATTTTCTGTCTGTGAATCTGTGAATTCAAAAAGTTGACGAGGAGTGAGGATCTGTTGATCATATGGGCATTGCAGACTCACCCTGGCTGTCAAGCGTTTTTTTGTGCCCCCAATGCCATCAGATGGTCCTTTCCCATGTGATGTGGTGAAAAAGTGCTATTCAGCTAGGACACCAAAGTCATCTTCATGGAGGCACAAATTGATGAAGTTTTTCCTAATCTTATACTGGGCAGCGCAGCCATCAGAGAAATAGCAAATCCCTTTAGGTTGCTGTCCCTTTTTGTCTGTGAGGAACTCAATAAGCAGTTTTTGGAAGAGATTAACTGCCACAGTATCATGTATTTTACATTCTGATATGACTACAAAACTTGTATGCTCAGGGATTTCATCTTGCATGTCACACCAAAAGTAACACATAAAGGGATGGATTTTTGCCTGGAGATTGTTCCAATGGAATGACTGAGCTGCATCCTGAACTCCAAAACTGTAGTTCTCTGCAAAGTCAGCGATAACTAAGACCACTCCTGGCTCAAGTGTATTCCTCAGATCCTGAAGGTAACTTGCCTGCTGCTTGGCAATAAAATCATGTGGCAACAGTTTCTGAAGACCACTTAGGAATGAGTCAAGAAACTCTACAACAGTCTGAATTTTGGTCTCAAGATTTGAATGATCTGTTGAAGTCCACTGTTTATACTGGAGCTGATCAATCATATTGTCTTGCATATATGTTTCAAGCTTATCTCCAAGACCACCAGTTCCAGGACACTCTGCACACCTGCCAAGGAAACAGTCAATGTGAGGAGGATTGCATTGAATCGCTGCAAGACAATGACAATAGTGTTTGAATTCTCCATCAGTGACTGAATCTAATTTGGCTTCAATGAACATGAGTTTGACGTATTGGTGTGTTGTACAAACACAGACCGAGTGTGTTACACTTGACCCTGCCTGTACTCACTGCCTTGGACACAGTTCAGCAAATTTTGAAAAACCAATCCTGGTGTCCGGGTGGTTTCTCTTGAAAAGTTCATATGCTCCTTTCAGATTACGCAGCACCAAATGTTTTTGAACATGTTGCTTTTTCCCATTCACTAGAACAGAAACGTAGTCTTTCATACCTGGTATTTGTCTGGTTACATCCTCTGACAAGTAGAAATCCCTGACAATTCCCTCAGTTTCCTTTGAAATTGGTTTACCTCCCTTGGGATTGGGCATTGCTAGAATCCCCTGTTCCTTGCCCAATGCCTTAGCTTTCCTTGCCATATAATTTGATGCACCAAATTCCTCTTGGACTTCACAAACTGTCCAGCTTTTTGGGAGAACAGTCAGCACCTGTACTTTTTCACTTTTCTTCAACGTTGATTCACAATTTTCTTTAAGTTGTTGAATCATCTCTTCTCCAGCATCCTGGAGTTTGATCACTGACCTTTCCATGGTGCTTCCAACTTCTTCCTGACAGTTTCACCAATTTATTTTGTCTTTCATGTATTTATCTGCATCTAGTCATTTTTTCTGAATAGGTGATTCTCCAAGCAGTTCCAAAGATGTATTCAGTATCTTTAGGTCACTCTCAGGAGAATGAAATTCCAAATCCCTGGAACAGGCAGGGATGGGAGCATCATCTTTGGTATTATTGTCATCACTACTGCTACAAGAGAAAGCCTCAGGTACTAGTACTTCAGGCTCTTCCAAATCTGGTGGTTGTTTTGCAAGTTTCTTCCGACATTGAGTGCAAATCTTCTGCCCACGTTTTAGTTTGAGACTTCGGTGCTCTGCAATAGCCTTTTCAGTTACATCTCTTAAACTTGATGTCTTTCTCTTTTCATGGACCCCAAAGGGGTCACAGCAGGATGTTTGCCTTAAGAGAAAGAGTGACTTAGACTTCGACATCTTCTTGAAGTGAATTCAGTCGTGACTGTGCAAAATACTTTGACAGAGCTAAGACAGCCACTACTAGGAATTTTCTGCTGAGAAAGATAGGGCAGCATCTCAAGTTCCCACGGGAACTTTGGAGTAAGAAACATTGTATCACTTCAACATTCCCATGGGAATTCTACTAAGGGGCCCACCATTTAATGTTGATTGGGGGGGAGATTTGGTTGAGCTAGAATATTTTGTTGCACATATTCAGGTATTTTTTCTTTAGACAGAACAGGAATATTTATTAGTGGGCAAGCTGGAAGCCTGCACACTCATGTTCTTCCCACTCTTTCTTTCTTGCTTTTTTAAATTTCTTTCTTTAATCTCAGATTTCTGTGCTGACTTACTACTCCTATTACTTTAACCTAGAAACTTCATTCAAACTTTAAAAATTCAGCTTGTTCTGACTTATGTTGCTTGTATTTATCTTATTGATATCTTTCATACTTTTTGAGTTATTAATTTTTATTTCAATATTTTTGTCTCATAGGAAACAATGAAACAGATTTTTCAAAATGTAGCTATTTTCAGCTAATTTTTACTCTGTCATACTTTTAGCTAGAAACGTCATTCAAACTTGAAAATGTTCAGCTAAGCTTGGATAATTTCTGAACCGTTCAACTTTTTTGTAACTTCTATAATTTTTTTATTATAATTAAAAAAATTTTTTTTTTTTACAATTAATTCTGGGAACTTAGTGTGGTGACATCACGGTTAGAGTGGCGAACAGCTGCAAAACCGTCAAGAAGTCTTCTCTTAAACTTAATAGTTTTCACTCTGCATAAATATTTTTATATCCAAGTTGTAGCAGAAGTTGTGCTGGTCATGAAAATGTAACTATGGAAGCAATTGGACAAACTGTTTTGGATGTGTGAGCCGAAAAGCGATGGGACCGCTCACCGAAACTCCATTAACTCCAATGTTAAATGAGACAAGAAAATTCAGGTTGCGAAGGCTAAACGCACAGTTTTCTAACTTGCTCATGTTCCCATATTTTTGGCACTACGAACACAATGTTGACATATTTTACTTGGCAGACTCTCCTCTTTCGTATGGTACCTGAGTTAGAAGTCGCAATATGTAAGAAACGCCTTCACTAAAATCTCCATTGTACTAAATGATTCGGCCATTAACTCAAATATCTTAGATATGGATCATTTGCGGTTCGATTCTGCCCTCTGCTGGCCTTTTTCCAGGCCTCAACATTGTCATTGTTCAGAGACAAAGATAGATACTACTGTAAAAGAATAATTCTGTGTCAAACTCAGTGAAAGAATTTCTGGTATTGTAGTTGGTACAATGATTCTGCTGAACAGATTTTGAACGTAGCTACAGAAATCAACTGAACAGATATTGATTAAATCAACTGAACAGATATTAATCAAAGCTACTGGAATCATTTTCTTCTCTGTGAGTTAACTGCTTGTGTGTGTGTGTGTGTGTGTGTGTGTGTGTGTGTGTGTGTGTGTGTGTGTGTGTGTATGTGTGTGTGTTACTGCTGCTTACATAATGTGGTTACTGTCGCTCAAACCAGCTCCGGGACAGCACATTGAGCGCCGTAAAGAACGGTCTTTTTTGCTGGGTGTGTCCAACAGAACACTTTACAGTAAAAATGGCAAAGCAGAAAAAATTGCTTGAGATCCTATTCCAGCATATAACTACCAGCAACTGTTTGCATTAGCTAAATATATTTATGATCGTATCTAAAATCTGCGAAATATTGATATCAAAATAGAGCTAGTTAAGTACAAAGAAATGAAAGTGATGTCTCCAGTTGCTATTGGTTCATCGCTTGATATGACTTTTTCCTGAGTTTTAAAATAGCCGGGTTTAAGGCTGGAGTAAGCACACTGTTATAAACTCGCTGTACTTTATGAATATGCAAGATGGCTTGTGGAGGACAATGGTTGCAGATAGACTTTAAGTTTGTATTATCGACATATAGGAAGTCATATATAACCAATACATTGGCTGTTAAAGTTGACCTCAGATGACTTTGAAAGGTCAAACTCGAGGTCCGGGAATATATTAACAATGTTAAAAGATATGACTTGAAATTTCAAAAAATTATTTTTCAAAAACTGTCCGATAACTTTTTTTTCTAAATCTGGCCATCAACTCACCTTGATACACTTTATGTGCAGTGCGAGTGCCATTTTGATTGAATCGACAGAAGTGGGTTTAGTGGGGGTGCTGTACTTTAACATTGGGTCTTATGGAGAATGGGCCAAATCGCCTGTGGAAGCTAAATGGTTGCAGATAGATTAAGTTTGTGTTACTGACATATTTGAAGTAATATATGACCTAAAAAGGTATGAACTTTCATTTGGTGGCCTTGAACTTGACCTTCGGCGACTTTCGAAGGTCAAACTTCACATAGTGAAATTTCAATTACTTCTATCACCAAAACTATTACAGATTGAGCTTAGGTTTGTATAGTGAGCATATAGGAAGTCATGTATGAAGTTTCATTTGGTGACATTGAACTTGACCTTCAGTGACCTTGAATGCCTAAACTTCACAGTGAAATTTCAATGACTTATATCGGCAAAATGGTTACAGATAGTTGCGGTTTGTGTTGGAGATGTATAGGAAGTCATGCATGAACTTTCATTTGGTGGCCTTGAACTTGACCTTCGGTGACCTTCGAAGGTCAAACTTCACATAGTGAAATTTCAATGACTTCTATCACCAAAACTATTACAGATAAAGCTTAGGTTTGTATTGTGGCCATATAGGAAGTTATGTATGAAGTTTCAGTGGGTGACCTTGAACTTGACCTTCAGTGACCTTGAACAGCCAAACTATACAGTGAAATTTCAATGACTTATATCAGCAAAATCGTTTCAGATTGAGAGTAGGTTTGTACTGGAGAAGTATAGGAAGTCATGTATGAACTTTCATTTGGTGACCTTCATATTGACCTTTGAAGGTCTAACTTGACCTAGAGAAAATTCAATTCTATCACTGAAAAAGTCACAGATGGAGCCTAGGTTTGTGTTACTGACATAGGAAGTCACATATGAACTTTCATTTGGTGACATTCAGCTTGACTGTTAATGACATTTGTAGGTCAAACTTGACATAATACAACTAGTAGCATGCAGAGCATGTTTGGGGCGAGCGTAGTGAGTCCCTTCTTGGACAGGTCATTGGTCAGCTCAATGCACCCTCTGTTGGCAATTATGAGCAGAGCAGCCGGTCGGTTGATGACATACAAACAGAGGGCGCATTGAGTTGACTAATAACGGATTACAATGACTTGTCTTGCCAAAAAGGTAACTGATGGAGTCTAGGTTTGTATTACAGACATACCGGAAGTCATATATGAACTTTCATTTGGTGACCTTCAAAGGTCAAATGTGACCTAGTGAAAATTCAATCACAGATGGATGTCAGTTTGTCTTACTGACATCTAGGAAGTCACATATGAACTTTCATTTGGTGACATTCAACTTGACTGTCAGTGACCTTTGAGGGTGAAACCCCATAGTGAAAGTACAATGACTTGTATCACCAAAATGGTTACAGATTGAGCCAAGGTTTGTATAGAGACATTTAGAAAGTCATATATGAAGTCCATTTGCTGACCTGTACTTGACATTCTGTGACCTTTTAAGTTCACAATTGACCTATTGAATATATATTGACATATTTTAATGACTTGTATTACCAAAACTGCTTCAGAGCTTAGGATTATATTACAGAAGGTCTTATAAATGTATGTGAACTTTTATTTAGTGACCTTGACATTGTTTTTCATTGATTCAAATGTCAAACTTCACATTAAATTTTCATAACTTGTATCATCGCTGTAAGATGTCTTGCCGGTAAGCTACAGGACCGTTGGTCCTATTTTTCAGTCTTTCATTAATATCTCAAAAACTGTCCTATAACTTTTTGTCTAATTTATTGTGAGCCTTCCTTATGATGTTCTGATGATCCCCTGCGAAAATGAGAAAATTCTATGTCCCAGTTTTTGAGAAATTAAGCATTTCATATTGCAATAAGTTTTCAAGGATTTCTGAAATTAAGTTATGACATGGACATTTCAGTCATCCTCAGCGGAGCTATCTAGGCTGACAGGCCTCTTGTTTCAGTCTTTCATTAATGTCTCAAAAACTGTCTGAAAACGTTTTGTCTAATTTGTTGTGAGCCTTCCTTATGATGATCTGATGATCCCCTGCGAAAATTAGAAAATTCTACATCCCTGTTTTTGAGAAATTCAGCATTTGGGAAAACCAGTGTTTGTGCACATTTTTACCTCTGCTGTGACGATAGTCAGCAGTCAGCGGAGCTTTTCTAATGCCAAGTTGTCCGACGTCCGTCTGCCTGTGTCTGTCTGTCCGTCCGCCGTCAACTTTTCACTTCAAAATTGAATATCTCAAAAACTGTCTAATAACTTTTTTTTCTCATTTGGTGCGAGCCTTCCTTATGATATTCTGAATATTCACTGTGAAAATTAGAAAATTCTACGTCCCGGTTTTTGAGAAATTCAGCATTTTGGACTTGGAAAATCAGAGTTTGTGCTCATTTTTTCAGTCTTTCATTAATATGTCAAAAATTGTCTGAACTCTTTTTCTAATTTGTTGTGAGCCTTTCTTATGATGTTCTGATGATCTCTTGCGAAAATTAGAAAATTCTACATCCCGGTTTTTTGAGAAATTCAGCATTTTGGACTTAGAAAATCAGTGTTTGTGCTCATTTTTTCAGTCTTTCATTAATATCTCAACAAGTCGGCCTAGAGAGCTCTGCTGAGGATGACTGAAATGATCATATTGTTCTGGATCATGTTGTTCTGGATCACGTTGTTCCAGATCATTTTTCTGGATCATGTTGTTCCGGATCATCGTTCTGGATTAATTGTTCTGCATCATATTGTCCTATGACAGTGTTAGAAAGATTGTCTTTGCTATATTTGTGATGTACTGGGAGGGAAGGGTATTTGTTGGCTGTTAGTATTGCTTGGTGGTAAGATGGTTGAAATTAATGATTGCAATTTGCAATTTGGTTCTATTGTTATACTACATAAATTGAGATACCAAACTGGTTCACAGTATATTCTGGTTACCAATTGTGTCATATGTGTTCATATTGCAATAGTTTTCGAAAATTTCTGAAATTAAGTTATGACATGGACATTTCACTCATCCTCAGCGGAGCTCTCTAGGCTGACAGGCCTCATGTTTTTATTAGGCCTCAAGAGACCGCTTATAGAGTGGGCTTATAGGTCTCGAAAAATGCTTCAAAGTGACACCGGAATCAGCTCTTTAGGTGCTATACTTTCAGAGATATGGGTGTATAAAGTCGCGAGGTATCACTAATTAGCTCAAAGGTTGTTGGTGCATATCTCCCTAATTAAGAGGCTTAGAGCAAAAATTTTACCAGTTCCAACCGTTATTCGTGGGTCTCAATTGTTTCCCCAAATTTGAAAAAAATCTGAGAGGTCAAGGAAAATTCTTGGTTGATTTGATGGAATGACTCAGTGCATAAAATGTACACAACCACAGTGCATTTTCATGCATGAGACTGTCAGTCAGGACAGTCAACTCTTTACTGTCTTTCTAATGCAAAAAAACAAATGAAATACACAGACATGGCAGATGTTACTTTCACAGATATCTGTAACAATTTGATTTCAAAAGATTTTCAATGTTTTACTTACCACTGAATCGGCGACTGATGCCATCAAGAAACTCTGAACAGCCATTTGCATACCCTTGAAACAGTTACTTGCCTTCCCTCAATGGTATTTTCCATTCACTAATTTCCCTTATTGTCTTGGAGGTGAGGAATTAAAGAGACACCCATTGTTTCTCGGGCAGAACTAACCCACTGAGAAGTATTTGCCTTGAGATTTGGTTTAAGCAGTTCGGTAAAGGACTGTACCAGTGATCTGTTGTACAGGACATGTCCCGTGTCACAGGCAATCTGTTGTATGGGACAATACTTTTTCGGCTAATTATGTGTAAACTAATTAATGGAATTTCAGGGAGACATTAGTGTTTTAATACCTTTAGTCTGAAATTAGGATCAGGAATTGTAATATAAAGTTCTAGCTCAAAAAATAAAAAAAGGCACGCTTTTTGCCTTCAATCTGGTGTACGGGACATGACGATAAACAGCCTGTCAATTATCATATTTTTCATCATTAAGCAAAGGGTCATGTGACCGGCACTTTTCATATGTGACTCGTAAACACTTGGAACTTGAGTGATATCAATTAGTGGGAAATTAAGGCAATTGATTGAAAATTGTGGAAAATTGAAAATTTGATTAAATTTCATGTCTCCGTTAATTCCACCCCAAATCACCATTCTACATTCATGAAAGTGAGAAAACTTACTTGTTCTAAATGACTTGTGTATTCAGGGTTACAAATCATAATAGACCAGTCAGTTGAAAACATTTCTCAAATTAAGCATTTTTTCAGTTTTTAGCATCAAATCACCCAGAAATTGACTTCATGGTTTTGCTGGTTTTCAAATCAAATCAAATCAAACTTTATTTATATAGCGCTTTTCATACAAATAAATGCAACGCAAAGTGCTGTACATAATAAAAACAACAGACAACAAACATCAACCCCCCACCCCACCATTTAACCCCTCCCAACTTCTCCCGTACCCAGGAGACTTCATGATAAAATAAAATAAATAAACAATGTGGAGAATTTAACATAAGATTGCTTTGCAAATTAAAAATGACCACAAAGAGCGACAACCCACTACCCCAAACCACCCATTTTACCACCACCCCCCCCTTACAAAATGACCAAACTGAGTAAAAAGAGTAAAATGAGGAAACGCCATCATGGAGGGCCGTCGGCGCCAGGAGCTGATGACAGCCCACAGCTGCAGAGAACGCCCCCGCAGAGATCACCTTGTCCCAGACCGAGAGAGGAGTCCACACCACAACCATAAAGCTGTGGACAGAATGCCCCCCTCAGCCAAATGAGCCAGGATAACCCCCACAACAGCATCTCCACAGCCAGAGCCAATCACAGCTCCCAGCACAGAGGGCTCATCAGTGAGGAAACACTAGAGCTAGAGTAAAAGTCTAAAACAAATGATATAAAACTAAAATTATGGTTAAAATAATGGGATAAAAGAGCTGCTGGATAGCTCACTCACCCCGTCCCAGACCGAGAGAGGAGTCCACACCACAACCATAAAGCTGTGGACAGAACGCCCCCCTCAGCCAAATGAGCCAGGATAACCCCCACAACAGCATCTCCACAGCCAGAGCCAATCACAGCTCCCAGCACAGAGGGCTCATCAGTGAGGAAACACTAGAGCTAGAGTAAAAGTCTAAAATTAATGATATAAAACTAAAATTATGGTTAAAATAATGGGATAAAAGAGCTGCCGGATAGCTCACTCAGTTAAGTCACTCCTGGGTTCGAGCCCCGGTCCTACCAACCGGCAGTGGTCGGCAGCTTTTTCAGAGTAGCGCACAATTGGCTATTGCGCTACAGGGTTTCAAATTGGGAAGGGACTGCTGGGAAAGGGAAATAAAATAAATAGCTTTGTTCGTTGCTCAAGCGCCTCCTGTTGGCCAGACGGGTGCTCGTCAGGAAGATTCCAAGCCTGTTCATGACCGTGTATCCTCCGCCCTCGTTCTGAACTTGCGAAGATTCAACCAATGAGTGTATAAGAAGCAGTGGCTGACAGGCACGTGCTTCGGAGGAGAGCCGTGAACTGTCTTCACTCTCCTGAATTGGCAACAAGGGGTCGTAAACGAGCAAGCTTTGTACATAGTTCACCAATTGGGCATTCCAGATTTGGGTGGGATTGGAGATGCCAAATTTAGAGAGAAAAAAAAAATGGGATTAAAAAATACAGGTGTTTAAGAATCAGAAATAAAGGAGAAACTAAAAGCATAAATAAAGAGTATAAATAAGATTTATATCGTTAAAAGTAAATAAATAACTAAATAAATTAATCGATGAATAAATAGATCAAATAAATAAATGCTAAATATTAAAAGTCATTGAAATGCTAAGCTGTAAAGGTTAGTCTTGAGCCTCCGTTTAAAAATCTGTATACTCACTGCGACCCTTACGTCCTCTGGTAAGCTGTTCCACAGACGTAGGCCATAAAATTGGAAGGATGCCTCATCGTGAGTTTTTGTTCTCACTTTCAGAATAGTTGAAAGGTCAGTACCAGAGGACCTCAAGATCCCCGGGGGTTCGTAAAGTGAAAGCAGGTCTGATTAATAAGAAGGACTAAAACCCATTAGACATTTAAAAACCAATAAAAGAACCTTAAAATCGATCCTGAAAGACACAGGGAGCCAATGCAGTGACTTTAAAATCGGTCTTATATGGTCTCGCTTTCTGGTCCTCGTCAGCACACGTGCTGCAGAATTTTGAAGTAATTTATAATAATAATTTTGTAGATGGGGAAATATGCTTTTTGGCAAGACCAGAAAAAAGAGCATTGCAGTAATCCATTCGACTAGAAATAAAAGCATGCGTTAGTGTCTCTGTGCTTGCTTGAGAGAGAAATGGGCAGACTCTTGCAATATTCTTGAGATGGAAAAATACAGTTCTCATTACTTTTTTTAATGTGCGGAATAAAACTAAGGCCAGAGTCAAAAATAATGCCCAGGTTTTTCTCCTGATGAGATGGTTCTAGAAATAGTGTTTTTAGTTTTTGTACAAGTTTCTCTCTCTGAGCCTCAGGACCGATAATTAATACTTCAGTTTTGTCCTGGTTGAGCTGTAAAAAGTTCTCCGACATCCATGACTTGATGTCTAAAATACATTTTGAAAGTACATCAGTTGGTCCTGGGTCATCAGGAGACACGGAAATGTAGAGCTGTGTGTCATCAGCGTAACTGTGAAAATTGATGCCATGCCTCCTGATGACATACCTAAGTGGGAGCATGTAAAGATTAAAAAGTGTGAGACCTAAAATTGAGCCTTGGGGCACACCATTGTTCATTCTGTAGTTTTTAGAGGAGCAAGTATCCATACTTACTAAAAATTTTCCATCTGTAAGATAGGACAAAAACCAGTTTAAAATGGTACCAGAGAGGCCAACCAGGTTACAAAGTCTGTTTTGAAGAATTTGGTGATCCACAGTATCAAAAGCAGCACTTGGATCCAGTAGTACCAGAATCAAGGTTTTCTTCATATCCATATTGATTCGCAGATCATTGACAATCCTTAAGAGGGCTGTTTCTGTACTATGGTCTGTCCTAAAACCAGATTGATTTTTTTCAAAAATGTTAAATTTGTTGAGAACATCATTTAATTGAATAAGAGGAAGTTTTTCTAAAATTTTGCTTAAAAATGGCAAGTTGCATACTGGTCTGTAGTTATTACGAATGGTGGCATCTAAATTACTCTTCTTCAGAAGGGGTTTGACTATTGCAGTCTAAAAAGCAGTGGGGAAAACGCCAGTCTGAAGAGAGTAATTCATGATGGTTAAAAGATCATCCTCAAAGAAGTCATAAAATGTTTTAAAAAGTGGTGTGGGAATGGGGTCTAAAAGGCAGTTTGTTGGGTTTACTTGGGAGAAAACTCTTCCAAGTGTCTCAGCATCAACCAGAGCAAAACTCTCCAGTGTTTCCTCAGGACAAAGCACAGGTTTGCTTGTGTTAAAAACCATCTTCTGAAGTGGTATTAAACCTGATCTGATATTACCAATTTTACCTCTGAAGTGGTCTGCAAAGTCCTCACATTTGGAGTCTGTTGACATCCCGCTGGACTGATTAAAATGAGGTTTGATTAAATGATCTATAGTGGAGAACAGGATTTTGGAATTGTTCTTGTGGTCGCTGATTAGTTTGGAGAAATGAGCTTTTCTTGACTCTTGGACTGCTTTGTTATAAATGCTTAGTTTCTAACCGAGGGTTTGGTAATTGATTGTCAATTTATTTTTCCTCCATTTCCTTTCTTCGACGCGGCAATCTCTTTTTAGTTGTTAAATTTCCTCATTTCTCCGTGGCAGTGTGCATTTGGTTTTTACCTTCTTCAGCGTAAGTAGGGCAACTGAGTCAAGAGTAGACCTCAGTTTACTGTTAAAATTATTAACAATACAATTACATGAAGAGGGTAAAAAGTAAGCTGGGATGTCACATAATAGATCAATAAAATATGCAGCCACTTCAGAGGTGAGATAGGGTTTCCTCATCGTTTGCTCTGAAACCTCCTGCTGTATAAAATCAGAGATGTTAAAAAACACGCAGAAATGGTCAGACAGAGTTAGGTTAACAACAGAGGACACGCTAGTGGACAGGCCATGGGTTATAACAAGATCTAGGGTGTGTCCTCTGTTAGTGAGTTGAGCAACATGTAGAGTAAAATCCATACAGTTCAAAATGTTCAAAAATTCTGCAGCAATGGGTTCTGACTGCTTGTCTGTGTGTATATTAAAATCACCGGAAATTAAAATTCTGTTAAATGTGGAGTGGATTATTGAAAGCAGTTCTGAGAAATAGGATATAAAAGAAGGGCATTTGGTTTGGGTGGTCTATATACGGTCATACAGACTACGGGAGGGCTGCTAAAAACAAAAGCGTGACATTCAAATGAGGTGTAGTTGTTGAATATGATGTCCCTAAAAACATGAGTGGAAAAATGGATGGACTCTGTACCACCACCTTTCTAACCCATTCTGATTGGGAAATTAAAATTAGGTGGGGATGCCTCGATGAGCGTAGCTGGAGCGTCTGTGGTAAGCCATGTTTCTGTTTAAAAAAAAAAAAAGCAGTCAATGTTGTCGTCTAAAATCAAATCATTAACAATAAAAGTCTTGTTTAACTCCTTCAACCCCACAGCCCTCTACAGAGGGCTGACCAACATATTCCCTTCAACCCCAAATTCCTGTAGGGAAAATTCAAACAATCTGACTAATTGATTGGAACATATCAGGTTACATTTAATGGGATTCCAGAGATAACAGTAAGATACAATGTCCAGATAATGACCAGCCCTCTACAGAGGGCTGTGGGGTTGAAGGGTATAGTGATGCTAGAATATCTGGGGTTGAAAGAGTTAAAAGAGATCTGATGTTAAGGAGTGCCATGTTGAGGGTCACTGGTCTGCTTGTGTTCTGTGGTTTGATGTTGTGGGTGAATATGTTTATGAGGTTGGGAATATTCACTCCATGTGGGTCGTTCATTGTGTTTAATATGATACCTGTGGGCACTATGTGTAACGGTCTGTATGCTGTGAGTGACAAGTCGTGGAGTTGGTGACAGGAGAGGCCGATGGGGGGAGCTGACAGGCGTAATTGAGCATTTTGCGAACGGCAGCGAGGAAGAGTCAGAAGTAAATAGTGTACACAATCATGCTGGTGGAGTTGATTGAATTGCGTGCTGCAGGTTAGCTGCTAACATGCGGCTACCATGTGAGGTATCGTTCAGGAACCAGTCGCGAGAACACAGGATTGCAGGTAAAGTGATTTTATTGAGCAAGGGGGGTAACCCCCGCAGGGCAGAAGGCAAAGGTACAGAGTCCACAATCCAAAAGTCACAATCCAGGAGGGCAGAAACAGAGTCGAAAACCAGGGCAGCAAACACAGTACTTGTGGTCAGGCAAAAATAGGTTCGGTACACAGGCACAGGTTTGTCAGAGAAGCAAAAACCAAAAAATCAGTGGGCGTAATCCAAACCGTTAACAGGGCAGCAATCACAAAAATCGTAGTTGGGCAAAAAAAAGGGTTCGTAAACACTGATGCAACAATAATCCAAAATGCAGAGCCAAAAATTGTAAGTCGGACAGTCCAGTCAGAAGAGTAACACTATGAGTACAAGGCGAATACGAAAGCAGCACAGGTAAACAAGAGAAACGTTTTGACAAGGAAGTGCTGTGAAAAGACACCTAATATACACTCCTGGGAGATCACATGATACATAGAACACAGGTGCAGGAAATGAGGCTAATTACAAAGGAAGCAAACATGAGGGAGAACCTAATCACATGAAATAGGCAAAAGCCAAAACGCGGACAGGGATCACAAGACAGCCTATAGACAGAACAAACAGATCCGGTTAGGGATTTCTACGTGCACAGAGTGAGTGGCAGAACAGTGATTAGACGGGTGCAGAGAATCTGCTAGAAGCACAGCAAAGTAAATTGAGTGAAGGCAAGAGGCGGAGACTAGAACAGGGCGAATGCTGAGAGATCGTTAGTCAATTAGTAGAGTGCAGCTATACAATCCATAGTGCTTGTTAGTAAGTTAGTACTATGTACAATGTTAGTCTTGGTTAGTAATTTAACAAAAACAACAAACTGTTAGTATTGGTTAGTAATCCAGAAAAAGCAAGATGAAGGAAGTAAACGAGATTGGAAGGAATGGTTGAAAACCAGAATCCATTAAATCACCCGAAAGTGTGGCACGCAATACTGGGGCTGTGAGCAATCACATGACATGAGACTAGACAGGGGGAGACAAAGTGCGACGCATGGTAGGAAGCAAAACATGGACCGGAATGTAACTATGGTAAAATGCAAAACATGGAAAAACTAAACTAAGACAATACATGAACAATTCTAAGTTACCAAATCACAATGCACATTTCAAAGAATAGTCAGACATTGCAGAAATCCAAATCCAAATCAGACAGAACATCAAAACATGGCAAAGCAGATCAGAATCATGACAGTCATAGCAGAATCATAACATACCAAGCCTGTTGGGGTGGGCTCCGTCGCCTCTATAAAAAGAACACTGGTTCCAAAATAAATTAAAATTATCAATAAAATCAATGTTGCGTGCTTTGCAAGTGAACTGGAGCCAGCTATTGAGGGAGAGGATTCAGCTAAAACGACCCATCCCCCGATTCAGCGTGGGAATGGGACCGGAAATAAAAAAGGACTTTCCCGAGTCGCTTAAAAAGTTAAAAAGGTCAATAAAATCCTTTTTTGTCAGCTCGGACTGCTGTCGAGCAGTGTCACATGTACCAGTATGAATTATAATATGTTTTATGGATGATGGTAATGAGTGAAGCAGCCCAGGGAGCTTGCCCATGATAATGGGAACTGTGGCTCCCGGGAAGCAGTAAGTCACGGCATTGAAGAAACGAACGTTTCTGATAATGGAGTCACCAACAGTTGCCGTGTTTGGAGAGAAGAGAGGACGAGGTGCTGGTGACTGGCGGTTGGCAGCATACCTGGAGTGTACTGCCACTGTATATGAGTTGGAGGACCGATCCTGAGGTTGCATGGTGGGCTGCGTGGAACTAAGTCGAGGAGTGCAGTGTTGGGATCCTGCCTGGTCCAGACCAGTGGCCTGTACCATGGATCCGGTTCCCGAACAGGGTGCAAACTGCACTGTGCCACGGCAGAGATAAAGGGAGTGTCGCCGGGAGCGGCGGTCCGAAGGAGAGGCTGGCCACCTAGACACCACTGCTGAGGTGAACGGAGAAGGCGGCAAGGAGTCGACCGGGTCCCGAGGCGATGAAGGACCGCCGAGTGGAGGGAAGTCTCGCTCGCCCAGGATGGAGAATTTGTTGTTGAGCTGGACATCCTGTGGTGGAGTAGGGGGACTGACAGGTTTCATACCACGTCTCCCCCGGCAGGCAACCATCCACGGCTCCTCCTGGCTGGGCGTAGAGCTGGTCTTCGGCCTAGCTCCTAACTGGGTCCAGTGTTCTGTAGCCTGGATTTCAGCGCTGGAAACATCCGGCCGTTGGATAGTTGAGTCCAGCTCTCCTTTAGTTTTGGTGGTAACAGCGGCGGCCGTGGTGCCCAGAGAGCTGAGGAACTGCTCGTCATCCCTGATCTGGTAAAGGACAGATATTCTCCCTTCCAGTTCGGTGATCTTCTCGGCCAGGCAGAGACAACCGTTGCATCCAGGAGATGAGGTGAGTGGTGGCGTGATATTCAGGGTCAAGTGGAGAACGCTGCGAAGGCTCCGCAACTGTCCTTAAAACGGCATCCGATGCTCCAGTAAAAAGATGTTATATTAACCGATGCTTAAAAGTGTGTATGCCAAGACTGAGTACACCGGATAAAAACTGGATGGTAATAAGATAAAAGTCCATTTCAGGTAGTCTTTCTGATAAGAGCCAAACAGACGCCAATGTAGCGAACAGCAGCATACGGGATCTCCCTCACCATACGGGTTCCCAGCCAAACCCTTTGCCATTCAATCCTTCCGAGCAAAGGATAAAAATGTTTCGATTGTCAAGGGGGATGGATGTTTTACCCATGCAGAGGGCTATTGTCGCTGTCCATCGGAAATGGGACTGAAATCACCCTGTGACAGAAATGTATCTTAATTGTGAAAGACAATTTACCGCAGATCGCAGTACAGTACATGTCAATGCCAATGTCAAGTTCATTCATATAGCACATTTAAAATGACCACAGTTAACCAAAGTGCTTGACAAATGGGGATTAAAATAATGAAATGGGCCTATAAATCAGAACAATAAATAACACAATAAATTAATGCAAGCAAATAACACAAATAACAATAGCAGAACATAAAAAATAAATAGAGTAAATAGAGTGGTCTCAAGCTCTGCTACATCGGCACAGATTAGCCATGAATAACTTGGGTCAGTGTTTATAGTGTGACTGTTGTTAAAACCAAGTTTATAATACTAGTGAGCAACCTCCTGTTTTCATGTATTTATTTTTTTTTACTAATTTATTTAGTATATGGGTAGTATATCGGTTTGTTATTTGTTTGGAAAATGTGATCTTGATAAAGTTTGCATATTGTATTACGTTTGTTGCTGTCCTTGCCTACAAGAACAATCTGGCGTCAACACAGAGTGTTTTATTCTGAAAATTAAACGTATGTTTTCGGGTTGTATCGAAGTCCTGGACTTTGGTTTGTGCTAAATTGCTGCACTGTGCTCTCTCTGGCATTCTGCAAAAATAGAAGCCTTTTGTGTATCTGCTGCGAAGGGCTGCGGATTGTCAGAGCTGGGATGGAAGAGAAACGCAGTGTAGCAGAGCCAGTGTAAGCACACTCATTGACAAAAGAGAGACCTACTTGCTCTGATGCCATAGCGGAGCGGAGTCGACCAAACGCACATCTGGTATAATTTGGGGGTAACTTTCTCTCAATATTTAGCAATTGCTTATCTTCAAACTTGGCATTTGGCTCTCTCCTCCTTTCCATATGACTTTTGATTAACAAGGCCAGTGGAACGTCTTCCTTCTCTGGCAGGTGTTCAATCTTGCCCCATGCTCTTTTTATGGTTTTATGTTTAAATGATTTTGTTTAAGACTCTGAAACTAAACAAAATGGGACCGCTGCAATATTGCTTCCTAATAAAGGTGAAGCTCACAATGTAACTTCAGAACATCTCTGACACAACAAAACATTAAATTGACTGAAATAAAAGCGAAAAAAAAAAAAAATGCTCTGAAATTGGCATTTAGATCACCAATGTTTCAACAGGTCCCACCCCAAGAAAAGCCCAACTTATTGCTCTTTGTTCCTTTTGGAACATAGGACGTGAAGAAAAGTTCAACACAACGATGTAATTGCCCACCATTCTGTGTTACTGTTAATGGTCTGCTCTGGGGGCAACTCACATCTTTGTCTGTTTGCAAACTGTTTGAGGGCTTGTTGATCAAAGCCCTCAAAGTATATTTTTTCGACTTCCTACCATGCAGATGTTGTGTTCGTAATTTTTATCAAAAAAAAAAATAATACAAGTGTTCAGCCAGCACTTTTCCAAAATTTTGCTTCCAAAAGCTATCAATTACAGGCCATTCACACCAGCGGCGGCTCGTGAACTGGCAACAGGGGAGGCTCAAACCCATCCCTTAAAAAGAATGATTGGTCATGACCTGTTTTCAATCATTCATTTAAATTACCATTACAGAAACTTAGAAAACTCTCAACATTATAAGGTGGGGCCAGTTTTCATTTGTAACGCATACCTGTCAACTCTCATGCATTCGTGTGAGTTTAAGTGGCATATTTACGTTCCTCTGCTGTAGTCAGCAATTATTCAATCAACACTTATGTAAGAGATTCTCGCGCAGAATTGACGTCCTTGTGCACGAAGGGGTTGGAAGCAATGGAATTGCATAAAGATGTTTCAAATGATCTTATTTCATTTAAACGATGGCGAAACACATGCATTGCTTCCAACCGCTGAGTAAAGAAAAGCGTGAAGTCCGGAGTCGTAATCGGTATGCGTTATAAATGAAAACTGGTCACACCTGATAATGTTGAGTTTTCAGAGTTTCTGCAATGGTAATTTAAATTAATGATTGAAAACAGGTTGTGACCAACAATTCTTTTTAAGGGATTGTTTGAGCCTCCCCTGTTGCCAATTCACGAGCCGCCACTGATTCACACGCATCTGAAGTGCCCAGGAGTTTCAAACTCCAATGACCATGCAATATTGGGCCCGATGAACTTTCAAGAGTACTCACTTTTTGTATATTGATATGAAAAATTACCATTCTCCCAGTTAAGATCCGTATCAGGTAGGTATTTCATTTGACATGCTTCCTCTCCATCATGAACAGCCATAAACTAAATAGCTGAGAGACTCTTTAGCTCTTTTTTTTTTTTTTGAGATACACTGCACTCACCAGATAATGGAGGGAGAAAAATCCTGGGATGGAAATGGCACACTCAGGTTATTCTCCCAATCACTGGTGAGGTTGTCGTTCTTGTGTCCCGTCAAATCTCAGTGGAACCTCAGACTGAAGAAAATCTGTGTTTTGTTTCTTCTTTAACCGCTGATTTTACGTTTTGAAACTGATTGTTTAATTCACGATTAACTTCAGGATGTGAATAACTTAAACACTGATCAATAACTTCAGTACGGTAATGTTGAGAGATGTGAAGCACTTTATTACCTGTTCTGTTGCAGTGGAAAACGGTCGCGCCCGCAGACAGGTCAACGTCACACATGGAACAAAGAATCACAGGCAGTTTATATAATGTGAGACTGTGACAAATAACACCCCGCCAGACAGTCTACCCTTACCTAGGCTGTCGTAAGGAGGTGGCTTTCTATTCATAGTATTCATTGGTAAAGCTAGTCTAAACGCTCCCCCTTCACAAAACAATTATGACTGTCCTCAGGTGCCCTATAGAATTTCATGTTTTTCCATGGGAAAGCCAGTTGGCTGCCATCAACATTCTGGCTGAAATCAGTCACTGATGGCCTTCATCTATGTGTATTCAGAAAATTATGTCCAATGGAGTCATATAAGAAATGTTGAGGAAACGCTTTGAAAATCCTGAAATCTTACAAGACATATCATGAGTGGCGAGAACAGGCCATTCAGCCCAACTAGCCTCGCCAGTTTTTTTTTTTTTTTTTTTTTTTTTCCTTCTATTGTGAATACATCACTTCAGATTCTCAAGGACTCAATGGTATCTAGCTTTAAGTCAAGCCTGCTCTGGAAAATTCCCAAGGTTTCAGCCTCAACAATGTGGTCAGGCAAGCTATTCCACATTGAAATTACGCTTAGGGTGGAAAAATATTTCCTAATATCAGTGCTAATTTACCCTTGGTCAACTTCCATTTGTGACCCCGAGTTCTACTAACAGAACTTGGCCAAGGAATCCAACATAATTCACTTTGTTAATCCCTTTAACATATTTAAAGACCTCAATCAGATCATCCCTAAGTCTCCTTTTCCTAAGACTAAAAACATTAAGGATCTTCAGCCTCTTCTCATAGCTTTCATTTTTTATATCTGGAATTAGCTTAGTGGCTCTTCTCTGAACTGTTTCTGGAGCCTCTATATCTTTCTTAAAGTATGGTCCCCAGAACTGTACACAATACTCCAGATGTGGTCTGACGAATGTATTGCACAAGAGAAGTATGACCTCCTTGGATTTGTACTCAATAATTTTGGCAATGTATTCCAGCATCCGATTGGCTTTTTTAACTGCTATGGCACAATGGCTAGAACCTGTGAGGGTTTGATCAACAATCACTCCCAGATCTTTTTCATGTGGAGCACATTCCAGTTTTAAACCTCCCATGAAGTAATCCTGTCTAATGTTTTTATTACCTACATGTACAACTTTACATTTTGCTACATTAAATTTCATTTTCCACATTTCTGCCCAACTCTGGATTCTATCCAAATCATCCTGAATCACTTTAGTGGGCTCTAAACTTTTTGCCAAACCTCCCAATTTAGTATCATCAGCAAATTTAACCAATTTGCTCTCAATATTCCTATCTTACGGCATTCAATATTTTTCTGCAAAATCTAATATTAGGCCATGTCCTACACAGTTGTGTAGATGTGCCTTAAATACTTCTGCGTATCCTTGTATCATTCTGTCCATCCCTCCACTGTGTTTCAAAGCCTGATATATGCCATCTCGTGGTGTTGGATACTTGTTAAGCGTTTTACTTGAGGTCTGAGAGTGTAATGAGGACCCAAGTTACAGACCATTTGCCATGTTCTATCCACAGTTCCTTTGTTAATACCTGGGATGAGATGGTTCATTTTTATACGCCATAAATATAATCACCGTTTGGTGTGCCTGAAGTCACTGTTTAGCCACTCATGCTCTTTGTGGATTTTAACTATTGAGCAAGTGACCGTTGACATGTATGGGTGTGGTTTACAGGAGCTGAGCTTGCGAAAGAAAGGCCTGGAATGCCTTGTGTCAGTCTTAAAGTGCATGGTGGAGTGGAGCAAAGACCTTTATGTCAACCCCAATCTACAAACCAATCTTGGTGAGTGCATTAGACTTCGTATGTGTGTATGTCTGGGTTTGTGCGCTAAGATTGACTTGTGCACATGCATGTGCTTGCACAACTAGTCCTGTGTTATGTATGTGTTTGTGTTTGGTTTTTTGGCTGTGTTTATTCACATGTGGTGATTGTTTGCACGAGTTGCATGCTTACTTACAGCCCTGTGTGGGTGTTAATGTGCATATTATGCATGTACTGTGTGCTCAAAAACAGGTGTGTGTGTGTGTGTGTGTGTGTGCGTGCACGCGCGCCTGGGTTTACGTAGGTGGGTGCATATTTGCTTGTCTTGTGAACTGACCAGCAGCCCTGCATGTGTCCCAGGTCAGGAGCGGCCGGCTGAGGTTGAGGGAGTGGAGGGGAGACTGTCAGAGCAGCTGGCCTCCCGCAGAGGCAGTGCCAGCTCCCTAGACTCCACCCTGTCCTCTGGCTTCCCACCAGATCACCCTGAACAGTACGAGGTCATCAAGCAGCAGAAGGAAATTATTGAGCAGGGCATCTTGCTGTGAGTCTCTCTCTCTCTCTCTCTCTCTCTCTCTATCTCTCTCTCTCTCTCTCTCGAACTGTTCCCTTTCAACTGCCGGATGGGTTGCTTCCCGCACAGGCATGCTCAACCACTCTTTTGTGTCTCAGTGTCATTGTCGCCTGGGTCTACCCTGCCTCCTACTTACTCTCAATTCTTCTAATACTAATAAATTTGTTCTTTTAGCTATCCAATGTCGGGCAACTAGTGTTTAGTTTTGGAGGTGTTGAATACATTTCAGTGTTGGACAGAATAATTGATTGGTAATGACTTGTGCATCCCCTGGTGCTGGGTCTTGTCCCCCCTTAACCATAGGAATTTATGACCCTTTTAGGGCCATGAGAGTCAAGCAGAGAGTCATAAACTATGAGTTTGCAACCCTGCCATTCCTAAGACAGAGAACACCATTGTTATGGCCTTGTGACCACCAACAAGACAAGAGCAGGTCGCCTTTTTATTAGGCCCGAGCCTGGCCGAAGCTGGCGAGGGACTATTAAAACCTACGGTTCCGTTATTATTATTATTATTAGGTCCGAGCCTGGCTGAAGCCGGCGAGGGACTATTAAAACCGCATGGTTCCGTTGTTATTATTATTATTATTATTAGGCCCGAGCCTGGCCGAAGCCGGCGAGGGACTATTAAAACCGCATGGTTCCGTTATTATTATTATTATTATTATTATTAGGCCTGAGCCTGGCCGAAGCCGGCGAGGGACTATTAAAACTGCATGGTTTCGTTATTATTATTATTATTATTATTAGGCCCGAGCCTAGCCGAAGCCGGCGAGGGACTATTAAAACCGCATGGTTCCGTTATTATTAGGCCCGAGCCTGGCAGAAGCTGGCGAGGGACTACTAAAACTGCATGGTTCCGTTATTATTAGGCCCGAGCCTGGCCGAAGCTGGCGAGGGACTATTAAATCCGTTTGGTTCCGTTATTAGGCCCGAGCCTGGCCGAAGCCAGCGAGGGACTATTAAAACTGCATGGTTCTGTTATTATGATCCCTTCACCGCTTTGAACGCAAATTTGACCCCTTGAACATTAATGAAAAGTCAATTTTATTCAACCAGAAATTCAAGCCCAGCAAAAATTTTTTTTATTTGAAGTCCCCAAGAAAAAATATTGAAAAATGACTTGGCCCCACCCCGTCAAAAATCAAAATACATTAGGCTAATGGGAGCCCACCCCAAACTTTTTTCCACGGAGAAAATGAAACTTGGTAGAGACATAGCCCATGTTGGGACAAGTAAAAAATTACATTATGGCCCCACCCTAAACCCAACGGGAAGTTGGCCATATTGGGTGGAAGCGTGGACATATAAAATCACAGCCCTCATACTTTCTACATCTCTTCCTGGGGTTTTCATCCAATTTACACCAAACTTGGTGAAAATCACCAACACACATTTGTGGTCAAAAGTTACCAATTACATTTTTGGTAAAATGTAGGGCTTGGCTGTGACGAGGTCACATTGAAGCGGCCATTGTCAGAAGTATAAAAGTGTGCCTATCTCACACAGAGGGTTGGATTCAGTTGGACCCAATGTAACATTTGTGCGGAATGACAACCTGAACACAATGATTTGTAACTCATACAGCTGTATGGTAAAATGGCTCTTTGACGCCCCCTGCATTTTTTTGAATGGGAGAAAAAAAATTTTGACATAGTTGAAAGAAATTTGGTACACAAATCTCTCATTTCAAACTGAAACAAAAAGCAAATGAGGACACACCCCGATTTTTAATCATGTTCCCATGGCAACAACAAAAATGCGCAAGTGAAATGAATGGGTTTTTGGCGGAACGATGTCATTGATGAAAAACTTTTTGTGTTCCACTAATGGTACACAGACCTAAAATAACACTTTGTTCAAAAAAAAAAAAAATCTCCAAGAAGAATAATTTTCACAATACTGAAAAATGACTCAGCCCCGCCCCCTCAAAAATCAAAATACATCACACAGATGAGATCCCTCCTCAAACTTTTTCCATGTAGAAAAATTAACCTTGGCAGATACGTAGCCCATGTTGGGCCAAGTAAAAAAAACTACACTATGGCCCCACCCTAAACCCAACATGAAGTCGGCCATATTGTGCAGAAGCGCGAACGTATAAAATTGTACCCGTCATGTTTTTAACATCTTCTCCTAGGGTTTTAATCCAATTGGGCCCCAACGTTGGAGAAAATCACCTACAAACGTGTGGTCAAAAGTTATCAATTACATTTTTGATAAAATGTTGGCCGTGGTTGTGATGAGCTTACAACGAAGCGGCCATTTTTAGAAGTATAAAAGTATGTATATCTCACGCGTACAGTGTCTGATTGAGTTGGACCCAAATAACATCTGTGCAGAATGGCAACCCGAACACACTGATACGAAAAATGGTTCGCCAGCGCCCCCTATATCATTGTTAAGTGGCCCCACCGGTCGCAAGGGAGGTGATTGGACGGGAGGGCGAGGGCCATAACAGCGCTTTGGTTTTAATATTTAATTTATTTTTCTATTTAATCTTTTTTTTTCAGTTTTTTTTTTTTTTTGTACCCCTGAATACCACCCAAGATTTGCGCATATCACTTATATTTTTAGGAGCTGTAGTAAAACTTTTCAGAGGTATTTGATTACGGATTCATTACCTCCTGCCATATTCATGTTTGGTCTCATTAGAAAGAGACTAAATCCATGAATTTCTTCATAAAATTCCCTTGTGCTCGGCTCTGCTCCTACGAACGTAAGGGCATTTTAATACACGAATGGCCAGTTTCAAAAGAGACCAACTCTCACATTCAGACAGCTCCACCAATCATCACAGCCTGCTTTCATCAGCAAGAAGGGGGATCCCCTCCCCTCTTTCTGAACACGTAAAAATGTGAGCCTTTCCTCTGTACTTTGGCCTTTTGGCTCACAGAAACAAAAGAGGGCTTTTTTCAAACCATCCAGGAGATTTCACATCTGTACAGTGGATTTGGGGATTGATATCTGGCCTTTAATTGGAAGATATAGCTGTCTTTTGATTCTGAAACTTTTATTTTGGCCTTCCATGGGTAGGGTTGTAACAATTCCAAATTTTGCTGGACAATTAATTGTCTGAGAATTAATTGACAATTAAGAATTTAATTGTCTCTTTCGGTCAAGAAGTTATTATTTTTCAAACGAGTTTTTAATGAATTAAATAGGATACTTTTTTGGTCATCTCACTGTCCTGTGACCCAGATAATATAATATCACAAGTACACAGCCTATGAAGTCAACCATGCTTCTTTATTATCATAAAACCTTGTATTGTTTGCCTCAATTAACATAAAACTGACAACCAAGCATTATTTTAGTATAGGAATCAGATCAAAGATGCACCATATGGAAAGAAAAAAAAACAAAAATCTCCAAGTCTTGGTTTATACTTGGAATGAACATGACTTGGGTAATCAGTTACTGCATGGAGGGGGGCGGGGGGTGGGGTGGGAGTCAGTGATGTGATCCTCCCCACAGACAGTGTATATTAGTCCAAAAACAAAAACATGAGGTTGCCCTTATACTCAGCAAAAATAGCAATTGGCAACAGAACATTCATCTCCATCAATAGAACACAAAGCATTTTTAGTTTTTGCCTGATATTGAAATGTGCTGCCTTGAAGAAAGCTGAACCTTGCCAAACAACAGAGACCTTGACGAAGCATTAGTCATTAACAAAATAATAATAATAAAAATAAATAAATTAAATGAACAAAAAATAAATACTCATCACTGTTTCTTTACTTTTCCCCCCAACTGTATACCCCCTTAATATTTTAGCTGCTATAAATTTGTAAAGGAACAAGTGCCAACAACTAACAATTTAAACAAAAATAAAAGTCTATAGTCCTCTGAAACAAGAGGGTTTGCTGATCGCAAGTCCCCCGTCGTGATATGGAAGAGAAGCTAAGTAGTATTGTTTCGTCTTTTCCAATTTTATTTATGGGTTCCCTGCCAAATTAAATGGAAATGGACACTAGAAACTGCGCAAGAAGGAAGGTAGCAGACATTGTCGGTGTCCCTGGTAGATGTACGTTTTAGCTAAAAATGAAATAAAATCATAATAAGCTGTTCTTTTAGGCTTGGACAGAGCTACATAATTGCGGACTAATACGGGAAATATGCGCTATGTAGGAAGACTATAAATGGTTTGAGAGTATAAAAACGCAACGTTCTTACTACATAAGCTTTTATACAATACTGCAGTTCCGCCAAAAATCAATATCCAGGTGGGAAAATATAACCATTGTATGAATTTGTATCGTTATTGGTATAAGCTTACTTTGGCCAACATTAATTTGACTTATACTCACTGACCAGTATTTCAATTTAGTAACGTCACTGGGAAGGATGAACCGCCCATAAGTGGCCAAACTAGGAGGAGCTTGGCATCTGCAGGCGTTGACACCCCGCACCAGTGTAAATGTACTGTTAGTCCCTCCCCAAATGAGCAATTGTCCAATAGTAGTTCAGCTGAACTCTGTTGGGCTTGCAGACAGGAATAACAGTACTGTCAAGAAATTTGTTTTTACCAACACACATTAGAAACGTATTTGATGGACTTTGACCCATCTCATTTTGAAAAATTGCAGTTTTACCATGAAACCGCGATTATTTCACGTAATTGACAATTAGACAATTATTATTCCCCGCCACGAAGTGTGAGGGGGATATAGGTTTGAGCTCCGTCCATGTGTCCGTCCCTCCGTCCGTCCGTCCGTCCGTCTGTCCGGCCGAGATAAAGGGGACAGCTTTTCTCAGAAACTGTTTGAGATACGACAACCAAATTTGGTGTGTAGCTTCAGACCATAAAGGCCTTGATGGAGTTCGAAAATGAGATGCGCGTGATTATTTTTCCCGCAGTTATTGCCCTTGATCCGTATTTTTGCACTCTGTCCACGGTATCTCTAAAGGGGACCGCTTTTCTCAGAAACTATTTGAGATAGGATAACCAAATTTGGTGTGTAGTTTAACACCATTAACACCCTGATGGAGTTCGAAAATAAGAAGCTCAGGATTATTTTTCCCACAGTTATTGCCCTTGTGGCATTTTTGGGAGCCTCTGTTCATAGTATCTTTAAAGAAGACATTTTGGCGGGGGATGTTGTTGACCATGTCTACTTGTTTAATAATTGTTACAGGCCTATCCATGGGACAATATCCGGAGACACAAGCCTTGGTTTGATGTTGTCTTTCTTTTTCCTCTTTAACATAACATAACATAACATATCATGAGTGGCGAGAACAGGCCGTTCAGCCCAACTAGGCTTGCCAGTTGCTTTTTACTATTGTGAATATATCACTTCAGATACTCAATGACTCAATGGTATCTAGCTTTAGGTCAAGTCTGCTCTTGAAAATTCCCAAGGTTTCTGCCTCAACAATACAGTCAGGCAAGCTATTCCACATCGAAATTACTCTTTGAGTGAAAAAAATTTGCTAATATCAGTGCTAAATTTACCCTTGGTCAACTTCCATTTGTGACCTTGAGTTCTACTAACAAAACTTGGCCGAAGGAATCCAACATAATTCACTTTGTTAATCCCTTTAACATATTTAAAGACCTCAATCAGATCGCGCCTGAGTCTCCTTTTCCTAAGACTAAAGAGATTAAGGATCTTCAGCCTCTACTCATAGCTTTCATTTTTTATACCTGGAATTAGCTTAGTGGCTCTTCTCTGAACTTTTTCTAGAGCCTCTATATCTTTCTCAAAGTATGGTCCCCAGAACTGTACACAATACTCCGGATGTGGTCTGACGAATGTGTTGTACAAGAGGCGTATGACCTCCTTGGATTTGTACTCAATACTTCTGGCAATGTATCCCAGCATCCGATTGGCTTTTTTAACTGCTACGGCACAATGGCTAGAACCTATGAGGGTTTGGTCAACAATCACTCCCAGATCTTTTTCATGTGGAGCACATTCCAATTTTAAACCTCCCATGAAGCAATCCTGTCTAATGTTTTTATTACCCACATGTACAACTTTACATTTTGCTATATTAAATTTCATTTTCCACATTTCTGCCCAATTCTGGATTCTATCCAAATCATCCTGAATCACTTTAGTGGACTCTAAACTATTTGCCAAACCTCCCAATTTAGTATCATCTGCATATTTTGCTCGCTGGAGCTGCTGGTTGCGGGTATGCTCAGCACAAAGCGCAAGTCTTGCTAGCATAGGCAGGGTTTTGTCGTGTTGTCTCCACCACCCAAGTAAATCTCGGTCATTACCTTCCATTGAGTGGTTAAGGTTGAGGTATATTTGAACTTCATCCACCATGTCATCATCCTCCCGGGCGACGTTCTCCCATTCCGATTCCAAGTCTGCCAAGGCTCTCTTTTTTGCCGCTGGTGCTTCAGCGGCTGCCTCGCTCGCTGGCTCCGTGGTGTTAGGGCGATCATCAACACGAGCATAGTCGTCTGCTCTGAATCTTGCGACCCAGCATTTGGCATCTTGGTGGACGGCATCTATTTCAGCGTCACTGAACATCCGCAACTGGCTGAACTTGGGCCAGAGGAATATTGCAAGTTTGTGAAGTGGATAAATCTCAACTTTCTTCCTTATCCACTCCAGATGGCACTCGCGGACGCTGGTCTGGTATAGAATGTCAGTGTTAATCGGATGGCAATGACGTGTTAGCCTCCCGTGCCACAACACAACCAGATTTAAAGTTGGATAGCGATCGCCTTCCATCTCCCGTTGGGTTTCGTAAAAGGGACGTAAAAGTCGACCAGAAAGTCCAACACATCAGGGGATACGTCGTTGATGCGCTGGATCTCTCCACGACTCTGCAGCTTCTCTCGTAGCTCAGCATATATTGCGTTGACGGACTCGAGTGAGAAACTGCGTAGTGTAACGTGTCTCTCCCATCTGTCCGACAGTCCTGGATAACTGGCTAGCCAGACCAGTTTGTTTCACGTACCGGACAAGTTTCTTTACAGCCAGTAGCGTTTCCACCACCTCGGGAACTGTTTCAGCTAACTCTGTCACGTCGAGGGCATGTCGCATGACTGTATTGTAGACGTGATCTTGACAGTCAAGGCGCTGATACGGTGACAGCGCAGCAACAATATTGGAGCCCTGGTCTGTAACCCAGACGACCTTATTCATAATGGAGGCATCAAAGTCAAGGACTGACACCAGTTGCTGCTGCAGTTCCGTGCGAATATTGGTGGCTGTTTTGGCCTCATTGGAAGGGAACATAGTAGTGGTGAGTACTCTACGCTTCAATTTGTAATCTGGAGTGACAAAGTGGCATGTAATCGCCATGTAACTAACTTTCCAATAGTCATCCGACCACAAGTCAGTTGTCATACCAACATTAACGGAGCCCAGTACCTCTTTTATCTCTGCGACGAGCTTTTCCCTCTCTGTTGCTGCCTTAATGACATCGGCGAGATATAGTCGTAGGGTCAGGCAGTACTTTTTCAGCGGACAAACGTCCATGTGATGCTCCAATGTTAATTAGCTCCTGAGCTAATTTAGTGAATCCTGGTCCAGCCACTGTTCGAAATGGTCTGATTTCCTCACAGCAGAAATCCACACACTTATCGGTGACATGTTATTTCACTTCAGATGGCACTGGCTTTGAGAAAAAGCTAGGCACTGATAGCTGTTTTTGGCTTGTTTTAGCACTAGCCATGGCGCATCCACGGTCAATGTGCCTTTGCAGATGGGATGAGCCGGTTTTCTTGCCGTTGTACGCAAGGATAGTACTGCAGCTTCTGCACTGTACGTGTCCTATGGGTTGCTTCGCTTCAATTATTATGATGTCAAAATTATTCCACAATGCAGCTTTTCCGGACTCATTTGGAACTTTAAAAAGCTCTCCCTTTGCTAGCTGTGCTTTTATAGTGTCCATCCTGTTCAGAAACTCACCCGCTCTTCTCTCTTCTGTCAGTTTTTATGGCGCTTTTTTAGTCACTTAGCTAGCGGCGTCAAGGTGTGCGCACCTGTGCGTGTTGACTCTCAAGGGTCTTTCGAGTAGGCCTAGAAAAGCGCCATATGAATTTGATGTAGGCTAGCCTTTTCTGCACGCGTGTGTAAAATTAAGCGAGACAGATACAACTTAATTTTCTTTTATCAAAAAGTGCCTGAGCCCGACCCGAACCCCACCTATGCGTAAAAAAAAACGGCCCGAGCCCGGCCTGTAACCTGTCCATGCTGTCGGGCCCAGTCGGGCCCCGTCGGGCTTGCAGACCTCTAGGCCACGCACAAAATTTCACCCATGAAGGTGCAATAGTTGCCGAGAAAACTTGTCCCCATTGCAAATCCCATACACCAAGTCGACAAACAGAAACAAGGACCATAACTCCGTAAAAATAAATTTCTTGAAATCAACTGTCGAACTCATTCAATAGGATCATTAGTACTGGTCACCCACAGAATTTCATCCATGTAGGTGCAATAGTTGCCGAGAGAACTTGTCTCCATTGCAACACCCATACACTTACGTCCACGAACAGAGTCAAGGGCCATCACTCTGTAAAAATGAATTCCTCGGAATCAGTAGTCGAACTCATTCAGTAGGGTCATCAGTACTGGCCACATACAAAATTTCATTCACATAGGTGCAATAGTTTCCGAGAAAACTTGTCCCTATTGAACCCGGACAGGCGGACGGACGAGCGCCATTCCAATATCCCCCGATCCACTTCGTGGCGGGGGATAATAAGCCATCTGCATTACACGCACACCTATCCATGTCCAACTTGCAATAAGGCTTACCACTCTTTATTGTCCATTTCACATCACTGCTCCACAGTGCCACTTCACAGTTGATTTGCCAAGTGAATGCAAGGAACAAAGGGTAAAACAATAATCCAGGCTTTGCATGGTTTCAGTTGATGCGGTGAATAGAAAGCAGCGTCCCTATGCTCACCCTACCCCCACAACTACCAGCCAAAACCAGGGGCATAGGTGGGAGCGACATTAGTAGACCCTTCCTGCAGGTAACACCCACTGTGACACTCCCACCACCCAAGTGCCAATTCAGAGTGAATGCACCAAACCCACGTCAAAATTCACATCCAAAACAACTCGCCAAATACACCACAAAATGAGAACTCACTTGGCTCCTACAGATGGAAATTAATAAATTAAATTGAATAAATTAATTTTACATGTTGGAAGAGTGAGGAGTATTAACAGCTGAAGCACTTGTGTTCGGTAGACTTAAACCAAGTGCATCTAACTGTTAAAACTGCTGGTTTTGGAAATTGAGCAGAATTCAATTAAACTTCACTCTCCCAACACCAAGGTATTCTGAGTATCTTTCTGTCGCGTTTCAACTCAAATGTATTAATTTACCTCTCCACTTCTTTTGTGATGGTCCATGTTTCACATGCATAGGTTGCAGTAGGTAAAATACAGGTCCCGAGGATATATTGTTTATATTTTTATCGTTCTTCCCAACATGCTTTATTTTATTAGCATGTGGGGCTGCTTTCAGTACTTGTGCGAGTTTGTCCGCCGCTCCACTTTGTTTCGCCCATAACTTTCTTGCTATCTTCAACTTATTTCTAATTCTTTAGTCACAGTTATTATCGCCCTGGGGAATTGTTTTGGCATAATCACTGGTCACTTCAAAGGTCAAGGTCATGACTACTGGCTATCCCCCTCAAAATGCTTGTTAACTCGATAGCTTCAAAAATATTTATGATAAAAAGCTGTAACTTAGTATCTAACAACTATTTATTTATTTTATTTATTTCTAACCTTTATTGCAGGGAGTCCCACGGAGACCGAGGTCTCTTTTGCAGAGGAGCCCTGATTACAAAATAAACCTTTACAACGGGAGTTTAGAGACAAACAATTCAGATAAAAATTCACCAAATTCACATAGAGCAAGTACAGATAAAAGGGAAAACTAATTTTAAAAATTGTATAAAAAATAATAAAGAAAATTAAAGCTGCAAGCAGCTGTGATCGGGCCCTCGCACTCTCGTGCGATCACGGCGGCGCACGAGTGCCACTGCGTGAAGTAAGAAGAGAGGAAAAAAATGGGAAGGAGCGAAGAAACGCAATGTTTCGTTCATCCACTAGGTGGCGCTACGAGCGTAACCACATGTGGGCAGGTGTGTTCGGGGGGGAACCTCATCGAACGTCAAGCTTCGACCCAATCGAACAATGCGTGACGGATTTAAAACAAGTTGATGTTCCATGGCGAAGGATCGAAAGTCGCCGCCATGGGCAGCCTGCAACGTGACAGGACGTGTGTCACTGTGGAGATTCATCAACTTGATCATCACGTGGCCACAAAATGCAATTGATCAAGTCAGGAGTTTGGGGTTGATGTTTGTCAATGTAAAATATGGCATTTCCTGTTTCCACAAGGGGGTGCCATGAGCGAGATTGCCTATAGAGTGGCGAAGTCACTTCCCTTCCGGTTGACCACCATGGGACCTTATTTCGAAAAAAATTTGTATGGTAGTCAATGGCAAGAAATAAACAATTTTTTGATCCCGTCTGAATTATACCATGAATCACACATAAGATGTTTGTCGATTTAAAAGATAATTTTGCGACCCAATAAATGAGCACTTTGTTGTATAACTGTTTAAATATACGACTGTGAAAATCCATAAGTAAAAAGACTACTGACCTAAAATGTCACGTAAATGATGTGATTGATTTCTCTGGTTCTCAAGCTACCCTCAGCCGCTGTCGCCACGATGCCTTTGTGCTTCGTAGTGGAATGATCCCACACGAAAGGTATTACTTGTTTTCGCTCCCTGATGAATTACAGGACCAGGAGTAGCTGGATAAAACGGATCAGGTAAGATGATGTTAAATATGTGCTTGGAACATCGCTAACTTACCAAACTAGCTAGTTACCCAACTAGCAAATTAAGTCACCCAGCTAGCCAGCTAATGTTTGCTAATAGCATGATACCTGCCATTTACCTTTCAAATGCACAGAGAGTAATTTAAATACATGAACCGTGAAACACATTTCTAAGTGTTAGACAACAACTGTTGTCACACCGTGATTATTCATGAGTGAATGAAAAGGGTTATTTAACGTAGGGGTTGTAATTTTTAATGTTAACATGCAAAAAAAACCCCCAAAAAAACAGCTCAGGCGATGGGCGTAAGACAGCCCTCCATGAGTCTTTTAATGTTTTTCATTATGGAGATGGGTGAGTCAGCTTTTTTTTTTTTTTTTTTTTTGCAAGATTGTAGTTTGATAATTACGAAGAGTGAATGAATGAGTCTGCTGGGGAGGACCCAGGAAAGTGTTTCAAGTGCAGTTGCTGACCTTTTGTGGATTTTCTTTTTTACCTCACCTCAGTATCTGAGACATTGAGGAACTCGTATCCTAAACCAAACGGCTCTGGAAGCCTGATTACCACTGTACATATTTGATGCGCATGCATTTTTCGAACGTTAAAGGCTCCAATGCACTCCAAAACCACAGCCTACATACAGCCACATGCCGACTGCTTGGTGCACAAAACTGTTCAGTACATTCTTTGCTGTAACTAGGAGGTTGGATGCAAATCCTTTTTTTCCATATCGTTTCAAAGTTTCACATTACTTTTTCTCAAAACTTAAAAAAAAAAAAAAAAAAAAAATGCTCTTAACCTTTTTGTGCTCCAACCAGTAGATGTATTGATTGTGACATTTTTCAGAAGTCATGTGAACTCATCTTTCCTTAGTTCAGCAACTGTAAGAATTGCAATGTGCTTTGATTTGAAATGTCATGTTTTCTTTATTCTCTTTTCCCAGCTCCATCAGCATCAGTCCTGTTCCTGCATGTCCAGCTGCTAATCAATGCTCTTAATTCTTTCATCATTACAAATAAATTTATTGGATGACATGGAGTTGCGTGTTTCATTGCGTCATGTAAATGACCAATACAGTTTAGTAGTAATACATTGGAGTCCAAAACTCTGTGGCGGTGTCTGTGATAAGGAAGCCTCATGTCTTCTCATGCTGTGGGTACAGTCCAGACATCAGTTGGAGGACCTTGGAATTGCCAGCCTTCCTCCACTGGAACTCTTCCTTTTGTCAGGCTGATTTCCCACAAGGCAAATATTGCCAACAAGGCAGCATGGCTGTGCTTGAACTGGCCGAATGCACAATCTCAGGCAGTGCTGGATGATGTTGCGTCATCTCCCATTCACGTTAACAGAAAAAGAAAATTACCATTTGTTAACATTACGTAACTGATTGAGTGAGCAGTAATATAAAGATGGGCAGGGCATATGTACCAGTTTGTATTAGTATGGTTTAAAGTATGCTGTGCCCGAATAGTACACATGCTGGCAACAGGAAAATTATTGAACACTGGATGTGGGTGAGCTAAAACTGCCTGTCTCAAACAAACTACAGAGGAATGAATAGACATAAGGTCCCAGGATGGTTTATGATGGTTCTATCCTGCCTGTTGGTAAAACCTATTCTTTCTGTATAAAGCAGGTGAACCTGGTCGTGCAAGCTGATGGACCAGCTGACAACAGACTGGGTTGCTGCTTGATTAGGTTGCATTGGTTTTCGCTGGATTTGTCACTGAGCTTAGTATGCATAAGACTTGTGGTATCTTACAAAATATTGAAATTAGGCCTCACTCAAGTTATTCAAAAGTATAAAAAAAATCCAATATTAGCAAGCATTATCTAAATTGGGTATTACTAGCTAACCCTGGGTGCACTTATTTTATTTTAGTATGCATCAACATCTCATTGTGAACACACTAGCTAGCCAAGTTATCCGAGAGCTCTAAATTTACAGCCTCTCCGTGTTGTCATAATCTTTGTAAACTAACCGCTATATTTTTGGAAATTCACGTTATTCCCCAACGGATCATCAGCAACTAAAACTGATTTGCACGCTGTCGTAAGATCTGTTTTTGCATTAAAGTATACATTTTTTACAGATACCATTTGAACTCGCAAGTTGTTTAACTGACAAAAGCTAAAATGATCCATAGTTTTTGATGCTTAGCTATATTATAACTTTCGCCAGCTGGCATTCCAGTGTTTTCACGCTCACCGAAAACTTGCAGAGCCAGTCCCGTACGCTTGCTCTTACGGAATCGACTCGCCATCTCCTTCCGAGTAGCTGTAGCTTCCCACATAGCTACTAGCAACGAGCTAAATATTTAGCTTGTTGGCTATTAGCAAAAAGTGAGCCAAGCAGACGGCCGTGCTCGCGTTGGTGACGTACATTGTGCTAGACGAGAGCTCACTGAGCGGTGTCACACAAAACTAAATATATCTCACAATCTTTACAACAAACTGCTAATTTATTGGCTTGCAAAATTGTCTTTTAAATCAACAAACATCTTATGTGTAATTCATGGTATAATACAAACGGGATCAAAAAATAGTTTCTCTCGCCATTGACCAACGTGTAAATTTTTTCGGATTTAAGGTCCCATGGGCATCACCGGAAGGGGCGGAAGTTCGCAACTCTATGAGCATATGGTGGCGTTCAGGGCGGGGCTCTGGTCATGTACAGAAGTTTTGAAGCAGTTAGGATGAAGTATGTGGGAGAGAGAGCTTCTGGAATATATATGGCGAATCATCAAAGATGGCGGCGCCATAGCGGCCACGCTCATCGACGTAGAGAAAATCTTTTGATAACGCTTGATCACAAAGGTCTTGAGATGATGTTCACCAAATCTGAAGTTGATTGGACAAAATCTGTAGGAGGAGTTCATTAAAATAGACAGTGTGGAATCGTGGCCATAATCGAAAATGAAAATCAAAATGGCCGACTTCCTGTTTGGTGTAGACAATGGCTGCCAGAGACATTTTTGTGCGTCAGGATAACTTCTACATGATAACTTCTACATGCGTACCAATTTTCATCCACCAACTCCAAAAAAAAAGCCCTATGGGGAGGGGTTTTAGAAAATTTCAGAGGGGCGCTATAGAATCATTTTGCCCCCCCCCCCATGGGCATCCTCCCTATCGTATGTAAGTACTCACCATTCTTGACATGTGTATCAATTTTCATGAGGTTATGACTTCGTTAAAGCCATGAAAAAGCCAAACATAATTTGATGGCAAGGGATCGATAGTCGCGACGCTGGCAGATGGACGCCATTGCTCATAGCTTCCCGGTGTTCATAATGTAGCTTCACCATCTTGTTCTGCATGTCTAAGAAGTGGAATGAAGTTGGTGGGGTCAACTATGTTGGATCAGTACATGGTAGAGTAAAAAAAGGTCACTTCCTGTTACCACGGGGGGCGCTATGAGTTAGGCGGGATATTAAAATATGGGGGCGTTCAGGGCGGAGCCGTTATCGTGTCCATAAAATTTGAAGCTGTTAGGATAAAGTATGTCGGAATGAGAGCCATTGGAAAATGGGTGGCTAAATCACGAAAAGTCGCCAAAGTTTGTCACGCCGTAGCAGCCACGCCGTTTGACCTACAGACATTCTTGTGGTAACTTTTGATCAGCATGGTCTCTAGATGATCTGTACCAAATGGGAAGTCGTTTGGGCGAAATCCCTAGGAGGAGTTTGTTAAAATACGAGGAACCTTTAGGACCGCAATCACAACACAAGTCACAAGAGATGGAAAAACTCTGCACCAAGGGAGTGTTTCTCATATATTGCATTGCAGCATTAACAAAGTCTGCTTGATATCATTTAAAATAATTCCTGGCCTTTGTGCTGGCCAGTTTTTGAGATGAAATATTCCTTTATGAATTTGTGATCATAACAGTGAATAGGGAATATGTGCCAAGTTTCAGTAAGACTCAACATGCAGACTGTTGGATTATTTTGCATTTTATAGAACATAGACTTCCAGTACTTGAAACTGAGTGTAAAACGAAAAGCGCCTTCTTGCATCTCCCAGTGCGTGCGACAATGGCAACAGCCTTTTCAGGTCCACCTCTCGCCAGATCTACACATTGGCCATGCAATGTCCACTCAAGGCCAACCAGAGGGGCAATTTGGCCATCTTGTGGCTCGAACAAAATACAACACATTTCCACTGGAGTACAAATCAATAACAACGTGACACTCATTATTTTAATGTTGTATCGGTGTTTTATCACTCAGAGGTCAGATGTTCAAAGCATTCTGATTGAGTTAGCAACCAGGTAATATTAGGATTGCTTTGAAGTTTGATAAATCATTTGGTGAAAGAAAAATAGTCATGAAAATTGAACTATGTACTGTAAAACATAACTCTTTGCACTGGACCAATCGTTTTACCTATTTGAACGTTGTTCACAACACTTCATATCCTTCATGTGGATGTGCCTACTGTGACACCATTTGAATCAATATTTACTGATATATTGTCATGTAATGAATTTTCATATTTTAAATAATGGAGTGAAGGACTTCTGGATAGGTTGCTGTGTTTGAAAGTTGTCTCTATTCGGTGGACATCCTGCCAAAATTTCAGCTTCGTAAAACATAGCTGTGATTATTTATGAATTTATAAAGATGTCCATGTGTAATGGGAGCAAATTTAATCTTTTAGGCTGTTTAGCAGTGGAAAACCAATTGATCGTTCCAAAGACGAGCTGAGCTTGCTTCGGTAAGTTTGAATATGCAAATGAGCTGCATTCTGGCTTTATGAACTTAAATCACAAAAAAATGGCTGAAGCAAAAATTCTGATAAATTTGACACATGATTGTGGTGCTATCCCGTGCGCTTTAGATTTTTTGAGGAATGTTTGATAACATTGTTTAGTTCATTGAATGTTTTATGTATAATGAACAATGTACAGTACAATATAACTGCTCGCTGTGGACAAACTGTTTGACCGATCAACACACCATTTGAAGTGCTTCATAGCATACATGTGGAAAATGTATGTGCCTTTTTTGGTGTCATTTAAATGAATATTTACAGAGATATTAACATGTTATGAATTTTCATATTTTTTAAAATATAGAGTGACGGACTCTATATATAAAAATATAGAGCTTCTTAGGACAAAGTTGTGATTTTTTATGAATTTATAAAGATGCCCAAGTGTAATGGGAGCAAATTTAAACTTTTGTTAGTAAACCACGCCCACTAAATCAGATCATCACCAAATTTCATATCTACACTCAGGAGTGTGAGTACGGTGTCCGTTTCAAATTTCGTAAGATTCCATTTGGAAAATTTTCAGATATAAACTTTCACATTTTATAGCGCCCCCCCGTAGGGCAATTGAAATGCGCTTCCAGTTTTACAATTAATTGCTCATATTTAACAAATGCTTCAGTTTTCAAGTTGATATCTTTTTGCATTCTTCAGTTATGATGACTTTTGTGCAGAGCACCCAAAGTTTGCGGCACTACATTGACACGCTAAATCAAAACAGATGGACGTATCAAAATTACTTCGATAACTTTTCGTATTTTGGAGATTTAGATGCTGGATTCTAAATTTCGTCGAGTGCGGCTCCAGGGCCTAGGACAAGTTCGAAAAAGTAGGTTTCGCATTCATTGCAGTATTTTGAAAAATCCAGTATGGCGGACGTGGGCATGGCCTAAACCACTTGACTCAGCAAAACTCACGGAATATGTCGTAAAAGCAAGTTAGGCTACCATTTTTGACTTACGGTTAAGAAGTTACAAGCTAAAAGGTGTTGGCATTGATTATAGCGCCACCTATAGGTGGATGTGTGTCAATTATTTTTTCTGAGATGTGACATGGGTTCTGTACCAGCCCTCCACACGGTTCTTAGATAAGTCTTACGGTTTAGGCTGCAGCAACGCTTTTGGACTCAGAAGAAAAAAAAAAAAAAAAAAAAATCTGAGTGAAAACAATAGGGTTCCAACCCTGTTGGCTTGGACCCCTAAAATTCTGACCGAAAACAATAGGGTTCCAACCCGTTGACTGGGACCCCTAAAAAGAAAAATTCTAACAATTTCAATAGGGTCCTCGCACCGTTAGTGCTCGGGCCCTAATAAAAACCTATTCGGACATAGGACAGAGAACAACTATAGAACAGGGTTCAGCTTTTATTAACTTTTGGGCAAATTCCATGCAAGGCAAGGTCACAATGAGGTCATGACATCTGACCACGCCCCTCAAAAGGCTTGTTTACACTAGAATTTCAAAAATATTTATGATAGAAACCTGTAACTTGATATATAGCAAAAGTATCGCAGGGTAAATCTTCTATCAACTTTGGGTGTCATTCCACTCAAGGTCAAGGTCACAGCAAAACTTCAATACTGTTGAGGCATCTATAACTTTCTTGCCATCTTGAACCCATTTAGTACTTTAGTCACCATTATTATGCCGCTGATATTGTTTTGGCATAATCACTGGTCACTTCGAAGGTCAAAGTCATGAAATCTGGCCATGTCCCTCAAAATACTTCTTAGAACAATATCTTTAAAAAAATTTTATGACACCAAGCTGTAACTTGGTACAGCTATGGCAACTATAGAGCAGGACTCAGCTTCTAGCAACTTTTGGGCAAGATGGTCAAGATCATAGTGAGGTCATGGTCATGGATGTACCCACATAAAACCTCTTTTTGACATTATTTTTATATGTTTCATAATTCTTCATAAAATTTACTTATGAATGTGTCCCAAGGGCAGGTGGAATAGAGGGGCTGCTCTGTTTTTGTGGTGTCCCGTAAACACTTTTCTAGCTCAGTTTTGCTCTTGCTTGGGCCAATCTTTTTGTCTCTATTCCTTGCTAGTATCTCCATTAGCTGTGATCAGAGTTCCTAAGTATTTGCATGAGTGGACACTGTCTAATACTCACTCATTGACATTGTGACATTGGGTAGTTCTGTCCCCTTGTCGATAGTCATGAGTTTAGTCTTTGCATTCAGATAGAGGCCCTTTGATCCATTACTCTCTACAGCTGCAATATTTTTCTGCAGGTCGAATGTTGCTGAAGGGTGTATGTGGTTGTCGCGTTTATTTATTCACCTCGTCCGCAACAAATGTTGCGGAAGGGTGTATGTGGTTGTCGTGTTTATTCACTCCGCCTGCGACGAATGTTGCGGAAGGGGTGTATGTGGTTGTCGCGTTTATTTATCTGTGTATGTGTGTGTCTGTTTGCGCTCTACAGGCCACAATTCTGCATGGATTGTCTTCAAACTTCATAGGGACAATCCTTTGGCGGAATGGAAGAAATAATTACTTTTTGGTGAAGATCGAGCGACCTTGAAAGGTCAAACTCAAGGTCACCCATTTCTCAGGTTGCTCTTGGGGCCAAACGGTGGGAGATAGAGAGACATGGTTATTATTAAACACTAATAGGAAGTCATATATGGGAATCTAATGGCATCGTGACCGTCACCTTTAAGTGACCTTGAAAGGTCAAACTCAGCATCACCACATCACACTATGTTATGCTCAGTCACAAATATGAAACCATATATGAGGACACCAATTGCACCATGACATTGACCTTCACGTGGCGTTGAGGGCACAGGCGGGGTGATGTGGCCTTCTGGACACACCCTCTAGTTCATCCCGCCCACAATGAAAGTTGCAGACGGTCTATCTGGTTGTCGCGTTTTTTCACCCCGCCTGCAACGAAAGTTGCGGAAGGGTGTATGTGGTTGTCACGTTTATTTATTTGTGTGTCTGTTTGCGCTCTACAGGCCACAAATCTGCATGGATTGTCTTCAGATTTGGTGGGGACAATCCTTAGGCAGAAGGGAAGAAATTATGAGTTTTTGGGGAAGATCCAGATCAAATCCTGGATTCTGGATCAGTTTGAAGATTTTTTTAACACTGGGAGATAGGGCAGACTTTCCACTGCTTATAACTTGAAATTGGTTGGCGATAGGCACGTAGTTACTATTAATCACTAATAGGAAGTTGGGTATGGAGATTCTTTTACCACCAAATGTTATGACCTTCAGCGACCTTGAAAGGTCAAACTTAGCATCAGCACTTTTCCGAGTGCTCTAGCAGCCAAACGATGCAAGATAGACCCATAGGTACTATTGAAGACTAATAGGAAGTCATATATGGAGAATCTAATGCCACCGTGACCTTGACCTTCAAGTGACCTTGAAAGGTCAAAATGGTTGACCTTCATATTTTCAGGCTCTGTAACTGGGAAACCGCCAGAGATAGACCCTTTGTTATGCTCAATCACAAATAGGAAACCATATATGGGGACACCAATTGCACCTTGACATTGACCTTCACGTGTGTTTAGGGTGCGGGCCTTCCGGACGCACCCTTTAGTTTATTTATCAGTGTGTCTGTTTGCACTCTACCGGCCACAATTCTGGACGGATTGTCTTCAAATTTGGTAAGGACAGTTCTTTGGCAGTAGGGAAGAAATGATTAGTTTTTGGGGAAGATCCGGGTCAAATCCTGGATTCTGGATCAGTTTGAAGATTTAGTTTACACTGGGAGATAGGGCAGACTTTCCACTGCTTATAACTTGAAATTGGATGGCGATAGGCATGTAGTTACTATTAATCACTAATGGGAAATTGGGTATGGAGATTCTTTTACCACCAAATGTTATGACCTTCAGCGACCTTGAAAGGTCAAACTCAAAGTCACCCATTTCTCAGGCTGCTCTAGGGGCCAAACGGTGGGAGATAGAGACATGGTTACGATTAACCAGTAATAGGAAGTCATATATGGTAATCTCATAGCTCCGTGACCTTGAAAGGTCAAACTCAGGATCACCACTCTTCCGAGTGCTCTAGCAGCCAAACAGTGCAAGATAGACCCATAGTTACTATAGAACACTAATAGGAAGTCATATGTGTGGAATCTGTGGCACTGTCACATTGACCTTCAAGTGATCTTGAAAGGTCAAAATGGCCGACTTTCATATTTTGAGGCTCTGTAACTGGGAAACCGGCAGAGATGGGCCCTATGTTATGTTCAATCACAAATAGGAAACCATATATGGGGAGACCAATTGCACCATGACATTGGCCTTCATGTGGCATTGAGAGCGTGGGCGTGGTGATGTGGCCTTCCGGACACACACTCTAGTTTCCTCTGTATAGATATTAAACAGATATGGACATAAAATCCATCCTTGTCACACACCCTTACAAACTGGTGATAATCCATGTGGATGCATCCGGATTGCAAAAATTGGAACCATCCCTGTATTTAGAAATTATTACTATCTCTTTTTGGTGTCAAAATAGGTCACTGAATAATAAACATGGAATGCTTGTTATAGATACTTATCCAAATTAAGAGTCTTGGAGTATATGTGCATGATTGACGAGACATTGGCCTTCTGGATCATTCTGGATCATAACTAAAATACATCTGAAACACATTTGTCCTTTTAAGATTAGACAAATATAGATTGTTACTATATATAGTATAAGGTTGGCCTCAAACGCAGGCTTTGTAAAATATCTGAAGATAATAAGCCTGGATCGGCAGCGACTGTCTGTGACTCACAGATGCTGAAGCTGTAAGTTGCTTCACGGCATAAGCCTACCTAATGTGATAGCCTGTTGAATGTGGCTGTAGCACTGCGACTAACATAGCTAAGTTACTGTTGCTAATGATTGTGTCCTAAGTATGCAAGAGTAATTTCAGGGGCCATTCAACAGAAGGTGTGTGAACATAAACTTCATTTGAAGCTAACATTTTATACCTGTTTGCAATTTGGTTGCTTAGTACAACTGTTCACGGTAATGGAACTAGCTGTCTGTAAAACCAGTATCGTAGGGTAACATTTGTGTCTGTTATGACCGCTCGGTTACCAGCTACTGCATGTTAGTTTGCATGCTGTGCTACTTAAAAATGCTCCTGGTTCACTTGTATGCAGTAATTCTGATCGGTATGCTTGTGTTACTTCGGTAAGCATCAATGTGGCAGTTTCATCATAACGTTGCCTGATTGTAGTGACTACAGTTGAAGCTAACCGGAGAGGTGCTGTAAAAGGCTGCAGTTAGACCAGACGTAGGTTTTGCAGAGCTTGGGGTGCGTGTTTGGGTGCCTGTGAAACGATTGCTCTACTTATCCATGGCCGGGGTCAGCCAGATCACTGTTATGATCACTGCACCAATATCTGGGCAAGCTCTCTGATGCTACTGCGGTGAAAGCAATCGCGAAACGCACAAGCTATAACATGTCTGATATAACAAACTATTTCTCTGCAGCATTGCCCTGGCGTAATTTCATCCCCCCTTCGAAATTGTTCTGGCTAATAAAAAGCCGAAAAAGGCGGAGATTGAATCCGAAATTCTTTCCTGCAGAAGTTATCGATTCGCTAGCTCCACATTAGAAACTGTACATGCTAGTGGAACTTACGGTCTGTAAAACCTATATTATGTTCATAACATAAGCGGGGCTCTCTCTAGGTGTCGCTTACTATCCATAAAGCGCCCATTTTCCGCAAGCAAACGCTGGTCATTCTGACGCAATAAGTAAACCACGGGCAATTTCCGGAAAGACCGTTTAGCCTGGAGCTTTCGCCCCTCCATCATATACCAGCGCAGAAGCTGTTCATTACTCGACGCTAATGACACACTACAGTTATGCAAATGGAGCAGCAGGTCCTTATAGTACAACCTAAGCAGTCCATAAGTTGTTGGTTCACTTTTTGCTGTTCCTCACTGTCCATGTTTCCCTCTAAACTCAGACTCACCGGATTTCTACGGTCTCCAGTCTACACTTCTGTATGTCGACCCGTTCTACAAATGTGTCTGTATGGGGTGGATTCTAGCTTTCCCTCAATCCTAGCTATGGAGTGGAAACACCGGTGTACTCACCATGCCGTAGGTAGACAGAAAATTTGAGCTTGAGCTACTAGACTTTCGTACTGCGTCCTCCACTTTCGCCGCTGCGTTTATTAGAACAAGTTCATTTCATTAGATCTATACACATGTACAGCGTTTGATTGTGGAATTTCCCCGCCGATTCCTTAACTCATATAGCAGACACGTCTCAGTTGGGAGGCAGACCCAGAAAACTGTGTTCTGCCGAGTCCTGCCCAGCTCCGCGCTCCACAGAGCTGGCCAATCAGAAGAAAGTGGGCACACGGTGAGGGGGGGGTCATAGCAGAAGAGCCGCCCAAACGAGGCGTTTCAGGCAGAGACTACAATGGACTACAAGTGGGGTTTTTGGAGGATGGCAGTATGAGCTAAATAAGGACCCTTTTTTGGACTTTGAACGATCAGGAGTACTCTAGGGGAGTCCAAGATCAAAATAGAAACTTGGAAATGTAGCATAATAGGTCCCCTGTAAGGGCTCCTGCCCCAGGATATTCGAATGTCTTAGTTAGAAACTGACCTTTTGTTATTTGAAGTAGGCCATTCTACTCACTTTGTTCAATGTAAAGAGTGTGACGAAATGTATAAAGATTTGGACCTCTATCAAGATAGTCATGCTGGCTCAATGAGATTGTCCTGTTTTAGGAATAAAAAGTGAAATCTATTCCTCCAAATGAGTGTTGGTGCATGATATTTGGAGTTCCATTTTTTCTACAGTCTACTAGTAGATTGACAGGATGGCTTCCACTTTATCTATGCTCAAGTCTAACTATTTATTGGGGTGGGTGGCTTGCATTTAGGCTATTTGGTTTCTGCGCAGGTCTATTGTAGGCTAGCTCCATTTTAAGCTCCATTATGCTTATTTTGGATAGATTCAAGGGGCCCTTGAGAAGACCCTGCTATTGTTACCACCAGTATAACCATTTGCAAGCTTTTCTAATGCCGAGTCGTCCGGCGTCCGTCTGTCTGTCTCGCTGTCCGTCCGGCGTCAACTTTTCACTTCAAATCTGAATATCTCAAAAACTGTCTGATAACATTTTTTATAATTTGGTGCGAGCCTTCCTTATGATATTCTGAATATTCACTGTGAAAATGAGAAAATTCTATGTCCCGGTTTTTGAGAAATTCAGCATTTTGGACTTAAAAAATCAGTGTTTGTGCTCATTTTTTCATTAATATCTCAAAAACTGTCTGATAATTTTTTGTCTAATTTGTTGTGAGCCTTACTTATGATGTTTTGACGATCTCCTGCGAAAATTAGAAAATTCTACATCCCGGTTTTTGAGAAATTGAGCATTTTGGACTTAGAAAATCAGTGTTTGTGCTCATTTTTTCAGTCTTTCATTAATATCTCAACAAGAGGCCTGTCGGCCAAGAGGGCTCCGGTGAGGATGAGTGAAATGTCCATGTCATTACTTAATTTCAGAAATCCTTGAAAACTATTGCAATATGAACACATATGACACATTTAGTAACCAGAATATGCTGTGAACCAGTTTGGTGTCTCAATTTATGTAGTAAAACAATAGAACCACACTGCAAATTGCAGTCATTTATTTCAATCACCTTACCAGCAAGCAATACTAACAACCAACGAATACCCCCCCCTACAGATATTCAAATTTGAAGTGAAAAATTGACGATCATATTGGTCTGGATCGTGTTATTCTGCATCATGTTGTTCCTCATCATTGTTCTGGATGACTTTGAAAGGTCAAACTCGAGGTCAAGGAAAATATCAACAATGTTAAAACGTAAGACTTGAAATTTTGAAGAATCATTTCTCAAAAACTGTCTTCTTTTTAATCTAGCAATCAACTCCACTTGAGTAAGTTTGTGTTATCGACATATAAGAAGTAATATATGACCTGTAATTTGGCCATGTTGACCTCAGAAGTAAGTTGACCTCTGTTGACCTTGAAAGGTCAAAATTGACAGACCCTCATCCGCCTTCGCCAGAGCTTGTTTTTAGCCGGGGTTGTCCATTTGGTCATATGCATGCAAAATAAATTTGCTAACATCTTTCCTGTGGCAGATTTAACAAGAAGCCAAAGAGGGGTATTCAGTACCTCCAGGAGCAGGGCATGCTGGGAGTCTCCGCAGAGGACATCGCCCTGTTCCTGCATCAAGAGGAACGACTCGACACGGTGAGCTCACAGCTGACTGCCACTTTGCGTGTGATACATGTTTATTCCATTTACATTCTGGAAAAATAAGCAATGATCCAAGTAGGTCCTATCTGATTCCCTGCACTTCAGTAAAAATGGAGTGAAATGTACCCTTTCCTTCCCCATTCAGTGAAAAGATTTGTTCAGAACTTCATGCAGTTTTTATTGGCAAAATGCCTGTAATTACCATTGACCTTTTTTGAAATGGTTGTACAGAACTTTCTCTGAGTATTGGCAACCCAGGTAAAGATTAGTATTAAGGGTTCCAAAATACTCACCTTAAGGTGAATTGCTTAAAGGACCAGTGTGTAATATTTGGCATGGTTTATTGGCTAAATCTGAATATACTACCCATTAATATGTTTATATAAGTGTATAATCGCTATAAAATAAAATTTTTTTTGGTTTTCGTAGCCTTATAATTATGCGTTGATGTATACATATAGCCTTGCTTTAGGGACGTCGCCATCTTGCACCGCCATGTTGGTATTGCAGCCCAAACCATAGTTATAACGGACAATCCAGCCAGCTAGAGAACGCGTTTCGCGTGTATAAATCCCAGTCGAGGAAGACGCCATTTCCGCAAAAGTGTTTTGGTCCTCGGAGGCCACCGTCTTTTTGCCGACGGGAGGGGTGAGCTTGAGCGAGTGAGTGAGCGCTGCAGTCTAGAATTTGAACGCTGGACGTCACTGTTTTCCCCCCCATTTTGCACACTGGTCCTTTAATCTCAAAAAAAAAAAAAATCTTCAACCGTTTAAAGAAAAATGCTTTTTGAATGGGGAAAAAAAATTCCTTGCAAAATAATTATTTGTCAGAAAGCGACACGGGCCACGATTATTCTCACCCCTACGTTTAAAAATTTGTGCTGCCTGCCTTTGCCAATGAAATGGGTTTGTGTCTTAATATAACTGCTTACAAGGTTGGAAAATACAAGTAAATTTGAGGCCGATCCTCCCTCTAGAATCTCTCTAGATCATTCTGGGTCCTCTCTTATGCACTCTTCTTTAGTTCACCCCTCAGGTTTTCAATGGGGCTTAGGTGAGGAGACTGAGTTGACCTCGGCAGAAGTTCAATTCTGTGTTAATTTAGCTATGTTTGTGTTGATCTGGTCGTATCTTCTGGATCATTGTCTTCCTGGAAGATCTAATGTCAACCCAGTTCGAGTTTCAAGGCAGAGGCAGCCAAATTTAAATTTTCCTGATATTTTATGGAGTCCATGATGCCATGTAACATACAGAGGTCTCCAGGGCCTTCAGAAGAAAAGGGGCCTTATAACAAGGTAAAACCTCCACCATACTTCACTGTGGGGATTATTTGCTTTTCACGATCACCATCCTTCTTTTTATGCGAGACTTACCTTAAGTTTTTATTGCCAAAAAGCTTGATTTTTCTTTCATCTGACCGTAGAACACTATTCCAGTCCCACTAGCATATAGCATGCCTCGGGCACTAATGTTTGTGGTGAAATGACAGGAAAGGCTTTTTTCTGGTATGCTCTCAATATAATCTGTTGGCATGGAGGTGGTGTCTGATGGTAGTTTTTGAGATTGGGTAACCCCAAGATGTTGCCATTTTCTGTTCTTGCCGGAAATGATCTTTGGAGATTTTTATGCTTCAACGCCAGCAACAGCTGGTAACGAGAGGCATGATGTTTTCGGATCGTCCGTCCGACTGTCCCAGTCTTGTAAATGCAATATCCGGAATGCGTGGGGAGAATTTCTTCAAATTTGACCCAGGTGTCCACTTGGTTTTGAGACAGAACTAACTATGTATTGGCAGTCAGAGGTCAGAGGGTATAGTCACTGTGACCTCAAGTTTGTGTCCAAGTTGTGTACATGATATCTCCGGAATGCTCGGAGGGAATTTCATCAAATATGACACAAATGTCCATTTGGACTTGAGGATGATTTTGGTGGTCAAAAGTAAAGGAGATCTCATGTCAGTCCCATTCTTGTTCCCCATAAAGGTATCATGGGCTAGTTATTAAAACTGCTCATACATTTTCGCAGGAAGAAACACCCAACCGTAGACAGTATAAAATGATGGACGCAGCACTCTGGACTGAAAAGTGAAGCTTATGCGGAGATCTCTTAAAATTGCATTCTATTTAATGTCCAGTAGATGGTGACGTCGGTGGTTGCAGAAAGAAGGTAAATGCTTTAGAAGTCTGAGAAAATTACCCTAATTTCCCACTTGACTTATCATTTCAAATATGATTTTCCACATTATTTTATGGTATCTATCGCAAGTTTCAGGTCTAGTTCGATACATCATGATGTTTATTTTTGTAAATTATGGTCAAAAATAAACTAGAATAAACAATAAAGCCCAAATATGCTTTGGGGGCGTGACTATCCTCTGTTCCTCGTCAGATACGATCAGATCCACCCATAGATCCACCCCTTCCTCCTCCCTGGATCTTCAATTCACACTCGTCTAATAGGAATCACATCTGGTTTCAAAATGACAAAATGGCACTGTTCAAATTGCCAAAATCGAGGCTTCCTGAATGGTATGCTGAAACCCATGGGTGACGTCACGGTTGTGTCATCCATCTTTTTGTACAGTCTATGCACCCAACTTGCTGTACAGCTACGTGTTCAGCCAGATATGTGATTTCACAGCTCTGCTGTGACGATAGTCAGCAGTCAGCGGAGCTTTTCTAATGCCGAGTCGTCTGGCATCCGTCTGTCTGTCTGTCCATCCGGCGTCAACTTTTCACTTCAAATTTGAACATCTCAAAAACTGATAACTTTTTTTCTAATTTGGTGCAAGCCTTCCTTATGATATTCTGAATATTCACTGTGAAAATTAGAAAATTCTACGTCTCGGTTTTTGAGAAATTCAGTATTTTGGCCTTAGAAAATCAGTGTCTGTGCTCATTTTTAGCTCCGCTGTATAATTCCGAAATGTAGTGTCCGTCTGTCCATCCGTCCGGCGTCAACTTCTCACTTCAAATCGGAATATCTCAAAAACTGTCGGATAACTTTTTTCCTAATTTGGTGTGAGCCTTCTTTATGATATTCTGAATATGCACTATGACAATTAGAAAATTCTACCTCCCAGTTTTTGAGAAATTCAGCATTTTGGACTCAGAAAATCAGTGTTTTTGCTCATTTTTTCAGTCTTTCATTAATATCTCTAAAACTATCTGATACCTTTTTGTCTAATTTGTTGTGCGCCTTTCTTATGATGTTCTGAATATCCCTTGCGAAAATGAGAAAATTCTACGTCTCGGTTTTTGAGAAAGTCAGCATTTTGGACTTAGAAAATCAGTGTTTATGCTCATTTTTTCAGTCTTTCATTAATATCTCAATAACTGTCTGATAACTTTTTGTCTAATTTGTTTTGAGCCTTCCTTATGATGTTCTGATGATCCCCTGCGAAAATGAGAAAATTCCTCTTACCGGTTTTTGAGAAATTCATCATTTTGGACTTAGAAAATCAGTGTTTATGCTCACTTTTCCGTCTTTCATTAATATCTCAAAAACTGTCAAATAACATTTTGCCTAATTTGTTGTGAGCCTTCCTTATGATGTTCCGATGATCCCCTGCGAAAATTAGAAAATTCTATGTCCCAGTTTTTGAGAAATTCAGCATTTCATATAGCAATAGTTTTCAAGGTTTTCTGAAATTAAAGTTATGACATGGACATTTCGGTCAGCCTCAGCGGAGCTCTCTAGTCCCGGTTTTTGAGAAATTCAGCATTTTGGACTTAGAAAATCAGTGTTTGTGCTCATTTTTTCAGTCTTTCATTAATATTTCAACAAGAGGCCTGTCGGCCTAGAGAGCTCCGGTGAGGATGAGTGAAATGTCCATGTCATAACTTTAATTTCAGAAATCCTTGAAAACTATTGCAATATGAACACATACAACACATTTGGCAATCTGAATATGCTGTGAAATTTTTAAATTAAAAAAAAAAAAAGAATATGCTGTGAACCAGTTTGGTGTCTCAATTTATTTAGTATAACCGTAGAACCACACTACAAATTGCAATCATTTATTTCAATCATCTTAACAGCAAGCAATACTAACAACCAACAAATACTCCCCACCTCCCCCCCTCGTACAGATATTCAAATATGAAGTGAAAAGTTGATGATCATATTTTTCTGGATCATATTGTTCTGGATCATATTGTTCCGGATCATGTTATTCTGTATCATGTTGTTCCTAATCATTGTTCTGGATCATGTTGTTCCGGATCATTGTTCTGGATCATGTTGTTCCGGATCATTGTTCTGGATTAATTGTTCTGGATCATATTGTCCTGCATCATATTGTCCTATGACATGTTAGAAGGATTGTGACTGCTATATTTGTGATGTACTGGAGGGAAGGGTATTTGTTGGTTGTTAGTATTGCTTGGTGGTAAGATGATTGAAATTAATGACTGCAATTTGCAGTGTGGTTCTATTGTTATACTACATAATTTGAGACACCAAACTGGTTCACAGCATATTCTGGTTACTAAATGTGTCATATGTGTTAATATTGCAATAGTTTTAATGGATTTCTGAAATTAAGTTATGACATGGACATTTTAGTCATCCTCAGCGGTGCTTTCTAGGCCAACAGACCTCTTGTTTAAATTTCGTGGATGATCTCCCACTTCCATCCCTCCTTTTTTATTAGCTTGCCGGTCCTATGGGCCGATAAGCTATTTTCGTGGTGCGGCGTTCGTTGTCCGGAACATTTTTCAATCTTTTTTTTTTGGGCTGATTAATTTTCATGTAAGTTTGCCATAAGATTCAACTAGACCATATCTCCAGACCTTTTTTTTTTTTTTTTTGCAGATTTTTGATTGAATCATTTTTGTCCGTTTTATGGGCCCTTGAAATTTTTGCCCTAATGTTAAAGATGGGACTGAGAAATTTTAAAAGAGTATTTCTCAAAAAATGTGTGAAAAATTTTTTTCTGAATCAGGCAATCAACAGAAGTGGGTCTAGTGGGGGCGCTGTATTTTAATATTGGGTCTTATGGAGAATATGCAAGATGGACAATGGAGGCCAAATGGTTTCAGTTATAGATTAAGTTTGTATTATCTACATAAAAGAAGTCATATATGACGTATATTTTGGCATATTAAATTTGACCACAAATGACTTTAAAAGGTCAAACTAAGTCAAGGAAAATATTATCAATGTAAGAAGATAGGACTTGAAATTTCAAAAAAAAATTTCTCAAAAACGAACTTTTTTTAAAATCTAGCAATCAACTCCGCTTGTTGTCCCCCGCCGCCGCGGTAGAGAGCGGAGCGGGGGACATAGTATTCAGCTCTGTACGTCCGTCCGGCCGTCCGTCACGTCCTGTTTGTTCTGAACACGATATCTCAAGAACGGTTTGACTGATTCCATTCATCTTTGGTGTCAAGGTGTATTAGGGCCGGGGGACATAGTATTCAGCTCCTTCAGTCCATCCATCTGGCCATCCATCCGTCACAACCCGTTTGTTGCGAACGCGATATCTCAAGAACGCTTTCACCGATTTTATTCATCTTTGGCTTCAGTGTGTATTTGTGTGATACGCCGACCCCAGTCGATCTGTCACCTGGCGGGGGACATGGCCACGTTTAGTGGCAACACTTTTGATTGAATCGAGGGAAGTGGGTCTAGTGAGGATGCAGTACTTTAACATTGGGTCTTATGGAGAATGAGCAAAATCTCCTGTGGAAGCTAAATAGTTGCAGATAGAGATTAACCTAATGGCACTTGGACCGCCCGATACCGCCTGAAACTTCTGTTCCCTAGACCGCCTCAAACCGCGCGTGTCACATGATTGCCTAGGGTTACACATTGGACTACGTCATCAGCTTGAAATGGCTCAAATTGGCAAGAGGGATTCCCCAGTGACCTAAATTCAAGATAAAACATAGGGTTCGCTATTTCGGATTTCTTGCTGCACACACGGAGAAGAACGGAGCAATGACGAAGTACAATGACAAGAAAAATAATAATTCATGGCCACAAGATATAACTCGTTCCCACGAATCAGTTATTTCATTCCCACGAATTAGTTACTTGTTCCCACGTCTGCGCCACCCACCCCATTCCATGGCCTTCCTGGCCGAAGCAATTTTCAGAACAAGCACGCTGACAATGCCACCATTGATCTTGAAATTGCCATATTTCAGTTTTTCCTTTGAATCCCTACTTTAAAGTTCGCAATTGACTTATTGAATTTTCAATGACTTCTATCCCCAAAACTGCTTCAGAGCTTAGGATTGTATTACAGGAGGTCTTATAAATGTACGTGAACTTTTATTTAGTGACCTTGACAATGATCTTCAAAGATTCGAAAGTCAAACTTTATGCGAAATTTTCGTAACTTGTATCATCACTACAAGATTGCTTGCTGGTAAGCTACAGGACCCTCGGTCCTATTTTTCACGATAAGCCTCACTAATAAGTGGGTTTTTTTGTGGCCACACAGCTCTTTAGTCCCAATTCTGCAAGTTCTTGTTGCATTGTGTATGTGGAAATGCTCTCACTTAGCCTACAAATCTATATGTACCCTAGCGGTAGCAAATAGTTTTGCTCAGCCGGTACGCCTAGCCACGAACCATAGGACCCCAGTACTACCAAGTGATTGGTCCGACCAAGGTTTGGTCGGACCAATGACAACATTCTATGTTTGTAGAGAGTCGTTGGGCGGGCTTAGCATGATGACGACAACGCCGCGACGGTGCAAAACAACTAAAATGGCTGTGGCAAAGGAACACCGGTGTTCTGACAATTTGTGCTGCCTTGTCAAAAAATGCTACCGTAATGCAAAGCGATTGTAAAGTCTTTGTTTTCGCCATAATATTGCAATATGAATCAGTGTACAGTAGTAACTTTGTCATTTGTTATCTTATTATAACATAAGCAGATGTTATAATGAGTTGGATAAGTTTGTTTAAAGATATATGCCGTATGCCATTATTATCCAATTACTGCGTTTTCAGGAAAACCCAGCGTGTACATGTAAATATATATACATTAAAAGGTCGAAAGGCGCACTGAAAAAAGACGCATATTTATGACATTTGAAGATACTTGAGATGCGAATGTAGAAATAAAGCCCAAGATTTTAGGTGTGCGCAAGCGCAGAATCGCGAGGCAGCATATTTTGATAGGTAGCAAAAATTGACATTTGATGTTGTAGTCTGGCCTGTCAGGCTAGCTCTCACTGTCACAATAGCCATGAATTCTCAGGGTCATTTTTAAGGATGAGACTTCACCAAGCGTTTTGGTAATCTCCTATTGTGATCATGATTTTTTTCTGATCAATTTCTTCTGCTTAGTTGACGGTTCACCTTTGTCCTTCCAGGTTTTAATGTGTTGGACAGTTCTTAACCCAATTTTTGTGGTTTCAGCTATCTCCTTAGTGATTTTCTATGCTTGATGCTGGCTAATAATTTGACCTATATGAAACCGAGTAACATCTTTGTCACAACTACAGGATTTGTTTTTCGACACGTTTCCAAAATGAGAAGTTACTCGTTGCATCCATCACGGATAACTTGTTGCCAACAGAAAAATATTAATCACTGTAGTAATTATCCAATGGAAGGCTCTAAACCGATTTGCTTTGTTAAATCCAGGGGGTCACTTTTTTTGGCCGGGCAGAGCATTACAGGTTTTGGCATTTTGACCTTGATTTGACCTTCGTCATTATGCCGTGCCTGCTAAATTTTCCAAAAAATTTTATCTAGAAACTGTCGCAACAAGTAAGCTGAAAATTGGCACGCATCTTCCTCCTGCCCATGAATGCACCAAATTGTTAATTATTTCCATTTTATTTCAAACATCTTGGACTGTCTCGTTTTGCAGCAACGGAGCTGATTGAATTTTTTCATCTATTGGGTCTAATTATGTAACAATCTACACATATTGTCTGTATTTTGCTTCATGTAATTTCAAACACTAAATATTTTGATGTTCACACCTATGTTGATATCTTATTGAGAGAAACAATCATTTGATTGCCTCACGGTATCACCTCACAGAGGAAGGTTGTGAGTTCAAACATGGCTTGGGACCTTTCTGTGTGGAGTTTGCATGTTCTCCCTGTGTTCGCTTGGGTTTCTCCTGGGTGCTCCGGTTTCCTCCCTCAGTCCAAAGACATGCACGCTTGGCAAATTGGAGGTCCTGAATTGCCCATTGGTATGAATGAATTGCATGTTGACATGAAATGGCTGCAAAATTGCTGAAAGTATCATTTAACAATACGGAATCAATCAATCAATCCAGATTTTTAGTAAAAAAAGAATAATAACATTTTAGAATTTTGAAAGAGTAATTGGCAAGTAATGATCCTAGTATTAAACCATAGTTGGGGTAATAAATTTACATTAATATAGAACAAATATTCATCAGTGTGTCAGAGATGAAGTGATGAATACATCAAAAAAGTGCAATTTTTTTCCATCACTCTATCCTCTATTATGCTTCATTATTTTTTAAAGTCTTGCAATTACATTTTTAGAAAAAATGCTTCAATTAAATTCAGAGAAAAAAAATCCCCCATCAACAAATTATGATTTTTCACAAACTGTGGCACCGCATGTTCTGTTAATTATAATTTCTTGATGGGGAATTTTTTCTCAGAATAAATTTATTTTTTTGAATTCACGGTAAAATTTTTCTCATCATTTCAGTGTGAAATTAAGCTAGTTCTCTAAAAGATGAATTTCTCAACACCCTTTTAAAGTATCTTTATCAGGGGTGCTAATTGTGCAGAGTGTAGGTACCTTCAGTCTCTGTGCTCTCCTGAAATCATCCAGTAGCCCTCGAGGAACGGTTGTGTCCACTAATGTCTCCAACCTGGTAACATCATTCTCACACTGTGCTACAACCCTGATATTTTCCCCCTTCCCCCACAGACCCAGGTGGGTGAGTTTCTAGGCGAGAACGTCCGCTTCAACAAGGAGGTCATGTACTGTTACGTGGACCAGCTAGACTTCTGCGGCCGGGACTTCGTGTCTGCTCTCCGGGCGTTCCTGCAGGGCTTTCGGCTGCCAGGCGAGGCGCAGAAGATAGACAGGCTGATGGAGAAGTTTGCTGCCAGATACCTTGAGTGTAACCAAGGGTAAGGGCCCATTGCACTGCAGCACTGTGCTTCTGTCCTTTGCATTATAAGACTGTTCACTCAGGAGTAAACCTACAGGTACATTTACCATTAAAGGCATGTTATTTCACGTAGTGACACAACTAATTGGAATGTTTTAGCTGTCAAAAATTTGTATGCTTTGCTATTCATCTTGCAGTGGTTGTTGTTTCCATTATCACAACATTTCTGCTGTGTGTGTGTGGAAGGTTTGGACTAAAACTCCAGAGTCTCTGTGAAAGATTAGGTTTTCATGAACACAGATTTATAGTGTTGGGCTGTAGTGAGTGGACCTCAGTACGTGAGTTTTCCATACATGCAGATGCACAGCCCCTGGCAAAAATTATGTAATCGCCACGCATGAAGGATGGTCATGCCGTGATTTTACTTCGTAGAAAATAAACAAATCACAGATGTGACACAAAACAATTTTTGTTCACTAGATTAACATTCAGGCCTCAAAAAACAGAAACAAATTAGATTAAATTATTTTAATTAATCAAATTTTTTTCATAATCAATTAGAGGATAAACATGAAATCAGCTTGTAATTGGAATTTCTCAAAGAAATACAATATATATACAAATTAGTCTGCAGCAGAAAGAGAGCCTTTGCAGGCCTTAAAGAGGTGTTGGACTTGACTGACTGAGAGAAAGCATGGCACCAACTGGAGAGCTGGCAGTTGAAACAATGGAAAGGATTATAAAACCGCGTCAAGAAAAAAATTCAACACGGTAAGGGGAGAATGATGATGGTTGTTCACAGTGAGCTGTGTCTAAAATTTGGTGCAAGTAAAATGGGAAGGTTATAAAAGGAAAATATATGGGCAGGCCTTGGGCTATCTGATGGCAAGGTTAAAGTGATGAAAAATTCTAAATATTGCACTATGTTAAACTGATAGGGCTTAGATGGAAAAACTATGCTTTGCTTCAGTCAACGGCAGTACATTGCATAGGTTCTATGCCGTTATCCCTGCCTGCTTTTTCGTGCTGGGGGCGTTCCTATTGCCGATTGTAGGTTAGACACTGACCATGGGTAAGTACCTTATACAACCTCACTTTCACAAAATCCAGACTAACCTTTGAAGCTGCTAGCTTGCCAAAGTAAATGCTTGCTAGTTTCTCTATTTCTATATTTTTTTTTGTGAAAAATGAGAGACCGTATTCAGGGCAAACCACTGAAGTTGCTTAATTGCAGTTCATAGCTTACTAAATGTGAGTAACTGTCTGTCAAGTATAGGATATGATTTTGTTTAATTTATTTTCTTCATTCTCATCTGTAACGGTGACAAAATGTATCCCCGCTATCGATCAAAATTTATGACCAGAGGAGGGAATTGGCTCACAAATTGAAAATGATGAGATTGGTCTCCATCCTTCATAACAAACCTTAATAGCCTGTTTTCGTTCTTTCCGCATCAGCAATGGAATCTGTTCATTCTATGGCCTGTCCTTATTACTGAACCATACACAGCGACCCAGTCATATAAACAAATTTTGAATACTTATCAATAAAATTATGTACTTTTTTTACATATGAACTCATTCACTTTGAGACGGCACTCGAGAATGTGATGGAAACAGAATGGCTCCATAGGTCAAATGACTTGGGTTTGCAGGAACCCTCATCTCGCAAGGCTATCTAGGAACTCCGCTCAGATGTATATTAGACTGCTTGGCTGACTTCAGTAGCTGGAGTTTGCATGCACACAGATGTGCATTAGACTGCTGCAGTGAGATGACTGCTGCTGGTGAAGTTTCCATGCACACATACGTATACTAGACTGCTGTAGTTTACTGACTATGGCAGCTGGGGCTTCCATTCACACAGGTGCACACTACCCAGCCAAAAAAAAAGTCACAAACACTAGCACTTTGTTGGACCGCCTTTGATCACAGCACACATTGGCCGTGGCATCATTTCCATAAGCATATGTAATGTCACAAACTTTTTGTGTCTGTACAGAGTTGTATTAATGTTTTGCCAAGATCTTGTGTTGATGATAGGAGAGTTGGACCGCTGTATAGTCCTCTCCAGCACATCCCTGAGATTCTAAATGGGGTTTAGGTCTGGACTCAGTGATGGCCAATCCATGTTTGAAAATAAGGTCTCATGCTCCCTGAACCAATCTTTCGCAATTCGAGCGTGATGAATCCTGCCATTGTTATCTTCGAATATGCCCCTGGGGAATAGTTTGGGCATAATCACTGGTCACTTCAAAGGTCAAGGTCATGACAACTGGCCACGCCCCTCAAAATTCTTCTTAACGCAATCAGTTCAAAAGATTTTCTGACACCAAGCTGTATGTTCGTGTATAGCAACGATAGAACAGGACTCTTTTGGGCAAATTCCGTTCATGGTCAAGGTCATAGTGAGGTCATTGTCATGCATTTACTCACATAAAACTTCTTGCTGTTATACGTGGCAATGGCATATCATGGCGGCAGCCATGTTACTGATGACACACTGGGCTAGGGCACGCGCAGCACATACATTTGCAATATTAAATATTAATATTAAATTCTGAACCCCTTCTCACAAATAAAACTACTAAAAATATATTGGCACCCCATTTAAATATCATTCTGGCAAATAAAAAGCCCGAAAAAATGGAGATTGAGTTCGGAATTCTTTCCCTTCACTGAAATACTTAAGGCAACATGGCAAAAAATTTCATTTGCTTACCTTCGAGCAAACAGCCTTGTGTTTGTCTCTCTTGTTCACACCCAGTTGCGTGTTAGGCCTTCCACATACCTCTATCCATCGCAAACACTTTGTCAACTGCATTTTTGGCTTTGGAAAAAGGATAAATTGAGCTCCCTGTAGAAGGTAGGGTATTTCTCGCCAGAATTACGCGTTCCCCAAGCGCATCTAAGAGCCATTTTCAAAAAAGACAGCAATCTCGCCGATCACAAACAGCTAATGAATTGCATAGTTTGTGGGACCCTAGTAACATAAAGCAATCTGGTTGGTTGTTGTTCTACACCGGCATGGTGGTGCAGTGGTTAGCACTGTCACCTCACAGCAAGAAGGTTTTGGATTTGAACCTGGCCTGGGGCCTTTCTGTGAGGAGAGTTTGCATGTTCTCTCCGTGTTTGCGTGGGTTTCCTCCGGATGCTCCGGTTTCCCCCACCCACAAAAACATGCATCATAGGAACACGGTGCCCCTAACCCAGGAACTGGCTTTAGAACTGGAATTGGTCCCCAGGCGCTGCTCTGGAGCTACCCACTACTCCTAACTACAGGATGGATTAAATGCAGAGGACAAATTACCCCACAGGGTTCAATAAAGTGTATCTTAACTGATCGCTTACATTTAATTGACAGGTCGAATAGAGCCATATGTGAGGAAATCTTTATTTAATAAAGACTTATGAAACTGCATCCCATGAAACATTTTTATTTTAATGGGAGTGTAACAGTCATTTTTTCTTACCCCTCAGCCCTGAAAAAGGCTGTGGGGTATTGTCATCACGCACGGCGTCTGTTTGTCCATCCACGTCTGTCTGTCCACATTTGATTCCATGCGATAACTGAAAAACGCCACCACCGATCTTCACGGTTTCTGGTGAAGAAATCTGGGTAGAGGGACTACACAAGGGTCATTCCATGCCGAAACACCTAATGGTCCCCAGGTGACCCTCTTAGATTTTGCTGAAACTCCATGAAAATGTTCATATATGCAAATAACGAGCACACAGAAAATTTCAGGCCAAAAGTCCAAGCCGTTTTGAAATTACGGCCGTCCGAAGACCCCCCTCTTTCGCCGCCATGTCATGGATTTTTTTCATTTTCAAATGATCATATTTTTTGGATTTGAAAAAAAGCTACAAAGCTGAAAATTGCTACCTGGGGTAATTTGCACACAAGCTTTCAGAATCTGCAATCAAAAACAGTGTATCTTGCTTCCTTTTGAAGATATGGGCACCTGAAAATGAAAGTTTTTTCTAGCGGAAATTATTTTTGCGATTTTTAGGCTTACCTGGTGCCCGAACCATTGATCTTAGGATACCCAAATTGCTGATACATAATCTCTACATACAACTAAATAACTCCCTGCAAGCATAGACTTATAAAACAATCAGTAAAGGTATGGCTAGGGTCCAAAGTCTACTTTCACAAAAAAATCTCAAAAATCACCCCTTTTCAGGGGGTCGGTTGACCTTGTGAACAGTTACTCAGGGTAATGAAATTTGCACCACAGAATTATATGTATCTGTCCTTTATATGTACCAAATTTCATTGATGTGACTTAAGTCCTTCATAGTTAGGCAGTGTTTCAAAGAAACCCACTAATTTGATCAAATTACACCATTTTGCTGTACATTACAATGTCTTCGGTAGATGTCAAAGGGCAAAAAATGAGAATAAGTAATCTTTGATAACCTTTTTATTTATAATAATTCTTAGAAAGTTGTAAAATTCATGACTTTGTACATCAGGAATAGTATCATATGGCTTGTTTTAAAACAAAGTTTTCCATAGTACCATACATTGTACATATTGTACATTGATGTTACTAATACAAAACTGCTTTTATTTAAGTGGATTCAACTTACTGATTTTCAGTGGGCTCTACTTACATTATTTGCATGAGGTCATAGCTGTTGGAAACTGTTTATTAAGATTCATCCTAGTCCAGGTGACCTCGTCTAATTAGGTGTTAAAACATTGTTTATCTAGGTTCATCCTAGTCTACTTAACTCCAAACCACAACTGTTTATTTAAAATAGCTGGATCAATTACCTCACTGTTGTGGCCGTATTGTTTACAGAATAATTGAACAGTGTGTTCACTTTTCAGCTCACATCCACTCCTCACAATTCATTTCAACTGCAATGTTCAGCAGATGAAGTGTACATTTTGTGAGCTCTGTAAAAATCAAGATTTAAAACATGGAATTTGAAGCATCAAGATCGGGATGCAGTATTGGAATTGCACTGGAGGAGGAATGCCATAAGAAAATATATGGCAGAAATGTTGGCACACTTGCAGCCTCTGACTTGTCACAGGATGATAAGAAGCTATTGGAATGGAGAAGTGGGGTACTGCTACGTGATGACAGCACAGTGTGTTTTCACCATGAGAAGATGTACATCTCTCGATATGAATATACTCAGAAATATTGCAGTGATCCATTCAAAATGCACAAGAAACGTTTTCAAGTAGGTTTGCTTCAATTTGCTTTTACAAATTATTGTAATTGTCAATTTACCAGAGCTCGAGGATGTTGTTATATACCGTAAAGTAGCATAATTTGATCAAATTAGTGGGTTTCTTTGAAACACTGCCTAACTATGAAGGAGTTAAGTCACATCAATGAAATTTGGTACATATAAAGGTCAGATACATATAATTCTGTGGTGCAAATTTCATTACCCTGAGTAACTGTTCACAAGGTCAACCGACCCCCCGAAAAGGGGTGATTTTTGAGATTTTTTTTGTGAAAGTCGACTTTGGACCCTAGCCTTACCTTTTACTGATTGTTTTATAAGTCTATGCTTGCAGGGAGTTATTTAGCTGTATGTAGAGATTATGTATCAGCGATTTGGGTATCCTCAGATCAATGGTTCGGGCACCAGGTAAGCCTAAAAATCGCAAAATTCTGAAAGCTTGTGTGCAAATTACCCCAGGTAGCAATTTTCAGCTTTGTAGCTTTTTCAAATCCAAAAATATGATCATTTGAAAATGAAAAAAAATCCATGACATAGCCTTGTGACTCTCTGAGGGGGGGTCTTCGGACAGCCATAATTTCAAAACGGCTTGGACTTTCGGCCTGAAATTTTCTGTGTGTTCGTTATTTGCATATATGAACATTTTCATGGAGTTTCAGCAAAATCTAAGAGGGTCACCTGGGGACTTTCCTGAAAATTAGGTGATTTGGCATGGAATGACCCACAAGCCTATCGTTTTCGGTTGTGATTTGAAGTCAATTATGGCTGCCAGAGCCACCATCTTGAATTTTCATTCCGTGCCATAACTGAAACAAGAGGCCTGTCGGCCTAGAGAGCTCCGCTGAGGATGACTGAAATGTCCATGTCATAACTTAATTTCAGAAATCCTTGAAAACTATTGCAATATTCACACATATGATATATTAATGAAGGACTGAAAAAATGAGTACAAACACTGATTTTCTAAGTCCAAAATGCTGAATTTCTCAAAAATCAAGATGTAGAATTTTATCACTTTCGCAGGGGATCATCAGAACATCATAAGGAAGGCTCACAACAAATTAGACAAAACTTCATCAGACAATCTGAGGTATTAATGAAAGACTGAAAAAATGAGCACAAACACTGATTTTCTAAGTGCAAAATGCTGAATTTCTCAAAAACCGGGACAGATAATTTTCTAATTTTTGCAGGGGATCATCAGAACATCACAAGGAAGGCTCATAACAAATTAGACAAAAAGTTATCGGACAGTTTTTGAGATATTCAAATTTGAAGTGAAAAGTTGACACCAGACGGACAGACAGACGGACGCTGGACGACTCGGCATGAGAAAAGCTCCGCTGACTGCTGACTATCCTCACAGCGGAGTTAAAAGTTATCAGACAGTTTTTGAGATTAATGAAAGACTGAAAAAATAGGACCAAGGGTCCTGTAGCTTACCGGCAAGCAGTCTTATAGTGATGATACAAGTTATGAAAATTACATGTGAAGTTTGACATTTGAATCAATGAAAATCAATGTCAATGTCACTAAATAAAAGTTCACATACATTCATAAGACCTCCTGTAATACAAACACAATCCTAAGCTCTGAAGCAGTTTTGGTGATAGGCCTACAAGTCATTGAAAATTCAATATGTTAATTGTGAACTTTAAAGGTCACACAAGGTCAAGTTGAGGTCAGCAAATGGACTTCATATATGACTTTCTAAATGTCTCTATACAAACCCTAGCTCAATCTGTGACCATTTCAGTGATACAAGTCATTGTACTTTCACTGTCGAGTTTGACCCTCTGGACAGTCAGGTTTAATGTCAGCAAATGAAAGTTCCTTGTCAGTAACACAAACTTAGCCTCCATCTGTGACCATTTTAGTGACACAAGTCATTGAATTTTCACTAGGTCACATTTGACCTTTGAAGGTCATATGAAGGTCACCAAATGGAAGTTCATATATGACTTTCTATGTGTCTCTTCTGACTCTGATTTTTTCTTATGTATATCTTCAACCCGGGAGTGAATAAATATGAACAATGCAAATCATTTAATAGTCCCAGAAAAAAATTTATTGACCATTCTTATACAACACAGTGAATTGTACAGTTTAGTATGGAGTGACCCATCACCAAAATGGTCACAGATTAAGCCAGGGTTTGTATAGAGACATTTAGAAAGTCATATATGAAGTCCATTTGCTGACCTCAACTTGACCTTGTGTGACCTTTGAAGTTCACAATTGACGTATTGAATTTTCAATGACTTGTATCACCAAAACTGCTTCAGAGCTCAGGATTGTGTTTGTATTACAGGAGGTCTTATAAATGTATGTGAACTTTTATTTAGAGGCCTTGACATTGATTTTCATTGATTCAAATGTCAAACTTCACATGAAATTTTCATAACTTGTATCATTGCTGTAAGACTGCTTGCCGGTAAACTACCCATGGCCCTATTCTTATGTCTTCAGTTCGTATGTGCGAGTGTGAGTGTATATATACACGTTCTGGTCCGAGCCATAACCCGTCAGTGCAGATGTTGATGCCAGCGGACATGGAGCTGCTCTATTTATGCACGCAGTTACACTATTATAGATGGCGCATCCAGACCAGTTATTGAAAATTCACCAGCAAGCCGACCTCGAACTCAGTTTACAGTATTGGCGAGTTCAGTCCCAACCCTATTTTTCAAGACTTGCAGAAATGAAACTCCTCAGCTAAGCCTCCTGTGCAAACTGCTCAATATACTTGCCCATAGTAACTATCCAGCAATTCCAAAAATGCTCTCTTGTGACTGAAAAATTTTTTGTCTCTGTAGCAACCATTCATTTTCATCTATACTGAGCCAGTTGTATTCAAATTAGTAGTTCAGAAAAATCGGTTTTCTGACGCAAAAATTTGACATGATATTCATACTGTTATTCCTCTATCACTATCATTTACACTACTGCTCAAAAGTTTGGGATCACTTGGAAATTTTCTTGTTTTCCTTAGAAACACACATGAAATTAGTCTGAATAGGAAATATAGCAAATGAACAGAGCATGCTGACATTGTCTGAGTTAGAAATAATGATTTTAATGGAAAATGATGAATATGTACTTCAAACTTTGCCTTCATCAAAAAAAAACCACCTTCGCTGTTGATACTGAAACTGGTGTTTGACGGGAACTATTTTGCGCAGCTGCTAGTTGACAACCTGTGAGGCGTCTTTGTCTTAAACTACACACTCTCAGATATTTGTCTTCTTGCACAGTTGTGTATCGGGGCCTCCCAGTCCTTTTTTCTGTCCTTGTTAGTGCCAGTTTGTGCTGCTCTCTGAAGGGAGTAGTTGACAGCATGGTAAGAGATTTTAAGTTTTCAATTTCTCGCATTGAATAGCCTTCTTTTCTAAGTGCAACAATAGACTGACGGGTCTCTCAAGGAAGTTCTTTCTTTCTGGCCATTTTGAGCCTGTAAACAAACAAACAACTGCTGATGCTTCAAGTACTAAACCAACCTCAAGAATGCCATGCTCCCTTTTGCGCTCCCTTATTAGTTCAACAGTTTTCAGCTGTGCAACACATTTGCAGAAGGGTTTTCTAATAATCAATTAGCCTTATAAAATGCTTAACTTGGATTAGCAGCCATACCAGGAGATTGATGCAGAGGACTGACAGTTGCTGATAATAGGCCTCTATGCAAAAATGTAGATCATTCTTTGAAAATCATCTGATTAATTTTAATCGTTTGTGAAGTGGAGAAAAATGTTTGTGAAATGGAAAAAAGTGTTTGTGAAATGCATGAAAATGTATTTTTCTTTGGGAAAACAAAGAAATTTGCAAATGATCCCAAACTTTTGAACGGTAGTGTATCTTCTACTGTTTCCCTCATGCAGAGGTACTTCTGGGCCAGGACGCAAACGCGCGACCACCGCAAATCCATAGTATCCCTGGACACTCCGTCCGTGGCTACAATAATGTCTTTTTGTGATAAAAAGTCACTATCTAATTTTAAGATTTGATTTCACCAAATGTTTAAGTGATCTCCAATCACGATCATTCCAGATTTTTTTCATTCAAAGATGACGGTTCACCACTCTTCTTTCAGGTTATAATGATGTGTTGGAGAGTTCTTAACCCAATTTTAGTAGTTTCAGAAATCTCCTTAGATGTTTTCTTTGCTTGATGCAGGCCTGTAATTTGACCTTCCTAAAACAGAGTAACATCTATTCCATGACGATAGGATATGCCTTCCGACATGGTTGTTTAAGAAATGAAAAGCCACTCACTGCATCAGTTGGGGTAAATAACTTGTTACCAGATGAAAAATGCTAATCACTGCAGTAATATCCAATGGAAAGCTCTTACCTTTGAATTTGCTTATCCAGGTGGCGACTTTTTTTTTGGCCAGGCAGTGTGTATTATAGTGCTGTTGTGATTTGACCGTAGTAGTTTAGATTTCCATTCACACAGGTGTTTTGTAGCATGCTGACCAATCCCCCTCTCTCCCTGCAGCCAAACACTTTTTGCCAGCGCAGATACTGCCTACGTGCTGGCGTACTCCATCATCATGCTCACCACAGACCTGCACAGCCCTCAGGTAGGGTCTCCCACACAGGCTGCCTGGGCATGGCCTGGTCTGGTCTTTTCCTCCTGTAATCCCTCAATTCATCAGTGTCTTCATTCAGTCTTTCAAAATTTTAATATTTCTCACAAACCTTTTTCCTTTTCAACAAATTACTTCTGATGTGCAGGTAAAGAATAAGATGACAAAGGAGCAGTACATCAAAATGAACCGCGGCATCAATGACAGCAAGGACCTCCCTGAGGAGTACCTGTCCTCCATTTATGACAAGATCGCCGGCAAGAAGATTGCCATCAAGGAGAGCAAGGAACACTCCATCACGCCCAAGTCCAGCAAGCAGAGTGAGTGCGAGTGGGAGGATTACAGTGTTGTGCATGCTTGCATGTAATTTTGCGAGTTTGTGCTTTGTGAGATCATTATGTGCTTGCGGCAAGCAACATATTGTTCTTCTAAAGACTGTTAATTTATTAATTATTATTATTATTATTAATAATATTTTTTCATTTCCACATATTCGGCTGTCCCGTATCAACTGCCCGAGCGTTCGCGATAGTTCAAACGCCGAAACCTCTGGCCCAACTGTGTCTCCCGGCCTTGTATAAACGGTTGCATAACCCCTTTTCATTCTTTTGCAATCCCTGTTTTTCATCCCTTCTTTTTTCCCATACAAGTCAATGGGCGGAATGTTCGCGTGAGTGGGCGGAATGTCCGCACACTCAAGGATTTAGAGTGGAGAGAGGCAAAAAATGACTCTGAAAAAAATTTTGAAATCGCTCCCCCGGCTAGAATTTCCAACGTACACACACAAATTCTACATCAAAACGTAGGAAAATTTGTGCAGGCCTGAAAAAATGTCACTTTGGAAGAAAACAGACAAAGGGTTGAGACTCTAGACGCCCCCAAGCGACAGGAGCGCCGACCAACTGCCCCTTAGACAGCCACTATAACAGGAGCAGAAAAGTTTGGGAAATAAGTTGAAAAACACCTTTTTTGAAATTGCCATCCTGACCACATATTTTACACTACAAGAAAAAAAATATATGGGGACGCTCAGCAACTCACACACACAGACACACACACACACACACTCACACATATCTATCTGTGTTTCTCACTGGTAAAAATACAGCGCCAGCGATTAAGCAGGCTGGTATAGACAAATTTCAGAGTGCAAAGCACTCTGAAATTTGTCATTTAAACAATGTCAGATGATACCTGTGTGTCTGTTTGTGTGTGTGAGAGAGAGAGAGAGAGAGAGAGAGAGAGAGAGACAGACTACCTACACTCTGCCAGACTGCCACTCACGTGTGTGTGTGTGTGTGTGTGTGTGAGACATTGCTTTTAACTTTAGCATCAACATTTTAGCAAGCACACTCTCGAGGTTCGTCCTGACGAAACGCTGTTCTAGTTTACCCTGTTCTCACTGGGAGAACTGAAAGATAGCCTTCTGTTTCGATCGTTGAGTTGTTAAAGCGGAATTGTGCTGGTCATTAATCAGTCTTCGAAAAGAGAAATGCAAGGCTACAGCTCATATTTATTATCTTTTGTTTCAGAAAATATACATATTCGACACATTTTGAACTTTTGAACAGCTGCAAGAGTAATGGACTTTAATTTTACAATCATGGATATCCATGATGGCGGCACTGGATGTGATCATTGACACTGCCTGGTATCATTCCACCCGACGGCATAGAGCCCCTATCCAGATGGACGGAATCATCACTTTTATGTGGTTTTCTTTGCCTTGATCCAACTAGCAAATATTTTACTCACAGGCTGTTCTACAGCACCCTCTCCCCACTTCGATGTTTGGATATGCAGTATGTTTTAACCTCTTGAACCTGAAGGCCCCTAGTACCAGGGCCGACGGCGCATCTCACAACAAACACCATGCAAGGGCAGGGTAGCCGTCTTGCAACATAGTCATATTATATACCCACTTAACAGGAAAAAACTTGGGTAAAATAACTATTTCTGATCACTATCATAACTAGCTGTAATTTCTGTTGTCAGCTATAATTTCAAAGCGACTATTAAGTAAATGTAAGCAGAATTGTTATGCCCTCATACACAACTTTGATGACAAGACAGCTAAGGTAAGACATAATTTATGGTTAAGGCTGTATAAAGTGCAGTCTATTTTTGCTCTTTTTTGGTTTCTAATTCAGTGCGTTTAATCGTAGAGCAATAAAACTTAGATGGTTAGAACCTGCAAATTCTCTACTTTCATACAATAACTTGTGCAACAGAATGAAGTTGCAGATTCTCTAGCACCACATGTGCAACACATGCATCGTGTGCATGTTTTTTGCTTCAAGCTCATTTCATCGCTTGGTGTGAGAAGAATGTTTCGTTTTGATAAAAATGGTTATCATGATACCTTACAGTCCTCAGGTGCCCTGTGTTAGGTAGTACTTGCAAAAACGGCAACATGCCAACGATCTGATGTCACAAATGTGGCCTCCAGTCGAGGACCAAAGGTCTAATGGAGCGGTCCATGAATTATTCTGTAAAGTTAAACTAAAATATGGATATCTGAGTTGGTGCGGGACAAACGAGTAAAAATGATTCTACGCAACAATTTTTATGAAAATATTGCTGATATGGTGCAAATGGCTGACTGGTAGAGCTCTTGTTGAGTTTGGCTCTTGGCACACTTCCCTTGCCTTTGTTGGTGGTGATCTTGAGAGACTCGGGGAGCTGTGCCCAAAATCAAAATTTACCCTGCTGTTTTTGTTTTTTTTTTTTTGATAAGAGTCAAAAGGAAAGCATGTGACTAGGTGTTGATTTGAGTGTTTTTGTGTTTGGATGGAGCAGGTGTGGCCAGTGAGAAGCAGAGACGCCTACTCTACAACATGGAGATGGAGCAGATGGCCAAGACGGCCAAGGCCTTGATGGAGGCTGTGAGCCACGCCCAGGCACCATTCTTCAGCGCCACCCACTTGGAGCACGTACGGCCCATGTTTAAGGTACAGGGCTGTGTTGGCGTGGTCACAGCAACCCGACAGCAGAGAATATTTGCCTTGTTTAATTACAGTACACAGGTACATGGGTCTCTGGGTTTTTTTTTTTTTTTTTTTTTTTCATTGTCAGGGCTTCAAATTCAGTGCGATACAAATTTAAAGGAGGAGACAGCATCTCGGCAAAGTATATTTCAGCGGAAAATAGAATTCTTGAAGTGTCTAAAACGCATAGTTTTATAAATTTTAATTTGGTAATGATCCAGTGCGATGCATTTTTAAACAGGAAAGTATTCAAATCGGCGTCAATACCAGGGGGTAGACATTTTTACTGTAGGGGAGGGGTCCAAATGGAGGAGACTCATCGCCCAGTGTTCCAGTAGGAACGGGAGGAACTAAGTCTAAGTAAGTAAGACATTTTTACTTGAGGAATCTAAGGCTGCGTTCTGAATGCACACTTGTCCACTCGCTCACTCACTCTCTATATTGTTTTCAATGTGGAACATTCACTACACAGTGCCCTATATAGTGGGTGAGTGTGCATTTCGAACGCATTATCCAATCAAACGCCAGTGCCGCAGTGCTCGTGCATCAGTTATTCTCTTACTTGACATCAGTGGTTCTCTTTCCTTTCATCCGGGCCATGGAGTAGTTCAAAGGGCCTTCAGTAAGCTCTCCCTTTACGGCTTGGCTGCCCGCAGGCCAGCAACCTATTGTCGTCACTTTGCATCCAGCAGCGGCGGCGGCATCGGCGTCGACCGTTTAAAGCCGAATCTCAAAAACGGTCTGATGAATTTTTTTTAAAATTTGGGGATGTGATCAAATGGGTCATCAAGTTAATGCCCGAGCAGAAATTTTTTTGATTGAATCGTTCGTTAAGGCTTGGCGGCCATTTTTATGTTGAAAATGGCCATTTTTGGCAATTTTCTCAAAAACTGTCAGATGAATTTTTTTTTTTTTTTTTATCGCAGCAATGTACTTTATGAATATGCAAGATGACCTGTGGAGGCCAAATGGTTGCAGATCGAGATTAAGTTTGTATTATCGACATATAGGAAGTCATATATGACCTGTATTTTGGCAATATTAAATTTGACCGCAGATGACTTTGAAAGGTCAAACGTGAGGTCAGGGAATATATTAACAATGTTAAAACATATGACTTGAAATTTCAAAAAATTATTTCTCAAAAACTGTCGCTTAACTTTTTTTTCTAAATCTGGCAATCAACTCACCTTGATACACTTCATGGACAGTGCGAGTGCCATTTTCATTGAATTGACGGAAGTGGGTCTAGTGGGGGCGCTGTACTTTAACATTGGGTCTTATGGAGAATGGGCCAAATCGCCTGTGGAAGCTAAATGGTTGCAGATAGAGATTAAGTTTGTATTACTGACATATAGGAAGTAATATATAATAATAATGCCGTTGGAACTTGACCTTCAGCGACCTTCGAAGGTCAAACTTCACATAGTGAAATTTCAATGACTTCTATCACCAAAACTATTACAGATAGAGCTTAGGTTTGTATTGCGGCCAATGGAATCAGTATCATGACCTGCTTCAACAGTGTAAAAGGCATTTTGATTGAATCGCTCCTTCATAGCGCCACCTAGGTAACGTGCCTGGACTTCGTCATTTTTCGGGGTGTTTTGGCACAAAATGTGCTGTAACTTGCTTATTATTGCATTTATAGTATAGGTATGAATTGAGCATGTGCAGCATATCATGGTTGCCGAGCGTTGTCGGTTGGTCGAATTTGTCCTTGAGCTGAAAGGTCAAGGTCAAATGGCAAAAATGTGCTATAATTCTCTTAATATAGCGTTTAGAGCTTAGGTATATATGAGGCACCTATAGGGAATCAGGTATGCCGAACATTGTGAGTCAGTCACATTTGACCTTGGGCCTCAAAGTCAAGGCCAAATGGAAAAAATATGCTATAACTTGCTTAATATTACATTTAGAGCTTAGATATGTATGAGGCACCTAAAGGGAATCATGTATGCCAGACATTCTCGGTTGTTAGAATTTCACCTCGAGCCTCAAGGTGAAGGTCAAATGGCAAAAGTGTGTTATAACAGCTTAATGTGGCACCTATAGGGAATCATGTAAGCCAAACATTCTCTGCAAGTTGAATATGACATTGGGCGTCAAGATCAAATGGCAAAAATTGCTATAACTTGCTGAATATGGCAATTAGAGCTCAGGTATATTTGGGGCATCTATAGGAAACCATGTATGCTGAACATTTTTAGGCAGTCAGTCAAATTTGATGTTGGGCCTCAAGGTCAAGGTTATATGACAAAAATGGCCCATATTTGCTTAATATTGTTTGTAGAGCTTAGGTATGTATTGGGCACTAATAGCAAATCATGTATGCTGGTTGTCTTCGACATATTGGATTTGACCTTGGGCAACAAGGTCCAGGTAATGACAAAACGGCCTAAAAGTCCTTTAATGTTGGCTTTAGATCTTTGGTGTGTATTGGATACTAATGACAAATCATGTATGCTGATCAAGCACACCATATTGGATTTGACTTTGGTCTTCAAGGTCAAGGTCATGTGACAAGATCAATCTATTTATTTCCTTGTTTAATAATGTCTTTAGAAATTAGTATGTATTAGGCACTAACCTATATATAATTAAAATTTTTACGGGCATTGTAACCGCATGGTCGACCTTTTTTCACGATCAATTGCAGCAATAAAAACTGGTCAAAACCTATTTTTGGATGTTTGTTCCTATTAGCATCATGGAATAGAAAGAATAATACTAATTAGACCCACTCGGTGGCAGTGTTGTGTAAAAAAAAAAATCAATGTCTGAAAGCAGAGCAAGAACCAGAAGTGAATTGAGAAGAGGGCGCGCTTCACAAATTGACAGCAGACGACAGTGAAAGTTCTGGGTAGAATAAAATCTAATCTGATTTCATGATCTAGACTTCTTAAAGATTATATTTTTGTTAAATGGCAGAAATGTTGCTGTCTGTCACTCATGAAAAAGTATGACCGCTTAGTCGGGTTGCCCGATAATGGTAACTAAAACCCCTTTATCACTTAGCCTGCGTCGGGGCAGCTTATTCGGCGTCTTAGCAATGTTTTCCAAAAAAGTGCACGTATTTCAGTTTCAGACACGTGAGGCATTCATTTTCTTTCATGAAGAAAATATAAACTTGTACAGAGGTGATGAGCAATGTAAGACTAGAGACATAAGGAAAGACTGACACTTCTCAGGATAAGAGCAGCGTTAAGGCAGGAAAACCGCAAAATACAAGAGATGACTTGACTGCCTAATGGAAACATGTTTCACAAGTTAGAATGAATGAATGATTATAACTCTTGGATGTATAGCCTACAGACCGGAGTTGATGCGACTTCTTGAACACTTCATACTATAAAACAACGCTAACAAATCTGTTTTGAATATGTGCTTCCGCTTTTTAGAACATAATTCTGATTAACATTGTTTATTTCCCACGCACATTATCCTGTTCAAAACCTAGCAACTACTCCAGAATTGACAGTAGTTAGCCAAACTCAAATAGACGACATCGGAGTTAGCTTGCAATACCCATTATCCATTGACCATGACATCATTCATTTTCGGCTGGGAGTATAAACTCTGCTGTATCTCAGATAGATTTCCATTGACAACCACCTACACAATGTTCATTCCTACCATTTATTGGCAATATTTGCACACTTTTTTCAGAAGTTGCAGAGAAACAATGACATGGAAAGTACGCAATTTGGTGGTGTTTGTTTAATAAAGCTTTAGGGAGTTTAAAAGGTTCAAGTATGTGATGAATGAAGTGGCTATATACATTCACTTTCATTTTGTAATACGACTATGGGCTGCGAATCATACAGTGGGATGGGAATGAAAATTTTAGTGTATGTAACCAGTGGGGTTTATGTTAAAAAGAAATTGTCACGACTGTAGGCAGAAAAATGGAAAATAGCCACTTCGATTGGTGGCTAACATGAAATCCGTAAATCAGTGGATCCCTCGTAGAATGTAATTTAAATGGCCAGAAAACATGCTTTCTCTGCATTGTGAATGGTGGCTTCATTTGAGACCACAGACTGTCCAGTTGTGAGAAATTCATGCAAGGCCGGCGTTGTGTAAAATCTGGTCCCCCCGGTCTTATCCTTCGGTAAGATGGCGGACGCGAATCTCACCAAACCTGGTCTCGTGTCCACCCTAGTGTTTTCTTTAGCTTTGTGAAGGTAACAGTTTGCTTCTCCCATAAAAATCCCTAGTTAGCTAGCTAGCTAAAGTGATGACGAACTGTTTAATCATCAGCGAGCGCAACAGTGTAGCAAGCTAGCCAGTTCGCTTCCTAATAAGGTAACTGTTTGCTTCTACTATAATAATCACTGTCTAGCTAGTGATAACAAACTGTTTAATGATTAGTTTGCATACCTTTGTAGCGAGCTAGTTAGCTAGTTTGTTAATCAGGCTACAGTATACCATGTGCATGCAGCCGCAATTCAATTAATTCTACACCATTTCAACAGTGAGCTAGACTGTAATCTCACAAGACACGTCATTTGACGCGCATTATGTGACGGAAGTCACGTGGGGGGGACCAGATTTTATACAACGCCAGCTCTGGCCATTTTAGTGCCGGAGGTGAGAATAGAATTTGGCGCATCCCCCCCAACCCGACCCCGGAAACTCTTCACCGCAATATATGCTCAATCGCCATTGGATACAACACTGCAGGTTAATTATTTGTCAAACAAATGCACCAAATTATTTAATGTATTTATTTATTAGTTAGCAAAACTGATTTGTGGGCCAGTCTGAATTGATTTACGGGCCACACTGAGTCCCCAGGCTGCCTAATGAATAGCCCTGATTTTGGGGCACATCTTCCCGATGGATGCACAGAGTTCCCCCCGGGTTCTGAAAAATATTCTTCACTTTCTCCCTCGAGAAATAAAGAAAAAAAAAATTTCTTCACTTTATCATAGTCGTCATTTTTTATTAGTCACTCATGGACTTTATAAAACTTTGAAAAGCCTTCAAAGCAGACAAAGTGCCTGCAGAATGAACAAGGTCAAACCTCAAATATTTGCATTATAACAGGTCTCTCCATCATACCTTCGATTGTATATATAATTTTGGGTCAATTCAAATTCAACCTCTAATAATGGGGACCCTGTGGACCATAAAAGCTAAATTAAAACCTCTTGAGCATTTAGCATGGAATTTATTCTAAAGACTGGCAGTAGAAATCCCTTTAAAGGCTTAATTTCTTTATTTTTTTCCTTAACATTTTATCAATGCAGCTATTTTTGGCATCCCAAAATTAAAATTGGACACACCCTTTAAGGGCAATAGAGAGGCCTGACAAAAAATGCTAAATTGGAATTGGGGTGAGCTCAAAATTTTGTGCTGTTGGAATCAGAATTAGTGTAATTGTCAAATGTTTATTTAAAATGTTTAACTTCTAAGATTTCCATTAACTGATTCCAAATTGAACTTTAGGTGAGTTCAATGTTTTGTGCAAAATTTATTGGAATCCTTAATGTAAATCTCAAATATTTAGGGTTTCAAATGTTAAACATCTCAGATAATCACTAATTCTTATGCCAGCAACAAACAAGTCTCAGTACTGGCACCCTCATCCATTTCTCTCTAGGGAATGCTTTCTGGTTGCTGGGCTGTCCAAAACCACCATGTGATGCTGAGCTGGTAAACCCAAGCCCCCCAGCGGTAGCACCATGGGATTTACATAATTCAGTCAAACACTAATATATAATTGGCATAACATCAATATTATCATTCAGAAACCTTTAGAGACATCCATTTTTGATAGCCAAATCACTGTTCCTGTCAAAAAATCAAGTTATAAGCCAATATAGAAACATTTTTAGAGTGGTGTTCATTGACTTACATTTGGTGAAAACGTGTCATGGTAAATCGTCAAGGATCATAATAATCCAAGAGACAAGGTTTCGAAGAAAAACCTTCAGGATTTTTTAAAAATTTCTTTGGTGCTCATTTATTATTTTCCGAAGGCAACTGGCGAACGCAAGGTATATTGCACCGAAGATTGCGCATTTACTTTCAGCGTTGTATAAATCCACTACACCACAACCTAGATCTTAATTTACACTTTCACACTGGAAAGGTCGTTAGATGTAACTGAAGATTTTCGCGAAAAATCATGGTTTACTCACCGCGCTAGCCTGACAAGTGCATTATATCCACAATAGTGGAAGGGTCTTTCTGTCAGCGCTGTCGCATGGGAACGTGTACTTGTCAGTCCTTGTGTTTAACAATGGTACTTACGCAATTAACACGCTGTCGGGTAACAGCCAGATTGCTTCTAGAGCAATCGATGTTTGCATCTGGTTGGTTTTTCCGAAAATCGTGGTGAACGTTCATATCTTGGAGCCCTGTATGAACGGTTTGTTGTAATACGAGTTTTGATCATTATTCAATGAATAATGAATCAGATATTATAATGCACTGTCTTGTGCCTTTAAAGCTAACTTGGAAGTACCATGTTTTGCAGAATGTTAGCTCAGAAATCGCCAGTCATACTGTGGTAGAAAACATGGCAACAATTAACAAATTACATGATTGTACGAATCACGCGATTGTTAAGTCGAAGACTAATCAGACTAATATATGCCGTGTAAAGATGCGCTTATATCTGCTCATGTCAATCACATTTACGTAACCAGGGACTCGTGTAGAAATTTACGCACCTTGTTTTCCTAGTTCATTATGAGGGGATGATTGTGCTTCAGCTGCCACTGTTTTACAGGTAAAACTAAAATCCGCGAATATGCACTGCCTCATACTGACTGACTGCCTGATAACATCATTCGGCTTTTCAACCCCACGGAGACCTGTCCAGCCAATAAGACAGCATTTGGACGTATTTTCCCATAAAACCCCTCTCTGATTGGTCTTTCTTGGCTCTGTTCATTGAAGATAAAACAATACGAAAGTGCTGTCCTGTTTTACAGACATTCAGTAACTAGGTAAACTGCCCAAAGTGAACAACTATTTATTTATTTTATTTATTTATGCATTCATATAAACTATATGGGGCTAAAGAAAACATCTTTGGAGCTACAGCCTCGAATGCTGTGGGTAGACAAAGTCACTATTTGCCATTGAATTTTTATTCGTCATTAAACAAATACATTTGCCACTGTGACGACTGCTCATAATTTTCTCCTCGTGACCGATGAATTATTTTCGTCAATGACGAAAATGATGAGCAGCAGCGGGAACCCCGGATACATGAATGTACTCCTAAATTTTTCACCTTATTATAATTCTTGTCGATCCCTGCTTCGGTGTCCTGTCTTAGTTAGAGAAATTCAGCATTGGAGGTTTAGTACTTTGTGTTTATGCTTCCCATGATCTGTCGTCATGTTCTGAATTCAACAGTGCCAGCAGTAGCTGGGGATGCCAGTAAATTTTCAGTGCTGACTGCTGCTCTTTGCATGGTCCTCTGCTCACGGCAGCTCTGCTGTTCTCTGGTATAATGACTGCGGCTGCAATACAGACTGCTTGCACTTTGCTATCTGGCAGTGATCTAATTATGAGGCTGGCCCTCAAGTACAATAAAGAGACATCCAAAATGGAGGGATTTAACTCCTTTGCACAGAATCCAAATCTGGCTATTTTCATGATTTTGGTAAAGAAAAAGGGTTGCGAACATAAAAAATCTTCATGAAAATTCAGCATTGAAAAAGTAAAAAAAAATAATGCTGAGAATTGAAAAATGGCTGGGGGTTAAAACTATTCATTTCTGGGATCATAAACTCCTTGACCACAAGTATAATTAATCTCAGCATTAAATTATAAATTACCAACTCTCTCGGAGCCAAATAAGACGGCTCTCCAGGTGGCTGCCCAAACTCTAACATCCCCCAAAATGGTGCACTGTGAAATCATAAAATAATCATATATTTAACACAAATCAACTTTTGACGCATGAAATTCAATATGAAGTAATTATTTTCTCGTGTGAGTTTGTCAATGTAGGTGCATTTGGACATCAATGGTCACCAGTAACCTCTCCAAACACAAAACATGCCTTTTCTGCATGATTAAGTTTAGAATTTTGTCAATTTTTCTTCAGAGTCCCACTAGCCAGCACACATACTCATTAAAGGAACTGCTTATTTAATGGTAAGAATATTCACCCTGTAATGAAAAGCTAGCAGTTCCCACTTCCAAGCTCAAAACCTTGTATAAACACTTGCCACACCTTATAAGGAGTAAGTATAACTCACTAACTCAGTAATATCTGAAATATCTTATTTTAACAGAATAGAGATTCCATTATCAGGAATGGTTGCTGTTGCTGACCTCTTTGCTGTGCTGTAGCACTGTTCGTTGGTGATCATTCTGCTTGAGTTGAGACGGAGAAAGGCGTGCGGGGATTGTAGCAGAAGATTTACTCTTGTTTAAATGGGTTTTTCTGAAAATAATTTGTGTATGAAAGCTCAAACATTAAAAGAGGTAAGACTATTTGCTCCCGAGGTGTAACCTTTGTTGCATTAGGGGTAGGGAGAATCTTCCCCTTTTTCCCCCTTGTAACAACTCGATTAGCAAATAGCCAAATTAAGTCATTAATCTGGTCAAATAAAGGCGATGAGGTTTTTTTTTGGGGGGTTTCAGTCTCCCAGGAGCAAAGTGAAGTAAAGTAAAATAAGCACTAAATAATTAGCTCACTAAGTAAATTGTATGATATACAAAGTAAAACAGAGTTGTTTTCAAGGACTGTGCTACTCTCGCCTGGTTTTTCTGTAGCTGATTTAGCTAAATAACTTCAGCAAGCTTCTCAACGCTAAGAATATATCGAATTACGTGGATATCGAACTATAACCTGGGTTGGTTTCATACTTAGTTGCTTGCCTTTCATACAGTCTTCTAGCCAATACATTTTGATGTTCACCGGGGTTTTTAGTCCTCTTCGGTCTTTCTTTTACCGCATTACAGCGTAAACACATTGCCAAGGTTGAATTAAATAGTCACGCTAACCGGGGTTTTAGTCTTTTTCGCATCTCATTTTTACCGAAAGGCTCTTCTGATTAAACACATTGCAAATTACGTTATTTTTGTATTTTCCTCCAGTTGCGGTGCCTTGATCAGCTGGTTGAAGTTTAGTTGCTTGTTTGAGTGCTTAGCGACAGCTTGTTGGGGGAGATACCATGTTTAGTTAGCTCACATAGTAAACGACTTGTTTATTCGGTCCGTTTGAATTAAAGGGTACCAGGGCTTTACTCTTTTTCGGTTACCTTTGGTTGTATTTTTGGCTAGCTAGCTAGATAGTTACTGTTTGCATTTTTGACTTGGGATCTAAGATTTGGTATTTAGTTAGTAGGGCAACAGTTACTTGAATCGTCCATTCGGTTAGGTTGGAATTTTAAACTGTAAGGTTTACCCCCCCAGTTTCTCCTGGGCATTGTAGCTGCCCGAGACTAGCTAGTAAGCTACCGCTGCTATTGGGTATTGGTTATTGGCATTTTCTGTTCATCACTTAGCTGGGTGTTTGGAGGCTCTCATCTGAGAACAGAATCTGGAACAGCCAGTCTGTTATCTGGATTCTGAGCTAAGCCCTGTGATATTTTTAGACTAGTAGATTAATAGTACTGGGACTATATAAAATCAAGTCAGCCATCTGAGTGCTTATTACATATTGAGTTTCTCTCACTTTGGTATTTCATATTTGTTAACTGAAACTAAGCCCCTGCTAAAAGAGACTTATTATCCATTTACATAGTTTCCCCATGGTTTCTATCGTGACTGCTGCTTAGGGCTTCTCAAGTTAATAAATTGTGGTTCCTGAGCTTCTGTCTTGGTAATAATAATTTTCTTTGTTATCTAGGTTGAGCGAGGTCATTAGGTAGGGTCATGTGGCCAAAGCTATGTGACGGTTGCAGAATGATCGCACTTCTGGAAAGAGATTTCCAGGCTGGGTTTGTCTGCCACTGGTGCCAGCTAATTGAGAATCTGGAGAGCAAGATCCTTGATCTTCAGGGCCAGTTGGCGGCACAACATAGTTCGCAATCAGTAGAGTTTAGTCTGTTTGCGCGACAAGCAGTCTCGTACGGTGTGTTGCCTGCCTGGTGCCCAGGTAGGAGACCTCCTGGAATGTGCGGACCAGCGGCGGCCTTAAGCATCTGGGGGCCTGTTTCAAAAGCAAATGCGGGGCCCTATGAAACATAAGAGCTTCATCATTTTGCTGGATGAAATCTTACACCTGAGCCTATCCAGTGAAATTTCAACTTTTCAGGCTGAAACTTGATGTTTATTTGTGATTATTTATTAAAATATTGGCAATAAAAATACATGCTTATGCGAATGTGATAAATTTCTCAAAAACTGAAATGTGCAGCAACTCAGCCCAACAAGCAAGCTGCACAGCAAACTTATTATTTCTTTTCTTCTTAGGGGACAGGGTTACTGGATAGCTCTATAACATAATCACTGGGATAATGATATGGTAAAATTTGGATGTAATTCAAACTTCGACATCCTACAAATATAATGTAATGTTGCTTAAGTGGACTAGGTTTAGAAGCACTAGACGACTCGTATTGCCTGAGCTTAATTTAAATTTGCATTGTAGCTTTAAACGTTACACGACACTAGGTGATGGGATATCCTTCCGCTTTGTCAGCGAGTGAGGCTGCCTTTGCCGTAGCCATGATAATGATGTACAAAGTACATTTAGCTAACTTTATATTAAAACGCGGCACAGTGTGTAACGTTAATGTTATGGTCTGATTACAGATATGTGAAAATTGAACTGGTCCCCCCCTGTAATTTTCAGTCTAATTGCTGTTTCTGAGCAGAGATGCCTGAACTGTGACTTGTCGCAGAAAACATGCTTCTCGCTGGCTTTGGTTGGGTTATGTCCTGAAACTCCGTGGGTATTGAGTAGCTGGAAGTTAACTTATAGCCATAACTTCTAATTTAGTAAATCTGCGCACATTATGCATTTCCATGAAAGGTTGGAAGCATACGTTCATTTTCAAGGTGCCCTATTTCCGTCAAATAGGCTACTGATCAGACACCAATAAAAGCTAAGTAGATGAGTTTTTTTTAATTTTGCAACTTAAATTTTGCGAATTATCAACGCATCTTGTCGATCAGAAACTTTTTTTTTTTTTTTTTAAAGATAATTTTTTTGGGATTTTTTTCTTTATTTCATAGTTATACAGTGGATATAGACGGGGAAGTTGGGGAGAAGAATGGGGAAGACATGCAGCAAATGACCCGAGCCGGAATCGAACCTGGGTTGCCGCGGGAAGGACACAGCCTTAATGGTGCGCGCGCTAAGACCGATGAGCCAAGGGGCGCCGGAAACCAAAACTATTTTGACTGGGCCGGTTCCGGAGGCTACCGGACCGTGACCTGGCCCGAAACCAGAAATCTCTACAATATTCATTGATAATTTAATGAGTAAAAAACGCATACAATTGCTAGATAATGCTTTAAAATGTATACATCAAAGCTCACCGTTATATAAATTATTAAATACCTCCGGAATTGAGTAAGCAGATTACTGTTTTTTTTGTCTGATAAGTCCGAGGTGCTAACAACATTGGCAAAGGTGACGACTGTATTTTCTACATTTTCAGAGTATCAGGTACCAAAGCTCTTTAGCCACCATCATTTCGAGACGATGAAAAATTACTACACTTCTTAGCCAGCTCAGTCTTCGTGCAACTAATACATCTGACGGAGAAAAGCAGCAACTCCGACCACAGAAAGCCGTGTATTCTCCGCATTCGCCACAACTCCGAGAAGGCCGGGGTGCGCTATTATGCCTTCATAGAAGGCTTAATGCGGTTTTTAGAAGTCATTACAAAATGTACTAATTTGAGGGGCTGTCAGGGATCCCAAACATTTGCCTTTTTTGGGGGCCTCAAATATTTGCCCAGTTTGCCTCTCCTGGCGGTTCGCCTCCGCATCTTTTCATACAGTCAAGGTTTAGGATGTTAATTCTTGCCTGGCAGTTGGGGGCCCCCTGGAGGGTGGGGCCCGTTTCAATTGAAACGGTTGAAACATAGCTAAGGCCACCTATGGTGCGGACAAGCTCCTGGCCAGAGCGGGGAGGGATTCAGTGGTCATAGGCCTTGTTGGGACAAATGACATAGGTAAGGGTAGATTTGAGGTTCTGCAAGATAAATTTATGGAATTAGTTGAAAAGCTTAGGAGCAGATCCTCCACTGTAGTTTTCTCCGGGATTCTACCCGTATCACGTGCAAGCAGAGGGAGGCAGAATTATATCTGGAGGTTTAGCATGTGGCTACGAACCTGGTATAGGAAAGAGGGGTACAGGATTATGGGGCACTGGAACTTCTGGGACAGGGGTGACCTGTTCAAGCCGGACGGGCTACACCTGAACCTGAGGGGTACCTTTGCACTGGGTCAACGTATGTTGAGGGTAGCACAGGGTTATTTAAACTAGGGACTTTGGGAACAGGGAGGTTAGAGAGCGTTATACATAGGGAAATGCAGACAGCCCTGATGGAGGCTGACAGCGCTACATGCACAATTGATGATATATTTTTAAAGCAACAAAGCGTAGTGGGGGGCTTGGAGCAGCAGGCACATGAGAAATTGAAGGGGAAGTGCATTTGTTATAACCTGAAATGTTTTTTATTTAAATGCAAGAAGCATAAAAAATAAATTTCCAGAACTTGAGGCGGTTATGATTAGTGAGGGCTATGACATAGTTGGGATTACAGAGACATGGCTTAGTGAAGAGGATGGAGATAAATATAATATAGAAGGATATAAGCTCTTTAGGAAGGATAGATGTAATAGGCGAGGAGGGAGTGTAGCACTCTATGTGAACGAAAACATAAATGTGCAGGAAATTGCTGAAATTGGACATTCCTTGCCCTGTGAAGATATCTGCGTCAGGCTCATTGGCAAACACGAGAACGGTTTAAACATAGGAGTATGCTATCGACCGCCAGCTTTGGATAGTACAGTCAATGAAATGCTCTTTAAGAGGATTAGGCTAGCTTGTAGAGAAGGGGGGACTATTATTATGGGAAACGTCAATTACCCTGGTGTAATAAAAAAAGGAAGGGACAATTCCAATCTTTGAATGAAAAATGGAGTTTATTTCCAGTAAAAACGGCAGTGAACAGAAATACGGGTAGCGTACTCTGGGTTTAGCGGAGTCAAAGTGAACCCCGAACAGTCGAAAGGCTTTACCATTTATACCATACAACATGCATATGTATATCAAGTAAAGGGGATTGTTCTGGCCTTCAATGTATAATGGTGAGGTGTATCATGGTTAAGTTGAATGGTCAGAAGACCATTGTTTTCTCAGCAGTATAGCCGTGTGGGTGCTAATGGCGTTTGGATGGTCTCTGATTGACTTAGGATGCTCACACTATGTCTCCTCCGACAGTTGATGGCCGTCGTTGGCTTTTCCTGTCTCTTGGTGTTACCATGAGGCCAGGGTGTGGGCCTTCTCTTTGTTATATTGACAAGCATACCATTTCAGAGCATGTGGCGGGTCCATGCTTGTTTATTACCGGGGCTAACTAAATTATGAGTCTCCCGCTCTACAGCAGAATGACTCTTAATTCCTTACAGTGGTATCGATTGGGAAATGGTGAAAGGACAGGATAAAGGAGAGGAAGAATTTGTAGATGTTATAAATTACAATTTTTTTGGTGCAGTATATTAATAAACCTCCAAGAGAGAAGGCAATCTTAGATTTAGTGCTCTGTAATGACCCTGATAGAATTAGCAATGTTGAGGTACCGGAGCTACTTGGAACTAGTGATCACTCTCCTGTTAATTTTGATGTTTCATGGGAAGTTAAAAAGGTGTCTTTGAAAATCAAAATTTTCAATTAAAGGCGAGCAAACTTTGACAGGATGCGCTCATATTTAAGCAAAATAAAATGGAAGACACTCCTGGACTGTGAGTCTGTAAATGAGATGTGGGAAAGATTTAAGGGGGTTTTACTTGATTAAAGGTGTCCAAAAGTAAGCTGAAAAAGCAGAATCCTCAGTTGATGACCAGAGCTATTTGTAGGAGTTTGAGGGAAAAGAGGAATATTGATAAGATGTATATAAACGATAACAATGAGAATACTAAGGCTGAATACTGCAAAATGCGGGCTGTGGTCAAAAAAGAGCTGAAGAATGCTAGAAGACTGTATGAAAGGCAAATTGCGGAAGGGGCAAAAACTAATCCCAAGCGCTTCTTTCAGTACTGTAGCAGAAAAAGGAAAGTCAAAGAGGAGGTTAAGTGCGTAAGAATAAATATGGATCGCTGCTATATAATAACAAGTATATTGCGGATACCTTGAACGTTTACTTTATTGAGAATTTTACCTCGGAGCAGGTCTTTATTCGGCCAGAGGGCATGTCCAATGCTCAAGATTATTTAGCAGAAATTGAGGTTAAAGATATTGGGAAGTTTGGCAAATAGTTTAGAGTCCACTAAAGTGATTCAGGATGATTTGGATGGAATCCAGAATTGGGCAGAATTGTGGCAAATGAAATATAATGTAGCGAAATGTAAAGTTGTACATGTAGGTAATAAAATCATTCGACGGGATTACTTCATGGGAGGTTTAAAACTGGAATGTGCTCCACTTGAAAAAGATCTGGGAGTGATTGTTGACCAAACCCTCACAGATTCTAGCCATTGTGCCGTAGCAGTTAAAAATGCCAATCGGATTCTGGGATACATTGCCAAAAGTATTGAGTACAAATCCATGGAGGTCATACTTCTCTTATACAACACATTCGTCAGACCACTTCTGGAGTATTGTGTACAGTTCTGGGGACCATACTTTAAGAAAGATATAGAGGCTCCAGAAAAAGTTCAGAGAAGAGCCACTAAGCTAATTCCAGGTATAAAAGATGAAAGCTATGAGAAGAGGCTGAAGATCCTTAATCTCTTTGGTCTTAGGAAAAGGAGACTTAAGGGTGATCTGATTGAGGTCTTGAAATATGTGAAAGGGATTAACAAAGTGAATTATGTAGGATTCCTTTGGCCAAGTTTTGTTAGTAGAACTCAGGGTCACAAATGGAAGTTGATCAAGGGTAAATTTAGCACTGATATTAGGAAACATTTTTTCACCCAAAGAGTAATATCGATGTGGAATAGCTTGCCTGACCATATTATTGAGGCAGAAACCTTGGGAATTTTCAAGAGCAGGCTTGACTTAAAGCTAGATACCATTGAGTCATTGAGAATCTGAAGTGCTATATTCACAATAGTAAAAAGAATCTGGCGAGCCTAGGTGGGCTGAACGGCCTGTTCTCGGCACTCATGTTATGTTATGTTATGTTATGTTATAATCAGGCAATATTCTACCCCAGATTGAACAGAATGGTGTAATGAACGTACCAGGGGGTCGTTCCGAAGTGCGTGAGCTGCTTGCATTTTGAAGAAACCAAAACCTCAGCATTTGATTTTTTTGAACACTGTATAAATTCTAAAACAAAAAGCCACATTGAGCAAAATGCAAACACAGTAGCAGTATAACCTTTCTTCATTGAATCCCACCTCCAGAGACAGATGTATCGGGTAGAAGGAACCCTCCAGTCCTGTGTCATTCGGAATAATTCCCATTGACCATGTCTGTACCTCATTTAAATCCCATAAATGTAACTGAACACTTCAGGCCGGCTTTGGATGTCTTTTTTTCTTTGAAATCACGTCATTTTCAGCTGCGCAACCATACCCAACATGAAGAGAATACAACCTACCTTACTTTTACACACAGGCTTGTATACTATTTTTATTGTCCAGTCAATGTCTTTCAGTTACTGTGGAAAGTTTAAACTCTCTGGAATTGGATAAGAAACTAGTCAATCAATACATTAATACCGCGGAAGTTTCACGTAGGCGTGAACTATAACTGTTAGGGATGCACCGATACCACTTTTTTAAAAACCGATACGAGTATGAGTATTTTATTTTGTGTACTTGCCGATACCGAGTACCGATACCGATGTTTCTGAAATGTTTTCCAGGAAAATACGATGACAATTTCGGAGTACAGGTTTTATTTTCTTTTTATAACAAGCCTAAAAGAGGCCAGTATCAAACGATTTACATATGGTCATTTCCAAAAAAAAAAAAAAAAAGATTAAGCCTAACTGCTAAAAATCTTTCTGTTTTTAGGCCCGACAAAAAGCCTTTGAACTAGCACTGCCATCAAATGAGGCAAAACATTACTGAAGCTCGACAAATGAAAAGTAAACTCGCTGCATAGGCAAGGTAACACACCCAACTTCATAAAAAGTCGGTGGAACTATTAATTGGCACAGATAGTTTCTACACACATTCATAGGCATTCTCAATCCAACTGAAGTCAATAATAGCTTTCCAAGCAAACAAGGCATCACTTGAAGTGTGTGGTATCGCCATATTTCAATTACACAAATGACAAATGAAATAGATTTAACTTAACCACAACTAAAATGTTTAAGTTAACCATATGTTACTAATATATTTGTAGTAAAATAAGAAGATTCACAATTCTAAGTCTGTGTGTGTGTGATTGTGGGTGTGTGCTTGTGCGAGCTCGGCTTGCCTGTAAATATTCAATAACTGATCCGGGTGTGCCATCTAGTGATAGAATATTGTAATTGCGTGTATAAATTTGCAGCTCCATGTCCGCTGGCAGAAACATCTGCACAAAACGCTTAAGATACCCTGCCGAACACCGTTGTTCTTCTTGAGCACGCCGCATCCAGATAATCCTTAAATGATTAATTATATACATATTTTAATTTGTAACGTGTAGTGAAGTGGCCAGTGTCAAAGTAACGAAGAAAAAGTATACTTTTTATCTTTTAAATGTAGTAGAGTAGAAGTCCCGGTAAAAAAAAAAAAAAAAAAAAAAACTCAAGTAAAGTACAAATCCTCAAAAAAACTACTTAAGTACTGTAACGAAGTTGCCTACATGTACTTCTTTACTATACACTTCTTGTGTGTATGCGTGTATGCCTGCATGTGATGTGATGACGATAAAGCTCTCTTTCTCGTATTTTTTCTAACTCGCTGTCTCCCCCTAGCCATAGAAGTCAGATAGTACAAAATACTGTAGCCTATGCGACCGTGAGCAGGCAGTTACCTTGCGTCTTACATAAGTGGTATAGGTGCGTGGTATCAGCAAATGTGGACGAGCACGAGTACGAGCATATTAACGCGGTATCGGGAAGATACCTGATACTGGTATCGGTATCGGTGCAACACTAATAACTGTGCATAACGCAGATGAACCTTGGTAAATAATTGAGTTATTGGCTATCAACATAAGTACTTACAAGGATATAAGGGAGTGCGGAATTCGTCAATGGAGGAGTCTATGCATAAATCCATGGTAGGGAACTATGCGTTTTTTCATGTGATGACTAGAATTGATAGTAGAATTACATAGTATCAATAACATGTCAAATTTATGCTTCACAAAACTGATTTTTCTTTGCTACTAATTGGGATACCATTGGCTCACTGTAGCTGAAGTGGTTGCTACAGAGGAGGACAATTTTTTTCTGTAGCAAGAGATCATTTTTTTAACTGCTGGATAGAAACTATGGGCAAGTATATTGAGCAGTTTGCACATCAGGATTAGCTGAGGAGTTTAATTCAGGCAACTCCTGGAAAAAAAAAGGAAAAAGGGATTGGAGTGAACTCGTCCATATTCTAAACCATGTTCGAGCTTGGCTTGCTTGTGAATATTTAATACTGATCCGGGTGTGCCATCTAGTGATAGAATATTGTAACTGCATGCATAAATTTGCAGCTCCATGTCCGCGGGCAGACACATCTGCACAAAGAGGTTAAGAGGCTTTAAAATGGTCAGATGTCCTCACTGCCACGATGAGAAGGACTCATGGTGAAAGATTCTTCTACAAACTGGAGAGGTGTTTGAAATAAGTGATGATGACTGATCATAGTCAAATATCTGTTCCAGCTGGCCTGGACACCCTTACTGGCCGCCTTCAGCGTGGGCCTGCAGGATTGTGATGACCAGGAGGTGGCGTCACTGTGCCTGGAGGGAATTCGCTGCGCCATCAGGATTGCCTGCATCTTCAGTTTGCAGGTCGGTGTATTGCTGATCCTCCCCTGCATCTCTATGAGAGCTCAATCACAATGACATCACATTATACCTGCACTCAGTACAGCCTGGCGAGGTCTCTGTCTTTGACCTCACTTCATGTGTGTTTGTATGTGCATGTAGCTGGAAAGGGATGCATACATCCAGGCTCTGGCACGCTTCACCCTGCTCACTGCCAGCTCCAGCATTACAGAGATGAAGCAGAAGAACATTGACACCATTAAGACCCTCATCACAGTGGCTCACACCGATGGAAATTGCCTTGGAAACTCCTGGCATGAGGTGGGCAAGTGCAGCATATCAACTTCACCCTTTTTTCCCCTTTGCTCTTACAGTTTTTACGATTGTTAAAATTTTTGGGTACCTACTCCAGACTCAATTATTTGTATTATAATTTGGACTGTATTCAGCATTCACAGGGGTGGACAAAATATTGGAAGTACCTCTGAAAAATGGCTTTAACTTTGAAGTCTCTCAACCAATATTACAAAAACATCTACACAGGTTATTCTTATAATTTGTTTACTAACTAGAAGCATGTGTCTGCCTAAGGGGGGTCATCACCAGAAACTGGTTAAGTATGTCTTATTCAAATGGGGGGACCTGGGTCAATATTATTCCAAACTGCAAAAACATGCGCCGGACACCAAAGACAGTGGTGACAGCAACAAAGAACTTTAGCTGCTTGTTGTTGACAAACAGACATTTGGTTAAGTTGTTGCTAATAACCACATAAATTCAGCTCTAAATATAACAACCAGATCAATCCATATCTAAACAAATCTTGACAAAAAGAATATGTTATGTGCTTCGCAATGGTGGTTCATATGATCTGATGAGTGGACAACCTCCTTATTGTCATTTTCACCACTATCTGTACCACAACAGATAGCCGGCTGGCTAGCTCTTTCATGAGGCTAACCCATATACTCACATGGTTTCTTGCTTCTTGGTTCTGTGGAACCAGGATCCCAACCCCCGGCAGAGAAATAGCACAGTGTAGTTTTGATTACAGGCTAGCTCAGTTTGATTTTCCCAACAATACACAAAAGATTGGTCCCAGAATAAGCAATAGATACCTGGCTGGCCTTCCATGGGGCTTGTCCATATACTCTCATAGTTTCTTTATTTAATCTCTCTGTTGAACCAGGTCCTGACCCCTAGCAGAGAAAGGAAGGCTGTGTTGTTTCTTGTAGGGTATTGATAAACATTCGCATTACGAACTATCAATGTAGGTAGCTAATGTTTTGATCTAATAAGCTATGTGATGAAATAGTCTATATTTATCAGTGAACAGGCTAAAATGATAGAAAAGAGGGAGTCCACTTCAGAGGAAAATATTTCTCTTATTATTGTACAACGTACATTGCCACTACTGTCATCTTTCTTTGCTTAGCTCGTAAGTTTTTTCACCCTGATTAGAAATAATTGTCATGGTTTTGTAATGAACAAGGCCTTTGATGACCCCTGTTACAGCAAAAACTATATGCATTCACTATGAAAGAAACACCAGCTACGGAAGAAAAATGGCTGAATACTTTCGATGGTTTGGGTGATGACTTAATAAGAATACAACCTGTATCTTCCGAATGAATTCTAGGATTCTAGGAAAGAAAACGTAAGGTATTGCAAATATTTGCAAAAAACTGCATCTCTTGTGAATTGAGCAGACTGACCCCTGAAGAACAAAGAATAATTAATTTCCTGCCTAACCAAACCCTGTTTCAGAGAGTATTGAGTTTGTGTCTTTGTTTTTGTGCAAATTAAGATTATATTGACCTGAGCAGAGCAGTTTTATCTCATATATTGGTAGCATCATGCAAGGGCTGGGGAAATTGGGTGTTGTGCTATAGTACCCAAAGAAGTGCCCTTTTTGTGTGTGTGTATATACTTGTGGCTTGCTGCTTAAAACTCACAAAAATCTATAGAGGTCAATGGAAATATGTCATACTTTGGCATTTGACTTTTGCTCTTCAGATTCTGCGGTGTATCAGCCAGCTGGAGCTAGCGCAGCTGATTGGCACGGGGGTGAAGACGCGGTTCATCTCAGGGGCAGGACGGGAGAGGGAGTCTGGGATCAAGGGCTTCCCCACAGGGGGAGAGGAGTTCATGCCCCTCGGCCTCGGTAGGGGACTTCTGTGTTCACTGGTGGTGGTGACAGTCAAATGTCATGAGGATAATGGTTAAAGATAAAAAGGCCTACCTAATGTCTCATGCACAGAGACCGATGGCACTGCTGACTGATTTAAAATATCGAATTCTCATTGCCAGAGCAGCCGTGATGAATGCATAATCTCATCCGGTGTGTCAGCAGTTAAAGGGGCACTATCACAACATCCGCATGCGCTAACCTTTGCTGTAATACTGAAATTTTTACCCCTATGTTTTCAGTGGATGCAAAGAATTTTGAGGATCCTTGAGTATCGAGGGCTATTGTTGCAAGCCTTGCATGCCAGGGTATCTATTTTGCACTGCTCCACCCTGCGCGAGCAAATTAATATGTCATCTACATACAATATAACTTGACTTCCTTCAGGGGGAGTAAATTTTGCCATGTTTGCTTCCATTGCTTGCGTAAATATTGCTAGCGATTCCACATATCCCTGTGGACAATGCGTTATATGTATATCTTTTTCGTTGAAACGTAAACGCAGACCAAAATTGTGACTCTGGATGAATGGGCACAGAAAAGAATGCATTTGCTAAATCGATCACGGAGAAATAGGCCGACTGTGGTCACATGTCATTCAAAATGGTATTCGGGTCCGGTGTGACCGGAGCTCTTGGGATCACTGCTGCATTTACTGCTTGTAAATCTTGCACTAGTCTCCATTCCCCATTCGCTTTACGATCTGGGAAAAGAGGCGTGTTACATGGAGAATCTAGGCACGGCACTATTACACCTTTGTCAAACAATTCAAGTATAACCGGTTCTATGCCTTTTTCTGCTTCAGGTTTTAAGGGGTATTGACGTTGATATGGACAAAAAGTTCCTTTTGGTACTATTTTTACCATTGCTACATCCCGAATTATTCCGATGTCATTTTTACCTGTTGTCCATAAAGTTTTAGGCACCTTACTCAACAGTTCCTCCAGTTCTACAGTGAGGAACAATTTTTCTCACATCGGCGTACTCAAATCAGCTTCCCCCATAAGATGAACCCGCGTGCCATGCAAACTCCGTTGTAGTGGAATCGTAGTAATTTTAAATTTTGGCGAGTACATTGTTATTGGTGTGTCACAGGCCTGCTCCCAGTCCCGTACTCAGTGTGCAAAATGTACTACCATCCCCGCATCTTTCCATTCCTTGGACCAGAGGTTGCGTTAACCGAATATTTTCCGTCATTGACGGATTTTTTTTTTTTTACGATGACGGAATATTTTGAAGGCCGTCCGTCATTTTGACAGAATGTAATTCACACCCCCGTCCAATTGGTGGTGGGTGTCATATTGTCTCGAGCATTGTCTTTGATCTGTTTGACAGAGATGCCAAGTCTCACACAATCGGCGTAGGTCTCACGCATTTTTTAGGCTTATTTACCGTAGTCTGCAATTATTCAATGGACGCTGATTAATGAGATTCTCACGCAGAATTAAAATCCGTGTGCATTGAAGTTTCAGTTTCACTTGTGTGAGGGTGGACCTCACTATGGAAAGCGATTATGACTCCGGACTTCTCGTGCTTCTCTTTACTCAGGGATTGGAAATAATGCATGTGTTTCATGATCGTTTAAATTGTTTAAATGAAATTAGACCATTTGAAATGTCTTTATGCAATTCCATTGCTTTCAATCCTTCAGTAAAGACGAGCGTGAGAATTCCCGAGTCATAATCAATTTCCATGTCACTAGTGGGGAAATCCACCGTAATGCAAGTGAAACTGATTAACTTAATGCGCAATGACTTGAATATCGCGAGTGAATTTCTTCAGTTCGCGTTAATTGAATAATTGCTGACTACGGCACCGGAACGTGAATGCCACTAAGAGGCGAGAGACTCAAGCCGAATGTGTCAGACTTTGCATCTCTGGTATGATCCTGTATTCCTCATATTTTTGTAATATGATCATTTTCTCTTCATCTGTAAAATATGCTGCTCTGCTGCCAGTGGACGATTGGTCATATGCTACAAACGCCGTCTCTGTTATGTGAACACGCCGATATCTAGGTGGGGAAAGCGCCGGTTGACATAACGAGTTGATAAGCACCTTCGTAGGACCGCTTAACGAGACTGCGGTTGTTAGGCTTAGTGAAGCCCAGCAATAACTGAAAGCATTGTTCATTTGCGCACTGTTACTGTGTGGGGGGGAGAAATCATTTGTGATGTTTTATAAAGTTCATACAGCAGTAAGTTCGAAAATCCACGCAGTGCTGTATTTAACACAGTGTGCAATGTGTGTCTACATGAATCACTGTCGGCATCAGCTAGTGCGTAATCTATAAATTATTCTGTTTATTTTATTAAAAAAAATAAACGATTATCATTTTAAAAAATAAAATTACAATGACGGATAATAATTGATTATGACGGAATTTTTATGCCCGTCCGTCATTGTGACAGACAATCAGAAAGTGTAACGCGACCTCTGCCTTGGACGGAACTTTCCCCAGTGAAAGATGGGGCGGTGTCAAGTTTCTATAATCAAGCCAATCTTCTGGCAACAATTACAATGATGCCGCTGCCAACTCATCAGTGTAATAGAGCCAAAGGGCTGGCTGTAACAAAAGTCGAGGTACCCAATTTAAACCTAGATTCACACCCTGGCGCTGGACCTTGTATTCCCCGATAGTACATAGTACAATGAGCAGTGGCAGCATCATGCAATTCCAACTTGGGCACATATTTTGACTCCATTTGCATTTTCTGTAATCTGTTTGCGAGGAGGTGAATCGGCAAATTGCAACACGTAATAAATCGCCGGGGGTCCGGTTCCCAGAACCACCATCTGATCCCCAGCAGCCTCGCTCTTTTCGTGTCCCTCAAACACGCGCATTGCCTCTCATGTAGTTGGACCTGTGGGGATCACCCCAGGACCCAGTCTAGACATTACATCCCTCCCTAGCAGATTCACTGGGCACTGAGTGGATATTATTACAGAGCAGTGCGTAGCAATTCCTCCATCAGGGTCCTCAAATTTGAGTTCCTCTGTTGCTACGTGCTGTTCCGTTGCCCCACTCGCAGCGCACGTTTGTATCATATCAATGCTGAGCCGATGCGAGAAAATTGCACTTACTTTTCTGATAACAGTTCGACATGCCCCTGTATCACCTGGAAAAGAAATTGGTGTGCCATTCACAATCAGGGTTTTCCAAGCACTTGTTGGTGCTGTCATTAATGCAAACAATTTAGTTTCATCATAGGGTAATGGCTCCCCAGATGCTAACCCTTCCTCTAGGGCGGTTAGTAATTCCGAATTGTTCTCTTGGTTTTTAGGTTGAGCCCGATCTCGGCAATTTCGGGCAACATGACCCGCCTTCCCGCATACGTAACAAGCTTTGTTTTGACAGTTTTGAGCAAAATTACCTTCTTTTCCGCTCACAAAACAAGCTTTGTTACCCCCAGGTGCCCCGTTTTCCCCTCGGTCCCCTCCGCGACCGCGTTTGTTCCCTCGGCCTTTGCCTTGGCCACGCCCTGCTTTGTGCGTTTCTCTGTTGTAATACAGCAGCGTTACCCCCCTGTTTTCACGTAACTCTCTCTCAAAATGCAAGGCGTGATCTTTTACAGGTTGGAATGCCCCTGTTTGCCAAGTCAACAAATGTCGTTTTATCAATTTCGAAATTTCAGGGCGCTATCCAGTCAAGAAAGCATTTTTTAATTGTTGGGCATACGGACCATTGTCAACCCAAGGGTTCGGTGTGTCCATACCACTGTTTGCTGCGAAAACAGGTTGTAACCGTTCCAAATATTCTAGATAGGATTTGTCTTCTCCCTGTCTACAATCAGAAATACGCGCATAATTACAATGGCCATGGAAGAAATCGCGTATACGCCCAAACAATGCCATCAAAGGTCCCCAGTACACATCTTGGTCCACATCATTTTGTAATGCGGGCTTTCCTCGCCAGAAATGCCCCGCCACCTGTGCGTTCGCACCCTCCCCATTCGTTGCTTGACCCCTTGCGGTCCAATTTCCAACAACTTGACATCAGTGTTGCTTCAGTAACATACGCAAACAACGTTCAATTTCAGCAGCTTCCAGCCGACAACTTGTTACAAAGGGCTCAAACCAAGTACAAAATGCCTCAAACCCATGCTGTGGATTGGGACATCCTTTCATAGCCGCACGCATGTCCCCAGCCGTCCACGCACGAAACACCCACTGCTTTCCCCCATTACCTGCTGCCACTTGTATTTGCGGCGCTAGTAATTCCACTGGTTCAGTTTCACTCTCGCTATTACTACTATCGCCCTGCCGTTTAATTTGTCGGGAATGTCCTCTATTTATCGGTGTCCATTTACTAGGTTCCCGAGGATTTTTATAGGGTTTGGGCAACAGCAGATCGATATAAGGCGGGGGGTCAGTTTCTGACCCTTCGCCTTGCGAAGTACAGCAATGATCTCCCGTTCGCGCAGATGTCTTTTTCTCGACTACATTCGGATTATACGCGTGTTCATTTTCAGGATGTATTTGCAATTGCGAGATATTTGGCAACGGGGGGTACAAATTACTTTGACCTGCTAACACTTGGTCATTATGTTCTGGACGCTCCGCCTGCGAGTGACTCTGATCAGGAATTTCAGCTTGATTTTGATTTACAAGAGGCTCAGCTCCCCCCCGAGGTAACACAGGCAATGGCAATATGGGCACTGTATTTTGATCCTCAATCTCTAACTTTGTGGATTCAGTGAAAAACAATTGCATTTGCCGTTGCGCTTTTGCTTTTTCACTCTTGGATGCCTGACTTACAGCTACTTCATGCCAATTTAGAGCTGCCTCATAGCCAAATTTTTTCAACAACTTCCGATCATTGCTCGCCCGCTTCATCAAATCTCGCACAAGTTTTCTCGTATGGGCAGGCTTCAGTTGTCCGCTAAACCCAAATTTCTTCACCCATAATGATTCCCATCTCCCCAAACCATTATGCCGTCTTTCAACACATTGTCCAGTCTCGGTCAAAGTCAGGTCATCATTTGTCCCAGAATAGTCCTTACAACAAGAGCAACAACAATCTCCCTTTACTGTTCGTCCGTCCCATAATTGGCAATATTGCTCTCTCTGTCTCACAGCAACTGAACCGAATTCAGTAAAAATTCCGTCACTCACCCGCACCTCCACACACACACACCCTCTTTGGAGAATCTCCCGTTTCTGGCCTCCTACGTACCCAAAAGAGCCTTCACAGTCGCCCCGAGCTGAGGACTTTCCTTAACATCTCATAGATGGCGCCGATTCTCCAGGGAGGGCAGGTGAGGTATTGGAATTCTGGAAACAAGCCCCCAATGTTGTAGAAATTTTAAATTCTATTCCTGGTATTACCTTCTCAAGAAGAACTCAGACGAAGGCAGAGAGAATAATATCCAGTTTACTATTTTGCAGCAAAATAGGTTCCTCGTCACAGGCGAGAACTCTTGTTACAGGCAAGAACAAGGTGTATAAGTAAGAGTACATCTTGACAACCTCCTCCCCCCAAGCTGATTTACACATCATGGTATTAATTGGAATGTTCTTGCAGACGCACGCAGCCCACGTCAAGCTGACCCTGAGGTATGCGTAAACAGCTCAGAGAAGACAGGTGGTTTCTTCTTATCACCTCCTGGGCTTATCTTTTTGGCGTCTCAGGCTCTCCTGGTACTCCTTCTCCTGAAAACACATAAACTAAGAGAAAAAGAACATCTTGACCTGTTAGGGTCCGTCAAGACTGCATGGTTCTTAGATAAACCATATGCAATGACGCATTGGCCAGATTATGGAAATTACAGCTACGTAAGGCCTAGGTTATTCAAAAACAAGGCCTAAAATGAGCAAGAACAAGCAAGGATAAACAATTAATAATAAAGCAAACAAGTAAATCAATATTGAATTGATTCCACATCTCCCAAATATTACAGGTGTTTTATCAATTGTCGTACTTGTTTCATATTTTTGAGCTTTATTTTTGTTTCAGAGTCCAAAAGTGTATGTGAACTTCAATTCTTTGTTTATAACTTATTGCTCTTGGAGCATTCCATTTGAAATCAACAAGTGGTGCCCAGTAAATGGGGCCTGATTTGCTTCATTTTCACATATTTTGTTGTTTATGGGCCCAATATGGAAAATTCAAAATATTAGACTCATACTCCAAATGGTCTCCCTTCTACAAGGGTCCAAAAAACTGGGCGTGGAACTTTTTTTGGCTCGGCCGTCTGTTTCCTAGCCATCTATAAAGTGGAATATCTCCAAAACTATAAGAGGTATGACCCTGATATTTTGGGGAAACCTTTCTCAAGCCTAATACTTTAATTTAAACCCAAGTTCAGCATCCTACACCCCATGGGTGTGCACAGAATGGGCCTGGCCCAAGAGGCATTTTCGGACCAAATCTGCTTTTTCGGAGGGTCTTGACAGCCACACCCTGGAGGCACAGAATGAATATTGCTTTGAAAGAACCCTGAAGTGGCATCATTTTAATGCAGGAATAACAACTCTAAGACATTTACAATATGCTGAAATTTGGCTGTGAAAAGGGTCAGACTCCCAAAATACCCTATTTTTGCACTCCCTGAAAAACACTTGGGATGGGGTTCATGGTAATGAAATTTTTGTGTTAAGAGGACCTTCAACGTCATCTTCACTTGTGCCAAAAATCATTTTCAAACCAGCATTCCTTCAGGTAGAAAAATAATTTTGTTGCAATACTGTTTATAATTCCAGATATGCTAATTTCTGTACATTATGTACGTAAGTGTACACGTTAGATATCAAGATTTGCAAGTCCATTTGGAGTATGATTCTAATATTTTGGATTTTTCATATTGGGCCCATAAACTACAAAATATGTGAAAATGAAGCAAATCAGGCACCATGGACTGGGGAGTTTTGTTGAAATAGGTTTATTTCAAACGGAATGCCTCTCTTGTAAGTTCATTTACCGAATGGAGTGCTACTACAAATAAGACTCGGCTGGTTTGAGTTTTTAATTTTTCCCAGGTTTGAGGTGCACCACAACAGCTGAGATTTTTTCCTGCGCATGGGCATTACCAATTGCCATGTCCTGCATTTTTTGTGGAGCAACTGCTCTTACACTTGCTAGAGATCAACAGTTCCCTGAGGCAGTAATCTCTATATCTTTCTTAAAGTATGGTCCCCAGAACTGTACACAATACTCCAGATGTGGTCTGACGAATGTGTTGTACAAGAGAAGTATGACCTCCATGGATTTGTACTCAATACTTTTGGCAATGTATCCCAGCATCCGATTGGCTTTTTTCACTGCTACAGCACAATGGCTAGAACCTGTGAGGGTTTGGTCAACAATCACTCCCAGATCTTTTTCATGTGGAGCACACTCCAGTTTTAAACCTCCCATGAAGTAATCCTGTCTAATGTTTTTATTACCTTCATGTAGAACTTCACATTTCGCGACATTTAATTTCATTTGCCACATTTCTGCCCAATTCTGGATTCTATCCAAATCATCCTGAATCACTTTAGTGGACTCTAAACTATTTGCCAAACCTCCCAATTTAGTATCATCTTCAAATTTAACTAATTTGCTCTCTGTATTCCTTTGAAGGTCATTAATGTGGATGAGGAATAGCAAGAGTCCCAACACCCATCCCTGGGGGACGCCACTCCTCGCCATACCTAGCTCAGTTAAGATTCCACTGACCACCACTCTTTGTGTTCTGTCCTGCAACCAGTTTTGAATCCACTCCAGAATACCTCCTGTAACTCCAATGGGGCTCATTTAAAAAATTAGTCTCTTATGCGGTACTGCATCAAATGCTTTCTGAAAATCCAAGTATATGATGTCATAAGCCCTGCTTTGATCATAAGTCTTGGTGGCCTCTTCAAAAAATTCCAGAGGGTTTGTCAGGCATGACCTTCACTTACGGAAAGCATGTTGGTTATCCCTCAAGATATTATTACGTTAAAGAAATAATTCCAGCTCGTCTTTTATGATAGATTCCAGCATTTTGCATGCAATGCAAGTTAAACTGACTGGCCTGTAATTACCTGGCTCAGTATGGTCCCCTTTCTTACATATTGGTATTATATTGCCCTGCTTCCAATCATTTGGTATTTCTCCAGTTTCTAAAGACCGTCTGAAGATAGCGGAGAGCGGTTTAAAGATGATCTCACTAACTTCCTTGAGCACTCTAGGATATAAGCCATCAGGACCCGCCGCCTTATCTGCCTTTAGTTTATGCAACTTGTCTAATACTACGTTATCCCTAACCTCAATTTCCGCTAAATAATCTCCAGCATTGGACATGCCCTCTGGCCGAATAAAAACCAGCTCTGAGGTAAAATTCTCAGCAAAGTAACTGTTTAAGGCAGAGGTGGGCAATGAGGGCCATATTGGTCTCTGATTTTCGCGCCAACTTCTGGCCTTTAATTACTTCATTATCTAAATTAGCCAAACTATTAATGAAATCTGACATTTTAGGTGCATTTCTTTAAATTATCATGAATGACTAAAGACTGTTCTTGTCTCCTTACATAAAACATTTTTCTTTGATCGAATCTTTGCACAAATCTATATTTGCGTTTGCAAACAATTAGCTCAATTTGTCAAGGTAATTGAGAGAAATAAAAACCTGCATAAACACCGGCCTTGCAGGACCAGGATCTCACAAAAGTGTGTACACCCCTCACATTTCAACAAGTAATTAATGATATCTTTTCAAGGGACAACGTTACAGAAATGAACCCTGAGTATATTCTAGAGTAGTCATTGTACAATATGTCGAAGGTTTGGAGCACAATGGTTATATGTCCGAAATTTGTGGTTTTGAGATTTTTACCCCCTGTCACATCTTTCTATCAGCTCATCCTTGGAGCACAATAATTATATGTCCATCTGCATTCATTTTTAATCAGAATTTGCATTTTCATTTTGTGATATGTCCAACAAAATCTGCTTAAATAAATTAAATATTGACATTTTGATGAATAAACATGAATTTTATTACAGAATAGTCTGTCTTCCATCGCAAGCGAACTTACCTTCAACCAATCACCATCGTGTTATGTCACATCATGTGTAAGAATTGTTGGAGCACTGAGGTGACATGTCCATTTTTGGCAATTTTGACCATGATGTTGCAGTTACACTCCTATGAAAACTTAGGTGTTCAATATACTTCTGAACCATGCAGCAAAAGAGTGACTGGTAAAAAAAAAAATGATATAAAATACTTCATTTAATAGAACACTTGGAAACCTAAAGATCAATTTTTCTCAAAACCTCTAAAATGGACATATAACCATTGCGCTCCAAACCCTCAATGTGTAGCAGTGTAGATTTACTGCACTGTCCAGATAACTGAACAAACAGTCACTATTTCTAAAATGGGTGGCAACAAAAGTGAGTACACCTCACCGTCAACATGCCAAACTGTGTTCATAGTGTCAATATTTAGCATGACCACCATTGTTATCCAGCACTGCCTTGATTCTCCTAGGCATTGAATTCGCCAGAGCTCCACAGGCTGTTGCTGGGCTTCTCCTCCACTCCTCCATGACAACATCACGGAGCTGGTGGATGTTGGACACCTGCTGCTCCTCTACCTTCCTCTTGAGGATGCCCCACAGGTGCTCAATGGGATTCAGGTCTGGAGACATACTTAGCCACGCCATCACCTTCACCTTCTTCAGGAAGGCAGTTGTCATCTTGGAGGTGTGTTTTGGGTCATTATCATGTTGGAAAACTGCCGTGTGGCCCAGTTTCCGAAGGGAGGGCATCATGTTCTGCTTCAGAATGTCACAGTACATGTTGGAATCCATTATTCCATCAATGAAGCGCAGCTCCCCGGGATCAGAAGCACTCATGCAGCCCCAGACCATGATGCCGTCACTACCATGTTTGACTGTAGGCAGTTCACACTTGTCTTGGTACTCCTCACCAGGGCGCTGCCACACATGCTGGACACCATCTGAACCGAACAATTTATCTTGGTCTCATCAGACCACATAACATGGTTTCAGTAGTTCATGTTCTTGGACTGGTTGTCCTCAGCAAAGTTTTTTCGGGCTTTCTTGTGGGCTAGCTTCAGAAGAGGCTTCCATCTTGGCTGACGGCCATGCACACCAACTTGGTGCAGCGCACAGCATATGGTCTGAGCGCTGACAGGCTGTTCTCCCACTGCTGCAACCTCGTTAGCAATGCTGCCAGCACTCCTGCGTCTGTTTTCTGAAGCCAACTTGTGCACCTGATGCAGAGCGGGAGGACTCAACCTCTTCAGTCGACCCTGACGAGGCCTGTTCCGAGTAGAACCCGTCTTGGAAAACCGCTGGATAACCTTGGCCATTGTGCTGTAGCTCAGATTCATGGTTTCGCAGATCTTCTTGTAGCTTTGGCCATCTTTGTGGAGAGCAATAATTCTCTTTTTCAGATCCGCAGAGAGTTCTTTCCATGAGGTGTCACGTTGACCATCCAGTGACCATAATGAGAGCATTGCACCCAAAGCACCACAATTTATACCTTCAACACATGTTACACAACCTCATGGCTCAGTCAAAAAGACAAAAGCATGAACATGGTGAATAAGACGCATTTCATTGCTTGGTTGACTATTACCAAGTGGGGTGTGCACTCACTTTTGTTGCCTCCCATTTTGGAAATAATGACTGTTTTTTCAGTTTTTTCGACAGTGCATTAAATCTACACTGCTACACATATTGTGCAATGACTAGAATATACTCAGGTTTCATTTCTGTAACGTTGTCCCTTGAAAAGGTATTATAAATTAATTGTCAAAATGTGAGGGGTGTACTCACTTTTGTGAGATACTGTTGCAGCGATCCATATTTATTCTTTATGCACTTAACCTCCTCTTTGACTTTCCTTTTTCTGCTACAGTACTGAAAGAAGCGCTTAGGATTAGTTTTTGCCGCTTCCACAATTTGCCTTTCATTCAGTCTTCTAGCATTCCTCAGCTCTTTTTTGACCGCAGCCCGCATTTTACAGTATTCAGCCTTAGTATTCTCATTGTTATCCTTTATGTACATCTTATAAAGATTCCTCTTTTCCCTCAAACTCCTACGAATAGCTGTGGTCATCCACTGAGGATTCTGCTTTTTCAGCTTACTTTTGGACACCTTTGGAATGAATTTACATTGTGAATCAAATAAAACCCCCTTTAAATCTTTTCCGCATCTCATTTACAGACTCACAGTCCAGGAGTGTCTTCCATTTTATTTCTCTTAAATATGAGCGCATCCTGTCAAAGTTTGCTCGCCTAAAATTTGAAAATTTTGGTTTTGAACACACCTTTTTAACTTCCCATGAAACATCAAAATTTACTGATTTGGCGCCACACTTTTTCAGCGATTGCACCAAAGAGCGCCACACTTTCAGGGTTATTTGAGACCCCCTATTCAATTACTACTTTGAATAAACTACAAGTTCTATACATCAAAATAAAGCTTATAATTTCTTCTTTCCAGAGACATCAACTAAATTCTACGGGCGGGTTGATGAAATTGCAGTGCCATCTGGCGGAGAAAGGTGGTACTGAAATTCTTTTTTTTTTTTTTTTTTTCTGACGTGAATCTACGTTAATGGCGCTTGGCGTTATACTATTTGCCAAAGACGTAGATCAACGTCAGTGGCGCCAAATGGGTTAACAGTAGAGTGATCACTAGTCCCAAGTGGCTCCAGTACCTCAACATTGCTAATTCTGTCAGGGTCATTACAGAGCACTAAATCTGAAATTGCCTTCTCTCTTGTAGGTTTATTAACATACTGAACCAAAAAATTGTCATTTATAACATCTAGAAATTCTTCCTCCTCTTTACCCTGTCATTTCACCATTTCCCAATTGACACCAGGATAATTGAAGTCTCCCAAAATAATAGTCCCTCCTCCTCTACAAGCTTGCCTAATCCTCTTGAAGAGCATTTAATTGACAGTACTATCCAAAGCTGGCGGTCGATAGCGTACTCCTATGTTTAAACCTGTCTCTTGTTTGCCAATGAGCCTGACGCAGATATCTTCACAGGGCAAGGAATGTTAAATTTCAGGAATTTCCCGCGCATTTATGATTTTGTTCATATAGAGTGCTACACCCCCTCCTCGCCTATTACATCTATCCTTCCTCGACAGCTTATAACCTTTTGTATTATATGCATCTCCATCCTCTTCACTAAGCCATGTCTCTGTAATCACAACTATATCATAGCCCTCACTGATCATAACAGGCCTAAAGTTCTAGAAATTTATTTTTTATGCTTCTTGCATTTAAATAAAAACATTTCAGGTTATTACGAATGCTCTTCCCCTTTGATTTCCCATGTGCCTGCTGCTCCAAGCCCCCCACTACGCTTTGTTGCTTTAAAAATATATCATCAATAGTGCATGTAACGCTGTCAGCTTCCATCAGGGCGGTCTGCATTTCCCTATGTATAACACACTCTAACCTCCCTGTTCCCAAAGTCCCTAGTTTAAATAACCCTGTGCTACCCTCAACATACGTTGACTAAGTGCAAAGGTACTCTTCCGGTTCAGGTGTAGCCCGTCTGGCTTGTACAGGTCACCCCTGTCCCAGAAGAAGTTCCAGTGCCCCATAAACCTGTACCCCTGTTTCCTACACCAGGTTCGTAGCCACGCGTTAAACCTCCAGATAAAATTCTGCTTCCCTCTGCTTGCTCGTGGTACCGGTAGAATCCCGCTGTCTATTCCTCTAATAATTGAGTCCCCCACTATCACTAACTCCCTTTTCGGAGGGGAAGAGGCCAACAAGGTGCCCTGATGCTCATCAGTCCCCCCACTCTCAGGGTCAGGGGCCAATTCGAGTTCCTGCAAGGGCCGGAATCGGTTGGACACCTCAACCACTGGAGGAGCTGTCGCTGTACAGCGTGCCCGCCCTTTCTTGCGCTGACATCCTACAGTCACCTAATCTTCTCTCCCTGCCTGCTCAGGGGTCTCCGCACAACCCTGCTTTGGCATACACACCATTTCTCTAAACAACATACTACTCAGTTCCTCTAGGAACTCTACTGATTGCAAACTATGTTGTGCTGCCAACTGGCCCTGAAGATCGAGGATCTTGCTCTCCAAATGCTCAATTAGCTGGCACCGGTGGCAGACAAACCCACTCTGGAAATCTCTTTCCAAAATATGTTTTTTGGTCTCTATGGCTAATTTTCTCCTCTGTGAAAACTGTGGGGGGATGGATTTTTTTTGTCACTCTACTATTTACTTTATATAAAGGCTTACATTTCTGCATAATTAAGGGCATGGCCACTTTGAGTAACAGAGCCTTGAATTACACGGTCTATGGACAGAACTTGTCACATCCTTTAAAGGCTTTTTAATTGCATTACTTCGAAAAGTTTAAGTGCCTTGATCTCTTTTTTTTTTCCTGGACTGAGATATCTTTTTCCCGGGGACCCAAGAGCACCAATTTTCCTATATCACTGTTTTCTACTTGCACAAGCGCTTTGTGGTTCTCTTGATCACAGAATTTAAGTTTAATATATCCATCAATTTTCATTTTCCAAAAACCATGAATTTAGTTTTCTTAATATTGAAAGACAATTTATTCACATCAAACCAAGTTTTGAGGATTTACAACTCCCCCTCAATAGCACACAAAGGTTCCCCTAAATTTCTCCCAGGGCAGACAAAATTTATACCATCTGTGAAAATAACAAATTTTAACAAATTACTAACTGTACAAATATCATTAATATAAAGTATAAAAAGTTTTGGGCCAATCACTGATCCCTGGGGTATTCCACAGGTGACATTTCTATCTGGACGTGGCATTATTTATTTGGACACACTGCTGTCTTATTTTCTAAGTAGCTTTTCAACCAAGAGTAAGCTATACCTCTTATCCCATATTTTTCTAATAATGCCCCCCAAAGGAGAGGGGGAGACATATTGTTTTAGGCTTGTTTCCTGTTTGCATTCATGTTCCCGTCCGCGTTTGCGTGCGCCTTGGCGTTCCCACTTCGTTTCCTGGAGCGTAACTCCAAAAGCGTGTGCATGATCTTAACGAAACTTTGCATACTTACTACTCAGGTCCTGAAGTGGTGCCTTTTGGTATGTGCCTGTCTGTTCGTCCGTCCATCCGGATGTCATCAATTTTTGTCCGGAGTATAAGTCCACAACCGTTCGCATAATCTTAACTAAACTCTCCATACTTACTACAGGTCGGCTCCCTTACACCAAATGAATGATTAACGTTCATATTATGTCTGATCTCAAAAATGGGAAGATGATCGATGATGTCATTTAAAAACAAAACACTAGTTGCATGGTGATGAACATTGGTAAAAATGTTTTCAGTGAGAGTGGCACTATCTTTGGTTATCCTACTGGGTTTGTCAATAAGTGGGCCAGACTAAAACATGGTATTAGAAACATGGTATTAGAGAAAATCTGTTGTTAATTGATGTTCATTCCATTTTAACAAATCAATTTTAAAGTCACCACAAACTAAGAGTGATTTCTCATGACATACAGTACTTTCCCAAAAATGTCACCTATAGTATTCATAAATTGATGAATGCAAGAACCAGGCATTCTATATACACATCTCAAATAAACTCTTAAATTTAGAATAATTCATTTCAATTATCAAACTCTCCATAGTATCATTTACAGTTGTACAATCAACGACCTTACATTTAAAATTTTTCTGTACATATAATGCAACACCCCCACCCCTTTTATTTATCCGATTGAAACTAAACATGTCATACCCATCTAACATAAAATCGGCACCCTTTTCATTTGTTTATGAAAAATGGTCCAAAAATGGTTGGCCAACAGTTGCTTATTTGCCAAGTAATAGCTTGCTGAAAATTGTATTTAAAAAATTCTTTGGTACTTTTGAGCCCATTATATCTTCACATGGAACCACATGAGATATTTTAAAATTTTTTGTATTATACTAGTGGAATGGTATTCTCTGTGCAAGTACAACCCCAATTCCGAAATAGTTGGGACAAAGTGTAAATTGTGAATAAAATCTAAACGCAATGACTTTTAAAATCACACCAGCCAGTATTTTATTCACAATAGGACAGAGATAACATAGCAAATGTTGAAACTGTTGAAATTGTTGAAAATTTTACAATTTTATCCACAAAATGAGCTCATTTTAAATTTGATGGCTGCTACAGGTCTCAAAAAAGTTGGGACAAGGGCCTGTTTACCATGGTGTAGCATCCCCTCTTCCTCTTAACACAGAGTGGAGGCATCTGGGCATTGAGGAGACAAGTTTCTTGAGTTTTGCCATTTGAATTTGATCCCACTCTTGTTTAATACAGGCCTCCAGCTGCTGGAGAGTTTTGGGTCTCCTTAGACGGACTTTTCGTTTAATTTTGCGCCAAATGTTCTCAATCGGTGGAAGATCAGGACTGCAGGCAGGCCAGTTCAGCAGACGGACTCTTCAACTGTGAAGCCATGCTGTTGTAATAGCTGCAGTATGTGGTTATGCATTGTCCTGCTGAAATACATAAGGCCTTCCGCGGAATAGATGTCGTATGGAGGGGAGCATATGTTGCTCTAAAACCTTTATATACCTTTTAGCATTCATGGTGCTTTTTAAAACATGCAAGTGTCCCACACCATATGCACTAATGCATCCCCGTACCATCAGAAATGCTGGCTTTTGAACTGAACGCTGATAACAGGAGGACTGGTCTTTCGCCTCTTTAGCCCAGAGGACACGATGCCCATGATTTCCAACAAAGATTGTCAAATTTGGACTTGTCTGACCACAGGACACTTTGCCACTTTACTACAGTCCATTTTAAATGAGCCTTGGCCCACAGAACGCGGCGGCACTTCTGGATCATGCTCAACAATGGCTTCCTTTTTGCATGATAGAGTTTTAGGTGGCATCTGTGGATGGCACAGCGCAGTGTGTTTACAGACAGTGGTTTCTTGAAGTATTCCTGGGCCCATTTAGTAATGTCATTGACAGAATCATGCCGGTGAGTGGTGGTATTTGATAAAGAACTGCATGAGAGACTAATTTTTAAAATAAGGACCGCTGTAATCATTGGAAGTATTTTGGAATGGATTTGGAATTGGGTACGGGACCTTACACAAAGTTGTGATTAGAGGGATCTTGTTTGGGCTAGGCATTGTGGGAAGTGGAGTCCCTCTGTAATCGGTATTGGGACCATATTGAGCCATAAATGGAAGTTAGCCAAGGGTAAATTTAGCACATGATATTGGGAAATATTTTTTATGCAGAGAGTGATCACAGTGTGCAATAGCCTGCCTGACCATATTGTAGAGACAAAAACTGAGTTTTTTTAGGTCCAACCTGATATACACCGTGTCCCGAAAGTTCATGCACCCCAATGGGAAACATGTCTGTCTCCAAAATGGGTTGCACCTGGTCAGCCAGGTGTTGTGAGGTTGTTTAATTAGTTAATCTGTTTGTGAGAGGCCTATAAATTTCTTGGTTGACGAAGGAATTTCTTGGTTGACGAAGGAGCATGTAACTGAGAGAACCTTTTTGCCACAATGGCCAAACAAAAATCTGGAAAGGCTGTTCTTTCAGAGCCTCAGGTCCGTGCTGAAGCCATTGCCTTGCGCAGGGCAGGGAAAACTTGCAGAGAGGAGCTCAGGACCTTGGCAGAAGTATGCGATGGGTGAAGAAGTGGTGGCAGAGACACCAGAGTTGTGACTCCCTTGAAGATGAGCCCCGTGCAGGTCGCCCCTCAGTCCTGAGTTCCAGGGCCTAAGACCTCACCCAAAAGGCCAAGGGAAAGAGACACCAATCCTGCCGCTGACTCAGTCAAAGACTAAAGAATCTTGGGGAAGCAGTCTCTAAGAGTACCATCTATTGTTTTCTGACTGAGAAACTGACAGCGGATTCCTCGCCTTAGCAAATTGCAAAAAGAGAAGCGGCTGGCTTTTGCAAAGAAGTATGCCACAATGACCCCAAGACACTGAGAAAACTGGGTTTTCTCTGATGTGTACCAACCTCTACTTATTTCCAACTCCCAACAGCCAAAACCCCCGCATCTACACTGATGATCGAAAGAAAGTGCCACCTTCTGAACATGTCAAGTTCAGCGCCCATTGCATGGTCTGGGTGGTGATGTCATCTTCAGGGCTGTCTGAGCTGCATCTTGTACCCCAGGGCACCACCATCAATGCTGAGTATTATGTTGAGAACATTCTCCAGCCAGTGCTACTGCCCATACTCACCAGAAAAAAAGAAATCAGGCCCCGTCACTGCTAGGAAGATGTTCAACAGGCGTGTGGAAATGGTCTTCATGCAAGATGGTGCCCCCGCACATACTGCTCGTAAAACTCAACAGTGTTGTTCTGAGCAGCTTTCTGCGCAAAGAGGAATGGCCACCCAACTCCCGGGGCTTCAAACCAATTGAGAACTGCGGGGGTATCCTGAACAGTCGGGTCTTCCATAGCCCACCCCCTACCACCATGAACAGCTCAATGCGAGGGCTGTGCAGGAGTGGGGCAACATTGAGCCTTGCGTTCTAAACAACTTAGTGCATTCTATGCCCAACAGGCTGAGGGCAGTAATTAAGATGCAGGTGGGATACACTGGCTTTTGAATAAACGCATTCTGTTGAATACTCACAATCTGAGTTGACTTTTTCTGTGGTGCATGAACTTTTGGGACACAGTGTAGTGCTAGATGCCATCTAGTCCTTGAGCATTGTAAGTGTTAGGTTCACTTTAGTGAACGGAAAATGATAAGCCTAGTTTGGCTGAATAGCCTGTTCTCACCACTCATGTGGAGCTGAGGAAGACTAAAGGCTCCTGCACCGCAATTTCTTTTACCCACTTGATGAAGAAATGCGGGCTTGTTTACCTGGAACCCTCCCCCTCCTGCCAAAATGTTTTGGTCACTATCTTTCGTTCGAGCCGCGATAGTAGTTGGGACGGTTGCACACAGCTCTCACTTCTGAATTAACCTGTAAACACGAAAGCGGCTGAGCCGTAATGGCCTCAGTGAGCAGAGTTAACTGACTAGCAGGGTCACCAGAGGGGTTATTGGCTGAGGCTAGAGCTGTTACTCACTGGGACTGGGGAGTGAGGGGTGTTTACCCATGATACAGAGGCTGAAGGGGAGCAGGCCTTGCTCACCAACATTCCTTGAACCCACTCGATAAAAAAATGATCACTTTTGCGGGTTACAGGCCAGTTCACCTCGGGCACTGCCCGGGTACTGTTGTGTTATGGTCACAATTTTGTGTCTGAGCCGTGATGGTAGTTGTGAAGCTTCACTTCCACTGTCGCATATAAACACTAGCAAGGCTGAGCTGTAATGATGGCTAGCCATACTAACACCAGAAACTGAGCTAACAGTGTTGGACAGGGTGCACCAGAGGTTAGTGGCTCAAGCTAGGGCCGTTTACTCATGGGGGTGACATGGGGAGGAACTAGAAAATGGGCTCTACGCTTTTGCAAAAATGGGTCAGGAAGATGTAAATTGTGATAACCGTCATTTGAGCTGTGCAGCATGCTGGTGCATGCCCAGCCCGTTTGTGCACTGTGAGGAATGACCACAGTAGCTGGCCTGTGTTTGCATGTGGTGGATGAGGAAGATGGCGTTTCTTACACCATCTTCACCTAATTTACCTCACCTGAGAAGGAACAGAAATGTCCCTTACTACCCAGGTGTGGTGCCTCTGATGGTTAACAGAGCTAACGTCTGAAATGATCTGTGTCAGATTGTATCTTCCTGGGAAAATGCCTCTAGGGTTATGTGAAAGTACTATCTTTAAATGATTGTTGGTGCTGCCTTGGTTCGGAGGCAGTGGCATGAACAGGCCTGACACCATCTTGGGGCAGATGTCACTAGGGTGAAGCCTAGCCACCTACAAGGCTGAGTAAGGAGGCCTGTTGTCAGTGGCAACAGGGTCGCTATCTTGTTGACAGCTGACTTGGAACAGGCTGAGCAGATTATCCAGCAGTGGGCTGCCGGCGGGTTGGAACTTGAGGAGGAACGCAAAGTCTACCTCCTCGAAGATATGATGCTCATCATCCTCGTTGCTGTTGACCTTCGACTTGGACCAAGTTCTCCTGCCCTCCAGCGCTGGGCTAGTGTGGAGCAGCGAACTGACTATGTGAAGGGCAGCCGCTGTTTGTGCTGCTCCCTTGGGAGCGTGAGGCAAGCTGTGCAACAAGGACTTGCAAACAGACTTTTCAAATGAAGCTGAATTTTTCTGTGTCACCAGATGGTGAACAAAGCTCACAAGTGATGATCCATCATCAACGGTGGCTGCATGAAAAAAAGAGATCAGCAGGGAGAGCACTGGGACTTTATTGGGGGAGGATGTTGAATGTTGACTTAAGCATGTGCAGCTTAAGAAAACCATTACTATGATTTTTTTTAAATTCCCAGATTAGTGAACTGCATCTTGAGAACTCCACTTACTTCCATTCCTTGTGTGAGCGCCCCTTATCTGTCTAATACAAGCAGAGCTTTCAGCCCTTAAACTCAATCCCTTGTCCTTTTTTCTCTGTTTCTGCCTGCTGAGCAAGGTGGAATGTAATGTTTTATTTTATGCAGGAGATCTTGATTTTTTTTTTATTTGATGTAGTGATGTGGCCGTTAAAACATTGTATCCTGGGTGTGTAATCATGTGACCAGTCATGTGACTCTGTCGCTACCGTCAGTCTTGCTCAGTGTACTCCCCACGAGCAGACATGCTTAACGAACCTGATGGAGAAAATGGCATGTTCTCCCTTGAAAGAATTTCTGCTCAGTTAGAGAGCATCAGCCAGCATCAGTTAGACCTGGAACGCTGGTTTAGCCGGAGTTTTGGGGCTAGTGGACACTTGAATTCATCGCCCGACATTGGAGTCAGACCGCATGGGTTGAGCGATACTGGTGGCAATAACTGGCTGACCCCCTCAGTTGCCTGATGGTGATTTCGTGGACTATGATTTGCAAGCCCAGTTCCAAGCTATAAGGGATAACCTTCAGCGTATTCGGTTCCCTTCGGAACTGAGACTTGAAGGGGACCTATTATGCTGATTCTTCTTTTAATACATATAAGTAATGTTATAATGTTGGATGTCCATACCCAACCTCTGTAAAGTTTCTAAACATAAAATACAGGGGTTTTGCCGTGATCCAAGGACGTGATTTTCTGAACGTGATTTCCTTTCTGAACAACTCGTTCCGAGATCTTCACGAGATCTAGGCAAAATCTGACGTCAGGTTGTGCCGTCCAATTAATACAGACCTTGCCAGAGCCAATTACGGCACTGGACCTGCCCACCCCGGAAACTGTTCTAGCAGGCACAAACAACCACGGATCATATTATGCCTTAGTAGCGTCTACACTTCTGGAAATACAAAAGAAGAACCACAGATCACTTGAGGTGCAGTTTTGTCAGTATCTCTCCCAAAGCTGCTCGTCCATTTTTTTTTTTTTTTTTTTGGATGCGAAAAAAAGCAGAACTATTTTCTTTCAAAAGACAATGCCACCAGAAATCAGTGGGTAGCTTTTTGTTTGCTGGCGGCAAACAGCCACGGTCAAAGGGAACGTTAGCTGTTTGTGCTCAGCATTTCACTCATCACTATGGAAGCCCATAGTGGACAATATTCAAATGAAAATGTAATCCCACTATTGCATTATAATTTTCCACTTATGAATGAGTTATTTGAGACAATATTAAATTGAAAATGCATTAATCCAATTATCACTTTCATTTTCACATACACATATGGGAAATCTATGACTATATTCAAATGATAATGAAATGCTGATTGACATTTAATTTTCAAAGTCATGCTCTGCAATACAGTGGACAATATTCAAATGCAATAAGCAAAACAGCACCCCCAGCCCATTGCATTTACATTTACATGTCATCACGCTCTTTTAGGGTCAACATGATAATGAAAATGCTGTTTTCTAATCACTTGGAAATAATAATGACATAATAATGATGACGACATTTGACATTTCATTTTCAAAGAAAGTGCGCGGAAATCATAATGGTGTAATTCGGAAATTGAAGCATGTTTGTGAACTCAGTGATCATAGTTTCCCCCTTCTTCTTCATCTTGTTTAGCAGACTTTCTGTTTTCCATAGCAGATGATGATTCAGAGAGACGTAGATCCATGTAAAATACCACTTTGGCAGCATAAGGTCATTTGTATGCAGCATATGAGATGGACAATCTAGCATGTGACCCTCAGATTAGACTGTTAGTGTCTGCACTTGTGAAATCTAGCACTACTAAGTGTATGAGAGGTCCTGAGGTTATGAGAATCTGTTAGTGTTGAAGGGGTTATCCCCCTTTTGTGTAGCAGTATTTAGTGGGGATTATATTGAGTGGAGACTATGGCAGTATTTTCAAATTTTGCATTTGAAATTTCAGTAAATTTCTACACATTTATTTTTGTTGTGTTATGACTGGTCACTAATGATGTAAGTTTGACTAAATTGAATATTTCTCTCAGTTTAAGTGTGATATCACTTTATTGAATCGCTGTTACCAGCAGATACAAAATATGAATGACATTGTCCTGCAGTTTATTTAAAAAAATGCTTTCTCTGACTTTGAACCTAAGGGAAAACTGAAGTGATATGTTCAAGGGGTTAAATTTAATTCCATTTCAGCTCTCATTTTAACTGGAAATAATTTTTATGCGATCATTGAGATAAATTAACAGTGGAATTATTAATCCTTTATTGCGAATGATCAGGTTTTCAACATTCAGTTAGTCTTGCTTAACTGGTCAACTGATTTTACTTCCCAGTGTTGGCTCCTAGCATGACGTTACATAACGCTATGTTCAGTATTGAACAATTTCCCATCAATTTCTGCTGGATTTTCAATATCACTATGGGACCTGACAACTTAAGTTTGGGTAACCTGGGATAAAGAGGGCTGTTTTTTTTTTTTTTTTTTTCCTTGCCTTTTGAGAAATGGCGCGAGTAGCAGATTATGTTAAAAACCCCAGGTTTAGCCGCTCGTCTTCCCTTCATCTCTGATGAGGGCAAGTACGCATGTCACTGTGACTGTGTCATGCAGATCGTTCGTTTTGAAGTAAAACATAGAATTAATGTTATATTAACTTGGATTTTGTTAACAAGTTTGGATGATAGTATGAATGTAGTATTACATTTGACAGGCCTGCTGTGGGCAGTCCTCAGATGTCCACAGCTGTATATTAGGCTTTGAACTAGTTTTGTTTTATTTTCATGACAGTTGGGAAGTGGGCTAGACCCCTCACTGCTGATACAGAGCCTGGCTCTACCACATTGGAGAACTCCTCACTGTGAGAAAAATGTGTCGCTTGTTAACTGCTTGTGTGTGGTCACAGGGACTTTGGTCGGAGGGCCAGATAAGAAGCAGATGGCACACATCCAGGAGTCAGTGGGGGAGACGAGCTCTCAGAGTGTGGTAGTGGCAGTGGACAGGTAATGCAGGCTTCTGCTGTTTCTCTCACCCCCACCTCAGCCATAAGCCCACCTGAAGAGTTTCAGTTACAGTTGCACATTGGGGCAACAGGGCTACAGCTTTAATTCAAGTGTATCCTTCTTATTTATTCCACTCTCTATATCGGAGCCAATAGTGTTTTGTTCTTGTACTTAGCGTATATGACCATTTAGTAGCCCGGGCGTTTATTTCGCAAAATCGACTTGGACCCCAGGCGTTTATAAGAACCAGGTGGGTATTTTCAACAGGCCATTATTCATTTTAGCACCGACCTGCACCAGGCCAGTTCAGCTTTCCTACACAGTTATAAACTGACTGAAATTAATCGTTAAATTAACGCATTTTTACTGTAAGTGGAGTCCTGCGCGCATTTAACTGTGGTTTACACTGAACATGCACTGAACTCCGTGGTAAACTTATTGTAAAATTACAGTTAAAATAATTGGCAAAAAGGTGCCAGTTAAATTACCTGGCAAAAAAGGCTTCAGTTTATTCGTTTATTATTATAATTCGCGGAAACTGAAACTGGCGCGGTTTCATTTACATACTTTAGTTTTGAGACTTCTACATTGATCCCAGTTGGGGCAACACGCAATATCATCCTGTTATCCATCGTGTCAGGGCAAAGACGGACTAAAGACCACAAGTAGGTATGAACACTTCAGAATGAAGTTGTTCCGATCTTAATACACAAAGCATACGTATAAATTCATATGTGCATATAACGACTCGTTTCTTCCAGGTATAGACCTGAGTCAGACTCGCAGGCACAGCTGAATGCGAACGCTTTTTCTTTGAACGAAACAAAAACTTAGGTAACCGAGCGATTATATAAAGGGTAAGGCAATTGTTGAGCTTATTTTTTTGCTTTGCCAAATAATAGAGCATAGATATTGTTGATTTACAATTCCTTATTTGTGTCCTTTCTTAAGTACGAAAAGATAAAAAAGAACACGGAAAACAAGTCCCCCCCACCCAAAAAAATTATAATTGTCAACACCCATGTTTACTGTTTACATGCGTCTCATTGGACATTTATACATACGCAGGATAGTTTTTTTATATCTCTGTGCCAAAGACCATCTGCTATTTTCTTTTCCCCCACATCTTTATTGACATCAGATACACATACAGAGACAAACCGAAGCTTGTTTTAGCGTCTGTGTTACCGCAACACGGGGTAACACAGACGTTTATATACAATAGTGCAAATAATCGCCCGGGCGTTTAATTGAACCCCGGGCGTTTAATACGCAAAATGAGGTCGGACCCCTGGCGGCTTTTTGCACACAGGCGCGTATTTGCACGCGGGCGATTATTTGGTCATATACGGTATTTCACAATTATCTCTACATGTCTAATTTTATGACCATAATCACTTCTGCTTTGGATGGCAAAAATGTGCTGCCGAAGAGATGCCAAATCAAAGCCAAACTAATTCCCACTTTCCGAATATCAATGTACACATTCATAGGAACTTATTTTGAAAATCATGCCGACTTTGTTAACAATGGGCTTTTGTGATTCTGTTGTAGAATCTTCACTGGCTCCACCAGGCTGGATGGCAATGCAATAGGTGTGTATGTTAATTTATTTGGTTTCATTGATGTGTTCTTTTTTTCGTATTGCATCTCTATATTCACTGATGTCAGTATAAAATTTTACGTTATGCCTGAATGCATGTGTTGAATGTTGTGACATTTGTCCGTTTTGTGTCATCTGCGAATTAAATGAAACCTACTCAGCTTATTTTCTACTAAGGTCTCTCAGGCAAGTACGATTTTGGGACAGATATGTGCATATTTAATGAGGCTGCTGTATTTTGATTGGTTGATGGTTTCCAGAATGATTAGATTTATGAAACTAATTCAGATAACTTGTAAAGGTCCGTCAGTCAGGTTTGATTTTGGGGCAGATGTATGCATATTTAATGAGGCCGCTGTGTTTTGATTGGCTAATTATTTCCTGACAAGAACCATTGAAGGAATTGGTTTCGGAACAATCACTATTGAAAGAAGAAATGGATTTGAATGAAACTTAATCAGCTTACTTACTCCCAAGCTCTCGCAGGCAGGTTTGATTTGGGGACAGATTCACGATTTAATGAGGCTGTTGTCTTGTGATTGGTAGGTGATTTCCGGAGCATAACTATGATAGAATGATTGGATTTGAGTAATACTTACTCAGCGTACTTTCTACCTTGGTGTCTTGGGCAAGTTCAATTCTGGGACAGATGCACGCATACATAGTGAGGCTGCTGCCTTGTGAATTGGTGATGGTGTGCTGACAATAAATATTGAAAGAATTATAACTCTTGTTACTTACTGGAAAGTCCTAACAGTCAAAAATCTGTTTTGGAGCAGATCCATGCTTATTTAATGAAGCTGCTTCATTTTGATTAGTTCATGGTTTTCTGGACCATACATTCTGAAAGAATGTTTGAAGAATTTGAATGGAACTTCCACTGGGTATTTACTATAAAGTGTAACGGTCATGTAAAGTTCAGGGCCAGGGCCAGGTCCATGCATATTCATTGTGGCTGACATGCTGTGACTGGTTGATGGTTTTCAAATGGTGAATACGTGCGGAACGATAGGACAATTTTCAACAGAGACAAGCTTAGCTTATCATAAAATGAACTTGTACTGTAATAACAGAACAGAAGATTCTATTTGTAGGAATTTGAAATTTCCGATGTTTGCGTTTTAAATAAATTAACAATGTCAGTTCTAGTGTTTGTACTCTTTGTGTTTAACTGAATTTTTTTACAGTGTGTGTAATAAAGAGACCTTATCCTTTATTGCAGTTGACTTTGTGCGCTGGTTGTGCGCGGTGTCGATGGACGAGCTGGCTTCTCCTCATCAGCCACGCATGTTCAGCCTGCAGAAGATTGTGGAGATCTCCTATTACAACATGAACCGCATTCGCCTGCAGTGGTCCCGCATCTGGCAGGTTATTGGAGACCACTTCAACAAGGTTTGTGGACTGCTTCCAGCTGGATCACAGGTCTCACTGCTGTCTGGGTATAAGTAATTCTGGAGGTATTCGTTTACATATGTTATCAATAATGACAATTACCGTTAATGTTTGTTAAAATGCTCTGTTTCAAGCAATCTCTGAAAAATTGTATTGTTTTTACTGACAATGGTTTGTCTTCCATATAACTAGTGCTCCCTTGTGTGCTGTATTGGCACAATGCTGAATGGAAATCTAACTGTTAGGCAGGGCAGCTCTCAGAGACGGCAAGATAAATGGAAAATGTGCAAAACTGGAGAGGATTAGGGAAAGTTTACTTTCAAGTCGTGTGAATTTGTGTTTGTTTTCTTTGTAAATGTGTTCTGCTCCTCCCCAGGTGGGCTGTAACCCCAACAAGGATGTGGCAATCTTTGCAGTGGACTCTCTGCGTCAGTTGTCCATGAAGTTTCTGGAAAAAGGAGAGCTGGCCAACTTCCGTTTTCAGAAGGATTTCCTTCGGCCTTTTGAACACATAATGAAGAAGAACAGGTAGTAATGATGAGAAAGGGTTCTTGCACTTAGATGTTTTATCAGCTAATCTTATTTGAAATTGTGTTAAAATAAATGTGCACTGAAATTTTTGTTCTCACATGCTTATAATGACATCTGACCAGCTGCATCCAGTAAGAGTTTCCGTAGGTAAATTTTATAAACATAACTTTTTTTCTTATTTGCTGAAACTGTCAATGTATACTGACAGTAGCACATGAGACAGATAATCTGTAAAAAAGAAAAAAAAAATGAGGTAGATTTGGCTCCTCCCAGTGCTTCCTGTGGCATTGGCCAGAATCAATTGCACTCAAGCAAAATTGACCAATCAGGGGGACTTTCTAATGCAGCTTGTGCACACGCTGTTCAGCCATTGACTTCTGCGCATGCTTTTTTTGGTTGAAACTCTGGAGCAATATTGTCTATGCCTAGTTCCTCCAGGAACTAAAGTCAACAGTTGGTAACTTTTTTGTGTTTTATTTGGTAAAAATTTCATTATAGCCTTTCAGTAATTGGAGTGGTCTGAGACTAAATTAGGATGTCTGTGTGGTGGACCTTGTCAGTGAAATTCCAGAGACTCAAAATCTCTCCGTCTGCGCTCCAGCCTGGTGAAGCCATCTTACCTCCTTTGTCAACAACTGCATAACTGTTATAGCTAATGTTACCTGCAGGAAAAAATACCAAAGACACAAGCAGAAAAGCGATCAACCATGAAGGAGGTTTCAGGCCCGTAGCTAGCCTAGTGGAAGGGGGGTTCTTTTATCCAACAAGTGGATCCCTTTGCAGTTCTTTTCCCATTTTTTTATTTTATTATTTTGAGCTTCAAATATTGAATTCCTGCATTCTGGTGACTTTTAATACACCAATTTGTGTAGGATTAGCTTGTTGACTGCCATCTTAATTAGCCAAGCTTTTATGATGAACCAGATTTTTCCCATGAACGCACACGCAAACAGGCACACGCACTCACACACACGTGAATGGAGTGGTGACACAGAGGAACACAGGGCACCAGATCAACTTTCATAGTGAGGGTACCAAAACCGGGAAGGGAAGTCTTTATCAAGAATGTAAAATGTAGTTACATTGTAGTGGCATAGGCAGATTGAGATAACAGTCCCTGGTTTCTGGATGCATAAATAGCTCTGCTCGGTGCCCACCACACATGTAGGCAACAACTAAGGCCAACAGCCTATTAACACATCCATTTTTACCTGCAACTCAACAGGATCTACAGCACAGGAGCAGCCAAGCATCAAAGCCAGCAGCATATTAACATGAAAGAATTTACCTGTATGTCAACCATACAGGATTTACCAAGTGGCGGTACACTCACAGCCAAAAGCACATGAACAAAATACATCACTCTCAACCACAAAAAAACATTAACGATAATATCTGCATCAAACACCCCTTAACAATTGGTCATCAAATCATGACATATCCTGAACCAGGACATAGTAGTGCACATTATACTGCAAGTAGTTCTGATCATGCAATCTGATTGATCAACAAGACATTTAGAGTCTTCACTACAAATATTACTCCTCCATGTCTATGACAACGGTGTAGTCAGACTGCCTCAGCTATGGCAAGAAAATGCCACAATATTGAGACAAAATGGGTGGGTTTCTTGGTAAATATTTATGAGCACACGGGAAGTAAATGAAGTAATAAATCTGAGTTTGTTTATTTGTTTTTTTTTTTGTTTGGGGGCGGGGGGGGGTTCTCCTTTATTGGACAGTATTTAGTGGAGAGAGACGTGGGACAAGAATGGGGATGACATGCAGCAAACAGGCACAAGCCGGAATTGAACCCGGGCTGCCGCGGGAAGGACACAGCTTTTTTGTGGTGCGCGCGCTTAGACCGATGTGCCACCGTGGTGCCCCTTTTTTTTTTTCTGTATTGACTTTGATAATCTTCTGCCAAACCACTGAAGGGATCAATGTGATATTTGGTGAGATGTACTGGTTATAAATTGTTCGATTGATAAAAATCGGTATAGGTGACACTATTGCAAACAAATGGTCATAACTCCTGTACCATTTGTCTGATCAACTTGAAATTTTGCATGCTTCATGTTAGTCAGGGTTGGTATGAAAATCTATAAGAACAAATTGAAAAATGAAACATGGCCAACATCAGCCAATCAAATTTTTGCCGGCGGTGTTCGCGTTAACTTTGATATTCTTCAGCCAAACCACTGAAGGGATTAAGTTGAAATTTGGTGGGGAGGTACATGCAGATGTACAGATTATAAATAGTTCGTCTGGTATAAATGCTGCCATAGGTGCCACTGTAGCAAACAAATGGTCATAACTCCTCAACCATTTGTCCGATGAACTTAAAATTTTGCATTCTTCAAGTTAGTCACGGTTGCTATGAAAATCAGTAAGAACAAATTGATAAATTAAGCAGCATGGCCAACATCAGCCAATCAAATCTTCGGTGTCTGTGTCAGCGTCTGTGTTAACTTTTATCTTCTTCTGCCAAATCAATGAAGGGATCAAGCTGGAATTTGGTGGGGTGGTACATATGGATGTACAGATTATAAATAGTTTGATTGATGTAAATGCGTCCATATGTGGCGCTATTGCCTACAAATGATTGTAACTCCTAAACCATTCGTCCGATCAACTTGAAATTTTGCATGCTTCACGTTAGTCACGGTTGCTATGAAAATCTTTAAGAACAAAGTGGTGAATGAAACAATATGGCCAACATCAGCCAATCAAATTTCAGTAGCCCTTATACTCACTTTAGCTGTAACCTGTCATCATCAAACTTTATATTCTTGTTGAAGAGCCATGTGGAAAAGAGCCATTTGTATTAAAATTACTTCGATTGGCCATATGGCAGCACCAAAGAAAGGTACGATATGTCTACAGGGTCCTCGCCAGCGTAATAACAGCATAACGGCTGCCTGAAAAAAATTACGCTGCTGTTTGGGCCATTACGTCATTTTCACGGGTGTGTAACGGGAAAATGATCAATTTTCTCAGTTGATTGTACCTTGCTAACTTACATGTATTCAGGCTAATATTCAGCAGCCAGCGCCACTGCTGAGTTTTTGCATCTATCTACGTGTGTTTGTTTGCTTCCTGTGTGGGTTATCTAGGTTAATATACACCAATAGGCAGTTCAAGATCGGCTCCGTCATACTTGTGCCACTACCAAGAATTTCTCATTGCCCTCGTAGCTTTGTTGTCTCTTCATGAATATTACCCATTAACGCGGGAAACGTGCATTTTTGTGCGTTTGAGAAACCACGAAGGCTTGCACACAAGAAATGCCTTGTTTACACAGCACTGGTTGAGTGTGTTGACCTGGGGATTCCCCAGTTAACTGACATAATATTTTAACCAATCAGTAATGTCCTTTCTAAAGGTTTAGGATTATTGGTTTGGGTGGTATGTATTTTAGAGTGATTCTTATTTGATGATCAATCCTGAATCCTCGCCACGCCTCAAGATTTCCAGTACCGTTCCCGTTTCTTTGTTCATTTTCTAATTTTGCTTATCTTTCTATATTGAACATTTTTGTGAAAATTTACGTTAGGGGTTCTTGTTCAAATCTCATCACATCGTGTTGAGAGATTATACCCGCTAATAATATTTAGGTAAGATTGATGTTCTGTTGTTATGTGTTCTGTGACCGACTGGCTTGCATCGTATTGCGTAGTGAATTGTGTTACGGTACGTGCTTGTACCTCAGTTTGGATTGTGCTCAATGTCTTTCGTCATCTGATAGAAGTGAGAACGATCATGAAACTTGGTATACAATATTACTGTATTCAAAGATGAAATCATTTACTCAATAAAGAAATAAGTGAGTCAAATGACGTCTCAACCGTGATGCAGACCTGAGATCTTGTGCTCGCTCATGGACTTACCCCAAAACTATCTAAATTCAATTTAATATTAGTTTTTGCTATCAAACTCAATGATGACTTCCACCCCAAACAACCCTGCTCCCAAAAGAGAGCTCGGAAGGTCACCGCAGAAGAAAAAAAACTCAAGGGAACAACTTCAATATCCACAGACGACCTTGATGCAGCCGTTTTGAGGGGAGTTAGCCAGGCACTTTTGGAACAATAACGAAATTTCGATGCCTCCGTTGCCTTGGCCGTCAAGGATGCACTTGAATCTGTGCTCACGCCCCAACTAATGTCTTTGAAAGAGGAGGTATCTTTTGCCAATGAAGCTATACATAAACTAGCCACCGAACTAGACCACCATGCTAGCAAAGCACAACGAACACAAGGTACAGTAGATTCCCTTCAGGCAGCAGTTGGCTCCAACAAACATGACCTCGACGATATTACAATCAAACTGATTCGCCTCCAAAACAGTTTGACTGAGATGCAGGACAGAAGCAGAAGAAACAGTCTCAGACTGGTCAACCTCCCTGAATCAGCAGAGGGCTCAGATCCAGTGGGCTTTCTACAATCCAAATTACCCAAATGGATACCATCTCTAGCTGGCCGTATCATCGAAATCGACTGCTGCCACCGTACATATGACCCCAACTTTGGGAAGGCTGGATTGGGTGAGAAACCCAGAACCATCATTTTCCGCCTGCTGATATACTCCGATCGACAAGCTATCCTGAAGGGAGCGCGCAAGGCCCAACCAACTAAGTATAACCAGGCGAGTCTACTCTTTTTCCCGGATTACAGTCCTCCAACTGCTGCTAAAAGAAGAGGATTCAACCCTGTGATTAAAAAGTTCAAGACCGCTGGACTGAACTCGTTCCTTTTATACCCTGCAACACTCAAGGTGGAATTCAAAGGATGCCAACTAACTTTCAGTTCTCCGGTCGATGCAGATGACTTTTTGCAGACAGCGGACATTAACGCATCGGTTGCTCCAGTCATCACCAGGAATCCGTTCCAGCCGCTGGACATCACTTCCAAGAAAAATCACCAAACCAAAGCCCCACCGTGAAGACCCAAGATAACGACGTGAACGCCACTTCTAGCTCTGCTGCACTGCTTATGGACATGTAATTCACTTGCTTGATCAATGGCCAATACGCCAAAGTGGGTAAATATAAGTATTAATGTGCATGCTCTGATTATTAATGTGAAGCAACTTCCCTGTTTATTTTATGGGAGCCTATATGTGTTGTGTTAGCCAATACTGAATGCTATCTTAGCATGTTGCCAGTGTTTTGGGGGGGGGGGGTCTTATAGCGAGTAGGACCCGTCTTGCGTTGTGGTTGAAAGCCACGGACCTACGTGGTTTTGTGTTTAGCGGAGCCTGATGGATCGTTAAGCGTCCTCGCAGCTTGCGAATGTTCGTCGTACATAGTTTCCCTTACCCCCTCCTGGTTTTATTTGGGCACACGATATTGGTTTTGTTTGGCACATTGCATGATATTTTGCATGAGACTAGAGAAAGAAACTATGAGGCTACAGTCAAACCGTAGCATATATTTTTGTTTTCTGACAGGCAACTTTGCAACTTTTTTCAGTATTGTTTTTTCACTCCCCCTCGATTTACTAAAATGGAAGATCTTTCCATAATGACATGGAATGTGAATGGTTTAAATTCCCCCATCAAAAGAATTAGGTGTCTAGAGTTTCTACACCATAAAAAAGTGTCAATAGCCATCATTCAGGAGACACATCGGAAGATTTCTGATGTGCATCGTTTCCAAAACAGGCATTATAAAATTGTAGCCCATTCATGCGCTGAAAACAAAACAAAGGCTGTGCTTATTTTAGTTGCGAGGAGGCGCCAACTGGCTGTACATCACACTTTCAGTGATGATCTTGCCCGCTTTACATTGGCTGTTGTCACTCTATGTCAGGCTGAACTGGTGATAGCTGCAGTCTATGCACCTATCAACTTTGAACCTAGCTTTCTCAATATGATCCGTGATAAACTTAGAGACGCCAGAGTCTAACCTGCTTGTTGGGGGGGACTTTAATTACACCATGAATGACATTGACAGAACTTCTCCTTCCACTGACTTACATTCTGCTGCAGCACTTAAAAATGTTATATCTGACTTGAACCTCATAGATACTATATGGCGATTTCATAATGAGTCAAACAGGAATTTATACTTTCATTTCTAACAGACATAAGTCTTTTTCGCGCATTGATTACTTATTTTTGAGTCAGTCTTTAATTCACAAAGCTCAACCAGACATCTTGCCTATTCTACTGTCTGACCATGCTCCAGTACTGTGTGAGATATACTTGACAGGCATACCCAAAAGAGCCACCAGGTGGCGCTTCAATGACTCATTATTGCTAGATAAGAATTTTGAAGCCCAGATTAATCTAAAACTGAATGAATTTCTGGAGATAAATGAGGACCAACGTGACAATCCACTGGTCCTGTGGGAAACCACAAAATGCTTCATAAGAGGCTTCTGTATTTCGTATTCTTCCAATTTGAACAAAATTAGAAATATGAAATATGTAGAATTGGATTCAAAAATAAAAACTTTCGACTTAGAGCAAAAACAAAACCCAACAGAGAGTAGAGCCAGAACAATTGCAGCCTTGCAATCTGAATATAGAACACATAGTTTGGAAAAAGCGGAATTCACACTTCAACACACTAGACAAAGATACGATTCTGAAGGAGAGAGACCCAGCCACCTGCTAGCCCTAAGCCTTAGGGAAAATGAGTCTAAGTCAAATATATATGCCATCAGAGATAGATGTGGCTCAGTCTTTACAGAACCTACAGCTGTTATTGAGGTCCTGAAGAATTTTTATGCAGATCTCTACACATCAGAAGTTACTTGGGACCACACAGACAACAACGACTTCTTTCATGAACTTGATTTACCAAGTCTTTCTACCGATGAAAGGAAAAATTTAGATGCTCCGCTTACGCTAGAAGAACTCAGCTCTGCCATCAGATCTCTTAACAGAGGGAAGGCGCCAGGCCTAGATTGCTTGCCACCTGAACTGTTTAGTTTCATTTGGGATACTGTAGGTCCCCTTCTTTTAAACTCAATTAACTATGCCCTGGAGACAGGGCAATTCATAGGGATCAAAATACAGCCTTTATCTCTCTATTATTAAAGAAAGGAAAAGACCCACTTGATTGTGCTAGCTTTAGACCCATTTCCTTGATTTGCTGTGATGTCAAAGTATTTGCCAAAGTGCTTGTACGCAGGCTGGAGGGATGTTTAAGCAAGCTAATTGGCTAGGATCAGACTGGCTTTATCAGTGGGCGCTCAGCTGCAGACAATATACGTAGGCTCTTACACATTATTGATTCTGCTCAGACCTCCCCTGAACCTAATGCACTCTTTTCACTTAATACCATGAAAGCTTTTGATAGACTTGAATGGAATTATATGTGGGCTGTATTAGAGAATTTTGGCTTTGGGCCCAAATTTATTTGGATGCTGAAGACTCTGTATACATATCCAAGTGCTTGCGTAATGACAGGAGCTAAAATTTCCTCTCCATTTCTGCTAGAAAGAGGAACACGTCAATGGTGTCCTCTCTCACCTTTGCTTTTTTGTCTTTGTCTTGAGTCCTTAGCACAGATGATCAGGCAAAGTAGGCGTATAAATCCTGTGAGACTGTACGACAGGAACTATCACATATCTCTCTTTGCCAATGATATACTCCTTTTTCTATCTAATGTTGTCTCCTCAGTACCTAAAGTTTTCAACTGTTTGATCACTTGAGTAGCCTCTCAGGGTACATGATAAACTGGGACAAGTCGGTTTTAATGCTGCTCAACAAAAAGAGGAATTCGGTCAAGGTCCCTCCATCCATTCCTGTCAGGGACTCTTTCACCTATCTAGGCATTCACATTCACCCGACAACCACACAAATAGTGAAGGAAAATTTTGTCAAAGTTCTGAAACACATACAGGCAGATATCCAGAGATGGAATAGACTGCCTATATCTCCACAAGGAAGAGTACATATTGTCAAAATTAACATTCTACCGCATATTAACTTTTATTTTTTATGATCCCTTTACCACCTCCCCCAAATTACTATAAAGATATTCACTCATCAACCTCTATATTTATTTGGAGTGGTAAGCACCCAAGAATTAAATTAACCACATTACAGCGACCCAAACTATTTGGAGGCCTTGCCCTACCAAATTTCCAATTCTATCACTGGGCTTTTCAAATAAGAGCTCTATATACATGGATTGACTCAAGGTCAAAAGTACCCTGGAGATCTATTGAGGAAGCTATGATGAAGCCTCAAAAGTTATGTGACTTGCTCTTTACCGGCGCTGGCAAATCCAAACTGAATTTTAGGCTGGCTAGCGTAATTACACACTCTCTGAACATCTGGAAACAGGCAGAGAAACTCATGAATGCCCAGTCTCTTTTCAGCGCACAGACACCTATCTGGCACAATTTTAATTTCTTGATAAGGGGGAAGCCATTCCAGAACTCAAAGTGGGCCTCTCAAGACATAAGCACTTTAGGTGACCTATATGATGATAATGGTTTATGTTCTTTACAGCACCTCCAAAGCACCTTCCATTTACCTGCTTCATCATATTTTGTATTTCTTCAGTTAAGGTCTGCACACAAAGCATATGGTGTCCCATGGCACTCTCCACCAAGAACCCATCCAATGTTAGAATGGGTTAAGCCCTCTTACAGTCTAAGGGGCAGAGTGTCCGTTATTTATAATGCATTGTCACACAAATCTGCCCAACACTTATCCATAGAGAAATTATGGGAGAGGGAACTTTCCACATATAGTCTGGACATAGATTGGGATACAGTTTGGTTTAACCTGTGTCAAAGTTCAAAAATGTAGCCCACCAGCTAATTCACTATAAAACAATACACAGGGCCTATGCAACACCACATGGGAAATTTCTGATGAAACGAATTCCTGATTACATCTGCAATATCTGTAACAGTCTACCAGGCACCTTTATGCAAATGTTTTGGGAATGCCCCATAATCACAGATTTGTGGCTATTTGTAGTGGGTGAGTTGTCTAAACTGCTTGATATTCATATCCCAGAAACACCACACCTTTGTCTGCTGGAATGGTGACTCTGAACTTGAATATACTATAATTTAAAGGAAAATGTTGTTGGCAGGTTTTACAGCAGCCGAAAAAGTTATCCTACAATTATGGATCAATCCCCAGCTACCACATAGGAGGTTGTGGTTGAATCATCCAGATAACATTGTGAACATAGAACATCATACTGCCTGAGTAAATAAAGCCAAGAAGTCCACTTTACAAAAATGGAGAGTATTCTTGTACAAAATCCAAAATTTATGGTCATCACCTGTGGAGCAAGTTGATTTGTAGCACAACTCTATTTTGTTGTTTCTTTTGTTTCTCTCTAAATGTTTCTTACTTTGGATCAAAACTTTCAGTCCTATACAGACTCAATGTATGGACTTAGTTTTGATACTTTCATGCATAATGTAACCATGTGCCCCCCCGCTGTAAAAAAGTCAATATAATGTTGATCACAAAAAAAAAGAAATAAGCTTCCTCTATTCTACGTACCCTGGCTTCTCAGACTGGTGAGACGAAACATGACCATAAAACAAAATGTTAGCTCATCTTCCTGCACAGATCTGCACAGAATTGAGTACTTTGTACAGGCAAAAACAAAACAACTCAGCTTGCCAATTGAGACTAACAAACAAAAAAAGAGCGGGAATTCTTGGTGACCTTGTTACTTGCATTCCACTACAAGTCGATGTTGTACCGCAAAAACACGTCCTGTAATCAGTTCATACTCTTGCCGCAGACCCTAACATATATTTTTATTGGTTAGAGACAATTACAGGGACAATGTTCTTTCCTTTTTCATTGTTTTGAATATAAGCTAAACCAGAATATTATAGGTACATTAAATTGGAAAATACCCTCAAGACGGCATACATATTGTGATCTTTAATATTACAAATTTTTAGAAGAGTTTATAGTAGATAGATGCCTGAATGCTAGTTTTGGAAACTTATCTGTATACAGGTATTAGGCACAGGGGAGGGGTCATTATAATAAGTTTTCAATATAACAATTATTTTAGACTTACAAAATATAAGGATGGAAATACACATCCCTCACATGAAGTTCCCCTTCATGTGAATGCACAAAATTATTCGTGGCACCGTCGTCGATGGGTTAAATCATGGCATTCTGACAAGGAATTCCAACTGGCATATTTGGTAGATATGATTGCGCGCACATGAAGACTGTGCCCTCGTGACTTTTTCCATGGAAAATCAACGATGGTCGGTCATTGGCCAGTATATAGGTCACAGTTCATGCAGTTACCTAAATGTCAGTGCGCGTGGCCTTAAAGCACTAGTCCTTGATGTTCACACCTGTTCGACGTTGTGAGGGTAAACATAATCATTTACATGTAACTGTTTTAGTTTCTACAAATCTTGTTGTTAGCTCATTATTTTGAGAGTTATTTTGAGCTTAAGTACCTAATTTACCAGTATTTTGGAAACATGGTGTCTAAAAGGTAAAAATATCATGGTCTAATTAAGTTAATTCCAGGACTATTTAGTATATTCAGATTGCCAAAAACGGACTTTGATAAGCCCATAGTGCAACAGCTTCAGGGGGGCTTTGCCCTCATGGACCTCCCCTGTGGGAGGTCACACACTTACGCCATACACAGTATTTCTCACGCAAAAAAAATGATTAAAACGAAAACAATTTCGAACAGCAGGCCTATATGCGCAGCAGCATCGCTATAATTGTAGAAACTGGCAGGAATCAAACACGTCTCCCCTGGAGTTCTCGGCTTGCCATCTGCCTGCCAATCAAAAGAAGGAAAGGGGCTATACAATAGCCAATCAGATAATAGCACTATCGTATCTGGGTAAGATTTAGGGCAACAACCAATGAAAAAAAAAAAACACCGTTATCCTGGAATTATTTATGTGATCCTGCTACAACAACGTTCTGAAAGCTGCATTATTCTTTCACCCACTGTGGAAAACGAGAGTATCATGCACCAAATTTTGCGATCACACAGCTTGAAAGACAGCGTAGTGGGCCAAGACAGGTATTTTTTCAGGTGACAGCGTAGCGGCCCGCTACGCTGAAATATGCTGGCGAGAAGGATGGGGGTGCTCTGACTGATCGAATGAAGCATTGAATAACCCCCCCAACACACACATATGGACCCGAGATGCAACAAATGTGGTTTAATAATGCACTCTCCTCAGAGGCTTAGCTATAGGCAATTGTTCCATGACAAAAATGGTAACTTAGAAATAAAATATATCAGAACATTTCTAAAGTGTTTTTAATTCAAACGCTGAGGCACAGAATACATGTGACAAACATGCACTCGTTATGAAAGAGACGAATGCATAACGCAAAGCCTACTGTGGCCAAACTAGAAAATGATGAAATAAAACTTTTTCCAAACAAGCTCATCGAGCAAAATAACTCATTTACGTTTTATATATATATATATATATATTTGTTGTTACGCATATGTAACCAATTTAGAAGCCGACGATCATGTTGACTCTGCTGTCATGAACTTCAGCGCCTTTTTAAGACTCCAGTATCTGGAAAGCATCCGCAAACTCCTAGTTAATGTGCTAAATTTGCCGCGGTGTGACATTGTCATTTTAGCTGTTTCACGCACATTATTGCTAAGTTCCCAATCTTCTGTAATCAGATGGGCTGGTACAGTCATATAAGCTTCAATTTGTTGGGTTGTACAAATATCTATTGTAAAGCCTATAACCGAGTTTTTAGCTTACCACCCCTATGTAGCCTAGATTTGTGTTAGAGACCTATAGGAAGTCATATTTGAACTTTCATTTGGTGACCTTGGTATTGACCTTCGAAGGTCAAATGTAACCTTGTGAAAATTCAATGAGTTGTATTGCTAAAATGGTCACAGTTGGAGCCTAGGTGTGTGTGTTACAGACATCTAGGAAGTCACATATGAACTTTCATTTGGTAACATTCAACTTGACTGTCAGTGACCTTCGAGGGTCAAACTCGACAGTGAAATTACAATGCCTTGTATCACCAAAATGGTCACAGATGGAGCCAAGGTTTGTATAGAGACATATAGAAAGCCATACAGCGCCCTCCATAATTATTGGCACCCCTGGTTAAGATGTGTTAAAAGCCTTAAAATAAATTCAATTTTTATTGCAGAAGCATACTCTCACACTGAAAATTGTAGAAAAATGTAACCTTCAACTCAAGTGAATTTTAAGGAAAAAAAAAAAATCCCTGACTAAGAAATAATTATTTTTCATAAAATCACCTGTTCCACAATTATTGGTACCCCTAACAATTCCTAGGAAATAAATGTAATTGAAGTATTTCTGTCATTTCTACAGTAGTTTACAAAGTTGATCAGAGTATCTAGGAACATTTAATTAATAATTCATCACTTCCTGTTTCCCTGGGGTATAAATATGGCGTGACACAGAGGCCATTTCTCTTATCCACTCTTCAACATGGGAAAGACAAAGGAACACACCATTCAAGTAAGGCAGATGTGTGTCGACCTTCACAAGTCAGGCAATGGCTACAAGAAAATAGCCACTCGCCTGCACCTGCCCATATCTACTGTCAGAGGAATCATTAAGAAGTTTAAAACAACTGGAACAGTGGTGAACAAGCCTGGACGAGGACGCAAGGTTATTTTGCCACCACGCACAGTGAGGAGGATGGTAAGAGAAATAAAAAGTTCTCCAAAGCTCACTGTTAAAGAATTGCAACAAATGGTAGCATCTTGGGGTCACAAAGTCTCCAAAACAACCAGCAGGCGCTATCTACATGCCAACAAGCTGTTTGGGAGGCATGCACAGAAAAAACCTTTTCTCACTCACAATCATGAACGCAAACGTCTGGAGTTCGCTAAGCGGTACTGGGACTTCAACTGGGACCGTGTGCTTTGGTCAGATGAGACCGAGATAGAGCTTTTTGGCAACAAACACTCTAAGTGGGTCTGGCGGAACACAAAAGATGAGTATGCAGAAAAGCACCTCATGCCCACTGTGAAGTATGGGGGAGGATCGGTGATGCTGTGGGCCTGTTTCTCTTCCAGAGGCCCTGGGAACCTTGTTAGGGTGCATGGCATCATGAACGCTTTGAAATACCAGGACATTTTAAATCAAAATCTGGTGGCCTCTGCCCAAAAGCTGAAGATGGGTCGTCACTGGGTCTTTCAGCAAGATAATGACCCTAAACATGTGGCCAAATCTACACAGAAATGGTTCACCAGACACAGAATCAAGCTCCTCCCATGGCCATCTCAGTCCCCAGACCTCAACCCCATTGAAAACCTGTGGAGGAGCTGAAGAGGAGAGTGCAGAGGAGAGGACCCAGGTCGCTGGATGATTTAGAGAGATTGTGCAAAGAGGAATGGTCGAAGATCCCTCTTTCTGTATTCTCCCATCTTGTGAAACATTATAGGAGAAGATTAGGTGTTGTTTTGTTGGCAAAAGGGGGTTGTACAAAGTATTAACATCAGGGGTGCTAAAAATTGTGGCACACATGATTTGATGTAAAAGAATTATTTCTTAATGTGGGATTTTTTCCCACTGAATAAATGCACTTGAATTAAACGTTGGATTTTCCTCTTTTTTTCATTGCAGTCCTATATTATTTAGAAAAAAACTGAATTTATTAGAAGCTAAAGAACACATCTTAACCAAGGGTTCCAATAATTATGAAAGGCAGTGTATCAGTGGCGGCTGGTGAACTGGAGATAGGGGAGGCTCAAACTCATCCCTTGAAAATAATGATTGGTCATGACCTGTTTTCAATTATTCATTTAAATTACCATTACAAAAGCTCCGAAAACTCTCAACATTACCATGTGTGGTCAGTTTTCATTAATAACACACACCTGTCAACTCTCACGCATTCCGCGTAAATTTTAGTGGTATATTTACGTTCCCCTGCTGTAGTCATCAATTATTCAATCAACGCATGTGCAAGTGATTCTCGCGCGGAATTGAAGTCCTTGTGCATAGAGGTTTATCAGTTTCACCTGCGTTCTGACTCCGGACTTCTCACGCTTTTCTTTACTCAGGGGTTGGAAGCAATGCATTTGTTTCATTATTGTTTAAATAGTTTAAATGAAATAAGATCATTTGAAACGTCTTTATGCAATTACATTGCTTCCAATGATCTTATTTCATTTAACCTTTAGCATGCTAAGTTAATTTAAGCCTATTGCATGCTGGCGGCTGAGTTCTGGATCAGAGTAATATAGCCTGCAACTGGCTTATTTTCAAGACTGATCCAGATATCACACCTACTGATTCTAAGTTTATAACTAAGTTTATAACTAGATTGTTACTTGTTCAATCTTTGCCAAATTTGAACTATATGTTGTTTGTGTGTGTGTACACATGTACATTTGAAGGTTAGGTTACAGAAACCCAGGAGCAGCCTTTGATAACCCAGTCGAGGAGCACTGGGGAACATGTACATGTACTTATGCATATAAATATTTACATGTATATTTTATTGGCTTTATTTACACATGTACATCTACTGGTGCAGTACTGGAGTGCACTGTGTCTGGTAGTTCACCATGGTGTGATACCGCTCAAAGTGCGGAACCGGACACAGTGGCTTCTCACATTTTCGACAGATGTACTGAGTCTGGTGCCCTGCTGGAGCAAACGTGGCAGTAGGGAAAAGATCTTTTTCCGTTGCTGGTTTTGGAAGGGTTCAGGGCAGGGTAATGGACACCGCCGATGACCCGATCTGGTGGGTCCAGAGCAGGGCGGCCATGTCCAAGTGGCCTGTCCCGCTGGTAGCCATGCAGCAACCCATGGACGATGGCCAGCCTAAACTGTTCTGCCTCCACCCGCCTGTCTTGGCGTGCCTTCCAGATGACTAAGGCATTACAGAAGCAAACTTCCAAAAGGTAGAAATATACTTTCTTCCACCATTTAGTGCACTGTTGCAAAACCTTATAGAAAGTCATCGCCTTGTCGGCTCTGTCGATTCCGCCCATGTGTTGGGAATCGCCTGGATTGCAGCTGGCTTGTCGACTAGTCGGACATTGCTCCTGTCACACTTCGACCTCACATGTTTGACATAGGTGACAGCGTTATGAGCTGTCGTGATGAGACTAACGGGCCTCTTGTCGAACCAAACTATGTACAGGATGTTCCCGTCACGAAACGTTACTGGCAGATCTCTAGCTTTTGGCTTTGCCTACTTGATTTCATCGGGCACATTCTGGCGATTTACACGTAACGTGCCGCATGCTGCCATCTGATATTCTTCTAATTTGCCAAACAGATTCGGGGACGAAAAAAAATTGTCCATGTATAGAACATGTCCGTAACCGTTCAGGGAATCAGCCAGATCACAAACAACACTGTGTGCTACAGGAATATCCGTTGGGTTCGCCGCTTCTTTCCCGAGATACAGGCGCCAGTTGAACTTGTATCCAGTTCTGGAATCCGCAAGTGCCCACGCTTTCAAGCCCCACTTGTTCGGTTTAGCCGGCATATACTGCATAAGGGAAGTGCGCCCCTTGAATGGGATCATAGGCTCATTGATGGATATCTCCTTGCCTGGTTGAAAATACTCCTGCCAAAGTGGAACCAACTTCTCAACCAAGGGGCGTATTTTGAACGCCTTGTCATGATCCGGGTGATCCCTTGGCACGGCGTCATCATTGTTGACCAGATGGAAGAAAGACAGAATGTTGAGGAATCTGTCTCTTGGCATGATATCACGAAAACCCTTCATTTCAGTCAATGGGTCCGTGGACCAGTACAGCGGATAGCTGGAACGCTTGCTGATGCCAGTCAGTAGCAGGACAGCAGTGAATGTTTTCATTTCCCCAAACGTAACATCAGTCCATTTTTGCTGTCTGGCATGTTCTGGTAAGTTTCGGTTATCCAAATACTGTTGGGCATACCTGTTGGTTTCTGTTACCATATGGTTGAACAGGTCATCCGTAAAAAACTTACAGAAAATGTCAGCTTCACTGGCATCATCAGGGATGTTACGAGGTCCTGACACTCGAACGAAATCTGTCAACCAGGGATGATCGTACGCATCGGGGACATTGTTGACATTCGCTTCCCGATCGTCTTCTTCTGATTCAGAATCAGAAATATCCAACAAACCAGCCTGGTTATCCCTCCTGGCATCAACTGCTTCGATTTCAGCAGCATTGAAACCGAGAAACTCATCTTCTGAATCAGAATCGGCAAAAAACTTGTGCCAATCTTGAATGTTTTGACGATTCGCCATGTTTGACTCTGAAAAATGTAAGGTGGTCTGAAAACTGGATCTTTTCCACGGAAATAACCCAGAATTACAGACCTCAACCACTCAAAACAAGCCATTACGATGACGCAATGGAGTTTCTCATATTCTGACGTAAGAATGACTAATATTGGCCATGTGATCATTGGTTCATTAATTATTTATGAGGGAGGGCATTCCTAAACACAGTTGTTCTTGTTGAGCGATCTTGCCAGCAGTCGGAACAGATATTAACAAACCTGGCGAATGCGGTCGCCGGCAGTTGCACAGAATAAGGAATATATGGGCGAGTACGGTCGACGCAGTTGCACAGAATAAGGAATACATGGGCGAGTACGGTCACCGGGAGCACGCTAAAGGTTAAACAGTTTAAACGATCATGAAACACGCATTTCTTCCAACCCCTGAGTAAAGAAAAGCGTGAGAAGTCCGGAGTCGTAATCGGTATGCTTTATAAATGAAAACTGGCCACACCTGATAATGTTGGGAGTTTCTGTATTGGTAATTTAAATGAATGATTGAACACAGGTCGTGACCAATCTTTCTTTTCTAGGGATTGTTTGAGCCTCCTCTGTTGCCAGTTCGCGAGCCGCCACTGATAAATATATGTAGAGATTCAATCACCATAAAACATTCTTGCAGAGATGGATGAGGGTCTCGAAGGAGTAAAAAAATATCATCTGCATAAAGGATAGTTTTGTGTTCAACATTGGAAATGTGAATACCTTTAATATTGCCATTTTGTCTTATTGCTGCTGCAAGAGGTTTGATGAATATTGCAAAGAGGGATGGAGAGAGAGGACATCCTTACCTGGTTCCATTGTGCAAAGTTAACTTTTGTGAAATCAACCTGTTAGTAATGGCAGTGGCCATTGGTCATGTGTAAAGCACCTTAATCCAATTAATAAATGACTCCCAAATCCGAATATCTGTAAAGCTGCAAATAGGAATTTCCAATTAACCTTATCAAATACTTTCTCTGCATCGATCAACAGGATCAGTGTATTTGATTTTTGCTGATCGGAAAGCTGTATTAGGCTGAATAGTTTGCGAGTGTTAATAGATGATTGTCTTCCTTTGATAAAACCTGTCTGATCTGGGTGTATGAGCAATGGTATGACTCTTTCCATTCTGGCTTATGATTTTTGTCGTCACCTGCGTGTCTGCCTGTCGTCTGTCATCTGTCCAAGACTTTGTCCGGGTCAGTACTCAGCAAAAAATGATCGCAGCTTCACCAAATTTGGTTTGGTAACTCACTATGACCCATAGATGTGCGACATCAGGTTTTTTGCTGGATTTGATTTTTGACCTTAGCGCTGTGACCTTGATCATGGAAATCTTGTACGGGTCAGAACTCAGCAACTAATGATCGCAGCTTCACCAAATTTGGTTTGGTAACTCACTATGACCCATACATGTGCAACATCAGGTTTTTTGCTGGATTTGATTTTTGACCTTAGCGCTGTGACCTTGATCATGGAAATCTTGTACGGGTCAGAACTCAGCAACTAATGATTGCAGCTTCACCAAATTTGGTATTGTTACTCCCTATGACCCATAGATGTGCAACATCAGGTTTTTTGCTGGATTTGATTTTTGACCTTAGCGCTGTGACCTTGATCATGGAAATCTTGTCCGGGTCAGAACTCAGCAACTAATGATTGCAGCTTCACCAAATTTGGTATGGTAACTCACTATGACCCAAAGATGCGCAACGTCAGGTTTTTTGCTGGATTTGACCTTTGACCTTAGCGCTGTGACCTTGATCATGGAAATCTTGTCCAGGTCAGAACTCAGCAACTAATGATTGCAGCTTCACCAAATTTGGTATGGTAACTCACTATGACCCATAGATGTGCAACATCAGGTTTTTTTCTGGATTTGATTTTTGACCTTAGCGCTGTGATATTGATCATGGAAATCTTGTACGGGTCAGAACTCAGCAACTAATGATTGCAGCTTCACCAAATTTGGTATTGTTACTCACTATGACCCATAGATGTGCAACATCAGGTTTTTTGCTGGATTTGACCTTTGACCTTATCGCTGTGACCCTCATTGTGGAAATCTTGTCCGGCCAAGTACAAGTAACTATTGGTCGTAGCTTCGTCACATTTGGTGTGGTAACTCACAGTGACCCATAGATGTGCAACGTCAGGTTTTTGGCTGGATTTGACCTTTGACCTTAGCGCTGTGACCTTGATGCAGGAAATCTTGTTCAGACCAGCACTCAGTAAATATTGATCATAGCTTCACCAAATTTGGTATGGTAACTCACTGTGACCCATAGATGTGCAATGCCAGGGTTTTGGCTGGATTTGACCTTGACCCTAGCGCTGTAACCTTCATCGTGGAAATCTTGTCTGGCCCAGTGCTCAGTAACTATTGATGGCAGCTTCGTCAATTTTCTGTGACCCATAGATGCGCACTGGCCGAGGGGTATTCAGCAATGCGTTATGTTTATATCTGAATTGATTAGGGATAGTGGACGGCAGCCAAATGGTTGAGTTGGATCTTAATTATGTTTCAAGAGTAGAGTGATCATTGCAGTATTCATATTTGGAGATAACCTGGAGGTGACTTTGAGCTCTGCGATCATTCTCATGAACGAAGGGGAGATAGTCGACCAGAAATGCTTGTAGAACTCAGCAGGGAAGCCGTCCGGCCCAGGTGCCTTGTTATCGGGTATACTGTTGAGTGCAGAGTGAAATTCTTCGGGGGATAAGGGTTTTTCTAGCATATTAATTTGTTCTTGCGTAAGATGTGGAAGGTTTAGAGGACTAAGAAATGTATGGATATCGTCAATATTAAGGTCATGATCTAAGGAGTACAATTTTTCCTAGAAATTTCTGAAAATAGCATTTATGTCTTTAGAATCATGAAGAGGCTTCCCTGCTGAGTCCTTAATAACTGTGATGGTTGATTTTTCTTTGTTTTGTTTAATTAAATTTGCCAGGTATTTACTTGATTTGTTATTGTAGAGAAATTTTGTGTGTCTGAGCCTTTCCATTTGAAACTGGGTTTTTTCGTTAATAAGATCGTTCAATTCCAATTTGTGTTTTCTTAATTCACAGTGTACTTTTTCTGCGGGATTGGTGGCATAGGTGTGTTCAAGTTCATTGATTTTCCTTTCTGGTTTAAACTCCAATTCTGTGTCGTCCTCTTTCTTATAAGATGAGTATGAGATGATCCTGCCCATTAACACAGCTTTGGCAGTTTCCCAAAGAAGAGTAGGAGAGGTGTTTGGAGAATCATTTATTTCCAAGAAAGATGTCCACTCTATCTTGAAGTAACTGTAAAAATCTTGATGCCTTAGCAGGGATGTGTTGAATCGCCATCTATTGGTTAATTTCTGTTTGGTTTTCTTGTTAAGCATAAATGAAACTGGTGCGTGATCACTCATAGTGCTCAAATGAATTTGTGGTTCTGAAATATCAGAATGGAGGGAATTGCTTATTTTAGAAAAATCAATTCTTGAGTATGAATGGTGTACATGAGAAAAGTAAGAGTATTCTCTTTCCGCTGGGTGGTTCAGCCTCCAACAATTGCCAAGGCCATAATCTTCCATAGACTGTTTTAATACTAGAGCGGAATGGTCAGGTCTAATATTACCAGGAGTGCTTGATCGATCCATGAATGGGTCTAATCCAGAGTTGAAATCATCTCCAGTGATTAATTCCGAACTAGGGAGGTTATTCAGCAGGGAAAAGAATTTATGAAAGAAAGATGGGTCATCTTTATTGGGGCCATATAAATTAGCAATTGTTAGTGGATTATTGTAAATGGAGATATTAATAATGGGTCATTCCATGTCAAATCAACCAAGAATTTCCCTTGACCTCTCAGATTTTTTTCAAATTTGGGGGAATGATTGAGACCCAGGAGTAATGGTCAGTTCTGGAAAAATTTTTGCTCCAAGTCTCTTAATTAGGAAGATACGTGCTAACAAACTTTGAGCTAATTAGGGATACCTCGCGATTTTTTACACCCATATCTCCGAAAGTAGAGCACCTAGAGAGCTGATTCAGGTGTCATTTTGAAGCTTTTTTCAAGCCCTATAAGCCCACTCTACAAGCTGTCTCTTGTGGCCTACTAAAAAAAAGTCATCACAAATTATAAAATTCAAAGATGCACCCCAAAAAATTATAGCTTTCAATTTTCCTGTAATTCATGTCAGAGGTACTTTGTGATGTAAAGAAGCTTTCCTGTAAATTTGGTGATGGGCACTCTAACTGTTTCTGGGACATGAGCAAATTATATTTGCACTGTGTGAAATTCATTATTGCATCCAGCGACAGTGCTACCCTCTATCATGCTCAGATGCATACAAATGCCAAACTGTTTGAGTCCATCTCGATGCCCTGTTTACTCAAGGCCATGCAACAATAATATTGCTATCAGATACCAGTGTGCCAGCAAGAGGAGGGCCTACTGATTTCTCAACTAACCAAGAGAATAATATGCCGTTAGTACAACGGAAGAAACACAATTGTTTAATGCTGTCAGTATGGACATATCTCTGAGAAGAATGTAAGACTTCCTAATAATCATGAAATGAGAATTAAGCAGTTCCAACCATGTGATTTTAGCTTAAGTTCCAACAAAAATCATTTCGACACAAGCCTTATAAGTCGAATACAATGATTATTATAGCATTAAAAGGAATCGCTTGTACCCAGGACAAAAATTGTGAGCCAACCTCCCAAATATTCAAAAGACTTATCCTAAAACTATCATCCAACAGAGGATAAGTGAAATGTGGCAACACTATCTTTTGAAGAATAAGTGCATTTCTTTGGTAGCTTTTCTTTCTCCCTAAATAAATTTTTGTGATCAATTTTTTTATTGAATTTTATAATTTCATAGACACTGAGACAACATACAACACCTAAACCAAACAACACGTAAAAAATAATAGACAACAACATACTCTGAACAGTCACTCAACCCAACCCAACCCCCCAATCCCACCACCCGCCCTAAGGTCCAGCACACCAGAATAGCTCAGTTAAAATTGTTGTTGAAACAGCACAATAAAATTGCCAAAACTATTCAAACCACTGTCGCTCGTAGGCAAACTACAATAGATAGGTATACAGGCAAAAAAGAAATAAATAAGTGACTAGCCAATCAGAATTAGGTTTTGCTAATCTCCTGACTGCATAGATTCAATGAAGGATGACCATCGACTGATGTTTTCTGCTTTAGCGCCATGCATACGAGCCACTGACATCTCAAAGTTAGCCAGATCTACTACTGTGTTCAACCAATGTTGGTGGGACAAGGTGTGAGGGGCCTTCCATCTCTGTGCTATCATTCTTTTGGCGGCAGTAAGGCCCACCAGAAACCAGCATTGATGCATTATGGAAAAGTTTAAACCAGTAAAATCATTTAAAAGTAAGATGACCGGGGAGCAGGGGATGTCACACCCAAACAGTACAGACATCCTGTTCGTAATCATACTCCAAAATAACTTCACACCAGGGCATTCCCAAACCATATGAATGAAAGTACCGGTAGTTTCTAACGAACATGACAGACCGTCGGGCGATTGCGCTAAATTCATCAAAAAGAGTTTACGGGGAGTGCAGTAAAGTCTGTGCGCAAAATTATAATGAATCATCTGGTGATTAGGGTTCCGTGATGATAAAATAATCTTCGCCCATACTGTATTCCAGTTAATCATAGATGGTGAAATGGAAAGATCATGGCTCCTACGTATATTAAGTTGCAGAGGTTTTACTGGAAATTTAACAATAGAAGTGTAAAGACTGGAAACCAAACGTTTAATCTTGCAGATACATATTTTGTAAATGGGATGAGTCTTAAACTCTTCTCCCCAAGGAACTCCATATGCCCGTAAGGAACTACGTAGTTGCAAGTAGAAGAAAAAAGATGTGCCCGGTAAATTGTAGTGAGTCTTCAGGTCTTGGAATGATCGAAGTGCATTATCAGAGAAAATGTCAGGGAGGATATTTAATCCCTTTTCACTCCAATGAGGAAAAGAGATCGGACGCCTGCCCAAACAAAGGGCGTAGTTATTACATCAAGGAAAGTGAGAGTGAAATTTCAAGTGAATATTGGCAATTGAGCTTCTACAGATCTCTAAGTAGAAATAAGGTGTTAAATTATAGGACCATACTTGGATTTACAGGTTTTAAGAGGGATGTTAGAATTAATTACATCCTGAAGCCTGTGTGGGCTAACCCGCTGTTCTTCTAAAGCATGCCAGGCTACTGGAACATTTGGGTTAAACCAGGTATGAAGACCTCGCAATGAAAAGGACTAGAAATAAAAAGGGAAATTGGGAAAATCCAGACCACCAGAGTGTTTTGGACTCTGCAAAACTGACATTTTTATCCATGGGCATTTCCCTTTCCACACATACCTTGTAACTAGTTTTGTAATTTTATCCCACAAATACGAGTTTTGGGGATATCATGGTTTCGCCCCACCCGCCGCCGGATCCGCAGATTTTAGCTGTTAGCACGATAACTCACAAAATACTTAACATTGGCTTCTCATTTTTAGCATATGGGTAGATATGGTAGAGAGGATGAACTGATTAGATTTTGGGCAAGTATGCACTCCTAGGTTTGCCACCAGGTGGCGCTATATATTGAAAAAATCAGTTTTTTAACCATATCTCTGGAACAATTACTTACACAGACCTCAAATTTGCCTCATATTGTAGGTCTAGTAAAGGGGAATCTAATAAAGGGGGCTTCGAGGATTGGGGAATTTCGGGGATATACCCCTTGCTGTCGGCCGCCGACAGCGTAGGCCTAGTTTGTCCCAGTACCCAGCAGGAGGCAGTAGGAAAAGCATAGAGCTAAAAAAGTTGTTAGAGGTAAGATATTCATTTTAATGATGGAGACCCATGCTTTGAATGAATTTGAGATAGAGAACCAATGATCCAAATCAGACTCCACTTGAATAAGAGTTGAATTATAATTATCTGAAATTGTGGTTTGTAATGATGGAGAAATGGATAAGCCCAGGTATTTAAAACTGTCTACCACTGGGATATTTACTGGTGATATTGCTTGTCTCACGGTCTCATTCAGAGGAAACAAAGCAGACTTCGACCAGTTAATTTTGTATCCAGAGATACTACTAAACTTTTCGAAAATAGATAGAATGAAGAATTGAGTTAACTAGTTCACCAAGATCTAATAAAATGTCACAATAAAGAGAAATTTAATGATCCGTGTTATAAATTGTAATAGGAGTAAGGGGTGACTGACGTACGGCCTGAGCCAGGGGTTCTAAGGATAACGCTAATATTAACGGCGATAAAACACAACCTTGTCTGGAGCTGCGGCACACCGGAAATATATTCCAACTAACAAATTTGATTGAGGACATTACTAACCAGTGAAAATGTATGGATATAAAATAGTGATGAAGTAAACAGATGGGTGTTTATTTGCGCCTGTATGTGCAAGTGCGCGCATTTGGAAGCTTGTGTGTGTGGAAAGGTGTGGGCTAACAAAAGTGCAGGGGAGACACACAACATTACAGAAAAAAGGGGTAACATTTAACATGACACAGGAAGAAACTAGAGATGTGAAACAAATAGACATGCGTATTTAATACAGAGTACAGTACAGACAAAAGTGGTTTAAAAGAGCTCTAGGAGGCAGTGGTGTGTTCCCTTATAGTTATCCTGGGAGTTGTCACTTTTAATTAATAAAGCCAAGGCATCAAATCCTTGTCGCGGAAAACACATAATTTATCAACAGCAATAACTGCTTTTCTGTGTTTTTCAAAGAATTGTTTCCTTATTGGAAAAAGACATTTACGTCTCACAAGAATTTCCCAAGGATGCTGATCGTTGATACCGTAATTTGTTCCTTTTAATTCCTTCCCTTGTTTTTTTTATTACTTCTCTATGCTTATACTGTCCTAATTTCACGATTATTGGTCTGGGTTGGGTTCGGTCCTTTATTACAGCACCTAGAAGGTGGACACGATAGAATGTGATTTGATTAACTTGGTCTGACGGAATCTTTAATTGAGTGGTGAAGAAATGTTTTAGAGATTTTTCGGGATCTGAAGAGGAGTGGTCCGAGGGCTCAGAGATACCGGAAAAAAACTGATTGTCTCGCATAGGACGAGACTGCAAATCCAATATAGCTTCTTTCATGCGTTTGTTGTCTTTTGAAATGGCTGCTATTCAGTAGTTATTGCTAACATTGGGTAGGTGACGTTAGTTCGCTCACTTGCTTAGCCGATACACAGCCTCGTTTCCATCTGTTTGTTAGCTAATGTTAACCTTGTGTAGATTACGCTAGTTCGCTCAATTTCTTGGTTATTAGTAGTGTTGCACCGATACCGATACCAGTATCGGGTATCTGCCCGATACCGCTTTAATATGCTCGTACTCGTACTCGTCCACATTTGCTGATACCACGCACCGATACCACTTAATGTAAGACGCAAGGTAACTGCCTGCTCACGGTCGCATGGGCTACAGTATTTTGTACTATCTGACCTCTATGTCTAGGGGGAGACAGCGAGTTAGAAAAAATACGAGAAAGAGAGCTTTATAGTCATCACATCACATGCAGGCATATGCGCATACCCACAAGAGGTGTATAGTAAAGAAGTACATGTAGGCAACTTCGTTACAGTACTTAAGTAGTTTTTTTGAGGATTTGTACTTTACTTGAATTTTTTTTTTTTTTTTTTTATTACCGGGACTTCGACTCTACTACATTTAAAAGAGAAAAAGTATACTTTTTCTTTGTTACTTTGACACTGGCCACTTCACTACACGTTACAAATTAAAATATGTATATAATTCATCATTTAAGGATTATCTGGATGGCGTGTTCGAGAAGAACAACGGTGTTAGGCAGGGTACCTTAAGCGTTTTCTGCAGATGTTTCTGCCAGCGGACATGGAGCTGCAAATTTATGCACGCAATTACAATATTCTATCACTAGATGGCACACCCGGATCAGTTATTGAATATTTACAAGCAAGCCGAGCTCGCACAAGCACACACCCACAATCACACACACAGAGACTTAGAATTGTGAATCTTCTTATTTTACTACAAATATATTAGTAACATATGGTTACCTTAAACATTTTAGTTGTGGTTAAGTTAAATCTTTCATTTGTCATTTGTGTAATTGAAATATGGCGATACCACACACTTTAAGTGATGCCTTGTTTGCTTGGAAAGCTATTATTGACTTTAGTTGGATTGAGAATGCCTATGAATGTGTGTAGAAACTATCTGCCAATTAATAGTTCTACTGACTTTTTATGAAGTTGGGTGTGTTACCTTGCCTATGCAGCGAGTTTACTTATTTTTTGTCAAGCTTTAGTAATGTTTTGCCTCATTTGATGGCAGTGCTAGTTCAAAGGCTTTTTGTCGGGCCTAAATACAGAAAGATTTTTAGCAGTTAGGCCTACTCTTTTTTTTTTTTTTGGAAATAGCCATGTGTGAATCGTTTGATATTGGCCTCTTTTAGGCTCGTTATAAAAAGAAAATAAAACCTGTAGTCCGAAATTGTCATTGTATTTTCCTGGAAAACATTTCAGAAATATCGGCATCGGTACTCAGTATCGGCAAGTACACAAAATAAAATACTCGTACTCGTATCGGTTTTTAAAAAAGTGGTATCGGTGCATCCCTAGTTATTAGAGGTGTAACAGTACTCAAAGGTCATGGTTCAGTACGTACCTCAGTATTGAAGTCATGGTTGGTACATTTTCGGTACAACGGAGCAAAAAGAAAAGCAATACTTAAAATTGCTTTTTTACTCCTCAGCCCCGGCTAAGGGGCAGAGGGCTATTGTCATCCCCTTCGTAGACAGGCGTCCAGCCATTGTCCAGGCCATCTCTCTGTAACTGCTTGGGTTAGGAACTTCGTTTTGCGTGTGTGGACTCACCTTGGTGGGTAGCCATGCCTCGTCGAGGTTTCGTACCCGAATGACCTTTGACCTTTGCTCAGTGACCTTGACTCTCTAAACCTTTTCCGGGCCGTTTCTCTCAAACTGCTTGGGTTAGGAACTTGATTTTGCATTTGTAGACTCGCCTTGGTGGCTTGCCGTGCCTTGTCAGGGTTTCGTACCCAAATGACCTTTCACCTTGCCACACTGACCTTCACTTTTAAAATGTTGTCCAAGCTATTTCTCTCAAACCGCTTGGCTTAGGAACTTGATTTTGCGTATGTGGACTTGCCTTGGTGGGTAGGCGTGCCTCGTCCAGGTTTTGTACCACAGTGACCTTTCACTCTGGCTCAAACATCTTCACCTTTGATTCAGTGTGTTGGGGCTGAGGGGTATTGCCGATTGCCTCCCGCGAAGCACATTTTTATTTACTATGAAGTTGTAAACAAAACATGTACAGGTATGGTAGTGTTTTGGATACCAGAGGCCACCAAGCAGTAGCTAATTGGCCATACTAGTGAACAGTGACTAATTGATTGCAATTTCCAGAACAATTGAAGGCACATTCTAAAATAAATATTGTTTTTAAAAAAGTGTCAATATTGCTCTAACTTAATAACAAAACTGAAATAAAAGAAAAAAAAAAAGATCCATTTAAAGAAGCCGTGTCACAATTACTGCATGCTCAGAATGTACATCCTGGGGAAGCAAATCTGTTTGACTGCTATTCATAATCTCATTCCATCCTTGCCAAGCCGTCTTCGTCTCGCTTTGTATTTATATATTTTAGTTACTCCAGTATTATGATTTTTATATTAAGGTGCTTTCCATGGAAGATTATTGAGGATTTAAAACGCAATTTTACGCTTTAACCGAAGGATATGAAAAATATAAGCTGGTTGCCTTCGCCAATAATTCAGTTCAATTCAGTTCTATTTGTGTCGCGCTTTTCACAAACAGACTGTCACAAAGACACTTTACAGTGCAAAAAAAAAGGGCAACGCCCAGCCTAATCCCCACCATAGCAAATGGGCCAAAAAACTCCCAGAAGGGAGAAAAATCCTCATACAGTGGAGAGAAAAAACTCCCCAGTGGGAAGAAATCTCAGGAGGAACCCGGCTATAATGGGGAGGCCCATCCACCACTGGTTAGCTAATCAATAAAGTTCAGTTGAAGGTCCCCTATTATGCTATATTTAGTTGTTTAGAATATGTCGAATGGGTCTTTAAAATAATGTTGAGAATTCAGTTACAAAAAAAAGACCACACACACATCCAGGCTTAGTGAGACATCTTCCCTCACCCCGTCTGTGCCAGCCTGAAACACGAGCCGTTTTGAAATGGGCGGGGAGGCTAGGCTAATGAGGCGCTGCTCTGATTGGCTGCCTGGCTGCTTCGATTCCGGGGGAGGGAGCAGGCACGAAAAACCAGGAAACTAAGATGGTGGGTATTTCAGGACAGCTTTCCGCGGCATCTATTGCTGTAAGACCGTATATGTTTGATCCTGAATCCGACCCCGACCGGGAGGAGGATGCTATTGAACTGTTGCAGCAACGTTTAGCAGGATGTCAATGAGTGGTAAGTCGAAATTTTAGTGTTTTGCTCGTACTGTCTTGCCTTGCATGCATGTGGTTGTAGCTGTATTATTATGTAGTCATGTTATATACACACTTATCTGGAAGAAACTTTGCTAAAAGCTCCTGATGACCATTTGTACCAAAATGAAACAATTCCAACCCCAAGCTACTGAATGAGCTGTGGATACTGTGGATCTAGCGAATCGATAACTTGTACCAGAAAGAATTCTTTGTCCAATCTCACTATTTTTCGGCTTTTTATTAGCTAGAACAAATTAATTTTTTTGATATAAATTTGGCGTCTCCAATCCCACCCAAATCTGGAGCCAGAACAATTTTTAAAGGGGAATGAAATTCCGCAGCGACAATGCATAGAAGTCATTTGTTACACCAGACACGTTATAGCTTGTGCGTTTCGTGATTGCTTTCACCGCGGTAGCATCAGAACTAGCCCACATATTGGCGAAGTACCCAGCCTACCCCGTTCATGGATAAGTAAAACGATTGTTTCACAAGCAGCAGTCAACAAAACCAAACACATACCCCAAGCTCTGCAAAACCTACTTCTGGTCTAACTGCAGCCTTTTCAGCCCAATTTGCAGACACATACAACACCTCTCCAGTTAGCTTCAACTGTAGTGGCTACAATCAGGCAACGTTATGATGAAACTGCAACATTTATGCTAACCAAAGTAACACAAGCATACCTGAATGACTGCATAAGTTAACCAGGAGCATTTTTTTAAAGGGGATGCAGTTGTGTTCTCTACCTTGAGGTTTTCATATCTTGCCATATCTTTGGAATTTTTAAATAATTCCCCCGACAGTGCTCAGTGGCATATTCAATCGTTTGTGAATCTTCTTGAAACCATTACCAGATTTATGAAGGTCTACGACCATCTACCTCTTTTGAACTGAAAGTTGTTTCGTTTTCTCCATGGTGTTGGATGACAAAGGGATATAGCATGTGTGTAACCTCGTTTTTCTACCCTGGTGAAGCAGGAAGTGATATAATGGCTGAAAAGATTTCCTTAGTACTTAGATAAAACTTAAAGGTCCCCTATTATGCTGATCCTTTTTTTAATACATATAAGTCATGTTATAATGTTGGATGTCTACACTGAACCTCTGTAAAGTTTCTAAACATAAGATACAGGGGTTTTGCCGTTATCTGAGAACGTGATTTCCTCTCTGAACAGCTCGTCCCGAGATCTTCACGAGATCTGGGCAAAACCTGACGTCAGGTTGTGCCGTCCAATTAGTACAAACCAAGCCAGAGCCAATCACGGCGCTGAACTTGCCACCCCGGAAACTATTCTAGCTGGCACAAACAACCGCGGATCATATTATGCCTTAATGTCGTCTACACTTCCAGAAACACAAAAGAAGAACAACAACAGCCGTGGATCATTTGAGGTGCAGTTTCTTCTGTATGTCTCCCAAAGCTGCTCGTCCGTGTTTTTTTTGGATGCGAAAAAAAAGCACAACTATTTTCTCTTCCAAAAGAAGATGCCACCAGAAATCAGTAGGAAGCTTTTTTGTTTGCTGGCGGCAAACAGCCACACTCAAAGGGAACGTTAGCTGTTTGTGCTCAGTATTTCACCGAAGACAGCCTTGTCAATAAAGGATAATTCGATGTTGGATATGCCTCTCAGTTCCTTCTCAAACCTGGAGCAGTTGCATTGATCAAGCACTTGGAGCCACAAGCTGCAAGTAACGATATATCCGCAAATTATGTAAGTGAAGCTAACATGTTATGGGTGGCTAGCAGGACCACTAACGATAGTTAGCACTAACAACTGGCCTCAAACACAGGCTTTGTAAAATATCTGAAGACAAAGCCTGGATCAGTATGTCTTCCAAAGCTGCTTGTCCGTGTTTTTTTGGATGCGAAAAAAAAGCACAACTATTTTCTCTTCCAAAAGACGATGCCACCAGAAATCAGTGGGTAGCTTTTTTGTTTGCTGGCAGCAAACAGCCACACTCAAAGGGAACGTTAGCGGTTTGTGCTCGGCATTTCACCGAAGACAGCTTTGTCAATAAAGGATAATTCAACGCTCGATGTGGTTCTCAGTTGCTTCTCAAACCTGGAGCAGTTGCATCGATCAAGCCCTTGGAGCCACAAGCTGTAAGTAACAATACAACAGGAAATAATGTAAGTGAAGCTAATGTGTTACAGATGGCTAGCAGGACTGCTAACGATAGTTAGCACTAACAACTAGCCTCAAACGCAGGCTTTGTAAAATATCTGAAGATAAAGCCTGGATCGGTAGCAACTGTCTGTGACTCACAGACGCGGAAGCAATATGTTTTACCATTTTGTGTTGCTTTACTGCATAAGCCTACCTATAGTGATAGCCTGTTGAATGTAGCTGTAGCACTGCGGCTAACGTAGCTAAGTTTCTTTTGCTAATTTTTGTGGCCTAAATATGCAAGAGTAATATCAGGGGACATTCAACAGTACAACAGTAGGTGTGAGAACATAAACCTTATTTGAAGTTAACTTTTTATACTTGTTTTTAATTTGGATGCTTGGTACAACTGTTCATGGTAACGGAACTTACTGTCTGTAAAACCCGTTTTACAGGGTAACGTTTGTCTCTGTCATTATGATGACCGCTCTGTTACTACTGTATGTTAGTTCGTGTGCTGTGCTACTTAAAAAATGCTCCTGGTTAATTTATATGCAGTAATTCAGATTGGTATGCTTGTGTTACTTTGGTTAGCATCAAGGTGGTAGTTTCATCATAACATTACCAGACCGTAGCCGCTACGGTTGAAGCTAACCGGAGAGGTGTTGTGCAAGTCTACAAAGTTGGGCTGATAACGCCGCAGTTAGACCAGATGTAGGCTTTGCGGAGCTTAGGGTATGTTTCCGGGTCTGATCCGATCCTACCGCGGTGAAAGCAATCGCAAAACACACTATAACGTGTCTGGCATAACAAGCAATTTCTCTGCATTGCCGCGGCAAAATTTCATCCACCTTTGAAAATTGTTCTGGCGAATAAAAAGCCGAATTAAAGTGGAGATCGGATACGGATTCTTTTTTCGGTAGAAGTTATCAATTTTCTTGCTCCACATAAGCAACTCTTATACAGTTTGTGTGTTTTTGCTACAAACTCATTTAGTATTTTGGTGTCGAAATTGCGTTTCGTTTTGGCGTAAATGGTTAACAGGAGCTTTCACCAAAGTATCCTCTGGCTAGGTAAGTGGGTATATAGTGTGACTATATAACTGTACAGCTACAATCACATGCATGCAAGGCGAGACAGTACGAGCTAAACAATAAAATTTCAACTTGCCACTTATTGAAATCCTGCTGCAAACGTTGCTGCAATACTTCAATTGCTTCCTCCTCCCGGTAAGCGTTGGATTCGCGATCAAACAAGTACGGTCTCACAGCAGTACATGCCGCGAAGAGCTGTCCTGAAATGCCTGCCATCTTGGTTTCCTTGTTTTTCAGGTCTGCACCCTCCCCCAGAATCAAAGCGGCCAGGCAGCCAAACAGAGCAGTGCCTCATTTGCATAGCCTTCCCACCCATTTCAAAACGGCTCGTGTTTCAGGCCCGCACAGACGGGGTGAGAGAAGAGGTCTCACAAAGCCTGGATGTGTGTGGGGTTTTTTTTTTTTTTTTTGTAACTGAATTCTTAACATCAATTTAGAGACCCATTGGACATACTTTAAACAACTAATTACAGCATAATAGGGGACCTTAAAAGGAGTTCAGACCCTACTTAGTCGTTGAATATTGGCCTGCATAAATTTTCAGAAGTTAATGGGAAAGGTTATAAGCCCATGTAAAAATTTTTGATAGGCCTTCCTACTATGACTAAGTCACCAGTTGTAATTGCAAGTTTATTATCAGTACAAATAAAAATCAACTGCTGAAGTCTGTAGCTCTGTCTGGTACAAGCATGGCAAGAGACCCTAAAGATAAAGGCCCAGAGATTAATGCTGAAACAAGGTGGGCTGTTCTTTTCCGTAAAGTTTGAACTGATTGGATACAAAAGGACCAATGGCAGAGAAAACCAATCAATGTTCAACAGAGAGGGGTTGGAGGGACATTCAAAAGATAAAAATGGGAGTGGATTGGTTGAATAGCCAGGTCCAGACAGAATGATGTGTAATGGGGAGGAGGAGAGTGCCTCCTTCAACCACACATTGAACTGCTCCTCAAAAGTATCGACGATGTCAGCCCTCCAGTCTATTAAATTCAGAATAACTGCCATTTTAAATCTCAAAATCACATTTCCATCCCGCAAATAAGCTCAGCACTCCAGGCTTGGTTCTGGAAGTCTTTTTTTCCCATGCAATCACATCATTCTCGGCTCTGAAAAGTTAAGAGAAAACAACTGCTATTATGCAAGTGTTAAAATACTTTTCTGACGGTCCAATTAATGTCTTTCAATTACTGAGAAAAGTTTATTCTGTCTGGAATTGGATCAAAATCGTGTCAATCAATAGGCAATTAGCGGAAGAGTTTCACATGGGTGTGAACTATAGCTGGGCTTTAAGCAGATACCATTGAATTGCCATTGAAGTGATTGTTTATCCATTAAGGCTTGTATATGAGGCTCCAAAAGACAGCTGAATTCTTCCACAGACGAATCTACGCGTAAATCCATGCTAGGAAATTATGCATTTTAAATATGTGATGACTATAATTGGTAGTAGAATGACATAGTATCAATACCATGTCAAATTTTTCCTTCTGAAAACTGATTTTTTAAACTCCTTAATTGGGATACCATTAGCTCATAGCTGAAGTAGTTGTTACGAATGACAAAGATTTTCTCTGTTGCAAGAGATCTTTTTAAACTGCTGGATAGATATTTTGGGCAAGTATATTGAGCAGTTTGCACATCAGGCTTAGCTGAGGAGTTTAATTCATACAACTCCAGAAAAACGGGTATGGGGCTGAACTCGCCCATATTTTAACCCTATAATGCCTAGACACAGACATCATTATAGTAAAATTTGTAGTATTTTTTTGAAGGGTTGAAGGGTAGTATTCAGATCCACTGTTCATCATTAGGTTTTGTGACAGCAAAATATACATTTCTGAACAGAACTTCTTCTAATTCCAGGAGTATCATATCTGATACAGCCAAAAATCAGCACTCCTCCAGAACTCAACACTCGAAATTTCTAATTATTTATATGCTCTCTACTATCTATAGCTATCCCTTAACATGTATAAGAATAAGTTTTTGTGTAATATTTACCTTGGAATGCTGAACTTCACTGCCAAAGTCCAAGGAAATTTATGAATTCCCATTCACATGGGAGCTACTACCTTGAAGTGAGCGACTAGGGGAGAGACTACTCCTGTAATCTCACTTCTTCCTTCCAGGTGGCAGCACTGTGTATCAGATATGATACAGCGAGCAGTCGTGGTTGTGTTGTATCTTACCAGGTGGACATGGTCCTTCAAATTTGTTGTATCATATATGATACAGGGGGCATTATAGGGTTAAGCTGTGTTCGAGCTTGGCTTGCTAGTGAATATTCAATAACTGATCCGGACGTGCAATCTAGTGATAATAGTGCAATAGTGTAACTGCATGCATAAATTGAGCAGCTCCATGTCCACTAGCATCTATATCTGCACAAAGGGGTTAAACAAAATGTTCTCTACCTTCACTGCAGGCTATTTAGAAGCAAAAAAGTAAACAAAATCGAGAGCTATGAATTACTTATTTTTGATAAATCTTTTTCAGTTATCTGGTAAAAATGCAACAAATTTGTGGCACCAAACATTGCCTGAATATGTTTGCCAGGTTTTCGGTGTGTTTGACTATTTTGTGTAACGCAAAAATAATTTCTCTCTCACATTCACGTTCGATATGTTTCACAAAATATTTTCAATTTTGCATGTATTTTTAGAGACTTGAAAACCAGGGCCATCTTAAAATGAATTAAGTTTTAATGAATCTTTAATAATACATAAAAATTCTATGATGAGAGGTGGAAACCAGGGAATTTTTTTTTTTTCCCACTAATTATTCAGATTGGTCACATTCTTTCAATCTTACACTGTAGCCTGGTTAGGTCTGTCTGCTTTTCATTATCACTTTTTAATCATTATAGGCTATATATTGGTTTTGATTTGTCAGTTATCTAAATAAATTGATTGTTAGTTTAGCAATGTACTCAGGAATATATTTAAGGTAGGCTAATTGTAGCTCCCGACGGAGTGTCCGGGGGTACTAGGGATTTGCGGTTGTCGCGCGTCCGCGTCCGTAGAGATTTTCTTGTGAACGCTCTACAGACTGCAAATCTTATCCGATCCTTTTCATATTTCACATGCAGGTTGACAGTGGTCAGAGGATGAAGCTTTTCGATTTTGGTTGAGTTGTCGTGCGGTGTCTGGATAATTCCCAAAAAAGGGACAAAAATTTTCCCATTGGAATGAATGGCAAAAGCTAGAGTGCGTGATGTCACAGCTAGAGTGGGAGCTGAGAGCAGACAGAATGAAAAAGTACTTTTTAAATTGCTCTAACTTCCATAACTTTGAATCCCTCTTCATGACATTTCACAAAGACGTAGATAAATTTGTTGTCGTAACAGTACTGTAGTTTTTGTCGCACGGAAGTACATAGTTTTGCCTCAGGGAACAGTCAAAGGACATGAAGCATGTCAAATTTCTCTATCTTTTCCATTCAAAAATTACCCAAACATTCTTGGGAGAACAGCAAACAGAGTTTTTAGATCGCTGTAATTCCAACATTATATCACTCAGAGAAATAAAAAAGACATCCACACACTCAGCAAAGTCTCATGCCAAATGTACAATCACCCACTATGTAGGGCATTATGTTGTGAATGCTCTACATTGAAAACAATATAAAGACAGTGAGTGAGCGAGTGGATAAGTGTGCATTCCGTGTGTCATCATCAGAACGAAGTTCAACTAGCCAGCGATTTTGCGCTTATTGAAATTCGCCCGATGGTACGAATTCCCAATCTTAAAAAGGTAACCTTGCTAATTTTCCAGGTTATTAATTTTTACTGGCAGATCTAAGCTAATTTGGCACTATTTTAAAACATTGCTCTCTGTGTGAAACAATCACACAAAGAAGCGTTTGATAGAAATGTAAGGTTAAAAAGACAAACATATGTTCATGAATGCGATATGCCACTGTTTGCTGTCTACCTTAAATGGAATTACTGCTTAGCAAAGCCAGTGTTTGCCTAATGCGAGGTTCATTAGCAAACGTTATTCCTTCACTAATTACAGTAGGCCTACAGGCTCGCTAGGTCATCAGCATCTGTTTGCCAGTGTTACCATTAAGATACGCTAAACCTGCGAGGAATATTCACGTACATAACTTCATGGCTCAGCCTGTCCTGCCGTACATAATTTACGAGCAATAATGAGTGCATGAATACATTAACTGAAGTAATTTTATTTGCATCAAGAAAATTTACGAAGAACTAATGTGGAATCACAATCAAATACAATTGAAATAGATTTGTACTGCTTTGCAATTTTTGTGGTCACTAGTTTCAACGGTGGTTTTGATGTCTTCACTTCGTACGTGCGAGTGTTTACGTTCCGGTCCGACCCATAACCCGTCTGTGCAGATGTTCATGCCAGCGGACATGGAGCCGCTCTATTTGTGCACACAGTTACACTATTCAATCACTAGATGGCACACCCGGATCAGTTATTGAATATTCACCAGCAATTCGACCTCGAACACAGTTCAGAATATTGGCGAGTTCAGTCCCAACCCTGCTTTTCAACAGTTGCATAAATTAAACTCCTCAGCTAAGCCTCATGTGCAAACTGCTCAATATACTTGCCCATACTATCTATCCAGCAATTCCAAAAATGATTTCTTGTGACTGAAAAATTCGTTGTCCTCTGTAGTAACCACTTCATCTATACAGAGCCAATGGTATTCAAATTAGTCGTTCAGAAAGATCGGTTTTCTGAAGCAAAAATTTGGCATCATATTGATACTGTTCCTCTTCTATCACTATCATCTATCTTCTATCATTTCCCTCATGCACAGGTACTTCTGAGCCAGGACGCGGACGCACAATGATCGCAAATCCATAGTACCCCCGGACACTCCGTCCGGGGCTACAATAATGTCTTTTTGTGAGAAAAAGTCACTATCTAGTTATGCTTTGGTGATGGAAACTGTCCAACCTAACTGTGAATTGGTCGACTTTAAAAACGCAATTTTCTTCCCGGAAGCACTTCAAATGGCCTCTAATGTTCATTCGACTCCGCATCAAGTAGGCGTCATAGAAAATATAAAAAGCAAGCTCTGTTTGCCTTATGGCGGCAGTTACTTTTATTGTGCTTAAAATTTTTGCAATAAATTTACCGCCCAGCCCTAGTTTGTGCTAATATGCTCCACTCACCAGTGGCTTTGCTGCTGTTCAATTGTTAGGCTTACTTTGACAACTTCTGGCTGTCCTTCACGGAGGGGGGGACTCTCAGTTGTGAATTTGCAGTAATAAGTTTCGCACCCAGTTTTAGTTCTGCCTCACATCAAGTGTTTAATGCGGGCCTATATCGGTTCATAACCGGACGGAATGAAACGTTCTGTACTGAAGGGTTTGGTAAGAATATGTGTTCTTTTACACTCCTGTTGGCCAATGCACCAGCTAGCGCCTCTTGGTTTGGTAGATGATGGTACCCTCATCTAGGTAACATAAGTTCCCTCACTTGCTTGGCTAATACGCAACCTTGCTTCTCTCAGTTTGGCAGCTAGTGGTAACATCATGAGGATGATGTTAGTTTTCTTACTTGCTTGGCTGGCATACAGCCTCATTTCTCTTATCTTTTGATAATCAAGTACAATGACAATGATGTTGAGATGGCAGGGTATGTGTGTGTAAGATACTGCATCTATATGATTAATATTTACTTCTCATTTTAACCAGTTTCTTTACTTCACAATGAGACAAAATGTAGTTCCTCATGAGCTTCTGTGGGCTGTACTGCTGCTGAACTTAACTCAAGAACAAGCTTGGAGGGTGCGACTACAGGAGAGAAGGGCGATGGTGGTCATGGTCAAACCCTCTCTTGCTCTTTCCTCCGAAGTTACGGACCGCAGCTTTAATGGAATGAGACTGGGAAATGGAAGCATTCACAGCTGCTTGTGAGCAGCCCGTAACCACCAAATCTTACAACGTTTTACGCTCCATGTTTGCTTTCTCTCTGTGCCCAGGTGTCCCACAATCAGGGATATGGTGATCCGCTGTGTGGCTCAGATGGTAAACTCCCAGGCAGCTAACATCCGCTCTGGCTGGAAGAACATCTTCTCCGTGTTTCACCAAGCTGCCTCCGACCTGGAGGAGTCCATCGTGGATTTAGCCTTCCAGACCACAGGACACATTGTCAGTGAGTCTTGCTGCCAGTGTGCAATGATCAGCGCAATGCCTGCTCTCAAAGAAGAGGAGCATTAGGACTACAGTGTTGTGTTGAAGACACCTGACTAGGAACTTTATGTATGCCATAAAAATAGTAGAGTGTGCACATTGTGGAACAAGTAGTAAGCCTGAATGAACTCTGAAAATAACTTTGTACAGTAGAAAGGGCACTGCTGGGAGTACAATCCATTCTAAAGTTAACATACTCATGCTGTTATCTAGACCCTTCTTTTTACCTTAGTCTCGCCTGCCCTTGTCGACCCCTGTCATTTTGTCCATGACTGTGTGCTCCTTTCCATTGCTTTGTCTGTCAGTGAACACCTTCCAGGAGCATTTTGCAGCTGCCATTGACTCCTTCCAGGATGCGGTCAAGTGCCTGTCTGAGTTTGTGTGTAATGCTGCTTTCCCTGACACCAGCATGGAGGCCATCAGGCTCATACGTCATTGTGCTAAATATGTATTTGATCGACCTCAGGTGGGTTCTCTATCAGCCTTTGTATCCACTAAATCGGCCCCGCTACTGTAAAGCACTTAAACTGGATCATCATCTATTCAAATGTAAATGTTGTGCGTTGGGGTTTATGTGGACATGCCCTTCTGTTGTATTGAATATAGAAAAATCTGAAGCCTTTATCTCAGGAAAAACAAACCCCTGTTTTAACCATTGTTCAGAATTACTTTCGAGTAGTGATTTGAGACCACAGCCCTCTGAAGCAATTTTTGCTTGGGGCTGGGTCCAGAACTTGGTGGCAGAATACAGTTTGTTGTTGCTCTGATGGTTCCATTAGTGGGATTACCTCCCTTCAGGACCAAGATATGTGATGCCATGTTGAAACAGGGCTTCTTTGAGCTGCTGTTGCCAAGTGAATATTTCACATTTAATCATGCCAAAAGAAGTATAATCCCTTTGTTGTCAGGAATGAGAGTGCACTGCTGGTACTACGGTAAAAGCTACCTTTTGAGTTGCTAGGAAATGTGAGGTCAAATTTCTTCACAATAAATTTCATTAATGTCCTTTGGATTGAAGACATAATGTATTTTCTCTTACTGTTTACATTGCAAGCATTTAAATAATTTGGAAAAGGTACATTTAACAGGATTAGCTACAACCACTTATGATTTCTTTTTCTGTCAGGCCCTGAGAGAGTACACTAGTGATGACATGAATGTGGCCCCAGGGGATCGGGTGTGGGTTCGAGGCTGGTTCCCCATCCTCTTTGAGCTGTCCTGTATAATCAACCGCTGCAAGCTTGATGTGCGCACTAGGTAGGCAAACTATGGTGTAATTTTCATTGTCTGTGTCAGCGTCTGTTTGTTTAGCAACAGTTTAAAATTTTTTCCATGTAGTTTCTGCATGCGGTTTGCATAGTTTTTGTTTTGTTAGCTTATCGGCCCATATTGTCGTGGTGTGGCGTCCGTCGTCCAGAACATTTTTTTTTCTTTTTTTTGGCCTGATGAATTTTCGTGTGAATTTGCAATAACATACTACTAGACCATATCTCTAGACATTTTTTCAGATTTTTGATTGAATCATTTTTGTCTGTTTTATGGGCTCTTGAAATTTTGGCCCCAATGTTAAAGATAGGACTGAGAAATTAAAAAAATATTTCTCAAAAACTGTGATAAATTTTTTCAAAATCAGGCAATCAACTTACCTTGGTACCGTCAATGTACAGTGCAAGCGCCATTTTGATTGAATCGACGGAAGTGGGTCTAGTGGGGGCGCTGTACTTTATATGTAAGATGGCCGAAAAACTGTCTGATAACTTTTTTCTAAATCTGGCAATCTACTCACTTTTATACACTTTATGTACAGTGCGAGTGCCATTTTGATTGAATCGACGGAAGTGGGTCTAGTGTGGGCGCTGTACTATTACATTGGGTCTTACGGAGAATGGGCCAAATCGCCTGTGGAAGCTAAATGGTTGCAGATAGAGATTAAGTTTGTATTACTGACATATAGGACGTTATGTTTGACCTATATTTCCGCTGTGTTAAAGTCGACCTCAGATGACCTTGAAAGGTCAAACTTGAGGTCCAGCAAAATGTTACAATTTTCAAAGGCTTCTAGGCTTGAAAATATTGAAGATTGGGAACATACGGGCATGTGCATTGAACACTTATCCGAAGTCGTGCATGAACTTTCATTTGGTGGCCTTGAACTTGACCTTCGGCGACTTTCGAAGGTCAAACTTCACATCGTGAAATTTCAATGACTTCTATTACCAAAACTATTACAGATAGAGCTTAGGTTTGTATTGTGGCCATATAGGAAGTCATGTATGAAGTTTCACTGGGTGACCTTGAACTTGACCTTCAGTGACCTTCAACGGTCAAACTATACGTGAAATTTCAATGACTTACATCAGCAAAATTGTTGCAGATAGTTTCGGTTTGTATTAGAGATTTATAGGAAGCCATACATAAACTTTCATTTGGTGGCCTTGAACTTGACATTCGGTGACCTTCGAAGGTCAAACTTCACATAGTGAAATTTCAATTACTTCTATCACCAAAACTATTACAGATTGGGGTTAGGTTTGTATTGTGGGCATATAGGAAGTCGTATGAAGTTTCACTAGGTGACCTTGAACTTGACCATCAGTGACCTTCAATGGTCAAACTATACGTGAAATTTCAATGACTTATATCAGCAAAATCATTACAGATTGAGCGTAGGTTTGTCTCGGAGACGTATAGGAAGTCATATAAGAGCTTTCATTTGGTGACCTTCATATTGACCTTCAAAGGTCAAACTTGACCAAGAGAAAATTCAATGACTTCTGTCACTGAAAAGGCCACAGATGGAGCCTAGGTTTGTGTTACTGACATAGAAAGTCACATATGAACTTTCATTTGGTGACATTCAACGTGACTGTTAGTGACATTTGAAGGTCAAACTTGACATAACACAATAACAATGACTTGTGTTGCCAAAACGGTCACAGATGGAGTCTAGGTTTGTATTAGAGGCATATAGGAAGTCATATATGCACTTTCATTTGGTGACCTTCGTATTGACCTTCAAAGGTCAAATGTGACCTAGTGAAAATTCAATGACTTGTATCCCTAAAATGGTCACAGATGGAGCCTAGGTTAGTGTTACTGACTTCTAGAAGTCACATATGAACTTTCATTTGGTGACAACAACTTGACTGTCAGTGACCTTTGAGGGTCAAACTCGACAGTGAAATTACATTGACCAAAATGGTCACAGATTGAGCCAAGGTTTGTATAGAGACATTTAGACAGTCATATGTGAAGTCCATTTGCTGACCAAAACTTGACACTCTGTGACCTTTACAGTTCACAATTGACATATTGAATACATATTGACATATTTCAATGACTTGTGTCACTAAAACGGCTTCAGAGCTTAGGATTGTATTATAGAAGGTCTTATAAATGTATGTGAACTTTTATTTAGTGACCTTGACATTGATTTTCATTGATTCAAATGTCAAACTTAACGTGAAATTTTCATAACTTGTATCATTGCTATAAGACTGCTTGCCGGTAAGCTACTGGACCCTTGGTCCTATTTTTCAACTCATTATCAATTTTTTTCCCATATATCAAGTAAAGTAAAATTAATGAATCTGTGATGTCTATGTTCTATTTGTGGGTTTCCCTGCGCAATCCCAGAGGTCTTACAGTGATGTTCGAGATCATGAAGAGCTATGGTCACACGTTTGAGAAGCACTGGTGGCATGACCTGTTCCGCATCATCTTTCGCATCTTCGATAACATGAAGCTTCCTGAGCAGCAGACAGAGGTGGGTGGAGCCAAAATTCTCCCCAAAGGCTCACTGACAGCTCAGAGTAATTCATATTGCTAAAGAAAGCTTTACCCTTGATTTTGAGGTCCCTCTCACGAGAGTTGTTTTCTTATGGGCTGGCAGAAAACAGAGTGGATGACTACAACCTGCAACCATGCACTGTTCGCCATCTGTGACGTCTTCACGCAGTTCTACAAGCCCCTCAGCGAGGTCCTGCTGGCCGACCTCTTCACTCAGCTGCAGTGGTGTGTCCAACAAGGTGGAACTCTGCACTCCTCACCTCATCACTCTCTTTTAAACCGATTGCGAGTCCTGCTGGAATGTATTGCAGAGGGTAGTGGAGTGTGTAACAACTGCAGGATTCTCTTTTCAGATAATGAGCAGCTGGCTCGGTCAGGGATTAACTGCTTCGAGAACCTGGTGATTTTGAATGGGGAGAAGTTCAGTCCAGATGTGTGGGACATCACTTGCTCCTGCATGCTTGAGATATTCCAGAGCACCAGCCCACAAGCGTGAGCACCCTGCATACTTAATATCAAAGTATTAATATTCATTCATAGTGTTTCTGCTTAGGCTATCTGCACTTGTACATTTGCAGTATTCTGTGATGTATATTTACAGTGTAGTAAAGGGAAGCTAAGTAAAATCTGCAATATTGTATTCTATATAGTCATCAAAGTTAATAAAGACCCAATTAAACATGATCTGAAACAGCCAGGTGGATCTCTTGAAGGTTTTGTTGTAGCTGTTCTGTGACTCTTGTCTGTCTGTTAAAGAAGATGTGTTTGCACGTGCGTTTACTCCTCTCTTTAGCTTACTGACGTGGCGGCCGGCCAGCCAGGAAGAGGAGGCAGGAGATGGCAAACATATGGTAAGCACTGCTGAATGGAGTTCCCAAACTCCTAGGTAATACCTTTGACCTTGTGCAGCCTAGCACTTTATGTTCCCTGTCTCAGCACTGCCCGGCAGCCAAATCTCGCATCTGCTAAACTGCATGTGGGGCTGCCCATCTTTCTTGCTGACCGCATATACTGTAGATGACTGCATAGAGGGGTTTGTTCTTTCCTCCTATGTTGATACTGTTTCCCTCAGTCTTTGAGACCGCACGCATCTTAATGTAGTTTTCGCCTGTGCTTTACCATACATCTTTTTACTGTTGAACTGTTATTTTTTTCTGGCTATCTCTGTACTATAATGGCCATGTCTCTGTTGGATAGTTGTGCTTGCCTTTGGTCCATGCCCTTGCAGACTCACCTGTCTGCTGTGTGTAGGATGTGGAGGTGGACTCCCAGTCTCAAAGCAGCTATGAGAAGACCTTGTCAGAGCGAGGGCAGAGCCAGATATCCAACGCCAGTGATGAGGCCTGGAGAGGGAAGTCTTACGCCAGTGAGTCTGTCCCTCTAGGTTTTTTCCGCACAGGTGCTGTGTTACTGGGATTAAAATTCATATGATTCTGAAGACTCAGCTGTGAAGTATGTGGCTGAGTCAAACACTGCAGCAGGGATCTCAAATTTGGCCTAGGGGTTTAATAATCTTGCTGGATTTTCTTTGTTGCGGATTAGGGCTGAACGATTTATCGTTTTCTAATCAAAATTGCGATTTGAAACAATGCGATTATGTAATCGCAAAGACTGCGATTTAAGACTGGTGCTATGCAGCGCTTCTGACTGACCCAGGATCTGTTGTGTCTACTATTTTTGGGCTGGGCCGAGCAGCGGCCTGGGCCTTACAAACGTGAATGTCGCCGAGTGAGTGACTGACTGAGTGATCAAGTTCAATGATTGGCTGGCCGGCGGGGAAGAGGCGGCCCAGCTATATACTAGGTGCACCTAGTCTTGTTCGACTACATGCGGTCTTCCTTGGGCGACAGTCATACCCAGTCAAGCTCACTGATCACAAGCAGCATGCTACGCATGTATGGAGGTAAATCCCTATCTTTATTCGAGAGCATGTTATTTCGATTTGAGAGCAGACATAGAAATTTCATGCATAGATTTTGCATGAAAAAGTTTTCCCCCAAAATTCTGCTCTCGTATTAATATCGCCCCCGCTGGCGCTTGGATCTTTTCTTCTCCCGCACAAAACCTTCTCTGCGTGCTTGAAGCATTTCTGCTTGCACTCGAAACATTTCTGTTCGAGCTCGGATTTTTTCTCTTCGCGAGCAATCACTGGTACAGCTAACCAGTTTGTGAAGTGAGGGTAAAAACAAATAACACCACTTAATTATGACGATGGTTTTCAGGAAAAGTGTTCTATTGATTACAGATAGATTTTGCAATATTTGGGTGCTGCTGAGCCATAAGTGAAAGACCCACCTCCTTTAAAGTGTCCCGATAATGTGACTTTTCATTGTTCATTCTTGCATTCTTGAAGTCCACTAAAAAAAGGTTTAAATGGGTCATTGTGAAGGAAGACGCTTGAGTTTTCTCATGCTGGCCATTTCTGCAGTACCCGTCTGTGAAACGCTCCGTTGAGGTCCTACCCCCGCCCCCTACTCCCGAAAATCCCAGCGTGCTGTGATTGGTCAACTTGATCACTCACTTGTGACTGGTCCACTGTTCACGCATGTGTCGCGAAATGTCACGCTCCTTACCATTAATGGATTTCCGCTCCAGAGGAGCTTGAGAAGCAAATCCGGTGTTGCCTTGAGTATAACTCACTTGATTTAAAGCCTCTGTAAACCCAAGTCCACAAAAACCTTTGAATTACGTTATTTAGGGTTGTATGTGCATAATAGTAAGCATACTAAAATATTATAAATTATGGACAATTCAAATCTGAGATTTTGTCATTAAATTTTTAGCACCTATCCTCTTACTGCAGTTGAATTGGGCGTGATTTTCTAAGTGGGTTATTACGTAATAAGCCAAACCAATAAAAAAAAAAACTCCGTCAGTTGTCCCACCCCTAACTGAAATTATAAAACCTCTCTGCTCCCACCAGTTGGCCTGAGCCCGAGAAACATCGTTTTGAAGTAGCCTGTCTGGCGAATGATTACCCAACTACATTTTGGTTCCATTTATCAATCTGTCTGTCCGTCTGTCCGCCTATTTGTCTGTCCCCCGCTATTTCCCCACTTGTATTGGCTCCATTCAAAATGCACCAGTAAATGATTTTCTGAATGGGACGTGTGCTCGTGGAATGGTACCTCTGCTCTGGCTCGAGTGTCTTTTATGCTGCGTTCAAACCAGCTTGTGAAAATGGTGTTTCGCAGAACACAAGCGGTGACTTGAGCTCAAATCACCTTGCAACCTGTGATCACAAACAGTGAACTGTTGTTTAATTCAGCGGATCAATCTTCACACTCGTGAGCAAAACGAGGCCAGACGAACACATTGTGAACTAAACAGAAAAGTATGTTTATTTTCATGTTTGTTTTATCAAATATTAAAAGGAGCAACTTATCATGAACCTTTATGTCCCAGAGTTTGTTGTATTTCCATATCACAATGTTTCTGTTGTTTTGTCATTGGGGAGTTAACTTAATATTTTGATACCTTAATTATCGCCCATGATGTCGCCCGTGGCAGACTGGCAGCAAATAAACGCTCTCCATGTGTGTCTTTTTCGCAACCGGTCAGTGGTAATTTCACCATATTCAACATAGCGGTATGAACGCAGCTTTAGACCCTTATCTCACAACGAATTTGGGTTGCTGTCTATGATCTGTCCCGTGCATGCTTTGACTGGATACCGCGCCCTTGAGGTACAGTTGTCATTCGCGGCTGCTGTAAGGGGGGTTGGCAAGCGACAGGGCCTGTTTTCCATTCTCGGACAGACAGCCAATTATTGACCAGTGACAGTGCAAATTATGCTTTTTTTCTTTCGTGTCGTTAGCCACGCCATTTTGCTGATGCCGTAGCATTTTTTATTTCTTGGTTGGCTTTATGTCAGCTATTGAACACACTCAAAAGAACAAATCCAGTATCATTGTACACGTCAGAAAAAAAGCAAATGTTCGTCATTACTGAAGTGCTCAACGCGTCCGCGGTTTCTATAATCCCACTCACATCTCACTGGACAAAGGAATAAAAATTGATTCTTCAATTTGCAGTGAGTACAGTAGGCTACATGTCTTACCGGTGCGTTTCTAATGGAGCTAAGTATATATAGTGGACTAATACTACATACCGGTGTAAGCACCTGACAGTAACACCTGCAAGCACAATATGTAGTTCTATTGGTCAGTGAGCGTTGATTTCACAACGTGCATACTCGAGGGTAAAACATATACTGAATGGAAATTATTTTCACTGAGAGGAACCGGTTGAGTGGCAATTACGATGCAATAATATTGTACAGTACTAGCTAACGTTACAGTACCATCAGGCCGCTGTTGGGTGCATCCCTGCTAACGCTGAATTTGAGCGGCGATGCGCTAACTTGGTAATAATAGAAACAGCAAAGAATTTTACGAAATATACTACTCAAAATTTGATCGGGATCATAGGAATTTTTTTGCGAAATGACATGCAAATTTGGTAACTGCCACTGATGAACAATATATTGGATAAATGACATGCAGTCAGACACAAAACACATTTGCACGTGCATTTCATGACATTAAATGAGCGTGCAGCCTCACATTTTGGCTTTGACTAACACTTCACCATTTCAACTCAGACGTGTGTGTTGCTTGTTGGTGAAAATTTGGAAGTTCCCAAATTTTTTGCATTACATTTAGCAATAACAATGTCTCCTCAACGTCTTAGACGTCGATTGACTTCAGAGCAATTGGGAAGAGGCATCGGAATGCTTGAATCTGGCTTCTCACAACGTCACGTTGCTAATGCACTTAATGTCAGCCAAAGCGTTGTGAACAGAGCGTGGAACCAGCATCAAACGTTTGGTACAGCAGCACACCGTCATGGGGGTGGTCGTCAGAGATCGACTACACAACGACAAGACCACTTTCTCACACTTCAGGCACGACGTCATCCTTTCTGGATAGACACCACCCTACGAAATGACCTTCATAACGCCTCGGGGGTCAGGGTATCCACTCAGACGATATGGAATCGTCTTCATACTGCCGGCCTCAACTCAAGAAGGCCATGTGTTCGAATCCCACTGACCATGCGTCATAGGCGTGACCGTTTGGATTGGGCTCACGATCATGTCACATGGACACACAACGATTGGGCTCCAGTTCTCTTTACTGATGAGTCCCGATATTGCTTGGACTTTACTGACAGGAGGCAACGGGTGTGGCGAAGACAACGTGAGCGATTTAATGATGCCTACATCAACGAACACGACCGTTATGGTGGCGGATCAATTATGGTCTGGGGAGGAATAAGCAGGAATGGCAGAACAGACCTGCATGTCATGGGGAGAGGGACGATGACAGGGGTACGGTACAGGGATGAAATCCTCAATGTGAACGTAACACCATACGCTGGTGCTGTTGGCCCTGATTTCATCTTGATGGCTGATAACGCCCGTCCCCATCGTGCTAGGGTGGTGAATTAATTCCTAGAGCAGGAGACAATTGTCCGCATGGACTGGCCTCTTGCGTTCGCGGACCTAAACCCTATCGAGCATGTGTGGAACATGCTGCAGGTCGCCATTTCCGGGTCGTGGGGCACAACCCACAACTCTAGAAGAGCTCGGAAATGCCCTTGTTGAAGAATGGAACAACATTCCAATTGCAAGCATTCGGGTTCTGATTGACAGTATGACCCGACGTTGTCAAGCCGTCATTCAAGCTAGGGGAGGCCATACCCGTTATTGACATTAACTGTGGTAATGAAACATCAAACGAACACTGTCTGTTTTCACTTTACATGTCAGAGGTGAAACCATGAAGTGTTCGTGAAAGCCAAAAGTGTGAGGCTGCACGCTCATTTAATGTCATTAAATGCACTTGCAAATGTGTTTTGTGTCTGACTGCATGTCATTTATCCAATATATTGTTCATCAGTGGCAGTTACCAAATTTGCATGTCATTTCACAAAAAAATTCCTATGATCCCTATCAAATTTTGAGTAGTATATCATTCCGTAACTGGCTGGACGGTGTTTCCAGATGGCAGAGGTTCTGCTTCGTCTGATTCTGAAGCTGCTTGCACACTGGACGCAAAACAAATTTTTTCGCCCGCGACAGATTACGCAAAAGTCAATGCGACTTGAATACACGCTGCTCGCTGCAGTATTCAAGTCTTCGCATTGACTTTGAATGTAATCTGTCATGCAAAAAATTTGTTTCACGTCTAGTGTGCAAGCGGCTTGAGTCAGACGGCTCAAACATATAGGGCTGGACTGTGACCCTTGCGCCATTGCTGTGATTCACGCTTACAGAGCCAGTGAGATGTCATTCAAATCGAGGGAGTGGCCAGTCACACTGTGATGCGCCACGCCCACACTGTCTTGAGAAATGGACTGAATAGCAAAATGAGCCGTTTTTGAACTAGGTTTTCGAAAAGTTATGAATGTTGATTTTCACTCAGTTTTTTGTAGATGCTTTATGAGACACTCAACTTTGATACTGTACGTGAATTTTCGCTATGTCAAGACAAGTTTCCAGAGGCTTTAAGGGCGTGCCAAACTATCTACTTGGCGCAAAAATTCAAAAGTCGACATCACCAACTGATGAAAAAAAAAGGCTAGAAGCTACTGGGGCGTTTCATTCCGCTCTGGAACAGTGCGTTTTGTGGCAGGAAGCGCTTCTTCCGGAGGTGACTTCCAGTTGCTTTCCGACACAGACCTTTTAAATGCACATAAAAACGATATTATTCACCTAAGACATTAAAATAATGAAAACCCATAAACAGTTACACTTTTATGTCTGACATTTTTTTTTTTTTTTTTTTTTTTTTTACAGAAGGGCAGAGGTAGGGTCATTTTTTGATTATTTGACTGAGTGAAAATAGAATGACCCATCTATTTCAGTATTTCAGTGTTAGATTATTGACAACATAGATCCTATTTTTTCATTTTTTAAATTGTATTTTTTTAATTCTTTTTTCTATTTATTTAACATAACCTGTAGCTGTCTTGAGCCATAAAACACTGACCTACCTACTTGAGTGTCAGACTGTTTACATAAGGGCAAGATCCTTACTTCCTTTATTGGAACTCTTTAATTTTATTCTTATCAGTATTACTACCCATTTAACTTAAACTCGCTCTCTTGATCTATTAAAGTATGACCTACCTATTGCAATGTCAGAGAATGTTTACAGAAGGGGACAGTCCTGTTTTTGTGGTTGGAATTGTTTTATATTTTATGTAACTTTTACTTTTTTAATTTAACTTAACACAATCAAAGATTGTTTTTGTATTACTTCTTTTTTTTTATAAGACAGGCAAAGTTGGTTCTTTTAGTTCTTCAGAATTAACAGTACCCTTGGTCAAGGGCTTTAGAGAATGTACATGATTCTTGGTAATAATTAAATACGTGTTGGAAGCAATTCTTAACCTTTTAGTTCTCATCCTTGCATTAGAATATACAGTATGTAATGTTTTGATGGTGTTATGTGGTAATTTTATGTCACATGTTTTATATCTATTACTGTGCATGGTGAATATTGAACTGAAGCTTGATTAAAAGAGAAATCGCGGATAAAATTGCAATTGCAATATCTGCCAGAAAAATCGCAATTAGATATTTTTCTCAAATCGTTCAGCCCTATCGCGGATTAGGGATGTAACGATATTCAACCACAATTTTTTAAAGGATAGTAAGAGCACCTGCTGCCATGGGGCGAAAGTGCCAAACATCAAAGGGCTTGTGAAATGCTTCCGGAAAAAAAAACTTGACTGCCAACAGTATTTTTCGGCCACAAGCTGAATGGAGCCAAGTAAAGGACTACCGAATCGTCTCCTTTTAACCAATTTGGCCATTCTAATCATGTCCTCGTTTACTTTGCTCAATTAGCAATCAAACAGTGCGTTTGCTTATTTACTTTTTTGAATGAGTTGATAGTCCTATTGATTTAGATGGCATGTTTGATTGTCGCATTTTGAAATTTAAATGGCCATAGAACAGCACAGATCTGCATTAACGCGATTGCACGGGTGTTTTGTGCGCTTACATTAGCCCATTTTGTGCGGTTGCGATAATTTTTTAAACATTTTTAGAGAATTATGTACATTTGTAAAAGATTAATTAAAAAGAAAGAGATTTGTTTCAAGACTGCCCTGGATTTTAAGCGTCTAAAAATTACATAAGGTGGAAAAAAATTCTGTAAAGCAGATGAAACATGAATATGAGATATAAATGATAGCAATCGCGCAAAATGGCCTAATGTAAGCCTGCAAAAAATTTTGTAATCGCATTCATCCAAATCTGTGCTGTTCTATGGCCATTTGAATTTAAAAATGCGGCAATCAAACATGCTATGTTAAAAAATTGGACTATCTACCCATTCAGCTTAGTAAATAAGCAAATCCACTGTTTGATTGCTAATTGAGCACAGTAAACAGGGACAAGATTACAGTCACTTAATTGGTTAAAAGGAGACAATTCAGTAGCCTTTTACTTAGCTCCGTTCAGCATGTTGCAAAAACATACTGATGTCTGTCAAGTTCTTTTCCGGAAGGATTTCACAATCCCTTTGATGTTTGACACTCTCGGCAGCCGTTTGTTCAAGATTACATCGAGTTTAATAAAGGAAAGGGGCAAGCTCAAATATTTGCCCCATGGCAGCAGGTGGTCTTCCTACACTTAAAAAAAAATCGCAGTTGGATATTGTTACATCCCTATTGCGGATTGAATTGGACTGATATCATAGGTTTATCTGTGTCCTGAGAGAAAGAGGAAGGATGAAAACCCAGAGTATGAAGAGCCTTGAGGGCCTGATTTTCGTATCCAAGCTGCAAGATTAAATCCTCCTCAAAATTTTGTTTAGTTGTTTGATTCGTAATTTAGGAAAAATAGAATACTGGAAAGAAGGCCACATTCTCGCCCACTATCTTTTGTGTTATTTGCAGGAATTGCATGAATTGCCTGATGTTTACAAATGAGGATTTATGTCATTCTATGAGGTGCATCACTTTCAGAAAAGCATTCCTTCCCTTGCAACTGTGGATGTCTATAAATAAGAAGATACGATGTATAAATACATTATATGAGGAATTTTGATGTCAAATATTGATACGATAGTATTCTGTGTACACAAACAGTGATGTTATGTTCCAGTGATTTGGCCAAGTAATCAATAAACTTCAATTTGTGATTCCATTTCAGTTTAATTTTTGTTTGTATCAAGTGAGAATAGTTTGATGTGGCTTAATTTTTGTGACTGGGGTTCAAAAATGGAGCTTTATGGATTATAAAAGATCAGAGTTATTTAGCCTTTTACCCATTTTAACCTCTGAGTGACATCCGAAATTGGGTTTAGCCAGGAAAAAGACTTGAATTTGAATCAGTTTGCTGTCCAGTGGCAACCGGGAATTGCTGTCATTGAACTTTTGGTTGCATCGTAAATTTCAGACCAGAAACTGTTTGCCTGCCTGCTGATAAAATGTGTGGTGCAGCTGGAGCTGATCCAGACTATTGACAATATCGTGTTCTACCCGGCAACAAGCAAGAAGGAAGATGCTGACAACATGGCAGCCGCTCAGGTATGTTGTGGAGGGACCCTAGAGATGATGTGCCTCTATCAGTGAGCACTTTGGAAAGATGCTGGGCTTTGGCAGTCAGTAATGCTGCAGTAGATTATTGCTTGATAATGGCACATTATGAGCAATATGAGGAGTTAACATCATCTTTCTTGCAGTTGCCAGTAAGAGTGGGCTCCAGAATTACTGGCACCTCTGACTGGCAATGAACAAACAATAATTCTAAAAAAAAAATTCTAAAAAATGTTCTTCTTGAAACTTCAAGTACCAACATGTGAGAAATACTGTACAATACTAATGTTCCAATGGAACCAACAAAAATCATTTACTGATTTAATTGAAAATTACTTTCCTCCAAATCAGGATTTCACAATTAATGGCACCCTTAAAGATTCTTGTAAATAACATCTACCAAAATTAAACCGAGTATTAAATTGCACTTATTTAATGTCCCATATTATGCAGTATTTAGTCGTTTAAAATATGTCCTATAGGTCTTTAAAATAATGTTAAGAATTCAGTTACAAAATAAACCACACTTATCCAGGCCTTGTGAGACCTTCTCTCACCCCGTCTGTGCCGGCCTGAAACACAAGCTGTTTTGAGTGGGTGGGGAGGCTATGCTAATGAGGCGCTGCTCTGATCGGCTGCCTGGCCGTTTTGATTCCGGGGTAGGGTGCAGCCCTGAAAAACAAGGAAACCAAGATGGAAGGTATTTCAGGACAGCTGTCTGCAGCATCTATTGCTGTAAGACTGTACTTGTTTGATCCCGAATCCAACCTCGAACGGGAGGAGGAAGCAATTGAAGTATTGCAGCAACGTTTACAGCAAGATGTCCAAATTACAAACAAGTATAAAAAGTTAGCTTCAAAGGAGGTTTATGTTCGCTCACCTTCTGTTGATTGTCTCCTTGATATTATTTACTCTGGCATATTTAGGACACGAACATTAGCAGCAGTAATTTAGCTACGTTAGCCACAGTGCTACAGCCACATTCAACAGGCTATCACGTTAGGTAAGCTTATGCAGTAAAGTAACACAAAATAGAAAAACTTACTGCTTCTGGGGACTTCCGGTGAGCCACACTGCGAAATGGTCTTGCCATACTGAGCTCCCGCCAAACTTCCCCTTTTGTGTTGATATTTAATAGTCATAAGTGTAGTTTTGAAACGATTCGTTCTTTAATATCATAGTATTACTTTACAAACTATGCCGAACAAAAATGTAGCGAATTCACCGCAAAAGCAACCAGAGGTGCTCAACAAGCGCTTCAAGGCTAGCTTGCAACATGAAGACTTCAAAATGAGGAATATATTACTCAACTGGAGTCAAAATTGACAGAATTCATTGAAATCAGTATAAATAGTGTTTCTAATCCTATGTTTGTATGGGCTGCGGTCAAGGGTTTCGTGAGAAATAATTCCATCTGGTTCTGTACCCACCTGAAGAAATTGAAAGAAAACCGAATAAAAGGATTGGAACTGGAATGTCACAAAATAGAAAAGGAGCTTAATTGAAAGTACTCTGAAGAAAAGGATACTCAACTTAAGCTTAAACGGTCTGAACTGAATGATTGGGTTAAACAAAGAGTTGAATATTTGATGCATATAACCAAACACAAATACTATTCAGAGAGTAGTAAACCAAGCAAACTCTTTGCATTGACACTTAAAAAACAGGAAAATAAAATGACTATTTCTGCTGTGCGTAACCCACATAAGGGGATAGTAACCACATCACGTGACATAAATGAGACTTTTAAAACCTTTTTTACCAACCTATATGCACCTGAATTCTCCCCATCTCAAGACCAACTAAAATAATTCTTTCAAAAGATAAAACCCCCAAGTCTCTCCCCTGACAACATTGAAAAGTTAGAATCTCCAATTACATAAGAGGAACTTCATCTTGCCCTAAAGTCAACCAACAAAGGCCGTTCACCAGGTATTCATGGGCTCCCAGCAGAACTGTATTTGGCACTATTGGAAATTTTGGGACCACTATGGCTGGACGCACTAAACACTGCAATAGAAAATGGCAGTCTCCTTAAGGATTTGAATCCCACCCTCATATCCATATTACCAAAAACCCGGTAAAGACCATCTGGAATGTGCAAATTATCATCCCATCTCATTGATAATTGCAGACCTGAAAATATATGCAAAAGCACTAGCCTTACGTCTTGAAAAAGTCATAAGTACGCTGATCCATAAAGATCAGACAGGTTTTATGAAAAGACGTTTAGCCTCTGATAATATAAGGCGGCTTCTTCATATTATAGATAAGACAGAGAAAACAAATTCTTTTTTTTTTTTTTTTTTTTGGGAATATTTCCTTTTTTTCTGATGAGTAATACAGTGTACCAAAGAGACTGGAAGGTTGGGGTGAGAAGAATGGGGAAGACATGCAGCAAATGACCAAGCAACGCTTTTTTCATGGATTGCTTACCCAATGGTCACATTCTGCACGCAGTTGGGAAGGACACAGCCTTTATAGGTCTCCCCATTGAAAATGTGTGGCGATTATGAAGCCTAAATACGGACCGATGAGCCACAAGCAGGGCACCCCAAGAAAATGAATTCTTCCAACCTAATGGCCTTTTTTTTGCCTGGATGCACAAAATGCATTTGAACATTAAACATCTTGATGTATTCAATTGAATATAAGTTGGAAGGATTTGCAAATCGGAGAACCCTAAAAGATTTCAAATTTGGCCCTAATGTCATTAAATTAGTTCAAATTTTATATACCAATCCATCAGCAAGTGTTTTTACAGGAGGAATTTCTTCTGAAACATGTGGTATATTCCGTGGGACAAGACAGGGCTGCCCACTTTCTCCCCTTCTTTTTAATCTTATTGAACCCTTGGCTCAGTCTATACATCAAAGTAATATTATAGCTCCAATAACGATAGGTTCTCCCAAACATTACATATCTTTATATGCTGACGATGCCCTGATTTATATTTCAAATATTGAGTCCTCTATTCCAGAGACCATGCATATCTTGAACAGTTTTGGAAAGCTGCCTGGCTTTAAAACTAATAAAAAAAAAAAAAAAATCATTTCTTATGCTTCTGAATGTGGACAAAAATAAGCTGGCTATCCCATCAGAGATTATTGTTGCCAACCACGTTACCTATCTAGGTGTTCAGATTACACGCTCTGTATCCCCTGTTGCCAAGATTAACTATGGGGTTATTTTGAAAAAAATTGAAATTGACACTAATAGATGGATGCCTCTTCCCACTTCAGTACCTGCTCGAATCTCAGCTATCAAAATGAATATTTTGCCCAGAATTAACTTTATCAGTTCAATGCTACCCCCCACCCCGCCCTCCCGCCCAAGGTGGATTCCTTGCTTCGGTCATTTATATGGAATAGGAGGCACCCACGAATAAAATGGTCAACTTTACAGCAACCCAAGTTGCAAGGAGGATGGGCCCTTCCAAATTTCAAACTATATCATTGGTCCTTTCCGCTATAACATATAAGAGACTGGTTGGATTTTGATGCATTCAGACCTCCTGGATTGAAATTGAAAGGGATATTGTGGCTCCAATGAGACTTCAAGATTACTTGTTCTCGGGTTGTTCGGTTAGACAGTCTTATTTACGGTATGGCCCCATTATCTCTTATCTGTTGAAAACCTTCAGAATAGTAGAAAAGTATCTGGGTGTGGAAATGAAATGGCACAAAAACTCTCCACTATGGTTAAATCAATACTAACTTTCAGGGAACAAACCATTTACACAAGGTCCATGGATAAACAAAAATGTGTATGTGCTAGATGATGTGAATGGAGAAGATTCATTATTAAGTTTCAGCAATCTTGTCTCTCGTTATGATATCCCTAATCACTCTCTCTTTCATTATCTCACGTTGCGGTCATCCCTTAAAACCCATAACATCCAATGGGGCTTTAATTTAAAATTACATCGAATTGTAGAAATGATACAAAGAGCGCCCAGAAGGATGGTATCATTTATTTACTCACAACTGACAGGATATCTGAAAGCCTCAGATTTCATTGTAATAGAATGGAAGAGAGATGTGGCAAGCCCAGAGGGAGACCTTGATTGGGAAGCTATATGGGACGATGTTGTTGGTTTGTCTAAAAACTCAAACCATCAAGTTATTCATTTTAATATATGACATCGCACCTATTTGACCCAGAAAAGGTATTTGATGGGTTTAGCCCCCCATCCCTATTTTACGTTTTGTCCAAATGGTGAGATAGGCACACTCATGCACTCAATGTGGAGCTGCCCAGGGTTTTTTTCTTTTTGGAATAGCGAAGTTAAGACAATATCTGATTCAAGGAATACCAAACTTCCTATGGACCCTGCACTCCATCTGTTGCTGGATGACTCAAAAGTCCCCATGAGTGAGGGAGCACGTAAACTGCGGCTGGCAGGCACGAGTGCAGCCAAAAAATGAGTTGTTCAGAAATTGCTTCCACCCCATGATCTTTCTATGAAACACTAGTTACATACTCTACTAGGCATCCTGTACTTAGAATTATCCTCAGCAAGAATTAATCATGCTAAGCCGTCCACTATTAAAAATTGGTTGAAGGGAATAGATAAAGTAAAAAAGTTACTTTCAAATAAATAGTGGTGTTTACTTTGTCTTTATCTTTCTCACTTGATTGAGCAATTCTTTAACACTCGAATTACTACTGCAGGGCGCATGTCTGAATACTCAACTGATGGTCAATATGCATATGATTGCTTTCTATGTGTTGGTTAGGGTTTGGGTGGGTGAGGTAGGGTGGGATATGGGTTCAAGTAAACTGGGACTGCTGTATTTTGAATACATTGCTGTGTATGTTTCCACTTGTTTAAAATCAATAGTGTTTATTGCATTACAAAAAAAAAAACTTACTGCTTCTGCGTCTGTGAGTCACGGACAGTTGGTACCAATCCAGGCTTTATCTTCAGATATTTTACAAAGCCTGCGTTTGAGGCCAGTTGTTAGTGCTAACTATTGTTAGCGGTCCTGCTAGCCACCCGTAACATGTTAGCTTCACTTACATTATTTGCTGTTATATCGTTACTTACAGCTTGTGGCTCCGAGCGCTTGATTGAGGCAACTGCTCCAGCTTTGAGAAGCAGCTGAGACACATTTTTTTTTTTTTTTTTGCATCCAAAAAAACACCTACGAAAAGCTTTGGGAGACATACTGATAAATCTACAAGTTACATGATCTGGGCTCGTTTGTGTCTGATGGAATAAATTCCGGGGTATGCAGGTCCAGCGCCATGATTGGCTCTGGCCAGGTCTGTCCTGATTGGACGCAACAATCTGACGTCAGGTTTTGCCCAGATCTCGTGAAGATCTCGGGACAAGCTGTTCAGAGAGGAAATCGCGTTCAGGAAATCACATTCTCGGATTACGGCAAAACCCCCGTATCTTATGCTTAGAAACTTTGCAGAGGTTGAGTATGGACATCCAAAATTATAACATTACTTGTATGTATTAAAAGAACGATCAGCATAATAGGGGACCTTTAAGTTTTATCTAAGTGCTAAGGAACTTCCTGCTTCACCAGGGTATAAAAATGAGGTAACACACACTCTATATCCCTTTGTCGTCCAACACCATGGAGAAAACGAAACAACTTTTAGTTCAAAAGAGGCAGATGTTCGTAGACCTTCATAAATCTGGTAATGGTTTCAAGAAGATTCACAAACGATTGAATATGCCACTGAGCACTGCCGGGGGAATTATTTCAAAATTCCAAAGATATGGCAAGATATGAAAACCTCAAGGTAGAGAACGCAACTGCATAATGCCCATTAGGATTCTGAGGAGGATCGTGAGAGAAGCAACAAAATCCCCAAGAATCACTGTGAAGGAATTGCAGGCATTGGTGGCATCTTGGGATCACCATGTCTCAAAAAGCACCATCAGGCGCCAACTGCACAACCGCAGGCTCTTTGGAAGGCTTGCCAGAAGAAAGCCTTTTCTGAACAGAAGATACAGAAGCAAGCACTTTGAGTTTGCCAAACATCATTTAATTTATGCTTGGAACAAGGTGTTGAGACCAAAATTGTACGTTTCGGTCAGATACAGTATCTGCATGCTTGAGTTGAAATGGAGATGCATACAAAGAGAAGTACCTCGTACCAACGGTGAGGTATTATGGTCGGTCAGTAATGTTTTGGGGCTGTTTCAATTAAAGAGGTCCAGGGCACTGGTTAAGATTAAAGGCAGAATGAATTCCACCAAGTATCAGGGTATTTTGGCTGACAATCTGGTTGCCTCCGCCAGAAGGCTGGGACTTTGCCGTTGGTGGACTTAAAAACAAGACAATGACCGCAAGATCCATAAAGAAATGGTTCTGTGACAACAAAGTCAGTGTTCTGCAATTGTCATCTTCGTCACTAGACCTCAATCTAATTGAAAACCTGTGGGCTGAGTTGTAGAGAGCAGTTGATAAATCAAAACCCTTGAATGTGAAGGATCTTTAAAGGATCTGCGTAGAGGAATGGTCCAACATCCTCCCAAATGTGTGGCTTAACCTTAAAAATTAAAAATGACCGGAAAAGACTTCACACTGTTATCCTTGGGGGGGGGTTGTTACACTAAGTACTAAATGAAGGGTGCCAATATTTATGAAACCTTGATTTTGAAATTTCCTTTTGTATTTAATGATTGTTATGATTTTGTTTGTTTCCATTGAAATATTAATAAAGTATTTCACGCATTGCTTTATTCCATTTCTATATAATTATACTGTTTATATTTCTTTGTATTGCTTGTGCATTTCCAGTCATGGGTGTCAGTAATTTTTGTGCCCACTGTATGTCTGCATTTATTAGTGTGGTGCTAACAGGGTTGTACTTGCTGTAGATGAAGGTGAGACAGATCAGGTGCAAGATTGATGATAGATGTGCAACTAGCAAGTTGAGCTTTTATGGTATGGGTGGCCTTTTAATGCAGTTAAGTCTCTCAGGGAAGAGATTAAATTGATGTTTCACAGTTCATGACAAACAATCCTATGTGGAAATGTTTATTAGGCTGAGCCACCCTTCAGTACTTGTAAGCGAAACTGCAATTTTGCATCCATGTCCATTTGCACCCACCCCGGCAGATCACCGGAGCCAGAGGTGAACGTTTGTATATCCTTAAGCATTTCCGTAAAATCCATGTGCACTTTGTGTGATCTAGAGGGACATGCTGGAGGAGGTGGGGGTAGAGGCAGACTTTGCTGTGGGCAGAGCAGGCGAGCAGGGCATGTACAAGTACCTGTCCTCTGCACACCTCTTTAAGCTGCTCGACTGTCTGCTGGAGTCGCATGCCTTTGCCCGTGACTTCAACTCCAATAATGAGCAACGAACAGCCCTGTGGAGAGCAGGTGAGCTCAGTTTGGTCTGCACCCTCTGAACACTTGTCTTTAGTTTGCTCATCTACTCTGAAATTAGCACATCCAGTACAGGTTTTTGGGGGAGTTTGCTTCACTGTACATGCAAGTACTGGCAGTTTGGTACAGATACAATTGTAAAAGGACGTCACAAAAATATATGGGGATGAATGTCATTCTTGTCAGTGTTGGTCAGTATATGGAGGCATTATGGATGTTCTTGTGAGTGGTTGCATTTTAAGAATTTACAGGAATTTGCCGGTGATCTGCTAGGTTTATTCAATGATGGGCTTGAAAGGAATTATTGTTAGCTCCTGAAAAATTGTCACCATGTTGAAACTAATTGTGTATTGTGCTCTTTAATGGTTGGGCTCGTGGCAAATTTTTGGCTCAGTTAATCGCCAAAATCCACCAGTGATTAATGAATTATTTGCGAGCTTCACCACGGCAAACCCATCCTTGGTGGTGGCAATACAACAGTGTACTGTACAAGGCTAAAACCTGGGACATTATGGAGAAACAACTAGCAGTTTAGAACTAATGTTGTTCAGTTCTTGGTTTTATTTGGGTTGTATCATTATAACTAATTGCAGTACATCTGAAATTAGTTACCATGCCTTCTTCGATGTTCATTACTCTCTCGGCCAGACAAATGTGATTTTTTTTTTCTGTCATTTTAATTAAATGACTTAATATTTTCAAATTTAGATTTTTTATGACGTAGGAGAAATTGAATCATTAGATTCTATTCATAGTTTTCAATTACATGACTACTGTGTTCCTCTGGAGAGCAAAAGACTGTTTCATATTTGCTGTTAGTACTAGACATTTCATCAGTGCTGCCATGCAAGCCTGTCATTTTTTCATTTATTTCAACCCACGGATGTTTAGATCTCCTCTCTAAATCTGAATATGTCAACAAACTCTAGCAGGGTTCCTGATTATATGTTGTAGTGCGTAAATGACGCACAGAATTCAAAAACTGACGCAATGATTCCAACGTAGAGCAGCATGAATGATGCGCATATTTTTCAGTGGCTGTGTAATGCTTTGTAAGGTTAACCAGACGACGGATGTTGACAGGCGCGTTCAGTAACTCCGAACTATCCAGCGAGAGTACTTTCCGTTTGAATATTTATCCCGCATGTGCAATGCACTATTGTTTTTATCTGCAAACACTTCGTGCTACCGATAGGCCCATTTCACATTTCCAGGTATGCAAATCAGAAGGAGGGTAGGCTTTCTTTTGCTAGCTTGATTCTCTGTGAATAAACAATGGCGGAGTGTGAGTAGTCAAGTGTTCCCCGTTCTTTACTGTTCAAACTCGAAAAAAGATGCGAACCTACCTCTCTTTACTAGGTTTTCCCACCGAAGATGACATTAGGAGAAGATGGATTTTGTCCATAAGAGATGATGGAGCAAGATTTACAATCATGAGATGTAGCAAGCTAGTACTTGTGTATGCAATGCACTTTGAGAACAGCGATAGTTTCGTCCTCAAGGAATCTGATTGAAAAGATCCACGTTAACTGGGGCAGGAAAAGTACGAGAAACCGCAAAGGCGAAAAAAGAGGTCTGCAATGGAGCTGGAGTAGGAAAATGAGAATAAGATTAATTGACCTGGTGCAGAACTTTTGGAATCGGATTTCCACCCTCCTCTGGGCTGGCACTTATACTTTGACTGACATGGATGAAACCTATTTATTGGTATTTCACTTAGCTTATTACTTGTGCTGTAAAATAATTGATAGTGTGACCCCAAGGCCACATTTATAGTACGTGGATTAGGGGTGGCTGCTCAGCAGTAATTAGATGTGGCACTAGAAATACTGTAACTAATTAGAAGTCATCATCAGTTTTCAATCATTAACCCCTTTGTGCAGATGTAGATGCCAGCGGACATGGAGCTGCCCTATTTATGCACGCAGTTACACTATTCAATAACTAGATGGCACACCTGGATCAGTTATTCAATATTCCCTAGCAAGCCGAGCTCGAACATGGTACAATATGGACTAGTTAAAGGGATAGTTTAGATTTTTTGACATGAAATTGTATGAAATACTCATTAGTAGTGTCGTGCATGAGAGGTGATTTTTTTTTCCTTAATGTGTCCTGAGAACGGAGTTATGGCCTCCTGAAGTAGTTATGGCTAGTTTGCTTGGGTCACAAAAATAATAGTAACTCGCACTTCACAATCACTTGGCACTATTTTTCTCTCCCTCAGTATCACTGCGCGCATGATGCAATCACCTATTTCAAAGGTAACACGCTTGGATGTCGACTGCCACGACTGGAGAGAGCTACACACATAGAGACAAGTTATGTTATGGCAGCCGGGAAAATAACGAGTCCGCGCCATTTTTTCTGTACTTTTTTTGTCTGCCAATAAACTTGTCTCTCTGTGTGTAGCTCTCTCAGGTCACGGCAGCTGACATCCAAGCGTGCCACATTTGAAATAGGTGATAGCAGGCACGCAGTGATACCGAGAGAAAAATAGTGCCAAGTGATTGTAAAGTGCAAGTTATTCACTGACTATGGTTTTGTGACAGAAATACATTACTCTTTAAAACGCGTTGTTTTGGGAAGCAAAACTTTTTTATTTTTGTGACCCCAGCAAACTAGCCGGAATTACTTACTTCAAAACTTCGGGAGGCCAGAACTCGGCTCTCATGACTCATTGACGAAAAAAATCACCTCTCATGCACTACACTGCTAATGAGTATTTCATTCAACTTCATGTCAAAAAATCCGAACAATCCCTTTAAGTTCCATCCCTGTTTCCCAGGAGTTGTATGAATTAAACTCCTCAGCGAAGCCTGATGTGCAAACTGCCGAATGTACTTGCCCATAGTAGTTATCCAGCAGTTAATAAAAATGATCTCTTGTGACAGAAAAAATCATTGAACTTCGTTGCAACTAGTTCAGCGATAATAGGCGAAAGGTATCTCAACTGAGCAGCGAGAAAAAAAAAAAAAAAAATTTTCTGAAGCAAAAATTCAACAAATTCTGACGAAAAGTGATTTGCTAATCTCCTATGACGAGCCCCTCAACGGAAATAAGAACCTTGCCCGGTTTAGCACCATGTTTGAGCATAAGGGTGTTCATAAGTGTACTTGGTACCAGAACACTCTTTGCCAAAGGTCAATGATCGATTTTGTAATCGTGTCATCAGATCTGCGGTCATATGTCTTGGACACTCTGGTGAAGAGAGGGGCTGAGCTGTTAACTGATCACCACCTGGTGGTGAGTCGGATCAGATGGCGGAGAAGACTGCCAGACAGACCCGGAAGCCTAAACGTGTTGTGAGGGTGGACTGGGAACGTTTGGTAGAGGACCCTGTTCGGATGATTTTCAACTCACACCTCCGGAAGAGCTTTTCCCATATTCCCGGGGAGGCTGGGGACATGGAGTCCAAGTGGACCCTGTTCAAGGTCTCCATTGTGGAAGTGGCTGCCGCGAGCTGTGGCCTGAGGGTTGTCGGTGCCAGTCGTGGTGGCAACCTAAGAACCCATTGGTGGACCCCAGCGGTGAGGGAAGTCGTCAAGCTGAAGAAGGTGGCCTTTCGGGCCTGGTTGGCCAAGAGGACCCCCGACTCGGCAGACCGGTACCGGCAGGCTAGAAGGACTGCAGCTGCGGTGGTTGCTGAAGCAAAAACTCGGGCTTGGGAGGAGTTCGGGGTGGCGATGAAGAAGGACTTTCGGGTGTACTCAAAGAGGTTCTGGCAAACCGTCAGACGACTCAGGAAGGAAAGGCAGGGCTTCGCCCGGGCTGTTTTCAGCAGGGGTGGTGAACTGCTGACCTTGACTGAGGATATCGTCTGGCAGTGGAAGGAGCACTTTGAGAGACTCCTGAACCCGGCAGACATGCCCTCCATTGAGAAGGCAGGGACAGAGGACTTGGGCGAGTCGTTTCCCATTTCCCTGGTGGAGGTCACAGAGGTAGTCGAAAAACTCCACAGTGGCAAGTCACCAGGGATGGACGAGATTTGTCCTGAGATCCTGAAGGCCCTGGATGTTGGTGGGCTGTCATGGTTGACACCCCTGTTCAGCATCGCGTGGATGTCTGGTACAGTACCCATGGACTAGCAGACTGGGGTGGTGGTTCCCATTTTTAAAAAAGGGGACCAGAGGGTGTGCTCCAACTGTAGGGGGATCACACTGCTCAGCCTCCCAGGAAATGCCTCTGCCAGGGTGCTGGAAAGGAGGCTCCGCCCAATTTTCGAACCTCTGATTCAGGAGGAGCAATGCGAGTTCCGTTCCGGCCGTGGAACAGTGGACTAACTTTTTACCCTCGCACGGTTACTGGAGGGGTCATGGGAGTTTGCCCATCCAGTCTACATGTGTTTCGTGGACTTGGAGAAGGCTTATGACCGTGTCCCACGGGGTATCCTGTGGGGGTTGCTGCGGGAGTATGGGGCTCCATGGCTCATGGTTAATTCGAGCCATTTGATCCCTGTACAACTAAAGGAGTTGTGTCCGCATTCTTGGCATTAAGTCAGACTCGTTTCCAGTTGGTGTTGGACTCTGCCAAGGGTGTGCCTCGTCACCTATTCTGTTCATGATTTTCATGACATTATATCAAGGTGCAGCCGAGGTTTGGAGGGTGTCCGGTTTGGTGGCCTTAGGATTTCATCTCTGCTGTTTGCAGATGATGTGGTCCTGTTGGCATCATCACGCTGTGACCTCCAATGTACACTGGAGCGGTTCGCAGCTGAGTGTGAAGCGGTCGGAATGAGAATCAGCACCTCCAAATCCGAGGCCTTGGTCCTCTGCCGGAAAAAGGTGGATTGTCCCCTTCAAGTGGGGGGTCAGTTGTTACCCTAAGTGGAGGAGTTCAAGTATCTCGGGGTCTTGTTAACGAGTGAGGGTAGGATGGAGCGTGAGATTGGCAGACGGATCACTGCAGCGTCTGCAGTGAAGCAGGCGTTGTACAGGTCTGTTGTGGTGAAGAAGGAGTTGAGCATACAAGCGAAGCTCTCGATTTACTGGTCGATCTACATTCCAACCCTAACCTACAGTACAGATCACATCAAAACGGAACTCTATCGTGGTAGGGTTTGAAGAAGGTAACGGTAACTTCAGAGCAACATGAGGGTAGAAACGCGGTAGGTTGTCTGAGAAAGCGCGGCGCAGGGATACAAAGCATTTATAAATATAGTACCCAGTCAGGAAACCCTTCCAGAATACACATCATTGGTGGTCCAGCGTGTGCTGAAGAATGTCATGGTTGGCTGAGCGGCCGGTAAGCATCTCCCAGCAGGGGATGCTTTCACATGCAGTCACTGTAAATGGTGAAAACTTACCAACCCCACACTACCACGTAAGATTATTTCTTCCTATTCTTATATTTATTTGCTTAAAATAGGTGCTAGTTGTTGTATTTTTATTGTTGTAGATAGCTTTAAAATCACAAGTTTTTAATCGGTAAACCATTGCATGTAAAGGAACGATGTATGAGATGTATAACCAAAAGTATACTACATGACGCGGCTTGTTGTGTGGGGTTTGTTTATGAGGAGAACAGCGGCGAAAAAGAGCGGTTCTTTTGGACAAAAATCATAAAGCTTTCTGTATACTTTAATGCTGTTTAGTGCAGACAGGGAAATTCCTTTGTTTTTGTTGTTTATTCTTAACGTTCTGTGAAAACGAATGATACGTGTTACCGTATAGGACACATCCGCTGCCATAGTTTAGAGAAATTTTCACTTTGTTTCTGTTATATTGTAGATTGCTGGACTTTGTGGTGTTCCTGACATCCAGAGAGAAGATTTTAGTTACATTATGTTTAGTGAAGTGTGTCAACTCACACACATAGTTGACACACGTCTTCAAAAGCAAATTTCTTCCTCGCTTTCACGTGCACTATAATGCGGTTTCTCACAAGCTTTAAATTGAAAGTGCATGTTATGTTTTTGGAAGTGGCTATTCGCCCTGCAGTGAATAGGAAACCACACGTGGTCAGGAACTATATTTGCTTACCTAGCGCCGCCTCACGATCACTGTTGGCAGTTAAAAGGCTTACAGCATTAATCTCACGAAACAGCGAGTTAGTCTGGCGGTAGAGTAGCGATACAAAGACAGCAAGACAGCAGTAAGTTAGGGAGAGGTCTCGTGATATTTTCCGTTTTGATGCGAGTTGTATGGTATGGTCATGAGCTTTGGGTAGTGACCGAAAGAATAAGATCTCGAATACAAGCGGTTGAAACGAGCTTTCTCCGTAGGGTGGCTGGGCTGGCCCTTACAGATAGGTTGAGGAGATCAGACATCCGGGAGCGGCTCAGAGTAGAACCGCTGCTCCTTCCTGTTGAGAGGAGTCAGTTGTGGTGGTTGGGGCATCTTGTCCAGATGCCTCCTGGACGCCTCCCTTTAGAGGTTTTCCAGGCGTGTCCAACTGGGAGGTGGCCCCGAGGCAGGTCCAGGACACGCTAGAGGGATTATGTCTCTCGGCTGGCCTGGGAACGGCTTGGGGTCCCCCAGGTAGGGTTTGAGGAAGTGGCTGCGGAGGGGGGCGCCTGGGCCTCTCTACTTAGTCTGTTACCCCCGCAACCCGGCCCCGGATAAGCAGAAGACGATGGATGGATGGATGGGAAAATTCAACATGGTGTTGATACTATATCATTCTACAAGCAATTGTGGTCATCAGATATGAAAAATGCGTGATTCCCGATCATTTAATTACGCGTTGGTTCATCTAACGATGAATTCTGCGTTTCCTTACAACCTCATACAACCCTTCAATGATATCCAGTGCCTCTCAATACTTCCTCAGGCATATCTGCGTAAAGCAGAGTTATAGTTCACGCCCACCTGAACTATAACCCAGTAATTATCTATTCATTGACACGTTTTTATCCCCCGCCCGTCGGAGACCGAAAGGGGATTATGTCGTGGCGATGTCCGTCCGGCCTTCCGTCTGCACGTCCTGGGAAGGGTGCTTATGTTCTGAAATCAACTACTCCCACATTTTTTGAGGGATTTTCATGAAACTTTACAAAAATGATAAACACATATTGGTTATACACATATCGCATTTTCGTTGCGCCGAACTAATATTTTACAGAGTTACTGCCCTTGACATTAAATGTTGACTTATTGTATATCTCTTGGGAGGGTACTTATGTTCTGAAATCAACTCCTCCTACGTTTTCTGAGAGATTTTTATGAAACTTTACAAAAATGATAAGCCTATATTGGTTATGGGCATATTGCATTTTAAGGGTCCGAGCACCGAGGGGGCGAGGACCCAATTGTAACTTTAGTGTTTTTATTATGCATACGCCTCGAATGAGCAGGGGGCATTATGTAAACGCCTCTTCCGTCCATCTGGGCATCCGTCCGGGCGTCCGACCATAAACTTCTCGTTTCTACGCAATAACTAAAGAAGGCCTCTTCCGATCCATCTCATTTCTAGGTGGTGTATGGGGGGGTAGAGGAAGGTTCCTTTCGAAAACCAGCGCCGTGCAATATCCAATATGGCCGCTACGGCAGCCATCTTGATTTCACTTTCCACGCAATAACTAAAGAACGCCTCGTCCTATCCATCTCATTTCTTGGTGTATGGGCGGTGGGTAGAGGAAGGTTCCTTTTGAAAACCAGTGCCGTGTGATATCCAATATGGCCACCACGGCAGCCATCTTGATTTCAGTTTTCACGCAATATCTAAAGAACGCCTCATCCAATCCATCTCACTTCTTGATGGTGTATGCGGGGTGGATAGAGGAAGGTTCCTTTCGAAAAGCAGAGCCTTGTGATATCCAATATGGCTGCTATGGCAGCCATCTTGATTTCAGTTTCCACGCAATAACTAAAGAACTCCTCATCTTCATTCGAAAACCAGTTTTCTTTTAACATGTTTAACTTTCAGTATTATTCACTCTCACTATTCACCATGCTAAACTAGCAACCTATTCAATCTTAACCCCAATTAAACATATGGGCGGAGGCATAAGCCACGCTCTGCGTTGCTTTTGTTTATAATTATTCTTAGTCTTAGTCTTCTTATTATTATTATTAATATTATTATTATTAGGGCTCGAGCCCTAACGGTGCGAGGACCCTATTGAAATTGGTAGAATTTTTCTTTTTTTTTTATCCTATTATTTTTCACCAAGTATTTTCACATGTTTGGAGGCCTTAACATGCTCAAGAACTCACCAAATTTTGCAGACTTGTCAGGTCTGGTGAAAATTGAAATATTTTGCAGTCATTGCAAAAAGGCGTGGCCAAATGGCGAAATAGCGCCCCCTACCATTTTTCAAAAAGCCCTCCTGATTGGGGTTAATTTGTCATAGGCCAACAAAATTTGGTACGCTCATGTATCATACCAAGATGCACAAAAAAGTCTTTGATGTCATGGTCCAACCCCAACAGGAAGTCGGCCATTTTGATTTCAATTTTTTATTACCGGCGATTTACTCACCTCGTATTTTAACAAACTCCTCCCAGGGATTTCGCCCAAACGACTTCCCATTTGGTACTGATCATCTAGAGATCATGCTGATCAAAAATTATGTAAAGAATGTCTGTAGGTCAAACGGCGTGGCTGCTAGGGCGTGACAAACTTTGGTGACTTTTTGTGATTTCGCCATCCATTTTTCATCAGCTCTCACCCCCACAAACTTTATCCTAGCAGCTTCAAATTTTATGGGCATTTTATGGCACAGTGACACACGTGTCCTGTCATGTTGCAGGCTGCCCGTGGTGGTGGTGGTGACTTGCGATCCTTCGCTACGGAATATCAACTCGTTATAAATCCATCAGGCATTGTCCGATTTGCTTGAAACTTGACGTGTGATGAGGGTCCCCCGTGAACGCACCTGCCCACATCTGGTTACGCCTCTGGTTACGCCCAGGGTCTGCCTTTATCTTCTGGATTTACCCACAACTTACCATGTTAAACTTCTGCTGACCTGTTATATCATTCAGTGTCATGCCAGTTCTTCCTTAAAGTAAAGGTGTACCACCATGCTCATTTCAGAGCCCTTGATATTCTCAATTCTAATGTTTAGATAAAATGAACAAAATACGTGTAACCTACAGTTGGTGAGACCAGGAGACTGAATGAGATTAAATACAATGACTGATGCAAGGAAAGGTTTTCAACAAAAAGATTTTTATTGAACAGAGGACAACAGTGGACAACGGTGGACAACAGGACGGCTCAGAAATTGAAGTTGATAAACAAATTAAACAAGGAGGGGTGCAAGTGTGAGTCAGTGAAACATGAGTGAACTTTGAACAACAAAGAACAAAAGAAATACCTAGTAATGTGGCAGGGTGATGGTGGGTTCTAATGTGGGAGAGGGGGTGATCAGTGTCAAATTAATAAACCTTCTCGATGTGTGAACAACTAAGTGTGTGTGCACGCACGCTTGTGTTTTCAGAACAGGGCAGAACAGGGTTGTGAATAGAACTATAACAACTAAATGGATTTAACAGGAATAAACTGAATAGAACAGTCAAGTATACTCTTGGGACAAGAATAATAGTGTGAGGCATGAACATTTGTGGAATTACAAATAATTAAATACAGGGGTGGGGGACATTACAAATACAAGGGCCAGGAATGTTGGAAGAGGTTGCAAATTTTAGACATCTCAGAACTTCCCACGAACCTTGTAGCCTCCATCGCCAACAGCAGCCTCTGCCTGCCTCCGCCAGCGCCTGCCTCCACCACTGCCAGCAGCACAGGGTACCTGCAGGTTTTCAGTGAGTCAAATTTAAGACCTTTTCAAAGTCTCCCGTAATTGACATGTAAGACACTCATGCAATTACAAAAGTTAACAAAATCATTGCATTATTTTAAAAGGAGTTTTACATTTAATTTGGAATTAAAATAAATGTGTGATTTGCTAATTTTAGACATCTCAGAGCCTCCCATGAACCCTTTAGCCTCCATCGCCAACAGCTGCCTCTGCCTGTATTAACGGTAAATTAACGGTAAGCCTACTTGGCACAATAAAATAAGCACAGAAAAGTAATAAAGACTAACCACAGCCAACACATCTCTTCAAGAGTAAATCTTTTAAAAGACCATCTTTTTGCAAAATACAACATGGCTTATAATACAGCTGGCTGACTGCAGCAAGATCGCTAGAAAGCTAACAGTGCCTGGCATGACAAATGGAAGTGAATCAGTCCGGAGCAGCGAGAATTCTCTTTTGGAACTGTTGGAAGTTCTCAGTACCCGGAAGTGCGCCGCCATTTTGTGTACTCGAGAGTCGATGGGAGTGGCGTAACTCTGAGAATATCAATGGCTCCGAGTTGGACCATATTCAGTCTCTCTATGAAGCTTAAATCTTGTAACCCATAAATAGCCATATTTGGCTTCTTTGCAAAGGGGTGAAAGATGCGCTTCTAGTCCTAGCTAAATCTGCCTAGTGGCAAGCTTTACTTTGGAATCACTCCCTTGTGCATGTTATTCAGTTATCTGGTCGGCGTCAGGGTCCAAATGGCAGCACGGGCATTGGTCCTTCATTCCTTCTTGCTCGTCAGCAAACAGGTTTCTGCATTCCTTCGGGCACAGCAATGAAAGCAGTAATCCAAAAATTTTGTCGACTTGTAAAAGGGAAGAAGGAAAAGGGAAGCTGGTCGCCTTTTCATTTTTCCGAAAAAAGGGGAAAATTCTATTGTTGTTTTCAAGTGGAAATTAAAGCAAACCAGTGAACTCGAGTAATTGTAGAATAGAATCGTGTAGATCTTACTCTAAGATTTAGAGTCGCCAAATTGAGAGGTCAGAAAAATCTGGTCTTTGTTTTGTTCCTAATGAAAACTTCCTCTACAAATGCACACAGGTACACCTCCATCAGCACAGCCGTGGCATAGCCCAGAGAGAGCAAGTAAAGGTGTGTTCGCCGATTTAATAGGCAGGATGACATCACTTGTGGTTAGACCAGGACTTCACACCTTTGGAATTCTGAGAAATGTGGACATGATGGCCGTTTCTTTGTCTTCTGTGGCCATTTTGGCAGGCTTAAACCCTCCACTACCAAATATTGTTTTGCAGTTAATAGTTACCTGCTGTTCTTCGGTAGCCAGCTAGTAACATTAGCAACAAATCCACAATCGCTTCCTCTCTGGGTTTTTCTTTTTGGGTGGGATTCCATAATTGCACAACTCAGGCTTCCCTCCTTGTTGGTCACTGAATCCGATTAATCAACAACCAACTGGCATTTCAACAAAATAATATGGTCAAAATGACTGGAGGGAAGCAGAAAAGTTGCTCGTTTGCCCTCCAAATGAGCGTTTCCATTAGATTGTAAAGACTCGTGAAAACGATTCTAAATAGGAGTGCAACTACCAAATAACTGTACTCTTTTTGACAGAGCTTGCATATTGCCTTTTTGTTGTCACTCAAAGCAAGACCGAAATATTTCTACTCTCAAGCTTTGGCAGATCTCGGGAGTAAGATGGGCATTTTGTCCATTTTGTACTTGCATGAGTGACGCACGCTTGGAACAACCTTAAAAACATGCAGCTAGCTTCCTAACTGGAAGTCGTTGGTTCACTTGTGCAACGCAGAATAACAATACGGACTTGCGGTGGCGTGGGGTGGATTTTGGGCCGAGTGGCTTGTTTCTTGCCAAAGAAATTAGACAAAAAGAAGTGGGACAAAAGAAGAACAAAATCACATAAGGCCTAAATTTTATTTTTATCACATCTGGGAATTACTAGTCCTTTTTGAAATCCTTTTGTTTGGTGTTAAACTGGCCATTTGCTGTCCAGCACGATGTGGTGTTTATTTGATCTTGGCAAAGTTTTCCCAATCCAAGGCAAGGCTTGCCAGGCAGAATTCCAGCTGGAGCGCTTAACAGTCGTTGCAGCCCGAGCTATTGATCGTCTGACCACTATTATTCCTCCTTGCTCTTATTTTTCAAATATCATATCCAAGCTTCAGACTGGTGAACTACTGCTAAGTCTTGACTTCTCTTGTAAGTACTGAAACCACATGACTTTTAAAATTTATTTTCAGGGTTCAAGGGAAAGTCGAAGCCCAACCTTCTTAAGCAGGAGACGAGTAGCCTGGCCTGCTCCCTGAGAATCCTGTTCCGCATGTACTCAGACCAGCAACTGCAGGCCTCCTGGCCCGACATCCAGACCCGCCTGCTGCTGTAAGGGCACAAGAGCGAACGGGGAACGAGGAAGGTGTCTGGGGAGGGTGAAGACACCTCCACTCAGTGCAGAAGGAGCCCTAATGCACTGTATTTTTTTAATGCTAGATCGAGTATTTGAAATCATAAAAAGTCTTGCAAATGTACAACTATAAGGATGGTTTTTGCTGGGATCAGCGGTGTACACGTCATTTCCTCTATCCTTCTCCGTGTCTCCGGCAGGGTGTGCAGCGAAGCTCTGGTCTATTTCATCAGCCTTACAACAGAGAGCCACCGCGAGGCGTGGACCAGCCTGCTCCTACTACTGCTCACCAAGACCCTCCGACTCCCCGATGACAAGGTACCCCCTACAGCTGCACCTACAGGGAGGTTCTTCTTAAACATAAAACTATAACCTGCTGTTTTGTTCCAGCTGCAGGTGGGCCTAATGCCCTCCTTAGTGGAATATTTTACTTTTCACTTTTATCAAAAGCAGCGCAAATTCATTGCTTTCACTGGAACAAATACAACGGCAGGCATGATGCAAATGCAGATCTGTCTTTCTTTAAGTAGCTGGTATCCATTGGTATCCACATCAAGTCTAGCTCCCATAGTCAAGATCTGAATAAGGCGGCATAGATGTGCTTACTGTGTATGTCTTGACAGAAATATTCGCACCTGTAATTTGTTATGCACTTTTTTCCATGACCTAGTTTAAGCCGCATGCCTCCTGTTACTACCCGCACCTGTGTGAGATGATGCAGTTTGACCTGATCCCCGAGCTTCGTGCTGCCTTGCGTCGTTTCTTCCTCCGCATCGGCTTTGTCTTCCACATCGCTGCCCCCGAGGGGGGCCTGCCCCGACCCGGGGGAGACCTGGGGGCTGTGCTGCAAGGGAGGGAGAACGGATTTGGGGGCTCAGAGAGCACAACGCGTCCTGTTTCGACGAACATAAGAAGCGCATTAGAACCCTCTTAATTTAGACTGATCTGGGGCCACTGTTGTGCTGAGATGGGCAAGGCTTTTGTCGGTCTGTCTGTCAAACTGAAGTGTTTTTTGCATACACGTACATAGACTAGACAAAAGCCTGACTGCTTATCCTTACTTGAATTCAAGCGAGACATGATGAAAACTGAAATGTATTTCTGATAGCTATATTACATTTTTTCCTTTTTTTCTTTTTTTTTTGACTTAACAAAATGAAAAGTTAACTTAATGAGAGAAATACCGAACATGACAAGAATCTTTTCTAAATTACCCTATGTTGGACCTTTTTATTTCCTGACTAGCCGAAGCTTTGCAGAGCTGTGTTTGTAAACCCACAGCTTTCGTGGCCTGAACTGTAGAGTCAGACCCCCTCAGTCATGGCCAAGGCAGAGCTGACTGAGCACGGGTCCCCCATCCAGTGTGCTTTCACAAGTGTGGGAACACGTTACAGAGGTAATGTTTTTTGTTTTTTTTGTTTTTTTCATTAGCAATGGGAACCCCCCATGTTAAACTCTGATTGCTTTTTGCCCCCTCATATTCTAAATTTCACTGCGCTGGATTCCACATTCCTCCGTGTGTAAGCAAGTCTTCTGCCAGTTGGCAATGTTGGTTTTACTCTCTGGAGTTCTTTGTCCTCACGATTCTAATTCACATCGAAACAAGGTGATGTTGTTCTCTGAGAATAAGGGTAATTAAGACATTACACTTTAAACCCTATAGAATGGTCTGATTTCAATGATCTTTTATATAAAGAACTCCCGCACACGGTCTTCTCACCTGCAATTAATTTATTAGTCGACGTTTCGGTCAACTGACCTTCCTCAAGACATCAAACAGAATACATCGAAGAGCGCATCTTCAATGCAGGCTGGTAGGCCTATGTGGCCCAATCAGGTATAATCACATGTCCACTAGTAAGACGTATCTCATAGGTAAAAACATACAAACAACAGTAAACTTGAATAGGGAAGATAATAATTACAGTATATTTGCAACAAATAGCAAAATAGAAAATGCTTACAAACCATTAGAATAACCTCATGTTTACAGTACAATCATCAACTAGGACATGATTGTATGAGAAATTTGCAACATCAACAGCAAATGGAAAAAATGCCGCCTCCTAATCATCCCAACCCCTGAGACAGGAGAGGAGACCAGATCAGAAAGACTTGGTCGTAAGTAAAAGCTGTAAATGTAAATAAAAAAATACAATCAATAAAAGACAAGTTTTCTAGAGTGGAAGAGACCCACCAAAATTAGGAAACAAAACTCGCAACATAATGTTGAGGGGAAGTTCATCATTCAATCCATAGGGCGTTAAAGTCTGTAAAATAAATATCCAATAAACCTTGCAACGTTTTAGCAGCAAATCTAGATCACCACCTCTCCATGGAAGGCTGACTTTTTCAAGACCACAGAAACGCAAGGTAGAAATGTCATGTTTTTCATAATTGAAATGAATAGCCACAGGACAATTTCTGTCATTTCTGCAGTTCCCCACACCAATAATAAATTTTGTATAAAGGAGGTAATAACTTGTGCATCCCCACATGTGATATGTATATGCTACATTGTCCATGTGGTTTGGCATATGCAGGTAAAACATCCAGGCATAAGTGAACACAAAAGCTCAATACACAGACATGATGACAGACAGAGTCTTTCTGATCTGGCCTCCTCTCCTGTCTCAGGTTGGGATGATTAGGAAGCGGCATTTTTTCCATTTGCTGTTTATGCTGCAAATTTCTCATACAATCATGTTTCCTATCTAATGATTGTACTGTAAACATGAGGTTATTCTAATGGTTTGTAAGCATTTTCTATTTCGTTATTTATTGCAAATATACTGTAATTATTATCTTCCCTATTTGAGTTCATTGTTTTTACCTCTGAAATACGTCTTACAAGTGGTCATGTGATTTTACCTGATTTGGCCTCGTAGGCCTACCAGCCTGCATTTAAGATGTGCTCTCCGATGTATTCTGTTTGATGTCTTGAGGAAGGTAAGTTGGCCGAAACGTCGACTAATAAATTAATTGCAAGTGAGAAGACCGTGTGCAAGAGTTTTTTTTCTTTACTTTAGTCCACAGTTGGCCTTTCTTCTATGCACCTGTTTGCTTACCGGTGTGCGAAAGTTTTCTTTCTTGCTACAATGATCTTTTTTATGCCAGAGATTGGATTGCTGTGGTTAGTTCCCTCATGTCTGCATGAGGCTCCCTCGGTTTTGCTCATTTTCCTTCATGGTTGTGTTCTCCTCGAAGGATGCTTGGTCCTATAAACACCCAGCTCCTCTGCAGAGAGAATATGCTGGCACTCAGTTTACATGGTCAGTTATAGTTCAGAGACCCCATCTGTGGCTCTTCTGAAGGACTCCTGTAGACTGTACAGGGGACGGGCTTATCATTTCACTTTGTCTTTCCCGTCCCTTTTTGAAAGTAAAGGCTGTAGAGGCTATTATGTTTTTTGGGATTGGTAGAATGTGGGGATGCTGCAAATTCTGTTTTCACTGTAACAGTGTGATGGTTGTGAATTCTGTTATTCTGGTACAACTTGACTGTTGGAAGTGAACAATTTGAACAGTCACCTAAATAGAGAAACCCAGATCTTGGGCGGCATCGTTGGCCTTGGCCTTCTGCTCAATTATTTATTTTTTCTACCAACAGCAGTTCCTGCTGTTTATCCATTGTATTATTCCATTGGTCATCGTAGTCACTTGGAAAATGGTTGTTTTGGTTTAGCACTTCATAGTCAACCTGAATGACTCAAAATGACATTAAGTTGAACAATTCTTACCTGAATGACCCAAAATTGTATCTTGTTGTCTGATTAGTAATTGCTGTAAAAGTAGAATGCAGGGAAGAAGGCCACATTCTCACCCACCAACCTTGTGTGTCATTTACAGGAATTGCATGATGCTCTGTTTTACAAATGAGGATGTATGTAATTCTATGAAGTGCATTATTTTTTTGAAAAGCATTCCTTTTCCTGCAACTGTGGATGTCTTTCTTTAAGAAAAAAGGTATATCTAAATACAGTATGTGAAGAAACAGTAAAATTTTCATGTAAAATATAAAGATATAATACTATGCTATGTACACAAACTGATGTAATCTTCAAATGATTTGGTCAAGTTATCAATAAAGTTCAAGTTCTGATTCCACGTGTTTACTTTTTATTTGAATCAAATTAAGATATTTTGACTGTTTTGTAAAATTTTGGTGATCAGTTGCAGCTTAATTTTTGTGACTGGGGTCCAAAGATGACACTTCACGGATTATGAAAGGTCACTCAGCTTTTTTTCCATTTTATTCATTTTAATCTCTGAGTGACATCCAAAACCAAACTTATTTAAAGGTCTGTCCAATTTGAAGGCACGCGCAATGGAAGGTAGTGCATATATATGAAGTCACCTGGCCTTTAGCAAGTTAACAACCAACTGCTCTTTTTTTCGCGGTAGCATGACTAGACTGATCAAAACTGCAGCCTTTCACCTTTAAAGGCATAAAGTACTGGAAAATAAAGATCTCTGTTAAACTTGCTATCTGTAATTGTGCACCTTTGTCAAAAGTAGGGTCCTTTATCAATGTTTGTTTTTGTATCCTTGGACAAAATTGTGGATACTATGGACATTCATTTGTTCCACAGCTGCCACATCCATTGAAGCTTTTTGCGATCAAACTGTATGTCACCCTTGTCATCAAATTTTATTTATATTGGGCTGTGGCACTGGAAGTGGTGAGGTCTCGACGCCTCTCAACTTCAGTCAAAAGTGAGTCAAATAATTAAAGGTCTAAATGGCACAAGCCCATACAAAGTGGCCCGTATCTCACTCAGTCACTAGGCTTTAGGTTTGTTCGAGGGACTGATTAGAAGTCATATGTTGCACAGCAGTTTGTGACCTTGGATTTGACTTTTGACCTTCGCTTGCAGAGTCAAACATTAACGCCCTTTGTCTTGCTTATTATTGTACGCAGAGCTTAGTTTTGCATTAATATGTGACTTTCTATCAGTATTTGTGTTTCAGTTTGTGCCTTGAATTTGATCATTGACTGTGGGTTCAAGGTCAAACAGGAAAAGCCCTACTCAACAGCCCACTCAATATTGCCTTGAGCTCCCACATCCACACAATATAGACATGTATCTTAATGTCTATTTTTTTGTTTTTGTTTTTTGTTTTTGTCCGGTTTCCCGTGTGCGAGCGCGTTGGCGTCGGCGTTCCCACCATTTCCAGACCATAAATCAGAAACCGTTGGATATCTTTCCATGAAAATTTGCACACATTTGCATCAAGTCCTGCAGATGTGCCTTTTGCTATTTTGAGATTATTCACTTCTCTGGTTTCTTCCTAAATGTCTGTGAACATCACTGAGAGGCGGCTGCGTTGGGGTGGAGGAAGACATTTGTTTTTTGCCTTAAAAACAATCTCTAGTTCTAAATTACTTAATTCTGGCAAACCTGTTTAATGAAGCATATCAGTTATTAGCCTCCTTGATTGCTTAACCTGTAATTTGAGAGGTAAATTTAATTACAGGATGTGTTACTCCATTGACGGCTTCGGCTTGTATGAGGTGCAAATAGGAATGTACAGTACCTGTCAAAAGTTTGGAAATACGCGCATTTTTCTTGCAATATATGTTAGATAAAGAAATAAGCAGCCTTTATTTTGCAAAAAAAAAAGCTCTGATTCTTAAATCCATCAAACTAACCACCATTTGTTGTCATATTTGCAGAGCATTCTCACATTTTTTTTTTTTTTTTAACAAGGTCAGTCATATGACCATAATGAATTTGCAGCCGCACGGCTGTCCAAATTCCCAAAGACATGGTGCACTTGAGGTGTGCTCTTCATCAACCTTTTCGCCCAGTAAGTCCCAAAACCGCTTGACTTTAATTCGGCTGATGGAAAATAGAAGGAGTTTATTTGTCTGTTTACTTTGCAAAATATGGCTTATTTTAGAATTCCAAAATTTTGGACACTATTCAAACAAGTCAATTATTCTCTTTTCACTTCTGACTGTTTATCTTTTACAAGATTCCATTTGAGATTATATAGCGAAGTTAAGCGGTTTAAATTTCTCTAAAAACAGAGTGCTGTGACATTAGCAAAGCGTGTCCAAACTTTTGACAGGTACTGTATGTGAAATAGTTCGTGACCGCGGACTTTAGCTGTAACCTTCCGATCAAGACCAAATAATGATCTTCCAGCATTGCTCGGCTGACCAATTTATACAAGCATGCGGGGATACGCATACTGGGCATGAGTTATCACACTGTCTAGTTCTGAAATATGTTTTGGATGTTTCTGGGCAAAGACCTCTTCTATGCGCCGATACCAAGTTAAAGTGAAAGCTTACAGGATTTGTTCTAAATGCAGAATTCGTCTCGTTATAGCTTTTCATACCTAGCAACTGCTATAGAAGACAAATCTGAAACTAAAAGTAAACTGGATTTAAAATATAAAATGGGGTGAGTTGGCAAGCATAAACCCTATTCTTCTTTGGCTGTAAACTAAGGTCTTCAATCAGGCTAAAGAACCTGCATAGTCCACCTTAAACCAGCCTCTGTCTGTTGTGTGTTGCGACATGCAATGCATGTTTACCATTTGTTTAATTCCTCACCTCATGAATTTACTTTTATGTGTTTGTGTTTGTGTCCAATAAAACTGATTATTTTAACATTAATTTCCTATTTTCCATCAGGTTCTATGAACAAGGCAAATCCACCATCCAGTTTATATGAACAATTTCTGATCAGCTGATGGTACCTATAGTGGGCTCCAAAATTACTGGCACCCCTGACTGGCAATGTAAGGGAAGCGGTTGGTATTTGGAATAATATGGCCACACTTTCGGGTAAAAACTGCTTTCAGCATGTATGCAAAATGTACAGTGATGAACTATGAGGTGTAAAATCTTCAGCCTGAACCCGAGGTCTGCATGCTTTCAGAAAATTTATCCACTGTCATCAATATTTCTCATTATTCCTTTGAAGCACACTGTAATTATGACATAAATTTGTACATGGAATGACTCTAACCCTCTCCCATACAACTACTGCATAATGATGAATATTGGGAACAGTGCACATCAAGATGGGGCAAGAGAAGGGGGTGGTTTGAGTATTTTTCCTGGTTTACAAAGTTTGCTGTAATTCCTAATGGAAATCACACGTATTATTGCCCATCATAAAATTGTAATCAGTTTGGAAGATCTTTTGAAGCAGCCTAACCAGGGGTGTGTTTCCCAAAGGCGTAGTTGCTAACTAAATTAGCAACTTAACATAGTTCGTCCATTCACAGTGAATGGGTCCAGCTTTGGAAGTTAGCATCTGTGATTTCTGGAAACACACCCCAGAATACAGGTATTTGAGTAAATTTTCTTCCCCAGAATACTCACGATAACATCCAAATATATATATATATATATATATCAAAAGCAACCCACCTGGGCAAGGTACACCCTTGCACGGTCATTCGATTATTTTAATAATCGAATGACCGTGCAAGGGCGTACCTTGCCCAGGTGGGCTGCTTTAATATATATATATATATATACTCAAAACAAAAAAAGCAACACACTCTAAATTTTGGTTTATTGTTGCTCAGGACCTGAGTAGTCCAATTTGAGTTCTTAAGTGACCATTGGGGTCACAATGTGTACCTCGTTACACATGAATGATCATCATGTAACTCAACAGTGTGAGTTGGACTCTCATCAATCCATACTGAGTACAACATACGGAATTAGGAGTTGTGCAAGTACAGTGGTTGAAATGAAAGAGGGGTTGTCTTCCCTATATAAAGGCATGATAAAAGCCACACAAAAAACATTTTTAAGTGTCATAATGCCGCGTCTGTCAACTGGACAACGGAACAGGGCCCTGGGTATGCTAGAGGCGGGAGTAAGTGCCCGGCAAGTGGCTCACCGTTTTGGGTGTAGTACGTCCAGCATCAGTACGTTTTGGGTGTAGTACGTCCAACTGGGACGAGCTCTTTCATCAAGAGTACCCAGACCTCAAACCAGGCAGCAACTCCAGAATGCAATACAGGCAGAGTGGCGACAACTTCCCCAAGACAACCTAAGACGCTAAGTCAGGTCCATGAGGAGACGTTGTACTGCCTGTGTGGTTGTTCATGGGGGTCACACCCGATACTGACTGTTCTTTTGAGTTCATTTTTAAATGTGTGTTCCGTTCAGTCTTGTGATTTTTCATTTTCAACTTGTGCTTGTTATGTTTAATGCATCTGTTTATTATTGTCCAAATCGGCACATTAACACATTTAATTCGTCAAAGTCAACCCACCCAACATATTTGAATTGTTAAAATAAGAAAATAAATTTGTCACAAAATTATTTGAATCCAAACTGGTGTTGCGTTTTCATTGCCTCTGAGTATATATAGCAGCCCAGGTTGTATGTATGATAGAAACTTTTTGATGTCAAAAAACATCCTCAAAAAAAAAAAAACAAAAATCAGTCCAACCTTTGCATAAATCCTTACTCTTTTGCTTGTCAAGATTGTTTTCTGCTGATCAGCTGTATTTTAGAATTAAAATTCCCCATCGATAGAAGGTCAAAAAACATTTTTTTGTAAATGTTTGTAAATTTTTTGTAATGATAATAATAATCATTTTGATAAAAATTCTTAAAATAGAGATGATAGTCAACATAACTGATCCTGACCCTTTACTCAGGGGCTGATAATGTTGCAATCAAAAATATATCCACTTTAGATGCACTTTTAATGGTGAAACACGCAATTGTCTTTATGGAACTTATTTTACAAAGAGTGAAATTTGTTGAACAGGGACCTTTACCTAATCACAGATTAAGGTCACACCTATTTATCATTTAATTGCAAAAAATTTCCATTTAATGGTCCAGAAAAGACACCAGAAGTGTCTGTTTGCAGTGTTCTTGCTAAAAAGTTGCCAGGGGAGCATTTCCCTGGACCCCCCTTGGTGTTCTTGGTCTTGATTCTGTTTAACACTTTCAAATGACCTCCAGCTGCCATTAGTGTTTTCTAAGAATCTGCATGAGTACCAAGGATAAGGCTATCAGCAATCGCATATTGAAGTGGATTTGGTATAATTGATCATATAAGATCATGCTATTCTTGAGATAACCAAGATAAGGTAAATAAAAGCTTGTGAAGGCTTGTATGGTAAAGGACACCAAGGGACTGCAAGTATTCAACAATTTTACTGATGAAGTCACAGGGATATAAAGTTGAAGGTTGGGATTTTGAACAGATCTGAAGATCTCTTCTTAGGACAGCCCTGCTCTACTTCCACTGCTTCTTCTCATAGTCCCACTTGGCAGCAAAGCCCTCAACTGGGTCCATACGCATATCCAGCATCCTCTGGACCTGCTTAGCCTGCCAGTCTTCGTGAAAGGAGCGTGGCTGCTCTGGGAACACTGCAAAACATGATAGAAACAATCACTTATCATCCTGAAACAAGGGACAAAGTGCTGCCACTCATACACAGTCTGATCCTTGTACCATATATTTATGCGTTTTCATTAGAGGTGGGAACGTGTACAAAAAATTCTAAACGTGTACACGCGCCATAGAATTGCGTGTAAACGTGTCCTCAGAGTTTGTGGATTTTGACCGCTATAAAATCGTTAGAGGGCACTATCACCATTCCAACAACACAGTCCACACAACCATCAAAGCAGTTATCAGCCAGATACGTTTATTAAATCAATAGACGGTAACAGTGAATTTGTAGGCCACTCCAATACTAAATTACAGCCTACATCAGATAGGCATAAAATCACAACTAAATGAATAATGTTAGGCCATTTCACCATTGTCAATGAATGACCCATAAACGAAAATCATCATTTTGACAAGCAAGAACATGGACATGAATGAATTCTAACAGTTAAGCTCTGCTTTTTTGTCATTGTCCAAATTATAATACCTTGTTTTTGTACAATTTGATTTGTAAACTTAAACAGCAAACTGCATCCCTCACTCACTGCGGGAGCTGCGTCTCACTATCCTTACGTTTCATAGCGTCATTAAAGTGAATTGTAATTGAGGAGGTAAAGCAGCTGATAAAGTAAAACTAAGTTGAGAAACACTGTACATCACAAAGAAAAAAAAGAAATGTAAACTGCGTTTTACGTATTCAAATAACAAAATGAATGTTTCTCTTTTAACGAGCAGACGCGAGGATGACATTGTGCATGCAAATATAGGCGGCCGACAGAACGTCCCCCAAAAAGGTAAAAAAAAAAAAAAAAAACGCACAGTGAACAATGTGGGATATAAAAATAATGAGCTATTAACCAATCGTGTTTTAAAGCAACATAAAGAGGAATTGAGCGTGGAGACGACGGCTGCGTCCGAACAGTCTTTTTTGCTTGGGAAAGTTCCTAAATCCTAGAAAACGATCCGGAAGTATTTACGAGGCAGTCATGATAAGAGTGTTCGGATTCTTTAAATGTAAAGGAAAGGCGCTACAATACTTCCTAATTTATCACATTTAGCATAGGGTACACTGAAGCATCCTTTTCGAAAAGAAAGGCGGAAATGCTATCCCGCAATTCCGCGATGACCGTCCATCCGGCCAATCACGAAAACAAACAAACATGACGGGCAGGAGGCGGGTGATCATTGTGCCTAGTCTTAGTGCATTCGGATTCTCTTATTAGCGCGGTTCTCTTCCAAAGCTGTGAACGAGTCCCGTTTACACATTTCCTTTACCTCATGACGTTTTACACAGGTTAAAGAAAAGTGGTTAGGAACTAGACGATAGGACATAATTTTTTTTTTTTTAACTTCTCGGACGCAGCCGATGAGTGCGTGTACACGGTTAGTGTTTTTTTTTTTAGAAACGTTTATGATTGACTAACCGTGTTCACGTGTACACGTTTACAAGTCCCACCCCTAGTTTTCATGAGCAATTTACTTAATAAGCTCTATCCTTGTAAGAATGAATAAATACAGTGATCAGCAAAAGAATGTAATGCTTATGAGGGCATTAATGATGTTTTGATGACTATAGGGCAGGGGTGTCCAATCTTACCCATAAAGGGCCGGTGTGGGTGCAGGTTTTGGTCTTAGCCCAGTGCTAAACACCTGATTCCACTGATTAACTGATCTGGGAGTTCAATCAAGAGCTTGATGAGTAGAATCAGGTTTGTCAGTGTTGAGCTGTAACAAAAACCAGCACCCACACCGGCCCTTTGTGGATTAGATTGGACACCCCTGCTATAGGGGAAAATTGATTCAATACTAAGTTGGGCTAACTTCCTCTATTTGGTTTGTCAATGGTTTAATTGAAACGCTTGACTGATGATGGAGTGCACAGCCCATCAGTTTGAGGACATGTACTGAGTGCAGTAAATTACAATTGGATAGTGTGATGTAAAAATAATAAAACCTGAGTTTGTTTGCTTAGTTCTACAATGTGAATCTGTTCATAAGATTGAGGTTATTACAAAGGCATCTATGGAGACATTTTAGTTCTTCTGGCTCTAGACAATAGGTCACAGCATAAAACAGTTTTTACCTTTCTCTTTGCAGTTGCAATTCATAATAAAAAATACTTTTTTCATAAAATATGAGCATTTATTTGTATGACACCGCTCTGGACCATTCATTGGCTAATGACACTGCTTTTGCATTTTAATTAGCACTTTGACCCCAACAGAGGCAAACTGTGTCCAAAAATCACACTGCTCATTTTGAGCATAACAGTTCGGTCATGCTTCCAACACAGGGAGATTGTTCCAAAAACACAAGAATCTGCTGCATCTACCCTTTACGTGATATAACAAATATTATAAAACGGGTGCTTCCCATCCTCAAATGTGATTGGCTGAGCCGCGTTCCATTCCGGTAAAAAATCAGTGTAACCCACTGCTTTCTGAGGCAGACCGCAGCACAAAATATCCCTGCACGCATAGCCTGGCAACTATACTGAACAAAAATATAAACGCAACAGTCCTTTCAATATTCCGCATAATTATTTCTGAGGTTGGCTTAGTTGGGTTTATTTATGTGACCAAGGTTGTGTGCCACTGGTCTGTGTGCATTTCAGTCACCTTCTCCATATCATTGTCAAGTTCATGCTCTTTGTCAAAACTGGCCTGTCAGACAGGTGGGGCATGATCCAGAGCTATTGAAATCAGGTACAGTCAGCCCAGGCACATCCTTTACTCTGGTCAATAAAAGGCCACCTCAAAAGTCCCAGTTCTGCCATTGTTCAAAATGCCATGAATGACTCGAGCCATCAGGAGGCACGCTCAATGCAGGAATGTTTCTCAGGGATGTTGAAAGGGCTCTTAATGTCCATGTTTCAACAATAAGTCGCATAAAACACCTTTTTGAGGAATGAGGAGAGACAGCACACTGCCCACATGCATGACGACCATGTGCGACAACCCCCACCCAAGACCGCCATATCTGGATTCTCCATCTCTGTGATCGTTTGAGACCAGTAACTCCCACTGCAGATGAGACAGCTGGTCCCCACCATCACCCCATTTTTGCCAAAACCGTGAAAAATAATCTCCAGGAAGTCCATATCTTTACGTCTTTTGCCCTTTGTGGATTGGACCTCTCCTCAGCTCGATGAAAAAATTGGTTCGACTGAGTGAATAGACACGTTTGATGGCCAATGGCACAATGGAGGACTGCTTTCTTTACAGACAAGTCACGTTTCCAACTTCACAGAGCGGATGGACGGGGATCGTTATGCTGACATCGTGGTGGTGCGCCGCGGTGGCACATGGTGATGGAGTGCTGGTTTGGGTGGGAATATTCCAAGGACATTGCACCCAACTGCAGTTCATGAACAGCAATTTGAATGCAGTGTGATTTCACGATGAGATGCTGCTGCCTATCGTCCTACCATTCATCCATCAAAGCAACAACCATCCAGCATGACCATGCCAGACCCAAGTGGCCCGTGTATGCACAGAATTCCTTGAGCCTGAAAACATTTGTGTGCTCGAATGGCTGGCTTATTCCTTGGATTTGTCCCCCTTCCAGCATCTCTGGGATGTCAACAAGCAACGAGTTCGTCATTGGTTCCCATTTTCGGCTAATAGCCGCCAACTCCGCACTGCTCTTGAAGAGAAGTGGGAACATGTCCCCCAAGTCACCATTGACCATTTGTTACAGTCCACACAGCAGAGATGTGTAGCAATGCAGCAGGCCAAATATGGACATACCCAATATTGATTTGTGAAATTTGGACAATAGACCCCATCCCCTTTATCATCACGCCATTGCGAGATTCTTGTTTGTCTTTTTAAATCATTGATCGAAATATATTGCAATATGGTCATACAATCTGCCAACACTCAATGAAAGTACAATGAGCTTCTGAACATGGTCCTATTTCTCACAATAAGAAGTGTTGCATTTATATTTTTGTTCAGTGTAACTTCTCTGCGCTCAACTGACTCGTTGGGTTATGTTTGTTTCAAGACTTTTAGCTCGCTATTTCAGTGTTAGCGAAGTTTAGCCTTTTAGCCCGCTAACCAGTTGGCTATCTACCTAGCAAGCTATAGCATTATAGAGTTCGATATCAATTTAGCTTGCTAGCTACATTGCTAACTAGCTCGCTATTTCAGTATTAGTGATAAATTGTTGATTTTATTTCTTGTGTGTTTATTTTATGGGCTATATGTAGGGTAACCACATAGTGAACGCTAGCTAGTTGACAAGCTGGCAAGCAAACTAATGCGTAATTCAACATATTTTCCTGAACACCGGCAAGTGTGGAGGACAAAAGTCAATCTTGTTCCCTACTCTCGCTGCTGGTTGTAATGATATGGCTGATCGGCGCGAGTTGAGAACAGGTTGAGAACAAGGAAACTGAAACCGAAACGAATGTAAAATTATTTAACGGGACCTTCGGGAGACCGAATGAGACATTCCAAATGGCCTGCTTTCATGGTATATCTACATTAACGAGCCCAAATAGCCTGATGTGACATGATAATGGCACTAGATGAAAAAGCAATCTTAGCGTCTGGGTTGCTTGCCAACCATTCTGTCCACTCTATCTTGCTTGGTGGAAGAATGAATGGTTCTAAATTTTATTGTTGCATTATTACCAATAAATTGTTGATTTTTTTTCCTTGTGTGTTTATTTAATGGGCTATATGTAGGGTAACCGTTTTATAAAAGCAATAAGCCCCTTAAGCAGTGGGTTACAGTGATTTTATAACGGCGGAGGGGCACTGTTTACATCAGCACCCGGAAAGGCTCTGCAGTTCTTTACAGCATTCCTGTAGCGTTGGTTCACCAGGATAAAATCAATCTAGTTTCTTACTCTATCACCGGGGCTTATCCAGGTGTATCTACAACGTGGATGTACATAAAACCAAGAGTTCATAATAACAAGTTGTTTTCCTTCACACCAATCAATCAGTTTCTATCCCCTCTCATTTCTCACACCCAAACCATGTGGCCCGACAGTGCTTCCACATCTCTCGCCATTAACTTTGGCATTCCAGTCTCCCATCACTATGATCATTTCTTGAGATTTACAGTAATTGCAGGCATCTTCAAGGGACTCATAGAAATCATCAATCTCCTGGTCTTCTGCTTCTGTTGTGGGTGCATAGATCACAAGTATATTAATGTTGAAAGGGCTGGCTTTGAGTTTGGCGAGAAGAACTCTAATTTTAGCCAGAAAGCAAAAAGGCTCTTCAATAATTGATTGTCTAGTATCAGTGCAACGCCTCGGTGATGTTCTTTCCCTCCTGAATACACAATCCGCCTTTCATCCTTGTACATTTCTCCAGCATCTGTCCATCTCACTTCACAAAGGCCAAGACAGTTAATTTCCATTCTATCCATTTCTTGGATTACATTATCGAGCTTGCCTTTTTGGAAAAGAGTTCAGATGTTCCAGGTGGCAACTTTCGTTATTCTCTTGCGAAACATATTTGCATTTGTTGTTATAGTAGTCGTCACAGGCGCTGAATGACAATCGAGCGAGCCCTGTGACGTCAGCTCCACTCTACCGGACGAGGCATTCAAGTCCAAATGACGTTGAATCCCATTTACATCATTTCTACTATATCAAAATCTACTTCTATCCATCATGGTTTTCTTAGCCTTAATAATGCAGTTGTCGGCTACATCCTTTCTGCATATCCTCTGTTAGTCGCCTCTTACGACACGCTCCAAGGACCTACGATGGGCCTACTCTAATGCCGGGACCCATACAGCATGTCATTTTGCCACTTTGGAAATAAACTCTTTATAATACTGAATGGCCAGGTTTTTCCATCAATGGATTTTTTTCTTCCCTGACGGCACGGGCATATTCCAAGGTGACAATGCCAGGATTCATCGGTTTCAAATTGTGAAAGGGTGGTTCAGGGAGCTTGAGACATCATTTTCACGCATGGATTGGCCACCACAGAGACCAGACCTTAGATCCATTGAGAATCTTTGGAATGAGGTGGAGAAAACGTTACGCAGCAATCTCACTCTCCCATCACCAATGCAAGATCTTGGTGAAAATTACGGCAACTCCGAACAGAAATAAAGCTAGTGACATTGCACTAGTTTATTGAAACAATGCCTTGGCGAATGCGTGCCATAATCAAAGCTAAAAGTGATCCAATGAAATATTAGATTGTGTGACTTTTTTTGGGCCAGGTACACTACCGGCCAAAAGTTTGGGGCCACCCTCAGATTTTTAATGGTGCACCAAGTGCAATGTGACCACTGACGTGCCGTTGGAAGTCAGTTAGGGTAGGCAGAATCCTCACCGTTAAACAAACGATAGCTTTATTACTTTGCTTGATTAGCAATCTGAGGATTGATTAACTAATTTACAAGACTAAACGGCAGAATGGCGTGCTAGTTCCATCCACGACATTATTGCTCAGTGCATCGAACTTAAAATGCTCACGAGACAGCAAGTTTGTTCATATTTGCTTAGAGGAAGCTAACGCAACGCCATTAACAAATATTAAAACCTTTCTTATGTGCCGTTCAATATGTGGTCAGTATGTTTACGATAATATTTCCCCCCTTAAACACGTACTTTTTAATGCCATTTTTAAAAATAGAGTTTATTTTCAGTCTTCTTTCATAATCCGATAAACAAAAGATCAAAACAATATACGGAATTCCGAGAGAGTTGAGATTTTTTCCTAATTAATAATTAAGATTTACTTCCTTGCAGTCTCGAATCAAAGCATAAAGGTAAATTAATCTTTTTGTCACTATCACCTCTTAATCATTACAGGCTTAACTGACCAGAAAGAAAGGTCAAATTGATTGATTGACAATCAGGTTGACAAAATCTAGGGATAAAAAAGGAGAAATCACTGCCTACCCTGACCGCACGTCCCTGAATGTGACCCCTTGGTTTTGGGGAAGGCATTTATACAGCATGCCTTCTTGTTACATAACATGATTTTATGTCACTAGGACGTGAACAATGTTAACACAAAGGCATTGGAACTCAGTGATAAAACATTGTGGTCAATGATCAATCAGTCAAGGTAGCTTTAAAATGTGGTCTGAGCTCTGGAATTCACCCAAAACCTATTGGCTTCCTATATTTTATGCACTGAAGTCATTTCATGTGCAAAAAAAAGGAAAGAACAGTTGATGTGTGATTTTTTTTTTTTTTTTTAATCTGAGGGTGGCCCCAAACTTTTGGCCTGTAGTGAAGGGTATATCAACGAGGTTTCAGTAATTTGTCCATATACTTTAGCCGAGTCACTCATTATGCACCATGACTGAAACTTGATAAGCTTTTGAAATGGTGTCTGTTTGAAGGTGCTCCTCCAGCACTGTCAAGCGAGGTAGAAAATCCACCAATCCCCTGAAAATACTGCAGTTGTCTAAGGAGTCAGTCTTGCAAGGCCAGCTTAAAAGCCCCATAGAATTCGACACAATCGGTTATTTTGGATAAAATTAGCCAGTTCTTATCCACCTCCAAGAGTTTTTTCATCAGCGCAATCGTGCGGTTATTCATCCAGCTGTGTAGCGATGTTTGTTCTGCCTAGCTGGCTAGCTAGCTAAAATAGCAACCTTCACAGGATTATCCAATTGTGCCCTGGTGTTCTCATTTTTCCTTTCTTTCTCAGACAGATGCTTCCTATCCCTCACTCCTGTAATAAGCCCCTTCGTAATTACACTCTGCGCATGTACGATTTCCCTGTGTTGACCATTCACGAAAAGGTCATTTGTACATAAACGCGAATCGAACAGATTTTTTCAGCTATCGATTGTAACAGTGTGCCCACGTTGAAAAACAATATTTACGTTGAAAATTACGCTGCACATGAGCTTAGCTCCTTCCTAGATTATCATTAGTGAGAATTTGTTCAGAATTTCATACTGGTAAAGTATAATGTACGGTTTTCAAGAATTAAGTGGATTAGATGTATAAATTTTGATGCTTGCATCTTAAGCGGTGGAGTGGCTGTAATTGTCCTTAATTAATGTGGGAAATTCGATTAATGAGGGCCATCTAATATTTTTTATTACACCTTTTGCTGTTCATTGCTAGAAGCGTGAAGGTATAGTAATTTAAGCGAGGAGACAATTAAGTTGGAGGCATTTTTATTAAGTCAGTTTGCATTACGACGTATTCCTTAACACCAACAAGCATTGATTTGTAGGCGAACATTAAGATCAAGTTGCATTTGTCTGCCACTGGTAAAGCAAACTGAGTTATTTAAGCTGGTTAATTTGAAACAGTATTAACAGGTGCATTTCCATTACATCGCGAGCAGTCCTACTGCAGCTTGCAGGTTTAACGCAAACTTTGCCTGCCGGTGTGTCCAAAAAAAGCGAAACCATAGCTGATGCTCTTGCTGCCGAAGCCAGCCTGACTAGCCTAATCCATAAGAAAAAAATATACATACAGCCAACAAACCCAATAAAACGTGTCATTTTTGCTCGTTTATTAACGGAATGGGATTACACCATATGCTATTAAACTTCACATTGCGGATCATTCACTGGGAATGTTTGGCATTTTTAGCGCAATTTAATTGTTTAAGTGCTGGGGCATTAAAACCGAAAGCTGAATGGCCGTGTTGAGTGAATGGCGTTTATGTTCATGCAGCTTTGAAATTTGTAAATTGCGATTTGAGACATCGGGCTCTATCTTTCTCACTGCCTTACCCGTTGCCACTACCCGCAACCCGTGAATTACGCATTTAGCAGCTTCCACTATCCCTAAACGACATCTTGCGGCCACACTACCCGCTATGCATTATGCCGAATCCTTTATTTGCGCCTGGAGGTGTGCCCGTGGGCGTGTTTATGCGCTTTCCCTACAATTGCTATCTTGACCACACACGTTAGGGAAAGCGTATAGCGGGTCCTAAAACCACCCGCTACCCGCAGTTGGGCTTTCACTAGAGCGCTATGCACTAGCACTCAGCAACGGAAATTTTTTTGCAGCGAGAGCGGCATTTCAGAACTCTCTTGCAAATGAAGGAAATTTCGGCGACAAGTATGTACACCTGTTGTTGCAGCACGGTCACGCAACTTGCTGCGAAAAAATAGACAGCTGTCCGATTGGAAAATGTAAACGGACGAAACCACGTACTTGTCACCAGAATTACCTTCATTTGCTGAAGAGTTCTGAAATGCCGCTCTCGCTGGAGAAAAAAAAAGTTACGTCGCTGAGTGCCAGTGCATATAAATAATTTTATTTTCTAAAATGGGATTTTGTTCTATGCTTCATTTCAGACGGGAGAGGGAGTTGGAAGTGCATGGCAACGCTTTTTTTTTTTTTTTTTTTAAGTTTCCATCACAAAAGGGGTAGGCTTGATTTTTTTTTTTTTTTTTTTACTACATACCAAACATTAAACAATATGTCAATGTCAAATAATAATAATAATAATAATAATACAATTCATGATTAACTTAAGAAAAACAGATCCTCCCCTGACTGGATTTGACCTCATGCACGGGCAATTTAACTTCGTCAACGGAGAAACGTGGCGACCTTCCTCTCTCCATCACGGATTTCGGTTTGAGGATTTGGGATAGCGCAGCCTGCTCCGAAAGGCGGTGGCACCTGGCACACTGATTGGTTTAACTGGCGTAACGCCCAAACCACGCCTATGCATAATGTAACGGGTAGCGCTGGTGTTTTAGGGATATAGGCAGGTGTGCAAGATGGCAACTTTCGCGGGGGAACGCCTCTTACGCAAGGCGAAATCCCCAAATAACGGGTTTAGAGACTTTGGCGTAAGATAGGGCCCATCATATGTGAATTCGCTTTCTCCAGTTTATTTCTTCGGTAATTCCTTTGATTCGTTATTTTGTTATTTAGAATAGGCTATATACAACCCCAATTCCAAAATAGTTGGGACGAAGTGTAAATTGTGAATAAAATCAAAATGCCTTTGACTTTCAGATCACATGAGCCAATATGTTATTTACAATAGACCTTAGATAACATTTCAAATGTTGAAGCTGAGACCTTTTATATTTTAATCCACAAAATGAGCTTATTTCAAATTTTCTGGCTGCCACAGGTCTCAAAAAAGTTGGGACACATGCAAAAAAGGGCTGAAAAAGCAATTAATATATATGAGAATCAGCTGAAAGAACATTTAGCAAGTAATTAAGTTATTTGGCATCATGTCTGGAACATGATTGGCTATGAAAGGGATGTCTTAGAGAGGCTGAGTCTCTCAGAAGTAAAGATGGCCAGAGGCTCTCCAACCTGTGAAGGCTTGCTTAAAAAACTTGTGGAATACTTTAAAAACAATGTTCCTCAAGTTCAAATTGCAAAGGCTTTGAAGGTCTCATCATCGACAGTGCATAACATCATCAAAAGATGCAGAGAAACTGGAAAAATCTCGGGGCGTAAGGGACAAGGCCGAAGACCTTTACTGGATGCCCGTGATCTTCGGGCCCTCAGACGCCACTGCATCACTCTCCGGCATGATTCTGTCATTGACGTTACTAAATGGGCCCAGGAGTACTTCAAGAAACCACTGTCTGTAAACACAGTCCGCCGTGCCATCTACAGATGCCACCTAAAACTCTATCATACAAAAAGGAAGCCATTGTTGAGCATGATCCAGAACCGCCACCATGTTCTGTGGGCCAAGGCTCATTTAAAATGGACTGTAGCAAAGTGGCAAAGTGTCCTGTGGTCAGACGAGTCCAAATTTGACATTCTTGTTGGAAATCATGGGCGTTGTGTCCTTCGGGCTAAAGAGGAGAAAGACCACCCCTCCTGTTATCAGTGTTCAGTTCAAAAGCCAGCATCTCTGATGGTATGGGGATGCATTAGTGCATATGGTGTGGGACACTTGCATGTTTTAAAAAGCACCATGAATGCTGAAAGGTATATAAAGGTTTTAGAGCAACATATACTCCCCTCCAGACGAAATCTATTCCAGGGAAGGCCTTGTGTATTTCAGCAGGACATGCAAAACCATATACTGCAGCTATTACAACAGCATGGCTTCGTAGTAGAAGAGTCCGTATGCTGAACTGGCCTGCCTGCAGTCCTGATCTTTCACTGATTGAGAACATTTGGCGCATAATTAAATGAAAAGTCCATCAAAGGAGACCAAAAACTCTCCAGCAGCTGGAAGCCTGTATTAAACAAGAGTGGGATCAAATCCCAATGGCTAAACTCAAGAAACGTGTCTCCTCAATGCCCAGACGCCTCCACTGTGTGTTAAAAAGAAGAGGGGATGCTACACCATGGTAAACAGGCCCCTGTCCCAACTTTTTTGAGACCTGTAGCAGCCATCGAATTTGAAATGAGCTCATTATGTGGATAAAATTGTAAAATTCCTCAGTTTCAACATTTGCTGTGTTATCTCTGTTCTATTGTAAATAAAATACTGGCTGGTGTGATTTGAAAGTCATTGCGTTTTGATTTTATTCACAATTTACACTTTGTCCCAACTATTTCGGAATTGGGGTTGCACTTAACATTGTTCGAATCAAGTGAACTTCTCCTGGTTTATTCTGTATTGCGGTTTCAAAGGAAAAACAAAGCATCCCTTACGGTAGTCTGCTGTAATGGACTGTAATGTCAGCTGCTTTCTTTAAACACGAATTAAAAGCCCAACAGATTAAATCAATTAATAGCAACAATGAAAACAAAAATAACTGATTGCACCCAATTTTTTATTGAATGTTATTTCAACTTTGTGTCTATTTGAGAGACACTATCAGAGTCCATAAGAAATTTCGATTTTACTCCAATAGAATTTCAATAAAAACAATTAGCACTTTGCCTTTGTTTGTCGCAAGCTGCATGCAAGAAACACTTCGCACCTGTGCAGGCCTTTTTTTCTGCGTAAAATGGATTGATTGAGAAGGTCCTAATTGAGCAACACATCGAGAAACCTGTCCTTTCTATCTGGTATCCAACGCTGTTCAATACAGCTCGGGTCGGCTTTATGTACAAATGACCTTTGACACGGTGACGTCACGCAGTTCCTGCGGGTAATTACGAAGGGGCTGATTGTCGGTGCTGAATCTGTACTTAAAAAGCAAGCATGGGAAGCAAAAGTAGGCATTTACGTTACTATGAGAGCATCAAGCTAGACAGGACTTTCTGATGTACCAGCAGAAAAAGAAACCCCCAAGGTACTTTGTCCCTTTTTCACTTGTCTGCTTTCTTTTTGCAAGATCAGCTTGATCTAGGCTCAGCTCTAGCTGCTAATTTGTAGTTAGCTAGTTTCTCCGCAAATGTTATCCTGTCAAACGGATCTTAGTGAAGAGATTTTACGGAGTTAATTCGAGAATTAGGAGAGGGGGGAGAAATTATCAAGTTGGTCATTATGATACCGTCAAAACAAACTTAGCCGGGGCTTAGAGCTCTCCATTCTGCTTTGGGCAATAAAATAATTGCCACTTCCGATCAGGTGTGAGGATGCTGATTGGCTAAGTTTACAAAGAACAGATAAGAAAACAGCAAATGCAATGTGCTAAAACTTATTTTCAAATATTTTATTTGAAAGACAAATCCTTGGATTTTTGTGACACTTTGCAATGCACCTCTCCTACTGACCCACAGTGTGTGTGCAAAATTTGAAGACAATGCAAGGCAAAATTTTTTGAGATATCTGTCTGACAAAAATATCCTTGGATGGTCTGACGGACGGAGGGACTGAATCTTTGGTATTACTACATAACCCCGCCCTTTTGAGTCAGAGGTATAAAAATGATGATAGAACAGCAAACCAGATGAGGACAAACTTGAGAAAATAAAGGTCTAAAAAAGAGCTTGATTGTATTGCACTTGACATAGATGTCTGACCCACCGTAATGTCGCTGCCAGATAATCACGAGGCCTGTAAGGCCGATGAAGATGCAAATGCCACCAATCACAGTCTTCCACTCACTGGAAGGCTTCTTCATCTCTGCGTAGGACTGATGGAACATCAGCCGATACACTTACAAGAGGCAGAGGAAACAAAATGGTCAAAAAAGGGCAGAAAAAACTGTTACATGGTCCAAGGTTAGTGAGCACAAAAGGCTTCATAAAGTCCATGTTGATTTGAGGAGGGGTGAATTCAGGCGCACTTACAGGCCAACTTCTCTTCATTGGAGAGCTGATTCCAGGGACCCTTTTCCTTCTGTTTCAGGCTCTTCTCTGCCGCAGAAAGGGTGTCCTGGTATGGTTTGTCTGGCAATGGGAGGTCTGTGCGGTCCCAATACATTGGCAAGGACATATCAGCTTGTTCCACCACCTCTTCAGGATTCAACAAGGGTTTTCAAGAAGAATGCATGTGGATGGAAAGCGATCACACAATTGGCAGGAGGAAGTGGCAAGAAACATCTAATCATAGTTGTGAGAGCTCAAAAAGGGGGGAAAAAACCTTATATAGGTGAAGAATGGCAAATAAGATTTCAATCTACTATTTGCAATTACTGCAAACTGCTTTCCCAAGAACAGCACCCATTTTATTTTATAAAGCAATTTATTTTAAAATGCATGAGTAAAAAACATAATGGGCAAGGAAAAGTATCCAACCCCAGCTTATATACCATGTCCATGACTTGCCATCCTTGCAGGAGCCATAGTAGCTGCCGCGATCATGCGCTTTGAGAGGAGACTCCCCAAACGTCCGGCTGTCACGTTGAACATCTGCAACAGGTCCACGGAAATTAGAGGATAGAACTGAAATCAAGATGTACACCAAATGGCCCCTCACTGGTGGGAAGTGATGATTGAATAACAGGTAACGACACGTAACAACACGTTTCTCATTTACAAACTTGGGAAATTTGTGACAATATCCTTCTTAGCTAAATGTGGACTCTTGATTTAAAGCTGCACTTATTGTCTGTGCTTTGAAAGCCTTCACTGTGGTAACCGACCTGGACACATTACAACCAATAGCAGAACTTTCAGCTTCAGATGATATTAACATATGTACATTATGATCTTATTTTCACCCCATATGGGTCTGTAAAATGCAGTTGCCGCATTCAGAGCTTTGGAACATAAGGTCTGTTTTAGTTTCTAAAGGAGATCTCTGGGTTTCTAATGATCTCAAATATGTCCTGCTGAATAATGGGGAAATGTGGACCTTTTGGCTGGGCTGTTGCTCTGTTGCGTGGCGATCATTCTGCTTGGATTGAGACAGAGAGGCAAAGGGAGTCCTTGCTGGAACTGTTGTTGAAGGAAGGAAGGAGATTTACTCTTGTTTCAAGGGGTTTTTATGATAATAATTTGCATGTAGAAGCTCAAACATTAATAGAGATATATAGATTTGTTCCCAAGGTATAACCTTCGCCGCCTTGTGGGCAGGGATGTACTCCCCCCATTTTTTCCCCGTTGTAACAATTCGGTTGGCAAATAGCCGAATTAAGTGGCACATCTGGTCAAATAAAGGTGATGGGTTTTTTGGGGGGGGTTCGGTCACCCAGGAGCAAAATGAAATAAACTCACTGGCTACGCTAAATACAGCGTCCTCCATAATTATTGGCACCCCTAACAATTCCTCGGAAATAAATGTAATTGAAGTATTTCTGTCATTTCTACAGTAGTTTACAAAGTTGATCAGAGTATCTAGGAACATTTAATTAGTAATTCATCACTTCCTGTTTCCCTGGGGTATAAATATGACGTGACGCAGAGGCCACTTCTCTTATCCACTCTTCAACATGGGAAAGACAAAGGAACACACCATTCAAGTAAGGCAGATGTTTGTCGACCTTCACAAGTCAGGCAAAGGCTACAAGAAAATAGCCACTCGCCTGCACCTGCCCATATTTACTGTCAGAGGAATCATTAAGAAGTTTAAAACAACTGGAACAGTGGTATACAAGCCTGGACAAGGACGCCAGGTCATTTTGCCACCACGCACAGTGAGGAGGATGGTAAGAGTAATAAAAAGTTCTCCAAAGCTCACTGTTAAAGAATTGCAACAAATGGTAGCATCTTGGGGTCACAAAGTCTCCAAAACAACCATCAGGCGCTATCTACATGCCAACAAGCTGTTTGGGAGGCATGCATGGAAAAAACCTTTTCTCACTCACAATCATAAACATAAACGTCTGGAGTTAAGCTAAGCGGTACTGGGACTTCAACTGGGACCGTGTGCTTTGGTCAGATGAGACCAAGATAGAGCTTTTTGGCAACAAACACTCTAAGTGGGTCTGGCAGAACACAAAAGATGAGTATGCAGAAAAGCACCTCATGCCCACTGTGAAGTATGGGGGAGGATCGGTGATGCTGTGGGCCTGTTTCTCTTCCAGAGGCCCTGGGAACCTTGTTAGGGTGCATGGCATCATGAACGCTTTGAAATACCTGGACATTTTAAATCAAAATCTGGTGGCCTCTGCCCGAAAGCTGAAGATGGGTTGTCACTGGGTCTTTCAGCAAGATAATGACCCTAAACATGTGGCCAAATCTACACAGAAATGGTTCACCAGACACAGAATCAAGCTCCTCCCATGGCCATCTCAGTCCCCAGACCTCAACCCCATTGAAAACCTGTGGAGTGAGCTGAAGAGGAGAGTGCAGAGGAGAGGACCCGGGTCGCTGGATGATTTAGAGGGATTGTGAAAAGAGGAATGGTCGAAGATCCCTCTTTCTGTATTCTCCCATCTTGTGAAACATTATAGGAGAAGATTAGGTGCTGTTTTGTTGGCAAAAGGGGGTTGTACAAAGTATTAATGTCAGGGGTGCTAATAATTGCGGCACACATGATTTGATGTAAAAGAATAATTTCTTAATGTGGGTTTTTTTTTCCCACTGAATAAATGCACTTGAATTAAAGGTTGGATTTTCCTCTTTTTTTCATTGTGGTCCTATATTATTTAGAAAAAAACTGAATTTATTAGAAGCTAAAGAACACATCTTAACCAGGGGTGCCAATAATTATGGAGGGCGCTGTAAGTAGCCAGCTAAGTAAATTGTATTTTATACAAAGTTAATACATAAAAGAGAGTTATTATTAAGGGCTGTGCTACTCACCTGGTTTTTTTTTGTTGCTAATTTAGCTAATGAACTTTAGCTAGCTTCTCAACACCAGGAGAGTTGCCAAATTACTTGGATATCTAGGTACAACGGGGGTTGGTTTCGTACATGCATGCTTGTTCTTAGAGTGTAGTAATTAGGGACTAACATTTTGCTGGAGGGATTTTTGCATGTAAATATATGTAAATTCTATCTTTTTTTTTCTTTTTAAGCTTTCCCTTCTGGTTATTGTGGCTTGATCAGCTCATCAGAGTCAAGTTGCATTATTTGAGTGCTTAGCCACGACCTACTCTAGGATATTGTGTTAAGTTAGCTCACATAGTAAGAGAGTTGGTCACTCTGCCCGCTTGAAATAAATATTGATGTTAACCAGGGTTTTTATTCCTTTTCGGTCTCTCTTTTTTTTACCGCATAAACATATTGCTAAGTTAGATATTCAGTGTTCCCTTCTGGTCACTGTGCCTGGATCAGCTTATTAAACTCAAGTTGCGTTTCTTGCACACTTAGCTCACATAGTGAGCAAGTCATTTTCTTGGCCCGTTTGAATAATTTAAAGATTGACGCTAACCACGGTTTTATTCTTTTTCAGTTTCTCCTTTTTACCGAATGGCTCTTACACATAAACAAATTGCTAAATACAATATTTTAGTGTTGTTTTCTGGTCGCCGTGCCTCGATCAGCTCGTCAAAGTGTAGTTGCATGTTTGAGTGCTGACCTACAACCTGTTTTGGAATACTGTTTTAGTTAGCTCTCATAGTAAGCGAGTTGTTCATTTGGCCCATTTGAATTAATGAAAGATTGAAGTTTATCGGGGTTTTACTCTCTTTCGGTTTGTTTTGGTTGTAGTACTTGTTTATTGCTAGCTAGCTAGATAGTTACTGTTTGCATTTTTGACTTGGGATCTGGGATTTAGTGTTTAGTTAGCAGGAGAACAGTTATGTGAGTCCTCGATTCGGTTAGGTTGTAATTATTATAGAGTAAGGTTTACTGTAGTGCTCCCCACCACCCCCCCTCCAGTTTCTCTGGGCCGTTGTAGCTGCTCGAGTCTAGGTAGTTAGCTACCTCTGACATTATTGTATTGGTAATTGGCACTTCCTGTTTATCACACAGCTGGGTATTGGAGGTGCAGGGGGCAGGCAGGGAGGTTAGAGAGTTTTATGAATAAGAAAATGCAGACTGCTCTAATGCAAGCTTACAGCGCTACATGCACTATTGATGATATCTTTTTAATCCGTTGAGTAAGGGAAACATACATATGCGGGCTGGCTTGCTGTCCTGCATACCGGGAACCGCAAATGCGCGGAGTACTCTGTTGACCACCGTGGCCTGATCTGAGTATGCGGGCGTGCTGCCGTGGCCGGGATTGTTGTTTACCTCTTGTGACAATCGCCAAGGAAGTATTTCATGCATATTCTTTGCCTGTTTCTTTGCCTGTTTGCTGTGATGATTGCCAGGAAAAGTATTTTATCCACAATTTTTGGATGATGGCACAACACGACAATAGCAACAAAATTTTTATGCTTAATTTTTCACCCTGTATAAATGAATACAGAAAAATTGAAAAATATACAATATCACTCAGTCACATTCCAGTACATCCGTTTTGTGTGGTACAGTTTGTTACATGGTTCGACACGAAAACTATCTTCTTAAGTGTCACATCTGAACCGGACTCACGGCGAACTTTATTCTTGGAACAGACAATGTGCTGTTTCCTCAGTTTTTGGGTCTTTGCCGTGGGTGGATGGCTCCAAGAAGTGTCATCCAAGGAGTCTGTTTGGAGCTGGTGACTCCGTCTATTCTCTTCGCTGAACTCACATCTTCAACTCAGGATACACACCCAATGAGTGATCAGGTACTTCATTAGTCTGACCAAATATTGGTACAAAATCATTCACAGCAATCGCCTCACAGAAGTCGCATTGAAACCACACACCATCCAGCATACCCATCTGTGAATACGTGGCTCCCGGCCACGAGAACAGATCGCCTGCATGCACAAGTGCGAGTTCTGCCTGACTGGCTTCCGGTCACTTAAGCATTCAGTTGAATACAAAAGCGTACACAAGGGCTTAAAACCACAAAGTGTAGTGAGGGGCCTGGAGCAGCAGGCAGCTGGGAAATGGAGGGTAAGTGCAGTCGTAATAGCCTGAAATGTTTTCATTTAAATGCTCGAAGCATGAAAACATAAAGTCTCAGAATTGAGGCCCATTAGTGAGGGCTATGACATAGTTGGGATTACAGAGACATGGTTTTGTGAAGAAAATGGGGATGAATATAATATTGAAGGTTATAAGTTCTTAAAGGGACTATGTCAGCTAGTGCACATGTGTAGTAGAGTCCAGTCGATGAACACTTTCATACATGCAGTGCGATACCAAGGGAGCAGAAATACAAACCCCAAGCTTATTAGAACGTGTGTAAAGCGTACCTTCGTCGCTGTCTTAAACACAGAAGATGGCCTGCAAACGCAAAATTGCTAGAGTAGCCACAATTATCTTTGCCGAAAACCACAAAGAATAAATTATACTATCCATTCATATTTCTTTGGGCAAAAACACTTTGAAAGTGCAAAGTAAGGTAAACCAGTGAATTCGTGGTGGAGTTTCAATCTGTTTGCATCGCATGCATCCTTGAGAAGTTTTGGGAAATTTTTATCAAGTAACTGTCTTCAATGTTCGCAGAACCTGTTTTTAGCAACGTTTTGTCTGACATGCAGCTGTCATAGATCCTTTTGCGACCGCTTCCAGTTCGATGGCCGCCATGGGAGGACATAACTATCAACATAGGCTAACTTAGAAGCAATATTAACGCTATAAAAACCCGAACTATGACAAAATGATGCTATGAGCAGGCTCGACGATCAATAAAGATAATTTTTACCAAAAAATTTCATTAAACTTCTCAAGAATGAACACGATATAAACCGATTGAAAAATGCGTATACAAAATCTCCGATGAACTTGAAATAGTTGTACCAACATTTTCAAGAAGTTTTGCTTTGTTGCGAGCATGCGCCCCGGCTGACATAGTCCCTTTAAGGAAGGATAGATCTAATAGGAGAGGAAGGGGTGTAGCACTCTATGTGGGGGAAAAAAAAACATTAATGTGCAGGAAATTCCTGAAATCAAACATTTCTTCCCCTGTAAAGATATCTGGGTCAGGCTTGTTGGTAAACACGAGACAGGTCTGAACATAAAAGTATGCTATTGACTGCCAGCTTCGGACATCACTGTAAATGAAATTGTTGTGTATTGATGTTTTGACTTCAGCTCCCATTATGCCCCAGGTCATGGGAGAAACTATAAAAGGAGCTGCGCCCCCATCTTTCTCACGCTCGAGCCATAGATGTCTGCTCCCCTGCACTGTGCTGCCTTAGTTTGGTTGTATGTAAGCTGTTTTTTATAATAAACTAGTTAAACGTTACAAGGCATCCACACCGCATTCTGTACCTTTACAATGCGTGTGCCCACTCGGACGCAACATAAACTGGCGACGAGGAGTGGATTTTAAATTTGTTTGAAGTGGAAAGAGGATGCTAACGTTTGCAAGACGGCAAGCTAGAGAAGGACACTAGCGACGAGTGAACGTGAACAAGAGATGGCTGTCTTCAGCAGTGAGACGGGCTTGTGCTTCGACGAGAGCATTGAAACCTTTGAAACGTATGAGCAACGTTTTGCACAATTTGTGGAAGCCAACGGAATTAAGGAAGAAAAACGAAGGGCTGTTTTCTTGTCTGCGGCAGGTGCAAAGACATTCTCATTACTCAAAGACTTGGTAACTCCGAAAAAGCCCTCTGAAACTGCATATGACAAAATTCTTTCGGCATTGAGGGAGTTTTATGTGCCCAAAAAGAACCTGTTAAGTGAACGTTATACTTTTCATGCTCGAAAGCAACAAAATGGAGAGACTTTGACCGAGTATATTGCTGCGCTAAAAGGATTAGCCATCACTTGTGAATTTGGCGCGACATTAGACGAACAGTTGCAAGACCAACTAGTGTATGGCATCAGTAGTAAGGAGCTGAGAGCTAGGCTGTTGAGTGCTGCTTATGGGCTAAAATGGGTTAAAAATGAAAGACATTGTGCACAATTTCGAGTCCACAATGAGTAGTTTGAAAACATTCCAGCACACGCAGCTGAGAACAGACATTGTGAGCACCAGCAAAGGGAAAGCTCATGTGCGCGTAAAGATGACGGAGAGAAAGCAAACTTTGAATGCCAGCGGGGATACCTGCCACAGATGCCAGCAGGAGGGTCATACGGCTATTCAGTGCAACTACAAAGATTTCCAGTGCAGGGCCTGCCACAGGAAAGGACACCTGGAGTGAGCCTGCAGGAACACAGCGCCGAGGGAGACCTCCAGCCAAGGCAACGGATTCAACAGACAGCGAACCGGGAAAGCATTGACCACAGCCGAGCGAGAGACCTGCTACGTAGCGAGGGAACCACCGGACAAGGGACCAGGTACTACCAGGCTGAGACAATGATCTGCAAGCACCAGAGACGCAGCTGCATCCAACCTGGACGTGAAAGGACACCCCCCAGAGACTGAGAACTGTGCTAACATGGAAGCACCAAACGTCAAAAAGGATTTTGGACTGTTTTCAGTGAAAGGTGACAGTGAGTATGTGAAGCCATACATGGTAATAGTAAGATGCAATGCTGTCAAGATTAAGTAGGCACAGGTGCAGCAATGAGCATAATTTCAGAGAAGCTGTACAAGTGAAGGTTTAAGAAGTGTAAGCTGCAACCATGTGATGTTATTCTGAAAACATACTCTGCAGAGCCATTTATGTTACTGGGTAAATTCCAAGTGACAGTGCAATGTGGAAATCAGACAGAGAAACTAACTTTGTTAGTGTCAAAGGGAAGGGGTCCAACCTAATGGGTAGGAACTGATTCAGTACCTGCGTTAAGACTGGTCAAGAGTAAACCATGTGCCAGTAGTAGATCAACTGACAAGGTTACGTGAGAAATATTCTTCAGTGTTCAATGCTGATTGAGGCGTTATCTCAGGGGTGAAAACAAAACTGTGAGTCATTGAGAATGCTACTCCAAAATTCTGTAAGGCTAGACCAATACCATATGCCTTGAGTTCAGCTGTGGATAAGCAGTTAACCGAACTGCAAGAGAAAGGAGTGTGTACCCCTGTAGAATACAGCGAATGGGCTGCGTCTATTGTTTGTATCCCCAAAAACACGGGAGAAGTCAGAATTTGTGGTGACTATAAGGTAACCATAAATCCATGGTTAATGCTAGACAAGTACCCTCTTCCTAAAACCCAGGACCTGTTGGCCAAATTAGCAGGTGGAAAATATTTTACCAAGCTAGATCTTACACAGGCCTACCAACAGGTGGAGTTGGATGATGAATCTAAACCAGGGGTGTCCAATCTTATCCGTAAAGGTCCGGTGTGGGTGCAGGTTTTTGTCCTAGCCAGCAGTGCTACTGCACCTGATTCCACTAATTAACTAATCAGGGTTTTCAATCAAGACCTTGGTGGGTAGAATCAGGTGTGTTGGTGTTGGGCTCTAACAAAAACCAGCACCCACACCGGCCCTTTCTGGATAAGATTGGACACCCCTGATCTAAACAGTATTTGACCATAAACACACCAAAAGGGCTGTATCAGGTGAATAGGCTACCCTATGGCATAGCTAGTTCACCAGCCATATTCCAACATATTATGGATCAACTACTTCAAGGGTTACCTAGTGTTGTCTGCTATCTTGATGACATTCTGATCACAGGAAAGTCAGAAAGTGATCATTGGGAAAATGTTGAACAAGTGCTCAAGCATCTGAAAGACAGAGGCATTACAGTAAACCGTGACAAATGCAGCTTCTGCCAACCAAGTGTAACCTACTTGGGGCACAAGATTGACAGAGAAGGGTTACACCCTATCCAAGAGAAAGTGGAAGCAATAGCCAATGCTCCTGTTCCAAAGAATGTCACTGAGCTTCGCGCATTCTCAGCCTTACTGACATATTATGGAAAATTCAGTGAGAACCTGTCCACCATCATAAAACCTATGACAGCGTTGCTTCAGAAAGATAGCCCATGGAACTGGTCTGCCAATTGTCAAGCAGCCTTTCAGAAGGCGAAAGCACAGTTGTCTTCTTCAACTGTTCTAACACACTTTGATCCTGATTTGCCAATCCTGTTAGCCTGCAATGCGAGTGCATATGGATTAGGTGCAGTGATATCACACAAGATGTCAGATGGTAGTGAAAGGTCAATAGCTTACGCTTCGCATACTTTGAGTAAGACAGAGATAAACTACTCACAAATTGAGAAGGAGGCTTTAGGAATCATCTTTGGCGTTCAGAAATTTAGAGATTACCTCTATGGAAGGAAATTCTTGTTGGTCACTGACCATAAGCCACTGGTTAAGATTCTGTGACCAAAGACGGGAGTGCCAGCATTAGCTGCTGCATGTCTCCAAAGATGGGCTTTACTGTTGTCTGCTTATCAGTATGACATAGTCTACAAAGCATCATTAGAACATGCCAATGGTTTATCCAGATTACCATTACGGAAAGAGGCACCACAAAGCAATCCTGAATTTCGAGTGTCCTGGTTAGAATCCATCCCAGTGTCAGCCAAAACATAAAGAAAGAGACTGACAAAGACAAGATACTTACCAAAGTGAGACACTTGACACAGAGTGGTTGGCTTAAACATGTGAATTGTGATGATTTAAAACCATACAGGAACAGATGTGAGGGACTCACAGTAGAAGCAGATTGTGTTTTGTGGGGATTAAGGGTAATAATTCCTACCACACTGAGACCTCAGCTGTTAAAAGGGCTACATGAGGAACATTTGGGCATTGTTCGGACAAAAGCTTTAGCCAGAAGCCATTTTTGGTGGCCCAATCTTGACACAAAAATTGAGGACATGGTAAATAACTGTCAAACTTGTCAAATAGGCACGCTCCTAACAAAGCACCAGGACACCCTTGGAAATGGCCGGAGCAGCCATGGGAGCGGATACAAATTGATTTCGCAGAAAAGGAAAAACAGTTCTTGCTGGTCAGTGATGCACATTCTTGCTGGCCAGAGGTCAAATTGATGGCTCGTACCACTGTTTCAGCTACTGTTGAAGCTATGAGGAGTTTATTTACAGCTTATGGGCTCCCCCAAGTGGTTGTTTCAGACAATGGTCCACAGTTAGTTTCAAAAGAGTTTGAAATGTTTTTGGAGTCTAATGGAATTAAACATATACAGTCAGCACCCAACAGTCCAGCTTCTAATGGGTTGGCTGAAAGGCTGGTTCAGTCTTTTAAACAGTCCTTAGAGAAACATAAAGGTAATGGACAGTCATTACAACATTGCATTAACAATTTTCTGTTTAGTTACAGAAACTCACCATCATCCACTACAGGAAGAACTCCTTCTGAGCCGTTCCTTAAGAGAAATGTCAGGTTTAGGTTGTCACAAGTTACACCCAAGTTTTCTGCACAAATGCAAGAAAAGCAAGAAAGTGTCACAGAAACCCATAACCGTGTGAGAGTCTTACAGCCAAATCAAAAGGTGCTGGTTAAGAATTTTCGGGGAGTGGATGGAAAGAAATGGAAACCTGGTGTAATTGAACATGTACTAGGTCCTGTTGCTTACCTAGAAAATGTGGAAGGACAAATATGTAAGAAACACATAGACCAGTTGATCGCTACAAAGTCTTCTGGAACATGCAGAATTACAGAACAAGTGGGAATTGCTGAACATTTGTATGTAAATGCAGAATCTACGATTGTAGCCAGTCTTGAACTGGAAGGAGATGAATTGTCTGATGACAGGAATGAGGACAATGAGTGTGTGGATGAACCACCAACCACCAGACCACAGAGAGTCAGGCGGGTGCCTGAAAAGTTAAATTTGCACATAGACCTGTGAGGTATTGCTTGTTGGTTAATATTGAGAATTGAGAAGTCATGTGAATGATTCTGAAAGATTTTTTTTTTTTGTTCCTTGGTTATTATTCACACACTGGTACAGGAAATGATATGTACAAGTAAAAGAAAAATCCTGTTGTTAAATAATTGAATTAAATGAGAGGTTAAAGGTTTCCGGGGAGGAATGTTGTGTATTGATGTTTTGACTTCAGCTCTCATTATGCCCCAGGTCATGGAGGAAACAATAAAAGGGGCTGCCCCCCCATCTTTCTCACTCTCGAGCCATAGACGTCCACTCCCCTGCACTGTGCCGCCTTAGTTCAGTTGTATGTAAGCTGGTTTTTATAATAAACTAGTTAAATGTTACAAGGCATCCGCGCCGCATGATCCATAATGTGTGTGCCCACTTGGACACAACAGAAATGCTTTTTAAACCTATCTAGACCGGGCTTTTTACGCCCCCTCCCCCGGTAACTCGTAAACAACGTGGCGTATGACCACCTAATTTGCAGGGGATGATGTACACGTAAAACTAAATCACCACAATCATTTTGGTATTATTATGACCTATTATGACATCATTATGACATCATGTTTTGATTTTATTGTCCAAAACTGTCAGAATAGGGTAATCTCTTACAAATATAAAATATGGCTATTCGTAGAAGTTTGAGGGAAAAGAGAAATCTTTTAAGATGTACATAAAGGATAACAATGAGAATACTAAGGCTGAATACTGTAAAATGCGAGCTGTGGTCAAAAAAAAGAGCTGAGGAATGCTAGAAGACTGTATGAAAGGCAAATTGCAGAAGGGGCAAAAACTAATCCTAAGCACTTCTTTCAGTACTGTAGCAATAAAAGGAAAGTCAAAGAGGAGGTTAAGTGCATAAAGAATAAACATGGGTCGCTGCTATATGATAACAAGGATATTGTGGATACCTTAAACAGTTACTTTGTTGAGAATATTACCTCGGAGCGGGTTTTTATTCGGCCAGAGGGCATGTCCAATGCTCATGATTATTTAGCGGAAATTGAGGTTAGGGATAATGAAGTATTAGACAAGTAGCATAAACTAAAGGCAGATAAGGCGGCAGGTCCTGATGGCTTATATCCTAGAGTGCTCAGGGAAGTTAGTGAGATCTTCTTTAAACTGCTCTCCACTATCTTCAGACAGTCTTTAGAAACTGGAGAAATACCAAATGATTGGAAGCAGGGCAATATAATACCAATATATAAGAAAGGGGACCGTATTAAGCCAGGAAATTACAGGCCAGTCAGTTTAACTTGCATTGCATGTAAAATACTGGAATCTACCATAAAAGACGAGCTGGAATTATGTCTTGAACATAATAATATCTTGAGGGATAGCCAACATGGTTTCCGTAAGGGAAAGTCACGCCTGACAAACCTCCTGGAATTTTTTGAAGAGGCCACCAAGACTTATGATCAGAGCAGGGCTTATGACATCATATACTTGGATTTTCAGAGAGCATTTGATACAGTACCACATAAGAGACTGATTTTTAAAATGAGCTCCAACGGAGTTACAGGAGGTATTCTGGAGTGGATTCAAAACTGGTTACAGGACAGAGCACAAAGAGTGGTGGTCAGTGGAATCTCATCTGAGCTTGGTATGGTGAGGAGTGGCATCCCTCCGAGATCGGTGTTGGGACCCCTGCTGTTCCTCATCCACATTAATGACCTTGATAGGAATATTGAGAGCAAATTAGTTAAATTTGCAGATGATACTAAATTGGGAGGTTTGGCAAATAGTTTAGAGTCCACTAAAGTGATTCAGGATGATTTGGATAGAATGCAGGCTATGGTCAAGAAGAACTGAGGAATGCTAGAAGACTGTATGAAAGGCAAATTGCAGAAGGGGCAAAAACTAATCCTTAGTGTTTTTTTCAGTACTGTAGTAGAAAAAGAAAAATCAAAGATGAGGTTAAATGTATGAAGAATAAAGATGGATCACTGCTATATGAGAATAAGGATATTGCTGATGCATTAAATAGTTACTTTGTTGAGAATTTTACCTCGGAGCAGATTTATATTAGGCCAGAGGGCATTTCCGATGTTCAAAATTATTTAGCGGAAATTGAGGTTAGGGATAATGAAGTATTAGACAAGTTGCAGAAACTAAAGACAGATGAGGCGGTGGGTCCTGATGCTTATACCCTAGAGTGCTCTGGGAAGTTAGTGAGAGCATCTCTAAATCACTCTCAGTTATGTTGAAGCGGTCCTTAGAATCTGCAGAAATATCAAATAATTGGAAGCAGGGCAATATACTAATATATAAGACAGGGGACTGTACTAAGCCAGGAAATTACTGGCCAGTCAATGTAACTTGCATTGCATGTAAAATACTGGAATCTATCGTAAAAGATGAGCTGGAATTATTATTTGAACGTAGTAATATCTTGAGGGATAGCCAACATGGTTTCCGTAAGGGCCGGTCATGCCTGACAAACCTTTTGGAAATCTTTGAAGAGGCCACCAAGACTTATGATCAGAGCAGGGCTTATGATATCATATACTTTGATTTTCAGAAAGCATTTGATACAGTACAGCATGAGAGAATAATTTTTAAAATGAGGTCTGTTGGAATTACAGGAGGTTTTCTGGAGTGGATTCGGAACTGGTTACAGGATAGAACACCAAGAATTGTGGTCAGTGGCATCTCATCTGAGCTTGGCATTGTGGGAAGTGGAGTCCCTCAGGGATCAGTGTTGGGACCCCTGCTGTTCCTCATCTACATTAATGCCCTTGATAGGAATGTTGAAAGCAAATTAGTTAAATTTGCAGATGATACTACATTGGGAGGTTTGGCGAACAGATGAGAGTCTACTAAAGTGATTCAGGATGATTTCAATAGAATTCAGAATTGGGCAGAAATGTGGCAAATGACATTTAATGCAGCTAATGAAAAGTTCTGCATGTAGGTAATAAAAACATTAGACAGGAGTAAGTCATGGGAGGTTTAAAACTGGAATGTGCTCCACATGAAAAGATCTGGGAGTGATTGTTTACCAAACCCTTACAGGTTCTAGCCATTGTGCCATAGTAGTTCAAAAGGCCAACAGGATGCTGGGATATACAGCCGGAAATATTGAATATAAATCCAAGGAGCTTATACTTCTCTTGTGCAACACATTCGTCAGACCACATCTAGAGTATTGTGTACAGTTCTGGGGACCATACTTCAAGAAAGATATAGAGGCTCGAGAAAAAGCTCAGAGAACTTAGGGGTGATCTGATTGAGGTTTTTAACTCCTTTGCGCAGATACAGATACTGGCGTCCATAAATTCTGAAATTTAATTCCCAAATAATTCTGAAATTGAATTTGCAAATGTCTTGCTTCACTGCAATAATTTTCCAGTGTCTCTCTGACACAAATACTGACTTATAAAGCCTAAATAGGCTCATGCATAATCGGAAAAATTGGCATTATTTGTATTCTTTAGGTAGTCTTTATTATCCCCGATGGGACAAATAGTTTTGCAGCCAACAGTCAAACGAACCACAACGACAACAACAAGAAACTGTTACAAAACAATTCAGGACATGATACAAAAGTACACGCCAATTTAATAAATAAATAAATGAACAAATAAATAAACAATAATAAATAATAAATAAATTCTGCACCAAGGGGTTAAATATGTATTAAAGGGATTTTAACAAAGTGAATGATGTGGGATTACTTAGACCAAGTTTGGTTAGTAGGGTCACAAATGGAAGTTGGCCAAGGGTAAATTTAGCACTGATATTAGGAAATATTTTTTCACGCAGCGGGTAATCTCAGTGTGGAATAGCGTGCCTGTTGCGGTAGAAACCTTAGGAATTTTCAAGAGCAGGCTTGATTTAGCGCAAGATACCATTTAGTCATTTAGTATCTGAACTGTTAGATCCACTTTAGTAATTGAAAAATGGTGAGCCTAGTTGGGCTGAACGGCCTGTTCTCACCTTTCATGTTATGTTATGTTACGTTATATAAAATTGGGTGCTAGATCTAGATACAATACATTCCATTTGATGTAATGCTGTGGCCATATAACCAGTGTTCTGGGTTTGAATATTCCTTATAAGTGTTATGTATAAGTTCAGTGAACCGTGGCAACCAGTAGATAGAGAATATGTATGTGACGTTGTCCCACAACATGAAAAAAATGATTTTTCTGACTTTGAACCTAGTTAAGGGAAATCTTAAGGGATTTTATTTTGCATAGAATCAGCAACCAGTGTGCACCTAATAACGATGTTAGGTGTGTTAATTGTGTAATCAGAAGCTTTCAGTGATCCATTAAGCGGTGATCTATGAACACGTCCACTCTGTGGATCTATTCGACTAGGGCTGGCAAACACTTATCAACATAACTGAAGAGGCAAAGAGATGACATTGCATGCTGAAACATAACAGTTCATACTCAGATCATCTAAAGTACCTTTCAGGTCCTTAGACAGCCTTTAAAAGACAGTTTCTATTTGGTCACATGAAAAAATGTATGACCTTGCTACTATTAAATAATATGCTTACTGTACGTGCGCTAAGTTGAATAAAATATTGACTAAATTTTAAATTCAAAAACATCAAAAACATAGTATGAGGTGCATTCCCTTAGGGTCCTAAGGGAGTGCACCTCATACTGCGTATATGCGTATGTAGTGTATATGCAAGCACAATGAATTTTGTTCATTGGTTCATGAGAAAAAGTGAAAACAACACATCCCCCATCAGGCGATATGGACGTGCATACGTATAGACAAATTAACACCTTATATGCCCCCTGCCATACTCAGGGCAGAGGCATAAAAAGTTTGGAGTTTTAATACATAGCATTAGCCTCATAGCATAATTGCCTATCTCATTTTTTAAGTTTTTTTATTTTTTAAATTTTTTTAAAATTATTATTTAAGAGAATGGATTTTATTTTTTAAATTATTTTTTTAAGGTTTTTAGAAAAAAGGAAAAAAACACATTTTTTCGCCAACACGAGAGAACAGGCAGCCGATATCTCAATTTGGCAAAAATATGACGAAGGCAATTATGCTATGAGGCTAACGATAACATACTCTAATATCACTCCAGAAACTACCGAAGCATAAAATTCAAAATAGTTTGAAAGGAAGCCCAGAGCACATGGATCTGTTCAGATGATATTTAGACAAATAGAAAACAAATATAATCAGAAAAGATGAACTGAGTCCTCTGTGCGTCTCATAAGGCTTTTGTATGTTTTTATCTTTTTAACAGTTCCTCCAACTGCAGTTGTAACACGTCTTTCATTTCTTTGTAGATATGTCTAAGGCTATGTTCTATAAAGGAACCCTTTGTACTAAGGTTTCTGGCATCATGTCAAAGAAACAGTAGTGATTTGGATCACCTTCTGGTGTGACCTCCACAGCCCGACAAATGGACGAGTAGAGTGCGCAGTCTAAATCTGAATACAAAAACTTAATATAAACTTCAGAAATGCATAAACATAAAAATAAAATGGTCATAAACTCTCTACGGGTGCTGTTATACTTATGCAGGCTATAGAAACAAGTAATATGAAGGACTATTCGACTACTAAACCAGTATGGCTGACAGGGAATGCTTTTTTAAATTCATATTGAAAAATAAGCATTTACTAAACAAAGGAATTTAGGAAAGGAATAATGACCAAAATGGAAGAATACTTTCAAATGAAAGAAAATATTGTCAGTCAAATAACATTGTGGAAACTTTTTTTCTGTAAAAGATTGTACCACATAGTTTGTTCCATTGAGTGTATTTTTATGCCATCATTCCTTAAAAATAATATCAAACATAACTGAGGCTATGTTTCATTACCCTTGGGAAGCTAAATCTGCACCAAGCATTCAGCCGAAGCCTGTCCTTGGAGAGCATTCCATTCAACATGTACTTACAATTCTTGCGCAGTTGCCCACACTGCAGAAGACAGTGAAAATCCACTTTTTAGTGTTCCCAGACTTGTGCTTTTTCTGCAATAAGATTTGTCTGTCAAACAGTAAAGGGATTTTTTTTTTTTTTTCTGGGAAGAAAAATGATGGGGGCGGGGTTCATAGACAGGCAGCACAAGTAAACAGTTTTATATGTCTCATGCCTCCACTGGCAAATGAGGGGAGACGAGCTCAGCTGTGGACCACGTCTTGGTCATCAACTGCCTGTCAGCTCATTCTTACCTCAGACTTTACATTTCCTCAATACTTTAAAGTTTTAAGCAGGCGTCTGAGACTAGGTATCATGGGTTTTAGTTGCTGGAGAAGGTTTATATCTCTGACAAACCTCTAAAAGGGAGCAGATGGAATACTCCAGGGCAGGCCTTGGCACAGAAACGCAGATTTGGCAGAATTCCAAAACTGGCTTTTCTCAGAGTGAGAGCAGAGTGCAAGCAGGGTAAGTGGGTGGAGTAGCTGTAGACAGTTCATTCAAGGACAGTTCAGCGACTCAGCTACACAGTGTTAAAATCCTCACCATTGAATACCGATCAAAGGGGAAATGGTTATGCTTGCAAAGCGTTTAGTTTAAATAAATGATTGAAAAATCTGTAATATCTAAGTTTCCGACTGGGAAGCCATCTGTACTGCACTACTGCTTTATTAAGTAAAGATAAATAATGTAAGTAACCCAGAAACTTACAGAATTTAATCACCCATTTCACTTACGCTTTCAAACTGAAATCTGAAATTTCAGGAGGAGACTGTAGAAAAGACTTTTGATTTAAAGCAGAAGCAGAAACCTAGCAAACTTACTGAAAAGGGAAGGGCAAGTCTTTTGGAGATAGTAGAAGTGTATTTTGATTTAATATCCTAAAACACTGTAGATTTTATGAACAGTTATGATAGAACACTTTAAAATGTAATTATTTCATTTGTATTCATTTCTGTTCACTGCAATCAGTGATGCAATATTTGTTACTGGATGACTATTGGAGCTGCTGTTCACTTACGTATAAGACAAAGCAAATGTTCATCTATCCATGTCCATTCATTTCCTGGATTTTATATTTTGGGTCAGGAGGCTCCTTTAAATCGCTTATTTTATCCATCTGTCTCTCATTGGACCTTGAGAGAGCTGAAAATTGATTGGGGTATAGCATTTTTAGGGATATTTTGACCTGTAATATGCTCCTTAATGAAGGTAGAAGGGAACAGCTAGGCAGCTCCCACGCGTGGAGAAAGTCGCACATCCATTTTGGGAAGTTGGCCTATTGAATTGCCAAACTTATCAGTCTCAATTTTTTTTTTTTTTTTCCCTCAGCCTTATCATGAATAACTTCCCCTATTCTTAACACCTCTGCACAGATGTTGACGCCAGCGGACATGGAGCTGCTCTATTTATTCATGCAGTTGCACAATTCTCTCCCTAGATTGCACACCCGGATAAGTTATTGAATATTCACTAGCAAGCCAAGCTCAAACAAGGTTTAGAATATGGACGAGTTCAGTCCCATCCCTGTTTCCCAGGAGTTGCATGAATCCTCAGCTAAGCCTTGTGTGCAAACTGCTCAGTATATTTGCCCACAGTATCTATCCAGCAGCTCAAAAAAAGATCTCTTGCAATAGAAAAAAAATTGTTGTTCTTTGTAGCAACCACTTCAGCTATAGCGAGCCAATGGTATCCCAATTAAGTAGCTAAGAAAAATCAGTTTTCTGAAGGAAAATTCGACATGGTATTGATACTATGTCATTCTACTATCAAATATAGTCCTCTTATATCAAAAACGCTCAATTCCCTACATGGATTTTGGCATAAATTCCTCCATCGATGAACTCAGCGCTCCTTTGTATCGCCCTATGTTCTCTCATTTATTAGCCACTCACTCACTCAATTGCTTACTTAGGCTCATCTGCGTAACACACAGTTATAGTTCGCGCCCACATGAAACTTTCCTGGTAATAAAAATAATAATAATAATAAAAATTTATTTATACAGCACCTTTCAAGCAATTCAGCACAAGGTGCTTCACAAACTGGTAAAAATACATGTGCATAGAAACCAGGCTTGTGCAAAATTCCGAATTGAATTGAGAATGTCTCCCAAATTCCTATTCAATTCCATGAATTTGAATTGAGGTTGCAAACAGGAAGTAGAATTGCAATTCAAATTTGAATTGAAGGAAGTAGAATTGAAATTCCATGAAATTCCAATCGATAATTTTGGTGTATTCCAGAATCATGCTTTCCAGTATATTCCATACGTGACTGTTTTACATATTTCATACAAATATTATTACTAAAAACTTCATGTACACATTATATTTTAATTTCAGCAAATGCTTTTCATTGACAATTAAGAATAAAAGCATCATCTATAAAACAGATAATTTGATGTATTATAACTTTTAAATTATGGAAAATGGTGGAAAATACTTTATTTCCCAGAATGCTTTAGTTTATCCAAGTATTCAAAATGGTTGCCAAGCCATTTCAGGACATTTGTTTGAAAGCCTCTCTGTTGACAAATTTGATGGTCAGAGCTAGTTTCCAAAAAAAATTCCAAAGTTTGTGATAACAGCAACATGGAAAAGGATAATAGACCTAAAAGGCCATCTGGACTAGATCATTTTGGTGAGCTAATTCCCACAAGGACACCAGGAAACCACCGAGCCATCAGCAAGAACTGCAATACTCCAATTTGTGACTCCATCAAGGCAACTTTAAATTTCAAACGGCGTCTACAAGTAAGTTAAGAGATTTGTTATTTGACTTTTATTTTGATAGCCATGGCATTGGCATTGGTATCAGTGTTGGGATCATAATTAAAAAACTAATGTATTAAAAATTTCTCACTTCTTGAAACATGTACTGTAACTTATTTCCTTATGCATGAGGACCTTCTCTCTCTCTCTAGATAATCGCCACACTACTTAAACCCACATGAGCTTCTCACTTTCCTAAGTCCAAACCTTTTTACTCAACATTGGGATATCTCTTGAAAGCAAAGCACTCTTGTAGACAGGAGTCTGAGCATAGCATTATGTTTGAATTCGACCTTTTATTGATTCTGTAAAGCTTCTTTTTGACAGTCTCTGAATTTAAATTACTAATGTGCTATATACATGTTCAAAATTTAATTGAATTTATTATGTTTGAATGAATGAATGAATGTTTATTACTCAAAAGCCTCCCACATTCAAATCACCATCAGGTGACATCAGGTATAATTAAGCAACTGGGAGGACTAAGGCAGAGAATCCAGTAGTCTTCACTGTAGGGAGTGTAGTGTAATTAATGAATTTAGAACAGTAAGGTGTTACTGAATTGTGTTGCAGCCAAATGTAATTAAAGTAATTCTAAAGTAAGGCATTGCATCCTACCGTAAATATTAAATGTACATTGTAGGTATGCACTAGTAAATTTCTTTTTATTATGACTCAAGTGCTGTAGGCCATATTTATCAAGAAACCAAATCATTTGTAGAATGCATTACACTATACTCTCTTGAGAACATTTTCGGTTGAGATAAATAATATGGCTTTTTTGCTTACATCCTGAAATCTTGATTTAGTCTGCAACCAGCAGTCACACAACCCAACCAAACCAAGATGCAGATGATGGTCATCCTCCAGCAACAACTTCAAGCTCTCAGTGGTCAACAGCCAATACACGTCAAGTTGCTCTCACCGATAGCATTGTGACATAGATTGCAAATGGTCTGCTCCCCCTCTCTACTGTTGAAAATAAGGACTTTATGAATATGTTTCAACTGGCCCAACCATCCTTCACAATGCCATCCTGAAGAGCTCTCAGCCAGAACCTTATCCCAAAACGCCCAGATTGTGTAAAAGCACATCTGGCTAGTCTGATGGGAAAAGCTCACCACATTTGCCTGACAATAGGCCTATGGTCAAATCGATCAATGAGGTCATTCTATGGGATGACGTGCCATTTTATTGTTTTTCGATTTGCAGAGCATTGTGCTGAGCTGTCAGCGTTTTAAAGGCAGGCACACAGCTGAGAATATTTGCCAAGTTTATGAGGATGTTCTTGAGAATATCAAAATTCAGAACAAGGTCTCTTTCATTGTAACTGACAACGCTTCAAATATGATAAAGGCATTCACACTGTTTCCACCAATTCATGTTGAGAGTGAAGAGGACAAGAAGGATGACACCTCTGATCTAGAAGTGGTCAATGTAGAGGAGGAAATTTCATACTTTCCTCCGGAAAGAACATCCTGCTTTGCCTATAGTCTACAACTAGTGGTCCGTGATGCTGTCGAGGATGCCGGCTCGATAAAAACCCTCCTAGCTAAAGTTCAGGAACTTGTATCTTTTTGCCGTAAATCCACGCATGCTACTGATGTCCTGGAGGGAATGCATAAACTTCAGCCTGCTAATGTCACCCGCTGGAATAGCCAGCTAAAGATGTTGAGGTCAGTCCTTTCAGTTCCCAGCGATGTCCTTGCTGAGCTCAACTGCCCTGTCCAGCTGTCTGCATATGAATTCAAAATCATCCAGGAGCTTTGTGAGGTGTTAGAACCTTTTGAGGAAGCTACAGACCGCTGTCAGGCAGAGAAATCAGTGACATCAAGCTTTGTGATCCCCTGTATCAGAGGCATACGACATACAATTAAAAATGTGAGGATGACTGGGAACAAAAAGTTTGGGTTCACTTTACAAACTTCATTTGATTAAACGTCAAAAATTTTAGGACATGGAGTGCTTCTAGTTGGCTGCCACGCTTGATCCCAGATTCAAACTGGACTGGTGTATTGGTGAAGAGCACATCCTAATTAAAAATCTCCTCTCTGCAAAAATGGAATCCACCTCCCCAAAAGTCAGTGCCACCTCTGATATCAGTAACCAGACTAGGAAACGCCCCAGACTCTTTTCCTACATGGAAAGCCAATCAGCTACTGTGCCAGTTGACACAGCCTTGCATGAACTCCCTGCCTATCTGAGTAAACCATGCCTGACAGAGGATGCTGATCCTTTGGTGTTTTGGAAAGAAAACCAGAGCAGTTTTCCAAACCTATCCGCACTTGCCTGCAAATATCTGGCCATACCTGCATCCTCTGCACCTGTTGAGAGGATCTTTAGTGTTGCAGGACAGATATTCCGACCAGAAAGATGTCGTCTCAATGATAAAACCTTTGAGGAACTTATGACAATTAGATGCAACAATGTTACCCTATAAATTAAGAACTGTAATAAATGATTATTGCATTTACCACAATTTTGTGTCATTTGTTCATTTTCAAATAAAAAGAATATTACAAATTATTCAAAATGGAGGGAATTTGTGTTTAATTTTAGTGTTTGTAAAGTATTTTTAGTATTTGAGCCAAAATCTTTGTTAAACTTGACAAATTCTTCCTGTTACTTGGCTATGAGGAATTTCTCTGAATTGCAATGAATTAATAACACTTCCTGTAATTCCAATTCAAATTCCAATTCAACATCCTGTGGGGGGGAGCCAATTCAATTCAAATTCCAATTCTTCAAATGAATTGAATTGAAATTCCAAATTCGGAATATTGCACAAGCCTGATAGAAACAATAAAACAAAATGGGGCAAAATTAGGGAAATTAAACAGCAAAATAGGAAGAATTAAGATTTTAAAACAGACTTACACAAAATCACGCCAGTACAATAAAAGAATTTAATCAGAAAAAGCAAGCCTGTAAAAGTGAATCTTTAAAAGAGATTGAAAAAAGGATAATAACTCAACATTCCTAATATTATTTGGGATGCCATTCCAGAGTCTAGGAGCTTTAACTGAGAAGGCTCGATCACCCTTTGTTTTCAACTTAGACTCTGGAACAGCAAATAATGCTTGCTTTGTTGACCTGAGCAATCTATTAGGTCAATATGGATTTAAAAGCTCACTTATATACTCTGGCACCATACCATGGAGTGCTTTGAAGGTAATCAATAAAATTTTTCAATCAATTCTAAAATGTATAGACAACCAGTGCAAAGATGCCAAAATTGGAGTAATGTGGGCTCTTCGATTTGTTTTTGTGAGCAATCGTGCAGCTGAATTTTGAAATACTTGCAGTTTGTCCAACAATTTCTTATTCAGACAGGTGAACAAAGAGTTGCAGTGGTCCAATCTTGATGAAATAAAAGCATGAATAGTTTTTTCAGCATCCTCAAAAGACAGAACAGATCTAATTTTAGCTATGTAACGGAGTTGCAAATTGCATGACTGTACAAACTTCTTAACGTGGAGCTCAAATTTGAGTTCAGTATCAAAAATCACACCAAGATTTCGAGAAATTGGCCTAATATTTGAAGCAAGAGCTCCTAGAGACGATTGAATTTTATCTGACACTAACTTTGGACCAAGTATCATGACTTCTGTTTTATTTGAATTTAACTGCAAAAAGTTATTTTTCAACAAAATTTGAACATCAGCTAAACAGTCATGCAACACCGACACATTGCTGAAATCAGTAGGTTTCACTGAAAGATATAACTGCTTGTCGTCAGCGTAACCGTGAAAAGATATTTTATGCTGACAAATAATCGAACCCAGAGGTAGCATATAAAAAGAAAATAATATAGGCCCAAGTATGGAGCCTTGAGGTAAGCCTGAAGTGAGCAGTGCAGACGATGACACATAATTACCAAGGGTAACCAAACATTTTCTGTTTGACAGATATGAGGAAAACCATTTCAATACAATCCCAGGGAGCCCAACCCAATTTCTCAGCCTATCAATCATGATTACATGATCAACTGTTTCGAAGGCAGCACTTATATCCAACAGCGCCAATAATGAGCAGTCACCGAAGTCAGCCTTCATCAAGAGATCATTCGTGACCCTGAGAAGGGCCGTTTCTGTGCTGTGTTGCTGTCTAAAGCCGGACTGAAATTTCTCAAAAATATCATTGTTTTCCACCACGTCTAAAAGTTGCTTTGCTACCTTTTTCCGAAACATTCGAAATAAAAGGCAGTTTAGAAATTGTTCGAAAGTTATTAAGAATTGCTGGATCAAGATTTTGTTTTTTAAGAAGCGGTTGAATGCAGGCAATCTTGAAATAATCAGGGACACAGCCAGGAGAAAGAGAACTGTTCACCACAGAAAGCAGGTCAGGGCCAATAGCCAACAGTACATCTTTAAGGAGCCTGGTGGGTACAATATCTATGGGACTGGAGGAGGGTTTCATACGGGCCACAATATCTGTTAGATCTGACAAAGAAATTGGTGTGAAACAACTCAACAAGTTACAGCGAGGACATGATACATTAAAAGAAGGAACAGGAGTGCTACTAGACCTTATAATTGCTATATCTTGTCAATAAAAAATTTCAAGAACTTATCACAATACGGAGAACTCGGTCCCACCGAACCTAATAGCACGCACAACTCAATCTCTTATAATTTCGGGTGCACGGTAAAAAAAAAAAAAAAAAACAGCACTTCTAAAGACCATGACCAGCAAAATAAAGTAATTTTAAGGAAGTAATTACATCCCTTAAACAGGGCCACAGGAGTATGAGGAAATAGTGTCCAGGTTGGTTAAATAGGTAACCATACCGTTCTTTATAATATAAATATAGGACACTGAGGGAATAAATACAATGAAACATAATGAGTAACATGACAAAAAACAAAAAAGAACACTAACAGTAGCGACAAAAAAAAAATTATAAGCAGGACTGATCCAGTGACATTTAGAGAAAACAATTTAGTAGGAGCTCCTCATTCATACCCTTGTGAAATTCAGTTTGAAGAAAATGAATCCATTCGCTTCTTTTCGGAGGAGAAACCGATCATGGTCACCTCCTCTCTTGAGCGGTAGTACACTTCAATGCCCTGGAAACGTAAGGAACATACATCATGTCCTGCTGCAGGAAATGCCGAGCAACTGGGGATTTTACATCTTTGTTGCAAATCGCACATTTATACGCAGTAATTCTAAGTCGCAACTCCCAAACTGTTTTGCCTATGTTGTGGCGGCTGCATGGGCACTTCAAGAGATAAACAACATAATTATTTTTTGCACGAAATTGTGCCTTTTATATTTATCTCTTTGCCAGTATGTGGGTGTAAAAAATGACTACCCTTGATCATTACGCTAAATATACAGTTATGGCACGGAAAATTTCCGCTGGGCAAGTTAGACAAAAAAAGTGTTTGGGACAAGGGTAAAAATCAGTCTTGACCGGAGAGTCTCTCAAGTTGTTGGTGCGTTTATGTGCAAAAATAGGTAACTGGTTAAATACGTGACCAACATGAGGGTCACTGGACAGAAGGTACCAGTGTTTAAGTGCCGATCTTTTAATGTCCTTGCTGATGGGAGAAAACATAGTGGAGAGTACAATTCTGGTGTCATTAGGCTGAGGGGATTAGGGATAAGTAGGCGAGACCTTGCTCTGTCCATTATTTTCTGTCGGCAATCATCCAGTAGTGTCCGACTGTACCCTTTAGCGGTGAAACTCCTTTCTATCACAGGGGCTTGTTTATTAAAGGCCTCATCAGAACTGCAAATCCACTTTACATTTAAAAATTGGCTAAAAGGTAAGCTTTTCTTTGAACCAGGGGGATGAAAACTGGAAAAATGTAAGTATTTGTTTCTATCTGTCGGTTTTCTGTAGACATCGGTTTTTTTTAAACCAGTACATCCAAAAACGAGACAGACTCAAAACTTTGGAAAATACATTGCAAGCAAGCTGAATGCTGAGGATCTGAGATCTTTGAAGCAATGCTCGAGAAGAAAAACATGCTTTGTGACTCGCAGATCTAGTTTCGTTATAACATGGACACATTGAGCTATCAATAGCAAGCGTGGATTTACCCTCAAACAGTTTTGTTTTTTTTTTTTTTTTTTTTTACAAAATATCAAAGAGAGACCTGCCCGCCGCCCGGACCCCGGCCTGCCCACCGCCTGCACCCCCGCCCCAGGTCCGCCCGCCGCCCGGCCTGCCCACCATCCGGCCAGGAAACACCGAGCCAGCGGCTCCAAGAGTGAGCTTCACGCTGCCTGCTAGTCTGGCTGCTGGCGGAGGGATTGCAGCGTCAACTGGAGAAAACAGCAGGGCCAAATCGTTTGGTGCGGAGCTGCTGAGTGCCCCGAGGGAAGCAGAGTGTCCAGAGTGTAGCTGAGTATGCAGCTGCATCTTATTCTTAGGTCTAACTGGTAGGACCCTGATTTTGTCTAATTATCCTTGATAACTTGATAAATAATGCCACCGAAAAGGGTGATGATGACTATGTTTCGCTCTTGGTAGTTCGTGACCTCTTGGATCAGCAAAAGGCTTTTTATAAAGATCTAATCATGTAACAAGAGAATAATTTTAAGGGCTTTGTGCAAATGATTTATGACTCCAATAATAAACGTGTTGATGAGCTTACTAGAGAACTACAGGTGGTAAAAAGGAGCCTTGAATTTACTCAAAGGGAAGTGGATGATTTGAAAGTCACTTTAACATCTGTGACTACTGATGCAATTAAACACCTCCATCCAGTGTTTATCATCTAGAAAACCAATCTAGGAGAAACAATATTGTTATTGATGGTATTCCGGAGTCACCTGACGAAAGTTGGTCTGACTCGGAAAAGAAATTCAGATAAATTCTAACTGGAAAAATGAAAACTGACCAAAGGCACATTGAAATCGAATCGCGCGCACCGCACTGAGGAAGCTGCTGGCTGGGGATGGGAAAAGGCCGAGACCTAAGATAGTTAAGCTACTTCGGCACAAAGATAAGCAGACAATTCTCTCAAAAGCCAAAATATTAAAGGGTACAAATATTTACATTAATGAGGACTACTCCGATGCTGTGCGGCAAAAGTGTAAAGATCTGGTGCTGGACATGAGAGCCGCAAGGGCAAGGAGAGACATTGCTTATCTGAAATATGACAGGCTTGTAGTGCGTCCCCGAAGTGTGCAATATAACATTCCTTCAGTGGCAAATGCTACTGAGATGGATCAGTAAACATCGGCTCGTGACAGTCATTAATCTTTTGTCTTTGGATACCAGCTTATCATGGTCAATGACCAGTGTGCAAAATGCAAAAAAGAGTAAATATTTGTAGTTTGTTGTGGAATTTGTAAATACAGATTCCATTATCGATGCACAATTGTAACAAAGAAGAACGTTGATCTATGGTCAAACTGGTTTTGTCAGTCATGTGCGGAACTGTTTCCCTTTCATTCTTTGGAAATGAATGATTATCTTGCTGTTACAAACATTACAGAATCTATTTCTATTGCAAATGAGCATTATGTATTTAATCCTTTTGATCTAGAAAGGGGTGACAGTGATAAATATGACTTCAGTTGGGATCCAGATGTAAATGTCTTGGCAGGATCATATACCTTAGACGATATGACGGATGCATTAATAGCGCAAATAAATAATCGGGGAAACGGAACTGTTTGCAAGTGAAATTGATATATGTGATACATAAAATTACAATGACAGAAACAACGGGTCAGTACAGGGCACGGGTGTGGGGAAAACAATAAGGTCAACAAGACACTGCCAAATAAAAGAAAAGAACAAAACCATAAACACTGCTAATAAAATAAAAATCAACTAACTACTAAATCACAGAAAAGAAAATATCTACCTATACTAATGGACTCAAAAACAAACAAAGGGTGGCAGGCGTCTCTAACTAGTGCGCTAACATAAATATTCTACGTGAGTGCAAGTGTACAGGGCCCCCATCTAACATAGACCAAAATTGCGTCCCACAACCCAGTGTACAACAAATGAAAAATTATAATAACAATGACCCAAAGCACAAACGAATTGGCTACACCACAGAACACAAAATGAGCAAGCGCTGCTGACGACTGGGATGGGATGCGCTAAATAAACCAGGAACAGACGGGGCGACAGAGGATTGGACACGATGGAATTGGGTGGAATTTCGGGGCGGAGAAAGACGAAGGATTCGGAGGGCGTTGACCAAAGGATTGACAGCGGAATGGGAGAATCATGGAGAGTGAATATCGGAATGGGACACCTGCGGAAAAACGAGACACAGAAGAACACACACACGCAGAATACCGGAGGCAGTATGGGGTTCCCGTAACACTTACCATCTTGCAATTATATGGATGAAAACCAGTTCAACAATTTAAGATGTTCTATTCCGTCTGAATTGCATACATTTTCAACCCTCCATATGAATATCCGGAGTCTGGTAAAGGATTATGATCAGTTAATTCATTATCTATCATCTCTTAAGCATACTTTTCCAATTATAGCACTTCCAGAGACCTGGCTCACTGAAAACATTAGCAGCATATATGAGCTCCCCCAGTACAATTCAGTTCACTCTTACAGAGGAAATAAAGTGGGTGGTGGCGTATCAATTTTTATCCACCAAGATTATGAATTTATGATAAGACATGATTTGCGCTTGAATACTGAAATGGTCCTGGTTGAATCAATATTCATTGAAATGTCTTTTGAGGCCAAAAAAATTATCATTGGTTTTGTGTATTGTCCACCAAACACAGCAATTAGTGAATTCAATGATTGTGTGGCTAATGCAATGGATATTATTAATGAGGAGGGGAAATTATTGTTCATCTTGGGCAATTTTAATATTAATCTCCTCAAGATGGAAACACATTTGGAAACTGAGGAATTCTTAAGTACTATGTATTCCAATTATTCTTATCCAGTAATAAGTAAACCCACTAGAGTAAATAATAAAATGGCCACTTTGATTGATAATATTTTTACCATTTCTTTGAATGAGGTGATCCACTCTGGTATATTAGTTACAGATATATCTGATCATTTTCCTATTTTTCAGTTCACCTGACTTAAAGGTCAGTATAGTGAGCAAATAAGAAACAGGACAGCCCATCGTAAATTCAACAATCATAACATTTCAATGTTTAAGAAAGAGCTTGAGGGAGTCTCGTGGAATGAAGTGTACAGATGTCTAGATGTCGAATCTGCATACAATTGTTTTCTCATTCTTTCAATGCTGTATTTAACAAATGTTTCCCAGTTGAGTTACCTATTAGAACTAAATATAATGGGGACAACAGTAAACCTTGGTTTACCTCAGGATTATATAAATCTTCTATGAATAAAAATAAATTATATAAAAAGTATTTGTTATCTCCTACACCTTTAAATCTAGGGATATAGGAAAGCTATAAAAACAGGTATAATCATCCTTCTGAAATGTGCAAAAAAGAACTATTACTCTCAACAATTAAAACATTCATCTAACAACATCAAACACACATGGCAAATTATTAGCCAGTTATTGCAGAGAAAGAAGGAAAGAGCAGAGTTTCCCACAACTTTTTATGATGGTGCAGAATAATTTTCAAGCCCCTACGATATTGCTTGTAAATTTAATGATTTCTTTGTTAATACAGGTGTGTCACTTGCAAAAAAGATCCCTAATATCAAGGGTAATCTGGTGGATTACATTCATGGCAAATTTCCAACCATGTCTAACTTTATCAAACCTGAACCTGAGGAAAAAAGAAATAATTTTGGGGCTAAAAAATACTGCTGCGGGTCATGATGAAATTAGCGCTGTTCTTATAAAAGAAGTGAAACACTGTCTTGCAGATCCTTTAGCCCATATTTTTTCTGTCTCCATGGATAATGGCAAAATTCCTAATGACTTAAAGTTGGCAAAAGTCATTCCTCTATATAGAGCCAACGACCCCAATCTTTTCACAAATTACAGACCCATATCAATATTACCCTGTTTTTCAAAAATCTTGGACAAACTTGTTTACAAAAGAATTTTTCAGCATCTGGATATGAATAACATATTATATACACATCAGTATGGTTTCAGAAAAAACATTCCTCCTTTATGGCCCTGCTGCAGCTGGTAAACAAAATCATATCAGCACAAGATCACAATGAATATGCATTGGGTATTTTTCTGGACATGTCGAAAGCATTCGATACTGTAAATCATCATATTCTACTGTCAAAATTAGATCAATATGGTTTTAAAGGCCATGTTCTTGATTGGTTAGGCGATTATCTCAAAAATAGACAGCAATATGTGTATTTTAAAAATTGTGTATCTTGTAAAGCCACTATTCAATGTGGAGTCCCTCAGGGTTCAATTCTCACCATTATTATTTCTTATTTATGTCAATGATTTTGCTACTGTATGTAAAGACATATTACCAATACTTTTCGCGGATTATACTAATTTGGTGATGTGCAATAGTAATTTTGATTGCCTTATGAGGGAGGCAGAAAAGGGTCTTCAAGATTATTCAATCTGGTTTAAAAAAAAAAACAAATTGTCTTTGAATGTAAAAAAATCTAATTTCATTATCTTTAGTGGTAAGAAAAAATATAACATAGAAAATGTATCCCTGAACATTGATCAAAATCAGGTTAAACAAGTGCATGTCGTGAGATTTTTGGGAGTTTTGGTTGATGATCAACTCTGTTGGATAGATCATATTGATTACATTGATAAAAAAGAAATGAAATCTCTTGGTATTATTAAGAAAATTTGCTATTTTTTGAACAAATCTTGTTTGTTGACCCTGTATTATAGTCTGATTTTTCCATACCTTAATTATTGTAACATTGTTTGGGATTCAAACTATAACCATTTTTTTTTTTGAAATGACATGCCAAATTTGGTAACTGCCACTGATGAACAATATATTGGATAAATGACATGCAGTCAGACACAAAACACATTTGCAAGTGCATTTAATGATATTAAATGAGCGTGCAGCCCACACACTTTTGGCTTTCATATAAAGTTGTTCGTTTGATGTTCATTACCACAGTTAATGTCAATAACGGGTATGGCCTCCCCTAGCAAATGACGGCTTGACAACGTATTGTCAATCAGAACCCGGATGCTTGCAATTGGAATGTTGTTCCATTCTTCAACAAGGGCATTTCTACTAGAGTTGTTACAAAAAATGATTTGTTCCACACATGCTTTATAGGGTTTAGGTCACCTTCCATTCTAATTGTCTCCTGCTTTTGATTCACCACCCTAGCACGATGGGGACATTATCATCCATCAAGATGAAATCAGGGCCAACAGCACCAGCGTATGGTCTTAACATTGAGGATCTCATCCCTGTACCGCACATCATCGTCCCTCTCCCCATGACATGCAGGTCCGTTCTGCCGTTCCTGCTTATTCCTCCCCAGACCATAATTGATCCGCCACCATTCGTGTTCGTTGATATTAAATCATTTCTTCGTTTCCTGTCAGTAAACCAATATTGGGACTCATCAGTAAAGAGATAAGCCCAATTTTGTGTCCATGTGACATGATCGTTTCACGCCTATGACGAATTCATGGGATTCAACACATGGCCTTCTTGAGTTTTATGAAGATTTCCGTATCAATATAGTACATTTCCTGTCCAGAAAGGATGACGTCGTAATGTGAGAAAGTGGTCTTGTCGTTGTGTGTAGTCATCTGCCCACCCACATGATGTGCTGCTGTACCAAACGTTTGATGCCGGTTCCACGCTCTGTTCACAACGCTTTGGCTGACGTTAAGTGCATTAGCAACGTGACGTTGTGGAGAAGCCAGAGTCAAGCATTCCGATGCATCTTCCCAATTGCTCTGAAGGCAATCGGCGCCTAAGACGTTGAGGAGACATTGTTATTGCTAAATGTAATGCAAAAATTTGGGAACTTCAAATTTTCACCAACAAGCAAGATTGAAATGGTGATGTTAGTCAAAGCCAAAATTCTCATTTAATGAAATGCAAGTATGTTTTGTGTCTGACTGCATGTCATTTATCCAATATTTTGTTCATCAGTGGCAGTTACCAAATTTGCATGTCATTTCACAGAAAAATTCCTATGATCCCTATCAAATTTTGAGTAGTATATTACACTAATCTTAAGGGGATCTACATGTTACAAAAAAGACTTGTTAGAAGTGTCACCTTTTCTAATTCATTTGTTCAGTCTTTACCATTATTTCACAAACTGAAGCTCCTAACAATTTTTGACATAAATATTGTTCAAATTTGTACATTTGTTTATAAGACCAGATTTAGGAGAAAACTTTTGCCAGAGTGTTTTGAGAATTATTTCACACTTAATTTTGAAGTCCATCAACATAGTACCCCTCAAGCTAATCATCTACATCTGCCTAAGAATCTCACCACTAGGGGTCAGTTTTTGCTCGAGTACCGCGGTGCAGAGCTGTGGAATTCTCATCAACACCTGATGAATATTTCTCCATCATTGTCAATATTTAAGAATAAATTAAAACAATCTTTGGTCTCATTTTATTTGGAATTAATTTAAACTTTGGCTGAGGATAAATTTTACTTTGTTTCAAGTTTTGGTGTTTTGTTAATTTATTTAATGCAGATTATCTCTGGTGTTACACTTTCTGTGTTGAATTTTTTTTTTGGTTAATTTTGTTTATTTATTTATATATATTATTGTTTTTTGTTGTTGTTTAGATAAATATATATAATACACCCTTTTACACATACATGATCATATCTTTCTTCACATCCCACAAACACATACATTAACACACACACACACATTGATCATTTAACAGGTACTATATTAGTTAGCTTTCCTTATTTTTTTCTTTCTACCTCATTTCTATTATTGGCAGTCATATTCTTGTTTTATTGATATTTATTTTATATGCAACGTTGAAATTATTTACTATTTGTATTTAGGTGAGATAACTTATAACTCTGTAAAGAGTTTTTTATCTCACTTGCACAATCTGTTTTTGTTATTTTATGCTCTGTTGCTGTTTTAATACTGTGCAATGAATAAATAAATTAATAAAATAACTCCATGCTGTATTCTAATGTAAATTTGATGGATGGTACTCTGGAATTCATATGCTGAGTAAACAGCTCAAGTTGATTAATAGGCCCACTATACATAAAATAAATATCGTCTATAAATCTGAACCAACACTTGATAAAATGAGCAAAAGGGTTCTTATTGTAAACATGGTCCAGTTCAAATTTACCCATGAACAAATTAAGCGTAATTTGGGGAGCAAGGGCTCCCCATGCTAACCCCTTTGAACCTGTAAGTAATAGGACTCTTCAAACTTGAAGAAATTCTTGTTCAGAACAAGCTCAGTCATTTTTACCAGAAAACTTGTGGGTGGCAGTAAAACATCTCTTCTATTCAAGAAAAATGTCATTGCCTCTAAACCTTCCTTATGAGGTACATTTGTGTCACTTGTCACATCCATAGTACATAATATACTTAGCGCTATTAAAAACGCAACGGTGAGGTATATACTGTATTTGCGGCAAATTGAAGAATCAATTGATTTTTATTGCTTTTCCAGTGAGGCACGTGTGGAAATAAAGAAAAGCGCTTGGTGACTAATTTTTAAAATGAGCTCCATTTGAGTTACAGGAAGTATTCTGGAGTATATTCAAAACTGGTTACAGGACAGAACACAAAGAGTGGTGTTCAGTGGAACCTCATCTGAGCTAGGTATGGTGGGGAGTGGCGTCCCTCAGGAATCGGTGTTGCGACCCCTGCTGTTCCTCATCTACATTAATGACCTTGATAGGTCAAATGAAATTTAATGTAGAGAAATGTAAAGTTGTACATGTAGGTAATAAAAACAGTTTGTAAGGGAGGTTGTGCTTCGACAGTTGGATTCTCAGTAGAGTGCTAAACCCAAAATCCAGTGAGCATATTCAAAAAATCAAAAAAAGGGTAGCACATCTCAATTCTTCAATTCAAGGAGGACAAAAATACTCACATTTCACTTATGTATTTGGCTCACATCACAAAAAACAAACGCTTAAAAAACCAAACGCTAATGCGTATATATATATATTTTTTATATATACAAGGGCAGAGAAAACAAACAGTTGGGGACTATACCCAATTATTCCGGAACTAATCACTGCTCTTTTCCCATGTTTCAAAATATAGGGACTAATCACAAATGACCCCATTACATAAAACATTTTCTCAAAACATTAATACTAACCATCATACAATAAATCATAGTATTAAGCCAAAAAGCATTTTAAGCTAAAATAATCATTAACCCTTTCATTACCATTGTCGCATTTTCGCCTAGCGCCGATCCCGCATCAACCATTGTCGCTATTTTGCGCCTAGAGAAAGTCCTCACAAAACTGTCAAAGCTCCGCAACAAAACACCCCTTTGGACGAGTCATCGCACAACATTCATCAGTGAAATAGTAAGTTTTATTTTATTTTATTTTATTTTATACAGGTTACTGCAGGCAGTGCGTGCTGCAACATGTATCTCCGTTTTGTACACAAATGCACCCCAGACAGAAATGCGCCTTTATCTCCATTTGTACATAAATCCCATAGAGGAGAAATCGTCTTGTCTTGACAAACCTAAATACGGTTTTTATCCTCATTTTCTGTTTTTACTTTGGAAAAACTAAGCAAAGATATGTGTCAATGGACAGGTAAATGTATTTTGAACATGTTTTCTGTAAATAAAATTGTCAATTTCTGGCGTTTTTAGTTCAAAAAGGGGTGAAAATCCACATGCAATATTATGCTGCGACAGCACAAAAATTTATGGTAAGCAAGGGTTGTCTTATTCCCAGTAAGTGGTAGTGAAAGGGTTAAGTCCATTTGGTATGGAAGCATATAGTTAACAAAATTAAAATGAAAATGCAATGTCAGAAATGCATTTTCATTTTCAAGATAAAAGCGCATTATTTGTATCATAATGAAAATTCAAATGTAATCCTCCACTTTGCATATTCATTTTCAAGTCCATGTATGCAATTTTTATAACAATTGGAAAATTAAAATACATTCCTCATTTACACTTGCATTTTCTGAAGTGCCCTGCAATATCACTAACAAAAAACGAAAAACGAAAAAACGCTAATCGTATAAAGCAAATACATTCTCGAAATGCTTTTTTCGTTTTTTAAAAGCACGTCAGTTATTTGTATCATCACGAAAATGATAAAGTAATCCTCCACTTTACGTTTGAATTTTCAAGTCCATGTAGGCACTGTTTTCATTTGCAAAAGTGCCCCCGCAATATAACAAAAAACGAAATCGAAAAACGCTAATCTTCTAAAGCAAATACATTCTCGGAAATGCTTTTTCTCTTTCAAGAAGCAGGCAATATCTGTCTCATAATTAAATCGCTAACGACAGTGACAGACTGCCCTGCCTGACACATTTTTTGTTTGAGGTCCCACGCCTTTTCCTAACAAAATTAAAAAAAAATACCCTCCCTAGTTGTCGGCCTGTGAAGGCGGACGCCCTCCACATTTGGTACGGATTGGATACTAAAAATACAAAGCGATCTCGGTGGTTATCAATCAGAGGAAACTCCTGCTTTTTTTTTGTCTGGAGCCACTGACTGTGCAAACGCCCCCTGGACATTGCGGAGTTTGATTGAGAGATAAGCTTAGGTTTTCCCGAAGACACTGCTTTTCGCACTCAATTACCCCGGACTATTGGATTAGCGCTGCTTCCACTGAAATTTTGTGCTTACACTCAGATCTGTCGATCTTTAGGGTTATCAGCGATCATCTGTTAAGTAGTACAGTCGGTTACAAAGCAAGTTCATGGCCCTGCTCTCTTGGGGATGTACTTCCATTGCTTTCTTCAAATTTGGAGTGAAAGGACAGTTCTGTGCCTATCGTCTCTTTTTTTTTAGCTGGCTACATACAATGGTAGCCGTGTCCGCCGACCTCCAGTTCTCTATTATGCGAGTCTGTGGATGAATCATGGAGGTAGGCTGAGCTAAGAAAGGGACAGATTCATCTGTTAAACTTGCATCCTCCTGCTGCAGAAGAAAGGCTTGCAAATTTCTATGATTTCTTTTATTATACCGCAAAAGTAAGCTTTGTAATACTATGCTGTCGCTGGCCATAGCCAGATGTGGACACAGTGATATGTTTCGCCAGTCGATGTGTTTTTTCATGAACAGTCACATCGTTAGACTAACGCGATGTTAATTAGCTAGCTAACTACTTTCCTGCAAGATGACGAACATTACGAACAACTAGAGCATAAAACTTGCTTCCAGTCCATTTAACTTGACCAGATTGCGATCAGTTTCGCACGTCTGTTTTTATGTGGTAACACTATGCTTGCAACAGGATGCGTCTCTCCCGCAGCTCAGTGCACCCCTGCCATTCATCCACAAAAAATTGCAGTGAGGCACACCAACTGGAAGCCGATTGTTTTTTTTATAATATAATATAATATCTTAAATCTTATTATAAGAGTTATGTAGCAGCAACTAAGGTATAAGAAAAAACCAGTATTAATATATAAGCGATTCCAAAATCGGCCACGAAGTAGCTACCTGTGCAGCCCGGTGGGCAGGACCGTGGAACCAAAAAAGATAGCCTGCAGATAATCTGTCCAACCATTGATTGATCGAAAACACACGGTTTGAATGGAAGCAGGGTCCAAGCGCTGAGAAATTGAGTGCGAGATCACTGCAATTTTAGTCTAACATGTGACCGTTCATGGATTTATAAGCCTTTCTTCTGCAGCAGCAGGATGCAAAGAATCTGTCCCTTTCTTAGCTCAGTCTACCTCTGCGATTCATCCACAGACTGCATAATAGAGAACTGGAGGTCGGCACGGCTTTGTATGTCGAGCAAAGGTATAGAGACGATAGGCACTGGTGTATTAATACGAACTTTTTTCACTCCAAATTCGTGAAAAAAGCAATGGAAACATCCCAAAAGAGCAGGGCAGAACTTGCTGCAACCGACTGAACAACTAAACAGATGATCCAAAACCCGTCCGAAGATCGATGATCTGAGTTCAGACGAATTTCAGTGGAAGCAGCGCTAATCCAATCGCACACGGGGTAATTGAGTCCGAGAGCAGTGTCTTCGGGGAAAACCTAAGCTATACTCTCAATCAAAATCCGGTCTCCATGCACACAGTGTCTCCATCTATTAAGTTGCCATTTGTGGACATAAAAGGCTGCAGCAGGAGTTTCCCTGATTGATGACCACCGAGATCGCTTTTGTATTTGTTAATATCCAATCCGTACCAAATTGTGGAGGACGTCCCGCCTTCTGACCGCAGGCCACATGTAGGGAGGGTATTTTCTTTTTTAATTTTGTTAGGAAAAACCTCGAAAGCTGCAAAGTCAGGCAGGGCAGTCTGTCACGAAAATGAAAAAAAGAAAAGTGGCGAACTAAGCGATTTAATTATGAGACAGATATTAAGTCTGCTTCTTGAAAAAGAAAAAGCATTTCGAGAATGTATTTGCTTTTAGGAGATTAGCGTTTTTTATTTCGTTTTGTTAGTGATGACTTCTTGCAAATGAAAACAGTGCCTACATGGACTTGAAAATTCAAACGTAAAGTGGAGGATTACTTTATCATTTTTTACAAATAATCTGTAAGGCTTCTAAAAAATTTCCGAGAATGTATTTGCTTTATACGATTAGCTTTTTCAGCTTTGATAGTGATATTGCAGGGCACTTCTAAAAATGCTAATATAAATGAGGAATGTATTTTAATTTTCCAATTGTTATAAAAAATTGCATACATGGATTTGCAAATGAAAATGTAAAGTGGAGGATTACATTTGAATTTTCATTATGATACAAATAATGCGCTTAATTGAAAATGAAAATGCATTTCTGACATTGCATTTTCATTTTAATTTTGTTAACTATATGCTTTCATAATTTGGTGCCATCGTGTTGAGCGTGTATATCCAAAACATTTCTCTTCGGGCCAATTTCATCAGAACATCTCCTCTAGTGGGTATCATGACTTTTTCAATCCCACAGAATTTCAATGAAGAGGGTGAACCATGATTAGCGTCCACATAATGTTTTGCAATTGCATCATCCATATTACCTGTACGAATTGCAGTTTTATGTTCAGAAATACGTTGTTTCAGAGGTTGTTTAGTCTGTCCTACATATACGAATCCACAAGGGCATAATAACGTGTAAATCACATGAGTCGATTTGCAATTTATAAATTCCCGAATAGGAATTTTCCTCCCTGTGTGAGGATGATTAAATGATTTTTTATTTGTAGTATTATTGCAACAGGCACAATTCCCACATCTGTACATGCCAGTTATTGTCAACCACGTGGTTTTCTTTAATGTCATATTTTTGTACATGACCATATTTTTAATAGTAGGGGCTCTCCTGAATGAAAAAAGAGGTGGAGATTTACAAAGGTCCTTCAAAGATGGTTCCGCGTAAAGCACATGCCAATATCTCTTTTATCTGTGACGCAAAATGGTTATATTCCATAGAGAAACCCTAGAAAGTGGCACGTTGGAACTTGGAACCAACATCACTGCAAAACTTTCTTCCACAAAATGCAAGAAACTGAAAAAAAAAAAGACGAAAATACTCTTCTCAGGCATTTTTTTTTTTCTTACCAGAATAAGCAAGGATGAGAGAGAACTGCCTCTCTCGTTTTCTCTCTTTTCACCCCCAGCTAGCCACACAGCAAGCGGGCACTGTGAATACTGCTATGTATAGCGACCACGATGGACCATGTTTGACACTCCTGCTTGTACTGAACCTAAAATTAACTGACCTGCCTCCCTTATGCTTCTCTCCCTTCCATGAGCCCATACAGTTCAGTCATCATGGCAACCTAGCTCTCATATAAAATTAAGTCTGAATAAATGTGAATATTTAATGTCGTAAACATTCATCATGAACATTAGTGAATAGTAATTGTTTCAGATAGTGTTTCCTCACTAACAACTTCAGCACCCCAGACAACGCCTGAAAGTTCAGGGGGGCCTGTTCAAGTTTTTCTCATCAAGACAAGTGAATCATGATTAATGCTGAAATTGAACATCAGTGGCCCTGTGCACTGCCCACCAGCACATTTCTAAATCTCACAATATCACAATCAGAAGTAGCATAACAAAACGTCAGCAGTGAATGTAAGAAGTGAAAGAATGCAGCTTTGAAACAACCAGCAAGGGCAAAATGCATGACACATAAAATGTGACAGTGTGCCCAGACAGTGAGAACAATACTCATGTCTGTGCATAGGCCATATAAACATAAAGCACAAGTGTTTAGGATCATTTTACGTGAAACACTTGGGCGATTCCACCGTTGCGGACATGACATTTGGACTCTTACTTTTTAGTACAATTTCATGTTTAGCAACAAGACCTGAATTTTGCATTAACCCCGAAAGAGGCCATGGGTACGCCTGTCTTCAGGATACTTCCAGCAATTATTCTTGTGTCCCTTAAAACAGCTATCCCGTTTTTCATTGAGCAGGGTTCCAGACTGCGACCATTTAGTTGCATTTTGCGACTATTTTTGGAGGCAGTGCGACTAAATTTCATAACTAGGCGCACCAGTGTGACTTGCAATTTATTATTATTAGTTTTTTTTTTTTTTTTTTACTTTTCTGAATCATTGCATATCATGACCAGAAGGGAGTGAAAATTGGTCTGTGCGTGCATGTGTGGAGAGACGCGAGGCTCTCGTCATCATAACAACGCGGGATTGAGAAATTTGCGCGGGATGTCACATATGTCCAGTCCGTAAGCGCCATTGCTCTCGCTTGGCTATTGGCCTAGTTGACAAAGAAACATACAATCGATTCCTTTTTTTTTTTAAAAAAAAGAAAGAAAAAAAGATCATTCAGATCCTTCTGTGCCACAGCGGTCCAAAATTTCGGATGACAGTTCAGACGAGGAATCAGCAGGTGATCTTGTATGTAAAAAGGCTAACTCTTTTCGACAGGAATGGCTCACGCAGTTTACCTGGCTGAGATACTGCAAAGAAAAGACCGCATTGTATTGTATGTCAGTGTGGCCCAAAAATTGCGGGGAAAACTAAATTTGCCGACTCAACCGCGCAGTTTAAACATGAAACACTGGTAAAACACGGCAACAGTGTGACGCATAAACTATGCTGGGACAGATGTATTGCTGGAGCTGCAGCTCCACTGTAAATAGCATTTATTAGGCAGGAATTTAAAAATCGTCTGCTTAAGATGCTGAAATGATAATAAAATTCAATATAGCCTATTGTATTGCGAAGGGGAGTTGCCATTTACTAAATTCAGAGGTCAAATTGAATTGTTAAAAAAGAACGGAGTTCAAGTGAATCCCACTTACAGCAACGACACATCATGCGCGCAGTCAAAGGGACTATGTCAGCTGGTGCACATGCGTAGTAGAGTCCAGTCGATAAACACTTTAATACATGCAGTGCGATATCAAGGGAGCAGAAATACAAACCCCAAGCTTATTAGTAGGGTACAGCGGGGTAAGACGCCCCTCTGGGTAAGAAGCTCCGCCCCCCTCAATTCCCCTCCTGACCACTAGATGGCAACAATTTTAATCTCAGCTGATCATACCTTGCTAATCTTTATTTACGTTGAAATCATTTTACTTTTTTATGGGAATCCAGAGAACAGATTTTGGGGTTTGATGTAATATTTTGATGCTACCACATAAGCCTCTGTTTTTTTTTGAAGGATATATACACAAACTTTTTTGAAATGTTAACATCATAGTCTTGTGGAGGGCCGCCATCTATTAGTTTGAACAAAAAATACAGAATACTTTTTTTTTGCAATCGTGAAAGTGTAAAAGTATGACTTTGAGGGAAGATGCCCCCACCCATATGGGGTCCCCCCCATTTTTTTGAATATCTAGCCTTGCTAATGTTATATTTCTGGGAAAGTATGTACACCATCATCTAACATAATTCCTACTAGCTAATCAGCAGTAAAAATTATTATTACCAGTTTACAAAGCTACTTAGCTGACTTTATGTCATGATTATAGCATTAAGCTATACTAGCTTGCTGTAGCTAGCTAGCTGGATTCAAATTTTTCACAAACTGTAGCCTGTGAACTGCCCACGTGTGTGTGTGTGTGTGTGTGTGTGTGTGTAATGTGTGCGTGTGCAGTGTGTGTGTGTGTGTGTGTGTGTGTGTGTGTGTGTGTGCAACGTGATGTGTATAGCTTTATGTGTGTGTGTGTCTTGTGATTATTTTGTGTGAGAATTTAATTTTTGCTGCACTTTGCTGAAAAATGGAATTTTAGGCCTACAAGGTGCTTTATTCAGAAATGATTTTTCTAAGCTTTTCACATCAAATGAAATTTAATAGTTGTTTTATTGATTTGAAAATATTGAAAGTCCTATTCACATGATTTTCTGACTGATTATTCAACTGTTTATCTGATTTGAAATCTTTTTTTAGCTTGTTCACATGACAATGAATTTTTACAGCATTTATTGATATTGTTCATTGAATTTTAATGATTTAAATGGCATTTTTAAGACCTGAATGTTAAATTGTTTCTCTGATTTGAAATGATTACTTTTTAGTTTGTTCACATCAAAATAAAATTTTAACTTAGGCTATTGACACATAAAGTTACACATTTTTTAAAGAAATCTTTGCCATTGTGATTTGTCACAGGCCTAAATTTGAAATCAAAATGATTTGTGGGGTAAGATGCCCCCAGGGCGTGGAAATTCTTCCCCAGGCCCTGGGGTAAGATGCCCCTTTTCAAGATTTTTTCATTTTGTTTTATAATAACAAAGTTGTAGTCTGGTGTGATTTGATTACCCTCAAATGTGTTTACTTATTTCGTGTACATATTATGTTGATCGTTCAAATTATTTAATTTTCAGAGAAAATGGACATTGTTCTTAATAGTTTACCCCGCTTTACCCTGTGTAAATTCATCGCTGTTTTAAAGAGACACTCCAGTCATTGAACATACCTAATAAAACACTATTTTCAATGAAGTATCGCAAGCCTATGAAAAAAAAAAAACAGTAACATACCCCCAGGCAATATTATGACACTTTTTCGCTGAACTGTCAACGACGGTGGCCGCCATTTTAACCATTTTCTTTTTATGATCATATATCATTTTGACGTCACTTGTCAGGAGCACATTCAGTCGTTTATCCTTCCCGTTCATTTGATGTTGCTGTCTTGAGTGTCCAATCGAATTCACTCAATAATTCGCGAATAAAATAGTTTATTTTTTTCATTTTTTGCGATTGAAATATGCACGTACTGAAACAAGATTGTGATACACATGCAATGCAAAATAATCTTATATTTAGTCCCTGCAATGACAGAAATAATCTTAATGTCAAAGAAACTTGTATTTCAAACACCGGTTTTGAGGAAATATATAGCCAGGCTAATTACAAAATGAAGTTCAGATGATATGAGCAAGTAGGCGTTTCGCGGCTAAGTTGCCTTACTGTAGGTTGAAAAGTATTTTCTGGATACGCGTTTATGTCCACCCCATCAGATGTTCTTCTTTTAGAGAAGTCAAATGTTTGTCTCAGGTCTTAACAAAATTAAATTAAGTGAACGAAGGAATGAATGATCAAATAAAAAAAAAAAACATCAATCCAGACTTCTTTAACCTGGCATGATGAGCAGAATTTGGGCAGAAACTAGTTTGAAATGAGGCAGCAACGACACACTTCAATTTAGTGGCCCGCTCAGCAGAATATTGAGATAAAGTTCTTGGATGTTAAGCTGGCATGATCTGAAGAAGTTTGACAGGAACTCCTTGGAAATAAAGGGGAAACAACTTAATTCAATTTAGTGGCCTGACCAGCAGAAGTTACACAGAAAATAGTTGGACATGAAGCTGGTATGATCAGCAGAAATTTGGTAGAAACTACTTGGAAATAAAGCGGCAATAGCTAATTTAAATATAGTGGCCTGCCGAGCAGAAGTTACACAGAAAATAGTTGAACATTTAGCTGGCATGATCAGCAGAAATTTGGTAGAAACTACTTGGAAATAAAGCGGCAACAGTTCACTTCAATTTAGTGGCCTGCTCTCTTTTCTTACCAAGAAATTATTAAACAATGTTGGGTAAATTTTCAAAAAGAATTTAAGGTAAATTTGGGGGGGGGGGTTTCTGCTAATGATCACCTATTTATCATCTTTCTTACCATGAAATTATTGAATAATTTTGGGGAAATTTCCACAAAACTTTTAGGTAATTTGGGGAGAAATTTCTAATGATCAGCTATTTACCCTGAAATTCTCTGACCTGTAAAATGAAGTGTTACCTCTTTTTCTTATAGGTAGTAGTCTGGCATATCCCCTTCAAGATATTGACAAAGTATTGTATGATTTGGTTTGGTCAAGAATAAAATGATGATTTGCATACGATGATGTAAGTTTTGGTACGTGTGCCAATGAGGGTTAAACTTGGATATTCAAGAGCATGTCAATAATAGCCCTGCTGAAAAAACCAGCCTGATTTTACTAGGCTGGCTGGTTTTTAAGGGGTTTTGGACACTTTAGCAGGGAAGCTGGTCATGGTTGGTCACAGTGGTCTAGCTGGTAACCATTGTCTATTAGCTCGTCAGACTGTTATGGCCTTGACCACATTACAGACTGGGTCAGTGGGGCCAGGGCTTTTGACATACTCATTTTTTCAAACCTGTGCTGAATTTTGTGAATAAGCACCCATTTTCCTGTAAATCTCTGAAACAGGCTTCTTTCCTTACCTACAAAACAAGTCCAGAAAAAGTAGTGAAAAGGAAAACAAACTTGTTTGGAAACTTGCAAGACTACCTTTCTGTACTTCTACATATAAGAAATATCAGCTAATGAAAGCACGGTGTTAAAACAGTTATTAGTGGTCATAAGTAGAAGAGTGTTGACACTAGCAAGGCAAACAATCTGTATAACAATTTAAGAAATTTATGACCATTTTGATTCAGAGCAAATACTTTACTAAAAAAAGATACAAGAATGTGTACAAGTGAATGTAAAAAATACTCCGCACATGTCAAATCTGAAGCAGAAAAATAATGTAATACTTTAAACACGTAATCAATTAAATATGTGATAAATTATCAACAGTCAATATTAGTACATGAAGTTAGAATCAGAATTTAGATTTTTCCACAAATGACATTAGAAGCAAATTAAACAATTTTTCACAAGCATTTTCTGTGCACAATTCTTTTTCATTTTTTACAAGGTCTTGAATTTTTTGGGAAATGTAGTATCCCACCAGCTTCTCCCTCTTCTCCCTCTCTGTTTCCCACGTTCTGTGTCATTAGCCAACCACGGAAGCACTCTTGTAGAGTGAAAGGGGGAAAAAAAACCAGATCAACAGTCACCCTTCTTTTATGATTAATTTGTGCAGAGTGATATGAAACAGAAAAATATACAAAATTTTATTTTGAACATGCTCTGTGATTGCATCAAATACTTAAGATGCTCTGATCAGGATTTTTGAACCTGATCACTGATCGCTCAAAACAGTATCGTCCTTCTGTTTATCATGTAGCTTTATGTATGTACATATGTAAGCATTACAAAAATGTACATAAATTATTAGTGCATAAGTATTGAATTAAGAGATGAAAGTATCATGATTTGACAACTGTTTCCCTCGCTTGGTTTTGGCAACAGCATATGAATGTGATGCTTTGCTGTAGTATAGCGATTCTCAAATGGGGGTACATGTACCCCAAACGGTACGATGAAGTACCGCAGGAGGTATATGAAATATTTTTAAATCTTAATCTTTAGAGTGCTGGACAAAGTAATACGTGAGATCGTTGACATTGCCGAATTCCAGTTTGGCTGTGTGCCAGGAAGAGGAACGAGTGATGCCATTTTCATTGTGAGACAGCTACAGGAAAGGTATCTGGCCAAGAAAAGAAATCTGTACTTTGCATTTGTGGACTTGGAAAAGGCATTTGACCGTATGTCCCGTGAAGTGCTATGGTGGGCAATGAGGCATGTGGGTACCCCTGAATGGATAATTAGAACAGTGCAGGCTATGTACCTGAATGCAAAAAGCATGGTACGGATTAACAATTCCTGCAGCGAGGAGTTCGAGGTAAAAGTTGGCATACACCAAGGCTCTGTCATCAGTCCATTCCTTTTTGTCATCGTGCTGGAAGCCCTGTCTCGTAATTTTTCTACTGGCATCCCCTGGGAACTTTTGTATGCCGAGGATTTGGTGATTGTTGCTGAGACACTTGAGGAGCTTTCAGACAAGTTTTTGATGTGGAAAAACGGCCTGGAGTTAAGAGGGCTGAGAGTTAATATGGCGAAAACGAAGGTCATGATATCTGGCCTAAACCTCAATTCTCTAAGGGACTCTGGTAAACACCCTTGTGGTGTTTGCAGGAAAGGTGTTGGCTGCAATTCCATCCTCTGTAATGGATGCCAACACTGGGTGCACAAGAAATGTATAAGAATTCGTGGCAGGCTCTCCGCAGATCCCTCCTTCAGATGCGACCGTTCTCTTGGCTTGGCTGGCCCTATTGTTGGCAAACAATTTGACCAGGTGGCTCTTGGTCCATATGAGCTTGAGACAGTTGATTCATTTTGCTGCCTTGGAGATCATCTTTGCACTGGTGGTGGATGTGAGCTTGCGTCGATAATTAGAACAAGGTTGGCCTGGAAGAAATTCAAAGAGCTGCTGCCCCTCCTTTCATCCAGGGCGCTGTCGTGTTGCATCCGTGGTCAGGTGTACAGTTCGTACGTTAGAAGTGCCATGCTGTATGCGAGTAAATGCTGGCCAGTGAAAAAAGAAGACATGAAACACCTGGAGCATAATGAATGATCAATGCTCAGATGGATGTGCCACGTCAAGCCTGGGGTGAACATCAGCACAGATGCCCTTCGCCTGAGTTTGGGTCTTACTGACCTGAACACTGAACTGAGGTATAGGCGTTTGAGATGGTTCGGTCATGTTAAACGCAGTCCACAGGCCATCAACACTATCCAATACCATCAGGTCATGGGCACAAGAAAGAGGGGTCGGCCAAGGAACTCGTGGGATGAGTTGGTGGCGGGCGACTTGCGAGCCTGGGGATTGCGTACGGGGGACGGCCTGGACAGAGAGCTCTGGAAGCGAGTGCTTCAAACTTACTGTGCACCGTCTGACACACCATAGGTGTACCACAGACGTTAAAAGAAAAAGCAAAAAGTAAGTAAAGTAATCTTAATATAGAGCACTCACGGCCCCAGATGCTCCCGCCATACCAAAATGTCAACATTTTTGTTGACGGACGGATGCACACATGCATGCACATGCGGACGGATGGAGCCGGATACCACTCCGGGCGGCGGGAGCCAATAAAAAATATCAGTCATGCATGATTTCTAAAATTATTAGCCTATGCTATAGTAATTTCAAAAAAAAAAATGTAAAAAAAAATATATTCAGTATTTTCTCCAGGTTTTCTGAAGGTGAATATGTGACGAAAAAAATCAAGAAACCTCACCTTTCAATTCTTAATAACCTAAACCTTTTCTAGAATAGCAACTGTTGCTCACACTGATTGATCTAAGTCAGGGCTTCTCAAACCTCTCCTGGAGGACCACCTGTCCTGCATGTTTTAGATCGCTCCCTGCACCAGCACAGGTGATTCGTTGAGAATGAGCTGATCATTTGAATCACCTGTGCTGGAGCAGGGAGAGACCTAAAACATACCGGACAGGAGGTCCTCCAGGAGAGGTTTGAGAAGCACTGATCTAAGTCAATGGTAGACGTCAAATTTGTTTTCAATTGCACTGCCATACATTGAACCACAAAATTATGAGGCATTTTCATCCGCACATAAATGACAACATAAAATATGAATTCGTTTTATAAATTCTGCACACTTGTAGCTTGTCAAACGACAAAAATTTGCATCAATTATTTTGCGAGGCTCATTAAGCAATAAGCCAGGAGGATCCGCGTTAAATTCTGAATGTAGTCACAGTTAAAGGGCATTGTTAGGCACGATGCACAGCGGAGTGGCAATTGTAAGAATGGCGAAAACGACTGCTGCGAATCATGCAAAGTTTTGGATTTTTTTGCATATTACCAATTTGCCATCCTTACAATGCCAAATCAATTATATAAATAAAGCCCAAAGGCAATCACTTTTCATTATCATTATAGGCCATATATACTGATCCTGGCTGTTCAGTCAATAATAGTTTGTTCAGGCGAATTTAAACGGGAACAGCTTGAGGGCTTTTGGTAAAGGGTGACGTTCTGACGGCTTGCTGCTGACTGCTTCCTGGAAATACATGGTGGACTTGACAATTGTGTTCGCCACAAAGTTTTTTGGTGATTTTGCTTTGCTTAAACAAGGAACAAGACTGGCTTTGTTTCCCATGGCTTCTACATCTCATGAGCATTTGCCATGGTGGTGTTTCGGCTCAGTCACCCAAATACAATACCTGACGGAGCGACTTGAAAATGTACTGAATGAGCGCAAGAGCATATGAAATTTGAACCATCAAAGCGTGTTGGGAATCTGCCTCAAGAGTTATTTCTCGCAAGATTTTGGGAGTTTTAAACTGAAATTGTAAACAAAGTTAGTTCTGCTTACGAGCATATTGTGCGCATTTTTTGTTTTGTTTAGCATTGCATGAGTCTTGATATTTTGACGAGATTTTCTTTGAACCAGTCAATCTGGAAGCGAGCCTTATGCAGCACTTCCCTTACGAAAAATAAGTTTATTCAAGTCTGCCTTTAGTATACTTCTTTTAAACTAAAAATTAGAGAGTATACTTTCAGTTTACTTTTGATGTACTTATCAGAGATATACTTAGCAAAGTAATACTTAAGTATACTTAGCTTATACTGAAAAGTACACAGAAAAGTCTAAGTATATTTGGCTAATACTTGTGCCTAAACTTTTGATTGAGATGTACTCAAGAAAAGTATAATGAAGTATTGAAATATTCATGCCTAATGTTCAAGTATACTGGCTTGCAGTTAGGCTACTATCAAAAGAATAAGCACAGTGAAATATTTTTACCATACATTTGGGCTGCTTTGAAGTATACTGCACTCTATTTTTACTCAGTTTTTACTATCTCATGGACTTACATATTCCACATGTAGGTTTGCAGTAACAAGTCAGCTTTGGAGCAGCATAGAGAGTAAATAGCACATGGGTGGAGCTGAACTTGATTTTATGCAGTGTTATTAACCCACACAGAAACAGATAAACATTTGTCTGATTTTATTTGAGAACAAATTTGACAATTAGTCCAGTATTAACAGACTTGATACATACCCTTACAAAAAAAGTAATACTTCAAGTTTAAGCAACATAAACTTAAAGTACTCATCTAGTTTACATCTATGTTTTATTTTTCACGCAAGTACTCTACAAGTGAACTTTTAAGTATACTGTGACTTAACTAGTTGTATACCTCTAGCATACTTTTCAATTTATGAAAGTATGCATTAAAGTATACTGCAAGTAAACTTACAGATATACTGCTAGTTATATAATTCTAATAAACTTTTCAGTTCATGAAAGTATACTGTGAAGTATACTGCTAGTAAACTTAAAGGTAACTATTAGTTCACTAGTTATATATTTCTAGCACAATTTCTAGTTTATAAAAGTATAATTTGCAGTATACTGCAAGTAAACTTACAGATATACTGCTAGTTTATTAGTTATATACTTCTAGCAAACTTTTCAGTTCATGAAATTATACTGTAAAGTATACTGCTAGTAAACTTAAAGATGAACTATTAGTTCACTAGTTATATACTTCTAGCACAATGTCTAATTTTTAAAAGTATACTTTAAAGTATACTGAAAGTAAATTCAGATGTACTACAACTTGTTATATACTTCAAACCAACTTTTTAGTTCATGAAAGTACACTTTGAAGTATACTGCAAGTAAACTTAAATGTAGACTACTAGTCCACTAGTTCTATACTTCAAGCCCTCTATAGTTTAAATTTAGTTTTAAACTTTCAGGGAGCTAAAAGTTTTTTTTTTTTTTTTACTGCAAGTATAATTTAAAGTCTTCTTTAAGCTAACTTAAAATCATACTAACAGCGTATGATTATTGCACTCTAAAATATGTTACTGTTGCTATTCAGATATTATTTAACATAAGTAGATGAGAGGTTACCTCATGTACTCTACTAGTAGACAAAGCTTAAGTGCATTCTGCTTTAATTTACAGATGAAGGTACTTATAAGAATTTACAATGAAACACATACTCAGGATTGAGAACAAAATTGATTCCTTTATAAATTAAATTTTCAAACACAATATTGTATTGGATGCCAAAGTATAAGAACACAGCAATGGCGACTCTTATTGAAATCCCAATACAAAACAAAAAAAAAGCCTCTTTCTCTCATATGGAACCAGAAATATGCATAAAATATTAATTAGCAATGCCTTCAGCCTGACCAGTGGCTGATGAAATATTCTAAATGATTACACCGATGAGCTGTTTTTTGGTTAATGGAGTTCTGTATCACAGTCAAAAATATGTTAGATTTTAGTGTTCACTGAATAAAAGATATATGCAGTGCTGTTGGCATAATCTAGAAAGATTACAACCAGCTAAATTCTGCTCTACTACTTAATCAAATGAGTTTAATCACTGCTGGGTTGATGTAATCAAGCAGGAACACACTGATGGGTTATGTACTGTATTCACTGAGACAATGTCATCTGTGTTTAACCCAATGAGTTAATCAGGCCCTATTGTTTCTGCACCATACCAATCTTTTGTTCTGTTTGAATATTTAAACCCTGTTGTATTAAGTCAATCTAATTACACTGGACACTTAGACGTACAGAATAAACTCAGTTTCTTTTTAACTGTGTTTTCTAACACCAAATAAATGTACACAGTATTTTTCAAAATGAAGAATAAATGTGACTGAACTAAATAAAAGATGCAGCAGTGCTGTAATACTTGAAAGATGGTACATTCTGTTTAATAAATGATTTAATCATTTTTAAACAAGAGTGTTGACATCAAAGCCCTGCATATTGTACCTGTACCAAACATTGCTGTTTTTAAGTTGAGATATCAGTTCAATCTAGCTGGCCATTAGGTGCAGATTCACAGATAAATGTACACAGTATTTTCAAACATGAGATTAAGAAGACTGGAACTTCAGTGCTATCTGACATAGTGACAATGAAATGTCTGTACTAGTTTTAAAACTAGCAACCATACCACAGCTTGATCTGCACCAGCTGTGTGGTTGAAGCAAAGTGGATGTAGGCTTGGTTTGTGCTTGGATGGGAGACCACCTGGGAAAATAAGGTGGTGTTGGTGAGCCAGTAGGTTGGGATCTTCCCTCTGGTGGAATAATACACAATATTCCAGTGCAGTGATGACGATATTATCTGTCCGATGAGATGTGAACCTGAAGTCCTGACTCACTGTGGTCATTAAACCTCCAATGACACTCTTTAAGTTTCCTAGCAGTATACCTCACAGTATACTTTCATGAACTGAAAAGTTTACTAGAAGTATACAACTAATAAACTAGCAGTATATCTGTAAGTTTACCTGCAGTATAGTCAAATGTATACTTTCATAAATAGAAAAGTATGCTAGAAGTATACAACTAGTTCACTCACAATATGCTAAAAAAGTTCACTTGTAGTGTACTTGCAGTATAGAATAAAACTTAGATGTAAACTAGATGGGTACTTTAAGTTTACTTTGCTTTAACTTGAAGTATACTTAAAAGTATACTTTTATAAACTTAAAAATGTTCCAATTTAGTCCGAAGAAGTATTAAATTAGTATACTTTCTAGTACACTACAAGTACATGGTCTGTAGTATACTTGCTATACTTAAACTTATACTCAAGTTTACTTAATAAAATGAACTTTAAGTATACTACTTTTTGCTAAGGGTTGCTATTTGAAACTCAGCATATTTTGTAATTTCTTTGAACTAGAAGTACATAAAACTTTTGTATACAAAGGGATCAAACAATAATAAAACTTCATGCAGTTACTTTTCTGTTATTGTACTCAGTATGACACAAAATCAAGTAAACATCTAACATGCTAGTCTGCCATGTTACGCGTTTCATGTCAACAAAGCGGGTACTATTGATTGTTTTCTTTTGGTAGCAGGATGCCTTGGTGGAAAAAAATCAAAATGACTCATAGTTGCTAACTAAAATTAGCTAGATGCAGTCTGGACCAGCTCTGTTGCGGGTGCTTTTTATTTCTTTTCTGCAGCAGTAAACACAACACACAGCCTTTCAGTAACTTATGCTGCGACCAGAGCTTATCTTCACATCAATTGGCGCACCACCAAATACATTGCAGAAGTCTGCAAAGTCACAAGTAACCTGCATCACCTATCTGCCTCAGATTTTTTAATGCAGTTGTGAATTTCTTATTTTAAGATGACATTCAGTCTAGGGAGATGTCTTCCATACCTTCGAGGGCTGCCAACTTCTTTGGTGCTAAGGGAGGCTTTGCTTGGGTATTTGTTGTTGGGCACTGCTTTCCAGACACGCTTCTTCCCCTCAACTCCACTGTACCCCATATAGTTACTACCAATTCTTTTACGAAGAGTGAATCATTTGTTGTGGATTGGATTTTTCTCCACACCTCCTCTCGCAGCCAGATGCCCTCTCCAATGTGGATCTAGAAAAGGTGATATTTTTACACATTATTTCTAAGTGATTAATCTCATAACTCAACAATCTGCGAACACAACAAATTAACCAGCAACCAAAGCTAAAATTAACACATTAATGCATTGAGACTTTTTATACAGACACCTTTTTCAAAGGGGTGATAGAAGAATTGGCAGCTTAGATACAGCTATAAATGGACTTCAATTAGTTTGGTGAACAGAAAGGTGATTCCAAATAAATGATAATATAATTCAGTGTCTACTAGGTGTGTATTGCTCACAGGTCATAAGCAAAATCTACGCAGCCATAATCGGATGGAAGTTCAGGGCCTCTGTGCTGCAATTAAGTGGATGAAGGAGAGTTGACTGCTCTACACTGGTTACCCCTGAGTTGTAGTATTTTAGCGTAACTTGATACCTGACACAGGACAGCATTTTGTGTAGTATGTAATAGTTTATCCAGTAACTAACCCTCTTTTGTTTTTGTGTTTTCTCTGAGGAACGCCGCCCCCGGAACTCTGAGTCCTTGGACCACCTAAGCCCTGTCACTTACCTTATGGTCACCGACCGCTGTCTTCATGTTGTCCTGATCCTCTCATCCCCGCCTCTCCACTTCCTGGAGCTACAGATGTCACTGCTTGGACACCTTGTTGTTTAAAGAACTTTGGATTTTAATTTACTATCTTCAATTCATTAGCCAGCCAGTGGCTTTCCCACAATAGCCGGGTTCCTCCTAAGATTTCTTCTCACTGAAAAGTTTTTTCTCACAACTGTTTGAGGCTTTTTTCTCCCTACAGGGAGTTTTTTTTTTTTTTTGCCTGCTATTTGGGGATTAGGGATTAGTCTGGGCTCTGCCCTTTTCTCTCTGTAAAGCATCTTTGTGACAGCCTGCCTGTGAAAAGCGCTATACAAATTAAATTGAATTGAATATTTAAAGCCAAGATTACATAAAAATTATGTTGCAAATGTTTTGGAGTCTTACTGGCCCATTGCCAGTGGTCCAATTGCCCAACACAAACTACATTCTTGTTTACATATTTGCGACTACATCACTGCAACTTATTTAGTACTTGCATCAGACAAGTCATAGTTACCTTGTTAAGAAATGAAGGGTTTGCGTTCACTGTAACAGTACAAGGCTTTTCATTTGAAATGGACGCAGGAAGTGTTAAGTTTGTATTTACAGTGTAATGCATTTAACTTTGACAGTGCGAACAGGAGCAATCAAAACGAGGCTACATACTAAAATATAACCGATTATACTTATCAAAAAAGAGGGAAATGGACAGAAAGGCCTACTTCTAATACAAGCCTTCTTCAAATAAAGGTCTGTGACATTCTGCAGCTGACGTAAATAAAGGCCCATAATCACCATATGAGGAAATACGTTATGTTATTGCTGCCGTTTGTGTGACCCCATGTTTGTCTGTTAGTCCAATAACCTAACAAAATGGGTAAATATTTTGTGTGGAGTTTTTATGCCCAAGTGCAAACACACAAGGGTTCACGTGCACACTAGGGGTGTGCGGAGGCACCACTATTTGTATTTGTATTTGTATTTATTTTTGGGCAAAATAATTTGAATTTGGATTTGGGAAAAAAAGTGGGCGGGGCTAAAAAGTCACTTTTTTTAATCATTGGATTATAACCAAAGAAATCTAAAATTACTGAAATTCCAAAACCACTATCTTGAGGAGAATAAACAATCAGTTATCAAATGGAAAAGTGCAAATTAAATTTAATTAAATTTGGTTTGGCGGGTACAGTGTGTCTGCTTTGTATTCATGGCATTTATGATGGGTGAAAATGTAGGGGCAGGCTGTGCAGTGTTTGATGTGGCACTTGGTGGTTTAGTAGTGATTGAAGCAGTACTTGGGGTAGTTTGAGTTATTTTCAGGGTGGGATGCTTATAACTCAAGTGATTATGCATGGCAGATGTTGACAGGTGAGTAATATCCTTGCCTCTGCCAACTTTATCTTTGCATAGTTTGCAGATCACCTTGGTGGTTCTACTGTACTGTCTGTAAACTACAATGTTTTTTTGATGGGGGAATAGCACTGCAAACAGGGGGATCATGCACATGTTTGTCTGAATCCATTTTCTGGAATATTACAAAAAGAGACAAATCAAAAGGGAAAAATTTCTGAGATAAAAATCACTGAGCTACTGAGGAACAGCACTTAATACAGCTAAACAATGGAGCTAGCTCACCACCTAACTCAGCCACATATATTTTTCTCCAGAATGCATGCACACGCGGACACACACAAACTAACTTGGTTAGTTAAACAACAGCATGCCACAACTAAGCAATGCAACTCAGTGTAACTATGTTAGTGATAAATAAAGGAATCAGAACTTAGCAAAACTGTCTGCAATGATGGCTAGCTACCCAACTCTCAGTCACATGTATTTCTCTCTAGAGCACCCCCACACAGACACACAGACACACACACACACACACAGCAGTTGATCTTTGTAACAGATTCGAAGGGTCTAAGTGTGAATATCTGTCCAGTTGATTCAGTCAATATCTCTTTAGTTGATTTCTGCCTTGGTTAATATCTGTTCAGTTGATTCAATCAATATCTGATTTGTTGATTTCTGCTTTGGTTCAGCTGATTCAATCGATATCTGTTTTTTTTATTTCTGCTTTGGTTAATATCTGTTCAGTTGATTTAATCGATATCTGTTCAGTTGATTTCTGCTTTGATTAATATCTGTTCAGTTAATTTAATCAATATACATTCAGTTGAATCATTAGGTATATATATATATATTACTAGAAACATAATCAGTTGAGCAATTTAGGTATCCATTGGTATCTTTTTTTAAATGTATTTTTCTATTTAAATTTATTTTTCTTTTTAAAGTGTCTTTTTCTTTCTTTTTTATAGGGACAATACCTCCCTGTGCCACCTATATTTTCCAGAAAATTCCATAGAGAACATGCCAACCAATAGGGGAAGGGAAAGAGATAAGTACCTCTTACAGGTGTAATGTAATTGGAAGAAGGTTCTCATAAAAAAGACAGTTTGAAATGTTTGGATTAGTGTTCTTTGCATGCAGAGACTACTCCGGGCTTTAGGTCACTGTATCATCATCACGCATTCGGCGTGAGTTTTAGTGGCATATTTACTTTACCCTGCTGTAGTCAGCAATTATTCAATCAACGCATATGTAAGAGATTCTCGTGTGGAATGGAAGTCCTTGTGCATGGAGGTTTATCAGTTTCATATGCGTTACGGTGGATTTCACCTCTAGTAATTGAAATCGGATTATGACTCCGGACTTCTCACACTTTTCTTTACTCAGGGGTTGGAAGCAATGAAATTGCATAAATAAGTTTCAAATGATCTTATTTCATTTAAACAATTTAAACAATAATGAAACACATGCATTGCTTCCAACCCCTGAGTAAAGAAAACCGTGAGAAGTCCGGAGTCATAATCACCGTAACGCATGTGAAACTGATAAACCTCCATGCACAAGGACTTCAATTCCGTGTGAGAATCTCTTACATAAGCATTGATTGAAAAATTGTTGACTACAGCAGGGGAACCTAAATATGCCACTAAAACCGAATGCGTGAGAGTTGACAAGTATGCGTTATTAATGAAAACTGACCACACCTGATAATGTTGAGAGTTTTCGGAGTTTCTGAAATAGTAATTTAAATTCATTATTGAAAACAGGTCATGACCAATCATTATTTTTAAGGGATGGTTTGAGCTTCCCTTATTGCCAGTTCACCAGCCGCCACTGGTTTTAGTGGTAGTTCTAATGAGCTACCTACCTTGCTAAGGGTGACCCTTCTGAATCTTTACTAACCTCAGTTAGGTAGCTAGCTAACTATCAGTTTATAGGGTCACTTAAGCTAGCAACAAAAATTGATTGTAGAAAGCCCTGTCCTCTGAACATAACATTGGTGCAAACATTTGCTACATTATGCTATGTTCAAAGTAAAGCGCTTTGTACCACTGATTTCAGTTGCTGTCTACAGAGACCTATTATAAAATGTTGCTAAACTTGCAAGCTAGCTAGCTTGTCATGCCTTTCTTCAGTAGCATTGCTGCAAACAGTTTATAATGCTAGGTTCAGTGCAAAGACTGTTTTACAATCAATTTTCCTCAGACTTGCTAATCACTGAAGTCGATATTCTGTTGTCCTGGGACCTTGTAATTTATGCACATGTTGTGTTAATAACATCATATCTCCTCTCGATGGTTGCGTTTCCGCTCTGTACGATTCCCAGAAGTAAATCAAGAGGCGACAAACTCTTGAGAAGCTGTCAATTGAAGCTGTCAATCATGACTTTACACCCCCTTTTTATTTTATCAAATAACTACATAAAACAAAACTTATCAGAAAAAAGAACAATTAAAGATTGTCATGGTTCTGGATGTTTGTGCGTGTGTTTTGGACTTTTCTTTGTGGCTCTCATCCCAGGACGATATCGAATTCCTGGGCCATCGAATTCTTTGCCCAACTGGTTGATTGAGCTGGGGCAGCGCTTCCCCAGAATCTATATAAGCAGGATGTCTGGCACGCCTCCTTCGCTAGAGTGTCTGTGTTGGCATTATAGCCGAAGATATCTGTAGTCAGGTTTTGTATGACTTTCTATCTTCTTATTGTTGGAGTTTCTTCTCCCTTTTTCTATCTCACTTTGCTTCCGTGGTTTGGACTATTATACGTCCTTTGGAAGTGCGAGTACTTGCGTTTGGTCTATATTATTCTCTGTGTTTGTACTGTGTTCGTGCTACTCTCTTTCTCTCTGTCGTTGCGCTTGGCCTCCGTACTCTACTGCCCATTACAAACATAGAGCATGGTAAGAACTACTTAAAATGTCAGAGACCATCTTTGGAAAAAAAAATATTTGACACATTTTTCAGTGAGGCCAATGTCCTGTCCACTAAATTGAAGGGGGCTAGCTTATAACTTGTACTGCAGCCAGCCACTAGATGGCAATCAAGAGGTTTTGGCCTTTGGTAGCTGTTTGGTTGTCCATCTTTATATCCAGTCCATGGTTTTCCCCCAGATAATGGACAGAGGACCCTGCTTCCCTCAAACTTTCATGTTAGGGTCCAGACACATAGATTTGCTGTGAAGTCATGCAGAAAAAGTGTGGAGGTATCCAAACAGAGTAAAATTTGATCTATCCAAAGTACCCCGGTATGCAACAGAAAATGACAAGATAGCAGCGAGCCAAATGACCCCAGCCCATCTGTGTACCTCATTGATTTACAGTACTTCCATAAGAATCTGATTTTTAGCCCTTACATACATCATATTTTCATTTGTCCACAATTTTCTCTGATGTGTGAGGAGAATGGATTAAAAACCTCAGTATGGATTTTTTTTAGGCATATCCCTGAGTAATGAAAAAGATAATGCATTAATTATTGCTTTATGCCCCCCCAAAACACACATAAAATTGATACAAATGCGAACACAAAATTTATTCAGAAGATTTGGGGCACAGCGGGGAAACTGGTTTATTATGAATGCTTCAATTAAACAATGGTATCAAGCACATAAAAAACAGGACAGTCATGTGATGTGATGACAGTCATGAGTTTTTCTGTCATAAAGGGTGACATGTATGTAGTTATGTGCTTCCTCAAAATGCCAAATAGAGACATAGAGAGAAAGCATGACAGCCTTCATGGTTGTGAGCGTATTCTTAAATTCTGTGCCATCATTCTTCATAAATTTTTGGAAAAAAGGCTCCTGGATCAATTCAACAAGATTGTTGTGTAACTATGAATAATTGTGAGAGAGGTTGCAAAAATGGCAGCATTGTGTGTTTTGTAATTATTGTACATTCTCCATCATCTTCAGGAACTCTGAAAGAGAGAAAGATCTTAGGTTGGAGGAGGTGAAGGGCTTCAAATGTGACACATTTCTGTAATTACTGCCAACAAATTTACAACATTTGGATTTTGCCCCTACACATCTCCTGTGACAGTGAGAGATAACGGATTCACATTTGGATTTTGAGAAAGTATAATAATGGCAGTCTACCCTGAACAGGACAATAGTCTAACAAACCAACTTTAGCTAGAACTAAAGAAATCCAAAGAAAGTCTGAAAAGAAATCTGCATGAAATCCTAAATAAATAAATGGATTTATTCTCTATTCCTAGATAACCAAGAAATCGAGAACCAATCATACATAACCAATAAAACTAACAATGATTTTTATTCTTATTATAAAAGAATCAATTTAGCAAAATTTTGAACATGTCCTGATGTCAATTTTTTTATGGATTCATCAATTTTTTCATATTTGGTCCATATTTTTACATATTGGTGCACCCTCTTTCCTAATTATGAGATGCAATAAGCTGTTCTTTTAACCAATCATCTTAAATGATTAGCAGGAGTGAGGACAGATACTGTCTAACCTGGTCATCATGCTCTGAGGAAGGTCTAAGTGTCAGTGTTTGTTAGTTGAGATTTTTATATTTGATGCTTTAATTTTTGTACCTATCTGTTTACTCTGTTTCAGTTTTTTGTTTTTCCTTGTGTCTCCATGTGCTTGCATTTACCTTCCCTCTTCTGCTCATCTTGCCCTCCCTGTTTTATTTGCCTCATTGTTTTATTACCTTGTTTGTTGCCATGCCCCTCCCTGCTCCCTCTAGTTTCCCAATCCACCTGTCCCTCATTCCCAAATTGCCTTTTCCGTATATAGCCCCTCTGTTTGTTGCAAGTTTGTCTCAACTGCTTTGTGCTGTTTCGTACAAAAATTTTTCCCAAGTCTGATTTCCACTCCTTTGTTTTATGGCTTAATTTTTTTTTTTGCCCTTTTGTCTCATTGCCCTCTGGTTAAGATTCTGCCTGACTTTTATTTTTGTATATAGTCTCCATTTCTGTACTACATTCTGCTTGGCTGTTTTTTTGGATTTCTGCCTGTTATCAACTTTGATTCTTGCTCAGTGATTTTGTACTGCAGTCCCACCTCTGGTTTTCAATGCAGACTGTCTGACCCTGATTTTGGCTTCAATTAACCATGTCAACTTCATATTACTGTCTGTGCCTCAGTGCATCATTGTCACATGAGCAAAGATTTTTGCTGCAATACACTTTTCAGGTAATTTTTTTCTAAAAAGTGAATGAATACATTTCCATGACATTTATGTAAGTATGCATTCTGCAAATATTTAATTCTACAGCAGATTGAATTATTCTAAAACACAGAGATTGGATGAGGATTTGAAATAGGAACAAATGGAGCTTGGTTTAGTCACTGTAAATGTAGTTTTGCGATCCATGTATATTTACATTCAATAGTAGAATGTACATCTCACCATCAAAGTCAATCTTTCCATCATTGTTTTTGTCAGCGTCTGCCATTAGTTCATCAATTTCGTCCTCTGTGATTGGCTCCCCAGTGGCAAGCAAAATCTCACCGAACTCCTCACGATCAATGAAACCATCACCATTCCTGCAAAGCACAATGAATTCATTCTCTGTGCTCAGTTAATGGATTGCTAACTCTACATATAATTTAAGACAAAGATAAAATATATAGGAAAACAATCATTGGAAAAACTGCCATATATACCAGGGTCATTCCATGTCAATTCACACAGATTCCAGAAACTTCCCCAGTGACATCTCATAGATTTGATGATGATATGATGAATAAGTTATTCTATGTATCGTTATTTGGTATGAAAGTGTGTTTTCAACCACCAAAACCATAAATACTACACTCATCAGAGTTGACCTACTTTCCAGACTTTTTTTTTTTTAAAGAAATGTGGACCAAAGGGTCCATTTAAAAAAAAAAAAAAAAAAAAAAAAAATCAGTTCACACAGAAGGAGCTGGATAAACAAACATTTTATTGGCCCTAAAGTTGGGTAAGGTGTGTAAGTTGGGCATATTAAAAGCAAATTGTCTATCTTAAGTGGAGACTTGGTGAAATAATTTCCTAAAATGAGGGTTCTGAAGGGTCCGTTTGCCAATAGTAGATTTTCGGAAGGGAGGGGCAGTCCACTGTCCACTGATAATCAATGACCAGACAGTGGAAAGAGTCCCCAGTTTTAAATTTCTTGGCATCACTAAATGCCAGGCCTTGAAGTGGGAGGGCAACACCAATAAATAAGGCCCATCAGAGGCTACACTTTCTGCGCCAGCTCAGGAAGTTTGGCGAAGCAAGGGAGGCAATGCTCCAATTCTGCAGAGCCATAGTGGAAAGTGTACTGGTCTTCTCCCTTACAGTCTGGTATGGTAATACCACCACCTCAGAGAGGAGGCAGCTGGAAAGAGTGGTGCGGACCGCATCCAAAATCATAGGACGTGATCTCCCATCCGTGGCCTCCATCTATGACACCCGGATGAGCCACAGGGTGCATAAAGTGTTAGCTGACCCCTCCCACCCTGCCAGGCCCCTCTTCCAATTCCTGCCTTCTGGGAAAAGATATCAAAGCCTCAGGGGTAAGACATTCCGCCAATGCAAAAGTAAGTACCCAGCTGCTATTAGGCTCCTCAATGCTCAAGCCCCATGTAGAACTAGAGTGAAATTAAATTAGACTGAATGCACTTAAACTTATTGCACTTAACGGACCGCTCTGCACTAAGACACTTTAAGGGAAGCTGCAATAGTTCAGGGTCTCTATAGCTTTTAATGGTTTGAATGACTTTTTTTTTTTTTGATGTCTTTCATGTACTGTGTGTTATTGCTGTGACTCCCATGTACTGTGTGACACCTTCATGAGAGGGGTGCTCTTGTTTGTTGTGTTTTTTAGGTTGTCAGCCGTAGGCCAGTAACCTATTGTCATCACTTTGCGTCCGGCGTCGTCGTTGGCGTCGTCCGTTTAAAGCCGTATCTCAAAAATGGTCCGATGAATTTTTTTTTTTTAAATTTAGGGATGTGATCAAATGGGTCATCAAGTTAATGCCCGAGCAAAAATTTTTTTGATTGAATCGTTCGTTTAGACTTGGCGGCCATTTTTATGTCGAAAATGGCCATTTTTGGCACTTAGGTGCAATTTTCTCAAAAACTGTCGGATGAATTTTTTTTTTGCAGCAATGGAATCAGTATCATGACCTGCTTCAACGCTGTAAACAGCGTTTTGATTCAATTGCTCCTTCATAGCGCTGCCTAGGCAACGTGCCTGGACTTCATCATATTTCGGGGTGTTTTTCCACAAAATGTGCCGTAACTTGCTTATTATTGCATTTATAGTGTAGATATGAATTGAGCATAAATAGCATATCATGCTTGCCGAGCGTTGTTGGTTGGTCGAATTTGACCTTGTGCTGAAAGTTCACGGTCAAATGGCAAAAATGTGCTATAACTCTCTTAATATAGCATTTAGAGATGTATAGAGGCACCTTAGGTCATATATGCCAGGCACTTTTGACCTTGGGCCTCAATCAGGTAAATTGCAAAAAATGTGCAACAATATAGCATTTAGAGCTTAGGTATGTCAGGCACCTTTCAGGTATGCCATTGGGCCTCAACCTTGGGCCTCAAGGTCAAATGGCAAAAATGTGCTATAACTCTCTTAATATAGCATTTAGAGCTTAGGTATGTATGAGGCACAGGTATAGGGAATCAGGTATGCTGAACATTGTGAAGGTCAAATCAAAAATGTGCATTTGACCTTGGGCCTCAAGGTCAAGGTCAAATATGGCAAAAATTTGTGCTATAACTCTCTCTTAATATAGCATTTAGAGCTTGGGTATGTATATGAGGCACCTATAGGGAATCAGGTATGCCGAACATTGTTGCATTTAGAGCAGGTCAGTCACATTTAACTTTGACCTTGCTCCAGGTATAGACCTTCAGGGCCTTGTGAGTCACATTTGGTCAAGGTCAAATTGCAAAAATGTGCTATAATTCTCTTAATATAGCATTTGGAGCTTAGGGCACCTATGTATGAACATTGTGAGTCAGTCACCTTTGATTGGGCCTCAAGGTCAAGGTCAAATCAAAAATGGTATAACTCTCTTAATACTCTTAATATAGCATTTAGAGCTTAGGTAACATTCAGGTATGCCGAACATTGTGAGTCAGTCACATTTGACCTTGGGCCAAATTATGACATTTAGAGCTTAGATATGTATGAGGCACCTATAGGGAATCATGTATGCCAAACATTCTCGGTTGTTCGAATTTGACCTTGAGCCTCAAGGTGACGGTCAAATGGCAAAAATGTGTTATAACAGCTTATTGTGCCATTTAGAGCTTAGGTATGTGTGAGGCACCTATAGGGAATCATGTAAGCCAAACATTCTCGGCAAGTTGAATATGACATTGGGTGTCAAGATCAAATGGCAAAAATGTGCTATAACTTGCTGAATATGGCAATTAGAGCACAGGTATGTTTGGGGCACCTATAGGAAACCATGTATCCTGAACATTCCTAGGCAGTCAGTGAAATTTGATGTTGGGTCTCAAGGTCAAGGTTATATGACAAAAATGGCCCATATTTGTTTAATATTGTTTTTAGAGCTTAGGTATGTATTGGGCACTAATAGCAAATCATGTATGCTGGTTGTTTTCGACATATTGGATTTGACCTTGGGCAACAAGGTCCAGGTAATGACAAAAACGGCCTAAAAGTCCTTTAATGTGGCTTTAGATCTTCGGTATGTATTGGATACTAATGACAAATCATGTTTGCTGATCAAACACACCATATTGGATTTGACTTTGGTTTTCAAGGTCAAGGTCATGTGACAAAATCAATGTATTTATTTCCTCGTTTAATAATGTCTTTAGACATTAGTATGTATTAGGCACTAACCCATATATAATTAAAATTTTAACGGGCATTGTAACCGCATGGTCGACCTTTTTCGCGATCAATTGCGGCAATAAAAACTGGTCAAAATCTTTTTTTGGATGTTTGTTCCTATTAGCATCATGGAATAGAAAGAATAATACTAATTAGAGCCACTTGGTGGCAGTGTTGTGTAAAAAAAATCATTTTCTGAAAGCAGAGCAAGAACCAGATGTGAATTGAGAAGATGGCTCACTTCACAAATTGACAGCAGACGATAGTGAAAGTTGAGGTTAGAAAAAAATCTAATCAGATTTCATGATGTAGACTTCTTAAAGATTATATTTTTGCTAAATGGCAGAAAAGTGACATAAAAATGTTGCTGTCTGTCACTCATGAAAAAGTGTGACTGCTCAGTTGAGTTGCCCGATAATGGTAACTAAAATCCCTTTCTCACTGAGCTGCGTTGGCCCGCAGAAATGTGCGGATGAAACAGTTCTCTTCTTTCGCAGGGAAGAATTGATTCGAAGAACCATGAATTGATTCGCAGTGGTACGGGACCATTCGCCATCACCGCCCGAAAAAAAAATTAAACAGGTTTAATTTTTTCTGAGCTGGAGCTTTTTAACGCCAGTTTCGTGTAGAAAATGTGTTGCTTTCACAAGAATTTGTGTTGGCTTCTTGTTGAATCCGCTGACTGATGAGTTACTTTTCTCCTGTTGGGGCTGTAACTGCCGGCAACCTTCAGGACCCTTAGCACTCTTGTTTAACCTGACTGCACTAAGACAAATTCCAATCAACTGTGAGTTGACATGGCAATAAAGTATTCTATTCTATTCAATGTGATCATTTTTGGAACCCCCCTATAACCCCACTAATGACCTGCTGTCCGGAAAATCATCTGAGTTATTGTGATGTCATCATATTTGATGAAGAAGTTGTCAAAAAGCCTTCAAACACACAAATCTCAATTACCTGGACCCTCCAATATCCCCAAAATCATTATCCCATGACACAAAATCCAGTTTTAAAGGGTTGTATACAATGGAACTAGTATCTCATTTGTAAACATTTGTTCCAAGAGAGGAAGCAATCAATGACCCCTTTGTCAATTTTAGCCCTGTAGCTCATATAAAAGAGAAGTTATGGGTCTCTAAATGTGGTTACAAATTAAGTGCAGGAAAAAAGTGGGCGTGGCACCTATATTTCCCAAGGCCATAATGCTGCAATGACTGAAGGTATGAAGCTGAAATTTGGGATTCCTTCTTCAGAAACTAATTTCAATTTTTTTTTCAGTCAAATCTGAGAGATTTCACTGGGGATTGTGTGAATTGACATGGAACAACCCACCAGTTTGCGAAGCTCACATTGAACTGTTCTGTTGAGACTGGTTCCAATATAAATTGATTCAATTCTGAAGTGATTTTAGAGTTTTAGGTCAGAACTTTGTGGTGAAGATATGTCAAAACAATTTTAAGGGATGCTTCTGATATTTTGTATATCCTCAGCATTTGAAAAACACCTGCTTGTATTTGCATAATCAGGTACAACGCGATTCAACCTTTCCATGATTCCTTATTTTCAGGTTAAAATTCATACTAAATACAAGCAATACCTAATACAAACCCCAATTCCAATGAAGTTGGGACGTTGTGTAAAACAGGAATAAAAACAGAATGCAATGATTTGCAAATCTCAAAACCCACATTTTATTCACAAATGGAGCTTTGATGGAAATTCTGATAGGCCACGGAGTCAAGCTTGCTTAACATAGTAGGTGCTACCTCCTAGATGGTCACCTGAGTGCATTTGATTGTCATCTGACTTTGCTGTCACGTGATTGCTTGGCTGGTAATATATTGGGCTTATTTAAGTTTGCCTTCCCGAGTAGCTGTTCCTCGGCGCTAGCTCAACAACCCTCCTCCACCCCAGCTCCACCTGTCTTTTATAGCATGCATTGATTATGTTCTCTTATGAGTAAATTACCTTTCAAAAAAACAATGTCTCTTCCTTTTGAGGTCATTGTTGCTTTAGGCTCTGTTCTATGCAGGGGGGGTTAGTAGAAGCTCCCTGCCTTCGGTTCCACGCTTGGACGGGCAGGGTTCCCTCAGAACAGAGCCATGTCGCCAAACCCAATGTATGCTTGTATGCTGATATGCCTGTATGCTTTCAATAAATGTTCTCTTTTTGACAAAGTGGTCCTATCAGAATAGATCATAGGCAACATATCAAATGTTCAAAGTGAGACATTTTACCATTTCATGAAAACTATAAGCTCATTTTGAATTTGATGGCAGCAATACATCTCAAAAAGTTGCAACAGGGCCATGTTTACCATTGTGTAGCATCCCCTGTTCTTTTTACAACAGTTTGTAAAAGTCTGGGAAGTGAGGAGACCAATTGCTGGCATTTTGGAAGAGGGATGTTGTCCAACTCTTGTCTGATGTAGGATTCTAGACTGTTTCGTTCTATGATGCGTCAAATGTTTTCTGTTGGTGAAAGGTCTGGACTGCAGGCACTCTTATGCAGCAAAGCCATGCTGTTGTGATGGATGCAGTATGTGGGTTAGCATTGTCTTGCTGAAATATGCAAGGCCTTCCCTGAAAGAGACTTTGTTGGAAAGCCTCTATACACTTTTCAGCATTGATAATGCCTATCCAAATGTGTACGCTGCCCATGCCATAGGCACTAATGCAACCCCATACCATCAGAGGTACACGCTTTTGAACTGAGTGCTGATAACAAACTGGATGGTCCCTCTCCTTTTAGTCCGCATAACACGGCGTCCGTGGTTTCCAAAAAAGAATTTCAAATTTTGATTCATCTGACCATAGAACAGTTTTCCATTTTTGCATCAGTCCATTTTAAATGAGCTTTGTCCCAGAGAAGATGACGACATTTCTGGATTGTGTTCACATATGGCTTCTTCTGTGCATGATACAGCATTAACTTGCATTTGTGGATTGCACAGCAAACTGTGTTCACAGGCAATGATTTCTGGAAGTGTTCCTGAGCCCTTGCAGTAAATTCCAGTGCAGCATTATGCCTGTTTTTAATGCAGTGCCGCCTGAGGGCCCGAAGATCAAGAGCGAGCCTTGTCCAATATCGGCCTTGTCCCTTGCGCACAGAGAATTCTCCAGATTCTCTGAATCTTTTGATGATATTATGTACTGTAGATGGTGGGATATTCAAAATATTTCCAAGTTTACAATGAGGAACATTTTTCTGAAATTGTTCCACAATTTTTAGACTCAGTTTTTTTGTGTATTGGTGAGCGTCTGCCCATCTTTATTTCTTAGAGAGACTCTGCCTCTCTAGACTCTGCCTCTCTAAAATGCTCTTTTTATGCCCAGTTATGTTACTGACCTGTTGCCAATCAACCTCATTAGTTGTAAAATGCTCCTCCAGCTGTTTTTTTATTAGTCCCTTTTACTTTTCCAGCCTTTTGTTGCCCCTGTCCCTTTATTGAGAAGTATTGCTACCATCAAATTCAAAATGAGCTAATAGTTTTCATGAAATGGTAAAATGTCTCACTTTCAACATCATATATGTTGTCTATGTTCTATTGTGACTAAAATGTGGGTTTATGAGATTTGCAAATCATTGCAATCTGTTTTTATTCCCGTTTTACACAACGTCCCAACTTCACTGGAATTGGGGTTTGTACATGTGAAAACCTTATACGTATACTGTGTAGGATTTTCCTTTAAAAAATATATTTGGACTGATACAAAAATAATCCTTCTCAATCATCACTTATGACCCCCTTAGATGTGTGTGGCTGTGTCTTGCCAATTTTTTCTTAATTTACTTTGCATGGTACGTTTGGCATCAACCCTTGGACAGGGGATGTGTGGTCCCTAGTCAATAACAGCGTGCTTTGTGAGTGACCGGGACTTTATAAAGGCTGACGCAGCACAGAAAAGGAAATATATTGAGTCGAAACACCAATTGGATAAAGCTCATTCCTAAACGACTGTTGATCTGGGATTCACTTTCATCCACGGGTGAGCACTCAAAGGAGAAAATGGGAATGAAGACCATAGGGGGAGTTTGCGGGGAGGAGGGAGGGGACAGAGGGGGCCTTCCCAGTGATAACAATACTCAAACATCCTTTGAATAAAGCTTATTTATGCCTCCCTGCACAAGGGTTTTATTTCCCAGGAAACAGGATTCCTGGAAATGCACATGAAACCCCTTTCCCATTCCTGAGAAATATAATGACAGTAAAACACACACACACACACACACACACACACACACACACACACACACACACAAAAACATTTTATCACCATTTAGAACATCTTGGGATATATTTAGAGACAGAGACATGCCTCTGAGTTGGAAGCAACTTCACCTTTAACGCAGGATTAGGCTGAGCCTTACTCTCGAACCACCACTAATACATAGCCACTAATGATTAAGACTTATTAATGATAAAGGTAACAAGGCTACAATATGTGATTGCATGGACGCTATGGTACGATAGAATCTGTTTCAGCTTAATAGAATGACTTTGAAAACGCCAAACTACTTACTTTCTCAAATTTCATTTAACAATAAAGAATATCACGAGGCTGTTCTCAGCTGACAGGTCACAGGCAATGAACTTTGCATTACGTATTCCTTGCAGCTCCAGTGCAATTCAAGTTACATGCGAGATTCATATTATGTTCATTCTAATGCTAATTAACATTTTACTGGCATTTCTTTGCCATAAAATAATGAAGAGGCCTACCACAAAATTATACACTTATGCGGTCAATTTGGGAACCCATAAGTTTCTGCATAGGCTATTTCTCCCTGTTGCATTAAGCACTGTTTGAAATATGATAAATGCATTTTGAGTTTACACTGGAGCTCAAGTTACACCTTAAAAAGATGCCTAAGGAAAACTGAGCTCTTGCTCACCCATCCATCCATCCATCTTCTTCCGAAATCTGGGGCTGGGTCGAAAGCAGTCTAAGCAAAAATGCCCAGGCTTCCCTCTCCCTTTTTACTTCCTCCAGTTCTTCCGGGGTACATGTTCCCAGGCCAGCCGATAGTCCCCCCATTGTCCTAGGTCTTCCCGGGGCCTCCTCCCGTCCCCGAATAAACAGGGGCATCCGATATAGATTCCCATCAGCTGGCTCCTTTCGACAAACAGGAGCAGCGGCTCTACTCTGAGCTCCTCCCGGGTGACAGAGCTCCTCAATCTCTAAGGGAGCGCCCGCCACCCCGCGGAGGAAACCCATTTCAGGTGCCTGATCTCCCTTTGGTCAAGATCCAAAGTTCATGACCATAGGTGAGGGTGGAACAAATAAAATTGAGACTTTGCCTTCGGCTCATTTTTCACCACAACAGATCGGTACAATAAATAGCTGCCCTAATCCATCTGTCAATCTCACGTCCATCCTTCCCTCACAGAACAAGACCCCCAGATAGTTTTCCACTTGAGACAACAAGTCCAACCCGGAGGGGGCTAGCCACTAGATGGAACCATGGCCTCGGACTTGAGGTGCTTTTCATTTTGGTGCAAACCAGTCTGTACATGCTGAAGGTCCTGGTTCGAAGGAGCCAACAGGACAACATCATCTGCAAAAGCAGAGATGAGATCCTGTGGTCCCCAAATGGGACTCCCTCCGGGGGCTGGACAAGAAATTCTGTCCATAAAAATAATGAACAGAACCGGTGACAAAGGGTAGCCCTGCGGAGTCCAACATGCAAGAACAGGTCTACATTTGACCAGACCTGTCACTCTTTTCAAGACCTGTTAAGGCCCTTTGTAGGGGCCCGGATTTTGCCTGTGTTGGGGACACGGTCAATTTTCTCCAAAAGTCCACAAAACACATGAACTGGTTGGGCAGACTCCCATGAACCCTCAAGCACCCCATCTCCATTTCCACAGGGAAAACCGTATTGTTCCTCCTGAATATCTCTATTTTTTCTTTTCTCCAGCACCCTGGAATAGACTTTACCGTAGGCTGAGGAGTGTGATCCCCTTAGTTGGAGCTACCCTGTTTGTTTAATTAAATCTGGTCTGAAGTCCAGAGGCACTTTCCCCAACATCCCTTGCTGTTGCACGCGATGAGGCGTGTCAGCCAAATTGGGGCCCTAACAACATCCAGGGACTCATCCAGGGATCTCATCCATTGGTGCCTTGCCACTGATTTATTGAAAATCTAAAACTTCAAATGAGTGATAGATGAATCAGTTTTTGAATTTTCCTCTAGATATATATTGGCAGATCAACAGCAATGGATGATTTCTTCAACAGCTCCCCACCCACTGTAAACAGTTTTGGCAGGGCACTGCTTTTGAAAAGACAGAACTGCTAGAATTATCCTCCTCCATGGCCTCCCGAACTTTTCCCATACCCAATTTTTGCTTCCGACACCGCCCGGGCTGCAGCACGCTTAGCCTGCCGGTATGTCAAACCCTCAGGAGTCCATGAGCCAACCAAGCAAGACTGGGACTCCCTCTTCTGCTTGAATATTACATTGATCCAAAATGTTCGTTTGCACCAGGAGATCTGGGCCAACAGTTTCCAATGGAGGTGGAAAATGGTCCATTCAATCAATGTCTCCAGCCTCCCTTGGGATCTGGTCAACTTAAATTGAAAAATGCTAGAAATTCCAAGAAAAGACCCTCAAAACACGTTTGGGCCTGCCAAGTTTCCAGTTCTGCCAGAAAAATTACCACCTGGTGGTGAAAAAGAGCCCCTCTCTTCACCCGAAAGTGTCCAACACATATTGAAGGTCAAAAACAAAATCATTGACCTCCGACCAGAGCGAAAGAAAGGCAGTTTGAGTTAGCAAAAATGGAGGAAAGAGCAGAAAGAGAGAGACAGAGACAGAGAGTTTGTTAGAAAAAATTAGACAAACTGTGGAGCAACTAAAAATTAAAATAGCACAAATTTCGGTCCAGGAGGTAACTGGTGCACCATTTTCAGAGAAGGAGGTTGATAAGTATTTCCAGTGCTTCGAGAAGGTAGCTAAGAGTTGTCCCAAAGGAACACTGGCCCAAACTGTCCTCAAGGGTAAAAGCAACAAGCCTATTCGGCTTTGTCTGCAGATGATTCCTCTGATTATGAGGTTGTCAAAAAGGTTATTTTGACAGCTTATGAGTTGGTTCCAGAGGCTTACCAACAGAAATTCAGAGGTCTGAAGAAATCTGACAATCAGACTTACGTTGAATTTGCACGAGAAGAAGGTTTGCTTTGGCCAGTACTTCTATGGAGGTCAAGGATGATGTCAACTCACTAAAAGAGATGGTGTTAGTTGAAGAATTCAAGAACTGTGTCAAGGATGATATTAAGACCAACCTTAATGAGAAGCAAGCACTGAATTTGCAATCAGCTGCCAAGTTTGCAGACAGTATGTTCTCACACCAAATTTCAGTCTAGTCAATAGATGGTCCCAATTTCAGAAGAAAGGTAACGGTGATACCCAAGATTCCTCACCCAAAGACAAAGACAAATCTGGTGATGGTGCTCAGAAATCCAGTAAAAGGTCTGAACAAAGTGTGAAAGCACAGTGACAAAAAGTGGTCTAGTTTGCAATTATTACAAAGAAATCTGGTCATGTTACAACTAACTGTTGGTTCCTTAAAGCTAAGAAAAGAGCAAGAAAAGGATACCAAACCCAATGCCTTTGTGAAGACAAGGTTAGAAACCCCTGTAGTAGATGACCGATCTGCTAAATTGCCTGCTCCTTGTGAGGCTAAGAAGCCTGATACTGCTGACTTTGTGAGGGAGGAATTTCTTCCATTTGTGTCAGAGGGATTTGTGGCTCTGAATGAGCATTCTCCTCCTGTCCCCATATATATCCTAAGGGATACCGGAGCTTCTCAGTCACTTTTGTTGATGGACTCCTTGGAGTTCCAGAATATTGAAGGGAGGACTGTCTGTACCCCTAGCCTGTATTCTTGAAGTCAGATTTAGTTACAGGACAGTTCCTTATGTCAAGTCTACCTATCAAAGGTGTTTCTCTGTTGCTAGGCAATGGGCTGGGGGCAATGAGTCATCTTATTCACAGCTGAGCACTGAAGATGGCGATGAAGACCCATCTCTGTATCCTTCCTGTGCAGTGACTCGTTCCTATGGCCAAGAACTCAAGAAGAAGATGATGTGGTGCCGTCCAGCGCCTTTCCATAGTCATGACTCAGGTGGTTCCATGTCTCATGACTCTGTTCAGCCTACTATGGTTTCTCCGTTTGAGGACTTATCAGACACTTTTATCAGTTCTCTATTCAGCCAGCGGATGGGTCTGGTGATTCTGATGTGTCTGGAACCTCTGTCCAAAAGCGGTTGATTCAGGAGCAAACCAATGATCCTGAAATTTGGTACTAAAAAGAGAGCCCTTCCTGATGAAGAAATAGACACAGTTCTAGTTGGGTATTATCTCCAAGGATGGAGTGTTGATCTTGAGTGGCGCCCTCCTGATATCCCTGCCAATGTTGGGCAGTGGTCAAGCAAATTGTTGTTCGAAGGTCTACAGGAATGAGATCTTAAAAATGGCTCATAGTTTGCCTTTAGGAGGTCATCTTGGTGTTAACAAGACTGTTGACAAGATCATGAAATACTTCTTCTGGCCTGGACTTCGGAAAGATGTTTCCAACTTTTGCAAAACCTGTCACACTTGTCAGGTAGTTGGAAAACACCAGTTAGACCCACCTGTAGCTCCATTGCAGCCTATCCCTGCATTTGGGGAGCCCCCCTCCAGGCATTGTTGATTGGTTGGTCCATTACCCAAGACTAGATCTGGAAATCAGTACTTGGGACAATCATGTGTGCATCTGGATTCCCTGAAGCCATACCTCTCCTAACATCAAGGCAACTGCGATTTGAAGGCTTAAAAGTTCTTCACGTTGTTTGGCCTTCCCAGTTCAGTTCAAGGTAGTAATTTCATTGTTTCAGCAGGTTGTGTATGAACTAGGTTGGAGATTCTTTCCAGTACCTATCATCCAGAGAGTCAGTCCTTAGACCCGTTTCATTCCATTCTCAAGACAATGATGAGGACTTATTGTTGGACCATGAGAAAGACTGGGATGAAGGTGTTCATTTGCTGTTGTTTGCAGCTAGAGAAGCAGTGCAGGAGTCTACTGGATTCAGTCCGTTTGAGTTAGTGTTTGTATGAAAAGGACCTTTGCTATTGTTGACCAATGGCAAGATAAAGTGGCGATATCAGTCTGTTAGACTATGTTAGCTTCAAGGAAAGACTGCGTGCAGCTTGTGATAAGAACTTGAAATCAAGTCAGGGAAAAATGAAAACTTGCATAAGGCTAAAGCCGTGAGTTTAAACCAGGAGACAAGGTCCTTGTGTTGTTTCCCTTGCAGTCCAATCCATTGCAGGCTACATGGTCCTTTTGAAATTTTCAATGATCTCAATTGTGAAGACTCCAGATAAAAAGCCAAAACAGTTGTGTCACATTAACATGCTGAAGGCTTAACAATGCTTTGCAGCTGTCACTTCAGATCCTCCTATTAGACTTGTGAAGATGAGGGGGAGTTTCAAGATGATGAACCTAGAATTAAACAGTTCTTTCATAAATTGTCAAATTCTGAAGTGTTGCAAAATCTTGATGTAAAACTCAAACCCTCAAGAGAGATCAGTTTGAGAGGTTGATCAAGAAATATAAAGAATTTCCTGATGTTCCAAAGAGAGTTTCTATAGCCTCATTATAGATGTTGGTGATGCCAAACCAATAAAACAGGCCGTGCGGATGAATCCTGAAAAGTTGCTGAGAAAGAGGTTGAGTACAAAACATGATAAAGACCCTCTAACTCCGGGAGTTCACCCTGTGTTCTAGTTCCAAAACCTGATGGAAGTAAGATTTGTACAGATTATATCAATGCTGTAACTAAATATGTGTTTCCAATACCTAATTGATGATTGTACATGATACAAGAAATTTCTGACCAAGATTGATTTATTGAAGGGTTTTAGTGTGTGCCTTTAACTGAAAGGGGCCAAAAATCTCTGCTTTTGCCACACCATTTTATACCAGTATGAAGTCCTACCCTTTGGCATGAAAAAATGCCCCACCACGTTCCAAAGGATGATACAGTCTACAATCGCCGGAACCCCCCCTTAGTACAAGGACCTGATCACATGGAGTGAATAAGAACATCTGAAAGTAGAGACGTTGTTCAGCGCTTGACCCAGGCTAACCTGACTGTTAACCTGAACAAGAGTGACTTTGGTTGTGCTGCTATCACATATCTTGGCCAACATAGGCCAGGGTAAGGTGGCATCCAAAGTGAAAGTCCAAGCCATCATGGACTTTCCATTCCTGACAACAAAAAAGAATTCCTTGGAATGATCAATACCGCAAGTTCTGCAAGAACTTTGCTGAGATTTCTCAGTCTCACCAACCAACTGAAGAAAGGCGTAAAATTCACTTGGGATGAAGCATGCCAAAGAGCCTTCGATCGCCTGAAGTCTCTGCTGTGTCACTTGCCCGTGCTCAAATCTCCTGACTTCAACAAGCCGTTCTCCATGGCGGTCGATAAACCATTTTCTGTGCTCCTTGACTCTGATGACATTGAGCATCCGATATTTTCAATCCCACCAAAAACTATTCCGAGAAGGAGCTGTTGGCTCTGGTTCTATCCTTAAACACTTTGAGGTCTATGTTTGTGCACAAAAGCCAATGATTGTATATACTGACCACAATCCGTTAATGTTTTTGAGTAAGATGAAAAACAAATCGGAGATTGTTGAATTGGAGTTTGATTTTACAAGAGTTTGACTTGGAAATTAAGCATGTAAAGGGTGCTGACAATGTAATTGCCGATTGCTTATCCCGTGTTTGAATATGTGTATGTATATCACCTGTGTTTATTAGCATATTGTATTATATATATATATATACAAGTGTCTACTTAACCATTTTTGTATTGACAAGAAAAATTTTGCCTTTATGAGTCAAAATTTTCCCCTTTTGGAATGGAGGTGTAATGTGGTAAATATTGACTTTTTTTTTTTTTTTGGTGAAGCCCAGTCTGAAGCTAGGTTGGACATGTCCAGGGCATGCCCAGAGGGGAAAGTCCCAGATGGGAGGGGGCTGGACAAGAGTATATAAGGAGAAAAATTGAGAGAGTAGTAGTAGTAGGAGAAATTGCAAGAAGGATACATTTGACCAGACCTGTCACTCTTTTCAAGACCTGTTAAGCTTTTTGTGGATTTTTGCCTGTGTTGGAGCATTTTTTCTGTCCCAGGACATCACAACATAGCAGCCCATCTCCATTACAGGGGAATTGTAAATATCTCATTTTTATTTTCTTTTCAATCTTGGTCAGTAGTGTAGGGTGTAGATTAGTTCTATGTGTTTGTTTAATTAAATCTGTTGAACTTAAAGCATTTTTGTCTGTCATCCCTTGCTGTCCGTGACGCCATAACAAATTGGGGCCATAACACAAGGCAAAAATTTTCTTGGAGGATTGACCCCAAACCCCCCTTAGTACAGGGGAAGTTGAATAATATCAGTGCTCGATTGCTAGCGCTTCTACTGAATATGTGCTATGCATACAAATGATACATCAAATGAAAGAGGAGAATCCACAGAATCCAACAATATAAGCAATGTCATTTTAAACCGAGACCACACTGTATGAACAGCAGGCATACACATTACATTCCACTAAGATAAGCAAATATTTTTTCTTACCTTTGATATTTTGTCCTAAAATATAAATAAATCTGCACTGGTTTTATGTTTGTATCCATGTTATATTGAAACTAGATCTGCCAGTCTCCATGCATGTTTTCTTCTCTGGCACTGCTTCCAATGAGATCAGGCCCTGAGCATTTCGCTTGCAGGCAATGTATTTTCTTCTCTGTGATCGGCTTGTGATGCTGTCAGTTTGATGTAGCAGGTGGCCATTTGATTTTATGGGCTCTGATGTTTCAAACCAGCCCTGAACCACCGTAATCACACAAACCTTTCCTGAGATAGAGCCTTGCATTCCCAGTGTGTTTAACTGTGAGTCCATGTGCCATTGCACACATGAACTCCAATCACGCAACAATATAAATGCTTAACTGGTTTATATTTAGTATTTTTGGTATAATCTCCTCTATTCAACAGTCATTTTCAAAGTCATTTTCTGACTGGGAATTGTCTGTCTTCATATTTAAGCATTGATGACTTGTTTTTTGTTGTCTGTCTTCATATTTGCATTGAGACGGCAGTAACACTGTATCTGCAGCTAGTGTACTGGCAAAGGCCATAGGATGTAATTTGGTAGACTTGGGTTCAAACCTCGGTGAGGTGAGTGTAAGTTTTAAGCAGTGGAAGCAGAATTCTTGTATAAATAATTGCTGAGGTGTTTGTCCTTTTTACTTTTCACCATTTTTTCCTTATCTTTGTATTTATAATTTTGTTTATTTGCTTTTTTATTGAAAATATATCTGCTCCAGTGGAGTCACTTCATTTCCTTTAAATGTATTTTTTTTGAATGGGAAAATATTTACAGGACTGGGTGAAATAATAAAAAAAAATAATTTAAAAAAATATTTTAAAAAATTTAACAATGGTTGTATTTAGATGGATGTATGCCTGTAGTGATATATATGTGAAATTAAGGGGTGATCTGGGGTTAAATGGGCAAAATTTTATTATTTTTCCAAAAAATTTTTTTTGAATAAAAACATTTTATAATAACCCACCTTTAATAATCACTAATTGCTACAAGGATTAAAAACTGAATTTTGCCATAAAATCGTGATTTAAAAGCAACTGTGATGATGAAATTTATGCTTTTCACTCCAGGAAAGTGATAAACATTTGAATAATCAGATAATACAGTCTGAAAAATGTGTGTAAGCCACAGACTAAGACTGAACTCAACTTTTCAATGCGGTCTAATGCATTTTCCATTGATTTCCTAAGGTATTGCTTTTTCCACATTTCTCATGTTTGTGGCAGCCATAACTTTTTTATTTATCATTGAAAATCAATGAAATTTGGGCTGCAGGTACTATACTTCATTAGAAATACAATGACATTGGGAAATTTTGCCTATCTGTTACATTCTTTGAATATTTTGAGTATTCGTCAGATTCTGCGCAAAATAATTTCAAAATTTGAGTAAAATGCCCCAAAATCACAAAACTGATAAATTGGGAAAAGAATGGCTATGTCATTGCATTTGGATAATCAATGGCTTTTAAATGATGAAAGAAAAACTGAATTCTATCATAAAGAGGAATTGGTGCCAGAAGTTTTCTGCATATTTAATGAGCTTGCTCAGTTACCATGGCAACCGCATAAACAGAAAAATGCCAACTTGTATCTTTTTTGGTGGTTATTACATATACCTCTTTAGATTAAATCTGAGTTGTTTCCTGTTGTCATTTTTCATTTAACCCCAGATCACCCCTTAAATGAGTTTTACAGTTTGGTACCTGAGAAATCTCAATTGGCACACAGTGCCCAAAAAGGTGCCCGAATAGCCAATTCAGAGATGCCACCTTGATTTTCCTGAACTATAACCTCTCTAATTTAGCTCCGAATTACTTGAGTAGAATAAACTTTGGCACAGATAATGGTGAGATTCTGTGCTATTTTTTTAGAGTTTCAGGCAGCAAGTAAATAATTTCAAAAAGGATAAAAGTAAAATTTTGTTGGGCAGAAATGAGATCTTTCATTTATGCTGTGCTCCATCTTTCTTTACAGTGACTCAGTGACATAAATACTGATTTTTACACCCTGACAAAAATTCCTAAGATTTTACCTTTATTACGATACCAAGATTATTCAAATGGACTAAGTAGTTGTAGTTGCAGAGATATACTGATTGCATTTTGAGCATGTCATTTTCGAGTCAGAGGCTCAGGGCCTAAAAGGTTAACTTGCTGAAGTATCTGCTCTTCCATTACAACAAAAGCAACTTTCCAAAAACAGTAGCTTGGTAGCGGTAACTTGACATACAACCACGATACATACATTCAATCAATACATATGTATTCATACAATACAATCATCCACTGCAAATAACTTTCCATGTTGAGAAAATGAACCTTGAGGTATGTAGAGCTGAAATTGATCTTAGAATCAGTTTCTGTCAAACACAGGCTGGTTCCTCAAGGCTAAATGTCTGTAATGAGCAGATTACTTATTTAGGCAAGCTGACGATCTCTAACATTACTGTTGGTGGTGCAGTTTTTTTTTTTTTTTTTTTAAATAAAGTTGCAGAAATGAGTATAGCAATGCTTCCGTATACAGCATTGGTCTAGAACCACAATACTGAGTAATTTTGTGCTAAAATGCTAAAATAAATTTTTTGGTCAGTACCTAAAGCTTTTGCAGATTGATAATATGTATCTGGCTCGGGGCACAGTGTGAATTATGGTAAGAGGGCATGTGGTTTTGGTGTGGTTGATCCGTGGAGGGGGGTCCAATTTGAATGTTGTGTTTACAAACAGCAAAGGACAAATCCTACTCAGTATACCTTTATTCAATGAATGGTTAATTTTAATGTTCATACTTGGATATGGCATGTTTGTGTTTAATTCTTAAGTTCAACTAAACTGAAAGCCCTCACAGAATATGAAACCAGAGGTTACGTACTTGTCAAACACTCGGAAGCATTCCGATAGCTCTTCCTCACTCTTGCCAGCCTGATCTTCCTTTAGCTGCTGTACCATCATGACCAAGAACTCCTCAAAGTCAATGGTGCCGCTGCCTGAGGGGTAAGGGTATGTGAGAGGGGACATTGCTGGGTGAAGTTCAGAGAAAGAGACAAAGTAAAATGGAACCCCAAATCAGAAAAAGTTGGGACAATATGTTGAATTAAAATTAAAACTGAAAACAGTGATTTGTATTTTTTTTCTGACCTGCATTAATGTTGAAAGCAATGCAACAGCGCATTATTTGATGTTTGACCACATTAATTTTACGGATTTCTCAAAATAAGCACTGAAGTCAATTTTGATTCCTGCAACATATTGCAAAAAGTTAGGGAAGTTAAGTATTTACCACTTTGTAATGTTGCAATTCCTTTTCACAACACTTACTAAATGTTTAGGGACCAAAGAGACTGACGTGGGCAAGTGTTTCAGGGGTGATTTTGTCCCATGTTTCCTGCAATCATGTCTTAAAGGGATAGTTCTGATTTTTTGACATGAAGTCGCACAAAATACTCTTTAGCAGTGTAGTGCATGAGGGTGATTTTTTTTTTTGTTAATGAGTCTTGTGAGCGGAGTTCTCGAAGTTTCAAATGAAGTAATTCCGGCTAGTTTGCTGGGGTCACAAAAATAAAACGTTTTGCTTCCCAAAACAAAGTGCTTAAAAGTAATATATACTTTGGGCCCTATCTTACGCCAGAGTCCCTAAACCCGTTATTTGGGGATTTAGCATTGCGTAAGAGGCGTTCCCCCGCAAAAGTTGCCATCTTGCACACCTGCCTATATCCCTAAAACACCTGCGCTACCTGTTATATTATGCATAGGCGTGGTTTGGGCGTTACGCCAGTTAAACCAATCCATGTGCCAGGTGCCATTGCCTTTAGGAGCAGGCTGCGCTATCCCAAATCCTCAAACCGAAACCCGTGATGGAGAGAGGAAGGTCGCCACGTTTCTCCGAAGACAAATTTAAATTGCTCGTGCATGAGGTCAAATCCAGACAGGGGAGGATCTGTTTTTGTTAAGTTAATCATGAGTTGTATTATTTTTTTATTATTATTATTATTATTATTATTATTGACATTGACATATTGTTTAATGTTTGGTATGAAAAAAAAAACATCAAGCCTACCCCTTTTGTGATGGAAACTTCAAAAAAAAAAAAAGAAAAAAATGTGCTTCGCCATGCACTTCCAACTCCCTCTCCCGTCTGAATTGAAGCACAGAACAAAATCCCATTTTAGAAAAATAAAATTAGGTCTATGCACTGGTACTCAGCGATGTAACTTTTTTTTCCAGCGAGAAGGGATTTCAGAACTCTTCAGCGAATGAAGGTAGTTCTGGTGTCAAGAAGTCACGTGGTTTAGATCCGTTTACATTTTCCAATCGGACAGCTGTCTATTTTTTACAGCAAGTTGCGTGACCGTGCTGCAAAAACAGGTGTGCGTACTTGTCGCCGAAATTACCTTCATCTGCAAGAGAGTTCTGAAATGCCGCTCTCGCTGGAAAAAAATTACCGTTGCTGAGTGCCAGTGCATAGACCTATTTATAGCTAATTAAATTATTTTTCTGTACTGAATGTAGCCCATTATTTTGTCGCTGTTAGATCACATGGGGGAGAGAAGCCGTGTCTTCAATTGCCACTTGATTATTCTTGAATTGGAAAACGTGTTAATAAAGGAAAACCAAATGGGTAGCGGGTGGTTTGAGGACCCGCTATACGCTTTCCCTAACGTGTGTGGTCAAGATAGCAATTGTAGGGAAAGCGTATAAACACGCCCACGGGCGCACCTCCAGGCGCAAATAAGGGAGTCAGCATAATGTATAGCGGGTAGTGTGGCCGCAAGATACCGTTTAGGGATAGTGGAAGCTGCTAAATGCGTAAATGGCAGTGGGAAAGATAGAGCCCATTGTGCCATTAAAAACGCAACGGTGAGGTATGTACTGTATTTGCGGCAAATTGAAGAATCAATTGATTTTTATTGCTTTTCCAGTGAGGCACGAGTGGAAATAAAGAAAAGCGCATGGTATTGTAATCCTGACGCGTGCCATGTGAATACGCCAAGCACTTCAGTAAAACAAACACTGAGCTGTTTGTGATGTGTACAGAGACACTTGACTTGTGCTTTTGGGTGTGGTCAATAGCCGACATAAAGCCAACAAAAAAAATGAAAAATGCTACTGCATCAAGAAAATTGAACGGCTTGTGACACAAGAGAGAGAAAAAGAGCATATAATGGGCAGGTCTCAGCCGCTGAGAGGTGGTGCGTCATTTGCACTGTCACCGTTCAACAATCAGACGGCTGGCTATCGGGGAATGGAACACAGGCACTGTCACTGACCGACCCTGCTTAGGGCAGCCACGAGTGACTATGGTAGCTCAAGAGCGCCACATCTGGTTACAGCCTGTACGTGACAGATTCCGGACAGCAACCCAACTGATCATGAGACGAGGGGTCCGAGATGATTGAGGGTGAGCGCAAGTACCATTTGATGCCGTCTACGTGAGCAAAACATGCGTGCACACGGCCCCTACAGAAAACCGTCGGCGTGTTCACGTGGCGCGTCAGGATTACAATACCGTGCGCTTTTCTTTATTTTCACTCATGCCTCACTGGAAAAGCAATAAAAATCAAACGATTCTTCAATTTGCCGCAAATACAGTACATAACTCACCGTTGCGTTTTTAATGGCGCTAAGTATATTTCAGTCACAAAACCATAATCAGTGAAAACAGTCATTCATACAGTCAGTGACTGTATAATTCATCACCACCACGGCACCCAGTAAATTTTCTGCAGCCAAAATACCCTAACAACAAATTATGAATTCCATGATTATCTTATAAGAGAGAGCCATTACACTTACTCTGAAGACAGCTGTCCATCAGCTCCAGTTTATTTTTGGAATGTGGAAAAAGGTCTGCAAGACACCGGCATTCAAGATTGCAGGAAAGTCTTAATGGCAAGCGATGCACACCTAGGCAGGTGCACCGGCCTCGTCTGATATTGAGTGATCTTGCATCGATGGCATGACAAGTTCCCATTCGTGGCAGCATTAGCTCTTCTCCTCCGTCGGCATTATCTGACACTTTGAACAAGTGCACCACCACTTTTCGTTGACTCTGTCTCTTCTAGCTGCTGTCGTGGGCTCATCTTCAGCTCGGACAGCTTCTCTCTCTCTCTCTGCCCTATCTGTCTCCATCTGATGAAGTTTGGCATCAGTAAACTCAGATTCATAAAGGTATCCCTTTGGCACAGTGGTAAAGGGAATTACATTGTCGCTTTCATAGTCAGACGTGTTTTCATCAAGAAAGTGGCTATTCGCCCCGCAGAGGAGTGAACTGGGGGGAAAGACATCGGCTATCTGCCCCGCAGTGGGGCCAACAAGACAAGCAGTTCTGCCATTTGCATCATGGCGGGGCGGATGAGAGAAGCACTTCTGATATTTGCCCAGCACCTAAGCCAAAAAGACATTATGTTTTGTAATCCGCCCCACTCTATGAAGTTTCGCGCTGAAGCGCTGTGGGGCAAATAGCCTCTTCCTTCTGTCAATTACAGGAACCAGTGAGACTGTCAAACAGCTGATAGCCTGCGTGTGGCACAGCGCGCAGTGATACCGAGGGAGAGAAAAATAGTGCACAGTGATTGTGAAGTGTGAGTTATTCACTGAACATGGTTTTGTGACTGAAATATCTTACTCTTTTAAAAACATGTTGTTTTGGGAAGCAAAACTTTTTATTTTTGTGACCCGGCAAACTAGCCGGAACTACTTCATTCAAAACTTCGTGAGGCAAGAACTCCGCTCACAAGACTCATTAACAAAAAAAAATCACCTGTCATGCACTACACTGCTAAAAAGTATTTCATACGGCTTTACGTCAAAAAATCCGAGCTATCCCTTTCATGTGTGCAATAGTACGGGGTCTTCTCTGCAGAATTTTGCATTTCAAAATGTTCCAAATGTGCTTTTATTCAGGTCAAGTCAAGACAGCTAGCTGACCAGCCCTGTATCCGCATGCAGCCCCATTTTTGTAATACGTTCAGAATGCGGCTTTGCATGTCTTGTTTTAATATGCATGGGTGTTTGTGGAAAAGATGTTGTCTTAAAGGCTATATTTGCTATTTCAAAATATCTGTGTACTTTTCTGAATAAATTTTGCCTTCACAGAAGTGCAAGTTACCTTTGCCAAGGGCACTGGCACAACCACATGCCATGACAGAGCAAGGCTTTTGGACTTGTGGCTGGTAACAGCCTCATTTGTCCTTTTCTTCTTTAAATAATGATTGCAATCCTGTTCTGTACATGATTTTCCTGGACAGAATATCAAGGCGCTTTCGAGGCTTGAAGGGTGCCCAGGTTGGTGGCCTATGGGTTGCATCTCTGCTGTTTTCAAATGATTTGGTCCTGTTGGTTTCATTGGGCTGTGACCTCCAATGAACACTGGAGCAGTTTGCAGCTGAGTGTGAAGCGATCCGAATGAGGATCAGCACCTCCAAATCTGAGGCCATGATTTTTTGCCAGAAAAAGGTGAATTGTCCCCTCTGGCAGAGAGGGTGAGTTCTTACCCCATGTAGAAGAGTTCACATATCTCAGGTTTTGTTCATGACTGTGGGTATGATGGAGCGGGAGTTCGATGGGTGGATCAGTGCAGCATCTACAGTAGAGCATACATCGTACCAGTCCCTTGTGGCGAAGAAGAAACTGAGCCTCAAAGTGAAGCTCTCGATTTACCTGCTGATCTATGTTCCAACTCTCACCTATGATTAAGAGCTGTGGGTAGTGACCAAAAGAACGAGATTGCGAACACAAGCAGCTGAAATGAGTTTTCTCCTCATGGTGTCTGGGCTCGCCCTTACAGATGATGTGAGGAGCTGGGACATCCGGGAGAGGTTCAGAGTAGAGCTGCTGCTCCTCTGCGTTGTGAGGCATCAGCTGAGGTGGTTCGGGCATCTGGTCCGGATGCCTTCTGCACATCTCCCTTTTTAAAGGTTTTCTGGGCGTTTCGAACTATCGAACCACGACCCAGACCCAGGACACGCTGGAGGGACTATATCTCCCGGCTGGCCAAGGAACCACTTGGGGTCTCCCAGGAAGAGATGGAGGAAGTAGCTAACGAGGGGGATGCCCACGCTACCTTGCTGAGTCTGCTACCCTTGCGACTCCAGCCCCAGATAAGCAGCTGAAAATGGATGGATGTGGATGGATGGATGGATGGATGATTTCAATCTTCTACTGAAATCAGCTGTTTCAAATCAGATCACTACTCACATTTTTTGTGTCATTACTAAATTGTCCCCCATTTTTGGAATGTGTTGCAGGCCTGAATGGCGAGATTTTAGATTTATAAATAAAATCAAATTTACAAATAAATAAATAAATAAATATTTATAAATTTACAAATAAAATCAAAGTGACCAGATAAAATATTAAATATCTTGTCTTCATACTGTCTGCAATAAAATTCAAGTAAAAGCAAACTTAGAAATCGCTGCTTTCTGTATTTATGTGCATTTTACATATCGTCCAAACTTTTTCAGATCTGGGGCTGTACACCTCTAATTGCTAACTGTAGCTGGAGAATTAATGGATTCAGGAATGAAAACAATGCCTTGAATGAACATCAATTTGTAGATGAAAAAACTATTTGCAAATGATTATGGTGATCTTACCATCTTCATCAACCTCTTCAATGATGGCGTCCAGCTCCTCTCTGCTGGGATTCTGTCCCAGCATCCTCATTACAGTACCCAACTCTTTAGTGCTGATGTCACCACCACCGTCAGTGTCAAACATGTCAAAGGCTGCTTTGAATTCTAGAGTACAATTTGAAAAATATTAAAAATAATGGAGACTTAATTTGAGATTATAATACGCTAAGCTCTTACCCAAGAGAACATTTCAACATTATGGATTCTATCTTGGACTGTAAATGATCAATTCATTGTTCATATCCATAACCATGTGCTCAATCCATTTCTGCAGTCCATGTACCCAAAATGCCATGTTTTATATTGCACTTTTGCAGTCATCATTAACCTCACCAAATTTATGAGTACATATCTATAGCATTGATCGCCATGAATAATCCTCCCATGCAGAATGCACATTCATGGATGAGGATGGATGTCAGAGGGGGGGTGGATCAAATTTGGGGAAGGTACAATTGGTCTCAGGAAGGGGAAATGGATGTCAAGCAGGGGGAAAATGAAGAGAAGAAAGACATGAGGGAAGAAAAATGAATTTAGGAGTACATGTGAGAGATGGGAGTGAGAGGTGAGGTGTTAATGATGGTTGTAGCTGAGGGCAGGAGAGGGCACTAAAGACATGTAAACCGAGTAACTGTTAATCGAAGCGGGATGGGGTTGGTGGGTTGGGAGAATGGGTAATAAGCTATCAGAGGTATAGGTATGAAGGCACTCAATAAAGTGTATAGCCCAATCAAAACAACAACCTCATGATTTATTTTTTGAAGTTTAACAATAACAACTTAAATTGAAGAAACTCTGTGGAGACCGTCAGATGTAAAACGTAAAATTTTGAAAACTTACTTCTGACTTCAATGGTCAAATCTTTAAAGGTAGGTGATCTCAAAAGCTATCAATAGTTTCAGATAAGTTTAAAGCGAAAAAATTTTACATTTTAATGTTTGAAATATTTAAAGTTTAAAATATTGGAAGGAAGTGATTGTAGAGTTAACAGCAAGTCGGTACAACGTTATGGAGGGATCCCCCAAAAGTCCCCAAAGTTCAATGGCTTCCATAAAATAATGCTTTGTACCTCCCTGTTAAGTTTGGTCCAAATTGGGCATGCAGTTTTTAAAATATTTTTGAAACAAAAAGAAAAAACAAACAAACTGACAGACATGGGCACATGGGCAACATAGGTGGGGCTAATAAAACAGCAGGGATGCCTCTTGATAGAAACAACTTAAGATGCAATATCATTTTGAAAATAACCAAAATACAAAAAAAAAAAAAAAACAATATTGTGTCACATCAGTATTTGCAAAAAAGCAGAATATAATAGTCATAATAAATATAAGGCATGAATTTGACCATAGTAGTTAAGATGAATTAATACTCACCGGCAATCATCTCCTCGCTCAGGAAGGAGCGAGCATCAGTCTGTGCGTCGGTAGGCTGAGGAATAAGACAACAGTTGGAGAAATGAGTGTTTAAAGATCAATTCTGACTACCCATGTGTATAAAACAAAATAATCTATCACATATAATTTCTTTGTAACCCTTCTATCACTTTCATAGATCAAGTAGCATCCAAAGATGGGCAGATATTGATCGCACACAATTAACGATTACTAGCAGTGCTAACCTCATGTCATAATGGTAAGTGAAACCGGTTCTGAGCATCATAATCGTATCCTAAGCATAATAAAAACTGTCAACTTTCTCTCCATTTAAAATGAGGCAATGCAATAAAAATAACAAAAGACCAGACTAAAATTGTTTTGTGAAAAAAGTGAAATTTTTGGTTCCAGCAATAAAATGCCCAGCTGAATTTAAACATGATGGATCCCAGGCTTGTTTGTGCATTTAGAGAGGACAAACAGACATAACCAGATAGTTGGGACCCCCAAAGAGAGATGTGTGCTGAGCGTGTATACTGAGGTCATGCTCGTTTATCCCCTCAGTGAGGATGTGTGGACAGAACCAAACAGATGGGATACATAGTGAGGAGTTCATGAGGATTAACACACCCAAGAAGAGACCAAATAAAAAGCTGAGTAAGAGCCTAAGCATGCCAGCAGTCGGCAAAAGTGTACAAGAAGGTTCAACAAGTCAGATATAGCTCTAATGACATATCGCTTTTACTTGACCTGACAGCTTCCTGCCTATACATTATCTGTGCAGGATTTTAATTTACTTGTCCTCTCCCTGTTGAAGTCAGCATAACCCATCAACAAATTTAATTAGCGCTAAAATTAACATACCCAGTATGCAACAGAATGTCCACATTACATCATAAACAAAAAGTACAATGGCATATGTATACAAGTAACTATTGTTAAGGCATATCCATAGAATAATATTTGTCCTTATTCTATAAAATTGCAAATAATGCAGACAATAAATCAACAAATACTAAAACATTTATTCTGACCTTTTTGATCTAAGCCAAGACCATTTTTGATTCAATCAGCCAGCACAGAGTTGATCAGGTCATCAAAAACGGACTCTCAGTATCATGAATTCCCCTCCATTTTTGTGGAAACATCAGCACCACAGAAAGAGATGAAAGTGAGCACTTGTATTATTTCTAAATCAAAATGGTGCAAAATCAGAAACACTAACAACTGAATACCCAAATCCCCCCCCACAAAATACAAAATAAGATGGCCATGGATGTGCAGGCAGTCAAATCAGAGGAGGCAGCTGAACAAATGTGGCATCAGAACATCAGAATGAAAGACAGATCAGCCAGTAGTCTCCAGTGTCAAGCTAGTTCCCCCATCCAAGCAAAGTTGCATTTTGCTCTTTCGTGTGGAGCCACCACATCAATAAAATGCAAGCAGGCAATCCATTTTGAGTGAAAAAGTCCTGACATGAGCTCTTTTGTTCGCAATCTCTTTTGCCCTCTTGAGTTCCCAAATTTCCATTCTTACCATGATGTTAGTTTATGTCTGATAAGTGGCCACTCAGAGAGACAAAGCACTTGGACACAACGTCTAGCTCCACAGTCATCCAAACAAGTAACTCTCTGACAATAAAACTTTTCAATAAATACCCTCAGATCTCATCAGGTTTTAACAAAATTGTCTGGATTGGGGGAGTAGTCTCTTGCATGGGACCAGATTAGCCAATCATGTCACAGCTAATGTACTCCCCACCCCATTTTCCATATCTAGCATAAGGACAAGACTAGTAGTCTCAATGACATCTTTAAAAAAAGATAGAGGCATTGACAGGTCATCTTGGCAGAGTCAAGCAGATAAATTGTATCACACTGTTTTTGAGACCTGATGGCAAGAGTGTGCTGGAAATCGATAGATTAGCTCAAAAGTGTGTTTTTGTTTGGTTTGTGTGTGTGTGTGAAACAGAAACATACACCTTTGTGTATGTACATCTGTACATTTCTGAAACAAGTAGCTCAATATACTGAAAATGATTAACATTGCCATTAAGCATAAAGGTGACAGCCAAGTAAAACCACAAAACAAATTACCACTTGATATTTATCAGGGTGTTAGACCATGGATATAAATCTTGGCGTGATCATGCTTCTTCCACATGTTTCGATAAAAATCAAGTACTGGATATCAGCATCAAATATTAATGTTTATCTGTACAGGAAAACCATTAATGAAATAAAACTAACATCACATGAGTACTCTGTTGAGATATATGAATTTTCTTCCTGTTTCAGATAACAGGGATGCAGGTCCTTAGTAGGCAGGAGATACAACCCATGCAGTAATGCTATACTCCCACAATATTCACACAACTGAGAAATATGAATTATGACTTAACTGCATTCTATCCTTCTCTGTCTTTCTCTGTTGACCTTTTGTCTCTCCCTCAAGCTAAACTTTGTTGGATTGAAATTTCTTCCACTATTGCATTCCTTTCTGACCTTGATCAAACCTGTCAGTGATGTAATTTCATCTATTCTCTATTCCTTTGCATAAACCAGTGAAAATCTGAAAGAAAATAATCTCTACTTTTCTATATTAAATCATAAATCATATAGTATTTGCTGTAAAATTAATATTTCAGTTCAATTCAATTTTATATGTATATCGCTTTTCACAGAGAGACTGCCACAAAGATGCTTTACAGTATGAATATAAATAAATAATTAAATGAATAAATAAATAAATAAATATATAAATAAATGGGGCAGTGCCCAGCCTAATAGCATACATTAGTTTTCATGCAGTGTCATGCACATGAAAAAAATCAATTTTCCGCATAGATTTGAAAGTACACAGTCCAATAAAACCTAAAGCAAGCAAATGACCAAAAAAGCATGTTCTTTAAAAAAAAAGATCCATTCAATGTTATTGAATAAATGACTTCTTTCTGTTCTCATAACTTAAAGTGTCTTGTACCAGAAAGATGTGATATTGCTTTTGGTAATTTGGGAAATATATGAATTGTGTTTGAATAAATATTTGCGCTTTACACATTAAGAAACCAATGGTCAGCTAGCATCACCTTGAATGTCAATTATGTCAGCCAAATAGCTGCAAAAAAAGGTTTTTTTTTTTTTTTTAAATGGCCAATTGAGAGTCCTTAGAAAAATATTTCATTCATCGTTGCTTATATTTCCCGGAAAGCCTTTTTTGTTAGTCTTATACTGGGATATGAATCCATAATATCCTGCTTAAAAAAATGCCTTTTTCCCACTATTTAGCGCTCTGAAAAACAGGAGATTCATGTGGTATCCTGCACTCCACTCCCATACAGCATATTAAGAGCTAGTGATCTCTTTCATATGAATTCATGCTGAAAATAGCCCAGTCAATTTCAATTACAAGTTTCATTGCCATCCCCTCGTCTCTCTTTTTCTTAGATTCAGTTTTATCTTGTTTTTTTGTGTGACTATTTTTTTGTCCATGCCTCCCACCAGCCGAGTGACTGGGTGAGAGGTGTTTCCTACTGATGCAAAAAATAAGTAGGGCCTCTACATTTGCCATCAAAGACAATGATATAAGCCTTTTTCATAAAGGTGCATTCAGAAAGTCTGGGGATTTTGAACTGTGTTGCACAACCACCAAAATTACGAATGTGTTAAGCTTAACATAGCCTCTATTGCAGTGGTGTAGCCAGCGGGGGTGCTAAGACACGTCCCTTTTTGACTGCAATTAGTAGTTCTCAATCATTTTCCTTTATTGATGCGCTTTCCAATTATCCTAATTGGCAACCAAAGACACGGTTTCTCTCCATATGCAATCTAACAGATTAAATCATGGGCTAAATTCAGTACAGTTGCGGAACAAGAACAGAGAATTGGGTTGCATGAAACATCCGTTTAAAACAATTATTAGTCCTGACCTGTTCTCAGTCATTTTCATAATTAACAGAAGGTTCACTCCGAGAGCACTCCACAGTTAAGGGGTGATCTGGGGTTAAATGGGCAAAATTTGATTATTTTTCCAAAATTTTTTTTTTAAATAAAATTACTCAATAATAACCCACCTTTAATAATCACTAATTGCCACAAGGATTAAAAACTGAACTCAACTTTTCGATGCGGTCTAATGCATTTTCCATTGATTTCCTAAGGTATTACTTTTTCCATGTTTCTCATGTTTGTGGCAGCCATAACTTTTTTATTAATCATTGAAAATCAATGAAATTAGGGCTGCAGGTACTTTACTTCATTAGAAATGCAATGGCATAGTGAAATTTTGCCTATCTGTTACATACTTTGAATATTTTGAGTATTCGTCAGATTCTGCGCGAAGTAATTTCAAAATTTGAGTAAAATGCCCCAAAATCACAAAATGATAAATTGGGCAAAGAATGGCTATGTCATTGCATTTGGATAAGCAATGGCTTTTAAATGATGAAAGAAAAACTGAATTCTATCATAGAGTTAAAGAGGAATTGGTGCCAGAAGTTTTCTGCATATTTAATGAACTTGCTCGGTTACCATGGCAACCGCATAAACAGAAAAATGCCAACTTGTATCTTTTTTGGTGGTTATTACATATACCTCTTTAGATTAATTCTGAGTTGTTTCCTGGTGTAATTTTTCATTTAACCCCAGATCACCCCTTAACAGGTGCTGCTTGTTCTCCCCGATTAGGTAAGATGACAATCATTCATCTGGACGTGTATTTGTTGTATTTAAATCAACGTCATTCAAAATTGACTCTCACGCAAATAGCTTGAGCCGCAGGCTTTTTATAGCCTATTTAACTGCCGAATGCCACTTTTTTTTTTTCCAACCCACACAATACCGAAAATTAAAGTTTGCGTTTCATTGGAACGCGGACCAGTTCAATCATCGCAAAGCATTGGCCTATTAAGTAGCTAAATTAATTTTCTGTACTGAATTTAGCCCATGATTTCATCGCTGTTAGATCGCATTTGGAGAGAAACCATGTCTTCAGTTGCCAATTAAGATAATTGGAAATCGTGTCCATAAAGGAAAATGATTGAGAACTACTAATTGCAGTCAAAAAGGGACGTGTCTTAGCACCCCCGCTGGCCACGCCACTGCTCTATTGACATGAATGTACCTCCCACCAGAAAAGGAGAAGGTAAACATTTCTTTGTTGTAACATGACGAATTACAGTCACAAAGTCTAAATAAATTTGGCTACCAAACTCAGGCACTATGTTATGGAAGCCCAAAACTGCCAAAAAAAAAAAACTAAATAAATGAATGAATAAATGACAGTATAAATGAATAAATATGTAAATAAATAAATATAAATGCAAAAAAAAGCAAAAATAAAAATATTCACACATAAATAAATAATGTCATAAATGAAAATAATGAACAAATGGGAATCCAAACATTTATTATACTATTTATTTGTTTTGTTAATAATTCATTTCTATATTTATTAATGGGCATATTTATTGATTTATTTCCAAATATATTTATTTCTTTATTTATTTCTTGATTTGTCCGTGTGGTAATGAGGGGGTGTGGCTTTTACATCCAGCTCCAGCAATCGAACCCAAAGTTAGTTATGACATTCATTGGTGAAAATAACCAGCATGAGTTAACTATTTCATTAGCAATTTAATATAATTAGCCAGCTATTGTCAGTTTTCATTTTAGCGTTATTTCATTAGCTAAATGCATTTCCCGTTGCCATAGAATGAACAGGGTAAAGCATTGAAAATCCCCCTGAATTGAAAATTTCCCCATGGCCTGTATTTCCTTAAATAGCCTGGATCGCTGGCTGATGGATTTTCCTGCCACAGAAAGCTAGCCTTCCCAGCAGTTTTAGTGGCCGGTTCTTGTGGCTGATTAGATCAGATTGCCGCATATTACTGTATTGAGAGGCATGGTTTCTTACTTGCAGCTTCCTAAATTGTAATCCATATTGTATCGTGCTGTTGGTGAGTTTTGCTTCACTCAGCTTACAACTAAATACGGAGGGGGATTTGTTAGATTTGAGGAAATACTGGCACTGGGGAAATATTCAAGTCTGTAACTACCCAGACAGCACGCATACGTCTCGCCAACGTCGGCACGATGAATAAAGTTGCATAGGCGAGACGTATTATGGAGAGCGTTTGCTAATTGGGAATATGTTGCCTAGACATCGGCATTTGGTAATTTTACCAAACGTTGGCCAATTCCTCCCTGCTACAGAAAGCTTACCTTCTAGGCAGTTCTAGCGTCTGATTAGAACTTATCAAGGCAAATGCCAATTTCGAGCGGCTGGAGGGTTCTCCTACTGGTAGCTTCTTGCTTAGTCATTTGTACCGTATCATCCCGTCGGCTAGTCTTACTTCACCTGGCTTATAATTGAAGACCTGTGTGCAAGAACAACCTAAGTCACAAAATAATACGTTTGAGATTTGGGGGGTCAAAGTTTTCAAAACATGTTGCTGATCATAACAATGGGCAATGGAAACGCACCAGTACACAAGACTTGAGTGCTTCTTTGCAGAAATCTTTGGTATCAGATGATGCTCTGCCCACTGTGGCTTTTAATACTGGTGGCAGCTCATTTTTTGCAAAATGGGACTTAAGTACTTCTTGCACATAGGTCTTCAATTAAATACAGAGAGGGATTTATTGGAGTTGGCCAGCTTCACTTTGGTATATTGACTTTGTTCATGTTGGCAATTCTCATAATTTTATGTTTATTCGTGGCTTATAAAAGTTGATTCCTGTGTTGGAGGAAATACAGGAAATGATAAATTATGCAATTAAAATTAGATAGCATTACCGTTTTCCTTTGATAGCAATGCAAAGTGCATTTAGCTTGCTAATGAACTACCGCTATGACAACTGACAATAGCGGGTAATATTAAATGGTCAACAACATGGCTTTGTTTGTTATTTTATCCAACAATATTATTGAGTGATTTTGTTTTGGTATAAATGAATGATTATGAAGATTCCAGACAGGCTGTTGGTTGGCAGTTGTGAATGCTGCTGGGACTGCCCGGGAGGCAGGAGACTTCTCACTGTCAGTCTTGAGGCGGATGTGGAGTAGCAGCCTGTGTAGTCTATTCAAGCACCATCGTATGGATCAACCAATAGGAATGAGGTGACACGATGACATTGTTGATTGACAACCCCCTCATTACCATACAGATGAAGAAATCATTAAATATATAAATAAATATGAAAATAAATATATATATGGAAATAAATGAATCAAGAAATAAATAAATATGTAAGTGAATTATTAAGAAAATAAACAAATAGTGAAATAAATTAATGCCCTGATACCCCTTTGTTCATTATTTTTATTTATAAATTTATTTAGGTGTATATATTTTTATTTTTGCATTTTTTGCATTCATATTTATTTATTTACGCATTTATTTATTCATACTGTGATTTATTTATTCATTTATTTATTTTTTATTTTGGCAGTTTTGGGCTTCCAAACTATGTAGCCCCGGCAGAAAGATCTGTGCTTTGTAAGGCAGCTTCATTGTATTGGGTCAGAAAACAACTTATCAATAAATCAGACTATACTCTAAACTGAAAACATATTACAACTTATTTCTGGGGCAATGCATGTTGGGACTGCTTGTTACTGAGGCAGAAGTTTGCCTGATTGTAGGCCATAGCTACAATTCTGAAAACAGAAAAACAATTACTTTCTGGTCATAAATAGGACATTAGTGAAGTTTAGGCTGATCTGTACACAAGCAAAGACTGAGAAACATTAAGCCAACACTGTTCTAAGAATGCTATTCATAAGCTGGTTTTCATCTTTTGCAGTGAGCATGTCTGCATCACGGTCTCACAGATTCAAATTGCTGGCATCCTAGCTCCGCATCTCATGGCAATAATAATAATAATAATAATAATAATAATAATAATAATAATAATAAATATCATCATCATCATCATCAACCTGATTATGAATGGGGGAAGCAAATTAAATCTTCAAGCCATATGAGTAGACATCTTTGAAACAATAAGTATTGAAGCATATATTCATTTCTACATTCTTTCAAGAAAAAAAAATAAACAGGGCACAAGCCCCTTTAGTCAGAGGAGTTTGAATACACTCATCATTGCAATTAGTGTGGCCAGATAATGTGTATCTTCATATTACATGGTGCTTAATATTAGAAGCTGCCATAAATTAATGTTCTTGTTTCAGACAGTTATTCGGGATATTACCTACTTATAACTTTAAGGAACATAATGAACCAAAATAAAATTACATTGAAAATTACATCAGGATATTGTCAGAGGCCAGAAAAGACATAAAATACCACGTGAACATGAAATATAAAAAATAATTACATTAGGAACAAAAAATATCTGTATAACAACTTTATACAAGCTATACAATAATTTGCCTCTAGTTCAAACGGATCTGAAAGACTGTCATTATTCTTCAATCTATCCATTATCTTAACATCTTCTCCGTCTCAAAGGTCACAAGGGAGCTGGAGACTATCCCAGCTGACTATGGGTGAAAAGCAGGGACACACCTCGGACAAAATACAACCCGGTTTTCAGCACTGCACTGCCCATGAAGAGGAGGGTTGATGCTTGAGAGGAACTTGGTTTAGTCCTGAACCTAGATTAGGGTTGGAAGCTTGTTCCTGACAAACTTGATAGAGCAAGCAAACTTGCAGGGGTTAACAAGAACATGGACCCAGTCCTGGACCCTGATTAGGAATGGAAGCTTGTTCTTGAAAACTGCAGTTGAGGAACAGGACTGAATTAAACTAACTTGAACTCAGTCACAATCCTGGACCCTGATTAGGATTGGAAGCTTGTTTGAATTAACTAATGACAATAAAGGCTCTTGAGAAACTTCGACTGTGGTTTCCTGGCTCAGAACAGTCCACTTTCTTATATATTTCTCCACTTCCAAACATTTGGTACTTCTCCAGGATCTAAAGACTGCCTAAAAATAGCTGACAGTGGTTTAGAGATAATCTCACCAAATTCCCTGAGAGCTCTTAGGAATAAGCCATGCAGGGCCAGCTGCCTTCTTTGCCTTTGATTTACGCAATTTTTCTTGCACTTCTTAGTCCTCGATCTTAATTTCTGCTAAAAAAAAAAAAAAAAAAACTCTGAGCATTGGAAATGATCTCTGGCTAATGAGATATCCGCTCCATAGTAAAACTCTCAACAAAGTAACTACTAAAGGCATCAGCAATAACCTTACTCTCAAACAGCAATGATAAAATTTTTGTTCTTGATACACTCTCTCTCTTCCTTAACTTTCCTTTTTTTACGACAGAAATTTGCGCTTCATAAAGTCTTCAAGCATTACTCAGTTCTTTTTTGACCTTAGCACACAATATGCAATATTCAGCAGTAGTATTCTCATTACTGTCCTTTATCTACTGTATGTCTTATATTCTTTTTCCACAAACGCTCAAACTCTTCTGAATTGCTATAGTCATCCACTGAGGATTCTGCTTTTTAAACTTACTTTTGGACTGCTTTGGAATGAATTTACACTGTGCATCAAGTATAACTCCTTTGAATGTACCCCACATTCATTCAGAGTCTTGCAATCAAAAAGTTTCATCCAATCCATTTCACTTAGATATCAGCACATCCTGGTCAAGTTTACTCACCTAAAATGGAAAACTTTGGCTTTCGAGGGGACCCTTTTAACTTTCCATGATACAACAAAACTAGCAGTGGAATGATCATTAGTCTCTCAACATTGCAAATTCTATCAGGGTCATTACAGAGCACTAAATCTAAAATTGCTTTCTCTCTTGTAGGTTGACTGACATAAAGCACTAAAAGTGGCCATTTTTAACATCTAGAAATTCTTCCTTATCTGGTCCTTTTACCATTTCCCAATCGATAGCAGAGAAATTGAAGTCACCCATAATAATAGTCCCACCTCCCCAACAAACATGCTAAACATTCTCAAAATGCAATGCCTCTACATTACTGTCTGAAGCTGGCGGTCAGTAGCACACACTTATGTTTAGGCCCATCTCGTGTTCCCCTATCTGCCTGACCTAAATATCCTCACATGGCCAGAGATGATTGATTTCATGAATTTCCAGCGCATCTTCAAAGATTTTCGTTCAAATAGAGTGCTAAAACCCCTCCCCACCAACTAGTTCTATTGTTTCTTATGAGCTTGTAGCCTTCTATATTGTATTTATCCCCACCCTCTTCACTGAGCTACGTCTCTGTCATTGAAGGTTGGGGGTTCGAATCCGGCTTGGGGCCTTTCTGTGTGGAGTTTGCGTTGTTCTCCTCGTGTCCGCATGGGTATCCTCCCACAGTCCAAAGACATGCACATCAAGCTAATTGCAGATGCTAAATTGCCCATTGGTCTGAGTGCGAGAGTGAATGGTGTGTGTGCCCTGCGATGGATTGGTGAGCTGTCCAGGGTGAGCCCCTGCCTTTAGCCCACTCACTTTGCTTCTGAAAGATATCCTCACAAATGCATGTAGCCCTGTCAACTTCCATCAGGGCAGTCTGCATCTCCCTATTCTTATCACTCGCAAACCCCCCCCCAAGTCCCTAGTTTAAATAAGCCTGTGCTACCCTAAACATATACTGACCCAATGCAAAAGCTCTCTGGTTCATATCGAGGTCTGACTGCTATAAACAGTTATGTCCAGATGTTTTACGTTGGACATTACTGTTTATTGCAATCAGCCCTCGATATAATGCATGAACTTTGATTGCTCATGTACTCAGTGGCGGTCCGTCGGAAGTAACAAAAGCCTACGGAAACCTTGCCTTTCAATGCTTAATAACCTAAACCTCTCGCAGTTTACTTTTCCTGATTAGCAACAGTTGCTGCTAATTGGTAGAACCAACGACAATCTAATGTACACTGAACAAAAATATAAACGCAGAAGTGATTTTTTTCGAATTATTTTTTATCAGTCGGGAAATATTTCAACAAAACAATATTTTTGTTCAGTGTATTTTTTGATAGCATTGCTATACATCACACCACAAAATTATAATGCGTTTTCTTCCGCACACACGAGTACATAAAATATCAATGTCTTTATAATTTCTGCGCTTATATAGCTTGTGAAAAACAGATATGCGTAAATTAGTTTGCGAGGCTCATTAAGGGGTCTTCAGGGTAAAAATTTTTAATTTTTTTGAAAATTTCAATATTTTTGATTTTCACATAAAATAAATAAAGGAATGCAGTGAGATGCCAGTAAACACCAGGAATCTATGTTTTTCCTGTGCCTCAATTGTTACTTGTGACTTTAAATGCAAATTACCGAAAATCACAATTTTGACTGATTTTCAACTTTTTGGCAATCATAAAATCATTAATATTCATCTGATTGACTTGAAATTTGGACTGAAGTCGTATCTGTTGGAGATCTATGAAATGACGTAGGATTTTCTAGATAGGAGGTTAATTTTGAAAATGAAGCAAGTTGATGATTGCGATTTTCATTATGGTTACATAACAGAGCTCATTAAATATTCATAAATGTTCCAAACAAAAAAATCCTACGCCATTTCATAGAACTATCTTAAACCTTTTATATGAGTCTTTTGAGTAAAATCTGAACATGGGTTATAGAAATATCAGTGCCACAAAATATTTTTCAGATTTTGTCATTAATGTGCCGTTTCCATGGCAACCATGTACATTTTTATCAAAATACTACATTTAATGAGGTTAAAATTATGTCGAATAGGTTTATTTCTTAGTTTTTACATTATTATGGTTATTTCTACGCTTTACCCTGAAGTCCCCTTAAGCAATGAGCCACGAGAATCCGATCTGCATTTTGAATGTAGGCACAACTAAAGGACGTTGTTAGGCACAATGCACAGCTGGGAGACAATTGTCAGGATGGCGAAAATAAATGCTGCAAAGTCAGCAAAAGTTTCGGATTTTTTGCATTTATATTGCCATCCTTAAAATGCCATATCAATTATATAAATGTAGGCAATAGGCATTCATTTCATTTCATTATCATTTCTTATTATGGCTCATGGATTGGTCTTGGTCGTTCAGTCGATAAATTTTTTTTTAATCAGGTGAACTTGAACGAGAATAGCTTGAGGACAATCGAGCGGTAAAGAGTGAGGTAACTGAAGGCCCTCTGAACATCTGACGGCATGCCGCAGCTACAAACTATAAATGTAGATTAAAAAGGTGCCGTACTTCTCTTAGTGTGGCTTTACATAGAGTAAGCACTCCGGTTTACTTTGTTCACACTTTGTTTGTGGTGTCTCGTGTCAGTTCTCATGATCGAGAGTTTGTGGATGTGTCAATCATGCAAAGACCATGCCTCCATTCCACACGGGATCTTGCAGCTCTAGGGTGTGGAAGTTGAATGATGGACAGCTCCAGCTGGCAATACTCCCTCTTACTGTACTTAGGCTATTTTCAGACATTCTCAAGTAGAGTGGCTGGACACTGAAGTCATCTCTATCATCTTCAAAACTAAATAAGGAGAAAGACAGCAGTCAGCAGCACCCTGCACCAGTCTAAAGCTGACTGATTAGCCCCCTGGCGGGACAGCAAGCTGTGTATTTATAGCCTTGGAGGGGGTCAGCACAGAAACACACCAAGCTCCAAAAACAGTGACCTTGAACATCACGCACCAAGATGCTGGTAGGATTGAAATGTCTGCATTAAATTTATCTCCACACCCAGAAAATATTAAAGGTAATTATCAATCAGACTAAACACGAAGGAGAAAGGAAAACCTTTTAATTCACTGTCAGCTCCTAGCTTTAGCACCCAATCAACATTTATCTGAATTGATATTTGCAAGATAATCTGTATTGTAATGCTACACACTTCATGTTTCGTATTATCATTAGGAGTTCAAGTATCGACTTTGCTCTTATTTTTTGGACAAAGTGCTGAAACCCTATTGTATTTGTTCAGATTTTAGCATGGCAAGAAAAAGGTATAGAGAATAGACATGCCAAATTTGGTGGCCTGGTTCCAATAGTCATCCACTACTCAGGTAAAAATAAATGACACCAATTGGCCATATGGTGGCACTTAGTAGTGGGTGACTACAGGAGCCAGTCCACCAAATTTGGCATGTCTATCCCTTATAGTTGTTGCTGTGCAAACACTGTTAGGTTAAAAAAAAAATAAATAAAAGTAAAAAAAATGAATAATCAGAACAAATACAATAGGGTTCCAGAACACCAAATCTGGTGTAAATTCATTCATAGGTGGCACTATAGCGAACAAATAGTCATCACTCCTAAACCAATTGCCCCATCAACTTGCATGCTTCATGATGGAGAGGGTTACTATGAATACCTGTTTCATAACTGAAACAACATGGTGGACATCAGCCAGTCAAATATCAGTATCCCTCATAATCACTTTAACTGTCATCGATCATCATGAAACTTTATAGTCTAGGTAAAGATGTTGAAAAGGGCAATCATTTTGCAAATTATTTTCATCGGCCTTATCATGGTGCTCTAGAAGGGTTTTGGGCCATAACTTCTGAACTGTAGGTTGTAGAAGCAAAATTCTTTTTTTGTTGCACTGTTTGGATCAAGTCATATCAAAGCCTGTAAGCCAAACCTATTTGCAAGTGCAAATCATACAACATTTTGAATTGTTTTTACAATCCTTAATGTCTATCTCCTCCTAGCCGGCGCAATCAATTCACACCAATGGTGGAGTCCCATTAAGGGCGTTTTCTGGCCCAAACCACCGATTTTTAACATTTTTTTGTTTTTGGGAGAGGCCATTCATTCTGGGGCCCCACAAAGGGTTACCAATGATTAAAATCATGTGCTTATCAATACACATTGTAGCTGATATATTTTCCTAAAGAATGAAAAAAGAATTTGTTGAAATTGATGTCATACTGCCGAGATAGGAAGATATTTGTTCAAAAAATATGTTCTGAAATGGAGATTTCCAATGGCCAAGTGTTTAAATGATGGTACATTTGACAATGTTCCCGGCCATGCCAGACTAAGGGAATTTGCTGAAATTTGCCCTACGGTATGGCCAACATTCAATGAAAAAACCAGGATGTGTCGACACCTCTGGATGTTACATCTTCATCCGAACACTTGTATCAACCGACCGTTGTAAACCCTAACATGGGGTGTGTTGATACGAAATGGATTGTGTGAGTATGGCTCTCACTTAATTCTTCTAGTTTAAGTTTTTTCAGTATTATAGTTATGAACTATGACCTATGGAAGCCCATAGTAGACAATATTAAAATGAAAATGTAATCCCACTATTGCATAATACTCATGGAAACATGTCCAGGTGTACGTGTGATTTGGTAGTGCTTTTTTTAAAATTTCATTTGATTTTATTTGACTCACTCTTTTTTTTTTAAGACAAAAATTGACCGCAATTCGGTAGCATGCTTAGGGTCATTTGAGCAGGAGGAGAGAAAAGCGTAAACATGCCTGATGGATGGGAGATACTGCTGAGAAGTCACTGTGACGTCAAAGATGCAGAGTGCATCGTAAGCTTATTCTGTGGCTATATAAAGAGCGCCGTTGCCATAAACATCTTCTGCCATGGGGGCCTATGGTAGAAAGCAGTTTCTCGGTCCGTGTCCAATACTCATGGAAACATGTCCAGGTGTATGTGCGATTTGGTAGTGATTTTTTTAAAATTTCATTTGATTTTATTTGACTCACTCTTTTATTTTTTTAAACAAAAATTGACCGTGATTCGGTAGCATGCTTTCTCTTAACATTAAATGTCCCTGCTCTCCCCGCTCAGCCGTCAGGTGTGTATTGTGACCTAACAGGCCTTCCGCTGTGACATGTCTTAAATGGAACAGCAGGGGCGTCAAAGATCAAACAGGGTCAGTTGAGCGGGAGGAGAGAAAAGAGTAAACATGCCTGATGGATGACAGATACCGCTGAGAAGTTACTGTGACGTCAAAGATGCAGAGTGCATCGTAAGCTTATTCTGTGCTATATAAAGAGCGCCGTTGCCATAAACATCTTCTGTCATGGGGGCCTATGGTAGAAAGCAGTTTCTCAGTCCGTGTCTAATACTCATGGAAACATGTCCAGGTGTACGTGCGATTTGGTAGTGATTTTTTTTTTTTAATTTCATTTGATTTTATTTGACTCACTCTTTTTTTTTAAACAAAATTGACCGTGATTCGGTAGCATGCTTTCTGTTAACGTTGTGAAAAAATGTCCCTGTTCTCCCCGCTCAGCCATCTTGTGTGTATTGTGACCAAACAGGCCTTCCGCTGTGACGTGGCTTAAATGAAACAGTGGAAGCGTCAAAGATCAAACACGGTCACTTGAGCAGGAGGAGAGAAAAGAGTAAATATGCCCAATGAATGAGAGATTTCTGAGATTCCGCTGAGAAGTCACTGTGACTTCAAAGATGCAGAGTGTATCTTAAGCTTATTCTGTGCTATATAAAGAACACCGTTGCCATAAACACCTCTGCCAAGGGGCTCTACGGTAGAAAGCAGTTTCTCAGTCCATGTCTAATACTCATGGAAACATGTCCAGGTGTACGTGCGATTTGGTAGTGGTTTTTTTTTAATTTCATTTGATTTTATTTGACTCACTCTTTTTTTCTAAACAAAAATTGACCGCGATTTGGTAGCATGCTCTCTGTTAACGTTGTGAAAAAATGTCCCTGCTCTCCCTGCTTCGCCGTCGTGTGTGTATTGTGACCAAACAAGCCTTTCATTTAAGACAAGACTCAGCGGAGGCGTCAAAGATCAAACACGGTCACTTGAGCAGGAGGAGAGAAAAGAGTAAACATGCCCGATGGAGTATGGGGTGTAATTAGTGCCACGGCCCAGCTAAATGAGCTCACTGAGTGGATAGCTGACCTGTCTGATGTATGCCTCCTGTGTGTTGAAAAAGCAGTTCGATTATTATGGGAGTAAATGGAGATGACACGTAGCGGCGGTGTCAAGTAGACGGTCACGCTGCCTAGCTCATCGCTGTGGACGTGATGGCGTAGTGGCATGACGTTAGAAATAGGTAATTTTTGCCGAAGCATCTGGGTAAGCAACGTGTGGACCAATGTGTGGATATGCGCCTGGATAACCTCCGCGTGGATAACCGTGTGGACAAACGTGTGGATAACCTACGCCTGGACGTGCGTTCGTCACTAAGGGTGAAATAAATCTATAATGTTGATATCAGCCACCGTAATGATAATCTAATTCAGCAAGGCCAATAAGTTTACTTTGAACTGTAATGCTAACTCACTGTCTTCCAATCTAACTTTCACAAAAGTGCAAAATCAGGGTGTTATCAGAAAACCAGCGTTAGCCTATGTCTTAGGAATCTAGATAATGCTACTCAAACTAGCTAGTTTATTCCGTTCTCACTAGTTAGCTTTGGTTGTTTTGTTAAATGTCAGCTTTTTTAGCCTCTGTTAGCTCCAAAATGAGTAACAACGTTTGGCTGGCGTGTGTGCAATAGCTGCATAGGTCACCATGTATCACAGTAGTGCATGGTAAGTTGCATGTATATTTTAGAAAATGGAACTGCGTGCACACATTTTACTGAGCTATTTAATACTTGGAAGTACTTAGAATGGAGATCGGGTTACAGACCATGAAAAGCAAGAAAGCAGTTTATTCTGAAGTTAAAATGGGAAAGACAGAGTCGCAGTGTAGTCTTGACAATACCCATTAAGCCGCACTGAGCTGTCTTCTTCATTTTGAGTTTCATGTGTGGCAGTTCATATGCAAAAATCGATCGCTCCATATTATGTTGAATTACATGATTAAACTATTCTAAAATTAAACCAAATCAGAGGCTTACAGACCCTTTTACCCTCAGAAAATTATGTTTTTTCCTCCTTTTGATAGTGATCTAATTTTCTTTTTATCACCACATCTAAAATTGACTTTGAAAAGGCTGAAACAGTTGGTCCAAATTTAATAATCCCCAGCGTCCAGCTTTTTTTCCCCCACTGATTTGCTTTGGGTTCAGTGTGTCTTGGATCCTTTTTTCTTAATATGTTATTTTGAGTGAAATAATGCTCTCTTCACCAGTATAATATATTTGTGAACAGGACAAGCCTATCACATTTATTGATTAAGTCACTTTGTAATGCTGGTAGCAGTCTGCCAATTGACCAGTAAGGTCGAGGTTGCACAAGAATTATTTTTTTTTGGAAAATTTGATTTCTCATTTCCAGGCCACTGCCTACCAGCCAAACAGTGCCTGATTTATAGAAGTTCTCCTGTTTTAGAAAGGAAAGGTTGTTTACTGCAGATATCACGTAGAAACATGAGTTTGAAGACATTTTTAGGGTTGTGATGACGTGTGTCCTTCCAAATGTCCAAATGACGTAATCTTGAGGTCTCACCGTGCAAAATTTGAACACCTTACTGAAAAACTATTTGTGAAAAATTTGATCTGATGACCCCCCCCAATTTTTTTTTATATAATGCGTGTGAGACCTCATTCTAGCAATAATTGGTCATTGATAGGGCCAGAAGTAGCTAAGTCTTATTGCATAGAGTTTATATTGAAATGTGTATTTTTTTGGAGGTGGGCCACCTGCAGCAAACTATTGTTTGACTTAAGAAGTTTCACTTTTTCATTATTGGACCTTTGTATTGACAGCAGATGTCAGTATAGAGTCAAAACTTACTAACGGGTGACAATTATATGATACCAAATAATATAAGACATACACATCTTTTTGTCCAGTAGGCTGGGTGCTTGGTCAAAAAAGGTATAGGCCTACAGCCAAGCATAAGATGAAGTAGTTCAGATTCACTCACCAGGTAGCTCCTGTTTGAAAGAATTTATTTACCAGTAGGTAATGTTTTGTGCTCTACTTAATTGGACACAGTATTTCACTTTGCTCTGAATGTGTTCTGTACAGCTCTGGCCAGGGCGGACAGACAGCGGCTGCTTGCCCAAAATGGCAAAATCCTGCAGTAATAGCCAGGACCCAGACCGCAAGGGCCTCAGTCATCTCTTGTTGGGCCTCTCCCTCTTGAGCCACAGAGGACTGTCCCCCATGGCTGCTCCCACCACCAACTTCATTTCATGAGCTGTCTCTCAGCTTCCTCCTCACAGATGCCTGCTGCGTGCACGCATTACCCTGTCAAAGTATTTTCATGACGATTCACTATTGTTCAAGCAGTGCCCTAATACTTTATCTCTTCTCTGTGGTGGTCACAAGACCCCAGACACTTATGGAGGAAGATGTAGCTGGTGTAAGCAAGCCAGCCTTCAGGACTCCAAGGGCTTGGTATCTTGGGATCGCTGCGACAAGTGTCATGAGTGATTTCAGCCACGCTGTAGAGTAGAAGGAGGCAGAAGGGACAACCCATTGGCAAATTTGAAAGTATTTAAACTTAATAAATTTGTTTTCATGTATTTTTACACATTTTTAAATGTCATTGCTTAGATACAAATTGTACTTATGTAATAACTTAATTGTGGACATGTACTGGAGTCTTATGATGTTATGAGTACAGTAATTTTTATACTCTACCCTTGTATGAAAAGGAATTCTAATACTGATGACTTGCATTTATTTCACTGTTGTTTAATTAAACAATGCAATTTTACTTTAAAAACGTTTTAAATTACACAGAGAATGGATTCTACCAGGAATTGTCTGATGTATGTTGGCTTATCCTGTGTCCCCAGGGCGTGATCTATGATGGGGGGGGGGGGTTATGCATTCTTCCTCCCGGTAGTATCCTTAGTTAAACATCGTATCAATGAAAACAAAATCTACTGCCTCAGACACAAGTGTTTCATTAGTTCTGTCCCTGTAATCGTACACCAACTACAGTAGAAGTCCATTATTGTGCTCATTGGAATAATCGGCACCCTTCAGTAAAAATGCGCAATATGAGATGGAGGAAACAAAGTCTATTTTCTTCATCATGATCTTTCATTACAGCTATTCACAGAAATCTATCTTTTAATTGCAGTAACATAATTTAAAGAAACCTTGAAATTTTAACAAGAAACAATTATGTTTCTCAAAAATGTGTGTCCCACCATTACTGTCAACTCTGCACTTAATTTGTGTGACCTCCCTTTGCCAGGATAACAGCTTTTAGTTTTCTTCTTTAATGTATGAGGAGTTTGGTGAACACAGGGAATGGGATCTCAGACCGTTCCACAGTACAGAATTTCTCCATGTCCTTCAGATTCAGAGGTGAATGCTTGTGGACTCACTTTGTCAGTTCATCCCACAGATTTTTTATGGGGTTTATGTCAGGAGACTGTGATGCTCATGGCAAAACTTAAATGTTCTGCAGTTAGTGAACCATTTTTGACTAGATTTTCAGGAGTGCTGTCGTGGTTTTCATTCAGAAATATTTTCATATTATGAGGTTCCCCCATCCTCAAGCAATTTGAGAGAGACAGATTCTTCAGAAAATTAGGCTTTATTGAGGCATATTGATGAATATAAAGCAGAGTTCTTTTTGCACAAGAAGAACTGACATTCTGCTTTTCACACCCAGTTTTTATACCTTCATCACAGGGAATATCTTCCAAATATTGTTTTTCCACCCTCTCACGCTACAATGGTTCAATAACGTAATGTCTGCTTCTTACTTGTTTCTCAATGGTACAATCATGTGGTGTCTGCATGTTACTAGTTTTTCTCTTTTTATCATTAGTTGGCATCCTTTGCAAAATAATAACTTCAAGGCTACTTGTTTCAGAGACTTTTAGTTGGGTCACAGGTCATCCCAGAGACAGGCAAACCAAAACACTGCCAACTTGCCTTGAAAACTGCAACCAAAAGATAACAACCCTCTTCCAGTGTAATACTGGAGCATGCATAGCTGATGAATGATGGTGAATAATGCTGATGACAGACTAGATATTGCCTGAATCTACTGAACAGATGTCAATCAAAGCTACAGAAGCTAACTGCGTATGTGTGTGTGTATACTGCTCATGCGTGTGTGATCTGGTTGTATGTGTGTGTGTTGTGTGTGTGCATGTGTCTGTGTGCGTGTGCCTGTGCGTGTGTTTGTGTGTTACTGTTGCTTACATAATATGGTTACTGATTATGATTATTGATTATGGTTACTAATTATGGTTATTGATTTACTGATGAATATGATGAGAAATATTGAAATATTCTCAACAGTGCATTGGATCCAAGTCCTGCAGCAAGGTCTAACCACAGCCTCTTTAAAGCTTCCTGAGTGAGGCTGTTCTGTTTTAATTGAATATCAGCTAGTATTAGATGGGGTCCATGATACAATGCATCCGAATAAGATGTCCAGGGCTTTTGGAAGAAGAACAGTCCTACAAAATGAATGAATACACATGTAAGAATAAAACATTAAGAATACAAGAAAACACAAGTACAAGAAGAAAATACAAACAAAACTCATTCCCTACTGGGTTGTAAAGATAGAAATGTACTGTATTATCCTTTTCCAGATTCCACTGAATTTCTTTGCAATTTGTAATGTAACTGGTTTTCTTCAACTCCAAGCTGTATAAATATTATTAGATATAATAATATCTATGATTATATTTAATTCAATTCATACTTTATTAAAGACACTTCTCAATGAGAGGTCCATAGCTCCTAAAAAACGTTAAAAAAAAAAAACACACAGCATCAATACATTAATAAAGAAAGGAAAAAAAACACAACAATGATGTACAACAATCACACATGAGTGTACAGACATGTACGCCAATGGTTCCACATCGTTGATGTGAACCTAACTGAACTGAGGGCAGGATTGATTATGCATGAGACAATACCATTTAGTGAGCTGGACACTCTACATATGAATCTATAAATCAGATTCTGTATCACAGCAGCACATGTACGGACCCCAACACTCGCAAACATGTGACTTGCCCTACAGCTTCTTGGAGCCTTAAGCAGCAACCTCACACAGTCATTGTATGCCACAGTGAGTCTCTGCATGCTGCTTTTCTTGTACCGACACCACAAGTAAGCAGTATAAAGAGATGTGCTGTATGCCTTAAACAGAGAAACCTTTACATCCACTGAGCACATGCTGAATTTGCGCAGCAGCATGTTTGCTTGGGCATACATTTTTCGACATTGTCTATGAATATCCTAGTCATCAGAGAGATCATTTGTCATATAATGACCAAGATATTTTACAACATCATGCTCTACAAGGACAGAGTCTGACAGACAAAAAGTCAGGAAAGACTGATCGTCTGTCTTCCCTGCTTCGGACGATCATCACATTGCTTTTTTTTGCATTATACTTGATGTCAAACTCAGAACCATACTGTGAACATATCCTCAGCAGGTCCTGAAGACCAGCACTATACGGACAAAAGATAACAAGATCATCAGCATACATTAAGTGATTAACAAGTGTATCTCCTACCATGCATCTTGTGCCACAATTATTTAACTGAACAGAAAGGTCCTCCATATAGATATTAAACAGGACTGGAGACAAAATTCCTCCCTGCCAAACGCCATTGGTCACATGGAATGGGGCAGATATAGAGTTCCCCCTTAACTCTCATGGTCTGATGTGCATACCAGTGCACCAAGATTCTAACCAGGTATCCAGGAACACCTCTCTGACACAGTTTGATAAATAACCTTTCATGGTTAATGCGATCAAAATGCTTTTGATGCCTCAATAAAACACATAAAAATAGTGGTGTTTTGTCTCTTATATTTGTCTAAAATTTCCTTTAAAGCATATATACACATATCTGTGCCGTGGTCACGTTTAAACCCAAACTGGTTGTCAGATGTAAAAATATAATTTTCCAACCTACTCAGTAGAATTCTCTTCAACACTTTAGATAAAGTACTGGCCAAGGCTATAGGTCTGTAGTTCTCTGAGCTGTTAAGTTTACCCACTTTGTCTTTAATGACAGGCTCTAGTAAAATTGATAAAAGAGATTCAGGTAGCACACCATGCACTAAAAACCCTGTGAAACAAATAGCAAGCAGAATAGTGAGTTTTTTACTGGCAAATTTTAGATGCTCAGCACTGATTTTGTCTAGTCCACATGCTTTATTGTCACATAACCCTATAATTGCTTCCTGCACCTCATGAGGACTAACAGTAACATTTCCATTATTATCCATTTTGTCCATTTTAAACACATTACCTTTAACACAATTGAACAACTCGCAATACTGCCTCTGCCACAGCTGAGATATTTTATCAGAGCCACTCACTCCATCAATATTAGTTGGGAGAGATAGTTTGCAGTTATTCATTACTCTGATTTCTTTCCAGAAGTCATTCAAATTCTTGCTTTGCATTTTTCTCGCCAAAGACTCAGATCTCAGTGTATTCTCATGCTTTTTAATGAAACAAAGTGCATATTTAAAATTAGCATTTGTATATTTCTTATATTCAAACGTTTCTCCATGTTCATGCCTACCAGACTCCACTCACTAATTAAAAGCCCTTCTAGCTTCAGCATGTAATTCTTTAACATAGTCATTCCACCCTGGCTTAGAAGTGAACACAGATTTAGACCTGCAAATGGACTTGCTGGCACCATTGAGGGAATCATATATATGATTAAATACCTATTGAATTGGGCCTACATCATCATTTTAGACCTCATTACACATATACTTGACTTTGATTTTAATCTAGGATTTTCTAGGGGCATCAAGACTTATGCAACAGAGTTTGGAGGACAAATAGGTACAAAACAGGCATGTTAGACTTCGCATATTGACAAAAAAGATAAATGACTGACTAGAAATAATTTTCAGGGTTCAGGTTCAGGTTACTTTATTCGTACCCGTAGGTAGATTTGTCCTGCAGTGAGTTGTCCATACACACATTCACATATAGACATTGCATCATACAAACATAATAAACAGAAACCATGGTAAAAATGCTCCATTAGTCAAGGCTCCACCAGTAAGCACACGGACCTCCTAAAATACAAAATGACGAGAAAATGAGTTTAAAACAAGACTACAAAGAGTTTAAAAACCCGGATACTAAGATACAATCAGATAACAAAGATTAAAAATACATAAATAAATAAATAAATAATGAATAAATAAGGCCTGTGCATGTTATGTAGTTATAGCTTGTTCAACTCTATGATGACAGCAGGAACAAAACTGTTCCTATAACGTTTCGTCTTGCATTTAGGGACCAAATACCTCCTTCCGGAGGATAGAAGCTGGAATTCACTATTCAAAGGGTGAGAGTCATCATTTAGAATAGAAGAAGCAATCCTCTGTAGCTGTCTGGCATACAGGGATGCTGAGGAAAGCTGAAACTCACCAATAAGTCTAGAGGACCATTTAACTATTTGGTTTAAGCCATTCCTCTCCTTTAAAGATATGTGACCAAACCATGAAGAAAATGATAAAACCGATTCAATAAACGCACGGTAAAACATGGTCATAATAGTTTGGTCAATATGAAAGCGAGAGAGCTTCCTTAAACAGTGCAAACACTGTTGACCCTTCTTGCACACAGCTTCACAATTGGCTACAAAGTTCAATTTGTCATCAATGACAGTCCCCAAATATTTATAAGACTGCACCACCTCGATAGTCTGACCTTTAATAAGGGTGTCTTCGTGCATGTGGGTCTTCCTCCTAAAGTCAATCACCATATCTTTAGTTTTTGTTATGTTAATTTGGAGATAGGACTGCTCACACCAGTGCAAAAAATCCTCAACCACTGGACCATGGCTGGTTTCATTTTCCTGCACTAGACTGACAATAACGGAATCATCCGCATATTTAATAATGAATCTATTGTTATGTCTACTTTGGCACATGTTTGTGTATAGAATGTATAACAGTGGTGACAAAACACAGCCTTGAGGTGAACCACTGGATGAGCACTTCCTATCAGAGAGAACATCATTTACTTTTACCCTCTGTGATCTATTAGTTAAAAAGTTTAAAATCCAACCCACCAGGTTGTTATTCAGCTCAAAGTGCTCTTGCAGCCTTTTGGTTAGAATATGAGGTTGGATTGTATTTAAAGCAGAGGAAAAGTCCACAAATAAACGTCTGGCATGAGTCCCTTTGAGATCCAAATGTTTAAAAAGCTTATTTAGCAGAGTGAGTGTTGCATCCTCCACCCCTCTGTGAGACCTATATGCAAATTGATAAGGGTCCAAAATGTGTTCGGTCTGTCTTAAAATCTCAGTCCTGACCAGTTTCTCAAAGATTTTCATGAGATCTGATGTCAGAGCGACTGGTCTGAAATCTCCAACAGCTCTCGAGCAGTTAGATTTAGGGACAGGAAATACTACTGCGTCTTTCCAGGCGGTGGGTACATGCTGTGACTGAAGTGACTTATTATAAATGTGGTGAAAGATAGGACTCAACTGATTGGCACAATATTTTATAATGCGTCCACAGATATTATCAGGACCATGGCTTTTTTTTTGTTTTAACTGAACAAAAAGCCCTTTTGACATCTTGCAGGCCAATGATAAAATGCTGGTTATCCTTCAGTTTATCACTCAGCTCTTGAATTTCATTACAAAAATCCAAGGCATCGAAACGACAGTAAAAACTATTAAAAGCATTTGCGAGATCCAAATCAGAAGTAAACCCATTTAGAGTGACCCAGGTGCTGCTCTCTGGGTTGTGAAGGCCTGCAATGGTTTTCATGCTCGCCCAAGCTGACCCTAGTTTATTTGCTGCCAATTTCCGCTCCAATTCTGATTCATAATTTTGCTTTGCCTGTAGAATGACAGTTTTTAATTCTTTAGTGGCAGAATGCAGATCTGAAGCAATTCCCTGCTTGGAAGCAAGACACTTCCTCTGAAGACATGATTTTACTGCTTTATTGACCCACGGTTTGTTATTGGGATATATTTTAACCCGCTTGCATGGGATGATCATGTCCCTGCAGAAGGTGATGTATGAGCATGTTATATCGACCAATGAGTCCAAATCATCACCACAGGACTGTGTAAAAATGTCCCAATCAGTACAATTAAAGCATTCTTGTAGGGAGAGAACAGATTCTTTGGACCAGACCTTTATGTCCTTAGTCAAAGTCTTTTCTCTTTAGAGGACAGTTTTATACGTGGGGGGGGCAGATGCACGCAGTTATGGTCAGCAGAGCCTGGGGGGATCCAAGAGATTTGTGCATGGTGCTTAACCCATAGAGCTATATTGTAGGACTTAATTTTGACCGGAGGACATGTTGGGTAGAAGTTCAAAAATCCATTTTTAAATGTTTTGTCTTATGTTTCCATTGAGGCAAACATCCCGAAACAGACAGAATGACTGACTGACACACAAAAATCGAACTACAATGCACTGTGCAACCGAGGCATAATAAAAGTTGAGGGAACTCACGGGTAAATAAAAAGGGCGTAATGATACAGACGAAGTTCTATGTTTGGTGTACAGATTCTGACAGTCACAGCAGTGCAGTAGCTCTGTTGACATATAAACATATGTCCTCCTTGTCAATCGATTTCCCCCGCCAGCTGTTTCTGCTGGTCTAGGAGATATGGAGCCCCAAAGCCTTGAATGAATAAAAACTCGGAGTCCTGATCACGCCAGAAATAGCCATTTGAAGCGTTTCCATTCACTGAAGGCCATGATGCAGCAGTCCCAAAATCCTTCTGGTAGCGAACAAATTTAATTGCAGTTCGTCCAGCTTATTTCTCAGGGACTGGACGCCTTCCATGATGCAGTTATCGGAGGTAGAGGAACCGTCCGATTGAAGTGGCTTTTTCTCAATAAGCATAACGAGTTAGTCTGACACCTCCTTGTTTACCCAGTTTCCTTTTCTTCGTTAAAGTCTTGGTCGCCGCTTCTTGTCCTGCTTTAATCTTCCTGACCATCTGAGTCTTTCCAAATAAAATCCGGTATCTGATTTGTCAAGCCTGTCACCTATGCCAAAATTATGGTGTTTAGCTGCAGTAGTGTGTCTCTGGAGTACCTGATCCTTGCCGTCTGGCTTACTGCCTCGGTGACATTGCTGCCGGCAAAAGGACTGATCAGAAGAAACCACAGCACGACAAGTGAACGGAAATCCATATCAAATTGGTGAAGACCCCGGAGCACTTATTCCATGCAATTAAAACACTTACTCTGAAACTTTAAAACAACGTTAAAAAACAAGAACACAAGAAAGCCATATCCCCAAACTTTCATTCACTGCCGGTTAAAAAAACAAGAACACGCATGCGCATGCGCCCAAGAATGAAACCAGGATTTTTTAATTTTTAAAGAGATTAAAAAAACATTTTTCACTCAACAGATCGGAAACAAAATAATAACAACGAATGGTAGATTAGGTTTCTTATTGTGAACATATTGGAGAGATTGTCGTAACAATACAAAAAACTTTTGAGATAATCGTAGCCAATGCTACAACAATGAACTGCAATATTAAAGGTGACCTAGAATGGTTGAACGGGGTATTTATCCTTGTTCAGTGAAGTGACATATACACAACAAAATTTTGGTTGGGTCTGTAATGCCTCATAAGCTTCCTAAAAACCTCTCTCAAAAAGCTGCGTTAGGGTGGGGGATTTTGAACGCGTTGTTTTGCACCTATTTGGCGACCTTTCGGGCTTAACTGGCAACCTTATTATGAAATGCAAGCACTTGACGCTGATTGGCTGGCTTTGCTGCCTAAAGCAAAGCAAGTCATAATCGCTTTCCATGTTACCTGCGGTGATATTCACCTTTACGCAAGTGAAACTGAAACTTAAAGGCACAAGCTGTTTCAATAAACTTTACTTGTCCGACCTGTCAGAAAAGTCGGACCTTCGACCATGTCCGTAGTGTTTCAATAAAATAAAAGTCCGGAGGTCCAATGGTCCGATGCGGACGGATGGTTCGTCACTGTTCATTCGGGTTCCGTGAGAATTTTCACCTCAGCGATGCTTGGCTTCGCTTATTTGGCGCTCAAATATTAGAAATAAGTTAACGTTAAATGAAAAAAAAAGAAAAAAAACCCAATTCTGATTAGGTAGATTATAAACTACTATTCAGACATAAATTAATGGCGCACATGGCTGCAGGATGTCAGGTAACGCTCATTTTCAGTAGGCCATTCACTGAATACTGTCTAGCTAATTAAAAGCATTCTTTGCTCACTGGCAATCTGTGCTAAAACCACGATTGGCAACAAAACAAAGCTATTCAACACACAAAAGATATTAAAAAATTCATATCGTCACGATCGCTCATTTTACAGAATTGAGTTAAGCTGCTTTTTTCACGACGAAAAAAATTTTTTCATTTACGATAGATTCAAAAGTCAATGCAAAGAGGAGACTAAGTAATACAAGCGTAAACGCGGTATTCACAAACATCTTTGCATTGACTTTGAATGTAATCTGTCGTGCGAAAAATTGCTTTCGCCTAGTGTGAAAGAGGCGCCAAGCAGACGGGCGATAAGCAGAGCTCCACTCTCGGTCACACCAAGCACCACGAATACGATGTTTAACCACTGAGAACCATGCAGAGACCGCGATTGTCCCGTTAGTGTTCACATAACATGCATAAAAACACAACTTTTTGTAGCACTTGAGGATAACGGTACCAATGATTTAAAACTGAAATCTTCACGCGTTGTTAATTATGTGTAGTGGTTAGAAAAATTCATTCACATATTTAACAGAGCCCCGTTTCTGGGTGTAGGCTATATTGGTTTCGAGGCATTGGTTATACTGTCTTTCCATTTTTGAAATATTTTGGGCTGTCTGCGCTTCCAGACAAAATCAAACAATAATGCCATATTTTGGAGTTATATTTTTTGTCCGACCGGGTTTTAGGACAACTCTCGAGTAGTCTTAGAAAGTCGGACAGTCCGACCGGGTCGGAGGACGACGGCCCGTTTATTGAAACACTAAAAAAAAGACAGACGTCCGATCCAGTCGGGAGTAGTCCGTCGCTGGGTCGGACGGTCTGTCATGTTTATTGAAACAGCCCCAAGGATTTCAATTCCGGGTGAGAATCTCATTTATAAGCATACATTGAATAATTGCAGACTGCAGCGAATAATCCTAAAAAATGCGCTAGACCCACACCAAATGCGTGAGACTTGCATCTCTGCTACTTTCATGTTTTGGTGTTGACGTACCAGGCAAAACATCTCCACAAAATAAAGGCGCAGATGCCGACCTCCCACTGTCTTAATGTGAGCATGGCAGGATCATTGGCAACAACAATCTTCATGGATTTAATTCAGATCTCGTTTCAAAGCTGTTGTTGAGTGATAATCACATCATACGACATTGGCTAGACAAGCAAAATGAATATATTCTATTTTTAAGGTTTTAAAAACAATCTAACAACAAAGTGATACTAACAGTTTGTACCGGTTGTTGAGGTAGAAGCAAAGTCGGAACTGCTCCTATATGTAGCACCAAACGCTGCGAGAAGCCGGCTTTAAAAATTGTGCCAAGTTAGTAAAACTGTCAAAGGTGAAATGGGCTGAGCAAAGTAACAGTCTGTGGTTGAATGTTGTGGGAATCCGATTAAAAATGAACAGCAGCCACGCATCTGTCGTGCATTTCTTTCGTTGGAAGGTTATGGAACGCTTGCACACTGCTTCCACAGCCTGGAAGAGCACACCTCGGTACCCCACTCGCCATTTTGCCTTGACCTTCACAAACACCGCTGCAATTTACTTTCCGTAGGGGCCGGGAGAGCGGGTGTATGCAAATTATTTTGAAGAGGAGGAAACGGAATGAGAGTGGGGGTGGCGGGGGCAGTGAGATACATATGACATCATATGTATGCGTTGTTCAGATTGGCACGCTTTTCTGGCGGTCATTTTTAAAAGAGGAATTTCTATGAAACGGAGATGTTCAGAATGTCTAGCACTTTTCGTATGTTCTTGAATGCGGGTAGACTACCGTTATTCAACATAGACAAGGTAAAAAACGGTTTTTGATTCTATGTCACCTTTAAGCTAACAAACGTCTCTCAATGAATATTGCGTGCCTGAAAGGATTAAATTTCATCCCTTGATTTTTTTTACTTTTACTATGAATATTCGATTAGAAACCTAAAGGTTCACATTTGTACTACTTAGTCTCATTTTCCCATCTCTGCACTCAGTTGGCTAGTTCACATTTTTCAAAGTAATACAAGAAACTTAAAGTAAAACTTTCTTCAGACGTAGCGACGGCGTCAGGTCACTTAGTCACGGCGCTAGTTCGTTTACCAAGTTTCTTCAGATGTAGCGACGGCGTCAGGTCACTGAGGGATAGACGCGGACGTTCATCAGGTCAGTGAACTCTTTAGCTAGGCCGTGGCACTAATCACAGCCCATAATGGGGGAGAGATTGTAATATCTTTCTCTTCGTGCGCGACATGCAGCAAATAGCGCAAGCAGCTCATCAAGAATGGCTGGCGAATGCCAGCATTTTTAAGCTCAGACCGCAGGAAGATCATTATCTTGCTAGTCAACAAACGAATTAATTAAAATGGCACTAGCGTTCACTAATAATGCAGCATACTGTCTTGTAATCAAATTAGAAATTGTGAAATGGTTTATCACTTGTACTACCTTTTCTAGGTTGATAATGAATGTGAATTATATTCGCAACAGTTACTATTAACTTGTATCTGTTTGTATGAGACAGCCAACCTGTCGTTCGTTTCCCGAAAGCGCAGATGCTAACTGGTATGGGCCTAGCTGGAACCACATCATTTTGGAAATTTGCTTGTGGGAAACGTACCACTGTGGCGCGATTGTTTGGGAAGATGTATATTACGTTGGGTTATTACTGTCATATGATGCAGAGGCACCGAATCAAAGACGGTATGCACGTTGTGCCTTTCGTAATGCACAATCTGATGCGATGCCTTTGTATGCAGCTCGGATGTTGCCGTCAGTGCAGAGGTCAAACTGGTGCCTAAAAGGGCCGAGAGGCTGCAGGTTTTCAATCCAACCAAGCAAAAGCACACCTGATACAACTAATTTGATCAGCTGATCTCAGCCTTCACAGTTGATTAGTTGTATGAAGTGCGCTGCCTCCACCAGAAATGAAAACCTGCAGCCCCTCCACCCTTTTACAACCAGTTTGTCACTTTTGTGTCAGTGCGTGCATTATCGTGTGGTAACTAAGGGTGTTGGATCAAGAGACATTTTGTGAATGGGTGGGGGTGGGGCAAAATAATTGTTGCTACCGGGCCCACCATCACACGTTTCCGCCACTGCAAACCAGTAATGGTTGTCTGTAATTTCACTGCACTTAAATAAATGCTTTGACGATGAAGTCCTTGAATCATTATTTGCATTTGGCAAATCTATTGTTCTTACCATCAGTGGCACAGTCAATTATTGGGGTTCTCTTGTGCACCATCGTAGCCTTTGGACAATTGTCAGTCACTCGAACTTCATGAGATATCATGAAAATGCCAATATACTGCATATACCATACAATTTACAATGTAAACAGCCCACTGTGATCGTATAAGTGGCACTGTGAAAGCTGCACAACATTTTGTAAATTAATAAAATATTCATTTGGGGACATCACTTGCACTTAGATGACCATACTTTAGCATCTAAATAATTATCACTGGTTTTACAGGTCTCATAAGCTATGATACCGCCACTGAAGCAATGGGAACTCAACTGCCAATTCAAGTAAAGCATGTTCCCTAATCAGTATACCACTGTACAGTGCACATACCTATCAATGCGGTCTTTGGTTTGACAAAGTCGTCATGAATATAATACCCAATATGTGCAGATGGCGGTCGTAGACACAACCACAGAAACCTGACTGCCAGCTATAGTTGTGCTTATTGTCAAGTACAGCACTCACCTAGTACAAACCCCAATTCCAATGACGTTCGGACGTTGTGTAAAATCGTGAATAAAAACAGTCTGCAATGATTTGCAAATCTTACACCCACATTTTATTCACAAAACATAGAAAATACATCAGATGTTGAAAGTGAGACATTTTACCATTTCATGAAAATTATTGGCTCATTTTGAATTTGATGGGGCAACACATCTCAAAAAATGTTGGGACAAGGGCCATGTTTACCATTGTACAGCATCCCCTCTTCTTTTAACAACAGTCTGTAAATGTTTGGGAAGTGGGGAGACCAATTGTTGGAGTTTTGTAAGAGGGATGTTGTCCCACTCTGTTTTTAATGCTGTGCCGTCTGAGGGCCCAAAGATCACGAGAACCAATATTGACCTTCGGCCTTGTCCTGGAGAGATTTCTCCAGATTCTCTGAATCTTTTGATGATATTATGTACTGTAGATGGTGGGATATTCAAAATCTTGGCAATTTTACATTGAGGAAAGATTTCTCTGAAATTGTTCCACAATTTTTAGATTCAGTTTTTCACAGATTGGTGAGCCTCTGTACATCTTCACCTCTGAGAGACTCTGCCTCTCTAAAATGCTCTTTTTATACCCAGTCATGTTACTGACCTGTGCCAATTAACCTCCTTAGTTGTAAAATGCTTCAGCTGTTTTTTATGAGTACCTTTTTCTTTTGCAGCCTTTTGTTGCCCCGTCCCAACTTTTTTGAGATGTGTTGTTGCCATCAAATTCAAAATGAGCTAATATTTTTCATGAAATGGCGAAATGTCATGTCTTACTTTCAACATCAGATATGTTCTATTGTGAATAAAATGTGGGTTTATGAGATTTGCAAATTATTGCATTCTGTTTTTATTCACGTTTTACGCAACGTCCCAACTTCATTGGAATTGGGGTTTGATGACGTGGGGCCGGGGGATATGCCATCTCCTGATGGCTCTTGTTCCATATTGTGAGGATTTCAGGTAAAAACATTTCTAAACAGATCAAATTAGACTGAAAAAATCAGTAAGCTCCACATTAGGTTACAGAACGCAGGTGTTTTGAATTCTTTCAAAGTAATTTGCCTGAACTTAATAAAATGAACACGATATGAAACAGGTTTGAATTTATTGTTTGCCAAATAAACTGTTGGTTTTTGCAACCATGTGTTGACAGTTTCACCAATGAGGAACCTATTGATTGTTTACATTGATTAAGGGTTCAGTCAAATTGTTTCCCTCTGCAGTTATTTATAAAGCATGTGGCCTTATCACTATACCACTATACATTCCGTTTGGGACTCATTGTTGTCATTCATAACGAATCTTTACCTATCAGATTGCGGATTGGCTGCTTCCATTTGTTCATAAGTCTTCCCCATTTTTTTCAGTGAATGGACAGTGAAGTCGCATCAAAGATCCAATTAAAATGCAGACGTCAAGTTTGGCTAATTCTACCCACTGTTCATTTGCAAGATGATCTCTAAACTTCTCCCTCTTGGAATTCCTAAGCTGTGTCTGTAAGAGACTCCAGAGAAGTATACACATTCTGAGATGCAGAGGAATGCTCATATTATTGACCATTTCCACCACAATGGCGACTTGTGGGGGGTGTGATGTCAGACTCGGCACTGCTTGACTTAATCATTCATGCCGAGTAGAAACATTCTTAGATTTACCTTGTCTTGACTTCGCTATCTGAGAAAAAAAGTATTTGAAATGTTGTTTTCGTGATTTGTTGTTGTTTTGTATGGAGATTCCTTCGAACCAGCATAGGTGCGAATACCTTGCGAAGCAAGACAATCATATGTAAAACATTATCGCTGTGAGTTGTTGTTGCCCTTTGTGGGGCCGCCTAAGAAACAGCAAAGGTGTGAACAGCTTGCCAGGCAGGACGGCAGATAGCTGCTTTTAAATTGAAGCAATTTCATTTTTAAAAAGAAAAGTTTAACAACTATTTTTCTTCTGATGATTCCTGTACATGGGTTGGCAAATGTCATTGTTCACGTTGCCGTCTGTTCCTCTGATGTTACTTACTCTTGCTAGTATACTGTCTTATTTTATTATTACTATTATTTTTTTTTTCTTCTCTTTGTTCAATTGTCTGTACATGTTGTGGGATGATTGCCTCACAATAGGTGCCTTGCCACCTGTGCGATCATTTCCTGACTTCTGTCAAAGCTTAATAAACGAGACAAGCAGCAGACAGGAAGGAATCTGAAATTCAAGCTCCCTCAGGCGTTTTTGGTCTTAAGTCAGCCACATATTTTGTAACTATTTAACCTGAATTTGCTGGTTTGCATCTGGCCTATGGCCACACCACCCAAAAAATGTCTGATCATGGCAGCTCAGCTGTGTAGGGCCTGGTTAGTACTTGGATGGGTGACCACCTGGGGATGCCAGGTGCTGTTAGTTCCTCTAGTTTTCTCCCACAATGAAGTGCAAACCCACAGCTGATGTGTAAATTTAGGGAAAGATTCCCTTGCTGTTGTTATTATCATCATTCTGCAAGATATGAAGCAACAAAAATGAAGAATCTTAGCAAAACAGTCTGTTGTCCTTCAAATTCTTAAAGCACATTTAAATGCTGTCACTGTAGAAACACTTCACAGCTTAAAAGTATTTCACTGAGTTGTGCATTTTTATCAATAAAGAGGATGCAGTCATTTTTCCACGTCATCCATGCCATGTTGAAGGGAGACGGGGTAGCGCAGGTGAAATGGGCTTGACTTGGGATGGAAAGGTTCTGTGTTCAAGTCCTTGCCATGGTTGTGCGATATGTTCTTAGGCAAAACACTTCATTTCCACACTGCCTCACTCTACCCAGGTGTACAAATGGGTACCAGAAAAATTGTCAGGGAAACCTGACTAAGAGCTGGGGGAGTACCCGAGTTGGACTAGCATCCCATCCAGGGGCAGTAGCAATACTCCTAGTTGCTTCATGTCACAGAAACCGGGGTTAAGCACGGGCCTGGTGGGCCACTAGGCTTGGAACAGACTTATTTACTTCCATGCCTTGTTGAACACAGGAAATAGTCCTAATTCCATCTGAGCAGCTGCACATTTTGAAAACTAGAAGGGCACTTGGTGGAGCGCATACCTCCGCCATGATCATATGTCAGTATTATTGGTTCTGGATCCACGGGAGTATCATCGAGATCACCAACAACTGTGATTAGTTCCTCCATTAGGGTAGATTCTATTTGGCGCAGAAATTTTATCGAAATCTGTTCATTACATTAGGGATAATCATTATTTTCAGCCGTATTTCAACTTCTTCCGGATCTAGAATCCAGGACGTGATCCGGATCACTTCCAAAATTGAATCAGGTCATCCTAGGACGACCACCTACTATCCTACCAAATTTCCCGCCAATCCCGTCACAACTTTTTGAGTAATCCTGTTAACAGACAGACAAACAAACGAAAACGGGTGAAAACATAACCTCCTTTGCGGAGGTAATGAGCTGAGGCGGAAGAACCGGAGATGCAGGAGACCCAATGACGCAGAGAAAAAAACTAAACTGTGCGTTCTCTATTCTTGATGCATTTCGCCATGGTAAAAAAGGGGCATCCATTTCTGATGATGACAAAACTCATAGTAAGTATAGTGAACAGCCCTGTTCAGAAGTGATTAATCTAAAAAAAAAAAAAAAAGATTAAGGTTGCTCTAGGGCAGTGTTAAACTGATCCGTCAAAGGGTTGAGGGTCTGCAGGTTTTCATTGCAGAAACACACCTGATACAGCTGATTGACTGTGCAGGCTGAGAACAGTTGATTACATTAGTTTATCGGGTGTGCTTCTGCTTGGTTGGATTGAAGACCCGCAGATCATCATTCCATTTACGGACCAATTTGCACTGTGCTCTGGGGCACTTTTTCAAATAAGGGCATGCCGTATTGTTCCGAATATAAGACGATCCTGGATATGAAATGACACCCCTTTCTCAAGACAGATTTTTGGAAAAATGAGGGTTTTGATGACAACATCTTGTTTTAATCACTAAAGAATAATAATAATCACAAAAAATTTGTTTGAAAATGCTGATAAAACATATTGATAGAAAAACCAGTATAAAACAAGGCAGGCTGTTGTTTGGCGCCATCTACTGTTGTGAACGTATACTGACTATAGACTATAAAATGCACACACGGGATCTCTGATTTAGACTGTTAGAAGCCTAGTCCCCGAAAATAAGACGACCCCACTTTTTCAAAGGGGATTTCCCGGGAAAGACATCGTCTTATATTCAGAACAATACGGTATTTATAAGTGAAAGCAAGTGGCCAAAATGATCAAAATCAGTTAAACCGATAATTTTCAAAACTCAAATATTTATCCAAAAATGTCAATAAATCTAAAGTTTTTAGAGAGGATGGAAAATTCATATTTCGGCGCGGTGTGGACGGTTTTCACAGCCAACAGCGCGACAGGAATTAAACATTTTGACACATGAAATCATAAGCATACAAATTGCTTAAAGCACTACAGGTTTTGTTTTGTCATCAGGGCGTAGCTAGGGATTTTGGGCCCCCAGAAAGAAAATTACACAGGCCGCCACGCCCCCCCCCCAAGCTGGCCAGCCAAACAAGTGGTTTTTTTTTTTTTTTTACAAATATCTATGCATTTTTATGTATTTTTTTAACTCTTAATTTCCTTGTATTAAAAGCAATAGTTTATTTCCTTAACATTACTTCGTATTTATTAGCATATTCCCAAAGTAGTATATAATATCTACCATTTAAGCATCTAACCCCACATTCGGACAATTCTTATAACACTGCATATATATTTCTTGACTTTACCACTTGTGGTTCTTTATGTACCTTACACGGTTGCACTTTATAAAATCACAACACACCAGGCTCTTTCAAGTTTGAACAAGATTCCAACTGCTGGGTTTTCTTCATAGGTGAAAAAAGTACACAACTATTGTACTCAAGTAGAAGTACAGTTACTCTGGTTAAAATTAACTTAAGCAAAACTACTGGTCCATAAATCTATTCAAGTGAAAGTAAAAAGTATTCAACACACGCACACACTTAACAATTTTTGATAATCCGGCGAAATGCTATAGTATTCGTAAAGCAACACTGACATAGGAGGTTGCATTGGCTAAAGTTGTTTGGATGCACGTTGTTTTCATAACAAGGAGAGGCAAAGTTGTGCATTGCAATGCAGACGCAACAATAACTGGCACCAATCTGGCGCACTTACATGAGTCATCACCTGAATAAATGCCAGGTATAGCCTATCGGAGACTGGCACGCAATCAGTGCACTTGCAAATGAGAGCCTGCAGTATCACCGATCGTGTGACATTATTTAATCATCCATCTACAACAAATATGATCAGACAGATACATCAATGAACACATAAACAAAGCACATTCGCCAAACTGTGCAAACAGGCAATCTCTCAAATTGAAAAAAGCACCACGGCGAATGCTGACAAGACAGCCTAACAACAAGCCAAACATCACCACAGCGGGTGCTCTCTCACGCACAGATACACACACGCACGCAATCACCCCAACTTCTCCAACTCCAAGGCTAGGCTGCTTCACTGAGACCACAACCAACCACAAGGCCTACATAACCATGCAGTATGCCGAAGCCGAAAAGGACACACGCACAGTCGCACACACTAATTTATTCGTGCAGTCGCTCACTTGCTTCACTGTCCAACCAGCCGTCAAGTCGCTTGTGCTAGCAGCTGTAGCAACTAACGATACCTCAGCACCTACTGTGTCAGAGGAGCACTCGACTTCAGGGTCACTGGGTGGGAAAAGAATCAGAGGATCCTCCGTTTTGGTAGCGAGAGTGGGCCCACTGTGCTAGCTGCCCCAGCATCGACTTTCGGTGCCTCTTCATCTCTGAGTGCCACACTTTTGGATGTGAACCCAAAGCGTACGAGTGATTCACTCTGGTTTAGTTGTCGCTTGCTCATTTTTAGTAACAACCTCAACTTAATGTCTTTTCTTCTGTTTGGCCAAGCATGGCTAATTTGCATACGTGCACAGGACTGGCTGGCTCCGCTTGGCAAAAAATAACACATATTTGTGAATAAATGTTTTGAATTCTGTATACTGGACATGGTGTGCTTAAAAACATTTTAGTGACCATTAGTGACAATAAAATGTTTTTTTTTTATTTCTTAAGACAAAATTTGAGACCCCTTCAAATTTTCCTTTTGAGGCTTTCAGAGGGTCTCATGGGTTAATCGGGAGTTCGGACCCCCCGTATTTCGCACACTGCTTCAGCCAACGAGCTATATAAACTAGAGGCGCTATGTTACGATTTCAATGTGCAAGTCTGGCCGGCATCTTGTGACGGGCGTCCATCACAGAAAGGTGCGGCAAAGTGGATTCAAGCCTTCCAGAAATTTTGATTTGCACAGAGTGCCATGCAGTCCTAACAAGCGATAATACCGCAGTACTTTGAATCACTCCAGACTTAAGAGTGAGGCATGTCCGAAAACCCGTTAAAATTAGCAGCCGCTGTCAGTAGATGCGAATAGATGTTTACTTGTTCCTCATCCATCGTAATGTCAGTGTCCGGGTCTGCACCATGCAGCTTCTATCAAAAAAAAAAAAAAAAGTCATAGATACGTGTCTGATCCAATCACAAACCGATTATTGTTTTTCTTTTTTAATAGATAGGCCTACGTATCAGATTCAATTACAAACCAGCGTTTTTTTCTCTCTCTAAGCTAATAAACTAGTTTCACGACTTGGCTGCGGTCACAATAAGACACTTGTTATCAAGGTTCCCGGCATTTGCGATGCTAATTTATCTTACTAGTTGACAAGTGTCCGTCCTTGATCGTACTGCCAGAGAAATAGACCCGGCCTGACAGAACGAGATCAGTCATAATATTACCGTACCGACTACCGAAGGGGTTTTAAGATGGCTTGGATGTATACCACCGTATTTTCAAACATTCCCCATGGAAAAATATCAATCGCTTCAGGGTCCGTTCCGAAATCACAGATGCTCACTTACGTCGTAGGAACCATTGACAATGAATGGACCTACTATGTAAGCTGCTAACTTAATTAGCAACAACGCTTTTGGTAAACGCAATGGGCGATAATAGACAGAAATGGCGCTTCAAGCTAACTCTTCTCTAGTTATCGGTCAGAAAAAGGCCGGAAATCAAAACGCTGCTGAATGATTATTATTGATATTTTCCGAAATGTTAACCAGAGCGTATTTGTTTACATGGGTTCAAGCGGCAGGCACGCCCGTCATAAGGTGGCGGCCAGCTCTGCACACATTCGAACAACTAACGTAGCGCCTCTACTTTAAATATCTCGTTAGCTCCAGCGACCTCCAGGCTTGAAGAGGTTGGAAGCCATAGGCGGTATCACACTTCCTGATTAGTCACCTTTTTCCTCTCCTCTAGGCTTGCTCTCCCGCGCAGCGCAAGGGGTGGACTATACCATTTGTACATTTTAGAATGGGGGAAGCAAAGGCCCCTAGTATTTTATTTTGCTCTATTTGAGACCAACTTTAATCTTTTGACCAGTCCATTTAGTTGACTTTGATTAAATAATGACATTAATTACTAAGAAAAAATTAAATTAATTAAAAAAATTACACTTTTCATTCCAAGCTTCTCAAGGGCCCCCCTCCCACTGTGGGCCAGGGTAATCAGTACCCTTTTTCCCCCCCGTGCTACGCCCCTGGCCCCGCCCCTCAGAGCCCCTGGGGGTGGGCACCATATAATTCGCAATTTTGATGCATATTTGACCAAGGAAGGTTCCTGCAAAATTTTATTGAAATCGGATCAGTGGTTTCTGAGAAGAAGTGGAAAATGTAAATTGTTTACGGACGCACGACGCATGGACGATTTAATCCTGATGGGCTGACGGACAAAAATTAGAAGAATAGGTCACTTTGAGACTTCTTCTCAGGTGACCTAAAAAATCAAGCATTTTAATCTAGAGTGTGGACTAAAAGCACTTATTTCTATTACCTTTTTTCTCAGAAAGAAAAATTCTGCCTTTGATGTGGGATAATTTTGACTTATTTCTAGACTTGTCCATGGGGTGAAAAATATTACTTACATGGGAAAAATCTAGAAATCATTGAAAAATATCAGCAACAAATTTTTCGGACTTTTTTCACTCAGAGAAAAAAAGGCAATCAAAATAAGTGCATCAAGTCTTAATACAGGATTAAAATGTTTGTTAAGGTTTTGTTTCTGCAGCGAGTTCAGGGCTGTCACTCTTTCTGATTTCGGATAATATCTGCACACTCAGGAAAGCGTAAAATACGGAGCCCCCCTGGTGTCAGTCGAGAAAAAAAAAAAAAGCCATGTACTAAACTGAGGGAACAGATTACTAAACTGAGGAACAGTTTACTTAACTGAGGGAACAGATTACTAAACTGAGGGAACAGATTGCTAAACTGAGGAACAGATTGCTAAACTGCACAGTTTACTAAACTGAGGAACAGATTACTAAACTGTGCGCAGGAACAGATTGCTAAACTGTGAGCACAGTTCACTAAGCTGAGGGAACAAATGACTAAATTCAGGGAACAGATTGCTAAGATACATGTTATACACATATTAATTAGCCTCAAGACCAACCCTTTTAAGCTTTGTGTTGGGTGCAAGGGTAGGCATATGCTTAACATGAATAGCCTAACAGTGCCCTCGTATCTACCCAAAGCAACTTGCGCTTCATGTTTAAACCTGTGTTTCAGATCATTAAAATAGAGCCCTTGGACTGATTGAGCATTGAACATTCGGGGACAATTTATCTGACACATCTTTGAGTTCAGGCTAACCACTGTCTTTTCTCCCCCTCTCTTTCTGATGCCATCAATTTACACTGCATTGTTAAATAATGAGAATAATATTTTGCCAAATATTTATTTAAGCTGGTGGATCACAATACAGTCTAGGGCTATAGACATCCCAGTGAAATGAAACATTGCAATCTGAGAAACAATAAAAAACAATACGACTATTTAGTCTATTTCTTAAAACAGAGCAGAACAGTCAACCTAAAAAAAGTGCACAGATTCTGTGTTTGTTTACAAACATCGTAATATAGGCTCATCATTGATTTGGGTTAGTAATTATTAATCTGTTCCCTCAGTTTAGTAAACTGTGCGCACAGTTTAGCAATCTGTTCCCTCAATTTAGTAAACTGTGCACACAGTTTAGTAATCTGTTCCCTCAGTTCAGTAATCTGTTTCCTCAGTTTTGTAAACTGTGCGCAGTTTAGTAATCTGTTCCCTCAGTTTAGTAATCTGTTCCACAGTTTTGTAAACTGCGTAAATCTGTTCCCTCAGTTTAGCAATCCCCTGTTTAGTAAACTGTGCACAGTTTAGCAATTTAGTAACCTGTTTCCTCAGTTTAGCAATCCGTTTCTGGTTTAGTAAACTGTGTGCACAGTTTAGTAATCTGTTCCCTCAGTTTAGAAAACTGTGCGCATAGTTTAGCAATCTGTTCCCTCATTTTAGTAAACTGTGCGCACAGTTTAGTAATCTGTTCCCTCAGTTTAGCAATCTGTTCCCTCAGTTTAGTAGCCTGTGCGCACAGTTTAGTAATCTGTTCCCTCAGTTTAGTAAACTGTGCGCACAGTTTAGCAATCTGTTCCCTCAGTTTAGTAATCTGTTCCCTCAGTTTAGCAATCTGTTCGCTCAGTTTAGTAAACTGTGCACACAGTTTAGTAATCTGTTCCCTCAATTAAGCAATCTGTTCCCTCAGTTTAGTAAACTGTACGCACAGTGTAATAATCTGTTACCTCAATTAAGCAATCTGTTCCCTCAATTTAGTAATCTGTTCCCTCAGTTTAGTAATCTGTTCCCTCAATTAAGCAATCTGTTCCCTTAGTTTAGTAAACTGTGCGCACAGTTTAGCAATCTGTTCCCTCAGTTTAATAAACTGTGTGCACAGTTTAGTAATCTGTTCCCTTAGTTTTGTAAACTGTGAGCACAGTTTAACAATCTGTTCCCTCAGTTCAGTAATCTGTTCCCTCTGTTCAGTAATCTGTTCCCTCAGTTTAGTACACTGTTCCCTCAGTTTAGTAATCTGTTCCCTCAGTTTAGTACATGGCTTTCTTTTTTCTTGACTGACACCAGGGGGGCTTCGTACATTTCAGGCTGGGGTGATAAAATGCAAGCTCTTTGTCGTGCTGCCAGTGAGGTCAAATAAATAGCCCTTCAGCTGAGAGCAGAAAACCAGTTTATCACCCACAGGTTAATAGGACAGTGGCGGTTATAAACCACAGAAATTTTGCTTTTCAGAGAAAACTGTGATGTGTTTGTATCTTTTTGTCATATATTTCTCAGTTGGTTACAAAATCAAAAAAAAAAAAAAACCTCATATAATAGTTCCTCATATTTTGTTTGCGATTTTCCTTAATTGCTATTTTCCTTACTAATCCTCAGCACATATTTTAAATGTAAAACATAGCTAGAGTTATCACCTTTCTAAAATGTGCAGAAGGAATAGCCTGAATGTCCAACAAGAAATGTTTGCCAGCTGCAGTCCTGTCAGTTAGACTGAAGTTTTGCTCAGTGATACCTGTGGTGTGTAAGACATGACAAGGCTTAAATGAAATGTAAAGTACAGAAAACTTGCAAAATTTCATGAAAAATTTATTGAGATCAAATTTAGATAATCTCATCATAAAACTGTCCCAAACATAATTAAAAAAAGAAACTAAACACACACAATTTCATTCATTCATTCATTCATCTCAAATTGAACAAGATAAAAAGCAAATACACGGCTCAAAGTTTCTCCAAATGACGTTAATATATGCATTAGCATATAAGACGCTCTTCCTTTGCACAAAAGAAGATTAGCTTCATTAGTAGCAGTAAACAGAGGCGCAGTTTCTGAAGCACTCCTGCGTGTCTTCCATCTTTTGATGTAATATTCATACAAACTAAATAATTCTTTTCCAATGTCTACTTTTATGACTTGTTTTCAGCAGTAGCACTGTTTGCACTTATAATTTGCAGTAAAATAACCGTTATAACGGTACTTTAAACTAAAAAAATCTGTCTTTACAAAAGACTCTTGAAGTTGACATGCCTACAAATGTATTTTTACATCATAGCAAAAATAACATTCATAAAAAAATTTTTAAGGGAGAATACATCTCTTTCATTTTGTTAATGAATCATAGTTTCTCAATGGCGTTCTCGTTGAAACCCTTCCTGAAAATGCAGCACAGGTCCAGATCAATTACACCATCAGCAGGTGACCTTTGATCCTCGACCCAGACCCCTGATCTTCATTGCTGACAGCACAGGGGCAGTAGGTCCTCCTCTGGTGTAGGAAAGAGGCGTAGCGCATCGCGGGTACACCTGGAATAGCCGTTGTGAAGCAGGATGGCCTTTTTTGGGGTAAAGAAGGACAAGGTTTTTTCCCAAAGGTCAGAGCTGGGTATTCCATGGTGCAGGTGGCTCTCGAGAGTAGCTCTTAATCGTTCCACACCGCTGCAGCATTTCCTCTCCAAGCTCATGATTTTACACCTACAAACAAAGAGAAAGAGATACAGCATAATGAGTATGTCTTTGCAATAAAGTCTTTTTCCTTGTTTGGTCAGTCATCAAATTGCTAACCTGTAGAAACAAAATTCTGATCTGAACTTACATGGCTTGGTGTTCCTTCATGGAGCCTTGAAGACTGAAGCAGGCGTAATCAGCCATTCTTGAAGTGCAGAGGTCCATTCGCTGATTTCAAGCTCTTTGATTTTGAGCCTCTCTGATATCCTATATATACATTATGACAGACTGACTGACCGTGACGTTGGGCCTCATCGTAACCAGTCAGAGAGCTCCGATCTAGTAACAATACAATGAGCATGAAAGGCCGCTTTTAATGCTGAATATAATGGAGCACGTCCCAGAGAACAGGTGGAAGGGTGTCAGTTTAATGCCTTCTGCCAAATTACATATTAATGGCAGTCTGTGAAAGTGTGTGAACACGTCTTCCCTCCAGATTACAGCTACCCTTCACAGACAGTTATTGCTGGGAAAGTGTGGCCCGGACATCTGCCAGAGGATTGCACCTCCAATTAGTTCCCATCAGGTTTAACTGTAAAATGAATAAGTAATTCATGTATGATTTCTGATGTGCACAAATATTTATAAAAAACCCTTTACTTCAATTAAGTTAGATTTTTGGAACTGCAAAATAGTTATGTAACTGGCCATTTAAGCAAATAGAAAGAAGCCCACAGTAAAATCTTACTGCCAGCAACCAACCAATTGATTCAGTTTTCCAAGTTGTACATGTTCATCATGATGGTCATTTTTTTGTTTTGGAAACAAGATGCATGTTGCACAGTCACATGATTGCAAACAGTAAATATTAGTTTTCCTCTGTCCAAAAGGAGAAAAGGTAACAGCTAAAATGTTCAACTCTATTCGCTCTTCTGGCGGAAAATGAATTTGAGTTTCTTATGTATTTAGCTAATCACAAAAATAGATGAGTGAACGAAAATGTTTGCTGTGAATGTGGACTCTCTATAATCCAGATGGCCCTTTAGCATGCTCTCATGCCGCCCTTATTTCATCAGCACACACAGTCGGGGTGATTGGGGGGGTACAGCAGGGCACGCTTCCATTGTCCCCTTGTCTCAGGGTCATTCATTCTGAACTGTGGGAAGTGCTTGGTCCCAGCGACTCCACGTTCCCGAAGGCTGGGAAGTGACACGCTCTTGTTTGGCAGCCAGCTGCCAGTGTCTCTATGGTGACAGCGACGCGCTGAAGCCTGATTCACAGCCAAAGCTGCCGCCACGCCAGCAGACGTCTCCAAGGAAACCGCCTCAGAGCTGAGAGATGAGATTTCAGACACTTGGCTTGCGTGAGTTATGAAGGCTCAGAGTTTGTAATCAAGGTAATGGAGATTAATTGAATACAAGCTTAAAAATTAATATACAATTACAAGGATGCACTGTAAGTGACTAATGTAACCAAGATTAATTGAATACGAGCTTAAAATATTACAATTACATGATTTTCAAATTGAACAAATATGAAAATGAAAATTCACAAGCTGTTCAAATTGGACAAATTGGTGCATATTGACATCATTTATATTCACACAAATATCAAGAGGGACATAGAAAAAATTGTCAATTTTCTAGTTCTATCTTATAACAATAACTGGATCTAAAATCTCCAAGCTATATTAGAAATAAAAGAAAGCTGGAGTACTTTCATCAATGCTATGCTGTCATTTCAGTTGATTCTCATGAATGTCTTAACAAAAAATGCTTTCAATATTGTACTTCGTCATCATTGATGCCAACATCAGACAGCAGATTTGCTTTCTTTACAGGGTCAGCACTTTCCCAGATTCACACAGTGCTCTATGAGTCAGTCTCCATCACCCTCCCCTCCACCTGTTCCCCTGAGACCTGCTCATTGTCCCCCTGCAGTAAGCACTTCATTCAGCATGTGGCAGCTCTGCATTCCTCATTGTGCTCCCCAGCTCTGCCATTGGCTGCTCACTGTGAGAAACTCCAAAAAGACCCAGACCCACACATTCATACGGAGATTACACACTATAAATACAAGAAAGGGGTCCAGCACATCTCAGACTGCCTCCACACACAGATACAATCATGGCACCCACAGTCACTGCAGCTATCAGCTATTCCAAGGAGCACCTGACTCTGTCTGACAAGGTAAATACAAGACTTTACACTTAACAAAAATTACTTTAATTGCTTCATATTTGCTTCACTGCGCGGGAGCGTCATAATCAAGAGAAAGATTGTTTACATTATTCCTGTTTTCCTCTTGCAGCTGAGAAAACCAATGGTGGAAAAGATGCGCAGAGATCGAATCAACAGCAGCGTCGAGCAGCTCAAGTCTCTCCTGGGCCCAGAGTTCCTCAGCCAGAATTTCAGCTCCAAGCAGGAGAAAGCCGACATCCTGGAGTTGACAGTTTGCTTCCTGAGATGGCAGCCCCAGCAGCAGTCAGCTAAGAGCACATCCTACGCTTCAGCTGTCAGTCAGGGCTACTACAGGTGTGTGCAAGAGGCTGTCACCTTCCTGTCCCACTATGAAGTGAAGACACCGTCCCAGAGAACACTGCTGAGCCATTTCTAGAACCAGCAACCTATCTCTGACAAGGGCGAGATTCAGTTTGCACTGCCTCAGCCGAGCTCTCCAGCATACAACACCAGCAGCTAAGAAGAGAATCCAGCCAGCAGCGCCCTCTGGAGGCCCTGGTAGAGTCCTGCAGACTGTGTCCGATATCGTCAGACCCACAGAACTGAGCCTGTCTGTTGAAGATAGACATTGACACTGATTCTCAGAGTATAGGAAGAGTTTTTCTTCTTCTGCATTTGCAGGATGTTGAAAAAGTTTTATTTCACTGAGAGGAAGCAGAAAAGACTTCATGATATTTGACAGTAATTGGAAAATACTCAATATCTCTATTATTTCTTGTTAAATGAGAAAGTTTAGTTTTATGGAAAATTTCCATGTTATTTAACAATGACTGAAGAAAATTTTGTTTCATTTTGAGACTTAATATGAGATTGAGATGAACAAACTTAATATTAGATTGAGATGAACCTTTGACCCAAATTGGGTCCCATTATAAAGTTTTGTTGTTGGATTCATCAATCAAGAGATCCTTCTGTGAGGGAAATTATGTAGGAAATAACAGTTATGAAGTAGTATTACTGCATGTGAAAAAGGAACTTCTGTGAAGACAAAATGTGATGTTATCCCATCAGAAATGCTTCATGTAAAAGAATTATTCCACATCTGGAGTAAGAGCAATGGCATAAATGGCTGTTAAAATTCCTTTTTAGGAAGTTTTATGTCATATTTTTTCAGGATATAAACCTGTGCATTAAAATGAATGCTCAGTACTGAGTAAGAGTTTAAGTATTGAAACTTTGAACCCTATGTTATCTTTTACAAAGACGCTTATAAAATGTACAGCTGTGCTGTGAGCTGTCTTGTGTCATGAAGAGGTCCGCAAGATGGCACTGATCTGTTTCTCCCTAGGAGTGCTTTCTATGAATGAATAAATTGAGAGAAAATGTATCTGTTGGCTCGTTGCTTCTTTCCTTATTTCATGAAGGAAACACTACAAGAATGTAGAAATCAATCAGCATTATTGATTATCAATACACACATTTTTGGGTTGAACATAAATACCATGATATCTTGTTTCACTTTAAAGGTAACCAATGTTCTTTTTATATATAACTAAATAGATATGACCAAAAGAAACGGGAAAAAATAAATGTTTTCTCCGACAACGCTTACAATCCCCCGAATATTGAATGTGAAAACAGTTTTTGCGACCCGCCATTTGACATTTGAAATGCCCTATTAGTATTCACGAGTATGCAAAAATAATGTCACGCGAAAGCGGATGTGCGCGGTGGAAGCAGAAATGAAGACAAGTTGGCTGACAGCAAAATGCCGCGGCCCCAGAAATATCTGACAGATTCGGCCCGTTAAAGTGCTAGAAAAGGCCAGGAAGAAGATCGATTGAAGGAAACCAGGATAAATATGAAAGGCCAACGTGATCGCTGGCAAACTTTTTTGGCCAGGTTTGGAGATATTTCCGATGAAAATGTGGCCAAACTTTTGCTGGATACGTAAGTAAACTTGATGCCTCATGCAAAATGCCTGATTTCCCTGTTTCCTTGCACTTTCAGATCGTTAATGTACTTGAAAGCGTCCCATATTTGTGACAAGACATATTTATAGTCATGAATTTCTAATGCATGGACGTAATTTATTTATTTACTAGCAGTCGAATCTGACGACTGATCTGACGTGACTTTTCATGCAAATCGCTCATGCATATTAAGTAGTAGGCACGTCAAACTGGCCGCGGGTCCAGCAGCCGCAATGGCTGATCTTAAAGGGGACCTATTATGCTGATCCTTCTTTTAATACATATTAGTAATGTTATAATGTTGGTTGTCCATGCTCAACCTCTGAAAAGTTTCTAAACATAAGATACAGTGGTTTTGCCGTAATCCAAGAATGTGATTTCGTGAGCGTGATTTCCTCTCTGAACAGCTCCTCCCGAGATCTTCGCGAGATCTGGGCAAAACCTGATGTCAGGTTGTGCCATCCAATTAGTACAGACCTAGCCAGATCGAGCCAACCACTGCGCTGGACCTGCCCACACCGGAAACTATTCTAGCAGGCACTAACAACGGCAGATCATACTATGCCTTAGTAGCGTCTACACTTTTGGAAATACAAAAGAAGAACCGCAGATCATTTGAGGTACAATTTTGTCAGTATCTCTCCCAAAGCTGCTTGTCCATTTACTTTTGGACGCGGATTTTTCTTCCAAAAGACAATGCCACCAGAAATCAGTGGGTAGCTTTTTTTGTTTCCAAAGGGAACGTTAGCAGTTTGTGTTCAGCATTTCACCAAAGACAGCTTTGTCAATAAAGGATAATTCAACACAGGATAAGCGTTTCAGCTGCTTCTCAAACCTGAAGCAGTTGCATCGATCAAGCGCTCGGAGCCACAAGCTGTAAGTAACGATATAACAGCAAATAATGCTAGTGAAGCTAACGTGTTATGGGTGGCTAGCAGGACCGCTAGCGATAGTTAGCACTAACAACTGGCCTCAAACGCAGGCTTTGTAATATATCTGAAGATAAAGCCTGAATCGGTCGCGACTGTCCGTGACTCGCAGACACAGAAGCTGTAAGTTGCTTTTACTGCATAAGCCAACCTGACGTGATAGCCAGTTGATTGTGGCTGTAGCACAGCGGTTAATGTAGCCAAGTTACTGTTGCTAATGTTTGTGTCCTAAATATGCAAGAGTGATATCAGGGGAAATTCTACAGAAGGTGTGTGAACATAAACCTCATTTGAAGCTAAATTTTTATACTTGTTTGTAATTTGGATGCTTGGTACAACTGTCCACGGTAACAGAACTTGCTGTCTGTAAAACCTGTATTGCAAGGGTTTGTCTCTGTGGTTATGACCGCTCGGTTACCAGCTACTGCATGTTAGTTTGTGTGCCGTGCTAATTAAAAATGCTCCTGGTTAAGTTATATGCTGTAATTCTGATCGGTATGCTTGTGTTACTTCGGTAAGCATCAATGTGGCAGTTTCATCATAACGTTGCCCGATTGTAGCCACTACAGTTAGTGATCGCTTCACTTATCCATGACCGGGATCAGCCGGATACTCCACAAATGTCTGAGCAAGCTTTCTGGTGTTACCGAGAAAGCAATGCGAAACGCAGAAGCTCTACCGGTTTACAAATGATTTCTCAGCACTACCTTGACATAATTTCATCCCAATTTAGAAATTGTTGTGGCTAATAAAAAGCCGAAAAAGGCGGAGATTAAATAGGTAATTCTTTCCTGTAGAAATGCTCGATTCTCTTGCTCCACATAAGCAACTTGTCAGCGCTAACGGAACTTACAGTCTGCAAAACCTGTATTATGTTCATAACATAACCGAGCTCTATCTAGTTGTGGCATACTATCCATAAAGTTGCTTACACATCGGACACGAAACGAATTTTTCGCGCGACATATTAGCTACATTCAAAGTCAATGCAAAGACGCGTGAATACAGGCGTTATGCACGCCTTAAGCAGCTTTCACACCGGACGCCAAAAGCTAATTTTTTCGCTAGCGACAGATTACATTCAGTCATGACCGCTTATCAGCTACTGCATGTTAGTTCGCGTGCTCAGCTAATTAAAAATGCTCCTGGTTAACTTATATGCAGCAATTATGATCGGTATGCTTGTGTTACTTCGGTAAGCATCAATGTGGCAGTTTCATCATAACGTTGCCTGATTGTAGCCACTACAGTTAGTGATCGCTTCACTTATCCATGACCGGGATCAGCCGGATGCTTAACAAATGTCTGAGCAAGCTCTCTGGTGCTACCGAGAAAGCAATGCGAAAAGCAGAAGCTCTACCGGTTTACAAAGGATTTCTCTGCACTACCTTGACATAATTTCATCCCCCTTTAGAAATTGTTGTGGCTAATAAAAAAGCCGAAAAAAAGGCGGAGATTAAACAGGTAATTCTATCCTGTAGAAGTGCTCCATTCGCTGGCTCCACATAAGCAACTTGTCCGCGCTAACTTCGAAAACCTTACAGTCTGCAAAACCTGTATCATGTTCATAACATAACCAAGCTCTCTCTAGCTGTTTTTTGCGTATTAGCCTATCCATAAAGCTGCTTTCACATCGGACGTGCTCTGCTAATTAAAAATGCTCCTGGTTAACTTCGGTATGCTTGTGTGTTGCCGGTAAGCATTTGTGGCAGTTTCATCGGGACAGATTAGCCTACATTCAAAATCCAATGCAAAGACGCGGATACATCATAATGTTGCGTTAAGCAGCTTTCACACTACCGATCCAAACGAAATCAGCCGCGATGCTTCGACAAATTACATTCAGTCATGACCGCTTATCAGCTACTGCATGATTTCTCTGTTTACCGTGCTCCCCCCTTTAAAAATGTTGTGGTTAATTAAATGCAGCAATTATGATCGGTATGCTTGTAATTCTTTCCTGTAAAGGGATGTGGCAGTTTCATCATAAGCAACCTGGTTCACGCAGCCACTACAGTTAGTGATCGCTGTATTATATCCATGACGTAACCGGATCAGCTAGATCTCTTCACTAAATGTCTGGGCAAGCTCTCTGGTGTCTACCGAAAAGCAATAAACCATTACCACAGAAGCAATTTCGGTTTACAAATGATTTTAGCCTGCACTACCTTGACATAATTTCATCCCCTTTGGAAATTGTTGTGCTAACAACACACCAATAAAAAAGCCGAAAAAAGGCAGGAGGTTAAATAGGTAATTCTTTCCATAAAAGTGTTGGTCCACTTTTAGCTCCTCCTCACTGTCCATGTTTCCCTCTAAACTCAGACCCAAGGTCTGTAAAACCTGTATTATGTTCATGGCATAACGAGCTCTAGCTAGCTACAAATGTGTCTAGATGCGGTGGATTCTAGCTTTCCCTAGGTTACACCTGCATCCTAGCTAGAGTGGAAAAAACCGCTGTACTCACCACTGTTGCCGATAGCAAATTCGTTAGCGAACTGCCAGACTTTCGCACTGCGTCCTCCACTTTCGCCGTTGCGTTTATTAGAACAAGTTAATTTCATTAGATCTATACTCATGTACTGCGTTAGATTGCAGAATATGCCCGTCGACTCCTTCGGGAGACGCGTCAGTTTCACTTTGAAGCCAGACCAGGAAAACTGCGTTCTGCAGCCTCGTCCCACCTAGATCCGCCCTCCACAGAGCTGGCCAGTCAGAAGAAAGTGGGCACACGGGGAGTGGAGGCCATAGCGGAAGAGCCACCCCAATGAGGCGTTTCAGGCAGAGACTACTATGGACTACAAATGGGTTTTTTGAGGATGGCAGTATGAGCGAAATAAGTACCCTTTTTTTACTTCGCGCGATCAGGAGTACTTGAGGGGAGTCAAAGACCAAAATATAAACCTGGAAAAATAGCATAATAGGTCCCCTTTGACGGTCGAGTGATTGCTTTCCTTCAGAATTAATCCTTGTTTGGGGTCGAGGACGACATTAAAACTTACACACAAATCTTTTTATTGGAACAGCCTAGCGATTATGCGAAAAAAAAGTTGAGGCTAAGGAACGTCCGAATTGGTCACCTTTAATTGCCTTCGCTATTAGATCTATAGTGTGCCATCTGATCATGATGTGCAACTTTGTACCAGCATCATTAAGTCCGTAAGTCAAGGAATGACATTCACAATATTATGTAATTACTACTTGTTTATATCACTTAACTGTATTTTTAAGGGGAGGAGAAACCTTTTGGAAAAAAATTGTCATTTTTGGATAGAAATCATTCATACTTGGTGTATTGACAGTATATGACCTGAAATACACAAAATAGGAATTTGACCTAATTTGCATAATTAGGTCATGTGTTTCAAGATGGCCGCCACCCCGATTGCACCATTATTTCTTTGCCTTATATCTCAGGACTGAAGCAAGATATTTGAATCAGGTTTTTTTAAATTTGATTTAGTTATGTTTACACCTTCTTCTGAAGTAGAATAAAGCATTTACACATAATACTAGAGATTTAGTGGGGTAAAGGAGGATTTTGCCATTTTTCGCCCCCTTGATATGAAATATAAATCACCATAACTCACAGACCCAAAGTGCTAAACCAAAACTTTAAGTACAGTAGACTTCCTGATATGTACACAGACTTCTGTCAAAATTTCATGAGAAAAGCTCCACAAATAAGTGAGATATAGTGCCTTAAATGATCACAATTGGGGCAAAAATCAGGTTTTGAGAAAATCCAGGTTAAAGTCAAAGTACACCTACAAATCATTGTAACAGTCAACTTAGAACATTAAAATGCCCCAGAAGCATAAACTTCTCCCTCCTGCTCCCTCTCATTGATTGTCCTGTTCTTGAGCAGATTGAAGTGATTTTTGGGTTTCTCCTCCCCTTAATTCTCAGGCACATAGGGAGGTAGGTATGTTGATAGACCAAAGCGTAAATAGTCATACATAATTGGTTTTAAATAAAATCCCAGTTAAAAGTTAATTTCACTAAAACAATGGTGCCTTTAAGATAATTTCCAAGTCCTGAGTGCTGAACATTTAACAATAATTCATTACATGGTAATTACTTTCATTCCACTCACAATTTACTTTTCTCGCTCTAAGGTTTATTAAATGGCAAATTAATTCTTCAAACCAGATTTAACCAAAATTATTCTCCAAGAAAACAGAGCTGTAAGAAGATCAAATATTTGCAAAGTTTATTGACTTAGTGTAAACGCTGCAGTAATAGGTCCCATTTGAAAATTTGACAGTATACAGTCTCAGAATGGGATGCTTGTGTCCCTTTTAAATTGGTTCTCCTTCATTGTTTCCAAAAGCACCATTCACATACACTAACAGTTAAATCCAGCGGCTGTGTATCACTCTCTCCTGGAATACCACAGGTGTTAGGCTGGAATGGCTTTGTGGCCAGTTGGTGCTTTTGTGTTCAGGCATGAAGCCTTCTGCCCACACAATGCAAGATATAACCGCACAGCTACTGTGGTGTGTAATAGGACACACGTCTTTTGTGCTTCCATTGAGAGCAGTGAATGGACAGAGCATGGGAAACAGAGGAAAACTCACTCTCCGAGCCCGACAGGGATAAAAGCTCCTGAGGCCACTGACTTACACCCCGTGAGCATAGATTACTGAGAGAGAGATATCACACAATAGCATATTTTACTTATATGTCATGTTTTTTAAAAACCCTCTTTCATGTGGAAGCAGTAAATGTTTTTGTGCGAACCTCACTTAAGATTCTGCCAGCTCTGAGAATCACTGACTGTTGGGTTCTGTGAGCAATGAGACAACAATCTTGGTTCTGTTTACCTGGGGTAATCATTTGAACATCCTGAGATCTTTATTGTTTCAGAATGACCTAATTTAAGTGCCCAGTCACAGGAACCTCAAACACAACAATTTTCTATAAATACATAATAAACAACGCAATCAAACCAAGACGATATCAGTAAATAACAAAATGAAATAACAGTGTGAATATAAATAAAAAAGCATATCTTAAATCAAGAGACATTAACAGAGTGCTCTCAGGAGAGATTATGCAACCTTAACCTCATTATCCTGCAGCACTGACTGTATAAAATAGTCCTTTAGATCTTTAAAGAAACTGTCAGTTTGTTCTCTCCTTTCGGACTTGTGCAGAGGAACAGTTACAGATGGAGCGAATTCTTTCCCAAAGTTTGTGTTTATCTCTCTCTTTTTAGTGAATATTTCTATAACTGCCTAACCCCAGGGGGTTGTTGGACTCATGAAAGGGAATTAGCATCTAAGAGGGCACACTTCTTTTGTTCAGTGAGAATTTTCTCAATGGACAAAGTGTGGGAAAGCTCAGGAGAGCAGAGTCACACTTCCAGCATCATTTACAGCCTCAATCCCAGCAGCAGCAGATGTTTGGCAGCACGCAGAGGATAAAGAGAAAAATACTCAATATCTCACTTTCAGCTGGATTGTGAGCGAAATTCATTATTCTGAGGTAAATTAGTTCAGAGATTGGAGAATATATTTGATTATTTCAAAATGAAATGGCCAAATGTAGTAAGAAAAACACTGACTAATAACTAGAGGCACTCCTTGAATGCAAACCTCCGCCAAGGCAGCACAGTGCAAATTTTGGTGAGTGGGAGCAAACTTCAGTCATCGCGTGTCATAGGATTTCAAGATGGCTGCCATGGCGGCCATATTGTTTGACTGATAGCGGTCAAAATCAGTAGGGTCCATCCCTGATGCAATAGTGACCCACCCACAAAATTTCAGATATCTATTCATTTTTTTGAATTATGTTTTTCACAAACAAACAGACAAACAAACGGCACCGATCACATAACCTCCTGCTAACTTCGTTTGGCGGAGGTAACAATGCCCTCACATTACTAATTTTAATCCATATTTATGTTTGAAGTTGTACATTCAGGTGACGCAGAGGTGAAGCTGGATCATTTCGGTAGTTTTTCCCTCCAGATGGACTCTGTTATTAAGTTCTCTCTGTGCTGCAGAACAGAACCAATTAGCATCACTAATGGGCGGTTCATACTACAACGTTGTTGACTGTCTTTGTGCTGCACTTATCACAGCACTCAGGACTCAGTGTGGGAAACTGAGCAGCTCTCTCTCTATCACACACTAACGAGCAGCCTTAAGACTTGTGACATCAGCACTGCAGCAGTCAGAGTGCAAAACCACCACTTCCAGAAACCCAGAGAAACTAGAGCACTGTTTACATTCAACCCACATCAGCGCACTGCCTATTAACTTCAAGTATTTGAAGTTTTAATAAGAAAAGGAATTTTTATTTTATGAAGTGCCCATCATGGAATGCTGAACTTCACCCACAGTAGCAACCTAATGAATCATATATTCAAGAGAGACAGTCTGTAACATTCTAAAGCAATTATAATTACACCTTCTCCAGCAGGTAATGTGTTTTCACCGGCATTTGTTTCTTTGTTCCTTTGTCAGTTATCGGGACATTTAAAAAAGTTATTGATGGAGGTCAATTAAATTTTGAGTGTTGATAGATACTGTGCCAAGGAGGAGGAGATCAACCCTCCTATTATGTTTAGGGTCAGTTTGACCTGATTAAATGTTCCAATGTCTCTAAAATAGGCATGGGCAACGCTCTGCATAAACTCTAATGGAATGCGTAACAGCTGAACTGGGGCGGTAAACAAGCCTCAGAAAACTTATTAAAAAATTATGTAAATACCATTTTCATACAAAAAGAACACCATGGTGTGATTAAAAGCAACCTTTTCAATAGGATACCCGCATTTCATACATGAACTCTGCTTATTACGGCCAACAATGCGATTTGAACAGAGCTATTATTCGCCCGTTGGATGAATGCATGATCTCAATTTGCACCGTGTTTACAAACTTTCAAGTGCACGGCGTGGCAAAAATATCCATTTTGGAGGTAGATTTCAAACAGCCCGCGTTGACGTGATATCCCAGCTACGGCCCTGATTGACTTACAGCCATCTAATTTGAGAAATTACGAGTCTATTCGTCCAAACTAGACCTCCAGGGGATGTGAAATAAGTTCAACAGAAGTTGTTGAAGTTCGTCGCGAGTTCGCCGTGACTTGTTCTCAACAATAGCAAGAAAGATGAGTGTATTTTTACTGCAAACATACATAGTTAGTTGACAGAATATCCTGTGACCCCATTTGTGAAGTTTCAGTAAAATATACCAAGGAATAAACCAGCGCTAGGCGTTCAAAACCTACCAGTGTTCTGACAAATTTTGCTACCTATCAAAATATGCCACCTCGCGAACACCGGTCACAAGATTCATTCACTTATACCCTTCAATTCGAGACTGCGAGGATGGAAATCTGAATAATCAATTAGGAAAAATTCTCGGCTTTTCGGTAATTCTGTATATCGTTTAAACATTTTGTTAATCGGATTACGAAAAGAAGACTGAAAATAAGCGCCGCTTTTTGTTTGGGTGTAAAAGCGTATTTAAAGGAGAATACATTGTATATTGATTAAGCATTGAACTCTGCATTAGTCGAACTGTTTTAATATTTGTTGATGACATTGCTTCGGCTTCCTGGAAGCAAGTACGCAAAATCTGCTGTGTAGTGAGCATTTCAGGTTCGATGTACTGAGTAATAACGCCATGAAACTTAAACTGGCCCGTCATTCTGCGAATAGTCTTACTAAACTAGTTAATCGCCTGATTGCTAATCAAGCAAAGGGGAGGTTTCTGCCTCGCCAAACTAACCTCCGACTGCACGTCACTGTGTTTTTACTATGAATTATTCACAGTAGCTCATTGAAACTATCATGGGAGGAGGGTGTATGGACATTGTAAAAAACAGTGCAAAGGTTTTTTTTTTTTATCACCACGGGTTATTGAAGGGGAACGTTTGATTCAATTAAGTAGCAGTGGGAGGGCAAACAACTGCCGGCATCAGCGACTTCACTGCATTTTATATAGTAATGGGCGAGTAACGTTAATGTTTGCCCTCCCACTGATAATTTTGACATTTTTGCAGGCCATTGATCCAAAAAAACCTTCACAGGCAACCCATTCATACCATTTTTTAATATCAATGCAAAACCTAATGTTTGTTGAACGTAATTGGGTGAAATTCAATGCATTTTCCATTAAAAAGGGCCTAGGGGGCGCTGCTGTACTTCAGAAAAGGGGTAGATGACCTTAGCATCAATTATGTCTGTTAGGGTACCCTAATGGATAATTTGGCCAATTTTTCTGAGTAGACTGCATTTTCAAAAATGCCCTCAGGCTTCACCCCCAAATTTTCACAATGGGTTTTGTTGATAAATGCCGAAATCAGCCATGTTTGGGACCCTGTGGCTCTGAGACCCTTTCCTGTAAAGGCGTTGGACTTGTGGCAAACTCTTCGTCTGTGTCTTCTGTACTTACCTGCAAAAAATCATTAGAAAGTAATAAAAACTTTTTTCTCAGCAACTCAAGAAATGTTGTCATTTTATTCATTTGTATTGCCCATGCCTAAATGCCCATGATTTTTTTTTTTAAACTTTGCAGGAAAAATACAAATTTTGCTCAAAAAAAATTTTATGCCCTGTACACATTGTAAGCATTGGGGTTGTTTGGGTCATTTGGACCCCAGGATCTACATCCCTAAATTCCGAAATGGTTGGGACGAAGTGTAAATTGTGAATAAAATCAAAATGCAATGACTTTCAGATCACGAGCCAATATGTTATTTACAATAGAACATAGATAACATTTCAAATGTTGAAACTGTGATATTTTACATTTTTATCCACAAAATGAGCTTATTTCAAATTTTCTGGCTGCAACGGGTCTCAAAAAAGATGGGACACAGGCAAAAAAAGGCTGAAAAAGCAGTTAATATAAAAGAGAATCAGCTGAAAGAACATTTAGCAAGTATTTAAGTTAACTGGCATCAGGTGTGTAACATGATTGGCTATAAAAGGGATGTCTTAGAGAGGCTGAGTCTCTCAGAAGTAAAGATGGCCAGAAGCTCTCCAACCTGTGAGGGCTTACGTAAAAAAATTGTGGAATACTTTAAAAACAATGTTCCTCAACGTCAAATTGCAAATGCTTTGAAGGTCTCATCATCGACAGTGCATAACATAATCAAAAGATTCAGAGAGAAACTGGAAAAATCTCTGTGCGTAAGGGACAAGGCCAAGACCTTTACTGGATGCCCGTGATCTTGAGACGCCACTGCATCACTCACCGGCATGATTCTGTCATTGACATTACAATGGGCCCAGGAATACTTCAGGAAAACCACTCTGCAAACACAGTCTTGCCATCCACAGATGCCACCTTTTATCATGCAAAATGAAGCCATTGTTGAGCATGATCCAAACGCCTGTTCTGTGGGCCAAGGCTCATTTAAAATGGACTGTAGCAAAGTGGCAAAGTGTCCTTCAGACGAGTCCAAATTTCACATTCTTGTTGGAAATCATGGGCGTGTGTCCTTCTGGCTAAAGAGGAGAAAGACCAATCCTGTTATCAGCGTTCAGTTCTAAAGCCAGCATCTCTGATGGTATGGGGATGCATTAGTGCATATGGTGTGGGACACTTGCATGTTTTAAAAAGCACCATGAATGCTGAAAGGTATATAAAGGTTTTATAGCAACATATGCTCCCCTTCAGATGATATCTATTCCACGGAAGGCCTTGTGTATTTCAGCAGGACAATGCAAAACCACATACTGCAGCTATTTCAACAGCATGGCTTCGTAGTAGAAGAGTCCGTGTGCTGAACTGGCCTGCCTGCAGTCCTGATCTTTCACTGATTGAGAACATTTGGCGCATAATTACGAAAAAAAGGCGTCAAAGGAGACCAAAAACTCTCCAGCAGCTGGAAGCCTGTATTAAACAAAAGGATCAAATTTCAATGGCTAAACTCAAGAAACTTGTCTCCTCAATGGCCAGACGCCTCCACTCTGTGTTAAAAAGAAGAGGGGATGTTACACCATGGTAAACAGGCCCTTGTCACAACCTTTTTGAGACCTGTAGCAGCCATCAAATTTGAAATGAGCTCATTTTGTGGATAAAATTGTAAAATTTCTCAGTTTCAACATTTGCTATGTTACCTCTGTTCTATTGTGAATAAAATACTGGCTGGTGTGATTTTCATTGCGTTTTGATTTTATTCAAAACACTTTGGCCCAACTATTTCGGAATTGGGGTTGTAAATCTCCCCACCCAAATTTGGAATGCCCAATCCGAAACTATGGACAAGACTTGTTCTTATGCACCCCCCCTATTGCCAGCTTAGGAGAGAGAGACAGTTCGGCTTTCCTCCGAAAACCAGCGCCTGTCAGCCCCTTCTTTTACACTCATTGGTGGAAACTATTGCAAGTTCAGAACAAGGGCGGAGGATCAACATGAGCAAGCTCAGAATCTCACTGGCAAGCGTCCGGCCATAACAGGATTGAGCAACGAACAAGGCAATCGTTTTTAATTTCCTTCCCAGCAGTCCTTCCCAATTTGCATTCCCTTTTGTTGTTCTGAAAAAAAGCTGCCTACCACTGCTGGTTGGTCCGACCGGGGTTTGAACCCGCGCCTTAGTAGTCACTACTGCATCGCAATTGCGGTGCCTTAACCAAGTGAGCTAACCCGGCAGCTGGGGTTGTATTATGAAACAAAACCATCATTTTGATTTTGGTTTTTGTCCTTGAGGGCATTTTTAAAATTAATTTCATTCATTTCATGTTTGGTCTCATTCATTTCGTTTGGGTCAATGCTTTGGGAATAATGGGAGGAGTTGTGTTTTTATGTACTTGGCCAATTGAATGGGCAGTAGAAAGGCATAAATGAGCTGAGAGAAGATTGGGAAACACTTTCAGTTACAAACATCTTATGTACTTTTACATTATGGGGATCAAACTGACCTCAAACCAAAAATGTTTTATTCATTTGAACATAATCGGAGGGTTAAGTGTTGGTGAAGATCCAAATCCTATTCTTGATCCAAGTTCCAAAAGACTTTCTTTGCGCAGAAAGACAGCAATGTCGAGCACCAGTGTCACGTGACACCAACACCAACATCAGCCATCAGATTACTTCTATTTACAAGTACTAACTGCCAGGATGAATCCGAATCTGGCTTCCTCCACAAACAATTATCAAAACAACAGGGGTAATGCACTCCCTGAATGCCCCTTTGTTTTTTACTTGTTTCATCCAATATCTTTACAATTCAAAGGTGAACAAAAACCGGTGCAAAAAATATAAAATCGAATACTGACAACTTATTAAAGGTCCCCAATCATGTCACCAGCAGCACAGCCAATTAGGCATTTCAAGCCATTTCAAAATATTTCCTTTGTGACATCCCAAAGGGAGAAATCACCCAGAGTAATAACAGAACTAATTAACTGGTTGGCAGAAGTATATCAGTCTTCTTGCCTCGAGCCAGTCACTTCCCCGTAAGATATCACAACAGAGCAGATTTTGGTATGACTGGTAATCACTGATTGGTAGCATGATAGGGGGGCTTTAAATAATGAAAGTATCCTTTTTTTCAAAACATCTATGAACACAACATTTCTGTCTGAAGCACAGTATCATTAAACTGAGCCATTCGTCTGACTAAACACTCTATAAGGTTAAGACTTTATATTTGTCAGTCCCACACGTGCACTTTATAAAGACGAGCATGTCTCTGTCTCTGTCATTGACCCCAACATCAGACAGCAGATTTGCTCTCTTTACAGGGTCAGCACTTTCCCAGATTCACACAGTGCTCTATGAGTCAGTCTCCATCACCCTCCCCTCCACCTGTTCCCCTGAGACCTGCTCATTGTCCCCCTGCAGTAAGCACTTCATTCAGCATGTGGCAGCTCTGCATTCCTCATTGTGCTCCCCAGCTCTGCCATTGGCTGCACACTGTGAGAAACTCCAAAAAGACCCAGACCCACACATTCATATGGAGATTACACACTATAAATAAGAGAAAGGGGTCCAGCACAGTTCAGACTGCCTCCACACACAGATACAATCATGGCACCTACAGTCACTGCAGCTATCAGCTATTCCAAGGAGCACCTGACTCTGGCTAACAAGGTAAATACAGGACTTTACACTTCACAAAAATTACTTTAATTGCTTCATGTTCGCTTCACTTTGCATGAGTCTCTTAATTAAGTGAAAAATTGTTAAAAATATTCCTGCTTTCCTCTTACAGCTGAGAAAGCCAATGGTGGAAAAAGATCTTGAGAGATCGAATCAACAGCAGCGTCGAGCAGCTCAAGTCTCTCCTGAGCCCAGAGTTCCTTAGCCAGAATTCCAGCTACAAGCAGGAGAAAGCCGACATCCTGGAGATGACAGTTTGCTTCCTGAGACGGCAGCCCCAGCAGCAGTCAGCTAAGAGCGCATCCTGCGCTTCAGCTGTCAGTCAGGGCTACTCCAGGTGTGTGCAAGAGGCTGTCAGCTTCCTGTCCCACTATGAAGTGAAGACACCGTCCCATAGAACACTGCTGAGCCATTTCCAGAACCAGCGACCTACCTCTGACAAGGGCAAGCTTCAGTTTGCACTGCCTCAGCCGAGCTCTCCAGCATACAACACCAGCAACAAAGAAGAGAATCCAGCCAGCTGCGCCCTCTGGAGGCCCTGGTAGAGTCCTGCAGACTGTGTCCAATATTGTCAGACCCACAGAACTGAGTATGTCTGTTGAAGACAGACATGGACAGTGATTCTCAAGATATAGGAAGAGATCTTCCTCTTCTGCATTTGCAGGATGTTGAAAAAGTTTTATTTCATTGAGAGAAAGCAGAAAAGACTTCATGATATTTGTCAATAATTGATGAATGCTCAATAACTTTATTATTTCTTGTTAAATGGGTAAGGTTAGCTTTATGGAATTTCCCATGTTTTCAAAGTTATTTAATAATGACTGAAGAAAATTTTGTTTCATGTTGAGACTTAATATGAGATTGAGATGAACCCCATTATAAAGTTTGTTGTTGGATTCATTGATCAAGAAATCCTTCTGTGAGGGCAATTATGTAGGAAATATCAGCTATGAAGTAGTGTTACTGCATGTGAAAAAGGAACTTCTGTGAAGACAAAATGTGATGTTATCCCATCAGAAATGCTTCTTATAAAAGAATTATTCCACATCTGGAGTAAGAGCACTGGCATAAATGCCTGTTAAGATTCCTTTTTAGGAAGTTTTATGTCATATTATTTCAGGATATGAACCAGTGCATTAGAATGAATGCTCATTACTGAGTAGGAGTTGTTCAAGTTTTGAAACTTTAAACCGTATGTTATCGTTACAAAGATGCTTATAAGATGTACAGCTGTGCTGTGAGCTGTCTTGTGTCATGAAGAGGTTCTCAAGATGGCACTGATCTGTTTCACTCTAGGAGTGCTTTCTATGAATGAATAAATTGAGAGAAAATGTGTCTGTTGGCTCGTTGCCTCTTTCCTAATTTCATGAAGGGAACACTACAAGAATGTAGAAATCAGTCAGTGTTATAGATTATCAATCCACACATTTTTGGGTTGAACATCAATAGCATGATATCTTGTTTCACTTTAATTGCCTTCGCTATTAGACCTATAGTGCGCTTCTGATCATGATGTGCAACTTTGTACCACCAGCATCATCAAGTCCATAAGCCAAGGAATGACATTCTAAACACAATATTATGTAATTACTACTTGTTGTTATTACTTAACTGTATTTTTAAATTTTTCAGGCACATTGGTAGGTAGGTATGTATGTTGATAGACCAAAGCGTAAATAGTGATTCATAATTGGTTTTAAATAAAATCCCAGGTAAAAGTTAATTTCACTAAAACAATGGTGCCTTTAAGATAACTTCTGACTCCTGAGTGCTGAGCATTTAACAGAAATTCATTACATGGTAATTACTTTGATTCCACTCACAATTTACTTTTCTCGCTCTAAGATTTATTAAATGGCATATTCATTCTTTGAACCATATTTAACCAAAATTATGATCAATGAAAATGGAGCTTTAAGGAGCTCATGTATGTGCAAAGTTTTATAGACAGGGCCTGATCTACTAAGATCCCAGATAAAGGGCGCTAAATTGCGTGCTCATGGTAACATTTTGCACGTTTGGTTTGCTTACATTTTGCAGGTGATCTACTATGAGTAATTGCCTAAATGACTGCTGGTGCAAACAGCATTATTTAAATGAGGACTTTGCGTGCTGCTGCCATTTCCACCATAGACAGTTTGGAGGAAAAGGAGGAACGGAAACGTAAAATGAAATTCAACTCGATGGAGTTGAAGGTGCTTGTGGAGGACGCAAATACACTGTTATAAATGGACTGAATTTTACAGTTAAATTAACGCATTGTCTCCTTGTTCTTTTAACTGTAAGTAGAGTCCTGCGCGCATTTAACTGTGGTTTACAGTTAACATACACGGAGCCTGTGTTATAAACCAATTGTAAAATTACAGTTAAAATAACTGGCAAAAAAGGTGCAAGTTTAGAACAGTTCATGCTCAGTGTTTGAGGGGAGAACAATTTGCACATGAGTACAGTCTCTCCCTCCAATTACTCTTGGGAAGCGAGCAACCGCATAAAACTCATGTTTGGTTTCATTCAGTGCTTCCCGTGTGGATTGAAACTTTATGTACTGGCCCATCCTGCGCAACATGGCATCCAGTATTTGAGACAGTACACACGAGAAACTGTTTTGGGAGATCCCAGCAGTGAGAGCTACTGTACGCTGGAATGAAACAGTTGTGAGAAAATGGAGAGTAATAAGAAGTTTTGTCATTGCAGGTATGGCATGACTTCTTCTTGTGACTGGCTCCAAATCAGCTCTTATTTCATCTAACAGCTGCAAAATGGCATTGCTGGATAGGCGAAATGTCTGGATTATTCTCTCCTCTGACATCCCAAACATTGTCACTCGGATGGAAAACACCCGTTCTTGGCGTACTCGCCGCCTGTGTCTTTTCCTTGCGGCAATAATGGCAGCCATGTCTGTGTGCAATTACATGGAGCCAGTTAGTACCTACCCTTCAAAGGTATTAAATAGCAAACGCAATCACCATCACTGAAATTGCTTTCAGGCTTAATAAGTCACTATGCATGTGCTAAAATTTTGTATTTGCACTTTCTCCTCCCATATTTTGCATGCTAGGATAGGCACGCCCCTGATTACATATTCATTAGGGCCAAAAGTACTAACTGCATAGAATGTGCAAATTTAAACACTTCAAAGACGCAATCCTCAGTGCACACCCTTAGTAGATGAGATTGCAGCTTAATTTGTGGGTGATTTGGCATTTGCACACGTTTCTATACAAGCAATGCATTAGTAGATCAGGCCCTTAGTCTAAATGCTGCAGTAATAGGTCCCATTTGAAAATTTGACAGTATACAGTCTCAGAATGGGACGCTTGTGTCCCTTTTAAATTGATTCTCTTTCATTGTTTCCAAAAGCACCATTCACATACACTAACAGTAAAATTCAGTGGCTGTGTATCAATCTCACCTGGAATACCACAGGTGTTAGGCTGGAATGGCTTTGTGGCTAGTTGGTGCTTTTGTGTTCAGGCATGAAGCCTTCTGCCCACACAATGCAGGATATAACCGCACAGCTACTGTGGTGTGTAATAGGACACACGTCTTTTGTGCTTCCATTGAGCGCAGTGAATGGACAGAGTGTGGGAAACAGAGGAAAACTCACTCTCAGAGCCCGACAGGGATAAAAGCTCCTGAGGCCACAGGCTTACACCCCGTGAGCATAGATTACTGAGAGAGATATCACACAATAGCATATTTTACAAATATGTCATGTTTTTTAAAAACCTTCTTTCATGTGTAAGCAGTAAATGTTTTTGAGGGAACCTCACTTAAGATTCTGCCAGCTCTGAGAATCACTGACTGTTGGGTTCAGTGAGCAATGAGACAACAATCTTGGCTCCATTTACCCAGGGTAATAATTTGAACATCCTGAGATCTTTATTGTTTCAAAATGACCCAATTTAAGTGCCCAGTCACAGGAACCTCAAACACAACTATTTTCTATAAATACATAATAAACAACGCAATCAAACTAAGACGAGATCAGTAAATAACAAATGAAATAACTGTGTGAATATAAATAAAAAAGCATATCTTAAATCAAGAGACATTAACAGAGTGCTCTCAGGAGAGATTATGCGACCTTAACCTTATTATCCTGCAGCACTGACTGTATAAAATAGTCCTTTTGAACTCTAAAGAAACTGTCAGTTTGTTCTCTCCTTTCAGACTTGTGCAGAGGAACAGTTACAGATGGAGCGAATTCTTTCCCAATGTTTGTGTTTAGCTCTCTCTTTTTAAGGAATATTTCTATAACTGCCCTAACCCCAGGGGGTTGTTGGACTCATGAAAGGGAATTAGCATCTAAGAGGGCACACTTCTATTGTTCAGTGAGACTTTTCTCAATGGACAGAGTGTGGGAAAGCTCAGGAGAGCAGAGTCACACTTCCAGCATCATTTACAGCCTCAGTCCCAGCAGCAGCTGGTGTTTGGCAGCACGCAGAGGATAAAGAGAAAAATACTCAGTATCTCACTTTCAGCTGGATTGTGAGCGAAATTCATTATTCTGAGGTAAATTAGTTCAGAGATTGTAGAATATATTTGACTATTTCAAATGAAATGGCTAAATGTAGTAAGAAAAACAATGACAAATAACAATGAACTCACATTACTCATTTTAATGCATATTTATGTTTGAAGTTATACAACCCCAATTCCAAAATAGTTGGGACGAAGTGTAAATTGTGAATAAAATCAAAATGCAATGACTTTCAGATCATGAGCCAATATGTTCTTTACAATAGAACATAGATAACATTTCAAATGTTGAAACTGAGATATTTTACATTTTTATCCACAATATGAGCTTATTTCAAATTTTCTGGCTGCAACAGGTCTCAAAAAAGTTGGGACAAAGGCAAAAAAGGGCTGAAAAAGCAATAAATATATAAGAGAATCAGCTGAAAGAACATTTAGCAAGTAATTAAGTTAACTGGCATCAGGTATGTAACATGATTAGCTATAAAAGGGATGTCTTGGAGAGGCTGAGTCTCTCAAAAGTAAAGATGGCCAGAGGCTCTCCAACCTGTGAAGGCTTATGAAAAAAAAATTGCGGAGTACTTTAAAAACAATGTTCCTCAATGTGAAATTGCAAAGGCTTTGAAGGTCTCATCATCGACAGCGCATAACATCATCAAAAGATTCAGAGAAACTGGAAAAATCTCTGTGCTTAAGGACAAGGCCGAAGACCTTTACTGGATGCCTGTGATCTTCGGGCCCTCAGAAGCCACTGCATCACTCACCGCCATGATTCTGTCATTGACATTACTAAATGGGCACAGGAATACTTCAGGAAACCACTGTCTGTAAACACAGTCTGCCGTGCCATCTACAGATGCCACCTAAAACTCTGTCATGCAAAAAGGAAGCCATTGTTGAGCATGATCCAGAAGCGCCGCCGTGTTCTGTGGGCCAAGGCTCATTTAAAATGGACTGTAGCAAAGTGGCAAAGTGTCCTGTGGTCAGACGAGTCCCAATTTCACATTCTTGTTGGAAATCATGGGCGTCGTGTCCTCCTGGCTAAAGAGGAGGAAAGACCACCCCTCCTGTTATCAGCATTCAGTTCAAAAGCCAGCATCTCTGATGGTATGGGGATGCATTAGTGCATATAGTGTGGGACACTTGCATGTTTTAAAAAGCACCATGAATGCTGAAAGGTATATAAAGGTTTTAGAACAACATATGCTCCCCTCCAGATGACATCTATTCCACGGAAGGCCTTGTGTATTTCAGCAGGACAATGCAAAATCACATACTGCAGCTATTACAACAGCATGGCTTCGCAGTAGAAGAGTCCATGTGCTGAACTGGCCTGCCTGCAGTCCTGATCTTTCACCAATTGAGAACATTTGGCACGTAATAAAACGAAAAGACGTCAAAGGAGACCCAAAACTCTCCAGCTGCTGGAAGCCTGCATTAAACAAGAGTGGGATCAAATTCAAATGGCTGAACTCAAGAAACGTGTCTCCTCAATGCCCAGACTCCTCCACTCTGTGTTAAAAAGAAGAGGGGATGTTACACCATGGTAAACAGGCCCCTGTCCCAACTTTTTGAGACCTGTAGCAGCCTTCAAATTTGAAATGAGCTAATTTTTTGGATAAAATTGTAAAATTGCTCAGTTTCAACATTTGCTATGTTATCTCTGTTCTATTGTGAATAAAATACTTGCTGGTGTGATTTGAAAGTCATTGCGTTTTGATTTTATTCACAATTTACACTTTATCCCAACTATTTCGGAATAGGGGCTGTACATTCAGGTGACGAAGAGGTCGCACAGGATCGACTCAGTAGTTTTTCACCAGTTTTGCACCACGTCACCAGGTGCACAGCCAATTAGGCATTTCAAACCATTTCAAAATCTTTCCTTTGTGACATCCCAAAGGGAGAAATCACCCAGAGTAATAACAGAACTAATTAATTGGTTGGCAGAAGTATATCAGTCTTCTTGCCTTGAGCCAGTCACCTCCCCATAAGATATCACAACAGAGCAGATTTTGATATGACCGGTAATCACTGATCGGTAACATGATAGGGGGGCTTTAAATAATGAAAGTGTCCTTTTTTTCAAAACATCTATGAACACAACATTTCCATCTGAAGCACAGTATCATTAAACTGAGCCATTCGTCTGACTAAACACTCTATAAGGTGAAGACTTTATATTTGTCAGTCCCACACGTGTACTTTATAAAGAAGAGCATGTCTCTGTGTCTGTCATTAACCCCAACATCAGACAGCAGATTTGCTCTCTTTACAGGGTCAGCACTTTCCCAGATTCACACAGTGCTCTGTGAGTCAGTGTCCATCACCCTCCCCTCCACCTGTTCCCCTGAGACCTGCTCATTGTCCCCCTGCAGTAAGCACTTCATTCAGCATGTGGCAGCTCTGCATTCCTCATTGTGCTCTCCAGCTCTGCCATTGGCTGCTCACTGTGAGAAACTCCAAAAAGACCCAGACCCACACATTCATATGGAGATTACATACTATAAATAGAAGAGAGGGGTCCAGCACATCTCAGACTGCCTCCACACACAGATACAATCATGGCACCTAGTCACTGCAGCTATCAGCTATTCCAAGGAGCACCTGACTCTGGCTAACAAGGTAAATACAGGACTTTACACTTCACAAAAATCACTTTAATTGCTTCATGGTCGCTTTACCATGCATGAGCGTCTTAATCAAGTGAAAGATTGTTAAAATTATTCCTGTTTTCCTCATGCAGCTGAGAAAACCAATGGTGGAGAAGATGCGCAGAGATCGAATCAACAGCAGCGTCGAGCAGCTCAAGTCTCTCCTGGGCCCAGAGTTCCTCAGCCAGAATTCCAGCTACAAGCAAGAGAAAGCCGCCATCCTGGAGATGACAGTTTGCTTCCTGAAACAGCAGCATCAGCAGCAGTCAGCTAAGAGCACATCCTGCGCTTCAGCTGTCAGTCAGGGCTACTCCAGGTGTGTGCAAGAGGCTGTCACCTTCCTGTCCTGCAATGAAGTGAAGACACCGTCCCAGAGAAGAATGCTGAGCCATTTCCAGAACCTGCAGCCTTCCTCTGACAAAAGTGAGATTCAGTCAGCACTGCCTCAGTTAAGCTCCTCAGCACAGGACAGCAGCAGCAAAGAAGAGACTCCAGCCTGCAGCGCCCTCGGGAGGCCCTGGTAGAGTCCTGCAGACTGTGTCCAATACTTTCAGACCCACAGAACAGATCATGCCAGTTGAAGAAAGACGTGGACAGTGATTCTCTGGATGTTGGAAGTGTTCTTCCTCTTCTGCATTTGCAGGATATTGAAAAAGTTTTGCTTTCATTGAGAGAAAGTGCAATTGGACTTCAAGATATTTGCCAATAACTCGTGAAGGGTAATTTCTCTTCTATTTATTGGAAATGCTAGCTTCATGGAAAATATTCATGTTTCTGAAGTTATTATATAATGAGCAAGGAATATTTTGTCTTATATTAGGACATTATATGTGAATGAGGTGAACCTTCAACCCAAATTGGGCATCATCTCATGGTTTTGATGTTGGGTTTATCCAACGAAAAATCCTTCCATGAAGACTATTATTTTAGAGATTACTGTTGTAATTTAATTTTATTACATGTAAAAATGTTTATTGCATGTAAACTTCTATTAAGACAAAATGTGATGTTGCAGCATCATAATTCTTCATATAAAAGTATTACTCCACATCTGGAGTAAGAGTGCTGGCATAAATGCCTGTTACAATTCCTGCCTGGGAAGATTTATGTTTTATTGTTTCAGGATATAAAGCTGCTGTCTAAAAATGAATACTAATGTCTGACTAAGATATTGTGGAAGTATTGGTGTTTAAACCATCTGTTGTCTTTTATGAAGATGACTTTAAAATGTGCAGCTGTGCTGGGAGCTGTCTGGTGTCATAAAGAGGGAGGGCTTTTGTTTCACTCAATGAGGGCAAATGATTTGTTTCACTCAATGAGTGATTTCTACAAATGAATAAATTAAGGGGAAGTGTATCTATTGGCTCTTTACATCATTCATTATTTCACAAAGTGTACTCTATAAGAATGCAAAAATCAATCAGCATAATGGATTTTCTGCACCTGAAAGCGATGTAGAACTCTGCCTGCATCAGAAAGTCTGTTGGCTGAACCATCAAATTCCCAAACCAATATTTTGTAATTGTATTGATTCATTCTAAGCTTGTAATATTTGTACTTGCAGTAATTATGTCAATGAATTATTTAAGTTCTCAGACACATAGGTTGGAAGGTATGTTGACAGATAAAAAACGGAAATCACAACATCTGATTGAAGTAAAATTCATGTTAAAAGGTATTTTTGCCATGATGCTCTCCTCTCACCTTTAAAATTAATTCTAATGGTCAAACATGCAACAATATTGCATTATATTATAATTTGTTTTTACTCACAATTTATTAATCCCACATCAATATTTATGAAATGGCATGTTAATCACTTTCAAACAGATTTAAAAAATAATAATAAATGAAAATTCCGGGAAGATGGAGATCTGAAGGGCTCATGACAGTAATGAGAGTAAAATTTTTTTTATGAAAGTGCTAGACATTTCATCTACAAATGTTGGTTTCATGCGTCCTATTTGAAAATTTCAAAGCAACTGGCATCTCGGCATGGGATGTGACATGCGTAACAGAATAGAGGTAAATGCAGAATATGGAAGCCTTAGCGTAAATTTGATAGGCCACAGAGTCAAGCAGCTCTGATAGAGCAGCTGCATCAACCTGCTGGAGAATCAAGTGAGTGCACATGACTGTCACCTGACCTCATTGTCAGACGATTTCTTGACTGGTAATATGCAGGTTTATTTAAGATTGTATCCTGAGGAGTAGCTCCTCGCACTGCTCGTTTGGCAAACAGACCCACCTGCTACAAGGTTTGTAGTTTTCGTTCTCGCTACAAACTTTTATAATGATGCACACTTCGGTCACTGCGTTTATTGCAGTTGATTCGGCTCATGGTTGTAGATTGATTTTATGCACGCACACGCTGCCCACACTGGAACTGCTCAGCAAAGCTTACTTGTCTTTGAACGTTGCTAGCTAATAGTAACAAAAAATTGCCCATGCGGCTACAGAAGAAACTTTTTGAAATTGGTGTGTCATCTGTCGTTAAACCTTAAATCAAGAGCAGCGGGTGCTACTCTGCTTGCTGCCACAAACTGACTATTTCTGTTCACGTTTAGCTTGGCAGTATTCCTATCTTCAGCAAAAAAAATATCACTGTGGTAAGAAATAACGACCTGCATCGCCTATGGCAAATTGCCACAGTCTTTCATGAAGGGAAGTGAGCTGGAGTTCAAATGTTAAATCCAATTGCCTTGAGGCAATTCAGCATTTGTTCTATTCGCAGCGCTATGAGCAACAGTAATGTTATGTTTTGAGAAGTTAAAGGAATAGACAACGGAATTTCAAAATACAGTTTGGAAGATAGATCATTTCATAAACTAACGATTCATGCGAACGTTAGAACATATTGTGGCCTCCCAGCCTGATCTCGCGTGGGCAGTGTGGACAGAAGTAGGGAAATGTTACCAGACACAGAATTTAGAACAAAAAACAGCCTTTTATTAGGCACTCCTTTCAATTACATGCGCCCGTTGGGCTCTGTAAGGAACCCGCACTGAGACTTGGGGTTCCGGGAAGTCAGGGGTCCCGCACGGCCGGTCCACTGGCTCTAGGACAGGGGTCCACCTCAGCGCCTGCTCTGTATCCCCAAGGTGCTGGAGGCTGGGTAAAGAAAGCACAGGATTAATGGTTGCAACTTCATCAGAGGGCAGGAGAGCACCCAAACACTTCCTCTGTCTGCTACAGACTGCTCCTTCTCCACTGCAGCAACCCAATTTTATGCCCCACACTGATGGCAACTTGATGTCCTCCAGGTGTGTGCACTCTTCCACCCTCCTCTGGAATGTGGCGCTGTCCGTGGTGCTGCGCCTGTGCTGCAGTTTCTGTCCTGGGTGCTGAATCCCTGGACCTTATCCTGCTGGTGCCACGCCTTTTCCTGCATGTTCCCGCTCATGTGGGACATCAGCTGAAAGGCGGGGCTGCTACAATATACAACTAAGCTATCCATCTCCGAAAGTCGGTTCTGAAGCAGAATTGACGATTTCATAGATACCGCCATTGAAAATATTTCAACCAATCAGAAGAATCCTGCGGAGATGCTCTGACGTCACATGGGCGCAGCACGTTGAAGCTATACATGGCGAGTGAGACTGCACAAGCATTGGGATAGTTGTTAAATTACTCACTGTTGTCACCATTTTTCTGTGCCAAAGGACACTGTTAGTCACGAACAGACCCTTCTATTCGTGAAAATATTCAAGAAGGCTGTTTGAAGGCCGAGAGAGAGAGAACAATATGCCTGTGTGTAGGCCTACAGCGGTTGGTTGTAGCTACATGCAGGACTGGTTCAGGTCAGCAGCATGACTGCACGTTCTATGCTGTCGTGCAAAGGCAAAACACCGTAACATCACATTTGGTCGAAAATGAGTTATTATCATTTTGGGGGTATCAAAGACCTCCTTTATCATGTGGATGAATATTTTGAGTCAATTTCATTGTTTTTATGAAAAAATCAAGGTCTGTGTCAACACTAACTCCGTAAAATTCCACCAGAAACCATGACAGAACGCTGAAACTGCGGATACTATGCTTAGCCTTTGTTTTGGGACGCTGACGTTGAGTTAAGGTACTCTGGCTTTGTTTAGCTGTGCATCAAAGCTTTGTTACTGTACAACCCTGAAGTTACAGTCAGTGATAGTTGGTGCACACTCGCCACGTCTCACTCACACACCTCCATGTCAGCTAGCCTGCCTGTCATCAGGCCCATAAACAATTAAATGCACATCCTACCTTTTCTTGTAAACCGATAAAGCGAGTCCTACCTAACGTCCATCATTTGTTGCAAAGCAAATCGAACACACATTCTGCCTGTAAAACCCTTTCTTTGGTTCATTGTGTCTTAGTTAAGCTGCTTTCACATTGGACGCGAAACAAATTTTTCGCACGACAGATTACATCCAAAGTCAATGCAAAGTCGCGAATGCAGGCGAAACGCGTGTTTTCGCGTCTTTGCATTGACTTTGAATTAAAAATAATTTCTTTATTTATTCATTCTGTATAATGCAACGTGACTTATCTGCTGGCATTCTGTTTCTGGTGCCGCACACCAAACTGGAGCTATTCTCTATCATGAAGATGTAACGTCACCACAGCTCTGTTTAGCAACAATTAAATGTATCTAATTCATTCAAAACAAATGTCATTGATGGTTAGGCCTTAGGTAAGTGCTCTTCTAATGGTTTTGTGTACAAAAAACAGCAACCAAATATTTAATTTATGCAAGTTCACGGTAGAAGACCAAATGCGCCAACAGAAGAGTAATGAAGAGTGGAGATTCACCCTTGCGCCCATGTGACGTCACGCATCGCCCTTCCGGGAGGCAAAATGGCAGCTCAGTAGTGGCCTTAGGACTGCCACTCAAAAACGCTCGCAACTTTCTCATGAATGGTCTAGTATGCCTGAAATTTTTCTCATGGGCTCTCAATATTATAAGCTATCAACCTATGCATGTTCTTAAATTCCGTTGTCTATACCTTTAACCAAGCAGCCATTCTCCATTTTTTTTTTTATAAGAGATGATCACCAGTTCTTTCCCACAGTCGGGGAAGGTGATCTGATTGGGAGGCCAAGCACAAGCGCATCGAAAGGTAATATTAACCACAGCACTGAGCGAGCTCACAGCTTCTATAAAGACCTATTGCCACCCTTATTTCAAGTTTGGTTCAGGCCAGCTCGTGGGCTGAGAATTAACTGGACCTATCTCCACTTTTTACTAAATGAAGAAAATGGGATGTGAAATTTTGCTGCATCATAATTTCTTACTCCAAGTATACTTTTCAGACATTTATATTCAGGGGAGTTATTTGGACTGAAAGGTATAATATCATGCTGTTATACCTTTAGTAGAATGATTTTGGAAAGGGGATCTAGGAAAATGTAAATGGAGATAGACCTTTGTAATTTTCAAAATATCATAAATTTTGTAGGTATATGGTTCTATCTCCTAGATAGCTCCTTGTATTTCCAGAAATGTTTAGCCACAAAGTTCTGGCTTGCCTTGTGTTTTTTTAAAAAAAGAACACAACAATGTGACTCCACCCAAATCTGCAAATTACATGTTCATGGTAAAAGGTAATACAGAATTTGAAAGAAAAACAGAGTATCTGACAATAATGTAGAATCTGGAAATATAAGTGACAAATGGCTGATAAGCTCGGTCCAGAGCCATGCCAGATAGCAATAAAGCTTTTGTGGACTTCCTCCCCAAAATGCTTGCTAAGGTGTTAACGGTCTTACTGTTCCTCTGTATGGGGGGGGTTGTTAGAGGGCTCTGGCTGACACAATGCCCCTGTGCGAATCATATTACTGGCCTAATTCTTGAGTTAAAGTCCAGTTATATTAATCTGTTTAAAATGATCTAAACCCCTGAGAACTGCATAATATGCTTATATGTTCAATATTCTGCAAAGAAATCCCTTCTGGACGTATAACCCAATTTACCTATATATTAATTCATCTTAAGACTTTTTCATGACAACTGCATCATATTAGTACATATTCATATCATGTTTGGTCTTGTTATTCTCGGGAGAATCCAGGGAGTTGAGTGGAGTATGTTTCATTCCCATTGGAATTATGGTTCATTCCCTTTTGGAAACTCCTGAGAATTTGGCCAGAATCCTCTCTGGTAATCACCCTATTCTCCTCTCTCTGCTGAAGTGTTTTATTACATCCTCCCAATGGTGGAAACCCAAAACCGGATTCGACCCCCCCCTCCAGGTGTTTATGGCCATGCCGCCTGGATCAAAGGCGTGATTTGGCTTAAAGCAAAGAGAAACAATCCATTCTGGGAAGATCGTATCCGATCTGTCCCTCGTCACGTAAGTGCGTGAGCAGCCATTCCCTATGCCGTATGTAGCCAATCTATATAGTCAGGAAGATCGTGATCCGATCTCTCCCGCCAAGACGTAAGTGTGTGAGTAGACTCTCTAGCTATGGCGGATCGTCTCTGATTTCGCATTCACCCAACTCTGTGTGTGTAGCTGTCGCCAGGTATGCCTTTTACATTGGTCTAAATTCGTGGTAACTGATATTTGGTCTGTCGATTTAAGCTCTTGCCTACCTGGTGAATAAATTATTGTTATTCCTTTAAACTTGCGTGGTCTCTGTGACTCTTAATCCTTTTATTCTTTCTAGCAGCGTTGACGGGATCCCTAGGGGTATAATCCCGACCGAGGTACGACTGGCCAGCGGCCTGGTCTGGAGATTGGTTTTATTAAGTTGGAGAGACAACCATGATCTACTTACATAAAGGGTTTATGTATTGCGGTTCTGGGATTTTAGCCTAAAGGAAACCCATGGACGAAAAAGTCGGTTATCTGTTAAAATTCCCTGAAGGAACCCATGGGCATGCATAGATCTGGGTTCGCTGTATTCACGCCAAAAGATGCTGTTGCAGTGATGGCTGACTTCCAACCTCTAATCTAATCAACGAACCTAGGATCCGGTAACAGTACTAAAAACCCGGGAGTTCATGTTAGCGACAGCGGTAGTCTCCTAAGAGTTCGAGGTGTAGTCACTTCGAGACCCACGCAGGTTTCTCTAGATTATGGATTCTAATTCTAATTCTAATTGGAGTCAGATATTTAACGAGGGTATAACTAAATTCATTTTTATAAATTTATTATGGAGTCAGATTAATTGTAACCGTTGTGCTTTTTGTGCCCGTCCTTGAACGGAGAAAATAGATCCATTTTATTGCCATTCACACCAGCCAGGAGGTCACGCGTGCTAATACCAGCCAAAAGAACACGTTGAACCTTCGCCCTACAATTTCTGTCGTTGGTTATTGTTTTGTGGGTTTTACAATAATAATCACAGAAAATGGGCAGCTGCGTCCTGTCTGAAAATAAATAGGAAACAAATCTTGTAACACTGTAATGAGCTACGGAGTCTCGAGGGTGTTCAGTGTCAACTGCTGCTATCTCTATAGCCAGTACAAGTTCATCTGAGTACATTTAATGCAGACATAATGCACACAACATAGTAAACAAACTCTGGCCTTGGGCTTGGTTTCAACGAGTACTATGTCCATATTGTACTTGTTCATGTGCATACACATGCATCTTGCAATGCATAAAATATAAGATTGAAAATCAAGTAGTACTATCTTAAATAACTCCCTGGAATAAGACAACCCTTAAGAAAAATTACCACAAAATACTAGAGTAAAAATACTATAGCTTTCTATAGTAACTATGGTATTTTTGCGGAATTAATATAGATATACTATAGATATACTATAGTAACTCTGAGTTTCAAGGGGACCTATTATGCTATAGTTCCAAGGTTATATTTTGATCTTGGACTCCCCTAGAGTATTCTTGATCATTCAAAGCCCAAACAGGGTCCTTATTTAGCTCATACTGCCATCCTCAAAAAACCCCATTTGTAGTCCATTGTAGTCTCTGCCTGAAACGCCTCATTGGGGTGGCTCTTCCGCTATGGCCCCCACTCCCCGTGTACCCACTTTCCTCTGACTGGCCAGCTGTGTGGAGGGCGGAGTTGGGCAGGACGAGGCTGCAGAATGCAGTTTTCCGGGTCTGGCTCCCCAGAGTGAAACGCGAGACACGTCTGCAATCTGATAAGGAAGCGGCGGGCAAATTCCGCAATCTAAAGTTATACTTGAATATAGATCTAATGAAATGAACTTGTTCTTACAAACGCAGCGGCGAAAGTGGAGGACGCAGTGCGAAAATCTGGCAGCTCGAGCTCAAATTTGCTATCGGCTACAGTTTGCTATGGCGACAGTGATGAGTACAGCGGTTTTTCTACTTTATAGCTAGGATGCAGGGAAAGCTAGAATCCATCCCATATAGACACATTTGTAGAACGGGTCGACATACCCACGTGTACAGTGCCTGACAAAAGTCTTGTCACTTATCCAAGTTGTAGGAACAACAAATAATAACCTGACTTGTAGTTGATCAATTGGAATCAAAAATGGCTTATATGAAAGGCAAAGCCCTCTAGATTATGCGAAATATACCAAAATAGAGTTTTGTGTCATTGATTGAGTTTTATAATTTAATTTGTACAGAAAGGTCAGATTTTGCATGGGCAAAAGTCTTGTCGCATTGAAAAAAAATGTGGAAATTATACATACACTTTATTTTGAATACACAAATACGCCACTATAATATCAGAACATAAAGCCATGGTGCCTTGGAAAAAAGAATTAATATTGCGTGTGACTCTCATGAGCTTGGAGGACTGCATCCATACGTCTTGGCAATGACTGAGATAACTTGATGATGAAATCATCTGGAATGGCATAGAAAGCAGTCTTGCAGGACTCCCAGAGTTCATCAAGATTCTATGGTTTCATCTTCCAAGCCTCCTCCCTCATCTTACCCCTGTAATGCTCAATAATTGTTCATGTCAGGTGACTGGGTTGGCCAATCCTGGAGTACCTTCACCTTCTTCGCTTTCAGGAACTGTGACATGGAGGCAGAAGAATGAGAAGGAGCAGCAGTATAAGTAGGGCAGCAAGAACTTCTTGATATTTCAGGCTGTTGATGTTGCCATCCACTCTGCAGATCTTTCTCACACCCCCATGCTGGATGTAACAACAAACCATGATTTTTCCTCCACCAAACATGATTGTTTTCTGGGAGAATCTTGGGTCCATAAGGGTTCCAACAGGTCTTGTACGGCGACTGGCATGCAGTTCAATGGATGATTCACTAGAAAAATAAACTTTCAGCCACTTTTCCAGTATCAATCCTTTCTGCGAGCTGTGGGCCTTGGCAAATGCAATGCAGGTTTTATGTTTTCTGTTTAATGCAGACTTCTGTGTACTAATTTGGCTATGAAAACCACTTTGAGAGAGAATTTGACAAACTCTTCTTGTAGATACCAGGATTTTTGGTGACATTTCCTCATGTAGCTTCACTGTAGTTGAAGAAGGGCTAGCCTTGTACAGTTGAAGCAACAAACGGTCCTTTCAAACAGTTGTCATACCGGGGTCTGTCTGACCTGCACTTGCCATGAACGTCACCAGTTTCTTCAAATCTTTTTCTCATCCCCTCCACTTGACATTTGGATACATTAAAGATGTCTGCCACCTCAGCAGCAGACTCAGTCTTCAGGCTCTTGATGATCAGCACTTTGGTCTGTGGTTGAATCTTTGGTATGTTGTCAGAGGTCTAGTTGCACCTCATATGAAAGTCTGGTGTGCTGGGGTTATTTCTATACACATCTGGGAATATGTTAATTACAGTATTTGTCATAGGTTAAACTCTAATCTGCGATTTGTTGCATCATCTGAAGAGACGACAAGACTTTTGTCCTAGCAAAAACAGATGTTATGGGCTTAGCCAAGCTGTGAACATCAGAACACTTTTTGACGGTTTCATTTTGCACCAAATTATTAATGTGAAAGCCCTTGACATTAAAATGGACCATTTACTGTAACAATTGATTGGTTAGAAATAAAGTTATATGCTATTTTTAGTTACTATGTCCTTATGCGACAAGACTTTTGTCAGGCACTGTAGACCGGAGACCGTAGAAATCCAGTGGGCCTGAGTTTAGAGGGAAACATAGACAGTGAGGAGCAGCTAAAAGTGGACCAACAGCTTATGGACTGCTTCAGTGTGTATTATAAGGACCTGCTGGTTCGTGTGCATAACTGTGGTGTGTCATTAGCGTGGAGAAACGAACAGCTTCTGCGCTGGTATATGACGCCGGGGCGAAAGCTCCAGGCTAAACGGCCTTTTTGGAAATTGCCCATGGCAATGGTTTACTTATTGCATCGGAATGACAAGCGTTTCCTCGCAGAGAATGGGCGCGTTATGGATAGTGTGCGAGAGCTAGCTAGAGCTCCGGTTATGTTATGAGCATAATACAGGTTTTACAGACCGTAAGTTCTGTTTGCGTGAACCGTTGCTTATGTGGAGCTAGCGAATCGATCACTTTTACAGGAAAGAATTTAATATTCAGTCGCCGATTTAATATTCAATCGATAGCAATGCAGAGAAATCGTTTGTGATACCAGACACGTTATAGCCTGTGCTTTTCCCTATTGCTTTCACCGGTAGCATCAGAGAGCTTGCCCAGACATTGGAGAAGTATCAGGCTGACCCCGGTTATGGATAAGTAAAGCGATCGTTTCACAAGCACCCAAAAACGCGCCCCAAGCTTTGCAAAACCTACGTCTGGTCTAACTGCACCTCTCCGGTTAGCTTCAACTGCAGTGGCTACAATCAGGCAACGTTATGATGAAACTGCCACATTGATGCTTACCGAAGTAACACAAGCATACCGATCAGAATCGCTGCATATAAGTTAACCAGGAGCATTTTTAATTAGCAGAGCAGGGGAACTAACATGCAGTAGCTGATAAGCGGTCATGACTTTGAATTAATCTGTTTCGCGAAAAATTAGTTTCGCGTCCGGTGTGAAAGCTGCTTAACGCGCCCATAACGCGTGTATTCGCCTCTTTGCATTGACTTTGAATGTAACCTGCCGCTCGAAAAATTAGTTTTGTGTCCGGTGTGAAAACTGCTTAACGCGCCCATAACGCGTGTATTCACGTCTTTGCATTGACTTTGAATGTAGGCTAATCTGTCCCGCGAAAAATTCGTTTCGCGTCCGATGTGAAAGCAGCTTTATGGATAGTACGCGACAGGTAGTGAGAGCTCGGTTATGTTATGAACATAATACAGGTTTTACAGACTGTAAGTTCCGTTAGCGTGGACAAGTTGCTTATGTGGAGCTAGCGAATCGATCACTTCTACAGGAAAGAATTTCCTATTTAATCTCTGCCTTTTTCGGCTTTTTATTTGCCACAACCAGAGATTAAATTGGGCCGGAGCCCTCCGGTGCTCAGCTCCGCCTCCTCACCTCGGCAGTACAGCCAGCAGGAGCTGAGCTCCCTCTGCTTCAGTGTTTTATAATAATCATGGGTGTAGCTACCATTATATGACTTTTTAAAATCATTAATTTGGACCCCCCCGCCATCAGCCTGTTCACTTAGCGCTGTTTTCAGAGCGCTGTGTCAGAGCTTCATTACTGAATCCGTTCTGCTTGTTTGAGATAAAACCTGGGGGCTGTTTCAATAAACTTTACTTGTCCGACCGAGTCAGACCATCTGTCGAGTGAAAAGTCGGACCTTCGACAGACCATGTCCGTCAGGTGTTTCAATAAAACAAAAGTAGGATGTCCGACCATGGTCCGACGAGACGGACGGTTCGTCACTGTTCGCTCGGGTTGCGTGAGAATTTACACCTCAGCGATGCACTGCTTCGCTATTTGGCGCTCAAATATTCAAATAAGTTAACGTTAAATGAAAAAGAAAAAAAAACCCAATCCTGATTAGGTAGATCGTTAACTACTATTCAGACATAAATTAACGGCGCACATCGCTGTAGGATATCACTTAACATTCATTTTCAGTAGGCTAGAATACAGCCTAGCTAATTAAAAGCAGTCTTTGCTCACAGTGCACTCTGTGCTCAAACTACGATTGGCAACAAAACAAAGCTATTCATCACACAAAAGTCATTAAAACATTCATATCGTCACGATCGCTCATTTTACAGAATTGAGTTAAGCTGCTTTCACACCGACGCTTGAAACTAAATTTTTCGCATGATAGATTACATTCAAAGTCAATGCAAAGACGCGAATACACGTGTGTTTCCACTGAGAACCATGCCGAGACCGCGATTGTCCCATTAGTGTTCACTTAGCATGCATAAAAACACAACTTTTTGTCGCACTTGAGGACCAATGATTTAAAAGTGAAATCTTCACGCGTTGTTAATAAATTATGTGTAGTCGTTAGAAAAATTCATTCGCGGATTTAACAGAGCCCTGTTTCTGGGTGTAGGCTATATTGGTTTCGCGGGCATTAGTTACACTCTCTTTCCATTCTCGAAATATTTTGGGCTGTCTGCGCTTCCAGACAAAATCAAAGAATAACGCCATATTTTGGCGTTATATATTTTTTTTGTCCGACCGTGTTCTAGGACAACTCTCGTGTAGTCCTCCTAGAAAGTCGGACTGTCCGACCGGGGAGGACGACGGACCGCTTATTGATACACTCTTAAAAAGACGGACCGTCTTATCCAGTCGGGGGCAGTCCGTCGCTGGGTCGGACGGTCTGTCGTGTTTATTGAAACAGCCCCCTGAAACAATGAAACTCCGGTCCACGTTTTCACTGCTACTGGCATCTTCTCGCATACCGCGCGCGCTGACGCACAGACAGCGGAAAGTTTAAGGTGGGTGAAGTAACTGTCACAACAAAATGTTAACTTTGTTAATTTACTGAAACTAAATGTCTGTATTTTTTCACCTTTATGTTTCTGTGATAAAGTCTCTTCACAGCTAATGCTACGTTAGCAAATAGTGAAAAGATGAGGAGGGCGAGAAGTTTTCATTTGATTAACCGCCCTTCTACTTAGCTAACTGTTAAGAAGAGCTAATGCTACGTTAGCAAATCAGTGTTTCCCATTCCGCCAGTCTCTCACAGAAAAAAAAAAAAAAAAAAAAAAAGTTACATCGCGACCGCGCGCACCCCCGCATCCTGTTTGTCCTGTTTGATGTTTATAAACCTAGTGGGTCCGCCGTTAGAAATGTGGAACCCAACCAAACATGTAAAGAAGTGGGTTATGACCCGGAGGTTGGCATACCATGATGTAGGCAGAGACAGGAAAGGCAGAAGAAACTTGATCTTGATGTAAATAATTATATGAATTGATGGTGAGATGTAAACAGTGCAAATAATTGATGTGTAGATTGATGAGATGGAAAGAAATGTTGCTAATATGTGAATTGATTGTGTATATTGTGAGTACGTTTTACAAATTACAGTGTAGATTGATGGTGAAATGTAGGCTCAATAAGTTACCAATATGCGAATGTGAGATACAGTTAAGTAGGCCATAAGTCGATAAAATAATGTATTAAGCCGATGGTGCAAGGTAAAAAAATGTTTTGAGAGATAATGACCGCTGAGTGAAGAAGGGCTCCCCCTCCTTACAAAAGCCAATTTAACCACTGACCACAACAACTTCTAAAGGGGGATGAAATTATGTCATGGTAGTGCGGAGAAATCATTTGTTATACCAGACACGGTAGAGCTTCTGCGTTTCGCATTGCTTTCTCGGTAACACCTGAGAGCTTACCCAGACATTTGTGAAGCATCCGGCTGATCCTGGTCATGGATAAGTGAAGCGATCACAAGCAGCCGTAAACAAACCCAAACACGCACCCCAAGCTCTGCAAAACCAACGTCTGGTCTAACTGTGCTTTTCAGCCCAACTTTGCGGACACATACAGCACCTCTCCGGTTAGCTTCAACCGTGGTGGCTACAATTGGGCAAGGTTATGATGAAACTGCCACATTTATGCTTACCGAAGTCACACAAGCATGCCGATCAGAATTACTGCATATAAGTTAACCAGGAGAATTTTTAGTTAGCACAGCACGCGAACTAACATGCAGTAGCTGGTAACCGAGCGGTCATAACAACCACAGAGACAAACCCTTGTAATACAGGTTTTACAGACAGCAAGTTCCGTTACCGTGGACAGTTGTACCAAGCATCCAAATTACAAACAAGTATAAAAAGTTAGCTTCAAATGAGGTTTATGTTCACACACCTTCTGTAGAATTTCCCCTGATATCACTCTTGCATATTTGGGACACAAAAATTAGCAACAGTAACTTGGCTACGTTAGCCGCAGTGCTACAGCCACAATCAACTGGCTATCACGTCAGGTTGGCTTATGCAGTAAAAGCAACTTGCAGCTTCTGTGTCTGTGAGTCACAGACAGTCGCGACAGATCCAGGCTTTATCTTCAGATATTTTAGAAAGCCTGCGCTTGAGGCCAGTTAGCTTGACTTACACTATTTGCTGTTGTATCGTTACTTACAGCTTGTGGCTCCGAGCGCTTGATCGATGCAACTGCTTCAGGTTTGAGAAGCAGCTGAAACGCTTATCCTGTGTCAAATTATCCTTTATTAACAGAGCTGCCTTTGGTGAAATGCAGAGCACAATCAGCTAATGTTTCCTTTGGCCGTGGCTGTTTGCTGCCAGCAAACGAAAAAAGCTGCCCACTGATTTCTGGTGGCATCCTCTTTTGGAAGAGAAATAGTTGTTTTTTTTTTGCGTCCAAAAGTAAACGGACAAGCAGCTTTGGGAGAGATACTGACAAAACTGCACCTCAAATGATCTGCGGTTCTTCTTTTGTATTTCCAAAAGTGTAGACGCAACTAAGGCATAGTATGATCTGCCGTTGTTAGTGCCTGCTAGAATAGTTTCCGGCGTGGGCAGGTCCAGCGCAGTGGTTGGCCCTGGCTAGGTCTGTACTAATTGGACGGCACAACCTGACGTCAGGTTTTGCCCAGATCTCGTGAAGATCTTGGGAGGAGCTGTTCAGAGAGGAAATCACGCTGACAAAATCACGTTCTTGGATTACGGCAAAACCCCTGTATCTTATGTTTAGAAACTTTTCAGAGGTTGAGCATGGACACCCAATATTATAACATTACTAATATGTATTAAAAGAAGGATCAGCATAATGGGTCCCCTCTAATATAGTCATGCTAAAGTACAACCCCAATTCCGAAATAGGCGGGACGAAGTGTAAATTGTGAATGAAATCAAAATGTAATGACTTTCTGATCACATGAGCCAATGTTATTTACAATAGAACATAGATAACATTTCAAATGTTGAAACTGACATTTTACATTTTTATCCACAAAATTAGCTTATTTCAAATTTTCTGCTGCAACAGGTCTCAAAAAAGTTGGGACACAGGCAAAAAAGGGCTGAAAAAGCAATTAATATATAAAAGAATCAGTTGAAAGAACATTTAGCACGTAATTAAGTTAACTGGCATCAGGTGTGTAACATGATTGGCTATAAAAGGGATGTCTTAGAGAGGCTGAGTCTCTCAGAAGTAAAGATGGCCAGAGGCTCTCCAACCTGTGAAGGCTTGTGAAAAAAATTATAGAATACTTTAAAAACAATGTTCCTCAACGTGAAATTGCAAAGGCTTTGAAGGTCTCATCATCGACGGTGCATGACATCAACAAAAGCATGACATCAACAAAAGATTCAGAGAAACTGGAAAAATCTCTGTGGGCGTATTTAAAATGGGACAAGGCCTCGGTCTTGTCGTTCTAGGTGGATTGCACTTCCAAGGCTACGTTATCGCCTCAGAAAAGCCAGCATCTCTGTTGGGGGATGCGGTTTGAGACAATGCGTTCTCGTTGGTGTTTTACAACACGCCAGTCAGTGAGCCTTCTTCCAGGACAATGCCATCATCCTTATTTTTTTTTCCCAGTAATGTTATCTGTGGAAGAGGGGTCTGTGAGCCCAAAAAACTCCAGCAGCTAAGCTAGTTAAAGCCCAATGGCTAAACTCAAGAAACTTGCTTTGTTCCCAGACGCGGCTGTTGTAAACAGGCCCGTGAGTTTCTCTACTCGAAAACACTGGAGCATATTCGACATAAAACATTGTAAAGCAGCCAATATTCCAAATGTACTCAGATAATAGTTCCTCACCTTAAAATTACCAGAAGAGTATTTAGCCAAGAAATGGTGAACAAAACGGCCCACAATTCGCGGCTTTTCTCCGAAGCACGCGCCTGTCAGCCCCTGCATCTTTTACACTCATTGGTCGACTATACTACTCAAAATTTGATAGGGATCATAGGAATTTTTTTGTGAAATGACATGCAAATTTGGTAACTGCCACTGATGAACAATATATTGGATAAATTACATGCAGTCAGACACAAAACACATTTGCACGTGCATTTCATGACATTAAATGAGCGTGCAGCCTCACATTTTGGCTTTGACTAACACTTCACCATTTCAACTCAGACGTGTGTTTGTTGTGGGTGAAAATTTGGAAGTTCCCAAATTTTTGCATTACATTTAGCAATAACAATGTCTCCTCAACGCCTTAGACGTCGATTGACTTCAGAGCAATTGGGAAGATGCATCGAATGCTTGACTCTGGCTTCTCACAACGTCACGCTTGCTAATGCACTTAACGCCAGCCAAAGCGTTGAACAGAGCGTGGAACCGGCATCAAACGTTTGGTACAGCAGCACACCGTCATGGGGGTGGTCGTCAGAGATCGACTACACAACGACAAGACCACTTTCTCACACTTCAGGCACTATGTCATCCTTTCTGGACAGCCACCACCCTACGAAATGACCTTCAGAACGCCTCGGGGGTCAGGGTATCCACTCAGACGATACGGAATCGTCTTCATACTGCCGGCCTCAACTCAAGAAGGCCATGTGTTTGAATCCCACTGACCGTGCGTCATAGGCGTGACCGTTTGGATTGGGCTCACGATCATGTCACATGGACACACAACGATTGGGCTCCAGTTCTCTTTACTGATGAGTCCCGATATTGCTTGGACTTTACTGACAGGAGGCAACGGGTGTGGCGAAGACAACGTGAGCGATTTAATGATGCCTACATCAACGAAAACGACCGTTATGGTGGTGGATCAATTATGGTCCGGGGAGGAATAAGCAGGAACGGCAGAACGGACCTGCATGTCATGGGGAGAGGGACGATGACAGGGGTACGGTACAGGGATGAGATCCTCAATGTGTATTTAAGACCATACGCTGGTGCTGTTGGCCCTGATTTCATCTTGATGGATGATAACGCCCATCCCCATCGTGCTAGGGTGGTGAATCAATTCCTAGAGCAGGAGACAATTGTCCGCATGGACTGGCCCGCGTTCAGCCAGACCTAAACCCTATCGAGCATGTGTGGAACATGCTGCAGGTCGCCATTTCCGGTCGTAGGGCGCAACCCACAACTCTAGAAGAGCTCGGAAATGCCCTTGTTGAAGAATGGAACAACATTCCAATTGCAAGCATCCGAGTTCTGATTGACAGTATGACCCGACGTTGTCAAGCCGTCATTCAAGCTAGGGGAGGCCATATCCGTTATTGACATTAACTGTGGTAATGAAACATCAAACGAACACTGTCTGTTTTCACTTTACATGTCAGAGGTGAAACCATGAAGTGTTCGTGAAAAGCCAAAAAGTGTGAGGCTGCACGCTCATTTAATGTCATTAAATGCACTTGCAAATGTGTTTTGTGTCTGACTGCATGTCATTTATCCAATATATTGTTCATCAGTGGCAGTTACCAAATTTGCATGTCTTTTCACAAAAAAAATTCCTATGATCCCTATCAAATTTTGAGTAGTATATCTCAAGTTCAGAACAAGGGCGGAGAATACCCGGACACGAGCAAGCTCAGAATCTCACTGACAGCTGGCCAACAGGAGGCGCTTGAGCAACGGACAAGGCAATATTTTTAGTTTCCCTTCTCAGCAGTCCCTTCCCAATTTGCATTCCAACAGCGCATTAGCCAATCATGCGCTGTTCTGAAAAAGAAAAAAAAAGCTGCCGACCACTGCTGGTTGGTACAACCAGGGATTGAACCCGAGCTGCAGTAGTCACTACTGCATCGCAATTGCGGTGCCTTAACCGAGTGAGCTAATATTGTAAATATTACAAGCAGCTGGGGTTGTATTATTATACAAAACCATCATTTGATTTTGGTTTTGTAGTGTTGCCTAATACTGAGGGCATTTTAAAATGAATTTCTCTTTCATTTCATGTTTGGTTTCATTCATTTCGCTTAGAGTCATGCTAAATCAATGCTTGAAGTAAATGGGAATAATGGGGGGAGTTGTGTTTTATGTACTTGGCCAATTGAATGGGCAGTAGAAAGGCATAAATGAGCTGAGAAGATTGGGAAACACTTTCAGTTACAAACATCTTATGTACTTTTACATTATGGGGATCAAACTGACCTCAAACCAAAAATGTTTTATTCATTTGAACATAATCAGAGGGTTGAGTATTGGTGAAGATCCAAATCCTATTCTTGATCCAAGATCCGAAAGACTTTCTTTGCGCAGAAAGACAGCAATGTCGAGCACCAGTGTCACGTGGCGCCAACACCAACATCAGCCATCAGATTACTTCTATTTACAAGTACCAAATGCCAGGATGAATACGAATCCGGCTTCCTCCACAAACAATTATCAAAACAACGGTGGTAATGCACTCCCTGAATGCCCCTTCATTTTTTACTTGTTTCATCCAATATCTTTACAATTCAAAGGTGAACAAAAACCGGTGCAAAAAATATTATAAAATCGAATACTGTCAATTTACTAAAGGTCCCCAATCACGTCACCAGCAGCACAGCCAATTAGGCATTTCAAGCCATTTCAAAATCTTTCCTTTGCAACATCCCAAAGGGAGAAATCACCCAGAGTAATAACGGAACTAATTAACTGGTTGGCAGAAGTATATCAGTCTTCTTGCCTTGAGCCAGTCACTTCCCCGTAAGATATCACAACAGAGCAGATTTTGATAGGACTTGTAATTACTAATCGGTAGCATGATAGGGGCGCTTTAAATAATGAAAGTATCCTTTTTTTCAAAGCATCTATGATCACAACATTTCTATCTGAAGCACAGTATCATTAAACTCAGCCATTCGTCTGACTAAACACTCTATAAGGTTAAGACTTTATATTTGTCAGTCCCACACGTGCACTTTATAAAGACGAGCATGTCTCTGTCTTTGTCATTAACCCCAACATCAGGCAGCAGATTTGCTGTCTTTACAGGGTCAGCACTTTCCCAGATTCACACAGTGCTCTGTGAGTCAGTCTCCATCACCCTCCCCTCCACCTGTTCCCCTGAGACCTGCTCATTGTCCCCCTGCAGTAAGCACTTCATTCAACATGTGGCAGCTCTGCATTCCTCATTGTGCTTCCCAGCTCTGCCATTGGCTGCTCACTGTGAGAAACTCCAAAAAGACCCAGACCCACACATTCATATGGAGATTACACACTATAAATAGAAGAGAGGGGTCCAGCACATCTCAGACTGCCTCCACACACAGATACAATCATGGCACCTACAGTCACTGCAGCTATCAGCTATTCCAAGGAGCACCTGACTCTGGCTAACAAGGTAAATACAGGACTTTACACTTCACAAAAATTACTTTACTTGCTTCATGTTCGCTTCACTTTGCATGAGTCTCTTAATCAAGTGAAAAATTGTTAAAATTATTCCTGTTTTCCTCTTACAGCTGAGAAAGCCAATGGTGGATAAGATGCACAGAGATCGAATCAACAGCAGCGTCGAGCAGCTCAAGTCTCTCCTGAATCCAGAGCTCCTCAGCCAGAATTCCAGCTACAAGCAGGAGAAAGCCAACATCCTGGAGATGACAGTTTGCTTCCTGAGACAGCAGCCCTAGCAGCAGTCAGCTAAGAGCACATCCTGCGCTTCAGCTGTCAGTCAGGGCTACTCCAGGTGTGTGCAAGAGGCTGTCAGCTTCCTGTCCCACTATGAAGTGAAGACACCGTCCCATAGAACACTGCTGAGCCATTTCCAGAACCAGCGACCTACCTCTGACAAGGGCAAGCTTCAGTTTGCACTGCCTCAGCCGAGCTCTCCAGCATACAACACCAGCAGCAAGGAAGAGACTCCAGCCAGCAGCGCCCTCTGGAGGCCTTGGTAGAGTCCTGCAGACTGTGTCCAATATTGTTAGACCCACAGAACTGAGTATGTCTGTTGAAGATAGACATGGGCAGTGATTCTCAAGATATAGGAAGAGTTTTTCCTCTTTTGCATTTGCAGGATGTTGAAAAAGTTTTATTTCATTGAGAGAAAGCGGAAAAGACTTCATGATATTTGTCAATAATTGGTGAATGCTCAATATCTTTATATTTTCTTGTTAAATGGGTAAAGTTAGCTTTATGGAAATTCCCATGTTTCCAAAGTTATTTAATAATGACTGAAGAAAATTCTGTTTCATGTTTAAACTTAAAATGAGATTGAGATGAACCTTTGACCCAAATTGGGTCCCATTATAAAGTTTTGTTGTTGGATTCATTAATCAAGAAATCCTTCTGTGAGGGCAATTATGTAGGAAATATCAGCTATGAAGTAGTGTTACTGCATGTGAAAAAGGAACTTCTGTGAAGGCAAAATGTGATGTTATCCCATCAGAAATGCTTCTTATAAAAGAATTATTCCACATCTGGAGTAAGAGCACAGGCATAAACGCCTGTTAAGATTCCTTTTTAGGAAGTTTTATGTCATATTGTTTCAAGATATGAACCAGTGCATTAAAATGAATGCTCATTACTGAGTAAGAGTTTAAGTATTGAAAATTTAAACCCTTTGTTATCTTTTACATAGATGCTTATAAAATGTACAGCTGTGCTGTGAGCTGTCTTGTGTCATGAAGAGGTTCTCAAGATGGCACTGATCTGTTTCACTCTAGGAGTGCTTTGTATGAATGAATGAATAAATTGAGAGAAAATGTGTCTGTTGGCTCGTTGCCTCTTTCCTAATTTCATGAAGGGAACACTACAAGAATGTTGAAATCAATCAGTGTTTTTAGATTATCAATCCACACATTTTTGGGTTGAACATCAATACCATGATATCTTCTTTCACTTTAATTGCCTTTGCTATTAGACCTATAGTGCGCTTCTGATCATGATGTGCAACTTTGTACCAGCATCATCAAGTTCATAAGCCAAGGGATGACATTCTAAACACAATATCATGTAATTACTACTTGTTGTTATTACTTCACTGTATTATTAAAATTTTCAGGCACATAGGTAGTTAGGTGTGTATGTTGATAAACCAAAGCATAAATAGTCATTACATAATTGGTGTTAGATTAAATCCCAGGTAAAAGTTAATTTCACGAAAACAATGGTGCCTTTAAGATAACTTCTGAATCCTGAGTGCTGAACATTTATGCCCCCGTCACACTTATTCAAAATCAGCAGGAATCAAGCAGAACCACCCGGAATGAAGAATTCGCGCAGCATTCGGGCGGGAATTTCAAATTGACCAAAATTCTTACAGCTTTGAAAGAATGCTGTTCGAATACTTAGAATGCGCTTCGAACCCGCTTCAAATGATTCTTGCACATTCTGGGTGTATTAGCTCTTGAATGCAGCTTGAATGTAGTTGGAACAAAGTATGAATATTTAGAATGCTGTTAGAATCCAGTCAGAATATTTAGAATACACTTCGAGTGCCGTACGAGTGCGGTTCAATTGCTGCCTGAACACCACCAGAAGTCTGGTTGGAAGGTTCCTTGAATGCTGTACCAATTCACCTCGAATGCAGTCAGAACTCTCCCGGAATGGCCGCCGAATATGGTTGGAAAGTCCAAGAATTCAGACAGAATGCAGCTCGAATACTCAGAATGTATTTAGAATTTAACACGAGTGTCCCATATGCGTCGATTGAGTAATTGCTGACCACAGCAGGGGAACGTAAATTTATATGCCACTAAAACTGACGCCGAATGCGTGAGAGTTAACAGGTATGCGTTATTATTGAAAACTGGCCACACCTGATAATGTGGAGAGTTTTCGGAGTTTCTGTAATGGTAATTTAAATGATTGAAAACAGGTTATGACCAATCATTATTTTTAAGGGATGGGTTTCAGCCTCCCCTATCACCAGTTCACCAGCTGTCACTGATTCCAGCGGCAATCGAAATATTCCAGCGGCATTCGAAGTGCATTCCAGCTGAATTGTTTGAACATCGAAATAGATTCCTGCAGCAATCGAGATGCATTCGAGGTGCATTCTGGCTCATTCGAGGTGCATTCAGGACATTCTGGCAGGATTTGACGTGGCTTGCCATTTCGATTCTCCCTTGAATGCAATCAGAATGTTTTGAATGCTGTTGGAATGCCGTAAGAATATTTATAATGCTGTCAGAGCGCAGTTAGAATACACTTCGAATACCGTTCGATATTTATCCACTTCGAATGCACCTGGAAAGTTTTGAGCATGGGCAAAACATTCGGGCAGGCCACAAGAATGGGCCCGAATATTTGGAATGCACTCAGAATGCAGTCAGAATTTTTAGAACGCACTTCGAATATCCAGGAATATACTAAAGGAGTAAGCCTCGAGAAGCAGTGGGTTACAGTGATTCAACAATCGCAGAGGGGCACGCAGCGGAATGCCTTAGTGCCCCTCCGCCGTTGTAGAATCACTGTAACCCGCTGCTTCAAGGGGCTTATTGCTTTTCTAAAACGGTTACCCTACATATAGCCCATTAAATGAACACCCAAGAAAAAAAATCAACAAATTATTGGTAATAACGCGACAATAAAATTGAGAACTATTCATTCTTCCACCAAGCAAGATAGAGTGGACAGAATGGTTGGCAAGCAACACAGACGCTAAGATTGCTTTTTCAGCTAGCGCCATTATCATTTCACATCAGGCTATTTGGGCTCGTTAATGTAGATATACCATGAAAGCAGGCTATTTGGAATGTCTCCTTCGGTCTCCCGAAGACCCTGTTTAATAATTTTACGTTCGTTTCGGTTTTTGAGTTTCCTTGTCGTGCCGATCTGCCATATCATTGTAACCAGTAGCAAGAGTAGGGAACAAGATTGACTTTTGTCCTCCATACTTGCCGGTATCCAGGAAAATATGTTGCATTGCGCATTAGTTTGCTAGCCAGCTTGTCAACTAGCTAGCGTTCACAACAATGGATGTGGTTACCCTACATATAGCGCATAAAATAAACACACAAGAAGAAAAAATCAACAATTTATCGCTAATACTGAAATAGCAAGTTAGTTAGCAATGTAGCTAGCAAGCTAAAGTGATATCGAACTCTATAATGCTATAGCTAGCTAGATAGCCAACTGGTTAGTGGGCTAAAAGGCTAAACTTCGCTGACACTGAAATAGCGAGCTAGTTAGCAACCTAGCTATAGAGTTCAATATCATTTTAGCTTGATAGCTAGGTTGCTAACTAGCTCGCTATTTCAGTGTTTCTATAATGCTATAGCTAGCTAGGTAGATAGCCAAACGTAACCTAACGAGTCAGTTGAGCGCAGAGTAGTTGGTTGCTAGGCTATGCGCGCAGGGATATTTTGTGCTGTGGTCTGCCTCAGAATGCAGTGGGTTACACTGATTTTATACTGGCATGGAACGCGGCTCAGTCAATCACATTTAAGGATGGGAAGCACCCGTTTTATAAAAAGAATATTCATTCCGCCGGCATTCTGGCTCATTCCGCCTCGAGTGTGACTAGGGTTTTAACAAAAATTCAATACATGGTAATTACGTTGATTCCACTCACAATTTACTTTTCTCTCTCTAAGATTTATTAAATGGCATATTCATTCTTTGAACCAGATTTAACCAAAATTATGATCAAAGGTAAAATGGCGCTTTAAGGAGCTCATGTATGTGCAAAGTATTATAGACTGGGCCTGATCTACTAAGATCCCAGATAAACAGCGATAAATTGCATGCTCGTGGTAACATGTTGCACGTTTGGTTTGCTTACATTTTGCGGGTGATCTACTACGAGTAATTGCCTGAATGACTGCTGGTGCAAGCAGCATTATTTAAATGAGGACTTTGTGTGCTGCAGCCATTTCCATCATGGACAGTTTGGAGGAAAAGGACGAACGGAAATGTAAAATGAAATTCGACTCAATGGAGTCAGAGGTGCTTGTGGAGGAAGCAAATACACTGTTATAAATGGACTGAATTTTACAGTTAAATTAATGCATTGTCTCCTTGTTCTTTTAACTATAAGTAGAGTCCTGTGTGCATTTAACTGTGGTTTACAGTTAACATACACGGAACCTGTGTTATAAACCAATTGTAAAATTACAGTTAAAATAACTGGCAAAAAAGGTGCAAGTTTAGAACAGTTCATGCTCAGTGTTTGAGGGGGAACAATTTGCACATGAGTTCAGTCTCTCCCTCCAATTACTCTTGGGAAGCGAGCAACCGCATAAAACTCATGTTTGGTTTCATTCAGTGCTTCCCGTGCGGATTAAAACTTTATGTACTGGCCCATCTTGCGCAACATGGCATCCAGTATTTGAGACAGTACACACGAGAAACTGTTATGGGAGATCCCAGCAGTGAGAGCTACTGTACGCTGGAATGAAACAGTTGTGAGAAAATGGAGAGTAATAAGAAGTTTTGTCATTGCAGGTATGGCATGACTTCTTCTTGCGACTGGCTCCAAATCAGCTCTTATTTCATCTAAAAGCTGCAAAATGGCATTGCTGGATAGGCGAAACGTCTGGATTATTCTCTCCTCTGACATCCCGAACATTGTCACTCAGATGGAAAACACCCGTTCTTGGCGTACTCGCCACCTGTGTCTTTTCCTTGCGGCAATAATGGCAGCCATGTCTGTATGCAATTACATGAAGCCAGTTAGTACCTACCCTTCAAAGGTATTAAATAGCAAACGCAATCACCATCACTGAAATTGCTTTCAGGCTTGATAAGTCACTATGCATGTGCTAAAATTTTGTATTTGCACTTTCTCCTCCCATATTTTGCATGCTAGGATAGGCACGCCCCTGATTACATATTCATCAGGGCCAAAAGTACTAACTGCACAGAATGTGCAAATTTAAACACTTCAAAGACGCAATCCTCAGTGCACACCCTTAGTAGATGAGATTGCAGCTTAATTTGTGGGTGATATGGCATTTGCACGCGTCTCTATAGATGCAATGCATTAGTAGATCAGGCCCTTAGTCTAAATGCTGCAGTAATAGGTCCCATTCGAAAATTTGACAGTATACAGTCTCAGAATGGGACGCCTGTGTCCCTTTTAAATCGATTCTCCTTCATTGTTTCCAAAAGCACCATTCACATACACTAACAGTAAAATTCAGTGGCTGTGTATCAATCTCTCCTGGAATACCACAGGTGTTAGGCTGAAATGGCTTTGTGGCCAGTTGGTGCTTTTGTGTTCAGGCATGAGGTGTTCTGCCCTCACAATGCAGGATATAACCGCACAGCTACTGTGGTGTGTAATAGGACACACGTCTTTTGTGTTTCCATTGAGTGCAGTGAATGGACAGAGTGTGGGAAACAGAGGAAAACTCACTCTCAGAGCCCGACAGGGATAAAAGCTCCTGAGGCCACAGATTTACATCCCGTGAGCACAGATTACTGAGAGAAAGATATCACACAATAGCATATTTTACTTTTATGTCATGTTTTTTAAAAACCTATCTTCTTTCATGTGTAAGCAGTAAATGTTTTTGAGGGAACCTCACTTAAGATTCTGCCAGCTCTGAGAATCACTGACTGTTGGGTTCAGTGAGCGATGAGACAACAATCTTGGCTCCATTTACCCGGGGTAATAATTTGAACATCCTGAGATCTTTATTGTTTCAGAATGACCTAATTTAAGTGCCCAGTCACAGGAACCTCAAACACAACTATTTTAAATAAATATACATAATAAACAACGCAATCGAACTAAGACGAGATCAGTAAATAACAAATTAAATAACTGTGGGAATATAAATAAAAAAGCATATCTTAAATCAAGAGAAATTAACAGAGTGCTCTCAGGAGAGATTATGCGACCTTAACCTCATTATCCTGCAGCACTGACTGTATAAAATAGTCCTTTAGATCTCTAAAGAAACGGTCAGTTTGTTCTCTCCTTTCGGACTTGTGCAGAGGAACAGTTACAGATGGAGCGAATTCTTTCCCAATGTTAGTGTTTATCTATCTCTTTTTAAGGAATATTTTTATAACTGCCTAACCCCAGGGGGTTGTTGGACACATGAAAGGGAATTAGCATCGAAGAGGGCACACTTCTATTGTTCAGTGAGACTTTTCTCAATGGACAGAGTGTGGGAAAGCTCAGGAGAGTAGAGTCACACTTCCAGCATCATTTACAGCCTCAATCCCAGCAGCAGCAGATGTTTGGCAGCACGCAGAGGATAAAGAGAAAAATACTCAATATCTCACTTTCAGCTGGATTGTGAGCGAAATTCATTATTCTGAGGTAAATTAGTTCAGAGATTGGAGAATATATTTGACTATTTCAAAATGAAATGGCCAAATGTATACTGGACAAAGAAAGTTAGGGATCACTCTAATTTTTAATATTGAAATATGATATGAAACATAATTTGAACTATCAAATATTTCAAATTCGAAAATTGGGGTGATCCCTAATTTTCTTTGTCCAGTATAGTAAGAAAAACATTGACTAATAACAATGAGGTGACATTACTCATTTAATGCATATTTATGTTTGAAGTTGTACATTCAGGTGACACAGAGGTTGCGCAGGATCGACTCAGTAGTTTTTCACCAGTTTTGCACCACATCACCAGGTGCACAGCCAATTAGGCATTTCAAACCATTTCAAAATCTTTCCTTTGCGACATCCCAAAGGGAGAAATCACCCAGAGTAATAACAGAACTAATTAACTGGTTGGCAGAAGTATATCAGTCTTCTTGCCTTGAGCCAGTCACTTCCCCATAAGATATCACAACAGAGCAGATTTTGATAAGACTTGCAATCACTAATCGTTAGCATGATAGGGGCGCTTTAAATAATGAAAGTATCCTTTTTTTCGAAACATCTATGATCACAACATTTCGATCTTAAGCACAGTATCATTAAACTGAGCCATTCGTCTGACTAAACACTCTATAAGGTTAAGACTTTATATTTGTCAGTCCCACACGTGCACTTTATAAAGACGAGCATGTCTCTGTCTTTGTCATTAACCCCAACATCAGGCAGCAGATTTGCTGTCTTTACAGGGTCAGCACTTTCCCAGATTCACACAGTGCTCTGTGAGTCAGTCTCCATCACCCTCCCCTCCACCTGTTCCCCTGAGACCTGCTCATTGTCCCCCTGCAGTAAGCACTTCATTTAGCATGTGGCAGCTCTGCATTCCTTATTGTGCTCCCCAGCTCTGCCATTGGCTGCTCACTGTGAGAAACTCCAAAAAGACCCAGACCCACACATTCATATGGAGATTACACACTATAAATAGGAGAGAGGGGTCCAGCACATCTCAGACTGCCTCCACACACAGATACAATCATGGCACCTACAGTCACTGCAGCTATCAGCTATTCCAAGGAGCACCTGACTCTGGCTAACAAGGTAAATACAGGACTTTACACTTCACAAAAATTACTTTAATTGCTTCATGTTCGCTTCACTTTGCATGAGTCTCTTAATCAAGTGAAAAATTGTTAAAATTATTCCTGTTTTCCTCTTACAGCTGAGAAAGCCAATGGTGGAAAAGATGCGCAGAGATCGAATCACCAGCAGCGTCGAGCAGCTCAAGTCTCTCCTGAATCCAGAGCTCCTCAGCCAGAATTCCAGCTACAAGCAGGAGAAAGCCGACATCCTGGAGATGACAGTTTGCTTCCTGAGACAGCAGCCCTAGCAGCAGTCGGCTAAGAGCACATCCTGCGCTTCAGCTGTCAGTCAGGGCTACTCCAGGTGTGTGCAAGAGGCTGTCAGCTTCCTGTCCCACTATAAAGTGAAGACACCGTCCCAGAGAACACTGCTGAGCCATTTCCAGAACCAGCGACCTACCTCTGACAAGGGCAAGCTTCAGTTTGCACTGCCTCAGCCGAGCTCTCCAGCATACAACACCAGCAGCAAAGAAGAGACTCCAGCCAGCAGCGCCCTCTGGAGGCCTTGGTAGAGTCCTGCAGACTGTGTCCAATATTGTCAGACCCACAGAACTGAGTATGTCTGTTGAAGATAGACATGGGCAGTGATTCTCAAGATATAGGAAGAGATCTTCCTCTTTTGCATTTGCAGGATGTTGAAAAAGTTTTATTTCATTGAGAGAAAGCGGAAAAGACTTCATGATATTTGTCAATAATTGGTGAATGCTCAATATCTTTATATTTTCTTGTTAAATGGGTAAGGTTAGCTTTATGGAAATTCCCATGTTTCCAAAGTTATTTAATAATGACTGAAGAAAATTCTGTTTCATGTTTAAACTTAATATGAGATTGAGATGAACCTTTGACCCAAATTGGGTCCCATTATAAAGTTTTGTTGTTGGATTCATTAATCAAGAAATCCTTCTGTGAGGGCAATTATGTAGGAAATATCAGCTATGAAGTAGTGTTACTGCATGTGAAAAAGGAACTTCTGTGAAGACAAAATGTGATGTTATCCCATCAGAAATGCTTCTTATAAAAGAATTATTCCACATCTGGCGTAAGAGCACTGGCATAAACGCCTGTTAAGATTCCTTTTCAGGAAGTTTTATGTCATATTGTTTCAAGATATGAACCAGTGCATTAAAATGAATGCTCATTACTGAGTAAGAGTTTAAGTATTGAAAATTTAAACCCTTTGTTATCTTTTACAAAGATGCTTATAAAATGTACAGCTGTGCTGTGAGCTGTCTTGTGTCATGAAGAGGTTCTCAAGATGGCACTGATCTGTTTCACTCTAGGAGTGCTTTGTATGAATGAATGAATAAATTGAGAGAAAATGTGTCTGTTGGCTCGTTGCCTCTTTCCTAATTTCATGAAGGGAACACCACAAGAATGTTGAAATCAATCAGTGTTATAGATTATCAATCCACACATTTTTGGGTTGAACATCAATATCATGATATCTTCTTTCACTTTAATTGCCGTTGCTATTAGACCTATAGTGCGCTTCTGATCATGATGTGCAACTTTGTACCAGCATCATCAAGTTCATAAGCCAAGGAATGGCATTCTAAACACAATATCATGTAATTACTACTTGTTGTTATTACTTCACTGTATTATTAAAATTTTCAGGCACATAGGTAGTTAGGTGTGTATGTTGATAAACCAAAGCATAAATAGTCATTACATAATTGGTTTTAGATTAAATCCCAGGTAAAAGTTAATTTCACGAAAACAATGGTGCCTTTAAGATAACTTCTGAATCCTGAGTGCTGAACATTTATGCCCCCGTCACACTTATTCAAAATCAGCAGGAATCAAGCAGAACCACCCGGAATGAAGAATTCGCGCAGCATTCCGGCGGGAATTTCAAATTGACCAAAATTCTTACAGCTTTGAAAGAATGCTGTTCGAATACTTAAAATGCGCTTCGAACCCGCTTCAAATGATTCTTGCACATTCTGGGTGTATTAGCTCTTGAATGCAGCTTGAATGTAGTTGGAACAAAGTATGAATATTTAGAATGCTGTTAGAATCCAGTCAGAATATTTAGAATACACTTCGAATGCCGTAAGAGTGCGGTTCAATTGCTGCCTGAACACCACCAGAAGTCTGGTTGGAAGGTTCCTCGAATGCTGTACCAATTCACCTCGAATGCAGTCAGAACTCTCCCGGAATGGCCGCCGAATATGGTTGGAAAGTCCAAGAATTCAAACAGAATGCAGCTCGAATACTCAGAATGTATTTAGAATTTAACACGAGTGTCCCATATGCGTCGATTGAGTAATTGCTGACCACAGCAGGGGAATGTAAATTTATATGCCACTAAAACTGACGCCGAATGCGTGAGAGTTAGCAGGTATGCGTTATTATTGAAAACTGGCCACACCTGATAATGTGGAGAGTTTTCAGAGTTTCTGTAATGGTAATTTAAATCAGTGGTTCCCAAACTCGGTCCTGGGGACCCACTGTGTACGCAGGTTTTTGTGTCAACCACAGCTCCAATCTTAGAATACTAATGAGTTGCTCATTGCTCTTGATTGCACTATTCTTGTTCACGCTGATTATTTATCCTTTTAAACCACATGTCAAAAATGGCCATGATGAAAATCATTTCATAGTGTGCTAAATTGGAAATTACTTCTCTAACATAAAAAAATGGAAATTTGCAACTGATGACATGAATCTATAAATGGGCTTCTAGTAGATAAAATTGTGGACCCAAGGTCATTAAAGCGAACAATTATTAGGCAATTAAGAATTCAAAGACAAAGCAAACGATGAGTCAAACCTGTTAAATGTCACTTGATTGGTTTCAGGAAAGAACCTGAGCACCTGAATTCAGAACCCTAATCACCAGATTACTGACTGATTGCAGTCTTGCATTTGATCACATAAAACATACTGCCACCTTTGATTGTCGTGCTTACGTGGAATACATCAAAATAAAAAATATGAATGTTGGGCTTTGAAATTTCATGGAATGCGTAGCCATTTCTGTCATAATGTGGTTTAAGGGGGTAAAATGTCCCTCGTATCTGACAAGCAACTGCTAATTTAAAAATGAACAGCTTGTTAAAACTCTGGGATCGTAATTGTGGTTGGAGCAAAAACCGACATACGCTGTGGGTCCCCAGGACCGACTTTGAGAACCACTGATTTAAATGATTGAAAACAGGTTATGACCAATCATTATTTTTAAGGGATGGGTTTCAGCCTCCCCTATCACCAGTTCACCAGCTGTCACTGATTCCAGCGGCAATCGAAATATTCCAGCGGCATTCGAAGTGCATTCCAGCTGAATTGTTTGAACATCGAAATAGATTCCTGCAGCAATCGAGATGCATTCGAGGTGCATTCTGGCTCATTCGAGGTGCATTCAGGACATTCTGGCAGGATTTGACGTGGCTTGCCGTTTCGATTCTCCCTTGAATGCAATCAGAATGTTTTGAATGCTGTTGGAATGCCATGAGAATATTTATAATGCAGTCAGAGCGCAGTTAGAATACACTTCGAATACCGTTCGATATTTATCCACTTCGAATGCACCTGGAAAGTTTTGAGCATGGGCAAAACATTCGGGCAGGCCACAAGAATGGGCCCGAATATTTGGAATGCACTCAGAATGCAGTCAGAATTTTTAGAACGCACTTCGAATATCCAGGAATATACTAAAGGAATAAGCCTCGAGAAGCAGTGGGTTACAGTGATTCAACAATCGCAAGAGGGGCACGCAGTGGAATGCCTTAGTGCCCCTCCGCCGTTGTAGAATCACTGTAACCCGCTGCTTCAAGGGGCTTATTGCTTTTCTTAAACGGTTACCCTACATATAGCCCATTAAATGAACACCCAAGAAAAAAAATCAACAAATTATTGGTAATAACGCGACAATAAAATTGAGAACTATTCATTCTTCCACCAAGCAAGATAGAGTGGACAGAATGGTTGGCAAGCAACACAGACGCTAAGATTGCTTTTTCATCTAGCGCCATTATCATTTCACATCAGGCTATTTGGGCTCGTTAATGTAGATATACCATGAAAGCAGGCTATTTGGAATGTCTCCTTCGGTCTCCCGAAGACCCTGTTTAATAATTTTACGTTCGTTTCGGTTTTTGAGTTTCCTTGTCGTGCCGATCGGCCATATCATTGTAACCAGTAGCAAGAGTAGGGAACAAGATTGACTTTTGTCCTCCATACTTGCCGGTGTCCAGGAAAATATGTTGCATTGCGCATTAGTTTGCTAGCCAGCTTGTCAACTAGCTAGCGTTCACAACAATGGATGTGGTTACCCTACATATAGCGCATAAAATAAACACACAAGAAAAAAAAATCAACAATTTATCGCTAATACTGAAATAGCAAGCTAGTTGGCAATGTAGCTAGCAAGCTAAAGTGATATCGAACTCTAAAATGCTATAGCTAGCTAGCTAGATAGCCAACTGGTTAGTGGGCTAAAAGGCTAAACTTCGCTGACACTGAAATAGCGAGCTAGTTAGCGACCTAGCTATAGAGTTCAATATCATTTTAGCTTGATAGCTAGGTTCCTAACTAGCTCGCTATTTCAGTGTTTCTATAATGCTATAGCTAGCTAGGTAGATAGCCAAACGTAACCTAACGAGTCAGTTGAGCGCAGAGTAGTTGGTTGCTAGGCTAAGCGCGCAGGGATATTTTGTGCTGTGGTCTGCCTCAGAATGCAGTGGGTTACACTGATTTTATACCGGCATGGAATGCGACTCAGTCAAGCACATTTAAGGATGGGAAGCACCCGTTTTATAAAAAGAATATTCATTCCGCCGGCATTCTGGCTCATTCCGCCTCTAATGTGACTAGGGTTTTAACAAAAATTCAATACATGGTAATTACTTTGATTCCACTCACAATTTACTTTTCTCTCTCTAAGATTTATTAAATGGCATATTCATTCTTTGAACCAGATTTAACCAAAATTATGATCAAAGGTAAAATGGCGCTTTAAGGAGCTCATGTATGTGCAAAGTATTATAGACTGGGCCTGATCTACTAAGATCCCAGATAAACAGCGATAAATTGCGTGCTCGTGGTAACATGTTGCACGTTTGGTTTGCTTACATTTTGCGGGTGATCTACGATGAGTAATTGCCTGAATGACTGCTGGTGCATGCAGCATTATGTAAATGAGGACTTTGTGTGCTGCAGCCATTTCCATCATGGACAGTTTGGAGGAAAAGGACGAACGGAAATGTAAAATGAAATTCGACTCAATGGAGTCAGAGGTGCTTGTGGAGGAAGCAAATACACTGTTATAAATGGACTGAATTTTACAGTTAAATTAATGCATTGTCTCCTTGTTCTTTTAACTGTAAGTAGAGTCCTGTGCGCATTTAACCGTGGTTTACACGGAACCTGTGTTATAAACCAATTGTAAAATTACAGTTAAAATAACTGGCAAAAAAGGTGCAAGTTTAGAACAGTTCATGCTCAGTGTTTGAGGGGGAACAATTTGCACATGAGTTCAGTCTCTCCCTCCAATTACTCTTGGGAAGCGAGCAACCGCATAAAACTCATGTTTGGTTTCATTCAGTGCTTCCCGTGCGGATTGAAACTTTATGTACTGGCCCATCCTGCGCAACATGGCATCCAGTATTTGACACAGTACACACGAGAAACTGTTATGGGAGATCCCAGCAGTGAGAGCTACTGTACGCTGGAATGAACCAGTTGCGAGAAAATGGAGAGTAATAAGAAGTTTTGTCATTGCAGGTATGGCATGACTTCTTCTTGCGACTGGCTCCAAATCAGCTCCTATTTCATCTAACAGCTGCAAAATGGCATTGCTGGATAGGCGAAACGTCTGGATTATTCTCTCCTCTGACATCCCGAACATTGTCACTCAGATGGAAAACACCCGTTCTTGGCGTACTCGCCACCTGTGTCTTTTCCTTGCGGCAATAATGGCAGCCATGTCTGTATGCAATTACATGAAGCCAGTTAGTACCTACCCTTCAAAGGTATTAAATAGCAAACGCAATCACCATCACTGAAATTGCTTTCAGGCTTGATAAGTCACTATGCATGTGCTAAAATTTTGTATTTGCACTTTCTCCTCCCATATTTTGCATGCTAGGATAGGCATGTCCCTGATTACATATTCATCAGGGCCAAAAGTACTAACTGCACAGAATGTGCAAATTTAAATACTTCAAAGACGCAATCCTCAGTGCACACCCTTAGTAGATGAGATTGCAGCTTAATTTGTGGATGATATGGCATTTGCACGCCTCTCTATAGACGCAATGCATTAGTAGATCAGGCCCTTAGTCTAAATGCTGCAGTAATAGGTCCCATTTGAAAATTTGACAGTATACAGTCTCAGAATGGGACGCTTAAATCGATTCTCCTTCATTGTTTCCAAAAGCACCATTCACATACACTAACAGTAAAATTCAGTGGCTGTGTATCAATCTCACCTGGAATACCACAGGTGTTAGGCTGAAATGGCTTTGTGGCCAGTTGGTGCTTTTGTGCTCAGGCATGAAGCCTTCTGCCCACACAATGCAGGATATAACCGCACAGCTACTGTGGTGTGTAATAGGACACACGTCTTTTGTGTTTCCATTGAGCGCAGTGAATGGACAGAGTGTGGGAAACCGAGGAAAACTCACTCTCAGAGCCCGACAGGGATAAAAGCTCCTGAGGCCACAGACTTACATCCCGTGAGCGCAGATTACTGAGAGAAAGATATCACACAATAGCATATCTTACTTTTATATCATGTTTTTTAAAAACCTATCTTCTTTCATGTGTAAGCAGTAAATGTTTTTGAGGGAACCTCACTTAAGATTCTGCCAGCTCTGAGAATCACTGACTGTTGGGTTCCGTGAGCGATGAGACAACAATCTTGGCTCCATTTACCCGGGGGTAATAATTTGAACATCCTGAGATCTTTATTGTTTCAGAATGACCTAATTTAAATGCCCAGTCACAGGAACCTCAAACACAACTATTTTAAATAAATATACATAATAAACAACTCAATCGAACTAAGACGAGATCAGTAAATAACAAATTAAATAACTGCGTGAATATAAATAAAAAAGCATATCTTAAATCAAGAGAAATTAACAGAGTGCTCTCAGGAGAGACTATGCGACCTTAACCTCATTATCCTGCAGCACTGACTGTATAAAATAGTCCTTTAGATCTTTAAAGAAACTGTCAGTTTGTTCTCTCCTTTCAGACTTGTGCAGAGGAACAGTTACAGATGGAGCGAATTCTTTCCCAATGTTTGTGTTTATCTCTCTCTTTTTAAGGAATATTTCTATAACTGCCCTAACCCCAGGGGTTGTTGGACACATGAAAGGGAATTAGCATCTAAGAGGGCACACTTCTATTGTTCAGTGAGACTTTTCTCAATGGACAGAGTGTGGGAAAGCTCAGGAGAGTAGAGTCACACTTCCAGCATCATTTACAGCCTCAGTCCCAGCAGCAGCAGATGTTTGGCAGCACGCAGAGGATAAAGAGAAAAATACTCAGTATCTCACTTTCAGCTGGATTGTGAGCGAAATTCATTATTCTGAGGTAAATTAGTTCAGAGATTGGAGAATATATTTGACTATTTCAAAATGAAATGGCCAAATGTAGTAAGAAAAACATTGACTAATAACAATGAGCTGACATTACTCATTTAATGCATATTTATGTTTGAAGTTGTACATTCAGGTGACGCAGAGGTTGCGCAGGATCGACTCAGTAGTTTTTCACCAGTTTTGCACCATGTCACCAGGTGCACAGCCAATTAGGCATTTCAAACCATTTCAAAATCTTTCTTTTGCGACATCCCAAAGGGAGAAATCACCCAGAGTAATAACAGAACTAATTAACTGGTTGGCAGAAGTATATCAGTCTTCTTGCCTTGAGCCAGTCAACTCCCCGTAAGATATCACAACAGAGCAGATTTTGATATGACTTGTAATCACTAATCGTTAGCATGATAGGGGCTCTTTAAATAATGAAAGTATCCTTTTTTTCAAAACATCTATGATCACAACATTTCGATCTTAAGCACAGTATCATTAAACTCAGCCATTCGTCTGACTAAACACTCTATAAGGTTAAGACTTTATATTTGTCAGTCCCACACGTGCACTTTATATAGACGAGCATGTCTCTGTCTCTGTCATTAACCCCAACATCAGGCAGCAGATTTGCTCTCTTTACAGGGTCAGCACTTTCCCAGATTCACACAGTGCTCTGTGAGTCAGTCTCCATCACCCTCCCCTCCACCTGTTCCCCTGAGACCTGCTCATTGTCCCCCTGCAGTAAGCACTTCATTCAGCATGTGGCAGCTCTGCATTCCTCATTGTGCTCTCCAGCTCTGCCATTGGCTGCTCACTGTGAGAAACTCCAAAAAGACCCAGACCCACACATTCATATGGAGATTACACACTATAAATAGGAGAGAGGGGTCCAGCACATCTCAGACTGCCTCCACACACAGATACAATCATGGCACCTACAGTCACTGCAGCTATCAGCTATTCCAAGGAGCACCTGACTCTGGCTAACAAGGTAATTACAGGACTTTACACTTCACAAAAATTACTTTAATTTCTTCATGTTCGCTTCACTATGCATGAGCCTCTTAATCAAGTGAAAAATTGTTAAAATTATTCCTGTTTTCCTCTTGCAGCTGAGAAAGCCAATGGTGGAAAAGATGCGCAGAGATCGAATCAACAGCAGCGTCGAGCAGCTCAGGTCTCTCCTGGGCCCAGAGTTCCTCAGCCAGAATTCCAGCTACAAGCAGGAGAAAGCCGACATCCTGGAGATGACAGTTTGCTTCCTGAGACGGCAGCCCCAGCAGCAGTCAGCTAAGAGCACATCCTGCGCTTCAGCTGTCAGTCAGGGCTACTCCAGGTGTGTGCAAGAGGCTGTCAGCTTCCTGTCCCACTATGAAGTGAAGACACCGTCCCATAGAACACTGCTGAGCCATTTCCAGAACCAGCGACCTACCTCTGACAAGGGCAAGCTTCAGTTTGCACTGCCTCAGCCGAGCTCTCCAGCATACAACACCAGCAGCAAAGAAGAGAATCCAGCCAGCAGCGCCCTCTGGAGGCCTTGGTAGAGTCCTGCAGACTGTGTCCAATATTGTCAGACCCACAGAACTGAGTATGTCTGTTGAAGATAGACATGGGCAGTGATTCTCAAGATATAGGAAGAGTTTTTCCTCTTCTGCATTTGCTGGATGTTGTAAAAGTTTTATTTCATTGAGAGAAAGCAGAAAAGACTTCATGATATTTGTCAATAATTGGTGAATGCTCAATAACTTTATTATTTCTTGTTAAATGGGTAAGGTTAGCTTTATGGAATTTCTCATGTTTTCAAAGTTATTTAATAATGACTGAAGAAAATTTTGTTTCATGTCTAAACTTAATATGAGATTGAGATGAACCTTTGACCCAAATTGGGTCCCATTATAAAGTTTTGTTGTTGGATTCATTAATCAAGAAATCCCTCTGTGAGGGCAATTATGTAGGAAATATCAGCTATGAAGTAGTGTTACTGCATGTGAAAAAGGAACTTCTGTGAAGACAAAATGTGATGTTATCCCATCAGAAATGCGTCTTATAAAAGAATTATTCCACATCTGGAGTAAGAGCACTGGCATAAATGCCTGTTAAGATTCCTTTTTAGGAAGTTTTATGTCATATTGTTTCAAGATATGAATCAGTGCATTTGAATGAATGCTCATTACTGAGTAAGAGTTTAAGTATTGAAAATTTAAATCCTATGTTATCTTTTACAAAGATGCTTATAAAATGTACAGCTGTGCTGTGAGCTGTCTTGTGTCATTAAGAGGTTCTCAAGATGGCACTGATCTGTTTCACTCTAGGAGTGCTTTCTATGAATGAATAAATTGAGAGAAAATGCGTCTGTTGGCTCGTTGCCGCTTTCCTAATTTCATGAAGGGAACACCACAAGAATGTAGAAATCAATCAGTGTTATAGATTATCAATCCACACATTTTTGGGTTGAACATCAATACCACGATATCTTGTTTCACTTTAATTGCCTTCGCTATTAGACCTATAGTGCGCTCTGATCATGATGTGCAACTTTGTACCAGCGTCATCAAGTCCATAAGCCAAGGGATGACATTCTAAACACAATATTATGTAATTACTACTTGTTGTTATTACTTAACTGTATTATTAAAATTTTCAGGCACATAGGTAGGTAGGTATGTATGTTGATAGACCAAAGCGTAAATAGTGATACATAATTGGTTTTAAATAAAATCCCAGGTAAAAGTTAATTTCACTAAAACAATGGTGCCATTAAGATAACTTTTGACTCCTGAGTGCTGAGCATTTAACAAAAATTCATTACATGGTAATTACTTTGATTCCACTCACAATTTACTTTTCTCGCTCTAAGATTTATTAGATGGCATGTTCATTCTTTGAACCAGATTTAACCAAAATTATGATCAAAGAAAATGGAACTGTAAGGAGCTCATGTATGTGCAAAGTATTATAGACAGGGCCTGATCTACTAAGATCCCAGATAAAGGGCGCTAAATTGCGTGCTCGTGGTAACATGTTGCATGTTTGGTTTGCTTACATTTTGCGGGTGATCTACTACAAGTAATTGCCTGAATGACTGCTGGTGCAAACAGCATTTTTTAAATGAGGACTTTGCGTGCTGCAGCAATTTCCACCATGGACAGTTTGGAGGAAAAAGAGGAACGGAAACGTAAAATGAAATTCGACTCGATGGAGTCGGAGGTGCTTGTGGAGGAAGCAAATACACTGTTATAAATGAACTGAATTTTACAGTTAAATTAACACATTGTCTCCCTGATCTTTTAACCGTAAGTAGAGTCCTGCGCGCATTTAACTGTGGTTTACAGTTAACATACATGGAACCTGTGTTATAAACCAATTGTAAAATTACAGTTAAAATAACTGGCAAAAAAGTTGCAAGTTTAGAACAGTTCATGCTCAGTGTTTGAGGGGGGAACAATTTGCACATGAGTACAGTCTCTCCCTCCAATTACTCTTGGGAAGCGAGCAACCGCATAAAACTCATGTTTGGTTTCATTCAGTGCTTCCCGTGTGGATTGAAACTTTATGTACTGGCCCATCCTGCGCAACATGGCATCCAGTATTTGAGACAGTACACACAAGAAACTGTTTTGGGAGATCCCAGCAGTGAGAGCTACTGTACGCTGGAATGAACCAGTTGCGAGAAAATGGAGAGTAATAAGAAGTTTTGTCATTGCAGGTATGGCATGACTTCTTCTTGTGATTGGCTCCAATCAGCTCTTATTTCATCTACCAGCTGAAAAATGGCATTGCTGGATAAGCGATAAGTCTGGATGATTCTCTCCTCTGACATCCAAAACATGATCACACGCATGGAAAACACTCTTTCTTGCCATACTCGCCGCCTGTGTCTTTTCCTTGCGGCAAGAATGGCAGCCATGCCTGTGCGCAATTACATGGAGCCAATTAGTACCTACCCTTCAAAGGTATTAAATAGCAAACGCAATCACCATCACTGAAATTGCTTTCAGGTTTGATAAGTCAGTATGCATGTGCTAAAATTTTGTATTTGCACTTTCTCCTCCCATATTTTGCATGCTAGGATAGGCCCGCCCCTGAATACATATTCATTAGGGCCAAAAGTACTAACTGCATAGAATGTGCAAATTTAAACACTTCAAAGACACAATCCTCAGTGCACACCCTTAGTAGATGAGATTGCAGGTTAACTTGTGGGTGATATGGCATTTGCAATCGCTTTTATATTTGCAAAGCTTTAGTAGATCAGGGGCCGTATTCACAAAGCATCTTAGCGCTAAAAGTAGGTCCTAACTGCCGGATTTAGGAGAAACTCCTAAAAAAATGGGCGTGTCAGTCGTAAATTTAGGATTCCCAATTATTTTTACTAGGTGTTATTCACAAAGCATTTTTGGCCTAAAAGTAGCTCATAAATCTGGGAGAGCTTAAAAGTAGTCAAGAGTACTCCTAACTCGCTAAAACCTATTCACAAAGAATCGGAAAATGGCTGCTGCTGTTGAAAGACGGAATGACTTGAAAATTCTGAATGATGTGCAGTTGTTGAAATGAAATCGGATCGACCATGAGAAGGGATTTTATTTGTTGTTGACTTGGTTAGGGAGAGAATTACGTCTCCAACCATGAGAAACAACCCAATAAGCCCCGAAATAAAATGTTTGACAACACTTCGTTACTTAGCCGCCGGAAAAATGCAACTTTGCAACGCGGACAATTTAGGGATTTCACAATCATCTGTCAGTCGCTCAATTCAACAAACAATCAATGCGCTCTGTGAACCCCATATCATCCGACAGTTTATCCGGTTTCCAATGGCCATTCGCCAACAACACAGAATCAAACTTGAATTCATGCACATCTCAGGTATGCCCGGTATCATCGGTGCTATTGACGGGACCCATATTTGAATTATTTCTCCGACCCAAGATGAAGAGGTATTCGTAAACAAAAAAAAGTTCATTCCATCAACACCCAGATAGTATTTGATGCCGAATACAATATTTTGGACATTGTTGCAAAATGGCCAGGATCCATGCACGACTCTCGCATCTTAATGAAAAGCGGCTTATGCCAATTATTTGGCTGGCATTATGTGTCTGCGCGATGCCACTTGCTACAGGGGACAGTGGCTTCCCCTGCAAACGTTGGCTCTTGACGCCTTACCTGAATCCGCAACCGGGACCACAACAGAATTATAACGGGTATGCCTTTGTTGTTATAGCCTACATTGGCATATTACATGTGAAAATGGCATAATACTGTAAATAACAAATATACTGAACAACAAAAGAAACGCAAATAAATTAAAGACAGACCGGAAAATAAGTAGACGCGCAATTATTATAGAAACTTAAATTTATTACCAGCGTGTGCATATTTACACTCATTTCATCAAACTTTGTTTTGCGGTCACTTTGACTGAGTAACCATAAGAGTACATTAACTAACAAGCAAACTTGCGTTTCTTTTGTTGCTCATGTATATTTAGTCTGCTGTGGTTTTTTCGTGATGCATGTTAGACCACACAAGACGACACGCAGTGTGGTGGAGCGTGCGTGGTATTGGGCAGCTAACGCGCCGGTTTCATGTGCCGCATGAGGAGATGTGTCACAGCCCAGAGAGAGCCAGCAAAGTAATTACAACATCTACCATCCTTCGCAATTTATGCCAACAAAGAAACATACCTCAACCGGATGATGATGGCGCTGCCGACAGCAATGATGATGATGATGATGATGATGATGATGATGTCAAGGAGAATGACGATATTTGCAATGTTGCGGAACAAGGTGGACTGGCATAGAGAGACCACTATGTCAATTCGCACTGGTAAAAAAAAAAAAACAAAAAAAACAAAAACACCCAGCCAATTGATAGCCATGTGGCTCCAGTTGGGCTTTCGCGTCCTTTTTAAACTTTCATCCATGAAAGTTTAGGGCAAACAAACTTGAACGGCCCAAAATTTAAATGATCGCAACATATTCTCACTGCGTAATAAGTTGCCAATTATCGGGGCAAATGACGCGTTTAATTATTGCTTCGTTTTATGCTATTGGCGTTTTTACAACAATCTCTTTCCTATGTATGTTTATTTGCCTGGAGCGTGATATGTGGGGACTGCTCATAGCGCATTTTCAGGAGTGCTCAACGTGTTATTATTTCATGGGACAGACCAGCCACTTGGACCATTTCCTCATTTTTTCCTCCATGGGTTGTATGTGGGATATTTTTTTCAATGGGCCGCCCTGTCACCAAACAACCAATCACCGTGCTCATTTTCCCGAGGCTTGTGCATGAGAATTGACATCATCCATAGCAACGAAGATTTACTCCCACCTATCTCAGAGCTACTCCTAGTCTGGGAGTTACGAATTTTCTTAACTGAAAGTTGCTCTCAGTGGCTTTGTGAAAAACTTTTAAGATTTTACTCCTACATAAAATGTTTTAGCGCGACTTAGGAGTACTCCCAGCGGTAAGATAAGATGCTTTGTGAATACGGGCCCTGGGCCTGTATTCACAAAGCATCTTAGCGCTAAAAGAAGGTCCTAACTGCCAGATTTTGGATAAACTCCTAAAAAAATGGGCATGTCAGTCGTAAATTTAGGACTCCTAATTATTTTCACTAAGTGTTATTCACAAAGCATTTTAGACCTAAAAATAGCTCCAAAATCTGGGAGAGCTTAAAAGTACTCAAGAGGACTCCAAACTCGCTAAAACCTATTCACAAAGAATCGGAAAATGGCTGCTGCTGTTGAAAGACGGAATGACTTGGAAATTCTGAATGATGCGCAGTTGTTAAAAAGATATCGGATCGACCGTAAAGGGATTTTATTTGTTGTTGACTTGGTTAGGGAGAGAATTAGGTCTCCAACCATGAGAAACAACCCAATAAGCCCCAAAGTAAAATGTTTGACAACACTTCGTTACTTCACCACCGGAAAAATGCAACTTTCCAACACGAACACTTTAGGGATTTCACAATCATCTGTCAGTCGCTCAATTCAACAAACAATCAATGCGCTCTGTGAACCTCGTATCATCCGACAGTTTATCCGGTTTCCAGTGGACATTCGCCAACAACACAGAATCAAACTTGAATTCATGCCTATCTCATGTATGCCCGGTATCATCGGTGCTGTTGACGGGACCCATATTCTAATTATTTCTCCGACCCAAGATGAAGAGGTATTTGTAAACAGAAAAAAAATGTAATTCCATCAACACCCAGATAGTATTTGATGCCGAATACAATATTTTGGACATTGTTGCGAAATGGCCAGGATCCATGCACGCAGGACTCTCGCATTTTAATGGAAAGCAGCTTATGCCAATTATTTGACAGGCATTATGTGCCTGTGGGATGCCACTTGCTAGGGGACAGTGGTTTTGGTGCTGTACCTCCTCCTGCTATGCATGAATAATTTTATTAGGCTATTGATTGAGGGTTACATTTAATAGATCATCATAATAATATCAGCCAATGTCATATTTTGTATGCATATTTAAATTGTAGGCTATAAATTACAAATAAGCTTAGTATGCTTTCCTGTTTGAACGATAGCCCGTTTATAGGCTGCAATCTCGGACCTGCCCTGCGATTGCAGCCCATACCACCGCTTCTCGCAGTCATCTGCTGTCCGAGACTCCGAGGGGAATGCAGCATTGATCTGTAGGCTGATATTATCCCACGCATCCTGCTTGGATTTGCTGCTCACCCCCAAGCCAAATTTCCCTTTGATAACATGCTTTCGCTCCAGCACCAACTGGGCCAGCAGCAGTAATTGGTCTGGCTCCAGAAAAGCTTTCGCATCCATTTTGAACTTTCATCAATGACAGTTTAGGGCAAACAAACTTGAACGGCCCAACTTTTAAATGATCGCAACATATTCTCAATGGGTAATAAGTTGCTAATTATTGGGGCAAATGATGCGTTTTATTATTGACTCGTTTTATGCTATTGGGGTTTTTACAACTATCTCTTTCCTGTCTATGTTTATTTGCCTAGAGCGAGATATGTGGGGACTGCGCATAGTGCATTTTCAGGAGTGCTCAACATGTTATTATTTTATGGGACAAACCAGTGTTATGTATGAGTGTTTTATGTAAAGCACTGTATATCATTTGTAAATGGAGATTTATTACATACTATTTGTGCTGCCTTACGGGTCAGCTATTTGTTTATTTTGTTCATCATTTTGCACCCTCTGGTGGTATGTCTGGAGAAAAACATGATCTGATGCAATACCACTTGTTTGTGATGAAATAGACTAGTGCTTTCTAGAAGTTTCTGGCTTCTTCTTGCCTGGAGGGGGCCGGATCACCCAGGACTGCTGTAGATCTTTCCAGAATGTTCCTAGTCTATATAAATGCTGTGATTTTGTTGAGCTGTAGAGAGTTTTTGTTTTGGCATCAGAGTTACATACTGGCATTAGAGTGTTTTACTGCAAGAAGACACTGATGGAGTAGATCACCCTGTTTGTTACATTTCCAAAAAGTTTGATAAACATCAGAAAAACTATTCAACAATTGAAAAAGAATGTTTGGCACTTGTTTTGGCTTTACAACATTTTGAAGTCTATTTGACTTGTTCAGCTACTTCCATCAAGGTCTTCAGTGATCACAATCCCCTCACATTCTTGCATAAGATCAAAAACATAAATCAAAGATTACTGAGATGGAGTTACTTTTGCAAGAGTATGATTTAGATATTTTTCACATCAGGGGAAAAGATAATGTTATTCCAGATGCACTCTCTCGCATGTAAATTTTACTTCTCTATTTGATTGTGAAAAATGTAAATTTTACTTCTCTCGTGAAAATTGCTCTGGTTGTTACGTATGTGATTGTTATAATGATCAATGATAATTTATGTGCAAAGTTTCAAGATTATACTGATTATAAAACTGTGTTAATTTTAACAAAAGAAAGCTTTTTGCAAACCTTCCTTTTCATAAAGAGGGGAGGTGTTATGTATGAGTGTTTTATGTAAAGCACTGTATATCATTTGTAACTGGAGATTTATTACATACTATTTGTGCTGCCTTACGGGTCAGCTATTTGTTTATTTTGTTCATCATTTAGCACCCTCTGGGGCCTATTGCACAAAGGCAGGATAAGGGATTAGCCCAGGATCAGCATGGGATTAGCCTGATCTCAAGCCCCATTTCGGTTGCACAGAGCGTGTGAGCTAAGCCATGGCACTAGTTACTATGGAAACAAAGTCTGTGGAGCTAGCCAGCACCGGAGCAAGCTTACGAACTAGCTAAGCTCCTGTCTGCAGCCAATTTCACCTCTCCTCGTTCAGCAGTCACCCAAATTGAAAATCAACGTCCTTAACAGTCATTCTGAATTGTCCACTACACGTTGCTATCTCAATTATAATAGACCCAGAGTAATTATTTTAGAAACTTGTGACCACTGATGTCAGTAAAATAGCCAATATTCGATCATTATATTCAAGTAGGCCTATCCATGTGACAGTGACCATCACAGTTCAATCAGTCCCCCTTCCATGTCACATTTTAACCATATTTAGAATCCGTCATTATCAGATTTGTCCTTATTCCCCAAGTTGAGACTTCCATCAGAGTAGAAAATGAGCAGTGCTGCATGAAGTAGGTTACTGTGTTTCAGCCCGGTCTTAAATCGCTGCGGTAACCCCCTACCTACAGCACTGCTGCTACTTTTCTCCGTCTTTATTCAGACTGTGACGGGTAAGGTAGAGTCGTTGCCTTAATACTAGACACGAGTGCAATGTCGCTCGCTTCGCGATAGTGGAATTAAACATTTTCAGGAGGCTCCTTGACGTAATTTTCTGACGCTAACATTCTACTTTTAAATTTGAGTATGTCTTCATCAGAGGTGTTTAATAGCAGCAAGTAAACTCAACTAATCTGACAACGTCTTCTAGATCGGACTTTTATTCAGTTCTTACAGGACAAAAAAGGCCTATAAGATGCTTAAGAAACCCAATTCACACATGCACATATTTCCATGGAACTGTTTAACGTAATAATACCATTAAGACATCCTGCACTTGTCACACACAAACTCCAATCTGTTGATTGGTTTGCAAGATTTTAAATCTGTCTGATAACGACGGCTTATCTCGTTCACGGTAACGCTGAAATGCATCAGCAACTCCTTTTGACAGCGCTGAAACACCTCCCGAGTTTACTCTCATTTGAGTTTAGCTAACTTTCATACTCCTCTCAAACGTCTCGCACCATTCAGACAGAAACTAGAGGAATAGCAAGCAGAAGCATTTCAGCGATCCCATCATCCCTCTGTTTGAACGTAGTCTTTGAGTGTTGCTGGCGCATGCGTCTGCTGCAGCTACTTAGTGCCCATGGTGATGATCAGCGATTCTGTGATCGATCTCGGGGTCTATTAGAGGTAGCCGAGTGCGCGCACTCAGCAGGATCAGCGGCACCGGGCTTCACTTAGCCAATTCTCCTCCACCCGCTGTTGGCTTTGTGCAATCAATTAAGCCAGCGACGCGCTGTAAAGGATATGGCAATCCTCGCTTAGGCGTTGATCCAGGATCTCAGGATCCGACTTTTGTGCAATAGGCCCCTGGTGGTATGTCCATAGAAAAACATGATCTGATCCAATACCACTTGTTTGTGATGAAATAGACTAGTGCTTTCTAGAAGTTTCTGGCTTCTTCTTGCCTGGAGGGGGCCGGATCACCCAGGGCTCCTGTAGACCTTTCCAGAATGTTCCTAGTCTATATAAATGCTGTGATTTTGCTCAGTTGTAGAGAGTTTTTGTTTTGGCATCAGAGTTACATACTGGCATTAGAGTGTTATTATAAGATTAAACAGTGGATTATTTGTAGTTTTTTTTTTACCTAATCAGTGAAGAATAAATTTGTTTAAGTTGCCATTGCTGGTTTTCTTTGGGGCGCTTTAAATAATGGAAGTATCCTTTTTTTCAAAACATCTATAAACACAACATTTCGATCTTAAGCACAGTATCATTAAACTCAGCCATTCGTCTGACTAAACACTCTATAAGGTTAAGACTTTATATTTGTCAGTCCCACACGTGCACTTTATAAAGATGAGCATGTCTCTGTCTCTGTCATTAACCCCAACATCAGACAGCAGATTTGCTCTCTTTACAGGGTCAGCACTTTCCCAGATTCACACAGTGCTCTGTGAGTCAGTCTCCATCACCCTCCCCTCCACCTGTTCCCCTGAGACCTGCTCATTGTCCCCCTGCAGTAAGCACTTCATTCAGCATGTAGCAGCTCTGCATTCCTCATTGTGCTCTCCAGCTCTGCCATTGGCTGCTCACTGTGAGAAACTCCAAAAAGACCCAGACCCACACATTCATATGGAGATTACACATTATAAATAGGAGAGAGGGGTCCAGCACAGTTCACACTGCCTCCACACACAGATACAACCATGGCACCTACAGTCACTGCAGCTATCAGCTATTCCAAGGAGCACCTGACTCTGGCTAACAAGGTAAATACAAGACTTTGTACTTCACCAGAATTACTTTAATTGTTTCATGTTTGCTTCAATATGTATGAATGTCTTAATCAAGAGTGAGATTGTTTACATTATTCCTGTATTTCTTTTGCAGCTGAGAAAGCCAATGGTGGAGAAGATGCACAGAGATCAAATCAACAGCAGCATTGAGCGGCTCAAGTCTCTCCTGGGCCCAGAATTCCAGCTCCGAGCAGGAGAAAGCCGACATCCTAGAGATGAAAGTTTGTTTCCTGAGACGGCAGCACAAGCAGCAGTCAGAAAAAAGCTCATCCTGCGCTTCAGCTTTCAGTCAGGGCTACTCTAGATGTGTGCAAGAGGCTGTCTGCTTCCTGTCCCGCAATGAAGTGAAGACACCGTCCCAGAGAAGAATGCTGAGCCATTTCCAGAACCTGCAGCCCTCCTCTGATGAAAGTGAGATTCAGTCTGCACTGCCTCAGTTAAGCTCTTCAGCACATGACAGCAGCAAAGAAGAGACTCCAGCCCCCAGAGCCTCGGGAGGCCCTGGTAGAGTCCTGCAGACTGTGTCCAATACTTTCAGACTCACAGAACAGATCATGTCAGTTGAAGAAAGACATGGACAGTGATTCTCTGGATGTTGGAAGTGTTCTTCCTCCTCTGCATTTGAAGGATGTTGAAAAAGTTTTGCTTTCATTAAGAGAAAGTGCAATTGGACTTCCAAGATATTTGCCAATAACTGGTGAAGGGTAATATCTTTTCTATTTATTGGAAATGCTAGCTTAATGGAAAATATTCATGTTTCTGAAGTTATTATATAATGAGCAAGGAATATTTTGTCTTATATTAGGACATTATATATGAATGAGGTGAACCTTCAACCCAAATTGGGCATCATCTCATGGTTTTGATGTTGGGTGTATCCAACGAAAAATCCTTCCATGAAGACAATTATTTTAGAGATTACTGTTGTGAATTAATTTTATTCCATGTAAAAATGTTTATTGCATGTAAACTTCTATTAAGACAAAATGTGATGTTACAGCATCATAATTCTTCATATAAAAGTATTATTCCACATCTGGAGTAAGAAAGCTGGCATAAATGCCTGTTACAATTCCTGCCTGGGAAGATTTATGTTTTATTATTTCAGGATATAATGCTGTTGTTTAAAAATGAATACTAATGTCTGACTAAGATATTGTGGAAGTATTGGTGTTTAAACCATCTGTTGTCTTTTACGAAGATGACTTTAAAATGTGCAGCTGTGCTGTGAGCTGTCTGGTGTCATAAAGAGGTCTTCAGGAGGGCACTGATTTGTTTCACTCAATGAGTGATTTCTACAAATGATTAAATTAAGGGGAAATGTATCTATTGGCTCTTTACATCATTCATTATTTCACAAAGTGTACTCTATAAGAATGCAAAAATCAATCAACATAATGGATTTTCTGCACCTGAAAGCGATGTAGAACTCTGCCTGCATCAGAAGGTCTATTGGTTGAACCATCAAATTCCCAAAACAATATTTTGTAATTGTATTAATTCATTCTTAGCTTGTAATATTTGTACTTGTAGTAATTATGTCAATGAACTATTTAACCCTTAAACAGGCAGGAACAGAAATATTGTTTCAAAAAATCATTTTATGTCACAGGTTATCTCATTTGCACCTAAGTAAAACATTTTCACTTTCATTTTTGATATATGTTCTATAATTGGGATATTATGAATTGTATCTCCCAGGATACGTTGCCCTATTAGGGTATAAAAACAGTCAAAATGGTGAATATTTAAATCCTTAATAAGACTAACAGAACATCTTTCTTTTTTGATTTTATTGGTCTTTTACATTACAAAAGTAGTGTAAAAATGTATTTTAGACATTTTTATCATAGTATTAGCCTTTCACAGTATTTGATTTTACCTATGAAATTCAATCTTTAAGTATGAATAGCAACGTTTTTTCAACATAGGCCTATTCATAAAATGACTGACAAATGTAACTATTAGTACTTTATAAATAGACATTTTTGTCATGTCCAATAGCAAAAAAATTAGTTATAGAATATAGCAAAAGATCTATATGGTGTAGCTCATCTGCTTGCATAAATTCATGGGCAGTTGCTATTCTATATATTCAAACCTTGTCTTACGCTAAGTGTGACACAGGATACAGTACATATATGCCTAAATATGCTATGTGCGTATCACAATGAGCAATTCCATTTTAGGAAGTTAGGGGATTAGGTAGTAAATATGCTTAAATGTACCTCAACGCGGTTATTATCATTTATGTCATGGCTTTTCAGGTGTCGACTCTTCCTCTTAAGATGGTTTAAGCTTTTTCAATTATAATTATTTTAACTTTTACCAGCTTGAAATATGTTTTCACATCATTTTTCACAGTTTAGGTGGTTTTATGGTCATTCTGACTGGTTTTGCAGGCCATATAGCAGCTATTTTAGCTTGAAAGGCTTAGACCATCTGAAACCCGCAATTAGCATTAGCTGTTTTTTAGCTGTTTTTTTCTGGTTAGCTGGTATAAAACCATCAGAAAACATTTTTGACCATGATAGATCATGTCAGACTTACTTGACCAGCTACCAGCATGAACAGGTCTAGCTGGATTTTTCAGCAAAGAACTGCTCTACTGATCTCATGTTCACGCTCATAATGCATATTCCTGCTATCCTAAAATCACCAAATTGTAACACTCTGTTGGAAAATAAAGGGTTAAAATTACATATCATGCATACCTGTGACTGATAACATCTGATTTTGAAGTGTATATAAGCAAGTATTCCTGTTTGAATCAAAATTTTGAATCCTATACAAAATACACATTGACCGAATTTATCCCCTAATCTGGCAACGTATCCTGTGGGATACATACATTTTAAAGTTCCCAAACTAACTCCATTGACAAAGTTAGACAAATTTTTCTTCATCAGTATATTTTAACAGTTTCTATAATCACTTTCATCACATAATATGATAAAATTTTTACAAATGACCATGATTTTCAAGTACTTTGATACTTTGTGATCAGCATTTGCTCCACGGCTGGTGGCCATCTTGACATTTAACCAGGATAACTAAACCATGACTTACAACTTGAACAAAGTCATGTGACCTGTAAACTAGAAAGTGACCAGACTTTTTATAAATAATAAGTTGATTTGGTAAAAACATTTATTAATGCCCTCTATAGGGTGTATGCATGTTGCCTTTTTAAGGGTTAAGTTCTCAGACACATAGGTTGGAAGGTTTGTTGAAAGATAAAAAATGGAAATCACAACATCTGATTGAAGTAAAATCCATGTTAAAAGGTATTTTTGCCATGATGCTTTCCTTTCACCTTTAAAATGAATTCTAATTGTCAAACATGCAACAATAGTGCATTATATTGTAATTTGTTTTCACTCACAATTTATTAATCCCTCATCAATATTTATGAAATGGCATGTTAATCACTTTCAAACAGATTTAAAAAATAATAATAAATGAAAATTCCAGGAAGATGGAGATCTGAAGGGCTCATGACAGTAATGAGAGTAAAATTTTTTTTATGAAAGTGCTACACATTTCATCTATAAATGTTGGTTTCATGGGTCCTATTTGAAAATTTCAAAGCAACTGGCATCTCGGCATGGGATGTGACATGTGTGACAGAATAGAGGTAAATGCAGAATATGGATAGGCCACAGAGCCAAGCAGCTCTTAAAGAGCAGCTGCATCAACCTGCTGGAGAATCAAGTGAGTGCACATGACTGTCACCTGATTTCATTGTCAGACGATTTCTTGACTGGTAATAAGCAGGTTTATTTAAGATGGCATCCTGAGGAGTAGCTCCTCGCACTGCTCGTTTGGCAAACAGACCCACCTGCTACAAGGTTTGTAGTTTTCGTTCTCGCTCCAAACTTTTACAACGATGCACACTTCGGTCACCGTATTTATTGGAGTTGATTCGGCTCATGGTTGTAGATTGATTTTATGCACGCACGCTGCCCACGCTGGAACTGCTCAGCAAAGCTTACTTGTCTTAGAACGTTGCTAGCTAATTGTAACAAAACATTGCACATGCAGCTACAGAAGAAACTTTTTGAAATTTGGTGTGTCATCTGTCGTTAAACCTTAAATCAAGAGCAGCGGGTGCTACTCTGCTTGCTGCCACGAACTGACTATTTCTGTTCTCGTTTAGCTTGGCAGTATTCCTATCTTCATCAAAAAAAATATCTCTGTGGTAAGAAATAACGACCTGCATCGCCTATGGCAAATTGCCACAGTCTTTCATGAAGGGAAGTGTGCTGGAGTTCAAATGTTCTATCCAGTCTCGGCCTTGAGGCAATTCAGCATTTGTTCTATTCACAGTGCTGTGAGCAACAGTAATGTTATGTTTTGAGAAGTTAAAGGAATAGACAACGGAATTTCAAAATACAGTTTGGAAGATAGATCATTTCATAAACTAACGATTCATGCGAATGTTAGAACATATAGAGCTCATACAACTAAGCTATCCATCTCCGAAAGTCGGTTCTGAAGCAGAATTGACAATTTCATAGATGCCGCCATTGAAAATATTTCAACCAATCAGAAGAATCCTGCGGAGACGCTCTGACGTCACATGGGCGCAGCACGTTGAAGCTATACATGGCGAGTGAGACTGCACAAGCATTGGGATAGTTGTTAAATTACTCACTGTTGTCACCATTTTTCTGTGCCAAAGGACACTGTTAGTCACAAACCGACCCAACTATTCGTGAAAATATTCAAGAAGGCTGTTTGAAGGCCGAGAGAGAGAACAATATGCCTGCGTGTGCAGCGGTTGGGTGTACATGCAGGACTGGTTCAGGTCAGCAGCATGACTGCACGTTCTATGCTGCAGTGCAAAGGCAAAACACTGTAACATTACATTTGGTCGAAAATGAGTTATTGTCATTTTGGGGGTATTGAAGACCTCCTTTATCATGTGGTTGAATATTTTGAGTCAATTTGATTGTTTTTATGAAAAAATCAAGGTCTGTGTCAACAGTAACTCTGAAAATTCCACCAGAAACCATGACAGAACGCCGTAACTGCAGTTACTGTGCTTAGCCTTTGTTTCGGGACGCTGACGTTGAGTTAAGGTACTCTGGCTTTGTTTAGCCGCGCATCAAAGCTTTGTTACTGTACAGCCCTGAAGTTACGGTGATAGTCGGTGCGCGTGTAACAGTGAAGATTTGGTTTCTTCCACTTGCACCCTTTCTGTATTATTTTATCGGCCGGGCGGCAAATAGCGGCCAGGCCCCTATAAACGCGAATGTCGCTGAGTGAGTGAGTGAGTGAGTGACTGACTGACTGACTGCCTGAGTGATCAAGTTCAACGATTGGCTGGCCGGCGGGGAAGAAGTTCAGCGATTGGTCGGCCGGCGGGGAAGAGTCGGCCGGCGGGGAAGAACTTCAACGATTGGTTGGCCGACGACTGACTTCAGCCATTGGTCGGCCGGCAGGCAAGAACTTCAACGATTGGTTGGCCGAGGCCTGGCTGGCTGGCCAGGCGTTTGTCACTCATATCTCCTGGGGGGTATACTACGAAGCAAATTCAACATAGGCTATATTTGAGTGAGCCGCCTCAACAAACCCTGAACTCACAATCAGAGACAATTGGTACCACACCGGTGGTTGTAATCTTTCTTTGTTAATCTCCTTTTTGTGCTTTCAACACTGTACGCGCTCTCAACAAAAGAGCATTTCATGCATCATTGACCCTATTTCCGTTCACAAAATGACCGATCGCGTGCTGCGCGTTCCCTGAGGACATCATCCCTGATCCAGAATCAGTAACACTGTGGGTTATCTCCCCCCGCGGCACCAGGGGGCGCCACCAGCGGCTTAATGGGAGACACACATAGACAGGCTATATTTCAGTGAGCCGGCTCAAAAAACCCTGAACTCGCAATCAGAGATAATTGGTACCACAACGGTGGTCGTAATCTTTCTTTGTTAATGTCGGTTTTGTGCTTTCAACACTGTTCGCGCTCTCAACAAAAGAGCGTTTCATGCTGCAATTGACCCTATTTCCGTTCATAAAATGACCGATCGCGTTCTGTATGTTTCTCCGAGGAAGCTATCCCTGATCCAGGATCAGTAACACTGCGGGTTATCTCCCCCGCGCCACCAGGGGGCGCCGCCAGCGGCTTAATGGGAGACCCATATGAAGTTTTACACTCATTGGTTGGACACTTGAAAGACTGCATGATTATGCATGCGCATACTCAGGTGGACACTTGGGAAATTATAATTGAGATTTATGTTAGTGCATTCATTTTGGCTGATGTATGCACTCGTTCGTTGGATGAAATCTAAGTGGTTGCTGGGTGATTAATAAGATCTTTTTAAAAAAATAAAGAAAATCTCCTAGGAGGAGTGGGTTGTGATTATGGACAGTCATGAAGAATGTAAATATATAAAAAACAGCAAAAAGCAACACTGTTGCTGCTAATAAGGCCAGAGAGGAATTCTGGGAAAAAATTGCCTCTGACCGTGAAATCCTCTGATGAATTAAATTATAGAATGACTAGTGGAAATCACTTCAGTTTCATAAACGAATTTTTCGACGGCCAAATCAAACAAAGGCGAAAATTAAATTATAGAATGAACTTTTCTTTTCTTTCTCAAACTGGAGCCAATTTTCATGATCTTAAATGTATCTGTTAAATCTTCAAAACAAGGCCTTTTATCTCCACTTTTTTACTAAATGAAGAAAATGGGATGTGAAATTTTGGCTGCATCATAATTTCTCAATTTTTTCAAGTATACTTTTTAAATTCAGATATTTATATTCAGGATCGAGTTTTCCCACAGTCGGGGAAGGTTTGGACTGAAACAGGTATAATATCATGCCAGGCCAGCTTATACCTTTAGTAGAATGATTTTAGATATATTTATATTCAGGGGATCTAGGAAATGTAAATGGAGATAGATCTTTGTAATTTTTGTAATTTTCAAAATAATATAAATTTTATAGGTATATGGTTCTATCTCCTAGATAGCTCCTTGTATTTCCAGAAATGTTTAGCCACAAAGTTCTGTCTTGCCTTGTGTTTTTTTTTTTAAAAGAACACAACAATGTGACTCTACCGCCAAATCTGCAAATTATATGTTCATGGTAAAAGGTAATACAGAATTTGAAAGATCTGACAATAATAATCACAGAAAATGGGCAGCCGCATCCTGTCTGAAAATAAATAGGAAACAAACCTTGTAACACTGAACTGAGCTACGGAGTCTCTAGGGTGTTCAGTGTCAACTGCTGCTATCTCTATAGCCAGTACAAGTTCATCTGAGTACATTTAATGCAGACATGATGCACACAACATAGTAAACAAACTCTGGCCTTGGGCTTGGTTTCAACGAGTACTATGTCCATATTGTACTTGTTCATGTGCATACACATGCATCTTGCAATGCATAAAATATAAGATTGAAAATCAAGTAGTACTATCTTAAATAACTCCCTGGAATAAGACAACCCTTCAGAAAAATTACCACAAAATACTCGAGTAAAAATACTATAGCTTTCTATAGTAACTATGGTATTTTTGCGGAATTACTATAGATATACTATAGTAACTCTGAGTTTAATACAGTGATGCTGAAGTACAACCCCAATTCCGAAATACTTGGGACGAAGTGTAAATTGTGAATGAAATCAAAATGCAATGACTTTCAGATCACACGAGCCAATATGTTATTTACAATAGAACATAGATAACATTTCAAATGTTGAAACTGAGACATTTTACATTTTTATCCACAAAATGAGCTTATTTCAAATTTTCTGGCTGCAACAGGTCTCAAAAAAGTTGGGAGACAGGCAAAAAAGGGCTGAAAAAGCAATTAATATATAAGAGAATCAGCTGAAAGAACATTTAGCAAGTAATTACGTTAACTGGCATCAGGTGTGTAACATGACTGGCTATAAAAGGGATGTCTTTTAGGGGCTGAGTCTCTCAGACGTAAATATGGCCAGAGGCTCTCCAACCTGTGAAGGCTTGTATAAAAAAAAAATTGTGGAATACTTTAAAAACAATGTTCCTCAGCATCAAATTGCAAAGGCTTTGAAGGTCTCATCATTGACAGTGCATAACTTCATCAAAAGATTCAGAGAAACTGGAAAAATCTCTGCAAGCCATTGTTGAGCATGATCCAGAAGCGCCGCCATGTTCTGTGGGCCAAGACTCATTTAAAATGGACTCTAGCAAAGTGGCAAAGCGTCCTGTGGTCAGACGAGTTCAAATTTGACATTCTTGGTGGAAATCATGGGCGGCGTGTCCTCTGGGCTAAAGAGGAGAAAGACCACCCCTCCTGTTATCAGCGTTCAGTTCAAAAGCCAGCATCTCTGATGGTATGGGGATGCATTAGTGCATGTGATGTGGGACACTTGCATGTTTTAAAAAGCACCATGAATGCTGAAAGGTATATAAAGGTTTTAGAGCAACATATGCTCCCCTCCAGACAACATCGATTCCAGGGAAGGCCTTATGTTTTTCAGCAGGACAATGCAAAACCACATACTGCAGCTATTGCAACAGCATGGCTTCGTAGTAGAAGAGTCCGTGTGCTGAACTGGCCTGCCTGCAGTCCTGATCTTTCACTGATTGAGAACATTTGGCGCATAATTAAACGAAAAGTCCGTCAAAGGAGACCCAAAACTCTCCAGCAGCTGGAGGCCTGTATTAAACAAGAGTGGGATCAAATTCCAATGGCTAAACTCAAGAAACGTGTCTCCTCAATGCCCAGACACTGATCTCTGTGTCAAAAAGAAGAGGGGATGCTACACCATGGTAAACAGGCCCTTGTCCCAACTTTTTTGAGATGTGTAGCAGCCATCAAATTTAAAATGAGCTCATTTTGTGGATAAAATTGTAAAATTTCTCAGTCTCAACATTTGCTATGTTATCTCTGTTCTATTGTGAATAAAATACTGGCTGGTGTGATTTGAAAGTCATTGCGTTTTGATTTTATTCACAATTTACACTTTGTCCCAACTATTTCGGAATTGGGGATTGTAGTAACTTGAATGTGTTCATACAATTAATGTTTTTCCAGTCAGGCAATAGGGGGGCAGAACGGGGTCCTGGGGTTGAATGGAAATGTCCGCCGGAAGAGAAAAGCAGTGAGTGGGAATGCAGGTTCTGGAGGGTTTGTTAATACAAGAAATAAAAGACAAGGAACTGGAAGTTGAGCCCGACTCGTGCTGACTTTATTACATTGGCGACGAGGATTAATCGGACTGTCATCGACCTGGAAGTACGTAGCCGGGTAACACCACCGAGGGTGAATTGTTCCGCTGTGTAGGCTGACAATGGCGACTTACGGCAAAATTGATGAGTTTGAACCAGACATGGATGACTGGCAGCAGTACATGGAACGTCTGGATTTCTACTTTGTGGCCAACAAGATCACGGATGATGGACAGAAGCGGGCTATTTTTCTGAGTGCCTGTGGAGGAAAAGTTTATGCAGTGCTTCTGGACTTGTGTCAACCAGGTAAGCTGGGAGATTTCTCCCTTGCTGAAGTGATCACTTCGTGCCAAAACCCAGTGTCATTGTTGAACGTTTTAAATTTCGTTCAAAAGTAAGACAGCTGGGTCAGTCTGTGGCTTCTTTTGTGGCGGAGTTGAGGAGGCTCACCGAACACTGTGAGTTTGGCGCGACACTGGATGACATGATCAGATATAGGCTGGTGTGCGGCATTAACGATGACCGCATTCAGAGACGTTTACTGTCGGAACCAGATGATAAACTGACTCTTGCGAGAGCAGTGGAGTTAGAGATTTCGATGGAAATGGCGGCTCGGATGTGGCAGAGCTGCAACAACCTGGAGTGGAAGGAGCTGTGCATAAAGTACAGCCTGTGGTGGTGAACAGGTAACCGCCGCCAACGGGGTGTTTTAGATGCGGTGGGAATCATAGTCCAGCTGAATGCCATTTTGTGGATGTGATTTGCCATGACTGCCAGAAAAAAAAAGGGTCATTTGGCCAGAAAATGCCGCAGCACCAGACTGCCCAGACAGAACCGGGGGCGGGCAGGAGGTGCAGCCCACCTGCTGCAGGATGATGGGGGAGATGAGGAATTTACTCACAGGCTGTGTAATCTAGGAGAATGAGGGAGTGGAGCGATACAGAGAGCACATATTAGTAAATGGACATGATATTGAATTTGAAATAGACACTGGTGCAAGCATGACGATTCTGAATGAGAGTACGTATAAACAAATGGGAGGAAAACTAATTCAAACAAAAATAAGACTCTACACTTACAGAGATGGAGTGCAGGTGTTGGGCAAGATACACGTTCAAGTTAAATACAAGGGAAACTAGACAGTTGGCACTGCTTGTGGTCAAAGGAGAAGGGCCTAATCTACTGGGGAGAAATTGGCTCAGGGCTATTAGGCTAGATTGGAGAGCCATTTTCAGGGTGCAAATAGATAAGCAGCAGGATTTGAATGCCTTGCTAGCAAAATATGGAGAGGTGTTCAAAAGGTGAGCTTGGCATGTTAAGAGGGCCTACAGCTAAAATTTATGTGGAGCCCGAGGCTAAGCCGAGATTGTGAGGTATCGTTCAGGAACCAGTCGCGAGAACCAGGAAATGCGATGAATGTGATTTATTAGACGAGGGGGAAAACCCCCGCAGGATCGAAGGCAACAGTACAAGTCCACAATCCAAAAATCACAATCCCAGGGGCAGAATCCGAAGTCGAGAAAACCAGGGCAGCAATACAGTAATCGTAGTCAGACAAAAAGGGTTCGATACACAGGAGCAGATAACAAAACCAAATCAGAGCCAAAAATCAGAATTAGAACCAGTCAGAAAAGCAACACTTGCTGTTAGTCGGACAGTCCAGTCAGAAAAGCAACACTATGAATACGAGGCGAAAACGAGAGCAGCACAGGTAGGCAAGGGAAACGTTCTGACAGGGATCTGCTGTGAAAAGACTGCTTAAGTACACTCAAGGGAAGTCACGTGCTATGATCAGGGACAGGTGAATGGGATCAGACTAATTACGTGGGAGCAAACACAAGGGAGAACCTAACCACATGAAATTGGCAAAAGCCAAAATGCGGACAGGGATCACGAGACAACCTATAGACAAAACATACAGCGCCGGTTAGGGAGTTCTAACGTGCACAGATAATGAGAGGCAGGACAGAGTAGAGCAGGTGCGGAGGCTCCGCTGAATTGCAGCAAAGACTAAGAGAAGGAAAGAGGCGGAGACTAGAACAGGGCGAGTGCTGACAGCTTGTTAATCAATTAGTAAGTGCAGCTACACAATCCCTGGTGCTCGTTAGTAAGTTAGTATTATATACAATGTTAGTCTTGGTTAGTATCTAAACAAAAATAACAAACTGTTAGTATTGGTTAGTAAAATAGAAAAGCAAGGCGAAGGAAGCAAACGAGATTAGAAGGAATGTTTGAAATCCAGAAACCATGAAATCACCTAAACGTGTGACACGCAGGACTTGGGGAGAAGCTGTAGCTTAAAAGACCAGACAGGGGAGACAAAGTGCAATGAAGGGCATGGGCAAAGACATGGACCGGAGTATAACAGAATAATGGATCTGGCATGGCAAAAACAAAAACAAGGCAAAGTACTAAAACATGGAAAAAACAGAACATGCATGGGAGAAACATAACAGGTCATGGCAAAAAACAGAACAGACATGGCAGAAACAGAGCAGGCATGACAGAATCATAACAGAGATATTTTAAAGCAAGACCTCTACCGTATGCACTCAAAGAGAAAGTAGAAGCAGAGTTAGTCAGACTGGAGAGGGAAGGCATAATTGAGCCTGTGAGTTTTTCTGAATGGGCCGCTCCCATAGTTCCCATACTGAAACCGGATCAAACCCCATGAATTTGCGGAGACTACAAAGTCACAGTAAACCCAGTCTCTAAGTTGGACAATTACCCTATTCCCAGAACAGAGGACCTGTTGGCGGTGCTAGGGGCTGGGCAGAAATTCACTAAATTAGACATGTCTCAGGCCTATCAGCAACTCCCACTGGATAAAGAATCCAAGAAGTTTACTACAATAAACACACACCGAGGTCTGTATCAGTACACCAGGCTTCCCTATGGCGTGTCATCGGCCCCAGGCATATTTCAGCGCACCATGGATAACCTACTACAAGGTCTTTCACTGGTGGTTGTGAGAGTGGATGACATCCTGGTGACTGGTAATGATGACGTCAGTCACCTGAAGAATCTAGGGTTGGTGCTGGAGAGCCTATCTTTAGCAGGCCTGCGTTTGAGGAAAGACAAATGTGTCTTCATGGCACCAGAAGTAGTCTATCTGGGTTATAGAATCAGTCAAAAAGGGATTTATCCGGTCAATGACAAAGTTAAAGCCATTGTAAACGCCCCACCTCCAACAAACCAGACACAGCTAAAGTCATTTCTAGGCATGCTAAATTACTACCACAGGTTCTAACCCAATGTCTCCACAGTGTTGGAGCCGTTACATGAGCTTTTGAGGAAAGGAAGCTCTTGGAGGTGGGAAAAGCAGCAGAGCCAGGCTTTTGAGGCTGCAAAAAAGTGCCTGCAGTCTGACGATTTACTGGTCCATTTTGATGACATGAAACCCCTCTACTTGTCATATGATGCATCTCCTTTTGGCATCGGAGCGGTGTTGAAACACCGGTATCCTGATGGTACAGACCGACCAATCGGATACATGTCGCAATCTCTGTCATCTGCAGAGAGAGGTTATTCGCAGCTTGAGAAGGAGGTGCTAGCCATTATCTTTGGTCTCAAGAAATTTCACCAGTATCTGTTTGGCAAGCACTGTACCATTGTGACTGACCATAAACCTCTACTAGGCCTCCTAGGAGAGAGTAAAGGCATCCCTCAACTGGCAGCTGCCAGAATACAAAGGTGGGCGTTGGTTTTGGCGGCTTATGAGTACACTTTAGAATACAAAGAAGGCTCCAAACATGGAAATGCAGATGCACTGAGCAGGCTCACGCTGCCAACCACACCCATGGCTACACCACAGGAGGGGGAAATAGTGATGCTCATGGAGCACATGAATGGCACACCCCTACAGGTGAAATAAATCTGGGACTGGACCCGTCGAGACTCAGTCCTGTCCAGAATGCAGCAGTGGGTGCTGCAAGGCTTCTGGCCCACAGTATGCACCGACCCAGAATTACAGCCTTATATAAGACGGAAAATGAATTGAGCGTGGAAGAGGGGTGCATACTGTGGGGAAGCAGAGTTATAATACCACCACAAGGCAGACTGACCATGATCACAGAGCTGCATGAGGCACATACCGGGGCATCAAGGATGAAAGCACTAGCCCGCAGCTATGTGTGGTGGCCTAACATGGATGCCGATTTAGAATTGGCTGTGCGCAAATGTCACCTGTGCCAGTCCAACCAAGCCACCCCAGCAGCTGCACCTCTACATCCATGGGAATGGCCCCACCAGCCATGGATGCGGCTGCACCTGGATTTCTGTGGGCCTGTACTTGGGAAAATGTTCTTTATTGTGATTGATGCTTACTCAAAGTGGATTGAAGCTCACCCAATGCAGTCGATAACATCAGCAATGACAGTGGAGAAATTGAGCATTTTTGCCACCCATGGGATTCCAGCCGTCCTGGTCAGTGATAATGGGCCGAGCCTGGTTAGTGCTGAGTTTAAACACTTTCTGAGCAAAAATGGCATACAGCATGTGACTACTGCTCCATACCACCCTTCCTCAAATGGCTGTGTGGAGCGTGCAGTGCGAGTGTTCAAGGAAGGCATCAAGAAAATTAGTGTGGAGACTAAGGTGGCCAGGTTCCCGTTCAAATATCGAACAACCCCACAAACCACAACGAGCCACACCATCGGAGGTAGTCATGAATAGGAGGATTAGGACACAGCTGGACCTGGTGCATCCTTCATTAACAGGTAAAGTGGGACTGAACCAGGCAAAACAAAAAGAGATACACTACCGGCATGCCCGGAATCGGATGTTCACAGAGTCTGACTCGGTCTATGTGAGGGGATACTCAGGACAGAAGTGGATAACAGCAATGTTGGTCGAAAGGACTGGTCCGGTCTCTTGGGGAGTAAAAACACAGGATGAAAAACTGGGGAGAAGGCATTAGGATCAGATTCACCCATGTCATGATCAGAAACTGACTGAATCCAGTGCACAAGAGGAACCTTTCCCTGCGGACTTAACAGTGCAAGAGCAGGAAAACCCAAGGCCAGAGAATTCTACATCAGAGACGGCAACATCAGAGCCCTCAGCAGTTGGTCATGAAGCGAGACTTCGGTATCCCATGCGAGTTAGGAAGGCACCCACTTACCTAAAGGACTACGTTCATGCAGGGGCAGAATAATCCCCTCAGGTGCCTCGAGGAGGGGCAGTCTACCCCCTACCTCATAGCTTAGATTTCAAGTTCTGAGTTGAAATAAAATAAATAAATTGGTTCATGTGTATCTAAGGGTATGTATGCATGCATATATGTACATACATGTATATTTGGGTATACGCATGAAGAGACATATGTTCTGGACTAGGGGGGGAAGGAATGTAGTAACTTGAATGTGTTCATACAATTAATGTTCTTCCAGTCAGGCAATAGGGGGACAGAACGGGGTCCTGGGGTTGAACGGAAAGGTCTGCCGGAAGAGAAAAGCAGTGAGTGGGAATGCAGGTTCTGGAGGGTTTGTTAATACAAGAAATAAAAGACAAGGAACTGGAAGTTGAGCCTGACTCATGCTGACTTTATTACAGGGATGCATTATTATTTTTTTCTTTTTTTTTTTTTAATTTGGCATCTCCAATCCCACCCGAATTTGGAATGCCCAATCCAAGAACTATGTACAAGGCTTGTTCGTATACAACCCCCTATTGCCAGCTTAGGAGAGAGAGACACAGGCCATTTCTCAATAACAAGAATGCTAAGAATGGACTTGCATTCTTGGGAGGAACATTCTCGCTAGTCGTTCTAGGAGGATTGCACTTCCAAGGCTACGAGCGCTCAGAACGCTGTTGACGGTTTGAGATGATGCGCTCTCGTTGGTATTACGCAATACGCCAGCCAGTGAGCCGCAACTTCCTCCGCCATCATCCTTATTTTTTTCCCCAGTAATGTTATCTGTGGGGAAGAGGGGTCTGTGAGCGTAAGCTAGTTAAGGTGCTTAGTTTAGCTATGTTCCGCCAGCTGTTGCGGAGTTTCTCTACTCCGAAAACATTGGAGCATATTCGACATAAAACATTGTAAAGCAGCCAATATTCCAAATGTACTCAGATAATAGTTCCTCACCTTAAAATTACCAGAAGAGTATTTAGCCAAGAAATGGCGAACGATTATTGCAACAACAAAAGACTTAAGCCGCCTCCACACTGGACAGCGAAACAAATTTTTTGCATGACAGATTACATTCAAAGTCAATGCAATGACGTTTCGCGTGTATTCGCGTCTTTGCATTGACTTTGAATGTAAATCTGTCGTGCGAAAAATTCGTTTCGCATCCAGTCTGAAAGCAGCTTAAACGATCCTGCCCTTTTCTGGTCGTTCTCAGGGGCGTCCCGCTCCCGCATGGATGCCAAAAAGAATTCTGGGATATGCGTGCTGTCAAGTTCACACAAGTTACCATCCGATGCATCCGCGGAAAACTGGGCGTGTCAAGAACACTTCCAGGACTAGTAATCGTTCTCGTCGAGATGCGAACTTTGAATTGAGACAGTACATGGACTCAGACGTATGACATTTCTCAAGTTCACAAGAACAGAAGTACAGAGAAGAACGCATTTTGAGAAAGGGCCACAATTCGCGGCTTTCCTCCGAAGCACGCGCCTGTCAGCCCCTGCAACTTTTACACTCATTGGTCGAAACTATCACAAGTTCAGAACAAGAGCGGAGGAAACCCAACATGAGCAAGCTCATAATCTCACTGACGAGCGTCCGGCTGGCCAACAGGAGGCGCTTAAGCAACGGACAAGGCAATATTTTTAGTTTCCCTTCCCAGCAGTCCCTTCCCAATTTGCATTCCAACAGCGCATTAGCCAATCATGCGCTGTTTTGAAAAAGCTGCCGACCACTGCTGGTTGGGGCGACCGGGGATCGAACCCGACCTGTAGTAGTCACTACTGCATCGCAATTGCGGTGCCTTAACCGAGTGAGCTAATATTGTAAATAGTACAAGCAGCTGGGGTTGTATTAGTATACAAAACCATCATTTTGATTTTGGTTTTGTAGTGTTGCCTAACACTGAGGGCATTTTAAAATTAATTTCTCACTCATTTCATGTTTGGTCTCATTCATTTCGCTAGAGTCATGCTAAGTCAATACTTGAAGTAAATGGGAACAATGGGGGGAGTTGTGTTTTATGTACTTGGCCAATTGAATGGGCAGTAGAAAGGCATAAATGAGCTGAGAGAAGATTGGGAAACACTTTCAGTTACAAACATCTTATGTACTTTTACATTATGGGGATCAAACTGACCTCAAACCAAAAATGTTTTATTCATTTGAACAAAATCGGAGGGTTGAGTGTTAGTGAAGATCCAAATCCTATTCTTTATCCAAGATCCAAAAGACTTTCTTTGCGCAGAAAGACAGCAATGTCGAGCACCAATGTCACGTGACACCAACACCAACATCAGCCATCAGATTACTTCTATTTACAAGTACTAAATGCTAGGATGAATCCCAATCCGGCTTCTTCCACAAAACAATTATCAAAACAACAGAGGTAATGCACCCTGAATGCCCCTTTGTTTTTTACTTGTTTCATCCAATATCTTTGCAATTCAAAGGAGAACAAAAACCGGTGCAAAAAATATTATAAAATTGAATACTGAAAACTTACTAAAGGTCCCCAATCATGTCATCAGCAGCACAGCCAATTAGGCATTTCAAGCCATTTCAAAATCTTTCCTTTGCAACATCCCAAAGGGAGAAATCACCCAGAGTAATAACAGAACTAATTAACTGGTTGGCAGAAGTACATCAGTCTTCTTGCCTCGAGCCAGTCACTTCCCCATAAGATATCACAACAGAGCAGATTTTGGTATGACTTGTAATTACTAATCGGTAGCATGATAGGGGCACTTTAAATAATGAAAGTGTCCTTTTTTTCCAAATATCTATGATCACAATATTTCTGTCTGAAGCACAGTATCATTAAACTGAGACATTCGTCTGACTAAACACTCTATAAGGTTAAGACTTTATATTTGTCAGTCCCACACGTGCACTTTATAAAGACAAGCATGTCTCTGTCTTTGTCATTAACCCCAACATCAGGCAGCAGATTTGCTGTCTTTACAGGGTCAGCACTTTCCCAGATTCACACAGTGCTCTGTGAGTCAGCCTCCATCACCCTCCCCTCCACCTGTTCCCCTGAGACCTGCTCATTGTCCCCCTGCAGTAAGCACTTCATTTAGCATGTGGCAGCTCTGCATTCCTCATTGTGCTCCCCAGCTCTGCCATTGGCTGCTCACTGTGAGAAACTCCAAAAAGACCCAGACCCATACATTCATATGGAGATTACACACTATAAATAGAAGAGAGGGGTCCAGCACAGTTCAGACTGCCGCCACACACAGATACAATCATGGCACCTACAGTCACTGCAGCTATCAGCTATTCCAAGGAGCACCTGACTCTGGCTAACAAGGTAAATACAGGACTTTATACTTGACAAAAATTACTTTAATTGCTTCATGTTCGCTTCACTATGCATGAGCGTCTTAATCAAGAGAAAGATTGTTAAAATTATTTTGTTTTCCTCTTGCAGCTGAGAAAGGCAATGGGGGAAAAGATGCGCAGAGATCGAATCAACAGCAGCGTCGAGCAGCTCAAGTCTCTCCTGAACCCAGAGTTCCACAGCCAGAATTCCAGCGACAAGCAGGAGAAAGCCGACATCCTGGAGATGACAGTTTGGTTCCTGAGACGGCAGCCCCAGCAGCAGTCAGCTAAGAGCACATCCTGCGCTTCAGCTGTCAGTCAGGGCTACTCCAGGTGTGTGCAAGGGGCTGTCAGCTTCCTGTCCCACTATGAAAGTGAAGACACCGTCCCCAGAGAACACTGCTGAGCCATTTCCAGAACCAGCAACCTACCTCTGACAAGGGCAAGCTTCAGTTTGCACTGCCTCAGCCGAGCTCTCCAGCATACAACACCAGCAGCAAAGAAGAGACTCTAGCCAGCAGCGCCCTCTGGAGGTCCTGGTAGAGTCCTGCAGACTGTGTCCAATATTGTCAGACCCACAGAACTGATTATGTCTGTTGAAGACAGACATGGACAGTGATTCTCAGGATATAGGAAGAGTTTTTCCTCTTCTGCATTTGCAGGATGTTGTAAAAGTTTTCTTTAATTGAGAGAAAGCGGAAAAGACTTCATGATATTTGTCAATAATTGGTGAATGCTCAATATTTTTATTATTTCTTGTTAAATGGGTGAGGTTAGCTTTATGGAAATTCCCATGTTTTCAAAGTTATTTAATAATGACTGAAGGAAATTTTGTTTCATGTTTAAACTTAATATGAGATTGAGATGAACCTTTGACCCAAATTGGGTCCCATTATAAAGTTTTGTTGTTGGATTCATTAATCAAGAAATCCCTCTGTGAGGGCAATTATGTAGGAAATATCAGCTATGAAGTAATGTTACTGCATGTGAAAAAGCAACTTCTGTGAAGACAAAATGTGATGTTATCCCATCAGAAATGCGTCTTATAAAAGAATTATTCCACATCTGGAGTAATAGCACTGGCATAAATACCTGTTAAGATTCCTTTTTAGGAAGTTTTATGTCATATTGTTTCAGGATGTGAACCAGTGCATTAAAATGAATGCTCATTACTGAGTAAGAGTTTAAGTATTGAAAATTTAAATCCTATGTTATCTTTTACAAAGATGCTTATAAAATGTACAGCTGTGCTGTGAGCTGTCTTGTGTCATGAAGAGGTTCTCAAGATGTCACTGATCTGTTTCACTCTAGGAGTGCTTTCTATGAATGAATAAATTGAGAGAAAATGTGTCTGTTGGCTCGTTGCCTCTTTCCTAATTTCATGAAGGGAACACTACAAGAATGTTGAAATCAATCAGTGTTATAGATTATCAATACACACATTTTGGGTTGAACATCAATACCATGATATCTTGTTTCACTTTAATTGCATTCGCTATTAGACCTATAGTGCGAATCTGATCATGATGTGCAACTTTGTACCAGCGTCATCAAGTCCATAAGCCAAGGAATGACATTCTAAACATATATTATGTAATTACTACTTATTGTTTTTACTTAACTGTATTATTAAAATTTTCAGGCACATAGGTAGGTAGGTATTTATGTTGATAAACCAAAGCGTAAATAGTCATACATAATTGGTTTTAGATAAACTCCCAGGTAAAAGTTAATTTCACTAAAACAATGGTGCCTTTAAGATAACTTCTGAATCCTGAGTGCTGAACATTTTTGCCCCCTTCACACTTATTCAAAATCAGCAGGAATCAAGCAGAACCAGCCGGAATGAAGGAGTCGCGCAACATTTGAGCGGGAATTTTAAATTGACCAAAATTCTTACAGCTTTGAAAGAATGCCGTTCGAATACTTAGAATGCGCTTCGAACCCGCTTCAACTGATTCTTGCACATTCTGGGTGTATTAGCTCTTGAATACAGCTTGAATGTAGTTGGAACAAAGTAGGAATATTTAGAATGCTGTTAGAATGCAGTCAGAATATTAAGAATACACTTCGAATGCCGTACGAGTGCGGTTCAATTGCTGCCTGAACACCACCAGAAGTCTGGTTGGAAGGTGCCTCCAATGCTGTACGAATTCACCTCGAATGCAGTCAGAACTCTCCTGGAATGGCCGCCGAATATGGTTGGAACGTCCAAAAATTGAAACAGAATGCAGCTCGAATACTCAGAATGTCCTTAGAATGTAATACGAGTGTCCCATATGCATTGATTGAGTAATTGCTGACCACAGCAGGGGAACGTAAATTTATATGCCACTAAAACTGACGCCGAATGCGTGAGAGTTAACAGGTATGCGTTATTAATGAAAACTGGCCACACCTGATAATGTTGAGAGTTTTCAGAGTTTCTGTAATGGTAATTTAAATGATTGAAAACAGGTCATGACCAATCATGATTTTTAAGGGATGGGTTTCAGCCTCCCCTATCACCAGTTCACCAGCCGTCACTGATTCCAGCGGCAGTCGAAAGATTCCAACGGCATTCAAAGTGCATTCCAGCTGAATTGTTTTAACATCAAAATAGATTCCTGCCGCAATCGAGATGCATTCGAGGTGCATTCTGGCTAATTCGAGGCGCATTCAGAACACTCTGGCAGGATTTGACGTGGCTTGCCATTTCGATTCTCCCTCGAATGCAATCAGAATGTTTTGAATGCTGTTGGAATCCCGTAAGAATATTTATAATGCAGTCAGAGTGCAGTTAGAATACACTTCGAATACCGTTCGATATTTCTCCACTTGGAATGCACCTGGAAAGTTTTGAGCATGAGCAAAACATTCGGGCCGGCCACAAGAATGGGCCCGAATATTTGGAATGCACTCAGAATACAGTCAGAATTTTTGGAATACACTTCGAATATCCAGGAATATACTAAAGGAATAAGCCTCGAGAAGCAGTGGGTTACAGTGATTCAACAATCTCAGAGGGGCACGCAGCGGAATGCCTTAGTGCCCCTCCGCCGTTGTAGAATCACTGTAACCCACTGCTTCAAGGGGCTTATTGCTTTTCTAAAATGGTTACCCTACATATAGCTCATTAAATGAACACCCAAGAAAAAAAATCAACAATTTATTGGTAATAATGCAACAATAAAATTGAGAACTATTCATTCTTCCACCAAGGAAGATAGAGTGGACAGAATGGTTGGCAAGCAACACAGACGCTAAGATTGCTTTTTCATCTAGCTCCATTATCATTTCACATCAGGCTATTTGGGCTTGTTAATGTAGATATACCATGAAAGCAGGCTATTTGGAATGTCTCATTCGGTCTCCCAAAGACCTCATTTAACAATTTTATGTTCATTTCGGTTTGAGTTTTCTTGTCGTGCTGATCGGCCATATCATTGTAACCAGCAGCGAGAGTAGGGAACAAGATTGACTTCTGTCCTCCAGACTTGCCGGTGTCCAGGAAAATATGTTGAATTGCGCATTAGTTTGCTAGCCAGCTTGTCAACTAGCTAGCGTTCACAACAATGAATGTGGTTACCCTACATATAGCACATAAAATAAACATACAAGAAAAAAAAATCTACAATTTATCGCTAATACTGAAATAGCGAGCTAGTTAGCAACATAGCTAGCAAGCTAAAGTGATATCGAACTCTATAATGCTATAGCTAGCTAGCTAGATAGCCAACTGGTTAGCGGGATAAAAGGCTAAACTTCGCTAACACTGAAATAGCAAGCTAGTTAGCAACCTAGCTATAGAGTTCAATATCATTTTGCTTGATAGCTAGGTTGCTAACTAGCTCGCTATTTCAGTGTTTCTATAATGCTATAGCTAGCTAGGTAGATAGCCAAATGTAACCTAATGAGTCAGTTGAGCGCAGAGTAGTTGGTTGCTAGGCTATGCGCGCAGGGATATTTTGTGCTGTGGTCTGCCTCAGAATACAGTGGGTTACACTGATTTTATACCGGCATGAAACGCGGCTCAGCCAATCACATTTAAGGATGGGAAGCACCCGTTTTATTAAAAGAATTTTAATAAAGAATATTGCCGCCTGGGTCTTTTCCCTGCGGCAATAATGGTAGCCATGTCTGTGTGCAATTACATTGAGCCAATTAGTACCTACCCTTCAAAGGTATTAAATAGCAAACGCAATCACCATCACTGAAATTGCTTTCAGGTTTGATAAATCACCATGCATGTGCTAACATTTTGTATTTGCACTTTCTCCTCCCATATTTTGCATGCTAGGATAGGCACGCCCCTGATTACATATTCATTAGGGCCAAAAGTACTAACTGCATAGAATGTGCAAATTTAAACACTTCAAAGATGCAATCCTCAGTGCACACCCTTAGTAGATGAGATTGCAGCTTAATTTGTGGGTGATATGGCATTTGCACACGTTTCTATACACGCAAAGCTTTAGTAGATCAGGCCCTTAGTCTAAATGCTGCAGTAATAGGTCCCATTTGAAAATTTAGCAGTAACTACAGTCCCAGAATGAGACGCTTGTATCCCTTTTAAATTGCTTGTCCTTCATTGTTTCCAAAAGTACCGTTCACATACATGCACAATAAAATTCAGTGGCTGTGCCTCAATCTCTCCTGGAATACCACAGGTGTTAGGCTGAAATGGCTTTGTGGCCAGTTGGTGCTTTTGTGTTCAGGCATGAAGCCTTCTGCCCACACAATGCAGGATATAACCGCACAGCTACTGTGGTGTGTAATAGGACACATGTCTTTTGTGCTTCCATTGAGCGCAGTGAATGGACAGAGTGTGGGAAACTGAGGAAAACTCACTCTCAGAGCCCGACAGGGATAAAAGTTCCTGAGGCCACAGGCTTACACCCCGTGAGCATAGATTACTGAGAGAGATATCACACAATAGCATATTTTACTTATATGTTATGTTTTTTAAAAACCTATCTTCTTTCATGTGTAAGCAGTAAATGTTTTTGAGGGAACCTCACTTAAGATTCTGCCAGCTCTGAGAATCACTGACTGTTGGGTTCAGTGAGCAATGAGACAACAATCTTGGCTCCGTTTACCTGGGGTAATAATTTGAACATCCCGAATAAACAACGCAATCAAACTAAGACAAGATCAGTAAATAACAAATGAAATAACTGCGTGAATATAAATAAAAAAGCATATCTTAAATCAAGAGAAATTAACAGTGCTCTCAGGAGAGATTATGCGACCTTAATTATCCTCATTATCCTGCAGCACTGACTGTATTCTTGGTGTGCAACCACGTGATTAAATAGCACGCGCCGCCATGTTGGATGATATGCAAATCAAAAATGGCATCTAGTGCGAACAATAACAGTGGTACATCTCCAAATTTTTCGAAATATTATGACTCTCTGGAGTCCTCTGCCCAGTCAAGACACAGAGAAAAGGTTGAAATTTGTGGTTTTGACCCATATTATGTTAAAGCCGTCTGATTATATGGAGGATTTGGCAACATTACCAGTGATCGAATATCCCAATATCGTAAACCGGTGTTTCCCAAACCTCTCCTGGCGTACCCCTTGTCCTGAATGCTTTAGATCTCTCCCTGCTCTAGCACAGGTGATTCAAATGATCTGGTCATAATTTACTCCAGAAGCTACTTGATAATAAGCAAATCATTTTAATCACCTGGGCTGGAGCAGGGAGAGATCTAAAGCATGCAGGACAAGGGGTACGCCAGGAGAGGTTTGGGAAACACCGTCTTAAACTACCTTGTTATTCAAACCTCGTGGGCAACCAATGCACAAATGAAGGCTTATAAGAGTCTAGATGTGTATAACTTTTTGTGTCTGGCTGGGTTGGTATTCTTCTCACTAAAGAAGTGAAAGAGAACAGGGTGCTGGTGTATGCTCGGGTAAACCATTCTCAAAGAACTCAAGAAACACTGCTTAAGCCGTCGTTTGTGAGCGATAAATTGGCGATGGTGATCCTCGCACATTGTGATTGCATGGCTGGATTAAGCGAGGCTTGCTCCCATATTGGAGCTTTGCTCTTTGCAATTGAAGCTGGATGTAGAATAGGGAACTCGAGAACATGTACTGAAGTAAAAAGCAAGTGGCTGCCAGCGCACATAAACAAAGTGCCGTATTTGCCAGTAAGCGACATTGATTTCAATGAGATGGGACAAGAAACTCTTGTCTTTATCGCGAGTAGCATTATTGCCGCAATTAAAAACCGCGTACAAAGTAGGCATTGTTTTCTTTTAAAAGGAAGCGCAAATCCGAAGAAAATCACGAAGCGTTGCCAGAGCTCAATGGTTAAGCGCAGCAATCTTGGTTGTTGTTATCATCCATCATGGCGGACTTCCTGTTTGGAAATTATGCGTGACGTCAAGTGCACACCAAGAATAAAATAGTCCTTTAGATCTCTAAAGAAACTGTCAGTTTGTGCTCTCCTTTCAGACTTGTGCAGAGGAACAGTTACAGATGGAGCGAATTCTTTCCCAATGTTTGTGTTTATCTCTCTCTTTTTAAGGAATATTTCTATAACTGCCCTAACCCCAGGGGGTTGTTGGACACATGAAAGGGAATTATCATCTAATAGGGCACACTTCTATTGTTCAGTGAGACTTTTCTCAACGGACAGAGTGTGGGAAAGCTCAGGAGAGCAGAGTCACACTTCCAGCATCATTTACAGCCTCAATCCCAGCAGCAGCAGATGTTTGGCAGCACGCAGAGGAAAAAGAGAAAAACACTCAGTATCTCACTTTCAGCTGGATTGTGAGCGAAATTCATTATGCTGAGGTAAATTAGTTCAGAGATTGTAGAATATATTTGACTATTTCAAAATGAAATGGCTAAATGTAGTAAGAAAAACATTGACGAATAACAATGCCCTCACATTACTCATTTTAATGTATATTTATGTTTGAAGTTGTGCATTCAGGTGACGCAGAGGTCGCGCAGGATCGACTCAGTAGTTTTTCACCAGTTTTTCGTCACCAGGTGCACAGCCAATTAGGCATTTCAAACAATTTCAAAATCTTTCCTTTGCGACATCCCAAAGGGAGAAATCACCCAGAGTAATAACAGAACTAATTAACTGGTTGGCAGAAGTATATCAGTCTTCTTGCCTCGAGCCAGTCACTTCCCCATAAGATATCACAACAGAGCAGATTTTGGTATGACTTGTAAATACTAATCGATAACATGATAGGGGCGCTTTAAATAATGAAAGTATTCTTTTTTTCCAAAACATCTGTGTACACAGCATTTCTATCTGAAGCACAGTATCATTAAACTCAGCCAGTCGTCTGACTAAACACTCAACAGGGTTAAGACTTTATATTTGTCAGTCCCACACGTGCACTTTATAAAGACGAGCATGTCTCTGTGTTTGTCATTAACCCCAACATCAGGCAGCAGATTTGCTCTCTTTACAGGGTCAGCACTTTCCCAGATTCACACAGTGCTCTGTGAGTCAGTCTCCATCACCCTCCCCTCCACCTGTTCCGCTGAGACCTGCTCATTGTCCCCCTGCAGTAAGCACTTCAGTCAGCATGTGGCAGCTCTGCATTCCTTATTGTGCTCCCCAGCTCTGCCATTGGCTGCACACTGTGAGAAACTCCAAAAAGACCCAGACCCACACATTCATATGGAGATTACACACTATAAATAGAAGAGAGGGGTCCAGCACATCTCAGACTGCCTCCACACACAGATACAATCATGGCACCTACAGTCACTGCAGCTATCAGCTATTCCAAGGAGCACCTGACTCTGGCTAACAAGGTAAATACAGGACTTTACACTTCACAAAAATTACTTTAATTGCTTCATGTTCGCTTTACCATGCATGAGCGTCTTAATCAAGTGAAAGATTGTTAAAATTATTCCTGTTTTCCTCATGCAGCTGAGAAAACCAATGGTGGAAAAGATGCGCAGAGATCGAATCAACAGCAGCGTCGAGCAGCTCAAGTTTCTCCTGAGCCCAGAGCTCCTCAGCCAGAATTCCAGCGACAAGCAGGAGAAAGCCGACATCCTGGAAATGAGTTTGTTTCCTGAAACGGCAGCACAAGCAGCAGTCAGAAAAAAGCACATCCTGCGCTTCAGCTGTCAGTCAGGTCTACTCTAAATGTGTGCAAGAGGCTGTCAGCTTCCTGTCCCGCAATGAAGTGAAGACACCGTCCCAGAGAAGAATGCTGAGCCATTTCCAGAACCTGCAGCCTTCCTCTGATGAAAGTGAGATTCAGACTGCACTGCCTCAGTTAAGCTCTTCTGCACAGGACACCAGCAGCAAAGAAGAGACTCCAGCCCGCAGCACCCTCGGGAGGCCCTGGTAGAGTCCTGCAGACTGTGTCCGATACTTACAGACCCACAGAACAGATCATGTCCGTTGAAGAAACACGTGGACAGTGATTCTCTGGATGTTGGAAGTGTTCTTCCTCTTCTGCATTTGCAGGATATTGAAACAGTTTTGCTTTCATTGAGAGAAAGTGCAGTTGGACTTCAAGATATTTACCAATAACTGGTGAAGGGTAATATCTTTTCTATTTTTTGGAAATGCTGGCTTAATGGAAAATATTCATGTTTCTGAAGTTATTAAATAATGAGCAAGGAATATTTTGTCTTATATTACGACATTATATGTGAATGAGGTGAACCTTCAACCCAAATTGGGCATCATCTCATGGTTTTGATGCTGGGTGTATCCAGCGAAAAATCCTTCCATGAAGACTATTATTTTAGAGATTACTGTTGTGAATTAATTTTATTACATGTAAAAATGTTTATTGCATGTAAACTTCTATTAAGACAAAATGTGATGTTACAGCATCATAATTCTTCATATAAAAGTATTATTCCACATCTGGAGTAAGAGTGCTGGCATAAATGCCTGTTACAATTCCTGCCTGGGAAGATTAATGTTTTATTGTTTCAGGATATAACGCTATGGTCTAAAAATGAATACTAATTTCTGACTAAGATATTGTGGAAGTATTGGGAGTTTAAACCATCTGTTGTCTTTTACGAAGATGACTTTAAAATGTGCAGCTGTGCTGTGAGCTGTCTGGTGTCATAAAGAGGTCTTCAGGAGGGCACTGATTTGTTTCACTCAATGAGTGATTCCTACAAATGAATAAATTAAGGGGAAATGTATCTATTGGATCTTTACATCATTCATTATTTCACAAAGTGTACTCTACAAGAATGCAAAAATCAATCAACATAATGGATTTTCCGCACCTGATTGCGATGTAGAACTCTGCCTGCATCAGAAGGTCTGTTGGCTGAACCATCAAATTCCCGAAACAATATTTTGTAATTGTATTGATTCATTCTTTGGTTGTAATAATTGTACTTGCAGTAATTATGTCAATGAATTATTTAAGTTCTCAGACACATAGGTTGGAAGGTATGTTGAAAGATAAAAAACGGAAATCACAATATATGATAGAAGTAACATCCATTTTAAAAGGTATTTTTGCCGTGATGCTTTCCTTTCACCTTTAAAATGAATTCTAATTGTCAAACAGGCAACAATATTTCATTATATTGTAATTTGTTTCCACTCACAATTTATTAATCCCTTATCAGTATTTATGAAATGGCATGTTCATCACTTTCAAACAGATTTAAAAAATAATAATAAATGAAAATTCCAGGAAGATGGAGATCTGAAGGGCTCATGACAGTAATGAGAGTAACATATTTTTTATGAAAGTGCTACACATTTCATCTACAAATGTTGGTTTCATGGGTCCTATTTGAAAATTTCAAAGCAACTGGCATCTCGGCATGGGATGTGACATGCATAACAGAAAAGAGGTAAATGCAGAATATGGAAGCCTTAGCGTAAATTTTATAGGCCACAGAGTCAAGCAGCTGCATGATCAACCTGCTGGAGAATCAAGTGAGTGCACATGACTGTCACCTGACTTCACTGTCAGACGATTTCTTGACTGGTAATATGCAGGTTTATTTAAGATGGCATCCTGAGGAGTAGCTCCTCGCACTGCTCGTTTGGCAACCAGACCCACCTGCTACAAGGTTTGTAGTTTTCGTTCTCGCTCCAAACTTTTATAACGATGCACACTTCGGTCACCGCATTTATTGGAGATGATTCGGCTCATGGTTGTAGATTGACTTTATGCATGAACACGCTGCCCATGCTGGAACTGCTCAGCTAGGATGGCTAGCCCTAGCAAAGCTTACTTGTCTTAGAACGTTGCTAGCTAATTGTAACAAAACATTGCCCATGCGGCTACAGAAGAAACTTTTTGAAATTGGTGTACACCTGTCGTTAAACCTTAAATTAAGAGCAGTGCATGCTACTCTGTATGCTGCCACGAACTGACTATTTCTGTTCTCGTTTAGCTTGGCAGTATACCTATCTTCAGTGAAAAAAACATCACTATGGTAAGAAATAACGATCTGCATCGCCTATGGCAAATTGCCACAGTCTTTCATGAAGGGAAGTGTGCTGGAGTTCAAATGTTCTATCCAGTCTCGGCCTTGAGGCAATTCAGCATTTGATCTACTCACAGCGCTGTGAGCAACAGTAATGTTATGTTTTGAGAAGTTAACCAAGCAGCCATTCTCCATTTTTTTTATACGAGATGATCGCCAGTTCTTTCCCACAGTCGGGGAAGGTGATTGGAAGGCCAAGCACAAGCGCATCGAAAGGCAATATTAACCACAGCACAGAGCAAGCTCACAGCCTCTATAAAGACCTATCGCCACCCTTATTTCGAGTTTGGCTCAGACCAGTTCGTGGGCTGAGAATTAACTGGACCTATCTCCACTTTTTACAAAATGAAGAAAATGGTATGTGAAATTTTGCTGCATCATAATTTCTCACTGCAAGTATACTTTTCAGATATTTATATTCAGGGGAGTTATTTGGACTGAAAGGTATAATATCATGCCGTTGTACCTTTAGTAGAATGATTTTAGATAGGGGATCTAGGAAAATGTAAATGGAGATAGACCTTTGTAATTTTCAAAATATCATAAATTTTGTAGGTATATGGTTCTATCTCCTAGATAGCTCCTTGTATTTCCAGAAATGTTTAGCCACAAAGTTCTGTCTTGCCTTGTGTCTTTTTAAAAAAAAAGAATACAACAATGTGACTCTACCCAAATCGGCAAATTACATGTTCATGGTAAAAGGCAATACAGAATTTGAAAGAAAAACAGAGTATCTGGCAATAATAATCACAGAAAATGGGCAGCCGCATCCTGTCTGAAAATAAATAGGAAACAAACCTTGTAACACTGAAATGAGCTTTGGAGTCTCGAGGGTGTTCAGTGTCAATTGCTGCTATCTCTATAGCCAGTACAAGTTCATCTAAGTACATTTAATGCAGACATGATGCACACTACATAGTAAACAAACTCTGGTCTTGGGCTTGGTTTCAACGAGTACTATGTCCATATTGTACTTGTTCATGTGCATTCACATGCATCTTGCAATGCATAAAATATAAGATTGAAAATCAAGTAGTACTACCCTGCTGAAAAAAGTCAGAGAAACCATTAGGCAACCATTAGGCATATTCTATTGGTTTCTAATGGTTCCTGGTAGTTTTCTAATGATTTCTAATGGCTATGTTTTCCTAATGGTTTGGTTTGTTTTTCTAATGGGATTCTATTATCTTTAACACAAATCTACAGGACTTTAACTGGTCCCTACTAATGGTTCCTACAGGAGTCTTAATGGTTCCCACCGGAGTCTAATGATTCCTACAGAAGTCTTAATGGTTCCTACAGGCATTTCTATACCAGTCTAATGGTCACAGTACAGTGGTCTAGTGGTCACTACAGGGTGTAGTGGTCTCTAATGGTTCCTAATGTGATGGAGGAACACAGATGTTATAGCCTTCTTTGGCGATCACATCTGTGTAATTTCTAGTGGGTCCTTGTGTAGGCTATACAGTATGTTTGTAGATTGCAGTGTTCAATGATTTCATTTAATACATTCCAAGATCACCTTTGGCTTTTTGCAATTAAATTTGTGATTAAATCATATTTGGCCTTTTGTGATTAAATCATTGTTCATGACTCATCCATCCAAGAGGAGGGAAAAGAACACAACCTGATGGTTTGATGGTTCATGTTCTGAAAAAATGTAATTAAAATCACAAACTGCAATGAGTTGTCACGCCCCATATGTCCTGTTCCCAATTTGGAGGGGAAAATATCCAAATACATACACAATTACACATATGTATAGACATGTCTCTGGTGCCCAGTGTTAGGACTCTGCTATAATTTCTGTTGCAGCTGTAGGTTTCTCAGTATGTTTTTCTAATAGTTTTAGATCCTAATGGGACCAGTTTTCTGGTGGTTTTAGCTCCTAATGGAACCAGTAGCTTTCTAATGGTATTACATTCTAATGGAACCAGTAGCTTTCTAATGGTATTACACTCTAATGGGACCAGTAGGTCTCTAATGGTTTTACATCCTAATGGGACAAGTAGGTTCCTAATGGTTTCTTCTAATCATTCCTAATGGGGTTCTAATTCCCATTAGACCATTAGAAACCTAATGGTTCCTAATGGTTTTTTTCTAATGGTATTCTACTGGATTTTTCAGCAGCGTATCTTAAATGGCCCCCTGGATTAAGATAACCCTTTTGAAAAATTACCACAAAATACTACAGTAAAAATACTATAGTTTTCTATAGTAACTATGGTATTTTTGTGGAATTACTATACATATACTATAGTTTACTATAGTGATGCTAAAGTATATAGTGATGCTAAAGTAAACCACAAAAGTCAAACTCTTCTATAGTAAACTATAGTAATGATATTCAATTACTATAGTATATTTTCAACAAAATATAGTTTACTTTAGTAAAGTGTAGTTTACTATAGTTTACATCAATTTTACTGTAGTAAACTATAGTTAACTATAATCCATTTTTATATGGGAAATTCAGGGTTTTAAGACATAGACGCTTCATTCAAGTGTTGTAGTACCTACCAATCTAAAATATCTCAGATTTCATCATCTTACAACCTTCTATTTGGTATATTAGAGGGATTTTTCTTTGAAATGGTAGAGTGGATAGAACCTTTGCTCAGCAATCTTGTCATCCTGATCAGGTGACCCTATATTCAGCTCCCTGATTGGACAATATGGACATAGAACTTTTTAAACTGAAGTGGACTGAAAATTCTTACAAAGTACTATGCACTTTCTGGATGTTTCTTCCAGCTGCCATCTATCATTGAAAAAATTACATCAGGATATAGTACCTGTTAATACTGAGATTATTTCTATTGTCAAACATAATTTTTGATGAAAAGTGGAGATAGGCCCATTTAATCCTTAGCTCACGTGCTGCCTTATCAGGTTAACCTCTTAAACCCAAACACCACTGGTACCGGGGGCAATCATTATGCATCATAAATACAGCATGTTGCCTAACAGCAACATCGTCATGTGGTACATCCACTTTATATGGGAACAAATTCAGCAAAAAGCTCATGTTGAACATTTTTACCTCAACTGAACACAATTCAAGCACCAAGCAAGTAATTAAGCATCATAGGATAAAATAATATCAACGCTCAATTGCTAGCATTTCTACTGAATTTGTGCTCGCCATACAGAAAATACATCAAATGAAAGAGGAAAGTCCACAGAATCCAACAATATAAGCATTGTCATTTTAGATCGACACTACACTCAAAGAACATACAAAAAAGACATACACTTTACATTCTACAGAGATGAGCAATAAATATTTATTATCTTTGATATTTTGTAATAAAAAACAGTTTGAGGGTAAATCTGCACTTGCTGTTGTTGCCCAATGTGTCCGTGTTGTCTCGAAACTAGATCTTCCAGTCTCCATGCATCCTTTTTTTCCGAGACACTGCGTCAAATGATTTCAGCTCCTGAGCATTACGCTTGCTCGCAATGTATTTTCCTCTCTGTGATCGGCATGTGATGCTATCAGTAAGACTTCGCCGGTAGCCATTTGATTCTATGGGCTCTGACGTTTTTAACGAGCCCCAAACCAGCTTAATGGCACAAAGCTAGCCTCAGCTAGAGCCTTGAGTTCCTCGTGCGTCAAACTGAGACCATGGGCCATTCGAATAGCGCGACGATATAAAGGCTTAACAGGTTTGTTTGTGGTACTTTCGGTATAATTATCCACTAAATATTCAACCATTGTTTTCAAAGTCTTTTTTTGACAGAAAACACGTGAATACTGAGTGAATACTGTTGTAAAACAGTACAAACAAAGTGAGAGACTTGTTTTCTTGACTCATTCTTTATATGGGCAATTTGTCGGTAACAGGTGTCATTTAATGTAGCCTAGTGGTTAAGATGATAGATTGTAATGAAGGCGACCAGGGTTTGAATCCTGGTCAGAGGTGCTTTTAGGTAGCAACAGTAGCATTTTTCATGTATAAATAATTGATGGGTTTTTTGTTCTTTTTACTTTTTTTTTCATTTTTTAACCATTCTGTTGTATTCATAATCTTATTAATTTGCTTTTTAAATAAAAAAAAAATAAATCTGCTCCAGTGGAGCCAAACTTCATTTTCTTTGTATTTATTGTCTTTGAATGGGATGGTATAGGCTATAGGACTGGCAGAAATAATAATAAAAAAAAAAAAAAATTCTAAATTCTAAAAATTAAAAACTGGTTGTATTTGGGTGGAATATATGCCTGTAGTGACATATAGGTGAAATTAGATGAGTCTCACAGTTTAATTTTTGAGAAATCTGATTTGGCACACAAGGTACCTGAATTGACAATTTGGAGAACCCACCTAGACATTCCTCTCTAATTTTGTTCTGATTAACTTGATTAGAATATACTTTGGCACAGATAATGGTGAGATTCTGTGCTGTAAAGTTTTAGAGGTTTCAGACTGCAACTAAATAAATTTACAAGGAATAGAAATAAAACTTTGTTTGGTGCAAAATGAGATCTTTCATTTATACTGTGTTCCATCTTAATTTACTCTGACTCAGTGACATATATACTGATTTTTACACCACGGCAGAAATCCCAAATGGTTTTACTTTTATTATAGTACCAAGATTATTCAAATGGACCAGATAGTTGCAGAGATATACCGTACTCATTTCATTTTGGGCTTGCCATTTTTGAAAAAGAGGCCCAGGGCTTAAGGGGTTAATCCAGGGTTTCGTCCCCTTTATTACCGTAAAGCTGTCCATATACTGCCTATTATATTATGCACTGCCTCCGCTCTTCATTCCTGGTTTGGACCATAACATTCATAATTGACAAATTGCATTTTGTGTTAAATTGATTTATTTTTGTTGAATATTAAGATTAGTTTGATGATCTGAAACATTTAAGTGTGGCAAATATGCAAAAACAGAAGAAATTGAGACGGACCAAGTACTTTCTGAGTGCACTGTAAAAGAATTTTTAGTAGTCAGAAATGAGCTGTAACCTATCAAAGTTAAAATCACCCAACACAGCCAATTAATTACAAGGCAAGGCTGATAGAATATACATGATGGCAAGTAGTGCATCATTCACTGCAGAGTTTGATAGTAAAACCCATCAGCAGTCAGATGAAAACCAGCAGCTAGCTCCAGATCCAAGGCCAGAACCTCAAAATGTTTGCTGACAGATAGGGGCAATATCAATTTGGCATTGATTGTTTTCCAAACGTACAGTATATTACTACTACTCCTCCTTTGTTGGGTTGATCAGACCTGCACAGATTACATACTTTTACTGTTGTCAGAATCTGGAATTTATTTAGAGAGCCATGACTTAGAACTTACAGAACTGTGATGCCCACAGACAGACCCAGTTTAGCAATCAGAAATGCGCATTCATATTAACAAATCCTAAACCTGATTGAGCTTAAAAAACAGCAGGAGTGTTACAAAGATCGATATGTACTGGAACTGGACCATGGATTTCCAGACATTTCCAGAAATCCATTGTTTACTTAGGATAATGATTTCAATCAGAGCTTAGTTAAATCAGCTTTCACGTTTTAAGACCGCACTCACAGTGTAACGTTTCGTCCGTTGTGGAGAGTGCAGTTGCAAAGAGGACAGGAACTGGCGGACTGGACTCAAGTGCAGAGGTGGATTTGGTTGTAATTTAATTAGAAAGCGATTTACAGAGCGCTGGTGGGTGGCATTATGCAACCATAGCTTCATTATGCTCCAGCACAGACTGTATAAAATAGTCCCTTAGAAATCTATTGAGACTGTTCCAGATTGTTTCTCCTTTAGGGCTTATGTAGCAGAACATTTACAGCTGGAGTACGCTCACACTGAATGTTTTTGTTTATACTCCTCTTTATCGTGGAATATATCTCTTATAGCCCTAACCCTAGTGTCATATCTGAATCTGTTTAGTCATGTTTAATGTGTATTTTGTATTTGTATAAATAATTTTTTCATGTTCCCCTGTTTATTTTAGCAGTTCTTTGTATTAGTCCATTCATTCACATTTATCTGGCATTTTCCAGGCCTTCTGTCTTCACTCCTGCACTTGCACCACCCTTCATTCATTGTTGTTTGATTGTTCCCTTATTTCTAACCACCTCCCCTTGCACATTCAACAGCACCACACACCTTCACCCAATATAATTTGGCCCTCAGCTTCCCTTTTTATTCCCCCATTTCAGTGCATTACCTCGCGAGTTTGTCAAGCCAGTATTCCCGTGTCTTACCTATGAGCATTTTCTGACTCCTGATACTCCTGGCCATGGTTGGATTACGATTCTGTCCTGTCCCTTGTGTTAGATTGATTACTCATGTTTTGTTTCTGATTGGCTCTTTGGTTTTCGATTTCGCTTTGCAGTTTGGCTTTGGCGTATCTACTTCCTGGTTTTTTACTTTTGGATTCAACTCTGTTTACGATTCTGGATTCTCACCTCTGTGATGAATTCTCAAAGCTTGGTACCGGCCAGGATTGTACAACCTTGAGTAATAATAATCAATAAATCAAACAATCAATCAATCAATCAATCAATCAATCAAACTTTATTTATAGAGCACTTTTCGTGCAAGATGCAGCCCAAAGTACTTTACATAAAAATAATACAACAAACAATAGACACAAGAAATATCCCCCCTTCTCCCACGCATATTCACACATGCGCATGTACACACACACACACACACACACACACACACACACACAGACATTTAAAAATTGCAGCAGTCAGAGTGCAAAACCACCACTTCCAGAAACCCAGAGACATAAGAGCACTGTTAACATTCAACGCACATCAGCGCATTGGATATTTAACAAAAGTTTGTCATTATTTTAAATGATAACAGAAATTTTTATTTAAAATTATCCATCATGGAATAAAGAACATCACCTTCAGTAGCAACCTGATGAATCAAATATTATTGAGAAACAGTCTTTACTATACTATACCAATTAAAATTTTTTTTTTTTTACTTGTTTCATGAAATATCCTTACAATTCAACCTTTACAAAAATGTCATAAAATCACAAACTGACAACTCATTTGAAGTCCCCTATCATGTAACCTGGTGTACAGCCACTAAGCCATTTCAAGCTATTTCAAAATCTTTTTAGCGAAATCCCAAAGGGGAGAGACCACCCAGAATAATAAAGGAACTCCTTAACTGGTTGCCTGAAGTTAATCAGTCATTCTTGCCACTAGGCGGTCACATCTCCATGTGATGTTACAGCAGAACAGATTTTGAAATTACTTGTTATGGCTAATTGGCTGTGTACCTGGTGATATGACAGGGGGGCCTTTAAATATTTAAAGTACCCAAATCTCTTTGTATCTTCAGTGAACACATAATTTCTGCCTGAAGCACAGTATAATGTAACTCAGCCAGTAATCCAACTGAATGTGCTGTTGGGTTCAGAGTTTATATTCGTCAGCCTCACACAAGCACTATATAAAGACGAGCATGTCTCTACCTCTGTCATTAACCCCAACATCAGGCAGCAGATTTGCTCTCTTTACAGGGTCAGCACTTTCCCAGATTCACACAGTGCTCTGTGAGTCAGTCTCCATCACCCTCCCCTCCACCTGTTCCCCGGAGACCTGCTCATTGTCCCCCTGCAGTAAGCACTTCATTCAGCATGTGGCAGCTCTGCATTCCTCATTGTGCTCCCCAGCTCTGCCATTGGCTGCTCACTGTGAGAAACTCCAAAAAGACCCAGACCCACACATTCATATGGAGATTACACACTATAAATAGGAGAGAAGGGTCCAGCACATCTCTGACTGCCTCCACACACAGATACAATCATGGCACCTACAGTCACTGCAGCTATCAGCTATTCCAAGGAGCACCTGACTCTGGCTAACAAGGTAAATACAGGACTTTATACTTCACAAAAATTACTTTAATTGCTTCATGTTCGCTTCAACAGACATGAACATCTTCAACAAGCGTATGACCATTAATATTATAAGATCATTCCTGCTTTCCTCTGGCAGCTGAGAAAGCCAATGGTGGAGAAGATACGCAGAGATCAAATCAACAGCAGCATTGAGCAGCTCAAATTTCTCCTGGACCTAAAGTTCCTCAGCCAGATATCCAGTTCCAAGCAGGAGAATATTGACATTCTGGAGTTGAAAGTTTGCTTCCTAAGATTGCTGTCTTAGGATTGCAGCAGTCAGCTAACAGCACATCCTGCTCTTCAGCTGTCAGTCAGGATTATTCCAGGAGTGAGCAAGAGGCTGTTAGCCTCTTGTCTCACAATGATGACACCGTCCCAGAGAAAACTGAGCAACTTCTAGAACCTGCAGCCCTCCTTTGACAAGAGAGTGATTCAGCTTGCACTGCCTCAGCAGAGCTCTCCAGCACACAACACTAGCAGCAAAGAGAAGACTCCAGCTAGCAGCGCCCTTTAGAGGCCTTGGTAGAGTCCCTCAGACTGTTTCCAGTATTGTCAGACCCATGGAATTGAGCATAAAATAGATGTGCTCAGTGATTCTCAGGATTTCGGGACTGTTCTGCCTCTTCTGCATTTCCAGGATGTTGAAAAAGTTTTGCTTTCACTGAGAGAAAGCGCAAAGAGACCACATGAAATTTGCCAATAATGGGTGAATGCTAAATGTCCTACTTATTTCTTATTAAATGGAAAATGTTAGCTTAATGGAAAATTTCTGTTTTTACAGTTAAATTCATAACAACTAAAGAATATTACGTCTCATACTAAGACATTATATGTGAGTGAGGTGAATATTTAACTCCAGTTGGGCATCATCTCATTGTTTCAATGTTGGATGTATGCAGCTAAAACTCCTTCTGAGAAGGTAATTATATGGGAGATGACTCCTGTGAATTAAGTCTATTGCATGTGAAAAAGTACTTCTGTGAAGACAAAATGTGATGTTATAGCGTCAGAAATGTTTCATATAAGAGGCACATCTCCACATCTGGAGTAAGACTACTGGCATAAATTCCTGTTAGCATTCCTGTTAAGGAGGTTTCACGTTATATTGTATCAGGATATAAAGATGTGTTCTAAAAATGAGTACTCATTACTGAGTAAGAACTGGTAAAGTATTGGAACTTTAAACCCACTGTTGTCTTTTACAAAGATGCTTATAAAACGTACAGCTGTGCTTTGAGCCATCTTTTGTCATGAAGAGTTCTTCAAGATGGCACTAATTTGTTTCACACTTGGAGTGATTTCTGTGAATGAATAAATTATGTGAAAATGTATCTACTGACTTCATTATTCCTCAAAGTGAATTCTGCAAAAATGCTGAAAATCACTCACCATAACAGATTATCAATGCACTTTCAGAGTGCATCTGATTGTGACGTACAACTCTGTACCTACAACATCAAGTCTACTGGCTGAGGCAACACTTTTAAAACACAATATTATGTAATTACTACTTGTAGTAATTATGCGACTGTATTATCTTAATTCTCAAACACGTAGGTAGGTAGGTATGCTGATAGACAGAAATACAAATCAACGTGCCTCATCTTTTTAAAAATATATTCCTTGTTAAAAAGTCATTCTGCCATAATGGAATCACTTCAGTGCTAAACATGTAACACTAATTAATTAAAATGTAAATTGATTTTGCATACAATTTACTTTACCCTAACTCGCATTTATGAAATGGCACATTAATCAGCTTGAACCAGATTAAAAAAAAAAAAAATGAATATACCAAACAATTGAGATCACAAGAGTTCAAGACAATTGTGAGAGTAAAGCATTAATAAGGAAAGTGTGGAGCACTAAATCAACAACCACTGCTTTCATAGGTCCCAAATGACCATTTTAAGGCAATTGGTGTCTGTGCATGGGATGTGTCATGTGTAACAGAACAGAGCAAATGCAGAATATGACGAAATTGGCCTTTTATTAACAAAACTGAAGAACAAAAATGCTTTCAGAGCTGGAGCGTAGTTTCAGTAGACTGCTCATATGATGATCCAGACCAGGAATTAAGTGCGGAGGCATAGCACTATCCAGAAGTAGGGTAGTAATATGGTAACATCGGGATGGAACCCAGAGAAGGATAACACAGTTCAGTTCAGATGTTGTAGGCAAAGTGAGGAGGCGTTGCCAATCAGCTGCTAGTGGCTTTCCAGGATGACAGCCAGATAGAGTGAACACTTTGCCAGCGCCAAACTGTCCCAGGGCAAGAAGGGGTAGCTTTAGAGGAAGGCGGTTCCAATCCTGATGACCAAAGAGGGATTGTGAGCTTGTGCCTGATAAACTGCGAAAAGGAACATACTTGGACAGTAATTAACAAGAACGCGATACCAAGCCCAGGACCCTGAGAGACTTGGGAGGTTGTTCTTATTGACTTAATAAGGAAGATAGCGTCCGTAAATTACTATCATTAAAGACTATGTTTTACTATCAAAAGATGAAGAGTTAAACTAGCAAATACTGACTGGGTTAAAGCATTCAAAGCAAATTGCAATCCAGCGACTTACAACTCAAAAGAGGGGGTATAAATAAACATCATAGGTACAAGGGGAGAGAACTAGGAAACGAGACACTGGCCGGGATAAGGCAACACGCAAGATGCAAACCATTCAAAATGAGACATTACTTCTAATAGACAAGCAAGTTGCTGAATAGGAGGAGACACAGAAGGCATTCAAAGGAGGGTTGTGATAGATCAGGCGGAAAGCAGACTGAAATTTGAGGATGAGGAGGGGTGGAGTCAATTAGACAGGTTATATTGTCACAGGATATAAACCAGAGCAATAAAATGAATGCTCATGAGTAAGAATTGTTGAAGTGTTGGAACTTTAAATCCCATGTTTTACATAGATCCTTATGAAATATGCAGCTGTGCAATGAGCTGTTTTATGTTTTAAAGAGGTCTTCAAGATGGTACTGATGTGTTTCACTCTGCGGGTGATATCTCTTAATAAATAAATTAGGAGAAAATGTATCAATCCGTCCTGTCCATCATTCATTTTTTCATGCAGGCAATATGACAAGAATGCAGATATCAATCAGCATAACTTGATCGTTACACTCATTGGTAAATCCAGCATAAAATAGCAAAATATTTGCACATATTTATCATTTTTGCAGCGCAGCTGTACAATTTGATACTATTCTACTGTATTTTATTTGCTTATATGATAGTTATATCACCTCCTCCAGAGTAAATTTGATTACAATGTGAGAGAACTCTGCCAGCATCATTTAGTACATCCCTCTAACAATTACATTATCTCAATATTATTTGAACTGCCGTATGTATTCATTGGAAAGGCACTTGGAGAGCTCTGAGCTTTGCCCAGGCGAATAGGCCACTCTTCAAAATGGCATTTTCAGCTTTGTTTTGTCACTATTGAACTTTAGTTTTAGTATGATCGACTGGATTCAAGTTATATGTCATTTATTTTGCCTCGACCCAAATGCCCCGTCTTGTAATGAGAACGAAAATGAGAAATAATTTGTGTATCGACACTTGATTTGCATCAACTCCAAAATTTAATGGGTTTTTCCTTGACTAGTGCACACCCTTCCACTGGGTTTCATGAATGTTGGGCCAGTGGTTTTTCCATAGTCTTGCTGACAAACAAACAAACAAACAAACAGATGAACTCGCTCATAGAGCGACACTCATGAAAACTCAAAAATACAAGATAAGACTAAACACTTTAGCGTCGGTCTATGTCTCAATCATTTTTCTGAAGCAGGATATTGGCCAAAATATGTTTTTGGCCTTCTTGACAACTTTGACCTTTGATCTTGACATTCCAATATTGAACCCTGTCATACCTGGAAGTATGACTTCTTACGGTACAAATTTCAAGTCAATACCTCAAGAATTGTGGACACCAGAGCGAGTGAGAAACATGACAATCAACATAGGGTTTGCAAATAACAAACAAGTGTTGCATTGACTAATAGCAATTTGAAAATTTTGTTAGCTGTGAGTAATGCCTATCTACCACCCCATTTACATTAAAATGTTGCCTGCATTGTGGCTGTAGTGAACAACAAGAGAAATCTGTAAATTTTCGATTGCTTATACTGGGAAAATTTTGTTTTCATGGAAACTGGAAGCGAATGAACAAATTTCTGTCACATTTTATGTACAAACCCAAATTCCGAAATAGTTGGGACAAAGTGTAAATTGTGAATAAAATCAAAATGCAATGACTTTCAGATCACATGAGCCAATATGTTATTTATAATAGAACATAGATAACATTTCAAATGTTGAAAATGAGACATTTTACATTTTCATCCACAAAATGAGCTCATTTCAAATTTTCTGGCTGCAACAGGTCTCAAAAAAGTTGGGACACAGGCAAAAAAGGGCTGAGAAAGCAATTAATATATAAGAGAATCAGCTGAAAGAACATTTAGCAAGTAATTACGTTAACTGGCATCAGGTGTGTAACATGATTGGCTATGAAAGGGATGTCTTAGAGGGGCTGAGTCTCTCAGACGTAAAGATGGCCAGAGGCTCTCCAACCTGTGAAGGCTTGTGTAAAAAAAATTGTGGAATACTTTAAAAACAATGTTCCTCAACATCAAATTGCAAAGGCTTTGAAGGTCTCATCATCGACAGTGCATAACATCATCAAAAGATTCTGAGAAACTGGAAAAATCTCTGTGCGTAAGGGACAAGGCCAAAGACCTTTACTGGATACCCATGATCTTCGGGCCCTCAGACACCACTGCATCACTCACCAACATGATTCTGTCATTGACATTACTAAATGGGCCCAGGAATACTTCAAGAAACCACTGTCTGTAAATACAGTCCGCCGTGCCATCCACAGATGCCACCTAAAACTCTATCATGCAAAAAAGGAAGCCATTGTTGAGTGTGATCCAGAAGTGCCACCGTGTTTTGTGGGCCAAGGCTCATTTAAAATGGACTGTAGCAAAGTGGCAAAGTGTCCTGTGGTCAGACTAGTCCAAATTTCACATTCTTGTTGAAAATCATGGGTGTCGTTTCCTCCGGGCAAAAGAGGAGAAAGACCACCCCTCCTGTTATCAGCGTTCAGTTCAAATGCCAGCATCTCTGATGGTATGGGGATGCATTAGTGCATATGGTGTGGGACACTTGCATGTTTTAAAAAGCACCATGAATCTTGATAAAGGTTTTAGAGCAACATATGCTCCTCACCAGACGACATCTATTCCAGGGAGGGCCTTATGTATTTCAACAGGACAATGCAAAACCACATACTGCAGCTATTACATCAGCATGGCTTTGTAGTAGAAGGGTCCGTGTGCTGATCTGGCCTGCCTGTATACCTGATCTTTCACTGATTGAGAACATTTGGCGCATAATTAAACAAAAAGTCCATCAAAGGAGACCCAAAACTCTCCAGCAGCTGGAAGCCTGTATTAAACAAGAGTGGGATCAAATTCCAATAGCAAAGCTCAAGAAACCTGTCTCCTCAATGCCCAGACGCCTCCACTTTTTGTTAAAAAGAAGAGGGGATGCTACACCATGGTAAACAGGCCCCTGTCAAAACTTTTTCTAGACCTGTAGCAGCCATCAAATTTGAAATTAGCTCATTTTGTGGATAAAATTCTAAAATTTCTCAGTTTCTGCATTTGCTATGTTATCTCTGTTCTATTGTGAATAAAATACTGGCTGGTGTGATTTGAAAGTCATGCGTTTTTATTTTATTCACAATTTACACTTTGTCCCAACTATTTCGGAATTGGGGTTGTATATTAAGCTATCCTTGATAAAATGTCATGTATCAAATTTTAAGACAATCCACATCTTATGATGCCGTGTTGAAAGGACAATCAAATTAGTTCAAGTCAGTTGGACCATTCTCAATCTGAGAGAATTTGTACCAAAAAAAAAAGAGAGAAAAGAACTTTAGCCTATATGATTGTGGAACTTATACCCACTTTAACAAAAAACAATAAAACAATAAAAGTTTCTGTTGTGAACCAAGACTTTCTCGCATGTAAAGTTTAGTGAGGATTTATGATAGAATTGAGAGCTATAGAGTGTAAATAAGCATGCAAACAAGCAAAATTGAAAATTTTAGCAAGCATCAAACTGAATCAAAAACATAATCTCCTGGCGAAAGTAAATATTTCAGAGTAGTATCTAAATTCTCAAATATATGGGTAGGTAGGCATATTGGTAGAAACACAAATCTTCATGCAAAATCTGTTCTCAGAAAATTATATGGTAAAAGGTAAATTTGCCATATTGGAATTAAGATAAGCTCACTGCACTAAACCTGTCACAAAAATCGGTTACAGTCCAAAGACATGCATGTTAGGTTAATTGTAATTAATTTGATTTCATACATTACCCTGCCTTGCCCGTACTAACTCATGTTTCATAGTGAGCATTCAATGAATGAAGGATAAGCTATACAAACCTGTCACAGGCAATCTTTGAACAAGACTAAAAAATTAATTTTAAATATTTCAGTATTACATGTTTTGCATTTTCAAAAGAAAAACATGGCCAGATCAGTTTGTTACGGCTATCAAAGTAAAATTATTACTCAGACAATAGTTTCCTCTGTCAACTAGAAGCACTTGGAGAGTGCAAACCTCCACCAAGCCACAGGGTCACTGACATCATTTGATACGTGACAGAACTGATGGAGATGATATTATATAATTTTTGTGCTTGCATTATAGCTCTTTTTTATGGTGCAATGCGCAATAAAGCTGAAAATGCCCTATCCCACAATGGTGAAGAATCCTTTAAAAAATTCCTGGATCCGGATCATGAATCGAATCACCACCAAAATTTAAGGGATTGTTGCTTGTACCATCTCCGACTCCTCCAGAAAATTTTATTGAAATCCGTTCATAACTTTTTGAGTAATTCTGCTGACAACCAAACAGAAAAACAAACAAACAAATGAAAGGTCATTCATAGAAAGATGACTTGCTGAAATCGTGCACAGATCTCTGAAACAGAATGAACAGAATGGAGTTTGTTTTAAGTCTCTAGCTGTAATAGTAGCAAAGTTATGAACCAAAATGTGGTTTTAATGTTTCTGGTGACCTTGACCTTTGACCTAAGGACTAAAAAAAGTATAGGCTTCTGGCAACGAACCTCCTCTATCATATGGTGAAATTTCATGAACATAAACAATATGGAAAGGGCAAAAAAGCATGTTACTAACAAACAGACAGACAAACAAATGAATGGTCATTCATAGGATGATGACTTGCTGAAATCGTACACAGATCTCTGAAACAGAGTGAACAGAATGGAGTTGGTTTCAAGTCTCTAGCTGTAATAGTAGCAAAGTTATGAACCAAAATGTGGTTTTAATGTTTTTGATGACCTTGATCTTGACCTTTGACCTAGGGACTAAAAAAAATGTATAGGCTTCTGGTGACGAACCTCCTCTATCATATCGTGAAGTTTCATGAACATAAACGATAAGCAAAGGGTAAAAAAGCGTGTTACCAACAAACAAACAAACAAATTATGACATCATTTTACGTCAATGTGACATCATCGCAACCTGTCACCATTTCGACCACACTGGTTCGAAGAATAGAATGGCATTGGTTTCAAGACTCTAGCTATAATACGAATGAAGTTGTTGACCAAAATGTGTTTTCGACCTTTTGTGTGACCTTGACCTTGACCTTTGATCTAGAGACTAGAAAATTATAGGCTTCCATCAGAGGATCTGTGCTATTATATGGAGAAGTTTCTTTAATATCACCATAAGATAAGGGGTAAAAAACCATGTTACTAACAAACAGACAGGCAAACAAACAAACAAACATACAAACAGACGACTAACGCAACCGACTAACATACTTGCCGCAATCTACGATGTTTGCTAGTAATGAAAGGTCATTCTTAGAATGACGACTTGCCAAAATTGAAATTTAAAAAGGTGAAAAGATATATCATCTATATTGTCTAAAAGAACAGAATCAAGTCAGAGTGACATCATCGTGACCCCTAACTGCCAGAACCGCATTGCATTGATGAAAAGAATGGCGTTAGTTTCAAATCTCTAGCTGACTTAGAAACTAAGTTTTGGATCAAAATGTGTTTTCAACCTTTTGCGTGACCTTGACCTTTAACATAGAAACTTAAAGGTCTGTGGCAAGTAACCTATGCTATCATGTCTCCAAGTTTTGTTGAGATTGGTGCAGGATAAATGGCAAAAGAGTGCGTAACTAACAAACTGACAGACAAACAGACGTCTGACGCAACCGACTGATATACAACCCCAATTCCGAAAAATAATAACAGAATGCTATGATTTTCAAATCTCATAAATCTGCATTTTATTCACAACTGAACATAGACAATATATCAGATGTTGAAAGTGAGACATTTTACCTTGTCATGAAAAATATTAGCTCGTTTTGAATTTGATGGAAGCAACACATTCAAAAAAGTTGGAACAGGGCCATGTTTACCATTGTGTAGCATCCCCTCTTCTTTTAACAACAGTTTGTAAACATCAGGCGAGTGAGTAGACCAATTGCTGGAGTTTTCAGAGAGGAATGTTGTGACACTCTTGTCTGATGTAGGATTCTAGCTGCTCAACAGTCCTAGGTCTTCTTTGCCGGATTTTTCGTTTAATGATGCGCCAAATGCTTTCTATTGGTGAAAGGTCTGGACTGCAGGCAGGCCAGGTCAGCACCTTGACTTTTCTACTGCACAGTTATGCTGTTGTGATGGATGTAGTATGTAGTTTAGCATTGTCTTGCTGAAATATGCAAGGCCTTCCCTGAGAGACGTTGTCTGGATGGAAGCATTTGCTGTTGTAAAACCTCTATATACTTTTCAGCATTGATAGAGAAACTGCAAGAAATATCCGCAGCAGTGATATCTGCAATCACACATGTGATTAATGCCTCATTGAGGTCGGGCACAGTTCCCACTACATTCAAACAGGCACGGGTAAAGCCTCTCCTCAAAAAACCGTCTCTCGACCCTACCTGGGTTGAGAACTACAGGCCGGTCTCGCTGCTCCCATTCTTATCAAACGTCATGGAAAGGGCGGTTTCCAGACAAATCACGCAGTTCCTCACTGCATACAAAATCCTAGACCCTTATCAGTCTGGATTCAAAAGTGGACACTCCACTGAAAGGGCTCTGCTGTCTGTGACAGAGTCCTTAAAGGGGAACTCAGGGCTAAATCATAATGCTGTTTTATACAATCATAATTAGTAAATAAATATTGTAAAATACAAAAATGTGGAATTATTGTTTTCAAAGACGAGATGAATGAGGTTTTATTCCCCCTTATTAGTTGTCGTCTGCTTCAACGGTTGCGTGATAATGACGTAACGTCGCCCGTCGCCCACAGGCATGCGCTGTTATTGTGTTGGATAGTGTGATTGTCACAGTCCATTATTTTATGATAAAAGATCATTCAATATGGCCCATTGGCTAGTTGCAAGAGATGGTGTTAAGTACTTTCTGAAATACGCAGGGTTGCTTCAACATTAATGGTTTGCTTCTGTCACTTATCTGTCTACATCAGATGCTGAGCAGATGACAGGATGTCATCCCGGATATGTGATTTTAGCAATTGCCGATATTCCCAGAATCAAAGCGCGGTGAAGATACCCTGCCGAGCACCGCTGTTTTTCTCGAACACGCCACATCCAGATAATCCTTAAATGATTACTTCAATTCATATTTTAATTTGTAATGAGTAAAGAAGTGGCCAGTGTCAAAGCAACGAAGTAAAAGTATACTTTTTTATCTTTTAAATGTAGTAGAGTAAAAGTAAAAGTTCCGGTTTAAAAAAAAAACTCAAGTAAAGTACAAATCCTCAAAAACACTACTTAAGTACTGTAATGAAGTACATGTACTTTGTTACTATACACCTCTGCCATGTACACAACATCATTGGGCCAAGTCATTCGTTCTCATGGATTCTCGTATCACTGCTATGCAGATGATACACAGCTCATGCTGTCATTCCAACAAGATGACCCTACCATCTTGGCAAGAATATCTGCCTGCCTCTCAGATATTTCTGCATGGATGAAGGAAAAGCACCTTCAGCTGAACTTATCCAGGACCGAGCTCTTGGTCATTCCTGCCCAGCCATCAATCCACCACGATCTCAAGATCAATATCGCCTCAAATGAAATCACTCCGTCCAAAGTGGTAAGGAATCTGGGTGTCATGATCGATGACCAGCTCTCCTTCTCAACTCATGTTGCCTCGGTTACCCAGTCATGCCGATTCGCTTTATATAACATAAAGAAAATCAGGCCATACCTAACCAACTATGCTACGCAAATCTTGGTCCAAGCAATGGTCATCTCTCAGCTTGACTACTGCAATGCCCTCCTGGCTAGCCTCCCAGCCTGTGTTGCAAAACCTCTACAGATGGTCCAGAACACGGTGGCGCGTCTGGTATTCAATGAACCCAAAAGGGCTCATGTCACTCCATTATTCATCTGCCTCCATTGGCTTCCTGTTGCAGCTCGAATCAAATACAAGTCACTTCTGCTGTCCTACAGAGTGATATCTGGGTCTGCTCCCTCCTACCTCAACCCCATCATACAGGCTTACACACCTGGCTGATCACTGCGCTCCTCCCAGGAACGCCATCTAGCAGTGCCATCCCTGCGCACAAGGCACTCTCAGGCTAGACAATTCTCACAGGCAGTTCCATGCTGGTGGAATGACTTGCCAGCCGCAACCAGAGCAGGGGCGTCCCTCTCTCAGGGGCGTCTCCCGCTCTTGAAGACTCACCTCTTCCGGGTCCACCTTCTCTCCTGACCAACTAACTCACTCTTGTCTTTCTCTCCTTAAACAAATCCCATTGGTACTTATTTTGTTCTGTCCTGCTGTTTTGCTACAATTGCACTTCACCCAGTTTTTTTTTTTTGTGCACTTGATGTTTTTGCTCATTGCGCTTTGCCACTGATGCTTGATTTACTCCTTTTTGTAAGTCGCTTTGGATAAAAGCGTCTGCTAAATGCAATGTAATGTAAAAAAATTAAAATGTAATGATAGTGCCTTTCCAGATGTGTAAGCTGCCCAATGCCTTTGGCACTAATGCAACCCCATACCATCAGAGATGCAGGCTTTTGAACTGTGCGCTGGTGTCAAGCTGGATGGTCCCTCTCCTCTTTAGTCTGCACGACATGGTGTAAGTGGTTTCCAAAAAAAATATTTCAAATTTTGATTCATCTGACCACAGAACAGTTTTCCATTTTGCCTCAGTCCATTTTAAATGAGCTTTGGCCCAGAGAAGACAACAGAGTTTCTGTGTAGTGTTCACATATGGTTTCTTCTTTGCATGATACAGCTTTAACTTGAATTTGTGGATTGCACGGCAAACTGTGTTCACAGACAATGATTTCTGGAAGTGTCCTAAGCTCATGCAGTGAATTCCAGTGCAGTATCGTGCCTGTTTTTAATGCAGCGCCGCCTGAGGGCCCGAAGATCATGAGCATTGATCTTCATCTTCGGCCTTGTCCCTTGCGCGCAGAGATTTCTCCATATTCTCTGAATCTTTTGTTGATATTATGTACTGTAGATGGTGGATATTCATAGTTTTCATAACTTTACATTGAGGTACATTTTTCTGAAATTGTTCCAAAATTTTTAGATGCAGTTTTTTTGCAGATGGCCCATCTTTACTTCTGAGAGACTCTTTTTCGCTTAAATGCTCTTTTTATACCCAGTCATGTTACTGACCTGTTGCTAATTAACCTAATTAGTTGCAAAATGCTCCTCCAGCTGTTTTTTAGTAGTACCACTCACCTTTCCAGCCTTTTGCTGCCCCTGTCCCAACTTTTTTGAGATGTATTGCTGCCATCAAATTCAAAATGAGCTAACATGTTTCAAAAATAGTAAAATGTCTCACTTTCAACATCTGATATGTTGTCTATGTTCTATTGTGAATAAACTGTGGGTTATGAGATTTGTTTTATTTTGTTTTTTTACACAGCATCCCAACTTTTTTGGAATTGAGGTTGTAACAAACAAATAAACAAACAAACCAATGCCAACTAAAACATAACATCCATGGTGGAGGTAAAAATGTTTGCTATTTTTACCTCCACTAAGGAGGTTATGTTTAAGTTGGTGTTTTGTTTTTGATTTGGTTGTTTGTTTGTTGGTTGGTTGGTTTGTTAGGAGGATTACTAAAAAAGTTATGAACGGATTTCGATGAGATTTTCTGGAGGTGTCGGGGATGGTGCAAGGGATCATCCATTTAATTTTGATGGTGATCTGGAACAGGATCTGGATCCAGGAATTTTTTTAAAGGATTCTTTACCATTGTGGGATAGGGGCATTGTCAGCATTATTGCGCATTACACCAGAAAAAAAGGGCTACATACAGGCACTAAAATTACAGCATATCATCTCCATAAGTTCTGCCCGTATCAAAGTTTGGTCAGGCTCAGTGACCCTGCGGCTTAGTGGAAGTTTGCGCTCTCCGAGTGCATTACTTTACCTTCTTGGGATTCAGCATCAGCTCTCACGCAATCACGTTCAAAAACGTCTGCACGTTTCATACGAGCACGTTATATACGCTCAGCCAGCAATCCGTACATTCAACATGGCGGGTTCTGAGCGAATTGGTCGAGATAGCATGGATAAAAGCATAACCCTCCCACCTGATGAAATATTTCGGAACTTGGAAAATGCCAAGAGGTTCGCAATTGATATAGGTAACGTTACCAAATCTCAATGATCAGTATTAGTTTTGATGTAATATTTTTCATATGCTTTTCTAATTATTAGATGTCTTGGGACATCCGGAGCAAAACAATGTTCGCTAAGCTAATGTTTTGCTGTAAACCTGTCGTTGACGGGAGAACTTACGTTAAGTTGGCTTCTTCGAGCTAACGCTGCTAGGAGAACAAGCTTGCAACCGTTAACCGAGCAGTTCGTCTTTTTTTTTCTCGGGTTGGTTTGCCCCTACATTACCCATTCATAGTGCATAGCCTTGCATTATCATAAAATTTATGTTCTGGCTGTCTGTATTATTTCGAACGCTGCAGCAGCTCATGGACCACTGGCTAATCAGCTAGTAAGCGAAGTTCTCTGAGCCTGGCTTATCATAATGGTTATTCAGATCAGTGGACACACGTTGTATTCTCGTTCAGCCTGATATAGCAAGGTCACTGGTGGTATAGATTGCATATGTAGCGTATGGCCATTTGTTAGCCAGCTAGTATAACAACATTTTGGAGAACAGGGGTTAATGCTAGCTAGCAAAGCTATGTATTTTTTTTTTTTTAAGTAAAACTAACTTGTTGGAAGGACTAGGTTATGAGAACGCCTCGCCACTTGTTTTGCCAGTTTTCAGGTCCTACCAAGAGACGAATCTGAAGTTGATTTCTTTTCGTCGATTCTTAATGTGAATTCCCGGTCCTCTGTTTAAAAAAAAAAAAAACAACAACAACCAAAAAACTCCAGCTTCCATTTAGCAGCTATGAATTTGGAGGCAAATTTTACGGGCTTACTTGCTTCTGGCCAGTGTAAAATGCCTCTCCCAATCGTAGAAGGGCCCGTCCTTTTCCGCCAGTCACATTTCTGCAGGACATAAACATGTTTTCCGTGCGCCGAAAATTAGTTTGGTGGCTTTTTGAGCCCGTAATTGAATGGTTTACATTGCCTTGGGCCACGTAACAGACTCTTTTCAAAGTAAATTGCCATAACACTGAAAAGAGAGCTGATAATCGCTCTCCCGAGTGCGTATCAAGTTTTTAAACCCACATGAAAAGCCAGCTGCTTATTTGCAGCTCTGAATTTTGTGCAATAATGCGGCAAGATGATGGCGAATTTTCCAGGCCACCAGACCTATCTTGGCACCGCGTGTGGAATGGAAAACCGTTTTGGCTCTGGGAGAAATCTGCCTGCCTGTAAAGGGCAGTATCTCTTCATCAGCCAGTAACTGGTTCAAAGCGAGTGAAGCCTGTAAAATTTGCTGCCGCCCTGCAGCATTATTGCGCGAAGTTCAGTGCTGCAAATTGGAAGTTGGCTTTTCTTGTGTTTTTGTAAACATGATACGTGCCCTGTGTCAGGCATGAATCACTTTGTTAGTAGAGTGCTTTGCTGCTGTTGTTGACATGATGTGAGGAGTGCGTAATCAGTATGGTATATATTTATCACCGCGATACATTATTCTACGTTCAACTCAGTTGCAGGCATTTTTCTGGTTAACATCCTTCTTTAGGTAATAGGTAAAACCACTTTGTGGGTGCTTTTATTGATAATCAGTCGTTTAATAACCAATATCTATGGAGGCCCATAGTGGACAATATTCAAATGAAAATGTAATTCCACTATTGCATTATAATTTTCCACTTATGAATGAGTCGAGACAATATTAAATTGAAATTGCATTAATCCAATTATCACATTCATTTTCACATACACATATGGGAAATCTATGACTATATTCAAATTATAAGGTAAAGCTGTTTGACATTTCATTTTCAAAGTCATGGGGCCTATTCCACGAAAGCAGGGTAAGGGATTAGCCTAGGACTAGACCGGGCCAAACCTGTGATTGAGCTCTAAATCGGTTCCACAAAACCTGTGGGCTAAGCCATGGTGTTAATTACCATGGTGACAAGGTCTGTGGAGCTAGCCGGCTCTGAAGCAGGTTTACGAACTAGCTAAGCTCCTGCCTCTAGCCAATTTCACCTCACCTCATTCAGCAGTCACCCAAATTGAAAATCAATGTCCTTAACAGTCATTCTGAATTGTCCACTACACATTGCGATCTCAATTATAGTAGGCCCAGCATAATTATCTAAGAAACTTGTGACCATTGATGTCATTAAAATAGTCAATAATTGATCATTATATTCAAGTATCCATGTGACAGTGACCATCACAATTCGATCAGTCCCCTTCCATGTCACATTTTAACCATATTTAGAATCTGTCATTATCAGATTTGTGCTTATTCCACAAGTTGAGGCTTCCATCAGAGTGGAAAATGAGCAGTGTTGTATGAAGTAGGTTACCGTGTTTCAGCGCGGTCTTAAATCGCTGCGGCAACCCCCTTCATACAGCACTACTGCGGGGTAAAGTAGAGTCCTTGCCTTGCTGGATACGTGTGCAATGTTGCTCGCTTCGCGACACTGGAATCAAACATTTTCTGGAGGCTCCTTGACGTAATTTTCTGACGTTAACATTTTACTTTATAATTTGAGTATGCCTCCATCAGAGGCGATTAAAAGCAGATAGAATTCAACTAGTCTGAAAACGTCTTCTTGATCTGACTATCATTTCAGTTTGTATCAGACAAAAAAAGGGCTTGTTGCAAAATTGTAGTAGGGTGATTCTCACATTACGTGTGTGACATTTGGGAGGTATTCTTTACATTTTTCAATGCACTACACTTTAATTGGGTTGCAGACAGGGATCAATATAGGACAACCACAAGATACCTGGGCTTTCCTATTAATGTGGTACATAAACTTGATATTTGCCTAAAACATTGGAAGTACAGGACCAGAAAGAGGCTGTGTTACGTGTGTGACACAGAAAATGGGTCAATCGCTACATTTAATTTACATTCCAAAAGTTCTGTGATTTGAACAAAGATTATGACACTTTGGCTTCATCAACTTCAACAGTGGTTATTCCTGTTTGCATTAATTAAAACTTTAATAAAAATACCTTGCTCATTTGCATACTACAACCTCATTTGCATGCGTTACATGTGTGACGCCTTTGTTACATGTGTGACCGCGTGCAAATCCTGCAATGCGTAAATCCATTCCATTTAAATTAAATCATATCTGTGACTATTGTTGGTCCTTGTAAGTAAGGATGGAGGTGTTTAAGATGCATCCTAGCCAATTTACTAGCCAATGTTCATGATAAGAATATTGGATTTGGCAGTAAAAACATGGTGGACAGAAGTGAACAATATAAACATTTTACAGGTTAGTTTTAGTCACCTTCAAATTGGAATCGTAAACAGCAAGCTTTCCGTTTGAGTGAACGTTCTGACCGTAAAATAAGCAGTTCCATTAATGAGTAAGTGTGCTTTCTGATACGGCTTTGTAGCGAAATGGACGAAACTCTGAACTTTATCATGGAGAAAAGGCATGTTTTTGGTTTGGAGAGGTCACTGGTGACCATTGATGTCCAGCTGCGCCTATATTGATAAACTCTTGCTAAATTAAACCAGAAAATCATTCATTCATGTTGAATGTCATGCATCAAAAGTTGATTTGTTAAAAATATGATTATTTTATGATTTGACAGTGTGCCATTTTGAGGGCTGTGCGTGTTTAAGGAGCCACCTGGAGAGCTGTCTCATTTGGCTTCCTCTTTCGAAGCCAAATAAGATTTAATGCTCAGATGAAGAATGCTTGTGGTCTCAGTTAAAGATCCCAAAAAATGTATCGGTTTAACTCTCAGCCATTTTTCAATCATCAGTAGTTTTTTTTAAATCATTTCAATGCAGAATTTTCATGAAGTTTTTTAAAGTTTGCATCCCCTTTTCTCTACCACAGCGTTTCCCAAACCTCTCCTGGCGTACCCCTTGTCCTGCATGCTTTTGATCTCTCCCTGCTCCAGCACAGGTGATTCAAATGATCAGGTCATAATTAACCCCAGAAGCTGCTTGATAAGCAAATCATTTGAATCACCTGGGCTGGAACAGGGAGAGATCTAAAGCATACAGGACAAGGGGTACGCCAGGAGAGGTTTGGGAAACACCGCTCTACCAAAATCATGAAAATAAACCGAAATACAATGGAATACTAAATGCTGCAAGTGTATTATCTCAGTTGAGCCATATTCCCCCTCTCTATGAAGCTTAAATCTTGAATTATAAAGCATTAAATAGGGTGACGCATAAATAGCCATATTTGGCTTCTGCGTGAAGGGGTTAATTTAATCCAACTAACAGCATTTTCACATTACTTTCTAAACATTACATATTCCACAATATTACATCGAAATTCTTTCCTGCATGGGTATACACATCCTAGTTTCAAAAATCTGGCAAAATGTTTAGGTCAAGTGATGGGGCGGCTGACCTTCATGTTGAAGGCTTTAGTCGTCGTCTTTGTTGTTCTGGATAGAGATATCCTGGACTACCTTTTGACAGAAGTGTGAACTAAACCTTTATTAGTCTAAAGATAAAAGAACAGGTCATTAATGTCCTGTCATGGCATAGGCTTTGTACTTTGGTCACACATGTAACGTGAAATGTCACGCTGCGTTACGTGTTTGACAGGTACATTTTTGGCTATAAAACAAATTCTATTAGTGGGACTGAGTAAGTTATGCCCTCCAAGCATGGAAGGTATGGTATTAATTTATAATTCCAGGTTTTTCATATTTTCGCTTAAATTTAAAATTTAATTTATATTTTTTTATAAAAACTTTTGTTGCTATGCGTTACGTGTGTGACGTCTTTCACCACCATATATTTTGACCCCCTTAAAGAGGGCAACTTTTAAGTGTGCAGGGACTTTTGCTGCAAAGTTGAAAAATAACAACCTCAACAATATATTAATTCTGTTGCTGAGTTTGACACTCATCCAAATCATGAAAAGATGACTTTAATTTCAAGAATGATCCGTAACTCAAAAAATGGTGAAAAACTTAAGGACTTTAAAGTTGGGAAATTTTGCCCCAAAATGCAATTTTTCTGAAATTGGCATTTATAATCCTTAACTAGAATAATAGTAGTTAGAAAAACATGCACTAGTTATTTGATGGAGCTTATCTGAAAATTTGCCCTTCCAGGCTCATATTTCAGAGAATGGCCCAGTACGTATACAGGAAAAAAAAATGCATGTAAAAGTTTGAGGCCCAAGACAACCAGTGATGGTGTACGTGAGCATATTACGCGCAACCATGTCAACGCTAGTAAGGGTCGAGATGTTGTAAATCTTTCTGTCAGCGACGACCTATCTCGTTCACGGTAATGCCAAAGTGCATCAGTTACTCTTTTTCGACAGCGCTGAAACACCTCCCGAGTTTACTTTCACTTTAGTTTAGCTCAATTTAACAATTCTCTCAAACGTCTCGCACTATTCAGACAGATACTGCGAAGGAGTAGCAAGCAGAGGCATTTCATCGTCCATACCATCGTCCATACTATACCATCGTCCCTCTGTCCGAACCAAACGAGTGTAGCTGGCGCATGCGTCTGCTGCAGCTACTTAGTGTCCATGGTGATGATCAGCGATTCTATGCTCGATCTCAGGGTCTATTTAAGGTGGACGTGTGTGCGCACTCAACAGGATTAGCTGCAGCTGGCTTGAATTAGCAGATCCTCCTGCTCCCGGTTCTACGTTCGTGGAACTAACTAAGCCAGCTGCACACTGTTTGGGATTTGGTAATGCTGGATATGTCATTGATCCTGGATCTCAGGATCCTACTTTTGTGGAACAGGGGAGAGGGCATGTCTGTTCGGAAGAGGGGAGGGGAGAGGGCGTGTCTGTTTAGAGGAGGTGAGGGGGGAGAGAGCGTGTCTGTTTAGAGGAGGGGAGGGGAGAGGGCGTGTCTGTTCAGAGGAGGGGAGGGGAGAGGGCGTGTCTGTTCAGAGGAGGGGAGGGGAGAGGGCGTGTCTGTTCAGAGGAGGGGAGGGGAGAGGGCGTATCAGAAGCTGATTGGTTGGTATGCAAATAAGGAACATGCTTTTCGTTCGCGCCCCTAATGAGTGACATGCTGGTGGAAGACCCGCCTTGATGAGACGCTAACAGATTGCATTTTAATTTTCATTGTGTCCCAAAAAGAGTGTAGTGACATGTATTTGAAAATGCAATGTACTGGGAGGCGCTGTTTCCCCTTACTGCATTTGAATATTGTCCCATGTATTGCAGGATAAGTCTTTGAAAATGAAATGTCAAATGTCATCATCATTATTATATCATTATTATTTCCAAGTGATTAGAAAACAGCATTTTCATTATCACGTTGACCCTAAAAGAGCGTGATGACATGTATATGTAAATGCAATAGACTGGGAGAGCTGTTTATCTTATTGCATTTGAATATTGTCCTCAGTAGAGCAAGTTAAGTCTTTGCAAATTAAATGTTGAATGCCGTTTTCAATATCATTTTCAAATAGTCAGAAAATAGCATTTACATTTTCATGTTGACAGTAAAAGAGCGTGTTGACATGTAAATGTAAATGCAATAGGCTGGGGGTGCTGTTTTGCTTATTGCATTTGAATATTGTCCACTGTATTGAGGAGCATGACTTTGAAAATGAAATGTCAAACAGCTTTTCTTTATCATTTGAATATAGTCATAGATTTGCCATGTGTGTATGTGAAAATGAAAGTGATAATTGGATAAATGCCAGGGTTTCCTGCAGAAAATCGGTTAGTCAAGGTGGTGACCGGGAGGGGGTTACAGTCAGCGTTTATTTACTGTTTATAAATAAACAAAGCAGTTAAAGTGCAATTTCAAAGTGACAAAGTCAACAGTCTTGTGACTTTACTGATTGACACTCAGATATAATAAAATGCATGTATTATGCTTTCATGGAAGTGAGATCAAAAATTGCAGTTTGAATGGGTTTCTGGGTTTCAATGGCGCATTTTTTGCGCTTAACGTTCTTGAGTGTAACACTTGCTTGTACACAGTGTATTTTATCCTTACTGTAAGAGCTGAGCTGGAAATAACAAGATCAAACACACAATCTTACCAAAATTCATGCTACATGCATGAACACAGCCAAAATTATAAAAAAAAAAGAATGAAAAACGCGTAAAATGTGCACAGCCATCCCTAAGGGTTAAACGAAAATTAATGTAAGAACGGAAAATGTATTTTCTATCTATTTTGACTTCAATTCCCCAAATGCTTTGCGGTTGTGGTTATGTTTGGGGAGAGGAGAACGGTATTATGTACGGAAGTGAATTGCATTCACAGGATAAAAAAAACATACACCTTATGTCGTAATTACAAGATCTAATTACGCGCAGATGGTGAAGTAGGTCGGCTTCTTTGAATAAAGTACCCTGATATTTTCGACTGCTTTTTCTCATCCATTACTGTACACCAGAGAAAACCACATGCAATTGTCAAACATAGCAGAAAGCCACGCGCAAGCACATCGGTAGCCTTGATAAGGAACTAAACGATTTGCATATTAGCCTATCTTAATGAAACCGAATATGTGGGCAAGCAGTTGATTGGAGACACTATTCAAATGTTTAGTTTAGATGAATAATTATCTTGCCTCCACATGTCCTTCCCACGACAAAGACAGGTTATTGCATATCCAGATAATTAGCTTCTTCCCGATACAAAAAATAATGTTGGTGTAGCAACAGGTGATAGATGGCGCAGTAACATATTTAACCAACAGATGCCGGCCGCTATTCGGCCTCATCGTGATGCGGCCTTATTTTACTGTGTATGCATGCATGGATGCAGCAGAATTTTTTTTTTTTTTTTTTTTTTTTAACGTAGTCAAGGCGGGGGGCATTTGTTGTCAAGGCGGCTGCCCTAACTATAAAGCGCTGCGGGAAACCCTGAATGCATTTTCAATTTAATATTGTCTCAAATAACTCATTCATAAGTGGAAAATTATAATGCAGTAGTGGGATTACATTTTCATTGGAATATTGTCCACTATGGGCTTCAGTAAATATCAGTAATCAATAAATGTAGCCTATGTGTTCATTGAGATCTTTGGTGGCTCTTTGTGTTATTTGTGTTTGAAGTCTCATTTTTACATACGTTTACATAAGTTTTTTTCATTTATGGCATTGCGCAAGGTCATTTCGAGCATATTTTTATTCCTGTCATTATCACCATTTAGTAATCTGAAATTTTATACTTATCATTCACATATTCAGCTCAGTTTTGGCCATCGTGGTTTGTATTATATTGGAGGTAATGGGTAAGACTGTTCTCTGTGCTTTTATTCACATTAGCCAATAATATTGGATATTGATCTATCATGAGAATAAATATGCATGTGTGATGATCACGTCATTTTACATGAACTACACTTGGATCACCCTAGCGGTGGTGCTTTTTGAGCAAGCAGAGTGCAGTCGCCTATTTCAAGATCAAGTGATAGATCTTTGCTCCACATAGCCAAAATTACAATTTTCAAAAACTGTTTTTTCCAAAGGAATCTTTAAGATTGATATCTCTGGTACTTAAATCCAAAATATTAGAGCAGAAGGTTAATTAGTAAATTTCTCATTGATTGCCAAAATGGGGTACTGTCTATTGTCTACGGACACTACATTTGAATAAAGTAGTCTTTACTAAAGAAATTAGTCAGACATAAATGCATTTTATTGATTGAAAATTTGATAAATTATTGCTTTATCACAACTCTCCTCATTCCTAATGTTTAGATTCCTTGAAAAATGTGGTAATTATCTGTCAAGTTCAAAAATAATCATTTTATGACTTAAAAGTCATCGTCTATGGACACTACATTGTCTACGGACACTACCAAATTGTTACATTTTCCTTGTGTATCTCGCATAAAACAACAAAACGAATCTCATATAAAGCTTTCACAGAATGAGTCTACCTACATAAGAAAAAAAATAAATAAATAAAAGTCCCACCCTGACTAGTGAGTATTTGCTGGCATTGTCTACGGACAAATTATCGGACAAACAGCATACCAATTTTAGACTTTCGTTTTGGCTAAAGATATAATATATTTATATCAACTTTGTGTCATAGTTTAAATGGTATGCACTTTTTCTTGATTTTTCATGCATCATGTGAGTTTCTCAAAGGCTAATTAGTAACAGAGGCACATTTTTATCTGTAACAAAGCATTGATTAAGCAAATTAAGCATGGGAATGGTATTTTGATCTCGGAGCCATTTCAGGAATGCGGTTCATCTCAGACATCCACGATTCTGAAAAGATAATAGTAAAATATTATTACATGGTAACTACCAGTTTATTTGTTATTAAATAATTTATATTTTGTCAAAAAAAGATAATATCATGATATTATTTTATGGCTGACACAAAAACTCGCGGAAATATTGATATGGAAATCAACAAAAAATGCCGCTGTTTTGGTCACACAAGAGATATCTCCAAGTAGGCCTGCACGATAAATCGCCAGAAGATCGCGATCTCGATTCACCCCTACGCGCGATCTAATTTCTAAATGTCAACAATTTTCCAGCAGTATTTTAGGAGCCGCAGAGCAAACTAACTCGTAGTTTTCAAAGAAAGTGAGTAGTAGGCGGTCTCTTGGGGGCGGCCTCAGCATTGACATTACATTCGCGCTCATCCTATGGCAAAGCAGCTCTACTTCACTTGAGTTCATGTAGAAGCCAGAGAAGGTGAACAGTAAATGGCGGTGGCCTTTCGGTTCGAAGAGTTGGCTAGCACTGCAGATTTAGAAGCAGCGAGGGAGACACGGAGAAATGTTAAAGTGCAGAGTGCGGGAAAGTTTGTTGTCAGGAAAAATAAATGCAGAATGAACACTGATGAAAATCCACCCAGGGCATTAATAATAACTCCCTCAACGGGGCGAGCGGACGAGCTCGCTATTTTTTGCTTTTACGAATCAGACCTGATCGGCCATGACCATACAGTTGCCTAAATTCAAAGCCATGAACAAAGCAACGTCAAGGTTTGCAGAATTATCATTGTCTAAACAGCAATAGTTCTCACCTTGGTCCCATGCTCAATTGACAATCAAGCACTTGATTCGCACAATTACAAATTTGAATCGGAAGACGGTCTAATTTATTTTTATACTGTTCTTTCGGCACTTGCATTTTGAGATTAAAATGACCAGGAAACAGCTCAGATTCACCTACGTGCGTTTGCCAGATTATTTTTATAGGCTTACATTTGACGATTTGATGTGAATACGAAAATAAGTCACACCTCACGGTGGATAGGCTTAATGAAATGTTTTCCACATTGCGTCAGCCTATATTGTTATATTTTTGAAAACCAGGACCGTATTAAAATGGTTTTATTGTTATTGGTTATTGTCACTCTTACACGGAAGCCTTCTTTGGTATGTCCACTTTTTATTATCGCTTTTTAATCATTATGCAGGGTGGGGAAGCAAAACTTGCACTGACATTTAAAGTACAAACAATCCCACAACCACTCCCCTGAATTGTGTGCACCTGTTATTTGAAAAAGCAAAGACTATTAGATGTAATCTGAGTCTAATCTCTTTTTTCAATAAACATGCCAGTTGAGAATAATATACAATCTATGGATGGTGATTTATTTTGCAAATTTTGCTTCCCCACCCTGTAGGCTACATGCCGGTTGTACTGGTTGGCTAAATAAATTGCTTGATTTTTAAGCTGCTTTTCCACCGAACGCGAAACGAATTATTTGCACGACAGATTAGTGCATTCAAAATCAATGCGAAGACGCGAATGCACGCTGGCGTATTCGCTTCTTTGCATTGACTTTGAATGTTTTCTGTCGTCTTGGAAAAATCGTTTCACGCTCGGGAAAAAGCAGCTTTAGTTCGCAAAGTAGCTACTTAGGAATAGATTTAGGGTATGCTAATTATGTCAAGGTGATGGAGCTGACTTGAGCGCCAAAAAGCATTTTAAACGGCCACAGAAGTTTGACAGCCATTTTTTCAAGACTGCAGTTGGATGACACGTGGATGATACGTGGTTTGGCTTTAAAGGGTTGCCCCAAAACTAATCTTGGTTTATGCTGGAATGCCGTCGGCGTGCTGCTTTCTCTCTGGGCAGGCTTTTGTTTGTGTGCAAATGTACCTCGGATGGGCTTGCATCGCTGCCTGCCTGTTTGATATGACATAATAATTGAGCAGTGTCATCTTCTGGGTTGCGGTTTGACATTGTTGCATCCCTGGTTCAGGGCCACGTGAAGTCAAAAAGCACTTAAGGTGCACTTATTTTGCTTATTTTGTCTTTTTACCTTTTTTTTAAAAAAAATTAAATTGCACTTTAATGGCCAGTTGTAGTAATTAAAAAAAAAAAAAAAAAAAGACAATAAACATTTCAGTTTGTGGGAAAAAATCGTGCCAAAGAATCGTGATCTCAATTCTAGACAAAAAAAATCGTGATTCACATTTTTTCCAGAATCGTCCAGCCCTATCTCCAAGCGGTTTTCACGGACATTTGCGGTAAGAAAAGACCAATTTAAATAAACACTTGACAAACCTCAACAAGTGCTCGATATTTTTGTAGAGTGACACATGTATCTAGTTTAATGATTGTACACCTGATCTTGAAATAGGTGAGTGCGACAAATCTGTCCCATACCCAACATTTTTTATGGGCCATTCCGCAATCAAGCATAAACTCTTGTGACACGGCCATGCAAAAATTTAATCATGTGAAAAATGAAGCAAGCGGTGTTTTTATGCCCTATGAGATGTCAAGTTGGTGTAAAATCAATGAGAAGATAGTTTACCTTCACGCAACAACACAATACGAGCTTGTCTATCACCAATCCCATATGTCAACAGACGCTATCATACTTTTTGATTCCACTGTGCAAGCGGTGAAAGGCTATGAAGCAGCACATACCTGTCGTGATATTGCAACTTCCACTGCTACTAAGGCTTTTAAAAGGCTGTTCTGTTCTTTTTGAGTTCAGAAACCACTGGCTGATTTAATTGCCAGTAATTGGAGAGATGACATCCCAATTAGCAGGTGTCATTAAATATGTTGGAGTAATTGGTGATGGGTTAAATAAGTGGTGACGTGTTAAGTAGGCTACATGTAATTGATACCAAACTTACAAATTGGAAGACATTGAGCAAAATTGAGGAACCTCTCTTGAAGAGCTGATTGCTTTAAATTGAAGTGGTTTCTTCCTGTGTGTTTGTCTTTTGACAAGTTTGCGTAACTCAAAAGAATCCATGTCAGCTTACTTGGAACTATAAACTGCACCTCAGATTTGATGGGTCCATCACTATAATGCAAGTACAGAGAGAAGCAACAGCCATGCCGCCTAAAACAGATGCTGAGAGGAGCCGTACAAGGCAGCCAAAAAGGACAGGGAAAGAAAAAAACATTTTATAATAATCATGTGTGTATCTTCTGTCATTTTGGTCCCAAGTGAAAAAAATGTCCTGTCCGACATGTCCTGTCCAACACGCTGACCAAGCGGGAACTTTTGACCCCCCCTCCGCTATACTTTGAGTTAAAAAACCAAAGTTTCCTCTGAAACCTAGCTAAGATATCAGGAAACACAACTGCTTGGCTAAATTCTATGAATACCATGTGGTTGGACAGAACTTTGCAGTTTTCCAACATGGCAAACATACCACTTCACTTTTTCTCCTGTCCGATACGAACTTCCTGGTTTCATTTTGAACTGAAAAAATGAAATCAAAAGACTTCAGGTTTTTACCATATAAAGTGGTCCTATGGCTCTTGCTTATGACCAGTTCAAACTTATCATTCCCCAGAGCAATGACTATGGTGGAAAAAACCTGCAAATGTCCTGTCTGACACAAAACAAATACCATGAAATGGCCCTTAAATAAAGGTTAAATAAAAAAAATAAAATAAAATAAAATTATGAAAATTGAGCAAGCCTAGTGTAAGTCTGACTTACCCGAAAGGCACTATCACTTGCCCCAGGCTGTCGGGGTACTGGGAATGTCGGTCTCTAACTCCTTTTGCAATATTGAGTGGTACTGAGTGGCCCTAAGCAAGTGAAGTCTGGGCAAGTTGGCCCCATCTCAGTGCATAATTGCACAAAGTTCAGAGCTGCGACTATGAAGCAGGCTTTTTCATGCGTTTCTGTGCGTAATTCATGTACTAGGCCTTGCACAAATCACTTTTCTGCTTGACGTTTCTCCTTCATAACCATGTGCTAAAATGATCAACATACTCATTTTGCCACCGCATTTGGCGTGGAAATCCACTTTGTGCCAGGCAGAAATGTTACAGGCTGAAAAAAGCAACACCTCTTCTGAAATACTGCGTGATATTTTGGCTGCCCGCAAATGAGTGAGGCTGTAAAATGTGACACCATCTTGCAGCATAATTGTGCCAAGTTCAGAGCTGCAACTAAGAATCTGGCTTTTCATGTGTTCATATGTGGACCAAACTCAAATCCCTTTTCTACTTGGTGCATGTCAATGTTTATTGACATTATACATATAACTTGGCCCAAGGTGTATCCTTTAAACCAGGACCAAAATAGCCAAAGGACACTTTTTTTTTGCATAGAGTTTGCCATGGAAAACACTCTTGTGCCTTGCTGAAATGTGACTGGATACGACTGGCTGAAAAGGGTAGGGCCTCCTCTGCAATTGTTGGTATTGATACTGGCTCAAAGCAATTAAACCTGCAAATTTTGCCCCCATCAAGTACTGAGATGCAAAAGAGCAGCTGGGTTTTTCTTGGCATGGTAAATATGCTTAGCTGGGCGTAAACCACTTTGCTCATATGGCTAAAGCACAGTCAGGTGTTATTATTTGCCATACATAATGTTTTGTGCCCAAGAGGGAATGTTAGATTCGTATCATATTCATTGGCTCAGAATGTGTCTCTGAGAGAATTTGTAATGGTTAAAAATTGTGGAAATCCATTGAACGATCTCCACGTTACAATATATTACATGGTGATAATATCACCCTCTAAAAGTGTATTTATGTTGCACTGATACCTAAAGGCATTTTTGATGAATGATTTTAGCAACACTTATTTCAGTGAGTTTGTATTTTATTATTATGAAACCTATAGAATGTGTTCAATTTATTGGGCTGGGCCGAGCAGTGGCTAGGCCCCTATAAACGCTAATGTCGCTGAGTGAGCGACTGAGTGAGTGATCATATTCAACGATTGGCTGGCCGGCGGGGAAGAAGTTCAGCGATTGGTCGGCTGGCGGGGAAGAACTTCAACGATTGATTGGCCGACGATTGGATGGCTGGCTGGCTGGGCCTTGACGTCACTCGTATCTCCTGATCTGTGTATTTGTATTATAAATACATGGGCCTCGGAATTTCCGCTTTGGCACATTGCAGCAGAAACTGAATACTTTGCTGTTGTTGGATCTTGGATTTCAGAAATTGCAGCAGAAACGGAAATAAAAAAAGTGGAATTGAACGCGCGGCGCTACATACATTTATGCGTGTGATTATCCTGTCCTTTCTTGTTTTGTTCTTTTAGATTGGTTGGTAACGTTAAATATCCCTCAGTCCAACATTGGAACTTAGACGATGTTAGGAAAAATGGATAAATACTGTTACTATGACTATAGCTGGACTATATACATAAATGGTGGAAGTGGCGCCGGCACTATTATGTTTCAGTATTTTCAAGAATACCGGTATGATGCCCCGACTGGATTCCAAATTAACTACCCTTGCGTGTTCATGAGTTGGTTCGCTTAAACGGAAGCAGTTGTGGTGGCCGCTTTGATTGTTAAAGGAAAAAGAAAATTTCACTTGTCAAGCAAATAGTAACTTATTTTAAGTTACTATTTGCTTGACAAGTGAAATTTTCTTTTTCCATTGGCAAGCTAGTCAAAATTACCTCAAATCAAGACAAATTTTTTGTCTTACTAAGAAAAATTGTGATAGAAATAAGTGTTTTAAGTCTTAAAATAAATAAATTCATCTCACCTAGTATTTTTATCTTTCACTTTTTGCAGTGCAGGCGTTAGGAACAATTATTTTATGCGCTATTTTGTCATTGACTTTATAATTGTTATGATTGGCAGAGACTGTGAAGGTTTTCTATTAAAACATTAAACTCAAACTGTCTTTCATGTCTTAGTTTTGTCAATAAGGTGTAAAAACTGAATGTATGTACATATAAATAAGTGAGCCACTCAAGGTACTGTCTAAAAACTTGATATAAATGGCATTTTACCGGTATACCCAGTTGGCCCGCTTTTTTTCCCATTGGCCCACTTTTTTTAAGTCGGGGGGGGTAGTTGGCCCACTTTTGAAATTTTCTAGAATCATCACTGGTGTGGTGTCCATAGGCCCCCTGTATCTCCCGATGACGATAGTCGGGAGATTCTATGGTTTAGTTCCGGGGCCGCTGCCGCGCCCGCAGAGATTTTCTGTTCTGGCCTGGCTTAATTACACTGCACCTCGTTGAACAGGCAGCACTGGTAATTTGCATAATTAATTGGTGTTTAGACTGCAGTATTGGAGGGAGGTCTTTAATGAGGCATGTGTTTTGACTGTCTTCACACCTCCCCTTTGTTCTGGTGTGAGCATAGGCCTTGCAGACAAACTTCGGTATACCTCGGTGAAATTTTGCTGAGGCATACTGATGTGGTCTCTGAGCTTCTGTGAGCCAGACGATCCTCGGCGCGTCTCGGGAAAATTTAACCGAGGTTTACTGAGGTGTTGTCCAAACTTAAGTAAACCGGACAGACTTCGGGATACCTCGGTAAAATTTTTTCGAGGTTAACAGAGTTGGCCTCAAATCTTCAGTAAACCTCGGTGTATTCTAAGTTTTTGTGGGAATTTCTCGGAAAAAGGTGCACTTTCTCGGTTTTTAGGTGCTAGTAGTGTTACAAATATACCATGTTCCATAAATTGATATGATCATTTGATTGCTTTTCAGGGTGATTGTGCAAGATGTCGTTGTCAGTAGTGTCCGTAGGTCCCCTAATCCAGATGTAATTATAACCAATGTCCTTCATTAATGCATCATGATATGAAACCAAAATATTCATGAGCCATAAATGCCTACATGTGCAAAATGGAACATAAGCGAAGGACAAGTTGGACAAGAAAAAAAAATTGTGAAGTTTGATGTTACAGTTTAAACACTGACTTCTGTGCAGATCTGAAGCACCTGACAAACACATTTGTGTTGTGTCATTTAGCAATTTGTAGTTCTTGAAAGTTATCTGTCAAAATTCATATTTCAGTAATTTGATGTTTGTTCGTAAAAAAATGTGTGGGTTTTTTTTTTTTTTTAATGACCCTTGTCTGTAGTGTCCGTAGGTCCCCCAATATCTCGCCTTATTTAAGCATCAGTATAAAAAAAATGATCGAATAATGAGAAAAAATATGGACTAATTATCCCAAGATGTATAGGTACAGTATGAAGGTACTTTGTTCAGAATGTCAGGCACTTGAATTCTCAGCTTTTGTGCAACATCATTTGTACACCTAATTGTGTTTTAGCCGATAGGTTGTAATACCATTTTTATTGAAATCATGTATGCAAGTTGTTACCAAAGATGAGTTTAGCCCTTGAGAATTGTTCTGAATTGGCCAATGGGGAAATCTGAAAAAGAAGCTGTGAATAAGAGTCACGAGTGATTGCTTCATGATTTGATGTTAACATTAGCTGAGAAGTCGTGTAACAGTTCGGCTATGTTTCTATCTGAACTTTTCAGGTAACTTGAAAGCTTTCAATAATGCATCATCTTTGTCCTGGCAGAACTACTGTTAATCATAAAAACAGTCATAGTACATTTGTCAGGGCGCTATAATGTTGGGTCTATTGCTGTTGGGGCATTCCATTTGAAATCAACAAGTGGTCCCCAGTCCATGGTGCCTGATTTGCTTCATTTTCACAAATTTTGTAGTTTATGGGCCCGATATGAAAAATCCGAAATATTGGACTCATACTCCAAATGTTCTCCCTTCTACAAGGGTCCAAAGAAGTGGGCGTAGCACTTTTTCGGGCTCGGCCGTCTGTTTCCTAGCCATCTTTAAAGTGGTATATCTCCAAAACTATGAGGTATGACCCTGATATTTTGAGGACTCCTTCTTCAAGCCTTATACTTTCATTTAAACCCATCCTAGTTTAAATGAAGTTCAGCATCCTACACCCCATTGGTGTGGAGAGAATGGGCCTGGCCCAAGAGGCATTTTCGGACCAAATCTGCTCATTCGGAGGGTCCTGACAGCCACACTCAGTCCCTGGAGAAAAGGAGTGAATATTGCTTTGAAAGAACCCTGAAGCTGCATCATTTTAGTGCAGGAATAACAACTCTAAGACATTTACAATATGCTGAAATTTGGCTGTGAAAAGGGTCCGACCCCCTAAATACCCTATTTTTGGACCCCCTGAAAAGCACGTGGGAAGGGGTTAATGGTAATGAAATTTTTGTGTTAAGGGGACCTTCATGTCATCTTCACTTGTGCCAAAAATCATTTTCAAACCAGCATTCCTCGAGGTAGAAAAATCACCATTTTGTTGCAATACTGTTGGTAATTCTAGATATGGTAATTTCTGTACATAATGGACATCAATGTACACGTTCAGGGTTTCCACTACATGTAATTGATCATTGATAAAAGCCGCCACGCCTCTGTAAAATGACTTTACATAAACTGCTTAAAATCCTAAGGACAATCAGGTGTCGCCAGTTCTCATTGTTAAGTTGAGTGCTAATAATTCTTGACCTGTTGTCAATTATTTTGCTTGATGAACACGTTTTCCAATGAATAGAAATTAGCCATCGGCAGTAAAACGCGCTGCTTTCTTCTTAATGCAATGTGTGCAACGATTAGAGAAAAAATATTTTGTTCACTTGGCAAAACGATAAACTACGATGTTAACTTCTGTGTTTGCTGTGAGCACATCCTGCTCTACCTAATTGCAGGGCTCCCAACTCTCCCGCATTTGGCGTGAGACTTAGTGGCATATTCATGTTCCCGTGCCATAGTCAGCAATTATTCAATCAACGCAATGCATGTGTTTCGCGATCGTTCAAATGTAATAAGACCATTCGAAACGTTTTTATGCGATTCCGTTGCTTTCAACCCCTGAGTAAAGAAAAGCGTGAGAAGTCCGCGTCATGATTGATTTCCATGTTACTAGTGGTGAAATCCACCATGACGCATGTGAAACTGATAAACCTCTGTGCACATAGACTTCAATTATTACATCGCCTACATTCTGATTAATGAAAACTGGCCACACCTGATGATGCTGAGTTTTGACCTGACGCTGAAGCCCTCCGCTGCAGTTTCAAAAAATCCAGGAGGAAACCCTGACGTTAGATATGAAGATTACTGAATATGTGATTTACAGCCAGATTCAAGGATACCAAGGCTAATTATTGCCTTTTGACCCCTGAAAAGAAGGAAAATAATTCAGGTATATGGTTTTCACATAATTTCATCATCCTGGTGCTGACTGTAGAAACTAATCAAAAACATCAGGTTACCTGCCCTTTAATTAAATGAGCTCTAACTAAGCTGACAACTGATCCAGCATTTCCAGAAGAAGGTGCTTAAGAACCATGGGTCATTGATACCAACCATTATCCCACTACAGTAACTGAATCTGGGTCAATTCAGATTCCAGTGTCATCATTGTAACAGTACACATGATGTACATGTGATCTAGGCCTTGTCTTGAACACTGTTGAAAGAGTAATTTGGCTTCATTAGTTTTCTTTAAAAAAATGCACCTACCTTGTAGATGTGGTTTATGACATTGTTTTTCATCTTTGGATAAAGAGCCTATAGTGCAAGGCAAAAACATGGAAAAGGTAGGTTCTTCTTGAGGCTCCATTGTTTCAAGAAAGCATTTGGCTTCATCAATTAAGTGCTGACACCTGCAGCCCTTAATTAGAATTCATTACCAAAGTTCTCTTTGGTGGCAATTACAAACTGCTTCCAGAAGTGCTCCTACAGCCTTTCTGTCCTAACCGTGGAAGAAAGATATTTTGAAGGTCTTTGGGACACAGGCCCAAGAGAGAAGGGTTTGAATAGGAAACATTTAACAGATTACCTTGCCAGATGATGCCTAACTCTGCTTAATCAAAGATTTGATGACAAAATGTCCACGGATTCAAATCAGGAGTTGGAGAGGAGGATAATAGTTCATTCATATCACATATTCAGTAATCTTCTTATATACCCGAACATTGATGTACATAATGTACAGAAATGACCATATCTGGAATTACCAACAGTATTGCAAAAAAATGGTGATTTTTTCTACCTGAAGAAATGCTGGTTTGAAAATGATTTTTGGCACAAGTGAAGATGACATGAAGGTCCCCTTAACCCCTTTGCGCAGAAGCCAAATTTGGCTATTTATGGGTTAGAGCGTGTTCACAATGTTGGGCATCAATTCTTTTTGAAGCTTTAGTGAAGTTAAAATCCACTTCTTGTGACAGATATGGGTCAATTTATTTTGCACCCAATGCCATCAAGCAGCAAAGACAATTCTAGGTATAGTGCATGTTCCGTGTACCTACAGCAACCATTTATTGTCCAAAATATGACCATTTTCTGGCAAAAAAATGTAACATTTGAAAAGGAGCATCAGTTTACCTGTGTAAAAACCTTATCTACATGTGAAGAATAGTGTTAATTTGGATACCAGTGGATCCGTAATGAACTCTACTTTCCAGTGATATATAATATGTTGAGATTTTAAAGTACTCAGGATGCTTGAATGACATTTTACTAATCTGAAAAAATTGCAAAATTTGACCCTACCTTGGGAACTGAGCATTCAATTCAATTCAATTAACCAAATTACTTGCTTAAAATTGCTTAGAATACCACTTTGTTCATCATAGATTTTGTAGAATCGTACATTTTCTCATCACATCTTTTTTTCTTTGTAACCAGCCTGAAAATAACGGCTTAATTTTTCCGTCCCACAGTGTCTGTCCATAACAGTGCAAATTTCTCCTTATTGGAGCGCGCTATCGTAATTATACCATAGTGGGAGAAATATCTACTAATAAGGAATGTGTACACAAGGTTTGCCCCCAAAACTCTGACTGGCCCCTAAACCACAGAAGTTGTACTCTTTCCGTCTCACAAAATGTCCGTCCATCACACGCGTGATGGACAGACATGCTGTGGGACACTTTCACTTGTGCTTGTATGCCTTATTTTTGCAATATCTCTTGCAATATCTCTTGGTACTAATATGATTTCCTAATGGTTAAAAGAGCTCTTAGGATAAATTCATTAACTGTTGGAGTAAAATGAGCATTGCGCAGACAATCACGTTCACCTTCGACTGCATCAGTTGATCAGCAGTGATTCATGCCGTAATTAATCCACCCTTTATCCTGCTGGTCAACTCAAGTGTGTCAAACAATCAGAATCAGATATTCTCCACTTTTAAATGCCATGTAATTGCAATTGATCAGCTGCCAATTGAATTGATGGATCCAGGGAATGCAAGGGTCCCGTAATGTCCGTCCGTCAAAAATCCATCTACAAGTACAATCATTGCAAAAATTAATACATGTGAACACTTTTACTTATTTCTTTATATATATGATAAATTGGCTGGGGCAGCACCCCGGCGGCATGTTTTGCAATTTCTTAAAATGTGTTGATGTCCATAAAACAACTGTGATTGATGAAATTTTGAAGCCAAAAACAGTTCTTTCAACAATTTTTATTGCATTTCAAGATTACATAATTGAGGTTCTTGGTTTTATAAGACCATTTGCTACTAAGATGAACTGATACTAGAACTAACTGGTATCATAATTTTTATCAATGTTCAATCAGGATTGGATTTTAATTTGTCGTGTGACAAATTCCCTATGTGGGAGTGTCCCGCAATGTCAGTCCATCACAATAGTAGTATGAACAATGCTGTGTAATGTGTTAAGATGTACTTTGATCCACCTGAGCCCTTTCACCTGTTTGGAGTTAATGTGGTCATTGAAGTTAACAGAGTTGTCGTTTTAATTTTAAAGGTCTCCTATTATGCTGTATTTAGTTGTTTAAAATATGTCCAATGGGTCTTTAAAATAATGTTAAGAATTCAGTTGCAAAAAAAAACCACACATCATCCAGGCCTAGTGAGACCTCTTCTCTCACCCCATCTGTGCTGGCCTGAAACACAAGCTGTTTTGAATGGGCGGGGTGGCTATGCTAATGATGCTAATGAGGCGCTGCTCTGATTGGTTGCCTGGCTGCTTTGATTCCGGGGGATGGTGCAGACCCAAAAAACCAGGAAACCAAGATAGCAGATATTTCAGGACAGCTCTTTGCGGCATGTTTTGCTGTGATACCGTACTTGTTTGATCCCGAATCCAACCCTGAACGGGAGGAGGAAGCCATTGAAGTATTGTAGCAACATTTACAGCAGGATTTCAATGAGTGGCAAGTTGAAATTTTAGTGTTTTGCTCATACTGTCTCACCTTGCATGCTTTGTAGCTGTACTGTTAAATAGTCATGTTATATACCCACTTGGCTATCCAGAAGAAACTTGGCTGAAAGATCCTGTTGACCATTTCCACCAAAACGAAATGCAATTCTGACACCAAGCTACTACATGAGTTCTGAACAAAAACACAAACGGTGTAAGCGTTGCTTCTGTGGAGCAAATGACTCAAAAACTTCTTCCGAAAAAAAATCTGTATCCGATCTCCACTTTTTTTGGCTTTTTATTCGCCAGAACTATTTTCAAAGGTGGATGAAATTCTGCCATGGCAATGCAGAGAAATCGTTTGTTATACCAGACATGTTATAGTGCGTTTCACGATTGCATTCACCGCGGTAGCCTCATAGAACTAACCCACACAATGGCAAAGTACTCGGCTGACCCCGGTCGTGGATAAGTAAAACAATCGTTTCATAGTAGCAGTAAACAAACCCAAACACATACCCTGAGCTCTGAAAAACCTACGTCTGGTCTAACTGCAGCCTTTTCAGCCCCACTTTGCAGACACATACAACAACTCTCCAGTTAGCTTCAACTGTAGTGGCTATAATCCGGCAACGTTGTGATGAAACTGCCACATTGATGCTTACTGAAGTAACACAGGCATACCGATCAGAATTACTGCATATAAGTTAACCAGGAGCATTTTTTAAGTCGCACGGCATGCAAACTAACATGCAGTAGCTAGTAACCGAGCGTTTATAACAACGACAGTGACAAACGTTACCCTGCAATACAGGTTTTACAGACAGTAAGTTCCGTTACCGTGAACAGTTGTACTAAGCATCCAAATTAAAAACAAGTATAAAAAGTTGGCTTCATATGAGGTTTATGTTCACACACCTTCTGTTGAATGTCCCCTGATATTACTTTTGTAAATTTAGGACACAAACATTAGCAACAGTAACTTAGCTACGTTATCCGTGGTGCTACAACCACATTCAACAGGCTGTCACATTAGGTAGGCTTATGCAGTAAAGCAACTTAAAGCAACTTACTGCTTCTTTGTCTGTGAGTCACGGACAGTTGCTACCGATCCAGGCTTCATCTTCAGATATTTTACAAAGCCTGCGTTTGAGACCAGTTGTTAGTGCTAACTATCGTTTGCAGTCCTGCTAGCCACCCATAGCACGTTGGCTTCACTTACATGTTATTATTTGCTGTTATATCGTTGGTACAGCTTGTGGCTCTGAGCGCTTGATCGATGCAACTGCTCCAGGTTTGAGAAGCAGCTGAGATGCATATCCAGCGTCAAATTATCCTTTATTGACAAAGCTGTCTTCGGTGAAATGGCAAACACAAACAGCTAACGTTCCCTTTGAGTGTGGCTGTTTGCCCCCAGCAAACAAAAAGGCTACCCACTGATTTCTGGATGCATCATCTTTTGGAAGAGAAAATAGTTGTCCTTTTTTTTTTTTTTTTGCATCAAAAAAACACAGACGAGCAGCTTTGGGAGGCATACTGACGAAAGTGCACCTCAAATGATCTGCAGTTCTTCTTCTTATTTTGTATTTCCAGAAGCGTAGACGCTACTAAGGCATAATATGATCCGCAGTTGTTTGTGCCTGCTATAATAGTTTCTGGGGTGGGCAGGTCCAGCGCCGTGATTGGCTCTGGCTAGGTCTTTACTACTTGGACTGCACAACCTGATGTCAGGTTTTACCCAGAGCTCATGAAGGTCTCGGGATGAGCTGTTCAGAAAGGAAATCACGTTCTCGGATTACGGCAAAACCGCTGTGTCTTATGTTTAGAAACTTTACAGAGGTTTAGTATGGACATCCAACATTATAACATTACTTGTATGTATTAAAAGAGGGGTCAGCATAATGGGTCTCCTTTAAGACCAGAAATTCCCCATGTGGTAATGTCCTACAGTGTATGTCCATCACAGTGGTATGAACAATGCTGTATAATGTGTATGACATATTAATTGATGTAGTTTGATCCATCTGAGCCATTTCACCTGTTTGCTGTCAATATGGTCGTTGAATTTAGAGTAGTAGTTCTTATTTCCTCATTTGCATCTCAGTGTTTATTCAAAATAATGTGATCTCGTAACTGTCTATGAACCTGAGGCCATATAGTCATGTTGAAGGGTGCCAGATGTATGTGCAGTGTTCAAGTTGGTGTTCTTCTGAATAAAATATCCATTGCATGCAATAATAGTTTTTGTTTGTTGTGGATTTTACTGCTGATGATAAAACTGTCCCACAGTGTCTGTCCATCACATATCCAGCGTCCCACAATGTCTGTCCATCACACATATTAAATCCATTTTGCCTGCTTTATGGTAGACTTCCTGGAAAAAAGTTTGCCATGGGGCTTTAGCACTACTAAGTTATTTATAGTAACCTGAATGAAGTTTCCTCTTTTTTCTGCACAGCAGTTAGTTGGAACATGAAATGATGCAGCTGCTTGCAAATGACAAAATTATGGTGTTGTCAATGCCGACTACCCAATGTTGAGAAAAACCCCTTCATTTGATTATCTCCTATAGAATTGCCCATACCCTAAACTAACGTAAAAAGTTGGGCTTCTTCCTCTGTGAACATTCGGCTTTGTGGTGCAGTGATGACTAATGTGGCAGAAATATCCATTTTAAGCCTATTTTCAATAAACATGAAGAGTAAATTGATAGTTCCACTGAAAAGATTGTTTCCACACCTCTCGTTCTCAGTTGCATAGGTTATGTACTTCTAAAAAAATCAGAAGGTTTTGGAATATATAAAGATTTATTTTTCTCTCCTGATGTTACAAATATGATGACCAGCATTGTGAACACGCTCCAATTTGATGCTTTATAATTCAAGATTTAAGCTTCTTAAAGAGGACGAATGTGGCTCAACTCAGAAAAGACACTTACAGCATTTAGAATTACATCGTATTTCAGTTTATTTTCATGATTTTGGTAGAGAAAATGGGCTGCGAACATAAAAAAATCTTCATGAGAATTCACCATTGAAACTGTAAAAAAAAAAAAAAAAAATAATGATAATTCTGAGGATTGAAAAATGGCTAGGGGTTAAAACAATACATCTCTGGGATAATAAACTCCTAGACCACAAGTACTCCTCATCTGAACATGAAATATTAAATTATCCACTTTTTATCAGCCAAATAAGATGGCTATCCAGGTGGCTCCCCAAACTCCCAGAGCCTTGAAAATGGTGCGCTTTCAATTCATAAAATAATCATTTTTAACGCAAATCAACTTTGTACTCATGAAGTTCAATATGAATGGATGATTTTCTGGTTGAATTTAGCGTGACTTTTTCAATATAGGCGCAGCTGGACATCAATGGTCACCAGTGACCTCTCCAAACCAAAAAAATGCCTTTTCTTGGATTTCCGTGAGAGCTTGTATGAGGCTCTAAAAGACAGCTAAATTCTTCAACCGACATATCTACGCGTTAATCCACGATGGGAAATTGCGCGTTTTTAATATGTGATGACTGAAATTGATAGTAGAATGACATTGTGTTAAGACCATGGCGAATTTTTGCCTCAGGAAACTTTTTTTTTTAACTACTTGGAATACCATTGGGTCACTGTAACTGAAGTGGCTGCTACAGAGGACAACGATTTTTTCTGTCGCAAGAGATCATTTTTTAAACTGCTGGATAGGTACTATGGGCAAGGATATTGAGCAGTTTGCACATCAGGCTTAGCTGAGGAGTTTAATTCATGCAACTCCTGAAAAACAGGGATAGGAGTGAACTCGTCAATATTCTGGACTGTGTTCCAGCTCTGCTTGCTTGTGAATATTCAATAACTGATCCGGGGGTGCCATCTAGTGATAGAGTAGTGCAACTGCATCCATAAAAAGAGCTGCTCTATGTCCGCAGGCGTCTACATCTGCAGAAAGGGGTTAACACAAAAATTTCATTACCATTAACCCCTTCCCACATACTTTTCGAGGGGTCCAAAAATAGGGAATTTAGGGGGTCGGACCCTTTTCACAGCCAAATTTCAGCATATTGTAAATGTCTTAGAGTTGTTATTCCTGCATTAAAATGATGCCACTTCAGGGTTCTTTCAAAGCAATATTCATTCTGTTCCTCCAGGGACTGGGTGTGGCTGTCAGGATCCCCCGAAAAAGCAGATTTAGTCCGAAAATGCCTCTTGGGCCAGGCCCATTCTCTCCACACCAATGGGGTGTAGGATGCTGAAATTGGGTTTAAATAAAAATATTAGGCTAGAGGAAGGTGTCCCCAAAATATCAGGGTCATACCTCTTATAGATTTGGAGATATTCCGCTTTATAGATAGCTAGGAAACAGACGGCCGAGCCCAAAAAAGTGCCACGCCCACATTTTTTGGACCCTTGTAGAAGGGAGACCATTTGAAGCATGAGTCTAATATTTTGGATTTTTCATATTGGGCCCATAAACTACAAAATATGTGAAAATGAAGCAAATCAGGCACCAGGACTGGGGAGTTTTCCTGAAATAGGTTGATTTGAAATGGAGTGCCCCTGTTACTTTTGACTTCCGCACTCCAGCCCTGAGTGCTATCTGACTTGGGTAAGCCTACTTTTATGTGGCTTTAATTTGTTATTTGAAGAGGCTTGCGTGCAAGATGGAGAAAATAAATAAGCCCAATTAGCATAATACCGGCGGGCACGGATGTGCTGCTTTTTAATAGATATGCTGAGGTGTCCACTGATGGTTTTTGATAGGTTGGTTCTTTCTCTTGCTATTTTGTTATTGTACAGTTTTGACATTCTAACACTTTTTTTTTTTTCTGTGCTTTTCTGACAGGTGGTTCTTTAACCAAACTTGCCTATTATTCTACCGTTCAGCATAAAGTGGCTAAAGTCAGATCATTTGACCACTCGGTGAAGGTAAGACATTCTAGATTTTATTTTTTGTTTGAGGTGACCATGTTGTTCATAAGAACATACTCTGATGTATCTACCTAGTGATTTGTAAAGCAGTGAAAGATTGAGGTTTCAGTGTTATCAAAAAAGGAGTGATACTCTGATATTAAAAATGATCTACAGCAGCAACATGAATATATGAAAGTATCTTATAATTGCTTATATTTCATGGTATTACATTTATGAAAAACATACACTACCGGTCAAAAGTTTTAGAACACCCCAGTTTTTTCAGTTTTTTTATTGAAAATTATGCAGTTCCAGTCCAACGAATAGCTTGAAATGGTACAAAGGTAAGTGGTGAACTGCCAGAAGTTTTAAACAAAAGGTAAGGATGCCCAGGTTTTTTGTATGCCATCGAGTAGGTGAAAGGATGGTTCCTCAGTGTGTGACATCAACTGTCAAACATGGAGGAGGAAGCGTGATGATCTGGAGCCGTTTTGCTGGATCTAGGGTCGGTGCCTTGTACAGAGTGAAAGGCACCCTGAACCAAAACGGCTACCACAGAATTCTGCAGCGCCATGCAGTACCCTCTGGTATCTGCCTAGTTGGTCAGGGGTTCATCCTATAGCAAGATGATGACCCAAAACATAAGTCCAAGCTCTGCCAGAACTACCTTTGAAAAAAAGAACAAGATGATAAGCTTTAAAACATGGAGTGGCCAGTACAGTCTCCAGACTTAAACCCCATCGAGATGGTTGGGGATGAACTGGACAGAAGAGTGAAAGCAAAGCAACCTACAAGTGGCACACATTTATGGGAACTTCTGCAACAGAGTTGGGAAGAACTTTCTGAAGAATATTTGATTTCCATTGTAGAAAGAATGCCACGAGTGTGTTCAGCTGTTATATCTGCCAAAGGTGGCTACATTGAGTCAAAAGTTAAGAACGCATTTCGGTTTATAAATTGATTCCATGATTTGTTTTTTAACTTAAATTGTTTTTGTTCTATCATGTGTATGCTGTTATTCCAGAGTACAATGAGACATTAAACTGCATAATTTTCAATGAAAAACTGGAAAAATTGGGGTGTTCTAAAACTTTTGACCGGTAGTGTATTTGCTGCCCGACTTGGTGCTTTGACCTTGTTAAACTTGTGAAATGGTAAACCGTAAATTCACTTGTCCTACCTTTACATTTTGAAGATATCCCTAATAATGTGGAATGGCCATTTAGTTTCCAGATGTGTTTCCTCACTACTACAATGTAAACCTGATAGTGTGGTGAACTCAAATGTTTTGTGGAAACCACTTGCCTCAAAAAAATTGTGCAGGCCAACTTGCCTGCATTGTCTGGAAGGAACTTGAAGAAAATAAGGTGAAGTTATTGTTTTTATTTATTTTTTATTTTTAAATGCATGTTTTTAAGTGCTGTGAACACAAGATCATCAGGTTGGCATACACAATTTTCTTTTGAGGTAATCTGTTTCCTCAAAACATTTGAGTGCACCACACCTACCTGGGTTTACAGTGTATAGTTCACTGTTTGGAAGAAGCAATTGAGAGAAATTTGCTTTTTATCTTATTGATGTAAACTTGCTGCATTCTTTGAGACAGTATGTGTGGCTGTTTGTTGGTAACATACCATCTTTGCTTCATTTTTGGGTAACATTTTCTGAAGGTTATCTAGTTCTGCCAGTTTTTATGTCTGGAGGGCTAGGCTAGAAAGGTACTACATTCTTTCCAGCTAAATATTTGTCTGTTACTTGTTCTCACTTTAACCCCATAAAAATACAGACCTTTATTTAGGTCTGCCAATGCAGCTGCTCTGTTCAAACCTTCGCAACTTTAGGCCTATTTTGAACTCTAGTGGAGATCCCTAGGTCTGCACCATTTCAAAGTATGTCCTGCTGCATTACAGGGAAATGGGTATAAACTTTTGCAAATTATATATTCCATGTCATGTAACACTGTGGCCTTATAAACATGCTGCTGTGTGTTTGAATATTTCTCTTGATGTATAAGTGATGTTGCTTCAGTGAAGCGCTGCAACCAGCAGATACAGAATATTTATGAGACATTATACTATGTTTTTTTTCCTGACTTTGAACCTACTCAAGGCAAAACATGGGTGAAAAATTACAGTTTAAGGAGTTAATTTCATGCTTTTTTGCACATGGTCTGGATAGGACAAGGCTTACTTTAAGCCTTATAGATCAACTGTAATTCAACGGTATTGTTGAAAACACTTTAATGTAACAAGGAAGTATGTCACATTAATGATGTTCACCCAATGAAAGATCAGCTTGCAGCAAACCTCCTGGACTTTTGACTGATCATAATTTCACTGCTCGGCTATATTAAGAGAACATTACAAATGGACCAGTTACAGGTTCTAGGTCTGCTGACAGGATTCTCTCTCAGGATTTTGCCATTTGGGTCAACTGGTAGGTCAAATATGCATAAAATGTTGCAATTCAGTATTACTCAATCCTAGTGAATATTCAGAGTCTTAGTTTATTTTTTTTTTTTTATGCACTGTGGTGTGTCTTTCATACCACATGGTTTTAGAACACTGGTGGGAAGTTGACTTAAAATGTTGTCTGCCAGTCAAATCCTCAGACTGTAATGGGATTGTAACATGGGTTTCAGGTGACGTTGTCATCGGATAAGAACCTGACAGGAGCTCCACTTATCATGTTGGTTGGTCACATCAGTAGTAATTGGTAGAGACCGAACAAACAGGAAATACACTGCCTGTACAAAAAAAAAAGTAGCACAGTAATATTTTGTTGGGTCACCTTTAGCTTTGATCACGGCACACATTGGTTGTGGTATTGTCTTGACAATCTTCTACATTGTAACAATGTTTATTTCCGACCAGATTTACATTCATTTAGCGATGCATGCCACGTCATCAGTGATGTTTGCATACCTATTTTGATGCCTTCTCAATGCAGTAAAATAATTATAACTTGGCAACGAAACAAGATATTAAATTCAGATTTATACCATTAAATAGCCAGTAAATTTATCTTTTAATTTGGTGTAAAAAGCGATGAGATTACCCCCAAAGTTAACATTTAACCGTGGTTGGAAAAGCCTGGTGGTGATCTAGAAATTTTACATCCGTTTGCAGTCCCTGTTTCTAAATTAAACCATGGAAAACCCCATGGAATATTTTCATGCAATTTTCTGACCAATCAGAGCTCGAACTGGCCTTTACCCTGGTCATGAACAAAAAAAATCCAACATGGGAGACCACCGCTACAAAGTGTTGAAGTTGACTGCCAGTTTTTGGAAATGAGGCTAGATATTGCTACCGTTCAAACACAGATTTGTTTATAATGTTTTTCTGCATTTTCTCATATATAGGTTATGAAAGTACACCCTAAAACATCGGAGATTACCGTTAGAAGTTGGGAATGCCTCTGGATTCAGCCCGCTCCATCTTCCTGATGAAAGACACTTTGTGTTCTGAAAATAGAACGGCGTGATTCCCAATCATGCGAGGTGATTCTACTGAAGTGATTGGCTGCCGGTGATACCATTGATGTAAACAGTGCCACTTGGGCACATCTTATTCCCAGTATTTGAAACTACTGCTGTGTGAATTTTCGTGAATTATGCCCCCCCCCCCAGAGGGAGAGTGGAGACATGTTTTAGGCTCATTTCCCATTCTCGTTCACGTTTGCGTCGCCGTTCCCCTTCGTTTCCAGAGCGTTGAAAACCGTTTGCATGATCTAAAGGAAACTTTGCACACTTACTACTCAGGACCTGAAGTGTTGCCTTCAGGTATGTGCCTGTCTGTCCTTCCGGATGTAATCAAGTCTTGTCCGGAGCAAAACTCCAAAACCGTTTGCATAATCTTAAGGAAACTTTGCATACTTACTACTCAGGTCCTGCAGTGGTGCCTTTTGGTCTGTGCCTGTCTGTCCGTCCGTCCGTCCCGTCAGGTTAGGCAGGGAAGGTGGCCGGGGGGGAGACATCCATTTTTACGAGTAAAAACACATTCTGGTTTTACTTCTGTAATGGTGGAGACCATTGATTTCCTTTCTGAAATAGGGTAACTATTAAATGTATCAAAATTTTAACTAACTGTTCTTATTGTTTTACTGTTGATTGATTCCATCAAGGCTACTTGTAAAAATCCTGATTACTCTGCAATCACTCAACGGATTTTAAAAATTCCAAAAGCATTTTTCATCTCTCAGTGAGCACTATTCAAAAATAGACTTTTTATACTTAACAAAGGTTAAAAATTTTGAGGTTTGCATTGTCACATTAATTTTTCGTTAATATATTGTATTGACGATGGGTGAGTCAAACCACTCTGTTGAGCCGTCTCCAGGGCATCACAAGGACTTTCCATTGGTCAAGGTCCTGGCCAATTCATGTGTGTAGATGATTCTTCATGCTTGCTGACCCACTCTTTCGCAGTCTGAGCCTGATGAATCTTGGCATTGTCATCCTGGAATATGCCTGTGTCACCAGGGATTATAAAGCTCATTGATGGGTTACTAGTCATTTACTGTATTCAGGTAGTCTGTTGCATTCATTTTATTGATACAGATCAGTGCCAAGGCGTGACCTGATCATTTGAAGCAGCCTGGGATCATGACACTGCCACCAGAGGCTTGTGTAGTGGGCACTATGCATGACGGGTGCATGGCTTCATTGGCTTCCTTTCTTATCAAAACTCTAGACCAAACAAGCTTTTTATGCCCAGTCAAACTTCATGCTATTTGCAAAAATTCATTTTTTTTTTTCAGCTGAAACATATTCATCTCTGCAATGCTGATTCAATCATAATTTCTTTTGCATCGTATTTGCATCATTATCAAACATAACCATGAGTTTTTGATTTTTGGATGGGCAATGTATTTTAACCAGAAAGTTTTTCTCCAACCCATTCTGATCACTGTTCACCACTGTTTTTTTAATAAATTGTGACCTATTAATAAAATACCCCCTGATTGGCTGAGCTTTGAGTTGTCTTGCTGGGATTTCTGTCCCCTCCATATTTTGTTATTCTTGGAACAATAGAAAAGATAGAATGACTGAAAGGCACATTGTTTCTCTCTCTGTTTTCAGTCACAGTGGCTCTGTGAACCTTCGTGATTTGCAGTAAAGGTGAAAAATGTGTACCATTTGCCTGTAAAGTGCACTTGGTACAAATGGGTCTCATTGATCATGGAAAAGACTCTGGTCTGCTCATTTACAGAGCCCTTTCAGCCCTGCTAATGCGCTCCTGAGTGCCTGGCAGTGGGGGCTTTCGCTGACAGAGGGTCAGCTTAGCAAAGACAGCCGCTGTACGCCTCGCTATCAGGTCTGATCCTACTGTGATTATCTCCATGCAGGGGTGGCCTTTTCTCCCCACAGGACAGGCATGTGACTGGCTGCTCAGTTCAGTGACAAGGCCCACCCAGTAGAACCTTTGCTTGCTTGACTGTCACCCACGCCCATTTGTTGGATATATTGGCTGGACTGAGTAGTGGTTAGTTTTTTTCCTCTGGTTGAATGCATTCTTGGTAAAATTGTCACTTGCTCATATGTGAGTTAAGTGAATGTACAAGTGCTATCCATGCATGATGATTAGCTGTCACAAAGCTAAAGGTGTAAGAGACACCTCATGTATTGCATTTAATGGGCGCTGCTGTAGTTTAATGGCCTGGAGGTCATGGGTTTGGATCCCAGCCTGGTTTTATTTAATGATGGCCATTCCATGTTCTTTTCTGTGTGGCTTTCACCTAAGTACTCTGTTTTCTGCGGCGCTTTTTCTTGTCTTGTTCAGTTTTTTTTTTTTCCCATTAACTAACTCCCATTTTCTCCCTAGGAAACAGAGGACGACCCCCTGTACGAGATCTCAGTGCAGGAAGAGATTATCGCCGTCTCCATTTCATCAAGTTTGAGAATGCCTACATCGAGACTTGCCTGGACTTCATCAAGGACCACCTGGTCAACACAGAGACTAAAGTCATCAAAGCCACTGGCGGGGGTGCACATAAGTTCAAGGATCTGATCGAGAAGAAGCTGAAACTCAAGTGAGTTCTGGACACCAGGGACTGCTGTTTCACCCAGATGAATGACTGCAATAGCTCATGGTCTGTACGGAGTAAAATATCCTTCACTTATGTTGCTCCTAAGCACATCTACAAGGAGGCATCCGCCCTGCATATGCACCAATGCCAGTTTGCATGTGTACATGCAGTTGCAGAAAAAAGGGTTATTTGGCTCATCTCTGTGGAGTTGTGCGTCTTAAACTGAAGTGATCCTAAGTATGTAAGAAATGTTTATGTGCATTGGCTAGGCATGGGTTCTTGTGTTGGACAATTTTTGTTGTGTTTAGAGTCAAAGGATTTGTACATCATGCTTGCAGTTTTATGCACACATTTGCTCATGCAAAAAAAATATACACCATACATGTAAACATGACTGTGTATTTCTGTGGTTTCTAATATTCAGTCACTCTCAGAAATGAAAGGGTTCTCTGACTCTTAAAACCTTCTGTTTTGGGTATGGAAAGTTAGAAAGCATCCAAATTGAACCATTTTATCTGACACGGAACCCTTGTGGGAGATTGTGTTCCTTCATGGATTCAGAGAATTCCTTCAGTTTGCATAAAGGTGTACATGCACACACAAATAGTGGCGTAACTACCTTACATGGAAGTAATGCCACTGCATTGGGGCCCAGGGTTGATGAGGGCCCGGACGGAAGAGTCCTGCTTGGCAATGTAAAAGCTTGGCTCCACAGCCGTTCTACTGTCAATTCATTACCGTCATTAATCCCGTTATAAATCATATTGCCAGTCCCATTATACGCTATCTGCTGCCTTGAGATCTCGTATGTATTTATAGCGCTCAATAAACTAGGCTGTCTGCATCATGGTATCGCATACGAACTTGATGGCATTCGCTAAATAGATGACAATGCCACTACATAACGGTTTTACGCAAACAACCATATATTTTATTGACTCATACCCCTGTTTTACGTTTCTACATTAAGTTTAAGATGGGGAATAATGGATGATTTGAAGTTCAAGAATGTGAAATCTGTGCCCGCGTGGAATTCTGGGTTATAGCAATTAGCCTACTGACATGCCTATCAAACCCTGTGACTGTCGCATCCGCTGAGCGATCCTTTTCCAAAGGATTAAAGGATATGATATACGACCTTGCCCAGCGAAAATCCCGGAAAGTTCGCCTTTAATGTAAGAAAAACTTATTAATCATGTGTTTGACTCACAAAAAACTTAAACACGTGTGCTTTGTGTTTTTGTGGCCCATGCACAGAATTGACTATTGTTCTTACTGTGGGGGCATGCCGTCACATTTTACGCGTCATGTATTTCGCCGTTGCTGTTTGTTTTAAAGCTGCATTCTGCCGCTTCTTTTGCTCGCTGCTGACTTTTAGTTATGTTACATCTGATTGTGCTATTGTGAGGTTGAGCAAGACGCTGCTGAGGAGCACACAGGGCTGCACACACACACTGATGGTTAATATCTGGTTTAATCATGCTTTATGAAGCATGAAGTCAAACAAATTTGTGATTGCAATTTTCTTGGCAGCCAACTTCAAGCATCTATATTTTCGGAAATATGTAAGTTTGATAACAGAGCTATGATCAAATTAATGCCTAGGATGCAGAAAAATAAAATAAGCATGATTTGCCTGCATTAAGGATTCATTTTGTAATTGCAGGAAGATCTGGAAACTTGAAAAACCTAATTTTGGGCGAGTTTGGAGAACACATAATGCCATATTGGATAGCTTATTGGTCAATGGAAGCTAGGTCATTTGAAAGAACTCCTCTTTATCTACATTCTGATACTAAAATAAACTTTTTAGCCATGAATCCTTCTGTGTCACAAAAACTTAACAATATTAGCTGATTATCATTCTGTCCATGGTGTTTCCAACTTACTATTCACTTTGGGTATGATTCTGATTATGTCAGCATGAGCTTTGAGGAAAAACTCTATCATCATATTTGCCATGTTCAAACGTGAACAAATGGATTTACACTTTGCAATTATGGCAATTTTGGAAAGTTTTTGTGACACAGAAGCATTCATGGTTAGCAGTTTATTTTATTATCAAAATGTAGATGAAAATGAGTTCTTTAAAATGACCTAGCTTTCAATGAGCTATCCCACATGGCATTATGTGTGGTCAAAGATTGAGCAAAATTAAATTTTTCAAGTTTTCAGATCTTCCTGTAATTATAAAACAAATCCTAATGCACGCAAATCATGCTTATTTTTATTGTTTTGTATCCTAGCCATAAATCTGATCACAGCTCAGTTATCAAACTTACATATTTCCAAAGATATAAATGTCTGAAGTTGGCTGCCAAGAAAATCGCAATTACAAATTTTCAAAGTTTGACTTCATGTTGCGAGACCACAAATACACATGGCAGTATTATAATTAATGTTTTCAACAGAGCTGATATGTGGCTTTCAACCCTGAAATTTTCACATACAAAGTTATAAGGACTCAAAAATGGTGGAAAAAATGAAACTCCCAAATTTCGACTTGCACCGATGTACTTCAAAAGTCAGTAACTCAAAAATCTTTTGCATGATCCAAGAAAAATTTGGCAGGTGTTCATTAAATATCTTGTACTTTCTGTGCTAAAAATTTCAGCTGATTTGGAAGAGATCATGCGGGAATTTTACTCAGAATTTGTTGATTTAATATGGAATGACCCAACTAAATTTTGTATGAGAATGAGGCTGTTATTATAACATAACTTTCTGTACTTAAGGAAGTGAGAGAGGCATAAGGCAGGTCGCAAACCAACTTGCTGGCAGTACATTATGATGCCACGTGACTGACAGGGCCCGCCTTGGTCATTTTGCATTGGGGCCCAGAGCTGGCTTGTTACACCACTGCACACAAACGTACTACAACCCCTGCCAAAAATGATGGAAAAACCACTCATAGAGGGTGTTCAATTAGCTTTTTTAACTTCAGAGCAAATAAACAAATTGCCAATTTAATGCAAAACTATTTTTTTTTTCCAACAGGTGAACAGTCTGGCTTTATGAAACACACCTCAAACAAATTCGATTAAACTATTTTAATTCAAGTTTGAGGAAATAATTATGGAAACACCTAGTAACTGGCATTTTGAAAAAAATACCAACACAAATCTGAATATGCAAATTAGTCTGCAGTTAAGAGAGTGCTTGCAGACCTTAACAAGGTGTTGGACTTCGGTAATTGAGAGGAAACTGCACCAACTGGAGAGCTGAAAATTGAGACAAAGGAAAGGATTAAAAAACTGCTCCAATAAGGACATTCAACATGTAGAGTGAAATGACATTGGTTGTTCCCAGTCAGCTGTGTCTAAAATTTGGTGCAAGTTCAAACACATTGGCAAGGTTATAAAAAGAAAACATACGGGTAGACCACGGAAGATGTCAAAGGATCAGGACAGAAAACTCAAAGCAATATGCCTTAAAAATATAAAACGCACAACAAATGAAAAACTAATGGGCAGAAACATAAGTCAATGTTTCTGAGAGAACTGCAAGAAATTGGCTGAATGAAATGGGACATGCATCAAAAAAGCCAAAAGAAAACCTGCACCAACGGATTTTAGGAAGAAAGCAAGGTTGCAGTAGCATGGTAAAACCAGACTCTGCTACTTCGCTTCGCTTCGTACACAGAGTCTGGACACTCATCATTGACAAATGTTTACTTCCTGGTGGGTGGGCGCTTATCAGAAGTTAAAAATCATTGGTGTACCCGTAAATTAATCACTAACGTTTGGCGATGACGTATGTTATGCCAGGAATGCAGCGAAAACAAACTGATCAGTACATTAAAGTTAATACTGTACCCATATGGCCATCTACCAAATTTTAGCCTTCACTCATTCACTTAAAAGAACCAAAGGTGCTCGGTCTGTTCTCCTTACAAGAAAAAACTGTTGAACTATTGTTTTTCCTGCCGATACTGCTGCTATTAAAAAAAAAAAAAAAAAAAAGAGACCAGAAACCAACGGCAGAATCGGCGAAAATAACGCATTATTTACATTAGGACGAAATCTGTGTTGACACGAAAACTGAACCATTAACCATACTTGCGCTAACATCATACCCAGCTCGCTATCTAACTTTATAGTGACATAGTTTGGCTCTAAGCGTTTGGCTGTCTCAGACAGCCATTTCATTCATGGATAATGGCAACATAACACTGAGATAGCGAATAGGTCTTGTGACATGAACAAAAACACGGCTTTTAAAAAGTTTGCTGCTAATTTAAATAGTGTGAAATTCGCGAGCAATGTAACACTAGAAGCTACCAAGCTAGCTGAGGTGGTTCGGCTGTCTCACAGAGATGAACAGGGCGCCTATTTCATATGTTTCATGATGGATATTAAGTAGATATGACAACTTTTCTCGAAACCTGTAGGGAATAGCGCTACAACATCATTTCCATTCAAAAAAACTAACCAAACATTCATCTTGATGTGGCTGTAAGTCTCTGATACCGGGGATTTTCTCCACGACAGAGCAAATGGCCTCCCGTGTATCTATGTCCGTGGCCATTGTTGATTTTGGAGACTACAATTTCAAACTTGGCGCAGCAGCGACGTCATGGCTCTCGGCCACGCTTTCTGTTCGTTGGTTGGTCCAACATATTTTCTGCCGTGGTAAACGAGGCAGAGCTCCGAGTGACCAGACTGAGTACTGAAGCGAAATGAAATTAAGTGGAAGTACGAAGGCTGGCGGAGTCAGGCTAAGGTTGCAGTGGTCTACAGAGAAATATTCATGAATTGTGGATGATTGGATGAAAGTGCTATTCTATGACTAATCGTAAATCTGCATTGGCTAAGGCGGTGATGCTGGAACTTTTGTGGAATGTGATTCCAGTGAAACATGAAAATGATAACCTGAAGAAAGCAAGTAAAATTTCCCATTAATGATATAGGGTTGCATGTCAGGTAAAGGGCCAGCGGAGATGGCAATCATTACCTCAGTAGTCAATGCACTGATATACATTGAAATTTTGGACCATTTTCTCATGTCATCTGTGGAAAATGGGTTTGGTGATGTCTTGTCATCCTGAAAAATGACTTCCATCTTGCCAGAGAGAGTGTTAAAGCTTTTCTTCAGGAAAGGCATATCAACTCAATGACATGGCCAGCAAACATTCTGGATCTCAATCCACTTGAAAATTTATGATGGAAATTAAAAAAATTGGTTCATGACAAGGCACCATCCTGTAAAGCTGATCTGTCAACTGCTATTCGAAAAGGTTGGAACCAGCTTGTAGGAGAATATTATTTTTTATTTGTGAAGCTTATACCTCAAAGAATTCAGACTGTCATTCAAGCCCTTGGAGAAGCACGTGCCAATTCTGATTTTTTTTTTTTTTTTTTTTTTTTTGGTTGATGATGATTCCATAATTCTTTCCTCAACATTGACTGATTCAATATTTTTTTTTCCTCGATCTGAAAGAAAAGATGCCATTAATGTAAAAAAATGTAATCAAATTTCTTTGAGGTGTGTTTCATGAAGCCAGACTGTTCAGCTGTTGAACAAAAATTTTTATGAGTCTTATCTGCAATTTGTTTATTTGCTATGAAGTGAAAAAGCTGGATGAAAATCCTTTAAGAGTGGTGTTCCCATAATTTTTGCCAGGGGTTGTAACTCTCAAGGTGCATTTCCACCAAACGCGAAACGAAATATCTCCTCGCTTTTCTCACGGGAGTTTGGCAGTGGGATCATTTTTATTTTTTCGCTTTGTAGGTTTGTGGCTCAGTTCACACAAACATTACGTTCACTTCAATGGGATATCAACTTGTTGGAGGATTGACACATGATTTCACACTGCCAACCAAAAGCAATGCGATTTGAGCCTTGTTCACACTGAAGGCATGGTAGTTACTGGAATATCCAAAAAATCAGCAACAAGATGGCGACGCTAATGTCCCAAACTTTATTTTATGAGGATTGTGCTTGCTTGGGAATAAAAATTGCGCAAAACTGCTGAGGTTGTCGTATCCGATGTTTGGCCAGACGAGTGGTTCCCAAAGTCCTCTTGTTCCAACCACAATTGAATTACAATCCCAGAATTTTAACCAGCTGCTGATTTTTTTTTTTTTTTTTTTAATTAGTTGCTTTTTAGATAAGAGGGATGTTTTACCCCCTTAAAACACATTATGACAGAAATGGATTTGCATTCCATGTTTCACAGCCCAACATTCATATTGTTTATTTTATGTATTCCAAGTAAGGGCGCCAAGCCAAGGTGGCAGTATGTTTTATGTGATCAAATTCACAACTGCAGTCAATCCATAAGCTGCTGATTGGGGTTCTGAATGAAGGCATTGAAGTTCTTTCCTGAAACCAAACAAATAACATTTAACAGGCTTGACTCATTTCAGTATGCTTTGTTGGTGAATTTTTAATCGCCTAATAATGTTTTTAGTGACCATGTGTCCTCAATTTTATCAGTTAGAAGGCAATTCGTAGTTTCAAGTCATCAATTGCAAATTTCCACTTTATGTTAGAAAATAAATTTCCAATATGGCACACTCTGGAACTTTTTTCCATCATGGCCATTTTTATCATGCGGACGAACAAGGTAAATAATGGGTTATTTTGGAGCCCACGTATATTTTCACAAAAACATGCCCCTCCGGAACATTCAAACCCTAGGATTGGCCAGTCATTCAAGCGCCAGGATTAGTCAGCCATTCAGCTCCGGGATTGGAATCCTAACGCTTGAACAGCTGGCCAATCCTTGCGCTTGAATGCTCCAGAGGGGCGTGTCTTTGCGAGAACATAGGTTGGTTCCATAATAAAGCGCAAGTAATCAGTATGAACAGGAATATTGCAATAAAGAGCAATTAATTATTCATTGTATCTCTCCGCTCCGACACGATAGTCGGGAGATACTATGGTTTAGTGCCGGGGCTGCTGCCGTGCCCGCCACTGCAGCGCCCGCAGAGATTTTCTGTTCCGGGCTCTGGAAGCGACAGTTATTGCAGGAGTTTTTTCTAATTTTGCACAGGTGAAGATATTTATTTGACAATGCTTAAGACCGATTTTTGGCAATTTTGAACGTCCAATATGGCTGCCAGCGGCCATTTTGTCTGAAATTTGAGTATCGGGGAGATGCAAGACTCGGTCGCCACAGTTATCTAGTTAACATTCTGAGATTGCATTCGCACTGTTTGCACGCATCAATTGTGCCATGCGTGTGCATTTTTGGCTCCATTTGCGTAGCATCCCCCGAGCAATATGCGCCTGTATTTGCGTCTTTGCATTGTCTCTGAATCCATCCATGCAAAAAGTTCATTTCTCATCTGGTGGAAACTCAACATTAGGGTGTATATCATTAGGTTCACAGAGGGGCATTGTGTGTATTCAATAAAAAAACATAAAGCAATTTCTTAGTAATGCAAATGACTGCTTCTGTTGTCCAATCAATAATAAGCATTAGTGAGGGTTTAAACTTTGTTTTCCAGTTAGGACTTATTTAGTGTGGAAGGCTGGATGATGATGTGTATTGCAAAACAAGGCAAAATGTCACAAAAGATTGTATGAATTTTCCCAGGTGCCGTGTGTGTGATGATGTGTACAAGCTTTCCCTTGTCATCTCCCCCTGTCAGGGTCGACAAAGAGGACGAGATGACCTGTTTGATAAAGGGCTGCAACTTTGTCCTGAGGAACATCCCCCATGAGGCTTTCGTTTACGTCAGGCACGCTGACTCTGAGTTCCGCTTCCAGAACACGCATCCCGACATCTTCCCGTACCTGCTTGTCAACATCGGCTCTGGGGTCTCCATTGTCAAGGTGAGAGTACCCCACGGAGGTTCCTGTAATAGAGGTAGGGTGGGTTGTCGCCTAGCTGCGAGCCCATTTGACTAGGGGCCACTTTTCAGCAGTCTGTCAAAGCATCCTCATTAACTTCTCCTTGGCACTTGCCCTCGGAGGGAATCCCTGCCTCCATCAATGTTTCATTTGTCTGAAAAATTGAAGTGAACCTGGTGAAAGAGGCCCACAGAGGGCTTAGAGAGCGAGTCAATGACAATGGGCATTCCAGAGGTGTATATCACCCACAATGCATTGCAGTGATGCATTTGGTGTTAAGCACAAATCAAAACTTTGTGCATACCCTTGAATATTAATAAATTGAGCAAGGTAAGTTTTGGAATCAATTGGTGACGCACTGTCGGCTGTTTGAAAGGCCTGCTGTAACCTCCCTTTTAGTGTTAATAACGCAAGACCTGTCACAGTTCACTTTCATTTGCAACCAAACGTGGATTTGTACAGTTGCCAAGACTACACAGCAAAAAGAAGACTTTCAAAGCATTTTAATCTTGTATTTATACTTATTTCTATTACCTTTTTTTTCCATTAAACAATTCCAGTGATGCAAGATGATTTTGACCCATTGTTAGCCCGCTTGGCTTTGTCCATGTGCATCTAGCAACTATTGGAGCAAAAATCAACTAAATCTGTGACGGGGTGGTGTCACCCCCTGGTCCATTTGAGCTGGAATGGCTCAATAGGCAATCACTTTGTCGTTGTCATTTCTGAATCATTATAGGCTTCATATCAGTTTAGATTATTCAGCTAATGAACTGTTGATGGTAGTCAGTCGGAACAAAAACAGGAGTGATGAAGTGTGAAAGGTGAGGTTACTGCAGGGCTTTCATTCCTTAGACCACAGCCCAGTGCACGGTACAGATCTCAAACAGGAATTTCTAAATCAGAAACTGATGCAGCTAATCATCAATTGCCAATGTATTGCAGTTATCTGCAGAAGACTCCTTTGCCTCATTGAAATGATTCTGCGGGTATTTATGATGATTTGTAAAAGCAATATAGTGCTGAGCATACAGTGTATGTATTCAAATTTTGCCATGGTTCAGTGCCTTTTTTCTTTAATGTAGGTTGAATCAGAAGACCGATTTGAACGAATTGGCGGAAGTTCGATTGGTGGAGGAACGTTTTGGGGTCTTGGAGCTCTGCTCACTAAAACTAAGGTGGGCTGATCTTTTCTGTTTGGTTCTGACACAATGAGCACATTTCAAACACATTTTCCACTCTTTTGATTATGTCGCCCCCACCCCCAGAGGGAGAGGGGAGACATATTGTTTTAGTCTCGGTTCCCGTTCGCATTCGCGTTCGCGTTCCCACTTCGTTTCCGGAGCGTAACTCCAAAATCGTTTGTACGATCTTAATGAAACTTTGCACACTTACTACTCAGGTCCTGAAGTGGTGCCTTTCGGTATGTGCCTGTCTGTCCGTCCGGATGCAATCAGTCTTTGTCCGGAGCATAGCTCCAACACCATTTGCATTATCTTCACCAAACTTTGCATACTTACTACTCAGGTCCTGCAGTGCTGCCTTCTGGCATGTGCCTGTCTGTCCATCTGTCTGTCCGTCCGTCTGGTGGGTTGGGCAGGGAAGGGGGCCGGGGGGGAACACGTCTGTTTTTACGAGTAAAAACACATTCTAGTTTGTCTTAGGGTTGGTGTGGTCATTAAGGAAACCCAGAAGGGACTATAGCCTGTAAAACTGCCGGATACCTTGTATTGTCTTCTCAGCTAGTGTAGCGCTTGTCTCGTGTTCAGTTGATTTCCTTTGTGCAAGTGAGAGCATCTCGGGGGTGAGAAAGCGTATGAAGCCATATGGAGGATGGTTTATCAGTCATTTCTTATCAGGAAAGTTGCAAAATAAATGGCCATATAATTTGCCTAATATGGCCTTTGCCTTTTTAGTAGTCCAAAGGGCAGGTTGGAAGTCTAATGATGTAGGCCATGTCTGACCATCCATTCATGTTTGTGTGTGTGTTCGACCTTTGGCAGGGGACTTTTGCAGTCTCTGACTGACTTGAGCCCTGCTGTCTTTAATACTGTTCTGAATGAGTTATGTTTGCCACTTATTTTGTGCCAGGAAATGATTTTTGCTCAGGGCAAATATTTAAAGGAAAAGTAAACATATGGCAAACCTACATTGCCACATAAAGTACAGCTATCCAAAACAATAAGCCATTTTTAGTATTTTTTTTTTAAACACCATGTAATCTGCATGCAGATTGTCGGGCATAAGACCGCTCAAGCAAGCCGCCAGAAGAGGCTAGAAGAGGATGCCTATGTCACTTGGAACATCCAGCAGCCCCGCAACCTGTTTCCACATACTTTGCCTGATTGACAATCAATCAGTTTTAACTTTTTTTACCTTACAATTAAGACCTAGCCTACGCTATACGTAGCCTGTGATGATTACGAGGTGATGGCGAAAAAAAGATTCATTGACGTTTACGCTTTGATTCGAGACTGCAAGAATGGAAATTTTAAAAATTAATTACAAAAAATCTTAACTCTCTCGGCAATTCCATGCATCATTTTGACCTTTTGTTTATCGGATTATGAAAGAAGACTGAAAATAAACTCCCTATATATATATATATATATATATATATATATATATATATATTTTTTTTTTTTTTTTTTTTGAAAGGCAAAAAGTACGTATTTAAGGGGGGAAACATTATCGTAAACATATTGACCACGCATTGAATGCGGCATAAGAAAGGTTTTGATATTTGTTAATGGCATTGCGTTAGCTTCCTGTAAGCAAATAAGAACAAACTTGCTGTCTCGTGGGCATTTTAAGTTTGATGCACTGAGCAATAATGTCGTGGATGAAATTGACACGCCATTCTGCCATTTAGTCTTGTAGGCTAAATTAGTCCGTCAATCCTCTGATTGCTAATCAAGCAAGGGTATAGGGAGTTATTGTTTGTTTAACGGTGAGGATTCTGCCTCACCTAACTGACCTCCGACGGTACGTCACTGCTCTTAATCATCGACTCAACTTCCAAGACTTATACTTTGACTCCATACACTTGAAAGACATGATCCGCCCTGGTGACGTCACGCACTGGTTTGGGCAGAATATTTCTTATTGTTTGATTTTTTCGATTATTTACTATGGTGGCAATGGCAGATTCTGAAATTTCTTGGATTATGCAGTGTGAAAGAAGATTACACAATGTAAAAACAATCAAAAAAATATTGACTTATCGTTTTGGATAGCACAGATTATGTACTTTATTTGGCAATGTGGGTTTACCATATGTTTACTTTTCCTTTAATATTTTTTGGGGGCATGTAAGGTTACCATTGTCCATCCGTACATACGAACATACATCTGTCGGGGTTCATCATTGTCATAGGGGATTTTGTTTATCCACTTCTTCCATAAACCAGTCAACAGAAGTCATTGAACTTATACCTGTGCTTTGTTGGGACCCAAAAGATGGGCATCTCATACTTTGTTTCTTAATTTTTAAAAATTTTGTTGCTTTTTCAGGCATTTCAACTGAGGCAAATTTTGCTGAGTTTCCCAGATGCAGAGGCATCTATGTCCCATGGAAACAGATTTTTTAGTTTTGGGATGATTTTTTCACGGGGTTGGATACTCCACAATTAGTCACTTTCTCGTCTGACATTTACGAGAATATATCAACTCTGACTCCAAAGAGAAATTGTGGCAGCCACATGAATGTGGAACCATTTACATTAAAAATTGACCACTAAGATAAGCTGACGATATCTAATGAGTTTTGAGATCAAGCATTAATAGCTGACTGTCTTTTTTATGAATATTTTATTACCACCATTGCAGTGAAACCGTAATGGATGATGTATTTTTTGAATCATAGTGTGGTCGTTTCAGTGCGAGCTTGAGGTTATGCTCTAGAGAGCACCTAAGATGCTGTCAGCTTCAGTGTGGTTCATTTCATTTTGGTGTTACTATGTGAATTTTGTGCTGAGTTTTTAAAGCCTGCCGATTTGCTCGTTATTACATTAATATGAATTTTGGGAAAAAAAATTTCTTTCGTAGCAATCAATTGTTTCCCTTTTTAGTCAGTAATAATATCGATAATGTATCCCGTTTATTTGTTATTACTTGAATTGTGCATCCAAGCAATTAGCATGAGATGTGCTTTTCCTCTCATTTGCTGCAAGTCACTTATGCCTGAATGTGATCTCTTTCACGCTGGCGCTAATGACTGGAGCTTTGTTTCAATACGCAGAGGTTTGATGAACTCCTTCAGTTGGCCTCCAGGGGGCAGCATGCTAGTGTTGACATGCTGGTCAAGGACATATATGGAGGATCCTATGCTTCCTTGGGCCTTACTGGTGACCTCATTGCCAGCAGCTTTGGGAAGTCTGCCACCGCAGACAATGGTAAATAGACCGTCCCGTCTCCTCATGTCTGCATGGGCTTGTCTGACTCCATTGCCCCTCTGATGGAAAACATATATGTCAGGTTTTGTTGACTCCCGCCATTGCCCTCCTCCGGACTCAGAACTGGTGGTAGGTACCAAATTTTGCACACAGGCTGCCCTCTCTCCCTAAACTAAGATTGGTTAAATGCAGAGGACAAGCTGCCCCATATGGTTTAGTGAGGCATATTCTATACTAGAGGCTTCAGTTCTGACTTACCTGACATAATACAAATTTTAGCATTCGGGATGTTACCGCAAATAGGACATTCATTCAATATTCATATATATATATCTGTGCTGTAATAGTGCCTCAGTTTCAAACCGTGTGACCATCATGTCAGGAGAAGTGTGTGATATGATGATTTAGGTCATGAGTGCATTTGTTGATGATGGATGTGTGGACAGTAAAGATGGTGTTTGGGTAACTGGAGCTGTCGGAGCGCTGGCCTTTGCCTAGGGGTGGGTGGCATGACCTAAAATTTATATCACAGTATTTTTTTATTTCCATTTTTGCACTGATGGAATTATATCAAGGTATTACAAAAATAAAAAGGATATGGTACTCAAAATATTATTCTACCTCTTTTCCCTCTACTGGCAGTGCAGTAGAACATATCCTAAGAAAGAGCCAATAAACAGTTTTTATTGGCTAATTTGTCTCTAAATAAAATGAAATAAATTATTGGCCTATATGTGTTTTAAGAGGAGTAGTCTGCCCCATGATAAAAGTTAATTAGTAAATTTCATGTGATTCATTCATTCAGTCCTAAGTATCAGCCATGATGTTCTTTTGAGTTGAATGATCTCTTTTGCTGAGCAACCTGGGCATGATAAGCAAAGAAAATTTTTGGAAAAAATGCTGTTTTTTCTTTCACATTTAATTAAACTTTATGACAGTCTGAAATGAACATCACTCCTGATCTAACAAACAAATCACAAATTTACCCACAGAAGATGTGGCAAAGAAACAACAGCATAACATAAAACAACACAGAGTGCTGAACACACACTTTACTTCTCTTGAGCCCTCTGGTGTAGAGGGATTGCAGCTCTTAAAAAATGACTGGCTCAATGGTGTTGTGAACAAAACCCCCCAAAAATCCCTTTCCACATGTGTGTAGCTGTTTAAAATAAATAAATAAACAAACAAATAAATAAATAAAATTAAACAAAAAATAAATAAGACAAAATAAATTTTGAATGATAAATAAAATAGTACTGAAGTACGCAGCAAAATAAATATAAATACAATATACTGAATCATTTATCAGTGCAATAAATCAAACATGGTGCGCAACGAAAAAGTGGAACTCAAAACTAGTTTAACAAGTAAAGCTCTTTGCCAGGAACAGCAGTGTGTCAACACTTCCTGGCGTTCTTGTTGCCCTGGTACATGTAACTATATGACCACCAGTGCTGAATGCTGAATGGGATTTTTTGGTCGCTCTGTTCTCCTAAAGTGGGCGTCGCCCTGACCGCGTGCTCTCTATGCTCAGTCTTTCAGCAGCCAGTTAGGCAGGTGGTTGTGCGTTAGATGGTTGGACGGTGAGACCGATAGATTGAAGCTATGTTTTTCTGTCTTTTCTGTCAAGTCTGAAAATATGGATGACTGAAGAAGTAGCTCGCTAGTGATTAAACTACTCAAGGAATATGGTCATTCCAACATTACCCATAATCGCTTGCGGCAGGAGCAGTTTCCGGTTCGCTGTGGACATCACTTCCTGAGCTGTTTGTTCACAGTGTGTGTTTCGCTGTTTTTATCACAACGATATTGCCTTCAAAACTCCATCAAAGTCAATATTTTTTTCACACGTTGTTGCAATAGAATGTCTTCTCACATACTTTGTCTGCTTGAAACTTAATAATGCAAGGAGCAATGTTCAATCATGGACGATAATTACCGGATGAGCTCGAAGATTTCCAGTATTCAGCAACGCGAAGTCATGTGCACAGTGAACCAGAAACTGCTCCTGCCGCGAGCGATGTTGGAACGGTGGATTCTTAAAGAATCTCAACAGGCATTCACACATTTGGAATTCAGTCTCTAACATTAAAATTGATCCGTGGCTGGCATCTGCATAGTAGTAACCGTTAGCTTGCGAACATTCAATTTATAGGAATGGCGGCACTATGTTACCAAACTGAATTCACGGAATCAATTTGTTTCTGTCAACACGTCTCCTTCTTTACCTCTGGCTAAGCATCATAGGCCAGCTTGGGTTGACTGTTAATATCGCGATCGCGATGCTAAGTTCCGTTTGCAGCTTAATAGCAATTTAGTGGTTATCGGGACACAGAAAGGAACACGAACCATTCTGCTAACAAAATCTGAACACAAGCACAGAACTATTAAATTAGTAAACACTTGTTTTAGTTTTAACTTGTGGTGTCCTCAGTTTTCTCGTTGAGCTAGCCTGCACGCTAATGATGGCTCATTTGGGACAGGAAGAGATTGTGATTGTTTACCCGTTGTTACATAGCAACACCAGAAGGACAACCTGCAGAGACCTCAATAAAGGTCATTTTTATAAAAACTGTTAATCACGGTCACGTTAAGTGTGGCATAAAAATAATCGGAAGACCTTTGGCTAACTGAAAATTGTATTGATTGGGTGCTATATGAGGTGGGGGAAAAATGTTAATGAGACACTTTGTTCTCAATCTACCATTGACCTCAATACATTGAAACAGCTGCCTGTACTCCACGAGAGGTTGTTAATTCTTTGGCTCAATCTTGTTGGTACGGAAAATCTTTGGTGTAACGTTAGTTCATTGCGCTGTGGCAAGTAAAGCACGATGTGCTCACTGAAAATGGGTGGGTGTTATCACGGTATTGCAAAATCCATGTCATGGCATAACGTGACACCGGTGATGGTGACTTCACCGGTGTAGTGCCCACCCCTACCTTTGCCATTGAATTTAGACAGACAACCTCAGATTAGGTGCCTATCCCTCCAATGATAAAATTGGCAGCAGCTCATCACAAGTATTTGAATGTGTACCAACAGGCTAAATTTGGCACTCACTAATTGTCAGAACAGCATTATTAATGACTGCCTCAGGGTCATTGTCTTTTTGAGCTCAAGTTCACAAAACCCATTTTCAGAACTACGATCCTTTGATCACAAACTTTGTTTGCCAGCAGTCATGCCTCACTTGTCCTTATGGTTCACCTGATATTAAAGAATGCATAGGTAGGATTTATCTCTTTTTAATTAAAGTATTTTATTTATGTGATGTTTGGATGCTGGGTATTGTGCATTTCATGTATCCAAGGAGAGTGAATCCTTTGATTTTTGGTGCCTGTAGTATTTATTTTTATCCCACTTGGCCAAATGGCCTAAAGGGCTTATGATGTACTCCGCGTCCTTAGTGGTGGTCTGGCATGGGTCCGTGCGTCCATCCGTCAACGTTTCTCTTTTGAACACGCTAGCGTCTTCAGTTTTTGACGGATCAATTTCATATTGCATATGAGCGTGTATAGGCCCAACATCTCGGCCAAGTTCAATTTTGGGCGCGTTGCATTCCTACTTCCGCCACTAGGGGGTAGGGGTGTCAACGTTTACAATTTTTTCTAACCGTGTAAACGGGACTTCTAACCGACGTGTACCCGGTTACACGTCGGTGATTTATGATCTTTTTCTATCGCAGTTGCGCTATATAACCAGTAGAGGGTTCTGTCTCCATTCAAATACCCCCTAATCCCATTAAATCAAAGCCATTCCAGTAGTTATCAGACAAAAACGTTTATTCAGCGAACAGAACTTAAAAAGTAGGCAACCCATCTCACCATTTTAAGGCTTAGGCCGACTTATGACGGAAAGTATAATGAGTTGAAAATAAAATCATCTATTATTTTGACAGACAAGAAAACGTACAAGTGAAAGCTGAAAAAGGTTTAACCTTCTTTTTTAATCATTGTTTTAACTATTACTCACTTTTGTACAATATTTTTTAAACTTAAAGTGCAAACTGCATCCCTCTCTCACAACGGGAGCTGCGTCTGAATTTTAATATACATCTCATAGTAAAAGTAATCTGGAATTAGCGAGAGAAAGCAACTCAAAAAGAAGCCAAAGTAAGCTGAAGTGAGAGGAAAAAACTTCACCTTTATATCCACAAAGTTAAAAAAGTAGAGGGGGACTCTCACAATTATTCACTAAAATTGGCGAAAAAAATGTTTTCTTCCTCATCTTTAGACGCGAGGATATGTGATCAGGTCGTGAAAAGCCGACGGAACACCAACCAACCAACAATATAATGTACAACAACACGCAACAATATAGGCTAATATAACAATAACAATAACAGCTGTTGTAAGCCAGCTTTGCCTGACATAGCCTACACTCAACAGTATTTCCACTGGCAGTTTGTTCGAAAAACTGCCACACAGTGCTCCACTTGTTGTTCGCCGCCATCGCGTCCCCGAGTCAACTTGAAGTGACGCGACACTGGCTGTGGCTGCGGGTTTTTTTTTTTATATATATCAACGTAACATTGCGCCCCATGCATCTGTTTGCGGATAACTGCACTAGTGGGAACATTTAAGTGTTTAGTTAGTTAATGTTATCATCTGAAGCTTTCAGGCAACATTATCACCCCTAAAAATACTATATATACTGGTGAGAAATGAACGAGGAGGAGGAGGAGGAGGAAAAAAGGACGTGTGCACGGTTATTGATTTTTGTGAACGGTTATGATTTGTTATCCGTGTACCCGTTTACACGTGTAGATGTTGACACCCCTACTAGGGGGCATTTTGTGTAAAAGCTAAAAATGGCTGTTTGTCGCTAATACATCAAGCTACGATGCTCAAATTTGAATCGTAGGTGCATCTAATTATGATACATGATATATCAGACTGGTTTTTAAAGTGACCCATTTTAAGAGGTTGTTTAGGTCAAATAGCAGAAAATGTGTTGATTTTGGCTGTTGATGTTGTGAATGCTCTAGTGTCTTCAGTTTTTGACAGATTGATTTCATATTGCATGTGTGTATGTATGAGGCCAAGATCTCTGCCAAGTTTGATTTTGGGCGTGTTCGATTCCTACTTTGGCTACTAGGGGGCCTTTTGTGTAAAAAAGAAAAAAAAACAAAAAACCTCAAAATGGCTGTTAGTCGCGAATGCTTTAAGATACAATGCTCAAATTTGAGTCTTAGGTGCATCTCATTGTAATACATGATATAACCGATGGGTATTTTTAAGTGACCTGTCTTTGCAGGTTTTATAGGTCAAATGGCGGAAAATCTGCCGATTTTGGCTGTTGATGTTATGAATGCTCTACAGTCTTCAGTTTTTGATGGATTGATTTCATTTTGGACATGTATATGTATGAGCCTAAGATCTAGGTCACATCCGATTTTAGGCGCGTTGCGATTCCTACTTTGGCCACTAGGGAGCCTTTTGTATAAAACCTAGAAATGGCTTTTGGTCGCTAATGCATCAAACTGGGATGTTCAAATGAATGGTGAGTGCGTCACAACCCTTTGCCACAACCCTTGCACCACTTTTTCCTCCATTCACACTAGGGCTGGGCGATGTATCGGTATTTTTACATATATCGATTTATGTCTAAATGAGATAGAACACGGGACAATATCGCTTGTATCGATATAGTTCATTTTGCGTTAAAATGACAATACATGGGCCGCAAGTTCGCACCTGTTTCTCCTCTCCCTTGCTGCCCGTGTCCCTGTCTCACACACACAACCTTTCTGCTCCGCCTCCCTCGCTCTGTGACCACAAGTCTTCCCCCCTCTCCCTTCCGCCTCAGCGACAACATGGAGACGGAGTGCGCCGCAGAAGAGGGGTTGATCAGTAAATGTATAGATCGTTCGTTTGCAAACGAGCTACCGTTAACTACTGTTTTCTGTGGATTTCAAAATCCGTAAACATTCGTTCAAGCGCGAATGAGAGACAGAGTCACGGAATTAGTGCAGTGCTCAGATATAGCAGATGGGAATTTGCAACCACTAAGGTGCAAACGGAAATTAAATTTGTTTGGTAATAAACAAAGCTGTTGAGAACCACGCACCTCCCCCTAGCAAATGTCTATTCTGCAACTGGCGTGCGCCCTAGCCTGAGCTTGAGAAGCACATGGTCAGGAGTTTATAGTTGATAAGCTCAAGCGCAAATAGCCAGCGGTCTTATTGCTTAAAGCTTACGCAGTGACTTCGCCACTCATTCGCGTTTGAACGAACTTTTGCGGATTTTAAATCCACAGAAAACCGAGTAGTTGACTACCGGTGGCTCGTTTGCAAACAAACTATATTCACAAATATTCATTCAGTACCTCTCCATAACCAAATGGAGCTAGTTAGCAAAATAACAACGTTCACCTAGAAATGAGAGTAACAAGCCTACCGATATGTGTGCGGGACTAGGAAAAGGGGTCACTTGGGTCATTTTATGAAAATTGAGATTTTCCAACAAAATCAAAGAGTGATCCAAGTTTTTCTATTTTGAGAAAAAAAAAATTGGGTAAATTTGTGCACAGCAAAGTGTTGTAAATTGACAGTACAGTGGTGCTGGGATATCACTATCACTGGGATATCTCTGAGATACCCCGTTAATCTCAGAATGGAAAAAAAATCCCAAGTGACCCCTTTTCCTAGTCCTGCACACATATAACCAAGTCCGAAAATGATGCAACTGCACATGCGCACTGGAAGTCATGGTCAAATAGCCTTAAAACTGTAAACCTGGTTCATGGCCAAAAAAAAAATCGATATATATCGAGTATTGCCATTCAGCTAAAAAATATCGAGATATGACTTTTAGTCCATATCGCCCAGCCCTAATTCACACGGTTTCCTGTAAAGTCCATCATCTCAATAAAAAGGCACCTACATTCCAACATAAGCCAAGCGGGCACAGTGCCATTGGCGGGGTGGGGTTGGAGATTTTTTTACCAAATTACTCCTAACGATTCCAAATGTATCTAACCTTAAACGTCATTTTGTGAGGAAATAAGGTTGCAACCTACCTATACAATCGGAAGAACAATATGAAGGGTTATTCTTACAATCATATGATAAAATAGTGGATATAAAGTAAAGGCACAGACAATGGCAAAAAAATTGCAGCACCTAGTTAGAATTTCTGATTTCCTCCTTTCTGTCTGCCCCCTTTTTGTCTCTGACGCGTCTCGCGGTGGATGAAGAGTTCTCTAAGGAGGACATGGCAAAGAGCCTCTTGCACATGATCAGTAACGACATCGGGCAGCTGGCCTGCTTGTACGCGCGGCTTCACAACCTCAATAGGGTCTACTTTGGCGGCTTCTTCATCCGCGGCCACCCTGTCACCATGCACACCATCACCTACAGCATCAACTTCTTCACCAAGGTAATGCATTGCCAAACTGGCTGTGGACGCGTGGCGAAGTCTGTCAGTTTGGACTATGACGGTAATTTTATTTGAGAAATGTATGACTGTGTGCCAGGTGTGGGTAACCTTGCGCTCAAGTGGTGTCATACAGCTAAACCCAGAGACTCGAGCATGTCTGTTAGCTGCCCTCACGTCCATAGATTGTTACACAAAGTTTAAATATTACCTGGAATTAAAACAAGCTGAATTGTTACGAACTGTGAAAAGGATTAATCTGCTTCATGGTGCAAATTCATAGCCCTGCATTTGTCTGTAAATGATGCTTACCCATGTAATGTCTTGCAAACAATAACTATTGAGTATTGAACAGTGCTTGGGTGTGCATGGGCCTCACTGTGTGTATGTGGAAAAGGTTTAAGTGTCAAATGACAGAGTTTAGCGCTTCACCTCAAGGCTGCGCTGTGCTCTGGTTCGCAGGGTGAAGTGCAGGCCCTCTTTCTCCGACATGAGGGATATCTGGGCGCCATCGGGGCTTTCCTGAAAGGAGCGGAGGAAGACAGTGAGACGACTCCCCATTTTTCTCAGGCTTAACCTTAAAGGGGCACCATCAAGACATGAGCATGCACAAATCTTTACTTCAATATTGAAATGGTCATCCCTTACATTTTTAATAGATGCAAAGAATTTTGAAGACTCGAGCATCAAGTGTTACTGTTGAAATCCGTGCAATTTCAGCTGTTCTGTCATTTAGATTGATTACAGTTTCGTAATTTTGATTCGTTCCTGCACTCTTAATTCTTTGTTATTAATTTTGTGCTCTTAATTTATCAGATGGAGAGCTATTGAAAACAAGACTACGCTGGTTTGATTTCTTATTTTTTCATGGTTTTGACGTGGTACCACAACGACAGATATTTTCCTTTACAGAAGATTCACCAATTGCTTTGTCTTGTTCTTTTTTTGAGCAGGTGCGCTCAGACTTGCTCGAGATGACAAGTCCTCCAAAGTAATGGCTTTGGGAGTTGTAGCTTTGCAAGGAATTGAGCTAGGACAGCAAATTTTTCGGCAATAAAGGGAACCTCACCTGAGTTGTCTCCTCTGGCATCATCTCCTCATTCGTCGCCATTAGTTCGAAGTAAATCTGAATGGTTGTCTTATTGTTATTCATAGAGTTGGCGAAAGCTGAATGGCAAAACGAACTTTCAAAATCCTTTCTTTCACGCAATTCAAAATATGAGATTCTCCAGATTTGTAGTTTTTAAAGTTCACGCATGCTCGTGTCATGACCGCGCCCCTTCAAGCGTATCTGTATGTGGAAAAGTGTGCCCATGTGCTGCTTATTGCAAGAGCCTTACAAACCATGAATATGTCTTGTTGTCTTTTATCGGAGCAAGAGTCACCTGAGTCCAACAAAATGATGCCAAAGGTCCTTTCCTCTCATGGGAACGTGCTCTTCATAAAACTGTACCGATGCTGACGTTATCATTGCTTTGTTCCATAGACTGTATATAAAGGTTGACGATGCGTCTTCAGTTTCTAACACTGGGCAAAAATGGAGCCAAAATATCCTTCATGCGGATGCTGCCATCTTGTACATTTGGAGCCACAGTCTGCACAGTAGTGACCGGGAGGTTGAGTTGCGGAATTGAGGTCCCGCCCATACACCTGCCCTGTTCTGTCACAAGTGCATTCCTGAGCTTTCTTTGTAGCTTGGCTGGCTGCATCGGTGTTAGACAAGAGACCAGGGTAATATGCTTTCTAGTGTCTTTGTAGGAAATCTTCCCAAACGTAAGGCCTATTGATCGCACCTTTCTACAGCAACTGAAAGATTGTTAAATAGTTAGCTAGTTTTCCAAGTACAGTTAAATAAGGCTAAATGCGTTTACTGCTTTTCTTGTCCATAGCAGCAACTACATTGCTTGTCTCCCATGCCAATATCCAGTGATCCTGCCTGCCTCTGCTAACTCATGCTGACTGCTAGTTATCTACTAGCTAGATGGCTAATACATGGACTATGTTTTAGTACTTAATCCAACCCTATGTCAAAAATGCATGCCAAGTTTTCAAAATAAGATCAATAACCAGAATCTGTGGATAAATGGACTCCCTGCTATCATGCATTTTACCGTTACTTCTAACTACTTTGCTAGTTGGCTAGCTAGCCAACTAGGTGACCTGTAACTGAATCTCGATATCCTAGCTAGATGGCTAGCTAGCTAACCGTTTTTAACTGGTTAAAAAGCTCTTTGCGCTGAACAGTGCTTTGCTGCTAATGCTACATAACACTATGCTCTAAAGAGATTTGTACCATTCATTTCCGTTGCTACATAACTTATGGTGACCTGTTGTACAATTTTGCAACGCTAGCTTTCTTGCTAGTCAGCAAACTGGCTTTACTTATTTGCAGCAACATTGCTGCAAACATCACATGATGCTATGTTCAGAGCAAAGACAATTCTGCTGTCAATTTTCGTTCGACTTTCAAAATCACCATTGGTTATATTCAGTTGTACGGGGACCTCACAATTTATGCATCTGTAATGTTAAAGTTATATCTCTTCTCAGCGGTCGCATTCCAGCGCCAAAGAATTCCTGGAAATAAGACAGCAGGCGACTTCTTCCATTAAATTCACATTCAATCATATCTGTCAATCATGACTTTACACCCTCTTTTTAGAGTATCAAATAACTAAATAAAACCAAAGTTATCAGAAAAAAATAGTACTTGAACATCCATCAGCATGGTCAGAATTAATTACAGTGACAGAAACCATCTTCAGGAAAAAAAAAAAAAATGACGTACTTAATTTTTTAGTGAGGCCCATGACTCATCCACTAAAATGGAGGGAGCGGGTTTATAACCTGTACTGCAGCCAGCCACTGGATGGCAGTCTAGATGTTTTGGCCTCACTTTTGTTGGAGCTGTTAGGTTGTCCGTCCACACATACAGGCAGTGCTCTGTTCTGCCGGGAAAAGATGTTTTATTGTGTTAAAGATGCTGTTCTTGAGCTCAGTGCCGTGGTTGATGACGGGATGCTGTTTCCTGACTGCAGATCCAAACCAGTACAGCTGGGGGGAGAACTATGCTGGAAGCTCTGGCCTCATGAGCGTCTCTCCGGACCTGAACCCCATGCAGCGTGCGCGCAGCGGAACGGTGAGCCCCCTGCACCCCTCAACACCCCCAAAATACTGTAATTCTCACTGTAATTGTGTCATTACAGATGGGGGCTTTTCCCAACGCCTGGAAAGCACTATCACCTTGTCACTCCATTCATTTATTTGTATCATACAACCAGCGCACACGTCTTACCCCCATTATTTTGTATACGTTATCATAATGTGAGGTCTGATTTTTTACAATGGGAGCACGATTTTACGGAAGTTATATTTTCACAACGGACTTGGTGTGAGTTTGGGTGCCTTGAAATTAAAGCGCGAGACTCGACTAATTTCATCAAAAAAGGGGGAGCAGTGGATGAAATGCAGCCCTTTAAACTTGGATTGCTGTCCACATATTTGCATAATTCGCTGTCTGCTTGCCACAGAAACATTGCATTGCGATGCAGTCTTTTGTGTGTGGTTATTTACTAAAGCAGATGAGGTGAAGCTCAGTAATCAGGCTGTCGATGGCACAGTTTGCTATATTTATACCACCGCTCTCCGGCAGACTGCCACCTCCTTCGGACTGGGGAGGAAAAAACTCCCTATTCCCAATGTTGTGAATTCCAGTGGCTTAAGAAGTTCCTCTGATAGTGGCCTGTTGTGCCGTCAATTTAGCTTGTCCTCTTTCCTTCTGTCTTCTGGAGGCTGTCCCAGTATGAGCACAGTTTAGCCACACCTGCTAAAGGCTCTGTGCGTGTCATAACTTCCTGTGTTTCTGGCCTGAGCCTTGGTAAGCTACCGCATGGCCATTGATGAGTGTGAAAATAGGCCTGCCAGCTATAATGTTGGCTAATTCTGATTAGTATTCAAATTGCACCTCGGGCAGGATAATGTTGGTTAGTGTTTGGACAGCAACAGTAATTTTAAATGGCCTTAATTCCTGCACATTTGCTCATATTGAAGTGCTGCTGGCTGTTGGCTTTAATTCATACACATTTACATTCATCCGGAGTGAAGTTTGTTGGGATCAGGCATTTGTATCATTGGTCACATACTTGTGGACCTCACTGTAGATGTGTAGAAAGAATTGCATTTTATTTAGGCTATACAAAATCAAATGTAAAGGCTTGCTTTTGTGTGTCCTGCGCCATCCCGAGCATTGTGTTTGTTTGGACAGGTACTTCTAGTTTTTTGTTTTTTTTTTGTACTGCGGGGGAATTTGATAGCTTAATGATATTGGGGTTGTTTTAATATTTCCAGCTCATTTCCTGGATGTAAAAGGCCTCATTTGCTTTGGCTGTGGAGTGAAGCAGAAATGTTTTATGTTGGAACTGAAAGACGAAAAGAGTCTCATGTACTTGATGTAAATGTAGGCTCAACATTGTACGCAGCCTATTTTTGGTGTTTTTTTTCCTGGATTGATGATCTTTGATACGTAGCTTCTCTCTCTCTCCCTGCCTACATCATCTAACTCTCCTTATTTTCACTTCTCTTCCATATCCGCCATCTCTCCCTCTCTTTGTGTCAGTTTCTCGTAAGTACATCCCCATGCATTGAGTGCTGTAGGCTGGTTACTAGCCCCTCAAGTCCTGTTCTCTTTTTAAGGCTTTGCTGTGAGCACACTGACTGTGTGTGTGCGTAATATCTAAGCGAGTTTAGACTGCCTTTTGACAAGCTTGTGTGTGCTACACATAATCTTAGTTACACTGATCTCTCACATCTTGTATTTTATTCTACGTGATTTTCTTGCCGTTGATTGCTTGCTCGCACACAGCATTGTTTATCTGCTGTTAGCCGCTCACGAACACTGCTGTTTTAGCGTTGTTTTAGTGATGCATCTGCTACGTAAACCAGTCGTAGTTCTGCCTTCTCTTGATGGTTGTCCTGCTACTCCCTTTTGCTTTTCTGGGCTGCAGCCCTTTATTTTGTGGCAGACTGATCTGCCTCTGCTCATGCTGTGTGTAAATTCTCATTCCAGCTATTCCCTCAATTGAAGTGTGACGTTTTCTGCTAACCTGTCACTGCCTCAAGAGTCCATATGATCTGTGCTTATTCACTTTTGTTGTGGACTATACGTGCGAATGATGAAACCTGGAATATTGCTCAAATCCACCAGTTTTGAAATATCTTGCGTTGAATATCCAGTGTTGAAGTTTATTACAAGCACTAGAATGTTCAAAGTACTGATGAGTTTATGTGATCACTGTGTGTTGTTGAGGGACAATACTGCCAACCTCCTCGCACCTGTTGTCACATTACAATACTGCTTGACCCTGTATTTCATGGTTGTGAGATGGTTAGGGTTGTGTGTATTTGGTTACAATTATGAGAATGTTGCAGCAGTTGTGCTTTTATGGTTTGCTTTTGGGTGTGGGTGTTGTGAGATTTACCTTTGAGGTTTTAAGAGTGAGGTTGTGTTCATAAGATTGATTGTGGTTGTGATATTACGGTTGTAGTTGTTGGATTTTGGATGTGGTTGTTAGAGAAAAGCTATATTTATGCTGTGCTTTTGATAATACAGTTTTAATATTATGGCTGTTTGTAAGAACACAGTTTTGATGTTACAATGGCATTTGTAAGGTTGCAGTTGTGTTGGTTATGGTTGCGGTTGTGTTTGTAAGGTTGCAGTTGTGTTTGTTATGGTTGCGGTTGTGTTTGTTATGGTTGCGGTTGTGTTAGTAGTATCTCCCCAACAACGATAGTTGGGAGATACTATGGTTTTGTTCCGGGGCCACCGCCGCGCCCGCAGAGATTTTCTGTTCCGGGCTCTGGAAGCCACAATTATTACAGGAATTTTTTCTCATTTTGCACAAGCGAAGATATTTATTTGACAATGCTCAAGACCGATTTTCGGCAATTTTGGACGTCCAATATGGCTGCCGGCGGCCATTTTGTCCGAAATTTGGGGATCGGGGAAATACATGACTCGGTCCCTGTGGCGACCGAGTTATATAGTTTAGATTGTGGTTGTGTTGGCTTAGTTTACAGTCATGTTGGTTAAGGTAGCGAGTGTGTTGGTTAAGGTTACGGGTGCGTTTGTAAGGTTGCAATAGCGTCCATTATGGTTGCAGTTGTGTTCATAAGGTAGCGGTTGTGTTGGTTAAGGTTATGGTAGTGTTTGTGGGGTTGCAGTTCTGACTGTTAACGATACGGTCCTATTAGTAGGGTTGGTCTTGTTCGATAAGGTTGCAGTCCTTTTCTTAAGGGGTGATCTGGGGTTAAATGGAAAATGACACCAGGAAACAACTCAGAATTAATCTAAAGAGGTATATGTAATAACCACCAAAAAAGATACAAGTTGGCATTTTTCTGTTTATGCGGTTGCCATGGTAACCGAGCAAGCTCATTAAATATGCAGAAAACTTCTGGCACCAATTCCTCTTTAACTCTATGATAGAATTCAGTTTTTCTTTCATCATTTAAAAGCCATTGCTTATCCGAATGCAATGACATAGCCATTCTTTGCCCAATTTATCAGTTTTGTGATTTTGGGGCATTTTACTCAAATTTTGAAATTATTTTACGCAGAATCTGACGAATACTCAAAATATTCAAAGTATGTACCAGATAGGGAAATTTTGCCTATGTCATTGCATTTCTAATGAAGTAAAGTACCTGCAGCCCAAATTTCATTGATTTTCAGTGATAAAAAAAAGTTATGGATGCCACAAACATGAGAAACGTGGAAGAAGTAATACCTTAGGAAATCAATGGAAAATGCATTAGACCGCATTGAAAAGTTGAGTTCAGTCTTAGTCTGTGGCTTACACCCATTTTTCAGACTGTATTATCTGATTATTCAAATGTTTATCACTTTCCTGGAGCAAAAAGCATAAATTTCATCATCACAGTTGCTTTTAAATCATGATTTTATGGCAAAATTCAGTTTTTAATCCTTGTAGCAATTGGTGATTATTAAAGGTGGGTTATCATAGAATATTTTTGTTAAAAAAAAAATTTCTGGAAAAATAATCAAATTTTGCCCATTTAACCCCAGATCACTCCTTAAGGTTGCAGTTATGTTTGTGCGGTTGCGGTCGTTTTGGTTAAGATTGCAGGTGAGTTGGTTAAGGTCACTGTTGCGTTAGAAATGCAGTGTCTGGTAGGGATGCAGTCCTGTTCGTGCCGCCGAGGTCATATCCATTAAGGTTGCAGTTGTGTTGATTAAGGTCGCAGTCATGTTTGTGAGGTTATGGTTGTGGTCGTGTCCATTAAGGTTGCAGTCATGTTTGTAAGGTCGTAGTCGTGTTTGTAAGGTTGCGATCATTTTAGTGAAAGTTGCGATGAGGTTACAGTCGCATTTTTAAGATTGCAGTCATGTTGGTTGATGTTGCGGTATGTTGGGGAAGATTGTGGTCCTGTTTCTAAGGTTTCGCTCTTGTTGGTGTCCGTTGCGGTCATGTTTGTAAGGTTGCGGTCATGTTTATGCAGTTGCGGTTGTGTTGGTTCAAGTTGTGTTCATGTTTGTGAAAGTGACTGTTGTGATGTTACAGTTTGACATGCTGGAGATGGACCGCCTGGAGAGGAAGCTGGTGAACCTGCCACTTCTGCAGGACCCCTCGTCCTATATCCCCGACACGGTGGACCTGACAGAAGACGCGCTCGCCCGCGAGTACTGGCTCTACTGCTTCGAGGAGGCTCTGGATGGGGTGAGAGCACATTGCTCCTGTGTGTGTGTGTGTGTCTGTGTGTGCGCACGTATGTGTGCATGTGACGTGTGTGTGCGTGTCTGAGTGTCTATTACCCCTTTTCCACCAAAAAGAACCTGGTGCTAGTGCCATGCTGGTGCTAGTGCCAGTGCTTAGTTGGTTCAAACCACGCACCTCCTCAGAACCCGTTTGCTTTTCCATCGCCAAGGAGCCAAATCAGAGCCACGCGATTACGTCACCGTATAATGCCAGTACGTCACTGTGTAAGTCCCTGCTTACCCAGCAACGCTCGCGCCATACGGAGGTCCCCTCCAACTTATTTTGGACCTCGGAGGATGACCACAGTGCCAGGGAGCACTGGGTCTCTTCCTCAGACAACTGCTGCTTAGCCCTCTCCTTTTTTGTTTGTTTAAAAACTAGTGGCGTCACGATACGCCGATACAGTATCATATCGTGATACAAGTCCTCCGGTACGATGCATTGATTCGGAGGACATGTATCGGGATGCACAAGGCTTTTTAAAATAGCCCACATATTTTTTTTTAATCCAGAAATTGCAACAGTTTCTATCGCTTTAAATTAAAATGTAGTGACTTGCCTCATATTCCACGTGGTTGCATCGCTCCAAGTGCTATTTGTTGAAGTGTTGTTTCAACTTGTTTGAGTTTAAGTTTCCAGACTTCAAGTTAACTACTAATGATGAGTAGTTTGCAATATGACTGTTTCTTGTAGTGAATAGTAGTGGAGACCTATTCAGCTTTTATCAATTTTTTTTAATTGAAGACATTGACTTGAACAGTAAACACACAGTGGTACCTAAAGGTAAACTAACTGTATTCCTTTGTTTAAATAAACTTCAAAAGCCTTGTCTTGGGAAATCTTTCAGTGTTGCTGCTTACTTGTAAGTAGAAAGAAAATCAGCAGTAAAATAATTTGTAGTGTATCGGGATACGTATTGTATCGTGACCCCACCGTATCGGTACACCTCTGTTGAAAACAAAAGCAGACTTCACTCGCTCGGCTGCTGTTTTAACCCCTTCAGTGCGGGAACCTTGTACACTCTTATGAAAATAAATACTCTGTGCAGACGGAAGCCTTGTATACTAGTGGGCTTGCCAAGCTCGCTACGGCTTGATTTATTTAGCAACGAAACTGCGAGCGGCTGGAATTATTTTCTGTCGCTGTTCGGGTATAGGACCATATGTGACAGGCTATTTGGATGGGAAATAGACATCTTATTTATGCGTGGATACTTGAACATTCAGTTTTACTGATTTCCACTGAGTGCTATACTTAAAGTCCTAACAAGCGAAAATACCACAGCACTTTCAAAGTCCCATTTTGGGGCTTACCATGGGGCATGGGATGAGCAGAGTTTGCATACTTTTATTCCTCATCGCGCACGTTTGTCGCAGATGTAAACTTTGAGGCAGAGTCGACCTTTGTATTTGTATAATGTCTCGTCGATTGAAATGTTTTGGTGGGGAGCAAAAACATTCTTGCAATTCTGCAGCATAGAATCCAGTACCGGCTTTATTTTCTTTCAAAATAGTCATGGATATGCATCTGATTCGATTACAAACCAATGTTTAAAAAAAATTTAAAACTTGATACAAGTCAGATCCAATTACAAACCAATGTTTTTTTTCTAAAAAAAATAGGCATTTCTTCAGAGCGAATTCCCTTGTAAACTTCCCGACTTGACTGCGGTCATAATAAGACACTTGTTATCAAGGTTCCTGGCATTTGCAAAGATAAATTATCCTACGAGTTCATAAGTGCCCCGTCCGAGATTGTGCTGCTCGAGAAAATAAACCCGGCTTGATAGAAGGGAGAGGTCATAATATTACCGCACCGCCCCTGACGTAATCGGTGCTTGGCTCTAGACCAGCAAGGAGTTGGTGCTTGCTCTGGCACCAGTTTTGCGAGCCAGGAGCTGGCGTTTAGATTGTGGAAAAGCAAAGAACTGATGCCAAGTCAGGCTCTGCCTCCGAACTAGCACTGGAACCAGCTCGGTGGAAAAGGGGTATACGAGTGTATTAGTGCAGACCAGTCACCTACCGCAGATTTGCCCTGCCTCTCTTTTACCATCCGCAATGCCTGATAATTCAGTAGGATGGCATGTTTAAGGTCATGGGACTGTGGCATAATTTTATAAAGGGCTGTAAAATTCCTAAAGGTTCACCCCACATGGAATGTCCTTAAAAACTGAAGTATGGACTCTCTGCATATTGTCTCCTTAGGAGGTTAAACTTGCAGGAATTGCTGGCCCTCAATATTGTGCTGCTGTCTGAACCCCTCACTGTGTGTGTGTGTGCATGGATTTTTTTTTTTTTTTTTGTCTCATTTGTGTGTTGCCTTGGGGGGTTGTGGAAGTTAATAGACCCTTTCGGTTTAAGGACGTGAAAAAGCAAGATTTGGAGTGCGCATGCTTTTTGCATACTATGTGGGGCAGAAGATGCACAAATCGAATTGAAAACGTGGGGAAGTATACGTTCTTTCACTTTCCCCATGGCAAAAGGCAGCTTACAGCGTGGATTCGGACTATAAACAGGAATAATATTTGTTAAGGAACATTCTAGGGTGTGCAGCGTCCATTTTGTGTCCGTATAGCGAGATTAAGAATTCTGTATTCAACCTACGCCAATATCGATTGCTGTGTTGGGTACGCAGAGAAACATGAGGATATGTAAACACGTCAGGCATACGTCCAGTTAAGGAAATTTAGAGTTCACTTTCAAGTGCTGCTATCCATGTAAGTAGCATATTGTTAACGGCGGCTGCCATGTCGCTGATGACATGCCGGGTTGCTAGGGCAGGCGCAGCATATGCATTCGCAATATTAAATATTAATGTTAAATTCTAAACCCCCTTCTCACTGATAAAAACTCCATAAAATATTTTGGCGCCCCCCTTTTAACATCGTTCTGGCAAATAAAAAGCCGGAAAAAAATTTGGATACAAATTTCTTTCCCCTTACAATGTAGCTAGACTATAAGCTCTTCTCCTACAAACTGAAAGCATTGACTTCCTCAGCGCAACGGAGACTTCAGAGACTTATCAGTGAGATACTGTCAAGGCAAGTCCTTGACGTTGTTATTTTCAGCACAGATGAAAATTCAATCAAATGTGTAGCATTCAGTCAAACAGTAATGATATGGCCTTGTAGCCTGTTTTACTTGTGTACCTGCGCACTTATCCATGTTGAGAGGCAATTAGGATAATGTGTGTTTGCCGGATGTTTTATGAAATGCGAATTTGTCGCAAGAACACTGTAGCCATCAGCTGACTTATGGACCCAATCATAGTGGTGTAAATGACATTATTTCACGTCTGCAAAACTAACTAGCAAACAAATTCAACTTTGTTGGCTATATAGCAAGTAATTATCAAATTGAAATCACAAGGAAACCAAATAATTATTGCAAGCAGCAAAATGAAAACCACACCTACACTTAGCTCTGAGGGGCTAAGTTCTATAATGTTAGCCCCTCAGAGCTGACCTAGACTGTAAACATCGTACGGCACCAACATTCCCCTCTGGCTTGATATTTGTTTGCCTAGAGTTTAACATCTACTTAACATCGTATATAGCCTATAGGATCGAACAAAGCCAGTCCCTTTTCAAAATATGGATACAAAAACTGGACACTACAACAACAATAACAGCTTGAAACAACAACAGATGAAATAATTCTTAGTCAATTAGTGGGCCAACTTAAATAATTTAATATCAACCAGTACTTATCGAGGCTATCAACTTTCATGCATTTGGCTTGAGTTTAAATGACATATTCACGTTCCCCTGCTGTAGTCAGAAATTATTCAGTCAGCACGTTTATTAGAGATTCTCAGGTGGAATTGAAGTCCTTGCGCATTGAAGTTTATCAGTTTCACATGCCTTATGGTGGATTTCGCCACTAGTAATATGGAAATCAATTATGATTCCGGACTTCTCGCGCTTTTCTTCACTCGGGTTGGAAGCAATGGAATTGCATAAAAATTTTTCAAATGGTCTTATTTCATTTAAACAATTTGAATGATCGTGAAACACACGCATTGCGTTGATTGAATAATTGCTGACTACAGCACGGGAACGTGAATGAAGCACTAAATCTCACGCCGAATGCGTGAAAGTTGAGAGCCCTGAATTTCTCTGATCAGATCGCTCTTTCCTTTTAGCTTGTGTCTGTGTGAGATCCTTTCGTTTGTAGGGAAACAGACAGAGCGAAGTCGGGCCAGCAGCTGACAGAATGAGTACTGCAGACTCTAGTGTGATCATTCGGGAAAAAGTTCTTCTGATTTATAGCTCGAATCCACGCCTGTCGTTGTCTCTTGCCACGGGAACACAAAAAACCTTATGCCCCAGTCTTCATGATACCATTTTGTGCACCCCACCCACGGAACAAGTAGCCACTATCGTTCCTTTTGCCCCACATCAGCTCTATTGGGCATGCGCGTGTGGACTTCTGGCCTTAAACCAAACTCGTCTGTTGTCCCTTCATGTCAATACTGACTGAGTATTTCTTAATTTGGTGATCTGTTCAGTCCTGGCTAATGCTATTACACAGAGTCCACTGCCAGCCTTTGTGATGCCGTGAGTGTGTGTTGTATTCACAAAAAGTGAAAAGGGCCACGGCTGGTTTGCTTTGGAAGTCATTAATATGTGCCAGGTTCAATGGGTGTTAAGTAGGCTGAGCCTGGTCAGCTTTTGTAAAGTCATTAGTATGTACCAAGTCAACAAGTTCACTGCTGGTCTAGTGGCCTGTGCCTGGCCAGCTGTTGTGATGTCATTAGCGTGTAGCATGTTCGTTGTCCACAGGTGGTGAAGCGGGCCGTGGCTAGCCAGCCGGACATCCCCCAGGCTGCCGAGCGAGCAGAGAAGTTCCGGCAGAAATACAGGCACAAACTGCAGACCTTACGCCAGCAGCCATTGTGAGTGATCTCTGCCATTGGCTGTCTCTCAGACCCCTCCCATGTGCTCCACTAATCAGCTTTCGTGTAGTTGTCGTTTCCATTACAGTGGTCTTGTAGTGTGTTGGAAGCCCTGACCTACCTTCTCGGTGGCTGACTGTTAGCATGTCGGCTAACTTAAGAGTGCTGCCCCCGTCATCTTCTCTGTTTTTTGTCTTTGCTGATGTAGTTCTCCTTTTCTCTTAGTGCCTATGGGTCCCTCACTGTCAGAAGTTTGTTAGACACGAGGGAACACTGTCTAAACGAGTTCAACTTTCCTGACCCCTACTCGAAGGTTTGAAATGATTCAGTCCTCTTCCATGTGGTGCCATACCCCCTCTTTCGCTCTCTGTTTGCTGAATGTGAATGTTTGAGATGTTGTCTGCAAGATGGGTGTCTCGTGAACTCCATATGCCTTTATCAGTGTTTGAAATAAGCGGTTATCCGGCTGTCTAGACAACCTGAAATAGATCCGGACAACCTAAACTGCTCACGAGGTTGTCCATTGGACAACCAAATATCCGGGCGGGTTTATTAAGTTGAATTTGTCAATTTTATTTACTTCCCTCTGCAATGGACTCAACCATTTTGGTCATACGTAAGGCCTACTGCGCGGTACTTCCACGCATCTCGCACAGGCGAGAACGTGAGTCTTTTTTTTTTTTTTTTTTTTTTTTTAATAAAAGTGCTGTGGCAAGCAACGACGTAGAGATAGACCGAGGCGCACACTTCAATTCAGGCTTGGGTGATCTAGCCGAGGAAAACTCATGGCACGAGCCAGATGTAACCGCAAACAATCTAAGGGAATGTAGATTTGAAAATGTGACAATAAGCGTCTTCCTTTGAGGTGAATTTTATGTTCTTATATTATAAGCATTAACATATTCTATGCATATTCAGACATCAATCAAAATTACTGCTGTGAGTGCGGCGGTTGGCTCTCTTTTAGCATGAAACTCCACTGCTCTTTGACACTGAGAGGTAAGTTATCTGAATTTGTACAGCCTGATATACAATTTCATAAGTATTCATTTATAATCGCTAGTCTAACATCCCTAGGAAGTTGGAATCTTTAGATTGCGTTTTGGCTCCGTTGTTGTCAAGTACATGCAGTCTGTATATCTCTCACTCGTCCCAAGCCATGCCGGATAGGTCGGCTCTGTTCTTGCTAGTGATGTAGCGAGCTAATGCCGAGTCTGACAAGAAAGGGAAATGCAGTGTCATGAAGACTGGTCTTTGCCTGAGATTTTGATGGAAGACGGGGCTCAGAAATATTAAATAGGCTAAACGGCATGCTAGTGAACCGAGCTATTGAGTTTGCAGGAGAGTGGTTTTGGTTAACAGTTGTTTAGCTTGGCAGGAGAATTTATCATTTTATATTTTATTGCATTGTTCTGAATATCACCTGTACAATAAATTGAAGCATTATTTAGCGTTTTTCAGCTTAATGTGCGTGTATGCGTGTAATTTTTTTTTTTTTTTTTTTGATAGTACACGGGACAACTAAAAATTCTTGCGGACAACCTGATTTTTTTCCTTATTTCGAACTCTGATTATGTCTCTTGCTATATTAATTGAAGCACTTAATTATTCTCATAACTTGCTCCAGCTGGTTTTGTGGGTCTAAGTGGGCTTCTTAATTGGATCTGCATGGATCTGCATTTATGATGAGCGCGGCCATTCTTACCAAGTCACATGATTCCACAATGAGAAGTGACGCCACATGCTGTAAACAACCGGCCAGGGCAACAAATGTTCTGCTAAACTGTTATGATCGCAATAAATCAAAAAAGCGTATTGCATGATTTCATATTGTGACACTGTCATGTTAGTCACAAAACACTGTCGCCATTGCACTTACTCCACAAGAGACGTCATTTTCGCCCCGCTGTCTTAGGTTTTTTCTAGTTTCTATTCGGGATCCAGCAGTATAGTAAGATTACGGTAGTACAATGTGCACTTCGCTCTACTGCCTGTGAGCCAGAAACTGTGCACCAGATAATCAGATCTAAAATGCATCAACGGGCAGTTTACGGTGAATAAACAGAAAATTCTGGGTTCAGGCAACACTGACGAAAGTTAGTCATGGCTTATTAGCATACACTGTCCTCATTGTAATAATGCAGAGCTTTCTCATGCGGTGCTTTTCCCAAGAGGACATTTGCTTACTACGTTACCAACCTACATAGTTCGTCCATTCAGTCAATGATTCCAGTGATGCAAGTTAGCGTGAAAGTGTGTGACTTGTTACAGTGTATCAAATTGAAGTAGCTCAGTACAAACATAAAACTCGCAACAAACGCAAAATTTTCTCAACTCGTTTCATATTACACGCTTACTCGTGAAGATCCCCGGGGTAGGCTACCGTACCACACAGCGAGTTTGTGTCATTTGTCATGCATGTTTGTATGTCAGTCATGCAGATATAGGCGAGGTCTGTGTGTAGGAAATCAAACTTACCCGCATTCTTTTGAGGCAGGCGATTTGTATTAATAGCCGGATATCGCAAAAAAGACGCGTAATGTTTAAGTATTATCATCACAATGCATAATGCATGAATGCAATACTGATGAAAATGTCAGCCAAAACAAAGGCAGAGAGACGGGATAATGTCACTATTTACTGCACCCCTAGCTGTATTTCCTCAAAAATACCGTCTGCTAGAAGTGTCATGGCACGTTCCGTAAACTTCTAAACAATTCAAAAGGATGACCCCACATGAAAAATTTCCTACACATGAATGATTTTGTGTATTTATGCAGCTATTGAGTGTGACTTGCTGTACTATGGTGATGTCCCTTTAAGTATTTTGGTCTGCTCTTTGTGCTGTAAGAACAGAGGTGTAAATACAGAAATGTAAAGTCCGAAGTTAAGATGGTTAAAGTCCTTCCATGTGTTTGAACTCAGTTGGCAATGCACACAGCTAGTTGGCTTCACTAGTTATTTGTAGCTCTTGGCGAAAATATTGAGTGAATACAGGTGGTAGGTACAAAGCATTGAGATGGGGTTTTTATGTTGCTAACCTGAATTTTGCACCTGGGGTTTGGAGATTCCAGGAACTGTGTGCTATGACCATTTCCTCTCTCTGAGCAGATTAAACAGAAGGAGAACGACATGGCACTGAAGTACTTCCAGAGGGTGGTGCGGTCGCTGGAGAAGCTGAGCTGGGAGCAGAGGCAGTTTGCGCTGATCAAGGGGCTCCTGGCTGGAAACGTGTTCGACTGGGGGGCCAAAGCAGTGTCTGAGTGAGTGCGCCAATGTACGCCCGCGAAGACTGTGCTCAGAGCGGTTACCCATTTGAAGAGAGTGCTTTCTGGAATGTTCTTTTATACTTTTTAAATGTTAGTGGCCATGTTCGGACTCGCCTACTACTTGCTACTCTATTAAAAGAAATAGAAAATTGTATAGAATAGTGAAGTGATGACGTCACATCTATTTAGCCTCTAGTGTCGGAAATAAAATCCTAATGGAAATCTATAATGGGGTTAGGACACTTTCTGGCATTGCTCGTACTCCTATTAATTGTATGAGCTGGCTCGCTCTGAGATTAGCCTACGGGGTACATGGATGCAAATGATCGCATCAAATTCGTTGTTCATTGCCAAAAATGATATGCTTTTGCGCTTGTAGTCCAGTTTGTAGTCCTTTATTGCGAACTACATATCCTCTTCACAAGCGATTAACTACCTCGTGATTTTTTTTTCCCAGCCAATGGGGAACCACAGTTTCAGCTACACAGCGGGCCACTATCAGCTAGCTAGCTACACGCCTAGAAATTAATGGATAATGGTGAATAGCTGTTATTTCGCCATTTAGCTAGCTAGCTAGCATTTAAGTGCAACAAATATGACTAGCTACTACCTAGCTAGTTTTTTAGTTAGCTAATTACACCTTGTACACATGGCTAAATCGATACAAAACAGTAAATGGTTAGTTTCCCATCACTTAATGTTATTTAGCAAGCTAGTTAGTCTGATTATTCACCAAATATAACTAGCTAAGCTAGTGAAATAGCTTGCTAGCTAGTTTGTTAGCCTAGCTAGCGAGCTAGTTAAGTCAGTAAAAACAGTGAATTGCTATTATTTGGCTCCTTAGCTAGCATTGAGCCGCAGGCATTTCACTAGCTGGCATTTACGTTGACCAATATGACGTTAGCCAACTACCAAAGTCTGTACACTAGCTGCACACATGTCACTTAATTGCATGATATGGTTATTGTCTCTCACTAGCTACTACGCTGTATACTGAATGGAGTAGCACGTAGTATCCAGCATATACTGGTGCTTTATGCAGTACATATTAAGCAGATAGCTCTGCGATTCTGCGCACAGCATCTGTTCTGTTCACTACCTGTAGTGATTATGATATTAGCATTAGAAGGTTCTGGTAAAAACCTTGCAGTTGCGTATTTGTGACATTAAACTCGAAATTTTGCAGCCTATAGCCCAGTGGCTAGCACGTTTGACTGAAACTCAGAAGATTGGTGGTTCAAGGTTAGCCACACAGCTTCAGCCCTGTTTAGTCTATTCATCTGGTAGTTGCTTTAGACATGGTCAATAAATGAAATTAAATGGATAAAGATAGTCCACAGAAACAGGGCTAGGTGATCCACTCAGAATTTAACCTATAAAATACACTGTCCCTGCACTCTTTACAGTTGAGGACAGTCTTATCTGTACTTTTTTCTGTTCAATATGTGCATTTTAGTACTGCAGTGTTAATATTAAAGCACTAATGCACATATGTTCATCTGCAGATTTGGGTTATTTCTTTGGAATGATGTTTAAAGTGCACAAAACTTAATGTGACCGTCTTAATGTTCTAGTGTGCTGGAGTCTGACCCTGAATTCGGCTTTGAAGAAGCTAAACGACAGCTGCAAGGTGAGAGATGTTTGTTTTCTCTCATGATAGCATTTGGCTTTTACATGGTATATCTGTTCTGCTGCACTGTGAGCAAGCATGAAAATGCAGTTCTTATTGCCTCTGATACATTATTAGAAGTCTTGGTTCTTAACTTGAATCCTGATGGACATACACAGTCATATCTCAACCAGTTATTTAGTGGTTATACTGTCATGTTTGTGGCGCTCAGTCCTAAATAGGAAGGGCCATAGTGATGCAGCCATTCGTCTCTGCCTGGTACTTCACTAATGCTGTTGATTCAATCAAACTGAAGATCATCAATAAGTGTACAGCTGGGTGTCTCGGCACTGTGTTAAAGCAATAGCCAGAACTCGGACTGGCACTTTTTGGGTTAGAATCAACACCACTGCTCTAGCCTCTGGGTAAGACTTTGGGCTGTTTGCATCATTATAGATCTAATGTTTCCTGTGTAGCACGCCCATGGCTAGTGGACTGCTTTGACCAATGGATTGAAAGACTAAAGGTATGAACTTGTATTTCCCCCATTTATACAGTACATGTTACTTGCTGTCAAGCTGGTGTTAGGCCGTTAGTCTGGCAGTTAAAAAAGAACTTATGGAAGAACTTAATTTACTGTCGTAAATCTCTCATCAAAATGAAAATATAAAATAAAATTAGAACATTGGCGTAGAGACTAATTTGGCAAGGTATGACTAACTGTATTCTTTTGTTAGTATTTGGTCAGTGACACAATTTTAAAGGATAATGTACACTCCCTTTGGGAGAATGCCCAGATGTTTTCACTGTCCGCTTTAATTTGAGGGTAATAACATCTTTGAGTGAACCTTGTGGCAATGAACCGCCCTTCAGAATTGTGTTTGCTATCCAAATACGTATGAGCTTTTCTGTGCTGGTCTTGTTCAGGCTCAAAGCCCCAAACAGGTAGCTTAGTTCAGTTAGTCTTTTTAAGTTTTCAAATGTAATCTTAGTTAGAGTGCTACTGTTGTTTGTGCCGGAGATGTGATTAAATATTGTGCTTACTGGAGATGTGATTGAATATTGTTCTTACTGGAGATGTGATTGAATATTGTTCTTACTGGAGATGTGATTGAATATTGTGCTTACTGGAGATGTGATTGAATATTGTGCTTACTGGAGATGTGATTGAATATTGTTCTTACTGGAGATGTGATTGAATATTGTGCTTACTGGCTTTCTCTTGCAGGGCCCCCCTCACACATGTGCATTGTTTTTCGTAGATAATAGTGGGATAGACATCATTCTGGGAGTCTTCCCATTTGTTAGAGAGCTCCTCTGCCGGGGGACAGAGGTAAGAGGGTTTTTTTCTTTCAGTTCTCGCTCGGTTCATTCCCCCAGCGTCGCCGTGTTTTTCCACCTCAGACCCCTGTCATGATGGAGGTTTTGCCCCAGCTCCTGGTGTTAACGAAGCTCCCACAAAGCCAATGGGCCATTTTATCTGCATTATCTCCTGGCGAATCTCAACAAATCCTAATGACACACTACTAATCTTAGAACTGTGCCTCTGTCTGTGCGTGTCTGTCCATGTAAATGGTTTGGTATTTATCTGAATGAATCACATTATTTATCTCATTTCTAACATGCGTATAATCTGTAGATGTATTCAAGAATGTTTTCACTTCACACAAGACGCATGGAGCATTCACTGCGCTTTAACTGAATGAATTCTGAATGAGTGGCTGGCGAGTGTAGTGCGTTGGGAATTTTCAGCCGATGTCTCGCCCTCCCAGGTTGTACTGGCCAGCAACTCGGGCCCGGCCCTAAATGATGTCACCAACAGCGAACTGCAGATTTTAACGCAAAGAATTGCCGCTATGGATCCCGTCATTCAGTAAGCCTTCTTTTTTGGTGTTTGTTTTTATTCCTGGGCCTTGCAGGTTTTCAATAGGAGCAAGAAAGACAGTTAAACATATTTTTTCTGCTCTGCAGTACTGCCACTCAAGAAGATCGGCTGACCCTGGTACAGAGTGGGTCCAGTTCTCCATGTTTAGATTTGAGGTGAGTTCATTCTGTGTTGAATCCTCATCAATCCTGCTCTGTGTTCGACCATTCAGCTCGCCCGCTGCATGATGTTCATCATGGAAATGACTGACAAATTAAAGGGGATCGATTATGCTGTTATTTCCCAAGTTACAATTTTCTTGGATGTCCAAAAGGGAGGTGTAGACTTTTTAGCCAGAAGAAGACATAAAAATTACTGTGATTTCTAGGCAATATGATTTCTGTCTTTTTCTAACTGTCTGAAAAAAGGCTGTTTTGAGCGGGCTTCCATGAAATGAGCTCTGTTCTGATTTGCCAGCAAACATGGTCACAGGCTTGGTACATCAACAGTGTCCGACGATGTCATAATTCCATGGCTATTGGCAAGTACACATGAATGAATAAGTAGCTAGCTAACTTGCTATTAAACTACGCATTGAGTATGGGAAAGTAACATCTGCCGGCTAAGTGTGGATGGTAGTTATCTTCACAAAGAGGTGTGGAATGCAGTTGCCATAAAACTATCTACATTTGGTTTTCAGTCTGTAACATTAAGAATGGCCTGTAGCTAGCATCTGCATGGTTGGAACAGTTGGCTAACATTCCAGTTATTGTAGATAATGCGCTGCTCTTCCACATCTGAATTTCATTAAAACAATCACCCATTCCGTCTGTTCCTATCAATGTGTCTTGTACATTGCCTCTGACTAAACTAGCTGTGGTTTCTAAATTCATAGTAAATTTACTAGGTTGCTTGCTAGCTAATAAACTACGTAATGATTTTAGATGGTTATGTGTGCACGCCAGCTAGCTAAGTAATTTTGAGAGCTAGCCATATTGACAACCATACTTATTTAACTAATGTTAAATTTTGAGTTCAGCTTAAATGTTAACAGAAGTTGGAAACACTTACCCAGCTGACTACAAATTCCCTGTGAAAACAAATCGAAGCCACAGCTTTTTTGTATCTTCTGAAAAGCATAATGGGTCCCCTTTAGTATGAATTTCTTTGCCTTTCCTGCACTGTACTGACCAAAGTTTGAAGTGTAAAGTTGTCAGACATAAAGTGGATGGCACACTTGTAGGTTTTTGTGGTTTGAAGCTGGTATGTGGCCATCAAAAAAAAAAAAAAAAACACTGCTCTTCTGTCATCTGAGGCAGGGAGCTGATGCTGTGATGTGCGCTGGTCTTTGTGGCTAACAGCCACAAGGTCTGGCTGTGGGTGGAGATGCTTAATCATGCCAGCAGGTCTAGTGCTGTGGGTGGGACATAATGCCAGCAGGTCTAGTGCTGTGGGTGGAGATACTCAATAATGCCAGCAGGTTCAGTGCTGTGGGTGGAGATACTCAATAATGCCAGCAGGTCCAGTGCTGTGGGTGGAGATACTCAATAATGCCAGCAGGTTCAGCGCTGTGGGTGGAGATACTCAATAATGCCAGCAGGTTCAGCGCTGTGGGTGGAGATACTCAATAATGCCAGCAGGTTCAGTGCTGTGGGTGGAGATACTCAATAATGCCAGCAGGTCCAGTGCTGTGGGTGGAGATACTCAATAATGCCAGCAGGTTCAGTGCTGTGGGTGGAGATACTCAATAATATCAGCAGGTTCAGTGCTGTGGGTGGAGATACTCAATAATGCCAGCAGGTTCAGCCAGCAGGTTCAGTGCTGTGGGTGGAGATACTCAATAATGCCAGCAGGTTCAGTGCTGTGGGTGGAGATACTCAATAATGCCAGCAGGTTCAGTGCTGTGGGTGGAGATACTCAATAATGCCAGCAGGTTCAGTGCTGTGGGTGGAGATACTCAATAATGCCAGCAGGTTCAGCACTGTGGGTGGAGATACTCAATAATGCCAGCAGGTCCAGTGCTGTGGGTGGGTGGAGATGCTGTGGGTGGACTCAATAATGCCAGCAGGTTCAGCGCCAGTGGTTCAGTGTGGGATACTCAATAATGCCAGCAGGTCCAGCGCTGTGGGTGGAGATACTCAATAATGCCAGCAGGTTCAGCGCTGTGGGTGGAGATACTCAATAATGCCAGCAGGTTCAGTGCTGTGGGTGGAGATACTCAATAATGCCAGCAGGTTCAGCGCTGTGGGTGGAGATACTCAATAATGCCAGCAGGTCCAGTGCTGTGGGTGGAGATACTCAATAATGCCAGCAGGTCCAGTGCTGTGGGTGGAGATACTCAGACTAATGACAGAATAATTCTCACAAGCCTGATTGTGACATTGGAAGGGGAGCCCAATCTGAATAGCCTGCCGAATGCCGTGTTTTCTGGATAAAGGCAGCTCCCAAAAATTGTCTCATTTCTGCAACCCCAGTTCCGAAATAGTTGGGACAAAGTGTAAATTGTGAATAAAATTGAAATGCAATGACTTTCAAATCACACCAGCCAGTAGTTTATTCACAATAGAACAGAGTTGACATAGCAAATGTTGAAACTGAGAAATTTTACAATTTTATCCACAAAATGAACTCATTTCAAAGTTGATGGCTGCTCTTTGAGTGAAGAGTGTCACTGCCATACCCGCAGCATTCAGAGATGGTTATTCTATGGATATATGGATTATTCGCAATTACTCCACCAAATCAAAGCCTGGTCGGCCAGCAGGCTATCAACCAAAAAATCAGCCAGCCGACTAAATGGGGTCAGCCCTTCTAATGACCATCTACAATGAAGCAGAAGAGCACCTGTTGTAGAGGTAACGGAATTAAGCCAGCTCAAACGTATTTCCACGAGGACAAAAATACGTAAAAGTGAGAATTTCTAAAAATTAATTTTAATCAGTATCATTTTAGATAAAGCTTGACTGAAGCATATGGCATCGTATAGCGACATTAATCTTATTGTCAAAACGGTGCCAATTTTGCAGCCCAACATGTATGGAGCTGCACTTTCTGGTCTTCTCCCAGGCGGTCTGGAAAGAATAGTTGTTCAAGGACACACATTTTGTGCATTATAATGGTCAAAAACGTAATTGTCTCACTAGAAAAGATAAAGCTATAACGAAGCATGGCATATATTTTTGGGGATAGCCAGCTGTCAGCATAAGGACAATTTCATTCAAGTATTATTGCATTCCTTATTAGTCGGAAAAAAAAAATTCAGGTGCCAGCTGGAGCCAAAAAAAATCACCTTAAAAATCTCATAATAGGGGCGCCCCGGTGGCTCATCGGTCTAAGTGCGCGTACCATAAAAGGCTGTGTCCTTCTCGCAGCGACCTGGGTTCGATTCTGGCTCAGGTCATTTGCTGCATGTCTTCCCCCATTCTTCTCCCCAACCTTCCTGTCTCTCTACACTGTATAACTATCAAATAAAGGAAAATTCCCAAAAAAATAATCTTAAGAAAAAATCTCATAATACAGGAGTTTCCGGGAGCTGCGTCCCGTGGACCCCCACCAGAGCGCTGCCCCTCGACCCCGCTTGGGGTCTGTGCAGCCCCAAGGCCCCCGACACATATGTGTTGGACTTCTCAAAATTTTGTAATGCCATACCTGGTGCACTGAACAGGTTCGGCTGTGTTCAGGGTGGAAGAAAATGGGGAAACCTCCCTCCCTCCCTCCCTCCCTCAAAAAAAAACCCCAGAAAAACTGCAGATAGACTGTTTAAGGGTCTGCCATTCCCTTCCCCTGCAGTCGCCTGGACAAAGTTTTAGCCACGGTGGTGCGCGAGAGACACACGGACCTGGTGATCATCGAGGGCATGGGCCGCGCCATCCACACCAACTACTACGCCACCCTATCCTGCGAGAGCCTGAAGCTGGCCGTCATCAAGAACTCCTGGCTCGCTGAGCGGCTGGGAGGCAAGATATTCAGCGTGGTCTTCAAGTACGAGCAGCCGTCCCAAAGCAACCAAGACGGGCACCGGTGATCTCACCCACCCCCACCTGAGAGCACTGTGCTGGGACTGGGTCGGAAGGGTGTGTGTGTGTGTGTGTGTGTGTGTGTGTTTTTGGACTTGGTAGGAGCGGGGAGGAGTAGAGGTTTGGGTCGATATCTCGGCCAGGTTTGATTTATGAGCGCGTTTGCCCTCGCCGTCGTAATGAATGTGCTTTGCATTGATTATTCCTCAAAAAATTTTTTAGCTGAACTCAGTGTGAGGGGGATGTTTATCCTTGAGTTCACAATGACTTTCCAAAACATTTAATTTTGTGCTGAGATCTGGCGTTACAGATATTTCTAGGAGCTTAGAAGAGAATCCTGGCGTTTTTGGACGGACCATTTATTTATATTTGACTATATCCCTCTCATTGGCTGGAGAGTCAGTCTTCCCTGTTAAGTTTCAAAACGATGACCTGACTCCTCCTGCTGGCTGCCACGGCAACAGGTACGCTGGCCGCATAGTCGATCGCACATCTTGAGTACAGCGGTCATTCCCAGTGTGAGGGCAGCGTCATTCCAAAAGCACCGTCGTGATTTATTGCAGGAAACCTTGGACACCTTTTCTTGGCTTTCTGTTTTTAATTTGTCTCCAAGTTCCTCATTGTTCCTGATTTTGAGCTTTGGTAATGTCACCAGGGCCTTTGGAGTCTGATGTTGTAACCTGTGTGTGAATTCATTGTGTCACCAAACAGCAGCCTCTGAGAAGTAGCTGTCCACTTTTAATTGCATTAAGAGGTATTAAGCAACTCCATCCAAATTTTATTGAAGGCACCTGTTCACATGTTGAGTCTTGCACTTCTGTGCTCAACACAATATTTAGGACAAGTGGATCCATCCCTGCAGTCTCTTATCATTAATAGAATGAAGGGAAGGTTTTGGTCATTTATGTTGGGTAAACGGACACTGTGTGTAAAATCAATGTGAGATGGTAATTAGCTTTCCATCAGAACTAAGTCAAGCACTTTCACTGTCAAATTGTCCACGTGCCTTGTGGTTGTGTAGTGTTACATAAGCCATTTCAGTGTAGGTTTCGATCTCCATTGAAGTATCAGGGAATGTATGAATGACATTATTCAGCACAAGACATTACGCTTCTGTTCTGGTCACAGCTGTAGTGTTTTAACCTGTCCGTGTTCAATAATTGCCCCAGCTAAATGTTTTTCCCCTTTTATTTTCACTTTCTGGGTTGATTTTTATGATGAGATGACCGTTTTTTCAGTATTATTACTTGCTTAAGAGAGGGTTATTGAATGCATTGGGCAGGTAAGAGTCATGTTTCTTAATGGAAGCAGACAACTAAATCACTAGCAAGTTGCGTGAACTCTTGTGATCACTAGGTGTCACTATTGTATTATAAAAACTTAATCTGTAGATAGTCATTTTTAATTGCAATGCATTTATTTCTTGTGACTGAATGTGTTTTTGCCTCTGTGGTTTCACAATAATCAAGTTTAAGCTGATATTTTTTGATTATAATCCTGGTGTCAACTGCTGAACTTATGCCATTTATTTGTGCTTTCAGCTAAACAGCGTGATTGTCTAACTCTTGATACACCTAATATGGACCTCAAGTCCAAATCCAGCCCTGGTTTTCTTTTCTCCCCTGCTAATGAACTGAATGATTACAGGAGCGCCTCTGATTGGCCAGGCAAAGGGAGGGTGGAAAACCAGTAGTTCTCTGCCATAAAGGACTGGGAGTTAATGATCTCTTGTCTGAAATTGAAGTTTAAAGTTTTTTAATAAGAAAAGTGATGTTTCTGCCAAAAATAAAATCTTTGGCTTTGTCTTTGAATCATCATAATGGCGACCTCTTCAACAGAGTGCTGTGCAAGGCGATATAGTGCTGTATTTTTTATTACATTTATTTTAATTTTTTAATTATTTTTTGCTATGCACCCGCTGCTGTTTGCTGGCAATGGTGATCAGTTCACCCGTCTTCACATGCTGTCACTCAATGATCAAACCTCGCCCTCATCCCGTGGGCATTCACCAGCTGTGTGTGGGCGGGGCCGGGTACCGATGTACATTTCCATGAGTCTGCAGTGAGAATATTTCAGAGCCCCCTGCCAGTGCAAAGTCCAGAGGTACTTCATTAGGAAGAAGAACAAGTTACTAAATAACATTTCAGCTTGTTGGGAACCAAGAACTGGAAGTCAAGTAGTTGACAAAATCTTTAGTGACTGTGAGGCAGGGGGCATGTATTAACACATAATCTGTGACAAATGCACTATCTTTGGGATAATTGGCTGAATTATGAAAAACTTGTATCAGATCCCCCCCGCCTTGTGAGTTCAGTTGCATTTTGCGTATATGAGGAGGTCGTTAGTGCTTTAACTTCCATAATTCCGTCTCTGGCTAATGAACCCCAACAAGAGCACAGGAGCAACAAAACTCGAGCCTGACCAACGCTGGTGCTAATGTCTTTATTTTTCAGCTGTGACTGCTTTGTATTTCCTGAGGGCTTAACTCAGTATGATTCTGTATAACCACCGGAGTATATTTGTATGTATGTATAAATAATGTAAATATATGTGATTCATTTGCATATCCTGAAAAATGTTTATTTTGAAGTAAGAGAAAATTCAGTGTTGTGTGAATAAAATATGACTGTGTTTCCTTGACAATCACTTGCGATGAAATGTCAAATATATTTTGAAATGTTTTCACTCATAAGAAGTGCTGCTCTTGTTTATTCATTCCACCCCACACCCCCTACACCACCAAATATATTGCAAAATCAGCCTCCATTGCACCAAGTTCCCTCTGGTCAATGTGTCAGTGTGTTCTGGAGTATGAACTATGTTTGAAACCTTCTGGGCCAGAGTGATGAACTATTTCATCGACACTGGTTTTTTAGTGTTAGTGTTGATTGGGTTGAGGCTAGGGGACCAAGGGTCAATAGCCTTTTCTCCCGCTCATGGCAGATTTATGTTGTAGTGGTCTGTGTCCCTCCTTGCTGGGACTCAGTGTCACTGCTATGGGGCAAACGCAAGCTGAAGGCAGTTGGTTGCATTGGAAGTGGCTTTTTGTCTGTGTGTGTGTGTGTGTGTGTGTGTGTGTGTGTGTTCGTGCATGCATATGTGGAAATGCGAGTGTTATTGGTCTTGTATGTTTTGAGTATATGTTTGCAGTCGTGTGTGTGTGCGTGCATGCGTGCATGTGCCCCTATGTTTCAGTATGTGTATACACATTTGGCTATGCGTGTAAGGGGAGAGCATATTGAGGCTGCAGCGTTTAGGGTCCTGAGGGACCTTTACGCTGATGCCAAGATCAGCGGGGCCACTAGGGCACAGACGGTAAGGCTAACATTAGCGAGGCTTGTAGGCCCTTTGGGGTGGTACTAATGTCCGTGGGATCTGTTGTACTCTGAGTGTGAGCGTAACCTGTGCCTGTAACAACAAGATGGTGATGCGAACTTAAGTGTTGTCTGTAGTACACAGACGGTGAGGCCAGCATTAGCAAGGCTTGTTCGTCCCAAATGATGATGCTGCTGTCTGCGGGATTTGCTGATTTCTGACGGTACGACTAAAATTAGTGGGGCATAGGACCCAAACATTGAGGCTAACATTGATGGGGTGTGTAGGACCTAATCAGTGAGGCTTACATTAGCAGAACCTGAGGTACTTGAATGGTGTGGCTGAAATGAATGGGGCTTGCAAGCCCTGTTTCGGGATTCTAATGATTGTGGGATCTGCTGTCCTGACAGTGAAGCTGATATTAGCCGTGCCTGCTGAACCCACATGTTAAGGCTAACATTGGCAGGGCTTGTGGGCCCTGGATAGTGATGCTAAAGTTAGCAGGGTCTCGGGGACACAAACAGTGAGGCGAACATTAGCGGAAATTGTGGGCCCTTGATGGTGACACTGTAGGTAGCCAGGCCGCTAGGATGTAGACAGTGAAGAGAACATTAGCGGGAATTGTGGGCCCTATATTGTGACGCTAAAGTTAGCAGGGCCTCTTGGACACAGACGGCGAGGCAAACATTAGCGGGGCCTGTGGAATATCGGGCCTCATGCTGCCTTCAAAGCCGGTAGTTGCCTGGGGCGGGGTTTGGGAGTAATGAGAGGGAAAGAGTGTCTCAGCAGCGTAGCTGTGTCTGGTGCTGATAATGTGCTGGGACAGGCGGGGGGTCCGTTCCTGCTGCAGGGCTCCCTCCCCTGCCAAACAACAGAAAAGTTTTTGACTCTGCAGCCCCAAAATGTGCTCTGTGCGTCTTGGGTAAGTCAGGTAAGTGTACTAATTTTAAAGTGCTCACTCTTTCCACTGTAGACCAAACCAATGAATGCTCTAGAATGGTCTTTCCCAACCCTGCTCCTAGAGCACCCCTGCCCTGCACATTTGAGAGACTCCCTAGATGTAACACACCCAACAAGAGGCTCCTCAGAGCCTGTACTTGGGCCGGGTCTAGGCCTGGGCCAATCACGAAACGCACATGAGCAGGACAGTCGCGACCCTGGGGAAAAAAAAAAAAAAAAAAAAAAGAACAGAGCCGAAACTTATTAATTAGCTGATTGATGGAGTACTTGAGGTGACCTGGGTGTCAGATCAGGAAGGACGTATTAAACGTGCTGTACCGAGTTGGTAAAAGCTGCTGTACAGCACTGGTCACCAACCTTGTTTCTGATAACCAACCCTATTCTGACACACCTGATTCAAGCTCAATGCAAGTATCTGGGTGTTTGATGACGAGTGCTTTTGATAGGGTTCGAGTGATAACTTACGAGATGGTAGAACTCCAGGAATAGGGTTGGTAATTAATGCTTTTGAGCAATTTGTGCCACATTGCTGACTGTGATGTGAGGCTGTGGTTTCTTTAAAACTTTGTAGATGCCAGATTGGGTCCTGCTCTGGGAGTGGAATGTGAAAACATGATCGGGCCCTATTGCAGAAGAGTGCTAATGCCCTCTTCATTGGTTTTCTGCCTGGACGTGTATTCACCCTTTACCTCCTCAGTGTGAAATGCGTGCCAGGCCCCTCCTTCTGAAGGCTGTTTCAGCCAGTTAGCAACTTCTTATGGGTCCCTCACAAAAAGCTCTGCACTACAAAAACTGTAAGGTAACATTCTGTTACAAAGAAAAGTTGTAGGACTCTGATTTAACTTCAGTCATCACTCCAACTGTCTTCAGGTTCAGACTGATTTTCCCTGCATGACAAGTCAGATTAATCCTCTGTATGGACAGAAGAAACGCCAATGTTGCATTGAGTCTTCTCAGCTGTAAATCCTCTGGCAAGAACCTTTTAAAGTTGCAATGTATCTGATTTGCTGTCAAGTATGTTTTCCGCCATTTTGATCACTAAATATGTTGGGCAAAAATCATGAAATTTTTGAGTGTAGCTTTGCCATATGATTATACAAATGTGATCTTTTAGGCTTGTTGTGATATTTTTTTTTTTTTTTTAAGATTAGCAACCAAATGTGATCAAACTTATGGGAATGACACACTTGGGAATACAAGGGCATCCATGAGGGTGCCATATGGCACTCTTCGGAGGTAAAGGGTTAAACGGTTTCTGGAGTATGCTCTGAAGTGAAGTCTGCCTATAAAAATCCTACTATACATGTCAAAGCATAACTATATTTAATCTACAAATGGCACAGGCTGTCTGCGGATGTGGATGCAATATTTTTATTTTTTTTTTTTTTAAATAGCCCAGGCAATTGGATTTAAAAATAATGAATATGAGGTTGAACATGACATTTCTTAAATTGTTGGCATTTGCATCCAAGACATGGCAACCAAGAGGGAATTGCCACATTTTCTATACAAAAGCACTATCCAAATACATGTGTTATGTATAATGCCAGCACTGTAGATGAAAGATCCTCGGGGCATAATCGCTGTAAACTATGTAATCTGACATCCCTCTTTATGTTTGGATAATCACAATTCACTGCGTGCAGTGGTGGGCTAATGACTGAGAATATAACGCGTAGATGTGAAACGTGTATATTACTTGATATGCTTGGATGAACAATGATAAAATGCAGAATGTCTGTTTTCAGTGGGTCGTCACACAAGCCACCGTAGACTTGCTTGCCTGTAATTACAGACTGCCTCTGTCGACTAGACATCTGCAATGATGGAGAACAAAGCTGTGTAAAACCCAAGTGAATGGCAGCCTGGCTGTTGATGTGTTATTTAAGCTCTGTGATTGTGTATTTTGCAGTCATTGTTTCCCCTGGCTTTCATAAATATGCATGCCTGAATGTGGCCTTGTCATGGTTATTTTATAGGCGGGTCCAGATGCATTTTAATGCCTTTAATTTTTCAAAAGGGAAACTATTTTTTGCAGCTCTTTTTTTTGAGTTTGCATTGTTTAACATCAAGTCTGCGCTTGCCTTCTTGTTTAATGAGATTTTTAATGTGAAGAGGCACTTTTATGAAGTTGGCACATTGTTACATTTCCTAATTTAAGATGGAAGATGAATGCAGCAAGACTGTAATTATAAAAAGGCTTCATTCACGCTTGTGCCTGAGTTATGAGCTGCCTTAGGTTTGAGTCCTTTGTTGGGGGGTGTCCATTTTGTCGGCTCCTTCATTAAAATTCCAAAGCCAGTGTCTTTTGCAACCTGTATCTCTTGAAGCTGTTGTCCTTACCTGACCAGTGCTCTTCTCAAGGAGGCTGCCTGTCAGCTCAAAATGTTTTGTGTGTCTGTTAATTAGATCCCGTTAGAGTAGCTGTGGATACTGTGATGACTGTTTAAGATGGGTATGGGTACCTTTGAAACTCTAGTAGAAATTAAATTATTGCTGAGTAAATATAATTTTCCTGGAACAGTTGTCCCATATATCCATCATGTGACAGCAAAGCCTCTTGGGCTCAGTGATGGCTGATGCCATTGTTTTATCAATAACAGACTTGCATAGCACAGACACCCTAGGCTACGGATACTGAAATACGGATACTGTCTTATCAGACATGGCATTAGCTAGCTATATGGCCAGCAACATAGCCAACCCATTTGACATGGCTTATAACAAATGAGGAGAGCGATATTAAGGGTAAATGTTCTTGAAAACATCGTAACCCAAAACACCCGCTTCATATTGGTATGTATGTCCATATCTAATCATTTTTGGATGACTAGATACTGTTGAAAAAAATAGTAGCAATACTGTTTGCTAAAAATAGCAAAATACATCAAAAAATGTGAATAAAGTGCAGATATATTTTTAATAGCCTTCAATTCCATACTTCAAATGTGGTGGAAACATTACACACTTAATTCCGAGTCAAAGCATTGACAACTTTGATCAAGTCTGTGTTATTCTTTTACAGGAAGCAAAGAAAAGGAATATTGATCTGTTCAAATAATACCAGTGTCAACAATTTTCTCTTCAAACTCAAATACTAAATTTAACTCACGATTTAACTTTCAGTTCTCTGAACTAATATTTAATTGCATAACCATTGTTTTTGATAACTGCTGCGCATCTGCGTTGCATCGAGTCAACCAACTTCTGGCACCTTGAAACAGGTATTTCATCCCAGGATGAATAAGCTGCATTCCACTGTTCCTGTGAATTTTTGGGTTTTCCTTCAGAAAATGCATTTTTAATGTCACCCCACAGGTTTTCAATGGGGTTGAGATCAGGGGGATTGAGCTGGCCTCTCCATCAACTCCTGTTTTTCTGGTTTCAAGATGTTGCTCGCTTACTCGTGTGTTTGGGGTTGTTGTCTTGTTGAAACACCTATTTCAGGGGCGTTTCCTCTTCGGCATATGGCAACATAATCTCTTCAAGTATTTTGATGTATTCAAACAAGATGTTGCTCGCCTTACTCCTGTGTTTGAGGTTGTTGTCTTGTTGAAACACCTATTTCAGGGCAATGATCCATAATCCCTGGTGTATGATAAATAGGCCCAACACCATCGATTGAAAAACATGCCCATATCATGATTTTTTGCACCACCATGCTTAACTGTCTTCACAATGTCCTTGAATTCAGTACACGGGAGTTGTCTGACATACTGCCGACGACCACTAGACCTGAAAAAGAACAATTTTACTGTCATCAGTCCGCAGAATATTAGCCATTTCTCTTTGGGCCAATCAATGTGTTTTAACTGATTTTGAGTGTAGTTGAGAACAAAATGAAGGCAAAGTTTGAAAATGGTTGCAAGGACGTGATGACCTTGGGCCTGAAGGATGTATCTGGACATAGTTCCACTGACCCCCTGTCTTCACTGGTGGACATCCAAGTGGGATGTACAGACAAGGCACAGAGGTCATTGGTCCTTCTAGCCAATGCCAGGGTGAAGTGATGCACTGTACTGGGTGACAGCATCTCTAGCTCTGGATTCTAGACTGTCCAATACCATCTGAAGGTCCAATTGAGGAACAACACTTTGAGAGGGAAGCCTCAGCCAATGCTTCCCTCCCTGGAGGTTGATGGGGCATGTGCAGTCTGAATCACATAAACCACTATGGCCAGGAGGATACCCAAGCTACTCAATTTCACCCCGTCAACCTCCAGAATGTGAGGCGTCCTCTCGGAATTCAGACCCTGTGGAGCAACTGTGTCATCACTTGCAAAGGTAGGAAGACATACAGCTGGTCGCAGGCCAGACCTTGTGAGCAGGTTGGCCATTGGTCGTCTGAACTGTTGCCAAGTCTAAGCAAATATGTCCAGGGACTCGGTTAAGGCGCCGCATTTGCGGAGCAGCAGTGACTACTACGCTGCGGGTTCGATCCCCGGTCGTGTCAACCAGCAGTGGTAGGCAGCTTTTTCAGAACAGCGCACGATTGGCTAAAGCACTGTAGGGTTGCAAATTGGGAAGGGACTGCTGCGAAGGGAAATTAAAAATGATTGCCTTGTTTGTTGCTCAAGCGCCTCCTGTTGGCCAGCCGGGCGCTCGTCGGTGATATTCTGATCTTGCTCATGTTCGGGTATCCTCCACCCTCGTTCTGACCTGCGATAGTTTCAACCAATGAGTGTAAAGATGCAGGGGCTGACAGGTGCATGCTTCGGAGGAGAGCCGCGAACTGTCTCTCTCTCCTGAGCTGGCAACAGGGGGTTGCATACGAACAAGATAGTTCTCGGATTGGGCATTCCAGATTTGGGTGGGATTGGAGATGCCAAATTTATTTAAAAACAAGTGGTGCCAGGCACAACAAACCCCACCCCTCGCACATACTTTCACCTACTTGTACGAAATTCAGTTGGGATCTATTCTGGGTCAGTGGCAATCCCTATACCGAATTTGGGGTGAATCTGGCCATTAGTTTTGCCGCTAGAGTGTTAACAAACACAGAAACAAACCGAACCAAAAACAATACCCCTTGCCCTCACCCTTCAGGTGGGTTGGGGTAATAAATAAATAAATAAATAAATATGTCCAGAGAGGGGCTTCACTCCTTCTCGAGTGGACCCCGCATGGGCATCCTATCCACCCCAGTGTTGAGGGACTCTGGGACATGGTGACCCCTCAGGGAGGAGACACTACTAGCACTTAAAAACCAAGAAAGTGCACCTTTTTGAGAAATTCCCACAAAAACTTAGAATACACCGAGGTTTACTGAAGATTTGAGGCCAACTCTGTTAACCTTGGAAAAATTTTACCGAGGTATCCCGAAGTCTCTCCAGTTTACTTAAGTTTGGACAACACCTCAGTAAACCTCGGTTAAATTTTCCCGAGACACACCGAGGATTGTCTGGCCCACTGAAGCTCAGAGACCACATCACCATGCCTTGGGAAAATTTCACCGAGATAGACCAAAGTTTGTCTGCTTGGCCTATGATCACACCAGAACAAAGGGAGGCGTGAAGACAGTCAAAACACATGCCTCATTAAAGACCTCCCTCCAGCACTGCAGTCCAAACACCAATTAATTATGCAAATGACCAGTACTGCCTGTTCAACGAGGTGCAGTGTAATTAAGCCAGGCCCTAGATGCTGTCTGGATGAAGTACAGGCTTAAAGTACTTGTCCATTCCAAAGTTCCCCAATACGAAATTTGCCGAATTTTCAGCGATAATTTGTTCTGTGAATTTTCCTGAATTTTTTTCGGCTACCAAATTTTTAATGGAAAACTATCCGAAAATTTTTTTGGTCACCGAAAAATTTTCAGATGTATGAAAAAACATGAATATTTGCCGAATTTCATGGGAACTTTGGAATGGTCAGTACTTTAGTTCAGCCTGCTGTGTCTGTGCTGCATACAGGAACTGGCAAAGGGCAGACCACCACCATTGAGAACAACAAAAACACTTGTTCAGTATTTGGTGTTGGTGGACTGTGAGATGGTGGGCTGTGACTGTGAATTAATGTGCATTCATGTTGTGGATATACTGAATCAGTGGCTAAATGGCTAAATTTTGAATGGACTTCCATGATCTCTCACTGTATGTGTGTGATTATGTGCTTAATTTTCCCCCCTTTGCCCACCCACACTTTTCTTACTCTCGATTTTCACTTTCTCTCAAGGTGCCCTCTTTTAAAAATTACATTATGCATCTGATTTGTTTGTAAATTGGTACTTTTGCAGATTGAATATATTCTGAATACTGAACATGTGCTTTTGTTGTTCTTACTATAATGGTGGTGGTTTGCCCTTTGCCAGTTCCTGTATGCAGCACAGACACAGCAGGCTGAACTAAGCCTGTACTTCATCTGGACTGCATCTAGGGCCTGGCTTAATTACACTGTAACCTTGTTGAACAGGCAGTACTGGTAATTTGCATAATTAATTGGTGTTTGGACTGCAGTACTGGTGGGGAGGTCTTTAATGAGGCATGTGTTTTGACTGTCTTCACACCTCCCCTTTGTTCTGGTGTGAGCATAGGCCTAGCAGACAAACTTCGGTCTACCTAGGTGAAATTTTCCCGAGGAATACCAATGTGGTCTCTGAACTACAGTGGGCCAGACAATCCTCGATGTGTCTCAGGAAAATCTAACTGAGGTTTTTGAGGTGTTGTCCAAACTCAAGTAAACCGGACAGACTTCGGGATACCTCGGTAACATTTTTCCGAGGTTTACAGAGTTGGCCTCAAATCTTCAGTAAAACTCAGTGTATTCTAAGTTTCTGTAGGAATTTCTTGGAAAAAGGTGCACTTTCTTGGTTTTTAGGTGCTAGGAGTCAGAGCTGGTGAATCTGCTCAGATCAGGATAGATACCACAATCCCATGCAGAGCCAGGGATCTGACATTACTCATCTGAGAGAGGCTACCACTGTAGTGTTGTTTCACCTTGCCATGATGCGCCTCCTGCTCAGGTGCAAGGCAAAATAGTTCAACACCTTCTGTACTGCTGTGAGCTCCAGCGCGTCAATGTGGCTAGGGATGCTCGACCGCATACCTCCCACACTGGCCTTGCCGAATGTCTGACCTCAACTGCTCCTCACGGATGCAGCCAGGTGAGTCACCGAGCAACAATTCTTTCCACACCTGTACTGGAACGTGGAACTCGCACTGCTTGTCCTTACTTTGGTGGAACTAGTGCAGCAACTTCAGGCGCACAACTGAGTAGGCAGCTTTAATATTACATTTCTCTGACAGACATGCAGTCATGGCATGGGTGTCCGAGAGCAGCCTGAGGTACAGCATCTGTTGGCTCGCCTGCTAAGTGCTCATGCTGGGGTTGATGGCAAAGCCCAGCTGCATGATAAGCTGAATGACCAATGCTGTGTGGGCTTTCACCCTCTGAGTGAATGTGGCAAGAATCAACCAGTTTTTCATGTTGGTCAAGACTCTCACGCCTTTCTCCCTGAATGGCACCAGCACCATCTCATCACACTTGGAGAACATGCACAGGGCCAGAGACTATCTAAATGGGAGGCAGGAGTATTTCTAGCTCCGTTGTTCCACAGCAAAGAGCATGTACTTCCTGTTACTTGGCCAAATTTGGATGTACGCATTGGTCAGGTTTATGAATGTCACCTTGTCCCTTAGCCGGATGTCCCCAAAAGTTGTTTGACCATCAGCATCCAAAAAGGTGTCTGCGCAATGTAGCCATTCAGCACTCGCAGGTCCAGTATGGGTCTCATGCCCTTCAATTTCTCAGGCACTAAGAAATATGGGGAGAATAAGCCTGTCCAAACGTCTCAGAGGGGAACTGCTGATATGGTTCCTTTTCAGAGAAGTACGTTAATTTTTTTTCCCCTATGACCGGCCTCTTGGTGGGGAGGGGGAGAGGTCTGAATTATGCCTCTTAAAAGAGAGGCTTAGCCACAACATTCTCATGCATAGCCCTTCCACAAAGTTTTGTCCTGCCAGCCAGAGAGAGGGTCGCAGTGCCAGACTCATGTTAGGTGACAGACTATGAGTGGCTGGGCATTGGCTTCTGCGAGGAGAGCTGGAACGGGACCCAGCCATCCCAAACCACTGTTCCAAGAAGGAGCATACAGCAGGCCTTGAGAAGTGGCTAGGGTTAAAGTAGACATGTATTGATTAGAAACTTCATTAAAAAAAATTGTTGCTTTTGGTATCATCTGAAAGGGCATGCAATACTCTCTCAAACTATCAACTTTTTTCACCCGGAGGTGAAATAGAGAAATGGTGGAATAGAGAATTTGTGGATGTAAAACGGGCTTTTAGCAACCCCCAATATCGCCCTTGAACAGCACTGAGAATCCGGCCAAGACGGTGACGTTACTTGTGCGACCAGTTGTGACACATAGGCTATCGTATGTGTATTTTACACGGCAAGCAAGATGTCGAAATTCACTAAAAATGTCAGAATTTTTGCTTGACATGGACATAGAAGTCAAAGAGGATGATTCTAGTGCAAGTTCAACAGCTAGCGACAGTGTTGATGATGATGCAGAGGTAGCAGAAATGGAAAATGAGGAAGAAATCTGTGACATTACAGATGCAGCTGAATGTTATCAGCTACCGCAAGGTTATTTAGGATTTTTAGTGTTAAGCTCACACCTCCAATGTCACATGCAAACACAGAAGTGGCTGAGCCATCATGGTGGCTGTCTGTGCTAGCTTGTGTACACCTTGCTTGGGCTGTACACAGCAAGCAGTGGTGGCAAATAGCCATCCAACGAGACAGTAATGTATGAGCGGCAAGCTGGGAGCATGGGTTTTTGCCTGTAAAGTGTAGATTGAGGGAAAGTGGAAATGCACACAGGCATTCCTTTGTTCCAACTCAAAGAAGAAGCAACTAATTTAACTAACAGCAGGCAAGTTTCACTTGGAACACTGCCTGGCTGTCATTTTGTTTTGATGGCCATCCCGTGTTTTTGCCTTTGATGTTACGGGAATAGTTTGCACATGGCTCCTATCGCCGACATCACATGTAAACCTGGAAGTCACCTAGCTGTTATGGCAGTTAGCAGTGTTAACAGAGCTGACCATCCTGAAGGAGGTGGCTGGAGGGGTTTACCAGAGCTAGGGAGCATGAGGGGTTTGCACATGATGTTGAGGCCAAAAGAGAGCAGGTCTCAGGCACTGCCATTGCTTAGTGCCCACTCAAAGAAGAAACACTCACTTTAGCAGGCTGAGAGCTAGTTCGCCTGAAATACTATCCGGCTGCTGTAGTATTTTCTGGTCTGGCTGTTATCACCATCTTGGACTGAACCATGATGATGACTGGGATAGTTTGCGCACATCTCCCACCAGAAATGTCCCCGCTGTAATGGCAGCTACCACTGCTAACGGTGCTCGAGGGGTTAGAGATTCAACCTAATGCTGCTAACTCAGTGGGGTGACTTAGGAATTTGAGGGTGGGCCCTATGCCTCTGCAACAACACCAGCCTCCTTTTATGGGTTGGGATGGCGCTATTAGCAGTAACCACCATATGAGCAGCCCTCCTTGCCTGCGCATGCCTGGCTTGGGTTGTGCGTAGCAGGGAATGGCAGCATTTAGCTACCATGTGAGATTTGAATAGTCTATTAGCTGTAAATGGGAAGAGTGAGGGCTCAGCTCGTGATGTGGGGGCAGAGAAAGAGGGGATATCATGCACCGCCTTCCCTTTATTTGCTTTACGTAGGGAGGAGGAGTATTTCCTCCAACCCAGCTGAGGCGCCTCGCGTAGCTAAATGCACTAATATCTGAAACAACTTGTGTGAATGAGTGTATAGTGCTAGGAGAAATCTTGCAGAGGCTATTTAAAAGTTGATATAAAAAGAGTGCTGTTTTCTCTGGCTAGAAGGAGTGGCACGAACAGGCTGGACACCATCTTGGGACTGACGACATGAGGGCTAGACCTCTGATGAGGCTGGGCAAGGAGGCCTGCAGTGAAAATCTCAGATGGAGTCTGAAAGGGCAGTGGAGGCGGCAGTGGGGTTTCCATCCTGTTGGTGTCTGAGTTGAATAGGCATTGGAGGTCATCCTGAGTGAGCGGCAGGCTATCAGGGGGTCGTTGTCTTGAAGAGGGATGCAGGGTTTTCCTCCTTAAAGACATGGTTCTCATCCTCCTGGTCCTAGTTGACCTACAGCTTGGACAGAGTCATCGTGCCCTCCCCTGTTGGCACTGGCACTTTGTATGCTGTCATATATTTCTGAGTGTGGGTCTCAGCTAAATTTGTCTATTGGTGCGAAGTGAAAGCCAAGCTGCTGATTAGTCCTATACCCTACCTCACAGGCGAATCAAGAATTAGCCATACTCTATCATTTCTTTTGACACTAACTGTATCCGCTTAGTCTGTGAGGAAAATGCAGGACTAGTTGCGTGTGTTGAATGCAAACGGCCTATTATTTCAGTTGTTTTGGATGCGCTCTTCTAATGAATTTAGGAATAGAGCCAAAATCAGAACAAAGGATTGTAATTCCTTTTGTTCGGAGGAGTAAGGATTGTAAAATCGGTAAATGCAATTAGGCCCGAACGAAGCGGCGCGCGCTCCCCGCCTGTACTTGCCGTACAGACGGGTTGATTTATTGCCTCCCGCTTGCTTCCCTAGAGACGATAGGGTGGAGTTGGTCGCTACCGCAGCATCGCAGCAAAGACGGTGCATGGGCCTTTGAGGAAGCCAACAAAAGTTATGGGAACAAAATTTGGCTACTTGTTATTTTCGATAGTGGCGGAAGAGAAACAGGAACTTGTTTTACAAGGCCGTTTCGAAGCTCAGGCCAAATTATAATGCATTTGGTGATCCCTGCTGTCCGATTCTGCGGTCTATTTATATGATTTTGAAAACGTTTCTATCCAATGAACGAACGTTCTGACAGTTCCTGTTAAATGTATACTGAGCAACAAAAGAAATGCAAGTTAATGCAAGAGTGGCCGGAAACCAAGTATGCGTGTACAGCAATTATAATTAATATCTTATTTATGCACATTTACGCTCATTTCTCCAAACATTTCTTTGTTTTGCGGTCACTTCAACTAGGTGATCATGCGAGTACATTAATTAACTTGCATTTCTTTTGTTGCTCAGTATATTAAATGCCATTCTCCCAAAATTACTCTCCCATTTTCCGTTAAGCCGCAGGCCTATCCTCGCTGAAATCAAACTTTTCTTACAAAAATTGTTGAAATTTTTCTTATGTTCATATTCTCATGCTTAATGCAAACATGGTACGACCTTTGATATGTTATTACGACCAACATTTCTTCACTTCACACTCCATATTCTTCATCACAAAAAAATAGTCATTTCAAAAAACTGCCATTTCCCTTAGAGCTATTGAAAATTGATATGATCCCGTCAGTGTCACGTAACGGGGTCTTATTCGCATGGCTGGCCTGTCAGTTGGATAGAGGAGGACGATAGGTTGTAGTTTAAAATAGTTTGTGCCCTTTCCATATTTTATGTGTATATAATTATTTCATAACACACATGACAGTCTCAATTATCTATCTTTTGCTGGAATAACACCACAGTAGTATACGTACAAGAGCTTTGTCTATGCGTGCGTGTACAACTGGTTTCTTTTGTTCGCTGTCCCAAGCAGTTCCACAGCCACCCCCCTCCCCGGCTCCACGGGGATTGTCGCTGACATCAGTCCCCATCAAACACGCGCATCGTTGTAGCTTGCACGGAGATTGGCCCCTTTAATAAACCAGTTAACACTCCGAGCGCGCTTACTCACTCATCACCACGAGACTCTCTGCTCAGTCAAACTCAGAATCTGGCATTAAAAATACAAACCTGACGAATAACACCGGCGGCGATAACGGATTGGAGAACTAGGGTAAGGAAACATCGCTCATTTTAACGGCATTTTGTTGTGATTATTCAGTGGTTATAACCGGAAATCGCTACTTGCGTGATGGAGAATCTTAGAAACCTTTCTGCGCAAGTTTTCCATGAGTAAATCCTTACGAAGACTGCTATAATAAGCTTGTTTCACAAAGGTGCACGCTTTCTATTTCTACATGTTTGAAAACGTGCTATCGATGTTGCCATGAAGTGGGATGCAAAATTGATTAACAAGGTAATTACGCATCTGAGTTCATCTTCGTAGCATGTCCGGCTGGTCATCATCAGATGTTCTTTTCGATACCGAGAACAAGAGGCATCCATAAAACTTGAACGATATAGGCTATGTATTTATTTGGATGTGAATCAAGGATGGGAGAATGGAAATTTAGAAATGACCGCCGAAACGCTTTGGCCATCTCATAGCCATTAAGGCTTGTCAGTTTCCACTGTCCAAATCTGCGGTCATGCATGACAACACCTAACTATTAGCATAAAATGACACTTATGGTGTATTACAGATAAAGGATGCGAAAACGTCGCATCTTATTTTATCATTCAAGCAGGCAAAAGCTGACCCACAAAAGCTGTGGTGCGTCTAGTTCGTTTTTAAGAGTAATTTATTTTATAAGTGTCTTTATGATCAACCAAGCAGCGTTTTCGGAGTTAAAAAAGATATAGTCTGATTGCGTACTCGTCTATGCATACAAACCCCTTCAGGCGTCTTTCCATTCCATAAAATGTGTCTGCAGTGTTACTTGAAAACATTTAATGGCTTCAAATTTTTAATCAATTATCAATGAATCCATACTTGGCAAAATGGCAAAAAGATAGATCCATTTCTCTTATTCACCAGATATTGGCTATATTTGCGGAAAATGTTCGGGCGCAACATTTCATTAAGTAATAAATGGTTTATAAAATTTCCCTGAATGAGCCCCCGTCTTTTTCACATTAAAATGCAGCTGATCGTTCTATTGACCCATTTTCATGTGATTAATTGGGCAGATATGTTTTTCCACGAAGCAACACCGGTCTACTTTATCAATGAAATATAATTGCTGTAAATTAATTTTCTTTCCGGACTGTCCCTTCTGTTAACCCATGTGCGAATGTACGCATCAGTCAGTTTTCAGAGCAACGATTGCATTGTTTTGCATCGCTGACATTGGACCAAGACGTGGTTTACTCAATGTAAGAATGTAGTTAAATCCTGAATGTGTAAGAAGCAGCCGAACGAATTTCCTTTATCCTCGGGCACTAATCTAATTCAGAATCAATGAAACTTTCAAAGATCATTGAAGCGTCAAGAATACAAACAATTTCCAAACCCTCGCTTTAAACAAAAGTTTCTTAGTTGAAACAGTCTATTTATGGTTATAAAAAATACGCGAATAACAGATCATCAAGACAAATGAATAAGAATAAATATATGCAGATATTTTTTTTAAAAAATGCAACTTTTAAAACAAATTTAAAAAAAAAAAAAACGCCTTTATCCACTGTACTTTTCATATCGTGCGCGCCCAGTAGTGGATTTTCGAGAATGTGCCGCACTATGCCGCGCCGATTAAAAGCGAATATAAAGCAGACATTAATGTGTATGGTAGTACTTGCCAGTGGACTATTAAACCAATGCGAGCGAGGCACGCGAGTCGCAATCCCGAGAGAAATCTGCAAGCCAGCGCTGGTAGAATTACGTCTCCGGACGACGTGATGAAAAGTAAAAATGTGCAATTTTGCCATTTTCGATGAGAAACGCTAAACTTATGTGCGCTTTTGTAGTAGGCCTATTTATAGGGCTTTAGAAAATTGCATTTACGCGAAAACGTCAGCGCGGTAATCTGATTTTTATTATCTTGCAAATTCAGTCTAGGTCATCCTTCGGTTTGTCATGCCTTGTCAGAGGTAACGGATAGCCCTCAGAACCAGCCGTAAAACTCCCCATATTTTCAGTAAACCAGCCCAGTAACGCACCGAAAGGAAGCTGGAAAGCAGAAGTACACGGTGCACATTTGCCATTTATCATGTCTGCGTGTCAACGCGCCCAGCCCTGCACCTTGCTCCGACATGCCGCCTTTGGCTGTAGTACGGCTGACGCGATTTCTGGCTTAAGGGCGAGAACCACGCGGCCGGTGGGTTTTTTTTTTCTCCTTCTTTTTTCTGTCTTTTTTTTTTTAAATCGGATCAACACAATGCTGCTGTGCCCCGTTGAAAACCTACGACATGGAACCCGTCCATTCCTTTCATAGCCTTTTCTCACTGCTCGTTAGACCTGTCGCACTGAGGTGCGCTATTTTGTTTCGGAATTGGCCCTGAAAGAAAGTCCATGACCAAAAATGTGGTCGCTAAATACAGCCGTCACATGCTGCTCCAGCTGAGTTGTCCTAGCGCTCCAGAACCACCATGTTTATATTAAGGCAATTGAATTTCATACTCTTATCTGCCGTTACAATGTATGTTATCACTTGCATGATGTCTGATGTTCAACTGAAATATGAATTTATGTTTCTGTGCACGTGTCGTTTTTTTATTTGCGCTGCTCGAAGGTTATTGAAGCTAGTTACTCAGCTAATCAAATTTAAACGAATCATAACCGCTTGTGATTTAATGAGTGGGCTAATCAAATTATCCCGCAAATAATTTATTGCTCTGTATTTATGGCTCTGGCCACCATGAGACTGATGTCAATATGCATCTCTTCTCACGAGAGAAAATCTTGAAGCATGTGCCTTGGTCATTCTTCTTCCATCCTTGATAGGCGTTGCTCTCATTTAGTAGGAGCGCTGTAATTGGCTGCACAGTTAACTGTGTGTACCTGGGTCTGTAGCTTGGCTGGTTTTAGGGGTGCTTTAGCCCTCCTGAAGTGTTCTGTAGCGGCCTGGGTCCGTCTAAATGGTATTTTTTTTTAGTTTAAATCATACAGGAGAACTGATCAAACCAGCACCCCCAAAGTAAAGACTTAGGCAGCTTATCCATTAATCTCTAGGTACACCCCTAGTGTAAACCGTTGCTAATGACTCCTGAAACAGGTTATAATAGGTCATTAGAGTGGAGAAAGGTAGTAATAATAATTGGGCTCATCATTGGATGGTTGGCCCAATATGGGATCTATTCATTGTGTCAAAAATAATGAGTGATGCTTTTCAATACTGAACTGGTTGTGCTAGTCCAGCTATCAGTTGTGGCTGTGAAATTATTATATTACTACCTTGCCCTGGGAGAGCCGGGGATTGTAGAATGTAAGATGTGATCCCTCTATAAATGCCTTTGAAACCGCCGTGAACATCCATTTTTACTTCACTTACAGTCCCGAGGGCTCTTTATCGCATTTTTTTTTCTTTTCCACTGGAAGGCAATTAATTAGCTTGGTTACACCATTCCAAATCTCAAATGAGATATTATTCTTGATTGGAAACAGTATGTGCTGGCGCCGTTGACAAAAGATTAAGACAATGACCAAGCGCAGCCTAATGTTACAGCCAATTAGTATCGCGATTTGTTTTTGCATGTACCACTAAAGTGCACTCTACTATGCCATAATCGGGTTTATCATATCTCATAAGCAGATGATCAGTAGTGATTGGACCTCCATTCATTAGTTGGGGAAACTGTTACTACTCTGGTAACCAGGCTAATTCATGAGGGCACTTCATCCCATTTTCTCCTGAGTAGGGGCACCCAGGAGGGCACTTTGTTGCATTTTTTCCTCAGAAAAATGGACATAGGGGGCACATTGTTACACTTTTTCCTCTAAAAGAGCACTCAGGGAGGCATTTTGTCTCGTGTTTTCCTTTGGAAGGTTAGCCATGATGGCACCTTGTCATTTGTTTATCTTCACTTATGAGGGCACTTTTTTATGTGTTTCTCTTCGTAAGGGCACTCACGAGAGCACTTCGTGTGTTTTTCTTCATGAGGGCACTCATGAGGCCAGTTTTGCATTCTATCCTCCAGAAGAACAGTCACAAGGGCATTTTATCATGTTTTGCCACCTATGCCTGCCAGTGCAAGCAATTAAGCAATATATCCGTACCTTCTCCATGGGGCACACTCGCCATATCCAGGTACCTGCTCTGTTCCTCCTTGAGAACACCTGATGCATCTTATCAATGCCTTGATTGTTTGCATCAGGTGTACTGAAGGTGCAACAGAATGAGTACCTGGATTTGGCTGGTATGCCCCAAGGAGAGGGTAGGGAAACACTGCTCCATAGGACCAGTGCTTAGAAATTTGGTGCATTTGCAGTAGTGGAGTGGAAATGTTTTTTATGTCCTGTGCACTTGCCACGACAATATTCACCCTCCCTAATCACTCAGGCTGCTTCTCCTAATGGCCGAAATAGGCTAGACCTCTTGGTTTGTCACCTGTTAACAACAAAAGTGCAATCAGTCACAAAATAACAGCCTGGCAGTACTGGAAGTTGTTGTGAGATGTGCAAATATACTGAGTATTTGGATGTGCTTTGATTGTAATTCCCCACCTATTGCAAACTTTTCAATGTTTTTGAGGTCAAACTCTCTCGTGGTTACTCCTTTCAGTTTCCTGAACCAGTTCCACAGTGATACCTTCAATTAATTATATCTAAAACGGTGGATAGCCCAACCTGAAATGGACCAGATTTATGGATTACTTCTGATGTTTGTGTTGAATCTCTGCTGAGATTTCATAACTGTTTCTGATCCTCTGTTTAATTGATGTAATATAATCGGGAATTTTTGCCTGCAACATCCGTTCAAATGATTGGTGGACATGTTTGTCTGACTTACTTGAAAAGACTCCTTGATCTTATGAGGTGAAATGGTAAATTATTAGTTATTTCTACTTCGACGGAGATACTATCCCTTAGCTGGTTGGCACATTAGTGCTTTGATATGACAAACAACATCTTAATCCCTTGTACAGCACATATTATTTTGGACAGGCGGGGCAGAAAACATGAACATTTCTTAATCCGTTTTAGAAAATGGTGAACGAAGTGATGTCTTAATCTGCATCTTCTGCGAAATGAGAAGGCAGATCTTTCTCGGCCGCATGCGCTCGGAGATGAGTGTGGCTTTCATCAGAAGAGGGTGTCTTCTGTGTCGGAGGACCCCCTGCTGCGGCCAAGCTGGATTTTCCATCTGATCTTTTGTGTGAGCTTGTTTTTGAAGTTTCGGTCTACCCCCTGTTTGCGTTCAAAATAAAAAAGAACGAAGCCGGCTCTGTGGATTAGTCACGTTCGCCCCCTCCTGCGTGTCGGATCCACGGAGTGTGAAATCTCCCTCTGCTATTCTCTCGCCCGAAACCTCATCGCATCAGCACTGCCTGAACTCAGACAGCCTTCTGTGTCCCGTTTGCATCAAGCTAGTGTCAATCCCATTTTTCATGGGAAAATATTGGTATGCATGGGTTATAGTCTTCCAATAGCATTGGATTGAATCGTTTGTAAATTTCTCAGTCCTGCGCTGTGATAAACGAGTCTTGTCTGGTGTTCCATATCTGTCATGTATTATATTTTTTGTGCAGTGATTCTAGAGGACTAGAAAAAAGTGTGACACTTGATGTGTTTTTTTTTTCCAAAAGCTTTATTTCGAATGGAATTCTGGTTTTAGGGATGAGGCTCAGTTCCCCCAAGTAGAACTGTTACTGTTTGTTTGACAAATTTAATTTTCTATCTCCATTGGAAAATGGTACACTAGGTCAACATTTCTCACCTCACTAGTGTTTGTTTTACCACAATATTTTTTCTTTTTTTCACAAAAACAGTGATGGAAATATAATTTTTTGTCTAAATGTGAGACAACAAACTGTTCAGGGTGCGTTCCCACCTTTCCACCATGATATGCCAATGAAGGCTGCCACACCACCGCCGACCCTGACCTCGACCCTGGTATCGTTTCATTGGAAGTCTAAAACGCTGGTGAGGATGGGCCAGTCTTGCAGTGTGTTGTTGAGGTTGCAAAGATTTGGCATGTTTTCTTGTCACGTTTTTTATGCTCTGGTCCCTTGACCCCTTCACTCTGAGCAGAACATTGTCCCTGCAGCTATGGCTCTGGTTGCCATTAGTGACAGAGACACCAGATGGTTTCTGGGAGCTGTGGTCCACACTCAGCAGGTGGAACGGCAAAAATCATTATCGTGCTCAATACCCCTACGGCACCCCTCCCACTCTTTTTTTCCCCCCCCCCCTCATCTTCAGACCTCCACTGGCCTAGCTGATCACAGCGCTCCATTGCAGTTCACTGGCCGCACAGTAATCAGACAAACTAAAAATGTTCTCAAAATGTTATTGGATTGTTTTTTTTTCAGTATCAACATCAACTATAGCAATGTAGTGTGATGTTTTCTGTTCGCCGACATGAACAATGGACCCTAGAGCCCAGGCAAGGGAGATCCTCTCTGCTCAGTCGTGTGAAAAACTCCATTATTTCCAACCCCGCCCCCCCTCCGCTGGGGCTCCTGAACCCCTCTGACAAATCAAATCACAGTGGTTCTGATCAGGTAGCATTGAATGGTCCACAGCAGCTTTGTGACTAACTTTTTACCTTCTTGCCATTTCAATGCCTGTTTTTGCCTTCATCATGTGACTCTAAAGTCTGCTCAACTGTGCACAGTAGCTGCCGAACTGCCACCAGAGTTTCTGTGAGGGCTGAAAGTATTCGCACGGTAAAGCGGTTTTAAACGCTAGGAATTCATATGCCGCTCACTCCATGTGTGCAAATTCCTTCAAATTGAAGTGTGGACAGGCAGCTTCAGTTTCAGGGTCTCTCCACCCATTTGCAGAAAGCGATAAGTAATCACAGACCAGCTGCAATTAAGGAACGGGCTGCAGCCTTGTGGCTGAGGTGCTTGAATTTAACTCAGAGGTTGGTCATTTAAGCCCACATGTAGCCAAAATAAAGGTCAGTGCAGCTACTGGGCCCTTGAGCTAGGACCCTAATCCTGTTTTTTCCCAGGAGAGCGCTTTGTGTGCTTCAATGTAATCAACTGGAGACTGCTTTGGATATAAAAAGCTACAAATTAAGTGCTAAATAAGTACAACAATAACTCCACCCCTTCAAAATGATGTCAATATCCAAGTACTAATAGATTTGACTGTATACAAGCATAATACCTTTCAAATGTGTGATGTTCTTGAGTGGTATTGCAGGTGTTACACCATTTGGTGGCCCATGAGATTTTGTGACCTGCAGTGTTGAAAGAACTCAGATTACTCAAATAAAAATGTCAGAACTGCAATTTAAAAATACTTCTTAATAAAATAAATACTTACTACTTAACTATTAAAAAAAAAAAAAATCCTGCATTTAATATCATTCTTTAAGGTGATAGCTACAAGTTTAATTCCTCCCGGCCAGTAGGAGTCGCACTCACACTCGCCCGCTCTCGCTCCAACCATCAATTGTACTGGTTGCCAGGTACGCCAAATACCGGAGGTGGACGGAGAACAAGAGAGATGTCAAGCGAGGAGTCTTTCGTGGTATATTAATTATTAAATCATAAATCCTTTCTGTGTGCCTATATATACGCCATTACTTACTGTAACAATCTCCTTGTAAAGCATGTTTAGATCGCTAACTAAACAGCTGACTGACGAATGCCATCATATAACGACCTGGCAACCCCTGAGCTCCGCCTCACGTGACATCAACATACTAATGCTGTTGGCGCAAAGATCATTTCATGTCGATGTTGCCAACGTAACCAGGTGTAAATATTTATCTATTTTGGACCTGTAAAATTTAATAAAACAATTATTTCTATACTATAATATTTTTTTCAGTAAAATTAATACTTTTATTCTGCACCCCTCTATACTTTCTGTGGAGGTATTATTTTTGAAAAATTAAGTCGTTTTGATGAAAAAGTTGTAGCTATGACCTTTAAGTAGAAATGCAGAAGTATCACCAGTTAAATGTACTTAAAGTACTTAAGAAATGCAACTTATTTTTGGTGAAAATTAGGCTGAGACTGATATATTCTGTAAATTTAACAAAGTACATTACTAATACTCTTGATTCGATGCATTTTATTGTTTGTGTAATACATCAGTCCTGGCCGGATAAATAATCCGAGTACTTCTTCCAACACTTCAGGTCACAGAATCGGAGTGGTCACCAAATGTGGTGTTACTCTGAGCTACACCTCCCCGAGTGTCTGCGTATTCATGAATCAGAGTTTGACTGACAAACTACAGCTACATAGCTTCCCTGAGCTGTGCAAAAGACCTCCACTGCTCGACACTCTTGTGTTTGCCTTCAATATTACAAAGCTGCCTCCTTCACATATGCCGTCCACACGCTGAGTTTGTGTTAATTAAGTTGAGTGCTGGATAGTTTAGCTCTCGTTGGACAGACTGTCGCTCTCCTCTCCGCCGTCGGACGTGGATCATAGCCACACGCTGATTTTTCCCAGCATGGGTGACTCCTGAAGCGTAATGACTCGGCTGTCTCCTGCCCGCGCTTCTCCTTACCCCTTCACGAGCCGGCCACTCAGAGCGACACCTGCGCAAGATACTGGAACCCCCCCCTACCCACCCCTGCTGGGGTGATCCTTGGCAGGCTGTGGCGGTGTATCGCATGCATCCCCAGCAGGGGGGAGTGGCTTATCAGAGGCAGACACTCCAGCGACACAACCTGCTTCTTTACCGCTGTCAGCCCTCCGACCCCTCATTTCAACTCTTCAAAGGACCCCCACGGCATGAAAGCATGAGGGAAGAAGACCGAACTACTACACTGTAAGAACATTGAATTTTAGGAGAAGAGCTCTATTTGGTTCAACAGTTCGTCAGATCCAAAATGGCTCAACCTGCCACTTTCACACTGTTCGCATCTATGAAGCATTACACACCTGTGAATAGATACACTTTATTGAACCCCGTAGGATAATTTGTCCTCTGCATTTGACCCATCCTATAGTTAGGAGCAGTGGGCAGCCAGAGTGCAGCGCCCAGGGACCAACTCCAGTTCTAAAGCCAGTTCCTTGGTCAGGGGTACTGGTCAGAGTGTTCCTATGATGCATGTTTTTGTGGGTGAGAAAACCCATGCGAACACGGGGAGAACATGCAAACTCCGCACAGAACGCACAGGCTGGATTCAAACCCACAACCTTCATGCTGTGAGGTGGTAGCGCCAACCATTACGCTGCCGTGCTGCCCAATACACCTATGAGGGTTCCATGAGCAACAAAAAAGAGTTCCTCTTTGGAGAGGAGACGAAGAACCCTTTTTTCTGAGAATGTGCACCATTTTCAGCGCCAACAGCATTGAGTGCACAGCATATGGTATGGTTTTTGATGAAAAAAAATGTATCTCTTAACACTGCAACTGTAAGACTTTTTAGGAGACATTGTCCCCGTAGGAAGAATCGTTTTTCGTCACTTACTAAACCCTCCATCATAAATGCCAAATGTGAAAGCTCCCAGATGGAACTACAGTATATTGCCAAACAAAGAACTGTGGAACTTTAAAGGTGCCCTGTGTAAGAATTGAAGTTAAAATATCCTAAAAATGAGCTAGACACAGCAAAAGAATGAGAAGAAATAAGGGCAATGATGTCATAAAGAAAGATGACAAGGTATAGTGCTGCAGAGATATCAACCTGAATTAGCACGCTAAATCACTAGCTGCGCACCGTCCTGTGTCATAATACCAGTTTCTGCCATGGGTGGCAGTATGCGGGCACATAACAGTCAGCCAGTGCACGAATAAATCGCACGGCTTGAGGGCGTACTTGAACCTGATGTGAATCATATGGAACAGAGGTGGGCAATTAGGGCCGTATCTGTCCCTAGTTTAAGCACCAACTTCTGGCCTTTAATTAGCTCATTATCTAAATTAGCCTATTTATGAAATCTGACATTTCAAGCGCCTTTCTTTAAATTATCATGAATGACCACCAAAGACGGTCGAATCTTTGCACAAATCAATATTTGCGTTCGCAACCAATTCGCTCAATTAGTTAGGGTAATTGATAGAAATGAAAACCTGCATACACACTGGCCCTCCAGGACCAGGATTGCCCACCCCTGGTATGGAAGGTACATTAGCTAAGAAGCTTGAAATGGCTTTGATGATAATGAACCCTAAATGAACGCATGAAACGTAACGGAAAACATTGTATAATGTAATGAAACATGACAGAATGTTTAGTTGTGACTAATGATACTTGATTGCTAGAAGAGCTAATGAAGACTGCATATCAGGCAAACTGGTTGCATACTGTGAACTTAGCATCAGGCGGGCGGCATACGTTCTAAAATGATCTTGTCCCTAGTTTTACTTGTTCATGTGCGGCTAAGATTACTTCATAATTTTGAACTCCGCTATAACTGTTTTGACGACGTACGGTAAAGTGATGGTCAACTAACAGTGGCGATCAACTGGCCAGCTGATTTTGGGATCAGAGACTGGTTACGGTAAAGTCCGGGATTAGATAGATTTATTCACGCAAATGTTGGTTCAGCATTAGCGCTTAACATTAGCTAACGTTACGTCGACGCTAGCTTGCTCAACAGCAGCGAAAGTTATCTAGCAAATGAATTTATTTCGAATGAACAATGACACGTAATTTGGACATATTTACTGGATCAGGTGAAGGGGAGTAGCTTGAAGATGGCATAGTACAGAATCACTTGACATCAACCGAAGTTCGTTCATGTGTTTATATCTCAGAGTTCTGGAGTCAGTGCGGCCCTGTTTGGATTGTAGATAGTCGGCTATGACTCTGCTCTGGGTCGTTGGGAAGGTGGGGGCGGAGCATGGACAGTAGGCTTGATGGGAGGAGGGACTGTGCCGTTTCTTGATTGTTACGCTGTGGATCTGAAGAAGGTCATGCACTGCTAAAATAGGCACTGCCGGGGACCTCGTGCTCATACCAGGCGGAAGATCGTTCTAGCTAGCTCACTACACTGGGCTGTTTGAATTCCTCTCCTGAAATCAATTCCTGTCTCGCCCTGTATGAATAATTGAGACCTGGTGAAACAGAGAGGCTTCACTGCTCGAGTGCCGGGCTGATTTCCTCTTACTTATCTCTGTTTTACGGCCCCTTTTCCCCCTGTCTGGAGCAGGTGGACATTTTAATAACACCGCTATAAAGACTGTAATGATGGGCCACCATTTACCGTTCCCATGGCTGCATACTGGAGGCCGGCAGCTGCTCAGGATCTTCAATTAATACTGACCTGAGTGTCCTTCCTGTCTGTGACTATACACAGAGACGCACTCGCACTCATAAACACACATGCATTATGCTCATAATTTAATAAATGCACTCTCATAAACACATAAGGATACACATAAATATACACTCTCATAAATGCACATACACACAAATATAATCACTCAACATATAAACACACATACTCATACACTCAAACATAAACAATGATAAATACATATGCATACTCATAAACACCCATACACACAAACAAATCTTAAAAACTCAAACACACTTACATGCACACTCATACACCCCCTCACAAACATGCACACTCTCATTCTGCACCATCATATGGACCTGTCCTGAAGGCAATGATTTATGTGATGTTCATAGCCATAGTGGGCAAAAAAAGTTTGATCTAGGTTAATGAATTAAATAAAAACAAACTCTTTTTGCATTCCATAAACTGCGCTGCCTGTCCATGCAGAGACAATAGGACGCTGGGAGAATGTCAAGGCCATTTACAGTAAGGTTGTATGGCTGAAAGGTACAGAGATTATTTCTTTACTCTGATATAATGTAATACTGACAGAGCGGTGGTGGGTGTCAGGGCTGTGAGCTCTGGACTGCGAGTTTGAGTACTCTCTCTCAACATACAGATCCAGTAAAAGCAGGTAACGACCTCTAATGAGAGTACGAGGGCTCTTGTGATGCCATTATGGTGCTATTATTTATTGCAGTTACATCTCTATTCAACAATGGTACATTAGCAGGTTTGACATGATGGTGCACTCATTGAGGAACACAGTGTAAAATGATAGTTGAGAGGAGACAGGTAGAATGGACTCTTCTTTGGTGTCAGTGTTATCGTAGGGGGCAGGCGAAAGTATGAGGATTTTTTTAATTTTTTTTTTTTTTTTGCTTTAAAATTAGAAATAGACGGAAAGCCTTGGGTAAGCGCATAAGAACCACTGACAATACTGAGGTACTTGTGCTTGGCATGATTTTTTGGATTTAAAAAAATGTTTCCAAGACATTTTCTACCTAATCCTGGTCAATCCTGATCTACCATCCTGCTGGTTTTCATTGCAGCCCACATAAACTGCGCCAAAATCCATGGCTAGGCTTCTCATCGACCTGCAAATTAAAAGAATACAGGTTTGCTAAATTCAGGTTGAGTGCAAAACCAGCAGAATGACCCATCTCCAAGCCCTGGATTGGGCAGACTTCTGTTGGAGAATTTCTCATTTCATTGTTGCGATTCTTAGCCTTCAGAACACAATTTTTTTGAAGTGGTGTTGTCATCATGATGTTTGTTCGTCTGTGCATGTGTGAGTTCATGTAAAACTTACGAAACGCGCATGCATGACGCAATACCCGCTTGTACCACTAACTAAAGGGTCTTAAAGATGCTATAAGTGAATTTTTTGTTATTTAAACAATTGTTAAATAGCTCCACATTCTGACAGAGATCGTTGATTTAGAGTAGGGGAGGCTGGGGTTCGATGAGCCATGGGGACCAATGAGCCTTATCACTATTTTGCGATCAATCGATGCCAAAGGTGTTTAACCTTTAGCGTGCTCCCGGCGACCGTACTCGCCCATATATTCCTTATTCTGTGCAACTGCCGGCGACCGCAGTCGCCACGTTTGGTTTTTATCTGTTCCGATTGCCGGCGAGATCGCTCGACAAGAAGAACTGTGTTTAGGAATGCCAAGATCCAAATATCATTTCAGCGGCAAGTGCTAATATAACTTTATTTTAAAGTGAGTACATGACGCAGTATGAGTGCGGTCGCGCTGATAGCGAGCAATGGAGAGTCAGTGGCCATGCATGCGACCATTGCCAAATGTGACAGATTATTAAATGCTGATATTATGGATTTTGTGTCCCACATCTGTCTTGCATTGTTCTTTCTAGCTATGTAGCCAATTCTTGTTGGACGGGTATAGCGAATCTAGCCATTTTTCATCATACATGCGAATGTAAAATGACTGTTGTCATCGCTGTACAGTACCAGTGCACTCATACTACATCAAATAGTTCCCTTTTTGTTCTTTTTTTTAACGAACCAAATAAATCTATATGAAATGTTGAATTAGAACTTATTTTGTCTCACAAATGAATACAAAAAATGGCGCATATAATTCATAGTTTACCGTGCTCATGTTTGTTGCGTCTGGGGAATTTCGGAACTTGTTGGGCCGCTCGTTCTGAAATTCCAGTCCGCTACAAACACTTGCGCTGTAACCTATATTTAAAATGAACCAACGATCACGTGGCCAATATTAGCCATATGAATACGGGAGACTCCATTGCGTCATCGTAATGGCTTGTTTTGAGTGGTTGAGGTCCGTAATTCTGGGTTATTTCCGTGGAAACGACCCAATTTTTTAGTATCAGTAGTTGTGATATCTGGATCAATCTTGAAAATAAGCCAGTTGCAGGCTATATTACACTGATCCAGAACTCAGCTGCCAGCATGCAATAGGCTTAAATTAACTTAGCATGCTAAAGGTTAAAGCAGGCAAAATAGTGATATGGCTCATTTATCCCCATGACTCATCAGTCAATGGTCAAATATTTTGCCTATTTTAAGCAGCTCTGTTATCGATTGATCGCAAAATAGTGATATGGCTCATTGGTCCCCATGGCTCATCGGACCCCAGTCTCCCCTATCAGGTCGATAACACAGCTCTCTCAGTCACTGTCCTCTGCATAAAGCAGTTTATAAAGCTCTCGAGTCACCCACTGCCTCTACCCAATCAGGTGAGGGAACGCAATAAAGAGGCGGTTCCCTCTGCTTGTTAACGTGCACTGTTTCACCAAAATCTGTGACCCATCGGATTTTGTGACCTCAGGGGGCAATGGTCCACTGTATCTGTATGTGCGCGATCGACAGTAGTCGAGAAGAAAATCACTTTGAAAAGAAAGTGAATGTGACGATTGGACGGTGGGCGAGGGTGGTGTGTTTGTGTCAGCCAAAGATAGGAATTCTCCTCCCATGGCAATAATAGCAGATCGTTACTTTACTGTAGAGAGAGCCGATCGCTACAAGCCTACACAGCGGAACAGATGAAGCTTCCGATCCCAGTGCTACGATAGCTACTGGTAGCTACTGCTATTTGTTCTGACAAAGGGAGGCTGTTGTATAACTGGGCAATGACATGTATTTATACGCGGAAAAAATAAAGCATGTTTTTAAAGGGCTAGCAGAAAAGTGTTTTTGTATAGGCAATTGTGATTTTTTTCTGTAACAACGATCTCCTCACCATATTCATACTGAAGATTCTGTACGGATGTAATGTGTCGGTCTATGTTTTCAGTGTGGCTTTCACACGGCAATCACTGCGAGTGTTTATTTATATTGTACTTATACAGTGCGTATCAAAAAAGGTAATCCAACTTCAGCGGGTTAATATACCACGTTTATATTGTTTAACCATTTCTATGCAATTTGCCAAGGAAGAGGACGCGCTTAGCTCTTCATGGATACCACCGACTGCAACATCACTGTTGCGCATACCTGATTAAATGACCTTTGAAAATGGCAGATTTGAATTTCATCTTTCCAAGTTTTGTTTATCGATGGAAGTCAGAAAAAAAGAGTCCATGAAAGTCAGAGAAAGTCAACACACTGCCCTCCGCAACACCTTCAACATGTCCACCTCCCCTTTCGACGCAAAGCTGACAGCAACAGAGCATGTCCTCAAATGCATGTCTCCCCATAGCCGTATCATTTCACAAAACCTGACCTTCACTTCGAATCCGCTCTTGCAGTTCATCAAGATCTCTGGGAGGAGTCACAAACACTTTGTTTTTCAAATGTTCCTAAAGGAAAAAAATCGTGTGTCGATTTCTGAATGTCTTTCATGCATTACCAAAACCTGGAAAAATTATATTCTCATCTACCATTTTCAAAGGTCATTTAATCAGGCATGCTTAACAATAATTTTGCAGTCAGTGGTATCCATGAAGAGCTAAGGACGTCCTCTTCCTTGGCAAATTGCATTGAAATGGTGAAACTATATAAACTTGGTATATTAACCCGTTGAAGTTGGATTACCTTTTTTTGATACGCACTGTATTGTAACTGGGTCGCTGCTCTCAATCTCTGCCTCTGTCGGAAACCGATGCACGTTCGTGTGTGGCTTGGGGATGGGGGGCGGGGACTGCTGACTTAGGCGAGGGGCAGGAAATCAGCTAAAACGACCAAATCAGTTACAGCAGCTTTAAAGTGTATAGTGCAGGTTAATTTTCCAAAGATTTTGTACAATTTTCTTGTGGGAAATAAATATCTGAACGATTATACATCATATTTTATGTTGTTGGTTATCAGAAAACGGAATTTACAACGCCAATTCCGAAATAGTTGGGACAAAGTGTAAATTGTGAATAAAATCAAAATGCAATGACTTTCAAATCACACCAGCCAGTTTTTTATTCACAATTGAACAGAGATAACATAGCAAATGATGAAACTGAGAAATTTTACAATTTTATCCACAAAATGAGCTCATTTCAAATTTGATGGTTGCTACAGGTCTCAGAAAAGTTGGGACAGGGGCCTGTTTACCAAAGTGTAGCATCCCCTCTTCTTTTTAACACAGAGTGGAGGCGTCTGGGCATTGAGGAGACAAGTTTCTTGAGGTCAGCCATTGGAATTTGATCTCAATCTTGTATAATACAGGCTTCCAGCTGCTGGAGAGTTTTGGGTCTCCTTTGACGGACTTTTTGTTTAATTATGCGCCAAATGTTCTCAATCGGTGAAAGATCAGGACTGCAGGCAGGCAAGTTCAGCACACGGACTCTTCTGCTACGAAGCCATGCTGTTTTAATAGTTGCAGTATGTGGTTTTGCATTGTCCTTGGCGGACTGTGTTTACAGACAGTGGTTTCTTGAAGTATTCCTGGGCCCATTTAGTAATGTCAATGACAGAATCATGCCGGTGAGTGATGCAGTGGCGTCTGAGGGCCCGATAATCATAGGCATCCAGTAAAGGTCTTCGGCCTTGTTTCTTACGCACAGAGATTTTTCCAGTTTCTCTGAATCTTTTGATGATGTTATGCACTGTCGATGATGAGATCTTCAAAGCCTTTGCAATTTGACGTTGAGGAATATTGTTTTTAAAGTATTCCACAATTTTTTTTACGCAAGCCTTCACAGGTTGTAGAGCCTCTGGCCATCTTTACTTCTGAGAGACTCAGCCTCTCTAAGACATCCCTTTTATAACCAATCATGTTACACACCTGATGCCAGTTAACTTAATTACTTGCTAAATGTTCAATCAGCTGATTCTCTTATATATCGATTGCTTTCACAGCCCTTTTTTTGCCTATGTCCCAACTTTTTTGAGACCTGTTGCTGCCAGAAAATTTGAAATAAGCTCATTTTGTGGATAAAAATGTAAAATGTCTCAGTTTCAACATTTGAAATGTTATCTATGTTATATTGTAAATAACATATTGGCTCATGTGATCTGAAAGTCATTGCATTTTGATTTTATTCTCAATTTACACTTCGTCCCAACTATTTCGGAATTGGGGTTGTAATACGAAAAAGTAGGTACTTTTAACAGCGGTTTACGACGCTCCCATAATGCAATGCCTACGTCACGAAAGGTAGAGAAGAGCCTGTCAGAGTACGACAGTCAATGAGCCTGCACTATACAGCAGCTTGCAATGGTGAATTATTGGGTTTGTGCGGGGTGTAAGAATTCATCCCAAACAGGGAACAGGGTCCATTCATTCCCTGTCAAAAATAAACAAATTTTATGCCAGTGGGTTCAATTTGTCCGCGTCAGACGGGCAAATTTTTCGTACGCTAATGTCACACCGCAGTTTCCATGGGATGACACCGCCCACACAAGCACCTGTCAGAAATAGCGACAAAGGACACTACCAGGGGCCTCATTTATCATTGTGGATACACCTTTTCTTACACCCTTTTACCCCCGCTTTGTGCGTATGCACTTTTCTCTGCCAAATTTGGGATCTATCAAACCCAAACCTGACGGGAAAAAGTGCGGACATTTACACCCATTTTGACCATGGCGTACCGTGATTTACACCCTTTTTGAAGAACAGGAGGAATTGGCGACACAGCTGCTGAGTCAGAGAATTGCAGTGTGCGAGGGAGAGAGGAGCGCGGATTATAGCATATTTAAAAGAACAATCAAAGCCGCAGCAATGTCCGGTTTTCCTAATGTAATTGGAGCCATTGACTGCACTCACATCATGATTAGGGCACCATCGATGAATGAATTCGTATATGTGAATCGCAAAAATGTGCATACGATCAATACCCAAATCATATGTGACGCCGACATGCTCATACCGAATGTAGTGGCACGGTGGCCTGGCTCTACACATGATTCATTCATCTTGACGCACAGCAGTGTGGGGGCGAGACTGGGGGCAGGCGCTGCGCGTGACGGCTGGCTTCTTGGTGAGTGCGTGTAGGCTACACAGTATACTCATTCATTGAAAGCTGCCGCTTATAATCATCAATTCAAGACTGATACTCACCCCATCGTTGTGACTTACAGGTGATAGTGGCTACTTCCTGAGGGAGCGGCTGCTAGTTCCCATCCCGGACCCACAGGGTGGCCAGGAAACCCAGGATAATGAGGTCCATGCCTGTGCGCTATGTCGTGGGAGACGCCATCATCGGCTCCTGAAAGGCCGTTGGCGCTGCTTGGATGCGTCGGGTGGTAGGCTTCTCTACCACCCGAAAAAGGTCTGCAGGATCATCTGGGCCTGTGCCATCCTGCACAATGTGGCAGTGAGGCATGGGGTTGCCCTGCCGCCGGGCCTCCCTCCACCCCAGCATGTGGACCCGGACCCACAGCCCTCTCCCCGTCATGAGGGTTTTCAACGGGGACTAATGACACGAGCTGCGGTGATGCAGCGGGTGTGAAGCCGCCCCCCCCACCTCTCACCCCTCATGTTGAGCTAAAGAATGTGTGTATATAGCCCACGAGTTTCTCAGTTTCGGTCTTGCAAAGTTGTGTTTAGTTTTCAGTATTGCAAGAACCTCATATTTCATTCCTCGTACATTTGATGTCCACAAGTTGAAATAAATTCATGTATATCAAACACGACATTGCAATTTTTGTCCCTCTATGCAACTGAAACAAAACGCACACCTACTGCATTTGACAAAAGATTCGACGAGAAGGTTCTTTTTTTTTAATTGCCTCTGTAAGACTTGTGACCGCAGCACTCGGCGGTTTTACGCTTGTTGGTGAGGCCGGGGCTGTGGCTGATTAGATGAGATTGTTTTAATTTCCGGAGGAGAAATTGTTTGGTCCAACATTGTGTGTTCATTTCTGTTGTGATTCTCTACGTGTTCTTAGTTATATGTTCTTGTGCCTAAATAAACCACAAGTCGAAGCGATCATACAGAATTAGGGCAAATACCTGACAAAGAAGACTTTTTTCCTCGCCTGCACCTCACTAACAAGCAAGTGTATCTCACTCTCTGAGAAGTTCCGCTTCTTTCCGCGTTTCCCATCCATGCTTCACCTTCTTCCACTGACGTCACTCCACAAATCTCCGCACATGGCTACTTTATATGCAGGTGCTCATTTGCATTGACCATATATGGTTGTGTCTGGGCGTGTAGAGGGCGGGATATGAGGCGTGTTCACGTCCGCACTTTTCTTGGGTCCAGTGTGATTTATCAATGGAAATTGCAGAGAGCTGTGCATACGCACAGTTTGATAGATCCGAAAAGGGTGTAAATATTTTGGGTGTACGCCATTTTTGGCTTTTCGCCTCGCGTGAAAATTTAGTAGCACTTTTACACCCTTTTTGATAAATGAGGCCCCAGGGCTGCCAACTTTCTATGCAATCTGACGCATACGGTGTAAGTTTCACGCATTTTGAAGGCGTATTCACCGTAGTCAGCAATTATTCAACCAACGAATATTAATGAGATTCTTACGTGTAATTAAAGTCCTTGTGAGTGGAAGTTTCAGTTTCACTTGCGTTACGGTGGATTTCACAACGAGTAACATGGAAGCGATTGTGACTCCAAACATTGTGCGCTTTTCCTCACTCAGGGGTTGGAAGCAATGTGTGTGTTTCATGATCGTTTCAATTGTTTAAACAAAATAAGACCATTTGAGGCGTCTTTATGCAATTCCATTGCTTCCAACCCCTGTGTAAAGACAAACGTGAGAATTCCAGAGTCGTAATTGATTTCCACGTCTCTAGTGGTGAAATCCACCATAATGCACGTGAAACTGGTTAACTTCCATGCTCCAGGACTCAATTCCGCGTGAGAATCTCTTAAATACACCTCAATTGAATAATTTCTGACTGCGGCATGGGAACGTGAATGCCTCTAAGGCATAGACTGTATAAAAAGATGGATGAACCTACCGTGACGTCACCCATAAAGGAAGCCTCGATTTTGGCAATTTGAATTGCGCCATGTTGTCATTTTGAAACCAGATGTGATTTCTATTGGACGAGAGCGTGTATTGAAGATCCGAGGGGGACCGTGGCTCTGGATCTGACCGTATCGGACGAGGACCAGAGAATAGCCACGCCCCTAAAGCATATTCTGGCTTTATCCTTTATTCTAGTCTATATGGGACCATAATTTACAAAAATGAACATCATGATATATCGAAGGCGACTTGAAACTTGCTATAGCTACCATAAAATAATGTGAAAAATCATTATTTAAATGAAAAATCAGGTGGGAAAGTAGGGTCATTTTCTCATAGACTTCTATAGCATTGAACTTCTTTCTGCAACCACCGACGTCGCCATCTGCTGGCCATTGAATAGAATGCCATTTTACAGTACTTCCGCATGGACTTCATTTTTCAGACCAGGGTGCTGCGTCCATCTATTTATACAGTCTGTGCTCGAAGGCCGTGTTTACACTGTAAGTCTTGATGCCCAGATCGGATTTGCTGCCTGAGTCCGATTTTTTTTTTTTTTACCGTGCGGTTATACGTATTTTATCAAGTGACTCATATCTGATTCACGCGATTACACTTACCTACAACATCTGAAACATCGCGCATGCCTACTTTTAGTTTTCACTAAACTTTAGGCCACGCCTACTTATGCACCAAGCGCCAACTGCTAAGCCAAAAAAATGGATGATGCTATTTTATTTATATTTTAACTTAAAATTCTATATATATATATATATATATATATATATATATATATATTCCCTGTAAAGTTTATCATTTTGAAGATACGAGGTTTAATCAGCAGGCCGACGGTATGTTTGATGATAATGTTGCGGTGCAAGAAAACTTCGCCTAACATTACCAGGATTTTTAGGCAGAGAAGAAGGAAAAGGGCCACAATTGCATCTTGTGCATATGCTGCAATTATTGCCTCTTCAGTCGTTCATAGGAATGTCTGGGTGCGAGACAGCCTCCATGTTCAGTCTGCCAGCTTCTCAAATATAAAACCTCGTTCACTTTCCGTGCGTTCACTGTTTATGCGACAAAATAAGCTAAATGGTCGGGGGAAAAAAATCGGAATTGGGTCACATTACACTGACAATGTAAATGAGGCCTAAGAGGCGTGAGACTCACGGCGAATGCGTGAGAGTTGGCAGCCCTGCACTACTTTTACTCTTTCTCTTTCTCTCTATCTATCTTCCTCCAGACAGACCATAGCATTCCCATGAATCAGCTATGAAGTTTGATCAACACCAGAGTAAGCCTGGCATTTGAGATTTCGTTTATTCGGCATGTCAACAATGATTATGCACATGAACGTTCACACCCGCAGGAGAAAAACTGCCGCCACTGCTAGACTTAGATGTTGTAGCGGTAGTACCATACTATCGAAGCATGGGACAGTCAAGCGGATATGTTTACAATGTCAGGGTGAAGGGAGAATCACGATAAAATCAACATCAGTTTGACAGGCGGGGTGGGAACTGGCAAGCTACACCCAGGCTAGCTAGCATGATGCCATCGTTTTCATTTGGCTTGCTAGTACATGTTTAGTCAACATCTTCATCTGAACATATCACATTGTCACAGCAGCTAGATGTACAGAAAACGTTGGCTTCTTCACTCAGTGTTATTCATACACCGTAAAATATGTGTTGTTATTGTTGAGACTAGCTTTAGCGCTAGTTGCTATATAGCTACTCAACAGGACACCTCGCCAACCCTCCACTCGTTCGCCTCCGACCAAGCATTAATCAGTCTCTGAGGGCCAGTATTTGTTGGATTTTCCTCCCCTCTCTCATGTCTGACCGGCTCGAAATTATATGGTTGCGGCCCATCATAAATTTCTGCAGTGTTTCTTGCCACCTCCTCATGCTCCCAGTCACTCGCCATAGTAAGCTGAGGCTACTTTCCTCCACGAGTCCCTTACGTGACGTTGTTACCGGGTTACGTTAAAAAAAAAAAAAACCCCAGCTGCTACAGAAACAGACAAAAAGTGTCATTTAACGGCACTTATAGTTTTAGAAATACTAAAATACTGTATGCACATTTTGAAGGCTTTATGTACACATTAGTCGAGAGTAGTGTTTAACCTGCAATATACACTTTATGTTCCGATGCATGATATATTTTTTAAGAGAAGATAGCAGAAACATTAGAGTGTGATGTCTGGTTTGTTTCCAATGCTCTAGTTACCACTGAAGACAGAGAAGTGTTGCTTTTCATCTTTCATCTCCGCATCCTCTGTCAGGAGGAATCAAAAGGCTCGCTCCAAACTTTTCATCACTGCCTTTTTCTTCCTCCCTCCTTTTCTCACCTTCATCTCTTGCCCCTGGCTCCACCCATTGGAGGAAACAGTGAAATGAAATTGGAACATTATGTGAAGATGGCAGTCATCAAGAAAATGATGAATAGAATAGCCTTGCGCTTTCAAACGCCAGTTCAAGGTCACATCAGTTACAGCATGACTGATGTGGAGGGGTGAATCCTTTGTTATTGGATTTATGTCCCATATTCTGTGGAAATGCTTTCACGATGGATGAGCTCATGTTTCCACCTGCAGTATGCTTTTGGGGATCTCCAACCTCCTGGTCCCTTGCAAGAATATTTTGTTGGTGGGAATGTCCTTAAGTCTTTCCCAACAGCCCTGCTAAAGCCTGGTCAGATTTGATCGATAAGAAAGGTTTTCAAAACTTTCCATGATCGTATTTAATTCATATTACATCGGATTACTTTGTGTTACACATCAAAAGTAAGCTGAGAATCTGCTCTTTCGGATGATATGCAAATAGGTGAATGTTTGGCTATTGTTGGAATAGTTCTGGCTCCTTAAATCAGAAGACATCAACTTGTTTGTCTTCTACACACTTCAAAGTATACTTGGCACCATTAAAAACGGTGAGGTATGTACGGTATTTGTGGGCGGCAAATTGAAGAATAGATTGATTTTTATTGCTTTTCCAGTGAGGCACAAGTGGAAATAAAGAAAAGCGCGTGGTATTGTAATCCTGACGTGCGCCACGTGAATGCGCCAAGCACTTCAGTAATAACAAACTTTGAGCTTTTTGTCATGTGTACAGTGACACTTGACTTGTTCTTTCGGGTGTGGTCAATAGCCTGCATAAAGCCAACATATGGAACACAGGCACTGTCACTGACCGACCCCGCTTACGGCAGCCACGAGTGACTATGGTAGCTAAAGAGCGCCACATCTGGTTACAGCCTGTATGTGACAGATTCCGGACTACAACCCAAACTGATAATGAAACAAGGGGTCCGAGACATCTGAGGGTGAGCACAAGTTCTGTTTGACGCCTTCTATGAGAGCAACACATGCGTGCGCACGGTCCCTACAGAAAATCCAGTTGTTGCCCATTTACGCATGGCTACCATTAGCGGGGGTGGTCAGCGACAGTCCCTGTTTTCCATTCTCAGACAGAAACAGGGAAATAAAGTGCCAAAAATTATACAGAGGCACATGTCCCAAGTCAGAAGTGAAGAATTCCTACTCCTGTTGATGGGCAAAAAATGGGTTTTCTTTAGGGGCCGTGTGCACGCATGTTTTGCTCACGTAGATGGCGTCAGACGATACTTGTGCTTACCCTCGACCGTCTCAGACCCCTCGTTTCATGATCAGTTTGGGTTGCTGTCTGGAATCTGTCACATACAGGCTGTAACCAGATGTAGCGCTCTTGAGCTACCATAGTCACTTGTGGCTGCCTTAAGCGGGGTCGGTCAGTGACAATGCCTGTGTTCCATTCTCGGATAGACAGCTGACTGATTGTTGAACGGTGACCGTGCAAATGACTCACCGCCTCTCGGCGGCTGAGACCTGCCCGTAACATGCCTATGGCTCTTTTTCTCTCTCCTGTGTCACAAGCAGGTCCATTTTCTTGATGCAGTTGCATTTTTGTTTTTTTTTTGTTGGCTTTATGTCGGCTATTTACCACACCCAAAAGAACAAGTCAAGTGTCACGGTACACATCACGAACAGCTCAATGTTTGTTATTGCTGCAGTGCTTAGCGTGTTCATGTGGCGCATGTCAGGATTACAATACCACGCGCTTTTCTTTATTTCCTCTTGTGCCTCACTGGAAAAGCAATAAAAATCAATCGATTTTTCAATTTCCCGCAAATACAGTACATACCTCACCGTTGCGTCTTTAATGCCGCTAAGTATATATTTTGTCCAATTTGGATGACTTTTGGTATAACGCTTCTTTTGGATATTTATCAAGAAAATGAATTTTTGCTTGTTTTCACCCATTTTCTCATCAATATTCATGAAAGCTAATTTGCATAATATCTTATATAATAGGCACATTTTTCATAATTGCATTCAAAAGGAAAGCCTAAGTTCCAAGATTTCTTATGTGATATCGTGAAGACATGTTGAACATAAATAAAATATTGTGGTGAATTTATTTGTGTGGCAGTGTTTTTCCATTTTGTCCTCATAAAGACCAGTTGGGAGAGAGTGAAAAATGTTGGCCTTTGATTGTTTTCCTGCTCAGGTGAAGAAGGTTACTAGGGGGTGAGAACAAGCCCTTATTCTTCCTGACCCAGTGAACAGCATAAGATACATACTGGAGAGTTCCGGTCCCCGCTATCCCTCTATTGCACTAAACAATGGACTAACATCTGCCCCTTTCTCTCCTCCAGGTGGCGCTGCACTTAAAGGATGTCAGCTTTCTCCTGGTGCCTCCTCCTGGTCACCTTGGCCTCAGTATGGCGCGGCAGCGAGTCTGGGTCTCGGGGCGCCCATAGTAGCATACTGCACCATTCCTCGGACATAGCCAATGCCCTGCAGGGGGCAGATGAGTGGGGGTCACGGGGCCCGCACCACAGGAAGCACGGAGGGGGCCGCAGGGATAAACCTGGGGGACTGTCTCGACGGCCCCCACTGTCCATGGCGCGTGCCGAGGATGATGGGATAGGTCTCGAGGGCTTGAGCCCAGTGCGGTTGGAGATGGGGCCGGTGGAGAGGCGGGGTGGGGGTGGGGGGGCAGCTAGGAGGGATGGCAGCTTCTTGGGGTTTGGGGTCCCCTTCCATGAGCAGGACAACCGAGCTCCAGGGAGCGAGGGGTCCCCAAAGGGCAGGCGACACGGCCACCAATCAGAACACAGGAGACACGGCCACCAATCAGAGCACAGAAGACATGGCAGCCGCAGGGATAAGGCTCGGCATACTAAAGGTGAGGTCACTGCTTCGCTCGGGTGCCTGGGGCCTGTTCCACAAAGCAGGATTACTGGGTTGGTTAGATAACTGTGCTGTGTAAAATCTGGAAACGTCTCAGCATGGACTGAAGTAAAAAGAGCTGGTCTGGGTTTTACTTTGGGCAGTTATCTGGCTAACACAGCTATCTTGCTTTGTGGAATAGGCCCCTGTTTTCATTCATTATATCTGTTTCGCTATATATACAGTCTTTCACTCTCTGTTTACATATCCATCTGTTGGCCCAATTCCATACTACTATCCCTCCCTCCCCCTAGTCAAAGGACTGGGGCCAAGCAGATGTGGTTCAAATTTGTACAAAGATGGGAGACCTACTTGGAGAACTGCTGGAAGTGATGTTAACAGGCCAGTGCGGTGCGATTTTCCCTCTGATCATGTAATCCTAATGACCTGATGCTATGATGGGGAGACAAAGCTGTGGAATGTGTTATTCTTTATGATGTGGTCTTGTGGTCCTGAATCACTGTGGTCATTAAAGTTACCATCACACACTTTACAAAGAGTAGGGGCTTCCCTGGTGTCCTGGATGAATCCCCAACCTGGCCGCCTGTGCCTTAATTATTTCCTGGTTTAACTGACTGAAAATAATGCGAAGCATTGCTGTTGGTTTTGGCAAGCAGTCCCCCCATTATTCTAAAGCACTTTGAACATGAGGAGAGGCACTTTATAAACAAATCTCCTTTCTTTCCATCTCTCCATCTTCCTTCCTTTTATTCCTCTTCTTCACACTCTTGCTCTGCCTCATCTCATGTGCCACTCTCACCCTCTCTTTCTTTCCCTCCCTCTCCCCCGCTCTTGCCCTCCCTCTCTTCTCTTATTCCTCCCTTCTCTCTGTCGTTTGCTGCAGGGCGTGTTCTACGGCCCGAACTGGACTCCTCCTTCCTGGAGGAGGCGGGGCTGATGGAAGACCATCCCTCTATCACCCTCCCCTCTGAAGGAACAGCCCTGGCCATCTCAACGGCAACAACTGCACCGACAGCCACACCCACTGCCACACCAACTCCCACTGCCACCATCGTCAGCACCAGTGTGTCCACGGTAACCACAGCGACAAGCAAGGATACTTCCGAAATGCCATCCTCTTCCTCCAAACCCCAGGTACCAAGGGAGAATCCTTGTGAAATCCTGCTATGACTGCGCTAATTATGCATGTTACTCTGAGTGGACATTTGCACAGTGGACTGACTGCTGTTTAGAAAAAATTAATTAAAAAAAACAAAAGGTTCCTAAAGGAAACCAAGACTATAGAACAAGGGTGCATCTGTTGTGGAACTTATGCATTTTGAGAATACTTTCCTGTTGTTTAGCATGTAAAAAATAGGGGGAACAGACTAATATTTTTTACAAGTGGGACTGTTGTGTTCACGCCATGTGCCTCATCTAAACCCCTGCTGTAGCGGAATCCTGCCTCGGTTGAGAGTTTCATCCGGAGAAATGTTGCTTTAAAGAGCTTACACACTTTTCACTTCTATGATAGAGGGTGCTATGCCTTATTGCCTGAGTATGTGCAATACCAATCTCCACTCATTTTGGATAATAGACTCTACATTCTGGACCAGTTTCACTGACAAAGATTATGCTGAGTCCTGGACTAAATTGAAATAAGTTTGAAGAGTCTCACTCAGTTCTAACTGAATGTAGTCTAGCACTTGGCTTTTTAATGGTGCTATATATTTTATCCTGGAGCATTATTCCATGCTAGTATAAAAACCTCAAAGCATGTCTGATTATTCTGTGTGTGATTTATTCCTGAGGTCTTGTGTGAATTTACAGACCTAACCCTGAAAATAACGCTCTGCTTTTGAGTGGCCCAGGAGGCCTACAGCCTCACTGCTTGGACGATCTGACTGTGACTCAGAGGGTTGCTAGGTTAAACCCTAGTGTTACCATGATAAGATCAGTGGAGCAGTTTGGCCCTCCAGTGTGACCCTTAATCCCACACTGCTTCAAGCAGGATTGCTCTCTGCTTTGGATAAAAGTGTAAATTAATACGCGTAACATACTGGATATCTGAGGCGGTCGACAGGCCTTCATCTGCCAGCATTTCGGAGGCGAGCTGCATGACTGGCGCCTCCACTCTTTCTCTCTCTCTCATTCTCTCTCCTACAGCTCTCTTTCTCCCTTGTGGACAAGTATCACTCTCTCACTTCACCTTCCCTCTTCTGTGTGAAATGAAATTCTGCAGTTCTCTGTAGTTGGCGCAGCCTGGCCAGCATGTGTGTGTGTGTGTGTGTGTGCGTCTGAGTGTGAGTGTGAGTGTGAGTGTGAGTGTGGGAGTGTGGTATCTGTGGACAGAGAGAGCGAGAGTGAGATGATGTAGTGCTTAACAAATTTATTAGACCACCACCCAATGTAAGGTAAATTAACAGTGTTGGTAATTACCAAAATCATTTTTTATGTTTCTGTAATGGTTAATCCACCAGTATGCGCAAGCTCTTTAATTGAAATTATATTTTTAATGCTAAAACATTAGTATTGTTGTTATCCATGAATTTTCAAATTTACTGTTCTACAAAAAAGCAAAAAAAAAAAAAAAAAAAAAGTTAAGTTCATTATTATTTTTTGATTAAGATGCCAAGTAACAGTTATTTACTTGCATCCCGGAGCTGTTGTAAGCTGTTATCAAGGCCAAAGGAGGCCATACAAAATATTTAGTTTTTTTATTTTTTTGGTTTTTATGTGTGAATAAGGACAATTTAATTGTTTCAGTTTTTTATTTGCCAAAGAAATAACAATATAATTTTTAGTTTTAAACAAGTTTTTTGACAAATTTCTAAAATATTTGTGTTTTCTCATTTTTATGACAGGTGGTCTAATTTTGTTAAGCACTGTGTGTGTATGCAATTGTAAGAGTATGCTTGTATCCGTGTGTGTGTGTGTGTGTGTATGGAGAGCGCGAGTGACAGATAATAAAGTATCTGTATGCAATGGGAAGAGTGTGCTTGTATGTATTTGTGTGTGTGTGTGTGTGTGTGTGAAAAATAAGTGCTCTGGTGTAATCTCTGCAACACTGCTGGGGTGATTAGGGCCATAATTCCCTGATCAGGAAGTGTAACTGTAGTACAGCTATAAATGGTACCTAAATCATACCAACCTAGAACCTTGAAACTGAACCTCATAATCATATTGCTTACATTTAAAACCATTCAACACGCTGCTCAATCTCTGACTCTGTCAGAGGCTTAGATAGAGTTTGAAACCTTTTTCTTGAAACATCTCTTCATGCAACTGAGGATTTCCGTTGGCCGGCTTTTGCAAGATTTAGACTTTAAGTAGCCAGTCGTGGCACTTGAAAGCACTTTTGTTAGTGTTGCGTTTGAAACCCTCGGCATAATCCTCCGCCTTGCTTTTCGCAAAGAACTTGCCACCTGCTTATTTACAACATCTTTAACTGGATGACTATTTAATTATCAGCTTCTGCCCGCCCCTCCATCTCCCCTCCCAACCTTCCCCGTAATGTGACTGTTGGAATCACAGTTCTGATTTACCAATTATCGGGCCTTGTTTCTGGCCCGGAGACAGCGGCACCTCAGACCCAAACATGCGAACAGATGCCTGGCAGCTAAGGCTGGCTGTACACCGTCCAGCTGGCGGACTAATTAACGGGTTCCACTGTCTCCGCATTGTTCCTGCTCTGTTGCTCTGTGCTGGAGCTCATTTACTGGGACTGCTTCATATTTCTCACCCTGAGCTAACAATTAACCCCTGGAGGGAGGGAGGGAGGGAGAGAGAGAGAGAGAGAGAGAGAGAGAGAGAGGGCTCTTGTTTTTTGTCTAGCATAAATAAATGACTCTGAATATCAACTTTTTACGACATATCAATATTTATATTCTTAAATATTCCTTCTGATTGAAATGAAGATAAATGATGTAACGATGCATTAATTTTGTCTACAGTAAATGAATAAAAATATTTGCGATTTTGAGTGTGGCCTCAAAATAACAACACTGCGTTCATTTCACCACCAGATGTTATTGAACGAGTATTAATATCTTACTCAGTAGCGTGCTGCCCGGGAGAATTTGGACAGTCACTTTTAACTATGCTCAAATGCACCAGGACTGTCAGCTTTAACTTGATTATTAATAATAATAATAATAATAATAATAATAATAATTACAGTTGTATTATTATGATAATGATGAATTCCTTTTTATATACTGTACATCCATCCCTCCTTCATCTTTACCGCTTCTTCCCCACAAGGTTTGTGGGGAGCTGGTGCCTATCCCAGGTAACTTTTGGCGATAGGTAGGGACACAGCCTGGACAGTTGCCAACTTCATCTTTACAGTGGGAAAAATACCAGCCAGTTTCCAAAAAAGTTGGGACACGGTGTAAAATATAAATAAAATCAGACTGCAATGATTTTCAAATCATTTAAATTCTATATTTAATTGAAAATGGTACAAAGACAACATATCAGGTGTGGAAATTGAGAAATTGTATTGTTTTTGAGAAATATATGCTAATTTTGAATCTGATACCAGCAACACTTTTCACAAAATTAGGGACAGGGGCAGGTTTATCACAGTATTGCATCATCACTTCTTTTAACAACACTGTAAGCATTTGGGAACCGTGGAGACCAATTGCTGTAGTTCTGAAAACAAAATGCTTTCCCATTCTTGCTTTGTGAAGGATTTCAACTGTTCAACACTTAGCAGCCTCCTTTGTCATATTCTTTGCTTCATAATGCACCAAATGTTTTCAGAGGATGACAGGTCTGGACTACAGGCAGGTCAGTTTAGCACCTGGACTCTTTCACTGTGGAGCCATGTTGTCAAGTGAGCAGAAATGTTTGGCAGACTTGCTGAAATAATGTTAGATTGTGGTTTGGCATTGTCTTGCCTGCCTGAAAGAGATGTCTGTATGGCAGCATATGTTGCTCCAAAACCATGTGCACTATGCACCACCATACCATCACGGATGCTAGCTTTTGAACTGTGCACCGATAACGTGCTGGATGGTCCCTCTCCTTTTCAGCCTGAAGATGCAGTGTCCATGAAAATTTGAAAGGGAAAAATGTGCACTGAAGACGATGTCTGTATGGTCACTCCTTGGAAAATGAAGATGCAACAATCCACCATTTCCATTTGAAGAATTTTAAATGATTTTTTGGATCAATCAGACCACACATAACAATTTTCACTCCTTTTCAGTTCGAAGATTTTTATGTTCATGATTTTATGCAAAGAAAATGATTTTTGATCAATAGACCAGGAACAATTTTCCAGCAGATGGATTATTTTTTATGATTTTTGTTATCTTTTCAGAAGGTGGCAGTTTGCCAGATCTTATTTACATATGGTTTTGCAGTGGTCCACCACAACTTGGATTTGTGGATGCAGCAGTGACCCCATTATTGAGTGATTAACAAACTAATGGCACATAGGATCCAAAATATTTTTCCAACCACAGGGATTTCAGATTTTTAAACTCCCTCAGATGGGTGTTTTCAGACATAGAGCTGCTCAATGCACGGCCCATTTTCTGTCCACTAGATCAAACATCCGGATCACAGTAAAAATCTGTTCCACATCAGTTATGTGAACACAATTAAAATCCAATCCTGTCAAATATTGAATATTCCTGAAATAAAAATTCGACATTAAATTCAGGAGTTGATGAATTAAACTCCCCAGTTAAGCCTGATGTACAAACTGCTCAATAGTATCTATCCAGCAGTTCAAAAAAAATGATCTGTTGCGACAGAAAAAATCGTCTCCACTTCAGCTACAGTGAGCCAATGGTATCCCAATTAGTAGTTCAGAAAAATCCGTTTCCTGAAGCAAAAATTCGACATGGTATTGATTCTATCTCATTCTACTGTCAATTGCAGTCATCACATATAAAAATATGTATTTCCCTACCGTGGATTTACGCGTACATTCTTCCATTGACGAATTCAGCGTTCCCTTTTATCCACCTAAGTACTGGTGTTGATAGCCAGTCACTCAATTTTATACTCAGGCTCACCTGCGTAACTGCACAGTTATAGTTCACGGCCTCGTGAAGCCTCCCCGGTAAAAATGTATTGATTGACTCATTTCTTATCCAATTCCCGAGTGTTTAAACTTTCCCCAATAACTGAAAGACATTGATTGGGCAAAAATATGAGTATACACGCCTTTGCATATCAGCAAGGTAGGTTGTATCCTCTCAATGCTGCGCACGATTGCGCAGCTGAAAATGACGCGATTTATAGAAAAAAAGACTCCCAAAACCGGCCAAAAATGTTCAGTTACATCTACTGGATTTAAATGAGGTACGGACATAGTCAATGGGAATTATTCCGAATGAAACAGGACCGGAGGGTTCCTTCTACCGGTTACATCTGTCTCTGGAGGAAGGATTCAATTAAGAACGGTTATGCTGATACTGTGGTAGCATTTTGCTCAATATGGCTTTTTCTATTGGAATTTATACCGCATTCAACGAAATCGAATGCCGAGAGTTTTTTTATGTTCAAAACGTGAACTGCTCAAGCACTTCGGTAGACCCCCCCGGTACGTTCATTGCACAATTCTGTTGAATCTAGGGTTGCATATATTGCTTGATTTTCTCTGATAGTGGAATGTCTGTTCAGTTAAAATAAGGTATATTTCAGATATTACTGAGTTTGTGAGTTATACTTGTTCCTTATAAGGTGTAGAAAGTGTTTATATAAGGTTGTGAGCTCGGAAGTGGGAACTGCTAGCTTTTCATTGCAGGGTGAATGTTCTGACCATCTAATAAGCAGTTAATTTAATGAGTATGCGTGCTGGCTTGGGGGACTCTGAAGAAAAATGGACAAAACTCTAAACATTATCATGGAGAAAAGGCATGTTTTGTGTTTGGAGAGGTTACTGGTGACCAGTGATGTCCAACTGCACTGATATTGATAAATTCATGCTAAACTCGACCAGAAAATCATTGGTTCATATTGAATTTCATGCATCAAAAGTTGATTTGTTTCAAATCTACGATTATTTTATGATTTGACAGTGCGCCATTTTGAGGGATCTTAGACTTAGGGGAGCTACCTGGATAGCTGTCTTATTTGGGTCCTAGAGAGTAGGAATTTTAGAATTCAATGCTCAGGTGACTAGCACTTGTGGTCAAGGAGTTTATGATCCCAGAAATGCATAGTTTTAAGCCCCAGCAATTTTTCAATTCTCAGTATTTTTTAATTACAATTTCAATGCTGAATTTTTTGTTTGCAGCCCCTTTTCTCTATCAAAATCATGAAAATAAACTGAAATACAATGTCATTATAAATGCCTCAAGTGTCCTGACTCAGTTGAGCCACTCCTTTCCTGTCTGTGAAGCTGCAATATTGAATTATAAAGCCTTAAATAAGGTAACACACAAATAGCCAGATTTGGCTTCTGCGCAAAGGGGTTAATGCAGTGCTGCTTGAAGGCATGAAGATCACAGCCATTCAGTATTGGTTTTCGGCTTTTTCCTTTGCGCACAGAGATTTATCCAGATTTTCTGAATCTTTTAATGACATTATGTACTGTAGATGATGAAATCCCCAAATTATTAGCAATTTTACAATGAGGAATATTATTCTGGAATTGTTGAGTTATTGCCCATGCAGTCTTTGACAGAAAGGTGAAGCCCTCTGCAATGCTCTTTTTATTATACCCAGTCATGTTATTGATCTGTTGCCAACTATCCTAATTAGCAGTGAGATTTGCCGCCAGTTGTATTTTTTTTAGGATTATGCAACTTGTCCAATCTTTTGTTGCCCATCTCCCAACTTTTTTGAAACGTGCTGCTGGCAAATTCAAAATGAGCAGATATTTTCCAAAAATAAATGAATAAATAAATAACAGTTTTCAGTTTCAACATTTCATACATTGTTTTTGTACTATTCTCAATTAAAAATAGAGTTTAAATGATCTTCAAATCATTACGTCCACCAAGGAGGTTTTTTTTTTTTTGGACTTCGTTTGTGTACTAGATAACTCAAAAAGTAATGAACGGATATCTCTGAAATTCTGTGGGTGGGTTGCTATTACATCAGGGATGGACCCTATTGATTTTGACTGCGATCAAACAATATGGCCGCAAGATTTCGACTGTGCTGCCTTGGCGGAGATTTGCACTCTTGGAGTGTCTCTAGTTGCAGTCTGTTTTAATTTATATTTTACACAGCATCCTATCGTTTTGGAAAATGGGATTATAAAGAAATAACTTTAAAGAGATGTTTATTGGTTGCCTTGAGTTTATTGGGTATCTTCATTTCTATGAATTAAAGCCCTTGGGAATTTCTGGTCTTTAAACCTGTCACACAGTTCAAGTAACTATAGACTCAATTCAGGTGATTTCCAATACAAAAAAATACCCAGATGTTACAAGCAAGCCCCATTTCCGATGCATTATGGGATAGTTTGGCAGCCAAGTCACTTACGTTCTTGCGCAGCTGCCGGGGAAAAGTTGCGTTAGCATTCGTGGTTATACGATTCTGAGCGTAGAAGCTGTATAAATTCTTCATGCACCCGGTACTTTTTCTTGGCTTGATTTTAGCATTTATATCGTCTGCAGTTTCACAAGTCCAGCTGAATTGTTGTTGCCATGCCGCAATACAAGCTGCGCACCGGAAGTGTGGCAGTCCCGGAAGTGTAGAAATTTTGGCGAAAAAGCCACATCCGGGTATTTTTTTGTATTGGCGATCGCTCAAATTGCAAGCTCGCATTCACTGGTTTGCACTGGGGTTTACCAGTGGGTGGCAGCAGTGAGGAGGCAGTCTTCAATCTATTTAGGCCTGGAGTTGAGTAGTGGGTGGTGCTGTTGGTAAGGCTAATGGTTGTGGTGTGTTCTTGGGGTTCCAACAGCCACATCAGGGGCGGGTGAAGGCACAGGGGGAGGTGTTGCCCACACTGGACATGACCCTGTTCGACTGGACTGACTACGAAGACATGAAACCGGCGGATACCTGGCCGTCTTCCAAGAAGAAAGGTGAGACGTCCATTTAAAGCCATCAGTGCTGTTCGTTTGAGATGCACAGCCAGAGAAGGTGGGTAGTGTAGAGTGAGAGTTATTTGAGAGGGCACTACCATCATCAGAGTCTGCAGATAAAAACCCAGACAAGGAACATCAAAAAATGGCTGCGCCTTTTGTTGTCAAAGCTCATTTGATGTCCTCGTCAATCTCAATTCCTCTATTTTGTCGCGAAAAGTAGTATTTTACTATTACATTGTAAAATGAGTTGAAAAAAAGGGGCTGTGATCAATTTTTACTGTGTATGCCTGTGATAAAATTAGTTCAACCTTTACCTGGATTGGTTGAGCAAACATCCATGTTACTAAGTCTGGTCAAAACTCACTCTATTTTTCTGGAAAATATGTGAAAAAGTTCTCTGTTTACACTCTGCTTCACTGGGTAATGTACAGAGGCTTACAATGCACCAAAGGTCTTCATATTTGTTTTCCCTGTGACTTAAAAAAGGAGCCGAGTCACGATTACTGCACATGCTTGGGTTTGACAGATGCAAATGAGTAAGCTAGGCTATGAGCGCAGGTGAAAACCGCCTGCTGGTATTGATCATAGTTTCACTAGAGACTTTACAAGAGATTTTCGTGGGAAAAACTGCAGAAATGAGCACCTCAGCAGACCAAGGCACCTCTTTAGCGGTAAGTGTCTATGTTTTGTTTTGGCCATAGTGTTTTTGCCACCTTTGTAAGTCGGATTTCAACTACATTTTGACTTAAGTTGCGTAAGGTACGTCTTTGGGCGACATAAAGTCCTGATTATTTGCTACCGGATTGCACAGGATTATGCCCAAACTCTTGCCAGTGTAGTCGCACTTGTTCCACAAAAGCTGAAGGAAAATGAGTCGGATGCCCTTGCGAAACAGCCAGTCATTTCTGTGGAGAGGCTTGATCGGTTAAAGTGGTAATCCTCAAAATTTCCATAGAAAACTCTTTAATATAAAAAGCCTAATGTCTGAGTGGCTAAAATATATGAATACGATGCAAAATGAAGACTGATTAGCAAGGATGGATTTTGACTTGCAGTCAAGTGGATTCACTTTTTTTATGTCTTGTTAGGCTGAACAGTATTCAAAGTTCTGAGCCTGCGCAGTGAACATGACTCAACTCCTTTAAGTGATTAAGTTCGTAGTTCAAGCAGCAGCCCTTGTAGGCCTGGCAGGAGAGCAAAAGCATTGCCTCTGGTAGCAACAGTGTTTTGTGTGTGTGTGTATGTGTGAGTGTGTGTGTGTGCGCGCGCGCATGTGCTTGTGCAAGCGTTCACTCATGTGCATGTGCATTTGTGTTAATGTGTCCGTGCGTGCATGTGTGTGCACATGAGCATTTGTGTGTGTGTATACGTGTGCATGTGTATGCCTGTGTATGTGCCCGTCCATGAGTTTGTGTGAGTGTGCGCGTGCATGCATGTGTGTGTGTGTGTGTGTGTGTGTGTGTGTGTGTACGTGTGCATGCATGTTCTTGTATGCATGTGTGCTTGTGTGAGTGCGTGTCTGTGCATGAGTACTAACTGCATCATACAATTTATTTTGTGTGTGTGCATGAACAAGTGTATGCATGATTGGATTTGGAATTGTTTGTGTGCATAATTGCATATGACTAAACTTGTGTGTGTGTGTGTGTGTGTTTGCTCCAGACAAGAGGCGCAGTAAAAACATGAGCAGCGGGAACATTACAGCAGATACAGAGTCGTTGGAGCCGTGTGACCATCATCTGGACTGCCTCCCTGGTTGGTCCACGCTCTTCTCTCCCTCCCTCCCCCCCTCTCTCCCCCTCCCTCCCCCCCTTAGCTCTGAAGGACAGGGTTATGCCACTGCAATGAGGACAGTGGCTGTATACACAGAAAATGTGGCTGTAATAAACTCTTGTGTGATTCTGTGGAGTAACCTGCCTGTCTCAGGGGTTACTAGCTGGAAAAAAAAATCCATTCAATTGTAGTGCTTTCCCACCTCCAAACTTGTGGTAGAGGGTCCATAAAGATCTAAAAAAGGTTCCTCCATGGAGAAGTGCCAGAGAACAGTGCTTGAGAGTGTTTCAGATGGCTAAAAATTTAATTTATACTTCTACCAGAAATTAGATAATTATAATAAATGATTTATTATTAAGGTTATTTCAGGTTTTATTGTTGTATTGCACCAGATAAGGGGTGTTAGTCATTTCCTGAAAAGCCACATTGTCTTCAGGTTTCTGTGGTTTCTTTCTCAGTCACCAGCCAATAAAGACCTTGAGAACATAGGCTGCAGATTCTTTAGCCAATCAATATCTCATTAGTGTACCCTACTGGAACCCTCGTCAATACCTGTGTACTAACTAGAGTATATGTGAATGCATGTTCAATTGTTCATTCTCCTTTGTTGCTGTGATTTCATGAGCTGCTTTGGATTAATGCCTCTGCAGAGTTAACCGAGAATATTATTAGATTTTTCCACACATTATTTGTAATGGCCACAGAGGTGGTAAATCTTTGTTCTCTAAAAAATACATTTCCCAAATTTACTCACAATGTATCATAATGTTGTTATCTGGGCAGTGGTGGAAAACCCTGGTTAAAAAAAAAAAAAAATCCAGAAAATTCCGCCTCATTATTTTGTTCTGATCAACAGGATTATCTTGATCTTTGGTCAGAAGTTTAAATTGATAAGTAGGTGAGTTCGTGGCTAGAAAAAAACGACACAGTCAGACTTGCTGACCCCAGGATTTTCCACTTGAATTTAGTATAACAAATTATGACCCCACCCATGTGAGTACCTCTCATGAATAATGTATGGAAAGAACAGTCACTGCATGTCTGAATTGGTGGAGGGGGAGTGGCTTATAAAGCCCCTAAATCTGATATGCTGGTTCTGAGTTGTTCTCCCCCTCCCCCTTCTGCCAGGCTCCTGTTGTGACCTGAGGCAACACGAGTGCAAGCCACACAATCGCGGGCTTAACAATAAGTGCTATGACGACTGCATGTGCGAAGAGGGTAAGGTTTAGTCTCCAGGCCTTTAATTTGCTGGTCTAAATGTGTGCAGAAAAAGCCAAAACGTAATGTCTTACTGATTTAACGGTTAGTCCTTCATGTGTGGTTTTTTTTTCTGTATAACTTTTTGGTCAGTGCTTTTGATGTAATTGTGAATGATATTAGTGTAGTACTTGTATGTGCTTTGGCAACTGCTCAGGTACCCAATACCTCCCCAAATTTACCCTATAACTCTATAAATGTACCCCGGACCTTCCTACATGTACCCTATATCTCCTCAAATATGCCGAGTACCACCCCAAATATATCCTATACCCCCATTAATGTATCATGTACCTCTCAAAATGTACCCTGTACCTCTGCAAATATGCGTTTTACCTCCCTGAATATACTCTATACCTCCATAAATTTACCCTGTACCTCTCAAAGTATACCATATACCTCCTCATATGTACCCTATACCTCCATAAATTTAACTAACACCACCCCAAATGAAGCCTGTATCTCCTCAAATTTAATTAATTTATTTAACCTTTATTTAACCAGGGAAGTCCCATTGAGATTTAAATCTCTTTTTCAAGGGAGCCCTGGGAGTTGAGGTGGGGAGGGAGAGGACAAGTTGCACAGCCAATTAGATCAGGGGATGATTAGGTGGCAGGTTGAAAGAGCCAGGTTAGCCAATATGCCCCATACCTCCCTAAATATACCCTATGCCTCAATAAATTTACCATTTATCTCCCCAAATGTACCCGATTCCTCCTCTAATATGCCCAATATCTTCTCAAATATACACTATACCTCCAGAAATGTACCCTGGACCTCTCGAAATGTACCCTTTTCTTCCACAAATATACCTTTTATTTCTCCAAATGTGCAATACACCTCCCTGATTGCACCCTATACCTCCCCAAATGTGCCTTACAGCTTCAAAAATCCCTGCTAGAATATTCTAAATCTCCCCAAAGATACCCATCTCCTAAATAAACAAACCTTATTCATGAATTAAAAAAAAAAAATCAGGTTAATGCACCCTCCATCTGCAAAATCATACCCTATACCTCACCATATGTGCTGTCTTTTCTCCTGTGCTTGTTATGCTTTACGAAAAAAAAAAAAAAAACCAGAAAGGCATTGACCGGACTGCTTATGGAGCGTTATGTCATTGAATTCAAGGACCTCATCGCGCTCTCTTTTCGCCCATCTCAGGGCTCCGCTGCTATGCCAAATTTCACCGGAAACGGCGAGTGACCCGGCGAAAGGGCCGCTGTGTGGAGCCGGAGACTGCCAACAGCGAGCAGGGAGCGTTCATCACCATCTGAGAGCGCGCGGTGTACCCTTCTCACATATCGGTGCTTTTGGAGGGTTCGGCTGAGCCCCCCCCAACCTTCCACTGCTCCTGGACTGCTGACCCTATTCACCGACAACCCCTGCCTGTTTGGGAATAATGTCACGTCAAGACTAACGCCGAGGATATCGTTATCTCATTTTATTACCTGGCAACAAAAGCCTGACGTGTGTACATACAGTAAATACCTTAACAAGGTTCTGTTTTATTATTTTTTTTTTTTTTTAGATGTTTCAATTATGCTTTGATATTTAAGATAAGTCATTTCATCTCAAAGGGACAAAAAAGTTGTTGCTTTTTTGTGTGTGTTTTACTTGTGCAATGCCAAAAAGCCTGGTGGGATTGGAAGGGGAAAATGGCATGTAAAATGAATGTGAACGTGCATTGAGAGTGTGATGGGATCCATATGCGAGCTCCAGTCTCTATTGATCTTTCATCAGTATGTCTGATGGCTGTCTGAGGTGACATCATCGTCGCCGTGATTGAACTGCCGTTGGAGCCCTTGTACAGTATTATGTTATCCTTGGAGTCTGAACCGCAAGCATTTCACATGGCAGAATAAAGAAGTCCTACTTTGTATTCAGCTTTAATTTCGTCATTAAACCCAGCTCAACACTTTTCTCTGCTTCAGACGATCATTTGACCTTTCTCTTCACTGTAATCCAATAAACGTGCACTATTATTTATCCAAAAAAGGTTCTTATTCACAGAAAAAGAAAACATATTTCTGAATGTGGCTGTTTGGTAAAAAGCTTAAATGTGTCGTGGCTGTAAAGGTTGTAGGGTCAATGGGAACTGCGGATCCTTTGTGGAGATGGAGAGTACAGATTTTATAAAGCATGCTGCTGTTGAAATTGTTGTAGCTCTGCCAGTTTCTGTGGCTGGCTGTGTGGAGAAGTAATTATGCTCTACAGTTATGCATATTTATGGCTTAGCATGCTGTTGCACTAGACTAATAAGGAAATCTTCTGAGCCTGAGAATGTCAGACTTGTACCGGAGGGCTGTAATGTCTCCGAGTTTTCAGTGTTCAGCTCTAATTTGTCTCCTCCAGAGGAGGATAAAAGTGTGAGCTGATTGGATGGACATGCTGCCAGTCAAACCGCAAAAATGGGCATTTCAGTCCTGTATACTGCTCATGCTATTTCTGTTTCTTTTTAGTTAAATGAGAAAAAATTAGATTGAAAATTTGAGTTCTCCTCCTATGGCAGCACCCTACTCTGGAGAAGATTGAGGGGAAGATAGTAATATTCATGAATGAATCGCAACCTATAACCATCACTTTGACGTTATCTATTACGCTAATGTCAGGAACATTTTATCGGCGAATCGAGCAACACTTCTTTCATGAATATTAATGAGTCTTCCCCTGCCACCCGACATTTTGACTCATTTCAAGATTTTCTTTTTGAGTTTCAGTATTTCTATAGCCAAGAGAAGAATGGCTTAAGATGATATTCACTTCTTAAGAGAGAGAAAAAATGGTTTCATTTCAGGACTGAAACACTTGTAAAAGGTGGACAAACTGCTTGTTTCACAGTGCTTACGCTGCTGTTGTCCGTTGGTGTGTTAGCAAATGAATATACTTTCCGTGGCTTGCTCAGCGCTAGCAGAACTGTTAGGCATCGATCAGTTCAGCGTGCAGAATCAATTTGTCAGTGTTTTCAGCATCATTAGCTTTGGGAGTGAGAATGTTTGACCCATCTGTGGGACCCATTGAAAAAACCAGCTTCTCTCCGCACATACTGTGTTCATCACATGTTCGATCACTATTGATCTGTTTTAAATGGCCCCAACATTAAAAGGTGCAGTTTCATGCAATTTTATGCCACTGAAGTCATGATCCTGAAAATATGTCCCATTTTATTTCCCATGTAATTCTCCTGTTCTCAGATCAACGTTTCGTTTTGTGAGTATCGCTGACGCTTCTAAGCTCACTGTTGCTGTTGGCTTTGAGCATGGCATCAATATAGTGTGCGCAACCGAGTGGCTAGGATTGAGCTGTTTTCAAGGCTTATATCCCGATCTTGTTTGGAAACCAAGTTCACTAGCACCACTGCAGTTGGCTACAGTATAAGTCATTGAGACCCTACTTTCCAAATAAGCTAATGGTTACTTTAGTGTGAAATTACAAAGGCAATAATCCCCATGAGAAAATGTACGCTCATTGAGTGCACTTATTCTAATGTAATGAAATGTCCCAGTCTGTCAACTCGTCGAGATAGTGTGCTATTTGGACACATAGAAATATTTATAGTTAAATCAGGAGCTGCATCATTGCATCTAAAGCACATAGCTGACATCAGCGGCACTGCCGCACAAACTGACTCCTAACTATACAAAATGGCAGCACACAAAAATGTGCAGATTCATGAGCAGAGATTCGTTTCTCTGGACCCAAGCAAACACTAGGGCTCAAATAGTCACAATGATACGGTGAATATGTTTTTCTCCAGGCTATGTCGTAGCACAGAACACAGAACTTTTCATAAAACTCAAGACACATCCACTCCGCTAGGATTTGCGAAGCATGCAGCCGCTTAAGTGCATTTACCAGCTGTGCAGTTGGGAAGGCACGACTGCGACTAAGAGTATGCTAACCTTGTATCGCTGGTGTAAATGAAGTGAATGAAATTAAAAGGTGGCTCCACAGCTTGCTGAAGAACGCCCGTGGGGGACTTTACTGCTTTTCATCGGCAGCGCACAGAATTAAATGGGAATTTAATCTCAAGCTGCTCTATGACTAAACATCTGCTCAGAGGCACTTATTGACAATAACCGGAGACAGCTTGATAAAACCAGACTCCAGAATGGTACCATGCCACAGGTACCTGGATGGCACTGAAGGCAGTGCTGTTCCTATCTATGTTGTTGCTGGCCTGCCATATTTTCGTGCAAAGTGATGAAATTATGCTGTGTTACATCTGCTTAAGTGTTTCGTCTCTAACATGCTTGTACGATATAAACATGCATATATTTTTCTCAGTAGGATAAATCGACAAGGGGCCGGAAAACACAAATCGCACATGCACGCACGCACACACACACACACACACACACACACACACACACACACACACACACACACACATACGTACACACACACACTCTCACACTTTTGCATACACACAGAATTTTGCCGCAGCCATCCTTATTAGGTAATTACATAGACTTCTATTCATTGTGCACAGCCTGACCCCCAACCCAAATCATAACCAAATCATGTCTAACTCTCACCTTATAGGATCCATTACCTGGTATTTACACCTGTTAAAAATAAGTGATTTGGGTCTAAAACATAATGATTTATGGTAATTTGCAAAAATTACACAACATTTATATTTATTTTGCCCTTTTTATCAAGCCAATCTTGTTCTGGCGAGAAAATTTCGAGATTAAGATCTCGGCCGGAAGATAGAGGCATGGCTAGACAGAGGGGGTGGTGCAAGGGAAGAGGGTGGGAGGAGTGGCTTGAAAGCACAGCCATAGCAATGCATGCATAATAACACAAGGTGTGACCTCACCATGGCTGAATCCATTGACCATTCTGAGTGGCTTAGATGTGCTCCTGCTGTCTGAGTGCGATGCACTGGCCCCTGCATGAGGTGTACTAGCAAAATAGCCTAAAAACAGGGGGAATATAAATGTCACATGCAAGCTAACATTAGTACATCTAAGTTCCATGATCATATAATCAAGAGTAACACATTGCGTTTGGACAGCGTAAAAAGACAATAATATACAGCCATCCATCAACAAATTAACAGAATGTGCATGGTTAATGCTGGCCTAAATTAACTGAGCTAGCTAACATTAGCTCTTTGCTAGCGGATATTTAGCGTATGTTTGGAGCATTATTTCGCCTGCTTACCGACATCATAGCATAGCATTTTTGGCATCTATAGATTCCTTAGGTTGTCTAGTTTCATATGACGTGTGTATCTGCACTGTAGCTGAACGTGAGCCTGCTACAGCTATGGAAATACGGCATGTCAGGCGAGCCTGTGGGCTGTGAGGGTAACGTTTATGTATTCGGTATACTGCCAAGTTTCTTTTGAACTGCACCACACTCCATCCAATAGCTTATGGTAATGTAATGATAACATTGAAGTTGGCGGAACAAAGTTGTCAGCTAATGCGAAAGTTGACATTTACAGACAATATTAAAGTGGTGGGTTCCGTACTGTTGGAACAATACCTTTCTGGAGGCGCACGTTTTTAGCTAAGCCAGCTTTGTATTGGCCCAAGTTGGAGAAAGAGTCCGACTTGAAATGAGCACGCAGGAATAGGTTTGTGGCAGGGGCTGCAGGAACATTATCAGCAAAAATAAATGTAATCCACATGTTCCTCTGCGATTCATCGCTCGATGGAATGTTAAAAACGTTTTTATGTGGATTCTGGCAGCCAACTACAGAGCATTTGTGTGCACCAGAACCTTCAGCTCTTGTCTCCGATATTTGTCTGGGGCGTGTTTTCGGAAATCAGCGGGCGCGGTTTGCTACTCCCAAGCCACACCTCAACTCCTCCTCCGCGCAGGTACGCGTCATCAGGGTGCCCAAACTGAAATCTACAGTTTTCATGCCTCCGCAGTAGAAAGCCTCCAGATGAGGAAAAAAGGGAGGAAGGAAGCTGCTTTGACTCCAGAACATCGCAGATTTTGTCAGAGTGAGGGATGACTAATGTATACATGCAATAACCGGGAAAATTGTGTTTTCCAGGTAATGGATCCTTTGACCTATGCTCAATTCACACTTGATCCCCTAACCTTAAGCACAACCCCAGGAATGATATTTTGCCTCATTAGAGCCAGGCCCTGGTTCCCTTGAGAAATCCAGGTCCCAAAAAGATCAGTGTTTATTCTGCAAAGCCTCCCCATTAGGCAATGATAAATGAACCAGCAAACACACATGCACAATGATTGAAAAACACAAAATGAGATCATTTTGAGTGTCTTTACATCAGAGTAAAGAACAGTTTTTTGAGTTCAAAAGACAAAACACTGTGTTTGCATCATTAGTAAGGTTATGTCCCCTACAAAGAACAGGTATGTCGGTGAAGGAAAGGAAGTCTGTGTGTCAGCAGGAGGAAAAAAATAGATTTTGCCGATGGAAAGTCAATGAACAGATGGTTAGGTGACATTAGCAGCCATGTAGAGGACTGCAGAGGCCCACCTGATTTTGTCATGTCACACAGTATTCAAGTACGCAGAATGACTACAGCAATACCATGTCAGCAGTTGTCACAGTTACTGTAGTTTGGCAATCAATATAAAAAGCTATTTTTCCACAGAAAATCCTCCATTATTGTTTTTTTACTTAGCAGATGAACTTAAGATAAAAAGTACTCATTCAAAGGTGTAGAGACGCTAAAAACAGGACTAAATAAATCTAAGTCAAAGCAGCATGGCTTGAATGCCCAATAAAACCAGGTTATGTGAATGGACTCATGATAAGCATTTGAAGCAAAGCGAAACACTCTCATCTCTGGCTCCCCATGTAAGTATGATAAATGTCTTTGCCTCGGGGCTGCCATGGGATCTTAGAGGGCTGGCTAAATGCCCATTTCCTCTACCTGTGTACCAAGAGCAGCCTAAAGCTTCTCTAAGCTGCTTTATTTATCTTACACCTGGGATTAGAGCAGTCTTCTCTGGCCAAGAAGTCCCCCCACATCACCCAGGCAAATAAATGTGTCTGTCTGTCTGCCCATCTGTCTTACACTCCCTCTCTGACACTCACTCACTCAATATGCCATCAAACTCAGAGGATTTCTGAAGGGACTTTACAAACCCTAACACCTTGACAGTGTGGTGTGAATTTTTTACAGTCACGTTCTACTAGATTTACAGCAATATTTGTGAATTTTGTCATGTTTCTTTTTCTTCTAAAAATATATATGAAGACCTGGGTGCAAGAAGTACTTTAGTCACAAAATAACACTTTTGAGATATTAAGAGTCAAAGTTTTGAAAACATGCTGCAGATACTTTTTTTTAAAAGATAACATTCAGTGGCGCCTGCTGCTAGTCCCAGGGGTTATACAAAGTAGACAGACACGTTTTTGTGGAAAAATAATGCTTTATTACGAAAAAAACAAGAAAATCAGTTTCGGACTTTGGTACTTCTTACCATAAAATGCCTGGACTTCGGTACTTATTGCCATAAAATGCATGGACTTCGGTACTTTTACCACACAAATGCCGTTTCAATCATTTTCTGATTGCCAAACAGTCATTTTTGCTACGCTTGTCACATGACACATACTAGCAGCTGATTGGACAGTCATGGACTTAGGCACTTGTTCCTGATGACGTCAAGGACTTGAGTATTTCTTGCACAAAAATTCAGTAGATTCATGAAAGGCCATATATCTGTATTTAGGACTTGAGTACTTATATTTGGAATTTTTTGGCTTTAAATGATGCACATGACACTCTACTTTATGGTAGTACTGTCAGCTCATTTTTTGGAAAATATGACTTAAGTACTTCTTGCACCCAGGTCTTCATATGAAATATCATGTCAACGTTAAATCAAAATGTTAAATGTAAATGTTAAATCTAAATGTCAAAAGTTAAATCTGAATTGTAATAAAACACTGGCATTTGGCTACAAGAGATAATGTGAACTTGAGGTTTCTGCCGAACTACCATGAAAAATAATACCAGCGGCACAGACAAATGTGATTTTAAAGTTAATTTTATAATCTTAATTAATTTTATATCTTATTGCAACTCTTACTCCAGTCATGAGCGTTGCAATGCATTTAACCACTTTGCTTGAACAAGCAGCCATGTTGAAGCAACTGATTCTGCTTGGATTTGATGGTGCCCTCCTCCATAAAAAAAAATCTGACTGTATACGCTATAAGCGTGGCCAATTGACATGTGTTCTGAACATTTAGACTTCACATTTAACATTAAGATTTAACTCTGACAACTATATTTAATGTATTTTTTAAAAGAAAGTACAGTAAGTATGACAACGTTCACAAATATTACTGTAAACCTGGTAAAAAGTGACAGGTTCTGAGTTAATGGATGCATTTTCTTGTGTTTCATGTCTTTATTATTTTTAATGACTGCATATTCACTGTCTATTTTAGTTGTTCCGTGTATTTGTGCCTTTGCTTTCTCTCACCTGTCACTTTTCATGTGCTTTCTGTTTTCATTCCCCACATTTGCTCTCCAAATTCTGTTTTTCTATTAGCACACCTCATATCTTCGTTAATAGCCACACCTCCCAGCACATTCTCACCGCTCACACTTTCCTGTTCCCCATCTTAATCAGCCTCCTCACTCCCTTTATATTCTGCTTCTTGTGTTTAACTGCAAATGTGTTTGCCAGTAATCTCTGTGTCTACTTACAAGCATTCCAAGTTCCTCTGAAGATCTCTGATTATGGTTCCATCTTGTCTTTTGATTATGATTCTGCCAAGTCCTTTGTGTATTGTAGATTCCTTGTGTGTGATCTTTGGTTGCTTTACCGACTACTTATTTTGCATGTATCTAAAATCTGGCATACCTACTGATTGGCTATTTATCCTTGGACTGTTTGTAGATAACTATTTTGATTTCCCTTTTAGTGCTGCAATTCTACTGTGAGTTGCTGTGCTGGACTGTACGATAAAGATCTCCAATAAAACCCTTGAACAGAGCCTTTGTCTACAAATGAGCTCATACCCTGCCTCCTGTCAAAAAGTGACTCAAAATTCACACCATGTTTTTAGGTGTTGTTTGGAGCTAAATATGACAAAATCCAGCGGTTAATTTCCGCTTGTGCCTCTTTACAATTGTTGCCCCATAAGCCCCTGTTGTAAATCTGTATTATTGCGTATAGCCTCGGGTTACAATTGTTTCTCATTTGATATGATGATGAAATTTTAAAATTCTCCCATTAAAACCATAGAAGTAATTATGCATTTTAGTTCATATTTTATTGATTTATAGAATTCTTGCTGCCTGAAGGCCTTACATTAATTGTGGAGGCATTGTAACTAATTGGAGCTTATTACGCCTGTGGTAGCCGCATACAATATGGCCTGTATTTAAACTGGACATCGATTGCTGTCGATCAGCATAACTTATCATTACAGATGATATATGGACTCTACAGTATGGAAAAATAGTTATGTCAGGATAAGAAAATTAATTGGCCCAAGTGAGAATACCAGCCATGGCAAGCAACTGTATATCATTTAAACTATGGCATATTGAAAAATCACGAGCTGACCTATTAATAATGCATACACCTACAAATCAGAGCGCCATGCCACCAAAAAAGATCTGATAAGGGTCATAATTGATGCAGGGCTGGTTCAACATGAGACCTAATACGCGGAACACTGATGGTATGGTGAGAGACATTAGTGAGAGAAAAAAAAATTATTGCTACAGACATCCTTTTCCATTTAAGCAGATTCGCTGTCTGTCCACCCTTGCAATCAACCCTGTGCAATACGCAGTGAGCGCTCATTTACTGAATTAATAGAGCACTCGGAGGACCAAAATGGGCCTATGCTACAGAGGAGGGGTTGGGGACCCGGTTCTGAGATAACAATAGTCCTGCATGTTTTAGATGTCTCTCTGCTCTTACACACCTGATTCGAATGATGACCTCATTATATCAAGCATCTGCAGCTTGTCAATGGCTTGATAATGTGGCAGTCATATGAATCGGGCTTGTTTATGGCAGAGAAACCTCTAAAACACACAGGTCTATAACTCTCCAGGGGCAGGGTTCCCAACCACTCTTACTGGGAATAGGCTCAGTCTTGTGTCTTGTGACTCTTCTCAGTGAATCGAGAGGAGATAAAGCAGTTTGCGGTTATGTGAGAACTCTTCCTCTGTGGTGCCTTTGTGATGCATATAATTTTTTTTAGCAGTGATCAGCAGCTCTAAGGCTGCTGTTGGTCGGTAACTCGGTTGGACCACAAAAATTTCTCCACCGATTCGAAGCCAAAGTTCTTACCCTTGGAGGCTGAAATTTTGCACAGTCAAATGCGCGTGTGAAGGTGTGTTTGTATCAAAGCCAATTGGCTAAAATGGGTATAGCCTATTGCAAAAAGGCGCGTAACTGTCTAATGGATTCCCAGACTCACACAAGATTTTGCAGAAAGATTAGTCATAAGCCAAAAGGCAGCTGCCTAACTGTTCATGCCAACCGACAAAAACGCAGTGGCAGCAGTGGGATTGGACAATAACAAGGCACATGATTTTTAAACATTCGCATAACATGGCTGAACTTTGTTGAAAGACACACACACACACACACACACACACACACACACACACACACACACACACACACACACATACACATACATACAGATCATGACGCCTAAGAGGAGTGTAACATTTTTAGCTATGACCAGCAGCTCAGCTTTGTACCTCTCACAGCAGGTCCACTAGCTCAGTGGTTCCCAAACTCGGTCCTGGGGACCCACTGTGTACGCAGGTTTTTGTGTCAACCACAGCTCCAATCTTAGAATGCTAATGAGTTGCTCATTGCTCTTGATTGCACTATTCTTGTTCACGCTGATTATTTATCCTTTTAAACCACATGTCAAAAATGGCCATGATGAAAATCATTTCATAGTGTGCTAAATTGGAAATTACTTCTCTAACATAAAAAAATGGAAATTTGCAACTGATGACATGAATCTATAAATGGGCTTCTAGTAGATAAAATTGTGGACCCAAGGTCATTAAAGCGAACAATTATTAGGCAATTAAGAATTCAAAGACAAAGCAAACGATGAGTCAAACCTGTTAAATGTCACTTGATTGGTTTCAGGAAAGAACCTGAGCACCTGAATTCAGAACCCTAATCACCAGATTACTGACTGATTGCAGTCTTGCATTTGATCACATAAAACATACTGCCACCTTTGATTGTCGTGCTTACGTGGAATACATCAAAATAAAAAATATGAATGTTGGGCTTTGAAATTTCATGGAATGCGTAGCCATTTCTGTCATAATGTGGTTTAAGGGGGTAAAATGTCCCTCGTATCTGACAAGCAACTGCTAATTAAAAAATGAACAGCTTGTTAAAACTCTGGGATCGTAATTGTGGTTGGAGCAAAAACCGACATACGCTGTGGGTCCCCAGGACCGACTTTGGGAACCACTGCACTAGCTCATTGGTCCACAAAAATCTATTCATTCATTGGTCCACAAAACTGTGCCCGCCCTATAGCAACCGCAACTTTCTACAAATTAAGATTGAAATTTGCCATCGAGGTCATGTGTTTGTGAGGTTGAACGCGTGTAAATGTAAGCATGCATGCATGCAGGTACATGGTCACAGCTGTTGCAAATTCACACTTGGCTTTCACTCAAGGACTTTCATTCAATCCAATAAGGACCATGAGAGTCTGAACCTCAGTGAATGTCAAGAGCCCTGACCTACTGGGGGATGAGAGGACAGACCGCCATACCCCGTTTTTCTGGTGCAGCCAAAATACGAATAAATAGCCAATAATACTGTGCACACATGAAATATACAGTTTAATACCTTTATAAGCTATCCCGTAAATATCATGATGAGGGAAAGAATTAATGAGTAGTTTTCTTTTCTTGTTCTGGTCATTTGAAAATTCTATGCTTGAATGAAAAAAATTTCCTTTTAAGACAGGAGTTGTTGCAAATGAACTCGCAACCAAACTGAAAGTGTTGATTGAATTCAAGATTCATGTTGGAAATTTTAATTTGTCTTCTTTCACACAAAAAAAAAATTAGCTAAAGTGCTGCCCAAAAAACATGAACTGATACAATTGGTTTCAGTGGATACACAAAACAGTTCTCATCAAAAACAAAACAGCTCTTTTCAACTGACATAAGACATCTACCTGTCCAGACCGCTCTGTACTCTCAGAAAATAACATTCCAAAAGAAACCATGTGATGCTATAAAGCAGTGGTCATCAAACCTCTGCTGAAAATGGAACATCCTTGATTTTTCAAAAATTATTTTGTAATAATGTCACAAACAGTAAAGTTACAAAGAACAGTAATGTCACAGTCATGTCTTTGACAGTAATGTTAAAGAGACCAGAAATTTCACAAACAGAAGAGAAACAAATGGTAATGTCATATACGGGTTCAGGTGTCTGAGATTGAAAGAGGTACAGTGCTGTGATAAGGTATTCCCCCCAATGGCTACTATCTTTGCTGATTTTTCACATTTAAATGGTTAAGATCATCAAAATGTGTTAATATAGGACAAAGACAAAACGAGTAAACCCAAAATGCTGCCTTTAAATGATCATTATATTTATTTTGGTAAAAAGTTATTCAAAACCTATATCATCCATGTGAAAAAAACTATTTTCCCCGTAAACCTTAGAACTGTTTGTGCCACCTTTGACAGCAACAACTGCAATCAAATTTTTTCAATAACTAGCAATAAGCCTTCTACATTGCTGTGGTAGAAATCTGGCCCACACTTCTTTGCAGAATTGTTTTAAATCAGCCACATTGGAATGTCTTTGAGCATGAACCGTCTGTTAAAGGTCATGCCACATCATCTCAAATGGATTTAAGACAGGAATTTGGTTAAGCCCCTCCAAAACCTTCATTTTTATTCTTTGGAGCCATTCAGAGATGGACTAGCTTGTACTGCTGCATCTGCTGCATCTACCCCAGCAGCGCTTGAGCTTTAGCTCTCGAACTGATGGTCGGACAGTCTTCTTCTGGATTTTCCAGTAGTGAGCAGAATTCATGGTCCCATCAGTTATGGTAAGTGGCCCAGGTCCTGAATCCGCAAAGCAGCCCCAGACCATCACACTACCACCACCGTGTTTGACTGTTGGTATGATGTTCTTATTGTGGAATGCTGTGTTAGCTTTGCACCAGATTTAACGAGGCCCATGTCTTCCAACAATATCCACATTTGACTCATCAGTCCTCAAAGTATCATTTTAGAAGTCTTGGGGGTTGTCAGATGTTCTTTGGCAAATGTGAGACTAGCCTTTGTGTATTTTTTGGTCAGCTGTGGTTATCACCTTGCAGCACTCCCATGGATTTTTTTAACCTAGGCTTTTTCTTCCAGCGCAGTTATGAACACTATCCTTGACTCAGGCAAGTGAGGTCTGCAGTTCTTGACATCACATGCTGCTTTTTGTTCAGGTCACATTGCTAGACAGGTTCTTCTTAGGAGATGTTTAGATTCAGCAGGGCGGGCAGCAATCATGCCTGGGTATGTCTAGTTAAATTGAACCCAGTTATCAATTAAATTTGTTTAACTGGTTGATATAGTAACTACGGGGGTAATTATTTTTTCACATGGGGCCAAGTACTACAACCCCAATTCTGAAATAGTTTGGACAAAGTGTAAATTGTGAATAAAATCAAAACGCAATGACTTTCAAATCACACCAGCCAGTGTTTTATTCACAATAGAACAGAGATAACATACCAAATGTTGAAACTGAGAAATTTTACAATTTTATCCACAAAATGAGCTCATTTCAAATTTTATGGCTGCTACAGGTCTCAAAAAAGTTGGGACAGGGGCCTGTTTAGCATGTTGTAGCATTCTCTCTTCTTTTTAACACAGAGTGGAGGCATCTGGGCATTGAGGAGACAAGTTTCTTGAACTTAGCCATTGGAATTTGATCCCACTCTTGTTTAATACAGGCTTCCAGCTGCTGGAGAGTTTTGGGTCTCTTTTGATGGACTTTTCGTTTAATGATGTGTCAAATGTTCTCAATTGGTGAAAGATCAGGACTGCAGGCAGGCCAGTTCAGCACACAGACTCTTCTACTATGAAGCCATGCTGTTGTAATAGCTGCAGTATGTGGTTTTGCATTGTCCTGCTGAAATACACAAGGCCTTCCTTGGAATAGATGTCGTCTGGGGGGAGCATATGTTGCTCTAAAACCTTTATACACCTTTCAGCATTCATGGTGCTTTTCAAAACATGCAAGTGTCCCACACCATATGCATTAATGCATCCCCATACCATCAGAGATGCTGGCTTTTGAACTGAACGCTGATAACAGGAGGGGTGTTCTTTCTCCTCTTTAGCCCAGAGGACACAACGCCCATGTTTTCCAACAAGAATGTCAAATTTGGACTCGTCTGACCACAGGACACTTTGTCAGTTTGCTACAGTCCATTTTAAATGAGCCTTGGCCCACAGAACATGGCGGGGCTTCTGGATCATGCTCAACAATGGCCTCCTTTTTGCAAGATAGAGTTTTAGGTGGCATCTGTGGATGGCACGGCAGACTGTGCTTACAGACAGTGGTTTCTCGAAGTATTCCTGGGCCCATTTAGTAATGTCAATGACAGAATCATGCTGGTAAGTGATGCAGTGGTGTCTGAGGGCCCGAAGATCATAGGCATCCAGTAAAGGTCTTCGGCATTGTTCCTTATGCACAGAGATTTTTCCAGTTTCTCTGAATCTTTTGATGATGTTATGCACTGTCGATGATGAGACCTTCAAAGCCTTTGCAATTTGACATTGAGGAACATTGTTTTTAAAGTATTCCTCAATATTCTTTTTGCAAGCCTTCACGAGTTGGAGAGCCTCTGGCCATCTTTACTTCTGAGACACTCAGTCTCTCTAAGACATCCCTTTTATAGCCAATCATGTTACACACCTGATGCCAGTTAACTTAATTACTTGCTAAATGTTCTTTCAGCTGATTCTCTTATATATTAATTGCTTTTTCAGCCCTTTTTTGCCAGTGTCCCAACTTTTTTGAGACCTGTTGCAGCCAGAAAATTTGAAATGAGCTTATTTTGTGGATAAAAATGTAAAATGTCTCAGTTTCAACATTTGAAATGTTATCTATATTCTATTGTAAATAATATATTGGCTCATGTTATCTGAAAGTCATTGCATTTTGATTTTATTCACAATTTACACTTTGTCCCAACTATTTCGGAATTGGGGTTGTACAAGATACTAAGTATCTTAGTCTAAAATTATTTGATCGAAAACATCTAAGTGTCACCAATAAGCAAAACTAGCAGAAACTGGGAGGAGGGCAAATACTTTTTCACAGCACTATATCTTTAAGCCTTAACGGACCGCAGATATTGGGGGCTGCTTTTCTTTTGCAGTTTTGCGTGGATTCAGACTGAAGCTCTTTTATCTGACCTATATCTTACCTCTTTCTTCGGTGTTCAGTCTCTATAAAAAAGTAGCACAAATTAAAGCGTATCCTCGTCAGTCTTTCGTGATTTCTACCGAAATCAAATTAATTTGTGTGGACGCAATGCTGTTCTCTCTTCTCAGTAAAATACTTGTGAACACATGTAGAGCTCTCTCTCCGATTACAGTCACCAAATCACATCATTGAGTTTTCATTCTGCCCTGTGAATTCAAAACAGAAGAGAGCCGTTTCTTGATTGTTCATTACCCTGTGATATCGACCCTCCAGTGTGCAATCTTCCACAGATAATTAACTTTGGTGACGGGAGGCTCTTATTTCATCCATTCATCTTTCCACGGGAAACATTCCGGCATACAAAAAAAAATCCTTGCAATCATTTCAGATAGTTTGCGGTTCAGACTGCGACGACAAAACATGCCAGAGTCCAATTCTCCTGTGAGAAACTGGACGCAGACGCGACCCACCCAGTGCCACGACACTTTTCGTTAAATCTGTAAATATCCATCTGTTTTAATCAATTGCATTAAAATAATTTAAAAAGTTATTGATATGGAAGAACCTTTCACTGGCTTGCTTATAGCTACATGCACTTAAAGGCCATTACGTTAAAAACTGCACCACCTCGTTTGACTGCAGGAGAAGCTTTACTGGAAAAATTCCATGTTTTTTCGTTGTTAAACGGTGACTGTGAAAATGATTGTTATTTGACCCTAACAATAAAAAGCGTCCCGAGCTGCTTTGCTTTGCGTTGGGCAGTGGTCATAAGGCATGTGTTTGTTTGTTATTCTTGGGGGGTGGGGTCGGGACATTAGTGCGACGACCAGATGAGCGGTGTCTGCCAAAGAAGAGATGACATAACCCATAGGGGAATATAGTCCAATAATCAGTAATCAGAACTTGCCCATAAAACATGGAAATCCCAGCGGTGAACCTCAAGGTAATTCTCTTAATTTTAATCACGCGGTGCATTTTGAAGTGCTCACTGTGTGAACAAGATCTTTGAAATGTGCTAACGAGCTTTCTTTTCTTACGGATAATTTCCTTTTTTTCTGTATTTTGCGACAGAAGGAGTCGATCATGTGTGTTAACTTCACTTGAACTTTCTGTCATGTTAATGTTCAGTTGTTGCCTAATAATTTAAATTGAATGGAAATAGCATTACATAGTTATCTCCCCTGTGGTAACCGCGAAGTAATTTGTCACGAATGCTTTTCATTACGTTCTCGCACTTTTCTCATTTGAAACTACTTTGCGGATTAGATTAGAGACTGTAACGAGCGCAACTGTCTCCTGTGTCACATATTGTTAATTTCCCCCTAGGCCATAGTTCTGGTTCACTGGCTTCTGACCACCTGGTGAGTCGGCCCGATGGGTTGGTAAACTTTCTGATTTGCCACGCGTCTGCGGTATTTCTCTTGTTGCCGGAGGGGTTGATTGCAGTGGACATGTTACACGTTAAAATAAACAGCAGGACATATCTCTCTTTTAAAATAGTTAGTCTGGTCATTACAAGAATATGCGTTAAAAGCACCGCGAATTACCTGTAAAAAGTACACTGCTGTTGTATGGAAGTAGAAAATGAAATACACATTAATTCCAAGAGCTTAATCTTTTGAAGCTTATATAATATGGAGGACCAAAAATGACTAAAGTATAAATAAATATAGGAATAAATACATAAATGAATGAATAATTGTTGAAATGAACAAAAAATAAATGCAGAAATAAATGTTTAAATAAATAAATAAATTTATATATATACATGAATAAATGCTGAAATAAATATGGAAATAAATAAATAAATGCTGAAATGACAAAATGAAAATTTATATTTAAACATGACAAATGAAAAAATGTTTTGAATGTATTTCTACATTTCTGCATTTATACATTTATTTAATTATGTATTTCTGTGTCCGTATGCTAATTAGGAGGGAGGTCCTAGCTTCAGTCAGAATCAGGATTAGTTAGAGGAGGGTGATCGATCGACTCAGGTCTACTACTTCTTCTTCCGTGCATGCAATGGTGCTGACTCGTAAACCGGAAAGTTGATGCTACTAAAGCAGTGAGCTAACTGTCAGCTGAAAGTTGTGCAATTGACACGGTTACTAACAGCTAAATGCAGGAATTGCACCGGCCTGTGATTGGAAGATAAATATAGCATTTCAGCCGCAGTTAAGAATCGCACTGCGGTGGCCGACAGGGGAAAACGCGCTGCAACGGCCAAAAACATCTCCAATTGGAGAAACGCGCTGCAAAAACAGAAACGATGCAAACCAAAAACACGCACGCAACAGAAGGGGCAAATGCTATGGAATGCCATTCAGCTCAAAAATGCTCCTTGGAACGCAAACGTTGTAAAAAGCGGCGTAAAATTGCAAAAATACGCACGTATTTTACGTGTCTCTTATACAACGCGTCTCAAATGCACGTACAACGCGTCTCAATTGACATACAACGCGTCACAAATGCTCATACAACGCGTCTCAAATGTACATATAACGCGTCTCAATTGACATACAACGCGTCACAAATGCTCATAGATGGGCGTATTTTGCGGCCTTCATAAGGATTAGCATGATCTGTACCGTGTGATTTTCGTAGCCAATGCATTTATACTGTTTCCATCCAATCAGTAAAGGAGATGGCCAGTCGATAAGAGTTGAACACAGATCTCCTTGTAAGCAAACAAAGGATTTTCAGATAGCCGACTTAGCTACAAGTCTCAATTGAGATGCAATTATTTTCACACAGCTCTGAAGTAGCCTAGCCTAATTAAAGCACGTCTGATTGCAACGATTACGTTATGATTATGTTCTTCACTATATCGGGAGGGGTGGATCGGGCATAAATCGAGCATATTATTGGCACTCTGAGACGAGGCAATTGAAACGGAAACTTTTTGATTGTCTATATATCGTAGAGGTATTTCCTTTGCATAATTGGTGTCCATGCTAGGAAAGAGGCATATCCCCAACAACTGCTGAATCTTTCTCCAACTAATTTAGCTATCACTGTAAGTCACTCAAAAATAGCAGATATAGGCCTATAGGCTACAAGAATCGCTGTCATCCAATCTCGGATCTTCCGCTCTTCTAGGCCCTGAGTGCTCGGTGGGATAGGCCTATGCATACTCGTTAGGTTACTTAAAACCATATGAGGAACACAGTTCTTATGTTAAGATAATGCTTAAAAGTTAATGGGATTTTTGAATGGGAAATTTTTTGATGACCAAGGGCGTGGTTTTGACGTCAATGTTCAGTTATTCATATTATTGGATTTGTCCGCAGTATTCTCCTGCTCTTTTTTCCCCTCGCATTACTTTGACGTCCCGATCAGGCGCATTTCTTCTTTATTAACATAACATAACATAACATGAATGGCGAGAACAGGCCGTTCAGCCCAACTAGGCTCGCCAGTTTCTTTGTACTATCGTGAATATATCACTTCAGATAACTCAATGACTCAATGGTATCTAACTTTAAGTCAAGCCTGCTCTTGAAAACTCCCAAGGTCTCTGCCTCAACAATATGGTCAGGCAAGCTGTTCCACACCGAAATTACTCTTTGGGTGAAGAAATATTTCCGAATATCAGTGCTAAATTTACCTTTGGTCAGCTTCCATTTGTGACCCCGAGTTCTACTAACAACACTTGGTTGAAGGAATCCTACATAATTCACTTTGTTAATCCCTTTAACATATTTAAAGACCTCAATCAGATCACCCCTTAGTCTCCTTTTCCTAAGACTAAAGAGATTAAGGATCTTCAGCCTTTTCTCATAGCTTTCATCTTTAATACCCGGAATTAGCTTCGTGGCTCTTCTCTGAACTTTCTCTAAAGCCTCTATGTCTTTCTTAAAGTATGGTCCCCAGAACTGTACACAATACTCCAGATGTGGTCTGACGAATGTGTTGTACAAAAGAAGCATCACCTCCTTAGATTTGTACTCAATACTTTTGGCAATGTATCCCAGCATCCGATTAGCTTTTTTAACTGCTACGGCACAATGGCTAGAGCCTGTGAGGGTTTGGTCAACAATCACTCCCAGATCTTTCTCTTGTGGAGCACATTCCAGTTTAAAACCTCCCATGAAGTAATCCCGTCTAATGTTTTTATTACCTACATGTACTACTTTACATTTCGCTACATTAAATTTCATTTGCCACATTTCTGCCCAATTCTGGATTCTATCCAAATCATCCTGAATCACTTTAGTGGACTCTAAACTATTTGCCAAACCTCCCAATTTAGTATCATCTGCAAATTTCACTAATCTGCTCTCAATATTCCTATCAAGGTCATTAATGTAGATGAGGAACAGCAGGGGTCCCAACACCGATCCCTGGGGGACGCCACTCCCCACCCTACCTAGCTCAGATGAGATACCACTGACCACCACTCTTTGTGTTCTGTCCTGCAACCAGTTTTGAATCCACTTCAGAATACCTCCTGTAACTCCAATGGAGCTCATTTTAAAAATTAGTCTCTTATGCGGTACTGTGTCAAATGCTTTCTGAAAATCCAAATATATGATGTCATAAGCCCTGCTCTGGTCATAAGTCTTGGTGGCCTCTTCAAAAAATTCCAGAAGGTTTGTCAGGCATGACCTTCCTTTACGGAAACCATGTTGGCTATCCCTCAAGATATTGTTACTTTCAAGAAATAAGTCCAGCTCATCTGCTGTTTCCATGTGTGTTTTCACCAGGGCAGCATGGCTCAGAGACGAAGTCGATTTCGGACAAGAATAACAGACCGGACAGAATGAATGCAGTTTGATCGTTTATTAAATGACGATGCTCCAATGGAGGAAGGAGATTATCTTTTGGCAAGGCAAAAGGCAGAACCTTTTCTACATTCGCATTTAAAACATGTTTTAGGTGAATATGATAGCTCAGGCTATCATTTCCAATGAGCTCCCATTTTAAACGGACGTAACCTGTGCTCCGAAATTATTTGTATAGATTACAAATTATTTGTATTTGTAAGAGAGAAAAGCGCTGCATTTAGATATCAACACAACGAAAGTGCTCCTGGTTGTTATGGCGAGCGCCAACTAAAACAGCTTTTACTTCTGTCCAGAGCGAAGGCTTCCTGGCTCACTAGCCAGCTACCTAGCAAACATTAGTTTGCTTGCTTAGCTAGCAAGTTCGCTAGCCTAGCTAGCCAACAGTTTGGTGCACGGAAGTCAATAGAAAATAAATGAATAAAAATTATGTATTATTTCGCGATCTCACTTAGCTACATTTGAACCGCGAGCATTTATGTTATACCAAATATAACTGCTCGTTAGCTAACTCGCTAATGTTAGTTTGCTTGCTTAGCTAGCAAGTTCGCTAGCCTAGCTAGCCAACAGTTTGATGCACGGAAGTCAATAGAAAATAAATGAATAAAAATTATCTATTATTTCGCGATCTCACCTAGCTACAGTTGAACTGCAAGCATTTATGTTAGGGGAGACCGGGGTTACCTCGTCAGGATTTTGTATTTGGCTTCATAACTCTTTGTTGCTAAAACTTAGAGAAATACCTTTATGGTCTATGTGTAGTGCAGAATGTCGCCTACAAAAGTTGTATAGTTACAATCTCAATATAACGTATATTTTCATCACAATATTCAATTTTCGATATGTCCCAAACATGCTGAAGTAACCCCATACCCAGGATTACTTTGTCAGATGGGTGGGGTAAAATTGTCATAGTTGGCAATCAGCTGAAGCTGAAAAAGACAGTCCAATATTCTCATAACAGAAATGGTGTGAACTGTTTTATTTTTACAAGGAACCAACACAAGCTATGATTTATGCATAATCACCTTAAGAGTAGCAGTTATGACATATGTAGGCGAGCACACTGACATTTGCACAGTCCTCATGTGCCCACCCTTTGCATGAGAAGCATTGGACCCACTCCTCTCCACCTTTGGATGATGAGTAAGAACCACAGCACCAAAGAGGAGCAGCAAACATTCCCACTGACAAAGGAATGGAATGAAATGCAGAGGCCCCAAGGCTGGCACCTGCCAACCCTAAATACTCTGCCAACACCTCCACTTTAATGGGCCCCACCTGTGGCCCATTAAGGTGGAGGTGAAAGAATGAGAAAGGGGAAGGGTTGCAAGGAGCAAACCCTTACAAACCCATACTTGTGTCCTCCAAACAAAGGCCCTAATAGGTCCTCTATCATAAACATAAAATAAATGCAAATATTAGAATTATTAAGACACTATAGGTGTCTGAAAAACAATAAATCGGCTCCTATATTTGACTTTGGAATATTTTAATATAGGCCTAACACAGGACCTACAAGCGGGGCAACCTCAGCACCCTGACAAACTAACCCCATGCTGCTTGGCCAGTGTAGCCTCGTGCTCTCATTTTGGAAATCAGGCCGCATCTCTCGTCTCATGATCGCAGCAGGCCTTTATCTTTTGTGTTGTTAATAACTCTAGTTACATACGTTTATGAAACAGTAAAAACACCGTGGAAATCTTTGTCTTCAAAGAAGCTAGACGCATTTCTTTCAGAAACTTAAAGTTTGGAATTTGGGCCAAAATTCAGTTATTTAGGCAGAAAACACTTACATGACACTACAAGTCCTTCTTCTTTCCAAGAGATGATGTCGCTGAGATGTCACATAATTTGTACATTTTCGTTTTCCCGTCAGTGCGTTTGCAATGAAAAAAACTGGGGTGACATACCTAACCCCGTGACCGAAGTAACCCCGGTCTCCCCTATACCAAATATTTCTGCTCGCTAGCTAACTCGCTAACGTTAGTTCGCTTGCTTAGCTAGCTAGTTCGCTAGCCTAGCTAGGTGACAGTTACATTAGCCATGTTGCCATCCACACGTTCTTATGCGAAATAAGTCATATCAAATTAAAAATGCCTTATGGAAACGGTGAAATTCGACTTCATTTCAAGAATATCGACACAAAGTTTATACGGTTGATCTCATTGGATTTTTCTTGATCGGTAAAAGGCTTAGGCAATAAATGCTGATGGAAACATTATTCGCCGAATAAACCTGCTACTGCATCGTGACGGTGTTTTGATGCCGTCGTTGCCTTCGGATAATTGCTATGTTGCTAATAGCTAGCACATAAGCACTATTACAACTTGTGCAATTATCACCATTTGTTGGTAGACGCGATCCATTTTGGCTAACTAGCTAATTTTGTTGGCTAACACACTACTTTTGTTCACTCGAAGGTTCTGCGATTCAGTGCGAAAATGAATGGAAACAGCTTAAAATGTCAAATCTATTCGATACACCGATTTGATCGCATAACAGCAAGTGACGTCATGACACACAAGTTTTTATTCGCTTTAATTCTGTTAGATGGAAATGCATTTTCACCACCTTTATTCGCATAAATATTTTTGGCGAACTTCAGATAATTCGATTGACAAGGGGATTGAAACATAGCTACTGGGTATATCGTAAATGCTTCCGGTTTAATTCTAGCTATGTTTATCTTCCAAGCACAGGTCGGCGCAATTCCTGCATTTAGCTGCTAGTTTTTCGAGCTGGTCAGCCACATCCCGCAGCAGCTCTGCCAACGGCCTTGCAGTCGAAGCCATTATACCCGAGGTAGTTCGCAAACATTGTGTGACTAAAGCCGCTTTCACACTGGACACAAAACGATTTTTTTCGCTGCAACAGATCATTCAAAGTCAATGCAAAGACTCGATATTCGTGTCTTTGTATTGACTTTGAATGTAATCTGTCGTGCTAAAAATTCGTTTCGCGTCGTGTGAAAGCAGCTTGATACACTCAATTCACTTCATAGGGAAGAGTCATAAAGGATCGCTTGCTTCTGTCTGGCTCTCCTAATTGACCAATCTAGCTTCACACTGAGGGTAGGATCTCCCACTTAATTAGCATACGGACACAGAAATACATAAATAAATAAATGTAAAAACGTAGAAATAAATTTAAAGCATTAATTCATTTATCTCATGTTTAAATATAATTTTTTATTCATTAATTTCAGCATTTATTTATTTATGTATTAATTTCAGCAATTATTTATTCATTTATGTATGCATTTATTTATTTATACTTGAGTCATTTTTGGTCCTCCATAATATAACCGCCAATGAAATTAAAAAACAATGATTTTCCCCACAAATCATTTTTTTTTCTGTTAACGGGAATTATTTACGATGAATTTTACATGACTGATCCAATCAAGAGACTTAACATCCTTACTAGTAAACCCTCACCCTGTCAGTATCTGCACAGAAACGAGTGATCGGCTGCGGTTATTTTCAATAAAGTGGAAAACGTTTATTTCTTTTGTGAAATGGAATACAATCAACTTTTATTTGTTTTGCCATAGCTTGCCACACACCGAACATAGGAGGGTTTATAGTCAGGTGTAATCATGAAGATCAATCCACAGCACTCATTTCTTATATGAGTGCTGGAGAAGTTCTGTTCTTTGCCAGATGTTTTGTGCACACTTTTTGGTCTTGACTTGTTTTTAATCTGAGCATTCCTCTGAAGGAAAATTTTTATGCTATATCATTCAATGACATTACAGATTATTTTATGCTTCCAGCAGTTTGGGGAAGGCCTGTTCTTGTCACAGTGGTACAGTTTCCTCATGCTTAGAGTGAGGTGCACATATGGTTTGTCGCCATCACTACACAAATGCTTTTTCAGTCGGAATGGATATAAATACCCGGTAATATTCTAACATCTTGTGGAAAAGACTTATTGCGGCAATATTATGATATAAAATTTCTGGATCAGCAAAATTCCTAGCTTTGTACTTGGCATTGTGCCTTGCTCATGTACATTTCTCGAGCGGGGAATTTTATTGGATTAAGTTAGTCCACTCTGCTTGCGTCTGTATATAACTGTATTTGTGTGTGTGTGTGTGTGTGTGTGCGCGTGTGTGTGCATGTGTATATAACTGTGTGTGTGTGTGTGTGTGTGTGTGTGTGTGTGTGTGTGTGCGCGCGTGCGCTTCTGTGTGTCCTTCACAGGGGATTCATGGCGTGGCTGCCGTCCTCTTATGCTTGGGGAAACTTCAGCGTGCTTGGGGTTGGGGTGTGGGCTATCGCTCAGAGGGACTCTCTCGACGCTGTATTGATGGTGAGATGGAGCCTCTGTTTATGTATCACATCATCCACGGTTGTGTTTCCCAAAAGCTTAGTGGCTAACTATGGTAGCAACTTAAATAGTTCGTCCATTCGCAGTCAATGGTTCCAACCATGTAAGTTTGTATGTGTGATTTCAGGAAATGCCACCCACAATGATTTCTCCCAAGATTTGCCGTTTTCTGGTAATGCAGGACACTACTGGTGTCTGCGTTCTTTACCATTGCTCTGAACCCAGGGCAGCAGTGCAAAGTAGTGCTGCAGTTTAGTCTAATGCCTCACAGCTTTGACTTGGACTGAGAGTGTTGATGGTTCAAGCCAAACTGTAGACACAGTGAAAGCAATACAGCTGTTTGATCTTTGATCAAGGGCCTTAAAGCAATAGTTTCTCAACATTGAATATAGGGCTTAATATGTGACAAATCTTGGGGAGTCAATTGCAATATGTATTGGACACATTGGAAAGTGCATATCAAGCCCCATGTTCAAAACTGAAAATTTCACTTCAACCCTCCAGCAGGCAATGCTCTGTCCAATGAACTATAAGTCAAATATTGTGCTCTGAACCTGAATGGATAAACTATATACAGTAAGCCTGTATTCTCAGCTGTTATCAATGGATTCTGCATAGAAATGAAAGGCATTGTTCCAGCCGTTCTGGAGTAGCGTATCATGCAGTGAGGCTAGCATTGGTAATGGGTAGCAATAGTTATTGGGTAGCAACACAATTTTAAAGAGTAAAATTTCATGGAACGCTGGTATGCTTCTCTCCATGTGGATGTATATACCTTCAACCTTCAGCTGTCAGTAGGCACTTTAGTATCTGGGCATTTCCGTGCCTGTCTAGTAAATCAAGTGGGAATCGTTGCCATTTAAATTTGCGTTACTGTCTGAATACTGAAGCACCTCACTCCCTCGTTCTCCCTAGTTCCTGGTCGGCATGACAGTGACGCTGCTGACTGACGTTGTGCATTTCGGGGTGTACTACCCCTTGGCTGAGGGCTTGGTGGATCGGAGCCGGGACACCTTTCGTTTCAGCGTGGGCATGGCCATTCTCAGCCTCCTCCTGAAGCCCATATCCTGCTTCTTCCTCTACCAAATGTACCGTGAGAGGGGCGGTGAGTACAACGTCAACTTCGGTAAGGGGGTTGCTGGGTAGCAAGCGCACATCAACCCAGACAGATAGCACAGCAAATGACTCTGAGCAAGTATACATTCTCTCTCTCTCTCTCTTTCTCATATCTTTCTGTCTTTCTTTCTTTCTCTCTCTCTCTCATATCATTCTGTCTTTCTTTCTCTCTCTCTCTCTCCTTGTGTCTCTTTCCTGGTCTCTCTCTCTCTCTCTCTCTCTCTCTCTCTCTCTCTCAAATCTTTCTGTCTTTCTTTCTTTCTCTCTCTCTCTCATATCTTTCTGTCTTTCTGTCTTTCTCTCTCTCTCTCTTTGTGTCTCTTTCCTGGTCTCTCTCCTCTCTCTCTCTCTCTCTCTCTCTCTCTCTCTCCCTGGTTGTGATGGATTCACAGAACATTGAATGACCACTCTGGGAAGAGCAAGTATTTAAAATCACAAAAAGTTGGGGTGACGGGGGTCTGATGAGCTTTGAGGACCAATGAGCCATATCACACGTTTGCCTATTTTAGCGGCTCTCACATCTATTGATTACAAATATGTTACATAGCTAATCAGTCCCTGTGGCTCATTGGACCCTAGTCTCCCCTATTTTTGGCATCAGGATTGATGTGCTGTTTAATGTTCCCATGTCAGATGACTTCTTTGCTTTAGTTGTTTTGCTTTTGCTTCTTTGCTTTTTCAAATCAATTAAACCCTATATGTAATTGAAAACAGCGCAAAGACAACATATCAAATGTTGAAACTGAGAAATATTATTGTTTTTTGAAAAATATTTGCTCATTTTGAATTTCATGACAGAAAAATGTTTCAAGTAAGTTAGGATGGCTCTAGGACTCTTCGTCTCCGGACTTTTCGTCCCCATGAACTTTTTGCCCCCAGACTCATCGTCCCTGGATGGTTCATCCCCAATAATGCTTTAGTCATGAAGCCATTGCCATCTTTATGTCTGAAAGACTCTATACCCAATTATGTTACTGACCTGTTGCCAATTAAGTTTATTTGCAGTGAGATGTTCCACCAGGTGTATTTTTTGGCATCATTCAACTTTTCCAGTCTTTTGTGGCCTGTGTCCCAACTTTTTTGAAATGTGTTGCTGGGATCAAATTAAAACTGAGCATGTGTTTTTCAAAAACCAATAAAATTTCTTAGTTTCAACATTTGATATGTTGTCTTTGCAGTTATTTTCAATTAAATATAGGGTTTAAATGATTTGCAAATCATTGCATTCTGTTTTATTTACATTTTACACACCGTCCCAACTTTTCTGGCAATGGGGTTCTAAATACGTTCTAACATTGAGAGAATTATAAATGGCTTTCTCTGTACCAAATAGCATTCAGTGTATGATTAATGAAGACTGTCACGCGGCCAACATTTGGGATCAAATTGCTCTTTTCCTGAGCACTGATACCCTTTTTATATGCATTTGGCAATCATCATGCTAGCTTGCTGTTAGCTCTGGTGACTGCTTGCCATTTTAAGTAGCAGTTTGCAAATGGCACTGCTGAGAAACCAGTTTTTCAATCGGACCTGCTTTTAACGTAAGGCTGTGAAATCACCACTTTTTTATGGAATTTTCTATGGCAGAGCAAGCAGTAAAATTGAATGATAATGGTCAGATCCATAAGCTTGTTCAGTGGCACAGATATAAAGAGCTGTAATTCCCACTATACTGTATACGGTGTGTGTAAACAGCACTAAAAATGCAGTGCCACAATTTGAGCTCTCTTGCATCCAGTTAGACTCAACTACTGTATATTCAGAATGTCTGTTCTTTCTGGTTATGTGGCTTTTTGATTAACATATAGCACTTTGATACTGTTAGGGCCAGGTATATATAACACGCTGAAGTTATTTCTATAATCCTCTCACCTCTAAATTTATCACTTGAGCATACTTAATTTGGAACCCCAAGCATCCCCAGTCGCGAGCATTCAATGTCGCAGGCAGCACCGTGACTAACACATTTTAGCTGCTGTCACTAAAAACCTTTGAAGGATCTTAATATAAATCTGGCACAGACCCCTTTAAAACACTTCTGATTAATATGGCCCTGTAGGTCTTGTTCAGTTAATTCTAGAAAGATTTTTTTTTACTGGCTTTCATGTTATTTTGAAGCAATTGTGCGAAGCCAATATGCCAAAATGCAGTATATTTTGTTTCCTTATTAAATATATAAATCACTGTGTTCATGTCTACAGTGAAGTCATCAGTAGGCATATACTTAATTTCTCACTTTTTTTAATGAACTCCCATAAGTTTCCTTTACCAATTATGGGTCATGCAACGCAATTGTGGTATTTCAATGCATTGGTATTATTACTTCTATTTTCTGAGGTGCCTGTTTGTTGGTGTTCGTGGCAACCCTGAATAGTCTCTTTGCCTGTCTTCTGTTTTCCACTGTTGCAATTACCTTACGTTACTTTGTGACCTCATTTCCTCCTCCTGTGTTGCGACCTCCTCATCTTGCTGTGTGACATAACTTCCTCCCCTCCATCTGCTGATACTCCCCTCTCTCTCTCTGTTGTCTCTTTTGGATCGCTCCCCACGTCCCGAGTCTTGGCCCTCAGAACTGGAGACTTCAGTGGAGAGTCGGTGTACGGCGGATAGCACAGACAGTGCCCTGCCCATTCGCCGCTACTGAGCCCCAGACTCTACCCTCAAATGCTCGATATCCACAGTTTCCCAGCATTTTGTTCATTTTTCCATTACGTTGCCGGAAAATGATGCTCTCGCTACCGTTTGGTGAGGTGATATTCTTCAAGTAACAGCTGCAGTGGAAGGATGTTGGATGGTAACTGCAGATCCGAGTGAATTCATTCAAGTGTTAGTCCAGCGCGATTGGGAGATAAATCATGAAAACTGTAGCATGTCTGGCAGTCAAGCAGGGGATTCCCACTATGTCTTGTGGTACTGTGATACCTGATTGAACCACAATAGACTTCCCTGTCCTCCATTGCTGTCTTTTATTTTGCATATATCCATGTACCTCCACTAGTCTTGTGTTTATCTGGTATTGTGTGTACCCCCGTGTCAAAGAATTATGGCTGTCATAAGAAGAACATCTTCCTGTCTTGAGTTTGTCTTTCAATGTGTCATTTTTCTGCAAAAGACAAGTATGAGCTCTACCTGTTCTGAACAGTGTTTTTTTGTTTGTTCTGGTGTAATTACTCAACTGGTCTTTTGTTTTTCATCCTTAAACAATTCGATTCATAACTTTTCGCGGTCACAAATGTTGATTAAATTTGACAAAACTCGGTGTGCAGCATCTTTAGCACATAAGCTACCATGAGATTGCGGTTCAGCCCTGCTCTCCCAAAAGTGGGCATGACTAAGTGGTTATATTGAAGAACTGAAGTTGTCCATTTTACACATTTTTCATTGAGATAAAGAGCTGAAACTTGGTGAGTAAGTATACAACAAGTATACAACATGTCTCAACATATAAACAACGAGTTTTGACGGTTTCTGAAAAATGGCCATTTTGTGACCTTTCATGTTCCTTCACCCTTAGACACCTATTTGAATGACCCGCAACCTCTTGCAATCTGAAATATTGGTCAAATTATATGAAACTTTGCTTATGACATTTTTAGGACATTTACTAGTTTGGTATTTCATTTCAGCCTTGTGGCCCTCTCCCAAAGGAATGTGGCAGGGTAGCAGACCTCTTGAGTTTCTAGTTCACTTGAACCACCAATTTGTTTCCTCCTTACCCTCTCATTTGGTCTTGCTTTGAAAAAGCTGGCAGCTTTCAGATTGATTGTCTCTACAGCCATGTATTTTTCAGTGCAGTCCTGCTGTTGCCCTTCAAATAGAAGTTGTCTGATGTTTTTAGTTTTTGAATAAGATCCTTCTTAATCTTCGTCCTCATGGGCAGAGGTGGACAATCCAGGCTCAGAAAGTAAAAGTCCTCCCCAGAATTTAGTTCCAACCTCCTGGATTTGCTAAGGAAAACAGCCCTTCAGACCAGAGGTTGGACTAGTTAAGAAAATCAGCTGGTTGAGTTGATGGGTGGAAGTAAAACATGGTGGGACTTTTACTTTCTGACCCCTGAAATGTCCACCTCTGCTCATGGGTGAATTTAAATCTTAAACAGTATGACATTTGTTGAAAAGTTTGGCTTATAACTTCAAAACGGGGTGCTCATATGATTAGGCTCCCATCATAGATACATTCTCCTGCCAATCTCGGTTTCCCACTGTCTGAAAGAGACAGTATGACTGTTTGTGTTCATTTTGACTCTAATTGTGTTCATTCTTCGCTGCTAACTTACCAGCCTGATTCTAAATAGGTAAGATATTTAATATTAAGAGAAATTCAGGTAGCTTAGCAGTTGGCAAATGTGGCACAACTGAGTAATTTGCATCTGGCTTCAAGTAACTGAACTTAAATTAGTCCTAAAATTATATTAATGGAGGAAACGCCAAACAGCTTTAGGTAGCGAAAAAATAGCTAATGTTGGAAACCTTTATCCAAAGTGTCTGACAAACAGGTAGGAAGATGAAATATTTAATTGCTTACTATTTCTGTCCCACAGCGGACCGTAGAATGAGTCCGATGCAGGAAAACGGTCGAGAGCCCGGCAAACCTGGCCGAAAAGCTGAGAAGCGGCCCAGAGAGGTGATGTACAGTGAGCCCTCAGTTGAAAGAAGCCCGGTCGACACAAACGTTTTGGGCTCAATCGACGAAAAGCTGAACAAGCTGGACATCCTGGACCTGCTGAGATCAGACACGATGGAGTTGAAGACGAGTATGGAATACAGCCACTACCTGATTGGACAGCTGAGGACAGAGAATCACAGTACCAAAGGCACTGTAATATTTTGAATATTAAAATTTAACTCCATTGCCAAAATAAATCAAAAAGGAGAATAGTAAATCACAGTTGATACAGTCGTGTGCAGGGACTGTCGAATTGGCATGAGTGTGTTATAGTATACTGTAGCATTTATGAGATGTTGCCATTTCATAGCAAGTTTTATGATGTAAGTTAAAGTCTTAGTCTTCATAGTTTAGAAACATACAGGCAATGAGTCTGGATTCTTGTATTTGAAAAGAGAAAGCTACAGTACTACTGTTGATACTACTACAACTGCTACTACCACTACTACTATTTCTGCTACTACTACTACTACTAGGCATACTACTTATTGCACCACTGGTACTTCTACTGCTACGGCTATTATTACTGTTGCAGCTTCTACTTTGCACTACTACCACTGTTACAACTGCTGCTTCTGTGACTATTACCACTGCTGCTACTTCTGCTACTACTACGACTGCTACTGCTTCAATCAATGAAGCTAACTTTGAAATACACTGCATATGAGAAGTCCACTTGCAAAGCCTTCTAAGTCAAGTTGGTCCATTTTTTAGAAAAATCAGACTTTTTTGTAGGCATAGAAATGATCTTCCATAGATACCAATTTTCACTATGCTGAAACTATTAGCCTTGCAGACATAATCCATGAGGCAATTCATTTTTTTTTTTTTTAAGAAATGACTTTGATTTTGCCACACAAAGTTTTGACTTAGCAGGTTTTGAAAGTGAAGTCGAAATATAGCAGGTTTTGACAGTGTTTAAACCAGCCCCGTTGCTCAATAGGTAAAGGTATTTGACACAGGACCCACTCTACATGCAACTCAATGCTACAGACAGAACAGTGGTTGAATAGCTGCTATGACAATGACAACATAAACATGAGTCCATGGGTTAAAATCCCGCTTTCATGGTATCACTATCATCACACTTTTCTGAACTGTCCAAACCAGTTAGAGTTAGAGAAAGCAAAAGCTGAACAGGCTATAAAAGCTCGACTGTGATTGGTTCCTTCTAGCGAACGAAAACGGAATCCCATTTCTACATTGGCTGATGACTTCGCAGAATTTGACCGTTTTCCTCCATGACTGGGCGGGTTTTGACAGAATTTCGCTTTTTCCGTTACAATTTATAACATGATTTAGTATGTTTTGAAAGTGGAGCTATCAGTGGGACATGTGCAGGTGCCTGAAAGAGAGGCTAAGGGAGATGATTCATTTATTTTTAAAACTTGACTTAGCAGGTTTTGCAAGTCAACTCATATAAAGTACTCGGTTATCTAAAAACATTTAAGATGATTTGCATGAATGCATCTTACTATGATCAATGAAATACCAGAAATATTTTACCTGACCTAGACCATTGAGGAGCATAGGTTTTGTTTGACACTTCATTTGCAGAGTTGTAAGATAATTTGAGCATAATTCAGATTCTACTGCTGAGCAGTGGTAAGCAATGTCCCTGCTAACCTTTGTAGTAGGCAAACTGCTGTAAGTTCACACTTGCTTGCGACAGCCTCCCTTGGACAGAAAGGTGCAAAGTTCCTACGTCCAACTACTTCCATAATGTTTTTGTTTTTTTTTGTCTTGGTACTCTATTGAAGTGACATTTCATCTTGGAATATGGATTATTGTGATAAATATTTATAAACCAGACGTTGGCTCAGTGATTTAACACCCCAGTCACCATGAAAGTTTTAAGAACATGTCTACTTGCAAAACAGCTTCCAAACACAATAGCCTAGAAATGCATTGTTGTTGTGTAGGAACCTTAAAGAATTTCATTAGTGTAGGTGCACTGTTTTTCTTAAATTTGAGCTGATTCTCAGGAGTGTGTCTACTGCAGATGGATAATACCATTTTTTTGCAATATTCTGTGTAAGATTTTAGTGTCAGAGAAAGAGAAATGAGCCAAGACACTATAAGCCCTCAGGCTCCAATCTCTTGCATAAGGCTTACAGTTCATATTGGTCTTTGCTGTAGCAGACTGGAGCCAGAATGATTGATTAACTGCCCCTGTATTACAGATGTACACTCTGCTGGCACCATTTTTCTTTCATGGTTTTCAAATGCATTTTTCTGGAAATACTTAGCATTGCTTCATTACTTAGCTTGAATGTCTTCATTTCAAATTTCAGATGATAAGAATAAAGTTCTAATCTTACAAAATCAGTCACAATTATAACAGTATTTACCCTACTTTTTCCTGCAGGATCTGCTGACGGTCAATCCTGGCATGCCTTTCATGCGAACTATAGCCCTTTTTTGCTTCTAATTTTGGGGAGTTGATTACAGAATTTTAGTAGCGGTTCGAAGCTTCACAAATTGTCAGTGATGAAACTGTCTCTGCGTTATTGTTTGGAATTGTTAGACTTTGATTGACTCGTCACAATGATTGACAGACCTTGGCAAACCCCCTGTAAAAGGGATATATTCAGCCCTTCTGTCCTGTTGCAAATGAGGAGTGATTCCTGGCTGCCCTTTCTACAGTCTTTTTAAGTGACAGGTCTGGAGAGCAGCCCCTCATGTGAACAAAGTGCTTAATCATTTTTAACTTAGAATTCAGAGGAATACATTTCCATCCTGCAGATACTCGTTTGACAGGGTTTCTATTAAAACATGCCATGAGTGGTGTCAGAACATTTAATGATACCTTCGTAGGTTTTGAAGCCCCCCCCCCCAACGTTCATCACCATGACGATTCTGTAATGTGTTCCCTCAGATGAGGATTGAGGCTTGTTCCTAACTGTGAATAATTACAAGTTGGCCCAGTGTGTCCGTGCACTCCCAGAGGAAAATTTTACTGCTCAAAGCTGGCTTTTCCACAGCTCCGGAGACAAAATTGTGATTCTCAGTTCTACCTCATCTTAATTTCATTTAAGATTCTACTTCGTCTTATATGTTTCTCCTAAAATTCACTAGGAGAAATAGGTGAGACAGGACACTGAGCAACAGGAGTCATGTTTGAGATTTAAAGGAGATACCTTGCTAAAGCTCAATTTAGTTTCATTTTTGATTTTATTTTGTCTCATATGTTTCTCCTAAAATTCACTAGGAGAAAAAGGTGAGACAGGACACTGAGCAACAGGAGTCATGTTTGAGACTTAAAGGAGATACCTTGCTAAAGCTCAATTTTGTCTCATATGTTTCTCCTAAAATGCACAAGGAGAAATAAGTTGAGCCAGAACAAAACGGTAAATGGACTGCATTTATATAGCTCTCTAGTCACATGACATGATCCCAAAGCACTTTACAACTATGCCTTATATTCACGCAGATGGCGGGGGCTGCCATGCAAGACGCCAACCTACACATCAGGAGCAGTGAGGGGTACAATGTCTTGCTTAAGAACACTTTGATATGTTCTCTGGAGGTGCCGGGACTGAACCGGGAACCTTCTGCTTTCTAGGCCGCCCGCTCTACCTCCTGAGCCATGCCGCCCTTATAATAATATAGTGTACATATTACTTGTATATATATATGTATATATATATATATATATATATTTTTTTTTTTAAATAAAAAATGTTTTATGTATACATTATATATACACAGAAAATATATAAACACACACACAGTAATAACCAACAGTAATAACCAAAACAATAATCAAGTACACTTTTACCAATGTTGTAAGAAAAACCCTTTATTAGATTTTTCCGAATGCTTGGGCACTACATTTGAAACAATAGTCTCCTTTCTAGATGTTTACCTGCCAACCACATATAGGGCTGAACACGAAAATGAATCATTTGAATGCAAAGTTATGATTTACAATTTTTTTTAGGAGGAATAATATCGCAATTGCAACATCTCATTACTTATGAGAAAATTTCCATGTGGATGTATTATTGAAGTCACCCCCAAAATGTTGATGAGATATCCAGTCAAAAATACAGAGATATTTGCTTGTCAGTGTTATGTAACCCTTCTGTTTCAGATGTCCTTGTTGTTTGTTTTTCGTTGTAGACAAGCATGTAATATCAATTAAAATGAGAAGTCTCTGCATATGTGTTCACATTTTCTTAGCAATGGTTTGAGGGAATATCTTAGTCATGCAGCCCCCTCTATAGATTTATTTACCACCAGATATTCATGAGTGCAGTTTAAAAAAAACAAAACGTGAATGTCTGGATGAGAATTCATTGAGTGCTTGCAGAGAGCTCTTTATTTGCTCTGTCTGAGATCACCATGAGAGGCATGAACTGAGTAATTAACAAAGACTTATAAAGGCTAGGATGAGAATACAGGTGCTAAATGAGGTGCTAAAGTGGAGAAAATCTGAGACGGATTTTAGAGCTTGATGAGATCTCTTTTGAAACGTCAAAGGAGGCAAATTTGAGCTCTAAAATCTGAGACTGATTTTAGTGCTTGATGAGATCTGTTTTGAAACGTCAAAGGAGGCTAATTTGAGCTCTAAAATCTGAGACTGATTTTAGAGCTTGATGAGATCTCTTTTGAAACGTCAAAGGAGGCTAATTTGAGCTTTTGTCTGTCTTTTTGCTCTGTTGAAAAAAGTGAGAAACAGGAGAAATAAGCTATAGTCTCACTCGGGTTTCACACAGATCTCATAGTTGTCTGGGAGAAATAAATGAAACATTTCTGAGAGCTCTTTTCTGATTTTCGTTTCCTCTGGGCTGTTTCGTGGCCTATAATCAATGTGAATCTTTGCGGAAAGGGCGTCACTTTTCAAAGCTGCCCATATGACAAATGGTATGAAATGTGATAATTGCATAAGCTCACTTATGCAAAGTTGAAAGCTTTACCTTGCGTGATTGGTGTGTTTATCAAACTGAAATTCTGAAAAATTACTTCTGGGTCCCGACAATTTTTGTTTTCACCGCTTACATAGCCCCTATTTTAATCATGTCCGTGCATGTGATATGGTTCTATATAAATGCAACTGCAAATAAGAGTTTTATTTGATCAAGATGGCTTTCTTTGGTGGCTGATCACGGCATAGTATCGATGATAACACTCGTAAGGACGCAGGAAATCCACTACAAGCTGAAACCAAATAGTTTTCCTGGTAGTGTTTAGTGAGACCTGTAAGTGGCTCCGTTTTAAACAGCTTTAATTCCAACTGGGTTCATATTATTTGAATGCAGCCATCAAATGAAAACTGAGCCTCCACGCTTTCACTAGGCTGACCCATGTAGGAACAGCTGCCCTTTAAACTGGTTTCTGTGTAAATACTTATGGACCCTCAGTTGTATTTGGTTATTTTGATTCAGATAAAAATGTAAAATTCTTTGCATTTCTAATGGTCTTGTTTGACTAAATTTATCATTTTTGTGCAGCATATGCTGGGTATAAATCTTAATTATTATCAACGATCCAATGTTTTCCCATAGGGCTCACACGGGAAAGAGATTCCTACCCACCCATCGATCTGCAGGAGCCCTCCACCATTTCAGCCAATCCCTGAGGAGCAACAGCAGCAAGAGGAAGGGGAGACCTGCTATTGGCTGAAACAGAGGTCATAGAAGGGGCATGATGGAGGAAGGGTTGGTCTTGTATTGTTCTCTGTCTCCATTGGGAAATGACTAAAAAAATGGTGTATATATATATATATATATATATATATATATATATATATAAAGATAGGAAAGCTTGTGGGATAATAACAGTTTTTCCCTTTAGAGGTCCATAAATACTGGGACTGTGACACAACTTTAAAAAAGGACTGTAATTCCTCAAAGAGGATGTAAATATCTTCAAGGTAAGGATGACAGTGTGAGCATCTGTATGCAGTGAACTGGGTAGGAATTGTCACATGAAAACATGTCAATGTTCAAATACTTATGGTCCTCATTATCCATCAAGTATAGACTCAACCACTGACTTTTATTTTGTTCCTCTGATGTTATGTTGTTGACTTGGATCATGGATATCCATGGGCATCAAATATGAATATGATACTTTTTATGGCTATCTTCGGGGAGAAAACATTAATTATCCAACATGCTTTAGACTAGTTTTTTGCTTATCACTCATTCTTGCTTCATTAGTAAGTGTGCTATGGCACATGGGAAACAGTATATACTAACCACAGAGATCCATCATATACTTCATAATTGTAATTTCCCTGAAGGATCCCTCTCTAAACATGTCCCCTTCCAGTGTTTTAAAGCCTACTGTATCCTTCCACTGAAGAAGTGTGCAGTAGTTAGATAAGAGATGTGAAACTATCCAAGGTGCGTTAAGAGAAACAAGCTCTCAGTAGAGGAGGGGGGAGCCTGATCATACAGAATGGCTTTGTGGCTAAAAATATATCCGCAGTATAGAATGGTTGAGCACCATAATGCATTTTAAATGTTTCAGTTGTGTGATTATGGCTAAGCAAATATTGATATTATACCCACTGCACCACTAAGCTGCGCTTTCAAGGATTCAACTGCACAAAAAAAAAAAAAAAAACACAAAACGATTTTTAAAAGATTAATTGGTCTGGTTTCTCAGACACAGATTTGTTCAAGAGCAAATTCTTTGGAGATTTTCCATAGAAAATTAATATTATTCCATGACTAAGCTTAATTTATGAATGTGAAACCAGCCCTTTATTCTTTATCTATCAAGTAGAAAACATTACATTGTTTTGAATTATTGTTTGTTTGATATGAAATCTTTTGTCAATGGAAAATCTTTTAATTAGTCAAAATATCTTATTTCAATTGGCCACAATTTTAACTTGTTCAGCTAAAAAAGTAATCTAAATGATATTTTAAGTCAGAGCTCAAGACTGAAATATTTGTTACGGCTGACTCATTTTTACGTGGAATTACTGGCATAGTCAATAATGATACAGTATTTATTTAGGTATACAGCAATGTACTCCCAAAGAAGGCATTTACTGTCACCACCATTCTGCAGCTCATTGTCCTCAGGTCAACTGATGTATGAAACACTCTAGTTCCTCTTCACTGCTTGTGTACAATGGCCCAATTGAAAATCACAGTGGCCTTCTGAGAGGAATGGGTTGACTGTCTTGATAATTTAAGATAATGGTTTTCCAGTTAAAGTACTCCTCTTTTTCCGGGTTAGTGCATTGCTCTGGACTGTGAAAGTGTCTGCTGGTTTTTTTTTAGAATTTACTTATAAAAAAAAAAAATTGTTCTGGCCCCAGGTGAGGCGAGGTGACTTCACTCTGTGAAAAACTTTAACTTAATAAAGATGTGCTAAGTTATAATAAAAAAAAAAAAAACTGCCAATCTGATGACTCCCCTTGATTCTTGCTTCTGACCCCTGGACTAGTCATTGCTTGTCAATCATGCAGATTAAACTGCTCCGCAGAAAAATCAATTAACCAAATTACAGTTACCCTGCGTGCATTTTTGTGTGTGTTTGCATGTGCATATGTGTGCGCATGCATATCATTGTGCATGCATGTGTGTGTGAGTATTAGTGTGCATGTTTATGTGTGTGTGTCTTTTTTTGTGTGTGCATGCCCATCAGTATGTCTGCATGTGTTCATGCATGCCTGTCTGAGCGTGCATATGTGTGTGAGTGTGTGGGTATGTCCTGGTGCATGTGTGAGTATTTGTGTGTAGATCTGACCGTGTATGTGCATGTCCTGGTATCTGTGTACTGTTTGTGTGTGCGTGTGTTTGTCAGTGTTTCCTGTTTGATACTAAAAACAAATAGTCATTAGATGGGCCCCAGACTTACTTAAAACCATGAAATAATTTTCTGGCCGTGCAAGCTGACCTGCCGAATCCACACATGGTGAGACCCCAGGCTGATGTACTCTCCCTCTAATTTTCATTCTCATTCAGTTGTTTGCTTTTTTCTTGTTGGCATGTTACACAAAATATATGTACCCTTGTCTTGCTTTTGCAAACACTTCTGGCTTTGGCTGGAGTGGGAGCTGTGACTGTTTAATCTGAGGGTGCGGTTGTGGGGGTGGGGGGGTTGCAAAGGAAGCACTTTACCCATTCAGGTGTAAGGTCACAAATGTGTGATTAGAATCTTCTAAAATGTACATTGCAATGTTGTCTTAATAATCTCTACTCGTAATTTAAAGTAGTGGAGTTGGAATAAAAATGTGATGGACCTTTGGAAAAAAATATCCAAAAAGTGACTTTAGCAGGATTACAGCCATTAAAGCCTCAGTGACATTTTTTAATTTTCCCTTTAACATGAATGATATATAGGTTTCCATAGGAACTGCACATGCGCCATTGGGGACAGGCATATTTGAATGTTGCCTCTTAATATACACCCTGAATTGAATTTACTCGGACAAGGGGACAAAGGAAATTGCAAAATTAGCCAATATATTTTGAATGGAAGACTGCAAATTGGATACTTGGTGCATTAGACTCTAATTTGTAAGGCAAGGACAAGCAGAACCCATGGATGGTTTTTCAGCTATGCTATAATGAGTCCAAACAATATTGTAGCCCTGAAATTGCTGAATAAACGTAGGCATAAAGTATGTATTTGAATGTGAATACCGCGCCTGATAATTAATTTCATCTCACTGGGGGGAACAGGATGGACCGAACTGTCCCTGCTTTTTTTCCCTAGGTACATATAATGAAAACCTTCTAAAATGCAGAAATTCCACTGCTGCACCCCACCCTCCCCTTGAGCTGATCTGCCCCGCCCTTTCAAAACCGTTCTTGCACCACCTTCCATTTCACCACCCAATTTGATGGATTTTGTCTGATAAAACAAATGTCTGCTGCATAAGTGCAACAGAACCACAGCTGAGATGTATATTCATGCTGCAGCCATTATTTATACTGGCACAGTTAAATGTTACTATTCCATACTGGAAGGAGTAGTTGAATTAGTAGCTGAGTTGAGTTGAATTATTTGGTTTCTTTTTCATTTGCTTTATGATTACCCTTTGAGGCTTGCAAACTTCTCATAATGTAAGAAACTTAAGACAAACATTTATCCATGATCTTGTGCTTTAATGTTGCGGCTAAATAAAATTACAAGGGAGCATTTCAAAGTTTAACCCTCAGTCATTGTTTCTTGTTACTTTTTTCTGATTGTGCTGAATTAGCCAGTTGCGAGTAACTGATAAACTTAAAGCAGAGTGAATGCTCTCAGTGTGTTGTGTACAGCATATCGCCTTCAGATTGCAATACAGGACTGGAAATAAGTTCCGTTAGTGTGGCTTTTCATGATATTCTGCAACACAACAGACGGGTGGTGAGATGCATTTCCAAATTTATCAGCGTTAAAGTGACGTACGTCAGACATGGTTTATGCGTACATCAGTTTCTCTTCATCTCAAAGGTACACAAGCACAAATCAAGTCTCTGGTCATTTTGAATGTTTCTTTTGCAAATTTCTACAATAGCATTAAAAGATTTGAACACTCAGTATTCTTTAATTTATCTCGTGATGCCATGGGACATTGTGGGATTTACTATGCCAATCTAGCAGGTTTGGAAACTGGACTCCAGGCACCTGGACATTGTTTAAGACGTGATTTGTTCTCACTACTCTTATGTGGCTAAGATGAGTTAAATAGAGAGGACAAATTACCCCACAGGGTTTTAATATAGTGGAAAGTGAATTTTAAGTAACAAGAATGCACTGCAACTGTGTAGTCTACACTCAAAAAAATGAAACGTTAGATTTACTTAATAATGTTATGTCAACTGGTTCCACAAAATTCCTTTGCGTAACCTTTATTTGACTTCTAACATTTTGGGCCAGTTTAATTAATTGCATTGAGTGGAATGTACTTATCTCAGTTTTGTGGAACCAGTTGACATAACATTATTAAGTATATCTAACATTTCATTTTTTTGAGTGTAGCATTGCATAAGCATACCTACAGAACATTGCAGATTTCATTTTCCTCCTCAGAGCTATGCACTGATGCTATCTTGATAGCTCACGATGTGGACTGCGTTCTTCGCTTCTCAGATGACTGCGACTGTTGCAGTTACCAGCTAAGGCAAATCCACACGCAGCCAGCCGGCCCTGAGGCAGAGCTGCCAATGTACCAATCCCTGCGGTCGATGGAAATTCTTGATACCAGTCTCTCAAGCCTCATTTAACATTACAGTGCAGGCCTTGTCCTTGTAAATTGACAGTAAATTTCTGCGCGTGTAAAACTTTGTGCTTCTTCCTGGAGTTACTTTTCTGCAGTGTTAAAACGCTGAGGCACAGAGACTGCAGACGATGAACAGGTTTATTTTATCATTGTTATAGATCTGATGCTGGTATCCAAAGCAGGAGTTGTCAACCTTATCCTGAATGGGCCGGTGTGGGTGCAGGCTTTTGTTGTAGTCATGCAGTTACGCTGATTCTACAAATCAACCCCAAGAGTTTTTGCTAAAAAATATTGACTCTTAGAGTCAAGTTGGGTAACTGCTTGGTTAGAGTGAAAGCCTGCACCTGCACCGGCCCTTTCTGGATAAGGTTGAGAACCTCTGATTCAAATTAACTTGCAGTTGATTAGATGAAGTGGGGGCCAGTCCCCTTCCTGGAGCAATGTGGGCTTATGTGAGGGGTTATGGATTTTGTGGGGTTAAGGGCCTCAACACCTGCACTGATCTTTTTGTTGCTTCACTCAGTCCCAGTCAAACATACCACAGACTGTTTTGGTTTGGTCGCCCTGATAAAGGCAATTATGTCGCAACGTGTTGGTGCATTTTTAATCCTTACTATGCGTGTAGCCATTTAATAAAGGCTTTTTAAAAAATGTTTCTACCACAAGAGCTGCCTTGATTTACATTTTTTGATACCGCAGACTGTACCTTTAATCAGGTTGAAATGATAGCTGAGGTACGGATATATGTCACCTCCTTCACAAAAGCCTCATTATGTACCTTTTATAGCCATATGTTCATCATATAGTTGATGTTATTGGTAGAAGTGCAACTCCAAGTGTTGATATAATAGTAATATTGGGTACAGTAGCAGTTGTTGTGTATTTGTAACAGAACAAGAGCCTTCCTTGTGTCTGTGCCACCTCACCGCATCACCATGACTATGGCAACAAAAATGAAATCGTTCAGACCTATGGCACGTAATGCACATGCTTCCCGCTAAGGGTGCCTTCTAAACGTCCATGGCTGAGTGAGTGAGTGGAGATCACAGCAGCAGTTGCTGCACACCACAGAAAAAAAAAAAAATCAGAAGTTGGCATTTGATTTTTGATGGACATTGTTCACTCCAATAAGACAGCATGAGGTTCCTGAAACACCCATTGAATTTGTTCTGCGAGTTTGAAATGTCAAATCCCTCACACTTATGTTTCAGTGATCCTCTTTTACAGACTAAATCACGTCTAATGTTCTTATACATATGTGTTACATTCAGATGGATATTTGCTTGCGCAATATATGAAAGATAGGATTTTTTAAAATTGTGAATCTTTTCTGCTTTTCCCCAAAAAAAGGTCCCGGCTGGGCAGTCATGAAGAAATTTTGAAAAGAAACTGTATCATTTTTAATGTAACATAGGGAAATGTGCTTATTGCCACCAGATGCTTCGCAAACTCCAGTACCTCTGGTTGTCACTCCCCAATTTGCATCACCTGTGTGATATGTGCCACGCAATACCAGTGGCAAAAGACAGCTTCTGATTGATTTACACCACACATGCATATACAGTTCAAGGCCACTAGCATTTTTGTTTATGGAAGTGTTTATGATGATTTCACCACACCCCGTGTGTGTTTTCATGTATGTGTTTACATGCTTAGAACAGGCTGTGCTTTTGCATGCATTCTTAATTAGACCCACACTATTGACATTTCTTCCCATTTCCTGTGACTGTCACCCATGAGAAACAGCAGACGATGACTCTCGTAAACAAAATGGCGTTGGCTATGCTGCTCTTGGGGGGATATAATAAACCGATTCGTTATTAAAGCCTGCCATAATAACTCCCATGGCTACAAGTGGGCAGCCATTTATTTTCCCCGAAAAGCTGAATTAATTGCCGTGGAATTGTTTGTGTGTGTGTGTGTATATATGTGTGAGATTGAGTGTGTGTGAGATTGATGTGCTGTAATCACTCGTGCTCAGCTGTTATTTCTTCTGAAAACCACAGCATGAGCTGCTTTGAGTTCGGACCAGCAGTGGATTCTGTGTGTGTGTGTGTGTGTGTGTGTGTGTGTGTGCGCGCACAGAGGGTGGGGGGTGTGTTCAGGCCATTGTCTGTGCTGTTGGGCAAGCTGTAATCAACACTCCTCCACATTCATTAGTGCGTCTGTTCCTGTCATGTTAAATCCAGCTGTACACGCACTATCAGCATGGTGTCTTCATGGGCGCCTTCAGGACAGGACTCATTATGAGTATTATGTAAAGCTGTGAGGTGTGAGCTATTTTGCAGTGTTTATCGAAGAAACACTTCTAACAATGCGAAGGAAAAACCACATCCCTGACTAGGATACGTGAAACGAATCCTGTTGTTCCGTGGAGGATCCCAATCTTGTTCAAGATTTTTTTTCCTAGGAACAAAGGCTCAGTCTGTGAGCTTGTACACTTTTCTCACCAGGAGACAAGCCAAAAATTTTCTACAAAATCAAAAGACAAATAAATAAAGCTGGAAGGAGAAAAGACACAGATAAATGACACTCTTATGTTCCTGCGCTGTGGGAGATTAACTCACTTGAAATGGTTGCTGGTTGCTGGTTGGGGGTCCATTTTCATACGAGACATGTCTATTTAGAGGCTCCAGTGCTGTACTTCTCCGGTGCTCTGATGAGAATAATTGGTGAGGCAAATAGGCCCGACCATTGGATAATGATCGTTTGTAGTCGTTTGTTAATATGGGCTCCAGCCCAGCCTAGCGCTCACATCTAGTTACTGAATAACCTGGATTTGGTGATTAAGCCTTTCGGTGTGACGAATTCAGAACACAGGAGCCAAATGCAGATCACAGACAACAGTTGCCAGGGCATCTCTAATAAACAGAAGATTGGAGTATTGCAATCACAAAGGAAGAGGACTGTCAGGAGATGGTTAGAGATCAGACGGGGGTTGTAGACTGTAGATTGAGGGTCAAGCTGGGGATAGTAGAAGGGACTGGTCTGAGGTCAGTTGCTGGGGTGTCAAGCCGAATGGACCAGGGCACGCAGGGCAGATGCACACTCTCGGACTGGTATGAAAAGGGAACTGGAAAAAGTGCCACTCTCCAGGACTGCAGCCACTGGGAAGATTTTCCCTGATAACTAGATACTTTGCTACTAGAGTTTCAACACTGATGTCAGGAGACAACAATCTAGCAAAGGAAAAATGAAAACCAGGAACTTAAATACTCAAAGACTGCAATCAACTAAGTGAACATGAGTGTGCAAAGCACAGGGAGGAGACACAAGGGGAGGGTAATCAATGAGACAATCATTAAATTACAACAATTAACGAAACGAGACTGACACTGACACAGACAGCAAGACTTTGTGGAAAACCATTAACAAGACATTCAGGACTGAGTTGCTTGTACAACCAGAAGATTCTTTGTGAAGTGGTTGCCTTGCCACTGGCCTTGTTTTTGTTAGGCTGGACATGTCTGCTTGAGTGAGTTTCTGTGATTTCTGTTTCAGTAAACCATATGGGTTAATCGGCGGGAAGATGAATCATCAGGTTTTGGAATCCCAATTCTCATCGCCCTGATGTAGTTTATTAAATACAATCTGTGGCCTTGCGATTAGCCTCTATGTCATCTAAAACCTTCATTATCTTGTTTCCCCATGATGGTGAAAACATCCCTCAGATTTGGCATGATTAAAAGAATGGACTTAAGAGAGATACGAAAGCATAAAGACGCATTGCTGGAAATGCTCCGGTGGCCAGGGATCAGAGATGTTTTGCTTTTTCTTCTCCCAGAATAGCGGCATGTCTTCACTGGACTGGTACAAAGGAGTGGGTTCAGGTTTGGGGGGGTTGTTATTTGAGGGAATTTGGGGCTGGATTCCTGTGGTCCTTCAATAAAGGCCCGCAGCACAGCATTAGCACAGCTCCGTAGCTAAAGTCTTAATCACTCCCTGGCAGATTCAGACAGCTGGAATAATGACTTTCATCTCGTAACCAGCAGGAAGGAGCTGAGAATTAGGCATAAAAAGAAAAAAAAATGCATGAAAATAGCTCAGCTTGTTCTTCCTTCCCCATCGCACTCCTTACACCCATTGTCTCGGTTTTCCCCACTTGGCCCAGCGGTCTGGGTGCCAGGGGTGGTGGGGGGTGGGAATCTCCGTCTTTTGAAAGATTCATCGTCGCCTCAGACATCGCATTAGCACCTCCAAGACTACGATGTCGTAACTCTGCAAACTGTTGGCAGCATGACCTTCCAATGTGTGGGACCCGCTCCGTTTTCTGTCTTTTTTTAATGCCCTGGATCGTGAGAATCACTTAATAAAAATCCCCCTGGGGGCTCTCATAATCACTGAGCAAAAGAAAACTCAATTTCAGCTGATAGTAAGTGTGCATGTGAGAGAGAGAAAACGAGAAAGAGAAATAGAGAGAGAGAGAGAGATAGAGAGAGAGAGATGACAAGACATGAATAACGGCTGGTATGTCTTCTTTTTGGATGGGACTGCAATGGGATAAGAGAGCATTAATCTCCACTACATGGAAAAGAAAATCTCTCCCAGGCAGTCTCATCTGAGTCAGTCAGCTGTGTGTGATTGGCTGTATATTTTAAAGCACTATGATTTTAAACATGAGGAATATCAGTAAGTGCCCAGCTCTGACACATTAGTGACAGTGCTAGGTGAGTTGTGACTGGATGGAGACAGCAAAATTTTAGTTATTTTAATAATCTGTATGACCGAGAGAAGCACCAATTTCTAAACTTAGATTGACTGTCTATCTGCAAAATGTCTTTAGAGTTTGTCAATACTGCATTTATCCTGACCTCTTCACATAAGTTACAGTGTGTATCCATGTGGAGCAAACTGTGCCAGAGCTACACCTATTTAAAACTTTGTCCCTGTCCAATTGTTTACTGACCTGACTGTGAACGCTGTAACTTTTTTTTTTGGTAAAAAAAAGCAAACTGTTACCAAGTTTCTACATGCATTGAATACGTACAGATGAGCACAGGCGTCACCGTTTGAAAAGCACATGTAACTATGTTAATTCGCCTAACACTTAATGCTTAAACTAACTTCATTAGCTTTCTTAACTGCTAACTGAAACATATGAGTCAAGAGCAGGGGTAGGGAATCCCATTCCAGGAAAGCCATATATCTGCACGTTTACAGGTCTCTCTGCTCTGACTCACCTGATTCAAATTGTGAAGGGCTTGTTAATGAGGTCATTGTTTGAATCTGGCATGCAGGGCTATGGTTCTCCAGGCCCAGGGCACCCTACCCCTGCTCCAGTGAGCTGAGCTCCTGAGCTCTGCCAGTGATATGCACTAATAAAAGTATATAGTGATTTAAAGAGGTTCAGATCGTCTTGGGCTGTTTGAGAAACACCTTAAAAGGCTGTGTTCCGCTGTACCTGCTAATGGCAAAACTGCAATTTACCGCGAGACTGGGAGCTGAGAGAGCTAACTCTGTGGTATCAATGGCTGGGAGGCCCTGAGGATCATAAACGCTGACCCTCAAATCCAAATCTAGCCCTTTTTTTGAATTTTTTTTTTCTCCCAGGTAATTAGTGGTTCTGATAGGCCTGCTTGTCTTTACACCGCACTCCAAGGTAAAGGGACGGTGGAAAACCAGCAGTTCTTTGCCCTTGAGGACCATGAGTTGATGATCACTGAGATAGAGAAATACAAGTAGAGTTTTGCTTAAAAGACGAGATACCCTCCATTTAAAAATGTGGCATCATATAAAATAATTGTTTTCATAAAATAAAAGCTATTGTTGTTAGCCTTCTTTTAAAATGTCGTTGTGTTTCCAAGTCCTTTACTCACAAAATAATCAGTTTATTTTGATTTTTAGAGACTGAATCCTTTTCATTTTAGCGGTGTAAACTCTAGGCAAGATTTTCTTTTACCCCTTACGGGTAGTCTAGTTTACGATGCATGGAAATGATTAGAAATCTGTGGTGTTTGTAGCCCTGCTATAGAATGAGGATGAAAGGGGAGTTGAAATGGACCCTTTTTAAGCATGAAAGTGGATGATTTATGATAGCTGGGAGGTTGAGACCGAGGTGTTAATAAATGAATTCCTTCCTTGCTTACACAAATGGATTTTTAATGAGACTGAACCTCATGACCTTTAACACTGAGGAGACACTATTTTAGTAAATGGTGCAGGTTTCTAGTTCGTCTCAGAATTTCCCTCCTCGCCGACGGCTCTCGCCTCACTGGTGATTTATGACGTACGTCTTTCCCTGCTGATTTTCCTGAGCACTGAATTGTGGCGTAGTCGCGCCGAGCCTGCCTGCTAAACCCTTGTTTACACACTTGCTGATTGATAGAAGACACAATGGAAGTTCATTTTTGCAGCTGAATTAATGGAATAATTGCAGTGCGCCACATTAATCTAAACTCCAGCATTACCCTCTGGAATATCCATGTTTTCCAAAAAAAACAAAATGACTCTTAAATTTAACAGATCAAAGCTATAAAAAGCATGCATACTGTATGCGTATATGACCAACTTTATATGTAAACCAGGAAACACACGCGCACACACACACACACACACACGCACAAGGAGCGGGTGATAATTCAAAATAAATATGTGCCACAATATAAATTTGACTGTACTGTGCATACGAGCGAAAAAAAAAAAATGTTGATGTTTATATTAAAGAATCAGTGCAAACCATGGCTGGCTATTAAGAAGGACCCACTGGCCCTGGGCAACGATGGAACTATAGAGTTGGTTCCAGCCAGCTGACTGATTTGTCACTTTTCCAGTCAAGTCAGACCAGTTTTTTTTCTCATAGATATTTGCCCCGTCCTGATTTTCGTATGTTTGCAAATTTTTCTATTTACCACTCCTAAATGTTTCAGATCATCACACAAATTTCAATATTACACAAAAATAACCTAAGTGAACACAAATGCAGTTTTTAAATGATGATTTCGTCATATTTGAGGAAAAAAGCTAACCAACCCTACCTGGCTCTTTGTGAAAAAAGTACAATGTAATTATCCCATTAGACATTAAACAAATTTAACTGATACACGAATTGTGATCAATTTCACCAGATATACCCAGTCATCACTGCCAGCAATGCTAAATTAAAAAAAATCTGTTAAATTGAAACTTTAAAAAAATCAAGCACAGATGAAAAACAAAGTTGTTGAATTCTGTCCATCTGGAAAGGGTTTCAAGGCCATTTCTAGGGCTCTGGAAATCCAGAGAACCACGGTGAGAGCCATTATCTACAAGTGGAGAAAACTTGGAACAATGGTGAACCTTCCCAGGAGTGGCCGGCCTAACAAAACTCCTCCAAGAGCACATCAATGACGAATACAGGAGGTCACTAAACAACGGACACTACGAGCTAAAGAACTGTGGGCTACACTTGCCTCAGTTACAGTGAGTGATCATGATTCCTCGGTAAGAATGAGACAGAGCAAAAATGGTATACATAAGAGAGCTGCTAGGCAAAAACCACTGCTGACCAAGAGGAAATAAATGCTTGACTCTTATTTGCAAAACATATCTTCATGACCCCAAGTCATTTGGGAAAATATTCCGTGGATTGATGAGTCAAAGGTGGAACTTTTTGGAAGACATGTGTCCTGTTACATCTGGCGTAAAGCTAACACAACATTCCACAATAAGAACATCATACCCAGAGTCAAACATGGTGGTGGCAGTGTGATGGTCTGGGGCTGTTTTGCTGCCACAGAGCCTGGGCAACTTGCCATGATTGATGGAATCATGAATTCTGCTCACTACCAGAAATCCAAAAGGAGAGTCCCTAAGCATCAGTTTGCAATGTAAACCTCCAGAGTAGTTGGGTTATATATCAGACCAATAATCCCAAGCACTCAAGCAAGTCTACCTCTGAATGGCTAAAGAAAAATAAAATGATTGCTTTGGAGTGGCATAGTCAAAGCTCTGACCTGAATCTGATTAAGATTACCTTAATACCGCAATGAAGAATTGCAATGGAAAAGTGCCAGTTATCACAAATGTTTGATTGCAGTTGTTGCTGGCCAAGGTGGCACAAACAGTTACTAGGTTTTGAGGGGCAATTTTTTTAAAATATATGGGTGATATAGGGTTTCAATAACTCTTTACCTTTGATAAATGATATTAGCATTTAAAAGCCACATTTTTTATTTGCTCACATTGTCCTTTTCTTGTTTTTAAAGTAGGATGATCTGAAACATTTAAATATGATAAATAAGCTAAAATGGAAGTAATCTGGAAGGGACAGATACTTATCACAGCACTCTATTGTCAGCGTTCAAAAATCAAAAAATATTGAAGTATAGCATGATACACATTTTGGCCCATATAGCCTGTTCCAAACTCATGCACAGGCATACACACATGCACATAGGCACATACGCTTACACACACACAGCATAAAGCATTCAAGAATACATGAAGGTTAAAGAAGCACTGGAAGTAGAGACAGGGGGTGAGGAGGAGAATATATAACAGGAGAGAGAGCAAGAGAGAGATAGAGCCACACACACACACACACACACACAGGTGTGGGCTGCCTTTAGCTTTTCCCATTTTCTTCACTCCAGGGGGTTCATCTGACACAAACAAATGTACTGAAGGTGGAAACCAGGCCACATTTCTCAACCAGGAGGACAGTAACTAATAAGCTGACCTCTGCTGAATGGTGCATAGCTCAATGAAGAGAGAAGAGCAGAGACCCTCCGCTAACACACCTTATATAGAGGATGAGCTGCCAACAGTGGGAAAATAAATAAATATGCAACCTAGAGTGGTCTACTGCTTAATCGCTAAAGTGTTTCACTGGGCCTCAGGATGTAGGTGGTTCGTGCCCCTGGGTAGCCACAATAAGATCAATGCAGCTGTTGGTCCTTTGAGCAAAGTCTTTTACCCAAAATTGATCCAAGGGGGATTGGCCCCAGCCTAATCTTATCCACTATACGTTGCTTTGCATGGAAGGGTCAGCTAAGTCACTGTAAAGTATTGTAAAATCAGGGAGGGAACAGTTGCATTCCACGGATAATTGCTATGCCGTTGACCTTTGAGGAGGTGAATTCGACTTGAAGCCCACTCTAATGACTTCATGTATTATTTTGCTCATGGCTCCCTCTAGAGGCAGCAAGTAAAACATCAACGCAGAAGGCTTTTTATTCCCGTATTCCCATTCCCCTTTTTTACCAGTCATTTAAAGTAAAATTGAAGGGTTCAATGCAGTAACTTGATAAATGCCAATCTCATGTTTTATATGAAAGAGGGGGATAAAAAGATTATATATTTTCGTTAAATTTCACAACATTGGTACATGGTGAAAGTATATTCTGTGCAATACCTTAAAACATGAGACTGGCATTTATCAAGTTATTGCACTGAATCCCTCAATTACAAAGACATTTTAAGGTCCATGATTACTAAGACATTGACAATTCAAGCTTAACTTAAAATTTATGTTTATAGTTGAAGAACATGAAGAAGGTGCACAGCAGCAAATTAAATGGGAATGACGCTCTAAGTCCCTCACACATTCTAGCTAATAAGTCCCCAAGGAATTATCCTGTTCTCCTGGGGAAACAAGACATTACACAAAATAAAGGAGTGATATTGTCGCTCTTTAAAAATATGTCAAGTTAGTCACAAAAAGAGTGCTTCTAGTGGAGCACAAGATGATTCTAAGAGCCTACAGTCTGAGGGAGTCCACCGCTGAAAAGGACATACATTTTCTTTATTTGGACACAGCTGCCCTGAGTATTCCAAATTCTTAGCAACGTCCTGCAACATAGTCGTGGCAATTAGTTACAGTTAGTATCAGGGGCTGTTATTTCTGTGATCAAGCCTCCAAATAGAAAAACTATCTCTTGACGCAAAGCATGGCCTGGATCAAGTATGAATGAATGGAGTGAGAGGAAGTCTTAACATATAAAACACGACGAGAGAGAAAAATCATTTAAACGTAGTGACTACCACAGCACAGAGCATGCAATGTTGCATCAATAATCATGATAGCACTCATTTTAATTTTAGTCAATTACTTTGGTTGAAGTCACAGATGGGTATTAAACACCCTGAAAGAGAGATAAGGATGCCTTCTATCATAACTGAATTACTTAACATTAGATCTGCTAATTTGTGACCCCTGCCCTTGTTCTGCACACTTCTGAATCATGTCAAAAATCCACAGAAATAGACCAATGTGTTTAACTTTTAAGTATACCATTTTTAACATTGCTTATTTATAGGCAGTTTTCAGCGATTTTCCAGTTCACAACGAAGTACTGTGGATGGATAATGGCTTATGGAGATGAAGGTGTGCCACTTTCTTCAATTATCAAATCATCCTTTCAATCAGCCTGCTTGCTTTAACACGAAAGATGAAAGGTCATTCATAGAATGACGACTTGCCGAAATCGTGCGCAGATCTCTGAAACAGAAAGAACAGAATGGAGTTGGTTTGAAGTCAATAGCTGTAATAGTAGCAAAGTTATGAACCAAAATGTGTTTTTATGTTTTTGGTGAGCCTCACTTTGACCTTGACCTTTGACCTATGGACTAAAAAAAGTATAGGTTTCTGGTGACGCTCTTCTATCATATGGTGAAGTTTTATGAGCATAAACGACATGGAAAGGGTAAAAAAGTGTGTTACTAACAAACAGACAGACAAACAAACAAAAAAAATTAGTAAAATCAAAAGTTGAAAAATTGCATCATATTGTGACGTCATTTTGATGTACTTGCGATGACGCTGCTTCAAGTTTGATGGCATACTTCTTAAAGCTTTTTCCACAAGGAACAAAATGGCGTTAAATTGACAATGATATCACAAATAGAAACAAAGTTATTAGTCAAAATGTGATTTTGACCTCGATCATGATCATGACCTTGTCTTTGAAGACATCAACTTCAAATTTCTTACAGCGACATACATAATATTCCTGATTTCAATAATAGATCAACATTTAGTCTATGCACAAAGGAAATGGTTAAACTGCAAAATGAAAACAATGGTCATTTTCGTAAAATACGACTTTGACGTCAGAAAAACATGAATTACGTCACGATCGTTTGACCGATTGGGCTCAAATTTGGTGTGTGAGGTACTTGAACAATGGGCTATACAATGAAAAAAAATTGTAAAATCAAAAATTTTAAATTTTCGTCATTTTTTGACGTAATTTTGACGTACTTTGACCGGAGGATCGTCTTCGGTACCCGTAACCGCTAATATGGGCTACGTATGGTGAACAAAATGGCGTTGGATTCAAGTCATTATCTCAAATACAAACAAAGTTATCAACCAAAATGTGTTTTTCACCTTTTGCCTGATATTGACCTTGACCTTGAAGTAATCAGAGACAAAATCAATAGGCTTCCGTCCAGGACATGCCCGATAAGAATGATATAGAATTGAAACTAATCGAACGTGAGTTAAAGGGCAAAAAAAGTGTGTGAGTAACAAACAGACAAACACACAAACAGCCGCAACGCAACCGAGTAACATACTTGCCGATTTCGGCAAGTAAAAATACAAAGATGTGAGGATGCTTACAAATTTTACCAAGGACTCTTGCTGAACCTATGCCAGGCTTGGGCATCTTGTGAGTCTGTAGAAGGTGGACCCGAGATTTGGCTGCATGTAGTTGCAGTACCATCCTCGCCACTGAGAGGTTGGTTACATTAGAAAATCTCGCGATGGTTTAACGTAGTCCCAGCTCTCCAACATGGCAGGCAGTAAGTTAGTGTTGGAGGGGCGAGTTAGTATTACAAGCTTTATTTTGGGGTTGGGTTTTGTGATTGTTCCTTTAATTATATCAGTAGGGTCCCACGTTGGATGGGAATTTGACCATCTATCAGGAATTTGGGGAAAAATTGCAGTTGCATTATACCTAGCGGTCGCTAATGGCTTCTTGCTACTCGTGTACAAAGGACCCCTCTATCAGGTAAGAGCCTAGACACTTACTCAGCCATCAAAATGATATCATTTTGGACGTCCGGTATTTGTGTCTTTGCGGTGATCCACAGGGTTTAAATATCAACCAGCATCTTTTCTTAGAACGTCTCTTTCGGAGTTGTGGACATAGAATCTTAGCTGAATTGTATTTTGGTGTTGATGGCAGTTTGCGGATTAGCTCTAGGTGTTATCCTATTAAAATTTGGGTCAGGGATCTGTCATCTTACCGGTAATAAATTCTGACGAGCTGATGCTTTGCTTAGGTCCAGGGAGTAAGTAGGCTTAGTTTACCACAGTTTGCTAGCTATGCCGACGAGCATACTGATTCGGCTTCGTGATACAACGTGGCTACGTGATTTCAGTGTAGTTTCTGTCCTGTCATAATGCTCTTCCGCTTCAGTTCGCAGCGCGCTGAGCGCACTAGCTTCACTGACAATCATAAATTTTAAGAAAAACAGAAGGATATCATTCGTGACATTAGACTTCAGACTTGAATTTATTGATATACTGTTGAGTCAGCAACAGTATGAACACACATTCTAAACCTAATTAAGTTTATTACTGTTATTGAGTTATTATTGCGTGGCTTGAAGTTTATCCAGTATTTAGCTAACAAATTAAACGTTCCTTTTGTCATGGCACAACAGGTTGGTCCAAGCAGTCATGACCACCAAAATTTTAAGAACGTTTCATTTGCTTAAACCGCCGATTCAATATATGGAATTAATTGGGTGCTGAATTCATTCAGTGAGTTTTCGCTTTCATAGCTCCAGTTCTCGACATTGGAATTCTAGAGTTAGTCAGCGCTACATCCGTGGAACTCCATTATTTCAGTCTGCGGGGAAGCCTGACTCATTTCGACGCTCTTTCCAAATCCAGACTAGTCAGTTCTCCTGATCATTCAAAAGCTGGCTTAATATGCTGATTGTTTGCGCCGATCACCGCCAGTGTAATGGCGGGCTCAAGTGTAGTCACAGGCTTACCTATGAGATGGATTGTTCAGTGGAAGTTCCAGACTCAGGCCCTGTTCAGAATGGCATACTTGTCTAGTGTATACTGCGTTCTGAACCAGTATATACTGGACACTATACTGCCCTACAAAGGCTAAGTGCAGTAACTACAAAATAATTTAAGCAGTAAAAAATGGCTGGAGAGTTTGTTTGCTGTCCCAATAAAAGAATAGTCAGCACATCTATGATAGATTGTGTTTAAATGACTTGCCATGGTGTAATTTTTATCCCAATAAATCCTAACCTCCATATACTTTTAGGCCCAAAATGGCATAACTCACATTTTCCCCCAATATGTAGTTACTGCACTTAGGCTTTGTAGGGCAGTATAGACTTCTGTCTATAGCAGTATACTATGCCTGTAAATGGCAGTAGCCATGTCTACAGTCACATGACCACCAATAAGATCACCTTGGAGTTAGTGGGAGGATACCATTGACTGCATTGCATTGTGGGATACATTACATGAATAAGGCAGGTCTGCCTGAGTTCTGTGAATTGAGACCAGTGTACTGTGTCATCTGGGTATCTTTCACCTTCTATGTTGGATGCATACTGCATGCTCCTAGCTACTTCTGGCCACAGTCAGATCTCTGGTAGTAAGTAGTGGGTGATTTGGCACATGACCTCTCTCCTGGGGTCTTGGGGTGTATTATAGTTTAACTTCATGCAGCCATTGCTGCTACGTGCGAATAGCGACAAGCAGCTAATTGGTCTTAATTAGGCGCGTTGAGTGTTTGTTGCTGGATGACTTGTTCTCATAAGGCTTGCTGTGTCTGAAATGGCTACAGACATAATGAAAGATTGTCCCATGGTCCCCCCTGTGTTTTTAAGGTGGCGGTGCGTGCCTGCTTCTTGGGTTTCACGTTCGGGTGTGGTCTGTTGCTGAGCTTTGGCCAAACCACGTGGACGCACTTCGGCTGGTAGGTTACGGACTCTCTTTTCTCTGTGGTGCATCTTCAGTTACATCTTTTGCTTTTATTCAATTCGGATGTTTTGGTGCAAAGCAGGGGTTTTTGAATTGGATTGTTGTTTAATTCCTGATACGATACCTCTGTGCTTGGTTGAAACTGAAACTGCAATGGGCTTTCGTGATCTCTGGTAATTCGCTTGGCACAAAACAGCCTTGAACAACATTCACTTCAGGCTCTTGCTGATTGTGGCCCCTTTATGTTGAATAATGACTGGCTTATATACTGAGGCCCTTGAGTGTTCGGACCAGTGGTCTCCTAGTAGGGCTAGGTAATGTATCGATATTATACCGATAACATGATGCAAAGTAAGATAGTTTCATGTATTTTGAATATCATAATATCATGATATAAGTGTTGGCTTTTTTTAAAGGCTGCACTACAGTAAAGGGTTGCTTTTTTCTGCTCTTACTAGACTGTTGTAGCTGTTGCCTGTACCTGCTTGGTCGTTATATCCATATTACTAATAGATGGTTATCAAAAAATAACCATCATTACCATTGTGTAAATATTTTGTGAAAGCACCAACATTTGTCGCGATAATGTCGACAAAATATCAATATCGAGGTTATCAGTTTAAAAAATCGAGATCTTAGACTTTGTCCATATCGCCCAGACCTATCTCTAACCCTTTTTCTGGATGGCTACCATCCTGTAGGTTTTTGCTCCAACCCAAATTCAGGAAAACTGATTCTACTAAGTAGCAGCTCATCAAGAGCTGTAACTGGGAAATGAGGAGTGCTTTGCTTTGGCTGGGGTGGAAACCTTCAGGATGGGAGCTCTCCTGGAGCGGGTCAGAGACCACTGCTCTGGACACTGAAACAGTTTTATAGGGGTTGAATTTCAAATATGGATGTAAATGCACTTTAATTTAATTAAAGCTAGTGGTCCACACTTTAATGTCAGTCCGCAAATAATTTGACTCTTAAGGGGTGATCTGGGGTTAAATGGGCAAAATTTGATTATTTTTCCAAAAAAATTTTTTTTGAATAAAAATATTCTATAATAACCCACCTTTAATAATCACTAATTGCTACAAGGATTAAAAACTGAATTTTGCCATAAGATCATGATTTAAAAGCAACTGTGATGATGAAATTTATGCCTTTCACTCCAGGAAAGTGATAAACATTTGAATAATCAGATAACACAGTCTGAAAAATGGGTGTAAGCCACAGACTAAGACTGATCTCAACTTTTCAATGCGGTCTAATGCATTTTCCATTGATTTCCTAAGGTACTACTTTTTCCACGTTTCTCATGTTTGTGGCAGCCATAACTTTTTTATTTATCATTGAAAATCAATGAAATTTGGGCTGCAGGTACTTCACTTCATTAGAAATGCAATGACATAGGGAAATTTTGCCTATCTGTTACATACTTTGAATATTTTGAGTATTCGTCAGATTCTGTGCAAAATAATTTCAAAATTTGAGTAAAATGCCCCAAAATCACAAAACTGATAAACTGGGCAAAGAATGGCTATGTCATTGCATTTGGATAAGCAATGGCTTTTAAATGATGAAAGAAAAACTTAATTCTATCATAGAGTTAAAGAGGAATTGGTGCCAGAAGTTTTCTGCATATTTAATGAGCTTGCTCGGTTACCATGGCAACCGCATAAACAGAAAAATGCCAACTTGTATCTTTTTTGGTGGTTATTACATATACCTCTTTAGATTAATTCTGAGTTGTTTCTGGTGTCATTTTTCATTTAACCCCAGATCACCCCTTAAACTCCTCAGGTGCACTGATATGGAGTAAACCATGTCAGACTGACAGCCCTAGAATGTGTCTTGGTCCAAAGACTTGAACATTTCGCTGTATTTAAGTCCCTTCAATCCCCATGGCACTATTCTGGACCAAATGCGCTTTTTTTCACCATATGGTATTATTTTAATTCAAGTTTTAATTTGGGTGGGGTAACATCAGATTGGGCTTTGGGACGGAGAAGGGTGAAAAGACTTGAGTTTGCCACGAGTGTACCATGAATTAACGGTGCAGTGCTGTGTGTCCCTCAGGTACATGAGCTCCTTATCTTTCTTCCACTACTCGGAGTACTTGGTGACGGCCATCATTAATCCTCGGAGTCTGTCCCTGGACTCCTTCCTGCTGAACCACAGCCGAGAGTACACTGTGGCGGCCATTTCATCATGGGTGGAGTTCACTGTGGAGAAACTGCTGATCCCTGGTTAGTCGACTGATGCCTCAGCTTTGTGTTCTCCAGTTTTTACTATTTTTATCCACCACCATGAAGTGCAAGGGGGATAAGGCTAGGAGTAAGTGTTGTCCTTTTGCGTGTCCATCCGTCACACTCATTTTCCAGGCCAGAACTCCTAAAACACTCAATATAATTCCACAAAATTTAATATATGGACACTTTGTATTGCATAGATGTGCCTTGTCATACTTTGTTTGTCCTCCTGTCTGTCTGTACATCCCTCTGCCGCATTTTGTTTCCGGGCCAGATTTCTCCCATCTCATGTAGTATTGCAGGCTTTTTTTTTTTTTTTTTTCCAAACTTGGCTTTTATTCAACAAAGGATGTCCCGCGAGCTTAATTCACTACATTTTGGGGTGACCCAACATATATGGCGTACAATACAATCAAAAAATATAAATTTTGATGATGTAACAGACCTTGCAGTTGAGGAATGTGCTTTTAGACCCCGTGAAATTTGTTGTAATTCAGTTAATATATTGGAATTGTATTCTTAAATATTGTATAAGCTTAAACCATGAGTCTTTAATCTGATTAAGAAGAAGCTACAATAAATATGGCTAGTGTAACCAAATTAGTGGGTTGCTACTTTAGGCAGTAGTACAGGGGGAATGCCCTGCTGTTGCTCCCTCGAGTAAAGTATGTACCCCTGAACTACTGCTGTAAATATTCATCTGTATGAGGGTTGGAATCCTGAATATTAAATATTTAGCATGTTAGCAATGCACTAGTTCTAAAGTGTAATAATTTATAATTATTTGTTATGTTTTCTCAGTTCTGTTCACCGTGATGTAATGGGCCACTTGGTTCCATGCGCTTAGTTCTCAATACGCCAAATACGTACACTCAAAAAAAACTGAAACGTAACATCTCTTGACAGATAAAATTCAAGGTTATTTAGAAACATCCATAGGTCGATGTGCTTTTTTTATTTGAGTTCTGCTTCTTTCTATTAAATATGCTGTATTGCTGCTGGCATCGTGAAATATGAGTTTGTTGATGAAACTTCTCAGTGCAGAATGTGAAAACATGTTTTGGTTAAATTTTTTTTGGTGAGCTGCTCCTTTAAAGGAAATGACGTTTACAGAAAGCTAGCTATGTGTACTTGATGATTTAGGAGATTCTTAGGTGGGATCTTGATCTTCAACTGCTCAAAGGATTTTTGTGTTCAATATTAGTCTGTTATCAATGCTAATGTGTGTGTGTGTGTGTGTGTATATATATATATATATATATATATATATATATATATATATAGTTGCAAGCAAAATTATTCAACCCCCATTGCAAATTGGGTTTAATAGCAAAATTTACAAACTTTCAGCTGTTTGTGATAAACAGATTAAACAAGAACATATTTAATGGCTCAACAGAACTAATAATACAAGTGGTTTCTCCAAATTTAACACAAAATGCAATTTTTAATGACTACTGCAGTCTCAAAATTATTCAACCCCCCGAATAGAATCCCTCATAAGAGCGTATTTGCAAATCAGGTGTTGTCTCAAGCACACCTAATACAGCTAATCAAGAGCTTCATTAGTTGCCTCAGGTTTGCTTGAGATGGAACACATCGAATACTTGCACTCGCTAGGGGTTTGTTGACAGTGACATTTGATTGCATGTGAGAAATATGGCTGTCAAAAGGATTGTCCAAAAAGCTAATGGAGGAGATCATTGCCTGGCACAAACAAGGAAAAGGATGCAAAAAGGTAGCACAGGCACTGAATTTTCGTAGAGATACAGTTGGAAGCATAGTTCGCAAGTTCAGAGTTAAAGGAAGAGTGGCAACAGTACCAGGATGTGGCAGAAAGAGGAAGCTATCAATGGCTGTCACCAGATTCCTGAGGAGACGGGTGGTCAAAAACCCTCGAGTGAGTGCAGGAGACCCGCAGCAAGACTTGGAGGCAGGAGGCACTGAGGTTTCAGTTTGCACAGAAGGGCGCATACTAAACATTGAAGATCTCCAAGACATACACCACAACTGATCCAAAAGCACAAGCTCCAATATGCTCAAAACCATATAAATACGCCACAGAAGTTTGGGGATATTGTTCTGGGGGGTGATGAAACAAAACTGGAATATTTCGGGCTTATGAATCAATGGTATGTCTGCAGGAGGAATAAAGAAGCATATGCTGAAAAGTACACCCTGTCTACAATGAAGAATTGTGGGGACTTTTTGATGCTCTGCGGCAGAGCCGCCGCTCCCTATACGCAGAGTACGCGGAGTGCCACGAGTACCTGGCGGGGGCCCCAAAAATTAAGGTTGATAAAAAACGTCGTGATAATTATTATATTGTTACATAACAAAAAATAATTAGTTTTGAACAGGCCCACTGTTTACCCTATTAATAAATTTGGGCAAATTATATGTTTTTACCTAATATATAAAAATACCCTCGCCAGCCCCCCCCCCCCCGAAATGGTACAGCCTTCAACTTCTCATCTTTTCCACCGGAGTTTTAACGGGAGCGGAGTAATTAACTATGTCAGGATGCGGGCGCGTAGACCTGAGAATTCCGGGGCTAATATCCCTCCCTTTATTGAAAATAGTTAGTCCCGGCTAATTCTAGATGGTTTTCCTTTATTAACACGTTTTCCAATTCAAGAATAATCAAGTGGCAATTGAAGACACGGCTTCTCTCCCCCATGCGATCTAAAAGCGAAAATAATGGGCTACATTCAGTACCGAAAAATAAATTGATTATAATTAGGTCTATGCAATCGTCACTCAGCGAAGGCATTTCAGAACTCTTCAGCGAATGAAGGTAATTTCGCGACAAATCGTACGTACACCTGTTTTGCAGCACAGTCACTCAACTCGCTGTAAAAATAGACAGCTGTCCGATTGGAAAATGTAAACGGACGAAACCACGTACTAGTCACCAAAATTACCTTCATTCGCTGAGGAGTTTTGAAATGCCGTCGCCGAGTGGTGGTGCATAGACCTAATTATAATTAAATTATTTTTCTGTACTGAATGTAGCCCATTATTTTGTCGCTGTTAGATCGCATGGGGGAGAGAAGCCGTGTCTTCAATTGCCACTTGATTATTCTTGCATTGGACAACGTGTTAATAAAGGAAAACCATCTAGAATTAGCCAGAACTAATTATTTTCAATAAAGGGAGGGATAATAGCGCCGGAAATTTCAGGTCTAACGACGCGCCTGTTAAGATGTCAAGTAAAAGACAGTATGAATCTGGAGCAGAAAAGCGGAAGAGCAAAAAACAGAGAGATAACGCCCGTGCATCAATTTCTGGTGAGTCCGTGTTGTATAGGTTTAATTGCTTTGCTAATGTAGCTCATAGCTAAGCTAACGTCAGCAGTCTAATTACAGAGACGTCAAGTCTCAACGTCTTAGGCGTGAGTAGTGGCATTCACAACATTTTCCGTAGTCTGCAATTATTCAATCAACGCGCACTGAAGAAATTCACTCGCGGAATTCAAGTCATTGTGCATTAAGTTAATCAGTTTCATGTGCATTACGGTGGATTTCCCCACTAGTGACACGGAAATCGATTATGACTCGGGAATTCTCAGGCTTGTCTTTACTGAGCGATTGACAGCAATGGAATTGCATAAAAACGTTTCAAATGGTCTTATTTCATTAAAACAATTTAAACGATCACAAAACACATGCATTTTCCATTGTTTGCTGAGTAAAGGGAAGCACAGGAAGTCCGGAGTCATAATCGCTTTCCATTTTAATTTGCTTGAAATAGGCGTGCAAATAGTAAGCTGAATGCTAGCCTGGAAAGATAAACACACAGTTTAATTGGTTGGCATTTTATACCATTATTTCCATCTCAGGCTATGGAAGGGGCGACATCTGTTGGTTAATTTTAAAACTTGGGGTGGCTGGGCCAAAATATGGTATCTTCACTTTTGGTCATTTACAAAATGCCACCATTGTTTTGTTTAATGTACACAGCATATATATTTAAGGTATTTTTCTATGTTCCACTAAATTAATATAATAGTTTAATATAATTCTCCTCTCATTTGGCTCTGGACTAAACTCCCTGCCGTAATGCGTCTCATCTCTGACCTGACCATCTCATTACTGCACTTTAATGTGGTTTTTGAAAAATAGTTCTGTGTGTGTTTGTTTTGATAATGCTACTTCCTTTTGTACCTTACTCATGTATATAATTATTTTTGTTCATCTTTGGAGTCTGCAGTTGTTATTTTATTATTATTTTATTATATTGTAATGCTTATTTTAAGATGACAATTTGTTTTATAGTATATTACATAATGTGTCGTACACATGCCGTAGTTATATGTATATTTAATGTTGATTTTAAAATAAATAGCAAAGGTTGGAGTGGAACTCTGAAGGTTTTGTGTGTGTTTCGGGGGGGGCCTCCTTGACCAATTGTGCTTAGGGCCTCCAGAAGCTTAGCAGCGGCCCTGCTCTGCGGCTGCCTTGCTTCCTCTGGCACTGGAAATCTGCAAAGTGTGGAGAGCAAGATGGATTCAGTCAAGTACCAGGATATCCAAGGAGAAAATGTCATGCCGTCTGTAGGGAAGCTGATGCTTGGGCATCATTGGACCTTCCAAAAGGACAATGATCCTAAGCATACTTCAGCATTCACCAAGGCTTGGTGTTAGAAGAAGTCTGGGAAGATTCTAGAGAGTCCATCACAGTCGCCTCACTTGAACCCTATAAAAAATCTCTAGTAGGATTTGAAGAACACAGTTTCAGCATGCAAACCCTAGAATATTAGTGAACTGGAGGCCATTGTCCATGAGGACTGGGCTAAGATTCCTTGAGAATGCTGCCAAAAGCTGACATCTGCTTATGCATCACATTTCCAGCTGGTCATAAGGGTGCCCTACTAAGTATTAAAGATGCTTGTCATGAAGGGATTGAATAATTTTGTGCATGCAGTAGTTTTAAAAGTGGCATTTTGTGTTGAATTTGGAGAAGCCACTTGTAATATTTGCAATGTTGAGCCATTTAAATTGTTCTTATTTGATTTGTTCATTGCAAACAGCTGAAAGTTTGTAAATTTTGCCTGTAAACCCAATATGCAACGGGGGTTGAATAATTTTGATTGCAACTGTAATATGCATGTGTGTGTGCTTGCATGTCTGTATATGTATATTTGCTTTTGTATCCCTGCAGAGCTAAAGCAGCTCCGCTTGCTAAGTTTGGTGGGGCTGCTCATGGTGTTGTTTGGGGAGGCTCTGCGTAAATCCGCCATGTTGACAGCCGGCTCCAACTTTAACCACATCGTGCAGAACGAGAAGGCCCAGAGCCACGTTCTGGTGACCAGTGGAGTTTACTCCCTCTGCAGACACCCCTCTTACGTGGGCTGGTTCTGCTGGAGCGTCGGCACACAGGTACTGCCTCTCAGGGATCTGCATTTACACATTCCTACAGTCATTCATACATATGCAGTACCCCACACACACATACACACACACACACACCTCAGAGCACACATGCACTTGACATATGTTCATGCACGAGTATACATGCTCATTCATCATTCGCATAAATGGGCGTAAACAGTTATACGCATGGTTTTCAATATGTGTATGATTAGTGTATAAAGATGTGCATGCATGTTTAAAGCTGAGCTAGCAAACTGTTGGCTAGCTAACTTAGCTAGCGAGCTAGGTTACCAACTTCGGTAGGTAGCTAACTTTGTGTTTGGTACATGTAGTGAAACGCCAATGAAATGCACGGAGTTCAACGCTAGGCTAGCAAACTAGCTAGCTATTTTACTAGCTTATCTATTTGTATTTGGTTCCAGCTAGCTTGCTCAATAACAGTAAGTGACAGTTGGCTAACTAGCCATTTACTGTTTTCTGTCAATTTATTGCCAACAAATGCAATGAGCTAACTAGGTAGTTCGCTGGCTTAGCTTGTCATACTTTGTACATATAAATGCTTGATGGCTAGCTAAATGGTGAAATTATAGCTATTCACTGTTTTCCATCTATTTCTAGGCATGTAGCTAGCTAATAGTAGCCCGCTGGTTGTACGGAGATAGCCAACGGCAATTTAGGTCACTGATCGGCTTCCGTCAAGTTACGTTGTGAACGTTTGCGGAAACTGAGGTACCCCATTGGCCGAGAACAAATCACAGGCTACTCGCCTGCTTGTGTAGTGGATATGTAGTTTACGGAAGTTGACTACAAACTAGACGTCAAATGCAAAAGCATAACATTTTTGGCAATAAACAGCGAGTTTGACGTGATCATATGCATCCGTATACCGCGTTGGCTAATCTTGGAGCAAGCTGGCTCATAAAATTAATTTGAGTTTGAGTACTGCTGGAAAGAGTCCAAACCCCATCATAAATTTCCATTGGGATTTTACTTCTGACTCCAAAGCTAAGTAGCTGTGACTTTTTCACCGTAGTACTCTATCATATCTCTTTGATTGGTAGAGCTGCGAACCAGTAAATTAGGTGGATTGTTTTAGTACGACGTGATGTCACCTTGGGATGAAAAGGTTCTTGCCCAAATTTAGATCTAGCACCTGGGAAAGGAACATCTTTAGATTTGCTAAATTATTTACAGAAAAGTATTCATCTTCTCTTACTTAATGCATCTTTACTGTATACCCTCAAGGTCCTTGAAAAGATGATGTAAAGGGAATTGCTCATTTAAGTGCCCAGGGATTTTAAGTCACAGAAATGTCTTTTGAACACGTATGAAATGAGCCTGGCTGCATGATAATATGTGAAGTGTAGCATTAATTTTGACAAGGAGGAATGAGCTCATATTTGCTTGCCATTGTTATTTTTTTGCTTTATTTATTACCCATATAATCTTGCCTGGTGTTAGTATGGTGTTAATGGTCTTTTGGTTTGGTCTATGTGGTGTTGCTGGAAAGCTAAGTATTTTCAATTTCAGGAGTTGTTTCTGCTGCACATTCTACAATTAAATATGAGCAGCTTATGAGTTCTGGAGTGGCTGCGTGGCATTGCTACTATACAAGTGTTACACAAAAAATTATTTAAATTTCAGTGAAAACAAAGAGTTTGCATGTTTATAATCATGAGCTGAAATTGAAATCATAGTAAACGCACAGCTTTTTGCGAAGTTGGAAGGGTCCTGTCACATTTTTATTTTGAAATTCTTTGGAAGTGTGCAGGGAGCCTGCAGCACTTTCTCCTAACCTAGGGTGTGTAAACTGAGGTTGTTTTTGAATCCTGCAGGTGATGCTGTGCAATCCTTTGTGTGTAGTGGCATACACCTTGGCCAGCTGGCGGTTCTTCCGGGAGCGCATTGAGGAGGAAGAAATCTTCCTCATCCACTTCTTTGGAGAGGAGTATGTGGAGTACAAGCGGAAGGTGCACTCAGGGCTTCCCTTCATTCCTGGCATCCGAGTCGGATCCTAATCATCCCAGGATAAAAAATTCAGGAAAGGAAAGAAAAATACTATCTGGAGAATTGTCCACAGACTGGATGGTGGGCAGGCTGGTAGCCTTGTGACACTGTTGTAGCCTGCCCCCCGGTGACCAGGTGGACCAAGGTCATCGCTGCACATGGAGACACTCGAATACTGTGCACCACAGAGCCCCACCCCCATGCCCTTGATGGACAGACTTGTCTGGAAAATGCCACGTTCCTCACCACTCGTTTGTTTTGCATTTCCTGTTTTCATAGAGATGGATTGTGCTTTGCAGTCTTTTTTATGTCAAAACCTTTGCCCCAGAATTCTACACACGCATTTATATATTTTACCATTTCTAAAAGACAGTGTTGAGTCTTTTTATTTTTCACGTGAAATCTGAGACCAAGTTGAAAGTAATTTCTGTAAGCATTTAATGTCTGCGTATGATTATAACTCCATTTCCCATGATCCCACTCTGACTATTTGCTCTGTCTTTTGCTCCTCTGCGCTCTGTGATGAGCCCACATCAATCTGTCTGGAAGTGCACACTGTGCGTTTGTGTTCATACTGACCTGTAGCTATTATTATTTGGTTTTTCTTTCCCCTGGTGATTTACCTAATTGCACTTTCGTCTTCCATCCATAAGGGGAAACGGTCAATTCTCCTCTGCTGCTAAAGTGCTAGCCTTACTTATCTGGATCTTTTGCCTTTGTGGCTCAATAAGCCTGAACAGTTTCTTACTGCGTGAAGGAATAGACGCTCACATCATTTCAGAAGTTGCTAATTGTCGATGGGGCTCTAGTCAGAATGTGGCAGTTATGACAGCCTCATCTTAAGTGATGGAAACGGTGAGTAGAATTTGCTAGAGATGATTTGCTTGCTGGAAACCACCCACCTCGCTAATTCTGACCTCTCTGTACTCGTGTGGAGACTTAAGACGGCTGAGTTTGTGTGCATTTGATCATAAGATCTTTTCATCATACGGGTAGGTCAGCTTTAATTTTTAATGTGCATCCTCTTTCTTCTCCAATAGCTGTTGGCTACCATTAGCCATACTATTTTGCGTGTCATTCACGCATTTTCAGCTTTAAAATTGCAGTTTTTAGACCTGCTTGCACCGAGAACTGTTGCTGTAAAGATAACTGACACAAAATGGCAGTGAGCATCCACACCGATGAAAAATAATGTTTCGTTTATCTCCGCTGTCATCTGCCATTTTGAATTTGACGCGCCGAAAGTTCAGGCAGATTTTGATTGACAGTCTGTTTTTATTTTTCTGCCAGCAAGGGAGAAAATGGCTCTGAAAGTGATCTGAGATGATATTGCTGGTCATGTGATCGATGCAGGTGTGTTGTGGCCTCTGCCATCCACTTTGGTTATTACAATATTTACTGCTATAAACTTGTTATTGTAGGTATTATCAATGTGGACTGCCCATTACAGTTACATGGGTGCGTGACTGATGGGCACAGTTGTCTTTGAGGCACGTAGGCAAAAAGGTAACATTTTATATCTCTGTCCTATGCTTCTGTATCCGAGCTCGGCCTGGTCTACAGTGCTGCCATCTGTTTATTTCTTGATGCTTGGCTGGTAAACAAGAATTTTTGACACCTCTGCTCAGCTATGCCAAGAATTATGGGGGAATTTGCCTTGCTGAGCTGATTGACACTGCTCTCCATTTTTATATGCCTAAAAATATGTAAACGCCTGCAGTTATCTGGCATGTGTTCACATGACATCCAGGTGGATTAAATGGCATTCTGTGGGCATTGGCTCAGATACAGCCCATTTTCCGGCTGGAGTTTACTGCTCTTGCTTGAAACCTTGAGGAGTGCAATTCCCTGTTCTGTATCATAAACATTATTGGCACTGAGGGTATACTGTTAAGAACGACCCGTTTGAAATTATGGGTGCATCCCCGCCAGTAATAAGTGTCATTTCTATACGGAAACATACCATTATTATTCTGTCTAGTGGTCTACAGTCGCTGTGAGCTGTTAAATTCTCTCTGGGATTGGAATTCCTGTATGAGATGTAACGTAAAATTTCATATTGGGATAGATTTATTTTGCGGTTTTCGGAAAGTAGAAAGACGAGCATTTTAAACTTGTTAATTTCTGTTGCATGTTTTACTGAAAATCTCGGCAGTATTTGAGTTCAGTGACTGTGTAGCATTACTAATATTTCAGGGGGTACTCGGAGGGAGCTTACTTGTTTAGAGTGATGAGTTGTAGCTGAAAGTAAAAGCCCTTACATGTATGGCCGTTTCCATGGTGATGAAAAGGGCAATGTCCAGGCACTTCCCAGTGACCTGTTGATCCAGTCCACATTTGACATCAGGTCTTGGTTTGCCTTCAGACGCTAATTATGAATGGTGACAATCTGCATACTTTTTTTTTAGTTGTTAAAATACTTCTTTTAAGGTGGTGCATTTTGTTGCATGTGAAATTCAGATGATGTCTATGGTTGGTTTATCTAAAATACCTCCTGATCAAGAGCTCGACTAGCAGCTGCTGTTTTATCATAAATGCGTATTAATTTTATTTATCTTTTTATGGCACGCATTTTGTGCTTTTGTTCGTTCATGCTTTGATGTTGGCGACTGGTGGATTTCTCACCGGTCTCTCAGTGTATCTAGGCAACCTTTAGCCCACCGCGCAGTCTGCCTGCCAACCAAAACCTTTCTGTGGTCTCCCAGAGGTTTTCGCCACTGCCTGACGGCTTGCTGGAGTACATGTGACACTAATGTAGTCAAAGCGGTGGAAACATTGTAGACTCTTGGTAAATTGTGAGAAGTAATGGCAGTCATTGCACCAACTCACATGGCTGACTGTCATGATGTTATCTATGATCAGGTATGACAAGTTCAGTTAGCTGATATTGTTGACAAATTGCTCAAAGGTTTTAAAAATGCAAGTGTTGCCACCACCCCATTACATTTTTGTGGGATTGTTGCTAAAGCAATAAATATCAAGGACTTCCCACTGATATATAAGACCAGAATTCATTCTTCTGAAAACTAAGGGTGCACCCGTCCCACTTTTTCAGTCCCGATACAGATACCAGGGTTTGGGTATTGGTTTATACCAAGTACCGATCCGATATCAGTGTTTAATTAATAAATTGTACGCCTCACTTTGTAAAAGAGACTGGGATCATGCTTTTATGTGGTAGGCAACATCAGGCTTAAATACTGCTTTCCTAAATTTGTATAACAAAATGTAGCAAATGCATCGATACAAATATACTGAATTGTTATTTATTAAAATACTCGTTACCAATACCAGATCGGCCCATTGTCACCGATATCTACCCCACTATTTGAATCAGTATCGGCCTGACATCCAATATTAGTGCAGGAATCGGTGCATCTCGACTAAAAACATGCGATTTGGATGAGTGCCCCTGGTGTGTTACCCTTCACCTCTGCCCCACAGGCTTGTTTTTCTCATGATGGAGGCCATGACCGATGCAACTTAAATGTTGTATTCAGAGGTTTAAAATTCTCCCATTTAGAGAGACGTCTGGGAAAGCTTGGAGGGGAAAAATTAAAATTTTTGCAGGGATCATGCCGTTCACATTCCACCTTTTGAAAAGTAAATCTTGAATGCTTTATTTTCAGATTTCATTATAAATACGCGCTGTACTGAGCAGAATTTAATTGTTTTTTTTTATACACCTATTGCACTTTATTAAAGGTTCATGGGTTGGGACATATAAATCAATAAACTTGCTTGAATGAAATTGTTTTGATTGAAATGAAGTGTGTTGTTAAACGCATGCGCACTCACTCATATACACTCGTGCATTTTGAATATACAGTGGTTTCAGAAATGAAAATGCTTGGTTTAGATCAGAGTAAATGGACGCGCACATTCTTACATTTGCGTTGGATGTCTAGTAGGCACCCCAGATTTCCCCATTTTTACTTAATTCCTTGAGGCCAACTGCCTTAAATGTCCGCAAACTGCTCAAAAGTTCATAGATGAACATGCAACTCTTCTCAACATTACACTCTAAAGCGTTAACAACGTGTGTATTGTAAAACATTACGACACAGCTCTTTCAGAGTCCTTGATTACTGAAACGGCTAAATATGGAGTCTGCATTGGCCTGGTTTGAACATTTTTAAGGAATCCAAGCCATTTTTTTAATTATATTGCTCTTTTCGATTTTGTAAAGGCACTCAATCAGAATGGATGAAACTATGGCATGGTAACTGTAAAGGGTTCTGGTGGGGTTTGGATGCATTGACCACGTCCCACGATCCCAGAGACCCAAATAAAGACAAATCTTATGGGGCTGCCTTTTGCACTGTTGTGGTCTTTGGGCTCCATTTGACATTGTCTGAAGACAATCCAAATTTGTCCACCATCTGTTCCTGTTATGAGCAAACAGTTTTTACTCCAGGAGAAAGTGCATGACAGTCCACATCCTGGTGCCCCTTGGTAACGCTGTGTTTAAAAATGAACGCTGCTTGCGTAGATTTATAGAGGCGCTTCCTTGCGATTGGGAGTCTCAGTGCCATTCTTCTGTTTCCCCGTCCAGTATAAATCCTGGCTTTTGAGCGTGGTCTCCTCAGACAGGATATTGAGGGAACGGTTGTCCAGAAGCTTCTCCAGCTTTTCCTCAGCTCCACACGAAAGGTCGTTCCTGTGTAAAGTAACCGCAAGCGCAACAGGTGTCACATTACAGTGAAATGACAGCATGTCACACGTCATATGGTATCATAACAGTAACTGATTGTAGAATCAGTAGTTATGACCCTGTTGTGGGATTTTTTTTTTTCAGTTTCATGACCTTCAGTGGCTAATTAACATTTCCTTTTTTGGCAGTATGTAGTTTGACCCCTGGTGGCCAAATATACTGTACATTCAAGGTAATATTTGTGTTGCTTTTAGCAATGTTGCTAACCAATGTCTCCTGAAATCCAGAAAAACCAAATAAGTTCATTGGAGCAGGTTTCTAGCAGTTGAAAAAATTTTTATCCAGACTTTTCCATTCAAATAAAAATAAAAGCTTGATTTTGACTTTTCAAATAACATTAATTGCAAGAGCTAATTTTCACTACACTAAATTGGTGTAAATAAGGGCCAATCACAATTTCTTGTACAAGTATCATGCTAGGTTTTTCCAGATCACAGGACATGCATCCCAATGTGTCCCAGCAAGCTCTTTTCTTTTCTAATGTGTTGGGTATGCATGTCACCCACACTCCCATTATGTACTGAGCATTTGCAACAGGTGAAAAAGGAGGAGTGGGTGCATTATACATAGAAAACAGAAGAGCATATTGCCTGCATTGAGTCTCTGTGTCCATTGTGGAGTCCTCATAGAGCTTCAGCATGGTCTCAGTGCGATCGTCTTTCAGTTCCTTGGGTTCCTTCAGCCTGTAGTTGGGATGTGTGGATGAGTCGGGGAGGGGGGTGGAGTAAAGGAGTATAAGATGCATGTCTTTAGGACATGACAGTCTTTTGCCTTTTAGTCCCCAGCTACCCGAAGAGGAGGTTGAAGGACTATTGATTTTGGCCATGTCTGTACATGGATGCGCGAGTCCATCCAGATCCATTACTCTGAAACTATATGCAGCAGCATTACCATTTTATACCTTCTTTATAACCGCTATCAAAGTTTTATATCTTTGACCTTTTTTGTGACCTTTGAGCAATGACATTGATCATTGTTTTTTGTTTCCTGGGCAGATCTCCGACACTGTTGACAGAGGCCTTTCGAAATTGTGTAGTTTGGACTTATCCTCTTGTTGTGCCTTTTGAAAGTTTAATTGACCTGTGACCTTTGATCTTTTCCCAATGACCTTGATCTCTTTGTGCAATTTTCAACTCAAAATTATCTGATTGTTTAATGCAACACATTATAAGCTTAGGATAAGGAAACCAAAAAGTATCAAGATTCACCTCTTCAGGACATTTTATGTGACCTTTGACTTGTGACCTTGACCTCAGTTTTGTTTCGGGAGAATATCTCCCAAACTACTCATGGTGGCCTCTCAAAATAGCTTTTTAGTCCCCTGCCACCCAATGGATCAGTTGGGGTACTATTGTTTTAGGCCCTGTCCATCCATCCATCTGTCCGTCTGTGCGTTTGTTCGATCTTTAGTGGGATACATTAGCGGCCTCTGATCAGCTTGTTCAGTGTGAGCTTGTCTTGTGTTTCTGCAGCGTGCCGTGGCCCATTTTATTTATGTAAGCTACAGTAATGTTGCTGAAGCTCTTATCCAAAGGAGGTCTCAGTTGATTAGACTACAAAGAGGCCAATTCCTTCCCCTCGCCTCTGCCCCAGAGGGAGCAATGGGGGGTTTAGGGCCTAGTTCAAGGGCCAAACAGCTGCACTGATCTTTACTCTGGCTACACTGAGGCTTCAGCTTCCAGCCATCTAAGTCCCTGTCTAACGCTCTCACCTCAGCTAATTGGCTTTTTTTATGGGTCCACAAGTTGTTTTTTTTGCATCCTCTGGCTTTTTCCTCCTCAACATATACTTTTTATCACTTTCTCAGGAAACAGTTACAAATAAGCTGGCAGACATAATCCCGGGTCTAAAATCCAGGTTCAGAAATGAGAAATCCTCCCTCAGTATTTTGTTCTAGCTAGTAGGATTTGCTCATTAGCCTAAAGACAAAAAACTATAACTGAATTAGCTGACTGAATTTGTGAGGGGAATGAATACATTGCAGAGGTTTTTGTAGGCTGCCCCCTGGAAATTATACCGGTGGCTAAATCTGGCGCATTTACAGAAATGTTGATCTGTGTTTACTGTCCCAGTCAAATGAACATGATATAAAAAATGCATTGACTGGCTTGAATAACAGTGAGGAAATGTGGGTTGTAATACGAGAAGCTGCGGATCTATGTCCCTTCTGTGGTGGTACCCTTCAGCAAAACAGTTCTGCATTAGTACTCAGCTGTGTAAATCGATTGTGCTTAAAAGGGACTCATTATGAAAAACTCATTTTTTCAGTTCTTGTGCACCTACATTTCCGTATCTGGAGTGCTTAATAATGCGCGAACTGTGGAGTAAAACAACCCAGTCATTTTTTTTTTTTTTTTTTGAGCTGCCTTTTTCATAAAACATGACATTCGGCAAGGCATTCAGATTTGGCTCCTCATCCTATGTCACATGCTGGTTCATGAGAATTGTTCCACCCCTCATCTGAATACCTCTGTCTATGGCAAATTTTTTATGGTAACATCTCAGCTGCAATCTATTAAAACTAGTAACTAGCTGTATGTGTGCTATCCACTTTTTGTCTGATTGCTTTATACTGCTAACCTGGATTAGCACAACACAGGACTGACAACAAAATTTATATTAAAGGGGACCTATTATACTTTTCAAATGATACAAAGAGGCAGTGGTTTCGATTTGCTTTGAAGGAGAATCTGTGGCTCGCTAACTAGCTGGCAAGGTAAGTGTTTCCAGTTTCTGTTAATATTCAAACTGAGTTCCAAATGTAACCTTGGTTAAATGTGTATGGTTTGGTTATTGATGAAATGAGCTTGCAAGCTAGCTATGTGCTACTCTCAAAACTAACTTAAAGCTAGTTTGCTTTAAAGCGTGCATGCTTTACCTGTCTTTAATCTTTGCGTGGTTTATTAGCTAGCTAGCTACTAAATTGACTGTGAATTGAGAGAGCGTTACTAGTCCAGGCAGAAGCAATGCACGAGACACGTCGATTGCAACAGATAGAATAGGTGACCATGTTTAATCAAATTCAGTTTGTTTTTAATGGAGTGGCTAGTGCGGTAAATGAAATGTTAGCTAATGGTTACTACTTTACAGATGCCAGGTATGGATCATCCTTAACCTTAAAGACTGAATTAGCTTTGTGTAGTAAAATTATTATGGTGACTGCTTCTGTGAGTGATTGTTACGTGCTTGCATAGCCTGCAGAAGTTTCCTTGCCATACTCAGCGTGTAGTTTAATGGCTAGCTAGTGACTTACTCAGTCATTTGTACAAACCCATTTCCAGAAAAGTTGGGATGCAGTGTAAAATGTAAATAAAAACAGAGTGCAATGATTTGCACATCATTCAAACCCTATATTTATAATATAAACAGTTCAGAGACAACATATCTAATGTTGAAACTGAGAAATTTATTGTTTTAAAATATGAATTTTGAATGTAGTGCCATTAACATGTTTCAAAAAGTTGGCCCAGGAGCAACAAAAGATTATAAATGTCTAATAATACTAAAATTATGCACGTGGTGGAACATCTCACATCTAATCAGATGAATTGGCAATGGGTTAGTGACATGAATGGGTATGAAAAGCATCTGAGAGAGGCTGAGTCTTTCAGAAGATTGTGATAGCTTCACCACTCTGTGACAGATTGCTTGGGGAAATATTTCAACAGTTTTAAGAATTAAATTTCAAAGAAACTGGGAATTTAATCATCTATGGTATGCGATATCGTAAAATTATTTAGAGAATCCAGAAAAATCTGTATGCCAGAGACAAGGCCAAAAACCAATACTGAATGGCTGTGAGCTTCAGGCCCTCACCTGGCACTGCATTAAAAACAAACAGGATTCTGTATTTGAAATCAATGCATGGGCTCAGGAACACGTCTGAAAACCATTCTCAGTGAGCACGATTTGTTACTGCACCCACTAATGCAAGTTAAAATTTTACTATGTAAAGAAAATAACATGAATAAACAAGATCCAGAGATGCTGCCACCTTCTCTGGGCCTAAGCTCATTTATGATGGCCTGAGACGAAGTGGAAAACTATCCAGTGGTCTGACCAATCGAAATTTGAATTTTTTTTGGAAATCAAGGATGCCACATCCTCTAGGCTAAGAAGGAGAGGGAACATCCAGCTCTTTATCAGCGCACAGTTCAAAACCCAGCATCCATGATACTATGGGGTTGCATTAGTGCAAGTGGCATGGGTGACTTGCTCATCTGTGAAGACAGCATTAATGCTGAACAATATATACAGGTTTTGGAGCAATATATACAGCCATCCAGACATCTTTTTCTGGTAAGGCTTTGCTTATTTCAGCAAGAGAATTCGAAACCATATTGTGGCGTGTTACAACATCATGGATCCGTAGAAAAGGAGTCCAGGAGTCCAGTCCAGGTGGGTCATCCAATGTAAAATTTGGTGCACAAATGTGACAAGAGAGTCTGCAAAAGTGTTGAGAAGGTGAAATCTAAAATCAAGCAAGAATGAGAAAACATTTTGCGTTCAAAACTACAGCAATTGGTCTCCTCAGTTCCCAAACACTCACAGGGAGTTGTTAAAAAAAGAGGTGATTTAACACAGCAGTAAACATGGCCCCCTCCCAACTTTTTTTGAAACGTGTTGCTGGCATCAAATTACAAATTTTGCACTATTTTCAATTTATTTTAGAGTTTAAATGATTTGACCATCATTGCAGTCTGTTTTCATTTACATTTTACACAACGTCCTAACTTTTCTGGAAACACGGTTGTATCGAGAGACTTGCCAGTAGCTGGGGGGATAATGACATTGTCGCTCTCCGTTGGCAAGGTGGCTCTGTTCCCTGGCCAATTAGAACAAAGCTCATTCAGTAGAGGGAACGCCCACACAGAAAAACTCATTTTTCAGACGGTTAGGAATGTCAGAAATCAAATTGCCAAGAAATCCTGGAATTTTTTTTTTTTTTTTTTTTTTTGCTAAAAAGTTTATAAACTTGCCTTCTGGACATCCAGGAATATTATAATTTGGAGAAAAAAAAAACATAACATGATAGATCCGCTATAAAGAATGTTTTGTGTATCCTACATATCAGAATGTAAAATCAAGTATTCAAGAATGTGGCAAATGTGTGGTTGAGTCCCTTGTGAATTTAAATTCTTGCTTATATGAGCTTTTTAATTTAAATTATATGAAGATCCACCACCTCCGTCTGAGGTCCGGTCAGAATTCATACCCTGTGCCCATAGGCCCCATAGAGTATTTCTGACTTCTCATATCCTGGCATGCTGGCAAACTCATTCCATGTCTCCTCTCAGCCTCTTCAGAGCGCATGGTGATAACAGTTTCTTTGCTGCACAGGCTGCGAAAATTACTGGGTTGAAGAAACTTAAAGTGAAGGTGGCTGTAGTGCACCCAAGGCGGCCATGATGGCTCTGCTGATGGAGGGAGGAGACTAGGGGGGAAGGTGGGGGTGGGGGTTTGAAATTCACACGTTGGGGTTCTTAGTGGGCCACTGACCTTTCTCATAAACAAACCCCCTCCCTCCCAGTAGTTTTTAGACCCTGTGGACAGTCTTTAGTTTGTCTTTTTAACCGTGTCCTTGCGCACAGAGATTGTTAGGTTGCCGGCCGTAGGCCAGTAACCTATTGTCGTCACTTTGCGTCCGGTGGCGTCGGCGTCGTCCGTTTAAAGCCGTATCTCAAGAACAGTCTGATGAATTTTTTTTTAATTTGGGAATGTGATCAAATGGGTCATCAAGTTAATGCCCGAGCAAAAATTTTTTTGATTGAATCGTTCGTTTAGACTTGGCGGCCATTTTTATGTCGAAAATAGCCATTTTTGGCACTTAGGTGCAATTTTCTCAAAAACTGTCCGATTAATTTTTTTTATCGCAGCAATATCGCAGTATCATGACCTGCTTCAACGGTGTAAACGGCGTTTTGATTGAATCGCTCCTTCATAGCGCCACCGAGGCAAAGTGTCTGGACTTCATAATTTTTCGGGGTGTTTGGCCACAAAATGTGCCGTAACTTTCTTATTATTGCATTTATAGTATGGGTATGAATTGAGCATGTCCAGCATATCATGCTTGCCGAGTATTGTCAGTTGGTCGAATTTGACCTGGAAGCGAAAGGTCAAGCTCAAATGGCAAAAATGTGCTATAACTCTCTTAATGTAGCATTTAGAGCTTAGGTATGTATGAGCCACCCAGGGAATCAGGTATGCCGAACATTGTGAGTCAGTCACATTTGACCTTGGGCCTCAAGATCAAGGTCAAATGGCAAAAATGTGCTATAACTCTCTTAATATAGCATTAAGAGCTTAGGTATGTATGGGGCGCCTCTAGGGAATCAGGTATGCCGCACATTGTGAGTCAGTCACATTTGACCTTGGGCCTCAAGGTCAAGGTCAAATGGCAAAAATGTGCTATAACTCTCTTAATATAGCATTTAGGGCTTAGGTATGTATGAGGCACCTATAGGGAATCAGGTATGCCGAACATTGTGAGTCAGTCACATTTGACCTTGGGCCTCCAGGTCAAGGTGAAATGGCAAAAATGTGCTATAACTCTCTTAATATAGCATTTAGAGCTTAGGTATGTATGAGGCATCTATAGGGAATCAGGTATGCCAAACATTGTGAGTCAGTCACATTTGACCTTGGGCCTCAAGGTCAAGGCCAAATGGCAAAAATGTGCTATAATTTACTTAATATGACATTTAGAGCTTAGATATGTTTGAGGCACCTATGGGGAATCATGTATGCCAAACATTCTCGGTTGTTCGAATTTGACCTTGAGCCTCAAGGTGAAGGTCAAATGGCAAAAATGTGTTATAACAGCTTAATGTGGCAATTAGAGCTTAGGTATGTGTGAGGCACCTATAGGGAATCATGTAAGCCAAACATTCTCGGCAAGTTGAATATGACATTGGGCGTCAAGATAAATGGCAAAAATGTGCTATAACTTGCTGAATATGGCAATTAGAGCTCAGGTATGTTTGGGGCACCTATAGGAAACCATGTATGCTGAACATTCTTAGGCAGTCAGTCAAATTTGATGTTGGGCCTCAAGGTCAAGGTAAAATGACAAAAATGGCCCATATTTGTTTAATATTGTTTTAGAGCTCAGGTATGTATTGGGCACTAATAGCAAATAATATATACTGGTTGTTTTCGACATATTGGATTTGACCTTGGGCAACAAGGTCCAAGTAATGACAAAACGGCCTAAAAGTCCTTTAATGTTGGCTTTAGATCTTCGGTATGTATTTGATACTAATGACAAATCATGTATGCTGATCAAACACACCATATTGGATTTGACTTTGGTCTTCAAGGTCAAGGTCATATGACAAAATCAATCTATTTATTTCCTCATTTAATAATGTCTTTTGACATTAGTAATGTATTAGGCACTAACCCATATATAATTAAAATTTTAACGGGCATTGTAACCGCATGGTCGACTTTTTTTCACAATCAATTGCAGCAATAAAAACTGGTCAAAATCCATTTTTGGATGTTTGCTCCTATTAGCATCATGGAATAGAAAGAATAATACTAATTAGACCCACTCAGTGGCAGTGTTGTGTAAAAAAAATCATTCTCTGAAAGCAGAGCAAGAACCAGAAGTGAATTGAGAAGATGTCGCACTTCACAAATTGACAGCAGACGACAGTGAAAGTTCAGGTTAGAAAAAAATTAATCGGATTTCATGATGTAGACTTGTAAGACTCTGTTGGAGATGTAAGATTATATTTCTGCTAAATGGCAGAAAAGTGACATAAAAATGTTGCTGTCTGTCATTCGTGAAAAAGTGTGACCGCTCAGTCAAGTTGCCCGATAATGGTAACTAAAACCCCTTTCTCACTGAGCTGCGTTGGCCCGCGGAAGTGTGCGGATGAAACAGTTCTCTTCTTTCACAGAGAAAAATTGATTCAAAGAACCATGAATTGATTCGCAGTGGTACGGGACCATTCGCCATCACTGCTGAAATTCGTGAAAAAATTAAACAGATTTAATTTTTTCGCGGATGTCCAAGCTGGAGCTTTTTTTTTTTTTAAAGATTATTTTTTTGGAATTTTCACCTTTATTTGACAGTTGCAGAGTAGAGAGAGACAGGAAGGATGGGGAGAAGAATGGGGAAGACATGCGGCAAATGACCCGAGCCGGAACAGAACCCGGGTCGCCGCGGGAAGGACACAGCCCCCATGGTGCACGCGCCTAGACCGACGAGCCACCGGGGCGCCCCAAGCTGGAGCTTTTTAACGCCAGTATCGTGTAGACCACGTTTTGCTTTCGCAAGAATTCGTGTTGGCTTCCTGTAGAATCCACGGACTGATGCTAGTTACTTTTCTCCTGTTGGGGCTGTAACTGCCGGCAACCTTCAGGGCCCTTGGCACTCTAGTTTTTTATGTTGAAGCACTGATTAATATTTGAGGAACTGTGGCGTGCCAGAGTAGCACATTTGTGATTGGAACAGAATGAAGAATAAACCATGTATAGTGCCTAACATAGAGTGGAGCACCCTTTAGAGAGGTATTATGTCTTGAAAAGTATTATTAAATAACTTGCCTTGTATCCATAAACTTTCATTAATTACCTTTCATCCAAAGCATCCATCTGCCTGCTATCTAGCTGCTTATTCCTGTCCAAGATCTTGGGTGGCGGGGAGAGGGGGTGGTGGAACCTATCCCAAATTCCCAAATTTACAATAGACGAGTGGCAGGAACACACCCTGGATGGTTTTCCAAGCCATCGCAGTGATCACAGGCCATGCATTCATACACAAACACACACACTCAAACCTACAGCCAATTTACAGTCTCCAATTAGCCGTACATGCTTGTTTTGAGACAGTGAGAGGAAACCAGAGTACCCTGAGGAACCCTCGTAGACAAGAGAAGAACAGGCAAACTCCACACAGAGAGGCACAGGCCAGGATTCAAGCCCATTGCCTTTTTGCTTTGAGGTGACATCACTACCATGCCATTCTTTGTCACGAGCAGTCATATAATTCATGATCCTTCATATTAACCTTTCATAGCTGCCGATGCCAGTGTACAGTCAGTGGTATTGAATGCTAATAATGGGTAAATTACAGCATCGTACATGGACATCTACCTTGGCTCCAGACGTTCCTTGACCTTGGCAATGGAGCGGATGTAGGGGCCGATTTGCCGGGCGATGGTGGTCAGATAAGAGTTCTCCTGTTTCAGCTGGAGTAGGTCATGTAACTGAGCTGGAAACGCAAGACAAGGCACAATAGTGCAAAAACCATAGAATAAGTCCATCTTAACAAGTCTTCTATTGTAGATTTAAAACATTTTTTAATAATATCTCTTTTTTTTTTTTTGCTAAAATTTTGAGGTAATGGGATAAATTTCACTTGCCGAGTGAAGCAGTTACTTAAAATAGGGAAGTGTCTTTTACTCGAAAGATAAACATAAAAGTTTGGCTACAAAATGAGGACATTTATGAATACAGGCTTTCTTTTCTTTTACGGTGAACAAGTAGGCAGGTCTTCAAAAGAGGTACTGATCATCAGGATCACAATCTAATATTTATCTTTTACCTTCATAAATCTCCTGCTCATTTGCCACCCTTTGTAACGTCTCTTCCCAGATCTACAAAGGAAAAGTAAGGTAGCGGAAGAGATTATAAATTCAGTTTCAGGGAGTGAAAGCCCACCCTCCTGTATTTTCTTCCAACTCTATCAATTTGATGAACAGCACAGTTCTCCTGCCAAACTCACAAACTAACATGGCTGGACTCTTACTATCTGTCCCTTGGATTTTAGGTGCTGTCAGGACAGCCGCACTGAGCCTGTTATAGTAAACCACACGGTGATATAATGAGAAATTGAAGCTCAGCCATGACATCTGAGATTTTCCAAATAGAGTAATTACCACTTTTCAATCTCAACTAAAAATATTTCTGTCTACCTTTGCTGTCAATGAAATATTGGTAAACCCGCAATGTTAATTTTATTTGAGGTGTTTTTGTCATTCTAGTCTTCCACTTCATCTTTTTAACTTTTTAAAAGTTTTTTAATGTCCTTACACCATTTCATTTTGCATTTGAGCCAGTTTTTGTTTCTTTACACAAATTGACTTGTTTTCCCTTGCCCTGCTCCTAGTTCACGCCAAATGACTGCTCTGATCCTTAACGCTGAATGAGGCCAGACCCCGATGATGACAATACTTTTTTTTACATATTTTGCATTTTTAAACATAGACATAACATTCACAGTAAGCCCAGGTCTAGAGAAATTACACTTTTGTTTCACTTTATGATACAGTTGGCATCAAATACTAGCAGTTTCTGAGAGATTATGGTTATAGGGTATGGTTGTATGGTGTTTGCATACTGAAAAGTTTTTTCATTATAGTCTAAAAAAATCCCTGTAATAGACCGCTAGGTATTCAGGTATGAGCACATCCCCACCTCTTCAAACATGGCTCTCGTCATCTCCACAGCCGCGTATTCATCTGCAATCCTGTTGTCCATGAGCAGAGATCGCTCCAGGATCTCACTCATGGTGTCAGTCTTTATGAGGGAGTGGTGCTTGGTGAGGTCCCTGTGGATCTCCTGCACCTGATCCTTCAACTTCTGGATCTCAGTTTGCAGAGTCTGAGCAGAGGCACATCACACACGTGTAAGGTGTCACACTTCACACTTAGACACACGTGTTCAGCGATCACACAGAAACTCTGTTTTAGTGACCCTCCACCAGCATCAACTCTACAGTTACAGTGCTGCATTAGCTGTCATTTACACCACAAAACAAGTCTGTCTTAGAGAAACCATAAAAGGGAAGCTGGAATGTAATCACTTGTAGTTTGAGCTGTCACACTGTATCTCATTTGTGCTGTTGGAGAACTTGCATTGCTGCCCAGCTTCCTGTACAGGGAGTTGTAGCTTAAATCATCACCCTTTAGTTGCCCTCAAAGCTGAAATACTCACCTTGCAGCTGTTCTTTTAGTTTGAAAATCCACCCTACCCCTGTCGTTGTAGTTTAATTACTCACGCCATGAAGCTGTACTTGTCTTTTGAATACTCACCCTGCAGGTACTCTTGCAGTTTGAATATTTACCATTTAAGGTTCTTGTAGTTTAAATATGCACCCTATCACTGTTCTTTTAGTTGAAATACTCATCCTGTTGCTATTATTGTAGTTGGAATATTCACCCTGTATCCAGTTCTTGTAGGTTAAATACTTTCCCTGCAGATGTTTGTGTATATTAAATCCTCATCTGCAGCTGTTTTTGTAGTTTAAATGCTGACCTTGATGCTGTTCTTGTGGTTTATTTACTCACCCTGTAGCTGTTATTGTTGTTTGAACACTCACACTGTGCTCACTTTTGTAGTTTAAATGCTCACACTGTCGCTGTTCTTGTAGTTTAAGCACTCACTCTGTAGCAGTTCTTCAGTTTATTTATCACCTTAAAGCTGTATTTTTAGTTTATATACTCACCCCATAGTGGTTCTTATAGTTTAAATACCTACTCTGAAGCTGTTGTTTTACTTTCACTACTCACCGTGCAGCTGTTCTTACAGTTTATATACTCACCATGTAGCTGTTTATTGTACTTTAAATACTCACCCTGTATGTATTCTTGTAGTTTAAATGCTAACTCTTTGGCTGTTCTTGTTTAAATACTCACCCTGTGGAAGTTTTTTATTTTTAAATCCTCCCTCTTAGCTGTTTTTGAAGTTTAAATGCTCATCCTGAATCTGTTCTTATAGTTTATTTACTAACCATGTAGCTGTTCTTAATGTTTGAATATTCACACTGTACCCGTTCTTGTAGTTTAAGTATTCACACTGTTGCAGCTCTTGTAATTTAAGTAACCCCTCTGAAGGTGTTCTCATAGTTCACAAACATACCCTTTAACTGTTCTTGTAGTTCACATACTCACTCTGTAGTTGTTCTTTCAATTTTATTAGACACCCTGTCACTGTTCTCATAGTTTATATACTTATCATGTAGCTGTTCTTTTCGATTATATATTTGCCCTGTAGCTGTTTTTGTAGTTTAAACACTTGCCTTTTAGCTGTTCTTGTAGTTCATACATTTGCCCTTAAGCCGTTCTTGTAGTTTAATACTCACCATGTAGCTGTTCTAGTAGTTTATATACTCACCCTGCAGCTGCTGTTGTAGTCTAAATGCTTGCTCTGCAACTGCTCTTGTACGTAGTTTAAATACTCAATCTGTGGCTGTACTTGTAGTTTAATTACTCACCCTATAGCTGTTCTCGTAGTTGCGGCAGTGCTCGGCGAAGGGAGTTTCCCCGCTATCAGCCAGCAGGACTTTGGTGCTGATGTAGCGGTGCGCAGTTGGCTTGCGTACGGGGGAGGAGCCAAGGGACATATCAATGGTGGAGGGGGAGTGGCAAGGCACAGACATGGATGACTGTAGGCTACAAGAAGCAGGAGGGGGAGATAAATGTATTACCCCAAGAACATCTTTTTACTACAATATCACATCACTGGACAACCCTGTTCCTGGAGGTCTACTATCCTGCCTGTTTTCACTCCAACCCTAATTTGACACACCACAATTCTACTAATTAGAAGCTGAACAAAATCTCTAGTTGTTCTTACTTCACCCCATGGAGTGGGCGTGAAGTACTGTTTTTAGTGGCTCTGTGCATTTGTTTGTTTGTTTTGTTTGTTTGTCTGTTTGTGTTTCCGCACTTGCCAATATTTGCGTGAATGGGTGAAGTCTGCCATCTAGTGGCTCTGCATGTTTGTTTGTGTTTCTGCTCTTGCCAAAATTTGCGTGAATGGGGAGAAGTCTGCCATCTCTGATTGCCTTGTTTGTTTTGGAATGAAAACCCACTTGATTTCAGATCTCAAGAAGGGGGTTGGGCAGCAAAGGTTTTATTAGACTAAACCTTTGACTTTATATTTGAGTTATAAATTTTGACAAATTACATTTATCGAAACAGTACTGAAAGTAATTGGCCAGTTAGATAGTTCAGAACATAAAAAAAGATTGTACCTAATTTACCTGTGTTCTTCATTATGTAGCTACGTGGAATATTATGATCTGATTTATTTATTCCAAGTGCTCATAACATAAACCTGGTTCCACTGAAATGTCAAACTCTTTCAGCCTCAAAAAATGTGAGAGTACTGTACTTTGAAATCCATGCCTACTGCTACTCTGTCTAACTAGGAACATCCGTGTTGACAGAGCATTGATTGGGGGAGATTCTGTCATTTTGCACAGTTGCACACCTGTCCAGAGATTACAACACTCTTTCTGCTCGCTAAGCCAGTAATCTAAAGATAACAGGAGTACTGCCATGAGCTGAGGGCCAGTAATTCCGACCGAAACAACGAGTTTGCCCTGCCACGTGTGTCAGGAAGAAGGTGCTCTAACACAAGGTCACTCCAAAGGGAGTAACCAGCCCTGGGGAGGTGCTCATCCCTTAGCGGTATCCACCTTCTCTCTGTCAGAAAGTGCACTCTTGCTAAGAGAGTCCATTGATTTCAGTACTTTCTCCAATAGCAGGAATGTGGCTTTGACCACCATAGACCACTTCAATCTCACTCAAAATAAGCACTGGAATCAGTGGGAATGGGCCATGTGTCCATTTACTAGTTGTCACTGATGGAGACTGAAACCAGTTCCGATGCGACATAAGAGAGTCAGATACAACTCGATTCTACCCTGATGCAGACAACCTGGGACATGGATTAATATGAATACAAAACAGCAGGAGCAAGCAGCCCCATCAGCTGATCACTGAACAGGTCCACATAGTTTTCTAAATCAGCAAGAGATGATTGCTAAACTAAATTAACCCTTTAAGGCCTAATGCAAAAATCCCAGCAGAGAATCATGCTGCCATATTTACCATAGTGACCTGTATTTGGGCTGAAGCACAGCTTCTCAGCTTTCAGGAACAGTTGGAATTGTTTTCTATTGCGCAAAACTTACAGTAAATACGGTACTTTCAAAATTACGCGCATATCTGTGTTGGCAACGACACGTTCTTAAAATGCGCACATGCTGTCCCGGTTTAAATGGGTTAATACACAGCAAGATCCATAGCTGTTTGAACTGCAATCTAATTCCTACATGGTTCGCACAACTTGTGTGTAGTCTGAGCATTCATTTTAGGGCATTTACATCTGTGTCAGGTGAATCGCTTAAGAATTACAGGCATTCAAAATTGCGTCACTATGCAAACAATTATGCATCTGACTATATCCACCAATGAAGAAGAGTAGAGGGCACAATTTTACCTTTGTGATGAGTTGAATTTTCTATTGCTGGCGTATGTGAGTCAGCCACTGCCGTCACAGACTTGGGTCTTTGCTGAGAGACAATCCTTCAATTGACAGAACAACAACCCTCTAACTACCCTGGTGCATCTATTCCTCATACACACACATCTGCCATTCCCTCCGTTCCACAACCAATGCCAATTTAAGCCATTGGCACAGAGTGTGACGTCCTTTTCGTGGAATAAAGTGCCACAGCATTCTGCCCCAGATGCTCTCGTGCCGTGTGCTGTGCTGTGAGATGAATCCCAGAGAGTTCTGTGAAATTCTGATAAAAATAGTGCCAGGCAGCTAAGGCCTAAGCCCCTCCCACTCTGTTTGCAGCCAATGGGCCGCCGAAAATGTAGAACAGCTGGGTAATTCATGCAGAAAACTAGTTAGGGGCCTATGTGTCACAATGGCTAGGAAAGGACAGGGGTTTGGGGGGGGGGGTTAAATTGGTCATATTTGGGTCTCGTAACTTTTGGTCAGGGGAGGTGGATTTACCTAACACCCCTTAATCCTAGTCTCCCTTCACATGACCATTAAGAGATCTAATCTCATGTTGACCATAACGTGAGTTCAATTCTCAAGCGATTTGTGCTTCAATGAAATATTCACCTTGAATTTTTTTAAAGTTCTATCTTGATTTCTACTCGGTGCAAGCTCTCTTTCTACAGGAGCTATGCAATTTTGATGATTATTTTCCATTCGAGCTAGTTTTTCACACGTTTCAGTAAATTTCCCTCTCACTCGCCCCCCAAATATAGCCAGTAGGGGTTACAGATAATCTAGAGCCATCCCCAATTTCTCCCATCATTAAAAAACCCAATACTGCAGTCTGTCCCTGGGTCACGTCTAATTTTCAGTGCATGGGACACTTTTGAGAACCATAAGCACATGTGCCAAAAGATTCAGAAACTACATTAAGTGTGCCAATATACGAAGGAGAGAAAAGGTTGGGAAACCCTAATGACGCTATGTATTGAGTAGTGCGTGGATGAAAAGCCACTGGATTTCTGCCATGTATCACAGGAATGCTCTGATTTCATCTGCAGCACCCCCTCTCTGCTTGGTGGGGGGTGAGCATAGCGGGGATGTGACTATGTAGAACACTTCCAGGTCCAGATGGGAATATCAATAAACAAGGCAGATCTCCCAGAAATCCCCCCACGCTAGCTTCGAAATTTCACACCTCACTGAGACAGGCCGTCTCTTGGCTCGTTGGCTTGGTGCCGTGTGAGAGGGCGTGCGGTAGCCAGCAATTCCACTGCTGGCGTGTATAACTGAGAGACGCCGTCGCTGGCATTTGATAAAGCAGCTTCCAGGAAGCTCGTTTCCTCTTTCAGCCAAAGCTTAGTTTATCAGAAGCATCTCTAAAGCTCGACTTCGCTGGGAGGATAAGCATCCAGTAAAACACCGCTTTAAAAGGGACAGGCTCTTGTTTGAGTTTTGATTATTAACAAAATAACACTGACAGCAGTGCTCCTCACCTGCCTTGGGAAGAGATGCTGTCCTTCCCACCAGTTTTACAGTGTTCCTACATAGCGGCCGAGTGGCTGGTGTTTGACTTATACTTAGATGGTTCGTGGTTCAAGCCCCTGGGTAGCCCTCAAAGAGACATATATTGATTTGAAACTTCATAAAAAATTGTTGTATTTGGTATCATCCCAAAGGGCATGCAATACTCTCTCAAACTATCAACACTTCACCTGGAGACCGTAGTGGAACAGAGTATTCATGGATGTATAACAGGCTTTTAGCAATATTGCCCCTGAACAGCACTGAGGATTGAGCTAAGAGCTGTGACGGTGCTCATAGACTACCATATGTGTATTTCACATTGCAAGCAATATGTCGAAATGCCCTAAAAAAAAGTGAGAATTTTTCATGACTTGGACATCGAAGTTGAAGAGGATGGTTCGCGTGAAAGTTCAACAACTAGCGACAGTGATGATGATGATGGAGAGGTAAGAGAGATGGAAAATGAGCAAGAAATTGGTAATAATAGGGATGCAGCCAGTGTTGTGTTAGTTCACAATTAATATGAACTAGTTCAAAGTTCAGTTCACAGATTTTAAAATGAACTAGTTCAGTTCATAGTTCATATTTTTTTAAAAATGAACTAAGTTCACAGTCCCAAAAAATGAACTAGTTTTTTTTTACGTTCATTTTTAACGCACTCATCCAAGCATTTTTTTCATCATTAGAGGCTCTTCTTATCTATTCATCCCCAGATCCCAATCATTGCCACAATGTCCAAAAATGGAATCACAGCTTTTATTTAACAAGTTATAGTACTGAAAAAAATGTCAGTAGATTCAAACTACATGCTGAAAGTAAGGTCCAGCAAAGTTTCTGTAGATGCAATTGTCCTTCATTACAACTGCATGAATCACATTCCAATGCAGTTCAAAAATCATAAGCCAAGACCAACAACGTTACAGTAGGCAAGAACACGGAGTAAAAGGCGTCCAGTGCACCGCACCTCTGAATTTCCCATTGACTATAATGGAAAAACTCCTGCTATTATTTTGTTATTTAAAAGGTATACAATCGTAAATCCTTCCGGCGTAGGACTGGATTACATTATAAAAAAAGAATCGAGGCGCAATTTTGCTTGACACTTTTCGAGAACGAAGTTATAAGAGCTTGTTTTAGTCAACGGTTAATCCATTGGTAGGTCAATATGACTCACATCTGACTCTGATTGGTCACTCGCATAGCATTGGTGAATAGTCTGCAAGAACATTGCCGTAAGTAGTTTGAACTCCCTTGGTTACTGAGCTGTGCTTTCATCTCACGGAACCGACAGCCGGGCAGTATACTGAAGCGCTATCTTCGCTGGCAATCATAGAAAGCTAGCCAGTTTGGTCGACTGCCTTAGCTAGGATTGCGTTATCGTAATAAAGAAAAAAAAAAAACTCACAGCTTGCTCACTAAATAGTCCCTAGATAGGCAGATGCCTGATAAGGATGCTTCTATTTGTACAATTCAACCGGAATGAACACCGCTAACGTTACACAAACGTTTCTGCCAGGTCATTCGCTATAGCTAATGCTATGTAGATATGCAACTTGGCTAACATTACATGGGCATGAGAGCTGGCTGGCCATCACCATTTGTAAGCAACCTGGGTTTATTGTGCCAACTAAGTTTATCTAGCTAGCTAAATTACAGATTAAGTTTGCCATCACAGCCGTCTACAGCGACCTGATTACCTAACACGCCAGCTAGACAAGTGGCTAGTTAGTGTTGCGCTTCCCATTAAGACGTGTTTTTATATGCTCGACGTCTCGAACAGTGTCATGTAAAATTGCGCATTAATTTATACTCTTATATGTTTTTCGATCACAATTATGTTGAAATTGTTTCGGAAGACCCCTTAGTTTGGCGGAAAATAGCAGGAATTTCTCCATTACACTCTCCATGGAAAATTCAGAAGTGCGGTGCGCTAAACGCCATATTGGTTTCTTCAACTGCGCTCGTAGAAGGAAGGGCGGCAGCCTCTCCAGTTCTACATACGTTCATTGGCATGGCATAGACCGAGCGGCGGCGGCGTCAGTTGATGACGTCATCACAAAGCTACTGGGAGAAGTATTTTTGGCAACAATGGCTGTGTCCCAATTCAGCGGCTGCATCCTTCGAAGGACGCAGCCTTCGCGATCTACGAAGGCCACGGCCTTCTTAGACCGCGAAGGCCGGACCGAGCGGTCTTCAAATGAGACGGTCGAGTCCACGGAGGATTCGCGAGTTGGCGGTCGTGCTGTTCCGCCCTTACCTTCGCGTCTGGAAGCCCTGCTCGCCGCCTAGCAACCTTGACAGCAACAGCTGACAATCTGGACCCTGCAACGTAACTTGCGAGACGGATTTTTTTTTTAATTGTTTTTTTTTTTTTTTTGTACCGAGTATCTTTGCTAAAACCCAGTAGCCTACTTACATTTAAGAGAGGACTCCTCGCTTCCCGCAGCCGCCATTGTTCGATTCGATTTGGATTAACCACCGCGCAATGAATCTTGGGAAAGATTAGACCGCAAAGGATCCACCTGCTGCAGCCTTCGTTGCCCGTGAAAAGAAGGCCGCATTTCTCGGCTGCATTTGAAGGAGCCTTCGAAATGAGACGGCCGAGTCGCGACGCTGTGACGCAACCGGTCTTCATTTGTAGCCTTCGAAGGATGCAGCCTCTGAACGCCCGTTTTTCCCTTCCAAAATGAACTCGTTCAGGGAATCGTTCATTTTCGGCAGGTGCGTGCGTTCAGTTCATCGTTCGTCAAAAAAATGAACGTGTTCATGAACGCCGTTCTTTTTTCCCGTTCACGCACAACACTGGATGCAGCTAAATGCCAACAGCAACCGCAAGCGTACCAGTTCGAACCATAGCCTCAGGCACGGGCGAGTGAGCAGGAAGCAAGCTGTGGTAAGTGATTGTCAAAAGCATAATTGCTAATTAACTTTGTTAGAATCATTGACTGCAGATGGTCAAACTACTGATGTAAATTGCTAGTGTAGTTAGTGACTGTGCTTATGGGAAACACAGCTGAGCACTCCTGAACATGCGTTCGGGCACTGGCGCGACCCAGGTTCCAACCTGGGCTGTGGTGTTCAGTACTACTCCGGAAAATATCGCCTTTAAGGAGTGAGCTAACCCGGTAGCCAAACAATTTCAGACTTTTTGACAATCATAAATCTATTCAACTAAAAATATGAATTGAAAAGACACAAAGACATGAACAAATTACGACAGGCAGACAATGGTCGATGAACTCAACTTCCTTACCGTGTGTCCCCGTTTCCCATAAATTACATCATCAGAAAGGGGCTAGTTTTGTCCGGAAAGTGTTTTATTCATAATCTCCATGACACTAGCTTTCCGTAGAGGTATAATTTCCCCATTTTTGGATTTCTCAGTACATGTCTACTTTAACAAGATCCTTGCAGCTGTTGGGTCCTTGAGTAAATCCTCTTAACCCTATATTGCTCCAGCAGGGATTGGCCCCTTCATAGGACTGTCAATTGTTTTGGATGAAAAATGTCTGCTAAAAAATTGTAATGTTACACAATGTCTTCCAAGGGTTTTCTGCACCACAGGTATGTTCTCTTGGTGTTCAGTTTGCAGTAAAATGTGAAGTGCATTGCGATAAAAACCGATTGTGAAATGTATGCATCCATCTGTTATATAACTAGTTTATTTCCAGTCAGGGTCAGGAGGCAGCTGGATACCAATATAGCCCTGGTCAGACAGCACAAAACTACACGTAGTTTCACTTCCCGGTATTTTACTTCTCGTAGTTTGAATAGTCTGACCACAAACTTCTCAAAAACTTGCCAGCAAAACTTCCCACAGAACTTCCCTCTCCAACTTGAGAAGTTTCTCAAAGTTTTCAGTGGTCTGGCCAGGCTATTTGGAAACTGCACGTAGTTTGTCATGTAATTAAGAATCTATCTATGGGTCTGTCAGGCAGACGTGCTACATGCCATCTCTCCGATTTCATGGAAACTTTGCCAGTTTGAAGGGTCTATCCCAAAACGCAAAAGGCCAAATTAGTTTCAGATTTGGGTGTTTCAGGGGGGAGATAGACCACCCGCCTGGTTTTACTGGAAATTTGCCAAGAAAAGTGCCTCAATGTTAGGCAAAAGTAGGAGGCTCTCAGAACAACTGTATTAAACCTACCCTTATGAGGGCTTCTATATACAACGTATATATTGGTACATCTTAAATGAGTGCGAGGAAGAAGTGCCGGTCAATTTGATTGACAGCTCGTCAATCAGTGGACGTGAATATACAACCATGTTTTCAGCCATTCAAATATATGCAGACTTTGAAGCCAAATATCTCCCCATGCCAGAAAGGTATTACAATAATTTCAATGTCCCGTTTTCATCAACCCTTTTGTCTCTAACAATCATGAAAAACATTTTTGGGAAGTGCCATTTTTTTTGCCGCGGTTGCTGTTTGAAAACTGCACTAAGGGCAAAGTTATTCCTGTCACGCGCAATACAATTCGGAGTAGTAGCAGTCGTTAAACCAATAAAAGTCAAACATTTTTTGGCTGGTTCAGCAAGATTATAACTTAAGAATGGCAACGGATTCTAAATCTTCGGAAAGTTTGTGAAAAATGGATAATTTCACGGCTATTGTTGACTGTGGTCCCCAAAATATCGATAGCAAATTGCCGTGTTTCTGACTTGGTGCTTGTAATTGTAGAAAATTTCCTAAAAAATCAGTTCTTGGCTTTCTAAGAGACAAAACACTTCCAACTTCTTCTTTCAAGTTTTTATTAGCATAAATTTAGAAAAAATTTAATCATAGATTTATGGACACTTGCTGAATGCTTGCTTACAAACTTGGAGACACAAGAATATTACATTGTGACAGTATTATTGTGTATACGCTCTGTGAACAGTAACAAGCGAGAATCGCTGCTTTCTAGCAAAAAGAATAAGGCTCTGAAATCATCTAACGTCCTTGCTATGATTCCAAAAAAAAAGCAGCTGACCAGTGATTTCATAATTACACGTCACTTACCATGCGGCATGACCTTTGAGTTCCAATAACATATTCATTCCTATCGGCTGCACTAGGATTTCTCAAGGCCCTAAAAATCAGTAGACGTTTATCTGCCTGCTTTTGGGCCTGTAAATACGTACATATCTTCTCTAAATGTGTATGTTGCACTAATAATCTTGAGCAACTCATTAAATAGCGTCCATATTGTGAATTGCGTGACCAGCAATGTTTTGAGCCAGCAATCTTTTGATCAGCATGTTTTAAATTTTACTAGCAACAAATTTAGAATTCATTGCTAGTAAAATTTACTATTTCCATGTACTATTTCCGTGACAGCCAAGTGCAGTGTGATCGGTGCAGTTTCTGCCATTGCTGAGCATGCACGGCAGTGGCCCAAACTACGAGTAGTTTGGCATCGCTCAAACTTCAAGAAGTTTGTTGGTAGTGCGATCGCACACTTGGAACTTCGAAAAGTGATTGTGAATTAAACTTTGAGTCATTTCGCATAGTCTGACTGGGGTTTGTAATGGATGAGAGACAGGAACACACTCTGGACAGTTCACTGATCCATAGCAGAGCACACACACATCATTCACTCACTGAATGAAACCTTTGGGGGTAACAAGGCTCCCAACTCTCCCGCATTCGGCGTGAGATTTAGTGGAATATTCACGTTCCCGTGCTGTATGTCAGCAATTATTCAATCAGCACATTTGTAAGAGATTCTCGGGCGGAATTGAAGTCCTTGTGCATAGAGGTTTATCAGTTTCACATGCGTTACGGTGGATTTCACCACTAGTAACATGGAAATCAATTATGACTCCGGACTTTTCACGCTTTTCTTTACTCAGGGGTTGAAAGTAACGGAATTGCATAAAAAACGTTTCAAATGGTCTTATTTCATTTAAACAATTTGAACAATTGTGAAACACATGCATTGCGTTGATTGAATAACTGCTGACTACGGCACGGGAACATGAATATGCCAATAAAGCTCATGCGGAATGCAGGAGAGTTGGGAGCCCTGGGGTAATATACGCTCTCCAATTAGCCCAACATGCACGTCTTTGGACTGAGGAGGAAACTCCACACAGGAAGGCCCTGGGGAGATTCCAACCCATGACCTTCTGGATGAGAGGCTCCTTTGTAGAATGCGCAATTTGCAGTAAATACTATACAATTTGTGTGACTGTTTTGAACCCTTGAGCTGGATGCTAAGAACACAAAGCGAGTATAGCTCTTGACTGGTGGACATATGCACAAAAACTCAATTATTTATCTTCTGAGCAGACCTGCTGTGTCTGTGTAGATAAAGCAAGCACTTTCCATACAGGGATGCTTCAAGCACTCTCTTCAGCCCAGGTCACACTACGGAAGTCTTTGTTCGGACAAATAGAGCTTTGATCCCATCCCTCATACCTGAGAAAGGTTGACACTTCACAGCCATTGTAGCCTCTAAAGCTTTCTCCTTGAAGAGGTAAAATAAATCAAAACAGTGACTGGAAACCGATGCACCAGATAAAAGATGTACCAAGCACATGATTTGTTATGAGAACAGCATTCAGTGAAGGCATGGAGAATTCTCATTAATCTCCATAAACGCTACATGGAATTGGCTCCTTCAACTTTCAAGGCCATCAAAGTCATCGATAGCTTTGGAGTGTGCCAGCAACTGCATGCATAAATAAAATAGATCAATACCCAACTTACAGCTGTTCAAGACGGTGAGCCAATTCATGTCACAATGAAAGTAGTTGGTGGATAAATGATTCTCATTAAAAGCTTTTGGAATACGTAGTTTCCCGGATAACAAGCCAGTATGACTCTGCCTGCAAACGTAACTGACATCCACACCCAGAGGTTCAATGAGGAACTTTGGGGTCCTGAATCCAACAGGGATTTATCTAGGACGACTCTAGCTACGGCTCCCCCAAACTGTGGGCCGTTAGAATCAATGCTTATTTTCATCCTCAAGCAGGGCTGGCGCCAGAACTGGAAATTAGGAGCCACAGATACATCCCTTTAAAACAATTATTAGTCCTGACTTGTTCTCAATCATTTTCTAAATTTACAACACATTCATACTGAAAACACTCAACACTAACAGGCCTTGCTAGTTCTTCCCGTTAAGCTAAGACGACAATCATTCATTTGGACGCCTAATTTGGTGTATTTAAATCAGCATCATTCAAAATAGGATACGCGTCAAGTCTCACGCTTTTTAGTGGCATATCACGTTCTCACGCCGCAGTCAGCAGTCTTTCACTTAATAACAAAAGTGTTCATTGAGAATTTTCATTTGGCAAACAAAATTGTATTTAATTGCCGAGTCCCACCTTTTAATCAATCCACGCTGTACTGAGAGGGAAAGGCGATATTTCGTTTGAACCCGGATCAGTTATTATTCAATCAATGCATATTTAAGATATTCTCATGTGGATTCTCTTGTGCAGCGAAGTTTTTCAGTTTCACGTGCGTTATAGCATGGAATTATGACTCCGGACTTCTCACGCTTTTCTTTTCTTAGGGGTTGGAAGTTATGAAATTGCATAAAGACGTTTCTTCAAATGGTCTTTTATTTCATTTCAACAATTTAAATGGTCATGAAGTGCAGGTTAGATCACCTGATGTGCTGATAAGGTAGCGCGGATGATCCAGAGCAGTTTGTCTTTCATAAGGCATAGGCCTGTTTATAAGTAAATTATTTTTCTGTACTGAATTTAGCCCATTATTTGTCGCTGTTAGATCAAATGGGGGAGAGAAGCCATGTCTTCAATTGCCACTTGATGATTACTATAATTGGAAAATGTGTTAATAAAGGAAAATGACTGAGAACTCGATAGGACTAATTGTTGTCATAAAGGGACGTATCTTTGCCTCCCAATTTCCAGTTCTGGTGCTGGCCTTGCCCTCAAGTGATGGCTACTCCAATCTTTGGGCAGCTTTTATTCCTTTTATACCATTATTCTTGTTTTTATTCTATTTCTGCCTTATATTATCTGCACTTGTTTTTTTTTCAGAATATTACTTTTAGTATATATTTCTGCTTTCTGCCTTATCTCTTGTTTTTTCTCCCATATGCCATGTAGTGTTCCCTTTGACACTTTAAATGATGTGAATGGATGGTTGTATGTGGTTGGCGGACTGTAGAAACTGAATTGCCCTCCGGGGATAAATAAAGTTTTCTGTATCTGTATTTGTATCTGTATCTTGCCCAAAAGGAAGGTGAGGGTGCAGACTATTGCTTTAGGCCTGCAACACATCTGAATCCACTTATTACAGTTGATCTTGATTGAAGACTGTGATTGGTTGATTATCTGGCCAGGGGCCTTTCTGTGTGGAGTTTGCATGTTCTGTCCAAGTAAATGTGGGTTTTCTGCTGGGTACGCCGGTTTTCTTCCTCAGCCCAAAAACATGCATGTTAGTTTAACTGGAGATTCTAAACAGGAGGGAGTGAATGGCGTGTGAACGGTGTGTGTGCCCTGCGATGGATTGGTGACCTGTCCAAGGTGTGTTCCTGCTTTTCCCCCACAGTCAGCTGTGATAGGCTTCAGCTTCCCCAAAAACCTGATGAGGAAGATGTGGTTCAGATAATGGATCAATGGAAGGGTTAGTTAATTAGTTTAATCGGCTGCGCTAGTGCTGAGCAAGACCAAAAACCTGTTCCCACACCTGCCCCATTTTGGAATAAGGTGGGATAATCCCAGTCCTTCATAGTCAGAACCCAAAAATGAATGGGCACTCACAGTCCACTGCTGTTTCCATGGCCCAGTCCGGAAACCCTACCCGTGATGGACACAGATCGCCATTGGCCCAGATCCATCTTAATTTTTACATGGCGGTAGTTCTCTTGTTATGGGAGGTACGCAATTTTAATGATTATTTTCCATTTTTGCTTGTGTTGTCATATGTCCACAAATTTCCCTCTCACCTGTCCCCCAAACATAGCCAGTAGGTGTTACAGAAAATCTGCGGCTATCCTCAATTTCTCCCATCAAATAAAAACCCCATACCGTAATTTGTCCCTGTGTCACATTTAATAATCAAAACAGAGGGTGCTTTCAAGAGCATTGTGCCATAAGATTCAGTAACTATGTGAAGTGTGCCAGTATACCACAGAAAGAATATGGTTGCAAATGCTAACGCCGTGGTGTATTGAGTAGTGAGTGGAAGAAAAGCAGCTGCTTGCAGCCATGTATCACAGGAATGCTCTGGTCTCAGAACCCAAAAATTCATGGGAACTCACAGTCCGCCTGTGTTTCCGTGGCCCAGTCCGGAAACGCTACCCGTGATGGACACCGATCGCCGCTGGCCCAACAGCAACACGGACTCCAGGCAGCGGGCAAACTCCGAGCGGTACTCCGTGTTTATCTGATGGAAAAGCCGAGGAGAATTAAGGATTAATTGTAAGCGGTAAGCATATACACACCGTAAGGGAGGGAAAACGATGAGAGTGCATCGACCCGCATTCATTGAGTCTCTCAAAATCATGAACACTGATCTCAGATCAGTTTCCCCAGCCCACCTCTTCTCCTCATCCACTATGAGCAAAAAAGAAAGAATTGATCCTAGATCTATGCTCAGAGATATTTTATGAATAGGAGCCATGACTGATCATTTCTTACCCCCAAACTTCCAACCACTTATCCACAATAAGAATGACGAGTTCACATTTTTTATTGTATTACTATGAGAATTGTTCATGTATTTACTGCAAATTTCATATTACCTGATACTTGCAATTTAGTGCTCACAGTTTTATCTTCAGGCCATGCTTTCAGAAAAAGAAGGAAAGAACCCATCTGGTTTCATCAGATGACATGCATTTCAAAATAATCTGAGGAACTCCAGCTTTAACATATTCAGTAATCAATGTAAACTAGAGGGCACTTGGTAGAGTGCATACCTCTGCCACACCATATATCTGTTCTTTTGGTTACAGAATATGTTCTGGATTCATTTCCAAAATTAAATCAACTCATCCTTGGATTACCGTCTACCATCCTACCAAATTTCGTGTCAAACCGTTCATAACTTTTGAATTATCATGTTCAGAGACAGACAAATGAACAAACAAACAAATGAAAGGTTGTTCTTAAAACAACAAATTGCCAAAATCAAAATTTAAAAAGGTGAAAAGATATACCATATTGTCTACAGAACAGAATAAAAAAAATGCATTTTGGCAAAAATCGAAAAAATTTTCCTGTGCTTACGTCAGAGTGAAGTCATTGCGACCCCTAACCGCTAGAACCGCATTGCGTTGACGAAAAGAATGGCGTTAGTTTCAAGTCTGAAGCTTAATTAGAAACGAAGTTTTGGATCAAAAAGTGTTTTCGACCTTTTGTGTGACCTTGACCTTGGACGTAGAAACTTAAAAAAAGTATAGTTCTGTGCCGAGTAACCTACGCTAGCATGTCTCCAAATTTTGTTAAGATTTGTTAAGATAGTTTTGGATAAATGGCAAAAGGGTGTGTACTAACAAACAGACGTCTAACGCAACCGACAGATATACTTGTCAATTTCAGCAAGTTACAAATGGGTGAAAGCATAACAACTCCTTAACGGAGGTAATAAGTGAAAACAGTCAGGATAACCAAGCAACTAGCTGGACAGCTGGGTCCTCACATTGCAAAAAGACAGAAAAAAAGTAAATCTCAGAAAGTTGTTATTTAGACTTCAAATCTTTCATTTTAACCCCTTGAACTCCAGTTTTTCACTGAAGTTTTCCCTTTAGTGGGTTCAAAATCAGAAAAACCATTTTTTTTTTTCATATTGCGAGACAATTTCACATACATATTCTGCTTCTCCTGGAAAGCAGAGATTCCCTGAAGCTACATCACGCTTACTCTGATGAGCCTAAACATTAAAACCACTCACAGATGCAGCAAATGTGACCTGCCACGCAAAAAAGGGTACTTTCCAACCAAAACATGGATTTTGAGATTTTTACTTTAATTGACTAGCAGTCAGTGATACTGAAGTGCAGAAGTGAGCTAATTTCACCAACAGCTGCTTCTTTCATTCTGAAATGAATTTGAATCTGACCTTTGAACTTTGCTTTTCTATTTAAGCAAATATCTCAGAAACTACTTCCTGGAGGATAGTATCCTTTTCACGTGACAGGTCACAAATAATGTTGATTATCTCAAAACAACGAGACAAGGTCTGCAGACAGATCTTAAACGGTAAGCAAACAGTCAGTGCTCATATTCAGCGTGCTGGATGTGGGGGAAATGGTAAATGAACGCCAATGACTAGGGCCAAATAGTCATGGCCTGATGAGTGGGTTAGAGCATCTCTGAAGTGGCAAGACTTCTGAAGTACTCCTTGTCAGCAGATGTAAGTACTCACTGATTATGGTCCAAGGCGGAACAAACGATGAACCAGTGACAGGGTTTTGGGTGCCTAAGCCCTATCAATGCATGAGGGCCATCAAGGCTATCCCGTCTGGTCCAAACTGACAGAAGGGAAACTGTGGCACTACTCCATAAGAATTTCAATAGTACTTACATAAGGAATGTGTCACAACACACAGTGCATCATACCGTGCAGTGTATGTAACTTTGTAGCTTCCAGATAGGGCTGTACTGAACGCTTCAAAGAATCGATCCATCAATCCTGACGTACAATCAAATTTTAAATTTAGACTTGAATGCGGCATGAGTCAAGCAACTTTTTTTCCCCCACATCAATAATTAATTCCGTTTAAGCCACTTTTTTTTCTGCATAGTTGGAAATGAAGATTTAGGTACATAGTAATCCTAATAATACCAGTCTAATTGCATTAGCCTATTATTAGTAGGCTATTATATGATTTTAATCCAAACATTTAAGTTCCATTAACTCCAGATCATTATAAAGTTCAACAGTCAAAATATCCGAAAAAGATTGATGTAATAACTTTCTGAATTCAGCACATGTTTTTATCTTATGAATTATTATGCTTCAGTCCATAGGCTATTTGTTAGCGTCTGGCATATTTGGGATCTTTGGAAACCTTGAGATCTTCACTAGAATTTAAAATAGGCCTGAGGTTCCACGGGTCAGAATACAGCAGCTTGCGACCTTAGAATTGCATGGTTCTAACTAGCATATACAAAGTTTTGAGGAATTAGCTTGCAAAGTTTGGCCGTTCGGTGTAGGAGATCTTTATATTGATACACTTTCGTAAAACACTGAATGTATTAATTAACTAACACTTTATCTCCCTGATGAGAGATTTCAGTAATTTAAATGGAATTTTATGGATTATTTAGGAATTGATGACAAATAGTACCTTGTAACCTTAATGAATGGACAATTAGACATATTTACAAGGTTATAACTGAATTCAGCAAGTTTTTAAAAAATAATGCAAAATTTATTGTTCATTGAACGAAGTTTTATTGTTCCCTGAAGTAAACAAAACTACAGAAGTGCATCACTGCACATTGATAAGAAAATACAGTCTAAAAAATGCAACAACATCTGACAGTTCAGCTAAAACTGTCAAAGAAAGATGCATTGCACGATAACAGGCTTCATTCCTTACCAACAATCACAAACACAATATGAAAAACTTGGGATACAGGAAAAGAACAATAGTAAACTGGCATTAAGCAACCAATGATTGACCAACCAACCAACCAACCAGTTTACTAATGTAAACTACCAAGCTTGATTGTATCATCGAAGTTAGATGAAATATTGTGATGGACATTTTCCATGAAGAACTACATAATATTAAACATCTGCTCATAATACTATTGACCAACCAAAGGCATGAATTTCAGCATTTCCTGCAAATCTGCAACCTTTTGTTGTATCATAATTATTCCACATAGCATTTTAGGTCGAAATGTCTTGAAGCCCAACACGTTAACATGCCTTCCCCTTCTCATGGATTTGATGCTCTGAACTTTGAAGTTCTCAAGCTGATGGGAAGATTTGTATGGAATTATTTTGGTGTCGTAATAGTGGTGTCGAGGTAACCTTAGAGAAGGGCACTATGTTGTTATTAAAACATTGGGTACATGTTTGGAAATCCAGTGAATCAGCTGCTTTCATTTGGATAACAATGTATGGGTGCTTTCTGTTGGATTTGAGAATGGCGCGAAGTAGTGATGGAGGGGAAAAGAACTCCGATACAGACATTGATCTCTCTAGGACGTGATGGACCTTGTCCATTTCCTGTATTGCAGAATGACCAGGATTTCAGTACTTCGTGGGTATAAATTCAAGTGTTGGATATCTGCTGAGAAGCTCTGCCACAGCAGATGCCATGACGCTACTTTGGTTTTGCGAAACACAGCAATCATTCCATGTTGTAATGTATTTTATATCTTTCTGATTAACAGCAATTCTTTCAAGAATTTTGATGAAAGCACAAGCAATGTCATTACATTCATCACAAGTTTCAGTTTAGAAGTCATGCTGCCTGAAGTGTATGGAACCAAACCCTTATAAAACCGGTCGTCTGATTGGTTAAATTGAAACTTAATTAATCATCAAAGCCATGGTCTCATTGGTTGAAAGTGTCAAATAGAACCTTTTTATTTTCAATCAAAGTACACTTAGGGAACTGTAACTTTGTTCCGTTCTGAAGCCAATTTAATAATTGAATTGAATACCAATACTTAAAGGGCATCTGAAGTCGATTCTCAGACGGGACATTGAATGCCCAATGTTTACAAACAAATCACTTGCTTTTGATAACATCTTGCATTGTCACATGACCAATTTCATTCATAAACCAATGATCTGTGTACATGTGTAAATAATCCTATTTCGGTTCGTTTGCACAGGTGCGGCTCGCTGATTGGCCGATAAACAATAACAATGGGAATCGACTTTAGATGCCCTTTAATCATTAGATAGAAGTATGTAATACCAACTATGTGCAATAGTTAACTCAATTTTGACCATTGACCAAAATGTCAGAACTCTCTAATTCCAAGGTCGCGAGCTGTATTTTATAGATTTTATAGGGTTAAATAGCTTTTTTGCTCAAATAGACAACGCATCTGCCAATGAGGTGCAACAATTTGACTATTACAAGGGATGCCAGTGGGATTAGAAAATTTTACTCGACTAGCACAAGGCAACATAAAACAAGACAATATCTAGAACTTGAGAAAAGAGAAGATTATGATTTTAAGTCTTGTGCTAAAACCAAACACTTGCTTTGACTGGTTTTATTTACAGCGTAGTCTCACTTTGCTGCTCTGGGCGGGCCTCAGTCTGTGCGGCAGTTTCACAATCTTCTTCAGCCTCTCCATCAGTTGCTGTACGAGAGAGAGAGAGAGAGAGATGTCAGACTGTTCAGCACACACAACCATTATTTTGCTTTTATCCAATGTGACTAACAGTTGATCAGACGAAGCTGGGGCAAATCAAAGCTGCGCTGATCTTAGTGTGGCTTCACTGGAGCTTAAACCACCAGCCCTCTGAGTCACACTTGCACAACTTCATCGCACTTCCCATCGCCAAGGTCAGTGAACAATTGACTAAGATTGAGACGCAAGCAGTGGTTTAAAGGTCCCCTAACATATCGCTTGGTGCACAGTCAGTCAGCCATTACAGGCCATTTCAAAATCTGTCCTTTGTCACATCACAAGGAGGAATAGACCTGCCAGAATAATGAAGGAACTGTTGACTGGTTGGTTGAAGTTGATCAGTCTTTCCTCCCTCTGCGCAGTCACTTCCTCATGTGATGTCACACAGGAACAGATTTCCAAAACACTTGTAATAGCTAATTGGCTGTGCACCTGCTGAAACGATAGGGGACCTTTAAAGTCCAGGGGTTCAAAACGTAAAGGTCCTGCTATTGAATTTTCTACTCAGTAAGTTAGCCAGCTGATTTCACTGATTCTCTCCCTCCCGGGTAAAGAACTGTTCAAATTATCAATTAGGTGCATGAATTTTTCCTCCTCTGGATGCAGGTGCTTCACTTGGCGGTGATGAGCGGTCACAAGGGGAAATTGAGTTGTTGGAAACACTGCTATAAATATCAGCTTTGTGAACCTTTTGATGTCATGTGTTTTTGTGCAATTTCTTCAGATATCCTATGGCAGGGGTGGCCAACCCTGGTCTTGGAGAGCCGCAGTGTCTGCTGATTTTTGGTGTTACTCAGCACTCAATTGATGGATTAAAGTAGTTGATTACTCACTTAGCTGATCTCACCTGGGGCCTGTACCATAAAGCTGGGTTTGGACTTATCGCGGTATCTTCAGGTTTAACCCTGGGTTTTCTGTACCATGAAGGCGGCTCACTTCTTACCGAGGTATATCACCGCGGCAGCATAAACTGAGCGGCTAACCTGCTCCGGAGCAGGTTTAGTTCTAGGTTCAGATCACATCGTGCAAAGGCACCACCTACTGACCAATCAGTTTTCTGAGAAAATGGCATCACCGTCCGTAGAGGTTTCAAGGGAGCCCGGTGAGCTGATGAATACCAATATGTACGATACAGGTTCTCATTGGAGGGTTTGACATGTAGCGACCGCAGCGGAGTCGTGCGCATATAGTTTCACATCTTGAGTGTATCACAATGCTGTGGTTTTTCCACGGGCAAAAGCACTAAAGCCTTGCACTTGTTGCACTTATGAAAGTAAGCCTACTGACCGCTTTGAATTATGTTTTTGTAGTAATTCATTATTTATTCTCCGGCTCTTTTGTCACCGCCGGGGTTGCAGCTGGGGAAAAAAAAAAATCCATACACGCCATAAGAATACATCCTTGCATCACGTCAATTTAATGAAATACGCGACTGTAATTTTACTGATGGGGCAGTGACATTATAAACGATAAGATACGCACATCCCTATACCCAATAGGCTTTCTTGCTGGATCATATCGTGTAAAGCAGAAAAGGAGAGAGATGCGCTCACTAGCCTACATAGCGCCTGTTGTCATGATTTTCTGCAGCAGAAGTAAAATTAAATCATCACCATTGCAGCAATAGCCCACATACAATCATGAATACGGGAGTTATTTGCAGTGATATCATCATTATAATTAACTTACGCATTTACACGGTCGGTGATTTTTTTTTTTTTTTTTTTTTTTGTCCTTCCTGTATTTGGCAGCTGCATTGGTGTTAATTTTTGCCAGGATGATACGTTTGTTCTCTTCATATTTTTATTAAGAGCTCTTGCTCTGCATTTGAAAAGTACGCAGCTTTACTCCCATTCGGTTTGTCTATGTTTGCAATTGGTCATTTGCTTCAAACACTGCCCCTTTATTGTGAATGCGCACATACTTAGATTGGAAAACCCTGGGTTCATTTACCGAGTTGATAACTGGCTTTGTGGTACCGCTTATTAGGATTCAGGAATGCGGAAGTCTGGTTAAGTGCAGCCAGATAACTAGGAGAAACCCCGGGTATGTTAATCCAGCTTTATGGTACAGGCCCCAGGTGAGATAAGTGAAGTGTGTAATCAACTGCTTTAATTCATCAATCAAGTGCTGAGTAACACTAAAAACCCGCAGACACTGCGGCTCTCCAGGACCAGGGTTGGCCACCCCTGTCCTACGGTATGTTTAAGAATTGTAGTTTTGTGGTTATAAGCAACTTCCCTTCCAATAGTGTCAATTCTTGTCAGAGAATTTCACTTGTCACCACTGTTCTTCTTTTTTTTGCTGTCACTGTTTTTTGGTTTTGGCTTGTATTGTCATAATTTTTGACACCTTTTCCCGAGCTGACTGAAATTTTTTTGTTGTTTTCATGACCGAAGACAGCTTTGGAACTCTGTTGGTATCCTCAACTTGCTTTGCATACTTGCCAAGCAAACGGCTGCTGGTTATTCCTCTTTTAAGCAGACAAATGCTGCTAATTAGCAATCAGAATAATAGGAATGACTAGCAGAGATGCTTTTGCCTTTAAATTTTTTCCCCCCGATATATTGCACACCCCATGTATTTATGTTAAATGCCGCCCTCTCTGACCACACTCACATAGCCCATGTCCAGGAACTCAAACTTATTGGCTGAGCTGAGGAAGGCAGAGCATGTGACCAGGTGAACCTGCAGGGTAAAGGAAAAGAGTTAATCAGGAAGCAGCACAGATGCTCTATTCTCACTACAGATGTTTGACTCTACTTGCTCCTTCTCTTTCTTACACAAGGGGAGCACTGGATGGCAAAGGGCTGTTTCTTCTGCCGACGACATAGTTGCACTGCCTGTGAATATTCTGTTTTTAGCCATTAGTGGGCGACAAATTAAAGATAAAACCAACATAAAGGGTCATACTAGGACACTCATACCATGATCTGTTGCCTCCATTTGACATTGTTTCATTGAAATGGGGGGAAACCTGAGGTCCTCCAAGGTCCATATATGGTGCAACATCAATAATCGTCATGAAGAACATAGCTGGGGTTCATCTGTGCAGAACATCAGGATAAAAACGTCTCCTATGCACAGAGCATGAGGGGTCAGTGGATAGGTATTGATGAATACAAAATTTATGTAAACCAAACGTCCTATGGAACACCTTGGAGATTCTGGACAGATGTGTTTGACAGCACCCTCCACTACCAACATCAAAACACCAAATGACTGTCTTCTGGAACAGTGGAGTCCTGTCCCTCCTGTAGAGGCTTCTGGGATCTGTGCCAAGGCACTCTGACACTGTGGCCAAAAACTTTACGAAGACGCTAAATGTTCACAAATAACCATGATAAAATCGAAAACAGACAGCAAACAAAGACGAATTTAAATTTTCACAAAATGAATGACCAAATCTTGGTCCTCGAGGACCAAGAACTGCTGGTTTTCAACCCTCTGTTTACCTTGGAGTCATATGTAAAGACAGTCTGACTAATCAGAAGCTCTAATTAATCAGTTACCACTGAAAAATGAAACTCGGGGCTGGATTTGCATTCGATGATCCCTTGTTTAGAATCTTCCAGCCAGCTTGGCAGCCCTCTTTTTACACATTGTATGCAATCTGAGGAGATAATATTCAAAACGTGACCTCTGCTTACACAGTTCAGAGCCGGGAAAACTACACAGAACATGCCAGAATGCCGTCCTCAGAGCCACAGGAAACACTGCACTGGTGTTTTTGCTCTCGGGGGTGGCGGGGGGTGAGTGATACTGAAACGCAGGTGGTGCGAGGCTGCCGAGGCCTCTCTCGTCTCTCGGGTGGGTCGGAGAGAGGGAGCTCACCTGAAGAGTGGGTAGAAGAGCTGCCAGGTGCGAGAGCTGCTCTTTGAAGGCCCTCTCCTTCTCCTCGTGCTGACTGAAATGAGAGCACAGTCTGATTATCGTCACACTGCACACTTACCACCGCACCGAGAGGCCAGGGGCCAACAGTGAGTGACCAACAATTTGCATCTTCTACTTATGACCTACACTAGCTGATTTTACATGTTGGCTCCCCTTCCCGGCTAAAGAATAGTACTGATTGGCTAATTCAGGTGGTTCAAACCAAACACTGGGGATGTGGATTGTCCACTTCTAACGCATACACACTGCAGATAGTGTGATTTTATTGCTTTGAAAAAACAGCGGGGAAAAGGCATCTCCTCGCACTAGGACACCAGGCCCATTCAGGGGCCAGTGTCTGCTGCTTGGACCCAGAGAATTCCAGAAGTACTTAGACAATGACAATGAATGAAAAGGATGGGAATTTCTTGACAGTTCATGTACGGTGAATGTAAATACATCAAATAAAATACATTAATTAGAAAACAATAATCTAAAATGGCCATTTTTACTATAACCTCATATACCCTATATTTAAATTCAATAAACTGGAGTACTAAGTAATAAAGCAAAAAATTTTGCCACTGTCCAAATATCTACAGATTACCAGCTGATTTTTCTTTAAAAAAAAAACTAAAGAAATAAGCAAAAAATATGCAACACCAATTTTGCCATCCCACACCCAGAAATGAGGCATCAAATAAGGCTAGTCCTTTCATGGTGGTTGTCATGACGACACTAAAATCCAATAATGTCATCCATGTTCCAGTCAAGCATTATGTTTCTTTTTATTATCATGCTTGCACTCAATGAACCCTCTTCAGTTTAAAAGGGATTTTATTTGTAAAGCAACCAGATTTTACAGATTACACAAAGAGGACATATTATTGACTATGGTACTGATGAGTCTGGCATGAATAGATTTAATTAGATTTTTTTATTTTACACATGTATTAATGCGGCTTTGAGCTCCATTCTGGGGCTGCACATGGACTGCTTCCAAGCACTGAGTGGAGTGAGAAAGAGACAAAGAGTGTGTATGTGTGTGTGTGTGTGTGTGTCTTTGCGTGATGCATGTGCCCCTGCAATCCTTTGGCTATAGCATTACAGTCTGGCAAAGTCATGCTAGCTGGGGAGGGGGGGGTGGAGGGTGTATGGAGGCCTGCATCTCAACCCCCCTCTGCACAAACACCACTGCATTAGCTCTGATTCATGGCCGACTAGAGAGCAATAGTCAATACTTATTACACACATATAGTCCCACTGGGGAGAGACTGGCGGGACATTACTGTAACCATAGACACTGCACAAAAATGCACAGTGCGCATAAATAAGTCCACAGAGCCAAGTAAGACAGAGGAGCTTTACTGCAGCTAAGCAGTAACATGGTGATAATCCCTCTCATGCTTGTCAACAGTGGCAAAGTCATAGCGCTTTCAAGATCATATTTCCATTTTTTTTTCATTTATTTTTAAAAATTCTTGTTTATTGATGGATTAAAGTCTTTCCTTTCCAGTGCACATGACTGCATTTTCTCGGTAGTAAATTCCCACCAAATAGGACCGATGTAAGGACAAAAATAAAATGAAGTCTACATTGAAGCAGACATGGCCAAGGGAACAGAATATGGTCAATGGTAGTGCACTTGTTATATTCACAAAATTTCACATTTCATTTCCATCACAGTGTAACAACAGCAAATTTTGAAGCAGGAATTTGGGAGCATCATTACCTCTGAGCAGCTTTCAGCAGAATCTTCTTCCTTTCAGCTAGTTTTTCCTTGAACAAGTACAACAATCAAAAAGGGTTGTTTTCAATACAGATGTACAAAAAATGTAATTTCTTTCCAATTTGCATGACAGATAGATCTCAGCCAGTTAATACAGATATTCAGATACAGAGAGCCATCTAGTGGCAGAAAGATGACAGGAAATGCAGAGATCTACGGCTACAAAACGACTTACTTGCTTATGTTTTTTTTTTTTTTTTAATCATGGGAATCTCACAAAGGCAATCACCAACAGCTTTATCTTCTGTTAACTGTTGAGATCTTTTGTGTTTTTTGGAAAGTTTTTACTTTTCAAGCCTTGATAGGAAGGAGTCTTGCTTATATCAACCCAGAAAAGATCTTAAATCAGCAGGGCATTTTGGCAGCAGAGATTTTTGTGAGGGAAGGAAGGCATATGGGTTATAGAGCGGCCATTTATGCGAGCGACATTCAGTCTTCTCTCCCACTATCAGGCATTGATCACACATGAGTGCTTCTGAAATTTCTTGCATCGTTATAGAAAAAGATTTTCCTTTGGTCAAATTACTTGAGCAAACTGTAAGGTAGCTCCAGTCTAGGTCCACCATTTTGTCTGTCTCTCCGTCTATCTATCTATGTATCTACCTACGTCAAGAAGAGGAAAATAGCCAAAAGAGTTTGGGTTTCGCATCATGAAAATGAGGCTATGCATGACGTCACAACCCATTTCCATCCAGATTGAGGGTAGCCCCATTGTACACAAACTTGGCATCTAGTCAAATATTAAAATACAACAGTGCACTGAGCCAGTGGTAACTGGCAGACTCAAAAAAAAAAAAACCTGCACACTTACTGGCCCCTCAAGTTGTTGAATTCCTCATCCTTGGCCCAACATGATTACTTGGTTGTGGTGGAGTTGCCAACCCCCCCCCCCCCATAATCAGTAGGCTTTCTCACCTGCATATTGTTGAAAAGTGTGCTGATGGCATTCTCCTCCTCGTCTACATTGGCTCTCACCTCCCCGATCATGGCCTTCAGCAGGATGATGGCCTCACGAGCTGACGTCTGCAGTTCCTTTACCGCCTGGGGAAACATGGACATTGTATGGCCCTGGGAACCTCCTGCTCGGATGAAAATTCAAGACGGATGTGTGTACTAGAGGACATCTCTAAAAAAAGGTCATACTGCTTGAGGCTGATTCTAATTTCAGTGTGAATCTGAACATAAATGAAGGAAGGTTAGCTCAATTTTTGTCGTTCTCCATTTTGGCTCATTGCTGTGTGCGTCCTTCTCCATTATGGCTCTTTTCCATTAGTATCACTCTCCACTGTAACTCATTTCCTTGCGTATCATTCTCCTTTGAGACTCTGGTCCATGAGGTTCATTCTCACTTGTTGCTCATTTCCACATGTGTTTTTCCCTGTGATAGCGGGCTAATATGGCCATAAATGAAGTGAGTGAGTGAGTGAATCAGTCATGATGCTTTCATACTCAATATCTCAAGAACGATACAAGCAATAACCTTCTAACTTTGCACATTAACAGATATAGTGTAGCCGATGAAATGGTACAAGCCATAACCCTCTAACTTTGCACATTAACAGATAATGTAGCTGATGAGCTGATCAAAATTTGATTGAATCTGTGATGTTGCATCATACTAAATTACTATGCAAAAACACACCATATCACACAGTCCTGTACAATCTAGTAGGGACTGCATGTTGCTTCTATTAATTAGCTAGCTAACCAAGCTAGCTAGTGCGTGAATAAAATTATTTGCAATTTAGAAAAAGACAGATAAAGGCTAAATTTCATCAAGTTACGCAAGTGATGTTTGTTTTGTGTTTCTGACTCAGTTTAAGTGAGTTGCACTAATGTTACTAGCATATACTTTCAAATCATATTTACAGTAGCCAGCTAGCTAGCTACGGAGCTAACTTACATGAAAACCATAGTGTTGAGAGGCCCATTTTTGATGTAGCTCTGTAGCTAGGTAGCTGCATACCTCCCAAGCTTGAAGGACTGAAATGCTGGTCCATAACAACAGCATTTCATTTCATTGAGCTGGGGGGGGGGCGTTAGAGATTTCGTTTCATTTTTTTAGTGGGGGGTAGAAAACGATTGATTTTCTTTCAATTTTATTGACCGGGTGGTGGAATTTGCATTTAATTTCGTTGATTCATAACACATTATTAGGCATGGGTGGAGAAATAACGCGTAAATCCCGCAATGCGCAAATTGCGGGTTTTTTCATTTGCTTGCAGATCCACGGGTTTCGCTATTCAAATGCAGGTTGGACCCGCCAGATGCGGGTCACTTGGCAGCTATGTAGCTGGCTACTGTAGAAGTCAAATTATGCTGGCTGGGTAGGAATAATTTCAGCATTACCTTTACTATCTGGCTACATTTTCTGAACAGATCCTGAGTTTTTGGCTAAATCTGTGAAGTTCCATCATAATTAATATACACAAACGCACCGCATCATAGCCCCTTGTACTTTCCAGTGAGATTGCGTGTTGCTTGTTCTCTATTATGGCTTATTTCTATTAGTTCCCTATTGAATTATGGCCAGGGTTGCCAATTTTCATGCATGCGGTGTGAGTTTAAATGGCATATTCACGTTCCCGTGCTGTATGTCAGCAATTATTCAATCAGCACATTTGTAAGAGATTCTCAGGTGGAACTGAAGTCCTTGTGCATGGAGGTTTTTCACTTTCACATGCGTTACGGTGGATTTCACCTCGAGTAACATGGAAATCAATTATGACTCCGGACTTCTCACGATTTTCTTTACTAAGGGGTTGGAAGCAATGGAATTGCATAAAAACGTTTTGAATGGTCTTATTTCATTTAAACAATTTGAACGATGGTGAAACACATGCTTTGCATTGATTGAATAATTGCTGACTACAGCACGGGAACATGAATATGCCACTAAATCTCTTGCCGAATATGTGAGAGTTGGCAGCCCCGTTATGGCTTATTTTCATTTGTGTCAAACTCTGTTATGGCTCTTTTTGTGCAGTGCGTTTCTATGGATGTTTCAATCTCACATATGGTTCATTCCCATGTATATGATTCTCTATTACAGCTCAGTTAATATGTGTGATTTTGCTTGAAGCTCATTTGCATATTTAATTCTCAATTATTACTCATTCCCTGGGCATCATTCTTTATGCCAATAATTTTTGAGCATCATCTGGCATTGATTCATTTATCACAGCTTCAATCTGTGAGATCATCCCTCAACACATGACCACACATTAATGATGACCAGATCATTGCATCCATGATTCTTGAAATATTCTGCTCAGACGCACCCTTTGGATTTGGAGCACTCAATCTAACATATAATGCACTAAACAGACATTTACTCACCCGACTGTCACTATGACTTCTAATCATACTGAAAATGATATTTAAAAAAAAAAAAAAAAAAAAAAATACAGAGGACTCACAAGTACGGCCTGGTCCAGTTTTTCACAGCCTTGTATATATGCCGTCTCAATATCGATGCAGTGTGCCCTGCTCTCCCTGTACATGAGACACACACCAACACAGGTATAGATATACACGGTGTGTGTGTGTGTGTGTATATATATATATATATATATATATATATATATACACACACACACACACATAGACACACAAAGACCCCAATTCCAATGAAGTTGGGAGGTTGTGTAAAATGTGAGTAAGAACAGAATACAATGATTTGCAAATCCTTTTCGACCAATATTCAAGTGCACTACAAAGACAAGACATTTAATGTTCAAACTAATAAACTTTCATCTTTTTTGGAAATATTCACTCATTTTGAATTTGATGCCTGCAACACGTTCCTAAAAAGACTGGGAATGTTGAGGAATGCTCAAAAAACACCTGTTTGGAATATTCCACAGGTGAAAAGGTTAATTGGAAACAGGAGAATGCCATGATTAGGCGTAAAAGGAGCATCCCTGAAAGGCTCAGTCATTCACAAGCAAGGATGGGATGAGATTCACCACTTTGTGCACAACTGCGTGAGCAAATAGTCCAGCTGTTTAAGAACAATGTTTTGCAGCGTGCAATTGCAAGGAATTTAGGGATTTCATCATCTACAGTCCATAATATCATCAAAAGATTCAGAGAATCCGGAGAAATCTCTACATGTTAGCGGCAAGGTGAAAACCAACATTGAATTCCTGTGACCATCGGCCCCTCAGGCGGCACTGCATTAAAAACCGACATCACTCTGTAAAGGATATTACCATGTGGGCTCAGGAACACTTTGGAAAACCATTGTCAGTCAACACAGTTCGTCGCTACATCTACAAGTGCAAGTTTACACTCTACCATGCAAAGCGAAAGCCATTTATCAACAACACCCAGAAACGCCGCCGGCTTCTCTGGGCCCGAGCTCATCTGAGATGGGCTGACGCAAAGTAGAAAAGTGGTGTGGTATGATGAGTCTACATTTAAAATTGTTTTTGGAAATCATGGACGTCATGTCTAGGCTAAAGAGGAAAAGAACCATCAGATTGTTATCAACACAGAATTCAAAAGCCAGCATCTGTGATGGTATGGGGATGTGCTAGTGCCCAATGCGTGGGTTACTTGCACATCTGTAAAGGCACCATTAATGCTTAAAGTTACACACATGTTTTGGAGCAACATATGCTGCCATCCAAGCGACGTCCCTGCTTTTTTCAGCAAGACAATGCCAAGCCACATTCTGCACGTGTTACAAAAGTGTGGCTTCGTAGTAAAAGAGTGCGGGTAATAGACTGGCCTACTGCAGTCCAGACCAGTCTCCCATTGAAAATGTCTGGTGCATCATGAAGCGCAAAATACGACAACGGAGACCCCGGACTGTTGAGCAACTGAAGTTGTACATCAAGCAAGAATGGAAAAGAATTACACCTACAAAGCTTCCAAAATTAGTGTCCTCAGTTCCCAAGTGCTTATTGAGTGTTGTTAAAAGGAAAGGGGATGTAACACAGTGGTAAACAAGCTTTTTTGGAATGTGTTGCAGGCATCAAATTCAAAATGAGTGAATATTTCCAAGAAAACAATAAAGTTTATCAGTTTGAACATTAAATATCTTGTCTTTGTAGTGTACTCAATTGAATATAGGTCGAAAAGGATTTGCAAATCATTGTATTCTGTTTTTATTAACGTTTTACACAACGTCCCAACTTCATTGGAATTGGGGTTTGTAAATAATTTACCACTGGAAGAGCTGGACTCACACTTGCATGTCTCTGAAACAGTTGATGCACAGCATGGACTTCTTTTCTGTAGAAAACATGATGTAGAGTTCCTCATGCAGGGCTGTAATTGGCAGAAATAGGTTACAATTAGACCAGAGCATGAGGAAAGGGGCTCAAGGACTCTTCGTCCCTAGACTTTCTGTCCCCAGACTTTTTGTCCCCGAATTTTTCATCTCGGTCTTTTCATCCCTTTAGGAATTTTCATCCCTGTGGACTTTTTGTCCCCATGAACTTTTCGTCCCCGGACTCTTCCTCCGTGGATTGTTCGTCCCCAATAATGCTTTGACCTCTTCTTGCATTAAAGCCCTAGACCTTACCCGTATATCATGGTGATCTGTCCATCGTCCATCCATCTGTTAACAGTGATGCCACGTTTGTTATCATTAGGGGATGAAAAATCCTCTGGTACGAAGAGTCCAGGGACGAAAAGTCCATGGGGACAAAAAGTCCGGGAATGAAAAGTCCTGTAACCGAGGAAAGGGAGCACCCCCTTGGCAGGATGGGATGGGGGACGTTCATGGGGGAAAGATTTAGAGACTCACAGCACTTTTTGTGGATCTCCTTCGTGCGTTTGGCCAGGGAGACGATCTCGTGACGGGAGAACATCCGTGCCTTGTGCGTGGCTTCCCGGCAGTCGGCACACAAGGGCTGGTTACAAGTGTTGCAATAATACATTGCATCCACATCCTATGACAACGCAGAGTCGGGGGGTTACTGAGGGCACAGCATTCAGCAGGGAATACACAGTGGTAAAAGTCACTATATTAACGGTGTGAGCTCCATAAGCATTCAGAAAATGACATAAATTTAGACAGGGGTGATTCTTCGGTATAGATGCTCACAGACAGTCGGTTTAGAGCAGAAGGGCAATTTATGAGACTTTATTTTAATTTTTGTGCAAATCTAAACCAAGTGAATCAGGTAGAAATTTTACATGGCGACCATTTGAAACTGTGTTACGGTGGGAATCCGGAATTATTTTGAAGTGATGTATGGCTTGAATTTGATTTTTGAATGCACCTTTGTAGTTTAATTCCCTCCCACTTGGTGGTTGGCCCCTCCCGCTCACATGGCTGAGCTCCGCCCCTGCAGCGCACCTGTTTCTTGCACTGCAGATCACAATTGGCGCACTGCACGATCTCCTCACTGTCTGCAGAGTTATCCACCAGGAACTTCAGCAAGCGGTCCTCAGGGGGGAGGGCAGTGACCCCTTTTACGATAGACTGGTGTCTAATGTACAGATTTTCACGTACACACACACACACACACACACACACACGAACACAGGCACACACACAAATACACATAATATATCTCATTAGAATTCCCCAGGCTGTATGCCGTGGCTAATTTGAGTACATTTCTTAGTTTTTTTCTGGATGTGTGCTGATGCATTTGGCTGCTATCTAGAGTTATGTTCTCATAACAAGCCTCCCTGTTCAATGCAAGATTTTTGCTCATATCAGATTCGCCTATCTTTATGGTTCACGTTCATAATTACAAGTGGCCTGTATCTAACTGTTCTCTGAAATGGCAGGCTTCAACACACTGATAACATCTTTGCACGAGTCCTCCACATCACCAACAACAATAAACATTATAACTGAGAAAATGGATGTGCTTGTAGCGAATGTATGGGTGGGATTTTGCTGAGGAGGATGGCAAACAGTTCATCAGCTGAATGTGATGATGTTGAGATAGCAAAGAAAGCCAGGCGACTAATTTTTGCAGTTTTAACAGCTTGCTGACACAACTACGACAGTGCTCAGCGCATGCATACAGGCAAAAAGCTTCATGGCTTCCAATCTGACCATTCTCATTAATGTTGTGGGGCCAAGTAGGCCTATCTGATTTATATCCGATCTAGGACGGAAAATGAATGTGACTCAATTCTGATTTGAAGGTCGGATTTAAGTATTGGATTTCTTTGTCCACACAGCCCTGAAAACATCAGATCTGTTTCACATTTAGGCAAAAAAAAAAAAAAAAAACTGATATGAGTCATTTCAGCCTAGCAATGAGTACGTAGCCCTCAAACGGGAAACTGGAGAATTGCAAGGCTCATCTCCACTAAAGGGGGGCACCCTTGGAGTGTATTCAACAGGGATATCAAACTTGTTTCTGGGGACCCGATGTGGAAGCTTAGTTGCTTCCCATATTTGGCTGAAGTCATTAGAAACATCCATAATGTTTTGGCACATTAGCATGTTTCATTGACCACATCCTCATATTTTTTTCTGTGTGGATCCTACTTATTTCACCTGCCTATTCATTACTGCATCTGGTAAAAATATAGAATCATATAAGACCAGGTCATCTATTCAACTATCTATGCAACTGTTTGCCCTTGCATCTGTCTGTCTATCTACCAATTTATTCATCTACTGTTCATGTACGGACGAAGTCACTTGGCTGTAGAAAGTTGTGCACTTAAACTTAGAGGTGGAACGAGTGGTAGAATGAAAAATAGAAGCAGTCAAAAGGCTGGGACTGAAGCTGAAAACTCTCTAAAATGCCACCTTACAAAAAATAAAAAACATCTTCCAGTGCCAATTAGAGTCATTTTCAGATTGACAAAGTCTTAACACCAGGCTGCAAGAGCTCTGTTTGTGTTCACTGGGAGAAAAAGAACTAGAGACTCTGTGGCAGCTGTTATCGGCAAGGCTGCGGCCTGCTGTCTAAATATACCTGCATATTCACCCCCTTCCCCCCTTTATGTTTGCCTGGTTTTCATAGCAACAGGCTCATTGTGTTCCACAAATAGCAATGCTCTGAATTCCTAGATTGCATGCATCCTCTGCAGGAAGATGTCAAACACTGAAATAGAATTAAAAAGTGAAGCTAGTTCATCTCTGGTCTAGTAGTGAAAGGGAGACATGGCAAGTTAGGCGGGGCCAATGCCGTTTGTCAAAATGCTGATATCTCATGTGAAATCTTTTGTTCTGTTGAGACCACTGCAGTCTCACAGAGCACACATGCAGTATCCGGGCATAAAAAAATATGGCTCCAGGAGGAACCCTGCGATTCTACAGAAGAACTCTGTCCTGTTCTTTGACTGGGAGACTTCACGCTTAAGCTGTGATAGCGGGATCCATAATGAACTAAAAATGTTTTTTTTCATCAAGACAAGCCAAGAAGCGATTTTTTTCAGAGAGTGTAAAGAGGTTACTGGAAAAAGACAGGTTTGTCCTAGGTGAAGGGCTTATTTAAAGTGAGCAAAAACCCTCCAATTTATGAATCTAGTGCAAGTTCTATCAGGAAGACCACTTAATGCATCACACTTGCTAAGCCAAGCCTCCAACTCCTCTGCAGGATCCATTCATTAACCTGTCTTTTATAAACCCCAATCAGCTTTTCCTCAATCATGTCCCCAGTCAGATGCAGATGGACTCGTTCAACCAACACCATCCCCACCGCCACCAGCATAAAGTCTCCATGCAGCATTCAGAGAATAACAGACAAGGGGTTAAGCTGTTGCTCAATCATGGGATTCTTTCAATGATTGGCTATCAGCCTCGAATGGGGTCTACACCAAAGTCTTAATTTATGTTTGGTCATTTGAAAATCAAAAGCATTAACTAGTCTATCCTGATTGAAATGTATGCCCTAAATGAATGCCCTAAAGTACCCCTCCATCGACTTCCTATATAAATAACATAGTACTAGGAAGTACAAGTTCACCATGCTGAACTCATTTTAGACAAGTCAGAGGTACACTGTCTGGTGTATTATTACAGAGCATGCCCAGAGAAAGAATCTACCTCAGGACAAACAGCGGTGGCAGCTCTCTGCCGGCATCTCATTGGCTTACAGTATAATATGCTACTATGGTCTCCTCCCTCTGCCATGAATATTAATTATTTCACACATAATATTTACATACATATTTGCACAGCATTGTGCACTCATTTAAAACTCAATCACTCATTCTGCTCGCTTCCAATCCCCACCATTGATGTCAATACATGACCTCCAGAAACAGTGCTCTTCTCCGTCAACTCTGACAAGCAAAGCAATGAAGGGTAAGTGAATCAACTGACATAGATTACAGACCCTGACTGCAAAGGCAGGCTAAAGAATAAAGTTACTGACTCGGATAACGGATACATTCTACAGGCTCAAATGACTGACCTAGTATTGTAGATCAGTAATACAGACCTAATCGACAAACCGAGGTTATCAGTCCAGGCTACTGATCTGCAGAACAGATGCAGTTTACAGACTCTTACTGCAGACACAAGTGCCTGGCTTTGGTTAACTGACTCACTGTGCTTTGGTAACAGTTGTTGTATACTTTCAAGTTACAGACTGGACCTATGGACCCAAGTTATAGACTTGGGTGACAGACACAAGTTACAGGCTTTGATAACAACTAAATTTACAGACTGCAGTTACAAGCCTAAATAACTTTTATGAACCCATTTTTTTTTTTTTTACTTTGGTAACAGACTCATGTTTTAGACTGCAGTTACAGACTCAAAAATCAGACTGGAATTACAGACTAAGGTCACAGACTGCAATTTTAGGCCAAAGTTACAGAACGATTAGTCAGACCCAAGTTACAGACTGGAGTTACAGACGCAAGATACAGATTGGTGTTACAGACCCAAGTTACAGACTGAAGCTACACACATGCTGCATACCTGAGTAACAGACTGAAGCTTCATATCGATGCGGAAAGGCCCTGATTGTACCTCACTCACAGCTATTAGTTACTGAAAGCCCAACAGTGCATAGAGGAGAAGTGGTGCCCCTACGTGAACTCGTCTGTATCTCCCAGGAACATGCTGGATTGGTGCAGCCGTCTTCCCTTCTACGTGTCCGTCGCAGGTCCTTTTTCGAGCCGGGATCCGCCGCGAGCCGCAGGCTCGGCATGCTAAGACCTCGGCGGAAGGAGAGGGGCAGTCGACGGGGCCATCAGTGGAGTAGTGGAACAGACGAACGCCGTAACGGGGGCTAACCTAACACCATCTGTGTACCTCTGTGACCCATCTAGAAGCTGAGACAATAGGGGACAAATATAGCCTGTAGCGGGAGACCACCAGCACGATGATCTGTGGGGTCATCCCATGGGGATAGGATTTCAGTCTGCTCCTCTACAGGGTGGTGTCAGGGATTCAACAGTCCCAGGGATTCAACCCCTCCCCAACTCCTGCCTTGCTCGAATCACCTCATCACACAGCAATGATAGAGACGGAGCGCAAAGAGATCAGTATTGGTAGATCCTGAACTGTTACGTTCTTATTCCATAACTTCATATCTTTTTCCCCAGTACCTTCATATGTACCAGTATGTACCGTACAGGTACAACATTAGAACAAAAGATTACACTGTAACCTAAAAGTAATTATGCTGGACATTGCAGGCTATTATCTAAAGCGTTATGGGAAGTGTTATAGATATGGCTACAGATATAACGCAGCTGCGTAGGCTACAATGTGGGTTAAAAGTGCTTTCAATTGATCTCATCTGTCCTATTTTTTTCTGAAACGCTACATACTTCTCCATATCTCTGTGGAAAAGTTGGATGGATTAACTTGTTCATTCCATAGATAAGTTCCTTCAGCTTCCCAACTTGTCGGAGGCGCCTCATATTCCAGTTGGCAATAGTAATGTTGTCTCTTCCACGGATGTTCTGCATTCTTAGATCAGATATATACTTTTCGTGCCTGCACTGACAAACAACTGACAGCGTGGTCCTTTGTGACCCGTCCGATGACCTAGCCGGCATTAACTTTGGTTTAGTTCTTCTCATTATGGAGTGTCCAGGGCAGAGATAAATTGATAGAGCCAATCCCTCTCCAGGCCTAACCAGAGCCGAACTCCACCCGTTTGGTGGCTCGCCCCGGTCACGTACACTTGGCCGTTGAGCTCTGAACGAACACTTCCATCCTAGCCAATAACATCCTTGTGGAAGTCCCTATGGGTGCAGTGTCACCACCCCCTCACATGGTTTGGCACGCCAGCTGAGGCGAGGTCCCAGGATGTGGCGCTTGGAGCCATATGTGAGAGATCTAGGGGATGAATGAGGCCCAGTGTGCCCATTGACTCTGCCTCAGGTAGATATAGCCTAGCTGCCAGACACATCAGGTACTCCCACAATTCACAGCCCTGCATCTCCTCCACTGTGTGTAAATGCCAAAGGCTTTTAACCTCTACAACGCGAAAGTTGCCATTGGACAGATTATGGCACTATTCTCACCTCTCCTTAAAGTGCTTTACATCTCCAAACCCGTTCCCATTTAGGTTTCCTAATTACCAACTAAGTGTTAATTTGTTCAGTTGCGAGGATCAATCCGTATCCATTTCCCCTCAGCTTGCATTATTGTTCATTTCAATAATTATCAAACATTTTTCTATCCGCATTAATGGTAGACCTAACATAAAACGTCAATGTCTTACAAAGCTTCTGAATTCCTGCAGCTCACAAAACTGTATTTTTTTCTGCGTTCATGTCCGATCGGCTTGATATGCCTAAGAAAACGTTTCTGAAAATGCGGTTTTGCCGACTCAGGTCCCCGTGTTAAGGCTGCCCCTGTAAAAATAAAACTGTCTACAACCAGTGACATTACCATAATGCAGGTTGACACTCAACCCATTTACGACTAAGAATTGGGTAACAGATTGAATTATTTTACTGTGCAAATGGGGTTCCAATAAGCTGTGTTGCCATTAGCGATTAAGACATACAGCTTTGCGTCAACGAAGAAGGCTACGATATGAGATTGAATGGATGGTAATTAACAGAAACTTCTCGAAATTCCATCTTGAAGTAGAATGTAATACAGTAAATGCTGCTGAAGGTGGTATTTAGATAAGGGTTAGATTTTGTTTAACCCTCCTGTTATGTTCAGATTAATAAACCATTTTTGGTTTGTGGTCAATTTGATCCCCGCAATGTAAAACTACTTAAGTTGTTTGTAACTGAAAGTGTGACCCAATCTCCTGTCAGCTTATTTATCCCTTTCTACTGACCATTTTGATAGCCAAGCAAATAAAACACAACTCCCCCATCCTCCCCTTACACATCAAGCATCGATTTTACATGATAATGGCAAAATGAATGAGACCAAATGCGAAATGAATGAGAAATTACTTTGAACATGCACCGTCTTTGGCATCACAACAAAAACGACATCAAAATTATAGTTTTATGCAATACTTGATCCTGAAGTCAAAATGACCCAAACACCACTGATGCTGACAACATGTGTACAGAACATAAAATAATCTTTTTTTTAGTTAAATTCATGTGTTACCTGTAAAGTTAGGAAAGAAATCTAGCCGAAAAAAGTATGCTTACCATGTTTTTAGAGACACTGAACATTGAGTCGGGTCAAATTGACCCTGAACAGAATAATGAGATCATTGCTGAGTGTAAAGACCTCATGAATGACTTTGCTACCTTGAAAGTTTGATGCATGGCATGCATATTGATTGATTTTAAATGCATGCCATGCCTTGAACTTTCACCATGCACTAATAACCAGTTTACTAAATTATTCAATTACCAACGCTCGACAAAAGAAGCGTTGGTAATTTAATAAATTAATTATTATCGCTTGGCGCTGCAACCAGTGTGCAATTAGGCTTCCCTGCAAATGCAACTCATTCTTTGGAACGCTAAAAATATTATGATTAAATGCAATCCTAAAATAAATTAGGCTGCACTGCTTAAAAAATCCTAGAGCAGGAGATGGAACTCAGAGAAAGCACTGGGTTAATTAATCTTTTTTTATTATTATTTGTTTTTTTTTCCATTCATACAATATCACTATTAAGTACGTTGTCAATGTAGCTCTTCTGCGATCTATCATTTCTTAATACTCTCTTAATAATCACAGGCTCATATATTGGTCCTGATTATTCAGAAAATAAATTGAGTGATAATTAATCAAGCGATCTTAAACAGGAACAGCTTGAAAGCAATCACGCGTTTAAGGGTCAGAGGCTCACGGCACGGCATTTGAAAATCCCTAACCTCAGCGTTACCACTAGGGGTTTTTTGGGCTTTAGGAAGTTAAGACAGTGTCCAAAATTAAAACAAGAGGAGACGTACTGCTCATCATGGTCAGTTTCACAGCAGGTGATCAACCACGCAAGAGAAAGGGCGAGGCTTAAATTTCCGTTGGTCCACTCTCGTAAACAGTTTTAGTGAAAATGTCTTAGTCTTCAACGGAACCAGTTGTCATGGCAATGCTTCAAAGCTTCTCCATTTCTCCTCGCTTTAAAAAGACCTGCTTGTATTGTCGCGTCTAGCGTTTTTTGCACGTAAACACATCACCAGTGAGCAAGGCCCCTTACACATTTCCACCAAGTGACGTCACATGTTATCATTCTGGGTTTTAGGGAATGATGGATTATTCTGGTTCCCTATCTGAGGAAAGGTAGCATTTGGACTGTTATTTGCAGAATTTTTTTCTTGCTTAAGCCCAAAACTCCATGCAGGGTCCATAGACTCTAATATCAGGGGACAGGGGTGGTTCCAGTGAGTATCAGCAAGATACAGAACATATTCAGCTTCATAGGAACTATAATGCGAATGCTCTGCGCTATCGTGTAACCTATCTGCCTACTCTCCAAAACCCTGGGTACAGCAAACAGCCTTGCTCATTGCACTAACCCAAATATATAAATGATACAAAATGGAGTACGCTGGTGTGTGTTTACAAGAGGAAATGCCATTGCTGCTATTTATTCTCTGCAGGATACAGCACAAAGTAAATAGGGATTGATCAGCTTAATACAGTTACAGGTTTAAGTTTATTCGTGTGTTGAAAACAGAGTCTGTATTATAAATGAAACCAGTGGGATGAAAAAGCCTAGAAGGAGCACCTTCCAAGCATTTCCTAGATCAATTATCATAAGTTACTCACCTATGTTTAGCGATATATCAATCACCAGTGAGCCTCCTGTTACTCCAATAGGAAAGCAAATATCCTCAATAATTCACACAAGTCACTAACCATACTGAGGTGGCATATTCTGTCTCACCGACCATTCTTTGTTGTGAGAGTTACACACTGCTCGAAATAAATCATCAATTTTAATCAACGAGACTACTCAGATTTCAGATATGCCTATAGTCTTAATGTTTCTAAAACTGCTTATGTTTCGCACGCAACTACATTTTGCATTTATAGAGTTTCATCCCTGGGCAGCCTGCAGGTATCAGTCACCTGAACTGCAATTTGGCAGATCACACAAGGCAGGTGCAGGTGGGGAAGAGAGAAGGGGGTTGTTATATTTTAATTACTAATGCCTACCATACACTAGAAGACTTTGAAGACTGTCAAAAGACTAAAGTCTGGCTTTCCCTCACATCTACAGTCAATGTGTCAGTAGTTACTGAGTTTTTAGTCACACACTGTAAGATTTTGCAAAGACTGGGGATCTTTCAGAGTCCAGCAAATGGTTTTTGACAGTTTTAACATCACTGAAATTCACTGCTTACATGAACTAAGACTAAGGACTTTCAGGAATATTAAACACATTTGATTTTATCGGTATGTCAAGAAGAGAAAACAATTGACTGAGCTAGGACTGCTACCATCTTGCTCCAAACAATTGGGAGCACTCTGCAACTCGAGGAAAACTCCCATGAGTTTATTCTGGGACTGGTAATTTGTCTGCAATAGTGAAATAATCGTTTTAAAAGTCATTTGTTTGTATGGCTGACATTACTTTCAAAGATGGAAGAGGATATTGGACAGTTCGCTTTTGTTTGTTTTCCAATGATGCAATGGAGTGCTGGCTCTTGCGGTGCTCGATGGTCAGACAAAGCATTCCGCTCTGGTTAAAACTGGAGCTGGATTTATTCAGCAGCTGTTCAGCCTGCTCAGGTTAGGCCTGTAACACCCCTAAGCTGCTGGCTTATCCTACTCGCTGAACAGTGATGTTCTGTTTCATAGCCCCTTGGGCAAGTGAGTACCCAGAAAGCTCCCAGATTGAACCATTCGGCCTGATGGGAGACCTATAAATGAGACATTTTCCTCTATGGAATCACACAGAAGAGTCAATAGGAACCATTTTTTCTGTGACTTGTGTGTAGGCGAAGTTACTTTTCTTGCCGGTATACAATTTTTTAGTAGGGACTGCAGCAGTGGGAAATTTTAATTCTGTTTTTGACTTCCACTGGTTACCTATCGTATGGTTCAGTTCAGTTCAGCACATTAACTTGAAAAACCAATTTTTGCTCATTTGCTGATTGGATCACAGTATCACAGCAAAGCATTTTATTCGGGGATGTGGGGATCCAAAGGAGATATCAGCTTAAATGAAAAAATAATCAATTCTTCTGATGAACATACATATATTTAATAAAGTCGTGCATTTCTGGTAGTAAATTCGGACAATGATTTGGCCCTTCCTGCCCCGTCCGTCAGAGCTTGTGTGAAGAGAAGTGAGCACATTTGGTTTTACTGTATAATATGGATGTGGTTTAAAAAATAAGTGGAATTCTCACGTTTACTTGTCCTTGTCTCACCATTTTCAGAGTCAAATTAAACAACATTCGTATGCAGTGAACACCAATTCACTGGGCAGTGACACATCTTTGTTGATTTAGAACGTAGTTCTGTTTGCTACGTCAATCACCAGATCTGAATCTTTTCCTCTTTAAACTTCATTTAACCAGGGAAGTTCAATGGAGAACATTTTTCTTATTTAAAGAAACCCTTTGAAAAATGCCAGGGCAGTTGCAAGTGAGGAGAGGTTGAAAGAAACAGCGGTAAAGCATCTGAAACAAGTTTTGGTTTAAGGATCTTGCTCAAGGGCCCCACTGCAGGGTTCTTCCCATCTTCATCTCTCCAGAGAGCATCAGAAGTCCCACTGGGAGCTTGAACCAGCAGTTCCTTGGTTACCAGTCAAGCAACTGACCAGTCTGCTTCCCAGCTGCCCCAATCTATGGATATGCATGCTGAAGAGGAGACTGAAGGCACAAATTTCCCAGAAACAAGCAGGAACTGAAGATTGCTGCAGAGCAGGCCAGACAGAGCATCACCTGGGAGGATATTCAGTCTCTGGTGATGTCTATGCATCACAGACTTATAGCAGTCATAGCATACCAAGGATATGCCACCACGTATTTAAAAAAAATAAATAAAAAAAACGTACTATTCTACATGATGTTTAACCATCCAATATTTCTTAATGTGCCTGAAAATGGGGAGGACTATGTACAAATGGTGCTATCATTTCTCAAAGGTTCATTCATTAATTATGAAAACAAACTCCAATTAAACGAGACAGTCTTTTACTTTTGATCTCAAAGTGCTTGAGTACAGAACCAAATTAAAACTGTGTCACTGTCTGAAAAAGTCATGGTGCTCACTGTATATTTATGTACAAGTAACTGAGCAATATTCAAAATCTCTCAAGAAATACATAGCATGAAAATCACAAATATTATTAGAAAGGTCTTGACATAAAGCACAACATCGCTGGTTAATTGAAAGACAATGTGAACGGTCATCATGTCTTTCTCAACAGAAGATTCAGGACTTACTCTCTTGGTACCACCCTAACTCGTGGTAGGCTAAAGGTCGAGGGGAGTTAGTTGTTTTGAAAAGCACATGTTCTTCCATGTGAATTAAGAGTGTGGCTCTCCTGTGCACCGTGCACTGCCGTCGCATGCACAAGCTGACCGCTGCTCACATTACAGCAGCTGTTGTAGATCCACAATCATATCATCATTTGGACAGTATTGCTGGCAGAAATTTGAATGTCAAGTGGTCAGATGATATATTATCGGCTGCCTGCTAAAATCACCCACAGTTAAGAACCTTAACTCAAAATGCAGAATTAGACGTCAAATATTCCTCCTTCAGTACATTTTATTTAAATAGGGGTAGGGGCAACCAAGGGTTAAGGTGGTCCCTGACAGATGGTTGCTCATTCCCCAGTGTAACCACAGTGTAATTGTTGGGCCCCTCAAGACACATGATTCAAAATGGCACCTTTGGAGGCCATTATATCCAAAATCACTGCCACAAATTCAGCACTGTCTGTATGACTGAGTTTAATTTTCTTACATCATGTAGCTCTTGCAAATATGCCAACTGATGCTCGTACTTATTCAGTTCCCATACTAAATATGAATTTCTTTTCACACAACCAAATCCCATTACTCAATTTCAGCACTATATATGAGTTGTCTTTTCACGCAATCAAAACCCATACAGTGGTGATATTAAATCGGCCCAATATATCCACCATGGTACAAATAAATGAACTAGCAAAAACCATCAACACCTATTATACAATATATCAAAAACCTTGTCAAATGAATTCCTTCTGTCACTGAACTTTTTGAGAAATGGTTTTTTATATGAAGTATTTGTTTTCCTTTTTTTTTTTTTGATGCAACTTAAAAATTTGCATTTTTATTGCTGGAGCTCTTCGTAATACTCAGCCCAAGAACCCTCTTATACTGTAGTAACGAGTTCTTACCCACAGAGGGGGCAGGTGAGGCGACTGTCCACAGCTCGGCCGCGCAAACAACTGGCACAGAAGGTGTGATAGCAGTCGAGCAGGCAAGGCCGCTCATATTGTTCATGACAGAGGTAGCACACCAGAGGGTGACAGTTTGCGCTTTCTGGGTCATACAGGTGATCTAAGGGAGAGAAGATTCCTCCAGACATCTGAAAAGCCAAGGGAAAGGCTTCAGTTATTCAATTATTCATTACATCACTCCGGACAGGTGCACTAATCAAAATTATTTGCATGCATTTTCAGAAAACAAAAAAAAAAAAAAAAAATGTTGTCCTCAGAACATAACCATTTATGGGTCTTTATGGAACCCTCTATCACTGGTGTGAACAATTTGAAAGCTCTCTGATTGAATCATTTCACCCAATAAAGGGCCCTTGAACTAGATTGGGTTTCTCAGTGGAATCCATTTAAAGTTTTATTTAGTGCCACATTTTCTGTGTAGAGTCAAACAACAAAACATTAGGCTTGTCTTCATCTCTGCATTTCTTTAAATTGCCTTAATAGTTATTGAGTTTTTAAGTTTTTACAACAGTGGGATAAAAACTGAAAGGGATCATTTGCTTTGAGAGGCTAAATGATAAGGATCATTTGTTCTGTGAGTCTATATTTTCATACACTTTCTTGGGGTCTTGTTCCATAAGTCAACGCGTTTGGCAAAGGCTTCTGCAGAAAATTTAATGCTAGTGTCCTTATGTATTGACCACAACAATACGTAATTAATCACCTCTAGACATGATAAAAACTGTTCACAACTACAATTTGCAGTTTAATCATTTATCAGCTGTTTTTATCCTTGTGCGTGTGCATTTTACCTCGTGATACAGACAACACATGAGCCAGAGTTGGGTACAGATGTAATAATTTAAATATAAACTTGTCATTAGGTCCTTGCCTAATGACAATTTTACATCAATTTAATTCAATATTACAAACACAACTAAAGTATTATGACCTTAATTTTCAATTATGCATTCACATTATCAGTTCCAAATGAGTTCCAGATTGGAATTTTTGTTTAATGTTTTGTTCATCATTAAATGTGGATTTCTAGACTGTTTTTCTCAGCTCAAAGAGCAATGCTCAGAAATAAGTTGCTCACAGTCAGTCTTATAAACACCCATGCATACACACACACACACACACACACACACACGCATGCACAAAGCAAAGTACATTGATTTTGCGTGAACATAAATACCTCCAGTAGAGATTGGTTTTCACTTCATTATGTTGTTCGCATAATTCAGCCTCACATTCTTTTCAAGGCATTTCAAGGACCTTTTTGAGCTGCTCGCATTGGAACAAGCTTCCAAGAATGAATTAAACTATCATAAAGAGTTTTGCATTTACATATTACTGTCATATAGCATATAGTCTGAATTGGTGAGAACAGCGTTCCCTTACCTCGGTGGCGTTCTATCTGCTGTCCGAGACTGGAATGGCAGCAATGCTTGAGCCCCTGAAAGCCACAAAGAGTATTGTGTCCTGACGTCAAGGCAATATCAGCCCTGCAGCGCCTCTGTGTGTGTGTGCACGAGCGTGACACACGCAGAGATAGAGGGGGAGAGAGAGGAACTGTGAGCATGTTTGCGTGTGAAAAAGAGAATAATAAAGAGTGAGCTATTGTGTGTGAAACAGAGAAAGAGACACAGAGACAGAGTGTATGTGTCAGACAGTAAAAGTGAAAGAGAGAGAGTATGTGTTTGTGTATGGTGTGCAGGAATGAGGTGTATCTGTTGCATAATAAAGAGAAGGACTAGATACCACCAGTCTATCAACAAATAGCAAAAAAGGGTTTATAAATAAAAAAATAATCAACTTAAAGTTTGCACTCACAATTAATAGCCATATATTTGAACGTGCTGTGAAGACATAACTGATGTTATAATGATAACTTCATTCCTCAAGTACCACATGATATCCACACAGACCACTTCTGTTTGAACACTGACATTGATTTCGTAGATTGTACAATAATAATAATAATAATAATAATAATCCATCCAGTTATTGATGGATAATAATAATTATCATCCAAAAATGATGATGTGATTGGCAAAATTCAGGAAAGTATGCAGATCTTGCCAATGAAATGTCTCGCCTGAATCCCCAGTATTCAGTTGCCTGACTCCCTCTTGTTCTCGATGCCTTTACCTTGGGCCTGGTTCCTTCTGATCTTCTGATGATGATCAAGAAGATCCCAGGTTTCTTCTCCGGGAGCACACCCCTTCTGTCAATCAGGGTAATGCGGAAAGCTGCAGTGTTGGGGAGTCTCGATATCTTTCAAAAAGTTCTTGGTGGGTTTAATAGGCAACGCTTTTTGGGGGTAGCCCCATTTGCTGTCTGGATCGTACGCAGAGGTGACAAGGATACCTGAGTTGATAATGAGCCCTTGAAGCCTAATTGTGTCATTTTTTTAAATCTGTAAAAAAAAAAACAAAAAAAACCTGTGAATAAATAAATAAATAAATAACAATAATAATAATTGTTATTATTATTTTATCACAATTTTTCATATTTCTGAATTTAATGTCTGTGTCTGGGGCACGGGTATACAGTGAGGGAAATACTGATTTGATCCCTTGCCGATTTTATAAGTTTGCCCACTGACAAAGAAATGAACGGTCTCTAATTTTTATGGTAGATTTATTTAGTGATAGACAGAATATAAAAAAAATTGAGAAAATCACATTATATAAAAGTTCTTGATTTATTTGTATTTGATTGAGTGAAATAAGTGTTTGATCCCCTACCAACTGGTAATGTGCCCATGAGGCACACAGATTAGTCCTCTCGCTTTCAGAAAGCACTCCTGAGGTGCATCTCAAAGCATAGGCTGCATTGTTTGAAGGCTGCATTTTCTGGGGTTGTCACTTACTTCCATCTGCCAAACTAACATTTAGGGTTAGGAATAAGGTTAAATTTAGGATTAGGGTTAGGCCTGGCTTGGGCAAGGTTTAGGGTTAGGGGTTAGAGTTAAGGTTGGGGTTAGGGACACCAGAGACGACTCGCTTAAACTAAAGCTATTTAATGGAGATGAAATGATGTCATGTCAGTTTGGCAGACGGAATTAAGTGATGACCCCTAAAAATGCAGCCTTCGAAGGCTGCAGCCTACGCTTTGAGATGCACCCTTCGAGATACACCCCTAATCTCAACTCATTACCTGTATAAAGACACCTGTTGACAGAATCAAATAACCAATCAGATTCCAACCTCTCCAACATGGGCAGGACCAAAGAGTTGTCTATGGACATCAGGGACAAGATTGTAGACCTGCACTAGGCTTAAATGGGCTTCAAACATCAGCAAGCAGCTTGGTGAGAAGGAGACAACTTTTGGCGTGATTAATCGAAAATGGCAGAAACTCAAAATATCCATCAATAGCCCTCGGTCTGGGGCTCCACACAAGATCTTGTCTTGTGGGGTGTCAATGATCATGAGAAAGGTGAGAGATCAGCTCAGAACTACATGGGAGGAGCTTGTTAATGATCTCACGGCAGCTGGGACCACGGTCACCAAGAGGAACATTGGTAACGCAATACACTGTAATGGATTGAAATCCTACAGCACCTGTAAGATCTCCCTGCTCAAGAGGGCACATGTACAGGCCCGTCTGAAGTTTGCCAATGAATGCCTGAATGATTCAGAGAAGGCTTGGAAGAGCATGATGTGGTCAGATGTGAGAGATGTGCGCAAACCTGGTGACCAACCAGGTTTCTCTGCCAAGCAACTAAGTCAAGTTTTGCCAAGGAATCAGATACTTATTCCACTCAATCAAATTCACATCAATTTATAGGTTTTATATAATGTGATTAACTAGATTTTTTTTTTTATATTCTGTCTCTCACTATTAAAATAAACCTACCATTAAAATTAGAGACCGTTCATTTTTTTGTCAGCGGGCACACTTGTCAAAATTGGTAAGAGATAAAACAATTATTTAACTCACTGTAATGATGAAACTCATGCATAATAACACTTGTAGCAAACACAAATCTTAGAGGCATGGTAAAAAAAAATAATAAAACAAAATCCACGACTGGTCTATTGCGAAGTTCACAAAACAAAGGAAAAAAAAATGGTCTCATTAAAAATCAACCGCTGGTTGGGGCCTACATGTAAGTGCCCGTGATTGACGAAACGCCCAACAGTAATATTATGTGTGAAGGACTAGGAAAAGGGGTCACTTGGGATTTTTTTCCATTCTGAGATTAACGGGGTATCTCAGTGATAGCGATATCCCAGCACTACTGTACTGTCAATTTACACTTTGCTGTGCACAAATTCACCCATTTTTTTCTCAAAATGAAAAACTTGGATCATTCTTTGATTTTGATGGAAAATATCAATTTTCATAAAATGACCCACGTGACCCCTTTTCCTAGTCCTGCACACATATGATTAAAGGATCCAATCGATTACTCTTCGTTTGATTTCAAGGGAAAAATATCAAAGCGCATGTGCGTACTCATGTCTTCCTTTCTGCGAACTTCTTCGCAATGGCTCCGGTGGTATGTAAAACATCGGTCAAAAATGGTCAAAATGCATCATGTTTGTTTGCGTAGCACCCATTTAGATTGGCAAGGGCCATACAGCAAATATCTGGGATTTGGAATAGTAGTACAGAAATATTTTTTGTGGCAGAAAAAAATTGTTTTAAGAGATTTTCTGGATGAATGTGAGATCGAGGCCTGGTTGATGATAACCACGTTGAAAATGACTTGCTAGCGAGCTACATGCCGATTGGCGACTTATAGTTCAACTATATATGTTCATTATTTGCGGTTATCGATTTGAACGCTGTTAAAGGGTGCGTATGAGAACCTTTTAATGCGCGTTTGCCGTGAAAGAGTTGCGTGATTGAAACAGTGGCTAACGGGATTGAAGCAGAGTTAGCTATGACTTGAAGCTTGCATGGTCCAAGAAGTATGTCCACGAGCCGCTACGGCGAATAAGTCGCTAACCGAGTGAAATTGGCTCATGTAGTTTGCTGGGTTTCATTTTGTATTTAATGTTTTGGGGTGCGTTTCCCAAAAGCGTCGTTGCTAACTAAGCTAGCAACTTGCATAGTTCGTCCATCCACGGTCAGTGGTTCCAACTATGCAAGTTGGCATCTGTTGCTTTCGCAAACGCACCCCTGCATACATGTTGTGTCAGCTGGCTTAATGCGCGATGTCGAGGATATTTGACTTGAGTGCACGACTTTGTTTACCAGTTGCTGATATGGAAAGTTTATCTGTCTGTCCGTCCGAATGGACTGAATGTAGGTTAAACTTGATTGATGTTGGTTTATGTTTATCAATTACTTGTACACTCGTACGCAGAAGGTGGCAAACGTTTTGAATGGTCTTGGAAAGCTGTCAGTTTTTTGCTCAAGATTAGCTGTTAGTAGATGGCCATCTGTTAAAATGAGATCAGAATATTGCATTGCGAGTTGTCAAGCAGTTTACTGGCGGGGAGATCTAACTACATTTATTTTTCATTTTTTTTATAATTGCAGAGAAAGCAAACGGCGAAGGGTGGGAAAAAGAAGAGACAGGTGCTGAAGTTCACTTTGGACTGCACTCATCCTGTCGAAGATGGTATCATGGATGCTGCCAACTTTGTAAGTTACCTGCGGTTTCAGCTCCTGGCAAATTGATACACAAGCATGATACAATTAATGTCTATTTAATGTCTACATTGTCTGCCCAAACGGTTCTGAAATAATGCAGGCCCAGTACTCTAGGCTTGAGGGAGAAATTGAAATGGTACACTTCTTATTTTAGGTGTACTTGACAGCACACTTAGTTTGCTATTTAATTTGCTACTGTTATCAAGTAAACTACATTTCCAGCATGCCAATGTGCACCATTTTCATCCTTCTTTACCCTGTGTCTCTCTTTCGGGACGCTTGTCTACAAACTGTGGCAGTACTTTGCATACTGTTAACTATTGCAACTGATTAATGCATGTTGCATGACAGTATATATATGGGGGACAGGCTGTATATTGCTGTGATCTTGTTGGGATATTAATCAAATTGTCCTGCAAATGAAATCTTTTTACTTTTTTGTGATAAATTGTTTATATGGGTCTGCTACACTCTTTCACAAATGTAGTTCAGTTTCTCATAGTGGATAAATTCTGTTGGCTCTTGAGTCGGGGCTTTGCGTTGACTGTTTGATTGGTCTACAGGAGCAGTTCCTTCAGGAGCGCATTAAGGTGAATGGAAAAGCCGGTAACCTGGGTGGGGGCGTGGTGACCATCGAAAGGAGTAAGAGTAAGATCAGCGTGACCTCCGAGGTCCCCTTCTCTAAACGGTAAGTCCCAGAGGTTTTGGCATCTGTTACCAGCGCCCTGATGAATCTGTGAATGTTTATTCCTCTTTGAGTGCGGAGCTTCTCCTCCACATTAATTTTTTTTTTTCCCTCATATTGCTGTCGGGCATTGCTGAAGGCAGCTTGCATATTTGCTTGCATGCTGGTTCTGGTCCATTTTGGGCAACTCATGCAAAAGCTTGGTCACAATATGAAGGACCAGGCTTCTCTGCCTTGATTAGCAGAGTCATTTTTAACCTAGAATGCTCTTAAGCTTTCGTTATTGTTTTGAAACCCTAGAGTAGGCTTTATATATATTTATTTATTTTCTATTAACCAATGAACCTCGAATTGACGTGCCTGCTCTATGCTGCTTTATATTTACTGGCTCCAGTTTGATATATTTTTGTCATCATTTTTTTTTTCATGAGTTACTGAATTGCCTGGATTGAATTGAATCTAAAACGGGAATCTTTGTATCCTGGGCTTAAGACCCCGGTGAGTGAACCTTATGTCAGGTGGACATTTTCAAGCAGGAATCCCTTTTCATCATTGCTTTGTGTCTTTGGTCTCTGTCCTGTTTTAAGACGAACCTAATCTGAGGTGCTGAGCGCTCTGGGGCAGGGTTCTATTCAAGATGTCTGTACTTTGCTCCGTTCAGCCTTCGCTCCTTCACACTGACCAGTCTTCCTGCCCCTGCCACCGAAACACACCCTCACAGCATGATGCTGCCACCACCATGCCTTGGGATGGTATTATGCTGTCAATGAGCAGTGCCTGGTTTCCTTCTGATGTAGAATCGAGGGCAAAAAATTCAATCCTGGTCTTTTGAGACTCTTGTTTTCTGCCGGCAGCGAGTCCATCCGGTGCCTTTTTACAAACTCAAAGCTTCTGGCCTATGCCGTAAAACCCTGATTGGTGGAACAATGCAGTGATGGTTGTCCTCATAAAAGTTTCTCCAATCTCCAGGTCAGCCTGAGGGACCACAGGGTTCTCTGTCTCCCCTCTTACCGAGGCCCTTCTTCCTGGTTGCTCAGTTTGGCTGGGCAGCCAGCTGCAGGAAGAGTCTTGGTTGTTCCTGTCGTTTTCTGTCTAAGACTTATGCAAGCCCCTGTGCTCCTGGGCACCTACAATGCTACATTTTTTTGTGGCCTTCTTGAAATCAGTCTCAACAAAAGTCCATCTCTGAGCTATACAGGGAGTTCTTTGGCCTTCATAGCCTGGTTTTACCTATAATAAGTCGATGTTCATACTATGTTTGTAAACATTGCCTGGCCAAAGAAAAATCGTGACCACCTTCAGTTTTGATTGTGGTGTGCATTGCTTGTGGCTTTGTTCTGACAACTTTATACAACGTAACATTTATTTCTATCCAGAGTGGCATCAGTTTTTTTTTTTTTTTTTTTTTGTTTGAGATCTCGTATTAACAATGGAAGAGTCAAAATGCTGCAAGAAGCCTTCTCCAGCACATCTGAAGGACTTTCAGTGAGGTTGATTATTTGTTGGACAGTTCTTAACTCAATTCCAGAGATTTCAGCAGTCTTCGTTAGCCGGGCCTACGTCAAAGGATTGTACAGCTGACTTGGGGCCTGATTCCTACCCTCCAACCATCTGAAGCAAACTTGTATGCTTTTGATATTCTTTTTATTTTCTTTATTTTTCTGATGGTATCAGGATTATTTGGCCTGACACCGTTGGGAGAAGTGACATTGCCAGATGCACTTGGAAGTTCACGGAGCCGTTTGTTTTTCAAGTTGGAAATACTACACATTTAGTTTTTAAGAACCGTTGTCTGGTGTGTGGGCGACCCTGAGGACTGCAGATCACTCAGTCTGGATTCTAGCTTGGGAAAGACCAACAGCCAATTGGAAGCAGAGCTGACTGTAATGAAAGGAGTCCTATGAACAAACCAACGATCGCGGCCATCTTATTGTTTAGTGGCATGCTTTTTTGTGCGACTGGGCGAAATTTATGGTTTTGAGAGTCTGGACTCTTGAATGTCATCTGCTAGTGCATGGCGTGTGGTTTTATCCAAATCATTAACCCCATAAAACCAACGGTCCTGTATATGAGTCTGTCAAATGCAGCTGCTGTGTTTAAGTTGTCGAATTTTAGGCCCGTTTTAAATTCTAATAGGGATCCCAAGGTTTCCAATGATCCCTGCTGAATTGTGCATGCAATGATGTACAGCATAAGATCCAGATAATATAATCAATTTATTAATTTAATCAATTCAGTTGTGATCTCGCTTCAGTGAAGCGCTGCAACCAGCAGATACAGACTGTAACATTGTTCTACAGCGTTAAAAAATGCTTTTTGTCCCCCGCCGCCAGTTCAGCTCTCCGACTGTTTGTCTGTCCATTCATACGTCCGCCCCATTGGTGCGGGATATCACAAGAACCAGTGGACCAATTTTTCTCCTTTGCAAACCTTGGCTCCTGACTGGCCATTTATTGCCTGTGTGTAAAATGGGGGAAAAAAAATGGATTTTCTGTCGGGGACGTGTGCACTCATGTTGCTCGTGGAGTTTGCGTCAAACGGTACTTGCGCTCACCCTCGGACGTCTCAGACTCCTCGTTTCATGACCAGTTTGGGTTGCTCTCTGGAATCTGTCACTTAGATGTTGTTACCGGATGTGGCGCTCTTGAGTTACCGTAGTCACCTGTGGCTGCGCTAAGCGGGCTCGGGCAGTGACAGTGCCCGTTTTCCATCCTCAGACAGGCAGCCAACTGATTGCTGACCGGTAACGGTGCAGATGATGTGCCGACTCTCGGTGGCTGAGACCTGCCCGTAACATGCCAATGGCTCTTTTTCTCACTCCTGCGTCGCAAGCCGTTCCATTTTCTTGATGTCATTGCATTTTGGTTGCCTTTATGTAGGCGATTCACCACACCATAAAGAACAAGTCAAGTGGCAGTGTACAATTCAGTGTTTGTAATTACTGAAGTGCTCGGCGTATCCACATGGCACGCCTCGGGATTACAATATCACATGCTTTTCTTTATTTCCACTCTTGTCTCATTGGTAAAGCAGTGAAAACTGATTCTTCAGTTTGCAACAAATACAGTACATACTTCACTGGTGCGTTTTTAATGGCGCTAAGTATATTTCCGTTGCAAATTCTCATTTATTCAAAAGCTAACTTTTTGGTAGGGATCATCAGAACTTTTTCAAATAATAGGTTTCTGCACTGCTAGGGCCATGAAAGTATAGGTCTATCAAAGTCTCTTGTATCTCGGTGGCTGTATTCAGTGAACTCCAAATATAGGATGCTAGTCAAATGTTAGCAATACTCCCTAGAAGAATCCATTTAACTTAAAGTCCGCATAAAGGAGGGAAAACTTGTACCAGAACATGCTTGGCCAAAGGTCGATGATCGATTTTGAAATCGTATCATCAGATCTGCGGCCGTATGTTTTGGACACTCGAGTGAAGAGAACGGCAGAGCTGTCAACTGATCATCACCTGGTGGTGAGTTGGATCAGATGGGGGGGAAGACTGCGGACAGACCTGGGAAGCTGAAACGTGTTGTTGAGGGTTGACTGGGAACATTTGGTAGAGGATCCTGTTCGGACGATTTTCAGCTCACACATCTGGAAGAGCTTTTCCCATATCCCAGGGGAGGCTGGGGACATGGAGTCTGAGTGGACCCTGTTCAAAGTCTCCATTGTGGAAGCGGCTGCTGCGAGCTGTGGCCTGAAGGTTGTTGGTGCCGGTCGTGGTGGCAACCCTAAAACCAGTTGGTGGACCCGAGTGGTGAGGGAGGTCGTGAAGCTGAAGGTAGCCTTTCGGGCTGGGATGGCCCAAAGGACCTCCGACTCGGCAGACTGGTACCGGCAGACTAGAAGGACTGCAGCCTTGGTCGTCGCTGAAGCAAAATCTTGGGTTTGTGAGGAGTAGGGGTGTAACGATTCTGAATCGATTCTGAATCAATGTTTTTTAAGGCATAGGGCCGCCATGGGGCGAACATCCGAGCTTTCCCTTTTCCTTTATTAAACCCATCGCAGTCTTGAATGAAAGTGCCGAACATCAAAGGGCATGAGAAATGCTTCCGAAAAAAAAAACTTGAGTGACATCAGTATTTTCGGCGACATGCTGCACAGAGCCAAGTAAAGGACTACAGAATCGTCTCCTTTTAAGCAATTAGGTTACTCTAATCTTGTCCCTGTTTACGTTGCTCAATTAGTAATCAAACAGGGGATTCGCTTATTTACTTTGCTGAATGAGTTGATCTGTTTATTAAGACAGCATGTTTGATTGCCGCATTCTGAAAGTTAAATGGGCATAGATTTGCAAGAACGCGTATTTGGCCATTTCGTGTGATTGTGATAATTTATAGCTCACATTCACGTTTCATCTGCTTTAATGTTTTCCACCTTGTGCATTTTTTAGACGCTTGAAATCCAGGGTGATCTGAAAATAAATCTCTTTATTTTTATTTTATCATTATAGATCTCCTAAAAATACTACAATGAGAGATGAAATGCTGAGTTGGGATGTGGCGATGTTGAATGAGGATTTTTTTTTAAAGTGTGATGAGACAACTTGCCGTCATGGGGTGTGTAGGCAGTCGCGTGTAATTTCTTGAAACACACATCTGAAGTGGCTTAAAACGATTTAAAATGCCGCCAGGAAGAAGCCGGAGTTTAGATTTCGCTAATTGCAGGTGCCCCGCCCTTCCTTAAATCTGCTCCCGTGTACTTGGCCTAAATAACAATCAAGCAATTTTAGTAGCCTATAACGATTAAGATGTGATAGTGAAAAGCAGACAAACCTAACTGGGCTACGGTGTTAGATTGAAAGAATGTCAATTTGAATAATTGGAAAAAATCTTCCTCTGAATTACATCTCTCATTGTAGCATTTTAGGATATTACTCAAGATTAATTTAAAACAGATTTGTTATAAGATCGCCCTGGAGTTTAAGCGTCTAAAAATTACACAAGGTGGAAAACATTCTGAAAAGTGGATGAAACGTGAATGTGAGATATAAATTATCACAGTCGCACGAAATGGCGTGGCAATGGCAATCGTGTTCATGCAAATCTGTGCTATTCTATGGCCATTTAAATTTCAAAATGCAGCAATCAAACATGTTGTCTTAATAAACAGCTCTACTCATTCAACTTCAAGAGTAAACGAATCCACCATTTGATTGCTAATCAAGCAAAGTAAACGGGAACAGGTATACTTTTCTTAGAGTTGCCTAATTGGTTAATAGGAGACGATTTTGTTTTCATTTGCTTGGCTCCTCTCAGCACATAGCTGAAAAATACTGATGTCAGTCAAGTTTTTTCCGGAAGCATTTCCCATGCCCTTTGATGTTAGGCACTTTCGTTAGGGACAGTACGGGGGTTAATAAAGGAAAAGGGAAAGCTTGGATGTTCGCCCCATGGTAGCAGGTGGTGTTACTACGCTTTAAAAAAACATCGATTCAGAATCGTTACACCTCTAGTGAGAAGTTCAGGGAGGCTATTGAGAAGGATTTTCGGGTGGCCTCGAAGAGGTTCTGGCAAACTGTCAGACGACTCGGGATTGGGAGGCAGGGTTTCACCCAGGCTTTTTTCACCAGGGGTGGGGAACTGCTGACCTCGACTGGGGATATTGGTTGTAGACAATGTTCACATTATTGAACATCACTGTTTGCATGAGCAAAGACAAAAGACTTTCATAACATTAAAAAGGATTAAATTTATTGGAATGTGAAGACAAGAAAATAACTGAGTCGGACCTTATTACCACCTTACACCAAATGATCAAGATGATGGGAGCACCCACCAACTCGACAAAACTCATGATATCATTCTGATATGGGAAATTTGTCTGTGATGGTGAAATCGCTTCAGAATTTGTTTGATGTATAGGTACCTTATCAAGGGATATCAGTTTGTACCGCTGTACACCTCTAAAGATATCACGCTTACGTAGTTGTTTTTACTGACAATGCGCCTGACATTGGGTGTATTTTGAGTTTGGTTAATCTGTCGTTTTGCCATATATTGTTAAATGGATGCATGATAATACTGGGATGTGATCTAAAAAGGGTTATGCAGGCATTTTCATTTCATCACAATGTTAATCATGTGTTTGACCTAAATTGTTCCTGTAAATATCTAGGTCTGTTATGTGCCTGTAAGCTTAAGTATTCCTCTTTCACCTGCAGATACCTGAAGTATCTGACCAAGAAGTACTTGAAGAAGAACAACTTGAGAGACTGGCTCCGTGTGGTGGCTAATACCAAGGAGAGCTATGAGCTCCGCTACTTCCAGATCAACCAGGACGAAGAGGAAGAGGAGGATGAGGATTAAACATGTGCCCTGCCCTTTTTCTATCAATAATAAAGTCCCCATCCTCTACATCTCCTGTTGTGATCTCGTCTCTTCATCAAATTGACCAGTTCCATAATCACTGTTACATTTCTGTGTATATTAAATCGAATTGTTTGATTATAATTTTTGTTGTAAATCCTGCTAGTGTAATTCACATTGTGCTTCGGTATGCACAAGACTCGTATGGAGGTGGTCAGATCATCTGAAATGCTGCCCTGATGCCTTTGTGAGGCTCACAACATTGTGTTTAAGTCTGGTTCAGATGGGCATTAGGGGGGACATACTGTGTTTGTCCAGTTTCCCATGTGCGTCCGCGTTGCAGTTCCCGCCATTTCCGGACCATAACTCAGAAACCGTTCAATGTATTTCATGAAAATTTGCACCCATTTGCATTAGGTCGTGCAGATGTTCTTTTTGCTATTTTGAGGGTATTAACTTTTCGAGTTGCTTCCTGAATCACTGTGAACATCAATGAGGGGCGACTGGGTTGGGATGGGTGGAGAAAAAAATGCTCTCTAGTTCAATCATGCGGTGATTTTTTAATGGCGAAAGTCCTATAGCTTTTAGCAACCATCCTACCGAGTGTCCACCTGTCACTACATTATTATTATTTGACTTGCTATTGAGTGGATTTACTCTGTTCAAAGTTGTGAGCATGTGCGGTAATTGTGACACTGCTAAATTATGCATCTGTGTATGCTTTTGTAGTAATGCTGTAGAGCAATTTTTTACCCGAGGCCAAAATATGGCCATCGGGTATTGTGAAGACCTTGCGTCCGTCTGTCTGTCCGTCCGTGTACACAATAACTCCTTTCCTATTTATGTCAGGGTAATGAAATTCACAGGGACTGTTCTTGGGACATATATCTTGGACAAGTTTGAAGATGGGTAACCTTGACCTACTTTAAGGGATCAAAAGGTCACATTCGTTGTAAAACACTGTTTCCTTGATTACATCCACTGTTTTTGTTGTAGCCGCGTAAAATTTACAGGGTGTATGTTCTGGATAATCAGCTTGCAGAACATTAAAGGTGGATGACCTTCACCTGGTTAATGGGGTCAAAAGGTCACATTAATTTTGAACAGTGTTACTTTCATTACGCCTTTGCACTACCATGACATTTTTTGGTGTAGCTATGTCAAATTCTTAAGGTGTACTCACTGGATAATCAAGTTGGAGGACGTGGAAGCTACATGGCCTTCACCTACTATAAATACCTTCTAATAACAATTTGATGCAGCAACATTATTAACCAAACTGTTAAGTCACCTTCATAACATCGAATTTTGATGACTGCGCATCATGTCAGACTTCATATTCGGAATGCCAAACGATGTAAAGTTCCAGCTGTCCTGTTCCACACTTTCCATATAACCTGCCAGGTCCTAGATGAAATTGGACAATAACCTCTGTCTTCTTTTTGACTCTTGAAACTTCTCTCAAGCCCGAAAGTATTGAACACATTGTGTTACATAGGCATATATTAAAAAACCCTTTATTATATGTTATTAATGGTTTATTTCCGTATTGCCTTGTTATTGGCCTGTGTTGCCGAGGGCTAATACCGCGACCCAAAGGCCAATACCAAGGCAATGCGAAAATAAGCAATTTATAATATTTTTATTAATTGGTTAAGTATGTTGTGCTATCATGACAATATTATGACTATGACTTCTCAAGTACGCGACTTCAAGACTAAAGAGCTAAATGCTAGGTCCGCGACTGTCTTCTGCTTCTTTGAAGAGAGCGAATGCCACAGTTACCGCGACCCAAAGGCCAATACCAAGGCAATGCAAAAAAAAAACAATTTGTAATATTTTTATTAATTGGTTAAGTATGTTGTGCTATCATGACAATATTATGACTATGACTTCTGAAGTTCGCGACTTCAAGACTCATTAAAAAGCTAAATGATAGCTCCGGGACTGTCGTCTGCTTCTCTGAAGAGAGCGAATGCCACAGTTACCAATGGTTACTTGTGCACGAGCTGAACTCGGCCAGTACAGGTCGGCCAAAAAAAGATACAGTGGCAGACCGTTTTGACTGTATACGGGCAATAACATACTTAACCAGTTAATAAAAGTTGTAATTCCTTGCCTTGTGCCCATACGACCGAGGGTACTTTAGCATTGCGTTCTATGTTCAGGAATAAAATCATTTCCAGAGGTTTTCTGATATTTCAGAAAATTGAATTGGACTTAAAAAAAAGTAGGCTAGTTGGTGATGTAGAAGGCATGGTGGTGCAGTGGGTAGCACTGCTGCTGCATAGGAAGAAGGTTGTGGGTTCGAATGCGGTCTGGGGCCTTTCTGTGTCGAGTTTGCATGTTCTCCCAATGTTCGCGGGGGTGTCCTCCGGTTTCCTTCCACGGTCCAAAGACGAGCATGTCAGCCTAATTGGAGACACTAAATTGCTCATTGGCATGCGTGCCCTGCATGGATTGGCGAGCTGTCCAGGGTGTGTCCCTGCCTTTCACCCGTAGTCAACTGGGATATGCTCCAGCCCCCCTGCAACCCTAGAGAGGAAGTAGTGATATAGAAAATGGATGGATGAATTGTTGGTATTGGCGATTCTTTTTGTATAGGTTTTCCTTAGCTGCGCTGGCATGGCCCAAGTTTGGCAAGGGCTCTAATCAGCGCTACTCAAAAACTAGAATTTTAAGGTGGATAACATTTTTGCTGGATTTTGCGTTTGCTTAAGCAATTATTCTGCGCCAAAAGATCCATTTGAGCATTGCTTTAAAATTCGTGTTTTCAAGGGAAACGCGAGTTGAGTGGCGTATGAGGGAACACATGCACAATCTTGTTCAGCCTCATTTCCTTCAAAAGGAACAGGCAGGCCGCGTTTGCGCGGGGCCGTAGCCTCGAGGCCAGCGATGGCTAATGATAATGGAAGCCGGATAGAGTGGACAGATCATTAGCTAATGCTGTAATTACCGAGTTGCTCAGAGTGCGCTGGGAAGCGCTAGAGTTCATTTGTGCTTGTAATTAGACCAATCTGTGAAGCGTTAATGTACTGGCGTCAGTGGTTTGTATTCCAAAATATGCGTTAATTTTCTGAACGGCCTAGAACCATGATGGTATAACATATGCAATAGAATCCAAACGTTTAGACGCTCTCAAAGAGGTTTATTTTCGGAATAAATTTATAACTAGTGTCACCCCATCCTAATGTAGGTGTGGTCTTGTGCATCGCGGGGGTCTCGTCTCTTTTGATAAGACCGTGCATGCCCTCGGAGTCATTATTGAATCAAAACTAAATTAGTTAATGCCGGTATACCACTTTTTTTTTTTTTTTTTTTTTGGCGTGTCAAGGGAGTGGCTTCTCTTTACACCATTGGGAACGGATGGAGTGAAAAAAAGATCGGCCTAACGAAATCAGCTTCTGACCCCTGAAGTAGTCCATAGCACAGACTTGCCGCTAGGTTGCCCTACACTGTAAAGGGAACTTTTGGGAAAGGAAGAGGCTATTCGCCCCGCGGCGGTTCAGCGCAAAAGATCAAAGAGCGGGGCGGATTATAAAGTGAAATCTCGTATTGGCCCGACTGAGGGGCAAATAGCAGAACTGCTCCTCTTGACAGCCCCGTTGCGTGGCAGATAGCAGATATCTTTCCTCCAATTCACCCCGCTGCGGGGCGAATAGCCACTTCTTTTGGGGAAGGGGCTGTTGCTGGCATCAAGCGAAGCTCTTATTTTGAGGCATTCATCGGTTTAGGACCGTGCACTCCTTATTTGTGATGCCTAAATTGGGTGCTGATAGCATTGATGCCCTAAAAAGCTCTTACACACTGTCCCTCCAGGACAGGAGATGCTTAGTTTACTTGTGTAGCCTTTATTGTATTTTTGTATTTGCTAAATATTTAGGTTTTGTTCTGTTGTGCTGCTTTGGGAGAAATTTTATGATACTAAATAATTTTAAAAAGAGGGCACAAGTTTGAATTCAGACGTAAAGTCGGTCATTTCTAAATCTCTCATCAATTATGGGAGTCAAAACTTCAAATTACCTATAATACAGCTCTTTACAAAAATATGCGGTACATAACCAATCTAAAAAGAGGCAAAGTAATTTTGTAATGGTATTTTAGCTATTTATATCCAGCACAAAGTACGAAACCGCAGTCGGGGGCGTCATTCAGTTGACTGAAATTGCAACTTTAAGAGACGTAGGGAGCATAAGTTCTTGCTTTGCGATTTCTCGACATTTGTCAAAATTCGGTTGTTCAGTTAGGCCTATTTGAGCAAGTGGAGGTACTCTTTCTTCATTTGGTGTTACGCTAGTTAGGCCAATGCATAAAGGTGACAAAGTGCTTTAAAGTAGGAAGATGTTGCTTTCGTTTATTTAATTGGAAAAATGTTCCGATATTAAAATTTCGTTCACTCGCCGTAAGTAGTCTTGTCCCTTGGTGATAAAGAGGGGCCTTATACACTGCCCGTCCAAAAAAATAAAATAAACAGCGGCCGTTTGGATTTAAATTCGCAAATACTCAAGACCCTATGATAAAATCATTATTGCATTGATGAATATGTTCCAGCTGGCAATAATTATTTTATTCCTGGCTGATTTAGTGCATAACTTCTCATTTATTGAGCAATAATGGCGGAAGACGCATCTCATGGTCGTTGAGATGATGTTACCATGTTTCTAGAGGGGCAAATAATCAATCAGCATCAAGCAAAGGAAAACGGCTAAGGAGATGGCTGAAATCATTTGACCTGGGTCATGAAGAGTTCAACAGTTTATTAAAACCTATGGAAGCATAGTGGTGAACTATCAACTTGGTGGAAGAAACGAGTTGGAGAAAAATGACTGATCCTGATTGGGAATCACGAAAACGCAAGGTGAAGTCTCATCATTGGAAAATAAAAAATAAAAAAACAACTCATGGCTATATTTAATTATGATTGTTGGAGCATTTTCACATGCACGATGCAACAAGAACTTGGAGGATTGGGACTAGACAACTGCGTGGCCACAGGGAAACCATTTGTTAGTGGGGCTTATTAGGAAAAATGACTTTAATTTGCTAGGGAGCTTAAAGATTGGACTGAGGAAATATACGTTGTAGAAAAAGGTCATGTGGTCCTATAAATCCGGATTTACCTCATTCCAGTGTGATGGGCACGTCAAGGTAAGCAAGGAAGCCCACTGTTCACCCATCATGCAAAGTGCTCACTGCACAAGCCTCTGGAGGCAGTGTTATGATCGGGGGTTGCTTCAAATGGTCAGGTCTAGGCTCAGCACTGTTCTGCAGCAATAAAATGTATTCAGCGGACAACCTGAATGTACTGAATGACCAATAACCAATAACCCATCAATGGAGTTTTTAATCCCTGATGGTACAGGAAGGGGAGACCGAGTCTAGTTGTTACACGTCCATGTTGTTACATTCTGAATAGTTCCGATAATAAAACACAGATGGCGCTCTAATTTTTCCTGCTGCTCCGCGAAGGTGACCCGCGTCTTTACGTGACAGAAGGACGTCGTCGAAAAGTCGCAAGTTAGTGTTTCAGAAAAATGCTCGAAAAAGTAACTTTCTTGGTGTTTGGGAGATTTCGATTCACATCAAGTGTAATTGATACATACCCGAGATTTTCTGGATTATGAGAGAGTAAGACATTAGCCACTGTGTCATGACACACCCATGTAAAGATTGCACTGGAACATTTCAAAATGTCGGGACAATAGCGAAGGGTTGCTGATGGACTAGTTTATACACCCAAGTTGTTACAGTAAGAACTTGCCCCAAAACCTGTAACAACTAGGGCAAGATCAAATTACCTCACTGAATGACTTTCTACCTTTCGTATTTCAGAAAGATGCCTTGAAATTACAAACGAATAACAGAACGTGGCAATGCCATTAGAGAATGACTCAAGAGGTTCCTTACTGTGGCCTTGTGGGATGATAGTAGTAAAGCATCCCCCTTAACTTGCGTACTTAAGTGGGAAACACGTCTCACTTAAGCACTTAAGCAAATTCTTAGTGTAACAAAATGCCCCACAACCTGCAACAAACTTCCCCTCCTGTAACAAACAATCCCATATATGGGGTAGTTTGTTATAGGTAACAGGGGTCTAGTTTTTCCTCACCAGCACTATGCATGCACAGAATATAGGGGTTGCTGCAGATCAGTCATGTAGTCTAATAAACTTTCTGTCTTTACAGTGCATATTGATAACAAAAACCTGATCATGTCAATTCTACAGCCGTTAAAAGAAAAAGTGTAACATCTAGACCCGGTCTCATAGGCTATTCCAGGATGACAATGGCAAGATTCATGGGCTCAAATTCTGAGTGTGGTTCATCGAGCATGAGGAATCATTTTCACACATGACTTTAACCAATTTAAAGTCTTTGGGATGAGCTGGAAACGGCTTACCGGAGTGGTTTGACTCGCCCAACGTCAAAACAGTAGCCTATCTCGGCCAAAAATGAATGCAAAATTTGGTCGGAAATTAACGTTGTGACATTGTATAAGATTGTCGAAACAATACCGCGACGAACAAGCGCTGTGATCAAAGCTTAAGGTTGCTCAAAAAATGTTATAGTGTGCGACTTGTTTTTTTTTTTTTTTGAACGACCAGTGCATATTGAGGCTGGTGTCTTTGGCATTTAAAACCGCCTTTGGCAGAGAGGTCTTTGTAATCACACTTGCAGTGTGTTGTTTTTAATTTTCTCTCTTATTTGAAACCCTTATTATGGAGGGATTTGCTGAAATATTTCCTGAAGGGGCAAATATTCGGGACATTTTGCATTTCAAAATGAGTTCTTCAGGCCTTGTCCGAGAGTGACATTCAATCCCGCTTTTAATAAACTTGGTTATGGTCTGATAGGCCTACGATATTTTCATCTGCAATAAATTAATACATTCATAAATAAATGTTTTTCTTTGTTGGAACTGTCCATAACATTAATCTCAAATTATGCGCGCGTGGTTTCATGGTCAGCTGTGGCTGCCTACAGTGGCGTCTTGGCGTGGTAACCTTGACAACTGCCAAAGTCACGCCGAACCTGTGCGCGCAATCAGGGCTATCTGCGTAAACTCGTGGTTTTCTCGGGGACGGACATTTGCTCAAATTGAAGATTAACCGACAATCCACTATAATCGCATTAATCCCAGTCTTAACGTTTTCGTAGACTTACATACGATTGGTGGAAAGAAGTCTAAAATTCAAATGGTTAAACGCTAAAAACTAATTCATAGTAGAACAGAGGATTAGAGATATTAATGACAGATGTTGAGTCTGACACCAGTGGCTATCTGCATGATCATACGTGCACAACACGAAGACAAAATCTTATATTCGCTAGTATACAGGGGCATTTTCCCACGTGCTAATCTGGTACCTCTACCTGGCTGAGAGGAAATATTTCGGGATAGGAGGGTAGCCCTCACGACCAAGCTGCTCTCCTCTATAATTTTTTAAGAAACATTTTCCTGCCAGGCAATATAATAATTTTGCTTAAGACCACCGCCTTCATTTCTTCTAATGCCTTCCAGCCAGTCGTGCAGCTAGCCATTCAGGGAAGCGAGTAATTATCTAAAGCCCGAGTTTTATTCTCTCTCCTTTATCCTTGTGTAACCTCACATTCGATAGTTTTAAGGGGAAACCGGGAAAGCGAGAACGGACGGCACTGAACACGAGCCAGTTGCAGCGCCAGCGTTAAGTACTAGCTTGCATAAATTGTGTTAACTAAAGGCGCATTACTAGCTAGTAACTAGTTCTGTTGAAAATTATGGGATGGATTGCCATGGCAACAGACCAGACGTCACTTTCTGGGCATGTGTGTTCCATTTTTGTCTCTATTTTATTTTCAGACTGGAGGATTTGGATAGGGCAGAGCAAGGATACAATAAAGAAGCATTTTTGCTTCTTGAATAGCGAGGGTAGCCATCTTTCCTGGAAAAAAAAAAACATAGGCAATCTGTTCCAGAAAATATAAAGCCAATTCTATGCAGACCTTCAAAGAGACGGTGGTATTCTGAGGGTTAACTTTCTATACTATTCCAGCAACAGAGGGAGTGCGAATTCGCAAAGGACGGCGTATGCGGTAAAGATGCCAGGGTCGCTAAGCAATGAGGACGAGGGACAGGACGACATGGATTTTGAAGACGAAATACCAGGTGAGAGAGGAGTTCTGTGCAAGGGGAGGTGTATCCCCGGCTCCCCCCGACAGATTTGATCCAGCGCTGCGCGGAGTATAATGCGGAAAAAAGGGCTCGCCCTGCGCAACTGTAGACTTGCGAAGAGGGAGAGGTGGGATGAAAGGAGAGAGCGGAGAAATGACTGCCGCTGCTCCCAATTTTCGGGCATGATTGACCCCAAAGTGTGCGTTATTGTATCGGCGCCTTCGGTATTCAGTGTTTTCGTTTAACTTGACTTCGTGTTAAAATGAGCTTGACCGTACAAATCGAATGGGGCGATGTTTTCTGTTGGCAGGGGTATCAACACGAGGTTGTGCTACCAGATGATTTGGAGGTTTGTGGTTGAAGTTGTGGAAATGACACATTTGACAGCGAGAAAGAGAGTGCGGTTTTGTACTTGAAATGTACAGTCCTTTCCAAAACTGTAATTTATGTACTAATACTGCGGGTCGGGATGCTTAAATCATTTACATTGCCTACCTGTGTGTTTTGGGTACCAATGAAGCAGTTTACATCGAACCACTAATTTGCTTGGAAACAGTTGTAGTGTACATTGAATCTTGTAGGCTACTGGTTTGTTCAAGTTTGTTTTCATTGAAATTATTCCACTGCTTTGTGCAGGTTTTCAAAATTTCATTTAAAAATCCCCCCAAACCTATGCTTTTAATGCAGCACAGGGGCATTGAATATTTATGTAGCCATATTGCAATAAATAACCCCTCATTGCTTTATAGACGCAGTGCCTCATGTGAGAAACTATTCCGGATTGTCGTTACAAACTCGCAAAAATACTTGTTACTTGGTTACACTTTAAACTACTGTCACATGTTTCTTGGGCTGAACTTGACTGAGCAGGCAATGTTTATTTTATATCAGTTACACCTAATAATTGTCCGTGAAAAGGATTGGAATTTAGTCAACCAATGTCACCAACGTGCACCCAGAGTTGAGCCTGCTGGTAGAGTCGTTCTAAAGTTTAAATTTTACCTTGACTTTTGGAGGCTTTTGCGAGACAACATAATTGCTGAGCATTGACCGTAAATAAATCTGGGAGAGATTATATTATTTGAAATAGTAAAAAATTTAATTTATGGAAACACGTATGCCCGCCCTACAAAGGAAAATAAAATATCATGACCCGCAGATCTTTCATGGTAGATATTTTCTCTCCTTGCGGTATCATCTTGTATTGAGCCCATAAGATTGACAGAATAACTTTTATATTTTCAAATAATTAAGCTGGTGCTTAATCTTTTTATATTTAGTTTAGTTTTTTTTTTTTTTTTTTTTTCATTTCAGTGTTTATATTCCAAAACCCATTGTACAAACTACAAAGCAAATAATATGCTTAACTATTAATACAGATTCCATGGTCAACATGGAAGTGGGAAATAATCTTGTATTACCTGCAGTTTTCCTAATAATAATATAAATACGGACGGCCTTCCATTTTGAGTTCTCCGTTTTTTTCTTTTCACAAACCACATAACAAATTAGTGACACACTCTGAAATGTGATCATTTCCAACTACAATCATCTTAACATAAATATTACTGAGCAAGCTGGTATGTCTTATAATTTATCTTGATACATTTTTTGAATAGTATTTGAATACTGAATAGTATTTGAGCAACATTTTATGTCATTATTCAGAGAATTCTGCAGTTTCAGGCCATGTACAGAAATACACATCTGATTTGATGTTGCACATGCATACATACTTTTGAAATTTGATTTTCTTCTATGATCCTCATCATTTGCTCTTAATATAAACAACTTATGTAGATTTTCAGGCAATTGTCCATTTCTGGCTTAATACGTGACAAAGAATGTTTTTAAATCAACTTTTCAAGTGACATGCCTTTTGGGAAAGGACTGATGGACTGCTAGATATTGTGAATATATTGTTTACCTATGAAATGAGCGGTCTAAGGTATCTCGGGGCTGATGGCAAACTATGCTAGACTCCAAAAGAAATGGGACAGCTGACTTAATAGTTACATGCTCTGAGATTGATTTACTGAATCCTTTAGCACAGGCAAGCCCTTTCAGCATGAGCAAAGCTAATAACACTACCAGTGACTGGTGCAAAACCAATCCCATTTCCACTAATTGGTAGTGTTTTTTGTTTTCAATGTGCTAAAATGATTTTTGCGCATACTAATAATTGGTAAATCAAGCCCTCTGTCCAAGAAATCTGCGCATGGCAGCGCAGGATGGCTTCCGAGTCTGCTTGTGAATCGGGGTCTTTTTGTCAGTGTCATTTATTGGCTGTTGTGCCAGGCTTATCAATCTTGGGGGCAGAAATTGCTGGCGGTACTGTCAGAGTCTCTGTCAGTGTCAGAGTGAAGCTGCTATGATGGAATGTCTTACGGTCAAAACCCTGGAACAGTTCCTTCTCTTTTATTTCTCTACCTCTGTGCTGTTGAACCCCGAAAAAATCAAAGTCTATTTTTTTTATTATTCTCAAGATGGTGGCTTGCTTTGCCTAAATTGATGCCAGTTTAGAAGGAGGCAAAGAGAAGAATCTGCATTGATTCTTTCAGCACCACTGCCCTCGTATTTGCATGTTGTTTTTCAGTTTTTATTGCCGCTGAGGTTCTGGCTTAATTGAAGGTCTGAAGAAGAAATATTACAGGCCCGTAGTGTAATTTCGCTGAGCGGATCGGAGCTGCTCGGAGGAGGGGCTGAAATCTAGTCTGGTGATCCTTGTGCTGATCTTTGTTCTGTTGTCAAGGTTACTGTGATGCTGCCTTGTAGTGTGCTCCCGTGCGTGTGTGTGTGTGTGTGTGTGTGTCTCTTTTAGTCCTTTTGTTTGATCCTTGATTGCCACTGCACACGTCACCATTTTGATCACATACAGAACTATAGAATTTGATGGTTGGTTTCAGCTGCACTTAATCTAACATTATTCATGTAGAAATATAAATGTATTTATACCGGGTCATTGGCATTGTGTCTTGTTGAGTGCATCATGTGGTGAATCAGGACAATATGATCATAGATTTGAAATTATGTCATGCTGATTAACCTTGGAAAAATATGACATTTCTGAGGGATCTTACAATCAGGGAGAGTTTAATTTTCTGGGCCTAACACTAGTCAAAATTTGGGTCATGTATTTATTGCAAGTCTTACAGTAGAACTGAGTCTGAACCGCATAGAGTGAACAAGGCTTACTTAAAGGGGACCTATTATGCTGGTTTTATTACCAAGTTATAATAGTCTTGGATGTCCACAATGGAGGTTTATAAAATTTTCTGCAAAAAAAAAAAAAAAAATTTCATGATTTTGAGGCAATTTGATTCCTGTCATTCCTATCCTTTTGAAAAACAGGGTGCACTGAGTTAGCCTGACTCCGCCAGCCTTCGTACTTCTGCTTAATTTCATTTCGCTTCATTACTCAGTCTGGTCACTCGGAGCTCTGCCTCGTTTACCACAGCAGAAAACACGCCGGACCAACCAACGAACAGAAGGCGTGGCCGAGAGCCATGATGTAGCAGCTGCGCCGAATTTGAAATCGTAGTCTCCGAAATCAACAATGGCCACGGACGTAGATACACGGGAGGCCATTCGCTCTGTCGTGGAGAAAATCCCTGGTATCAGCGACTTATGGCCACATTAAGATGAATGTTTGGTTAGTTTTTTGAATGGAAATGATGTTGTAGCGCTACACTCCACAGGTTTCGAGAAAAGTTGTCACATCTACTTAATATCCATCATGAAACATATGAAATAGGCACTCTGTTCATCTCTGTGAGAGAGCCGAACCACCTCAGCTAGCTTGTAGCTCGTAGTGTTATATTGCTTGCGAATTTCACACTATTTAAATTAGCAGCGAACTTTTTAAAAGCCATGTTTTTGTTCATGTCAGACCTCTTCGCTGTTTCAGTGTTATTTTGTCATTATCCATGAATGAAATGGCTGCCTGAGTCAGCCAAACGCTTAGAGCCAAACTGTGTCACTATAAAGTTAGATAGCGAGCTCGGTATGATGTTAGCGCAAGTATGGTTAACGGTTCAGTTTTTGTGTCAACGCAGATTTCGTCCTAATGTAAATAATGCGTTATTCTCGCTGATTCTGCCGTTGGTTTCGGGTCTCTTACATTTTTTTTTTTTTTTTTTAATAGCAGCAGTATCGGCAGGAAAAACTATAGCTGAACAGTTTGTTTCATGTAAGGAGAACAGAAAGAGCACCTTTGGTTCTTTTAAGTGAATGAGTGAAGGCTAAAATTTGGTAGATGGGCATATGTATGGGCACAGTATTAACTTTTATGTACTGATCAGTTTGTTCTCGCTGCATTCCTGGTATGAAGGACTGTGTTTACAGCGGAAGTACTAGGCGGCTGAGTCGGCGCATAACATACATCATCGCCAAACGTTAATGATTAGTTTATGGGTACGCCAATGATTTTAAACTTCAGACAAGCGCCCACCCACCAGGAAGTAAACACTTGTCAATGACGACTGTCCAGACTCTCTACGAAGCAAAGCGAAGTAGCAGAATCTGGTTTTACCAGGCTAGCACTGAGCAGGCTTTCTCTATGAAATGAGCTCTGTCCTGATTGGCCAGCGAACAGATCCAGTGGCCTTGTGTGTCAATGGAGAGTGAAAAGCCCTTGCTACTGGCAAGCCTCTGAATTAGAAGCTAGGTAGCTTTTAAACTACACAATGAGTTCAGAAAGGTAACATCAATGGGATAAACAAGGATGGTAGTAACATTCTCAAAGAAATTTGATATATGCAGTCACCATAACAGTATAACCACACAAGGCAATCATTCTCTAAGATTGATCTGTGGCTAGCATCTATGTAGTAGCAACTGTTTGCTCACATTTAATTTTCTGGGAATGGCTGCACTATTCTCCCGAACTGAATTCACCATCCTATTAGTTACAATCAGTGTGTCTCCTGTATTGCCTCTGGCTAAACAAGACTCGCTAGGTCAAAACCTAGCAACAGCTATATGGCTGGACCTTTATTATTATCATGATCGCAATGCTAATTTCTGCTGGCGCCTTATTGGCAATTCCCATTAAATTTTAGCAATGAGCTAACTGCGTCACTGTGCAACTCAGTCAGTGAGTAATGGACAATTGCTTTTGTACTTGCAACGGTTTTTAAATTCACAGTCAACTGAGTAGCTTGCTTGCTAGCAATCTAGCAAATAAGTTACATTATGATTATGGAAAGGTACTGTATGCGTACTAGCTAGCTAAGTAACGTTGACTTCACTTAGAAATGAGAATATCACTCAGCTAGCTCGCTATAGCAACATCTTAGCCATTCCAATTGAACTAACTTTACACTTGGAATTTAGTTTGGCTAAATATTAAAAGAAATTGGAAACACTTACCTAGCTAGCAAGCTTCAGATTCTCGATATTAATAAGTCAAAACCACTGCTTTGTATCTTATGAAAAGCACCATAGGTTCTCTTTTAATATAAATGGTGTTGCTTGTCCTACCTCGCACTGACCCAGGTAAGTTTACAGCAGTCAGATGAAAAGTGGATAGCACACACATATGTTTTTGAGGCTGGGATGATGCCATTAAAAATATATCCATTTTGCTGTTCTCTTCTGTGATCTCTGCTGGCTTTAGCAGCGAGCCACAGAGCCATTCCCGTGCTTTGCTCTTCGCCGTGAGTGGAGATATTCAGATGAGGGGCGGAATAATTCTCACAAGCCTGCATGTGACATAGGAAGGGAAGCAGAATCTGAATAGCTTGCCGAATGCTATGTTTTATGAATAGGCATCCCACAAAAAATGACTGGGTTGTTTTACTTCACAGTTAGTGGGTTGGTAAGCACTCCAGATACCGGAATGCAGTGCGCATGAACTGAAAAAGAGACTTGAAACAGGATTTCTGTGGAATGTGGTGATGTCCGTAAGTATATAGACAATAGAAATTTACAGGGCTGTAACTCCAATGAGGTTCACCAGAAATGCATGGAAGTAGCCCTCAAATTAAAGGCGACAGTGAGCATGTGTCTATTCCTATTGATTGAATGGTGCTGTCATTATGGCCTTTTCTGTCAAGATACTTTCAGACTGCACTTTACGGCAAGTCTTCATGCTCAAACAACCATACTGGCTGTTATTACCTATAGTCTGATGTGACTCATGGGGCTGTTTTGTCAATTACCGCAAGTAATAGCGGCACTACGTCTTCCGATACAAAGGAAAACATGGTGGCTTCAGGTTGGGGTTTACTAAAAGATAGGGTTCTGGGTTGGGGTTAGGCAATCATAGTTTTTAAAGACAGTTGTGACTCGCAGTTGCAAATGTTAAACTCGCAGTTGGTCCCAACCACCCCCTGGTCCCTTCATGGAATTTATTACAGTAGAAGGACGTCATCCGATTCCCCTCTTTACTTTTCAGTCACTTAAATGTTAAAATAGGTAATTTTGGGTGCTTGCATTTATGACCGATTCAATTGATTTCCTTGTCAGGACTGGCTAACACTTTGTTTTTGGAAATGGATAAGTGCTGTTTCCCAGTATGTGAAGAGTGAAAGGGGAACAGTGCCCACTTGTAGCAGGAGGTCTAGAAGGGATGGGTGTATGAGCTTATTTAGGGAAGACTCCATATTGGCTGGAGAGGGTTATGCAGCAGGCAGGAAAGGGATATGGGGGGTGTATATTTGTGATGGAGACTAAGAGATGACATATGGATACGGTCAACAAAGGACCAGCGCTGTAATAGAACTTGAGGGAGTGTAAAATTGGAGGAGCAAAAAAAAAAAAAAAAAAAAAAAAGGTTGGGACATGCATTACTTTCATCAATGCAATTGGAGACGCCATGGCGGGAGTAGAGAATGGTTTGGGAATAGGTTTAGGAACTGAAGTGGAGCTACTGGGTAGGTTTGACACTGAAGAAAGGAGAGGAAGCTGAGCACACAGAACTACTTCAGGAGGTCTGGTTGTGTTCAGGGCGATGAGCCAGACAGGAGATGCAGTATAACGCAACTGAGCCACCCCGGCATCAGGAAGCCACGGATTAGCAAGGGGCATGAAAAAATGAATGGAGTGATTGACACATCTGTTCGAGTAATCTGCTGATCAATTAAGAAGAAAAAGATCACAAGAAGACCTGGAAGTTTGATTCTAGTAAATAAGGATGGGGAAAAGATAGAGGCTGCACTTCATACTATGTGGTTAATCCCTACAGCCTACACCCTGTGAAGTCACTTACCCTCGTTGTGAAAACTCTGACGGGCAGCAGGAAACAGGGTTCTGAAGAAGCGGTCGTCTGAATGCCCTTCAACATATTTCGGGGCTGCTGCTTTCTGTTTAAGCAAGTGTAAACAAAGGCAGCCTGTTCACGGGAGAACTGCTTTCACTTGCCATTCATCAGTTTCGCAGTAGTTTTATAACCAACCGCATAGCTTTCAAAACACAACAAATTGCCTTGGATGAAAAATAAGAAACGTCTGCAGCCATATTACTAGCGTGCCAGTCGACTGTAGTAAGCCAGCAAGCTTTCTGTGTGCTAACTATTAGCCATCCTTGCTGTCATTTTTTTTGAATGACATCGAGTCACACACGTTACCAGGCTCGGGTCGTTACATAGCATTGTGGGAGTAAAGAGACATCGCCTGCTCACTTCGGAAATGACCGTTTTGTAGGGCCCTTTAAAGGGATGAGATTTACACATTTTGGATTTGAATGCCCTTCAATATGACTTTGGTGGGCAAGGCCCACTGTATAGTCACTTCAAAGTGAACAACCCTAGCTTTTAAAATACAGCCAGAGAAGTATCGGTCAGAGAATTGAGCACAGAGATGTCCTTTTCCTAAAGACTGGTCTTGTTTCTCAGACACAAAAAGATATTTCTGAAACTTCATCTCATTGGTTGCTGTTTTTTTTTTTTTAAATGTTGTGTTGTGATGTAAGAATTATTCTCTTAACTCCAGGTCTGTGCTCATGTGCGTGAGTATTGGCGCTGCAGAATCTTGCTTGGGTCGACGACCGTTCAAACCACCAGCGATCACCATATCGTCAGCTGGCTACTCTGTTTAAAGCATCAGATGCACTCATTAAACGCACATTACATTATGAGCAGGGCGTCTCGCTTCAGCACTCTTGATTCCGACTCATTTATGCGCGGACTTCAGCGAGTACAAAACGTACTGCAGACTGTGGTAATGGGCATCAGGACTTGCTGAAGGCTCAGAGGTGAAGTGTACTGGAATGATTAATAGTTTGCTGTAGCATAACCTACATATCTCAACCGGAGCCAAATTAATGCTGTCTGTTTCACCTGTGATATGAGAATAAAATAAGCACCTTATGCAAGGGGGGTGTGAAATTTTGGAAATGCATAAGTAAGGTCCGGAAATAGTCCTTGAAGGTAATTATTTTCAAATCTGAACAAATTAATTGCTGAAATGACTGAAATATCTTGTGTAATGGTAGATTGCAATCCAGTTAAACAGAGTCTTGTGTAATTTAATATTCTGGCTACACGCTTGCTTTAAAGACAATAGATATATGATGTGTACGTGTGTGTGTGCGTGTGTCTGTGTGTGTGCGCACACATTCATGTGTGTATGTTTGCGTGTGTGAGTTTTACTTAATTTTTCATATTAATTTAAAAAAATCCTGGCTGTAGTTTTAGCTGGCTGGCCAAATCAGATCTTGACAATGTGAGGTGGCTGAGTATCGGGAAATTGTGGAGAAACCTTTTTTTCTATTTACACTGTATTGGAAAAAATAGCAGCACTGTGGGTATAATATCACTGTTCCTCAGCTCTAAGTTTGTGGTTTTGAAGTACAGGGGAGGACATGGAGCTTCCTGTTTGAAGTTTGCTTGTTTGGGCGATTTTCTCCTGGTACACAGCTCTCCTCCCATAATCCAAGGATAAGCGTGATGATAGGCCAGTTGGAGGATTTCATGCCAACCCCTGGCCTATAATCACTTAATTAGTCAAACCATTAAGGAGATCTAACATCTTGGCTGCATTTATTGAAAAGCTCTCGAATGACTAACTTGACAGTTCTTGTGTTCCTAAAGCCACACTTGTGTGCAATCAGTTCTCTCATTTACTAAGGGCAATTGGAGGAAACAAAAACTTGCATACACACCAGGCCACCTGGACCAGAATTGTCTGTCCCTGGTTTAGGTTGTATTCAAGTACCCGGTGCCAATGCGAGTAGAGTAGAGCCGGTACCACATAGTGGAAAAGAGCAATTACAGTACCTTTCACCTGTTGCATAGCAGTGATAGGCTCCTACCACCACCCCAATAAAACTTGTTGTTAAGGGGGTTAATTTGGAGAGTAAATGCTTTTGTCATTAGAAACAAACTGTCAGTTTTATTTTCGATGCACCAATCTAACTTCCTCAGTCCCCATACCGATATTTGGGCTTTGGGTGTCGGCCGATACCGAGTACTTGTCTGATACCAGTGTTTAAAGCCGTATGCCTCACTGTGTGGAAGAGACCGGGATCATTCTGTTATATGTAAAACAAAGTCAGGCTTGATTTAATGGTATCTGATACCAAAATTGGTCCATTGTCACAGATACCAATCCAGCTATTTGTGACAGTATTGGACAGATGTCGATATCGGTATCTGTGCGTCTCGGATTTTTATTGCCATTCCCCCACCATCAGTGTGCATTTTATTCTTAGAGTAACGAATGTCACATTTTATAATGGTTTGATGAACAATGGTAGTTTAGCGATCAATAGGAATGAGATGGCAATTCGTAAGCGTATACCTCAGTGCTGGATAAGGCTGAACAATGAGGAAGACTGAGGTGTCAACCCGACTCCCAATGTTACGGACTAAACTTGTAAAACTAACTCAACTGAAATTGCTTATTTAGTAGGCACATACCACCCTACTAATGCTGGTGGGCATTCATTGTAAAAACCCAATTCCAATGAAGTTGGGACACGTGAATAAAAACAAAATGCAATGATTTGCAAATCTTTTTCAACCTATGTTCAATTGAGTACACTACAAAGACAAGATATGTAATGTTCAAACTGATGAACTTTATTTATTTATTTTTTTAAATATTCACTCATTTTGAATTTGATGCCTGTAACACGTTCCAAAAAAGCTGGGGCAGGGGCAATAAAAGACTGGGAAAGTTGAGGAATGCTCAAAAAACACCTGTTTGGAACATTCAACAGGTTCACTGGAAACAGATGACTGTCATGATTAGGTAAAAAAGGAGTATCCCCGAAAGGCTCAGTCGTTCACAAGCAAGGATGGGGCGAGGTTCACCACTTTGTGAACAGCTGCGTGAGCAAATAGTCCAACAGTTTAAGAACGTGTCTCAATGTGCATTTGCAAGGAATTTAGGGATTTCATCATCTACAGTCCATAATATCATCAAAAGATTCAGAGAATCTGGAGAAATCTCCTCACATAAGCGGCAAGGCCTAAAACCAACATTGCATGCCTGTGACCGTCGATCCCTTAGGCGACATCAGGGGTGTAAAGTCCGGGTTCAGAAAGTAAAAATCCTCCCCAGAACTTTATTCCAACCACCTGGATTTACTTCAGACAGGAGATAGAGCCAATATGAGTGATCAGCTCATTCTGTGGGAGGGAGAAAAACTTGGCAGGACTTTTACTTTCTGACCCCTGGATTTTACACCTCTGGGCGGCACTGAATTAAAAACGGACATCATTCTGTAAAGTATATTACCATGTGGGCTCAGGACCACTTTGGAAAACCATTGCCAGTTAACACAGTTCGTCACTACATCTACAAGTGCAAGTTTAAACTCTACCAGACAAAGCGAAAGCTATATATCAACAACACCCAGAAATGCTGCTGGCTTCTCTGGGCCCGAGCTCATCTGAGATGGACTGATGCAAAGTGGAAAATTGTGCTGTTGCCTGACGAGTCCACATTTAAAATTGTTTTTGGAAATCGTGGACGTCGTGTCCTCCGGGCCAAAGAGGAAAAGGACAATCCAGTTTGTTATCAGTGCTAAGTTCAAAAGCCAGCATCTGTGATGGTATGGGGATGTGTTAATGCCCATTGCATGGGTAACCTGCACATCTGTGAAGGCACCATTAATGCTGAAAAGTACATACAGGATTTGGAGCAATATATGCTGCCATCCAACCAACGTCTTTTTCAGGGACGTCCCTGCTTATTTCAGCAAGGCAATACCAAGCCACATTCTGCACGTGTTACAACAACGCGGCTTCGTATTAAAACAGTGTGGGTAATAGATTGGCCTGCTGCAGTCCAGACCTGTCTCCCATTGAAAATGTGTGGCGCATTATAAAGCGCAAAATACGACAACGGAGACCCCGGACTGTTGAGCAACTGAAGTCGTACATCAAGCAAGAATGGGAAAGAATTTCACCTAAAAAGCCTCTACAGTTAGTGTCCTCAGTTCCCAATTGCTTATTGAGTGTTGTTGAAAGGAAAGGGGATGTAACACAGTGGTTAACATGCCCCTGTCCCAGCTTTTTTGGAACGTGTTGCAGGCATCAAGTTCAAAATGAGTGAATATTTCCCCAAAAAAAATTAAGCTTATCAGTTTGAACATTATATCTTGTCTTAGTAGTGTACTCAATTGAATATAGGTCAAAAAGGATTTGCAAATCATTGTATTCAGCTTTTATTCAGGGCAATTCCGTGAGTAACGGACTGACATTTCAGAGAAAAATAATGGAATTTTATCCTCCACACGGTTTACAGGCATTGGAAAATGCAGCTATTCTGTGAGTTTAGAAAGGGGTGGAGGGAGTTATTCATCCACAACCATGATAATAAAGGTTTGTCCCATCAAGTCATTTTTTATTGGTGAAAATTCCATCAGTAACGGACTGACCCAGAAATACTAAAATTTAAACAGCAACATTTTCAGTTCCAAAATTTTCTGAAGTCGATTACATAGTGGACAAATATTCGTTACCAAGGCATGTATGGGTATTGTCTCTATAACATAAACATTTCTGATTGCATCTGGCTGCTTTGATCTTGTTTTCAGCTTTGAAAGCAGTCAGCTTTGTTGTCAGCTTTTGGTTTGGTAACGGACTGACTTCCAGTGGTAACTGACTGACATCTCTGAAAATGACTATGAAATGACACTTAATTTTCATCAAATTACATTCTTTTATTTCATAACATGTTAAAACAAGACAAGATACACACAAACAGAATTTTTTTGGACACTACGTATGCATAAGAGTCATCAGTTTTGCTCGATCAGGATGTCTGGCATTGATAAATTGAAATGTCCTTAGTGACTGGCCAAATCGCAACAATTATTAAATCTTAAACAATAACATTAAAAACAACATGAAACAACATTCATGAATTAACACGTGTGGGAGACAGTGGGATTGCAACATGTCCTTAAAGTAATTTAGGCCTACATGTATATTCAGACTGCCTTCTCATCATAGCTTCAAGTAGATTTTGCTTTACCTTTTAGCTTTTTTAATTCGGTAGGCCTTCTTCAAATCTCTTATTTGAGCTATTGTGAATGGGCCAAGAGCACCTTTAAACTAGAGATGGAAGAAATGGCAAACAGCATGAAAAACCACCTAACGCTCCATTAGCCTGGACTTATGATAGTTAAATTAGCATGCTTCACAAAAGTGCCATGCACGATAAAATAAAAATGTATAAACACCAAAGTAACCATCGAAGCAATAATGAACAAAATCTTTAACTGCTACAAAGAAGTATCTTTGCCTTTAGCATTTTACTGTGTTTTACAAAACCACTGAAGTGCACTTGTTTCATCTTACCTCTCCACAGCAGAGCTCAATACTGAGGAGAATACCGCGAATTTGGAGGAAGTTACGTCGCCAAAATGTCAAAGATCAAACAGCATTAATATAAAAATTCAACTGAACTAAAGAAGACTCCTCAAAACAGTATATGCATAGATAAGAGGAAAAGAATAATAATATGCAAACAGAAATTGATTTTTGGTGAAATGTAACATTGCATGTTCACACAGGTTACACTTAAGAACAAAACCTGAATGATAAAGACATTGAATTTTTTTTTTCTCTCTGAAATTTTTACAGAGGTCTGAGATTGCTAGTTACGGCTATGATGATGGGTCGGATATGCCGAACTGAATATGAGCATGCTTCCTCACAGGCACTGGTTGCCTTGATCTGAGAGAATGTTGCATTACTAGTTTTGATTATGACATTGTCATCATCCTCATGGTCTACCGGGGTAGGTCAAGTGGGATAATGCTTGTATTAAATAGTGGCAGGACCCTGAAGTGACTGACGGGCATGTTAAATCGCGCCCGTGAGCGTGAGGAGGACTTGATGGGCATTTATGGGCACCGGCACAATCGCGCCCATCTCTTTTGACATCTTGTGGCAGATACCTGAATTAAATACTGTGGCTTTTGTATGTTCGAAAAGTGAGAACCTGTTATATCTAGCATGTCAGTCCATTACTGTCAGTCCGTTACTGAAAATCTGTCAGTCTGTTACCAAGATACATCAATAATGCAGCTTAGAAAGTGAAATTAATTGTGGTATTCAGATTTGGTGAAGGAAACAGACGATTAATATCAAAGTTTGCTAAATTTCTTTGAATCCTATCAATCAGTGCGAAACATTCCATTGCAACATGGTAACGGACTGACATATGGTAGCGCACTAATTTTCACACCGCAGTTGTGAAAACCTTGCGGCAATGATTCTATTATTCTACATATGACCACCCAAAAGAACCAAAATTACTAGAATATACTTGTAATAATCATCTTGTCCATGTATACTGGAAAATATGACAAAGAATACACAATGGGCAAAAAGTTGAAAAAATCTGGACTCGGAATGAAGGGGTTAATTTCTCAGAATTTTACTGAAAACCAAGTTCTGCTCTAACTAGAATCACTTGAATTCATAAATGCAACACAATTCCCTCCTAAATAATACATCTTTCAACCATGTAGCATCAATTTGAAAAAAATCACTTGAGGGTGAAATTTTCACAGAATTGCCCTTGACGTTTTACACAACGTCCCAACCTCATTTGAATTGGGGTTTGTAGTTGGCAGAGTTGTTTGACTCAATCCGGGGTGGAACTCATGGCCAGGTCTGCTGTTGTAGTCATTTCATTTATGTTTGATTAACAAGTCTAGGGGCATTGTGAGCTGCATGCAGGCTTTCAAATGATTTGTTAGATTCCCTTCTTGTAGCATTTTTTGTAGCTATAATTTCCTTACGGGAGGACGCTACTACATTCCCTTGTTTGTTGATGTGTTTACTTCTTCAAACAAACTTTTCTGACACGTCTTGTCTTCTTGGCATGATGCTGTAATTCCCTGCAGGCACTTGGCCACTGTTGATATATACGTTAAAGCAACACTAAGTAACTTTTCAACCTTCATATAATATTTTCAGAACTTTTGTGATGGTACATCGACTTACAACAGGTCGAATGACACCTCTGTCATGGCCCGAGGGCGTCTGTATCACTTTCACTGGCACTATGCAGTTTCGAGGTGGATGGTAGGAACCCCTCCACACAAAAAACTACAAATGTGCTGACTGCTTTACGGCATACGTCACTTCCCCCTTTCCTCATTCGTTAAAAAGACGGAAGTCAATGCGAACGCCTATGTGGGATTACCGCTATCATGGCAGAAGCAGCAAGAAAACCAAAGAAATTAAAAGTTTTGTATAAGGACGCTAAAAAATGAAAGAGAGAGAGAGTAACAGAATCAAAGCCCAGACAAGGATCAATATTGGCCAGGCTTTCACTCGCTGGCGTGAGCTCAAAGACGAGGAGGGATGTCCGACCGATGCTGCCTTGGCCCTGTTACTGCTGGACTAGTAAATAACGTTACACATTGTTTTCTCTTTATAACGTTACAGTACTTTTGAGTGTCTTGTGTGGCTGGCCGTGTCACTGTGGAGCTGCGAACTATCAAGCTGGTGGCTATTTATTGCTACCACGCAAATTTCTGAAAGCTAACATTAGCATTATCATTGTGATTTGAGCATCGCAAGCGATGACTGCAAACCGCAAATATAAATGTTTGAGTAAAATATGTAGCTTCCTCCTGTGGAAAGTACCAAAGATGGAAGATCAGTCATACTGAATCATTGTGGGATTATCGTCTGTTTGTATGTACTTGACTAAGTAGTTTCTGATGATTGTTAGGTAATAGTTTCAGAGACAAACGGGATTCTTGTCGTGTTTTTTGTTAAGTACAGTGATTGCAAAAGAAGTCTATCAAATGCATCGGTGCGTCAAACCGCGTTGCTTGCTCTAAATAATCAGTAAAACAAAACCTGTGTGAATTGAGTTATGACTTTTCATAGTCCTGCTTATCACTAGCACCGTGTGCTGAGTGTAGCTAAAATTACAGGGATTGTTGCTTCTTTAACATTTCTTATTTTCAACATCGTCATATGATATTGTTTAGCACAATTAGATACCTTACCGCATTGCTATTCATCCCTCAAACAGCCGCTGGAACAGTGGCGTAGCTAGTGGGGGGGCACAGAAACGTCACTTTATGACAACAATTAGTCCTGGCTAGTTCTCAATCATTTTCCTTAATTGACGCGTTTTCCAATCATCGTAATTTGCAACTGAAGACACGGTTTCTCTCCATATGCATCTAACAGCGATTAAATCATGGGCTAAATTCAGTACAGTGGCGGAACAAGAACAGAGAATTGGGTTTTACAAAACATCCGTTTAAAACAATTATTAGTCCTGACCTGTTCTCAGTCATTTTCATGATTAACAGAAGGTTCACTCCGAGAGCACTCCACACTTATCAGGTGCTGCTTGTTCTCCCCGATTAGGTAAGACGACAATCATACATCTGGACGCGTATTCGCTGTATTTAAATCAACGTGATTCAAAATGGCATACCTGTTGACTCTCATGCAAATAGCTGGAGCCGCATGCTTTTTATAGCCTACTGAACTGCCAAGTGCCACTTTTTTTTTTTTAATCAACCCACACAATACCGAGAGTGAAAGTCCTCCTTTCATTGGAACATGGACCAGTTCAATCAACGCGAAGCATTGGCGTATTAATAAGTAAATTATTTTTCTGTACTGAATTTAGCCCATGATTTCATCGCTGTTAGATCGCATATGGAGAGAAACCGTGTCTTCAGTTGCCAATTACAATAATTGGAAAATGCGTCAATAAAGGAAAATGATTGAGAACTAGCCAGGACTAATTGTTGTCATAAAGGGACGTGTCTCTGCCCCCCCAATAGCTACGCCACTGTGCTGGAAACAGAAACGTAGTTTGGACCCGTCTTCTGTTAATTTCCAAAACAACTGCATGCGACCAGGAGATCAGGATGTTTAAGACGCTACGCGCTGGTGCTCATGGGAAATGAGGTCTTCCTTCAGGCAAAACACTACCGCTTTGGTCCACAGGCACTGCCAAACTCAACCAAAAATAAAAGTTCCTTAGTGTTGCTTTAAAGGGGAAACGGTCTCTGTAATTGCCCATTGGGCAATCACAGAGAGTCTCGCACGTCTCATCACACTTGTATTAACGGCCATGGCAGCATTAAGGAGATCATTTTGTATCAAGGCTGTCAGAAAGGCTGTTGGCTTTCACCCATTAGAGGTCAATATCCTCTCAAAATGTGTGTGGTGAGTCTAGTACATTGATAACCCTGTTCGTAGGAATCTACCATCCTGAAGGTTCTCAACCCATATTTTGCAGATGTGACATGGCGTATTTTGTCTCGAGAAGCTTTCTAGCTGGTGAATGAAGAGTGCTTTGTTGAGGTTGGAGTGACAAACCTACAGAAAGATAGATCTTCAGGAACTGGGGTTGGGCAGTAGTGCTCTAGCTGGTGCATGAGGTGTGCTTTGTTAGAGAAAACCAAACCTACAGGATGGTAGATCTCCATGAACAGGACAGGCTACCCCTGATCTGGTGTCTAATGGAATGCTCTGTAGACTCAGCCTTTTTCGGAAGATCACAGTGTTGCCTCCATCCTTTTCTGACCCGCTCCTTCACCTCCTTGAGCTGGCAGTTTGAGCTTCACGGTGCTCCTTGTCAGCTCCTCTAACCTGGCAGTCCTACAGAAACCCCCTCCCCCACTCTTTTCTCAAAATTTGGCATCTCTAATCACCAAACAATGTTTAAGCCTGGTTGCATGCAATTCCTTTTGCTGTCTTCGGGAGAGTGAGAGTTTGCGGTTCTCCTCCGAAGCATGCGCCTGTCAGCCACCATTTCTTTCCTTTCACAGCTTTCAGTCTCACAAGGACAGAACAAGGGCAGAGGAAACTCGATCATGTGCTTGTTTAGAAAGCTACTGACAAGCACCAGATGGCCTGCAGGAGGTGCTTAGGCATCAAACATTGCTGACCCAAACCGACTGTGTATCCCTCCCATATCCCTGAGCAGCATCTATCGAAGTCTATTGGCCAGAGTTGAAGCTGGCGAGGCTGGATTTGATCTGATGCCGTGGTGGTCACTCGTGCAGTGCAGTGCAATGTCTTAACCAAATGAGCCACCGCAGCAGCCTCCCCTCCCACAGTGATATGTGGCATTGTTTGGTACCAGCGGTTCATTGGGCATCGTCATCTGAGGCTCGCAAATCTAGAAGACTGCAAAAAAAAAAAAAAATGTCCAATGAGCTCAGTTGTCTCGACTAATTTCCAGATCAGCCTATGGCATAAGAGTATTTCACTTCTCAGGCAAGGGGTAACTAAAAAAAAGCCTACATGGAGTTCTCGGAAGAACACTTATGAGGCTAAAGACCGCCTTTTTTGCAGTGTAGAGAACAGCTGTGGAAAAAGGGGCTCGTTACTCATGCATTTTTATGAAGTTCTTGGTTGAAGTTTGTGATGCTCTGTCAGAGAATGTCATTAGCAGTGTATTTGACCTGAATTGCTTTCTGAAATATTCAGTCATCCAAATGGGCGATGGTAAATAGAGAAATAAGGCTCTTAATTGCTGAAAGGATGGAAAAGAAGGCTGAATGAGCAACAGCATCTCTTGAGTAATTTGTCTGATCTTGTATAATGGAAAATAATGGATGAATTCCACGGACCAGTCTGGCAAGATAACATGATGCACTGTGTTCAAGTTTGGTATGTTCTCTGCAGAGTACCTAAGGAAGAATTTCCACAAAGAGCAGTTCTATTTCTATATATTGCATCATTCACAACTTATGAGCTATGCTATCTCCTGAATAACCTGCATCATATCCCAGGGAGGGAGAGAATGTATGCCGTCATCTTAGCGTTTAAAGCCTAGTGCTAGTGCTGCAGGCTTAGTAGGCATTTGGCTTGGGCAAAATATATCCCCTAATAATGCTGGAATGCCATTGATTATTGTTGCTGTGAGCAGGATAAAGCACAGTTATTTTACTCGGTTCATGGGTAAACATAAACTTCTTGGGGCTGTGGGGGTGGAGTTTGGTGGTGGTGATGGCTTCTAAATGAACCCAGTGATTCCATAGATTATCTCTTTTGAATTTAAGGTTTTTTTAAAAGGCAAAATGGTTTCTCACATTTTCCACCTACTTGCAGTGTTCCACAAAGAATCACAAAGAGCTCTCCCATTGAAACAAGCCCAAGAAACCTTTTTTTCTTTGAGAGTGTCATGTATTTGATGGAGATGAGGAGTAAGTTTCCTTGGTCCCACTAAACTGGGCGTTTGCTGAGAGTGAATGTGATCGTCTCCTTGTGCTCCTCCTCCCTGTGCTCTGTGTTAGTGGTGAGGTGGTGTTTCATGGTGGTTTTATGTCTGGAGCGCGTCTGTTTCTCTCTGACCTACATCTGCAGCCAAGTTGATGTCAGGAGAGGGCAGGTGACTCCATGGTGAGATAATTGTGTGTGTGTGTGTGTGTGTGTGTGTGTGTGTGTGTGTATGTCTCTTTGCTGGCATTGCACACTCAAAAGTTATGTTCCACCTCAAGCTCTGTTCAGGGCAAGGACTTCATAAGGATATGCATGTACTTGTGCAACATACAACAGTTGTAGAGTGTGTTCACATGCAAAAATGATTTGTAGATTTTTGATTTTGCCCACTCTTGTTTTTATTTTTTCAAATCTCAACTTCATTGAGGCTACATATTAATTCTTCTATATGTTACCTTTGACATTTACATGGTCCTTCACTGATTTTTTTAGTAAGGCCTGCCAAAATTTTCTCCTATATTTAATTGGAAGTATATATATCCTTATTTTTGATAATTGTGTTATCCATGCTACCTAATAACACCAAATACGTATGATTAAATATGCATTGGTATGGTGAAATGGACCATTTTAATCTTTCAGTCGTTTAATTGTGGTCTATGGATACTTCGGATGCCTTTCATATGCGATGCCTTTGTCTGATGAAGAGGAAGTTGGCCTAAGACATCACAACTGTGCTAAATAAAGCATGTAAAAAAACGCTATCAGTTTGCAGGCTTCTTTTTGCTAATGCTGTGCTGTTAATGCAGTCTGATTCCTGTGCGCTGATTTGCATATTTATTTTACAGTTCTGATAAACAGCTTTATTCTGGCTAATTTGCATAGCTTGCCTTTGTAAAATTCACTTACGGAGGCTAATTATATTGAAAAAGATGATGTCGTGTGCATTGCATCAAATGCAGCTTACCCTCATTCCAGGTTGCACCTCACAGATACATAGTCGAGCTCTTTGTTACTGCTTTTGAGTTGGCCACTAAAATGATAATGGAGGCCCAATAAGGTGAAGAAATTTCCCAGGGGAAATTTTTTAGGTGGTGAAGAGTATTTCAACAGGACTGTAATGCTTTCATTCCATTCAACATTCATTATAAGTTACATTAGCCTGCCCTCTCTGATGCGCCTTCATCTGTTGTTTCTGCAGAAATATTTTCAGATGTTCCTTTTCTCCATGATAGGTTCGTCCCTAAATTTTTGTAATTGTCCTGAATTGTCATTACTGTAATTTAACTCATTTTGACACGTACTCACCTTTAAAAATGCATCTGTTTCCCCCTCGTAGATGAAGAAGAGGAGGAGGATGAAGCAGATTCGACGCCCCTCTCGCCGCTGGACCGCTTTTTCTCTGAGAGTAACTCTCTTAAACAGCAGAAGAAGAAGATGTGCAAACTGAAGGAGGGAAACCTGCCGAAAGTGAAGAAGAAGAAGAAACAGGTGAGGCGTCTGTGTGAAAGTTAGCTGGGCGAGGCTGTTGGCGACATCAGATGGTCGCTCAGTTGGATGCGCCAGTTTTGCGGAAAATAAGGGGACACCATGGCTGGGGCAATGAGTGAGGTGAAATCCCACTTTAAACCTTACTGCATGATATACCATATTTTGGGGGGTCCTTTATAGAGTGGATGTAAAAAAAAAAAAAAAAAAAAAAAAAAAAAGAAAGATCTACAAACCTTAATTTAAATGGAAAATTTTGAATTGTGAAGCCAGAAATAAAATCATAAATTTAAGACATTTTCCTTTCCATTTCCCAACTGACTGAAATCAAGAGAAAAACCTGTAGGTTAATTATTAGTGAAGACTGAGACTCAGAAAAAACTAATGTCCAAGCTGTCTAAGTCTGCACACCCCCGTACTAAACTTTTTGGTGACATCTTCTGCATTTACTGCAGCAGCATGTCTGAATACGTTTTTTTATTAACTTTGCTCATGTAGGCTTTTATCCTGCTTTTTAAAAATGTGACTCTGCCCAGCAAAAAAATCTAAGTTTAAGCTTTAAGTCATTTTAAGGCCTTACTTTTTGTGCCCCGCCGCCGCGAAGAGCGGAGCGGGGGACATAGTATTCAGCTCCATCCGTTCGTTCATATATACGTCCGTCCCATTGGTGTTAACGCGATATCTCAAGAACCACTGGTCCAATTTTGTTCATATTTGGCAAGAACAAGTACTTGGGGAGACCCGCAACATCAGTCAATTTTGGTGACCTTGAGATCATTTTTAAGGTCACAGCGCAATTACATAGGTTTTGTCTTTGTAAAACTTGTTTACTCAATATCTCAGTTGACCAATTTTGCTCATATTTAGCACCAGCATGTACATGTGGCAGGAGACACTGTTACGTTAGTGACAATTACTTGTTTTTTTTTGAATCCATATCTTTATTGACTTGGATGTGTACTTTGGGTTATTGTCAAGTCGAAAGGTGAAATTTCAATTTATCTTCAGCTTTCTGAAGGAGGCAAGCTGTATTTTGGCCAGAGTACCTTGATATTTGGAGCTTATGATTATCTTATCTGTCTTGATAGGTACCCCAGTCCCAGCTGAAAAGAATTAGCCCCGAAGCATAGTGCTGTCACTTCCAAACTTCACAGTCCAATGGTGTTCTGTAGATGAGGAGCTTTATTCTCCTTCTGCCAAATATATCTTTTTGCATTAAGGGCAAAAAATCAAGTTTTCTCATCAGACCAGAACATTTTTTCCCACTTGGTTTGTGATGAATGAGAATTTATATTGGCATAATTCAGACAGGTTTGGATGTTCTTTATTGTCTTTAGTCATCGTCCTCGGAATTCTTGTTACTGCAGTTGCAGCATCAGCTTGGTATCTTGTTGCAATGAGCAGAAGTGCTCAGAGTACCTGTCCAGTTGATGCTAGCCATACCTGTGAAGGCGATGAGCATGTTACCTGGAGGATGTATTATTTAAGGATTGCTTGCCGTATGGTTCCTCTCAATTAATAAGACTGAAGATTTGACAGTATTCTATCATTTATCCCCCCCAATTGATTAAATACTTAACTATCCGGCTTTGTGATTGGTGAAAATCCTATTGCAATTTTTGAAATGGGTTGTCATGTATTAAAATCTGGACAGACGTGACTGTCTGGCTATGCAATACCTTGCCTTCTTTATGCTTGTTGCTTTTACCGGTCCTTTTGAAGTTAGGTCCTTAAGTTTGTCTTCCCTTTCTTCAGGTCTAGAAGGGCGCTGGATTAACACTCAGCAAATCACAGAGTCCATTTGTCGTTATCATTGTGCTCCTTTGCTGTCCCTGTCGTTTGCCTGAAAATTGCAGTTTTGAGAGTACATTAATATGTAGACTTTATCATTTTCTGAAGATTTATGTTGCATGTTCTTTTTTTTTTAGTAACTTCTGCCAACTTCAGTGAGTTCTTTGCAGTGACGGCTGGTGAACTGTCGATAGGGGAGGCTCAAACCATCCCTTAAAAATAATGATTGGTTACGACCTGTTTTCAATCATTCATTTAAATTACCATTACAGAAACTCCAAAAACTCTCAACATTATCAGGTGTGGTCAGTTTTGATTAACAATGCATACCTGTCAACTCTCACGCATTCGGCTTGAGTTTTAGTGGCATATTTACTTTCCCCTGCTATCGTCAGCAATTATTCAGTCAACACATATTGAAGAGATTCTCATTGGAAGCAATGGGTGTGTTTGATCGAAGTTTAAATGCATGATCAATTCCATTTTTAAATTTCATTTAAGGGGTTGAACGATCATGAAACACATGCATTGCTTCCAACCCCTGAGTAAACAGAAGTGAAACTGATAAACTTCCCTGCACAAGGACTTCAATTTCGCGCGATCATGTTTGAATAATTGCTGACTACAGCAGGGGAAACGTAATTGTGCATTTGAAACTGGCAGAATGCGAGAGTTGACAGGTATTGTTATTAATGAAAACTGACCACACCTGATAATGTTGAGAGTTTTCGGAGTTTCTGTAATGGTAATTTAAATGACTGATTGAAAACAGGTTGTAACCAATCATTATTTTTAAGGGATGGTTTGAGCTTCCCCTATCGCCAGTTCACCAGCCGCCACTGGTTCTTTGTTACTTAATTGATCAGTTATGTCTGTGAGATCTTATGGTCTTAGAAAGCATAGCTTGTCCTGTTCACTGGTAAAGGTGATTCTCTGTCCATGCAGTGAATAAGTGCGTCATTTTTTGGACATAGTCCATATTCCCTTTGTCTCTGCTCTGTCCTTGATGCAACGCCAGACTTTACAAGAACTATGAACCAGGGCACTGACATTAGCCTCTGACCATACTCTGGCTTTGTAAGAGCATTTTGGCACCCAGTTTTCTGAGTCTTAGTTGTCCATTAAGTGAAAAAAGAAAAGGAATGTCCTAGGCTCACTTCTGGGAAAAAGTTATAAAACCTTTGTTCAGATGGCTATTAAATGAATAACTTTGAAACATGCCAGTACATTTAGAAATAAAGCTGGATAACTACTCGTGCATAGCGGCACAAATGGCCTTCTTTGTTCAGTAACTGCTTCAGATCCAGTGCCCTAACCTGCTCCTGATTTTTCAGCAAAATTTTTCTCAGTTGTCGAAATGGAACTGCAGCTTAATAAATGAGAACACTGGGACTCTGGGAGGCTTTAGATGAAGAAAAAATGCATACTGAGTGTGCTTTATCCGGTGGGAAAAAATAATGGACTTCACGTTTTTCTGTTAAAGTTAATATTGATTGAGATTTAAGACTGGGTGTGAATGACCTACACTGGAGCCAAGTGCTGTGGTGGCTGCCAGCAACTTCTGACAGCGAGGCCAGAAACTGAACCTGAAATTAAGCCAGTCTCTGCTTGTCTGACCTCACCATGACAAGCGGTAGTACTACTACAGAGCCTGACCAGACATCTGAACTGCTGAGCAGCCTGTAATAAAACTGGCCTGACAGCCCAGCTCTCCCGAGCCTTAGCCAGCGACCTGCGGCACGTGTGAGTCAATTGAAACCCACTTTCCTCTCTCGGCGTGTTAAATTTGGCGAAATGTTCTCTACGCTTTCACCATGTCCCCTGTCAATTGTCCTGAGCTCCGATTCTAAAATTGCTCTGCTTTGTTTTTATCTGGATTTGTTTCCGATTGGCCCATACACAAAAAACTCCACGTGGCACAGTGTCCACTGGGAAAAAGTCCATCTGGCACCGCGCTTCTCCTTTAGATGGCGGACAACAGTGGGCAGTGTGCTGCCAGGTAATCAGAACTCTGCTTTCATTAATATTCATGAAGGCTAAATGCTCCTTTCCATTTGGCTGTTGTTGATTGCACCGGAGGTCGGAAGATATATAAACCGGAAATCTGGGGCTTTCAAAAAAGTTCGGTCCTGACATTGGAGCGCTACTCTGTTCTGCAGTCAACTTTGTACAGGATGACGGACATTGACTGCCTGTAATGGTGGAATGTGGGTTAAATGCCTGGTGGGGTCCTTGGGGTACGCCGCCTGCTGTCTGGCCTGGAGCTCTCTTGTAGCGAAGCCGATTAGCGGTGCTCTGGATGACATCACAGACTCGGCTGGCTGTGCTCAGTGGTGTGTGTGTGTGTGTGTGTTTTAGGGCGAAGTGTCGCTGCACAGTGAGTGTGTGATTGGGGCAATGATTAATGAGCTTTCGTGAGTGGCAGGCACTCCCATGACCTCACGCCAGTCCCTGGCCGCTTTGCTGTACTCGGGTGAGCAGCCCCTCTCCCTCAGCATATCCCTGTGATACTCCAGACCACTGGCACACACACACACACACACACACACACACACACACACGCACATACACACGTGTACATGGACACAGGCACACCAACACAGACAAGAGTAGACACAGGCAGATGCACATGCAGTCAAATGCACCGACACACACATACATTTATGTTTTAACACAAACACATATGCGCACATGAATACATTCAGGTACTGTATGCTTAAACAAGCATATTCATACATGCGCACACACGTGCACATACACACATCCACGCATGCACGGGAACATGCACATGTCTGTGCACACCTACGTGCACACACAAATCATATAACCTCATATGCACACGTACACTTGTATTGGTGCATGCCCATAAACACACACACACACACACACACACACACAGTTGCTCTCACTAAACGAACCCCATTTTTCAGTGAACTGCTGTTATTTTCCCAGTCCTGTTGAAACCGATTGGTCGGTTTTGCGTGTCATGCGGCCCCTGCGGCAGGAAGCCGGTCGGGGATCGATGAAGGTCACAGCTAGAGTTGTGGTGTCAGTGTCCTCCGCCACAGCAGGGCTGACCCGCACCGGCCCAAAACAGAGATGTGCATTATGGGAGTCGGAGCCTCCTGGTCAGTAAGGGCAGGCCACAGGTTTGTGCTCGGTTTGATCCGAGTTGCCCTTCGGTGGTCTTTAATCAGCAGTAAGCGCGCGAGCAACGCTCTCATTTTTCTCCAGATTGCAGACTGCGTGTTGTGAACTGAACACACCTGCAGGGAGGGTATTCTGCTCTATCTCTCCATCTCTCCCATGGGCGGGGAGCCCAGACTGACGCTCATATATATGAGATCTGCGATAAAAACGCTCCCCCCCCCTCATTTTCCTTTTTTTCATTTTCAATTACTCGGGAGCTGCTTACTATTCGCGAGGCGTGCCGCTCGGCTGGTAATGGGCGGATTGCTGCAGTGAATCCAGCCTGGGTCTCTGCCCCTGTTGCAGGAGCCAGATTTCATCCAGACGGGGCCCTTCAGGTCCTCGCTGCAATGCAACGATGCGGCTTGCGCGTGTAATCGGATCGTTATGCAAAGGCGTCTGATTGGCTCCTTATCGGCCGCTAGAAAACCCAGACACTAAAAAAAAAAAAAAAAAAGGGGGGGTGGTGGTAACCATGGCAACTGACGGCGGGTTGGCGGTTGCTTGCAGCCGCACGAGCCATGGCGCAAGGCGGCGGGGGCCTTTGTACGCCAGCGGGGGGGCGATGTCGCGGGTGGCGGGGAGGTGGTTGGGGGGTGTGTAGCGGCAGGGCTGAGTGTGGATGTGCCGCACAGGAGTCGAGCGAACCTAAATGAACCCGCAAACACTGCAGCTGCTCTGTCTCCAAGGGTGCGATTTTAACCCTTATGTGTCTGCTAACCAACCCACTGTTCCCGGGAGGTTTATGTTTTTCACTGCCCTCTCGTGGCATCTGCTTGCGGGGGTTCTCCAAATTTAGGAGACTTTTCTTTTTCACAACCTGTCTGTGGCTCTGAACTGCATGCAAGCTATTGGCCTCATGGCTCTGAGATTCATTTGAGCGTCCAACCCAGACACTAACGAAGCCAAATGTGTCGTTTCCATGGTTACAGACACGTGAAGATGGCTCTTTGGAAATGACTGGTTGGGTCCATTGTAGGAAGCCTCCTCTGCAAAATGACTGTTTATCCAAGATCCTGTTGGTTACCTGTCTTTACTTGAAATTATACTGCCTTTGTCTGAACTGTAGCTACACTATTGTGCAGGGGTGTTAAACTGGTCCATAAAAGGGCTGAGGGGCTCCGGGTTTTCAATCCAGCGAGGTGGAAGCACCTCTGATAAAACTAGTTTAATAAAGGGATCGCAGCCTGTACAGTTGATTGGTTGTATCAGGTGTGCTACTGCTTGCTTGGAATTAAAACCTGCAACCCCTCAGCTATTGGATGAAGCAGTTTGACACTCCTGCTATAGTGAGTTCCCTACCCCCTGTTCAGACTGGGTATTTTCACAGGTTGGAATTTTGCTGCACAAAGAACAGTTGGTAACCACATACAAAGAACTACTATGAGAAAAGCTGGGAGAAAAATTTGTATTTAATCACTACACTCCATTTCATTTTTTTGATTTTTTTTACAATTTTTTTTCTTTCATGTTGCAGCACTGTGTTTATTTTGCTATTTTTAGCCTGTGTAAGACAATACTCTGAAGCCACTGTTTCTGGGGAAGGATGCCTGAACCCTCCACTCTCCTTCAGTTTGAAAATCTTATGATTTCTGAGGTCTAAAATTTGGCAGGTATGGGTAGGGTGTAGCTTTATATTCAGTGAAAATATGCTTTTTAACATGTTCCTCACAGAATATACGCCAAGACCATTTAGGTTAAGTTTCTGGCTTCAAACATTTTTTTGTTTCATCTTTTTCCTAAAAAATGTATGACATTGGATTATAGTGACCCAAACTCTGCACTGAGAGTGTAATTCTCCCTGTTGTTTTTTTATTTCTGTTCTGAATTTACTGGGTACAGGAAAAAGACTGGGTGGAGCTAAACTTGGGGCAATATCCATTTTGATTGGATCAGGCTGCGAAGTGATTGGCACCCTGGTGCACTAATTGTAGTGTTTTCTCTGCTGGAAGCCAGCTAAGTGATTTGCTCCCCAGTGAGCTGCTGCTGCTGTTCCCATTGGCTGGGCTGCTGAGTGATTTGATAGGTACCCTGATGAAACACAGCCTCCTGTATTATTTCACCGAGATCGGCTGCAAACAAACTCGTCACCGTCACAGTTTTGTGTGCTACGAATCTGTCGCTGTCATTCATCTAACAGGAGTGGGGCTCTTGGGAGCCCTTTCATTGTGTAAATTGTCAATGTATGTTTTTCTGTGAAGGACAGCTTACTTTGGAGTTGTTGCATGCATACTCTGAGGAGAAAAATGTTTCTAATAGAGATGAATACATTGAGGATCCCAGTCTAGCACAAGACAAAATGACTCAGTGTGGGAGATATCACACTTTCCCCTCTGGTGATCTATGGTAGGGGGCTCCTTAAGAACTAAAAGGGGTTCATCAGTGGAAACAAGGCAATGAATCATTTATCCTGAGAATGTATCAGTAATAATTGTATTTCATCAGGGCCTTGTTTAGTAAATTCACCCTCAGTTTTGCCAGTGTAGATTAAATCTCATGCATTTTTAGCTCACCTGGACCAAAAGTCCAGTGGGCTTATATCATGGGGCATCTGTCCTTCGTTGTCATCGTCGTCGTTGTCGTCGTTGTCGTCAGTAAACATCTTTTTCTCTAAAGCCACTGGACTGATAAAGCTGAAATTTGGCACACATGTTCCTTCTCATGAGGACACCAAAATTTGTCCATGGCCTTCAGATCCGATTTCAAATACGGCTGCCATGGTGGCCATATTGAAAATACCATATGGAGCCATGGTGAAGCAGTTTTTGAAGTGATAAAGCTGATATTTGACTTTATTTATTTGTTTAATGGCATTATTTAACAGCCTGTACAAGTACAGACAATCCAGGTGAGCTACAGTGCCCATGGCACTATTTTTTTATTTAGTTTTGAAGATGATATTCTCCATACGGAAGTCAATTTGGTCTTTGGCTAACCTTAATCTGCGTAAGACCAGCCACAAAAGGTATCCTGAAATATACTATCATACTGTTATATCAGTATCATTGCCTGATAATCGTTCAACTGGGCCCTACATCAGGGCTATTGAACATTATTCAGAAAGGGCCGGTGTGGGTGCAGGCTTTCATTCCAACCAAGCTTTTACACACCTGACACCACTAATCAGCCCCAAGAGTCTTGGCTAAACAGCTTGATTAGTAGTATCAGGTGTGTAAGTGCTCGGTTGGAATGAAAGCCTGCACCCACACTGGCCCTTTCTGAATAATGTTCAATAGCCCTGCCCTAAATAAATTAGATTAAGTATTTCAATTTACTTATCTCTTCACAGTTCTTGAGAACAGCTAGAATCTGTCATCAGTTATGCACCAAAAATTTCTTCTGCTCAAAAGCAGTGTTGGTTGTAATTATTGAACAATAACGTTGTTTCTTAAAAGTTTGTGCTTCCTCAAATTCTCTGCTTCCTCATAAAGAACTACTAATGCCCTGATATTGCAATAGGTTTAAAATGGGGTTAGTCCAGAAACACACACAGAAACATCTATTTAAATTGCTTCATTAGTTCGCTGAATAACAAAGATCTTAAGGCCATTCTATACTTGTGAGGTGTGTTTGTTGACAGGGATGAACAGAGTGACGTGAAGGACACAGGAAAAAGAGTCATCAGACCCTATGTTTTACCTTTTGAATATTTGTAATGTTGCTGATGTTTATTAGTTGTCTTATATGTTCATTGGCTGGATTGGCCAAGAGTTTGGTGGTTTTCATGGATATAAGAAGTCGATTCAGCAGTGTTTGTGAAAGATTTGTAGACTTTGGTTATATTTGTGCCGCAGACGTATCAGACACTTCATTTAAGCATAAAACTATCTGCAATGTCTAACACTTTTAAGACATCTGTTGACATATGTCTTATACCAGAATGAAATGGCCTTAAAACTGCGCTTCCCAAACAGCTTCCAGTAAGGAACAGTTTCCAGTTTCCCGTATCATTATCCTCTTCAGCTGTTGTGTAGATGGATAATATAAATGCACAGATGGTTTGGTGGATAAATTAATAAGCAGCTATGCTGTGTTGGTAGTTTATGAACAGAATAATACAAATTCTGTGGAAGTGAAACTCCTGGTTGAAGTCTTATCCTCACCGCACTGCAGTGATTTTCTGCGCAGTTTTGAAATAAATTACTGGTTCGGGAGCTTCATTCTCAACATTTCATCTCCTCAAAATTTCAGTGAAAAGCACTTTTCACAAAGTCGCAGCACGCTTCATGGAAAACTCTGGCCTTAGCCCCTACTAAAGTAGGTCTTGGGCAGCTGTGGTGAAGTGCCCTTCAAAGTCCAAACCAAAAGAGTTCTGGGTGTTTCAACGTATAACATCAAGCATTCCACCTGATCCTACTGTTTCTTAACTATCATAATCAGCAATATTAATTTGCATTAATGACATGATATTGCAAACTGAGGAGGGAAACTTGGAGAAAGATCAGCATGTCAATACGGGCAAAAGCTGGTATGACCTCTGACCCTAACTCGCTATTCCTGCCTAGAGCACCCAGGTTTATCATCTTAGAGATAGAAATGGCACATGTCAAACAATAAGTTCAAAGTGATTTCTGTGATATTCATGTGTACAATATTGAATATATAGCAGGAACAACTTGAGAGTGTCAGTGGTTTCCATGTGTCATGTCACATATGGCCTCCTGCGATACGCCTGAAGGATATCCGCTTTAAGTGGGATGTGTATGGTATGTAGCCCTGTACCATGAAATGGGAAACAGAATTAAGCCTCCCTAATAAGTTTGGATTAAACCAGTAATTATTTAGAAAATTGTTTTCAACTGAGTTTTTCTGTGTGCATTTTGTGCAAGAAAACAAGACAATTGCATATTTCATACTTGCATGTATGCTGTGCATTCAGGCAAGTCCATATCATTTCAGATAAATTAATGTTTAACGAAAATAAATTGAGTTCAAATAAATGATCACATTCAAATAAATTTTGCCAGTTAGTGGAAAGGGGAAAAGACCCAGGTGACTGGTGGGAAGAAGCCTTGTGAAGGACCTGACTCAAGTGGAGGAGGCCGTGCTCTTCTGACTGGGCTCGGCTGTGGGTATAAATGACCAGGATGGTCAGTCAGTCTGTTTTCATGGAGATGGAATTGAAATCAGTTGCATCCAGCTGGCACCCGTTGGTCACGGGGGAAATACTATTAGCCACCCATCCTTCACAGTCCAGATTTTCAGAGCTGTGGTTTCTGTGCCTGGATCATTGCTGTTTAAACTCTGGGACTGTGTCTGAAAGGTTATGTTGTCACATTCTGTGTGCAATTGCCCAAGAGAGATTTTTTGGGTATCTCAGGGTCTGGAACTGCTAAGCAATAATGACTCCCTTGGTTGGAGGCGACATATTGCATTATATTTGTACTAAAATTCATATTTGCATACACTGGGCACCAGAATTATTGGCACACCTGACAGGATGTTCTAACAATACTGTTAAAAGATAAATAATAACATTATACAGTAGAGCTAAATGCCAACAGGTGGGAAATACCGTTCTTTTATCTATGTCTCTGTGGACCCAACCAAAATTATTCATTTAATTAAATGAAATTTTCTTCCAAATGAAGATCTCATGATTATGGCACCCCTAATGATTGTTTTAATTAATATCTTCTAAATTTATGCCAGAAATGAAATTCAACGTATTGCTGTTCATCAAAGTTTGAAGGAACTACAATCCCAATTCTAAAAATGTTGGCTTTTTGTGGAAGATGCAAATAAAATTAAAAGGGAGTGATTTTTTAAAGTCTGGTCACCCTCTTCTACATGGTAAACAGTGCAACAACACATTAAGTGATGCTTTAACTTGTGAATTCAATTCTCTATTGAAAAATAACTTTATTTAAAATCTGATGACTGCAACAGCCTCCAAAAAAATTGGTGCGGGGGCAGTTTAGGTCTCATTACATTTTCAACCTGGGTGCCCTTAGTACTGGGGGTAAGCTGCGCATATTTTGAGAAATGCCATATTTGGGCAAGTTAAACTTCTCATTTTTAAATCATAATTCCTCTCAACCTGTTTGCATTTAAGATATCCTGATTTATAACCAAACATTTTATTTTCTGAATAATCAAGACGAGACTTATGCCAATTCAGAAATAATTAATTAAAAATGACAAGGATCACAAATAGGCTACACAGACTACATGCACACAAAACGCGATATTATAAGGATGGCAATAATACTTAGAGGATTTCCTATGAGTGAGCCTGAGATATCAAATTTATGCAACAAGAGTCGTAATTTAGTGGTGTGACTTACTTTACTAGCCGAAAGCATTAGCATGCTAGCTAACGAATTGTTCATCCCATTGATTTGAATAAACTGTCAACTAGAAACTAACGCCAACAATGATGAACGGTTATCAGCAGAATTGGTGAAGATACCTCGCGAACATATTAGTTGACTTTGTCAATGAATGGAATCTGACCAATCAGGACATGAAAAAGCTGTATCACACGTACCAAACCTGTATCTTATGGCTTGTATCTCACCTATTTTTAATTATTTATGGGATAAAAATAATTAATTTATCCAAAACTTGCTCTGAATTCTATTTACCTGTTGTTGCATTTTTTTCAGCTGAGCAATTAATTTCAACTTATTCAAAATGTTTAAAGTGTGAAAAGGAATGTATTTAAAATGGGAAACATCTTGGGCATATGAAACATTTGCTCAAAACAGCATCCCTTAAAAGCCTGTATGTACCATTTTATGGGCTATATCAATGTGGATAGGAAAATGCCTGGTAATTTTGTGATGCAATGAACAATAATGCCAGCAAAAAATAAATTGGCCTGTCATTTTATTGATTAGACTTCACAAATGTGTGAATTAATGTTTGGTTGCTAATTAGATGTTAAGAAGGGCAGTTGCATACTTGTAGCCATGATGTGATAATAATTGATTTATGAAATAACCAATGTTTCCACATTCTACTTCTTCAGGGTATTGGGGGATAATTCAATACCCTGAAGAAGACTTAAGTTGAAACTGTTGGTAATTTGATAAATTCATTATCACATCACATCGTGACTATGAGAGGCTACTGATGCGCATTCTCTCTCCATATTAGGAAAGTAAATCAGAACTGGTTTGGAGTTATTATGCATTTTAAAGTGAGGTTACTGGAGGGCTTTTATACTTCCGATGGCACGTCACTGAAAATCCTGGTTGGAGGAGGTTAACGATGTAACAAGTTGCAGTAATAAGGTGATGTGACATGAATGAAAACACAAGATGTCACAGTCAACCGTGCCATCTTTTTGGGACTGTTGAGGTCATCGCATTGTATATTTTCAGCGACTAATTAAATTCAGATTATAACGTCAAATCGTATATTCAGTTTTACAGAGGGGGTGAATAGACTTTTCAAATCGGTCCTGCTCGAATTAATTAGCTTTTTCCACTTTGTGCCAAGTTTTTATCCGCTGCCACAAAGCTGAAGGGGCATATGGGAATTAATGTTGTCCTCAGCGTGTCTGTTTGTCTGTCACCCTTCTTTTCCAGGCCTGAACCTCCAAACCGTTTGACATTTTCCCACAAAATGTAATATTTCGGTAGATTTTATTGTGCAGATGTGCTTTTTCATACTTCTGTCCGTCCTTCTGTCCATCTATCCACCCCTCTGTTGCGTATTTTTCCAGGCTAGAATGACAAAACTGTTAAATATTTTCTCATGAAATTTAATATGTTGGTTCATCGTATTGCCTAGGTGTCCCTTTTCATACTTCTTTTAGTCCTTTTTTCAGAAAATGCTGTCTGCTGTTTCCTGAATCTTGTTTTATATCAATATAATAATAATATCATCCGATTGCGGGGGATTGGAGTATTTTATTTTTATTCAGAATTTGGATTGTACTGTAATTACACCGCTTTGTGTTTCACTAGGGTATAAAAATGAGGTAAGTCATGCAAAATCCCTTTTTCATCCAGCACAATGAAGAAAACAAAAGAACTAGCAGTTCTAGAATGAGGGGAGGTTGCAAACCCCCATAGATCTGGTAATGGCTCCGAGAAGATATACCATCATGACCATAATTTCACATGCCAACTTGCCAAGTGCAATACACATGAAAACTATCTAATATTATCTTAATGATGGAGAAAAATAAGAAGAAGCCAAGAGAACTTCTTGAGATGGGCATTTTTGCAGTTCGTTGACCTTTTCTTTCGCTCCCCATCCATCTGGTCACTGTATACTGTCCTGGCCGAAACAGCAGAATGAGGCCTAAAATATACATTTTGAAAAGAAGAGAAAGCTTTCCTGTTTCCCTGATGCAGCCTTCACTGTGTTTGCCTTACCATCATAAAGAGGGCCATTCTGCGTCTCCTAGCAACAGCTCACTCAGCCTGGCACACATTTCTGGTGCTGCTGCTTCAGCTGTGTGTGTGTGTGTGTGTGTGTGTGTGTGTGTGTGTGTGTGTGTGCGTGTGTGTGCGTGTGTGCGTGTGTGTGCGTATATATATATATATATATATATATATATATATATATATATATGTATATCTATATATCTGTGTGTGTATGTGAGTGTGTGCACATGTGTGTATGTGTATGTGAGGTGGATGCTCGGTGCTCATATGAATTTTTATGTGTGTTTATGGATGAGCTGGATGCTGTGGGTCTGTGTGTGTGTGTGTGTGCATACATATGTGCATGCATCTGTGTATCTTTGTGGATGTATGAGTGTGTGTGCACATGTGTGTATGTGTATGGTAGGTGCATGCTGTGTGTGTGTGTGTGTTTTTTTTGTGTGCGGTGGATGTTCTCTGTGTATGCACATGCGCAAGTGTGTGTGTGTATGTGTTTATGGGTGGGGTTGATACAGTGTGTATGTGTGTTTATGGGCGGGGTTCATACTGTGTGTGTGTGTGTGTGTGTATGTGTGTGTTTATGGGTAGGGTTGATACTGTGTGTGTGTGTGTGTGTGTGTGGGGTTTACAGTGTGTGTGTGTGTTTATGGATGGGGTTGTTACAGTGTGTGTGTGTGTGTGTGTGTGTTTATGGGTGGGGTTGATACTGTGTGTGTGTGTGTGTGTGTATGGGTGGGTGTTTGTGTGTGTGTGTGTGTGTTTATGGGTGGGGTTGATACTGTGTGTGTGTGTGTGTGGTGTGTGTGTTTGTGTGTTTATGGGTGGGGTTGATACTGTGTGTGTGTGTGTGTGTGTGTATGGGTGGGGTTGATACTGTGTGTGTGTGTGTGTGTGTGTTTATGGGTGGGGTTGATACAGTGTGTGTGTGTGTTTATGGGTGGGGTTGATACTGTGTGTGTGTGTGTGTGTGTGTGTGTGTGTGTCTCTGTCTATGGGTGGGGTTGATACTGTGTGTGTGTGTGTGTGTGTGTGTTTTATGGGTGGGTTGATATGTGTGTGTGTGTGTGTGTGTGTGTGTGTGTTTATGGGTGGGGTTGATACAGTGTGTGTGTGTGTGTGTGTTTTATGGATGGGGTTGTTACAGTGTGTGTGTGTGTGTGTGTGTGTGTTTTTATGGGTGGGGTTGATACTGTGTGTGTGTGTGTGTGTGTGTTATGGGTGGGGTTGATACAGTGTGTGTGTGTGTGTTATGGGTGGGGTTGATACTATGTGTGTGTGTTTATGAGTGGGGTTGATACAGTGTGTTTGTGTGTTTATGGGCGGGGTTGATACTGTGTGTGTGTGTGTGTGTGTGTGTGTGTGTTTTAATGGGTTGGGTTGATGTCTGTGTGTGTGTGTGTGTGTTTTATGGGTGGGGTTGATATTGTGTGTGTGTGTGTGTGTGTGTGGGTGGGGTTGATGTGTGTGTGTGTGTGTATTTATGGGTGGGGTTGATACTGTGTGTGTGTGTGTGTGTGTGTGTGTGTGTGTGTTAATTTGTTTATGGGTGGGGTGTGTGTGTGTGTGTGTGTGTTTATGGGTGGGGTTGATACTGTGTGTGTGTGTGTGTGTGTGTGTGTGTGTGTGTGTGTGTGTTTATGGGTGGGGTTGATACTGTGTGTGTGTGTGTGTTTGTTTATGGGTGGGGTTGATACTGTGTGTGTGTGTGTGTGTTTTATGGGTGGGGTTGATACTGTGTGTGTGTGTGTGTTTGTGGGTGGGGTTGATACTGTGTGTGTGTGTGTGTGTGTGTGTGTGTGTGTGTGTGTTTATGGGTGGGGTTGATACTGTGTGTGTGTGTGTGTGTTTATGGGTGGGGTTGATACTGTGTGTGTGTGTGTGTGTGTTTGTGGGTGGGGTTGATACTGTGTGTGTGTGTGTGTGTGTGTGTGTGTGTGTGTATGTGTTTATGGGTGGGGTTGATTCTGTGTGTGTGTGTCCCTCATACTGTATTTTCTTTTCCCTTTACATTCATCTCTCAGAGCAGGGAAAAGGGTGCAGTGCTTTATTGGGTTGTTTATAAGTTTTGTTTTGCATTATTTTAAAGCCTTTTCTGACAGGTCTCTAATGTGACAGGTGGAAAAGTCTGTGTTTACTCGACAGACAGACTCACTCCATCCCTGAGCTTAATGACATGCCTGAGATGAGCCTAGCATCGCTCTTATTTGCATAGTAATGTAACACTCCACTTCTATTGTCCACCATAAAGGAATCATAATCCTGTCACAAGTCTGAAATGGCCTCTATCTAGTCAGTCATAAAAGTCTATGGCGGCTTCTGACATGGAAAAGAATGCGGCAATAATTCTTTTTTAATATTGTATTAACTTAATTTTTTTAATGAGACCAGACTACTGTCAGATGATTTTTCATCACTGAGTCTGAAACTCACTTGCTACATATCATTAGGCTCTCGAGACATTTACAAAATGATTAATTTTTGACCAAAATTGCGCTTATTTTGACTATAATAGCATTATATGCCATGAGAATGGTATGACTTCTAATGAGGCAGTCATTGGGCTAACTTAGGATTGTAAATATAGTTTCTTTAATATGGTCTAATTTATGCTTTTGTTACATATTTATATGTGCGGAACAAAAATGATACTAAAAGCTTAATTTGACAAATATGTGCATTATATTATACAGTATATTCATATAGTCATATTATACATTATATTGCTCATTAATATATCTAATCAATGTACAGACTTAATATGGTGAGTTTCTATAGTTCCAGAATAAGGCATCAGGCTACTGAGTGCGTGGCAATCATATGGGCAGACTGAACTAAAAACTATTACCATCTATAATTTGTTACAATGTCACTGTCCTGGTTGTAGTTTTAGATAAATTCAGAGCTATGTAGGTGAAAGATTATCCATTTCTTTCAAAAACAGTGCCATCACACAACCGACAAACTTCTTGAAAGTTTGAGCTGTGCCATACTACTCGTAGTTTGGGCCACTACCACACATGCTCAGCAATAGCAGATCCTCGGCTGTCACGGAGATAATACAGCCAATCTGGCATGCAGGAAATTCAATACGAATTAATACGCATGCAGTCCCGGCGCGGCCTGTTGCACCAACCCGTGCATAATGTTCGCTTTTGATTTTGTAAAATTCTTTTCATTTTTTGAGAGCTGTCTTCTCCCTTCAAATAAGTCAGCTCAAGGAATTCTAAAAATGGGACGGATATTGTATTCAGCAATGATTCGGCAGAAGATCAAACATTGCCGTCGATGTGAAGAACATGAAACACAGGAGGCTGTTCAGCTAGATTCAGAGCAGGCAAAATGACGTAACGATAATGATATGTTTGTTTCTCGTTACGTATCCACAAGTGACGGTGCCTTGATCGATATGGTCATTACCCTAGTCTTTGCATTCTCCGCTGTCTCCCAGTGGCCTCTGTTCTCTATAGATGGCAAACAAACACACATTTTAAATCTTAATTAACTTAAATCACCAGCTCTGTATCTCTCACCGTACCTCTCTTCAACCTTAAGTCGGTAAAATCATGATACTACTGATAGCAAGCAGGCTAGCTTGATGAGTAGAATGTCCACATGAAAACACGTGCACAAAAAAAATTAACAAACTGACAGCATGCCAGGAGATGGTAGTTACCACGTGACAAACTAAGTGTAGTTTCAAGATGGCCTGGCCAGAACACCGAAAACTATGAGATGTTTCGTGGGAAGCGAGAAACTTCTCAAGTTGGAGTGGGAAGTTTCGCTGGTACGTTTTTGAGAAATTTGCGGTCAGTCTATCCAAACTATGAGTACTAAAATACCGAGAAGTGAAACTACGCATAGTTTGCTGCAGTCTGACCGGGCCGTTGATTGGGTAACCCTAAGACAGCAAAGGATGGTCCCGCCTTTTCCACGCCCCAGACGAATTGCATGGGTATGTCCGAACACTTTCTTCTTCTGCTGCTTCTTTGGGGGTTAGGGTTAGGGTTAGGGTTGCAGCACATACAGTGCCACAGAAGAAGAAGATGTAAGGCCCGTTGTGCTGTTATTACACTGGCGAGAACCCTGCTGTTGGCTCAAAAAGGCTAAATTACAGCCTGTGGAAAGGAAAAAGTTCTTTGGCCTCAAAGTGTCAAGTGCAAAGCTGACCGCACACCCGCATTCACCCACGTTATTGCTGTCTTTGCAACATAAATGACCGATCAAGTTTGCGTCCAAAAATACTTTGTGCACGTTAGCAGCGGAACATGATCAGTTCTTCACAATTGCACAGCCACTGGTTGATCTGTGTAAAAAGCTTACCGAACTGAAAATTGCCCTGTCAAAACTGTCAGCTTCAAATGTATGTCACCTATCTAAGTTGTCCAACAGTTCAGGTAGTGTTTATCTAAGAAGCTAAAAATGAAATGTTCTCATGTTGATGAAGTTCCTACTCTAAACATGAACTGAGGGATATTTTGATTCAGACACATATGGCAAAATATGGGTCATACTAGGTTGTGTTCTGTGATTTTTATGATGCCTGTCTGGCTTAGGAGTGCTTCTTGCAACAGTTTCTTTATGTGGTCAAGCAACCAGGTGACATTGCACTCCCACGATGCTTTGTGAGCTCACAGATATGGCCAGCCCCGGAAAATTCAAACCATGATACAGGCTGACTTTTTCAGTAATTAAAATAAAAACTAAAGGCCAGAAAATGATGACTTTGCTTGAAAGTATTTATTTATATTCTTACAAGTACAGTAGGTAAGATTTACCTAAATTCCAGAAATTTCCTTTGAGAATTGGGCGGTGCTTCACTAATGTCATGGTGTACATATGAGATGCAGGCATCTTCAAGTGTATGCACAGGGTACAGGACATTCATTTTATCTTTATGTATATGTAAAAAAAAGAACTGTGGGGCCAGAAAGTTGAAGGATTCTCAAAGAATCCAAGGACAGCAGATGTATTTGTTATGCTTTGCACTCACACGTGTGTACTGTGTTTGTGCTCCCCTGTGTCAGTTCATACCTCCACAGGTAGGGGGCAGCGATCCTGAGGATGCCTCAGAGCGGGAGGACGAGCAACGCGATAAGTCAGAGAGTGAAAGCAGCACCTTTTCCTCCATGAAGAAGAAAAAAAAGAAACCCAAGGAGAAGAAAGAAAGAAAACCAAGCGAAGGAAGAAGGACGAAGATGATGACGACGACGATGATGATGGCAGTATGAAGGTAAGAGACGAAGAGGGAACACTTTGGTGGGCTCACTCAGTAATGGCGCTGTTTGCCGTTTTGCTAAGTCTCTGGTGAATCTGGATATACTTGTTGCCAGGAGGAGAGGTGCATGATTGGCTCTGAGCTGTTCAGGGACATGGGGGGGGATAGTAATGTCTTGTTGCTTTAGTGACTCCTGGTGGCTTTCTGGGCACCTTGGCATGGGGAACACCCATACTGCATCTGTATGTACTGAATTTGCTTTGATGCTGACTACTGAAGAGTTGATATTGTAGGTACAGGGTGTATCCATTAGCACCATATTCAGAAAATGAGGCATTCATCTTGATCGCCATCTCAGTGATCTTCCGACCTGGTTTTCTCATTATGTGACATTACCTTATCCTTGAGAAAATTTGAAGACTCAACTTTACTTCAGAACTGGTGGCATGTACAAAGTATTTTTAGCAATACCAGCTAATATAATGTTTCTATTGATTCATATGTCCTTTATTTTGCGTAGGTTTTCTACAGAAAGAAATAGCCTCCTCAGTCATCTTGAAAACTGTTTGTCATCTCAGCACCAGTAGCCTTACGGGATAGTGCAATGTCCATCAGTCACATACAGCAGAATTCTATCAAATGTAGTCGGCCATCTGGGTATTGTTCGCCTGCAATTTGATCCATACATAGGATTCAGACATGCTACGAATTTCACATACTGCTTCTCGCCTAAAATATTGTAAACGTGTGTGAGTATTCGGACGCGGCCTTTGTCTCTGAGAGCAAATGAATGATTTTAAACAAGGAAAAAGGACAGCATCACTTATGTGGCACTGCTGTGCACAGGTGCATTTCATTGCAAAACGCGACACCTGCTGGTCTGTCTTATTGCGCTACTGCGTGTTGGGTAACTTCCTCTGACTCATGTCTGATGCCAGCACATGTGTGTCTGTATTCTCCTGACACGGCAAATGAGGTTGCGATTAGCATTGAAGTGAGTATGGCTTGGGTCATTAAAGATCCCACGACACTCATCGTTAGCAGTTGAGAATTCCCCAGTGTTTTGGCTAAATTCCCAAACTATGCTGTGCTGCCTGCCACCTAAATCTTTCCTTGATTTAATTGGCTCATAATTGCTCATTCCGTCTCCACCTTTGCTGATGATTGGTGAGCACTCTGTTGTAAAATGGCTGCCCCGAATCAGGGTTCGGGTGCGACTCATCAGTGGCGTTTAATGAGAGCTTGTCTACTCAGCCGAAGAGAGGATTTGAAAATGGATGTGGATTCCAAAACTGAGGGGGGAGGTGGGATGACCTTCTGCCAACTTATTGCCACAGTTTGGGGTGACCTGCTCCTTTGCGCTATCCCTTCCTCCCACAGGAACCCAAGTCGTCTGGGCAGCTGATGCAGGAGTGGGGCTTGGAGGATGTGGATTATACTTTCTCAGAAGAGGATTATCACACCCTCACCAATTACAAGGCCTTCAGCCAATTCCTTCGGTAAACACCTGCTCAAGGCTCAAAGGCAGTGACACAACTTCTTATGTTAAGACTGGGAAGATGTCCTGTGTCAGGTGTCAATGCAGAGGATTATCAAGAGAGTGTCTGTGATGACTTTCTTTCAAAAATAATATTTGTATGACTGATTTCTGCTGCTCGCCTGAAATAGGGGGCACTAGGTATGAAATTCCTGTCAATTCTTGGGCTGAAATGTCTGTTCAGATCATGCAGTTCAGACAAAAATTCAACTCAATTAAAGTGTCCAATTAAAGCAAACAGGCCTCATTGTCACCTCATTTATTGTTTAATTTAAAATCATGTTCGAAAGCAGTGCTGAAGTGGAACACCAGAAATTGTGTCACTGTCCCAAAATATTTTTAAAGTGCATTTATTTTTCCCCTGGCATATGTACGTTACTTGTTCTGTGCCTGTGGAAAATTTAGCAACTGGCTGATTTCGTTCTTAAGCTTGGCCCACATCAAAGGATAATTCAGCTGATTGGAACCCAATTCCCCCTTCAAACAATCATTAAGCAAAGCCCGATCTTTAAATATTTTTAATGGCTCAGAAGATTTTCTTGCTGATTCTCGCGTGGTTTGAGGTGTGTTTGAAGTGTATTGGACATCGCCAAAGCAGCTTGAAAGTCTGTTGGGGCTTCACTGACGTCTAGTCGAAAATAATGAACATGTTCAATACTTGTAATCTGATATCAAGTGGTAGGGAAGTACCTCAAAGACTGTGGATGACGCAGTCTGTGGATACTGACGAGGGAAAGACATACCAGAGGGCAATAAAACTGAAATGTTGGGTTTTATTTTGTTATGTTCGAGGTCTCTCACATCTAAACATCTGTAAGTGCAGTACGTCAAAAATCTGTTGATGTGGGCCATACTTTTAGTGTCCAGAAGTGGTGACACAGAATTTACAAGTATTATCATATTCAATTGCTTTTTACGGAATGTTAAATATTAACCCTTAGAGCACTGAAATTAATTTTCAAAAAACTATGAATTAAATTATCTTGTGATAGGTTTTCAACGACTTTGAATTTGATACCTTACATCATTGAGCAACACTATTTAGTGCTATAAGAGTTAAAAAGTGGCATGAGCATTTGGGTGTAAAATAGGCCAAAAAGGAATTCAAAAGTCTAATTAGTTTTTTTGCCATTTTATCTGCATTTTGATAATTGGCACATATTTCTTTGTGGCTGTTGTTGAAAAGATGAGTCTTTCGGTAGAGTTTGTGCTGAAACACAAGTAATTTCCATCCCTGGAGTTTGACCAAGACATTGAGGGCTCTCTCACTGTGTCCTGTGAGTCGAGGCGGAGAGTCTGCTCATAGAGATCAGCCGACAAGCCAGTGTGAAGCAGGAGAGGGAACAGCTGGCTCTTCCTGACGCACAGAAGGAGATGTGTCATATCTCTTCATCTCTCCCTCCTTCGCCTCTCTCCCTTGCTTCCTTTTTCTTTCTGTTGCTCTTTTCTTTCGTTGGTTCCCCTCTCTCTCTCCCCTCTCTCTCCCGCTCTTACCTTCACTCTTTTTCTTTCTGCTCTCTCCATTTAACTCTTTCCCTAATTTATCTGTTATTCTCGCTTTTCTCTGTCCTCCTCTCGCTCTCTCTCTGTCCCCGCTTGACCTCCTCTCTCTTGTCCTCTCCCTCTGTGTTTTCCATGTTCTGTTTTCAGGCCCTTAATTGCGAAAAAGAACCCCAAGATTCCCATGTCAAAGATGATGACGGTTCTGGGGGCCAAGTGGCGCGAGTTCAGCGCCAACAACCCTTTCAAGGGCACCTCCGCCACCGCTGTCGCCGCGGCTGTGGCTGCTGCTGTGGAGACCGTCGCCGTGTCCTCGCCCATCTCGGTCAGCGGCATGCTGCAGGGTGCGGGGCCAATCAGAAAAGCCAAAACCAAAGAGGGCAAGGGTGAGAATGGCCAATCAGCAGCCAGTCTGAAATCAGCTGTTTTAATAACGGTAGCTGAGTGTCTGATTGCATGAATGTAGTCAGAAGCGTAAAACCCAGATTCAGAAAGTGAAAAAGTCCTCCCCAGTATTTTGTGCCGATCAGTCGGTGTTGCCAGTTTGTGTTGCTCTTTTTAATCAGCAGGTAGAACAACTGAGTGAAATCAGCGTAGTTGGGGGAAACGTATGCTGGGCATGTGGCCTTTGTACACCAAGGACCAAATGAAAAAATGGAATGGAAATGCGGAATACTTTTTGATGGTAAAACAGGGACGTTTTGGATTTGATGTAGATAGACAGAGATAAACGGGTCAAATTTTTGGCGGATACATTTTCGTTTAATTTTTTTGTTTCATCTTTGGGGTGAGAAGACCTTCAAAATGTCTTACAGCTGGACTTTTTAACCTCTCACCTGTAGAGGGGGCTGTAGTGCAGTGCTCCAGAATGCATTCATGTTTGAGAAATTTGGCTAACCTGTGTGTAGATAAATTGATGAAGAGGTGAAATGCGATATGTGAAGCATGATTTCCCATCTGCACATTGTAATAATGTCACTTTAGTGCCTCATGCTCAATCTGTTAATCTGTGGCTGTAGGGCCAGGAGCACGAAAGAAAAGCAAGAGTGTGAAAGAGACAAAGAAGAAGGGAAAAGCAAAAAAGACCAAACCCAAGATGGCGTGAAAAGGAAAAAAAGCAAAGACGGTTCAGACTACTAAAGGAAAATGGTGTTTAGCAAAAATTATTGCTGCCAAAATGTCCTGGCATATGCTCCTTATGGTTACAATATACCCCCCCCCCTTTCTTATGGCTGCAAGCGAATAATGTACTAACACACTTCTCAGGACTACAAGCTAGTGATGTACTGACACACTTCTTATGGCTACAAACTAATAATGTACTGACACACTTCTCAGGACTACAAGCTAGTAATGTACTCACACGGGCTACTAATGCACACACTAAAATGTGATGTTTTATGACTACAAACTGTTTCTGACACACTTCTTAGGACCACATTAGTAATGTACTGACACACGTCTTATGGCTAAAACTAATGTCCACACTGGACCATATAATGTACTGACACACTTATGGCTACAAACTAATAATGTACTGACACACCTCCTTTCTGTACTGACACACGCTTATGCAAAACTAATAATGTACTGAATAATGATGTACTGGCACACTTAAATCTAATGTACACACACTCTTATAGTAATGTACAAACTTAATAATGTACTGACACACTTCTCAGAACTACAAGCTAGTGATGTACTGGCACACTTATGACTACAAACTAATAATGTACTGACACACTTCTTAGGACCACAAGCTAGTAATGTACTGACACACTTCTTATGGCTACAAACTAATAATGTACTGACACACTTCTTAGGACTACAAGCTAGTAATGTACTGGCACACTTATGACTACAAACTAATAATGTACTGACACACTTCTTATGGCTACAAGCTTGTAATGTACTGACACACTTCTTATGGCTACAAGGGAATAATTTAGCAGCATGTTTCTCATGGTTACTAACTAACAATGTGGTGGCATCCATCTTTCGTCTACAGACTGATAATGTCCCAGTGTGTCCTCATGGTTATTAAGAATGAGCAGCATGCTCTTCATAGTTGCAAACTAGTATCGTGCAGATCTTGCACTTGCTATCTGCTCATATCTGCCAACATAATCCTGATACAGCAGACTAATAATCTATTGCAATACCACTCATGGGCCCTCATTTGTCAAACTTGCGTAGGATCTGGTGTAGATTCTGGTGTAAATATCAGCGTTCTCCAGGTGTCACGTCTGATTTACTAAAAGTGTGTATTTGGCTGATTTCGGTGTAAAACTGGTGTGGCGTTGATAAATCTGGTGGCAGAAACCATCGTAATTTACATGACAAGCCCCTATAAATTAATGCTCCGGGAGGCATAGTCCTGCCCACTTTACGACATGGACTCTCGAAAGACGGCAAAGAAGAAAGAACTTCACTGAGGAGGAAATATAAATTATCAAGTCTGAGGTGGAGGAAAACAAAATTATTTTATTTGGAAGCCTTAAGAGTGGCATAAAGGGAGCCCAGAAGGCTGCAGTTTGGAAAACTATTGCTGCTGCGGTAAACCCCGTTGGGGTGGAAATCGGAGTGCAGCAGAGGTTTGATTTAATTCATTAATAAATCGAAGTGACTATTCGCACTTAAGCACTAAAATTGATCAAAATTTGCGTTAGACGCACTTATAAGTGTGGCCAAGATGCACATTTTTCCATTGCCCACACTTTTTAAGTGTGTCCAAAGCTAAAAAATTTTTTTTGGCCAAACTTATTTTAAGCAGTAGGCCTACTTTCTAAGCAGCACTGAATGGTCATCAACTGGCGCACTTAGAAATGTGGCCAAGAAAAAAATTCAGCATTGGCCACACGTCTATAAGTGCGAATAACATCGGCCTTAATAAATTCAATTTATAGATCCATGATATTTCATGTTATATAGCCTACATAATTGACAATCAAAATGCTTTACATGTAGGAAAAAAAAAAAAGTGGTCCGATTTTAAGATCGCGCTCAGGCGCAGCAGCGCACGGACCAGTGGAGGTTAACCAGACTCAAACCTCCAGCTGTCACCGTTCGAGGAGCGCGTGGCAGCAGGGCTCCTACTCCATCGTGAGAATACGAGGCGGTGGGGACACGGATGAGTCTTGATCGGAGCTGCATGAGGGTAATTGTTAGAATACAGTCGGCAGGGATCACTCTTCATTGTACTTTTATTAGTATTACTCCATGACATTTCATTGGGTGGCACACAAAATGAGCTGCCACCGTCACTTTTCGTCACTTTCCTGGAGGAGATCTTCTCTGTGCCGAAAGTTCCTCTCACATCGGACAGAAGCTTATTTCTCTAACAACAGATCTGCCATTGTCAAAATGTGATCACGGTCAAAGTGTCCGTAGGCTGAGCAACAAAAGAAACGCAAGTTTGCTAGTTAGTTAACCCTTTAAGGCCTAATGCAAAAATCCCAGCAGAGAATCATGCTGCCATGTTTACCATAGTAACCTGTATTTTGGCTGAAGCACAGCTTCTCAGCTTTCAGGAACATTTGGAATTTTTTTTCTATTGCGCAAAACTTACAGTAATTACGGTACTTTCAAAATTACGCGCATATCTGTGTCGGCAACGACATGTTCTTACACTGCGCACATGCTGTCCCGGTTTAAATGGGTTAATGTACTCTTATGGTTACTCAGTCAAAGTGACCGCAAAATAAAGAAAAGTTTGATGAAACGAGTGTAAATGTGCACGCGCTAGTAATAAATTTTATTTTCTAAAATAATTACACGGAAACGTATTTTCCAGCCTGCCTTTAAATAACTTGCGTTTCTTTTGTTGTTCAGTATATATCTGACTGGATGAGCATCTGACATACCACACTGCATATCTGTCAAGCCATGCATTGCGCTTAATCAAATTGATTGTAATTGTCAGCCGTCTGGCCTGACAAGCAGGTTGTCTCAAAATATAAGTTTAATTAATTTCTCAACACAGGTTTCTTATTTATTTATTTATTCATTCATTTATCAATTTAGCCTATTTATTCATTTTACTAATAAGAGCAACAACAGCATGACGCCCGCATCGCTGCATATGGTTTATTACTCATTTTGACAGCTGCACTCGTTCCTGCATGTTGTTCACGGGTTTCAGATTTGCGTACACCTGGTCAGACCTGGCGTGAGATTTTTGCAGACCGTTCACTCACGTTCAGATTGATAAATGCCGATCCTTGCGGGAGATTTGGCATACACCCATTTTTTTGGTGTATGCACGTTTGATAAATGAGGGCCATGGTGTATAACTGGTGATCAATTTTTTTGCAATCTCCTCATTTATTCAATGCTTCTTGTCATTTGTATGGCAAGCAGTGTTGGAAAGTGAACACATAGCCAGTTAGCTGCAAGTTTGATTCCGTGTTGTGGTAAAGCCGACACCTTGTTGAGATGACACTGCGCTGCGTCTTGCTCAGTAAAGCGGGTGAGCTTGCACTCCCTCCTGCTATATGCCACCCTTGTTTCACCGGCCTGATCGCGAGTTTCCCACCTTCCTTTTCCCCGTCTCTCAGAGCGAGGAGGAGATCCTGGAGGAGTCCGACTGGGATGACATCAGCATCCACAGCGCATCCGTGCGATCTGACGCCTCGGGGCCTCCCAAAAAAACCCCTCGCCGGGGACGCAAGAAGAAGAAAAGTGAGTGTGGGGCATGGGGCTGTGTGGAGAGATGATGGGGAGTGATGTTTTGGGGGGTGGAGGTTTTGATGGGTTTGGGAGGATTAGTGAGTGATGCGGGATGGGAGGGCAGGGGGTAATGCGAGGTGGAGTATGGGGGCAATGGGTTGGGGTTGGGGTAATACAAAATGTCTCTCGAAGGCGAGAATTGGGCTTTTCTGGTATAAGAGAAATGGACATTGCTTGTTGAAAGTTTGAATTTCTTGTTTGCTAGAATTGTTCATACAAAATATCTCTCGTCGGTGTGAATTGGGATTTACTGGTATACGAGAAATAGACATCTCTCGTATATGTACGAGCAGCGTGCCTTCTAATTGGCATGATCCAATGACTGTACTCAGGGGCTCCATGGTTATCCCCTCCCGATGATCTTTCCCTCCATCTGCTGATTCTGCTTCCCCAGGTGGCTTGTGGGTAAATAAAACAGGACAGAATCCCCCCTGTTCAGTGGGACACTGTTTGTTCTCTCTCGAGCTGTCTGGCTGTGCTCCTTATCGTGTCGGTAAAGGGCTTCCGCTCCGCTGGGCTCAGTGTGCGGCCTGCTCTCTGCTTCCTTCATCCTCCCATGGAGAAGCATAAGAGCTGGAGACAGCTACTGCTCACCGGGAGCATGTATTCCTGTGGGAGCTGCTCAGTGGCGCATAAAGCTCATTCATGCAGGCTGCCATGTTTAGCCATGGGGCTGTTCAGCCACTTGAGCATGTGCAATGAGCCTCACTATGGGAAAAAAAAGAAAAAAAAATGATGCAGAGTGTAGTCCAGTCAGCAGAAACGCTGTCATAAATATCAGCTTTGTGAAGCTCACCATGAACTATTTTCGTACATACTGTGCTCATTCAACTCTGTGGTGATTTTTAGATCTGTAGATATTGGCGATCATCTCACCAAAAGTACGTTGTTGGTCCCTGTCAGAGCTTCAGAATGGGGTTTTATTTGCTGTTGCTGTTTTTAGGTGTATGGCACATATTATTAATGCGGAGACAGTTACGCTCGCCACCTTTAATAGTTTTTTTTTTGTGAACCGATGCACCTGCAATTCAAGCCTGCCGCTTCACGTTAGGATTCATCACACACTCCACTGCCGTGGTGATAAGCGTGTGACCTCTTTATCTGATGATGAAAAGGGTCAGTACCTGTTTAACACCCCAACGCTGTAATGCAAGTCAAGTTTCAGCTGATTAGACTAAGTAGAGGTCAGTCCCCCTAAGAGTAGTGTGGGGTTAAGGGTCTTGCTCAAGGGCCTGACAGCTGAGCTGCTTTTCTTGTGGCGAAACTGGGACTTGGACCACCAGCCTTCCAGACCCCAGCCGAGCACCTCAGCGGCCAAGTTAATATTTTACTGTGAGACTGCACTCCCCTGATCCTGGAGATATACCTTCCTGTTGGCTCTCACTTTTGTTAGGGTTGAAGCGAAAACCTACTGCATGGTAGATCTCTTGTATTAAGATCTCTTTTTTATTTAGAAAACCGGTCACCACATGACCACGTGAAGTAAAAAAAAGCTGTCCGTCTGTCCATCTGTCCCTCAGTTTGTCTGTTTGTATCCCTGCAGGAGAAGACGGGGACGGTTATGAGACAGACCATCAGGACTATTGCGAGGTGTGCCAGCAGGGCGGCGAGATCATCCTGTGTGACACCTGTCCCCGGGCGTACCACCTGGTGTGTCTGGAGCCCGAACTGGAGAAAGCACCTGAGGGCAAGTGGAGCTGCCCCCACTGTGTGAGTAACTGCCCCTGAACCTGCCTCCTGTTGCGCAACAAACTTACAACTGCCCCCGCTGTGTGAGTGGAGTACTTACGGCGAGAATCCAGCCCACAGGGCGGTAATTTTATTTTCAGTAATAAACCAAAAGACAATAGACTTTGTGAGCCTTAATATCCTTGGGGAGTTAGCCACTGGGATGTGGTAGCGGCCAGAGCGAGGCTTTCTGGAGGGAGCGAATACTCGGGATCCCCCCGTCTCTTCACCCTCGGACTCTGATAGAAAAATGGCAGGGAAAGCAGTGGTTAACGCACTTGTGAAACGCACTCTCAACCAGTCTGTCCCCGTCTGCTGCTTTGCCGACTTTATATTGCCGGGTTGTTAAATGCAGAAGAGAATCAGATGCATGGCCTCGTGCAGAATGCGCTGGGAGAGCCTCTCTCGCATGCCTGGCCGTTATTGACAGGAGCTGTTCATGATAGAATGGCGGCCAGGGGTGCTGAACGGACTCCCGGCTGACGTGCGCTGTCTGTAGTGCTGAAAGGGCAAGATGATAAGGGGAGGAGAATTTCCAGTTCCGGGTGGTGTGACGTGGACGGTCTGTTTCCCCTGTCGCCGCAGCTAATTTTTCAAACTTAAATGTTTCTGGACATTTAGCTAATTTTAATATAAGACAGAGACAACGTGAGTAAACAGGAAATGCAGCATTTCAAGGTAATGGGTTATTCATATCACCCATGTGAAAAAATAATTGCTAGCCTAATACTTATAACTGGATGTGCCACCCTTGACAGCAACTACTGCAGTGAAACGTTTGTGATGACTGTTACTGAGTCTTTTACAACCCCAATTCCGAAATAGTTGGGACAAAGTGTAAATTGTGAATAAAATCAAAACGCAATGACTTTCAAATCACACCAGCCAGTATTTTATTCACAATAGAACAGAGATAACATAGCAAATGTTGAAACTGAGAAATTTTACAATTTTATCCACAAAATGAGCTCATTTCCAAATTTGATGGCTGCTACAGGTCTCAAAAAATTGAGACAGGGGCCTGTTTTCTATGGTATAGCATCCCCTCTTCTTTTTAACACAGAGTGGAGGTGTCTGGGCATTGAGGAGACGAGTTTCTTGAATTTATCTATTGGAATTTGATCCCACTCTTGTTTAATACAGGCTTCCAGCTGCTGGAGAGTTTTGGGTCTCCTTTGATGGACTTTTCGTTAAATTATGCGCCAAATGTTCTCAATCGGTGAAAGATCAGGACTGCAGGCAGGCCAGTTCAGCACATGGACTCTTCTACTACCAAACCATGCTGTTGTAATAGCTGCAGTATGTGGTTTTGCATTGTCCTGTGAAATACACAAGGCCTTCCCTGGAATAGATGTTGTCTGGAGGGGAGCATATGTTGCTCTCAAGCCTTTATATACCTTTCAGCATTCATGGTGCTTTTTAAAACATGCAAGTGTACCACACCATATGCATTAATGCATCCCCATACCATCAGAGATGCTGGCTTTTGAACTGAACGCTGATAACAGGAGGGGTGGTCTTTCTCCTCTTTAGCCCGGAGGACACGACGCCCATGATTTCCAACAAGAATATCAAATTTGGACTCGTCTGACCGCAGGACACTTTGCCACTTTGCTACAGTCCATTTTAGAAGAGCCTTGGCCCACAAAACACAGCGGCGCTTCTGGATCATGCTCAACAATGGCATTCTTTTTACGTGATAGAGTTTTAGGTGGCATCTGTGGATGGCACGGCAGACTGTGTTTACAGACAGTGGTTTCTTGAAGTATTCCTGGGCCCATTTAGTAATGCCAATGACAGAATCATGCCGGTGAGTGATGCAGTGGCGGCTGAGGGCCCGGAGATCAAGGGCATCCAGTAAAGGTCTTCGGCCTTGTCCCTTACACACAGAGATTTTTCCAGTTTCTCTGAATCTTTTGATGATGTTATGCACTGTCGATGATGAGGCCTTCAAAGCCTTTGCAATTTGACGCTGAGGAACATTGTTTTTAAAGTATTCCACAATTTTTTTATGCAAGCCCTCACAGGTTGGAGAGCCTCTGGCCATCTTTACTTCTGAGAGACTCAGCCTCTCTAAGACATCCCTTTTATAGCCAATCATGTTACACGCCTGATGCCAGTTAATGTAATTACTTGCTAAATGTTCTTTCAGCTGATTCCCTTATATATTAATTGCTTTTTCGGCCCTTTTTTTGCATGTGTCCTAACTTTTTTGAGACCTGTTGCAGCCAGAAAATTTGAAATGAGCTCATTTTGTGGATGAAAATGTAAAATGTCTCAGTTTCAACATTTGAAATGTTATCTATGTTCTATTGGAAATAACATATTGGCTCATGTGATCTGAAAGTCATTGTATTTTGATTTTATTCACAATTTACACTTCGTGCCAACTATTTCGGAATTGGGGTTGTACATTGCCATGGAGAATTTTGGCCCTTTCTTCTTTGCAGAATTGTTTTAATTCAGCCACATTGGAGGGTTTTAGAGCATGAGCTGCCTGCTTAAGGTCACGTCACTGCATCTCAGTCAGATTGAAGTCAGGGATAGGCCACTCCAAAACCTTTATTTTGTTTCTTTTGAGCCAGTCAGAGGTGGACTTTCTTGAGTACGTGGGATTATTGCTCTGATGCATAACCCACCTACGCTTGAGCTTTAGGTTATGAACTGATGGCCGGACATTGTCCTTCAGGATTTTTTGGTTGAGATCAAAATTCATGGTTCTATCAGATATGGCAAGTCCCCCACGTCCAGAAGTAGCAAACCAGCCCTAGACCTTCACATTACCACTACCGTGTTTGTCTGTAGGTATGATGTTTTCATTGTGCAATGCTGTGGTAACTTCACACCAGATGTAAGGGACCCATGTATTCCAAAAATGTACACTTTTGACTCGGAATTCGGGAATATTATCCCAAAAATCATGGGGGTCGTAAAGATGTTTTTTGGCAAATGCAAAAAGAGATTTTGTGTTCTTTTTGGTCAGCTTGGGTTTTCACCTTGCAGCTCTCCAATGGATATTATTTTTGCCCAGTCTCATTTTTACTGTGCAATCTTGAACACTGACCCTGACTGAGGGAAGTGAGACTTGCAGCTCTTTAGATGTTGGTCTGGGTTCTTTTGTGACCTCCAGCATGAGTCATCGATGTACAACCCCAATTCCAAAATAGTTGGGACGAAGTGTAAATTGTGAATAAAATCAAAATGCAATGACTTTCAGATCACATGTGCCAATGTTATTCACAATAGAACATTGATAACATTTCAAATGTTGAAACTGAGACATTTTACATTTTTATCCACAAAATGAGCTTATTTCAAATTTTCTGGCTGCAACAGGTCTCAAAAAAATTGGGACACAGGCAAAAAACTGCTGAAAAAGCAATACATATATAAGAGAATCAGCTGAAAGAACATTTAGCAAGTAATTAAGTTAACTGGCATCAGGCGTGTAACATGATTGGCTATAAAAGGGATGTCATAGAGAGGCTGAGTCTCTCAGAAGTAAAGATGGCCAGAGGCTCTCCAACCCATGAAGGCTTGCGTAAAAAAAATTGTGGAATACTTTAAAAACAATGTTCCTCAACCTCAATTGTAAAGGCTTCGAAGGTCTCATCATCGACAGTGCATAACATCATCAAAAGATTCAGAGAAACTGGAAAAATCTCTGTACGTAAGGGACAAGGCTGAAGACCTTTACTGGATGCCCGTGATCTTCGGGCCCTCAGCCGCCACTGCATCACTCACCGGCATGATTCTGTCATTGACATTACTAAATGAGCCCAGGAATACTTCAAGAAACCACTGTCTGTAAACACAGTCTGCTGTGCATCCACAGATGCCACCTAAAACTCTATCATGAGAAAAGGAAGACATTGTTCAGCATGATCCAGAATCGCCGCTGTTTTTTGTGGGCCAAGTCTCATTTAAAATGGACTGTAGCGAAGTGGCAAAGTGTCCTGTGGTCAGACGAGTCCAAATTTGACATTCTTTTTGGAAATCATGGGCGTTGTGTCCTCCGAAAGAGGAGAAAGACTGTTATCAGTGTTCAGTTCAAAAGTCAGCATCTCTGATGGCATGGGGATGCATTAGTGCATATGGTGTGGGACACTTGCATGTTTTAAAAAGCACCATGAATGCTGAAAGGTGTATAAAGGCTTGAGAGCAACATATGCTCCCCTCCAGACAACATCTATTCCAGGGAAGGCCTTGTGTATTTCAGCAGGACAATGCAAAACCACATACTGCAGCTATTACAACAGCATGGCTTGGTAGTAGAAGAGTCCATGTGCTGAACTGGCCTGCCTGCAGTCCTGATCTTTCACCGATTGAGAACATTTGACGCATAATTAAACAAGAAGTCCGTCAAAGGAGACCCAAAACTCTCCAGCAGCTGGAAGCCTGTATTAAACAAGAGTGGGATCAAATTCCAATGGCTAAACGCAAGAAACTTGTCTCCTCAATGCCCAGATGCCTCCACTCTGTGTTAAAAAGAAGAGGGGATGCTATACCATGGTAAACAGGCCCCTGTCTCAATTTTTTGAGACCTGTAGCAGCCATCAAATTTGGAAATGAGCTCATTTTGTGGATAAAATTGTAAAATTTCTCAGTTTCAACATTTGCTATGTCATCTCTGTTCTATTGTGAATAAAATACTGGCTGGTGTGATTTGAAAGTCATTGCGTTTTGATTTTATTCACAATTTGCACTTTGTCCCAACTATTTCGGAATTGGGGTTGTATGTTGGAGGAATTTTGGTTGGCTGGCCTCGCCTGGGACAGTTCGCCACTATTCCAAGTTTTATCCATATGTAGATAATGGCTTTTGCTGTGGTTTGCTGGAGTCCAGAACCTCATAAATGACTTTGTAATCCTTTCCAGACTGACAGATGTGAACAACTTTGTTTCTCTACTGTTCTTGTATTTCTATAGACAGCAGCATCATCTGCTGCTTTTTGCCCTCACAATGCCAGACAGGTTCTATTTAAACAATGTTAAGATTTGACAGGGCTGGTAGTAATCATGCCTGGATGTGTCAACTTAAATTCAACCCAATTATTAATTAAATTTGTCTAATTGGTTGGTTTTGTAATGAAGTGGGCTGTTACTTTTTCACAATGGACCAGGTACGGTTGGATGGCTTTTTTCCATCTGAAATCATCATTTAAAAGCTGCATTTTCTGTTTCCTCTGGTTATTTTTCTCTAGTATTAAAATTGATTTGATTTGAAACATCAAGAGTGATGAATATGCAAAAATAAGAGGAAATTGTGAAGAGAAAAATACTTTTTCACAGCAGTGTACACTACTGCATATTTATTCATGTCCTGAATTTGTCCTGAATTTATTCAACGCAAGGTTGTTTTATTGCCTACAATCAAAATCAAGCGCGCACTATATTTACCAGCATTTGTGTTGAGATAAATAACACATGAATAATGGCAAGTAAAAAGTTGGAGGGTTTATATGTGCGTGCATGTACGCGTGTGTATGTGCCTGTGTACATGCATATATGTGTGTGTTTATGTGTGTGGGAGAGCAGGAGAAAGAGGGGATCCAGTGGGAGCCTAAAGAGGATGATGAGGAGGAGGAGGTGGTTGGGCAGGAGGAAGATGACCATATGGAGTTTTGCAGGGTGTGTAAGGATGGAGGGGAGCTGCTTTGCTGCGACACCTGCCCCTCATCCTATCACATCCACTGCCTGAACCCGCCCCTGCCTGAGATACCCAATGGGGAGTGGCTATGTCCACGCTGCACGGTGAGTGACGGGTTCCTCCCCCAATCTTGTGTGCATACAGGGAGACATTTGCTGGGTGTTGGTGTAATAGACTATGTGCGCTCACTCAACCTGCCCTGAGTAAGAACAAGCTGGTAAACCACAAAATAAACAAACTGCTTTACAGATCTTTATTTCCTTGTAAGTATTCCTCTGGTCATGACAATTATTTCCTTCAGTTGATGGTGTGCAGTTTTTGTGCGGCAGTAGAAGTCCATGCTTTATTGTCCTAATGAACTGCCTTGATGGACCTGTATTGTCCATACCGATGTTGCCCATCTCATGTAGAATTATATGAGGCATTGTTAATCACACTATTAAATGCACATGCTGTGTGCCGTGATAATGGATGTGTTGCGCTGGTTACCAGCCCTGTTCCTTGAAATCTACTGTCCTGTGGGTTTTTACTCCAACCCTGGGAAAGCACACCATACACAAAAGCAAGAAATCCTGTCTAGTTGCTTATTAGTAAAGTAAGGTGTGCCAGATTAAGGTGAAAACAGGATAGTGGATCTCCAGGAACAAGTTGGTTAGTAATCTCTTTTCTAAAGGATGCAGTGGGGAAAAAAGCAGTGGATTTTCAGTACTCCTTTTGCCCCATGTCCTCCAGTGCCCACCTTTGAAAGGCAAAGTGCAACGAATTCTTCACTGGACATGGGGGGACCCACCCCTGCCCCCCGAGGCGCCCCCCGGCGTGGGTGGGGACGCCTCAGTACCGCTGTTGAAGCCCCCCCTAAAGGGCCACCCCGAGAGGGAGATATTCGTCAAGTGGGCAGGGCTGTCCTACTGGCACTGCTCCTGGGTCACAGAGCTGCAGGTGGGACACGTGTGCGAGACAGACGTACTGTTCAAGACTGCGAATGGCGGCTAACATTAGCAAACAGTCGGCGAGGCATTCAGACATTTTTTCTGGCTACTGCAAATGTTACCCAATGTTGACTAACATTTGTGTATATATCCAGTCTTTTTTCTGTTCACCATGAATGTTTGCTGTTGTCAGCTAATATTTACCAACGTATTCAGACTTTTTTAGCATCACCATGAAGATTGGCTAATGTAGGCGCACATTCTATTACATGCTCAGCATTTTTCTATTTGTAATTTATGTCAGCTAAGGTTAGCCAACATATCCAGGCTTTTTTTCTGTTCACCAAGAATGTAAGCTAATGTTAGCTAATACTCACATATTTAGACTTATGTTTTGTGATGAATGTCGGCTAATTTTACTCAATGACTGCATTTTTTCCATCCACTATGAATGTTGGCTAATGTAGGCTAACATTCACCACCATAATCAGAATTGTTCTGTTTGTGGTGGATATTTACTAACATTCACAAATGTTAGGTTATGTTCCCTAAAATATCCCCTTAACATGCGCCTATTGAACAATAAGACCAAGCTTAGTTCAACACAAATTTTTGTTTTGTTGAAGTTGTGGTGAGTTGTTTCACTTAAAATGCTAGCGCTGATTTCAGTGATTGGTTTGCTGAATCAAGGACTGAATTTTTCCGTGGCAGCAACGCCAGCTCAAGACTACTTGTTTTTATGTACAAAGAAATTGTGTTTAAATTGCTAGCAAAATGGATGCATTTGAGGGGATCCCGGTTTTACACAGCAACAAAGTTCAAAGCGTCCTCAGACGAAGTTCTGCCAGCAGACTGTATTGGTGTAGTTCTGGTCACTTTGTTGCTGAAGAGTAAATTACCCTTGAGGCTGCCTCAGAGTGACACCCCCTTTCTGTCCCACCCCGTCCCAAACTCCGCCCAGCTGGAGCTGTATCACTCGGTCATGTACCGTAACTACCAGCGCAAGAACGACATGGATGAGCCGCCGCCCTACGACTACGGCTCTGGCGACGAGGAGCTGAAGAGCGAGAAGAGGAAGGCGAAAGACCCTGAGTACGCTGCAATGGAGGAGCGCTTCTACCGCTACGGCATCAAGCCTGAGTGGATGGTGATCCATAGGATCCTCAACCACAGGTACAGAGACACCGCCTCATCTTTATTTCACCTGTACCGAGACCCTGTCCTTCTCACAGAGCCTGCCCCTGTCACCTGCACAAAGACCCCACCTCCTCCTCCTCTCGCTTGAATAAAGACCCCACATCTCCCACCTGTATAGAAACTAGCGTTTCCCTCCTTGTGAGAGGCCCCGCCCCTGACCTGCACAGAGTACCCACCACTTTCCTCACCTGTATAAAGACCCCATTTCCTCTCCCACCCATCTGTACAGTGACTGCACCTCGTCCCGCTCATCTATACAGAGACCCTGCCTCCTCTTCATCTCCCCTGAACAGAGACCCCGCCTCCTTTCTCATTTGTACAGAGACCCCACCTCCTCTCCTGCCCACCTACACAGTGACTGCACCCCCTTCCACTCATCTATACAAAGACCTCGCTCTCTCATCTCTTCAGAGACCGTGCCCCTCACTGTGTTAAGTGCAGTGCAGAGTTTAGATTGGAACAGTAGGCCATAGAAGAGAAAGATGACAAATTAACTTTAGAATTTTATTATCCTGAAAAAAGTTTTTTATATGAATCTGTGGACAGTGGGGAGAACAAGGGCATAGGTTTGCATATGGACGGTAGGAACATGACCCTACCAATATTTTGGGAAGCCAGATTGTCCCTACCAATATTTCAGCGAACTCATTCTTATCATCTTTCCAGACAAGCCATATTAGACCCAGTTGTGGAGGCTATGTCTCCAAGACAACCTAAGTTTCAAGCATTTGATTGGTTGAAAGGGAGGGGCTACCTGAAGGCTAAAAGTCAAGTGTAAATTGACCTCTCTATTCAGGTTATGAAAATTCATTTTTGTCCAAAGCGGGGCTTGAGACGCACAACTGGATCGCCGGCTCTGATTACATGGTGTTTGCAATGGCTTGCCCCTTGAAGAGAACCATAATTTGGCATTTGTTCCGGATTTTTCTTCATCGCGTAACTATAGCACTTTTCCCATGGCCCAACTCATGACATATATTTGATATTACCTTGGGTACGTATCACTTTTGCGAAAATTTCATTGTCTGAGAGCGTGAGAAAAAATATCGTTCTATGTAATGCTGTGAATATTCAGCCAAACTGAATGCCAAGTGTAATGTTGGGAGCTTGAATCGGTGTGGCTTAGCACTGTGGCAGGCTAGTTTCAACTAGCGAACTAAACCCGGTTTCTGTCTCATGTTGGCTAGTATGTAATCAGGTTGCTATTTGTAGTAGACTTAACGTGGGTGGATATATCAAATTATAAGGTAAATTTCAGTCTAGAAATCCAGCAATGGTGCCATTATGAATGTATTATTTTGTATGCAGGAACCACAGTAGCAAACTCTTGAGTATACAGGTGTATCAGAGCTTGAGGTGAGGTCCTAATTATGAATTATAGTATAGAATTATAGGGAAAGCATTAAAATTAGTCTCATGATGTTCAGCAAATATAACTTTTGAAAGTCAAAATGGCCCGGCCAACCTTGCCTCAGTGGGGAAAAGGAAAGAAACAATTTATCGTAAGTCGTAAATCTAACATGATCCAGTCAGATAAAATGCTCTGTTTGCGGCTTGTCCAATTCACAGATAGTCAGTGGTACATTTTGAAGTGTCTATCTCGGCTGCAGTCGCGTTACCGCACAGAGAGATGCTCAATAGACATAAATTGCCTATAATGATTTTAACATTCTCTAACAAGAGGCTCCTCAGAGCCTGTACTCGGGCCGGGTCTAGGCCTGGGCCAATCGCGAAACCACGCACGCGCATGAGCAGGACAATCGCGACCCCGAAAAGAAAAAAAAAAAAAAAAAAGAACGGAGCCGAAACTTAGACTCGTGGCCTACCGGCCCGAGTAATTACAAAACAAACCATTATATAATTAAGTAATTTCTGAATTGGTAAGAGTATTTCAATTGTTCGATATTGCTAACCTTCATAATAAATGTTCATAACATTAGTAACAGTTGTAAACTTGTATTCAAAAGTCCAATCAAAAGTATTTGGATGGCAACAAAATACAGAAGTTTATTATGTGGCATCTATCTATGAAGATTATGGAGGCACCTTGCTTAGCATCATAAAAAAACAAAGAAACACTCATTCGGATAATCTCCATATATAGAAAAGGCAGTATCTGCACTCAGATTTACAAAAATTTTCCAGCTTGCGCTCTATGCACGCTCGCATTACATATGTGTCCCTACCAATTCTCACATTAAACCTATGCCCTTGGGGGAGAAGGAGAGACTGAAGGGGATATGGGGAGGGAGGAAAGAATGTAAATTAATGTTGAAATTTATCTATTTTTCTCCAGCTGGAATTGGCATTTTTAACTCTTTCAACCCCAGATATTCTAGCATCACTGTACCCTTCAACCCCACAGCCCTCTGTAGAGGGCTGGTCATTATCTGGACATTGTATCTTACTGTTATCTCTGGAATCCCATTAAATGTAACCTGATATGTTCCAATCAATTAGTCAGATTGTTTGAATTTTCCCTACAGGAATTTGGGGGTTGAAGGGAATATGTTGGTCAGCCCTCTGTAGAGGGCTGTGGGGTTGAAGGAGTTAAGCTCTGTTGTGTTTCCGTGCACAGTTTTGATAAGAAAGGAGATGTGCATTACCTGATAAAGTGGAGAGACCTGTCATACGACCAGTGTACCTGGGAGGTGGACGACTTTGACATCCCCGAGTACGACAACTTCAAGCAGGCGTACTGGGACCACCGGTGAGCTCGGACCGCCAGCGCAGATGCATGCCCTGCACCTCCCACTGGCCTGTCACTGAGTGTGGACTTAACACACTTCCTCTCTCCAGTTTACACTTAATCCACACAGTGAACAAACACACAGTCCTGGTTCTAACAATACACAAATGCAGAATATATGATGTGAAGGTGGTACAGATCCTTTGCACTGCTCTTTAAAATTGTCCATGATTCTGAAGTACACTTCTTTGTGTTACTCAGAACATTTTCTTGCTGTATCCAAACGTATGTGTTTGTACAGCATTACGCATACCGGCAATGCATATGAATGTACTCCTCTTTCTAACAGCATATTACCACAATATTACAAGCAATTAGCTGATACTTATCAAAAGCAACTTTCAGTTGATTACACAAAGCAGGGGCTAACCCCCCGCCATGAGCCTCAAGGGCCCAACAGAGACGTTCTAAATCTTAGCAGGCGGCGCATTGCATCTGAAATGCTACAGATGGCAAAATGTCAACATAAAACATGCTGTCGGCTTATCTCACCTTTCTATTTTGCTGGACCGCACAACTTTGATATTTACGACAGACTGTGCATGTAGGGAGCTCAACAATGCAACATCTTGTTTCTGTGGTTGGAGTATTTTGGCTTAATGCAGCAGAATAAAGGGGAATATGGGCATTAAAACAAAACAGATTTTAATTTAGTTGTCCAATTTAATACTAATGATATTGATCCATATTGTACTGCCAGTCATGGCTGAATAGGCAACAAATGGTCTGATTCAAAGGCTACTTGCTTTCGTAGCTATCCAAAATCACCATAGGCTAATGTATATTCAAATAGTCTACACTCCCTGCAACTGACAAACAGGATTGTGCTAGCTGAAAACATGGTAAAGAACTTTTGGTTTATTTCAGATATATTATGTGGATGAAGACTGAGTAGCTAAGAAGTGTTGTGTTTATTCATGCTCAACAGACAATGGACGATAAATTTCAAGGACTCATCTGTCTGACATGACAGTTTAGGACCACTATGGCTACCATAAAGGTTGAGATTGCTGTGTAAGCGAAATGTCGTGATCTGAGCTGTGTTTAGCGCATGCATACAAGCCTCGGTGAGGTAGAGATAGGGCTCTGGTCTTGTTGACAGCTATCTTGCTGCCCGAGAGTGTTCCAAAGATGACGTTGGAGTGTGCCGTCTCCTTATAGTCAGAACGTTTCTGACCCCAGTGAAATGATTGTAGCTGGTAAACGGCTTGATAGCGAGGCAATTATTTGAATCAGGTGTGTTAGAGAAGGGAGACATCTGATACAGGCAGGTCTATGGCTCTCCATGATCAAGGTTCCCTACCCCTACTATAGGGTTCATATAGACACAGCTGTGCCACTACTCCTAATTCATGTCCTCACCCTACACGCGCAGTGAGATGATGGGCCCTTGTTGCGTTTGACTAATAGCTGTGTGTTTTGTGGTGATAGAGAGCAGGTTCTGGGTGAGGACCAGCGCCCCCTGGTGGTGAGGAAGGAGAAGAGGTCTAAGGATGGAGAGAAGAAAGAGGAAGAGAGGGAGAGGAAGAAGCCGCCGGACTCGCCCATTGTGGATGTGAGTAAATGGGTTCAACACCCTGCCCTACATTTCCAACCCTAACACCTGCCCCATCTCCAATGAATTTTTCACTTCATTCTGCTTTATTGGCATGAAACAATAAATTTTGCCAGAGTATCATGTTACAAATCATAATCATGATGCGAAACTGTTTGCATGCACAATATTTTTTATCAATTGAAGGAGAAAGATATAAATATTGGAAGCATTAAATGCGATTATAATATTTGCAAGTTGAATCAGTAATTTTTTTGTGGATGTTTACACACTGTCCCATTTCTTTCTTTCTCTCAATTTTCTGTCTGTCCGGCCTGTCAGCCCACAATAAAATTTGACAAGCAGCCGTGGTACATTGACTCCACTGGGGGCACACTGCACCCATACCAGCTGGAGGGCCTGAACTGGCTGCGGTTCTCCTGGGCTCAGGGCACTGACACCATCCTGGCCGACGAGATGGGCCTGGGCAAGACCGTCCAGACCATCGTCTTCCTCTACTCCCTGTACAAGGAGGTGAGCCAGTGAGAGCGCCCTCTGATGTTTGTCTGGAGACATTCGCCTGGAGAGAGATGTTAGTGCCGACAATGTGTGCAGACAAAGAAATAATAGTTCCAAAAGAACCCTGAGATTCCACTGTGGAACTCTGTAGTTCTTTAGGGGAACCCTTTTAGTCCTTGTGTTCTTTGGCAAGCAAGCTCTAAGAGCTTGAACACTTTTCCTCTCTATGATAAAAGGTGCTACAGAGAAATAAAAATAGTTGCTCCATGGATATGAGCTAAAGAAACCTTTAAAAGCAGTGGTGTGGGAGCTTATCCATCACCTGGATTACATAAAAAATAAATCAACAAAACAATCTAAAAATAATTGTGTTTCCTATGGGTTTCACAGAGTTGTGTTGCATAACTTCTAAAGCCTTGTTTGTACCAAACAGTGCAGTTTGGCTCATTTTTACGTTTCAACTGTCATAAGTTACGGATGGTACCTAAATAACCCTTCCCTTCGATTCCATTTTTTATGATCCCTCTGACGGGGTAACAAGCGCACTGATCAGACACTAAAAGGTGTAGTTGGAAACACTGCTGTGAGTCCATTGATTGGTCACTCCTGCTTTTCCAAGGACGTGGTTGACGCGGCTATTACTGTCCGGTAGTAACCCTGCCTACATTTAATAGAACTTGGGTTTAGGTAGCAGTCTATACAGATTATGTACCATTTCTAAGTGTTCTATGCCAAAAGCATTTGGTGGAAATGAGGCTTAAATAACTATTTATTGGGCCTAAGAACTGAGAAGTAACTTATAAATTGCATGCAGCCTCGTATATAATATTTTAAGTAAATCCAACATTGTTTTTTGATTGCAGGTGAATTATGTGCTACTCTGACTGTAAAAGCTGTTTGCTTTGCTGTAGTTTGAATGTGGAAGGAGGGGGGATGCAATGACATGTTGCTCTCCCTCCCCAGGGCCACTCAAAAGGGCCATTCTTGGTCAGCGCCCCCCTCTCCACCATCATTAACTGGGAAAGGGAGTTCGAAATGTGGGCTCCTGAATTCTACGTGGTGACGTACACGGGGGACAAGGACAGTCGCGCCGTCATCCGAGAGAATGAGCTCACGTTCGAGGATGCTCCGGCCAAGACGGGTCGCAAGGTGTTCCGCATGAAGGTGGGGAACCAGATCGCTAATGCAACCTACCTTCGGTACAGTGTTGACTGACTGCTATGCATTGTTTGAAATGCTTTAAAAGAGATGTTGACATTCAAATGAATTAGAACAACTTAAATAAATAAAGAAGCCCAAATCAAAAATAATAAAAATAAATCATATGAAATATGTGACACTTTAGTTTAGACCATTTTGGTCTCTTGTTGCTTTTGTCTAGATCATGTGAGCCCCCGAATATTGTGTTCTTTTGAGATGGGTGTGCCGTGAGAGTCTGTTCATGTAGAAAGTGAGTCCCTGTGAAAGAGTTGGTGACGGTGCTTTTGTGCACTCACATCCTTGCTAACATAGGAGGGCCTATATCCAATAGCCCAAAGCTCAAGTACTTAGTACAACAGTCTAGATCGGTGATGATTACTGTACATTGAAGGTCTGAACAGCTTTGTTCCTCAAATCACTGTCCTTAAGGGCTAAAAACTGCTGGTTTTTTACCCTCCCTTTTTTCTGGAAGTCGTTTCATGCCACTGAATGCGGGGTTAAGCAGCGGCCTGAGGGTCCACTAGGCTCGGAACAGGCTTACTTTACTTTTTCTGGGAGTCTGGTGTGAAGACTAACAGGCCAATCAGCAGTGCTAATTGGATAATTGATGACCCGGAAGGAAAGAAAACTGGGGACAGATTTGGATTTGAGGGCCAGATTTGAGGATACCCATCATACAGTATACATCATGTCTGGGATGAAGCTGTATTTTTTTTCAGAATTGGGCCATGTTCTCCACCATTTTATACTTCCAATCAGACTGTGCCGAGTGATTGCTCAGAAATGTGAATTTGAGCCATATGTCCCGTACATCATGATCCCCTGGAGTATGGGGACTGTGCGTAAATAGTGGTGTCATTTCTACACAGTGAAAACAAAATGCAAAGAAATTCATTTTCACAAAGTAGATAATATCTGCTGTATGCATGTACTCTTTGCTCAGTTTGATTAGAAATAGATATTTCTGGAGTTCATGGCCAAATGAAGGAAATATAGGACTTTCTCCAAAGCATCATGGGGTGTACTGTACACTATGCCCCAATCAAAGGAGAGAAAAACATCATAGAGGCTATTTTTATTAAAAAGGGCTTTTTTGACTGATTCCTGCAGTTTCATGTCACTATTAATGAAGACATGCACATTTCTTTGCTTGCTGTTGTGACGACATGGGTTTAATGTACCATCTGGGTTGCAAACCCATGACCTTATGGCTTCAAACCCTCTAAAAATACTCAACTCTTTGCTCCCTGTTCTCCCATGCAGAAGGACACTCCTATCAAGTTTCATGTGCTGCTGACATCATATGAGCTCATCACCATTGACCAGGCCATTCTGGGCTCTATCGACTGGGCTTGTCTGGTTGTGGACGAAGCCCATAGGCTGAAAAACAACCAATCCAAGGTTAAACAAACACAAAGTATCACTGCAGAAACGTTTTTGTGTTAAGTTTGTAAAATTGTGTTTGTGTCTTACCCTTATTAGCTTTGGCACGTCACTGCAAACCTGGAGAGGGCTAATCTGCAAAAAGGATTGTTCATCAAACTGTTCATAATCTTTACAGCATCTATCTGGAATTTTTCAGTTTATATTAATATCATGTGGTTAATAGTTGTCAGGGCAGTTCACTTTTGCACTTAAAAAGGCAAAGTTCCTCTTAAACAGAGATATTTAATCATGTTTTATAAGAGTTCAAACATTTCTCAGTTGTGCTACAGAAGGGTTAAAATGTTTTTTGTTTTTTTTTTTTCTTGAAGCTGAAATTATGTTGACTCTTGAATGTAAGAAACATTTAACCTGGCTTATACCTGCTCAGTAAAATTGCTCAGTGCCTGGTCAATGTACTCAAATTTTAGATTTGAAATCATCTTTCATAAACTGGCTTGGCCTCAGCACCTCATGTGGCTATGCCCTTTCCTGTTTCTTTTTGCAGTTTTTCCGCATCCTCAATGGCTATAAGATCTACTACAAGCTACTGCTGACTGGAACACCACTCCAAAACAACCTGGAAGAGCTATTCCACCTGCTGAACTTCCTCACTCCTGAGCGCTTCAAGTAAGAACGTGGAGGATGGAATTATTTGTGGGAACTAAATTATTGAACGCATATTTACTTCACCCCACAGAGTGGGCGTGAAGTACTGTTTTCAGCGGCTCTGTGTGTGTGTTTGTTTGTCTTTGTCTTTCCGCACTTGCCAGTCTGTTTTCTGCCATCTCTGATTGCAACCACCATGAACACCTGAAAGTCTTTCCATCTGTTCATTTCACCTATAAACTGAGCCGACTGATTTATTAGTCCTGGCAACCACCTGAAGACTAATGCTTAGTGTGCTTGCTCTCAAGTCAGAACAAGACCTCAGTGTGTATGTTTTGGTACCACAACAAGTTCCACAATCTAAAATGGCCTTTGAATTTTCTTCTTGCGCCATTGAGCAACTCATGAAGCACCAGTAATTTAGAAGCTGTTTCCAGTTCTCATGTATCACGGTGCCCCTGCAGTAACCTAGAGGGCTTCTTGGAGGAGTTTGCCGACATCTCCAAGGAGGACCAGATCAAGAAGCTGCATGACCTCCTGGGGCCGCACATGCTTCGGCGGCTGAAGGCCGACGTCTTCAAGAACATGCCGGCCAAGACGGAGCTGATCGTGCGCGTGGAGCTGAGTCCAATGCAGAAGTATGTGCTACACCCACCTCCTGCATCACGTCTGTCTCATACGGCCATTTGACTTATAGGCAGTTTTAACCACTCGTGACGGTGCATATCATAACACCCATTATATTACTTTTATTTAGCCATTGTGTTCATGTCAAGTGGCAGTCACAGTTAATTTGACAAAGGGGCCGCTAATCTTATTGTGGATTGAATAGGGGATTTCACTGTGGGGTTTGAACCTCCAAGGTTCCCTGTCGACCCTCAGCTGCCACATAATGCATAATTGTTATAGATTTTAGTATTAGTTTTCTGGCGGTGCTTCCTGTAGCAAAAATGTTATCTGTCATGATAGGTTCACATTATGCTCGTCGATGGCCTCTTGGTGATGATACATTTTCAGTTCTGCATCTGCTTGTCTGTGAATTAGAGCTTTTGCAAAGTGAATGTGATGTACTCTAACATTGTATTGTTGGGAAATGTCAGGCCTGTCCATGCATTGTACTGATCTCGCCTCTAGATTCCCCTGCACTGCAATGAAAGTTAGGCTCATAATGTGACTCGAAATCTTACTTTTCACCGCTTAAGCAGAAAATAAAGCGTGTCCTAAGTTACTGTTTGCTTGAAAATAAAAATTTCACCCTTTTGGCAAATTTTCAGCTGACTCAAAACTATCTCACCCTACTGGCTATTTTCTTTTGTAGTGAAAGTTCAATAAAGAAGAAAAAGAGAAAATTTAAAGTCTCAATATGCGAATAAAATACTTTTGCTTTTTTTTTATTTCTTCAGTATGTACGCAAATAACACCCTTATTATGCGGTGATAGGTAAAACTGATCCTAGATCAGAAAACTACAGCTGAAATCTTCATTTATCATGCTTTTTCTTGGGTTTTTCTGAGAAAATGTTAGTCTTGTATCTTAACGTGAATTATTCATGAAACGCCAGGGAACTCTACCTTCGGGGAGGCTCGGTTCTTGCATATTAGAAGCTCCATGGGGTGCTTAGGCATAGTTAGCTAAGTGAATGTGGTTTGAAGTCTAGTCTCATGCTGCATCACATACCGTCTCTCTCTGCTGGGGGTCCCTCAGGAAGTACTACAAGTTCATCCTGACGCGGAACTTTGAGGCGCTGAACTCTAAGGGTGGGGGGAACCAGGTGTCTCTGCTCAACATCATGATGGACCTGAAGAAGTGCTGTAACCACCCCTACCTGTTCCCTGTGGCAGCTGTGGTAATGATCAATGCACACACTCACACTGTCATATCCCTGCTGCTGATCACTGCCCACTCACACGCTGTCATCTCCTCGCTGCCAATCACTACACACTCACACTGTGATCTCCTTACTGCTGATTACAGCCCACACTCACACTGTCATCTCCTTACTGCTGATCACTGCCCACACTCACACTGTCATCTCCTTACTGCTGATCACTGCCCACACTCACACTGTCATCTCCTTACTGATGATCACTGCCCACACTCACACTGTCATCTCCTTACTGCTGATCACTGCCCACACTCACACTGTCATCTCCTTACTGCTGATCACTGCCCACACTCACACTGTCATCTCCTTACTGCTGATCACTGCCCACACTCACACTGTCATCTCTTTACTGCTGATCACTGCCCACACTCACACTGTCATCTCCTTACTGCTGATCACTGCCCACACTCAGACTGTCATCTCCTTACTGCTGATCACTGCCCACACTCACACTATCATCTCTTTACTGCTGATCACTGCCCACACTCACACTGTTATCTCCTTACTGGTGATCACTGCCCATACTCATGCTTTCATCCTCTTACTGCTGATCACTGCATACAGTCACAATGTCCTCTCCGTACTGGTGATCACTGCCCACACTCAAGCTGTCATCTCCATGCTGATGATGACTGCTCTCACTCACACTGTCATCTCCTCACTGCTGATCAGTGCCCACGCTCACACAATCCTCTCCTTACTGCTGGTCACTGCCTGCACTCAAGCAGACATCTCTTTACTGCTGATCACTGCACATGCTCACGCATTGATCTAAGTGCTGCATTCACACTTCACTACCCACACATACGCTGTCATCTCCGTACTGTTGATCACTGCCCATACTCATGCTGTCGTCCCCATACTGCTGATCACTGCCCACACTCATGCTGTCGTCTCCATACTGCTTATCACTGCCCATACTCATGCTGTCATCTCCTTACTAAAGATCACTGCCCACACTCATGCTGTCATCTCTTTACTGCCGATCAGTGCCCACACTTGCGCTGTTATTTCTTTACTGCTGATCACTGCCCACACTCAAGCTGTCATCTCTGTACTGCTCATCACTGCCCACACTACCGCTGTCATCTCCATACTGCATCACTGCTTCACACACTTTATCCAGAATGAGGGTATGTGTGGGCCCGTGTGTGCGTGTGTGCTTATGCATGCGTGCATGTATGTGTGCACGCAACTGCATTACTGCATTTGTGTTTACATTTAATTCTGTGTGTGTTTGTATGTTTGTGAATGTGTGTCTGTGCATCTCTATGTATGAGTTTGTTTGTGTGCGGGGGTGTATGCATCTGTGCGCAAGGCTTGATTGGTAATCTGGCGTACCGGGCAATGCCCGGTGGACCGACGCAATCATAGTTTATAAAATTGTAATAACATCAATAATTTCGAACGACCGCGCCGGCCTTTAAAACATGGAAAGCGGCCCATTAGTTTGTTTTCTACACACCGACACAGGGCTGGCCCAATGAAATCTCTGAGCCCTCCCACCTCAGGGAAAAAAAAAGCAATCGTGCGCAGTTCGGAGGAAGCCAGTGGCCCACGTTGAGGGGAGCAAACGGCAGAATGACTTCAGTTAGCTTTAAGTGGAATTTCATACAGAGAGATCTATACCAAAGTATTATATATCTCCTCTTACACTACGTTATATAGAGAGCTTGCCCTGAGACTGTCCACATTTGACTTTTCCGGTGATACATGCTTTATATACCACTTTTTATTCTTCTACTTCACTATTCCGGTTATCTTGCATCTTGGCCATTTTTCAGTATTTATTTACATATTTGTTTTATGATATAGGAATTACCGAAAAACTGTATTCTTGCAGATAAAAAAAAAAACGATTCATAGGCTTAAGCCATGTACAGTTTATTTAATGTTGTTGCTTTTGTCCTAAAAGTTTAAGAAGGCAGGCTTGCTGGGAAATTAGTTTGACCAATGGCTTTGCTTGTCCCCAGTTGCTTTAACAGTCTAAAAACGCGTTTCGACTACGAGCTCAGACAAAAATGTCAGAAAGCAGTGGAGAGGCAGAAAACCTTCGAGAATAAAGTAAACAGACATTGGAGCCTCAGGCTTTCAAACGCTAAAAAAATTGAGCAGCTGTTTGACCACGATGATCCTAATGTAGCAAGCAGTTTTCATTTGGAGGGGGACACGGAAAGCGGTAAGACTGACTTTTAAATTAATAGGCTATCGCAAGTATGTATTCGGTTAAAATTTGCTTGAGCTTACAAAAGGTCCCCACTGATGGACCAGCTGCTGATCCCAGCTAACGCACAACGTGCGCACAATGTTGTGAGCACGTAGTGAGAAGGTTTGGTTGTATCTGACGTTGTCACAACGTTGTGTGCACACTGAACTGCAACGTTGTGGTACATCCTCCTCACAACATTGTGGACCGACGTTGTCTGCACGTTGTCAGCATGTTGTGTTCATAACGTCGTTTTAGAACTTTGTCACAACGTTGTGTACACGCTAAACTGCAACGTTGTGGTACAACCTCCTCACAACGTTGTAGACTGACGTTGTCTGCACGTTGTCAGCACGTTGTGTTCATAACGTCGTTTTACAACTTTGTCACAACGTTGTGTGCACGCTAAACTGCAACGTTGTGGTACATCCTCCTCACAACGTTGTGGACTGACCTTGTCTGCATGTTGTCAACACGTTTTCACAACGTCGTTTATTGTGCTGATGTTTCTGTACAACTTCATATCTCAAGCTTCTGAGAATATTGTTTTCACATATATGTGAAATAAAATGGTATAAAGGAAATAAAATATGTCTTTTGTGAATTTTTGAATATGTGCTTTCTGGGCATATTTTCTTTTTGTAAGAGTACCACGCACATCCTCCTGCAAAATTGAATAAGATCACAACTTTTTCTGCTTACCTTAATGTTTAGATACCAAGTGAAATATTCGGGTGCGTAAAAACGTTGAACGCACATCCAGTAAAGAGAATTTACACTTTAATTTCTAGTGCGGCTATACATGCAAATAGCATATAAAGGCGGCAGCCATGACACTGATGACCCCAGGTAATAATTGGACGTTGTCACAACGTTGTGAGCATGGGTGTTTTTGGTGCTGAGCACGTTGTATCCTGACGTGCTGAGTATGTAGAAGTGTAGACTCCAGATAACGTTGTGACAACGTCGTGTTGGGACGTTGTGAAAACGTGCAGAGCACGTCCTCACAACATCTAGAGTACCTTGTTACCACGTTATGTAGATGTTCCTGAGCATGTTTTCGCAACAGTCAGAGTACATTCCCAGGTAATAATTGGACGTTGTCACAACGTTGTGAGCACGTTGTGCGTTAGCTAGGAATAAGTGAACCAGTCGACGACGGTGTCCCTTTGCTTGTTGTGACTCCGTCGTCGAGGCTGGATTCCTTTATCGCCGCTTTATTTGTCTTCATCTGCGCCGCCCAGCAGTAGGTGAGTTACCGGGGACTTTTTTTTTCCATCAACATCCTGCTGCCGGGGAACCAGGTGCCAGGGCAAATACTGTGCTCAGTCGGACGTCAGCGGCGCCATACAAAGCCCGTTCGAGAGCCTGCCTTCGCAGGTCTTGGAACTAATTCTGTGCACGTATCATCACCAATTTCATCATGCCTTTTATTTCCATTTAAAAAAAAACGCACGCAAGTGTATATACGGCTGTCCAACTCGGCCTAAAACAATGGTTTGTTTGGCACAAATTATCCTACCCGTACCAGTGTCAACGGATCAGCCGGCTGACCTGCATAAAATACATCAAAATGGATAGTCACATGACGTCTCCTCGTTAACAACAATACATAAATAAGAAGGGAAACAAACTCACTTGGTCTAGTGGTTAAGACTGTGGTGTGTGGTGTGCTTGGAATTACTTTGTCCACAGGTTCCCGGGTTCGAATCCCGCAGCGGATGCTAATGTAATGTCTAACTTAACATGTAAACCTTTGTTCACAGCTTCATCAGTAGAAAAAAAAAACATAACACCAAAAAAAAGAGGACATAAGAGGTAGTATACAGTGTGTTGTACTCTTACCCTTCTTTATGCTATCATGTTGTCACAACGTTATCTGGAGTCTACACTTCTACGTGCTCAGCACATCAGGATACAACGTGCTCAGCACCAAAAACACAACGTGCTCACAACGTTGTGACAACGTCCAATTATTATCTGGGGATAACCCACTATTTGATGCATATTGATTCGTTGTTTTACGGTGGCAAATAAAATTTGTCCTGGAATACAGCAAGGAAGACTTTCAAATTTTCCTGTTTAAAACCCTGTCTTGACGTTCAGAATCACCTGCCAGTAAACTTGCAACCAGCGAGTACTGCGGTTCTGAAGCTAGTGAGCTATTCTATGCCCTGTTGAGTCTGTAAGATATGTAACGTTATTTAAAAGGCAGTTGCTATGGGTACGGCAGTTTTCCAATGCATTTCAATGTAGAGAGGTACGGCAGTCCCAATTTCAAACCCTGCCCTAACCTAACCCTGACCCTAACCCTAACCCTGACCCCCAACCCTAAACCTAACCCTAACCATAATCCCTAATCCCTAATCCTTTTCCTAATCCCTTCAAATCGACTGTTGTACCCATAAAACTGCCGTATCTCTAGACACTGCGTATTTAAAAAGGTTATGTATGAATCAATCCAAATAGTGCAATGGTCTTATTGATTAATTATAAATGGCCCCAAAGTCACATTCCTTTTTCACATTAATTCATGTGAATATATTAATAATAATAACAATAACAATAATAATAATAATAATAATAATAATAATAATAATAACAATAATAATAATAATAATAAATATAACTTCTTCTTTGTCATGGTGGTGCAGTGATTAGCACTGCCACCACACAGCAAGAAGGTTGTGGGTTCGATTCCGGCCTGGGGCCTTTCTGTGTGTAGTTCCAGGGCATGTAGGCTACGACTGAGCTTAATTTTAACTTTTGGTAACAGCAAAGTGTGCGCATATGACAGGCCGTCACGTCCAGATCAGGTTGGGCCGCCATGGCCGAAAATGCCAGGGCCTTTTTTTTGTCCCAGTCCAGCCCTGTCTGTGCGTGTATGCATGCATGAGTGTGGATGAGCACGGATGAGCACATGCATGTCTGTGCGCATCAGTATTTGCGTGTATGTGTTAGCATTGGTACCTGTGCACGTGTGTTTGCCTGTGTGCATGCCTGCGCATTGGTGTATTGTAAGTGCTTGTACCGTATATGTAATAGTCTCCTATCTACTCTCACAGGAGGCCCCAGTGTTGCCCAATGGCTCATATGATGGGAACCTGCTGGTGAAGTCCTCCGGCAAACTGACCCTCCTGCAGAAGATGCTGAAGAAGCTAAAAGATGGTGGACACAGAGTTCTCATTTTCTCCCAGGTCAGGGTCCGTCTCCCAATGTCTGTGTTTGAGTATGTGGCTGAGTATGTGGCTGTCTCTGTTTCTGCCCATCTCAGTTCTTCGCTTATCAGTGTTTTGAGAAGAGAAATTATTGATCGGATTTTTAATCGTATGCATACATATCTGTACATTGTTATCACGTGGGGTTTCTGGGAAATGTAGTTTTTTGTATATAATAAATGCATGCGCTTTAATGGGTGAGGTGCCAACCACTGCACATGAGTACGTAATGCACAGTGAGTATTAAGTATAGACGCATGCTGGCACTAATGAGACACTCTCGATGCCGTGCTCTTCTCTCATTCACAGATGACCAAGATGCTTGATTTGTTGGAGGACTTCCTGGAGTACGAGGGCTATAAATACGAGCGCATTGATGGGGGAATCACCGGGGGCCTGCGGCAGGAAGCCATTGACCGCTTCAACGGTGAGGCGACTACTGCAGCGCGACCGCGGCGCGGAGGCGGAGGATGTCGATAAAGCTTTTACTCTGATGGCCTCCCTGCGCTATTTCACTGTTCCCTGGAGGGACTGACGCTCATTCATGATGTGAGCGTGTTCCTCTGATCGCCATCAGAGGGCAGTGCTGTAACCCCCCTCCTGCTGTTTTGTCCCCAGCTCCCGGAGCCCAACAGTTCTGTTTCCTGCTGTCCACGCGTGCCGGGGGTCTTGGTATCAACCTGGCAACCGCTGACACAGTCATCATTTACGACTCCGACTGGAACCCACACAATGACATCCAGGTATCTCCTTTCCCTTTTTGAATGTGCGTTTCAAATCCTACCTGGGAGATTTTCCTTGCTACTGTTGCCATAAAGTAGTTTTATAATCGTGCAAAGTTAACTTTTTCTGCATAATTTGTGGGGAAGTTGCAAACGGGTGCAAACATGCCGCACAAGTCACGCCAGCCGCATAATCAGATTTTGGATGTAATTTGTCATTTAAAAATATTTATTATGCATTGATTAAGTATTGCAGTGGCATCAAACCTCTTTGGTTTGCCTGCGAATAAATTGCTCAACATTTGTTGTTTGAAGTTAATTACAGGAGTGACTGAAATCACCAGACACTTAATCACTGTGCAGTTTGCCACCACAGTTCACTCAGTACTCGCTTTTAAATTTTTGAGGAGGTACACTACATCTACACGGACGTGGTTTGGGACCGTCCCATACTGTGCACATCCCACACAACCTCTAGGTAAACCCATTTTAATGCAAACTACACAGAAGTAGAAGACAACCTTTAGGCTTGCTCTTGTGGGGGTGCTTTGTCAATAATTTTTTGGAGATGTGCTATGTAACTGAATCTGACTCCTGTGCTGTCCACTCAATTGGGATGCAGGTACCTCCAAATGATAACTGTCTGCACTTAGATGTAGGCAAACCCTGCAGGAGTCGATAGCACATGAAAGCAGTCCAAATAATTACGATCCATTTTGCATGTGGATGCACACGCAGTGATCTAACAAAATAAACTGGGTTACATTTCCAAGAAGCTTAATCGCTAACTTGCTTACCTCTCAAACAGTTTGAACCAGAGCTGTGGTTCATAGTTAACAAATTAGCTTCTGGGAAACACTACTACATACTACATATGTAAATGTACCAAAATAATTGAGAAATTGAGATTTCACAATACTGTTTTTCTAAAATTGTATTTTTTTAATTTACTGTTTATTTTCTTTTGGTCCTGGAAATGATTGATTCCACTCATTTTATTAATCTCTCTCCATCTCTCTCCCTCACTCTCTTCCTCTCAGGCGTTTAGCCGGGCCCACCGTATTGGTCAGAATAAGAAGGTGATGATATATCGCTTTGTTACCCGTGCCTCGGTGGAGGAGCGGATCACCCAGGTCGCTAAGCGCAAGATGATGCTGACCCACCTGGTGGTTCGGCCTGGTCTGGGCTCAAAGACGGGCTCCATGTCCAAGCAAGAGCTCGATGACATCCTCAAATTCGGCACTGAGGAGCTGTTCAAGGATGATGTCGAAGCAGCCCGAGCTAATGGTACCCACCTGATAATACGCTTCTTACAGATTCTCAATAATTTTTTCATTTATTGTTGATTTGGCAGGATTGCTTTCACTCTTCAAATGCTAGAGGCCCATTTGAAATGAAGCCATTTGATTTGAGGGCAAAACTATCTATATAGCTCTATGCACACCATCTATTTTCTATGCGTGGTGGGAATGTCTCACCATTCACAACTCACTTAAAACACTAAATGAAGGAGAAATTGAAGAAACAGTGTTGATACTGTAATGGCATTAATATGTTGGCCTATCTTGATTGCATTCGTTCAAAAATGTGAGCATGAGCAGATGTTGACAATGTTATTTCTTGCGATTGATTTTTAAATTTTATATAATAAAGCATCGTTGTCACATGACCTTGTCAACCAAACCAGTCACTCCTCCGTTGTTTTAGGTGATACGAAGGATGGCGAGGATGGTAGCGTGATCCACTATGATGATAATGCCATCTCCAAGCTGCTGGACCGCAGTCAGGATGCCACTGAGGACACAGAAATCCAGAACATGAATGAGTACCTCAGCTCCTTCAAAGTGGCGCAGTATGTGGTCCGGGAGGAGGATGGGGAGGTGAGAACAGGAGCGAGGGCTTGAGTTTCTCCATACGCCGAAAACCATAACATTAGGCATTATCCAACAAATAATTAACCTGATTCAATTTTAAGGTCTAATTTCTCACTATATTTTTACTGAATGAGGAAAACATTGCCTGTGACGTGAGACGGTTTTACTCAGTTGAAGATCGGTCAGTGGGGTAAGATGATTTCACTTGTCCAGGAAAGAGGATCTGAAAACAAGCTTACTTCGAGGAAAGAAAATGTTTTAGTCTCATTACAAGACTGTTGTAGAAAGGCATTCTTTGTGGGGTTTAAGCCAGTAGACAAAGATAGAACATGCATATTCACTCTTGCGCAGCTGCAGGACAAACAGAAGATCGCACCAAACAAAATGATATAATAAAGTCAGCACGCTGCACTTGTTCCCAAAAAGTTAATTGCCAAGACATCCCCTGTTTCATGATGAAGATCATTGTGATTGCAACACTCATGTTGTCTCTGCATGATGAAGATTGTCGTGATTGAAACTTTGATGATGCCTCAGCAATAAACTTCTGAAGATTGTTGTAATCAAAATGATGATGTCTTGGCAATAAACTTTTGGGGAGCAAGTCCCATGGACTTAATTATATCATGTATGTTCGTATACCATCTTCTGGACCAGCGTGTAGAATCTTGATCAGTATACTGTCTTCAAGACCAGATGAGAGCATCTTAAAGAGTAGCCTGGAATCCATACTGATAAAGTGCTGGTCGCTCCCAACGGTCACTGACTTATCAGTCTGGCCTCAGTCGCGTAGCGAGCGTTTAGCCCTTACGTCACTAATTAAGTGAATATATGAATATTCATGTTTTCTGCTTTTGGCGAGAACTACCAATCGAATATGAGTTAGCTGGCCAGCAACGGCATTCGTGAATGTTATTTGACATGAGTTTAAAAATTAGATTGTGGTTTGCTTGCGTTTACTCTTGGAGTGGTTGTTAGGTTTTGAACAGGATATTGTTTGGCCATATCTGCATTTTGTTTATTTCAGTGGGATTCCCCGGTATAATAAAGGCTAAATTAAATAATACTCAAATTACATAACGTATTTCACTGTAATTGGCATTAGCTACAGCTCAAAGGGCATGATTGCATCAGCTAGATTAAAGTGATACTCCACTCAAAAACTATAATTTGTATATCAATTACTCACCATTAGATGTCTTGAACGGACAAAGTTGTTTTTCACCTGGCGCAACTTTATGGCCACTGGAGAGTTTTGAAAAATGATCCAAATTCCTTTTTTGCTGGAAGCAAGTGGGGTCACGCAGTAGCAATGGGAAAACTCCACAAAACGTCCGTTGACAAACTTTCAAACCATCGTCCAACGCATCATCCAGCATAATCCAAGTCATCTTTGTCCACTCTTATCCTCAGAACTCTAGAAACGCGGTTATTTTTTGCTAAAAATAATAAAATACCACAGTTATGCTTCAAGTAAGCTCGCGCATTCAACGGAAGTCCCGCCTCCTGGCTCGTTCATTGCCCAGAGACTCTGCTGCCACTCAGATGAGTACTCGTATAAACACGAGCCGGGAGGCGGGACTTCCGTTGAATGCAGAGCTGTAGTATTTTTATTTATTTTTAAGTCTGTCTAAAGGGGGGACGGAGGCACCCTTGCGACTGTGAGCCAATCACAGATCTCGCATGGATTTTGTGCGAATATTTGAAAGTCAAACGCTGGCCTACCGACTGAGGCCAGACGTACAAGCAAGTGACCGTTGGGAGCGACCAAAGCTTGATACGGATGGATTCCAGGCTACTTAAAGAGTATACTGCATTCAGAACCAGGGTTGAGTATCTCCTTCTGATAGAACAGCAAACTTAGATTGAGTGGTTAATGTCAGTATTGAATGATTTTTAACTGCAATCTGCCCTTATCGACCCATGTACCACCAGGCCCGACTGCAGAATCAATGTAATAGAGGGGCATTTCATTTTCCAGGGGGGGCAGTATTTTTGAATAAAAAAATAGAAGCCAATGTAATGTGATGTTTTGGTTTCGGAATGCACTGTATTTGAATAATAATAACAATCGTAATAATAATAATAAAGACGCAGGATAAAGTTAACTGTATGATTTAGGCAAGCGACTTCTCCATGACTGTCACTCCTTCAGAACTACGGCAGCTCTCATACAATTCATATATGGCAGTTCAACATCATGTGAATCCACCATGTGCAGGACCGCACAGCTCACATGACTTTGTTATATTAGTGTTAGTGTTTAGCAGCAATCACTGGTTCCCCAATGAAAAAAAAACTAATAAACAATCGCTTAAAATGAGAACGAAAACATTAATAACAGGCGATAAAGAGGACGCTTGTGTTTCAACCAGCAAATGCAGCCTACTACTCTTCAAACAATAACCATCACGTTACTGAGAACTAAATTTTTGCAATCTTAACACAAATACTCCACAAAACAGGCCAAACGGTCCAGCATTACAGGAACATATTCAGACACGAAAGTAAATATTGCCAACATTGGCTATACTGTGCTATCGGAAAAACTTTACCACAGCAGTTATAGGTGGCTACACATCACCACCTAGTGGACTTGGTAGAAAATGCCATAAGCGGTATCTTGCATGCATCAAAACCGCAATGTAGTGTACAACCCCAATTCCGAAATAGTTGGGACAAAGTATAAATTGTGAATAAAATCAAAACGCAATGACTTTCAAATCACGCCAGCCAGTATTTTATTCATAATAGAACAGAGATAACATAGCAAGTGTTGAAACTGAGACGTTTTACAATGTTATCCACAAAATGAGCTCATTTCAAATTTTCTAGCTGCTAGGGGTCTCAAAAAAGTTGGGACAGTAAAAAAAGGGCTGAAAAAGCAATTAATATATAAGAGAATCAGCTGAAAGAACATTTAGCGAGTAATTAAGTTAACTGGCATCAGGTGTGTAACATGATTGGCTATAAAAGGGATGTCTTAGAGAGGCTGAGTCCCTCAGAAGTAAAGATGGCCAGAGGCTCCCAAACCTGTGAAGGCTTGCGTAAAAAAATTTGTGGAATACTTTAAAAACAATGTTCCTCAATGTCAAATCGCAAATGCTTTGAAGGTCTCATCATCGACAGTGCATAACATCATCAGAAGATTCAGAGAAACTGGAAAAATCTCTGTGCGTAAGGGACAAGGCCGAAGACCTTTACTGGATGCCCGTGATCTTCGGGCCCTCAGACGCCACTGCCTCACTCACCGGCATGATTCTGTCATTGACATTACTAAATGGGCCCTGGAACACTTCAGGAAACCACTGTCTGTAAACACAGTCCGTCATGCCATCCACAGATGCCACCTAAAACTCTATCATGCAAAAAGGAAGCCATTGTTCAGCATGATCCAGAAGCGCCGCCGTGTTCTGTGGGCCAAGGCTCATTTAAAATGGACTGTAGCGAAGTGGCAAAGTGTCCTGTGGTCAGACGAGTCCAAATTTGACATTCTTGTTGGAAATCATGGGCGTCGTGTCCTCCGGGCTAAAGAGGAGAAAGACCACCCCTCCTGTTATCAGCGTTCAGTTCAAAAGCCAGCATCTCTGATGGTATGGGGATGCATTAGTGCATATGGTGTGGGACACTTGCATGTTTTAAAAAGCACCATGAATGCTGTAAGGTGTATAAAGGTTTTAGAGCAACATCTGCTCCCCTCCAGACAACATCTATTGCAGGGAAGGCCTTGTGTATTTCAGCAGGACAATGCAAAACCATATACTGCAGCTATTACAACAGCATGGCTTCGTAGTGGAAGAGTCTGTGTGCTGAATTGGCCTGCCTGCAGTCCTGATCTTTCACCGATTGAGAACATTTGGCGCATAATTAAACGAAAAGTCCGTCAAAGGAGACCCAAAACTCTCCAGCAGCTGGAAGCCTGTATTAAACAAGAGTGGGATCACATTCCAATGGCTAAACTTAAGAAACTTGTCTCCTCAATGCCCAGATGCCTCCAATCTGTTAAAAAGAAGAAGGGATGCTACACCATGGTAAACAGGCCCCTGTCCCAACTTTTTTGAAACGTGTAGCAGCTATCAAATTTGAAATGAGCTAATTTTGTGGATAAAATTGTAAAATTTCTCAGTTTCAACATTTGCTATGTTATCTCTGTTCTATTGTGAATAAAATACTGGCTGGTGTGATTTGGAGGGACCACCTAAGCCCTCCAAAAAGCCAGGGAAAACCCTGTAATCTGTGCGCTGTTGTTCATGCTTGATGCACATAGCAGACTGACGAGTTGCATTCATTTACAACCCCAATTCTGAAAAAGTTGGGACAAAGTGTAAATTGTGAATAAAATCAAAATGCAATGACGTTCAAAAGGTCCTTTAATGTTCGTAAAAATGTTCTTAAAAGTCCTTGAAATGTTCATCAAATGCTTGGGTCGTGGGTGAAAACTCTTCGGTGGGCCACCTAAGTCAAATACATGTAGGGAAAACCCTGAATAATAAATGAAGTTAAACCATTTTAACTCAACACCGCTTAAAATAGGAATGAAAACATTTACAAAAGGCTATAAAGTGGCCGCTTATGTTTCAACTGGCAAATGCAGCCTCAGCCTCTTACTCTACAAGCAATAAACAACCAGTCTCTATTTTGGTACCACGCGCTCACAAATGACCGCTTCACCCCACTGTAAAGTCGAGTTGGATACTTATCTTGTACCACTTGCTTGGGGTTCTCTATGCCAAGATCTTGTGGCGTTCCTTGTGCATAGTCCTTGGCTTGGCTAGTGGCGGCGACGCTGGGCCTGGAGTGGTATCGTCAGCATCAGGGCTAGTGGCAGCGATGCCAGGGCCAGGTGTGGTATTGTTAGCATCAGGGCTAGTGGCAGCGATGCTGGGCCCGGGAGTGGTATCGTTAGCATCAGGGCTAGTGGCAGCGATGCTGGGCCCGGGAGTGGTATCGTTAGCATCAGGGCTAGTGGCAGCGATGCTGGGCCCGGGAGTGGTATCGTTAGCATCAGGGCTAGTGGCAGCGATGCTGGGGCCGGGAGTGGTATCGTTAGCATCACGGCTAGTGGCAGCGATGCTGGGGCCGGGAGTGGTATCATCAGCATCAGGGCTAGTGGCAGCGATGCTGGTGCCGGGAGTGGTATCGTCAGCATCAGGGCTAGTGGCAGCGATGCTGGTGCCGGAGTGGTATTGTCAGCATCAGGGCTAGTGGCAGCGATGCTGGGCCCGGGAGTGGTATCGTTAGCATCAGGGCTAGTGGCAGCGATGCTGGGCCCGGGAGTGGTATCGTTAGCATCAGGGCTAGTGGCAGCGATGCGTGGCCCGGGAGTGGTATCGTCAGCATCAGGGCTAGTGGCAGCGATGCTGGGGCCGGGAGTGGTATCGTTAGCATCAGGGCTAGTGGCAGCGATGCGTGGCCCGGGAGTGGTATCGTCAGCATCAGGGCTAAGGGCAGCGATGCTGGGGCCGGGAGTGGTATCGTTAGCATCAGGGCTAGTGGCAGCGATGCTGGGGCCGGGAGTGGTATCGTTAGCATCAGGGCTAGTGGCAGCGATGCTGGGCTCGGTAGTGGTATCGTTAGCATCAGGGCTAGTGGCAGCGATGCTGGGCTCGGGAGTGGTATCGTTAGCATCAGGGCTAGTGGCAGCGATCGCGGGCCCGGAGTGGTATCGTTAGCATCACGGCTAGTGGCAGCGGCGCGGGCCCGGAGTGGTATCGCCAGCATCAGGGCTAGTGGCAGCGATGCTGGGGCCGGGAGTGGTATCGTTAGCATCACGGCTAGTGGCAGCGATGCTGGGCCCGGGAGTGCCGTTAGCTTCACGGCAGGTGGCTGCTGCTGCATCACCTTCAGTAACGTCAGGGCTATCTAAAACTTCCCTGACGGCTTCATATCCATCTGCCACTGCTGCCACTGCTGTATAAGCCTGTGTGAATATGTGTGTGTGCACGTGTCCTTGCAGGAGGAGGTGCAGAGGGAGATCATTAAGCAGGAGGAGAATGTAGACCCAGACTACTGGGAGAAGCTGTTGCGGCATCATTACGAGCAGCAGCAGGAGGACCTGGCCAGAAACCTGGGGAAGGGCAAGCGCATCCGCAAGCAGGTGAACTACAACGACACCACGCAAGAGGACCAAGGTAGGGGTGCGTTACCTCCCCGCCCTGACCCACTCGCACTCAGAGACAGGGACAGGTCAGATGCAGGTTAGGGACCGTACGCCAGGGGTACTCAGATCTACCCGTCAGCGTCACTAGCATCGCCGGGTCTTATTCTGCCACTCTGATTGGGGACCTTTTAATCCAGACGTACCAGTTTAGTGTGAAATCTCTGGCCCTTCAGTGACCTTATTGGACTGTGGACCATCGGGCAGAAGAAAGCCAGTGATACTACTGACCTTGAAGAGTAGAACTGAGTGTCTCTGACGTACACCATATACAGTTGCGCTGCCGTGGCCCATTAACGTCTTCATGATGCTAACGCTTGGCACGTTGGCACTGTGTTTAACATAAGGTCGTAGGTTTGAGCACTTGGGAAACCCTGTGCAATGGTTAGGACGTCCGGCATATCAGAGAATTGTGGTCGGGTTCCGATCTGACTCACTCTGCGTATCAAAAAAATATGTGAAGAACGATGAACTGTTGGAACTGAAGGAAAAAAGTTAAGTTATTTTTAGGGGGTGTGAAAAGTTACAGGCACAATAGTTGAGAAGGGCTTTAAATAGAGAGTGTGGAATTCAAGGACAGACCTGCCTCACAGTTCAGGAAGCATTTCTTGAGGAAAAGACCACAGTGGGGCTGAATGGAAAACTTGTCTTGACCCTGAATGAGGGTCTGTTGAGCTAAATCCTTGCAGGTAAAAGTGCATCGCTGGCATGTCTTTGATGCCATGTTATGTGACGTTAACCTAACGTCACCAGTAGACCTCTGTTCACCAAAAAGTGTCTTCTGTAGTCTGAATTTTGATTGGATAAAAACATAATCAATATCTGACTAGAGTAAAATCTCAGGTTTCAGAAGCGCCACCCACCTGCTAACATTCAGCTCATGCTAGTAAGCATGGCTTCAGACAAAGCATTTTGAAAGTAAAAGCCACAAGGAATACATGCTAAAGCCTTTGTGCAAATGTATGGAGTTAAGGACTTGCCAATTTTCTGAAAATTCCATTTTGAATTTTGTGGTGCTTAAATTTTGCCCAGGTGGATACATACTCATGTATGCACAAACAAACATACACACCTGCGCTCTTTAGCAACTCACAAAGCAATAGCAAGGGGAAAAAACATTGAAAAGCTCATTTGAATGCCAGCCGTGCTCCTGGCTATTCCATATTCTTTAACGCTAGCAATAAGTGCAGTAGCAGGCGAGTCTGTTTCGATGTGCTAGACGTGTTAACCATTGCAAAGGCTCAGTTTTTAATGTTTGGGTTCAGGGGTCGAAGGTCGAGAGTTACCTGGGGGTCAGGGGCCACGCGGTGCAGTCAGATTGCTGGTAGCGGTCAGTTAGGGTGGGGGTGGGGGGTCAATGTTGAAGCGAATGGACTGTGCTGTTTCTCTCTGGACTGTGGCTCAGAATGGCAGGACGACCTTTCAGACAATCAGTCAGAGTATTCGGTGGGGTCCGAAGATGAAGACGAAGACTTCGAAGAGCGGCCGGAAGGTGGGTGTCCAGCCTGTAGGTCCTCCTGACACATTTCTTCCCGCCTCAGGCCAAGGTCAGGAGATTCATTGGCTCCCCCTGTGTCCTGATGTTTTGCAGGAGGGCGTCGGCAATCCCGGAGACAGCTACGTAGTGACCGTGACAAGCCCCTCCCACCCCTGCTGGCACGCGTCGGCGGCAACATCGAGGTGAGCTGGCAGTTGCCATCCCGCAGCTTACACTACTCTAACAGCCTTTGGAACAACTAGGTATAATTTGATCAGCTTTTTGTACACCGGACCTTCACAGATACTGTTCACAGACTAAAGGTGAATTCACACCACATTTTCTGCAATGACAACGATAAATGCATTGCTTCAAAAATCATTCAAACCCAGGTAGATGGCCAAGTCTGCACTACAGTTATAATGGCCACAACCGTGAGAAACACTGACTGGGATCATTTTCTGTGAATTTTACTTTTCAAATTTATTTAGGATCCATGATTGATGGAAACTTTGAGTCAGAAGCACAGTAAATCAGAATTGTCAGTCATTCATGTACAAAATGGCAAATGACTAAAGGCTGATAAATACTCCACAAGAACAGAGAAATTTGTTCTTGTTTTCGAGGCTGCAAGAACAAAATGACGTCATTTTGTTCTCGCAGCCCTGGTTTCGGAGTTCTTGCAGCTTGTTCTCGACACATCATCTGGGCAGAACTTTCTTCTTGTGTAGTGTCCGAGATCTATCGTGTGATTTATCAGAAAGATGGAGTGGGCACGGCCCTATGAGCACTTCCCAGGAGTTTGGCACTTGATTTTCTCGTGAAGTATGAAATGTCCCGGTCAAAACGAACTTTGTTCTTGTTCTCGCAGCCTCGAGAACAAGAACAAATTTCTCTGTTCTTATGGAGTATGTATCAAGCTTAAGCCAACTAGTTCCTGGACATTATTGCTCATCAATGTGGATGCTCACATCAATATTGTTATTGTAATGTTGTCATATGTTACGCTATTATTGTAAAATGTATTGGTGCAGTCAGGCCTCATTAGAAGGATAAGGAAAGTTTGGGGCCAGAACCAAAAAAAGGATGCTCTAAAAGCTGCTCGGTGAGGATGAAAATGCTCACAAAGTCGTGGGATGAATTCTGGGAGCTCATCTACAGAGTAGTCCATCCTCTGTGTGTGTCTCAGGAACAGTAATGTAATCATTGCCTTTGTTTGTGTGTGTGTGTGTGTGTATGTATGGCAGGTGCTGGGATTTAATGCTCGGCAGCGCAAGGCCTTCCTGAACGCCATCATGCGCTGGGGCATGCCCCCCCAGGATGCCTTCAACTCCCATTGGCTGGTGAGGGACCTGCGGGGAAAGAGCGAAAAGGAGTTCAGGTACGAGCCCCTCCTTCTGGAAGTTTTTGCGTGAAAACGCTACGTGTTTGTGTATAATCCAGTGTGTTTGTGTACATTGCAATGCGTTTGTCTAAAATGATGAGTGTCTGTGTATAATGGTCTGTTTTTATGTATAATGCTGGGTGTTTGTTTATGTTGGTATGTGTCTGAGTATAATGAAGTGTGTTGTGAATAATGCAGGGTGTTTGTGTATAGTGGTCTGTTTTTGTGTATAGTGAATTGTGTTTGTGTATAATGCTGGGTGTTTGTGTACAATGGTCTCTGAGTATAATGAAGTGTGTTTGTATATAATTCTGGGTGTTTGTGTATAATGGTCTGTGTCTCTGTATAATGAAGTGTCTTTGTGAATAATGCTGCGTGTTTCTGTATAATAGTGTTTGTTTATGCATAATGAAATGTGTTTGTGAATAATGCTGGGTGATTGTGTATCACTCAGTATATTTGTGTATTCCACAGTGTGTTTGTTTTTATTGTACAGTGTTTATATAATAACACTGTGTGCTTGTATGATGTGGTGTTTGTGCATAATGCAATGTGTCTGCGTATAATGCACAGTTTGGTTTCTAATGCTGTTTTTGTGTTCTTGCACAATGCTATGAGTTTGTAATTTGTGTATAATTTGTACTGTCTGCTCTGTATTTGTGTTCATGCATAATGCTCTGTGTTAGTGTACAATGCTGTATGTTTTTGTGTAATGCAGTGTGTTTGTGTATCAGGCTGTGTTGTTGTGCCTGATGCTGTTTGAATGTATATCATGAGGTGTGTTTTTGTGTAACACAATGGGCTTGTGGAAACTACCTCCTACTTTTCTGATTGGGTTCCAGAATTAACCAATCACTTTAATTGTGACTCTCAAAATTTGTCTGTGTGTTGTTAGGATGGCCGAATATTAACACAAATGTAAATGGCTGGTGGCTACGATGCTGTGGTGTGTAAACAGCTGCCCTCCCCCTGCTGGTCTTTCACAGGGCCTACGTCTCCCTCTTTATGCGGCATCTGTGTGAGCCAGGAGCTGATGGAGCGGAGACGTTTGCGGACGGAGTCCCCAGGGAGGGGCTGTCCCGACAGCACGTCCTCACCCGAATCGGCGTCATGTCGCTTGTCCGTAAGAAGGTAGCCTACCCATCTCGCCGCCATTCGTTCAAACGGCGATGTTTTGAAAGCAACACATGGACTGATATCATTCCTGCAGGTTAATGGGAAACCCATTTAACTTATCAAATAAAAGGAATGATAATATGTATTTTTTTACTGTTCTCCAAAATTAAATTCTCAGTTTTTGGAAACGCCTTGCTATGCGGTTGCATGAACTGGCATTAACTGATATTGTTGTCATTATGAATTTATGATACACAGACTAACTCTGCGGTAGGATGTAGTTCACCATGGCATTATGGTTTAGTCTGATTTTTGTGGCCTCAATAGGTGTTTTTGGACCGGAGGAACCTTTTAATAGTTCTTAGAAATTAGTGCCAAGAACCCCAATTTTTATTGTATCTGCACCACAAGAACTGAATGATCGTAGTCCTTAGAACTCCATTTTGAGGGTTTTTCTTTTGCTCCAACTTAAGAGTAGCTACTTTTGCGGCACTAGAGGAACTCCGAGTGATGTAAGTGTATGTGTACCAACTGCCAGCTGGATTACATCCTCTTCAGAGGGTTCTTATTGGTGGTGCAAAATCTAACAGAGAAAAAGCACTTTAAAATGTATAGTTCCCAGGGATCTCCCCAGTGGGCAGCTCCTCTCAGGTGCTTCCTAGAACTGTTTAGTCTGAATGCCCAATGTGATGCGATACCAATGGTATTCCTGTGTATCTCTGCCTCTGCTCATCGTTTGTGAATAGGTTCAGGAGTTTGAGCTTGTTAATGGGAAATTCAGTAACCCTGGCGTGGTGCCAGAGGGCCTGGAACTGAAGAAGCTGACAGAGAGTCTGTCCTCAGACCCAAACACCCCAGTGCCAGCCAGTCCTGCTGTTACCCAGCCTGGGACCCCAGTACCTCCAGGTGAGGGTGTAGCATGCTAGCAGCATTAGATAACGGTGTGGAACACTGCCATGTGCTAATTTGGCGCTGTTTTATGTGGGGTGTGTTAACACTGTGAAACAGTGTCACGTGCTAATTAAGGAATAAATTACCCTGTATTATATTATGGTGTCGACTGGCACTGCAGAACAGCGCCGTGCAAATTTAGTGCTGTATTTATACAGTGTGTGCTAGCACTGCAGAACAGCGCCGTGCAAATTTAGCACCGTTACTGTACTATATGGTGTGTGCTAACACTGTGGAACACCATCATGTGCTAATTCGGTACTGTACTATCCATGGAGGTAATATAATAGAACTGGAGAGAGTGAGGAAGTACCACCCCTATTACTTTCAATGGGAGATGCTAGGCTGGCTACTTCAGCCCAGGAAGTACGGAATTGGCCGACGCCATCTATAAGATGGCGTTCCATGGGTGCTTAATATCCGGGACCATTTCATAAGATTGCCAATCTGATTACACGGCACAAATTGCCAAGAAAATGTTTCGTCTGTGCGGATTGGTGAATGTTTTCGAGGGAAATGACAAGCAACGCTGTTAATCCGGAACGCGGACTTACTTTTCACTCCTTTCGTTGAACTGCTGCAGTCAGAGCAACAGCTAGACAACCAAACTCGTGCACGAGCTGTCATCAAGCTCTAAGTATCAGTTCTTATTTTACAGGCCCTCTTGAAAACATCGAACAGTTGCATCAAACAAAGAGCAAAATAATGAAGGATTACCGAATACATTTGCTTTTGTTTTCGCTTTATTTGGCAAGAAAAAAATGCGCACTTTTCAATTGGTGTCTATGGCACAAAATTGCCTCTGGTGGGAAAAGCGGAAGCAGGAAACTAACATGCTGACTGGCTGAAGCAAAAGTACTTCCTCGTTCTCTCTGGTTCTATTATATATCTCTATGGTACTATCATATGGGGTGTGTCAACAATATGAAACTGTCACATGCTATATTTTAAGATGTGTGCAAGCACAGTGAAACAATGCCACGCAAATTTAGTGCTTTATTTATACAGTGTGTGGTAGCACTGTGGGACAGTGTCGTGCATATTTAGCACTGTATTATATGGTGCTAACACTGTCCAACAGTGCTGTGCCATTTCAGCACTGCTTTACCAGGTATGCGCTAATATTCTGGGCCAGGCTACTCACTGAGGCCCATGTATCTGTATGTCGCCCTGAGCGTGATAGGTGAGCAGTACAGTGGGATTGTACCAATACCACAAGTAATTGTATTTTGCGCAGACAAAATGGAGGCTGTCTCCGGGCCCTCAGAAGAAAAAGAGCCAGCAGATCAGGAAAGTAAGAAGCCCACAGAGCCAGAGGTGTGTGGAACACTCTTCCTCTCTCTTTCCCTCTTCACACCTGTCTCTTTGTTCCTTATACCTTTGTTTCCTCTCTCTGTTGCTCTCTCTCTCTCTTTACTCCTCACTCCCTCTCACCCTCTCTCTGCCTTGCTGCATCTCTTACTCTCGCACTCTTTGCCCTCCTGCTTTTATCTCTCCCGCTCTCGCTCTGAATCCGTCCTCCTTGTCCCCCTTTCATCTTTCCCCTCTCCCTCCCTCTCTCTTCTTCCGGCCCTCACTCCCTGATTTTTTCTCTCCCTTCTTCCCTCTCTCATCTCTCTACCTCCCCTTTTCCTTCATTTTCTGAACTTCGTCTCTGTCACCTTCTCTCCCTCCCTGATATCCGCTCTCTCTTTCTTCCTCCCTGATTTAATTTCTCCATCTCTCTCCTTCCTTGTCTCCTTCCCTAATGGCTTTCCACTTTGCTTCTTTGCTTCACTCCCTCCCTCCCTCCTCCCAGGTTCCCCTCAGTACGGAGTCCTCCCCGGTGGCTGAGAAGCTGATAGAGAAAGTGGAGAGTAAGGAGCGAGAGAGCACTCCAGAGGAGAAGCAGGGGGAGGAGCCTGATAAGGCTGACCAGGCCAGTGAGCAGCCCAAACCCAACCAGGCAAAACCTGGCCCGGGATTGGCCTCTTCCAGGGGTGAGCTCTGATTGGACAGTTTAATTGCCCTTATAGTGTGTTTAGGGTAAACTCCAGGACAGAACCTGATTGGCCATCACACAGTTTCAGCACTGATTTCTTTCAGGTGTCAATCAACCATTTTGAATAGTTAAAAAATTACATATTCGAGTCTTTCTTCTTGGGGCATTTTTTTTTGCAGCAATATTAATTCTGTGCGTTTGCATTCATACATTTCTCCCTCATATGCTGATAAAAACAGTTTGTGTCAGGTGTGGTTTTCTCCCCAGATTGAAGTTTGATGAGTAGTATCTAGCTTGAGAGCGAATAATTGGACGATCTGTTTCGCACACAGAGCGTTGCATGATGAATGTGGAAATAGGAAGTGTCTTTCAAATTATGCTGCCCTGGTATATTTTCAGAATTGTTGGTTGTCTCTCAGCTTTTGTCTTTCTCCACAAAAACTAATTCTGATTTATAGCTGGTTTATGTAAGAAAAATAGCATACATGACGTGTTTCTATTAAATAGCTATGTTTGGAATGGAACTCCGGTATTTGGAGCGTCAGAATGAACTGTTTTGACTAATAGTGACCATGGGATGAAGCCTATGGCAAGCCGTTTTAACATTTAATAGCTAGACTGGATATGTGTTGCAGATATCCGTAATTCAATTCTTCCTAGTCAAAAAGAGCATTTCAGATATCCAAAACGACATTCTTCCTAGGATAAATGACATCACTTTTGCCATTCACGTGCATGGGGTTTCCCATTACAGATATCTACATTTCAGTTGCTGACATCTGCAAGGTGAATTACGGATATCTGCCACTGAATTACGACTAGTTGTAACTCCAGTTTGAGATATCTACAATTGAATTCTGACTAGTCAAAATTCCAGTTCAAGATATCTTCAATTGCCCTGAATTCAAGAATTCTACATTGTTCTTTTTATTAGATATCTTAAATTAAGTTTTGCCAAGTCGGAGTGACGTTGTAGATATCTTGAACTGGATATATGTCTAGTCAAAATTAATTAGTGGATATCTAAAACTGGAATTTGGGATACACATAATTTAATTGTAGATATCTACTATCAAGTTACAGATATCTCAGAGAGAAATTTGATTAGAGATATCTCAAATTGGAGATATCTTTCACTTCCATTCTGCTTAGTCGAAAGGTAATTAAAGATATCTTGAATTTGAGTTTTCATTAGGGGAAATGGCGTGGCAGATATCTTTATGCCAGAAAGTTACGGTAAGCGGGAGCGACGCCGCGTGTTGATTCAAAGCTGCATTTAAAACGCTATGTCAGAGCAAGCAGAGGCCGAAGGTGTTTTTGAGCGTGTTTTTAATGCCGCACCAGGGGTGTGTTTCCCAAAAGCAAGCAACTTGCATTGTTCGTCCATTCACAGTCAATGGGTCCAACTATGTAAATTAGCATCAGTGATTTCGGGAAACGCACCCCAGAATTCGTCGTAGGTCCTCAAGTGTGTCTGGAGACAACAAATATTCAATACGCTGTAAATTTCTACCACAAGTCTCTAGTGAACGAAGCTGTCGTTCGCCACAAATTCCTTGGTGATAAGGTCTTTCTATTTTATGGCATTTTCTAACAATATTATCCACAACAGCAACCGCCATTTCTTCCGCTAACAATAGCTAACGCTGCACAACAATTCTGACTAGTCATAATGACGTTTGAGATATCTTTAATCTTCATTCTGCCTAGTCAAAACTGAATTATAGATATCTACATTTGTCAGTTAGGATGTGTGACGAGTCGAGTGTCGCTTTCAGTGACATCCCTGCTGATATCTGTAATTCAGTTGTGACTTGTCAAAACTGAATTACAGATATCTCTAACTGCAGTTTTCACTAGTCAAAATGACGTTATAGATATCTTCAATGAAAATTCTGACTAGTCACAATGTAATTACGACAAGTCAAAATGACGTTGTTGATATCTGCAATGTTAATCCCGGATAGTCAAACTTCGCTATTAAATGTTAAAACGGCTTGCCATATGAAGCCAGCTCCTCCCAAACATGAAAAGCTATGGTTCCAGGCTTTTGACAGCACATGTATGTAATTCCCAGGCGAGTTGGCTGCAGAGGCAGATAAAGTCACAGAGAAGGAGGAGAGGACCCCCACTCCCGTGAAAACGGACGAGAAGGAGCCTAATCCAGGTCAGCATGAGGGGCGGATGTTACGACCCGGTTTAGATCAGGCTGCTACAGGGATATGATAGAGGAAAGAATGGGAGGGAATTTGTTTGGTGGGGGGGGTACTGTTTGCCAGTTAGCTCTAGTCGCTATCAATGCCTAAACAAAACTAAACTAATCTTACTACTGGTATTCGAAGGTATGCCAGGCACAGGGCAGCTTTAAACACTAAACACCTGAGGGCTCAAACAACAACTGAATGGTCTACCCCCAACAGAGACAATAGTTTCCACCCGAGATCACCTCCAATAATAGTAAAGTGAAAAGAACGAAGCAAACTAACAGAACAGCGTCCCGGTGGAAGGATCAGGTGATCCAGTCAAATTCACATACTAACGTCGAGCACAGAGAATTCACCCAGCAACCAGGCCTAAGGGCTCAGGGTTTCCTCCAGGATTTTTTGGAACTGTGGCGGAGGGCTTCAGCGTCGGGTCAAAACTCAGCATCATCAGGTGTGGCCAGTTTTCATTAATAGACGATGTAATAATTGAAGTCTACGTGCACGGAGGTTTATCAGTTTCACATGCGTGACGGTGGATTTCACATGTAATATGAAAACTGATTACTACTCCAGACTCCGGAATTGGAATTAAATAATCATGGAGATACAATTGAGTAGAGCAGGATGTGCTCACAGCAAACACAGAAGTTAACATCGTAGTTTATCGTTTTGCGAAGTGAACAAAACATTTTTTCTCTAATCGTTGCACACATTGCATTAAGAAGAAAGCAGCGCGTTTTACTGACATTTTACTGGCTAATTTTTATTCATTGGAAAACGTTTTCATCAAGCAAAATGATTGACAACAGGTCAAGAATTATTAGCGCTCATTTTAACTTAACAAGGAGAACTGGTGACACCTGATTGTCCTTCGGATTTTATGCAGTTTATGTAAAGTCATTTTACATAGGCGTGGCGGCTTTTATTTTGCCGTGGCGGTGCGCTACAATCAATTACATGTAGCAGAAACCCTGGGGCTATAAGCCAAAAATTGATGTAAAGTACAAGTCAGGGGACAACCGCAAATATCCAGTCAAACCTAGAAAAGGGCCAGGTGAGAATTGAAAGTCAGAGGAAAATCAGTCAAACACACAAAGGCAAGGAAATAGTCTCAATCCACAAATGCTAAGTGTGAGGTCAGAAAGCTAGTCTCCCTTGAGGAATAGTAAGTGGCAGCTTTGAAAGCACCATACCTGGAATTGGAAATATTCAATTTAAAATGAGCCGGAATCCTCCCAAGATAACAACACTGGAAAAAAGATTCATAACCACACAGGAGCACTACAACGGGAGTCGTAACGGCAGGTTCTAGCTCTCCTTGCACTTTGAGGTGGACAAAATTTTTAAAAAATCATTAACCACACTTCTAGTGCCCCCACTAGTAAAGGCAATATACTGTATCCATTGTCTGTGAAGAGCAGTGATATTTACCGTTTTATTTCTGACTTCCGGCTCTTCTAAAAAGTTTTAAACACTTGTGGTTTTACAAGCACTACATGACACTGCTGGAGCTGGAACTTGTATGTGTGCTGTTTGTGAATAGTTGTATTATTTACCATTTTATTTGTGAGTGCCAGCACTGTAAACAATGTATTAAAGTTCAAAAATGCAGCTTTATTTTTTCTCTAAAAACAAATTAATGTATCACATTAGTATTTTTATTCATGTTGACTGACTTTCAAACGCATCTCATAAATCTTGAATAATTCCCTCATGATGTACTGCCATGTATTTTTTGAAGAATAGTTTCACATGGCAAACTTGTATGTGCTCCTCTTGCATTATATGTTCTATAAAAATTCTAGAATTATTTGTGAGGTTCATATGCATTGGGCATAATGGTAGCGCAATTTTAAGGACTGTAATGCTTGTGTAGTTCACTCCACATAGACATAAATGCTGTCAAATGAAAGTGCAGGCCTTCCGCTTTAATTTGAGTTACTTATTTTACTTAAAATCATGGGTTCTGAACTTAACGGACCTCACTGTATGTGTCTCGCACAGCACCAGCCGAGGAGACCAAGAGCGATGACGTGCCTGATAGCCAGCTAAACGGAGATAAAGAAACGAGGGATGACTTGGAGGACGGCAGAAAGGATGACAAAAACGGCAAGATGAAGTTCATGTTCAACATCGCCGACGGCGGCTTCACTGGTGAGAGGACACGAGACTGCTGTACCCCTGAGATCTGCACACGTGCATAGAGCACCTTGGCCAAAAGCCATGGGCTACCGCTTTGCGGCTTTAGCTGATGTTTGCTAATGTTTGGTATTGTTATTGGTGAACAGGAAAGGGTTGAATATGCTTGCTAATGTATCTCTGCATTTGTACGCTTTACTGTGTTAGCGAACGTTAGCTATCACGAGGTATCATTATTGGCAAACAGGAAAACGTTGAATACATTAGCTAAAGTTTCTCTGCGTTTGTTGGCTTTATGGCATTAGCTAACCTTAGTTAACATTAACTGTCGTTATTGGTGAACAGGAAAAGGTTGAATATGCTAGCTAATATTTATCTGCGTTTCTTTGCTTTATGGCATTAGCTAATGTTAGCTGATGTCAGCTGTCATTATTGTCGATCAGGAAAAGGTTGAAGAGGCAAGCTAAGGCTTCTCTGAATTTGTTCACAGAACTACACACGCTCTGGCAGAATGAGGAACGAGCCGCTGTGTCATCAGGGAAGATGCATGATATCTGGCACCGTCGCCATGACTACTGGCTCTTGGCTGGCATTGTCACGTATCCTCTTCCACCCCCTACCCTTTAGGGCCATTGGCCATTTCCATTATATTTCTTGCTAAAAGTGTAGGAAGAGGGTCCCACCCTGCAAAGAATTAACAAGTCTTATCAAGAGTTCTTGCAAGTGTATTAGTCTTGTACAACTTAACATCTTAAATCTTTCTTTGTTTCTCCCTAGTAGAAAATATATGCTTTTTCAAGAAACAGTTTACTTGACAAATTGAACTATATCTTAAGTGCCTCCAGCGCGAGCGGGCGTCAACGTTAAAATCAGAACGCTCACACTATCTTCTGTGGTAATGTCCCAGCTGGCAGCGAACGTCACAGGCTGTAACCAAGCAAAGTAGCGCTTCATCTGAACTCAACCTCAAACAGATGCCTTGTCTCTGTTTTTGACGCCCACCTCGGAAGAGTTTATGTCGAAAAGCTCCTCAGTGCAATGGAGAGGAGGGATCTTTATCAACCCTCTTCATAATATTATAAAGGTATACACAGAAATGTGGTCATATAGAGGGACATTGCCAGGAAGCTGGAAATTTTATTTTGCTGACTTTTAGAGTGTGGCAGGCCGAAAGAGGGCCCGGGCGGGGTATTGAACCCCAGACTCCCGGGTAAGAGTCAAACACACTGTCCACATCGCCAAAGAGCCAGGCTCGTTGGCAAGGGAGCCAGGGGGCGTATTTATTAGGAGGCATTTCCAGTGACAGGACCCTTCAACTGTCACACTGACACCTATCAAAAACCATAACCATCTTCTTTCCATCTCAAATATTTTCACGGCTATATAAAAATCAGAAGATCACATTATAAACTAGATTTTCAGTTACAAATCGAGGGTTTGGAGCGCAATGGTTATATGTCCATTTTAGAGGTTTTGAGAAAAATTGATTTTTAGGTTTCCAAGTGTTCTATTAAATCAGGCATTTTATATCATTTTTTTTTACCAGTCACTCTTTTGCTGCATGGTTCAGAAGTATATTGAACACCTAAGTTTTCATAGGAGTGTGACCGAAACATCATGGTCAAAATTGCCAAAAATGGACATGTCACCTCAGTGCTCCAACAATTCTAGCACATGATGTAACATAACACAATGGTGATTGGTTGAAGGTAAGTTTGTTTGCAATGGAAGACAGACTATTCTGTATTAAATTAATGTTTATTCATCAAAATGTCAATGTTTAATTCATTTAAGCAGATTTTTGTTGGACATACCACAAAATGAAAATGTGAATTCTGATTAAAAATGAACGCAGATGGACATATAGTTATTGTGCTCCAAGGATTAGCTGATAGGATGCTGTGACAGGGGGTAAAAATCTCAAAACCACAAAATTTGGACATATAACCATTGTGCTCCAAACCCTCGAAAGGTAAACCTAATGTACTCCCCCATATTTCAGCTGCAGATGTCCTATCTCAATTCTTGCCTTGAAAGCACAGCTGGTTTGTTTATATTCTGACTTGGAGTGCATACACAAAGGTCTCCGTTAGGACGAAGCAAAGATGCATGGCTGGGGTTCCCGGCACTGGACAGACGCTTCGATGCAGATAAGATGTGGTTTAAAACTTTATTTACCCCATTGGAAAAACTTGAAGTCTTGAGTCTAAATGTCGCACCTCAATCGGCAGTATTTTTGTCACTTTTAGAAAAAAATGATCGATCCTTTAAAGTTGAAATGTAAGCGTATAATGCTTGTTGATCTTGAGACTGCTCCAACCTGTGGCTTCTGCAGTGTGCCGAGTTGTTGTCCTTGACCAGGTCGCTCCCTGCAGGCATGGTTACGCCCGTTGGCAGGACATTCAGAACGACCCGCGCTACACCATCCTGAACGAGCCCTTTAAGAGCGAGGTGCACAAAGGCAACTACCTGGAAATGAAGAACAAGTTTCTGGCGCGCAGATTCAAGGTCTGATTTGTGGTGAACTCCGTCAGACAAAAGGGGATCTGGAGGACTGCTCTATTATTTCTTAGGGCAGTGATAACCATTCCTGTTCCTGGAGGTCAACCATCCCATAGTGATTCATTCTGACCCCAATTTGGCACAAGTGATTATTCTAATTGGCAACTCAATGAGAACTCTGTCTGTATGAATGAGGTGTGCTTGATTAGTGTGGAGGTGAAACCCTACTATATGTTAGATTCCTAAGATCAAAGATGGCTACCGCTGCCCTAGAGGAACCCTGTCCAGGTCATGGGTTCTTTGTGGGGCAAATTTTTCAATCTGGGAACTCGTACACATTTCAGTCTTACGACAGAGCGTTCCTTGAAGTACTGAAAAAGGTTCCTCTAAAGCAAAAGAACCTTTTTTTCCTGACTGGACCCACGTGCTTCATGAGCGCATTGTTTCAGGGAAATTCCAGGACTATGGATGCGACATTTGGAAACAAAATGACAAAACCAACAGCCCATAAAAATTACTCCTTATATGTTAAAAATAGCCCCCACTTGGATGATTAGAAAGGCCATGAAAAAGATTTTTCAAAATACAGTGAATTCTTAAAAAAATGGCAAATATCCAACACTATAGATGGGACAGGAAAAGAAAGAAACTCTTGGGAGAAAATTTTGTATGAATTTTGCTGACTTTGAATGCATGCGTGAAGCCTGGTTGAACGTAAAAATGGCAATTTGGAAAATATATGTATTTTCATTTAAGAATAAATCAAGAGTTATGAATGGGACACCATTGCTTTATGTCACTTTTTCATTTTGCAAGTGTTGTCCAATAGTTCTTTGATAGTGTTAGCAATTTTGTTAATACAGTGGTTGAAGTGTACCACCTATGGGACATGGTAAACATGTAAAAACATTTACAAGGGAGCAAGTAACTTTACTTTTTCATGCTCAGACTGGCATTACTATGGAATTGCCCTGTAGTCTTCAGGGTAAAACACGTTTGTTTTAAAAATGAATTGGTCACAGTTCAGAGCTCATGGCCGGGGTCAAAAAAAGACATTGCACAAAAGAAATCAACATTTGATTTTTGGCATTATTTTTGTTTTATATGATAACAAACATGCCATGTATATCCAGTAAAGATATATCAATGGAAGTATAGACAAACAATACTCTGTCCAAATACTGCTCTTTGAATTTTATGTCAATTTTAACAAAAAATACATTACACTCCCTCTATCCTTCCCACCCCAGCTTTTGGAGCAGGCTCTGGTAATAGAGGAGCAGTTGAGGCGGGCTGCATACCTGAACATGAGTCAGGACCCAGGGCATCCCGCCATGGCGCTGAACGCACGCTTCGCCGAGGTGGAGTGCCTGGCCGAATCGCACCAACACCTCAGCAAGGAGTCCCTGGCCGGAAACAAACCAGCCAATGCGGTGCTACATAAAGGTCAGCATCTCCCCAACAGCTCCTGTATTGGCAGCTTTCCCATGTAAAAACGATGCCTGAGGGTGCCGGGTTGGCTCGTTGGGAAAAAGCAGCGTAAACGTGACTGCTGTAATCTGCAATCAAACCCGGCTGTGCCAGCATCATGTGACTTGCTGACTCACTTGAGCAGCTCACGCTTGGGTTCATGCTGCTCAGGGTAGTGGGAGGGCTGCAGTCAACTGGGTTAGCATTGAGTCAGCTCTGATGCCACCAAGTGGTCATCCAGGTGCCCATGGTTTCTCTTTGAACACATGCATTTTTTGGTTTCCTCCATCCTTGTTCTGTGCATGCTAGAACTGTGACTGCGGTGTAGAAAGAAGCGACAGCTGACAGACTTTTTTTCAGAATGTAACGGCGAGCTGTACCTGCTGTCCAGATCTCGATTGATATTGTACAGTCAGGCGAATAAATAGAACGAGAGAGTTTGATGTGGTGTTTCTGTAACAGCTGTGGTCACTGTGAGGATGGTGTTGTGCTTATGATGTACTTATGAATTACTGCGACGCTGTTACAGTACTGAACCAGCTGGAGGAGCTGCTGAGTGACATGAAGGCGGACGTGACACGGCTGCCCTCTATGCTGTCACGCATCCCGCCAGTGGCCGCACGTCTCCAGATGTCTGAACGGAGCATCCTGAGCCGGCTCACCAACCGCGGAAACGAGCCGCCGCCCCAGCAGGTCAGTGGGCACGCACACACACACACACACACTCACGCACACACACATGCGCACACACACATACACACTCGCATGCTTCCACTCTCACTCACATGCGCTCTCTCACATGCACATGCAGGCAGTCCCACACACTCACAAACATGCACATTCATACTCGCATGCAAATGTACATGCACACACTCAAACCCCACAAAGCGCTATTACACACAATTTCTTGCGCGGCACAATGCAGTTCTATGACGTTACACCACATATGGCCTGTCAGCAGACTGTACTTGCATCAGTGTCTCATGTTGGTTACTGTTAAAAGGTTCAGGCAAAAGGAACTGAAAGCAATGTGCGGAGGTAATGCCAGGCAGTTTCTGCAAATATGTGTCTTTCTAAGAAGTAATAAAAACAAAAAATTATGTACCACAGTAGGCATGAGGGATGATGGCAAGTAGCTAGTGGGATTAAGGATAGTTTTTTTTTTTTAAATAGCATAATGGGGTATATGACAGCCATGGAAATGTTCTGAGTTCAGTTTTCTTAGAGCAAAATTAAACTTTTAGCAGTATAAAACCTTACAGACCTTCAGTTGCTCTACTATCTGTGGAACTACTGTTTGTGGGAGTGCGCGACAGTGGTGTTTACTCCATGTACAGGAAGGAAGTCCTCTCCAGTACTCACTTGTAACTTACTTTGCTTTGATACAGATATGTGAAGAAGAACATTGCTGATTGATGTTTTTTTTTTGATTACTCTGTCTTCACTTCCTTTGCTCTCCTCAATGGGTGGAGCTAAGTAAGGAAAGGAAGGAAATAAACAAGAATGCAAAGGGAGAACAATTGGAATGTGCCCATAGTGTCATGCCTCTGGGGCTTAAAGAGTCCCTCTTCTCTCCAGCCCTTCCCTCAGGGCTCCTTTGGCTGCTCCCAGATGTATAGCAGCAGTTTTGGGGCTGGCTTCCGTGGGCCAGGAGGTGGAGGCATCGTCAACTACAGCCAGATGCCCCTGGGGCCCTACATCAGCGGTGAGACAAGCCCTTAGTGTCCCTATTCCTGTCATATTCTGTTCATTTCTTGTCTTAATGGTCGAGTTTTGTTCACTTCCTGTCTTACCTTGTGTTCTGTTCACTTCCTGTTTTGCCTCGTGTTCTGTTCAGTTCTTGCCTTCCTGCTTTTGTTTTGTTCACTTCCTGTCTTACCTCTTGTGTTCTTATGACTTACTGTCTTACAGCTCGTGTTTTGTTCACTTCCTGTCTTACCTCATGTACTGTTCACTTCCAGTCTTGCCTCTTGTGTTTTGTGCACTTTCTATCTTACTGCTTGCGTTCTCTAAACTTCCTGCTTGTATACTTTTCACTTCCTTTCTTACTGCTTTTGTCTTCGTTTACTTCCAGTCTTTCCGCTTCTGTTTTGTTCACATCCTGTCTTACCGCTTGGGTTCTGTTCATTTTTTGGGCTTAAATGTGAAGGAGGTCACTCTTAATGAAATGTATTGTCATACATGTACCTCACCAGAAATAAGCCAGGGCCATTAAATTTGTGGGACTGTTTTTGATTAGGTCAGGAAATATGTCTTTTAATAGACCTGAACACCACACAAAGGATATCCTGTCTGGCTTTCTCTGCTCTGTGATGGCTGCTATTTGCTCTCATGCTTTTGCACATTCTGCTCTAATTCTCCCAGTTTCAACAAACGGACCCCCACCCCCATCCAGTCACCTTGACATGAAGTCTGGTGACCCCCTCAAGGATGTCTCCGCCCCGGATATGAAGGGAGGAAAGGCCTCCGATGTCATATGTATTGAGGATTAAGACCCCTGTCTGCCTCCACCAATAAACATTGAGCTTACTGGAATTTATGAATAATATGTATGTACATATATGTATCTTATCGACTGTAATTTCACCCCCACCTATTACAGGGGGGGTTGTGTACATACGCTTCTTACGGCTTTGGTTAGAACTGGCTGAGGTGGGTGATGGTAGGACGGGCCTTGGCGTGGTGTGAGGAAAAAGGTGGCATTGCTGTCCGATTCGCCGCTCTGCCTCACTGCAGTGTGAAACATGGAGTGCTTTTATCATCCACACACGCCCGATAGAACTGGTATCATCGTATTTGTGACATCAGCGTACCTGGGAAACAGCGGGGACTCATCCAGCTCATCAAAGTTCTCACCTCTACTGGCCTGTGAATTGCACGTCTCCATACTGCTGAGGATTCTGGGAAGGATTCATTGCTGACACCTCTGCGGTGATCGATGGAGCATTGGATTGGTTAGGCTTCCGATCTCTCCAACTGAATGGTGCAAACACCACTCCTATAATTAGTGGAGCAGTAGATTGGTCTGCGGTGCATCATGGGAACTTGAGTCAGCTGGCTGGGCGTGAAGTGAGTATAGACCGTATATGTATAAATAGTTCTTACTTTGCAATGTTGTGTCCAATCAGCTCATGGGAATAAAGGCATTGAGGGGTGCCCTCTATTGAGTACATGTGGAAACGCACTGTTCCATCATGGAGTCTGAGGTGACGTCGTTACATTCCTTCTTTTGCGTCAGCTTCTCCATATATGCAGTCTCAATGCTGTATGTAGATGCTACGCTGATAGGAGCTCTTTAATGTGCATAATTGCAGAGACTGCACTTTATTTAGCATTGTTTACTTAATTAGACTAAATGAATGACTTCATGTACAAATAGGAATTGGCAAAGGGTTGGGAAAAGTACTAAGGATCTTGTTAAAAAGAAGTAGCTTTTTAGAAGCCCTGTGTGGTGCTATGCTTGAGCGCGTTTTTGGTCAATTTTTTGCTCATTTGAAACATCTCCCATTTCATCAATCAGTCTTGCCCTCCAAACTGAATACCAGAGCTGGGTCTGCTCGAAAGGCTTCCTTCTTTAAATATAATCTCAAAATGGCAAGATGGCAATTTAAAAAAAAATAAATAAATCTGTGAGCCATATCTTGATAAAGCACTGGATTCTGCCCCCAAGGAGCTGAGAATATTACTGGCTGTTCTTCTCCAAATGATATAAAACACCAGCACCCTTCCTGATGAAAAAAATAATACAAGACCATACATCTACTGACAAAATATCATGCACTTATACACCTTTACCACACCCTACCCCATCTTTATCAAATATATGTAAGCCAAAACCTTAAAGGAGCTGTGTCATGATGACTGCGCATGCTCAGAACTTCGAAAATTCTTAGCCTAAAAAAGTGAATCTGCTCGACTACAAATCAAAATGTACTTCCATCCTTGCTAATCTGTCATCGTTTTGCATTGTATTTATTTATTGTAGTAACTCAGGCATTATGCTTTTTACATGAAGGAGTTTTCTATGGAAATTAGAAGATTCAATTGCTACATCAGCTCTTTAGCTGAAGGATATGAAAAATGCAAATGGCTTGCCAACTGCAATAATCATAGAGGAAGGTATTCTTCTGATGTTTATTGATGGCTGGCAAACCGGCTAACATTCTGCAGGTCCTTCGGCTCGGCCACTAAAATAGCACTTTGAATCCTTGAATTTCCATTGTAAATTCCTTTATATAAAAAGCATTATGCCTGAGTAACTAAAACATATGTAATGCAAAACGAAGGTGGATTGACAAAGATGGAATCAGATTTTGATTTGCAGTCGAGCAGGTTCACTTTCTTAGGCTAAGAATTTTCCAAGTTCTGAGCATGCGCAGTCATCGTGACACGGCTCCTTCAAGTGCTGATGATGACACGGCAAAGACAATTTCCACCCTCTGTTCAAAGAGAACATTCCTTCCAGACCAGAGATCATTTTGAGGAAGAGTTAGAAAAAAAAAAAACCCTTTATACTGGCATGGAAATGGAACCTTTACATTTGTGATTTTAATGCTGGCGATTGTATTTGGAAGCATAATGTGCGCAAAGTGAATGGTGGTAATTTTGTTTAAAAAAAAAAGAGAAAGAAACCGTTCATAGCATTTTCACTAAGAGTAAAGGTTTGGGAAATGCTGTTGGAACAACAAAGTTCTGATTTACAATTTCCATTGCAGACTCCAGCATTGATTGCAAGATGCTTTTTCCCTGAACTCCATTCTCTCATTTCCCTACATGGCCTTTCTTTGCCTACGAGGTGTGTGCTTTACTGCCAGTTTTCTTTGTATTCTCCTGTGCACCCATAGCTACTTGTGAGAGACTGCTTTGTAATGTTGTTTCTATATACAGTTGTTAATCGAAGCAAGCTCTATTGTGTTACTTAGGAAAACATGAATATCTTCTGAGTTCAGTGTTTCTTCACTCAAATCTTTGCAGGCTGCAATGGCTATTTTTGCCCAGGTTGTCACGGGTTTTTGGCTAGTGGCACCTTAGAGGTTGTTAATCAGCAGGGGGCGCTGGAGTTGCAGGCTTCAAGATTCCATTAGTATCATGGGCTTTGCTCTGTGGTCACAGCTGTTATCAGACCACTGCAGCAGGAATGTGGGCTGTTATCCTATTGGTTGAAAATGAAATGTTTCATTTTAATACCATTGGTGGCTTATTTTTGCTACCTTAAGAGATTGGCATTGCGCATTTTAAATGAGAAACTGTCAGTCACCCTTTCTGCAATGCTTCTGCCTTCAGTCACTGAAATGTAATGTGAAACGCCATAATATCATGGCCAAATTTAACCATTTATCCACTGAAGTGGTTGAGGATTGTTCTTGCTTCTTGAATGTATGCGCAGAATCATTTCCACATCTTAAGCTCACTTTAATTTCCTTGAATTAGTTTCACAAAGACTTGAGTAAGGAGAGGAGCAGGTTTTGTTCTGTTCTGTTCTTTGGCGTATTCATTCTGTGTATGTTGATGTAAAACTGCGAAAACGCGTTAAAATAATGGTTTAACTTCGATATCCTGTTCCTGGGCAACACAATGTTGAACTATAAAGGATATGGGGGAAACACTAAAATTGACAGATCACCAGGAAGCATTGCCTGTCCTAAAAAAACATTTCTTGCTCGCAGATGCGTGCAAATTCGCCATAATCTCACTAACGCGCTTGTTTAATGTAGTGGTTACATGGGCGAAAAGCCTTTGAGGACCAGGGGACAGTTCCCGACAAACGGTCTTCGTAATGTCCTAATGTACAGCAGCACAATGCGTTATTGTAAAGCACTTTATAAAAAGGCTCTGTCATTCACCTCCTGGTTAAAGTGAAAGACAACTTTCATTTGTGGTAAACTGCAAACAAAAGAACTGCCCCTTATGTGTTTTTGAATCATAAATGCTTGAACTGAATTGAATCATAAATGCTTGAACATTCAGATCGAAGCACTCACGAAACACACCACTTTAACACTAGTAATGAAGACCAACAGTGACTTTCCCGTGAGTGTTCAGACACCCAGCGGCCGAACATAGACATTTTAGCGATCTGTGAGGAAACTGTATCTGCCATTACAACCAGTGCTCAGCTACATAACCAAACACACGACTGTAGTGTTTTTAAAGCACTACGAACACAACTCTGTCAATACTGCATGATAAATCAACCTGGCAGGTATAAATAGCTTGATAGTGAAATGGCCCGTGGAAGCTAAATGGTCGCAGATGGAGATAATTTATAGTATCGAAATATAGGAAGTCATATATGACCTATATTTTGGCAGCGTTAAAGCTGACCGCAGATTACCTTGAAAGGTCAAACTCAAGGTCAAGAAAAATGTTACAATTCTCAAAGGCTTGAAAATATTTAATGTGTGTATTGAACACCTATAGATCATATGTGAACTTTCATTTGGTGACCTTGAACTTGACCTTTGGTGACCTTCAAAAGGTCAAACTTACCATGGTGAAATTTCAATGACTTCTATCACCTAAATCATTACAGATAGAGCCCAAGTTTTTATTAGAGACATTCAATGACTTGTATCACTAAAAAGGTCACAGACAGAGCCTACGTTCGAATTACAGAATCACAGGAAGTCACATTTTGGTGGCAATCAACTCAACTGTTGTTGACCTTCAAAAGGTTAGACTTGACATAGTGAAATTACAATGACTTGTATCACCAAAATGGTCTCAGATAGAGCCAAGGTTTGTGTTAAAGACATATAGAAAGTCGTATATGAAGTCCATTTGGTGACCTCAACTTGACATTGAATTTTCAATTACTTGTATCACCAGAACTGCTTCATAGCTTAGGATTGTATTACAGACAAATAGGTCTTATAAGTGTATGTGAACCTTCATTTAGGGACCTTGACCTTCGATGATTCAAGGGTCACTTCACATGAAATGTTCATAACTTTTATCATCACTTTAAGATTGTTTGCCAGTAAGCTACAGGACCCTTAGTCCTATTTTTTATTGTTCGGCCACATTCTCTTATTTTAAGCATTGTAGATATGTACTGAGAAAAGACGCAAGAAATAAAATTCATACCATCTGGATGCCAAATGGTTAATTCTTTAATGTCGGTTTTTGCGCAAAAGTTGTCTTTCACTTTAAGGATGTGCTGTCATCTTGACCGTGAAAAATACTAACCCTTTATGATACAATGTCCCATGCATGGATATAGAAACACTGGATGCGCCACGCCCAATCTTGAACATTGTGACAGATGTGTGTGTACGTCCGCCATATTGCAGCAGCACTTGTCCGCATAGACGGCCATAAAAGATAGAAACACAAAAACGAAACGGATATGCATTTCTCCTTGGATATGAGTATACTTGCCATAATGTCTCACAAGGGAAGTGTATGCAAGGAGCCCAGAGAGAAATAATGTATACATTTGATTTTTCCAAAACATTTTAACATGTTGAGAAATCTTTGCAAATCCAAGTAATGTGAAATAAAGCCAACAGGATTGTGTGGGCCTACCTAAGCCATACTTAAACTTAGGCCTACTATTGCTGCGGTTTTTATGTAATGTATTACGAATGCCAGAGCTTGACTTAATTTTTTAGGAGAGCAGAAAAATACTTGATCTTCTGAAGATGGTGGAAATACACAGAAGTCGAGCTATTTATTGCATATGTGACCCTCCAGCACCAAACCAGTCACATGGGTCAGTTTCTCAAATGTGAGTTTTTGGGCTCATATTAAATGCCCTTTCAGATGAGCCCAAAAACTTGTATTTGAAAAATGTACCCATGTGACTGGTTTGGTGCTGGAGGGTCACATATATTAATTAATGCTCATATTGAAACTTCCATCATTTGGAGCATGCATCGGTGTATATAATGTTGCAGATTGGTGGCATAACATGGGAGCTTTTACAGCAATGGCACCTGGTTGACTGAAATTTTTCAAAGCACATAGCATCCCTTTGAAATAATTATTGGTCTTGACCCGTTTTCAATCGCTTAAACGGACTATGTGAACTCCAAAAGGTATCAGTGTCATCAGGTGTTCCCAGTTCTGCTTGTTAAAATTAAATGAGCACTAATAAGCTTTGTTTTCAATTATTTTCCTTAAATAACAAGTTTTCTGACTGTAAGAATAGGCTAAGCCATCGGCAATTAAACACACAGCTTCCTTCTTAAAGGAGCTGTGTCACCATTACTGGATATGCTCAGAACAGAATCTGATTCCATCCTTGCCAATCTGTCTTTGTTCTGCATTGTATTTATGTATTTCGGCATTATGCTTTTTATATTAAGGAGCTTTCCATGGAAATTCTAGGATTCAAAGCACTATTTTAAGCTTTAGCCAAGGGATACAAAGAATGTAAGTTGGTTGCCATCGCCAGTAATCACAGAAGAAAATTATCTTCTAGATTTTGACTTGCAGTTGAGTGGATTTACTTCATGAGCAGTAATCGTGACACGCTCCTTTAAGAGAAAATATTTTATTCACTTTCAAAAAAGATAAACTATGGTGTTAACTTTTGTGTTTGATGTAAGCACATCATGCTCTATCAAATGTTAGCTTCAAGACTGTTAGAGTACAACAAAGAAAGTGAAAATTATCAAATATCCACAAATGAATAACGTTGACTGAAATGCAATTTTGGGTTATGACAACGCATTCTTTTTCCCCCCCATGTTACCTTCTAGAGGAAAACTGGCCACACCTGCTAATGCTGAGTGTATTCAGAGTTTACATAATTTTAATTTAAATGAATGAATTAAAAACAGTTGAAGACTGATCACTATTTTCAAGGGATGTTCTGAGCTTTACCAATTTTTCATTTCACCATTTGTTGCTGGTCTGCAGTATCACGTATGACTATGGCCGCGTGTGAGGCGTAGCTAGCTGCAACATGCTTCGATTCAGGGTAGGCCTACATAATTGATGTTTGACATTGTTTATTCCTGCAGACTGGCATTCGATGGTGCATATTTTGACTTGCAACGTGGCACCAATCATAGCCATTACATGTAAACCTTACACCAGCTGCCACTCACTGCCTAGTAATGTCATTAAGTAGCCTCCAATTATGCAGTCTGACTTTACTTGCACATAAAATGGAAGTGTAATATGTAATGTAAGCATGCAGCAATGAGTTGTTTCAGGCCATAATCTATGCAGCAAATAAGCATGAGAAACCCAATATAGTCAACAACAAAAAAAAAAAAATCTATATCTAGATGCACTTCAATATGCTGAATTCACACTGATAAACACATTACATCCCAATGCTCTCATCAGCACCAAGCACTTTTACACACACCCAAAAGGCACAAAAAACTGATTTCACTTCAAATAAGAACAGGCCATTTTGATGAACAGCTGACAAGTACCGTTCCAATATGGCGGCCATTCACATGCATACAGCCAATCACGTGAGGCTTCGAGTGTTTTGTATAGTATTAATCAGTGACACCCTCCTCCCCTCCAAAAAAAAAAAAAAAAAAAAATTAATTAAACACGTTACTACCCCAGTGTTAAGGCGCTGGTGGTTTGCCAAAACTCTTACATGGCCCAGCTGCAGTATAGCTACGCGTTTTCTTGGAACTGGAAACCATCTCAAAAGCCGTCATCTCAGATTTTTTTCAGGTGAGCTGAGTGAAAATATTAAGTAATAATTTCAACAGTATTTCGGCAGAGTATCCCTCTTTTGGGATGCCCAGTCATTTGAACTGGAGAAAGCACTCGTATAGCAACCAACTTTAAAGGGAAAATTAAAACAATGCAATCAAACTGAAGCTTATTATATCGATTATATTGCACTTAAACAGTGTTACTTTGTATAAATAAGAGGTTAAGGCTTCAGTCTAATATTTCATGTATTACCAATGGCAATGGCTTTAAAAGCTACCAAAAAGATCCTGACCAAGGCTAATGCTTTTTTCATTTTGTAACGTGCAAATGGCATGTAAAAATGTGTTGTATGAAAGTTAAGTGTGTGGGGTGGGGATTTAGTAAAATTCATGAATGTTCCTGTCGAGACCCAGTGAAGACTTACTGCTACGGGCATTAGCCTGAAGGAGCAAAGGAAAGGAAAATATGAACATGGTCAAATTTTACTTTGTATTCTGTGTATTTGTTCAGTGTGTTTTAATAAATCCTCTGGCTAAGAAGCTGGTGTTGCGTCTTACTTCTTGTTGTGGCTGACTCATTTCATCTATGGCTGAGAGACATGGACAAAATCAAGAATCATGATATTTTGAACTGAATAACTTGATCAATATTGTGGCACTATTGCAGGATTAACTATTAGTGCTTTAACAAAGTATTTAAACAATGCGATTTTTGACGAACAATCATTAGTACTGTGGAGATGATGACTCAGCAGATATTAACAAGTAGAACAGTCCAGTAAGTGCAGAAAGCTGCATCCATTTTTGTAATGCAGCCTTAAAACAGAAAAGCCTTATTCCAATCACAGTGTTACTATCTCTAATATCACAAGATCACTACAATATTGATAAATTGCCCAGCCCCAACTTCATCCCTCCCAAGCAACCACTTCAGCTGACCAAACAGGGGCATGTTTTCCAAAAGCATGGTCACTATGTTAGCCACCAACATACCTACCTCTTCATGGATCTGAATGAAACTTTGCAAGTTGCTCACAGTTAGCTACAAAGCTTTTGGAAAATGTACCCCAGAGGTTTTATTGAAAACAACGAAATATGTAGAAAACCTCCCATTCAGCCACTTCCAAGGAAGTTTTCAAACTCAGTTTTCACTGCAAGATATTTGGGTTAAGTTCTGTTTGCAGAACTACAGGTCATAAATGGAATTCAACAAAAGCCACAGATAATAACAGGTCATCCCCCAAATAAGTGGTCAGTGAGGAAGAGCTCTATTAGAGCAGGTTTGATACAGTAATAGATGCTCTCTGGTTCTTCAGTGAAAAGATTTGAGAACACTTTAGCAGGAAAATGCAAGTTTAGCAGAACTGAATGGCTTGTTCTCGTCAATGTTATTCAGAAGAGCAACAAAAAAAGAGGTTTGAAGTTTGGATTTTTTTGTGTTTTAGTGATAAATTATGGATAAAATAATTAAATAATTTTTTTTTTTTTTTTTTTTTTTTTTTTTTTTAAATCAACTTGCAAGATTTGGGTAAGAAATACATTTTTTGAGGCACTTTGTTTCTGTGCCTGCATTGCCAGAAATCCGAAAAGCACGATCGTATATGTGAACAACGTACGTCATTCTGAGACTCTGCACTGTGTGCACTAGCTTTAGTGTACTAGTTAGCCTTCGTGCTACACGCAGTCACAGAACTCTTGGCTTAAATCGAGCCGTTATCAGATTGTTCACGTTGTAGATTTGTCTCGTCTTCAAAAAAAAAAAAAAAAAAATCAACAGCAACAGAATCTTGAAAATAGATTGATTTTTATACAAAAATATTGGGCACTGGCGGCCCCAGAAGCTCCCGCCGTTAAGATAAACAAAATGTCAAAGTTTTTGTTGACGGACGCGCACATGGACGGACGCACGCACGGATGGAGCCCGATGCCATAGCTCCCGTGCCACTCGGGCGGCAGGAGCTAATTAGCAGCCTGTAACTGAAAATGTTAAGATAAAGCAAATTCTCTAAGTTTTTGGCAATATTTTTAGGCCAGTGACCTTGAAAAAATAGGCCAAGGCAGAGGTCGTGCTACACTTTCTGATTGTCCGTCATTGTGACGGACAGGGGCATAAAAATTCCGTCATAATCAATTATTATCTGTCATTGCAATTTTTAAAATGATAATCGTTTGTCTTTTTAATAAAATAAACAGAATAATTTATAGATTATGCATTAGCTGATGCTGACAGTGATTCATGTAGACACACATTGCGCACTGTTCAATACAGCACTGCGTGGATTTTCGAACTTACTGCTGAATGAACTTTATAAAACATCACAAATGATTTCTGCCCCCCACACACTAACAGTGCGCAAATGAACAATGCTTTCAGTTATTGCTGGGCTTCACTAAGCCTAACAACCGCAGACTCGCTAAGTGGTCCTACGAAGCTGCTAATCAACTCGTTAAGTCAACCGGGGCTTTCCCGACCTAGATATCTGCATGTTCACATAACAGAGACGGCGTTTGTAGCATATGACCAATCGTCTACCGGCAGCAGAGCAGCATATTTTACAAATGAAGAGCAAATGATCATATTACAAAAATATGAGGAATACAGGATCATACCAGTGATGATAAGTCTCACGCATTAGGCGTGAGTCTCTCGCCTCTTAGTGGCATTCACGTTCCTGTGCCGTAGTCAGCAATTATTCAATCAGTGCGAACAGAAGAAATTCACTCGCGGAATTCAAGTCATTGTGCATTAAGTTAATCAATTTCATGTGCATTACGGTTGAATTCCCCACTAGTGACATGGAAATTGATTATGACTCGGGAATTCTCACACTTGTCTTTTCTGAGGGATTGAAAGCAATGGAATTGCATAAAGACGTTTCAAATGGTCTTATTTCATTAAAACAATTTAAATGATCATGAAACACATGCACTGTTTCCGATCCCCGAGTAAAGAGAGGCACAAGGAGTCCGGAGTCATAATTGCTTTGCATGGTGAGGTCCACCTTCACGCAAGTGAAACTGAAACTTCAGTGCACAAGGATTTTAATTCCATGTGAGAATCTCATTAATAAGCGTTCATTGAATAATTGCGGACTATGGTGTATGTAGGCCTTTTTGAAATGCATGTCCAGTAAGAATTAGGAGCCTGTAACTGAAATAGTAGATGAGATAAAGCAAAAAGTCGAAATTTTTGGTGATATTTTTTGGCCAGTGACCTTGAAAAATAGGCCAAGGTCACCTTTTGGCACGTCATTTGTAGGCCTTTATGAGATGCATGTCCAGTAAGAATTAGGAGCCTGTAACTAAAATAGTTGATGAGATAAAGCAAAATGTTGAAGTTTTTGGTGATATTTTTAAGCCAGTGACCTTGAAAAAATAGGCCAAGGGCACCTTTAGGCAAGTCATTTGTAGGCCTTTATGAGATGCATGTCCAGTAAAAATTAGGAGCCTGTAACTGAAATCGTTGATGAGATAAAGCGAAATGTGTTGACGGACACACGCACGCACGGAGCGAGCCCGATACCATAGCTCCCGCACCGCGAGCAGCGGGAGCTAATAAGGTTTGTGTTGCCGCTGCAGCTACTCAAGTCAGAGTCAGAAGTAGAGGCTGCTTTAGAATTGTGGGATGGTGCCATCTATTAACACAAGCACAAAGACAGAGGGGTAGAGAGAACACAACTATAACAAATGTTAGCCTGTGAAAAGCTAAATAATTAAAGCTGTTCAGAGCATAGACTGTATATAGCCAAACGGTTCAGAATGGCATAAGTCACTGAATGATGACAGTCCATTGAGGGGAAGAAACTGCAATAACAGCAATCAAACTGGATTTGGCTTGCTAGCTAGCCAACTTGCCCCCCATTTGGCAAACAAAACTAATACTTTTTTTTTAAGCATTATTTCACGCACATGCAAATGAACTTGTTTACGAAAATATGCAGTTTAGAACATAGGGACTCACCAATAGCCTCTCTTTGAGCTCTCCTGAAATACGGCATCTGAATGGATTTTATTACTACATGCACTTAGTTCTGTACATCATCAACTCTCCGGTTTTACAGCCAGCTAGCCATATTCGATAAATCCTCACCAGCGTTGTCTCATGAAATGCAATAGGAGTTTTGTGGCTTTTTGGAGTTACCAATGTTTCCGCTGGTCATCAGTGATGTCACTTCTTTCAGTCATTGGCACAGTTCAAGTCATCATGGTGAGTAAGATCTCACATCGACATTGAGTGTGAGATTTTTCACTGTGTTCCTCGTACAACCTCTAAATACACAAGACCGAGGAATTCTAGATTTGTTGGAATAAAAGTTAGTAAAAAACCCAAAGTCGAAGCTTTGGCTCAGATATTTTGCACCGAACATGTGCACTTGCATGTCCACGCCGACTCGAAAGCTGCAAGGAGTCTCAGAACGACATCACATGCATATAATTAATATGCAATTAGCTTTTCGGAAAACGGGGAAATCGCATTGCAGCAGGGCTGGTTTTTGATCTTTTTCCAGCGCAAATAGGACGATCGAGCTCGGTTACTAATGCATTCGGGGAAAGAGTAATACAAAGTACCTAAAACTGCCAGAATGTCAGGTATGTTTGAGTTACTCTTTAAGCAACCAAACCAAATGGTGACGACACCCATCCCAACAGCACCACACCACCTTTCTGTACTCCAAGACAAAAAAAAAAAAAAAAAAAAGCAACAATCTTTCATCAAACTTTATTGAACGTTTCCATGGAAAGAGGAAAAAAAACACTTTAAAAAAATGTATAAACCCGAACAAGAAAGAAGCTAACTGACCCCACGGGACACACATCGCCAATACAAACTGATTAACAGTTACTGATGCAATCTGCGGAGAAGAGCAGACGAACTCTTCTACGCTTCAAGGTAAGAACAATAAAAATAAACATCAGCTCCTCAACTTATTTGGTCTTGAAAACCAAGACAGCCGTAATACTGCCTGTTCCCTCTGCACATTGGGAAAATTAATCGATACAAACAACACACCAAGAACACTGAAAATAACAGGGAATGTAACAGGCTGGGCAGAGGTGTACAGACAGACACAGTCACAGGTCTCTGCCGCTTAGCAGTTCGTCCGCAAACGCTCCAAGTGCTACTAAATTTACTGATTGCTGGTTTTAATTTCTTTGTTCCCCCCACCACCCTCCCTCACCTCGTTGCCAGAACTGAACACAAGGAATGTGGTGGAGCAAATAAACACAAATCAAAATAAAGGCTGAAATTTAATTACTGAAGTTGATGTCCAGATAGAAACACGAGGTTGAATAGAATTTTTCCCCCACATCTCTATCACGCCTTTTGCAGAGGTCAAAACAGACACACACAGAGCTACAAAAAAAAACACGTCAAGATCATGTGACGAGTTTAGTTCATCTCTGAGCTGTACCCTCAAATACCTTGCCAAAAAAAAAAAAAAAAAAAAAAAAAAAATCCCCCCCTCCCCCAAAAAAAAAAAAAAGGCACAGATATGAAGAGATGGAGGGTCTCCATGCCATTCTAACCCTCCCTATGCCGACCGTTTCTGGGTCTCTGCGACCTGGACCGTGCTGGCATGTGCTAGCACCTAGAGTGGCATCGCTTTACTTGACTCAGAAAAGAGAACATAAACTCCACGCCCCCATGCAGGACAGGGGGCATCCTGGGTTGGGGGTCTTCAGGAATAGGGAAAGTAGAGGTGGCAAACCCAGGAATGTGTGTTCTTTTTAATCTTTCTTTAAATATATAGAGTGGGGTGGGGGATGAGGGGTGTAACAGTACCTGCAGCTGTGTATCCGTGACCAGGTGAGAGGAGGACAGGAACTGCACCCAGCATCCCCTCAAAAAGTGTGACCTAATTAAAACTGAATCAAAGTGACATTTATTTTTGTATCTCTTTTTGTGTGACTCGAGGCGTTTTTATGCCCTATCCATACCACCAATCCCCCCACCTCCCCCAAAAACACCATCACCAAAAAGCACCCCTAACGACAGGCGACCAAGAGGGACGAGTGCATTTGGTAATGCAAAAAATGGGCTGCCTCTGAAAAGAGGTGAGAGGTCAGAGGTAAAGAGTCAGCAGCCAATCAGAGCGTGCGGGGGTTGTACTCAGGCAGTTTCTTCAGCTTTTCCCGTTCCTGGTCAGTATCCTGACGAGCGATGACCAGGGAGTGTGAATATCCCATCACCACCTGAAACACAGCAACACTTATCATATATGGTGCAACACTCTACAGTACTGAAGCAGAGACCAGCCGCCTCAATCCAGATTCGTTTTTAACAGTCTAAAGCTCTGACTGACTACAGCACACTGAAGTATTGGCCCCCTTGCTAATTCCCGATTTCTTTTATTTTTGCTCATTTTGTCGTAAAGGTTTCAGATCATCCAAATAATTTTAATATAAGACAAACATGATATGGCTTCAAAATTATCATTTCATTTACGGATGATAGAGTTACTCAAAACCTGTATCATCCATGTGCAAAAATAATTGTACCCCCAAAACCTAACAGGGTTGTGCCTCCTTTGGCTGCAACAACTGCAATCAAACATTTCCTATAACTGGCAGTGAGTCTTTTACATCGCTATGGAGGAATGTGGCCCAGTCTTCTTCGCAAAATTGCTTTAATTCAGCCATATTAGAGGGTTTTACAGCATGAATTGCAAGTTTAAGGTCATGCCATAGCATCTCAATTGGATTCAAGTCAGGGCTTTGACAAGCCTCTTCAAAGCCGCCATTACATTTCTTTTGAGCCACTCAGAGATGGACTTGCTTTTACGCTTTGAATCAAAGTTCTGCTACATAACCCAACAAAGCTGGAGTTTTAGGTCACAAACTGGCGGCTGGTCATTCCTCTTCAGGATTTTCTGGTAGAGGGCAGAATCCATGGTTCCAGGAATTATGGCGATTCGCCCAAGTCCTGACACAGCTAAGCAGCCCCTAGTCCATCAAACTCCAACCACGTTTGACTTCTGGTATGATGTTCTTATTGTCCAATGCAGTGTTAGCTTTACGCTAGATGTGGGAGGACCCCTGTCTTCCACATACTCCCACTTTCGACTCATCAGTCCACAGAATATTTTCCTGAAAGTATGGTGGGTCAAGATGTTTTTTGGCAAATGATGCCGTTTTTGAAGTTGCAGTCATTGTGGAATCATCAACACTGAATTTTACTGAGACAAGTGAGGCCTGCAGTTCTTATGTAAGGGCAAAGTATGCTGGTGTTAAGGTTTGCCAGCAAAAAAAGCAATCAGTTTGACCAACAAGTTTCATAAAAAAGTTATTACTGGCAAAGCTATTAACCCATGTCTGTGGGGCTCTAATCTAGGCTAAGGAGGAATACGAGTTGAAAGCTGAATTTCAAGATGTACAGTTGTTAGCAAGCAACAATTTTAGTCGATACTAGGGTCCCTATGGCATTTTGTGTGCCTTTGTTACTCAAAATTAACTTTAAGTTGACAAAAACCAGACAAATTCTGAAAACTGGGTGTTTGTAATATTTTGGCCTGTAGAGTACATCAACGGTATCCCGGCATTAAATGATGCACTGCAATAGCTACCATCTTGTTCATGATGATGCAGTGTTCATTAATTGACAGTGCTTATGAAATTAATTTTTATTAGCAAATGGAGGAGGAGGTCATTTGTTAGTTTGCATTTTTCTGTCATCTGCTACAGGATCTCGGCAAAGTGGCAGCTGTGTAAAGCCTTGCAGGTCAGGTGGCCTGAGCTTTAGGGGCAGGTGGACACTACCTTACATATGCGTGAGAAAATTTTTTTTTTTTTTTTTTCGAAGACAAACATTTCAGCATAAAATCCTGCTTTTAGCAGGGGTTGATGATGAATTCGAGTGAATTTTTGTGTCAAAGAAAAGTTATTTACGCAAAGAAAGCATTTTCACATTAAATGGTTTACCAGAATGTTTTTATAAGCAAGATGTCTTATCGTACATCAGGAAGTAAATGGAAAGAGATCCTCTTATTAGACGTATGCAATACTTTAATTGGGAAAAAAAAATAAAATAAAAAATCTAGTTTGAACCTTGTTATAGCCATTTCAATCAACTGATTAGCTATGCAAGCTGGCTGAATTACAGGATTCATTGGAAATGCTCCAATGACCAGAGTTAGACTCTTCCCTGGTTGACTAACCAGTAGAGCAATCCACTGAAACAGACTCTCCTCCTTCATGTTATTAGTAAGGTTTAAAGTTCAATGACACTTACCTGCTCTGCATAAATACCATCCAGAGTCTTTACCTCCTGGGCAGTAGTGGATGACTTGGGCTTGTTATCCCCATATCCCTAAATACACACACACACACACACACAGTCTTCGTAAATATACATCAACAAGCACTGCTCTTTATGCAGATTGGGGATACAGCAGGGCAATATGTTTTCCACCAATTTAAGAACTTTTTTTTTTTTTTTTTTTTTTTAATTCACACTACGCACAGTAACTGCAGATGTAAAGGACCAATGGTTTCATATTAAGTCAATTCCATGCAAAATGATACCTCAGGGCAATTTTTTTTTTGGTCATATATTTTGAATAATTTTTGTTTTGCAATAATTTACTACTATTAGTACCATAGACTGTATAAAAAGATGGACGAAGCAACCGTGACGTCACCCACTGGTTTCAGCATACCATTTAGGAAGCCTCGATTTTGGCAATTTGAATTGCGCCATTTTGTCATTTTGAAATCGTATGTGATTCCAATTGGACGAGAGCATGAATTAAATATCCAGGGAGGAGCGAGGCGTGGATCTACGGGTGGATCTGACTATATCAGATGTGTACCAGAGGATAGCAACGCCCCTAAAGCATATTCTGGCTTTATCCTTTATTCTAGTCTATTTGGGACCATAATTCACAAAAATGAACATCATGATATATCGAAGGAGACTTGAAACTTGCGACAGATACAATAAAGTAATGTGGAAAATCATTATTTAAATAATAAATCAGGTGGAAAAGTAGGGTCATTTTCTCATAGACTTCTATAGGATTGAACTTCTTTCTGCACTGAAAACGTGTTTTTTTTGTCAGTGAAACATGTTTGCTCTCCTTCCTCAGAATTATATGCCACAGAGAAGTCAACGAAGCTCAGTTTTCTCATTTAGTCCCAGACACGTTACGTCAGTTACCAAAGAATGTTACATCAGTTACTCTACTTTTTGGCTCAGAAAATATAATTCAGCCAACATAAACACTTTCTTCATTCTGACTGCTGGAGAAGTGACTGTCAACCTTCTTTTAACAGAGAGACTAAGATGATTGAAGGAAAGAATTCAGAGAAATCTTCAATTTAAAAAAGCGCGTAAAAATTGAGGTATTTTTTCATGTTCCGTCAGTTGCCCTGTAAAATGACAAACTGTGGGATAGCGCAATACGCAAAATAAAATCTATTACATGGGTTCTCAAGCACCAACAAATGTTTGAATCCCTGTGATATTTTGTAGTGATCCACCATGTAATTAGAGTAACTGAAGTTTAAGTTGTTCTAAATGTTACGTCAGCTACCGTGGAATTGACCATAAGTGAAGGAACAGGCTTTTTAAATATAAATTTTTGGCTTTTCAAGTCCGATAAATTGGGTCAATGTGCGTTCAACCGTGCAGGAGTGGGCTGCATCAGATGCAAAAAAAAAAAAAAAAAAAAAACCTAAAGAATATCACAACAGACTGACAGCACTTAGAGAGGCAGTGTCCCCAAAGCTATTCTCTATCAGTAATACCACATTATTGTGTGCAATGTTTGTAGGTTTATACATGCACTTACACCGGTCTCGTACTAGCTTTATGGTCATTTGAAACAGTTTTAAAACCATAAAGGCTATTTCATACTTCTCAATAGTTCTCATAAAAATGGGTCTGCACAGGGGTTGTGCAGGATGTCCGGGGTAAACAAAGCACTCAAATCACGCCAGCATGCATGTCGCGCATGCAGTTATGTAGTGTACCGAGCAAACTGTGGTCGCCTACTCCAAACAGACAATGATTGGCTGTCTGGTGATTTGATGAGAGAGAACACGGCGATAATGAATTTAAAATGGCACATATTACGTGACTTAAGAGGGACCCTAAACCCCACACAGCTCCTGGATGCAGTCTAATAGAACCTGAGTCCGTTTGTGTAGAAGTGTGTTAATGCAGCGATAGATGCCGACTGGCTTAGTTACAGCCACGGTGCCGGGCGGACTCACCAGTTCGCCGAAAGTGGGGGATGGGCCCCAGCTGATGGTGCTGTCGTCCGCGGCGATAATAATACTGCTCTTCCTGCAAACGCAAACGGAAAATCTCATTTACCTCTCCCTACCAGGCAGGGGTCACACAGAGGTCAGCGCCCAAGACTGAACATTGCTGAAAATAATGCTTCATTCCGGTTTAACCACTGAACGGCAATAAGCACAGAAACCAGCAAGCACAATAGACTAAGATTTTAGCCAATTTACAGCGGGGTCCACAACTATTTGGATAGTTGTTGGTTTTGTGTTAGCTGGTAGAGTGGGCATTGCAGCACTTCAAAATGACATGACCGTCCAATAGAGAGCAGACATCATATGCACCTTTATAACGGCATGAACAGATATCTGGGGAGCGCTACATTGCCACTAACAGCACAAAACGGGGTCATGCTTTACTCACCCACAGGCCAGACTGCGGATCTTCCACCCACACAGGTCCTGCACAGCTTTAGGGTACATGGTGGACTCTCGAGAGGTGTTAGTGACGCCCCAGAAAAACAGCCCACCTGCAGGCAGAGCACACCGAAGGTCAGGCCACGCGCCCCGCGTTTACAGGCCGGAATATTCTACCACTGGCACATCTGAAAGGTGTTCAGTCACCACAATATCTATAACTAGATGCGTGCAAATTTTCACAGAAATATATTGAACGGTTTCTGAGTTATGGTGGGAACGCCAACCCGGACGCACAAGCACACGGGAAACCAGACAAAAACAATATGTATCCCCCCCTTCAAGGGGGAGACATAAAAAGCTTTTTGGGAATGTCTGATAAGGTTGAAAACCCCCTGTTCCAGAATATACAGACATAAGCGATGCTGCATTTGGGAAAGCCCTGCACATAAGTTGAATGAAATCTTGACCAGATCTAGTGTACAATCTAATCTACAAAGGGCTGCAAGGCTGCAGGTCTTTATGTTAGCCTAGCACTATGGCACCTGATTCAGCTCATTTACGAATTAGGGGGTTCAGTGAAGACTTTGATGCGCTCAGTCGGGTGCTCTACAGTTGGGCTGTAACAAAAACCAGCAGCCGCACCGGCACTTTGCGTGTAAGACTGTACTCCTCAGATCTAGGGGGCTGCGGAGCGGAGGGACCATCTCGATCACCGGGAAGACCGCCGCAGACGCTTACCCATCTCGCTGACGGCGAAAGAGCACTGATATCCGCAGTAGATCTGGGACGCCCCGCGGCCGGGGAAGTCAAACAGCTTCACCAGTCGCGGCACCATCTCGTCCTTCTGCTCCGTGTGACCCAAGCGGCCGTACCCTCCGAATCCCCAGGAGAACACCCGCTTCTGGGAGTCCAGCACCAGCTGGGGGAGAAGGACACATGGGGGTACCACAATTAACCTCATCGCCCCCAGAGACGGACCAGGTTATGGGGTCTAACCCTAAATCACCTGTACAGTCACTTAGGTAAGTGCACTTTCAGCCCTAAAGCAAGGACCTTAAACCATCATTTCCCCTGGGGAGGGGGACTGGCTCAATTTTAGTGGAATCAACTGTAAGTTGCTGTAGAGAAAAACTTCCACTAAAAAAAAAAGTAATGGTTAAAACAAATAACGACTTTGCAAAATCAGCAGAAAGAGTTCATGTGTGGAAGAAATGAATAGCAGGACCAACTTTTCTGAACACCTATGAGTTCAACAAAGCCATAAAAATAATCCCACTAAGTTTGTCTTTAGTGCCCTCTGGTGGGAAAAAAAAACAGACAGGAAAGGAAACATGCGATTGCTTGAACAGTTAGTTCCTGATGTATACAGTGACAGTTCAATCCTTTCCCTCCAGTGACCAAATTCCATGAATAAAGAGGTAAAACTTTTTTCTACTGAAAAGAAATTACATTACTATGGTTATGGACAAGTTGGGAAAGTGATCGACATTCTGAAAGCTTAACTATCCTGGATCTCAAAAATATACACTTATCACTACTTAAAACTTAACCCAGAAATGTTCTACTCACTTGTTTGCAACCAGGAAAATTCAAGATTAAGTTTTTTTGGAAAACTTGGAAAGAAAAGGGTTTAAATCAGAATTCAAATGTTCAATAGCTATAAAAAAAAAAAAAAAAAAGATCTGCATTACCCTGTGTTCATTCAGCCCTTCGGGGGCGCCGCCCCATGTACTTACCGTGTGGTTCCCCCCACAAGCCACGTCCCGCACCACCACATTGGGCACTGGCAGCACCTGGCCGTCCTTGGTCTTCTCGATGAAGATGGCGATGCGACGCGGGATGAGCTCGCAATCGAACTCAATGCGCTGGGCGCGGGCGATGAACTTCCCATCCGAGTTGTGCCCTTAAACATGAGGAAAGGAACCGATTAACCACGACAGCTACGCGATTCTAGTGCGTATCCAGAGTAATGTCCACCAGTTATCCAAGCTAAATAAGCCATCTGTCACCCAACACAATAGATTAGCTCATCGTAAAATATTTCAAGCGGGAACATAAACGGTCAGTAATGCGAATACCAACTGAAAACTTAGCTACAATTTCAAATGGCTGAAATTTTAGCCTTAATTAATCACGGCAAAATGAGGGAAAAAAAAAGAAAAAAGAAATTGAAACGATCCTCATTTCCCATATCTGGCTACCTGCTGTTATTTTTAATAGTGCAATCAGTTTTAACTGCAATTACAGGGTCTTTATGTAGGGTCTATTTTTAATGGCACATTTATCCATGATTGGGCGATTTAGAAAGACACTCCTGTTGGGGGGGAGTTCTTACCCAGTTGGCCGTACTCAGGACAGCCAAATGAGTACAGGTTGCCTTTACAGTCCACCACCATGCTGAACTCCGCTCCACACGCCACTTTGACCAGCGGCTGCCCATTGTACTGAATCTGGGAATGGGAAATGGGAAAGAGAGACAGAGCTTATTTTAATGGGATTCCCCCAGCTCCTGAGAGAGCGCAGCTAAGAGCTAAAGCTAACTATTTCAGCCACATCTCCTGCAATCCAAGCCCAATTTGCCAGCACTCTACCCAGTTAATGTATGCATCACTGGCACTCGTCTACTTGCACTGCATGCATACATTCACAGGCCTAGCCAAAGTGAGGCTTTTGTTCCCGTCAGAACCACATACGAGTATATAACACACAAAGGGACAGTTTCACAGAAGCTGATTAGGCCTAGTCCAATACTAAATATAAGTCTGAATGCAGATTTAACAAACAACATAATTAAGTCCAGGGCTAACCTTAACGTCTGAAAACCAGGCCCGTGTTCTCTTCAACTGCACTACCGGACTCATTACTGAGCTTGCGTCACAGTGAAATTAATTGTGGGAACACTCTTTGGTAAAGGACAGCCCAGTCGAGCAAAAAGTTGCTACTAAATGTACAAGGCAGACGGTTGGGGCCACCTACAGTCGCTGGTGTGGGTACTGCATCAGTCTGGTTACCATGGCCGAGCTGGCCCAGTTTGTTCTCTCCAAAGGAATAGGCCGTGCCACTCTCTGGGGACGTAATTGCACAGCATCAGTCACATTACCTGGCAACCACAATGGTCAACAAACATGCACAGATGCACACATTACCCACTTATTGCCCAGAACCTCAGAATTACATCAAAACTATCCCCACCATTACAAGGTCACAATGATGACCAAAGGCATTATGATGTCAAAGTATCATTGCATACAGTCATGCTTTGAGTTCACAATGCTGTTGTCCCCACCCATGCCATTATGAGGTGAGAATGGCTGTTGTTCCCACTCATTCCGTTATGAGGTCACAGTGCTGTTCCTGTGCCATTATAAGATTATAGCATAATTATAACGTCATTATAGGCCAATAGACTCCCAGAGGAGTTCTCTGCTACCTGTAGAAGACTTACTGCCCACCTGTTAGCGCCAGGGTGTGGTTACGACCGCAGGCTGCAGCCACAATCACCTCCTCTCCCAGAGCTTCGATCAGCTTGGGCGACTCAATGCGCTTGGTATCTCCATGACCAAGCTGACCTTTCTCATTCCGGCCTAAATAACACGCATAGGGGAGAGAGAGATTAGCAAAGTCCAACTTCAGGCACACAAAAGATCTTCTAAACCACAAGATCTTATTCTTAGATTAGAAGATCTTAAACCAACATGTGTCATCAAACACAGACAACGGGGTCAAGCAAAGGACTGCACAATGCTAACGTCCGTGTAATGCACTGTCGCTGGACATACAGGCCATTAAACGTGGCCATGCTGACCTTCAAATGTGTTCTTGGCATATAGAAAGACTTCATGTATTAGAACAAGAGGGGTTGACCCAAGCACTGAAGATACATTGATTATTCCTACCAGCACTAGCCAAGGAACACACCTGTTTCAATATCTTTCTAAAATTGCATGCTTTCAACGCCTGTACTACTATCGCATTCGCACCATCCTCAATTATTGTTTATACTTTGCTCTCGAGAGGTGGAGGTACACTAATTTGGGTGTTGACGAAAGTGATGTTTTTCAAAGGGAAAATCTATAAAAAGCAGGAAGCGGATGGTAAAGTTGACTGAAGGTTCAGACTTCAGAACACTTGGTTGGCTTTTGCCATGATTAAGTATAATAGCAACACTGAAGACTTCTGGGACAGGACCGTGGGGCCTGGCTTTGGATACGTACCCCAGCTCCAGAGCTTGCCATCTGTGGTGATGAGCAGACTGTGGGCGGCACAGGGTCCCGACACCACCGTGCTCACCTGCACATCGCTCAGACAGCCGTACCGGTGTGGACCCCACAGATTCTGTCCCAGGTTCCTGTAGGCCGCTGTCGAACACAAACTCACGTGATTAACACATATGCGACATGCAAACACACGTAATCATGTTCAACACAAATGCACAAGTATGCAAAACACACTTGGCACACAAATGCACAGGAAAATGGAAAAACCTCATTACACTGTTTGTTCAACAGCACCGATCACAAGACACAAGATGGATTCAGCATTGTCAATGCACATTCAGAGCACCTATAGTGATCAGTACGGAACAGATACAACCTACCTGACCATCCCCACACACACACGCACAGTATGACAAACAGCCAAAAGCCAACTCACAACAGTGCCAAATGGGTGCAAACTGCCATAGCAACAGGGAATACACCGCTAACATCCTAAACAAAATCAATGTTGCAGTACCAGAGTGGTCCATCAACTGTTTTACCCCAGTACTCCGTGTTCCCCATGTCTTCAAAATCTGACAGTGATAAAAACCCCAAGGTACAAAATTTTGGGGGCGACTTTCAAGAATGACAGTGATCGAAAGCATGTTTTTCTAATATATCGTGTATTAGTCCGTGGGCAGGGAGGGCCCACCGTGCCTCCCCCTCACCAACTGACCAAACCAAATTTTTCCGATTGCTAATTGTGCCCACTTTGGATTTCAGGATGTTAATATTGAATAAACTGGGACTCAGTACTGTTTTGGTGGCAATATTTACAAGGCATGAGATCTAAATCTGATCCATCAACTTGGGGGTAGGGGAAATTTAAACAGTCATAACTCAAAATGTTTTCAACATAGGTCAATAAGCTGGGACTCAAATTATTGCCTGTGGCAAACTCTTTCCAGTGGTATATAGTTCATGTAAATTAGGTCAAGAATGACATCAGCAGAGGTCAAAAGGTCAAGACTGTTTTGCCTTGGCAGAAATCTCAAACGTTTCCCTTCATCAATAAACTGTATGCAGGAAAGGGGTCAGTTCCTACAATCTGGACCTTAAAACTATTCAATACATATATCCGTAGAATTCTGGCCAGCCTATGTTCAAGGATTAGCAAAAGTGAAGGACCAGCAAAAAGTTAAACATAACCGAATTTGTAAAAATACAAAAAAATAGGACCAAGGGTCCTGTAGCTTACCAGCAAGTAATCTTATAGTGATGATACAAGTTAAGACAATTTCATGTGAAGTTTGACATTCGAATCATTAAAAGTCAATGCCAAGGTGACCAAATAAAAGTTCACAACATTCATAAGACCTAAATATAATCCTAAGCTCTGAATCAGTTTTGGTGATACAAGTCATTGAAAATTCAATATGTCAATTGTGAACTTTAAAAGTATAGGTCAGTAAATGGACTACATATACAACTTTCTAAATGTCTCTACACAAACCTTGGCTCAATCTGTGACCATTTTGGTGATAGAAGTCATTGTAATTTCACTGTCGAGTTTGAACCTCTAAGGTCACTGACAGTCAAGTTGAATGTCACCAAATGAAAGTTCATATGTGACTTCCTAGATGTCAGTAACACAAACCTAGGCTCCATCTGTGACCATTTTAGTGATACAAGTCACTGAATAGGTCACATTTGACCTTCGAAGGTCAATATGAAGGTCACCAAATGAAAGCTCATTTATGACTTCCTATACATCTCTAATACAAACCTAGGCTCCATCTGTGACCATTTTGGAAATACAAGTCATTGTAATTGTATTATGTCAAGTTTGACCTTCAAAGGTCACCAAGTCAAGTTGAATGTCACCAAATGAAAGTTCATGTGTGACTTCCTTTAAGTCTGTGACACAAGCTTAGGCTCTATCTGTAAAGATTTTGATGATATTAGTCATTGAAATTTCACTGTAAAGTTTGGCCGTTGAAGGTCACTGAAGGTCAAGTTCAAGGTCACCAAATTAAACTTCATACATGACTTCCTATACTCCCACAATACAAAGCTCTATCTAGAATAGTTTTGGTGACAGAAGTCATTATAATTTTGCTATGTGAAGTTTGACCTTCAAAGGTCACCCAAGGTCAAGTTCAAGGCCACCAAAAGAAATTTCATATATGCCCCTATAAGTGTTTAACACACATATGTTCCCAATCTTCAATATTTTCAAGCCTAGAAGCCTTTGAAAATTGTAACATTTTTCTTTGACCTCAAGTTTGACCTTTCAAGGTCATCTGATGTCAATTTTAACACAGCCAAAGCATAGGTCATATATGACTTCCTATATGTCGATAATACAAACTTAACCTCTATCTGCAACCATTTGGCCTCCACAGGCGATCTTGCTTATTCATAAAGTACAGCGCCCCCACTAGACCCACTTCCGTCTACTCAATCAAAATGGCGCTCGCACTGCACATTGATGGTACCAAGGGAAGTTGATAGCCTGATTTAGAAAAAAATTTATCACACGGTTTTTGAGAAATAATTTTTTAAAATTTCTCAGTCCTATCTTTAACATTGGAGCCAAAATTTCAAGGGCCCATAAAACGGACAAAAATGATTCAATCAAAAATCCGAAAAAAACGACTGGAGATTATGGCCTAGTAGTATGTTATGGCAAACTTACATAAAAATTCATCTGGCCGAAAAAAAGATAAAAAATGTTCCGGACGACGGACGCCACACCACGACAATAGCTTATTGGCCCATAGGGCCGGTAAGCTAAAAACATTAAACTCTGATGATAATAAAAATCACCACAGGTTTGTAACCAAGAGTGCTAGAATCACAAACTGGCCATCACAATATTGTATTAGAAACACTGTTGCTTACAGAGGTGTAAGGTTCTTGCACCTTTGCATAAAAAATATGGAATCTTTCACAATATTCCATGCAAAATATTTCATTTTCATTCTTTTTGCTTTACAGTGAACCGGTCCTGCATCACTTCTCAGCCCACTGAGTAGTTAGAATAGTCGACAGTCAGTTTGTGCTGATATTGAGCTTCCTCTCCAGACCAACAGGTATTGAACAAACCCGCAAAGTGACTCCTTTAAAGGTGACATAGAATCAACCTTGTCTATGTTGAATAACGGTAGTCTACCCGCATTCAAGAACATACGAAAAGTGCTAGACATTCTGAACATCTCCGTTTCATAGAAATTCCTCTTTTAAAAATGACCGCCAGAAAACAGGCCAATCTGAACAACGGATACATATGTCACATGTATCTCACTGCCCCCCACTCATTCCATTTCCTCCCCTTCAAAATAATTTGCATACACATCTTTATGCAATTCCATGGCTTCCAATCTCTCAGTTAAGACAAGCATGAGAATTCCAGAGTCATAATCGATTTCCGTGTCACCAGTGGGGAAATCCACCGTAATGCATGCGAAACGGATTAACTTATTTCACAAGGACTTAAATTCTGCAAATTAATTTCTTCAGTGCGCTTTGATTAAATACTTGCGGACTACGGCACAGAAATGTCAATGCGAGAGACTCACTCCGAATGCGTAAGCAAAATATTTTGTACATGTTCCCACCCCTAGTGCAAAAGGATTAGGCTAAAGTCCAAATGGGTAGCCCGCGCTATAACTTCGTTTAGACATTTTGGACAATAAATGGTTATTACGTTTGAGGGGGGAAAAAAAAAAAAACATTCAAAAATACTTACCATTCAGGAACGTTTAAATCCAGCCTTTGCTGGACTGGTTCTTCCTCCAATTCATTGTCCTTTAAAAAAAAAAGTTGGTCTGTCTGTCTAGGGCGGCACGGTGGCATAGTGGTTAGCACTGTTGCCTCACAGCAAGAAGGTCGTGGGTTCGATTCCGGCCTGGGGCCTTTCTGTGTGGAGTTTGCATGTTCTCCCCATGTTTGCATGGGTTTTCTCCGGGTACTCCGGTTTCCCCCACCCACAAAAACATGCACCATAGGAACACTCCAACCAGTTTCCCCGATCAAGGAACTGGCTTTAGAACTGGAGTTGGTCCCCGGGCGCTGCTCTGTGGCTGCCCACTGCTCCTAACTATAGGATGGGTCAAATGCAGAGGACAAATTACCACACAGGGTTCAATAAAGTGTATTTTATCTTATCGTATCTTATCTTGTCTGTGTTCCGAAGCCGGCGAGTGTTTTCCATTTTCCCTACCGCTCTGGGCGAAGTTACCTTCTTTTGAGTGGCAGCAAAGCCAGCCAATCAGGGTCAAGTGCTTGCATTTCATAATGAGGTTGCCAGTAAAGCCCGAAAGGTCACCAAATAGGTGCAAAACAACGCGTTCAAAATCCCCCACCCTAACATAGCTTTTTGAGAGAGGTTTTCAGGAAGCTTCTGAGGCATTACAGACCCAACCAAAATTATGTTGTCTATATGTCACATCACAGAACGAGGATAAATACTCCGTTCAACCATTCTATGTCACCTTTAAGTTTTGTAGGAATTTAATATTGTTGCCATTTAGATAGATGCATACAACTCAGCCCTCAATATTTATGTTGCTCATTGAAAGCTCTTTATTTTAGAATAAGCCGCCAAAAAGTCGAAACGGAAGGCGGGTACCCAGACGTAGTTAACGAAATGACTGAAGACCAACAAACGTATAATTCATATTGAGGACTCAAACTTGGCTGCTTTTGTATATTTATCAGAAGTTGGTGATCCTCAAGGGAGATTCAAATAGTGGTGACATTCGAGATCAACACTTGTCACAACCTATCGGGTCAGCCACTCGCATGCAGACAATATGTGAACAAATTCCAGGAGAATTTGGTGATTCTGATGGATACCATCGAGACTGCTACCAAAGGTTCACCATAACTCTTGGCAGATTAAAACCAGCGGCTCAGTCCTCAAACCCAGAGGAACGGAGGTCAAGTCAGGGAAGGAATTCAGAGGAAAATATTTTGTTTGAACCAAACTGCATATTTTGCTGACAGTTTGGCCATAAGAAAGTGAAAAAGCAAAACGTGTGGACCACCGAGGGTCTCTCTGGTTTCGAACATGGTGGGGGATCAACAATCATTACTGGCTGAAGAACGTGGTGACGAGGACCTTGCCACGTGCATTCGGGGAAAGGATCTCTTTGCGTGTGAAGCGAAGTACCACAGATCTTGCCGAATGAACTACTGTGCCCCCGGGAAATGGCAAAGTCAGGACGAACTTGACAAAGAAAGTTCTCGCGAAATGGAAGAAACCCACCTAAACTGCTTTAGCAAAATCTGCAAAGTCATCGACCAGAGAATCATACTTGGCAAGGAGATCATGACAATGACAGATCTTAGGGACATGTATGTTGAATACTTGTCTGAAACACCATTTGCAAACCCGAATGATAAAACATATAAACTGAAATGTAGGTTGATGAACCATGCTGTTTATAGCAAGAAGTTTTTCCTTTGTCAGTTGGGAAGGTCTGGAGGTAAGGTCCAACCAGATCTTGCATTCAACACCGAAACAAGTCTTGCTGAGACAGTTCGCAGTGGATGTCTTCTTGGATCTTCTGATATGATCCATGAAGTTGGCATTTTCCTACGGAAAGTGATAAGAGATGCATTCGAAAAGACCACTGAACTTCCGTGGCCGCCTACAGTGGCGATGATGGACCATGGGGAGAAAGTGATGTGGACCTGGTCACTGACAGCGAGGGTGATGAGAGACTACGACTAGCAGCGCCTGAAGGACCATTTCTGATACAATATTTTGAGGGCTTTTCGCAAATTGGGTCAAGCTTAAATTTTTTCTGGTCCTTTACTTCTGAGAATTCTTGAACACTGGTTGGCCAAAATTGTATGGATATATGTACTGAATAGTTTTAAGGTCCAGATTGTAGGAACTGACCCCTTTCCTGCATACAGTTTATTGATAAAGGGAAACGTTTGAGATTTTTGCGAAGGCAAAACAATCGTGACCTTTTGACCTCTGCTGACGTCATTCTTGACCTAATATATATAAACTATATAGCACTGGAAAGAGCTTGCCACAGGCAATAATTTGAGTCCCAGCTTGTGAACCTATGTTGAAAATGTTTTGAGTTATGACTGTTTGAATTTCCCCAACCTCCAAGTTGATGGATCAGATTTAGATCTCATGCCTTGTAAACTGAGTCCCAGTTTATTCAATGTTAACATCCTGAAATCCAAAGTGGGCACAATTAGCAATCAGAAAAATTTGGTTTGGTCAGTTGGGGGGGAAGCACAGTGGGCCCTCCCAGCCCTCGGACTATATATCATGTTGCCACACTAAACGTTCCAAGAAACTAAGGTAAGGCCACTAACCTCAGGCATGTACAATGATTGACAACACTATTTTAATGTTTGTAAGACCTTTACACTACCTTGCATTTGGCAATTTGTCCAAGCTTGCTTCTTAAAAATGTAAATCAAAACAAAAGAAGAGTAATGATCCCATTTCATTTATTTTGTCATGTAAATATAAATAATGGAGACAAAGATATCAACAATATCGATGAAAACACAATGTTGCGCGCATTGGACGCTAGACGAGGGCAAGCAACTCTGACTGCTTCCCATAAACACACATTGAGCTGACGGCTGACTGATCCAAAGTACCTACAATGCTGCGTGCGCATCAAACAATACCAGGGGAAGCAACCCTGGCTGCTTCCCGTAAACACGCATTGTCTGCTAAGCCGCTATCCGAGACAAGTGGTCGTTAGTTCTGCAGCCGCAGGGGGAAAGAAAAAAAAAAAAAAAACCTGACTGATACGTACGTATTCAAAACTTTGCACGGATTTTGGCATTTTCATCTGTGAAAACCTACAGTTGTACTTAAATTGGGAACACTGGTACGAACCCTGATTAAACCTATCAATTAATCACTCAGCGTTCACAATGTCTGCTGGTCACCAATGACTGGTGATGGACTGCTGGTTAACGGCGTATTTCTACACAATACATGCAATTCACTGATTGGCTACCGAGTCCACACTCCCAGTTCCCACAGCATTAATAGGCAGCAGATGGAGAGAAGCCCATTAAAGCCTGCAGACTGTAGCCCTCCAGGACCAGAGCTACTGCTTCTCATCTTTCACAATCAACAAGTCACTAAATTCGGTTCAACTTTCAGTCGTCAGAAGCATCAGCCCTCCTTTAAACAAATGCATAAGTAAGATAAAAATGGACACTTGGAGATTATTTAGTGAACCTGCATCACAGTCAAATAAGAGCTGTGGTAAAACTGGCAGAGCAGGATTTTGTAGAAACTTGCAGGATTCATGATGTGATACTTCTTGGCTTCCAAGAGGGGGGAAGCTCTAACTAACTGTACGTGCTGTACCTATTTATCAGCCACTACCCACTCTAGTCAATTTCAAGCAATCACACTGCTGAAAACTGCTTGTAGCTTGGGCTGGCTTTTAAGGTGCTAAAGGGGACAGTCTAAAGCATAGTGGTTACAGTGTTAGACTGGAACTCAAGAGGGCTGACTATTCAAATCCTAACCAAAAAATAAAAAAACATGGAAGCTATGCCTCAGCCTGACAACTGGAATGCAGTTCTTCCTGGCCTACATATTTTACTGGGCATTTCCAGTTTTTTAGCTGTCGAAATGATTATTTACAAAATATTTCTTTAACTGAACAGCGAATAAAATTCTACTTTTGTAAGGGAAGCATACGTACCTTGCATTTCTCCATTTGCAAACGTACATGCACTGGGGCAAGCTTAATGCATATTTTTAGGTTAAATACATACGGAAGTTATCCATCAACCTCGGCAAGTTTCATAACATTTGTGTTAAATTTACCCCTGTGCTTTCTGGAAACAAATCTGATTGGACATCGCTGAACATCCCAGTGAGGCAGTGACTGGTTATTAGCCAACGAAACCAAAAATGCCAGGAAAATGTATACCTCTGGGAATACCCATGTGCCGCATCAGCTAATCAGGTTCTCCTCCTATACCTGATGGAGTGATTCCAGACCAAGCGGCTTCAGTGCTGCTCTCCATGATCAGCCTTCTATTGATTCTGTCTGACCACAGCCTCTACATCCCTTTAGCTTACTCAGTGCCAAAAACCCAGCCCATATACCTCTGCAAATGGGAGGGGGGGTAGAGGGGAGATTCAGGTAAGAACTAACTTTCTACAGTACAGTTTTCGCTGGTTCTCCTTCCAAAGCTTCGCTGTCACAACTATTCACCCACAGCTCCAAGGCATCGTTGCATGTGGTCTTTGGGAGTCATAAAGAACGGTTTTGACTGGCAGTGTGGGTTACAACCACCCCTAGCACCACCCTTTGCACCTAACCTAAAACAGCCAATCAGGCCCACTGTGGGTGGAGTCGTGGGGGAAGGGGAGCGGCTAAGAGACATTTGCGGGTGTCAGAACTCACCTTGCTGCTTCGGCACCTCTTTCCTTCCAATTAGGTCCCAGTTGGTGGCTCCAAAAATCAGCAGTTGCCCTTTGACCTTGGAACATTCCAGTTTCTTCAAAAGCAGGAGGAAGCACAGAAATTAAGAAAATAAGAATACAGTGATGGAAGCCCAAATATGACCACCATCCTCATAAAAAGAACTCATACTGAAATGACTGAGACAGGACCACAATTGATGGGACCCTAAAATATTTATCAAACAAAACCTATTTTTTAAGGCATTTGACATTTACTAACTTAAATTTGCCTCCAGAGTAATTATGATGGCCAGAGGGCAGATAAGCCTTCGCTAACATCAGAAGTTTCTGCCCATTTGAACACCATTATAATTTGTTAAGCACAGTCACAATTAGCTGCAAATTTAAGAAACATTATCTTCCAGCGCGGTTTGCGGCACAAGTTTAGTGTAAATTAATTTTGGCTTTCATCGTCCAGCAGACAAGTATAATCATAGCATCCCATTAATCAGCAGACTGTTTAAATGCTTTATTCTCAAATAACTTTTTATATTTTGTTATATCGTCACTCGTGCCTAGGGCGGTTATTCCCCAAGTCTCACTGAAACCGAAACGCTCTTTAAATTGTCATGTCTGAATGACAGAGGGGACATTTCCAAGAGAGAACTGATTTTTCTCGACACCAGCGGCACACTGCGATTTCACAGTTTCACACACGCACTAGCGGCCTGGGTGCCAGCTGCAGCTTTTGCGCGGGATTAGTTATGATGACAGAGACTGAAACATGGCACCGTGCCACGCGCTGGCTAAGGAAGTGAAACTGATCTGGCAGGAGATAGCTACACAGGTTCATGTTTCCACTTCTAATCTGAAAAACTAAGGCCCTGTTCCAAATCGCTTACTACTTACTACTTGCTCTCTGATCCAAGCCATAAGGAGCAAGTGATTCTCAGTTTGGGACCAAAATTATAATTACCAGCATGCAATAAATACCTAGACAAAAAACTACACTGGCCACATATCACAGCACACAGTTAGAGCTGTCTGTGTTATATCGCATCTGACATTGCAACTCAGTCAATGGTAACCTCCCACCAAGACCCAGGTGATCTTAAGTGCCTAGTGGCCAGACAAATGTAATACACAACATAGATTTTGACAAAAACTTCCCACTACATACTATGCTACGTGTGAGTGCAGCGTATAGTACCCAGTATACACCAGTGCAATATGAAGTAAACTTGTGAGCAATTCCAAACACAGCTCAAGAGTTTAATTGGCCATCACTGTTACACGCTGTAACTACACCTTGAGGGCTGAAGTAATTTTGCACACCAGAGCAAGCGCAAGTACCCCCCCCCCCCCCATATGTCCCCACAAAAACCAAATATACCGAGATTAGACACAGGTTTGGCTGAGCCAATTGCCCAAAAAGACACCATCCAGGAGTTTACTAAAAAAAGGTGCCGACGCTATTCTTACGCATTGTAAAACAGTTTGGAGAGACAGGTATAAATGTCTTACAATCTCATTCTCAATGTACTGAAGCGGGGCGGGTTTTCGATAGGCTGAATTAAAATTTTATGTGCACGCTTTGCTCAGGCTGTTTGCAAAGTTTACACCCAGAAACTCCCCCTGGTGCTGGCCCAGTGCCAAATTTACCCCCTCTTGCAACTATTCCCAAACTCGTTTAAAGATTAACATCATCCTCCCGTTCACGTGCAATAAATTAAATGACATCATATTGATCAAGTTTTTAAAAACAAAGGGGGAGTTGCATAGCTAATAGGATTAATAAATGTATGTGCTGTACAGAAACACGTTGGACAAAAAGCTTTTAACGGTCGTCACCACGCCTTCGCGGGCAGCAAGTTGTACAGCTCAGCATCCCTTTGGAAACCTTGACAATCAGGGCAACTTAGCCTTGCCAAACTGGAGGTCTAAGGGCTTAACAGGCTTAGCTTGTAGACAAGTCTTTGCAAAACACCCCTGTTCATACAGCACGGGCAATATTAGAAGCTTTGGTTGGGTCTATTAACAAGGGCAGGATAGCCCTGTGAATTATGTTTACAGTAGCACAATCACAGGAATGACTTTTCAAATGGTTGTACTTGACAGAAAAGGAGTCATTTCACCTCCTTTACAGCACATACTACGGGATATTGAAATTAAGGTGTCAAGTAGATTGGAGATAGTTAAAAGAGAGGACTGCTTTTCAGATCAGTTCTTAAATTCAACACATCAAATCAGTTTGGGATGCAGAGTAAGAGTGCACCATTTTTTATGAACAGCTTTTGAAGTCAGCATAGTGCAGACACAAGCAAACACCTACACATGGGACTGAATGCTCTTCCTGCAATACTTAGGGTCCACATTAAATGATAGAATATCACTGCTAGAAGAGCCCCGGAGGTAAATTAACAACCATAATTTAGCCTGTACTCTCGAGGTCGGCGCAATGGGATGCTGGCTAGTGTTAAGCCAAACACGCCCGAGAACATATTCAATGGAACAGGGCCAAGGATCTTACAATCTTCTCCTTGACGTCGTCAGCGACTGTGACAGGTTGCAGTCCAGACTTTGAGGCCGGTCTTCCGGGCTTCTTCGTGTTTTCTTGCTCGAAGTCATCAAACTCATCGTCGCTGCTAAAGTCCCTGTCCTTCTTTCTACCTCCTGCCCTCTTTCTCTTGACTCCACCGTTCCCCGAAGTATCAGTCACCTTCTTACGCGGCATGGTTCCTGAAAGACGGGGCAAGCGATATATAGTTCATACTTTCAAAAATAAAGCGTGACAATTCATTCTTCCTTGGCCATACAATTCGCGATCCAGCAGCAGAGAAATATTTAAAATGATCAAGCCACACAGTTACGTCGCCGGTCTATTAGTAATCTATTAGTAATGACATGGTCTACTTGCCGAAATGGAATGCCTTTTTACTGGACTCTTAAGTAACGGTGCAATAACCAGAGCAAACGTCAAACAATAACGAGTCACGAAATCGTCATGCGTTTTCAGCAAAAACTCGCCTCTCCATCATACTATTGACGGCAGCTGAGAGTGCGGCAATAACCAGCACGCCTGCCCGTCCTCATTGTGGACTGATGTGTGGGAAAGATACAACTGTCAATGTAATGGAGTTGACTTGAGTAATGCAGCTCATGCACAGTTTTTTTTTTTTTTTAATTTTTGATCAATTTCGAACCGGAGCGTTGGAAAAGATAAGACACGTAGAGGACGACTTCAAAACGGTGATATTGCACCTATAGTGTTGGTGGAAACGAGTTAACGCAGATATTAGCAAGCTGGCAATAAGCAGTACAACCACAGAAATTTAGCATTACTCAAAAACGTCGCAGAGCTTTTAACAGTGTATACATACTGCCGGCGTTAAGCAAAGTTTTATTTTGCGCTTGCCAAACAGCGAGTGTGGCTCTGGGGCACAAATAATGCGGAACCCCGTTTCTTGAATTATAAAACACCCCGTCAAACAATTTAAATGAATTCGTCCATTTTAAAATCGGGTGCCGTGAAGCAAGATACATGACGCTGCATACGCTCATTACATCATTACTCCAGTTCACTGAAAGGCACCGACTGATTTTCCAAAATGGTGTAGGGTCGAGGGAAATCCGGCAAATTCCACTTACAAGCATTCGACATAACATCGCTAAAATTTATACCGATTAACTGTCACACCCAGGACTCGCTTTTAATGTGGCAAAATACATAGATACGGTCTCTGTTGGTCAACCATTCCGATCGTTTAAAGGACATCTGGATGAATCCAGGATAATGAAAAAATTGAGACAAAGCGCAGCAGTGAGCAAATCAACATAATTTCAAATGACCATAATCCGGGAAATATGCTTTTTTTTTTCCCAAAGCGGCAAAGCGTGTGAAACACTAATGTTAGCTCAAAAGGATGGTCAATCGGGGCGAGAGTCGCTAAAATGGAGACCGAAAATAGTGTCCATACGATGCTCATAACTTCTTAAGTAGGTAACACATACAAAAATGTATGGATTAAACATAACCAATACCGTTAAATAGGCTGCCCATACAATTAGTTCATGGTCTAGATCACAAAAGTTTTGATTACACTAAAAACTGGTCGGGACATATAAAAAGCCGGCTATCTTTAACGATTTTTATGATATATAATGATTCAATTCGCCAGCAATCTTCGCGGCAGCAATCTAGCGAACGAAGTCCGAGTTTCTTTGTTGTCTTTCGATTGAAGCCGGCTGCATCGAAATCATAATGCTAACTGCTAGTTAGCTAGCAAACAGGCTAGCATATCCACTCAGATTTTACACTGACTTGAGAACTATTCAACATATTGGTACTATTAGCGTCAAATGCAGCAAAACAATCATAAACATCTGCCCATATAAACAAATGCATACATCATCGCTATAGTTTACCAAAGTAAATGAGACAAATTAACGTTTCTGTGAATCAATGTGCTAGCTTGCATTCGCCACCTAGCAAGCTAGCTTCAATTTTAAAAGCAGTACAAACCTAGAACACAAGAAAAAAAAACGCAAAAAAAAGTTTGTCTCTTTTTCAACTAGCGAGCTAGCTTCAGTCGGAGGGGGAAACACCAAACTTTATGGCGCCGCGTGATCTCTTTTTGAAATTAGTGATATGTAGCAAGCTTAATATTTGACGATGGGATTTCCTCGTTCTGATGCTCTTCTCCTGTCCGTCTTCCTCGTTTTTGATTGATTTTGAACAAAAGAATCTGCAGTCTCCTCGATCAAACCACGTGGGTGCAGCCTTTCATTAAATTACAGTCCGTGGTCGACACCGGGAAGTAGCTTGCAAGCAGAGACTAACTAGCGAAACACTCAATCACTAACTTTTTCTTAGTAATAAAAACTATTTCCACAGCTCGAATCCAGACTAAATTTGGGTGGAAGTCGGTACTATTCTTAGTTTTACCTGTATCAACGCGATGGCTACGAAACACCGATTATGTCTTGAGACGGGAAGGTCTTGCCATACGTATATAAGCCCTCCCCTTTTGCAGTCTGTCTTTTTGTTAAAATGTAAATATGAGCTGAGATGTGACATAGCTGCAAAACAGAAACACATGCGGACCGGGAAAAAAGAAGGACCTCTGAAAAAATTAAAAGCTTGCAACTGGAGGGAAAAAGGTGAAGAGGAATGCGATGCCGCCCTCATGTGTTTGGACGACTGATGAAAAAAACTGGATCAAGGTCCGACAATTGTTTTAACTTTATTTAGCATGGGCGAACAACAGTGGCTCGGCTACTTCGATTTTACATCATGAAGATTGCTCTTTATATTCATTAAAATTCAAGTTATCAAATAAACGCATGATACTGTACAGAAGATGCGCACATGCGTTAGTACTGACAATAATCTCCACTAACATGTAAGCACTGAGGGTTAAAAAATAATGTTTTTTATAGACATACACAAAACTCTAATATTGTACATTATGCAAGAACGCTCATTGTCAATGTGTACATGAAATGGTTGCGCCGCTATGGATTAACTGTATCCCAAACTGGGTCCTGGGGGACCCTTGCTTATGCTGGTTTTTGTTCTGACCACAGTCGCAATGAAAGAATTTTAACATGCTGTTATTTTTTTCTTGAGAACCTGCTTTTGAGTTTTAGGTCGATGACTTATCTTATTGACCAACATCACGCCAAAAAAATTCAATACCACAAAGAATATATGAAATCTCCAAGTACATATTGTGCTCCTTGCGAAATGGCTAACAATTATATAAAAAGGGAGGTAAGATTAACCACTGCGGTAATAGGCTCCTAACTTGATTGACATTAATTATTTTTCTTCCTTAAACATCAATGCAATGCAGGTTTGCCTCACGATAATTTATGTCCTCTTTGAATTATTCATTGTTTATCAGATGGCTATGACTGGTTGCCAGTTGTCTGGACTTCCACAAATTAGCAACGCAATGATTCATAACAGTCTCAATTTCACAAGTGATTATTTACAACCTTTTATATAAGTATATTTTTGTAATATAGCCCAATCAGCACAACATGTCCATAGAAATATACTGAAAATATCATACAATGCTATTTCTGATGTAGTATGATAAAGATTTTAAGTAACCTTGCAAGAAAAGCACCTAATTTGAAAAATTAATAGCTTGTTAAAATAATTTAATTGCAACTGAGGTCTTGGTAGGTATAGCACCTTGCTTGACTTAACCTGCTTTCACCCCCAAATTAGTATTTCCACTCCCCCCAAGAAAAAAAAAAAAACACAGCTGTCAGACCTTGTTTTGAACTGGTTTTCCCTCATATTTATGCTAATCATTTATATTTTTTTATTTAGCAGATTGTGCATGAAAATTTTACACTTCTTATGGCGAGCACACCTCACGCTGCCTTGCCCTAATGGAATTTCTCTATGTCTCCATGAATCATTACCTGCCTTTCCTGCTGCCGCACTTGTTTTAGTTTTCAGTAAGATGTGTAAATAAATAAATTAATGAATTAATTAATAAAATAAGACGTACTTAATCTACTTGAACTCTGACTGACTGACCATGCTGGTGCTATAAATTAAGTGACACCCTGAGCCGACCACAGGTGTATAGGCAAAAGGTTTCCTTTTATTTTATCAAAATCTCATCCTCAAATTTCATGCACTTGCTTTTGCGATATGAAGCCAAAAAATGAGTTAATTTACAAGTGCAAGTCATACACTGAATGAGACAATGCAGGTGTCTGATATATTTGGCCATTAAATTTGTGAATCATGATGTGGTTCAACCAGTCTTCCATCATGGATTGGCAATGTTTTGTAATACAGAATAATCATTGTATGCTCTTTTGTCCTTTCAGAGAGAGGATTTTAGACTTTGCTGCATAATCCATTTTCAGCTTGCAATATTTGGATCCATTCAGTACACTTCAAACAAACTTGTTAAGGGGAGTCTGTTGCCTTTCAATTGGTGACATCTTGATCGCAAAAAAGTACCAAGTTATGTATTGCAAAACAGCTCCTGAAAAAACAAGGTAGTGACAATGTTTTTCTTTTTTTTGTAACGAACACCAGTTGATATAATGACTGTTCAAATATAATTTTTGTTTGTTCAAATCTTGATGAATTGTCCTGGCAATATTTCAGTATATGCTGCTTGTTTCTTTTTTTTCAGGGTCTTTATTTGATTCATTTTACTGTGATTGTTCATCAGAGGAAGAATGACTGCATAAAATGCTTTTGGCTTCAAATTCTGCCCATGAAATCTGATGCCCATACAATACATGTGTGCCTCCCACCTGGACAGTCTTCTCAATAACAAGTTTGGTAATCCAAAACCTCTGTTTAGGACCAGTGTGAGATGACTTTTTCTAAAATTCACTCTTCCAGGGAAAGTGTTCCATGTGACAGTATATTAATATGACAATTATTATAAAATACTCCATAACATATTCACTATATCATTAAAAAAATTAACAGTTGAAAATATCTCAGACAAGGAAGCCAGAGGGTTTGTAACATAGGAGGGAAATGGTCGTTCCACAAATTTCCTCCCAGTCCTTTAAGCGTAGGGTTTAAATTTAACTGCGGGGGAATGTGTGGATGGCAAGGGCAACTCTTCCCTTCCTGTTTCTGGTCCTGATGACCAGTAGCATTTTGATTCAGTTTCAGCTCTCTCCACAATCAGTATGCCTGTCAGTATGCCTTTCTCTGTTCCTTAGTCTTTTCCAAACTCTGCCCACACTTGCCTTGAATGTGCTAGTCCTAGAATTCCAGGCTCCAGTGATTGGTTGATGAGCAGGCCCAATGACCTGCTATTGGCTGATGTAAGCTTGAGAACGTTTGTGCCTCTGCTGAGGGGCTGTGCTCAGTTGTTGCATAGCAGCCAGGGGAGGGAGGGAAAGGGAGGGGCTGAACTGGCGTGTATGTGTGTGTGTGTGTGTGCGGGAGAGAGAGAGAGTAAGAGAGGGAGAGGGACGGAAAAAAGAGCGGAGTTTGTTCATCTGAGGAGCGCTGGCCTTAGCCTACGTGTGGACTGGGGAACTTACTGTGGGAAAGTAAACAGCAAAGGATATATCGACCCTGTCTCCGGCGCAGACTGGAAGTAAGCAGGGGTGTCCTCGGGGGTTCTGTGCAGCGAGAGGATGGGGGCGCATTTTTGGAGACCGTTCATCTGACATGGCAGGAGCTACATGAGGGAGTCCTTGGATTAAAGTGTTCAGGAGGTGCTGCTACTGTGGTTCTTGGTGGCTGTCCTACTCTGGAACAGGAGGTGAGTGGCCATTAATATTGCCTGCTTTGTCTCCTCCACAACAAAGCCCTAGATGTGTCCCGGGGGGAGAGGGAGGGGTGAGATGGGGTGGACTGACGGACAGATTTTTTTTTTCTTTTTGCTCTTCGTCTCTATTCACACTATGCGTATAAGCACTGGTGGGGTGGTGGAAGACTGGCTGGTTGAGGGAATGCTTTGAAAATGAGTTACTCTTGTGCTGACAGACTAGCTGTCTACATCAGGTAGAGCTAGCAACAGGACCGGCTCAAGGGCTGCGTGCTCTTTCTAGCATCTGCATAACATGGACAAACCCAGCCAGACACTCGGAAATACTTTGGCAACAGAGTGGCTGAGATTACGCTGACACAAGCCTTCTGTTGCATGATCTGTGCCTCCCAACTGCTGTCTATTCCCCGCTGTTAATACTTAACATAAGTGTTGATTCAAACCAGCATTGCAATTGGCTCGGGACAGAATACCCCCAGCTGACCATTTCAAAGCTGAGTAACACCCCAGTGCTAATAAGATTACAGAAATAAATGTGTGCACGATGTAACAGAAATATCTTGCAATCTCTCGAGGAAACGGTGCGTTTTTCCTAGCATTGTTTGTTCAGTAGTTTAATTTGTCTCTGCCTGGCCTTGCGCAACTTGCCTGGAGCAAAGCTTGAGAGTTGAGGCTTCCTCACTGGCCTGAGAGAAACATATCGGACTGGGCTGCTATTTAAAGCCGTTATTTTCCGAATCCAAGAGGACCACGTAAGGCTAGAGCTTATGAAAGAGTCAGCTGAGAGTGTCTGCTGCAGAGGTGATATCTGACCCTCCTGGGGTTTGGAAAGATGGATGCATCTCCCCTTCCCTTGCTGTGGTGCTCGTCTCTTGCCTTATGTGCTGCTCAATCTCTCCTGCATTAGCAATGTGTGAATGCGGCAGCTATTTCGCTGGTGCTTTTCATCCGATGCAAGTTACCGTGGAATTATTCACAGGGGCCAATACCCATCCATGGAGCAATGTTTAGTTAAGGGCTTTGCTCAAGGGGTCATCAGCTGCACTGATCATAAAATGGTTACCCAGGGACGTGAAACACCAATCATGTGCGTCCTAGTCAATTGCATTAATCACTTGGCTATAGGGTTCCCCAGGAAATCAGGGATGCCCAAACTTAGGGCCATTAGCCTAATAATGAATATGGACATTGGTCATTTAACAATGTAGCAAGTGAACAATAGTACCGTAGATGTTATATCAGATTGTTGTCCCTCATGAGTATCAATCTTTTTTGTTTTTTGTTTTTTTTTAACTAGTCCTGAAGGTAAACACATTTTTGTGATTAACTCCATCAAAACAGACTAATATTCTGTTCTATTACCCTCTGGAATCCAATGGAGGGCCAGAAACAATATTATTTTGGTCTAAATTTGGCCCCCAGGCCCTATTTTTTGTTGCTCGGTTCTGGATGGTTCTCCCAGGTCTAAAATGACAGTGGGGAGGCGTTCCCTTCATGTTTCCTCTCGGCTTTACGCTTGATCTCCTAGCCTTTAAACGGCTTTGATGTGGTCTGACTTCCCTTAGAGCTATTAAAAATTATATTCATTGTGTTGGGAGGGCAAATATTTGACAAATGGATGTTAAATCTTTTATGGTTGGGAAGAGGAATGGTAGAGTCTTGTATGGTAACAAACGGAAAGAAGCCATGCACATGTATGTGACTGGATACAGTGCTCTATGTCGTTCTTTAATACACTACAACAAATAGTTTGGTCCTTTCAACATTTTTAAGTTGCCAAGTCAACATTGTAATCCGCTATTTTGCTTAGAAAATTACAATTTGAAGCTGAATTCACAGTTTAAAGCAGGCTGATATGACTAAAAGCACAATCGTTTGGTAGTTCTATGAATATCCATGTAGTCCTTTTACACTCTACAGAACCCACAAGTTTGAGGATCACTTCATCTGCAATGTGTCAACCTCCTGCTTATTTAGAGAAGGTGTCCAATATTTTCTTACTTTAATATTTGTCTTCCTTCCATACTGACCTCTGTGCGCGAGGCAATGGTTGTCATGGACACACCAATCACAGCGGTGCAATGGGACACAAGTAGTACGCTGCCCAGAAAAAGTCTGGGGACAGTGACACAATTATTGTTGATTTTGCTTTATGTGCCAGTGCACTGGATTTCCAATGACACCATAAATACAAGTTAAGACTGCAGTCTCATAGGTGTAAATATAGGTGCAGACTGTTAGATTTTAGTTTGTTATATCCACATCAGGGGACCTGTGTAGGAATTACAACCCTTTTTATTCCTGGCCTCCCATTTTATTGGAGCAAAAACAATTGGAAATATTGACATGATCTTAACTCCATAAAACTAATGGACCCATATACTGTAGGTCCGTAAAATGCAGCGGAAGCATTTAAAACTGTGGAACTTCAAGCCTATTTTAAATTCTCGTGGAGATCCCAAGGTTTCCAAAGATCCCATATATGTCCTGCAGAACTACAGGAAAATGTGAATAAAATGATGTATATCATCTAAAGATATCTTCCATTTGATGTAATACTGGCCATAAGAACATAACGTCGTGGGTTTGAATATTTCTCTCAATTTAATGTGATGTAGCTTCAGTAAAATGCTGCCACCAGCAGACACAGAATATGTATATGACATTGTCCTACAAAATGAGAAAAAAAAAATTCTGATATAAAACCTGCTGAAGGAAAAACTTGGATGAAAAGTTAAAATTTACGGGATTAAACAACATCATTGTACATTTAACCACTGTCTGAAGCCTGTGACCCAGCTGTCACCAGATGCTGAGTATCTTCCCTGCCGAAAACAATAGAAATTGTCCCACCGTCCTGACATTCTGATGGGCTGTGCGCAAAGGAGTAGACCATGGGCCAGCAGGCTATACAAAGTGCTGAATGTGGACAGTTTTGCGCGTTAAGTCAAGGAACACCTGGTTCTTGCAGGGTCTACGCCGACCCAGTGGTCGCTGCAACTCTGTTTAGTCATCGTGTTTTGTTTGTCAAAAAAAAAATTTCTCTCTGCACCTGCTCATGCATTTTGGTTGGCTTAAATACAACTTGGTTTCAAATCATTTTGATAGTCTGTTGGAAAATACAATGTGGGGCTCAGTGAGCTAGTGAAGGGCAGATTGGGAGAAGAGGGAATGAGAGAAACAGAGAGAGGGAAAGCGAGAGAGCATGGAGTATTGCGAAAGAGTGCAGGCACTCACAGAGTTAAATGTGTGTGGATATGCAGATGTCCCACTGCGGCTGTTGTGTCCAAGAAACTGCCTGTGTAATTCCCGGAGAGCGGGAAACTTGCCGTCTCCATGGTGATGGTCGATTCAAACGGTCTCTACAATGAGGGTGTCCCCGGCAACCCCCTCCCCCTTCTGCCGCCCACCCCCCCGCCCCTTTTTTCTGCAATGGATCAGGGCCTTTAGTGGCCCAGAGACAGGATATGGACTCTGTTTGGACCTTACAATGAACCCCCAGTCCTGACAGAGCCTCAAGGCTGGAACTTACTTCTTTCCCATAAACTCTTTCAAACACTAAAACCCTTTTTAAAAAGCCTCAGGGAATAACCGTGTGTCTCACCGTTGAGAAGATGTTTGCAAAGCACAAATGTTCCAGCATTCTATGCCCTTTTTTTTTTATCTTTTTTTTTGGTGGAGCAGAAAGTTGTTTTTTTTAAGTTCATTTCAAACCAATAGCAGATTTGAATGGGAAAGCTATGTTGCACTTAACATTCTGGAGCCTGATGAAATTGAAAAACCCATGCGCTAAGGTTTATCTGGGATCCAACAAAAAATATTTGGAGAGTTTCCAAAACACAATATATCCATTTTACTCATTTTGAGTCAATCAGCTTTTTCTCTGTTGGCGCCTAATGCATTTTATAGAATAACACAAACTTTGACCATGAAAAAATACACCTTATAGTACGAATTTCTATATATGGATTTTGCACCACATGTAAGAAGCACTTGACTATCGCTCTATGGTATTATCTCAGTTTTTGTAATTTTGGCACTTATTGCGTTTTGGAAACAAACTCTTCATTTACTTGAAAGCAATAATGTGGACAAGAGAAAGCATATTAAATGAATAATGTATCGAGATCACTGGACTCCTGAACATTCACAGACCCACAATATCTTCAAAAATGTCTTCAAAGTACCACACATCTTCTGAGGCCATAGTGGCTGGTTAACATAGCCGGTGTCTTATGGGTCTTATAAATTGAAGTAGTAAGATTTCCCACAGTTTTATCGGACACTGTTATGCTGTGGTAAGTGTGCCTACTGGCTTATATGTTTGTAAGAGTTTGTAAGAGCGGTAAGAGTTTCTCCAGTCTAATAACACCCTGGCATACAGTGATAAGTGCTCATACAGTATTACTGGTCTCTACTATATGTGAATTGACCCTGACAGTGTGTAAAGCTCCTACAGAAGTAACTGATCCATCCTCAAATACTGTGCTCATTCACGTCTGGTGGTGTCATGATAGTTTTCCCAATGCATGCTGGAATAGATTTTTGACAGCCCACGCTGGCTGGTATTCTGTCAAACTATGATGCCTTGTCAGAAAATGCTATCACTATGCAAGACGACTGTAGAGTCTTTGTTTCTGCCTTAACATTAAAATTTGAATTAGCCAACACTAGCAACTTTTACATCTGCTGAATTGTTATAACATACACATATATAACAAGCTTGCTACGTTTGTTTAAGAGTAATATGCTGCATGCCATTATCTAATGTCTAATTTTTCCCAGAAACCAGCATGTACACACAAGTATTTCGAAGATTACATGTCAAATGGCACAATGTAAAAAAGATCTTTGATGATATTTAAGATAATGAGCGAGGAAACAGCCTCAAGATTGTGGGTCTGCACATGCTTAGAATTGCTAAGTAGCACACCTCGATAGCTAATTTAGCACAAATCGATACATGATGTGTTTGATGCCTGTGAATTTTAAACAGTTTGGGGTGATAAAGTGATTCTTCCTATCAGCGCTAGCTATGGTTCTCCTCTTTGTTTCAATATCTTTCTTAAATTGCACGCTTTCAATGTTTCTACCATTATCGCATCCTCGCCATACACCAGTCTTGTTTCTACTTTGCTCTGTAGAAATGGAGGCACGTTTATTGCACAGGTGTCAACGGAAGTGACATTTTTCAAAGGGAAAAATCCATAAAAACCGAGAAGCGCAAGGTATTTGTGGATAGATCCATTTCAAACCTAGATCCTGGAGAGGTACAGTATTCAATGTGTTATGTGTCCCTGTGCTTAAATGAATAATTTGAGCCATTCATTGACAAGTCAGGGTCAGCACACTGCGTTTCTAGGGTCTAAACTGGTCGCTGATCTGATGGGTATGTAACCACAAAAACCAGAAGAGATTGCGATCCTCCCAGACTGATGTCGTCGACTCCTCTCCTACAGTCTTAGGGAGCCCCTTTATTCAGTGATCCCCAGTAGGAGAGGGGTAGGAGCCCTGGGCTGACGCTTTCTACATCCACAACAATTCGAGCGCTGTTCTTTCCATGCAGTACAGTACAGCTCTGCAGCTGCCTCCCGCTATTGTCCATTCACTCTTTCTGGACACCCCCACCCCGCAGCCAGCAGCGGGCCAGTGAATTATTCATGGGCTTCGACTTGCCCCCCCCCCAGCCCTCCTCAAAGTGTTGGCCAGAAAGAAGCAGAACTGCGCACACGCTATGGGGCGAAGATGCTCTGTTTTATTGTGAGAACATGGAAAAGTCTAATGACTGAATGACTGAAGAATACGGCTTATTGTATATTTTTTCTAAATATCCACTTCGTTTGGAACATCATTTACGGCATCCTCGGCTTTGCATCCCTCGTTAACGTTATCTGCTGTGCTGTCACGTGTGCATATGCAGCAGGCTGTCAGTCTACCTTTCATGAGCACAACTGATGATGGCAGAGCAGGGACACCAGTGCAAAAACAAAGGTCAGCAGCTGTCACTGACTGTGTTAAATGACACTGGAGCTGTTGCAGAGGCAAAGCTTTGATAACGTCCACTCACTGAAAGACTCAGCTTTGAAAAAGCTTGAGCCACCAGGACAATGCACAGTCACACAACATAGTTCTTGTGTGCTTGCACACACACATACATATGACCATAAATGCACAAATGCACTAACATACCCAGACATGCATACACATATCCATATGTACACCTACATAAACGCACTGCACGCACACATACACACGTTTTCAATTAGCCTGCATTTGGACATTTCATTCTCGGAAATACGAGGTAACTTAACTCTTGCAACTCAGTATCTCATTTGTGCTGTGTTGCAGGTGAAACCAATGAGTCAAACTTAAGGGTCTGACAACCTTGTATGCAACTTTTTCCCGAGCCTTTAACTGGTGTAAGGTCATTAATATTTTTGCTAATGCCGATGTAACAATCACTACTGGTAACTGAAAGCAGTAAAGCTTCATGGACTGAGAATTTTGAGGGGGGAAAAAAAGCACATTATAAAAAATGTAGGTTTTAAAGGGAGCTAAGGATTCGCAAAATTAATCGTGCTTCATTAACATCTGCGTAAAAACCTAATAAAAGCCTCATGCTGGTCCACCTCAGCCAGCCCCGATAAAGAACGCTCTTCTCACTTTTCATTCCTGCTAAGTGTTAGTGACTCTGCAAGACTCAAACACGTGCAGCAAGCCTGGATCTGCTGATCATCTCTGTGGAATTTTGCTGCAGGCTTCTACCAGGGGCTGACGCTGAGTCTGTTCCCCATCTGCACAGCTCTTTTCTGGTAGACAGGGACTAGCTTGACCCCTAAGGGGGAACCAGCCTGGTGAGACCTGCACAAAATGCCCCAAGGGTCACCGGGGAATCGTGTCTCGCTTCTCTGACTGACAGTGAAACCGGAAGCTCAGCTTATCGTCTGGCAAGAAAGTGCCAAATTTGCTTAGACCTTTTGCTTGTGCAACATCCTTTTGCATGTGCAGAACCAATAACAATGCCAGTTATTGGTGCAAAACAAATATCCTGACCAATCACTGACCCTTTTATTGGTTTTGCATGCGCTGAAGTCTGATCTGCAGTAGTGCGCGGTGATGATTACACAGTTGAAAACATTAAGATAAACCAGAAACCAAGTACTATTCAAGTATATGGGCAAGGCTCACGAAAATGACTCCACCCCAGACCTCATTTGAAAAATATATTGCTTTGCTTGTTAAGAAATGATGTTTGTATGCTTGGTTTTAGTTGGTTTTAGTCCTTTCTAGCATATTTCTAGTGTATTTATTGTATTTATATATTTATTCTGAGTTACATGTTTCATGTTTAGAGAATGAATGCTTGCAGTCTCATGTCTTACTTTCCTCTTGTTTCTTTGTGTGGTGTCTTTAAAAGATTCTCACTCTTTCTTTTCCATTTCGGTTTGGTAATTCCTCTTCCTTCTCTCTTGCTGTTCTGATTGGACTATCCACACTTAGAGCAGTTCAGTTAGGCACGGGTGATTAGTTAGTTCAAAGTTAGGATCCCACCTACTTCCTCTCTCTCTCTCTATCACCGTCCTTGCTTTTCTAGATCCGCCTCTCCTCTCACCTGTTCTGAGTTTAGCTGGGCCTCCACTTAATTTGTTTGTGTATAAAAGACCCACTTTCCTGCTGCTTCTTGTCGACTCGTTTCTTCCGCCTAAGCTCGCTTTGGTCAAGTCTCGTTTCTGCATCTTTTCTCTCGATTTCTGCAAGTTTGTATTTCGTGATTTCTCCCGTGAGTCTTGTTTACGTTGTTTGCGTTGTGTGATTGAGATAGTGATTGTGAGTACCACGTTTACCCTTTATTCCCATTGTACCAACTTTGTTAGAGATTTCCTTTGTGCTACCCTTTATCCTCTCCAACTCCCCTTTTCCTTCCCCATCCAATCCCTTTAGTATTTCCCTGTGTTACTGTCTTTGTGCGGACTGACATCCTGGTTTATAGATCTTTCTGCTTGTCCCTTGATTTACGATTCTGCCTTGCCTAAACCATTCCTGTTGCCTGGCTTTGATTTCTGTTCTGTATGACCATGAGCTCACCAAATAAACGCCCTGCCATTGCTGAACTGCATTTGGAGTCTCAAGCCATTCCTTTCAGTACGAGTCGACCAGTTCAGACTCCAGCGGACTCTGCTGAGATGCAACGACTCTTACAACAACAACAGGTCGTCATTCAGCAGCAGCATCGCGATCTGCAGGAGATGAGAGCTACCCTCCAGCGACTCTCTCTGGGCTCCACCATTCCCACTCCTGCAGCCGCTCCGGCAGAGGCAGCTCCCGTCACAGGGAGCCACGCCTTACTCCCCCCAAGGGAGTACGACGGAGATCCCACCTCCTGTAAGGCATTCCTGTCTCAGTGCTCGATTATCTTCGAGCTGCAGCCCCTGACCTTCCCTACCTCGCGATCCAGAGTGGCCTACATCGTCACTCTCCTGACCGGCAAGGCGAGGGATTGGGGAACTTCGATGTGGGATGCTGGCCACCCCTGTACTCGCACACCATAGAAGATTTCATGGCGGAGATGAGGGAAGTGTTTGACCGATCCTACCAGGGGTGAGAGGCAGGAAGCGCCCTACTGAGTTCGACAGTCTGGCTGCAGTGTTTGGATTACGCGATCCAGTTCCGCTCTTTGGCCGCCTCCACACTATGGAGTGAAGACGCCCAATTCGATGTATTCTACCGGGGCTGGCGGAGAATATTAAGGATGAACTGGCATCTCGCGAACTACCTTCAGACCTGCAGGGGCTAATCAGAGTGGCTATCAAAGTGGATTCACGACTCCAACAGCGCAAGAGGGAGCGCCAGTGCCACCCTGAGCCCCGACGGTCTGGCCAGCATGGGAACCTTCGTCCTCTTGGGGCGACTCTCCTATCCAGGAGACCGGCGAGCCCGGAGATCGGAGGAACCCATGCAGGTTGACCGTTGCCGGCTGTCACCTCAGGAGAGAGCCAGAAGGCTGCGTGCTGGGGCGTGCCTTTACTGTGGGCTGGAGGGCATCAAATTAAGAGCTGTCCTTCACTCACGAAGGAGAGGGTGAGTGGAAGGATTGGGCAGCTGGCTCAGAGCAGCGATGCCACTCGTAAGCTGGTTCCTGTCACTCTGGTTGTTGGCAATCGTTCTATGTCTACTAATGTTCTGTTCGATTCAGGTTCAGACATCAACCTGATTGACGCCAACCTGTGTAACCAGCTCCGGCTCCAGCCCCAGAATCTGCCTGCTCCGTTCCGGACACTTGGCCTGTGTGGACAACCGCTAGGTCAGGTGACCCAAGTCACGCCCTCTGACGCCATTGTCTCTGGCAACCACCAGGAGCAGATTCGCCTCCACCTCATCTCCTCCTCATCTGCCCCCATCGTCCTGGGTCTTCCGTGGCTTCAACAACACAACCCCACTATTAACTGGAAGACAGGGCAAGTGATCGAATGGAGCACGCAGTGTCTACGCTCCTGTCTTCGCAGAGCACCTGCCAAGCAGAGTGAGGAGGGACCCAAGGAGCCCCCATTTTCTCCAGACCTATCCAAGGTTCCTAGTGAGTACCATGACCTAGCCGAGGTCTTCTCCAAGTCTCGTGCTCTGTCTCTGCCCCCTCACAGACCCTACGATTGTGCCATCGACCTCCAACCCGGTACAGCGCCCCCTAGGGAGGCCTCTACTCTGTCTCGTCCCAGAGCAGGAGGCCATGGAGAAATATGTGGAGGAATCACTGGCTGCTGGGATCATTCGTCCCTCGTCCTCCCCTGCTGGTGCGGGTTTCTTTGTTAGCAAGAAGGATGGATCCCTCAGACCATGTATCGACTACCGGGGACTCAATAACATAACCATTAAGAACCGTTACCCTCTCCCACTAATGAATTCTGCTTTTGAGTTGTTGCAGGGAGCTACCATCTTCTCCAAACTCGACCTACGCAACGCCTACCATCTTGTCAGGATTAAGGAGGGGGACGAATGGAAGACAGCTTTTAACACCGCTAGGGGGCACTACGAGTACCTGGTCATGCCGTTTGGGCTAGCTAACGCCCCCGCTGTCTTCCAAAAAAATCTTGGTCAACGATGTCCTTCATGACATGATTAATCAGTTTGTGTTTGTCTACTTAGATGATATACTGATCTTTTTTTTCGCTCTAAGGAGGAACATATATCGTCACGTTAAATGCGGTCCTGCAGCGCCTCCTGGAGAACCAACTCTCACGCCAAGGCAGAGAAATGTGAATTCCATCTCGACACAGTCCCTTTCCTTGGATTTGTGGTCACTCCAGGAGGCATCCTCATGGACCAGGAGAAAGTCAAGGCGTAAGAGATTGGGCTACTCCTTCCACACGTAAGGAACTGCAGTGCTTCCTAGGGTTTGCCAATTTCTACCGTCGTTTCATACGTAATTACAGTACTGTTGCTGCTCCACTGACCGCCCTAACCTCTCCCAAAGTTCCATTCACGTGGACTCCTCGGCAGAGAAGGCATTCCGGGAACTCAAGCAAAGGTTCACCACTGCTCCTGTTCTCCAACAGCCAGATCCCGAAAAAGCAGTTCATTGTCGAGGTAGATGCTTCTAATACCGGTGTTGGAGCAGTCCTATCGCAGCTAAACAGTCAAGACAACAAGGTACATCCCTGCGCCTTCTTTTCCCGCCGGCTTAGCCCAGCAGAACGCATTATGACATTGGTAACCGGGAGTTGCTTGCCGAAAGATGGCGTTAGAAGAGTGGCGTCACTGGTTAGAGGGGGCTAAGGTGCGTTCCAGGTCTGGACCGACCATAAGAACCTGGAGTATCTTCGTACTGCTAGGAGATTGAACTCTCGCCAATCCCGCTGGTCTTTTTTTTTTTTTGACCGATTTAATTTCACCTTAGCCTATCGCCCTGGTTCCCAGAATAAAAAGCCAGATGCCTTATCCCAAGTTCTCTCCTGACGCCCCTCCCAAGGAACCTCAGACCATTCTGCCCAGTCGTGTGGTAGTGGGATCGTTAGTGTGGGAGTTGGAGGACCGGGTCAGAAAGTCGCAACCTTCTGGGGGCCTCCTACTAACTGTCCAAAGAACTGCCTTTTGTTCCAGATGGTCTCCGAGCCGAGGTTCTCCAGTGGGCTCATTCTTCCCGTCTCGCCTGTCACCCTGGTGCCAATCGGACCCTGGCCATGCTAACTCGCAGGTTTTGGTGGCCAACGGCACGAAGACGTAAAGAGTTTCTCTACTGCCTGTCCAGTCTGTGCCCAAAACAAGGCCTCCCATACTGCTCCAGCTGGTCTCCTGCTGCCCCTTCCGGTGCCCTCCAGACCATGGGCTAACATTGCCCTGGACTTCGTCACTGGTCTTCCGCCCTCCAAAGGTAACACCGTCATCCTCACCATCGTGACCGCTTCTCCAAAGCCGTGCACCTCATCCCTCTTCCCAAGCTTCCATCCGCTAGGGAGACAGCGGACCCTCTTAATTCAACATGTAATTCGTATTCACGGTATCCCTTCTGATATTGTCTCTGACCGTGGTCCCCAGTTCGCCTCGCAAGTATGGAAAGCCTTTTGTCAAGCCCTGGGCATTTCGGTCAGCTTAACCTCCGGATTTCACCCCCAGAGCAATGGACAGACGGAGAGAGCTAATCAACAAATGGAGAGTGTCCTTCGGTGCCTCACCTCCCCATGACCAAGGGGACTGGAGCGAACAACTACCCTGGGTTGAATACTCGATCAACAGCCTTCCGGGCGGCTGCCTCAGGTGTGTCCCCCTTTTAAAGCCTGTCTGGGTTACCAACCACCTTTGTTCCCCTCGCAGGAGGTCGAAGTGGATGTCCCCAACATTCAGGAGTTCGTACAGAGGTGCCGAGGGGCGTGGGAGGAAACCTGTTCCGCTCTCCAAAAGTCCGCAGAGACGAGATGAGTCGCCAAGCCAATCGTCGCCGCTCCGCTCCTCCAGATTACCAAGTAGGACAAAAAGTTTGGCTCTCTTCTAAAGACATCGCCCTCAGAACTGAAAGCCGCAAGCTAGCCCCCCGCTACATAGGTCCCTTCACATCGAGAAAATTATCAACCCAGTTTCAGTCAAACTCAAACTGCCTGCCACCATGAGCCGCATCCACCCTGTCTTTCATGTTTCATGCCTTAAACCGTTTGTTTTGTCCATCCACACCCCTGCCCCGACCAATCCTCCTCCCCCTAGGCTCGTCGACGGAGGAGAGACCTATACAGTTCACAAGCTGCTAGATGTCCGTCGGCGAGGAAGGGGGCTTCAGTATCTAGTGGACTGGGAAGGATACGCCCAGAGGAGCTGTTCCTGGGTTCCCGCTTCGTCATATACTGGACAAAGGACTCATCAAAGACTTCCACAAAAGGACATTTAAACCAAGGCTTAGACCGCCAGGTGGCGGTCATCGGGGAGGGGGTTCTGTTAAGAAATGATGTTTGTATGCTTGGTTTTAGTTGGTTTTAGTCCTTTTTAGCATATTTCTAGTGTATTTATTGTATTTATATATTTATTCTGAGTTACATGTTTCATGTTTAGAGAATGAATGCTTGCAGTCTCATGTCTTACTTTCCTCTTGTTTCTTTGTGTGGTGTCTTTAAAAGATTCTCACTCTTTCTTTTCCATTTCGGTTTGGTAATTCCTCTTCCTTCTCTCTTGCTGTTCTGATTGGACTATCCACACTTAGAGCAGTTCAGTTAGGCACGGGTGATTAGTTAGTTCAAAGTTAGGATCCCACCTACTTCCTCTCTCTCTCTCCTATCACCGTCCTTGCTTTTCTAGATCCGCCTCTCCTCTCACCTGTTCTGAGTTTAGCTGGGCCTCCACTTAATTTGTTTGTGTATAAAAGACCCACTTTCCTGCTGCTTCTTGTCGACTCGTTTCTTCCGCCCTAAGCTCGCTTTGGTCAAGTCTCGTTTCTGCATCTTTTCTCTCGATTTCTGCAAGTTTGTATTTCGTGATTTCTCCCGTGAGTCTTGTTTACGTTGTTTGCGTTGTGTGATTGAGAGAGTGATTGTGAGTACCACGTTTACCCTTTATTCCCATTGTACCAACTTTGTTAGAGATTTCCTTTGTGCTACCCTTATCCTCTCCAACTCCCCTTTTCCTTCCCCATCCAATCCCTTTAGTATTTCCCTGTGTTACTGTCTTTGTGCGGACTGACATCCTGGTTTATAGATCTTTCTGCTTGTCCCTTGATTTACGATTCTGCCTTGCCTAAACCATTCCTGTTGCCTGGCTTTGATTTCTGTTCTGTATGACCATGAGCTCACCAAATAAACGCCCTGCCATTGCTGAACTGCATTTGGAGTCTCAAGCCATTCCTTTCATTGCTAGTATCAAATAATTAGTTTCTATGTGTTAATTAGAGATGTTTACAGTTTATGTGCAAAAAAATTATCATCAAATCACCAATACTTATCCTGCAATGCATCATGAAAGAACGGCATGTCTGAATCCATTTTCGGCACGGTTGTGTACGTCATCCACTGACACACCTCTCTTCAGAGTAGTCTGGTACATACTAAATCTCTTTTTAATCAATTCTAGCTCCTTTTTTATACTTTATGATGTTTTGAGAAAGGAATTCATACCCCAAAAAGATGTCCACCCATTTTTTTGACCCTTTGGCAGGCTTGTGAAAAAAGTCTTGAAAATGAGCATCAGGATTTTAAGTGAAACATGGATTAAATGTATACTTTCATTTCATGTGACAGTTCCCCACTCAGTTTAAATGAATTTTCTAATACTTTACCACACTCATTATTTTCTGCACATTTTGGTGTATAATGATCCATGTAATAATAAAAGATGGTGGGAGCAGGAGTCAAATTTGCAAAGGCTGTCAGCGGATAACGTACACAACACAAAATGCTGTCTTAATGAATCTGCATAAACAAAGCTTTTTCTGATAATTCCAAGTGTCCAGAGGCCCAAGCCAGTGGCGTCGCCAAGGGGGGTATGCCCCCCCACGGACATCTCGTGCCCCCCATGTGCCCCCCCATTTAAAATACGTAAATAAATAACGCAGTGTCTCGTGTCCGAAAGTCGGACGAGGTTTTAATATAACTCCGTGTCCGACAGTCGGATGGTTTCAATTTAACTCCGCGTCCAGTCTATTATTGTTTTTAATTTCTTCGAATCTACTGAATCTTTTAGATATTAAACGTGAAGGTTTTGATAAGAGGGCTCAGTTCTTCAAGATGAGTGCCGAGAATTTCAATCAATGTTTCTGTTGAAGCTCTGCTCAATGAAGTGAAGCGACATTGGCGCGGACTGTCTTGATTTATGAAGAATTAGCGACTGTCGGACAGAGATCCTAAAATAAAAAAACCTACTCCGCCATTCCCAAAAGTCATAAAAGTTCTAATTTTTCGAGTATTCCAGCAATTATTAGACGTACAAACTTGGCCATGTTTTTTGTTCGACCTTCACAAAATGCAAATTGATGGCTATCGACTTTTCTTGGTCTTTTATTCGTCTGTTTTCTTCCGTTGAAGATAGACAACAGTCTTTATTCGGTCTCTCTTGAAAATTAGTCAGATGGATCGAAGAGATTCACGCTTTATTTCCACACCAGAGATAAAATAGTGCTTGTAGTCAGTCAGCAAATCAATTCCATGACCATTGACATTGTGAATTAAACATCGCATTGACGATCAAGACTGTCGAACGCGAAATGCAAAATACTCCATGCCCGGCAGCCAGCAGAAAGTAAAGGCATTGATATGAGAGCAGATTTATAACGAAGTAAAGAATAAAATATATCACCAACAATCAGAACATCCAGTGGGCACTGCAATCAATTTATTTGGGCCATTTTTATAAATACAACGAAGTATGGGCCAAGTCATAACTTTTATGTCACCAGATGTTTCTTTCCAACTGAGACAATTCTTGCACATCTTCAAAGTATTTTAGGGTCATTTTATTGTTGAAATTAAAATCCCCGACCAATCAGTCTCTTTACAGATGGCAATGCATGCCTCACAAGGATGCTGCGATACTTCTTTTGATCCATGATTCCGTCGATTTTTATGAGATCACTGGCTCCTTTTTTTTTTTTTTTTTTAAATTTTGCATCTCCAATCCCACCCGAATCTGGAATGCCCAATTGGGGAACTATGTACAAGGCTTGCTCATATGCAAGCTTAGAATCTTCCTGACGAGCGCCCGTCCGGCCGACAGGAGGCGCTTAAGCAACGAACAAAGCTACCATTTGTAGATTACCCTTCCCGGCAGACCCCCGCCATGATAGTCACTTCTGCTTCGCAGTGCGATGCTTTAACCAAGTGAGCTATCCAGCAGCCCTATGACTGGCTCGTTTTGAGCAGACTGAACCCCAAACTATAGTATTACCACCATGTTTTACTGAAGGGGTTAAACTGTCATTTTTGAAACGTTCCTTAACTCTACAGTGCACATAAGTTCTGCATTTGGGTGAGAAAATTTCTTGGCTGCAACACAACCAATCAGACCATTTTCACACAGGCGACTGGAAATAGTAGATCTTGATACTTCCCATATAGCAATATTGGCCTGGCCCAGGTCTGGCCCACATAATGCACTTTACAAGGCCCAGTTCTGGCCCACATACAGCAAGAACAATGGCCCTGTACTAGCTCAGATCTGGTTTGCCGGAGCTGGCCAGCACAGGGCCAGCTGCAGACACAATCGGCCCACATTTGGCATGCCATCACATAAACGGTGCCATCATTGCCAGACCTGGCCCACATCCGGTCAACATACCACTTGTCATGCCAGTAGTCGCCCAGCAGTGCTGGCTTGAAGCCGGATCTGGGCCAGAAACGACTGTTATGTGGGTTACATCTCTTCACTTCTGGCGCTGTTAATATCATCATGGAGTTGTCGTGCTGTCAATCGCTGATTTCTTTTACTTGTCATACACAGATAACAAACATCAGAGGCACTTAAGTTCAGTTTTGCACCTCTATTACCACTAGTTTTCAGCGAACTGGTCCCTTTGAAATGCTTGATGGTGTTTCTTACAGTACCATGGGAGCATTTAATGTCTTCATTATCATGCAAGGCCACAATGCAGCTACGAGCAACCTCAGAGAGTCCTTCCATCGTGCCATCGTGTTTAACACTGTGACTCTGCTCAAAGTTCATGTCACCTTACAGGGGCGTGTATAGACATTTGAAACACCAGGGGCTGAGCCCCAAAGACAGGACGTGATTCGGTGCAGATTGTCAATTTGTCAATAGTATAATGAAGTCTCACACCTGGATTAAATTAAATCCAGTGTATTGGCCTAATATTTTACATTTCAAAGAAGTGACTAATGCAAAAACCATATGTGATATTGGATACAGTACTGCACATAAACGTTAAATGAAAAATGCCATTATGATTCCTCGTCTTTTTAATGCATGCTCTAATGACCCTGCTATAGTGTCTGTATTTAAGCTCTCCCAAATCATTTAAAGCCAAAAAACGTTTATTTACATCACCATCTTTTTGAGAGAAATAGCGCACACAAACTGACAGTTGTTCTGAATTATTGTCCCTGGCCTCATCAGCCACTATAGCATGCATGCTGGATTCTTTCAGTTCAGCCACAATACTCTCAGCGACTTCTTCAGCACAATACTGAATCATCTGTAACATTTCATAGAAAAGTGGTCAAAATTTGACAAGTTACCAGGGGAAAATGAGGAACTAACTGCCTGTGAGCCACAATGAGCAGTTCTTGAGTAACTCAAATCAGATTTTTAAAAAATGATTTGTTAATTGAAGAACAACTAAGGAATAAAGATTTAGCTGATCAATGAAATTTGATTGGAAGTTACACAAGAACTGCCTGTTAACTGGGTGTACTGCCAGTTAGTTCCTTTTCTTTTCCTAAAATAACAATCATTAGCTACTTTTTAAAGATAACTGAGTTTTTCAAGAACTTCCATTTTACTAATGGTTTACTTGCAGTTAATTTCTCATTTCTTCCTTATTTGTTCCCAGGTAACAACTTAAATTGTACAACTTATTGTAAATTGAAATGAAAAAAAATTTCAAGTCTGTGATGTATTTGAAAGGCAAGTGGCATTGGAGGGCATGTAATGCTGAGGACTTAATTTTTCCAATTGTGTGCCTCATTTTTGTTCTTTTTAAAATAATCTATCTCTTTAAAGCTTTACAGCATACTCGCTCATTTCATTCCAAAATGGATCTTTATTTCAGTAACACATTAAATTAATTTCATCCCGTATTCTAATTTTGTGACTTCAAACATCAAAATGGCATTCACCATAAAGTTTGCCATCCCAATAAGCATTTATCTCTGATCAAAGCCACATGCCCGCTATACAGAGTTCTTACCACTTAACTGAATTTAAAAACGTGGTAGACAACCGACATAATGACAGATTTAACGAATAGGTTAAACCGATTTTTAATGTTTTAATCGCACACACGAACAATTCGTCAAAGCCACGCACGTGACGTTTTTATTCTACCGTAAGAGGTATATTAGCAGAATCAGCCGCTGTGTGCGTGTAAATATTGAAAACCAGTTAAATCTGTCGCAATATCCCAAGTTTTTAAAATCAGTTCGTCAAGGTTAAGCGATGAAAACCCTATAATGATAGAGTTCAACAGTGTGGTTGATCAAGTTGGCGCATGTAACGGTAGTTAGCCACAACAAGAAAAAGATCAAAGTTCACTGTTTACTTTGCCAGATGTAAATAACATGACATTAATTTTTATCAACAATGGAAGGCTTATATCTAATTAGTAAATGTTACCTTTATTGTTTTATGTTTTTCTCATATCCCTTTTTTTTTTTTTTTTTTGGCTGGGCTACTAGCTAGCTCCCAAATGTCATGTTTCAGGCGTCATGAACTTTGTAGGTGCTAAGACCTTAAATTGGCTTAAAGTTTCCGGGCTTCCCGGTGGAAGAGGGAGGCTTTTATGAGAACTGTACATACACATAAGCATCCCTGTAACTATGGTAACTGACCAACGCACGCCGCATATAAATTACAAGGCTAAAGACTCAGTGGTTGCAAGAGCTCAAAGTTCATACCCATCTTATTTTTTAGCCGTAAGAAAAGACCCCGGGCTAAAGACAAAAAACCCCGGGCTATAGCCCAGTAGCCAGGCCCTAAACACGCCCCTGTCACTTTATATACTGGAACAAGTGAACATCAGAGGTAATTTTGCAGATTTAGTGCTGGACAAGGAGGCAGGATGGATGGCCCTAACAGCTTCTTTCCTTGTCGTCATTGTACTTCCTGCTATAACAATAAGAGAACTAATATGTTTATCAGACATACTACCAGAAAAAGAATACAAAATTCAGAAATTTATTACTTGTTGTTCTACTAATGTCATTTACCTTCTTTTATGTCCTTGTGGTTTACAATATATAGGCAAAACTAATCTTCAACTTAGAACTAGAATCAATGAACATAGAAGTTCTATTCACAGAGGTGATCTCAAATCACCTGTGGCTAGACACTTCCAGGAAGCTAAACATCCAGCTTCTTCACTTAGATACAGTGCCTGACAAAAGTCTTGTCACTTATCCAAGTTGTAGGAACAACAAATAATAACCTGACTTGTAGTTGATCAATTGGAATCAAAAATGGCTTATATGAAAGGCAAAGCCCTCTAGATTATGCGAAATATATCAAAATAGAGTTTTGTGTCATTGATTGAGTTTTATAATTTAATTTGTACAGAAAGGTCAGATTTTGCATGGACAAAAGTCTTGTCGCATTGAAAAAAAATGTGGAAATTATACATACACTTTATTTTGAATACACAAATATGCCACTATAATATCAGAACATAAAGCCATGGTGCCTTGGAAAAAAGAATTAATATTGCGCATGACTCCCATGAGCTTGGAGGACTGCATCCATATGTCTTGGCAATGACTGAGATAACTTGATGATGAAATCATCTGGAATGGCATAGAAAGCAGTCTTGCAGGACTCCCAGAGTTCATCAAGATTCTATGGTTTCATCTTCCAAGCCTCCTCCTTCATCTTACCCCTGAAATGCTCAATAATGTTCATGTCAGGTGACTGGGTTGGCCAATCCTGGAGTACCTTCACCTTCTTCGCTTTCAGGAACTGTGACATGGAGGCAGAAGAATGAGAAGGAGCAGCAGTATAAGTAGGGCAGCAAGAACTTCTTGATATTTCAGGCTGTTGATGTTGCCATCCACTCTGCAGATCTTTCCCACACCCCCATGCTGGATGTAACAACAAACCATGATTTTTCCTCCACCAAACATGATTGTTTTCTGGGAGAATCTTGGGTCCATGAGGGTTCCAACAGGTCTTGTACGGCGACTGGCATGCAGTTCAATGGATGATTCACCAGAAAAATAAACTTTCAGCCACTTTTCCAGTATCAATCCTTTCTGCGAGCTGTGGGCTTTGGCAAATGCAATGCAGGTTTTTTGTTTTCTGTTTAATGCAGACTTCTGTGTACTAATTTGGCTAAGAAAACCACTTTGAGAGAGAATTTGACAAACTCTTCTTGTAGATACCGGGATTGTTGGTGACATTTCCTCATGTAGCTTGGCTGTAGTTGAAGAAGGGCTAGCCTTGTACAGTTGAAGCAACAAACGGTCCTTTCAAACAGTTGTCATACCGGGGTCTGTCTGACCTGTGCTTGCCATGAACGTCACCAGTTTCTTCAAATCTTTTTCTCATCCCCTCCACTTGACATTTGGATACATTAAAGATGTCTGCCACCTCAGCAGCAGACTCAGTCTTCAGGCTCTTGATGATCAGCACTTTGGTCTGTGGTTGAATCTTTGGTATGTTGTCAGAGGTCTAGTCGCACCTCATATGAAAGTCTGGTGTGCTGGGGTTATTTCTATACACATCTGAGAATGTGTTAATTACAGTATTTGTCATAGGTTAAACTCTAATCTGCGATTTGTTGCATCATCTGAAGAGATGACAAGACTTTTGTCCTAGCAAAAACAGATGTTATGGGCTTAGCCAAGCTGTGAACATCAGAACACTTTTTGAGGGTTTCATTTTGCACCAAATTATTAATGTGAAAGCCCTTGACATTAAAATGGACCATTTATTGTAACAATTGATTGGTTAGAAATAAAGTTATATGCTATTTTTAGTTACTATGTCCTTAAGCGACAAGACTTTTGTCAGGCACTGTACTGTGGCATTGATAGAGGAAACCCTAGTCGTAGATATGCAGATATAGACACTAAACTTCTTCAGTGTGAAAGCAGATGGATCTATTCTCTCAAAACTGAACAGCCTCTAGGTCTTAATGGAACAGTTAACTTATCTTATTTTCTATGGGCTGTCTGTTCCCTCCCCCATCTGCATGCATAAGCATGTCCAGTTCATATGTATGCGGAAATATTTGGGCGTTTTAAATTTAATGTGTTACTGTAATTGATTGAGAATGGTACCCTCTATATGATATTCACCTGATCTGATTGTGGCTAGTACCACTTTGTAAGGACAACCCCAATTCCGAAATAGTTGGGACGAAGTGTAAATTGTGAATAAAATCAAAATGCAATGACTTTCTGATCACGAGCCAATATTTAATTTACAATAGAACATAAATAACATTTCAAATGTTGAAACTGAGACATTTTACAATTTTATCCACAAAATGAGCTCATTTCAGATTTTCTGGCTGCAACAGGTCTCACAAATGTTGGGACACAGGCAAAAAAGGGCTGAAAAAGCAATTAATATATAAAAGAATCAGCTGAAGGAACATTTAGCAAGTAATTAAGTTAACTAGCATCAGGTGTGTTATAATTGATTGGTTATAAAAAGGGATGTCTTAGAGAGGCTGAGTCTCTCAGAAGTAAAGATGGCCAGAGGCTCTCCAACCCGTGAAGGCTTGCGTAAAAAAAATTGTGGAATACTTTAAAAACAATGTTCCTCAATGTCAAATTGCAAAGGCTTTGAAGGTCTCATCATCGACAGTGCATAACATCATCAAAAGATTCAGAGAAACTGGAAAAATCTCTGCGCATAAGGGACAAGGCCGAAGACCTTTACTGGATGCCCGTGATCTTCGGGCCCTCAGACGCCACTGCATCACTCACCGGCATGATTCTGCCATTGACATTATTAAATGGGCCAAGGAATATTTCAAGAAACCACTGTCTGTAAACACAGTCCGCCGTGCCATCCACAGATGCCACCTAAAACTCTATCATGCAAAAAGGAAGCCATTGTTGAGCATGATCCAGAAGCGCTGCCATGTTCTGTGGGCCAAGGCTGTTTTAAATGGACTGTAGCAAAGTGGCAAAGTACCCTGTGGTCAGACGAGTCCAAATTTGACATTCTTGTCAGAAATCATGGGCGTTGTGTCCTCCGGGCTAAAGAGGAGAAAGACCACCCCTCCTGTTATCAGCGTTCAGTTCAAAAGCCAGCATCTCTGATGGTATGGGGATGCATTAGTGCATATGGTTTGGGACACTTGCATGTCTTAAAAAGCACCATGAATGCTGAACGGTATATAAAGTTTTTAGAGCAACATATGCTCCCCTCCAGACGACATCTATTCCAGGGAAGGCCTTGTGTATTTCAGCAGGACAACGCAAAACCACACACTGCAGCTATTACAACAGTATGGCTTCGTAGTAGAAGAGTCCGTGTGCTGAACTGGCCTGCCTGCAGTCCTGATCTTTCACCGATTGAGAACATTTGGTGCATAATTAAACGAAAAGTCTGTCGAAGGGGACCCAAAACTCTCCAGCAGCTGGAAGCCTGTAATAAACAAGAGTGGGATTAAATTCCAATGGCTGAACTCATGAAACTTGTCTCCTCAATGCCCAGATGCCTCTACTCTGTGTTAAAAAGAAGAGGGGATGCTACACCATGGTAAACAGGCCCCTGCCCCAACTTTTTTGAGACCTGTAGCAGCCATCAAATTTGAAATGAGCTCATTTTGTGGATAAAATTGTAAAATTTCTCAGTTTCAACATTTGCTATGTTATCTTTGTTCTGTTGTAAACAAGAGGCTCCTCAGAGCCTGTACTCGAGCCGGGCCTAGGCCTGGGCCAATTGCGAAACCGCGCGCATGAGCAGGACAATCGCAACCCCGAAAAAAAAAAAAGGAAGAACGGAGCCGAAACTTAGACTCGTGACCTACCGGCCCGAGTAATAAAATACTGGCTGGTGTGATTTGAAAGTCATTGCATTTTGATTTTATTCACAATTTACACTTTGTCCCAACTATTTCAGCATTGGGTTGTAGGTCTCATTTCCTTAACGCGTTTCAGCTGATTGATTGATTGATTGATTGATTGATTATACCTGCTGAGGAACTTGCCAGTCTTTATCTATGTTGTGAAGTACTCATGTCATTTGCACTGATGATAGGCAAGCGACACGTGTGAATACTGCATCAGGCAATGTTGTACCGTGGGGGGATGGTTTTTGCTGCGTAACTTCCTCGCGTGACAGTGTAGCAGCGTATCTAGCATACTAGATATTTTCGCGTCACGCGAGGAAGTTACTCACCGTGTGGGGGCTACCTGCTGTAATGTTACACATGCTCAACTAATCACAACGTGCAGATCCATCATATGATGTGCAGACGAGTCACATGATACAGAAAAATGGCGGCACCCTCTGAAACTGTAACAGACATCCTGGCTGAGGATAAATCAGTTGAATTGTGGCCATTTTTCTGTATCATGTGACTCGTCTGCACATCATATGACGGGTCTGCACATTTTGATTGGTCGTGCACGTGTAACATTTCTGCAGGTAGCCCCCACACAGTGAGTAACTTCCTCATGTGACGCGAAAATATCTAGCATGCTAGACACGCTGCTGCACTGTCATGCGAGGAAGTTACGCAGCAAAAACCATCCCCACATGGTGCAACATTGCCTGATGCAGTTTGTGACATGCATGACAGACACGCATGTCACTTGGCTCAGGCAAAGTTGCACCGTCTGGGGCGGGCTTTATATACTGGAACAACTGACCATCAGAGGTAATTTTGCAGAATAATGTTGCCTAGAACCAGTTTAAACTATTTTTCTTAGCATCAATAATCATGGAAGGAGCCTTCAAACATGCATTCAGGCTATGCAAGAGTCAAAAAAATAAATTTTGTGACACCTTTCAATTGTCACAAAAAATGGATGTTTTCCGTGTTTTTGTTTATTACCCATATTTTTACCTCAATTTGCTTGTGGGATGATTTTTTCTTTGCTTTCATTGCCTACAATAATATTTTTCAATACATTTTCACCAGTAAAGTATACAGAAGTAATGTACTAGGACCCCTTTTAGACAAAAGTGGTGGAGTGTAATCATCACTGCACACTACTGTATTTTAAATTATATTGTCCTATGCTCCTCTGTCAGAGGTCGTTGTAGTTTGACATCCATCCAGAGAGAAATCTTTTTAGTTCTTGACATGTGAACTTTCTCCTAAGTGTGGAAAATATGAAAAAAAAACGCAGACTGAACATGTTTCTCTGCCAAAGAACCCCTTGAACTTGATTGGGATTTTTTTTTTTTTTTTTTTTTGTGGAATCATGGGGTTCCTTTTGAATTTTATCAGGGAAGCTTATAAGAATCCTCTCTGATCAGGTAATTACAATTTCAGGTTAATAATCATACTGCCATCCTTGAACTGACACATTGTGTTGCATTTATTTCCAAAGGCTAACAATAGAAGACAAAAGGATTCTATCATATTTGCTTTGTTCTTTTATTCATTTCTGGGCAAGCAAAGAGGTTGTTTCAGACAGCCCAGAGCTCAGGAAAAATATCTGAGCCACATGTCACACGAGATCTGTTTCTCTCTTTAAAGTTCTCATTTATACTCTCTAAATTCCAGTGATGACACTTCAGATTTGCTCATGTGCCTTCTTCATGATTTACTCTGGTGACAATTTGATACCTTCACAAAAAATTAATTGTATTTTATGTTATTTTGCAGTATTCACGGAAAGGGCTTGGCTACGTCAAAGGCAGAATAGCTGTGCTATTCATAAATCCAGTGACTTTTCCAGTGAGTCATTCCAGAGACAGTACAAGGAAAGCAAGAAAAACAATGATAATGGCTCAGTCTTGGGTGTGGCTGAGGAATAGTGTTTGTTCACATTGCTGTTGTTGAAACGGTTTTCTCTGGAAGAGCTGAACTAGACACCCAGTAATGAAATGCACAGAAACATTCCCGCAACTGTGCAGCAGTACATCGGCCCACATTCATGGGGTTCCTCAAAAGCAGAAACACTGATCTCAGGTCAGTTTCCACTGATGACCTCTTCATCACATTGGCTTTGAATGGAAAAAATAAAGCTGATCCCTTATCAGTGCTCTTGTTCTGTGAAATCTTAGCGCTGTGATCTCATTCACCCACAGCTGTTTGTGAACAAGAGGAGTGGGTAGATGACATAGAGCACTATAAAAAATATTTGCCCCCTTCCTGATTTCTTTTATTTTTGCTTATTTGTCATATTTAATTGTTTGCGATCATCTAACCCAGGGCTGCCCAACCCTGTTCCTGGAGAGCTACCACCCTGAAGGTTATCACTCCAACCAAAGCAAACCACACCTGCTTTCCCAGTTACAGATCTTGACGAACTGCTAATGAGCTGAATCAGGTGTGTTGAATTAGGGTTGGAGAAGAAACCTACAGGATGGTAGCTCTCCAGGAGCAGGGTTTGGCAGCCCTGATCTAACCAATTTTAATATAACACAAAGACAACATGAGCAAACACAAAATGCAGGTTTTAAAACTTCATTTTATTTATTATTAGTTTTAAAAGAAAAAGAGTTATTCAAGACCAATATTAGCCATGTAAAAAAAAAAAAAGCCCCCCTAAACCTATTTGGCTGTGCCACCCATGGAGGCGACAACTGCAATCAAACCTTTGCGACAACTGGCACTGAGTCTTTTACTTCGCTATGGAGGAATTTCGGACCACTCTTCTTTGCAGAATTAAGAAATTGTTTTAATTGCAGAATTGTTTTGAATAAGCCACATTGGAGGATTTTCGAGCACTAGCTGCCTGTATAAGGTCCTGCCACAGCATCACATCAGGCACGAATCAGGACTTAAGACCATTCTAAAACATTAATTTTCTGTCTTTGAGCCATTCAGATGTGAAGCCGCTTGTGTGTTTGAATCATTGCGCTGCTGCATACCCAACTGCACTTGAGCTTTAGAGGTTGCAAAATGATGGCCGGACTTTCTCCTTCAGGATTTTCTGGTAAAGAGCAGAAATCATGGCTCCATAAATTATGGCAAGTTGCCCAGTTCCTGAAGCAGCAAAGCAGCCCCAGACCATCTCACTACCACAACTATGTTTGACTGTTGGCATGATGTTCGTATTGTGGAATGCTGTGTTTGCTAATGCCGCATGTAATGGCACCCATTTCTTCCAAAAAGTTCCACTTTTGACTCGTCAGTCCTCCAAATATCATGTCTAATGTTTTGGGAATCATCAGGCTGTTTTTTTTTGGCAAATGTGACTTTGTGATGAGACTTTGTGTTCTTTTTTGATCAGCAGTGATTTTCGCCTTGCAGCTCTACCATGGATGCCATTTTTGCCCATTCAATTTTATATCGTGGAATCATGAGTACTGACCTTAACTGAGGCAAATGAGGCCTGTGGTTCTTTATATATTAGTCGAGGTTCTTTTTTGACCTCCTGGATGAGTTGTCAATTTGCTGTTGGAAGAAATTTGGTTGGCCGGCCACTCTTGGGAAGGTTTACCAGTGTTCCAAGTTTTCTACATTTTTAAATAATGGCTCTCACCGTGGTTTGCTGGAGTCCCAGAGCCATACAATGGCTTTGTAACCTTCTCCAGACTGATGGATGTCAACGACTTTGTTTTTCATCTGTTCTTGAATTTCTTCAGATTGCGGCATCATGTGCTATTTTTTGCCAAGTGTACTTCGCATTGCCAGGCAGGTTCCATTTAAGAGATGTTTAGACTCAACTTGGCTGGCAGTAATCATGGCTTGGTGTGTCAAGTGAAATTCAAATGCTGTTATCAATTCAATTTTTGTAATTGATTGATTTAGTAATACAGAAGGTAATTCCTTTTTTCAGATAGGGCCAGGGTTGGATAGCTGTTTTCCCACAATAAATGAAATCATCTTTTTAAAACTGAATTTTGTGTTAACTCGGGTCTAATATCAAAATTAGTTTGATGATCTGAAATGTTTAAGTGCGACATCTGCGAAAGTAGAAGAAATCAGGAAGGGGCAAATGCTGTTCTCACAGCACCATACAACAAGGTCTGTAAGTATCTTGACAGTGATATAATTTTGAGGAGTTAATTTTGAAGTTCTCCCTAAACAGATGTCAATATGCTCATGGTTTACACTTTGTAGGCATTTATATCCACATAAATAATGAGTGTAGAAATTATAGCCTTGTAAAAATGGAGTTAAGGTCCAAATGCTTATGGACTACACAGACCCACAGTGCAGCAGATATCTCTGAAAGCTACGGCATTTTGATTTGTGGGAATGTTTACCCACTTTAAATATCAAATGAAGTTTCCATTTCCACACTGTAGCTTATTTCTGTACCACACTCAATGAAGACTAAATGAATAAGTTGGCCTTTACCATGAAAAAAAAAAAAAAAAAAAACTACTGACATCATTTTATTGGGACTGGCCAAGGGTTATTCTGACAGAACTGTCATTGTTTACACCGAGTTGTATTGGGCAGTTTGAGTGAGCGGTGTAAAGGGACAGGGGGTGGACTGTTGGATATTAACAGAGAGTGCGAGGCCATGGATCTGCATGAATTTGAGCCACTCCTATTTATTTGGGTGGATTACCTCATTGTTTGCACACACTGATAAGCCTCCTCTGTGCTTCTGTTTCCTTCATTTTTGTATTAGTTGACCTACGTTTTGATTAGCCTTTTGATTTTAGAACCACGGTTGCGTACATCAAGTAGAAAGGCTGAACCCAACGGGCTTATGGAAATTCTGTTCTTTGACGTCCTTATTTACTCTTTTTTTATGGCAGAAACCAAACTGCTGGAAGAACCTCGGCTGGATTTCAGGAACACGACTGAATGGTGTGCAATGCATGCCCATCATCTGTATTCATACGCATAAGATCAGATGCACAACTCACTGAAAGAGCTCCTTGCTAGTGATGAAGTTTCTGGAAGCAGACAATGGATTGATTCTAAATGAACGCGCTTGGCTCAGAACTGAAGCAGACATCACTGACCATCCTTTGACCAGAGATACTTTTAACTGAGAATCCTCTAGGTTGTTCTTGGGCTGGGCAGAAGTGGTGCAATCAGGTAGTTGTTCGTTTGCACAATATTCACAGTTTCTCCTGATTTGTGATGCTACTATGTTCATCTGGCCACTCCGCAGTCTGGGGGAAAAAAAACATTCTGAAATGGACCCTGTGATTCCGTATCTGCGGAAAGGTGAATTCTTCTTTGTCAGGCAAAATAGGTCAGCATGGGTGCTTTCATGCCTTAAAGGCCCTGTATCTTGTCACCGGGTGCACTGCCAAATAGCCATTACAAGCCATTTCAAAATCTGTGTCTTTGTGACATCACATCAGTAAGTGACTGCGTGAGGCAAGAGGGACTGACCACTTCAGTCAACCATTAAAGCAGCTCCTTCATTATTCTGGATGGTCCCTCCCCTTGTGATGTCAAAAAGGACAGAAATTGCTCATAATGGCTAATTGGCGGTACACCCAGTGATATGACAGGGGACCTTTAAAATGGCTCCTCTATGAAGACAAGCTAATCTTTTCTTTTCCTCTGAGCGTGTTTGTGACGTCACTGAAGCTTCATGATTGTTGCACAATATCTTTGGAACGCTTTCAGTGTTGAGTTCCAAGGCTGAGCAGTTCAAGCCGCCCTCAGGACGTCACCAGTGAGTCAGTGTGTAGACGCCTGCGAGAGACGGTCCCCACGGTAACACTGTGCCTCACTCTTTTTGCAGGGAGGCTGATGTGACTGCAGGCTGAACCAATGGCATCCCCACACCCCCCTGCCCCGTTCACAACTGGTGAGTCCTGAAAAGTGGAGCTTTCTCTTTCTGTCCCTCTGTGAAAAGGAGTTGGGGGGGGGGTGGTTGGGGTAGGGGGGTGTGAGTGTTGTAAAGCAGATTGGTTTGTTTATTGGTGACCTTATTATAAGATTATTCCACTTATTCTGATTTTGCTTGTTATTGCACATCGGGCTGTACAAATCTGAACAGGCATGCACACAGGACGCTGAAGCCCGATTTTCTGGAATTAAGATTGCATAATCCCCCCTCCAGGCTTAAAAACTACTTTCACACCCTCTCACGCCCCCTCATTTACATTTTTGATTAGTTCCATGCAGCTCATGGTAGAGTCCCTTCACAGTTTTGGGTGCCCCCCCGAGTTCTTCCAACTCAGAATGTCGTCATTTCCCATGGGGGTGTGAACCATCCCCAGTAACAGTGTTGTCATCATAGGAAATCGTTTCTCTGGAATCAGAATTAGAAGCAGATGCTGTTTTTCTGAAAACCTGGAGCCAGATTGTAGTTCTTGGGTGCACATGGGTGGACTCTCTTACTGTGAAAAATGGTCAGTGTTATATTGACTCTGACCAGCTTAACCTGAGTCCACGATTACCATTCTTAATAAGAGGAGCCATATAACTCTGAAAGGGTTAAGCCTTGTGTTGTTTTCCAATTTTAGTTTCTGAATCTTCTCCAAAGAAAATTTTTTTACCCTTCTTTTTTAAACCTGAGACTCCTTGTTCTTGGCTTATTTTCCAAGAGATCATGTGTGGAAAATCTAATGGAGTATATTTTCATTGAGATCACTTGCTACATCTGCTCAACTCATGTACAGAACTGATCCAAATACAAATACAAATCCCAATTCCAATGAAGTTGGAACATTTTGTAAAACATGAATAAAAACAGAATACAATGATTTGCAAATCCTTTTCGACCTATATTCAGTTGAGTACACTACAAAGACAAGATATTTGATGTTCAAACTGATAAACTTTGTTTTTTTGGAAATACTCACTCATTTTGAATTTGATGCCTGCAACACATTGCAAAAAAGCTGGGACAGGGGTATGTATACCACTGTGTTACATCCCCCTTCCTTTAAACAACACTCAATCAGCGCTTGGGAACTGAGGACACAAATTGTGGAAGCTTTGTACGTGGAATTCTTTCCCATTCTTGCTTGATGTACGACTTCAGTTGTTCAACAGTCCGGGGTCTCCATTGTCGTATTTTGCGCTTCATAATGCGCCACACATTTTCAATGAGAGACAGGTCTGGACTGCAGTCAGGCCAGTCTATTACCCGCACTCTTTTACTACAAAGCCACGCTGTTGTAACACCTGCAGAATGTGGCTTGGTATTGTCTTGCTGAAATAAGCAGGGACATTCCTGAAAAAGACATCTCTTGGATGGCAGCATATGCTGCTCCAAAACCTGTATGTACCTTTCAGCATTAATGGTGCCATCACAGATGTGAAAGTTACCCATGCCATGGGCACTAACACATCCCCATACCATCACAGATGCCGCCTTTTGAACTTTGCGGTGATAACAATCTGGAAGGTCCTTCTACTCTTTAGCCCGGAGGACACGACGTCCATGATGTCCAAAAACAATTTGAAATGTGGACTCGTCAGACCACAGCACACTTTTCCACTTTGCATCAGTCCATCTCAGATGAGCTTGGGCCCAGAGAAGCTGGCAGCGTTTCTGGGTATTGTTGATACATGGCTTTTGCTTTGCATGGTAGAGTTTTAACTCACACTTGTAGATGTAGCAACAAACTGTGTTAACTGAAAATGGTTTTCCAAAGTGTTCCTGTGCCCTCATGATAATGTCGTTTACAGAATGATGTCAGTTTTTAATGCAGTGCCGCCTGAGGGGCCGACGGTCACAGGCATTCAATGTTGGTTTTTGGCCTTGCTGCTTACGTGTAGAGATTTCTCCGGATTCTCTGAATCTTTTGATGGTATTATGGACTGTACATGATGAAATCCCTAAATTCCTTGCAACTGCACACTGAGAAACGTTGTTCTCTAACTGTTGGACTATTTGCTCACGCAGTTGTTCACAAAGTGGTGAACCTAGCTCCATCCTTGTTTGTGAACGAATGAGCCTTTCGGCGATGCTCCTTTAATACCTAATCATGACACTCACCTGTTTCCAATTAACCTGTTCACCTGTGGAATGTTCTGAACAGGTGTTTTTCAAGCATTCCTCAACTTTCCCAGTCTTTTGTTGCCCCTGTCCCAGCTTTTTTGGAACGTGTTGCAGGCATCAAATTCAAAATGAGTGAATTTCCAAAAAAACAATAAGGTTTATCAGTTTGAACATTAAATATCTTGTCTTTGTAGTGTACTCAATTGAATATAGGTCAAAAAGGATTTGCAAATCATTGTATTCTGTTTTTATTCACATTTTACACAACGGCCCAACTTCATTGGAATTGGAGTTTGTAGTTAAACAAAATCCTACATTTCACTATGTGTCAAACTGAGATAGAGGTGAGATAGGTGAGATAACTGCATTATTATGCACTGGTATGCAGTTGCAAAGAAACATTTGTGACATTGCTCTTGGACTTTAGACAGTGGTAAAAATAATATTTGGGGAAAGTTTTCTTGGAGAATAGCTTCTTATGGGCAAGATGGAATCTCAGTTATTTCTAAATTTGGAAAAAAATTAAATAAAGCAGAGTTTCCAAGCCACAGTGCCTTGTGCATATTGCTTCCTATCCAACTTTTCTCAAGACGCACTTACACTCCCTTTCCTGAAAAAATTGAATATCTTTTTGAATCCAATAACTTTTATTGTCTCTTGCATTTGCAAAAGCAGCACTCTTTCCTACATAGCAGACGGGTCTGGCCCGGATCCGGTATCAAGCCGGCGCTGCTGGGCGACTGCTGGCATGGCAAGTGGTTTTAACCAGATGTAGGCCAGGTCTAGCAATGATGGCACCGTTTATGTGATGGCATGACACATGTGCTGGCCTATGTATGGGCCAGCTCTGGCAAACCAGGTCTGGGCCACAAAAGGGCCATTATTCTTGCAGTATGTGGGCCAGAACTGGGCCGTGAAAGTGCATTATGTGGGCCAGAACTGGGCCAGACCAATTTTGCTATGTTGATTTTGGTAAACACGACTGTTGTGACTGAAAAATTGTCATGTAACGCTTATTTTTCTATGAACAATACAATAAGACAACTTTTCCACCTTTGTGATGCCGACATGGTCCCAAGCAGTAGGCATCAAATAGATACCCCACATTTGTGAGCACTTGGATTGTGACTCTTTGAAGGGCTGTAATTTCATTTCTGGTCACCAATAGACTAGATGTATAAATAAAAACGCTGCACAACTTTCATTTGAGAGAATGTACTTCAATGTAGAGGGAACGCTGAAAAAATTGATCCCATTTAAAATTGTGTCCCTGTTCAAATATTTTTAGTCCATGTTGTAGTAATGGCACTTACAGTACATACTTCTTGAGGTCAGTGTAAATGTGAGTGTATGCTGAGACGTACTGAAACTCAGGGCAAAGTTTTGTACTTGTGCGGTGTCTTTAAGACATGTGAGCGCGATCATAAAGCAGCCATTGTGACCGCAACACATGAGAACAGCAATAACACAGCCTAAAACAGGAACCAATCACCGTCCTGTCGTTTTTATATGTGAGGAACCCCCCATGCAGACTCACCAGTTACACACAAGCTTATTCCCGTATTACTACCACCTAAATCAGTGATGGTGTGTGCTCACCCAGGAGGAAGTTAGAAAGCACATATGACTGTTTCCGCCTGACTTAGCACTGTATTTTAACACCCCTCACACACACACACACACACACACACACACACACACACACACACACACACACACACACAGACGCGTGACTTCCATCCTTGTACATCTATCCTTGTGTGGGCATTACATTGACTTCCATTCATTCTTTATGTGTCTCTGGAGCCTTTCCCTAATCTTAACAATGAGGAATGCATGCCAAATCCCAACCCTTATCCTAACCTTAACCTATCTCTAATTTTGACCTCAGCTAATAAGTCACAATTTACCTTTCTATTTGTGTGGACAGACGAAAATGTCCTCACTTTCCAATAATTTCCCCACTCAGTAGGAAAAAATGTTTTCTAGTCCTCACTATGTAGCACACACACACACACACACACACACACACAAATGAATCAATTAGTTCATTAGTATTTATATATTTGCAAAGCATTAAATAAACAGTTTTATCAAGTTAACAAATACAGATGCTGTCTTTGCGGCTACGTTAATTGGCATTATCCACTGCAGTTTTTTGAATTACAGTGTTTCCCACAGAATTTTTGGAGAATATGGGGGCACATGTGTGGTGGCAGACCGATGTCTGGGGGGGGGTGATTCTCATTAGTAAATACCTATTCATGCTGACCTTATTGTAAAGTGTTGCCAGATCTTGCTCAATGACAACAGCTGCAGAAACAGCAACTGGGGTCAGAGGTCTCGTTTATTCACTGTTATACTTCGTCCAGGTGTCTCAGAGGTGCTTTGTTTTGCATGTACAGCATAAACATGGGAACAGAGAGTTGGCGGGGGGAAGGGGAGGGGGGCGAAGGGGTGTAGATGTTGTGACCAGGTCGGCCATATGTTGCATTTGTAATGATCCTTCCACAAGTCACTCGTAACCTGCACCTGCTTACCAGAAAACAAGAGTCAGGTTCTACATCGGTAAACAGTGATAATAATCTTTACAACGTGTCTGATTATTGTAGTCATCATATACGGCGAGGTCAGAAAGTTTAACGGGCTGGAGTTGTTTACATGGTTAACCTATACTGTTATAGATACACTCACATTGCTGTGTGGACTCTCAACTTCAATCTGAGACTATTCAGATCCATGTCTAGGGTTACTTGTAGGAATTGCGGCCTGTTAAATTTGTGTTACTTCCCAAATACTTATGGACCTTGTTTACCTATTGCGCCTTATGGACTGTATCATTTATTTTCACCTCAGCATTGCGTTTATAAGCTATAAAACTGGGGAAAGATAAACAATTGATGTCTGAAAGGCACTTTTCTGTGCTGCTACATGAGCCCATACAGAATTACATAACCTGGACTGACTGTGTGGTGAGCTTTAAACTGTGAGTCAGGGCACTTGTTCCATTTCAGTGATCTACACCAGTGGCTTAAGTGAGGTCACTGATGCAGGAACAATACCTGCAGGGGAATACCTCAGGAGAGCTGGCCTTTGCAAACCCATCTTTATTGAAGGGGAACCTCTTGGCCTAACATATGGTTACTTGCTTATAGCTCTAATCCCCTCTCAGCTATGCATTGACTGCCCCCCATAGCAATGGCGTAGGGAAATCTTGCTAATCCCTTGCCATCTTTAACACATATTTACTCATAAAAACCCATAACCCTCAAACAATACAGAGGGAAAGCAGTGGCCACAGCGTGTCCCTTGCCCAGTAACAGAACAATGCAGCTGAATACTGCAATGATGGAACACTGCAAAAGCAGAACACTGCACTGGAACATTGGAATAACAGAGCAGTGCAGAAGAGCACTGCAAGATCCCACTGCAGTAATGGAACACTGCAATAGGAGTGTCGTAGGAGAGCACACCCAAAATAAAGCATTGTAATGGAGCCCTGCCCATAACAGAGAAGTGTTACATATTCTTCACCTGTTCTTTTTAATGTCTGATGTTTTCCACTTCCTCAAACATCATGACAACAACATCATTAATTTCACACCTTTAAAATATAATTTTAACTATTATTTTAGAGTCTTTCAGTTACTTTAGGGTATATATCCTTCTGGTTTGTGACCTTCCTTTAATCACAGCAAGAGCTATGAGGATTTAGACCATGGTGTGAGTTCAAAAGGTTGTAATTCCTTTACCGTTCAATTGCTGTGGATGAAAATGCAAATTAAATACAAAACATGGCTGACATTCTGCACTGCGCTGCTGCATAAGAGCACAGAGAGCTCTCTGTCGCCAGTGAATACCCCTGTAAGGTGCTGCCGTATCCCTTCCTAGCCTGACGGTGCAGTATTCAGGCTGTAGGCTGTTGTTCCTAACACACCCACCAGCTCACTTACAGCTGCTCTATTGTCCCTGCCATTGTTATCCATATGTGTCCTGCTAGGCGGGCTATTGTGCAGTGTTCTTGCATAGTTCGGCACTGCTACCTTTCCCTGAGGTTTCTTGCCCTCCTCTTTGCTGTGCTTTCCTCTTATGTTGTATCATGCAGTCCTGAGCTGTCTTCACTCATCCAGTTGCGTGTCACGCCAGGCAGACCATGAAGCAGATTTGACTGTCACTTGTACACTTAGAATGTGATATGGGACACCCTGAAGCAAACACATTTTCATAGTAATTATCTTATCCGGAGACATTCAACGGGGAGTGAAAATAGCACTCGCCCATGGGACCATGGGAATGTGGCAGAGGTGTGTAATGACTGGAGATCACACAGGTGCATAATGGGATAACACAGGTAATGCTGCCATGATACATGGATTCAGTATTGTTAGCAAACTCGCAAAAACTCTCTCAAAATTACATGTTTTGAAATGCAAACAAATGGACAGAGATTTTTGCACAAGTAGATCCACAGACTTTTGCTCCCTGATAATGTGATAAAAATTTGACTATTCTATCTGCATTCCTGTGGTGCGGCACTTGTTAATTCTTCACAAGAAATGCTCATAGCAGAAGATTAGAGACTGTCCTATTTTGACAAAATTATGTTTATTGAAATCTCAATGGCCCACTGTTGCAAGGCTATGGCGACAAATGAAGTAAATTGTGCGAAGTGACCCAGTTTTGACTCAGTGTCCCAGAACGCTCTATGGTTTCCAAAAGCTCGCATGGGTTTTTCTTCTTCGAACAGGAGGGCACTTTAGAATAAACACCATGGTCATTGAGCTAAAGTTTTTAATTCAAAACTTTGAGAATGATTTAAAAAAAAAAAAATGGCAAAGAAAATCTTGCTTTCAATCTCTCTTTGAGAATGAAAGCCAGAGTTGCTTCGTGTGGGCCTCAAGTGCCAGGGAATGTTTGCCAGTCCTGAGCAGTTTCCTGTGCCCTTCTCATCTGTATGCATCCCACATAATTAAACAGCACTTTGGTTACCCGCAGCTGTCAGACATTTTGTTCTGCTAAAATATTGCCGATGGTGAAAGGAAAGGAACACTGAGCTTGTTCAGAGACACTGTTGTGTAGCAGCCTGATGACTTGTGGCTGGCTTGAATCTGTAGGAGCAGTCAAGCGTTTTGTACGGAAGGAGAAGATGGCATCAATGCGACTGTACATCATATTACATCATATTTGTTCATACTGGAGTATTTCAGAATTATATTCAATCTGAAGGAAGAGTGACTGTGATGATTCCTGTTATGGCCATGCTGCTCTGAGTATTAAAGTGATAAAGAATATTTCAGAATCAGTAAAAAAAACCAACAAATATTTATTATATCTTGAAAATCACAATGATCAGTGTGACAGAATGGAAGAAAGTCAAACCATGAAATAATTCAAGTGTCAAAAAGGTTCAGTTATGGCAAAAGCCAAAAATAGTCTTACTAAATTCAGCAATGCCCACATTTCACATCCAGTCGATTTTGAAAGGACTACCAACCCACCTTCCTTCTCTACATGTCCTTAATGGTAAAAATAGTTTTACTAACTTAGCTGGATAGATTTAGTTGGGGCCACCAGTGACTGGGGTTGATTTTGTTTTTTTCCAAGTGGGTGTTTATTAATTTCCCCCATGTCTATGTGGAGTTAGCGTGTTCTCACAATATTCATGGAACTTACATGTTCTTCCCATATCAGTGTGGATTTTGCATGTTCTTCCCATGTCTGTGTGGAGCTGGCATGTTCTCCCCAATGTCTGTGTGGAGTTGGCATGTTTTTCCCTTGTCTGTGTGAAGTTGGTTGTGTTCTACCCATGTCTGTGTGGAGTTGGCATGTTTTTCCCTTGTCTGTGTGAAGTTGGTTGTGCTCTACCCATGTCTGTGTGGAGTTGGCATGTTCTTCCCATGTCTGTGTGGAGTTAGCGTGTTCTCTCCCTCTCTGTCTGGAGGTGGAGTGTTTTTCCCATGTCTGTGTGGAGTTGGTGTGTTCTCTCAATGTCTATGTGAAGTTGGTGCGTTGTTCCCATGTCTCTGTGGATTTGGGGTGTTTACCCATCTCTATGAGCAGCATGTTTTCCCCATGTCTGAGAGTTGGCTTGTTCTCCCCATGTCTGTGTGGAGTTGGTGTGATCTTCCCATGTCTGCGTAAAGTTGCCTTGTTCTTCCCATGTCCGTGTGTTTGGCAGTGCTTTACCGGTTTCCTCCCGTAATCCAAAGACATCAACATTGGGCTAATCAAAGTTGCCCATAGATATTGTACGATTATGTGACTGTATCTGTTTGTTTGTTTGTTTGTGTTTGTGTGCACTGCAGGTGCTATGGATTAGTAAAATGTCCCAGCATGTCCTGCCTTTTGGCCATTGGAAGCTGGCATAGTGCCCAGTGTGCACCTGGAATAAGGCACATTGAAATAATTTATAATTTAACCTTCTGAAGGCTAGTTTTGGAATCATGTGCATGCATGTGCACATGTACATCATGCCTACAATCCTACTGAGAAGATACCCAAACATCTAAAGTTGCAGGAATTTCACAGGTCTCACATTGATTTTTCAGATCTCATGTCCAACACTGCATCCCATGCACATCAGCTGACAGAGGATGATGATGAGGATGATGAAGAGCATGGGGAGATGTTTGAGTTTGAGGACAGCGAGGAGGAAGAGCAAATCCCAAATGGCTCCACTGTAAAGGAGAATGGCTCAGTCTCAGAGATCTCCAACAGTGAGGAAAGCCAGGTCCCCCACAATGGAGATTCAGCTGTGGGGCAAACATTATCAAACATGCTCCACAAAAACTGCAGCACGCCCTCTGCTGGTGTGGAGGACTGCCGTGCTGTTCCAGCCCAGTACAACAGTAGCTCAGGTAAGATAAGCTAACCACACTCTTCTGTGACCTGATGCACAGGTTTAGTAAATGGTAGGGAAAAAAAAAACAGAAAATGACGTACTGTGACCCAATTCACAACTCAGGGTAAACAAAGCATTAACCAAATTATACTGACTGCATCCTCAAGTTCACCGTTGTATTATGATCTCAAATGACACACCTGGCAAGGGCATAAGAGCAAAATATACTTAGTGCCATTAAAAATGGCCTGGTGAAGTATGCACTGTATTTGCTGCAAATTGAAGGATCAATCAATTCTTATTGCTTTTCTAGTGAGATACAAATGGAAATAAAGAAAAGTGTTTGGTATTGTAATCCCAACGCGTGCCACGTCGAGGTTTAGCGCAGGTACCATGCACAGGGGAAAAAAGATTTTCTGTGGGGGTCGTGCCCACGCTATGTTGCTCACATAGATGGCGTCGAACAGTACTTGCACTCACCCTCAGACGTCTCAGACCCCTTGTCTCATGACCAGTTTGGGTTGCTGTCCAGAATCTGTCTCGTACAGGCTGTAACCGGAAGTGGCGCTCTTAAGCTACTGTAGTCACTTGTGGCTGCCCTAAGTGGGGTTGGTCAGTGACAGTGCCTGTTTTCCATTCTGGGACAGACAGCTGACTGATTGTTGACCGTTGACAATGCAGATGACGCACCACCTCCTGGCGGCTGAGCCCTGCCCGTAACATGCCAATGGCTCTTTTACTCTCTCCTGTGTCGTAAGCTGTTCCATTTTCTTGATGCTGTAGCATTATTCTTTTTTTTGGTTGACTTTATATAGGTTATTGACCACACTCAAAAGAACAAGTCAAGCGTCGCCATACACATCACAGACAACTGACTGTTTGTTATTACTGAAATGCTTGGCGCATCCCCGTGGCTTGCCTTGGGATTACAATACCACGCGCTTTTCTTTATTTCCACTCATATCTCACTGGAAATTATTCTTCAATTTGCAACAAATACAGTACATACTTCACCAATGCGTTTTTAATGGTGTTAAGCATATGTCTAGTCTGAATTGCCTTTTTTTAATTATTAGCAGTTTAACAGATTACCTCATCCAGTTTTATTTTTGTTCAAATTATTGCTAAGAAGTTACTTAAATTCAATGTGTGGTGCAGAATGAATGTCATAGAAAATTTTGCATGTATTTGAGAGTACATTGAATATATTATCCATTTTTAGTAGTGCGTATATTAATAGTTATATATACAAACATTAAGCAATAACAAGACACTTCATTTTTTAAGAATGACTCGCAAGATAAGGAATTGCACGATACAATGATATACTGCATTTATATGTCACCATCCTACACCAGTAAAGTAGCAGTAAGTGTCTTCAGAGGTTTAGAGAGAGAGTTTTTGAGAATAGAGAGAGTTGCTCATTTCACAGAGTTTTGAGTCATAAGCCATGCAAATTGCACAGGCAAACTTGATATTCTGCTTCTGAAAAACATTGAAAATGTGTGGTTTTATTCTCTGCTCTGAGAGAGGGAAACAGACATCACACCCTGCGAAGGTTGAGATAAGCTCTGTTCGGACTTTTTTGGAAGATTTTGATGATTTAGAAAAGAGTCTTTCTGTCCTTGCTTGACACAACAGGAGTTGTCCAGAGGTTTGATACCAAACATTAATAATGGAAACCATACCGACCTAAAATTATCAGTATCATATTTAATTTGTGAATAAGCTCAAATTTTTCATGTGTGTACCCCTTACATTAGGTAAACATTTAATTTATACAATGATTTAAAATAAGATATATAGTAATTGTACAAAAAATGAGGTTTAATGTATGATGGGTCTTGAGGAATGTACAGATTGATGTGCAAGAACAATAGGGAAGTCCATAGGTATTACAAATATATTGCAGATTGATATCTTTCAGAATCTCAGTTGACATGTACTTAGAGTCCCAAGATTGAGTCGCACCAGCTAACGAATTAGAGCCATTTTGTTTCCATCGCACAAAATGAAGCCATCCTGCACAATGGGAATTGTTGGATTTTTTTTCATTCATTTCTTGAAAGAGCAACAAATTACTTTCAGGGGAGAAACAACAAACCAGTTCGCAATGGTTTTGACATGCACTAGAGGGGAAAATAGTCAGACAAGAGAAAAGAGAAAACAGACACAAAATTAATTCACTTTGAGATGGTGCCCAATAACATGATAAAAACAAAATGGCTCCATGACCAGATTTTCTGGAACGCTAATGTCGCTACCCTCTTTATCTAGGAACTCTACATGTACTGTTTATTTAGCTCTGTGCTAGGCCTGTGCTAGCCTTCTGTTATGCTCCTTGAATGGCTACCCTAGAGTGTTGGGGGCCCCAGAGAACACATTGCGATTCTCATTTGCGACAGCACACATGAAGTTGGGCAGAGTTCAGTTTGTTGGGTCTTTGAGCAATGCCCTCATCTAAAAATATTGTCTTATGCTCACCATTCAATAGAAAACTTTAAATGACTTTCAAAATACTTTAAAAAGATTAATGTCTTATACCCTTTCACATCTGAAGTCTTGTGAAGACTTTGAGTTTTTACTCCAAGATTTCAAGATTCTCCAAAGACTGGGGATCTTGGAGAGCACACCCATTTGTTGTTGACAATGTTCATGTCATTGAATTTCACTGTTGCATGAGCCAAGATTGAAGACTTCTGATAATATTGATCATGTTTGATTTAAGTGGAATTTCAAGACATGAAAAAGAGTTTTATGACCACCGTACACCAAACAATCCACATGATGGGAACACGCACCAACTCAAGCAAAACCCCCATGATTTTTGTCCGATATTGAACATTTGTCTCCCACAGTGAAATTGCTTTAAAAGCTGTTTGGTGTAAGGTGGCCTTGTATCAAAATATTTTGCCTCCCGTTTCTAGTATCCGTTTCACTCTTTAACCTGTTCATGTAGGCAGTTCTCTCAGGGCTTCTTAAAAAGTTCTTAAAGTTTGAATACAGGTTAAAAAAAGAGGCTAAAAAAATCCTGATCCATTAATTCTTATAATATAGCCTCTCCTTCAGTATCAGGATCTATTTTTCAAAGACTCTCAGATATAATACGTCTTTTTTCTTTCCACAGATGTAGCTGCCGCTGAGATGACAAAAGGGTGAGCTGCTTTATTTATTTTGCTCTCTGTCCATAAATATCATGCTATGACTGACATAAAATGACTCTATAAAGCTATTATCGCTTTCATTGAAAGGTATTAAGCTTTAAAAAGCTTTGTTTAAAAGGAGCTGAGATTACCACGTCTCAAGAATGATGTATATGACCAGTGAATGGTTTTAATCTTTAAAAAAAAAATAGGGAAAAAAAGAATCTTTGTATCACATAATTGCCAGTTTCTCTAAAAAACAATGTGGTCAAATGATGTAATCACTTTGTCCTCTCCCCTCATGGCAATGCATTGTGGGAAGGCTTTGACAGTTGTAGATGAGACTTTAATGGCTTTGTTCTCCTTACACGCTAAGACATCCTAATGTCAGTGATTCAGTTAGTCCCACGGTCTGTTCAGCATCATCAGTGCTGTAATGATGGTCTCTTATTGCCCATTGAGATATGAATCTTTCCTTGACGTTTTAGGATTAAAGGCCCTATTTTAATGATCTAAGTACACAGTCTGAAGCGCATGGCGCAAGTGCATGTAGGGCGTGTCCCAATCCATTTTCGCTAGTTTCATGGTGGGTAATCTGAGCGAAAAGAAAAGCACAGGGTTCAAAGGGGTTGTACTTAATCTCTTAATGAATCATGGGCGTGTTTCAGGCGTAACATGAAATAAACCAATTAACGTGTAATCTCACATTCCCTTGAAATGCCATGTGAGCTTACTCCCAGGCAAATTGGTATTATACGGGCGGATTTGACGAGTAGCAAAAAAAAAAAAAAGGAAAAAAAAAAAAACCTCTCTGTGACTTTACAATCCAGCAACTTGCACATAAATCAGAGGGCTTAAATACCCGTCACAGGGTCATTAGAGAAAAACCACAGATCAAGATTCAGCGAAGTGGGGTAGGCACACAAGACGTAGGCCAAGCACAAAAGACATATATCTAAGAAACATGCTAGTTGCTGAATTGTGAAGAGATACACAAGGAAATCACAGGACGGTTGTGACAGAAATGGTAAATAGACCAGGACCCAAAGTGCAAAAGCAGTACTCTCTGGGTCTTGATTGTCATGTGGTCCTGTTTTGATGAACTACAGGAGCAGTCTCTCCAAACTAAATTCCTCCCCAACATTCATTGTTCAAATATTCAAGAACACTCAGTGTAGTCAGGACTTAGCTTTTCTGTTCTCCGCTCTGTGCTCCTGCCTTCAGATGACTTTGTAAGGAATTAAATATTTTTGAGAAATAAAAAAGAACTCAAAAACTGCTGGGAATCTTATTTGAAAGCCTCTCATTACTCTATATTATTCACATGTGTTGTTTTTACTGATGCCTTTCGAAATGAATTAAAGTATGCTTTGATCAGGTTTGCCCCATGTTGTTCCATAATGTGTAGAGAACAATGTTGGCTCATCGCTATCAGCTCTGTTAGCGTTGTAAAGTGTTGTGGGCATGACTGTCTCATATTTTAGCCTCCAATCTTTTACTGCGGCAAAATTCCATTGTGTGATTATCTCTCTCCAGTCTGTGGTCCATGCTTCTGAGGCATGACAGTAAATGAGTGCTAAATTCAGGAAAAAACAGGGTTTGTTCCTGTGGGATTTCCTTGCCATGAGTGTGTGTGTGTGTGTGTGTGTGTGTGCATGTGTGTTTGTGTGTCTTTGCATGCATATGTCCATGCGTCCGTGTGTGTGCATGCATGGGCATGTGTTTGTGTATGCAAGTGTTTGTGTCCGTGTTTGCATGTGTGCGTGTGTGCGCTTGTGTGTATATACATGTGTGTATGTTTGTGCACATATGAGTGTGTGGACATGCATGCGTGTATGCATGAGTGCAAATATGCGTGTGGTTCTGTACGCGCATCTGTGTGTGTGTGTGTGTATGCCTGTGTGCGTGTGTGTGTGTGTGTGTGTGTGTGTGTGTGTGTGTGTGAAGAGACCCTCTGTTGTGCTGAGCAGAATTCCTGGTCTGCCCCCAGCATTTCTGCTGAGCGAGTTTTTCCACTTCTGGTATGAGTTATTGTGCAGACGGACTGGACAGAATCAAAGACCTACCATAGAGGGAAAACTGTGACAGGCACTTATCATTGAGGGCAGACTGTGTCAAGCAATTATCATAGAGGGTGATAGTGATGGGCACTTATCAAAGAGGGCAGACTGTGACAGGCACTTACCATACAGGGTAAACTGTGATGGGGACTCACCATAGAGGGCAGACTGTGATGTACATTTACCATAGAGGGCAGACTGTGATGAGCGCTTACCATAGAGGACAGTCTGTGACGGGCACTTGCCATAGAGGGCGAACTGTGACAAGCATTGTTTACTGCATTGGGGAGATGCTGTAGTAGCCACAATAAGAATCATACTTTCTCCTTTTCTCTATTTTTGTAATCTTTGGAACATTAGTCATTGCAACTGACTTGGATTTCACATCTCTCTCTCTCTCTCTTTCTCTCTCTCTCTCTCTCTCTGAATTTTATTTTAATTGAAAGTGTTTATTTTTGCATGAAATTCAGTTCACACTGTCATTGAAACCTATAATCTTCCTTTCATTCACAAGCTCCCTCAAATTACAATGTTTTATGAATAGGGAATACTTACAGTCTTCATTTGTTTCCAAAGTCAATGTTCCTTCTGAGTTCAAAAGTTCTTTAACTGGCAAGAAATTCTCGCATGAAATCGTTCCTTCCACACTGCGGTCTCTTACTGATTTCTCATTCTAGAAAGTTTGGTCCAAGAAGGCGAAGCCCATTTTTTCAAAACCAGAAACCTTAACTGATGTGTCAATTGTAATTTATTTCAAAATTGGTATGAGCAGATCAAAGGGCAAAAGTTAATTTGGGTATTCCAGCACTGACCGTTGACATTTGAATTATCATTTTATTATTTGGAATGATTTCATTAGAAGCGAGTGAAGATTTTTACAGTTATGTTAAGTTATGTTTCTTTGGAATGTTGTTTTTAGGGTTTAAAGTATGTTCTATAAATCAGGCCGGCTGACAGGTTCATCTGTGCGTGGGACAAGGTGAACCCAGAGGACCCCCCCCTGCCATGCCTTGTCCCAACGGACACACACACCCTATCCCCCAGACAAAGACATTTGAGACATTCTCTTACATTAAGTCAATGACTGTAAATGAACCACCTTTGTTTCTTTAGTCGATCTTCGAAATGTGAATATGTAAAACAGATACTGGTTGTGTTACATGCCATGCCCAGAGACTTATACACTCAGTATTATTGAGCAAAAAATACATGTTATAGTAATTAACAAATGTAACCTGTAACATGCCATAACATGAAATTTTGACGTAACAAAGAAGCTTTCGCGATGACCGAAGCGCAAAACCTATCTACAGAATTTTTCTGATTGGCGGATTTCACTTTGTATGAGCAGCCTTCCTTGTTCTCATCATCCAAAGTGAAATCCGCCAATCAGAAAAATTCTGCAAATATGAGGTATTGCGCTTTGGTCATCGCGTCGGAATCATGACCCAATAGTTCCACTGTCTTTTGACTTTGTTGGTGGTTAAATGTTTACGTTTGAACTCTAAATGCATTCCATGCATTGAACTTTCATGGTAGCAAAATCATTAGTGCGTTATGGTAATGTCATTGATTATATACAGTTTTAATTTTACTTATGCAAACTTAACACATGGACCTGAGCTGGCAAAACTGCATGTTTTTAAACATTTTCTAAATGTGAATTGAAGCCAATCGAACATTGGCGCAGAAAAAAGAAATATGTACCATTTTGTGAGCTACAGGGATTCATTTCACCATTTGTGGATAGGAAAATGTGTGATAACTAACATTATTGGAATGAGCAATAATGCCAGAAAAAATGAAATGGCAAGTAATTCTACCAATTACACCTCACAACTGAACGAATTAGCACTTAGTTGCTGATCAGGAAATGTAAATGGGAATGGGTGTAGAGACGTAATGCACTTTACGGCAGGATAACAGCAGGGCTTTAACGGTCTTACTTGGCTGTAAATTATCCTCGTTGGTCACTTTGCACTCCCTGTCGACTTCACACCTTTTTAAAAATTTGGTAATAAAATCCCTTGCATCTTTTCTCCTGTCTTTTTTATGCTCCAAATTTTTGGCGGCTGGCCATTTTGACAGCTTACAGTCACACGAGGAGGGCGGGGGTTTGCCAGTAGAACTTCTGAATTTACACACTGTAATTGGCCAGACAGTTCTAACTTGGAGGGAAGCGAAAAATGTTTTTGACCACAATGTCAAGGGAAATTAGGAAAATTAAAAAAAAGCACAACCACTATTTGTGACATAAATTCTATAAATTTTTTTAAAACAAATTTTGACAAATTACTCCAGCAGACGTTTTGGTGGTCAGAGGGCCCCCCCGACCCAGAACTCGTCCCCCCTGTCGGAGGGCCTGGTATAAATGATGTTAATGTGTCTTTACATGCGTCTGTAGTCCCTGATGTTGATATTTTCACATGCTGTCCTATTTTAACAATTAATAAACTTTGACTCAAATGCCACACAAAGGCTAAGTGAGAAACTAAAAACTCAGTTATGGAATTCCAAGATGAATGAATTCTAAATAAAATGTATTAAATATTTGTGAAGGCACTGTGGCTGCTCTCGTCTGTGCTGGGTGTGCAGAATTGGGTAGTGAGGGAGTATGAGTGTTGGTAGCTCCACCTGCTGTCGTGGGAGTCAGGAACAGGTGAATCATTACCTCTGTGCTGCGTCAGCAGTATAATGGAAATGATGATGCACTCTGGGAAAAGCAGGGAAACAATCTGCTGCAGAGGAGTAACACCAGGGGGAAACAGACCTCTCTCTCTCCCATGCTCTCTCCATCACTCTGATTTACTCTCTCTCACACACACTCTCCCTTTCTCTAACTTAATCTGTCTCTCTCTCATACACTTTTTCCCTCTCTCTGATTTATTCTTTCTTTATCTCCATCTCACACTCTGATTTGCTCTCTCACACCCACTCTCCCTTTCTCTAACTTAATTTGTCTCTCTTTCATACACTTTTTCCCTCTCTCTGATTTATGCGTTCTTTATCTCCATCTCACACTCTGATTTACTCTCTCACACACACTCTCCCTTTCTCTAACTTAATCTGTCTCTCTCATATACTTTCTCCCTCTCTGATTTATGCTTTCTTTATCTCTATCTCACTCTCACTCACTCTCTGATTTACTCTTTTTGTCCATCTCTCTCTCTCTCTCTGACTTACTCTCCTTCTCCATCACTCTAACTCTCTGACTCACTTTCTCGCTTTCACACTCTTTCCCTCTCTCTGACTTACTCTCTAACTCACTCCCTGTCTCTCTCTTTCTCTTCCTCACTCTCTATTGCTTTCTCTCGCTCCCCAATTCTCACTGTTTCTCTCTCACACTCCCTCTCTCTCCTCAGTCTCTCTCTTTAACTCTCTCACTCCCTAACTTCCTCTCTCTCTGTCTCTCCCTCTCCCTAACCCTCTCTCTCCCTCTTGCCCTTGCTCATTCTTATTTACACGCATACACACACGTGCTCGCGCCCATACATACCATACAGAGCGTGCAAATGCATGAATTATCCTGGAGAGTTGGGCTGAATAAAAAGCCAGACGTGTCGTACCTGTTCTCTTATTTGCTTGACGGCACACAGGAGCCGTCTCTTCTCTGAGGGCATCTACCAGACCCTGCAGCAAACGCTGCTGTACTTACTTTGCATTGCGCTCCATCCTCCTCTCTTGAAATCAATCTGCATCTCATGAATAAAGCCAATGGCTTGGCTTTCACCGCCATGCAGGATTTCTATGACTTACTGTACACGCCGCACCCAGCTCCAGCCTGCTGACAAAGCAAGATTTTCAGGCGGAGGATATTATGCCGAGTATCAAATTCTTTAGTCGCCATTGGGGTGAGTCACTTCCTGTCAGCGGGAGTCTGGAATTCTAGCGGGAAAGTAACTGTATGTGAAGTTAAAGCTGACATTAGGGGTACAATTTAGGGGGGTAGGTTTGGGATAGCTCTTATTTTTCATAGCTTGATGGCGGACCGTAACAAAGACCCCCATGTTAGCATTAAATGCCTCAGATCCACAGACAGGCTTTTTGTGAGAGGAGAAATTATGGAGCCAAAGACAGGAAGTGACTGCTGGTAGTGCTGGCCAGAACTGTGGGAGTTTGGGTTTTGTTATTGATTCTGGAGCCAATGTGCTCTCATTTTAATGAAGAAAGGAAAGTTGTATCTGAGAGTCAGTCCAATTTTCGGGCCGGGGCATGGCAGATGGGGGGTGGGGGTAGGGGGGTCCAGGCACAATCTCCCCCTCACTTAAAAAAATGGGATTCTGTCCCTCAACGCTTTTCAAAGCTGTACAGCTGGAAAGTGGATGACATAGATTTGGGAGAATGGGTAAATTGCACCATGTAATGCCCCCCCCCCATCATGGAACTGACCCCCCACCCCTCCATTATCAATATTACTCTGCTCTCATTTACTGGACGGACAATTTTTGCCTAGTTTTCATAGAAATCACCCTTGTCCCTTTCCATCATTCTCATAGAGTTCTCTGCTATGGAAAAGTCATTCAACGAAAATTGATTGAAATTATGTATTAAAAATTATTATTGGGCTTTATGTCTTTTAAATCCTGTTTTGCAGCCATTTTGTGACCAACAGAGGGTGTATAAAAGTTTTTTATTTATTTTTTTAAGAACTTGAAGGTCCACAAAGTGAATATAATCTATTTAAATATCTGAATGTGATTCGCCTCTGAAAGTTGAACATATTAAAGATTCATGCTAAAATATTCTCATTGGTGTAGGAATGTTTCATTCAATATTTAGGACTTGTTTGTGCCGTGATAACAAATCTCAGTCTTGGGTTTTTTTTCCCGCTTAAATCTCCTTGTCACAGCTTCAGTTGAAATGGCCACTGAAAGACCTGTTGTACATTTCAATTTTATTACGTAGCAGTCATACTCCTCTTCTTACAAAGAAAATGGGTGGTCTGTAGAATGACTTTGTTATTCTGTTAGCAAAAGTCTGTTTTCCTCACATTTACTGAGGATACTGTTCACAATTCTTTCTTTTTTTTGGTTGGGGGGCGGTTTCTGTTTACTCTCTTCTGTAGTTTTGAAAAAATGAATCAGTGTTGCACATTTATTTTTAATTTGTATGATTTGATGTGTTGAATTTCAAAGACCTTCTTTTTCTTTAGTTTTGTGCCCTTCGCTATACAGTCCTGTCACTCAACTCAATACATGAATTTGAAGCAGATTTTTTTGTTTACCTGTCTTTTAGGAAAATATGAAGAGAGAATTTAGTTCTGCCCTAATCACAGTTTATTAAGTGTAACACATGCGCACTGTTTATGCAAGGATTTCATATTCAAAATATACAGTCTCTTCTTATATAATTCGGAAAAAGCCTCACCTTACAGATTGCGTTTGTTATAGATTTTTCAGGCTATTGCTCCTGGGACATACTCTGCATTGAGATAGGTGCATTCAGTGACATATATATACTGGTGACTCTTTACAGTAGATCCGGGCCTTCTGGGGCTTTATATGTATTAAGTGCATAATTAAAGGGGTTATGCTCTTGTCATACACACACATATGCACATCCACTCGCACATTAATTCAAGAAAAAGTAAACTTTTTTGAATGAATTAATTTTTTTAATGGCTCATTCTGTTTTACCAGCATTTATTCTCTCAAAGTGGTAGTCTCTTGAAGGACAAAGAACATGGTCTTTTCCACTTTTATTTTTGGCTTTGGAAATTTTCTGAAGTCTGTAAGTAGAAGAGGTGCGGGAGTAGCTGAGAAAGGAATGCATTATAAGATATGGCTCTTAATGTAAGCCTGAGACTGGGAGGCATTTCTTCTCCCAGTTAAATGATTTACTCAAGTTGGGTAAATGACAGCCAGACAGTGGGATGCATTTGTAGCCTCTGCATTAAGGCTGTTTTGTTGAGAAACACTTATGGCGATGCACTCTGCGCTACACAAAAAGCATTTTTTTGACATTTTCTGATGGAAACCAAATACATTTAGTCATATTGAACAATGGCCTACAGCTTTTCAGCAAGGTATTAAAAGTCACAGAACAACTTTCCTCCTACCATATGTAAAAGGTAAAAAAAAAAAACCTTTTGACTGCCTCTGCGTGAAGCTATGCATATTGCCAGCAGTATTTGCAAGATGTAGTCTTGTTTCATAAAAGTAAAATCTCAACCATAAAATTGGTTACATCTATGTAATGTACACGTAGAGGAGTAGACCAGACGCGCTCAAAGCCCGCTATGGAAAAGGACTATAGAAGTGCTTAACAACATGGACAGTCAATGCAGAGAAAAGCGCACCTTACCAAAAAAAAAAAAAAAAAAAACACTAAGGACTATTTGAAAGGTAAAAAGCAAAAGCTGGAGCACACAGAGCTCAGGACAAAATCATCTTTATTGAGGAAGACGCGTTTTGGCGATCCACGCCAGTCGTCTTCCTCAAAGAGATGAAACAGCTCTGTGTGTTCAGCTTTTGCTTTTTTACCGAAATAGTCCTTAGTCTTTTTTTTTTTTTTTTCGAAGGTGCGCTTTTCTCTATCTATGTAATGTATTCATTGCTTTGAACCAGTTTTGTTGCAAACACTTGGAATTACCTTTTTACCATCACTGTGTGTGTGTTTGTGTGCGTGTGTATATATGTCTGTACGGGCGTGTGTGTTTCTGTGTATTTCTGCATGCACTCAAGTCCATGCCAGCGAAGCCTCTCCTTTGATTGCCTTAATTTTTAGTATGCTGAACCTTAATTTCTAGTATAAAAAAACCTTAATGTTTAGTATACTGAACCTTAATTTTTAGTATCCTGGAGGCTTAGTAACCTGTGTTCTGTTTTTGTAAATATTTCAGGAACCCCACCTCCACAGAAGCAAGTTCAGGAGAACCAGAACCAACCTTCCAGACTCACCGCCTCTCCGATGGTACAGAACTTTTCCACTCTGATCTGAGAAAAAGAATATTTCATTTAAATTATTTACTGAATTTCATGTGTATCAAAGGGACTATGGACACATGTTAACATGTCAACAATTCGGTAGCTCTATAAGATTGCACTGTCCCAGATAACTTAGCAAGAGTTCTTATTTATTCTGTGTTAAATATCACATTTAACATTCCCTGCACCCCTTGTAGCCTCTTGTGCTCCATCTAAGCCATGAATTTTTTTCCTGAGCAGCGGACAAGTTGGATAATTTGAGTTACTCACATACGAGAATGAGGCTCATTCCCGACAGCAGAATTCTGATACGATGTAGTACAGTGTGAGATGGTCCTGAGAATAACCTTCCAGTTTTTTGCATGATCTACTTCTGCATTCACGAAACCTTCAGGTTTTCACTTCAACTCTCTGGCATAGTGTAACCAAACTTCAGGTATGAAAAAAGCTAATTGCGAACATGCTTTTGTAGTACTCATCCCATGTAGCTGTGAATCCACTTAGCGTAGGCGATTGCAAGCATGCTTACATGGGTCTTTTTGGATAAATGCAATTATGCACAGTTCAACTGCTTATGGGACTTTGGATGGAATTTCCCCAGATTTCAGAATCTGTGTAAAACCTACAGTGGGTTATATTTTGCTCCACTGTAGGAGGTGTATCAGTTACGATGATTATCCAAATTTAGATTTCATTGATTGTGTGTGTCATATGCTAGAGTGGGTCTCTTTGGCATGGGGCAATCCTTCATGGATCATAGTTTTTATTATATTCCCACTTTTTTCTTGCTTTTTAAAGGACAGTTTAAAAACAGTTTGCATATCATGCATGTCTTCCTTAAAAGGGGTCAGAAGAAAACACCTGAGGACAAGTACATAATTACTTTGATTAATGTCCTGTCACATTTAATTGTGTAGCGTTGTTGGATTTTTCTTGCATGGTATAAAAAAGGACGTTGCCATGTTTAATGATAGAAGTAATTGTGCTACCAGACTATAAGTAGCTGAGATAATTGTACTACCAGACTAACAATTATGCTATCTGTTCTTATTATCCAATCACATGAGGAAGCCTTGTTCCATTTTGTAAGCATTAAATACAGACCAAATCCCAATGAGCATAGAGAGATGGAGATATGATTTGGCTCTAACAAATAATGGTGAGAGACAAGTTGGCTTTAAATGGATAAATCTATCGATACTCATGGCATTGAATGGCCAGTCTTGTGCCGCAGTATGGTGTGATGTAAAGTCTATTGATTGAAACAGAGACCTTTTTTTTAAAATCTTTTAAAAAATCCATTGCTTAGACTTGCAGGGACCAAGCCTGCTCAAGGTCAGAGTACTCACTGGTCATGATTCCGGGAAAGCTGACTTGAAAATTGGATCATTTATGCTGCCAAACTGAAACTGGATTTATTTAAGCATTTTATGATATGATTGAATGCAATTTATAATCCAGTTTTTCAACTGACACTTAGCCAAAGTAACTTGCAACAAATAGGTGCATTTAACATGGCAAGCACACACTACTTGAGAGATCCCACAGGAAACAGACATGAGCAAGCGATAGGCAAATCTGTTGTTGAGACAGTGATGCTGTTGCAAGCTTCAATAGATCATGAATAAATAAACCATGGCATTTATTTGGTTTCCCTCTGTTATTCTCAGCAAATGCGTTACTGTGATGAGTCACTGTAACTAATTAAATAATTTTAAGTTAATATAATGCTTTGTCAATGTATGAATAATCTTAAAACAGTGTATTAATTATTAAGACAAGCTAAATGACAGTATTTGTATGGCATGAACTCCTGTTAACAACTCAGTAAGTTAATGGTTCAAGTGACTGGCAATTCGTCCATAGTTTGCATTGTAGTCATGGCTCTGCTGGAATAAAACCCACCTGGCACCCCCCCTCCCCCTGCCCTCACATACACAGAAACGCAAACACTCACATACACACACACCAAACGAAAAATATCACCAAGGTAACAGCTGATGTAGTGAAGACCTTGTTGCAGAATCTGGCCGTTGCTATAGAAACGCAGTCGTGTGGACCAACCCCCTGCACATTAACAGCAGTCAGGGTTATTGACTGAAGCCAAGGACACTGTCTCCCCTATCTGATCCCCAGAGCTCCAGTAGATATAAGTGGTTTCTCTGAAACCCTGGGGAATATGAGGCTGCTTCCGGGTAGGACACAGAGATCCCATCCACTCGCTCGGGTGAAACCAGCCATTATCGATCTTGATTACGCAGCAGAAATCCCAATCAGAGACTGCGTGGTCCAGTAATCAGAAATTCCTGCTGCTGCAAACAGTAACCAGGCTATACCTCTATCTGGGATGGGTGGAGATGGGGGGGGTTGAACACCTGAATAGGACAAAGATGGCAAGAAACAGCTCTTAACAAAGAACTCTCTTTGGTAAAGGAATGAACTGTGTGATTCCACAGAGGAGCCCTGTCTAGTTCAAGCGCTCTTTATTGGGCATATTGGTTTTGCCTGAGAGATTTTACACTTCTCCCACCTACAGGCATTTTTAAAATAAATAGTTTGGGGGCCCCCTGGAGGAACAAGTCCCTGGTGAGCTCCCCAAGTACTGGACTGGCACATGCCTTCAATGTTTTTTTTTTTTGTTTTTCCATTCTTGCTTTATGTAGGATTTCAGTGGCATAACAATTTGTGGCCTCCTTTGTCATATTTTTTGTTCCATAACGTGCCAAATATTTTCAGTGGATGACAAGTCTGGACTGCAGGCAGGCCAGTTTAGTGCCCAAAATTTCTTTCTATTCAGATGTGCAAGTCACCCACGGCATATGCACTAATCCACCCCCATAATATCATAGATTATCGCCTTTGAACTGAGTGGTGATAAAAAGCTGGATGTTCCCTCTTCTCTTTAGCCCGGAAGACACAGTGTTGGTGATTTCCGAAAAAAAATTTCACATTTTGATTAGTAAGACCACAGGACAGTTTCCCACTTAGCCTCAGTCTATCTTTAATGAGCCCAGGTCCAAAAAAGGCAGCAGCGATTCCAGATCTCATTTATAAATGGTTTAATCTCTATATGCCAGAGTTTTAACTTGCATTTGTGGAAGCATTGACAACTTGTATTGACTGATGGTTTTCAGAGGTGTTCCTAATCTGTTGCCAATTAACCTAATTAGCACCACCAGGCGTATTTTCTTTCAGCATCATACAACGTTTCCAGTCTTTAGCTGCCTCTGTCCCACCTTTTATGAAACCTTTTGGTGGCATCAAATTCAAAATGGGCATATATTTTTGAAAACACAATAAAATTTCTCTGTTTCAACATTTGATATGTTTTCTTGGTACTCTTTTAGGGTTTCAGAGATTTGCAAATCATTGCATACTGTTCTTATTTACATTTTACAAAGTGTCCCAACTTTTTTGGGAATGGGGTTGCACACTGGTCCTTTGGTGTCTGTGCAAGTTCACGTTGTGCAGGCTAGTGGGCTTACTGAGTTTACAGAGCTGTTGTTTTCGCCAGTATTTTAACAATGGCAGTTGCCAGTTCTTGCATATCTGTGTTTCACCAATTAATGCACACTCGTGTTACCCACTGTTCCTCTTGAGCTACCCTGCGGTAGAAGCTAAAATGACTGTCAGAGCAGCAGTTTTAGAACTGCAAGTGTTCCCAGTTCTTGCAGTTGAGACGCAACTGAATGGGGTGACTGCGATTGGTCTCTGTCGTCTGAATGGGCCTTGTGATAAAGGTTTCCACAAAGAAGTGGAAAGGTTCAACAAAAACAAAGAATCCCTTGTTTAAGAGTGCATGATAAAATTGGGGTGGTTCACGCAATCTTGGATATGCCAGGACAGAGTAGGTGTGAATATCTCTGTTGCAGCTCATTCATGATACAGCGACTCTATTCATGTTTCTTTGAAGGGGGTGGGCTGCACTTGTATTGAGACCTCGGTGAAGTCTTCCTATGGCCTCAATTTATAAGATAAGCTTTGAAAATATTTCCTGTTTATGTCTCCTGGGTAGTCCGCGGTGTTATTGTTGGACTGCTATTGCTTTCCTGTATTAGCTGCCTTGCCGCCGTTCGAGAGTATTCCAGCAGGTACTGCTCCCAGCCTCACCTGCTTTTCTCCACTTGAGAGTGAGTGAAGCCAGTAAAAATGACCTTCAGACAGCTGATTTGTGGTCAACAATAGTCAATATGGCCAACCAAGCACTTTCTCTGGGTTTGTATTGTCCACAGAATATCTGAGAAAGCATTGTAAACAGATAAATGGAGAGGGCATGCTGTACTTGGCTGGATTGTTCTGAGAACTAGCTGAATACTTGGAGTCTGGTGTCAGTTCAAAGTTCTTACCCTCTTATCAGATGCTTTGGTGATGTTTGTGATGCAGTTTCATTGACTTCATTTTGCAGGGTTGCTGCCTTCTTCCATTTTTCTTTTTTTCCTTCGATGTTGAATTTTTCAGTAACTTTCAATCTCTGGGAACCAAATGCTTAGAAATCACTTTACGATTTCACCTGAAGCTGAGGTGTTCTCTCGATGCTTTCAAGCTTAAGTTAAGGGGAGTTGGTGAATGACAGTTAAAAGAGTTTTTGATTAAACTCAGCACTACTTTGGGACAGTTTTCTATGTGCGTCAATCTCAGAGAGATTTCTAAAGACCTTATCATGTGACTTTCATTCTTAACAAAAACTGCTGGATGTAGCTCACTGCAGTGGTCACCAATCCTGTTCCAGTAGATTTACCATCTTGTAGCTTTTTACTTCAACTCTAACAAAGAGCACTTCAATCAACAACCAGACATCTCACTGAGCTGTTGATTTGTAATATCAGTTGAGCTAAATTAGGGTAGGAGTGAAAACATACAAGATGGTAGATCTCTACCTGTAGAAGCAAGCTTAGTGACCACTGATCTACTGTATGTCACATTCAATCGTATTATAGTTATTTAACTGATACTTTTGCCTAAGGAACGAAGAGTTGAATACTCTGAGCTGGGGCCCATTCCCCCCCTCCCCCCAGATGACTGTGGGATTAAGGCCCTGGCTGAAGAGCCCAAAAGGGGTCCGATTGGAAAACCTTAGCAGCTGCTTTTAATTTATTATCAACTCAACTCAACTCAAACTTTATTTATAGAGCACATTTAAAACAACCGGGGTTGACCAAAGTGCTGTACAGATAAAAGCAGCATGGATGATAGAGTGACCCACACAATGCAGCAATTACAATAAAATAAAATAAATGCTAAAATACATAAACACAGTGCTGTAAAATAGCACTGTGTTTTAAAAGCCAGAGAGAAGAGGTGTGTCTTTAGGGAGGATTTAAAAAACAACAATCGATCCTATTATCATAAATATAACAGCATCATTCATCCAGTGATGGAAACTGACAGTATTCCTGTTGTCTGCTGAGCTGAGTTTCGTGACCACGGACACAATTTATCAGAACAGGTCTCACCTGGTCCTTTTCTCCTGGAATGGGAAAGTCAATGAGGAATTATTTTTTTGTTCCCAATCTTTTGTTCCCTCTCCAGTAGCTAAGGGATTTGAGTATCCATGCAGAAAGAGCCAAAATAAAATTAAAATATTAAACAGGCATGAAACACGCAGATACCCTGCCATGGAATGGCTGATATCTGGCCTGGAAAAAATATGCTGTAGAGGGACAGACAGATGGACAAGAGGACAGACAGAACTATTAAAAGGCACATCTTCCAAATAAGACGAATCCATATATTGAATTTTGTTGAGAAATATTGAACTGTGTAGGAGTTCCGGCTCAGAGGAAGCGTGACGGATGGACACGCGGAAGGACAACACTCATTCCCATATCCCCCTTCCACTTCACGGCAGGGGATAGTAATGCTCACGTCATAAAAATAGAAGAAACTGCAGGAGTCTTAAGAAGAATAAATTTGGCAAAAACAAAACCAGACACATGCACGCACACACCCACACACATGTGCATGAGAGAGAGGGAGAGATAAGAATTTGGCATCAGATCCTTTATCGCTATTGTCTATTCAGTATTTGTCTGAACCTAGTCTTTTTGGTTTAACTTACTGTATAACTTACAATAAGCCCGTTAATGCCGAGTGTAGATCTTTTTTATATGGTTTCAATCATGTATGTACTGAAGGCCCATGCTTGTACACTCTGGGATAGTATTAAATATAGAGGCATGTGTTTACTTTTGAAATCTCAATCTAAGGTCGCATTGGTCAATGGGACACGAGAAAAACAACTTGTGGAGATTTTCCAGACAAATCGGTACTTGAGAGGTCACACCCCCCACCCCGCAAAGTTCAGCCCCATACAATTACAGACTGTGAGAAAGTGTGCAAGAGGGAAAACTGTGCGGTAGGCTTACCTGTATGTATACAGTAGGTCTTTGCCACCGTTTTCATTTGTGCACGTCATTAATATATTTGTATACTTTTGCTATGCAAATTCAGTAATGCCAGTGGAGCACTTTTGAATGGGAAAACTGACCGAGAAAGAGAGACTTTTTGACTAATGGTAGTCCTCAGTGACCATATGAGTGGGCGAGAACCAGAGCATTTGGTGAAAAATTAGTGAAGGGCTTGTAGTGCCCTCTGACTAAACTTAAAATATATATATTATTTAACAGCAGTTACTAGTTCTTTCAATCAGAAATATGAGTAGTCTGGCAAACACCTGAATTTACAGAATGTGCAGAAATTTTTAACCTGTCTTTCTCAGAACTTCCTATTGGTCTGTTAGTAGACTCTGGTTCTCACCCACTCGTATGGCAGACATTCAATCCCACGACACCCCCCCACCCCACCTCCATCTCTGAGGTAGAGATAGTAGCCAGGTTCTCAAAATCCTTTCTGTCTCATCAAAAAGTGTGGAGAATTAAAGGCTTTTATATATATATATATATATATATATATATATAGACAGACTGACGGTCACACTTTAGATGAAGTGTTGCTCATAAAGGCTTTAAACAGCATGTATAATGCCTTCATAAATGAGATATAATGTCTTTATTTATCATTCGTAAGCAAATGTCATGCTTTGTAAAGGGTGAAATAACACATCCTTATTCAGCATGTGATGCCAGATGTGACAATGAAAAGGTCACTTAGCTGACACTGTCACCCTTTATAGTATTTAGCCACTAGCTAAGTGACATTGTCAGTTATATGACATCTGGCATCACATGCTGAGTAAGGATGTGTTATTTCACCATTTACAAAGCATGATATTTGCTTATGTATATGAAGACATTATGTCTCATTTATGAAGGCAATGTACATGCTGTATAAAGCGTTTATGAGCAACACTTCATCTAAAGTGTGACCGGACTGACTGCTTCCTCTTTTTATTTTTTGGTTTACGATGAACATCCATAAATTTTCAAACTTTGGCAATTTAAGATCTTATCATGCCAGCAAAGCATTCTTGAATTGGTAATCTTTACATGAGAGAGAAGGACTTCTGACCTTTTACCATTTTTCAATGAATACATCTTGTGCTTCCATGTCACATGACATACCACACTTACAAATAAAATACCCACTGATCCAATCCAGAGAGAGAAAGAGAGAGAGAGTTTGAGGTAGAGGGAAGAGAGAGGGATAGACTTAGACAGAGGGAGAGTTAGACAGTTTGAGGTAGAGTTGAAGACAAAGAGTTTGGAGTGAGAGATAGAGGGAGCGCTGGTTAGGGAGAAAGAAAGGGAGAGAGAAAGAGAGAGAGACAAACTCCAGAAGGCAGTAGAAAACAGCTTCTGGTCCTCCATTCTCCAGGGAGGCCCTACTCTGTTAGGACTGACCCACCACTGACTCTACAGCAGAGAGAGAGGACCTCAGTGTGACACCCTCTCTCTCTCTCTCTCTCTCTCTCTCTCTCTCTCTCTCTCTCTCCCTCCATCCCAGACAATCCACTTCCTGCTGACTCACACCCGGACCCACAGCCAGACCAGCAGCCAGACCCGCAGGTTCTGGCCGAGACGGAGAGCCCAGATGTGATCTACGATGACGTGCCCTTCGAGAGCCTCCTCTCCCCTGATGAAGGTGAACGCACTCTTTGTTGTTATTGGTGCTGTCAGTACTGCTGGACCCTGCTGGACTGTGCTGTGTAGTCTGTAAGCATTTGGCCTGACAGTGATGCATCTCAAAATGGCTGTAATTCATACATGGTTCAGACTGTATGGACGGTGAATATTCGCTTGACAGTATGTAGGCTAATGTCCACTTGGTGTTCAGTTTTACGGACCATTAAAATTCCCCGCCCAAATATTTGTAGATCTCAAGTATCACTGTAGGTTATGTAGGCCAATAGGAATTTTGCCCATTGAGTTCATGCTGTGTTCTTATGTCATTGTTGTTATGAAAGTTTTGTTTATGTTTTTGTTTATTCTGATATTTAAGACCCCAGTTACTGATGGGTAGGTTGTTAGTGTTATGTTTCTTTGGATCCTGATGTGTTGGTTGCGTAGTTTGAATGTATTTGTGTACTTGAGTATGCTTGCATACTTTTGTAGCCAAGTTATCTCGGCTAGTTCACTTGTGAAAAGCACAGGGAAGTGCAGGGTAAAGATCATAGCTGGTGCGCATGACCGCAAAGTCTTGAGAACTCCTGTCATTGCTCTTGGCTTGGGGCTATTTTGTCTTAAATGGACCAGTACCATGCTGGGCTAATAAACTATTTCAAACGAATGAGAGGCCAGGGTTCAAATCCCATCTCAGACTTAAACTTCAAATCTCTGCCTCAACACTCAAGTGATTGCATGTGTGCTAGTGGATGGGTTAGAGTTCTTACATGTCTCTGTGTGTGCTTAAATATCTATACATATGTGTGTGTGTGCGTGTGTGTGTGTGTGCTTGAATATGCACAAACTGTATGTAAGTGGGTTTGTGTATGCATATGTGTGTTTATGTGTGTGTGTGTGTGTGTGTGTATAGGCATATTTTTCTATCTTATTTGGGACGATCTCCAGTGTAAACACTGACTTGTCAGGACCAGTTGTTCTCATGGGGACCAAAGCCTGGTCCTAATGTGGCAAAACTTCATTTCTGAGGTCCTTGGTAAGGCTAGAGGTCAGGAGCACATTGAGCTGAAGTTATGGATACGGTTAGGTATGATTTGGTTGTGGTTAGGGTTATGGTTAAGGCTAGACTGTCCACAATAAATACATGCAATGTCCTAATAGGATAGCTGCACAAACGTGTGCGTGTGTGTGTGTGTATGCACGTGCATGTCAGGTAGCACTTGTGTTACACTGTCCCATCTCCGACAGAAAACCTGATATATGAAGATGTACAGAAGACGGAAGGCGCAGACAATGGCTGGAGCTCAAGTGAGTTTGAGAGTTACGACGAGCACTCTGACTCCGAGAACAAGGCAGCACCCACACGCAGCAAGGTAATGCTTCCTTCACGTGTCGTCTTTGCTGTGCCTGCGTGGAATTACAGCTGTGTTATGACTGGCATGCCCACTGATACAGGCTGAAGCACAAAGAACAGGGAGACCATGTCCAGAGTAGGACTAGAACCATGTTATATCTCGGCAGGAGACCATAAACAAACAAAGCATTGTACGCATTCCTCATAGAGTCCAGCTGGGATTTCTTTTAAAACTGGTTAGGCATGCTGCTTGCCTCAGGTGTAGGCAAGCAATGCTTTAGCCGTAAATAATTTCTTGTGGACTTCTATTCGTAATTACTGTATTTTACTAGCCTGAGCATTTGTGTGACCATTCAAATTCTGGTACAATAATTTTCAAAAATTGCAGTTGAAGAATATTCTTGTTTCCAAGAATAAAATGTTATATTCTCATTTAAAGGAAGGCAGCAAACTGCAGACTTAAGCTTCTTAAACTCTAATTTTCACTCGAAAGTTTCCACTTAAGTTGGTTCAAAATCAGAAAATACATTTTTTTCATACTGTAGGATGATGTCACGCACATATTCTGCAATTGCTGGTTGCAACGTTTCACTGGAGCTACGTCACACTTATGCTGAGAGAAATATTCAAACCCTGAATGCCGTATTTTTATGACCCCAGCATTACATCAAATGGAAAATATCTACGTACAAATCTTGCAAATCATTTTATACACATTTCCCTGTAATTCAGCTGGACATATTTGGGATTGTTGGAAACCTTGGGATCGCCACAAGAATGTAAAATAGCCCAGAAGTCCTGCAGGTCCGAATACAGCAGCAGCATTTTAAGGACCCATGTGTGGGTTAGTAGGTTTCATGTGGCTGAAGGGGAAATTAGGATCTGCTTTGGCAAATCTTTCTGTCGTCTGCATATATTCCACAAGAGGGCAGCATTTGCTAACAGTCTGGACAAGTGACTGACTGAAAATAACCAAAATGGGTTTACACTCTAAATCAGTGGTTCCCAAAGTCGGTCCTGGGGACCCACTGTGTATGCTGGTTTTTGTTCCAACCAGAATTACGATCCCAAAATTTTAACAAGCCATTTTTTTAATTAGTTGCTTTTCAGATGAGAGGGACATTTTACCCCCTTGAACCACATTATAACAGAAATGGCTATGCATTCCATGATGTTTCAAAGTCCAACATTCATATTTTGTATTTTGATATATTCCAACTAAGCATGGCAAGTGAAGGGAGCGATGTTTTATGTGATCAAATGCAAGATTGTGATCAATCAAAAAGCTGCTGATTAGGTTTCTGATTGCAGGTGCTGAAGTTCTTTCCTGAAACAAACAAGTAACATTTAACAGGTTTGACTCATTATTATATGCTTTGTCTTCAATTCTAAATTGCCTATTGATAGTTAGTTTAAGTGACCATGTGTCCTAAATTTTATAAATTAGAAGCCAATTCACAGTTTCATGTCATCAATTGCAGATTTCCACGTTTTTATGTCAGAAAAGTAATTTCCAATATAGCACACTATGAAATTTTTTTTTCATCATGGCCATTTTCGGCATGTTTTCTAAAAGGGTAAATAATCAGGATTAACAATAATAGAGCAATTAAAAACAATTAACAACTTGTTAGCATTCTGAGATTTGAGCTGTGGTTTGAGCAAAAACCAACCTACACAGTGGGTCCCCAGGACCGAGTTTGGGAACCACTGCTCTAAATAAACAGATGCATTCTGTTATATCTCAGGCTAGCACATCGTCCCATAACTGTTAATAATTCCAGCATATCTACTTGAATTGGTGAAACAATAGACTTATTGTGATATTACGTGACAACAGTCGAGGGGGTTATAATAAGTGAAGAAGAAGAAGGAATATGCCAATGGGGCTCATTTCCATAATACTTATTTCACTCCCTTCTTCCTTTACTTGTGCCCGAAGCAGGGATCCGTTACCACTGAGGATATTACAATTAGTTTAGTAACTGAGGGAGCTGGCATAGGTGAAGTATTTGTGGAGGTTTTTTTTTTTTCTGTGAATCAACCTCTTCTCATCTGTCGCAAACCTGAGCCAGTTGAAAGTCTACGCAACTATTTGAAGGACTAAGACCATTCAAATTTACCAATAAATGCATCTTTAATCCTCCATTTTTTTTTTACTTTGTCTTCTTGCCTCCTAGAGGCACAAGAAAAGGTATGGTGGCTATGAAAAATAAGCCATTCGAATGAGCTCGCAATCTGCGTAAAAAAGAGCCCATTACAAAAGCAGTGCTTTCATTGCACTGACGATGTACACTACTTAGTCCTTCAGACAGACATTATGCAGCTGGGAAGTCCACCCTGCCGAATATTCCAGCCTTGACCAGCCTACAGTGGTCAAGCTGATATAAGCCACGGTTTTTGACAGTTTTAGCTGGTCAACCAGCCTTTCACTAGTGTACTCGACCAGCTTAACTACCTTTGACCACCTTGGTCGAGCTAAAGGCCAGTTTTACCATGTTGGAAACAAGCTAAAGTGCTGTGAGAAAGTATTGTACGCCTTCCCAATTTCTTTTATTTTTGCATATTTGTCATGCTTGAATGTTCCAGATCATCTGACTAATTTTAGTATGAGACAAAGATAAGCCAAGTAAACACAAAATGCATTTTTTAAAAGGAGGATTTCATTTATTGAAGGAAAAAAGCTGTCCAACCCTACCTGGCCTTATGTGAAAAAGTAATTGCCCCCTGAGTCACTAAATCAACCAATTAAACAAATTTAATTTGTAATTGGGCTCACTTTCACTCGAAACACCCAGGCATGAGTACTACCAGCCCTGCTGAATCTACACATCCCTGAATTAGATCCTGTCTGGCAATGTGAAGTAGGCAAGAAGTATCACATGATGCCGCAACCTAAAGAAATTCAAGAACAGATGAGAAACACAGTTGTTGATATCTATCTGCCTGAAAAGGGTTACAAAGCCATTTCTAAGGCTCTGGGACTCCGGTGAACCACTGTGAGAAGCATCATCAACAATGGAGAAAATTTAGGACAGGGGTGAACCTTCCCAGTTGTGGCCAGCCCGCCAAAATTCCTCCAAGAGCACATCAACAATTTATCCAGGAGGCCATAAAAGAACCCAGAATAACCTCTAAAAAACTGCAGGCCTCTCTTGGCTCAATTGTGGTGAGTGTTCATGACTCCTCATTAAAAAAGAGACAAGGGGAAAAAATGGCATTCATGGGAGAGCTACCAGGCAAAAACCACTGCTGACCAAAAAGAACTCGAGGGCTCATTTCAAATACATCTTGATGACCCCTAAGATGTTTAGGGTTATATCCTATGGACTGATGAGTAAAAAAGTGGAAGTTTTTGGAAGAAATGAGTCCCATTACATCTGGGGTAAAGCTAACACAGCATCCCACAATAAGATCATGATAGCAACGGTCAAACACAATGGTGTTAGTGTGATGGTATCAGCTGATTTGCTGCTTCAGGACAGGAGTGACTTGCCATGATTGATGGAACAATGAATTTTGCTCTCAACCAGAAAATCCTGACGGAGAATGTCTGGCCATCAGTTTGTGACCAAATGCTCAAGGCCTGTTAGGTTATGCAGCAGAACAGTGATCCAAAACACACAAGTTAGTCCACCTGTGTATGGCTCAAAGAAACAAAACCAAGGTTTTGGAATGGCCTAGTCAAAGGCTTGACTTAAATTTAATTGAGATGCTGTGGCATTAGCTTAGACAGGCAGTTTTTGCCAAAAAATACTCCAATGTGGCTGATTTAAAACAATTCTGCCAAGAAGAGAGCTGCAGAATTCTCTACGGCTATGTAAAAGACCCATTGCCTCTTATCGCAAACATTTGATAAGTAGTTGCCGCCAAGGTTGGCACTACCAGTTATTAGGTTAAGGAGAGCAGTTAGTTTTTCGCATGGGTGATACAGGTTTCAAGTAACTCTTTACCTTCAATAGATGAAATGATCTTTTAATAGTTGCATTTTGTGTTTACTCACATTGTCTTTGTCTGATATTAAAATTAATTGGATTAACTGTAAACTTTATCTATGACAAACAACCTAAAATGAAAGAATTTGAGTAGAGGCAAATACTTCTCACACCACAGTATGTCCAGTAAGAGATATTGAAAATACAGCTGAAACCATAGTGTACCAGCTTAGAATTCTAGCTGGTCATAGCCAGAATTTTCAGCCGGGCTGGAAGAGCATATCATGTGTCACTCAGTTAGTTCTTAAAGGCATGAGAAAAGGCTTCCATCGCTGTTTAACTGAAGTGTAAAATCTATGTAAAATCCACGGGTAAGAAAGTGAAAATCCGGCCATGCGTTTCCTCCACACATCAACTCACCAGCCGATTTCACTCATTATTACTACCTTCTTGGCAGAATAATTCGGGGAATCGCAATAAAATGTCCAAATCTTGCTGAGGGTGCTGCTAAAGTATATGCGTTGTGATTCACACTTCTGGTTTTTGCGTTCAAAACTGGTTTTCCCCTTGCATGTTCATGCAACAGGCAACAAGAGTTACTATTTTGGAACTGTTAGTGTACTTTTTTTTTTTGGAGATACAATCTGATGGCAGCTGTGTAGTGTTTCTGTATAATTATGGGATTCCTTTGCATAATTGCATATGTTCATGTGAAACAAATACTGTAGCTGTATATTGTGCACATGCCTGGCGTTGCATTGCTAGCAAAGAGTATTGGTTGCTGTGTTTCCCACAAGTGCACATTCCGAAACAGAGAATTGATGGCCTTTAACCTCTAACTTGTTAGCAAATCATGTGCAAGGATTTGGTGACAATAGCAGTAGCACCTCCGGCGGCAAAGTTTGGAAACTTAATTGCAATCCCTCGAATAGCTATCATTGTTGGTTGGAACCAAACTCTGGGAAGGAGTATTTTTACCCTCTGAATCTGGATTTTACCCCTCCTGGTGTGTCCCATTACTCAAAAATAAAGAGACTTCCGATCCTCCTCTCTGATAGTATGGGGGAGGAGATGAGAGAAGGAAAGAAAGATCTATTTTTTCTTTACTTTTGCGATCCACACTCAATTTCAGTTCCACTTCCCTGCCATGGACTTCCCCCAATCTCCTGCCCACCTGCCCCCAGTTTCCCGTGCTGGTTTCTGGCTCGGCGTGGTGTTTTTACCCTGCCACAGAACCAGTCGGTCTGTGCTGGATGCCTGACACTCTCTCTACCATTCCACTCAGCCCCGGATCCGGCTCTTTCTGTCCTCGAGCTTGCGGCCTCTGTCCGAGGCCTCCTGGTGGTGTAGCTCGACATGTCTCTCCGAGGCAAGTGTAGAGTGTGGAGTGATTGTGTGGCTGTGCCGTGGCAACCTTACCCCTGTAGTCCTTTGCTGTGGTATAGTTTAAAGCAGTTGGAAGTGTGGTAGCTTGCAGTCATTGTTTAAGGTTAGAATTATTAGTTTGAAGTTAGTGCCTAAGATGTTTCTCTGGGATATCGCATTCAATCTCATTTTTTATGTACCCTTAGTTTTGTAAGATTATTTATGCAGGAATAAGAACAGGACTTGGAATGAAGACATGTTGGTTGCTTACTGATGTAGTTTGAAGTTAGAAGTGTTGGTAATTTTCTGTGATATAGTTTTAAGTGCAAAATGTTGGCAGCCTACAGTGATATACTATAGTTTGAAGTTACTTACTGCTCTTAGTGATATAGTTTTAAGTCAGAAGTGTTTTTATTTTGCAGTGTTATAGTATGAAGTTTTCTGTAATATGAAGTTAGAAATGTTAGTAGCAGGCTTTGACAGACTATGAGGTTATAAATGTGGGTGGCTCACTGTTATAAAATTTGGAAAGTTCTGGTTGTTTGTTGTGATATAGTTTGATGTTCGAAATATTTGCTTCTTGCCATTACGTGCTTTCACATAATTTGAACTTAGAAGTTCTGGCACCTTGCAGTAATATAGCTTGATGTGCAAAATGTTGGGAACTTGCTATGCTATTGTTTGAAGTTAGAAATGCTGGTAGTTCTTAACCATGTAACATTCAGATGTAAGTCAATGTTTGTGTTTTTACCATGTTAATTACTAATTTTTCCCCATGGTGTCTCATTTAATGTCATAAAAAATGTGATATGATGGATTCCTTGTTTTTATTCTCTGTTGTGAATTAGAATGTCTTGTGAGAATCTTTCCATTCATTTATACTGGTTGTTCTTGACTGGTTGATCATTTTTAGTATTGGGTGTGAATTTTTCTCTCTTTTTCAAACTGTTCACATTTTGCGCCTATAGAGTCATTATGAAGTTTATAACGGGTGAAGTTCAAGTTTTATGGTTTACTTTGGAACACATTGCAGCCATAATTATTTTAGATTTTTATTATGTCTGGTGATACAATTAGTCAGTCCAATGCGATTAAATCTTCAGAAAATGGTCCAGTCGGTACACAAATGAAAATAATCTGCAAAATAGGCCTCTTTCCAAAGGAAACTGAAACTCAATGTCTCAGGAATCTTTTTCTTCCAGTTCTCTAAATTCTGACTCTGAAAGTGACGTTATATGTTAGTCTCAGCAGTTTGGCAGAAAACTACAAGGGAACTTGTCAATCTCTAAGCTGTAGGCACAGGTGATTTAACTGCTGTTTCAACTCAGCCCTCATTGATAGCAACATTTTTCAATGACTTTTAATTAGCATTGAATAAGTCAAGCCAGTTTTCACCAACCATCAGAATGACAGTTTCGCGAGCTGAGTATTCACAGGTGCTGACAGAACGTTGGCTGTAACAAAGATTTGGCCAATCATTTGACAGGCAATTAAACTCGCAAATAGTTCATTAACACTTGCTATCATTGTGAAGTCAATTGCTCCAACTTCTATCGTATGCAGAATTTTGACACAGAATCACTGCTAATCAGCCTTCCTTCTTATTAAAATAAAAGAGACACTTTAGAAAACAATTATCAGATCAAAGAGAGATGGTGGGAAACAATATGGCTTGTGTTACTTTCCATTTGTTGCATTCAGCAGGCTGAATAATTGAGGAGTATATTACTGCTTTGATAAAAAGTGTTGCCAAGCAAAACAATGCTGGCCCGCCCTCTTAAAATCCGCAGCCTCTCAAGGTCACTCAGGGTCAAAAAGTCAATGTGGCACCTGAAAGCCCATATGAGACTTCCTATATGTTGGTAATGGTAAATATCTGTGTATCATCAACCATATTCAACTTACAGTCCTTTGAAAATCCGTGACCTTGAGTTAGACCTTTCAGGATCATGCAAGGTCAAAGGTCATAGTGTAAAATGAAAGCCCATGTAGGAGTTCCTATATGCTCATATTAGTTAACATCTGTTTATCTGGAACCATTTCTGAGTTATAATGGAAAATATATTATTTTCTTCAATGACCTTGACCCCCCTGACATTTAACCCGAAACGGCTACAGACACTATCATAGCTACCCCATCATGCAGCTTATGGTTAGAAGTAGAATTGAAAGATGCAGATTTTGGTTTTGGTTTGAAGATGAATATGTTGAATTTGAAGAAAGTTATCGCAAAAAAACAATTTTGACCTTTCCGGTGACCTTGACTTCGACTTTGATCCGATCACCCCGAAAATTTAATCAGGTAATCTATGGATCATTGCCCACCAACTCTGAAAGTTTGAAGTCAATCATTGGAATCATGTAGATGCTCGATTGTTAACACAAAGACACACAAACAAAAAGACAGACAAACAAACAAACAAACAAACCACACCAATTACAATACCTTGCCCCCTGACAGGTGAGGTAATTAGTCCGTGTTAACCCAAACTGTCTGAGAAGCATTGCATTCTGGGATAATTTGAACTTGATGACAGCAATTTGCATTGGGCTCCTGTGAGTGTTTGCTGCCTTAGTTTCTTTGCACTACCCTGTAGGTGATTGATTTAATTTTAGTCTTAGGCTCTCATCATTCTGTTCTTCTTCCAATTCTGTAACACAGTAGAGCTTTTTGTTTTACTCTCACACTCTTTTTTTTTCTCCATCCCTCTCCCCCTTCATCCTCTCCCTCTGTTTGTGCCTGTCTCCCCCCCGCATATTTTGCTCATCTCACCTGAACTACGTCCCTTCAACCCCCCAAACATTCCCAAACCTCCTCGTGCTTTTGTCTGTGGGGCTCCGTTTCCATGGCAACACTCGCGCAGCTGCCTCCGGACGTGCGTCGGCTGAAGGAGCGATGCGCCAAGACCAAGCGTGAGCTGGCAATGCGGCTGGGAGGCTGTGATGTCACCCAGATCAGACAGAGCTATGACACCAAGGTAAGGTGAACCAACCCCAGACAGTGCGCATTGAATAAAGACATTGGAATCGATGTCGGCGCAGTCATTTTTTGTCTGTTGGGGGTCCTCGGGGTGTGACGCAGCATGTAGGGAGTTTATCCATTACAAAGATTTAGTTGCCGCATGTCTTACTACAGCTCTGCTGTAGAATCCAATTTTGTGTGAGAAGTATCAAACAAAACTGATGCACAGCAGGCACAGGTTAGAGAAATTTCCCTTACAACAGTGTTCCCTTTTGTTCAAAAATGTGGTCCTTTCACTGGGTTTATTTGGAAATATTTTGCTTAAGGGGTCTTAAATTTTTTTTAGAAGATTTCAATATTTTTGATTTTCACATAAAATAAATAAAGGAATGCAGTGAGATGCCACTAAACACCAAGAATCTATGTTTTTCCTCTGCCTCAATTGTTACTTGTGACTTTAAATGCAAATTACCGAAAATCACCATTTTGACTGATTTTCAACCTTTTGGCATTCGTAAAATCCTTAACATTCATCTGATTGACTTGAAATTTGGACTGAAGTTATTTTGAAAATGAAGCAAGTTGATGATAGCGATTTTAATTATGGTCACATAACAGAGCTCATTAAATATTCATAAATGTTCCAAACAAAAAAATCCTGACATTTCATAGAACTATCTTAAGCCTTTCATATGAGACTAATTTGAGTAAAATCTGGCCATGGCTTATTGAAATATAAGTGCCACAAAATATTTTCAAATTTTGTCGTTAAAGTGCCGTTTCCATGGCAACCATGTGAATTTTTATCAAAATACTATATTTTATGAGGTTAAAATCATGTTGAGTATGTTTATTTCTTAGTTTTTACATCATTATGGTTATTTCTACACTTTACCCTGAAGACCCCTTAATGGTTTCAATGCAAATTACCGCTGTGCTTCCCTGTGACTGCCTCCCACAGACACTCAGCAACACTGCACCAATGAGCCCTAAGAGGCCATGGCTGAGTCTGTCACAGGACAGAGTGTGTTTACTGTCAGTTCAGTTCAACTCCCTTTCATCTGCACAGCAGTAGCTGTAAAGGCAATGTCTCAAAGGTATCAATCTTTACAAAGAGGCACCTCAAAAAAAAAAAAAGAAATAATACGTAGAAGTCTCTCGGTAGCTCAGAAAGGGCTCCTCAGTTGAGAGACATCTCTGTTGGAACCCAACCTGTTGTGCTTTACTTGTTATTGAATTCAGGACCAAAGACTGTTACCTCCTGAATGAATCATGTTTCCATAATTTAGGTATCGCTTCTGTGGCCAAGTTTGCCATGATTCTCAGATGTAACAGTCCCCTGATTGGATGCCATTTTCAAATCGCTGCCAATTATTTAAATATTGCTCCTTGAGTTTTCTCCTGAGACAGAGGACTTGGGGAGGGGTCATTTTTCCTCATTTATGACAGAAATACTCAGAGAAAGTGCCTATTGCTCTGGGTGAAATTACAGAGGTAATAGGTAATTGGCACTTGGCACTGGGAATTAAAAAGTTGCCTGCTGAATTGGGTTGGGGTTTTGCTGAGACAGGATAACGGCAGCTCAGTCTGCTCTTAGTGCCCGCTGAGGCTGGGCAGATATCTGGCTCCGGCTTCTGTCCATTTGAACGTTCTCCATAGCCGAGCCAGAATGATTCCCATCAGTCTACCCCATCCACTGGCTTTGTTGCTAAAGCCTACTACCATATCAAGTATAGACAGGAAAGGTGTTTTGGAAAAGAGGCACACCCTCGCGGATTAACAAGCCTGACCTCCCTTCCTCTCCCCCCTCCCTCCCTCTGTTCTTATTTCTGCTCCTTCTCTCTTCATCCATCTTTTTGTCTCATTGTTCATCTCTGCTTGCCACCGTCCACCCCACTACCCCCTAACACAATGGCAGGTACAACAGCTGATGAAGGCAGCCAGAAATGGGACCAAAGACGGGATTGAGAAGACGAGGATAGCCATGCTGCGAAAGGTCTCCTTCCTGCAGAAGAAGGACAACCCGGGTATTCCAGAAACTTCTGAACAGTGACCTGCCGAATGTTCGATAATCCTGCATGCTTTTCCCAGCCGCTCAATAAATATTCTTTTAAGGCTGTTCAAATATTATAACGATGTTTTGGCACCATAGCTGTTTGAAACGTAGCGCTCAGTGTCTCAGATGAAGAAAATTAAAATGGCACCCTCGTTATCAGCTGTGTGCATTAAACATGATTGGGCAATTTCATCAAATCAGGGTTTTGCGTTGGGATCTCTGCAGTCTTTTGATGTGCTAGGGAATGAATAGGTTTCACATTGATGCAATTGATTGCCCACACGTCCTGATGGCACTATGATAAAATGAATGTTTGTTCATTAAGCGCGCTGGTAACCTCAGAGACACCACAGGGGGAAAAAAAGTCCCCCAACATAAGTAAAACGAGAAATTGGACTCGGAATTTGCATTTAAATTGAAGACATTGAATGAAAAAAAGTTTAGTTTTTCATCTTTGCAAATTCCCATTTACTGTGTAAGCCGCATGTGTTCGGCAGCATAAAGCTGTAATTATTTTCATTATCAGTGTAATTATTACTTCTGAAGCTATAGTGATGAATAGCTGCGGTATGATAGATTATGACATTAGCAAATACATTCTGTGCAGGTGCAGAAAGATACTAATGCATTTCTCGGTGCAAAAAATAAAATATTGTGTTAAGAATTAAACCCGGGGAAAATTTAAATTTGCTGAGGTCATGGACTGGACAGCATGTCAGTGCAAAATTACCAGAGACTGTAGGTGATTGACAGCAGAGGGAATGTTGGAATAGTGTTGGAATAGGCTGAGATGGGCTCATTGGTACCTGTGGTTTTATCAGGTATTGAGGGGTCATCATTAAACGGTTGTCAGAGAAAGGATGGTGAAATTCGCTGAACAAACAATTTTTACATTTCATTTGAGGGGTAATTCTACCACTATCATTACCATTTACCATTATTTAGCCAGAGTTAAATAATTAAAGGTCTTTCTTAGGGTTAAGGGTCATACTTAGGGGTCCATCAGCAGCACTGACCTTATTGTGGCTGCGCTGCCTCAGAAAATATGATAAATTTATGAAAGGTTTAAGAAAGACATTATGATTAGCTTTACTCCAGACCCCACCTGGTCTATCGTCTGCCTGTCATAATGCTGGGCAGACCTTCTCCTTTCTGATGACAGCTGTTTATACGGTTGGTGGGGTCCTGGAGGCCTCTTTGCAAGAGGGTGCCCTTATGAGTGCCTGTATTTCTCTGGTTCTGCAGAGGACACAGAGGATGATGCTGGATATCTGGATGTGAATGTGTCCGAGTCCAAACACCCTCCACCTGAGCTGTGCCCCATGCCAGAGGGACTGAGCAGCCAGCAGGTGTGTGCGAGTGTATGTATGTATGCAAGTGTGTCTGTATATGTGTGTATTTGCATATCTATATGTGGATGTGTGCGTGCATTTGTTTGTGTGTGTGTGCGTGTGTTCCCTCAGTCCCCTCCTTCAGCAGTGCACTCCCCTACAACTCATCTTTTAGTCACTAGCCTGTCAGTCATACTCAGAATGGAGCCATACATATAGGACAGTACACTAGCATGAAATCCCCAAATTCCGCCCGTCTCCTGATTTTTCCCATATCAAGTCACGTCAAACTTTCTCTCACCGATTAATGAACGAGAAATTAAAAAAATGATAATGACCGCTCTTCCTTAATTTTAAAATTTGTCTTGTAAATGATCAATAATGTAAACTGATTTTGAGACGCTATTAACAAACCTTGACAGCTATATTTCTGTACGTATGAAAGTGCACCTGACATACCAATTGACTTTGATTTCATAACCGTTATTTTATTGGGAACATATGCATTACAGTGTACCAAAATACAAATGGACGTTTTGTTCTTCCCTTGATGTGGTTTTGGTGTTGAAACAGCACAAACCTAGAGTAACATAGTCTAGCTACAGATCCTGATAGAGTACAAATGTCTTCACCTAGCTAATACCATAGATCTACTGCTCAAAACGCCGAAACTCATTACGTGCCCAAGCGATTGCGACCAACAGGATGTGAGTTTTGTCTAGGAGAAAAGAAGTCGCACCAGAGTCAATCATATAAGCAAGAACATATTTGTACATCATTATTTGATGTTTGACGATCCAACTAAACCAATAATAATGATTTTGCACCATTTAAGAGCATCTGAAGCACAAAGAAGAGACGCCAAAAAAAAAACCTACAGGTGGCATGAGCGTAATTAGGTGCTCCCTTCCAGTTCTTACAATTCTGAGTGAAATTTGAGTGAAAGTTAAAAAAAAAATGCCTGTGATTTTAAAAAACCCACTAGTTGAAAACCGTTTGACTCATGTACTCGAACACGGTATAAATCACTCCTGAAAAAGATAATATTTGGCAAGCAATGCCTTTCAGATTTTTTATATTTAAGTCAGGATTTTTGACAGGGTAAGCAGATATAGGTGACTTTACATCACAACACAAAGCCTGTTTAATAGGCAGATGCTCAGCACATCTGCTTTATATGATGTAAAATAGCACAGTAGCATGCAGTACTATCTGATTTATTCTTCAACGGACCGAGGAAGAAAAGGTTAATTCAACAGCTGCACTTCCTCCCGGACTTTCATTCTGCTGAGCAGGAGAGTGCGCAGGTTAAAAATTTTACTGCTAGGAGCTGCCGGATTGCTCACTCGTTTAAGGCACTGTGTTGCAGTGCAGAAGTGACTATCACGTCGCGGGTTCGAGCCCCGGTCGTACCAACTGGCAGTGGTCGGCAGCTTTTTCAGTGTAGTGCACAATTGGCTATAGCGCTACAGGGTTTCAAACTGGGAAGGGACTGCCGGGAAAGGGAAATAAAATAAATAGCTTTGTTCGTTGCTCAAGCACCCCCTGTTGGCCAGACGGGTGCTCGTCAGGAAGATTCTAAGCCTGTTCATGTCCGGGTATCCTGCGCCCTCGTTCTGAACTTGCGAAGATTCAACCGATGAGTGGATAAGAAGCAGTGGCTGACAGGCACGTGCTTCGGAGGAGAGCCGTGAACTGTTTTCCCTCTCCTGAGGGGTCGCAAACAAGCAAGCCTTGTACATAGTTCACCAATTGGGCATTCCAGATTTGGGTAGGATTGGAGATGCCAAATAATAATTTAAAAAAAACAATTTTACTGCTTATGAAAAGACATTTTATGTTGCAAACACTTTTTATGTGAAAGATGAGGCTGATGAAAGTGGTTCTTTGTCTGTGGCTTACACACTTCTGTATCTATCCTGTTGAGTTAATCACATGTGGTGGTTTCTGTGTGCGATTGGCATTACTGGGTGTGATTAGCGTTCCTGTATTTGCGATTAGCATTCCCCTGTGTGCAGTTGGCGCCTATGTGAGCAATCAGTGTTCCTCTGTGTGCAATAAGCATTCCTTGTGTCTGATTTCCTGTTTTGGCCCCGGGCATTTAGGTGGTCAGAAGACACATCTTGGGGTCCATCGTTCAGAGCGAGAGAAGCTACCTGGAGTCCCTGAAGAGAGTCCTGCAGGTGAGTTACTAAGAGGTGTGCAACATCTCTCTTACACACATGTGCACCCAGACGCAGTCACAGTTCTACTCACACTGACACACACAAACTTACACGCTCATTTGCACTCACCCTTACACACACGCACATGACCATGAGCCTATCGCCTTTTCATATTCATTATTTAAAAGAACTGAAATTATCCAGCTGATGTAGAAAATGTATGTTTTCCCCCATGGCAAAAAAAAAAATGACAGCAATACAGCAATATCTGACAAACAGCAATAAAGATGGAAGTGAGAGCAAGCCAGTGTGCTTTACTGTTTCTGCTATTTCCATATCTTTTACAGCTTAGTCTTCAGAGAGCAGGTACTCTGAATGGGATGAAGTTCTGTCATTTTTCTTTTGAATCATCTTTAAGAGAAGCATTGAGCAATATTTGTTATCTCTCTTTATATATAGGAAGATAGAGGCTCAGAAAGAAAGGGGATCCACTGTATCAATGTCATATTTTACCCACGGTGAATTCCGCGCAGTGCTTTTATGTTGACATTTATGTTGGAGTGGCTGTTGTTGCTGAATATGATTATTCTTTTTGAATATTGCTCTCGTTCTGCAAGAGATGAAAGATGAACTTGTTTAGCATTTCTTTATGGCCCTCAGGGTACAGAATTCCACGGCTGGCAAATAATGTACAAAACCAGAAACAGAATGATAACTGTGTAAAAAGAGTTTTTGTCCTAATTCCTAATGCATTTTGGAAATAGTAGCACTTTAATTTCATGAGGTTGGTTGAGAAGCAACATGGGGTTATTGGCCGAGCTGCTGCAGCAATTTTGGCTACCCTGGGGCTTGAATCACCAACCTCCTGCACCCCTATCACACACCTTAACGACTAGGTTATGGGCAGCCCCAAAAATCCCAAAGCCCATTTTAATTGACTGCTGTAAGTACCCTTATACAACTCAGATATCAGGCTCTTTCCAATCCCTGATTTTTTATGTTACAGGCATGGTAGATGGCATGTTTGTTTATTTGTCACACACTCCTAGCTCCTTGGAAGAAAGTTTAATGGGTTGGAATTTCTTCAGACAGCTGACCATGAATCGTTACTGGGTCCTGTGAGGTACAAGGACACTAGTGAGTTTTAAAAACTTTCTTCTTCTCTTGCACCGCCAGGAAAATGGTTCCCGGCCTGCAATCATCGAGGAAATTGGAATCCATTAAATGAGTGTATTAAAAGGAATTGTAGATCTCCCTGTGATACCCTGAGTATGGGAAAAAATGAGACTATCGTTTAATGGAAGTATTTTTTTCTGGAATGTGTGACACATAAATAATAAACCTGTTAATCTATCTTTCCTCATATACCGGGCATCTGTCGTACCAGTAATTGTTGGTAACTGACGTCTCTTTGAGTATTTGAAGGAGCAAGGAGGTTCCATTTCACCAATGAATGTTTCTTCAATCCACCCCTTTCTTGTCTTTATGTGCTTTTTTCAGAACTTTTGCCTTGTTTCCCTGAGTAGTGGAGTGGTTGGGAAAAAATGGATGTGAAAACGATATGCGCCAGATTAATGCAAACCTAAACCCCTCCTCTTTAATGCTAACATAAACCCCTCCCGTGACATGCTAGCATACCCCCTCAGCTTTAATGCTAACATAAACCCCTCCAGTTTAATGGTAACATGAGTCTCTCCTGTATAATACTAATATAAACCCCTCCTGTCTAATGTTCACATAAAGCCCTACTGTTTAATGCTTACAAAAACCCCTCCTGTTTAATGCTAACATAAACCCCTCCCGTGAAATGCTAGCATAACCCCTTTCAGTTTAATGTTAACATAAACCCCTCCAGTTTAATACTAACATGAGTCCCTCCTGTATAATACTAACATAAACCCCTCCTGTTTAATGTTCACATAAAGCCCTCCTGTTTAATGCTTACAAAAACCCCTCCTGTTTAATGCTAACATAAACTCCTCCTGTTTTATGCTAAGATAAACCCCTCCTGTTCAATGCTAACATGAACCCCTCAGATGTGATGCTAATATAAACTCCTGCTGTTTAATGCGAACATAAACCCCTCCAGTTTAATGTGAACACAAGCGTCTCCTGTTTAATACTAACATAAGCCCCTCCTGTTTCATGCTAACATAAACCTCTCTTGTTTCTCTCATTTCCAGGAGTACCAGAAGCCTCTACTGGAGGCAGATCCTCGTATCCTGAGCTCCAGGAAGATACGGCCCATATTCTTCCGGCTCCGAGAGATCCTGCAGTGCCACTCCATGTTCCAGATAGCCCTGTCATCCCGAGTTGCGGAGTGGGACCATGCCGAGACTATTGGGGACCTGTTTGTGGCCTCTGTGAGTCTGCTATTCTCATATATACTACCACTCTTAAGTTTGGATTCACCAGTGATTTTCTCAAAGATTGATTGGAAGACAAATTTCATTAAGACAACAACCAAAAATCCAAACACAACAGGGACTTTCTGGAAATTAACAAAATATGGAGCATCCATCTCTGTCGTAAACACCATAGAGCTGTTGTGGGATCACCGAGATCTTAATGTTCGTGAAGTGTTCCCATCTTCAAAGACCTGCCTTTGGGAAAGATTGTAGTCTGAGTGAAAATATGTTGAGTCTCATACCTTAGTAAAATCAGTATCTTATGTTAAAGCTGAAGTTGGGAAGATTTTTTTGGTCGTATTTACCGAAACTGTCACTATGCTTAAACATGCGAATATGAATCAGGTGATTTAAGAAAAAAATCTGTGACTTTAGCTCCACCCACAGCCTGTAATGCGATCTGCGAAATTCTACCGCTCCCGGCTCAATTAACCAATCAGATCATTTGCACGCTCCTTCAGATGTGCACGAAAAATCGATGGAGGGACTGGTTTGGATCTCAGCGCAAATAGGGGAGGGGCTTGAAAGTTGTACTCGTTCAAAAATCTGACTAAGTCCTTTCGGTCGAGCAATCTTCCCGACTTCAGCTTTAATTCATGTAGTGTATATTTAATAAAATTTGTCTCATACCTTGATATGAAATTGCTAAAATTATACTAACATACCTGAAATAAAAAATCTAAATATAATTTTTGGTGTTTCTTTTAAATACAATTTTACAATCACTTTTATTGAGTAAAATACCGTGCACTATCTGAAGAGCCAGTAGTGGGGGTGGTTGGGCAGAGAGCCTGAAGCTGAGGAAGAGCAGGGGACGGCGGAGTCCATCTCTTCAAAAGACGTTGGGTTCCATTGTGCAGATCCAAAAACAAGTCTAGAGTTTATTAGCTTCTCAGCATCCTGGATTTGATAAAGCGAGTAAATTCTCCCATTTGGCTCCGTGATCTTCGGCTCCAGCCGAGCGCTACCTTCGCAGTCAGAGGGAGCGGTGAGTGGAGCCATGACGCATTGTAGATGCATGTGCAAGGGCTCTGAGAAGGATCCTATCGTTAAGATATAATAATTGTAGCTGGTGAGGTCAAATTTTACCAGCGTAGATCCAAATAACTGGCTGTGCTGTGAGGAACAGGTTCCAGTATAGTGTGTGTTTCTTTGTTGTAGAGTGGCGTCTGTGTCTCAGGTTTACGGCCTGAGCAATCAGGGCAGTCTGGTAAAGGGTAACCAGCAGACGTACTTTGCAATGTTCTAATTTTACCATGAAGGTCAAAATGCAACACTTTGCAATCCCCGCTTACCAAAGTATTTCTGCTGCCATACGTCCCTGCTATCAAAGATATGATAGACTTTTTCCTCTTTGCCTCAATGTCTTTCATATATATTAGTGGTCTCCAACCCTGTCTGTGGAGGGCAACCATCCTGTAGGTTTTTACTCCAACTTCAGTTCAGCACACCCGCTTCAGCCAATTAGTAGCTCATTAAAATCTCTAACTGAGAAAAAAGAGGTGCTTTGCTTTGGTGTAAATGAAAACCTTCAGGATGGTAATTCTCTAGTTACAGAGTTGGAGAGCACTGTTATATACAGTATGTCTCTGTTTACCTCAGTCCCTCATGCTTTCTCCAGTTTTCCAAGTCGATGGTGCTGGATGTGTACAGCGACTACGTCAATAACTTCACCAATGCCATGGCTCTCATCAAGAAAGCCTGCATGTCCAAACCTGCATTCCTGGAGTTTCTGAAGGTGAGAATGACTGAGAGCTTGTTTGCAGTGACCCTCTCCTTTTGATTGGGCTGTACTCTCCAAATGCCTCTCCTGCCATTATCTAGATCATTGGTTCTTGAATTTTTTAATAATCAAGACCCAAATTAGATAAACTGTCTAGCATTGGGAACCAAATTAGCAATTTATTACCTTTCAGGGTCCCCATCAAATATACACGCTAGTGTGGCAAAGTGAGCAAAGGACTCATTCTGGAACTCATCTCATATGCTCCTGTGACCCATTTTGGGTCCTCTACCCATCCCCACACTAATCTTGCCTATTTTCTGAGTGGACTATCATATTTGTATTATTAAGCTTTGTCACTATGTAATTTGACTGGGATTGAACAGCTGATGCTGAAGTGAACTTGGCCTGTGACTTGGTGTTCGATGCAGTGAAGTGCTCAGATTCCAGGGCCTGTTCTGCAAAGCAGGATAACTCAGTTTGCTGAATAATTGCACCAAATGAAACCTGGAAGCCTCTTAAATCTGGAATATGGACTAAAGAAAAAAGAGCTGTTCTAGGTCTTACTTTGGGCAGTTAGCTGGCTTACTTGGCAATCCTGCTTTATGGAACATGCCCCTGGTGAATCTAGTTATGTCCCATCTGAAAACTGTGTCCTTCTGTTCTAACTCTGTACAGAAGAAGCAGGCATCCAGCACAGACCGCATCACCCTGTACGGCCTGATGGTGAAGCCGATTCAGCGCTTCCCCCAGTTTATTCTCCTGCTGCAGGTAAGTCATTACCGTATCACTGTGTCACAGCCAGCACTAATGAACTGCTTCTGAACTGACCAATGGAGGCACTAATGAGGAAAAATTCCTAAGCCCACTGTTTCTGACTCAAAGTTTTTGAACTGTCCGTGGGTAGCTGGAGCTTGGATCCAAAGTGACTGTAATTTGATTCAAGGGATTTGCTCAAGGGCCCAGCCGCTGCACTGGTGTGACTATAGCTGTGTTCAGGCTTGAACCACCAGCTTTCTGACTCCCAGTCAAACGGTTTAACCACCAGGCTAAAGGATGCCTATTCTTTTCACAAAAAGCGTCTAAGCAGCTACACACGTTTCACACCGCACACTGATGCACTAGGTTAACGATCACCTCTGACACGCAGCTTATTAAATCCCAAGCAAAGCTTATATGTACAGTGTTTATAGTCATGTCAAACACAGCTTCTGAAGTGACAATGTTTTCTTTTATCTCAAAACTGGTATCAACTGAATTGACAGTTGTTACAAACACAAAACTCTGAAGTACAGATTTTACAGTCAGTTTAGTCATACAGCCTCTGAACTGACCACCAATGTATGCATTCCAGACAGACTCATAAATGTGGCAATTAACCACCGGCGAACTCAGAGTCTACCATCACTGCTGACTTGGCACCAAAGCCAGCTTCTGTATTTTACACACTCAAAGTAACGTTGACAGAAATAAACCACCATCTTTGGCATTTAGAGCCATGTAAAGTTTAATTATTGATACACACAAAATCTCATCTATTTCTATCTTTATTCTCATCTATTTCTCAACATGACTTATTTGTATATATAGAGGATCTCTAATGAGTGAGTCCGAGATATCAAATTTATAAAAATTAAGTGGTAATTTTTGTTTAATCCTCGCCAAAGGCTAAGAATAAATGAAAATTACTACTCTCATTTCATATTTGATATCTCGGGCACACAAAATTGAGATCCTATTCATTCCATGAATGTCAGCGTTGTAATATTGAAAAAAAAAAAAATTTTTTTAAGTGTTCGCTTCCAGTCGGCAGTTTATTCAATCCAGGGGATGAATGATTAGCTGACTAGCATGCGAATGCTTTAAGCCATTAAATTAATAAATTCAAGTTTGTTTGATAACAGTAACTCATATAACTTATTACTTTAATGGAAAAAAGCACTAGCATGCTAGCTAGCGAATTATTTATCCCATTGACTTGAATAAACTGCAAACTAGAAACTAACACTAGCAGTGGTTAACGGTTGGCAGCAGGAGGATTGGTACTGTTACCGTGTTTGCCAATGAATGGAATCTGACCAAATGAAATGCAAGAGTGCTGTATTACCTACATGTGTGTGATACCAAACCTGTATCTTGTGGGTTGTGCCACTCCGATTTTTCATCATATATGGGATAAAAAATTTTAAATCTCCACTTGAGAGATTTTATCAGTAAGTGAGCAACTATATCATCTCATTGTGTCTTACGCTTCACCTCAAACACGGAATGAACTGGTTGGGAAAAAAAATGCTAGCATTTTCTCCTGTACTTTAAGGAAGAAGGTTGCAATCAGGGAGTTGCGCAAATCCAAATGCGTTCCTGTGATTATGGTCTGTTGGGTTACGGATGATGTTGAGAGTTTTCATAGGTCCAGTGCTTCAGTTGAGCTACCATCTGCTGTGTGCACCAGACAGCTGGGCGCTTAAATCATGTGCTATTCATGAGTCTGTGTGCTTGTGTGTATGAATTTCCTGAAAGTGCCCAAGAAGGAAGTGAAAGTCTGTGTGTAAGCAGTGTGATTGGCTCTGGTGCCTGTATGTACTAGAAGCGTGCTTGGCTGAGGTTGATTGTGGACTGAGATATTCATTGCTTGGCGCAGTGAGTGGTCATGCATCCCACTGCTCCAGGGCATGCTGGAAGAAGTCGTGGCTTCCTGCTGTTTCATACAAGACAGTGAGGGGGGAGTCCTACAGTGCCCTCAGCTTATGTCTCACTCTCTCTCTCTCTCTCTCTCTCTCTCGTCTTTATTTGCTGTAACCTAGTTGTCCTGCTGGGGAACCTGATGACTTTCTTTCCCTCTTTCTTTTGGCTTCCCTTCTTGCTTTTCTTTCTCTATCTCTATCTATCTGGTCCTGCCTTTCTTTTATTCCCTTTTTGGCTGGTCTTCATTCTTATCCCTCTGGTACGTAATACAGTGGGATATACTGTAGCTGTCAGTATGTCTATCCCTCCATCCGTCTGCAGTTATTTCAAGAACTATTCAAATTTTTTTCACAAAAGTTTTTACAAGCAACAAACAAGTGCTTGAGTAGTGCCTTTCACTTTTTTTGAATTTTTATTGATTACAAGACTGCACTGTAACAACAAAGTTTATATTTTGGCCCTTAACTGTTGGTCTCGGAATAGAGTAGCTCTTTTCATCTAAAAAAATCAATATATCTATAACACAAAATAAATAAAGCATCAATTAAGAAAAATTATATATAAAAGAATAAGCGAACAAATAAAAACCACACAAAATGCGGACAATTAAAGGCCATACATAAGAGACAGAACCATAAAAGCAAAATAAAAACTTGACACGACTGAAAATACAAGATCACGTGGGCTGAAAAGCAAGGGAGAGTAAATAAGTTTTTAAATATGATTTAAAAGTGGCAATGGAAGGTGACGACTTGATTTTAAGTGGTAAGTATTCCACAGTTCAGGGGCAGCGACAGAGACAACATGATTACCTTTAGTATTTCGGTCGGACAGAGGAACTGACAGTTTATGAGAGGATCTGAGGAACCATGAAGTTGAATTAGGGAGGAGGAGGTCTGATATGTGTTGTGGTGCCAAAACATGCGAAGTTTTAATATCAAATAATAAAACTTTAAAATCAGTCGGAACTTTGACCGCCAGGCGGAGTATGGCTGCCAGTGCCGGAGAGAAATGTTCGCTCTTTCTTGAGCCAGTCAAGAGTTAAGCTGGAGCATTTTGAACTAACTTAAGTCAGGAAAGGCATGCCTGTGAAACACCAAACTAAAGAGCAAAACAATAATCCAAATCAGGCGATATAAACACATGGATAACTGTCTCTGGGTCTTTTCGGGAGAATAGACTTTTCAGTCTAGTAATGGATCGAAGTTGAAAGAAGCTACTCTTAATGACTGCAGTTATCTGGCTCTCAAAATTGAGCGAGGGGTAGAAGAGGACACAGGGATTCTAAATTAAAGAATGTGTGTTGGCGGAGAGAGGACTAAGTCATTCTTTTATGAATTTTTGAGAAAACAATTCATACTTTTTAAAAATATCATTAAAGCTATTAAACTAGGGCCACAGGCAGGAGGTAAGATCAGGTTTCAGTGAAAAGTACAGATGAGTAGAGGGCTATCTGCAGAGCAAAGGAAGGAATCGTAGTGTTTCTGAGAAATGGAGCGCAGTGGGAGCATATAAAGGAAAATAGGAGACGACCTAAAATGGACCTTTGCGGTACTCCTCAGGTTATACAGTAGGTGATGATGATGATTGATTTCCTATCCATATAGAAAAAGACCTGAACTTTAGAAATGAACTGAACCAGTTAGGGGCAATGACCTGAATCCCAGCACCAAATTTAAGGTGGTCCGTGAGAATGTTGTGGTCAACAATGTCCAACTGTACAGAGAAGAAGTAAAATTAGCACAACATAGAACCCAGAATCAACAGACAGCAGGTTGTTAGTCACTTTCAGAAGTGCTGACTCTGTACTGTATAGTGAACCAAAACCAGACTGAAACTTGTCAATGATATTATGTTGATTTAGGTAAGAAGAAAGCCAGTGAAAGACAACCCTCTCCACTATTTTTGATAAAAATGGCAACTTTGATATTGGTCTAAACATTTTAGATCTGGTGTGTCCGAATTAGGTTTTTTCAGTGGTGGCTGAACCACAGCTTGTTTGAAACTGAGTTAAGTGGAACCATTGAGCAGGCTACGGTTTATAATAACCATAATTCTTGACCCAATAATGGGCAGTAGTTCTTTGAGGAGATGTGAAGGTAAGATATCCAGAGGGCAATTAGTGGGCTTCATATTTGAAATGATGTCATTCAGCTGGGAGAGAGAGACAGGCTAGAACTGGCTAAGGGAGCAGGATGGGGGATGCAGAGATAAGTAGAGGGCAAAATCTGAGATCTTCTGAGATTAATCTTGTCAATATAAAACTATAAGAAGACATCACATGTAATGGTGGTTGCATCACCATGAACAGAGGAAGAGGGATTGGTAAGCGTATTTATAGTCCTATAAAGTACTTTAGGCTTATGGGAGTTCATGGTAATGATATCAGATAAATAGCTTATTTTGGCTGATTTAACTTAATGCTTATAAGACTTAAGATAATTTATTAGAATTTTATAGGAGACACAAAGTTAATCTTATTTTTTCATTTGCTGTCTGCGTTCCTGCTCACCTGGCTGACTGTGTGGGTAGGGCTGAGTTTGAATTTTAGGTGTCCTTGGTGTAGGAGGAGCAACCCGATTCAAAATATCACCACACGTTGAGTTTTACTGGTTAACAAAGTCATCAGAAGTAATAAAGGAGGGAAAAGCAGTTTTGTGGTCATCTAATATATAAAGTAGGTGTCAGAAAAGAGCTCAGCCACAGAGAAACTGATGGAACAAGTGAAATGAAGAGACTTGGGAATGCTGAGAACAGGGCAAGATAGTGTGGCGTCAAACAGAAATGGTTTATGATCACATATGCGAGCATCTATTACCCTTACATTGCCAACTGAAAAACCTGATGACAACACCAGATCATGAGTGTGACCATGTTGGTGCGTAGGGCCTGGTACAGACTGTGTTAAGTTAAAAGAGTTGAGAAGACTTAAAAAAGGCTTTGAAGTACAACAAACGTGGATATTACAATCCCCAACGATTAGGAGCTTTTCATAATGAGGCACAATAGAAGATTGTAAAGATCCGTAAACGAGCACACAATTGTGGGCTGATCAATTAAGCTGTAATTAATTGCACCTCAAAAATAGGGAGCAGGTCGTCCGTCAAATGCCTGCACTTATACTGTGCATTAAAGACTGACTAAAGCTATACCTTTTCCACTGGCCCTGGGAGAGTTAAAAAACCGCAATTAGGACAGAGTTCGCACAGAGGACTAGAGTCGCCAACGGTGAGCTGGTTCTCAATTAAAAATAAAAAGTCTTATCCAAGGAAAATAAAGTTGTTTAAAATAAATTACTTATTAGACTTAGACTGCAAATTTATCAAAGCCATCTTAGTAAAGATAGTACATGAGGTTGACATGGGAGGAGTTATGGTTGGAATTTGATTCACAACGTTGCCGTAAACATGCTGTCTTGCAGAGAATCAAGAGCGTGACACAGTGCAGATGGCAGGAATGAAGCCGTCAGTGGTCATGCTTACATTGGCTGTGATGAATGCTGTGATGTAGGGAGGGCGGCGGGCAACTTCAAGAGTAACGCTGAGTGACTAAAAATCCTGGATGGCAGATGAGACGAACAGTTCAGACGCTGGACGTCAGATGGAAAATAGAAGTAATTCATGTTGAACAATGCTAACTGATCCCAGGAGGGACAAAAGCCACATGCCAGAGGTTCCGCTGGTCATTTTTGTTTGCACAGAAATTTGGGACAGCCAAATACGTAAAACCGATTAAAAAGTATTTGTGGGAGTTGCTGGATAGCTCACTTGGTTGAGGCACTGCATTGCAGTGCAGAAGTGACTATCACGTCGCGGGTTCGAGCCCTGGTCGTATTAACCGGCAGTGGTTGGCAGCTTTTTCAGAGTAGTGCACAATTGGCTATTGCGCTACAGGGTTTCAAATTGGGAAGGGACTGCCGGGAAAGGGAAATAAAATAAATAGCTTTGTTCAATGCTCAAGTGCTTCCTGTTGGCCAGACGGGCGCTCGTCAGGAAGATTCTAAGCCTTTTCATGTCCAGGTATCCTCCGTCCCTCGTTCTGAACTTGCGAAGATTCAACCAATGAGTGTATAAGAAGCAGTGGCTGACAGGCACGTGCTTCGGAGGAGAGCCGTGAACTGTCTTCACTCTCCTGAATTTGGCAACAAGGGGTCGCAAACGAGCAAGCCTTGTACATAGTTCACCAGTTGGGCATTCCAGACTCGGGAGGGATTGGAGATGCCAAATTTTTAAGAAAAAAAAAAAGTATTCGTGGGCCCAGTTTACCGATAAATAATCCGAAACCATCCCTCCATCCTTAGGATAACCCACACATGCCCTGGTAAGAAATAAAAGCACATTAGCCAGCAGCCAGCAAGATCACCTAGAACCAGCTTTAAATTCAGCAAAGCGGTTGGAAAACTAACTTCTCAAAACAAAACACAATGAGCTGACAAAAGAAAGAAAGCAAAAACTTACTCACAACTAGCCAGGTCGGTTCGGGCATCTGGAGCAATGAGAGCTTGTGTTAGGCGGAGGAAAGATATCCATGACCAAAACTGATTAACAGATCCAGGCGAGAACAATCCAGTGAGACAATGCATTATTCTTTCAGGTGCAAGAGTTGTCCAAACGAGTGAAAATAATCCGCTTGAGAAAGCAACTAATGCGGCAGAAACACAAACAAAGCATGTAGCGAAAGCCGGAGAGCAGTGGCAGACATTCACACCAGCGTACACTCAGACCAGAAGGAAACAGCCGTGGCAACAAACTCACTCTATGGCTGTGTCAAAATACCTTTTAAGTAATTGGGTATTTATCAGTCATCAGCCAATCACCTTTCACCATCCCTTCTACTCTCTGAGCTATTATGTATCATCATGAAACGTTGCTAAATTAATCAGGATGTGTGAAAGACCAATCAAACATATGCTGGAATACTACCTTTTGCTAAACTGAAATTTTTAAAATCTCAAATTTGGTGGGGGGCTGGGAGGATATACCATCTCCAAATTGCACTTGTTTGATTGTCCTTATTTATGTTCTGTAATTTGAGCTTTTGAAATCTTTATATGGGCTAAAGTGGGTTTTGAATCTCTCTCTGCACCCATCTCTCTCTTACTCTCTTTCTCACTCTCGCTTTATCACCCATTCTTTCATTCTCTCTTTCTATTCTTTTCCCTCTCAACCATCCCCTCTCTCCTGCTTTCTTTCACTCGCATTCTCTCTGTTTTTCACTCTTACTGTCTCACATTCACTCTCCTCTCCCACGCTTTTCGCTTTCTGTGATCTCTTGTTTCAAATTAATTTGAGAACGTATTCATATATTTGTTTTGACAAAACAATGAAAGTCCACATGCAAGTACTCACACATTGCTAAATAAAACAATCAAAACAATGCTGCCTACTATAATACGACGTATAAAAGGAAAATCTATGTAGAACATTCAATCTAATTCATGACATAATGAGCCGGTCGTGTGGGAAAGTGTTCTGAAAGTGGCACTATTTTAAAGTGATGTAACGCCTACATGGCTCAGTTGATGTAAATAAAGCTGACATTAATGCCTGATCATCACGTCCTCTTTCACTCCTTATTCTCACCTTCCTTTCTGCTGAAATTTAGCTTGATTGAGCACCGCCGTCATTTGGTTGATTCCAATCCAATGAATGAGACAGGAAATAGGAACTAGGAGTTTACTAAAGATATCTTAAATAAGCAAGAATGAAGAGACCTGCCAGCGTCCTTTGCAGATGTATAAATCAGGGGTTTTCAAACTCAATCCTGGGCAAATAAACAGCTTGTTAAAATTATTTGATTTGAGTGGTGGTTGGAACAAAAAACAGCATACACAGGGGGGGTCCCAGGACCAATGTTGAGAACCGCTGGGGCTAATCCTATCTTTAATCTCAGCCTACCCCTACCCTTTGCCCCTTGTCCTTGCCTCGCCCCTTGAATTAGATTTAAAAGGTGTAGTGGATGAAATAATTCGCTATGAAATGAGACGACCTTTCGAGACCCTGATATATCGTCAGTAGACTTCGATGGTTTTGCAGATGCAACAAGTTTGTTCAGAGGTGCTGTGCCCAATTCTGTTCCTCGTCAAATTTGTGTCGCCTTCTATATCAACAAGAATGGGGACACCCTACCCCTAGGTGTGAACTAACGTGTGAAACAATTTTTCAAATGGGGACATACCATCAGCTGATGGCTCGTCTTCCTTGAGTCGAACTGAGAGCAAGGAAAGGACGGGAGGATATGATATGAGTGATGGGATGAGCCCTTTGGGTGCATCCCAGAACATAAAAATGTATCGTCCTATTCTCCAATTATCTCCTGTCCTGGGCCCAAGCTCATAAGATGGAGATGAAAGAAAAGTGTTCTGAAAGGGAGGAAGGGATGATCTATTTAAGGAGTGTTGTGAGGTGAGCCCTGTGTGTCTCTCCTCAGGACATGCTGAAGAACACTCCCCGCGGTCACCCTGACAGGCTGCACCTGCAGCTGGCCCTGACGGAGCTGGAGACTCTGGCGGAGAAGCTGAACGAGCAGAAACGTGTGGCTGACCAGGTGGCTGAGATCCAGCAGCTGGCGACATGAAGCCAACTCGACTGTTCCCCAATCAAGCAAGAATGGGAAAGAGTTCCACCTGAAAAGCTTCAAGAATTGGTCTCCTAGTTAAACGTTTACTGGAGTCTCTAAAAGGAAAGGTGATAACACAGTGGTAAAAGCCGCAGTGTCAGTGACCGCAACCTGAGCAAGGTAACCAGGCGTGCTTTACACGTGTGTGTGTGTGTGTGTGTGTGTGTGCGGCTGTCCGTGTGTTTGTGTTTGTGCCTGTATGGGTGTGTGTGCACGCCTCTGTTCATACTCTCCCGCATGCATGCACGTACTGCGAGTGCACCCAAAATCTCATTTTTTGTCCGTATGCATACTCACATGCACCAGTTTGCACACACTCACGTGCATGCACACACCTTTGCACAGATACACTTGCTCATAAACAGTCTCTCAAACGCGCTTACACTCACTCATATGCATACATGTAAAGACCAGCTCCCACACACACTTGCCTGCATCTACAGGTACACACTCACCTACACACGCGTGCATGCACTCTTGCACATGCACAAAATGCCCTTGCATTTTATTATGGGGATAAGCACAATCATAATGATAGTCTTGAAAGCCGCGTTTACTAGAGAAACATGTAATTCAGAGCTTTAGAGAACCTGCTATTCTGTATTCAGGGCTTCTGATCAACTGAGTGTGTGCTACACAAAGCACAAAGCGTTTAATGTGTTCATTGTGTGAACATTTGCTCAAATGATGTCCTGCAATGGAGTCAGCAAAGCCACAAAAAAGTCACCTGTGAAGAATTTCTGCAATGAAATTGAAGGAAGACAAATATACTAGAATAGCTGCTCTTTCTCAGAATTGCTGATTTTATGGAATGGATGAAATGGTATCTGTATGCTGTAGAGGGCGCTCTGAATTCACGCAGCAACGATGCATAAAATGAATATGCTGTTAGCCAGGGGTGTATACAGTGATATTAAAAACTGAATGCTCAAAAGAATGCTGCAGGATCTTCGTATTTGAAATCATTCATTTCCTCTGAGATAGAGGAATAGATAGCTGGCTATGCAAACCTCACATTTATATTTCAAGGTTGATTGCTTAGATTTAGCTTTCACAGGAGAATCACGGAAATTGCTTATTTGAATGAAAACGTGCTTTACTTTATCTATTTTTTTTGCATTTGGTGTTCCATTGTAATTTCCTTGCCATGAGAATGTGGTTCATGAAATATGTGAACATTAAAGATGAGCTTTATCCCCATCTGTCAACACAATGGGAGAATGGTCCTGAAAAAAGCTGGGAATTAATGTCGCATAACTATGTTGCTTGGGCTTGCATCTGGTTGTGTTGTCTGTATACATGTCTGTTTATGTTGTCTGTAGATTTGTGTGTGTGTATTTGTGTGTATGTATGTGCTAGCATACCTACTTGTGCAAATGTTTGCATGAGTATGTATGTGTATTCGTGTGTTTGATGACATTAGGCACGTCTTGCCTGTGTGTGTTTGCATGAAAGTCTGTGTGTGTCATCTGTGTGCCTTGTGCATGCACATCTGTATGTTTGCCTACATGAATATTTTGTGTTTGAGTGCTGTGCGCAGTGCTTTTAATTGTTTGTGAATGTGTGTCTATACAGTGCTGTGAAAAAGTATTTGCCCCCTTCCTGATTCCTTGTTTTTTTGCATATTTGTCACACTTAACTGTTTCAGATCATCAAACAAATTTTAATATTGTACAAAGTGATTTGATGATGATGATGATTTCATTGTTATGGTTCTGTGTTTTGCTGCCATGTTTCTGTGTTTGTTGCCATGTCTTTTCTTTATTCTTTTTGCTTTTTATACATCCCCGTTTTCTGTTCATGCCATTTCAGTATTCATTGCACTTGTCACCCCTGTCTTGTGATCTGTTTGGTTCAGTCCGTTCTCCCAGTCTGTGTGCTTACATCCTTCGGGTGATTTCAATGGTTTCTGGTGTTTCATATTATTACTTCAGTTCTCGTTTACTTCCTTCACCTTGCTTTCCTTGATTACTAATAATACTAACATTTATATTTTGTATCATAGTTTACTAACCTAACTAATCCATGTATATATTACTAACTACTAATGAACACTTGGGTTAATTTGTAAAGTTGCACCGCTACTAATTACCACTAATGCAATCTCAGCAATCGCCCTGTTCTAGTCTCCGCCTCTTGCTTTACTTTCTCTGCATCTTTCTGCATTTCCGCGAGATCTCTCACACGTGCTTAATTGCTATCCTGCACTCTTTGTCTGTGCACTTAGAACTCCTTGACCGGAGCTGTTTATTTGTCACAGGTTGTCTGCGTGGATCCTGTCCGTGTCTTAGCTTTTGCCAATTGTTGTGGTTAAGGACCTCCCCATGTGTGCTTCCCTTTGTAATTAGTTCTTATCCAATTCACCTGTTCCTACATAGCATGTGACTTCCCTCTTGTCTATTTAAAGTCTTCACTGCAGTTTGTTCCCTGTCAGAACGTTGATCAATATTCACTTGTGCAGAGCTCCTCGTATGCCTTTTGTGTATTGCTTCTTCCACGACTATTTTTGCCCGACCTTGAGATTGCCTTGCTCTTGCTATTCTTGTTTTGTCTGTTTGGATTTCGACCCATTTTTGTATGACCACGATTCCTGTTTGTGATGCCCTGTGTATGACCTACCCTTCTGGATTCTGACTATGATTTTTGGCTTACTGTTTATGTACCGTTGCGCACCTGCCTCTCCGGTTCTGAACCCTGCCTGTTATTTCGACTTCGCTTTTTGGATACTGTTTTTGGCTGGGCAATTCCTGTGTCTTCTGGTCCCGACCCATTTTGTAATAAAGGCTTTCGATTTTTGGAATTTCTGTTCTTGTGAGTGGTTCCTGAACGCACCGTCACATTCATTTATTGAGGGAGAAGGCTATCCAAACCTATCTGGCCCGATGTGAAAAAGTAATTGCCCCTTCTTGTTAAATCATGAATTAACTGAGATTGAACTAAAACAAAAAAAAAAGTGGTTAATTTCACTAGCCACACCCAGACCTGTTGAATCAGCAAACCACTTCAATATAACCTGTCTGACAAAGTGAAGTAGGCTAAAAGATCTCAAAAAGCAACACCTCATGCCATGATTCAAAGAAATTCAAGAATGGATGCGAAACAAAGTCATTGACATCTATCAGTCTGGAAAGGGTTACAAAGCCATTTCTAAGACTTTGGGACTCCAGTGAATCTCGGTGAAAGCCATTATTCACAAATAAATCTTGGAACAGTGGTGAACCTTCCCAGGAGTGGCAGGCCTACCAAAATTACTCCAAGAGCGCATCGACAACTCATTCAGGAGGTCACAAAAGAACCCAGAACAACATCTGAAGAACTGCAGGCCTCACTTTCCTCAGATAAAGTCAGTGTTCATGATTCAACAATAAAGAGACGGGGTAAAAATGGCATCCATGGGAGAGTTCCAAGGCGTAAACCGCTGCTGACCAAAAAGAATACAAAGGCTCGTCTCACATTTGCCAAAAAACATCTTGATGATCCTCAAGACTTTTGGGAAAACATTCTGTGGACTGACAAGACAAAAGTTGAACTTTTTGGACGGTGTGCGAATTTCAAAAACATCATACCAACCGTCAAACATGGTGGTGGTAGTGCGATGGTCTTTGCTGCTTCAGAACCTGGACGACTTGCCGTAATTGATGGAACCATGAATTCTGCTCTCTACCAGAAAATCCTGAAGGAGAATTTCTGACCATCAGTTCATGACCTCAAGCTCAAGCGCACTTGGGTTATGCAGCAGGACAATGATTCGAAACACACCAGCAAGTCCACGTCTGAATGGCTTAAAAAAAACAAAATGAAGGTTTTGGAGTGGCCTAGTCAACGTCTGGACTTAAATCCGATTGAGATGCTGTGGCATGACCTTAAACAGGCCGTTCATGCTCAAAAACCCTCCAATGTGGCTGAATTAAAACAATTATGCAAAGAAAAGTGGGCCAAAATTCTTCACAGCGATGTGAAAGACTCATTGCCAGTTATCGCAAACTCTTGGTTGCAGTTGTTTTTTCCGTGGGTGGCACAACCAGTTATTAGGTTTAGGGGGCAATTACTTTTTCACATAGGGCCAAGTAGGTTTGGATAGCCTTTTTCCCTCAATAAATGAAATCATCATTGAAAAACTGCATTTTGTATTTACTCGGGTTATCTTTGTCTAATATAAAATTTTTTTTGATGATCTGAAACATTTTTTTTTTTTTTTTTATAAATTTGGCATCTCCAATCTCACCCGAATCTGGAATGCCCAATTGGTGAACTATGTACAAAGCTTGCTCGTATGCGACCCCCTGCTGCCAACTCGGGAGAGCGAAGACAGTTCACGGCTCTCCTCCGAAGCACATGCCTGTCAGCCACTGCTTCTTATACACTCATTGGTTGAATCTTCGCAAGTTCAGAACGAGGGCGGAGGATACCCGGACATGAACAGACTTAGAATCTTCCTGACGAGCGCCCGCCTGGCCAACAGGAGGCGCTTGAGCAACGAACAAAGCTGTTTATTTATTTCCCTTTTCCTGGCAGTCCCTTCCCAATTTGAAACCCTGTAGCGCGATGGCCAATTGAGCACTACTCTGAAAAAGCTGCCGACCACTGCCGGTTGGTACGACCGGGGATCGAACCCGCGATGTGATAGTGATGATCTGAAACATTTAAGTGCGACAAATATGCAAAAAAATAAGAAATCAGGAAGGGGGCAAATACTTTTTCATGGCACTGTATGTGAAATTGTGTGACTGCACGTGTATGTGCATGTGAGTGCTTGTGTGTGTGAGTGATTATTTATGAGTGCTTTTGAGTTAGTTTGTGTGCATTTGTGTGTCATGTGTAACTCCTCATGCTTGCATTCCTTGGCAGTTGTTGAACTCTGAGCAGAAGCAGTTGATCCAGTGTGAGACGCTGATCGAGACGGTTTACGGAGAGAAGGGCCAGGTCCTCAAATCCAAGGAGCGCAAAGTCTTCCTCCTCAACGACATGCTCATTTGCGCCAACATCAACGTCAAGTGAGCATCCACCTGCCCCAACATCCTACCTCACACACCTTCCCAGATGCCACAATGCTCTACTTGCACACCTGCCCATCTGCCATAGCGCTCTACCTCACACATTGACCCCCCTGCCACAGCGCTCTACATCACACACCTGCCCACTTGCCACAACACCTTACCATACATACCTGCCTACCTCCCACAGCACCCCAGCCCACACACCTGCCCACCTGCAACACCTCTCCACTCAACAAATCCGTCGAACCGACAACACATCTCCACCCAACACAACCGCCACCCCTTCCATACCTCTCCACCCAACTACCACACCTTACACACCTCTATATTCAACACAACTGCAACTTCTTCCATGCCTCTCCACCTAGCACAAATGCTATTCCTGCTCACCTGCTAAATCTCTGTACCAACCACAACTACTACACCTGCCCATCTCTCCACCAAACACAACTGCCATTCCCTCTACACCTTCCACTCAATGAGTTGTGCTAGAAATGGGGGTGCTTGGGTTTGGGTCTTTGAAAGAGTCACTGGCTGCATCCAAATTCTCTAAAAAGTTAGGAACCTTACTCATAAAAGGGAATGAACTGGAAATAATTTGGCAGGAAGCCATGACAAGGAGCACCAAACTGTCTATTTCATGAAGAAAAGGAGGCAGTTAGCCTTTTTATTATTCCTTCCAGCAAAGGAACACATGACTAACTTTGGAAGAATCAAATATACTTTGGACAGATGAAATATAGACCACAACCCTTTGCAGATGTAGCGATTGGAATGTTGTTCGGCACCAAACTTTTCTGATAAATTGTAAAGGCTATCTTTACTTTTGGATGTTTTCAGGATGTATAGAAGGAAAGGAAATTCGGTTTCTCTTAAACATGGCCAGTGGCATCTGTAGAATCTCTCTGTAACTTTCCCTTGACCCATGTGACGTTTGTGAGCGATGTCAAGGAAAGGTGGAGAGGAAAGGAAAAAGGCAGCCGATTTAAGAGAATTCGGACGCAGCCACTGTTTTTGCTGCATCTTAGCCTGTTTCAACCCTTCAGTGACTGAGAGAAGTCATTGTTGAGGTTGGTTTGTCCGTTAAACTTGTTTTGAAGGCCCAAAGTTACCACTGACTGAAGTGAAACTAGAAAACCAACACCTTCTTGTTTGTCACCTGTACTCTTATGGGCTGAAGCAAATCCTTAGGTTTTATTTTTTGACCAAAACTGCCACTTGTCCTCCTATTCAAAGAGCTAAATATTATATTTTTGGTGGATATAGACGTCAAGGCTATGAATGGACCTTGGTGCAGACAGTGGTGAAATGCCTGAAACAGATTAAAATTCTGAAATTAGGGTGAGACAGTCTAGGACAGGAATGAGTGGGGACATTGCAGTACAAAAACTGAAGGAGGAATAGCAGAAATACAGGCCAAAATTCAAAAACCAGAAGACAAAAAGACACAAGGGCAGTCCAAATCTCCTAAATTGGGGGCAAAAGAAAATCAACCGCGGGATGACTGTACTGGAAAGCCGATCAAAAGCCAATCGGCATGAAGCCTCTGTCATGCCTTCTGGCTCTGAGGAGATACTCAAACCCAACTCCAGGTGGCGCAATGCTACTGAATGAAACGCGCAGCCGAGGGCATGCCCGCATTTCTCTCCTGTTCTAGGAATTCTTGTGATCTGTCGAGACCACAAACGGTTGTTCTGAACCCTTAAGCCAGCAATGCTACTCCTCCAAGGCCAATTTTACTGCCAGCAGCAACCTGTCAGCAACACCATAATTCCTTTCGGCAGTCAGGAGAAGCCAAGAGAAGAATGTACATGGGTGAAGCTCCTAGTCCTGAGGAGAGGGTTGAGGCAGAACTTCTCCAGCTCCCATGTCAGAAGCATTGACCCAGACAACTAAGAGCAGCGAAAGGTCTGGGTGAATGAGGATGGGCCACGGTAGTAAACTTCCTTTCCAGCTCCGTAAAGAACTTCTCGGCCTGTGGAAACTAACTAATCCATGAAGAGGCACCCTTAGTCAACGTCAAGGTAGGGGTGGCGATTGAGCCGAATCCCCGAATGAAGCGCTAAAAGAAATTTCCAAAGCCCAGACTCTGCTGAACCTGTTTGACAAAGTCAGGCAATAGCCATTCCAGTACTGACTTGACCTTGCCGGGGTCCATCTGCACTCTGCCATTTAACACAGATAGTGCAGTGAGTTGACGGTGGAGGCATGGAAGACGCATGTCTCTGCCTTGACACAACAGTGGTGCTCCCACAATCTCTGCATTACTAGTTTGACATTATAACATGCACCTGATAGGTCTTGGAAAAAATTTGGATATCATCCAGATACACGTGAATGAACAGTTCAAGCATGTGCCTGAGAACGTAGTTTACGATTGCCTGGAAGATTGCAGCAGGGTTAGAAAGCCCCAAGGGGATGATGAAGTATTCACAGGTATTGTAAGCCAGATTCCACTCATCCCCCCTCATGTATGTGCTCCAAATTGTTGGCGTTTGTTAAGTCCAACTTGAGGAAGGACTCCCCTTGCTGGCATATGAGGGGGAGGTGGTATCGTTGTTTTATGGTGATTGTATTAACACCTCTGTAATCAATGCTGACTCTTAGATCCCCATCTTTCTTCCCACGATTGAAAAAGCTAGCCCCCACCAGGGGACGTTAAGGCCCAAATGAAACCAGCACCTAGAGCCGCATCAATTTAACTATTCATAGGGGTTGTTTCAGGTCCCGATAAAGAGAACAAATGGCCCGTGGGGTGTGTAATTCCCAGGAGGAGATCAATTTCACAATCAAAGGGCCTGTGGGGGAGTGGGACAGAGGCCTTCTTTTTGCAAAATAGTTAGCTAAATTTAACGTCCTCTACAGGGACACCAATGAGAGGGCAAAAAAGGCCAGAGAGAGGTAGAACCAGAAGCGGTGGACAGCTCTAGAGACGTCTGAGTGGAGAGATCACAGGGCTCAGAAGGGATGGGGCCCACAGGGGGAAAGGGATGGGAGGATGGGAGGGCTGCACTTACTGGGGAACTCAAGAGAGGAGGACCTCCCTGCCTGCTCATTTTCCTGAAATTTCTGATTTTTTTTTCTGTGCAATACTGGGCACAAGCTCATGTAGTGGCCTGGCTTCCTACAGTATAGATAGGACCCACTGCTTATTTGTCTCTCTCTCTCTCTCTCTGCTGGAGAGAGCCACGTGCACACTAACTGCATGGGCTTATCGCTTGCGGAGGTCCGAGGAGTGGCTTGGGCATTTTCTGAGGGATAATGAACTCCACCCCTGAAATGGAATGAGCGTGAATGTTCTTTCTCTCTCTGTTGTTTTCACGGACTTGATTACCAATCCGAATGGCATACGAGAAGTTCCTCAAGTGAGTCGGGAATCTCATGGGAAGGTGATTCACCTCAAACTTCCTCGGACAAAGCATGCACAAAAGTCACTTTCAATGCTTCCCTGTTTAACTCGGATTCATTAGCTAAGGTGTTGAATTGAATGGACAACTCAGCTATGCTGCTTGTGCCTCAGAGTAACCCAATAAGGTGTTTCGCTGCTTCCTGACAGCTTTCATTGTTTTCAAAAACTCTCCTCATTTTGGCCCTGAAGAAGGTGGAATCAGAGTAGAGCGGAGTCTGCTGCTCCCATAAAGACGCAGCCAATGCAAGTGCCTTTTCTCAGAGTATGGATATTATGTATGTTACTCAATTGGTGCAAAACATGGAGGGTTTTATCTCAAAGACCAAACTACATTGAGTCATAAATCCTTTATATTACCCTGGGTGCCCATCGTAGTGAGCAGGTGTTGGTATTTTTGGTTCACGGTCTGTGATTTTGCCATGGGGCTAGGCTGGAGGTTCAAGGTGATTTGCAGTGTTTAGTGCTTGGACTACAGGTTGAGCTGACCCTGCTTTCTGTTGATGGGTGAGTATTTCCCGTAAGATGGTGTCATGAGAATTTTCTCATTCAGTGATTGGATCATCCGTTCATGGGAGCCTAATACCACTGCCAGTGTTGTGATTTTCTGCCCATGTGCTGCGGTTCGGTACATAGCATAAGGTTGGATATCGATTGGGGAGAGGTCTGCTGGGTCAAACACTGGCTGACGCATTCTACTAGGGTAAAGTGGAGAGGGACACAATAGCGGACTCGGGGGATCTTGAAATAACCCTAAGGGATAACCACAAAAATTGTAAGCAATAAAAAGGGAAAGGGGTAATGCTAAATATTAAACAAGCTAAAAAGATGACTTTCTCCACTCACTAAATCTTTAGGTGTCACTACCTCTAGCAAAGTAGCAATAAGTCAGTGCTGAGCACTGGAAACCAGGGGCTTCTCACATCTGATCCTCATCAAGGAAAGTTAGACTCCCCACCTGTACCTCCTCAGAGATAATTAACCTGCGGAACCCAATGAAAGGCAATAGGCAGAGCTAGTGCTACTCACTCAACAAGGTCATTTCTTGGAAGATGAGCCAGAGAAATGGTATTTGGAGAGTAAAGACTGCTTAGAGATGACAAAAAAATATTATCTTCAGAGACATTTCTCAGATTTTTAGATGCTTGCTTCTGTATTGTAAACACAACGTTCTGTGCGTGGACCGAACTTCGGCCAAATCTCTCACAGTCCAGCTCTGTACACTTCAACAAATTTTAACGGGTGGTGGGGATGTCGCCCCCTACATTACCTAGTTTAATACAGCATATAATTGAGAAATTGTATAACTGAAAACCACCAAGTTGATACTTTGTGCAAGAAAAAAATCCACAATTTTACAAATGGGTAGCAAGATAACATGTAAAGTAAGTAAAGTAAATGCTACTTTATGTATTTAATATTTTATAATAAATTAAATTAAGTTACTGAGGTATTACTTTACAGTGGGGGTACAATTATTAAAATTTGTTAATGTGGCAATAAGCATAAACTATCTGTTAATTAACAGTTAACTAATACATTAGCATTCTGAATAAACATGTGACTGAAACTAACCATTTAGTTTCTATTTTCTAGAAAGAGCATTTCTATGTTCTTTGTCACCCTTATTGTAAAGTTGAAAAAATCCTTGAAGTGTCCCTTAACTCATTCCCAACTTTTATATAAAATTGTCGCGTTTGTATGGAATACTTTTCCCAAAAATTACACAGTATAAAGTATTGAAGTACAGGTGGCCCGTGACCGCCATCGTCAGGTGATTTCGTGTTTCCATCGGACTGCGAATGGTCATCCAGGCCGCTGGCACCGGCTTACCGTAGGGAATGGTAGAATTCCCCGTGCCGTTGGCAGCGGCTTGCCGTAGGGAATGAGTTAAGGAACACTTCAATTTATTAAACTATTCAAGAATGTACAAATTTATGCATTAATTCAAAGGAACACCAATAGCAAATGATTACTAGACACTGCAGTTAACTGTTAATTAACTGTTCGTTAATGCATATTACTGCATTAACTTATGTTAATATATGTACCTTTATTTGCAAAGCGTTATCGCAGCGGATTGACACTTCAAATGACAGATGCTGCCAGATATTTCTGCCATTGAAAATCCCCACCTCTCTCTCTCCTCCCCTTCAACAGTAGTACATGTGAAAGTGGCTTTGGTCGAATCTTTGCTGAAGAAAGGTAACGTTTCGCTCCAAGTTTGCCAGCTTTAGCGTGCAGCTTAAATCAGTGTTCAAATAGCAATAGCAGACAGATGGTACATGGCGATATGAACAAGCTTCCTGATCGAAGAAAAACTTAAATTATTAAGTTAATTGTGGAAGTTAATTATCACTTTGAACTGAACAAAATTAAACCCTCCTGATGCTTTCTCCATCTGGGCTTAATAGCAAATTGTGGAGCTGCTTATGTTGCTTATGATCACAGGAGCATGCTAATGAAAATATACCTATTAGAAAAACAGCAGGGAGTCTTGTTCTCCTTTCCTGTTGCAGAATATCGGAGCAGTTGCAATTATGTTCTCAATGCTTGCCTTGCTTTCATGACAAAGTGCAGGACCATTCACATTTTTCTTCCAGCTTGCAGTTAGGAAAATATGCTATAAGAATTGTTTATTTGAAATGATGCTGTGAGAGCTGTAAGCATTTAGACCGAGGGCTAGTCCACACATACGCATGTATTTTTAAAAACAGGGTTTTTCCTCCTTCGAATTCCAAGAAAACTGTCCACATAAAGATGCAAAAATGCAATTTAAGCGCTGTCAAAAGCATGCCAATCCAACTGGTGGCAATGATATAATTTAATGTAGAGCCATGTAAGCCGATCACAAGCCTTAAAAACTTGCTACAATGTGTTTACACTCTTACGTCTCAAGCCAAAGATTTTGTTTTTCCTGTCCACGCACAAACAGTGAAAACGAAGTTTCTAGAAATCTTCACCCTGAAAAGCATTTTCCAAAAGGTTTGTAGTCAGTGACTGAAAACTCATTCTGCATGTGGACAAATGGCCAAAATGCATAGAAAATGCTGTGTTTTCAAAAATACCTGAGGATGTGTGGACAAGGCCTTCGACATAATTTTGAAGGGCTACACTGCTTGATTCTCACTGTGCATGCAGAAACCTTCAAATCTGCACTTAAAGGTGCTTGTACTCATGCAAAGTGAAACAATTTAAAATTGCTGCCATTTTAAAACCATGATGCTATCTAAATAAACTGCTCAAAAAATTAACGGAACACGTAAATCAGGTATGAGATCTTGATGAACGAATTATTCAAGCCGAAAATTTTTACTGATGTACATTGTATAATTTGTTGAGAACAAAATGATGTAACAACAGTCAATGGAAACCAAAATCATCAACCCATTGAGGGTTAGATTCAAAACCACACCGAAAGTGAAAATAAAACATTTAAATCACAGACTTATCCAACTTGCGTAAATTCTTATGTGGTAGGCCGAAGGAGGGCCAGGGCAGGGAATTGAACCCCAGCCACCTGGGTAAGAGTCAAACGCGCTGACCACATTGCCAAAGAGCCAGGCTTGTTGGCAAGGTAGCCAGGGCGTGTACTTATGAGGAGACATTTCTAGTGACAGGACGTCACGAACACCCAGCGTAAGGAGCGCCATTCATCCAGTCCCTTGATAAGCTGCTGTGGAGCTTCTCTGTCTGACTGGAATTCAACCATTTGTGCCCTGGGCCCTCGGATTGTTAGCTCCGCTGCTAGAAGACCTTTTCTTACTCGGTCTCTGCAGAGACACCTCCACCTGACTGAGACAGTGAGGCTCGGAGCGCCCCAGAGCCGCAGCATGGCCACGCTGATCTGATGAGAACGCGGGCCTGGTGGGCGAGCCCCCTCTGCTGATGATGAGGACCCTGCTGCAGTAGAGATAGATGGTATGGGAATGATGGACCCCCCCAATGGGCAGTCGCGCATCGCCGCCTTTGCTGCTACTGCCTCTGAGAAGAGCAGCAGCTCAGGGTCTCTCAGTGACAAGGCGCCCTCTGAGCTGAAGAAGAGCTTTGATGCTGTGGTATTTAATGTCCTGAAGGTTACACCTGAGGAATATGCTGGCCAGATCACACTGATGGACATGCCTGTCTTCAAAGCTATTCAGCCAGAGGAGTTGTCAAGTTGTGGCTGGAACAAGAAAGAAAAGCACAGCTCAGCCCCCAATGCTGTGGCCTTCACACGCAGGTTCAACCAGGTCACCTTCTGGGTGGTCCGCGAGATCCTGCATGCACAGACCTTGAAGATCCGAGCTGAAGTTTTGAGTCTGTACATTAGAAAAGCCACGAAACTGTGTGAGATGAACAACCTCCATGCAGTGATGGCAGCAGTCTCTGGTTTACAAAGTGCTCCGATCTTCAGGCTGACCAAAAAATGGGCACTGCTGAGCAGGAAGGACAAGGCTGCGTTTGAGAAGCTGGAGTACCTGATGTCCAAAGAGGATAACTACAAACGCCTGCAAGACTACATCAGGAGTCAGAGCATGACCTCCTGTATTCCCTACTTGGGAATGTTCCTGTCCAGTTTGACCTACATTGACTCAATGACTAAAGTTTTGTCAGAAACATGCACACCAGTAGCCTGCTGGAGGTCATTTTGTGGGGCTCTGGCAGTGCTTCTCTCATTCCTTCTTGCACAAATGAGCGAATATCAGTCCTGCTGCTGGGTTGACACCCCCCTTCGGCACTCTCTAGCTCTCCTCGTTTAACAGCCGATCTCCTGGCATCTCCTCCATGCTCTTGAGACTATGCTGGGAGGCACAGCAAACCTTGCAATGGCACGTATGGATGTGCCATCCTGGAGGAGCTGGACTACCTGTGCAACCTGATTGGGCTGCAGGTACCGCCTCATGCTACCAGTTGTGACAAGAACACTAGCAGAACGCAAAACTAGAGAAAAATCTGTGAGGAAGAATACAGAGAGAAACTGTCGATGGCCACTACATGCACAACCATTCCCTTTATGATGGTTGTGTAGCTTTTGACCCTCCATTGCACCATTGTCAATTTAATTTGCCGCAAAGCAGGTGACATTGATTCACAATCACTTGTGCTTCCTAAATGGTCAGATTGATATCCTTGAAGTTCAACTGACTTGCTGTTATACTATGATGATTAAGTGTTCCCTTAAATATTTTGAGCAGGATATTTGTTGCCTTTACTGTTTGGGAGAACCAAGTGCTATTTCTCATGTGTTTCACCAGGGGGCCTCCTGACATTAGTAGCCTGGTTCCTGTGGGGCCCAAGTACACCATGAAATGGAGCGCCCCCTTGCTGCAAGTGCAGGTGGTGGAGGTGGGACAGGAGAATTCCCAGAGTAAAGAGACCCTTTTCCAGCACTGCGGATCCAAGCGCCTCAGTAGCAGTGGTAGTGTTTCAGGTATCTAAAGCACTCCCTCCCACCAGATTTAGGCACCCCATATCACACTGCTTTCATTTTAAACTGAATTGCCTGGAAAAGGTCACTTTGGTTGAGTGCGTTTTTTACACACATGTAATAGTCACCCGTTTATTGGTTTGGAGGGCCCTGGGAAATTGTGTGCTATAGTTTTTAGCACCCAGGCTGTCATTCATCTAATTTCACTGTCTGATGGACCATAAACGTATTTAGAGAGGTACAATAAATCTGAAGAGATCGTTCAGATTAGCCCTGACTTCCAATTAGAAAGTCTTGGTCAGAAGATCATAATCAGTTGGAGCTAAATGCCTATTTCTCTTTTCTGTGCACTGTTGTGAAAAGCTGATAAATGTGTCACAGAGATCCGGGATGCAAATGTTATCTGCTTGTTATGGTGCCAGCTTTTAAAACTGAGGCAGACTTGAAATTGTAATGATGTTTTTGTGGTGTATTAATGGTGCTCTCGATGATCGAGAGGCGGGCTGCGTCTGATCTGATGTGAGGGTCACGTATTGGGAGAATTGGCATGAATGACAACACATTTGAATAAAAAATGCATTAAAAACTTCTTTTATTCAATCAATCATATAGAACTGAAAGTCAGAATTGTGTCTACAAAAACAGAAAAGTCCACAGAATATCAAGTAAAAAAACAAGGTCAGTTGTTTTGTCCATATTTCTCTGAAATGTCACTATGTGTGGATATGTAAAACAGCTAAGATAAGACTTTGAACGAAAGAACAGATGGACTGGCTAAGCTTTAAGTACTGCTGCTTACTTCACAGCAGGAGTATGACTAATATACAGTTCTGTGCAGTAGTTTTAGGCACATTTAACTCAATTCCCTGAGACAAAGATGCTTCCAAAAATGATCAAAGGTTTCTAACTATTGGGAAATGCACTATGAAGTGCTGTGAGTTGTTAAAAACTTACTCAATTCAACTTTTTTTTTTTAAAGATTTTTTTTTGGGAATTTTTCCTTTTTTTGATAGTTATACAGTGTAGAGAGACAGGAAAGTTGGGGAGAAGATTGGGGGAAGACATGCAGCAAATTACCCAAGCCGGATTCAAACCCAGGTCGCTGCGGGAAGGACACAGCCTTCATGGTACACGCACTTAGACCGATGAGCCACCGGGGCGCCCTGACTCAATTCAACTTTGACTACCCTTAGCCTCAAAATTTTGGACACTGTCCTGCAGTTTTGTAGTTTTCTTAAATTATCGACTGTTTGATTGTTCTAAGTGTATTAGACAATATTCCACTGTTCCTCTACAGGCTCACAGTCTCACATTTGTTGGTCTCTCCCAGACTGCTCCAGACAGCCTTGATGATGTTAAGATCAGGGCTCTGTCATGGCATATTATTTGTATCAAGTGTATTTAGTGAAATAAAATGTTCTTATGCACAATTTTTGTTCTCCCAAATTAACATTCAATGCTTCAAATGTACCTTTTACCTACAGCACGACTAATATGGACAGCAAAAATAAACATCCAACAATAATTTGATTGAAAAAAACTAGGGTGCGATAGACTTCTGCTCAGTACTGTTTCACATGGTTTTCTAATCATGATATGGACAAAAAATTAGCAGTCAAGTTCACTTAATTCGAATGTGTTTCCTTAGAAATAAAAAATATTTCAAAATTTCAAAATGGTAAAAGCCACCATTTCAGAATGTGCTTGGCATGTTTGTAAGGTTTGCTGAAGATATATGAAACAGTTTTGAAGTCACGCTCTGGACAAACAATACACACTCTAATTAGCCTAAGGCAAACATGTTTCCAGAAAAATGAAAAACATAAAAATGTCAAACATTCCAAAATGGCATAAGGCACTGCTCCTTCATATAGTTGATGTGTGTGCAAAGCTTTATGTAACTAAACCATGTCAAGACCTAGTATATGGATGCACTATTCATGCTCAAAATTGGCGGCAATTAGCAATGGCCAATGGGGGAAAGTACTCTCGCTGGCCAACCAATGGCGTAACTTCTTCAGTCACTCACTCACTCAACCATGGATATAAAAAATATGAAACAAGTTATGATCTGGACAAAAATGTTTTCAAACAGATGGACAGACAGACTGGCTGAGCAATAGCTATATTCCATCGCTTTATATGCAGTGCTTGTCATGTCCTTGGGGATATGGGGTGCCTTAGATTCCAGTCTCTGCTCTTAACTTTGTCATTTTAAATCACTCCATTTGTTCTGAATTAAAGACACAGTTAAGCTGTAGTGTTGACATGTGCTTGACACACCAATATTATCATAGGCTCTGTCATAACTGGACAATTAACCATAGGCAATTAAATGCAAATCAACTCATACACTTGATGTCCAAGCACACCATTAAGCTCTTTTAAACCTAGAGCCTACTTCTAACTCTCTACATCAGGGGTACCTTAGTACTATCCTGGAGGATGATAGTTATTGCACGTCGGCTGTTAGTGGCTTCATTTCTAAGTGCAGCCAGTTATGACCTCAAGAAAAAGCTGTGTGATACACAAGAGACATTGTGACCCTTTGTGGCTGGGAACCCCTTCTCTCATTCCCAACACTTCTTGGCTGTGAAAGTTCTATTGGATGCTGCCTGATTAGGCCTCCAAAGAAACCATCGAACATGCATACCGCTGCTAACCTCAACCCTGTCGCAAGTTGTTGTTCCGGACCTATCTGTGCTCTGTGGTTTCCAACATCAATATCAATTTTGGGATGTCAGGTAGGCCCCTCAGCTACGATTTTGATTTCCCTCATTTTTGCGGGAGGCCGGTTTGGGAGGTCACCATCGATCGATCTGCAGACCCACAGGCACGTCGTGTCACAGCCTTTGCTGCGAATTTGCCGCGTGTGACTGTTATTCCTCATTCTGACTCGGAGGCAGCATTGACATGCCAAATGGTCCCCAGAGTGGCGTCTGGTGACAGAATTTAATTACGCGATTAATTCCATCAGGCTTCGGAGCAGGGAGACTTGTAAAACTGGAGAAAATAACAGTGGTATGGATTCCCAAGGAGACGGGCGCCTGGTCGGAGCCAGAGCCTGAGAGTGGGGCTCGGAATCTGAAACGATGACACATTTCACTTTTATAATGAAACGCCTACAGTACTCTCAAAGTGTTGCGCAGCGCCTGGCCTTCAAATGGCTTCATTTTAATCTTATTGGTTTCAGACACTGCTGCGGTTCCGTGAACAATGAGGGATCAATTCATCACACATTGATCTGTTTGGTTAATGGTGTGCCATCTTGACCGAGGGAAATTTTTTTGTAATGAGTTTGCTGCAGTGAAATGCAAGTGCAGATCTTGGGTGCTTTATTGTTACTTAAGTTAATTGAAAAGTTTCTTATATTTCCTCATATAAATATTGTATTTACCTCAGTGGCGTAACCAGCGGGTGTGCCAAGACACATCCCTTTATGACAGCAATTAGTCCTGGCTAGTTCTCAATCATTTTCCTTTATTGACGCGTTTTCCAATTATCATAATTTGCAACTGAAGACACGGTTTCTCTCCATATGCGATCTAACAGCGATTAAATCATGGGCAAAATTCAGTACAGTTGCGGAACAAGAACAGAGAATTGAGTTGCACAAAACATCTGTTTAAAACAATTATTAGTCCTGACCGGTTCTCAGTCATTTTCATAACAGAAGGTTCACTCCAAGAGCACTCCACACTTAACAGGTGCTGCTTGTTCTCCCCGATTAGGTAAGACGACAATAATTCATCTGGACGCGTATTTGCTGTATTTAAATCAAAGTTATTCAAAATTGCATACCTGTCGACTCTCATGCAAATAGCTGGAGCCGCATGCTTTTTATTGCCTACTGAACTGCCGAAGGCCACTTTTTTTTAATATATCAACCCACACACTACCGAGAGCGAAAGTCCGCATTTCATTGGAACATGGACCAGTTCAATCAACGCGGAGCATTGGCCTATTAATAAGTAAATTATTTATTAATAAATGAAATTATTTTGCTGTACTGAATTTAGCCCATGATTTCATCATTGTTATTCTCGCATATGGGTTGGAAAAAAGTGTCTTCAGTTGCCAATTATTTTTTGGAAACAACCTTCTGTTAATAATGGAAAATGACTGAGAACTAGCCAGACTAATTGCTGTTTTAATGAAACAAGTTTTGTCAACTCCAATTGTTTGTTCTTGTTCCTTCTGAATTATGTACTGAATTTAGGTCAGGATGATTTAATCGCTTTAAAGATCGCATTGGAGAGAAACCATGTCCATTCTTCGGTTGCCAATTACGATAATTGGAAAACGCGCTAATAAAAAGAAAATGATTGAGAACTACTAATTGCAGTCAAAAAGGGACGTGTCTTAGCACCCTCGCTGGCTACGCCACTGCAGCCCTATATACCTAGACAATCACCTCCACCTTAACGAACAACAGATGCAGCTCATTAAGGTGGACATGAGAACAAGCCGCAGGGGAGGGACTGCAGGGTAAAAACCCTTACAATAAGCTCACAGGTGTGGTGTCTCAGGAATGAAAGGCTGTAACCACACAGGTGTGGTGTTTCAGGAATGAAAAGCAGCAAGCTCACAGATGCGTGCTGTTTTGCAGGAAGGATGTTCCTGGGACCCCCTCGATTGTACTTGGAGCTCCAGGAGCTGCAGCATGACCTGTCAGTGGTGGAGGACATCACTTTGCTGGTGGGCACTCTTCAGGGATCTTACCAGGTAAAAGCAGATTTGCAGTTACTGCTGACATTAAATAAAATCAGCATTTAGCTAACGCCGGTAGCCAAAGTAACTTACAGCAGATTAGATGAAAATGAGGCCTATACCATCTGGATCAATACAGGGTGTCCCAAAAGAAATTTCCAGGCCAAACCAGGCAACCTGTGAATTTATGTTTCCCCAGATCCTGAAAGGAAATCTTCTTACTTAAAAAATAGTCTTTATTTCATCAAAATCGGTCAGGCCAATCAAAAGTTATGGTATTTTTTGTGCAGCCAGGTCTCACCCTCCTTTACAGAGTATATCTGATTGGCAGTCACTGGCCTGAGTCATTTTCAGCCTGATTGCATAATTAATGTATCCATGTAGGCCTATTTATTGAGGTGGAGTTTCTTCAATAGCATTTTTCCACGTGTTTGCATTGTCAAGATGGTTGGCCAACAGTTCACAACTGAGCAGCGTGTCTTCATGGGCCTAACAAAGGAAGTGAGCTGTAAATTATAATTGTTATTGCAAATTAAGCAAAGAGAAAAAAGAACGAATGAACAAAAGAAAGAATGCGAAAAAATGTCACTTAATCACTCATAGTTGAGGGTCTGACCTCTCTGCACCAAAACTGACGTAACGTCTGATACACTTGACCGATTTTGATGAAATAAAGACAATTTTTCGTGTAAGAAGATTCCATAGGATCCAGAGAAACATACATTCTGACGATGCCATTCTGATGACAATTCTTTAGGAAACCCTGTGTAGGATGAAGGGCCTCTGTCCATGGCCAAACAGCTGCGCTGATCTTTTTGTGGCTATGATGGGGTTTGAACAACTGACCTCACATGACCCAGTGAAGTGCAGCAAACTATAGCCCACTCTAACAAGGTGGTTCCCCGTCACCCTATCACTTCCTCAATTTGCGATTATTCGTCATTTCACAAGATTAGCATTTCAGAACTTCACAGGCACCTGCACTGCAGAGTGCTGATTTCTGGGTTTCAGGGTGGAGATCACTCATTTTGGGGAACTCCAAGACCTTCTTGGAGAACCGTAATATGTGTTGCTGCTTGCCCGTTCACCTTCCTATTGCCTTGACAGTGTAAAATTGTGTGGAGGAAAGTGGGCTTATTGCTCAGTGGTTGTTGGTTTCAGCCCCAGCTGGATTGCTGCCATTACACACTGAAATTATTGCCATATGCTTGGATTGCTCACGGTGAAATGCCTCAGTGAATCACTCAGCTGTATGAAAAAGATCCCGCTTTAAAACATAATCTGTGTAAGTCGCCCCGGATAAAAGCATCTGCCAAATGCCGATGCGTAAAACTGTTTATGCGGAAGACTGCAGGCAAAAGTCGGGGAGGAGGGAATGTAAGCAGAAACTAGTAATGCGCCGTGGATGAATAACATAGGGAGATACAGAGAATAACAATCGCTCTGCCGACTGTGAACTGTGGGATGGAAGAGCTTCGGTATCTATCTGTATGGGATCATCTTCCATTATAGGGATCAAAACTTTTATATTAATATAAAAAGGCTGAGTGAGTGTCCTATAAATGTAGCAGTAAGGGGCATAGTGAATTATACTCAAACATAAAATTAAACAAACTTGGGGGAGAGAGGGGCAGAGGGAGCAGGGGGATGGGACAGAGAGGGATATAGAGAGGGAGAGAGGTTTTAGTGCCTGTTCTACCATACTGCTTGTGTTACTGCAGGCTGTTTGACTGTAGTATTGTTATTGGTTTCACTTACTTTTACTTGGGTTTTGGGCATACTGTGTTCAGTGGAAATGTTGCACGTGTCCTTCATGTGGTAGTTCTGATTCCCTGTACGCAGCACAAATTTCCCCTATAGGAACATCGAAGTTGATTTTGACCTTGTACTTCAGTATATTGTCCCTTTTACGACTGAGGTTCTGAGTGATGGTGGGAAGACCTAGACTCAGACCAACACCACAGTGTGGCACTCTTTTAGTGATTCTCGGCTACATGACTGTTTCTGCTGGGGTGTGCAGTGGGGGAACCAAAATCAGCCAGTCGGCTCTATATGCATGTGTGCGCGTGCGTGCGTCTGCATGTCTGCGTGTGCATGTGTGTGTGTGTATTTGTGTGAGAGTGTGTGTGTGAGTCCTATGTCTGTACCTGCAGAATCTGAACACGACGGTGGGGCAGGACTGGTGCTTGGCCCTACAGAGACTGATCCGGATAAAAGAAGAAGAGATCCAATGTGCCAACAAGTGCCGTCTCCGTCTGTTGGTGCCCGGCAAACCAGACAAGTGAGTTTCGGTGTGGTTTCGGTCTGGGCAGGGCTGCAGTGATAAAGATGTTCTGATTAGAGATGTGTCAGGTGGGATGTCTCCTAGTACAGCCTGTAGAGGAGCATCCACATGCTCTCCATGAGCCGCAACGTCAGCATGCTTTGAATCTCGCCTCTGAACTGCGTTGCATGTTTCTGTCCCTATCTATTTTTCCATATACTTACATTTCTCTCCATATGCTTCCTGTCACTCTATACAATTGTGTCGAGTGAACCTGGAAAGGTCCTAAAAATATTTTCAAAAAAAGAGGTACTTCAAGTGCTAGCATTAGCTGTAATGCTCATAGAAATGAGTGATGGCAACATTTGTTTAGTTTTTCTTGCATTGCGAATGGCCACACAGCGGATTGTGTGTAACAGTAGTTACAAAGGAGCATGCAGCCTGTCAATGGCTGAACAAAATGAATAGCAGTGTATATTGGGAATTAAGTGGGGGTGCAGAAACGTTTTACAATGGAAGACCACGACGTATGGCGACCCAGTTTATCAATATTGGGACCTGAACCGCAAAGTGTGACAGACCTTGTAAAAATGACATGGTTGCGCTGAATGCTATTGCAATTTCTTCCATTTTATTTACTCTTGATGCTTACTTTAGGTAATAGGTGCTATTTGGGGCTGGACAATGGAGGGGATGGAATCGGAGAAGTGTGCGATTATCAGTATCATGCTTATTGAAAAAAAAAAACAATAATATTTGCGATCAGACACAGAATTCATTCAGATTTCTTATATTACTGTATACAAAATGAATCTTTTTTTCCCTTCCTGTGTGCTGATAACACTCATTAAATAAATGAGCTGTGAAAGCATTTCAGTTGGATAATCAGTTGCTGGTGTAATTGGCTCGTTTAGTACCGAAGACTCTGCAGTACATATTGTCACACGGTGCCAGAAGATGGCTGACAGTGACAAAGGTGCGAATATGGCATGTGCAATGTCATTCCCATGATAGAATGCTGGCCTGGCTTCACGCATGGAGGGGACTCTGTAATTGGGTGGTTAGTGTCTATTAACGACAGAAGGTTAGGGAATTGATCTACTGTATCTGGATAGTGGTAAATATGCATTTTGCCAAGTATGGGAGTCACACTGACTTAACTGCTAGTCCCTCTTGGGGGAGAACAAATGTAAATTTAGACAGTATTCTCAGATTAAATTAACAATCTAGCAATTGTGAATCATATGCCTAAGTATATCCAATTAATAAGGTTCTGGGCTGAAGAGCATGCGAGTGAGGATAAGGAAGCCTGTACTCCTCCTTACAGCGCATCAGTAATGAACACAAGGTTCTGGTCTCAGTGGATCTCTTCAGGTTGAAACTTCCTCATTAATAACGTGACGGACATTTGGCACTCTGTGCCGGCTTCCACCTTATCATAGATAAGGTCAAATATTGTTTTTGTAGAGATAGAAGATTCATTGTTTCCATGCACAGATTGTGAATGATCTGATAAGTATGAGCTGAACCTGCTCAGTGTCTTTCCCTAAATGCTCACCAAGTACTCAATTCTCTCACGTAAGATACGGTGGTCAGTGGAATTGAAAGCTGCCCTCAGGTTGAGGAGCACAAGTATGGATGCATATCAGTTGTTAGACGTAGAAAATGATTGATAATTTTTACTAGGGTTGTCTCCATACTATGATGTGACCTAAATTTTGATTGATAATTTGATAAAGAACCCTTTAAGGCAGTGGTAATCAAACATTTTCTGTCATGCCCCCCTTCAGTAGCCAAAAAAAGCTGATGCCTCCCATCCCAGCAACATTGGATTTCATTTATATCTATCTTTAACAATTGGGGCAATTGAAGTTCACAAATGATTCAGGTTGGCAAAATAGCCTTTCTCAGAACAGAGCAATTTTGTCTCTTTATGAAACCCCATGAATCATATTCTTGCCCTCCTGCAGTGGCCCTGGCTCCCCAGTTTGAGAACTGCTGCTTGAAGGAGATATGGATCCACTTTGGAATCACAGGGTTACTTTCAGACATTTTATTCGGAGTGGTTATTGGTCCTCAATCAGGTGATAAAGATTGTTCATCTTCATAGAGAGAGTGGTGCTGTTAGCTGTGCACTCTACCTCTCCCTCTCGCTTTCTCTTGCTCGTTCTGTCTCTCTCACGCACACAGACAACTCACACACACACACACGCACACAGGCTGCTGCACCTTGTGCTGTGTGTACAGCTTCTACTGCAGCAGAAAGCCCCTGTCATCGTCTGGCGTACTGTATCGAAGAGAAGTCACTCTAACGCCCTCTTTTACATTGTATCCCGGCTCAATTGCTTTTACGGCTTATGTGTGATTTTGTATCCCCTCAGGTCGGGACGTCCTGTCAGCTTCATGGTGGTCTTCAACACCCCAAGCCCCCTCAGTAAGATCACTTGGGTGAACCGACTGCACCTGGCCAAGATCGCACAGAGTAAGAAGCTTTATTTACGGCATTGGTTCTGTGGGATTCGTCTCCTGTGTATTGCACGCTCGCTTTGAGTTGCTTAATTCACAGTGTAGGGTCTGGAGGATGTGCCTCCTGTGAAACGTGCACCCCTTCCGTGAGCAGGAAACTCCTGATTGGATGCGGGTTGGGATACATGTGGAACAGTTGCTGTAGCCCAACCTGGGCATATAACTGGTGGTGCACTTAATCACCACTGCCGCTGTTCCTCTGTGCTTCTCCCACCTCATCCTACAAGGGCATTCGATGCAGGAGAAGGACCGAGATTTGGAGAGAGTGAGGGAGAGAGGAAGAAAGAGAGAGAGGGAAATGCTGAAGAGATGGAGAGAGTGGGGTAGAGGGCTGAAGAGAGGGGGTGGTGGACGACTGGGGATGTTTCTCCTGCTAGGCTCCTGCAAAACAACATATGAAACATTTTCAAGGAAAATAAATTGAATAGTTTAAATGGTATTTGTTGAAATGTTTGCAAAGGTTTGTGCTGGCTGACATGCTCTTCATCAGAAAATCCTGTTACAGCTGTGTAAGAAATGGAGAGAGTATACCATTAGTACATCAGTCAAATTAATAATGAACTAATAAATAATAAAAATCAGAACAGCTGCTTGCAATCAGGTTGCAGAATTTTTTCCCTGATGTATTATAGCAATTATGTATAAAATTACAATTCTTAGGCATTCCTGAATATGCTGACTATTTGTGTACAAAAAAAAATCAATACTTCTAACCTAAGAGATTGGCTATTCTGAATGAGTAAATAAACATTGCATTTATACAGCACCTTCTCTCAGACACTCAAAGCCCAATACAGTCATGTGGGGAAATCTCATCTCTCCGCCACCAATGTGCAGCACCCACCTGGGTAATGCGACGACAGCCATTTTGTGCCAGAACGCTCACCACGTCAGCTTGAGATGGAGGGGAAATGGACAAATTGCATAGCCAATTAGATCAGAGGATGATTAGGTGGTAGGTTGAAAAAGCCAGGTTGGGTTTACATTTAATGGACAAGCATTGTTGAAACTAAATACTTATTGTTTCATGGTTAAGGTGTTCTTCCCCTGTCTAAAAAGGCATTCAACCATGTTCTTGGTCTTCATAGAGTTTGATATACTGGGCTTTCTATGATATTAGATTAAAACAGCAGGCGCCAATAGGCTGTGTTCTATATTTTTTATTAGCTGCTCTGAAGTTTGAATGGTTAAAGATTTCAACATGTTTTTTTCTAAACTATTCGGAAGACCGTGACACCATGCAAATAGACTCCAATATGGCACAACCCTGATTTCTGTCTCAACAAAACACCCCTCTGCTTTAGTCTCCGGAAAGACAGTGGTATAACTCATCTGCAGCACATCCTCCAAAGTGACTCATTCATTACATTTCAGGATCTGACCCAAAGGTATAACATCGGAAACAATCAGTATTTTCAATATCTCCAGTTAAAATCTATCCTTAAATCAAAAATTAAACTGAAAGATAATGAATTACTGCCTCCTCCAATAACAGAAGAAATAAAAAAAAATGACTAACCCCAAAAAAAGGCTATCTAAATTATACAAACTGATATTTAACTCAAATTCATCAATATCCCTTCCCATCCAAGCCTGGGAAAAAGACTTATCTCTCTCCCCCGACTTAAACTTCTGGGCCCAGATATGTAAGAACACTTTCACAATGACCAAAAATACTAACTTACAATTAATACAGTATAAAGTAATTCACAGAACACACATCACTCAGCACAAGCTGTTTAAAATGGGATTTGTAGAGTCAGACACATGCTCACAATGCTCAATGAACACCCCAGATGATTATTTCCACTCCACTTGGCACTGCCCACTAACCTATAACTTCTGGAAGTAAGTCACTGACAGAATATCACTTATTATGGGCTGTAGTTTCCCACTCTCCCCATCGGTTTGTCTGCTCGGATACCTCTCAGAAATCAACCCACCAGTTCAAAATACAAAACCCGTACTCATTGCTCTTGCTGTCGCCAAGAAGACTCTTCTAAACTGGAAAACAAGGAAAAAAATAAACATAACACAATGGTTAAATCTTCTCAAAGACCACATTTCCATGGAAATTACATCTCATGAGCAGCAATCTTCATCCCTTGAAAAAATGTGGGCACCTTTTATAAAATCTTTAATCCTGCCTGTGAACTAATCCCATTTCCTCATATTAATGTGCATATACACCATCCCCTGAAATATTCAAATTCAGTTTTATCCTGTATAATACCTGTACATCGTCATTCTTTGCTTTCTGTTATGTTTTCAAATTTTTTGTGTGGTACTGCACAGTATATTGTTACTATTATTGTGATTGTTTTGACTGGCATCTTTCAGACCATATTGTTTCCCATTGATACCTGTCTCACTTCCATTGACTGGTTTTTTTTCTTTCTCTTTTCTGCTGTATTGTTCTCTTTTCCTCTTTCTCTCACAGTACTTTTACTTGCACGTCCCCCTGTCTGTCTGGTAGTCTGTCCTCTATTTATGCACGTGTTCATTTTTTTTTTTTCTGTTGTTGTTTGTTTTTGTTTGGCCCCCTTGATTGGGTTAATCCTTTATTTTCTGTATAATAAATAAAGGTGACCTCCCATGGGGGGGCGGCGGGAACGAAAAAAAGAAAGGAAAAAAAACTATTTGGAATACATGGATGTGTTCCATATTCGTGTCATTTCCTCCATTCCTGCTGTTGCTTTTCAACAAAAAAAACCTCCAGACTTTGAATTTGAGTTTTGATTTTTGAGTTTTAGGCATTCGCTTTGCAGAAGTGGATGAAAATAAGTATAGGTAACTGCACTTAGCAGGAATATAATTGTTTGGTGCAGTTCTTCAGTTTTAAAAAATCTTTGAGTCATATGGATGATGCTTATATTTTTTGAGATACACTTTGGTAACAGTAGCCAAAGAGGCGGAATTTTGCCCATTTTTCTCCCTCGAGTGCATGAGGTTAACCAGTTTAATACTAAATATTTTATAATTCAGTCAACAATAATGGCTCTGTTTCTTTAGCTTTCAGTGGAAAATCAGTGCATCTCTATTAAAAATAAAAATTGTCAGCATGAGATTGAAGCCTGAAGTTTTATTTTTGAGCACAAACAGCCTGGCATGGGGTCTCTGCAGTAAGTGTGGGAATGAGGCATATACCTGTATCTCAGTATGCGAGTCTGTGATAAGGGAGGTAGTGACTGAATCCACCTGACTGTGATTGGGTCAGTCAGGGGTTCTGACCTCATCTTCCTCCCTCATGCCTCAATGACATCCTAATTAAATTATGGCTCCGCATTACTACCCTTATTTCAGCAGAGCATAATTATGCTCAGAGAAGCTGCTGACATCATATCATGGCTGGCATGGTCTTGCCGTAGGACTCCCCTCCCCTGCACAGTGCAGATGTGCATTTATCCATCCTCGTTCTGTATTTAACTAGCCTTGTGTGCAACTACCAAAGTGACATATTTCTTCTTAAAAATGGCTGTTTGCTTGCTGTGGTTTATGATGTATACAGTTAATTCTTAAATCCTTACTGAGTTTTTTTCTTCTGTGGAATATAAATAAATGAAGTTCCTATCGGATGAACAGATGGCGTGTGATATTGGATAAGCATACATAAAGTTGGGATATGGCTTTGAAGTTAGGCACACGTTCCCCTGTAGAGGGGGCTGTCTATGTTCGTATTGACCTGATTGGGGGGGCACATTTTTCTGGCCGCATAGTGCCCTCTTTCCAACAAATAATTTTTCACCTCATTATTCCTTTACTTGCATTTTCCCTTGCTGCTGGTCTCTCCCATTTAACAAAGCTTGGAAATAAACTAAAATGAGAGGGAAAAAGGCATGTGAAGATGGGGGCATGGTATTGCCCTGTGGATTCAGGTGGAAGCCCGGGGGCAGCCTGGTGATTTCGGTGTTTGACTGGGCCTCAAGCAGCTGATGGTTGAAGCCCAAGTGTAGCCAGAAAGAGATCAGTGCAGTGACCCATGTTGCTCCAGTGGGGATCAGCACCTGCTTCAAAATGAGACTAAAACGGCTGTAAGGACAGACATTTTGTGCAGGGCACTGAAAACCGTACCGAATGAACATGTCTGCTCTCAACTGTGAGTGCATCAGTATTCTTTAGGAATGTTGAGTGAACTGTCGTGTGGCTCAGTCCATCTGAATCAGTATGCCAGCCTTGCTTTGAGCTCATTCCTACTTCGAAGGTCACCAAGAGCGGCCTTGAATTTACATCCATGTGCAGTGCTGCATTATGGAGAATAAGAATGGGGTGGGTGGGGATGTTTCTTTAATCAGTGTTTGTTTGGTTCTGTTTAGACTTAGGGTGCCGTCACCTGTGTGTACACACACTCCTCATCATGCCCCCTGCCTCTGACGTGACCCTACTTTTGAGGCTGGACCTGGGGGGGTCCGAGGTGCACGTGTCACTGAACAGCTGTGCTGCTTTCGCCTCCTGGACCTGAAGTGACCGCCAGCTTTATTTTTCATCATTAGTGCATTCAGTGACTGCATGCAGCTACCAATGCCTCTAAATGTCCAACATTATCCTCCAAAGGGACTCCGTTTTTTCCATTTTTGTGCCCATATTCTTCTTGACAATTACAGGTTTAGCAATTCCGGGGTTTAATTTTTGCCAATTCGGCAAAGTATCCTACAATCCAGCCAATGGGGATAAGTACTAACGCTAAAATAAACATCCATGTAATTATATTGGCATTATATTAAAACTTAATGGGACAATTGCTTTCCGACGTAATTCAGTAGATTTGATATATTTTTAAGAACCTGAGAGGGATAGCATTTCCATAGGTGTTACAATTCAGGACCAGCCAACTAAGCCCAAGAAGGGATTGTTTTCTTTATGAAAACATTGAGTTTAAAACAGGCGCCATGTTGGTGTCGTGGGCAACGCTGTCACTCCAAAGAATAAAGTTTCTGGGTTCGAATCTCGCCCTGAGCCTTTCCGCGGGGAGTTTACATGCTCTCCCTGTATTCATGGTTCTTGTGTCTGTGGCCTGTGTGTGTGTAAGTGGGTGTGTGTATGTGTATGTGTGCGCTTTGGTGTGTATGTCCTGCAATGGATTGTTAAATATCCAAGATGCTGCGTGTACTACCTCTGAACAAATTAATAATAAATTAACGATAGGCTCCCCCCCTCCCCACTGTACTCTTGGATCTTCATCAGGAATAAGCCAATTAGTTAATGGTTGGAGGGAGGGATGGATGGACGGGTGGATAACCCAAAAACTTTGAAGAGGCTGGTTTTCAAATGTTTTCTAGAGACAATGAGCGTTATCTACCTTCTCAGCTGGATGAGGAATATTGCTCTGCCTTCTTCCAGATGAATGGAACTGTATAATAGAAAATATGAGGCAATTATTGCAGCTGGAGGGATCTAATTTTAACTGGACTGGGAGGCTGGGAAGATATAATGTTATACCTGACCAGCAAAGCGCAATATTTTATTTTAATTACTGTGAAGAAGTTCTGCAATAGGGAACAGTGTTAGGCATCAGTGTTTCATCTTGTATTTGAATGCTCAAAGAGCATACATTGTTTTTAATTTTCCTTCTCTATTAATTTGCTGAGAATCATCCTGAGGCTGTTTAAATAATGTATTTGCCTCAGCTGGAATAAAAGCATTAAGGAAGGTGAAGATGGTGTAGCTCTACAGAAATATTCTTTCATTGCTACCTGCTGAGGTTGGAATTGTAGATTCCACTGCTTTGATATATAAGGTAAAGATTTCTTTGACCTGTTTTATTCTGGAGCATAGAGAAGCAGCCTGAGGTTAGCATCGATGTCCATCAACCAAACCAAACCGACAGACTAGGAGCTCATTGATGGTGTCGAAGACTGAGAGGAGATGAAGTGAAAAAAGGAAAGATCAAATTTCTGAATTTAATGGGCTTTTCATTAAAGTTTGGAATGATGAAAATACCTTCTGTTCAAAAATGTAATCGGTTAAAAAAATATTTAAATTCGAGACAGAATCAAGAAAATCAGCATTGGACTCATCTTGTTGATTACAGTCTGTCTGAAAAATATTATTCTTCAATGATGCATAGTCGCATAAGAAGCCCAACTGCCCCAAAGACCATTAAGTATAACCTCTAAAGTCTGTATTCTCTCAGCAAGAGCATTTCCCTGGTGAACACTATCAGTCTTGCTCTCCTGACATCTAATGAGTCACTTGATTTCTGCAAGTCTTATTCAAAATATGTGTCTAGAACTCTGGCTGTCTCAATCCCTCAGTAATGACAAACGGCAACTGAAGGCATAGATGCTGTAGCACTAGTAACACAGCTTTGCTTGAAGCAGTTCCTAACGGCAGTCACTGTACATAGAGCAGTGAGAAAACCTCAGTGTGTTCTGTATTTGGGACCCTCTGGCTGATTTGATTAATAGAGTGTCTAAGAGTAATTAAATCCCTCACTGGTCAAACAGAGAATTTTCTTAATTTCAGGAGTGTGTGGCATCAGTGCCATCAGAACTAGAAAAATCTGTCCTGTGGTCATGAAAGTGGCTACTTACTGTCATTGCCCTTTTATTATTTTGTCGGACTGCCAGGGGTTGGTAGAGCAATTCATTCTGACAGGAAAAAAAATTGTCATGATTGTCATGACATCTTTTCTCTGTTAATGCAATTAATATGCTTACCAGGGATGTTAACTTGTCTTTTATCTTCTGGAAGAAGTCATCGACAGATTCTTGATTTATGAATTTATTGAAATGGTGAAGTCGCTAAGAGAGTCATTGCCCTGATTTATACTGTAGATGCTGAGGAAATCATGTAGATGGGATAGAATTTTCTGTCTGTGGGCTCAACTTAGCGACTCGACAGCAAGGGGGTATAAAGCCACCCTTGTTCAAACCACCTAAACTTGATCTTTTGCGCAGGTAAAACTAATAAGTGAACTCAGCTGTCTGCACTCATGGGCGAGACTCCAGAACTTGTCACTTTAGCTGTGGGTTTTCACACCATCCCCCATGTCTGTTATCAGGACAGGAAAATGTGGGTTTTCTAACCATCCATCGAGTCTGTCTCCAGGAGAGGAAAGCAAGGGTTTTCTATCTGTCTCTTGTGTCTGTATTCAGGAGAGAATAATGTGGGTTTACTAGCTGTCCCCTGTGTCTGTATTCAGGAGAGGAAAACATGGATTCACTTCCCATCTCCCATGTCTGTGTTCAGGAGAGGAAAACATGCCTGGCTGGTACTGCGCAGAGGATGATGGGAAGACAAAGCCACCGTTCTGGTGTCCTCTGCTGGCTTGCCGTGTGCCGGTTTTTTCCACGAAGACGCAGGAGCAGAAGGTGAGCATCAGTTTATCTGTCTCATTGTGAGCATCGCTGTGTCTCTTGTGCTGCAGATGACAGAGGGCCTCATTTACAAGACCTTGAGAATCTTTTTAGCCCATGCAAAAATCAATAATGTGACCAGTGATTGGTCACTGTATTTGTATTGTGCTGGTCATTATTATTTGTCATTAGTTTTGTGCTTGGTGAGAGGTTTTGTAGGAGCTGAAGGTCTTCATAATCACATTTTATGTAATGTGAATGACGAGTTTCTGGGATCTCTTGTGTCGGTTTTTCTGAAACTGGCCTGGAAAGAAAAACATCTTGGAGAAAAGCTTCATCTACAATACTTTTGGTTTTTTGTGATGGTATAAATGGCTTTAAGGGCTGTGCAATTACCTCTTTTCCCTAAATGATCAGATGAGGAGTGTGACCACCAGTTGTATCTTTAATTTATATTTTTGTGAGAAGACCGACAAATCTGCTTTCTTATCATGTCACTCTCTGCTGAGTGAAATTCATAACGAGGTGTTGATTACTGAAAAAATTGTGGAGGACCATGTGGGATTGACAGCTAAATTCCCACTCGCTCCCGGGGTTCACAGCTGGCTGACTCAGTTGTCAAAGCGTTTAAGTGTGAGGAGATCGTTGCAGGTCAAAGAGATAGTGCTTTCTGTCATGTCATCTTAAAGGCCATCCAGTCCTGCTGATGTGTTAAAATGAAGGGTCAGGGGACGGAGGGTTGTGGTCTAAGTGTTAACACTCACTGTCGGTTACTGTGAGACTCCAGGACATCAGTGCTAGACTGTGACCTGTTGGGGCTCAAATAGCCTGATTCAATGTCTTTGACACTGGGCTGATTTGGTATTGGATGCCAGTATTTTTATAAATATCAACTCAGAGCATTTATATCTTTCTATTTATTGGTCACATGTTGTCTTACAAAGCTAGGAAAGCAAGGATTAAGTCAAGCCTGATGTTGCTTCACACATGAAAGAATTATCCTGGTCTCTTACACACGGTGAGTTAATGAGGATAAAAGAAAGGTTGAGTGGGACGGTTTGTGAGTCGACTCGCTGGAAGGAACCACCAATTAGACAGAAAATCTGGTGAGGCAGTGCTTTAACATGCCCTTTGTGTAAATCGGAGGCTTGGAAGGTTGTCTTTTTAGGCAGTGGAGAGATTATCATAATGGGAGCTCCAGTGAATGTTGTGGAGCAGTGTTGTTGTAAAATCCCGCTCCTGAATATGCCACCTGCAATGCGGCTGTTCCTTTGGCAGGATTTTCCAAAAGCGCGGAAGAGCTAATGTTCTGCTTTTGATAATAGAATGAAAGAAGGAGCAGAGTTAATTGTATTATAAGCAGATGTTTAACGCGACCAGTGCTTGTCTTCTGTAAAATAATAAGGCTCACAATGTAAATAAAATAGATGTTTTTTAATTTTTGGTTTTTGTTTCCAAGCAATCATTTTCAGACAGAACTCATTTTTAAAAACATTCAAATTTGCTTAACGGACTCAAGAATTTAATAACTGTGGCCAAATGCCAAGCTGTCAAGTGCGATCTTCATAAACCTTCCACATATTGATTCGAAGGCCTGTGTTCATATATTGAATTCACAATGAAGTCCATAGGTATTTGGAGCATGACACAATATTTAAGGCCAGTTAATCTTGCACTGTTTTCACAATATGGATGTGTAAATGCCCCTATAGTGTGCGAGAATTACAGCCCTTTTATGAAGGTGTCGCTGTCCACATATTTACGCACCCCACTGTATGTATGGTGGCTTCACACTGGAATTACCCTCCGGTGCGCACACTTTGTGTTCTGAATGGCTGGTCATAACTGTGCCCTGTGAGCACAGTTCGCCAGTCAGCTCTGTGGAAGGCCCATGGGGCGCTGTGAGCACTCTGTCACGATGGGGTCTCTTCTGTGTGGCAGGGTGCTGTGAGAGATTATGGCTCTCATAAATCTTTCACAGACATGTTTGTATTGCACATTAAGCCAAATAACTGCTGGGGTCTGTGTGTGCAGTCAGTCACTTGCTTGCGTAAACCATTCAAAAGTGTCCGCCATCCAAACAGCGACATTGCGCGCCCTTCGGGAGCCACTGGTAATGCTCGGGGTGACTGAATCTCCACACGCCTGTTCTTTCCCTCCTTGTGTGCATGTGCCTCTGTACACGCTATCCGTCTGGCGCGGATATCACACGGGCGCTGCAGAAATCATTCATGAAGTGTGTTTCTTTTTCATATTCCCTGAGTTGAATACTAAACAGATCATGAAACTCGTATCAAAGGGCTTTCTAAGTCTCATAGTGATTTCACCACCATCTCTTGAATCTGATGGGAGATTTATTCGGTTTTCTTTACTTTTTTAAAGATCCTTTCTCACAGCGCGATTATTAGTAACTTCCTGATTTTATTTAATTACCATAGTTATTAACATCCTGAATTTAGATGGTTGATTAGTCATTGGCTTGCTCCTAATCCAAGGTCAGTAGAGCTGACTTGCGCACTCACACGTGGACACACATGGGTTTGCTGCAGTTTTACATGCTGTTTCTGGCATTTTGAGAGCTCTGGCATAAAATATAGTCTGATTGATAGAAAGGCATCAAAAGTAGGAAGGGGTGATAATTCTTCTTTGAAGCACTGGAAAGAATTATCCTTTGACTCTGACTGCTCACTCACCTGCCTCGCTTATGAGGGAGTTTTTGGTTAAATGCAGTGTCGTTGGCTGATTCTTCTGGAGGCCGAACAGTGCATAAACAATAGTATCTTCGAATATATAACTTGGGCCCGAGGTTATAGAATTTGTTAGAGTACGATTTTGTGCACAACTCAGCTTTCATACTGAACTCCAGACTCAGACTGACAATGCCGAGGTTATAAAACTTTTTGAGCTCATTTTTCTACTCAGCTTGAGCATAAAATCTTAGCATGGCATAAAATCTTAGCATAGCACCCCAACTCAGGCAATTTTTATCATGAGTGGTAGACGAAGCAGATTCATTGGCCCTTTTGAAGCCCCAGTGGTGCCTCTGGGTGTCAGGTGCATGCTGGGAGATGTAGTTTATGGTGTTAGTTGTAAAATGGTAAATGGACTGCATTTATATAGCACTTTCTAGTCACATGACATGACCCCAAAGTGCTTTACAGTATGCCTCTCATTCACCCTGATGGCAGAAGCTGCCATGCAAGGCGCCAGCCTGCACATCAGGAGCAGTGTGGGGTTCAGTGTCTTGCTCAAGGACACTTCGACACGTTCTCTGGAGGAGCAGGGGATGGAACAAGTAACCTTCTGATTCCTAGACCACCTGCTCTACCTCCTGAGCCATGCCACACAGTTAGGGTGTTTTTGCAGCATGGTCAGAGTAAATTCCTGTAAAAAAAATGGACAGCTGTCAAATTGGAAGATGTAAACAGATGTCACCACGTGCTTGACACTGAAATATCCGTATTTGCTGAAGAGTTCTGAAATGCCACTCTCGAGTTCACTCAAAAGGCGCAGGATCAGCACTGGGTTGTGCTCAGCGGTGTTTGAGCTCAAAAGGCTTTATAACCTTGGACTGTGAGTAAAACCCTGTGGAGTATGATCTCAGAGATTTGAGGTTGACTCTGGGCTGTGACGAAGTAAGTTTTGAAACCTTGGACACTTTAATTATGAAAGTTGGCCATGTTAGTTGCGCATCCAAGAAATGATGCAAGATGAGAAGTTTAAAAGTAGGTCAGTACTGAGGATTTCCGAATCATCTTGGCAGTCATCATTTATTCATTTATTGATTTAGTTTGGACAGTTAAACAAAAATGAATATTTATTCTTTTATATCTTCCAAGAGAGAAATCTATTGAGATTGTTTCCATTTTTCAGGGGAGAATCTTGAAACCTACCATGCAGTGCATAAGTATTTGGACAACGATGCTTTTCTGTAGAGCTGTGTTTGTTATATTGTTCACCTCTGGCGGATGTAGAAACTCTCGGTTTGGTTGTATGCACTTTAATTTAATCAGGACTTGTCACAGACTTTAATTGGGCCTGTGGGAGAGGTTAATGGTGGAACAAGATGACCAGCAGGGGGCAGCACATCTCCTCATAAAGGCTGGGGTACTTAAGGGAGGTTAAGATGAATGGCAGTGGAGGATCTGTTTGCTGGTCCTTTTACTGACCCGCTAATAAGGGGTGGGAATAGTGTATCCCTGGTACACTAGGCTGGAACGAGCAGCGCACCCAGATCAGTTTCACAGCACATTTTGGGATTAGGCTAATATCTCAGTTGCTCAAAGGCTTTGGCTGCCTGGGTCCAAGGGCTGCCATGATGGCCTTCCAGTGAGATGATTAAGCTGGTGGAGCAGTGTGGGATTAATTGTGCCAGTGCAATGTGGCGCCTTGGAGAGAAAGGCAATGCTCCAGTGTGAGCAGTCAGTAAGGCATTCTGGAAGGAGATATGAATGTAGTCTTCGATGACTCACCTGTATCTGCTGACAAATAACCTAAAACTGTTATATATATATGCAACTGGAATGTTCAGCAATGTCCAATCAGATGTGTTTAATAAGAAGCAGTTTGCATATTTGTGAGAAGACCAGCTCGTTTTTTTTTTTTTTTTTGTCTGTTTGTTTCTTGTTTCTTTGATGCTGACACTATCATTCACTTGACATGCATGTACATGGCCTCACCTTAAAATTGAGGTCCTCCGACCTCGACAATACTTGAGTGCATTTTAGTCCACATGGAGTGAATTGAGCAGGAATGACAGCCCTTTAACACTGAGTCACCGTGCATGCACTTACGGACCTAGCCATAGAAACAGCTCTTCATCACATACAAATGAACAGCATGGAGTTGGCATGCCAGTAGTCGCTTTGTAGAGCTCCACAGTATTCCCCTCAGCCTGATGTGGGCCTATTTATCCACACTTCTCTTGGCCAGTTCCTGCATCCTTGCCTTTTTAGCTTAGGAAGGGAAAACCTTGGAAGCTAAGGCTGGATCGATTAAAGAGATGTTTATTACTCATGGCCCATTATTTCCCTTCTGTGCTAATTACCTTACAAACCACTTTAAAGGCTGCAGCTGACTTTGCCTGGGTTTTTTCCCATTAGTTCTGGAGTATTGCAAGGCCCTTTATGCCAGTGGCATAGCCATAACGTAAAATTAGGTAGGCACAGAACATCCTATTACAATAATTATTAGTCCTGACTTTTTCTTAATCATTTTCTTTTATTGACACCTTTTTCGATGATAAGAATTTTCCATTTGGCAGTTGAAGACACAGCTTCTCTCTTTACACAATCTATGGGTGACTAAATGATAGAGTAATTCAGTAAAAAAAAAATAATAATAATTAAGTGGAAGACAAGGATTTGAAACACCTTCACAGGATTTTGAATAAGGCTGATTGAAATGTTCCAAATGAATGGTTATCGTCTTACCTTAATGAGGAGAACTAGCAATACCTGATAGTCTGAAGTGTTCTCGTAGTTAATAAATTGTTAATAAATAAAAATGGAGGAGAACTAGTCTGGACTAATAACTGTTATGAAAGGAGGTTCCGTGCCTACCCAATTTACAGTTCTGGCTATGCCACTGGTTTATGCAGATGCCAAATCATGCCAATCCTTGCCTTTGTATGCATGACAACTAATTACAGTTTTATAACTCAGGATTTGAGCATTACGGAGACTGGGGAAATGATTTCAATTAAGCAAGACACTAATTCGACTTTTAAACAAAATTTTGTTAATTTTCATAATTTTGGGGGAAAAAGTGCTGCAAATGCAAAAAAAAAACTTCATGAAAATTCAACATTGAAGTTGTTTTGCAGTTAAATGCGAGAAACTAAAACAGTAGTTTTTTAGGAGGTAGAAAAATACATTTACAGCATCACAAACTCATTGAGCAGAAGTGTGCTTCATCTGAGGGCAGTACTACTGACTATCTGTGAACCCAAATATAGGCTTTCCCCCAACTGGCAAAACAGCTGAAAATGGAGACTTTCTTTGGTATGAATTGTAAACAATAAAACATCTTACTACCGAGCAACTATTGGTACAAACCTGGTACAAATGTTTATTTTATTTTTTTTATATTATATTATGTTATTATTATTTTTTTTTTTTAAATCTTTTTCACAGATGAGGGGGGCTCATATAGAACCTGTCCATTTGGTCTCCAGACAAAGCGGAAAACTAACAAAGTTATTCAGCCATAGAAACTGAATAAAATCCTCCCTTGTGATGTAATTCAGTCCCCAAAATTAAACATTTTGCAAAATTATTCTCACAAAATCCCTTTCATCAATACGCACCAAAAAAATCATTCTCTTTTCTACATCATGCTATACTCCAAATTATATTATCCTTTAAATCCATTGTATTGGCCTGACTTTTTACAAATGTCACTATTTCCAACCAACCCACTAGCAAATAAACATTCATTTTAGACATAAAACAAGTTAGTATTTTAGTATTGCTCTGTGTAACTTTTGTCAAGTTGGATACCTGGGAAAATGTTCTATTCTAGCAAAAGCTAAGAATTGTCTTTTATAATTGTAGAGAACATACAAATGTGCATCTTATTCTCGTGGAAATAATCAATAAAGATGGGAAATTTAACTACAGAATGTGTAGCTAAATGAGGAAATTGCAAAGAGATAAGGCTATTTTCCCTAAATGACCTCTTCTGCATTCTATTATCCGCGCATAGTAACACGTTGGAAAAAAAGCACAAAATGAGGTCTCTTTTCATGTTTGATTATGACCCTTCAAAATGAGATTTTTATGGAAGCCATATACCATTTGAAAGCAAATTTAATCTCCTACTGGATTAAATAACTTTGACTCTTACCAAAGTTGTGAGAAAGATTTAAAATGGTCAAGAGTTGTAAAGAGAGAGAATGTTTGGACTCTGTTCTACTTTTTACTTCATGACTTTTTCTGGGGGGCTCAGAAAAGATGGAAAAAATGAATGCCAGATTTTGATGGGACCTCTTTATGCTTTAGCAGTGGTAACATTGTGTATTTATATTAATATGAAATAGGAGATTTTGAAGGTTAACCTGCAACTCAAGCATTTACTTTGTAAACTTAGTTTTCCCTATGCAGTGTTTCTCTACTGTTTTCACACTTATCTGGGTATGTATGATTATGTTTTTTCCATGAGTTGAGAAAATTTTTTCGTGATCAATAAACGCTGCTCAGCCATAAGATTATGACCGCAGACAGGTGCAGTGAATAACATTGATTATCTTATTACAATGGCACCTTTCTGTGTGTGTGTGGGGGGGGATACATTAGACAGCAAGTGAATACTTCATCTCTGAAGTTGATGTGTTGGAAGCAGGAAAAATGGGCGAGCGTAAGGACGTAAGCAACTTTGACAAGGGCCAAATTGTGATGGATATAGACGAATGGGTCAAAGCATCTCTGAAACTGAAGCTCTTGTGGGGTGTTCCTGGTCTGCAGTTGTCAGTACTGATGAAAAGTGGTCCAAGGAAGGAATACAGTGAACTTGCAACAGGTTCATGGGTGGCCAAGGCTCATTGATGCACATGGGGAGCGAAGACTGGCCTATGTGGACCAATACAACAGAAGAGCTATTGAGGCTAAAATTTCTGAACAAGTTCATGCTGCTTCCCATTGAAAGGTGTCAGAAGACATAGTGCATCACAGTTTGTTGTACATGGGGCTGTGGAGCTGCAGACTGGTCACAGTGTCCATGCTAACCCCTGTCCACCGCTAAAGTGCCTACAATGGGCGAGTGAGCATCAGAACTGGACTGCAGAGCAAAGAAAGAAGGTGGCCTGTGTGATGAATCATGTTTCCTTTTACATCATTTGGATGGCCAGGTGCGTATGGGTCGCTTTCCTGGGAAAAGTTGGCACCAGGATGCACTATGGGAAGATGGCAAGCCAGCGCAGGCAGTATGATGCTTTGGGCAATGTTCTGCCGGGAAACCTTGGGTCCTGCCTTTCATATGGGAGTTAATTTGACATGTACCACCTACCTAAGCATTGTTGCAGCCGAAGTACACCCCTTAATAGAAACAGTATTCCCTTATGGCAGTAGCCTCTTTCAGCAGGATAGCGTGCCCTGCCACATTGCAAAAATAGTTCAGGAATGGTTTGAGGGACACAACAACGAGTTCAAGGTGTTAATTTGGCCTCCAAATTTCCCAGATCTCAATGCAATCAAGCATCTGTGGGATGTACTGAACATGCAAGTCTGACTTGTGGAGGCCCCACCTCGCAACTTGCAGGACATAAAGGATCTGCTGCAAACATCTTGGCGCCAGATACCACAGCACACATCAGAAGTCTTGGCTGGTCAGAGTGGCGTCAAAAGGGGTATCTACACAATATAAGGCTGGTGGTCATAGTGCTTTGGCTGATCGATGTGGCAGGCAGGTATTTGATCAGCTTTAATGTGGAGATATGATTCATGCAACGTCTGTACCAGTTTCAGTCTTAAGAACTCCCATCTTTTGAATACAATATACGATTTGGTATTCCCCTGGAAATTACAATTACAGCATCATTTAAGACGCCTGGGTTACTGCTCATCTGTGGAAAGGACTTAATTTAATTTAGGTGGCAGAACAGCAGAGTGGAGTGCAGGGTAAAGGGTTCAATCAGTGTTACTGAACAAAATGCCTCGTTACACAGTGTTTACACAGGTTTTATTTTGGGGTGTAAACATTCAAAGTAGAGGAATTACTGCCCTTGAAAATTGTATCATTCACTAAATACTTACTATTGTTGCTGCACAGGATCCCGCGGTGTGGCTAGCTGCTTGGGGGATCAAGCTGGTGCGGAAGCACATGCGGCTTCTCCGGGAAGAATATTTAAGAGGGTTATTGCGGAAGAGAGACTGCTGCATGCATCTGTTTCCTGGAGTGACAGGGTGGGGCGCCGGGACTGGGTTGTAGAGTGAGGAAGAGGAACAGAGGATAGTGAAGCTGCCATTTCAGACCCGAGACAGACTCACACACTCATTCAGTCATTGGTGCTGTCCATCTCTGGGACATGACATGGATTTCTGGTGAAAGTGTGCCAGCAGCAGGGAGGAGCAGTATGTTGTGATGTCATGAAGGGGACGTTCTACCTGCGGCGAGATGTGTTAGTGTTTCAGCAGTGACTCAATTTTAAAGGATTATATCTTCTAATCTGTTCAGTGCGTAAGGATATAATCAGTAAAATTAAAGTAATTTGTCTGTACTGTTTGCATGCCATTTGTTTTCACCCTGCTGCATGAAATGTTTAGGGATAACAGACAAAACTGTTACTGTCTAGATAACTACTGAGCCTGACTATATCTGAGAGTGAGCTGGCCTCGGCAATGTCAGAAGGTTAATGTTGATTTGCTGTGGCATAATTTTATTAAGGTGTTAAGGATGATGGCTAATGAGGAAGCTATGAAATTTTTTGTGTAATTTCCCATTAGCTGTGACCAATGTTCTTTTTTATTGGATATTAGTTGAGTAATAGTTGAGAAAGTAAGCAATTTTATGTGCTTAGTACCCATTCGCATCTCAGGGGAGATTATAGGTTTTTGTCTTTTCCATTAATGTACCTGGAAATTAAATTTTACTGCAGCACTCTGGGTTAAGGGCCTTTCCAGTGGGTAAAATGAAAGGATCTGTCAAGGGAATCTTAACCTGAAACAGCCTGGTTTCAAGCCTGTTTCCTTATGCAGTTCCCACGAAGGCTTCAACTTGTATCAGCAAGCATTGTAATAAGCCAGAGCACCAAGCAAATGGGAAGGAAATAATGATTGCTGGAGAATTGTTGATGGCCACAAATAGTGTTATTGTTTGTGGTTAATTGAAATTAAAAACAGTTTTTTGAGCTGTTGATGGATTACATCTCTGATTGTGTTGATCTTGAGACATGAAATTCCCCCAAAAACATTAACTTGAGGAGCTTTCATCTTTAAGTTCCCTTTTTGCTACAGTTCACACCTCTAATCAGTAGAGGGCAATGTGTCCTTTAAGTTTGAATTTTAAGGCTGCTAGGATTCATTCCCCTGCCCATTTGCGCAGCTAGGTCATTTGTTGAGGCTGATCTGTCCATCTGACAGTTACGTGCTAATTGGTGAGGGTTTTCATCCTTAATGTGTTCCTGCATGTGAAACACGGGGACTATGCACCGGCAATTATCAGCGGCAGACTAAAGGACAGAAAAGTGTCAGAATTACCTCTATTCTGTATGTTCTGCTCACATACAACTATCATTAGAAGCCAATGCTGCATAAACATAACAAACTTTGGCAGAATTTTAACTGCACTGTATTATGCTGCCAGCCCAGTTCAATCTGTGGCGATACGACCATTTCAAATAAAAAACAAAATTAGATTCAGATGAGCCTTCTCTCAGTTTCCCTTGCCCTCTCTCTTGCTGCTACACTCCCTTCCTCTTGGCCTTCTTTGTTAATTACTGTGTCACTCATTAGTCTGCTTTTATCAACAAGCTGGACTGTGGTGAGAATCCACTACAGACAATTCTTGCATGATAAAAGCCTTGGTTGTTACATTATCATTCCTTGTTTTTCTCAAAAAAAAAAAAAAAAAAGATATCAAATGATTACTGACAGGATAGTAGGACTGTGTGCCACATTATCAGCTGCAGAGGTGTCAACGTCTGTTCCTGGAGGGCAGCAGTGTCTGCTGGTTTTCAGCGTGTTCCTACATGGTTGATTTATTTAAGTCACTGCTTGGCTATGAAACATCCCCACACCTTGTGCTCTTGGCCTTAATTGGCTGCTGATTGAAAGGTGATTTTAAATAGCTGTGGATATTGTGATACTCTAAGACTGGAGTTTGGCACCCTTGTTGCACAGGGTCAAAATAGAGACATTCTGGGGTGTGAACCTGAAATCACAGATGCTAACTTACATAGTTGGGCCCATTGACCATGAATGGATGAACTATGTAAGTTGCCAACTTAGTTAGCAACTACGCTTTTGGGAAACGCACCCCTGGATGGAGGTGAGAGTTGAAGTGGGTTGAGAGTTGAACCAGGTCTGTTATTGAAAGACATTTGCTGCTAACATGTTTTTTGGGCATTATTGTGGAGTGCTGTTCTCTCATTCTTGTCCTGGCTGGAGCGAGAGAAACCTTGAGTTTGTGAGCAGGTGCTCCCCACATATGCTGTGTCTGACAGCAGGTGTCTCGCTGCAGGTGCAGTGAGGTTCGTAATTCTGTGGATGGTGACGCAGTTTTTATAGGCTGAAATTCCTTCACAGGTTTTTGTCCCATGGATGTCCTAAAATTAAAATTGATCTCCCTACCTCGGCAGTATATGAGACAATTTACATGTGCACATGTTTTGCTGGTGCAAACTAAAGCTGACTGTCTATGCTATAGTTGGGTACGTGCATCCCTATCATGTCAGCCATGTAGGAAGTCTTTCAACCCCCGGTTCAGTTGGAATCGCCTTTACTGGGGTCAGTAAACAAAAGTTGCCGATATTTTTTCTATACAAAACTTCTGAAACATGTTATGACGTTGGAATTTGGTTTATATGTAGTTCTCATTACTTTAGAGGCATTGAAATGCCAAGCCGATAAAAAAAATGTTAGAGGGACAGTTTATCTCAAATCGAAAGTACATATCTTCCTCCCACCTGTAGTGCTATCTATTCATCCAGATTTTTTTGGTTTGAGTTTTTGAATTTGGAGATATCTGCGGCGTAGATGTCGAATATAACACTTGAATAAGACAGGACTAAATTGCCTTTGCCTTGTGGTGCTCAAAACAGCAAACAAAAACATTTGGAAAATTCAAAAGCAATGTCTCTTTCCAGAAATCATCCAGTTCAGTATAAGAAATATTTTTCTTCCTCTGAACTTTTGTACCAAACTAGCTTCTCTCTGTCAAACTACACCCGTGAAGGTTACGGCAGTGGCTAATTTAATGTGTTGTTTTGCCTTGTTTAGCTGGCTGTAGCTCTATATTCAGTGCTGCAGAGCTGTCAGTTGTCAGCAGTGCTGTGTAGTGCCGGCGGGTCCCGGGAGGGCTTACGCATGATGCGCACTCACGCTCCGCCTCTAGTCTTGGGTCACACTCACCATTTGACTCATCGAGGGGTCTGGTGGGGGGTTTACAAGCCTGAGTCACATGGCTGTAATGAATGAGTGTGAGCTGTCAGGATGCTTGGACACACACGTGGCTGGTGTGATTTGTGCAGCACTGGTCAGAGGCTGTCTTTGTGCAAAGAACTGCACACTGATGACATTACATCACCCTGGACTATACTACCCTTGGATTATTGGCTCATGATGAAGGTGTTTGACTGAGACTCAGAAGGTTTGTTATTGAAGCCCCAGTGTAGCAACAGTTAGTTTAGCTATTGGGGCCTTGAGTGGAGCCCTCAAGCCCACGTGGCTCAGTGGAGAATTGGCCCCTGCTGAATCTAATCAAATGTAAGCCACTTTGGATAAATGCACCAAATGATTGATGTAATATAATATAGCACTGTGTGAGTGTGTGGAGGATGTGTGAATTTATAGGCAGCCAGTGTGTATGCCTGCAGCAGTGTTGTGCAGAAGACAGATGCAGTCACACACAAAGCCTGAATTCTTATTGATAACGGCCATAAAATGAGTCCGCATGCTTAGTGATTATGGCCATAATTTGAGTCTGAATACTTTCTAATTCTGGCCATGTACTTTTCGTTTGCAACATCACTGTATTATTGATTAAGTTCATCGTTAGTCTCCATATATACCGACAGATGCAACAAAAAAAATAAAAAATAGAAGTTTTTGCTGATGTTATGAAGCACGTATATTCCCCTCAGTGTCACACTAATTTTCTGTATATTTATATTTTGTTGTGAATATGCAGTAGGTACTTGCCAGCGTGTGGCCTTAAGCAGAAGCCTGCTTTAAACATTTACAATGTTGACAATGCATAATTAATACTGTTTTGCCTGAAATGTCAGCTCAATATATTGTCCCTCATTAGCAAGTCACAGATAACTGACTTTGCCACGGTCTGCCTTTCTGTCCACCTGTAAACTGCAGTTACAATGATACAAGTTCATGGTCATTATTATTATTCATATTCATATTCATATTCATATTATTATTATTATTATTATTATTGTTAAAAAATAATAATAATAATAATGTAGGTGACACATTTTATATGCATGGGAAAGATTTCCCTATTGCATATGAAATCTCAAAAGATAAACTACATAAATCATCTGAAGCTGTTCACTCTGGTAAACAAAAAGGTTTGTCCTTTCATCTTTTTTGGGCAGCTTTCTGAATTTCAGTGTAGAGCCCTCTTCTGGCATATAAATTCAGAAACCTTGTGCCAGCTTTCACCTCATTATTTTTAGAGTGCAAGAATGTTTTGAGAGAATATCAACACTGCTGGACTGGCCAAACAACTGTTATCCATCTTCCTGGAGAATTATAGGCTATCCCACAATGCATTACAGTAGATATTCTTCTGGGAATTTATGAAATTGGGGGAATAATAACAAAAGAATAGAAACAGAATAAACATTGTTTGAGGCAACATAAGTGTATTCCCTGGAATATACACAAGACCACAAACTAGACATCAAACAGCAGGAAACAGAAATCCTGCCATATTTTCTTTTATTTATATATTTTCTGTGGCGCTCTTATGAGTGGGAGATGAAAATCCTTGCCCTTCTGTCTGAAATGTCATTCCAGTCAGTCCTCTGTGATGCCGTTTCAGACCTTTTTCCCACTGGCATTGATGAGCCAATCCAGAGTGTTTTTTCCCTTTAATCCTTGGCTGCTTTGGAGTGCCAAACACAGCTCTGATCAGAGCATCTCTGCTCATAACCCCAATCCACTTCAGCTCCTTTACCGTGTCCTCAAAGCCCAACCTCCCAGCCTCCAAAAACTTATAAACCTTTCTTTTTCATTGGTTGTTTTCTCCCTAACATTGACAAATGGATTGTTAGCGGTGATTTTGAGTTTACTCTGATTTTCTCCCACGGTCCAAAGATATGCCAGGCTGATTGGAGACTTATAATTGCCCGTAGGTGCGAGTGAATGACGTGTGATCCCTTTGATGGATTGGCGGATTGTTCAGAGGCCGTTCCTGCCTCTCGCCCATTGTATGCTGGGATAGGCTTCAGCCCTGACCAGGAATAAGGGGATTGATTAGATAATGGATGAATAATAAGTATAATGAATGAATAGTTGTCATTGCAGTTAGATTGTCAGACTCACAGTGAGGCATTGTGCTGAAACAGAGCTTGCCTGGGTGATGATTGAGTAAATTCACCTCACAAAGGTGCACAATGCCAATGCACATTAGCACTCGGAACGAAATAAGCTCAGATCACGACCTGGCCTAATTTGTGTTCTGCAGGTTACACACGGAAATTCAGCCCTAGGCATGAACGCTTCCCGTGCTGTGGGTTGATCGGTTGACAACAGTACATTATTAGAAAAGTGTATGGATGTTATTTAATATTGACTTGCAGCAGTTGTCCACATGTATCAAGGAAATTCATCACTGCTCATTAAAAAGCTTGTGATCATGGAACATGCCCAAAATAAAAAAAACACTATTTCCATTTTTATGCTTGTAAGGTGCACAGGTGGACACGCGGTAGTGCAGTGGTCAACTAGGCTTGACTTGAGATCGTAAGGTCCTGAGTTCAAGCCCCGGCCACGGCCTTCGCGGTGTGTTCTTGGGCAAAACACTTCACTCCCACACTCCACGCCTCACTCCACCCAGGTGTATAAATGGGTTCCAGCAAATAGTCAGGGAAACCTGACTAAGAGCTGGGGGAGTACCTGCGATGGACTGGCATCCCGTCCAGGGGGACTAGTAATACTCCTAGTCTCTTCATGCCACAGAAACCGGGGTTAAGCACCGGGCCGATGGGCCACTGGCTCGAAACAGGCTTACAAGGTGCACAAGAACATTCCAGAAAGTGTTAATAAGGTGGGGGATGTGGCGATGACATCTGTAAATTAGAAACACTGCAGCAAATGTCCTAAATAAGAAAGCCTGCTGACTATGATCATCAGGGTAGTCATATTTGAAGTTTCATGGAACTAATGCAGAAATTGCGATTTGGTGATGCTGTTATTGGGCGTAGTACAGATGTCATGTGCAGATGCCCTTAAATGGAAAGCATTTAAATGAAAATAAAGAAGCCAGTGCTCAAATGTGTATGTTTATACACGTGTTCGAAATAGTGTTTTGTTTCCAGTAGATCTGTTGGGTCAAAGTACAGATGTGTAAAGGGCGTATCAGGGCACTAGGATTCCTTTTTTTCACACCTAGTCTATTCAGTCCAGCACCTTATTAACTGGGGCTGTGTTTCATTCGCAATCAAAGGAAAGTTCTGTACAATCCCAGAATTCACAGAATTGTTTTCAGAATCTAGTAAATCTAATATCCACCAGTTCTATTTATAGGCAGCAAACAAAGTGTGGAGGTTCAGCACTCAGAGATCAGCAGGTGTAGGACTGGATTTTCTCTGCCTCTGCTAATCTCCTGTAATCAAATTTGTGTTCTCCCATCCTACTGGGTTGCCTTTCTTCTTTGGTCTGGAAGTGAATGTATTTGCATTGCCAGTGACGATTGTCTGTTGGTCTGCCTTCCCAGCATTCACAATTAGTCCTCATAATGTTGGTGCAATGCTAATATGAAATTGAAGAAAAATATTTTTTTTTTCAGAAATATTGCGAGAATATTTTGTGTTTTATGCATTGTTTCTGCCTGGAAGCATCATTTTCTGCAGTATGCTATTCTCTTGGCCACCGTTTTTGACTCCATCTCAGTTGCGACATTACTGACAGATGTTTTACCTATAGAATACAAATATAATAAGGACTGATAATCACTTCCATCTTCAAAAAGTCTTGCAGGCAGGAATGGGAAAAAGTTAATTAATGATATATTTAAATGAGCGAATGCACAAAGGAATTCTTATCTATATTATTCAGTTTTGAGTAATTAAACTGCTCAAAAAAATGAAGGGGACACTTAAATCACATATCATATCTTAATGAGCAAATTATTCAAGTTGAAAATCTTTACAGATGTACATTCTGTAATTACTTAAGAACCAATTGACATAAATAACATTGTTCAATGGAAACCAAAATCATCCACCCATTTAGGGCTGGATTCAAAATCACCCTGAAAATGAAAGTAGAAAATTGAAATTCCAGGCTTATCCAAGTTGCATAAATTTTATCACGGCAACTCATAATGTGACCAGTAGTGTGTATGGCCCCTGCGTGCCTGTATGCACTCCCGACAATGTCTGGGCATGCTCCTGATGAGTCAGTGAATGGTGTCCTGGGGGATCACCTCCCAGACCTGGATCAGGGCGTCAGTCAGCTCCTGCACATTTTGTGGCAGTACACGGTGGTGTCGGATGCACGGATACGTAGCGTCCCATAGGTGTTGAATTGGATGTAGGTCAGGGGAACCAGAGGGGCTGTCAATGGCATCAATGCCTTCGTCATCCAGGAAATGCCAACACACTCTGGTCACATGTGGCCAGGCATTGTCCTGCACCAGGAGGAACCCAGGACCCACTGCACCAGCATAAGGTCTGACAGTCACTCAGAGGATTTCATCCTGGTACCTAACAGCAGTCAGGGTCACATTGGCTTTGACTTGGAGGTCTGTGCAACCTTCCATGGATGTACTGCCCCAGACATCACTGACCCACCGCCACATTGGTCATGCTGGATGAAGTTACAGGCAGCATAAAGTTCAGCACAGCATCTCCAGACTCTTTCACACCTGTTACATGTGCTCAGTGTGAACCTGCTCTCATCCGTGAAGAGAATGGGGCTCCAATGGCGGGACTTCCAATGTTCTCTGGCAAATGTTAATCAAGCTGCATGGTGCTGGGCTGTGAGCACAGGTCCCACTAGAGGACATCGGGCCCTCATGCCACCCTCATGGAGTCTGTTTCTGACAATTTGGTCAGAAACATGCTCACCAGTTCCCTGCTGGAGGTCATTTTGCAGTGCTCTGGCATTACTCCTCCTATTCATTCTCACACAAAGGAGCAGATACCGGTCCTGCTGCTGGGTCGATGCCCTTCTATGGCCTTGTCCAGCTCTTCTCGTATAACAGCCGATCTCCTGGTATCTCCTCCATGTTCTTGAGACTGTGCTGGGAGACGCAGCAAACCCTCTTGCGATTGCACATATGGATGTGCCATCCTGGTGGAGCTGGACTACCTGTGCAACCTGATTGGGCTGCAGGTACCGCCTCATGCCAATTACCAGTTCTGACAAGGACATTAGCAGAACACAAAACTAGAGAATAATTCGTCAGGAAGGATAAGGAGACAGCAATTGTTTGTGGCCACCCTTTGCACAACCACTCCTTTTTTGGGGTTGTCTTGCTTTTGACCCTCCATTGCACCTGTTGTCAATTTCATTTGCACCAAAGCAGGTGAAATTGATTCACAATCACTTGTCTTCCTCAATGGTCAGATTGATATCCCTGAAGTATAACTGCCATGATGTTATACTGTGATGATTAAATGTTTCCTTAATTTTTTTAAGCAGTATATATAAAGTCTTCCTCCCAGTCTGCCCTTCGCCTTCGCTTTTCTCCAACCCCTAACACTTTCTTTTATGGTTCACTTCAAGTCGTTATTTAATTCAGGTGTCTTTCTGCTTGGTTTATAACTTAGGTTAATTAATGTTCAATATGGTGTCTGACAAGCTGTCTTTTGAGTCAGCAGTTTCATGCCCTTGGGGTCTCTCCAGGGACTTTACACCTCTCCTCACTTTTTTAGTTTGCGTTCAGTTTGTAAGGCACTCTGAATTTGAGCATCTGCTTAAATGCCTGTGAGTTGAGGTAAATGAACTCTTGAGCCTCCATTTTGGTTCATCACATGCGGAGGGTCGCATACTTATACACCTCAGGGGAGCCGTAATGGCACCCAGCACCTGGGCCTGAGGATTAAGCAGCAGGCGACAAGAAACCTAAACCACCAAAACTTGTGAACTGAAAGACGGGGATGCTGTCAAACCTGCTGGGCTCCTGTACATTTCAGATGGCTGTGCACTGCATAACGAAATGACAAAACATGAACTAAGTATTTGCTGAGAAGGCTTGAATAATTAGAGAGAGAGAGAAAGAGATAGTGGGGAACAGGACAAGAAAATAAGGAATGAATATTTATTTTGTTCCCAAACAGAGGGGCCAAAATAGTGATTATGGCTGCTGTTGTTTTTGCTGGTCTTTGTGTTGAAGCATTTGTTGCCGCGGCAGGCTGGGAGGCGCCGGATGACCGGAGTGATAAATTACTGGTGATTGATGCTCGCTTTGCACTGGGGCAACATTAAAAGACACTTCACTGCCACGGCTACTGAGCATTTGTCTGTCTGCAGTTGTCTGCCTGCTAGACAACATGCCCCCCCACCCTCATAAACAGCAGTGTGGGACAGACATTGAGGGCGGGGAAGTTAAAATGGCTGAGCACCCGTATTTTTTTTTTTTTTAAATCAGACAGTGCTCCTACTTTACTGTTACCTGTTACTGTTAGCTTTTCATCCAAAGCTATTACAATTGATTTGTCTTGACAAGACCATTCTCTTTTCAGAGAAATATATTTTACTGTAGGCATAAGGGTCTTGCTCCGGGGCTCGAGAATGGCACTAATCCGATAGTAGCTGCACTGAAACTTCAACAACTGACATCTAAGATCCAGCCAATCACGATCACAACCTTAACCTGCACACCAGTATTTCAGAGATAGGCATATACAGTTTTCTCCTACCCATAAGCCTTTACACTGGTCATTTACCCATAGACGTGCACCTGTCTTTTACCCATACGCTGCTACACCAGTATCTTAGAAATTGACCTTTACACCTGTCTTTCAGCCATAGACCTGTAAACCTGTTGTTTACCTATTAGCCTGTTCCCCTGTCTTTCAGCCATAGACCTGTAAGTCTGGCTTTTACTTATAGGCCTTTACACCTGTTTTTTTAGCTATAGGTTCGTGCACCTGTCTTGTAGCCATGGGCCTGCAGATCTATCATTTAGCCTTCGACCTGTTCATCTGTCTTTTTGCTACAGGTGTGTACACCTGTTGTTTAGCCATATGCTATTGCACCTGCCTTTTAGCCATTGGCCTGTATGCCTGTCTTTTACTTTTAGATCTGTGCACCTGTCTTTTAGCTATAGACCAGTACACCTCTCCTGTAGACCTGTCCTTCAGAGTTAGGCCTGTTCATATGTCTCTTAGCCATACGCATGTACTCCTGTCTTTTACAGATAAGCATATTTACCTGTCTTTTAGCTATAGATCTGCACACCTGTCTTTCTGCCATAGGCCTGTACATCTTTGCCTTGGCCATAGGCCTGTGTACCTGTCGTCTACCCTCAGACAAGTACACTGTTTTTTTTCCATAGGCATACAGTACCCCTGTCTGTCAGCCATAGGCTTATACATCTGTCATTTAGTCATAGGTCTGTACACTTGTGGTTTAGCCATAGACCTGTACACATGTTGTTCAGTCATTGGCCTTTGCACTTGTTATTTGGCGAAAGGCCTGCACACCTGTATTTTACACATTAGCCTGTGCACTTATCTCTTTGCCGTAGCCCTGAACACTTGTCATTTACTGATAGATTTGTGCTCTTGTTGTTTGGCCATAAATCTATAAACCTGTTTTTTATCCATAGGCCTGCACACCTGTTTTTTAACCTTGGACCTGTACACCTCTCTTTTTGTATATGGATTTATACAATTTATACACCTATATTGCACCTACAGGCCTTTACCCCTGTCTTTTTGTGGTTTGCCTATACACCTGTCTTTTAAAGATAGCCGTGTACATCTGTCTTTTAGAAGTAGGCCTGCGCACCTGTCTTTTAGCCTGAGGCCGGAACACCTGTTGTTTTGCCATTTGCCTGTACATCTGTCATTTACCAACAGGTCGGTACACCTGTCTTTTAGCCCAAAGACCAGTACACATGTCTTTTAGCCATAGATCTGTAAATGTGTTGTTTAGCCATTGGCGTTTACACCTGTTTTTTGCTGATAAGCCTGCACACCTGTCTTTTAGCCAAAGACCTGTACACCTGCCTCTAAGCCATTGGCCTGTACACCTGTCTTTTAGAGGGAGATCTGTGTCTTACCCAAAGGCTTGTACACTTGTATTCTAACCATAGGCCTGCATGCCTGTCATTTACTGATAAGCCTGTACACCTGTAATGTACTGATCAGCCAGTTTCACCTGGCATCCAGCCTTAGGTCTGGGCACCATACCTTACCCAGTGGTCTGTACGCCTGTCCTTTAGCTATAGGCTTGTGCATCAGTCTTTTACCCTCAGGCCTCAACACCTGTCTTTCACACATGTACTTTTCCCTCAGGCCTATACACCTGCCTTTTACCCATAGGCTTGAAGACCTGTCTTTTAGCAATAGGTCTGTAAACCAGTCTTTTAGCTTTTGGGCTGTTCAGCTTTCATTTAACCTTAGGCCTGGACACCTGTTGTTTAGCCATAGGCCTGTACACCAGTCTTCTAGCCAAAAACCTGTACATGTGCCTCTTAGCCATAGACCTGCACACCTGTCTTTTAGAGGTAGACATGTACACCTGTCTTTTAGCCAAAGGCTTGTGCACCTGTGTTTTAGCCATTGGCTCCTTCACCTGTTGTTTAGCCATTGGCCTGTATACCTATCTTTCAGCCATAGACCTGTACACCTGTCTTTTACCCATAGATCTGTACACCTGTCTTCTAACCCAAGGCCTGCACATCTGCCTCGTTCCCATAGGCCTGTACACCTGTCTTTTATAGGGAGGCATTGTCATGGTTTGTGAGGTGTGCGTGTTGTTTGGACTTTTCTTTGCTGCTCTCTTCTCGGGACGATATCAAATTCCTGGGCCATCGAATTCTTTACCCAGCTGGTTGATTGAGCTGGGGCGGCACTTTCCCAGTATCTATATAAGCAGGAAGTCCGGCATGCCTCCGTTGCTAGAGTGTCTGTGTTTAGCTTCGCACTATAGCCGAAGATATCTGTAGTCAGGTTTTGTATGACTTTCTATCTTCTAATTGTTGGAGTTTCTTCTCCCTTTTTTCTATCTTGCTTTGCTTCCATGGCTCGGACTATTATACGTCCTTTGGAAGTGCGAGTACTTGCGTTTGGTCTATATTATTCTCTGTGTTTGTGCTATGTTCGTGCTACTCTCGTTCTCTCTGTCGTTGCACCTCTGTATACTACCGGCCATTACAGGCATGTACACCTGTCTTTTACCCAAAGGCCTGTATATCTGTCTGTTAGCCATAGACCTGTACACCTAAAATTTAACTATATGCCCATTTTGCTTATAAGCCTGTATGCTTGTGTTTTACCCTTTGGCTCAGACATCTGTCTTTTAGCCATTGGCCTCTACACCTTTCATTTACTGATTGGCCTTTACACCTGTCATATACTGATCAGCCGGTTCACCTGTCATTTAGCATTAGGCCTGTATGCCTGTCTTTTCCCCATAACCTTGTACACCTGTCTTTTACGCATTGCCCTGTACATTTGTCTTTTACCCAGATGCCTCTACACCTGTCTTTTACACATGTCCTTTACCCACAGGCCTGTAAGCCTGTGCACCTTTTTTTTACCTATCTGCACACTTGTCCTTTACCCTTTGGCCTGCATTACTGTATGCAGGTGTACTCCTCTTTGGATATTACTTCCTCCTCCACCTTCCCAGTTTTTCAATGTTCTGCATTGTCAGTCCCCTTTTGGCATTCTGGGGCTATCACAAAGTTTGCTCCTTGAGTCTTACACACTAGCCGGAGCCTCAGACTTATCTCAACCCTCTCTGTTTCTTTTTTCCTCTATTCTCTTCAGGGAGCTTGGCTCTTTCTTAGTTGTGGCTAAAAGAAATTGTCATTTATTCCTGTGGCTTAAAGTAATTATTGGGAGTTCATCCCTATAAGCAAAATCCCAGGTTGAGATTCAAAGCCTGAACCCTCTGGCTGTGAAGAGACAGCACTTCCCTCTGTGGGGGCTTCCCCTTGCCTTCATTTTCAGTCCTCTTGGGGGTGCTTTTTCCAGTGAAAGCAGATTCTGTTGGACTGAGCTGCAGTATAACAAGTTCAGAGGGTTATAACTCATTCTCTGAAACAGACTCTGTTCAGCCAGTCATAAGCCCCCAAAGGAACTGATTGTCCCTGAGCATGATGGGTGCTCATTACGCCGTGGATTTTTTGCAATTTTTCTGTGAAGTTGTACGTTGTACAATGCTTCTAATGAGGAAAATGTGACTAAATAAAAAAAAGACTGCAGGCCGCCATCTTTTCATCTCTCAAAAAGTTTTAGCCAATGAAACCCCGAGGAATACTTTGGCAGTAACGGGATAGTGATGTCAAAGAACTAGAGCTTAACCAAAGTCTGTATAGGCATAACTCATTTGGTAGTATATTTCCACTAATTTTCAGCTTTTTGGCCAGCTTAGTTGCATGATCTAGTGCTCTCCCTCTGTTTCTGTGCTGGTTGTCTTACTGACTGGAGAATTGTTGATGATCCTTTATTTGTCTCTCACAAAGTATGCGTGAGTGAAACCTGAGTTGTCTTATTTGTTTGTCACATTGAGCAGATATTTACATTAGCCCTGGTATTAGCATTACTGGCTGTATGAAGCCCCTTTTATAGTTCTGGTTCTGGGAAGTTTTCTGAAAATTTGATCATTGCACGCTGCTTGCATGTTATCATACTAATTTATGTTTTTAGGTTATCTAGTTACTGGTTATCCTAGCAGGCATCATTGTTTGCTAGATAATTATGCAAGTGCAATAGGCTACTTTACACTACAATTGTGTTTGTTTCATTATATAGCAGAGCATTTGTTGTATTGGAGGACACAATTCTTTATTAAATTGTCAGTGTGTGTTCAGCTGTTAGCCAAGTGTTTTCCTGCTGTGAGGGACATTTGACCTCACATTTAACAAGAAAATTGTGGATTGTGTGACTTTTTCAATTTGATGCAAACAATTTCCAGGTGAAGTGAGAGGTCGGCAACAGTGACTTGGAAGGTAGAGGCGAGGACCATCATTATTTAGCGCAAAGACCATGCCTTTTATCACTTATGTATTACATAAGTCATTGAGCCTGGGCTCTGGGCAAATGAACAATAGCAAACAGAATGCTGTCAGAAGTGCAGTTTCCCATATTTGCTGCAGTATTGATTTATGGAAACTGCTGACAAACTCCCTGGGGAGGGGGCAAGGAATATCCAATATAAATAACAGTGAGCCCATAGGCATCATTGTCGATAGTAAAATCACACTGTTGTGAGAGAGCTTTGGAAGAATCCTTATGTGACTTAGCCCTCAGCTGAGGCAGGTATTTTACCTGCATGACTCCTGACTTGCAGATGACCCTGTTACCACATACCTCACAATCAGCATTCTGATTGGTCAGGACTCATGCCATCAGTGGGTTTAGATTTGAAAATTGAATGTACCTGGCGACGGAACGGGCTGAAAATTGTTTTAAATTAAATCTTGTGTACAAGCCAAATGTTTAGCTTTTTTTGTGTGCACTTTAAAAATGCATCTTCCTCTGAATGATGTCTAGTTTTATTTGCAGGGCAAATCCAATCAGCCATGCAATTTCAAAATAAAAATAGATAATTTAATTGCTAATTAAAGTTCTACAGTATGAGATGCTCATCCATGCAAAGAGAAGTGGCACTCCCTGCTGTGAGGAATCCTCTGCTGTGTTTGAAAACCTCAGGCTGGGGGGAGGGGGGGTCTGTCATTGCATAGCAAGCACACTACCTGAGGTAGCACATTACCTGAGCATTTCTGGCACTCTTTTTCACCGTGGATTTTGGAGTTGGTGTTTTCCTCAGCAGGCACATTGAGAAACAGAAACACGCCTTACTTGCCTCCGACTAAGCAGATCATCTTGTGTTTTTGGTAAATAGTCTTTGATGACAAGGTGCCAATGGAGGCTGCTAAAATGAAACACAATGGCTTGTGACTGCTCATGACAGAGTGGTTTGTTTTCCAAGTTGTTCATAAAGAAGAGGAATATGGTGAGAATATTGTGGTTAGCATGGAATATGGTTAATTTTGAATGGAAACGGTTCACTCTGTACTGTTTTAAGGAAATCGGGTTTTTTATTGAGCTATTTCTTTACCTCTGGGCATTCTTATTTTAATATTCTAAATCAATTTGTTGACAAGGGACAATTTAGTGTTTTCCAACCCTCTCTTTGGAGCACATCAGCCAGATCTAGATATTATTTGTCTTCTACCATAAGCACATCTGATGTTGTAATCATGGGCTTGATTAGTTGCATCAGCTATTCTGAAGATTGAACATAACAAATACCTGGATCTGGCTGGTATGCCTAGAGTAGAGGGTATGGAAACACTGTGTTAATCAATCCTGTCTTGAGATTCGCCAGTAACCTTTCGCAATGTATGTAAAAAATAAAATATTGCATCCTCGTCCTCTTCGGCAGCTGGAAGCTGTATCACAGGGATAAAAAGTTAGTACCTGCTCACCAAACTCGGAGACTCAGCAGCTAGTGCTGCACTGCAAGCGGCAGATGCTTTACTTTAGGAAGAGTTCCTGTGGAGCTTGTGGCGGTGGCTAATTGAATGTTTTGTTTTGCCTTGTTTAGCTGGAAGCAGCCCTTCATAACCCGGTCCAGTGTGCTCTGCTTGGCTTCTCTGCCGCCAGCACCTCCCTGCCCCAAGGCTACCTTTGGGTGAGTTTGGCTCAATTCCAGGCTGCGCAGCTCACATGCTCAGGATTGTGGAACAATGGGATGAACAGATGTATACAGAGATGCTCGCATCCATACATTTATACACCCACAGACACACACGCGCACACACACACACACACATACACAAACATACGTACGAACACGCACACACTCATATATGCTCACATGCTCACACACACACAAACACATGCTTTCATACACAAATACACACACTACTTTGACTTTCATTCATTTGTGTGTCTCTACAGCCTTTCCCTAATCTTATCCACAACCAACGCGTGTCAATCCCAAACCCTCACTTTAACCAAAACCAATAAGTCACAATTTGCCTTCATAGTTGTGAGGACTGGCTGAAATGTCGTCTTTACCCAAAAAAATCTTCATCCTGTTGTTTTAAAAGGGGTTCGGGTCCTCATTATGTGGCAAGTTCAAGAGCACACATACACATGCACGCACACACACTCATTCATTGCCCAGTGTGACTCTGCCTTCTGGCACTGTGCAGATGAGCTTTTATAATGCGTGGTGTTTGTGGGGCCGGGAGAAATGGCCCCACAGTGGGGATTCCTGATGACTGAGGAAAATTGTTCTGGCAGACCAGAGCAAGTTATTTCCTGGACACACTCGAAATTCTGCTGAATTTATTGAAGGAGGAAGCAGTCTGTTGAAATCCCACCGTTGATAAAGAAATGTATTCCTTTTTCATCATCTTTTTAGCTACAGGATTACTCAATCAGAATATTGAGTTGACTAAATCTGGTTAACTTTTTTATTGTATGTTTAAACACAAATGCACACAATGTACAAATTTTATTACGTGAGCAATTAGGTTTATGTCAGTTGCCTGTACCTACTGTGACGCTGTTGTGTTTTCAGCCTCTGGGAACAAAGTGATCTGATAATACATTGCTATATCCCCTCTTCTGTCCATATCATTATCTGGGCAGTGGTACTCTTTTTGCTTCTTGGCTATGTAGTCTTGCACATTAGACTTTAAAATGATGAACTTGAGGTTAGAGGCTGTCAGTTTCCGTTTTCAGGGGTTTGCATCCAAAAGTTGTGAAATATGAAGAGATTTCAGCCTTTTTAAGTCCAACGGCCTCAATGATCAGTGATTGTGGTCGTTATCAGTTTTTCAAGAATCTTCTTCTCAGAGACCATCACCCAGAATGACTTCATATTTGTTATGGACCATCTTAGTGACAAGGTCTACCAAGTTTGGTCAAAGAATTTGAAAATATTGATTTTTGAATTTTTTAGGATTTTTTTTTACATTTTGAATTCTGCCATATATGTACAGTACTCTCCTGCCTGTAAAGTTGGAAAAATTTGTATTCAGCACTTTATCTATCAAGAATAAATCACACTGTCACAATTATTTCATGAAAAGAGGTAAAAAAAAAAATATATTCCAACTTTATGGGCAACAGTGTACTTAATACTGTAGATATTTTAATGAGCTCTAACATGGGAACGATTGGAGATATTGATATAAATATCATTGACAACAGAAAATCATATAAGGGTGTTCATTTGGTATCATGTTCTTAGACCCTGAGTGGCCTAGAAGGTCAAACTCAAGGTCACTGTGGAAAATTTTTAAATTTCTAAAATCTCCTTCTCGGATACTGTCAGCCAGAGTGACTTGATATTTATTAGCATCCATAACAATTCTCTATTGATAGCCGTTGAACTACAGGAGTCTTGGTCCTATTTTTAAGAATTGTCATAGTTGAAATGGACTCCACTGTTAAGTGAGTACCATAATTCATGTGATGGTGACAAGTTTTCAAATCATTTTGGTTCTGTACTTTAAGTTTGAAAGGATGGAGTTTGAAGAGCAAACTGTCAGCTTTAATTTGAGGGTGCTTTCATTGATATTGGTTGGACCATTTAGAAATGGCAAAACCTTTTGAACATAGTCAGGCACATCAAAAAATATTGGATTGTTTAACATTACTGTATTTTGAATAAAGTAATCAATTTCAGTATTTGTTCACTTATCCTTTGCATGCAACGATTGCTTGAAGTCTGTGACACAAAGACATCACCAAATGCTGGATATCTTCCCTGGTGATGCTCTTTCAACCCTATAATGCAACCATCTTCAGTTCTTGTTTGTTTTAGGTACGTTTTACCTTCAGTCTCCTCTTCAGCATGTAAAATCCATGTTCAGTCAGATTCTGGTCTGATGATTGACTAGGCCAACAGAACCAAAATAACAGAAAAGTGTAACTATCCAATGGATTATGGTGCTCTTTGTATGCTTAACCTTCTCATATATTCCTTGTGTACTCTCTTATCAATGTATTTAAAATAATGTATGTCTCAAAATTTTAGCAGCTGAGCAGATACATTGATTTTATAGTTAATAGGCAGGGGAGCTAAGCGACCATTACAAGCTCTACAGAGATGGACATGTGAACCCGTCTGAATTTCTGTTGCCTTCAGCCCTCAACAGGACAAAGCTCCTTGAATTTTTTTGTCCCTCTAATAATGCTTGAAAAAAAAAAAAATTGAATCAGTGCAGTTTACTGCTCTCCTTCACCATTGCCCCTGTGTTTTTTTCCTCCCGTGGGTTTACACTCACTGCTTTGTCAGAATCTTGCTTTCCCGTTTCTCAGAAACCTGCTCTTCACATTGGAATTCACTAGGAGACGATAACCTAAATCAGCAGGTCTCTGAGAACCACATGCTCTGTTTGAGCAAGAGCTGGCCCGCGCATAAATCCCTGTGTGCTCAGACCGAGAGAGAGAATACATTCACTCCTGGGGAAGATGCTGGTGCATAAAATGAAACATTACAAAAAATAAAGAAACCATGTCTGGGTCTCTGGTGAGATGTAAGTGTGGAATCGGCGTGGATATTGCTATTGTGCTTTAGCTACGAGGGAATTGGATTAGATGGAGAGAATGTGTTTATATGTCTGTAGGGTTATGTATTTCTGTGGCTGTGTATGTATGATATGCATGAGTGTGTATATGTATGTTTTTACACATCTATGTATGTTTGTGTGTGTGTGTGCATGTGTGCACATGTATGTTTCTGTGTATGTATGAGTGTTCATGTTTGTATGTATGGATTTGCGTGTGTTTATATACATGTATGTGTATATGTACGCACACGTGTGTATGTACCTGTGCGTGTGTGTGAGTGTGTGTGTGTGTGTGCGCAAATGCATGTGTTTGTATGTATGTATGTATGTATGTATGGATGGATTTATGTTTGCATGTGTGTTTGTCTTTGCATGTTTATATGTATGAATGGATGGATTTATGTGTGTGTGAGCGTGTGTATACGCTTGTGTTTGTGTGTGTGCGCTTGTGCATGTGTGTGTGTGTTTGTTGGTGTCTGTGATGGTTCAGGCTAGGTGCCATGGCTAGATATAAATGGTGTAGAGTGAAGGATTATTTTTAAATTCATACAGTAATCTTATCCTGTATTACTGCAGTGTTATCTGTTACCTACAGGATTACTCATTTGCAGCTGGTAAATGTTTTTATATGGTATTCCAGAAGGAACTAGATTTGTACTTTTTTTTTAAAGCATTTTTTCAATACAGCAAGATGAAATAATATGGAATAATTTAATTCATAATGAAAGGTTGTAAATGTGAAAATAAATGATAAAAATCATTTGTCTTAAGACAAACCCAGACAAAGGATAAGTTGCAGATGCATTCAATTAAAATTAAATTGGCGGCAGTCAAGAACCAGATGCTAATTTACATGAATGCACATGAGTGTTACTCTTTCATAACCATCAAATTCAAGTTAAAATTATGTCTAAATTTGTAGAAGTAATGAATTTTTTAAAGTTGTGGAAAGTGATAATGTATTCAATGTCAACATCATGTTCTAGGTATTGTTTCGGGAGAAAAACCTATTTCTGCCAGTTGTCAACCAAATTCAGTGGCGGTTGGTAGAAAATGTTTTAGGTGGGGCTGTGCCACATCCAACCAATTTCAGCAAACATCTTATGATTTAATGCAACAAAAAATGTAGGTATCAAAAACATATCACTACTTTGCAGATCAGTATGTACCTATTATTTTATTCCAGCATGAAAACCATTCAATAAAGCATTGACAAACACATCAAAACATCTTTATGTCATTCAGCCTGGAAAATTCAGAGTAATATACAACTTACAATCGAATTTTTTCATTTATTGAACTGCCCCTGAGGATAATATTTTTTTCTTGAGGAAACCAATGGGCAGATAAAGATCACTTTAAGTGAATAAACTGTATAAAGCAATTAGGATTGATGGTGTTAAATACATAGTAGTCATATATTTTAATGGACATAAGCTTAGAATTATTTGATTTTGTTTTTAAAATGTCAACTATGCACCCAGCTCAAAACCACCACACTGAGACTGAACATGACTGAATGCACACAACCAGTCAAAGTTTGAGCACCTCTGCTTAATACTTGGGTGTTCATTAACCCCTCTCCCCAGATTGTAGACATCTGTGAGCAAGAGCTGCTCTATTTATGTACACAGTTTCACCATCCTGTCAATAGGTTGTACACCCAAATTGGTTATTGAATATTCACAAGGAAGCAGTGCCTGTAAATGATTTAGAATATGGATGAGTTAAGCCCCATAACTGTTTCCCAGGAATCATATGAATTAGACTCTTCAGCCAAGCCTGATTTGCAAACTGCCTAATATACCTGCCCATGGTATCTATCCAGCAGTTAATAAAAATTATCTCTTGCGAAAAAAAAAATCATTTTGTTTGTTGTAAACAATTCAGTTATAATAGCCCAAAGGTATCCCAAAAAAGTAGTGAAAAAAAATCAGCTCTCAGAGGCAAAAATTCAACATGGTGTTGATAATATGCCATTCTATTGTCAATTTTAATCATCAGATGTTAAAAGTACATGATACCCTACCATTGATTTACGCATAGATCCATCCCTCTTAGAATTCACTGGTCACTGAAAGCCTCAAATGATCTCTCCCTGAAATGCAGTCACTGCTTATAAATAGAACTTCTTATTCAGACAAGATGTCTCAAAGTAAAACAAGAGAATTAGAGAAGTCATAATGCGAGGTAAAAATAATTCTCAGAAAGAAGGAAAGTACTGTACATCAACAGTATTGAGAAAAACCCTCAGTGGAAGGGTACATGAGGAGAAGCTGGTTATGAAGGCTATGATAAATGTCAGAGAATATATTTGTTGAATTCAGTGCAAGCACTTTGAAGCCCTATTTATTTGAGAGATACTTATTTTAGAAAGTGGGAAGGATGAAGTCAGAGGGGAGACTTCTTTTTGTTACATTAAAAATTGTAGATTTCTGACTGGCTTTAACAGTAAGTGAATAAGTTTTTTTTTTTTTTTTTTTTTTTTTTTAGTTAAAATTGAATTGGGGCGAATCTACAGTCTTTAGAATTTTAAAGAGCAGGTTGTGGAATGCAGTCATTTCTAAAGTTCCACTGGCAAAAATGGCTTCCTAACTGCTGAGTCCTTGAAATAAATGCCATCTACTAAACACTGCAAATTACTCATTCCCTCCTGACCTACAGACCATTTCTCACAGCTTGCTTAGACTGGATGAAAAGTTTGCTAAGAATGCAAAATATTCTCATTAATTTTTTGTCCACAGATTATGCTCACATTACCATGGTTTGTAGGATACATTCAGGAAGGCACTCTTAGAAAGAAACCATATTCAGCTGGAAAGATCTGAGAAAAGGGGGATGGGGGGGCTGCTTTTCAATTCTAGGGCAGACATCTTATGACACACCCTTCCTACTGTTGGAAAATAGTGTGGAAGAAAATTCAGATTGTCTGCATTGCATGTTTAGGAGATCGTCCATATTCTGCGCACAATACTTTGAGCAGTGACCATTCACAGACCTGAAAATGAGTGCATCTTTCAGGAGCTCAAAGTACACGTGTAGTTAACAACTTTCCCACCCAGTGTCTCATGTTGTCAGTTGTAATTCACTATGTTTATTTTTGCCACAGCCTTCCCATGTTAAGCACAACCTCAGACCTCTATCCGTTGTCCAATCAGGTGGCGAGTGGGGGAGATGCCAGCCAAGGGCAGGTGGACATCTTCTCATTAAACAGGCCCACCCCCCGCCCCGTTAAATCCCTCCTGATGGGGGCGCCGGTGTTGTGTCTGGAGTACGTCTCAGAGCCCAGCACTCTGGAGGAGGCCGAGGGCAGTGGGAGAGACGGTCTCTCGCGAGTGGGCAATACTATCTGTGTAGGACTACAAGATGGCAGGTGAGATTGGAGCAGACTTGTGAAATTCAGCTTTAGCTCATTTTAGATCTGTTGGCAGCTTCACTTGTTACTTGAGTCGAAAAATCTAGCTTTGGTTTGGGTGACTGTGCAAATTTGCGCAAGAACAAAAAGGCAAAAGAAAAGCAGTAAAGTCAAACTTCTTTAGCAAAAGTCTATCAGGAGTTCTGCTCTGCTTTATGTAATATTGCTTCTATTTGCTGTACTTGATTTTGGTACGAAAGGTTTTAGTCTTTTTGTTCAGACCAAAATGTACAAATCCTCAAAACTTCAGCTACAAATGTAGCCAGTCCAATCAAAAGCTCTCAGTTATTATGTCCCCCCACCAAAGGGAGGGGGGACATATTGTTTTTGTCCTGTTTCCCGTGTGCGTGTGCGTCCGCATTCCCACCATTTCTGGACCATAACTCAGAAACCGTTTGATATATTTCCGTGAAAATTTGCACACATTTGCATCAGGTTGTGTAGATGTGCCTTTTGCTATTTTGAGGTTGTAAACTTTTCCAGCTTCTCCCTAAATGTCTGTGAACATCCATGAAGGGCGGCTGCATTGGGATGGGGGGAGACATTTGTCTTCTGCCTTAAAAACAATCTCAGGTTTTTAATACGGCATTCTTTCAATCCCAAAGATTAGAGCAGCCCAACCCAGCCTCAGGAGGTCAGAAGTTCAGTAAGTTTTTATTTCAAATGTAATTTTGCTCACCTGATTACACCAATTGGAAGCTCAGTGTGACTTCCTGCTGGTAAATCTCCTGTGATCTGGAAAAACCTGGTAAATTTATCAGTGGCAAGGATTCTCGCAACTGAACAAAAACCTTTGGATTCTGGACTTCTAACCAAAAAAAAATAATAGAAACTTGATCTAGGCAGTTCAAATAACACTAATAGCTAGTGTTTTAAGATTTTCACCACTCTTAATTACTCCAAAAGAGGGTCAACTCAGTTTCTCCCAAAAGTGACATATGTACTAGGTTTTTCCAGATCACAGGTAAAATGAGGTGTGGTAAATTAGGGGCAGAGTCAAAATCAACAGGACTGTTGATCTCAGGGAAAACGCTAGCCTTCCCATGGGTGCTTTTCTTGTTTTGCACAATGTAGCCCCACAACCTCAAACCAGGCCCCTTAATCATATAATAGCTAAAAAAACAGCTGTATAATTCTCACCTTTCTACAGTTTAGCTACAACAATAATACACTGAGGGAAACTAATTACTATGTATGTATGTACCTTGCTGACCAGATTTAATTCAGCCAGCCTGAATATTTTTGTGAGGAAATGAAACGGCAAGCGCGGCAGTAATTAAAGAGGAATGGCTGTGAGTTTTTTTGGGTCTGGCTCCCATGAAACGTTTTTCCAGTTCACGCCCAGGCCTCAGGGACAGACGATGTGACTCTGCACGTCTGTATGTGAAAGATAATCAAAAGTAATATTTCGTCTTATTGACCTTGATGGAATAATTCCACTTTACCTGGCTCTGCATTGCAATTTTTCTCATTCCTGTGCCGTGCTATGGAGGGAAACTTTTTGATGTGATTCTGTAAAATGTGCAGAGGGAGGGAATTTGGATCCTGCAAATTTAGATTACTAGTCATTCTCTGTTTCCTCTTCATTTGCAGTATTAGAATATTATTACCCCGCCCCATCCGAAGGGTGAGGGCAAGGGGCATTGTTTTTGGCTCGGTTTGTTTCTGTGTTTGTTTGTTAACACTCTAGCGGCAAAACTAATGGGCACATTCACCCCAAATTCGGTATAGGGATTGCCACTGACCCAGAATAGATCCCTATTGAATTTCATACAAGTAGGTGAAAGTACAAAAGAGGGGCGGGGTTTGTTGTGCCTGGCACCACTTGTTACTCCTGCTTTACGCATACAGGAGAGACTCAAGCATATGAGGAGTAATCAATTGGACAAGTGTGGGCGAATGCGACAAAACATCCCTTATGGATCTTTTTGAAGAGTTTGTGAGAGTTTAGGAACTAGACGCAATGTGCAAGTTTGGTTTTGATGAGTCGTCTCTCGCTCGCTTCCAGCATCCATGTTTACGGCAGCGTGGACACAGCGGCCCAGTGCTTGCTGACCTTCCAGAACTCTGAGCGCTGCCCTGTTCTGTGTCTGAAACATTCCGCCGACTTCCTCTTCGCCGGGCTGAGCGATGGAACGGTGCTGGTGTATGGACGCAAAGATGGAGGTGAGGTGCCCCTTACTCTCTTTGGTTGCTGGGTCCAAGCCAAGCAGCAGTACTCTTGCTTCATTTTGTCAAGACTTTCTGTATTTCCTGTAAAATTCATTGTTCACTGGCTGCTCAGTGGTTTGTTCTGTATAGGCCACAAAGACCCTGCTCTCCATTCAAGTCAATGGTAACTTTATTGTAAAAATACAAAGTCAAAAATGTTTGTTCCATACCAGAAAATGTAAACTTATGTCATCTTTCTTCATCTAATTGCCACCCTGTGTGCTGATTTTTCAATCTAGTGCACTGTTTGGACAATATAAAAGTATTTTGCAGGTGAATTGGGAGCTCACCTCTCAGTATTTCCAACTTTTGGTATAACTGAGAGGGAATTCTATAATTGGTAATGCCAAAGTGATCTCACTCACATCAGGTGAGGTTTATCACTGTTGTACTCGCCATCTGTGGAAATCCTACAGTTGGTGACCCCGATGCGATTAGTTTTTGCTCATATCTGGCTAGATTTATCTCTGTTCAACTGGCTGTTTTTGGGAATTCTACACAAATTTGTCTGATCAGTGACATCACAGTGCAGCAGTCCATAGTTTTTCTGCAGTCCATTTTCTGGTGTCTGTTCTGAGCTCCTGGGCAACATATGGCACAATCACTTTGCACTGTAGCCTTGTAAGAAGAGGTTCTTGGTTTGAGCTCAGCTGGTTCTTCTTCTGGGTGGAATTTACTAGAGGGTTTCCTGCGGGTATATCGGTTTCTCCTGCACTGAGAGACATTATATCAGTTTTTTTCCCCTCATGCCATTTCCCATGACAAAGGTATTGATGGCTGAGCTAGAGACTGTCTTTAGATGCTATTTTGTAGTTGCTAGCTTCCCCTGGGTTAAACTGTCTTTTCAACTACTTCTATGCAGCCACTTCTGTTGTGCAATACCTCGCAAGACATTGAACTTGACTCCAACTGAAATCCTTCTGTTGTGCTAAACAATGTCAGAGCGTGTAAGTGTGCCACACTTCAGACTCTAGTTCTCTTTGTCTTTCTCTTATCCAGTATTTGCTGTTTATATGACAAATGTATATGAATGCATTTTGCTTGCTGCAAAACCTTGCCATATAACACTTGTAGCAAAATAATGTTGAACGCAGGAAATAACTTGGGGCCTAAATGGGTTTATTGCACCTTAGTCCATTTTCTCTCAGTTTTATCATAGCTGGCTTATTTTCGAAAGTTTTCTTGATAGCAAGTCTTATTTCTTAAAATATGCTTGACATTATATCAGATCTTCCTGCGGTACATTCTTCTGTTTGTTCTTCATCCCATGCCACTATTTCTCTGACTGCATTATTTTGTCTGAATCTGTAACTTGCCTAAATGAAAAAGAAAAAAATGAACAAAATCCATTTACACGAATGTATTTCATTGTGATAAATTCAGATCCCACATAGTGGAACACGCGGATTAGGCCAATCAGAAGTGCATTAGCATGCTAATCTGACATGAAACCTTCTGCATCTGCGGAGTATCATATATATAATGTTGGAGTGAAATCAAATCACATTTGAAAGATCTCATATTGGCCTAGCACAGCTGAAGAAAGGACAGAATGGCAGAGAAATGTATACCTCACCTTTGTTTAGGTGTGAAAGTATTAGCTTAGGCCAGTAGTGCTGGCGTCAGGAGTCTGCCTGCAGTTCACATACTCCTAGCAATAAGTGAGGTCCATAACAATTCCAAGATTACCTCTTATCTCTCTGTGTAAATGTGAGGTAATGCTTTCTTCTTGGTGTGTATTATTGCTGGAATATATCAGATTTTGTGCAGTGCGAGGTTGCATATGCATATTAAATATTTTATTCTTCACGTAATTGAAAAAAGTAATGAAAAGAAAAAAATTATGAAATCAAGATAATGAAAAACATGAAGGAGATGAGTGAGCAAAGCCTTTGGCCAGTTTTTTTTCCCTAAGTGATGTGTGCTCAGATTAACTAAAGCTTGATCCATTTGAGTGAGTCTTATGCCAGAGGACAAGAACACTGTGTGAGAGGTTATGGCGGGAACAGAAAAATCTAAATTCATTTCAACAGTGACATGTGATAATAAGAACAGCAAGATAAGAACGTGATGAAAGTGAAACGATATCTCTGAAAAAAATGGTATTCTGACACACTGTATAATTGTTTTTGTGCATAGCATTGTGTTTCTGGTCCTGCTGTGGTCACTGAGGCATTGAATTTAGTATTCTTGTTTTGCCATCTATGTCAACTTGCTTACTAAGGGTTCATTTTCAAGTGCTCATAATTTTGAGGGCTTTTGAAGTGTCATTTGGAGCTGGAAATCAGTTATGACCTCTGCCAAGGAGGTTATGTTTTCACCCGTTTGTTTGTTTGTTTGTCTGTCTGTCTGTTAACAGGATAGCTCGAAAAGTTATGAATGGTTTGGCACGAAATTTGGTAGGATGATAGGTAGTAGTCCAAGGATGAGCTGTTTCTATTTTGGAAGTGATCGGAAACATATTTTGGATTTTGGATCTGGAAGAATTAAAATATATCTGTCTCGCGCGGGTCTGTGTGATATTTCTGACCGGATAACTCATAAAGTTATGACCAGTTTGATAAGAAATTTGCCAGGATGATAGGTGGTAGTCCAAGGAAGAGATGATTTAATTTTGGAAGTGATCCGGAACATATTCTGTGACCAAAAGAACAGTTATATGGCGTGACGGAGGTATGCACTCTATGGAGTGCCCTCTAGTTTGAAGAGTTGACAGTGATGCTGTTCTAAATTGTATTTTGAGTGTTTCTGGATTCAGAAAAAAGCACAGAAGAAGGTCAGAAACGAAAGGAGGAAATTAATATCCTGTCTAAGAATTGTATTTGTCTTCCCACACTGTGATGCCTCCTCGCTGCACTGTGAAACTACCGCTATATTTGCCTTTGTTCATTCTACAGTGGAGCTCTGGGACCCTGCATTATGTCGGCGGGTGGAGGTGGGAAAACAGCCTGTTCGCACGCTACTGGCGCTGGAGGACTGTGTTTGGGCCAGCTGCGCCAACCGAGTCACCGTCATTCAAGGTTCCAGCCTCCTGACACAGGCAAGTGCCCCTGGCCAGACCCCAAATACTGTGTATGTGTTTGTGTGTGTGTGCGTGCGTGTTTCTGGGTGTTTGTGCATTCGCCCTGGACTCAATGACCGTGGCAATGTAGAAGGGGCCTGTTGGGGGGTGTCATGGAACCAAAAAATGAAGCCAATAGTCTTTTATCAAATTTATTTTGGCGGCCAAATCACCAGGAAATAATTGAGCAATGTTAAAAACAAAGTGAACCCCTGTGACTGGGAACTTGCAAATTTATACCAAAGAAAGTGGGCTGCTCTTTACAATGTGGAGCACCTGTTGATTGCACATGGAAAAAAAAAAAAAAAAAAAAAAAATCCAAAGGAGGTGCCCAGAATATTGCTCAATTTTCCAACACTTTTAAGTGAAAAAGAAAAGGTAGTTCGATTTTAATGTTGCAATGTTCTAATATTTATATTTGGAGCTAAATGGTAAACTGGTAGGGGAGCACATTAATAACCGTGCCATTCCAAACAGCTTATGGTATACGAAATGATTAGGGATTAATTGTGAGTATTGAGCTGATGTTCATGATCGCCAGGTCAGAGGCTCCCTCTTATAAGACAGCTCAGTTCAATACTAAAATATCTTTTAACAGTGTGTTAGGCTTCTCTGGAGCTCTGCATTTGCATGTCTACCTCATCTTTTTTAACTGAGGGGCATACTCAACTCTGACCGTAAGAGTAAGGTAACTATCTTGCTCTAGTCCTCTAGCAGCTGTAAACATCAAATGTAATTTAATTGCTTCCGCCCAAACAATTCTTGAATCAACCTGCACTTTTCACATCTAACCTAGAAATCCCAATCGCAAACATAATCACAGCTGGCATGACAATGTCCTTTTATCCTGTATGGATCTGGCGCATGGTTGCAAAGGTGGCTCTCAGTTTTAGGCAGTCCTCGTCACTTCCTTGCTTTGATGTGTTTTACCTTAGTTTTGTCACAGCAAATACCAAATAGTATACCAATAGTGCAAGTATTTTAATCTAATATTTAGTATTCATAGCATTTTATTGATTTAGCTTTTTTGATAGATAGTAGAAAAGTGCAGGCAATGAGCTGAGACGGTTAGACTTATTTAAAGATATTCCAATTGGCTAAGAGAATCTTGCGAGTCCTGCAAACAGTAACTTATTACCTGATATTGTTTTCTCACTAAGTGACAGAAAGAGTTTTAGTCTCACTACAAGAGCAGACCATTTGACTCGGCAGATCTTTCTAGAGTTCAGCCAGAGGAACTGAAGCTCTTCTGTATTCCTGTGGAGGGAGAAACTTCACAAAAAATCTATGGAGGCTCAAGGGTCAATAATTGCAAAAGATTTATTGTTTAGATTTTTCTGTCACCTTGACGCTGTGGCATGGTTGACTTGCCCGTAGAATAAGCCAGTGGATGTTGCACTGACGTCTGATTGAGGCTGGTATTTGTGCTCGAGTCAAAGTGCTGAAGAAGTTGTTATGGTCACAGGGGTCCTTAATGGGAACCTTTGGCCCTCCCTGTGCACAAGTATTGATTCAAGGCCTGACAATCTTTCAGTTATTCTCTTTATTTTGGGGGCAGAATGAAAACTCCTTGTCATGTCATTTCATTGGTTGGATTTTGGTCATTATTGAGATCATTCCTTCATCTGCTTCCGATTGATATCGTAGCTGAATGTCACTGCCTGAGGCATCTGCTCTGGATGCTTGTGTGGATTACCTTCTCCCACAAGAACAAAATCTTTGAACAAATAGTAAAAGTAGAGTTCACTTCCTCGCTCATAAACAAACAGCTCATCTACAGCGTAGAGCACATCGGCTCCTGCCATAGTTGTCAGACAGCTCATCCCACATGTGCAAAACAGTCTTTTAAGTGCTCCAAAGGTACAGAAGCTATGATTTGCTCAAATTCAGTGTCACGGCTGCTGTTCTGAGTCTTATGGTTGTCCCAGTATTAGCGGCACATTAGGATTTTTTGGGGTTTCTTTTTTTAGTATCCATTGCTGCAGCAACAAGATTTCTGTCCGCTTTGCAGCACAGACATGGGTGTTTGACTGGTATTTACACAGCAGCCAATTCACCAATTTGTCCTGGTCATAGTGTATTGGTATTATTGCATATGTTTATCGGTATTATAGTCAGTGTGTTCATTGTTATCATTGTAAACCTGGTGAATGAACTTGGTCATGACTCAGGGTAGGTCTATGGGCAAATAAAATAATTGTATAAACTTTAAAATAATGGTAAAATAACTGCTTGCAGTATCAGTCCAAAGAATGTTTTGCTGTTCTGTTGTTTTTGTGTCTTTCATGGCCATTATGAAAACAGTTCTGAGGCTGGGCACGGCACTTTTATTCTTTTCCTTCCCTCTCTCTTTCTCTGTATCTCTCTCTTTCTCTCCCACCTTTAGCGTGGGTTCATTTGGGATGTATTTGTTGTTATTTAGTTCTTCAGCTGAGGTGCCTGACAGTCTCTTTTGGTCTCTCTCTTTCTCTTGCTAGTTGTTTCTGCCTCTCCCTCTCTTCAATCTTCAAATCACATTCTGTCTATCTCTCTCTCTGACTCAGTTTCTCTCTTTCATTGCTCTCTTTGTTGTTCCTTGTGTTCTTTCTGAGGTTCTGTATTATCTGATTTTGAACAACGTCCCAATGAAGTGGATTTTTAATCTCTCCCAATCCTTGTGTCTTTTTGTCTCTTTCCCTTTATCTCTCTCTCCCCCCCCACTCCATCTCTCCCCCCTCAGAGTTTTGAGGCGCATCAGGACCCTGCGGTGAGTGTAGCCCACATGGTGCGGGCTGGCGGCGGAGTTTGGATGGCGTTTTCGGAGGGCTCGTCGATTCGTCTGTTTCACACGGAAACGCTGGAGCACCTTCAGGAGATCAACATCTCCACACGCTCAGCCTTCCTGGACCCAGGCACGTGTCCGCCTCGCACTGCAAATATTTAGGGAACTATTCTTAACTCTGGGAATTTCATTTAATTCCCTCTTGCTCTGATGTAAATAAGTCAAAGCAAATCAAAGGATTGAAAAAAAACAAGCAAAAATAAATAAATGAAACTAGGATTTCAATTCATTTGTAACGCGCTTCCAGCATATCTGCCAGTGTTTCCAAATTTTCCTATATGTTACTTGTTTTGATGCACAAAGTATGCTTTGCTGGTCGGTGAAATTCACTTAACGACTATTGCGTTAGTGTTGGAGAAAAAACAACTATTCATTGTGCTGTTCTAATTTAAGCAATAGATGGAGTACAAGATCTGAATCTTAATTGTGCCCCAGAACTACTACTTAATTATTTTTACAGCTCAGTCACTGCCCTGCATTAAAAAGCTTTACTCCCACTCTGTGACACACATGCACGCATACACACACGCACACGCACGCACGCACTCAGAAGCACACTCACACAAGAACTCACACACATGCACCTACACCTTGATGTCACGCTCACTTCCTTAGAAACTTCTGGAAAAGAAAGAAAGTTTCCTACAATATAAATGCAAATAATTCCATTGCTCATTCATTAGCTGGCTATAAACATCTCTGAACAAATGCTCGGAGACGGCGGGGTGCTAATTATGCCCACTCCTTGTTTTGGAGTTTTAACTGCCGAGCTTTCCTGCCGCAGAGGGCCTTAGCGTATATGGCACCAGGGACCGGCTTGGTTAAGTATGAATTTTAAGACTAAAAAGAAGTGATAATGAAGATACAGGTTTATAGACGGGAATGAATGAAAGGGAGATATAATCAAGCAACACAAATCTCCTGGGGGGAGTTGAAGGAACACTGTCTATGAGAGCACTTCTCAGCCTGGGTTTTATTAGAAAGGGTTGCCTTGGAAATGCTTTCAATCCTGCTCCTGTGTTCATCTCAGGTTGTTTGCATGTTTTCTCTCCTCTTTTCTCACCTCATCTATCTCTCCCTCATGTCTACTCCACTTTCTTCTCCCCCTCTCTCACTCCCTTTCTCTCCGTTTGTCTCCCTCTTTTTCTCTTTCCTTCCTCTCCTCTCCTCTCCTCTCCTGTCATCCCTGCTCTCTCATCAAGTGCTGCAGCCATGTGGTTCTCACATGCCCCTGCCTTTCATAAGTGATAAATATATGTAGGCTTAACCCTAGGGCTGTGACAGTATGCATTTTTTCTTGCCGCGGTGAAAAAGCAACAAATTCCCATGGTTGGGCAGTTCACACCAGCTCACACCTCACGGCGGCATGCTGTTTGGGAACCACAGTCCAGGCTAGACAGACAGCTCTCGTACAAATGCAGCGTATTGTCTTGTCCAAATTAGCTGGCTGCTCTGCGACCTCGGCTCAAAGCCAGCATATTCTGATAGGCAAATTATTTAGCTTAGGAACTAGACTCATGGCATGCATTGTTGAATTGAATAATGTCAACAGGCTATCAGCAACTGTATTGGCATTTCTACGCAAAAGAGATGCGTTCACCATAAGCACTTGCAATTAAAATAACTCCAACTGTTTACTTCATAATTCTGTGTTTGATGTCTTTGTTTTATACATTTAATTGGATGTTATATGTCATAGATATCACAAGTACTGAAACAAAAAAAATTACTAATAATTGGACGCAAACTAAAGAAATCCCTCATATGTTCAAATGACTGTCCACCCCCAGAAGCTCTTACACAGGATGAACGATAGTGTACGATGACTAAACAATGATCAATCTATTCACTAAAATTGATATTACCCACCTAGTGCACTTCTGTAACTATCAGCGGTGATGATGGCGATTAGCTGAGCCCTATGGTCGACGTTACATGACGGCAGTATCATCATTATCATCATAATCTTTCTAACTTGAGATGGAAAGTTCTTTCTTATGCTAAAATAATTCATAAAATGTAGCTTTCAAGGCTGAGACTTGAAGGAATGAGCTCAGCTGACTCCGACTTCATCCCCCCATTTCTACTTTCTTCCAGCAAGTGAGTCAGTATTTGATGTGCTATTTTTACTATTTTCGGCTCGGCAAAGATTGTTGCAAGCAGCGCTAATGAAATATACTTGGGACAGAGAAGACTACTGTAATGTCAGCACGGACTGCAGAATGAGCTTTAGCCAAACATCCCCGTATCTCCGTATCTCAGAGTCAGCTCCACAGTGTACACTACAGTGATTCTGTCTTAATGAAAGAAGTTTACTTTTAATTTCATGCTTATGTTATATGCCCACTGCTGTACTTTTTCTTTGGTCCTTATTGCTAAATTTGAAAAAAAGACTTATTTTGTTTTTTATTCTAAAAGCTTCATTTTGTAGGTGTTAGAAAGTCAAGTTAAGATTATGATTCAAGATCGCAGCCGAAGAGTGTTGAATAAGACCAGTGATTGCGTATGCGTTTTCGTCTGAGAAAGACCTGCTCATCGAATCATTGTACATAAACTTCAGAATCCTCAAGAATTTATTCCAGTTCACATCTATCTGCCTTTTTTAGACACCGGACTTAAGTATACAGTGCATACAAAGTACAGAAGACTACTTTTCCCTAAATAGATTTAAAAGTCTACAGAGTTTCTTTTCCTAGTGACTGAATTTAACTTAGGCTTGAACCTTTTGATCCGAAGGTGATGTCAAGTCGTACTCAAGTAATCCACTTAATTTTATCGGTTAGGAGCTCAACCAATCACACAGCTAATAATTCACATCTCGCCCTGGAACTTTCTTTACAGCCACACCTATACAGTCCTTGAGAAACCTCTGACAAGTCCATTCAGCTGTTTTTATTACGCATTTTATCATTTGTATGTTCATTTTTTCCCATTCAAACTTTGGTGGCTGCTTCAGAACAAAGTCAAGTTTGAAATATGACATCAATTTTAATGATTGATTCTGTTTTCCCAGGGAGTTTAAATCACTCATGATAGAGGAGTTTTAACCGCAAAGTAACTATTGAAACATGAAGCACCAGTGGCTGGCTCTATTGTTCACAACAGGGATGGTTCAAGGTTTGAGCCCTGGCCAGCTCAGGCCTCTCAGCACGGAGTTTGCATGTTTCCACCAAGTTTGTGTGGGTTTCCTCAGGCTACTCCAGTTTCTGTCCATGCAGTACTAGAATATTCCTTCCAGTGCCTCCGACCAAGGCTCTGGCTTTAGGATTAAAGTTTAAAACAATCCCAGAGTGCTGCACTGTGGCTGCCCACTGTGCCGAAGTAACTTGGATAACTCAAACTGCACTCGGATCAACAAAGTATATATAAAGAAGAGTCAATATGTTACATATGCTTGTGTTATTTTTCACCATTGTTACCTGGCAGGTCATTCATGATATTATCATATTTGCAGCACAGCTGTGTAGTTTAGCACATGAAGAACTGTGCTGCATAACTTACAATATGCACCATAGCTAAAACTGCGTTAAGGGTTTGTGTGGTGGACCTTGAAGAAAAGCTTTGTAAAATTAGTTTTGTTTTTTTTTTTTTTCCAATGCAACGAAAGGCCTGCTGCAGAGATTAATTTTAATTACCCTGGCAAGGCCCTTTTCGCCTGGTAAAATTTATTTATTTTTTTGTATTTTTCAGCTCATTAATTGCTCTTCTCCCTCTACGCAAAGCAAACATAAACAAGCGAACAATATGATGTCATGCGCTAATGGCTTCGTTAAATGATGCCAATCTCTTGCCGGGGTGAAGAATTCATGAGGCCTGTGGAATACTAATGGACTTATGCAGGAGATTGATCGCCTTGAGGTTGCGCACTCCAGTGCCTGCTTGGCATTAAAGCTCCTGAGGAGGAATACTACACCAGAGACTGCCAGTATAATCTGCAGACTTGCACGCCACACACACCTGGAATGGGGAATGTGATTGGCGAGTCTTGTGGGCACATGTAGGCACAGACACACGCATCCACAAGCAACACAGACACCCATATACTGCATGCGTGCATGTTTACACATTCACACACGCACAGAACAAAAGTAGACCTGGGTGACAACTGGAATTCTCCAAGGTTAAAGGGTGGAGTTTTTTTATATATTGGCAATTTGGCTGAGGGGAGAAAGCGGATAGTGCAGGTGTCATTAAACTTAGAAGCGGTGCATGTATAGAGAGGCCATGTCAGAATTAGATTTCTTGCCTGAATCAAGGAGACTGGATGATGAAGTTGTTGGTGAGGGGTTTTTTAATTGTAGCAATGAAATAACAATGAATGTATTTCCAAGTTTTGTTGAGTTTGAGTATGCCTTGTCCTGAAATATGTTCTGTCTACTAAACTAAACATACTGCATACCTGTCTGACATATTCTCCATGCCATTGTCCAACAGTAAGATGGAACTTTTGTGAGACACCCATGTCTGGTAATTAAAACCCATTGGCTCTTCATCTATGATCTATTCACTGTCATTGCACTGAAAGATGGCTCCACCTCTTCTTACCCGTGGGTCCCCCAAAATACGTCCTAAAGTCTCCTAAGGAGATCAACCAAAAAATAATTTTGAACATATAGCCTACTTAATTGCCTTAATTGTCCAGTGTATTTGTGGTCTGCTTCCAAGAACACATTTTTGTGCACTAATTTAACCCTGTAACACCATTTGTATCATATTTGATATGTGAATTTCTGTGACCTCTGTGTCATCCACTTGGTCAGCACTTTCCTCAAATACCAGTTGAATGCAATCTGATACATCATCTGCCTCCTGGTGGATGATCCATGCACTGCAGGCAGTAGAGGTCTGTAAAATACAAAATCAAAGATGGCTGCCCCCATTCACCAACCTGCAGGGTTTTTTTTCCCCCACAGAAGTCTTTGCTAATTTTGACAAAGTTACAGAAAGAAAAACTTTTATATTGTTACTTACACTTCAGTATGAATATTTGCTGGATTGAAACAACTTATAAATACACACAATTTTGTTGCTTGTTCAATAGTAAAATCTCCATTGACATTACTGTATTTATGAGGCACATATTTTAACCTAGTGCAAGGGTAGTGGTATCCTGTGAAACTAGAAGACCTAAGGCATCAGTTGAGAGCACGCATGTCATGGTAGCTTGCAGGGTAGGGGGCCAAGTAATGCTCCAAAGTTAGGTTGAATTTTGACAAAGGAAAAATTGTCATGGCCATTTTCTATGAGGTCCTTTGACCTCTCACCTCAAAATATCTAAATTAAAATGGGTTTCCTATACCTATGAGTCTCCCCTTAATAAAAATGCTCTCATTTTGATAATCCCATGCAGTTTTGAGCAAAAATATGCCGTTTTCTGCATGCAGTACTAATGTGTTATTTTCGCCTTCTGTATTTGAATATTTTCGCATATTGGGGTCCCTGAACCGTCTTGGAATCATGAGTGGAAAACTGAATCTTGTAAATTCAATGAGCCCAATTTTGTTCATATGAGATGATGTTACTGAAGTCCCGAAAGCAGCAATTTTGTTGCAGTGAGACCAGTTTTTGAAACTTGACTTGACTGTATAACAAATAGCAAATATGATACAAAATTAATTTAATATATGCAAATTATTTTTTCAATTTGGTTTTTTTTTTTTTTGTACAATTTGTTTTAATGTCTAATGAATACTTCAATTTCAAAATTTTCTGGCAATCAATTCATGGTTCAGGCTTTACAGGATTAAGAGGCTAGTATGTTCAGACAGTACGAATTTTGAGGACACAGTAGTTTAGCTGACTACTCTGGGAAAGGCCAGTGTTTGCTCACCACTAATGGCTATCTCTGTCCCACAGGCCAGAAGTGTATTCAGGTCACCAGCCTGCTCATCTGTCAGGGTCTGCTGTGGGTTGGCACTGCACAGGGCATCATTATCACTCTGCCGGTGCCCAAGTTGGAAGGCATCCCCAAAATTACAGGTAACAACTACAGAACTGACAAAATCTCTGAGACTGAGTGACAGTTTTTGGTTATATCCTACATAACCAGCAACAACTTTGTGTTATTTCCAATGTAACCAGTAACATTAAGCATTAAGGTATTGCTTACATAAGTAGTAGTAGCAGTAATTCATCTCTTAAATAACTGGCTGTAAGGCATCTCTTAGGTCAACTTCTGAATGCCCACCATCTCCCTGGCGGTAATGCCGGCGTTTTGGGATGTGCTGTGAGCCTCTGACCCTTAAACACATAATTGCTTTCAAGCTGTTCCAGTTTAAGATCACTTGATTAATAATCGCACAATTTATTTACTGAATAATCAAGACCGATATTTATGCTTGTCGATCATTTAAGGGCTACATTGACAACGTACTTAATAGAGATACTGAATGGATGGAAGAAAAACAACAAATAATAAAAATAATAATAATTAATCCAGCGGTTTCCCTGAATTCCATCTCCCATTATAGGATTTTTTTCAGCCGTGCAACCTTATTTATTTTAAGATTGCACTTAATCAAAATGTTTTTTGCATTCAAAAGAATGGGCTGCATTTGTGGGGAAGCGTGGTTGCACACAGGTTGCCGCACCAAGCGATAATAATCAATTTATCAAATTGCCTGCTTCTTGCGTCAAAGTGTTGGTACTTGAATAATTTAGTAAATTTGTTATTAGTGCATCGTGAAAGTTTGACAGATGGCATGCATTTAAAAGCATTTAAAATGCATGCCATGCGTCAAATTTTCAAGTCAGCAAAGACATTCATGAGGTCTATATGGTCTAGCTTTTGGGAAAGTTGTAGGAAGGTTATAATATGAGATTATTTGAATGGCAATTATCTATTTAATTAACTAGTAACAATATCTAAATCATGTCTCAATACCATCTTCAGCAGCATTGAACCATCCTCAGCAGCATACACTTCATCACATTCTACATCGAGACAGAATTTCAGGAAATTTCAGTTAATTGCCATCCTTGCAATCTCATATTGTAGCCTACCTCTTCAGCGCAAAGCTGTATGTCTTTATTATTATTGGCAACGCAGCTTATTGGAAGCCTATTATCTCAGTAAATTAATTCAATTAATGATCGGATTCTTACTTGGAAACAGATTGAATGTTAACCTGCATTATGGTAATGTCACTGGTTGCAGACAGTTTTATTTTACGTAAGCAAACTTATAACATGCGGACCTGAGTTGACAAAACCGCATTTTTAGAAAAGTTTCCTTGGGCGTATCAAACTGATCGGATGTGGATGCAGGAAAAAATATGCCGTTTTGTGAGCTGCAGGAATTCAGAAACATAAGACATTGACATTTTGTGTTATCATTAATGTGGACTGGAAAACGCTTGATAATTTTTGCAATGAACAATAATGCAAGCTGAGGGGAAATGGATACAGATTGATCTTTGTAAATGAACAAATTAAAGCTCAGTTGCTAATGAGAAGCCCTGATGGGTACAGATTTGGAGATGTCATGCCCTTTACAGAAAGGTGAGAGCAGTACTAAAATCCCTCTGATGGCAAGACCCCAGCAGAAGAGGTTAAAATATCATGTTATCGCCTTAATCAAAACATTTAAACCGTGGTGTTCACTCAATTATTTTTTATTGTAGTTCACTGACTCTCCTGAATGCATACCCTGGATAAGAACTCTAGGGTCACAATAATCCACAAAACTTGGTTTTGAAAAATTGTTAAGCAATTCGGCTTCAAGAAAAAACTGTTCGAATTTTTTATTTGCTCGCCTTTCATTTTTATATGATTGTCTGAAGATAACTGGCAGATGCTAGCCAAATTGCACCACTGTTTATGCATCAAGCTTCCACATTATGTAAACTCACTTTACTTCATTTCAGAGCTTAATTGGTGTAAACACTGCCGCTCAAAAGACTGCTGAACATAACAGCTGATTTTCACTAAGAGCTATGGCTAATTTGCTGAGCTTGCTTGACTGGGACTCTGGCCAATATCATTATCTTCACGGTTGCGTTGTTGCATTGCAACTTATGTGCCAGTCCTTTTCTTCACTAGTCATACTAAGTTGCAGTCAGAGCAATTGATATTTCATCGGGGTTTGCATTTCCCCAATTCATGCGGTGCATTGAGATTCACTGGAGTGGCCATTCCGCGCACCGGAATTATGCACTGTACTGTCCCTCAATATAACAGAGGCATTTAAAAATGGTGTTGATCTATTTATTTAGCCATTTGGAGATATCATATAATCAATTACTGGAACAAAGAGCTAAAGCATGCTTTTAAAATAGTATTCATCATTTGCAGTAGAGACCCTTTGGTAACCAGATCAAAAGGGGCTTGTCTGAGAAGAAAAGAAGAATTATATCCAGTGTCCTAATTTGCAGATACTGTTACAAGCACTTGACAGAACCTGATTGATACAAACAAGTATTTGGCATATAGAGGAACCCCAAAGAAGTGTCATTTTAGCCATAATTACTGCGCCATCTCAGGGAACAATTCTTCACCCTGATTGCCTATACAGGCACCCCAAAGAAGTGTCATTTTATCCGCAATTGCTGTGCCACATCAGATTAAAGCTCCTCAACCTGAATGCAAGCAGCCATTCTTAATTTCTCTTTACATTTTATGTGCATACGTACATTGCTGAACTTAAATATCAGATCTGGCACTTTGGTTGTAACGGTTGAAAATCAAAATCGATAAAGTCTCCCTAAGGTAAGCGTTCTTTTCTATGATATTTAAGATGCGAGAGAAGAAATAGAGCCCAAGACTGCGGGTTTTCGGGTGGGATTGCGTGCCAAATTTATAAAAAAGAAAAAGAAAAAAAAAAAAAAAAAAAAAAAAGATAAAGTCTCTCTAAGGTAAGATATATTTAAGATGCGCCTACCGTGATAGGTAGCAGAAATTGACAGCGGCCCGGCCGGAATGACAAGCAAGCTTTGGTTTGCTGCAGATTGGGGTGGGTCTTTTGAAAGCACAGATGCTAACTTACCTAGAATCATTGACTGAATGAACAAACTATGTAGGTTGGTAACATAGTTAGCAAATCTACTCTAGGGAAACGCACCCCATGAGAAAGCCTCTCTAAGGGATACTTTACCCATTTTCAACCAGCATTGTATTATTACAGTGTGGTCAGTGTATGCTAATAAGCCGTGATTAACTTTTGTCGACGTATCCCTGGACCAAGAATTTTCTGCTTATTAGCCAAAAACTGTCCGCTGATGCATTTGAGATCATCTAATGCACAGTTTCTGGCTCTCGGGCAGTTGAACGAAGTACATATTGTAGCTACTACCGCATTCTTAGCATACTTCTGGATCCCGAATAGAAAAAACCTTAGCCAGTAGGGTGAAAATGACGTCTCTTGCAGAGTAAGTGCAATAGCGACAGTGTTATGTGACTAACATGGTGTTACCATATGAAATCATGCAAAATGCGTTTTGATTTATTGTAATCCTAACGATTTAGCCGAACATTATTCGCCCTGCTCGTTTGTTTACAGCACTGTTGTCGTCATTTCCCTTTGCAGAATCAAGAATGGCAGCGCTCATGATAAATGCAATAAAAATTGATTTAAAATGGTAAAGGAGCTCAGACATCAACGAAAATTTCAGGATTGGTTGAGATTATGATAGTCTAATGAATAATTGTGCCTTTTCAAATATGATGAATGAGTGGAGTCTTCGTAATAAAATAAACCTAAACTAATAATGGGATGTGTAATTGGCAAAGTCAGCGGTGTAGGTGAGTGCATGCATGCAAAAATATGTTGGTGCTATGTTGTATAATGCAGACCCACAAATCAAATGTTTATCCAAAAACAAAGGGTGTCTCAGGAGAAGAGCACCCGGTAACTGTGCTCCAAGAATCGTTAAAAGAGCACTGGCAAATCAGGCCCAGGTGTCGTCAGCGCTCCTGATGACATGCCATGCCCACCTCCAATACCTGCAGCCGGACAAACCAAGCAGGTTTATAGGGTTGGGGAGGGTCGTCACACTAGTAACAGCTTGAGGCTTTTCATATACAACCACAAACAGCTTGAAGCCTTTTCCTATATAATCCTTAATATCTACCTAGGACTTCCTGTACAACCAGTAGCCACTGTAACGCATCCTCTATATTACCAGTAACTGATGTGAAGCATTTGCTTACTTACCTTACTTTGTATCTCCTCAGTGGTCAATAACCAATGTAGGGCATCTCCTATATAGCCTACAACAGTTGTAAGGCATTTCTTATGTAACTTGTAAGAACTTTAACATATCACCTACATAACCAGTAAAAGCTGAAATTTCTTGTGAAAGAGCTGCCATTATCTCTTATGTAACCAGTAATGGCAGCAGAGCATCACTTACATAGTATCCTGAAATAGCTGTGTAGTAACCTCTAAATTGCTAGTAACACCTGCTCATCTTCTGTTAAGTAATTTATGGACTGCTGGATAAAGATTTGGCTCCAAGGCATCTCCTGATTAAGATTGCACCTGGCAAGATGTCTCAGCATACAGTTAGGTCCGCAGGGCTACTACTGTAATGGTTGGCAATAATCTGATAACATGCAAATTCCTCTGAGCTGAGCATGATGTCACAAAAGAGCATGCGATGCTGCATTTCAGCAGAAGGATGTATGATGATGATGGTAAAGCCACAGAAGGCTTTGACTGGCCGCTTTTATGGAATTCTTCTTATGCACAAGGTGACAGGGTTTTAATGGGAGGGTATTTGAGAGAGCTAGAGAGCATGTTTGCTGTACTTATGTGTATTTCCTGCTGCTGTTAAACTAAATCTAACCTGCCTGCTGTGTGCTGCTTTATGTATGCCTTGGCTGTTAGGACCTGATAAAGCCACATAATTTCTGCTTCTTTTACAACCTGCTTTCTTCCTGAGCTTAATTATATTTTTTCACATGAACAGATAAGGTGCTTTTGCTCTTTAAGGTTTTATCTATGGTTGGCACTAGTTGACTGAAGAATTTTTCACTTTTCACTTTTTTAGTCCTGCTGAGTAAAAAAGTAAATAGCTTATAGAATATAGTTGTGTTGCCATAGGAATCTCTTAAATTAGCTATACAGACTGTGATTTATGGAGCACTCTGTTGCAACTCTGTAAGCAGAACCTTATCCAAGATTTTTTTTTATTGATTAAACCATAATTCATTGATGAAAACAAAGCAGCTCCACATAGTTGGACAACTGGAAAGAAAATCATTTTTGTTGAATGCAGTCAGTGAAGCACACTTTGATGTTCTGAACATACACCAAGAAAACCTATGAATTATTGTTAGGAAGGCTGGTCAAGAAATTGACTGGCCGATCAGGCCAGACCCAGTTAATATTTGAAGCACGGACCCGACCAACCCTATTTCACATGAAATGAAAATAAAGAAGGTGTTTTCAAGGAAAACTATAAAATAATAAAAAGCTTGCGAAGTCTTTAGTTTTCAAAAGTCGAAACTCTGCAGTTCATCAATTCAGTAAAAACAGCTCACGTGGCAAACAGTCTACACCTCTGGTAAATATCTTCATTATAAATCGACACATCCGCCTGCACTGCAGGCCATAAAAAAGTTCTTGTCTGTTCTTCGGTTTTGTTTGTGGTTGCATCTCCCGAAGATTTTTCTTTGAAAAAGCTGCATGTCACAGCATTTTAAAATTTCTTAACGAAATTGAAAAACAGCAATTTATTGAAATACTTTTGGTCCTTTTTTGCACCAAAATACAGTGGCGTAACTGTCAATGGCCCAGCAGGTGTAAGGGGCCCAGCTAAATGTTCTATAACATACCACTAAAGCATTTAACTCACTATGATCATCAAACTCAATACTTTAGAGTAAAATGTGTCATTGGCAACGTAGCCTTACTTGTACGTTCAATATATATACCACTCTTGACTTAACTTAAGCCTCTATCACGGTTTTGACTTGAGTGTTTTTTTTTTTGCCTTACTGAAATTCTATAAAAATGTATGTTTCAGTATAAATAAATATTATTTGTATCCACCGCTAAATTGCTTTGCTTGCTGTCTTCTGAAGTTCTGAAGGAAGCCATATTTTATGGTGATTTGATTTTTCAAAGCAGAATTTTTCAGTCCTCTGAAGCTGCTCTCCTGCTTGCCTCGCACGCAGATGGACTGGGGCAGTCAAGCCGCAATCTACGGCGCCATAAATCACATGTAAGAGCCATTCCACGAGAGATTGACATTCGGTGCGCAGTTGACCCCCCTGGAATTGAATGAAACTTGGCTCATAGGTAGATATGGGTGTCACACAGAAAAAGCCAAATTTTTAGGTCTGTATTTCACTGTGCCTGCCAATAGCGCTATCTGGAATCCACTTAAGTGGCTCAGTTTTGCTGTGGACACCACATTTTACATCAACTTTCATGACATAAGGGTTACACAGTACCAAATATGTTATACTTTTATCATGACCTGTGACACTTCAAGTCCAGTTAGACTTTAGCACCACATCAGCGCCAAGCTGGGTTACCACGTTATCGCGCAAGAATTATTTGAGAAATAACAACAAAAATTGAAAATGGGAATGGGAATAAAATCATACCCCAGACATATACCAAACTAGAATGCTTTATTATGTGTTTACACACAACAAGACTATCATTTTCAGTGAATAGTACCTTGGTATCTTGCTGTGTTTGTGTAATAGACAGCCAGAAAGATGGTTGAAATTCATTTTTGGTGCATGTTTGCGGTATGTTTTCTCTATAACCGAGATTTTTACTGTGAGGGTAAATGCTGTTTGCTGTGCTTTTGGAACTCTATTTTCAGGAATACCAAGCATTTCTTTGGTAGTATCTACGCTTTCAAGCTAGACAGAGCCAAAGTTGGAGGAAAACTCAAAATGGACCATTTCATGACAGATTGTGCCTATGTTTAGGTGGCATTATTTTGTTTACCCAGCAAGATCGAGATCTGAAATTCTCTGGATACATAGTCACTTTGGGGTCCATTACAGAATTAGTAAAATCTCAATGGTAGTATTTTCAGTGTAGATCATTTTAAACATTAAAAGTCGGAAAAATTTGCCTCCAGGGGGCTCTGTATGCTGGAAGCTAGTACTGCCCATCCCCAGCGAAGTACCAAAGAAATTGTTTTTGAATTGTGATGCACACAGCTAGTTTTCTCTGAAAATGAAAAGTTTAGCTTGGTACTATTCTGGGGCGCGTTTCCCAAAAGCGTAGTAGCTAATTAAGTTATCAACTTACATAGTTCGTCCATTCACCATCAATGGGCCCAACTATGTAAGTTAGCATCTGTGATTTTGGGAAACGCACCCCTGGGTGGATAGCTATCTGACCAAAGGTGGTGCTCTAAAGACCTAATATTTTACCGACCTAATATTCCATATTCCCAGACATATACCAAAGTTCTGTCTTTTCACATATATAAAGTACGTTGCACAGTTAAACATAAAATTTGTAATCTCTTTGGTATAAAGCTGGGTTGGCTGTATATTGGAAAAGAATATTGGTGGTGATTGTAGCATTGTGTCAACATGCAAGACTTACCAATAGTCAGTACAGTGTACAGTTTTGTAGTGTTGGAGAGTTTCAGAAAATAACAAATTCTCTACATTTTTGCATTACTATTAGAATCAGAAAGCAGGCTTCAGTGTTGCTTCTAGGATTTCTCTAGGGTATTGTGCTTGGGTATGAAAAAAGGGCACAGCAGTTGTGTCTAGCGAGTGGTTATCCTGATAAAGGGCACAGAGGTCCTAGCAAGCAAGCAGCACCCTGCCAAGAAAAGGGCAGTTCATTTATAGTGGTAACTTGCATGACTTCATTCCTAACACCTGCCCATGATGTCTAGCCTACGGGATGCCCGCTGGGTTGGAGGGTGGGGTTTCTTTTACAGACTTCCCATTTCCGTGCGTGTACGAAGCCATGGGTGTTGACGCAACTATTGTGCCATATAGGCTGAAGCCCGCTATTTAATTCAGAGACAGACATGCTCAACGGCCTCTAAGCAGTCCTGTAGAGACCCCGGATGCAGTGTAGTAGGGCTTGCCTCAGGCTCGACTGGCTCCGTGGGTAACATCGACCCGGATCCAATGAAGAAGGCCATGGATGGCTGCTCGAGGCCAAGGAGCACCTCTGGTGCGCACCACCAGGTGCCGGCAACCCACAATCCAATTCCAAAAACAGACTGATGGATAGAGCTAGTCACATGCTGTGTTGACATAAACATGAAAAGTAAAAAACAGTTTTAACTTTTGTACTATACATTCTGTCTTTATGTACACGGTTGTGCGACGAAGATTTTTTTTCAGAGTTCAAATTATGGACTGTTATTTTATGTTAGTGTACGTATACTGTTGACGCATGTCTGCATGCGTACTTACGATGGTATGCCTTTTACATTATTTTTTTTGGCATTTAAAAATTTTGGACTGGTCATGTTTCATAACGTGCTGTACGTTTCTGACTGCGCTGTACCCGTACTTGGTAATAACCCATATATTGGGCTTTTGTAATGCTCACAGTCACCACCAGTTTACAACCAAAAATGCTTTATACCAAAGGGATTACAAATTTTATGTATAACTGTGTACGTGCTTCATGTATTTCAAAAGACAGAACTTTGTTATATGTCTGGGAATATGGAATGTTAGGTCGGTAGAACATTAGCTCTTCAGAGTGGCACCTTTATTCAGAAAGCTATGTACCCAGCATAGTACCAAACCAAGCTCTTCACTGTCTGAGAAAACTAGCTGTGTGTATCACAATTCAAAAAAATATCTTTGGTACATTGCTGGGGATGGCCAGCACTTGCATCCAGCCTATATTGCCCCCTGGAGGCAAATTTTTCCGAGTTTTTACATTTAAAATGATCTACACTGAAAATACTACCATTGAGATTTTACTAATGCTGTAATGTACCCCAAAGAACTAAGTATCCAGAGAATTTCAGATTTCTGTCTTGCTTTTGTCTTGCTAAACAAAATAATTCCTCCTAAACATAGGCACAATCTGTTATGAAATGGTCCATTTTGAGTTTTCCTCCAACTTTGGCTCTGTCTAGCTTGAAAGTGTTGATACTACCAAAGAAATTCTTAATATTCCTGAAAACAGAGCTCCAAAAGCACAACAAATGGCATTTACCACCAATATCTGGGTTACTGAGAAAATATACTGCAAACATGCACCAAAATCAATTTTGACCATCTTTCCAGCCATTGATTGCACGAACCCAGCAAGATACCAAGGGAATATTAACTGAAAATGATAGTTTTGTAGTGAGTAAACACATAATAAAGCATTCTAGTTTGGTATATGTCTGGGATATTATTTTATTCCTATTGCCATTTTCAATTTTTACTGTGATTTCTCAAATAATTCCGGCCCAATAACATAGTTACCCAGCCTGGCGCTGATGTGGTGCTAATGTCTATCCAGACTTGAAGTGTGACAGGTCATGATAAAAGTATAACACATCTGGTACTGTGTACCCTTAAGTCATAGTAATTGATGTAAAATGTGGTTTCATAAGCAAAACTGAGCCACTTTAGTGGCTTTCTGGCGGCGCCACTGGCAGATTTCTTGAGATACGGACCTAAAAATTTGGCTAAATGAAAGAGCAGACTGGAGCACTCAAATCACTTGCATCAGTTTATTGAGATGCCAAGACTTAGCATCTCAATAAACTGATGCAAGTGATTCGAGTGCTCCAGTCTGCTCCTTCATTTGTTCTGAATTTGTCCTTTTCTGTGAGCACCGACCTCTGGCAAGAGAGGGGCTGAAGCGCAAGGGGTTCCTTTATTTTCTAAAAATTTGGCTTTTTCTGTGAGACTACCATATCTACCTATCTGCCAAGTTTCATTCAATTCCAGGGGGGTCAACTCCTCAACTTCTTCAAAAAGTGCCATTTTTCTCACGGAATGGCTCTAAAGTTACTGTAACAGAAATTTCAGCTATTTCAGCTTTTCACTGTGAGCACTATTATAATGACAGCTTACTGAAGTCCGTATAAAAAAGATCATATTGTGTAGCCTATCTCGGCTATCTGCATTCAGTTGGAGTAACAACCGCTGTGGAAAGATGTTAGGGTAATTGCCAAGTTGAGTGCATTTTTAGAATGCCAATGATGATCCCTAAGGGCACGGTTGTAGGCTATCATTATTTTATGCCTTTTATTGGACTAGCCTGCTGCCTGTATGTTTTTATGCTGATGAAACTGACATGGTACTGTATATTCATTATAGAAAGTTGATTGAATTAAAAAATTCAGCGCGATGAATGACTTCATTCTAATTGCGGATTTTGTCCGAGGATTTTAAAAATGTATTTTTGGGATTGATGATGCGTCCTGTAAAAGAAAAAAAAAAATGGCACAAAATAACTAGGCTTATAAGTGTGCCAGTGTTTCATAGGGTTCAACAAGATGTTGATTCCATTTTAAAAGTAAAAAATTCTGAAACGGGAGATGGAAGTCAGAGAAATTTTTGGATTCCTGAATTTCGTGCACACTTGTCATCCTTACAATATCGCAGGCATTATATACACATTTTCAATGTAGCCTATGGATGGTCTCTTGGTCACTTACTAATTAATAATTTCTTATGCAATATGCACTTTTGTTTTAGTCTTGGTAATTCAATAAATTGATTGTTAATCAGGCATTCTCAAACAGGGATGAGTTGGGATCCATCATGTATAAAAGGTCCGAGGCACTGAGCTGCAAATCCCATAATGCTAGCTTTAATTACCAGGAGTTGCAGTTGAAAAGGGTGATTAAAACAAAGCAAAAAGCACAATTGCTTTTTTAATAACACATATAGGCCCACAATAATATGAATAAATCCAAATGCATTTATGTTGGATATTATAAAAATGTTATTAAGAAAACATCCCAAATATACAATGAAATTTCTTATATATTTTTTAAAACCGTCATTTTATTGTATAGAGCTGCTAAATTTTAAAACGCAATCTATCTTTACGATTTAGATCTCATTTTCCTTGAACCCATCAAATCTGCGCTAAAATGCCAGATCAGGTGTCACACAACTCTTGAATATGTCATTGAGGATCACATTGCGATCATAGAACGATATTTAAAATCATTATTTGAAACCACCTTTGAGCTAAATTTCATGGTCACGCTTAAGATGAAGTGTTGCTCATGAAGGCTTTATACAGCATGTATAATGCCGTCATAAATGAGACATAATGTCCTCATAAAGCATACATAAGCAAATGTCATGCTTCGTAAAGCGTGAAATAAAACATCCTTATTCAGCATGTGATGCCAGATGTGATATAACTGACAATTTCACTTAGCTAGTGGCTAAATGCTATAAAGGGTGACATTGTCCGCCAAGTGGCATTGTCATTGTCACATCTGGCATCACATGCTAAATAAGGATGTTATTTCACCCTTTACAAAGCATGACATTTGCTTATGTATGATTTATGAAGACATTATGTCTCATTTATTAAGGCATTATACATGCTGTATAAAGCCTTTATGAGCAACACTTCATCTAAAGTGTGACCAATTTAATAATCAATTTTGGACTGCATAAATTGTGAAAGTGAAACCAAAATCATAAATGGAAGCATGCCTGGGGTGTTCGCAGGAGACATCTGTCTCCACATTGCAGCGCAATGAATAAACAAGCTTGAAACCAAATTATTTTCCTGAAACATGACTGAATCAATAGTACGTCTTGAGAACAGAAAGATTTTCCAATGATGTATGTTTTTCTTCTTAAATGACTCAGTTCTGGCATCGGCGCTTCTTTCTTCACTTGTTTGACTTCTTCTTTATTTAAAATCAGCATTTGAAACTGTATTAAACACGTGATAAAGTCCGATCCCTGTCAATTATCAATATTTAACGTAAAAATGCTTGAACCCTTATGAAAAATTACCACAAAATACTACAGTAAAACACTGTAGTTTTCTATAGTAACTATGGTATTTTTGCAAAATTACCATAGATATACTATAGTAACTCTGTACGTAGTTTACTATAGTGATGCTAAAGTAAATCACAAGTGTCAAACTCTACTATAGTAAACTATAGCAATGATATTCAATTACTGTAGCATATTTGCAACAAACTATAGTTTACTGTAGTAAAGTGTAGTTTACTATAGTTTACATCAATTTTACTATAGTAAACTATATTTAACTATAGTAAATTTTTATAAGGGAAACCAAATCAAAATAGTCCATTCACGGCTAAACAAACATCACTTTAAGAATGATTATATTACAACTTGTTTGCCAATAGTCTTTGGACATTTGGTATTGTATTCATAAAACCCGACCCTAGAAATTTTTTGAAAAATCCGAGCCTCAAAAAAATTTACTTTGTGCGGCCTTACCTGATATAAAGCATCAATTTCTGTGATAGTAGTCATAATCAGTTAGGTTTTATGTGCTTTGAGATAAGCTGTATAATGATTATTTGCTGTCAGTGTTTCATACAGTGAAGTTCACAAGTATTTAGACGGTGACACAATTTTTAAGTGCTGTAATTCCTAAACAGATGACCTGATATAGATGTTGCTTACCCTCAAGCTGACAATTGGAGCTTTGCATTCACATGTAAACAGTGAAACTATAAAGGAACTACTCTATCTTACAAATATATCACTGTTGAAAACTTGTGCAGACTTGGATATAGAGTAAAATTGTATAACCAGAAGTTAACATCCTCCTGTTTTCTTTGAAAGGAAAGGGAATGACGTCGCTGAATGCTCACAGCGGTCCGGTGGACTTCCTGGTGGCGACATCCAGTGTCCTCTCTCCAGAGCTGCTGAAACGGGATTCTATAGTGGATGGAGCAGACTCAGCAAGCGGAGGTGAGGACCGTATGGACTCCTCCTCGCTGGAGTCCCTGCAGCAGCAGCAGCAGCCCAATGACTCACCGCGACATGAGCGGCGGAGCGGCGGGAAGGGGGTGCTGCTCCAGTACCGGCTGCGTTCCACCTCCCAGCTCCCCGGGAAGGTGCTCACAGCCCGGCCGGATGAGGCCTCTGACTGCTCCCAGGAGTCCCCAGAGCACAGCCCTGAGGACGGCTCCATCTACGAGCTCAGCGACGACCCTGAGGTCTGGGTGCGGGGGCGGTCGTCGACGAAAGAGGGGGCGCGTCGCGACCGGGTAACCTCGGCCGCCGTTGTTTCTGGTGGGCGGGGGTTTCGTCGGCTGGGAGGAGCCACCAGTGGGGGAGTGGAGGAGACTGACGAGAGTACGCTGATGGTTTGGCAGCTTCCGCTCACTGTGTGAGGTGACTGGATAGGATCAGGCTGATGGCGGTCTGAGACCGTTGGGTGGGAAGCTGGTTCTCTCTACTGCAAGGAACATCAAATCTGGCCTGTCCAATCAAAATTGAGCCCTGATTTTTTTCCCCTGGTGGATAAGTGAACAGTAATTGCTACTGATTGGCCAGACCGTCTTCACACCCCAATCCCAGGTAAAGATGGGGTGGGTAATCAGCCGTTTTTGGGCCTCATAGACAGAGGTAGGATGATGCCTGCTCTACTGGCCCAGTGCGGACCTTTCTCATTTGCAGGTGGGACTCCTATTGGCATCCTTGGCCTCGGCAGCTGTCTGAGAGCCAAAATGGTGGCACTCTATACTGTTATGTCTTTTGGACTGGCCACTGCGAAGCATTAAGTCAGACTTGATGTTGAGTGGAACGCAAACATGTACATTTCATTGTGAGCATGAGTGTGTACATATATATGTGTACATATACACAACAAGGTCACTAAGTATTTTGACATGGGTATAACTGTACAGAGCTGTTACTACATTTGGATGGAAATACCCTCAGATTCCATCAGCTTTAATTTGAGGGCTATTACATGTATATGGAGTGAACCAAGCAGGAATTGCAACCGTTTATTATGGTGTTACAATATTTACGGACCTCTCTATGTGCATGGTTCGCCATGATATAGCGCAGCTATCCTAACTGTCAACATTAAACTTTCACTCGGAAAGCTGATTTCAGTGGGGGAAATTGCATAGCGGTGGAAAAACTTCTTTCAAATCCATGAAAGCACTTTGAATGTGTAAAAAATCTATTTGAATTTCAGTTTTTTTAAAAACCCACATGTACACTTCTTTTAGTGAGGGTATTTAGCCACTAACAACATTGTCCATTTTGTCACTCCTGATGGAGAACATGTCTGAGTGGTGGTGAGCAAGAAAGAGTTAATGGTACCGTTTTTGCTTTTGTTTGTGTAACATTGGCCATAAATTCAATCTGGGCACACATTCAGCATCAGTATACCACCATGTACTCTCTCCATGGTGGTTTGTATTTTTAGTCAGAAGAGAACTTGTCATGTAGACAGCAAAAAAAGCAAAGATATTTATGCCCCTCTGGCTTCTTTAACATGGTATAAGAATGGATGAGTCGAAAAGGGAACCCCAGGCAAATCCCAGGCTGTGGAGTCATAGGTACGGTTTGTGTTGTTAATGGTACACTTTCCACTGCGTCACTTTGCTGTAAAATAAAATTCTAAGAGGTCTTTTACTGAGCCCAGAGTAGGTTTCTTGAGCATATTTGCAATAAAGTTCCACTTGATCCTCTATTAATTACCTTCAGATTTGATTTTGTTTCATGTTTTTTGTAATAGGACCCCACCATTTCACTAAACCACTAATTCTTGCAATTGGCAAAATACTTACACAAGCTGCATATGAAGTGGATAAACTTGAAGCACAGTCGGTTGAGTGTATGCCTCTGCACCATAATTTTTTACCTTTTTAGCAATGTTGACCCTGACCTTTGTCCTTTGCCTAAGAAAACATCATTTTCATCTCTTACTGTTGTCATTTATAACCTTCCCTCTGAGCATAATTAGTATTGATCCAGAACATCTACTGTAATCCTGCTTACAAATGGATAGATGGACCAACAAACAAATAGGGGTGAAAACAGGTTTTGTTAACATCTATGTATGAGGAATGTTAACAAAAAAACACAAAAATATTCAGAATGCACTTTTTACATTCTACTCTACCGAAGCACAGAATAATGGCACTGCCCTCTCCGGATAAATTAAAGGCTAATTATGCGCTCTTCATGGAAGCTCTGCTGTCATCTGCAGCTCTGTCAAGCGAGTGTGAGAGCGAGATTCATTAGCGGAGAAAACCAGAAATAATCCACCACTGCCATGGGACCCGTGAGGGGAGGGAGACCTGCGACCCTCTTCACGGTCCTCCGCTGCATCTCTAGCTCAGGGGAGGGAGACGTGTGACCCTCTTCACGGTCCTCCGCTGCATCTCTATTTCAGGGAGGGAGACGTGCAACCCTCTTCACGGTCCTCCGCTGCTTCTCTAGTTCAGAGGGAAAGAGACGTGTGACCTTCTTTATGGTCCTCTGGGGCCCCTGCTTCTCTAGTTAGCCCTTTCATGTCGCTCTGCACTTTACGCCGATCTCTCTCTTCCCATTAGTACTCTCATTTCCGCTTGCCAAAAACAGCTGCTCCTGCTTAAATGCCCTAACTAAGCAAGTTGAGGATGCAAAGCATGTGGAGGATGCGAGCATGTGCTATGAATAGGGTAGAACGGGGTAAGATGCCCCCCTCAAGCACAAATTTTCATAACTGAAGGTAAACAACATGAATTAATAATTTTTTTTTTTGCTTGAATGGATAGTATGTAAAGTTGGCTACCACATCTAGAAAGATTTATGACACAGTCACTATAGAAATATTTTAAATGTTTTATTACTTTTTTTTTTTTTAAAAAAGGTCATTTTGCCCCACCCCTGGGGTAAGATGCCCTTCTGAATGGGGAAAGATGCCCATGGGGGGCATCTTACCCCATCTGTTTTATGTTATCTAGAATAACTTGTAAAGCCTAATACACACTGGTTTTACTGCATATCACATGAGTAATTATCATATTATAGCTGTCACAATTGGCAGGTACACATCATACAAAAGATCAACATCTTTTCAGAAATTTTTTTGCTAAAGAAATGGGGAGAGAAAGAGGTACATTCTCCTCAACTGAACTTTTAATTATCTGACTAAATACTAAGGCATAATTGATGGCAAGGTACTGTTGGCATTAAATGCGTCAAGGAATAGTCATATCTTGAGGACTACTAAAAACTATGAGGCACCACATTAGATAAACATGTATCAGTATGGAACGTACATGAGTATCCATGAAAAGAGAGTTCAAGAGGGAATATTAGGAAAAAATATGTTACTACCATACATTCATACCCAATTAGAGGTAGCCTGATATTACATAACTGAATCCATATTTAAGGTTGAACTTCTATGACTGAGTGACAATTCAGGAAAATCACATTATCTTGATAATAATATTTAAATGTGATATCTAACATGAATTGAAACACTCTGTCATAGTAGGCCCCTGTGTCAAAGTAAAAATTAAAGGACAGTTAATGAAGAAAAAATTTTAAAGTAATTTTTTTTACTTTTACTTACAGACATACTTTTGATATTAAAAAATTTAAGAGAGACTTTCTGCATTTCACCCAATATATTTCTTTTTACGCTCTTATGGGTATTGATGTATTTATGATTCATTATTGTGTAACTCCATATTGCCCTACTTTTAACATGTATGGATACACTTAGATTTCCATTCCCAAGGTCTTAATAAAAATCATCATGTCTGATATACCATATATTTCCTATAAATAGAACATAATTTTTAGAAAAAAAAAAAAAAAAAAACCCGAATGAATACGACTCAAAATGGGGTAAGATGCCTTCTTGTGGCAAACCAAAAAGGGCATCTTACCCCCAGCACTACCTTATTAGTTTTGGCTCATTAACCCCAATTTCTCCTATTATCACCACACAGGACACCCATTTATACAGAGAGAAGGCATCAGAGAGCTACACTGACATGTCCTGCAGACTCTTGGAGCATTCAAATACTTGCGGCAAAATTATTCATTTGGTCATTTTTTTTTAATAAGAAAGACAGTAAAAACACAAATACTTTGAGTACTCACATGTCACTTGCTCTATTGACTCGTCTGTTGCTCAGGATTTCCCTTCAGGTGGCAGTACATTTGTCGAAGTCAAGAGCCATTTACTGGGCACAGCTGACATTGAATTATAAGCAAAGGGCATCTTACCCTCAGGGGCGTCTTACCTCGCTCTACCCTACCTGTTTTGAGCCTCTTCAGGGCACTGTTCCCTCCTCCTTTACAGTAATGTTCCCCCCTCCTTCAAATTACTGCTCCCCCTCCTTAGGAATACTCCTCCTCCCCAACAGTTTTTTTCCCCCACCATAGGAATACTGTTCCACCTACTGAGGAATTCTGTTTCCCCCTGACTGTCAATATTGCTCCTTCTTCCTTTGGAGTGCTAGTCCCCATCTTTTGTAATTATTCTACCTCTGTCAAAATATGCTGACCGGCATTAAAACGCACCACCTTAATTTAATTATCAAGATACAAATTATGTATGTTTATGATGTGTGATACAATAATAATAATAAAAAAATCTGATTTATGTTTCTAATGATCACTTGACAGACACCCCCTAATTTTTGATCAGTCTCCTCAGTGATGGAATAATGTCAATGCTGCCACGTAGCAAGAGCACAGACGCGTATGCGTAGTGTGTTTCTACTCTTTTTCATCAAGTCCTCACCTCATTAGCCATCTAATGGTGATGTTTATCAACTGACTTAGGGTGGCTTTTGCCGTGCCACCTTTTGAAAGACCAGATTATGTGAACAGACCCAGAAAGACATTATTGCATTTTGCCCTGGTGATAAAAATCATGATTTTAGCCTTTTCGGCCTGAAATAGCACTAAAATGCGCCAAAGACCTATTTTTTTTTCATTTTGCCATTTTGTCAGGAGGCTCAATACACTTTGATAACAATTACACTTGACAAACATGCATAATTTGTATTTTGGCCATGAAATTATGATGGTGCGTTTTTAATGCTTATGTACGGTCTTATGTAAGACATTGGGTATTTTTATTTTCATGTGAGCCCCTAATGGTGTGGTTTCTATAGTGCCTTTAAAATTAATTATAAATGTTATTTTGAAAACATGCTTTATCTCTATGCTCCTGAGAGGATGATAAAATTACAGGTGGCTAAATAAACAAATAGCCAATATTTATATTTCGAGCCTTTCAGCGCTATTTTCTGTTATCTTAGTTATACGTATACATAGCACCGCACTGGATTGCCAGTGACTGTCAAGCCCACGCAAAATCAAGTAGGCATAAATAAAGTGTTTTACTTTTGTAAAACATATTGAAAAGTAACTTAATTTTCAAATAGTTCATTGTATCTGGCATCAGCCCAGTAAATACAGGACCTCCCACTGTTGTACTCCCTGAACGTTTCCCAAACTCATCCAACGAATGATCAAGAAGCAAACAATATAGCAAGACATAGTCCGTACCATAGAAAAGGCAAATATTGCAGACAAAGAAAACTGGAAAATTTTAGAAATAAAGACACAACTGCTCATAAAAATACTCAAATCTGGTGCATATATAACCAGTCCAAGATACGCAAATGCAGCCATGTTTCCAGGAATAAACAAACTGATATTGAACATTGATTATGCTGGTTGCAATGAAAAAGAGTGATCCGGCTGTATGAAAAGAACTGGCACATACACATTACCATGCAATGACACAAATGGAAGAGGCTTCCACTCCTGTGGATATGATGGGATTGCCTAGGGCCCCTATGAGTCAAGCAAGTGCAACAAATAAGCTACAGCTTTTCATAAAAATCACCAGTTATGTTCAGTGACTTTTTGGGCGACAAAGTGTGAACCGATGAAGCTCTTGGATTAAGCAAAATGGGTTTATTGTATTATGCAGAAATTATCGGGTAATCTTCAGCGCGATGTGCCTCGTGTCTACCAACTACCTTACAAAAACCATATAAAAATAAACGACAAATACAAACCCCAATTCCAATGAAGCTGGGACGTTGTGTAAAACGTGAATTAAAAACCGAATACAATGATTTGCAAATCTCATAAACCCACATTTTATTCACAACAGAGCATAGGCAACATATCAGATGTTAAAAGTGAGACATTTAACTATTTCATTAAATATTATTAAATATTAGCTCATTTTGAATTTGATGGCAGCAACATGTCTCAAAAAAGTTGGGACAAGGGCAACAAAAGGCTGGAAAAGTAAGTGGTACTAATAAAAAACAGCTGGAGAAGCATTTTGCTACTAATTAGGTTAATTGGCAACAGGTCAGTAACAAGACTGGGTATAAAAAAAGCGTTTTAGAGAAGCAGAGTCTCTCAGAAGTAAAGATGGGCAGACGTTCACCAATCTGTGAAAACCTGCATCTAAAAATTGTGGAATAATTTCAGAAAAATGATCCTCAATGTAATATTGCGAAGACTTTGAATGTCCCACTATCTACAGTACATATCATCAAAAGATTCAGAAGATCTGGAGAAATCTCTGTGCACAAGGGACAAAGCCGAAGGTCAATATTGGATGCTCATGATCTTCGGGCCCTCAGGCGGCGCTGCATTAAAAACATTCATGATTCTGCGCTGGAATTCACTGCATGGGCTCAGGAACCCTTCCAGAAATCATTGTCCGTGAACACAGTTCGCCGTGCTATCTAGAAATGCAAGTTAAAACTGTATCATGCAAAGAAGAAGCCATATCTGAACACGATCCAGAAATGCCACCATCTTGTCTGGGTCATAGCTCATTTAAAATGGACTGAGGCAGAATAGAAAACTGTTCTGTGGTCAGATGAATCCTAAACTCGAAATTCTTTTTGGAAACCATGGATGCCGTGTCATGTGGACTAAAGAGGAGAGGGATCAGCCAGCTTGTTATCAGTACTCAGTTCAAAAGCCTGCATCTCTGATGGTATGGGGTTGCATTAGTGCCTATGGTGTGGGCAGCTTACAGATCTGGAAAAGCACTATCAATGCTGAAAAGTATATAGAGGTTTTACAGAAACATATTGTCCCATCTAGGCACCATCTCTTTTAGGGAAGGTCTTGCATATTTCAGCAAGACAATGCTAAACCACATACTGCATCGATCACAAGAGCATGCCTTTGCAGTAGAAGAGTCCAGGGGTTGAAATGGCCTGCCTGCAGTCCAGACTTTTCACCAATAAAAAAACATTTGGCGCATCATAAAACGAAAAATCCGGCAAAGAAGACCCAGGACTGTTGAGCAGCTAGAATCCTACATGTGACTAGAGTGGGACAACAGCCCTCTCCCAAAACTACAGCAATTGGTCTCCTCATTTCCCAGACGTTTACAGACTGTTGTAAAAAGAAGAGGGGATGCTACACAATGGTGTAAACAGCCCTGTCCCAACTTTTTTCAGATGTGTTGCTGCCATCAAATTTGAAATGAGCTAATATTTTTCATGAAATGGTAAAATATCTCACTCTCAACATCTGATATGTTGTCTATGTTCCAGTGTGAATAAAATATGGGTTAATGAGATTGGCATGTCATTGTATTCTGTTTTTATTCACGTTTTACACAACGTCCCAACTTCATTGGAATTGGGGTTTGTAAATAAAAGATTCAAACAATTTTTCTTGAGGCCCATTCTTAAAGCTTTTTGAAAACCAAGTTTTATGGATTATGATGATCCTGGAGGACTTACCAGGGCATGTATTTAGGAGAGGCAACTCCTTGCAATAAATATAGGTGAGCGAACACTGTGGTTGAAATGTTTTGATAAAGGCTATAACTTGATATTTTTACTGGAACAATGACTTGGTTTTTAAGAATGGATGACTCAAATGCATTCAACGAGACAATATTCATGTTTTTTGCTAATAATACATGAATAAATTATTACATTTATTGACTTATGTGAATCGCATCACGCCCACAGTACTGTTAGGGGGTGTTGAGCCTGAAACTTACCATTTTTCTTCTCCAGTCAAATATAGGAAAGCCCTCTAAAGCTCATATAAATTTCCTTCTCTCTGTGGATGAATCCCTCACATCAGGTATCTCAGCCACTAACCCATGCTCTTGCTAGGGATTAACTGTGTCTGCTGGATATTTTAGTTTTCTCCTCAGTAATTTGTCAAGACCCAAGACCCCAAGAAAGGTAAATAAACTGCATTCGGTCTTCACAAAAGACAAATGGGTGGCCCTGCCTCTGCCCATATTTAAAAAAGGGGCTCTGGCTTCTAAAAAATACAAGAAAAACAAAATTGGGGGGGTGGGGGTCTCGCAAGGGAGGCGTAGGGGGCGGGGTCAACAAAATAATTCTCGTCTTAGAGTAACAATGATGTTATGATGATGTCACCACAAATGCTTTCCAATCATCCTTTGCACGTAGTATGGAAGGACCTTTGTCTAGCAGTTTGAACAAGCAAAACCCCCAAAGGTGAGCAATTTACTTGTAAAAGTGAAGCGAAAATTCACAAGGCAAAAACTCTTTTGCGTTTTCTTGATGGTATACATATCCGCATGGGGCCGGTGCATGCAATCGTGAATTTTTTTAAAATACAATGGCCGTGATAAAAATATACGCAAAATCATGGCGTTATACTGATCTTTTCCAGTCACAGTGCAATTGTTTGGCTTCAAGAGACCCGGATTATGCTGCACATGCTGTATGGAGTCATTTCATGATCATTTTGGCTGTTTTCTTAGACTCTGAAGAACAATTATTTCCATCTCTCCATCGACTTTAGTTGTTTTGGTGAAGGTTGCTATGGAGTTTTGTTGGTATACTTTAAATTTGTTTTGTACATTAACAGACTTCACCTGTGTTACAGCTGGCATGGAGGTGGGTAAATAATGACAGAATTGGGTGAACTGTTCCTTTAACAGCGGACCTGGATTAACATTGTTTTGAACCTGTATTAACACAATTAAAATGGTTTGCGAGTGACTGATTAAGAGGCTGTGGTCCTAAATAATTTCCACTTGGTGTCAAGATGCCCTGAAACTGGGAAGTACACAGGAACGTAAACAGAAAGAAATCAGATGCTGAGATTAGCCTTGCACGGCTTTGGACAGTGAAAGGAAATCAGAGTACCCACAGAAAACTTGGGGAGAACATGCAAATCCACACAGATAGACCCCAGGATGGACTCAAATCCACAACTTTCTTACTTTGGGCCAACAGCACTAATCACTGCATTAACTACTTTGGATTTTCCTTTTAGCTTTCCTTTCAGAAAGGATACCTACATATCCATGGTTATGGAAATGCTTGACGGAGGTAGCGTCTAAGATAGTGTCAAATTCAAGAAGAAAATACCTGCAGAAACACACCAGTAACTCATGAATATAGTTATACATCATCTACTGTTGTTTGAACTGCTTTATCTTTAGGGAATATTCTTTTAAAAGTTAATTTGTTGGGTAATCAATGCCGGCTCAGGTGTGGCCGAGCATAGTAAGAAAGACTAGGGTAGGCCGTGTCAGGTTAAAGTGACACATCTCTGTTCGTGGATATAAGAGAAACTGGGAATTAAACAATATGGCAGAGGATGAGTCAAGCTACTGCCTGAAGAACAGCTTCCAATGAAGAGAAACAAACACTGAGATGACTTCCTGAGGTGAGTTTTACAACAAGAAATTATGACATGGTACCTGAAGAAAGCCAGCAGTTTTTGCTTGGAGGTAATTTTTAAAAAATTTCATTGACAAAGAAACCTATCGGCATGTTACGGTGTTTAATCGACAGTTTGGGAAATTAAGCATTTTTACCTATTCAAGTTCATCCAGGAAATTTTGCGAGTGTAATTTTTTCTGTGCACAGGGTGTTGTGTACAGAATAAAGGCAAAGACCAGAGGATTCAAGTGCGAAGAATGTAATGAGCTTGTTAACAGTACTAAAGTGATGTGGACCGTTGTGGGAAAGGATTGACAGTGAGTTATACATTGTAATGACTCTCAGCTTGTCTAGCAGTGTCAGCACAAAATCGACTGGCCATCACACTGTTTCCAACGGTCTGGAAAAAAAAAAAAAAAAGGCAGATAGCTAATACTTGTTAAGGTAAATGTATACAGCACATGAGACACACTCATGCAGGATCCTTGTTTTTAACTAACATTAACATTAGACATTCGATCACAGCACTATTCAAGCACTTGGCCATTGCTACCTTTAAGGTCAATCAGACTGGTCCAACAAACAGCAACATTCCAATGTCAACAGTTGGGTTTTGAATCTTGGTTACAATAACTGTTGCAGGGAACACAGATTCCAGTGAATGGCAATGGTAGAATGAACTTATTAATGCTTAACTAGACCTTTAGTTGGCCTAAAAGTTCATCTGAATGAGTGAGGAAGTTTTGTCTCAGTGGGGCTTGTGATTCTGGATTGATCTGGAGAGAGGAAGATGGGAATAACTCCACCTTTGTGCCCTTGAGCAAGGCTCTCAACCCCAACATTGCTTTTCCCCTGTTTCTCTCCATCCTTCCTCACTTGAGACTGTTTTGTCTGGCATTTCTCCCAGCATGTCCTTGAAAACGAGATACATGTTCTGAATGGAAATACCCATGATTAACCTCTTCCACCTGGAAGCCCCCCGTACCGGGGGAAATAAATAAACATCATAAATACAGCATGTTTCTCAATAGCAACATCACCATGGGGCACATTCACTTAAAGGGAAGAAACTCGGCGAAAACCTCATGATGATCATTTTTACCTCACCCGAACACAATTCAAGCACTAAGCAAGTAAAAAAGCATGTGGCAAAACGTAGAATAAAATAATATCAGTGCTTGATTGCTAGCGTTTCTACTGAGTTAGTGATATGCATAAAAATGACACATCAAATGAGAGAGGAAAGTCCATAGAATCCAATGATATAAGCCATGTCATTTTAAACCGACACCACGCGGCATACACTTTACATTCTACAGCGATGAGCAAAAATTTTTTATTACCTTTGCTATTTCATAATAAAAACTTGGTTTGAGGGTAAATCACGCTGGCTATTGGTAGTCCAATATGTCTCTGTTACATTGAAAATGAGTCTGGAAGACTGCATGCATTTTTGTTTCTGTGGCACTGCTTTCAATGAGGTCAGGCCTTGAGCATTCCGCTTGCATGCAATGTATTGTATTCTCTGATTCACTTGTGATGCTGTCAATTTGATTTTGGAGGTGGCCATTTGATTCTATGGGCTCTGACATTTCCAACAAGCCTGCAACCACCGTAATTGCACAAACCTGGCTTGAGATAGAGCCTTGTGGTCCCAGTGCATCCAACTAAGAGTCCATGCGCCATTACGCTCGTGAACGCATAGAACACAACAATATAAATGCCAAACTGGCTTAGTTCTAGTCAAGGTTGGACTGGTAATCTGGCATACTGGGCAATGCCCGGTAGGCCGACGCACACTTTGGGCCGATGCAATCATAGTTTATAAAATTGTAATAACATCGATAATTTTTAACAACCGCGCCAGCCTTTAAGACACGGAAAGCGGCCCATTGGTTCATTTTCTACACTGACACAGGGGTGGCCCAATGAAATCTCTGAGCCCTCCCTCCTCAGGGAAAAAAAAACGCAATTGCGTACAGCCCGTTTTTAGCCAGTGGCCCACATTGATGCAAGCAAACAGCAAGCTGAAATTAACATATTCGAAGTGGAGTTTTATACAGAGAATTACAGTGTATATATATAATTCTAACTTTACCTATTACCATGTCACTTCTAGTGCTCTCCCCGAGATTCTCTAAATATCACTTTTCAAGATGACACATACTTTATAAACCACTTTTTATTATTATACTTCACGATTCCGGTTATCTTGCATCTTGGCCATTTTTCAGTATCTATTTATATATTTGTTTTATGATATGGGAATTACTGAAAAACTGTATTCTTGCAGATAAAAAAAAAGATGCATAGGCTTAAGCTATGTACAGTTTATTTAATGTTGTTGTTTTTGTCCTAAAAGTTTAAGAAGGCAGGCTTGCTGGGAAATTAGTATGACCAATGGCCTTGCTTGTCCCCAGTTGCATTAACAGTCTAAAAACGACGAGATCAGACAAAAATGTCAGAAAGCAGTGGAGGGGGAAAAGCTTAAAGTAAACAGACATCGGAGCCTCAGGCTTTCAAACGCTAAAAAAATTGACCAGCTTTTTGGCCACGATGATCCTCATGCAGCAAGCAGTTTTCATTTGGAGGGGGACACGGAAAGCGGTAAGACTGACGTTAAATTAAATTAATAGGCTATCGCAAGTATGTATTCGGTTAAAACTTGCTTGAGCTTACAAAAGGGCAAGGCCCCCACTGATGGACCAGCTGTTGGTAACCTACTATTTGATGCATATTGATTCGTTGTTTCACGGTGGCAAATAAAATTTATCCTGGAATACAGCAAGGAAGACTTTCAAATTTTCCTATTTAAAACCCTGTCTTGACGTTCAGAATCACCTGCCAGTAAACTTGCAACCAGCGAGTACTGCGGTTCTGAAGCTAGTGAGCTATTCTATGCCCTGTTGAGTCTGTAAGATATGTTGCGTTATTTAAAAAGGTTATGTATGAATCAATCCAAATAGTGCAATGGTCTTATTGAAAAATTATGAATGGCCCCAAAGTCACATATCTATTTCACATTCATTCATGTAAATATATAAATAATAATAATAATAATAATAATAATCATAATAACTTCTTCTTTGTCATGGTGGTGCAGTGATTAGCACTGCCACCACACAGCACAGGTTGTGGGTTTGATTCTGGCCTGGGGCCTTTCTGTGTGGAGTTCCAGGGCATGTAGGCTACGACTGAACTTAATTTTAACTTTTGGTAACAGCAAAGTGTGCGCGTATGGCGGGCCGTCACGTCACGATCAGGTTGGGCCGCCAGGGCTATTTTTTTGTCCCAGTCCAGCCCTGGTTCTAGTTATTTTGCTATCACTATACACTAAATATTCAGTAGAGGTCATCGAAGTTGTTTTCACAGCTTGTCGGCTGGCTCTTCACATGATGATGAAGCATTACTGGACACATAGTTGGAAATAGTTCAGTGGGTAAGTCATTGAGCTATTGTGCGGGTCATATATACTTACATTTTGAGCATACACAGTTGAGCATACGCCAAAGCAAACACAACTTTTGTAAATATAGTTGCTGGGGTGTTTGTTGTGATTGCTGTTCTTATTTTTTCTGCGGTCCGGCTGCCAGGTGACATTACGCACAAAGACTCAAAGAGTGCAGCAATGCGCGCACATACACAGTTGCTAAACCGGCTTCTTTCTGATATTTTCACTCTGATTGTCCACTGAATATTCAACGGTCGTTTTCAAAGTAGCTTAGATGGAATGTATGCCTGTAGTGATGTATAAGTGAAATTAAATGAGTTTTACACTTTGGTACCTGACAAACCTCAAATGGCACAGAATGCCCAAAATGCACCCAAAAAATGCCTGATTGCCGATTTTAAGATTCCTCCTTGGAATTCTTGAACTAGAACCTCTCTAATATTGCTCTGATTTACTTGATTAGAATAAAATTTGGCACAGATAATGGTGAGATGTGCTGTAGTTTATTTGAGGTTTAAGGCTGCAACTACATAATTTCAAAAGGGACGTTCACTCTTAAAAAGTACCATTTTGGTGGACTGAAATGAAATTTTTGTGCTGTGTTCCATCTTCATTTGCTCAGACTCATTAACATTTATACTGATGGTCACACTTCTACCATAATCACACAAGTGATACCATAGATATGATACCAAGATTATTCATGTAGGCCTTGCAGTTGCAGAGATTTTCTTTATTCATTTTGGGTATGTCATTTTTGAGCAGGAACCTGAGTTATAGGCTCAGGACTTAAGAGGTTAATTAAAGGTTAGAAAAATCATAACAGGACAGAAGGCCACAGGGCATCAGATGGCATCATGGAATGTTTTAACTTAGGACCCCCTGAGGGTGTTCACAGAAAGCAATTTATCAAACCGAAGAATGGAGAAACATTCAAGCTGGTGTTCAAATATGACAATTTGCACAAAAATTTGAATAAAACCAACAAAAATGGTGTTTTCTTTTCTCGTCTTTTCCGGGAAAAATAAGTGAATTTTAATATTACCCTCCCTGGGCTGGTAAATGAATTGCATCAAAACAAACTGCTCTGGCTGAATGCTTTGTGTGCAATTTACCCGATCCCCTGGCAGTATGAAGTCACAGTTTTTTGGATGGGCTGAGTGTTTTTGCAGATGGCGGCGGCAACAAGTTTCTGGGAAGGGCACATGTCACCCCTCACCTTTGCTTTAGGGACATGGACTGCCTAGCTAATTTTGCACCCACAGCTGGCTCTCTCTGTGCCTTCCAGGCAAAACATCTCCATTTCCTCAAGAACCAACTTCTCTTCCAGGATCTCCAACAGTGCCACCAGCTGCCGGAGGTACCCAAGTTGCACCAGAGAGATGCGGTGATGTTCATAAAACACTTTCTTCTATGTGCACGCACACATACACACACATACAGACACACACTCACCACATCAGTGGTTTCTCAAGAGTTGGTTCTCACAAGCATATCGATACAAGCCCACACACACAAAACAAAGCAGGCGTGCACGACCACACACGCAAACACAAACCAAAGTCCTACATGTATGATGTTTTGTGGGGTGACTGTATGCCAGCTTAAGATGTATGAAAGATATGTCTGTTTCTGGCTTTGGTATCCATCATAGTTGGCCCTGACAGAGAGATATGACACGTGTAGATGAAAGAGCACTGGAGCAGGAGAGAGACACAAATCAGGACACATTAAACTATTTTCCTGTTCTCATGATGTTTTAACAGGAATAGCAATGTCCACTAGCAATGAACTCCCAAAAAATCACAATTGGTAGACGATTGATGTACTTGCTCTTAATTCCCGATTCAAAACTTTCAATCTCATTAAACCTTACATCACGGCCTTTCCTGCCCTGTACAGTTAAAACTACTCTTAAGAGAATTCTAATGCGGTTCTGTATGGGTGAGTGACATAATGAGTAGGTATAGTTTACCATTGTGGGGTGACAGTACAAGAGGCTACGAACTTACACCAACTTGTATCAGAGGCAGACTGCAGAATATGGTATACTATCTCTCAACTGTTTTTCTTTTTTCTTTCTTTTTAAATCTTAAGTTAGTACCAGGAGTAATGGGAGAAGTGGCTTCATTGCTTGCAGAAGAACATTTCAATAATTGGGAAGTGCCCAGAGAATTTGACTGAACTGGTGAGCCTTAAAGGAAATGTATGTCGAGTGCGAACTGTCTCTGTTCACAGGAATCATGACTGCATTCCAGGGCAGTGAAGAGGGTCATTCAAGGGTAGATATACACAAAAAATGATAGTGACTGTTGGAGCCATGCTAAAACCAACTTGACATGAGCATACTATCTTAAATATTGCTTGAATATTGAGTGAACATCAAAGTCCCCTATTTTGTGACACTTCCCAAGAAACTGTGATCACAGTTTTTCAATTTACCTAGAAAAATATTCCATTCACTACTTAAAAAATGTAACATAATGAACAAATTAATGGAACAATCTTAAAAGATCAGTTTTTTTTTTTTTTTTTGGTAAAATGTTATGAACTTAACTGGACAGCTCAGTCTAGACTCTGATTTATGCAACTCTTCCAGGAAAGGGATGATGTACCAACTAACAATGGGTGAACATTTGAAAGAAAAAAAAAGCAAAATCAATTATAAATTATTTTAATTGAATAGTACTGCTGCCCATCACTTCATTAACACTGTGCTTAGAGTAATTGATTTTCAAGCCATCCGATTACACTGGATGAATTTAATTTAACTTGCACAAATGAGTATACCACAGTGGACCCAAAAGCAATGGCACCAGGGGAAGGGGGCTTGCATGATGAAGGACATTTACAATCATACACCTTCCTGCTGTGGAAGCAAGAAGAACAATATGTCGCACGATGGAGGCGCAGGACATGTTTTTATTTATTTTAGTGAAAATTGCTTGTTTATTGTTTTATTATTTGTTGTGTTATATATTTATTTTATTATTGAGTGTATAGCAAGCTTTTAATTTGATGTGATGTTTTGTTCTTAGCCTTTTTTACTTCCATGTGATGCTCATGTTGTTAGCATGCTTTTATTTTGACATGATGTTTCTTAGCCTTTTTACTTCCGCTGTGGCGCTCATCTGGTCAAGCAGCCTTGTGCTCAGACATTGAGTTTGGGCAATAGGGGCATTTCCAGGGGGCACCTGACCAATCCGCAAGCGAGAGATGGGAGTACCCCAGGAAGCGGGCCATATTATTAGGTAGAATTCCGGGACAGGGAGAAGGGAGGATGAAGAGCAGCTGTGCAGAGTGGACGAGGAGAGGAGAGGTGAGGAGAGGAGAAAAGAGGCAGCATCAAGTAACAAAGCACAACAAGACCATGGTCGATGAGCAGCGAGGGGCGACTCAGGCAAGAGGCTAGACGCTAAAGTGACAGGGCCAGCTTCAGGACTGAGTGACCACGACTGCCTGTGCCAACGGGATTGATTGAATCGACGCACACTAAAGCAACGGGTAAAGTTGGAAGCAGCGCCGGTCCCAGTGCCAACAGCTCACAGGGAATTCAGCAGAGCACCAGCATGGAGGCCCAGCTATGAGTCACAGAGCTTGGGATGAGTCAGCGTCTGTTCACCGCCTCCCTCCCTCAAAAGACTCAGGTTTTTTTCTTTATGGACTCCGAATTAAACTGGCTTTTAGCATTTTTTAGCTTCTAGCACTTTTTATCATACAGCTATTGTTTAAGCAGTGACGTGCTGTCGGAGGTCAGTTAGGGGAGGCAGTATCCTCACCGTTAAATAAACAATAACTCTATTACTTTGCTTGATTAGCAATCTGAGGATTGATTAACTAATTTACAAGACTAAACGCCAGAATGGCGTGCCAGTTCCATCCACGACATTATTGCTCAGTGCATCGTACTTAAAATGCTCACGAGACAGCAAGTTTGTTCATATTTGTTTAAAGGAAGCTAACGCAATGCCATTAACAAATATTAAAACCTTTCTTATGCGGCGTTCAATGTGTGGTCAATATGTTTACGATAATATTTCCCCCTTAAACACGTACCTTTTTAGTGGCATTATTAAAATGGAATTATTAATATAGTTTATTTTCAGTCTTCTTTCATAATCCAATAAACAAAAGATCAAACAATATACGGAATTACCGAGAGAGTTGAGATTTTTTCCTAATTAATTATTAAGATTTACTTCCTTGCAGTCTCGAATCAAAGCATAAAGGTAAGTTCATCTTTTTGTCACTATCACCTCTTAATCATTACAGGCTTAATTGACCAGAAAAAAGGTCAAATTGATTGATTGACAATCAGGTATAGTACGTTGAAACAGGTTGACAAAATCTAGCGATAAAAAAGGAGAGGTCACTGCCTACCCTGACCACACATGCCTGATTTTAAGCAAAATAAACTTTTAAAATTGATCAGTTTTTGTCATTTTTTTGGTATTTTCACACTGCTCTCCCCCCAATTTTAAAAAGTTCATTTATTTACAAAAGGTGGCGTTATTGCATCTTCAGTTGACATCCAGGCTACACAAATCCTTGAAACACCAATTCATTGTGAATTCATGGGCACCAAAAAAGATAAAATAAATTAACGTAAAAAAAATTGACGTTCATCAGCTACAACTACAGATCAATATATATAGATATATACACTTTTTTTAATTTGGCATCTCCAATCCCACCCGAATCTGGAATGCCCAATTGGTGAACTATGTACAAGGCTTGCTCGTTTGCGACCCCTTGTTGCCAACTCAGGAGAGCGAAGACAGTTCACGGCTCTCCTCCGAAGCACACGCCTGTCAGCCTCTGCTTCTTATACACTCATTAGTTGAATCTTCACAAGTTCAGAACAAAGGCGGAGGATACCCGGACATGAACAGGCTTAGAATCTTCCTGATGAGCGCCCGTCTGGCCAACAGGAGGCGCTTGAGCAACGAACAAAGCTATTTATTTTATTTCCCTTTCCCGGCAGTCCCTTCCCAATTTGAAACCCTGTAGCACAATAGCCAATTGTGCGCTACTCTGAAAAAGCTGCCGACCACTGCCAGTTGGTACGACCGGGGCTCGAACCCGTGACGTGATTGTCACTTCTGCACTGCAACGCAGTGCCTTAACCGAGTGAGCTATCCGGCAGCTCCAATGAGTCGAATACAATGAGTTTGACTGTACTGGGTAATGTGTTACTCAAGTCATGCTATAAAGCAATGAAGGATTCAAGGAACTTTCATAAGATAATAATGCAAATCAACTGCAAGCATCCCACATCCCATCAGACCCTATTTAGGAATGTACATGAAAAAGTGTGTAGATTACTTTGAATTTGTGCATTGTGTGTTCTTCTACATCCACATGTGATCAAGAAACTAGCTACCTAATGAAGTTTTAGGACAGAATTTTTTTTCAACCCCCCAACAAAATCCGAAATGATAACTTCATGTCTCTCTGTGCTCTTTGTTTAAACAAACAGTGGCGGCTCAGTCTGATATTTAACCACGTGCCATGTAATCTCTAAATCTTCCTCCCTCACTGTTAAATATGAAGCCCGCTCAGTTCCCTGTTGTCTAAACACACACAGCTACCAAAATTGTATAATTTACTCCAAAGCTTATCAGAAAGCTTCCACCTGCTTCCACTGAATGTCGTCACAACCGGTTGCTGTGTAATGCTGAGGCTATCCTACAATCCAGTGATAGAGCACTGCATATAGAGCACCAGCTGTTTGTATGCCAGCACCTGGGGTTTGATTAAATTAATTTCACTCCAATGAAAAGAGACTGTGCGTGCTTGTTCTACACGTTGACAAAATTCATTAAAAACGACTGACAATTTTACCCATTTATATGCCTGAACACTGATGAAATGGCATATTGTGATAAAAAAGGATTCAGATTTCCAAATTCCAAATTTCCATATTCCTCATTCCAGCTTTAGTCCCTTGTGTTTGTGTGTGCCACCCTGCCCTGCCCCTAAATTCCTGTCCTCTCCATTCCTCCAATATTTGGTGTGACTACACTTGGCCTAAAAATTTGGGACATTGCCTTGTTGAGCTATAGTTTTATAAGATTACAGATTTTTTGCTGGTTCCAAGCTGGGTGGAAAACTTACCACCATTATTCTGCAGACTGACTGTCTCACTTGCGTCTCTCTCTCCAAGTAATTGCAGACAGCCATGATGATGTTGACATCAGGGCTGTGTCAAGACTATATTATCTGTATCAGCTGTTTTTGATAAAATACAAACATTTATTTATATAATTATTTTGAAATTAGCATTTGGAATTTCAAATATACTTTTTATCTTCAGCAACACCAACATGTGGAAAACAAAAAAGTGAAGATCTAAAGCCAAATTAAAATTTTAAAAAATGTACGGTGCCGAAGACTTTTGCACTGCTCTGTATATATATTTTTGCTTAGCTATGAGGTACTGCTCCAGTTACTTTATCCCCCCCAAAACTGTGCTAAAAAATAAAAATAGCTCAGGTCAAATTAAATTGTGTAAAAACAAAACTCAGTACGAAGAGGAAAACAAACAGAGGCAAGGGATTTTTGTCCTGATTGGATTTATTCATGGGGTCTCATGAGATGTATGGCAAACTACACCACTTCCAAACATTAATTTTGTGGCCCCATGATCATTTGATGGTTTTGGCCCTAGTCATAACTCAGAGCAACAGGAGTAGGCAAGTACAAATGAAGCCTGTGTGCAGCTGTTGTGTTTCTGGGAGAAGTAAATGGAATGCTGGTTTCTATTGAAATACTTGTATTCTGCCTTTTTTTGGTCCTGAATGTTCATTCACAATTACACATGCCATGACACTTCAGTAATCACAAAAATCAACAGCCCATGCTGTCTTCATTAAAAAAAAATTGTTGCCATTGGATCTGCTGGCAAGCCAACATGCTGCTTACATTTTTGTAGTTCATGGTTTCTCAGTGGGAAAAAAAGCCAAGTATAAATGCAACTGATTCCTGCTGTAATAATTCTCCATAAAATAGATTATTTTCTGCAAAAATTCCCCAAATAAAAAAAATTGTATATTTTATTTAAAACACACTTAAAAACATTAAGGAAATGGTGACATGTTGTGTGACCTTGCTGAGACGGACAACACAGAAGTCAGTCACCCGCAACTGCAGGTGTACCCCCAATGGTGTGTCTGGAACTTTATATCAATGTATCTTATTAGTAAACAGTAGGCCTCATTTCACGAACCAGGCCATAAGCCTATGAGACATACACTGTACAATATAAGCTTTCTCCAGATTCACTGACAACCTTGTGCTGCACCCACAAACAGTGGCAGTGCCATGCCATAGCATTATGGGCCCTGGCTCAGGAACTTTCTTACTGGCCCAGAATTCGTTCTCTTGGGAAAGTACATAAAAAATATTGGGATCAGATATAAGAGGATGATATATAACAGTAACATTGGGCTACTCCCAGTACCCTATTGGCACTGGCGCTGAATTCCACAAATGTTGTTTTTTTTGACTCTTGCATAGCCTGAATGCACGTTTGAAGGCTCATACCATGATTAATGATGCTAAAAAATTGTTTAAACTGGTTTGAGACAACATTATTCTGCAAAATTACCGTTGGTGATCAGTATTTCCAGCATATGAGGTGACATGAACACAGTGTTAAACACGATGGCACAATGGAAGGAGCTCTCTGGGATTGTTTATAGCAGCATTGTGGCCTTAAGGGATGCTGAAGATGGTAATGTTGCCGTGGCACTGGAAGTAACAACACCAAGCATTTCAAAGAGACTGGTTCACTGAAAACTAGCAGCAATAGAGGTACAAAGCAGAAGTTAAGTGCCTCTGATATTCATTTAAGTAAAAAAAGAAAAATCAGCAGTTGACAGCACGACAACTCAGTGATGATATTAATCATGCCAGAAGTGAAGAGATTAAAGTATCCCAATCATCTATTTCCAGGAGCCTGTGTGAAAATGATCTGGTCACAATATCACATGAAAGAAATACCTGAATAGTACTTGGTTTCTGATTTATGTTCATTTTGTTAAATGAATTGTTCATCACAGCACTCTATAGTATGCTAGGCAAACTAGAGACTACAGCTACACTACAGGCCAAAGGTTTGGGGCCACCCTCAGATTTAAAAGAAAAATCATACATAAACTGTTCTTTCCTTATTTTTTGCACATAAAATGACTTCAGTGCATAAAATATAGGAAGCCAATAGGTTTTGGGTGAATTCCAGACCTCAGACCACATTTTAAAGCTGTCTTGACTGATTGATCACTTACCACAATGTTTTATAATTGAGTTCCAATGCCTTTGTGTCACATGATTTTATGTCACTAGGACGTGAACAATTTTATGTAACAAGAAGGCATGCTGTATAAATGCCTTCCCCAAAACCAAGGGTTCACATTGCACTTGGTGCACCATTAAAAATCTGAGGGTGGCCTCAAACCTTCGGCCTGTAGTGTATGAATGAGTGAATGGTGTGTGCGCCCAATGATGGACTGGCAAACAGTTCAGTGTGTTTTCCTGCCTCTGGCCCTTTGGATGCAGGGATATAACCCAGTCTCCATGACCTTGACATGGAACAAATGTGTTAGCTAGATAGAGGGAGTGCATATCACCAATGATCTGTGGATATTATTTAATCTGCGGCTGATTTTTATGTCAAGGCTTCTTAGACAATATAAAATTTTGATGCTTTAGCATTCAATTACATTTCAGATGAGTCTGTGCCTCAGCGAAGGCCCTTTACTGTTCCAGCATGACAAAGCCCATATGCACTGGTTAAGGCATATACATGGATCCTAATTAATGGGGTAGAAGAACTTGACCGGCCTGAATCGAGCCTTGATCTTAACTCCATCAAACATGATTGAGATCGATGAAGAGCTGGCTCTGATACCGCTTTACCCACCTAACATCACTGCATGATTTTACTAATGCTTTTTTCTAATTCAAGCAGAAATGCCCTAAAATCAAGTGGACAGCCTTTCTAGAAGAGTGGAGAAAATAATATTCACTTTATCACCCGTATTATTGAACCTGTCATCGTCTATCCCCTTTCCATTAAATTCCATGCAATCCAATTAGTCTTTTTGAGCTGGATATGGCCACTCATGGGATTCTAAATAAGTAGAACGGACTTGACTATTAAGTGGAAGTGTCAAACTGCCGACCATATTGGATTGCATTCACACATTTAGGACAAAATCACCCAATGACAAGGTCCGTTCTTCTGTACATAATTTTATGTAGTCACGGCACACCATTCAAGTTTTGCTGGGGACTCATAAATATTTAATGAAAACATATGAACCCATTTAGCGAGTACGGTTCTGCACACAGCATTTCTTTCAGTTCTTAACTCTGGTGACATCATTTATAGAAATACAGGGACCTCTGCACTGAAAACCCTGGATGCTGTTCATCACTCTGCCCTGTTTTTTTTATTACTTCTGGTGATTCCATAGAACTCACCACAGTACTTCTGTACCTGCCTTATGTGAAAATGTAGGCTTGTCCTCTCCTCCTGAAAGAGGACATTAGCATCAGTACTTATTTATCCATTGGGCAATAATAAGTAGACTTCTTCCATTAATTTAATCTCTTCTTGTCTGGTATTCGGGGAATTATAGGACATGCTTCACTGACCACCTCATGCTCATGCTACCCACGTCAATTCTGAACTAGAAAAGTCAGCTTTTAGATACAGTGCCTCATCTGCCTGAAATAAAAAGTAAGATGTTTTCAACCTCGAGAGGCTGCCATCCCTTAGTCAGGTTAGACTTCCTATCTCCACTCAAGAAGTGTTTGACTGTATTTGTTTAGTAGTTTTTTTTTTTGTGGTCAGGAGATGTACTTTTTAGGTACATTGTTTATCTCTGCTAAGGATTAGACCTCACTGTGTCTTCCAAATTCTTAAAAAAAAAAAAAAAACAATCAATCATTTAATCAAACAGTAACAATTGTTAAATCTGGAGCCATGATCGCGGTGAGGAAATAAAAAGTCAGACCCATGAATTAAAATGCCTCCAATGAATGCCTCCTGACTCACGCTTTGTTTTAAAAAACATGAATCTCAGCTCTCTTGCTCACACTGGTGAGTCAAGCATTGTTTCGTATCTAAGTGGGTACGACACCCAGAGAATTGAATCCTTGAGTTTCCAAAGGGCCCAACTCCAAGCAACACTCCATTTCAAGAAAGGGAAAATTTGATTTATTTTTTTGCCCAAATGTGATTTCCCATTTATTTTTACTTTATTTCTTTACAGTAGAATGTCATTGGGATACCTTTGGCTGAAATGACAAGAAAGTTCCCCTTCTTGTTATAAGATATGCAGACCTCTAATTAATTAATTTCACCCACTGATGACACTGAGGTTTCCTAAAGTGCAGTTAACAAGTGGGCGTTGATCCTAGACCTGGGGCAGTGATTGCTGGACCGTTAATTCCACATAGGCGTAAATGTCAAATTAAAGTGCAGACTGGTGGCTTTAATTAGAGCTCATTAACCTCTGCATTCATTGAAACACACAGTAATTACAACCCATTAAAACACTGCCCAAATACTCAAAGAACTCACTGTTTTGCTCTATTTTGTGTCTTCGAGCATTTTCACAGCAGGCTCTTCTGACAGTCATATGGTCCCTTTGGTTGCGAAGTGACTATGGTAAGCCAATAAAGTAACTGAATACAGAATTAATACCTAAATCAGAATCCCACAGTTCCCCCCCACTGCACACACAAAGAACTGGCAAAGGTAACCAAAGGTTCCAATGTTCAAGGTTGAAAGCACATTCTGGATTGTATTTTATTTTTCATAATCAATCATTATACATCATTGAAGAACATTTCTAGAATTTTTGGAAGGATGTAAAGAAAGGATGTCCTTCATGAGAGAGGACCTTCAATCAAAGCAGGGTTGTCCAACTTTACTGGACAAAGAGAAATGTGAGCTGTGATGGTACACAATGGAGTAATCATGAAAACAAGGAATTACGCTTTCTATTGACCTTTTTATTTACCAATGCAGATTACACAAGAATACAGAATAAACTCTCAAAAGTACATGGGCAGTTGTGGGGTCATAGTGGGATCAAGTTTAAACCACACTGAAATCACTCATTTGTCCAGTGAATTTGCCTCAGATGGAACTTCTCAGGTGTCCTTCTTCATTTTGTGTCAACTTGGCAAGAGAAAAATGACACCATGGAATAAGCGGGGATCTGAAATGGTGTAGAGCTACCTCATGAAGTGCATGCAAAGCAGATCTGTCAAAAAAAAGTCAATAGTGTCTGCTGGCTTGGGTTTGGATTTGTTTGCATTTTTTATAGTATTCATTCATCATTTCACTAGCTGCCATTTCAGCTCGTTCTGCCTTTTTTTTGCGTTCGACTTTGTTAAATATTTACCTTATTTTCAATCTTTGGATTGCTGCACTTCATATTAACTCAACTCAGAAGTGTGTTCATTTATCAAGAAATGACATTTATAGACTAACAAACACTTTTTCTGCCATCAATTCTCAAAATTTTTTGACAGAATTCAATTTCGAATGGATGTGAAAGATACGAAAGCAACTGTGTTGCAAAACAGCTCCAACTGACAAACATAAATGACTTTGAAATTGTCAATGAAAAAGAGCTATTGCTTTTTTTTCCCCATTGATTGTAACAAAATTTCTCTACCCCGCATGTTCCAGCTCAGTTCAGTTCATAAAATGGTTTTCAGTTGACCCCTGAAAACCATTTTATACCTTTGAAAAGAATTGAACTTGTGAGCATCAGTCACTTAATTAATCACCTCAGTGGTAAGTTTCAGGTCACTGTACCTCTCATAGCATCTAAGCTGTTAGCAGAGTGCTGCAACAGGGACATAAAAAATCATATATATATATATTCCAACTGGGAGGAGAGGATGTACAGATAAACATTGGTTACATACCAAACACTTACTTTAATCAAATGTAATTATCATCTACCCGTGGTACACAGTGAATTATCAGCAAATGTAAAATACCAAGGGAGTAATATTTACAATGAGCATGTGTAATAAATGGAGGGAAATTACCCTTATACACAAGTAAACATGTTAAACACACGGTTCTATTATTTATATATTATTGTAGTGGATGTTCTCATTTCATTGTTTGCAATCTAAATTAGACTTTTGGAATGCATAACAGATGTTTTTATGTTTTAATCCTCTCCAGAATCGCTAAAATCGAAGACCAATAAAGCAAAAACTTCATCCACGTCATATTATTAAAATGAGTATGTTGAAGGCCAACTCTCTCTTGTTATTTCTGGTTTCAGACCTGCAGTAAGCGGAGAACATATATTTTTGAACCTCAAATGGAGTAGCTTACATAAACATAGTAACTTAAAAGAGATGGGACCAGATTTCATCCAGGTTCCACAGACAGATTTGGGGGGTCTCGTGGTGATAGGAAATTATGACCATTGCATTTTCTCCCCAGGATAATCCATTAATATTAATCTAGCCTGAAATTAAGTTAGACTAGCAATTTATTCCATCTGAGGGCTTTCATTGTGTTGTCCTTAGGGCTCTGATTGAAAACTTTATAGCATCTCTAGAAGACGTTTAGGACCTATTTATAAGTATATCTCTGGCAAAAGTAGACTTGCTCGCACTGATGTGGACCCTTGACTTTGAACTGACTTTGAACCACTAGTACTTTTTCAATGCTCAGTAATCTGATTACTTAGTGATCAGTCACCTAATGGGAATGCACAGGAAATGCCCTGCTCTGGCTCAAAGCTTATGGTAGGTTAATAGGTTAAAGCAGGTAATATTCCACTTAAGCTGCATAGACAGTATTTTGCACACTACCCATCCACATACCCATCCCAGCTCATTGCAGACCCCATTTCTCATACGGCGTGGGAGGGTCCAGGGTCATATCATCTACAACCCCAATTCCGAAATAGTTGGGACGAAGTGTAAATTGTGAATGAAATCAAAATGCAAGGACTTTCAGATCACATGAGCCAATATGTTATTTACAATAGAACATGGATAACATTTCAAATGTTGAAACTGAGACATTTTACATTTTTATCCAAAAATGAGCTTATTTTAACTTTTCTGGCTGCAACAGGTCTCAAAAAAGTTGGGATACAGGCAAAAAAGGGCTGAAAAAGCAATTAATGTATAAGAAAATCAGCTGAAGGAACATTTAGCAAGTAGTTAAGTTAACTGGCATCAGGTGTATAACATGATTGGCTTTAAAAGGGACGTCTTAGAGAGGCTGAGTCTCTCAGAAGTAAAGATGGCCAGAGGCTCTCCAACCTGTGAAGGCTTGCGTAAAAAAATTGCGGAATACTTTAAAAACAATGTTCCTCAACGTCAAATTGCAAAGGCTTTGAAGGTCTCATCATCGACAATGCATAACATCATCAAAAGATTCAGAGAAACTGGAAAAATCTCTGTGCGTAAGGGACAAGGCCGAAGACCTTTACTGGATGCCTGTGATCTTTGGGCCCTCAGACGCCACTGCATCACTCACCGGCAAGATCCTGTCATTGACATTACTAAATGGGCCCAGGAATACTTCAAGAAACCACTGTCTGTAAACACAGTCTGCCGTGCCATCCACAGATGCCACCTAAAACTCTATCATGCAAAAAGGAAGCCATTGTTGAGCATGATCCAGAGGCGCCGCCGTGTTCTGTGGGCCAAGGCTCATTTAAAATGGACTGTAGCAAAGTGGCAAAGTGTCCTGTGGTCAGACGAGTCCAAATTTGACATTCTTGTTGGAAATCATGCGCGTCGTGTCCTCCGGGCTAAAGAGGAGAAAGACCACCCCTCCTGTTATCAGCGTTCAGTTCAAAAGGCAGCATCTCTGATGGTATGGGGATGCATTAGTGCATATGGTGTGGGACACTTGCATGTTTTAAAAAGCACCATGAATGCTGAAAGGTATATAAAGGTTTTAGAGCAACATATGCTCCCCTCCAGACGACATCTATTCCAGGGAAGGCCTTGTGTATTTCAGCAGGACAATGCAAAACCACATACAGCAGCTACTACAACAGCATGGCTTCGTAGCAGAAGAGACAGTGTGGTGAACTGGCCTGCCTGCAGTCCTGATCTTTCACCGACTGCGAACATTTGGCGCATAATTAAAAGAAAAATCCGTCAAAGGAGACCCAAAACTCTCCAGCAGCTGGAAGCCTATAGTAAACGAGTGGGATCAAATTCCAATGGCTAAACTCAAGAAACTTGTCTCCTCAATGCCCAGACTCTGTGTTAAAAAGATGAGGGGATGCTACACCATGGTAAAAAGGCCCCTGTCCCAACTTTTTTGAGACCTGTAGCAGCCATCAAATTTCAAATGAGCTCATTTTGTGGATAAAATTGTAAAATTTCTCAGTTTCAACATTTGCTATGTTATCTCTGTTTTATTGTGAATAAAATACTGGCTGGTGTGATTTGAAAGTAATTGCATTTTGATTTTATTCACAATTTGCACTTTGTCCCAACTATTTCGGAATTGGGGTTGTATGTAAAATGCATGGAACTTCCATCAAAAGGGTCTCAAGTACTTCTTTTCACTCCCAAATACGTCTACCTGAATCTCTTTATCCATCCATCCTTCCATCATCAAATCTCATTTTTCTTTTTTTGGGTCATTGGGTGGCTGAAGCCAGTTCCAACTGCCAATGGATGAGAGGCAGGAACACACCCTACGCACTTTGTGAAATACACCGCTGAGCACAGGTTATGGCAATGGGAAATTCAGAGATTCCAATTAGCCTGTCATGTCTGTGTGTGGACAGTGGAAGATAACCCATTCCAACATAGGGTGGACATGCAAACTCAATACAGAAAGGCCCCAGGTCAGAATTATGCCCACAATTCCTCATTGCAGACAGGCAAAAGTGTTACTCAGTGCATCACCATGCTGCCTGCAATTTTTTGTATACTCTATTACTACCATTCAAGAGAAGTTTTGAATTTTATAATTGATATAATTTGTGGTCACCTCACAGAAATATTTGAAGTGATACTAGGGATATACACCAATCAGCCACGACATTAAAACCTCTGATAGGTGAAGCGATTAACACTAATTGTCTTTTTACAATTGCATCTATCATGGCCGGGGTGGGATCAAAATGAGTCAAATTCATTTATACAGCAGCTTAAACACCAGGTGTCAACCAAAGGGCTGCAGATAAATGCTATGCAATACAACAAAATCCAGTGGGATCATTCAAGCGGTCAGACAAACAGAACAAAACTTGTACCTGCCATATAAACGAAGGAAAACTTAGGCCAGTATAGATACACTATAAATTAACTGAAAAATTGCTTCTCACAAAACCAAACGCTGCACAGTCCAGACCAGAGATCAAAGCAGGACAATAATAATATACACAGAGTACAGCAGGACAATAATGGTATATGCAGTATAGCACGGCAATAATAAACATAGTATCATAGGACAATAGTGATAAACACCAAGTATAGCAGGACAGTGATGGTATAAACAAAACATAGCAGGACAGTAATGATAATTACAGACTATTGCAAAACACTAATTATAAACATGTGGCATAACAAGACCATATTAATAAAAACAAAATATCATTGGACAATAATAATTAATACAAAGTATTGCATAACAATAATGGTAAACATACAGCATAATAGGACAGTAATGACAGGCACAGAACACAACAGTGCAATACTGATTGGCACAGAGCATGGAAGTATAAATAATGATATACAGAGAGCAAAGCAGAACAACGTTAGTGCTTTCAGATGGACACAAACGGTGAGAGAGTACACATAAGTGGACAACCTAACATGCGGAGGTAAACTATCCCAAGCCTAAGAGCATCAAAAGCACAATCACGCTTTGTTTTTGACTTAGATTGGGGTAAGGAGAGGAACAGTTGATTTGACAGTCTGAGTGGTCTGGAGGTGTTAGGGAGGTTTGAGAGAGGGTGAGGAGTTCTGCAATATGCTGGGAAGCTAATCCACAGAGCTTTAAACATGAAAAGAAGGATTTTAAAATCAATTGTGTTTACAGGCAGCCAGTGAAGAGAGGCCAGTACTGGGGGGATTTTGTCTATCTTGTTAGTGCCAGTCAGAAACCTAGAGGCTGCATTATGAATGGGCTGTAAGCGAGATAAGGATGACTGAGGGAAGCCTTTGTAAAAGGAGAGGCAGTAATCAAGGTGAAAGGATAAAAGCACATGAGTTACAATCTCCTAGTCTTTATAGGAGAGGATGGATTTTAGTTTGGCAACAGCTTGAAGAAGACAGAAGCACCCTTTAATGATCAGTTTATCAGTCTTTGAAATTTTTTTAATAGGAATCAAAGATGTCACCTAGGTTAATAGCATAAGTACTCACTCATTTTCATAAAGGGAGTAAAGGTAGTCCCCCTATGCGCTGGACTGAATCAGGTGGACTGAAGTTTAAGATTTCTGTTTAACCAGAGGACACTGTTTGCTGTTAGGATTTATTCCCACCCGGTTTCTGTGGGAAATACCGCTGTGCATTGTCAGCGTATCAGTAGTGGGAAATATTGTGTGTGTATTTTTTTTTTTTAAATAGAGCCTAGTGGAAGCCTGCATAATGAGAACTGAATGGGGCTCAAGATGGAGCCCTGGGGTACCCCACAGGTGATGGATAACAAGGACGAGGAGGAGTTACCCCTCTGACAGAAAAATTTCTGTCCTTAAGTCAGGTTATAAACCACCTTCAGGCAGTGACTACAATTCCCCCTGCAATCTCAGCAGTATTGTAGGGTGAAAGAGCACGTCAGTGCAAGTAAGACAAGTGAGGGTCACCCGCAGACCAACATAAACACTGGTACCATCTCATATGGAGGATGTACAATATTCCAGCCTCGTTGAAATGTATTAGGCAGAAAGTGAATTGTCAGATCTTGAAGCTGATGTGTTGCAAGCAGGAAAAATGAGCAAGAATAAGCAGCTTTCAGGAACATTTTTGGGACGCTTTGAAAAAATGGAGAAAAAGTTGTGCTACAACAGGTGGAATGCCACAAGGAGTGCCGACCTCAAAAAGGAATATATAGTGTAGTACTCTCAACACAGAGAATGGTTGCACATCCCAATAGATATACAAACCAAATGGAATATAGATATACCATTTATTATCAGACAAACACTTAAAAACCACTAGCGGGTTTCGGCTGAATCCAGCCTTTGTCAGAGCGAAAAATGGGCAAGCGTACCTCAGCAACATTGCCAAAGGCTAAATTGTGATGGTAAGACAACTTGATCAGAGCATCCCCAAAACAGCTGGTCTTGACAGGTGTTCTTGGTATGCAGTGGTTTGTAACTGGCAAAAGTGGTCCAACGAAGGACAACCAGTGAACTGTCGACAAGGTCATGGGCACCTAAGGCCCAGTGATGTGCATGGGGAGCGAAGACTTAACTGGCTGGTTCAATCCCACAGAAGATCAACTGTAGAACAAACTACTGAAAAAGTTAATGCTGGCTATGATCAAAAGGTGTCAGAACACACAGTGTATGGCAGGTTGCTGCGTCAAAGCCGCAGACCAGTCTCAGAGCCCATGCTGACCGCTGTCCACTGATGATAGCACCAACAATGGGCCCGTGAGCATCAGAACTGGACCATACAGCAGGTCTAAAATTAAGTTTTCTTTCACATCATGTGGATGGCGAGGAATCTATTTTGGGAAAAAGGCAAGTGCAGCGTGATGCTCTGGGCAATGTTATGCAGGGAAACATCAGGATAGACAACATCAAATAGATGTTACTTTAATGCATACCACCTAACAAAATATTGTTGCAGAGCAAGTACACCCCTCCATAAAAATGGTATTCCCCAATGGCAATAGTTTAATTTTGCAGGATCATGCACCCTGGCACACGACAAAAATTGTTCAAGAATAGTTCCAGGAACATACCGAAGAGTTTGAGGCATTGACTTGGCCACCAAATTCCCCAGATCAAGCATCAGTGGGATGTGCTGGAAAAACAAGTCCAATTCATGGAGGCCCGATCTCACAACTTCACGAAACGACTTGCTCCAAATGCCTTGGTGCCCGGCACCTCAGGACACATTCAGAGGTGTTGTGGAGTCCAAACTTTGATGGGTCAGAGCTGCCTTGCCAGCACAAGGGGGACCTCCACATTATTCAATGGGTGGTTTTAATGTTGTGGCTGACTGTGTATTTTAGAAACAGAATAGGAGGAATTTCATGCATTCATCTTGCCTGTTAGCTGATGCATTGGAGATTGAGAAAAAATAACTGAAAACATTTCACAGCTGATGTTGATTATCTGCTGTCATGTTCCAGTGGAGTGCCAATCAGGGAAAAAAACAAGAAAATGCATACAGCAATGGCATTGTATTGGAAAAGCTCAAAATATTACCATGGCAATGATTTTGAAATTTCTTGTTAGGACAATCTGTTTTTCATGGCTGTGGTTACAAAAGTATAGTCAGTGTCAAAATGTTTTTGTTTTTTTTTTTTTCCCATGGGGCAGTGGCGTATATATAGATATAGACAGTAGAATAATCAGCCTAATCAACAGGAAAGCAGAATGCTAAATGTGACCACTGGCAGCCAGAAGAGACATCACTGGCACTCAGCTCAAATTAATATCAAGCTTTTACATATTGAAAGAAGTAGTTCATCATTCAGGGCAGAGGCAAGGAAAATAAATCAGCGACTAAATTAAAAAATGGGAGTAATTCTTCTATTCCAACCAAGGCAGTATACCTAATGCCTAACATGCATGAGTTGTGCCCTGTGGTTGATGCAGAGAATTAATCAGTGCTAGTTTGACTAATTCACAGAATTACCAAGTGAATTTTTAATGTGTGTGAAAAACATTAATAATCATGAATCATTGAATCACTTAGTCACTCTCAAGTAAAGCCTAAAACCATTTTCCTTTGGAATATTTCAAAGGCATTAAGCATTTCTTTATTAAATAAGCCCCAAGTATTAAAACTCAAAAACTACAATCGCTTTTATTAGTTCATATGCTCAGGCTTGCAGGAAGCACCGTCGCGCACCTGTCAAGCCCCTGAGTTCAGTAATACCATGTTTATTATTCTCAGTGGAAGATGAAAAGAATGAGCAGCTTTCAGGAACATTTTCGGTGCGCTCTGTGCTTCCAGTAATATACCGTTTTATTCACTTCTTTGTGATTATACATCCTTTGTCTGAAATGCAAACGAGTGGGAGCTGTCATCGAAGGCATGGCTCACTATTGCACAAAAAAACAGTTAGAGGCCACCGTTTGGCATTGCAGCGTTCATAGTCACGTCTTGTCACTGACTCAATACAACATCGAATGAGAACTTTGGTTCTACAATGAGGAATTGATTTTTCACGAAAATACTGCCAGGCGTGTGTGAGCAAGTGTGCGTAAACTGAATGAAGAGAACTACCCACCAGATCAGAAACAGTCTTCAGCATTCTGGTCTCCACACGGCTTTTGCAGTCACTCTGATGTAACTGAGTGTCTCATTTAGAAAGGCCAAAAAAAAAAAGTAATCTTGTGAAAATCCTGATGGCCATTTCAGGTGCTGCAGAGCATACTGTAACCTGGCCCTGCCATTTTCATTGCCAACAAATGATTTGAATCTTTTATTGTAGCCTCCAGAAAAGTGGATCTCAAAGGTGAGGCAGTTAGGTTTTGTTTTTCTTTTACAAAGAAAATTCTTTGCTCATAAATAACAGAGGTGCCTCTAGGCCTATCACACCCTTTCTTCGATTACAGATCCCACGAGTGCTGACGTTCCAAACAGAATAAATCAGTGCCACTGGCATTGCTGTTGTCTTATTATCTGTGCAACCGGCCAAGCGACTGACAGATGTCAGCCATATTTACTTTTCATTATTTTGAATTTTTTTGGGGATTTTTTTCACCGTACAATGTCAGTTGCATTTATGTTATTCCAGAGAAAAGGCATTTGAAACTAAAAGAAATTTAAAAGACAAATATGCAAAGACTGTAACATCACAACACTGGTCATCTGCTCAAGCTGCTGATAAATGCGTTTGTCACAGGGCTCAGTTCAATCACAGATGAGGTGATAAAGAGTAATACCAACCCTGCCTGGGCATTCACCCTTATTACAAATGTATTTATTAAGACTCTAAGGTGTTCTCCAGTAGAGCATTACAGTCCTGCCACCCATGAGGTGCCTTAATTTAAGCTCTGAGCACTTAGCCCTTTCCCAAATCATCTACATGAGGACAAAATGGCTAAGGGAAGACACAGCCACACAAGAAATTCATGAAAATATTTTATGGGTGTTGTAGGCTGCTCATCTTCTGACAAAATGTCACTCCATTCTGAAGAATCTCCACTAGAAAACTCTTCTGGGACTGGTTTCATCCTCCAAATTTTTCCGAGTAAAAATCTTCTCATCGCTGAATGTTATAATTCGAAGTTATTTACTGCAAAGAGCTAGATGAGGATATCTTGCATCGCCAAGCCCTTTTTTGGCATAATTTCACAAAGCCTAATCAGATCCCAATCCTTCATGAACTGGCCATTTTTAGTGGGAACACTGCTTGCATAAAGGCAGGTATTTCAATCAGTGTTTTTTGGGGTTATCCCTGATTCAACCCGACAGTCTCTGAATGACACAAAGCTTCTAAAAGTAACATTGGTTACCAGGACATGTCATCTTTGAATTAGTTGAACTTATTAAGGACGATCTGGAAAGCCCAAAACAAATGCCCAGTGCGATTTCCGTGCATTTGCAGGTATTGAGTGCACTTCGGTTTTATTTCAGGGGGCATTTCCTGTACCCATGCGTAACATCGGTATCTCGGTGTTATTTACTGCATAGATGAGGAAGGCGTATCTTTTTTTCCAATTTCCCACACGATCGTGATCGCCAACAAGAAATAAAGGCAGGGTATTTCAATGAGTGGTGTCGGCAAATATCAAACATCATTGGTTGTATTGATGGCAGCCTTATTGGCAGAGATGGCTAAGCTAATTCAAGATAAATGAATCAGTGTGAATCTGGATGGGACCCTGGTCTCACTGCTAGCACCAAAAAACCGAGAAAGTGCACCTTTTTCCGAGAAATTTCAACAAAAACTTAGAATACTCTGAGGTTTACTGAAGATTTGAGGCCAACTCGGTCAAACCTTGGAAAAATTTTACCGAGGTATCCCTGTCCGGTTTACTTAAGTTTGGACAATGCCTCAATGTTCACCCTTTTTAAAAAGAGGTACCCTCTTTTAAAAATTACATTGTGTATCTGATTTATTTTGTAAATTGGTGCTTTTGCAGATTGAATATTTTCTGAATACTGGACATGTGTTTCTGTTGTTCTTAATATAATGGTGGTGGTTTGCCCTTTGCCAGTTCCTGTATGCAGCACAGACACAGCAGGCTGAACTAAAGTACTGACCATTCCAAAGTTCCCATGAAATTCGACAAATATTCATGTTTTTTTTCATACATCTGAAAATTTTTCGGTGGCTGAAGAAATTTTTGGATAGTTTTCCATTAAAAATTTGGTAGTCGAAAAAAATTCAGGAAAATTCACAGAACGAATTATCACTGAAAATTTGGCGAATTTCGGATTGGGGAACTTTGGAATGACCAGTACTGTAAGCCTGTATTTCATCCAGACTGCATCTAGGGCCTGGCTTAATTACACTGCACCTCGTTGAACAGGCAGTACTGGTAATTTGCATAATTAATCAGTGTTTGGACTGCAGTACTGTAGGGAGGTCTTTAATGAGGCATGTGTTTTGACTGTCTTCACACCTCCCCTTTGTTCTGGTGTGAGCATAGGCCTAGCAGACAAACTTTGGTTTACCTCGGTAAAATTTTTCCGAGGTTAACCGAGTTGGCCTCAAATCTTCAGTAAACCTCGGTGTATTCTAAGTTTTTATGGGAATTTTTCGGAAAAAGGTGTACTTTCTCGGTTTTTCTTCTTGCTGGCTTCTTCTTGCCTGGAGGGGGCCGGATCACCCAGGACTCCTGTAGATCTTTCCAGAATGTTCCTAGTCTATATAAATGCTGTGATTTTGTTCAGTTGGGGAGAGTTTTTGTTTTGGCATCAGAGTTACATAGCGGCATTAGTGTTATTATAAGATTGCACAGTGGATTATTTGTATAAATTTTTGGACCTAATCAGTGAAGAATAAATGAAGACCTGTGTGCAAGAAGTACCTAAGTCACAAAATAATACTGTAATGTGGGGAAAAAAAGCCACTAGATGGCAGTATTGACTTTTTTTTTTTTTTGTTAAGCCAGTCTGGAGCTAGGTTTTGGGGCATGTCCTGGGCATGCCTCAGAGGGGGCTGGAAAAGAGTATATAAGGAGAAAAATTGAGAGAGTGAAAGGTAGCAGGAGAAATTGCAAGGAGAAATTGTGGAAGGATACATTTGACCAGACCTGCCACTCTGTTTCAAGACCTGTGAAGCTTTTTGTGGATTTTTGCCTGTGTTGGAGCATTTTCCTGTCCCAGGACATCGCAACATAGCAGCCCATCTCAATTACCAAGGGACTGTAAATATCTCATTTTTTTATATCAATCTTGGTCAGTAGAGTAGATTGTAGATTAGTTCAAAGTGTTGGTTTAATTAAATCTGTTGAAGTTTTAAAATTTTGTCTGTCATCCCTTGCTGTCCGCTACGCCATAACAAATTGACGCCATTACAGATTGAGGCCATAACAAGACTTCTGAGATTTTGGGGGTCAAAGTTTTCAAAACATGTTGCAGATCATGACAATGGGCAATGGAAATGCACCTGTACACAAGACTTGAGTGCTTCTTCGTAGAAATCTTTAATATCAGATGAAGCTCTGGCCATTGTGGCTTTTAATACTGGTGTCAGCTCATTTTTTGCTAAATGTGACTTAAGTCCTTCTTGCACTTAGGTCTTCAAATTTGTTTAAGTGGTCATTGCTGGTTCTCTTTATTGTGATTTTCAAGGCATAACAAATTGGAGGTTCTACCGAGTTTAACCATTCATTGGATCAACCTTTGGATTCACCAAAGATTAAAGCTGAACTATTATTTTAAATCTTGTGACTACTTGAAAAACCAGGAATCATGACTTTTGATGTTGATAATTTTTTGAAAACTCCAACCCTGGAATCAATTGTACTGGCAAACAAGAAGGACTCGCTGCAATTAGCCTCAACTCTTGGATTATCTGATGTGAAATCATCAATGAAGAGACAAAAAATATTCAACATTTTGGTGCAACATTTCATCGATGAAGATATCTTTGGGGAAGAAGCAGCAGAATTGATTAAATATGTGGAAGTGTCTGCAACAGAGCTGCAAAGACTTGAGATGCAGCAACCCCAGAAACAACTGGAACTGGAAGAAAGAAGGTTGGAGAAAGAACTAGAAGAAAGAAGGTTGGAGAAGGAGAGAGAACTGGAAGAAAGAAGGTTAGAGAAAGAACTGGAAGACAGAAGGTTGGAGAGGGAAGAAAGAAGGTTGGAGGAAGAGAAACAACTAAAACTAGAAGAAAAGAGGTTGGAGAAAGAGAAAGAACTAGAAGAAAAAAGGATGCAGTATGAACTGGAAATGAAGAAAATAGAAGCAGGTATTCTAACAAAATCTTTTGGACTTTCTGATCATTTTGATGTGGTTAAACACATCAGACTTGTTCCTCCTTTCCTAGAGAATGATGTAGATTAATACTTTACCCATTTTGAGAAAATTGCTGAAAATTTGAAGTGGCTAAAAGAGCATTGGACAATGATGTTACAAAGTGTTCTTACTGGTAAAGCTAGGAAAATCTATAACCAGTTATCTGTCCAACAGTGTTCTGATTATGACTTTGTCAAATCTGCCATTCTGAAGGGTTATGAATTGGTCCCCAAGGCTTACAGGCAAAAATTTAGGAATTCTCATAAGGAAGCCAGTCAAACTCATGTTGAATTTGGCAGGTTGAAGGAACATTTGTTTGATCAGTGGTGTAATTCCATGAAAGTTGAGAAAGATTTTGACAGAATGAGGCAACTTATTCTGGTTGAGGAATTCAAAAGGTGTATCCAGCCTGATATCAAGACTTTCCTTGAGGAGAAACAAGCCATTACTTTGCAAGATGTTTCCTGGCTGATAGTTATGCATTAACTCATAAGTCTTCTTTTGTCCAAAAATCCACTTTTTCTAAATTTCAAAGCAAGTCTCATTCTAAGACTTCTTCTAATAACACTACTAATGATTCCCTGAGATCTGATCAAACCTCCTGCTTGCAGCCCTTGGTCAATTGTTTAAATGATGTCAAAACTGGATGAACAATAATTTTCTCCAATTAAACAAGGGAAAAACAGAAGTTATTATTTTTAGGCCCCCTGGCTCGTCTGAAGTCATTAAAGGAAAACTTGGTCCCCTCTCTGTCAACAGGCACTCTGTAATAAAAAATCTCGGTGTCTACTTTGATTCTTCTCTCAGTTTTGAGAGCCAAATTTGTACAGTAGTTAATAGCAGCTTTTTTCAGCTCCGACGTATTTCTAGATTAAAACCTCTACTTTCCCAAGCAGACCTGGAGACTGTTATTCATGCTTTTATTACATGTCGGTTAGATTATTGTAATTCTCTGTACTTGGGTGTCTTACAGTCTTGCCTCTCCCGACTTCAGTTAGTTCAGAACGCTGCAGCTCAGCTCTTGACTGGGTCAAGAAAGAGGGACCATATCTCCCCCTGTGTTGGCAGCCCTGCACTGGCTGCCAGTTAATTTCGAGTTGATTTTAAAGTTTTATTATTTGTTTTTAAAGCTCTCCATGGTTTGGCTCCAGGGTACATATCAGATCTTGTCTCGCCCTTCTCCACTACACGGTCCCTAAGATCATCCAATAAATTGCTCTTGTCAGTTCCTCGGTCGAACCTAAAAACCAAAGGTGACCGAGCCTTTCCACTTGCGGCTCCTCAACTGTGGAATAAACTACCCCTAGAAATCAGGTCTTCACCTTCTCTTGCCATTTTTAAATCACGTTTGAAAACCTATCTCTATTCTCTTGCTTTTTAATCCGCTTGTTCATCTGTTTTTGTCATGTCAAGTTTTTTTTGTGCCATTTTCCTGTTGCGCTTTTATGCTTGTCTTTTAACTGTCGCTATTAATTGTGTGCACTTTATGTTATCTTTATTTATTAATTTATCTACTTCTGTTTGCTTTATATGTACATTCTTTTATTGTTGGTGATTTTGTTTAACAGTTTTATTGTTTTTAATAAATGTTTTAGTTTTCCAATTTTATTCTTTGCCAATTGTCACTGTACAACACTTTGGTTCAACTTCTGTTGTTTTTAATGTGCTTTATAAATAAACTTGACTTGACTTGACTGCTATATGTGGTAATCCATGTTACTGATGACACACTGGGTTGCTAGGGCACGCGCAGCATATGCATTTGCGATATTAATATTCTAAACCCCCTTCTCAATAATAAAACCCCCTGAAATATATTGGTGCTTCCTTTCAAAATCGTTCCCCATTTAAACCACCTAGGTGCATACTGCAACGCGCTGTATCGGAACTTTGACATATATGCAAGTGTACTTGGGTACGGTACGATATTACGAGTGCGAACGCTGACCAGCGGGGGGAGAGGGGAGGGGAGACAATCGTACTGTGGCATGGTATGGAAAAATCGTACCTAGTGTGAAAGCGCCCCAAGATAGAGGCCATAAAGTTGCTGGACTTTGAGGCATCATTTAAGAATTACCTCATGTACCTCCTGTTGAAACTGGCACTTGCATTAATTTTTGTCAGGGTGATGTTATCTAAGTGACTACCCTCTCTGTTCTAACATACGTAGGAATGAGCTCAAGAAAAGGAAAACAATATTTATGTGAGGCTTTGATCACAGAATAGCCTCTGCAGGGAAAATTGATTCTCAAATAGCCCTCTTTGTTTGTCACAGTGGACACTGGTTGCTCTAAAACATAGGATGCATCATCTTTGTTTACCCATTTGTTCGTATCAAGGGAAGTAAACCTTTTTCCTAACATGAATAGAAACCTGCAACACAAAGATTGATTATCAATGAAGCACTCAGACTAATGGTCACAATTTTAAAACTCTGACAGCTTGTTTGGCTGAGTAACAGTCAAATGCTTTCACCAAAACGCTTCCTCAACATCCTGTTTTGCTTGCTTAGTTTCAGCAAAAGTATATGAAACCAGCATTGTATAAAACAGCAGGATAAAGGAGAATAGAAAGTTGCATCATTGACCGATTCGTAAGAAAATTGATAAGGAAAACAACATATACAATGCATCACTCAAACTAATTTAAGTTCAATATGACAAACAACTCCAACCATAGTCAATGTCAGGGGCGTTAGTCTCCCTATATATTTCAGACAGTATCCATGTTTTTCATTTATTTTTCCTCAAAAGAAAAAAGCAACTTTGTTTTTGCTTTGAATACAGAAAAATGTTGGTACAGGTGTTCAAATGTTCCTATATGCATTGCATTAATTCCTGTCCACACATATTACCTCTCGAGAAGGAAAAGCTGTCAAGTTAATGGCCCTTCCCCCAGCTACAATGTCATTGTACTTTTCCATCAAAAGAGTTTATGAAAAAAAGTGCAGCAATGTAAACTTTAGAAAATCTGTCCGATGAATAGACATAATGTTTCCTCAGAAAGTCGTGCACAGCTTTTTTTCTGCAATATCACCACTGCAATAACTAATGGAGCCCCAGTCTTACATTCTCGCAAGTTGAAATACCAGGATTAAACATACAGTATTCTTACATTTAAAATTAACTGTATGGTGAGATTCATATGACACTCAATATAGCTGTACTGCAGTTACTTCCAGCCCAGGCTGGCTGTCTCTGACAGTCGTACTCAAAGATTTAGGAGGAAGCCAATTAATAAAGTGGAAGAGTTCTTTTAATAAGGCTGCTCTTGGCAGCTGTCACATCTCATTGTTTAAAACGGACTTTAGGACGGAACTATTTTCAGACAGTCTTTGTTCCCCAGTGTAATGATATGTGCCCACTTTGTAAACGAAATTACTTTTTTTATTGGAATATTGTCTGAATTGAATAACTATTCACACTGTGACAATCAATTACCCCATGTAAAAGCAATGGACATACAGTACCTGTATGCAAACTTCCATAACATCAAGAAATATTTTAGTCAATTCACACAGCCATTCAATATCATTTCCGTACCAGAGACTGGGATTAACTATGAGAATGGTGGGGAAATTTGGTGAAACTTCAAACAAAATGAAAATTGCAAAAGATACACCACTGCAAAACTGGGGGCACACACTACTTCAGAAATCACAGTCCTGTTTCTTTAATTCCACAATTCATTTGACAGATTGAAAAAACTCATAATAAGCACAAATTGCTAATTAATAGTCAATATGGACTCGGATCAATCAGATCAACTTCTTTTGCAGTCAGTGAACAAATGGAAGAAATCACAAATTCTATCGGCCAAAAGAAATATGCAGCTGTGGTATTTATTGACCTTAAAATCATTCATGAAATATTAATCAAACTGGAATGGTATGCTATTGGGGGTAGTTTTGAACTGGCTGAGAAGCCATTTAGATAATTTTTTGAAGACAAGTACATTTAATCTTTTTGGACATCACTTGTGGCGTCCCCCAGGGGTCAGTATTGGGCAAAAACGTTCATATTGTATATAAATTATATGTGCAAAGCATCAAAAATACATAAAGTTGCTTTAATTGCAGATGACATATTGTGCTGGGGAAAATTTACAGCATATCCTGGAGGTAATTAAAATAGAAATTAGTGAATTAGAATGGTAGATTAACAAAAATAAATAAATTACATTTAAAGAAAAGAGAGATTATGTCATTTGGAATTTGTAAAAGGAAATACACAAGCACAAGTTATGATAGATGGTATGATATTGATTGTATGAAAATAACTTTCAAGGTGTGATATACAATGCACTTAATGTGGAGGAGTATTATGAAATATTTCTGTTTTAGGACCTATTCTGTTTACTCTTTATGTTAATAACCTATGTGAAAACCTTTCAAATGCTAATTATCATTTTTATGCTGATGACACCGTTATTTATTGCTGTTCATCATCTGTTATACAGGTCATTAACCTTCTACAGTCTGCATTTGATATTGTTCAGTCCCGCCCGCAGAAACTAAAATTGGTATTAAATACAGAAAAAACTAAACTCATGCTGTTTTCTAACAGTAGTGCAATACCAACAAATCTTCCAAACATAATCACTGCTCAAGGAAGAGTAATTGAACTAGTTTCAAGTTACAAGTATTTAGGTATTCTTATTGATCGTCAGCTAACTTTTAAGTCCCATATTGCAAATCTAGTCATTAAGCTCAAGGTAAAGCTAGGCTTTTACTTTAGAAATAAATCCTGCTTCTCCTTTCCAGCTAGGAAATATCTTGTGTCAGCTACTTTCCTGCCTTTGCTAGATTACGGTGACTTATTATGTATGAATGCTTCTGCACAATGTTTACGGTCCCTGGATACTGTCTATCACTGTGCCTTGCGGTTTGTTACTGGTTTTAAAAATCTTTCCCATCATTGTACTTTGTATTCGAAGGCTGAGTGGCCATCTTTGTATGTCGTGGGCGTACCCATTGGTTGAATTTTATTTATAAAACTCTCCTTGGGCTGGTCCTTCTTACTTGTCCATATATCTTTTTTCGAAGTGAAGGCCATTACAACCTCCGTTCTCAAGATATTTTGCATTTGACTGTTCCGTGTGCTCGCACGAGCTTGGAAAAAAGCTTTTAAATATGCTGCCCCTCTGCCTGGAACATCCTCCAGAAGGACTTGAGATTGTCAGAACTGATTTCTGTTAATGCTTTTGGTTCAATTTTAAAGGATTTAATGTGTGAAAGCTTGAGAAACTGTCTCTGTGCCTAATTTACTTATTTATGTATTTATTTATTTATTTTATTTATTTATTTTTTTTATGTTTTGATATCTGTGTGTCATTGTCCTTGTATGAAACTTATATGTGTCCTTTTTATTTATGCTGCCCTCTTGGCCAGGTCGCTCTTGAAAAAGAGATTTTAAATCTCAATGAGTCTTACCTGGTTAAATAAAGGTTTAATAATAAAAATAATAATAAAATATTATAGAAACATGGAAATGTTCAGGTGTATGATATTGACTGGTTGGCATTTGACTTCAGATCGCACTGCTGTGGTTATATAGCATTTTGCAAAAAAAAAAAATCACTATGAAGTTCACTTTTTTGCAAGATTCATTATGCTTAGATTCAGATGCATCATTGTATAATGTTTAAACTTGTTTAGCAGGACATATTACCAAATAAGAAAGCTCCTCTATGCTTTTCCCATGACAAAAATTAGCACTTTTCTAAAAAATTCCATTTTGTGCTTTGGGATGGAACCCTTCATGCTGTATATAACACAGCAAAGCATTTGAGATGGCGATCTCAACTGATGCAAATCCTGTGCTCACAGTCGGTGTGGCTGAAGTTTTCCAGACATTTCAGAAACTAAGATACACAAATCCCTGGTGCTTTTGTTACTGCAATGGCAGAATGCAAAAAACATACACATGCATGTGCGCACATGCCTGCATGCCCATGTGGAGACACACTAAATTATTTTTTGAGTAACTTTTTTGCTACTTTTATTTGTAAATATTTCAAGGTAAAGAGAATGTGACAGCAGCAGCACACACTGTCACATGTCCTCACTGGTTAGGCAAGCACTGACAGTTTACATCGATTGCTGTCATTTAGTGCAATCGATTTGAAAATTCTACAGAAAATTACTTGATATTACATATAAAAAAGGAACAGACACCGTATAAATAGCAACTTTGTCTAATGTATGATTTTTCCATTATGTTGATAACCGCGCAATGTGTGGGAGGTTTGTATGTTTACGGCATGTACATGTTTATTAACCTAGCATGTGTGGGAAATTATCTTTTTTTTGGGGTGTTATGACTGTGAGGGATGGTGTGAATGTGTGTGTTTGGGTATTTGTGAATGTTTGAGTATGTATTGGAGAATAATATCTGCAAATTCCATTTCACAAATTCTGTTCTCTCTCCTTGCATTAAATGATTTAGTTTAGAAGAGGCGGACACCATTATTATTATTATTAGTAGTAGTATTAGTAGTATTATTTTATTTATTTTTTTCCCAGACAGGGTAGTAAAATGTCCAGTATATCACCACTCATATCCAGAGTCCCTCTCCCATATGCTGTCTTATGCAAAGATACTGTATAATAGATATACAGTGCTGTGAAGAAGTATTTGCCCCCTTCCTGATTTCTTACCTTTTTGTATATTTTTCACTTTCATGTTTCAGATCATTAAACAAATTTTAATATAAGAAAAAGATAACCCGAGTAAATACAAAATGTAGTTTTTAAATGATGATTTCATTTATTAAGGGAAAAAAGCTATCCAAATTTTCCTGGCCCTATGAGAAAAAGTAATTACCCCCCTTCTTAGATCATGAATTAACTGTGATTAACCACATTTTTGGAGTTCAATTTTACTAGCCACACCCAGGCTTGATTACTGCCAGACCTGTTGAATCAAGAAATCACTTCAATTGAACCTGTTTGACAAAATGAAGTAGGCTAAAAGATCTCAAAAAGCAACACGTCATGTCGCAAACTAAAGAAATTCAAGAACGGATGAGAAACAAAGAAATTGACATCTATCAGTCTGAAAAGGGTTGCAAAGCCATTTCTAAGGCTTTGGGACTCCAGCGAACCACGGTGAGAACCAATATCCACAAATGGAGAGAACTTGGAACAGTGGTGAACCTTCCCAGGAGTGGCCGGCCTACCAAAATTACTCCCAAGAGTGCATCGATGACTCATCCAGGAGGTCACAAAAGAACCCAGAACAACATCTGAAGAACTGCAGGCCTCGCTTGCCTCAGTTAAAGTCAGTGTTCATAATTCAACAATAAGAAAGAGACTGGGCAAAAAGGGCATCCATGGGAGAGTTCCGAGGTGAAAACCACTGCTGGCCAAAAAGAACACAAAGGCTCGTCCCACATTTGCCAAAATACATATTGATGATCCCCATGACTTTTGGAAAAATATTCTGTGGACTGAAAGGACAAAAGTTGAACTTTTTGGAAGGTGTGCGTCCAGTTACATCAGGCATAAAACTAACACAGCATTTCATAAGAAGAACATCATACCAAAAGTGAAACATGATGGTGGTAGTGTGATGGTTTGGGGCTGCTTTGCTGCTTCTGGACCTGGAAGACCTTGTAATTGATGAAACTATGATTTCTGCTCTCTACCGGAAAGTCCTGAACGAGAATGTCCAACCATCAGTTCGTGACCTCAAGCTCAAGCGCACTTGGGTTATGCAGCAGGACAATGATCTGAAACACTCTAGCAAGTCCACCTCTGAATGGCTTAAAAAAAAACAAAATGAAGATTTTGGAGTGGCCTAGTCAAAGTCCGGACTTAAATCCGCTTGAGATGCAGTGGCATGACCTTAAATAGGCGGCTCATGCTCAAAAACCCTCCAATGTGGCTGAATTAAAACTATTCTGCAAAGAAGAGTGGGCTAAAATTTTTCCATGGCGATGTGAAAGACTCATTGCCAGTTATTGCAAACGTTTGATTGCAGTTGTTGTCGCCGAGGGTGGCACAACTAGTTATTAGGATTTAGGGGGCAATTACTTTTTCACATAGGGCCATGTAGGTTTGGATAGCTTTTTCCCTTAATAAATGAAATCATCATTTAAAAATTGCATTTTGTATTTACTCGGGTTGTCTTTGTCTAATATTAAAATTTGTTTGATGATCTGCAACATTTAAGTGTGACAGATATGCAAAAAAAAAAAAGAAATCAGGAAGGGGGCAAATACGTTTTCACGGCACTGTAATTTTATGTAATTTATGATATATCAATGTATGAAGGCAATAGAAGGTTGAAATTCAATTAAATTATCGACAGGTACTGAATCTAGGGCTATAATTATTTTTCAGATCTCTTCACTTTTGGTCTACGATTACATCTGACACAAAATAGTTGAGCAGTTTTGAAAAGGCAGCTCTTGAGAAACATCTGATTCACAGAGACAATTTATCTTATCAATTCTCAAAATCAATTTCTCCCTCATATAATTTATAAAAGCAAAAAGAATTTGAGCTCCAACCTTCTTTTTTTATTTCAAACTACCACCAAATATGTAATATCTATGGAAGGATATCAAACTCTTAGTCCTTCAGCCTCACAAAGTCCGCATCAGCAAGTTGGCACTCAAAAATAAATGGCTCCAGAGGGAGGAGCTGATACTTCAATTCAATTCAAAAAACTTTATTTGTCCCCGGGGGGCAATTAAAGGCATATAGAGCAGCAAGTAACAATGTAAACACTGAAACAACTGTAAACAAAGGGCGAGAAAAAAAAACAAAAACAAAAAAAAAACAATCAGCACAGAATTCAATCAGTTATTGCACATAAAATTAGGCTGATGTAGAAAATGCTAAAATACTTCATCAAGGAAAAAAACAATACTACAATAATAATAATAAAAGGAAAAATAAATATACTAATTGCTGAATTACTGAATTACTAAAAATTCTGAGTACTGGGGACCAGCATAATGGGCACAAATTGGCATGAGGTAAGTGCATTAGAGATTAGCAAATGCAAGTTAGACTGAGGTCGGTATATTACAGGTGCAAGTGACATTCGGACATGTGTGAATAGGCAGTGAGGAGTGCATTATGGATGTTTTGAGTTGAGGAGCAGGACAGCTTTGGGCACAAAGGTGGCCTTTCTCCTCTGAGTTCTGCAGGCGGGGCAACGAAGCCGGCGGCCTGATGGAAGCCACTCAAACTTTGGGAACAGAGCGTGTGAGGGGTCTTGTACAATGCGGCCTGCTAGCCTGCGTGTGAGATGTTCATAGACAGTCAACACAGATCTGAGAGGTGTCCCAATTATTTCGGAGCAGACAGTCAGTTTTCTGCAGCCGGTTTCTGTCCTGACGGCTGATTGAATGAAACCAGCTGGTGATTGAGAAGCTGGTGATACTTTCTATGAAGGAGCAATAGAACATCCTGAGAATGTTCTGGCTTACTCCAAAGGAACTGAGCTTCCTTAGGAGGTACTGTCTCTGCTGGCTTTTCCTGAGGATCTCCTCAGTATTGGAGGAGAATTTTAGCAGACTGTCAAAGGTGGTGCCCAGGTATTTATATTCCTCAACATGCTCCACTGGCTCACCGTGAATTGTGGTGGTGACTGCTTCAGCAAGCTCCCTCTGCTTGTTGGAAAAGGTCACCACCATCTCTTTGGTTTTGCTGATTTTCAGCTCCAGACATGAGTTGTCACACCAGTCCACAAATTCCTGGAGGGCTGGTCCATGGGGCTGTAAAGAGTCAGACAGCAGAGACAGGAGAACTGTGTCATCAGCATATTTCACCAGATGGGTATGGGGCTGTTTGGATCTGCAGTCATCAGTGCAGAGGATAAACAGCAGAGGGGAGAGCACACAGCCCTGCGGGGAGCCAGTTGAGGTGTGTCGTATATCAGAGAAGATGTTGTTAACATACACTCTCTGTGACCTGTGGGTGAGGAAATCCAGGAGCCACAGGATGAGCTGGCTGTCCAGGTGGAAGGAGGAGGAGATTTTGTTGGCCAGGATGTGAGGCTGAAGGGTGTTGAATGCCGAGGATATATCGGCAAACAGGAGTCTGGCTGAGGTATTATAGCGGTCCAAGTGTTCGTGGAGGGTGTCTAGGATGTATATTTTGGCATCATCGACACCCCTTCTCGTGCGGTAAGCGAACTGAAGAGGATCCATCAGTGAGTTAGTTACACACATGATGTGATGTTTTATAATCCTCTCCATTGACTTCATCACAAGGGAGGTGAGAGCCACAGGTCTGAGGTCATTGAGTTCTTTGGTGGTACTCTTCTTGGGAATGGGTATGACTGTGGAGTGTTTCCACAGCAGGGGGACTTATCTAGAGGAGTGATGATTCAAGAGATCAACAAATATGGTGTAGTACAATATTTGTAAGTGAATACAAGGTCAAACACCACTTTGTGCAGGCCATGTATGATTGGTACTAGACACAGGCCAAAAGTTGAATTATGGAACCTCTACCCTTAGCATCCAAGGTGCTTGATTGGGGCATAGATGGTTGTTGGATTTATCCCCAGTGAAACTATGATTAGATCTCTCTTTGGCCCCGGAGCGAGGCCCCAAACCCTGCATGCTCCATGGAGATTTTTAGGTTACATTGGACTTAATAACTAGAACATGGGAAATAAAAATAGCAACCTGCAGCCCATGAGCCCATTTCTTTAAAACGTTATGTATCTGTACATGATGGACCTTTACCAGCGGCAAGTGTACAATACTAAAACACGACCTGCGAATGGAGCCCATGACCACTAATCTTTGTATTTCAGTCACTTAGCTGAAACGTTTAATAGAAGCAACGTACAATTGATCAGACAAAGCAGGGGCTAATTCCCACTGGAGCAATGTGGGGTCGAGGGTCACGGTCAAAGGGCCAAACATAGGCACTGAGCTTATTTTGGCTATACTGGGGTTTGAAGCACCAACATGAGAATTTATAAGTGCTAGCCATTATGCTACATGTGACCCTAGCCTTCAGGTCACAAAGCACTGTCACTTACCCATTGTCCATAATGTTTACCACAGTGTGTGCTCATCTGTGCTTTTCTAAAGAAAGAGGAAACACTGGAAGCATTAAAAACCCCTAAAGCCTCTTGAATTGCAGTCAGTAATCTTACTCAGACTGCAGCAATAACTGCTTTGTTTGTGTGTACGCTACTTTTTCAACCCTTGGACAGCAAGAAATTGCCAAGCTGGCTGCATGCAATGCTGGCTATTCTTTAAAAGAGCTGAAACCATTAACTGTTATTTTTCTCTTTTTAGTTTCTCTGTGATGTGTTTTCTTCCAGTTTTGTTTTGTTTCTTTCATAGCCGCAGCCAAGGCGCTGAACAGATTTCTCAAGTTCGAAAACAAGCATTGCAGATTGAACTGAACAAGTTCATCTCAGTATGTGTAGACTTTCCTTTACACAATCCTCAGCAGAGAAAGCAATTTATTTTCCATTTTTCATTTCTATCATCAACTCTTACCTTTGAAAATACTTGCTCTGAAAAGTAGCTTGGCAGCCTCTGTTCATATGTAACTTTTAGTATTGATCTTTGGCATTATGGCCTAACTCCAGTGTCCCCATGGACATCAAATTCAGCATAATAACACAGGATTTTAACAAATATTAAAAACAAACTACATCTCCTGTTTGACAGATGAGAACATGCTTCAGTGAGAGACCAGTTTTGCTGATCCATGACAGAATTTCCTCAAATGTTCATTTCCAGTTTAGCTGCGATCTTTGCGTGGAAAAGCCCAACAGTTTGCATGTACAACACTTACAGACTCCATCCTGCAGTCAAATCTGGCCTGACTCTGTGTGAAGCACACATATCTCCTCCCTTTGGGATAAGGCAGAGCACGATGACTATATGAACTGCAGTGGACTTCTTGGTTCCCTAACCATTTAATAAAATCATATTATCCACTTTATAACTCTGAAATTGAGAGACTGGACTGGTAATAACTCAAAGAATTACAGCCAAACAGAATTGAGCCTTCCGAAGCCAAATGGAAACCAAAAAAAGATACCATCAATGAAATTACATATTACTGCAGTCAATAATAGAAGCAATTTATAAATGTAATATACTATTTAATTCATCACATTTATTATGATACTGTTCATATCCTTTTAAATGGGCTGGTGAAACCAATGAAATTCTCCATGCTTTCATAAGCGGCGCACATTAATGTTCACTGCATTATTTTTTTTACATGCTTAGGCTTGTTTGAATTTGTTACAATACATAAGTACATCCATCCATCTATCCATTCTCTATACCCGCTTCTTCCTCACTAGGGTCGCGGGGGGAGCTGGAGCTGTTTGGTATTTGTTATAGATTCAATCATTTAGTGCCACTTCAGCAGTTATACTGTATATCCCCTTGCAAAATTAAAGTAGTCAGATAATTGGCTGAAATGATAACGTTAGCCTTGTTTGTGCTGGCTAAAATTAGCCTTGATGATTTGAGGAGTCAGTGCCTGACATTAGCCTAGCATTTGAGCATCTGTCAGCATATGGCTCAAGTTAGCTTTTAAAACATATATTCACAATCTTATGCAAAATCAGTATTGGTATTAACCTGTAGTTAGCTATGTAAAAAAAATGTAATTCAAACCCTCTCCTCTCTTTTTCTCCTTTGAGCTTGAAAATAGACAGAGATGTTCAGTGTTAAACATGCTGCTCACCAGACCCACTGACCTCAATGGAAGTTTAGCTTTCCACAAATAAGCCAATAACCCATCTACTGCCCAATCTATTTTGTTTTACAGCATTTTTACACGCTTTGCAGGGACGCATAATTATAGAGCATAATATGGCACGGCCTTACATTTTATAAGGTAATGGTTTAGAAAATCCATGTTATGACACGTAACTATCGACACTCTCATATTTGCTTTATTGCAAGGATTTTTTTAAATGGTGTCATACAAACATATCTTTCTTCAATTAATAAAACTAAGCTAGTTTTTAAGATGAAAAAACTAACAACCTTTCAGACTGAGAGCTTGGAAACCGAGGCCCTATTATCTTTTTCATCACGCCAGAAGAATTTCAAGAATCTGTAAATGGGTAGCAGCTATATTGCTTCGATGTTGAATAAAATGACTAAATGGCAGAATTAAGTTTTCTTTTTTTAGATAGACAGTTTAATATGTGTATTTTTACTGCACTGACATTTAAGTGGGTAACGGCATGAATTTTCCTCAAATAAATACGAAATGGGTTCGTTGGCGCAAGGTCAGTGGTAGCCTCATTGTTCTGATGGGTGTTACGTACAAAATTTGTAAGTCAATAGCTAAGTGCCTGAACGGTCGCTTTGTAAATGTAGTCTAGTATAAAACAGCATTGCGTATCAATAGTGCTAGATGAAGAAAGTTAAGGTGTGTGACATTGATCTCATTAATAATGTCAGATGCAGTCATTAAACCTTGTGTAATAATTAAACTGACATGAAGGTTTACTAATTTGAAGTTGGCTATTCTAGAGATGACCAACTTGGCTAATGCTGATTATAGCAAGCTAACGTGATATGTTAAGGTAGTTCAATAATAGCCAGTAATAAGGAATATATCACTTAAAGGTCCCCATTATGCCACCAGGTGCACAGCTAATTAGCCATTATGAGCCAGTTCAAAGTCTCCCCTACCTGACAACACAAGGGGGAGTGACCACCCAGAATAATGAAATCTGATTGACTGCTTGGCTGAAGGTGATCAGTTCTTCTTGCCTCTAGTTGGTTACTTCCTCATGTGATGTCAAGAGGGAAAAGATTTTGAAATGGCTTGTAGTAACTAATTAGCTGTGAACCTGGTAACATAATAGGGGACCTTTAACATATTAATTGCAGTGTATCCATCTTAACTACACCTTGTGAATTGTCTTGCCAAATCCCTGAATAAATGTTGACTGCAGTAAAAAGATACACGCGGGGTCAGGCCTGCCATAGGATTCAATGTAACGGTTGATTGTTGCCGGGCATACCAATATGGCTGCTCGGTTGCCTCAACCTTCCAATGCAGTTTACTATTGCATCAGCAATCCCGTAATTCCACACAGGTCAGTGATCAGAAAGCCAAAGGTAAGCTTATCGATACCAGTATTGAATAATAGTATACAATGTTTGTCAAAGCTTGCTGAAACAGCAACCTCAGAAATCATGGCTTCAAACACGACCAGATGCTAGTTAGACATACGTGAGCAACCAAAAAGTCTTACCAGACTCTATAACAAAGATGAGCAACTTTGGTCCTGGAAGGCCACAATGCCTGCAGGTTTTTGGTACATTTCTGGAGGAGTGACTAATTTAACCTTATCTAGATCGGGGATCGGGGGGGGCTTTTTTATGCCCGCACCAATTTTCACGTTGTGTAATTTCTGAACGGCTTGAGCTAGGACCACCAAACTTGGTGACTTTTCCTAAAACTTGTCTGGGAACAATTTTATACCAATAAGTCAAGTCCACCATCTTCGCCGTTTCCATGGCAACAGTTTTCTAACAGGTATGTCTGACAAAAAAATCGCCAATTTCAGTTTCACCTATGTAGTTTCCAGATTTTCTTTTTAATATATCGTCGGCCTGCTGATAAAACCTCGTACCTCAAAATTTGATAAGGAACAAAAACTCGTATGTCCACAATAATAACACAAACATTGCAAAAAACAAAATACATTCTTGGAAGAAAAACAGTCATCCTACCCGAACACAGCTCAATTGCATTCTTTTTTTCTTTTTTTTTTAAAATAATTTGGCATCTCCAATCCCACCCGAATCTGGAATGCCCAATTGGGGAACTATGTACAAGGCTTTCGCATATGTGACCCCCTGTTGCCAATTCAGGAGAATGAAGACAGTTTGCGGTTCTCCTCCGATGCATGCGCCTCTCAGTCACTGCTTTTTATATATGTATATATTTTATTTTTAATTTATTTAACCCTTATTTAACCAGGGAAGTCCCGTTGAGATTGAAATCTCTTTTTCAAGGGAGCCCTGGGGGTTCAGGTGGGGAGGGAGAGGGCAATTTGCAAAGCCAATTAGATCAGGGGATGATTAGGTGGCAGGTCGAATGAGCCAGGTTGGGACTTTAGCCATGACACCGGGGAACCCCCTACTCTTATCAAAGAGTGTCATAGGATCTTTAATGACCACAGTGAGTCAGGACCTTGGTTTAACGTCTCATCCGAAAGATGGGGTCTCCTTCAGTACAGTGTCCCCATCACTGCACTGGGGCATTGGGGAATTATTCCACCAGAGGGAAGATCGCAACCTACTGGCCCACCAACACCTCTTCCAGCAGCAACTTGGTTTTCCCAGGTGGTCTCCCATCCAAGTACTGACCAACCCACACCTGCTTAGCTTCAGCCACGCGGCTGGAGCAGAACGAATAGTGGTATGGCTGCTGGCAAATACTTATATACTCATTGGTTGAATCTTCGCAAGTTCAGAACAAGGGCGGAGGATACCCAAACATGAACAAGCTTAGAATTTTCCTGACGAGTGCCCGTCTGGCCAACAGGAGGCGCCTAAGCAATGAACAAAGCAACTTATATAACCCTTCCCGGCAGACCCTTCCCAATTTGTATCCCTGTAGCGTAATGGCCAATTGTGCGCTGCTCTGAAAAAGCTGCCAACCACTGCCGGTTGGTATGATCGGGGCTCAAACCCGCGCCGTGATAGTCACTTCTGCTTCGCAATGCGATGCTTTAACTGAGTGAGCTATCCAGCAGCAATCAGCTCAACTGCATTCTTACATGTAAAATTAAGCATTTTTTATGCTCTAATTTAAAGTTTATCATTTTTTAGATACAAGGTTTTATCAGCAGGCTTACGATATACTTATTCCATTATATTTACAATATCTTACATAATTTAATGTCAGCTTTGTTAAGTAGAATTAATTTATGCTAATTTGATGACGTCATTGAATTTATTTTATTTTCCTATGATGAAAGCTTCTACTACCAAAAAAGACTTTTTTTCCCATTATTAAGGTGGTCTTTGAAATTAATATACTAAACACAAAGAGTTACCGGGGGGGCGTAAAAAGCTGCCCCTACCAGCCCCAGGAAGCCCCAAAAAGCCCGGTCTAGATAGGGTTAAGTCGCTGATTGGCTAATAGGTCCTCACACCTGGACATCCAAGCAATGATCGCTTGCTGATTGAAATTGTTATGTTTCTGCCATGTCTGTCTTGTTCTGCCATGTTTATTATGATTCTCCCATTCCCTGTTATGTTTATGATCATGTCTTTTAGGTTTTGCCATGTTTTCGTTTTTGCCATTCCCCATCCACTTTTCTGTTGTAGTCCGGTCCATGTTTTGCCATGCCCTTCATTGCACTTTGTCTCCCCTGTCTGGTCTCTTGTTAAGTTACAGCTTCTCCCCAGTCCCGCGTGTCACATGCTTAGGTGATTTCATGGTTTCTGGGTTTCAAACATTCCTTCCAATCTCGTTTGCTTCCTTCGCCTCTCTTTTCCATATTACTAACCAATACTAACAGTTTGTTGTTTTGTTAAGTTACTAACCCAGACTAACATTGTATATAATACTAACTTACTAACGAGCACCAGGGATTGTATAGCTGCACTTATTAATTGATTAACAAGCTCTCAGCACTCGCCCTATTCTAGTCTCCGCCTCTTGCCTTCACTTAGTCTTTGCTGCAATTCAGCGGATCCTCCGCACCTGCTCCACTCTGTCCTGCTTCTCATTATCTGTGCACGTTAGAACTCCCTAACCGGAGCTGTATGTTTTGTCATAGGCTGTCTCGTGTTCCCTGTCCGCGTTTTGGCTTTTGCCAATTCTATGTGATTAGGTTCTTCCTCATGTTTTGCTCCCACGTAATTAGTTTTATCCAGTTCACCTTTTCCTAATCATAGCATGTGACTTCCCTTTTGTGTATTTAAACAGTCTTCTCACAGCTGTTCCCTGTCAGAACGTTTCTCCTTTTGCCACGCTTCTCTCGCCTTGTATTCATAGTGATTACCTTTCTGACTGGACCATCCTTGACTTTCGATTTTTGCCTATTCCCTGTACTTTGCCACATCCATCGTTACCGAATCCTTTTTTTGTCCGACTCTGTATTTTGTGATTGGTGCCCTGGTTACAATTCTGGATTTTGCCCTTTGGATTCTGATTATTGGATTGTGGACTTTGTACCGTTGCCTGCTCTGTTGGGGGTTTCCCCCCTCCAGAAATAAAGCCTCCTTTTTTGTATTCACTGGTTCTCGCTTGTGGTTTCTGGTGTAATCCTCACAGAAATTAGATTTATTTTTACTGCATTGGCCATTTTGAGGATTTAGGCTGCTTCATTGTATGGAGTTTTTGTGAAAGTCGTTCAAAAACAAACGCCATGTAAATAAAACTGAATTAAACTGTAATAAGAAAAGTGCCTGTTGATTGAACACTGGAGGTTGCTACAGACATTTTGTTTCCATTATTTTTCCCCTGAGGCAAGCACTATTGTCATGTTCAAACTATTTAACCTTTTTGAAGATTAATTTCAATTTAAGGCTGTGCCTTATGAACAGACATACGGTTGGATTTAATGAATCCTGAAAACATGCATCTTGAACCACCCCTACAGTGGCCAAGTGTGTTGCAGCAGAATTGAGGGGGAGGTGTGCTCTGTCGACTCTTTTTGAAAAAGTGCTGCCAGAAGATTTCTATACTGTATCTGGTGTGTGACCTTTAAACCCTTTAATATTTAAAAGTTCTCTCATTCCGGCTGTTATTTCTATTCATGGCACCGCCCCATAAATATTAGTTATTAAATTTAGAGTTGAATTATACTTTCCTTTAATCACCGACTGCAGGAATGAGTCATTCTTTTATCATGGCAAATACTTGCATTATGCTTTTATTACTTTCAGAAAATAGCCTAACCTTCATGCTCAATAGCACTGCGACCATGATTATGAAGCACGGTTTGTTTTGTTGGAATTAGCGGACCTGTAAAATGAAGTGTTACCTGAAGAGCTCTGACATCAAAGCTTCGACCAAACTTTGCAACAGAAATGTCCTTGAGGGACAGATTTTTGATCAAGTTTCATTTATGAATCTCATGAGTGATCACATAAAAAAAGTGAGGGCATAGAATTCAGAGTGTGATGGGTTGGGTACACTTTCCTCATAGCAAAATTTTCTGAACAAGATTCTGCCAGGAACTGTTGGGATTCTCCTAGTATGGGAATAATTTTACAGAAAGCACCATGTCAAGAAACTGAAGTGCAATGGAGATTTAGATGTAATAATGTTCTTGGTTTCAATCTAGAAAGGACAGCATATTGATGCAGCACCTGGCCAAAACTCCCCAGAGGTAAAATTTGATGCTGCAGTGGGTAAGCTGCCATTATTGCTGTGGCAGATTTTGCCAATAGCAGGCTGCATGGCATTTGAGGGTCAAAGATTACAGCAGAGATTCACACAGGTGTGCATTTTTATATAATCATAGTTTTCATAAGAAAAAACTTTTTAGAACTGCAGGATTAAAAAATTAATAATAATAATATTATTATTAATAATAATAATAAATGAAAACCAAGAGAACCACTACCTTTCTTTATACAGGCCCAGTGATGAAGTATTTCTGTCTGTCACTCTTTGGATTCTGGGATAGGTTCCAGCCACTCCTCAGCCCCGGCTACCACAGTGGTTAAAACAGTAGTCCTTGATGCAGGAAACCCGGATTCAAGCCTCGGTGAAGCATGAGTAATTTTTGGGCAGTGGAAGCATAGTTCTTGTATAAATAATTGCTGGGGTGTTTGTTCTTCTTACTTTTTACCATTTTTACCTTATCTTTGTAGTTATAATTTTGTTTATTTGTTTGTTTTATTGAAAATAAATCTTATCCAGTGGAGTCAAACCTCTTTTCCTTTCAATGTTTTCTCTGTGAATGGTAAAATGTCTACAGGACTGGCTGAAATATAAAAAATAGTGGCAAAGCCACTGCGCCCGCTTGGCCAAACGTGGTCAAAATGGAACGCCCCCTATTGGCCAAAGTATCGGTCCGATTGGGCTAGATCGAGCTAGATTTTGGGCCCACATACATGCATATAAAATATTAAAAGGATCCGTGAAAAACTGAAAGTTGTATCGCGCTGAAACCACAATTGTGGACGCACGCACGCACGCACGCACGCACGACAGACCACCACTAATGACCCTAAGCACAGCATAAGCCCGATTGGGCCTGTCGGCCAAGCGGGCTAAAAATAAATAAATTAAAAACATTTAAAAAATAAGTAAATAAATAAAGTGTTGTATTTAGATTGAATGTATGCCTGTTGTGACATATAAGTGAAATTAAATGAGTTTTACAGTTGGCACCTGAGAAATCTCAATGGGCACGCAGTGCTAAAAAAAAAAAAAAAAAAGATGCCCAAACAGCCAAATTGGAGATTCCACCAAGACATTCCTCTCTAATTTTGCTCTGATTTACTTGATTAGAGTAAACTTCGGCACAGATTGTGAGATTCCGTGCTGTTATTTTTAGAGGTTTCAGACTGCAACTAAATAATTGCAAAGGGATAAAATCAAAATTTTGTTTGGCGCAAATGAGATCTTTCATTTATGCTGTGTTTCATCTTCATTTATGCTGACTCAGTGAGACATATGCTGATTTTTACACCATATCAAAAATCCCCAAGGTGCTAACTTTATTATGATACCAAATGGACTAAGTAGTTGCAAAGATATACTTATTTCATTTTGGGAATGTCATTTTTGATTCAGAGGCTCTGGGCTTAAGAGGTTAATTAAGGCAAAAAAACTTCAATTTTGTACCTGGTAGACTGGAAATGTAGCTTGTCAAGATAACAGCAATCGCTGAGCAAATTTCATTATTTTCAGGAAATCTCCTGTGATCTGGAAAAACCTAGTAAGTTTATCAGTGACGAAGATCTCGCAATTGAACAAAAACTTTTAGGTTCTGGACTTTTCCTAACAGAAAAAAAATGATAGAAACTTGGTTTTGAAAGTTCAAATGACACTTATAGCTAGTGTTTTAAGATTTTTACCACTTTTAATTACTGCAAATGAAGGTTAAACTTAGTTTCACCAAAAGTGGCACACATACTTGGTTTTTCCAGATCACAGGAGAAATGTCAGCGTCCAAAGAGAAAAATTGCTTCAAATTTAATTTTTTTCTCAGAAAGATATGAAAATTCATTTTCACCACCACGTTAATAAAATCAAATGAGCAAAAGATGCCTTAATATGTTATTTCCAAAGTTCATTGCAACATTATTGTGGCATACCACAATTTTTATATTCTACGGCAGCACAAATATGACTATTCACGCAAGTCATTTTTCACTCATCATTAATGAAAGCATTGGCTCCACTTTCACGTACCAGTAGTACTGAAAAGAGACTTTCAGAAGTTGACTCGGGAGGTGGTCACAAACAAATGAAACAGAGATAAATATGCCATAATGATACCAGTGCCATGCTGAGCCACTCTCAGTGAGAGAGGAGGTTTAGGAGACAAAGAACAGTTCATGCCATACAGCTGGGTATCTACAAAGCTGGTTGAGCTGGAGTTTTTAACTGTAAGCTGAAGAGTCTCCAAAAGAATTTTGATGCATCTGGTGTTTTGCTTATTGTTCACTTAAGAATTCATACTTCAGCTGCAGCAACATCCCAATTCAGCCAGTTACAGTGGCCGCAATACGTGCGCATGTGACGGTATTCTTCCCATACACGGCGGTATCTGTGAAACCATGCTTCACACACACAGTAGTATCTGTGAAACCATGTTTCACTCACACAGCGGTATCGGTGAAACAAAGGCCTGAGCCTCGGGGAACACCCTTTCAAACAACAACGGTGAAGAACTCGTGTCATCAACATCAGCACACTCACTTCTATCGAACACGTAATGTACAAATCAAACAACAGTATGGTCATAAGTAAAATTCATAATGTAATGGTCAACTATGTCAAAAGCTTTCGTCAAATAAAATAAAAACAGCAGCACAGAATTTCTAGCAGTCTACTGCTTCAATGAAGCCATTTACCTCCTTCATGGCTGCAGTGACAATACTGTGCTTTTTTCTAAAATCTGATTAAAAAAATCTGACAAGACACAATCAGACAAGTTTTTAGAAACCACTTCAATTGTTCACTGATCAACCTCTCCTCAACTTTGGCCAGAATTGGTCAAGAGGAAAAACATAGGCAGTTAAGAGAGGAAAAACATAGGCAGATTTCCAGACCTTAGAGATTTAATCACTAATAATAGAAAGGTTAAAATATGTGTTAAAATCAATTAAATTAAATAAAATTAAGTTCTCATCTATTTCTGTAATCCACACAGTAGGTTACTTCAAGTATCTTAGAACAAGTTTTTTGACCATAGGATACACGGACAAATACTCATCAAATCACAGCAAACAAAACATCAGACAAAGGAGCTGCCATCTTGATGCTGTAATTTGTGTGTACCATATTTCACACATGTGGTGATACATCTGTGAAACCGTGCTTCACACTTTCAGTGGCATCTGTGACAGTGAGACCATGATTCACGCATGCAGTTTTATCTGTGAAAACATGATCTATGCATGCAGTGGTATCTGTGAAACCATGACTCATGTATGCAGTGGTATCTGTGAAACCATGATTCACTCAAACAGTGGTATCTGTGAAAGCATGATTCAAGCATGCAGTGGTATCTGTGAAACCAAAATTCAGGCATGCAATGTTATCTGTGGAACCATGCTGCACACATGCAGTGGGATGCATGTGATGAGTGGCCTCTGTTTCTGCACGCTGTGACCTCCCCAACGCTTCAGTAGAGGATTAAGCTCATCTCACCAGTCGATTAGTCTGTAACAGAAACATTTAATCACGCATTAAAACAGCAAGCAGTGGAATAACTCAGGCCAGAAGCATATGGAAGCCAAACGTTAGGAACGAGGCTGGCACAATATGGAGAAATATTGAAGCGAGATGAAGAATTTGGCCAAAGCAATAGCGATATGTGATGCACAGTGGCGGTTCTAGAACCGAATGATGACAATTAGGATAGTCCTGGCTAGTTTGCAATCATTTTCCTTTACTGACGCGTTTTCCAATTATCGTAATTGGCAACTGAAGACACGGTTTCTCTCCATATGCGATCTAACAGCGATGAAATCATGGGGTAAATTCAGTAATGTTATCTTAGTCCTGACCTGTTCAATTTTCATGATTAACAAAAGGTTCACTTTGAGCATCACACTTAACAGGTGATGCTTGTTCTCACTGATTAGGTAAGACGATAATCATTCATCTGGACGCGTATTTGCTGAATTTAAATCAAAGTTTTTTTCAAAAATTGCATACCTGCGCAAATAGCTTAAGCCGCATGCTTTTATATTTCAGAGCCAATTTTTCATCTCACTACCGAGAGTAATTTTGAATAACGTAGATTTAAATACAGCAAAACACGCGTCCAGATGAATGATTGTCGTCTTACCTTATCTCAACAAGCAACAAAAAAGTGCTTCGGAGTGAACCTTTTGTTAATCATGAAAATGACTGAGAACAGGTCAGGACTAATAATTGTTTTAAAACGGATGTTTTGTCCAATCATTCATCTGGACGCAGTTTTACTGAATTTAAATCCCATGATTTCAAATTGCGCTGTTGATCGCATATGGAGAGAAACCGTTTCTTTCAGTTGCCAATTACGATAATACCAAAACGCGTCAAAAGGAAAATGATTGCAAACTAGCCAGGACTATCCTAATTGTCATAAAGGATGATGTCGTCTTGCCCCCAATTCCCGGTTCTAGAACCGCCACTGGTGATGCAATAACTCCAGTATTAATCTGTGAAGTCACCTCCAGCTATTTTTAATTTTAAAACTGAAAAAAAGGGTGTATCCAATAGGGATTGGCACAAATTATGTTTTCTCAGATCGACTAATTGCGTAAATTTTCAAGGATGAATTGATTCCTTGTGGAGGGAAAACAATTTTCACAAGTTACCATTTTCAGAGTTACCATTTTATATAAAAAATTGATTCACAATTAACAAAACTTAGTTACAAAAAAGCATAATATAATTGACCTATTAGTCAACACAAAGGCATGCACTATCGAACGTGGTGATATTCTCCTTTCGGAAGGGATCACAGCGGCTTTGTGGTAGTTAGCTAAGGCTGTTATCCCTGGCTGCTGTGAATCTGTATTTTACAAAAGCGAGGTTTCTTCCTGCTTTACCAGCATCTGCTGACGCATCGTATGGCATAGGACTTTATCATGGTGCACCACCAGTTGTCAAGAGAATGGAACTTAGTTACCTATGCTTAACAAGTAGTTTGTCTGTAACCGAAATCAAAAAGAAACAAAATTATTTCTGCAAAAAATCTGTGCTGAAACTACCAAAATGATAACCATGTCAACCAAGTTTTCAGATGTTTTAAGTTACCTAATTATCGTGGTAGTGAAGAAAACGCAGGCAATAAATGAGGATGGTTGCGCGTAGTGTGCAAATAATGATTTCACTGATCTATGCATCTTCAGCTATTTTTAGGCCATATTCATAGAGCTAATTACCGATTTCACTCTTGTTTTCTTCCCAGAAGTTTGACATTTACTTCTGTCATTTTAACAAAACCAAAATCCATGACTGATAACAAAAACAACCGAAGAATTGATTAATTTATAAAAATAGCATGATTATTGGGTTACCATAATAATTGGGTCAGCGGCCATACTTGTAGTGCTCGATGGTTCTTAAACTTTGATTGGCATAATTAGCTTTGTGTATGGTTGCCTTCATTTTGTATAAATACTTCCATTCCATACTTCTCCATGCTTAGCGTTCGTAGCCAATCGCCGTAATGAAATGGTGTATGATCTTTGAGTTACTGCAAGCGGGCATGCATGCAAAATTAGCCATATCACCAATCAACAGAGCCAATCAACACAACACAGTCAATCAAGATCGCTCGCATTAAAATATTTTATTTTTATCCCCATGCTGTTCGTTTTCTGTTCACATATCTTTCTGAGTCAAAATTGTTGCGTTATGCATACATGTGGAGATATTTTAAAATATTGGCTGTAAAGACATACACGTAGAAAAAGGCAAAAAAAAAAAAAACTAGTTTCCTCTGAACCCCCTCGAGTTCCCTTATAACAACGAGGAATCGAGGAATCGATTCCTCACACCCATCCCTAGCATTCAAGTTGCCTGCGGTGTGGTCCTTGCTCTCGATCAGTGAACATAAAAAATAACACTGCAACCTCTCAGTGTGGAGAGGAAAATTATTGTACTGTATGTGCATTTACATAGAACAGGTGAGGTGAGATGTGCTCTGCAGTAAGGCATAAATCGGCCCTCTGACATCAGCTGTACACACAAAGCAACAGTTGACTGAGAATCTCTTGCCAACATTTCACTGCTCTGCGGCACCATTTTTTAAAACTGAAATGAATTCAGACCAATCGAATAATGCAGTCTTTGCGAGATGCATATTGCGGGTATGACAACATGTGATAACAATTTAAATTTGATATATTGTGATATATGTGTGTCGCTGACTGTGATCAACTGTTTGCAGGCATTTTCTAAAAATGCCTGGCAGGTCTGGGGACATGGAAGCATGCAGCTTGGTGGCAGTTGCTAGCAAATACTGAATCTTACAAACACAAACTTCCACGATAACCTTTTATTTCACATTGAAATTTTGCAAGGCATTTCTTTACTTCTTTTAAATTACCTTGTCCAATAACTAGCCTACCAGCTTTGATACATTTTTATTTATTTATTTATTTAACCCTTATTTAACCACAGAAGTCCCGTTGAGATTGAAATCTCTTTTTCAAGGGAGCCCTGGGGGTTGAGGTGGGAGAGAGAGGGCAATTTGCACAGCCAATTAGATCAGGGGATGATTAGGTGGCAGGTTGAAAGAGCCAGGTTGGGACTTTAGCCATGACACCGGGGAACCCCCTACTCTTATCGAAAAGTGTCAGAGGATCTTTAATGACCACAGTGAGTCAGGACCTCGGTTTAACGTCTCATCCGAAAGACGGCGTCTCCTTCAGTACAGTGTCCCCGTCACTGCACTGGGGCATTGGGGATTATTCCACCAGAGGGAAGATCTCAACCTACTGGCCACCAACACCTCTTCCAGCAGCAACGTGGTTTTCCTAGGTGGTCTCCCATCCAAGTACTGACCAAGCCCACACCTGCTTAGCTTCAGCCACGCGGCTGAAAAATGATCATAAAATGACCATATGGGCTCACATTTGAAGACCACAATGGAAAAATGATCAGTCACATTTTCACATTGTGGAGAATATGATTAATTAAAAATTCAAAATGATCTTAGAAACAAAGCACTGAAAAAATATGCATTAAAAAAATATATAAAATATTATAATAATATATAATATTATATATTATTATAAATATTATCATTATAAATATAATAATAATATATAATATATAAAATGGACAAAAATGCAAAATTTGGACTCTGATTGTTTTTCCTTTGTGGTCTTCATTTATATCAACAGTATGTTTTACTGCTGAGCAAAAATACGTACACACGCGCGCGCACACACACTGATTTACATCAGCATATCAGTTTCTGTGGTGGCACAGAAAGACAGGGAGACCAGCTGAATAACCTAGTGAGACTGGCACTCTGCAAATGTACTACTGTCCACCCAGCACTGGCCAGGTTCAAACCCCCCACAAATGAAAAGGGGGTACCCACTGCCTACTTTGCACTGCCATGTTAATAACTGCAAAACCGGTCAAGGGCCCGCCTTGCTAACCACCCTTCCTTTCTCTATCTAATACCAATGATGGACATAGTTCATTCTGCCAAGGATTTTCTGCTTCTGTCTGTATATTATCAAAGATTCACAACAGATTAAACGTCAATCTTTAACTGCAGAAGAAAGTTGTAGGTTTTTGGAGGACCAAATTTATGCTGAAAAACCCACAAAAACTCCAATTGAGAGAGGGAGTGAAGTGAATCACTGTCTTTCCGGATGAAGTGCCAGAGGCTGAACTATTAAACATAAATTAGATTTTTTTTTTTTTGACAAACGCAAGCCTAATTCACAAAACTCAATCTTTTTTTTTTTTTTTTCTGGCCACTAAAGCCTGATATTGTCATTAAGACACAAGTAAGCATCATCAGTCTTTTTAATGAGGTAAATGTGCCATATACCTACAAGGGAGTCTCCACTTTCTCAACTATATTGTAAAGGAGGGATCTGAAAACATTACACTGCTTGATCTTCTCTGGGGAAAAGAGCAGAATGGATGGGCTTTGCTCCACGCTGTACTTCTTCAAACAGCATCTGTTGTTATTTGATCAATTTGATGGAGTATTTCCTGGCCTCCGTACGCAGCAGTTCGAGGAATTTACATGTATGTGCTGGTTCATGTCTCTGGAACTATATTGCTCTTTATTTTCTAATAAGCTACACTTTTTTGACATTTACATTTAAATTTGGACTTAAATAAGACATTATTTGTATAATGTCTGCATCCGGGGGGCACAGTTGTGAGGACGAAACTCTCCCAGGCCATTAAAAAAGAGAAATAGAACCAAAATGAATGTCCAGGTTCAAAGCGCTTTAGGATATGAGAATGAAAATAATAACTGCATGTATGATGTACCCAATACATGTCAAAATTAATAATCACATATAGCATATTGCAATGCATCACTTTCTTAGAAAAAAAAAATTTCTTCTGCTCATATCAGCAATGTTCTTAATGGAAACCTTTGTCAGAGTAGTTCCCAGAATTGACCTTTTTCCCCAGTGCAGAATCCTTGAATAACACAGATTTCATCTGTGGAAACACATTTTGGAATGGTTTCTTTCCTCTGGTATCTCAGCGGAGCTAGTACTGCTGCGCTGCAGATGCTATCATAAATCTCGAGTGAAATGTACCATGTCATTCAGACTGAAATTTGATGTGGCTCAATACATAAACCTTGCAACATACTTTGTATAACATTTCAACGAGCGCTGATCTGGAATAAATGAGGTGACTGAAGTTGGTGATACTGGCCTGTGAACAAGTTAATGGGCAACTTTGGGAAATGAGGACTGAAGTAATCAACAAATTTCGCAAACAAACCAAAGAATGAAACGTGCTGTTTGCTCTTGTTACATTGCTTGCAATGTGAACTTCAACGCTTAAAACTGCCCGAATAGAACTGTTAGCTGTTCCCTAAAGAGAGGTTTTGAAGGAGGCCAAGATCCCAATCAAGCCAATAGCAGCAGTTGGCAACAGATGTCAATAGGAGCGATCTGATATACAATACGGCATATCGCCAGGCGGATATGACGGCAGAAAATCACGGGTCAAATGTAAGAATGTCGACGAGTGAACTTCCGCTCATATCCGCGCACGGTCGAACGCTAGCTAATATAATGGCGATTTATAGCGTTTCGTTCCAAAACGTGAACTCCGGCTTTGACTCGTTTGTAGCGTTTATTTGAATTTTGCGGTATTTTCATGTTCATATCTTTGTATCCACGATGGTATTCGACTGCGAATCTGCGCAATGCTCATCACATTTCGTCATGCATGCATTGGCTTGGCGAAGCTGGTCTTATTACCAGAAGTGTGGATGTCGACAAAAAATCCCCTTCCTTCATCTCATTTCCCGATTTACGACAGTTTTGCACTATATCAGATCGCTCCTATTCAGCCTCCTATTTTTCAGCTGGGCGCGGAATTGAAATGAAATGCACCAACCCTTGTCCACGCTCAATTTAGTCAGCTTGCTCAATTTATTCATCCTCTCCTTCTTCGGTAGATAGAGGTGGAGCTCACTGTAGCGCAGTTTTAATCACTTTACTACCACCCAGCCGTGGATGTACAACTTATCTTCTTGCACCAACTGTGCAAATACAATGCATTGTGGGCAATATGCACCTCTGGAGTGACCATCGTTGTTGACTTGCTCCCTCAGCCCTCCAAGGGTCGACGTCACCAAGTTCACTTCTGTTTTTCCATGCAACTGGAACACCAAAGATAGCGGCGGGGATTCCTCTGAGGGCTAGTGCCAAGGGAAAGTCAGTGAGGGCATGTAAAATGACCATTGAAACACAGCCACTGTTTCATGAGTGGGTAGAGCGCTACCTCTGCCCCCATGTGGACAAGACATATGTTAACAGGTTGTGGAAGGCAAAGATGAGTCTTAAAGAAAATGGCCTGCCTGGGTAACCCAAGAGCCAAACACCGATAGAAGAAAACATACCTATTTCACAAGCAGGAAAATTGCCCATAGGGGCAGCTAAAAAAGGTGATAGTTTGTGAGAAATAAAATCAATATGCTTGAATGGCCAGGGCTCTGATTTGAATCCAACAAGAGTTTTATGATGGACGTGAAGATTGCAGTCCATTAATAACTGCCGGCTGAAGAAACCAGTGCCAGTAAAAATTGACAAAAATGATCCCTTCCCATGGAAGAGTGCTGACAGCGGCTTGCTAGTATCACTTCTGCCAACACACCAGTGTTTTCCCTAAGTACTGTATATTCTACATAGTTATTCTGGCTTGCAATCGGCTCCCTAAACATGACTGCATTAGGGTCAGCGAGGGTACAGATTCTTTGGGTAAATGAACTGAATAAGGTCCTCACAGTAAAAGAGTAATTAATTTCCTGCACATGTAGTGGGGGGTTTTCATCTTGCTTGGTCCATGGAGAATTATTCAATGACCTTCCTAGGATGGCTGAGTAGTGACACGATCAGGGTCCCTACACCCAGTGCTTCTAACCTCAGTACTTGCATGCACTAGTATATTTGTACCAATTTGGCTTTCAGAACAAATCAGAATATGTCAAAAGATGAGGTGGGCTACAGAATTTATGTAGGGCTGCAGTAGCAATCTGATATTTGTGATACATTCTGAGTAGAGCCAATTATCATCTACTCATCCCCAGAACTAGCAGAAAGGCTAGATGCCCCTACTCCTGAGTAAGTGTGGAGGAAGGAAGCATTCCTCACCTATGCCCCCTCCTCCTTTTGTATCTGTACCTGGCCAGCCTCACTACTCCCTTGTATTGTTATCATTTGAATTTCCCTCCAAAACCCCCTGTAGGTCATCCATTGGGTTTTCCTCTCCATTAATTTTTTTGTGTCCAATCAAAAAGAACTCTGTAATGTAAAGAACAGCCCACTTTGTTCTGGAATAAATTTGCAAGTGCCCATTCTGGGGGTATTGTTTGTTGTGGTACCAGGGGGGCCACAGACATCAGCAGTCTCTTTGTAATTATTCATCAATTATTTCCTCTGAATTTGAATATCAAAATGATTACGATAAAAGACCATCGTTTTCATCATTCAGTTCCACCACATAAGCAATTTGATAATCTCTATACAATTAGTATTAAAAAGGCAAAATATCCATTATTTATTAGCAACATGAATATTTATATCAACAGGAACTGAAATTGTTCCCTTTAAGCCCTTTTTTCACCATTTCATTTACAGGAACAAGTCATTGGTTTTTCAGTCAATGGCAATGAAGCACAGCGTGGAAACACAATGTGGGAATGCTATTAGTATTCACATTTCCATAAATTGAATGTAAACAAAATGTCAAATGAAATTACAATTGCTGCACAACTGTTGTTCTCTGAAATTTTTTTTTCACTCACTTTAACAAATAGCAGACACAAAAATTTGCTTTGTTGTTTTTACATCTGAACATTTACCAAATCACAAATGAACTTTCAATTTTGAATCCATAAAGTTGGAAAAAAAATACAGTTTCTGGAGATTAAAAATAATTGGAACATTGGGATAAGAGGCAGGGAGATGCCTGTCTGGGTGGCAGAGAAACTTTCTCATGGAGTGATAATGAGAGAGATTCTTTGTGGAGCACTCGAGTCATCTGAGACTCCAATATGGCATACGCTGAAGCTATCTCGGCACGACAAATATCCAATAGCCACCTGTGATTTTTACACCAAGCACTCACACAGTCAACCAACAAAATCATGATTCCTCTTCACTCAAACTTCGAACCTCATCTGTCGAACTGAGCTATAAAACAAACTTCAGAGTTTGTAAAACTGGATCTGCTTCTCAACTAATTAAGACAACTGTGATGGCTTTCAGACTCTCGTGCTATGTGCAAATAAATGCAGAACACACACGCTGAGGCGCTTACTGCAGTTGGCTAACCAGCTCATTCCGCATATATCCTCCACTGGTAATCACAGGTTCAATGGAAATGATCTTGCATGGCTCCAAAATATACCTCCATCATATTTTGTAGCAAATAAAAATAGTCAAAGAAACTTTGTCAGTTGTTCATGTACGCATTTCCATCCTAATTTAAGGATTCTCTGAGAATGTTTGCTGACAAATCTGTTCATGCTGCAGCACTCGAAGCAGTTATTCTCACAACTCCATTGCAATTTTTTTTCTCTTTGTAAGATGCTCATGAAAGCATTCTATAGGTTGTACATAAGTACATATATGAATCTAAAAGAAAATGCCCTGCTTGGGTAACCCACGAGCCAAACACTGATAGAAGAAAACTGATCTATTTTACAAGCAGGAAAATTGCCCATAGGGGCAGAGAGAAAAAGGTGATAGTTTGTGAGAAATAAAATCAATATGCTTGAATGGCCGGGTTTCTGGTCTGAATCCAACGGGAGTTCTATGGTGGGACATGAAGATCGCAGTCCATTAAATAACTGCCAGCTGGAGAAACCAGTGCCAGGAAAAATTGACAAAAATGATTCCTTCCCATGAAGGAGAGCTGACTGCGACTTGCTAGTATCACTTCTGCCAACACAACAGTGTTTTATACTAAGTATATTCTTCATAGTGATTCTGGCTTGCATAGAGTGAGGGCAAAAGAAAAACAAACGTACTTGTTCAGCAAGCAACTGGTGAATGCTCAGATGTCCAGAAGGAGGCGCATGAGCAATCAGCTATCCTCATACAAACTGACCCTCTCATATCCCTGAGCAGCGCAATGCCAATTATGCGCTGCTCTCACTAGATTGCTGGCCAAATTTTGCACGGCTGAATTCCAACCGATGCCATTGTGGTCACTGTCACACCGCAAAACGCACCTTATTGTATAATTTCAAATCCTCTGTAGTTGCACTGACCCCAAAAACAAGAAAAACTGTGTCCCTCATCACAGACTTCACTGTGCTTGCCCCTACAGTGGGGTGCAAAAATTTGGGCACCCCTGGTTTAAATGTCTGTTACAATTAATCTCCAAGTGATTGAAAGTAAACCTGAACACAAGTTAAACATGACACCTTTCTGCAAATTTAAAAGCAAGGTTTCCTTTTATTTTAATTTTTCTGAGTTTTTAAATGATAAGAAAGATAAAAAGGGCCCTGTGCAAAAGTTTGGGAACCCTTTTGGATTATTCTTTGCTACCTTTTAAGATGATGATTACTGTAAAACCCCACCAAACAATACCAACGACGGAAATTGCAGGGGGCGAAGGCTCAACGTGTTCTTTTGGGCCCGTGTTAACAAGCGCAACCTCCTGGCTGGTGCGAATCACAATAAAATGGATCAATTTTCCTGTTCGAAGAACGGGGCACAAAAGCACAACGGTTATAGTTAATATGACTCCATAGTAAATTTAGAATACCAAATTGAGTTATACCCTTGTTAAGTATCTGACTCCAAATTAAAATTAGAATTCATAATCTAGGGAAAACATGCATGGATCTCGAAGTTGATTATACCTCGAACTCTTAAAAGACAACCGCCGTCACTCCCATTAATGTTCCCGGGTTTTAACACCATCTCCGGATCCCAGGTTCATTGGTTAGATTAGAGGTTGGATGTCAGCTATCACTGCTACAGCATCTTTTGGCGTGAATACAGCGAACCCAGATCTATGCACGCCCATGGGTTCCTTCAGGGAATTTTAACAGAAAACCGACTTTTCGTCCATGGGTTTCCTTAAGGCTAAAATCCCAGAACCAGCAATACATAAACCCTTTATGTAAGTAGATCATGATTGTCTCTCCAACTTAATAAAACCAATTCCCATACCGGGCCGCTGGCCAGTCATTCCTCGGTTGGGATTAACCCCGCCGCAGTATCCGCCGCAACGGGGCTAGAAAGAATGTATATGTGTTAAGAGTCACTGAGACCACGCAAGCTTAAAGGAATAACCATAATTTATTCACCAGGTAGGCAAAAGCTTAAATCAAACAAATCAACATTAAGCCAATTACAAGTTACACACAATTTAGAAAAGGAGAATAAAGTCATACCTGGAGGAAAAGGATACACACGTTTTTGTTCACTGACGTGCGCTGGAAGTTCAATTACGATATTCCATAATCGAAAAGGCTACTCACGCACTAACATGCGCTGGGAGATTGGATACGATCTTCCCGAACAGCTCATTTCTCTTTCCTATAAACCAAACCAGCTACCCCCTCCTCCAACCAGAGAGCCCCATAAGTTAACCAGGTGGGATATCGGGTTACAGGTCTCAGAACTGAGACAGAGTCAGGTCATTTGATTGTGAAGGAGGGGTCATTCAGACAAAAGGAATGAAACTTTATTACCCGAGAGGAGATTTTACCTTACCCAAATTTAGGGAGTTTCTAAAAGTGAATGAATTATAATTTCATTGGATATGAAATATATGCCATTCAACTCCTCGAATTATAACAAAAACGTACATACCAAACAAGCCAGGAAAATGTATGAGTATGATGCAGTTGTCATGAAAAAGTCTTAAACTGAATTATTATACAGGTAAATTGTGTTGTCAGTACAGAAGTGATTTCTTAGCAGTATATTGAACATATGAGCATATTGTGACGTTCCCAGAGGTTTAGATTATTTAAAACAGATAAGTTAGGGTCCAGTCTTACAACAGATGATTGAGGGCAATATGGGGCATTGGGTAAGCCAAAGGCCTCCCATGCAGGGTGACATCAAAGGCGCAGAAACCATGCAAACCCCCACTCCCAGCTCAGAGGCTGGGTTTATTGCCTCCTGTCCAGCCATTCACACATACAGCTTGATCACACTTTGCATCCCCCAGTTCAGGTCTCCAGTCTCTTATGAGCATAAACCACCCCCACTTCCCTTCACACAAACCCCAGCAAACAACAAGCTGCTTGTCATCAGGAACTCAACAATTTGTTATATTGCATGGCGTTGAAGTCTTTTGATGCTCAGAAGGCCCGCCAGTCTTGCTGCAGTGTCACAGATGCACTCATCAGCGCCAGCAGTGCTCCAACCCCCCTTTTCCCATCTTACATTACTAAGGCCCAGACCCAGGTGATTTACTTCTTAGGAATTCAGTGAGTCAGGTGAATATAATTCCAGGATTGAGCTATATACACTACCGGTCAAAAGTTTCAGAACACCCCAATTTTTCCAGTTTTTTAATAGAAAATTATGCATTTTTATGTCTCATCGTACTCTGGAATGAAAGCATAGACATGATAGAAAAAATTAACAATCAGAGTTAAAATGTCATGGTTATATTTTTTGTCATGTTTATGTTCATGTTTATGTTCAGGATCTGTGTTCATGATTTTGTCTTTTATTTATTCTTTTTGGTTATTGTAATCCTCAGGTTTTCAGTTCATTCCATTTCTCAGTTCCATTGCACTTGTCTCCCCTGTCTTGTGATCTAGTTGGTTCAGTCCGTCTTCCTGTGTGCGTGCTCACTTACTTCGGGTGATTTAAATGAATTCGGTGTTTAATATATTCCTTCGATTCTCGTTTACTTCTTTCGTCTTTCTGTTCTGATTACTAACAAAACTAACATTTGTATTTTGTATCATAGTCTACTAACACAACTAATCCATGTATATAGATTACTAACTTACTAATGAGCACTCTAGTTAAATCTGTAAAGTTGCACCGCTACTAATTAATACTAATTCCCTCTCAGCAATCGCCTCTGTTCTAGTCTCCGCCTCTTGCTCAACTGTACCTGTCTCTCCCTGCGTTTCTCTGAGATCTCTCGCACGTGTTAATTACTTTCCTGCACTCGTTATCTGTGCACTTAGAACTCCTTGACCGGAGCTGTTTAAATGTCATAGGCTGTCTGTGTGATTCCCGTCCGTGTCTTGGCGTTCGCCAATTTTTAAATGGTTAGGGTTTCCCTCATGTGATTCTCCCGTTGTAATTAGTCTGATCCAGTTCACCTGCTCCCTGCATAGCATGTGACTTTCCTCCCGTCTATTTAAGCAGTCTTTTCACAGCCAGCTCCTTGTCAGAACGTTGATCAATATTTCTTTGTGCTGAGCGCCGTGTATGCCATTGAGTATTGTTTTTCTTCTACTGGTTTGTCCAACTACGATTCTTGCCATAGCCCTTCTTGTATTGTTTTGTCTTTCTGGATTTTGACCCATTTTTTGTATGACCACGATTTCTGTGTTTGGATGCCCTGTGTATGACCCTTGGCTTTGTTCATCGACTATGACTTTTTGCCTACCGTTTATGTACCTTGCTCATCTGTCTTCCTGGTTCTGACCCCTGCCTGTCTAGTCGACACTGTTTTTGGATTTCGTATTGTGGCTTGGCAATCCTTGTGTTTTTTGGCTTTGACTCGGACCTCATTAAAGGCATACATTTTTTGGATTTCCATCTCTTGCGTGTGGTTCCTGAACGCTACGTCACATAAAAAAAAAATCATGGAATCAATTTATAAACCAAAATATAAAACTTGACTCAAAGTAGCTACCCTTGGCAAATATAATGGCTGACACACTCGTGGCATTCTTTCTACAATGGAAATCAAATGTTCTTCCCAACTCTGTTGCAGAAGTTCCCATAAATGTGTGGCACTTGTAGGTTGCTTTGCTTTCACTCTTCTGTCCAGTTCATCCCCAACCGTCTCAATGGGGTTTAAGTCTGGAGACTGTGCTGGCTACTCCATGTTTTCAAGCTTACCATCTTGTTCTTTTTTCCTAAGGTAGTTCTGGCAGAGCTTGGACTTATGTTTTGGGTCATTATCTTGCTGTAGGATGAACCCCTGACCAACTAGGCACATACCAGAGGGTACTGCATGGCGCTGCAGAATGCTGTGGTAGCCGTTTTGGTTCAGGGTGCCTTTCACTCTATAAGTCACTGAACCTGGATCCAGCAAAACAGCCCCAGACCATCACGCTTCCTCCTCCATGTTTGACATTTGATGTCAAACACTGAGGAACCATCCTTTCACCTATTTGAAGGCGTAAAAAAACCTTTAAAACTTCTGACAGTTCACCACTTATGTTTGTACCATTTCAAGCTATTCTTTGGACTGGAACTGCATAATTTTTAATAAACAGGAAAATTTGGGGTGTCCTAAGACTTTTGACCAGTAGTGTATTCTGAAGTAACTCCATGCTTTATAAAGTATCTGACTGTGGTGGCTGTTGTGTCTGGTGTTAAAAACCATGGGTTCCTCTAAACAGTTGTCCAAGGATGTCAAAATCAAGATAATTCACTTCCACCAACAAGGAGAGGGCTACAAAAAACTCTCGCAACGTTTAAAACTACCCATTTCTACGGTCAGAAACATCGTAAGAAAATGGAAAATAAATGGAACAATTGAAGTCAAGGCAAGATCTAGAAGACCACGAAAAATTTGAGAGAATGGCCCAAGATCTAGTGAGAAATATTCAGAAGAACCCACACATCACTGCAAAAGAGCTGCAAAAAAGAGTAGCAGACACAGGTCTAGTTGTTCACATATGTACAAAACAGTGTACCTTAAACAAAGACCTTCGTGGCAGAGTTGCAAGAAAGAAGCCTTTACCACGACCTCAACACCAACTTAAGCATCTGAAGTATGCAAAAGAGAACCTTGAGAAACCTCAAGCCTATTGGAACAATTGCTTTGGACTGATGAAACCAAAATTGAACTTCTTGGCCACAACCAAAGAAAGTATGTTTGGAGAAAAAAGGGTGAAGCATTTGTAGAGAAGAACATGTTGCCAACTGTTAAGCATGGAGGTGGATCCATTATGCTTTGGGGTTGTGTAGCAGCTGGGGGCACAGGCAGTATTGTTCGGCTGGAAGGAAGAATGGATTCCACCAAATATCAAGACATTCTAGAGGCTAATGTTCAAAGCTCAGTCCAGAAATTAAAGTTGAAGAGATGTTGGGTATTCCAGCAAGATAATGACCCGAAGTATACCTCAAAATCCACCATGAAGTACCTCCAGGAAAGACGGATGAAGGTTTTGGAATGGCCATCACAGTCCCCAGACTTGAATATTATTGAAAATCTGTGGAGAGACCTCAAACATGCCATGCATGCAAGAAGGCCGAAGAATATTTCTGAGCTAGAGGTGTTCTGTCAGGAAGAATGGGGAAAAATTCCAAAGACAAGAATTGAAAGACTCTTCGCTGGCTATAGGAATGGTTTGCAAGCTGTTATAGCTGCCTGAGGAGGAGTTACAAAGTAGTAGCTGACAGGGTTCCCAAACTTTTGCACAAGGCCTTTTTCCTTGTTTATTATTTTGAAACTGTAAAAAGGTAAAAATAAAAATTATTCTTGCTTTAAAATGTGATGAAATGTATCATTGTTAACCTGGTAGCATTTAGTGTTCAGGTTTGCTTTCAATCACTTGGATATTAATTGTAACAGACATTTAAACCAGTGGTGCCCAAATTTTTGCACCCCACTGTATATCAGGGCAGTGCAACTCCAGTCCAGGATGTTCATCGTGTCTGTTGGCATTTGGTGTGTTTCCACATTAGTGATTCATTTAAGAAAGTGATTGACCTCAGAGTCCACTCACCTAGTTCTAAAGGCATCACTTGGCTCCTTATTGAAAGGAGACCAATGAAGCCTGCAGACACAGACGCCTGCTCCATACTTTGACGCCTCAGCATTATCATAAAAATTGATGTAAAAGCTGCTTAGGAGTCACTTAATATGCATTTTCATGATTTACTAGATCACAAACTCCCAATCGGGAACCATCACTTCAATCTGGTACATCAGTCCCATAAAATTAAACAAGGTAATACTCATTTAGGGTTTCACTTGACAGGCACATGCAGCATCTGCAAAGTAAAGGCATCTCTGTAATTTAAAGAAAAAACATCAGTAATTTGACAAAGCGAGAATAATCCTTGTAGCAGAAGCACCGACTTCGGGTCCACTTTACTGGTTTGCTAAATGAAACAAGCTATTCTTTATCAGAGCTGCATGGTTAGGAATAGTCCATGTGTGATGCTTTTAATTAAAATTTGAATTGAGAACACACCAGGCAGTCAGCATTGATACAGCAACCTATGAATATGTGCAAAATGTGTCCATTCACTAGAAAACTGCTCTACAGAACACAAAGACAAACAATGGTAAACAGTGTGTTGCACATTCTCAAACAGAAACTGTTCCATCAGAAAATTTTCCATTTTTAATATATTTTTTTTAAATTCGGCATCTCCAATCCCACCTGAATCTGGAATCTGGAATGGTGAAAAGGAGTGAGTAGTTGCTGACAGAGTGCAGGACAGAAAAGCTGACACGCATTTGTGAGACACCACGAATAATGGCTTCGCTCGCTGCAGGTTTTGTCGTTCTGGGCAAAAGTCTGATTTTAATTGTCCTCAGAAGAGCACCAAATCCATGGTGCTGCATTATCTCAAATCGAATAATAGAGGAGAAAGTCTCTTCAGCAACAAGATAAAGAGGCCAAACACAGATAACCTGTATTGTTGTCTGCAACAGCCACGGAGCTGAGTTATAAATTACAGCCTCACAAAAGATCTGTGCAAACTGCCAGCTTTGAGCTGCATATATTAGCACAGCAGAGGTACTGAGCAGAAAACTAGGCTTATTACATATATCATCTAAGTAGAAGACCATAAATCCCTCCCAAAATTTGTTCACAGGTCCATATAAATGGCTGTAAGTACAGCTAACATCATGTGTTGTAGTCATACAGTCTAGTTAATCAAGCAACGTGAGGGATGAGCAATTACTGTTTCTTGTAAAGTGGATCAGCAGTTTTTGTACTGGCAATTCTAAGCACAAAAAGCAAAAAGTGACTTTTCATGTAAGAGAAATAAAGGAAGAAGGCCATTACTTAATGGATTGTTATCAGTTTGCATTAATCCCTCCACAAATGAGTCCACCCTATTTTTCTGTCAAAACGGTAAGGTGAAGATATACAAGATAGAACTGAACTATAATAATAGATAAAATCGAAACAACCGCTTTCACAACAAGGAACACTGATTTTAAGAGTCATGTGACAGATGTTATTCAGACAGATTATAGTGACCAGACACTGGGCACAAGGATGATCAATTTGTGGAAATTACAGAGGATTGTTATTTCAGCAATTAGTAGCTCTATCTTTATACTGGAGGCAGGAGTATGGATTGTGTATCTATGCTGGGATATTTCATTCCAGCTTCAGCACTCGTTTATTTAATTAGACATTTTAACAATTTGCAATTTCAGCTGAATTATGGAATGAGCCCATAACCTGAAACATACATCTTGAGCAATGAGCTGCAATATAAAATATTTTACTTTGGGCTCATCTTTAAGACAATTCCTATGGCAGCATCCTCTATTAATTTTTTCACTGAAACAGGGATATAAACATAAATAAAAGCGGCTCAAAGGCGAGGACAGCTGTTCCAAGTAAACAAGATCACCATATGATGCCAAAAAAAAAAAAACTATAAAAAAAGTCTTTAGTGATTTGGTCTTTTTGCCTCAACAATGTTAATATTATTGTTTTGCGAGGTTATAATGTAAAACTGAAATACTTGTTAAGCCTTGTTGAACCACTTTTTGGGGATGTTTATTTTGTTTCATTGGAAGACCTGATTTTAGATCATGCTGCGTCTTGACCAGGTCTCAGTTGAAAATGAGGTTCTTTGTCTGAATGATATTACCTGTCTAAATAATGGTAAATAAGGCAATGGAGCAAGTCAATCGTCATGCCATCACCTCTGTGCTTCAGGACCACGGAGAGCGGCCAAGACGACAGCCAGCCCAGTGCTGGTTCCATGACTACATACAGCAGGCCGAGGATCCGGCGGAGATGCGATGGTGACAGAAGCAAGTCATTACTTCTGCTTATTAGCCTGTAATCTGAGAGTACTGAACAAATTATCTGCAGCCAAGTTAATTGCCCATAGCAGAGGACAAGGCATGGAGAAGGGCCATTATATTAAGCTAAAAAAAGAAAAAAAAAAGTAAAAAAAAATATGCACACTGGATTAAAGCTCCCAAACCTTTATTGATGACATGCAACGTTTCCGCCACTCACAGGGTCTTCATCAGGCAAATGCCATTTTCCTGATGAAGATCCTGTGAGTGGTCGAAACATTGCATGTCATCAATACAGGTTTGGGAGCTTTTATCCAGTGCACGGATTTTTTTACTTTTTTTGCTTGAGTTACATGTGAATCCAGCACCGGGCCTAATTTGGATGAGATGTGCACACAACTACTCCTCTGAACCATTATATTAAGCTGTCATTAGGATGGAAATTCAAGATGCGATAAGCTAAAACATACCTGCTAAGTGTGGCATTGGAGATTGCGGAAAGCTTCTGTCCGGTTCCATTGTTCCATTTCATGTGTTACTTTACTCAGAATACAGCTGTGGTCTCTGGCCATTGCAGTAATTGAAGCTGTGATGTCATTTTTTGAGAAATAAACCAACATTTACTACGCCAGCCAAGCAACAAGCTAAGCACCAGGGAGTCATTTATTAATCCCAAACAGAACAAACAAATGCACTTATGCAATAAAGGGGAGCTCTCATAGACTTCAATCATAAATGTATATCTTGCTCAATAACTGGTTGACTAGTTTGGCTAAACTCAATCAAAGATGACTCTTTGGCCATAAGGTTAACAGCTACATCATAACTGCATACATGAGGCTATATTGAAGCTTGGAATTTATTTGTAATTTATTTACCAAACTGAAACTGGTGGATTTGAAAAAATGATAAATGAAGTGAAATTATACAGGTACTTCAGGCCGTACTAATCAGAACTAGAGACCATCTGGGATCCCATCAGCCGCAATAGTTATGCTGATGTTGTTTTCATAATAACAGTCCTCATTATAACGCGTTCAGTCAGTGCGTACACAAGACCACTCCCATCATCGATCTCAGCCTTCCTTTTAATCCCAAGTATTCACTTAGTGTTTCATGGCTGCAACTAAAAATTTTGAGATGCTATCATGTACACAAGAATTGCCCACAAACAGTCACACCAAAAAACATATAAAAACCTGCCACCTGCAAAAATACGAAGCAGATTTCATAGTAATTTTATAGCAGTTTTAGAAATGTTTTGCCATAGTTTTTCCCTACACAGACACAGATAAACTGAAAACAACACCAGTATTACCATTACGGCTGGCAACTATTATGTTTCTCCCCAGAAGGGAGGGGGACATCCTATTTTGAGAGTATTAACTTTTCTAGTTTCTTCCTAAATGTCTGTGAACTTCAATGAGGGGCAGCTGCATTGGGGTTGGGGGGGCATTTGATTTTTTGCCTTTAAAACAATTTCTAGTAGTTAAACTGATTTTGTCATTTTCAATGATGCAGGCAAGGAAGAACACCAAATGCCAAGCTATTAGTACTGCTTGATGTTGCTAATTTTGCCAGTTGCCTTTGCGCCTGGATTTAATTTTTTAAACCAGCATACACAACCCACAGGACCATTTCCCAAACAGGAATAAAATATCCAACCAAAAAAAGCCAGTTACTGCACAGTTCCTTCATTTCTCAACCAAACCCAACCACGGAATCTATTAGATCATTTTGGAACAGCATGCATGAGGTTTCACTGCATTAATGAATTAAGGTGATCAAGATTCAGTTTCAAGTAACAGGGACAAAGTCATCAAGTAAATATTGTGCCCGTTTGAAAAACCCTGAGGAACCCTGATTTTGAACAACCTTGATGCTAAGGTGTCCAGGTTAATTGCTTCTCTGTGAACTTCCAACACTACAGAATCCTCTCATTCTCCATTGCACCCTTTCATGAAAACTACATAACAAAGAGGTAATTACATCACATTAATCACAATAAACGCGGGTGCAAAGATCACTGTTTATTAGCGTGCATTAATCCCTGAAGAGCGAGTGCAAGAAGCACCAGCCTGAGAGATTGTACACAATTGAGTTTTTTTCCCTCCAATATAGCAAGAAACCAAATTCTATAAACAAGAAAAAATAAGAGCATCCCAGCTTGCAACCTCAAGCCTGAACAATCCCACATTTGTCAAAGCACCTGTGGAATATTCTCAGTATTTTTTGTTCTTTTAATGTAGCAGGAATCTACATCATTTCAGCGGTTGGAAATCCCCTTCCTTTATTACTTGCTTGAGAGTGGCAACATACAGTATGTGTACGCACCCCAATTTTGCATAACTGGAGTCCCTGGCATAAGAAAAATATCCAGATCCAGATCAGTGTGGGATATTTTCTTGATGTAATATCAGGTTTGCAATATTTTTCTTGATAATGCCCCCCCAATTTTTCTCACTCAAATTATTGTGTCTTTGTAAGATGTGAATCAGAGGGCCCTATTTAAACAACCTAAATGCAGTTGGAAAAAGCACGTTAAACTGGGCATATCTACCTCCATTCTGGTAATTTTGTGACAGAAGGTGATTGCAAAGTATGTCATTTGCATTGTCATTAAAAAGGTTGGACTAAGACTAATTAATTACCTGTAGCTGTGGTGGGTGTTTGGTTCCATGATGGCCAGTCTGATTAGTCACTGTCATTCCCTTCAAAACCACAGCGTTAATGCAATAACAAACCGGTAATTTTGTCAGCCGAAGAACGAGGACCTAACTTTTGTTAGCGCCACCTCCTTCAGTCCACTAAGAATTGCGCTCCAATGAAGTAATGCGTGGAGGCATTTGGGGGTATCAATTTCCCGGGCAATGCATTTTATATAAGAAGATGCGGGCAATTTAATATGTATACAAAATGGCACTTGGGGTATTAAAAGCAAAACTGAAGTTAATTATTTGCATCTCCCTCACACAAAAAAATATTAACATATAAAAATACCTCTTCACCCTCCCCTTCCCATTAGACCCCACCACCATTTTTGGCAGGCATTATTGACAGGATACGTTAAAAAAAAAGAAAATGTGAAGAAATCAGTGTGTTTTTTGCGAACAGCTACGATGGCTGTGATTCAGTCCCATGACACTACCATGAAGCGACAGAGTTTGCGATAAAAGGTGGTTTGGGAGAGTCAAAACACAAACAATGTCTGTGAAAATTGCACAGTTCCAGCGTTATGGATTCATACACCTCCGTCGCCCTGTCCAACCCCTTGAGATGCAAATACTTTTATTTTAAAGCAGGAAACTACCAAACCGGCCTAAAGGGATAAATATGCCATTTGTGATGGATGGAATTGTGTATGACATTGCCCCGCAAATGTTTCTGTTGCTGAAGGCAGGAAGATAGAACCCAAAATGTCAAATTTTGCAACGGTGAAAAATCCTTTAAAAATCCTGATACTCAATCCAGATCACTCCCAAAATGTAATCCCCTCCAAGATGGACCAAGATCCACCTCTGATAAAATTCTCATGCAAATCTATTCATTATTTTTGTCTAATCCTGCTAAGTAACCAACAAAGAAACAAAAACCCAACAAACAGCTAATCACATAATTTCCCTAGAGGAGATAAAAATCTAATTGAACAGTAAATATCATTTGAAATTACTAGGCAAGGTGCTGTGCAAACTTTATGGCAAGACCAAGGAGGCGGGTATGTCAGCTTGCTGGCTCCCTGCACTGCACAACACTGGCTCTTGCTTATTACCTGAGAAGACTACTGCACACCTGGGGGGGATGGAGGGGGAGGACTTGTATCAACAAATAGAAGTGATAGCAGCCTCTCTCTCAATTTTTATCCACTACCTACACAAAGCTTGAACACTTGCATGGAAACTAGACAACAATTTGGCTATTTTGATTCGCATTTTTTGATGACTTGTCAACTAGCTTTGCTGGCTGCTAATAGTGGGTCAATAAAGAGAGAAAGCTATAAAGCAGAGGCAGGCCATACTGTGGATTTCACATCAATTTTTACTGGTATTGATTTAATTACCTCAATCTCTAATGTGATCGATCATTTCGGTCAAATGTATTGACAAGCTCATGAATCATAACAGATGACTGCCCTTATTTTCTTGAAATATGTCCCCACACTCCTCCCCCTCCCCTCCCCTGCTGAGGCCAGCTTAAAAGCGAAACAGCATTCATGCGGATTGCTGAAAATTGGTACCAGAGTAGTAAGTGCACTGCAAGTAAGTTTTTAAAAAAACACACAAAACTCACAAATTCAAAAAACTGCACACGAGAATCGTTGATTCCTGGGGAGGTATTTGCTTTTGGAACTGCTGTTAACTCACAATATGAGTTCCAAAATGCCAGCCACTGCCACTAAAACAAGTCATTATTTGGCTGAAAAAATTAAATCACTGGAGAAGTAGCAAAAACATTAGGTGCGGTCAAATCAAGTATTAGCGACATTCTTTTAAAGAAAGAACACACTGGTAAGCTTAGGAGCAACAATAGGCCCGGAAGACCAAAGATAACTGCGGAGGACGGCGAGAATTCTTCCCCAAATGAAAACTAACCCTTTACGACTGTTGGCCAAATCAAGAACACTCTCTAGGAGGTAGGCATATCTGTGTTAATGTCAACAATCAGGTGAATTATTCACCAGAGTAAATACAAAGGGCTTAACACAAGAAATAAACCATTGGCCAGCCTCCAACACAAAGTTTGCCTGAAAAGACACCATACAATTCTCGAACATCATGTGGACAGTAGAGACAATAACTAACTTGTGCAGAATGTGAAGAAAAAAATATTGCTCATGATCTGAATCATACCGCCTAATCATTGAAACGTGGTCATGCGTGGGCATGAACAGCTGCCAAAGGAACTGGTTATTTTTTATTTATTGATAACTCAAGCAGCAGGATGAATACTGAATAGTATACGTATATAAAACTGCGCAGGTTCGCCCAATAAACTATCTATTCAAACTCAGCTAGAGGCTTCAGACTTCATAGAATGGCACAGTCAAGTTGGAAAATCACTTAAAGCATACTGCAAAAGCATCCCAAGACTTCATAAAAGGCAAAACAATTGACAAGTTCTAGAATAGCCAAGTCCGTCACCTCAGCTGAATATAATTGAGCAGGCATTTCAATTGCTTAAGGAACAATGGAGGAAACTTTCCCAAAAACGAGCAGGACGTAGTGCAGTGAAAGCCTGGGACAGTGTCACCAGGAAAGAATCTTCAGGCTGTCATTGACTGGAAAGGGTTTGTAACCAAATATCAAAAATAACAATTTAATTCCTATTGCGTTAATTTGTCCAATTACTTTTGAACCCGAAATTAGGTATTTATAAAAATTCTAGCAAATGCATAGTTAATTCAATGCTTTTGGCAAACCCCCCCACATAAAACTGAAAGTTACCCTTTATTGGTTCATTATAACTCATAATTGTGGCTAGTCTGGCTATACTTGGACAAAAATGTATGTAGAAGCATATAAACTGTAGTTTAGCACAATTTGGTAGTGATAAAAAGTTGACCACCCAAAATCTTTAATTTGCCTCAACAATACCCTTCCACAGGCAGAAAAATGTATAAAATAGAATCAGGTCTGATCAAGAAGTGTGTTCAAACTATTCTAAAGAGAAACATACCTGGATTATCAAAATGTAATTCTACATTTATCATTACAGATGATGATACCAGTACAACAACCTAAGAAGCTTAGCATGCCCTTAATGAACAAAATTAACAAATACAAAGAAGAATGTTTCTGAAAAGGACATAGACTCTAGTGACTGCAGGCAAATTCTCACTAAACAGGCTTGATTTATCTCAGTTTTCCTTTGGGGCAGTGTGAATAGATGAGTCTCTTAGTGGCACCTTTTTTCTCTTTTCAAATGTAAGGCTCATGAATAAATGTGATCACTCTACAAAGGCTGTAGATTACCCTCCATCTTTTCTCCCCCTCAGAGTCAGCGATTCGAAAATATGTGCGAGTGGCAGGGTTGTAATTGGTGAATCACAAGCAGTGATTCATGGTGATGAGGCTTGAATTGGTGCTGTAGATGAAGTTGGTGGGGCTACTGGCAATTTTCCATGATGATAAAATTGTGACAGAGGAATGAGGAATAAACCAAAAGTGAAAATGTTGGTATTGTTTCCCTGACAACAGAGGTTTTATGAGCATGAATCTGCATTTTCAATCTCACATCCTTCGTCCGGAAAACATGCGCTGAAGCCCTTACACCTTGTTCCCTTCGCCACCCTCCATGACTCACTGCCTGCTGTCATGAGAACATAACCTCTGCAACGCAAGACCACCATTAAAATAAAAAAGTAACAAAGCACATTTTTCTGAAGAAGAAGAATAAGCCATTGCTGCCACTGCAGCAGTAATACTTCATTTGATGTATTGATAACCATTTATTGAATGAAAGCATTTCATTAGATTTATTCAGAAGGCTAACTAGTGTTACAGCACTTATTGGCCACCTGCAGTTGTTTCACAAGTGTTTCAGAGCCTGCATATTTTCAAAGCAAGAGAGACAATGTCACTGAAGCTAATTTTATGAAATAAGCTTGAAGAACAGCAAAACAGCCTTTAGTAGCATTACTGTAAGGGTTGTGCTTTGCACACTGGTGATGTGCACAGAGGACAGCAAGATGAGGACTGGACTCAGGTGCAAGGATGGACTTAATTGTATTAAATATGCCTTTGGCACAGCAAAATATGGAGGGTGATTTGTGCCATAATTCAATCCAATACACTTATTGAAATACAATACATGTGTAACAGTAAATACAATACAAAAATGCTTAAATACAATACACATATTGAAAATACAATACATATATTGAAAATACAATACATGTGTAACAGTAAATACAATACAAAAATGCTTTGTTTTTCAATGTGAGTCAGGTATATTTGTGCCAAAATTAAAACAATACAACCATATTGTATTTTTGAGATGTGTATTGAATTTCAAGATGTGTATTGTAGCCTATTTCAATGTGTGAATTGTATTTAATTTTGTCATGAATAATCCTGACCGACATTGAAAAACAAAGTATGTTTGTATTGTATTTATTGTTACATATGTATTGAATTTTCGAGGTGTGTATTGTATTTCGAGCTCTGTGCCAAAAACCTCGCATTGAAATACAATACACCGTGTATTGTATACTGGACAAAGAAAATTAGGGATCACCCCAATTTTCGAATTTGAAATATTTGATAGTTCAAATTATGTTCCATATCATATTTAAAAAAATCAGAGTGATCCCTAACTTTCTTTGTCCAGTATATTTCGATATGCAGTTTTGGCATGATGTAGGCTGGTTCTTGGCTAGATACGCCCTGCGTGGCCAGGATTGGCCAGGCGCCCACGCTGGCGGCGGATTTAGTTGGACCAACAAACCTACAAAAATAAATGACGGTTTCCGTAGAGCCAGTAAGCTGAAATCAGTCTGTTGTCACAGCACGTAGCCAGCGAACTGTCAGCAGTTGCTGATACATGAAGTGGACATGTTAGCTTCCTTTGTAACTGTACACAGTTACTATCGTTTAATGAATAAAGCGTGATTACTTCGCTGCTTTAATATTTACGGTCATTATCGCTGGAGCACCTAACCGCCCCACAGGACGATCTGGCGCCTTTGCATTGACTTTGAATGTAATCTGTCGTGCGAAAAATTCGTTTCGCGTGCAGTGTGAAAGCAGCTAAACTCAATTCTGTAAAATGAGCAATTGTGACGATATGAATGTTTTTATGTCTTTTGTGTGTTGAATAGCTTTGTTTTGTTGCCAATCGTAGTTTTAGCACAGAGTGCACAGTGAGCAAAGACTGCTTTTAATTAGCTAGACTGCATTCAGTTAATATCCTACTGAAAATGAACGTGACTTATGTGACATCTTACAGCGATGTGCGCCGTTAATTTATGTCTGAATAGTAGTTAATGATCTACCTAATCAAATTGGTTTTTTTTTCTTTTTTTTCATTTAACGTTAACTTATTTCGAATATGTGAACGTCAAATAGCGAAGCAGTGCATGGCTGAGGTGTAAATTCTCACGCAATTTCGAACGAACAGTGACGAACCGTCCGTCCATGTTGGACCATGCTCGGACATCCTACTTTTGTTTTATTGAAATACCTGACGGACATGGTCTGTCGAAGGTCCGACTTTTCACTCGACAGATGGTCTGACTCGGTCAGACAGGTAAAGTTTATTGAAACAGCCCCCTGGAGATAAATGAGTATCTTGGTTTCTGTTATACCCAGCCAAATGCCAGTGCTCTAACGTTACTATGGTTATAGGTTGGCTAGCGGATGAATTTCGAACTTCGAACGGTGAAACTACCGTAGCTGAACTATCTGTGCGGTTTTACGGTTTTAATTAACACCTGCCAGCCAATTTGAAAAGTGTATTCACCCAGACCATGGTATACATCAAAGTACCAACCAGGCGTGACTTAGGCACTCTATGGAATGCCTCGTCCAATCATATTAATTGGTCGGAGCTCATAGACTAAAATTTACATAGTGCCAAAACCCAACATCGAAATACAATACACACCTCAATATACAATGCGCACATTGAAATACAATACACACATCAAAATACAATACACAACTTGAAAAACAGTGGGGTTGTATTGTTTTAATTTCGGCACAAATATTCCCCACCGACGTTGAAAAACAAAGCATTTTTGTAATGTATTTATTGTAACATATGTATTGTATTTTCAAGGTATGTATTGCATTTCGAGGTGTGATATGTATTCATTTTGGCACAAATATTCCTGATGGACATTGAAAAAGAAATCATTTTAGTATTGTATTTTTGAGGTCTATATAGTATTTTGAGGCGTGTATTGTATTTTCAATATGTGTATTGTATTTAAGCATTTTTATATTGCATTTACTGCTACACTTGTATTGTATTTTCAAGACGTGCATTGTATTTCAGTAAATGTATTGTATTGAATTATGGCACAAATCACCCTCCATAGTAAAAAGGCATACATGAAACAATACAAAACAAATCGGAATCAAGGTTTCTGAAATACACTATTAGTAATACAAAACTAGGATTTAGCTACAGCAACAATGTATTACAAATAGGGAAATGAAAATAGAAAACAAGGTTCCTTAATTATAAAGTTAAAGTGTTGACAATAACAATAAACAGCACTCAGTTCAAGAGTTAGAATGCGGGAGATCAGTCTTTACAAGACTAGAGGTTAAACGCAGGCATGTGACTTACGAGACTTCGCGAAGACTAAGGGCTCTAAATTTGTTGACCAGGCGCAGGCGCGGCGAATGGGGGGAGCGCTGCGCCAACGGGGTGTATCCAGGCGTATTTTGCAATTTCATGCCTGGCGCAAGTACTCCTCTGTCCCACCTCTGTCCCTCCTGCTGGCGCAAGTGGCAAAGAGGGAGGAGAGAAGGCGTGAGTGGGTTTAACACAGCCAAGCCAAATCTTCACCAATCAAGTGAGCTCCTCTCCTCACCTTTTAAATGTTGGAATAAAGAAGCCTCTGTCCTATATCTGCATGATGCGTTATTGTTGCATTTTACTTTGCTGCTTCAGGCATGTTTTCTGCACCGCTTACGTCTATATTAAGCATTACGAATATGAGTTAGCTGGCTAGTTAGGGCATTCGCGAATTATTACCATTAGCGAACTTGAATGGAATTTCAAAACGAAACTACGTCAGATCATTCAAACTCCTGAAGTTGGAATGAAATACGACGGTTGCTCATTTATTTCTTCTGCCTGCATCATTGGGAAGAGAAACAATGGATAGCGTGTTCCTATTATTACACCCTGTTGCTGCTGAAAATTTTGGGATTAACATGCATGGACAACAATGCAAGATACGTTACACATTTATTTTCAATGTGGTCTTAACTCAATGCGAGATCATAGCAATCAGGTTTTATCGTTTTTAGTGGAGGAAAGGAATACAGCCTAAGTGACAATAATAGTATTAAGCCGCTTGCACACTGGACGCGAAACAAATTTTTCGCACGACAGATCACATTCAAAGTCAATGCAAAGACACGAATACACGCATGTATTTGCATCTTTGCATTGACTTTGAATGTAATCAGTCGTGCGAAAAATTTGTTTCGCGTCCGGTGTGAAAGCAGCTGAAGGACACATACCCACATAGCCTACACACGCACTCACGCGCCCATATGCACACGTCTCTCTCTCTCTCTTTGATCTGACATCAGGACAATCGATATAGATACTATAATTTATGTGCTGATTCAGATAGTTACATTAAATAGTGGTTGCTGTAATTATTTATTGCGTTGAAATGTGCCTGACATTCTGGAAACCTGCCTGTGAGGTTTCGGTGACGTGTGCGCACTGTGCGCCGATCAGCCAAATTACCACTGCACAGAAAGTAAACCAGGTTGGAGCTGGCGAGCTCTCTGCGCACTTTTGGCGGAGCCTTTTGCCACAAAATTGTCGCTGCATCATGATGAATATGTGACACCTCCCCCTACTATGCCGCCACACCCATCTCGGCGCACGTCCGTCTACCAAATTGCCAAAGTGGCTGCGTGCAGTGTTGCACCGCACGAAATTACCACTGCGCGGGTTGCACCGGGCGAAATTACCACTGCGTGGGCTGCGCCACCCCGTGCTGCACCAAGAAATTAGAGCCCTAAGTGCGAAGCTCGGTCTTAAATAGTGCAACACTACCACGCAGTGTAAATGAGCAACAGCTGGATGCGATGATTGCGGGGCTGAGAATGCAGTCCAGGTCTTAATAGACTGGTGAGTTTGAAGGCAGGAGGCGCATCCTTACAATTACTACATAAATTAATAGGGATATGCCTTTAAAACCAAAGAAAGTCGCATTACTCTTAAAAAAGCACTTAGCGGTCTGATACAGCCAAAATTTCAAGAATGCTTCTCTTGTTCCCCGTGGCACAATAGTAGTAGAAGCACATTTCTTTCTGAGCTTTTGAAATGAGCAATGTGTCCTCCTACTCAAATAAGATATTTTTACCCCAAAGCTTTTGGGGAAAAAAAAGAAAAACAATTTTCACTTCGCACAGAAAAAAATAAATAAGTTAAAATGCTCAGCTCCTGTGAATGTAATTGTATGTGCTGCCAGTTGTGGATATGCCAGGTTAGCATTTTGATGTGCCGGCTCACATTAATGCAACTTTGTGAGGAAGGTAGTGATTAAAATGGGGGCATAATGACAGCGCGATTGTAGGTCTGAAGAGCGCAATTACAGAAATTCTGTCATTGTTTTAACATCTGTTTTTTTCTTTTTTTTCTGCCACATAAATATGTTGATTAGTCATGTAGAAAAAAAGCTCAGAACTGCTCTGCTTTTAACCTAAGGCTGATGAATAATATGAGAACATCTGATTACAAGTCTTAAGAACTCACCATTAAAATTCAGCAACGTTCTGAACAGGTTTTTTTACACTTAAACTTGATCCAGCAGGAAAGGAGGATAATAGATTTTGTGCCAAGGTGTAAAATGTTTAAAAGCCAAACCATCCCTGATGTTCCTTGCCCCATGCCCTGTTGCGATTCATCCTGAATTTTAAATGAACATGGAAAAAGAAAAGCAGCGCTACCATGTACTGTATATAAATGTTTTCCAGTTTACCGCAGGCAAAGAAGCAGTATGACCTGCAAAAACAGTTGATTGGAGCCTGGGATTTTAACCTGAATGATTTGGGTTTGAATTGCAACCAAAGAGCTGAAATAATGGAGTGCAGGAATTAATTTTACTTCAATTAATTTCATACATATAGGAATGGAAACTTAGCTATTGTGGATAACCATACACTGTTATAAACTGACTGAATTTAACAGTTAAATTAACGCATTGTTATTTTAACTGTAAGTGGAATTCTGCGCGCATTCAGCACATATTAATTAACATTCTTTCAAAGGCCGGTTTTGGCCATAGTATGATTGGCTGGTTTGAGAGTTATTTATCCAACCGCTCTCAATGTGTTAAGCTTGGTGATACTGTTTCCGACCCTGTGAGGATAGATAAGGGTGTTCCACAAGGCTCCATTTTGTGGCCATTGCTTTTTTTACTATACGTAAATAACATTTGTGACCATTTGAAGTATTCATTGCATCATATGCAGTATTGGGCAGTTACTGTAACGCCGTTATTTTTGACTGTAACTAATACTCGAACGCATTACTTTTTAAATAAATAAACTCAGTTACCGTTACAATATGGTGCGTTTGTCCGTTACTCGGTAAATTAATTCATAGACGATGTAATGCCGATTACATCCAATGGGTGGCAATGTTGTAAAGAGACATCCTTGTCTGAAAGCTCCGTGAAACCCGGAAGTTGATCGGTGACGACGGTAACCCCAAGTTTTAGCTTCAGGTGACGGTGAAAATTGAGGCAAGAAAAAAATCTTTGCATATTTCATGTTCCTGACACCCTAACGATTATATTTTTGTTGAATGGCAAAAACGTTTCAATAAAATGAATCGCTGTGGTACCCTGGAAAAAATGCTCGACCGCTCGGTCGAGTTGCCCAGTCATGGTAAACTGAAGCTCATGCCGACTCTGCGTATAAACACAGTCAAGATAAAAAAATGTAATCTGCCAATTTCCTTGCTAGACTGCATTGTTCATGTTTTACCTTCAGATCGGCATATCTATAAAGCCATTTACTGTTTACATAATAATATAATGATGATAATAATGAGATATTTACATAATAAGATAAATAATAAGCTAGTGCTCATTTATTCTGTCATAATCATCGTAGCTGAGCCATATTGAATAACACTGTGCATCAGAGGCGTAACCAGAACTTCAGAATGTGTACGCACAAAACACGCCTTTACAACAATAAGTTCTGACTAATTCTCTGTTGTTTTTCTTAATTAACGATACATTCACGCTGAAAGCGCACCGCACTATCAAGTGCTGGTTATTCTCCTCATTGAGCAAGACGACAACCATTCATAACGCGCAATTGGAGCGTTTCAATTAGGTTATGCTTATTCAAAATTGTGTAAAGGTGTTTCAAATCTTTTTGTTTGGTTTAATTTAAACAATTGAAACAATCATAAAACGCAGGTTAGACCGCTTGATATGCCGAAAAGATAGCGCGTAAGTTTTTGAGCAGTTTACCATTCGAAAAGCAAATAGCTACCTACGTGAGAGTAAATTATTTTCCGAACCAAATTCAGCTCATTATAGATCGCATCAAGAAAGAACGTGTGTCTTTAATTGCCAATGGATGATTCTTATTGGATAACGTGTTACTAAAGGAAATTATTGAGAGCAAGTCAGGACCAATAATTGTTGTAAAGGGATGTGCCGTGCAAATGCATTTTGAAGTTCAGGCTACGCTTCTGCTGTGCATTGAGTAGTCATAGTTAAAGCTATCTAGATGGGTCGCTAACTATAAACATTAAATTTTACGATGGTAAATATATGAGGCTGTAATTGAAGGGATGGATATTTTGTAGCACAGTAAACATGAATTTCAGTCTCTTGTTTTCTATGTAGGTTTGAATTGATGGGATGCATCTAGATAGCCACGTTGTATTTGCTTTAGTAACCTCTGTCTCTTATCTAAGTGCATCGTCTGGTCTGTTTATTTTATCAAATTACTTTTTATTTTTGGGTTCCTATTACATTATGTTGACTGTTGCACTTTTTACAGCATATATATTTGTGTGTGTGTGTGTGTGTGTGTGTGTGTGTGTATATATATATATATATATATATATATATATATATATATATATATATATATATATATATATGGCCCAGGCTCACGAAATGTGCACCACCCACCCCCCAAATGTCTCCCCAGGCTAGCAAATCTTATATTTTGCTTAGATAATTCCAGAACCACCATGAATGGATAGAGCTCAAAATGGCACTTTTTTGATGTCCATGTAAAAAGTGAAATGGTTCATTTTTTGTTTTTTTTATATTTAAGTGTTTTTTTTTTTTTTTTTTTTCCTGTGCATAATAGACATGTGTAGGCTATGTCCAGCAGTCGGCATACATCCCTATCGTCATTTTGTGTATTGCGGTGACATTTAATAAATTGTTCACAAGGTACTGGTTTCTGACTTAGATTTTACATTTAGCTCTCTAGAAAAATAAAAAAAAGGTCCCTACACCCTAATAATCCTTCAGGATGAAGCAAATATATGGTGCATTAGGGCAAAAAAAAAAAAAAAAAACGCCAACCTACAGGGATTGAGTGGGATTTTTGTGTCCCCAAAAAAACAACCTTTTTAAGAAAAGTTTCTGGCTTAGATGTATTTTTTAAAAACTGTAAAAGATATAGCCAAATGCAATTCAGGTATTGTTGTTGGCCTAAATCAAAGTGGAAATCACTGTTTAAATCAACTATTTATTGAATAACGACATAGCTACAGCGCGCAAAGCATTTTGGCCGGTTTCTGACTTAGGGTTTCTGCCTTAGAATTCTAAGTCAGAAACCCGGGCATCTCAGGCAGAAACTGGGCGTATTCGGCCAAATATGGCCCCAGTCGTTACACAGGTGGTCGGGGACATGATATTCTATGTTGGTTTGACATGTTAACATGTATTTTAGCCGATTTGATCGAAAATACAACCCCAATTCCAAAATAGTTGGGAAAAAGTGTAAATCGTGAATAAAATCAAAATGCAATGACTTTCAAATCACACCAGCCAGCAGGGGCGTGTTTAGGGGCTGGCTACTGGGCTATAGCCCGGGGTATTTTTTCTTTAGCCCGGGGTCTTATCTTACGGTAAAAAATACAGCGAGTTCGAACTTTGAGCTCTTGCAACCACTCAGTCTTTAGGCTATTTTGTCATTTATTCATGGCGTGCGTCAGTAAGTTACCGTAGTTTCAGTGACGCTTTAGTGTCTGTCTAGTTCTCAGAAAAGCCTCCCTCTTCCTGCCGGAAGCCTGGAAACTTTATAAGCCAATGCGCTGGAAAAAGTGCGACGTCTGTTTCGCTGCGGATAACGCTCAATGGTTCACGCTCATAGCATAGCAACACATTCACTCGTACACTTAACACACGACATGAAGTACCTAAATATTTGACGATAAAAAATAGAGTGAAAATGCTTCCTGTTCTTTTATATTTAGCATATTTTGGGTTTAAGATCGCTGAAAATAAAGCTTGTTTCCATACACAGACACGAGGACCATGGTGATAAACATTGTTCTAGTTCTTTGCTTTTGGTTTGGTTCGTTCAGCGTGAACCAGTTGCCACAGCTACGGCAAGTTGATCTCAAAATTACCTCACCTCTTCTCCTGCGCAAGTACCGCAGCCAAGAAAAAAATTTTCTGAGAAAGAACATTAAACGATAAAGGTAACATTTACTGATGAGATATAAACCTTCGATTTTTGATAAATTGTTACGTCATGTTATTTGCATCTGGGAAAGTGAACAGTGAATTTCGAACTTTTTCTCGTTGTGGCCAGAGCTTGCTACTGCTGCATGAGCTAGCTTGATCAACCACATTGGTGTAGTTGTCTAACATTAGAGGGTTTTCAGTGCCTAAGATTGACGAACTGATTTTAAAAACTTGGGATATTGCTACAGATTGAACCGATTTTCAGTGTTTACTCGCACACAGCAGTCGATTCTGCCAGTATACCTCTTTCGGAAGTATAAAAACGTCAAGTGCGCGGCTTCAACAAATTGTTTGTGCGTGCAAGTAAAATATTAAAAATCGGTTTAACCCATTCGTGAAATCTGTCGTTATGTTGGTTGTCTACCACGTTTTTAAATTCAGTTAAGTGGTAAGAACTCTGTAGCGGGCACGTGGCTTTGATCAGTGATAAATGCTTATAAGGATGGCGAACTTTACAGTAAAAGTAATTTTGATGTTTGAAGTCGCAATATTAGAATACGGGATAAAGTCAATTTAATGTCTTATTGAAATAAAGATCCATTTTGGAATGAAATGAGTGAGTATGCTGTAATTTCATGGTATATTACTTAATTTCAATATGGAAACAATTAACTTATAGCTAATATACAATCAAATATAATACTGTTAGCATGTATATGTGCGTGTGAGCGAGTATATATATATATATATATATATATATATATATATATATATATTAGCTGTCTGTTTAATAAGACATTTGATGCAATTATGAAATGAAATACTTTTAAGAAGACATTCTCGAAACCTTTAAATAAACTCCATTTCTGCCCATAGCTGCACATTGGTGTGGCATTTTTACTGCTACCTGACTGAAGAAATAACAGTACAGCATTTGCTTGAGCGCTGTCATGCCAAATTTTAAACAAATCTGTGTTTTCTAGATGGACATTAGGCACTTTTTTCAAACACCGCATGGAAGAGGACATAAAGGCAGGGAGGCAGCCAGCATAGGGGCAGCACAGGGAGAGAGCACAGGCAGTAAATACAGCAGCAGCACAAACAGAGAACACAAGAGGAGCACAGGCAGTAAATACAGCAGCAGCACAAACAGAGAACACAAGAGGAGCACAGGCAGTAAACGCAACAGCAGCACAAGGAGAGAACACAGGAGGAGCACAGGCACTAAATACAGCAGCAGCAGCACAAAGAGAGAACGCAGGCGGAGCACAGGCAGTAAACGCAGCAGCAGCACAAGGAGGGAGCACAAGAGGAGCACAGGCAGAGAACATGGTTGCAGCAGACTCAGGGACCAAGGAAGGTGGCCCTTTTCTACCTGTGATACAGTACCCGAAAGAAACGTTTGGCATCCAGAAAAGATCATTTCAATATCAGTGGTTCCAGAAATACTGCTGGTTAGAGTATTCAGTTTCAAAAAACTCCGCATTTTGCTTTCCATGCAGACAATTTGGCAAAGTCTCAAATAGGCCTAGGTCTCATACTGATGGCTTGACAAGTTTAGGTTTCAAAAATTTGAAGAGGGCGCTGAGCGCTTTTAAGGAACATGAAGTATCTGAAACACACAAAGACTGTATGATAGCATGGGCCTCTTTCAAAGGCAGTAGGGTACATGGAGATATAATTCAACAACTCAAAGCTGGACAAGAAAAGGAAATGTCTGACAGAAGGGAGTGTCTAAGGTGTGTTGTTGGGGTAATTTCTTTTCTTGGAAAACAAGGAATTGCATTTCGGGGCCACGATGAAAGTGAGGCAAGTGGGAACAAGGGGAATTTCCTCGAATGTATGAACTTGCTCACCAAATTTGACCCCTTCCTGCAGCAGCATCATATGACCACTAATGCCACTTACCTTTCAAACACATCCCAAAATGAAATGATTCAGTGTTGTGCTGAAGCTATTACTGAGAGTATTGTGGCTGAACTGAAAGAATCCAGCATGTATGCTGTAGTGGCTGATGAGGCCAGGGACAGTAATTCAGAACAACTTTCAGTTTGTGAGCGTTACGTATCTCAAAAAGATGGTGATGTTAAAGAACATTTCCTTGGTATCAATGATTTGGAGGGCTTTAATGCAGACACAATAACACGGTCATTAGAGCATACATTGGAAACACATGGCATCAGTGACATTCTCTGTGTGGCACAAGCTTATGACGGGGCCTCCGTTATGAGTGGAGCGAGCGCTGGTGTACAAGCTCAGTTTCAGGCAAACCACCCAGAAGCATTGTACGTGCATTGTTATGCACATGAACTTAATTTGGTTCTGTGCCATACATACAAGGCTATACCAGAGGCCACTGAGTTTTTTGATACTCTAGAAAGTACATACTCATTTTTCAGCGTTTCGCTTTTGAATCACAAAAAATTTGTTAGTGTTCAATCAGCGCTTGGGCTGCATCCTGCATTAGTGCAGCTTTCTCAAACACGCTGGTCCTGCCAACTACGCTCTGTGAAATCTGTGATCGCCAATTTTCCTGCCCTCATTCAATGCCTCTCAAGCATGAAGTCATGTATAGCTGTTGGTCTTTTAGAAAAACTTAGCGAATTTTCAACTGTGTACCTGCTTATGATGTTTCAAGCCATTCTTGCGACAACAGAGGGATTTCACAAGTTCCTTCAGGGTGAAAAATGTGATCTAATGAAAGCGGTAGAGTTTAAAGAGGCTGTGTACAGCACTCTAAAAGGTATGCGGTCCACTGAGATGGCAGAGCATTTCTACGGGAAAGCTATGGCTTGTTGCAAGGAAAATGAGATTGAGAGGACAACTGAGCCAAGAAGAAAGGAGCAGAAAAGAATGGATAGCTATGTTGTGGAATCTGCCTGCGGAGCGAGCGCAACCCTCAGTACCTCCGAGCATTTCAAAACAAAGCTGTTCTTCCCCTGCCTTGATCGTATGCTTGCCGAGCTTGACCAACGTTTTTCTGGGATTAATACTAAACTTATGAGCTGAATTCAAGCCTGCAATCCAAACTCTGAAAACTTTCTGTCTGAGGACTGCCTTAATGAAATTGCAAAACATTACAGCATACAGTTATGCCCTGAAGAATTAGTGGTTGCTAAGAACTACCTGATGCGTAAAAATGCTCCTGACATGCAAGCTGTCTACAAGCTGCTAGATTCCATTATGTTCCCTTCCCTAAAAAGGGTAGTTCAGGTTGCACTAACCATACCAGTCAGCAGTTGCTGCTGTGAGCGCTCTTTCAGTGCTCTGAGGCGCCTCCATACCTGGTTAAGGAACACAATGGGCCAGTCACGTTTGAAAAACTTGGCGGTCCTCTCAATTGAGAAACATGAACTTGAGAAGATTGATGATGAAGTCATAATTGACCGGTTTGCAAACCTGCATGAAAGACGCTACCCCTTATCACAGGCCTGTCCTTGAACTGAACATGAAGGTAGGGAAGTCATGTTTTTCTTATTAAAATGGTAAATGAATGTATTGTGCTTGTGGGGAAGGTAATGGTTTCTGTTTATGTTTGGCAGTGATGCAGACAACACAGGACGAGATCAGACAGACAACACAGGAGGAAATTAGGCAGACATGACAGGAGGAGAACAGATGGACAACACAGGAGAACAGATAGCACAGGAGGAGGCCAGGCAGACAATACAGGAGGAGATCAGACAGACAACACAGGAGAAGAAAAGTCGGGCATCACAGGAAGAGAAATGACAGACAACATGGAAGGAGAGCACAGGAGGAGAACAAGGTAGACAGCTGCAGACTTGGGGGCATGAGAGGGCGTAGGCAACTGTTGAATCTGGCTTTGTATTTTTATGGCTATGTGGCATGTTCTTACATAAGTTTAAAACTGTTGGCTTGCTAAGTTTACGTTATAGCTTTAGACACTATAGCAGGGGCATTAGAGCATCATTCCATGTCTTTTAAATTAAAAAGACGTGGAATGATCATGGCATTTTTCATTTAATGTTTATGTGCAGTACTGTACTCAATATCAGATATGGTTTTTTGCATGAGTCACTTCTTCAAAATGCCAAATTTTAGGCCAATACACTGGATTTTATTTAGTCCAGGTGTGAGACTGTCTTTGGGGCTCAGCCCCGGGTGTTTCAAATGACTACACACGCCTCGTTATCAATTATAGGATAAGGTATAAGCAGAGGACGAGGCAAAGAAGACTTCGCAGAGGATGAGCTGAGTGATTACTGTGCCGGAGAGTCACTGCATGGTATGCATGAAACAGAATGCCCTGAGATATTATGACACTCAGTCATACAAAAATTAACAACGGGCAAAGCTAATAGAGTGTCACAACCCACGTGTGAATTCCTTCTGTGTCCCCTCCCATTCAGCAACTTATGTGTCTATTAGAGGTATGTCTAATTTGATTGGCTAACATCTTGCGTGTGTCCCTATCTCAGGCTGTGTCTTGTTTCATTGTTACTTCCTGAAGTGTATTTAAACCCCCAGCTTTGAGTTGCAAAAATTACTGGATTGTAATTTGCTACTCATGCTTAGAGAGTTAAACATAACCTTTAATGATAGTAATTTTCATTCAACTCCCAGCAGGGTTTCGTGTGTTCTGCATTTTTCCTTTTTCCATTTTGCGCACAACCTCTTTTCGCAATGCACTCGAGGCTAACATGATGGCTTCATGTCTCAGCAGTCAGGGAAAATTTAAAACACCACTGCTTCGTTTACTTTTCAACCTGGTTCCCATGTGCTACTAATTACTGTTAATTTATCCCTCATTGAGCTACAGATGTATTCAGTGTGAAGACAAAGTGTGAGATTAACTGAATAGATGGAGCAGATTAATTCCCCCTTTCAGACACTGTCAAATTAACCTTCATGAGCAGCAAGATGAGGATCCACTTTATAATGCTAGTGTACCAGAACAGTCACATGGAAACAATGAAGCAATGATCTTTCTGTTCCCCTTGTCAAATTCATCTACCTGAAGTGCTTTGAAATTTAATTTCCACTGTAGTCACTCTTCCAGATCATGATCATGACTTTCAGCATGATGCATTATTTCAGTAAACACAGTGCATTCTTATTTCTGCACACAGAAAAGCTGTAGATAGTGCAGCAGCCATTAAAAAAAAAAGCAATCATTGCTGCTTCTGGAAGAATCCATGGCCTTAAACAACATATGTGTAATAATTATCATGTTTTAAAAGAGAGAATGTACACATAATACATATTTCATGTGCTGCCATGTTTTGTGTGGCAAACTTAATCAGGAGAAGCATGTTAAGTACTAACACTATTTTTGCACATCCAATAAAGAGGCTATGATGGCGTCCATCTCAAGATGACCGGCCCTGGAGCTCCCAATGTCAATGTCAAATTGCATTGTGCTGCCAAACCCATTGCACAGAATCATACTAGAGAACTGGACACAAGGAATGGCCTTGAGTAATTTGTAACATAAGACTACACATTACAGATGACAAGAGAAAATAATATCAATATTAAATATGCCATTGTTTCTCCAGTTGAGGTGTGCGTCTGAGAGTAGAGAGCATTTTGCCTGACAGCACCCACACAGTCCCCTCACTTTCAAATCTTGCCCTCTGGTGCCCGGCTCAGACAGCCAAATCTAACATATATAAACAGGCTGCCATCCCATCAATAGTTTCTATTGTAAACTCCAGGAGGAGAATGTGAAAATTTTACAGTCTTTGACAGTAGAGGTTTTATACTTATTCATAAATTAATTCAATATTACTAAAATATTTTTGTTTTATGTTGTCTCTGTATTTTATTATTACTTTTTATTTTATTTATTTTCTAATATTTATTATTATTATTTATTATATTACTTGCATGTTTAAGCTGCTGTGAGACCAATGGCCTCTTAGAGAAAACAAGAAATTTAATCTATCCTCTTCTAACAAGTAGCAGGATGACAATCAGGCTTTGAGAAAGTGAATCAGGCAGTAGATGTATGAAACACCAAATGAGAAAAAAAATGTATGTATATAACGTGTCGGTTATTCTACAACCCCAGTTCTGAAATAGTTGAAATGTTATCTATGTTCTATTGTAAATAACATATTGGCTTATGTGATCTGAAAGCCATTGCATTTTGATTTTATTCACAATTTACACTTCGTCCCAACTATTTCGAAATTGGGTTTGTACTTGAAGTGGTTCTGCAATGTTTCTTGCAGTTATGTCAACAAAGATTTGTCACTCACCATGGAAATGTAAAATAAGAAAAAAATAATCAAAGTATACACCGAAACAGTGGCAAGAATTCACACTAAACTAAGTTTACATGTAAGAAAAGAATTGGAGAAATTAAATGACATAACATCCTGGTTTTCATTTGTAAAAGGTGGCTGCGCCCAGTCCCTCACAGTGCAAAATACATTTCAGTAAGATGACCTTTGTCAGTTCTGTTTAAATTCACTAATATTTGTATGTGATTCACTGACAAGCTTTCACAAGGTAAGTCCTATAGCTGAAGTCATTGAACATACATTTTTCCCTCTTCAAATTCAGCATAGCAATATAATGGCAGCAAGAGAATAAGTCATGATATTTCTGAACAAAATGGCATAGTTGATGTGTTAGAGAGATGTAAAGATAACAAATTGGATTTTTTTCCTTTTTTCTTATGCTCAAAATCACTTTAATAGCAAACATCTTAAAACCAGGCTCAACCTTATTGTTGTGAGAGTATTTGTTTAGTGCAAACAGCACCCTTAGTAATGAGTAAACAGAGCGCGAGTCCACGTGACACTGGCTGTAAAAATAAAAGGGTGACTGCCAGTCCCCTGGCTCAGGGATTAAGGCCTAGTCCGGTGGTGGTCAACCCTGGTCCAGGAAATCTGCTGTATCTGCTGGTTTTAGTTGTTCCTGAGAACTAAATTGATCAGTTAAAGCAGCTGATGACACAGTTCACTCACCTCACCTGGTAGCTTGGGTCTAAAGTGAGGGTGAAAATAGCTAGCACATCCTACAGCTCTTCAGGACCAGGGTTAGCCACCCCTGGTCTTGCATCCTCCGTGTCTGAGAGTGTTGGGGACTTGAGGGGAAATTACAATTCCTAATTAGCAACTGAGTGTTAATTTGTTCAGTTGTGAGGATCAGTCGATAGAATTACTGTCGATTTTCCCTCTGCTTGCATTATTGTTCATTGCAATAATTATCAAGCATTTTCCTATTCAAATTAATAGTGACATAAAACATCAATGTTTTTCCAAGCTTCTGAATTCCTGTAGCTCAAAAAACCCTGTTTTCAGCCTCAGAGTCCTGTCGGCTTGATATGCCCAAGAAAATGTTTTTTAAAAAAAATACCGTTTTGCCAACTCAGGTCCAAGTGTAACATTTGCTTATGTAAAAATAAAAACCTGCCTTCAACCAGTGATATTACCAGAATGCGATGAAGAATCAGACAATTAATTAAATTTACTGAGCTGCGTTGCCGATTGAAACGTACAGGGTGTATCAAAAAAAAAAAGTTTACACTTTTAAAAATGTCTCCAAAATAGATATAATATAATTTACCAAAAATCTGTTCTGATGTATTGATGGACCATGCCCTCCTTGTTAATCGCCTGCTGTTCCGCATGAGTGAACACGGGTTGTTTGTTTTCACCCGATTTAAACTGGCTTGCGCACAGAATTGAGAGGGTTCAAAACGAAACAAACACGATGGTTGGCAAGTTCAGACATTTTATTTCTTTCTCACCAATTTTCATGAAAATTAATTTAATCCTTTTTCCGCTACCAGCCCGCCAACTTCAGACTCGGATTGCCGTGGTTGCCATTTTGAGGCAGGATCCTGCAATGGTCCGACAGTCTGTTTGTGACACGCTGAGGAGAGCAGAGGTCTGTGTACAAAGGAATGGAGCCCATGTCGAAGACTGAAATTTGAATGCAATGTTCCTTGAACCATGGACTTAAGTACAGTCATGCTGTTGTAAGTGTGCTGAGAATAGCAAAATGTGAGTCCCATGTGATTGGGCTGGTAGCGGACAAAGGGTTAATCCAATTTTCATGAAAATTTGTGAGGAAAAAAAAGAAATGTCTAAACTTGCCAACCATTTTGTTTGTTTCGTTTTTAACCCTCTCATTTCTGTGCGCAAGCCAGTTTAAATCGGGTGAAAATAAACAATCCGTGTTCACTCATGTGGAACAGCAAGCGATTAACAAGGTGTCAATAGGAGCATGAGGGCATGGTCCATCAATACATCATAATAGATTTTTGGAAAATGATATTATATCAATTTTGGAGACATTTTTCAAAGTGTAAACTTTTTTTTTTAATACACCCTGTATAGCTTTGTCAAAGAGGAAGGCCACAATAAGTGATTTCAAATGCACGCCATGTGTCTTACTTTCACAATATGCTATTAACCAATTAACTAGTGATCTAAGAGATGGAGTGTTGAGTTGGAGTCAGTTTTGCCTTTAAGCTCATAATGTGCATAACTAAGCTATAGACTAAGGAAACCGGACCCTAACAGAAAAAAAGTGATATTCTGCTGGTGAGTGAATCCTTGAATGCAAGCTTTTTTTTTTTGAATACCAGCATGAAGAGAAATGATTTCACATCAATGTAATGTAAATACCATTTTATTTCCAACCATAGCAAAGCAGAAATACACCTTGGACAGTTCACCAATCAATCACTGAGCAGGAGCAGACTGCTAAACTAAAATGATTCAGTTACCAGAAGTTTATATTCTGTGGCTCGTGAAGGAGCCTGTGCCCTCATGCCCTGTCAATCATCACAACCCTGGTAGCCCATCATATGTGAGATGATGAGACCTCTGTCACCTATCGCGGCCAGGTCCCTTATGACAGATCATTAAGAATGCAGCAAAGTTTGGAAAGAAAAAAACAAGGAAAGCCTGAGTATTACCACTGCAGCAAGAAATTCTGTATTCACAATACCCCACAATGCCCAAACAGCCTTCATGATCAGAGGGTTATTGTTTCAACCTGTTCACTGACACAGACACAAAGTAAATACGTACCAGAGATAGATGCTTGTCCTTGGTTGTGTTTGAGTTGAAGTGGACACAGAAAATTCCGTTTCTGTGGATGATCCTTGGGCTCTGGTACACAAGGGACATTGTCGGTTGAGAAAAAGGTTTAAAAGTTAAAAAATACAAACAATTGAACTAGCAGAAGAAGTCTGATGTATTCAAAGTACAGTTCAGTAAAAAATGCAGTTCCCCGCACATGCATGCTCAGACACAAATGTGTGCACTAGGGATGTGAATCTCCACCACTGAGCCGATTCGATACGCATCTCGATACGCTGCCAGCGATACGATATATTAACGATACAGTGAGGCCCCTTGCCAATACGATGCGATACGATTCACCCTTGTTCACGATTAGATGCGATTCGGTTCGATACGATTCGATTCAGCACTATGCAAATAATTTATAAGCCCACATTTGGTTTCTTACCTCACCAGCACAATTATTCTTTCCTCTCTCTTTCCTTGTTAGGGATGTATTCAATACTTGATTGTTTTCTATTACCCAAACCAATAAATTCAATAAAATAAAATAAAAATGCAATTCAACATGGTACAGACAGAGGTCTCCTGGTCTATGTCGCTTCCCTCCATTTTGTTTGACTGCATATCCCTATCCGGCTTCCGTCCGAAAAAGGCGAAAGGTAATGGTGGTGCATTCAGGTAGGGATTAATATTTTTCCTGAAAATGAGACATTTTCTATCCCGGGAAAAGAAGCACATTTTCCCGGGAATCCCGGGAAATCGACTTATTTTTAAGGTAGCCTATAATTTTGGCTGCCGTTATATAACACTGGTCATAGGTCAGGAAACATTTAACAAAGAGACATGTGGGTCCCAAACATGACTGATTTAATGTATTACCTGGGATATATAATTATTGAGGCACAAAAACGTAATTTCAACGTTAATCAATATTATAACAATATAAACTGCGCAAGCCGCACGCAGCTTTACGCTCCAGATGAGAGGAGAAAACGCCTGTGATCTGTCGCTGTCTGACTGAACAGCCTCATGGAAATTATATTTTACAATTCTTCATATTATAAACTAATGAAATTCGTTAAGGCAAGTAGTTTGGTGCTTTCATAGTCATGGTTTTGAGCTCAGATAGATTCCATAATCTGCTCGCATTCAGATGTTTCTGGGTGGCCGCACGGTGTGTGCCGCGTGTCAGACTGTCGGCTAAATAAAGTCAGCGATCACTCAAAGTTAAAAGGCAAAGTTATAAAAAGCATCCACTCACTGGGTGGGAGGTTTCAGATGGATTCAGGAGATTTTTCTTTATTCAGTGAGAGCCCCATTTCACTAAAGCCCGCTGCATCTCCGTCTGAAGGGTTTTGCATAAAGTATGAATCCAGTGTTCTTGTAGTCTTGAGCTTTCACCTGGAGTTTTGTCTGAGATTTTAAATGTTGCAGTGAGCCGACAGTTGAACCTCGTCTCGCGCATTTGATCCCTCCGTCAGACAGCGCAGCACGTCCTCACTATTAAATATTTTGAAGTAGGCAATTATGAAGTATTTCCACTCAGAGCTGATGTCAAAAATCGTGTTGTGTTAGTCTAATTCAGATTATAGAGTCACAAGTTACTTAACTAACTGCGTCAGCGGTCAGAAGTGTTTGAATTCAGGGCGTTTTGAGATTGTTAATCAATTAAGGCCGATGTTAATCGCACTTATACGTGTGGCCAATGCTGAATTTTTTTCTTGGCCACACTTACTCGCTGCGCCAGTTGATGACCATTCCAGTTTTTAGAAAGTACCGCTTAAAATAGCCTACGTTTGGCCAAGAAAAAAATTTTACCTTTGGACACACTTATTTTAAGTGTGGGCATTGGAGCAATGTGCATCTTGGCCACACTTATAAGCGCGTCTAACGCGAATTTCGATCAATTTTTGTGCTTGGACGCATTTAAATAAGTGTGAATAGTCAGTTCGATTAAGTTAAGTATTCTCTTCCCCTGCACGCATACACACACACAGCTGTTCCGCCTGCGCACACACACAGCTGTTGAATATGTTTTAAGAAAGTAAAATAGGCCTACATATTTTTTAAATATATTCCATTATCTTATGAATATTTTTTAAATGTTTTTTTTCCCGGTTTCTCGTTTTTCTGGTTTGGAGGTCAAATCCCGGGAATCCCGTTTCCCGGGATTAAACCCTACATTCAGGGCGCCTCGGAAACACCTGAGCGAGGGGAATAAAACTTGAAATAATCGTGTAAACCACATTTTTTACCGATACAGGGACGTTAGGAATGATACATTGCGAATCAGCTGGCATTTGTGACCGATACACACTGAAGCTACCGATGCAGTCGCATCGCAAACGTTTGTATCAGACCACCGATATGCACCGGTGAATCTCTCCATCCCTAGTGTGCACATATGTGCCAACAATAATGCCTACTGGGAAAAAAATAGATAATTGTCCTGACTGAAATATGTAACAATCAAGTACACACAACATAACTCCTTTATTCAACCATAAAAAGATGCTCAAATGATACATTGGGAAACGTCTAAAATCACTGTATTTGCAGTACTATGTGGGTTAACACAGAAAAAAATTATTACTAACATTACTACCTCTGCCAGGAGGTTATGTTTTTTCTTCTGTTTTTTTATTGGTTGTCAAAATCGACAACCATGTCACTTTGTTCCGTTAGTCGTCTGTCTGTCTGTTTGTTAGCAGGATATCTAAAAAAACGGCTGCATAGATTTCAACCAAACTTTGCAGGATGTTACAGTAGCAAAAGAGGAACAAGTGATTAAATTTAGGCATATCTAGGCCAAAGTGCAGCTGAGATATAGGCCAAAGTATAAATCCAGCTATGCTGGCGGAGATTTGAAGTCTTTCCAATGGGCTGGATTTCCAATTGGCGTGCTTTTGGGTTTTGCTGCCACCTGGCGGTAGAATGCAACAATGCGCTACATCAGCCAACGAAAATAACTAATGCACAGAGTTGCCTTGGCGTGGTGGAGGTATGCGCTCTACCAAGTGCCCTTAAGCAATATTATATTGTCCAGTTGTCCTAGGCCACACATTTAAAGTTTTGGGGCAAAGGTCAAAGTACTAAGTAACTGTTGACCACATTACGAAATTGACCCTATCGAGTCAGACACCAGACGATTTCAACAACGGTCACGCTAGGCAGGAGTCATTTATTTATTTGTTTGTCTGCCTGTTAGGGTATCTCAAAAACGACTGAATAGATTTAAACCAAACTTTGCAGGATGTTACAGCAGCACAAGAAGAACTAGTGATTATATTTTGGCATATCTAGGCCAAAGTACAGCTGAGATATAGGCCAAAGTTTAAATCCAGCTATGCTGGAGGAGGTATGGTCTCTCGCGAGTCCAGGTCTAGTTACACATGAATCAAACACCCTGCCATAATATTTCCAACCCATCCAAACAAGACCAATGTCAACATCAGTCCCCCTCACCCTCTTCCCTACTCAAGAAGAAGAAATAAAATAAAAATTAAAGCCAGGGCTTTATCTGAGCTCCTCTGCAAACTCAATTTCCACTATTATTTAATTCTTAAACTATGGAAACATAAGTCCCAGCTATTTTTTAAGATTTACTTTTTCTCCTTCCAATAAATTAAAAATATTGTTTGTAGGTTACAGTTCCTCACTACCGGTGGCGTACAGCAAGAATTTATCCCAATAATAAACCTACAAGCCATTATTTTGGGCAAATGTGTGACTGTCTTAAGCAGCCATCTATTACTTTCTGCTCACTGCACTTCTGTAGATTAAAAAGTAGAAGCGTATTGTCTGCCACAGACAAATCTTCAAAGAGTTTGTGCAGACTTTACCCAGGGATGTAACTTGTTTATTCTAAAGAATCCATGATTAAACGCAACAGAAAGAATTACAGCATATACCAGACAGCATTTCAACAAAAACTCATGACCATCTTTGCTCAGTCTCCTTTGATCCAAAGGCTGATGTTTGGAGGTGTATGTTTATTCAAATACAGAAAATGCGTAATGTACATAATGTAGTGACACAAATAGCTGATTTCTCTCTGTCATGGTGAACGGCTTGGCCACTAGCCGACTACTATCACTATCGCACCATTTAGACGGCATGTGATTAATGACTACATCGCCATCTCACCCAGTGGCGCAATTCATCAGCCCACATCTCCTCTCTGTGGTATTATCAGTATATACTCTCAGAACTTCTGCCACATTGTGACTATGCTGCATATCTGCATATGAAAAGAAGCTTGTTTAAAATACTTCAAGTTATTAGACAACACTTCCTTCCAAAGCGACTTGCAATTTATCCCGAACCCCCTTATGGCGGACCTAGAGTGATTTCCAGGTCAGATGCAAAGAAGTAATGAATGGTGTAAAATGTAAGAGACTGGAGAGAGAGCCCCAGGAGTCTCCAGTCTTTCATCCCCCGAGGCCCCGGCAGATGGGGAGGTGCTCCTCACTAGCTGCATGCAGGCCTTAAGCCCCACGAGTTTCATCGAGTTAAACCAACAGCTGTAACAGAATGAATCAAGATCTAGATAATTTCCATTTGATGCAGTGTTGTGGTCATAAAAATATGGCATCCTGGGTGAGAATTTTTTTATTGTTAGAATATTTCTCTCAATATGCATCCATCCATCTATCTTCAATACCTGCCTCTTTCTCACTAGAGTCGCGAGGGAGCTGGAACCTATCCCAGGTGACTATGGGCAAAAGGTAGGGACACACCCTGGCCAGCTCACCAACCCATTGCAGCACACACGCAGTATTCACTCACGCATTCATACCTACGGTGAAGTTGAGTGTCTCCAATTAGCTTGAGTGAGAGAGAGAGAGAGGACCTAGCAACTGCTAGTCGCTTTGTCAATCCCTATAGCCCTAAAATTGGACTGGACATGTTCACAGCCAGCTGTCCAATCCAAAGACTGAAGTTGTATCTGCCTGCAACAGAACTCATTTGTTTCATTTGAACATGTGCCAGAGACCAGAAAATGCCAGCCTCATGCATTGTATTCTTAAATTTAGGCTTGTTTCCAAAGTTGTTTCCATTACTTTTGAGCCAAATAAGACGAGCATATTTCACTGTCAAGCAAACATTAGCTTGAAACAGAAAAAATTCTCTGCCAAGTAGAAAATAGATTTTCAGTCTCATGAGAAGATTAATACTTTCAAACAGCCATTCTTTTGTTGCACTATGGATTCTTATGCTTTTCGAGATGCCACATGAAATGCAAGCACCATCAACAAAGAACACATGCACTAAAAACAGTAATAAATATTAAAAATGGCTTGAATTAAAGCAGTACTCGCCCATCATTCAGCTTCCACATGAACAGTGAGGTTGTTTTCCTTACAGACTTACTAACAAAATGCACACAAGTGCAAGCTCACACGTTAAAAACATGTCCTGTTAGCTGCAAAGCAATATAGTGCATTTTCTCGGCTGGGTCCATTATTCTAAGCCATATCAAACAATAAACTTCCAAACTGCTCAAACTGCCCTGGACCCATACTCAAAACAAAATCTGTCCAGGTATGCCAAATCAACACTGAAATCTTGGATCGCAGAAAAAAAAAACAAAAGTCATCATCAATACACCCGTGGTGATAGAAAGAAAAATTAGATTTTTTTTTTTTTTTTTTTGGAAAAAAAAAAAAACCCAAAATATGGTATCAGTATACAGTCTCTGCGATGGGCATCCCTGTGATGGATGTGATTAGTGAATTCCAGGAGCCAGTGAGGTTCATCCTTTGCATCACCCCTTGGTCTCCATAGAGATCAACGTCTCAGAGCCATCAGTAAGGAACACTTAACACATTATCTATTGGAAAGCGCCCCATTTGAGTGCAGGGCTCAAAGTGAACAAGCAAGTCCAGAAAGATGTTCAGAAAGTCAAGATGATTTTTTTTTGTGTAAAATCTAGTCAAATGTGTATCAAATATATCATATGTTAAATAGGCATGATAGCATGGTAGTTATTCCTCAAGGGGACCTATCATCTTGGCGTGGTCTTGAGCCTCCTTCAGTTTGAAGGTCTAAGAATAGACGATAATTTTAAGCATAAACATCATAAGAGTCATGGTTAATAACTATACTTAGCGCCATTACAAACGTAACGGTGAGGTATGTACTGTATTTGCGGCAAATTGAAGAATCGATTGATTTTTATTGCTTTTCCAGTGAGGCACGAGTGAAAATAAAGTAAAGCGGGTGGTATTGTAATCCTGACGCGCACCACGTGCATCTGCCAAGCACTTCAGTAAAACAAACATTGAGCTGTTTGAGACGTGTACAGTGACACTTGACTTGTTCTTTTTGGTGTGGTCAATAGCCTACATAAAGCCAACAAAAATATTGAAAAATGCTACTGCATCAAGAAGATGGAATGGCTTGCGGCACAGGAGAGAGAAAAACAGCCCTTGGCATGTTACGGGCAGGTCTCAGCCGCCGAGAAGTGGTGAGTCATTTGCACTGTCACCTTTCAACAATCAGTCGGCTGTCTATCCGAGAATGGAACACAGGCACTGTCACTGACCAACCCCGCTTAGGGCAGCCACGAGTGACTATGGTAGCTCAAGGGCGCCACATCTGGTTACAGCCTGTATGATACAGATTCTGGACAACAACCCAAAGTGATCATGAAATAAGGGGTCCAAGACATCTGAGGGTGAGCACAAGTTCTGTTTGGTGCCGTCTATGTGAGCAACACATGCGTGCGCACGGCCCCAACAGAAAACCCAGTTTTCCCAGTTAAAGTATCTTTACTCAAGGTAAATGATGAAAACCGATTAAGACTAACGATCAGTTTAAAGGCATGGTTTATGCCGTCCCTGTGTTCTGTCGGCCGCCGCTGTTGCTAATATATACCTCTCCACTGGAGGCACAGTAAATATCCTTCACGAGAGAGGAGAGTGCCACCACAGCAAGGAACTGAATCTAAAACAACCCCATCGCTGTCAGTGGCTAATGCGAAGGTGTATATCACCCCACCCTCAGCCTGGTCGGGTAAGCCTGGGGACAAAATTGGGGGCTCATCAGCGAGCGGCAGCTAAATGCCCAGGAAAACAGAGATCCATTTACATGGCGGGAGGGGGGGGAATGGATGTTTCTGGACAGCATAAAATGGAGCATAACACTCTCCACCCTTCTCATTCATAAACCCAGAGCTGACCCACAGGGCAAAATTCTCCCCAACAAGATGTTGACGGAGATGCGGGATTGAACTTTAAAATGGCATCATAACAGTTACAGTTACATCCCAAAGACCATTACCCTGGGAGACTGGTATACTTCCTAAACCCATATGGCGGGGCACTTATTTTCTAAAATAAATGCAATTTCCTGGCTGCAAAATTTTACAGAGATTAAGCAAACACCAAGTATTGTTCATAAGGGAAAGCAAATGACAGTCATATTTAAGCACAAGTGAAGTGGAATAGACCAGAAAATACAATAAGGCCTGTAGCATGCCCATCTTAATACTTTGCAGAGCTATATGTAACGCTCCAATGACAGCAACATAATCAGAGATGGCGATTTACTTGATAGCAGTGCACAGACTTAATCAAGTTCAAGTTCTTTATTTCAGTAATTGAGGCCACCTGGCCCAGATTACAAAGTTTATCAACATTTCATTTTTTTTGTGTGTATGCAGCGTACAATTGAAGTAAATCCACAGTTACAGAGAAGGCAGGTTTTTCTTTAAATATACAGCCACATTTCTCAGTACCTTTACACTAGTGGAATTCATCAGTTATACAAATTTAGTAGTACTAGGAGGTTTCTGAAATTAACTAGGAATTAATAGATTTCTACTATCAATGTAAAATGGACATTCTAAAAGAAAATGATATTCATTTTCAACAGACATAGTATCACACTTGGCACAAAGCAAATTTGTAACATCAGAATCACTTCTATAGCGCATCTTCTGTACATTCAGACTGTGGCTCAATATACGAAACTTGGACAACATTCGTTTCAAATCCTTGGAAATACAATTTGTTGATAAGTACAATTCTGGAGTCAGTAATGATTTACCATATATGAATAATAATGAGATAGAAACTTCGAATTGCTCAGTTGTTGATGCCAATTTTGTTTTCCAATGTCTATACATCTTTGCTTAAATACTGAGATAAACCGTTTAACATCGCCACAGTCTTGAGATAAAACTGCATATGAAAACCCAGTCTTAAACAATAATATTCGCACATGGGAGACCCAGTTTATATTACCTTTCTCATCATATGCTTTAAGCATCATATAACAAGCATGAGGGTATCGTTTTGGATCCGTGAGTATTAACCTACACCAGTACCCAACACATCTTGCAAAATAACTGGCACACAAATTGTGTCTGCCGTTTCACCAAGGACAGCTGTTGTTGAGCAATATTTACTCAAACCAAGATATCGCTTAATATATAAACTATGTACTTTTTCAATATTATCCCTAATAGTGTACCCCCATATTAGACTAAATGGCTGTATGGATAAGGTTATTGCTCTAACACACAAGTTGAATAAGTTCCAGTTATTTATGTTAAAGGGCCTTCCCAGGTTCAAATTTTTTTTTTCATTTTTTTCAATTTTTCTCTTTTTTCACTAAGGCTCACTAAGATGTGTACTTTAAGAAAACAAAACATGTCATCATTAATTTTATTAATTTTGTTAAAAAACCACTTTTTTGAAGCTCTCCTACCTCAAATAATTTTGTAAGCCAGCTAATTAAATGGGAAATCTGATGACTTTCAACACTTGTGGCGCTGATAACTTTTTTATTTTTCAACCAAATTGCCTGAAATTTTGACTGTAGACTTGTTGGCTATTTCTGCATGCAATCATCACATTGGCGTTTTCTGATAGGGGCAAAGGTATCAATTTCATGGGAGTGTATGTGTCATCCAACTGACCCATTTGAGGAATTTTTATTAGAAATACCACTAAAAAACATAAATACACAATATATAGAAGAATCCTCATGTGATCGCATAGATATGACATATATCTAACAGGGAAAAAAAGAATTAAGTGATTTGGTTGGGTGGTTAGGGAGTAAGGCTTACCACAATGCAGACCATGATTTTGCGTATTAACGTGAATTCCATGTTAACAATGTAAATAAAAACTAATGGAATGGTACATTTTGTGTTGAACTAATAACTGTAGTGTTGTTATACCCATATCTGTGCTGGAACATGGTAAATAAAATGAACCTGGGAAGGCCCCTTAAACTGTAGTGGCTGCAGGCACATGGAAGTCATTGGACACAGGCTGAGGAACCATCACCAACCCTATGCTGCCCCCAAGTCCATAATGCTGCCATCTTTTACACCAACCGGACTTCTGGCAGTACTAAATTCATATTTTTAGGTTACAATATTTTTGCTGTCAAATCTCTCCTCTTATGGCTTGTTTTTGGATTATATCTGAATGCATTCAGAATGTGCTATGTGGTTTGTGATTAGCATATTTCATTGGCACCACAGCATCAGTTTGGTTCCAACTCCAGCTAATTACTCACATCGTCCATTGGCCTCAGCATGTTGCAAACTAAAAACAAATCCATTGCTTATGGACTTAGTCCCTTGAATATGCATTGTAAATACCTGTGTAAAAGAGCACAATGCTGAAAAAATTCAACATTAAAATTGTCACGTTAATTCATTGGAAGTGAGAAGAACATGCAGTGTACTATTTAAAGTGGTGCCAATGCAACAAGTGAATGTTCTCTTCCACCATTTTAAAACTGTTCACCATTCTGTGCTCCGGTGGTTAAGGAAGTCCTCAGAATCAGGGGTCAGAGAGATGCCCAGTGGCTGCACAGGTTTTTAAAAAGGCCTACAGTTTCCAAGATCTTAATCTTCGCAGGACCATAAAGTGACGTGCCACAAATAATGGACTGAGCCATTATGAGCTGATTTTCAAATTGCAGCGCCTGGACAAAAGATGGCAAAAACATATTCCTGACAATTTTTTATTCTGACATCAGAAACATTCACAACAATAAACTGAAGTAGTTTATTGTATCATTTAAAATTGCTGGGTTCTGTATGACAAAAATAAGACAACTGCAGTAATGTATTCTAGGGTATTATCCAGGACTATTTGTGCACAGTGTACATCTTTCTCCTACATGCACACACACACACACACACACACACACACACACACACAAACACAATGCATCATATTGTCTGCGCGTTTAGTGTTTTCAGAAGTTATTAACTTCCCTTTTGTGCCACAGAAATAGAACAAGAATTAAATACAGTAAAATCATCTACGCCACACAGGTTTCTCGCCAACTACAAGTCCCTGGATTTAAGGGGCGCCTTGAGAAATGCGTTCATTTTACAAGCCTCCGTGCTGCTTTTTATATTATGTTTGTTTTCAACTCCATTTTGCTTTCATGGAACGTCTGTCGATCACCCCTCTCCAGAGATGAAGCTAAAATTGACTGTGGGTACAATGTTTTTTCCTCACTACCCCCAATATTTCCCTGTGAAAATTCAGCATTTTCCATAAAATTGTATGCAGATAATACAAGACAATAAAAAAATCTAAGGCAATTAGCTAAGTCGTGATATATTCCCCCAAGAACTGATCTGGAAATTTTTCTTTGGTCAACATTCAGCAAAATTAACCATTTAAGGTAGCGATTCTGTTTTGACCCAACCATTCGAGTTTCAAAATGTCAGTGTTTGTGGTGCTGAATGAAAACTGCAAGTTCTATACAGGTGACAAGGTATTACTACTTTCTGATGTCCTTCCCTCCATCTTTTGTTAGTTATTCACCAAGCTGTTTCACAGGGGAAAGCTGTGTGAAAAATGAAATCATGAAAATTAGCTACTGAGTTTTTAGGGTAACCTACATGGAGATTGGGTTCACTGTACTCTGTACTCGTCTCTGTTTATCTTAGCAGGTGCTCCATGATTTTTAGAGCAACAGCTAAGATGAAAAGAAATGAGTGGAAAGTATGTTAAATAAATGTCACTATAAAGTGATAGATCACTTCTGTTTGGTACTGTAGGCCCACAGAGGAGGCACTGACAAATATGAGGAATGACATCATGCAGAGATACAGTATGTTCCCTGCAGGGTAAATCCAAAAGAAATTTGTGCAGTGCTCAATACGCAAAGCATGCATATGTAGCAGATGTAGAATGGAGGGACAGGGCAGGATGGAGTGATGCACACTGACACAGAAGGATGGGGTATCTGCAGTTCTGTTTACTGAACACAGAATGGGGCAGTTAAGCACGCGCACACGCACAGGCAGGCTCTCTCTCTCCCATTCCCCTTACGCCATCCACTTTGCAACTCGGGTCACATTCATTACATAAGTTACATCAATAATAATCATAACAAATAATACATTTGAAATAGTACGCATAGTATTAGTAATAAATAGATCATGAATGACATAAATACAAGTTATAGTATAATAAGTGCAAACAGGCTCATCAAATCAGTACAGGCTACAGGAATCTGTTACAGTGTGATAAAGAGTAGCATAACAATACATTGTAGCCATACAGAGTAACACTGTGCCTTAAGATAGTAACAACTGTCTTATAGGCCTAACGGTGAATACACAGACATAGGTTAAGATGTAAATTGATCTGTGATCATGACATGTTATTGACAGAACCCACTTTTATTTTAAAAAAGAATCGTTATGACCGTTTCATACCTGAACACAGAATGGGGCAGTTAAGCACGCCGCGCACGCACAGGCAGGCTCTCTCCCATTCCTACACAGTAACGGTAAATATTAAGTGAACCGCTTATAACGATAAAACTATTAAATAACGGTAAATATTAAGTGAACCGCTTATAACGATAAAACTATTAAATAACCTTAAAACTTCGTATTAACATACACACTAACATACATACAGTACTAGAAAAGGTATGACATCGTTCCCATTCATCGCAAGGCACCAATAACATTACATCAAGGGTTCACCATTTACATGAAATGACGGTAAAGAAGATAACACTATATGGCTAAAGATACAGATTTCTGTTAAATATTAAGCTAAGACAAAGTTACAAGTCATCATAAAATACTCATAAGAGATCAAGTTACTGTTTTCAAGTGTTTTCCATTCAAGAACTGTATTCTGAAATAAATAATTAATGGCGTTTGAACGAGAGGGAAAAGTTTAGCGGCTTACCCCTTACGCCATCCACTTTGCAACTGGGGAAACCCGTGAACACTGGTTGCTTAGCAACATCACGCAGCTCTAATGCACACAATATTAATATGGTAATAATTTCTATATACATAGAATCAAATAAAATGTGCAAAGATTTGATGAAATTCACCAATAAAATTAAAGAAAATAATAAACAAAATATTTCACTGCTACACATACATGCACACACATACACCCCAGCTATCCGTCCATCATATATATGCATAATGCTCAGGACACATAATGAAAACTAAAACTGCCACTTCATCATATAGTACAAAGTCTGTAAGTGCTTGGATATTGGCAAATGTAAATGGCTGCAATGCTTGCGTAATTCTCACTCACTTAAACAGTATCAATACTACCACCCTCTGTCAGCATTAATTTGAGGGTTACCTCATATCAAGTGAACTGTGTAGTCACTAGAGCCCCTTAAAATTGTGTCACCATCCAAATATTTACAAACCTCATTTTAGCCTCTTCCCCTGTATATAATAGGCCAGTTTTAGAGCCATTGATTGAGCATTGTCCTAAATTCAATTTTCAGGATTCAGGGTTAAGCTTCTAGCAGTTTGACCGTGAGCTGGGGTGCCAGTCAGAGTTTTAGTCTGACAAAGTTACTATACTGATGGACTTTAAAAACTTATAAGTCTGACTGGACAGAAATAGTATATTGGGGTTAGGGGAACTTTAATTAGATGATTACATAATTGATGTGCAGTTGTCTTTGAGTAAGGAGACACAACAGTGCGTGAGGTCATGGCCTTCTTTGTGTCTGTGGAGCAGGATTTGAGGAATTAGTGATGTAACCTCGTCCGGCTTCACTGATCACAATTGCAATGCTGTCAAATGGCTAAAAACAATCCTTGAGATCATTAAGGCCAGAACCCGAGAGCATTTGTTCAAAGACACCACGTGTGCCATGCCTTGCCTTTCCAGACCCCAACGTGATCAAGCCATTGGGCTGTGGATGGCTGGAACATCCCAAAATCGCATTGCCCAGCATTTTGGGGTAAGCCAACCCACAATCTCTAACCTTGTGGCTCGTTACCAGGAGACTGGAAGCACCAGTGATCGACCCCGACCTGGTCAGCCTAGAGTCACTACCCCAGCCCAGGACAATCAGATCCGCCTCGTCCACCTGAGAGATCGGTTTTGAACCTGCACCAGGACGGGTCAGGAGACCCTAAGAATCCACAGTCCAAGGATCAGCAGAAGAACAGTGAGTCGCCGACTTGCAGAGGGAGGGATCAGAGCCCACAGGGCATGTGTTGGAATGCAGCTTGATGCACGGCGCAGGACTACCAGGCTTCTTTGGGCTGAAGAATATGGTCAGAGACGAGTCCCCAACGGATTCTGGAGGAATGTTGTCTTCAGTGATGAGTCCAGATTTTGTCTGTTCTGACATGATGGAAGACAGAGGGTCTACAGACGACATGGTGAGAGATACGTGGCCCCCTGCATTGCTGAGGCAGATTGCTTTGGAGGAGGCTCGGTGATGGTCTGGGGTGCCATTCAGTGAGCTGGAGGTCCGACCTGGTCATAATCAATGGAAATCTTAACCCTTTACACGCCAGAGTTATTTTAGGAAAATATTCCATTTTCATTTCAAGATTTCAAAAGGATGTAGCTTGAAAGTGGTGAGAGATAAAGGCATACTGAAAGTGACAGAAATGACCCAAGGTTTGTGATGGGCGTAAATTTACCCATCTAATTAGCATGTTGTGACGTCACTAGGCGGCGGCCTACATAATTACATAACTGGATTACATAACTCTCAATAAAACTGAAGTTTGAACATATTTACACAGCAGATTTTTTTTGTTTTGTTTTTTTCATCTCATCCTCAAAGGAATAGGAATCTGATGGGAGTAAATTTATTCATCTAAGTTGCACATTGTGACGTCTACAGGCGGCGGAAATATTGGAGAACATAACTCTCAGTAAAAGTGAATTTTGAACATATTTACACAGATTACTATTATTTTTTTTTGTCTTCTCATCCTCAAAATAAGGAACAGGAATCAGTAAAAGGTAAAACAGACAGTAATAAAATGTTGTTTTCTAGTAGCCCACCAGCCAAGTAGCACAGAAGCCTAATCTGTCTTTCTGTTAAGATGGCATTGTTTGTAGTTTTCATTCGCTGGTCAGCTGTATCTAATCCTCCCATAAAGGAGTTATAACTGTCAACGCACTCTTGTTTCTTGATTTTACCAAAACCAGTCACATTTCCCTTTGTTCATATACATTTCTGAAGTCTGGGAGTGATCAATGACGTGCTGCTTTTTGTGGACCGTCATTGCGCATGCTATGCACAGACACACCGTCACTTTCACTTTCATCACTCAGCGACCAATCGTCATCTTAGGGTAAATATTTCCCGTCAGGATCAGAATCGGTAAGTACCTAAGCAGCTCATCAACGGTAAAAAAATCCTTTCGGCACTCTGTGTGTTTTTGTGGTATTTCGCTCTTTATCTATCTGCTGTCTCTCGCTCAGCTTTTGCTTACTCCACTCACTGGGGCACCCTCGCTGTGTTCACTCTGCTCGCTCCATCCTATTTAAAGCTCTGTTTCCTAAATTTTTTTGAATGAAGATGTAACCCAATGATTTAATATACAACAAAATAAGCATCCATTAAGTTTGGGTTAACAAGAGATTCTTTAATTTCCAGAGTCAGAGATATACCATCTTCTTTCAACTAAATAAAATCTAGTTGAACTGAAGCATACTTAAAACAATTTGTAATAAGATTTTTTTTTCTTTTTCCTTGAATAGTAGTGTACCTCTGGGATTTATAATATGTATAAAGGGAACTTACACAAAGGTGCCTATGAAAAGAAACATAAAAAAACCTATCATAAGTCCAAAAAAAAAAAAAATTGAAGATTTTCTGCAATCCTTAATGCGGCATTGTATGTAAAAAAAAAAAAAAATCCTTTGGTAGAAATCTCCGTTGTTTCTCTTTTCCTTGCAGAACGTAACACTGTTCACTGAGCATGCGCACGAATGAACGAACAGGTACCCGTGTAATGACAGCGCTCTCGGATGGCCAGGTCCTCAGGCAAAGTGCTGTTAGGAAACAATCCAGGAGTACAACCAGAGTGAAATTATGCCAACAGAAACGTGGATTAATAAAATACTCTGGCCAGCCAAATGCACGATCTTGCAGCCTGTCTGTATCTCGCAGATTCTGACACACGTGCCCCCCCTTACAATCTATTTCAATGAGGTTCTTCAAATAAGTGCACAATACATGTCACTAGCAATGCATTACAATTGAATGAAAGTAACGGTGGCCTAACATAAAAAAAAAAAAAATGTCAATGCTGCGACCTCGTGTATAAAGCTAACTGGTTTTAGTATTGCCTACCCTGGCTGCATCAAATCACAGCCACAAACTATTTCCATCAACGCGTTTCATCCATCATTAAAAAGAAACATTTTTCTTGACCAAGTGCATATAACTATGTGACGGTGCGTTCAGGAACCACTCGCGAGAACAGGAATTCCAAAAATTGTAAGCCTTTATTGCAAAATGGGTCAGGACCAGAAGACACATGAATTGCCAAGCCAAACAGTATCCAAAAACCAAAGTCGAAAACAGGCAGGGGTCAAAACCAGTAAGGCAGATGTGCAACGGTACATAAACAGTAAGCCAAAAATCGAAGTCAGAATCCAGAAGGGTAGGTCATACACAGGGCATCCAAAACAGAAATCGTGGTCGTACAAAAAATAGGTCAAAATCCAAATAGGCAAAACAAGAATGGTAAGGGCAAGGCAATCTCAAGGTCGGACAAAACAGTTGTGAAGAAGCAATAAACAAAAGGCATTCAAGGAGCTCTGCACAAATGAGTATTGATCAATGTTCTGACAGAGAATGAACTGCAGTGAAGACTTTAAGTAGACAAGAGGGAAGTCACATGCTATGCAGGGAACAGGTGAATTGGATAAGAACTAATTACAAAGGGAAGCACACATGGGGAGGTCCTTAACCACAACAATTGGCAAAAGCCAAGACACGGACAGGATCCACGCAGACAACCTGTGACAAATAAATAGCTCCGGTCAAGGAGTTCTAAGTGCACAGACAAAGAGTGCAGGATAGCAATTAAGCAGGTGCGAGAGATCTCGCGGCAACGCAAGACGAGGCAGAGAAAACGACCGTTTTTCTAAGACCGCCAACTTTATCGCGCTGCCCAAGCTGCCTTCGGCGCGGGAGACGGCCCTTCTTGTTGTGGACCGTGTTTTCCAGCTGCATGGTCTCCCTCAAGATGTGGTTTCTGACCGCGGTCATCAATTTACGGCCAAATTCTGGCGTGCGTTTTGCAACCACTTGGGGGCCACTGTGAGCCTTTCCTCTGGTTTGCACCCAGAGACTAACGGGCAGACAGAGCGAACCAACCAGTCATTGGAGAATACTCTTCGATGTTTAGCGGCTGACAACCCATCTTTGTGGAGTCGATTTTTAGCATGGGCCGAATATTCCCACAATTCATTGGGTAACTCCTCCACAGGCCTTTCCCCGTTTGAGGCTCAGTTGGGTTATCAGCCTCCGCTGTTTCCTGAGACTGACAGGGATTCAGAGGTCTCTTCGGTCAATCACTTTGTTCAGCGTTGTCGGTCAGTTTGGGCCAGGGTCTGTTCCTCTTTGTTGCGCTCTGGACGGAAACAAAAGACCGCCGCAGATAGAAGGCGCCATTCAGCCCCATCTTATCGGGTTGGCCAAAAGGTCTGGCTTTCCACACAGGACCTGCCCTTGAGAGTGGAGTCACGGAAGTTGGCTCCCCGCTTCATTGGTCCTTTTAAGATGTGCGAAAGATCAATCCTGTCACAGTCCGTTTGAAGCTTCCTAGATCCTCCCGGATCCACCCCTCTTTTCATGTCTCCAGACTCACTGGCATCCTGGCTCCGGTCGACAAACCCCCGCCACCGCCGCGGATGATTGAAGGGGGCCTGTTTACACTGTGTCGTCGTATTTTTAGCGAGAGCGTGTGGGTCGTGGGGCTCAGTTTTTAGTCGACTGGGAGGGTTATGGTCCTGAGGAGCGGTGTTAGGTTCCTTCTCGGGATATCCTTGATCCCACCCTTATCTCAGAGTTCCGTGCACGGGGTTCACTGGGAACTTCTGGAGCCGTTCCTTGGGGGGGGGGGGGTTCCTGTCATGGTTTGTGAGGTGTGCGTGTGGTTTGGACTTTTCTTTGCGGCTCTCATCCCGGAACGATATTGAATTCCTTGGCTATCGGATTCTTTACCCAGCTGGCTGATTGAGCTGGGGCGGTGCCTTCCCGGACTCTATATAAGCAGGAAGTCCGGCGCGCCTCCTTCGCTAGAGTGTCTGTTTTTAGCTTCGCACTATAGCCAAAGATTTCTGTAGTCAGGTTTTGTATGACTTTCTATCTTCTGATTTTTGGAGTTTCTTCTCACTTTTTGCTATCTCGCTTTGCTTCCGTGTTTCGGACTATTATACGTCCTTTGGAAACGCGAGTACTTTCGTTTGGTCTATATTATTCTCTGTGTTTGTACTGTGTCCGTGCTGCTCACTTTCTCTCTGGTCGTTGCGCTTGGCCTCCTAATTCTACCGGCCATTACAGAGACAAGTGATGGCTTTGTTGCAGGCATGTGGCGGTCACACTCGGTACTGAGATTGGAGTTGATCTTTTGTTGAAACTTGAGATTGGAGTTGATCTTTTTGTTGTTAAACTTGTCATTTTGTCAAAGTTGTTGTTCTTTTTGTTGAATCCGTTTTTTATTTTTTTTGATGTTATCTGACATTTTGTCAAAAAAAATTGTTGTTATGTTGTTGTTTCATCAGCAAAAACAGAACAACCAATGAAAAATAGTCCATCAATCCCACAAATTTAAAAGTCCCATGTCAGAGTCAGTGAACCAGCGCACAAAAACCAAGGCAACCTTTTCAGGATTCCCCAAAATATAGTTCACGCACTCAAAAATAATCGTTCTTGTTACTCAATGAGTGACTTAGTTGACTTATATGAATGAAACACAGTGACACAACTAGTAAATAGGCACCATTTAAATAGTTTTCATTTATAGGTTATCAAGGTCAATGTTCCAATTTCCAATTTTAGTCTGATGCAGCTCCAGAAGCGCTGCAGGCTTGGTTTTACCTGATTTAAAACAACTGGAGAATCACCAATGACTACAGGTCTCCTACCAATCATGTATTCTGGTATTCACCATGCTACAAAGTCATTCATGGATAAATATTTGAAGATTTCAGTGTTACAACTATTTGACTTCTCCTTCAATGCTGAGATATAGCCAGCTAGAAAACTCACGCTGGGGATGGATTGAGCTTTTTCCTTGGAACCGCAGTGACTGTTGTGACTTGCGCTTGAAAAGCCGGCATGATATTATTTGATGATGGACCATGTGATGCGGAGTCTGTGCTCTTAATGACACAGTGTGCCACCAGCTTAATCTAGGTCTGTGAAACCAGCCCAAAGTGTACATGGGTTTTAATTTGTTTAGTCGCCTCCTTCCAGGCTGTGTCACAGTTAACTGGCAGTTGAATCTCAATTATCGTATAATAACAGGGATTTTATTGTCCCAGCAGTGGCAGAAGCTGAGAGTCGTAAGTCATAGGTGTGCCAGATGTCAGCCTGTCTCATTCTGCAGAGGCCTGACAGGCTTGCGAGCAGGTCATTCTCTAGGAGTGGCGCCATCAATTACACATCAGCTGAACAGTACAGCCAAGAATGCGCAGGTGCCTGTGAAATATTAATTAACTGAGTACATCAATATTTATTTGCAGGTCAACGTGGAAATTGTAGAGTGATAGGAATTTACCTTGGCTGAATTTAAGGTTTCCTTTAGAGATTCTTATAAATGAATGTTCCACTTCCTCTTCCAATGCAGAAAAATTGATCTACTGTATGTCCTATCAGGTACTTCAGGTCAAGACATATTTTCATGGTAAGTTGAGCCTTTCAGAAAATTTTACCAGAAAGCAATTTTCTGTCTATGAAATTGGCCACACAGTCATACAGTCATTTTGCTGAGTGGTTCCCAACTTCTGTCCTGGAAACCCCCGTTTATGCTGTTTTTCTTCCAACCACAATTTCGATCCCAGAATAACCAGTGAATTTTTCTAAACTGCACAATTCAAGGGTATAAGGATGATTTGCCCTTTTAAGCCTCATTAAGTCAGAAATATAACGCATGTCTTAAAGAGTGCCATATTCATATATACCACAATGTATATTGCATATGTTGTTTACTACATTAACCCATGAAGACCTTATGCAATGTCTACATGCTTGTCCCCTTAAGACCTGATGGAACATCAGCGCGTTTTAGATGATGCCATCATTTTCAAGAAGTGACAAATGCAGTGCATCGTGACTTGCTAAAATACAAAAGGGAGGGTGAAATGCATTATGGGATTTGTGTTTTTAATTTATTTAGCCTCTATATGGACCAAAAAAAAGTTTACAAAGCTGCAGGTCAGACACTGACACTTGCTGATGACCTGATCGAGGGAAGCATTATTGACTTTATATGAAAGTGCTACTTTTTTTGTGAACTACTACTTGTTAACAAATCACGGTTTTTTTTTTTCCAACTCTTTTGTTTATTGATTTTTTTTTTTAATATATTCATGAACATTTGGGCTAAAGCAAATATTGAAATGATTTTTATTGCATGCTTCTATGGGCTACTGAGGCTGAAAAATAAAGGTTTTAGCAATCGCTGACAATCCTGTCCAGTTTTTCACAAAACCCTCAGGTGTGGTAGTTTTAAAACAATGCCTTAGGTTTTAGAATATTTCTTCAAAGGGCACCTTTGGTCTTAATGGGCTAAAACAGGGGGAAATCAACATTTATGAAATTATAGAATCAATTGGCATCTAATTTGAGAAATTTTGGACAGGTTAATGAATGATAATTACCATTTAGTAGTTAATGACAAATTAAGAGACAAGGCAAATGATACGGAGCCAAACTGGTATTGCGTAAAAGGGGGACGAAGAGTCACTGTCACAGTCCGGCCCAGCACAGCCACCTCCTAATCCATGTTATTACCGTTTGTCATGCATGCCTCATTCTAATGTCAGCTCAGGCCAGGTTTTATAAATTGTCTTGTCTCCTGGCTGAGTGACTTATGATCTCATTAGTCACCAGTGGCTGTTCCTGCACACCTGCTGCCACTTTCCTTGTCAGCCACAGTTAATATGGCTGGATCAGCAATTTTTGCCAGATTATCTTGTCCTGCCATTGAGTGCGTTTACATGCTCATCATAATCCGGTAACTGGGAATAATCAGAAAATGGCAATAATCTGATTTGAGGCGTTAACATGCACTTTAATAAATCGATATCTGGAAAAACCTGGATCATATTACTGTCTTCTTCTTCTGCTGCTGCTGCTGCTGCTGGCCCTCCGCAACTCGCACATGCGCAGATTTTAAAAAAAAAAAACAAAGAAATCAGCTTTTGCTGTATACATGCACAGAATATACGGATTATTGGGCAAAAAGATAAGTGTGTTTATCGGATTTCTCATAAACTGACAACGGCCTTCATCCGATAATGATTATCGGACTTTGCCGTTTACATGACCACTTGAATAATCCGATGAACTCCAGTAATCGGATAATAATCGTTTTATTAGTCAGCATGTAAACGTACTCAATGTTAACCTTGTCTAGAGATCTTTTGCACTGGTTTTTGACCTGAGGCCTGCATTTCGGATTTAGTCTTTTGTCTTGCACTCTTGGATACCTCTGCCTGGATTTTTACTGGTTTTTGTGCCTTGACCGCTCCGCATGTTTTTAGATCCCTGTTTTTGCCTGAGCCCTGCCTGTTCCTCTGCAGAAGATTTATATTTTTTTTTCTACTGGACTGCATTCAGCGTGTTGTTTGCTGGGAAAATAAGTTTTCCCACAGTGTGAGCTTTAATATGAAGATATTTACATTCATGCAGAATAAAACTGACCTTTACCAGTCTCTTAAACTTATATCACAGTTTAAATAGATATGGACCCTACCTTAGATGCAACAGTGTCCCTTATTTTTCAAATTTTGGTTGTGGGGAATTGGCTGCTGTCTTTCAAAGCTGGGCCAAAGCAGTAGTTTGGGGGACATTTACTGTTTGTAAGTAAACTGCTAGTAAATTTCCTTTATGGGGTGGCCAATAGCCAACTTAGGGCCTGATTTACTAAGACCTTCAGCATATGCAAAAATCTTTTCGCCCGTGCAAAACCAATAACATTGCCCATGATTGGCCAGGGTACTTGCCTTGCACCAATCAGTGGCAAGGTTTCTGGTTATGCGCAGGCAAAAAGATTTTGCATGTGCTAAGGTGTTAGTAAATCAGGCCCTTAGTCTTTTCCTGAAACTTGATGTTTCATGTGCTGCCGCAAGATCAGAGCAGCAGCTGGCCCTCAAGTTTCAGTGCTTAAGCAAGGCCTGCTAAGTCAAACCGTGACTCAATTTTGGCTAAGAGAGTCTCCTAAATAACTGTAATGTACAAGTATTCCTGTGAAACTCGTTCATGAATCAGAAACCAGCGCAAGGTGTAAAATGGAGTGATCTTGTGATGATCCCCCGCACATGAATCAGAGCTGCAGATACGGATGAGGAAATGGTTCTTCAAAGGAAAGAGAGACAATTTATCAGGTTTCAGACAGCAGTCTCAGCAACTGCTACAGTCTTTTTCCATTAAATGGTGACAATAAATAAAACTGATCCAAAGCCTTTTTTACTTTAGCCATTTTCTTCATTGGCACTCATCAAGTACTTGCAAGTGATGGTAAATTTTAAGATCTAGCCAGCTCTGTTAACCTGAAACAGCCACTTTTAATTGCACAGCAGAGAGCCTTCTAGTTGACATTTTCAAACAAGAATTAAACTGAGTATTTTGAATGATGCCAGCCCTTTAATCTCGTCAGAGGCTCAGTTATCTCAGTAGACAGTCTTACATTTGTAAAAGGAGGTCAGATTGAACTATACTGCAGTAGAATTACAAAGACAAAGCTTAGTGATAATCAAACATAACCAGCAATGCAAAGCATGCCATTTATTCTCTTAATTTAGACTGCTGAACACAGTTTCATGGAGCAGTTTTAGTATATTCTAGTTTTATTGAGGTTTTATGTCCAGTATTTTTCAGGTTATTATAATTTTATGTACAATTATAAATGTAGTTCACCACTTCTGTTAGATTTTAACAAATAATCCAAAAAACCAAGTATGCAGTGCAGCACAGTTTAAGAAAAATTATCCACGGAGAAATGTTTTAAGAAAATGCACTGAATGAAGTCACTCAGCAATTTGTTTAATTTGGATTATAAAAAGAGAGTTGTGGGATTTGCAATGTTGCTGCATCTTTTGTACAAAAGGACCAAACAATTGGGTTTTCCCATTACCAAATTGCTGTGAAACATGAAAATTATTCATTTTGTTCAAGATGGCGATAATCTGTCCATCTTGAAGGATGCATTCTACAGTTCATTCTGATCACCAAAATAAAATGATGTTCAGTTTCTCTCAAAACTACAACCCCGATTCCGAAAAAGTTGGGACAAAGTGTAAATTGTGAATAAAATCAAAATGCAATGACTTTCAGATCACATGAGCCAACATGTTATTTACAATAGAACATAGATAACATTTCAAATGTTGAAACTGAGACATGTTACATTTTGATACACAAAATGAGCTCATTTCAAATTTTCTGGCTGCAATAGGTCTCAAAAAAGTTGGGACGCAGGCAAAAAAGGGCTGAAAAAGCAATTAATATATGAGAATCAGCTGAAAGAACATTTAGTAAGTAATTAAGTTAACTGGCATCTGCATGGAAGAGGGATAACTTTACCCCCAGATAAGGCCTATCCTCCGGATAACTATCCGAGGGATAACTGCCATGTGCTCTCCGTATGCATGAGTCAAGGATAGGGTAGGGAATAGCTATCCCAGGTTTACATGCAAGCGCTATTTTTAGAAAGGGGAACTCCCTATGTTTATAGCATTCTGCGCATGTGTGTACGGGATTCCTCGTGACACACTTACATAACAACAGATTTCTTGTTTTTTAGTTTTACAACAAATAGCTATTTTCTACGATGCAGCAGGCGTCAGTTGTTTCACAACCGAAGCGGCAGCGGAAAAGTAACTTTTCTGCCACCAAAATACGTGTTCTTTTGGAGGAAATCTCGGTGGAACGTACAGTGTTGTTTACAGCTAATACATGTGCTGTAACAAACAAAATTAAGACTGAAATTTGGACCCGAATTGCTGCAAAGGTGAATTCGCTGCACAGAATGCACTATTTCAGAATTGAAGATAAGTGGAAGTCTCTGAAAGCAGCTGTACTAAACAGACAGCGAGACCAGCGGAATCTGTGGAATAAAGCTGCTATCCCCAGTTGAAACTGGGTATAATTTTATCCACAGATAAGACCCGCGGATTGTGCTATCCCCTGTACATGCATACCACTTAAACCTCGCTATCCGGGGAATAGTCTCTATCCTCCGGATAAGTCACTTATCCTGGCGTCATGCATATGGCCCCAGGTGTGTAACATGATTGGCTATAAAAGGGATGTCTTAGAGAGGCTGAGTCTCTCAGAAGTAAAGATGGCCAGAGGCTCTCCAACCCTTTGAAGCCTTGCGTAAAAAAATTGTGGAATACTTTAAAAACAATGTTCCTCAACGTCAAATTGCAAAGGCTTTGATAGTCTCATCATCGACAGTGCATAACATCATCAATAGATTCAAAGAAACTGGAAAAATCTCTGTGCGTAAAGGACAAGGCCGATAACCTTTACTGGATGCCCGTGATCTTCGGGCCCTCAGACGCCACTGCATCACTCACTGGCATGATTCTGTCATTGACATTACTAAATGGGCGCAGGAATACTTCAAGAAACCACTGTCTGGAAACATAGTCCACTGTGCCATCCACAGATGCCACCAAAAACTCTATCATGCAAAAAGGAAGCCATTGTTGAGCATGATCCAGAAGCGCCGCTGTGTTCTGTGGGCCAAGGCTCATTTAAAATGGACTGTAGCAAAGTGGCAAAGTGTCCTGTGGTCAGACAAGTCCAAATTTGACATTCTTGTTGGAAATCATAGGCGTTATGTCCTCCGGGCTGAAGAGGAGAAAGACCACCCCTCCTGTTATCAGCGTTCAGTTCAAAAGCCAGCATCTCTGATGGTATGGGGATGCATTAGTGCATATGGCATGGGACACTTGCATGTTTTAAAAAGCACTGTGAATGCTGAATGGTATATAAAGGTTTTAGAGCAATGTATGCTCCCCTCCAGACAACATCTATTCCAAGGAGGGCCTTGTGTATTTCAGCAGGACAATGCAAAACCACATACTGCAGCTATTACAACAGCATGGCTTCGTAGTAGAAGAGTCCGTGTGCCGAACTGGCCTGCCTGCAGTCCTGATCTTTCACCAATTGAGAACATTTGGTGCATAGTTAAACGAAAAGTTCGTCAAGGAAGACCCAAAACTCTCCAGCAGCTGGAAGCCTGTATTAAACAAGAGTGGGATCAAATTCCAATGGCTAAACTCAAGAAAATTGTCTCCTCAATGCCCAGACGCCTCCGCTCTGTGTTAAAAAGAAGAGGGGATGCTACACCATGGTAAACAGGCCCCTGTCCAAACTTGTTTGAGACCTGTAACAGCCATCAAATTTGAAATGAGCTCATTTTGTGGATAAAATTATAAAATTTCTCAGTTTCAACATTGCTATGTTATCTCTGTTCTATTGTGAATAAAATACCGGCTGGTGTGATTTGAAAGTCATTGCGTTTTGATTTTATTCACAAATTACACTTTGTCCCATCTATTTCGGAATTGGGGTTACTTAAGAAACTCATTAACGTCACAACCCAAACAGTTACACAGACTGTAATCTTGATTAATAATGTAATTGTTCTGTAAGTAAAACTACAAAAAGCAGAACTCTGTGGGTCACTGGGTATTAACTTTACATTTTATTTGGGGCACTGTTTGAAATGTAAACTTTATGGGCAGAAACAAAACTGTTTCAATAGTATTATGATAATGACCACTTGGTACATCATAACCTTTCGAGGTCACCGTAGGTCTCTTTTGACCTGTCAAGCAGAAAGCCCATGAATGATTTCCTATTACCCAACAATGCAAACCTAAGCTGTAAATGCAATATTAAACAAGATATTGACTATTTGATGCATTGTGACCTTGAGATCGACCTTTCAAGGTCACCAAAGGTAACTTTTGACCTGACCAGCAGAAAGCCCATATATAATTTCCTGTTACCCAACTATGCAAACCTCAGCTGTAAATGCAATATTAAACAAGATATTGACTAGTCAATGCATTGCAACCTTGACATTAACCTTCCAAGGTACCGCAGGTCACTTTTCACCTTACAAGGAGAAAGCCCACACATGATTTGCTTATACTCAAAAATGCAAGCATGAGCTGTGAATGGAATATTAACCATGATATTGACCATTCAATGCATCGTGACCTTGAGATTGGCCTTTCAAGGTCGCCACTGGTCACCTTTGACCAGACTAGCAGAAAGCCTATACATGTTTTGCTAATATCCAACAACGCAAACCTGAGATGTACATGCAATATTAAAAGCGATATAGCACATTTGATATAATTTGGAACAATTTTGAACCAAAAACTACAAGGTCCAAATTTGCACATCCACTATTGAATGCCATTATATATGATTCTAAATCAAAATCTCAGGATCAATGGACTAGTTTCTGAGATGTGGACCCTAACAATACAAGAAGACCACTTTTTGACCAAAAATGGCCAATTAAATGGCATACAGCAAAACTACAGTCTAAATTAGGACAGGTAGTATAGAATGTTGTTTTCATCTTTTTTTACCGAAATCTCAGAATCTATGGAGCCATTTTTGAGATCTTGAACGTCAAAATAAAAATGGATAAATGCATAAAATGGGCAAAAAATGGCCCAAAATGGTCCAATCCAAAAACAAAAACAAAAAATGATCTGGAGATATTGGCCCAAGGCACCATCCCACCAAACTTATTCAAAATCTATGGAGCGGTTTCCGATAGCTGGCTGCTAACGTACGGACGACGGACGGATGATGGACAGATGGACGGACGACGGACACAGACTGACAGTAGCTCACAGCCTATCGGCCGATGAGCTTAAAAAAGGTACCGTGTTAGCATTCACAAGCATTACCAGAGTCACCGCATTACCAACAATCTCAAATACAAGCGTAACAGCAAACCGAACTAGTAGTGTAAATAAATTACCCACTTGAATAGACATCAACTGCTTGTATCAGGTTACTGCGTGAAATTATAATTCTTTCACACTGCCTTTAACTAATGAATGTGTTTCGATGCATGTTTATGTTTTCTTGTACACGTGCTATGTATGCACTCATTTGAGCGGGTGAGTGTGCAGGTGTGTGTATGCATGTTTGCTTGTGCGTGCGCGCCCAGAGGAGATAACTTCATAAAGCGCCAGGTCAGCAGTTTCTTGTCTGTGCCGGTTTACACTTTCTAAAACATCCTCAAAACATGTCTATCTGGCAAAAATCCACCGTTTGTGACTTCCACATCAAACTGGTGCTTCTCATCCAGAACAGACAGGTGCAGACACTTGGACAGGCTCTTTGCAGAGTAGCAGTCTGTTGCCATGATTTGCACAGCTGTATTTCTTTTTATAGACTTTGAACTGCAGTGCTATTTTCACACAACTCAAAAAATGCTGTCCTTGTTGAGGGTGAGGGAAAGATACAGTTCTTTTTTCCGGCATCCAGTTTCGAAAAAGCGCACAACAGTACTTCACAACCCTGAATCTTGAATTTTAGTAAAGGCTGTGTGAAAAAAGTTGTGAATATTTCTAAATGAAAACAAATTTACCCCTAATGCCCCCATCACACTTATTCAAAATCAGCAGGAATCAAGCAGAACCAGCCGGAATGAAGAATTCGCGCAACATTCGGGCGGGAATTTCAAATTGACCAAAATTCGTACAGCTTTGAATGAACACCGTTCGAATACTTAGAATGCGCTTCAAACTCGCCTCAAATGATTCTTGCAGATTCTGGGTGTATTACCTCTCGAATGCAGCTCGAATGTAGTTGGAACGCAGTAGGAATATTTAGAATGCTGTTAGAGTGCAGTCAGAATATTTGGAATACACTTCGAATGCCGTACGAGTGCGGTTCAATTGCTGCCTGAACACCACCCGAAGTCTGTTTGGAAGGTGCCTCGAATGCTGTACGAATTCACCTCGAACGCAGTCAGAACGCTCCCGGATTGGCCACCGAATATGGTTGGAACGTCCAAGAATTCAAACAGAATGCAGCTCGAATACTCAGAATGTACTTAGAATGTAACACGAGTGTCCCGTATGCGTCGATTGAGTAATTGCTGACCACAGGAAGGGAACGTAAATTTATATGCCACTAAAACTGATGCCGAATGCGTGAGAGTTAACAGGTATGCGTTACTAATGAAAACTGGCCACACCTGATAATGTTGAGAGTTTTCAGATTTTCTGTAATGGTAATTTAAATGAACGATTGAAAATAGGTCATGACCAATCATTATTTTTAAGGGATTATTTTTAAGGTGAATTGTTTTAATATCGAAATAGATTCTGGCAGCAATCGAGATGCATTCGAGGTGCATTCTGGCTCATTCGAGGTGCATTCTGGCAGGATTTGACGTGGCTTGCCGTTTCGATTCTCCCTCGAATACAATTAGAATGTTTTGAATGCTGTTGGAATGCCGTGAGAATATTTATAATGTAGTCAGAGCGCAGTTAGAATGCACTTCGAATGCCGTTCGATATTTCTCCACTTCGAATGCACCTGGAAAGTTTTGAGCGTGAGCAAAACATTCGGGCCGGCCACAAGAATGGGCCCAAATATTTGGAATGCACTGAAAATGCGGTCAGAATTTTTAGAATGCACTTTGAATATCCAGGAATATACAAAGAATTTTCATTCCGACGGCATTCCGGCTCATTCCGCTTCTAGTGTGACTAGGGTTTAAAGCAATAATATTGGGCTTGGGATATTGGCATCGCCACTTTTCTGAGAGCCGGTGAGCTCTTAACCAATCATAAGATGAGATAAGATATGAGATCTAGTTTATTGAACCATGTCTGCTAATTTTCCCATGCATTTGACCCATCAATGGAATATGCTAATAACAAGAATAAAAACAAGCCTGAGTGGGTCTGGGAGGCACATTGTGGAAATAAGAAGGTAACGGAATAGTGCTGCTAATGTGCAACATCTCATTAAAAGACCATTTTTTAAATATTTGTCAAAAATGGTGCCTGATTTTGGACACGTGGTCGTGAGGCAGGTTCTGGAATTGGGGGGGTAAACCTGATTTTGCCAGAAGAAAGACTGCAGGCTTTTTAAGACAGAGGCAACAATGCGAAACAAATATAGTCCCTGATCCACATGTAGCTGGGAAGGTTGGAAGGTTGTTTGACTGCCAGCTGTAGAGTTGCTGGTTCAAGCCCTCCTGTGGAGCTTTGGATTCTAACTAGCATCTGAGGACATGTCGCTCAGAAGAACTCAGGTGTAGGGCCATACAGCAAGACCCGTAACCTACAAATTCTCACCGTACCTTCTCCCAGAATTACTGCTTGCAGCTCTTCACTGGTTTTTCTTCAAAGACATCCATTAAAACAATTAGGGGGGAGTTAAAGTGAGACACACTAAAAGGGACGGAAAATTAGTATTACTCATTTACAATAGAGAGAAGGCAGAACATTATAGTGAGATTCTGAGTGCAGTGAACAGAAAATTAAGCCCTGCCCTTCTCAGTCTAGATGGGAAATAATAATAACAACGATAATTATTATTAGTAGTAGTAGCAGTAGTAGTAGTGGTAGTAGTAAGTCTCTGCTTCAGCACTTCAGCTACAAAGCCTGGTAAACTATTCAGCCCATTCATTTATAATTATTTTTATTTTGGGAGAAAACATATGCCACAATCACAAGCTTAGTAACAACTGTAATGTATAGGCTCACCAGCACAATCTGCACCCATTTTGTTGATATTATATCTTATATATGTAATAGGCTGCTAATAAATCAACGTGTTATATGGAATAAGGTTCACTACATTGAAAATATGCATTTAAAATAAAACAGAAAACATTAATTGAAGATAAAAAGTGTAAACTAGCCAGTATAGTGGAACTGGCCTTGATAATATTATCATACGGTGAGTGCAGGCATATTTCATGAGGCTATACTGTATATCCTTTTGCATTGCAAGAAACTCTAAATAACTTTGGCTGAGGAACTGCTGCATGTACCACGCCACAAAACAGAAAATATGTCTTGCTCACAGACACAGACACACACTGATACACAGACACACGCATGCACACACATGTGCACGCAAACAGATGCACGCACACGGACAGACACACACGCACACAGACAGTGCAGAGATCCGCAGTACAATCAGGACAAAGTCTCCACCGATCCCTCACCGCAAACTGAAAATCCATCCATTTCAGCTGCTCCCAGGCCCACTCAATGTTGAGTAATAGAATGAGAAAAAAAATCCTGCATAGGGAGCTGCTTTCAATGCATTTGGACAAACTGCATAATGTATATCTAATGGAAATGGGGCTATAGAGGGTGGTAAACACGGACAGGTATAAGCCTTGATTCAGGGAAGGCAGTGAAATTGTGAAAAAAAAAAAAAAAGGATTACAGTAGCTTCTCCAGCTGGGATATGCAAAGTACTTACGTTCAGGGGCTGAGTTATTTTTAAGAAAACATCGAACTGTGGAAGGCATAACCTCACATAATCACTGCCTTTTTTTAACCAAAGGGTAACTTAGCTGAAGCGTAATACTCTTCAGAACTTTTACCTTTATTTTGATCTGATAAAAGGAACATTCATTCTCCATGACAAGATTTATGTTTGCATGTTTAATAAGTATGACCACTTTGCTGAATGCCGGATTCTCTATGCAGCCATATGTATAAAAGATTCAGGGTCTTTTAAGAGGCACAGCCTGATTGGTTTTTTAGCAGCGGCGAGGCTTCTGTCGAGAGCGATAAGATTCTACATGCACGGAAAAATACTCGCTGTATTTGAAATGAATGCAAAGTGCACACAAATGCGACGTTAGTTCTAAAAGTGTGTACCCAATGGCCCAATGGCATCAGGGAAGAGCACTGAAAGCACACAAGGTCACTTAAGGGGACTTATAGTTAAGCAAACATTTTTCCAAGATATTCACTTTTAAACTAAGAATTATTATCAAAATTATTCTTTTAGAAATTGCAACTTAAAACACTTATTTCTGTAGCATCACATCAGTGGTTGCCATGGCAACGGCTGTTTTAATGAATGTACAGATACTTAGAGAAACAGTTATTGAGATAACTGAACAGTGTTTGGTTATAATTTCAGCTGTAATGTGAAGGAAAAAACATTCCTAATGTCACGACGGAGCTTTTTTTCCCAGGTTTCTATATTCCAGTATTGATTTTGACCCCCCTAAATCAATTTCGGCAGCTAATTAAACAGACAGCTTTTTAAATATGCATATTTTGATTTACTCATATTCAGAGGTACATATTGCAAAAAGAGCTCTGAACAGACATAGATCATCACAAAATGAAGAAAACTTAATTGGAAAAGAAAAGTTAATTGGATGTATAGTTGCTGAGAAATCTTCCTTGTTAAAAATCAGTATTTTTAGAAAAACGTGATTTTAGTTCTGCAGTAGTAATGTGATTGAAGTTTGACAGTAATGTTCTCAGGAGGAATACATTTAGTATTTTGTTTTTAGTGGTTTTTAGGATTTTTTTTACCTCCTTAAAAGGCACCAGCCTCATAAGTAACTCCCTCTTCTTCAGTCTGTTTCTTCCCTAGTTTCACATGCTTGTCGAGCATCTATTTGTTCCTTTTTTTCAAATTCAAGTGTGTGTTTTTCACTGTTTCACACATTTTCTGTCCATTTCGTGATTTCATTGAGTGTGCCCCTGCCTTTATGCCAAGTTTCATAAGAATAGAGGCAATTCCTCGTTGGCCATCATTGAAAGTCACCACAGTCATAGCTGTTCCAGCCTTGAAGACAGTGTTTGTGAGGAATGTTTCCTTCGGAACACGACTCCATATTACGGACTATTTGAAGGACCACTTCATGTTCTTACCTCAAAACTAAAATTTTGAACCAAAATTTGCATTTTGCTTAGCTATAGGTCCCCTTAAGCTCTTTCCAATGAACTAAAAAAATCATTATTGATCATTGATGGTACAGCGAGCGTGTGTCTGAATCTGTCAAGTGACATGTCACTCGATCATTAAACCCTCTTCAAAAAAAATCAGTAAATGAATAGATAAATAAGCAGAGGAAAAGGCAGCAGAGAGATAAAATTCTGAGGGCATTAGATTCATAGTAAAGCTTATGAGCGCCTAAAGCGTCAATGGTCAGAGAAGATAAAATTACATGAAGAACATAAAGAGCTGACTACATGAAAAGGTCTCCAGGGCAGTGGGCATCTCTGAAGGCTGGGGGCTTCTCCACCCAGCAACACACTACAGGCCTCTGTTATGATTCTGCTTTGTTCTGTTCATGTTCTGCCTTCGTCTTGATCCATGCCATGTTTTTTTTCTGTTTATTCCTGTTTATTCTGCCATAGTCCATTCCCCCAGTTATATTCCGGTCATTGTTTTGTATTTTGCCATGCATTGCACTTCGTCTCCCCTGTCTGGTCTTGTGTTATATGACAGCTTATTTTCCCCAGTATTGCATGCCACGCTTTCCAGTGATTTCATGGTTTCTGGGTTTTCAGTCGTTCCTTCTAGTCTCGTTTGCTTCCTTCGTCTTGCTGATCTGTCATTACTAACAATACTAACAGTTTGTTGTTTTAGTTAAATCTACTAACACTGACTAACATTGTATATAGTACTAACTTACTAATGAGCACTAGGGATTGTATAGCTGCACTTTACTAATTGACTAACGAGCTCTCAGCACTCGCCCTATGCTAGTCTCCGCCCCTTGTCTTTACTCAATCTACTTTGCTGCGTTTAAGCGGATCCTCCGCACCTGTTTAACTCTGTTCTGCCTCTCATTATCTGTGCATGTTAGAACTCCCTAACCGGAGCTGTATGTTTGTCAATAGGCTGTCTTGTGATCCCTGTCCACGTTTTGGCTTTTGCCTATTTCATGTGGTTAGGTTCTCCCTCGTGTCTGTTCCTTTGTAATTAGTCTGATCCTCTTCACCTGTTCCCAATCATAGCATTTGACTTCCCTTGCGTGTATTTAAGCAGTCTGTTCACAGCAGTTCCCTGTCAGAACAGTTCCCTTGGCTACGCTTGTTTTCGCCTTGTATTCTTTGAGATTCTCTTCTGACTGGACCGTCCCTCTTTTATGATTTTGGCTCTGTTTTGGATTACTGTCTGCATCTGTGTATCAAACCCTTTTTTGCCCGACCACGAGTACTATGTTTGCTGCCCTGGTTACGACTTGGATTTCGCCCTTTGGATTTTGAATTTTGGATTGTGGACTCTGTACCGTTGCCTCCTGCTCTGCGGGGGTTCGCCCCCTTCCTTAATAAAATCCAATTCTACTGCACTGCTTGGTTCTCGCGTCTGGTTCCTGAGCGCTACCTCACAGCCTCAGCTGCAGCTTAACCGGTTGCTGGACAAATTCTCACGCAGTGTATGCTGCTCAGCTCACACAAGTAGAAAAGGGTCAGTTAAAAAAGGGTCAGTGAAAGGCTGCAGCCTCACCTGTAGTTTTGTCTCAAGCTTTGGGAGGACTCTTGCACTGTGTCAGCATTTAAGGGACCCTCCATGCTACATGCTAACTTTGTGATGAATGGAAGTTAATGGACTAAAAGAGCCTATTTGCTCCTTGCCTATTGAATTCTATATGTAACCATCACAGGTCTAACATGAAGCATGGAGTGTCCCTTTAATGAACATGATTTCAAAAGATTTACAGCCCAGCCATTGATGGTATAACAAATAATGGAATCATTTCTCCTGCAGCAAAATGGCACTTTAGCACACTTACTTAGGCATGGGGTGACACTGGGTTTTTAGTACACTGGAATAATGGCCACTGAAAATTTGGCTATGGAATCATATGTCGAAGACTGACTTTTTCCAGTGCCTGCAATTTATTTTCGATCAATTAAATATTACCTTGAAGAACAAAAGTATCAATATCATTCAGAAACATCAATATTTTGTGGCAGTTACTAACTTTTGGAACAGTACTGCATAAACATTACACACGTCTTTGTATAACAGGCCCCATGAAGACAGCATCCCATAAATGAATAAATAACATGTCAGCCAGATGCAACAGGGGGCTGCCAGTTGAAGGGCAAACAGTGCAAAGCCAACAGTGTGCTGACAATCAAGGCCATGGGCTCATGGCATAACTCTGGGGGGATGGGGAGTCCCTCTGCACAACATAGCAGGAGTTTATGCTAAAATTCAGGAGACACAGCCCCAGTACATGCCCATCATTTTCTAAATGTAATTCCTGTGATTAATTCCCAGATGATGGATGTTTTTCTTATTAAGGTCCTAATGCGTGTAATATATAGTAAATTGACGATCCACTTTTGACAAGTTTGCCAGTTTAGTGATTATTGAATTCAACAATGTTTGTTCAGATGCAAATTTATTTGCAAGTCTATGCATACTTACCCGCTGCTTTCATGAGACCAAATATTAGATGGTTGGCTCATTTAATCAAGCAAAGTTTGAATGTCTAAAGCTGATTCAAGGTGTGGAGTCAATATTTGAAGACCGCAGCTACATGAGGACAAAATTAGCGTTAATTTAACATGCAATTGTCACGCCCTGGCACCCAGAGATGTTAAAAGGGAGCCAGGGCAAGGAATGGATGAGGACCGAAGTGCAGGGATGTGGATTTCATTAAATTATAAAAGTGAATATAACAAAAGTAAATACAAAACTTCAGGATAACTGAAAAGGGGAGTGCACATAACAAAAAGGGGAAAAAAACTATGGCTATCTGCCCCTGCAGGAGGAAACTAAGCTTTAAATTGAAAAGGGGATGATAATCAACTAAAAGTGAAAAACATTAAGTGGTGAGAACTGAGAATAATTGGATAATCAGGTAAGGGCAGGTAGCCAGAAATTGGAATGCCTAAGGGGAGAGGCATTACCGTACCCCCAAAGGCACGGCTTCCAGAAGGGCCTGCAGCTCGACCAGAGCTGGGGCGTGGTGCTGCAGGAAGACCGGAGCCGGGGTGTGGTGCAGCAGTGGGACCGGTGCTGGGTGTGGCACTGCAGCGGGGCCAGAGCCGGGGCGTGGTGCTGCAGCTGGGCTGGAGCCGGGGCACAGCGCTGCAGCTGGGCCGGAGCCAGGGCGTGGTGCTGCAGCTGGGCCGGAGCCGGGGCTGTGGCGCTGCAGCTGGGCCGGAGCCGGGGCAAGGCGCTGCAGCTGGGCCAGAGCCGGGGCGTGGTGCTGCAGCTGGGCCGGAGCCGGGCCGTGGTGCTGCAGCTGGGCTGGAGCCAGAGCATGGCACTGCAGCTGGGCCGGAGTTGGTCTTGGCAGTGCAGCTGGGCTGGATTCTGTCCACTGGAGCCACAGGCTGACTGCTGGGGCTGCAAGGGTGACAGGCTCACTGCTGGAACTGTGGACTAACTGCTGGAGCGATAGGTTGGCAGCTGGGAAGACAGGCCGACTACTGGAGCCGCAGGGGCGACAGGCCTACTGCTGGAGCCGCAGGGGAAACAGGCTGACTGCTGGAGCCACAGGCTGACTGAGGGAGCAGCAGGCTCACTGCTGGGGTGACAGGTTGGCTGCTGCGGTGACAGGCTGACTGCTGGAGGTGCGGGGACGACAGGCCTGCTGGAGCCACAGACTTACTGCTGGAGCCACAGGGGCAACAGGCTTACTGCTAGAGCCGCGGTCTGACCGCTGGAGCCGCAGGCTAAATGCTGAGGCAGCATGTTGGCTGCTGGGGCAACAGTCTGACTGCTGGAACCACAAATGGGTGACAGGCCTACTGCTGGAGCCACAGACTTACTGCTGGAGCTGCGGGAACAACAGGCTTACTGCTGGAGCCGAGGCTGACTGCTGGAACCGCGAGAGGGTGACAGGCTGACTGCTGGAGTCGCAAGAGGGCAACAAGCTTACGGCTGGAGCTGCGAGGGGACACCAGGCCGATGGCTGGGGCCGTGAGGGGAAAACAGGCTGACGGCTATGGCCGCGAGGGGGAACCAGGCTGACCACTGGATCAAGGGGCACACTGGCCTCTACTGCTGGGGCAAACTGAAGCGGGGTGTAGAGACCCGTGCAAATACAGGAATTGAACCTGCTGCCTGCCTAAACACCCAGCTTCCACAGATGAAGTGGGGGGGAGTGATCCAGGGCGGGGTGGTATGAATGTCCTTGCTGGGTCCTCGGGGAGAGGTAGCCATCTTTCACGCCCTGGCACCCAGAGATGAGTCACAATCAGCTAAGGTGTAATATGGCAATTCATTAAAACTGTCACATGATAAATTATTCCCTATTTGAGTAAATCCGTAAATTCTGTTTGTTGGCCTTCATTTACTAGTGGGCCTGGCGCGTAGACCTTATGCGCTACTTTCTCTTGTGGCCTGGCATCTGTTTTTTGGGATTCACGACTCTTGTGGATGAATTGGCTTGGGATTCAGGACTCTTGTGGACGAATTGACTTGGTCATGTGATGTTTTTATGGAAACACCATAGCAACGTGATGACATCATAATGGTGCATTGTTCACTATAATATAAAAACACTGATTGGCCGGACACGCACGCATGCAGAGTCCACTTCGCTATTAAATAATAGATTCAAGAGACAGGACAGACAGTTAGAGCAACATCAATGAGGCCCCGAATGAAGGAACTAAAATTAAAATTTAGGGGCCACTTCTTTCAGTGCTTGGCAAACGTCACAATCCTCAGGTAGCCATGTACAACGTACTTGGCTGGATATTTTTTTACCAATTTAGTCCAAATTGCAATAACTGTTTGCTTATATTTTAAATGGGTTTCATTTATTGAGCCACACAGAAACACTGCAACTATGGCTCATAATAAAAAAAAAACCTCTCCTCAAAAATTCCCCTTACATGCGTTAGTGACTGCTCCATAATGTGTGCATGGTAGTTTTTTCATTCCAATATACTGAAATTCGTGAGTCTTGTCTTTGCTTATCAGTTGTCAGGCTTTTTAGAATCGAAGTCCAGAAAAAAGTCCACCCTAATCCATCAAAAAATAACGTACATAATTTATAGCACTTAAAAGATAACGATTCAGAGGCCCCATGTCATCCGCATTTCCAGGATTTCTCCCCATAAATGGCTTGCTGTCTGCGTCATCGTTTCTTCTGGAAGAAGGCAGTAGTGGTGGCAGGTAAGTTTTTTTGACAGTCTGTCAAATCACTAATGTACGAATAATGTGACTTGTGTTAGTATAAATGCAGCATTAATTTGATAGAAATTAATTGTTATGTGTGGTTACTTCTTGGAAATAGGAAGCGAGTTGAGAGAGGCTAAATAAAAATAAATAAACGTGCGTAAATAAAGGCTCCAAGGATGTCCTTGGAATCTGCAAGTAAAAAAGGGTATTCCAGTCATACACAGGAAAGAGCACAGGAAAAACTTAGATGTAGAAGGCAAACAGCATGAGTGAGAACACTATCGCGAGTGTCAAAGAAGGTTCATTGAACGAAAGAAGTTGAGACAACAAGAGGTTGATGTACCAAAAGTGACAAATGCAAAAATTTTGACAAGAAAACATTTTAAAAAAAGCAGGAGTATGATAGAGAGAAGAGTAAGCCAGGATGAGTTCTCAGAAAAAGCATAGGATAAGAGAATGTGATGTTGAATGTAAAAGGAAGAAGCAGCAGGAAGAAAAAGAAAAAGAAAGAAGGATGAAATCAGCCACTGATACAGTTCCGACACTGGTCATCCATGGCATAATTTCACTTGAAGGCTTATTCCTCACTTGTTGCAGCAGCTGTTGATGAAGATGATGCTCTCGATGACCATAGTGATAACAAATATGCTGGCCTTGATCTAAGTGCAGAACTGGAGACTGAGGAAGATTTTGCATGGATGACTGCCTGTATTGAAGGTGGGTTTGATCAATGTAAGATTTTTCATCATAGACTTGATGTTCCTGTTCACATGGTGCAAACTAGAGCTGGGCTCAGAGAGCGCAAGTACCTCCGCCAACAGGAATTTTTGTGACCCTGAACTTTGACCTACGAAGGTCAAATTCAAAAGGCTTCTATTCTGGGGTGAGGCCTAGCGATTGTCAAATTTTGGTGATAATGAGATCAAAACTGTATCCTGCAGGTTTTCAGAAACAAACGGCACTGATCACATAACCTCCTCCTGCAACTTTGTTGGCAGAGGTAATGAGAAAATATTGTACGAATATCAGCAGTCAAGTAATTCACTTGACTAGCTTTTAGTTTAATTTAAGAAGTGGTCAAAAGAAAAGGGGCTTAACACAAGTGAACCTAAATTGTACTTCACAGATATTTTTCCAAGGCATGTTGGAGGGTTTTTACTTGATTTTCAGATAAAGGTCTTCATGTTATCAGAGACGGTCCATCAAACAATGACCACAGCGATAAAGCTGGGAATGATGAGGTGAGTATGTTGGTTTCGATTAACACCCCCACCCCAATCGGACCATTGGGCATTACTCATTCCTGATCCTGCAGTAACCCACTGATTTGTACCAGTTAGCTCATTTGACAGGCTGTGACTACACATTGTAATACTGGTACAGAATTTAGTTGTTGTCATGTTTTGGGAGGTGTGCGTGTGTTTAGGACTTTTCATTGAGGCTCTCGTCCCGGGACTGGCTGATTGCACTTGCACTTGCAATCACCCCAGCTCGCTGATTGCACTTGGGCGCTGCCTCCCCGGACTCTATATAACCCAGAAGTCCGCCACGCCTCCTTCGCTAGAGTGACTGTTTGTAGTTAAGCACTTTAGCCGAAGATATCTGTAGTAAAGATTTATGTGCCTTTGTATTTTCTCTATCCTTTGTGTCACTCTATTTTAGCTGCCTTGTTTTTCTCGGCTCCCCGAGATACTTTTCCTTTTTCTCTCTCTCGCTTTGCTTCCATTTTGTCGGATGTTCGGATGTCCTTTTGGAAGCGCGAGGATTGTCCCTGTCTTATGGTCTGTATTATTCTCTGTATGTGTATTGTGTCCGAGCTGCTCTATATCCCTCTTGCCGCTGCACTTAGCCTCTCAATTCTACCGGCCATTACAGTTGTTGAATACACTAGCATCCATTCCTTACTTTGTTGATGGTGCCTGGTGCCTAAACATCTTAACTTGCCAAAGGAACTTTATTTATCTTCCAGCTTATGAAGATTGAGAAGGAAATGTACTACGGTGTGTTTTATAAATATCCTCCAAAATAGTACATTGGACGTGTCCTTGAAGACCCCACCAACAAATGAGAGCGCATGAAGTTTCTTGAGCCGGATGCTGGTTCAAACTCCTTTTCTTGGCCAAGGCAGATCCATTGTAGATCCATTGTATATCAAACATGGACCTCTGACTTCGCTTGGGCATCATGAATTCTCCCTTGACGAGGATGAATTTAGGCAATTGAAAGAGAAATACATAGCGTGGAAAAAGCGCACTTGGTGAGCAGTAATGTATGTCATGCATCATTGTACATGTTCCCTTTGGGTAAGTTTTACCTTTTATAGTATTCATAAAATTTGTGCTAAAAATCTCTGGCTCCCTAGTCTTGATTTTTATAAACAGATTTCATGTCTGCCACTGCTGCAATTTAAAACGCCTTGTTTGCCCATAAGTTATGCTAGTCCGTCAAATATAACATGCGCAAGTGTCCCCAAGATGAGTGTGATTTTGCTTCTAGTGGGTTTTGTGTTTTGTTCAAGGTCTTATGTAATGGTCCTAAATACAAATGTGATGCAATTTCTATAGCTGTATTTGCCAAAATCTGTGTTAGTCAGTAGGATGGAGGATATGTGCCGACAGACGGCTCATACGAGTGAATGCACTTGGGTCATAGATCAGCGATATGTACTTCCAGCATCCTGTTTGGATTTTTATGAATTGTTAAAAAGAAAAATACAAGTGTAAATGTCTTCCCTCACCTGAAAATGGTGCTAGAAGGTAAAAAGCAGTAGAAAACTCACCATTCAGTCCGTCAAACACTAACACGTGCAAGCAATCACATCTCTGGTGAAAAAGTCACTTTTTCAAAAAACCGGGTTAATAACTACATTTTCTTCACCAAATTAACTCTGTTCAGTAGTTCAGGTTTTATGAAACAGTCAGAAAATAAATGATTGAAGAAGTCTGTATTTTGACACTAATGTGACAATTTGTTACACCTTAGCTGATTGTGACTCAGATGTTAGAAGGGCACCAGGGCAAGGAGTGGATGTGGACCCAAATGCAGGGACATGGATTTTATTAAATAATAAAAGTGAATATAACAAAAGTAAATACAAAACTTCAGGATAACTGAAGAGGGGGGTGCACATAACAAAAAGGGGGAAAAGACTATGGCTACCTGCCCGTGGAGGGGGAAACTTAGCTTTAAAAAAGGAAAGGGGATGATAATATACTAGAAAAGAGCAGTTCCAGAGGAAACTGCGTGGGCAAGCTGGAAGCTGCCGATAATGTGAGGTTCAAGTTGTTGAAAATGTAAGTTTTAAGCTGCTAAAAATGAGTTTAATGCTTCTGAAAATGAAAATTATTTATGACAGTAGTATATTTTGTCCTTAAACTGTGATATAAAAAAACAAAACAAAACAAAAAATGAGAAAAATCTCCACACTTTAAAAGGTATGAAAATGCCAGAGGGAAATACAAGTTAAAGTGGTTTTGTAAATAAAAGAAAGTAAATAGGTTGAAGTGCTTCAAGTAGTACTGTATCGATGCTTTGAAAGATTCAAATGCAAATGCTACGCCTGTAATTGAGATCATTATGACAGATAAAACAACTGCCATTTAGACAGTGGACTATTTATTCTTGTAAGCTACTTGACTGTACATAATAAAGGTAAACATAAATAGCAACATTTTATGTGGCATGAATATTTTGAAAGAAACAAAATTATTCTGAATATTTTGTAGCAGCAAAGAACCCCATATGTGCCATAAACACTTAAAGGGGAACTCAAGGATAATGCAAAATGCTGTTTTATACAAATATAATTAGTGAATAAATGTTGTAAGATACAAAAATGTGGAATTTTTGTTTTCAAAGACTAGATAAATTAGGTTTTATTCCCCCTAATTAGCTGTCATCTGCTACAACGGTTGCGTACTTCTACCTCAAAGATAGTAAGTCCAATCTACGAATTGAGGTTCCACATTAAAGAGGAGAGCCTGCTGAGCAAAATTTGTCAAAATTGTGTGTGCAGTGCCAAAAATGTGGGAATATGAGCAAGTTAGAAAAATGTGCATTTCGGCTTCGCAACCTGAATTTTCTTGTCTTATTTAATATTGAAGTTAATGGAGTTTGGGTGAGCGGTCCCATCGCTTTTCGGCTCATACAGCCAAAATTGTTTGTCCAATTGCTTCGATAGTTAAATTTTCGTGACCAGCACAACTTTTGCTACAACTTGGAAATATAAATATTTATGTGGAGTGAAAACTGTGGGAGTTAGAGCAAGTTTAAGAGAAGACCTCTTGACGGTTTTGCAGCTGTCGCCACTCTAACTGTGATGTCACCACACTCTAAGTTCCCAGAATTTATTGTAAAAGATATTATTAAAAATTATAATTAAAAAATTATAGAAGTTAAAAAATAGTTGAACTGTAAAGAAATTATTTCAGCATGGCTTAACATTTTCCAGTTTGAGTGGCGTTTCTTGCTAAAAGTATGACAGAGTAAAAAATAGCTGAAAATAGCTAAATTTTTCAAAATCTGTTTCATTGTTTCCTATGGGACAAAAATATTGAAATAAAAAATTAATAACTCAAAAAGTGTGAAAGATATCAAGAAGATATGACCAACATAATTCAGAACAAGCTGAATTTTTTAAAGTTTGAATGAAGTTTCTAGGTTAACGTATGTAGGAGTAGTTAGTCAGCACGAAAATTGGAGAATAAAGAAAGAAAAAAGAAAGAAAGAGTGGGAAGAACATGAGTGTGCAAGCTGCTTCCAGCTTGCCCACTAACTAAAAGGAAACAAATGAAAATCATTACGTTATGAGAACTGAGGATAATTGAATAATTAGGCAAGGGCAGGTAGCCAGGCATTGGAATGCCTAAGGGAGGGGCATCACAGCAATCATGAGGACAAATAGGGAAAAATAGATCAGTGACAAAGCAATGAGCATTGGATGTGTCAAAATCAAGTATATGCTGACTAGTAAAACTGTCATTTGCCATTGCTGACTAGTGCAATCTTGTAGACCAGAGGTCACCAACCCTGTTCCTGGAGGGCTACCATCCTGTAGGTTTCTGCTCTATCTCCAATTCGGCACACCTCATTCAACTAATTAGCTGCTTAATTGCCCAGCTTGTGATCTTGTTAAGAAGCTAATTAGTTGAATCAGGTGTGCTGAATAGGAGGTAGAGCAGAAACCTACAGGATGGTAGCCCTCCAGGAACAGGGTTCGTGACCCCTGTTGTAGACAATGAAAAACTGCTGTTGTGGATGACAAATATATCCAGTGGTGACCACCAACGCATTTTTAACTGTACAACAAATCAAGAACACTCTAGGATGCAGGCAAACATGTAGCAGCACAAGTTAATAGATTCATCAAAATCATTGTATTTGTTCAAATTCAGAATACTGTGATATAATATAAAAAAGATCAAAAGAAATGTGTGCACATGGTGCAAATGCTTAATACTTTGTACAAAGAACATGTAGTATTCCAAATATTACATATAATATGGTTGAAAATTGAGTTATGCACACAAATCACTACGAGCAGAATTACAACAAGGTAGTGCTATAATTTTAATGTCACACATGATGATCACATTGCTACCTGTTCACAGAGAGTCCAAGGACGAAGACATCAAAGGCATTCTCACAGAAGACTGCATTTCTTTAAAGTGCACCGGCAGGCGATTCCAAAGAGAGCCAATGTTTGCAGAGAGCCTTTTTTGTAGCCCATCGAATTAAACCCACGTTTACTCATCGGCACACTGCAGCGTAAGATAATTCAGTCTTCCACTCTGAAGATTGGCGGCCATGTTCTTAAACCCTGCCCGGATTGAGTTTGTAATTCTAAAGAGAACACATTCTGCATGATAACAAAGGGCATTAATTCAATCTAAATATGTCCTTAAGGTTGCAAAGAAAAGCCCAATGATCCAGCCCCCCTTCAAATGAAAACAAATATTCTCAATGTGAACAATCACTGGAGGACAGTTAAGAGATAAAGGGTTTGTTTGCTTGTTTTTTCATACTAACACAAGCAAAATTTCTTGCCAACCTGCCCAATTCATCATTTTCATTTGTAAACCAAAAATTCTGGTGTTGATTACTGCATCCGACTATGAAGATAACATCGAGCTAAAGGAAGGAAGAACTTTGCCGAGCTGTATTACAGTATCCAAAAACACTGCCAGGGACTTGAACAAGCAATCGCCTGTCCTTAGCAATTTAACTGACACAGCTGCACCTCAGCAGCAGTAGTTTTGAAAAGGTAATGTGTGTGATGATGCGTATGCTATTGGATACACTGGAGGCACAAGATTATTATCAGCATTTGCTCAACATGGACACTATAAGAAAAACAGCCATGAGACTGCGAGTCATGTCTCTCCCTGGAGATGATTTGAATGACGTGCATACAAAATTAACCTTGAAAATGATTGAATGAAATATGATACTCATGCAAGGAATAGTGTGCATAATTACCAAAGGAAATTAAGCATTCTCAACTTTACATTTTAAACAAAAGGGTTTTCAGTGACATGCCATCAGGGGCCCTACGTATTTTTCATCGGTGAAAAATATTGTGTAGATATTTTGCAGAGACTTGTAAGATTTTGAATGGACTAAATCCAGCTAAATCCCAGTAAGCAGGCCTTTAGGATCTGAGGGGACTTCCCTGTTTTAAAGAAAGCTTAATAAATAAATAAAATAAATACATGTGGCCAGTTACTCCAGCAGTTTGCTGCACTTACAAAACTGACAAAAATAATTTTTAGCTATCTTTCGGAACACAAGTTTGTCTTGCTGTTCATACTGAAAACCAGTGTTTAAAGTCAGCGTTCCCCCGTTTCATTAAACTCATAAAATTTTTGTATTTTCAAATAAAGCTGCATGAGTTGAGTAATCATAACAATAATTAAGGTGCTTTTGTGCTTTATTGCAGTATAAATAATTGAAAGCATCAGCATTATGTAGCCATTAAGTCTGAATTTAGTATTATTAAATTTAACCTTAATAGCAAAGACCAGTGATTTGTATGACATAAATACCAAACACTGAAAAATGCCAGGAATAAGCAAGCATTCAGTCCAAAACGCCCATTTTTGTAAAGCCCCTGAAAAGCAGGAGTACTGATCTCAGGTCAGCTTCCCCAGCCCCACTCCTCACTACCCGCATTGAGAAAAAACTTATCCCAGATGAGCACTCTTACTCAATGAAGTTTTAGGAAATGGGACCCAAATCTGCAGCTGGGACGCTAAGGAAAAAGCCCATCGGCTGTTGCTTGTACGTCAGAATGGGACAAATTTAACATGAGACTTACTTTTGCAGGAAACCCCGCTATTGCTTGATAATTTGAGGCTTTTTGCTCATTAAGTTTCTCAAATTTTTTTTTTTAATTAAGTACACAGGGCAAACAAATATATTTGAGGGAAATTACACCTCAAAAGAATATGGAGGAGCAAGGATCGTTTCTTATCTGAAGAAAAGTCTGGAAGCCGATTGTGCGGCAACCTCTGTGGTTCAGAGCACATTCACGGAGAAACGTGCTTGTCAAGCTTCTTTGAATTTTGCTGAATAAAGGGTGTGGGAATTGAGCCAGGGAATTCAAAGGAGAAGGTGACAAACAGCAAAGTCTGAACTTTTTCTTGTTGATACCATGCAAGAAAAGGAAAGCACAAAGTTAGAATTCAGGAAAGGCAGCAACTTTTTAAACCATGCCCCCTTTGACGCCAGCGCTATGATATATTATATTGCACCGTACTATTCCCAAACATTCATCCACATTCTACAGAAAGAGAGCAGAAGAAGGGGGGAGAAACAAAAAAGAGAAGGCAACCTTGAGAGCACTGATTGACTGTATTGACGGAACCAGAATGACGATGCGTACATTTACTATTTACAAGAACAAGCCAGGGGTGCGTTTCCCGAACTCACAGATGCTAACTAACATAGTTGGACCCATTGACTATGAATGGACAACCTATATAAGTTGCTAACTTACTTAGCAACTACGCTTTTGGGAAACGCACCCCAGGGCATCAGCCTGCAAGTGCTGTGACAGACATAGTCTTGTGAACCACAAGGAGCTCATATTCACGGTGCTAGTCACACTAAAACAAGCACAGAGCAGGAATGAGAGACGTACTTTTTAAATATTCCCTTTAAGGTACTGTCCCACTGTGCCGTTTAACAATTACGTTTGAAAAACGAAGGTGGACAGTGCCTGACAAAAGTCTTGTCGCATAAAGACATAGTAACTAAAAATAGCATATAACATTATTTCTAACCAATCAATTGTAATAATAAATGGTCATTTTAATGTCAAGGGCTTACACATTAATAATTTGGTGCAAAATGAAACCGTCAAAAAGGGTTCTGATGTTCACAGCCTGGCAAAGCCCATAACGTGTTTTTGCTGGGACAAAAGTCTTGTCGTCTCTTCAGATGATGCAACAAATCACAGATTAGAGTTTAACCTATGACAAATACTGTCCACATTCCCAGATGTGTATAGAAATAACCCCAGCGCACCAGACTTTCATATGAGGTGCGACTAGACCTCTGACAACATGCCAAAGATTCAACCACTGACCAAAGTGCTGATCATCAAGAGCCTGAAGACTGAGTCTGCTGCTGAGGTGGCAGACATCTTTAATGTATCCAAATGTCAAGTGGAGGGGATGAGAAGAAGATTTGAAGAAACTGGTGATGTTCGTGGCAAGTGCAGGTCAGACAGACCCCGGTATGACAACTGTTTGAAAGGACCGTTTGTTGCTTCAACTGTACAAAGCTAGCCCTTCTTCAACTACAGCAAAGCTACATTAGGAAATGTCACTAAAAATCCCGGTATCTACAAGAAGAGTTTGTCAAATTATCTCTCAGAGTGGTTTTTATGGCCGAATTAGTACACAGAAAACAAATAACCTGCATTGCATTTGCCAAGGCCCACAGCTTGCAGAAAGGATTGATACTGGAAAAGTGGCTGAAAGTTTATTTTTCTGATGAATCATCCATTGAACTGCATCCCAGTTGCCGTACAAGACCTGTTGGAACCCTCATGGACCCAAGATTCTCCCAGAAAACAATCATGTTTGGTGGAGGAAAAATCATGGTTTGTTGTTACAGCCAGTATGGGGGGGGTTGGGGGTGAGAAAGATCTGCAGCGTGGATGGCAACATCAACAGCCTAAAATATCAAGAAGTTCTTGCTGCCCAACTCATACTGCTGCTCTGTCTCCACATCACAGTTCCTGAAAGCGAAGAAGGTGAAGGTACTCCAGGATTGGCCAACCCAGTCACCTGACATGAACATTATTGAGCATTTCAGGGGTAAGATGAAGGAAGAGGCTTGGAAGATGAAACCATAGAATCTTGATTAACTTTTGGAGTCCTGTAAGACTGCTTTCTTTGCCATTCCAGATGATTTCATCATCAAGTTATTTCAGTCATTGCCAAGACGTATGGATACAGTCCTCCAAGCTCATGGGAGTCTACACAATATTAATTCTTTTTTCCAAGGCACCACGAATTTATGTTCTAATATTATGGTGGCATATTTGTATATTCAAAATAAAGTGTATGTATAATTTCCACATTTTTTTTCAATGCGACAAGACTTTTGTCCAAGCAAAATCTGACCTTTCTGTACTAATTAAATAATAAAACTCAATGAATGACACAAAACTCTATTTTGGTATATTTAAAGATAATCTAGAGGGCTTTGCCTTTCATATAAGCCATTTTTTGATTCCAATTGATCAACTACAAGTCAGGTTATTATTTGTTGCTCCTACAACTTGGATAAGTGACAAGACTTTTGTCAGGCACTGTACATTTATTGGACTCTTTTATTTGTTTTTCAGCTGGTTTACAGAGGTATCTAGACGTTTACAGACGGCGCTAGCCATTCCAAACTTTGGACATGTTCAAAATTTCTGACAGCCAGCTTTGGATAGCGATTGGCGGTTCTCAAATGAGTATGCTCATGTCAAGTTGGTTTTAGCATGGCTCCAACAGTCACTATCATTTTTTGTGTATATCTACACTTTTGAAACGCTATGCAGCCTGCATTTTTTTCTGGCATTTTTTAGCTAAGATCCTGCATTTATTAGTTACTTGGGAATCTGAGGTTGAATCCAGATCTCCTGTTTTTTTTTTTTTTTTTTTCTGCAGGCAGCATGAAGCCTGGTGGCTAATCGACTGGGACACATGAAATTGACGGTTCCAGCCCCAGAGTAGTCAAGTCAGATCAGAGCGCCTGTTGGCCCGAGGCCCTTAACCCCACATTGCTCCTGGGGGACCCTTGGGCCTGCTTAGTGCAATCAGCTGCATGTCACATTTTTGGATAAAAGTGTCAGTTATTTAATATGATGTTCACGGCATAGATTCTATCTGCACAGCTCTGCAGTGCTCTGTGTGTGACGCATGGCTCGAAATAGCACCATCCCCTGGGAGTCTCACTTAAGAGCAGCGTGTACAATTTGCTCTATGGAGTGTTGCTGTAACTCCGTGCATCTGGTAATTCTAAACGATGTAAGAAGGCAATGAGAAAAAAAAAAAACAGATTTTGCCGTCATCATATTGGCACATTGGCTTTTAAATGTGAGAGAATTTTTGGATATTAACCAGTCAGGTAATTAGTCCAATAATTACTACAGTGATAATGTTTTCATTGTAAAATATGCAATTTCTACTTTGCATGATGTCTTTACACTGCCAAACATGCAGGTTCTTCTAGACCATCTGAAAAGGAGTGTGTTAAAGGTAGAGTTGGTAATGTTAGAGAGCAAGCAAGATTTGAAAGTGGCACCTCCTCTAAGCTCCACCCGCTTCTCCCCCTCCCGTCGGTGCTCCATCCAAAGCCACACCCCCACAAACTTGAACGTGCATCTGACAGTCGGACTCAGCAGGGCAGAGGAGAGCCGACTCAGCCATTTCAGCACATTTTGGACATCAACCAAACTACCTCATGTCTCATTGACCTGTCAGTAAACTATATTATTATTGTAGCTTTCAAGCTAGCATGTTATGTTTAGCAATACTAACCTTATACGTTTTGTGTTGTATGAACTCTCAAATGTACGTCACGGATAAAAGCATCTGCTAAATTACACCATAACAATGTAACGTTTTTTTCTGTTACCATCACTGACAACTTTGACATTCGTGGCCGTGACGACATTTTTCTCGGCTGTCATGTAGGCAGAGCCCCTCCAGTTCTGTCAACCACCGCCAGTGCAACTGCATCGCGCAGCAGACAAGTTGTGCGTCTGGGTCGCTTGAGGAAATGCGCCCCACCGAATCGGATGGTTTATCCCCGTCAACTCCTCCACCACCGTACGTGGTTCATTCACCAGGCAATTCAATGCACAGCCCTCTAAAAAGCTGCTTTCATACCGGACGCAAAATGAATTTTTTGCATGACAGATTACATTCAAAGTCAATGCAAAGACGCGAATGTAGGCGCCTCCTGTCAGTTTACTGTGCGCTACGAAAGTAAACAGAAGCGGACAGACGTGTACACGTACACCGACTCCAGCATCATGGCAAAACATCACCAACAGTGAAGGCAAATAATTTCAAACCTCTGTCAGTGATGCATGGCACAATCATTTTCAGCCCTGAGGCTTCTCATGGGGAATACCACGATGCTTTCTTTCCAACAAGATCTAACATCCTGGCTATAGTCTTCAACAACCAAACTGACTAAAAGAATGTTTATGATTTACTAATTATGAAAAATATAAACCTCCTTGCTATATCTGTTCAGAGACTGTGTCCTTAATACGCAGACAGTCAGGTGGACAGTGAGCAACACAGGCAAGCCTTTGTTTATTCTAGCGACGATAACTGGCATGATCATTTGCAGATAACAAGAATTATGTGGCTACCTTGACAAAAAATAAATAAATGCACTGCAAGAGAATCTAAAAATACGATCAGTTCCCAGCCTGCATGTTCTTTGTTCGCTAACGTTAGTTAAATAAACAGCAGGATCGGTAAACTGGCATCAGTTGACGTTACCTTGTTTTTCAGGAGAAATTTTGGGGCAAAAGAGTGATTGCAAATCTGACGTCAGAGGTCAGCTACGATCACGATGGAGCTTTTCTTTGCCTGTTTAGCGGGGCGAGCCGTTACAAGTAACGCTGGATGTGGTATTTTTGGCTGCATTTTCTCTGCCATTGTACCCTTATGAACTTATTCCCCTGCTAACTTGGTATTTCTGCTGAGGAGTGCGCTGAATATTTCGGCAACGGTGAAACGTGATGAGTGTGCACGAGGGGCAGGAGGGAGGGACAGAGGGGGGCGTGGGCAAGACGAGACATGAAGGCATCTGATTGGTTCTTTCCACTCGGACCGAAAGGCAGGGATTGGTCAGAGTTTTTACAGTTTTTACAGTCCTGCAGCTGCCAGAGAGGTCAGATTCTTTTCGTTCCTTGTTCTGAATACATAATGTATTAACTACTCTCAGGATGGAAGGACCATTTCACCCAGTATAACAAAAAGTGTTTTTTTACAGGATTACCAACTATACCTTTAAGTGCCCCTGCACTTATTCAACATTTGACTTATTCAGTAATAAACCATTAATCTCATACACATCATAAAATCAGAGGTAGTAATGCATTTATGTTTTAGCCAGAATAGGCTCCCTGTAAGACTTTGACCTGACCTATCAAAACCTCTGAACCACTCCAAACATTCTCTCTATACTGAGCCCCAGAAGCTGTGCAAGTTAATACAAGACTGAGCATAGATTACGTTTGAGAGTAATTACTGTAAATATTATTTTTTATTGTAAGCACATGCAGAGTAACACTCATTTCTTCAAACATTTCTTTGTTTTACGATCACTTAGACTTGGTGACCATGCGAGTACATTAACTAACTTCCTAACTTGTGTTTTCATTGTTGCTCAGTATATTACAGTACGTCTTTTTGACAGAAAAAAAATTCATGCAGTTTTTAAGCATTTAAGCTATCTCTCCAGGGGTATCCCCTAGAACACTGAAGGAATGACAGAGTTCACCGATTCAAAGGAGTCATACCTTTTAGCAGAATAATTTGGGAATACTTATGTGTATTATCTTGCGTGTTCAAAAATTACCTGGCAATCCAAAAATGACACACACACACACACGCACACACAAACAAAAAACAATGTAATTATAGGGAAATTGAATACACCAACATGTGTGAAATACTTTATTAATGTTTTGATGGAAACAACCAAAATCATAACAATAGTTTTTTGATATTATTTTTGTGTATCAGTTTTGTTATTTGCTGCACATTACCTTCCCCTGCCCAGACTGAGGACTCTGTTGTGAGAAGTGCAGTCTATTATTTAAGTCCAGTAAGTATAGTTAACAGCTTGCAGTAGGCTCTCAGGCAGAAGTGCACCCTAACCCTAACAAAGCCAATCCACAAAGTTCAGCGCATGGACTAACAAGGCTTGGTCAGTATTGGGTAAGAGTGAAAACATGAGCAATTTAACTCCTTGAACAACCTGTCTGCCTCCTCCCATTCCCTGTCATCCATTTTCTCATCATCGCTATCTGATTCAGATGCTGAATTATAAACATCTACATCTGAGGCTTCATCATCTGATTCTGGGGAGTTAATACCTCTGTCTCAGTCACTCAAAGGCCCTGGCCTAGAAGATTCCTCAATGACCTCATCATCTGAAGATTCCGCCAGATTTTTTTGCTGAATTACCAAGCATGTCACCCAGTTGTCTTTTTCCTGTCTTTTGCTTATCTCCACAAATGATATTGAAATTAGTGTCATCTAACTTCAGAGCTGTACGTTTTGCCACGTGGATCTCTAAAGTGATGTCAACTATCTGGTCCCTCTCCTCTGGGGACCAAGACAGATCATTCATTTTTATCATCAGTAAATCTTCCATTGTTTCAGGCAGCAAGCAAAGCCTCTTGTCAGACAACATGCATGTCAATTGACCAAAGCCCTTCTCAACTATGCTGTTGCTTGGGTTGATGGTTAAGACGAGCTCAGTAAGCAAACAGATATTTGGGGAGCACTTTCATCTGTGGTTGAGGATTTTTTTTCCCCACAGCTCATTTGCAGAAACATTTGGATACAAACATCTCACAGTATTCTTCAAATGGGTCCACTCTTTACGAATCCTGGAGGGATCAAATTCAACAAATTGCAATGGCACAGAGAAATGATCAGCAAGTGTCCTCGGTGAAGCAAGTTCTTCCTCTGTGTCAATCCAATTTGCTGGATCAAACCAATGCATTGCTTCAAAAATGGGTTCTTTGAAGGACTTGAACTGCTCTTCTAGGCACCTGTTAGCATCACTGATGGCACTTTTCAATTTCTCAACCTTTCCGTTAGCACCTTCCATGAATTTCATTCTATCGAGATCAATACTGACATGTTCTCTATTCATGGGTAGTCACATTGCATGGTTCTTTTTCAAGAGCTTCCAGGTTACAACTACAGTAGGGTTTGTATGATCAACCACCATTCTACTGTTTCTAGTTTGTCAACCAGTAACCAAATCATGGGGTGGATTGACCTGAGCTGTATCCCCTAAACCATCTGGCATGTTAAGTTATCCCTGGCTTCTCAAGGCATGACAGATGTGAACACTCATGCAACCTAGCATTTGAACTCAACAGGTTCTCCAAAGAAAGAGGAATTTCATACACTGGTAATGAACCATTTTCCAGACCAAGTGAGAACACAGACAAGTCCTCAAATAACCCCTTAAAAAAAGGCAGCAGAGCAAAGACTTGAAATCCTTCAACTTTTTCTTCATGCCTGTGAGCATGCCACTCAAGTTCTGGTGGCTTTTGGAAGCTAATGCATTTTCAGTGGCCTTGGAAAAAACTGGCCAGTTGTACAAGAGACAGCCAAGACCGCGATGGATGTGGCTTATGAATCGAGTGCCCTATACTTTTGGGAAAGCGTAGGCATTGACATCATAAACACTCGCCATTTGCTTCAATTTTCTTTTTAGTTTATCAGATCTTTTCATGAGGGAGTACAGCCAAATCATGAAGATTTTGTGTTCAACAAACTCTTTATTTTTCTCAAGAGATTCTCTCAAAGCTCACTCAGATCGGTGGCTCACACAATGAATAGTGACAAGCCTCTGGTTAGCCTTGTGAGGAGGCCATTGTAAATTCCAGTGTTTGCACTGGTCCCGTCAGTTAGGAAGTAGGCAGGGGAACACCAGATCCAGGAACTGAAGTGTTTATTTAAACACAAAACACTAGGAGAAAATAGGCACACAGGCCAGAAATAAAACACTGTGCACATGCACTGAACAAATGGGAAAACTAAAGTACACTGCCCAAGGCAGGGGGAAACAGAAGTACACACTCCAAGAGTGGCTAAACTAGAAAAACAAAAACTGAACCTAACTGGACTGACGGACACACTGGGAGACTTAAACAAGGGGCAGACAAGACTCGGGAATCATACACAGGAAATACTCGGAAGGCACAAGGAGCTGAGATTTCACCATGCAGAGCAAGTCTAGCAAAGTTCCGTCTGATGCCTCCTCCCATCTCTGCCACATAAATAGACACGGAAGGAGGCGGGGACTCGGAACGCAATCTCAAATGGAAACAGAAACACCTGGGATTAATGAAACAATTACACGAGAACTGGGTTAACATAATGACTCGAGACAAGACGCTGAGACCATCAGTCAAACTGGACAGTTTAGATTAAGGTAATCTAAACGTGACGAGTAAAAAGCACCACGAGAGAAGCAAAAGAAAGCACAGCTTTAAACGTAGTTAATCAGGGAAAGCTTAGGCAGGAATTACAAAAGCTAGAAACGCTCGCACTCGCTAATGAGTTAATTAAGGTTAATACTGCGTGATTTAAATATTTACAGTCACCCTCAAATAAGTGCTGGTTAGTACGGTTAGTAATTATCCTATCAGAGAACACATTCACTCAGTTTAGCGAGACCCAGAATTAAGCACAGGTGGAAACAATGAGTGAAATACCACAGCCGAAACCGAAAGAGGAAACGTGATTGGACAACGAGACGCAGGCATGCTGAAGGCTGTCACGCGACATCTCTGGAGATTGGCAGAGAGGGAATCGATCATCAGACGGCAGAATGAAAGCTGAAAAATAAAACGAAAGTAAGCACAAGCACAAATAAGCACAAGACAATACACATGAAGCAGAACCATAACACCGTCACAGGTAGCCGACACCTTCAGATTGGCGTACTTGTTGTCAATCACTTTGAGCTTTATCAAAAACACATCATTGAAACAAGTTTTTAAATTCTCTGCATTGGCGTCCCCATATGCATCAGTCTTGCACTGATTCAGACAGTGGTACACTGGAACGCCATTTCAAACCAGTCTTATCAAAACAAGTTCTTTCAAGTTCTTTGCCCAGTTTTGAGGGCTTGTGATCCATCTGTAAGAACTGAAAAGCAGTGAGAACTGCATATAAGGATAGCAAATTTTTCAGCAATTTCTTGGACATATTCACGTGCTTGGTTTGAACCCCTATTACCACTAATGAGCCAAACTACATTGCACTTCTGCACTTTAACAGGAGTTTCGAAAGTGTTCAGAGGTAAACCAACCATGCCAAGCAATTATGCTGTCCTGAGCAATTTACAATGAACATCATTCCCAAGCTTATGCAGATAGCCATCAATTTTTGGTTGCTTTTGTTTGGCAACAGTTACCCCTACTGCTCCTGCTTCGGATTCCGAGTTCCCCTGACTGCAGGTACTGACAGTGACGTCAGAACATAACACCTCCATTTCCAAGCCATCTTGTGACCTGTTCCAGCAAGGTGGAACAGGTTATCAAGTTCGAATCTGTCACATACTGGTCAATTTCAGACTCCTTCACCTTTCCCCTCATGCAGAAGGTCGCCCTTATCTGCTGGATGTGTTTTGCACAAATCTGGCAACAGGCCATAAATGTAGACCTATAAAATATAAATCATGTATAATCATAAACTTGTCCACGTAAAAGGTAATTTTAGGAGGTGTGTGAAAATACTCAATGCTAATTGGCTAAATTCAGGGGTATGTTCAGGAAACATCATAACTATGTCGCCAGGACCAGGAATATGTATAATAAATAGTCAGGGTTTATCACTAGGCCTAAACGAGCTAGAAATCCATAGTTTTCCAAGTTAACTCTGGCCATAACTGGAAGTATCATCAAAAAAGCTGAAAAATGTTGGGATTCATACCACAATACGTATAATTTATAGGGCTGACCCCATTTATTTGGCTGATCGATTGTTTAGTTGATGGGTAGTTGGTTGATCGGGATTTATTTGTTGTGCAATCGCAAATAACATTTTGCAGATGACATATCCATAGAATAACACATTCACAATCTGATGGCTATGGTAGTGATGGTGCTTTACCTAATCCATGCCTGTGTTCTGTTTAAATAAATTATATTTGGCTTTTAAGGTGATATTAATGTTGTGCATAATCAATCTAAATCAATTAAAGTAATATATTATGGTAATTTTTAAAGTCTGTGAATCAATCGTGTAAAACCTCGTTTCATTCCTTCATTATAGGGAGTTCCCAATAACGTAGGTTAATGAACAGGGCCACTCCCAATGCGCCTTCCTATTCGTCCTTACCCCTATATATACCTCCTACATTCCCACAATCCCCGCCCGTCTCGTTTCTACGTCCCTCCCACCCTTCCCCTCTCCAAGACGGAAGCAAGAAACAGCCACCACCTGGGACCCCGGGGGGCTTGGGAGCCACACGGACTCCGACAAGAGATGCGAGCCCCACCCTGAGTCTCGCCACCCGGGGGGCGCCCAACCTCCGCACAATCACAGACCAAGTCCAACACCACACCCGCCCCAATCTCCTATCCGCAATCCCACCCAATACTCTCCTCTGCTTTGGGAGTGGTCCAGAATTCATTAATTCCTTAGGCACGCAAATGTGCAGTGTAATTGAAGCTTAAGATCTGCCCTGACTACAGTTAAGATTAGGGATAGAGGCATACTTAAGTTGCTCACTTTGGCCTTGGAACATAATGTTAAAGACAAAAATCTGAAGCTTGGCAGCATTTTGTTTAAGTCGCAGATTATCAAAAAACTGGAATGAATTTGAAGCAACCTTTTGCTTACCCTGCTCAACAACGACCGCGTACCACTCAAACGGTGAATCAGCCTACTCTGTATTCTCTCTGCGCAGCATACACATGCTCTATCTGCTTCATAGGTGAACATTACGATTGAGTTGTTTTATGTCAGCAAATGGTAATGCAAACCAATAGTTAGTTACGCAACTTAATTTGAAACTGAATTAAAAGGTGCATTTCCACAACATCATCAGCAGTACAATACTGCAACTTGCAGGTTTAAGCGCGAACATAGCCTGCCAATACCTCTGAAAAAGAGAGCGCTGTATCTGATGCGTTTGTCTCCAAAGTCAGTCTGACTATCTTAAACCATAAGAAAACTAACCTAATAAAACTGGTCTTTTTTTTTGCTTATTTCGATACTTAGCGAAATGGAATTACACCATATGAAACCTAATGTCGCAGATCATTCATCAGGCATATATGGTATTTTTTGCACAGCACTTTTCAACATTAGGTTATGGCTGAGTTGGGTTCGTTTTTACTGAACGCTGTTTCTATTCACCCCGCATTACAGTTTGCAAGTTGATATTTAAGCCATTATATGTGAATTTGCTTTATCCTATTTATTTCTTCAGTACTTTCTTAGATTATTCATTTAGTTATTAATAATATATAAATAATATTTTGTTCGACTCAAAGTGAACCTCTTCTAGTTTATTTGACATTCCAGTTCCAATTAATGAGGAAAAACAAGGTATCCATTGCAGTTGTCTGTTGGAATTGTTGTCATTTCCAGCACTCCGTGATAACATTCATTCCCAAGACTGCCTTGTCACTTCCCAAGCACTGATCTTCCACAATAATCACCTCTTTCTTTGGAATGTTCACTCCTCCTACCTTAAAATCCATCACCGCATAGCCGATGTAAGGGATCTGCAGTCCGTTAGCTGCCTTCAGAGTCAACCAGTTGGATTCATCCACCGTGTTGAGGAGTGTCGCCTGCAGCTGGCTCTTAAAAAGGGTTTCGCTGAAAAGGTTTACTTGGGAACCGATATCGTCGGCCGACCTTTAACTAGATCTATCTGCCTTTTTTGTGCTTTCGAGGAAATTGCGATTAAAGATTTGGTATTAAAAATATTCCCTTCGGGTTTTTCCGAATTAAAAGATTTTTTGCCCTAAACAATTAGAATACGACGAGACTAAACTGGGCTAATTTACATACCCCTATTCGTCTGGCAACATTGAATTCTGGGTACCCAATTTGCAGATAGAGCATTGTAACTTAAAAATTCATCAAATTCCAGTGTTATGTTAGTATATCTGCAGATTACAGGTTTTAAAAAATATGTAAATGAATTAATAGTCTCTTAAAACTGCATTTTAAAGAAACCTCAATGTTTATTAACTGATAATACGTATGAAACAACTTTTAAACACTGTCACTGTAAAAAAAGGAATACAAGATTAACACTTTTTAGGCCTTTTTCAACATGACCTAATAATGAGAGAGAAACATTCACATGTGATTGATCTCACATCACGGAAATATGAACATTATAACTGTGAACAACTTAAAGTATTTAAACAATGTCATTTTTTGACTCTGCCAATTTCTCTGATTGATCGAAGCCTTTGGGTCATTATTCTTCACTTTGATCTGCATAGAAAAGGTAACCTTGAACTCAATTTACATGATTAACTTGACAAAACATAATTTTTCAGCGAATCATTTAAGTTTCAGCAAATAACACTCGAAGCACTCACTTAAATGAGGAAATGCAGCAATTTCTCCCAACTCAGCTTCAGTAAATTTCTTCTGGCAGCTATTTTGTCTCTGAGGCCTGAAGTCACCTGATGCGATCCCTCTAATATTATTGGTTAATTGCTGATAGACTGACTTAAAACTTGGTGAAGCGCCAAATTTGAAAATATACCCTTCTAATATTGACTTTCGACATAAACTGAGTGCATATGTAAGCAGGGTCATAACCTAAAATAGACCTTGTACTTAAAAATCATTATGACAGACTATCTCAAATATTCACAAAAATGCAGACAGACCAAGTTAATTCTCAGCCGACGATATCGAAAAGACACTTAACAGTTTTACCATTAATTTCTATTTCCACACCAGGACAAGCACCTACGAAAGCAGATTTTGACGATGGGCTTCCGTCTGTCTCATTCACCCGCGTCAGCTCTTCCCCGGTGAAGGGGGTCACTAAAAACCCTTCTGCTGTCTTCGTTTTGGGCAATATCTTTGCACATGGAGTAGATAAAAATGTCACAGGGCTTAAAAAGCTAATCAAATGATCCCAGGAACCAGAGCCAAACAGAATGCAAGTTCCTTAAAAGCAATTTATTCAACCTACCCATGAAAATGTCACTTTTAAACACAGAAGCATAAAAAAGGCGCGTTACAAAAATATTCTACTCATGCAGACGTCTTAATAATACTTAATATGCAATTGAATAGTTAGGAGCACAGTAATGTTAAAAAGTGGGAAGGAAAAACTAAAAAACAATGTCCATGCAGCTCTTACAAAGTTGGCGCAGTCTTTTCCGGCAGGGGCCGATGATTTCCGGAAGAGCATAGTTCCTGGGCTTTACTGCGGCAGGGGGCACGGCCAATCACGCGTTGCAGGAGTTCCCTGGTGTCCGGGGGCGTGGCTGAGGATGACACGGTAGTGGCAGAGCTGGGGATTCCGGAGGCGATGGAGGCGATCCAATCACTGGCGACGTCACTCTTTCTCTTTCACGTCCAGCAGAATGGGGGACCCGGCTGTGGAAAGTCACTCTCCGCTCTAGAAAGGAATTACACGTTCCTCAGCCAAACAGCTACTCAGAGGCGGAGCATCGTAAACGCAAGATTGGATTAAAAACAAAATCATGTCTCTTTACAGAATACTTGCGTGCGTTGTATATGTCGGTTCGTTGGCGTGGTCAGTTGTTTTTCCACTAGCCAGGGAGCATCCGTGGAAGGGAGGGATTACGTCCAGACAGGAAAGGCTCTGATGGTGAGTCTCTAGTCTCTTTTATAGTGCAGTAAGTTCATAGTTAAGCTGATTGGTAGGTGTGGTAGCCACTCAGTCAATAGGGGACACGTGCAACAGTTTGCTTCCTCCATTCTTGCGGTAGGTTATCCGTGCAAACATAATTGATAAACACACGTGCTAAAAATAAACGCCACATAACTAACAATGCACACAGATTAGCTCTACAATATTAAATCAAAGAAATCACACCATATATTCAGTGTACATGCAATTACAGGAGAACCATACTACCTTGAAAAACAAACTAACATGCAGTCACCCCATCTGACATTTTTACTCGTAAAATCTGATGTCTCGCCCCCCCGGCCCCCTTCCCTGCCTAACCCACCGGATGGACGGACAGACAGACAGGCACAGACTAAAAGGCACCACTGCAGGACCTGAGTAGTAAGTATGCAAAGTTTTGTTAAGATTATGCAAACGGGTTTGGAGTAATGCTCCGGACAAAACTTGATTACATCTGGACGGACAAACAAACAGACGGACAGACAGGCACATACCAAAAGGCAGCACTTCAGGACCTGAGTTGTAAGCGGGCAAATATTCGTTAAGATCATGCAAATGGTTTTAGATTTACGCTCCGGAAACGAAGTGGGAACGCCGACGGGAACGGGAACCGAGCCTAAAACAATGTCTCCCCTCTGCCTCCGGGAAGGGGGGAGACATAACTCTCTGATTCAACTCAATTTGTTATTTAACATTATTTCCATTTTGTGTCTATTTGAGCGACACTATTGGAGTCCATGAGAATTTTTGATTTCATGATTGTTACAGCTAACAATCAAATGATATTGGGACTGAAATTCTCTTTTGCAGAAATGAGATGAACTAGGTCTATTAAATAAAACATAACATATGAAGTGGAATGAACGTATTCAACCTCCACCAATATCGAATAAAATCAGTACTTTTCCGGCTTACCTTGATATTAAGGTACCCAGAGAAACATTCGGATGTGTAAAAACGTGAACTGTACATCCAGTCAAGAAAATTCATAGTTTAATTTCTCTTGCTGCTATAGCTTCGTGGTAATAGTACGTAACGGCGGCAGCAAATGGCAACACATTCCAGGTTGCTAGGGCACGCGCAACATATGCATTGGTGATAAAATTCAATCTACAGTGCCTGACAAAAGTCTTGTCACTTATCCAAGTTGTAGGAACAACAAATAATAACCTGACTTGTAGTTGATCAATTGGAATCAAAAAATGGCTTATATGAAAGGCAAAGCCCTCTAGATTATGCGAAATATACCAAAATGGTTTTGTGTCATTCATTTAGTTTTATTATTTAATTAGTACAGAAAGGTCAGATTTTGCTTGGACAAAAGTCTTGTCGCATTGAAAAAAAAATGTGGAAATTATACATACGCTTTATTTTGAATACACAAATATGCCACCATAATATTAAAACATAAATTCATGGTGCCTTGGAAAAAAGAATTAATATTGTGTTGACTCCCATGAGCTTGGAGGACTGTATCCATACGTCTTGGCAATGACTGAAATAACTTGATGATGAAATCATCTGGAATGGCAAAGAAAGCAGTCTTACAGGACTCCCAGTGTTCATCAAGATTCTATGGTTTCATCTTCCAAGCCTCCTCCTTCATCTTACCCCTGAAATGCTCAATAATGTTCATGTCAGGTGACTGGGTTGGCCAATCCTGGAGTACCTTCACCTTCTTCGCTTTCAGGAACTGTGATGTGGAGACAGAAGTATGAGAAGGAGCAGCAGTATGAGTCGGGCAGCAAGAACTTCTTGATATTTCAGGCTGTTGATGTTGCCATCCACGCTGCAGATCTTTCTCACCCCCCCATACTGGCTGTAACAACAAACCATGATTTTTCCTCCACCAAACATGATTGTTTTCTGGGAGAATCTTGGGTCCATGAGGGTTCCAACAGGTCTTGTACGGCGACTGGGATGCAGTTCAATGGATGATTCATCAGAAAAATAAACTTTCAGCCACTTTTCCAGTATCAATCCTTTCTGCAAGCTGTGGGCCTTGACAAATGCAATGCAGGTTATTTGTTTTCTGTTTAATGCAGGCTTCTGTGTACTAATTCGGCCATGAAAACCACTTTGAGAGAGAATTTGACAAACTCTTCTTGTAGATACCGGGATTTTTGGTTTTACATTTCCTAATGTAGCTTTGCTATAGTTGAAGAAAGGCTAGCCTTGTACAGTTGAGGAAACAAACGGTCCTTTCAAACAGTTGTCATACCGGGGTCTGTCTGACCTGCACTTGCCACGAACATCACCAGTTTCTTCAAATATTTTTCTTATCCCCTCCACTTGACATTTGGATACATTAAAGATGTCTGCCACCTCAGCAGCAGACTCAGTCTTCAGGCTCTTGATGATCAGCACTTTGGTCTGTGGTTGAATCTTTGGCATGTTGTCAGAGGTCTAGTCGCACCTCATATGAAAGTCTGGTTTATTTCTATACACATCTGGGAATGTGTTAATTACAGTATTTGTCATAGGTTAAACTCTAATCTGTGATTTGTTGCATCATCTGAAGAGACGACAAGACTTTTGTCCCAGCAAAAACACATTATGGGCTTTGCCAGGCTGTGAACATCAGAACCCTTTTTGACGGTTTCATTTTGCACCAAATTATTAATGCGAAAGCCCTTGACATTAAAATGGACCATTTATTGTAACAATTGATTGGTTAGAAATGAAGTTATATGCTATTTTTAGTTACTATGTCTTTATGCGACAAGACTTTTGTCAGGCACTGTAAACCCCCTTCTCACTTAAGTCGAGCATTGGTCAGATCAAACATTTAAACTCGCCTTCAGTAAGATGTGCCGTAATTAGTTGTGCATTGTATTCTGGTTAAAGGGAAATTCCGCCTTTACTTAGAAATTCAGTGTTGGATAAAAAAAAAAATGTTACTGTGATCCCTTTTTAAGGAACAATTCAGTGGATTAAATTATAATATATTAATGTGATACAGTACAACCCCATTTCCAAAAAAGTTGTTAAGCTGTATAAAATGTAAATAAAAATAGAATGCAATGATTTGCTAATCACTTAAACCCTTTATATAATTGGAAATGGTACAAAGACAGAATATCAAAAACTTCTCGATATATATTGGCGCACCCTTTTAAAATTGTTCCGGCTAATAAAAAGTGAGGTACGCCATTTGTAGAATGATAAATCAAAATGAGGTGTTGCATTTACCAATTAACATTCTATCATATTGTACACAAGTGTTTGCATTATTTTATGTTAATTGCACCTCTGTCAGCAATATTATGCACTGACCTATCAGTATGCATTTCTTGAAGTGCTAAATAAACTGAAATGAAACATTCAAAGGGTTCTTAATTTATTTATCAAATCTAACCATGCTCTTTAGCTGGATTGAAGTTGAAGTGTATTTGTGTATACATATGCTACTTCTGTGAAATGCATTAGTAATTTTTTTCATTACTGTTGAAGATTTGCATTGGCATATTTTTGATAAAATGCAATTTGGGTTACAACTTCTTTGGTTGGAATGCATTTTTAGAGACAGAAATAAATTTTTGCATGGCTTCAAATGCATCCTCAAAATGTATTCGAGAGATCTCATGCTTTCTAAATGTACTGTATTTTATATGCATTGTAACCAAAATAAATATATTTCAAATATATTTCCTTTCCATATGGGCTGCACTGGTCATAAATGAGCAAAGACACTTGCGACACACTTGGCCAGGAATGAGCCTGAAATATCTTGTCATTGCACTTTCTGTAATGAAATATAAGTGAAAACAAATTTAGAAATTACTGCTTTCTGTTTTTCTGAGCATTTTCCAGATCATCAGAACTTTTTCAGAGTTAGAGATGCAGCTTTTCTTTTTGGAGCAACTGTGATCGTCAATTCAGGTGATTTGTAGGAATAAATCTGGAGATTTTCAGGCAAATTATTATTTTTTTGTTTGCTGGATGGATTCCTCAACATGGAACCAAACTCTGCGAATATTAATTTGTAAAGATTTGCTTTATTACTGAAACACATTTGATTATAATTCTACCTGTGGGATTTCTTTGTTTCTGGTGCTTGGCTTGGATTTAATGGAAGGAACTCTGATCAAAGGAACTTTTGGCACATTGCTTCAAATAGGGACATGGTTGAAATTGTGTTTGATTGTACAATGCTGCTTTGATGCTGCAAGTCCTCAGTAAAAAAAAGGAAAAGAGCAAGAATAAGGAGTCTTTCCAATCAGATATGGGGGCGATTATTATTCATGCTACTTCTGGACTGCAAATAAATGCTTCACTTCAAATAAGCACGCAAACGTTCGAAAACAACTGATCTTGACAGCCCCTAAGGTTTAAATTTATGATGGTCTGCCATCACAAATAAATATCTACAACTGCAGAGAGATAACGTTTGCTGAGATAATGAAATGACTGATCTGCGTCTCGTGCTTCCAAACAGATTTGCTTTCTATCAATAACCTAATAATGGTGTCCAGATAAGCAAAAAATGTGTGGCCATTATGCTATCTGTTATGTAGCCTGATATTTACCATCCAATTTTATTTATGAATCCGATCAACTGTGAGGGATAATCTAGCCTAATCACTTACATTCTTTTGTTTTTTTTCCCCCTGCTAATGCTCACTAGCAACTTTGTTTGTCTTTAGCTGCAAAATCAACCCTTTAGTGATAGTGACCCTGATTTTCTGTGCTAAACTAAACCGTTAACACAAAGAGCTGAGCCCTTGAACAGTACTGGTGAGTCAGTCGTGAACAATTAGTTCCTTTAGAAAGAATCCTTTTGGTGAACCAGAGGAACTGACTCACTTCTACATTAAGATTTTTTCCTTTTGCTCAACTATCCGTGAAAACAGTCAGGCACTTTTTTTTTCCAGAAACTGCCACTACACCTCATATTTGTCAATTAAGTTGCGCCAAGTCATTAAAAATATGCTACTTGCCAATAGCTAACCACAACATATGCCCTGGCGTCCTTTAGCTGTCACCGTGTGTCCAAAGTGGGCTGGACATGTACATTAGTTTGGTGAATGATTCCAAGAAACTGGAACAGGACATGCGCAACAGTTTGTTGAACGACTCCATGGAACAAATTCAAGGAACTAGACTTCTTGCTACCCAGTTCCAGCTCAGTGAACAAGTCCGTGAAGGACCTGGTTATAATTGAATTACTGCAGCGCTTCGTCTCTCTTAGAATGTCTTTGTATTGCAATGGCAACTGTGCCTAAAATGTTTTGCATTACATCCTGCATTAAACTATTTTTGGCGATAGTTTTGACAAAGAGCGAAGTCCCAAAAAACAGAACAATTTCATTTTTACGGAAATGGGGATATATAAATAGGTTTTTCAACATGATAATTTAGCCTCGTGTACTTTATTTGAAGAATTTATGGTCTTGACTACTTTTAAAGTAAATTTTGGCAGGATTCATTGGTTTTTGGCAATGCAGTAGACAAAGTAAGGTTGAAAAACAGGATATTTTTAACATAAATGCGTAAAAAAATTGCAGAGGTTTTTATACACTTAAAATAATAATACAAAATATGATTTGTGATGCCCCAGGTATTTTTTTTTTCATGGTAATATACTTCTTGAGCTTTCTTTTAGTGAAAAAAATAATCCATTTATCCTTATCCATTCCGGAAATATGGCCTTGGCAATATGGGGTAACTTTGCACAAAATGGAAATTTTCAGAGGCACCAACTTTTAAAGACTCCTGTACAAGTGCAATGTAATAATAGTGATATCCTATTGGCATTTTTCACTTGTGCTAAGCCTCCTCTCTCAGACTGAACGATTAGCAATTAATGATAGGGGGTTCACATGTAATTACTTTTTTATCTGTTTTATGCATGCAAGTAAAACACCAATGGAACTCGTCATCCATGGCGACAGATCTCCCATGAACCCTTGCACTTCCACGCGCAACAGACTTTTATTTTGCAAAATTCACATTAGCTGTGTTTACTGAAACGTGAACTGAACCACAACACTGGTGTCAATCAAGGGAGAATTACATGGTCTATCAACACTTATGACCAGATTTTCTAAACATCTTCGCCTTTTACTTTTATAACAATATAGTTATAGAGAAAGTTAATATACCAGCATGTGTGTAATACTTTATTAATGTTTTGAAGGAAACAACCTAAATTATTACAATCAATCAATTGAAAATGAATTTCAGCAGAATCAAGGATTCCTGATAATTGGCAACTTGCAAAAAGAGGTAGTGGTGTACTCAAGGATTGAATGAAAGAACCACACCTATGCTCAAAGAATTCCTTGTGAAAAAACCAAAATACCATAGGACAACAATGATGTATATATACATATCACAACATTGATATATCAACCACATACAGTGCCTGACAAAAGTCTTGTCGCATAAGGACATAGTAACTAAAAATAGCATATAACTTTATTTCTAACCAATCAATTGTTACAATAAATGGTCCATTTTAATGTCAAGGGCTTTCACATTAATAATTTGGTGCAAAATGAAACCGTCAAAAAGTGTTCTGATGTTCACAGCTTGGCTAAGCCCATAACATCTGTTTTTGCTGGGACAAAAGTCATGTCGTCTCTTCAGATGATGCAACAAATTGCAGATTAGAGTTTAACCTATGACAAATACTGTAATTAACACATTCCCAGATGTGTATAGAAATAACCCCAGCACACCAGACTTTCATATGAGGTGCGACTAGACCTCTGACAACATACCAAAGATTCAACCACTGACCAAAGTGCTGATCATCAAGAGCCTGAAGACTGAGTCTGCTGCTGAGGTGGCAGACATCTTTAATGCATCCAAATGTCAAGTGGAGGGGATGAGAAGAAGATTTGAAGAAACTGGTGACGTTCATGGCAAGCGCAGGTCAGACAGACCCCGGTATGACAACTGTTTGAAAGGACCGTTTGTTGCTTCAACTGTACAAGGCTAGCCCTTCTTCAACTACAGCGAAGCTACATGAGGAAATGTCACCAAAAATCCCGGTATCTACAAGAAGAGTTTGTCAAATTCTCTCTAAAAGTGGTTTTCATAGCCAAATTAGTGCACAGAAGTCTGCATTAAACAGAAAACAAAAAACCTGCATTGCATTTGCCAAGGCCCACAGCTCGCAGAAAGGATTGATACTGGAAAAGTGGCTGAAAGTTTATTTTTCTGGTGAATCATCCATTGAATTGCATCCCAGTCGCCCTACAAGACCTGTTGGAACCCTCATGGACCCAAGATTCTCCCAGAAAACAATCATGTTTGGTGGAGGAAAAATCATGGTTTGTTGTTACATCCAGCATGGGGGTGTGAGAAAGATCTGCAGAGTGGATGGCAACATCAACAGCCTGAAATATCAAGAAGTTCTTGCTGCCCTACTTATACTGCTGCTCCTTCTCATTCTTCTGCCTCCATGTCACAGTTCCTGAAAGCGAAGAAGGTGAAGGTACTCCAGGATTGGCCAACCCAGTCACCTGAAATGAACATTATTGAGCATTTCAGGGGTAAGATGAAGGAGGAGGCTTGGAAGATGAAACCATAGAATCTTGATGAACTCTGGGAGTCCTGCAAGACTGCTTTCTATGCCATTCCAGATGATTTCATCATCAAGTTATCTCAGTCATTGCCAAGACGTATGGATGCAGTCCTCCAAGCTCATGGGAGTCATACGCAATATTAATTCTTTTTTCCAAGGCACCATGGCTTTATGTTCTGATATTATAGTGGCATATTTGTGTATTCAAAATAAAGTGTATGTATAATTTCCACATTTTTTTTCAATGCGACAAGACTTTTGTCCAAGCAAAATCTGACCTTTCTGTACAAATTAAATTATAAAACTCAATGAATGACACAAAACTCTATTTTGGTATATTTCGCATAATCTAGAGGGCTTTGCCTTTCATATAAGCCATTTTTGATTCCAATTGATCAACTACAAGTCAGGTTATTATTTGTTGTTCCTACAACTTGGATAAGTGACAAGTCTTTTGTCAGGCACTGTATTACATTTGAAAGTAACAATGTCAAATCCAATTTAATAATTCAGAAAAAAGGATTATAATCAATTTGCTCATTTAAACCTGGGTATACCATTGCATCCAATCTAAAAATCCAAAAAGTCTCCCTTTGAAGAAGTCTACAAAAAACGATTGCCATCTCTAGTGGATGTATTTACTAATTCCAAACCCTCAACCTTCAATAAAGATTCATTACCATCATGTGCCTCTTTAAAATGTTTAGCCATTGGATAATTTACATTTCTGGTTCTAATCACATATTTGTGTTCAGAGAGCCTATCCTTTAAACGTCTCTTAGTACGTCCTACATGAAAACAACCACAGGGGCATGTAAGACGATAAACAACATCAGTGGAATTAAAATTAATAAAATTTCTCTGAAAATACTTTGTTCCCATTTTTAAATCAATGAATGTTTTAGATTGAATGACATTTGAGCAGTAATTACAGGTGTTTCCAAGACACTTAAAAGTACCCGAAGGTGTCTTCAGCCATGTATCCTTTCCACGCCCTGGCAAGTAACTCTGTGCCAATTTGTCCTTAATAGTAGGAGCTCGTTTATAGGATATAATTGGTGGCTCAGAAAAAAGAGCTCTCAATTTGGGATCACTTTTCAGAATATCTCAATTAGAACAAATTATATCTTTGATTTTGGAAGATTTAGTACTATAACGAGTTACAAAAAATAAATTTGATGATCGCCTCTCTCGTCTATGGCGATTATCCAATAAATCGCTAAGATTCACTTGTCGGACTTTTTCAAGAGCTGTGGAAATAACATATGGCCGATAAGACCTTTTTTGAAGTCATTAAGATAAAACTTCTGCCTGTTTCTCAAAGTCAGAACTGGAATCACAGATTCTTCTAATTCTTTGAAACTGTCCATATGGAATATTCCTTTTTAGATGTGGAGGATGAAACGAGTGATAATGAAGAAGATGTAAGCCACGATAGAATCCGGAGAGAACGGAAACCCGAGGACTTTTGCAGACGTATGATGCTGATCAACTTATCTTAATGGCCCCTGTATCCTGGCTGAGAAACTTCTAGGCCAGGAAATGTAGGTGGAAGCAGCAATGAAAGACAGAACAGTGTGTTGTGTTATGAATGCAGGACCCTGACCAACAGACCCGTATTGTCCCAAAAGCCCCAGCCCCTAGCAGTGACCTTCCTAAGGCATGGGAGCAGACTAAATTAGGGTCTGTCTGGCGCCAACTTAATTTGCCAATCGAATTTGCCGCAGATGGAGCGGCCACCTGCCGCGGAGTTCATGAACTATCTCTGAGGTAATGGTTGGCGTTAAATGTCTTGCAAACCCCCAGAAAACAGCCGGCCATAAACTTTTGGCCTGCACTGCCCATGCTGGACAACGCCACAGTGCCATCAACTGGACTTTGACAGGACTGCGCCAGTAACCGTAAATTGCATTGCTGCCTATGTAGAAATGTCCAAAGACTTTTTATTTTCTGATTTAAAATAATCATTTCACCCACAATGTTACCAGAATAATGTGTATTTCTGTTATATTGGATGATAAGAGCTGATTAATAGCATTAATGCGGATTATCCTTGTAATTCTGTAGGGTATGGACGTTTCATGGCCAACTCTAATGCAAGCAGGTCATGTTTGGTATCATTTTGCTCCACTAAATTTCAAGAGTCGCATGGGGCGTATTTTAAAGGAATTAAAATTGTACCATACCCTCATTCAATAACTTTAAGAAAAAATATACTTCAGTTTTCTTTGTGGTAATGTCCCCTCCCAAAGATTCTCTGGAGAGGGGGGAGATTTCCTGTCCCTAATTACCCAAATGACCTATGACCCCGCCATAAGACGCAGCCTGGATTTTGGGCATAAAAGGGGGAGAAACAAAGAAGTCAGGGAAGCTTGTATTCATCCTTCCCTCATATACTTTGTGTGTATGTGTAGTTTTGGGCTGCGCCAGGTATGAATTGACTTCTTCTTTTTATCGTTTCTGTAACGATGTAATAGGTTCTGGTGATTTAAACTTGTGGCTGCCTGGCGAAATAAATTGATAATTGCATTCTGTGGTGAGATTCTGATTCGGACTAACCTATTCCTTCCTAGCTCAGAAGCTTCCTCTCCTTCTTGGGTAACGTAGGACTGTAATTGCGATGCCTGATCAACACGCTTGGTCTGCGTTATTAGTGGATTTTCCACACTGTGATTGGTCTTATTATGATTAGGCTTCGAGGAGATTCCGTTATACCGAGTCGGCTTGGTCCCTGAACGGAAATCTTTCAAACACGAAGTCCCTGAACTGACAATGTCACACTTCGGAGTTACTCGCTTTGGGCCCCAGTAATCCCTAGTCATAGCTATTTCCTATGTCAAATTACTGCGCATAATAATACCGCCAGCCTCTGAGTTAATCCACCGAAGTGGGTTGTACAGATGCTTCTGGTCCGGAAGAGTGAGGTATAGACCAGTTACGAGTCCGATGCACAACGGAGCTCTAAATTAAGTAATAAATTAATCAATTTGAGTCAGATTAATTTTGTGCAAGACGCATAATTCAATCGTACCCAAAAGGGTTTATAACTAAACTTGTATCCTAAATTTGATATGGAGTCAGGAGCCTTGTAACCGCCAAGATATTAAAGCTGCAGCATCAGCTGGGACACGCCCCAGGCCAGCTGAGAGCGGACCGTGACGGACGTCATCACGTTTGATCTGGGGCCATGGCCTCGTGCTGACACTGTAGCCAGACCCCATTATTATAATGGAGACCGGTAAGCCTTTACTTTCCTTTGCAGTTTAGGCAAACACGCTGAGACCTTCCGCCTCATCTAGGACCCTCCTTGGCCTAGACGCACGGTGTTTACAAAGAGAATTACGATCAGTTTGTTTATGAAATACATTCGTGTGTAAAACATTATCATCACCCTTATAAATGGTAAGATCCAAAAAAATTATTCTCTCCTTGGAAAATTCCATATTTAGTCTAATATTCTCATTGGTTCAATTAAATGTAATGGGGGAAAAAAAGCGCCACTAGATGGCAGTATTGACTTTTTTTTTTTTTTTTTGTTAAGCCCAGTCTGGAACTAGGTTGGGCATGTCCTGGGCATGCCTCAGAGGGGGCTGGACAAGAGTATATAAGGAGAAAAATTGAGAGAGGGGGAGTAGTTGGAGAAATTGCAAGGAGCAATTGTGGAAGGATACATTTGACCTGATCTGTCACTCTTTTCAAGACCTGTGAAGCTTTTTGTGGATTTTTGCCTGTGTTGGAGCATTTTCCTGTCCCAGGACATCGCAACATAGCAGCCCATCTCAATTACCAAGGGACTGTAACTATCTTTTTTTTTTTTTTATTTCAATCTTGGTCAGTAGGGTAGAGTGTAGATTAATTCTAAGTGTTTGTTTAATTAAATCTGTTGAAGTTTAAGAATTTTGTCTGTCATCCCTTGCTGTCCGTGACGCCATAACAAATTGGGGCCATAACATTAAGTAGTCAAAAAAGGATCGTAATTCAATTTGATTCCCGAGAAATATAAATGAATGTCATCAATAAACCGACAGTAAAATTTGATTTTGTCAAAATAGATATTTTTTTGAGGATTGTAAATAAATTTTTCCTCCCAAAGCCCAGGAATAGGCATGTATATTCAGGATCAAAACTGGCTCCCATACTAGTACCTTTACATTGTTTAAACACCTTATCTTGAAATAGAAACACATTGTTATTGAGAACCCACTCCAAGAGTTCCAAAAGGAAATCAGTGGGGGCAGAGTGTCTTCCCTACGAGATAAATAATCTTTGCTCGCACGAATGCCCTCTGAATGAACAATATGGGTGTATAAAGATTCTACATCGAGAGTAGCTAAATAATTATCCTCAATATTAATTTTTAACAACTTTTTTAAAAGGTGTCGTATCCTGCACATAAGATGGAAATTCGTGAACAAATGGCTTCAGAAAATAATTTATATATTGAGATGCTGGTTCAGTCAATGTTTCATTAGCAGACACAATAAGTCTACCTGGGGATTATCCTTTGGTTCCTTATGAATTTTTGGCAATAGGTAAAATGAAGCTATTTTTGGATGTTTGCACTTCAAAAAACCACATTCACATTCATACTCACATTCATTGATGCAAGCAGCATCTTTAGCTCTGTTTAATAAGGCCATAAGGTCACTCTTCATGCAGGACAGAGAGTTGGTTCGAAGTTCTTGATAATAAATAGAATTATTCAATTGACGATAGGCTTCATTAATGTATTTACTATGGTCCATGATGATAACTGCGCCTCCCTTATCCGCTGGTTTTATTATAATGTCCTTATTCTCACAAAGTTCTTTTAAAGCATAACGTTCGTCAGGGGACAGATTATGTTTGTGAACAAATATTGGGCTTTTGAAAAGTTCCTGTATTTCATAATCCACTTTCTTAATATACACTGATTGACTTCAAAAACTTATAACCAGAATTGTAGCCAAACTCGGATTCAAATTTGTAACCATTTATTGACTCAACCCATAACAACAACTTTGACAAAATGTCAGATAACATCAACAAAAAAAGAACGACAAAAGAATCAACAATGACAGGTTTAACAACAAAATCAACAACAAAGATCAACTCCAATCTCAGAACCGAGTGTGACCGCCACGTGCCTGCAACAAAGCCATCACTTGTCTTGGCATGGACAGCACCATTCTGTTGAGCTGTTGCTGGGGAGTGGTCTGCCACTCCTGGCGAAGGGCTTCTTGGAGCTCCGCCCTCGTCGTGGGCGCTGGAGTGCATTGCCGAACCTGCCGATCCAACAGGTCCCACACATGCTCGATGCACTTCATGTCAGGGCTGAAAGGTGGCCATTCCATGACTCGCACACCATTCTGGGCCAGGAGCTGCTGGGTCACATGTGCTGAGTGAGGTCGTGCGATGTCTTGCATGAACGTGACCTCAGGGTCGTCTGTGATGTAAGGCAGGACGTGCGGTCTGATGACAAGGTCACAGTAGCGGGCTGCATTAAGATTTCCATTGATTATGACCAGGTCGGACCTCCAGCTGCACCGAATGGCACACCAGACCATCACCGAGCCTCCTCCAAAGCGATCTGTCTCAGCAATGCAGGGGACCGCGTATCTCTCACCACGTCGTCTGTAGACCCTCTGTCTTCCATCATGTCGGTACAGATAAAATCTGGACTCATCACTGAAGACAACATTCCTCCAGAATCGGCTGGGGACTCGTCTTTGACCATATTCTTCTGCCCAGCAAAGCCTGGTAGCCCTGCGCCGTGCATCAAGCTGCATTCCAACACATGCCGTGTGTGGGCTCTTATCCCTCGCTCTGCAAGTCGGCGACTCAGTGTTCTTCTGCTGATCCTTGGTCTGTGGATTCCTAGGGTCTCCTGAGCCGTCCTGGTGCAGGTTCGAAACCAATCTCTCAGGTGGACGAGGCGGATCTGATTGTCCTGGGCTAGGGTCGTGACCCTAGGCTGACCAAGTCGGGGTCGATCATTGGTGCTTCCAGTCTCCAGGTAACGATCCACAAGGTTAGAGATTGTGGGTTGGCTTACCCCAAAATGCTGAGCGATGCAATTTTGGGATGTTCCAGCCATCCACAGCCCAATGGCTTGATCATTTTGGGGTCTGGAAAGGCGAGGCATGGCGCACGTAGTGTCTTTGAACAAATGCTATTGGGTTCTGGCCTTAATGACCTCAAGGATTGTTTCAAGGCATTTGACAGCATTGCAATTGTGATCAGTGAAGCCGGGTGAGGTTACATCACTTATTCCTCAAATCCTGCTCCACAGACACAAACAAGGTCATGACCTCACACACTGTTGTGTCTCCTTACTCAAAGACAACTGCATATCAATTATGTAATCATCTAATTAAAGTTCCCCTAATCCAACTATACTATTTCTGTCTAGTCAGACTTAAAGTTTTTAAAGTCCATCGTTATATGGTAAAAAAGTGGGATTTGTACAGAAAGGAGTGAACGGGGATTTGGGTTTAAAAACTGATCTATTTTCATATATAGCCGAAGTAGGCCTATGTGCTGGATTTTGGTTTTGTCCAAGAGAATACCATGCTTTTAAATGTAGGCTTCCTAATAATTGGCACCCTTTATTTACAAAGTACTTACAGCAACAACCTCTGGCAGGAATAACAGCATGGAGTCTTTTCCTGTAATTTTTGACAAGGTTAAGGCAAACATTTGGGAGGAGTTTGGAAAATTCCTCTTAGCAGATCTTATCAAGATCCTTCACATTCTTAGGTTTGCGTTTATCAACTGCCCTCTTCAACTCAGCCCACAAGTTTTCAATGGATTGAGGTCTGGTGACTGAGATGGCCATTGCAGAACGTTGAATTTGTTGTCAGAGAACCAATTCTGTGTGGATCAAAAGGTAGATAAAACGCAAATATGAGGAATTTAATGCCTGGTTTAATTTTGGTAGATGCTATAGCAATAATCTTTAAGGGTTGCCCCACCAAGTTTTTACACTTAAAAACGCCACTGGCTCAAGATTGCAGCCAGTCAGTATTGATTTTTGGCCTTGTCCTTTGCATACAGAGATTCCTCCAGATTCTCTGAGGCTTTCAATAAATCACCAAATTCTTTGCAGATATACATTAAGAAACATTAATCTCAAACTATTGAACATGCAGCCTTTCTCTGAGTGGTGAAGTCTTTACCATCTTTGCTGCTGAAAGAATTTTATACCCACTTATGTTACCTACCTGTTGCTAATTGACCCAATTAAATGTGAGATGTTCCATCAGGTGTATGTTTGTAGGATCTAACAACTTTTCTAGAGTTTTGTATGTTGTCTTTGTACTTTTTACAATAAAATATAGTTTTTGTGCGATTTGGAAATCATTGCATTTTGTATTTATTTACATTTTACACAGTGCCCCGGGTACATTGCGCACTTTTTGTAAATGGGGTTGAACATTCACACATACATACAGTACATAGATACATACTTCAGTACATACATACATAATTACATCCACCCACACACACACACACACACACACACACACAGATAGAGATTCCTTGCTTTATAATATGATGATGCCAGAAGTGCCCAGAAGCCTGGAAGACACAATACACATTTGTCTTTGTGGAATACTATATCGCATCATGTAGAAAGTCACACAGTAAATGGTAACAACTCACCGAGACCCAGGTGATTTTACTAGCCTGCTAGTCATGTTAATGCTGTACACAACATGTTTATTGTTACACATTTGCTACTACATTGCACACTATTATGGAGAGTAGCATATAGTATTCAGTGTATTCTGGAGCAGTATGCAGTAAACAGGTATCTAATTCCAAACACGATCCAAGGCCGATTCACATTGTGATTCTGTCACTAGTGCAAGAATGAGATTTTCCCTGAAGCAATTGTTTATTCATTTGGCATACTATCCTGTCCCATTGGGACCAACTCTTAGCCAGATCCACATCATAGTTTCCACTCGAGAAACAAGAACAAGGGAATCTGCACAGGATGGCTGGTCACGCAGCATGTCAGAGCATCCAGCTGGAGACTCAGAAAAAAAACACTCAGACATCCCCATGATAAATTTCCTCATGTGTTTTTAATGGCAGAAAGCTTTCGCTGCTTAATGTAAAAACACAATAGAGCTCCATGGAGTACCATAAGGTATATTTTCTCAAGTGTGAAATGGTTCAACTGTATGTTAACCCTTTGAACCCTCTAGGTTGGTTTAGAGAATGTGTAATAACCCGAAATACTGGAAAATCGGCCCCCAAACATGTGCCTTTGATCACAAGACTTTTGTCATGTGATCTTGTTCACAATAAGGTGGTTTCTTCATCACAGTAAGCATTGGTGGGGGTCACGACCCTTCATATAATACAGGGTCCAATGGGTCAAAAATGTCCCATTCACATGTTATTCAGATGTGAAATCGGCAGATGTGAAATCGGAATAGCAGCAGAAGTTTTTTCTACTTAACAGCACTTCTAGCTAACTAAGTTAACTTAGCTAGCTAACAGCAATGCTTTTGGGTTTGAGAGATTAGGGTAGTGTCACTCTGCAAGTTCAGATTTTTATACCTCTCTGGCACAAATCATTCTCATGACACATAATTCATGCTCATTTATCCATATTGGTGTATGCAAGTAGTGGCCAGCCTCTCAATTCTACTGCCTGTATTAGTTCCCGCCATCCTGGGGTGTTTCAAACTCACCCCAAGCCTGGATGAGTTTTAAAAAAACACTTATTTTAAAGGACACTCCAGACCACATTTGATGACAAAATGAATAGATGTCATGGGACTAAGGCTAAAAAAGCTAATTAACTCCTTGGATGTTGACTTGTAACCATAGGCCGGGTGTCAAACCGCACACTTGCATGCTCTGCAATACTCTGCTCCCGAGTGCACACTCATGGCTTCAATGTGGAGACTCGGGAGTGTGGAAGTGCGGTAGCACAGTAAATTATAGGCACTATGGGACACACTCACATTCAAAATGGTGACATCTGTCCCATTACCTTCAACATTTTATGCTTTTTTTGTCTTCGATGATGCTCTAGTCAGGTTGAGGCAATGCGGTTGTCATTGTGAAACTATTCAGTAAATGTAGACATAATTAACTGATATAACTTGGCATTTAAGTTGAATTCTCATTTTTTAAGTTGTTCATAAGTCAACTTATGGTATTTTCTTAAGGTACTTTCTAGCTCTTAACCAGCAGTTAGACATCAAATGTGGAACCGATAATTTTTGCTGTCGCCATGCTAGGTTTTATGGGGTTTTGACGAGAATGCACAAAGGTTCGGCTACAGGACAAAGACGGTGGCTGATAATCACACCAAATGGACACGACAAAGGCCAGCCATCAGGTGAGCTGCTGCAAGGGCAGTGCTCTGTGGGACATTCATGTTCATCAGCGCTGATGTCAGTTGTGTGAGCAATACTTCCGGTTTGCTAGTTTAAAGTAATTAACATTAGCCTGTGTCTTCATATTTGCATACAATAGTACAACTTCCATCAACATTTTAAAGAAAACTGATTTTACACTTCATATTTTTCATTCTCACAATATTCTCGCTGACACCATATAACTATTCAGTCGTTTTCGACACCACATAAATATTTCAAATTGATATAATTTCCGATTTGAACCGCTAAGGGTCAGGATAAAACAAAGAGAGACAGAACTTAGGAAAAGTGTTTATTTACTCCAAATATTTATCACGAGAGAGAAACACAGCAACATAAGGGATGAACAGGAAGGCAATCCACAAGCTTATTGGGATGCCACTTAGTGTGATGTATCAGGGCTGGGACCACACAGGGCTTGTGTTTGTGTTCTAGCTGGTCTATAGAAAATCAAAAAGAGTAGTCTCACAAGTGTTTGCTACCCTCCACAGCACAGTACACTGGTTGATTCATGCCATAGCAAAACATGATGGCCTTCTTGATGGCCAAGAGTTATGCAACTCCCTGTTGAGAGGGATCTGAAAGCCACACTGCATTCCAAAAGGGTGTGGTAGCCATAAATGATTGCCATATACATATAAAGCCACTTGGAAGGGCCACCAGATGGTGCCACAGAAATGGAAAGATTTATCTGTAAATTACAATGCAGGAAGTCTTTGGCCCCTCTAGGAAATTCTTTGTATGAGAGTCATCTTGAGTCACTCCATGATTCTAGAGTGTTGTAGAACAGACCCATCTATATTCAGCACATACTTACAAAAGCCAGGGAAGGAGCATCTAAGGTTTTCAGCAAAGGTGTCTGCAGCCTTTGCTGTCCTCCAAGATGTATGCCTAGGTACTGAAGACATCCTGAAAACAGACAGCTCATCATAAGAACATGAACCACACCCAGCAGCCATCCTCACCCAGTAGACACCTGTACAGCACCTGAGGCAGAGAATGGAAGAGGTGTCAACCACAAGCACACTGCAGGACCACTTATTATCCGTGCAACACATTGTTAAGTCAAAATTCTGCCTGCATGTCAGTTCATGCTGATGTTTTGGCTTTATTTATGTTCATATTAGGGCCTCTTTTTTCATCGTAAGTCCCTTATGTTAGAAAAAAAACCAGCTATTCACAATAAAAAAATTCTTACTTGACCAAATTAATAAACTAAAATAAACTGAGCATTTGACAAGTTTACCATATACTGCACAAACTCAGGAGTATATCAAAATTAAATAATTTACAAACGGCTGTCACAATTACACGCTGAGACAATGCAAGTATCAGCTGAACAAACCAATGCATCACCCACAATTGTAAAATAACAAATATGTTTGCCGGTAAAAGCAACCTAACGCCCTTAAACCTAAACGCCCCCGGTACTGGGGGTAATCAAAAAACATCATAAATACAGCATGTTTCCTAAAAGCAACATTGTCATGCGGCATATCCAGTTAAACAGAAGAAACTCAGCGGAAAGAAAAAAAATGATGACCAGTTTTACCTCAACCTAACGCAATTCAAGGACCAAGCAAGTAAATAAGCATGTAGCAAAAAATAGGACAAAATAATATCAGTGCTTGATCGCTAGTTTTTCTACTGAATTTGTGCTATGCATACAAATGAACAAATCATCAAATGAAAGAGGAAAGTCCACAGAATCCAACGATATAAGCCGTATCATTTTAAACTGACACCACACTCAAAGAACAGCAGGCATACACATTACATTCTACAGCGATAAGTACAGTGCCTGACAAAAGTCTTGTCACTTATCCAAGTTGTAGGAACAACAAATAATAACCTGACTTGTAGTTGATCAATTGGAATCAAAAATTGCTTATATGAAAGGCAAAGCCCTCTAGATTATGCAAAATATACCAAAATAGAGTTTTGTGTCATTGATTGAGTTTTATAATTTAATTTGTACAGAAAGGTCAGATTTTGCTTGGACAAAAGTCTTGTCGCATTGAAAAAAAAATGTGGAAATTATACATACACTTTATTTTGAATACACAAATATGCCACTATAATATCAGAACATAAAGCCATGGTGCCTTGGAAAAAAGAATTAATATTAAGTATGACTCCCATGAGCTTGGAGGACTGCATCCATACGTCTTGGCAATGACTGAGATAACTTGATGATGAAATCATCTGGAATGGCATAGAAAGCAGTCTTGCAGGACTCCCAGAGTTCATCAAGATTCTATGGTTTGATCTTCCAAGCCTCCTCCTTCATCTTACCCCTGAAATGCTCAATAATGTTCATGTCAGGTGACTGGGTTGGCCAATCCTGGAGTACCTTCACCTTCTTCGCTTTCAGGAACTGTGACATGGAGGCAGAAGTATGAGAAGGAGCAGCAGTATAAGTAGGGCAGCAAGAACCTCTTGATATTTCAGGCTGTTGATGTTGCCATCCACTCTGAAGATTTTTCTCACACCCCCATGCTGGATGTAACAACAAACCATGATTTTTCCTCCACCAAACATGATTGTTTTCTGGAAGAATCTTGGGTCCATGAGGGTTCCAACAGGTCTTGTACGGCGACTGGCATGCAGTTCAATGGATGATTCACCAGAAAAATTAACTTTCAGCCACTTTTCCAGTATCAATCCTTTCTGCGAGCTGTGGGCCTTGGCAAATGCAATGCAGGTTTTTTGTTTTCTGTTTAATGCAGACTTCTGTGTACTAATTTGGCTATGAAAAACACTTTGAGAGAGAATTTGAAAAACTCTTCTTGTAGATACCGGGATTTTTGGTGATTTTTGGTTTTACATTTCCTCATGTAGCTTCGCTGTAGTTGAAGAAGGGCTAGCCTTGTACAGTTGAAGCAACAAATGGTCCTTTCAAACAGTTGTCATACCGGGGTCTGTCTGACCTGCGCTTGCCATGAACGTCACCAGTTTCTTCAAATCTTTTTCTCATCCCCTCCACTTGACATTTGGATACATTAAAGATGTCTGCCACCTCAGCAGCAGACTCAGTCTTCAGGCTCTTGATGATCAGCACTTTGGTCAGTGGTTGAATCTTTGGTATGTTGTCAGAGGTCTAGTCGCACCTCATATGAAAGTCTGGTGTGCTGGGGTTATTTCTATACACATCCGGGAATGTGTTAATTACAGTATTTGTCATAGGTTAAACTCTAATCTGCGATTTTTTGCATCATCTGAAGAGACGACAAGACTTTTGTCCGAGCAAAAACAGATGTTATGGGCTTAGCCAAGCTGTGAACATCAGAACACTTTTTGACGGTTTCATTTTGCACCAAATTATTAATGTGAAAGCCCTTGACATTAAAATGGACCATTTATTGTAACAATTGATTGGTTAGAAATAAAGTTATATGCTATTTTTTGTTACTATGTCCCAATGCGACAAGACTTTTGTCAGGCACTATAAATATTTTTTCTTACCATTGATAGCGTTATAAAAAATCTGTGTTTGAGGGTAAATCTGCACTGGTTATTGCTAGCCCTGCGTTGCCTTGGTACCCTGTTAATTAATCTCTATGGCAAGCCAGCTGGCTAGTTAATCCAAGATGTTAAATTCAGTTGACAAATGGGTAATATTAGCTGGCTAGCTAGATCATTATTGCACAAGGGAATACTACTAATATCGCAAAGACTTAAAAAAGTCAAAAACTTTGCTATCTTCATATCTTGCTTGCTAGTTAGCAAGCTGACAATTTCCAACTATTGACAACTACAATAACCCTGTCTTTACTAACTAGCTATCGCTAATTAACACAGAGAGAGTTATAGCTAGAAAACCGCAAATTGATGGCTGAAGTCAGCTGGCCAACTAGCTGCATCAAAACAGCGACTATTAACCTTGTAAAGCCTGAAACTTGAAATAATAGCCAGAAAATTCAGAATTTTTGAAATTGAAGTATTTATTGGACCTTTAAACAAAAATGTAAAAAAAAGAAAGAAACAATAATTTGCATATCTAGAATTAATTTAGTATCATATTTGATGTTTAATACAGTGAGGTCAAACTTCAAAACTGGTCTCGCTGCAACAAAATGGCTACTTTGAGGACTACAGTGACATCACACATGAATGCAGTGGCTTATTTATTCCACAATAATCTCAATTTTCCAGTCATACCCATTTTATGAAATTCCAAGTTAGTTTAGGGAGCCCAGTAAGCAGGAATATTCAAATACAGTGATACTGCATAACATTGATACTGCATGCAAAAAAACTGCATTTTTTTTTTCTTCAAAACATTGCATTTTCATAATAAGAGTATGTCTGGAAGTGTCACAGTGGGCTCAAGAATTAAGAATGGAACTGGAGGGGAGAGATCTATGCAAGAGTTTATTAACTGGGCTGGAATAGAACACAAAGATAAATATTTCAAATAAAAGTCACAGGTTGGAAATGGACTGGAAAGACAAAGCAAACAAGGGAATAATCACAATATAGAGTTAGAAAATACACAGCATGAGCAAAGTCTATTTAACACAAAGCAGAGAGACAAAAGCTAGAAAAAGAATGAGTGGTGAGTGGTTAAATAGGCAAGTCCTAGTGGGTACAGGTGCTGTATATAAGTAATCAGATGGGATGGACGGAAAACATGGATTGGAATTTTTGTCCAGAGGGCATACGTCCCCTGGAAAATCTCGTCCAGATGTGACAGTAAGGAGGGGGACTCGTTGGTGTAGGTAACCCATTTTCATTTCGATATCTTGAGTTCAGGTCAAAGGATCTCAATTTTACTTTAAAATAAGCAACAAAAGATTGCCTATTTTTAAGTTGCTACAATCCAGTAAATATTCATATTGAAGTGTTTGTAACAATATAAAAATTATTTTTCATGTAACTTTGTCAAAATTAGCACAGATTTCCTTGGAAAAAAAAAACCCTGCAGGTTGCTGAATGGGGGCTGCCATCTTTGATTTTGCATTCTATGGACCTCCACCGCCTGCATTGCATAGATAGTCCACCAGGGGGCAGATTTCATGTATCAAATTGCATACAACAGGTTTCTGAGGACAGTATTGATCATGTGGATGACATAGAGGTCACAGAAATTTGTGCATCAACTATGATACAAATAGCGTTACAGGGTTAACGGAAATTATGCGGAGTGATTTGTTTCCAAAAAGGTAAAAAAAAAAAAAACTAATTTCTGGCAATATGATTACTTACTTTCATAAACAGTCTCCGTTGACGCACCACTTGATCCCGCACTTCTGTCATCAGCCATTGACATCAAACTCACTTTAAACCTATGTTTCCCTAAAGTACTGATGGGATTGTTTCCAGTTGAAGTCTACGTCAATGCATGCTCAAAATTTTGGCAAAATGGAGTGCGCACCCAGGTACTGTATCCTTTCTCTCCACTACCACACTACAATTTGGACTCTCACTCCAAGATGGACTCCTGCTCGCAATGCATACTCAGTGCATGCAAATGCAGGGTTTGAGACTGACATAGTCTTCACAAGACTAGGACATAACAAGGCTAAGTAAGGCTTAGTAAAATTCAAAATAAATGTAAAGTCATATTTGCATTACCTTTGCTGATAATTTGGTTACAAATCAGATTTTTACCCATCCTGCTTTAATCCACTCTGCGTATGCATGAGTGTATGAGTACATGCTTGCATGCCGGCAAACATAGACACAAACACATGCACACACAGAAACAGCATGCATGTACAAAAATACATACAGTGAATATTGTGAAAGCACAATTTGCAAGGTATGGCTGAAGTGCAGGTCTAACTGTAATTATACCATGGTCTGGGTGAATACTTTTTTCTGATTGGCTGGCAGGTATGCATTAAAACCGTGGAACCGCACAGGTAGTTCAGCTACGGTAGTTTCACCGTTCGAAATTCATCCACTAGCCAACCTGTAACCATAGCAACGTTAGAGCTGGTATTTAGCTGGGTATAACAGAAACCTAGCTACTCATTTATCTCCAGTAAATTTGGCGGCGTCATATAACAAGTTGCGTCCTGCGGGGCGGTTAACAATAGGTACTCAAGCGATAATGACCGTAAATATTATAGCAGCAAAGTAATCAGGCTTTATTCATTAAACGATTGTAATTGCGTACGGTTACAAAGGAAGCTAACATGTCCACTTCATGTATCAGCAACTGCTGACAGTTTGCTAGCTACGTGCTATGCCAAGAGACTGATTTCAGCTCGCTGGCTTTATGGAAACCGTCATAAGTTCATTGTAATTGTGGGTAGCAAGTTAGCTACAGTCTGCATAATCGCGCATAATGTTGCGTTATGCATAATCTCTGTTTCAGCTGGAATCCGTTACCAAATCATCAGCTGGTAAATGGATGTAAGCCTGCGCAAAAAATTACTTCTCCATGAACATAAGATGAACTAAGCTAGCTGGTTCAATTTAGCTTGGCCTATAGTATTGGGTGTAAGACGGCGCGGTGCCTGTTTAGGCCTAATGATTGCCAGCTCGTTTTTTTGGTGCAAAACTGTCACCAAAAATGTCTGAATGCTGCGATTTGATATTGCTGGCAAATGACCATGGTATAAGCGGGATAATCAACTCGTTGGTGCGCATTACACGGTTTTAAGGCACTTCGCGGAGGCAACCACCCGACGCGGTTATTCGCCTCCGCGTCGTGCCTTAAAACCGTGTAATGCGCACCTACTCATTGATTATCCCTTATGTAAACAATACTCTGCAGGCTGGCACTATTGTACTGTGCGTACTCATTGCAATTTTGTAGAACTGTACATCATTCCGTTGCAGTGTCCTACATTATTAATATGAGGCCTGAATATGGGTTCAGACTTACCAGCCAAGCAAGCTCATCTCTCTGTTATGAATATGTTTTTCTTATGATGGCATTTCTTTGTGCGTAGCATTTGGGTCTGTTTTAGGAGAGGGCTATTTTTGGAGAGCATTTTTTTTTTTTCATCGAAGTGTGGAGTGGAAGTCAGGACATTTAAATAGTTTTCTGGTTGGATTGTGCCTCCTGCTTGTGTCACTGTCTTGTAGACTAAGAGGAAATGGCAGTAGAGGCTTGTTAAACTGAATGGACTGAGATGTGATTTTTGTACCTTACCATTTAGAATTGCTAAATGAGCCCCTTAAAAGTGGCTGCAAATGAAAAATTCAAAATAGTTAAAACTTTGAGGAGCCAACGCACCCGAGGATTTCTGAGTTCTCCCAACTGGTGTTTGTGTGTGTGTTTAACCAAAAATCACAAGGAGCCAAGCTACACTGAGTCCAATGCCACTGCACAATAATGGAGCCAGTACAACTACATACAAGAGAATAAACGCTTACACAGAGAAATGGGTTGGGGAACTAGGAATGATCACAAAAACAGAGAGAAGAATCAGCGCTGGAAGCAAAGCTTGCACCCCGTAAATCGGGCTCCATTCCATACGCGTGGCCAGCCTGGTTTATTGGGTAAATGAGCATTCTTCCTGCGGCGCATTTGCCCACATTGCTGAGATAACACTTCTGGAATGCAGGCAGCAGTCAGGAGCGTGACTGGAGCTGTGACTGTGCCAATTTCAGGACTGAGGCTAGCAGACGGGAGATCAGGCAAAGATGCGGTTGTGACAAAATGTGGATCGGTTTATTAATAGGGTGTGCTGTTAATGTGGTCAAATACAAAAGTAAACATTTAGGCTGAGGCAGTGTTGTTTCAGTTCTATACTTCAGCATATTTTTAATGAAACCATGAATATTATTCCAACATGTCAGCTTTAAGTTCATAAAACTGGCATACCTGAGACAAAAAGTTGTTTCCTATATTTGGCTATAGTTAAGAAAGTGTTATAAGATGAATCAGAACTATACAGTGCTGTGAGAAAGTATTTGCCCCCTTCCTGATTTCTTTATTTTTTGAATATTTTTCACACTTAAATGTGTGACGGTGCGTTCAGGAACCACAAGCAAGAGAGGGAAATCCAAAAATCGTATGCCTTTATTGATTGCCGGGTCAGGACCAGTAGACACAAGGATTGCCAAGCCACAAAACGAAATGCAAAAACAAAGTCGACTAGACAGGCCGGGGTCTGAACCAGAAAAGCAGAGGTGCGACGGTACATAGACAGTAGGCAAAAAATTGTAGTCGAAATCCAAAGCAGTGGGTCATACACAGGGCATCCAAACACAGTAGAGGTGGTCGTACAGAAATGGGTCAAAAATCCAGGAAGACAAAACAAGACAAAAAGGGCTATGGCAAAAATCAAGGTCGGACGAAACAGTCGAAGAGAAACAATAATCAATTGGCAAACAAGAGGCTCTGCACAAAGGAATGTTGATCAACGTTCTGACAAAGTCAGGGCAGCAGTGAGGACTCTAAATAGACAGAAGGGAAGTCACATGCTATGCAGGGAACAGGTGAATTGGATGAGAACTAATTACAAAGGAAGGTACACATGGGGAAGTCCTAAACCACAACAATTGGCAAAAGCCAAGACACGGACGGGATTCACACAGACATCCTATGACAAATAAACAGCTCCGGTCAAGGAGTTCTAAGTGCATAAACAATGAGTGCAGGAAAGCAATTAAGCACGTGCGAGAGATCTTGCAGAAACGTAGGGGGAGGCAGAGAAAGCCAAGCAAGGGGAGGAGACTAGAACAGGGCGATTGCTGAGATTGAATTAGTAACAATTATTAGAGGTGCAGATTTACAAGTTAACCAAAGTGCTTGTTAGTGAGTTAGTAATATATAAATGGATTAGTTGGGTTAGTAGACTATGATACAAAATATAAATGTTAGTCTTGTTAGTAATCTAGAAAAGCAAGGCAAAGGAAGTAAACGAGAATTGAAGTAATAATATGAAACGCCAGAAACCATTGAAATCAACCGAAGCAGGTAGGCACACAGACTGGGGAGACGGACTGAACCAACTAGATCACAAGACAGGGGAGACAAGTGCAAAGAAACTAAAAATGGCATGAACTGAAAACCGGAGAATACAAAACCAAAAAGAATAGAGAAAAGACATGACCATGAACATAAAGCATGAACTCAAAACACAGAACCATAACAAAATGTTTCAGATCATCCAACAAATTTTGATATTAGACAAAGATAACCTGAGTAAATACAAAATGCAGTTTTTAAATGATGATTTCATTTATTGAGGGAAAAAGCTATCCAAACCTACCTGGCCCAATGTGAAAAAGTATTTGCCCCCTAAACCTAATAACTGGTTGTGCCACCCTCGGCGACAACAACCGCAATCAAGCGTTTGCGATAACTGGCAATGAGTCTTTCACATTGCTCTGGAGGAATTTTGGCCCACTCTTCTTTGCAAAATTGTTGTAATTCAGCCACATTGGAGGGTTTTCAAGCATGAATGGCCTGTTCAAGGTCATGCCACAGCATCTCAATTGGATTTAAGTCTGGACTTCAACTAGCCACTCCAAAAGCTACATTTTGTTTATTTAAGCCATTCAGCAGTGGACTTGCTGGTGTGTTTCAGATCATTGTCCTACTGCATAACCCAAGTGCGCTTGAGCTTGAACTGATGGTCGGGCATTCTCCTTCAGGATTTTCTGGTACAGAGCAGAATTCAAGGTTCCACCAATTATGGCAAGTCGTCCAGGTCCTGAAGCAGCAAAGCAGCCCCAGACCATCACACTACCAACACCATGTTTAACTGTTGGTATGATGTTCTTTTTATGAAATGCTGTGTTAGTTTTACCCCAGATGTAACGGGACACACACCTTCCAAAAAGTTAAACTTTTGTCTTCTGAGTCCACAGAATATTTTACCAAAAGTCTTGGAGATCATCAAGATTTTTTTGGCAAATGTGAGTTTCCAGCAGTGGTTTTCGCCTTGGAATTCTCCCATGGATGCCATTTTTGCCCAGTCTCTTTCTTATTGTTGAATCATGAACACTGACTTTAACTGAGGCAAGTGAGGCCTGCAGTTCTTTAGATGTTGTTCTGGGTTCTTTTGTGACCTCCTGGATGAGTTGTCAATGCGCTCTTGGAGTAATTTTGGTAGGCCAGCCACTTCTGGGAAGGTTCACCGTTGTTCCAAGTTTCTTCCAGTTGTGGATAACGACTCTCACCGTGGTTTACTGGAGTCCCAAAGCCTTATAAATGGCTTTTAACCCCTTCCAGACTAATAGATGTCAATGAATTTGTTTCTCATCTGTTCTTGAATTTTTTTAGATTGCGGCACAATGTGTTGCTTTTTGAGATCTTTTAGCTTATTTCACTTTGTTAAACAGGTTCTATTTAAATGATTTCTTGATTCATCAGGTCTGGCAGTAATCAGGTCTGGGTGTGGCTAGTGAAATTGAACTATAAAAATTTGGTCAATCACAGTTGATTCATGATTTAACAGGGGGGGCAATTGCTTTTTCATATTGGGCCAGGTAGGTTTGGATAGCTTTTTTCCCTTAATAAATGAAACCATCATTTCAAAACTGCATTTTGTATTTACTCGGGTTATCTTTGTCTAATATTAAAATTTGTTTGATGATCTGAAACATTTAAGTGTGACAAATATGCAAAAATATAAGACATCAGGAAGGGGGCAGATACTTTTTCACGGCACTGTATTTACAGCTGAGAATCTGTACTGTAACCACACACAAAGTATTTGATTATAAATCTATTATCTATAATTTTGAAATAAAGAGCCTAATCAATTAAGTGTCTCTAAAAAGCTTTTTTACTGTTCTGCTCTCTGCATGTGTTTGGGGGAGAGTGCAGAAAGTGTATTCAGTGTGGTTTTTTTTCTTCTTTTTTTACATGTTCACAGAAAATGAGCCAAGCCCATGGATTTCCAAATTTTACATAATGTTATACTTTTATAATATAATTCATTTATGTATCATTAAAATAGGTCATTTTGACCCAAGAACCACCCATGTATTGATATTCGAAGGTGCACAGTGCTTTGTTTTTGGTGGTAAATCTTGGTCCAAGAGCCTATTCTGCCAAATAAGTAATGAACTCTTCATTTCCAATTAGTTCTGCATCCATTGTTCCAAGAGATGATATCTTTAAAGACCACTTTGGACGGAGTATAAAAACAGCAAAATCCTCTCCCCGCATCTGAAGTAACCTCTCAGTGTGCTGAGTCCTGGCTATTTTTGTGAAGAGTAAACCTCGCCTTATGATAAACTGTGCCTAAGGGCAGCATTGCAAAATATTCTAAACTAATCGTGTCCCACTGTATAAGTTAATACAAATAGTGTAGTGCTTGATTATGTCGGAGAAGTAAGTCATATCCAATGCAGGAGCTGCAGCGAAATATAGAACTTGCTGAGTTGACTATTCAAAAAATGGCTTTATTAATGCTTTTAGATTGCCTGCATAATTTAAGTCCTGCAATGTTCCATCCAAGTGCAGTTGAAAAAAATTTTTGTGCATAGTGACAGCAAGTGGGCCAGCATTCTCGTTTTCTCTGTAGTATTTCAGGGAACTTGAGTGTCCATATTTCCTTTAGCCTAGACTGGAATTACACTTGCAGTTTAGGCTGAAGCAATGAGAGGCAGAAAAAATAAGATGTTAAATGTGGGAAGAAGAGACACACTGACAAATATCATCCATGATAAGTCTGTTTGAAGGGAGAGAAAGCCTGTGCTTTACTTCTCTCTTCCTCTCTCTGCTTTCTCTCTCTCCCTCAGTCTCTCTTTGCCCCCCCTTCTCCCTTTCTCTCTCTCTCACCCTCTTTTTAAGGTCACGTCTTTCCCCTGGTCCCAGCTATCCTGAGTTATCTCCCAGTCTTCATGCCTTTGGCTGCTGCTGACCTCCAGTGATCAAATAGAAAAGGTGTGGATGTGTATTTTAATGTGGCTGTGGGCCATACTCACTCTCTGTGTGCTGTCAGAGTAATGTATGGTGCACACTTGTCTAGAAATCATAGAGCTGCTCAGGGAAGACCTGCTGGCTTTTAAAATGAAATTAAACCATTTAAGCACAAAAGAAAAAGAAAATTGATGGCCCAGTGTAGTGACAGAGACTTCTTCTACGCATCCATAATCCTTCATAGATTTGGAGTCTCACTTGTTTAACTCATTCCCTACGGAATACTTTTATATAAAATTGTCGAGTTTGTATGGAATTCTTTTCTCGAAAATTACACAATATAAAGTATTGAAGTACAGCTGGCCCATGACCGCGATCGTCAACTGATTTCGTGTTTTCAACGGACTGCGAATGGTCATCCACGCTGCTGGCACCAGCTCACCGTAGGGAATGGTAGAATTCATCGCGCCGTTGGCAGCGGCTTGCCGTAGGGAATGAGTTAAGGCCAATCTCGCCCTCGCATGCCCAGGTATGTGAATTCCACACATTTCATTTGGTGCTGTAGCGCCTTATTTTAGCCGGGCAGGCATACCTTAAACAAGTGCCTGCAGTCTGCACATTCATTGTGGGATGTCTGTACTATTACATTGCTTGCTCTTCATTTGAGGCCTTAAACATAAGATGAAATGGCACTGTTATACATGATGTAACAGCATTCAGAAGATGGCATAACTTGTGAAATCTATTACTGTTCAATGACATAATATTTTCATACTTAAAATATAAATGTCCTATTGTATTATACGCACAAGAGAATAATTCTTGTAATGAAAAAAGGGAGAGCGAAACTATGTTTAGTATTACAGATTGCTTACATTGGTAAATTTGACCCGCAAAACAAGTGTGTAAAATGCATGAAGATACAAAATGGTTACTGAATTGGTAATAGACTCAAATTAATAATGCACCACTGACTGGCTTGATGGGAAAAGCAGATGTATAACATGGAAAGAAAAATGAGTTCAGCTGGTTGTGAAAGTACGAGACAGGCTGTTTCATATTAAATGGTCATCAGCATACATTGTAAGGTCAAAGCAACTACGTTGTACATGAACATTGGATTTAGGGCAGGATTGATATGGGATGTAAATTTTGTTGTTGTTGTTGTTGTTAATGTGTAGCGCACTGGGTAGAGGGATTGCCAAACAGCAAGACAGTCGCAGGTTGGAATCATGCCTGACGTCTGTCTATGTGGAGTTTGTATGTGACATCACAGAGTTTCCTCCGTTTTCACCCATGTCTTATTCTGGTGTTGTTCTCATAGGAATGGGGATCAGATGTTCGGAGTTGTTTCAAGGTCTCTGTGTTTGCGTGGAGCCAATGCTATAAAATCGCTGAACCACTTACTGTACATTTAATAATTCTGTTTCACTTCAGTCTACTGGAAAAGGTGAAACCCCTGTCAAAGGTATTTTTCTCTGGTCCTGCTGCCCGGTCTGCCAGCAGTTCTAATTACTGCAGTCAGGGACACAATTCTGTGGAATTTATTGGTCACTGTGCCTCATATCTGTTGCCATTGTCCTAGTTAGAGCACTAAATGCTGAATGCTTTTCATATACTATTCTTGATTTTTTATGAAATAGAGATGCAACACTTAATAAGTTTTGCATGTTGAAGAGGCTACGTGTTAAAGTAAATATCCAGAATGCAGCTCTGGAGTCTTACAGTGCTTAACTGCAGTGAGCAAAATATGTTGCGAGAAAAACATGCTGAATATCAACGGGTGTCAAACTGCAGTTCCAGAGAGCCAAAGCGTCTGCAGGTTTTTTCATTTTGGTTTTTATTCATTCAGCAGTCAGTTTAGGCCTTGGAATACTGTAAGTGCTCACTCTTGGCTGACCAAATGCCTTAAGCTGACAGGCAGTGCACCAGTTTTGATGTTTCTCTAAAAGGGCTAAGGACACAGAATTCAAAGCTGACTTCCTCTTTAACTGTGCCTGGGGCGTGCCAAATCAGTGCCTTCATAGACACCTAGAAATTTTCCTGATGGGAACATTAGACTTTGTGAACCAAACACAAGTAAATACAGAATTGAAAACTACATGTAATTAAAGAGACTGTAGTTAGGGAAACTAACATTCCCTTTTTTACTCATTGAGCTTTTCTCCCTCAGTCTAGCAGCTTGCAGCTCAGCCTCCATGGAGGGGCGTCACAGGGCTTTGCTGTATAATAGATGGGGTGGCGTGGTGGTGCTGTGGCTAATGCTGCTGCCTCACTGTAAGAAGGTGATGGGACTCAGTTCAGCTGTGTGAAGTTTACACGGTCTATCAGTGTTCAAGTCTGAAGACATTCCAAAGACATGCATGCGAGTCTGACTGGATGTTCTACATGTAAATTAGCCCTAGTCATGAGTGCGGGAGTGGTGTGTGACTGATCTGTCCCATGTCCCATGGGTGTGCCCATGCCTCTTGATACTTGTGCATTGGGACAGGCTCCAGCCCCCTTGTACAGGAATAAGCAGGTTAGATTAGCGGATTGATGGAAATAAGTGCGATGGCAGTTGGGCAGTATAATGGTTTGAGTCCTGAGTTTATTACTCATGGTATGAATCTCTGCTGGAATGCTGCAGATATATCTTTGAGAAATGTGCCAAATCTGAAGTATTCAAATTAATGGAACCTCTTTTTCATATTATGTGCTCCTCCTCTTTGCAAGAACAGCACTATGGACTTTCTTCCACATGATTTATGAGGCTAGTGAATATATTGGAGCTATACATTTTATAGTGGAGTTGGTTATCATATAATATTAAAAAATGTTAGCTCTCTCTAGATATACAGATTGTGTATATAATATGTTTCAAAGAAAATGATATATACACTACTAAATGCTTTTCCTCATAGAGTGTGAGTCAAGATACTCGAAGCCAATTTATTACTTTTTTTTTATCTCTGGAAAACGTATGGTCATAAAACCATGGGAACTGCAGCTCTTTTTTTCTAGCCACCTGCCTATGGATATGAGCCTGGGATAATTACATTACAATATAGTCTAGTTAGTTTTGTAGTCCTGTTGCAGAGATCCATACTTCTGAACACCGATTATCATGGAATGACATTCAAATAATTGTAATTTTTATGTTCTGTGTTCTTCAGCAAACTCAAAAGTGTACATCCATGTGTTTTCCCAGCCCTCTGTTCATCCTTCCTGTGTTTGGTCAGTGCGTTAAATCTCAGCACTGCCACCCTCATTTTCCAGATACATGACTAAGCTTTTGCTATTCTGATACAGACTTACAAGCACCCAAAGTCTGGTCTAATTTGTGAAAATTTGAAGTTGGTGCGATAAGAAGCCATGCAATCAGTCCTTTGCTAAAACACCTATTTATGTCCAAGCCGTGGGGACTTCTGTTACCGATTACTGCGGCAGTCTGTCACAGTGCATCAGGCAGCTCCCAGGCTTATTAATTACTGTCATAATTATTAGAACAAGTTTGTTGAGGGCTGCCATACCCCCTGGCTTGTTTTAAAATACAGGGGCCCAACAAGACATCACAGAGAGCACTTATCCTTGGGCAGCCTTAATTGGCTGGCTGGCTGGTACACTTCATAAGAGAACTGCTCAGCTTGAGGTCAGAGTACTTAGATGATCAAAAGGCTTTTCCTGGTGGTTCTGGCTTTGTCACGCTGCTGTCGAATCAACTTCACCACAAGTCTAATGACCTTTTTAAAAAAGAAGTGCACTTTTTCTGGTTTTTTTTTTTAGAGAAAAAAATATCCCAACTGAAAAAGGCAAGTGGATCCAATGGCTCCAAGCTATTATGAAACCTGTGGTTCTCCAAATTGAGGTGGGGGTTGAATAAAGGTTACCATTACATATAAGTAAAAACTACATTGGTTGGGGTTACTGGTGGATTTGCGAAGCATGGCATTTGACCAATTGTTAAATCTTTGCAGGTTACCATAATACATAGTTCCATTCTTCCATTACCTCAACTTTTGCTGCATTTAAGCATAGATTTTCCTGGCTTAATTAAATTTTCTCCAAAGGTAGTTTAAATGCAAAAATCCCAAAGCAAGCAAAGAAACCTTGTTAGGATTTCATTATTCGTAAATATGACCCAAACTGTTCAATCTGGGCTTCCATTAGGAGGCTCATTTCCTGGTTTTGTTGACGGCCCGGACCGGTTCCATAGTTTCTTTACATTCTACGTCATTCTATCTCCTCTGCCGTTGTTTTATCCAGCCAGCGTTTTGGCCCATTTAATGGATTTTGGTAAAGTAATTGATTTCCCTCCTGAAAATGAGGTCTGTATTAAATGAAATCTTACATACATTTCACATTTTATGACACTAGCTAAATTATGTTTCTTTATAGCTCAGCTGTGAATTTCAAAGCTACTATATGTATTAAATTGCCACAACTGTAGTGCTGCTACTTTGGAATTGTAAAAATGGTATCATTCTACCATCCACCTCTCAAGATTTACACTAGCCCATGTGCGAGTGACATTAGCTTTGCAATTGTAACATAGCAACCTTTTAGCAATTTGCATCTAAAAATAACAGAACTGCTTCAAAAGGTACATTTGAGATTTTCAGTGATTTAGGTCAAAGCTGCTGTAACTGATTTGGTCGTTTTCTTAGCTTCTTGTCCAAAGCCTATGTAAGCAGTCCCCGCCCCCCATCCAAAAGCCACTCAGAGGAATGCACATCGGTTTCCGACGGAGCCAGAAGAGAGTAGTGACTCAGTTACAAGTACAATATAAACAGACACTCTCAGTGATTGTCGCGAAAAAGCCTCACTGAAAACATGGACCAACGACACATTACATTCATGCAGAAACTTCAGTATGAATGGCTTTTTGAAGGTATTAGCCAAAACTAGCTAGTGTCCTATAGCCATACATGCTATTGTTACACAGCCAAGCAAGCTGTATTCGCCCACAAACGATGACGGTTTATTCATGAACTGACATTAACAGGATTAAAAACCACCAACAGGACTATCCGACACTGATAAAACTGCAAAACTACGACAGAGTAAAACAAAACTTACCTGTCCAGCAGGGGTGTGTTTAGGGCCTGGCTACTGGGCTATAGCCCGGGGTATTTTTTTCTTTAGCCCGGGGTCTTTTCTTACGGCTAAAAAATAAGACTAGTATGAACTTTGAGCTCTTGCAACCACTGAGTCTGTAGCTTATATTGTAATTTATTCACTGCGTGCATTGGTAAGTTACCATAGTTACGTGGACACTGATGTGTCTGTGTAGTTCTCATATTTCCTCCCGGAAGCCCAGAAACTTTATAAGCTAATTTAAGGTCTTTGCACCCACAAAGTTTGTGACGCCTGAAACGTGCCATTGGGGAACAAGCTAGTAGCGCAGCCAAAAAAAAAAAAAAGGATCTGATGAAAACATAAAACGATAAAGGTAACATTTACTTATTAGACATAAGCCTTCCATTTTTGATAAAATATCAAAACGTCATGTTATTTGCCTCTGGCAAAGTTAACAGTGAACTTAGAACTTTTTCTCTTTGTGGCGAGCTACCACTACATGAGCTAGCTAGATTAACCACATTGGTGTAGTAGTCTAACACTAGAGGGTTTTCATAGCTGAACGTTGACGAGCTGATTTTAAAAACTTGGGATATTGCGACAGAGTTAACCGATTTTCAATATTTACGCGCATATAGTAGTCAATTCTGCTAATATACCTCTTTAGGAAGTATAAAAATGTCAAGTGCATGGCTTTTGACGAATAGTTTGTGCGTGCGATTAAAACGTTCAAAATCAGTTCAACCAGGGCTGCCAACTCTCATGTATTTGACGTGAGATTAGTGCCACATTCACTTTCCCCTGATGTAGTCAGCAATTATTCAATGCAATGCATGTGTTTCACGATCGTTCAAATTGTTTAAATGAAATAAGACCATTTGAAACATTTTTATGCAATTTCATTCCTTCCAACCACTGAGTGAAGAAAAGCGTGATAAGTCTGGAGTCATAATTGATTTCCATGTTACTAGTGGTGAAATTCACCGTAACGCATGTGAAACTGATAAACCTCCTTGCATAAGGACTTCAGTTCCACCTGAGAATCTCTTATAAACGCGCTGATTGGATAATTTCTAACTACAGTACAGGAACGTGCATATGTCACTTAAACTCACGCCGAATGCATAAAAGTTGGCAGCGCTGCAGATGATTCAGTGTTGTGCTGAAGTTACTGAGAGTATTATGGCTGAACTGAAAGAATCCAGCAAGTATGCTATGGTGGCTGATGAGGCCAGGGACAATACAACCCCAATTGAGGATGCTAGTGCTAAAAGGGGGTCAAGTGCCATCAGTGACATTTTGAGAAAATGAGCAAAAACACTTTTCTTCACCTATGTGGGGAAACTGCTCAATGCATGGTCATTTTCATTAGTTATCCATTCTAAGCATAAAGAGCATGAGTCCTGGTGAAAAATCATAAAAATTCATACTTTTTGGGCACTTTTCCTAATTTGATTATTCAAGAAGGGGGTCAAGTCCAATTTGGACTTGACCCCCTTCTTGCTTTCACAAAGTTCTATACATGTACAGGAATAGATTTTCAGGCTTATTTTGTCAAAATCCCTGATTAATTTGAGTGTTTTTCAAAACTTATGGATTTCTTGTTCAGGAGACATTTTCTGGTCCACCCAGTAGCTATGGCTTTGTTAAAGACCTGCCTGCCTATCTACCCAGTAGGCACAGGCTACAGCTTGATAAGGAAATGGGTCGGTGTGTCAGAAATATAAAATGCACAATATAGGCATATTATGATAGACTCAGAATCCAAACCTTGAAAAAGAAATCTCTTTCATGCACCATCTTTGTGGGTGTTGGAGGTCTGTGAACATACTGTGTACATTTGTGATACATGCAAGAAGAGGGCCAAGTCCAGAGGGTTGAAAAAGAGGGGCCCTTTTTAAAATCATGTTTCAACAATGGTTTAGACCATTCATTTTACGACTTTACCATCAGAAAAATCGAAATACTTACTTTTCCTCCTCCTCAAGATGGGCCAAATTTGGACATTTGTTGCACACTTCACATGTTTTTCATGGAGGCCGCCATCTTGGATTTAAATGTCTTTTCAATGCAACAACGGGGCTAAGTCCAGGCATGGAGTTGACTACCTTCTGGCACAAGTGAAATCCCTCTAAAATAACCAGGTAGACATGCTGCTAGCTCAATGAGATTGACAGGGAAGATGCAGAGAGACATCTAGTGTTAAAAAATGGCACTAACTCAAATTTCATCAAAATGGCACTTGACCCCCTTTTAGCACTAGCATCCTCAATTCTGAAATAGTTGGGATGAAGTGTAAATTGTGAATAAAATCAAAATGCCAGGACTTTCAGATCACATGAGCCAATATGTTATTTAGAAAGAACATAGATAACATTTCAAATGTTGAAACTGAGACATTTAACATTTTTATTCACAAAATGGGCTTATTTCAAATTTTCTGGCTGCAACAGGTCTCAAAAAAGTTGGGACACAGGCAAAAAAGGGCTGAAAAATCAATTAATATATAAAAGAATCAGCTGAACATTTAGAGCATTTAGCTAGTAATTAAGTTAAGTGGCATCAGGTGTGTAACATGATTGGCTATAAAAGGGATGTCTTAGAGAGGCTGAATCTCTCAGAAGTAAAGATGGCCAGAGGCTCTCCAACCTGTGAAGGCCTGCGTAAAAAAATTGTGGAATACTTTAAAAACAATGTTCCTCAACATCAAATTGCAAAGGCTTTGAAGGTCTCATCATCGACAGTGCATAACATCATCAAAAGATTCAGAGAAACTGGAAAAATCTCTGTGTGTAAGGGACAAGGCCGAAGACCTTTACTGGATGCCCGTGATCTTTGGGCCCTCAGATGCCACTGCCTCACTCACTGGCATGATTCTGTCATTGACATTACTAAATGGGCCCAGGAATACTTCAAGAAACCACTGTCTGTAAACACAGTCCGCCGTGCCATCCACAGATGCCACCTAAAACTCTATCATGCAAAAAGGAAGCCATTTTTGAGCGTGATCTAGAAGCGCCGCCATGTTCTGTGGGCCAAGGCTTATTTAAAATGGACTGTAGCAAAATGGCAAAGTGTCCTGTAGTCAGCCGAGTCCAAATTTGACATTCTTGTTGGAAATCATGGGCGTTGTATCCTCCGGGCTAAAGAGGAAAAAGACCACCCCTCCTGTTATCAGCATTCAGTTCAAAAGCCAGCTTCTCTGATGGTATGGGGATGCATTAGTGCATATGGTGTGGGACACTTGCAAGTTTTGAAACGCTCCACGAATGCTGAAAGGTTTATAAAGGTTTTAGAGCAACATATGCTCCCCTCCAGACGACATCTATTCCAGGGAAGGCCTTGTGTATTTCAGCAGGACAATGCAAAACCACCTACTGCAGCTATCACTACAGCATGGCTTCATAGTAGAAGAATCCGTGTGCTGAACTGGCCTGCCTGCAGTCCTGATCTTTCCCCAATTGAGAACATTTGGCGCATAATTAAATGAAAAGTCTGTCAAAGGAGACCCAAAACTCTCCAGCAGCTGGAAGCCTGTATTAGACAAGAGTGGGATCAAATTCCAATGGCTAAACTCAAGAAACTTGTCTCCTCAATGCCCAGACGCCTCCACTCTGTGTTAAAAAGAAGAGGGGATGGTAAACCATGGTAAACAGGCCCCTGTCCCAACTTTTTTTGAGACCTGTAGCAGCCATCAAATTTGAATGAGCTTATTTTGTGGATAAAATTGTTAAATTTTTCAGTTTCAACATTTGCTATGTTATCTCTGTTCTATTGCGAATAAAATACTGGCTGGTGTGATTTGAAAGTCATTGTGTTTTGATTTTATTCACAATTTACACTTTGTCCCAACTATTTCAAAATTTAGAACAACTGTCAGTTAATGTGCGCTATGTCTTTCCAAAAAATGGTGATGTAAATGAAAAATTTTTTTGCTTTAAATGATTTGGGAGGGCTTTAATACAGCGCTATAGCAGGGTCATTAGAGCACGCATTAAAAAGACATGGAATCATCATGGCATTTTTCATTTAATGTTTACGTGCAGTACTGTATCTAATATCACGTACGGATTTTGCATTAGTCATGTCTTTGAAATGTGAAATTTTAGGCCAATACACTGGATTTGATTTAATCCAGGCGTGAGACTTCATTACGTATTTAGTATTCATTAATTCACCATTGACAAATTAATTAATTCCAATCTGCACCAAATCGCGTCCTGTCTTTGGGGCTCAGCCCCTGGTGTTTCAAATGTCTATACACGCCCCTGCTGTCCAGTAGCAGCAAGGCTAGCTATGCATCGCTTTTTAAACCCTTTGATTCCTTCAGTTTTCCCCATTGAAAGTGGCACCGATATAAATACTGCTCTTGGACATCTCGCGTTTTTCCTCCTTAGTTCTATTTGTTCCTCTACCGTTCTTTGGCTTTGGCACAATTAAACAGCCGTCTCCCGTACCGCAGGGATCAGAAGCTTCATCTGTTCGGCTATTGCCAACAACAAAGATTTTTCTTCTAATAATTTGTCCGACAGATGGCGGACTAACAACGCAAATTCAGCTCTTAGCGTTCACAAGCAGAGAGAAACGCGTCATTATGGCGTTCTCTCACCTGATTGGATAGAGGCAGTCGGCGACTCCAGAATTTTACATGCTGCTTTATTGCAGAAGACAGTGACTGAGAGACCAGTGTTATCGACCAGATACTCTAAATAAATTATCTCTGTTGGAATGTGGAGCTATTCAACACTTTTTTAAAAACAAAAAAAATCACTTACAGCAGCTTTAAGTTGTTGCCCAAAATGTGAAACCCTTGCAAGCTTGCGTCGACCACAAACTTAATATTTGTCAGAAAAACAAAATGCTAATGGGAAAAAATTAATTGAAAATACAGTGAGGTTGCCATTTGGCACAAAAATGTTATTTTGAGTTTCAGAACTGCCAACTGGCACTGGTTTGAAGGATGATTAACAAATTCATTTCCAAGTTTTTGTTGAAAAAGAGGGCGGCTTGGGGGATAAGGTGTACCAAAAAGAAAAAAAAAACTCCAGAATTTATACAGCCCTGTGTTAAAAGCATTTTTTCCCCTCACACTGTCTGTCAAAAAGAAAATGACTCTCACTATATCTTGTTGGGCCACCTTTAACTTTAATCACGGTACTCATTCGTTGTCTCTTATTCAATGTCACAACAATTATTTCTACCAGATTAGCATTCATTTTTGGCCGAGATATTGTATTGATCGTGAGTGACTCAAACCAACCCGATAAGCCGTCTCCAGCACATCCACAAACTTTCAATTGGTTACGGTCCACACACTCAGGTGGCCAGTTCACGCGTGAAAATGATTCCTCATGCTCGATGAAACGTTCTCTTACAATTTGATCCCGATGAATCTTGGCATTGTCATCCTGGAGTATGCCTATGCCATCAGCGATTAAAAAGTCCATTGATGGTTGATGGTGATCTTTGATCAGGATCAGTCATGCTTTTGCTCTAAACCATTTCTCAAAGTTTAAAGTTCACCACTGCCCTTCCAGGTTTTTATAAATTGTTGGATAGTTCCGGACCAAATTACAGTGAATTCAGCAATCTCCTTAGCTGTTTTTTTTTTTTTTTTTTTTTGCTTGATGTAGCCCAATAATTTGCCTCTCATGAAACACAGAAATATCTTTTCAACAACCATGAGATACGTCTTACGACATGGTTTTTTAGGAAATGAGAAGTTACACACTGAATCAGTAAGGATAAAAAGAATCATTGCCAGCTGAAATATGTTCATTACTGCAATAATGATTCAATCATAGGCTCTTGAGTATTTGCTTATTTAAATCCAAATGGGGACTTTTTTTGAACAGGCAGTGTATTTTAGGACTGTAAATACTTTGTGATTAAATTCTGCAGGCTTGGTTGCTCTGCGCCTTGAATCTCAATGTAATTTTTGGCTCCTCAATATTTTTGGGTCAGTTAGTTGATTTGTTGCTGCAAGCAAGAAGGGTCTTGGTTCAAATCCAGCCTGGGGCCTTTCTGTGTGCTGCTTATATGTTTTTTTTTCCCCTTGTGTTTATGTGGGTCTCCCTCAGTTACTCCAGTTTCCTCCCTCAGTCCAAAGACTCTGAGTTGCCTGTAGGTGTGAGTGAGTGAGTGAGAGAGAGAGAGAGAGAGAGAGAGATCAATCAACTCACTCACTGTCCTCCAGGATATAATGAAGTCATGGTGCCCTCGATAAAATTAAAAAACATACGCAAAGGAAGAACATCGGGAGGGATCTTGGTGTGGTATAAAGGAAATCTTTGCCATCAGATCTCACCAGTAAGACAGGGTAAATCACACAAGATTAGACCAAACCCTGGGCATTACTGATAGAGATCTTTATCTCTGTGCTATTTATATACCCCCAGCAGATTCTCCTTATTTTGAGGAAGGCATTTTTGAAACTCTCCATTCAGAAATTGCTTATTTCCAGGCTCAAGGAAACAATACTTTTTAAAGATTTTTTTTTTTTTGGAAATTTTCCTTTATTCGATAGTTATACAGTGAAGAGGGACAGGAAAGTTGGGGAGAAGAATGGGGGAAGACATGCAGCAAATGACCCGAGCCGGATTCAAACCCAGGTCGCTGCGGGAAGGACACAGCCTTTATGGTACGCGCGCTTAGACCGATGAGCCACCGGGGCACCCCAGGAAACATATACTTGACTGGAGATCTGAATGGACGAACAGGAATTGAACCTGATATCATTGACCCACAAGGCAACAACCATGTGTTTGGTCAATCTGCCCCATTCACCCCACCAACTATCACTGGTCGGAGCAATCTTGACTCTCAAATAAATCACAGTGGCAGGGAGGTAGTGCATCTCTGTCGGGCCTTAGGCCTGTACATAGTTAATGGTAGGTTCAGAGGGGACTCTTTAGGGAGATACACGTTCTCCTCAGCCCTTGGGTCTAGTGTTGTGGACTATGCAATCACTGACATGGATCCTGCCACTATCAGTGCATTTACTGTCAGACAGCAATCCCCCCTCTCAGACCACAACCAAATAAAATTGTTCCTTAAACTTTCAGGTCACATAGGTGACACTAAAAGGGAACCCAATGAACTGTACAAATTAAATCCTACTTATAGATGGGGCCCAGACAGTGGAGACAAATTCTTTATGGCCTTGAACTCACCTGATCTAATGAATGACATAACAATATATAACAATAATCAATATATCCCTCCCAGAAATGGTGTAAACAAGGCCGTGGATGACATTAATATGCTATTTCAAAAGGCAGCCATTAAAGCTGACCTTAAACAAAAAAAGGAAGCCTGTTAAAAGGCAAAACACAGAAAAATGGTTTGATCAAGAGTGCAAGACAATCAGAAAGGACCTGAGAAAAATACCAAATGAAAAACATCAGCAACCAAACAACCCAGCCCTGCACATTAGGTATAACAAAATTTTAAGCAAATACAAACATACAATTAAGAACAAAAAACAAAATTATACCCACATGAAACTTGAAGATATTGAAAATGCCATAAATCAGAATCAATTCTGGGATATGTGGAACAACTTCAACACAAAGCAACCACAAGCACTACCTATCCAAAATGGTGACATCTGGAGAGCACATTTTGAAAATCTGGACAAAGACATACCAATAAATCAAATTAACTCAGATCAATGCATCATGAAAGAAAAACTCCAAACATTAGAGGAAACAATTAAAGAGAACCCAAACCCCCTTGATTTCCCAATTACTTGGGAAGAACTGATCACACAAACAAACACTCTCCAGCCAAGGAAAGCTTGTGGTCCAGACAGCATTAAAAACGAAATGCTTAAATGCAGCACCCCACATATGCAAGGTGCAGTGTTGAAATTGTTCAACATCGTACTATAATCAGGACATTTTCCTGACATCTGGTGCAAAGGGCTGATCTCCCAAATTCATAAGAGTGGGGACAAATCAGACCCTAACAACTACCATGGCATCTGTGTCAGCAGCTGCCCACGTAAATTATTCTGTAGTATTCTCAACAAAAGAATACTAGATTTCTTTGAGCAACACTCTATTTTGAGTAAAAACCAAATTGGTTTCCTCCCAAAACACCGCACCACTGACCATGAATATACCCTTCACACTTTAATTAACAAACATGTACACCAAACAAAAAATGGTAAGATATTCACTTGCTTTATTTATTTAAAGAAAGCTTTCGACTCTATCCGGCATGAGGGGCTCTATTACAGACTCCTACATTGTGGTATAGGGGGCAAAATATATGATCTGGTTAAATCAATGTATTTAGAAAATATATGTGCTGTTAAAATTGGAGACAAACAAACCAAATTCTTCACCCAGAGAAGAGGCGTCCGTCAGGGCTGCAATTTGAGTCCAACTCTGTTCAAGATCTGTATAAATGAACTTGCTGTTCAGTTGGACCAATGTGCTGCTCCTGGCCTCTCCCTCCTAGATCGAGAGGTCAAGTGTCTGTTTTATGCCGATGACCTTGTCCTGCTGTCTCCTACTGAACAGGGACTGCAGCAACAGCTGGAAATAGTGGAAAAATATCGTCAAAACTGGGCCCTGATAGTAAATATGAAGAAAACTAATATTATAATTTTTCAAAAACATCCCAGATGCCAAGAAAATAAACACCAGTTCACCATAAATAACCAGATCATTGAACATAGTATGAGTTATACCTACCTTGGTCAAACCATAACAGCATCAGGAAGTTTCAACATGGCAGTAAATGCACTTAAAGAAAATGCCCAAAGAGCTCTAAATGCAGTTAAAAGAAAATTTTATAATTTCCAAATTCCTGCGAAAATCTGGCTTAAAATATTTGACAGTGTCATCCAGCCCATTGCGCTATATGGTAGTGAAGTTTGGGGTCCACTCAGTCATCATAGCTATACCCACTGGGACAAACATCCAACTGAATCTTTACACGCAGAAATCTGTAGATACATTTTACACGTAGAGAGAAAAACACCAACAAACGCATGTAGAGCAGAATTAGGCAGATACCCGCTGATAATTAACATCCAAAAGAGAGCACTTCAATTCTTCAACCACCTTAGATCCAGCCCCCTGACACCCTGCACTCCAAAGCCCTTCAAACCCAAGAGCTGAGCCCAGAAAAAGAGTCCCTGTGTCCCCTGGTGCTGAGACTCACCGCCCCCCAGACACACACTGACCAGCCTCACCCGCACTGCTTCCCAAACACCAATCAGACACACACACTGACCAGCCTCACACCAGCACTGCTTCCCAAACACCAATCAGAGTCAAACTAATTAAAACGCAATGTAAAGAAACCTATTTAGAACACTGGAAAGAAGAAACTAAGAACCAAAGCAGATCAGAATGTTATCTGACCTAAAAAGAAAATATGAACTGGCAGAATATCTCTCCGCTGTCAGAGATAGAAAGCAGAGACAGATCCTCACCAAGTACAGGCTCAGTGACCACCAATTGGCAATCGAAAAAGGATGACATAAAAAATCATGGCAACCAAAAGAGAACAGAATATGCGGTCACTGCTCGACAGGTGAGGTGGAGACAGAGATGCACTTCCTCCTAAAATGTGAAAAATTCAAAAAAATAAGAAACACCTATTTTAACAAATTTAGCTGCAAAATCCCAGATTTCAAAGAGAGGAACGAGCTCTCAAAACTAAAAATACTCCTAGGAGAAGGAGACAGGGCAGATCTTGCTGCCCAGTACACATCAGCATGCCACAACCTGAGGGACAGTGAGTGACCTAGACGTGCGCGCACACACACACACACACAAATACATGCATAGGATATACTGTAAATATGAAACTAATATACAAATATAGAAATGCTTGTAAAAAATATTATATAATATGAATATTGTCATAATGAAATCCAATTTATTTACTTTATTAATTACTTATTATCATTTGTATTATTTATGTATATCATCACTCACTGTTTTGTTACCTGTCTGTCCAAAAATGCTTTGGCAATATTGTATATAATACAGTCATGCCAATAAAGCTTATTGAATTGAGAGAGAGAGAGAGAGAGAGAGAGCCCACTTGCCCACCTGCCCTTTGATCGATTGCAGATTTGTCTTGGGTGTTTCCTGCTGTCCTGCCTCTCGCCCACTCTGATGCCCACTGTGCTGTATCTGGAGTGTTTAAAGCCCAAACCATTAATGTAGTGGGTAAGTGCAGAGGGCCATTGCTCCCACCATGCCATTACATTCACCCCACCCCCACCCCCAAACCACAAAATTGCAAGACATAAGCAGAAAGTTCCACAAATCACCAAACAGTTTCCACCTCTTGAGCTGAAGGCCTGGGGGGAAATTAAAACAAAACAAAACAACAGGAGAACAGTGCACGTTCAATGATGGCGTGTATGCTATGCATCACCATCACTCTCAGGCTTAATTACACTGCACAGGGAAACTAAATCAATACTGAATGTCTTTAATAAGCCTGGGCAGTGTCTCAGGAAGACTGCAAGTGCCACCTTTATTAGCTCCTGTTAACAAACAGAAATCAAACCTGCCTCCCAGAATTAGTCTTATTTAAACCCTGCCAAATCATATTTCAAAAGATATAATTCAGTTCATGGGAAAACACTATTGGGCTTTTTTAAATATTGATGCAGTCTCGTGATACTCTATTTGTGATTCTTTTCCCACATCTTGCATTCTATTTCCATGACACTCCAGAGTGGTGGTGCGTTTACAGTTGTGATTGTGTGTGATTCATTGCCTCGTCCGAAAATTGTATAAAGCATTGCCACCTCATGACCGATCACGTACATCAGCTAATAAATTTACTTCAACATCATCTTGGACCTCTTCACATTCTTGCATTGCCAGAATCGATTTTGATGCTTGTGAATGGGGAACGATTTTGAAGAAGTTGTTCTTCTGGAGTTCATCCCACCAAACTGTCTTTTCGGGCACGCTGTTTACATGACAGGCCCAACTTGGCTCAGGTGGTAATCCTATACACTGATCAGCCACAACTTTAAAACTACCTGTGGAATATTATGCAGGTCCCCCTTGTGCCGCCAAAACTGCTCCATCAAATAGATGTCCACTAGTGCTCCGGATCTCAGGGTTTCCCAGCAGAACATCTCCCAGAGCATCACACTCCCTCCACCAGCTTGTCTACTTCCCACAGTGTATCCTGGTGCCATCTCTTCTCCAGGTAAACAGTGCACACAGCAGGTGATTTCGGAGCAGAACACAAATATTATCACTCCCACAATGTAAATCAGCTGGGAAGAACATTTGGCAGCACAAACCAAATGGGAAGCCGAAAATCCCATTTACATTCAAAGACGACCAAGAAAACAGGAAGAGCAGTCTAAATTCAGGGGTTACTGCTAACAACCTTTGAGAGCTGTGGTGCAGCCACACCAGCAGCTCTAGCCGCAGTGAGGCCAACTCCAGTGCCCAAGCCTGCTGCAGCCTGTGGAACTGTCCTTTGACCACCATAAAACTCCATGCAGCACAGATGATTATCTCCCAAGACTGTATTTAAAGAAATGTAACTTCACTGATTGACGGAATGAACCAAAAGAGGAACAGCTGCAACCGGTGTCAGAATACATAAACTTGTCACAGAGGTACTCAGTTGATTCCAAAGCACCTCCCCCACTAATTACCTCTCCTTACCTCCTCTCCTAACAGAAACTGGTTCCAGTGAATGTGTGATCCTTAAATGTTATGACTTTGTTTTTTACAGTTTTAATGTGCACATTTGAGTCCTTACTTATTACTTATAGCTAAATTCCGCTAATTGCATGTCTGTTAAACTCCTGTATTAGTATTTTTTAGAACCATTTGAGATAAACATATCTTGTTTTGTTTTGTTTTAACTGTCAAAACATCAAGATGCCAAATTTTTATTCACTGTAGTTATTTCCCTCTCCAAAAGTTGATAGTCGGGTCTTGAGATACCTGGTTTAGTTCCCCAAAACACCTCGCTACCCTTTATATTTTTCATGTTCGGGTTTGGTCGTTCGCCAGTTAAACCAATTTTTTGCTAGAATTTAACACAGGCAAAGATATTTATTTGACAATGCTCAAGACCGAAACCCGTGATTTTGGACGTCCTATATGGCTGCTCGGCCATTTTGTCCGAAATTTGGGGATCGGAGGTCAAATCCAGACAGGGTGACCGATCTGTTTTCTAGTTTAATGACAGAATATGATTCTTATTATTACTTATTTAAAATTATTATTTGACATGGACATATTGTTTCACTTTGGGGGTGACCATTGACACAGTGTCTCTAATCTTCCTACCTAACTTTCTATAAAAAAAAAAAGAAAAAAAAAAAAAAAGATTTCCTTAGCGACTGGAGACTCCCCATGGTTGCAGTGCTTTAGGTGTCTCATTCTGTCTCTGTGTGACCCTGGCCAATATCATGTCCCATTCTTATTCCCCAACTCAAATGAGTATTGAAGCCCTCCCATGTCCAGCAAGCACTCGGGCCGGAATGGGCACAGACACTACTAGCACCTAAAAACCGAGAAAGTGCACCTTTTCTGAGAATCTGCAAAAAACTTAGAATACATTGAATTTACTGAAGATTTGAGTCCAACTGGGAGAAACCTCAGCTTTTTTCGCCGAGGTATCCCCAAGTCTGTTCGGTTTACTCAGGGTTTAGACAACACCTCAATGTTCACTTTCTCTCAAATCCTTCCCTTTTTTGAAAAATTACATTGTGTATCTGATTTTTTTTTTGTAAATTGGTTTTTACAGATTGAATATATTTTCCAATTCAGGACTTCAGGAAAAGGGGATTCTTGGGTCATTTAATGAAAAAATTGAGATTTTTCAACAAAAATCAAAGAGTGATCCAAGTTTTTCATTTTTTTTTTTTTTTTCAAAAAAATTGGGTGAATTTGTGCACAGCAAATGTTGTAAATTGACAGTACAGTAGTGCTGGGATATTGCCATCACTGGGATATCACTGAGATACCCCCTGTTAATCTCAGAATGGAAAAAAATAATCCCAAGTGACCCTTTTTTCTAGTCCTGCACAGAATATTCATTCTGAATACTGAACATGTGTTTCTGTTGTTCTTAATACAGTGTCTTGTCACTTATCCAAGTTGTAGGAACAACAAATAATAACCTAACTTATTTTTCAATGAACTGAAATGGCCCATTTGAAAGGCAAAAGCCCTTAGATTATCGCAAATATACCAAAATAGAGTTTTGTGTCATTGATTGATTTTATAATTTAATTTGAGAAAGGTCAGATTTTGCTTGGACAAAAGTCTTGTCGTTGAAAAAAAAATGTGGAAATTATACATACACTTTGTTTTGAATACACAAATATGCCATTAAAATATCAGAACATAAAATGCCATAGTGCCTTGGAAAAAAAGAATTAATATTGCATATGAAATGCTCCCATGAGCTTGGAGGACTGCATCCATACGTCTTGGCAATGACTGAGATAACTTGATGATGAAATCATCTGGAATAGCATAGAAAGCAGTCTTGCAGGACTCCCAGAGTTCATCAAGATTCTGTGGTTTCATCCTCCAAAACCTCCTCCTTCATCTTACCCCCAATGCTCAATAATGTTCATGTCAGGTGACTGGGTTGGCTATGGTTTATCCTGGAGTTTTTTCACCTTCTTCGCTTTCATTTTATGTGACATGGAGGCAGAAGAATGAGAAGGAGCAGCAGTATAAGTATGGCAGCAAGAACTTTTTGATATTTCAGGCTGTTGATGTTGCCATCCACTCTGCAGATCTTTCTCACAATGACATGCTGGATGTAACAACTAAACCATGATTTTTCCTCCACCAAACATGATCGTTTTCTGGGAGAATCTTGGGTCCATGAGGGTTCCAACAGGTCTTGTACGGCGACTGGCATGCAGTTAAATGTATGATTCACCAGAAAAATAAACTTTCAGCCACTTTTCCAGTATCAATCCTTTCTGAATGCTGTGGGACTTGAGCAAATGCAATGCTTTGGTTTTTCATTTCTGTTTAATGCAGACTTCTGTGTATCAATTCCCATTCTTAAAACCCAACTCAGAGAATTTGACAAACCTCCCATCTTGTAGATACCGGGCGGAATGAGACATTTCCTACTAGCACCTAAAAACCGAAGAAGGGCACCTTTTTCAGTTGAAAACCTACAAAAACTTTCAAACATTTGGTTTACTGAAGATTTGTCTCCACCTCGGTAAACCTCGAAAAAATTTTACCAGTTTCCCCAAATCTTTTACTCATTTACTCCAGTTTAGACATTTGCTCGACATTCAAGATGTCTGCCACCTCAGCAAAAGACTCATTGTCTTCTGGCTTTTTGATGATCAGCACTTTGGTCTGTGGTTGAATATTTGTATGTTGTCAGAGGTCTAGTCGCACCTCATATGAAATTTGGTGAAAATTGAGTTATTTCTAACACAATCAAATGTGTTAATTAAGTTTTTTGTCATAGGTTAAAAAAAATCTGTGATTTTTTGCATCATCTTGAAAATTGACAAGACAGTTTGTCCTAGGAAAAACAGATGTTATGGGATATCACTGAGATACCCATCATCTCAGAATGGAAAAAAATTTGCAAGTGAAATTATTTTGTAAAGCCCTTGACATTAAAATGGACCATTTATTGTAACAATTGATTGGTTAGAAATTCTTAATACTGCTATTTTTAGGTACTATGTCCTTTGCCAAGACTCCTGTCAGGGATTCTGCATTGGTGGTGGTCTACCCTTTGCCAGTTCCTGTATGCATTCTTTTCTGATTTTCGGATTTCCATTAAAAATTTGGTAGCCGAAAAAAATTCAGGAAAATTCGTAGAACGAATTATCACTGAAAATTCAGCAAATTTCGGAGTGGGGAACTTTGGAATGGCCAGTACTGTAAGCCTGTGCTTCATCCAGACTGCATCTAGGGCCTGGCTTAATTACACTGCACCTCGTTAAACAGGCAGTACTAGTAATTTGCATAATTAATTGGTGTTTGGACTGTAGTACTGGAGGGAGGTCTTTAATGAGGCATGTGTTCTGATTGTCTCACACCTCCCCTTTGTTCTGGTGTGAGACTGTCTACACCTCCCCTTTGACAAACTTTGGTTTACCTCAGTAAAAACTTGCCTGAGGTTAAATTTTTCCGAGGTTAACCAACTCAAATCTTCAGTAAACTTCAGTGTATTCTAAGTTTTTATCGGAATTTCTCGGAAAAAGGTGCACTTTCTCGGTTTTTGGGTGCTACTTGTGAGAGGAGCTATGCACACAGCTACTGGCCTAACGAGCTAAATAAAAAATAAATCAGCTAAAATGCATGAATGAATAAACAGATACTCGGGCGATTCATTTTGCCCAGACAAATCTCTGCAGAGTTACTCTCTTCGTGAAACTAGGATCCATTTACATGGATTTCTCTGTGTTTGTTGACAATTATGTAGTTTGTTTTATGGTAAATTTATATCTATCACACCATCATTTGAGAATGTCTACAAGCAGGCAACACATAAGGAAAAAGATATTTAAGTTCAATGGTTTAGACTAGAGAATGAAATGTTTGTTGAGAAGGAAAGGTCTGTCTGATACCCCTGCAAACCATGACCATGGTTGACCTTAGTTGACCTTGGTTGACCCTGGTTCAAGTAACCGTGGTCAACCCTGGTCACACCATGGTTTTGACATTTTTGTTAAATGGAACACCATGGTTGACCTTGGTTGACCTCGGTTCACCATGGTCAACCAGGGTTAAAGCATGGTTAAAAATGGTCAACCATGGTTAACTATGGTGCAAAAACTCCCCAAGCGGGTGCAACCATGCTTCAACCATGGTCGGCCATTTTTAACCATGCTTTTACCATGGTTGACCATGGTGAACTGAGGTCAACCAAGGTCAACCATGGTCACGGTTCGCAGGGGTAGCAATGTAAAGCAGTTAAGGTATTCTAAACAGAGCATACACTTTGACTGAAATAGAAAGGTAGGTCTTTATTACCGGTTAGATTGGAATTTGCTGCTGGCCAGTCGACAACAGTACTTTGCCTCCCCTTAGTGCTTTTATCCCCACCTGCTTCTTCAAAATGCAGGTATTCCTATTGCTGATCGTTGGTAATACATTGACTAAGGATAAGTACTTCATTCAATCTCACTTAAAAAAATCCAAACTAACCCTTTATGGTGCTAGTTAGCTAAAGTATATTCTTACTAGTTTCTGTATACTTAATTTTTTGTGAAAATGCTAGATAATGATGCCGACAAACCATAGAAGTGGAAGCCCCATTATGTAGGAATTGGTATTTTTTTGCACAACAGGACCCCCATGCCCTACAGTTTCAAAGTGTAACACCACTGTTGTAAATACAAGTCTCCCACTCCCCTCCCCATAAAGAAAGCAGTACACTTGGTTAAGACATTTTGAAATTCAATTACAGAATTATTTAGGCATTACATTTCTGAATTTACAGACGCCGGCATCTATGTCTGGGCAAAGGGGTTAAGCACAAGTGTACTTGTCTTTACGGTGCCTGAGAACATGGCTCAAGTGCCACTGCAGGAAGTATTCTTCAGAACAGCTGGCAGTGACTGCAGCGCTGCATTGAGTGCTGTCTGGGAGGAGGAGGAGTGCAATCATCTGGGCTATCCTGATTCTTCCATTGCTGCAATGTGTAGAGCATTTTCATACAAATGTTTGTTCCAAATTTCAGTATGAAAATGGAAAGTCTGAATACAAAAACAGTGATCAAAATGTGTGCCTGCTTCCAGGATTCATTGTTTTTGTGTCAAATGCTCAAATCAAATCCTCTTCATGATGCAGTAAAATGCATTGCAAACTGCCGCTTATTTTTAGTTAAATGGCTGAACTACTATATACGTAGATGCAGTACAGCCATGTCTACAAAATGTAAACGTGAATCCCAGGGAAGGGTCTCAGCCTAAACTGCCAAAATTGTGGTCCCTCTCAGAGCCCATTTTACTGGGAATGCCATTTGTTCCACTGAGAGATAGAAGTGACTCACTTAAATTTTCAAACTGTGAAGCTGTATTTCATTGAACTTGGGCCATGGCCACCTTCCCCCATAGTGTTGTATTTATCTGCACTGGATCAAGTGTTTTTCCCTTTTTCAGTTTTTAAGGCGACAGCCATGCTTCTGGCGTGGATGTAAAGAAGCATCTATCTTAAATAAAATGCATTCAGACTAATTTTTTTAAATGAAATGCTTTCCTCCTGACATTTATGATTTGAAATGTGTTTTAAGACACCCTTATAAAAATTGGTTCAATCAGAAGTGATGAGTCTACGCTTTCAATGCTGAATTGACCAAACATAAATTAAGACTTAAGTGTAGACTCTATTTGGGGCTGATAGCCAATCATGGCAAGAATCCCATGATCCGGGCAGCATCTTAATACCCTGCCTATCATCCTCTGAATGTTGGATGGAGACTTTATGCTGGTGGTAGTGGGGGAGGTGGAGGTCAAACAAATGTACTGGCATCTGGCTGGCGACATGATTCAGGAACAGCTGATTGGAGATAGTCAAAGCAAGGACAGGTTAAATATTCAATCCTGCAGCGGAGTCGGAGGCATAGCTTAACATGAAGAGAGGTGCATGAGCCAGTGTTCCTGACTGATCAATCAGGAAAGACTCGTTTACGCTTTCAATGCTGAATTGACCAAACATAAGTTAAGACTTTGACATAGACTCCACTTGGGGCTTATGAGTGATCATGGGAAGAATCCCATGATTGGGCTGCATCATAACCCCTCAACCAATAATAATTAAGCAACTGACAGATATTAACAGTCTGAGGATAACATGTCACCAGTGCTGCTCAGCTGAATTGCCAGTTTATCTGGCAGGCTGATGAAGGGCCAGATACTAGCCAGCAAGATGAGGCCAGTATCGCTGATGTGCTGACAAATGTCAGATACAAATGCCAAATAGCAGGCTGATAAAGGGCTGATAAAGATATATGGGGTCAGATATTAGTTGGTAAGATGATGAGGTCATTATTACTTATGTGATGAAAAAGGCTAGATAATAAACAGCGTGTAGATGAGGGGCCAGCATGATGAACTGGCTGATGAGGGCCCACATACTCGCTGCCAATGTGCTGAGGCCAGAAAAGCTGATGTGCTGAAGAAATAAGGGTGAAATAACACATCCTTATTTAGCATGTGATGCCAGATGTGACAATGACAATGCCACTTAGCTGACAATGTCACCCCTTATAGCATTTTGCCACTAGCTAAGTGACATTGTCAGTTATATCACATCTGGCATCACATGTTGAATAAGGATGTGTTATTTCACCCTCTACAAAGCATGACATATGCTTATGTATGATTTATGACGACATCGTGTCTCATTTATGATGGAATTATACGTGCTGTATAAAGCCTTTATGAGCAACACTTCATAACCAAATGACCGAATGGTTCGACAATGCAATCAGATCTGCACATTTCTGCTGCATTGGACCTATAAAGCAATATTATGTAAGGTGGCCCATATCCTGGTCATGTACCGGCGCTTCACTGTTTCTTGTGAAGTTTGTGGTTAAGCCATGGTGCAGCCACCTCAAGATCAGAACAGCTGTTAGGTCCTTGAGCAGGGTCATCAACACCACATTGCTCTGGGGGAACTGGCCTTGATTTAGTCAAATTAACTGCTGTATAAATCTCTTTTTGGTGAAAAGCCTTTGCTGGATAACTAGTTTAAAGTAAAGGTCTGCAGTATGCTGCAATATAATGATGTCTATGCCATGGTTTTCTCATTCATGATAGCACCCATTCTCATCTTGTTTAGGTGACTTTGTATAAAACTTCAGTTCCTCAGGCTACCACTCCATTAGTCTCCTAAATGGGTATCATGTGCCCACAGGCCACATAAAGACTGTTACAGAGGAATGTGCCTCCTTATCAAGCTGCAGGGCATGTACTTTGTAAGTCTCTGTGGAAAATCTGGGGATAGCACACTGGAGTAGTGTGCTGAATATGATCGGCTATGGCTTTGACTGCACTGAGGCTTGTATAGCAAGTGACAAAAAGGAGCCGTGAAGATTGTTTTAAAAACACACTGATTCTTAAGGTAAAGAAAAAAAAAGCTCAATTTTTTGTCTTAGCAGTATAAAAATATCTTCAAGCAGAACATTTTAATGGCTGGCTGTTCTTAGTGGGTATCAAGTTTTAAAATTTGCTATTCTTTTTTAGAAGTCTTTTTTATTTGTAGGCACCTGCTCTATGTCTTTGTCCAGCCATGTACTTCAAATTCTTTGTAATAAAAATATAATATTGGTCTGCTGCAATGGTCAATGCACTGATGTACTTTCTCATTGCCTTTTCTTGAACGTTCAATAGCCATGCGTGTTACATCTCCATCTCAAATGTCAAGCAAAAGTTTGATTGAGATATTGCCTTCTAGAGACAGACAGTGAACATGGCAGTGTCTCCCAACAGCTGCCAATATTTAGTCTAAGTACTTAATTTCAACAAGATAATACAGGCCTCTTATACCTAACTTTGTGTACATATGAGACTTTTGCATTTATATAATATGCACAACATATTCCAGAACATTATACACAATAGATACATTGTGTGTATAATGTTGTGGAATATGTCGTGCATATTGTGGGTTTTTTTTCTTGCATAACATCTTCTCCTGTTGCTGCGGCTGTTGCTGTTGCTGACCTCTTGGCTGTGCTGTAGCGCTGTTCGTTGGTGTTCATTCTGCTTGAGTTGAGACAGAGGAAGACGTGCGGGATCGAATCTGAAGTTTTACTCTTGTTTAAACGGAGTTATCTGAAACTAATTTGTGTGTTCAGGCTCAAACAGTATTAGAGATTAGACAATTTGCTCACCGAGGTATAACCTTTTGTCGCATTAGGGGCAGGGAGAATCTTCCTCCATCATCTTTTTTTTCCCCTTTTCCCCCCTTTAACAACTCGGTGAGCAAACAGCCAAATTAAGTCGCTAATCTGGTCAAACAAAGGCGACGGGGGTTTTTTGGGGTTTTTTTTGAGGGGTTTCAGTCTCCCGGAGCAAAGTAAGGTAAAGTAAAATAAATTTAAACGCTAAATTTAAAGAATTAACTAAACGCGAAGTAATTGTCTAACTTAGTGAATTGTGTGATATACAAAGTAAGTCAGAGTTGTTTTCAAGGACTGAGGTACACTGTCGCCTGCTTTTTCTGTAGCTGATTTAGCTAACGAACTATTGTAAGCTCTCAACGCCAGGAATATATCAAATTACCGGGATATCTAACTATCTGGCTTGGTTTCATACTCGGTCGCTTGCCTTTCATACAGTCTTCTAGCCAATAAATATTGACGTTCACTGGGGTTTTTTAGTCCCCTTCGTTCTCTATCCTGACCGCATTACCGATAAACGATTTCCAAGCTTGAATATTAACGCGAACCGGGGTTTTGTCTTTTTTCGTGATTTTATTATCATCGGGGCTCTTCTGATTAAACACATTGCAAATTACGTTATCTTTGTATTTTCCTCCGTTTGCGTGCCTTGATCAGCTGATTAAAGTTTAACTGCTTGTTTGAGTGCTCAGCGACAGCTTGTTGGGGGAGATACCGTGTGTAGTTCGCTCACGAAGTAAACGACTTGTTTATTCGGTCCGTTTTAATTAAAGGGAACCGAGGCTTAACTCTTATCTCGGTTACTCTTGGTTGTATTTGTGGCTGGCTAGCTAGATAGTTACTGTTTGCATTTTTGGCTGGGGATCTGAGATTTAGTATTTAGTCAATAGGACAGCAGTCACTTTAGTCGTCCGTTCGTTACCCTTGAATTTAAACGAAAGCTTTACCGAGTGCTCCGCCTCCTCCCTCCTCCAGTTTCTCCTGGGCGTAGTATAGCCAGTCTTTTATCTGGGTTCTCAGCTAAGCCCTGTGATATTTTTTAGGTTAGTATATTAATAGTACCGGGTCTAGATAAATTCAAGTTGGCTTATTAGGAGTGCTTATTATCGATAGAGTTTCTCAATTTGGTATTTCATTTCTGTTCACTAAAACTAAGCCCCTGTTAAAAGAGGCTTATTATCCATTCACATAGTTTCCCCCACGGTTTCTATTGTGACTGCTGCTTAGGGCTTCTCAGGTTAATTAATTAATAAATTGTGGTTCCTGAGCTTCTGTCTCGCATTAGTAATTTTCTTTGTTATCTAGGGTGAGCGAGGTCATTAGGAAGGAGGTTCAAAATGTGGCCAAAACTATGTGATGGTTGCAGGATGATCGCACTTTTGGAAAGAGATTTCCAGGGTGGGTTTGTCTGTCACCGGTGCCAGCTAATTGAGCATCTGGAGAGCAAGATCCTTGTTCTTCAGGGCCAGTTAGCTGCACGACATAGTTCGGGTGATCAGTAGAGTTCCTAGAGGAACTAAGTAGTATGTCGTTTAGAGAAATGGTCTGTACGCCAAAGCAGGGTGGTGTGGGGACCCCAGAGCAGGCAGGGAGAAAGTTGGGTGACGGTAGGACGCCAGCGCAGGAAAGGGCGTGCACACCGTACAGCGACAGCTCCTCCAGTGGTTGAGGTGTCCAACCGATTCCTGCCCTTGCAGGAACTCGACGGCCCCTGACCCTGAGAGTGAGGGGACTGATGAGCAGCAGGGCACCCTGTTGGCCTCTACCCCTCAGAAAAAGAGAGTTATTGATAGTGGGGACTCAATACTTAGAGGAATAGACAGTTTAGTCTGTTCGCCTGCGACAAGGAGTCTCAGACGGGGTGTGTTGCCTGCCTGGTGCCCAGGTAGGAGACCTCCTGGAGCGTGCAAGGACAAGCTCCTGGCCAGAGCGGGAGGGATCCAGTTGTCATGGTCCATGTTGGGACTAATGACATAGGTAAGGGTAGGTTTGAGGTTCTGCAAAAGTAAATTTGTTGAATTAGCTGAAAAGCTTAGGAGCAGATCCTCCACGGTAGTGTTCTCCGGGATTCTACCGTACCACGGCAAGCAGAGGGAAGCAGAATTTTATCTGGAGGTTTAACACGTGGGCTACGAACCTGGTGTAGGAAAGAGGGGTATAGGTTTATGGGGCACTGGAACTACTTCTGGGACAGGGGTGACCTGTTCAAGCCGGATGGGCTACACCTGAACTGGAGGGGTACCTTTGCACTGGGTCAGCGTATGTTGAGGGTAGCAGAGAGTTATTTAAACTAGGGACTTGGGGGCAGGGAGGTTAGAGAGTGTTACACAGAGGGAAATGCAGACTGCCCTGATGGAAGCTGACAGCGTTACATGCACTATTGATGATATATTTTTAAAGCAAAAAGCATGGTGAGGGGGGCTTTGAGCAGCAGGCGATGGGAAATCGGCGGGAAGAGCGTTCATGATAACCTGAAATGTTTTTATCTAAATGCAAGAAGCATTAAAAAATAAATTTCAAGAACTTGAGGCCGTTATGATTAGTGAAGGCTATGACATAGTTGGGATTACAGAGACATGGCTTAGTGAAGAGGATGGAGATGAATATAATGTAGAAGGTTATAAGCTCTTTAGGAAGGATAGATGTAATAGGCGAGAGGGGGTGTAGCACTCTATGTGAACGAAAACATAAATGTGCAGGAAATTCCTGAAATTGAATATTCCGTGCCTTGTGAAGATATCTGGGTCAGGCTCACTGGCAAACACGAGACTGGTTTAAACATAGGTGTATGCTATCGACCACCAGCTTTGGACAGTACAGTCAATGAAATGCTCCTTAAGAGGATTACGCAAGCTTGTAGAGGAGGAGGGACTATTATTATGGGAGACTTAAATTATCCTGGTATTGATTGGGAAATTGTGAAAGGACAGGGTAGGGGGAGGAAGAATTTCTAGATGTCATAAATGATAATTTTTTGGTGCAGTATGTTAATAAACCTACAAGAGAGAAGGCAATTTTAGATTTGCTGCTCTGTAATGACCCAGATAGAATTAGCAATGTTGAGGTACTGGAGCCACTTGGGACAAGTGATCACTCTACTATTAATTTTGAGGTTTCATGGGAAGTTAAAAAGGTGTCTCCAAAAAACAAAAATTTTTAATTTTAGGCGAGCAAACTTTTGACAGGATGCGGTCATATCTAAGTGAAACAAAAATGGGAGACACTCCTGGACTGTGAGTCTGTAAATGAGATGTGGGAAAGATTTAAGGGGTTTACTTGATTCACAATGTAAATTCATTCCAAAGGTGTCCAAAAGTAAGCTGAAAAAGCAGAATCCTCAGTGGATGACAGCAGCTATTCGTAGGAGTTTGAGGGAAAAGAGGAATCTTTATAAGATGTACATAGAGGATAACAATGAGATTACTAAGGCCTAATTCTGTAAAATGCGGCTGTGGTCAAAAAAGAGCTGAGGAATGCTAGAAGACTGTATGAAAGACAAATTGCAGAGGGGGCAAAAAACTAACCCTAAGCGCTTCTTTCAGTACTGTAGCAGAAAAAGGAAAGTCAAAGAGCAGGTTAAGTGCATAAAGAGTAAAAATGGATCGCTGCTATATGATAATAAGGATATTGCGGACACCTTAAACGGTTACTTTGTTGAGAATTTTACCTAGAGCGGGTCTTTATTCGCCAGAGGGCTTGTCCAATGCTCAAGATTATTTAGCGGAAATTGAGGTTAGGGATAACGTCAGATAGACAAATTGCATCAACTAAAGGCAGATAAGGCGGCGGGTCCTGATGGCTTATATCCTAGAGTGCTCAGGGAAGTTAGTGAGATCATCTTTAAGCCGCTATCTGCCATCTTTAGACGGTCTTTAGAAACTGGAGAAATACCAAATGATTGGAAACAGGGCAATATAATACCAATATATAAAAAAGGGGACCGTGATGAGCCAGGTAATTACAGGCCAGTCAGTTTAACTTGCATTATGCGGCAAAATATTGGAATCTATCATAAAAGATGAGCTGGACTTATTTTTTGAACGTAACAATATCTTGAGGGATAGCCAACATGGTTTTCGTAAGGAAGGTCATGCCTGACAAACCTTCTGGAATTTTTTGAAGAGGCCACCAAGACTTATGACCAGAGCAGGGCTTATGACATCATATATTTGGATTTTCAGAAAGCATTTGACACAGTACAAAGATAAGAGACTAATTTTAAAATGAGCTCCATTGAGTTACAGGTGGTATTCTGAAGTGGATTCATAACTGGTTGCAGGACAGAACACAAAGAGTGGTGGTCAGTGGTATATCATCTGAGCTAGGTAGGGTGGGGGAGGGCGTCCCCAGGGATCGGTGTTGGGACCCCTGCTGTTCCTCATCTACATTAATGACCTTGATAGGAATATTGAGAGCAGATTAGTGAAATTTGCAGATGATACTAAATTGGGGGGCTTGGCAAATAGTTTAGAGTCCACTAAAGTGATTCAGGATGATTTGGATAGAATTCAGAATTGGGCAGAAATGTGGCAAATGAAATTTAATGTAGCGAAATGTAAAAGTAGTACATGTAGGTAATAAAAAAACATTAGACGGGATTACTTCATGGGAGGTTTTAAACTGAATGTGCTCCACAAGAGAAAGATCTGGGAGTGATTGTTGACCAAACCCTCACAGGCTCTAGCCATTGTGCCGTAGCTGTTAAAAAAGCCAATCGGATGCTGGGATACATTGCCAAAAGTATTGAGTTCAAATCCAAGGAGGTGATGCTTCTTTTGTACAACACATCTGTCAGACCACATCTAGAGTATTGTGTACAGTTCTGGGGACCATACTTTAAGAAAGACATAGAGGCTTTAGAGAAAGTTCAGAGAAGAGCCACGAAGCTAATTCCGGTATTAAAGATGAAAGCTATGAGAAAAGGCTGAAGATCCTTAATCTTTTAGTCTTAGGAAAAGGAGACTAAGGGGTGATTTGATTGAGGTCTTTAAATATGTTAAAGGGATTAACAAAGTGAATTATGTAGGATTCCTTCAACCAAGTGTTGTTAGCAGAACTCAGGGTCACAAATGGAAGCTGACTAAAGGTAAATTTAGCACTGACATTCTCGAAATATTTCTTCACCCAAAGAGTAATTTCAGTGTGGAACAGCTTGCCTGACCATATTGTTGAGGCAGAGACCTTGGGAGTTTTCAAGAGCAGACTTGACTTAAAGCTAGATACCATTGAGTCATTGAGTATCTGAAGTGATATATTCACGATGGTACAAAAGAAACTGGCGAGCCTAGTTGGGCTGAACGGCCTGTTCTCGCCATTCATGTTATGTTATGTTATGTTATGTTATGTTATGTTATGTTATCTTGTAATTTTGCAATAATTGTGATCTGTGTAAAAAAGTTAGACTGGTTGCTTGTAGAACCAAGATGTCACGGTGCAATTCCAACATATACATTGCTTCCGAACATTATTCTAATTTATATGATAATCCCTTAGACCTAGTAGATGAGTCGGTGTGAATGGGGATTCTGTGTGGGTGCATATTGCCATGTTGAAGTATGACAACAGGAGAGAGAAATTTGTAAAAAGGCTGGCTATGCGATGTTGGTGCCAGGGAAACAAAAGCACCCAAATTGCATTCTAAATCTGAATGCGATCCAAATCCGGATAAAATGAGGAGTAATCCTGGACCAAGCTTGGCCATTTAACCAGAGCCATTTCAGCTCCGAATCGACCACTGTATCAGGAAAGTAAATCTTAATTGAATTATGTGCAATTTCCGAATCCAGCAGTTTTAACAGTTAGATGCCCTCGCTGAAAGTCCAGCACTCTGAATACCGAACACAAGTGCTTTGACTGTTAAAACCCCTCTCTTATCCAACATGTAGATTTATTCAATTTAATTCATTAATTGCCCTTAAAGATACTAATTAATTATTAGAAAGTCGAATTCATTAAAGGAGCAGTGTGTAGAATTTAGATTGATATTTTGGCAGAAATGGAATATAACATTCATAACTACTTTTTTAGTAGTGTATAATCACGTGAAAACAATAATCTTTGAGTTTCATTTCGCTTAGAATAAGCCCTTTAAACCTACATAGGAGCGGGTCCACCGCCATTTTTTCTACAGTAGCCAAGAACGGGAAAAAAGTAAATGAATAAAGCACTGACACAAGAGAGCGCCTTTCACGTTTTCGCAAGTTTTGCGGCCACCGTAGGTTTTCTGAGAAAAGGAATGCTCAGTTGGGTGCAATCTATAATCTGACCACTAGATGGCTCTAAATCTTACACACTGATCCTTTAACTTCTTAAGCCCTGAGCCTCTGGTTCGAAAATGACATGCCTAAAATGAAATGAGTATATCTCTGCAACTACTTGATCAATTTTAATAAGCTTGGTATCATAATAAAGGTAACACCTTGGAGATATTTGCCGTGGTGTAAAAATCAGTGTATATGTCACTGAGTCAGAGTAAATGAAGATGGAACACAGCATAGATGAAAGATCTCATTTGCACCAAACAAAGATTTACTTTTATCCCTCCTGAAATTATTCATTTGCAGTCTGAAACCTAAAAAAAATACAGCACAGAATTTCACCATTATTTGTGCCAAAGTTTATTCTAATCAAGTAAATCAGAGCAAAATTAGAGAGGTTTTAGTTTGGGAATGTCTAGGTGGCCTCTCTAAATTGGCACGGTTTGCGATTTCGGATTTCTCTGGTACCAAACTGTAAAACTAATTTAATTTCACTTGTATGTCATGAGAGGCATACACTCCATTTAATTGCAACAACTTTATTTATTTATTAATTAATTAAATTTTTTTTTTTTTTATTATTGCAACCAGTCCTGTATACATTTTCAATCTTATCCAGAGAGGGCCGGTATGGCTGCAGGCTTTCATTCTGTCCAAGCAGCTACACCCCTGATTCTACTAATCAGCCCCCAGAGTCTTCGCTGAAGTCCCTGATTAGTTGAATCAGGTGTGTAACTGCTTGGTTAGAAAGAAAGCCAGCACCTACACCGGCTCTCTCTGGACAAGATTGTGGATACCTGATCTATTGGATACAGCCTCCTTCGGTACAATGTTCTCATCACTGCACTGGGCTGTATTTTACCTGAGGGAAAATGTCCACCTACTCGCTCGTGGACACCATTTCCAGCAGTCATTTAGTTTTCCTGGGTACCCTGGTCAACGCTCTTTTACCCTTAAGCTTTTTTCTGACACGATCCAAGGTCAGAACTTACCCGTGGGCTTAAGACTTATTTCACAGGTTTTATTGAAATCGTAGTCAGGCAGTGCATATCAGTAACACTCAAAGCAATGCAGTACAGATGGGGTAATCCAAACCAGAATCAGTAAACAGTCCAAGAATGGAAAACCAGGAAGTCAATACGCCAATGCCAAAACACAAAAAGAATTGGGGAGTGAGGAAACAATCAATAGTAATGTGTGGGAGGTCAATCATACACTGAGGACTAGGACTGAATCATAAACCAAAAGATAAAATAAGCTGTAACCAGCAGATACAGGAATCAAAGAATGTTCAAAAGTAGGCATTGGAAATTCTGGCAGATAAATTTACAAATTATTGAACAGAAATGAGGGAATTTAAAAGGGGCGTTCACGCCTACGCTGAAAAGTGAGATTTGAAAATTGATTTTTGGATCGCGATGCAAATTTCGATTTTTTTTGCATGTGGACATACAAATTTCACTTACTTTTGCGATTCGCATCGCAATCGAATTTGCAGTGCGCTTTCTTAGGTTTTATTGCAAAAATTTGCCATGCAGAATTGAGAATCGAAACTTGGTTTTTTCAATCTCATGATTCAAAGCGGAATGTGAATGGGTGTTCATGCGCCACTACGCACATGTACTCAAAGTGTGTGGGAATGAATGCAGCAATACAGTCGGAAAACCGGTTGCTCGTTGATAATATCACTGTAATTGTCCACAAAATATTCTACAGTCGTTTTCAAAGTAGTCTTCACAGTTGCCTCTGACTGAGAATCCTTCCGCCATTACGCGCAATTACTAATGAGAGCACGGCTATACAAGCGCAAAAGTGGGGTACATGACGTGTACTGCTAACTCATTGTTTAGAATTGCAATGTGAGTGCGTTGCAGTTTGGCTATTTAGGTAGCTTAGTGGCTAAGGTGCTGCGCGCTGGCCTGGGTTACTTAGGTCCAATCCCTACTGAAATTGCACTGTTTTTTGAGCAGTGGAAGCATAGTTCTTGAATAAATAATTGCTGGGGTGTCTTTTGTTTTTACTTTTTACCATTTGTAACCTTATCTTGGTATTTATAGTTTTGTTTATTTGCTTGTTTTAGTGAAAATACATCTGCTCCAGTGGATTCAAACTTCATTAACCTTTGTATGCATTTTCTTTGAATGGGAGAATGTATACAGGACTGGTTGCAATACAAAAGTAATTTAGAGAAAAAAAAAAGATTCTTGTTCGATGAAATGTATTCCTTTAGTGACATACAAGTGAAATTAAATTAATTTAACAGTTTGGTAGCTGAGAAACCTCCAATGGCACACAATGCCCAAAGTGTGCCCAGATGGCCAATTTGGAGATGCCATCCGGACATTCCTGAGCTAAAACCGTTCAATTTTGCTGTGATTTACTTTATTAGAATACACTTTAGCACAGATAATGATGAGATTCTGTGCTATAATTTTTAGTGGTTTCAGACTGCAACTATATAATTTCAAAAAGGATAAAAGTAAAATTTTATTAGATGGAAATTAGATTTTTTTTAATTATGTGGTATTCCCTCTGCATTTTTGCTGACTCAGAGACATATATACTGATTTTTACTTTATGACAAAATCCCCAAGGTGTTACCTTTATTATGATACCAAGATTATTCAAATGGACCAAGTAGTTGCAGAGATATACTCATTTCACTTCGGGCATGTCATTTTTTGAGCCACAGGCGCAGGGCTTAAGAGGATAAAATTTTATTTGAAGAGGCTGTTTGAACACTTTCCACCTAAATCACACTGTAAAATCCCAAAGTAAAGCATAATGTTTCACGGATTTTCTTGATGGAGTGGTCTTGTACAATGTTGTATTGACTCAATCGAGAATATTGTCCACTCTCAGAAATGTGAGTGCTGTCATTTGAAAATGGTCAGGGTGAAGGATTAAGGTATATACTCTATACATTCTGCAGAGCATGTACAATACTTACAAATACATGCACATATAAAGGTTGCCCAATTCAAATGATGTTTTTCCCTTTCTGCCTCATGGTCTGTGATTAATCTAACAGTGCACCTGTTTGCATGAAAATGCAAATACATACTTTGTGTCAGAAGCGTTGCAACTTTTGTGGTACCTGCCATCTCAAGCTGCACCATAAGCTGATGTGCTTCTAAATGTTGTGAGGAACGGAATTAGAGACTGTCTCGCTGGTGTCCTTCAAGGTCCTGAGGAGAAAGCAGTGGCTGGAAAATAGGTCAGGACTTGGCATGTGTGTTTGCTCATGGGGAAAGAGTGTGTGTGTCTGTGTATGTCTGTATCGGTCTTCAACTCTGATAAATGCAGAGAAGAAGAGAAAATCAGTGAGAAATTTGTTTAATACAGGAAAATGTGTTTTTTTTCTGGCTACTGAAGATTTTGAATTTGCTGATGATACTCTTCAGACTGTCCGGTTTGACAAAGTCCATAAACACAAGTTGAGGGTAAAATTACGGCGCATTGTACAACCCCAATTCCGAAATAGTTGGGACAAAGTGTAAATTGTGAATAAAATCAAAATGCAATGACTTTCAGATCACATGAGCCAATATATTATTTACAATAGAACATAGATAACATTCCAAATGTTGAAACTGAGACATTTTACATTTTTATCCACAAGATGAGCTTATTTCAAATTTTCTGGCAGCAACAGGTCTCAAAAAACTTGGGACACAGGCATAAAAAGGGCTGAAAAAGCAATTAATATATAAGGGAATCAGCTGAAAGAAAATTTAGCAAGTAATTCAGTTAACTGGCATCAGGTGTGTAACATGATTGGCTATAAAAGGGATGTCTTAGAGAGGCTGAGTCTCTCAGAAGTAAAAATGGCCAGAGGCTATCCAACCTATGAAGGCTTGCGAAAAAAAATGTGGAACACTTTAAAAACAATGTTGCTCAATGTCAAACTGCAAAGGCTTTGAAGGTTTCATCATCGACAGTGCATAACATTATCAAAAGATTCAGAGAAACTGGAAAAATATCTGTGCGTAAGGGACCAGGCCGAAAACCTTTACTGGATGCCCGTGATCTTCGGGCCCTCAGACGCCACTGCATCACTCACCGGCATTATTCTGTCATTGACATTACTAAATGGGTCATGCAAAAAGGAAGCCATTGTTGAGCATGATCCAGAAGCGCCACCGTGTTCTGTGGGCCAAGGCTCATTTAAAATGGACTGTAGTAAAGTGGCAAAGTGTCCTGTGGTCAGACGAGTCCAAATTTGACATTCTTGGTGGAAATCATGGGCGTCGTGTCCTCCGGGCTAAAGAAAAAAACACCACACCTCCTGTTATCAGCATTCCGTTTAAAAGCCAGCATCTCTGATGGTATGGGGATGCATTAGTGCATATGGTGTGGGACACATGCATGTTTTAAAAAGCACCATGAATGCTGAAAGGTATACAAAGGTTTTAGAGCAAATATATGCTCCTCCAGACGACATCTATTCCAGGGAAGGCCTTGTGTATTTCAGCAGGACAATGCAAAACTACATACTGCAGCTATTAAAACAGCATGGCTTCGTAGTAGAAGAGTCCGTGTGGTGAACTGGCCTGCCTGCGGTCCTGATCTTTCACCGATTGAGAACATTTGGCGCACAATTAAAAGAAAAGTCCGTCAAAGGAGACCTCAAACTCTCCAGCAGCTGGAAGCCTGTATTAAACAAGAGTGGGATCAAATTCCAATGGCTAAACTCAAAACACTTGTCTCCTCAATGCCCAGATGCCTCCACTCTGTGTTAAAAAGAAGAGGGGATGCTACACCATAGTAAACAGGCTCCTGTCCCAACTTTTTTGAGACCTGTAGCAGCCATCAAATTTCAAATGAGCTCATTTTGTGGATAAAATTGTAAAATTTCTCAGATTCAACATTCGCTATGTTATCTCTGTTCCATTTTGAATAAAACACTGGCTGGTGTGGGGTGGAAAGTCATTGCATTTTGATTTTGTTCCACAATTTACACTTTGTCCCAACTATTTCAGAATTGGCGTTGTATTTAAGGCATAGAAAAGCATCTCCAGTGTCTTGAACACATTTCTTATTAGGTGCGTCATCGATGGGAGGAAACATAACAGTATTTTTCAAACAGACACAATTATCATGTTCAAACTACACTGGCCAACACTCATTTTGAGTCTGACCCACCAGAAATCTGTTGTGACTCAGCTCCAGTGAGGAGTGATGATTGGTCTATGCGCAGAGCCAAGAAGCAATTGCACTGCAGTCTGCTGGCGGAAATGCTTCAGCTTGATTGGGTGAAGTGGTTATGGATGCCAACAATGTCTGACTGTTAAGAAGTAGGCAGGGGAACAACAGATGCAGAAACTGAAGTGTTTATTGAAACACAAAACACTAGGAGAAAATAGGCACACAGGCCAGAAAGAAAACACCGTGCACATGCACTGAACAAAATGGGAAAAAACTAAGGTACACTGCCCAAGGCAGGGGAAACAGAAGTACACATTCCAAGAGAGGCTAAACTAGAAAAAAAAAAAACTGAACCTAACTAGACTGACGGACACTGGAGATTTTAAACAAGGGGCGAAAGACGTGGACGCAGCAAAATACAAGACTCGGGAATCATACAAAGGAAATACTCGGAAAGCACAAGGAGCTGAGATTTCACCATGCAGCAGAGTCTAACAAAGTTCTGTCTGATGTCTTCTCCCATCTCTGCCATTTATAGTCACGAGAGGAGGCGGGGACTCGAAAAAGCAATCTCGACTGGAACAGAAACACATGGGATTAATAAACAAATTAACGAGGACCGGGTAAACCATAATGACTCGAGACAAGACGCTGAGACCATCAAACCAGACAGTTTAGATTTAGGTAATCTAAACATGATGAGTAAAAGCACCACGAACAGAGAAGCAAAGGAAAAGCACAGCTTTTAAAAGCAGTTAATCAGGGAAAGCTTAGGCAGGAATTACTAAAGCTAGAAACACTCGTGACTCGCTAATGAGTTAATAAAGGTTAATACTACGCGATCTAAATATTTACAGTCACCCTCAAATGAGTGCTGGTTAGTACGGGTTAGTAATTATCCTATCAGAGAACGCATTCACTCAGAGTTTAGCGAGACCCAGAATTAAGCACAGGTGGAAACAATGAATGAAATGCCACAGTCGAAACCGAAAGAGGAAACGCTATTGGACAATCTAGACGCAGGCATGCTGAAGGCTGTCCGCATGGACATCACTGGAGATTGGCAGAGAGGTAATCGATCATCAGACGGCAGAAATGAAAGCTGAAAAAAAAACGAAAGTAAGGCATGGGAGAAAAAGCACAAGCACAATGACAAAACAGCACACATGAGGCAGAACCATAACACTGACATGAATGAATTGGTGATGCCCCAACGGCCGTAGTGGTTGTCCTAGGATTCTTTGAGAAGTAAATATCTGTTCTTCTAAGCAATGCAGTGTTCCAAAATGTCCACCATTTTCAGTCCCCAGAAAAAAGTGGTTGTCGCTTTTTTCAAGCACAAGCAAGCTTGGTACTGCCACATTAGTTTGGATGCATCACCTTGCTAGCTGGAAAGTCAGGTCTCGACATTGCACGAAGTCAATGCTAGTGATGTGAGTTATGAGCCGGGGGTACATCTCGATTCTCTAATTCGGTATTTCCTCTGTCCTTGATCCTATCTTAAACTGGAAGTTATTATGGATCCGCCATCTCGCCAGTGGTCTCATGCTGCGTTCCACCTGTACTGGGTAGTCGGGATTTCCAAGCTCCCAGTCGTAAATTTCAATTGGAACGCACCCTAAAGTCAGATTTCCAATTCGGAAAGTTGGAGAAAATTCACCTACCCCAAGTTCTGAGCTCAAGATGGCTGCTCCCTGTGTCAACAAAGTCAAAGATGCAGTAATACACTGTTTAATAACACTTCTGTCATATTTGTGTCTCATTAAATCAGTCGTACCTACAGTACTGTACAACCTTTATTGATGAACTTGTTGCTGAGGTGTTTGTCCGTGCAAAATACCGCGTAATGCATTCTTATCAACTAGTATTGCTAACAATAGCTAACAATAGCAAAATCCTGGCCAGAGGAAACCCCACTGACCCCAAGTCAGTTTCCTGACTTACTTAATGGAACGCTCTCAGCTCGGGTATGACATCATTCCCAGCACCGACTTCCAACTTCCGAACCATATCGAACGCAGCATCAAAGCTCTAATTTCAGGTGCGAGAAGTGAGGAGTGAGGAGGTAACACTGAGGAGCCATGAGCAAGGAAACGCCAGAGCAACCTTCCTGGAAGACTTTGAGCTGAAATCAGTTACGTCATTCTGTAACTGCAGACAGCAGCGGTGTGCCAGCTTAGGCTGATGCAACACCAGCAACGCCGAGAGTTTTTGCTTTCAAAGCTCTGGGGTGCTTTTCATTATGATAATGTGTCTGCTTGATTCCCACTCCTGCTTTTCTTTGTTGCGTCTTAGCTCCACCCAGGAAGGATATGCAAGAGAGATGCGCGGAAGCACAGCAAGGACAGAGGGGCCGAGAGCTGTCAAATGAGAAATCCTGTCTTCCGTTAGGTGATGTCACATGTGGAGATCCGGCATTTAAAGGTCATGGCACAAAAAAAAGGCTTCCACATAGGATACACCTATGTTTCTTCACTTTCAGCTCCTTAAGAGGCCTCCACTCTCCTCGCTGTGTGTCTACTAGATGTGCTTTTAGGGGATAGGAAGCTCCTCCTTGATGGCATAGGCGAAACGATGTCCGGGTCAAGGTGGAGGAGTTGAGTTAGTAAGTTAGCATAATGAAAAGCACCCCTGGTGTCTCTTCATACATTCCTGATGGGAGGGACTAACATGCAAGGAAAATATGTAAAGTAGGGAAACTTGGATGCAATTTAAAAGAACAGAGATGTACCCTTTCATTCAAGGGGAAGGAACATTGACAATTGGAACATCCTGGCGCATTTCTGCAACCCTCAACTTCAACTCGAACCTCAGTGGTTGGACGCAATCAGAAGAATCTTCCCCCAACAATCAAATTGTGTCTCACAGACATACATGCATGCTGATAAATTCAAATTGAGAATAAATAGTTCCAACTTCTGTATAGTTTTATTCCTAATAGTTCCACATAAATTATGCATGTTTCTAAATGCATTAGCAAAGCATATAATGTCAATGCTAAATAATCTGAGTGTAATACTGTCCAAGAAAATAGCGAGGAAATCTCTAGTAACGACACGTAAACAATTCACCAGGAAATGTCAAAGCTATTTACGTACATTGAAAGTTGTGTCCGGCGTGTGCATTTGCGGCCAGACAAGACTCAAGTTAGCTTTCTGTATGGCGTCAAGCATCAGTTGGAGTCTGTCACTTGTCCATTGTCTGTCAAGACATGATGCATCAACCTACTTTTTCATATGCGTACGCCATCAGTAATATGTCAAACAGCTGTATATATTTGAAAGGTTTACATTTGAGCTTCTTTTTTCGTTTGGCCTTAATGCATGCCACAAACAATACTGCTGATTGCATATTATTTGTAGAAAAAAATTTCAACATCACTTCAAAAACACATGTCCACAGTAGTCCGAAATCCCCGGGCGAAAATGATTTCAGCGGGGGAATTCCCGATCGCTATTGTCCAACTGGGATAAATACGCCCTGGTAACGATTCCATTTTTGATGTGCATCAGGCATGCGATGACGGGTCACAGTTGTCGGACATATGGGCAGGGGGTAATAAGTTTGGCAGGGATGCGGTCTAGACGCATGAAGGCTGTCGGTGACAGAATGCAGAAAATGTATGCATGGAAATCCAGTCTCAAGTTTTTCAAATGGCAGCCTCCCATTGGGGTACGAGTCGCCACGGAGTTCGATGGAGTAAGGGGTTATAGTTACAATTGGAGGATCAAGTCTGCATGTCAAGTGGAGAGCAGTGGAGGAGGCAAAGTAAACGAGTGGCAGGTGGTAGGCTACTGCTGCAGCTGAGAAACAGGGCTTATTAGCAGGGCTCTGCAGGGCTTCATGACGAAGTCTGAGGTGAGAATGAGCACAAATGCACTCTGAAACAAAGCTCTTAAGAGTGCACTCACCTTCGGAAACGGTGAGTGTGTTAAATATGCGCTGCACTGGACTGGAGAATCAGCCAAGCAAACCAAGCCAAATAAAAAGATCATTAAAATCTCTCTGGCAAACTGAGGTCAGTACCGCTGAGAAGTATTGTCAGTGCATTATTTGAAGCCAGACTCGAGGTTAGAACTGAATTTTGTATAGAAATCATTTGGATTTGGAATGCAAATATTTTTTGTTAGTTTTCAGCCTGCAAAAAAGCAGAAATGAAAACTGAATTTTTAAAATTTTTTCTCTTAACCAAGATTAAACCAAGCCATCTACTCCTTTGATGCAAGCGCAAGATCACGAATGATCACACAACTGCTGGGGAGTAGTTTGGTCATTGCAAGCTAAAGTCTCCCACTGGATGCAATGCGTTGGCCATAAATAGCATTTATTTATATAATGAAAAGGTGGCAGAAAAAAAAAAAAATACCGTAGTACAATCCCATTTCCAAAAAAGTTAGGATGCTGTGTAAAATGTAAATAAAAACAGCGATTTGCAAATCAGGTAAGCTCTATATTTAATTGAAAATAGTTCAAAGACAACATATTTGATGGTGAAACTGAGAAAACCTATTGCTTTTTGAAAATATATGCACATTTCCAATTTGAGACCAAAAACACACTTCAAAAAAAGTTGAACAGGGGTATATATATATATATATATATCTCTGTGTTGCTTCACTTCTTCGGGTTCCACCTGGGTTTTTAAAAATATTCTTCACTTTTTTCCTTGAAAGGTAAAGTCAAAAAAAATATTCTTCACTTCACCTTAGTCTATATTTTTTCTTAGTCACTCATGGACTTTATATCACCTCAAAAAAGCCTTTAAAGTGTACTAAGTGCCGACAGCATGTATGAGGAAAAGGTCAAACCTCAAATATTTGTGCACAAACAGGCCTCTCCATTATACATTCAATTGTATGTATAATTTAGGGTCCACTCCAGTCCAGCCTCTTATAATGGGCACCATGTGCACCATAAAAAGCTAAATGAAACCTCTTTTTGAGCTTTTTAGCATTGAATTTATTCAAAAAGGGTGGTATTAGGAATCCTATCAAACCTTTATGTCTAGATTTTTCTCTGCAGGCTTGGGGTGAGAAATTTTGTGCTGTTAGAATCAGGATTAATTAAATTCTCAAATGTTTATTTAAAATATTAAACTTTCGAGATTTTCATTAACTCTGATTCAAAATTGAACTTTTTGAGTGAGCTCAATGTTGTGTGCACAAACAGTTTGTTGGAATCACAATAAATGGAAATCTCTGATTCTTAAGGTTTCAAATAAGGCCGAGGGTTTTTATGTGATGGATGGTAAGCCAGATTGTACCTACCAATATTTCAGCAAACTCGTTCTTATCATCTTTCCAGATAAAGCCATATTAGACCGAGTTGTGGAGGCTACGGCCTCTATCTTCACACTGCCTTTACCCATGCCACTACCGCCCAACCCGTGAATTACGCATTTAGCAGCTTCCACTATCCCTAAACGATATCTTGCGGCCACACACTACCCGCTATGCATTATGCGAATCCTTTATTTGGCGCCTGGAGGTGTACCGTGAGGCGTGTTTATGCACTTTCCTACAATTGCTATCTTGACCACACGTTAGGGAAAGCGATAGCGGGTCCTAAAACCACCCGCTACCGCATTTCAGGCTTTCACAAAGGAGTGCTATGCACTAGCACTCAGCAACGGAAATTTTTTCCACAGAGCGGCATTTCAGAACTCTCTTGCGAATGAAGGTAATTTCGCATAAGTATGTACACCTGTTTTGCAGCAAGGTCACGAACTTGCTGTAAAAAAAATAGACAGCTGTCCGATTGGAAAATGTAAACGGATCTAACCATGTACTTGTGACCAGAATTACCTTCATTTGCTGAAAAAGTTCTGAAATGTCGCTCGCTGAGGGGAAAAAAAGTTACGCTGTCAAAGTGCCAATGCATATACCTAATTTTATTTTCTAAAATGGGATTTTGTTCTATGCTTCATTTCAGACGGAGAGGGAGTTGGAAGTGCATGGCTAAACACATTTTTTTTTTTTTTTTTTTTTTTTTGAAGTTTCCATCACAAAAGGGGTAGGCTTGATTTTTTTTTTTTTTTTTACTTCATACCAAACATTAAACAATATGCCAATGTCAAATAATAATAATCATAATAATACTACAATTCATGATTGACTTAACAAAAACAGATCCTCCTCTGACTGGATTTGACCTCATGCATGGGCAATTTAACTTCATCAACGGAGAAACGTGGTGACCTTCCTCTCTCCATCACGGATTTCGGTTTGAGGATTTGGGATAGCGCAGCCTGCTCCGAAAGGCAGTGGCACCTGGCACACTGATTGGTTTAACTGGCGAACGCCCAAACCAAGCCTATGCATAATGTAACGGGGTAGCGCTGGTGTTTTAGGGATATAGGCAGGTGTGCAAGGTAGCAACTTCGGGGAACGCTTACGCAATGCAAAAATCCCCAAATAATGGGTTTAGGGACTCTGGCGTAGATAGGGCCATACGTCTCCAAAACAACCTATTTACGCATTCTTGCATTTGATTGGTTGAAAAGGAGGGGCTACCTGAAGGCTAAAAGTCAAGTGTAAATTGACCACTCTATTCAGGTCATGAATATTCATTTTTGTCCAAAGCGGAGCTTGAGATCCGCAAGCGGATCACCGGGGCTTTGATTACATAGTGTTTGCAATGGCTTGCCCATTGAAGAGAACTGTAATTTGGCATTTGTTCCATATTCCACTCACGCAAGAGTCAGGCAATGCCATGGAGAGACAGTTCAAGTTCAAATGGCAGCCTCCATTGGGTACAGGTCGCCACGGAGTTCGATGGAGTAAGGGTTATAGTTACAATTGGAGGATCAAGTCTGCATGTCAAGTGGAGAGCAGTGGAGGAGGCAAAGTAAACGAGTGGCAGGTGGTAGGCTACTGCTGCAGCTGAGAAACAGGGCTTATTAGCAGGGCTCTGCAGGGCTTCATGACGAAGTCTGAGGTGAGAATGAGCACAAATGCACTCTGAAACAAAGCTCTTAAGAGTGCTCACCTTCGAAACAGTGAGTGTGTTAAATATCTTGTGCACTGGACTGGAGAATCAGCCAAGCAAATAAGCCAAATAAAAAGATCATTAAAATCTCTCTGGCAAACTGGAGGTCAAACTTGAGAAGCATTATCAGTGCATTATTTGAAGCCAGACTCTCGAGGTTAGAACTGAATTTTTATATAGAAATCATTTTTACGGATTTGGAATGCAAATATTTTTTGTTAGTTTCAGCCTGCAAAAAGCAGAAATGAAACTGAATTTTTAAAATTTTTTCTCTTAACCAAGATTAAGCCAAGCCATCTACTCCTTTGATGCAAGCGCCAAGATCACTGGGTGATCACACAACTGCTGGGGAGTAGTTTTGGTCATTGTAAAGCTAAAGTCTCCCACTGGATGCAACAATCGGCTATAAATAGCATTATTTATATAATGAAAAGGTGGCAGAAAAAATACAGTAGTACAATCCCATTTCCAAAAAAGTTAGGATGCTGTGTAAAATGTAAATAAAACAGCGATTTACAAAATCAGGTAAGCTCTATATTTAATTGAAAAAATAGTTCAAAGACAAATATATTTGATGGTGAAACTGAGAAACCTATTGCTTTTTGAAAAATATATGCACATTTCCAATTTGAGACCAGCAACACACTTCAAAAAAGTTGGAACAGGGGTATATATATATATATATATATCTCTGTGTTGCTTCACTTCTTCGGGGTTCCACCTGGGTTTTTAAAATATTCTTCACTTTTTTTTCCTTGAAAATTAAAGTCAAAAAAAAATATTCTTCACTTCACCTTAGTCTATATTTTTTCTTAGTCACTCATGGACTTTATATCACCTCAAAAAAGCCTTTAAAGTGTACTAAGTGCCGACAGCATGTATGAGGAAAAGGTCAAACCTCAAATATTTGTGCACAAACAGGCCTCTCCATTATACATTCAATTGTATGTATAATTTAGGGTCCACTCCAGTCCAGCCTCTTATAATGGGCACCATGTGCACCATAAAAGCTAAATGAAACCTCTTTTGAGCTTTTAGCATTGAATTTATTCAAAAGGGTGGTATTAGGAATCCTATCAAACCTTTATGTCTAGATTTTTCTCTGCAGGCTTGGGGTGAGAAATTTTGTGCTGTTAGAATCAGGATTAATTAAATTCTCAAATGTTTATTTAAAAAATTAAACTTTCGGAGATTTTCATTAACTCTGATTCAAAATTGAACTTTGAGTGAGCTCAATGTTGTGTGCACAAACAGTTTGTTGGAATCACAATAAATGGAAATCTCTGATTCTTAAGGTTTCAAATAAGGCCGTAGGTTTGCGTATGGATGGTAAGCCAGATTGTACCTACCAATATTTCAGCAAACTCGTTCTTATCATCTTTCCAGATAAGCCATATTAGACCGAGTTGTGGAGGCTACGGCCTCTATCTTTCACACTGCCTTACCCGTTGCCACTACCCGTTGACCCGTGAATTACGATTTAGCAGCTTCCACTATCCCTAACGATATCTTGCGGCCACACTACCCGCTATGCATTATGCCGAATCCTTTATTTGCGCCTGGAGGTGTACCCGTGGGCGTGTTTATGCACTTTCCCTACAATTGCTATCTTGACCACACGTTAGGGAAAGCGATAAGCGGGTCCTAAAACCACCCGCTACCCGCATTTGGCTTTCACAAGGGTGCTATGCACTAGCACTCAGCAACGAAAATTTTTTTCAGCCAGGAGGCATTTCAGAACTCTCTTGCGAATGAAGGTAATTTCGGCGACAAGTATGTACACCTGTTTTTGCAGCAAGGTCACGTAACTTGCTGTAAAAAATAGACAGCTGTCCGATTGGAAAATGTAAACGATCTAAACCATGTACTTGTGACCAGAATTACCTTCATTTGCTGAAAAGTTCTGAAATGCCGCTCGCGCTGAGGGAAAAAAAAAGTTACGTCGCTGAGTGCCAGTGCATATACCTAATTTTATTTTTCTAAAATGGGATTTTGTTCTATGCTTCATTTCAGACGGAGAGGGAGTTGGAAGTGCATGGCGAAACACATTTTTTTTTTTTTTTTTTTTTTTGAAGTTTCCATCACAAAAGGGGTAGGCTTGATTTTTTTTTTTTTTTTTTACTTCATACCAAACATTAAACAATATGCCAATGTCAAATAATAATAATCATAATAATACTACAATTCATGATTGACTTAACAAAACAGATCCTCCTCTGACTGGATTTGACCTCATGCATGGGCAATTTAACTTCATCAACGGAGAAACGTGGTGACCTTCCTCTCTCCATCACGGATTTCGGTTTGAGGATTTGGGATAAGCGCAGCCTGCTCCGAAGGCAGTGGCACCTGGCACACTGATTGGTTTAACTGGCGAAACAGCCCAAACCAAGCCTATGCATAATGTAACGGGTAGCGCTGGTGTTTTAGGGATATAGGCAGGTGTGCAAGGTAGCAACTTTCGGGGGAACGCCTTTACGCAATGCAAAATCCCCAAATAATGGGTTTAGGGACTCTGGCGTAAGATAGGGCCATACGTCTCCAAAACAACCTATTTACGCATTCTTGCATTTGATTGGTTGAAAGGGAGGGGCTACCTGAAGGCTAAAAGTCAAGTGTAAATTGACCACTCTATTCAGGTCATGAATATTCATTTTTGTCCAAAGCGGAGCTTGAGATCCGCAAGTGGATCACCGGCTTTGATTACATAGTGTTTGCAATGGCTTGCCCATTGAAGAGAACTGTAATTTGGCATTTGTTCCATATTCCACTCACGCAACGAGTCAGGCGAATGCCATGGAGAGACAGTAGAACGTTTTGTTAACTCTCAGTGAGAGTATTAGAGCCTTGTCCACTCAGATCACACAAAATGTTGCACAAGCACAATCCATACATGTTCCCCGAGAGCCAAAGCTTCAGTTATCCCCAAGAGATGGAGGCGAGGCAGGAAGATGTAAAGATTTCATTGCCCAAGGTGAGATATTTTTTAAAGCGCAGCCTTCACAGTTTGTGAATGAAGAGTCTCGGGTTTCATTTATTTTATCCCTGTTGACCGACACAGCACTCACTTGGGTCGGCGCACTTATTTGATCTAATTCATCGGTAGTGAATACTGTGGAGACTCTGATTAGAGAAATGGTATCGGTGTTTGATCAGGATGTTTGGTCAGGACGCGGCTACGCGTTTAATGCATCTAAGGCAGGGCTCTGAGAGTGTTGCTGCATTTTCAATCACATTTCGCTCCTTACCGACAGAGACAGGCTGGCCAGAAGTGCCTCTTATGACAGTGTTCGTTCACGCTTTGGCTGAGGAGGTTAAGGATGCTCTGGCTACATTGGAGCCTTGTTTGTCTCTGGATTCGTTGGTTCGCACTGCGGTGCGAATTGATAATCGCATCCGCGAACGTAACAGGGAGAAATGTACTGCATTGACTCTTGCTGGCAACGGGGCTAATGCTACTAGCAGCATGCATACAGGTCTCATTCCGTCCACTAAAATTTCCACTCCTGGTGAGCGTATGCAGGTTGATGGCTCGTATGAGAGCCGGGCTCGTAAGCCCGTTCGCAGACGTATAATCTGCTATAATTGTAACAAACCGAGACATATCCGTCCACGCTGCCCTGAGCTTCAGGGAAACAGGAAGTCCCTCTAGCAGTATGGGGGGCGCTAGAGGCATAGACCCAATTTCCCTTCCGAACTTTAATCCCTGTAGAATTGACTGTGGGGAGACAGAGAATATTCATCGAAGCTTTTGTGGACTCTGGCGCCGTGGATTGTTTTATGGATGCAGAGTGGGCTAGGAGACATTCCATTCTTACCCGCCCTCTTTTACATTCACGCTCTGTTAGATCTTTGGACAGTCGCCAGTTGGAACTGGATTTATAACCAAAGTTTCTGAATCATTGACTATGTTCATCTCTTTTGGTGGCCATTCTGAGGAGGTCCGGTTTTTTATTATCAGTTCCCCTGTTTTCCCTGTCATTTTAGGACACTCTTGACTATGGGAACATGGCCTCATATCATTTGGGGAAGTCAGGATAACCCGATCGTCCAGTGGGGCACTGATTGTAGGTCCCACTGTAGGGAGAGTTTGGCGTGTCATCCCGGGCATCAACCTATGGGAGGGGCTGACGCCTGGAGTGATTCTGAGGAGTTTGTCTCACACAACCCTCCTAATCTACAGAAAGGGGCAGAGGAGGGGTTGGAGTGGGATCCTCAATTTGACTGGCGGCAGCCAGAGGAGGATTGCTATTCAGAGGATTTCTCTGACTTGGAATCTGACATAGAGAGGGCAGGTTCCGAACAGGGTGAGAATTTGGGGGCTGCTCTGAACTTTTGTCTGCCTCCTAATGTTCCTGACGACTATGCTGATCTCGCGGAAGTTTTTAGCAAGCAACGGGCCTCGACTTTACCTCCTCATCACACGTTCGATTGCGAGATCAATCTCCACCAGGGTACCACTGCCCCCAGGGGTTCATTATACTCGCTGTCAGGGTCTGAGCGAAAGGCCATGCGAGAATATATTCAGGAGGCTCTGGCTAATGGATTTATTCGGCCCTCCACGTCTCCTGCCGGAGCGGGGTTCTTTTTTTGTGGGCAAAAAAGATGGCGGCCTGAGACCCTGTACTGATTACAGGGGCTTGAATAATATCACTATTAAAAACCGATACCCACTTCCATTGATGAACTCCATGTTCGAACGGTTGCAGGAGGCGTCGTTTTTTACTAAGCTAGACCTCTGGAATGCTTATAACTTCGTTCGGATCCGGGAGGGACGAGTGGAAAACGGTATTTAATACGCATGACGGGTACTACAAATATTTGGTCATGCTGTTCGGATTTGTTAACGCCCCCTTTGTGTTCCAGGCACTCGTCAATGACGTCCTCCAAGAGATGTTGGAGAGATTCGTCTTTGTCTACCTTGACGATATTCTGATTTTCTCTTCAACTCTCTTGGAGCATAAACAACACGTCAGACAAGTGCTTGAGGCCCTCCTCAAAACCAAGCTTTTTGTCAAGGCTGAGAAATGCGTTTTTCATGCCAAGATAGTTTTGTTTCTTGGTTTCATTGTTTCGGAAGAGTCGGTCCACATGGATCTTGACAAGGTGGCAGCGGTCAGGGACTGGCCTGCCTCTCAAAACGTCAAAGAGGTGCAACGGTTTTTCAGGTTTGCTAATTTTAATCGGAGGTTTGTCCGTAATTTTAGCGCGGTAGCTGCCCCCATTATCGCGCTCACTAAGAAGAATACCTCCTCGTCGTTTGCTTGGTCTCCAGCAGCTGAGGCTGCTTTTCAGAAGTTAAAGAAAAGATTTAACTCAGAACCCATTCACGTTTTGCCCGACCCATCCCTCCCGTTTGTTGTGGAGGTGGATGCGTCGGGAGTAGGGGTAGGTGCCATTTTGTCCCAGCGCCCCCTTCAGGACAATAAGTTGCACCCATACGCCTACTTCTCCTGGTAGTTGTCGGCGGCCAAACGGAATTACAGCATTGGTGACCGGGAGTTGTTGGCTGTCAAGTTGGCATTAGAAGAGTGGCGCCATTAGTTGGAGGGGGCTGAACATCCGTTTGTGGTTTGGACGGATCATAAAAATCTTCAATACATCCAACAGACTAAACGATGTAATTCTCAGCAGGCACGGTGGTCGTTGTTTTTCAACCGCTTTAACTTTATGTTAACCTATCGCCCGGGGTCTAAAAACATCAAGCCCGACGCTTTGTCGCAGATTCACGACCGCTCCGGTCGCGACCCCATTCCTGAGCTGGTTATCCCGGCAGCTCAGATTGTGGCTCCCATTCAGTGGAACTTTGAGTCTGTTGTGCGGGAGGCTTTGAGAAATGATCCAGGTCCTGGTTGGGAGCCGCCTGGCTGTTTGTTTGTTCCTTTGGCAGCTCGGTCCCAAGTTCTCCAGTGGGGGCACTCTTCCCGCCTGGCGGGTCACCCGGGGGAATATTACTCTCTGTGTTTGTACTGTGCCAAGCTACTCTCTTTCTCTCTGGTCGTTGCACTTGGCCTCCGTATTCTACCGGCCATTACACGCCGCTGCAGACATTCTGTATAGTTAAATCACGGGTCTCTAATGTGCGGGAAGATTGCTTGTGTAATTTTATGGGCAAATTACCCATCCAAGGACGACTATCTGCAATGATCCTGATCAATGAATTCCATTATTAGTAACCCATGACAGTAGTAGTATCATGAGTAAATCAGATTCTTATTAGATAGATTAGTGTGATAGTTGAGCTTCAACCGTCCTGCTTTGGTTGAAAGCCCACTCACCACGTCAAGGTACAGGCCAGGAGTGGGGTGTTAGTAAGACATGACAAGTGTTAGTGTAAAAGACGAACTTTGGGGGAAAAAAAATACACTCACACGTAAACGTATTCATATCTATTAACACACATATTACAATGTACAGACCAAATTGAAAAAAAATTTTAAACTCGTATCTTCATGGTCTTCATGTCAAATGACTGGAAGGTCTTTGTGCTCCAGTTCATCAATCAGAACTTTCCATATTCATTATATACACATAGTACACTACAACAAAAAAGCTGGCCACTATAACTATTTGGCCTATCAGATCTGTATAAGTAAACAGAAACATGTCTCTCTCAATAAAAATAACAACATGTCTGTATTCTCCAGAAATAAAACATGTTGGACAAAGAAATAAGTACTGAATATATGCCTAGAAGCAGGTCACTAAAAACATTAGTAGGAAGGCTCCTTTTACTGGTTATCAAATAAAATTAGTTTTGCATATTGTCAGTGTTGTCTCTGAGAAGAGAGTTACCATTTCCCTGTTTCACCTGATGTTTGACAAGAAGGCGTTTGTATGCAGCCTTGAAGTGGATGGCATTGGGGTTGTTATTGCAGCCTCCTCATACTCTGATGGCTGCAAAAAACAGCTCGAGGTGATCCTGGCTTAGTTTGTATGACAGGAGATATTTGCATGGGCCATTCATGGGCAACACAAGGTCGTGGAGGACATTGAAGCCAATTACACACGCCTTTCTTCTACTGGAGTACAGATGTTTTCCTGCACCATCCCTTAAAGACAAAAGGCACTGTTCAGCTTTGTGGAGAATGGCCTCAGCACGGTCTTTATTAGCTGCTGTAATTGGCGCTTTATAGCCTTTGCCGAGTGGGTTTCTGCTGTTGAGCACATCGAATGCAGCATCTATTGTCCTGAAGAACTCCACTGTGTGTTTACAACCTTCCAATTGAGGTAGGTGGAGTTCTTGATTGCAAAATTCAATGGCATCTGCCACACTCGAACTAAACACCTGTGCTGCTAGGTTTACTTTCATTTTTGGTTTTTGCCCCTCAATGTGTGCCTTCTTTAGTTTGTTGCCCAGCCGCAATCCTTCCTTTTCTTGTAGTTTTTTAAGCTCTGTGAGATACTTCCATTTTATTTTCCCCCCATTAGGTGTTTGGAAGATCCCACCATCAGCCAAAGCATTCCTCATGAGCTTAATCTTGTGACTTAATCTAGTACTTCCAGGTACTAGAATGCAAATCAAATGTTGTGGAAAATGTAATGGAATGCCTTACAATTGAGATTCCTAGGTTGAAAGGTAAAAATACGGTTATTTGTTGTGTGTACAGAGCACCGGATTCGCAAATTGATGTTTTTAGTAAATGTATGGGTGAATTACTTGTCAATATGAACCAGAAAAAATGTTTTTTATGTGTGGGGACTTTAATATTGACTTGATAAATCCAAATAATAGCTCTATAATAGAGGATTATATTAACACCATGTATGCCATTGGTATGCAACCATTAATCACAAAACCAAGCAGGATTACTAGACACAGTGCCACCTTGATAGATAACGTGTATACTAATGTATTAGATTCTAAAATATTTAGTGGCATCATGATAAATGACATTACTGATCATCTACCAGTTTTTGCTATTTGTAACTGCAAATTAGATATAAGGGACCAGGCTAGATCGAAAACCCTGGAACACACAGAAATCAGAATTAAAAGCGAAAAAAGGCTAAAGAAACTAGAATCAGATATGTTGAACCAGAAATGGGATCATGTATTAGCAGAGAACGATCCAGATAGAGCCTATGAGGCTTTTCTATGGACAGTGAACTCCCTGTATGATAAACACTGTCTAGTCAAAACAACGAACAAACTGAAGCAAAACAAAGAGAGAAGACCTTGGGTTTCAAAAGTACTGGCAAATGCCTGTAAAAAATACATTGTATAAACAGTTTCTGAGAGAAAGAACTGAGAAAGCAGAAATTAGGTACTTTTGTACAAAAATTACAGAAACAAAATGACACATTTACTAAGGAAACATAAAAAAGAGTATTATGAAAAGCTTTTATTAGAAAATAAACATTACACCAGAAATCTCTGGAATATAATAAAGAACGCTCTGGGAGGACACCGAGGAGGGAGTACCCTGCATTCTTTAATATAAATGGCAAAAGGTAGAGAACATGGAATTGGTCGTGGAGAATTTTTAGCAGTTATTTTGTGAATGTTGGGCCAGAACTAGCAAAGGGTATTAAATCCTCACACCTAAGATGGGACTACCTTGACAAGGATGAGGAAATCCAAGACACAATGACATTAACTCCTGTTACCGAATCTGAAATCAGATCAATTCTGAAAAATTGTACAGCTAAGACATCTGTTGATGTAAACCAATTAGATATGAAATTACTGAAAACACTAACTAACGCAATTGTAACTCCACTTACGCATATATGCAATCTATCCTTCTCCTACGGAGTGTTTCCAGATAAAATGAAGATAGCGAAAGTTATCCCTCTCTACAAAAGTGGGGATAAATATGATTTCTCAAACTATCGTCCTGTCTCGATTTTACCTCAATGCTCGAAGGTCCTAGAAAAGCTCTTCAATGACAGATTGGACAAGTACATTGATAAACACAAACTACTGTGTGACAGTCAGTATGGGTTCAGGAAAAAGCATTCGACAGCACTAGCCCTAACAGAATTTATTGAAATGATTAAAGATTCACTAGATTCAAACTTATATTCAATAGGCATATTTATTGATCTGAAGAAAGCATTCGACACTATAAATCACAATATATTGATTGAAAAACTTTACAAATATGGATTAAGAGGGACCGCATTAAAATGGATAAAAATTACTTAACAAGTAGGGACGCAATTTGTGCAGATGGGCAATAGCAAATCGAATTGCTTGGACATTACCTGTGGAATTCCTCAGGGCTCGGTCATAGGTCCCAAGTTGTTCATAATTTACATAAATGACATTGTTAAGGTGTCCGATATCCTAAAACTAATTTTATTCGCAGACGACACGACTATTTTTTGCTCAGGTGTCGATCTCAAACAATTGACAAAATTGGTTAATAAAGAAATGTCAAAACTTCACACGTGGTTTAATGTAAACAAATTATCACTAAATCTTACAAAGACCAAATTTATGATATTTGGGAAAAAAAAAACCTAAAGGACATAGACTTAAAGGTAAATGGTACCAGCATTGAAAGGGTAAACGAATTTAAAGTCATGGGAGTTATGTTAGATAATCTCTTAAGCTGGAAACCACATGTAAACTTGGTTCAAAGAAAGTTAGCTAAAAGCGTGTCTATTCTTTGGAAAATGCAGAAATTATTAAAACACAAGTCTCTTAAAATAATCTATTCAGCACTCATAGCACCCCACTTACACTACTGCGCTGAAGTATGGGGACACACTTATAATAATACAATAGAATCATTGTTTAAACTCCAAAAAAAGGCCCTTAGAATTATTCATAACGTTCCCTATGGAACTCATACAAACGATTTGTTTATTAAGGCAAAGTTTCTTAAATTGCAGGATATAATAAAATTCAACTCCTTGCAAATTGTATATTTAGGATACCACAAAGAATTGCCTAGAAATATACAATGCCTATTTCTCCAGCGTGAATGTATTCATGACCTAAGAGGCAGAATGTTGTTGCAAACGAGAAGGGTCAAATCGACTCGGAGTGAGCACTCCTTATCTGTGGCTGGAGTCAGTGCATGGAACATACTTGAAGACAATATTAGAATGGCAGACAATCTGAAGGACTTTAAGTATCTTTTGAAATGTGCATGTTTGAATAACTATAAACTTATCCAACAAAATGGCATTGGATAAATTAAACGGAACCATAACGGGCATAAACAATAGGGGTTGTTTATAGACACTCAGCTATATTGTGATTAAAATTCTTCATGATGTCTCATAAATCTCTATGATCTTATGTTGTGACGTTTAAATCGTAGTGTAAATGGACACTCAGCTCTGTTGTGATTTATAAATCTTTATGATACCTCAACCATAATTAAACTGTTTTTCTGGGAGTTGGGGGCGGACTTTGACAAGCGATTTCGCTTCTCCCGCGAATTTCGGTCATGATACATGTTGTGTTGAAATTGTCATGGAACGACTGTACAATCATGCCGAAATGAAAAAACAAATAAAATAAATTAAAAAAATAAACATGCATCTAACAGCACATGAACTTGCTGTGTTGCGACCGCAGGGTGAGGAAAAGAGGCCTTCATGTTTTGAATCTTAAGCCTGGCCCCAAGCACCCTAAACATGCTGAAATTACAGGAAGTGCCATCACTTGTCAGTAAGACCACACGTACACCGATGCTGTGGAGTCGGTGCAGATATTGTGTTACAATACTGGCTCGCTCTTCTCCACTTAAGCCATTGATGAGGAAAAAAGCAACTGGGATTTTCCATGATTGATTGACGGACACTGCCATAATGACTAAGGCTTCTCTGGCTACTGGTAAAGAGTAATTCACTTGGCCACAGCCTATGGCGCCCTCCATAATTATTGGCACCCCTGGTTAAGATGTGTTCTTTAGCTTCTAATAAATTCAGTTTTTTTCTAAATAATAGAGGACCACAATGAAAAAAAGAGGAAAATCCAACCTTTAATTCAAGTGCATTTATTCAATGGGAAAAAAATCCCACATTAAGAAATAATTCTTTTACATCAAATCATGTGTGCCACAATTATTAGCACCCCTGATGTTAATACTTTGTACAACCCCCTTTTGCCAACAAAACAGCACCTAATCTTCTCCTATAATGTTTCACAAGATGGGAGACTACAGAAAGAGGGATCTTCGACCATTCCTCTTTGCACAGTCTCTCTAAATCATCCAGCAACCTGGGTCCTCTCCTCTGCACTCTCCTCTTCAGCTCCTCCACAGGTTTTCAATGGGGTTGAGGTCTGGGGACTGAGATGGCCATGGGAGGAGCTTGATTCTGTGTCTGGTGAACCATTTCTGTGTAGATTTGGCCACATGTTTAGGGTCATTATCTTGCTGAAAGACCCAGTGACGACCCATCTTCAGCTTTTGGGCAGAGGCCACCAGATTTTGATTTAAAATGTCCTGGTATTTCAAAGCGTTCATGATGCCATGCACCCTAACAAGGTTCCCAGGGCCTCTGGAAGAGAAACAGGCCCACAGCATCACTGATCCTCCCCATACTTCACAGTGGGCATGAGGTGCTTTTCTGCATACTCATCTTTTGTGTTCCGCCAGACCCACTTAGGCGTTTGTTGCCAGAAAGCTCTATCTTGGTCTCATCTGACCAAAGCACACGGTCCCAGTTGAAGTCCCAGTACCGCTTAGCGAACTCCAGACGCTTATGTTTATGATTGTGAGTGAGAAAAGGTTTTTTCTGTGCATGCCTCCCAAACAGCTTGTTGGCATGTAGATAGCGCCTGATGGTTGTTTTGGAGACTTTGTGACCCCAAGATGCTACCATTTGTTGCAATTCTTTAACAGTGAGCTTTGGGAGAACTTTTTATTTCTCTTACCATCCTCCTCACTGTGCGTGGTGGCAAAATAACCTTGCGTCCTCGTCCAGGCTTGTTTACCACTGTTCCAGTTGTTTTAAACTTCTTAATGATTCCTCTGACAGTAGATATGGGCAGGTGCAGGCGAGTGGCTATTTTCTTGTAGCCATTGCCTGACTTGTGAAGGTCGACACACATCTGCCTTACTTAAATGGTGTGTTCCTTTGTCTTTCCCATGCTGAAGAGTGGATAAGAGAAATGGCCTCTGTGTCACGTCATATTTATACCCCAGGGAAACAGGAAGTGACGAATTTCTAATTAAATGTTCCTAGATACTCTGATCAACTTTGTAAAGTACTGTAGAAATGACAGAAATACTTCAATTACATTTATTTCCTAGGAATTGTTAGGGGTGCCAATAATTGTGGAACAGGTGATTTTATGAAAAATAATTATTTCTTAGTCAGGGATTTGTTTTTTCCCTTAAAATTCACTTGAGTTGAAGGTTACATTTTTCTACAATTTTCAGTGTGAGAGTATGCTTCTGCAATAAAAATTTTATTTATTTTAAGGCTTTTAACACATATTAACCAGGGGTGCCAATAATTATGGAGGGCGCTGTATATCCACATACCCATGAATTTGATTGCCTAAGAACTCTACTTGTTTGCGTAAACACATCTCATCCATCATGAGAGCACAAATGGTGTCTTTGCCCTCCTTTCTGTTGTCTTCATTATGGCACTGAAGAGCTGTAAATGATGCCTTTGTAAATCCTGGATCCGCATCCACACAATTATACCAAGACCGTAAAGTTTGAGGGTATGGCAAGACAAGGTTAAAGGTATTGCGCACACACTCATACGCCTTTGCTGAATAGAAATGCAGAGTCATTGCAAATGTTTTTAATTCATCTGATATTTTTGCAGACTTCTTGTTCTCCTGGCCCCTCAAGAGAATTTCCATTGGCACACCAGAAATGGAGCTGTCCAGCAGCTCACCACACTGTGATGTGATAAGCGCTTTCTGCTTTAACTCCAGGATGACTGATGATAGAGTATGAACTTTCTTCTTGTGTCTTCGTATTCTGTCATTTTGAACTTTGATACGTTTCTGACATGTCTGCAGCTTGTCCTGGGTCACAGTTAAATGAGGCTGTAGTGTTCTTGGTGAATCTGTCAGCATGTATGAATGATCATCAAGAACGTAACCTGCGTCTGCAGAATGACAGTGATCATGCGACACTCTGCTGGGGACTGCCATTTCTTCTTCCTCTTCCTCATCCATACCCTCCTCTTCATCATCAGTAACTCCCTCTTCTTCCTCATCATCCATACCCTCCTCCTACTCATCGTTAACTCCTTGGGTGTCCATTTGTCATGTCTAATGTTCACCAGCCACTGCTGAAGTCTGTGTTTGTCACACAAGGGTAATCTGTGTATGTGTGTGTATATGTGCATTTTTTGATTGAATTAGCTCAGCTGGAGACATTGATGCCTAACAATTCTTTTTGTTATTCTTTTACAGGGATGTTGCACTTCAAGAACCACAAGGGAAACCATAATAAAAAAAATTTTAACCAATGAAAAATGTTTTGTGGACTTTTTATTAATGGCTTAAATATGTCTGTTTCAGTGATTTCACACAATGGAGTATGAGAGTTTGTGATTTGAACACTTTTTCAACACTTTTAATGAACTTTGACTTAAGCTTGAGAAAGGTTGTATTTTAACGTGAAAGTGCGCTTATAGGATGTCTAAAAACTATAAGTAATTATAAGAGGTTTTGGATGCCAAGGCTTGCAGCCTGTTATCCTCCTGATCACAAGATGATCAAATTACATAAAATCAACTCAAACGGAGAAAACTCACCGATAGAAGCGCACATCCTTACAATTAGGTGAATTGCGGCTTCTGCAATTTAACGCGGAGCAAGAAGGCATTTTAATCAAGTAGGATAAAGAGTAAAACTCTTATCCTCGACTCAACAGCAGTCTTGCAGAGAGCTAATTGATGCAGGGCTATGTCAGTTTATAACCTACAGGACACACGGCTGTTCAGCATTTAAAATGACTTTGTTTTACCTCCACGTAGACCACGTAGAGGTCTGCTAATAATTAATGTCTTCACTCGTAGAAATAATCCGTCACTTTGCTTGCCTTTTTATATAGCATGATACAATCAATTTATTCATTCGTTCATTTATATTTATTTTCCCATATATAGCCTAATGTAATAACATACAGGCCAAAATACGATAGCTTTTACACTGATCTAAGTGTAATTTGTCTCCTTCTTGAAATAAAGTTAAATAGTTTGGCAACTGATGTGCGAGGCTGCTGCTGCTCGTGCCCGCCGACGCCAAACTCGTGCACGAGCTGTCATCAAGCTCTAAGTTTCAGTTCTTATTTTACAGACCCTACTGAAAACATCGAATAGTTGCGCTAGACAAGGAGCAAAATAATGAAGGGTTACCGAATACATTTTATTTTGTTTCGCTTTATTTGGCAAGAAAAAAAATGCGCACTTTTCAATTGGTGTCTATGGAGCTGCCACATCGTTGGACACAGAATTGCCTCCAGTGGGAAACGCGGAAGCAGGAAATACATGGAGCTAACATGCTTACTGGCTGAAGCAAAGGTACTTGCTCGTTCTCTCTGGTTCTATTATATATCTTTATGGTGCTGACGTGCAGCCTCTAATAAACCTTCATTTATTACATCCTGCGCCTGGGTCCAGTCCTCCACTTCCCGTCCTTTGGACGAACCATTACACAGACCTTGTTCTCCTGGCTCAACAAGAGAGGCTGTTTGTGCTCCTGCTTCTAGAGGCAGTTTGTCAGCAGTTATAAAGGCCTTCAGAAACCTCGCCTTTCAATACTCAATCACCCAAACCTCTCGCAGTTTAATTATCCTGATTTGCAACAGTTGCTCGGACTAATTGCTTGAACGAAAGTCAAACTTTATTTCGATAGCATTGTTATACAATATACCGCAAAATCATTCGGCGTTTTCCTCCGCACGTAATTGGTGACTTAAAATATCAATATGGCTTTATAAATTCTGCGCTCATGTAGCCCGTGAAGTGGCTCAGATTAGCGTAAATTAGTTTGCGAGTCTCATTAAGCAATAAGCCACGAGAATCCATTCTATATTCTGAATGAAGTCACGGCTAAAGGGCGTTGTTAGGCACAATGCAGAGCTGAGTGACAATTGTAAGAATGGCAAAAATAAATGCTGTGAAGTCAGTGAAAGTTTTGGATTTTTTGCATTTATATTGCCATCCTTACAATGCCATATCAATTACATAAATATAGGCAATAGGCATTCACTTTTTCATTATCATTTCTTATTATAGGTCATGTATTGGTCTTGGTTGTTGAGTCGATAAATTGTTTTATTGTTAATCAGGCAAACTAAAACGAGAACAGCTTGAGGGCAATCAAGTAGTAAGGGGTGCGGTTACTGAAGGCCCTCAGAACACCTGACAGCATGCTGCTGCATGCTTCAACCATTTTACAGGTAAAAAATAAAATCTGTGTATGTTCTTTTTCTCACTCTAACTGACTCTGTGAGAACAGCATTTGCATATCAAACCCACTGAGACCGGTCAGCCAATAAGGCAGTATTTGGACGTATTTTCCTCTAATAAACCTCTCTGATTTGTCTTTCTTGACACCGTTCATTGAAGATTAAAAAATACAACACTGCCATCTCATTTTACTGATATTCATTCACGTAATGACAGACTGTCCAATGTGTAGAATTATTTGGGGCAAATGAAAAAATCTTCAGGGCTGCACCCTGAAATGCCCTAGGCTGGCAACGCCACTGTTTTTCATAGAATTTTTATTCATCATAAAGCAATTACATTCGCCACTGAGACGACTGCTTGTAATTTTCTTCTCATCACTGATGAATTATATTTGTCAATTACGAAAGTGACAAGCCCCAGCAGGAACCCTGCCTCTTCTTCTAACAACACTAAGCATTTGGAAACTTAGGAGGCCAATTGCTGTATTAATGAAAACAACGTTTTTCCATTCTTGCTTGATGTAGCATTTCAGCTGCTCAACACTTAGCGGCCTCCTTTGTCATATTTTTTATTTCATAAAGCACCAAATATTTTCAGCGAGTGACAGGTCTGGACCGCAGGCATGCCCGTTTAGACTTTTATGGAGGAGCCATGTTGTTGTAATATGTGCAGAATGTGGAACTGGGCATTGTATTGCTGAAATAAGCAAGACTTTCCTTGAGAAAGATGTCTGGATAGCTGTCTATTTTGCTACAAAACCTGTATATATCATTCAGCATTAATGGTGTCTTCACAGATGCACAAGTTACGCATGCTATGCGTACAAACACGCTCCCATACTATCATGGTTCCTGGGTTTTCAACTGTGCACTGATGACAAGCCGAAAAGGTCGCCCTCCTCTTTGGCCCAGAGGACACGGCATCCATAATTTCCATAAGGAATTTCAGATTTTTATTGGTCAGAGTACAGCACAGTTTTCCACTTCACCACAGTCCATCTTGAATGAGCTTGGCCTCAGAGAAGGTGGCAGCGTTTCTGGTCTTGTTTATAAATGGTTTAATCTTTACGTGGAGGACTTTTGACTTGCACTGACGGTTGCAACAATGAACTGTGTTCACTGGCAATGGATTACAGAAGTGTTCTTAAGCCAATGCAGTAATTTCCATGACAGAATCTTGGCTTTTTTTAATGTAGGGCCATCTCAGGGCCTGAAGATCACAGCCATTCTCCGGCTTCTTGAATCTTTTAATGATATCATGTACCACAGAGGAAGAAATCCTCAAATTCTTCCCAATTCTATTTTGAGAAACGTTACTCTTAAATGACTGAACTAGTTACCCATGCAGTCTTTCACAGATTGGCGAAGTTCTCACCATCATTACCCTTGGAAGAGATTTATACCCAATCATGTTACTGACCTGCTGCCAATTAACCTAATTAGTGGCAAGATTTGCCGCCAGTTGTAATTTTATTAGCATCATACAATTTACCAGTCTACTGCTGCCACTGTCTCAACTTTTTTGAAACATGTTGCTGCTATTAAAATTCAAAATGAGCAGATATTTTTCAAAGAACAATTTAATTTCTCAGTTTCAACTTTTGATATCTTGTATTTCTACTATTTACAATGAAATGTAGTGTTTAAGTGATTTGCAAATCATTGCATTTTTTTTTAAATTTACATTTTACACAGCATCTCAACTTTTTCTGGAAATGGGGTTGTACTTCCCTTTAGTAGCCTAAACATACAACTCAAGTGCATATCCCATATATTCCCTGCGAACTTCCTATAGGGATTTAAACCGATGCATATGCTGCACGCGGTGACACCTTGAGCCACTGTTCAGCAGTCTGCTTCTCAGATCTTATTTCCCCCTGGTCCCCTAATTTTAATGCAGACGTACCAGTATTACCGCACCAGCTAAAATGCTCCGCATATATGACATAAATATTTGGTGCGCAATAGATCCTGTTTTTTCTTCTAATATTCGTATTAAAATGCACGGGCAAAAAATCAGACAAACAAGATATTTCCGTTGTGTATTTTCAATTTGCGAAGTAGTACATTGTCATTACACACCATGCCCGTCATGCTGACTTTCAGAGTAAAAATGACGATACATAATGACATCGCAAAAAAAAAAAAAATAAATAAAGATTAGGCTGAGAGAGAAAGAGAGAGAGAGAGAGAGAGAGAGAGAGAGAGAGAGAGAGAGAGAGAGAGAGAGAGAGCTCATTGAGCACTAAGATGTTTCCAACCAAATCGGTTGCTGTAGGCTTTACTCCAGTGCGCTGCTTGCTGCGTTGCGAACTACAGAATGCATGGAGGGAACCCTTTCCAACGCGTTGCTTGAACGTTTTCTTTGACACCACCAATCATTCTATGTGTATTAAACTGGCTATTGTGTCGCACTGCGATGATATTTTTATTTGCACCATGAACAGTTTGAGGGCATCACCCAATTTAGTACATTTGGAATGATGGACATCATGCAGCGGAGGAACAGAGAGCTTCTAAAAACTGATGGAGTTGGGGATTTACTGCAAAATACCGGAAAGATGACCATCTTCTCATTGTGTTTCCTCTTGTGCTCAGATCTACTTGATTTAGCCGGTGGTATGTACGTCACTTAACAAAACATCTTAATTTAATAGCGATAATGTCTAATACCCCCTTATTTTGAACATAAAATTCAGAACAGCGTTGCTGAAGTTAAGTCGCCTATTTACTGAATATGTTTCGCTGGTTTTCTCCCAAGTGCGAACGAAGGATGTTTGGGAAACAAAATTAAAGTGATAAATTGCCATCATCGGCTTCATGGTCACGCCTCTATTATGCATTTTGGTGCATTTGCAAAATATACTCTTGCCAACTTTTCTCGCTGCTGTGAAAACCTAACGGTTCGACATTTATTCAGTGCGTGCAACAGCCACCACTGCGGACGGCGAATGCGTATTAAGTATTCAACAAGCCTACACGGTTACTGAACGGCCGGTGTTACTACACGTTGACCGTGACTTATCTATATCAACTGTATTCGGCAGTCCGTTAAATTATGCTATGAGTTTTGTTGCGGTATTTTAAGTATCTGAAATACGGTAGTGGGAGTTTGGTTTTGCGCTATTCATCACTGATCTGGTCTGAATCTCGCTGCTAAGCTTAAGATTTCAGGGAAGGTCTTAAGTTCCGCGGACGGGAAGGGGAATCTTGTTGCTCCCTCTTATCTACTAATTTTGTGTCTAAAAATATGATCTGATTGTGGTGAAGTATTTCCCTCGATGAAGGAAATACTTCGTAGTCCTTGTCGGGGAAAAAAAAAAAGATTCCATTCCGTTTCAATGTTAATGCTCAGTTGGGCAGGTGCCCTCGGATTTACGCGGCTCACATGGAAATATTTGACAGCAGAGTGGCTAGATTGGAACTTCACTCACTGGCTTACTGTCCAAGGTTGAGAACCAATTCAGAGTACCACTGTTGCGGGGCTCATTGAAAGAGCGCCCCCATTTTTCTGAGACGCGCGATTAAGCCTCTGAACCAAGCCTCTTCGGCATTAAATTTGATGCTGATTTTTTGCGTTGCTTCAGGTAATTGAAGAGGAACCGGTGGAAAATACACGGAGATTAATGGAAGTCCTCTTGCTATCTGTGCGCACCTTGTGTCTGCCAGGCTCGGCCTCTTTTTGTTTTTCATCCCATCATTTTAACTTAGCTTATGCGAAACAGCTTTATTTATTTGTTTTAGAGCATGGTCAGTTGGCTTCATTTGGTGTCCAGCATATCCTGCCATAAAAATGTTATCACTTTACTCATCATAGTACAGTTTTTTGGAATCTTCGTGGCAGGACTTGTAAGAGTGCTTTCCGCTCAAATTAAAATTTTAAGCCTATTTTGTTTTCGGCCTAAAATTGAAGGCTTTCAAACCCATTGTGAGTCGTCTGGCCATTTGTAAGCATGTGACAGGTGGCAATTGCCATTAAACGCAGTTTTTTTTTTTTAATTTATTGATTGAGAATGTGAATAGCCAAACCTAACAATTATAACCCATAAATTATCGTTAAGATTGACTAATCATATGGTTCACTACAGGTCAGCAGTAAATGTGGGCAGTGCTCTGGTGTGCATGTAGTTGGCATTTGAAAGCCTGTTAAGCATTGTTTGTGGTGGGTGCAGAAACACTCCCTTGAAGGCTATTCCATGAATGTATTGCTTCGCGGAGAAGGCTTCTGTCTGAGGAGTGTGTTGTTAAGGCTAGCTGGGTGAGAACATGGTTTGTTATAGTAGTGCAACTTTCAGGCTATGACAGAGGAAACATAGCTCAGAGGTACATGGGGCAATAGCTGGTATGCATTTGTGCTAAAATGCGGTGACCTGTGGTCTCTAGGCATGGCTGAGGATGGTGAGGTATATGTATGCACTGTTCTGACCTTCTTTTATGATTCTCAGGGCCTTATGCTGGATGTTCTCATGCAGGCCAAGTTGAGAAGGTGGGCCACTCGTCCGACTTAGTGGAGCATATTCCATCATGCTGCATACTTTTGTGTTAGAAGCAGTGGCGAAGCTCCGCTGTGAGTCTGCCAGGCCCATTCCTCATTGCTCCCAGTGCTGTAGCTTCAAAGTTGACCTCTCTGGGCGGGCAAAAGCAAACCATGTGACCTTTTGTGATGCAGGCAAAATTTCTTTCCTTCGAGCCGTTTTAGAGCTGTCCTACATGATTTGAGAAGGGTTAGAGGAAAGTGCTCATTTTTGTTCTTGCGCAGTACCCGACACCTGGCTTCTAACGGACTCACCTTATGGAAAAGACTCTTCACCTGTATGGTTTTCTCCACTGTGCCTAAAAGCCTAGGTAAGGTTGACATTGAGGACCCCAGAGTAAGCTGTTTGCCTCATCTTTTTCCACTTCAGTGTCTCAAACCAGCAGAATGAAATTCCTGCTTTTTTCTTTGTGACCTGCACCACATTGCTCACACCTTCCAACACCGTCTGGATATTCTGCTCCCTCCCAAAAGCCTTAACAGCCCCTCCCACCTCTCTTTACCCCACGGCTCTGTTATGTTTTTCATGGATGGCTTTTTTTTCCCCGCTGGTCAATCTGAGCAGAACTCATTTCTTCAGGATAAAGAGAATGACTGGCAGTAAAAGAAGAGAAATTATGTATTTTTATGTTTTTATTTTTTGGTGTAAAGTTTACCAACTGTCCTTTTGGACATTAAAGAATATGACTGCCAAATATGGGTCCTTAGACTAAAAATGGTCTTTGATGAATACTTTTGTAGATAGGAAAAGGTGTATTAGTGTTGCTAATCGCATGAGCCCTCTCTGGATTAGAGTGGGGTGCCCTTATACTAGTCTTTTGAAATCCATGTGAACATTTTTCCTGCTTGGTTTAAAGGAGGCATTTTTAGAAATCTGCTTGCAATCTGAAAACACTTTTGAAAACACATTCTTCCGGTGAAACCACATTAGTTTCTTCACTTTTGCGGATGGATGTTTGATTGGGTCAGAAAGTCGTGCGCAGATCGGATGGCATGAAGCTGAAGAGGAAGTGATGATAAGTTGGCAGAGTGAGTGGGTGCACAAATTAAGGTCACTGGGCATTCGTAATAGACCATAGCATGACATTCAGAAAATGACATCGCTGTTGAGTTTAAGGTAACTGTTGAACTATGTGATTAATCAGATTCCATTCATTTCACTTTTGAGTGAACTGTTCTTGAAAGAAATGTTTTTTCTTTTTAAAAGAGACTGTTTTTCCGACACTGTTATGTAACGGGACTGAGAGTCGGATAGTCTAGGCAGGGGCCAATACCGCCCGGACAGATGTGGGGTCAAGGAGCTGGCAGCAGGACCGCACTTCAAGGTGGCTAGACTTGGGGCATAAATCATTAACCCTTCAAGCCCCAGGTACTAGACTACATCTCAGCTCTTAACATAGAATGTCCCACTGTAGCAGTGAACAATGTGCACGCATGCTCGTACGCAACTCCTGCTCTCTCGGGAGCAGGCAGACAGTTTGCTGTTCTCCTTTGAAACACTTGCTCTTCAGCCGCCGCGTATTGTCACACCGCAGTCTCTGTCCCAGCACGCACAGAATGTGGCTGGAAGAAACTTGGAACATGTCCTTGTTCAGGCAGTAACCCATAGGCGCCTGGATGACCAGTAGCAGGCCCTTCAGCAGCAAACAATGCTAACCCAAACTGACTGTATGCTGCCCATGCCCCTGAGTCTCTGACGTACAACTCCCCTGAGGTGGCTTGCCATAGTCAGTACTTTCATGGCCGGATTCAATCCCTAACCTTGGTGGATGGCTGGGCGATATGGACAAAATTAAATATCGCAATCGTGTCTCTTTACTGTAATGCAGCATATAATCAGGAAAACACAACATTAGTGCCACAGAATGGTATTACAATATCCAAACTCGCAGACTATATCTAGTCTAATATCATGATATCAATACAAAATGGATATATTGCCCAGCTATACATTGGTGGTCATACTAGCTCAGCAAGTAGCACTTTTACCAAGCCTTAAGTTCATAGGTAATGTGATAAATGTCCATGGTTTGCTTGGCTTGGGCTCAAAATTTCTTTTATGTGGTTTGACATAAGTAAATTGAGAATAGTGTTATTTAGTACTAAATTTTATTGATTTATCAACTTGGATGATGATGTAACTCAGGGTATAAAGATCATCAGTCCAATCATGTTATTTAATTGTGGTGTGACTGTGAAACATGGATTCAGTAAATAAATGTGGCATGTCAGACAATACTTTAACAGGAAAACGGATCTGTATAATTTAGTTTTCTCCTTTCCTAATTTCAGTACAATTTCTCTTTACCTACGGCAATATTTCAGGCCTGTCATTAAAGAGCAATACCCTTGTTTTCATTTCCCAATTATTTCATGTAAACAGTAATGCAGTTTGCAGCAGAAACTTTTTTTTTACCCGGTAGCACATAAATTAATGACCAACATTTGTTGAAGATTTAACTTCTTTGCATTATTTATTGGTGCTTTCTTTCCTCTAATTCACATATTGATCTTTATTTAGGCAAGATTGTTTTGATGTTGTTTTACAACCCTGGAGCTTATTCTTCAGTTATCCTCTAAATATCCAAACCTGAAATTCATTGGCTTTAAAATTGATTTTTAAGCTTTTTTTTTTTTTTTTTTTGCTACATATTTATTTTCCTCTTGGATTTACGCTTGTGCCTTGATAGTGCGTGTTGTTTGATTCTATCAATCACTTAGGGAGTATTAAGTATAAAGTATCTGGATAACTGCAATGAGTTAAACATGGAAAAGCTGCTTTTACTTCAGTCCATGTTCCATTTATTATGAAACATAGCAGTGTTGTGTGCATGAAATATGCGTTCCTTTTTATGTATTGTATACAGCAGGGAAAATAAGTATTGAACGCTTCAACATTTTTCTCATTAAATATATTTCTAATGGGGCTTTTGACATGATATTTTCATCAGATGTCGGTAACAACCCAAGTAATCCACACATACAAAGAAATCAAAATAAGTCCATAAATTATGTGTGATAAAGGGCTCATTCAAATATACAACCCTGATTCTGAAACTGCCCCTTTACAAGTAATGGGATGCCATTTTGTTTAAAGATTCTAAACCGCTTGTGGATCAATTTAATGCTGTTGATCCCCTGGAGAAGTGAGGGCTTGTGTGGTGTCTTTAAAGGATTATCTGGTTTTATGTTTGAGCAGGTGTGTCTATGTGAGTTTCTGTTGTAAACAGAAATGCAGGAACCCCTTCATGTAACACTTTCATGAGGAAAGAGCAATGCCTGGAATCACATTCCAGTAACATGTCCCTTAAAACGCCTTTTTAATTTATTATTATTATCATTATTATTAATTGGGAAGAAAGGAGAAATCTCATTTTGATCTCAGTTTGATAATATGACTACAATTGCTATAACAATTTTTCTTCTTTTTAGTGATCTTTTTTTTTTGTTTGTTTCCAAATAGATGATTGCATTCAAAATACAGGAAGCACTGGTTGCATTTTTCTTCATATTCTTGTATCTGTTACCATACCCTGAGCATCTCCCCCTCTTGCATAGTATTGTCTTCAGCAATAGATTTATCTATTGCGGGTATCCTTTTGTGTATGGTGCTTCTTTCATCTATTCATACAGAGTCTGTGACAGTTATTCAGGGACTTGGTTGATAGACTTAGAGTTAAAACAGGCCCATGTACTTGCCCATCTGTGGCAGGAGGGGTGCAGTGCAGGTTGTCGCCCACTAGAGGGCTGTCCTCAGACCCAGTTCATGAACAGGCTGGGCCAAATGGAATAAATATCATACCAATTTTCAAAAGTGCAAAAAAATTTGAAAGAAAAAAAAAGTTTTGAAAGGTTGAATGCTTGAAATCTGATAAAAAGGGTTTTGCAAGATAGAAAGTTTTGAAGGCCTGCATATTTTGATTGGCTGAAAAAAAAAGAATCTCAGCAAATGTTAGTTTGTATTTGAGTTCTCTGTCCTCACAACTGCAGCACATTTTTGCAGTGCTTTGCCAGCAGACTTTCAGAGTTTCAAATTTGGAACTATTCTCCCTGTGCATTTAGTTTGTTTTCCAGTTTTGAAAACTTGTAAATTATCAGAAAACTGGTGTGCATATCTTTACAAAAGGTGACAAAATGTTGATGCTTGATTTTTGAAAGGTTGAATACTTATTTTGAACCTTTGGTGGATGCACATTGGCACTGGCATTTCTTACTGTTTTTTCAACACCCACCTATCAGTAGCGGGCTTGCGAATGTGGCAAGTTGCTCTCGCAGATCTGAAACTGAAAAAGGCCTGGATTATTCTCCTATCGAGTTTAAGGCATTCGACAACCATTTCAGTGTGTTACCACAACATACTGAGCATATTTTTTAAGAAGTATATATTTGTATGGGTTTATTAACTATTGGGGGAAAATGCCAGGAAAGTCGGTGACTGCATACCCATATAAGTCTATAATTTTTAAATAATACGCTCAGTAGTAGATGGTAATGCACCAAAATGGTTGTCAACTGCCTTAAACTTTAAAGAAGAAGAAGGAAGAATCTCAGCCTTTTTTTCCAGACCATTGGTTTTACAGTTGCAAATTGCTATTTTCAGTGTTTCAGATCTGTGAGACAACCTGGCCAGATTCGCAAGCTTGCAGCCGTGTGGGTAGATCTCTGAAAACTGGGTGTTGGAAAAACAGTCAGCAATTTGAGTGCAAATGTACCTCCACTAAAAATTCAAAATAAATATTTGTCTTTTCAGAACTCAAGTTTCAATATTTCAGCACCTTTAGCCAGCATATACACACCAGTTTTCTGATCATTATTCACAAGGTTTCAAGCTGGAAAACAAACTAAATGCACCAGGAGAACAGCGTCAGATCTCAAAGTCTGAAAATCTGTTGGCGGTACACCGTAAAATGAATGCTGCAGTTACGAGGAATAAACTCAAATGCAAACTAATGTTTGCAGAGATTATTTTTTTTCAGCCTATCAAAAAGATGTGCAAGCTTTCAAAACTTGGTTTCAAGCATTAAACAGCGATATTCAACCTTTTAAAACTTCTCTCATTTTAGAGAACTCTTAGAGAACTCTTCTCTCAGTTTTTTCTTTTTTTTGCAGTTTTGAAATAAGGCATGCAAATAATTCCATAGGGCCTCAGCTGCAGGGAGTTACAATTACTGCAACTGTGGCCAGTTGCCTCATCTTTCCTAATTATGAACCCCTTATATATAGGCCCTCCACCATTGTCCTGAGGGGGAAAAACTGGAAGTAAAGGCTGCTGGTGAGCTTAGCATTTGGGTTTTGTTCTGGAGAAAAGTTGGCCTTTTGGTTATTTCACTCTGTTAATTATTTTGGTATTTTGATAATGCTAATGACGCGCCCTGAGGCCTCCTTTTGGACCATCTTTGTTTGGTTTGCTGTCTGTTCACCTTGTAGAGCCGTGGTCAGCCTCACCCCAGGATTATACCAGATGCGTGTTTGGTCTGCCTCCACCCTGCTGCGTGTTTGATCCGTGCTTTGTTGTCGGTCAGCTCCCACCGGTTTCGTTTTCACTGCGTACAAGGTCAGGATGGCCAGAGAAGCGAGACCAATGAGCAAGCCTGACGAGAGTATGCGGAAATTACAGAATCACACGCAATTGCCTCAGATGACAAGATACATGCTGTGTTAAACGCAACTACAAACAGGCAACTGGCTTTGTTCCCGACCCAGGGGGTTGAAGAATGGTTGACTAGCTTTGATTTGTTTCTTTTTCAAGATTTTTATGCTTCTACCATGGATAAGTAGCCTATCTCTTAATAAATATTCTTCATTTCCTGTTTGTGTTGGGTTTGTCATTTGTTTGGAAAGTGCTCTGTCGATAAAGTTATATTTTCTTTCTTTGGTTGCTGTCCTGGCCGACAGTATGAACCGTCAGCAACAAGGAGTGTTTATTCAAAATTAACCGGATGTTTTCATGTTGTGTCTTTGAACCGATCGATCTTCTGTGTGCTGTAGTGCTGCGTTTGTGCTCCGGCTTCTGGAAAAAATAGAGGCCTTGCGTATGTGCTGCGCAGGCTGGCGCGATTTGTCGGATCTGGGATGGAAGACAAATGCAGCGCTGTGGATCCAGTGTAAGCACACTCATTGACTAAAGTGAATCCTATCAGCTGCGGTGCCGTGGCAGAGCGGAGACGGACCAATCACACATCTGGGGTAATTTGGGGGTCAGCCTGGCTCCAAACACCACAGCACATGATACCAGTACCGGTACATAGCTGTTCTTATTGAGAGATGATGGTTTGTTTTCATGATAACTCATTTGGCGCCACACTTTCAATGGTCCAGCAGGCCATTGTTATGCACTGAATGCATGAGGGAAATGTAAACACAAGAACATTCTGAGCGACCACAAGCGTGGGGATGAAATTGCAGTGTCACCTGGCGGAGATACGTGGTACTGAAATTCTGGCAAATAGTTTAACGCCAGGGTGCCCTGGTGGCTCATCGGTCTAAGTGCGCGCACCATAAAGGCTGTGTCCTTCTCGCGGAGACCCAGTTCGATTCCAACTTGGGTCATTTGTTGCATATCTTCCCCATTCTTCTCCCCAACTTTCCTGTCTATCTCCACTGTATAACTATCAAATAAAGGAAAAAATCCCCCAAAAATCTAAAAAAAAAATAGTATAACACCAAGCCCCATTAACGTAGATTCACCCCAAAGATGTAGATCAACGTCAGTGGCACCAAATGAGTTAAGGAATGTACCATGTATAAGGCATGTTTGGTTTTTTTAGGATTTTTGTGCTGTACTATAAGTATTCAAAACAAAATCTGCTGTGGAAAATTAACCTTTTTTACACAACGTAAATGTTAATTGAGAGAATATACTGGGGAACACCAATCCCTTGACATATTATCTGGTCTTTTGATATGCTTTGCAGCTGAATACAAAATGCAAAGGTAGAGGCTGTGTTCTGAATTGAGTCATTGGAATGATTAAATCTGAATTCCTGTGGAAGCCCTGTTGTCACTAGTGTCAGCTTTACAGTTTAATCAAGCATGGTGGCTAGTGCCTGGAAAAAATTTTTTTTTTTTTTTTTTTTTCCCCTCCCTTGCTTTTTCTGAGACAACTGTCAGTATCTCCTCAACAACTCATTCATCACTCTTGAAAGTGTCCATCAGAATTGTTGGGAAAGCTGAAATGGGTTTGAAAGTACTGTGACGTAGTACTCAGTCATAGCCAACCAGCCATATCCGAAATATAATTTCAGTGACCACATGTGCTTTTCATGTGTAAAAAAACTGCTTAAAAGTTCCTTATTGTGGTCCACATGATGAATCAAATGTGGAGTCAGACATGCCACCCAACAGGTAATTTAGTGACGGCAATACAGTAGATTGGGGATGGAGCCCCTGATGATGAAGTGGGGGCGAAACCTCAGACTAAGATTGCACAGATCTAACAGGCAAGGCTGCACTGACAGTCGCCAGCCAATGGCTTCTGGGATGCTGCCAGATGTTATACAGAGCTTGCCAATGCTGAACTGATCCAGAAGATGAAGAGTTTGCTTGAGAGGAATGCGGTCCCAGTCCTGGACCCAGATCAGAGATGGAAGCTTGTTCCTAACAAACTGGATAAGGAGAACTAACTTGGAAAGGTTAACAAGAATGTGGTCCGAGTCCTGGACCCTGATTAGGATTGGAAGCTTGTTCGGATTAACAAGATAACTGTAAATACTTAGAGAGAAAGTAGTAGTTGCAGGGCATAAAATTAACACCCGCTAAGTGCCAATGGCGGGTAAAAAATTAGTTTGGCGTGTAAAACAAAAACACACACCCGCCAGTGGCCAATGGAAAATTTTTTCTACTTTTAAGGATCGTTCTAAGCAGGTTGCTGACACAGACTCAGACATGTCTGACTCTGAGGCTGATGATGTGGTGATTACCTGAGCCACAAGGACAGTGGAGTTGAGGGGGCCTACCTTTAAAAAAGGGCAGATGCAAATGCACTTGTAGTTCTTCTGCATTCTAGAAAAATATCTATGGTCTGTGGAGTTAATTTCATTTAGACTCAATCCCAGTTGATGTTTTTTATTCTTTTCCCTTTTCCTGCGGGTTAAACAGAACGTTCCTGTTAAAGCTGTGGGATGTAAAAGGTTGCACTTTTGAATATTTTTAATACATGATGATGCAGCTGTCATCTTGAAATGAAATATAACCTAATAAAATAGCAATAATCTAATTAATCTGTACATAACTGTATTCTTTAAGTGTTGCTTAAGTTGGATTTTCATAATAAAAATGCATGGTAATTATTTTAAATCAAATACGGCATGTTTTTTTTTAATTTGGCCGGTGAAAAATGTTTTTGGCTGGTAAATTTTTGGAGGTCACTAGCCAATGGCAGATGAGGTGAAAAGTTAATTTTAAGACCTGAGTAGTTGTATTAGATGAAAAACATTTAGTAGCATTGAGTGGGATCTTGACACAAAGGCAACTGTACAATCCACCAACATGCACGTAAAACAGAGGGCTTAAATACCCATCACATGGTCATAAGGAAACAACCAGGTAATTCAGCCAGGCGGGGGAGACGGACAAGACGCGAACCAGTCACAAGACTCATAGTCCTACAATACACGCAAGTTGCTGAATTGCAAAGAGACACATAAGGAAGTCATATGAGGGTTGTGACACATATTGGAATTATCTGTTATTGAGAGTACATTATTGTTTAGCTTCAGTTTGTATTGTAACTTAAAGTTTTTGGAAGCTCATATTTTATTGTATCTCCCCGACGACGATAGTTGGGAGATACTATGGTTTAGTTCCGGGGCCGCCGCCGCCACAGAGATTTTTATGTTCCGGGCTCTGGAAGCCACAATTATTACAGGAATGTTTTCAAATTTTACACAGGCAAAGATATATATATGACAATGCTCAAGACTGATTTTCGTCAATTTCGGACGTCCAATATGGCTGCCGGTGGCCATTTTGTATTAAATTTTTTATGTTCCGGGCCTCTGGAAGCCACAGTTATTATAGGAATGTTTTCAAATTTTACACAGGCGAAGATATATATATGACAATGCTCAAGACCGATTTTCGTCAATTTCAGGACTTCCAATATGGCTGCCGGCGGCCATTTTGTCCGAAATTTTTTATGTTCCGGGCTCTGAAAGCCACAATGATTAAAGGAATGTTTTCAAATTTTACACAGGCGAAGATATATATATGACAATGCTCAAGACCGATTTTCGTCAATTTCAGATGTCCAATATGGCTGCCGGCGGCCATTTTGTCCAGAATTTTTTATGTTCCGGGCTCTGAAAGCCACAATTATTACAGGAATGTTTTCAAATTTTACACAGGCGAAGACATATATATATATATATATATATATATATATATATATATATATGTGACAATGCTCAAGACCGATTTTCGTCAATTTCAGATGTCCATTATGGCTGCCGGTGGCCATTTTGTTTGAAATTTGGGGATTGGGGAGATATACGACTCGGTCCCTGTGGCGACCGAATTATCTAGTTGTTTATGGATGCCCACTTTGTATTACCCTCCCAACAGCAGTCCTTGCTTGTATTATGGTTCAATTATTTGAGTGATGGTTCGATTGAGATTAAGTGACTGAAATATAATGGCAAGTGTTCTCAACTGACATAAACGGCAATGAAAAATGCCAGATATTATCTCTCTGTTGAGGGCACAGATGCAAGACATTCATACATGTGGTCTCCATGAAGGCCCTGCACTTCTGCTTCAGTGCATATTTCACTTTGCTGTTCCCCAATGTAGCTCACAGCATTATGATTATGTGCATTTGCTTTCATTGTATTACCTTTTTCAGTCATTGAAAGATATTGTTAGATAATGTTTATTTCTGATAAATATCCAAGCACAGGCGTGCATTTAATCAGCACAATATTACAAGGAAATATTGCTAGTTTTTTCTCCATGCATGTACAGAGTTTGGCATTATCTCTGTCCCATCAAAATTAGCCAAAAATATAGCTCTGAATATATTAAATAACTTTGCTAATGAATATCAGATTCAGAATCAAGGGCATATTTTCACTGAGACTGAGGAGAAGAATTATTTGAATCCTGGCGATGGATTGTCATCTCTTCCCTCGTTATTTTCCTCCGAGGAAAGTCTCAAACCAATCTTGGAGGGTGTTGGATGTGTTTCTGCACCAGGCATAGGTGCTTAATGTAAGTCAGTGATTGGCTTTTCATTACCCACACCTCGCATGCAAGGCCTCATGTAGCTCCTGAGTGGAAATCCCAAGCCCAGCCAAGTCAGAAGTGTGTGACTCTGCTTTCAGAATGAGTGTCATGGGAAAGGCTTCTTACTCAGTCACTGTCTAGGTGACTCTTATTATGAAACCCTGAGTATAAAGTGCTGAATCTGAAGTGATTTCAGTGATATAGTAGAGGAGCTGTGCAATACTGGGGAGTTGTAGTAGAGATGACTCGGATCATGTCACAATTCCTGCATCAAACACAGGGTTTTTATATTTGAATATGATTTCTTTTTCTTGCATTCCCCAGTTTGTTATCATTATGTCCATTTAAATTGATTTCACTCTCACTGAGACTGCTGCCAACTTAATTTCCCTGAACTATAAACGCAAGTAAGGCTTGTAATGTCTTCTGATGAAAGGTATCTTTTAATTAAATGTGTGTCTGTGTGCGTGCCAATGTGTGACAGAATAAAAGAGAGAGACTTATCAGGGTGCACTTAAACCCTTGTCATTACTTTGATTCATTGATTAATTTGATGGCTGGAAGAAAAGTTGAAATGAAGAGCACAGATTGAAAGATACCATTTTCTTTCTTTTGCTGGTGAGATGTTTTATTGACAGGTGTTTCATTGCTCAATTGGTATGCTGACACTGCTTGAATGATGCACAGAAGAGACATATCTGAGATCATTTCCCTGAGACAGGGTTTTTTTTTAATGCTCATCATTGGTTCTGATTATGTCTTCAGGACTGAAACCCATCAACAAAGTAAGTCCCTGTAAGTGGTGCACAAATAAGTATGTTGGTCTGGAGAAAGAGAAGAGTGTAAATATGGACTCCATCTTTGACTGTGGGCATCACTGATTGAAGGAGGCAAAGGTTTGAAATTCTTTACTGAAGAAAGATGTTATGAAAACTGCACAAGAGAAAGAAGGAATATCTGTAAATGCACAGGGTGAGCTGTTGTTAGCACTTGGCTGAAATGGGAAGTAAGCCAAGGGTGTCATTTATTGGGAGGTTTGGGGTGGCAGGCCATCTCCAATATTACAAACAAGCAAATAAGACACATCCCCCCCACACCCACCCCCCCAATAACTTGGCTGTAACATCTATCCAAGCATTTAAACTCCCCTCCATCTTCAAAGTTGCACCCTTGAGGAAGGTTAGCTGGTCAGGAGAACGAGAGCTGCCTCTTGCGATCTGCATGGGTTCTGTTTGGGTTCTGACCCTCGCACAACTGAAAGGTTTAGGGGAGAAAAGGAAAAACTGCCACCTCAGAGTCCCGCATCTTCAGAGGTGTCTCGCAGAAGCTAGCCTTTTAATTATGCTCTCAGAAAAACAAACAAATAAAAAATGCATGTGCATAATTTGGGAAGCAGTACTGCTCCATGCACCTGGTGAGATGCCAGTAAATAATTATTTATCCTGCCAGTCACAGATAGCATTGTTTTGTGCTTCAGATGTTCAGGCTAAGGAGCTGTCTAACGGGAGCATTTAAATTTACATACTGTAGATAACCCCCACCCCCACACACACACTCTCGAAGTTCTCAAATGCAAATCAAACAAAGCAGTAATTTCTACCCATGATACTGTTGCCATCACAGTTGCTCTGTTTTTGATGTCTGTAAGAGGTTAGTATGCTTTACTACTGCCAGCTGCATCTCACATAACCATCCATTCAGTTCAATTCAGTTAAGTCTTGTTTTCATTGTGCTTCACAGCAGGCTGTCGCAAACATGCTTTGCCCCGTAACAGAAGGGCAAATGCTTGCTCTTAACTACCAAACAGCCAGAATCTGGTGTAAAAAAAGTCCACAACAAGGAGAAAATCCTCAAACAGCAGTGAGGACAGGCTTTCCAATAGGAAGAAATCTCAAGAGAAGCCTCACTGTTAAGGGACAGTCTGTCCTCCACTGGCAGGCACAGTTGGTGTAGTGGAAAAACGTACATAGCAACTAAGCTGCTCAAACTATTTTACATCTGTTGGAACCCTAGTTGTGTATACTCAAGCCGGGAAAGTAGGCAGTCCATAAAGTGTGCAGTTTTCAGAGGCAGGTTTGATGCAGTGGTAGTCCAAAGATGTGTAGAAGTGTGGGCATGAGGCAGGAAATGGGCCTGTGACCTTAGGGTATTGCTGATTGGCTGCTGGTCAGTCGACAGCTACACTTGGGTTTGAACCACCAAGTTTCAGGGCTCCAGTCGGGAATTCTAGCCGCTGACCTTTTATCGCAGATACACTGCATAATCATTTCACTGTCTAGGTTGCGAATATTTGTGTAGGAGCAGTGTCCCTTTAGTAACGGTACATGCATTAAGTAGTCCTTGCAGTGATTAGTAAATGCCTCTAAGAAGACTCTGCAAAGTGCACAAATTGATTTAAAACCAAAAGAATCTGTTGACTAGAGAAGATATACTGTAAGAGTTTTGTAAAAGGTAATCAGGATATTGATTATAGTTCTGGGCCACTCAGCTCAGCTCTTTTCGGCAGGTCCCTAATTGGGAATCATCGCTGTGAGCGTAATCTTTGGCAGGATAGTCGTGCAGCAGATGATCGATGTTCTGGCTGGGGTGGCCTACGGAAACCGAAATGCTTCATCATGCAAAATGATTTCTCTGCCTCCCTCCTGCCCCGAGACGGCTGTTCTTTACTCCAGTGAATACAGTTTTTGAGAGCCGCATCCTTATCACAGATATCTGATGGATAATAGATCATCATTATGCTGATGAGCTGGAGATTTTGACCTCGAAGTGTTTGAGCTCGGGTCCATACTGGAAAATGTTTCAGCTGGGGACTCTTCTGATTTTGGATGTGGAGGAAAAACATTCTGTTTGAATAATGGATAAAATGTCAGAGAGCTTTCGGTGAAGTGCTACAACTTGGCCATGGCCTGCAATCCCATTAATGGTTATGTTGAAAAAATTTCATTCACGTGCAATTTTTTTTAGATCATAAATAGCTCCCATTAATCAGAACGTATCCTAGGCTAGACGCCAAGCAGGCATACACACAGGCTACCCATCTCAGTCAAATGATTTGTCAAGCGTAGTCTTGTTTTCATGACGGGATACCCAAATGCTTCCTGCTAATTTCCAATTCTCAACGTAGACAACCGATAGATGAAACTGTGGACCAAGACTCAAGCTACCTAACAGGTGGCTGGAGTAATGAAAATCCTTGTCTGTGAGGGGGTTACGTGTTTTTAGTTGCTGTGGTCACTGAAAATTCAGGGCACTGAGCGTGACTTGTATAACGTACATCGCAATGTCCACATTACAAAGTGCTTTTGTGCTGGAAGAAATAGTTTGAGTGAGCTATTCTGTGGTTAATTCAGTTGAAATAAAGGAAACTAAGCTGCCTATGCTTTTCTCTGATTAAATAAATTCTGAGGTGAAATAAAGGCCTCAAGTATGGTCCCTAATGAAAGCCATCTTTTCTCAAAAGCCCTTCAAGATTTTACCTTCCCTCTTTAAAGGAAAAGTTCACCCAAAAATGAAAATTCACTCATCATCTACTCATCCCAAGGCTTATCGAAGGGTCCATGGATTTCTTTATTCCTCAAAACACTTTTGGAGTTACAAAGAAAAACAGCATTGAAAACAAACCCAAATCAATTGAAGTCAACAGAGGCCACTTTTTCAAGCGTAAAAAACAACATTTAAAAACCTCAAAATGCCTCCATGCTGCTCTTGCGGCATAATCCAAGTGTCTGTAAGCCACAACATTCAAATTTAACTCGTAAAAACGTCTTTTCACAATATTTTTAGCCTTAATGTCCAATGTAGCGGCCTTGTTCATTTTCACGGAAGAAGTTTAAAATCCAAGACCTCTAGCTACGGTGGCCAACGGGGGCAAAAAATTCTGCAGCGGCCCTAAACATCTCCAATTGGAGAAACGCGCTGCTGTTTTGAATATTCGTATTCACTGACTGAACAGCGCTTTTTTATGGTCGGCCAACTTAGCGAAAATAAACAGGGCTCTTAGCTAAGTAGCTGCATTGGATATTTAGGGCCCTATCTTACGCCAGAGTCCCTAAACCCGTTATTTGGGGATTTCGCATTGCGTAAGAGGCGTTCCCTTGCGAAAGTTGCTATCTTGCACACCTGCCTATATCCCTAAAACACCAGCGCTACCCGTTACATTATGCATAGGCGTGGTTTGGGCGTTACGCCAGTTAAACCAATCAGTGTGCCAGGTGCCACTGCCTTTCGGAGCAGGCTGCGCTATCCCAAATCCTCAAACCGAAATCCCTGATGGAGAGAGGAAGGTCGCCACGTTTCTCCGTTGACGAAGTTAAATTGCCCGTGCATGAGGTCAAATCCAGTCAGGGGAGGATCTGTTTTTGTTTAGTTAATCATGAATTGTATTATTATTATTATTATTATTATTTTTATTATTATTATTTGACATCGACATATTGTTTAATGTTTGGTATGTAGTAAAAAAAAAAAAAAAAAATCAAGCCTACCCCTTTTGTGATGGAAACTTCAAAAAAAAAAAAAAAAAAAAAAAATGCGTTTCGCCATGCACTTCCTACTCCCTCTCCCGTCTGAGATGAAGCATAGAACAAAATCCCATTTTAGAAAAATAAAATTAGGTATATGCACTGGCACTCAGCGACGTAACTTTTTTTTTCTCCCAGCAAGAGCGGCATTTCAGAACTCTTCAGCTAATGAAGGTAATTCTGGTAACAAGTACGTGGTTTCGTCCGTTAACATTTTCCAATCGGACAGCTGTCTATTTTTTTACAGCAAGTTGCGTGACCGTGCTGCAGAAACAGGTGTACATACTTGTCGCCGAAATTACCTTCATTCGCAAGAGAGTTCTGAAATGCCGCTCTCGCCGGAAGAAAAATTTCCGTTGCTGAGTGCTAGTGCATAGCGCTCTAGTGAAAGCCCAAATGCGGGTAGCGGGTGGTTTTAGGACCTGCTATACGCTTTCCCTAACATGTGTGGTCAAGATAGCAATTTTAGGGAAAGCGCGTAAACATGCCCATGGGCACACCTCCAGGCGCAAATAAAGGATTCGGCATAATGCATAGCGGGTAGTGTGGCCGCAAGATATCGTTTAGGGATAGTGGAAGCTGCTAAATGCGTAATTCACAGGTTGCGGGTAGTGGCAACGGGTAAAGCAGTGTGAAAGATAGAGCCCTTTGGCTAAAATATAGTGAAAAGATGTCTTTACGAGTCAAATTTGAATGTCGGAGCTTACAGACACTTGGATTATGCTGCACGAGCAGTATGGAGGCATTTTGTGGTTTTTAAATTGTGTTTTTTACGTTTGAAAAAGTGGTCTCCGTTGACTTCAATTGATTTTGGTTTGTCTTCAATGCTGTTTTTCTTTGTAACTCCAAAAGTGTTTTGAGGAAGAAAGAAATTCATGGACCCTTCGATAAGCCTAGGGATGAGTAGATGATGAGTGAATTTTCATTTTTGGGTGAACTTTTCCTTTAAGCAATAGCGGTAGTGGGTCATTAAGCTCTTAGATACAATAACTTGATATGAATTCATGCAACTTTATATTTCATGCAGATTTCACCATTTTTGGACCTCTAGGATATTCTTACTTATTTACCATGACATGTATAGTTATTTCTGACTTAATGTGATTTAAGATCTTAAATAATCCTGCAATTAAAGCTCATAATTTGGACAAATTAGCAACCTGTAAAATATTTTAGCTTTGCCGTTTTACTTAGAACAAAAACTAGCTTACGAGGACTACGTTCTCCCAGGAGCCACTCCACTAGTTCATAAATGATTTCCTCATAATAATTGTTACTACTGGTTATTGAGTGTCAAAAGTTTTTTTATTATAAGGGTGGAGCACCCTCACTGGCCTCAATTTATTCTTTGTAATAGTAAAATAATTTACCCGGCTTTGTCAAAGGACTGTAATAGTGTAGTGTAACATACACGCGCACTCATGTTTGAGCGCACTTAGCTAAATCATAGTACTCTGTTTTCACTGAAATGTAAGTGCTGCAAATTCTCAATATAAAGAGGTTTACAGTGAGTAGTTCAGAGAGAAAAATTTACCTCTCTGAATAGTGTCCAAAATTTAGGAATGTTTAAAGTCGTCAAATTTTGTAAAGTCAACAAACAGGCAAATTGCCTCCATTTTTCAACTACAAAATTTAAGTCAAACTGGTTTTGGACATATTGGACAAGAAGACCAGTGAGAAGCAAACCACAAGTGCAGCTCATCTTTAAGACCTTCTACAGCAGTGTAGGTCGGAACAGTCCCATATGGCTGCTTTTGTAGAAAGCAAATAGGAGTTTGCTCGGCGGGTAATTTGATGGATTTAAGATTTAAATTTTGTTTCTTTTGCCAGATAAAAGACATTTCTTTTTCTGTCTTTTATTGTTAGAAAAAGGTGTTTCTGAACTTTTGACTGGCTCTCTCTCTCTCTCCCTTTCTTTCTCTCTCTATCTCTCTCTTGCTCTCTGTGTTTGCGTGTGTGTGTAAGTATATACAGTATGTATATAATACTTTTTTCAGCCTGGATCATTTCTGGAGTAGATCTCTGACACAGACAATGTGCATTCGCCATTGCTTGTATAGTTTGGCCTTGTTCTGCAGTTGCGCCTTTTCAATGTTTCATGTGCCTGTGTCCAATCTATAACGGGGGATTTTTGCCGTCTCTGACCGGTTTGAGGGTTTTTTTATTATTTGAAGGGATTTTCTTTCTTTACTTTCAATCCAGGGGATTAAACTATTGTTTGACAGTTCATTGTTTGAAGTTAAATTATTCATTAATTTATATGCTTCTTCTTGTAGTCCATTGTGTTTCTAAAGTCTTAATTTGAGGAAACTTGTTTTTACAAAATAATTTTCTGAAATAATTATCAATTGGTAAATACATTGTAGTGTAAAACCCACAAAACAATAACCAACGGCGGAAATTGTAGGGTTGAAGGTTTATGCGTATGGATTCCTAGGATTAGCACGCGCGACGTCCTGGCTGGTGCGAATCACAATAAAATGGATATATTTTCTCCGTTCGAACAACGGGGCACAAAAGCACAACGGTTACAATTAATCTGACTCCATAATAAATTTAGAATACCAAATTTAGTTATACCCTCGTTAAATATCTGACTCCAAATTAGAATTAGAATTTATAGTTTAGGGACACATGCGTGAATCTCGGAGCAACTAAGCCGCCAGACTCTTCCGTGAAAACCCAGTTACTCAACTGACGCCCCCGGGTAATAGCTCAGTTGCCGGATCTTAGTTCGGTGAGAGCTCTAGAGGATGGAAGAAATTACCATGATAGTAGCAACTTTGGCATAAACATATCATGAACCCAGATTTATGCACACCACAGGGCCCCTTAAGGGGATCGGCCAGGCACCGGCTTATAAACTCAAGAAAACCCTTAAGGTCAATCCCCAGGACCGATGCTACATAATGCGCACCACAGGGCCCCTTAAGGGGATCGGCCAGGTACCGGTTTATAAGCTCAAGAAAGCCCTTAAGGTCAAAATCCCAGGACCGATACTACATAAACCCTTTATATGAGTAGACCGTAACTTGCAATCCAACTTAAAGCCCATCACATCCTTTAAAACATCAGCTAGCTAGTCTGGAATGATAAGGACTTACCCCCTAAGTACCGGTCGTAACGTGGCTAGAAAGGACAAAAGGATTAGGAGTCCCGGAGACCACGCAAGCTTAAAGGAATAGCAATGATTTATTCACCAGGTAGGCAAAAGCTTAAATCATACAAATCAATACTAAGCCAATTACAAGTTACACATAATTTAGAAGAGGAGAATAAAGTCATACCTGGAGGAAAAGGATACACGCACTAATGTGCGCGGGAAGTTCGAATTACGATGTTACATCATTGAAAAAGCTACTCACGCACTAACGTTCGGATACGATCTTCCCTGACTATATAGATTGGCTACATACGGCATACGGAATGGCTACTCACGCACTTACGTCGGCGGGACAGATCAGATACGATCTTCCCTATATAGAATGGATTGTTCACGCACTCTTCGAATTTGCTTTGGATTGTTTCTCTTTGCTTTAAGCCAAATCACGCCTTTGATCCAGGCGGCATGGCCATAAACACTTGGAAGGGGGTCGAATCCTGTTTTGGGTAATAAAACACTTCAGCAGAGAGAGGAGAATAGGGTGATTACCAGAGAGTATTCTGACCAAATTCTCAGGAGTTTCCAAAAGAGAATGAACCATAATTTCAATGGGAATGAAACATACTCCATTCAACTCCTTAGATTCCCCCGAGAATAACAAGACCAAACATGGTATGAATATGTACTAATATGATGCAGTTGTCATGAAAAAGGTCTTAAGATGAATTAATATATAGTTTAATTGGGTTATAAGTATATAAGTGATTTCTTTGCAGAATATTGAATATATAAGCATATTATGCTCTTCCCAGAGGTTTAGATTATTTGAAACAGATTAATATAACTGGACTTTAACTTAAGACTTAGGCCAGTAATATGACTCGCACAAGGGCATTGTGTCAGCCAGAGCCCTGCAACAACCTCCCCCAGTGGTTAGACCATTGTCACCTCCTGGAAGTCCACAAAAGTTTTATTGCTATCTGGCATGGCTCTGGACTGAGCTTATCAGCCATTTGCTGCATACAGTCGCTGGGCTCCCCCACGCATCAGCGCTCGCAGATCTTACAGAGGTGCCGCTCAGAACCTAACCCAAAGGCACAGACGAATTTTACTGGTTTAGAAATGGCTCAATCTTTTGTAAAATGAAATATGCAATATCTACAGTTCTATTGCCATTTGGCCTGGCCCTGGACCGAGCTTATCGGCCATTTGTCACTTATATTTCCAGATTCTACAAATCCACCCCCTGACCCCGTACCACAGAGGTCCACACACGGGGTCATAAAAGATTACCTAGGTGATTGTATGGCTGATGTTGCGAATACCAGGGAATGCTTGCTAAGACTATAGAAGAAATATTTATGAGAAATTACAGATTTAAGAGTAGTTGCGTTTTTCATGACAGTTGCATCACACGATAAAATGGAAAAAAAATGATTGTTTCCTCTCACTGCAATATAATTGAGAATTTAGAGAAGTGTGATTTGGGAAGTTAAAAGAAAGAGAGACAACCGTTTTATTAACATGAAACGTGAAGAAATTAAAAGGAAAAACAAACAAAAAATAAAATTAAATTAAAAGTATGTTATCTAGGTTTGTTCTATGAGTCTATTATCTGAAGTTAGTGTACCAATTGGACGAATGTTATTATAGCCAATGGAATGATGGTTCGAAAAGAAATTTTTTCTAACATCAGTAAAAATAGAAATCGCAGAACAAACCAGCACATAAACCAAAAACTTTCCCACACTTGACTAGGGAAAGCAAAAAGATTATATGTGCCACTAACTAAGTAACCAACCAATTGGAAAAAAACCCCAGAGGGGAAAAAATCCAATGGCGGTCACAATATCAAATCATTTAAGCAGCTGATTTAAAAAAAAAAAAAATAAACAGTTACAGATGAAAAAACAATAGAACATTTACATGAGCTATACTGAAGTGATATGGTGAAATATTGGAAATCGTGAAATTCATATGTCCAGACATTCAGCAATTTACGTCACATGATATGATTTGGAGATTAACTGAGAGAGTGGGGCTGATACACATAATAGGCTGGTCAGAAGCACTTTTGTAGGAATTCCCAATTTAATTCTGAAAAATATTAAAAGGTAAATGGGACTTATTTGGATCAATGCATATGTAGTTTTACCTCACTTTATGAACTTTTAAGGCACACTACCTTTGGCCTTCAGTGTAAGAAACCTCTATGCTCCAGTCCATTAAATGCCACATTATAAAATAGAATTTTGATTGATTCCTCTCAACCTATTTTTGTATCAACCCACACTCTTTACATGCAATTTACAAATCACAATCACAAACACAACTGCAGTTTGTCCATATGAAAATGTCCTTTGTCCTGTATGAATCCGGTAGCTGTAGAGATGTTTGAGGTCCGGCGGCCGCCCGCGTTGGTGCACATATTGTTGGAATTTGAATGTGTGTCCATAATAAGTTGAATAGTGGAAGAAATGGCTCCCAAGAGCCAGAAGGGTGGACAGGGATTATTGTGCCCTGACGTGTCATACCCTCGCTCTGCTACCATGTTTGCGATGAAATCCCGAAATCCAAATCAGCCAAAAGCATATAAATGGAGCTTCTGTTCCTCAGGTGTAAATGGCAAAGTCAGGTCCTCGAATCCTTGATGCCTGTATAGAAAATTTTAGAAACAGCACCCTGCCAAATTGACAACAACAAGGGAGACCAAGACAAGACATGACCAAGGTACTCTGTTAAAACTCAACCTGCAGGAATCAGAAAGTGTGAAAGTTAATTGGAAACATTTAGTTGGGGGGTCTTCCTGCCAGCAAACTGTCCTGTGGAAAACAATGGATGAAAAAGTTAATGCAGTGCATGCAATTACCCTACAATTCACATGTCCCCGCCGTCTGGGTAACCTTACGACACCTCAAAGGGGACAATGACTGAGGATGAGTGAATGGCACTGTTGAAGATTCCATCACCCCTGTTTTCAGAAAGAAAGAACAGATGAAGTTAGTACCAGTTTTAAATGGAACAATGCTTTTATGGCTTTCCCCTCGGATCAGGATAAACACATACAAACATGGAGAAATGCAAGTGGTGTGTGTATGCATGTGTGTGTATGTATGTATATGTATATGTATGTGTGTGTATGTATGTGTGCGCGCGCGCGTGTGACCAAGGGTTGTAAAGTGGCTCGGATGGGGCCTGTTACCCACGAGCGGGTGTTTTATGGCCCCGCAGCTTGTTCCACCCCCTGAGAGGATGTCATCACCTTAGACATCTGCTGTAAAACCAAAGGCTCCCAGGTGTGAAGACTGTAAGAGAATGAACTATGCAGGGTGAATGTCTGCATAGCTTCAGACACTGACAAGACAAACGGACATTCAAAATAGGCTGAACCATGCAATCCAGTAGGAATGCAGGCAACCATCGTTGAGTTACTGATGTACTAGTAACTCTGATTAATTCATGCACTCTATAAAGAGTACAGGCTTATAGATTGAAGTGATCCATGTTTTTGGAACATAGTCCTAACTGACAGAGGGGTGAATAGGATCAGAGAGAGGGAGCACAAGCAGAGGAATGGCAGACTGTGAGAAACACAGCAAGTATGAGTAGAAAGGCATTAATCTTTGCCAAAAGTGACCAAACCCATCTGGCTCCAATACCTAAGGACGGATGCAAATTTAATAGGAATGAATTTTAGGAAAAATAAATGTAGGGGAGGAATATCTCTCTCTAAAAGGCAACTCATGTAGGCATTCTAAATCTAATTACCTACTTCCATGAGGCCATAAACAGTACCCCCTGCTGGGGCAGACAAAAGAGACTCAATGTCCCACTAGACATTTAGAGCTCAGATGTTGCTTGATGACTAGTGGCAATGACAGTATACAGCAATGGTTAACCAAACATTAGTTCCAATAAACGTATCTGGTGGTTAGTGAAATCCACACAAAACGTAATTATACTAGATGGTTTGCTTCAAACATAACGGTTAAAAGGCAAGTACGTTGTTAGTGAATGGCCACACTCAAGATGGTGGTCACAGCATGCGACTTAGTGTTGGTTCCGCCTTCTCCTTCTCCTTCTCGGAAGGAAGACCGGAAACCAGCATTAAACGTGGCAGTGATTGGCCGATTTGAAGAGCGCCACTTGACTCGCATTTATGATGAGGGTCGGGTCAGCCAACCAACGCACCGACAACGGTCTACGTCACCATATTACACGGATCGACTTGGGGCTGTATCAGCCAACCAGCTCCCCGGCGAATAGTCACGTGACCCAATGGGTCGGCTAAGACTTTCCCCCCCTCTGGAGGAAGCACCTACCCACATGCAAACTCAACCAATGGCTGCCCCCAGATGAAATCACGTTATATTCCCCAACAAAACGAGCCAAAAATGGCGGGCCGTTCAACTTGTTAATCCTTTGTGCAAAAGTAATATGGCAGCTTCAATACGTACTTGGGATAAGCTTAAATGCAAGCAGATTTTAGAGCGGTCATAATGGCAATTTCCCAATTTTACGAAGCAGATTTTTAGAGCGGTTATAATGGCAATTTCCCAATTTTACGTGCAATTTTTAGCAAAAATATTCAACAAAAATATTCCACTTTCAGCAATAAGCTTTCCCGTTGCTATGTCCAGGACACATATCTTCCCACAACCCGCACAGTCTAGTCGCCTGAAGCAAAACAACCTGCAGTCCGAGAAGCCCACGTGGCCCGTAACAGCAAACTTCAGCCCATACCGAAACTGCTGAACATTCCGCTTGCGAAAAACCACATTACAAACCCAATCAAGAATTAGTCTAATCACTGTCCGTGTCCCAAAAGACTGCCGGCAAAAAACTTCTGCGAATTTGACCAACCGAAAACCAATGGCGCAGAATGCACCCTACTTAAACTTTTGAGTCCAAATTATTACAATTTTCCGAATGCCGTTTTGCATCTCTCTCAGGGCGCTGATCAAAAGAGCGCACACACTGGGCAGTGAAACCGTAAGCTATTACCTTTACACAAAGTTTAACAAGACAAGAGGATGGAAATATTTGTCAACTCAAACCGAACCAATGATGCGGGTCAGAGCACTAAAAACATACTTGCAACCCATGCGCGATTGTTACAACGATAAAATCCGTAAGTCCAATGATATTTCGAAGCTAATCTCCTCACTCCCCTACGCATAAGACTCCTTCAAAATCACACTGGCATTTCACCAGTGTCCCATTTCTTCCAGTATTTGGGCAAGATTGTCTGCACAGTTACAGCAGGACCTTGCACCAAATCCATCAAATGCACACAATTTGCGGATTACTTTCGGTACACATGTCGCAAACCTTCGAACACAATCTTTCCTGGCTTCAAGAACAGGCCAAGAGTATTCAACACTTTCAGTGGCAAGCTTTATCCCTGCTATGGCATTACCACGGATCCTCGCTGTCCCAACCGAGTCTAGGTGCCAAAGCACAAACAACCTCACGGTCGAAGAAGAGTCAAGCCCGATGTGCCAAGCAACAACAACAGATATTCGCATCCACTTAAAAATGCCAAAACCCCGACTGCACACAGAAAACCAATCACCTCCAACTTGCCATTAAACCTTCTACACAAAAGCATGAAAATATCAAATGATCCGGATTAATCTGAAAACAGCGCAGTCTGAAGAGATAACAGAAAAACAAAGTAGGCTCATGCAAACATTCCTACAACTTGCACTCCATTCTCTGATCCCGAAAAAGATAGAATTAAAACTTGTGCCTGGTTTCTACGGTCCCAGGCCTATTTGGGGATATGTCGATCCCTTAGCAGCGGCTTCTATGCAGTGAATTCTAACTTTTCTACAAAATAGAAAGCACCGCGTTACTTACCACATGTGGATGACGACTGATGGAGCCGGCCAGATCGCGTGAGAAACCAGGATCACATTGGATGTGGAGATTCACACTTCAGCCAGCACAATGCGGAAACATCTCGGAAGGCGTCGGAAAACAGAATCACGCGCTCCCGATTATAGGCATAGCCCGTATGGTGCATAAGCGTCACGCCGCAAAATGCAAAGATTCCCAAACCGACATATTACGGTATAATACACGAAAGCCATCACGTCGGGGTCACCAGCTGTAAAACCCACAAAACAATAACCAACGGCGGAAATTGTAGGGTTGAAGGTTTATGCGTATGGATTCCTAGTATTAGCACGCGCGACGTCCTGGCTGGTGCGAATCACAATAAAATGGATATATTTTCTCCGTTCGAACAACGGGCACAAAAAGCACAACGGTTACAATTAATCTGACTCCATAATAAATTTAGAATACCAAATTTAGTTATACCCTCGTTAAATATCTGACTCCAACTTAGAATTAGAATTTATAGTTTAGGGACACATGCGTGAATCTCGGGGCAGCTACGCCGCCAGACTCTTCCGTGAAAACCCAGTTACTCAACTGACGCCCCCGGGTAATAGCTCAGTTGCCGGATCTTAGTTCGGTGAGAGCTCTAGAGGATGGAAGAAATTACCATGATAGTAGCAACTTTGGCATAAACATATCATGAACCCAGATTTATGCACACCACAGGGCCCCTTAAGGGGATCGGCCAGGCACCGGCTTATAAACTCAAGAAAACCCTTAAGGTCAATCCCCAGGACCGATGCTACATAATGCGCACCACAGGGCCCCTTAAGGGGATCGGCCAGGTACCGGTTTATAAGCTCAAGAAAGCCCTTAAGGTCAAAATCCCAGGACCGATACTACATAAACCCTTTATATGAGTAGACCGTAACTTGCAATCCAACTTAAAGCCCATCACATCCTTTAAAACATCAGCTAGCTAGTCTGGAATGATAAGGACTTACCCCCTAAGTACCGGTCGTAACGTGGCTAGAAAGGACAAAAGGATTAGGAGTCCCGGAGACCACGCAAGCTTAAAGGAATAGCAATGATTTATTCACCAGGTAGGCAAAAGCTTAAATCATACAAATCAATACTAAGCCAATTACAAGTTACACATAATTTAGAAGAGGAGAATAAAGTCATACCTGGAGGAAAAGGATACACGCACTAATGTGCGCGGGAAGTTCGAATTACGATGTTACATCATTGAAAAAGCTACTCACGCACTAACGTGCGCGGAGAGGGATACGATCTTCCCCTGACTATATAGATTGGCTACATACGGCATAATGAATGGCTACTCCGCATCAATCAGATTGATCTTCCCTGACTATATAGATTGGCTACATACGGCATAATGAATGGCTACTCACGCACTTACGTCTTGGCGGGGACAGATCAGATACGATCTTCCCTGACTATATAGATTGGCTACATCGGCATACGGAATGGCTACTCACGCACTTACGTGCCGGGGACAGATCGAATACGATCTTCCCAGAATGGATTGTTTCTCTTTGCTTTAAGCCAAATCACGCCTTTGATCCAGGCGGCATGGCCATAAACACTTGGAAGGGGGGTTAATCCTGTTTTTGGGTAATAAAACACTTCAGCAGAGAGAGGAGAATAGGGTGATTACCAGAGAGAGTATTCTGACCAAATTCTCAGGAGTTTCCAAAAGAGAATGAACCATAATTTCAATGGGAATGAAACATACTCCATTCAACTCCTTAGATTCCCCGAGAATAACAAGACCAAACATGGTATGAATATGTACTAATATGATGCAGTTGTCATGAAAAGGTCTTAAGATGAATTAATATATAGTTTAATTGGGTTATAAGTATATAAGTGATTTCTTTGCAGAATATTGAATATATAAGCATATTATGCTCTTCCCAGAGGTTTAGATTATTTGAAACAGATTAATATAACTGGACTTTAACTTAAGACTTAGGCCAGTAATATGACTCGCACAAGGGCATTGTGTCAGCCAGAGCCCTGCAACAACCTCCCCCAGTGGTTAGACCATTGTCACCTCCTGGAAGTCCACAAAAGTTTTATTGCTATCTGGCATGGCTCTGGACTGAGCTTATCAGCCATTTGCTGCATACAGTCGCTGGGCTCCCCACGCATCAGCGCTCGCAGATCTTACAGAGGTGCCGCTCAGAACCCTAACCCAAAGGCACAGACGAATTTTACTGGTTTAGAAATGGCTCAATCTTTTGTAAAATGAAATATGCAATATCTACAGTTCTATTGCCATTTGGCCTGGCCCTGGACCGAGCTTATCGGCCATTTGTCACTTATATTACCAGATTCTACAGTAGAGTGCATAAAACTAGATTAGAAAGGCAAGAGAGTAAATATACGCCTATTTCATAGTAGTTAGTTCAAAAAGCAATAAAAGTGTGTGTATTTGTAATTCAGGGTTATAGAGGCATATTTGTCCTGGATTCGTGTCAGTTAAAACACTAATTTTTTCTTTGTTTTCCTGTAATATCTATACTTGTAGATACTGCCCATGGTGTTTTACTTCAGAAAATCGTTCAACAGAATATCCTTTCTGGATGAATTAATTGCATTGAGTTAATTTATTCTTTATTTTCCTTTGACCGTCTTTTTTATTATTTCAAAACAATTGACACTGGTTAAAAGAAGGTTTGATGAACCAATTTCTCTCATATGGTTGGCGTTGAATTAGAATTACCTGCCTGTTCTTATATTGAACCTTAGAGACTCTTTACTTTGTCATAGTGACTGAATTGGACACAGATAATTGCAGATCTTGTGCTCACTGAATGCTCTCAACGTTAGCAGCACTCAGTCATGGATGCATTTATTATGGGAAGGAAATAATTGCCATCATTAAAATTGTTTGATTGCAACCTTTTGAGTCGGAGGGCTTGCAAGAACAAAATGCGTAATTGGTTTTGAGGAAGATAGGGGTGCATTTCTCCGCAGGATTTAATTGTGGGTTCGTATAACATTTCAGTGAGCACACTACAGCATTTAGGCACATCATCCCAATGGGTACTGTTAAAAAAAAAGACAAAAATGCAATGTGTTGGGAGGGAGAGAGGGAAGCATGGCTAGAGAGGGAGAAAGAGGGAGAGATCTTCTGCTGCCACAGTCATGGCGTCCTGCCTAAAAAATGGTACAAGATAAATAAATAAAAAGATAAATAAATCACACAGAAGCAGTCTTGCGGCTTTTAACATCTACAGTGCTGTTTTGCTCATCGCCCCTCTTGTTTTCAATCCCTTAGTCACTGGAATATCCTTTTCTCCACTGCTGACTGCAGAAGAAGCTCCCTTTTAAACTCTGGCCTGATTTGTTTGCCATCAGTGGAAGGTCCAGGAATCAGAATAGAAAAGTTTGTTGAGTTTTCTCTTCCACCCATGAATTCAGTCAGCTGATTTCAATAACTGGCGCCATTTCCCGGGTGAGTAACTGCTTATCTGCAAAAACACACTTTTTGACTACAAAATACTTTGGGATGTATTTACCCATCTGAACATGAATCTTCCCACCTCTGCTGTTGAAGCTACTATGGTGTATGAGCCAGCCATGGATAATTTTACAGATATTTGCGTTCTTTGTTTGAGTGTTGTTGTTTTTTTTTTTTTCCTGTTTGTGTATCATCGAGATACTAAGGATGATGGCTTTCTGTGACTGATACATTGTGCTGCTGGAAATGGTTAGAAATATCTTGTTTTTACTTTCAAATCTCAGCAAGGGCACTGCTGACAGTGTAGGTCAAACTGAGAGCTTCATTCCCTGTATTCAGCTCCTCTATGTTATTTGGATTGACATGTAATATTCTGCGCGGAGAAGCGCTGTGGAAAAGAGTACTGGTGTTTGGTAACAGTGGGTATGTGTCATGGGTCTGGTTGAGTACAGGCTGTAATTGAAATCCAGCTATAATTCATTTTCTGAATTGTAAATTAGCTCAATTTTTAGTCTGAGAAAAATCCCCTCCCACCCCAACCACATTGCACAATGCCTGTGTTTCAAGTTGATCAAAATGCCCACCTCCGCAGAACAATTATTTTGAAATTGCCATCATAAAGACAGAGAAAAGCTGCCGTTAGAATGAAGGGTGCCTTGTGGGTAGCAAACAAGTCAGAGCTGAGTCAGAATCCCAAGTTATATGCTCTGCAGTGCAAAATCACTGCATTTCATGGACATTTAAGTACTTAAAAAAACATTGCTTTAAATTCCTGCAGTAAAACAGAACCCCCCTGTTCTATAACAACACTGTAAGGTCTATCCCCTGAAAAAAGAGCCTAAATGTAGAATTCCCGATTGTAAAGATGTACATAAAAAAGCACAGTAATAGTACAGGTAACATTGTATCTTCTCCTCTGTACCAAATCCATCATTAGTCCGCAACAATTCATCCTGTCTCTGGTATTTGTGAATCGGGGACATTATAGGCCTCAGTCACAGACACAGCATAGTCATGAACTGAACTAAGTTTTATGTGGACAAACTAGAACTAGGTTTATTCTATGCTTGTGAATCTTTATGGTTTTCTCAAAATGTCTGCAAAATGCTTTTTAATGTCACGTACAACCATTATCTATTTACTGCTTGTGCCCAATGGCCATTTTACAAAACTAGGAATGCTTCAAGGCTCTGCAGATGAGTGTTGATACTACACTTTTTGGTGAAATAAAAGCTGGTTATTGTGGTTTCAGTATGCCAAAACGTAGCTTATATACTGTATACATTGTTTGCATCATGGTAATTATTGCAGATGCAAAAAAAAGTTAAACATTTGAAAAATGATTTTAAAAAATCCTCAGCCATTATGAATCTGATTTTGAGAGTGAATTCGCTTGATTAATTGGTGCCTTCACTTGCTGTAACTGCTCCAAGAGGAATTAGGCAGAGTTTGAAATATTGTGACAGGTCATGAGGTTATGAGCTGCGCAGAGAGACTCCTGCTGCAGTCCAAAGCAGTCATACCACTAAGACAAAAGCAATGTGAGTCAAAACTTCCATAAATCATAAAATGATGCCAAAGGGAGCACCAGCGAGGACTGTGCACATTATGTATGTCAGTGATGTCTGTTATGGAGCAGGGTTTACAGGTTTTTAGCTCATCCATTTATAATCACCTGTTAGCGTTGAATTTGCTTTCATGATGCTTGCTTGGCGTAATTGTGCTGTGCAGATTAAAAACCTTCCGCAGGTCCTCTCACAAGCACATGGAACATTAGTAAAGTGGAGGTGATCAAGCTGAAGTTCCTCATCAAGTGAGTGTCAGCAGTGACTCTTTGAGAAACTGATCGTGCTGACACTCTGGCCTGAGACTTAACAGACTGATGCAGTGTGATGGCTGACTTGCACTGGAGAATATAATCAAGGAAGATGGTTTCCTGGACAGCTTTAATCAGAGATAATACCGTGCATTAGTGATGACATTGGGTCGTCCTGCATTCTGTCACTATCTCCCGATTACAGCTGGGTTTGAGTCACAGGAAGGAAGAGTAGATACTGACAGGGGAGGGGAGGTGGCCTGGGATTGGTGGGGAATGGATGTAAGCGGGTTATGTGGTAGAAAACATTGCCCTGATCTATTATGTAAAATGCTTTGAATGCTGTCGAGAAAGTGTCCTGTTTGCATTTGTTAGCTTTTTTTTCAGGAATAAAGCCAACAAAAATAAATTTAGGTCTGTCGGTTTTGTCTGCAGGTCTGGATGAAGCCTGTTTATGAGATCACTCTGATTTTGAAAGCCTGGTGCCTCAGCCCCTGTCATCATTGTGCCATACGACTCTTAGACATGGGCACAATACCAACTGCCTCTCTGCCTGGGACTCAGTAAACGGGAAAAGATGTGGAGTAAAGGCCTTTGAATTTGAAGGAAAAAAGTCCTTATCTAATCACAAAGACCCAAGGTGAAGTACAGTCTCTTTTGCGACGGAGACCTAGCCCAAGAGAATAGGTACAAATATGTACAGTAACAAAGAATCTGTGTGTAATACAAATGAATTGGGTACATGAAAAAGAAGAATAAAGGCAAAAATAACAAAATGCTCCTAACAATTGCAAACAATTTTGTGATTCAAGTTTTACTTCCAGAGTCCTTGATTTAAATCTGTTTAATGTAATGGAACTCTCAAAGCAGAGTGGAGACAGACTTACTCTCTCCATGAAGTGTCTGGCTGGAATTTAGTCCTTAGTGCACAAAGCAGGACTGTAATAGAAAATAATATGTTGTGAAAGGCAGATGTCAGTTGAAAGGACAAAGGAGTGCTGAGATGGTAACTTATGGTTTGCCTCTTAGTTTCCAGCTTATATGGATTTAACATTATCCTGTGGTCATTGGCATTCGCTAACATTTGTTGTTAATACTCAAAATTTGAGAAGTATGTTCAAAACATTCAAGATTTTTAATAAGACAACATTAATTACTTTCTTTTTCTTAGAATATAAACCTGATGCAGTGTATTTCAAGGCAGAAGCCTGCCTGTAGACAAACAGCATATTTGAATGACTCAGTTATATTTAGAAGCCTAATTTGAAAAGAGTTTTTTGGTTTTCAGGTACTTGCTGTTTGCATCGTGGAGTCCTCTGTGCTTCTACCCATTTTAAACAAAACACTGGCTCTCTGGCTGAATAGATGTCATGCTGACAACTGTCAAGCGAATATTGGATATACTATAGCAGTGTCCCCTTGCCTGTTTCTGCTGTGACAAGTACTGTCTGACAGTGCCAATTTTTCTCTACTTTTATTTGAAATAGGCTTGTATTGCCACAGGACCACACATTTATCATCAAAAATGACCTACCTACCGTGCTGTAATCCTTCACTACAGATATACCCGTGAGACTGTGTGTGATTGTGTCCCTGCCTTTTTCAGTCAACTGTCATGCCTTCAGCAATAGGAAAATCTAGAAATAGGACTGTAGTCTAACTGTTTCAGTAACAGAAGGGAGTCTGGCAGGCTGATTTTTGTATGTAAGTATGACTGAGTGAGGAGTCCGGTCTCTGGAAGCCAGAATTAGGACTGCAGCCCCTACTGACAGCACACCAGTCAGTGTCTGATGATTCCAACTCCGATGAATGGTGACACCTCAGAACATGCTCTTTATAAAATGCTGGAAGATTAATCGGAACACCAGGGGTCCAAAAAATAATGTCAGCCCTTCAAATCATTCTGACATTTCAGCGTTATATTACGATGTGACAAGGCTTCATTTGGATTAGAAGAAAATCCTCACTGTAAACCCTGATACTGTGGTGAACTCAAATGTTTTGTGGAAACAGATTACCTCAAAAAAAAAAAAAAAAAAAATTGTGCAGGCCAACTTAATTGCTTTGTGTGGCAGGAACTTAAAGAAAATAAGGTAAAGTTATTTTTTACATGTTTTTAAGTGCTGTGAACACAAGATCATTAAATTGGCATACTTTGAATACTCTGGCATTTTTTTTGAAGCAATCGATTTCCACAAAACATTTGAGTTCACCACACTTGTCAGAGTTTACAGTGCTGAAAATACCCAAATGCCACTATGGACCCTCCTAGCACTGAACTGCCCCCAATATTGAGGGTTTAAAGTCTTATCTTTAAATGCATTTGTTTTCTTTGGCTTTTAAATGACTAAGCTTGAATTTAAGTATACATTGTTCGTCGCATCTGTCTTACCTTAGATTTTTTATGTTAACCACTTTGGTCGACATCTGTTGCTTGAAATGTGTTATATAAATAAACTTGAGTTAAACTGTACCCCTGACTTCCAAAACCACTCCTTTTCCTGTGCTTAGAAGCACTTATGCTCACACACACAGCTGCCTTCTAATGGCTTCTGACACTGATGATGGTTTCTTTGATGGGAGAAAAATATTTTATTTTCTTAGGTAATTGGGGCAGCCTAATTGAAGAGATTCCACACAAGTGTTTTGTCTTTTCAGCATGAATAGATACTTTACTCAAGTTACTCTTTCCAAAGTGCTGACAGGATCTGATGATGTCTTCAGTAACTTCACCAAGCAGCGATGCAAGCAGAACTTCAGCAAAGCAAAACGCTTTATAGCTGCCAAACCTCATCGCAACTGCTGATGCAAGGCAATGCAGTATTTATATGACACAATGTGGGCTATCAAGCAGTGCCTATCTAGATGGGTTCTAATGGAGTGTCCGCAGCCTGCTTTTTATTGGATAGTCACTAGGGAAGGCTGTGTTTGGTTTAGAGCAGAGATACAGTCATTTAATATGGTTGTATAGGGCCAGGCTGTGAGCTAGTTTCCATTCCAACCAATCGCTTTATTTTTAGTTTATGAACAAAACTCTTTCAAGTAAGCAAGTTATCTCTTGTGATTCATCACAGTGACATCTTTTGGTATGTTTTTGGTCTGTGGGCTGTAGCTAAGACGTACATATATCATATTAAAAGCTGATTGAGCTTATTGATTAACAGCCGTAACCAAACTAGTCTTAACCTTGCGGTGCTTTCCTGGACTGGAGTGGCTCTGCTCTGTTTGCATAATGCACTTCAGTTTTAAAATCTCTTTCAGTTTTAGTTTTTTTTCTTCTTTATTGATTTTTTTCTAGCTAGACTTGATGTGTTGTCACTGTTAACTCTTTACGAGCAGGTACGATGTCTGAGTGTTTCTCCCTTTAAGACCTGATGCAGCAACAACACATTTTAGATGATGCTTTCATTTTCAAGAAATGTTACCAATGAAGTGCATTGTGATTTGCTAAAATATAAGAAGTAAGGAAAAATGCATTATCAGATATGCATTTTTAATTCTTTAAAATGTTTTTGTAAACCACATGGGACTTTCCAGAGTTGTTCTTAAGACAATGACAATTTCTGATGACCTCAACAAAGGGCGTGACATTGACTTTCTTTACACTGAAACTTACAAAACAAATCAGTCTTTATTGATTTAAAAAAGATGATGAGCATTAGGGCAACAGCAATAATTTTCAATGAAAGTCAAAGGTGTACGCCCTCAAATAGTTTTTAATTCATCGTACTATCTCCTAGAGAGGTTGAAAAATCCTGTCAAGTGTTTCAGAATACCCTCAGGTGTTAGTCATTTGTTTTCAAACAGTGCCTTAGGTTTTAGAATGCTTTTTTAGAGGGTGCCTTGGGTCTTAATGGGTCAATGTAGCAAACTGCTTCACTTGAGAAATGCAATACAACTTAATAATAATCAATTATTAGTAAACTCCATTATTTTAACCTAGGTGAACAGGGGAAACGAAAGACGGCAGCATGGCCAACTGAAAACTTTCCCTGGGAACGCTGTTTTTGGCTTGGCAGCTTTTTGTGTCTTTAACTTTGTTAAAATACTGGTGTGATCCTTCACTGTCATCCATCCCCTGCCCTACCCGTGGAAAAGTCCTCTTCTTTTTGCTTTTCCATTTCGGTCCTGTCACAGGTCTGTCACAGAAGTATAAGTAACACGGTGCAGAGATGAAATGGGCCCAAAAATCATAAGTCTTATTTTCTGTGAGGTCTGATTGTCAATGAGCTTCTGCTTTTTTGTGACAAAGGTCCAGGATGTCACAAACTGTATTTCTTTCCCAAAATAGGGGAGGATAAAATATTGGGGAAATGAAAAAAAAACAATATCTGCTTTGTTTTACTGTCTGCCACGCAACAGAAATAGGCCTCATAGAGTTTTGCACTATCTTACACCCAGAAAAAAGTGGAACCAGCTGTGATACAAGTGTCTTTGTTAGCATATGACTGGCGCAGTTGTCACTAGTCCGTCCAGCACTCAGGTGGCATAAATAGCAAGTATACTTGCACAAAATGAGCGCCCATGGGCGTGTTGGTTTTAATATGAGGTGTGGTCAAGCACATTGTTGGTGTGTAGCTATGCTACCTACATTTCACAGACCGCAGTTACATTACTTGGGATAATGGAAAGCTTGCTAGCTGGCTAGTGAGCTAGCATTATCTAATAACCGATGTTACATAGTGGTCTAGCTCAATAACTGATATGACAACATCATCAGTTTGTGAATTTTGTTCTAAAGCAGACACAATATTCATCAAAATTTGTAATGTTTGCGTGGCAACATTAGCGGCGCCATCTTGTTGCCGATTTTCTGGAGATCCTAGGAAGTACCGCCCCTTGAGAGGTAAACAATACTCAACTCGCATTGTTATTGTTCGGCAGCGTGAAATCGTGTGTCAAACCTCTACCAAGTTCACTTCCAATAGAAGTGAATGTAATGTCAGGAACAGAGCCACAAATCTTTAAAGTGAGAAAATAAAAATGATGCTGCACCTAAATTTGCGCGAGAAAAGCGAGGACAGATTTTGTTAAGCATCTCGTGGAAATACGCCATAAGACTCTTGGCCATTCTGTGGTGGCTGCTGAGCTAAAAATGGGGAAGGCGCAAAAAAAACCCACTTTTAAATGATTATTAGTCTTCACCAGTTTTCCAAAAATTTCCTTGATTTGCAATATTTTAACTCTGAAAACACTCAGTAGTCTAAGGCAGCTCTCCTGGTTAAGGTCTGACGAGAAATGTAACTCTATTTGCATGCAGACCTGGGTGCAAAATACTTTGTGTTTTTCAAAATTGTGGATGTAGTTGGCTTATAATAGCTAAATTAGAGCTGCATAGGTAGTCTGCATTATGTGTCACAAGCTAGCATGGAAAATAACAGCATTTATCCTTCTTAAAATGTATTTTGTGAATAAAACGGCTACTTTTCTGTATTGCATTTATTTTGGAATCTCCATTACGTTGCATTCAGAAAGGGCCCATGTGTTTTACTGCCAGTGGATTATTCTGATCATTGGAAAATTTGCTTTTATATGTATGCACATGTATGTAGAATAGTTCAGTGTATGTTTTGTTGAACCATCTAGAACATTCTACAACGTATATATTTCTCAACAATTCCTGAAAAAGTTTTACTTTTAACTGGACTATACTGACACACGACTACAGGTGATTACATATGTATAGAAGGTCCTCAAGCAAGACACAAATATAAAGTAGACTGTGGAAACTTTTAGGAGGTTATTTTGGTTCTGGAAAGTTTTTTGAAATCTTAGATTAAGCTGTTCTTGGACATATTACAACATTTACTCAGCAAATCATGAATTCAGTCAAGCCTGTGTTTCTTATTCTACATCATTGGCCGTGCAGTTTTACCATTCAGTCACGTTACTGGACACGGAAATTCTTGGACTTTCTTGGAAATCTCCTTGGGACCATTCCATCATCACATTGGGACATTAATTAGGATTACCTTGGACACTGTACTTGCAATTGGGTGAATATTAACCATTTACTTTAAAACTATCCATTTGTTTGTCGTCTTAGTTTTAATATAACAAAAAATCTACTGTGAATTGAGGATTTCTTAGTAAATACAGTTTTAAATCAGCATTCTGGTTTGTTTCTTAGTTGACGATCACAGATTCTTGTATCTATAGAATTAGGATAATTTCTATACATAATACTTTCGAATAGGGGAAAAAACTTGAATCTGGGTCAAGACATTTCATTTTTAAGGAATTTTTTCTGCCGCCTCTATTTTCAGGAGAGCATTGTCATATGTGAGATGGTGATTTCTGGCACACTTCATTTAATTAGAAGCCTTGGAAAGGAACCTTGCTCACATCCAATTTTCAATAAGTTTTTTTCTTTATTGCTTATTTTGCCAAAATTGGCAGTTTAATTAACCTCTTCCACTCAGGACTTTCCATTGGAAGGATTATTGTCCGGCTCTCACCTCACCTTAAAGTGCATTGATTCTCAAAACCTTCCCCATTTATGCTTGTGAACTAGCAACTCAGCATAAATTTGTTCAGTTGCAAGGATCAGTCAGTAGAATTATTGTCTATTTCCCCTCAGCTTACAATATTTTTCATTGCAATAGTAATTAAGCATTTTCCTATCCACATTAATGGTGACATAAAATGTCAGTGTCTTTCGAAGCTACTGAATTTCCATAGCTCACAAAACGGTACCTTTTTTCACTTAAGTGTCCGCTAGACTTGTTACACCTAAGAAAACATTAAAAATTGTGATTTTGATGACTCTGGTCTGCGTGTGAAGTTTGCTTATGTAAAAATAAAACTCTCTACAAGCAGTTGCATCACTAGAATGCAGGTTAACTCTCAAACTATTTCCAATTAAGAATCAGACAATTAATTGAATTAATTTATGGAGCAAATAAGCTATCAAGCTATGAAGACGTGTAGTTATCAAAGATGAAGACATATAGCCTTGCGTGAAAGAGGAAGGCTACAATATGAGATTACATGGATGGCAATAACTGAAATTTCTCGAAATTCCATCATAAAGTAGAATTTTATGTAGTAAAGGCTGCTGAAGATGATGGTTAGATAAGGTTTAGATTTCCTTTCTTATTAATTGGATAATTACCATTCTTAAAATCTCATATTGAAGCCGTCTTACAACCTTCCCAGAAGCTGGACAATAAAGACCTCATCAATGATTTTGCAACCATGAAAGTTTGAGGCAAAGCATGCATTTTAAATTATTTTAAATGCATGCCATGCGTCAAACTTTCACGATGCACTAAAAACGGGAGCTTGTCAATATTCTGAACAGTGAACGCGTTCATTTTTGAACTGACGCCTGTTCATTTTTGGATGCGTTCGAGGCTGTAAACCTGGTCACTGCGTTTGATGATGAACACCCTTCCATTCATTTTCTGATGCGTTCATTTCCTGATGCGTTCATTCTCCGATGCCTGCCCAAGGCCTGATGCGTTCATCTATGTGTGAAGTGAGCTTTTAGATTATGGTCGCAGATATTCTTTTGTGAAAGACGACTGAATATGGATGACGGATTATATAAATGCTTGTACAGGCCTATTTTAAATTCTCAGTTCCTTAAAGTGAAATAGTTCTCATTGTCATTGTTAGGTTTTTTTTTCATATAAAGTGAAATTGTTCCCATTGTCATTGTTATTTTTTTTTTTTTTAATATACTGGGTATAATCCGCCTGCTAAAGATCATTTGCCAGTTTAGGTGACGTTTCAGGAATGGGATTATATGCGACCTACTCCTGTTCTCCGAACAAAAACATATTCCAGTTATCTAAACAAAAACATATGAAACTTAGTCGACTGAACAAATTAAGTATTAATCGTGCACATCATCCAAAAGTCTTGTCACCGGTATTCCAGCGTGTCATGAATTCAGGTCTCACTGCATGGTCTCGTATCCTTGAACCAGCTAATCCCCATGGCATCACAAGACTAGGCTACTTAGTCGTTTATCTTGCAATCCAGCTTATTCATTAATTGAACTGATAACACCCTTATAATAAGGGTTATATTCATAAAGGGGGAAGGGGGGGGAGATAAATATTTATTAACATTCAGACATGCTGATTTTATAATACTGTGCACATGCAGAGGTTTTACTTTGCTCATCTGCTTGTCTAGATCTGGAAATATCGTCGGCAGCTCCCACAGAGCGGCGGTTTCATGTGTTGTGACTTCAATCTGAAAAAACTACTGTACAATAAATTAGAACAATATATAATATGACAAATGGTAGCCTACAAAATCTGCGACAATCAATGAAACAAAATCTGAATATCATTGCAGAACTCATTGTGTACGTAGTGGGCTGTAAAGTGTGGCATTTTTTTTTTTGGCTTGCACGTTCACAGATTTGAAAAGAAAGGATTAATATCGCGGATAATTTTGCAATTTGATATGAGCAGGACTAAGTTATCCTAGTTCTTATACTCACAGAATTGTAGAATTAAACTTAGGCTGTCATGCAGATGATGTGATTCAATGCGTAAACTATACTTTTAATGTATTTAATCATGCGCGCGAAGAACATGTTTCTGCCGAGGGGTGCTGCAAGGTAAATTGGGGTGTCATCATTTATCAATCGAAACTTCTGTAAAGTGATTGGTCTCATGTTCTAGCAAGAGTCAAGCAATAATGTAAAAAGTAGGCCGAATAATAATATAATAATAATAATAATAAGTATTATTATTATTATTATTTAGCAAATAACGTTAGATGGCGGCATTGATCCATTTATGGAAAGCTGAACTATTAGGTGTTACTGCACTGTTATCAATGGATTGCATTTATCAGTTAAATTAACGCACTGTCTCCTTGTCATTTTAACTGTTAGCTGAGTCCTGTGCGCATGTAACTGTGTAACAAAACGCATGTAACAAAATAAATTTGACTGTCCTTCTACCAATTCGTATGAGCAGCAGCTGATCAAGAAAAGTAAACTGCGAAAGGTTTAGGCTAAGTCATTAAGCTTTGAAGGGCGAGGTTTTGGCTTCCCTCTGTTATGGCCGACGAACCGCCACTGATTTTGATACCAATATTTCGCCTATTTTGGATACGATCATAAATGTATTTGGCTGATGCAAACAGTTGCTGGTGGCTATATGCTGGAATAGGATCTCGAGCAATTTTTTCTGCTTTGCCATTTTTACGGTAAAGTGTTCTCTTGGACGCACCAGGCAAAAATGACCGTTCTTTCCGGCGCTCAATGTGCTGTCCTGGAGCTGCTTTGAGTGACTGTACCAACTACGATACCAGAAATTCTTTCACTGAATTTGATACAGAATTATTCTTTATTAATTTATTTATATCGAATAAAATAATATTTAGGCTACGTTTCAATACCTTCTTACAGGAAATGTATTACGGATTGTTGTAAAGGGGCTGCGTATTTTAAAGTTGTAAATGTTTACACATTGTCTGTGTGCTCAGACTCCCTGCCAACAGGGGGTGCTGCAGCACTTTCAGCACCCACCTTCTCGCGCCCATGTATTTAATTTAATTTATTTACAATCTTTTGCATACAAATTGCCTAACGGTCACATTATGACTTAGAATTCTAAAATGCTCTTTTATATAAGAAGGAAAAAGTGGCATACTGACACCACACGGAAGTGATGTCCATTCCAGTAAAGTATTCACACAGCAACATTTGAATGTTTTGGCTGACTGAACATACACCGGTACCATTGAATCACAATTTATCTCTGATCTTGAGTTTGGAATGTGTTAAAGCATCTTATCGAACTCGATGAGAAGTGTAAGCGTATAGCGGAAGATTGAAGATCGGTAAAGATATAATCTCGAAACTGGAGATTTGGTAGGATTTTTTAGTCGACGTGAAACCTGTCGTTTAATAGGCATGTACCTTACAATATACCTCTAAATTCTACAGGATGGGAGACGGGGACTTTTTCGTAAGAAGGAAATATTGCATGTCGGTGCAAATTTTGTGAAGTGGAGAGCAGATTCATTTTGTCACGCGAGAGAGGTTAGCCGCGTTTGTTTTTGGATGCTGTCCGGTCAAAAATGAACTCATGCTCGTTCATTTTTGAACGCAAAATGAACGCATGCTTGTTCATTTATGAACACTCTGCCGTTCATTTTTTAGCTGAACACGAACAGAGACTTGTTCATTTTTGAACGCCTGTTCAAATTTGAATGCGTTCAGAATATTGACAAGCTCCCTAAGAAATGTTGGTAATTGGGGGAATTAATAATTATAGCATCATGGCAAGGAGTGTGCTACTGCTCTTCCCAGCAAATATAGCCTATTCTTTTGAATGCTCAAAACATTTTGATTTATTGCAATCTAAAAATAACTTAGGTTGCACTGCTGAAAAAAAATTTGAAAATGGGAGAGGGAATTCAGAGAAAGTATTGGATTAATTAATTGTTATTTTAATTATTACTAAGTTGTCCATTCCTGCAATATCAAAAATAGGTATATTGTCAATGTAGCTCATCTTTCATTTGTCATTTCTTTATAATTCCTTAATAATTACAGGCTTATGTATTGGTCTTGATTATTCAATAAATAAATTGTGTGGTTATTAATCTAGAGATCTTAAAAAGGAACAACTTGAAAGCAATTATTTGTTTAAGGGTCAGAGGCTCACTGCCGCCATTGAAAATCTAGTCATGCCAGCGTTACTGCCAGGAGGACGTTGGGCTTTAGGGCGTGAAAGTTTGACATGATCTAACTCTTAATCAGCAGCTCCAGTTGTCTGAGTGTGCTTATACTTTTAGTTTTGCACGTTAATGCTTTCAGTGTTCTTGGTTGATATGAATCATCTCCAAAACGGTGTTGCCATGGATTAAACATGTGACCAACCCATACAATTTCAAACTCCAGTGATAATAATGCTTCTGTAAGATGGTATTAAATACAGGCATGGGAATACCATAAAATAAATATGATTTTCAGTACTTCTGTTTTGCATTTACCTTATAGTGCTCAAATCCAAAGGAAATAAAGGGCATTTTTCAGTTTTCCTAGATTCAATGTCAGTCTGGTTACTGCCCGTCTCAAAAGTTGACTAACTAGCTTTGCAGGCCAATTTTGTATTGGAAAAAATAGATATGTAACTAAGTCAGCTAGGTTAGCAATTTATTTAGTTGTAAAATGGGCCAACTTACATTAGTTATATCTTCTTATATCTCTCTATCTGCTATCACTACGTTTGCCATCCACAAGAGTCCCTCCCTGGAAAAAAAATGTGTATATACTTATTCTTTGTTGAGGCTTACCTTTTCGAATGATGGCTGAAACTACCATGTAGCGTTGACATTACAGAAAAAAAATATCCAATCAGCAGTTTGAATAGCTTGGCAATAAGCATCTGTCACGCACAAATCTAAACACCGATTGTTGATTGGCAGGTCATTCTTGTTGTCAGGTTACCTTTCCCTTTGAGATCAAGCCACTGCTAATTTTTTTTTTTTAATGTCAGCCTTTAGAACACTCACTGTTGTTTGAATTTTAATGATCATTCGGGTTAGGCACTCAGTAAAAGCTCATAGGCGCTGCGCCTAAGCCTTCGGGTTGGGAAAAACCCTGAAGGGCTGGGAGAACCCTGAAGACAACCAGCAGTAGCCTATTTGGAGGAGAAAGACTGCCAAAAGACACTGACTGACACGATGACATTGAGTAATATTGTGTGGGAATTTAATTTATTAAATGCTTGCTCTCTCTGTTTTCATCATCCAGAGTCAAATACATCAGAAATTAAAAATCACAGGCGCTCAAGATTCATACACGTCATCAAATGTCAATATTTAGTAGGAATTTGAATCAGAGGCAACCAGTTCATTACTGAATGCAAAGTAAAAGTGAGTTTAAACACACTGCATCAATACTCCCATTGAGAGAAGGTATCAAATATGGCCTTTTTCAGTAATAAAAATTGAGTAATACAAATGCCTTGATTTACTAAGATTATAGCATTTGCAAAACCCTTTTAGTAAGTCCAAAAACCAATATCACTAATACTTGATAGTATTCTTATTTCATCAGTTTATTGCAGAACTGATAATGTTGTGAGTTTGACGAGTTTAAATGTTTTGCCTGTGCTAAAGGCCATAGTAAATCCAGCTGTGAGTATATAACTTGGCAAAAAAGAAAGAAAAACTCTGCCATTGCCATACTTAGAAAGAACACTGCTTTTGTAACAAATTATACTGTATGTATTCAAGACATTGCTGCAGACAGGCTCTTCATTGAGGATATTCTGTGTAAGGAGAACCTACTGTGGCTGATTATTGATATGCAGCGACTCAATGTGCTGAACATTGTAAGAGGGGACTCAATGCTTGTGGCTGATTTATGATATGCTGTGACTCAATGTGTTGAACATTTTAAGAGAAGTCTCAGTGCTTGTGGCTGATAAACATCGTTCACAGCCCACGGTCACAGGAATATTATGTGTTGAATCTGTGGTTGTGACTGCGGTACATTCGCATTCTCAAGCTCACTGTTATGTCTGGTGAAAGGAACCAAATTCAAGTAGGCCGGAAAGCAAAAATCGTGGTCTTAAATAACAGTCCGAGTCCAAGCCAGGTGATTGCAGTGACAGTACAGAGAGGAAGTCCAAAAATAGTGTCCAAAAAACAGGCAGGAGGTCAAAAGCCAAAAAGCACAGAGGGCAGCACCAAATCGTAAAACAGAGGGGGAGACAAGTGTCTGAAATCCAAATTCAAAAGCCAGGACAGCAAAAGACAGGAATCGTAGCCGTACAGAAACAGGTTGGTAACAAGAGGCAAACAAATCCAGGCAGGCACAGACAGAAGTCGGAATCGGGCAGAAGGGTGTCACTATCTCTCAAACAAATCATTGGCCTACAGATAGCTCAGCACAGGAAAAGTTGATCAATGTTCTGACAAGGGCTAAGCAGAAGTGAGGGGCTTTTAAACACAAGGGAGGTAATGAGCTAGGCGGGGCAACAGGTGTGAGGTATAATCTAAACATTAACTGAGAGGGGAAAACACAAGATGGAATTAACATTACAAAATGGCAAACAATACAGTGCCTAAGTGGGGAGGGATGGGAGAAACAGATTAGTATAATAGATAGTTGCAAAGACTCAGCAGAAACTAAGGCAAAGGACTGGGAGAGTAAAGAGGGCGGAGTGACAGATTAGTGTGGAAAGCAGAGAGAATCAATTAAGTTAGCAGTTTCTGCTGTAATAATATTACCCAATTGTGCAAGTTAGTATGTTTGTTATTTACTGTAATGGCCAGTAGTATACGGAGGCCAAGCGCAACGACAGAGAGAAAGAGAGTAGCACGAACACAGTACCAACACAGAGAATAATATAGACCAAACGCAAGTACTCGCGCTTCCAAAGGACATAAAATAGTCTGAACCACAGAAGCAAAGCGAGATAGAAAAAGGGAGAAGAAACGCCAACAATTAGAAGATAGAAAGTCATACAAAACCTGACTATAGATATCTTCGGCTATAGTGCGAATCTAAACACAGACACTCTAGCGAAGGAGGCGTACCGGACTTCCTACTTAAATAGATTCTGGGAAAGCGCCGCCCCAGCTCAATCAACCAGCTGGGTAAAGAATTCGATGGCCCAGGAATTCGATATCATCCCGGGACAAGAGCTGCAAAGAAAAGTCCAAACAACACGCACACCTCACAAACCATGACATTTACAGGATTAGTATATTAGTATGGGTTAGTAGATAAACTAGACAAAACATACAGTGTTAGTGTGATTAGTACTTAAATGTAATTAGTGTTGAAGGAAGTAAACGAGACATGAAGGAACTCGTGAAACACCAGAAGACTTCCGAAATCACCCGAAATGTGACAGCTCGCAGACAGGGGCTTGCGCTGGCAATGAACACAGAAACGCTAGACCTCACAGGGGAAAACAATGTGCATGATACGGCAGATGATACAGAATATAACAAGATGAATAAATTAGTGAACCAAGTGGAAATGAACATAAAACCAGAAAATACAGAATGCAGATCATGACACTCACTCAATATTGTAGTAAATGTAGGGGGCTTATGAGGTAAGACTCTACCTTTTGAAATTGACTGTATTTTTTTTTTTTTTTGAGAAAACTGAGATTGTATTTTCCCATTCTGAGTCCCTGTTTCTGTCCTGCTCTAACACGATTACAGCACCAAATGACATCAATAATCAGTTTCCCTTTTCTTCTGGTACGGCATCATAAACAGTCTTTTGTTCTCACCCTTTGTTTAATGACTGTGCCTAATATTCACAGGCACCATATGGGAATGAAGGAGAGGATCCAAGTGTGAAGATTCAATGACTTTTAAAGGGATATTTCAACATTTTGGCAAATTGGCCTATTACCATAATGCCTGTAGTTATATGAGTAGTTACATTACCTTTAGTTATCCGTGCCCGTTGTTTTGAGATTCGGGGGGGGGATACGCGAGCTGCTCAGCAAACATGACGAAAGTGAATGGTAAAGGTCCCTAACTCCTTCAAAACTCATCAAATATGCAATCCAGCAACTCCAAAACGCTCTCGGTGACAAGATGTGACCTGCACATTCACCACGGTATAAAATAATAATGTATAATTATGAGACAGAGTTATTTTCAAGGCAAATGCATAACCAGAACTACATTCCAGACATCCTGGCTGGGCGGAGTGATTTCAAAAGCGTATTACTGCAGCTACTCGCAACATCTGAGGTGTGCACTGTGCACTGTGTTAATCCGCCCAGCAGGTTACTCAAGAAAGTAGTTCCGAGTATTGCTTCATGTGTCGTAATGTTTCAGAATTATACATTATTATTTCATAGCGTGGTGAATGTGCAGGTCACAAGTTGTCCACGAGAGCGTTTTGGAGTTGCTGGATTGCGTATGATTAGTTTTGAAGGAGGGAGGGACCTGTACTGTTCACTTTCGGTATGTTCGCTGAGCAGCTCGCGTCTCCCGAATCTCAAAACAACGGGCACAGATAACCAAAGGTAATGTACCTACTCATATAACTATAGGGATTATGGCAATAGGCCAATTTGCCAAAATGTTGAAATATCCCTTTTATTAGGCTGAGCAATGGTTCAGTGCAACTGGAACAATTCAGACAAATATATACTAACAGACAGAATAATTAAATTGTAACACAGTCTTACAGAACTCTGAATCTGCAGAGCTACACAGGGAAGGTTAAACTAAGGCTTCGTATCTGGGAACTCACACTAAGGGGTTTAAACAGTGATTATAATCAATGAACCCAAATGGAAAACAGGTAGGAAAAATTAAAGGGGAAGCAGGAGCAAGCCAATCAGTACTCAGAGGAGGCTGACGGATTAACAGAACACGCAGGGGGCGCGACACTTTGAAACATTTTAATTGTAAAAATGGTTTACTTTTCATCGGGAATTTTGCTAGAATGAAGGTACATCGCAGATTATGACGAGTCAAGAAAACGGCAAACAATGATGGGATTCTTCACCTCAAAATATAATCAGAATTGACACAATGATTTATACCATCTCTTTATGCCATTTTTGAGGCATTTCTGTCCTTGTAAGTTTTTTTTGATCACTGGAGCGCTCCCAATAGGTCAGATTTATAATGTCTATATCTCACGACTGCTGGCCCAGATGGAAAGAAAAAAAAACATATGGAAAAAAGTGTTATGCTATTTTCTGTATTCAGTGAGATGTACCTCAAATCTAACTAAACCAATGGTTAAATAGTCTCACTCTTGTAATAGTATGTCCCACTTGATTACTGTGATTTGTCCAGTTCCTTCCCTTTCTGTCAGTTAGTAATGTGAGCTGGGATCTGCAGTGTCATTCCTCCCATTGACACTGAACATGATGGGACAGCCAGGCAACATCTCAGCTCTGGAAAAGAGCATATTTCACAGACCCGACTCCCCATGCTGGAGATCAACTTTTCCTGTGGTGTGCTTAGTGGACTGTGGAGAATCTTCCAAGGCACAGCGCACTCCCCCTAAACCAACGACTCCTCTTTGTCCCACCTCACACAAGAATACTTGGATCGCATTGGTCGAAAGCAGTCCCATGAAAACCCTGTATATTCCCATATTACGTCTCTGAGCCCATATACGGCTTGCTAGTAGATTATCTCCCTTATATAGCGTCTCTAGAGCAGCTGAAATGGCATGCATGTGAAAAAAAGGTCTTCAGTGGGATAAATTAGCAACACAGTTTGTTAGAGGGCCAATACGGAAATATATGGGGATCAGTAGATGGCATACTGTCCCCCGTATATTTCTGTATTGGCCCTCTCACAAACTGTGTAGCTTATAATATCCACTGTCCTTCCACAAGGAACGCAACAGCTTAATTTGTGGAATATGTGGTTTCTGTAGTGGTGTGGATGGTCATGTGAGTGGACTGTAATCCCCACATTGGGGCAGTAGGGTGCCCTAGAGGTTGGTTGCTAGACTGTAAGCTGAGTCACATGTTCATAACACTGGTGGGGCATGGTATTCTGACGTTCATCTGGAGAAGTGAAGTTTGTTCTTCACTGTTCTCTGTGGTAAAAACTAAATAAGTAAATTGACTTTAGAGTAGACTTTTCAAAGATGTCGTGAAAGTTGGGGATTTTGTCGCACCAGCTTTCTACCCAATGGAACATCAGTGATACGTTGCATCCAGAATCTTTCATCTGTCCTTAGCGACAGATGCCTTCTCCATGGGACACAATCTCTTTTATGATCAGAGAGGATGAATTTGTTTTTGCTGGTAATTAGGAAGGGTATTTAGGAAGGACATCTAATGTGTCGCCAGAAACCTTGGTGTCAAGATTTGTACAACAGCAAAGCTTGTTCTGGGCAAGTGGTATAATGGTCTCTCTGTAAACTGATTATGTAAGGAGAATCCATCAAATTACATGGGGAGCTAAATCACAGTGGATTAACCTGGCATCAGGGAACAATACAGAGGCTGACAGCTTGTGGCTACTGTGGGAAATATTGAATATGAATTCATAAAATTCTCACAGCTCCACAGTGACTGCTTTCTCTGATCTCAAGAAGCATCAGTGACAGTTAAAATATCTTCATTTTGCATATTTGTGAAAATATTCTAATTTTCAAATGAAAAAAAAAAATGCAGAATCAGGGAATCTGTCCAAAAACATATGGTTCCTTGTAATGGGGGCCTGTTTAAAAGTGCTGTAATCTGTACGTGGTGAAATTAATGTATAAAATACTCTTTAGTAAAAGTTAAGAATCTACATTTCAAACACCTGTCGTAATAAATACAATTTGACATGAAATAAAAAATATAATGCACGAAAAATAATAATTATTGGAACTGATTTAATAGATCCTGTTATCTAGAGGGACAGACACAGATGCCTTTATTATGGTCCAATTACAGCAATTAAGGACAGGTATCTAGTTCAAGAGAATAATGGAAGTATCCCAGCTGGCTGTTGAACCCGTAACCTTTAAATTCCTCACGCAGTTGCCCTCACCAATATACAACACTGAGGCCAAAATCAGCCAGATTTTTTTTTTTTTAATTTAAGAGCAGATGGTCAACCTTCTTTTGCAATGCAAAACTCTCAGCACTCCCTGTGTTCTCACTTGCCAGTGCTACTGGTTTTAACCTCTTCAGGTGTAAGAACAGATCCCTGAAAATCTTCTTGTTCCTGAGATTTGTAGATTTTGTGTTCGTGAAATTGCACGGGCGACATGTCCTCCATCTTCTGTATTTTCAGTTTTCCATCTCTTAACTGCAATGTCCGCTGCCTCTCTTTCTACTAGTGAATGATCATGAAATTTATGGAGCTCTTTTCTCGTCAAGTCTCAGCAACTCAAAGCACTAACAATGGTGAGGGGGTTGCTTACCTCAACTGTCATCAATGTGTATCACTAACCTAGGCAATTTATTGTAGCCATTTTTCACCAGAAAACTCACTACTCATCAGCCGAGGTGGAGAGGGAATCTACAGCTGATTCAATCACAGGATAATTAGGTAAGTTTAAAGGTTGAAAGAGCCAGGACACCAGGGAACTGTCTTACTGTTATGGGATGTTTAATGACCACAGTGAGTCAGAATCTTATCCCTCAGATGTTGTGTCCTCTAGCACTGTGACCCTATCACTGCTGTGGGGCATTGGGGTTTATTTGACCAATTGGAAGACTGTCTACTTCTGGCCCAACAGCTTCACATCCAGCAGCAACTTAGGCGATTTCCAGTCCAACCCTAACCCATCCTACAACCAAGACAAGACCTCAGTCATACCCTCTGTCCTACCCTTTCTCTTTCAAATTTGTGCTTCATTCTGTCATGGTTTGGTCCCGCCGGATGTAACCTGCAATCCGGCGGGCACTGGGACCATGTACCCAAAAGGAGAGAAAAGGGACCCACTCGCACAGGCTGATATAAAAATAGCAAAGGTTTAATACATTTATTTTAAAAACGGGAGCAGCAGCACCACACAGCAGGAATAAAACCAGAATGCAGCTGCAATGCCAATTGGGCATTGCAGCTCTTAAACACTTAAAAATTCACCTCCAATTCAACAAGCAACAGGTGTGGCTCGTTGAAGTGGAGGCGAAGACAGCCGAAGGGGGAGGGACTGCAATGAAACCATTACACATTCACTATAATAGCTTTTTGTCCTTCAGTTCCCCTGCATGTGCGTTAATTTACACAAGCACTGGAATTCTTGTTCACTCAAGTGGGGTCAAGGAGACAATAACTGGGGATTTTTTTGGATTAATGGGGAAAATATATAGTGAACATACAGTTGTGTTCAGAAAATAGCGGGGCAACATCAATAACCTGATGAACCACTGTTATTAGTAGTAGTGATATTTCTGCATGGCAAATAATTTACTTGTAGATGTAGCAGTGTAATAGAAAAACAACAAACCCAACTGTCATGACGCGCATGCTGCTTGTTCTGAGAAATTGACTCATTTAAAGGGGCGTGATCAAAATAATAGCAGTGTGGAGTTTAATTAGAGAATTCATTAATTCTGTGAAGTAACAGCTGTCATAAATTTTCCTTTATCAAGGTAGAAGGGAAGCAAATGTTTCACATATTGTTATAAAATATATTTCCCTCTGAATTGCTAAGTAAAATGGTCCATTCCAAACATTGTTCGAAAAACAACGTGAATTGATTCAAAAGTTAATTGGAGATGGGAAAATGTATAAAGAAATGGAGCAAATCATGGGATGCTCAGCTAAAATGATCTCAAATGCTTTAAAATGGCAACAAAGACCTGAAACATGCGGAAGGAAACAAGCAACTACTGTCAAAACGAATCAAAGAACAGTCAGAATGGCAAAGATTCAGCCAATCATCACCTCCAGAAAAATCAAAGATGAAAGATGATATAAAATTACTTGTAGGTTCAGTTACAGTCAGAAGACGTTTGATGATGAGAGTGAATTGTTCTTTTCGGGTCTAGTGGTTGTCGACAGTGTGTCAGATGACCCCCAGGTACTGAATTCAAACTGCAGTACACTGTGAAGACAGTGAAGCATGGTGGGGCAAAAATCATGGTATGAGGTTTTTTTTCATATTATGGTGTTGGGCCTATTTATCCTGTACCAAGCATTATGGATCAGTGTGAATACATCAAAATACTTTGAGATTATGTTGCCATATTCCGAAGAGGAAAGCCCCTGACATGGGAGTTTCAACAAGACAGCGACCCCAAACACACGATTAAGCGAGTAACATCTTGGTTCCAGACAAATAGGATTGAGGTAATGGAGTGGCCAGCTCAATCGCCTGACCTCAATCCTATTGAAAACTTGTGAGGTAACATTAAAAATGCAGTTTCTGAAGCAAAACCCAAAATTCACAGGAACTGGGGAATAAACCTTGTTCATCCTGGGCTGAAATACCTGTTTCTAGGTGCCAGAAGTTGGTTGACTCGATGCAGCACAGATGTGCAGCAGTTATCAAAAACAATGGTTATGCAACTAAATATTAGCTCAGTAATATAAAGTTAGGTTAAATCTTAAGTTAAATTTGTTATTTGAGTTTGAAGAGAAAATTGTTGACATTGATATTTTTTTGAACAGATTAATAATTCTTTCATTTGCTTCCTGTAAAAGAATAAAAGAGACTTGATCAAATTCGTTAATCATTTGATTTGGAATTGAATATGTAATATTTGAACTTCCATAATACTTTTCGAATCAATGAATCAAATGTCCCTAAATTCTCATTGCAAATTATTCCCCTTGTAAATACATGTCACTTGTTATCCTGGATAGTTTCAGGACTGCTGGTAACCTGGTTTATTTTGCCATAAATGATTACACTATAGTGTAATAAAACATGTACAACATTGTATATCATAATAGGAGAATATCATGATTAAACACAATATAAAGAGTTTCATCTCAAACACAATAAATGCCACTTTCAACATTTTTGAACCACCACCGCAAGAAGATCATCAATGTCTGGCCAGTAGTCATGCCAAGTCCAGCCCTTAGCAGCACACTATATATCCCAGTGTTAAGCACACCTGAGCATCAGGCTTTCATTCCAAAGCGCAGTAAATGCCAAGCCAGTTTTTCTGCAAGCTGCGTTATTTCCATACAGCCAATCAGCGATGGAGAATCCAACACTGCCAACAGGCTCCGATTGTTCAGCAACGCTTGTCTTGGACAAAATAAAAATATGAATGTCATTTCTATGCTGCAAGCTCTCCGGATTCCCTAATTTGTCAGTTCAGAATGCATTTTCTATCAGCTGACATTGCCGAAGAAACCCGCTAACTGAGTTTTTGGCCACATTGAGCAGCAGATTCGCAAAAAGGACGGTGCACTGTGTACGAAGAAGAGTGTTACGAATTATAACAGAAACATGGAAACGTTTCCATTTATGATATTGACTGGCAGACATTTTACTTCAAATCATACTTCTGTGAATAGATTGCGTTTTGCCAAATAATCACAACAGACTTCACTTTTTTTACACAAAATTAATTATTCTTAAATTTAATTGCATCATGGTGTAGTTTTTTTACTTGTTTAGCAATCCATTTTAACAAACAGGAGAACTCTTCTATTCTTTCCCATACAAAAATTAGCATTTTTCTAAAAATGCTTCAAATGGATATATGTGACCCTCCATTACCAAACCAGTCACATGGGTCAATTTTTCAAATATAACTCATATTTGAAAAACTGACCATGTGACTGGTTTGGTGCTGGAGGGTCACATATTTCAATTTGGATGAAACTCTTCATACCAGGAAAGTTGGCAGAGTATTTTGCTTCCTGTCTTTGATGTACTTCCGAGTTATGAGGGTTTTTGCAGGGCAGGGACACGGGAGGGAGGGGCCGGCAGAGTCTTAAAAACTTCTCACTCAGTGATTTCAGAGCCTGAGAAAAGTTCAGCGTCTTGTCAAATTTAGTCAGTGGGAATATTACTAGTGGGAAAATCATAGCCCGCTCTGAGACATTGTGAACATAGCAGAACTTTTGCGGTGCAATAATATCCGTGATTGAAACATGGTTTTGCATAGCAATGAAAAGATAGGAAAAGTCTCTATTTGATTGCATCATGTCTTTCAAATAAATGGCTGTAATCACCAATTTAATTTTTTTTCATGTGAACAGAAATATAATTCTGAAAAAAGGACTAATTGGGTGCTAATTTGTCTTTGATATAGCTGAGATGAAATCCAAAGAATGAAGCATCACAGACTTTTTAATCACTTGAGTTTCTCAGTAATTTTATCCATTTTATCTGTGAGATCTTCCTGCTAACTTAATAATAAGCACATTGATACCATCATACATAGGCATAGATTTGGGTACACAGTAAAAATCCCAGTGTTAATTCAGCTCCAATAGAGTTTATTTGAGTCCAAGATGGATGGGTTGGTCTCATAATAAACTCTGCTGGAGTTGAATTACCACTGGGATTTTTGTTTTGTATAGGGAGGGTAGGCAGTCGTCCCAAGCAATTTTCAGATGGGCAAGAATATCTAACATTGTTTCAAGGAAACATTACATATATAAAGATGCTTAACAGGGAGGATGGTGAACTGGCTAGCAAACGTAGCTATATTTCAACTCAATAGCTTTACATGTCTGCTCAACTAGAACTGAGCGGGCTTCAGGATTGCGCAGAGGTGATTTGCAGTGGTCAGTTCAGGTTGTGGCAAGCGAACAAATTTCAAACATTAGCCGATATTCGGGTAGGCTACTTGACAACAAGTGGTAGAAACTCCAAGGGTGCACTTGCACCCTGATTGAGTGTGATGAGGACCTGCTGACATGCAGACACATGGCTGTAGTGAAACAATCCTTGTGATTTACAGTAAAAACTATTTTTCTAATATATTGCCAATAATGTAAACAATGAGCAGTAAGTTGTTTTCAAAGCATTCATAATTATTAGAGTTTCCAGTATCATAAAGAGCACCAAAGCCAAACAGATCTCAGTAATGAAAACTAATATTTTAAGTTTTTAATCAGTCTATGTTTAATACTCATATACATATGTCAGGGCTGCCAATAGACCTAGATAATGAAATTTTTTAATTGAAATTGACGGTAGTAATGCTGGATATTTTCTGTTAATATTATGGGAAATATACTTTCTCTTGCTTTCCTTAGGTGGAGATTTGTGGGAAATATCATGACCAATCAAATGTCCAAGCTGGCTATTTTGATTAGCTAGTCAGCCTTTCTCAGTGACTTCACTGAAAGTGCTGGCATCAAAGACCAAAAACAAGAATGGGTGCAAAAAAAAAAGTAGAAAGGAGAAAGAGGCAAGGATAAATCTGCTTAAAGTAGATTCCTATTTTTGCCTTCTTGTGCAGCCGTAACACCAGAGGAATGACAGCCAATGTTACCATTGCAGGCCAGTGTGTTATCTAGCTAGCTATCTTGCTCTCACCCTAGTGTCAGACTTTTTATTTTTACTTGCCGCTGATTTATTGTTCCCAGCTTGACCATTTTGCCTACCCAAGACGGTTGGCAACTGGATGTAAGAACCTAGTTAGTATCCAGTTTTTATACTGAGTTCAAATCGACATTGAATAGAAAATTTTAGATCGATAAGAATGCATTAAATAATGAAAAAATGTGAGTTTTAATTGGGAAGAGTCTGAAAACGCCAAATGTGGGTTCTTCTTTGAAAATTTTAAGTGCAAAGTGTTGGGAACAATGTGGGATGTTTGGCTGCACAGAACTCAAGCCGCAAGCATTTCTAGGTCTGATTTGTACAACCATTATTGTGTGGCTGACATCAGAGTAGATAAATCACTAGCGCGCAAGCTCTCTGGCCAGCAATGGAATTACCTTATAATGATTGTAATGTTAGCTAATAATACAAATACTATCATGTAATTAAGTAATACATTTTTTGTTAATGACTTTCTTAGCTTCATTAAAAAAAACAAAGAACTACTCATTAGGATAATCTCTGTGAACAGTAAAAGCAGTAGGTGCACTCAAACTATTGCAAAAGATTTTCCAGCTTGAGTACTATGTGCGCTCACATTTCCATATGACCCTGGCTCATGGGAAGTAAAAAAAGAGGGAGCACAGGCCATTTCAGAAAAAAAAAGACCTTAGTAGTTTATTTAACAGAAAATACTTGCTAAACAAAACATAAGAGAACTAGATCTGCGTTTTGTCAGGACGAACCTCGAGAGTGTGCTTGCGAAAATGTCTATTAAAAATGCATGGTGGAGTTCTGCCACTAGAGTGGGCCAGCGTTCCGTGATGTCATAATAGCAGAACTTCACCATGCATTTTTAATGGAGATAAAAAGGGATGAAAAATAGTGATTGCGAAAGAATGAAAAGGGGCTATGCAACTGTTTGTACAAAGCCCAGAGACACAGTCGTGCCGAACGTTTCAGCATTTAAATCGCATCTCTATCGCAAACACTCGGGCACTTGATGCAGGACAAAAAAAGTGTGAGGAATTGGAAAAAGAATAAATAAATAAATAAACGGACTTAAGAAGAACAATGTGTTGCTTGCCTATGGCAAGCACACAATTAAACAAGGCCAGCAGCTAGCCCTAAAAGCAAATAAACTTAAGTCAGCTGAGCCCTAATCATGAGCAGAGGCCACCTTTCATAGCCCCACAAACTCAATCAGATAAGCCATACAACCAGTTCCCAATAAACTAAATTAAATGAGAGGAGAAACAATTAATCCCAAGGAACCATTGACAAGTCTCAGGGTCGTTACACCCTACCAACACTCAAATTAAACCCATGCCCTTGCTGTTATGATAATGTGGACATATCACGCATTATATTCTGACAAAACAAATTTTAAAGGAAACTGAAATTAAAGTCCAGAATTACTGCTTTAAGAATTCTTGATGCAATACTGTTAATGGCTGTTGATTTAAATAGATTAGACTAAGAAGGACAGATCCCTCTCTTGAGAAATGTGAAGTTAAGGGCCTTGATCGAGGGCCAAGCAGCTGCCCTGATCTAATTGCTGCTTCATTTGAGCTTGAATCTTTTTCCTGCCAGTCTAGAATGCTAGCCACTAGGCTATAGGCTGCGATCATGAGATGGTACCTTAGCATTAGATTTGTATCATTTACTGAGCACTACAGTTCGGAAATACGCTGAAACAGGTGAACTCTTACATTCCTTGATGAAGTGCATGGTGGCAATGTTCCACCTGAGAATTGGACATGCAGTGATTAGATTCACATCCCTGGGGCCTTGTTTTAAAGTAAGATTGCTGAGTTAGATGGATGCTTGCATTGAGTAAAGCTTGGAACCCTCAAAAATATGAAACATGGACTGAGGCAAGTAGAGCCATTCCAGGCTTTAATCATGGGGCTTGCTCTGTAATCTTGTTTCACAAAAACATTTGTTTGGTATTTCATTCGTTACCCATCATACAACACTGCTGCCTTCCTAAATGGCTAGAAAGCAGGGTCATCCAGTGGCTTGAGACTATCTTGTGGTGAAGAAACGTGATGTCTGATCCCTGATTTAGTTGAATCTCCTGTAAATGCAGATACTTGCCTATATATTCTGAATGATAATCACTCTCCTAGTTTTAAACTTACTGAAAAAAATAAGTAATTTTTTTCTGGCCCAACTGTGGCCAAAAATGTTACTCAACTGTGGTTTTACACAGGTTTAACAAGGTTTAGATGATGGTTTATTTGATTAAATTATATTATTTCTGTTAAAAAGACTACAGTGATATGTAATAAAGCAAAAGTTGCCACAGTAGATTCATGGGCAAAAATTAGACATGACATCAATGATTCAAAGTAGACATGTACTGAGAGATCAAAAATGGGCAAATTATACCTCTACGGAAACCTAATGTCATGGAGATAATGAATAAAACCCTTTCTGGACACTCGCTCAAACGGGAAGAGAACAAAAGAGGCATTTTGAACACCCTTTCAACTTGTGCTCATCCCCCAAAAAAATGAGCAAAAATAGCCCTTTTTTGATAGCATGATTCATGGGGAACAGGAACACACGATAAGGCAGTCGAGTGCATCGACCATCCTCTGCCTGTCGTAATTTGTTCATTTCTTTGCCCCGTTTCATTTTACATTTCTAGCGGATAAGATTTATGGTCGTCAAAAAGTATGTGGCACTGCTTTGCGGAGTAGTAGTGAGCACCATGGCCCAAGTTGAAGCCCCAGTCGCACCAGTGCCCGGTAGCCTTCTCAGAGCAGTGCACAATTTGAAATGCAGGGATATAAATTGAAAGGGACTGCCGGTTTCAGATTAGAGGGTTAGCTATAGCATTGTTTGTTGACTAAGAGCCTCCTGTTAGCCTGCCGGATGCTTGTCAGGAAAATTCTAAGCTTGTATAGGTTTGGGTACTCTCCAACCTTGCTCAGGGGTAGGTTTCCCAAAAGCATTACATCGCTTGTATGACCATATACAGTTAATGATTCCAACTCAGTGAGTTTGCAACTACGCTTTTGGAAAACGCATCCCAGTGCTTTCTTCCCGCTCACTCGCCTGTGCCCGAGGCTTTGGTTTGTGCTGGTGCGCCTGTAGTTGCTGTGGACGTTCAGCTGCATCCCTATCATCGCCAATTTCTTCCTCATTTTCCATCTCTCCTACCTCTCCATTGTCATCATCCCTGTCGCTATTCGTTGAACTTCCACTTGAATCATCCTCTTCAACTTCAATGTCCAAGTCAAGCAAAAATTCTGACATTTCTAGTGGATTTAGACATCTTGCTTGCAGTGTAAAATACACGTACGATAGCCTGTGTGTCACAATTGATCCCACGAGCGACGTCACAGCTCTCGGCCTGATTCACAGTGCTGTTCAAGGGCGATATTGGGGGTGGCTAAAAGCCCGTTTTACATCCATGATTACTCTATTCCACTATCATCTCCAGTTGAAAAGCGTTGATAGTTTGAGAGTGTTTTGCATGCCCTTTTGGATGATACCAAATACAAAAATTTTTATTAAGTTTCAAATCAACATGCGTCCTTTAATACTCATTTCACAGGAACTTAAAGTTTTTTTCTTTTGAGTGCTTTTGATATTTGGCTGTGAGACTCTGCTGTCGATATTGGAGATATCTGATGTGACCTTGTATCTACTATTTAAAAAAAAACTGTGTTATAGCTACATACAATGGGCATCATAATTTATTGGACATTGACACATTTTTGATTTTGTCCTGGAGCACTTTGAGATTAAAAGCATAGAATGATGTTAAAGTGCAAACTGGCAGCTTTACTGTGAGGAGGCTTGCATCCATATCAAAACTGTTTAGTAATGACAGCACCTTTTGTACTTAGTCACCCCCCACCTGCCATTTTCTGGCACATCAAAAATACTGTGGCAGTTTAAAATAAATGTAATATAGACTTAAATAAATGATTTTTGATATTTAGTCACATATTCTATACATGCAATAACTGCTTGTAGTCTGTGATGCATCGACATCCGTAGATGCTGGTTATCTTCCCTGGTGATGCTCTGCCAAGCCTGTACTGTTGCCATATTCAGTTCCTGCTTTTCTTGGAGACTTTATGCCTTCAGTCTACTTTAATGCTATAATGTGTTTTTGTCTCTGATTATGGTCATATTGTTTGTCAAGTTTTTTGTGTGTTTGTGAAATATGTCAATTAAAAAAAATTGAAAATAAAAGCAGGATTATTCCAGGGTGGAAGAAAGAGAAGGAATGGTGGAAGGGAGTGAAGTATAGGGAAGAAGTGAAATAGGAAGTAAAGAACTGGAAGACAGAAGGACAGAGAAAAAGAGAAGGAAAGAAAAAGAGGAAGGAAAAGAGCAAGGAAATGAAGAATATGTATATATATACACAGGGAGAAGTGCTGGTCTTCTGCTTCTCTGGTACCTGATTCAGGGTGTTGCCTGCACGCGCACTGTGTGTCACTGCCTGCAGGGCAGAGAGTTTGGTCTTGTAAAGATCATCCACAGTAACTGGGAGCTTAAACCGGTCGAGTGTATCGAGGCTCCGCATGAGTGAAGAACAGGTTGTGGGGTTTCCTGCGGGTGACTCTTGACACACAGTTTTACCCCTATTATACCCCGGAAGAGGCATAGAGCGGTTAGGATTTGCAAAGTATTTCAGACTTGCATTTGCACCTAGGTTTGTATGTGATGAGGACCCGTTGACAAGTAAGCACATACTAGCTGTGTGTAAGGGCTGTGCTTCGCACATAGGTGAAGTGCTCAGAGGACAGGAAATTGAGGACTGGACTCAGGTGCAAGGATGCAGTTGATTGTATATAACATGCCTTTTGGCCACGGAAAGGCAATACACAAAGCAATAAATAACAAACAGGGAAACGAGGTTCCACAAGATAACTATTGGTAATACAAACACTGGTTTCAGCTACAGTAACAATGTATTGCAAAAATAGAAAATAAACAGGGAAGCGAGGTTCCTAGATTATCTGGCTAAAGCACTGATATCAACACTAAACAGCAGTAAGTTAAAGAATTAGAATATACATGCGATAAGTGGAGGATAAGTCTATACAAGACTGGCAATACAACACAGGCATGTGGTATACAAGACTTCGCAAAGACTAAGTGCGAGGCTCAGTCTTAAATAGAACAGCACTACTGCATAGTGGCAATGAACAACAGCTCCAAGTAATGATTGCGGGGCTGAAAATGAGGTCCAGGTCTTAATAGACTGGTAAGTCTGAAGGCTGGAGGCGTGGCCTTACACTGTGGTGAAATAACCGCTGTGGCAAAAGCATATTTACATCCTTCAGGTGTAACCTAGATTTTCTATGATGGGTGACAGTTTTCCATGTTTTGTCCAACAGTGCCATTTTTAAGCATTATAAACAACATCAAGGCCAAACAAATTTCAGTTGTGGGTAGTAACATTTTAAAGATTTTAATACTCCTTGAAATATGCTTGAAATTTTGCCATTTGATTCTTTAAGTCAAGCAACTCGATACAATGGAATTATCATTGCTGCTGCGTCCACGTCTGCTATGTCCATGTCCACCGCAGATCCTTCGTGTTACCGCGATAACTCAACAACTGTTTTATTGATCCTTCTCAAATTTGAAATGCCTTATCAAGATGGAGAAACTAATTGATTTTGGGCTTTGTTTTACTACTACTACTTCCAGTACATCTACTAACAATAATAATAATAATAACAATAATAAATAGATTAATTTATTTCCTTGCAGTCAGAAAATAACCCCCTGCTGTTCGATCATGGGCTTTCACTGCAAGACTTTTTCACACAATATCTTCTTTTGCCCCAAGACAGAATTGGAGGCAGCTTTATTTTTACCATGTGTTAAATTTTTCCGTCTCAATACCTTTAGGCAGATATTGCTGTGATCCAGGGTGTAAGCAGCAAGGTTACCTCAAGGTATCCTTTTAATTTATTTATAAGACATATTAATGCATAGCATGTAGTGCCTTACCTCTGAAATTCATTGCATTGAAAACAAGCAGCACTCTAATTGCAGGGAAGAGGCTATATCTGTCATCCCAGATGGGATCACAGGATTGTGATGTATTTGCGGGTGTTTAGGTGGTGAATATTGGGATGGGGGAGTAAGGTGATGAAAAATACAATCGCTCAGTTCATTTTTCCCATGGGGCAGTGGGGCAGCGGAAATATACTTCACCTTTTAATTTTGTTGACAGTAAAAAAAAAAAAAAAGAAGAAGAAAAAAACAGGGCAGGTGTGTCCCTGTTGCTCTTCAGTTCCCCTTACGAGTTATTGAAGCCTTATGCTTAAGGTAGAATACTGCTATTAAGCATGAAAATCTTTATTTCATCACTTACATCAAATTGCTTTATTGATATGAGATGCAAACATTCAAATTAGCAGGGATGGAGGTGATTTGCATAAATTATGCAAATTAGGTGTCCAAGATGGCCGCCGCAAAGGGGCATATCATGACAATTTCAAAAGACCGTACCTCAGTAACTAATAGACATATCAACTTCTTATTTTGCACACAGGTTGTCTGATCCAGCATCTATGTAACCCATAAACCTCTTAAAGTTGGATACCTTAACAAAATGCAAAGGTTTTTTGAAATTTTGCTCTTGACTTGAAAATTCTCTACCTCATTATATATTCAGCACCCCCTGAAATTAAAAGAGTACCAAAAGGGCCATATTTTTTAGGTTCAGGACAACCATCATGCTGTAAACTATTTATGTTCCAAACTTCATTAATATCGGACTGGCAGTTTTTGAGAAATGGCGTGTGAAAAATGTGGAAATGGTAATGGTATTTTTTATAGCAGTAATCTACCTTAATAAAATATTTGGTTTCGACCATCTGCAAAAGTGCTCTGTTTACGGCATAGACTGTATAAAAAGATGGATGCAGCACCTGGGTCTGAAAACTGAGGCCAATGCGCAAATCACTAAAAAAGGCATCATATTTAATGGCCAGCAGATGGCGACGTCGGTGGTTGCAGAAAGATGTTCAATGCTATAAAAGTCTATGAGAAAATGACCCTACTTTCCCACCGGATTTGTTATTTCAATAATGATTTTCCACATGATTTTATTGGATCTATTGCGAGTGTCAAGTCTCCTTCGATATATCATGATGTTCATTTTTGTAAATTATGCATGGCTATCCTCTGGTCCTCATCAGATATGGTCAGATCCACCCGTAGATTCACCTCTCACTCCTCCCTGTATCTTCAATTCACGCTCTCATCCAATAGGAATCACATCCGGTTTCAAAATGACAAAATGGCGCTGTCCAAATTGCCAAAATCAAGGCTTCCTAAATGGTATGCTGAAACCAATGGGTGACGTCACGGTTGCTTCGTCCATCTTTTTATTTAGCCTATGGTTTACAGTTAATGTGGAAGCTCTGTGTTGCTTTGATACAGTGGACACGGACTGTGTAATATTAATATTTAATGGAATTTTTTTTAAGTATAAATAATAATAAATAAAGGGAGATACAATGAGTAAAACTGTTTAGTACAAGGTCAGATTTTATTTACATTTATTGATCACCTTCATGCATGAGTAATTGCATCAAATATAGTAAAATCTGCTGCCGGGTTAGCTCAATCAGTTAAGGTGCCGCATTGTGGAGCAGTAGTGACTACCACGGCGCGGGTTCAATCCCTGGTCGTACCAGCCGACAGTAGTTAGCAGCTTTTTTAAAGCAGTGCACAATTGGCTTTGCTTTGCAGGGAAAACAAATTGAGAAGGGACTGCCGGCATAGGATAATAGAAATTGTTGCTTTGTACGTTGTTTCAAGCGCCTCCTGTTGGCCAACCGGGTGCTCGCAGTAAGATTCTAAGCTTGCTCATGTTCGGGTATCCTCCACCCTCGTTCTGAACTTGCGAGGTTTCGACCTATGAGTTTAAAAAGAAGCAGCGGCTGACAGGCACGTGATTCGGAGGAGAGCCGCAAACTCTCTGACAACATTCAGGTGGGATTGGAGATGCCAAATTTATTTTTAAAAAAAAATTAATAGTAAAATCTTCAAAATTACATATTGACGAGTGGGGATTACTGGAAAAATAAAAAAAAAGTTTTTTGCTACAAACAGTCTTTTTCATTTTATTTCACTATGTATGAATACCTGCAGTTCAGTGATGAGTTCTGGAATTAGAAAGCATGCATTTTTTGTAAGTGAAGAGCAGATTTGAACTGGCTGTGAACTGTTAGCCTCTTGGTATTTACTATGCGTGAAGATGTCAATATGCTTAATTTGGCCTCTTTATTTTCTAATCATGTTAAAAGTGGATAATACACCTGTACAAACATGGATGAGGTTTTCAAACAATGGTACAGTGTTCGACTCTAAACTCAGGCTCACTGGACACAATGAATATGAAAATTAAGCTGAGCCTGTTGATATGAAAAGGTGGCCGCTAACATTTAAAATACTCCGTATTTATGTGGTGCATTATGTAGCTGCACAGTGAAACATACAGAAGGACCTCACAATAGTTTAGAATTTTACAATTTTTTTTTTTTTTTTTTTTTTTTGCGGAGTGGGAGGAATTAAACTTTTGTTATTGTTTGAACAGTGTCAGCTGAGGCTGACCAAAAGTGTCTCTGTTCTGATTTTCTGATTGGAGATGGGGCTTGTGGGGGGAAAAAGGTTGAAGAAATTAGAAAAAAGGAAAAATAAGAGATAGGAGAGCAGAGAGACAGCCGTGGTTCCCATGGCGCTGTTTGTGCTGCTCATCACTTTGATACATCAGCACAGCTGGGGAGGCCGGGGCGTTCTAATCTACAAGCGCGTTCCCTCTCGAAAAACTCTGGTGACAAAATCAGCCTCCTGCCAGCCTCTGCTGTCGAGTGGAGGCCATAACCAATCAATATCACCCCTGATGCTTAAAAAGAACATCTCTGTCTCCCTGTGTGTGTGTGTGTGTGTGTGTATCTGTGTGTAAACCCATTACCCTCCTTACCCTGACCCCAACACAGCAGCCACACTGTTATTTTTGAGATTAAGGATGGATTCAGAAACTTATAAAAGAGGCCCGCTTTTCAGAAAATGGAAAGTGTTAGAAATTATGTGGCGGGGAGGACCCTAACTGTGTATCACCAGTCTACAGCTGACTCATTAATTTCATACCCACTCCCCCCCGAATCGTCTTAGCTTGCTCAGACTCTGATGTAATCTGCGGAACCTGAATAGATCATCTGAAATTGATTTCATATTTGTTTCACTCTTCTTTATCTACTTTTAGCGTATCCCACCGAAAAGTATTCTGACACTTGAATTATGATTTTCAACTTAATTTTAATTCAAAAACGAATGTAAGAGCTATACAAAACACAAAATCAGAACAAACAGTAGCCTTTTAGCTATACAAAACAGAGCAAGCTGACTGACTTGGTTAAACAAACAATAAAAACTGACTTCACAACGAATCAATGGCTGGTTTTTCAACACATGATTCTGTCTCCTCCTTGTTTTGGCAATCTCACCATTTGGCATTCGACCATTAGCTTATTTATTAAATCTGAATTTGAGTACTTCTTGTGTGCTGCAAGTTGCTCGATTGGTAAAGAACTGTGACCCTCAGCATTCTCTAAATAAAGTCTGCAAAACTGACTTTGTCTGAGTCCTTAGACCCTCGTTTGTAATCCACTGTGCAGAGCTGCACTTCTTCCTAGTGTTGTAATATGCAGAAATGCACCGCTTCCTGGTGTTCTAATGCGCAAAATTTCCTGCTTGCAAGTGTTCTTATCTGCAGAAATGCCTTCTTCCTAGAGTTCTGGGCCCGTATTCACAAAGCATCTTATCTTACCGCTAGGAGTACTCCTAAGTCGAGCTAAAACATTTTATGTAGGAGTAAAATCTTAAAAGTTATTCACAAAGCTGCTGAGAGCAACTTTTAGTTAAGAAAACTGATAACTCCTAGACTAGGAGTAGCTCTGAGATAGGTGGGAGTAAATCTCCGTTGCTATGGATGACGTCAATTCTCATGCACGAGTCTTGGGACAATGAGCACGGTGATTGGTTGTTTGGAGACAGGGCGGCCCATTGAAAAAAATATCCCACATACAACCCATGGAAGAAAAAATGAGGAAATAGTCCAGGCGGCTGGTTTGTCCCATAAAATAATAACATGTTGAGCACTCCTGAAAATGCACTATGCGCAGTCCCCACATATCACGCTCTAGGCAAATAAACATACATAGGAAAGAGATAGTTGTAAAAACGCCAATAGCATAAAACGAGTCAATAGTAAAACGCGTCATTTGCCCCAATAATTAGCAACTTATTACCCAATGAGAATATGTTGCGATCATTTTAATGTCGGGCTGTTCAAGTTTGTTTGCCCTAAACTGTCATGGATGAAAGTTCAAAAAGGACACGAAAGCCCAAATGGAGCCACAACTAGTTACTGTTGCTGGCCCAGTTGGTGCTGGACAAAGCATGTTATCAAAGGGAAATTTGACTCGGGGGTGAACAGCAAATCCAAGCGGGATGCATGGGATACTATCAGCCTACAGATCAATGCTGCATTCCCCTCGTGTCTCGGACGGCAGACGACTGCGAGAAGCGGTGGTATGGGCTGCAATCGCAGGGGAGGTCCGAGATTGCAGCCTATAAACGGGCTATCGTTCAAACAGGAAAGCATACTAAGCTTGGTTTGTAATTTATAGCCTACAATTTAAATATGCATACAAAATATGACATAGGCTGGTATTATTATGATGATCTATTAAATGTAACCCTCGCTCAATAGCCTAATAAAATAATTCATGCATAGCAGGAGGAGGTACAGCACCAAAGCCACTGTCCCCGAGCAAGTGGCATCCCACAGGCACATAATGCCTGTCAAATAATTGGCATAAGCCACTTTCCATTAAAATGCGAGTCGTGCGTGGATCCTGGCCATTTCACAACAATGTCCAAAATATTGTATTCGGCATCAAATACTATCTGGGTGTTGATGGAATGAACTTTTTTTGATATTTCCAAATACCTCTTCATCTTGGGTCGGAGAAATAATTTGAATATGGGTCTCGTCAACTGCACCGATGATACCGGGCATACCTGAGATGTGCATGAATTCAAGTTTGATTCTGTGTTGTTGGCGAATGTCCATTGGAAACCGGATAAACTGTTGGATGATATGAGGTTCACAGAGAGCATTGATTGTTTGTTGAATTGAGCGACTGACAGATGATTGTGAAATCCCTAAACTGTCCGCGTTGCAAAGTTGCATTTTTCCGGGGGCCAAGTAACGAAGTGTTGTCAAACATTTTATTTCGGGGCTTGTTGGGTTTTTTCTCATGGTTGGAGACGTAATTGTCTCCCTCACCAAGTCAACAACAAATAAAATCCCTTCATGGTCAATCCGATATCTTTTCAACAACTGTGCATCATTCAGAATTTCCGAGTCATTCTGTCTTTCAACAGCAGCAGCCATTTTCCGATTTTTTGTGAATAGGTTTTAGTGAGTTAGGAGTCCTCTTGACTACTTTTAAGCTCTCCCAGACTTAGGAGCTACTTTTAGGCCTAAAATGCTTTGTGAATAACACTTCATAAAAATAATTAGGAGTCCTAAATTTACGACTGACACGCCCATTTTTTTTTAGGAGTTTCTCCTAAATCCAGCAGTTAGGACCTACTTTTAGCGCTAAGATGCTTTGTGAATACGGGCCCTGATGTGTAGAAATGCCTGCTTCCTTGTGTACTAATGTGCTGAAATTCCCTGATTCCTGGTGTTCCAATGTATTGAGATTAATGAGAACTCAGAGTATCAAAGAACTAATAAAATTATGTATTACCGCATCTGAGCAAAAACGCAACGTCTTTTTTTTTTTTTTTTTTTTTTTTTTTTAATGCACCCATCGACTGATTTATCCACAGCACCCCAGGTTTACTATACGGACGATGGGTCGGAAGATTCTGATCTTATTTCGCCAAGCAACACATACTGTGAGCCATGAGCCTGTCAGCCTCATACAGGTCCTCTTCTTTTTAGCGCGGATATCACAGGGAGCCACAGTGATCTTATTAGCAGGCAAAACGCGTCAGACTCAGGCTCACTCAAAGGCTTGGAATCCTGAAAAAACCGTGGTGCTCTGTCGCTTGATCTATAAACACACACTCTGGGCAGTGACCCAGTCTGCGGTGGTGACATTACCCCTATCCCCAGGAAGGTGCTGGTGCCTTTTTTTCTTAAAACGGTTTTGATTGATCCGCAACCTCCCACGTGCATTGCAGTGTGGATTTGCGGCAACATGCTGGTTTCTTGCTTCAATGAGCTTAGTCATCTTTCATAACCCCGGCTTCACCATCTCTTTGGGGGAAAAAAACCTCATTACAATCTGTTATAAGACTGTGAAGCTTTTTTTGTTAATTTTTGGAGGGGTGACCAACCTATCCTGCATTTCAAAATAATCCTTTTTAAAAATAATCCTTTGCAGTATGTGGCTTTTTCTACAGGCTCTGTCTGAGTCTTGGGGTCCCATTGGAGAGAAGTCGGCTGGCTGTTTGAGTGTGTGGCTCAGGGTTGTTCTTTGAAGTTGTTTTCCACGGCTTATTTTCCCATTTTATGTTTAGTTGAAAGGCAGGTGGGCCTTTCAAATTTGTCCCAGTGGTTTTCCTCTGCACTTCGTAATGCAGATTCTTCAGACATTGTGGAACCTGGTCTTTGTGTTTGCGCTATTGCAGTATTTTCCAAACATGTCTTCAGACAATCGTCTGAAATATCTAAGCAGCTGTCAGACGTCTGGCTAACATACATTTGCAATGACTGTGCATCAGATTTTACTGTGTTATCTGCTATTGCTGGTTAGAAATTACAGTATCTAAAATGTAGTGCAGATATCACCTATCCTGGACCTTAAATCTAAGTCCAGCCCTGGTTTCCTTTTCACCCTGGAAATTAACTGAGCAATTAGTGCTTGTGATTGGCCAGATCATCGTTACACCTGACTCTCAGGTAAAAGGTAGGTGGAAAACCATCAGTTCAAGGACCTCGAGGTCTGTGATGTAATGATCCCTGATGTAGAGGGTCAATGACAACCATGACCCACAATAAATTAATTGCAGAAATTATCCATACACAAGGATGCAGTGCACCTGTGTGCAGGTAAGCATTTGCTCCTGCAGTCCATGTAACTACATGTACATTCAGTGAACACATTAGAGCGGTCATATTTTCCTGGAAATGCGCTGAGTTTATATAAAATCCACAAGGGCTGGTTAAAAGAGTTTATTGGTGGTGAAATGTGCAGGGATATTAAAGATGCTTCATTATATATTTGACAAAGATGCATACCTTCCATTTACCAGCATTTATTTGTGTTAGTACAATCAATATCCAGTATTATAGGCTAAGGAGACCTCAGAGGCTTAAAAAGCCACATCAGTTATTGACACCATTTATTACATAGCCAGCATAGCAGGTAGGTTCTGATAGCACAAACAAAATACAAACTGAACTGTGAGTACAGGACTCTGACTTTAAGTAATGAGCTCTAGATAAGCAAAATGGTTGGTTCAGGGATCGTTTTGCCAAATTTAACTGTATGCCATGTAGTTTGTTTTTTTTAATCACGGAGTCGAAATTTTACGTCATGGCAATTTAGTACTGAATTCTATAAATAAATTTGGCCCAAGTTATTATCAACTATGATGGCAAATTTGTAAAGGAAACAAATTATGTCTGCTGGGTACCTATCTCAGTGTTCTGGTAATAAATGGTGCATAAATGGAAAATGTTCTGTCTGCCTTTACTCACCCATCAGGAAGGCCGACCTAAGGTAGTTGCTCTTGGCAGATGACTCGCAAATTAATAAATTAACCAATTCACGTTAACTGCAAACATATTTTGTCATAAAAATTATTATATAAAATTTCACTGGAGGCTTTGACCACATTTTTTGGAGGAGGCTTATTTGATGCGCAATAAACGCATCTGTGGCTGCAGTGTCTCTCACGGACAAGTAAACCGGACAATAGGAAATCGATGGTCTGCACTGCTGCTTACGCACTGTTATAATGGGGGCAGGAAGTGGCTGCTGGGTTAAGCTTAAGTTACTTATTCTCTGTAAATCAACTTATTCTCTGTAAATCAACATACAGCTGCTCGACTGATGCACCAGCCTCGACAGAAAATGGCCCGGAGTTTGATTGGGAGCGTGGTATTTGTTTTAGCTTACTCAAATGTTCAGAGACAGACACAAAGCATGGGCTAAAGCTAGATCTACTTGCTTACCACAAGAGTGGCTTTATTTTAGGCAGCTTAGAGACAAATGCACAGTGTCAGAAAGGCAAAATCTGATTTTTATATAAAATCCCTTGCTGATGCTGGTAGAAATCCAACTCAATTCTGGAGAAATGCTGGAAAAATCAAGTTCCTCTTCTTCTCCTCCATCACAATTTGTTTATAATTCAAATTTGATTCTGGTAAAGTTGAAATAAGTGATGCTTTTAATCAGCATTTTTTTTTTCAGCAGGCTATCTTTTTGAGATGAACAAAATAGCAGACCCAAGTCTCTCTGAGCTGACCAATAATCAGCTTTGACCAGTAACTTTGCATTTCAACTGAGGACGTTCTTGAAGCTTTTAATAAAATTAATGTAAAAAAGTCCACGGGGATGACTGGGTAAATCTGCACCTTTTGAAACTGTCTGCCCTACTCATTGCCTCTGGATCATATATTTAATATGTCTCCTATGACTTGTAACATACTAAAATTATGAAAGACTGCTAATGTTCTCCTTTATTAAAAGGGGGAGACGCAAATAATTTAAATAATTACCATCCAATATCCAGGTTTTCTTGCATGGCTAAGATTCTGGAGTCCCTAGTCAATTGCCAGTTACGATCTTTTTTAGCTGAAAATTGCATTTTGAATACTTACCAATCTGGTTTCAGGTCTGGGCATAGCACTGTTACTGCTACTTGTTCAGTTAGTAATGACAAAGTAAGAGCATAAGATAACAGACAACATTGTCCGGCCCTCTTCATTGACTTGACCTTTCTGAGGCATTTGATACTGTTGAACATGTCCTTCCTTTGAAAAGATTATCAGCACTGGCTTTGATAAATCTGCTTGTAACTGGTTTAAAAACTATCTCGAGGATAGGACTTAATATATTTCATTTGTAGGCATTCAGTCTTGGAGTGTTAAAATCAGCAGTGGAGTTCCACAAGGTTCAATTCTTGGCCCTTTGTTATTTACATTCTATATTAGTTTTACTGGCTTATCTTTAGATTATTGCAAATGCATTTATATGCTGACAATACTGTCATTTACTTGACTGCTTCTTCAGTTCTAGGAAGCAGCTCACAGTTTCTAATCTTCAGCATAATTTTAATTCTATTCAAAGATCTCTAATTGATTTTCACCAAATCTTGAAAAATGGACCCAGCAGGGAACCCAATTGAGCGTGTACCCCATTATTAATACTTGGGCATTTCGTCTTTTCATATGCATATTGAAATTTTGGCTGGTTCTCAGAAATGCTTAATACTGAACTGTTGTTGTGACAGACTCATCAGAATTACTGTTAGTGTATGCACTCAATATACTGCATTCAACATTTTCCCTCCATCTTAAAGGATTAAATATTAAGTATGATGTTAATGTTAATATGTAAGTAAACTTAGATGTATGTTCCCTTACAAGGCTTTCCAATATTATTTATACTTTTAATAAAGAGGGTAGAGAAGGCTGTTGAAATAAAGATGTGCAGGTAGTGAGGTAGATTTTAAGCATAAAAATGCGGAATCGAAGTACAATTTTAGTTCTAAAATGATTTTTGGTCCCAAGTGTAGTATAGTTATGGCATAAAGTGTGTAGATTGAGCATGGATTTTTGCCTATTCCTTTATACACTATTTATTGCATTTCACAATAGGTATAACATCATGTCCAAAATTAGTGTTCCTCATCCATTTCCAGACTTGGCATCACACAGCACTTCTGATGCCAAACTGCGATGTACTACCCAGAATACTTGACTTTTCTTTCCTATGAACATAAAACCTGGTATCTTGGAACCTCATGCCAGGACAATTTCATATAGCATTCTTTTCTCACATTACACATGGGGTGAATAATTTGAGTGAACCTTGTATTTGAGTGTGAATACACTTGTGAAAACAAATTGTGGTGATTAAAAAAAAATATTGATTGGATAGACTTGTTTTCAAGTGAAGCAACTTGCTTTCTCCCTGGAACAGGACTGAGGTCAATATTTGCTGGCCCTCTCAATAGCAGTGGAATTACAGATTAAAAATGCATGCACTGAAAATCAGTTTTTCCACTATACGATGCAGTAAACTATTAGACACAGAAACCTGGCCATTAAAAAGTCAATAGGGAATGCAGAGCTATAGCACCAATCTTAGCATCTCTACGCCATCACATTTTAGATCTTTTAATTGCTTATTTCTCTGTAATATTCCCTGCAAACATGTAGCTCAGTCAGTAGTTAGCTGAGCGCCTAAAACCATTCCAAAAAACCTCAGGTTGTGGACATGTTCTTCCCAAGAAGTTTAGCCAACAGTAGTTGAATTCATAAACTTGTGAGAAGGCTTAGGTTTAAATTATGCAGAGACACATAAAGATGGGCACTGAGGCTAGTATGGAGTTTCTTTCATTATAGTGTATTCATTCATTTGATCTCTTTGATTAAGTTGCATTCTTCTCCAGTGATTTTTAATAATTCCCTCTATTCTTAATAGTGATGGTGCTATATCAGGTTAATTTGATTTGAATTAATTGGATCCAAATGCATAGCTTTCTCTGAAGCTAAAAATGTGACATGCAGGAGGCTGCTCACTGTAGAGTAAGAATAAGAAAGTTGGGTATAACCACAGTATGGTCCAGTCAACCATCCATCATGGGTCTCAGTTCGATGTAGCACTGTATTTTCTGGACTGATTAGCCTACAGATTGAGCATCACCTGCATTAGAACAAGATAATTGAACCGAAGTTTATGATTGATTGATCCTTACTATTGGAGAAGTCTGTAAGTAGGTGCAGCATCTACGTTCGTGAAGCAAAAGTCCTTCCCGGGAGTTTGTTTGACAAGCCTGGATTTGCTAATTTGCTTGGCTCTTCACCCAGGATCTTCGGGCATCTAGTGAGATCAGCTGGCGGAATTTAAGGGTAGCAGAACTTTTTAACTTTCTTACCCGTGGAGTTTACAAATCTGATTTTGGTGAATCAGGATATGCAGCAATAACAGTGACTTGTCAGTCACTGAATGCTGCAGAACAGGCAAATACAGTGTTACACCGGCCTATTGCCGCAATGTGCTGTGCTTTATACAGAATTACAGGATACTGTGTGCTGTAACACAGTCCAGGTTCTTACCATTGACATTGTCTTCTCTACCCTGACTTTTCTGCCAATTAGATTTGACTACCTGCCTTGTTTCCTCATTCACAATGACTATATACAGTACAGTCTAAGGCCCAGAATATAAATGTCTCTTTCACTCATCCATGTTTTTCAAATAAAAAGTTTTGACATTGCCAAAATTAATATAACAAAGTGAATTAATAGAAGGAGCTTTTACTCTTTGGTTAAAATTGAAGCAAAAGTTGATGGAGCATTCTGATTTCATCATTTGCTCGGGTCAAATGTCACAAATACCTGCTATTAATCTTCACCTTCTTAAGAAGTTTTCCTTTCTATTCTATGCACCAGCCTCCTCTTTTCATAACTTATGCTGAAAACTTGAAGTATCCAGCATCCATCGCAATCCACTGAACAAAATCATTGCAATGAGCAGCAAAACAATTGGAAAGGACATGGACCCACTCATCAGCATTTACAATAGAAGGACTAAATTAAAAGGAACACAAATAGCCTCTGACACCTCCCACACACTGCACAGCCATTACAGTCTCTTACCCTCGGGTCAGAGGTACAGGTCACTCGCATTAAGAACTAAGGGAGCTATGTCAAGTTTTGTGCCCATGTCCATCAGACTTATGAATGGCTGATCTACTGACCCATTTATTTATTTGTACATTTTATATAATTCTTATAATCATTTTAACTAGTCCCTATTCTTTCACTGATGTGTATCTTTTAACTCACTCACCTGCCTGTGTGATGCATTGTGTTATACTGTCATTTTGTATGGTGCTGTGTTGTCTAGTATGTGTCTGTGATGTCAAGCTTACGCACTGATGCTTTGCACAACTGAAGTTCCTAACGGAATAATAAAGTTCTTTGAATTGAATTGAATTGAACTGAAGTTCCCACAAAAATGACACTCATAAATGTAAAAATGTTGTGATCGGTGGTTAATAGACTGGGAGGGGTTAGAATGCCATATTCTACCATTCATTCCAGCGAATTCTGCATTTTGATTGGTTAACACCAGGTATCTATTCACCGGTAAACTACCTCGCACTGGGTCAAGACCTCGCGCTGCGTGAAGAGCTCTCGCTTGATTATCCAGCCGCTTCAATAGAAAACGTAGGCTATTAATTTCCGTGTCCAAAAAAGGCGACCGCTATGGCGTCTGACATTCCCACTTCAAACTTCGACTTCGGAACTTTAGAGTGTTGACAAGAGTCATGATAGAATGGAGATAAACCTACTGTTTTTTTTGAGCACACACACACACACACACACACACACACACACACACACACACACGAAAAACAGTGTCTCAAAGCTTTGAATTGTGGAAGTCAATTTTTTTAAGTCAAGTAAAAACACAGAGTCATTTTTCTTACATAACATACTGTAACATTTCATCGAATAAATATCTATACTTCACAGTGAAGCAGTAGACCCGTTGAATTTCAATGCATTACTTTGTATTTCAATGCATGTGACACATAAAGTACTTTGAACCTTGAACCTGGAACTTTATTGCTTTCAGGATATTTTATGCTCCAGAAATGTAAATATTACATTGTTTGGAGTGCAAATAATCACTTTAATTCAGGAAATATGCAGTGTATGGCTTTTTAGCTCGGTGGATCAAATAATTCAGGAAATTCTAATTGTGTGACAGAAGTTATTGGTGGTATGATATGGGACTGGCGTGAACTTGGTGTTGATAACGTCTCAGCAGCAATTAATTCTGACATGTGTCATTTGGACTCCCACAAGGAAGGGCTAGGGGAAAATGTTTAATGGAAATTATGTTTTGACTAAATGAAGGACCGGAATTCAGTATTTTACTGTCAAGTGCGAGAAGTGCATTTTCATTAATTAAGATGTTGATATTCGTCAGAAATCAAAGCTGCATCAACATTTATTTCAAAAAGGCTGGGGGATTGATGTTATATTCAAATAAAAAATATTTCTGATGGTATTATTGCATGAATCCATATTGGTGGATGTATTTTGTGCTCATTGAATTTCAGTTGTCATTGGCATTCAGCTGCGAAAATTTGGTGTATTGAATGTATTTGTTTGTTTCCAACATATGCATTCAAATATTTATTCAGATCAAGGACTCAAGTGACTAGCTTTACAAAATGCTCAAGTAATATGCAAGCAAGACTCTACATGGGCACTGAGTACCATATTCTTAAAAAGTGAATGACTAGTAGTTGACTGCACAGCATTTCAACAGTGAGGATGTCCCATTAGAGGGAGGCGACTTTGTGGAGGCCACTCTTGGCTTTCATCCATGTTGGTTCAGCCTAATTTAAAAGCTCTGTGCAGGGTCCCTGTCACATAATGAGGGGGTCGGGAGTTTAAATCCGGACTCGTTACAGGTCCTCTGTGGGCCTCAATTCATTATTCATCCCTTATGTCATGTCAGGGTGGAAATTAACTCACTTAATCAAACAATTAATGGCTGCTTTGTGGTTGTCTGTGACTTCACGCCCAGCACACAGCCCTTTTATCCTGCTGGTTCCTGAATAGAAGAACGTTTAAAGATGAGAGGTTGAATTGTTCAAATACACAGGCATAATATGCATTGTGCACTGGACTGTTTTTATATTGCTACATGTATAGAATCCTATGCTGACCCTGATTTTACAAGTTATGGTAGATGATGTGAGCTACTTTTATAGGGTCCTGTGGTTGTGTTTCTGCTCACTGTTCAATAAGCCTTGTGCACACTTATGTTTTTGTGACTGGGAATGAGGAACAAAAGCTGCTGGGCGATGTGCCCTTTTGAAGTGCACCTATTATGGCTTTTCTTTTTTTTAATGTTCTTGCGCGTATCATATAGTATTTTTTTTGGGGGGGCATGTGAAAGGTCTGCATATAAAAATAACCTAAAGTCACCACCAGATGAAGTTCTCTCTCTCACACACAACTCACTACTCCAAGGCTGCCAGAAATGCCCCGATAGCATTCCGCCTTTTTCTCCTTCAGATGGTCGGTCACCTATTTCATTTTTGTGCCAGGCAGCTACTTTGAAACACCCTTGAATCAAGTGGGTTACAACCACAAACGCATCTACTTACAGTGTACAATATATGTAAATTCCAATTCATATGGATCTCCAAAGAAAGAAGAAGTGAAGAGACAGTGGCTGTTTCACGTTACCATCATTTCACTGAAGACTACTTTGTGAACTGGACACAGTTAAATGCTGAATATTCTCAACAGTTACTCCTGGAAGACGGAACTGTGCTCACTTTGTTAGGACCTGAAGTTTCAGGTAGTTTTTGAGTTGGTAATGTAATGAAGCAACAATGCTAATGCTGTGCTAGCACAGCTTGTCACAGTTTCGGTAGTTAGGGTAGTTTCTGCCAGGCATGTCTTGTGCCAAAGCACCCTTCTGCTTGTTTTATAAGGCTTTTGCACATCCTTTAAAGTTAGTATGAGTTCAAAGGGGCAGTCTGTTTTCATGTTCAGCTCTTATTTCAATGTAAAAAGTGTAATGTTAATTAAACTACCTTTGTCGTTTTTCTATGGGATCTCCCATTGCTTTCTGTTGGCATCATGCTGAGCGAGGATTAACGTCCTCTGAGCCAGTTAAACTTGAAACCGGTTTGCCAGAAGCATTGCAATTATAAGAAGCTCCGAAGCAGCAGACAAAATAAGTTGGAAGATAAATATATTTTTCTTTTATTTGTGCATGAAGCCTACGTGACAGTTTTAGTTGTAGTTTTTTGAGAATGCTGCATTCATATTGTTTTGAGAGGTGACCAAATTGTAATTCTGAGAAAAAGATACGGCACTTGAAATACAGATAAAGTACAATTGAAGTACATATTTTGTGTACAAATAAAGACTGGAAGCAGCGAGCGATGGAAAAAAAAACAATATGTTGCCTATCTCTTTATTTTCCCGTTGTTTGCAGAAAAACATGCGTGAAGCGGTTGATCAATCACAAGTGAATGGTTCAACCGACCAATCACCGCACACTGCACTGGTTGGGTGGGGGGCAAGCAGGGCAGGAGCTCAAACAGAGTGTTTCCGACAGAGGTGCTGCAGAAATGGCCAGTATGAGAAAATCAAAGTGTTTCTTCAACATTGAAGCATGTACACCTATTCTTGTAGACCCCAAGATATAAAAATGACCGTGAAAAGGAGCATAATTGGTGCATTTTAAGGTTCCGTTTAAGCTGGTGGGTAGGCCCATAGCTTTGCCCTACTAGTGCCAAGGCCTTGTCTTTTCAATGCTTTTTTCCACTGAGGGACTTTGAGACTTTAGTTAGTCTGGCAGTCATTCGGTTGCTGGCAGGACACAATCATTTCTGGCACTATTCTACTGTTTTCCATATTTAAATAAATGAAATTTATAATGTCGGGGAAGCAGTCTGTGTGAAGCTGTTAGAGAATGACCGTATTTCTTTGGGAAGTCAACTGCAATGACCTTCAAAAAATATTTGAAACTGTAATTTGCCAGAATGTCAGCGTTAACTCAAAATCAATAATTTAAATTATTCTTATTCTTATTTATTTATTTTTTGACAGTGTTGAGCCAGTTTTGCTGCTTGCTGGAATAAGTTGCAGTCAAGATATTTTGCTTTCAGGTGATGGGCCCAGTTGTTATTGGCATTTGAAAGCCTGATAAAATTTAAGTGCCTCTTGTGGATTGCATCATGTTTTCTGCAAAGGTGTTTTATCATAATGTGCGGATGATAAATATCTAGTAGAAACATGACGTTGTTTCTAAATGAGAAGTTTGGGATAATGGTTTAGAGGGTTGGATGGAAATGAGCCTAATGAACACCTTTGGTTTGCTGATTGATGAATGTGACAGTGAGTGCTTAATGGGACTGGCACACACAGGTACATTGCCAATACATTTAATTATACAAAATTAAAAATTAGTCTTGAAACCACCAAGATCGATTGTTGTTGCTGATGGACACAGAACTGCTACAAGAATGTAGATTCCCCGAAACAGGATTAGAGACCACCACTCATAAGTTTACAGAGAACAGTTGTAACGCCTCGCTTCCAGCGCTCTGAATCACAGGCCTATTAAGACCCGGCCCGCATTCCACAATCCACTGTGATCACCCGCATCTGTTACTCATTGTATCATTGCCATAGCCTTGTCTATATAATAGGGAGCTTCGCACTCATTCAGTGCGAAGTCTCGTAAGCCTCACAACCCCGTTGTTCAGCTGTGGTCTTGTATAGACTTACATCCCATTTGCGTGTATTGTATAAACCTAAGCTCAAGTTCTGCACCTATTATTTATGTTCAGTGCAGCATTGATGTAATCAGGAACTTTGCTTCCTGTTTCTTTATTTATAATACTGAAGCGCTGTTACGATTGTCTCAGTACAGCACATTACTAGTATTATTCTTTCAGGAACCTTGTTTCCTTGTATTTTGCCTTTGCTGCCTTCCTGCATTGTAGTGAAGGCATAATAAATCCTGATTCATCTTCGCATCTGAATCCAGTTCCACGATTCCTGTTTCTCAGTGCACTCTCAACGGTGCACAGAAAAAGCACCTGCTACAGTACACTGACCAAAAACATCCATGTGAGCAGAACTGCTTTGGACGTAAATCCATTGTTGAAAAGAAAGATCTGTGAAGAGTGGGACCTCTTTATCTAGGTAACAGAAAGGCCTAAAATTTTAAACGGATGTTTACAACTAGTGTGTGGAAAGCCATATCCATAACAGATGGGCTTCAGCAGCAGAAGGTCATGCCAAGTTCCATTTCTGTCAGTTAAGAAGAAGGAATTGGGGCTACACTGAGCACATGTTCACCAAAACTGGGATGTTAGACATTGCCTGATCTTGGGAATCCTGATTTCTGCTATGACCTGTTGATGGTTGGGTCAAAATTTTGGGTAAAACCAGCAGGAATTTGTGGATCCAGTTCAAGTGTCATTGATACAAGTTGCTTTTAGTAGTGCAGTGGTGTGTCAAATTATTCTTAGCATGCATGAAGTCCTTGGATGTTTGTGAAAAATCATTAGTATTGTTATAGGAATCGAGCCCTGTGTTTGTAATTTCAAGCCATTGAAATGCATGTCACAAGTCATGATGCAAACAAGCGATTAAACTGTCGGCACAACCTCTGTGCTCTTCAGAGAGTTTCCCCTGCAGGGATGCAGTCAAAGACTGAGCTTGACTCCAAAATTGCTGACTGAAACCAATATAATTCTGATGCTCATGCAGCACACTCTAAACTCAGAAATGTTTAAAGATTAGTAAGATATTCCCAAGATGTTCCTTTGCTTAAAATTCAGATGCTGTTGTTTACATTGTTGCTTATTCATGAACATAATATTAAAGACTATATACTGTAATTACTTGCAAGATATTAGAAAGTCCATCCTGAATTCTATCCAAATGCTCATATTCAGGCCTTGGGGACCTTTATGGAATATTTATTTTTGGGTATTGACTCAGTTTGCTTTAAAATATGGAGAACAAAGCAATTATTTTTATTTATTTATTAATTTTTTTTTACAAAGAGATTTTGAGTATGAATTTCAATTCTGGCAGTATTGATTTTATGCCCAGGTTGGAACACATGCATTGAATGTAAAAACAATATCTTCCCAAGGTGGCAGTATATTTTATATATTTTTCACAATATGTTTTGGTGAACTTCACAACAGATAACCTTAAGTCATTCACCGTTCATGCATTGAGTATCGCTGCATAAAGATTTTGAAAGATTTCCCAGTTCTTTTAGCTATGTGGATGAGTAACATTGAGAGAAGTCATGGTTATTCTTACTACAGGCAAAGGTGTGAAAAACGTGTCCTTGTGGAGGGTACTTGTGTTTTATATGAGAGGTCATGGTCATTCTGTGGTTGTCCAATCACCTAGCGGTTTGATTTTTCTTCCCCTGACTCCTTTTTCTCACTGCCTTTCAAACAGAAATGAATGCAAGATGGGTCTAGAGTTATTTAGGGGACAATAACGTTGGTAACTTGTGACCATCTGCTCTTCCTACCCACCTACTCCCAGTGACGTTGCTCAAGCTATACCCACCTTCAATATTAGCCTCTTATCTTTCTTTTTTTTCTCAACTACACACTTGTTAAGTCTTGTGATTGGGTCTTGCACAGTTTTGATGCTATCACAGTGGCAGAATCTGTCAATAGACACACGCATGTACCCCCACACATCAACTTTCAAGGAGAAAAAAATACCAGCCGACGCTTTCACAGCTGGAAATACTTGGTCTGCAGTCATACTTCTGCCAAGCTAGTGATTATAGCAGAATTGGTTGCATGAGGTTGCTTATCTCATGAGTGAGCAAAGCTAGGCTATAAAGTTGAGGTCAGATTCAGGATGGCTCTCCACTCCTGTCTGTTATTTGTTTGTTTTATGGTGTCTCCAGTCAAGTGAGGCCAAACTGAGCAGGAGCATCATCGGTTTTTTGGAATCTGTCCTCTCCTGTGCTACTGTTTGCAAACCACACCCCTGTCTAGGTTGCTTCAGTGAGTTAAGTCCCACGGTCCCTGTAGATCTCCTGTGCTTAAGCCTGTCTGACAGGTTCATCTATGCAGGCTTCTCTTTCTACTGCAGGGATCATCAAACCTCTGTCCTCCTGAGCCACAAACTGCTGTTTCTCCACCCTCCCTTTACCTGGGAGTCAGATGTTACTGTCCAGCCAAACATTAATCAACACGGTCTTGTGTTCTCTGGCATAACCAGATTGTTCTTAGAAGGTTTAGACAGCAAATAAACCACATGAAATGCAAGTTTTGCGAATTGGTTCCAAGCCTAATTTAAATGGCGCTTTAAAACTGCCTTAAATCTTGCACCTTTTTCCTAGAAGAGATATGTTTGCGCTGCCAAAACATTACCTTAGCATGTTACATACAAAAGCATAGGCACCACATGGAGCATAGGCGAATTTAAATGTAACCCAAAATGACCTTATCACACTGATGTGTTATACCTTGATGACCTGATGTATTGCTTTGGATTCTTTAAATGTTTGAAAAGGGTTATAAGTCAGGAAATAGTGATTTTTTGCAAACAACAAATATTAATCGCAACAAAAGAAGTTCTGATGAATGCTCTTCTGAATTATGTAGTTGAATTCGGTATCAATTTTTCAAAATTGCACTGCTCTGCTGAGCCCTTTTTCTCAGTGGACTTTTGACAGCCTCAGGGTAGAATAATAATGCAATATCAGGGAAAATTATGATGCTTCTGACAAGGAACTTTGCCAATTTTAGTTTAACTCTAATTTAGGAAAGTCTGGACAGAATCAGCAAGAGAAACAACCTTAGAGGGTCACCTGGTGAAATTGGAGCCTGGTGTAAGGCTTTAGAATACTAAAGACAGCACAAGACCTGCTGCAGTTTTATGTCACCCAGGCCCACTGTGTACTTGACTGACCTACCTTTCCTTAGCTGTGGTAGAGTATGGACAGCTATGATAAAATTATTCCCACCCATAAAAATTGTATTGATTATCTAATTTAATCAATTATTATTATTTTTCTAAACCCCAATACCTAGGATTTAGGACCCACTAGGATATCTGTAGCATTAAAATTGAGCACAGTGTAATACTCTTATCATTAATGTGGAGTGGCTGCTTAACTGGTGTTCACACCTGCTTGCGCCACACCTCCTTCTGCTTCCATCTACATCCTCTCGAGATGTGTGACCCCTGGCCTCTCAATCACATACACACATTTCCATGGTGAAAGTCTTGCAGTCATACAACTGCTGTGGCTACTGATGATTTCTAATTTTACTGTTCATATTAAAGCTGTTATCTGGATCGGAGAACTCTGTTCTCCTCGATAAACTTTGGACAAAAAGTAATCCTCTGGTTGGTGAAAATTGCATTCTGTGGTATTTATTTAAGTTTACTATGTAGGCATTTAAGCAGAATATGCAATAAAACATGAGAAGTAATGTGATATTACTTGTATTCCCAATGGAAAGCGGTTGTGTACTGCTTAGCATTTCAGTTCCTATACAGCTGTATGTGGGAAAAGCCTTTGAAAATTCATGCAATTGTTTCCTGCCCCAGTTACGGGCATTTTCTAAGAAAGTAGATAATGCAAAAGTAAAGATTCATAATTGTGTTTCCGCAGGGCTCATCTTTCTCCTTGATCCCATTAAAGTCCAAAAACAAGCTTATTTATGACTGCTCCTATCAAGGAGAGCTACTATCTTGGCGTTGAAAAAGCAAGACAATGAAAAAAAAAAATGTTCCTGATTGACTTTTAAGGATGAGCCAGAAACATGCATACCCTTATCGTAATTATTAATTTTTTTCCTTTGTAATGAAGATATGTGAAAACCATGCCAGCAGTTTCAGGGTGTGTATTACTGACATTTAGCAAAGCCATATAGCTAAAAAACCACTATTGGAATACCATAAAATTTACCATAAATTTACCATCAAAAACTATAGTATTACTGTAGTAATTGTATGGTTTTTTTGGAACACACTATAGAGATTTTAGTGTTACTATTGAAATATTGTAGAAAAACCTATTGTAATACTATAGCTGGTGAAACGTACTATAGAACACTACAACCACACTTTAGAACACTATACAATTCTTATAGTATACTATAGTAACTCTTTAATTCATTTTCGTAAGGCATGGGCCAAATAAGGTTGAGTTTAGACACTTTAGGGTCAGTAATGACAATTTACTGCACATTACTGGCCCCATACTAGACCAAATGCGACCATCCAATGTGCATTTTGCTGCAAGTGGGCCAACTGTCACCAGCCATATTTAAGGTTTATTATTCCATTTGAATTCTGGACCTGGATTCTAACTCAACCCAAATGCAAGTCATCCCTGAGACATGCTCTCATTCAGGTTGATTTACTGGTGCAATGTAGCAGCCAGGATCGCTGTTATTCCATGGCTGGATTATTGTATTTTCATTTTCATTTTTGCTCAAACTAGTGCAGTACCTGTTCAGTTGTTGCTTGAGTGGTATTGGTGCCTGCGCCTTTCTCAATTTCTGGGGCACCGCTCAGCCAAAAAAACTTTAAACATGACACTGCTCTTCATTTGGCCCTCAGAAATACACCCACCAAGTTTGAAGTAAATCAGATGAACAGCTCTTGAGATATGCATAGGACACACATTCACACACACAAATTCCTTGCTTGCATGGTATGCTGATAAAACATATGAGGAAAATTATAATGCTGTTTTGGTGTCTCTTGTTAATTTTGAAGTTCACTTTATCATTTTGTTTCGCTCCCCTGTGGACCTCTGATAGACCTAGCATATTTAAATTGTGGAAAACATTTTATGTGCTCTTTGCAAAAAGATGAGAATTGTGCTGCTTGGATCATTTTTCTAGAAGATATCTGTGTGTTTTTGTCGGGTGGGAGGGTCTAATGTGACTCAAATTTGAGGGCTATGGTCTCCTGAATGGTTAATTTGATAAATCAAACCTTGTTTTAATACACTCTCATGTTGGTCTCCAAGGATAAAGAAAAACTAATATATAAATAATTAGATATTTAGGGAACAAGAATGCACAGTGCATGCTATGAATATGAAGTGATTATTTCAAAAGAATAACATTTCCACTCACAACATTTCAACTGGACTACTGGGCATTTTTTTGGCATGTTTATTGTTGCATATTAAAATTAGTGAATATGTTAAGGAAATAATGTGATTCAATATACAACCCCAATTCCGAAATAGTTGGGACAAAGTGTAAATTGTGAATAAAATCAAAACGCAATGACTTTGAAATCACACCAGCTAGTATTTTATTCACAATAGAAAAAAGATAACATAGCAAATATTGAAACTGAGAAATTTTACAATTTTATCCACAAAATGAGCTCATTTCAAATTTGATGGCTACTACAGGTCTCAAAAAAAGTTGGGACTGGGGCCTGTTTACCATGGTGTAGCATCCCCTCTTCTTTTTAACACAGAGTGGACGCGTCTGAGCATTGAGGAGACAAGTTTCTTGACTTTAGCCATTGGAATTTGATCCCACTCTTGCTTAATACAGGCTTCCAGCTGCTGAAGAGTTATGGGTGTCCTTTGACAGACTTTTCTTCAATTTTACACTAAATGTTCTCAATCGGTGAAAGATCAGGACTGCAGGCAGGCCAGTTCAGCACCCTATCTCTTCTACTACAAAGCCATGCTGTTGTAATAGCTGCAGTATGTGGTTTTGCATTGTCCTGCTGAAATACACAAGGCCTTCCTTGGAATAGATGTCGTCTGGAGGGGAGCATATGTTGCTCTAAAACCTTTCTATACCTTTCAGCATTCATGGTGCTTTTTAAAACATGCAAGTGTCTCACACCATATGCACTAATGCATCCCCATACCATCAGAGATGCTGGCTTTTGAACTGAACACTGATAACAGGAGGGTGGTCTTTCTCCTCTTTAGCCCGGAGGACACGACACCCATGATTTCCAACAAGAATGTCAAATTTGGACTCGTCTGACCACAGGACACTTTGCCACTTTGCTACAGTCTATTCTAAATGAGCCTTGGCCCACAGAACATGGCGGCGCTTCTGGATCATGCTCAACAATGGCTTCCTTTTTGCATGATAGAGTTTTAGGTGGCATCTGTGGATGGCCCGGCGGACTGTGTTTACTAACAGTGGTTTCTTGAAGTATTCCTGGGCCCATTTAGTAATGTTAATGACAGAATCATGCCGGTGAGTGACGCAGTGGTGTCTGAGGGCCGAAGATCACGGGCATCCAGTAAAGGTCTTCGGCCTTGTCCCTTACGTACAGAGATTTTTCCAGTTTCTCTGAGTCTTTTGATGATGTTATGCACTGTCAATGATAAGACCTTCAAAGCCTTTGCAATTTGACATTGAGGAACATTGTTTTTAAAGTATTCCACAATTTTTTTATGCAAGCCTTCACGGGTTGGAGAGCCTCTGGCCATCTTTACTTCTGAGAGACTCAGCCTTTCTAAGACATCCCTTTTATAGCCAATCATGTTACACATCTGATGCTAGTTAATGTAATTACTTGCTAAATGTTCTTTCAGCTGATTCTCTTATATATTAATTGCTTTTTTCCCTTCCCACGTGTCCATATAGCTCCGGTTGTCCTACCCTCCCTTTTTCCTTTTTTTTCCCCCTTGTCCTTTTGATTGGAGGTTAGAAACTTGTACAAACCACACATATACACACACACACACACACACACACACACACACACACACACACAGGTTTACCACCACATAACTTCTTCAGCTTCATCTCTGATTTATCTCTCTGTTAAATTTTTGTTGATTGGCCTGCCTCTTCTGTTCTTGTCTTTGTTTTGTTGTCAATGTTTTGTCTTATTTTGTCTAGCAATAAAAAAAAAAAAAAAGCTTTTTCTGCCCTTTTTTTTTTTTTTGCCTGTGTCCCAACTTTTTTGAGACCTCTTGCAGCCAGAAAATTTGAAATTAGCTCATTTTCTGGATAAAAATGTAAAATGTCTCGTTTCAACATTTGAAATGTTATCTATGTTCTATTGTAAATATCATGTTGGCTCATGTGATTTGAAAGTCATTGCATTTTGATTTTATTCAGAATTTACACTTCGTCCCAACTATTTTGGAATTGGGGTTGTATTTACTTCCATGAAAAGACCTCGTTATTAGTGTCCTTGTATTCCTACAAAGTGGGAGATGCTTACCTTGATAGCCTCAGAAGATCTCAATGCGTTAGAGTGGGACTGCTGTGGAAAATCCAATATTTGGAGTCTTACCCAAATTATAATGTCTTTTCTATTCCCAAACTGTTGACAAAAAGCAAACCGAATCCCTGCCAAGACATTGAGTGCATTTTCCTGCCAGGTATTCAATTTCAAGTTTGCCAATGTTGAAGGAAACTGGGGACAAAATACAATGTGATACAATTTAACAAGTTAGAGTTTGCAAATGGCCATAATTTTGAAACTCTGCACTTTTTTTGCGACACGGGGGGTTGACTGCTCGGTGGTTATAACTTGTCTAAGTGGAGCTCCAAACCATGAAGGGGTCTATTTAGATATGGGGCATGGGAATAAATGGATAAAAGCACTTAGCATTTGAAACAATTGGCATTGCCAGGAAAATGGCTGAATTTGACGCTTACTTCAGAAAAATATATATGTTGCCTTTGGTCATGGAGACATGCAGTACATGTTTCCGTTTTCTTAACCATGACTTCTGGTCAAGGAGGTGGGTGTGGCTGTGAAACTTCCAATTTCCTGTTAAAATGCATGTGCCTGAACATTTGGGTCATAGAAATAGACAGCGCTGCCAATATTGTCAGATAACATAGTGTGAATTAGTTTGTTTGACCTCAATCCACCTCTTTTTTTCCCTGAAATATCATAACCTACTGTGAATCCTGCCTATTATATTTCTAAAAATTATTTTTCAACAAAAGCAAATGTATTTTGGTAGATTATTTTTTATTTCTTATTTTTCATCTTCAAAAGCTTTGGAGCGAGTCGCCTGCTGGCTCTGTCCCCTGGCCTTTCTTTAAGCATCAAATTCCTGCTTTTAGAGATTAATTAACACTTGAATAAATAAATTATCTGGGACTTTGCTGTTATTCTACCTTTCAGTATTTTCGATTTTTGGCTCATTTCCACCCGAGATGTCTTTTTTGGACAGCATTAAAATGAACAAATGCAAATAAACAAAAAAAAAACTGGCAACACTGTAAAAAAAAGGACACATTATGTAACGCAGTTTTTACATGCGTTATTGTTGTATAAATAATTTCATCAAGCTTGCAAATGATCATGAGTTGACGCATGTGCTAACTCATGAGTAATATATTCATTAATGGTTATGTACGCATTGGCAAATCATATGAAACACTGCAGGTCCGACTAGTAGCAAATTTACAGCTTGACTGATTGCCAAAATTCACCAGCGAATCATGATTAATTGATTATTTCGAACTTCAGTACAGCGAATCCTTCCCTGCTGGTGGTAATACAACAACATATTCTACTAGGCTAAAACCTGGGATATCATGGAGAAACAACTTAAATACAGCTCAGAAGTAATGTTGCTTTGTTCCTTGTTTTTGGGCTGAATCATTATGAACAAGTAATGTTTTAAAGGATACCTGAAAAAAAAGTTATCATGCCACCTTCGGTGTTTATTGCTCTCTCATGGCCAGACAAGTGTAATTTTTTTTTTCTGGAATTTTAATTGTTTGACATTATACTTACAAACTAAAATATTTTTGACATTGTATTTACAAATTAAGATTTTTTTATGACCTTGGGAAAAAAAAATGAATCATTAGACTCTACTTATAGTTTTCAGTCACGTGACTGCTGCATTCTCCTGAAGGGCAAAACACCATTTTACGATAGCGGTTAAAGGAGCTGTGTCACGATGACTGCGCATGCACGCAAATTTGAATGAAGTAAATCCGCTCAACTGCAAGTCAAAATCTAGAAGGTATTTTTCCTCTATGATTATTGGCAATGGCAAAACAGCTTAGATTTTTTTTTACCCCTTGGCTACAGCTTATAATAGTGTTTGAATCCTTGAATTTCCATAGAAAACTCTTTAATATAAAAAGCATAATGCCAGCGTAACTAAAATATATAAATGCAATGCAAAACAATGATGGATTGGCAAGGATGGAATCATATCATGGCTTGAAGTCAGGCAGACTCACTTTCCTGGAATGCACGGTCTGAGTATGCCCTGTCATCGAGAAACAGCTCTTTTAATACATGACATTCCACAGAGCTGGTTCAGAAGCCTATCAGATTCTCATTTGTTTCAACCCATAGATATTTAGACAATATCATAAGAACAATATGGTAACAAACTCCAAGTTATAGCCACTAGCGATCAATGTACAACACCTGTCACAGTAGGTTATGGAGACTGGGGTTACACACACGCCCACCGTCCACGTCAAACCTCCAAGAAACAGCGATTCCCCTCCCCTTCTCTCCCTAATCCGGCAGTACCATGGACAGCGCCTGCCGGACAAACCTTGGTTCAGCCAATGAGAAGGGCTCTCCATCAGCATGCCTCAAAAGGCCTCACATCTGATTATATTCAGCATCAGGGGAGCTGCCTATGTAAGGCCGGAGAGGCAACATACGCGGACAAGTTGGCCAGGGGAGCTCCTTGCAAGTCCGCTACCAACCGCTGTTGTTCTTTGTCTGCTTCTCCTACTAGAGTCCGATGGCAAAGAGATGGAGTAACCAAAATTCGCACATCCTCCTCCAGAAAGCTTCGCTGTTACGGGTACTTACTGACCTAACTGCGCCTAATTCCCCCGAGTTTCTTATTGTTGAAGAATACCGTTTGCTTTGTGTTTATTCTCGGTTACCGCCCCGTGGGCTGGTCTCTCGCCAACTTGTTGCCTCGTCCATGCCTGTTTTTCCGGTGGTTCCCCACAAAGTCTATTTCATTCATTAAAAAACAGGGAGTCAAGTCCCCAACATTTCTCATGTTTGACTTAGCGATTTTCCCATTTATTATTGCTGGTTATTTGTGAATAATGTGTATTTTCCTTCCCCTTATATTGCTGGCAGAACAACTGCATACAAAAGTATTAGTACTGTATGAACAAGTTTTTTCGTTTATTGTGATTTAAAGTCTTTTTTTTATGGTGAATCAGCTTTGTTACTTTGTGCTTGACAAGTTTTCTTACTGCATTAGGGAATATTAAAGCAAATCATATCATCCTGTGTCATTTGCAGAAGAATTTTTGTCTTATTTTGAAATAAAATATAATAGAAATAAAATTTCATGTCGAAAAACAACTAAAATCCAGTCCTTGATGAGATTAACTTGGTCTATCTTAAGCTGTGCATATCTTGCATAGTTTCATTGCTGTGAATTGGCACACTAATTGTGTTTCTATATGATAAATTTATCTGAATTAACTCGGTACTTTTTCCTCTGTGTTTGTTTATGATGGTTGCAGGTAAACAGAGGGGAAACGTGGGCTTGTATTCCTCATGCTATTTCCCCACAGACTCTCCCTCTGGTATAAATCATACCTCTGTGATTATTGGTTTTTATTTCCAGAATCCTTCGGATTTGTTCCACCTCTGTATGCCAATTTGCTTGTTTTCCATTTGGACATCAAGATGCTATAATGAGGCCTTAAGGGTGAATTGCCTCATTGCAGCGTTTGGGAAAAAAATTCTTGCGCTGCAGGTCTTGAAACCCAGAACACTAATTAATTTCATTCGTAGCAATGCTATTCTACTGCCCATATTAACTTTTGTATAAACTGTATTACAGTCTGTGGTGTTGTGACATATTTTATGGCATCTTAGTTGTCTTACTCAATTGATTCGTAAATTGAAAATATATGTTAATTTTCTCCAAAGTGAAAATTTGATAATTAACCCATCAAAGGCTTCTTCTGACTTTGAATAACTAGGTGCATGATTAGATACATTTGATGCTATACAACCAATCAAATAGAAATATCATCAGTACCCATTAAAATGTGTAAGACTGTTATGCTGCAAAAAAAAATCTATGCACAAGTGTTTTAGTCTCACTCTGATTTAAAATCTTTTTTTCTCTCTCTCGACAGTGAATCAGCTTTAAATTACTTTGTGCTTGAAAAGTTTTTTTACTGCATTGGCAAATATGAAAGTAAATCATATCAACCCACGTTATTGGCTGATTTTTTTGTCTTGTTTTGCAAAAATATAATGGGCAAACTGTACATTTTCACGTCTAAAAATGACAAAAATCCAATCCTTGATGAGATTGACTTGGTCAGTCTGTAACTGTGCATATCTTGTGTAGTTTCATTGCTGAGAATAGGCACACTGAATGTGTTTCCATATGAAAACACATTCACATGGCAGTTTTTTCACCTCGCCCGCAACGAAAGTTGCGGAAGGGTGTATGTGGTTGTCGCATTTATTTATTTATTTGTGTGTGTGTGTGTGTGTGTGTGTGTGTCTGTTTGCACTCTCCAGGCCACAATTCTGGACGGATTCTCTTCAAATTTGGTAGGGACAATCCTTTGGTGGAAGGGAAGATATGATTCTATTTTCGTGAAGGTCGGGCGGGGTGATGTGGCCTTCCAGACACACCCTCTAGTTCCCTCTGTGATTGTTTGTGATGGTAGCAGGTAAACAGAGGGTGAAATGAGGGCTTGTATTTCTCACTATATTTCCTCACAGACTCCCCCTCAGGTATAAATCATAGCTCTATTATTATTGGTTTTAATTTCCAGAATTCCTCGGATTTGTTCCGCTTCTTCATGCCATTTTGCTTGTTTTCAATTTAGACATCAAGATGCTATAATGAGGCCTCGAGGGGGGCGAGATTTGGGGGGGAATTCTGCCCTGCTCTGCTCTTGAAACCCGAAACAGAAATTCATTTCCTGAGCAGCAATGCTATTCCACTGCTTGTATTAACTTCTGTCCACGTAAACAAGCTTTCTACCATCTGTTTCAAAAAATGCGTATATTTATAATAAAGCATTTTCCTTCTTGTGGTCACTTTTGTCTGTTGCCAAAGGTGGGAAATCCAGGGGTCAGACAGTAAGAGTCCTGCCATGTTTTTTAACCACCCTTGAATTCAAATGGATGACAAGATTTTTACCAACTGGCAGAAGAATTGTGACTTTGCAAATTAAAGTTGTTGGAACAAAATACTGGAGAGAATTTTTACTGTTTGAACCTGGATTTTTCTCCTCTGGGAATTGCTGATCTCATATTTCCTGCTCATATAGTTGTGTTGGAGAGGAAGGGTGAGATGGCAAAAAACAAAACAGAATGAGGTGTAAAAGCATGCGGGGAGTGGGGTTCATACCCCCCAATGGGAGTTTGGCTCAACATCACAACAGTGAAAGAAGGGGCTTGTTTTAATCAGGCTGATGGCTTTGCCAACCAAAAAAAGTAATCAACCATCCTGCTTTGCCTTTGTGCTTTTTGATAAAATATCTAGGATGGGATTACTTCCTCTCCACAGCTTAAAACCTGGGGGAGGATTTACGAGGTTGCGGTGGGCGGAGGGGTTTTTTTCCTTCCAGAGCTCCTGCATGCTAGGCTTCAGGGGACACTGGGGGGGTTTGGCAGCAGTGACTGAGTAGGGAAGTGGGAGATTAAATTACACCAGGAACTCTCCAGCACCACCAGCTCCCTGGCATAAGTGCTTTTCATGTATTTGGTTATGTACATTTGCAGATTACAATTCAAAAACGTGGACAGTTTCTACTGTGGATTAATTTGACATCTTTTGGCTTCACTTTAACCCTCTTTCTCTGTCCATCTCTCCATCTCTCCATTGCTTTTCATTTCCAGGCCACAACGCCAAAACCGTAGCAGGGACCTGAGTATTTCATTCTTGTTGTTTCATATGCCTGTGTCCTCCCACAGTTCAAAGACATCCATGACAGGCTCCTTGGAGACTCTAAATGGCCCATAGTGTGAGTAAATAGTGTGAGCCGGCTTGTGTACCTTGCAATGGATTGGCGAACCAACAAGTTTGTTTTCCTGCCTTTGGCATATTGGACGCTGGGATTGGCTGTGTATGCTGTATAGTGTGTGTGTGGGTCTGTGTGTGTATATATATATACATGTAGGCCTATATATTTAGTTATTTCATTTTTTTGCATGTAATATGCTGACTCATTTGAACTTAAAAGCCTGGCTGTCATGCAGTTTGTGCCATTGAGTCACAATCTGCCAGCACTGCTGAGTCCTGTTCCCAACACTGACTAAATTACTTTTCATTCCACAATCATCTCATACAGCTGCATTAATGTCTTTATTCCATTTTTTCTTTTTTTCTGGCCATTTTTTTTTTAAATGTATTATTCTACCATCAATATTAAAGCAAGACCCCTGGGATGCTAATTGGAGCACATTTACTTAAGAGGGATCCAGTCATTATGTTCAGCTGGGAGAGGAGGAGAGGTGCGGCTCAGTGCTGCTGCTTGTGAATGCCACTGCAGTCTTGGGAAATGTGCGCTAGTTTTTAGGCCACTCAGTCTGCCATCTGGCTCTGAGCCCAGCACAGATCTCTGATTCGTCTGAGACTGCCGCCCAACCCCCCATACCACACCACATCTGCCCTTGACCTTCCGTTCAGTAACCTATTTAAAGACATTATTCACATTTCTGTTGATGAAGGTTGGTGGTAAGATGACAGCATCTATGATCTCATAGATACACAAAAAAGAAGTTAAAAAGGAAGATGGGGAGGCAGAATGAAAACAACGGTCCTCTGTAAAATCAAGACCTCAGCTGTAAATATCAGGATTGTGCTATTTCCCAGAGTATTTGATCTAGGTCTCTGGGAATGGGAGGGGGGAAGTTAGAACTTGTGGCTCACTCGTTTCCATATGTCTTCTTACAAACCTGTGCATCCGTCAAAGCAAATGGAGTTGCGGGAGCTCTATTGGTTATCCTCTGCAGTGCTGTTGGCAGTTTGCCTGCATCGTGTAGATCCAGCAGGCCGCTGATGATGCGGGTGAAATGATGAATGAGGTTGGAATTGATTATCCGTCTCTTTGCCATCTTCCCTGTACCCGGGTTACTCTGGAAGGCATGGACAGAGAACAGCAGCCATTGAGGTGCATGCCGTTCCGTAATCGGAAAGTGCCATAGTGGTATGCCATATCCACGTGGAGTTTGTCAGACATTGACGGGCCATGTGATCAATGTCCCACAATTAACTGGACTTTCTTCTTTTTTTGATGTGTATTTTGGACTGGGCTGAACAGGATATTACTGAGGGTTACTCGTAAGGATACAGGGTATAATGGGTGTGAACAATAACAGGCATTCCTGCTATTGCTATTTTTTTTTTTTAGAAAAAAAACCCTATATGAATACAAGCTATGCTTTTCCCCGTCTAAATGTGCTGCCTTTATAAGACAGCTACATACTTCAAAAATTCCTGCTCTACTTTGTAGGGTTTTTGTTAAAACTTCCTTTTAAAAAGGAAATAATTGTGAATAAATAAAGGAAGTTTTTTCTTCAGAATTCCCTGTTTATACATTTTATGGCCATTGCAAGTGCTGCGTTTTTACTAAGGCATGGTAATGTTTATACTGATGACTTCTGCATGTGTTTTTTAGTTGTAATCTAATCATTGAAATGCCATGCATACTAGGCTGTCCACCGGTGCGTCGAAAAAAAAAAATGGTGCTTCTCAACCACTGAAACTGTCAGATTTAAAAAGCTCATACATTGAAAACACTGCGGGTGCTAAATGGGGCTTTGCACCTTGAGTTGCATTTTCTACTCCCCTAGTTTAAGTTTTATGTATCCTGTAGGTAAACGGCAAAATATTAGCCGAGACGCCGCAGAGGACAAGGCTTCCCATGGCTCTGAAACACAGCGCTGTCATTTCGGATCCATGGACAGCGCTGCTTGTTATGCGTTGTCAAATAGATTTGAACCTCGCGGCATGCAGTACATGATGCGATTTTAAAAAAATAATAAAATCAAACTGTTAAAACCGGGAACACCCAAGCAAGCCAACTTGCTAAAAAGTTTATAACTTCACCGTTGTGTTAAGTAGTGTCCTTAATGTTTGCCAGAAAAGCAGGTTAGAAGATGGATATCAGAACGTGGCTTAAGAAAAAACAAAACACCTCAGCCGATGCCAGTAGCCTTGGCTGCCGAACTGAATCAGCTAGCTACACTGGTTATGTTACCCTGGTGGATCACAACAAGCACAGCCAGTATGGGCTCACCGCCCACTCCAGCTCCGACTGCTCCTGTTGATCTTGTGACAGAGGAGCCAGCCCAGGTGCATCTACGATGCTGTAGGTAGTTATTTTGAGCAGTCATCTCTTGGTGGTTAGAATCATTCATATCGTTGATGAGCTAAAAATAACTCTGGATCCAGTATGCTGTCTAACGTCACTTGGCCGTGAGTCAGGCAATACGCGAGCTAGACTTTGTATTAAATAGTATTACGCAATGCAGCTAACCGTTCAACTAGCTACATTAGACATAACCAAGTTATTAATCTAACGTCCGTTATATCAGTGTTTTCCCCCAAACCAATTTCGATGACAACAGGGGTCTACCTTAAGGAATTTTGCATGGTAGTCAACAGGACAATCACCCTAGTAACCTTTGGTAGTCCTCCCAGTTTCCTTAAATTTGTCGCTTTACCATGTTCACTGTCATGTTTGCATCCCATCAGTTAACTGTTTACAGTTGTTCAATAAACTGACTTAAAGAAATTAGAACAATAAAAGTAGAATTTTATCTCAATAACTTTGGACTGTTTTACTCACAAACAGACAGTGTTTCTGATCATAAACTACTTAACAACTAACTAGGGTTTCCATCCAACTATTTAAGTACATGTAAGTCACTCTATTGTTATGTGTTACGGCTCTCAATAAATGCAGCGGGGAAAGGATCTCTCCATTCAAACAAAGAAATGCAATGTTTGCACGAAATTTAGGTGGACGAAAACATAAAATCACAACTGAATACCACAAGTGAAAACTCTGAGATTTATGGAGTAATTCCTGAGGATTTACATTTGAGTGGTCATCACAGAACAGTAGATCAGTGTTATGGCAACCTAAAGAAAATGCGGCTACGATATTTCAAAGTGTGGGACGCGGTGTGAAAGTCAGGCAGCTCAAGTAATGAGAAAGATAAATTTTCATGCTATGAGGCAGCGGACAGCATAATCAGCCAAAAACGCAAGGGCGAAAGAATTCCGTTTTCAGCCTCCACCAATAATGAATAAAATCAGTACTTTTTCAGCTTACCTTTATGTTTTGGTATCCAAAGAAAGATTTGGATGCGTAAAAACATCAAGCATCCAGTCAAAAAAATTTAGAGTTTAATTTCTCGTGCTCCTGTACGTGGTAGTCCATGTTACTGATGACACGCCGGGTTGCTAGCACACGCGTGGCATATGCATTCGCAATATTAATATTCGACACCAATATAATAAACCCCCTTCTCAATAAAACCCCCAGAATTTATTGGCACCGCCTTTTAGCATCTTACTGACAAACAAAAAGCCAAAAAAGTGGAGGCTGGAGACGGAATTCTTTCTACACAAGGGTTTGCTTCTTCGCGGCGGGGCGAGAAGCCACTTCCTTGTTATCTAGTGTTACGAATGCCTGTGCTGGGTGGCATGAAGGAATCATGTTCAAAGCAGAATAGCTACTGGTTTGCAGCCACTTCTGGTATTGCGTGCAGAAGTCCACTGGGGAAAAAATACTATGTTAACGAATGCATCAGTGATGCCGTCGGTGTAATTCTGTCTTCTCAGCGAAAACATATGGATCGATTGTTTGTAACTAACTAGTGAAGGCAAAATGGCAAAACATTTCACTTGCGTGTGCGTGAACCTCACTACATTGAGTTGCGTGTGAGGCTTTCCATATGCCTAAATCCATCGCAAACACTTCTCCAACTGCGTTCTGTCTTTAGTTTGTTGTTTTTAGCAGTCATCTCTTGGTGGTTAGAATCGTTCATAATTTCTATTATTTTGCATCTTGTTCTACGTTGCCCTACATTCCAAGTGCTCAGATTCCCTAAATAGTGCGAGGAGACTCCGGTATAATACTGGCTTCATCACTGTTGTGAAATAAATGTAGAATTTGATTATAGTTGTTGTTTTTTAGTCTTTCAGATGCTTTTACATGGTTAAATCAATTAATTTAAGCAATCCTACGACCAGAAAGATTTTAGGTGGCAACCGGACAATATGCCCCAAATATTTTTATTTCATTTTATTGCCATGATGCGCTAGTACATGGAAAAGGTGGGGAAGCGTTTACATAGTCAAAGCGCCACTATATCGCCACCTGCAGGCAGCATGGAAACACACAGAAATTAAAATAATTTTTTTCCCATAGAAACAGTGGTATAAAAAAAATAATAAATAGTGGTGCATCCGATTGTACTGGTGTTTTTTTTTTTTTTTGGTTTTGGTGAATGGATTTTTTTTTTTTTTTTTCCACCGCAACAGCCTAATGCATACTCTCAGCTGTTTGGAAAAAATACTGCTTCACGTGCACTCAGCTTGGTTTCTCAGAACAAATTCATGACTAATTCAGGACAGTGCATATGAAATGATGACACACTTGAACTCAGAAGCCTGGTTTAATTCATGTCAATGAGTCACAATCTGCCAGCTCTGCTGAACTCCAAAAAGCAGAGCGTTCTTCCTGACACAGACTAAATTACTCTTAATTTTGCAAACATCTTGCACAGCTGCTGTAAACTGGCTGTTCCCTCTATGTCTCATTACAGTGATAGATACTGTGGATAGATAGTGGAGTGGAAAGATAGTGGAGAATCTGACAAGATCTCGGTGAGGCCAATTGCCATACAAAGCTTGTCAGCTTCATTGTGGCAGGGGATATTGAAACAGGCTCTGTCCGTCCGTGTGTGTGTGTGTGTGTGTGTGTGTGTGTCCGTCCTGATCAGAAGTACACTTTGTTTCTGCAGCAGAACTCTGAAAGTATGAAAGTTATTGCCTTGAGACTTGGCATGCATATTCTCGAGGGGATGTAGTTGTGTCTTTTCATACTAGAGAGTTTGACAAATTTTATTTTTTTCCAGTTACCATGGAAACATATTGGGAGTGAGTGTCTCATGTAATGCAGAAAGGGCAGGCTATATTTCTGGAGCAGAACTCGGAAAGTATGAACTATATTGTATTGAAACTTGGCGTGCATGTTCTCCAGGGGATATAATTTTGCCTTTTGATACTATAAAATTTGACAAATTTTATTTTTTCCTATTATCATGGAAACCAATTGGGACTTTGTCTCTCACATAACTGGTAAGCAAAACTTGGAAAGTATCCAAAATATTGTCTTGAAACTTGGTATACATGTTCTCTAGGAGATGTAGTTGTAAGTAAGTAAAGTAAGTAAGTAAAAGTTTATTTGATATAGCACCTCTCATAGACAGAGTCACAAAGTGCTTTACAAAAAATAAAGTAAACAAAACATTAGAATAAAAACAAAGGAAAACCACAAGGCTAAACCCGCCCCCCGGCAACATTGCAATCAAAATTAGACAAATGCCTGTTTGAACAAGTGTGACTTTAGCTGGCTCTTGAAGGAGTCCACAGAGTTCGCATTTCTTAAATCTTGTGGAAGAGCGTGCCATAACTTAGGAGCCACTGTTTCAAAAGCGCGGTCACCCTTAGTTTTAAGTCTTGTGCGGGGGACAAACAATAAGCCCTGATCAGAGGACCGCAGAGCCCTACTGGGTACATATGGGTGGAGCAAGTCACAAATGTAAGCAGGCGCCTGACCATGTAGAGCTCTATAAGTAATAACCAGAACTTTGAATTGAATCCTGGAAGTGAGCGGAAGCCAGTGCAGAGAGGCTAAAATAGGAGTGATATGACATTGTCTCCTGGACCTGGTCAAGAGCCTGGCGGCAGCATTTTGAACTAATTGTAAATGATTTAGAGATGATTTGCTGATAAAGGTGAAGAGTGCGTTACAATAGTCCAGGCACGATGACACAAAGGCATGGATGATCATTTCAAGCTCGGCATATGAAACAATAGATCTGAGTTTTGCGATGTTCCTCAGGTGGAAGAAGCATGTACGGGACAGGGACCTAATGTGGTTGTCAAGGTGCATCTCCTGATCAAAAATAACACCAAGATTTCTCAAGCCAGAGCGCACATAGGGCTTTAGGGAACCCATACAATTAGTCACCATTGAAGCAGAATGATCATTGCCAATGATGAGAACCTCTTTTTTGTTGGTGTTAAGCTGGAGGAAATTATTGGCCATCCAATTGCTAATTGCAAACAAACAATCATGCAAGATGGTGAGTTTTTCCGCAGCCCTGTCAGGTTTAAAAGAAATGTACAGCTGAATATTGTCAGCATAGCAATGATATGAGACACCATTAAATTTATCAATAATAGCGCCGAGAGGAAGCATGTATAGGGCAAACAAAATTGGACCCAGGACAGAGCCTTGAGGTACCCCACAGGATAAGACAGCGGGCTCAGACGAATGAGGGCCAACAGCAACCGCGAAATGTCTGTCTGAGAGATAGGAAATAAACCAGTCAAGAGCGCTCCCAGAAGCACCAACCAAATCTCTGAGCCTGTCTATCAAAATTCGGTGATCAATGGTATCAAACGCTGCAGTAAGATCAAGCAGCACCAAGACAGTGCATTCACCAGCATCAGAGGACATCATAATGCTATTTGAGACTCTGAGGAGAGCTGTCTCAGTAGAGTGTTTCTGACGAAAACCAGACTGAAACTTATCCAGTATGTCATGGTTATTTAAGGCTACAGTAAGCTGATTTGCAACCACCTTTTCTAGGATTTTATAAATAAAAGGCAACTTGGAAATAGGCCTATAATGTTTGAAAAGTGAAGGGTCAAGGTTAGGTTTTTTAAGCAGGGGGTGAACGACTGCCTGTTTAAAATAAAAGGGAACATAACCAGTTTCCAGTGATCTATTTATAATAGATACCAGACATGGGGCCACAGAACTCAACACATCTTTTAGAAAGGATGTTGGTAGGATGTCTAGGGGACAAGAAGAAGTTTTCATGGAGCTCACAAGGTCAGTTAGGTCTTGCAAGGAGACAGAAGAAAATTTGCTCAAAATTGGCGGCCGGGATGGGCAGATAGGAACAGGGGAGGATGAGGGACTGAGGTTGGATCTAACTTGAGCGATCTTGTTCACAAGAAATGAAAGAAAATTACTGCAGTCCTTATTTGAGGAAATAGGCACAATAGGAGGAGTAGAATTTACAATATTATTGATGACATCAAATAGGACTTTTGGATTTCGCCTACTAGAGGAGATGAGTTTAGCGAAATAAGAAGCAAGTTGTACCTTTTGATGCAAGGGAATTTGACTACTTTTGATTTTCTTCTGGTTACCATGGAAACAAATTGGCTATTCAGTGGTGGGGAAGACAGATGACTTTGTCTTCTCGTTCATGTAGGATCAGCGTGATGACATTTGAAGTAATTTTAAAGAAAACATCTCTCAAACAATTTGTGGAGAATCTGAGGCTACCCCTGCCTCACCAAAACTTTAGATATTCTATGCTTTGCATATGTAATTTAGGTCATTTGCGTCACACCTGTTGCAACTTCATTTATTTATTATTTATTTGCAACAATATTGGTCTGAAAATGATGTGATATATGGCCTGAATGTTTTTTAAGTGACTATGTTGTTGAGTAACAACATAGAAAACTGGTAAATGAGTGCTAATTCCTGCTCTGACAGGACATGCTGTATTCCAACCATTCAATGCCAAGACCTCCGGACTTGACAGATAAAATACTGGTAAGCAAGTGTTTTCCTTTGAGTCGCATTTCAGTATGGGTCTTCTAATAGCAGGGTTAATTGTATCCCTATGATGTTCTGTCCTGTGTGTTAGAAGGTTAGAGAGAAGGTCTTGAGAGGGCTTTATGTGTCACAGAGCTTGGAAATCTGGAGACCGCTGGCTATGGCTTGGTGTCAGTGTGATGTGGTTGGGGGCAGGGGTATGGCAAGCCCTTTTAACATTTAATCAGTCAGTCTGACCAGTAATATTTTAGTTTTTTACAAGTGGAAATGACATTTGCACATGTCAAAGTGTAATTTTGATGAGTTGAAATATTAATAAAAGATATCTGTAAAACTATTTTGACTTGTTACAAATCTGTACATCTTTACAGATGTCAAAATCAAATTTTGTCTTGTCAAAATTAATTTACAGAAATCTTTAATTTAGTTAAAGGTATCAGCAATTACTTTTCCACTGGTAAGAACAAGGATTACAGAAATCTACAATTGAATTTCCAAATGTTGAGAAAGGATTGTAACTAGTGAAAATGTATTTTCCCTTTTCAGATGTAAACGATTATTGAGTGTTATGGACAAACCCAGAAAGTAACAAAAAGCAGATTTTGAGAATAGGACAGAAAACTGTATTCCTCTGGGATTAGGCGCTTGTCTGACAGCGTAACTGACTAGGCAGATATTTAGTCATTACTGGATGAGCAACATTTAGGGGGGACATTTTTTTCTTTCTTTTTTGTCAGTATCCATGGCAATATGATTTACTACATTTTTCCATCCAAAAATAAAAAAAATCTGTTATCAAAATGAAGGGCAAAACCCCAGCAATTATTTATATTAACCCTTTCATGCATAGAGGTCACTACAGTGTACAGCTGTTTAAAAGTGTTTTTTCTCTATATATGCCTGCAATTTTGGGTACTGCTGCATATTAGTAAAAAAATCCTGACTGAGTTTATCATAATTCATGCATGAGAGAGTTAATTTCTTTATTCAAAACATGTTCTCAAATACATGCTGTGACAATCTAAACCTATTAAATTCAAAACATAGTAGGGGCGCCCCGGTGGCTCATCGGCCTAAGCGCGCATACCATAAAGGCTGTGTCCCTCCCGCAGCGACCTGGGTTCGACTCCGGCTCAGGTCATTTGCCGCATGTCGTCCCCCATTCTTCTCCCCAACCTTCCTGTCTCTCTACACTGCACAACTGTCAAATAAAGGAATAATTCCCAAAAAAACAAATCGAAAAAAAAAAAATTCAAAACATCGTAGGTCAGTTAACAATTCTCAGCGGCAATTTCTTTTCCAAAGAAAGTTTTTTTTGATAAATGACAGCCAATTTTCATCGCTAGGTTTTGCCATCTCAAAAATAGAAAAAATCTTGTGAGATGAACTTGCTTAGTTTTTGCTTTGAAAACAATTGTAAATACCCATGACTTGCGAGGTTTTGCCATAGAAAAATATAAGCAACCAGGTATTATTTTACTTACTATATATGATGAGGCAAAGTCTAATTAGAACAAAAATGGTACTAACTCACTAACGACCAAAATCAGACTCACCAGGTTTTTCCATAACACTCAAGAATTGCATTCCCAATATGTCAGACATCACCAATCCTTTATGGATATGAACCCAAATTACCATATTAATATCGGATATGCAGCCCAAATTATCATATTAATTTTGGATGTGTATGTAGATCATTGAAGATAGTATCTAGACCCACATTTTTGACTAATGGACATTCCTTTTTTGATATCTAAAATTAGATTCTGACTAGTTAAAAAAGGAATTGTAGATAACTCAAATATAATTTTTACTATTACAAATATAATTTTCACTAATTTCAATTTTATTTCAGATATTAGAAATGCAATTGTAGATGTCTGAAAGTTAATTGTAGAAATCTGAAATTACATTCTTACTCATCACAATTCCCAACCGTCATATCAATTATTTCATTTTGACTTGACAGTTTAATTTTAGATATCCATAAGTCCATTTCTGATATCTGTAATGTACAAACAACTGTAGATATCCACCCATTTGTTGATATCTACAATAACATTTCCGCCAGGCAGAAATGAATTGTTGATATCAACAATTGATATTTCAACAAGTGAGAACTGAGTTGTAGATATCTGAAATTATAATTGCTGCTAGTCAAAATTACAGTACATTATGGATTGTTGGTTTGGAATTCAAACTAGTCAAGAAGCGATTGCTGATATCTACAGTTTTTATTGCAGCAACCGATTAATTGTATAAAGGGCTTGCCATGGTCGGATTACAAAGCCACTCTTGATCGAAGTCCACATTCATTTTGTTCATGAGATTTATTATTGGGTCTGTGTGAGAGGTTGTTACTTACTGGTACCACACACTGACAGGCTCCAGTGCATAGTTGATCAGAAATACTTAGATCTCTGTTCGAGTCGATGGCGACTTTAACATAAAAATTGGTAATTTCTTCCCTCAAGCAAATGTTTGCTTATCATTAGTTTTTTTTTTTCATTTTCTAGTTTTCTTCTCTCACTGTTAGCTGATTTGTGACGCTACTGAGCTCTTAGGACAATAGAGAAATGTTGTGGACCAATGAGGCGCTGCTTACCCCGCTTAGTGGACGACTCAGCAGCTGTATTGAAGAGACTTCTGCTTCAAATTATACTAGATGGTCTCACCCATAAACTGAACTTTTCTGTGCCGAAACATGAACTGAACTTTTCTGTGCCAAAATATTTTTTCTGTGAGTCCAAGGAAAGTAAATGGCTGACGTCATAGTGGCTTGGTCCATAGTTCTATTGCAGTCTATGTGAGGAGAACAGCTGGAAACTTGGCTCTGTATTTTATGCAAGTGGGGCCTAAGGTTTCTTCCATGACCCAAGCATACATACCAGCAGGTCCACCCTGCCTCTCCCCACCCCCCAACCCCAACCGCACCGCCCCGCCCTGCCTCCTTTTTTAACTGCAGCTGATAGCTGATTGGGCCCCTTGTTCTGGTGTGAGTTCCGGGTGCAGTTGGATGGAAGTTCAAGCAATGCCTTGCTGCCACCAGCCAGCCCTTATTTGTCTTTATAGAGAGCTAATCAGTTTGATTGTAGAAAAATATGGACCCTCCAGCAGATATCCGCTAAAACCTGAGCCCTCTTTTCTTGCCGCCAGGCTCAAGAACTGCTCTGAAATATCAATCAATGCAGAGTTGCACACCTTTATCATAGCTGAATCGCTTCACTTTGGATAAATCACGTCATTTTCCTGGAGCTCAAAGCATTTGAATGATGACAAAACTAATCTGTCTTCTTTCAAAATAAGAAATCAACTCATCCTCTGCTTGTTGAGCGAGTGGTCATAAATTCTGTCTGCAGTAGTTCTATATATAGATATATATATGTAGCAGACATTAATTTTTTGTTTGCTTTTAGTTCATAAAATAAAAATATATTCAGAATTCACTTTTCTCCCACTGTGAAATGACACTAACTGATTACCCCAGTGTCCTTATGAGAAATGAGCTGATCTTTGAAGGGATGGGTCAGACATGGACTCATTTCAATTTGAATTACTTCCTAAAGTCATCTCTCTGTACTGAGCAAACAATATATCCTAGTATTTCTGCAATGTCGGTCACTTTTGCTGGCTGACAGTATTGCTCGGCAGGTTTAATTTAAACTGGCTGTCTTAAAGTTTGTGCCATTAGTGGCTCTTGTTTTGTGTAGTTCAGTTATACCACAGGCTGTCATTAGGGGTGTTGTGCATTGCTGTACTATAAGGGTTATGAAATGAGCAGATGTTGCTGGAGCTATTTAAAATCCCGACCACAAAATAGCGTGCACCACTGGCGAACACAGCCACTGATCCTTATTACCAACCAATGAAGCGCACAGCAATACTACTCTGACTGGCAGCTTCATAAAATTGGGTCAGATAATGATCTGTAGCTCAGCCATCTGTCCATTTGACTTGGGAACCAATTTTTATGCTGAAATACATATGCTGATCCCATTCAATAACCTGAATTATAATATAATGTATTTGCTCATACTCCAATTAGCCATAACATTATGACCACTGACAGGTGACGTGAATAACATTCATGTCACGATTATCTCATTACAATGGCACCTGCCTGGGGATGGGATATATTATGCAGCTGGTGAAAATTTTTTTATGGTAGTTGATGTGTTGGAAGCAGGAAAAATGGGCAAGTGTAAGAATGTGAGCAACTTTAACATGGGCCAAATTGTGATGGCTAGAGGACAGGGTCAGAGTCTCCAAAACTGCAGCTCTTGTAGGGTGTTCTTGGTTTGCAAAGGTGAGTACCTACCGTAATTGGTCCAGTAAAGGAAAGCCAGTGAACCAATGACAGGGTTATGGGTGGCAATGGCTCATTGATGCTTGTGTGGTTCGATCCAGCAGGAATTGCTGAAAAATGTAATGCTGGTTCTGATGGTCAGGTTTCAGGACACACAGTGCATCACAGTTTGTTGCATATGGGGCTACGTAGCTGCAGAACGGTAAGGGTGCCCATGCAGACCGCTGTCCTCCATCGGAAGCATAAGAACAGGTCCACAGAGCAATGGTAGAAGGTGGCCTGGTCTGATGAAACACATTTTCTTTTACATCATGTGGACGGCCTGGTGCACGAGTGTAGCTTACTTGGGGAAGACTTGGCACCAGGAAGCACTGCGGGAGGAAGACAAGCCAGCAGAGGCAGTGTGATGCTTTGGGAAATTTTCTGCCAAGAAACCCTGGGTCCTGCCATTCACTTGATTGTTACTTTGACACATACCCATAGACTGTATAAAAAAATGGACACAGCACCTGGGTCTGAAAACTGAGGCCAATGCGGAAATCTCTAAAATTTGCATTCTTTTTAATGGCCAGCAGATGGCGACATCGGTGTTTGCAGAAAGAAGTTCAATCCTATAGAAGTCTATGAGAAAATGACCCTACTTTCCCACCTGATTTATCATTTCAATAATGATTTTCCACATTTTTTTATGGTATCTATCGCAAGTTTCAAGTCTCCTTCGATATATCATGATGTTCATTTTTGTAAATTATGGTCCCAAATAGATTAGAATAAAGGATAAAGCCAGAATATGCTTTAGGGGCGTGGCTATCCTCTGGTACACGCCTGATACGGTCAGATCCACCCCTCGCTGCTCCTTGGATATTCAGTTCACGCTCTTGTCCAATAGGAATTGCATCCGGTTTCAAAATGACAAAATGGTGCAGTTTAAATTGCCAAAATTGAGGCTTCCAAATTGGTATGCTGAAACCAATGGGTGACGTCACGGTTGCTTTGTTCATCTTTTTATACAGTCTATGCACACACCACCTACCAAAAAATTGCTACAGACCAAGTACACCCCTTCATGGAAACAGTATTCCTTAATGGCAGTTGCGTCTTTCAGCAGGATCATGCATAGTGCCACACTGTAAAAATGGTTCAGGAATGGTTTGAGGTACACAAATAAAAGTTCTAGGAGTTGACTTGGCCTTCCAATTTCCTAGATCTCAATCCAGTCGAGCATCTGTGAGATGTCCTGGACAAACAAGTCCAATCCATGGAAGCCCCACCTAACAACTTACAGGACATAAAGGATCTGCTGCTAACATCTTTGGGCGAGACACCACAGCACACCTTCAGATGTCTAGTGGAGTCCATGCCTCGATGAGGCAGGACTGTTTTGGTGGCAAAAGGGGGGCCTAGACAATATTAGGAAGGTAGTTATAATGTTTGGGCTGATCAGTGTATGTGTTACTGTCTTTTATCTTTTTGAATAATGTGCACCATGAAGAATGTGTTTACAGTGTGTGCATTGTGTTTTTGTGTGAGATGGGGCTGGAAGGTGAATGAGATTCTGTAAGACTGTCAGTATTTAACGTGCACCATTACAATTTGGTGAACTGACAAGCTTTATTTTTCTGTTAAAATGCGCTGAATATAATGTGTAAATTTTTGTACATGCATAATAGAAATGTTATCAACCGTCATCTGATTGGATAATTACTCATCATTAGATGATTGGGTGGCTTGAATCATTTTTTGAAAACGGACAATTTATTTATATCCAGACAGATTTATTACCATATCAGGAGAACTGCCACATGTACTCCTTTTCATTGACAGACTGTTTCAGCTCTTGAATACATGAAAATAATCATCACACAGCAAATTGGTATGGGAGATTACAGATTGAATTCACTGCGATCAATTCAAGACTTTACTGTTGGCTTTGCACCAAAGGGCATCAGACATTGCATTGTGCTGTATGTGAATGAATGTGCAGCTGGTCTGACCCATTTCACTGCTCAGTGCACAAATTACCCTGTCAGAAAGGACCCTGCAAAATATGGTTCTGCAGCTTTACTTCCAATAGAGACAGCTCTGTATATTTCTACTCAGTGATGGTAGCGTGAGATGATGAGCTCAGGAACAAGAATTATTTTCGGGGCCCCCAAGTCCACTCATTCACTAAATACATACCTGATCCAATCCCATTAGTTTCCGCACATTAATGCACACACTAACAACAATATACTGGCAGAATATAAAGGCATCACACTAGTTTGTGAATTAGGAAAGGCATAATGTGCAACACGTCTTTTATTTTGCTGCCTCTGCCTTATCTAAGATAAACAGACCAATCTAGTAGCTTCTCAAAATGTCGCACTACAGATTAGCTGGCCAGCCATCTAATAAAAACAAATATATGTTAGCAAATGTTGGTAATGTAATTAACATTTCTTATGAACCTTAACCCTATCTACACCGGGGGGCTTTTCATGCCCACACCAATTTTCACGTCGTACAATTTCTGAACGACTTGAGCTAGGACCACCAAACTTGGTGACTTTTCCTAAAACTTGTCTGCAAACAATTTTATACCAATAAGTCAAGTCCACCATCTTCGCCGTTTCCATGGCAAAGGTTTTCTAACAGGCATGTCTAACAAAAAATCGCCGATTTCGGTTTCATCCATGTAGTTTCCAGATTTTCTTTTTAACATATACTTATTCCATTATATTTACAATATCTTACGTAATTTAACGTCAGCTTTGTTAAGTAGAATTAGTTTATGCTAATTTGATTTTTTTTTTTTTTTGCCCACCACCACCCCCCCTCTTTAGAGGACAACTTTATTTTTAATTATAAGCATTATGCAAAAAAACCATCATGGTGAAACCTCTCTGAGGGAGGGCTATAACAAAACATAGCAAATTACACAAAAAAAGTAAATAATAATAAATAGTAAGTAATAATAATAAACAGTGAAAACAATAGACAAATAGCACAGTCAAATGGGGGGCTGATACAGATATGGACAGATATAGACAGAGTAAAGCATACAGCTACAAACAGAGAGGACAAAACAGACAGACAGACAGCAATAGACAAGACTTAAACCTAAGAAGCAATTGGACTAACATAACCAGACATGGACAGGACAGGACTTACAGACACAAACAGGGGATGAATAAAACAATCACCTATAGGTGAGAACAGTTATAGGGAAATTACAGGGAAAATTTATTGAAGTAATAACAGTATATACATATGATAAGTGTGCATATGAGTATCAGAGTGAAATGGATGTGAGTGAGTGAGGGTGATTGAGCGGGTTGGTCTGTAAGAGAATGGGATCAGATGACAGGCAGGTTTAAAGAAGTAATGAAAGCAGACCAAATGTTATCAGAGTGCGGGGGTTGAAGGTCATGTCATGTTATGTCCATGGATATGTATTCTTTGAGGAGGTTCAGCCATTGTGTAATACTAATTTTGTCTCTGGATTTCCAATTAAGGAGGATGGTTTTCTTGGTGATACTTAAGGCAATGAGGATTGGTTTGGTGTTTTGGATGGATGGGTTGATTGTAGAGAGGTCACCAAGTAAACACAGAGATGGGGATGGAGGAATGCTACAACTCATGATGAGTGATAGTCTGTGAGTGATTTCTGTCCAGAAACTGTGAACTGGGGGACAGAGCCATGTGGAGTGTAAATAGTTATCTTGGCTGTTTGTTGTGCATTGTGAACAAGTGTCTGAGTCTATGAATCCCATTTTAAACATTTTATGCTGAGTAATGTGTGCCCTGTGGATTACTTTATATTGTAAGAGTTGTAGATTAGTATTGTTAGTCATCGAGAAGGTGTTCTTGCAGATTTGAGTAGTCAGTGTCAGGAGAGATTGATTTAATCGTTTTCCCATTGGTTTATTGGGAGAGATACTGTTGTGTCTTTGGAGGAAATTAGTTTGTACAACTTAGAAAAGATTTTCTTGAAATGTGTTAGTTTATAAATTTTTTCCATCAGAGGAGAAGGAAGTAGGGTGTTATCAACAATGTTGATTTTAGAACTTAATACAGATTTCATTTGGAGGTATTGAATGTATTGTGTTTCACTGATACCATACTTCTGGACCAGGTTCTGAAAAGTAGTGAAAGTGTTGTTCTGGAAGACATGGTGAAGGTGTGTGATGCCTCTTTGTTTCCATGAACTGAATATAAATGGGGTTTGTTGAGTAAGAAGTCAGGGTTGTGCCACAGTGGCCACAATTTATGCTAATTTGATGACGTCATTGAATTTAACAGGCCAAATCCAAGATGGCGGACTATATCTTTGACTCATTGATTCCTTTTATTTTCTAATATGTGACCTGTCACGCAAAAAAAGGGTACTATCCAACCAAAACATGGATTTTGAGATTTTTACTTTAATTGACTAGCAATCAGTGATACTGAAGTGCAGAAGTGAGCTAATTTCACCAACAGCTGCTTCTTTTGATCTGAAATGAATTTGAATCTGACCTTTGAACTTTGCTTTTCTATTTAAGTGAATATCTCAAAACCTACTTCATGGAGGATAGTATCCTTTTTGCGTGACAGGTCACATATACTAAACACAAAGAAGTTGACGATAAGAACAGAGCAAGTTTTGCTAACGAAACCTGTAATCCTTTATACGTTTACTTTCATTTCTTTCTGACCTGAACTTCTAAGAAAAACATTCTGAGTAAATGAAAAACTATTTTCACGGAACATAAACAGAATTTCGTGTATTTTATGGCCTCTCGGAGCTGGTGCACTATGGGATAAAATAAGCAAAGCATTCTGGGTAATAAAAATCAAAACATGATGTCATAATGATGTCATAATAGGTCTTAATAATACCAAAATGATTGTAGTGATTTAGTTTTACGTGTACATCATCCCCTGGAAATTTGGTGGTCATACGCCATGTCGTTCACAAGTTATCAGGGGTAAAAAGCCCCCCCTGGCCCCAGGAAGCCCCAAAAAGCCCGGTCTAGATAGGGTTAACAGTGGTGATGTTATGATGCCAGCCACACAGTAATTAGTGTACAGATCACAGACCCAAAAATTCTGGTAGCTAGCTAGCTAGTTGGTTTCTATGAAGACCTAATATCCTAACATAGTTTCTACATCCAACACTGAGAATTTTATGAAGAAGAACCAAGATTTGATCTTTTCTCAAAGAGTTCCTTTTGTTTTCCCCAATCAAAATTTAAAATAAAATGCAGAACCAGAAATACTCGATACAATAAAGCACGGCTGCGAGTGTAGATTGGAAATCTGAAGCAACAAAAAATATGTCATTAGAGGCAAAAAGTAATTCTAGCGACCCTTTTTGGCATTTCAACCTGTTTCCGTGGAGGGGAACAAATGTAACTTTTTCCTCACAGATTCAGTGTCAACTTGAACTTTGTGCAAAAGCTGGGTGTTAGCTAGCTACAGTGCAGCTGAGGACTGTCTTGAGTAGGTAAAATGGTCGAGCTGATAACAGTATACCAGCGGCATCTAGGAAAGCAATGTCTGATGCTGGCAGACATGCTCTTGTCTGGGCAAGCAGTTAGCTAGTGAGCTAACGCAGCTTGCTACCTAGATAGCAACGGGGCTAGCTAGGGTAAACGGCAGCTCACCAATAGGCACTTACCATCAGTAACTTGTCAGCTGTTCTACTGCTGCATATCACAGGAAAAAAACAGTAAATAAGAATTAAGGCAGTTTTACCCTCATCTCCTCTTCCTCTCTACTTTATTTATTTATTTATTTATTTTTTTTTGCTCCCATTGTTGTGTTTGTTCTCTGATGTCTGCATTTTCATTTGAGTCATGTTCTGGGGCAGTTCAAGGCTTTATCAAAATCAGGGGTCACTTAGGGGCCACACTTTACACAGAGGGGCCAATGTGTCCAATATTTTTTTCAGAGAGTTTTATATACACCAACTATATTAATGTTTTACGCTTTGTGCTACACATAAAATTTCAAATAAGTACAAACCCATAGTCATATTTTATATTATTTCATTATTATTCATTATTTGGCATAAATATCATAGTATGATAGTTTCCTTATCGTGCAGCCCTACTATCAATGTCCTATTGCAATCCATATCAAAGAAGTTAAAGGCAGCATGCCATGAGAACTGGGGTTAATGCTATGTGTTTGATTCACTTGGAGGCTCTAACTGTCTGCACAATACTGCTGGTAGTTTAGTTTTTTGTTATTCAAGAGGTCTGGAGAGATAAAACATTTCTCATTTCAATGAGTGAAAAGAAATACATTAAAATAAAAAAAACAACAATATTTATGATAATGACATATGAAAGAAACTCCCAACATCATGTTAACACAAATGGTAATTAAACAGTCAATTAATGGAGCACATTCTGTAACACATTTTGCTTCACAAACAGTTGCACTCATCAGTCAAAGTACTGTGGATTTAAGGCTTAAAATGGCCCAAACGCAGTGGTATCTCCAGTTGCAGGGTGCAAAATGTAGTAAGAGTTTCTGTAAAAGTGAGAACCTCAGGAGCATCAGTAGAGTGTCCAGTTAGTGAACTGGATCACTGCCATTATTAAAGAAATGCAGAGGCCAGAGATCAGAAGGCAGTTTAGCCAGTATTGATTAATAGATTAATATGTTATTATACTGCTATCCACAAATGGTCCACAAGGTCCATATGATAAAGTACACAGTGCAGGGAAACTGTGATTTCTTTGGTAATAAAACTCAAAGAGGCATGAAACACCGAGTCAAGACCCCTTTATACAGACAAGGCCAAATGCATTTACTATATGTCACCATAATCAATACCAGAAAGAAAAGTAGCTTGATCTAATTTATTTATTTTTTGTTCTTAATGAAATTCTATGCTTACTTTTCGGCCTTGCTGTGGTTTTCTGCTTAAAAATCAAGGGTTTGTCACCATTAACCCCGCCCACTCCCATTTATTTTAACATTTTTTATTTGCAGCTCTGTTTGTCAGTGTGGATATAGTGGATGAAAAGACATTTCAAAGGCTAACTAGGCTTATAGAAGCAGCCCTGTCGACTTATTATTTCCCTTTGCAGAAGCTACACCCATCACTCTGTAATATTGTTTTAGCACAAAATAAACTGCTCAAAAAAAGTAAGGGAATGCTTAACCCTATCTAGACTGGGGGGGGGCTTTTTATGCCCACGCCAATTTTCACGTCTTATAATTTCTGAACGGCTTGAGCTAGGACCACCAAACTTGGCGACTTTTCCTAAAACTTGTCTGGGAACAACTTCATGCCAAAAAGTCAAGTCCACCATCTTCGCCATTTCCATGGCAACGGTTTTCGAACAGGTATCTGACAAAAAATGGCCAATTTCGGTTTCATCAATGTAGTTTCCAGATTTTCCTTTTAACGTATACTTATTCCATTATATTTACAATATCTTATGTAATCTAATGTCAGCTTTGTTAAGTAGAATTACTTAATGCTAATTTGATGACATCATTGAATTCAAAGGGCCAAAATCCAAGATGGCAGACTATGTCTTTGACTCAGGTACATTTTCCCTCAAATTTCTTTGATTCCTTTTATTTTCTATTATACTAAACACAAAGAAGTTGACGATAATAACAGAGCAAGTTTTGCTTACGCAAACCTGTAATCCTTTATAAGTTTACTTTCATTTCTTTCTGACCTGAACTTCTAAGAAAAACATTCTGAGCAAATGAAAAACTATTTTCACGGAACATAAATAGAATTTCTTGTTTTTTATGGCTTCTCGGAGCTGGTGCACTATGGGATAAAATAAGCAAAGCATTCTGGGTAATAAAAATTAAAACATGATGTCATAATGATGTCATAAGAGGTCATAATAATACCAAAATGATTGTAGTGATTTAGTTTTACGTGTACATCATTCCCTGCAAATTTGGTGGTCATACGCCGTGTCGTTTAGAAGTTACAGTTGAATATCATGTTATGAGCAGTTCAAGCCATTTTGCCATATCTATGACGTCACTTTGACGTTGTTGCTATTGCCTTTGGCAGCAGAAATCTTTGTAGACATAGAAGTGTTATAAGACACATAATGTATAAAAATTGTAAAGCATTCCCTAAATTTGCAATAAATTACAGTATTATGACAGTTTCGGGCAGCAAAATTAAAATCACCCTGAAAATGAAAGTAAAAAATTGAAATGACAGGCATATTCAACTGAAATTTTATCATATCAAATCAGCAGTGTGTATGGCCCTCACGTCCCGACAATGTTTGGGGATGCTCCCTATGAGTCGGCGTATGGTGTCCTAGGGGATCTTCCCCCAGACCTGAGGCCAGGCATTGTCCTGCACCAGGAGGAACCCAGGACCCACTGCACCAGCATAAGGTCTGACAATTGCTCAAAGAATTTTATCCTGGTACCTAACAGCAGTCACGGTACCGTCAGCTATATCATGGAGGTCTGTGCGAACCTCCAAGGATATGCCTCCCCAGACCAGCACTTACCAGCCGACAAATCAGTCATGCTGGATGATGTTATAGGCAGCATAACGTTTACCACAGCGTCTCCAGGCTCTTTCATGCCTGTTACATGTGCTCAGTGTGAAACTGCTCTCATCTGTGAAGAGAATGGGGCACCAATGGCAGACCTTCCAATTTTGGTGTTCTCTGGAGGAAGCCAGTCAAGCTTCACGGTGCTGGGCTGTGAGCACAGGTCCCATTAGAGGACATCAGGCCCTCATGCGAACTACATGGAGTCTGTTTCTGACAGTTTGGTCAGAAACATGCACACCTGTAGCCTGCTGGAGGTCATTTTGCAGCGCTCATCCTATTCCTTCTCAAACAAAGGAGCAGATACCGGTTCTGCTGCTGGGTTGATGCCCTTCTATCGCCCTGTCCAGCTCTTCTCATGAAACAGCTGATCTCCTGGTATCTCCTCCATGCTCTTGAGACTGTGCTGGGAGACACAGCAAACCTTCTTGCAACAGCACGTATGGATGTGCCACCCTGGTGGAGCTGGACTACCTGTGCAACCTGATTGGGCTGCAGGTACCGCCTCATGCTTCCAGCTGTGATAAGGACATTAGCAGAACACAAAACTAGAGAATAATTTGTCAGGAAGGATAAGGAGACAGCAAGTGTCTGTAGTCAACACATGCACAACCATTCCCTTTTTGGGGGTTGTCTTTTGCATCTCAGTTGCACCTGTTGTCAATTTCATTTGCACTCAAGCAGCTGAAATTGATTCACAATTACTTGTGCTTCCTGAATGGCCTGAATGGACATATTGATATCCCTGAAGCTTAACAGACCTGGTGTTATACTATGATGATTAAATATTCCCTGAATTTTTTGAGCAGTATATTTTTGATATCATTCTGGCCACCTGAGTGCATGGCATCCTGTGCTTCTTTGATGCTTATTGTAATGCAAGTAGTCTAATGCAAAAAAAAAACATCTTTTCTTGTTGAGCCTGTACATCAGGTGTTTATAATTGAAACCAATAAACACCAGATAGATAAAGAGCTACAGATGATGAAGTCTGCGGTGTGGATGGACTGTAGCTCCCGGGCTCACCCCCCCCCCCCCCCAGGACGTTGCCCTAGAGAACTGGAGGATGGGGCATATAAACAAGGTTGTAACAAAACAGGTAGTGTTGGCAGGGGAGCCTGTTGAATTATAGATATGCAGTAATTTTGTCATTTTATATTTTCAAGCTGGAAATCCTTATGAAAAGAGATTCTTTTCAGAAACGGAAACCCTTTTTCAGTTGTCACTCTGGCATAAAATACCAAACCTTGTGTGGTAATTATAAGTTGTATTTTTCTATGTTCTTCATAAAGAGCACGGGTCACTTCAGTTCCTTCAGTAATTGCATATTTACCAATAATTCATTCGTAGCCGTGGAGTGGTAATTTTAGCCCATAGTTGGACCCTCATTCATGTGGCATTCGCTATTCTGCCCTACAAAGCCTAAGTGCAGTAACTACGCATTGGGTAAAATTCGAGTTGAGCAGTTTTGGCCCTGAAAGTATTCGGAGGTTAGGATTGATTTAGATAGAAATTACGCCATAGCAAGTCAGTAAACCATAATCTATCATAGATGTGCTAACCATTTGTTTGTTGGGACAGCAAACAAACTCTGAAGCCATTTTTTACTGTTTAAATTATTTTGTAGTTACTGCACTTAGCCTTTGTAGGGCAGTATAATGCATTGACCTTTTGAAAGGGGATTCTTTGCAACTTATGGTGAGGCTCATAATGGTTTTGCTTTGACATGAATAATTATAGTACTTTTGAAGGCTTTTAGCGGGAATAACACATGATTCAGACTGGATTTGGGATCATTAATTACAGAAAAGCAAATGCCTCAATCAATTTACTGAAATTATCCAAAGTGCTCTGTCCCTCTCCCACACATTTCCCCTGCATCCCTCTCTCCCTCTATCTCTCTCTCTCGCTACCCCTCCCACTCTCCCTACCACTCCCTCCCTGCCTCTCTGTATGACTACCTCTCTATCTCACCACCCTCTTTCTGCTTCTCTTTTACCATCTCTCTTTTTCCATACTTCTGCATGTTTGAGTTACCTATTGTCTATTTGAGTTGGTGATCTCAATCACTTTGAACATCACACCCGCAGTGAATCCATTTCCTCAGCAAACAGACATATCTGATCCCTAACCTAAAAATCTGCCCTCTTTTAAAGAGTTTTGTGTAATTACATTATTTTCAACCTGATTATCAAAAAAAGTTTGTATGCTATTTAAAGTGCAAGTAAAAAAAGCAGTTTTGCAAATCATCATTGACCTCTATTAAATGGAAAAATAATACAAAGACAATATTATTGCCTTTGCGACCTTATTATTATTTTTTTTTAAATATGAACTCCTGCCAAACATGATTCCTGCAAAAAGTTCTGAGAAGTAGAGGCGAGGATGTGCTTACCACTGTGTTACATCACCTTTCCTTTTAACAAACTTAGTAAACATTTGGAAACTAAAGACAGCAGTTGTTCTAGTTTTGAAGGTGTTTTCATAATGTACCGCTTGCGTTCAAGGAAAGATTGTAAGCATGTCAGTTATGCCCCCACGCTTTCCGATAACAGAACCACACTGTTGTATCTGCAGAATGTGGCTTGGCCTTCTCTTGTTGAAATGATCAGGGATGTCCTTTAAAAAAAGCGTTGCCTAAGTTATCTATGCCATGAGGACTAACACATGCCCAAACCATATAATAATTTTGGCTTTTGAACCACTTGTTAGAAACATCCAAGATGGCCCTTTTCTTCTTTGGCTAGAGGAAAACAACATCTGTTTTACTTCAAACAGTTTGAAATATTGACTCTTCAGACCACTGCACACCTTACTCCTGTGCATCATTGTTTTTTAGAAAAGATTCAGCCCAGAAAAGATGGCAGCGTTTTTGGATGAAGTTAATATTTGCCTTCCTGGATGCATTGTACAGTCTTAACTTGCATTCATGGATGCAGTGACAAACAGGTTTAAAGGTTTTCCAAAGTATTCCCCAGCCCATCTGGATATATTCACTACAATATAGATACGTCAGTATAGATTTTCAACCTCATCCCTTTTCTGCACAGAGATTTCCTTGGATTCTATGAATAATATCAGACACTACAGGGTGATATCCCAGCAATGCTTGCAATGGCATATTGAGAAATATAGTTCTTAAACTGTTGGATTATCTTTTTGTTTTGTTTTGCTTTGCTTTTGGAGGAGTGTTGGAGGCATCAAATTCAGAATCAGCGCATTTCTCAGAAAAACAAATTTGAAAAGGTAAAACATCTTTTCTTATTCTGTTTTTTATTTCATGCAGATCACTGTGCAAACCATTGCTTTCTTTTTCATTTGCATTTCACTCACTGTCCCAATGTTTCAGGTAATTTGTTTGTTCTTTATTCAATTATAAGAATAAAAGAATTATTATATGAAATAAAAGGTCTGAAGATGTCATATTTTCAGCTGTCTTTGTTCACTGTCTTGCCATCTAAGATTGAGGAGATGCAGTAGCGCAGTGGTTAAGTGTGCTTGACTTGGGATCAAGAGGTCCTGAGTTTGAGTCCTTGCCATGGCCTTCGCAGTGTGTTCTCGGGCAAAACACTTCACTCTCACACTGCCTCACTCCACCCAGATGTACAAATGAGTACCAGCAAATTGTCAGGGAAATCTGACCCAGAGCTGAAGGAGTGCCTGCAATGGACTGGCATCCCATCCAGGGGAGTAGCAATACTCTTGTCGCTTCTTGCCACGGAAACTGGGGTTAAGCACCGGCCTGATGGGCCACAAGGCTCAGAACAGACTTACTCTCATCTAAGATAGAGGAAAAGAAGCCATCTGGAAGCTGCCATGCTTTCCGCCCACCAAAACCCCAACACAATTACTCCGTGCGCTACTATGTTAAAAGGACATCTTGTCTTACCAGGATATGTAATTTAGTGCAAGAGAATGGCCACATTCCTTCACTCTAGGAGGCCATTGTTCCCCGCATGGCTCCCTGCTGACTCTGCTGACATTACCAAAGGGATAAGACTATGATAACAGCGTGGATACAACAATGGTATTTTCTTCCTACACAAACGTAACCTCAGATCTAAAATATTTAGGGGATTGTGAAGCGAGTGGAAATTGGTGTTTGGCATTATAGAGCAGTCAGAAAGGTCAGAAAAGGCTGCTTGCACATACTGATTTGGTTGGTGAGTTTATTTCTACACCTGTTCTTCAGAATTGCTTGTATCTGGCCTATGACTTGTAATCCCCTCAGTCTAATCTGTTTCAACATCAAGCTGTTAATATCATTATTCATTATTATTTTTAACCTATTTTAGGTACCATTTTTCCTCATTCCTGTGCTGTCTTACCCTGTGTGTGTATAGCTGAGGCCTATCCCCATTTCATTCTTGTGCTATTTAATGTTTAAATTCATTTGACTGATTGAAATAAGAAGCTGCAGAACTATTTTTTCCCATGAGCAGGTTCATTCTACAGGGTTAAACTGACCGTGATGTTATGATGCAGTATGCATGAAAACTGGATCGCGGAGTTCAGAATGGCCTACCCCTTACCACTGGGATACAGATCACAGCCAAAAGTAACTAGAGCTGGACAGTTTTCTGACTGTAGCCAGCAGGGCTGGACTGGGACAAAATAACGGCCCTGGAATTTTCAGCCATGGCAGCCCACCCTGATCGTGACGAGATGGCCCCCCATACACGCGCACTACGCTGTTACCAAAAGTTAAAATTAAGTTCAGTCGTAGCCTACATGCCCTGGAACTCCACACAGAAAGGCCCTAGGCTGGATTTGAACCCACAACCTTCTTGCTGTGTGGTGGCAGTGCTAATCACTGCACCACCATGACAAAGAAGAAGTTGATATACACTTGTGCAGTGCTTTGTTGCCAACAGCTCCACAACCGGATCCAGCACCTTACCATCATCAGGAGGAACCACTTTGCAGTTTCAGCCCTTCTTCCTCAACTATTCCTCCGATGTGGTGCAGCCCCTCCATCTGTAGGTGGTATTGCGGTGCTGGTGTCAACTACTAACTCTCAAGCCAAGTCTGGTCATTCCTCTTCAGCCAGATCCAGTGTGATGCTTTTTCTACTGCTTCTTGCAGTTCGTTGATGAGTTTTTGATTTCCATTTTTGTACAGCAGAAGTGGTGGTGGAGAATGTTGACTAGCTTCCGTTCAATATATCCACGGGCACCAACAGTTAAACTGGAATTTGCGATGTAGGCGGGCCCTGTGGCTTTAGGGTTGACGCACATGTGTGCACACAGACAAAATCTGACATCTCATTAACCAAGTACAGGCATGACAACAGAAACGACAAATTGAAAACCAGATAAACTTGAACTACCCCAGCGATTCAACTTATCATGATTTCATTCATTTATTGAAGTGTCAAGATTAACTTGTCAACAAAGCTACCAAAACATGCGAGGTAATAAAAAAAAAAAAAAAAACGATTTAAAGAGAATGCCAGTGCATCAATGCACAGTATTCCTAGGGAAGCTGTCTGATTGCGCCTACCTTTTGAAAACATGTCAGCTTCCTCCTCTTTGCTTTACTCATTTCATTCATTTGGCCTATCCCTGAAACTTTGAAAAAGAAAGGACATATATTTATGCAACCTCCACCAGAGCTGCCAATTTTCGAGGCAAACTTCGCGTAAGATTGACAAAGATTGGCCAAAGCGGGCGTACTTTCAGGTGTGAGATACCTTGAAGTAAGCAGAATTTATTTTTCACTGACGTGACACAGGACATACTAAACCTATCTCACATCAAATACTAGAGAATTGGAAACCCTGAAATATGCACACATTTAATTAAGTGTTGTCTCTGAGAGGCCGGTCAAAAACCATTATCTTGCTCTTTTTCATTAATGACTTTATAGCTAGAAAAGGTAAAACTAGCCTGCATTACCTGTAGCCATAGTGTAATTTGACCCACTTCGATATTCTGCTCAAACCTGACAAGGTCAGCGATGCTTGCCAATTTGCCACACGAACTAACTAGCTTCATTTACCAATTACGATAATGGTTAACTTAAAATTATAACCGGAACATCGTTTAAACAGAATATCCACTCATTTTACATCCTGTTATCAAACATGCCAGTTTCTAACTTATTTCTCCCTGCCTTGCTATCCGCCTATTACTACCCACCTGCACTGTCTCCGGTGACGAGTAACTGGTCTGATATTATGACATAGGCCCCTTTACACCCGGTATTAAAATGCGTTTTTTGTGATCGGATTGCAATCGTATACCGCTTGACCACATGAAAGAACAGGTGTAAATGCACTCAAAACGCAGTCAGGACGGATTGTGATCCTATCTAACAAACCACTTCTGAAGGTGGTCAGGGGAGTATTCTGGCCACATTGAACACAAGTGTAAACACAAATTCGTCTCCAATCCGCATTCAACAACTCCGCGGGCGGAAATACGCACAGTTAAACTCAGTAGATAAGTCGAATTGGTATGTAAGACGCGGTATATTTTGTGCGGTCCCGTCGGTGAAAAGGGTTTCATATAAAAGATTGTGTTATAGTGGCAATTCATTAATAAAAATGCATAAACAAGTTGTTCCAAACTATTTCAATTTATTTTAAATCAGCAAAGTCCACGACGTGAAGTTATTGCTCTTTCTAGAAGTTTTTGTGATGTTGTGGTGGGCAAGAACTAGCCTCGTGCACATTGGTGTTGGGTGCTGCTACTGCTTCTGTACTGGATGTTGACAGACCACCACCAACAGTAGATCCTGCTACAAACATATCAGATATTTTGTCACATTTGGCTGCATCCGCCTGCAGACTCTTCTCTCCCGTAGCTTCTGAGCACCTCCCTTGCGCTTTAATCTACCCATTTTTGCTCGACACGACTTAATAAGCCCCTTCCTAATTACCCACAGGAGCTGGGTGACGTCACCGTGTCAAAGGTCATTTGTACATAGAGCCGACCCGAGCTGTATTGAACAGTGTAGGATACCAGATTGAAAGGACAGGTTTCTCGATATGTTGCTCAATTAGTACCTTCTCAATCAATCCATTTTATGCGGAAAAAAAAGGCCTACACAGGTGCAAATTTCTTGCATGTAGCTTGCGACAAACAAAGGCAAAGTGCTAATTGTTGTTATTGAAGTTCTATTGGATAAAATCGAAAATTCTTATGGAGTCTGATATTGTCTCTCAAATAGACACAAAGTGGAAATGACATTCAATAAAGAATTGGGTGTAATCAGAGTTATTTACGTTTTCATTGTTGCTATTAATTTATTTAATCTGTTGGGCTTTTAATTTGTGTTTAAAGAAAACAGCTGACGTTACAGTCCATTCCAGTAGACAAACGTAAGGGATGCTTTGTTTTTCCTTTGAAACCGCAATACAGAAAAAACCAGGAGAAGTTCACTTGATTCGAACAATGTTAAGTATCTAGCCTATTCTAAATAACAAAATAACTAATCAAAGAAATTACTGAAGAAATAAACTGGAGAAAGCGAATTCACATATGATGTCTCAAATCACAATTTACAAATTTCAAAGCTGCGTGAACATAAACGCCATTCACTCAACTCGGCCATTCAGCTTTCAGTTTTAATGCCCCAGCACTTAAACAATTAAATTGTGCTAAAAATGCTAAACATGCCCAGTGAATAATCCGCAACGTGAAGTTTAGTAGCCTATGATGTAATCCCATTCCACTAATCAACGAGATGAGCAAAAATGACACGTTTTATTGGGTTTGTTGGCTGTAGCTATATATATTTTTTTTCTTATGGATTAGGCTAGTCAGGCTGGCTTCGGTAGCAAGAGCATCAGCTATGGTTCTCGTTGTTTTGGGAGACACCGGCGGGCAAAGTTTGCGTTAAACCTGTAAGCTGCAGTAGGACTGCTCGCGATGCAATGGAAATGCACCTGTTAATACTGTTTCAAATTAACCAGCTTAAATAGCTCAGTTCGCTTTACCAGGAGCGGACAAATACAACACGATCTTAATGTTTGCCTACAAATCAATGGGATGGCTCAGAGATTTCATTGGGCCAGCCCTGTGTCAGTGTAGAAAATGAGCCAATGGGCTGCTTTCCGTGTCTTAAAGGCCGGCACTGTCGTTAAAAATTATCAATATTTTTACAATTATATAAACTATGATTGCATTGGCCCAAAATGCGCGTCGGCCCACCGGGCATTGCCCGGTACGCCAGATAACCGGTCCAGCCTTGGTAGGCAGAGCCATCTTCATATATATTGATACCTACAATGCAGTGCAGTTAAAGATAACCTTCCACCATGACCTTGGTGATCTTAATACCCTGGTGGTCATGTGACTATGTAATACACAATTAGGCATCTTCACGAACTACTACACTTTATACTATTATGGAGTCTAGCATATTCTATAAAGTACATACTAGCACAGTATGCAGTATGCAGTAAACACACCATTCCAGTCACAGCTGAATAGGATGATCTAGGCACTCAGCAGCACATCCCAGTTTTTGTCTCAGTGTGCCTTAAATAACGCACTGGTGCCAACCGGCAGTGGTCGGCAGCTTTTTCAGAGTAGCGCACAACTGGCTATTGCGCTACAGGGTTGCAAATTGGGAAGGGACTGCCGGGGAGGGAAAATAATAGTTGCCTTCTTCATTGCTCAAGCGCCTCCTGTAGGCTAGACGGGCACTCGTCAGGAAGATTCTAAGCCTGTTCATGTCCGGGTATCCTCCGCCCTAGCTCTGAACTTGCGAAGATTCAACTAATGAGTGTATAAGAAGTGGTGGCTGACAGGTGCGTGCTTCAGAGGAGAGCTGCGAACTGTCTACACTCTCCTGAATTGGTAGCAAGGGGTCACATACGAGCAAGCCTTGTACATAGTTCACCAATTGGGCATTCCAGATTCGGGTGGGATTGGAGATGCCAAATTAAAAAAATAAAAATAAAATAACGCACTAGTGGGTTACCAGTCCAGTGTCTGGTGCAACGTTGGTGTCACTCCTTAGCAAAACTCGTAGCCCGTGGGCGCAATAATTGATGCTTATCCATTACCAAAGGGAAGAAAAAAGAAAATCAAGTCACATTTACATGCATAACCAAACATTCCTCAATTGAGTTAAAATGCTACTTTTAGAATTAAGTTAAGCTATTAAAATGCCCCCTAATTATTTGCTTTAGAAATTACTTTAAAGTAAGTGTACTGAAGTTCAACTAAGCACATGATTCATGCTTTTAAATTCAGAGATTTTACATTACCTTATACAGTATTTGCTGTGGTTAGATGAGACCAAAGGTTTTGTCAGCTCCCAGTTGTTCTCCGAATAATTCATATTCAAATGCTGCTTCAACAGTGTGACTGTCTGTGTGTGAATGCATCATCTGATTTCACTCAGTTTGTTTGTTCTGATTATGCAGAATGGATACAATCTGCAAAATACTACAAAGTGCATCAACCTCTATTTCTAGTACAAAGGCAGCAGCTAAAAAGACTAGAGAGAGAGAGAAAGCATTTCAGCAGTCATTCTATTTTAGTAATAACAAATCTTAATTTCAATCAACACATGGCCACTCCGCCACTCTCTCAGACTAATGAAGGTATGGGAAATAGGAGAAAGTCCTTACCCAATTACCCCCCCAAACTGGAACAGCTAAAGTGGTTTTAATGTTAAATGCCCACCACTGAAATATAATGTCTTCTTTCAAGAAACCTAAGTTTTTTAAACAAGACTTCTATTGTGGATGGTCAGGTTAATTGCTGCATATGAATATTTTGCCTGACATTAAATAGTGTCAAGTTTAATGACAGAAATTTACGTTTGCTCACTGTTCAGATGAGAGCTTTTTCAGTACCTGTGGAATAAAGCTTGGGAGATCCACTTTTGCAGCCAGTTTCTGGCCCAGGTGCTGTGAACATTTTTAAGACAATCAAAACACACAAATGGCATTTACTGTTAATTTCAGGTCATATGTTGTTCTAAATTTGAGAATTTTCCTGGTTCAAGTGATTCAACTCCGAGCAGGGTTAAGACAACACCTAACTGAGGTCTTACATCGCTCTCCTGAGAATCTCTTCTTCCAACAAATATCACGATCATCTATCTCTTGTGATGGTATCTTAGCACTGATGTTATAATTTAAATAAATCTTGTTGTCTTTTAGTGATTGTCAGCGAACCAGTCGAGTTTTTTTGCTATGCTGTCTTTCTCAGGTCTTGCTTTGACTCACGCCCAGTTTATTCATTGCTGTTCATGATTGAGTTGACTAGTGCATTTACACAAATCATACAAACCCCAATTCCACTGAAGTTGGGACGTTGTGTAAATCGTGAATAAAAACAGAAAACAACTAGAATGTGTTTTTACTCGTAAAAACAGACGCCTCCCCCCCGCCCCCCTTCCCTGCCTAACTCACCGGACGGACAGATGGACAGACAGACAGGCAAATATGAAAAGGCACCACTGCAGGACCTGAGTAATAAGTATGCAAAGTTTTGCTGAGATCACGCAAACAGTTTTGGAGTTATGCTCCGGACAATAATTGATGACATCCGGACGGACAGACGGATGGACGGACAGAGAGGCACATGTCAAAAGGCACTACTTCAGGACCCGAGTAGTATGTATGCAAAGTTTCGTAAAGATCATGCAAAGGGTTTTGGAGTTACGCTCCGGAAACGAGGTGGGAACGCCGACACTAACGCGAACGGGAACCGAGCCTAAAACAATATTTCTCCCCTCGCCCTCCGGGGGGGGGAGACATAATGATTTGGAAGTCCTTTTCGACCCATATTCAATTGAGTACACTACAAAGACAAGATATTTAATGTTCAAACTGATAAACTTCATTGGTGTTTTTTTTTGAAATATTGACTCATTTCGAATTAAATGCCTGCAACACATTCCAAAAAAGCTGGGGCAGGGGCATGTTCACCACTGCGTTACATCACCTGTCCTTTTAACAACACTCTATAAGCATTTGGGAACTGAGGATACTAACTGTAGAAGCTTTGTAGGTGGAATTCTTTCCCATTCTTGCTTGATGTAGGACTTCAGTTGCTCAACTGTCCGGGGTCTCCGTTGTCGTATTTTGTGCTTCATAATGTACCACACATTTTCAATGGGAGACAGGTCTGGACTGCAGGCAGGCCAGTCTATTACCCACACTCTTTTACTACGATGCCACACTGTTGTAACACGTGCAGAATGTGACTTGGCATTGTTTTGCTGAAATATGCAGGGACATCCCTGAAAAAGCTTAGATGGCAGCATATTTTGCTTCAAAACCTGTATGTACCTTTCAGCATTAATGATGCCTTCACAGATGTGCAAGTTACCCATGCCATGGGCACTAACACATCCCCATACCATCACAGATGCTGGCTTTTGAACTTTGCGCTGATAACAATCTGGATGGTCCTTTTCCTCTTTAGACCGGAGGACACGACGTCCATGATTTCCAAAAACAATTTGAAATGTAGACTCGTCAGACTACAGCACACTTTTCCACTTTGTGTCAGTCCATCTCAGATGAGCTCGGGCCCAGAGAGGCCAGCGGCATTTCTGGGTGTTGTTGATATATGGCTTTCGGTTTGCATGGTAGAGTTTTAACTTGCACTTGTAGATGTAGCGACGAACTGTGTTAACTGGCAATGGTTTAACTGACAATGAGCCCACACGGTAATGTCCTGTGCAGAATGCTGTCGGTTTTTAATGCAGTGCCACCTGAGGGACCGATGGTCACAGGCATTCAGTGTTGGTTTTCGGCCTTGCCGCTTACGTGTAGAGATTGCTCCGGATTCTCTGAATCTTTTGATAATATTATGGACTGTAGATGATGAAATCCCTAAATTTCTTGCAATTCCACGTTGAGAAACATTATATTTAAACTGTTGGACTATTTGCTCACGCCCTTGTTCACAAAGTGGTGATCCTCGCCCCATCCTTGCTTGCGAACGACTGAGCCATTCAGGGATGCTCCTTTTATACCTTATCATGACACTCGCCTGTTTCCAGTTAACCTGTTCTCCTGTGGAATGTTCCAGACAGGTTTTTTTTTAAGCATTCCTTAACTTTCCCAGTCTTTTGTTGCCCCTGTCCCAGCTTTTTTGCAAAATGCTGCTGACATCAAATGAGTGGCTGAGAGCAAAAGTCTACTATCTGACTTTTCCCAACTTCTGAGAAAATAAGATTTGAAGTTTTGTTTAAACAGAAAAATCACTTTATTTTACACTTAACACTTTTCTGGAGTCCGTTATGATAATATGCATATTTTGTTTGTACAAAATAAAGTGATTTTTCAGTTCAAACAATACTATTTTCTTAGAACTTGGAAAACTCAGATAGTAGATTTTTGCTCTCAGCCACTCAAATTCAAAATGAGTGAATATTTCCAAAAAAATAAAGTTTATCAGTTTGAACATTAAATATCTTGTCTTTGTAGTGTACTCAATTGAATATAGGTCAAAACGGATTTGCAAATCATTGTATTCTGTTTTTATTCACGTTTACACAATGTCCCAACTTCATTTGAATTGAGGTTTCTATATTGTATAGATGTTCCCATGGCCTATATGCTCTTATCTCATCACTGGATATAAGTGTCTGTAGGGTGGGGCAGTGGAAAGAGCTGTCATCTCACAGCAAAAATGGTTGTGGGTTCAATCACGCCGTGGCCTTTCTGAGTGGAGTTCACATATTCCTCCTGTGTTTGCCTTGGTTTCCTCTGGGGACTAGATTTATCTTCCTGCTGTCAGAAGACATGCATGTCTGGCTAATCAGAGACTTTAAATTGCGACTTGATACGAGTGTTTGCGTGAGAGGAGCACATGCCTTGTGATAGACGAGTAAGCTGTCCAGGGCATGTTCCGGCCTTGTGCCCATTGGATACTTGGATGTACTTCAGCCCCCAAAACTCAAACTGGTGTCCAATAGGTGGGTTATATAGCGGGTGGATAGATGGATCCAAGCTTGTCTTTTAGACTGTTTGACTTTCCAAGCACTGCAAGGTATCTGTTGGCAACTCTCATTCAGGAATATGATCAGATGACATCTGTCATCGGTCTTGCGCAGAGATGAATATACACTCAGAATATCTCTAATGACTGACAAATTCCAAATGTTTCTTGACTCAAAAAGGAATTGAATGTCATGGGTCATTTCAGAACTGAATGTATAATTTAAATTTTTTTTTCTGTTTCAAAAAAATTTTAATAATGTAGAAATGTGACCTCTCTGAATTGCTCTCTTTCAGGGGCATAACTGGAAGCAGTATATGAGCCTGTGCAGTAGTTTAAAAGCTTCAAATGAAAATTCATGAGTCACATTTCAATGAACACTTGTATTCAATTGATAAACATTTTTTTATTCAATATTCCCATGCACCAGACTTTTGCTGGAAGTAGAGAAAATATCTCATTCAAACAAGCAAATATCCACTACATTGGTGTGTGAATAGATGGGTCGGATTACGAGACTTTTTATGACATATAGAGCTTTATTTTAACAATCTAATTGCATGGTCTGAAGCGTGTGGTGCAAGTCCATTTAGGGTGTATCCAAATCCATTTTCTCCAGTTTAACAGCGGGTTATCAGTGCGTAAAGGACGGCGCAAGGTTTAAAGGGGTCACGCTTAATTTCTTAATTAATCATAGACCTTTTTTTTGGTGTAACACTAAATAAACCAATCAGAGTGTCATTTTCCCATGCTCTTTAAAAGCCAGATGCCCTCGCACCTTTGTGAATTGCTATTCTAAGGCCAGATTTTCCTAATAGTGGGAAGAACACTGCTCTGCAGAGACGGATTAACTCGTGCACCAAGTGAGGGCACGTGAGCAAACCACTGCTGAAACCGGATCACTGTAATGTCCCAAATAGTCAGCTAATAAGAATGTGTTATCAAATATTTTTCAAAATGGTTTTAATCATATTCCGATGAAAAAAAGTCTTCATACTCTGTGAATCTACTTTGTGACCGTGCGAGTATATTAATTAACTTGTGTTTCCAATTTTTGAGTGAATGGAAATTGAAACAGTTTAGGCGTGCTATGCCATTATCTCCAAATAGCTATCCCTCCAGGAGGGATCATCAAGAAGACTGAATGAAAGGGAGATTTAGCTAGTATAAAGGAGCCATGGCTTTATGCTGAATAATTTTCAAATACTTAAATGTGTGATCTTGTGCGCTGAATAGGGAATCACCTGGATATTGATGGACTAGGTTCCCTCACGATTTAAATAAATGAGGCATTCAGTGATCGGGCATACAGTTGCACGGATGTGCAAAAGATTGCACTTGCCATTATGACATCCATTTTTTAAATATTTTGACTTGCACGATAATAATTCTTCACATTGAAATCTTTTTTTTTTAACTGTTTGCATGTCTGCGCGCTGCTGCTCATCCCCTGTGTGTGTAACAAGCTGAGGGATGGCCAGAAGTCTATTTCTCCTAGAAGTGAACAACGGTAACTTAGATTGTGTAGACGGCAATGGCGACCCGCAGCCAAGCATAACACATGATGTGACGTCTGATCATATGATCTGCGCGGTAAATTCATGAAATCCATCACTTTGTGCAGAGAAGCCCACCGTCAGAAAAATTTGTTAATTGTTGGAAATTCCAGACAGCTTCATGAACATAAAACACGCTGAATTGTGGGATATGAACTTATGCTGGTTGGCTTTAGGAAAAAATCCCATGATTCCACGGGCTTTATAGCAGGACTGGTTTAGCATTCGCTTTGCACTGTATGTGAGATAGAGGCCATAGTCAATCTTCATGAAGGCATGACAAAGACATGATAGAAATGATATGACATCAGTTTGAGCCACATTGACTCCATAATGTTGATAGCTTTATTAACTTTAAAGGCTGAGCCAAGATTTGTTTTTAGTTCATGAAAAGGTGTTCTTGTGTTCATTATCATTTGCAAATGAGATGAAAATTCTTGAGTTTAGTTCTTGCTGTGAGATAAAAGACTTTAATGAGCTTTAACCACATGCTGCCGAACACTGCTACCTCTAGCTCACTTTTCCCTATTTTGCTGTATAATCATGAGGTAAAAATATGAAAATGAAGAAAATTTACTGTTTAGAACAGGTACATTGAGGTAGCATTGTTATGAATATTAAATTATATCAATAGATAATGAAAAAATTCTAGAACCCCAATACAACCCCATTTCCAGAAATGTCGGGACACTGTGTAAAATGTAAATAAAAATAAAATGCAATGATTTACAAATCATTTAAACCCTATATTTAATTAATATAGTGCACATGCAACATATAAAATTTTGAAACTGAGAAATTAATTGTTTTTTCTGAAAAATATTTGCTCATTTTGAATTTTATGACAGCAACATGTTTCAAGAAAGTTGGGACAGGGGCTACAAAAGACTAAAAAAGTTGAATGATGCCAAAAAAATACACCTGGTGGAACATCTCACTGCAAATGAGGTTAATTGGCAACATGTCAATAACATGATTGGGTATAAAAAGGCCGCTGCACTGTTTTCATTTTAGGACTCTGCTGTAATAGCGAGAGGAATCGCACTGGCATTGTGAGAGAGGACAGTGGCACCAGTAACTCCGAATGAGGAAGCTCAAGATTAATAGGAATTCCAAGGTCTTCCAAGGCCATGTGGAGTCGTTAATCGGAAAAGCTGGATAGTCAGGGGAAGCTGCCACTGTGGCCAGGCGCTTGCTTTGGCCATCTTGGACGTCTTCCTGATTGTGAAGGGCGGCTCCTTGAGAGGACTCAGGCATGCCGATAAGCCACATGATACAAAATCTCTGCAATCAGAAAACGGAAATATGTAATGGGCATTTTTATGGAAGACGGATGGTTATGATTGGGTTAATGTAATAATGTAATTGCTTGCGCGTCCTCCATCTCGTGATTGAACTTTCGTTCACACTCTCGTTACACACTTGCATGGAAAATGACTCCAATAGCATAGGCTGACCTTGAGGATGAACCAAATCTGCCAACATGAGTTGAACTGTTCAAATATTGGAGGGTAATGGAAGTCTTGGGCTGGACGTTAAATCTTAGAATATTAAGTGGCTTTCCCCTGACATGTTCTGCTGGGAAAGACCTATACGCTGGAAAAGTGGTGACATCATTTTGAGGTCAATTTGCCGTAGCCATGGCAACTGGTTCACGGTCCTCCTGTCTATGTATGGAATTAAGCTTTATTTTCAGCGATCTTAAACCCAAAATATGCTCATTATAAAAGAGCAGGAGTCACTTCTCACTATATTTTTGATCGTCAAATATTTAGGTATTTCGTGCCGTGTGTTAAGTGTATGAGTGAATGTGTTGCTATGCTGCGAGCGTGAACCATTGTCAAGGAAGTGAGTGTTGACCCCAGGAAAAGTGACGTCACACTTTTTCAGCGTATTGTTAGCTTTGAACCACCATCACAATTACTTCAGGATTATTTATTCGTAGCATGGAAAAGTACATAATTTATTTAAACTCTGTTCCTCAATCAATTTACGTGTTCTAAAATCCTTTTTTCTCTCTCTCTCTTTTTTTTTTTTTACACAATCTCAGTTTGTCAGCAACCATTTGAGGCTGGTTGCTTATAGAACTGGTCTTGTTTTAGGTGTAATTGAGATTTTCCCACTGCTGTAAGTGGACCGGTCATAGTTCTTACCCAGCTCTAGACAATGGCATTTCCTTTCACTCACTGTCATATAATAATAATCAGAATATTACAGTATTTACATGTAGAGAATTAAAGGGCAAAGCAGAAGATATTTTCTGATTTTAAAATGTACATTGGCTATCATTCTGTCAAGGACTGGGCACATTAGACCTGTTAAAATTACCTAAGGAGATGTCAGATAAATATGAAAATGTTCTGTATATTTATGCCATTTCTTCACTTTTAGTGCATACTGCCTCCCTTTTGTTTGTGTTCCTTTAATTTTGTCACAGGAGAGGGGAATAAGAATTCCCCATTAAACTGTGTTAATGATAAAAAAAAAAAAAAAAAAATTTGGGAAATGTATGAAACCAATTGAATATCAGTTAGACAATTACAAAGCAATGTTTCTCACCGAAAGCTCTGGGTATGAACATACGATAATGGTTTTCAGAGTCATGCAGAAAAGGTCTGTGCTGTAAATATTCATGTAACTGTGATAGATTAATGGAACATCTGTTTGCTATTTGCTTGCTCCCTGCTGTGCTACATCTGCTAGTAACACAAACGGTGTATAAACTTTGGATGAACCCCAAAACAGCCTGGGTTTCTGCCCCACATCTACTCACTTCTTGATCAATTTCTTTTTTTACAGAAAACTGCGCAGCCAAACACATGTACGCATCTGCCTTTTAATGAAGCCATTTGAAAGGGGTTTGCTGTAACTTTAAATGACCTGGAGTAGTTTGCGTGAAGATGAAAAATCATCATGCTTATAATGCTGCCTGTAATAGCTAATGAGACTTCTTCATTATGAGAGTGTGAATATTTATTCTATTACCATAACTTAGCTGAAGGTTTTATTGAAGGCAACTTACAAGTGAAGCAGATGGCAGCGCCAATCAGGAACTATGTTAGACTAAAAGACCATACTCAAATACCCAATGGCTATGCTGACATTTCCAGGGCAACTCTAGAGCTTGAACCATCAACCTTCTGGTTCCCAGTAAAATGCAATAGCGATTAAAGGCTGCCCAATAGGCCAGTATTTCCCTACCCTCCCTCCATTTGGCAAACCTCGACTGATTTGTTCCTCATCAAACCTCGGATGTGTGACTGCGGAAGCCATTAGCCGGACTTTTTTTTTCTGGACAAACATGGCAGCGTCCAGTGGCAGCAACGTTGAGTTTGAAGTCAAATTGGTGAAAACATTGTGTGGCCTCGCGTTTTAAGACACAAAGAAGCGTCGCCAGACATAGATTTTGCGAAGGCCAGTTTTGCCTCCATTTTTAGGGGGCGATGTAGTGCGCGGATTTAGACAACTGCGTAAAAAGGTCTTCTGGCAAAGAAATGTCAGGCGGTCCAACATATCAACTTTCCGTCATACATCTGAGGCTTGATGAATATTAGCGGAATCTGCTGAGAAGTTCCGAGTGGCCCTCCCTAATGGGCTTGATTAGTTGCATCAGGTGTGCTTAACGTGGAACACAACAAATACTTAGACCTGGCTGGTAAGCCTCTGGGCAAGGGCATGACTGTTTAGTTAGAGCAAACCATTCTCCTTTCATTGCAGGAGTCTCTCATTGAGGGCCTGATTTACTAAGATCCCAAATGAAGAGCGCTAAATTGCTTGTGCACGCTTATAGATTGCGCGTGTTGTTGGTTTGCCTGTTGCGGGTGATCTACTGAGATTGCCTGCGCAAATCACAACAGGCGCAAAAGTGGTCGGGACTGCCCTATTTAAATGAGGATTTTGCGTGAGTTAATGGTTTTAGCCATGGAGAGTGTGAGAGAGGAGACAGACTGCATGGAAAATGCGAGAGAGCCGACTGGAGGTGCTAGTGTTGCCTGGAATCCATACATATCAAGTGCTGGTTGCTCCCAACGGTCACTCACTGATATGTCTGGCCTCAGTCGGTAGGCCAGCATTTGACTTTCAAATATTCGCACAAAATCCATGCGAGGTCTGTGATTGGCTCACAGTCGCAAGGGTGCCCCGCCTCTTTAGACATACTTTCAGCGGGTCCTGAATGATTTGATTCGAATGGGGAGAATTGAAGTGAACGTGAGCACAGATTTTCACCGATGATTTTGCCCCCATTGTCACAGAATTAAATACTGGACTTATTTTTCACAGGCCACATAGCTTCCAAATATTCTGGTGCTGCAATGGCATTTTTAAGACCAACAGATCAGGAGAAAATTAACTTTGTTCGAGACCTGTGTCTCTCTCAGCAGCGATCACGTAACATCTGGCAATAGACCCTTTTGGTTTAAGGACGTGAAAAAGCGAGATTTGTAGTGCGCATGCTTTTGCAGACTGTGGGGCAGAAGATGCACAAATCCTATTTAAAAGATGGGGAATTATAAGTTCTTTTGCTTTCCACACGGTAAAAGGCAGTTTACAGCATGGATTCGGACTGTAAACAGGAATATTTTTCGTTCGGGAACATTCTAGGGTGTGCAGCGTACATTTTGTGTCTGGATGGCGAGATTAAGAATTCTGTTTTCAACCTACTCCAAATATCGATTGATGTTTGGGTACTCAGAGAAACATTTGGGTATGAAAACACGTCAAGCGTATGTCCAGTTAAGGAAATGTAGAGTTTAGTTTCAAGTGCTGCTATTCATGTCAGCTGCATGTTGTTAACGGCGGCTGTCATGTCCCTGATGACACACTGGGTTGCTAGGGCAGGCGCAGCATATGCATTCGCGATATTAAATATTAATGTTAAATTCTAAACCTCCTTTCTCACTGATAAAACTCCACTAAAATATATTGGTGCCCCCCTTTTAAGATCGTTCTGGCAAATAAAAAGCCGGAAAAAAGTGGAGGCTGGATCCAAAATTCTTTTCCTCTGACAATATAGCTAGACTAAGCTCTATTAGTTTTCTCCTACAAACTGAAAGCATTGACTTCTTCAGCGCAACAAAGACTTGAGAGACTATGTCAGCGAGATACTGTCAAGGCAAGTCCTTGACATTGTTATTTTCAGCACAGATGAAAATCCGAAATCAAATGCGTAGTGTTCAGTCAAACAGTAATGATATGGCCTTGTATTTTACATGTGTACCTGCACACTTATCCATGATGATAGGCGATTAGGATCGTGTGCGCTTGCCGGTTGTTTTGAACAATGCAAATTCGTCGCAAGAACCCTGTAGCCATTAGCTGGGACCCAATCATAGGGGTGTTAATGACATTATTTCACGTCCGCAAAACTAACTGGCAAGCAAATGCCACTTTGTTGGCTATATATAGCAAGTAATTATGAAATCGAAATCACAAGGAAATCAGATTATTATTGCAAACAGCGAAATGAAAACCGCACCTACACTTAGCTCTGAGGGGCTAATTTCTGTAATGTGAGCCCCTCAGAACTTACCTAGACTGAAAACGTCGTATGGCACTAACATTCCCCCTTTGGCTTGATATTTTTTTTGCGTTTAACATCTAACTTACTTAAATTCATAGGCTATATAGCCTATATGATCGAACAAAGCCAGTCCCTTTTCAAAATGTGGATACAAAAACTGGACACTTCAAAACAAAACCACCTTGAAACAACAAAAGATTAAACAATTATTTGACGATTAGTTGGCCAACTTAAATAACTTATATTACCAACCAGTACCTTAACTATATTTCTCCGATCAGATCGCTCTTTCCTTTTAGCTTGCGTCGGTGTGAGATCCTTTCGTTTGTAGGGAAACACAGAGCGAAGCCAACATTATTTGGGTCAACGAAGTCGGGCCAGCTCTGACAAAATGAGTACTGCAGACTCTAGTGTGATCATTCGGGACAAAGTTCTTCCGATTTGTAGCTCGAATCCGCGCCTGTCGTTGTCTCTTGCCACGAGGAACACGAAAAAACCTTATGTCCCCGTCTTTATGATACCAGTTTATGCACCCCTCTACGCAATAAGTAGCCACTATATTTCCTTTTGCCCCACATCAGCTATAAAGGGCATGTGCGCGCGCGGACTTCCGGCCTTAAACCAAACTGGTCGATAGAGAAATACAGTATGGACTGCAGCAAACTACAAATTAAACTTTAAAACTGGAATAATGCTTGTGTTTACATGTTCAGTGATACTGTTATTGCCATCGATGTTTAATTGTTTTTAAAGGGAAAAGGAATATATTTGATCGCTATGATCTTGTACTGGATCGATGTCAGATATTAAACAAGCGGGGAAAAGCGGCAAAATAAGCATTGGCCATCCACGTTTAAAATGCTGAAGCGTTGTGCAAAAATAGGTTGCAATAATAGGAACAAGCTATCCATCTTCTCTTTTCCGAAGAAAGTAGACAGGCAAGGAATAAATTAGCAACTGTCGTATTACATACCAGCTTCATAGGCTTAACCTAGCTGCTGCAATCATGCCAAGTCAACTGAAAATTTTGAAGGCTTCCAATATGTTGTTTCATTTTTTTGTAGTTCCAAAACCAGTGATTTTGTCAGTACCCCAGAATACAACATTTTTTTTCACCCATCATAAAAACGATTTATCCAAAGGCAAAAATCATTAACACGATATGCCATATAACTGAGTTAACATAAACAGCAACTGTGATATCTATGTAATTGGGGAACTGAGGAGACCAATTTTTGAGAAACTTGTCACAAACGTTGTTCAAAGTCCGGTCAGAGCCATTTTCATCATCTGCTAAACAGAACAAAGTGAATACTTCCTTTGAGAATAATGGTATTGCTTAATAATAATAAAAAAGACTGAAGGTGTTGATGCCTTTCGGGTGCCTTCACATATGTGTAAGTTGCCCATGCCTTGGGCAGTGACAAATATGACCCTTAATGAAGGTTCTATAAAATTCTGTGTGGACATGTCAGAGTGCCCTAGCTGTGCATCTATGCTTGACATAAGCTATGTTTCCATCCACTTGTTAATCGAATTATCTGAAGTTCGTCAAAAATATTCATGCGAATAAAGGAGGTGAAAATGCATTTCCACCTAACAGCATTAAAGCGAATAAAAACTTGTGCGTAATGACGTCACTTGCTGCTATGCGATCAAATCGGTGTATCAGATAGATTTCTGACATTTGTTCAAGCCGTTTCCATTCATTTTTTGTGAATCGCAGAACCTTTTAGTGAACTGAAGTAGTGTGGTAGGCAAATAAAATTAATTAGTTCGCCATAATGGATCGCATCCAAACAAATGATGATAATTGCAAAGTTTACCAGTTGTATAGTGCTGTATTCAATTGAATATAGCTGTTAGCAACATGCAAACCATTATAACGTACAACAACGACGGCATCCAAACACCCCCCGCATTTTGTCAGTCGCAAAACGATATTTATGCCAATAACGTTTCCATCAGAAGTATCTATCGCGAACTTGTCAAAACCTTTTTCATCATCTGCTAAACAGAACAAGAAAATCCATTGAGATCAACTGTATAAACTTAATGTCGATATCTTGAAAAATCAATGAAGCAAAAATTTGTGTGGACATGTTTCCATAAAGCATTTTTTTTCCATCCATATGCCTTAATTCGCATAAGAAGGTGTGAATGGAAACATGGCTATTCTCCTAACAGCATTTACCCACCAGTGGCCACTTGGTTCACATAACGAGTTGATAAGCAGCATTTGAAGGACCGCTTGAATCGAGAACTGCAGTTGTTAGGCTTAGTGAAGCCCGGATCGCAATAACTGAAAGCATTGTTCATTTGCACACTGTTAGCACATGTGTGTGTGTGTGTGCATGGGGGGGGAGAAAATCATTTGTGATGTTTTATAAAGTTCATACAGCAGTAAGTCCGAAAATCCACGCAGTGCTGTATTTAACACAGTGCGCAATGTGTGTCTACATGAAGCACTGTCGGCATTATGCTCCGTTTGTGAAGTTTTGCCATTAGCAGTAATTATTGCCGTGAATAACTCGAACTCACAAGTTGTAAAGGGATCCACTGTAAGAGCTTTTTCTTCGTTAAAGTCTTGATCGCTTGCAGCAGCCATCGTGGTAATCCAATAGTGCTATAACTCGAAAACAAAGCTCTATCTCAAAAATCTGGCAAATTTAAATCCAAGAGATCATGGCATTTAACCTGTAGAGCCATATTCTACGACTTAATAGGACTTAATTTTGACCGGTGTAGCGGCTATCCCAGTAACAGACAGAATGACTGACACACAAACGTGTGCCTCGCTTGCGCATGCGCACCGAGGCATAATAATAATAATAATAATAATAATAATAATAATAAAATCTAAGCCAATGGCTAAACGTCCATTTGTTTCTTTTTCTAGTTACATAAGCAAGGGTATTTTTTTTTTCAGCATACCTATTGGAGGTAGTCCCAAAGTAGCCTCTTAGCCTCTTCCTTGGCTTCTTTGCCCGTCTTCCAGGCAGCTGAAAGACAACATCCTGCTTTAAGCCATGACTTCACGAGTGGTGTTGGGCTGAAATGGTCCAAAGGAGGCCTGTTAATGTCAAAAAAAAAAGAAGCGCAGTTAGGCTGCACTCCTTTAAACGATTTTGGGCCTTGCTGTCAATGTCATTGAGCGCAGAGAATCCCCTCTCGCACTCTGCTGAGGTGGGTAGAAAGTCTAGAAACGTTTTGCTTGCGATCACAAGTATCTTAAGACAGTGTCCCTCTGCTTTCCCCTGATGTTTCCAGTCCCGATACTCATCAACAGCCTACCAGTAAAGCTCTCCAAGCAGCTTGGCTAGGTTGTGAATCCCGCTCTCAAAATAAAACCAGTTCGCTACAATCAGCTGACCAGTATCGTGTGTCCAGTGGTTTTAGCATCTGCACAAGATCTGAGTTGGGCAGGCGGAAGGAGAAGTGTCATTGATAGCTCAGCATTAATGGTGATTTTACACAATTAATGAATTGAGCGGGCCCCGCCGGACATTAATTTTGTGTGGAACCAAGAGTGCCCTGACTAGAACTAAGGGGGCCGGGCACTACCGAGCCTCGTGGTAATTCGAACCATGACCATACTTAACAAAGAGACATGTGGGTCCCAAACATGACTGATTTTGTATTATCTAGTGGCATATATAATTAATGAGGCACAAAAACGTAATTTCAACATTTATTGATATTATAACAATATAAACTGCGCAAGCCGCATGCAGCTTGACGTTCGCTGCAGATGAGAGAGTGAAAACGCCCGTGGTCTGTCGCTGTCTGACTGAACAGGCTCATGGAAATTATATTTTACAATTCTTCATATTATAAACTAAAGAAATTTGTTTTGGCAAGTAGTTTGCTGCTTTCCAAGGCATGGTTTTGAGCTCAGATAGATTCCATAATCTGTTCGCATTCATATGCTGCGGGTGCGGTACGGTGTGTGCCGCGGTGTCAGACTGTTGGCTTGATAAAGTCAGCGATCGCTCAAGGTTTAAAGGCAAAGCTACAAAACGCATCCATTCACTGGGTGAGAGGTTTAAGATGGATTCTTCAGGAGATTTTTCTTTATTCAGTGAGAGCCCCATTTCACCAAAGCCAACTGCATCTCTGTCTGAAGCGTTTTTGCTTAAAGTATGAATCCAGTGTTCTTGTAGTTTTGAGCTTTCATCTTGAGTTTGGTCTGAGATTTTAAATGTTGACGCGAGCAGAAAAGATTTGTTCTCTCCGTTGCCTTTCGTTGTGCCTACGCCTCCTCCTCGCAACAATAACCGCAGCCATTTGTGCGCTCAGTTAAGACCTATATTGCATATTCATGAAGGAAAATGCGCTAAATGGGTTGCCGTGTTATTTTGCCCGTTTAACAGAGGCAATCCTCAGTGCGCCCAGTTAGTATATCAGCTTCGACGTGTGTTTGCGCGTGCTGTCAAGTTTGTGCACGTTTTCACGCACGCAAACCTTTAGTAAATCAGGCCCTGAGAGTTTATATCATTGGTGTTCAGGGATGTGTGGTCAGGGTAGGCAGTGACTTCTCCTTTTTTATCGCTTGATTTTGTCAACCTGTTTCCACGTACTATGCCTGATTGTCAATCAATCAATTTGACCTTTTTTTGGTCAATTAAGCCTGTAATGATTAAGAGGTGATAGTGACAAAAAGATTAATTTACCTTTATGCTTTGATTCGAGACTGCAAGGAAGTAAATCTTAATAATTAATTTGGAAAAAATCTCAACTCTCGGTAATTCCATATATTGTTTTGATCTTTTGTTTATCGGATTGTGAAAGAAGACTGAAAATAAACTCCCTATTTTTTAAAAATGGCATTAAAAATTACATGTTTAAGGGGGGAAATATTATCGTAAACATATTGACCACGCATTGAATGCCGCATAAGAAAGTTTTTAAAATTTTAAATGGCATTGCGTTAGCTTCCTCTAACAAATATGAACAAACTTGCTGTCTCGTGAGCATTTTAAGTTCGATGCACTGAGCAATAATGTTGTGGATGGAACTGGCACGCCATTCTGCCATTTAGTCTTGTAAATTAGTTAATCAATCCTCAAGTAACAGAGTTATCGTTTGTTTAACAGTGAGGATTCTGCCTACCCTAACTGACCTCCGATGTCACTGTTGGTGTTAATGTATTTTTTATTCCCTGTGCCACACAGGATATCTAACTGTCACCATCGAACCCCTCCCAGCCGTTGTCGTCGGAGACACCGTGACGCTGAAATGCAACTTCAAGACTGACGGCAGGCTGCGCGAGATCGTATGGTTTCGGGTGAGTGTGTATCATATGAATCCCTATTCAGAGCCCATTCTCCAGTACATGAATCAGAGCGTTCCTCAGTTAACAAACTTTGAAATTGCACTGGCCACTGTTCTGCCTACACTGGCACTTGTGTGCTTGTTCTTTGCCAGGTATGTTTTGAGTTTATTAGTCAATACAAGTGGCAGTGCAGCGTGCTGGCTTATAGGGCTGGTAACCTAAAGAGTCAGGTTACAGACATTACACTTGTGAGCCCAATTTTGTGGGCAGATTACTTCAGTGAATGCCTACATGCCGTGTAGATAGATATAAAAAGGCTGCAAAAAAAAAAAAAAAAAAAACTTTGCTTGTCAACCCTGTAGTCAATTTGGTGGCTGCGGCTAAATGTCTATAGCCTGGATCATCAACTGGCAGCCCGTGGGCCACATCCCGACCCGCCAAGGCTTTCCATCTGGCCCGCGGAACATTTAATTAATTAATTAATTCAGAAAATGTGAACTTAGAAGTATTTTTACATATGTACAGTAGCATTTCTACCTCTGATATAGATTGAAACAACCCCAAAAGCCACAGCAGATTAAAATAATTTTGTTTGGAAATATTTACTGACGTGTGTGTTGCATGTGCGTTCCTCCCATGGGACAGAAAGCCAGCTCGCACAGCGAGCCAGCTACGCTTGTCTCTTAATGCAAGAGGGGGGCAAACTCAAAGTTCTCCTTTAACATTTCATTTTATTTATTTATTTTCACTTATTTAACATACAAGTATTTTTCATGAGATAAAAGGCCTTCTCTCAATTCCAAGTTAACTAAATCCTAATGCTCTTGTGCAATAGGGCAGCTCTTTGAGTGGAAAGGGTCTACTATTTGCAGAAATACGGTCATTCAGTTTTCTACACCGATGAAAAACTACTGAATGGAATTACTGACATTTCACAAAAATCATTTAATTATCAGCAAAATGTTATGTTATCCAAAAACAGTTCTTTATGGACTGGCTTCCTCTGAGTATGTTCTCTTTTTATATTGAAATGGTGAACTCTAATCTCTACAAAGCACACCTGCTGCATTTACATTGTGACCTACCATGTACTTCTATCTAATGTTGCTGACCAGCTACAGCATAGCTTATATACCTGGTCCTAATAATTTTTTTTTGTTTGGTTTTTTTTTCCCTCCTTGCTGAAAGGAATGATCTCAGTTTGTCCAAGTGATGTATTCTCTGTTTTGGAACAACATCAAAACTTTGACTTTAGTAAATGGCACAGACATGTAGACATACAGGAACATCACCAGCAGTTCTGTACGCACCGCAGTACTTTGCAAGTTTGCTGTTAAGAGCTCAGATTACAGATAACGATCATCTTTCTTTGGTGCTAATGACATCACCCTAAATATGCTGCATGCCAGCCTGCAGGGAGAGGGTCTCTGCAGATTCTTCAGGACCTTCTCATATTTGGCTTGATGATGTCACTATCATGATTATACCATGATAAGCAAAGCTTTGGAAGGAGTGTTGTGATGAGACTGGAGCGCCATTCACCAGTCAATCAATCAATCAATCAATCAATCAATTTGCCGTAAGCACGATCACACGCGGTAAGATAAATATGATCTTGGCATGGATGACCGGCCCCTTATACACAAACAGCTTATCCAGGAGTTAACAATAGTGTCACTTTTATTTGTTTGCCCTGTCAGGGTGGGTGAGTCTGACTTGGGTGCCTATCAAGCTGTGCTTTCCTTTCTTCTGCCCTACCACCCCCCACCTGCCCCCAATCCTCCCAATGGGGTTGATGCTTTCATGGCAGTTCATGGTGTGTAGTCACAGTAGAAAATGTGAGGGAACAGAGGATACATTAGAGGACACCGCTCAATATTAGCTTTTTCATTAATGAGGCGATACTGTGCTGATCTGTCTGGAATGTAGTTAAAGATGCTTTTTTTTTTTTTTACAAGAAAGCAAACCATTACAAAGGTAAATAAGCAAAGTTGATTTCTTGAAATTAACTCGTGCAATCAAGATGGCTGATCTGTAATAATTTTCTCTATTTTTTCCTTTCTGAAAAAAAGTGTTAGAGAAGGGAAATTGCTTCTATTCATCCAGCCTCAACTGCTGATACTGAAACACTAGATACAGATGGCCTGTCTGGCAGATGTACCGATGGGCTGAAAACGTAGGCGTGCTATATGCAACATTAAATAAGAAATACTGCTTCATTGGCAGAGTTTTTCCTTGCTAAATCTTTTTTTACCGAGCAGGAAAAAATGAAAACTGGTAGTTGCTGCTTGTCACAAAATTTGGAGAACAATTGAGAGCCCTGTGAGCCATTCTCAGGCTTATGGTATATGGGTCACTCCATAATGAACTGTACAATTCACTGGGTTGTATAAGAATGGTCAATAAAATTTTTTCTAAGAGAATTACATGATTTGCATTGTTCATATTTATTCACTCCCAGATTGAAGATATATATATATATATATATATATAAAAAACAGAGTCATCGTTCCAACAACACAGCAGAAAAAGTGGTGTCCTGATGCCAGCCAAGGCATTGTGAAAGCCATATTTTGTTACAAAATTTGGCAGCCAACTTCATGAAATGCTCATGACATGTCTGTTGATACTTCGAAAGAAAGTGAAATGAAATATTGCAGAGAAATACCCATAATAACGGTTTCAATTGTCTGCACTAAATTATCGGGACTCGTCTCATCAGAAATGCAATTTGAAATGACCGTCAGTGGGTGTAACCAGTCGCATCCTCACGTATTACGTCCAGACCTGTGGATTAATTTGCATAATGTCTGCAAATGGCGTAAAGATGACCTCAGCAAACTGAGGTCCTCACTTCCTGCATCAAAATTTCACAAGGCGTCAGACAATCATATATACCATGCTTTAAAAAATAATGATTGAAAGAAGAAAATTTTTCCATGTCCTAATATGGTTTTACGACCATAACAACATAAATAAATATGCGTAGATCATGTACTGTGCATAGACTGTATTAAAAGATGGACGCAGCACCTGGGTCTAAAAAGTGAGGCCGATGCAGAAATCTCAAAAAATTTCATTATATTTAATGGCCAGCAGATGGCGACGTCGGTGGTTGCAGAAAGAAGTTCAATGCTACTGAAGTCGGAGAAAATGACCGTACTTTGCCAGCTGATTTATCATTTCATTTTTATTCTTTGAAATGCCTTCTTGTGGATAAAATAATATATTCCTTTGGTGATCTAGAGCAACAGATAACCAGTTACAAAATTTTAACAATGCTTTGCACTGAAGCCAGGTGAATGGAATACAAACATTGAGGACAATAGACATGAAAAACATTGACTGGCTGTAATTGTCCATAAATGTTACTGATAGACTGAGGCCATTTATCATACAAAAGAATTGACTTTGAAATGTATCTGATTTTCAGGAATTCAATATCTGTTTTGTGTCCTCGTTACACCCACAATGCCTGCCACCTTAGCACATTATGGGGTCACTGAAATGAAGTGATCACTCGGTTTATCTTCTTGCTTGCTTATTTGTGATGCCCATGGATGGGGTTTCACCACTGCAATGAAAAACTCTGGAAAAGGTGTATTTGAATTTTCATCACCATTGTAATACATTTGTACAGTTTAGTATGGAGTGACCCATATTGTCTACTTCCTGTGGGATGGTTGTTATTCCATTTGAGGAACACTCTGTAGTCTGTGTTTGAAGACAGAGTTCCTCTGTCCTTTCTTTACTCTGTCAGGTTTATTGATTAAGGCAACAGAGCTATTTATGCTGAACATATTGAATGAATAAATCAGTTAATCCCACATTTTGTTCCTTCCTGGATTTTGCCATTAGATGATTCTCCTGCCAAGATGTATTACTAATGACTATGTTCAAAGGTAAAAGAAACATGGGGTTGGAATTAAACTCTTTGACCCCCAGGCTTTACACCTGATGGTGTTTGTCTGAACATATTGTTTGAAAGCAGTGTGCATAATAAGGGATGCTGATTAATTTATTCAAGATACAGACAAGATCATTGACTTGCCAGAACCATCTGGTTTGGCCTGTCTTGACACCGATTAAATAAGAGACTTTTCTTTTTTTACTATCTTGTCTACAGGCTAAAAAGTTAGACGCGATATACAAACCTTGCTCCAAATTGAACTACAACCCCAATTCTGAAATAGTTGGGACAAAGTGTAAGTTGTGAATAAAATCAAAACGCAGTGACTTGCAAATCACCCCAGCCAGTATTTTATTCACAATAGAACAGAGATAACATAGTAAAATTTCTCAGTTTCAACATTTGCTATTTTATCCATAAAATGAATTCAATTTAAATTTGATTGCTGCTACAGGTCTCAAAAAAGTTGGGACAGGGGCCTGTTTACCATGGTGTAGCATCCCCTCTTCCTTTTAACACAGAGTGGAGGCGTCTATGCATTGAGGAGGCAAGTTTCTTGAGTTAAGCCATTGGTATTTGATCCCACTCTTGTTTAATACAGGCTTCCAGCTGCTGGAGAGTTATGGGTCTCCTTTGACGGACTTTTCGTTTAATTATGCGCCAAATGTTCTCAATCGGTGAAAGATCAGAACTGCAGGCAGGCCAGTTCAGCACATGGACTCTTCTACTACGAAGCCATGCTGTTGTAATAGCTGCAGTATGTAGTTTTGCATTGTCCTGCTAAAATACCCAAGGCCTTCCCTGAAATAGATTTCATCTGGAGGGGAGCATATGTTGCTCTAAAACCTTTACATACCTTTCAGCATTCATGGTGCTTTTTAAAACATGCAAGTGTCCCACACCATATGCACTAATGCATCCCCATACCATCAGAGATGCTGGCTTTTGAACTGAACGCTGATAACAGGAGGGGTGGTCTTTCTCCTCTCTAGCCCGGAGGACACAGCGCCCATGATTTCCAACAAGACTGTCAAATTTGGACTCGTCTGCCCATAAGACACTTTGCCACTTTGCTACAATCCATTTTAAATGAGTCTTGGCCCACAGAACACGGTGGCGCTTCTGGATCATGTTCAACAATTGCTTCCTTTTTGCATGATAGAGTTTTAGGTGGCATCTGTGGATGGCACGGCGGACTGTGTTTAGAGACAGTGGTTTCTTGAAGTATTCCTGGGCCCATTTAATAATGTCAATGACAGAATCATGCCGGTGACTGATGCAGTGGCGTCTGAGGGCCCGAAGATCACGGGCATCCAGTAAAGGTCTTCTGCCTTGTCCCTTAAGCACTGAGATTCTTCCAGTTTCTCTGAATCTTTTGATGATGTTATGCACTGTCGTTGTTGAGACCTTCAAAGCCTTTGCAATTTGAGGTTGAGGAACATTGTTTTTAAGGTATTCCACAATTTTTTTTACGCAAGCCTTTGCAGGTTGGAGAGCCTCTGGCCATCTTTACTTCTGAGAGACTCAGCCTCTCTAAGACATCCCTTTTATAGCTAATCATGTTACACACCTGATGCCAGTTAACTTAATTACCTGCAAAATGTTCTTTCAGCTGATTCTCTTATATATTAATTGCTTTTTCAGCCCTTTTTTTTACCTTTGTCCCAACTTTTCCAAGACCTGTTGCAGCCAGAAAATTTGAAATAAGCTCATTTTGTGGAAAAAAATGTAAAATGTCCAAACATTTCAAATGTTGAAACTATCTATGTTCTATTGTAAATAACATATTGGCTCATGTGATCTGAAAGTCATTGCATTTTGATTTTACTCACAATTTACACTTTGTCCCAACTATTTTGGAGTTGGGGTTGTACATTAACAGAGAGTAGAGCAGAACAGGAGCAGTCAATTTTATGTAAATTGGGCATTTTATATACCTTTATAAACCTTTGTTTGTCCCTTAGTTACTTGAAAGAAATCACAGGGGTATTTGTTGAACTCTCATCATTTTAAGGGGAAATTGCTGAACTTGCTCTTGAACCAACCAAAGTGCTCTAAACCTGAGGGGTGGCTGCTACCAATGTGCATTACAGGCTTTAACCTGATGCTCTTATCCAAGGTGCACTATATTAACAGAGTCTCCATTTTGCAAGAGCCGGGCAAAGTGAAGAATTTCAGGCAAATATTTCTCTGAAGGGATATTACAGCAGACCTGTACACAGGAACGCCCACACAATAGTCACCATACCTTTCTATGACTGCTTGCCGTTGCAATATTTCAAATTACAGTGTATCAGTGTTAAAACTGGCACAAGAAGGAAATATTAGACGGTGCCTTAAGTCTAGAGAATGTTGGTTCATGAAGCCTCAACATTGCATGACTGCTGTGACATTTCCCATACGGTAGATTTGATGTCAAATAACAGCACAATAAGAGTCTTTTTCAAGGACATTTCAAGGAAATATAAAGGGTATAACTACATTGCAATGGCGTACAGGCTCGTGCACAGGATTCTAGCAGGGCTGGTGCCCACATTCATAAAAAGTATTGTATGTATTTTTTTACTTGATTTAAAGAATTTGTGGGCTACTCTTCTACAAGTAGGCTATAATGTATAATATATGTACAACTGTGGTTGAACACACCCACATGACAATGTCAGTAACCCTCCACCCATGTTAACCAGCCCTTACTTCACCCTCACGTCCAGAATTTCAGTACCATTCATAAAGATGCACATGTTGCTTTCATGACTGCCTCTCTTGCATCTACATTTTTTCTCTTACTGCCTCTACAAAGCATAAATGATTCAGCAATAACATGTACAGTGGGGTGCAACAATTTGGGCACCCCTGGTTTAAATGTCTGTTACAGTTAATCTCCAAGTGATTGAAAGCAAACCTGAACACTAAATACTACAAAGTTAAACATGACACCTTTTCTGCAAATTTAAAAGCAAGGTTTCTTTTTATTTTAATTTTTCTGAGTTTTTAAATGATAAGAAAGGAAAAGGGCCCTGTGCAAAAGCTTGGGAACCCTTCTGGATTATTCTTTGTTACCTTTTAAGAAGATGATTACTAAGGCCCAGACCCAGGTGATTTACTCGTTAGGCCTTCAGTGAGTCAGGTGAATATAATTACAGGGTTGAACTATATATTCTGAAGTAACTCCATGCCTTCTATAGTATCCGACTGTGGTAGCTGTTGTGTCTGGTGTTAAAAACCATGTGTTCCTATAAACAGTTGTCCAAGGATGCCAAAATTAAGATAATTAACTTCCGCCAACAAGGAGAAGGCTACAAAAAACTCTCGCAACATTTCAAACTACCCATTTCTACGGTCAGAAACATTGTAAGAAAATGTAAAATAAATGGAACAATTGAAGTCAAGGCAAGATCTGAAAGACCAAGAAAAATTTCAGATAGCATTGCCCAAGATCTGGTGAGAAATGCGCAGAAGAACCCACACATCACTGAAAAAGAGCTGCAAAAAAGAGTAGCAGACACAGGTCTAGTTGTTCACAGGACTACAATACAGCATACCTTAAACAACAAAGATCTACATGGCAGAGTTGCAAGAAATAACCCTGTCCTATGACCTCAACACAAAATTAAGCATCTGAAATATGCAAAAGAAAACCTTGAGAAACCTCAAGCCTACTGGAGCTATGTGCTTTGGACTGACAAAACCAAAATTGAACTTTTTCAACTAAAGTATGTTTGGAGAAAAATGGGTGAAGCATTTGTAGAAAAGAACACGTCGAGGGTTTAGAGCACAATGGTGATATGTCCAGATTTTGTGATTTTGAGATTTTTACCCCCTGGCACAGCTGCGTTGATGATTCTTGGAACGCAATATCTATATGTTCATCTGCATTCATTTTTAATCAGAATTCACATTTTCATTTTGTGATATGTCCAACAAAATCTGCTTAAATGAATTAAACATTGATATTTTGATGAATAAACATGAATTGTATTACAGAATTGTCTGTCTTTCATTGCAAACAAATTTAACTTCAATCTATCCCCATTGTGTAATGTTACATCAAGTGCTAAAATTGTTGGAGCACAGAGGTGACGTGTCCATTCTTGGGAATTTTGGCCATGATGTCGCAGTACCACACCTATGAAAACTTATGCGTTCAATATACTTCTGAACCATCAGCAAAAGAGTGACTGATGTGAAAATGATATAAAATACCTGATTTAATAGAACACTTAAAAACCTAAAAATCCATTTTTCTCAAGACCTCTAAAATGGACATATCACCATTGTGCTCCAAACCCTCAACGTTGTCAACTGTTAACCATGGAGGTGCGTCCATTACGCTTTGGGTTTGTGAGGCAACTGGGGGCACAGGCAAGATTGTGCGGGTGGAGGGAAGAATGGATTCCACCAAATATCAAGACATTCTATTGGCTAATGTTCAAAGCTCAGTCCAGAAATTGAAGTTGAAGAGATGTTGGGTTTTCCAGCAAGACAATGACCCAAAACATACCTCAAAATCCACCATGAAGTACCTAGGAGAACTAGGAGGGACGTAAAGTTATGGCCTCAAAGGCTCTTGCCCATCGGTATCTATCCTGATTTTAATGTGCCTTGAATTAAACAATGATTAGGGTGCTGGAGGGCATAAAAGGGGCTCTTACAAGTTACAGCCAAGAAGGGCACTGTTGTCTATGAAGGCAAAAGGGCTGGTGCTCAAGCACCAGTAGAGCCCTTTGTGTGCACAACCCTGATGGGGTAGGTGCCCACACAGAAAGAACATACATTTGAGATACATTTAGAATATACCAGTGTTTTCCACAACGACTTTTAGCATGCAAGCGCGACAGGTTTGAAATTTTGCGCGACATGTTAAAAAAATAGGCGACATGTTTAAAATCATGAGCGACAGGTTACAAAATAATGATTTTAAATTGTTCATCAACACTGGCTCGCAAATTTTCACAGTCAAAACATACTAAAACCGTTATAGCATACAAAAATACATACAGTTAAGTTTCAGTCACGTTAGGTAAGGCAGAAGTGACAAAAGCTCAAAAGAAATCGAGAAAACAAATAGCTCAAATGCGCGTGTTTTATCTCGGGGCTCCAGTTCATGTTAGCGGACGTGTGGCCAACAAGATAGCCGGACACGTCGGGCACTGGAATGCTACTGTGCCGGTACTCCAAGCCGCATCGGGGTTCTTAAAGAGAAAAGAGACGGCCCCTTCGTAGCGTCGCATTCATGGTGAGTCATTCTGAGCGCTAGCGCAGTTAAATAGCTAGCTTGACTTACGCATGTGTATAGTGTACATGTAGGCTACTTTTAAAATTATATCGATCTGACTGTTCGTCAGATTTGACCCATAGAGCACCGTGATCCAGAGATCTACGAGTCCAATCCGTGCACGCATACAGTCGGCCTAACTCCCATATCGTATGCGTATAGTGTGCAGTCACTGCGGTGAATGGTGGCCTTTATTGATTCAGTTATTGTTCTGAAGTTCAACTTGATCAACAAACATAGAAAAAAACATAAGCAGCTCACTTTAACAAACACTTTCAAGCGAAATGACCAGCAATGTCCGGATCCTCCTGAACGTCCCGGTACATCTGGAACTGCCGGTGTTCTGTCAAATTTTGCTACCTATCAAAATTTGCTACCTTGCGGTTCTGCGCTTGCTCAAACCTAAAATCTCGGGCTGTTTCTTCACTCATATCTCAAGTATTTTCAAAAATCATAAAAACAGATTTTTTTTACAGTGCGCCTTTCAACCTAGAAGCGTAAATATATTTGCATGTACACGCTGGCTTTTCCTGTAAATGCAGAAATTAGATGATAATGGCGTATATTTGCATATGTCTTCAAACAAACTTATCCAACTCATTATAACATCTGCTTATGTTATAATAAGCTAACAAATAACAAAGCTACTACTGTAAACTGATTCATATTGCAATATTAAGGCGTAAATAAAGACTTTACAATCGCTTTGCATTACGGTAGCACAAATTGTCAGAACACCGGCACCGAGTCTATTTGAAGAGGCAAAGGGTGGATTTTTCGAAATCCTGGCTCAGTCGATATGCCTGGCTAGAATAGGAGGAGGGAGCTGGTAAGTTTTTTTTTTTTCTTCTTCCAATTATCACGATTAATAAAAAGATTAATATCATTGTGCCTATTGAGCTGATAAAGGCCAATGAATACTCTAAGAAAAACACCACCTCACCCTGTGAAAGAAGTAAGACGAGACATATAATCAAATTAGGTATTATTTATAAAGTTAGGAATAAACTAGTTGAAGTGGGGGCACCCCGGTGGCTCATCGGTCCAAGCGCACATACCATAAAGGCTGTGTCCTTCCCGCAGCGACCTGGGTTCGAATCCGGCTTGGGTCATTTGCTGCATGTCATCCCCCATTCTTCTCCCCAACTTTCCTGTCTCTCTACACTGTATAACTATCAAATAAAAAAGGAAAAATTCCCAAAAAAATAATCTTTAAAAAAAAAAACTAGTCTAAGTGAGAGAGAGAGAGAGAGAGAGAGAGGCGGAATTGTCTGAAAAGCAGGCTCTAATGGCTTTGCAGCTTCATATCCAAGCCGATATGTAAAATCTACTTATCCAAACTTGACCAAATATTAGCTGAATATTTTCAAGTCAGCAATACGCGTCAAATCTTTCACATTAATTTGAACGAGATCGGACCATGGGAATTAAGTGTGAGCTGCCCAACCTTCGAACGAAAAAATAATTAATGTAGCCTATCTCAACACTTACGCATGTTTGGGGTTACAGCACAGTTGACCAAAGGTACGTGAGACCGAAAGTGTCTACTTTAAACAAAAATAAAGTTATTAGATGCGCCATTTATCATTTCAATTTTCAAATTCGAATGGATATGAGGTAATATTTCAACACTTTGCCGCATACATTACCTCGCCCCATTATCTTAGCGAGCTGCTGGAAGCAAAAATTTCATGAAAGTTATGCCTTTCGTTTTTATGCAGACCTTCGGTCTCGCGGACCTTCGGTCAACTGGGCTGACCCCGCACTCGGCCATGCAGGAAGATTTTAAATTGAATATGCAAACAAATGATAAAAGATTACATGAGCGGGGTTTTGTATTTTTTAAGCACACATATTGCCCAGAAAAAAAAGAAATGACTAATATTTTTAATAGTAATTAACTTTCACTTATGACTTCGGGGGAAATTATGAACAAACTTTTCTCAAGTTATTTTTTTTTATTATTTTTTATAACCTTCAATATGTATATTTGTATTGATCTTGATTCTTGATTGTTTCAAAAATTCTACTAGGAAGAAGGAACTACTGGGAAATCTATTACACAGCCCTGCATGAAATTTGCTGAGTAAGAGCTGATACCTGATTTTAAGTAATTTTGGGGCGCTGAATCCAAATATCACATGAGTTTTTGGCTATCACATCAGGTTTTGTCACAAATCACTGCCCTTGGTATAACTGTTGGTGCCTACAGAGAGACTGCCCCGAACGAAATTATTCCCGTAAATCAAAGAGAAGAAAATCTAATCCTTAGGTAAGCTGCATTTTGTTTTATTACATCTTGCAGAATGCTTAAAATCTGTCATTTTGCTTTCATTTATCATTGTGTAGTCTTAGATAGATCATTACGAAAAAAAGAATTCGCGATTTGTCAAAAAACCTGACGTGATACATAAATTTTTAGGGCAAATCTGAAATCAGCACCTTCGAATTATATAAAATCTACACAGTTTATCAAATCTGCGGAGAAAAAGTTTCAAAATGCAGGGCTGTGTTGTAAGTCTATCTCTGATCATTTATTGAAGAATCTGTTTGTTATTGTCAAGGTGTGAATCACTCATTCACATTAAATTTGATCACTCAGAAAGAAAGCAATTCATTGCATCACATTTTAATGAGGAAAAATGCATTAATTTGTTAAATTATTTCCTCAAATCTTGATTCTAAATCCAACATATTATGTTTAAAAATAGGTCTAGATTGCGCCAGAGAGCATCTAGAAACCTTAAAGCTTCCAGGGCCCTTAAGCGGGTCCTGGACCCTGGCCGCAAGGACTTTGCGCTTCGCGCTCATGATGTCAACTTTTCATCAGCTTACATGTTTAAATTTTCAACTGTAGAAAACCCTGGAATATACACTTCAAAAATGCATTTTAAAATGCATTGCAAATATGCAAAAATGGCCGCTTCTTATATTTTAATAAATATATGTTAAATATATTATCAATTCATTAAAGATTGCATTGGCATATGTTTTGATAAAATGCATTTTGGGTTACAACCTCTTTGGTTGGAGAACATTTCTAGAAGCAGAAATACAGTTTTGCATGGCTTCAAATGCTTCCTTTAAATGTATTTTAAATGCATTGTGGCCAAAATGAATGTATTTTAAATGTATTTCCTCTCCATATGGGTTTAATGTGTGAGTTGGTCAGGGCACATAAGTAATGCGGGCACGCGTAGCGCGAGCTGGAAATTTTTTGCAATAATCTGAATGCAAATACTGCTTTTTTCCGTAAACAGAGATTATGCTTAGAAGTCTTTTTTTTGTTTTATAAGTTGCTAAGTGAGGTTCCTCCATAATTTTCAAAGATAGATGACAAGTTCAACAACTTGTTTTCCTATTTTGAATACAAAAACTTCAAACTTGATTTTTGAATACGAGTTGACAACTGTTATTTATAATGAAACTTAACAATATCAAACAATTGAAATACTCTTCCAAATTTACAAGTCACTTAATTACATGATGGTATATTGTATTATTAATGAACGTTATAATCATTATACATTTAATAATTTATTAGATACCTATAGCTGACAAGCTAGTCGTTTAAGTTACTTTCTGATGCCAGGCACACAATTAATGGCTATACAAAACAGACTTGTAAATGCTTTGTAAATGTTTCTGTATAGCCTAAACATCCCACATCGTTGCACATAAGTTAGATAAGTTTCAACACTAGGATTTTTTTGAGAGGAACCATTATTTGGCATTTTCCAACCATCCAAACTGAATTGCTTCAAGCAAAAAAACTCACATTTTTCATTAATAAAAGCATTTTTGCAGCTTAGATCTTAAATCTCCAATTCACAGTCCATTTGAGCTTCAGACAAAAATGGGTACTTGCGAGGTACTAACATCATGTTGCCTACTGTCTTGCATAGGCAAAATGGTTGAACTGGAAAAAAAAACGGTTGCATGTAAAATAAAGTCCCATGCCAAAGCACAGGAGTCAGGATGTCAGATTAATTGGAGTGACCTGATATAGCGCGAAACTGTCGTAAATCGGGAGAAGAGATGAATGAAAGGGATTTTTATGTAGAAGTCTGCACTTCCACTAATAAGGCCAGCTTCGCCAAGCCAATGCATGCATGTCAGAATGCGATGAGCATTGTGCAGCCTCACAGTAGAAAACCATCGTGGATACATGGATATGAAATTGAAAAATACTGCAAAATTCAAATATACGCTAAGCTCAAGTCAAAGCTGGAGTCTTGGAACTAAACGCTATAAATCGCAATTATATTTGCTAGCGTTCGACCGCGCACGGGTATGGGCGGAAGTTCACTCGTCTACATTTTGACCTTTGATCCGTCACTATCAACGATCATATCCGCCTTGCGATGTGCTGTATTGTATATCAGGTCGCTCCAATTAGCTGGCTAGCTAAGGTAATGAGCGTCAGATGTTCCTCAAGTGTTCAACTGCTGCAAATTACTCAAGGAAAAAAAAAATAGGAATTTACTTTAGGCAGTATTACCCTTGCCGCATCTTCCTCTCTACTTTCTTTTTTTCTCCCATTACTCTGTTTGTTCTTAGATGACCACATTTTCAGGGAGGTCAATTTGATTGGCCATCACATTTCCCATAGATCTTTACAAACAGAAAGCAAGTGGAAGGATATTTTCCATTATGTAAATAGAAAATATGCAGCCTATCCACCAAAAATTTCAGTAAAAATTCAATTATCTAAGGTAAAACACTAAATATTTACATGATTATTAAACACCAATGGATTGAAAGGCATCACTTATAAGCCTAACACAGCTGTTATGTGCTGTTTTATGAGCTATATGTCATCAGCTCCAAAAATAAATAAAAAGTCTTTGGACAAAATCCTTAATTTGAATAAAGTGATTCATCACATTAAATGAGTTTCATCTTTATTCAATCAACTATCTTTAATGAATGTATCTTGTCAGTTTCTCCAACATAAATACATGCAGGCAGCAGGCTAATCCAATAAAAGGCATAAAATAATGATAGCCCATATAGGTCATCATCAGCATTCTTAAAATGCTCCCAAACCTGCAATTTTTTTGACATCTTTCTACCATTGGTATGTGATAGTCATTCTCGAGATTTTGGTAACTTAATGAGCGCATTCTCTCAAACATAGGCTGCCACAGTACTTGTTGCAATGACTGTGCCTTCTGAGTGGTATTCCTTCATGGACTTGGAAATTAGTGGATCTGAATATAAGTTCCAACACTGTCCCAGCAGTATGTCGACCCCTAGCTGCTAACTCTGACAGCATAGCACTGATCGGAGCTACTTTAAGCGCAGCTAACGCATGTAATGAATCATAGTGCAGGTCTGACAACTCATGTTGACCAAAGTTTTCTCTTGCCTTTTTCCAGGTGCTGAATCCCCCCCTTAGCAAACGAACTGTCACTGTTGTCGTGCAGTAGTCACTTTGTCTCTGCTTCATTGCAGATAGACCAAAGAACAGAGTTGGTTTCCTCAACATAATGCAACCATCGCTATTTTTCAAATTAACCTCATTGGAATGATCCATCAAATCTTTCCGTGCCAAATTTTCCCCCAGAACATTTGATGTTTGGTTAGAAAAGCTCCTCATGCACGGCAGTGCTGACATTAGTGACCTGAATGTTAAGCTCATAAACAAAAACTAATTTGTGTCATATCTGCAATTTGTATGTACTTCCTCAAAGTGTGGTGATTTCATAGTTTTTGCCAGGGGTTGTTAATGCTACTTGTTGTGTAGCCTCCTTAGATTATGAGCAGTAATGCCCCTGCTGAAAAGCTTGAGTCCTAGTTTATATTCCGTAGTTGTGATCCATTGCTTATAGTCATGATTGAGTGCTTGCTTTATTTATAGATTATGGCATTTGAGGATAATTCACCTTCATTATATTGCAGGCCTGTTGAACCCTCAGTTGTGATTGGTCTTATGAAACTTTGTGTTAATTTTTCACATTTGGATTCCTGACTAAATTTAACTGACATCTGGAGCAATTTTTGGACGAAAATGCAAAAAATATGTCTTTACTGAAGCATATGTGTGTTAAGCGCCATGAATAATGACATGCCAGTCATTGTACAAAAATAATTGCACACCTAAATTCTTAAACCCCCCTGCTTTGGATTGGCGCAGTTCAATGACCGACATTTCATTGTTTATTGGTTTATCACCCTACACAAGTGCTTAAGTGTCAAATTGATGCTTTTCTGCTTCCAGTGTTTAAGAAGTGTTATTCAGGTATTTTATTTATTTAGTGGGTAAATTCATGGCTTTTGTAAGTTTAATCCAAATGTATGTACTGCATTCAGTGTAGAACAGTCACTGTTGTGTCTGTGTATGAGATCCAGACACACAGAAATGGGAGTGACTTCATACTTGGAAACTGCTTTGCTTTTCATTTTACCCTGTGAAACTGAAGACTGCAGCTTGATGAGGTTGAAAAGAAGGTATTCAGGTATATAAACTGCAGCGTGTACATGCATCAATAGCCCTTAAAGGCAGGTTTGAGCCTTTTATGGCCAAAGAAACAATACTCCTGGGTTTTATTTTTCAGTCATTTATATTTTGCCAGTCCCTGTTCTGCAACAGTTCAGCACACAGAACTAAGAATCTTCTGGAAAGTCATTCTCTGGAAATGTATTTATATCCATCACATTGTGAGTTTCACGCCACGGCTTTTAAAAACTCCTGAAGATGTTTGCTACCATCTCAATTCCATTGGCTCATGGGTCCATGAAAAGGTTTCCATCTCTATTCAAGTTATTACTCCGTGCGTTTGCCATTTTATTCAATAGGCTGCAGTTTTGTGTAGTGTTCTAGCCGAAGTTGAAGTTAGGTCTCATATGGAATGGAAATTGCATCAATCAGTAAACGAATCAAACAAAATCTCATTCATGTTTATTTGGTGATTAGAGGCCTTTTTTGCAGGATTATTCCGATTTTACTCTGAAAAGAAAAAAATCCAAAACTTGTCTCTTCAGTTCATGGTTGCGCAAACAATTTGCTCAGTTGGTATTTTAGTTTATCACATAACTGCGGTACTTCTCCCATAGTGCCACTGAAGATATGTTTTTGAAATTACCCTAGGATAATATCACTTTTGCAAAAATTTCATTGGTTGAGAGTGTGGGCAAAAAATCTTTCCGCATTATGTCATGCTCTTAATATTTAACCAAACTGAATACCTATTTTTAATGTTTGGTTAAATCGGTATAGGTTAGCACTGTAGAAAGCCAGCTAAGTACCACTCTTATAACTTAATTATAGTTACTGAGCTAACTAGTTAGTGTGCACGGTGTACCTCTCCACAACCATTATGTAACATTAGTTTGTTCGCTAGCTGGCTACTCAGTTGACTGTGAATTTAAAAACCATGGCTAGGTCAACTGCGAATGTCTGAGACTCAGTGACTTACAGAGTATCAGAGTGATGGCGTTGGCTCACTGCTAACATAATGGGAATTACCATTATGGCGCCAACGGAAATTAAGTTTTTTTTTTTGTATTAAATTACGTGATTCAGTAATGTGAGAAACAGAATCTTATACTCTCAGTCGTGTCACATGAAAGCTATGAAATTTGTTGAGTAAATTTAGGGTTTGTTACTCGCTAAAAGCTAGCAGAAAACTCAAAATTTCCTCTACTCATTTTATAACTTTCATATGCCACATCCACTCATGTAAGATCCTCTATTACAGGGTGGGGAAGCAAAACTTGCACTGACATTTAAAGTACAAACAATCCCACAACCACTCCCCTGAATTGTGTGCACCTGTTATTTGAAAAAGCAAAGACTATAAGCTGTAATCTGAGTCTAATCTCTTTTTTTTCAATAAACATGCCAGTTGAGAATAATATACAATCTATGGATGGTGATTTATTTTGCAAATTTTGCTTCCCCACCCTATAAATATTTACCATGATACACTGATTACAGCTGTACCCAATTGTTCAAGCCTATTGGATAATTTTCCACTGTTTTTCTGCAGACTTGGGCAGTTAAACTTCCCTTTGTCTCTCGAGGTAATGCCAGGTAATGCCAGTCCCCCCAGGTAATGCACGTAATGCCAGTCTCTTCAGGTAAATCCAATCTCTTTAGGTAATGCCTGTGTCACCAGGTAATTCCAGGCTCTCCAGGTAATGCTAGTCTCTCCTGGTAATTCCAGTCTTTCCAGATAACGCCAGTTTCTCCAGGTAATGCTAGACAGCCATGATGCTAATGAAATCAGGGCTCTATCACAGCTGCCTCTTGTTTCTCAAACTCTCAAAATACAAAAACATCTCCCCAACATTCCACTTCTTGGAAAATGAATGTTTTGAAATGTATTGTCTTCATTCTGCTGATAATACAATTCAGAAAATAAAGTAATAAACGATCGTATGCATATTAAAGATCTTGAGTGTCTGACACATTTGGTCAGTACTTTTTAAGTAAATCCACTGAGCTGGATTCTTGTGTCTATCTGTAATTTGTTGGATTTTAGCAGCATAATTATCTTCTGTGCTGATTTTTCTTTCTGTCAGGAACTGAAATCAGGGAAAGTATGCATTGAATTGTCGCCATTAGCAAGTCCAGAATGAGTACTGTGCCTGTGTCTGTGCGTTATGTGCATGTTTGAGTATGGGTGTATGTGTGTGCTCCTGACTTCTACATTGTTGTGTGAAAGAGCAAAGATGACTTGTACCTGTTGCTGTTTTTCTGTAAGGCTCAGATTGCATTTTTCATCACAGCTGTTGGAGATGTGATTTTGTAGGGACTGCTGTAGTGTGATGATCTGAGCTCAGATGAACGGTGTGTGTTTTGGGTGTAGTTGAATTCTTTTGTCATGAAATCCGTGGGAAAGGATTTCCAGCACTTCACCTCCCATGTAGAAAACTAAGCCCCGAATATGATTTTTTTCCCAGAAAAAAATGAGGCATTGACCCCTGATCTATGGATCATGCCAAAATGAACATTGTAACTTCCATCTTAACAGATGATGCACGGGCTTTTATCCAAGGCACTGTCTCCTCCCAGGCAGAAGCTACACAGCCTTTTATTATTGTACTGTTCTGTAATTGTACCATTTCAGCAACCATTGTGCCAGTGATTCATTCTGTTGATTTTATCACATTCAAAACCCGTAACAGTTGTAACATTGTGGGGATTTTCTTTGTTTTTGTAGAGTTAACTTTATTCCTTAAATTTGACTGAAAAATAAAAGCATAAATAAAGTGGTGCAAATAATGTGCTGAAATGTGCTGTCTCATTTGCTTCTGTCTCCCAGGTAACCCCAGACAGCCTCAATCACGCTGAGATCTGGGCTCTGTGGAGGCCCCACCATCCGTTACTTTCTTTTACAAAATAGTTCTAAAAATTTTCTTTGACTTGTAATTTTTTCCAGGAAATGAATGCTTGAAAATCTCAGGAGTCATCTTTTCTGCTCCCATGCAATATGCTGAAAATATTTTTTCAGAAAAAAATCAGCGTGTCTTAGATTTTTTTCTCACTATTTCTCGCTATTAAACACTATGTATTTGTATTTAATGTGTAAAAAAATAAAAGAGGATATATAGATAGATGATGGGGGGAGCAGAGAACTTACTGTTGCAGTTTCCAGTAGGTGCTGGTATTTTCTTTGGTAGTTCTAATCTACATTTTCATCAGTATCCGTAGGCCTGAGTGTCTGTGGGGCGAGTCCCCTTTCCCATGTTGTAGATCAGTGAGAAGATTGATGGGTTTTCCTGAAGAGCGGGAAAACATCACTTTGATTGTGGCACACTTCGCTCTGCTCCTCAGCACCACTAATGTTGGTGAGGAAAGCTTCAGTGAAATCAATCAGCTCAAGGAGAAATAGCACTATAATTAGCCATCCTGTTACAAAGGCCTCCCTCACCTTTAGGATTTCACCCGACTCGAATAGTCGACTCGCCATCTTAACGCTTATTTTCACAGGAAAACAGCTGTTGGACTTGTTTTTTTTTTTGGTGGCCCCTACTTTATCGGGATTAACAGATTCGACTGCTGTATTTCACGGGGTAAAAAACAATAATGCGCAACTTTCATTTGCATTTCTGAATTGACCTCCCGAGAGCCAATTATTTCAGTGTATTGGTGATAAAACAACTACTTTACTTCTGTCGGAAAGTTCAATGCATTATGCGTACGTGAAAAAAGGCAGATGGGCTTGGACAGGTCAGGGTAATGGATCGCAGCAGGTTTGACACTTTAATGTTCTGTGAGGTGAAACATAACCCTGATGTATGAGGTGTGAGTTTTCACACTTATACAAATTCTAATGAAATACTGAGCATGAAGCAGGTCCATATATATGAGGCTAGAGCACAAAAACTTGTCTGCACAGATTCAGAATCTACATTGGTTCGGTGTTTTAGATGAAGACGTCCTCGCTTTAAATGCATACGAACAACACCATCTGCTTCATGTGAGAAATTAAACTCTTAAACCCCAACTTCATCCTAGCGGTAGCACCGGTGCTTAAGGGATAAACAGTTAAGTGATAAACAGAATCTCATACTCTTGGTCATGTCATGAGAAATTTCATAAAGCTCGCAACAAACGCAAAATTTACTCAAGTAATTTCATAAATTTCATACGACATGCCCACTTGAGTAAAATCCTTCATATCTGCAACATAGGATTTCAAGATGGTTGCTGTGGTGGCCATAATGTTTGACTGATTGTGGTCAAAATCAATAGGGTCCATGCCTGATGCAATAGCAACCCACCCAAAATAGATAGATATCAGAGATATCCAATTATTACTTTTTGAGTTATCTTGTACACAGACAGTTTGACAGACATACAAACCAGCGCCTGCAAAAACATTACCTCCTTGGCAGTAATAACCAAGGAGGTAATAACAAAAAAAATCACTGTAGGAGGCACCAAATGCAATGCATAGGCCATTTTCATAAACTTATCACAAAGGCTAAATTAATAAAAGTTACTTTGAAAAATGGAAAAGTCCAGAGTGGCTGAACAGTCAACGTTTTTTAGGGCCACTGTAGAGTCACCATCATGCACAACCCATCACTTTGATGAGTCTTTTTATTAATTAAATTGCTCTGCAGCAAGCTTTCCTAAGTGGCTGTGATCATGGTCCTCGTGAGGATCCCGGAGAGGGTCATTATCTTTCGGCTGCTTACTGTGCTTGGCATGATTTTATCTGTAGTTTTTATCTGTCCCTTTTCTCATCAAGCGGAAGCCTAACACAGCAGCAGCCTTGTGGCACAGGTGGAACAGAAGTCCTTCTACTTTTCCTTCTTTAATGGCCACAGAGACATGAATCTGATGGGAATGGATCAATGGAGCCAGGCTTTTAACTCATCTTCGCTCTGATTTTCCTGTCTTTAAGAACACACTCTGTTCACAATTCCCAGTCTTTTGGCCAGTTGTCCTACGCATTTTCACCCAAACCTTTTGTAATTCTTTGAAGAAGCCACTCATTCATACGATCAGCGCAGGGCCTATGATATTATATGCTCGGATTTTCAAAAAGCTTTTGATAAAGCGCCACATAACAGACTAATTTTTAAAATAAGGACTGTAGGAATTATAGGAGGTATTCTGGAATGAATTCAGAACTGATTACAGGACAGAAGACAAAGAGCTGTGGTCATAGGGACCTCATCTGAGCTAGGCATTGTGGGAAGTGGAGTGCCTCAGGGACCCCTGCTCTTCTTCATCTACATTAATGATGTTGCAGGTAGATTGGAAGCAAATTAGTCAAATTTGCTGGTGATATCGAAGGTTTCAAAAAGGTTCAAAAAAGAGCCACGAAGTTAATTCCTGGTATAAAAGATAAAAACTATGAGGAGAGGCTAAAGAACCTTAATCTCTTCAGTCTTAGTAAAAGGAGGCTTCGGGGTGATCTGATTGAGGTCTTTAAGTATGATAAGGGGATTAAGGGGTCTTCAGGGAAAAATTTCGCTTTTTTTTTTTTTTTTTTTTGAAAATTTCAATAATTTTCCCCTGCCTCAATTGTTACTAGTGACTTATTACCGAAATTACCGAAAATCATAATTTTGAGTGATTTTAAACCTTTTGGCATTGATAAAATCATTAATATCCATCTGATTGACTTGAAATTAGGACTGAAGTTGTATCTGTTGGAGATCTATGAAATCACGTAGGATTTTCCAGATAGGTGCATCCCTAGGGGGTAAATTTTGAAAATGAAGCAAGTTGATGATAGTGATTTTCATTATGGTTACATAACAGAGCTTATTAAATATTCATAAATGTTCCAGACAAAAAAATCCTATGTCATTTCATAGAACTATCTTAAACTTTTAATATGAGACTAATTGGAGTAAAATCTGACCATGGGTTATTGAAATATCAGTGCCACAAAATATTTTCAGATTTTGTCATTAAAGTGCCGTTTCCATGGCAACCATGTAAATTTTTATCAAAATACTACATTTTATGAGGTTAAAATCATGTTGAGTGTGTTTATTTCTTAGTTGTTACATTATCATGGTTATTTTTACACTTTACCCTGAAGACCCCTTAACAAAGTCAACTATGCAGGATTACTGAACTCTGTAGCACGATTTGTATCATACTTGATACACAACTTTTTGCGACCTTTGTGTCATCCACATGATGAATACTGTCCTCAAAAACCTAATGCATGCAATCTGATATTTCTGATAGGACCACTTTGTCAAAGAGAATATTTATTGAAAGCATACAAGCATACATTGAGTTTGGCGGCATTGCTCTGTTCTGAGAGATCCCTGCCCGTCCAGCGTGGAACTGAAGGCAGGGAGCTGCAACTAACCACCCCCCCGCCACCCCCCCACCCCCCATAGAACAGAGCCTACAGCAACAATGACCTCAAAAAGAAGAGACATTGTTATTGAATGGCAGTTTAGTCATGAAAGAACAGGATTACAGAATGCTAAATTAGATGGAAGGAGCTGGGGAGGAGGAGGGTTGTTAAGCGTACATGCTGAGGAGCCGCTTCTCAGAATGAGAGTTTAAGTAAACCGGCATATTATTGGTCAAGCAATCATGTGACAGCAAATCAGATGACACTCATGAGCACTCAGGTGATTCTCCAGCGGGAGAAGCGGCTCCTCCACGTTAGCAAGCTTGACTCCGTGGCCTATCAGAATTTACGTCAAAGGTCGATATGTCATCTGTCCCCTGGTGGCCTATCCGTGCACTGTGGGCTGTAGGGGTCTGTAGAATACAAAATCAAAGATGACTGCCCTTATGCACATTTTTTTATGGAAAGCTTAACTAATTTTGCCAAAGTTATGGTAAGAATAACTTTAATATTTTTACTAATAACTCAATATGAATATTTACTTGATTGAAGCAAGTTATAAATACACAACATTTTGTTGCTTAGTTTATCATAAAATCGAGTTGAAAATATGTGTATCAAATGTGATACAACAGGTATTTAACCCAAAGAGATCCGCTTGATCATCGGTGATCTCTGCCAACATTTCAGTATTTATGAGGCTCATTTTTTAGGACAGGGCACAGGTTGCGGTATTCGGTGAAACTAGTGGACCTAAGGCATCCATTTGTAGCACCCATGTCATGGCAGCTTGGAGGGAAGGGGGCCAAGTATTGGCTAAATTTTGACAACGGAAAAACTGTCATGGCCATTTTCATCGGGGTCCTTTGACCTCTAACCGCAAGATTCTAAATTTAAAGTTTCCTATACCTATCAGTCATCCCCTTACAGGCACGCTCTTTTTATGATAATCCCATGGAGTTTTGAGCAAAAAAACATGCATTTTCTTGCATGTAAAAATCTGTGTTATTTTTCCCCTATTGCATTTAAATATTTCTGCATACTGGGGTCCCTAAGCAGTCTTGCATATGACTGGAAAAATGAGACTCTTGACGATTCAATGAGCCCAATTTTATTCATGTGTGATGATGTTACTGTGGTTCCCAAAGTAGCCATTCTGCTGCAGTGAGATCCATTTTTGAAACTTAACCTCAGTTCATAAAAATATCAAATATGATACAAAATGAATTTCACAATAATTTTATTATTATTGATTTTTTTTTACATTTTTTAAAGGTCCGATAAATACTTCAATTTAAAAAATTTAGAGTATTCTGGCTATTTGTGCATGGCTTAGGCTTTACAGGGTTAAGCGAAGTTCTGTTTGCAGAACTCGGGGTCATCAATGGAAGTTAGCCAAGGGTAAATTTAGCACTGATAGTGGGAAATATTTTTTCACACAGAGAGTGATCACAGTGCGGAATGGCTCACCTGGCCATATCGTTGAGGCAGAAACTCTGGGAGTTTTCAAGTCTAGACTTGATTTAGTGTCAGTTACCATCTAGTCCTTGAGTACCTGAAGTTTTAGTTTCACCTTAGTGATAGGAAAATGATGACCCTAACTGGGCTGAATGGCCTGTTCTCACCACTCCATTATGTTGTAATGTATGTGTGTGTTCTGTGAGCAAATTTGTATCGTTGTGTGTGTGTGTGTGTGTGTATGTGAGTGCACGTCCGTTGTTTGTGCATGTGTGCGTGTGTATGTGTAAGCATGTGAGCTGAGTATTCCCTATGGATAGTGTATTTCCTTTAGTACCAGGACATTTGAATGTGACCTGACTTGAACAGGAGGGAGCAGGCGTTCACACCCCCACAGCAGACCTGCAGGTGAAGGAAACAGGCACAAGGCCCCAGAAAAGAGTCGTATGTGCTGTTTTATCAGAGGTGATCAAACCCACTGCAGAGGCATCTTATGAACAACTCAGAGTCTGTGACGAGCCTGGGAAGCGGCACACTCTCAGAGGAAGGGGTTTGGGCTGGGATGTCACGCTTAGCTTACATTAAACCCTCCATTTATGTGTAAAATATGAATCAAAAAGCTCTTGTTGCTTTTCAGTCATCAGTCACTGACATCACATATGTAACCTTATGAGCAAACTCTCTGCTTTTCATTCAATTCTTGGTTCCACTGAAATTTCGGTCAAGACAAAAAATGGACAAGACCATGACTTTAGCGTCGCTAAGCAGGCTAACAATGAAGAGTGGCATCAGATATTGCCAAAGGGAAGCCGCGAGTGGTTATAATTTTCATGTGCTTCGTAGCTCAGTGACAAACTGCTGAGATATATGTGCCTCAGATTGTGTTTTATAATTCATGCATGGTGTAATTACACCACACTCTATCAACAAAGGGGAGATCTATGATTCTGTGTGTCCTGCTTTAAACTCTGTCTCTATCAAAAGTTCCTCAATCTCCTTGCTTGCTTGCCCTGTTAGTAATAAAAAAGGAGGAACTCGCTAGACAGACGAGGACAGAACCGAGAACGAATAATCTTGCACTTAATAAATAATCGCTTATCTCCTCCAACAATCTTCTACATTGTTCGCTGCTTGCTTTGTAGTTCATCCTCCCAGGATCTGAGTCACATTATCAGTTCGGTTGAATCAGTAGAGATGTAAATCTTGTCTTGGTCACAGACTGGAGAGGGTAATTTTAGAAAAGATAATGTTGCAGCCTTTTAGTTATATAAGAAACAATGTGTTGTACCTCTTATCTCCTGACATACACTGTGTGTGTGTGTATGAGTGCATGCGTGATTGTGTAACAGTGTTTGTGTTTGTGTGTGTGAGTACATGAGTGTATGCGCACCTGCGTGTGAGTGCGTGCGTATATGCATGCGTGTGTGTGCATGTTAGTATGTGTTTGATTGCGTGCGTGTCTGCATGCTTGTGCGTGTAGGCATGCGTGTGTGCAGGCGTGCATGTGTTTTATGTGTGCGCGCATGTGTGTGTGCGTGTATGTGTGAGTATGTGCGTGCGCACGTGTGTATGTGTTTGTGTGTATGAATGTGTGTTTGTGTGTGTTTGTGTCAGCATGTGCATCCGTCCAACTGTGCGCATGTTATAGCCTCATTAACACCTTTTCCAGACTCAGGTGAGACCCTTTTTTCAAGTCTGTGGATTTTTCACATAGTTTAGCACTCAACTGACCATTGGAGCCTCGCTGAATGACTTCTGCAGCATGGTGTACAACTGAATATTTCTGCTGAAACTGCATTCTCTACCTGCACAGTTTAAAAACCCAGCGACTCAAACCTTTAGCGCCAAGTAAACATTTTTTGAAAAAGCTGAGGCCCAGTCTTTATTGCCAGTCCAAAATAAACATGAACTCCCCCTGCAGTTTCCATTCATGCAAACACGGACATTACCTCCTTAAAGGTGCTTGCTATATATGACGTTCAGAAACACTAGATATCGCTTTAGAGCATCAGCATCTCAGACCAAACGAATGGGCGCCTAGGCCACATCACCCTCCTCCCTTCATGTTCTTAAGGTGTTGTGATAATCAAGGACAGGCTTCCATCTCGGTGGTAAATTGCTCTGTTCTATGCCGTGTAAGTGCAGCGTTGCTCAATCGAATGCTTCCACTGAGGGAGTATGAGAAGACAAAGCTCTGAGCATCCTGTGGAGAATCTGTGCTCATTACCTCCTGCTTGTTGGCTGAGTTTTCTTGTTCTGCTTAAAGTGCCTAAATCTAAATGCTTTGTGAGGATTCTGCATTTCATCAAAAATACTTGATTACTTACAGTAAATCTGTTCCTTACCACTCTGCACTGAAAGCTTTCCTAGTATGAGCACCTTATGACAAGATGGCTAACCAACTCCGTAAATGTGTCAGTGCACTTCTCTCAAATTGTTCATTCAATGCACGAATGGCCATTTCTGTGACATATAAAAAGTGTGAGCTAATGTAACAGATTTTAGAAACCCCAATTCCAATGAAGTTGGGATGTTGTGTCAAATGTGAATAAAAAACAAAATACAATTATTTGCAAATCCTTTTTGACCTATATTCAATTGAGTACACTACAAAGACAAGATATTTAATTTTCAAACTGATAAACTTTATTATTTTTTTTTAATATTCAATCATTTTGAATTTGATGCCTGCAACATGTTCCAAAAAAGCTGGGACAGGGGCAACAAATGACTGGGAAAATTGAGGAATGCTCAAAAAACACCTGTTTGGAACATTCCACAGGTGAACAGGTTAATTGGAAACAGGTGAGTGTCATGATTAGGTATTAAAGGAGCTTCGCCGAAAGGCTCATTCGTTCACAAACAAGGATGTGGGCTCAGGAACACTTCGGAAAACCATTGCCAGTTAACACAGTTCGTCGCTGCATCTACAAGTGCAAGTTAAAGCTCTATCATACAAAGCGAAAGCCATATATCAACAACACCCAGCAACGCCGCTTGCTTCTCTGGGCCCAAGCTCATCTGAGATGGACTGACGCAAAGTGGAAAAGTGTGCTGTAGTCTGACGAGCCCACATTTCAAGTTGTTTTTGGAAATCATGGACGTCATGTCCTCTGGGCTAAAAAGGAAAAGGACAATCCAGATTGTTACTGGGCAAAGTTCAAAAGTCGGCATCTGTGATGGTATGGGGATGTGTTAGTGCCCATAATATGGGTAACTTGCACATCTGCGAAGGCACCATTAATGCTGAAAGGTACATACAAGTTTTGGAGCAAAATATGCTGCCATCCAAACGATGTCTTTTTCAGGGACGTCCCTGCTTATTTCAGCAAAACAATGCCAAGCCACATTCTGCATGTGTTACAAAAGCGTGGCTTCATAGTAAAAGAATGCAGGCAATAGACTGGCCTACCTGCAGTCCAGACCTGTCTCCCATTGAAAATGTGAGGCACATCATGAAGCGCAAAATGTGACAACGGAGACCCCGGACTGACGAGCAACTGAAGTCGTACATCAAGCAAGAATGGGAAAGAATTCCACCTACAAAGCTTCTACAATTAGTGTCCTCAGTTCCCAAACGCTTATTGAGTGTTGTTAAAAGGAAAGGTGATGTAACACGGTAAACATGCCCCTGTCCCTGCTTTTTTTGTTTTACCGGCATCAAATTCAAAATGAGTGAATATTTCCAAAAAAAAAAAAAACTATGAAGTTTATCAGTTTGATCATTAAATATTTCGTCTTTGTAGTGTACTCAGTTGAATAATATAGGTAGAAAAGGATTTGCAAATCATTGTATTCTGTTTTTATTCACGTTTTACACAATTTATTATCTGTTATTATTCAAGTTTTTCCCAACTTCATTGGAATTGTGGTTTGTACATGGAGAAGTTTTGATCTATACCTGCACATGTCCATGTAAAGGCGGCTTTTTGTCTGCCGACAACCCCTCAATATTTGTCTCAATGTTCATTCAAAAAGGCTGGTTAAGAACCAGAAAAAAAAACCTGCCATAATTCAATGTATGGATTTTTTTTTTTTTTTGCTCCTCCTCTTTCTGTCATTGCCAGCGATGCCTCCATCAAGTGAACACCACTCCGAACCCCACCACCTTACTCTTTCTGGTGGTTGGTGGCTGATGATTCACCCTTAAAATATTGGTACTGCTGCTGCGTTTTTTTCCTTGTAAAATGATTGATTGCATGGCCTTCCCTTTTGGCCAGCGGTGTACCTTGTCTGGGTGCTACAATGATTTATATGGTGTCAGCGCAAGACATGTGGGTGGGTTTCATAATTGCTGACGTCTCGGCTCATTTGAGCTCATCAGCGGCTGGTTTGCTGGTCTTCCCCTCTGGTTAGAATGTTCCGGCCCCTGCCCCCTCCTTCCATCACTACAGAGTTAAAGTTTGGTTCCTGTTTGTCATTGTTTTTGCTGTTTCTGTCTCAAGCATAGGATTTTTCATCACAGGCAGTGTAGGACTGATTTTTTATTTTAATTTTTTTCTGAACAGAAACAAATCTGAGCTGTATAAAAACCTGACGTTTCACAGTGGCACAGTTGGCCGAAAGCTTTGGCATTTCTGAAGAAATCTTGACAGTGGCAGATCTAAATTGGGACCCGCGGGAGCAGTGAAATTGTGCTTCAAATGTCAACAAATTTCTCCTTCCTTATTTTTTTGTTTTTTTCAGGGGGGAGGAATACTTTTTTTTGTTAGCATGGTGTGGGTTTTGCAGCCACCCCTTATAGTGGCACCATGTTCTGAACAGGACTCCTCAGATCTTCCCCAGTGCAGAATGCAAGGAGGGTGTTTTCATTTGCTTATTTTGCCCTTTTATTTTTCCAGACCTCATCCGCAGAAGATATTCGAAGTGAAAAGCTCAACTGTGCAAAACAAGTGATTGAGGGGAGCGCAAACAAGGCTCTTATATCTAGTTCTTATTCTTTTATTCTCTTTCTTTCCATCTTTGTTTCATCATGTCTCTCTCATCCTGCCACATTGCTGTTACATAGCCCTGCATTATCCATTGCCCCCTGAGTGTATGGCGTTGAAACGAGCGCCAGGCAGGCGTCCGTTTTGTCCCCAGTTCTCTCATGCTGTCTTTATTCTTTGACCTGCCCGTTCTCATGCCCAGCTCCTGCTGAGTCCGGCTCTGAAGTCGTTACCGTAGAGAACGTGCATCACGTTTGGGTTTCTCCTCTGCTGTTGGGAGGCTGATAATATTTACTCCTCGGATTGTTTTGTCATCTTCCGTCAAATGGACTTCAAACCAAAATCTGCAGTATGCTGCAGGACCCTGCATTGATATGAGGCTGCCTGTACAACACATATGCTGCAGTTTGCTCTTCCTCCAGAGGTAGCACCTTCATCAGTTAATGCCACAATGCTTTCACACATTGCAAGCCGAGAGAGTGCGCAATCGCCTCTTAAACTTGGGCTGAAGATGGGAAGAGGGCTCAAGGCTGGTGCTGGTCGACTTCATCACACCGGCATGGGTCTGGTGCTGGTCCATATCATTGCACCAGCTTGGGTTAGGCGTCTTTGAAGCAGGTGCCCTGGGGTCTGGCTGGGTGGAGAGACCTGAGATCAAATGGGTCTTGAGACTCCCCGACTGGGAATGAAGGATTAGCCGTGATGTGCTCATCTAAGGAGGCTGGAGTGCTTATCTGTCTGGTTGCCTTGTGAGAGGAGGTCTGATATCCCTGAAAAACTGCCTTAGTCACTCAAGCACAGACACACAAACACACACACACAGACAGTCACTCATACACATATATGCATGCATGCACACACACACACACACACACACACACAGGATTGTGCTCATTTACACACACACACACACTCATTCAAACGCGCAGATGCATGGTCTGCACGCATTTATACAGGCACACACACACACACACACACACACACACACATACACTCACACAAAAACAATCTCTTAAAGATGCACATATTTACACATGTAAACACAGTGACCGAAATGCCCACACTCAAGGTTTTACAGGTGCCTACACATGTGCACACACACACACACACACACAAGCACTCACACACACTCACAAGCTCTTACAGATGCTCATACGCTGGAACACATACATTCACAGTGACAGGACTGTGCATTTTCAAGGTCTTATGGATGCACGCATATGCATTTACACACTCATACACTAAAGGTTCAACACACATTAACCTCACAATGTGTCCCCAGAGACACATGTTCTCTTGTGGACACTTTAGAGCTAATGTTCCTAAGGTTGTCAGTCCTAAAGAAGAGGACTCACTCCCCTCTCTCTAAAAATAAGTGCTATTATAGTGCTATTACTGTGAGTCTTTTTTAACCGCTCCCCTCTGGGACTTGCCATTGGAAGGATTATAGCCCTGCTGTCATCTCACCATAAAATACAGTACTTCTCCAAACCCGTTCTGATTTACATTTCCTTATTAGCAAATAAGTGCTAATTTGTTCAGTTGTGAGGATCTATCGGCAGAATTACTGTCCATTTCCCCTCAGCTTGCATAATTGTTCATTGCAGCAGTTATCAAGCATTTTCCTATCCATATTAATGGTGCCATAAAACATCAATGTCTTTTGAAGCTTCTGAATTCCTGCAGCTCATGAAACAATGTATTTTTTTTCTGCGTCAGTGTCTGATCGGCTTTATACGACTTCGAAAACGTTTTGAAAAATTAGTTTTTTGCTGACTCGGGTCCTTATGTTAAGTTTCCTTATGTAAAAAATAAAACACTGTCTACAACCACATTACCATGATGCAGGTTGACTCTCAGCCTGTTTCCAAGTAAGGATTGGACTATTAATTGAATTAATTTACTGAGCAAATAGGCCACCAACATTCTGTGTTGCCATCAATGATTTGCTCTGTGTCAAAGAAGAAGGCTACAATATGAGATTGCATGGATGGTAATGAACTGAAATTTCTCAAAATTCCATCTTGAAGTAGTATGTTATGTAATAAATGCAGCTGAAGATGGAATTTAGATAAAATTCAGATTTTGTTTCTAATGAATTAATTTAATTCCCATTCATACAATCTCATATTTTAGCCTTCTTAAAACTTTTCCAGAAGCTGGTAAATAAAGACCTCATCAAGGATTTTGCTATCATGTAAGGTTGACGCATGGCATACGTTTTTAATGATTTTAAAAGCATGCCATGCGTTGAACTTTGACGATGCACTAATAACCAATTAACTAAATGATTCAATTACCAACCCTAAGAAGTGAAGTAAGAAGTGTTGGCAATTTAATAAATTTATCATATGGCATCGCTGCAACCACTGTATAACTGCGCTTCCCCGCAAATATAGCCTATTCTCTTGAACGTTGAAAACATTTTGATGTTGATGATGTTGAAATAAATAAGGTTGCACTGCTGAGAAAAAAATTGCTAAAACAGAAGATAGATTTCAGAGAAAGTATTGGATTAATAATTTTTTCCCCTCGTCCCTACAATATCGCTATTAAGTACTTTGTCAATGTAGCTCATCAGTGATCTCTGTCATTTCTTAATAATTACTTAATAATTACAAGCTTTTATGTTGGTCTTGATTATTCAGCAAATGAATCGTGTGATTATTCATCAAGCAATTTTAAACTGGAACAGCTTGAAAGCAAGTCTGTGTTTAAGGGTCAGAGGCTCACGGCAAGCCATTGAAAGTCCCGTAACAACGGTGTTGAAGCTTGGGGCATGTTGGGCTTTATGGTGTTAAAGGACATTCAGGACTATTAAAATGTCCACATTCAGTGCCACTGTCAAATTATCAAACTTTCATATCAATCGGGCAGCATACAGTCAACAGCATGAAGTCAGTAACTTTTTTAGGAAAGATAATGTTGAAAAATGATCCAAAGCTTTGAGAAAGAGAGGTGGATACACAATATTACACAGTGAGTGCTAGATCCATCGAGAAACTACTTTCATGCCTTTGTTTCTGAGTAAGGATTGAAGCCTTGGAAATGCTGTCTGATTCTTTAAGGTATAATTCTTGCCGTAAAACACTGAAGAAATACTGTAGAATACTGTTTTTCCTGAGACAAGACAAGGGCACTTACAGTACACACACACACACACTGAAAGTTTTGTTTGCACTGCAAACAGGTGAACTTGTCTTGAATATATTTTAAGCATGCGTTCTGTCTCTGAGTTTAACTGATCTTCACAGAGCAGAAGCTGATGAATATTGAAGGACCTCCAGCATGGATATAGTTTTTTAGCTGGTGGTGGAAACACAAAAGACTTTGGCACAAATCTTTGTATTAATACCCTGCAACCTTCTTGACACTTCATCAGGATGAAATAAATTCAAAATCCTTCCACTGGATTACAGATATCCTTCGTGTAGCAGTGGCCATACTGCATTTACACAAGGGTGCAACTCGTGAAGTTTGCGGAAAACGCTGGGTATAGCTCAGCTGCACTGGAATCACTGTTTCTGAGAATTCTCATAATATCTAATAGTAAATTGCTCATTTATATGGAACTATCTCCTAGAAAGAAGAACATACAGGTCAGCACATAGAGTGATTGTGTGTACTCTGCTCAGCACAACTATCAAATTTGTACGCCTCCAAATGTTGTATAAAATTCAGGAAATTCTGGAAATGTACCTTCAGCAATTTTTAGATTGCTGCAGCGCTTGGGGAGAGAAATTATTCAAAATATTAAATGCTGGTAACAGACTTGCCTCTCATATACTGTACAAAACTGTGTAGCCAACTCCTGAAACCCCAATAAACAGAATATATAACAATTCAGAGCAATAAAGGTGAGGAGGGAGATGTTTCTACAACAATAATGAGTCCTTTTAGAGAGATATGCCTGTGTAAATGAACTGGTATCATGAACAGAGTAACATTAGTATTAAAGCATTAATCTAGTCGTACTTCAGTGCGGGGATAAATGGTGTGCATAAAATGTGCAGATACTGCCCTCTTTCCCTTGCATTTCTGCGCTTGTGTAATCATTTTACGATAATTGTGTTGTAAGATAATAGATTTATTTACATATAAATTGTGGTAATTCTAGAATCACAGATAAAAACACTTTCAAATAAAATAAACTGATATTGTGCGACTAATTAGGGTCATGTTTGAGCCATTTGCAGGGTGATTGTAAGCGCCCAATTGGCTGAAGTAGCTATTCTGTTAATGCCAGGGCACAAAGGATGCACATAACTCAAAGAGGCTCACAAGCTCCAGTGGTAAATAGAGGTAACGTGCCTTAATAAATACTCTCATAATGCCAAAAAGCTAATATGCTCTATGAAAATCCATGTAAAACTTAACCCCTTAAATTTGAACTTCCTTTTAAGTAGGTCCCAAGTCAGAAAAGCTGTCCAATATTCTCTATATAGTGGAACAATATCACATACATATTCTGTAGTTTTGTCTTTGGAGGCTGTACAAGGAGCATTGTCAAAAATTTCACTATCAATGTCAGTGTGAGATTTTGCCCACTGTGAAGATGTTTACTGTGCCAATGACTGAAACAAAAAACATCACTGATGACCTGCAGAAACATCGACAACTCCAAAACGCAACGAAACTCATATTGCATTCACGAGACAATGCTGTTGAGGATTTATTGAATAAGGCTAGCTGGCTATAAAACTGGAGAGTTGATGAAGTACAGAACTAAGTATATGTTATAATTAAATTCGTTCAGATGTCGTGTTTCAGGACAGCGTAAGCATAAAGAGAGGCTACTGGTTAGTCCCTGTATTCTAAACTGCATATTTTCGTTAACGAGATAATTTGCATGTGCGTGAAATAATGCTAAAAAACACATTTGTTTTGTTTGCCAAATATGGGGTGAGTTAGCAAGCTAGCACGCTGATTCGAGTTTGCTGTGATTGCCATTTCTTCCCCTCAATGGTTTGTCATCATTTAGTGACTTATGCTAATCTGTACCATTAGGCTATTTGCAGTCTATACTCTGAACAGATTTAATTATTTAGTTTTTCACGGGCTAACTTTTGTTATACAACCCCAATTTCCGAAATAGTTGGGACAAAGTGTAAATTGTGAATAAAATCAAAACACAATGACTTTCAAATCACACCAGCCAGTATTTTGTTCACAATAGAACAGAGATAACATAGCAAATGTTGAATCTGAGAAATTTTACAATTTTATCCACAAAATGAACTCTTTTCTAATTTGATGGCTGCTACAGGTCTCCAAAAAGTTGGTACAGGGCCTGTTTACCATGGTGTAGCATCCCCTCTTCTTTTTAACCCAGAGTGGAGGCGTCTGGGCAATGAGGAGAGAAGTTTCTTGAGTTGAGCCTTTGGAATTTGATCCCACTCTTGTTTAATACAGGCTTCCAGTTACTGGAGAGTTTAGGGTCTCCTTTGAAGGACTTTTCGTTTAATTATACGCCAAATATTCTCAAGCAGTGAAAGATCAGGACTGCAGTCAGGCCAGTTTAGCACACAGACTCTTCTACTAGGAAGCCGTGCTGTTGTAATAGCTGCAGTTTGTGGTTTTGCATTGTCCTGCTGAAATACACAAGGCCTTCCCTGGAATAGATGTCATCTGGAGGGGAGCATATGTTGCTCTAAAACCTTTATATACCTTTCAGCATTCATGGTGCTTTTTAAAACATGCAAGTGTTCCACACCATATGCACTAATGCATCCCGATACCATCAGAGATGCTGGCTTTTGAACTGAACGCTGATAACAGGAGGGGGGTCTTTCTCCTCTTTAGCCCGAAGGACACAGCGCCCATGATTTCCAACAAGAATGTCACATTTGGACTTGTCTGACCACAGGACACTTTGCCACTTTGCTACAGTCCATTTTAAATGAGCTTTGGCCCACAGAACACGGTGGCGCTTCTTAAACAGGTTTAATTTTTTCGCGGATGTCCGCGCAGGGACTCTTTAACGCCAATATCATGTAGACAATGGGTTGCTACCGCAAGCATTCGTGTAGGCTACATGTTGAATCTGCGGATGTCCGCCGATGTTCGCCAACAGTGAATCCATGGCAGGCTCGCGTTGTCAGCAAGGTATGGTGCATTTTTAATACAACAATAGCGCGATTAAATGGGGCGAATAGTGGCAACCTGCGGCGGAGGGAGCACAAGTCTACAGAGCAGTGAGGCTAATAATACGGCAGTGGCGTTTCTCTGCGTCTATAAAATATTGTTTTGGCCTTTCTATAAAAGCACTGCGCACTTGTTTTTGTCATGACTGACCACTGTTTGTCACATTGAGCAGTGTGCCATCTTCAAAATGAGACCCAAGTCCAAAAAGAAGACTGCTGCATCAAAGAAGAAGATGCTGATGCCTCCGCCTCCTCCTCTTCCTCCTCCTGCTGTTTCTCCTACTCCTTCATCGGACACAGATGTTTCATCCAGAGCAGTGTCCCTCCAGCCAGATGAAGAAGATCATCAACAGATGCAGACCAGCACTTCTTCTACAGCGGCCAAAGATGAAGAGGCAGAAGCAGCCACCTCTGGAGTTGACTCCAGAGCAGGAACAAGAGGTGGCCGACTGGTAGAAAGAAAATGAATTCTTGTACAATTACAAGCTTGCTGAATACAAGAATAAGGCCCGAAAAGTTGAAGCACTTGGAAAGAAGGCTGGTGAGCTGGGCATTACCTCAAAGCAGCTTGAGACCTGGATCAAGTCTATGAGGGACTGAGCTGGGAAGCTAGTCAAGAGGCCCAAGTCTGGTGCTGGTGCCCAGGAATGGACGGACAGGGAGAAATGGAGATTTGAAAACTTTGGGTACTTGACTGCTTACATTAAAAGGGTGGATCCTTCAAAGAGGAAGAAAGGAGGAGGCCTTGCCACGAACTTGCGGTCACCATCAGCTGCAGCTAGTGTGACCACAGCATCAGACGACCTTTAGTATGAAGATCTGTCATCTGGCGGTGAAGATAAGGATTCTGATCAAGCAACAGCGAGCATCAAATATTGTGGCAAGAGGTCCAGGAGTCAGGGCGAATCACTTGATGATCCAAGGACTGCTGTGCGTGAAGTAAGTATCCTGTGCATTTTGGGGGACTGAATATAAATTTACAGGAAAGCCTTTGTTTCTTGTGGCTACAATTACTGTAATGTTTCTTATTTATTTCTCTTTTCAGCTCATCGAACATGCCAACACTTTACAGAAGGCTGCTGCGTCTTCAGATGAAGAGACTCCAATGTCGCAGGTACGATGCACGTTCCATGAAATGTTGTACAGGGAGGCCAAACTCTTTGACAAGGACACCTGGATTGAATTCCAGACGACGATATTTCAGACTCTCGTGAACTTCAAGAGAAAGGCAAAGGAGCAGCAGAGGAAGGCACAGGAGCAGCAGCAGTCCTGCAGGCCTTCATCAGCACCCATGTACTCCTGGAATTCCTTCAGCCAGCAGTCGGTCTGTCGTCCTCTGCTCCCTCCTCTGACATATTACTGTGGTCCCATGACATATCCAATGTATCCCTCAGCGAACCCCTCCACATGGAACTCATATTATCCCTCAGCATCAGACCCCTCCAGGTCGACCACATTCCCCTCCACCTCATCCACATTCCCCTCCACCTCATCCACGTTCCCCTTCACCTCGTCCATTTTCCCCTCCACCTCGTCCATGCTCCCCTCCACCTCCACCGCATTCCACTCGACGTACCCCTTGAGTTCATTCCCTGCCACAAGTGCTCCTTCTTCAGCGACTTCATCGATCATCAGACAGGCATTTGAGATATCTAATTCTCACAGTGCATTATGCACTCCCACGAGGATGTACTCCAACATGCCAGGACCTGAACACATTTTATTTACAGGATCTTTGCCACTGGACAGTCCATTTACTCTGCCTGGTAGTGATCCTCCCACTCCCATGACTTCCGAGAATTGACATTTTGGACTTTTTTATTTGCAGCACTTGTCTTTTACTTTTATTGATTGCATTATGTTTCAGTTGTGCACTTAAAGAATTTGATATTGATTATTTCTTTACATGTATTAATTACAGAATGAGAATTTGTCTTTAAATGTAATACATTTATTAATAACATTGACTTTATACTTTTAATCTTGGCACGTTTGTACACTGTTATTCATTTAAAGGTGACATTAAACATTCAATTGTTTGACTGAATTTTGAATTTGTCTTTTTTGTAATGACATATGTGCATTGTCATTTGGCACTGAAACTTATGCCATGGGTGGAAGATGGTCTTGGCATTCCTTTACATTCTGGCCAGCTGCCATGGGACACTTCCTGCTGGAGAGTTAACATAGTCCAGCAGGTACTGCCTTTGCAGTTTTGCTGCTGCTATTTCTTCTGAAGACATGTCCCATGTCTGGCAGGTTTGCATTGTCTCTTCAAGTCCCTGGAATTTCTCCATGTCTTCAGGGTCTTGTGACAGGCTGTTTGTGGACTCCTAATTCTGAGCAAGTTGTGTAAGACACAGCAAGTGAGAGCAATGGTGCTGACTCTTAGAGGTTCCTGTGGCATGGTTGTAAGCAGGTATCTAAATCTAGAAGACAATATTCCAAAACTGTTATCAACAATTCTTCTTGCACGAGATAGCCTATAGTTGAACACTCTTTGTTCTACAGTCATACTTCTGAGGGGAAGTGGCTTCATCAACTAAGCCTTTAGTGCAAATGCATCGTCCCCAAGAAAGTATGGAATGGGTCGGTCATCATTTGGAAGAGGGTCTCGTTCTGATAATCCCATTCTGCCATCCTTGAGGGCTTCCTTTAACTCTGTATCATTGAAGACTCCTGCAGTAGAGCCAGCACCATTGGCTCCTATGTCGACATGCAAAAACTTGTACTCTGCATCTGCCACAGCTGAGAGAACAATGGAAAAGAAGGCTTTGTAATTGTGGTAGCATGATCCACTTTTCCTGGGCTTCCTGATGGCAATGTGCTTCCCGTCAATTACTCCAACACAGTGGGAAAGTTCCATCTGTTCTTGAAACCTTCAGCCACGTCCTTCCAGTGTAGTGTAGTCCTCAGGAAGTTTCTGAAGCTTGCTGGGTCTTCTACTCTCAGTTCAGCCATCAGCTTGTCATATTGTCCATGCAATGGCCTTCTTAACAACCATTGCCTGACCCAAAACCTTTTCTTCTGTCCTGGTCTCCTTCTCTGTAGAGCAATTGCTCTTCCTCTTTCTTCTTCCTCTTGTTGTTTATTTATTTATTTGTTTTATTTAACCCTTATTTAACCAGGGAAGTCCCGTTGAGATTGAAATCTCTTTTTCAAGGGAGCCCTGGGGGTTGAGGTGGGGAGGGAGAGGGCAATTTGCACAGCCAATTAGATCAGGAGATAATTAGGTGGCAGCTCGAAAGAGCCAGATTGGGACTTTAGCCATGACACCGGGGAAACCCCTTATATTATCGAAGAGTGTCATAGGATCTTTAATGACCACAGTGAGTCAGGACCTCGGTTTAACGTCTCATCCGAAAGGGCGGCGTCTCCTTCAGTACAGTGTCCCCGTCACTGCACTGGGGCATTGGGGATTATTCCACCAGAGGGAAGATCGCAACCTACTGGCCCATCAACACCTCTTCCAGCAGCAATTTGGTTTTCCTAGGTGGTCTCCCATCCAAGCACTGACCAAGCCCACACCTGCTTAGCTTCAGCCACGCGGCTGGAGCAGATTGAATAGTGGTATGGCTGCTGTTGTTCCAGAAGAGCAAGAACTTCTGCAGCCAGGACAATCACTTGGATAGCATTTTTTTAGCCTTCTCTTTCGTCTTGTAGGCATAAAAGGCATCTTGTAGAAATAGTGTTCTTCTACACTACAATGAAAGTAGATAGCTGAATGAATAAATCTCCTCGTGCAAATCCCATTTAAATATCACTGATAAATACTGCTGCAGCCTGCTGCAACAGAGCCAATGCATTCCTCAAATGAAAATGTGAATAAACGTATCCAAAACATGATAAACGTGTTCACAATGTGTTAAAAACCTGACAAACGTGTTCACAACGTGATTACACGTGTTCACAATGCCATACAGTTCATCTTAATTTGCCTTGAAATGCACCTCCGTGTTCATGCCACATTCCATTCGTCAGCTTCCACAAGCACACATTGTCATTCGCTGCACTGCATGCATCAAATGCCCATCAACACCCTTAAAACGCTCTAGCAACGCTCTCCCAACGCCACTTACTGCAAATTTAGAAAAAATTTTTACAAATTCCGCGAATCGCTGAGGTGGGACATCCGTTCCACTGTTGCAATGAAACGTCCTATAAACGCGGTCAGTGAGAAAGGGGCTTTAGGCTTGCTTGTACACTGTAAAGCTAGTGCAAGCAGTGCAATTGAGTCTCAGGATGACGTTTTGTATACATATACGGTCATACTTTTCGGAGTTCTGACAATGCAGGCGCAGAAACAAAATGCCTCGAAAAAAGTATTTCTCACCCAAATCTCTCAAGTTTATCATTGTTTTGTTAAGTAATCCATAAACTACCACTAAAATACAAAAATATTGAAACTTCACACCTCTTTTCAATTCTGCTTTAAAATGGGCCTTACGTTCCACAGGTTGGAATGCAGCAGCTGCGTTTGACAATAGCAAATATGGCATCACAGAACTGAAGAGGTTTATCCTGGCACAAAAAAACTATCTCATGCAGTATTATTAAGTTCTAAAGTCCGTTTTTTTTCTTTTAATTTATCTTTTTTAACAATGGTCTATTCAGTCTTCAGGGTCCTTCTTTGCATTCCTTTTCATCACTACCATTTTGGTATCTGGTGAGTATTATCTGGCACCATGTAAAGTCTCAGTGTTCACAGTGCCAAAATCAAACATGGCAGCCTCCATAATTTGGGTTCATGCAACACGCTGCCCCTAAAGGAATCTTTGGACTCGTTGAGCTGAAGCCGTTTCAGTGTCAATGGTTAATATGCAGACAACTTCCTGCAGATCTGCACCCTCCCTCTGTGGCCCATGCCAAATAAAGGCCACATTTGGAGGAATGTACTTCAGTGTCATGAAACTGTTTGGAACAGTTTTCCTTTAAGACTTTCAGTTCATTTTTACTCTGCCACTGGGTTCTCGGACTCAGTGGTTGAATAAAAGTTATTCTCTTCTTTTGAACTTCTTCCTGCTTCTCAGAGCACAAAATATGGCAAAAAAACAATGTAGTTGCACTGGGGTCGTTTTGTGACTGACAGTCAATGAAACTATTTCGGTAACACTTTATATTAAGGACCTTGTAATAAGTGGTAGTTAATAGTTAATAAGTCATGCATAAGACATTATAAGATATTTATAAACATAAATAAGTCAATATAAGTGCATATAAAAGCATAATAAACACATTTATTATTGATGATAAGACAATTACAAGGCTCTTATATACCTGGTATACATATTAATAAAATGTTTATTAACATTAATTTAACTTTATACGGGATAATTAGAGTAATTAACACGTTTATTATTGCTTGTAAGAAGCTTTATTTGAAAATTCTCAATATTATAGACAGCTAATAAAAATTTTAACATTTATTTAAAAAAGGCTATATAAGTGTTAATTAAAACCACAACTAACATATTATTGCTTATTAGCATCCCTATAGGAACTAACTAAAAACTTAAAAAGTTCTGTGTATATCTTATGAAACTTTATAAGATGTTTACTTACATTGAGACTTTATGACTATTAATAATAGATTAAAAAACATTTATTCTTGGCTTGCAAGGTATTTATGAGCACTTATGAGAAAATGGTTAAGTTTACAGAGCAATTACCAAACTTAATTAGATGTATATTAATATAAATAAGACTTAATAATTGCTAACTGTTAAAAAGTGCATAATAAAAAGATTTAAGAACATTTATAAGGCATTAATATTAACTTTTCATATTCTCATTACTGTCATTAAACATGTTATTAATGTTAAATGGTCTATAAAAGGTTAAAAGGTTTCTAATAAGTGCTCATAAATATCTTATAAGCCAATAACAAATGCGTTTTATGATATTAACAGTCATTAAGTCTTATATATGTTAATAAACATAACATTTAGGTTGGCAAGTGGTCTGTAAATGTAACCATTTTTTATTACATTCTCACAAATAGCTTGCGAGCCAAACATAAATGTGTTAACCCCACAGCCCTTTATGGGCTGATGGCGTATTGTTATACTCAGTGGTGTCTGGGTGGGCAGGCAGCAGCTCCATAATTTGTCCGGGACATATCTCCAAAAGTGCTGGCCACAGGAGCTTCAAATTTACTATGCAGGTTCTTTGTGAGGGATAGGCGTGCAATCTAAGGGTCATCAGTGGATTTGACCTTTGACCTTGGCACAGTGACCTTTGCCTTGCTATAGGTGATGCAGCTATTTAGTAATAATTAGTTAAGGGCTGTGGGGGTTCTCGTTGTGCTCAGCATCAGCTTGTTGATGCTATTATGACAATCATTAAGTCTTAATGTTAATAAACATTTATAATGCGTTATAAATGAAAACTGGCCACATCTGATAATGTTGAGAGTTTTTGGAGTTTCTGTAATGGCAATTTAAATTAATGATTGAAAACAGGTCTTGACCAATTAATTTTAAGGGATTGTTTGAGCTTCCCCTATTGCCAGTTCACTATCCGCCATTGCTGTACATTAAAGACATTTGAAAGGGTTTTGTGAGTTAAAAGTCTTGAGATGCACTGCTGACCAACATGAACATGGCTTTGGGAGCTTTATTGAATTTATAGTGAAGAAAATTACTCATTGTAATTTTTATCTTCTAAGTCATCGTCCCCTAGTCCGGGCACTGTTTGAATGCCAGATATTTCAAAGTGCATACTGCAAAAAATTTGCGTAGAGATCATCACCAATCACTTCCAATCCAACCTCAGCATTCAAGTCAGGCTCATGCAGACATAATTTAGAGGTGGTCCCAAACCCAAGCCCTGTGATTCCATGGAAACAACTTATCCCCCTGTGTAGTACCAGGGTGCTTTGTCAGGCACAATGGTTCAATCCCAAATTGCTTTCACACTTTTCACACTTGTGATAGAGAGTTCCGGAAAGCACATAAAGAAAAAGGTTCCCTCTTGGGACACAGGCCAAATAACTTTGTTTCCCTCAGAGAGTAATATCCAAATATTTTTTTGTATTTCATTGATTAGCTGTGGTGGAGGTGACTGCTGTAATTTGGGATGAATTCCCTCTTCCCTCAGTTGCCTAAAAGGAGCACTGTAAGCTGCCACATTTGGCTCACTACTGGTGACACTGGCACAGCCTAGATTTGATGCCAGACATTGAGACTCTTTCATGCAGACAGCATTTTACCCTGCGTTCACTTGGACCTCATTAGACCACCGACTGCAAAACAGTAATTTTAGGACGACATGCGGAGGGGAAAAAAAGCTGAAGAACACAACCACAAATGAACAATTTGCTGCTCAGGTGATGGCCAGTGTACACATGAACAGGAAGAGGCTGATTGGGCCTGGTGCAGACCTTCAGGTACACAAAGATAATGTCTCATTTTCTCTTTCCTGCAATGCTGTTGTGCCATGTTGTCCCACATCCACTCTGCAGTTCTGTTGAATACGGCAGCATGAAGTCAAGGATTTTTCATTTTAATGGGAAGTTTCATCTGACATTATCAAAATTCTGTTTTTGCTGTATAAATCAATTTTTTCCGTTGTGTTCTAGCCCACTATAATGACCCTCAGTTTGTCGTCTCCCATCTACTGTGATCCTTGAGAGAGCAACTTAAGCCTCAGACAGGTTATGCAGTTTGTGTAATTGAACAGCAAGATATTTATTTTCTATTTCTTGCCTGGAAGACAAAATTAAGGCAGCCGATAAAGAATGCCTTAGACAAATCACATTTTTTTTAATGATGTCAACTGTAATTGTGTTTGCTAATGAATGCTCTCTTTGCAGATTAAGCACAGTTCATTTTCAGTCTTCAGTCTGACTGAAGCCTTGTAGTTTCAATTCGTAGCTGTTAGTGCAATAATCAATAGTTGCATCAACAAACCACTTGATGGCATTCAGAGGAATATATATATAACCTTGTTTAAAATTCAAACAATCATATAGCTAATGTAACACTAAACACATCAAATGATGGAGAACAATGAGGCTAAGAAACCTTTGAATGTCTCATATTGCATGGGCAGACCACAAATCATGGCCTAAAAAAGGACATAAAACGCCCACCTTCCTTTAATGATCTCTTCAAATCTGTCATCTTCTCATTTCTGAGCCTTATTTTTGATTGACATGTTTAATTCATAAATACGAGAGACAATGTGGAGCGCAGAGCAGCACCTCTACGAACAGAATGTCTTTGGTAAATATGCACTCTAGTGATACTTTATGGACTTTGTAATGGTGGATTTTATTGTGGACATGAACATGAGGGAGACTGTGAAGCACAGAACAGCGCCACTAAGAACAGAATGCCTCTGGCAAATGCACACTCATGATGCTTTATGGACTTTGTAACGGTGGCTTTTATTGTGGATGTGAACATGAGGGACACTGAGGAGCAGAGAACAATGTCTCTGGGGATAGAGTGTCTCTGTTAAATGTGCACTTTTGTGGTACTCTATGGACTTTGCAACAGTGGCTTTCACTGTGGCCATGATCATCAGAGACACAGTGGAGCACATAACAGTGTATTTGCTATGTCCCTATGACCCTGGTGGAGAAGTCAAGCTCTTCCCTGCTCTCTGTCCCTTTACATCCTCCCAATTATAGATGCAGATCAGCTGACCTAGGCTGGGTTACAAAAGCTTCCTGCTGACTCCTGTATGGTGGAGAGGTGTTTGTGTTTGGAGGCAATCTGCACAATCCATGGCTCAGCTGATAACTGCATTTCTATTAATCTGTCTTTCTGTTAATTTCATCTCCAAATTATTTTTTTTTTTTTTGCAATAATAAAATTACCATTAATTTGAGCCATTTTATGTCAGAGTCCATTTTATGCTGTGTCTTGCAAAAGCTTGACAGAACAGTCTCTTAGTACAGAATGTCTCAGGTAAATGCACACTCCTGTGATGCCTTATGGACTTTCTCACTTTGGCTTTTATGGTGGACATAAACATGAGAGACGCTGTGGAGCACAGAGCACCGTCTCTAAGAATGGAAAGTCTCTCGTAAATGTGCACTCTCATGATGCCATTTGGACTTAGTAACTAGGTGCTTTTATTGCGGACATGAACATCAGACTGTTTGGGCTCATTCCCCAGAACAGTTTGAGAGACGATGTTGATGCCACTGAAAGCTCAGTTATCATGCTCCTGCTGCCTTGGGCCTGCAGCATCTACAGCCTTAGCAGATTAGACCCTTTCTCAAAGTTTACCTAAGTCACATATCATGGTTCATGGATCTTAGGCAAGAAAGGAATATGTTGGGCGGAGGGGGTGGGGAGGGGGGGCTGTTTGGGGTTGTAAGACCCCCCTCAAATATGACAAGAAACCCCCCAACCCAATTACATAGGTGCAACAACATCTATCTGAGCATCCCAACACAAAACCAAAGTTGGAACTGCAGTGTTGCCACATCTGATAATGTTGAGAGTTTTTGGAGTTTCATGGTAATTTTAATTAATGATTGAAAACAGGTCTTGACCAATTAATTTTAAAGATTGTTTGAGCTTCCCCTATTGCCAGTTCACTATCCGCCATTGCTGTACATTAAAGACATTTGAAAGGGTTTTGTGAGTTAAAAGTCTTGAGATACACTGCTGACCAACATGAACATGGCTTTGGGAGCTTTATTGAATTTATAGTGAAGAAAATTACTCATTGTAATTTTTATCTTCTAAGTCATCGTCCCCTAGTCCGGGCACTGTTTGAATGCCAGATATTTCAAAGTGCATACTGCAAAAAATTTGTGTAGAGATCATCACCAATCACTTCCAATCCAACCTCAGCATTCAAGTCAGGCTCATGCAGACATAATTTAGAGGTGGTCCCAAACCCAAGCCCTGTGATTCCATGGAAACAACTTATCCCCCTGTGTAGTACCAGGGTGCTTTGTCAGGCACAATGGTTCAATCCCAAATTGCTTTCACACTTTTCACACTTGTGATGGAAAAATTCCGGAAAGCACATAAAGAAAAAGGTTCCCTCTTGGGACACTGGCCAAATAACTTTGTTTCCCTCAGAGAGTAATATCCAAATATTTTTTTGTATTTCATTGATTAGCTGTGGTGGAGGTGACTGCTGTAATTTGGGATGAATTCCCTCTTCCCTCAGTTGCCTAAAAGGAGCACTGTAAGCTGCCACATTTGGCTCACTACTGGTGACACTGGCACAGCCTAGATTTGATGCCAGAAATTGAGACTCTTTCATGCAGACAGCATTTTACCCCTCGTTCACTTGGACCTCATTAGACCACCGACTGCAAAACAGTAATTTTAGGACGACATCACGGGAGGGAAAAAAAGCTGAAGAACACAACCACAAATGAACAATTTGCTGCTCAGGTGATGGCCAGTGTACACATGAACAGGAGGCTGATTGGGCCTGGTGCAGACCTTCAGGTACACAAAGATAATGTCTCATTTTCTCTTTCCTGCAATGCTGTTGTGCCATGTTGTCCCACATCCACTCTGCAGTTCTGTTGAATACGGCAGCATGAAGTCAAGGATTTTTCATTTTAATGGGAAGTTTCATCTGACATTATCAAAATTCTGTTTTTGCTGTATCAATCAATTTTTTCCGTTGTGTTCTAGCCCACTATAATGACCCTCAGTTTGTCGTCTCCCATCTACTGTGATCCTTGAGAGAGCAACTTAAGCCTCAGACAGGTTATGCAGTTTGTGTAATTGAACAGCAAGATATTTATTTTCTATTTCTTGCCTGGAAGACAAAATTAAGGCAGCCGATAAAGAATGCCTTAGACAAATCACATTTTTTTAATGATGTCAACTGTAATTGTGTTTGCTAATGAATGCTCTCTTTGCAGATTAAGCACAGTTCATTTTCAGTCTTCAGTCTGACTGAAGCCTTGTAGTTTCAATTCGTAGCTGTTAGTGCAATAATCAATAGTTGCATCAACAAACCACTTGATGGCATTCAGAGGAATATATATATAACCTTGTTTAAAATTCAAACAATCATATAGCTAATGTAACACTAAACACATCAAATGATGGAGAACAATGAGGCTAAGAAACCTTTGAATGTCTCATATTTTCATGGGCAGACCACAAATCATGGCCTAAAAAAAGGACATAAAACGCCCACCTTCCTTTAATGATCTCTTCAAATCTGTCATCTTCTCATTTCTGAGCCTTATTTTTGATTGACATGTTTTATTCATAAATACGAGAGACAATGTGGAGCGCAGAGCAGCGCCTCTACGAACAGAATGTCTTTGGTAAATATGCACTCTAGTGATACCTTATGGACTTTGTAATGGTGGATTTTATTGTGGACATGAACATGAGGGAGACTGTGAAGCACAGAACAGCGCCACTAAGAACAGAATGCCTCTGGCAAATGCACACTCATGATGCTTTATGGACTTTGTAACGGTGGCTTTTATTGTGGATGTGAACATGAGGGACACTGAGGAGCAGAGAACAATGTCTCTAGGAATAGAGTGTCTCTGATAAATGTGCACTTTTGTGGTACTCTATGGACTTTGTAACAGTGGCTTTCACTGTGGCCATGATCATCAGAGACACAGTGGAGCACATAACAGTGTCTTTCTTATGTCCCAATGTCCCTGGTGGAGAAGTCAAGCTCTTCCCTGCTCTCTGTCCCTTTACATCCCCCCAATTATAGATGCAGATCAGCTGACCTAGGCTGGGTTACAAAAGCTTCCTGCTGACTCCTGCATGGTGGAGAGGTGTTTGTGTTTGGAGGCAATCTGCACAATCCATGGCTCAGCTGATAACTGCATTTCTATTAATCTGTCTTTCTATTAATTTCATCTCCAAATTATTATTTTTTTTTTTGCAATAATAAAATTACCATTAATTTGAGCCATTTTATGTCAGAGTCCATTTTATGCTGTGTCTAGCAAAAGCATGACATAACAGTCTCTTAGTACAGAATGTCTCAGGTAAATGCACACTCCTGTGATGCCTTATGCACTTTTTCACTTTGGCTTTTATGGTGGACATAAACATGAGAGACGCTGTGGAGCACAGAGCACCGTCTCTAAGAATGGAAAGTCTCTCGTAAATGTGCACTCTCATGATGCCATTTGGACTTAGTAACTAGGTGCTTTTATTGCGGACATGAACATCAGACTGTTTGGGCTCATTCCCCAGAACAGTTTGAGAGACTATGTTGATGCCACTGAAAGCTCAGTTATCATGCTCCTGCTGCCTTGGGCCTGCAGCATCTACAGCCTTAGCAGATGAGACCCTTTCTCAAAGTTTACCTTAGTCACATATCATGGTACTCATGGATCTTAGGCAAGAAAGGAATATGTTGGGCGGAGGGGGTGGGGAGGGGGCTGTTTGGGGTTGTAAGACCCCCTCAAATATGCCAAGAAACCCCCCCAACCCAATTACATAGGTGCAACAACATCTATCTGAGCATCCCAACACAAAACCAAAGTTGGAACTGCAGTGTTGCCTATTTAACAATTGTTTTGTGAGGCTAGTGAGAACCAAAAAGTGGGTTCTTGGTTGCACTGTTGCCTCATTTTTTGCCCACAATCGATTCTTGGGCCAACTGGCATTAATTGGAGTTGGCGCCAACTCCCTCTGTTTGGTCTAATTTTTTCTTCTTTTTTTTTTTTTTTTGTTGAGGCATTATTTTTTGGAAATTTTTTCCCCATCTGACAGCCATACAGTGTTCTTTTAGAGAGACAGGAAGGCTGGGGAGAAGAAGACTGGGGGTCCTTGGACATGCAGCAAATGACCCTGTGCTCTTGTTTTGCTGTTCTTCATTTCCCAGGTTTGGCTCTCAAAAAAGGACACATCCCTTCAATTGCTGTTTACGGAACAAAAAAGTGGGTAGTGACACTGTTGCCTCACAGCAAGAAGGTCACCGGGGCGCCCCCTCTGTTTGGTCTAATTTTTTCTGAGTACTTCAATTTCCTCCCACAGCCCAAAGACTTGTATCCCAGGCTAATTGGTGACTCTAAATTGCCTATAGGTATGACCTGTGGCAATATGTGATTTGAATGGTGGGTGAGATCCCGGTGCTGGATCAGCAGACTATCTGGGGAGTGCTCCTGCCATGGGATAGGCTGCAGCCTTCCCCTGCAACCCTGGCCAGGAATAAGTGGGTTAGATAAAGGAGGGATTTTAATCTTATATTTTGACTTAACATCATATTTATATTACAATGCACCTCTCTTCCTAAATAAGAGGCATAAAAGCATCTATCACTGAATCGAGGTAATTACACTCATTTCAAGATTAGCTAATGGAGTAAGAAAGCTTCTCACTTCGAGCACTGACTATCTTTATACTGGCTAATATTTTTCTACTTCAACCAGAAAAAACTAAGACAAAGACACTTAAGACAGATGTTTTCCATGGCATATTCCCCTGCACTGTTATAAATTGACTGAATTTAACAGTTAAATTAACACATTGTTTCATGGTTATTTTAACTGGAAGTGGAGTCCTGCTTGCATTTGGCAGTGGTTTACACTGAACATACACGGAACTCTGTTGTAAACTTATTGTACAAAGTAAAATTACCGTTAACATAACTGGCAATTAAGGAGCCAGTTAAATTAACTGTCAAAAAATGTGCATTTATAACAGTGTGCAGAAACACAGAGACCCCCCTGAGTTCCTTTATGTTGGAGGGCATAGATGTAGTACCACCCTGGCTATGACTGGTAACCTTCTAAGTAGATGCAAAGAATTTACGTTAGTGGTAACCTCAGTGAAACCTGGTCGACTTTACTGCCTTATTGTTGGCAAAACGTCCTTTGGTCTGATCCAGAACATTCTATGCCATGATTGTTTAGTAGCATGGCTTGACTTCACTTCATGAAATCTACAAATTGCCCTTCTGGACCCGGACCACTCCAGGCACAGAATGTTACACTCCATGGACACAAGCAAAATTTTCTAACTGAATACTGTGAGACTTGATAGTTGGTCTACGATCTGTTTCTGTTCCATTGTATCTTACATGAATCAGCTTCCTTAATTTTCTTAATGAATCTATCTCATAATTAAGATGTGATTCCTTGTGTATAATGACAGCAGCCTTGGAGAAAATGCATCACAGCTGACAAGGTTTTCTGTGAAGCAACAAGAGAGAACGGTCATATTTTTGTGAGTGATGGACAGGAGCCAGGTAGATGAATTGCAGTGATTAAGAGTATTCCATGAGCAGGGAAAAACAAATTGCTTTGGTGCTTTTTTGAATCAAGAGATGCCTGAACAGATGCAGTGCCCAAGACTGTCATAGCATCCAGGATCTTTAGATACAGGACAAAACATGCCCTGGTAGGCAGCTCAGTCACCCATGCTGCCAACACAGAGCAGTGGGATGAAGCAGCTAAATCTGCCAAATCCTGTGCAGGATTATTGGTTAGATTATGCAGAATTTCACTGTCAAGAATCCCAGCATTTTCCATTAAAACAGCAAATGAAATCAAATGGACCTCTTTAATATGTGCTACTGATGAAATTAAATTTTTTTAGTTTTGTGGGGCTGCAATATTCTTTAATAAGACTGATGAGCACCAGTCTGATTTCCAATTCAAGCCTTCTTAAGGCTTTCATTAAGACATTTGCTACACAGAGCATATTTCAAGGCCTTTTGGGTAGAAACATCTATTTTTCACCCATAGTATTCCACAATGCGATATACCCTTTTTTGTACACTTACATTAGAAACATTACGCATGTTTGCACGTCCTGGAGAACACCTCCAATGAGGGTCTGTTGACCAGAGCATTTTACCACATGTTATGCTGAAAATGGAAAATGTTTTGCCAAAACCCCTCCCCCTCATGTGCAACTAAGCTCCCAGAATCAAAATAATCTTCAACAGCACTAACACTCTTTAAGAATTCATTTGATTCTTCTTGATGACAGGACCTCATGTACATGATCTCACTAACTTTAAGTCACAGTGTTAAACCAGCGTTAATGGAGGGAAATGCCTTGGATGTCTTCCTTGCATCTTGAGGGGGGGAAAACCAAAAATTAAAAAAAAATGTAAAACCTCTTAATTTCACATATATTTTTAAAGATTATAAATTCTGAAATACTTAGACTGGCTTTGAAGTTTGTCCTGTGTTACAATGAAAGTAATTTTTCCCACATACTTGCAGTTTCCAAGTTGAAAAAAATGGCATTACTCTGACAAAATGAAATTCCAATAAAATTCTAAGATACTCATAATTTCATCCTAACTGTAATACCAAAAATTTTTACAGTATAATTCACATAAAAATGCTAGTAGTATAGCAAAATATGAGAAATTATTGTGCTATCCAAAAAAAAGAATCCCTTTGTGCGACTGATTGGTAACAGCATATGATTTTTATGCTACCTGGAGCTACAGCCTGTTGGCACTAGATCTTAAGCAATACTGTAGCCACATATGTAGGTCTGCCTATCTATCAAAAATGTTCGTTTTCTATGACAAGAGCAAGACCGGCCATCCAGCTCGCCGGTCTATTAGACCCAGCAGCGCACCACTACTATAATCAAATCACTGTATGTCATTACTCAATTCGTGTGTTCACCTGCTCCCTGTTTGCACTGAGCAGTAGCAGTGTGTTTATAAGACAGAGCTTCTCTCTGTCTCTTTGTGAAGTCTGTGTAACCTCTTGCCTGTGTGACATTGCTGTCTTGTATAGGCATTATTCTCCGTAATTCACATATACAACTGCTAACCTAGAATCCCTGCTGCACTGTTGTATCAGCACGTTTAATTCTTAAAAAAACCTTGATTCCATTTGCTTTCCTACTTTGTAATATGTTATTACTGTAGCGTGCATTGCTCGAACCTCAGTTCCTTTTACAACATATTTTCTGTTTCTGTAACTGCAACGTTTGTGTTGACTGCAGTGCAGTCATTTATTAAAGTACAACCAAATCAACTTCTTCAATTGAGTCCAGTCTTCCACTTCCTGTCCTTCGGACAAAACATTTATAACAAAGATTCAATATCCTATTGGTGGTACCTGCCATTACAGAACAAAAGTGCCCAGTTCAATACTGTCCTTACATGTATACTAAAATACATACTAGGGGTCCACGGATTATTGGCCTGGCTGAATATCAGACTTGATATTCTGCATTTTTAATTTTATTGGTATTGGTATTTTTTCCTCCTATTGTCAATATAATATTTCATCTAAAACAGTGCTACTTGGCTCTGACGTATGGGGCCAGATCAGTCTCAATGAATGAATGTGCTGGGAAGGATTCACACTTATATTTGGAGTTATTGTTATTCTAAACTTTGACACCAAGATTTTCATTTTTACTGCAAATGCATATCTGTTATCAGTCTCCGTGACCATTAATATCGTTACCAGCCCTGAAAAAACCATATTGGTGAAACCCTAATAAAAACGCTTAAAATAAATTGTGGAGAAAATGATCCGTGTGTGATCTGCAAAGGTAAAATTCATACTCCACGTTGTGAAGAGACACAAAATTTGCCTTCTGTGGTACATGGTTCTTCCAATAGATTGTCGGTACTTAATCATTCTTCATTTTTCAACACTTCTATACTGTATCTGGTAGAGATAATTAAAATAATTACAGGTAGGTTGCACACTAGGTGCTCACTGTTGTGATATTTAGTTTACAAAGAGCTCCCTGTTAAAAAAAACAAAAAAAAACAAAACTCCTTTCTCAGTCTTTAGCCATCAGTCGTTGTGACTTTTAGATAAATTAGCCTGTCAGCTGTCCATACCAATGTGTTCTGTAACCATTTTCATCAAGGTTCTAAGAAATAGTGATAACACTTTATATTAAGGTCCTTGTAATAAGCGGTAATTAATAGTTAATAAGTCACAAATAAGACCTTATAAGATACAACATATGTATAAACAATTATTAAGTTGATATAAGTGTTAATAAAGGCACCATTAACACATTTATTACAGCTTATAAGATACTTACAGGCTCTTATTAGAAACATGCTCAGTTTATATACCTGGCAAACATATTAATAAGATGTTGATTAACATTAATTAGACTTTGTAAGGGATAATTAGAGTTATTAACATGTTTATTATTGATTGTAGGATGCTTTATTAGGAAATTCTTAATATTAGACACTAATAAAAAATAATATGCTTATTAAAATTCATAAGACTATACAAGTGTTAAATAAAACCAAAACTAACACATATAAAATTGCTTATTAGCATCCCTATAAGCACTCACTAGAAACTTATCAAGTTATTTGTATATATCTTATAAACCTTCATAAGATGTTTATTAACATTAAGACTTAATGATTGTCATAATAGCATCAACAAGCTGATGCTGAGCACAAAGAGAACCCCCACAACCCTTAACTAATTATTACTAAATAGCTGCATCACCTATAGCAAGGCAAAGGTCACTGTGCCAAGGTCAAAAGGTCAAATCCACTGATGATCCTTAGATTGGACACCTATGCCTCACAAAGAACCGGCATAGTAAATTTGAAGCTCCTGTGGCCAACATTTTTGGAAATATGGCCGGGACAAATTATGGAACCACCGCCTGCCCACCCAGAGACCACTGGGTATAACAATACGCCATCAGCCCATAAAGGGCTGTGGGGTTAACTCATTTTTGGCTCGCAAGCTATTTGTCAGCACATAATAAAAAATGGTTACATTTACAGACCACTTGCCAACCTAAATGTTATGTTTATTAACATATATAAGACTTAATGACTGTTAATATCATAAAACGCATTTGTTATTGGCTTATAAGATATTTATGAGCACTTATTAGAAACCTTTTAACCTTTTATAGACCATTTAACATTAATAACATGTTTAATGACAGTAATAAGAATTTAAAAGGTTAATATTAATGCCTTATAAATGCTCATAAATCTTTTTATTACGCACTTTTTAACAATTAGCAATTATTAAGTCTTATTTATATTAATGAATACTTATTAAGTTTGGTAATTGGTCTGTAAACTTAACCATTTTTTCATGAGTGGTCATAAATACCTTGCAAGCCAAGAATAAATGTTTTTGAATCTAATTAATAGTCATAAAGTCTCAATGCAAGGCAACATCTTATCAAGTTTCATAAGATATATACACAGAACTTTTTAAGTTTTTAGTTAGTTCCTATAGGGATGCTAATAAGCAATAATATATGTTAGTTATGGTTTTAATTAACACTTATGTAGCCTTTTTAAAATAAATTTTAATTTTTATTAGCTGTCTATAATATTAAGAATTTTCAAATAAAGCTTCTTACAAGAAATAATAAACATGTTAATTACTCTAATTATCCCTCATAAAGTTAAATTAATGTTAATAAACATTTTATTAATATGTATACCAGGTATATAAGAGCCTTGTAAATGTTTTATCAATAATAAATGTTTAAATTATGCTTTTATTAGCACTTATATTGACTTATTTATGTTTATAAATATCTTATAATGTCTTATTCATGACTTATTAACAATTTATTACCACTTATTACAAGGACCTTAATATAAAGTGTTATCGAAATTGTTTCATTGACCGTCAGTCATAAAACGACCCCAGTGCAACTACATTATTTTTTTGCCATATTTTGTGCTCTGAGAAACAGGAAGAAGTTCAAAAGAAGAGAATAACAGCAGCTATTCAACCACTGAGTCCGAGAACCCAGTGGCAGAGTAAAAATGAACTGAAAGTCTTAAAGAAAAACTGTTCCAAACAGTTTCATGACACTGAAGTACATTCCTCCAAATGTGGTCTTTATTTGGCATGGGCCACAGAGGGAGGGTGCAGATCTGCAGGAAGTTGTCAGCATATTGACCATTGACCAGTGGCGTAACGTGGTCCGTGTGGGCCCGAGTGCAGACCTGACGACACCCCCCCCGATTTTAAACAGCAGCAAGATTAAACCATAGACTGTCCTTGGATTAAACGATCAGACCATGACATCGTCACGTTTCCCAAACTTATCTCTCTGGCGGCACACTGTTTACTATGAAAAAATCTCACGGCACACTGCTATGATATTATAGCATTCTGCTCATGCTACCTACCCCGCAGCGCGACCGAGTGGCGAGATAACCACTCGAGCTTTCCAACCAGGTTTCAGGCTTTTATGCAATCATAAAATAAATGACTCTACGCAGTCTTTCCAGTTCAGCCCCCACTTCTCCAGATACTCAGATGTCACTCGAAACACTTCCTCACCTGTAGTTCTCTCCAACAAAATTCAATTAAAAAAAAGTAATTTTCTTTAATTGTCTCCCCATCAACATATCTGACATTGGCCAGTAATTGTGCATGTCCACTGACATCGGTTGTTTCATCCACCTGCAGCGCAAATTTCCCACTCCCTTTTATTTTCTCCATTACAACGTCCTCTATATCTGTCGACATTTCTCCTATTCGTCTGCCAATTGATTGTTTGAGAGAAGAACCTTCGATTTTTGGCTTTTGACTATCCCGATTTTGCATGCTGGCAGGATAGTTCTTTGATTTTGCTACTAGTTCTGCGATCAGATAGCTAGCTTCTAATGCTTTTTCTGACACTAGCGATTTTCGTCATGAAACTAGCTTGTTTGTTCATCTGGTTTCTCAACCGCATTAAATATTCACGGTCTTTTTTTTTTTTTTTGCGAGAGAAGGGTGTTTGGTTGAAAGGTGTCTTTTTAATTTATTTGGCACCATAGCTTCGTTCGCCAGCTTTTCACCGCAAGGAAGACAAAGTGGTATTGGGGTAGCGGGATCTCCGGTGAATATAAACCCATAAGTCAGATATTCCTCATTGTAAAGTCTGCTCACCGCTTTGATTTTCTTTTTCTGGCCAGCGCAGCAAGAGTGAGGTGGTTCAGGGTCTTAGTCGGACGGCCTTTTTGAGGTTTTGGTCAGGAATTTATCCATTTTCGTTTTTCATTTCAACTAGCCTACACTGCTGTTTTAGCTGAGTTTAACCAATGAATGTTTAATTTTTCGCGTTTGACAATGTGTGATTGGCCAATCACGAGAAGGATTTATACAGTGGAATACATGATGCGGAAATATCGAGAAGGAATTTTAAATAGGTATTTTAATAAACTGAATTGATAATGACATGAATTGTTATTTTTATATCCTGTAAGTTCAGTTTTTTTATTTTATTAGGCTATCAGGAAAAAAACAGTCAGTGGGTTTTCTCGCAGCACACCTAGGAAGCTCTCACGGCACACAGTTTGAGAAACACTGGTGGAATGTTGGACATTACCCAGAAACACTTGCTGTCTCAATGATGATATCAATAGCAGAATAAAATTATTGTTTTATTAAGCATTTTCCAAAAAGAAATCTAAAATTATTTAATGTTATAACGAATTATGTTCAATTAAAATGATGAATAATGTACCATGATGACATTGACTTGCCAACACCATGACTGAGAAATGAATGCAATTGCAGTGGTATAAATAGTCAGTAGCACAATCTGTAAAGTCAACAATGTAGGTCTTCTTTGGTATGAACCCTCCCACCTTGAGAGTTACCTATGCTGATATCTTTCTGGGGTCCGACCCTGGCGCGGGGATACCCATCAAGGGGCCCCTCACTGCCCCTGGGCCCCAGTGCCGCTGCACTCCCTGTTGTTACACCACTGCCATTGACATTGAAACGGCTTCAGCTCACTGAGTCCAAAGATTCCTTTAGGGGCAGCGTGTTGCATGAACCCAAATTATGGAGGTTGCCATGTTTGATTATGGGACCATGAACACTGAGACTTTACATGGTGCCAGAGAATACTCACCAGATACCAAAATGGTAGTGATGAACACTACTCCCGTGGTTCACTGGCTCATGGCCTAGATAATTGCTTTGGGTAACTCTGCTTGGTTGGATTAGTTGCCTGTTTTCTTTTCAGATATTTAGCTGATGCTTGTATCTGAGGTTACTCCCAATTGAATAGACTGAGCAGGGTTGAGCCCACCAGAACAATGTGGGGGGAAAGGGCCTTGCTCAAGGGCCCATCAGCTACACTGATCTTTATTGTGGCTACACTGGGTTGAACCATCAACCTTCTATGTCCCGATTAAACATGCTTCAGCAACTGTAGGGCCCTATGATTTCCGCGATCATGGAATCGCGGACGGAATCGCGGAATTGGCCAATAAAAAAAGGAATCTATTGATAAACGCGGAATTTTGCGGAAATCGGCATAATTTGACTGAAATGTTGTTCGTAAAGCCACGTTTCCACCGAACGCTAAACAAAATATTTGCGCGTCTGGATTACAATCAAAGTCAATGTAAAGACGCGAATGCCACAAAATGTGAGCAGCCTTCGTCAAATTCACCTGCCCCGAGTGTTCGAGGAACACATCTCCACGGTGCTATAGAAGATCTGTGGGAAAAAGTTTTTCGTTGTTGTAGACAAGACCACTGATGCCAGGGATTGCAGGGTCCTAAACATCGTCATTTGTCATCTTATGTTAGCTTAACAACTTATATAACCGTTAAATAGCCTACAATATTCATTTTCACAGTCTACTTAGTGAATTGTGTGCATGCAAATTATGACTTAACCTCGTCCCTCAGTGGTGAAATAATAGCTGATGCATCTTTGTGTCAGTTTGTTCATGTTTAATCATTACTGGAGAACATTTTGTCCTAGGATGGAATACACAGTATTGGGATTACTGAACAAAGGTTTCTTAAAAAAAAAAAAAAAAAAAATTAAATATAGCTGATGCATCGGAATCAGAGAACTGTTGATTCATGGGGGAAAATGAGTGTCATTACTGCTGCTCCCATACATTCATTTATATACACAATGTATATACAATGAGATTATAATTGATTAAAAGGGCAGTCAAAATAATACGTCAGTACGGCCGTTTTCTGCCTTTTTGACTGTAGCTTACACTTCCTTTAAAGAGACAATTTTATTTTGTAGTATTAATTTAGGTTAAAAAAAATTTCTTTCATCACAGTGCAATGTTATATTGCGTCATTATGCAGTACTTGTTCTGACTTTAAGTACTGAGGTAAATAGAGGGTTGCATCAACTAATTTAACATTATTTCTATTTAATTAGTGAACATTTTATTCATTAACATAAGGAGCACACTCTCTCTGATGGTAAAATTGGAGTAATTGGTAAAAAATGGAATTCCAAAAAATTAAAACGGAAAAAACGAAATTTGGGAAAAAATAAAACGGAATTTGGAAAAAAAAAAAAACAGATTTCATAGGGCCCTACAACTGGGTCATCATGCTGCAGTTTGGTTTTAATCTGCTCTGTTTATCAAGTACTTACTGTATCTGTTCAAATATAAAGTACATACAAACATGATGTGGATTTTATTTCCAGTATTCCTCAACACTGAAATGTTTTCCCTTGGTTCTCAAACAGAGTCAATACCTTTTGAGGACTACCAGATATGTCTATGTCCAACTTTATTACAGTGAAGCCCCCACACTGTGTATGGGTTAAATCAAAGACTGAATAAACAACAGTATCAGTGAGTTATTTTAGTAGCAAAGGTTAGCAGTGAAAGCATCTGTTGAAATGGGCTTTAGGTGGACCTCATGAAATCTGATATCTGAAGTCATAATCCTGCAGGGGAAAGCTCTTCCAGACTTCTTTATGTTGCGATTTAGAACAAATGCTGCATTTCTCTTCATGTAAAAGCCTGCCTTTAAAGGATTTTCTGAAATACTGATGAGCTTTTTGTTGGTAACCTTTTGCCATTGCATTTTTGCCTGAAAGCTGGCAGCTTTTTTTTCCTGAAGTGCTTTTATGTTGCTGAACAGACACTTAAATGAACTTCAGATTACAGTTACTGCCTTCTGGTCCTGTTATTTGGCACTGGCGGCTAAACTCTGAGAATTCGAAGAGGTCTAACCCTTATAATCCTACCAAATGGTCACTTTGGAATTTCACACCAGGAGAAATTTGCTACTCATTTGAAGATTTTTTTTTTTTCTGGAAGTTTATTTTATTTCTCTTCTGTCCAGTCATGGATCTTGACTGACAAACTTAAAAAGTGAAACCAGGTCATAAATATAAAATGCTTGATATTTCACAAAGCTCTTAGGTATTAATATAGTCTCTTGAACCTACACACTTTGATTTTTGTAGCTGAGACATACTTGCTATTTTTTCCTGGCGACAGCCAGCCTTTGTTCGCATTTGACATGTTCAGGATCTCAGATTATATGAAAGTACTATCACTACCCTCGCGTGAATGCCTTCTGTGTCTCCTCCCATTCAGCAACTAGCATGTCTATTAGGAGTATTGTCTCCTGCGATTGGTGTGTGTTTCCCTGATCCAAGCTGTCTCATCTCATAGTTACCCCTCCTCTCAAGTGTGTGACGTATTTGTACCCACTCCTTTGAGTTTGCAAGTCCCTGGATTGTCACTTGCTTTATGCACTTTAGCACCAGTCAGTATTTGCTTGTAAAACTCTTCATCTCTCATCATGTAATCGTAACCTTGAATGACAATAATTTACAGAAGTGTTCTTCCTAGTTCAGTCAATGGGAATAAGCTCCCAAGCCTTTCTCATGGTCTCTAGGATTGGAACTGCATTCCTGTTGATCTACCCTCAGTTTGTTCCTCTGACCAATTTGATAAGAACAAGCGTGCAAATTATACAGTGACAATAGGGGGGGATCAACTTTCTCTTCAGGACATAAAGGGAACCCAGTACTACACAGGCATGTTTTTCAGTGAATTGAAGTCTTACAATGCTTACAGTATTTTGCTTGTTTAACGCCATGTCTGTAGATAATGATATACATAGATAACCTATTAAACCAGCTCCTGAGTGAAAATAAAGGGGATGCCCATTATACAAGCTAAAAAAAAGTTAAAAAAAGTAAAAGACTAAACTACCGCAGTCACACAAAAGGCTATTTAAAATGAAATAAACTCTATATTCAGTGGTGGAAAGTAACTAAGTACATTTACTCAAGAACTGTAATTAAATACAATTTTAAGGAACTGGAGACATGTCCCTTCACATGGTTTCAAATAACTGCTTCAGGCCCAAAGAGGTAAAAAAAAAAAAAAACCCTCCAATATTACAAGAATGCAAAAAAAAAAAACCTGAAAAATTAATCCAAATTTATGTAGCAGAATTTTTTTCTTCTTTTCTACCCAATCCATCATCTCACAACCTCTCAGATTTATTCTGTGAAGCAGTTCAAATCACCTCCACATCAAATGCTGCTTATGCCTTTACTCATTAGTATTAACAATATCACATTTATTTAATATCAGTCACAGTAAGATTTTCTGTAAAACCATACTTTTACTGAAAAAGGATTTTAAATGCAGGACTTTTACCTGTATTAAATTATTTTTACATGATGGTATTGATATTTTTGCTTAAGTAAAGGATCTGAGTATTTCTTCCACTACTGCTTATATCAGTGGTTCTCAAACTTGGTCCATGCTGGTTTTTGTTCCAACCACAAATTCAATTGTAGAATTTTAAAAAGCTGTTAATTTGTCTTAAATAGCTACATTCCATGTTTAGAGCAGTTATTTACCATCTTAAGCCCCATTTTGATGGACATATCCATTGTGCCATGAAGACTAAAAACCCTTGACATATTGTGCTTAATTTTCTATATTGTGAGGATTTTCAGGTAAAAAACATTTTTAAACAGATCAAATTAGACTCAGTAAGAAAACATCAGTAAGATCCTAATTAGGATGCTGACCACAGGTGTTTTGAGTTGTTTCAAAATAATTAGCCTGAACAACGAACATGACACCAAACAGGTGTGACTATTGTTTGCCAAATAAATCATTAGTTTTTGCAACATGTGTCAACAGTTTCACCAATGAGAAACCTATTGATTGTTTACGTTGATTAAATGTTTGGTTAAATTGCTTCCCTCTGCGGTTATTCATACTAGTATCTAACATATCTCAATGTGGATATGAAATTTTTATTCTTAATGGCATGAATAGATTTGTCAAATGTGGCTTAAGAGGATAAATAACTGCTCTCAACACAAATACACCCTAATTAAGACAAATCAACAACTTGTTAAAATCCTAAGATTGCCATTGTGGTTGGAACAAAAACTAGCATGCACAGCGGGGCGCCAGGACCGAGTTTGAGAACCACTGGTTTATACTGAGGTCAAAATGCAACGTTATCTGTACAACTCATCATGACTGTGCACCAGTGTTAGCTAGCATTAGATATGACTAGTGGCTTGCCATCAAATGTTAAGAAGGCCTTCAGTAACACCACCCTTTGCCGCATGAAGTTCGCCTGATTAACAGTCAAACAATTTATTGACTGAACAATCAAGACCAATGCATGACCAACAATATTTAAGAAATGCAAATGACAAAGCGATTGCCTATTGCAATCACAGAGGAAATAGTTCTGGAGACCCATTTATTTATTTATTTATTTGTCACTTGATGACTTGGGGAACAAATACTTTGGTCTTCATTTGAACTTTCACTCGAGTCACACTTGCTGGCATAACATAAGCAGCAGTTATGCAAAAAAGCTGGTCATTGTGCTTTGCCTCTTGGATTGGATTGTACCTCTGTGTCACTGTAATCACAATATTCATGAGCCTTAGTGGCCTCTCTGCAGCGATAGGATTATGTGGCACCTCATGAGGAGGGAAGGCTAAATCACAGTGTCCTCCTTCAGTGCAATATTAAAAAATCCTAATAAAATCTTTTCATGTTTTGTAAACTTCCCCTAATCTGTTCTGGATAACATTGATGACATGTGGTATTGCAATTCACTCTTTCTTTAGATGTATTGAAAACCTGGGGCTTTTAATTACTTTTTTAATTTATCAATTTATTTATTCTGGGAGGAGCCAGGGATTAATTGATGTGTCTATTTGGAGGAATAATTTTCATGCAAACTGGCAATATTTTCATATTATGGCTGCTGAATTAAAATTTATTATGGAGCAAAATTTTAATTCAGCATACACTCTGATCATTTTTTTTGGCTTTCTCCATAGAGGCAGCTTTTATTCAGTAGATATTGATAGACACCTCTATCATAGGTTCAAAAAGCTCTGAGTTTGAACCGTTTTCTTTTTTTTTTTTTAATAACCTCTGAACTAGACAGGATTCTTCTGTGGATCCAACGAGAACCCTTTGGAACCTCTTTTCTGGCTTTGTACCTGAATGGTGCTGCACATATTCAATTGCTGCTTACATGATATTCACCTTATTTAACACAGTATCAGGGACGTCACACAGCTGGCTAGTTTGTTAACGAACTTCCATTCCAGCACTCAAATAAGTTCAGAGTGGTCCAGTGGAGGTAAATTAAACAGGCCGAGTCTTCTATTATTCGCTGCTGGCTTGGTTGGTTTAAAGCCAGTTATTAAAAACAAATCGTTATGGGGAGTACAGCAGGTGGTGGAAAAAGTCTTAACATTTTTCTTAACAAGCTTGGCACTTATGACAATATCTTTCTCTTTGCCTGATCTGCCTTTTTGGTCAATCTGGTAATTAAATTAAAAAAAAAAAAAAAAATTTAGATATGGAAATGGATAAAGTGGGCAGGGCTGCATAAGGTCAGCAGTGCAGTGCCCATTCAGTTGCCGCTTGCGTGGTATGGTACAGTGCCCGTTCAATTGCTGCTTGCGTGGTATGGTACAGTGCCCGTTCAATTGCTGCTTGCGTGGTATAGTACAGTGCCTGTGTACTGCTCAGCCAAACAACTTCAAACTGGACTCTTCACTTTCTTGGGTCCTCAGAAATACACCTCTTAAGTTTTACATTGATCTCTGAAGATATGTGGAGGATACACACACACACACACACACACACACAGATTCTTTGCTTTTTAGCGTGATTATGAATATATAATTTTGTTTTTGCTTGCAGGTAATGGAAGGGGGCACCATTAAACAGAAGATCTTCACTTACGATGCCATGTTCAATACCAATTACTCACACATGGAGGATTACCGAAGGCGAGAAGACCTTGTTTATCAATCCACTGTCCGGTAAGCTTCATAGACATCAGCCCAGTGATGCGAAATTAGCTGAGTTCTGCTCCCGCGTTTCTCAATTCTCCCCCAGAAATAATCTCTCCCTGATCATCATCACATCACAGTTTACAGTGTCAATGTCTGCAGGAGTTTGAAATGACAGCTGTTGTCACCGTGAGTGAACTTTTAGATGAAATTTATTATTCTCATAATGAAAGCCTTGGATTAGTTTTCATTAGTGGAAGGTGATAATTGCAAATCATCCAGCTATGAAATCAGAAAATGTGTTTAATTGTTATTTCTTGAAACTTAATACTGGTCTGTTCAAAGATGACATTCGATACAAGCACCCAAAACATGTAATATTGTGCACATTGGTGCAAGGTGGGCATGGGTGGCTACACTCATTCCTGAGGTGGGCCATATTTTTCATGATGTCATGATTCAGTGCCATTTAGTCCATGTATGTGGGATTTTTTTTTAATTAAGACAGCAGATGCATCTCTGCCCAATTTCACGTGTCTGCCTAGGAAGTAGACAGATTGATGGGTAAAAAGTTTGCAGAAGTGTTCAGTGATGACTATACACCACCACTTTCATCTAAAACGGGTCCTAATATATTACTTCTCTATTTTTTTTTGGTGAAAATATATTGAAAAATACTATTATGGGGATTGAGAAAAAAAGAAGGAAAAAAAACAAGTGCTACCATGCAAAACCAACCTCACCCTATAGCACTCATTATAGTGCTAAGGGTTTGATTCGATCTTATCAATATGCTCTTTCCTGAGTACAAATGAAAATCTGTGACCTTCAGTTTGACCTTCTAAGGTCACGCAAGGTCAAACATTATAGTGCCAAAGTAAAGCCCATATGTGACTTCCTGTATGTTGACAATAATAACCATTTTTGAGTTGTAATGGAAAATAAGGAAATTTAAGCAATGACCTTCGCCCCCCTAACATCTAACCCCCCACCCCTGGGAAAACTATGTGAGATACCCTATCATGTGGCACATGAGTGGAAGCAGAATTAAAAGATGCACATTCTGGATTTAGTTTGTTATTGATATGATCGTTTTTACCAAAGTTATTGCTGGAAAATGATTCTGACTATTCCGGTGACCTTGACCTAGACCTTGACCCGATGACCTCCAATATTTGTAGGGCTCTATTCTGGACTAATGCCCACCTATCCTGAAAGTTTCATGAAACTGGTCAAGCCGTTTTGCCGTAATGTTGCTAACAAAGAGAGAAAGAAACAAAGATACCTCACCAAAAACAATATGTCGCCCTCCGGACTCTGTCCCGGGTGAGGTCATCATTCTCACAATTATATTGAAGTAAATATGGGTAATAAACACGAATACTTAAAACATTCATTTTTTTATAACAATTGAAAGGTGTTGAAAATTTTGTTTTTTTGACTTTTGCATAGCCTGAAAGCATGATTGAAGGCTCATTCCATAATTATTGATGCAAAAAAAGTTGTATTAACTGGTTTGAGGAAACATTATTCTGCAAAATTACCTCTGATGGTCAGTTGTTCCAGTATATAAATAGACATGAACTTTGAGCAGTGGCAAAGTATATTTCAGCGAAAAGTAGAATTCTTGAATTGCCAAAAAGGCATGTTTTAATTTGATAATAATCCAGTGCAACGCATTTTTAAACCAGCGAGTCTTCAAACTGGCTATAATATCAGGGGGCAGACATTTTTACTTGGGGAATCTTCTGATTTTGAATTCGATCTTCAGAAGCCTCTCCTTTAAATGCTTAATAACCTAAAGCTCTTGCAGTTTACATCTCCTGATTAGCCACAGTTGCTCAGACTAAATGGCAGAAACCGACAACAGTCTAATTTACTTTTGGTAGCATTGTTATGCATTGCACCACAAAATTATGAGGCGTCTTCCTCTGCGCATAAATGAAGAAATAAAATATCAACATGTCTTTATCATTTCAGCACTTGTGTTGCTCGTTAAGCAGCACAGATTAGCGTAAATTAGTTTGCGAGGCTGCGAGAATCCGTTCTATATTCTGAATGTTGTCACGGCTAAAAGGTGCTGTAAGGCAAGTTGCACAGCTGTGTAACAATCCTAAGGAAGGCAGAAATAAATGCTGCAAAGTCAGCGAAAGTTTTGGATTTACAATGCCATATCAATTACATAAATATAGACAATGGGTATTCACCTTTTCATTATCATTTCTAATTATAGGTCATGTATTGGTCTTGGTCGCTCAGTCAATAAATTGTCTAATTGTTAATCAGGCCAGCGTAAATAAAAACAGCTTGTGGGCAGTCAAGCCATAAAGGGTAAGCTTAATGAAGTCCCTCTGAACAACTCCATGGCCCGGATGAAAGGAAAGAGAACAAATGATGTCACGAAAGACAATAACTGACGCCACAAGCACCGCGGCACTGGCGTTTGATGTACAGTCACCCACAATATATGGCACTATGTAGTGAATATTCTACATTTGAAACAATATAAACACAGCGAGTGAGCGAGTGGACAAGTGTGCATTCCGAACGCAGCCTTAGATTCCCCAAGTAAAAATGTCTGCCCCCTGATATTGATGCCGATTTGAAGACTCGCTGGTTGTAAAACGTGTTGCATTGGATCATTACCAAATTAAAATTTATAAAACTATGTGTTTTAGACACTTCAAGAACTCTACTTTCTGCTGAAATATACTTTGCCGAGGTGCGGTCTCCTACTTTAAATGCTGCCATGGCACTGTAAGAAACGCCATCAAGCATTTCAAAGAGATCAGATCGCTGAAAACTAGTGGCAACAGAGGTGCTAAATGGAAGTTAAGAGCCTATGATATTTGTTGTCTGTGTATAACAAAGAAAAAAAATTGGCGGTTGATAGCACGACTGTTCCGCGATTATATTAAAAGCGCCAGAAGTCAAGAGATGAAAGTATCAAGATCTACTATTTCCAGACGCCTGTGTGAAAGTGGTCTGATTGGTCATGTTGCTGCCAAGAGCTGGCAACATCAAACAAAAACTTGAGTTTGCCAAGAAATTCAAGGATTGGACACCAGTGGACTGGGAACAAGTACTTCGGACTGATAACTTAATACTCGAAATTTTCTCACACAAACGCAGAACTTATGTGCGTGGTAGAGTTGGGAAATGTTTCAAAAATGACTGCTTAACTCTTTCAGTAAAGCATTGAGATGGTAATATTATGGCTTGGGGTTCAGTCTGCTCGAAAGGAGCCAGTGATCTCATAAAAATCGATGGAAACATGGATCAGAGGAGGTATCACAGCATCCTTGTGAAGCATACATTGCCATCTGGGAAGAGACGGATTGATTGGGGACTTTATTTTCAACAAGATAATGACCCTAAACACACTTCCAAGTTGTGGAAAAATTATCAGCTCGCCAATCCATCGCAGGGCACATACACCATTCACTCTCACACTCATACCTATGGGCGATTTAGCGCCTGAAATTGACCTAGGATACATGTCTTTGGACTGTAGGAGGAAACCCACACGAATACAAAGAGAACATGCAAACTAGCAGCAATGTGAAACTGGCCACATATAAAGTACACTGGATGGACTTGCGCATCGTATGGTTGTGTTACACATTTGGCCTTTGACCTTAACAATTTGACCTTGAATATTTTTTCATTCTTGCAGGAAAAAAAAAAAAACAGAAATTTTTTATTTCAGAGCAATGGCTCTGATTGCGTGTAGGTGGTAATTATGCAAAATACTTAGTGCAATGTAGGTCACTGTGACTTATTAGTGCTTTTTATGCAAAAAAAAAAAATGTTTTGTCTAAATTCGGTCACTGTGACCAGCTGGCTTTATATCATGTACTCATATTCACCTCTGTGATGATTCCAATTTGTTTGATATGATGGCAAGGCCGAGCGGTCTTATGTGCCTTGCATGCTATGTTTTAGACTGTCCTAAAATTGCTCTTGTACAATTTCTAGTCATCTGCATTTCAACAGGAGTACAGTGGCAGATGCGTGATCATATTTGCATTTGCAGACGTTTTCATAAGCTGTATATCTTACAGTGCAGATGAATGGGCGCAGGCACACACACACGTGTGCGCACACACTTTGGTACACTCACACACAAGCACACACATGCATGCATGCACAGAGCAGTAGATTTACATTTAGTTTAACTCTTGTGGGAAAGCCACTAAAGCAGGCTGACAGATTGGAATGCACCTGATGACCCACCTTTTTAGACCTCCACTCCTGCTACCCTCCCACGGCCTCTTGTCTCAGGAGTGTTTAGCACACTGTTCCGCCCCTCGCAGCCCCTACACCTGACATCCCGCTGCACCTGGCAGATAGCATTAGCATTGCTGAAGAGAGACTGTCTCTGCAATCACTGACAAATGTGGGCAGTTTGTAGCTGGAAACAACCCCTCTGTTCCACTCCACTGCTCTGGGTCAGACCGGCTGGGGGAGGGGCCTTCATAACAACCAAGTTTGGAGTGGATGAGATAACTGCTGTGCTGTCGCAAGGCTGAATGGATTAACAAAACAAACTCTGGTTTGTCCATGGACATGTGTGTGAGTGCATGCGAGTTTGTACGGGTGGTTATGTGATAATGTGTGTGCATGAGCGCATTTGAGTGCACGTGAGAGAGACTTGTATGTTTGCTTTGAGAATGCGTAGTTTGTACCATAGCATATGTGCGATTTGTTTTACTGAATGAGACGGGAATGAATCTTTATTTCTTTATCACTCATGAAGTGAGTTCAACTAGTGACCGCTCTCGGTTTCTAATGACAGGGGAACACTGCTCTTGAATTGTCTTTGTTTCAATTTTTCATTGTGTTCCCTGAGGGTCTTGTTCTCATCATACAGTTGAACAGTTGAATGTTCAGTATATTTCAGCATACACATATAGAACATTGTGCCAGTGTTCACACTCGAGTGGGTGAACTAAAGATGGAGATAAAGTGCAAGGAGACAGGTTTGCTGAGCTAGAAAATGTGACCACATGATTCAGGGCTTTAAACTGTGAGTGTGTGCTTGCGTGCATGTGTATGAATGCATGCTTACGTGCAGGTATGTGCATATGAATATCAAGTGGGGGTGGTTCAGTACACTTGGACCATTTTTTTGGTACTTTGTGAATGACATACTAGAGAGAGCTGCGTGTTCAGTCTGTAAAATGGTCTGCCAATGCGGCTGAGCAGAGGGTAAAGGTGAAGTACGTATTCACACAGGTCTTGGCACAAATCTGAATCTCTTTTTTTGATAAAGCGGCTGCTGTTTCATTGGTTGAATTTAAAGAAAATTCAATTTTATCACACCAGAATATGGCTTTTTTTCCATCCTCAGCTTCTATTCATTGTGTCTACCAACAGATCTCTTCAATTTTTATCCCCCTCTCTCTCCCCCTTACATGGCTGTCAGTCTCATAATATTGCTGAAAAGAGAGAAAATGATCACGGTCAGTTTATTTAATCATCCATAAGGCTTGTATTGTAGCAGCAGGACGAGGGCTCTGGTCACTCGCTGCTCTGTTAGCAGTGGCTCTCCAGTTCCCTGCAATTGGCCGGCACAGAGAGCTGTTCTGCAAAGATGAGCTTGATAATGATGAGGTTTTTAATGAACTTTCCCAACCTAATAGATGATTCAGTGTCCTGAGACGAGCTCATAATTAGAGCGTACCCATTTGTACTTCAAAATATGGAGTTATTGCTCTTGTTTAATATCTCATTATGTAAAGTTTGTAATTAAATTCTGCATTTTATGAGGGACATTTTATCATGGTAACTGTTATAGTTGAATTTCTCCATTAAAAACACTTGTTGGGTGTTGATGTAGTACCTTACAGTATTTGAAAGCAGAGGCACCGCTGGTACACTGTGAGGTGTTACATTTTCCCCAGTAATACTCTGTAAATAAACATGAATTATGCCTCACAGTAACTGGTTGGTTTAAAATGACCCATTTGATTAGTACAGAGGAAGCAAAATTAATGACACTGTAACCAACTTGGCCCAATGAATTTAAAATTTAACTTTTTGCCTATTGTGCTTGCAATGTTTGGAGAGTTGTAAAGGAAATATTACCTAGATTGTATGCATTATTGAAGGTTTTGGAAGACTTTATATTGCCCCACAGAGCTGTGGAAACACCTGCAGCACCATGGAGAGCGACCTTACTACTGGCACAAGGCCTTAGGGGAGGTGCTGGAAGGCCAGTGTTATTCAAACTACCTGCTCAGCACCAGGGAGAGCTCAATGTAACACAAATGAACTGCATCTCAGAAGCACAGCTGGCCTGGATTAGTCATCCGCTTGCAGCAGATAGAGCAGTAGGGTCCAAGGGAGCAGAGGAGCACACAGGGAAGGTGACAGTGAATGGGCGTACTAACCATGTGAATTAACAGGAACCGTCAACAGGGCCTGGATGGAACCTGGGAAGGACCAGCAGGAGGACATAGTGCCTGGGCAGAGGAACCTGGAAGACCAGTTAAACCCCTTTTTAGGTTGCCAGCCGTAGGCCAGTAACCTATTGTCGTCACTTTGCGTCCGGTGGCGGCGGCGGCGTTGGCGTCAGCGTCGTCCGTTTAAAGCCGTATCTCAAAAACGGTCCGATTAATTTTTTTTTTAATTTGGGGATGTGATCAAGTGGGTCATCAAGTTAATGCCCGAGCAAAAATTTTTTTGATTGAATCATTCGTTTAGACTTGGCGGCCATTTTTATGTCGAAAATGGCCATTTTTGGCACTTTGTTTTTGAGAAAATTGCACCTGTCAGATGAATTTTTTTTTATCGCAGCAATGGAATCAGTATCATGACCTGCTTCCACGGTGTAAAAGGCATTTTGATTGAATCGCTCCTTCATAGTGCCACCTAGGCAACGTGTCTGGAATTCATCATTTTTCCGAGTGAAAGCTCGGATGTTCGCCCCATGGCGGTTCAATGCCTTAAAAAACATCGATTCAGAATCGATTCAGAATCGTTACACCCCTACTAAAACCCCTTTCTCACTGAGCTGCGTTGGCCCGCAGAAGTGTGCGGATAAGAAAGTTCTCTTCTTTCGTGGAGAAGAATTGATTTGAAGAACCGTGAATTGATTTGCACTGGTACGGGACCATTCACCATCACCGCCAAAATTTGCGAAAAAATTAAACAGGTTTAATTTTTTTGCAGAAGTCTGAGCTGGAGCTTTTTAACACCAGTATCATGTAGACAACGTGTTGCTTTTGCAAGAATTCGTGTTGGCTTCCTGTTGAATCCACGGACTGATGCTAGTTACTCTTCTCCTGTTGGGGCTGTAACTGCCGGCAACCTTCAGGGCCCTTGGCACTCTAGTTTTTCATGTGAACAGAAATATAATTCTGAGTAATGGACTAATTGGGTGCCAATTTGTCTTTGATGTAGCTGAGATGAAATCCAAAGAATGAAGCATCACAGACTTTTTAATCACTTGAGTTTCTCAGTAATTTTATCCATTATATCTGTGAGATCTTCCTGCTAACTTAATTATAAGCACATTGATACCATCATACATAGGCATAGATTTGGGTACACAGTAAAAATCCCAGTGTTAATTCAACTCCAATAGAGTTTATTTGAATCCAAGATGGATGGGTTGGGCTCATATAAACTCTACTTTCCCCCAACCTCTCCAGGTTGTGAATGGAGGACAATGGCACAGGAGGGAAGGAATCTTAGTTATATTTTCTCCAACTCCCCTCACCTTAGTAATAAATTTCAGCATGTGAAGAAAGATCATTGCCTTTGTCTGCCCCTCCTTTCCCCAGGAGAGGCTGTCACAATCTATAAAGCCATTATTGCACCACTCCCACAGAAAAGCCTGCCTAAAATATGCCAGACAATACCTTGACACACCTCATAACTTCTGGAATACTGGAGTGACAAGACCAAAATAGAACTTTATGGTCACAACCATAAGCGCTATGTTTGGAGAGCAGTCAACAAGGCCCATGGTGAAAAACATACTATTCCCACTGTAAAGCATGGTGGTGGCTCTCTGATGTTTTGGGCGTGTGTGAGCTCTAAAGGCACAGGGAATCTCGTGAAAATTGATGGCAAGATCAATGCAGCGTGCTATCGGAAACTACTGGCAGACAATTTGCATTCTTCAACACAAAAGCTGCACATGGGATGCACTTGGAATTTCTGCATGACGATGATCCAAAGCTCAAGGCTAAGTTGACCCTCCAGCGGTTATAGAACAGAAAGGTGAGGGTTCTGGAGTGGCCATCACAGTCTCCTGGCTTCAATATCATCGAGCCGCCTTGGGGAGATCTCTAACGTGCAGTTCATGCAAGACGACCAAAGAATTTGCAGGAGCTGGAGGCATTTTGCTAGGAAGAATGGGCAACTATACCACCTGAGAGAATTAGGGGCCTCATTGACAACTATCACAGAAGACTGCATGCTGTTATTGATGCTAAAGGGGGCAATACACAGTATTACGAACTAATGCACACTTTTGATCAGGGTTCATTTAATTTTTTTCCATTATTGCCATGTTTTATTTGATGACTGTGCCATTCTACATGACCTACAGTTGGATATGAATCCAATAAGAAATAAAGCAAATGTGTTTTGCCTGGCCATTCATGGTTTCTTTAAAAAATGTGACCTATTTTACAAATTCAGCCAGTGTATGCAAACTTTTGAGCACAACTGTACATTAAAAGTTGCTCCTGCAAACAAGGTAGCGTCACTTCCACAGAATGAAAATGCTTCTGACTCACCAATGCTATGTGTGAATTATTACCATTTGATTTCTACTTAATCGCCACAGCTATATATTTAACACTGGTACAGCCAGGTCTATATGTATGTGGACAGCTACACATTTTTTTCAGTGCACCAATTCTTCTTCGTTAACAACTTTTTTTATTTATTAATATGCATAATAAACAACAAACACACACATATCCACAACAATAAGCAAAATGACTTCCCCCCCTACACCCATCCCTGGCAGCAAAGTAACCCCTTACAATTGGGCCAAAGCAACATTGAAAAGAAGAATATTAATCACAGGGAAAGGAGAGGATACATATTCAACTAGAGAAGTGCAGTTCCAGGGGAAACTGCATGGGCAAGCTGGAAGCTGCCGATAATGTGAGGTTCAAATTGTTCAAAATGTAAGCTGTTGAAAATGAGTTTAAAAAAAGCTTCTGGAAATTAAAATTATTTATTACAGAAGTATATTTTATCGTGTAATTGTGATTAAAAAACAAAACAAAACAAAAAATGAGAAAAAAAAATCACCACACTTTATAAGGTATGAAAATGCCGAAGGAAAATATTAGTTAAAGTGGTTTTGTATATAAAAGTAGGTAAAGGGGTTGAAGTGCTTCAAGTGCTTCCTATTGACATACGTATAGGAAGATTCAAGTGCAAATGCTTCTCCTGTAACTGAGATCAATATGACAGATCGAACAACTGCCATTTAGACAGTGGACTATTTTATACTTGTCAGCTATAATGAAGGTAGGCATAAATAGCAATATTTTATTTTCTAAATATTCATGCAACATAACAAAATGATTCAGGATATGGAGCAAAGAACCCCATACGTGCTTTTAACACTTAACATATTGGAGAATAAGCATTAGAATATTCAGTTGGAACTAATTTGCTGGGGCCGGTAGCATGCAGCTACTGGACTTGCGCCTGATGTTAAGCCAAGTTGCGTAACCATGGAGGCATAACTTTAAGACTATTGCACTAAATGGTAGTAAACTCTATTTTCATGAGGACCGGGTGAAGAATCAACACCTATCTGCGGGAATGCGTGAAGTGAATTTCCTGGCCATTTCCAAAGGAAAGTGCTAATTAAGGAAGACCTCCCCAAGATACAAGGTTACCACACATCATACCTATTTCATATTTATTTGAGATGAACTAATGCAGTTTCCTGCTGAACTATTGCCATAAAAATATGCGATCTAATTAAGAAAAACTTCTTCGTTCTCACACACTATTTTTCCCAAAAGTGCATCAACATATTTGCACATATAGCTTAAGATTATGGGAATTATTTGGGCGCGACACTAAAAAACACGCTTAAGTTTAAATAAAGGTTATATGTTTTCCAATTTTTCCAACTAGTTCATTAATCAACGAGCTGCAATGTAAAATGGGGTGTCATAATTTATCAATAGAAATTTTCGTAAAGTGATCGGTCTAAGCAGGAGTTAAGCAATGTTAAAATAATTATAATAAAATAATAATAGGCCTAATAATTTGGCAAGTAACGTTAGATGGCAGCATTGATCCATTTATGCAAAGCCAAACTACCAAGTGCTACTGCATGCTCTGGCCTTGAACCCAGCTATTTTCAACCTTGAGGAAGAGTGAAGTAAAGTGCTGAACTAACAGTGATTGGGGACATCAGTTTAATTTCTTTGTACACAACTAGCTCTATTTTGATTCCAATAATTAGCGAGTTTTATTTTATTTACAATTGTAAATTTCTTTAGCTAGTTGCTAGTATACACAGGAATTGGTGCTCGAGCAATTGTTGCTGCTTTGAAATTTTTACTGCTACATGTTCTCATAGATGTGCCCTGCAAAAAAAAAAAAAAAAAAAAAGACCAGTCTTTGCTGTGCTCAATGTGCTCTCTTGGAGCTGGTTTGAGTCAATCTTCCAAACTGCGATAGCAACAGAATATTCTTATCCTGAGTTTGACGCAGAAAAATTAAATGCGTCTTACAGTCGCACCAATCTTACTCCGAACAATAATAATGCTGAGCCCTGGAAGAAGTCCAGCAGAGGGCGGAATCAAGCCGCTAATATTCCATTTCCATGATATGCACCCTACCACAATATATATATATATATATATATATATATATATATATATATATATATATATATATCTGAGTTATGCTGAGCTATTTCAGTTTATGGCTAAAGCAGTAGGTCCAACAGAGAATTTAGCAAACGCGTTTATTACATACTCTGACTTCTGTCTTAAAGATAGTAAGTCCAATCTACAAAATCAAGGTACCATACTAAAGATGAGAGTCTGCTGAGCAAAATGCCAAAAGTGTGTAATGCCAAAAATGTGGGAACATGAGCAAGTTAGAAAACTTTGTGTTTCTACTTTCCAAACTGAATTTTCTTGTCTGATTTGATATAGGAGTTAATGGAGTTTCGGTTCACGCTCCTGTCGCTTTTTGGCTCGTACTGCCAAAACCGTTTGTCCAATTGCTTCCATCATTACATTTTTGTGATCAACACAACTTTTGCTACAACTTGGATATAAAAATATTTATGTTGAGTGAAAACTGTGGGAATTAGAGCAAGTTTGAGAGAAGACTTCTTGACAGTTTTGCAGCTGTTCGCCACTCTAACAGTGGTGTCACCACACTCTAAGTTCCCAGAATTTATTGAAAAAAAAATTTTAAAAAATTACAGAAGTTACAAAAACGTTGAACAGTAAAGAAATAATCCAAGCTTAGCTTAACATTTTCCAGTTTGAATGACATTTCTAGCTAAAAGTATGACAGAGTAAAAAATAGCTGAAAATAGCTCAATTTTGAAAAATCTGTTTCATTGTTTCCTATGGGACAAAAATATTGAAATAAAAATTAATAACTCAAAAAGTAATAAAGATATCAAAAAGATGAAGATGAGCAATTCGGAACAAACTGAATTTTTTCAAGTTTGAATGAAGTTTATAGGTGAAAGTCCGTAGGAGTAGTTAGTCAGCACAAAAACCAGAGAATAAAGAAAGAAAGAAATAAAGAGTGGGAAGAACATGAGTTTGCAAGCTTCCAGCTTGCCCACTAATAAAGAGTAGGAAGAACATGACACTCATGCATCTTCCAGCTTGCCCACTAATTAAAATAAAAATAACAAAATAAGTAGTTTAACAATGTAGAAAAATGAAGAAAAATTAACAATGAAGAAAAAAATGAAAAAATTGACTAATTCAGTGCACCAATTCTTACAGAGTTCAGCTGATATAGATGCTAATATCTTCATATTTAAAATTGCCCGGTATAATTTGAGGGAATTTGGGTACTCTGTGTGAACCTTGTAAGAATCGAAGGCCCTTTAAAATTTTCACTGTCCAAATACTTGAGGACTTCACTGTGTATCCTTTGTCTTCTTTGCTTTAAAATAGCACAACAATCCTGTTTCCCTATTGCACTTTCTGTGGAATCTAACTACATGTTGTCAGATTATGTATTGACTTCTACTATCGATCATGACCCCAAAGATTTAGTTTCAGCATTTCTCGCTGGCTGTCTTTTTTTATGTGCTCATAAGTCACACCAGATGAGCTTGCCTGCCTAATGTGCATCTTCATGTTAACTTAAGCACGTTTGTCATGCCTTTATTATTCTCACCTATACTTTGTCTTGGACTGTATTCCAAAAACTATTTACTGCACCACATATCTAGTCTCCATCTTAAATTTGCTTACGGTTCTTAAGTTTTATGTTGTTGGTTTGTGTAAAAGTACTTGTTTGTGAGTTCCTTGTTAACAGCTGCTATCTTTTGTGACCCTAATGCCTTGACATTAACACTAGCTGACCAGCCACTTTGGAATTACAGTCACTTTAGATAACACTGTCCACTAAACTGCTGGATGTAATGTGTTCATAAGGCCATGTACTCTAGAGCATCTTTTAAGGAAAACAGGCCATAAAACCCACCATAGAGAACGTCTTTATATGTTGATTGCAGTTATCAGTATGTCAGGATATTATATGCTCACAGTGATGGCTCCTATCTGTGTACATCTCAGGCTCCCGGAGGTGAGAATCGCAGACAACGGGCCATATGAATGTCACGTGGGCATTTACGACCGAGCAACCAGAGAAAAGGTGGTACTGGCATCAGGCAGCATCTTTCTGAAAGTGATGGGTGAGTTGTTGTCTTGGTTAACATGTTTGAACAGTATGTTGTGAGGCTGTGTGGCAGTTCATGGATAATTCTCTTGTGAAATGTTGATTCAGAAATACAATTCAGGGGAGAAAAAAAGAACAGTTGCCCATCACCAGTCATTCCCTGTGGACTATAACAGTGCGGGAGTGAGGATGAGATGTTTTCTTTGGTTTTCAGCAGTTTACTTTGCCTGTTACTGCTGTGATTTTATATTTAGCAATATCAAGGATAAGAGCAGTGGAAGGTCAGTCATTAGTGGTGCTGTCGCCGTGCGATAGTCAGCTATTTTTACCACAGTGAGAAAACCTGCACTGTCCGTCTCGGTCTGTCTCTGACTTCTTTCTCCCACAGAGCTGGGCAATGTGATGAAACAAATCATAATAATTAGGCCCTAAACTGCAAAAATAATACTGTAACAATGATTTCTAGCGACAAAAATATTAATTTTTTTATTCTTTGGGCTGCCAGCAGAAAATGAGCATGAATCAAGTAGCATGCAGTGCTCTTCAAACACAGCTTTATTTGGAAATATTATTTGCAGATGTGTGCAGTGATGACTTATGTACCAGCCTAATATCTGTATGTACCATAGCCTTCCTGTTACAATATCAGTGTTACCACTGAAAACTTTAAGTTGCTTTAGCACGGTAACTAAAAAGACGATGACGATTTTAAATCCAGCTATTCTTTGGTCATACTCTTCCACACCATCGACATCTACAGTGGGGATGGTCTGTTTACCATCGGTCATGATGGCCTTAATATCCCGCGTATTCATAATCGAATCATATTCATTTGTAGTTAAATGTAATGATGTACAGTGCAAAGACAAGCTCTTCCCAGGGCACTCTTATCACATTCAAAGTACACAGGCAGACAAAATGGTCCCAATTTGCCTGTGTCCATAAGAGAACCCTTCCAGCTTTATTAAACCCTTTATCATCCATGTTAAAAGTACGTAGCTCCTTGAGTGAAACATTATTGCTGGACAAAGAACCCATGAACGAGATAGGTTTCATCAATCACATCACAGAGTGGCCTTCTGGAACCATTTTTTTTTTTCTGAATAATTACCATTCATTGTAAAGGAAAGAGCATTGCACTTAAAAAAAGTAAGAATTTAAAGCATGTTAACATAATGCACTGGTGCATGCGAAAAAAAACAGTATCAGCCACATTGCGAGGGCTGCACTGATAGAGTGCCTGGACTGACTTTTGTCCTACTTTGTCGGCATATTTGGGCGCTTTTCTTCAAAGCAGAGTTAGATTTTTCTGAAATGCTATGATTTTGAGCCCATTCACAGTGCATGTGCGTTCACAATGCCTGCCAGAGGGGTTATGAGGACAGTTACCGGCCCATACTCCTTCATCAATGATGGGATCACTAGCTCATCCTTCTGAGTGCTTGTAAATGCAGCACGGATGATTGTCTGCTTCCAGTTAATGACGCAATAACTCCTCACCTAATGAAAATAACACGTCTTGTCTCTGTCACTACATTGCATTGTGATATTGTTTTCCCAGGGCTGCTGTCTGGGCATATCTGAGAAGAGATATCAGCTTGGCTGGCTCTGTACTTTAGTGTCGGTGAATGCTGCCAGATTGAGATAAGGCCCATATGAGTAAGTGCTGAAGGAGAGCAGAATGACTCTCGATGTTAACTGTCCGCACTCCCTCAGGCTGGGCTCCAAGCACCTGTAATTTCTCAAGATTTAGGTTACACTTTATTTTTAAAGGCCTCGTAATGCTGGAAATGCTGCTGGAACCCAAAAAGAAAGTCTTCTGATGGTGGTATCGTCCTGAGATTGGTTGGACAGTCTAGCACTGGACATCGGTCAGCAAATGTCATCGTAAGGACATCTGCCTTTGTAGATTTGCAGCAATTCTACGGGAAACATTTCTTGTTCTCCAAGCTCAACATATGGTAAAATCGTCATCCTCTGCTCATACTTTAATATCTGAAGACCTGTTTCAGTGGGGCTACATGGGCAAGAAGGCTTTAATTGTCTTTCAAAATGGAAATAGTTTTTTAAACAGGAAATATTTAATTTGTAACAAACATACCTGGCTAATTTTTTAACTGCATTGTTTCTCAATTAAGATAAGGTCATTATAGTAATCAGAAGGGTTTAATGGGATGTGCAGTGTATATGGGGGAGGGGGGTTCTGCAACATAGTATATTTCAATGTTTATTTTTTTAATTATGATTATTTGAAAATGTATGTATCTGGTTGTATGTGGACATGTTGTATGTGTTAAATTTGCCGTTAGTAAAAGAATTTGCAGTAATAAATCACCATTATTTCTGACAATACAATTGGCAAGAATGCTTTCCTATCATATACACTGCCTGGCCAACAAAAAAGCCACCTTCTGGATTTAACTAAGCAAATAGGTGAGAGCCTTTGGTTGAATAATTACTGCAGGGATTAATATGTTTCAGCTGGTAACAAGTTATTTAACCCCAACTGATGCAGTGAGTAGCTCATCATTTTTTGAGCAATCATGTTGGAAGACAATTTCTGTGGTCGTGGAAAAGATGGTACACTGTTTCAGTAAGGTCAAAATCACTATGTTTACGTGGACTTGAGTATCCCAGTTTTGTTAAGTATCCTATTTTTGTGTTTGTGCATGTGAATATCATATCCTGATTTCAGACACCGGGATTAGCCCTTATCCCGGTTTTCAGAAGCCCGATTTTGCGATCTGGAAAACTTTGAAAGAAAACAGGATACAGTGGCATGTATGCGTCTTACCCCGGTTTCTGACGGCTGCTGACTACCTACGCAGGCGCGCCCTCAAATCAGTGATGTATCAGAAAAACAAACTTCACGGCGGCAACGTGAGTGTCTTACTTCTGGAGCAAAAAAGCTAGTTTTGTCCTTAATGTAAACGTAGTCATTGATTGTGGCTCATGGGTTTGTCAACCATGCTGCGACAGAGCATGTACACAAACTTTTTTACTGTGCTTCAGTGAACTCCAAACTGGTTACCAGCTGAGTGATATTCCCCAAAACTGCCCAGTTTGTACAATACTATGGCCACACTCATGGGTAGCGGAACTGATGCCGAGACTTTTGTTTCTTCCGGTCTCATGAACGGTTCAACTACGCCGCAGCCGGGTTGAAGGATTCCCTATTCATCCATAAGTTTTTTCTCCACTCAGAATCAGTGAACTCCACAATGACAACCCTATCCCACCAGTCACAGCAGCGTATTTTCACCCATTGCTTCCTTGCTCAGCACGGTGGCAGTGACAGGCTGACACCAGCCAGAACTGAGAATAAGTTTAAAATTTGCTGTCACTATCCTCTCCTGTTGCTGGATATGAGGTGGATAAACCGTATCTGAAACATTATGCTGGCATTTAATTGTGCAAAGCCTGCAATCACCCACGGTAGTTTCATTTTCAAATTTGCCGTGCTTTGTGTTGTAAAAAATTATTATCACATGCGCCTGCGTGAATAAGATGCTGCAATCAGAAACCGGGATACTAGAATTAATCATGTATACAGGGATATAAGTGGCCAGGTTTCTCTGCGTGCATCTAGACACCATATCCCGAATAAGATCAAAACTGGGATGAGGCTCATAACTTAGGATACCCAAGTCCTTGTAAATGCAGTCATTATTGGCCTGCATCAAGCAAAGAAATGTGCCCTTCACATTTCGTGGCCTATATCATCAAGTGCCCTTCACAATCACTTGAACTCCTTCATGATGACATAGTCTGGAAGGTTCTTGCATGATTCTGAGGCTTGTAGAGGTCTGTAGCATTTGGATGTAACTGGGTGGTAATCCCGGAGGAATACCTCAAAGACCTTGCGGTATCCATGTTGTGAATAAATGTATACTATACACACACACAGGGCCATACTTAGACTGTATGTACAAGCACAGATACTTTAATAAATACTTTACAATGCTGAATTTCTTGTACTTTCATAGATGCATTGTAAGCCCTGTATAATATTAAACTTATGGCAATACACTATTTTATGGATGCATTCATGTTCCCTTTTCTTTTTGGTTTTGGAATTTCAGTTACTTTGCTTGTCTAATCACTTGATTAATTACATGAATTCCATGTAACCCCCGGGGGTCCTAGCGCACAGCCGGTCATGGTTCTATCAGTCAAAGGCGTTTTAAAAATTTGCCATCGCAAATAACCTTGAAACAATGCTAAATTAGTTCAATTTAGCAAATAATTACATTAATTACAATGGAGGAGAGCCTCATTTGCTTGGAAAATTAAGGTAATCCTTTGGCCCTTGCTGGCTGTAGTTTTTGCGATTTTGTCATAATCTTTTCTCACTGCATGCTTTTTTCACCCTTAATCATCAGTTTACTTTAATGTGGCAGATGTACTTGGTATGGTTAAACATTGAGAAATATTTTGTGATATACTGTCATTTAATTCTGTGATGATATGCTGTGATTTTGTGTTGCATTGACTCATTTTTATATGTATTTTTATGTTTTTTGGAATAATATTTGTAATTTGTTTTCAAATTCACAAAAAAAGAAAAAAAAATTACGGGACACCATAACTAATTTAGTGGGAGGTCTCTTGCGTCCATTTTAGATTTGCTCCTAAAGGCGTATGCCGTGTCAAACTTTATTCTGAAAGCCTTTACTTACTGAAGCGCACTGTTCTCACAGCTGCCTGAGGGGCCTTTGGTTTCAGTGTCATAAAGACAGCTGGATTCATATTTATGATTACAGAGTTGATGAGTTAGGACCATTAGGGGATTAATTACCCCTCTTATTGCAAAAACTGATGTTCGTTTCAATTAACGCACGCTTAATTAAGCGGTTTATAGGTTTCCTCTATCTCTCCTCTCAGTCAGGCTGAACTTCATTCCCTGAGCCTAAACCCCCTTATCTCATATACAGTCAATAATATGTTTCCATTGTACCCTTTCAGACCACCAGGTCACTCGGCATTGCCTTATCTTAATGAGAAAACCATACATCATTTGGCTGGACGCACTCCATTGTATCTGGACATTGGAAGTGGCTGATCCCTCTACCTCTGGAGAGGAAAAAAAGTTCATTTTGTTTTTTTTTTTTTTTTGAAGTTCTAAAATTATCATATGAATTCAACATTTTCATATATGAGTTAAAATTTTTGCACGTAGAATGAAAGTTTTAACTGCATATTGGCAAACGCTATTTGCTTTTTTCGCATGTGAATCAAAGGTTTCTCTTTAAAGAACCGGTAACCTTTTCCTGCTGTCAATTTATAAGTATCATCATCTTTGTTGCTCACATTTGTATTCTCCGCATCTTGGATGTTCACATGCAGTTTTTGGACACGATTTTTACCTACATGTCTGTGTTGGCTCGACTTAAAGCAATTCTTACCTTTCTGGCATTTTTACTCTTTTCTTTTGTAATCTTAAAATGCTCCTAATGAGCGTATGGCACACTAAAGTGTAAAAGAAATCCACCAGGTGTTGAAACTCACCAATATTCAATTCTCATATATTTCTCATAGAAGTCTGACCAATAATTTTATTCGGTCCGAATAAAATGATTTGCCGAGCTTCCTGGCTGTCATACGTCGCCGCGTCCCTTCCAGTTGCCTACCGCTGTCACCGCTTGCAAGTCGTGTGCCTCTCTGGCAGAAAAAAAGACGCATTTGACTGTAAACAAACGGGCGCTGAAATGCTATAATTACAATAATAACGTTAATGGTAGTTTGTCAGACTACAAAAGTAACTAAACATTACGAGGGCATTTTATTTTATACCATATATAGAATTGAATATTATGTAAGTACTGTTGGTTAGTTTTCACTTACCGGTGCCTCTGAATCTGACTCCATTGACCAGTTTCACTCGCCCTGCTCACTTCCTCACCGCACGCGTCAGGGGACGAGGGGAGCATCAGAGGTCAGGCAGGGGGAAGAGGGTGGGACTTTGGAGGGAGGTGGAGTTGTTCATTTTTAAATTTTTACTAAGTGCTGTGACATGCCAGAAAGGTAAGAATTTCTTTAAATCAGAATGTGTTTACTTAGTCTTGCAGCATAAGTGTACTATACTGGTTAGATAAATTGCCAATTAAGTGTTATCTTTGGTTAGGTCTCTAGTCAAAGTAGATCATGATCATTGGTTAAATTCTATTTCAGTTATACAGGCAGATATGAACAATGCTGGGTGTACAAAGCACTAATCTGATTGGTCGAACCATAGAATTGTAGAACAGTTTAACAAAGATGACTATTACATGAATGTCTCAAACTGTCCTCCATATTGGATGAGACTTCTGCTGCCTGATATCCTTGGACTGCCTGTGTAGAATTTTTTGTGTCACTGCTGTTCACAATTGCAATTCAGTCTCACCCAAGATTGTGCCCATTATTAACGTAATATAGATTACAAGGATGCTATGGCATCATTGGTTGTACTGTTTTTGATTCTATGGATTGAATGGTGGTTATGTTGCAACCACTACAGTAATAACGGTCTCTATTGTAATATTATTACAATACGGGGTGCGAATGCATGGTAAACCCAACCACTACTGTAATAAATTATTACAATAGCGGGTGGAAATATTCAGCAAAATCAACCACTATTGTAATAAATTATCACAATAGCGGGTAGGAATACATGGTAAACTCAACCACTGTTGTAATAACTTATTACAATAGCGGGCGCGAGTTGCAACCGCTATTGTAATAATGGTCACTATTGTAATATTATTATAATAGCGGGTGCGCAGGCATGGTAAACCCAACCACTATTGCAATAAATTATCATAATAGCGGGCGGAAATACTCAGCAAATTCAACCACTATTGTAATAAATTATTACAATAGCGGGTAGGAATACGTGGTAAACTCAACCACTATTGATAGCGGGCGCGAATGCATGGTAAGCTCAACCACTATTGAAATAAATTCTTTTGTCTTGAAATTATCCTAAAAAAATATATGACACACACTAGTATTTAATTTACATATTCATAAATTCATTTCTTTTCATATCCGTTCCAAAAATGCATTTTGCCTATAATTGTACTAAATGAGTCATGGTATTGAATGTCACCTACAATTCTTATGCACCCCCCCTCCCCTCCGTCCCAGGTCGCAGTCTGTCTATCAATCCATTGGTTTGTCTTAGGCTACACGTCCGTCTGCTTTGGCTATATATTTATATGGTCAAGTTCACAATGAAAATGTTACCAAACATTTTGACTGATTATGGTTTGGACCAGTTCTGGGGCCTGGGATTAATCACCTTCCCTTAAAGTAAACTTACAGTGCTGTTAACTAGTAGTAGTAGTATAGTATAGTATTAGTAGTAGAAGTAGAAGTAGTAGCAGTAGTACTTGTTTTTGTTGTTGTCATTATGGGCAGTTTCTGGAAACTGTTGAAGCCATCGAAATTGAAAATGAATCTTTTTTCTTTTTTCAAATATTTACTCGTACATCTTGAGTGTACTGGACTGCTTTTCAAGATTTATGTACCTGCGACCACTCTCGAGTAAGACTCCGACATAGTTTCTGAAATGCCTTGAGGGAGTATTTTTGGATCATGGGTACCCCTCAATCGTCCAATGCGACAATGGAACTGAATTTAAAGGAGATTTGCCACCAGTCCTAGCAAAGCATGACGTAAAAGTAATTAACAGTAGCCCATACCACCCCCAAAGTCAAGGAAAGGTGGTACGCAACAATGCCACTTTGAAGAGAAATTTTAACTTCTGCATGATGAAGAGGAACAAACTGGGTCAAGTGTCTTTCAAAGGTTGCAAAAGTGAGAAATGATCAACCCAAAGAAGTTTTAGGATATCAGACGCCATTTTCAGTGTACTATGGACGAGGATCGGACTCTGCTGACAACATCAGAAGACGAGCAGCACTCTCTTCTAGGCGTTTCGCAAACAGGATGAGAAGTTGTAAAGGTGGAGTATCTTGTTCTAATTATAAGCCAGGAGAGAAGGTCCTACTGAGATACCCTTGTCGACGGCGCATACCAAAAAAGAGATCTATGATTATATCCAAAATACCAAGAAGAAATAAGGCTTTCAGCAAATATTATGGGACATACACAGATCCAGAAGGAGTGATGAAAAGGGCATGGGTATCAGTTGAAAATATAACCAGTTTAACAACGAAAAAGGAAAAGGTTTGTAGACAATAGTCCAGGTTAGTTTTTTGTGAAAAGAGAAGAAAAGAGGAACATCATAGAAAGTACTACATCACGTTGTCCTCAGCTGAAGATGAAGATGTGGAGCCTGAAAGAGATTGGATAGGTGACAGCAATGGGATCAGACCTGAAAGCCATTTAATAAGCAGCGAAGAAGACCAAAAGGGAGAAAGTGGCAGATTATTTAGTTGAAATAACCTTTACCCCAACAAACCATGGAAACTGTCAATTTGATGCCTTGGCACATCAGCTCAATGGCATAGGCATCCACAGAACTGGGGAACAGTTACGTCAGTCTGCCGTTTTGCATCTCAGTGAAAACAGAGATTGTTATGCTGAATTCTTCAGGAATGACCAACACTTCGAGAGGTACCTATGGCATATGTCACTACGAACAACATATGGTAATCAATTTACGCTGCAGGCAATTTCCAGAGATTTTTGTTTGCAAATTCTCGTCATCACAAAACTAGGCAGTAGGAATCACAGACTTGCGTCAGACTCAGGAACTTTCGACCCCAACCTCCCAATTATAACAGTGGGACATTATCTGGAAGGTGTAGGAGAACACTACGTAAGTGCCGACCGATTACAAGTGAAAGGGTGCACACCTCAGTAAGTCCCCTTCCTGAACCTGCAGGTGCGCAGCTATCGACTAGCCAAGATATGGACGGCCCGCAGCTACCAGAAAGGCCTCTTCCTGGTCCCGCAGATTTGGTTGCAACTCGCGCCCACTATTGTAATAACTTATTATAATAGTGGTTGGGTTTACCATGCATTCGCACCTGCTATTATAATAATATTACAATTGTGATTGTTATTACAATACCAGTTGCAACTTGCGCCGGCTATTGTAATAACTTATTATAATAGTGGTTGAGTTTACCATGTATTCCCACCCACTATTGTAATAATTTATTACAATAGACATTGATTTTGCTGAATATTTCCACCCGCTATTGTAATAATTTATAACAATAATGGTTGGGTTTACCATGCATTCACACCCGCTATTGTAATAGTATTACAATAGTGACCGTTATTACAATAGCAGTTGCAACATGGTTATGACATGACACCACAATGGCTTTTAACAAATTATTTGGTCCTGGGGACGTATTGTGTGTCCTCTGGTTTCTTGTTTTTAACCATAGTAATGATCTCTGTATTGTAAATAGCAGCTGATTGTTCTTAATTTGGCATTTCTGCTTTCTCTTCTACGTTTTTGCATTCGATAAGCCTCATTATGGCTGAAATAGCTATATTTGCTTTGAAATATAATGTCTCGTATTCACATGACAATTGAAATACAACCCCAATTCCGAAATAGTTGGGACAAAGTGTAAATTGTGAATAAAATCAAAACACAATGACTTTCAAATCACACCAGCCAGTATTTTATTCACAATAGCACAGAGATAACATAGCAAATTTTGAAACTGAGAAATTTTACAATTTTATCCACAAAATGAGCTGATTTCAAATTTTAGGGCTGCTACAGGTCTCAAAAAAAGTTGGAACAGGGGCCTGTTTACCATTGTGTAGCATCCCCTCTTCTTTTTAACACAGAGTGGAGGCGTCTGGGCATTGAGGAGACAAGTTTCTTGAGTTTAGCCATTGGACTTTGATCCCAATCTGGTTTAATACAGGCTTCCAGCTGCTGGAGAGTTTTGGGTCTCCTTTGACGGACTTTTCGTTTAATAATGCACCAAATATTCTCAATTGGTGAAATATCAGGACTGCAGGCAGGCCAATTCAGCACACGGACTCTTCTACTACAAAGCCATGCTGTTGTAATAGCTGCAGTACGTGGTTTTGCATTGTCCTGCTGAAATACACAAGGCCTTCCCTGGAATAGATTTCATCTGGAGGGGAGCATATATTGCTCTAAAACCTTTCTACACTGTATACCTTTTAGCATTCATGGTGCTTTTTAAAACATGCAAGTGTCCCACACCATATGCACTAATGTATCCCCATACCATCAGAGAGGCTGGCTTTTGAACTGAACGCTGATAACAGGAGGGGTGGTCTTTCTCCTCTTTAGCCCGGAGGACACAGCGCCCATGATTTCCAACAAGAATGTCAAATTTGGACTCATCTGACCACAGGACACTTTGCCACTTTGCTACAGTCCATTTTAAATGAGCCTTGGCCCACAGAACATGGCGGCGCTTCTGGATCATGCTCAACAATGGCTTCCTTTTTGCATGATAGAGTTTTAGGTGGCATCTGTGGATGGCACGGCGGACTGTGTCTACAGACAGTGGTTTCTTGAAGTATTCCTTGGCCCATTTGGTAATGTCAATGACAGAATCATGCCGGAGAGTGACGCAGTGGCGTCTGAGGGCCCGAAGATCACGGGCATCCAGTAAAGGTCTTCAGCCTTGTAAGCAGGCCCCTGTTCCAACTTTTCTGAGACCTGTTGCAGCCAGAAAATTTGAAATAAGCTCATTTTGTGGATAAAAATGTAAAATGTCTCATTTCAACATTTGAAATGTTATCTATGTTCTACTGTAAATAACATATTGGTTCATGTGATCTGAAAGTCATTGCATTTTGATTTTATTCACAATTTACACTTCATCCCAACCATTTCGGAATTGGGGTTGTAAAAAGGTTGTAATTTTTGAATTTTTCAGTTTTTAACCATCACATGAAATCCATTGGGATCCATTTTCTGGGAGTGAGGAAACCAGCTGATAGTGAATATCAAGCCAACCCTGCAGTGTGTTAAGATTTTTCCCCATTACAGGTAAAAGCTTATCTCATTTTCAGCTCCCATAATTGATCAAAAAACCCAGGACTTGGGTTTAGAAACACTGCTTTCTGAGGCTGCTGTTTTTCTGTTACAGCTTTCACTACAGCAATCAAACTGTAGGTTTATTCTCTGATCTCATTCAGATCTTCAACCACTTATTCTTATAGAACTATGGCATGCAGTTATGCCCAAAGGTTTTTAGGCTGTAGTTCCACTGCAGTACACTTGACATGGACCATAATACCCTTATATTAAATTTGATAAATTTCAGACTGATAGCATTACTAGGCAGCTCATGAAGCAATAGCGGCCCTTTAGAATTGTTTCACTGTCCAAATACTTAGGTAGAAAGCTTTGTATCTACATTACATCAGTATTGATTAAAAATATTAGGGCAGTGCAAAACTGAACGGTTGACCCAAATGAATGGCTTGCTTACCTTTTAACTTATTTATTTATTCCCCTGATGCGGAGCTGTTGTTAAAAGATCTGAGGGTCTGAAGAGATGATGTTATTTCTCACCACAGGAGGCCATAGGTCTTTTTTCTTTTTATGCATGATTGCCACTTTTAGTTGAAGGTCAACATCGCTGATCTTCAAGGAGCTTTTTCTTTGCTTTTAACTAGTGATGACACATGAATATAGTACACCTCAGGCACGCTTCCAGAACCCATCCAACAACCTCCTCAAACCCCGTTCACACAGCTCTGCGACCTTACGAAGACCATGCCGATCACCCGGATCTGAAAAAGTAATCAAATCGGGGCATTATCACCATCAAAATCCAGCAATTTGGGGAAATTAAAGACTAATCACGACTGTACTGCAATGCTTCTATGTCAAAAGCGCTGCTGACTCGCTGCCACTACGATTACACCTATACTAATGCCGACCAAGTGGCCGTTTCTACTACGTTGCCGCTACGACGTGACAGGACCATACTACGTTGTTACACAGACCTAAAAGACTGTAGGACGATGTCGCTACGCTGGTGCTGACCATATTACGCTTCTAGTACGATTTGTGGCAATGTCTATGTAATTGTAATTACTGCATGCATTATATTTCTTTGGAGTATCTTATACTTGCTCAACTGATTTTGTGATGCATAAGTTAAATACAGTGAGTGAAGAAAATACAATACAGTAAGCAAAAGTCATTGTACTTATTATTTAATTTATGCAATTATTTTGTGCACTGATTTAAGTTATAATTTATGTCCTCTTGCTTCGATTGAATATTAGTTCCTTGTTTCTATAATTTTTTTTTACTGGGAAGAAGGAGTTGATGGGGAAAAGGAAATAGCAGAAAAACAATTGAGTTGAGCAGTCCGTTTTGTTGGATGTAATGTTAGCTGTACAGTACTGTATTGGTGTGATTAACGAAGAACGAAGATTAAAGATTGATTTGTGTACCACCAATTGTAGCGCTCATTCCCACAGCCCAGAGACCTGGAGCACGTGCCTAAATCGAGAAACAAGGGTTACATCTATATAAATCGGGGTGTTCAAGCATTTCTTCAGTTCTTTCCCAACTTCGAAGATGAACGGACCTGATGCTGATTTTATTCAACTTTGGTTCAGCTCAACGGTGTTGCGTTTCTTATTACGACCACAGAGGTCTCACCACAATGCTATCACGCTGTTTGTACGGAGCAATGGCGTTCTAATTATGTTCTTAATAAGACTTTGCCCCGCTTTTGTTGGCCACGACCCGGCTACGCTTATTTTGTGCACGTTCAAAATAAGCGTGGGGAGAGCGTGCAGCTTCCCGACCTAGGAGATCCCACCCTGACCAAACCACGCTCATGGAGATCCTCCCATGTTTGGCCCACGATTGGCCACGCCTCTGCCACTTTTCCATCTTAGTAGAAGTAGTAAATCTGTGTGAATGGGCCTTCAACCCATACACTACCTATTCTAGTATTCAGCCCTTCAATGAGCCCCTTCTCTGCGCCTGTTATGACTCTTCTTACACTGTGCGAAAGGCATTCACTCACTTACTCATACTTCTTTAATTAACCTAACCTGCCTGAATTTAATTAACCTTAACTGTATGACAAGTCTTCTTGTTGTGAGGCAAAAAAAAACTTCTGTGAGGTTTATGCTTTGTAGGTTTGACTGCATAATGGAGTCAATCCACTCTTTACCTGGATCTTGAATTAGTAAGCCACCATTTAAAACAAAACATGGGAAAATTCATGAGGCTCTCAAAATACATAAATGAACACTGTGACATATTGTGCTTTTCTGCGTCAGTATTTGCGTAGATGCTTGGGAACGGCGAGCACTGTAGTGATGTGAGATGGGCAGTTACTGACATGCTGACATTGTCATTGTGTTCGTAACAAAGAACAAACTGCCTACGCAGTACCTTCAGTGTGTTATTTCCTGTTCAGTGAAAAATAGTCTCTCTCACTCTCTACCTCTATCTCTGTCTCACACACACACACGCACACACACACACACTTGACGTTAAAAAGCACCAACCCTTTGCCCAATTCTCACAGACGCTTGTGGTGCTCTGATAATCCTCACCAGGCTGCCTTGTTAGCAGTGGGGGTTATTCACTGTGCCTCTAGTGGTCCAAACAGACCTCCATCTTCTGTGGACCACCTGCTCCCCATTCTCTCCAGCTCTACCCTGCTGTTTCACACCACATACAGCCCTTTATGCCATCTTTTGCTCTCTTTCTTTCCACCTCTCTTCAGTTTCTTGCTTCCCTCCTCTCCCTGCCTTGCCCTCTCTCTAACCCCTCCCTTAACCTGTCCTTTTCTTTATCTCACTCTCCTCATCCTCTTTCTCCCCCATCCTTCTTTTTCACTCCTTCCCTTTATCTTTTTGTCTCTTTTTTGTCCAACATAGAGGCAGTTTCTCTGCATTGATACACAGGGCTGTTTGTGTGTTACTGACAAAGGGATGGCATTTCCTTAGAGAGTGAATGCCATATTAACAAACAAACAAACAAAAGAAAAACAGGAAATAAAAACATGTTAATTAGCCAGGGCTTCGCTGTGGAAACCCGTCTGAATGACTTTTGATTGTTGGCGAATTTACAACGTGTCAGTCAATCATACCATAGTGAGCTCTGAGGGCTTTTTCTTGTAAAAATGAAAATACGACAGCCACTCTTCTGTGTGTTATTGGCGTTTTGGCAACCCCAGTTACATATCAGATAACCAGCAGTGTATCGTTTAGGACAGAGGATCAGCCACAGGACTTTTGAATGGCAGAAGAATGCTGTAAACTGAGTATGAACAATCTCACTAACTGCTGCTGTTTTCACCTCCATTTCCGCCGACCTTGCCTAATTCAATGCCCATTTCAAAGCTTAGTCATGCTCTCATTAACGCTTTTGCGCCCGCATATGGAATTTTCCCTACTATGCTATTTGACTATTCTGCCCGAATAAGGATTTTTCAGTGTTTTTCAATTGCTTTTGGGTCCTCAATCTTATCCAGAAAGGGCCAGTGAGGGTCCAAGCTTTCATTCCAACAAAGCAGTAACACACTGGATTCTACTAATCAAGTTCTTCAGCAGAGATTCAAACTCAAACTGATCATGCATCTCTGAATATTTTCTCTCAATATGTACAATCTGCTTCACTTTGCTCTAAATAAATGTATCCAACTTGTGCTAAAATGTATAAGCAACATTTAATTTTGCTATTTCATACCATGAGATACTATTGTTTCCTCAGAATTTAATAAAAAGGTTGAGCATATCTGATATCTGGTCTTAATTAACTTTGGCTGAGCGGTCATGTTTGGTTTTGGAAAAGCTGGGTGTCAAAGGGTTAATCTTTTCCATTATTTTTATCCTTGTTTCTCATCAATTTAATGGGTTTTTTCATTATTGTCCCTGACAAATTAAACCTGTGTAGTTCACAGCAGGTGTAATAATAAGGAACTTGCACAGTCTGGACTGAAGTTTCTGAGCGTATGCTGCACCATCTGGTCTGTGAGCATCCTTGCACAATACACTCCTAATTTGAAGAAATTGAGAAAGAAGAAAAAATACAAACTTAAAAATCCATTTTGTTATCAAGTATTACATTATCGGCAAACAATTTTCAGAAGTTTAACAGTACATTGTCACCGCTTCACTCCCATTTTGCCTTTTTCTCTCTAGCGCTGGGCTTTGAAATCGACAGCCCCTCAAACGTTCTGTACTTTCTCTTGATTTTAGAAATTATAGGTTAACACATAATTTCTTGAAAGCTGCCTGTTTTGGTTTGTAGTCACTCAAAAGCTGTTGAGGTGTTGTATCAAACTAAACCGAACAAGGATCAGGGTCGAAAAAGGACAAAATTGTCTCGTTGGTATCTTCTGATTAGGAAATTTGGGCATAACTCCCTGTCAGGTTGCCTGTTAATGATGTTCTCAAGGAAGGTGGATGACGCTAATGTTAGTGACTATGCACAGACATTCATGTGAAGGGGAATGAATCAAGTGTGTTTCACCCTGTTAAGGCTCTGTTCCAGTGTGTGGATGGGCCCCATGGTCAGGTATCTGTTACGGCTCTATTCCAGTTTGTGGATGGGCCCCACGGTGTGGTATGTTAAGGCTGTGCTCCAGTGTGTAGATGAGCCCCATGGTCTTGTATCTGTTATGGTTCTGTTCCAGTGCATGGATGTGCCCCATAGTCTGGTGTCTGTTATGGCGCTGTTCCATTGTGTGGATGGGCCCCATAGTCTGGAATGTGTTAAAGCTCTGTTCTATTGTGTGGATGGGCTCCATTATCTGTCAGCTGTTATGGTTCTGTTCCAGTGAGTGAATGGGCCTCATGGTCTGGTATCTGATAATCCTCTGTTACAGAGCATGGATGGGCCCCACGATCTGGTCTCCGGTAAGGTTCTGTTCCAGTGTATAGATGGGCGTAATGGCCAGGCATATTTTAAGGTTCTGTACCAGCGTTTGAATGGGTCCCATGGTCTGGTATCGGTTAAGATTCTGTTCCAGTGCATTGATGATTATATAATGCATGATTAAGAATGCTGATTAGCATCACAGGCTGTCACGGGTTGAAAAAAGAGCTCTGGCAGGCCATGTGCTGGGGAACATTAAGTAAAGAATGAAATGCCGTCATTGCCGATATGCTATAATGAGTTTGAGCGGCTGTGACCTTGCGGTGACAATTTTGTCATTCTGATTTTCTCAAGGTGAGTCGTTGAGGAAGCTGGCAGACGTATCGGCTAAATTTAAATGCAGGTGTCGCCTTGCTTTGTGCTTCTAATGGGAATTTTTTTCACTCAGTTTATGTCATGTCTCACCTTGAAAGATCGCTGCTTCCTTTCAGACTAATAATATACACTATATAATTTTTCAGACTTCTGTTGGCACGCATCTGCTGCAAATATTTTAGCAGAAGATAGACAAAAATAACAGCCGCTTGGTAAATGAAACAAAACCGCGGCCTTTTCATTTTTTCTCAGTTGTCAATAGTACCTGCCTGCATTTACCACAGCTGAAAAATTGAAGTGACAACTGAATTATTGCTGCATTTTTAGCTGTGATTGGTGTAGTATTTTTCCCCCTGTTGCTGCAGAGCAAATGCAAGTTTTAAATATTAAGAATCTTGTTGTTATGATATCAAGAAGGTTGGGGACTACAGTGCTGTGAAAAAGTATTTGCTTCCTCCTGATTTCTTGGGTTTTTTTTTGCATTTTTGTCAAGCTTAAATGTTTCAGATCATCAAACAAATTTTAGTATTTGACAAAGATAACCCCAGTTATTACAAAGTGCATTTTTTAAATGCTGATTTCATTTACTGAGGGAAAAAGTTATCCAAACCTACCTGGCCCTGTGTGAAAAAGTAATTGCCCCCTAAACCTAATAACTGGTTGTGCCACCCTCGGCGACAACAACTGCAATCAAGTGTTTGCAATAACTGGCAATGAGTCTTACACATTGCTGTGGAGGAATTTTGGCCCGCTCTTCTTTGCAGAATTGTTTTAATTCAGCCAATTGGAGGGTTTTTGAGCAGGAACGGCCTGTTTAAGGTCATGTCACAGCATCTCAATCGGATTCAAGTCCAGACTTTGACTAGACCACTCCAAAACCTTAATTTTGTTTTATTAAGCCATTCAGAGGTGGACTTGCTGGTGTGTTTCGGATCATTATCCTACTGGTTAAACCAAGTGTGCTTTAGTTTGAGGTCACGAAACTGATGGTCGGACATTCTCCTTCAGGATTTTCTGGTAGAGAGCAGCATTCATGGTTCCATCAATTATGGCAAGCTGTCTAGGTCCTGAAGCAGCAAAGCAGCCCCAGACCATCACACTACCACCACCATGTTTCACTGTTGGTATGATGTTCTTTTCATGAAATGCTGTGTTAGTTTTACGACAGATGTAATGGGATGCACACCTTCCAGAAAGGTAAACTTTTGTCTCGTCAGTCCACAGAATATTTTCCCAAAAGTCTTGGGGATCATCAAGATGTTTTTTGGCAAATGTGAGATGAGCCTTTGTGTTCTTCTTGGTCAACAGTGGTTTTCGCCTTGGAACTCTCCCATGGATGCCATTTTCGCCTAGTCTCTTTCTTATTGTTGAATCATGAACAGTGACTTAAAATAAGGCAAGTGAGGCCTGCAGTTCTTTAGATGTTGTTCTGGGTTCTTTTGTGACCTCCTGGATGAGTTGTCGATGCACTCTTGGAGTAATTTTGGTCGGCCGGCCACTCCTGGGAAGGTTCACCACTGTTCCAAGTTTTCTCCATTTGTGGATAATGGCTCTCACCGTGCTTTGCTGGAGTCTCAAAGCCTTAGAAATGGCTCTGTAACCCTTTCCAGACTGATAGATGTCAAAGACTTTGTTTCTCATCTGTTCTTGAATTTCTTTATATCGCGGCGTGATATGTTACTTTTTGAGATCTTTTAGCCTACTTCACTTTGTTAGACACGTTCAATTTAAGTGATCTCTTGATTCAACAGGTCCGGTAGCAATCAGGCCTGGGTACGACTAGTGAAATTGAACTCAAAAATTTGGTTAATCACGGTTAATTCATGATTTAACGGGGGGGGTGGGGCAATTACTTTTTCACACAGGGCCAGTAAGGTTTGGATTGCCTTTTCCCTTAATAAGTGAAATTATCATTTAAAAACTGCATTTTGTATTTACTTGGGTTATCTTCGTCTAATATTGAAATTAGTTTGATGATCTGAAACATTTAAGTGTGACAAATATGCAAAAAAATAAGAAATCAGGAAGGGGGCAAATGCTTTTTCACAGCACTGTATATACCAAATAACTGAGTCATCTCCCCATAGCTGACAATGTTGTTCATGCAACACTTCCACAAAAGCATACACAGAAAGGGTTATGTCAGTGAAAAACTGATGCCAAGTCACATCAATCAGAGCTGAGAGCAGCAGGTAATGCATGACTTCCAGCAGTAGATGGTTTGGGCGATTTAGAATGAGATGTTATTTAAACGGTGATAAACATTCTCTAGATAAGGCTATTTTTCTTCAATCCTTTTAAAATGAACTGCATAAATAGGCTTGGAATAGGTGTATCTTTGGTAATTGTGGATGTTTAAATTGACCAATTAAATAAGACGCCTGCTGTGATATTAGCAGATGGGCTAACAGAACACAGAGCATGCAGTTGTTTCCTACTCTTTCTCCTGAGCTACAGGATCAGCAGACATGTCCTTGTACATGAAACCACGTGCGGTCGTGAAAAGCTTAGGGCCCAGGTTGGAAGAATGTAAATGCTGGTCCATAACCACCATAACCACAACACAGAAAAATGCAGACCCATGTGCCTGGGCTGATCCTCGGACACTAAAAAAATCAACTTTTGATCTCTTGCGCCAATTGTGGGTTTATTTCACTCCCTCGCGGGTCCACGGGTTATGCTATTAATTTGCCAGTCTGACCTGCCAGATGCGAGTCACTTGGGCACTATGGAAAAGCCATTGGTGTCTGGGTATTGATTATTACCCAGACCTGTATTAATTAATTCATAATGATCATACAGTTAGGATCCCTCAAGTTTAGCTAGTTTATTTGGTTCCTATTTGGCATATCCCATCCTATTCTGGACCATTCTGCCCTACATAGCCTAAGTGCAGTAACTACATATTGGGTAAAATGAGGGCTATGCAGTTTTGGGGGTGAAAGTATGTGGAGGTTCGGATTTATTTGGAATTAAATTATACAATGGCAAGTCAGATAATCATAATCTATCATAGATGTGCTTACTATTCATTTGTTGGGACAGCAAACAAACTCTGAAGCCATTTTTTACTGTTTAAATTATTTTGTAGTTACTGCACTTAGCCTTAATAGGGCAGCATTGTTTGCCACTCCTGTTTCCCTATGCTGTATTGGGGATGGTTGTGATCACCCATAAACCCATGTATAATTCAGTCCATCCATCTGTATATTTATCTCTATCTTACACACACACACGTGCGCGCAAACACACATACTTAAGGACATACACACATACACAGAAACACAGGGGCGGCAGAGAACACAGGCACCTAAGTGTCAAAGTCAAGCAAGGCAAACCAGCATTATAAATTATATTTGCACCATCATTGCCCTGGAGTTGCACAGAGATGCTGTGCCATGTCCTATATAAAGGATCATCTCTGATTGGGTCTCCCTGTAGGCGGGCTACGGCAGCTATTTTTATGCCGTCCCCTTGCTCTTTTCTCTCTGATTCGGAGTCTGAATTTTAGCTTGCGCTGCAACACTCACCTTAACTTGCGATGTGAATTCAATCCAGCACAGACGAGCATGTAATGGGCTTCAAATTACAATGAACAATGTGGCATTCTATTGCACCACAGTTCAGAAGTTGGGTTTGTATACATATGATAGAGCATGAAGGGTGTTGAATGACCTGCACGGCTTAACTGGTAGCTTATTTATGTTTTTATCGCTTCAGTTTAGTTTATTAATCCTTATGTTCTGTTTGGGGTTCCACAGATCCTAGAGCTATATACAAATTTATAAACATGGTGTTTAACTATATTTCGTGCTTTAGAAGTGTCATACGAATACATATATATATATACACTACAGGGCAAAATATTACGGACACTCCAAATTTTTTAGAATTTGGCTGGTTTTTATTAACTTCAAGCATATTTTCAGCAACAACAAAAAACAGAATAACATAGAAACACATATCTTAATTAGAAATGTGCAAAATTATTTGCTTAGAGATATACATATTCATATTCGACTTTCTACAAAGTACCCTCCCTTAGCCTTGATTACTGCCTAACATATCCAAGGCATTCTTTCCAGCAGTTTAAGGAGAGAACTTCCTGGTAACTCATTCCAGGCTTTCAAGAGTTCCTTAATGAGCTCTTTTGACATTGATGGGTGCACTTCTCTGACTGCCTGGTCAAGTTCATCCCACAGCAACTCAATGGGTGACAAATCTGGTGACTGTTGGGGCCACAACATCTTCTGAAGCACTCCTGCTTTTTCCTTTCTGTCAAGATATCTTTGGCACAGCTTGGAGGAGTGCTTGGGGTCATTGTCCTGCTGAAACAGAAAGTTCTGACCAATCAGTCTTTGCCCAAAGGGAATACCATGGCATTGGAGGATGGGATGGTACACTTCCTTATTCATTGTGCCCTTTACTTCTATGAAATCTCCAACATTTCACTGGCGAAACATCCCCTGTCTGTGGGGCTCTAATCCAGGCTAAGGAGTAATACGTATTGAAAGCTGAATTTCAAGATGTACAGTTCTTAGCAAGCAACATTTTTAGCTAATATAAGTGTCCCTTTGGCATTTTGTGTGCCTCTGTCATGAAATTTAGTGTTAGACATTTCATGGAATGACCGCTTTAACAATCTGACTGATATATACGCTACTTCTTGTTTGTTTAGTACATTAAAGCCGATTCCAACAAAACACAAGGGTAAAGTTCATTTATGACACAGGCATTAAAAAATTATCATTAATATCAAGAGGAAATGCTTTGCACCTGATTTCGCTAATTGCTTACTTCCATCTGTAGTTATTGAACAGGGAGACATAGAAACATCAATACCATTGATACTTTTATACAATTGGTCTGAGGTCTGTGCCTGAGAGGGGTAAGTATACCCAGAAATTGAAATAGTGGGGAGAATTTAATACTGTAATTCAAGGTCGAGTCAGTTGTGTCGTTTGTACACAAGCACGAAAGGTGAATCAGGATTAGCCAGTTGGCTATTATTAATAGCAATTTGGTGGAGAATGAGTCCTGAGGCTCAGCAGGCAGGTGAAACATTGAGTGAATCGGAAGTTAACCCTTAAAGTGCTCAATTTTTACTCACCTTATCTCTCCAAAAGTTAATCATTCAGTACTTTGTTGACAAATGACCGTCAGAAGGACTCGCAGGTACCTGTGAACCCTTCTGAAGATCATTGCGAGCCAAAAATGGACAAAATAGTCGACCTTTTGAAGGCTGAAATCTGAAATTTCCAGTGATCAGCATTTTACCAGTGATTAGCATTTTAAGAGTTAAAGGACTGATGAGGAATTTGGTGGTTTGATCTGGGGTTTAAGCTGGTCGCATACACAGCTACCTCTGTTTACACTGTTCAGATTCAATACATTTACACAAAGTGTTAGTCCTATGTCCCTTGCGAGTATAAAACTATTTACCCAAAACTCCTAGCCACCAGAGTTCTTCACCAATCCCAACCCCTCCCTCTGTGATAAAATCCCAACACATTCTCATCCCGGACTTGTCATATCTTGACACTACCTGCCCAAACGTCGATATACGAGGCAGAAGGAAGCTTTTGGCGTCATTATTTGAGGGTTAGAGTTAGGGTTTGGGTTAAGAGTTAGGGGTTAGGGGGTAGGGATTAGGGGTTAGGGGATAGGGTTCGTTTTACACTGGCGTCGATAAAGGACACTAAAACTGACCTTTTGCCTCGTATATCCACGCTTGGTCAGGTAGCGTCAATATATGACGAGTCGAAATGAGAATGGGCTCAAAATCCCCACCTGAATTCCTTCAATCATAACTCAGACACACAAGATACAAGATGTGGAGATCAGTGTTTGGCTTTACTTCATGTTTTTTGTTTTTTTTTTTTTGCCTTTCAGGTGAAACCAAAATCTTGTTAGGGAGTTGTATCAAATTCTGAAGCCTGAAATTGCCAGTGGCTACACTCCCACATCAATTGGTTATGCCTGTGAGCTATGAAGACTGCACCATTTCCTTTGATACAACTTACGGATAGAAGCACAGACAAGGAGTGAAATTAAAGAAAAGTCATTTGAGTTTGCCTAAATAATTACTCCTGCTAGGAGACAAAACATTGTATTTTTCATTATGTAACGCACCAGACTTGAAAGCGGGGAAACATTTGGCCATTCTATTGCATTAACACTGAGAAGTTGCGCTTAACTTTTATATTAAAAAATTCAGCTAAGCAGTGATTCTGCTTTGAGAATAGTAATTAATTTTTTTCAGAGAGACAGTACGCAAAATTATTTTAATGGAAGTCTTTTTGTATAAATACATTTAAATCTTCTCTGTTCCTTAGTTTAATCAACTTTACAGACTGAATATATTTTCTGAATATATGCTTAACCTTGTGCTCTTCTTACATCATAGTATTAATTGGGACTGTGGCTTTCACAGTCAAATTCTTTGCTCCAGTTGAGTCACTTCTTTTGTTTTCTAAGCTTAATATCGCAATGAGGACTTCATTCTTTTTATACTGTATTTGATTGTATCTCAGAAATGAATGCACTATTGGCTTTACAAAAAAATATGAGTAATTGTGAACCTGATTTTCATATTCATTCTTCTTCCTTAGGGAATTGAGACCAGCTAAATTGCAGCCTTCAGATTATTAAAATGCTGTTCAGTGGGATGTGAAGATCACACACCGCATGTATTACAGCTTTACAATTTCCACATAAATTCACACAGGACGAGCGAGGGAGTCTGAATGTCTCACTTCACTTTTAATGCTTCTGGCATCTGGCCTATCTGTGGAAATAGAAACCAATAATATCCAAATGGCTTTAACATGAATTTTTTCTGAGCTGAAGCCACCTGCCAGCAGCCACTATGGCTGCTGAAGAGGTGGCTACTGTAGTGGGAAGGCTATAACAACAACATCAACAGTAATAACAACTACAACACCAACAATAATATGGTAAATTTGAAATTAAATGAACTTGCGGCAGCATCATCTATTGTACTTCAATAATCCATACGTCTTCAATATTTTAATTCTGAGTGATTTAGAATTGCCACCTTTTGGGACTTTTATGCCATTAACTTCCAAAAGCATCAATTTCACTGAGTATAATCTGCACATTTGTGAATCGTCTTTCTGAATCCAGCCTTGTGTAATGCTGTCATACACAATAATGGGCATGATTCCATGCAGAAAGCAGCACAATGGTGGGTAACACTATAGCCTTTTGCCTCGAGAGAGAATTGTGGGTTTAAATCTTGGGGCCTTTATGTGTGGAGTTTACATTGTACAACCCTGATTCTGAAAAAATTGGCACATTTTGCAAAATGCTAAAAAATCCAAAAGGTCCAGTTTGAAAAGTCCATTCACCCTCAATAATATGGAAAATACTGCAGCAATACACTCTTTGATGCTTGAAGTTGTGAATTTCAAATCTGATGACTGCAACAGATTCCGAAAAAGTTGGCCCAGGGGCACAGAGGGCTTAAAAATGATGTAACTAGTTGCAATAATAAGGAGATGGTGATGTCAAACAGGTGAACTCACAATGTTGTAGTGTAAAAGAAGCCTCTGAAAAGAACTAGTCCCTCAAGAGCAAAGTTGTTCGATGTTCACCCATTTGCCAACAGATGAGTACGTCTATCATCTATCACTTTGTGACAAGAGTAGGATTTTTGAAATTTCACCCTCTGCAGTGCGTAATAAAATTAAAAGACTGAAGGAATCCAGTCACATCTCAGGGCATAAAGGGCTCATAATCACTTCTGAGAGTGCTTGAACTGTGATCCCTCAGACATCATTGTCCAAAGAACCAGAAAGCGACTGTGATAACTGTCACAGCATGGGATGGGAAATACTTCGATAAACCTTTGTCAGTCAACATCATTCATCACTGCTGCCACAAATGCAATTTAATGCTTTACTATTCAAAGCTGAAGCCATACATCAACACTGTCTAAAAGCGCCGCCAACTTCTTAGGGCTCAGTGTCATCTGAGACGGATAGTAGCACAGTGGAGATATGTTTTGTGGTTTGATAAGTCAACAAGCCAGGTCACTCTTAGAAAAGAGATTTTTAATCTCAACGAGTCTTTACCTGGTTAAATAAAGGATAAATAAACATTTTACGTAATTTGTAAAACAGGTCACTCTGTTGTCCAAACCAGTGGCGACAAGGACAACCCATGCTGTTATCAGCGTCCAGTCCAAAAGTCAGTGCCTGTCATGGTATAAGAATATGTTTTACTGCAAATGGCATGGAATTTTTGCATTTTTTCAGCAAGACAATGCTTAACTACAAGTGCATGGCTACACATTCAGACTGTCCAGGTGAAAACCTGAATAATAGAATGGGGTAAAACTCTTTTTTGCAAGACATGACCTACTGATGTCTTCAGTGCCCAAACGCTAAAGAGATGGTGATGTTACCCAATGGTAAACAGTCAACTGTGTTAACCTTTTTGCACTAAGTTTCAGTCATCGCATTGTATATTACCATTTAGTGATTAAATGCACATGTTGGAACATCTAGTAATGTTGTTCTGTTTTCAATAGAGAAGAGGGTGAATCGACTTTTCAAATTATGAGGTTCTGATTTTACTTGCACTCTCCACGATGGGCCAACTTTTTTGGAACTTGGTTTTTATGTTCTTCCCTTATTTGTGTAGATTCTCTCCAGGTACCCTAGTTTACTCCTACAGTCCACATACACCAATCAGCCACAAGATTAAAGCTACCTACCAATAGTGAAGCCCCTCCCAGTGGTGTCAAGACAGCTCCATAAAACTGACGTCAGTAAAATTCTCAAACTCAGGGTTTCTCTGCAGAACATTTCTCAGAGTATCGCACTCCCTCCATCAGCTTGTCCTCTTCCAACAGTGCATCCTGATGCCATCTCTTCCCAGGTAAATGGTGCACACATACCCAGCAGAAGCAGATGATGCAAAAGAGAATGGGACTCACTAGACCAGGCGACCTTCCTCAACCGCTCCGAGGTCCAGTTCTGAGGCTGAGGTGCCCATTGGGAGCACTGTTAGAGGTAGACCGGGGTTACAATGGGGTTACAATGACTGGTCTGCAAGCTTTGAAGTGCAATCCGCAGCAGGGTATGATGCACTGCGTGTTGTGACACATTCCTTATGTAAGTATTATTGAAATTCTCACTGACTTGGGCCACAGTCGCCCTTCTATCACTTTGGCCCAGGTGGGATAGCCTTCATAGCCCTTGCTGGGGCCCCCAAAACCCTGTTGCCGGTTTATGGTTTGTCACTCCTTGGACCGCTCTCAATAGGTGCTCACATCTGCAGACATGGAGCACCCTAGAGGTCTCGCCACTATGGATGCTCTAACTCATTCATCAGGCCTTAAAGATTTGGCCCTTGTCAAAGTCATTCAGTTCCCATTTCTCCTTTATCCAACATGTTGAATACAAGAACCAACTGTTCGCTTATCATTTAAGATCTGTCTGCAGACCTTGACATGTGCTGTGTTTATGAGATAATCAACATTATTTCTGCATCTGGGAGGGGTTTAAATGTTTTGGCTCATCAGCATACATGTAATCCAGGCTTACTGGAGACTATAAATTTCCTATGAGTATGAGTTTATGAGTGAATGGTGTATGTGCACTGTGTTAGACTGGTGTAATGTCCTGGGTGTGTTCTTGCCTCCCACCCATTGGATGCTGGGATTGGCTCAAACCCCCTATCCTTCTTCCCCCACCCTTTCTAGGAATCCAAGAATGCACGGGTTAGATAATGGATGGATGCGTGGATGGATGAATGGATCTTTGCTGGCATATGCTGGTGAATTATGGCACAGTAGATATCAGGAACAATTCTGAGGCCGAATGAATGCAGCTTATAAATTCCAAGCCAGTTCCTGAATTCAAACTTTTACGGAATTTGGTGTCAGGGTATAAGAATTTGAACTGAATATATATGCCCACAGCCGCACCATAAATTGGGCTAAAAAGAGATGCCGAGAAAAGCTGCTGCAAGGACTTTGAGGGATTGAGATTTATTGGTGCGCCTGTTTTGCGTGTGACCTTGAAGAGATTTTAAAGGCTTGGTCGTCCTAAGCCTGCTTAAGAAGACTGCCTGACATTTTTATATGGACTCCGGGCAGCTTGTACAACAGATTTGGATGTCCCCTTGCCAATAATGTGAAGTGCAGTTACAGATGCAAAGGCGAGGAGTGCTGGTGAGCCAACAGTGAAATTTACTGTGAAAAAAAAAAAAAAAAACCATTGTGCTGAATGCTCCTTGTGTTATCATGAAGTGCAATTGTCTGTTTACTTGAGCTAAAGCCTTTTTAAATCCTGGTGCAAATATTTGCTGGGCAATGTCATTTGGAATAATATCAAATGTCTGCAGATTGTCATGAGGATACAAATGACTGTTAATCACCCTTAAAGCAAAGTAAGCTTTCAAAATTCAACAATATAAAGAAATTGAATTAACAAAGCAATGAATAACATACGTTATTGCGCAGTTTATATCATTAGCTATTTCACAATTTATTTACATTTAACACAGCTATGAATAACATACTTCTTTGATCAGTTATTTCAGCAGTAATTTCACAATTGATTTGTTGTTAATCACTAATACCCAGGAATACAATATAGGAGAGCATATAAGCAGTATATGTAATTAGAGACATTTCAGAAGTTTGTTCTGCATTTTGTTTTACATCGTTATTGGCCGGAAATGTGAACCAATGACAAACTCGTTGGTTGAGGACATCGCCAAGATGCTGGATGGGAGGGAGGCAAATTCAAGGAATAAGCCGGCCATTCAAGCACACAAATGTTTTCAGGCTCGAGGAACTCTGTGCATACACAGGTGACGTGGGTCTGGCATGGTCATGCTGGATTGTTATTGTTTTTTAGTAAAATTGGTAAGACGATAGCCCGCAGTACCTCATCATGATATCACACTGCATTCAAGTTGCTGTTAATGAAATGCAGTTGGGTGCAATGCCCATGGGATATTCCCACCCAAACCAGTACTCCATCACCATGTGCCACCGTGCGCACCACAATGATGTCAGCATAACGATCCCGTCCATTCGCTTTGTGAAGTTGGAAACATGACTCTTCTGTGAAGAAAACAGTCCTTCATTGTGCCATTAGCCATCAAACGTGTCTATTCACTCAGTCAAATTGATTTTTTGTCGAGCTGAGGTCCAATCCTCAAAGAGCAAAATGCGCAGAAATATGGACTTCCTGGAGATGATTTTTCACGGTTTAGGCAAAAATGCAGTGATTTTGGGGACCAGCTGTCTCATCTGCACTGGCAGTTGCTGGTCTCAGACGGTCACAGCGATGGGCGGGGGTCGTCACGTGATCGTCATGCATGTGGGCGGTCTGCTTTCCCGCCTAATTCCTGAAAAAGGTGTCCTATACGACTTAATGTTGAAATATGGATATTCAGAGCCCTTGCGACAGCCCTGAGAAACACTCCTGCATTGTGCATGCCAATGGCACGCTCCCTGATGGCTGAAGTCATCTATGGCATTTTGAATATTGGCAGAACTGGGACTGTTGAGGTGGCCTTTCATTGACCAGAGTACAGGTAGTGCCTAGGCTGACACTTACCTGATTACAACAGCTCTGGATCAGGTCCCACCTGTCTGAAAGGCCAATTTTGACAAAGGGCATGAACTTGACAATGATATGGAGAAGGTGGCTGAAATGCTCACAGACCAGTGGCACACAACCTTAGTCACATAAATAAACCCAACTAAGCGAACCTCAGAAGTAATTACGCAAAATATTGAAAGGACTAATCTGTTGCGTTTATATATTTGTTCAGTGAAGATTACACGACCTTTTAAGGAATGCCCTAGGGGTGAAGACTTACACTCCAGCTCCTGAGCTTAGCAAACTAGAGTGAGCTTTTGGCCTGGTGCCAGAGTGGGCAAAGCATTTAATTATCCTCGCCTCAAAGTGCGACGGGGGATATTGGATTGGGGACTGTCTGTCTGTCCGTCCGTGCATGCATCCCTCCAGGACACAATGGGGACTAGATATCTTTGAAACTTTTATACCTAGATGCGTGAAATTGCTTACGTTTGGCAAGCTACTCATAGTTTATGTTGATTTTTGAAAATGGATGTTGAAGCATATTTTTTTACTGAGTTATGGCCCTTGATCGTGGCGGGGGATAGTGATGACATTGTCGTCTTGTTTTATTTATTTTTAAGCAGCATGTCTCCCTTTATGTTTTTTGTTTTATTCAGACAGGTAGTAAGCTGAGATAACTATAGGTAGTATGTGGAGCTAAGAAGACGTCGTGGTTGGGGATTGACCTCTGCTCCCCCCCAAATGGTGTTGGTCATATTTGGCTTGAGAGTTGGCCACCTTACAGATACTGTAAACATTGTGGTGGTTTTACAGGCACAAATTAAGCCTAATACTCCACTGAGTTGTGTTCAGAATGGGAAATATAATGGAGCATAGCATTAGTTGGTGGTGTAGTGATCTCGGGAGAAGTGTATCTACTCCATTAGGGAGAGTGGTCAATCATCATCAAGAAAACGAGCATATGCTCCCATGTAATTTAATGGCTTGCTTTTTGGTAGTTAGGTGATTATTCTGTAAATTGACTGAAGAAGAGGTGAATATACTCTGTTTACTGGGGCACACCCTGCACTACATTACTGGCCTTTATTCAGGTGGGCCACACAGTGGGGTTTAGCTCACAACCCCAGCTACATCAGCTGTTAGCAGCTAATCTCAAGCTAATGATCACAAACCTACCCACATCAGCTCATGGATTGGCTGATTCCCTTCCATGCATTCAGTTATCAAACCCCTGACAGGCCCTATTTAAGCTGCTTTAGCTTGCCTTTTCTCACTGCTTCCCTTTGCAAGCCGCTTCACAACCGCCTCCCTTTCATGCTGCGTCTAACAATAAGAGTCATTTCTGTTTTCATTGATGCTGCTCTGTTCAGTTCCTGATGGGGGGTTTCTGCTGCTGTTCTCCCTGTTTTAGGCTTTGCATGTATGCACATAGAGGTCCAAGAACAGAGCCCTGCTTCCAAATATACTGTAACTTAGGGCAATGGAAATCAGTTTTTTTTTTTTACTAAAGTAGTGCTGTCTGATCTGTAATTAGTCTCAGACTAGGCTTAATCTGTCTTTTACACTGACACAATATCGGTCTCAAAAGAAACTGTTATTAGTTGAACCTAGCTCTTCCCTCCTGAGGTTTAAGGTTTCAATTTCTTTAAGACTCTGCAAAGCAGCAGCAAATTTTCTAAAAAAAAAAAAAAAAAAAAAAAAGTTTATATCTTGCCAAGCTCAGCTTCTCTAATCTTTTATCTTTTTATCTCTTTTGTTTCATTAACGAGGGACTACGCACTTTTTTAAGGGGTGAAGAGGATAAGCTGGTAATGTCTCTGCATTCACAGCTTAGAGAGCTCAGTGAAGTGATATATTCTCTGTAGTCTTGCTTTGCTCTCCCAAATCTCCTATAAGCTTATGGTCCCATTTTCTCTTGGACAGTTATTTAAGGGGCCGTAAAAAATGTCTGCTCATCCTTCTTCTAGGCCTCAGTGATCAGCTAATTTGTCTGTGACGCCTCTGCTCTGGGGAGCCATATGCATGCTGGAATGCAGCAGTTCCGTAAATTACCCTGTCGCCTATGTGGAGGGAAGGGGTGAGGACAAAATGTACTAGTATACCAGGACCCCATGCCGGCTAAGTAGGACATTTTTAAATGGTGAAAGTGCCCGTCGGTGTTACTGGAACAATACCAGGCAGCATGTCCCGATCTGTCACTCTTACTGTCATTGACAAAATGATTATCCTCCCCACCCCCGCATGGGATTACTGTTGTTTTTTTCGGTCTGTTTTGAGCCCTCACCTCTACTAAATCCTTGTTTAATTCCCCTGTCATTTCCAAACCAGCAGTGGTGGCAGCAATGGAAGCTCAGTTTTATGCCTTAATGTGTGAAGAGATGTGGAATAATCCCAGGGTTCTACGCTGCTGTTCTGCCCCCATACTGGGTTCCACCACCCATTTCTCGCAGGAGCAGCGTGGAGAGAAAATAATGGGAGCTTAAATTTTGAAAAGCTGTATCTCTCCAGTTGAGATGGAGGGGTCGTCCTGCCGATGTGTTAAAGCGGTATCTGCTGAGTGCTATTGATACTCTTTAGAAAAAATAAATAAATAAAGGGAACCAGCTCTGCAGTGCAAGGCAATGCATGCGGTGAATTTGATAATGGTGAGCAAGAGGGGAGGGGTGTGGGCACTGTTGTACTGGGTTTATACCATGGAGAGTAGAAGAACTGGTCATAGCATCCATGCATTGGTTCTGCAAATTTCTATGGAGATGAAATACAGTATGTATTATAGAAATTCAGAAAATATTTATCATCTTCTGTCTGGCTTTTCATGTTCAGTGAGTGGAAACTTCTCAATAAAAAATAGGTTGAGAATAGTGTTGTCATGGTTATGGGGGGGGGTTGCTGCCTGCTGTGCATTTTCTTCACCACCTGATGGCTATCCTGCTGGGGAATGCAGGTGGTTAGGTTCTCTGATTGCTTAGTGATTGCAGCTGTGGACACACTGTTTAAGAGGCGTTGTCTGTGCTGTCTGGTGCTTTTGTGTCACTCTTGCGAGGTCTACAAAGCCCTTAGCGTGTAGTCGGAGGAAACTCCTTGAAAGAGTTTAGGATTTGGTGTGTGTCCGTCTGATTTATTGTTCTGTTTGTCAGAGTTTATGTTCCGTCCCGCAGAAGGTCTTGTTTGTTGGAGCATATTCTGTGCTCTCAGACCTCTGTCGGTTCGCTCCTGTCCCAGCAGGTGGGGGTGGTAACCCTGTCTGTCTCTTCTGAAAAAGCTCTTATTTTCTTGGAGGATTTTCGCCCATTTTTTTCTGGGTTGTTTTTGTTGGCGGAAGTGCCGGGGAGTTGAGCTCCTTTTTTCTGTTACGTTTTCTCTATTTAGTGGTCACTCACGCTTCGTGGGTGGCTTTTAGATACAATTTGTGTATTGTCTGGGCCTCCGTCCCATTCCCCCTCACAAGTGTAGTGTAATTTTACTTCAGCAGTGTCATAGAATGGGACTTACTTCTGTGGGACAATTTGATTGTTTGTCTGTAGAAGTCCAGGAAAACTGTCAAGATCTGGTAACTAGTGGGAGTGTGGGGGCATCTGTCCTAACTTGGTTTATACAAAAAAAAAAAAACAGATGTTACTCAAAGGAGTCTTTCTGATTTGTCACCTTGGTTTCTTTGAGGGGCTGTTCAAACTCCCTGAACACTACAGCACCACATACTAAACATCATATACTGAACATCACAAACTAAACACGATGCACTAAACACCACAGGCTAAACGACTTCGTCAGACCCCTGATATTTTCTATATGCCCCTTTCCATGAACCCATATGGGTCATATGGTCAGGCTCATAAATATTTGTACAGTGATAAAGTTCTTGTTATTTTAGTTGTCTACCACAGAATAGTGAAATTGTATATTTGTGGGCATCACATTTCCTGTTGGTTATTTTATTATATCTGCAATCCATTTACCTGTATTTGTAATGTAAATCACCGTGTTCAGGAGAATCAGTACTTGACCTTCTAAAAAGATGATGTCCTGAAAAAAAAGACAAATGGCATGTCCAGACCTATTACCATTTATTGTGGTATTAGCTGAGAAACAAATAGAGTGAAAACTAAGGAAAAAATTAGTTGTCTTGTAAGTATTATTCATGCCGTAGTTTGGCTGAAAAATCAGAACATTTTCATCAGAGAAATAGCAATGTGAGGTGCAGCTGTTAGGTAGCGTTCAGGAACCAGACGCGAGAACCGAGCAGTGCAGTAGAACTGGATTTTATTAAGGAAGGGGGTGAACCCCCGCAGAGCAGGAGGCAACGATACAGAGTCCACAATCCAAAAATCAAAATCCAAAGGGCGAATTCCAAGTCGTAACCAGGGCAGCACAGTACTCGTGGTCGGGCAAAAAAGGGTATGATACACAGATGCAGACAGTAATCCAAAACAGAGCCAAAATCGTAAAACAGGGACGGTCCAGTCAGAAGAGGATCTCAAAGAATACAAGGCGAAAACAAGCGTAGCACAAGGGAAACGTTCTGACAGGGAACTGCTGTGAACAGACTGCTTAAATACACGTAAGGGAAGTCACATGCTATGATTGGGAACAGGTGAAGAGGATCAGATTAATTACAAAGGAACAGACACGAGGGAGAACCTAACCACATGAAATAGGCAAAAGCCAAAACGTGAACAGGGATCACAAGACAGCCTATCGACGAACATACGGCTCCAGTTAGGGAGTTCTAACGTGCACAGATAATGAGAGGAAGAACAGAGTTAAACAGGTGCGGAGGATCCGCAGAAACGCAGCAAAGTAGATTGAGTGAAGACAAGGGGCGGAGACTAGAATAGGTCGAGTGCTGAGAGCTCGTTAGTCAATTAATAAAGTGCAGCTATACAATCCCTAGTGCTCATTAGTAAGTTAGCACTATATACAATGTTAGTTAGAGTTAGTAGAATTAACTAAAACAACAAACTGTTAGTATTGTTGGTAAAGACAGAACAGCAAGGCGAAGGAAGCAAACGAGATTAGAAGGAACGATTGAAAACCCAGCAACCATGAAATCACCTGAAAGCGTGGCACGCAATACTGGGGGAAATCAGCTGTCACATAACACAAGACCAGACAGGGGAGACAAAGTGCAATGCATGGCAAAATACAAAACAATGACCGGAATATAACTGGGGGAATGGACTATGGCAGAATAAGCAGGAATAAACAGAAACAAAACATGGCATGAATCAAGACAATGGCAAAACATGAACAGAACAAAGCAGAATCATAACAGCAGCTAAATCAAGTGTTTGGTACTTTCTAATGAAAAAAAGAATGTACTGGTGAGATCAGGAACATCAAAAGCCTGGAAAACCATAGATAAAAACTTTGGCAAATGGCCAAAAAAATTATTTCCCTGGTGAAAACAAGCCATTTCATGACAGTTGGCTAGTTATGAGATTGAGAGTAGCACTATGGCAGTGCTATTTGTGGTCTGACAAGTCAAACGTTTAGGTTTTTTTGGAAAAAAAAGAAAAACGTGGGGAAAAAAAACTAGGTTAAAAACTTGGAAAAAATGGTCGTAATTCCTACATGGCTCATAAAATATTTTTGAACAAATCCTTAAATTAAAGCTCTAAGTCTGCTTTTCTAAGCACATCATGATTGTTTCTTTTCAGATCCATTATTTCTGTTCAGAGGGATGACAACTGCGCTACTGTCCAAATATTTATGGGCATTACTGTAAAGCAAGCTGTTGGTGCGCACACAAACGTGCACATATGCACGCTCACATGCGCACGCATTCGCACTCACATACACGCACACACTAACACATTTTCTGTCACACACAAACACACACACTAGCTCACCTGTTCCACCCACTAAAATTCATTCCACTTGTGCCCCAAAGCAATTTTTAACCCTCTCATGCATGAATTATGATAAAATCAGTCAGGATTTTTTTACTTATATGCAGCAGTGCCCAAAATTGCTGGCATATATAGAGAAAAAAACACTTTTAAACAGCTGTACGCTGTAGTGACCTCCATGCATGAAAGAGTTAATAGCTGTCTCACATTTTTTTGTTGCAAGGTTGTGTAAGAGATGAGTTTCATTACCCTTGCACTGAAATTTTTTTTTTTTTTCCACTTTGTGGTCATGAATAAAAGGTACCATAAGCTATTTGTCTCTGGCACAGTACTTACATGGCACTATTGTTTGTTGTAAAATAATTAATGTGCTGAAGTAGTTGAAAAGAAAACTGTTGGAACTTCATAATTTTCAGGCTAACCAAACTTTCGAGGGTACAATATTTACAGAAGTCCTTCACGTTTTTCCCTCCTCTTACAGCTTCCCAAAAAATAAAAATCATCCCCCTGGTTCAATCAATATCCTTCATCTGCTTTTTTATCTTTTATCTTTTCCCCTTAACAGTTGTTTATGAATCACGCAATACAATTGTTTGCTTTTTTTATGCCTATTTCCAGTTGTCCGTCCATGAACATGTCTGTCACACCCTCCAGCTCACCGTCTATCACAATACAGTATCTTGCCCATTTTAAATCTACTGAAGGATTGGGGGTATTTTCACCAAATTGGACATAGTGACTCCCCACAGAGGGTAGCAGAACTGATTAGGTTTTTTAGGTCATTGGGTCAAAGGCAGTGGCGGTCCGTCAGCAGTAACAAAGTCCTTCAGAAACCTCGCCCTTCAACGCTTATTAACCCAAACCTCTCGCAGTTTACTTTTCCCGATCAGCAACAGTTGCCCAGACTAATAGGTAGGACCGGTGAAAATATAGTGTATTTTTGATAGCATTGTTATACATTGCACCACAAAATTATGAGAAGTTTTCTACCGTACAAAAATGACAGCCGAAAAACAAGATTATGTGTTTATCATTTCTGTGCTCTTGTAACTCGTGAAACAGCGCAGATTTGCGTAGTTTGCGAGGCTCATTAAGCGATTAGCCACAAGAATCCGTTCTGTACTCTGAATGTGGTCCCGGTAAAGGGCGTTGTCAGGCACGCTGCACAGCTGAGTGATGGTGAAAATAAATGCTGCTAAGTCCGCAGAAGTTTCAGATTTTTTTTGATTGTTAATCAGGCGAACTTGAACGAGAACAGCTTGAGCACAATCGAGGGGTAAAGGGTGAGGTTACTGAAGGCCTTCTGAACATCTGACGGCATGCCGCTGGTCAAAGGTCAAGGTCATATAAGGTCAGCTGTATGGGAAGGGCGGGGGGGGAGATCGACTTTCAGGGCATGTGAAACTATGGCAGGTGGAGACATAGCAATCAATATTTTACGTTCAGCTGGACCTTGTTTTTGTAAGATCCAAAGCTCTTAATACCCATATCCAAAAAGGACTGATGAATGAAGGGAAAAGGTTTCATCAGTAACAGCTTTTCCTTCCAGTTTCCTCCCCACCCTGGAATGAGAAAGAGAGTTTTGAAACTGTTTTACTATTCAAAAGTTAATGAATTTGAATATTTCATTATCAGTAAATTAATTTCAAAAGAAAAATAGTTGCTTCCAGTGACACAAACTATTATAGGGCTCTCTCTCTCTCTCTCTCTCTCTCGGGTTTACAGAGAATGCTCCAACAAAGAGAAAATGTCCAGTGAATGGCAGTTCTCAGGGCAAAAATTCCTTGTTGATGCCAGAGATCAGAGGAGAATGCCCAGACTGGTTTGAGCTGATAGACCGGCAACAGTAACTCAAATAACCACTCGGTACAAATGAGGTATGCAGAGAAGCATCTCTGAATGCATAACACATCAGATCAAATGGGCTACAGCAGCGGAAAACCACACCAGGTGCCGCTCCTGTCAGCTAAGAACATAAAACTAAGGCTACTTTTGCCCAGACTCACCAGAATTGGACAAAAGAAGATTGGTAAAACATTGCCAGGTCTGATGAGTCTCGATTTCTGCTGCGACATTTGGAGAGAGGGTCAAAATTTGGCATAAACAACATGAAAGCATAGATCCATCCTGCTATGTATCAACAGTTCAGGCCGGTGGTGGTGGTATGATGGTGTGGGAGATATTTTTTTGGCACACTTTGGGCCCTTTATTAATAATTGTGCATTGTTTAAATGCCATGGCCTACCTGAGTATTGTTGCTGACCATGTTTTTCCCTTTATGACAATAGTGTACCCATCTTTTTCTGCATACTTCCAGCAGGATAATGTGCCATGGTACAAAGCTCGAATCATCTCAAACTGGTTTCTTGAACATGACAATGAGTTCTTTGTGCTCAAGTGGCCTCCACAGTCACCAGATCTCAATCCAATAGAGTGCCTTTGGGATGTGGTGGAACAGGAGATTAGCATCTAGAATGTGATTCTGAAAAATCTGCTGCACCTGCATCATGCTTTCATCTCAATACGGACCACAATCTCTGAGGAATGTTTTCAGCACCTTGTTGAATCTATGCCATGAAAAATTAAGGTAATTCTGAAGTCAAAAGGGGTTCAACCTGGTTCTAGCAAGCTGTACCTAATGAGGTAGCCAGTGAGTGTAGTTGGTACCATGACCTTTGACCTTGAAAGTGCCAATTTGTCACCATAATTTTCCATGTTCATCTAAATTCTCTGTCTTTGGCCGTTCAACGACAGGACCCTTGGTCCGTTATTTTTTTAAAGTCAGTTGCAGTACCATGGGACTCGGATGGCTGGTATGAGTGTGAATTGCTTTTGAGGTGGATGAAGGATGAAATGCTTCTCTCTCTCTTTTTTCCTGCCCCCCACTCTCTACAGCAGGGCTGCCCAACCCTGTTCCTGGAGATCGACCAGCCTGTAGGTTTCTTCTTTTTCCCTGATTCAACACACCTGATTCAGCTCATTAGCAGCTCGTCAAGATCTCTAACTGGGAAAGCAGGTGTAGTTTGCTTTGGTTGGAGTGATAACCTTCAGAATGGTCGATCTCCAGGAACAGGGTTGGGCAGCCCTGCTCTAAAGCATATGAGGTGGGGACAGATCAGAGAAGGAGTGTTTTTTCTTCTCATTTTGGGAGCTGTGGCAAAGCATTGTTCATTTCTGGGTGACTGGTAGAGAGCTGCCTGGGTCTTTCATGGAGATGTGTCACTCATCACTCACAGAAGTGGGGAGAGAATGGGTCGTGCTAATTATAATTATCTTGTTGCACATGGGTGTAACTATCAGGGCATCTCCACGAGGAACTGTGTCAGCAACAATGCCAAAATTTGAGGAAACCAAAAACATTCCTGTAAATGTTCTCCACTTGCTTTGAATAATTTTCCTTGATTAGCAATACTTTTAAGCTGCAAATACTGTCAGGTGTAGCCAGTTCTTCTCAAGATAAGAAACTTTATGTGCCAAATTGTTCGCATTTCAAACATTGTTCAAAATTTGGACACTTTATTCTTCTCCTCAAGGTTGAACTTAAGGGAGTATTTTCCCTTTTTCATTAAGCATACTTACAAAACAAGAAATATATTTTTTTATATTAATAATATTTATATTTTTACACTAAATTGAGTATATTGTTTAATCTCCCATCCATTACATTAAAAAGGAGCCACACAGTATATTTACCTGCCAATGGAGTGTCAATATTATTGGACAACTTGTGAATGAAGAAAAATAATTAAAAATCGGTCAAGATTAATCGTCAGTTTGAGGGAATGTTTTCTACCTCCTCAGTTTTCCTGATGAGCAGCCGCCACTGATGAGGATTTCAGTCACTCAGCAGTTTAACTCTTTCCCGAAGGCACTGCCAAATCCTGGTCAAATATGACCAGTGAAAAAGGTTATTAAACTAGCCACGATAATATTTCTTCCGTATTACGGATTACTTAGGGTGATATGTACATCAAAAGAAAGCTCTTTATGATGATAGCCAAATATAGAGATGTTCAGCTATCATTGGAAAAGTTTGGCTCCTCGAAGCATCATTTTCCAGGCAGATCCTTTGTTTACGATCAGTGGCTCATGGCACACCTACCTTGTGAATGCATTACAACCTGTTTTGTTTTTGGTCATCACCACTCGGAAAACATCAATCAAAATAATGGAAAGTGACAATGAAATGGTATCTGTTATGGATTCTGAGGAAGAGTTGGACCTAAATAGTAGTCCAGAAGAGTTTTCTAGTGGAAATATTTTTCAGATTTGATATTTTTTCAGATGAAAAGCCTAGCCCTATAACATCAACAGCTCTCCTATAAAATATTTTAATGATTTTCGTGTTTGTGTGTGTGTGTGTGTGTGTGTGTGTGCGTGGTCCTTGTTTACCTAATGTCCCCATAAGTAATGGAATACCAGATTTCTTCATCCTTATGGGGAATTTTCCAGGTCCTCATGAGGAAATTGAGCTATTTTAGGGTTAGGGGTTAAAGTTAGAGTTAGGTTAAGGTTAGGGTTAGGTATGTACTGTTGAGGGTTAAGGTCAGGGAAAGGGGTAAGGGAATGAATGCAAGTCAATGGAATGTCCCCACAGGACATGAAAATATTAACATTAACTGGGGTTTTAGTCTTTTTGCATCTCATTTTTACCGAAGGGCTCTTCTGATTAAACATATTGCAAATTACGTTATTTTTGTATTTTTGTATTTTTGAAGACTGTATGAAAGGCAAATTGCGGAGGGGGCAAAAACTAATCCTAAGCGCTTCTTTCAGTACTGTAGCAGAAAAAGGAAAGTCAAAGAGGAGGTTAAGTGCATAAGGAATAAATATGGATCGCTGCTATATGATAACAAGATTATTGCAGATACCTTAAACATTTACTTTGATGAGAATTTTACCTCGGAGCAGTTTTTTATTCGACCAGAGGGTATGTCCAATGCTCAAGATTATTTAGTGGAAATTGAGGTTAGGGATAATGAAGTATTAGACAGTTGCATAAACTAAAGGCAGATAAGGCGGCGGGTCCTGATGGCTTATATCCTAGAGTGCTCAGGGAAGTTAGTGAGATCATCTTTAAGCTGCTATCCGCCATCTTCAGACGGTCTTTAGAAACTGGAGAAATACCAAATGATTGGAAGCAGGGCAATATAATACCAATATATAAGAAGGGGGACCGTACTGAGCCAGGAAATTACAGGCCGGTCAGTTTAACTTGCATTGCATGCAAAATACTGGAATCTATCATAAAAGACGAGCTGGAATAATTTCTTGAACATAATAATATCTTGAGAGATAGCCAACATGGTTTCCCTAAGGGAAGGTCATGCCTGACAAACCTTCTGGAATTTTTTGAAGAGGCCACTAAGACTTAATATCAGAGCAGGGCTTATGACATCATATAATTGGATTTTCAGAAAGCATTTGATACAGTACCATATAAGAGACTCATTTTTAAAATGAGCTCCATTGGAGTTATAGGAGGTATTCTGGAGTGGATTCAAAACTGGTTACAGGACAGAACACAAAGAGGGGTGGTCAGTGGAACCTCATCTGAGCTAGGTATGGTGGGGAGTGTAGTCCCTCAGGGATCGGTGTTGGGACCTCTGCTGTTCCTCATCTACATTAATGACCTTGATAGGAATATTGAGAGCATATTGGTTAAATTTGCAGATGATACTAAATTGGGAGGTTTGGGAAATAGTTTAGAGTCCACTAAAGTGATTCAGGATGATTTGGATAGAATCCAGAATTGGGCAGAAATGCGGCAAATGAAATTTAATGTAGCGAAATGTAAAGTTGTACATGTAGGTAATAAAAAAATTAGGCAGGATTTCTCATGGGAGGTTTAAAACTGGAATGTGCTCCACGTGAAAAAGATCTGGGAGTGATTGTTGACCAAACCCTCACAGGTTCTAGCCATTGTGCCGTAGCAGTTAAAAAAGCCAATCGGATGCTGGGATACATTGCCAAAAGTATTGTGTCCAAATCCAAGGAGGTCATACTTCTCTTGTATAACACATTCGTCAGACCAAATCTGGAGTATTGTGTACAGTTCTGGGGTCCATACTTTAAGAAAGATATAGAGGCTCTAGAAAAAGTTCAGAGAAGAGCCACTAAGCTAATTCTAGGTATAAAAGAGGAAAGCTATGATAAGAGGCTGAAGATCCTTAATCTTTTTAGTCTTAGGAAAAGGAGACTTCGGGTTATCTGATTGAGGTCTTTAAATATGTTAAAGGGATTAGCAAAGTGAATTATGTTGGATTCCTTCGGCCAAGTACTGCTAGTAGAACTCGGGGTCACAAATGGAAGTTGACCAAGGGTAAATTTAGCACTGATATTAGGAAATATTTTTTCACCCAAAGAGTAATTTCGATGTGGAATAGCTTACCTGACCATATTGTTGAGGCAGAAACCTTGGGAATTTTCAAGAGCAGGCTTGACTTAAAGCTAGATACCATTGAGTCCTTAAATATCTTAAGTGATATATTCACAATAGAAAAAAAAAAAAAAAACTGGCGAGCCTAGTTGGGCTGAATGGCCTGTTCTCGCCACTCATGTTATGTTATGTAAAACCCAACATGTGTGTGCGTGTAAGTGTGTGGCAGTGTTTTTGCATAGCCATGTTGTCCTCATGTGGGCCAGTTGGATTAAGCTCCTGAGGTAAGTTCAGTAGTTGCCTTATGTAAATTCCACATGATTGCAAATGCTGGCTGGAAACTAGTATTCCAACAATCACATACTTTTGAAAGTGGAATAATAGTTTTTGTTAGAATGATAAATCCAGAGTGAGCTTGGGTGAGATGCAACGCCGCAAACAATTAGACAGCTGTGGAACAGTGGCGGATGATTCACCATAAAAGCAGAACAAAAGATGTGGGAGACAACAACTGGAAATTCCAATTAAATTTAAGAGGATGATAAATATGCTTTTGGGTTTGAAACAATAAAGGTTTTTTTTTTCTAAATTCTGCAGAAGATTAAAGAATATCATTTAGTTTTTTCAAAACTTTTCTCAGACATGAGTAATCAGGTTTATAATACATTTTTAAAAAAGATTATTCAAGGGTTTAAACAATTTAAACTCTATGATTTTTCCATTTGAAGGCTGCAAACTGAGTCATTTTCATAATGGCAAACACAATGTTGAAATACAGAGTTATGAAGAAGCTAATAGCTGCAAAATTACATTCAGAGATACTCTTGGAAAAATTCCTTTCAAGGTTTATTTTCATTCTTACCTTGTTTGCTGTAGAGATGGGCCCTTTCAACTTTTCACGGTTGTATTGATTCTGCTGTAGCAGGGGAATCAAGGGTTTTGGACACAATTACTATAATACTTCTCCTTGTATGTAAAAACTTTTTCCAAAATTTGCAATTGCTGGCCTTTTTTATACCTGCACTGATTGCTACCATCATCACTGATGCATGTATCCGACAATTGATTTTAGTATCACCCCATTTCCAAACAAGTTGGAATGCTGTGTAAAATGAAAATAACGGAATGCAATTATTAGCAAATCACTTTTACCCTATTTTTAATTGATAATAAAACAAAAAACTGCATCAAATGTTTACAAAGAGAAATGTATTGTTTTTGAAAAATATCTGCTCATTTTGAACTTGATACCAGCAACATTTCAAAAAAGTTGGGACAGGGGCAACAAAAGAATGGAAAAGTTGTATGATGCAAAAAAAAAACCACCTGCTGGGGCATCTCATAGAATTGGGTTTATTGGCAACAGGTCAGCAACATGATTGGGTATAAAAAGTCTATTGGAAGTAAAAATGACGAGGGCTTAACCACTCTGTGAAAGATTATAAAGGCGAATAGTTGATCAATTTTAAAGAACGTTTCTGAAAGTGAAATTGCAAAGAATTTGGGTATTTCATCCTCTGTGGTACATAATATCATTTAAAGATTTACAGAATCCAGAGAAATCTCTGTACGTAAGGGATGAGGCAGAAAACCATTATTGAATAGCAGTGATCTTCAGGCCCTCATGTGGCACTACACTGAAAACAGACAAGACTCTATCAAGGAAATCATTGCATGGGATCAGGAACACTACAGTTAACCATTTTCAGTGAACACAACTTGTTGCGTCATCTATGATTGCTACTTAAAACTCGGCCATGTAAAGATTAAGGCATATACAGTACTAGAGCTGGACTTGCAAGAGCCCATACCTCCGCCAGCATAGCTGGATTTGAACTTTGGCCTATATCTCAGCTGTACTTTGGCCTGTACTTGTTCCTCTTGTGCTACTTTAACATCCTGCAAAGTTTGGTTAAAAAACTTTGGCGGAGGTAATAATCATGATCCAGAAATGCAGCTGCCTTTTCTGGGCCCGAGCTTATTTAAGATGTACTGAAGTGAAGTGGAAAACTGTCTTGTGGTCTGACCAGTCAAAATATGAAATTCTTTTTGGAAACCATTGATCCTGCGTCCTCCCGGCTAAAGAGTAGAGGGACCATGCGGCGTGTTAGTGCTCAGTTCAAAAGCCAGCACCTGTCATAGTACGGGGGTGCATTAGTGGACAGGTTTTGGAGCAATGGTAATGGTAATGGCAAACATGCCCCTTCCCAAATTTTGATACATATTGCTGGCATCAAACTCAAAATAAGCATATATTTTTCAAAAAAACAATAAGCTGTCTCAGTTTCAACAAGTGACATGCTGTCTTTGTACTATTTTCAGTTAAATATAGAATTTAAATATTTTGGAAATCTTTGTGTTCTGTTTTCATTCCCATTTTAATATTGCCCCAACTTTTTTGGAAATGGGATTGTAATATCTCACCAAAACTGTATGAGATCATGTATTAAGTAAAATCAGTTCTGGAACAAAAGAATCTTTGGAATGAACACTCATGGAATTTAGGATATTTCTATATTTATGGAATGAGTATATGGTCATGTGCAAAAGTTTATGGTCCGTAAAAAACTTTTCAGCACAGCAAAGATGTTTCCAAAAATATCGTAACAAAAGGCTTCTTAATATTTAAAAATAGGACCATGGATCCTGTAGCTTACCACCAAGCAATCTTACTGCATTGATACAAGTTATGAAAATTTCATGTGAAGTTTGACCTTCAAATCATTAAAGGTCAAGTTCAAGATCACTAAATTAAAGTTTGCTACATGTAAATGACCTCCAAAATGTCTCTAATAGAATCCTAAGCGCTGAAGCAGTTTTGGTGATACAACTGATTCTATAAAGGTCACTGGAGGTCAGGTTGAGGTCAAAATGGACTTCATGTATGACTTTCTATATGTCTTAAATACAAACCTAGGCTCTATCTGTGACAGTTTTGGTGATAGAAGTCATTTACGTTTCACTATGTCAAGTTTAACCTTCAAAGGACACGAACAGTCAAGTTGAATGTCACTGAAGGAAAGTTTATATGTGACTTCCCATATGTTCTAATCCAAACATAGGCTCTATCTATGACCATTTTAGTGATACAAGTCATTGAATTTTCATTTGGTCAAGTTTGACCTTCGAAGGTCAGTATGAAGGCCACCAAATGAAAGCTCATATATGTCTTCCTATATGTCTCAAATACACAGCTAGGCTCTATCTGTGACGGTGTTTGTGATATGAGTCATTGTAATTCCACTATGTCAAGTTTGACATTCTAAGATCACTGATGGTCATGCTAAAGGTCACCAAATGAGTTCATATATGACTTCCTATATGTCTCTAATACAAACCTAGGCTTTATCTGTGACTATTTTGGTGATGCAAGTCATTGAAATTTCTCTATGTCAAGGTTGCCCTTTGAAGGTAACTCAAGTTCAAGTTCACCAAATGAAACTTCATATATGACTTTTTATATGTCTGTAATACAAACGTAAGCTCTATCTTTAATTGTTTTGGTGATAGAAGTCATTGAAATTTCTCTATGTCAGGTTTGGCTTTCAAAGGTCATTGAAGGTCAAGTTCAAGGTGCTTGACCTTGAGTTTAACCTTCTAAGGTTATCTGAAGTCAACTTTAAAGAGCTTAGGACTTGCACTGAGCAAGTTTATGAATATAAAGGGGTAAAATTAAAAGAATTCCCATCGTCTGCCTAAGAAAAATGTAGAAAATTATTTTTAACAAAAATCGCAATTTTTTGTTACTTTCCCCGCCCCCCTCATTAACAAATATTCTGAGCAACACAGAAAGGCGATTCTGGCACTCCCCTGTGTGGTCACATCATAAGTAGCACACGGTGGGCGATTGTGCATCCGACGTTGGCATCCGAGTCAGATTCCGATAGTTCCTCAGAATTTTCAATTGAATCTGTCCATTATGATGAAGAAGAGTACTTTTTTATGGAAGATAAGGAAACTCAACATAAAGCTGCTTTCACACCGGACGCGAGACATATTTTTTCGCGCGACACATTACGTTCAAAGTCAAAGCAAAGACGCGAATACGTTTCACGTGTATTTGCATCTTTGCATTGACTTTGAATTTAATCTGTCGTGCGAAAAAATTTGTTTCGCGTCCAGGGTGAAAGCAGCTTAACACGGGATTCAGAACCATAAAACCATACAGATTCCAGCCTGAGTACTCGAGCAATGAAGACAGCTAATTGTCAGTGTCTCCCCCTGTCCCGAACTGTACAATGCTTACCAGCCAAGTAGCGGAATGATTATTATTCCGGTTCTACAAAATTTCTGTGCACTGCGTGTTGGTTAACCAGCCTACTCACTTTTCAACCTTAAGTGAGTTCAATAGACCTGAAGTTTGGTTACCTTACCTAACAAGACCATAACATATTAGGCTAAGTGGTGCTTGAACTCACGCCTGATCTAGCCAGTAGTGAAATGATAATGTTCTCGGCTCTACTCATTTCTGTGCACTGTTTCATGAGCTCTCGAAACAATGCGTGTAAGCCGTATGTACCTCGCAGCTTGCGGTTATTAGCTAGTTAGCGAGCGAACACGCAGTGCGCAGAAATATAGAACCGTGAATGATATCACATCATGTGTAAGCCATATCTTGCAGCTTGCTATTATTAGGTAGTAAGCTAGCAAGCACACATTGCTCAGAAATAAATAGAGCGCCGTGAATAGTATCATTTCACTGCTTAGCTGGCTAGATCACACTGAACAGCGAGTTGGCTGGCTATTGAACAGGCAGTGCAGAGAAACGATTTGGGTTCTGCAAATAATAATTATAACGATATGTAAAAACATGAATACTCGAAATGTTGGCCGCATATCGTAGGTTTTAGTGATCCGGGCTTGCCTGGGCCAGCAAAGTCGGCACTAGTATGTTGCACTTGTTTTGTCCATATTCTCGATATCTCTGCATCTTTCGGCCACAGAAACATTCCATGACCATATGCATGCGTTGCACTGCATCCCCACACTACACATCGTTTTCCGTTCTTTCTCGGTGATTTTTGTTGATCCATTCTTTCAGATATTCTCTGTCCAGACCAGAGTCGTACACTACGGCTAACCACCTAGACACAATCCGTGTATAACTTATGACGTCATGTGGCTGAGTTGGCCCAGCGAAAATGTTCTCGATTTAAGCAAAGGGTGTGTTCCCTGAAGTGGATAATTTAGCAGATAAAATGCGGTTTTTTAACATTGCGTAAAGTACGCAATATTAAAACCATCACTAATTGTTCAAGACAGGTACTTTGTAGCATTTTATCACATAAAAAACAGAGCTGAATTTCATGTCCTAAGCTCTTAAACACTGCCAAAATATAGGTACTATATGACTTGCTATATGTGGATAATACAAACTTCAGCTCTATCTGCAAGTGTTTGGCTTTCGCAGGCCATTACATGAAAAAGTGCCAAAAAACGACTCTGCTCAGACTGGGCCCCCAGGTGCCCTTACTTCAGTCAAAATAGCACTCGCATTGTACATTGAAGGCACAAATGTGACTTGATTGCCTGATTTAGAGAGGAAGTTATCAAACAGTTTTTCAGAAGTTTTTTTTTTTTTTTAATTTAAAGTCCTACTTTCAACACTGGGCCAAAATCTCAAAGGCCCATAAACTGGACAAAAAGATACAATCAAAAATTGTTTCATGTCCAGAGATAAAGTCTAGTAGTGTATTATGGCAAATTTACGGGAAAATTCATCTGACCAAAAACAATGGTAAAAAATGTTCCAGATGACAGACAAAAAACTAGGACAATAGCTAATCATCCCCTTGGGGCCTCATCTAACCCATTTAATTTTGTTTATTGTCAGTCCATGCATTATTTAACTCATTTATGTTTTACTGTCTGTCTACTCATTATCTAACCCATTTAATTTGTTCTACTGTCCCTCCATGCATTCTCTACCCCATTTCATGTGTGCTAATATCTTTATTTTTTAAATCTATTCTGTCTAATGTATTCTACTTTCCTTCCATACATTATCTAACCATTTAATTGGTCCTACTGTCCGTCTATCCGTTATCTAACTCGTTCAATCCTTGTCAGGATTTGGGCCAATTATGCCAGCATATAATGAGTGAAAGGCAATAACACGCCCTATGCTGCTCGCTAATCCATCACCATTAACTCACACAACCATACTGATGGGCAATTTAGAGTCCATAATCAGCCTAACATGCATGTCCCTAGGCTGACTTAGGGAACTAGAATACACAGAGAAAATCCATATGAGCACGGAGAGAACATGCAACCTCTACACAAACAGAACCAAGGCTGGATTCAAACAAATGTTTATCTGAGAGAGAACAGCATCCCTGTGTTGTATTATAATTTACGGAATAGATATACGCTACAGGCCAGAAGTTTGGAAGCAAGGCCAATATAGGTCAAAAATTTGGAAGCAACTTCAAGTTTCTGTTCACAATGCCTTTCTTAAAAACCAGTATTAAATCTATGGATTTTGAGATGTATTTACTGCATGATTAGACTTTTCTTTCATTGATATGCACCATTTCCTCTATTTACCTTTAGGTACTGTATACATTGATGTTACCAGACCATTGCTGAATAAATGTTAACAAAAGAAAGGAGGGGCTTAGTTTTTGGGTTGAGAAGATTTGCAAGAGTCACAACTTCAGATAAAAAGTAAAAAACAAATCACAGTTTGCATTTTTTACTTTATGTCATGGTTTACAGCCCACCGGATGCCAACGGCAATTCGGCAGGCACTAGGACCATAGGCCTAGTAATATGGGCCTGATAATTTGAGTAAAAATGTATCCTGGTGACTCTTTAGATAATAATTATGTTTATTTTGTTGCAAAGTATGCCAATGAAACTATGATCTTTTTTTGTACAAATTTGATCTTGCTTCCAAACTTTTGGCCTGTAGTGTAATTAGCCTGATACCTCCTTGTGTTTAAAGTTGGACCTACTGGAGGTGTTACAATTCTTCCCCATCAGTAAACATTAGTGATGTGTGAGTGCATCATTATTTATTATTTGCTTTAAAAGGTACAGTTGTTTGGATATGGGTTAGTCAGTTTGCAGAATGTTTTGTTGCTGTTAGTCATTCAGTCCTCAGTCATTTCCCTGAATGTCTTCGCTTGCTATCTCCTCAAGAATTATTGCTTTACTTGAACTTATTCCCTAACCTGTGGAAATTATTGGCATTGCTAAAAAAAAATAAAGTTTCTGAACACAATATGAGCACATTAATAACACAGAAGTGCCAGTGCATTGTCATGAGTCAAGCATTTGGTTCATTCAACAGCACTTGCCATTGAGTAAAAAAAAAAAAAAAGGCATTAAAAAAACTAATATCACCATATATCAAAATGAGTGGCATGTAATGGTAATGTTCCAGTCGATGACTTTATGAATGTACCAAAGTGTTATTAAGTGTATTTAATTAGTCACAGTGTAAGGTTATAGATGTTTTTTTGAATTTCCATTTTTTCAGACAGCTTAATGACTGAGAAATTATATCAGTCCATTGCCTGTGGATTAAGTATTCTTCTTAACCGCCAATTATTTAAAGAATGAGGCGGATTTCTATTAATCTTTTAAAAGGTCATATTAATATATGACCTCCGCAGATTTGCCTTTTTTTTGGAAGGGGGCGGGGTTATGGGTAGATAATCTTAGATTTCTCGGTCTCCAAACCACTTTTTTTAGGGCTTGTGAAAGGTTCAGTTTCTTGTCAACCAAATTCCACTCCCCAAAAATTATCTTTTGAAGTTGAAATATTTCAATGCGCCAATTTTGCTTCCTTTGTTTTGACTTTAGTTTGAATCCTTAATAAATGCATGTCTAGTTAATCTGCAGATAACCCCGTCTGCAGGTGGGAATGGCAGAAATTAGTTTTATTTTCACTCTTCCAGTGTCTAATAAATGATTCAGATGAATGCCATTATGTCTGTATTTCAATCGCCTTTATATTTTAAATTTCCGTTCCCACTTAATCCCACAACTCATCAAATGATATAGCTTGTCCTCCATTGCCCAAACTGTGATATGATTGGATCACACATCCAGTGATTATCACAGGAATTTCTGATGTTTTATTTCTGTTTAGTGTTTTATTTCTGTTTTAGAAGGCAGTAGATGTAAATTCTAGAGAATTGAAACGTAATGTTATGCTAATGGTGACTGCACTCAGATTATGCCCCGATGTGTCCACAAAGATAACATCGTTGGCGGAATTAAGAAATGATCAATGTACCATCAGAGAGAGTTTGCCTTACTGAGGTTCTTTGAAGCGCCACAACAGCAAGCAGTACACAATGGCTCCTTTTCTGGTTTTGCCTCATGTTGCGTGTATCTCAGCGAATTAGATATTTCCACGTCACTATACGTAACAGCTGAGCTTGAGGCCGTTCAGTTGCTTATTTAAATTGACAGGAGAGATTGCCTATGGCCATCCTCAGCTGTGTGGCCAGATAAGTAAGCCAGTACTGCCTATGTCTGCAGTGTGAGGGTACTATGAAGTATTATCACTCTTCATGACAGTGAATGGGGAATACCAGCTCTTAGCAGGCAAAATAAAACTTCCCCCTTTGTATTTTAAAACTTGAGTGATAGTAACGGTATGTTTCAGATGAAGAGCAGATTCTGAAAATGGTTCATTTTTAGGCAATAAATTAAAAGATCGGAGCGTAGTAAATAGCTTTCAGTGCTTACCTACCTTTAAGTACAAGTTTTTTGTAGTTACAAAGGATAACATTTTCCAATGTGAACAACTTCTTGACCAAAAAACAATTATTTTCTGAAACTTATCATTATCAGAGGACATCAACCTGTTGCCTTTGGTTGTCAAATCAACTGAGTATTCCTAATTAATTGATTAGTTAATTGAATTGAACATGTGAACCATTGGACTCAGGAGTAAAGACTTATTCCCATTGCTTCATGTGCTTTTATAGTGCTGAGTATACCAGTGGTTCACAAACTCAGTAATGGGGACCCTGTTCATGCCAGTTTCTCTTCCAACCAACAATTACAAACACAGAATTGTGATAAGCCGTTTAGTTTTTGATCACACATTTCATAACTTGGGTGATTCTTCACCCTCTTAAAACAGGGTGACTGGTTGAACTGATGCAGATTAAGCTCAGTCCTGGTCTGGGGTTTTGTTTTAAATATTTCTTGTGAAAATAGTTTCTTGATGGGCTAGATGTAATTTTCATCAGTGTATCTGGACGATAATGTCATAAATAGCAATGGGACAAGGGCTGGAGCTTGAACATCCCAGCATTCGGTGGGTAAGAGGCAGGACAAGGCAATCATACAATCCACCACAGGGATCACACATTCTTCACTCACTCAGTCATTCCAATGGTCAATTTAAAGTCCCCGATTAAGCTAAGATGCAATGAAGTCTTCGGACTTTGGGAGAACACTGGGGAACCTGTTGATAACCCAAACAAAAATGGGTTGGAGATTCTTTCCCCAGGCAGAAAGGTTCAGGTGGGGATGAAATCAATGACCTTTTTGCTGTGAGGCAACAGTGCTACCAACTGCACCAAGACATATGAAAAAAAAAAACTGAAAAACATGTTCAATGACCTTAATTTTGCAAGAGATTGTCTGGAGTAAGAACCACCATCCAAAGTGCCACTGTGGGCTGCAAGTGTTTGAGATGCCCTACTCTTTAGTTTAAAGTTTTCTTCTGTGAAAAAATGCCTCATTTGAATTTGCCAAGCTGTGCCTGAAGTATTTGCCATCTTACAAAAAAGACGTCTTTTACTGTTCCTCCATGGGTACTTTAGCAGGTCTGTTACTTTATTTTTCTTGGCGTAAACAAGGAGTAGTGGGCATTTGCCATTCCTATTGCCCTGGTGATGTTGTGTAGAGCTGCAGATGAGGAGTTCGGTAGCAGAGGAAGAATGGACACGCACACTTTATCTACAGTACAACCCCAAGGGGCGATCTTAAAATGTATTGCTCTGTCAAACTGGGTCTGTTGAATGATTGAACGAATTAAACTGAATTATTTAAGGGTATTGTAACTGCTCAGGTGGGACAACAACAATGATGTCAGGAAGCAGCTGAAGGATTTTATTTATTAATTAATATTTTACACAGTCGGCAAATAAATACGTGGCTCAAAGGGCTTAAGGCCCTTGCCTTTCTGGTGCCCGCGGCCATCTGACTGTTGCGGGTCCCACATTGATTCATCTAGCTATTCAACCTACAGACCTCTCCGGACAAACACAGGCAGTCTGGTATTTGGGGAGGGCTTCAACAATTAATCACCACAGTTTGCTGTGCGCCGAAAATCACTTCTGTTCAAAATCCTTCTCGCTTTCTTTGAATATGAAATGGTCTGTAAGTCATAAGCAGGATGTTTGCAGAAGATAAATCCTTCAAAATGGAGCCACCCATAAATTTAAATGAGACGCGACTGATTTCACTTCTTCACCAGTTTGAAAAGCCCTTGCTTGTTTTTTTTTTTTTTTCATGAGTAAAGCAATGACGCACAGTGTATTTTTCCTCTAATCACTTGCGATACCCATTTGCATCTGTGAAAGCAGAACTGTCTCGTAAAAAGACTGGATGCTAAATGCTCACGGCTGACTTGCCTTTTTCTATTCCACAGCACCCCCGCTTTCCATCTTGGTTGTGGCAGCAGATACTCCAGCTCCCTTCAGCCGCTATTGGGCTCAGAATTTCACACTGATGTGCATTGTGTCTGGGGGAAAGCCTGCACCAGTGGTGAGTCGAATGATGAAGCAATTAAAATGATAATTCTTTATACCGTATATTCCGCAAAAATAATTAAGTTAAATTTTTTTTTTCCCTTCATGAGGATTAGAGACACTGCCTTGCTGAAAAATGTAGGTTACTTTAGTAACACTGCAAAGGTAGGATGAGCCTTATTCACTCTTACAAAATACAATACAATCATATATAACACACACACACACACACACACACACACACGCCCTCACACAAACATTCATTTTTCCACAGTCATGGGGATCGAAATAGCATTTTTGCACCAAAATTGTACTTCCATTCCCCCAAACCCTGAAATCATCATTGTTCTTTACCCTCCCTCAACCCCAAACCTAATCTTTATCTTTGTCTTAACCCTGACTTTTAACCTAAATTTAACTCCTAACTTTAACTGAGAGCCGAATCATAGTGCCACTATTTGCAGACTTCGCTATCCTTGTTGTGTCTTTAAGTCCCCACAAGCTGGGGCGCAGGAGATAATCTCGAAATGGGGGGAACCAAATTGTGAGCAAAATCAGATTTTCTGATATTGAACCATCACTTCTGGCCCACTGTCGAACCACCGTGCCCCATCATGTTTTAACCTTGCCTAAATATCAAGAGAATAACATTAATTGTTCCTAAAATGAATGAAGTATAAAATGAATGCTTTAAATGATGTTTTAAATAAAATTGGCAAAACTATAGGCTTTTTGTCTGTAACCTGCCTGTGGACCACTTTCAAACCGATGAGCAAAACGCCAGATCTGCCCCCAGTGGACCAACAGTGGTCCACTGGCCTCTTGCTGTGTGGGAGTTCTCAACTTTTACGCTTATTCAATTTTTTTTTTTTTTTTCCATTTTGATTGAATTATTCCACATTGTTTGGGGTAATGGATTAACACTCTAATAATAACATGGGATGCTGACAGTGTATGAAGCCATGGATGAACAAGAGTAAACACTGGTCAAAAAACACTTGCTGCAATCCACATTTCTGCACTTATTTTGGATAGTTTTCAATTTAAATGATTTTCTTTGAAAATGAAATGCATTTGTGCTGAGAATAACAGTGTTCAATCTGCTATGTGATGGTTATGTACACTTAACAAAAATATAAACGCCCCATTTGACACTTTTAAACTTTAATTAGCATTAAGGGTTTTACAATATATTAAGTCATACACGATTCATTTTATTGTTCAATATGCAACAGATTACTGTGCATTAAAGCAAGATAGTGGCGTATGGCAATCAGGGATACTCGTAGACACGGTTGGGATCACGATGACGACGACGTGCAGGTTCGCTTCTCTCAGGCGGTTCGGGTGATCGCCTGTTGTGCAGATGTTTCATCTGCGTTTTGCTGGTTGAGGCGATGTTCCGGGATTCGATGTGGTCATGATGACGCACTTGTCTGAAAACGCAGGTCCGATAGTGAACATTCAATCTTCCTGCATCCAGCATTCCTCTAGTCGTGATGATTCGTTCCGTGGTATAGTTACTTTTGATGAAATTTGACATTTTGGGTGGCCTTTTATTGTTGTTTTTAGGGAGTGTCTGAGTTCTGTTCTGTTTGATCAGCGTCTACATGCCACACCTTGTTGTGGTGGAATCAATGCATCACTGAGCAAGTGCTCACTGGCAGAGAGGAACACAAATGTTGTACACAAATCAAGACAAGTAACCATTTTGCACAATTAAGACATTATCAGCTCATTTGAGGTAACACATTTCATGTTACATAAATAATTTACATGGGGCGTTTATATTTTTGTTAAGTGTATATCTATGGAATGTTAAAATAAACAACTCAATAGCTGATTTAAAAAAAAAAAAAATGTTTAACATACACTGAATAAATATATAAACGCCCCATGTAAATTATTTATGTAACATGAAATGTGTTACCCTAAATGAGCTGATAATGTCTTAATTGTGTAAAATGGTTATTTGTCTTGATTTGTATACAACATTTGTGTTCATCTCTGCCAGTGAGCACTTGCTCAGTGATGCATTGATTCCACCCTCAACACAGGTGTGGCATGTGCAGACGCTGCTCAAACAGCATGAACAGAACTCAGACACTCCCTAAAACTGGGGACAATAAAAGGCCACCCCAAAATGTCAAATTTCATCAAAAGTAACCATGCCACATATGTCGCAAATCATGCGGGAACGCGCCATAGGAATGCTGGATGCAAGAACGTCCACCAGAGTGGTTGCTGCACAGATGAATGTTCACTATCGGACAATTGGGTGTTCAAGAGTGTGTTTTAGACGGACTGACAGTACAGCAAATCGACCTCACCCTCGTCATCTATGTGTGACCACACGAGCACAAGATCGTCACATCCAGCTTCTCCACTTGCGTGATCGCCTCAGACCAGCAACACGCACAGCAGATGAAACAGTTGGTCTGCACAACAAATATATCACACCTCAAACTGTCCGGAACCGCCTGGGAGAAGCGAACCTACACGCTTGTCGTCGTCATCGTGATCCCAACCGTGTCTACGAGTATCCCTGATTGCCATACGCCAATATCTTGCTTTAATGCACAGTAATCTGTTGCATATTGAACAATAAAATGAATCTTGCATGACTTTATATATGTACATGATCAAATGGTTAGTTCTACTCCACTGGTAGGAAATTGCAAAATAAACCACCAATACAACATGCTTTTTCCACAATATGTTTGAAGTGAGCATTTATTGATTAAATTGTAATGTTACAAATTAAGTGAGGAGACCCTGGTAATTGATTTATAGTGTCACCAGTTAACAATAGAGATACACCGAAATTTCGGCCACCGAAAATTTTCGGCCGAAAATGGCAAAAGAATGCATTTTCGGTTTTCGGCCGAAAGACTTGACACTGAAACAATACGGCCGGAACAGGATGTTGTGATGACAAAAACCGCGGCCAGCATGCGCCTGTCTGGACTTTTATTCCGTCGATTTTGTTAAATATTTATGTGTTTAAATCAGGGGACGCGCTCTACCTTCACCACGTTATGGCACTAAAGTCCGCGAGTGTTTAATTGTAATTTCTGTTTGACATTGTCCTGATGCATAGGATAGCAGCTGGCGTTGTGTCTGATTCGGTTGCACATTAAATAACGTAGCCTACCACCTAAAAACGCAAAGCAATAATATCCGTAAAAGGCAAAGAGTATTCATAGAAAAAGGCAATATATTCTAGGCACTTGTGTACCATTATTACTCCATAATGTAACTACAACCCCTGGCAAAAAATATGGAATCACCACACACCAACCCCTGGCAAAAAGTATGGAATCACCACACACCAACCCCTGGCAAAAAATATGGAATCACCACACACCAACCCCTGGCAAAAATGATGGAATCACCACACACAGAGGATGTTAATTTACCTTTTTTCCTTCATAACAAAGAAGCAAATAACACATATGCCAAAACAATTATTGTTTATTAACTTGACATTCAGGCTTCATGAAACATTTCACTTTGAAATTGAAGGCAAAACACGTAGCAAATGCGCAAATCGCAGGAGATGGCAGAGTATTAGAATATATCGCTTTACAGTGCGTCATCTCATCTGATACCTTTCCTAAGAACCAAATGCTTCATCAGCACTCGTAAAGTTATTTTTCGTGCAATTTTTGTAAAATAGGGGCAGCATAATAACTTTCTCAAGGGGAATTGGGGGAACAGAATTGGACTCAACGCCGTTGCTTCTAATTTTGCTACGAACAGGGTCACAGACAAAGAAACGCATTTCATAAATGCAGCAGCTTTTGTGAATAAACGCAACCTTGTTTGAAAGGAAAGGCAATGCACAGTATATTTAGGAAGCTGCCTAAAACAACACACCTTTTAAAACACAATTTGAAGACCTGTTTCAATGATGGCAAGTGAAGCCAGTTTCCTAGCGATAATGCGGAGGCGAGTTGCCTTTCGCAGAGGCGATTCTCTCTGACTAATTAGTGGGCTGCTGTGTGGTTACATAACATATTTAATTTTACAATTTTTCAACAGCCAGTAGTAGGCCAGTCAGTTATAGGCTTGTAGGTTATTCATGAGTGGGGTCAAGTAAAATATTTTATTTATAATTTTATTTTATTTAATATTGTGCTTTGTTGGAGTGCCAGTACCAAATAAATATTTTCATAATTTTGTAATTGATTTATTCTTTGAAGCACGAATATTAATTTATTCAATTGCAATACCTTGACTTTAGTTAGGTTACTACACAGTCATAGCCATAAATGCAATGGTACTAAAAATTGGCATAATAATTTCTTTCGGTTTTCGGCGAAGTGTTTCTCATTTTCGTTTCGGTCAAAAATTTTCATTTCGGTGCATCCCTAGTTAACAGTAAAGAACCAAAAAAATTAATAAAATTACAATGATTTGCAAATTAGTTTGCCCTTACAGTCAGCTATTAGTATTAACATAAATCAGCATGAATCTGGTTTTGGGAAATTGTAGAAAAGAAAAAAAAAACCACTCAGTTGTAAAATACCGCTATGTCTATCGCTATCCCCTTGCTAACGGCCCAAACTAATGGGCAAGGTGTAAAGCAAGTCACTTACCTAATGCATCATCAGTTTCACAGGGGAAGCAGAGGCTAATCACAGTTTGCTTTATCGACTGGAAATCGTAAGTGTTCTCACAACAACCACAAAGTAACTTAAGTAAATACATCAATTACCTGATCATTTCATGGCCACAACTTGAGATGCAACGTTACATTTCATAAGACACTCATCCAACCGTTTGCCTATGTTTTCTTCTGCCGTTATTTCGCTCATTTCTTATTTTGGCCGATTTTTGTAAAAGCCATATAATTTTCCTATGGAGATTTTTTCTTAAGAACCAGGGGGCTGACACTAAAAACGACACTCTTCCGGGTGAAATATACCCAAAGGTAACTCAAGAAATAGATCTGCAACTTGTTTTTAAAAGATGTCTGAAATAAATGTTTTAGAAATTAAAATTGGTGAGAGTTATTTATCTTTAATTCAATTATTCCAACGCAGTAAGTGAAAACAAGTTGAGTATGAGCACTAGTGGTTAAGCTGGTTGATAGCCTACAAAATATGCTAACGCTGCAAACAGGTTGAGCAGGGCATGGTCTACAGAAGCAAGTAGACTAGTTTGTGATGGTTGTCAAAGAAGGCAAAATTATCAAAAAATTTAGATATTTAATTGTTACCAGCAGAGCGAATATGAGATTCAATTTAGATATTTAATTCTTACTATCAGAGCAAATGTGAGATTGTGTCATCTCTTTACACAGTGGGGATGTGATACTGTTTGTTGGATGTTTTATTTAGCATAGCCTAAACTTCCTTATCAAAAGTGGGGGGGATGGATTGCTGTCTCCTCAAAACTGCATGGAACATATTCCCCTTGTCCCCTGTACCTCATGCAGCCCTCCCCACATGGTATTTTTTGTCTTAACTAATGCAAACTTGCACGAATAAACACATTAAGACGAACTGCACTCAGATACAGGCACTGTATCACTGAGCTTGCCCTTGAATAAATACAACTGCAGTGGGTTAACTTGCTAAACTTGAACTCATCTTGATGAGCAGGTTAAATTAGAATCTGGCAGTCCTGCAATTTTGTTCTGTGAATCCATGTTACACACCCTGATTTGTTTAGGGAAGAGTCCGCAGTCCATTCCCAACGGGGGTCAATATCTGAGGGTTTCTCTTATCCTTTAGGTACTTTCTTTATCTCTCAGCACTCCGCTTGTCTCAAGAGCATCTCAAATGCTTGAGCAGCCTGACCAAGGAGAAAATCCTGTCTCTTTCCCTCTGACTCTTTCTTAAATCCTCCATCCTGACATCGCTTGTCTCCTCATTACAATTACCAATGCAATAACCCCCCCGTGCCACCCCACCCTCTCCCCCTGGCTCCCATTTCCTTCCCTCACGGGGCTCTTACTGGGTTATCGCAGTTCTTTATTGCACATAATGAACCTCGCTGCCTCCACCACACTGCTGCGCTCTACAGGTGCCCAGCCCCATGGGTGGCTGTACAATATTACTGCTCAGCACTGTGTCTATCCCTCTTTCTCTTCTGCCTCCCTCTTTTTTTCAGTTTTTTCTCTCCGTGCCCCTTCTTACTTTCTTTCTCTGTCCCTTCTCTCCCTTTCTCTTGCTGTATCCCTTTTTCTCTTGCCTCTCTATCAGTCCTTTCATTCTTTCTCCCTCCCCTCTATCTCTCCCTCTCTCTCTCCCTTTCCCACTTTTCTATAAGCGGGGTAGACAGACCTTATAAAGGGGGGGAACAGCCCTCATAATGGGGTGAACAGACATTATAATGGGCTGAACAAACCTTATGATGGGGTGAACACATCTCATAACAGGCTGAACAAATCTTATGATGGGGTGAACAGACCTCATGACAGGGTGAACACACCTTATAATAGGATGAACAGACATCATAAGATTTGGCCAATGATGACATCTGAGAGCAAATGCATGTTTTTTCTGCAAAAAACAGAAGGCCGACATCACCAAGAAGATTTTTGTGCATCATGTGGCGCTATTTATGTCCTTATTCCCAAGGAAAGGCTCTAAGTTCCACCCCCTGAAAAAGGTATTTCAGCTGATTACTACATTTGGAATAAATAGTTGTTTCGAAGACTCTGAATGCTGAAGGTTATCAGTGAAATTGTTTGTCAGAGAATAACCACCGAAAATGGCTTTCACCTGAGAAGCCTCTATCTCACAAGTCACCATATTCCACAAATTGTTGTTGAAAATCCATTTTCACTTTGAGCACTTTGTTGTAGATCAATAATGCGTAATAATAAGGCACTGGAAAAATGGCCAATCGATTTCCTTAATATCGATTTCCTTAATATAAAGTACCAACAAGTAATCAGGGCCTGTGAAAATAAATCTTTGATAAAGGATCCTAGCATTGTAAAGTGAATGCTTACGATGACAGCTTAAGCAATTCTGGTTTAGATTTTTAAAAAAAAATGCTTCAAAATTAATAAAATAAATGGAGACAAATCTACTGGGGATGTTTTATGGTGATGGTGAGGAAGTTTTGCTACTTGAAACTTCTGAGACGGATCAGAAAAGCAGAAACATAATCCAAAATATAGCTGCAAGCAGCAATTCCGGGGTCCAAGCACAAATAACCTAATCACCTGGGGGTCTTTGATTTCATGCACTAAAAGTCTGTGATGAAAAATTTGATTAGCTTGTTAAGGCCATGTTCTTTGAAGTAGCAACATTTCCTTAGCAAATTAGACAGAGGTTTGTTGAAGAATTGTCCGTACCACGTTTTTTGCCAATCGGCCAAACAGTTCAAGCAAAGTTGACATTTAAGAGTCTTACGGATATTCAAGATGGTCACCAAATGATTTGACCGATGACATTCTCCCTCATTGGAATGATTGTTGACAGAGGGAGAAACATACCTATTGAGTCTCAGGAGTTCCCAGGGTTTTGTTTTGGCAGGAGGACAAACTGAATTTGCAAGATAAAATCCAATGTGGTAGCAAAACCATGCCATCAGTATACAAAATGTTCATTCAGAAGAATCATCCTCAGAGTTATAAAAGAATGCAAAGTATCGACACTTTTTGAGCAACTGTCTAGAATTTATCCCCATTTGAACAAAAAAATTTTTCAAAAATGATTTTGAGACCTTTGCAAATTGATTGACACGCTGGTCTAGTGTTATTTGGTGTTGCAACTATTCCTTCGCAATTTACATATCCCAAAGGCAATACTTTGGAAATTTTGGATCAGTTGAAGTTACGGTTCATGAGAAGAAGATTTTTAAGTATTTTTTTCACATTTTAAAAATTGGGTTAAAAATGGCCGTGTTCAAGTGCTTGTGGATTCTGTGGTTTTTTTGACGGATTGCTTTCAACTTTGGAATGTCTTATCACTGAGGCCTTGTCATTGTCCACAAGAAATTTCAGAATGATTGAGGCAACGGTGAATGATATTGGCTCATTTGCATATTAATTAGTAAATGAAGCAACTTGATTGGCTTGTGGCGGCCATGTTTTTTTGATGAAGCTACTTTTCCTTCATATATTAGACAGAGGACATTGTAAGGGTATTTCATACCACATTTTATGCTGATCAGCATAGTGGCTCAGAAGCACATGAGTACTAAATGTAAAAAAACTCATTATATCACCGTTGCAACTTGATTGATGCAAAGCTCTGTTGTTGTTTGACGTAGCACCTATTCCTCCATAATTTAGATAGAGCATATCAAAAGGCCCAGCATATGGAATTTTGCTTCAATCGAAGTTACGGTTCATGAGAAGAAGATTTTTAAGTATATTTTTCACATATTAAAAATTGGGTTCAAAATGTTGTGTTCAAGCGCTTGTGGATTCTGTGTTTTTTGACAGATTGCTTTCAACTTTGGAATTTCTTGTCAGTGAGGCCCTGTCATTGTGCACAAGAAATTTCAGAATGATTAAGGCAACGATGAATGATATTGGCTCATTTGCATAGTAATTAGTAAATTAAGCAACTTGATTGGCTTGTGGCAGCCATGTTTTTTGATGAAGCTACTTTTCCTTCATAAATTACATGGAGGACATTGTAAGGGTTTTTTATTCCAAGTTTTGTGCCAGTCAGCACAGTGGTTCAGAAGCACATGAGTATCGAATGTAAAAAACTCATTATATCACCATTGCAACTTCATTGATGCATAGCTCTGGTGTTATTTGACATAGCAACTATTCCTTCTTAATTTAGATAGAGCATACCCCAGAGGCCTGGCATATGGAATTTTGCTTCAATCGAAGTTACGGTTCATGAGAAGAAGATTTTTAAGTATATTTTTCACAAATTAAAAATTGGGTTAAAAATGCACGTGTTCAAGGGCTTGTGGATTCTGTTTTTTTTTATAGATTGCTTTCAACTTTGGAATATCTTGTCAGTGAGAACTTGTCATTGTGCACAAGAAATTTCAGAATGATTGATGCAACGGTGAATGATATTGGCTCATTTGCATATTTATTTGTAAATGAGGCAATTTGATTGACTTGTGGAGGCCATGTTTTTTCAATGTAGCAGCTTCTCCTTCGCAACTTAAGTCAGGATTGGTTTCAAGATGATGTGTGTCAAATTTCATTCAAATCGGCCCAGCTGTTCAGGAGATGTCATTTTTGCTGACATCATAATTATGCAAATTATCTCAAAATCCAATTGGCGGACTTGATAGGTCCAAGTAGTAAAGTTGTTCCTTGTAATGTGGAGAACCTGTACACCAAGTTTTGTGACTTTTCGTCAAATAGGTCAAAGGGGCGGAGCTTTTGAAAATGGCAACTTCAATCCAATATGGCTGCCTGGTCACGTGACCTATGGATGCCATATTGTAAAGGTTTGTTCAGCGCATGACCTTCTAACAGCCTACCAAATTTGGTGACTTTTCGATGGATAGTTTTGGATTTTATGGGCAAAATTGTAAAAGAAGTGGCAGAAAAATAATAATAACAAGTGGTGCCAGGCACAACAAACCCCGCCCCTCGCACATACTTTCAACTACTTGAACGAAATTCAATAGGGATCTATTCTGGGTCAGTGGCAATCCCTGTACCGAATTTGGGGTGGATCTGGCCGTTTGTTTGTTTACATTCTAGAATGTAAACAGACAAAGAAACAAACACACAAACATACAAACACCCTTCGGGTGGGGCAGGGTAATGATCTGAGTAAAAACAATAGGGTTCCAGCACTAGCTGAGTCTTAGCTTTGTTAACTCTGGGCACTAGAACTGTAGATGCTGTAGCCGGCACCCCGTGGTGCCCTTGCTGATAGATGTTGACTGTCTATGTCCTGAACAGTTTACAGAGCTCAGCACAAGAAGTTGTACCTCCTGCACATTTTACAGGGCTCAGCACTACAGGTGTATATCCTTCACAGTGTAAAGAGATCAGTGCAAGACAGTGCATCGCCTGCACAATGTACAGAGCTCAGCGTGAGATGGTGTATCTCTTGCACACTTAAAGAGCTCAGCACTAGACGGTGTATCTCCTGCACAGTGTACAGAGCTCAGCGCAAGACAGTGTATCTCCTGCACAGTGTGCAGCACTCAGTGCAAGATGGTGTATCTCTTGCACAGTGTTCAGGGCTCAGTGTGAGAAGTGTGCTCTCATGCTGGGTTTACTTTTAATGGTGAGTGCACCTTGTTCTGGTCTTTGGTCTTTCTAATCACAGCCTGTATGCTGTGCTTCACTTATGAAGACAAGCAAGAGAATATTGATTTCTTGCCTTCCTGATGCAGACCTTGACAGCTTGTTGAGAAAAGCGAAGCAGGGACAATTTAGGCGTCTAATATTTTGCTTTCTTCAAACTTGGTGTCTGTACAAGTCCAGCTTGTGAACTGCAGTGTCACTATGAGCTACAGCTGACATAATGCCACACTCATTTGATGGCAGACTCTACTGTGATGTGCTTTTGTGCGAATGTGCACACTAGCATACACACACGCTTTCAATTCCTTTATGAATTTGATGGCTGATTTTCCTCTGCGATGGGCATTCAGCTGCGTGCTGTAGCTCAATCCCAGGGCCACAGTAGGATGAGCTGATGAGTTTTGTGATAGATGGGCAGCCATTTCCTGACAAAGTAAAACAATTAGCAAGCTCAGATCAGTCCTCAAACCGTTAGGGAGAGAGAGGAGGAGACGTAGATGGTGCGGAAGAAGAAGAGGATGAAGCAGAGAGAAAGAAAGAGAAGAGACCAAGTGAGGGAGACTAGGAGGGAGAGAAAGCGAGAGGGTAGAGCGAGGGAGACAGAAGACAGGAGCGAGGCAGAGCAAGGGAGAGAGACGGGCAAAGAGAGGGAGAGAGAAGAGTCAGAGCAAAGGAGAGTAGGAGGGAGAGAGGGAGAAGGGCAGGGTGAGGGAGAATATTGACAAACACTAACTTAGTGAGCACAAGATGGGAAAATGCTGGCAGATGTCGTAATTCTGAGTGAACAGGTTGTATTCATTCCGTGATACTCGAGTGGTGGAGACACATCTTAATATCTCATGGAAAATTAAAAAAAAAACACAGCAAAGTAAGAACCCAGCATTTCCAAAGAATGAAATAAATCTTCCCTATTTTCACGTTCTCAATGTAACTTCCATTCCTCTTGGGAGAGAGGAGGGGATGTTTGACTATAGGCCTTTTCTCACTGGCAAAAAATTTGCTTAGCCCCTGCAATTGGTGGGGCTAAGGCCCCCCTTTAGCCCCAATTTCCCGGGGTTAAGCTTAGCACCACTTCTGTTCTCACTGGGTTTTTGGAAAGTGGGCTAGCCCCACCGATAGTACAGGACTATCTAGCACCGCAAATTGGTAGGGTTAGCACCGCAATTGCGGTGCTAAGCACCAAATTGCGGTGCTAAGAAGGCCAGTGAGAACAGAAACAGAAATAGTCCAGGGTTAAGGAAGCCAACTAAAACAGGTTGCGCTGCAACCAATCCGAGGCAAGACGGTCATGAATATTTAATTCCACAACTTGAGCGCGATGACATCAAGCAGTATCTTAAACAAACCCGCTCTGGTGTGTGGTCGTTGCGAGCCGAAGTAGCAGACTTCTTCAATGGAAATAAATATTTATTGAATTGATATCAGAGATGCCAAGTCTCACACATTAGGCTAAAGTCTCTCCTCTTAGTGGCATTCACGTTTCTGTGCTGTAGTTAGCAATTATTCAATCAACGTGCACTGAAGAAATTCACTCGCGGAATTTAAGTCATTGTGCATCAAGTTAATCAGTTTCACGTGCATTACGGTGGATTTCCCCACTAGTGACACGGAAATCGATTATGACTCGGGAATTCGGAGGCTTGTCTTTACTGCGGGATTTAAAGCAATGGAATTGCACAAAGACGTTTCAAATGGTCTTATTTCATTTACACAATTTAAACGATTATGAAACACATGCATTGTTTCCAATCCCTCAGTAAAGAGAAGCACGAGAAGTCCGGAGTCATAATCACTTTCCATGTCACTTGTGGTGACGTCCACCTTTACGCAAATGAAACTGAAACTTCAACGCACAAGGATTTTAATACCGCGTGAGAATCTCATTAAGTGTTCAATGAATAATTGCAGACTACGGTGAATAAGCCTGAAAATGCATGAGAAGTACGCCGAATGCGTGAGACTTGGCATCTCTGTGATATTAAGCCTTACATGATTGGTAGATGGCTGAAAAGACCTTTGTAATATTTGTTTTTATTCTGTGATTGAGCTTGAAAGAGTGATACAACGGATATGCAATGAAATGCATGACGTTATGTGTCGATGTTGAGATGGTGCTGTGATTGAAGGCTTGCTTGGACACGTGTTTTGTATGCGTGACAAAAAGACATATTGTTACATTGACTGTATGTGAGCACCTTCCCACGTGTACGGAGGGTTATTTGTATCGAACATACCATACAGAACACGCAATACGTAGCTAGCTACCTGTACTCCGTTTGGACTGTCATCAACTCATTTGTATAAAATTTGACATTGGCCGGCAAAAGGATCAATTGGGAAGACTGTGAAATTAGATTCACGAAGTCTCGATAGTCCGGGGTTAACGATAGCAAGTGAGAACAGGAGCGATTTTTCTTAGCCCTCGTTTCATCGATAGTACGGTACTAAAAATGCAAGTGAGAAAAGGGGCTAAGGATAGTCCGGGGTTAAGGATAGTACGGGGCTAAGGATAATACGGGGCTAAAGAAAACCAAGTGAGAAAAGGCCTTTTGTCAGTGCAGAGTGTTCATAGTTTTGAGGCAATTTTAAAAAGCTGTAAATCCCAAATGATTATCCACATATAGATTAAAATACCTGAAATTAAACGTGCAAAAAAAAAAAAAGAAGGTGGGTGAGTGCTACGTGGGGTCAGAGAATCCAACACTGTGTCCTCAAAATCAGGTGCTCTTCAGAAAAAGGACAAAATAATTTGCAAAGAAAGGGGAAGCAATGATTTGCCTGTAATCTTAGTCAATAAAAGTCCATGAGTAAAATGGCAGTCAAAACTGAAGATCCGAGGCACTCTGATGAATTAAAAATCCTTTATTGGCAGGGATATCTACACGGTTCGACTCCAACGAGTCTTCATCAGGACCTGAAATTAAAGTTGACTGTCCTCACTTTAATTTGAAGGTATTAACATTCATATTAAGCGTGCAGGAATTACAGGCTTTTAAATTTATTTCACCGTCCAAATACTTGTAGACAACATGCTCGTAGCACTGTCAAGATGCATATCCTGACATCTAAATAAAGATCTGAACCACCAAAATTTGGTTTAAATGACAAAAAACCATGCTCATGCACATTCGCAGAGACACACACATGCACATAGATGTACACACAGACACACACAAACACAATCACATGTACATGCATGCATGCACTGATACACACAGACTCATGCAGGCACAGGTATACACACTCACGCACTTACACACACTCACACACACACACACGTACACATTCACATCCTTGTACTTCTTTCCATGTGAGGACATTATAGTGTGTGTCTCTACAGCCTTTCCCTAATCTTAAACATGCCTAACCAAAACCCTTACCCCAGCCTTAACAAATAAGTCACAATTTGCCTTTGTATTTATGAGAACAGGTAAGAATGTCCTCACTTCCCAATAATGTCCCCACTCTGCAGGAAAAAAAAAAATGTTTCTTGTTTTCACTGTGTAGCAAGTACAACAACACACACACAAATACAAACATTCACTCACACCTTGTTCCCAAGGCTGAAATTGGGTGTCGATTTAACCAGCTGACCTTGCTGCTCTCTAGGACTGGGGCGAAAATTTCAGAAAGCACAGACCTAGAGGGCGTGAGCTGTATCTGAGCCCCTCTGATGCTGCTGTTCAGTCATTGGTTGGACCATTTGCTGCCCAACTCAACCGCCAGATATGAACGATTTGAGGAAACGGGTAGTTTAGCTCTGAGATTGCAGCTGAGCATCGGCAGTGAACAGCTAGGGGCTTACTCTATAGCTGCAGGTAGGAAAACAGATCTAAGGAAGAAAATAATGGCAGTCGTCATCAGATTTGTGCAATAAAGATGAGGAGAAACTGTGGTGTTTTGTCAGCGGTAATCAGATTACTCTCCACATTACAGTTACAAAAAAAAAAAAAAAAAAAAAAAACAACTTATAAACTAGTCCTAACCCGGAGATGCAATACAACTCCACACAGGCTTGCCAAAAATGCTAGCAAACACATTACATTTTATCATAAACAGCTCAATGCCCATGTGCAGTTTCAGATTTATTGGCCACCCCACTGATGAGAATAATGGATTAGGCAGATGGACAGAGTTGTCCTCATTTTACAGCTGGATACCATTCATGTTGCACAGGCTTGATTCCACACTGCAATATCTTTGATATTTGTAGCTAATTGCTCCCTTTATCAAAGCCACTGCAGCTTACTTTTCATTCAATCTGTACTTCTGCCATTTCATTTCTGCTCCAATGAGGATGCAGCACTCTGAGCGATGCTGCTAACTGATGCAGTAAAAATTTGGATTTTTGTTCAGAAGCCATTCGTGGCAGTTTTATTTCTAGATGAAGGAAGGGGAGAATGTGATTGGGCTCAGCAGTCTATTTTGTGTCTGAGAAGGCAGAATGTCCTATCTTCAATGATGTAATCACCCAGTAACAATAGGATAAAGCACAGCAAATGATAATAAAGCCAATGACAATAAATTGTGATCCTGGATGGACAATTTAATCTCTGTCTTTTTCTTACACGTTCATTAGCTTCTGATGTGATGGCCACGCTCCTCCCTAAATTTTGGGTTTATGAAGTCCTGTTTAAAAAGAGAAAATACATTGAACCGATTTTCTTGTAGCTATTGTTACGAATACACAGTGTATTCCAACAATGCAATTAATTTTTTACAATGCCATGTACTTGAAGTGGAGTCATATATTTTTTTTTTATGAGTTCACTTTTCAAGTACTTGCTGACTTTCCTCAACACAAGAGCACTGCATTTTTTCAGTCTTTCTGATGTGTGTTAATTTTTTTATATTATATTTTACTCCTCCTTTTCTGGAGGGTCTGGCTTGTATGTGCCCTTTCCTCAGAGACTTCCTTTCCAGCCCTGAATGTGCTGAAACCAAAAAGCCATTTCATTTCCAGTTAAAAGGGACCTATTATCCTAATTTTTTCCAAGTTGTAATATTTTGAATGTCCAAAAGGAACAAAATGTTCAAGGCAATTTGTGAGTTGTGAGTGGGAGCCCCCTTTATGAAATGAGCTCTGCTCTATTTAGCCAGTGAACAGCGCCACCGTGTCAGCAGCAAGTGACAATGTCAAAATCCCCCAGCTACTGGCAAGTCTATAAATACAGGTGACTGAATAAGTACCTATCGAGCTAACCATTAAACTACCCTATGAGTATGGAAAAGTAATGTCTGCTGTCTAAACAAGCATGGACGTTACATTCACAGAAGTTTGGCATGCAGTCATGTACGGCCGCGCCTCCAGCCGCCCAGCTCACCGGTCTATTATGACCCGGACTGCACTTCATTCATTATTCAATTATCACTCGCACCTGTTTCTCATTTGCCACTGGGTGGTTGCAGTGTGTTTTTAAGACTGAGCTTCATTCAGTCTCATTGTGAAGTCTCGTAAAGCCACGCCTGTGCAGCATTATTAGTCTTGTGTAGACTTATCTCTGTCTAAACTCTTTAAGCTTAGTGCTGTTATTTGTTAATCCAGCACTTTATATTTTAAGGAACATCGTTTCCTTTTGTTTTCCTATTTTGTAATACATCGTACTGTGGCCATAGCCCAGTCTGTGTATTACTTATGGTATCATTGTGGAACCGCTATCCCTATTGTTTTGTATTGTAAAGTCTGTGCCCATTGCCCTGCAGTTGGCATAATAAATATGACCAAATCCATCCTTGCACCTGAGTACAGTCATCAACTTCCTGTCTTCCGTGCTCTGCACTGTGCACTCGACACAGTCCTTACAAGCCACCATAGCAGTTTTCCGATACTTGTACCTAACTCAGTCTCCAACATTAAGACAGAGACTCCAACAATCCCATTTTGGGTGGGAGATCTCTTGGTTTTTTTTTATATTCCCCACATCTCCTGTTTTCCCACTTAAGTTGAACAGTATGTTCTCCCATGTACAGTATGTTTTATTTATTTATTTTTTTTTTAACTTTACATGCATCTGGTTTTGTATCCAGCTTGACCATTTTGCCTGCGCTAATCAGTCGGCAAAAGGATGTTAGTACCTAGGCCAGTGGTCATTTTTGTCCGTTTTTGTCTGAAGTTCAATGGACACTGAATTGTAGATATAAGATCTTGGCAACAAGAGTGCATTTTACAATGAAAAATGTCAGTTTTTTTGCTTAAAGCAATTTAATTGGGATGGTCTTTATCTTTTACCTTAAAGGAAAAACAAGTGTCGTATTTATTTCTCCAATCCACATTTGTGAATCAAAAAATATTGGGTTTAATTTTTAATCGTGACAAATAAAAATGTATCCAGTTCAACACTGTAGTTAGGATGAATTACGCAAACCACTGAAGAAGCTTGAAAATCACATCTCACTTTTCTTGAAAAGCACACAGAGAGCCCTTTATCATCGTACATCTGAATTCTTACTGTGGGGTCCAGCACTTTTGTGTTAATCTTAATCAGTCTGTCTTCACTTGGCTCCAGACGCCAATAGACCACAACCCTCCTTATTTATAGCTGTGACGCTCTTATTAATAATTTGAGACCCTTTGGGGGAAACGGATTAAGTTCCGCTTGAGTCATTCTGTTATTTCCAAGGGAGAAATCTATTTCCTGGAGGGGGTCTAAGGATCCAGCACGTGTTTGGATAATCCGTAAGATGCTCTTTGCGGAAAATTTGAGTGGTAAACCCCAGGCTTAATGTACCGCGGAGCCTAAAGAAGCCTCGATCTTGTGAGGAGTTCATTAAAAATATCCTTCAATACAGTATAAAAGCTACGGGTTCATTTGAAATGTACTGAAATATGAATAAATAAGAATTGAGCGATTAAGAACCAAGTATTCCAGGCATTCGCGAGCAATAGTGTAAGCCAAGCCATGAATGAAGGATATACGTGATGCTTGTGCATATTTTTTTCTGGAGCTCTCTCTCCTCTGTTTTATCACCTCTGTCATTTCGTTTCTTTCTGTAATATCCCTCTCAGTTTGTCTCTCTCCTTTTATCTGGTCTGTTCCAGGTGTACTTCAAACGGGATGGGGAGGTAATAGAGGTGATACCGTACATAGGGAGTGAAGGTGGAGTGGAGGGCAGAGGCCTCGCTGGAGTGCGGAGTCTAAGGCCGCTGATGAGTCAGAACCTGGACAACAGTAAACTGCGGAAGTCCCTCTCACTCCTGGACTCAGACAGCAGGCCAGACCGGGCTCACACAGAGGGCCCTGCCCGTGGTCTGGCTCCGGTTCTGGAGCCCAGCGCCGCCACCGAGACCATTCCGGAAACAGTGGTGAGCCGGGAGTTCCCCCGCTGGGTCCAGAGCAGCGACCCGATCTACTACTTCCAAAACACAGTGGTCCCACTCAAAAACGGCACATCTGAGGTGGGTTTCCTCTGGGCGCTCCCTTTCCTCCCACCCTGAAAAGACACGCCTCCTCATGCTTATATGCCAGCTGTTTCCCTTTCTTGACAGAAGGTCACCAACACTGTTCTGAAAACAAAAGCATGCAAAGTGTGACGCGTCTTTGCTAGTTTATGACTGATGCAGTTGGTGTTTTCCCATCCAGCACTCAGCTTGCTTAAATAGCAAGTTTACTTGTTCCAAACTGAGTGTCCAAGTCTGTTGGTCTTGAAATTAGATGTGGTCAGGCACTTTGTTGGCATGTTGCTAGCTTGAGGCAGCAGAAAGCATTTGCAATTGAATTAAAACCAATAAAAACCTGGTCTAAAGTAATTTGTCAGTTTTTTCTGCGAGTTTGAATGATGTATTTGAATCATAAGGGAACATCATCCATCAACATCCAGGTGATTTGCGATTCAACGTTCAAGATTACACATGTAAGTGTTCATAAATTATTCGGGATAAAGCCATGACTCCTTCAAGCTGGCAATCTCTCTAATTCCTGCAGTCTTCTAGGTGATGCCCCCTGGAGGGGTAGCTGTTAAGGGATCATTAAAGATGTAGCATATCATGCTTAAAACTATGTGAATTTCTGTACAATTGAAAATAGGAAACAAAAGTTAGAAAGTTAGTTAACGTATTCACATGGTCACCCAGTTGAAGCGAATGCAAATAAATAAATGTTAAGAGAAAGAGGAGAAGGCAAGTGCTGCATTGGGTCAGAGAAAACTTACTTGAGGGATCAGGTGCTCTTCCAGGATAAGGGCAGACAAGTTTGAATAAAACAAATGCGTCTTCTTTAGGTGCAGATTTCCCTTTTGAAAAGAGTCCTTAAAATCCGAGGCACTCTGACCATGAGTTAAAAATCCTTCATTATAATGGATGCAGCCAACGTGTTTTGACTCACGTCTTCATCAGGGCAGTAGAGGTAATTGCTCAACACAATGAGTTAAAAAAGCATTGGTCACGTGACCGGGGTCAACATGCCTACCCAATTAAAGTTCAAAATTCTCCTCTTGCACAAGGTAGAATGCACCCAGGGGGCGCCAAAGTTAGGGTGTAAAGACACTTCCGGTCCATCCAAACTCCATCGTAAGAGGTAGTTGTTCTCCGCGAAAATAAAATAATTTCTTTTCACTTTTTTCTACTTTTATTACTTGTTAAAATAAGTTTTATTTGTGTGCTTCATTAATTTACCGTTCGATTTTTTGTTAGTGAGCGATTTTATTTATAAAAGGATTAAAGAATCTACAGCAGCCCAGCCCAGCCATCTCTGCTGCTGTCTATGGGCTGGGCTGCTGTAGATTACATTATTGCTGTTAGATGGACAAACCTTAGGGATTGGCTCACCTTCAAGTTCCCGACGGATGTCTTCATCCATCTCGCAGATGACTGGGGCAACTATGATGGACTGTGGAATGATGGGCTTTGGCTCAGAGGGAGCCTCTGACACGCAGTGCATGCGTGACAAGGCATCTGCCTTCCTATTTTTGGATCCATGCCGATAGGTGACGGTAAAATTGAATCTGGCGAAAAAGAGAGCCCACCTGGCCTGCCGCGCATTCAGCCTTTTGGCCGCTTGAATGTATTCCAGGTTACGGTGATCAATAATAACCAAGAATGGCTCCTTGACCACCTCAAGCCAGTGCTGCCACTCCTCGATTTCAAATTTCACTGCAAGCAGCTCTCGATTGCCCACATCATAGTTTAGTTCTCCCTACGACAATCTGTAAGAGAAGAAAGCACAGGGATGTAGTTTAGGTGGCTCACCTTGTCATTATGAGAGCATGGCACCCACACCTTTATCCGAGGCATCCACCTCCTGCAAAAACTGCCCGGATGGGTCAGGGAATCGCAAGATAGGTGCAGTGGTGAAGCATTGTTTGAGTGCATCAAAGGCCTCCTGTGCCGAATCTGTCCGCTTCAGGCTGCGTGGCTTGCCCTTGAGGAGGACTGACAGTCGGGCGGCAATGGAGCTGAATGAGCGGATGAAGCGGCGGTAGAAGTTGGCAATGCCAAGGAATCGCTGCAACTCTTTGAGGCTTCTGGGCACAGACCACTGTGTGACAGCATCGACCTTCTGGCTCTCCATTCGAGCTCCCTCAGGGCCTATGAAGTACCCAAGGAAGGAGATGGTGGAAGAGGCATTTTTCAAGTTTCACATACAAGTAGTGTTGTAGGAGACGTGGGAGAACTTGTGTGACATGCATTTAATGCTGGCTAAGTGAGGTGGAATATATAAGAATATCATCTATGAAGAAAATTACGAATTTACCCAGCATATCCCTGAGTATGTCATTGATAAAGGACTGGGAAAAAGAGGGAGCATTCACCAAACCATAGCTCTTGACCAGATACTCATAGTGACCTGAAATTGTGCTGAATGCCGTCTTCCATTCATCTCCCTCCCGGATATGAATCAAGTTGTAGGCACTCCGTAGGTCTAGGTTAGTGTAATAGCATACCCCACGGAGCTGTTCAACTGCTGAAGGCACAAGAGGGAGTGGGTATTAGTACCTCACAGTGATGGCATTGAGGACCTTGTAATCGATGCAGGGGCGCAGTCCGCCATCTTTCTTCTTTACGAAGAAGAACCCTGCTGAAGCTGGAGAGGTCCATGGGCGGATGCACCCCTGCTGAAGTGCCTCCTGGATGTACTCCTCCATAGCCTGTGTTTCTGTGGCTGAGAGCAGGTATACTCGAGTATGGGGAGGTGAGGTACCAAGCAGCAGGTTAATGGCACAGTCCCAGGGGTGATGGGGCAGCACATTCATGGCTTTAGTCTTGGAGAAGAAACTGGCGAGGTCTTGGTATTGGCTTGGGATCTCAGGAGACACGGTTGATCCAGGGCTTTCTACTGTGGTGGAGGCAAAAGATAATTTCAGACAATGTCATTGATAAAGAGGTGACCAGGATAGTATTTCTCCCCCCTTCCACGAAATAACAGGGTCATGGGTTTGTAACCAAGGGAGTCCTAGTACTATGGGGTGTTGAGAAGAGGGTAGGACAAGACATAATTGAAGTGATTCAGCCAGGACTGGCGTAATGAAATTTTCGGCTGCTCCCGAGTCTAAAAGGGCTGAGAGGGAGAAGCACTTTCCACCAGAGCGCACAGTCAAAGGAATAACAAATGGCTTAGATGTGAGGGAAGAAGGTGAGACATTTACTTTGTGGAAATTAGCCGGCTGAGGACGTCTGGCTTTGGTCTGAGGCCGTCTTGGGCAGGCCATGACTTGGTGGGAATGATCACCGCAGTATAGACAGAGACCCTTCTCCACTCAGCGACGCCGTTCTTTAGGAGTGAGGTGAGCAGATCCAACCTGCATTGGCTCTGGCTCTGGGCTTCTGTGATAGAGAGGTAATGGAGAGGTGTGGCGGTACCTGCGCCATTCTTGAAGTAGAGAGTCCAGACTGATGGAAAGATTAATAAGCGTGTCCGGGTTGATATTCTGATCTCAGCAGGCGAGTTCTGTGCGCACATCATCCCTCAGTCCCCAGCGGTACAGTGCACAGTGAGGGCTGGTTCATTCCATCTGCTAGCTGATGCAAGCGTGTAGAACTTGAAGGCATATTTTGCTGCCATACCGTTCCCTTGAGAGAGAGCCAGCAGTCTCTCCCCTCCCTCTCTTCCATCTGTGGGTTGTTCAAAGACAGCACGAAACAGAGCAGTGAAACGTTTGTAAGAGTCTATGTTACCTCCTCTCCAAATGCCAGTTGCCCATTCTAAGGCCTTTCCAGTGAGGTGGGTGATGATGGCTGCGACCTTTGATGGATCAGACCTCTGTGGGTAATGAGAAAAATAGAGAGAACACTGGAGAAGAAAGCCTCACATCCATTGGGATCACCATCATAGGATTCAGGCAACTTGATCGCTGAGGCAGGCTGGCCAGGCACAGGAGGAAGAGTTGGAGCTAGAGTGAGAGCTGGGGGATTAGCAGGTGTAGCAGGATTAAGGGCAGCAGAGATTTGATGTAGGCATTGGATAACCTCAGCCATTGCAGCTCCGAGCTTGGCAAGTTCATGCTGCTGACCTTCCACTGTGGAACTGAGAGAGACCACTGAAGTGGTGAGCGAGGAAAGTTCTGGTATTCCTTCCGAGGCATTGGCTGGAAGTGGGTAGTCTGCTGCATCCATTGTGGGGCGAATTCATCTATAACAAGTGTGGTGGCAGAAGGACACAAGTGCAAACTTTTCCCCAAAGCAGCGTTTTTTTTTAATGAGTTCCAACTTAAAACAATAACTAAGAAGGCCCACTGGCCAAGATACAATAAACCAAGGCCAGTTTTAGCAAACACTTTAGCAGCACAAACAAAAGCTGTGGTGTCATAAAGAATTTGCATCGAGTGCAGGAGAGTTCAAGTTCTTAAGCATGTGCTTAGGGAAAGCAGGTGTGGGTGTGGGCAGGTGCAGGTGATGATTAAATCAGTACTCCGGTGAGGCTGGTCGTTGACTGGATGAGGGAGGTTGAGCTGGTGAGGGTGTTTCAGCTAATAATAAATTGTTTTTGAATGTCTTTGTTGTTGATCATTGTCAATGCCTTGGCACCATCATTGACTCTAAACTTTCTTTTATTGAAAACACATTACAACATTATTGATTTAATTTTTAAGGAAGGCCAACTGAGATTGTTTTTCCTTTGACGCTTGAGAACTTTTGATATTGACAGAGCTGTGATGAATCTCTTTTATAAAACAAAGCATTTTAATTTTTAATTTTCTGTGCTGGTATGGAAGTTTGTCGGTTTGCAAGAAAAACAAAATTTTTAAAATTACTAGTACTTCAGAGAAAATTACCAGTGTTTCTTTTGATAATCTCTCCGACATCTATGAGTGGCAATCCATTAAAAAGATAAACGAAATACTAAACAATATTTCCCATATCTTGTTTCCTAACTTGGAATTCCTTCTGTCAGGCCATAGTTTGTGTTTGCCGCTGTTCAAAACAAACAGAACCAGACAAACTTTCATACCAGCCAGTATTCACTTGTTCAACCAGTTTTACGGCCAACATTTTAGCGCTTGCTCTTACCCACGTGATATTTATTTTAATTTATTGTCCCCTGCTGTCATGAAGCATGAAGCAGGGGACATAGTATTCAGCTCCGTCCGTCTGTATGTACGTCCGTCCCGTTGGTGTTAACACGATATCTAGAACCCCTGGACCAATTTTGCTCATATTTGGCACCAACAAGTACTTAGTGGGTCCCGGAACCCCAGTCGATTTCGGTGACCTTGAAGTCATTTTCAAGGTCACAGTCAGCTGTACACATTGCTATAGTATTGGTTTGAATTCATTACATAAGAACTCGGACTAGGACTTGGATATTGAGGACTCGAATTCGGGCTTGGACATCAGGAAGTGTAAGGGACTCTGACTCTGACTTGGACTCAGACTCGGAGGACTCAACTACAACACTGACGACGAATGTTTTAGAACTAGGATATAATGTGAGTTGTAAGGATTAGTTTCAGTTGTTTAGCAAATTGGTTGCCTGATCGCTAGTCGGGAAATTATTGGGAACAGGCTGAGGATGCATTGAAAGGAGTGATTACTGCTGGCCATTTACACCTCAGACAGCATTACAGGATGGTTAAAAAGCAGAAGACCGCTCACCCCACAGGCTGTTTTTCTTACATCTGACATGTGTTTTGGGGCTTATATCCTATTGGACTAGGTGTTTCAGTATGTTGGTTGTTCAAGCCCCTTTGCTGCCATAATGAGGTCAGTGCAGCTGTTTGGGCCTTAAGAATGCCACAATGCTGTGGGAGTGTTTCTGCCCTGCTTTCTTTAATCAGTTGTGAGAGCTGTAGATAAATACAAGGATATTAGGTCAGCTAGATAGGATTTGTCATAGTTATTGAGCTAGTAAGTTGTTTTACTGCTTATCCAGCAGTGTAAATGAGAGCAGAATGAGGATTAATCATGCATTAAATGATGCTTTCTCTTGGCCTTTTACACCTCATTGATAGACAGATAAAGACGTAGCATAAATGATTTATAGATTTAATAATGAAGTCCTCTCTATCTTAGGTTCAGGCCTCCCTCACCTGGATCCTGAACCCCCAGCTGGACAATGATGCCTGTTCAGCTGTGAGGTGAAGCACCCTGCCCTGTCTACGCCCATGCAAGCAGAGGTCACCTTGGGTGAGTGATAATCAAATGCAGACACTCCCACAGTCTCCTCTAACAGGACATTACATAGCATAACATACAATATCAAAACTATAAATCATAATAAAACATAATGTAACCCAATGACAAGAACTTGTCATTCAGTCAGTGATTAACTGGATAGTGTCCAGCCCTGTACGAAACCTGATTTTGAAAAGACCTGCAGTTTCATACCTGGCAAAGCTATTGCACTCTGTGACCACTTTCTGCATAAAAAATTTGGTTCCAAATATCACTCTGCTAGAAGAAATTAACACGACCACTTCAACATCTCAAATATCTGTTTATCAATCATAGCCAAGCCCTCAGAATCTGTCACTTCCTTCTTCTCACAAATCCATCCATCAGTTATCGCCATCTCATTACCATTGGCTGGCATTGTGTCCCACTTCTCCTCATTCACTGCTTATCTTCCCCACTCAATTCTGTATAACATGGGTGACATGTCTGGAGTTCTGCCAGCAATGCCCCCCAGCCCCACCCCATCTCTGTTCTTGGATGACCATGCCATTATTCTTGCCCATACTGGACAGATGCTCACCACTGCATCAATTGCAGGCGTGATGCATAATTGACTTGCCAATGAGTTCTCTTGTTACTGGGATGGAATGCAAATGCACTGTTTGCTTGGCAAGTTTTCTCAGACAAGTTAATGGAAAATTCAGCTTGTATTAAGGGCTGTGCATGGTGATTATCATTTTGGATAAAGGGAATCTGTGGCCCTCTTGATAAAGCGTATTAGCGCTAAGTGATGTTGTCAGTCCTGTTCATTTCTTGGCCTCAGTCTTTTTGGTAAGCAGGTGATATTTGGGTGATGTATATGGTAATTGAGGCTGTCCTCCATCCATCCATTATGTTACCATTATTCCTGGTCAGGTTTGCAGGAGTCCTGTGGACTATCCCAGCATACAGTGGGGGTGAGGCAGGAACACAATCTGTTGCAGTGACCAATCCATCTTTCTGCAGTCAGTTCCTATATATAAGCATAGCAGACAAGGCATCTGTCAGAATGTCATGGAAGTGCCCTATGACCTCTGTGAGTTTATCTTTGTTTTGTGGTCTGCATTATTCAGGGGGGAGATGTGGAAATTTTCAAACGAAAACAACTGGCAGATAAATTAGCATTTAGGAGACCCCAGGAGTAGGGACATTAGCTGATTGTAGGTGAGATGCTGTTTTGTAAAGCAGTTGGGCTAATTTGGCACTGGACCCTCAAAGCTCCCTCACTGTCTCTGAGACCGTCTTTGAGACGTCGGTGGTACACACTAATTTGTCATCAGGCGAACTCTTCTAAAACACAAGATTTTCCCTTTTTCTGTTTGCCCTGAAATGATGAGCTCCCCAAAAAGATGCATGCAGTCTAGACAAACTACAAATGCCCATTCTATTTTAGTTTGAGACTCATTTAAATGCAAATTATGCAAAAATACAGTGCAGGGGTCTGGCACGACCCCTTGAAGGAAGCCATTCGGTCAAGGGGGTTGCACACAGCCAGGCAAAACAAATACTGATAGCAGGGATAGTCGCGTGGTTATTTGAAATTAAATCAGATATTCAGAGGTTAGAATAATTGACCTCCCTAAAAGCAAACCAAGAGAACAGGGGTCTTTCCATCCTGTGACTCCTCTGCCTGTGAGATGGCAGAATCGTGGAAGCACTAAACCAAGCCAAAAACCCGACTGCATAGAACTGTGTGAGGAACTCTGCGTGGCAGGAGGTACCTGCTCTCAGACAGAGTACTCTCTCACACTCTCTGATGTAATTGTAGATCCTATAGATTCGCCCAGATCCCATTCTGCCTCTGTCACTCCCACCACTGCGTCATCGGCTGCTCAGCTGGTGTAATGAGATGGTGTGTGCCATTCTGTCTGAGGATAAAATTTTGCTTGATGTTATTCTTTAGAATCACAAAAGGCAATGAGTGCCAGCCATTCATTCATCCTGAGTTGGGAAATCAGATCATCAGCGAGGGCAGGAATTTCCTCACACGCAATAGGGACGTGTTAAGTGGAAAATCTTTAATCGACTTATAACTGAGACATGAGCCACCGGGACAGTTAGACAAAAGGCCTGCGCTGTACTTCCAGATGATGCATGGTAATGAGTGCTTCTCAGCTTGTTATAAATGATGTATGGTTGTTGAAGCCTGAAGAGGCTAATGCTAAGCCACATTGCCGAATACGCAGCCTTCAGAGAGAAAGCTTTGTGTTTTGGATTCATGAATTTTAAATTTCTCAGTATTTAAACTTCAGTTCTGCAGAACCCACTGGAGACACACACACGCACTCACGCACGCACACACACACACACACACACACACACACACACACACTTGTATAAAGCACAAAGGCATGGATGTACATGTAGGCTAATGCACGCACGCACACACACACACGCACATATAAGTGCACGTACCCACCATATCCATGCTGAATCGATTTATCACGTCTTGTGGGATTGAAAAATTGTGCTTATGTAAATATGCTTTCTTTCTGCTGACCAGACTCCTAACCAAGATTTGATTGAAGGAAGAAAACACCCCCAACATTTCCTCCTCTTCTTCAAACTGCCAGCCTGCCCTCCCCCTCTCTCTTTCCACCTGTCCATTCATGTGTCTGTCACTCATCCATTGGAGCTCAGAATTGACAGTTATAAAGATGGCGTCAGAAAATTTGGGAAAGTGAACCAGCAAAGTGCAAACCACATAATCCCGTGACATGTGAAATCTACTTCTCAGTGAAGGAAATTCATAACCCACCCGCCACCCCCAAAAACAATCACCATTATACCAAACTAGCTTCCAGTTCAGCTGCACTTGTTTGTCCAACTTAAGTTTTACTGCTTGTCCTGGCATGACAGCATTTCTCAGTTCACTTCTGAATACAGTTCTATCATCAATGCAGAATCAGACACAGGCTCCCCTTTATTAATGTCCCCCCCCCCCTTTTCCCACCGTTGTCACCTTCAAGTAAGTCTCAGGGCTCTAATTTCTTGGCGCAGCGCAGGGTGGCGCAGCGTGGCACAGCCCACACAGTGGTAATTTCGTCCGGTGCAGCCCGCGCATTGGTCATTTTGTGCGGTGCAACACCTTGCGCAGCCACTTTGGCAATTTGGTAGACCGACGTGCGCCGAGATGGGTGTGGCGGCGCAGTAGGGGGAGGTGTCACATATTCATGATGACGCAGTGACAATTTTGTGGCAAAAGCCTCCGCCGAAAGTGAGCAGAACGCTCGCCAGCTCCAACCTGGTTTACTTTCTGTGCAGTGGTAATTTGGCTGACCGGCGCACAGTGCACACACGTCACCGAAACCTCACAGGCAGGTTTTCCAGAATGTCAGGCATATTTCAATGCAATAAATAATTACAGCAACCACTATTTAATGTAACTATCTGAATCAGCACATAAATTATAGTATCTATATCGATTGTCTTGATGTCAGATCAAAGGCGGTTGGCACGCGTAATGGAAATCGACCTGACAGCCCTCAGAGTGTTAGTGCATTCTCTGTGGCATGCTGCGTGCTACACAACATGGCTGTACGCCATGGATGTCACTTTGACCTCACGCAGGAGACATCACAGGACTTGAGAGAGAGAGAGAGAGAGATGTGTGCATGTGGGCGCGTTAGTGCGTGTGTAGGCTATGTGGGTATGTGTCCTTCAGCTGCTTTCACACCGGACGCGAAATGAATTTTTCTCACGACAGATTACATTCAAAGTCAATGCAAAGACACGAATACACAAGTTTTGCGTGTATTTGTGTCTTTGCATTGACTTTGAATGTAATCTATCCTGCGGAAAATTTGTTTCGTGTCCAGTGTGAACGCGGCTTTAGAAACACAGCCTGATCTGGGCTACATTTATCTAAACATTATTATTATTATTATTACTTTTATTGTTGTGTGCTATTAGCTTACTAAAGGTAGTCTATTGGCTTACACAGCTGTCAAGTGCACCCCTTGTCGGATTCGTTCTGGTTGCAGTAGGGCTACGCAATTGGGCAAATGTTGACTCAAGTTGACTCAAATGTTAATTCCCTCTTTATAATCGCACAATATTATGAAATGGCCTCACATTTGCAATGCCGTGAAAAACGCGGCAGCCGCGATTCTAGGGGGGTTTAGAATTCTGCGGCCGCTTTTGCATCATCAGCCCGTGGAGGTCTGTTCGCGTGACCGTATATTTGGCCACTTTGAGCTTGAACCTCCCAGACCAGAACATCAGTTTACTACTGACTGAAGTTTGGCTGTCTGGTGTTGCTGCTGTGTCCTACTTCATCCATGTCCAAGGAAATTTGCACTGGGCCTCGCCCACGGGGCTTTTAAAGGTGAGGAGAGGAGCTCATTTGATTGGTGAAGATTGAACTCGGCTGTGTTAAACCCACTCACGCCTTCTCTCCTCCCTCTTTGCCACTTGCGCCGGCAGGAGGGACGGAGGCGTGACAGAGGAGTACTTGCGCGGGGCTGCGCGGGGCACGATATTGCAAAATTTGCCTGGATACACCCCGTTGGCGCGGCGCTCCCCCCATTCGCCGCACCTGCGCCACGCCTGCACCTGATCAACAAATTTAGAGCCCTCAGTGTCTGAACTGCCTGTTAAAGAGTGGGAGAAAGTTTCAGCAGTTTACTGTTAACCCTTTAACTTCCTCACAAGAAAAAAAGCAATGGAGCAGCATTGGTTTGCTCTACAAAATGGTTGAGCAGGAAGTTAAAGGGTTAAGAAGTTTTGTGAGACAAGTTGACCAAAAGCAGCTGCATGAAACTGAAAGAAATGACACAATAAGGTATAGAAATGGTTGGAAAAGACGTCTGTGCAACAATACAAAGTTTATGTGCTTTCAAATGGAGTTTGTCCACGTTTCCCAGGATTCCTCTTTTGAGAGCACATAAAATGAATTGTGTAGCAAAAAAAAGGATTCTTGTAATTCTAATTGTGAATTGTGCAAAATGAGAAAAAAAAGACATCCGTCGTGCTCACTTTGCATTGTGCCAGCTGTTGAGTTCTGAAGCTGATTCAAGGCAATCAGATTATTTCCTCCGCCAAAAAGGTTATGTTTTCACCTGTCAACCCATGTTTGTTTGTCTGTTAGTTAACAGGATAACTCAAAAAGTTATAAATGGATCGACGCAAAATTTGGTATGATGGCAGGTAGTAGTCCAAGGATGAGTTGATTTAGTTTTGGAAGTGATCTGGACCATATTCTGGATTCTAGATCTGGAAGAAGTTAAAATATACTTGAATAGAATGGGAGGAGGTATGCACTCTACCAAATGTCCTTCTAGTTTTAAAATTAGCTTAGATAACCTGTTCATAAGGGAAGAGCTGCATGATCCATGCTGGTTCTGTTCTCATCACACATTGACTGCATGTTGTTCACATGCACAATGGGCCTCATGCAAGAAGTGATATAAGAACACATTTTCTCTTATTTTTGTTCGTATGCCCGATTTTTTCTTATTTTGTTCTTACCCATTGATTTCTGGAATGCACCAATGTTTTCTTATTTTTGCGCTTCTCTTAGGTAAGAGAAAATCTTACGAGTGGTCGAGAGCACTCTTACCGAGATAAGAGAAAACAGAAAACGGTTATCTCCATCCACAAATTGCTTGTCCAGTGCACGGCAACACAAGTTTTAAAACCTAAACATTAAAAATGCATCATGTAATCACATTTTGATTGTTTTATGTTTCTGAGAAATTATAATGATTCTATTATTTAATTCTTTGGCTGAAGAGTTTGGCCAGTCGATCCTAATTAGGACGAAGCTATAAAAACCCTTGGATACTTGCGTGCATTCTGCTTCTGAATGGCTTACCTATTGCAGTCGGACGCTTTGGCCATCCAGGCCTTGCGCAGACAGCGGGTCTTTAGAGATTGCGCAGATCTGTTTGCTGAGACAGATGAATGGCTGCTCGAACCAAATGTGAAAGCAACCGTACTTGAGCACGGAGAATTACTGTTGTGCGTTACGGCTCTCCTGTTCAAACTAATGCACTGGCGAAATCCATTCATACGAAGAAATTCAGTGCTTGCTCGAAATGTAGGCGGTCGAAAACATACATTCACAACGGGATACTACATGCAAAAATTTGGAGATTTATTAAATAATTCGTAAGTAGTTACATTCGCTTGGTTATCACAAAATAATACATCGGTGCCATGACAAACAAAAGGAAATGCGGCACCGATATTTCAAAGTGCAGGACGCTGTGCGAAAGTCTGGCAGCTCAAATTATGAGACACGCAGCATATGCATTCGCAATATTAATATTCTAAACCCCCTTCTCAATAATAAAACCGCCCAAAATATATTGGCACCTCCTTTTCAAAATCGTTCCCTATTTAAAACCACCTAGGTGCATAATGCAACGCGCTGAATCGGAATTTTGAGATCTATGCGAGCAGGTATGTAACGATATTACCAGTCTGAAAGCTGACCAGCGGGGGGAGAGGGGGGGGGGGGACAATCGTACTGTGGCACTGTACGGAACAATCGTACCAAGTGTGAAAGTGCCCTCGAGCAGCCACGAGCAGTCTGCTCTTTGCACACGGCATGTCACCTCACCTGCGCTTATATGGTTTTTAATGGGTGTCATATTATGCTAATTTGAAACAACCGGGCACGCGCTTCCAATTTACGATCAAGGGGATTCAACATTCTGCACATCTGGGTAAGAGCAGATTTGGACGGTAAGAGCGTTTGGTGCATACGGAGTATATTTCTCTTATATTTTCTCTTATTTTTTTGCTAAGAGAAAAAATAAGAGAAATTTAAGAGAATGTTGCTGCATGAGGCCCAATGTTCTCAAGGTTTTTTTTGTTGGGTATAATGGTTCAACCTGGGAGACCTTCCACAATTAAACACACCCAAAGTTGCATTAAGAACTAAAAACTTCTAAGTAGGAAAGCTAAATAACACCCATTACTCAGACTATGTACTGTGAGCACCATGATTTTTTGGACAGTCACACACTTTTTTTTTTCCTCAGTACGAAGTGTAAGCGGGCAAAAGGAATGAGTGTTGTCCCTGCGTGTCTGTCCATGACTCTGTCAATCATGCCTTTTTTTCAGGCCTTCTAAATCTAATGTGTCGATACATCCTAAAGTGTACATGTGCCTTCTCATACTCATACGTTTGTCCTCCTGTCTGTTTGTTCGTTCTTCCACTGCATTTTATTTCCAGGCCAGAATGCCAAAACTGTGGCGAGGGGTCTGAGTTTTTCATTTTTTGTTTATTTTGGTTCTGTACTGTAACACTTTGACTGAAAGGATACACAGAAAGTAATGTTTAAGAGCAGACTGTCTTAATGTTTTGTTTTCATCCATATTGGATGAACTATTTATAACCGCAATTCCTGAAGAACTGGGGCAATGTGTAAAATTTTAATAAAAACAGCTAGCAGGAATTTGAAAATTCCATTTTACCTGCTCAGTATGCAACTGATGAGCACCTGGATGACCAGCAGGAGGCGCTTGAGCAGCAAAGAATGCTAGCAAAAACTGAATGTGTCCCCCTCACATTTCCCTAAGCAGCACAAAGCCAATCATGCGCTGCTCTTATGAGGCTGCTGGCCATAGTCGGCACTGGAACAACATGGGATTTGATCTTTTGCCATGGCGGTCTCGTTGCATTGCAAAACCGCTTTTACTGAGTGAGCTAACCCAGCAGCTAGTTTTTGTTATTTTACGGAATCTCGGGGCTCCTTTGAGAAACTTTTTTCTTGTCGTGGAGGTGTAGCATGCTGGTGTAGCACTGTTACTGTGTGCCATGCTGCCAGGTTAAATGAGCATGTTTAATCAGGTTTTCTCTGAATGATTGTTTCTCGCCAACAAACCCCTCACTCCCCCATCCCCCCATCTTCACCTCTCTAGCGGCTCCCCGGGGCCCTCGACTCTCGATGACCCCCCCCAGGGCAACAGTAGGGGACACAGTCCATATCAACATCCAAGGTTTCCAGGTAGGCTCATGAATTTGTGGTAAGTGCATTTGTGATGGCTTTGAAAATGAAGGCGGGGGGGCTGGGTCTAGATTGGGACACAAGGAGACATGGGGTATGCTTTGCAGTCAGGCGTGCCAATCAAAAGCAACCGTCCGCTCATGTATTGGCACCAGTCGATAACCTCCAAAGGATGGTGCTTTCCACACTCTGATAGTGCTTGCTGGACAGTTCATCGATAGCTGTGCGAATGTGTGGATTTTTGGAGAAGTCAAGAAAAAGCTTTGCTTAGCACTTACCTCGTATGTGCCTACAGAAGCTGAGTGGTGAATTGGGATCAGTGAATCAAGTTTTTTTTTTTTTTTTGTAACTGCCAAGCAACTCTGTGTATTGACTGTGCAAGTATCACTTTGTTTGCCACAAGGCATTTTCTTTCAACTGTACTGGAGTCAAGAATTCTGTCTGCTGTAAGCTGTCAGTTTTAATGTGTTTTCTTTATTGCATGCTTCACTTGCGAATCAGCTTCACTGAGAAAGATTTGTCCTTTGTGACTCAATTGAGTGTTAAGCCCTGTTCTAGCTCTTGAAAAATGATAAGACAATGCCTGGTGGAAAATTCATGGTATAGGACAAATATTGTGGGGTTTCCCATTCCCTCCCCCACCCCCCACCCAATCTATCCAAGAGTAGGGTCAGAACAAAATGACCACCTCTGTTTAATTTTTTTTTACATTAAAAAGACAATTTCTTTATAGCAAAGGAGCAATAGTGATTTGTCAGCCTAACTGGCACTTGCGTCATTACACTGCGGTATGCTATTTCAGATTTTTCTCAGGGAGAAACAGCCTTGATTTTAATTTGAAACCTATGAGTAAGGCTTTATTCATGCCATTAGAGCATCTCTGTGACCCATACTGGATCAGGACGCAGTGTTTCAGATAAGGTTACTGTGGTGTAGAGGTGTTATAAGTGAAATTTCAGGTTTTTGAAGACAAGAAAAGATTAAGTGTGAAATTCTGAAATGGGAGCCCAGGCTCATCTGAACTCGTTATATAGTGACGCTACTTGAACAGGTGTTGATATACAACAAAAAAGGGGGCTTTTGGCATCGTCATTTGATGCTATCTTAAAACAAACCCCCTAAACCTTTACTCGAACTCTAACCCTAAACGTCAAATAAAGATACCAAAAACCTTCTTTTTTGTCATATATCGACGCTTGATGAGGTAGCATCACTATATGACAAGTCGGGATGAGAATGTGTTGGAAATGGGGCGGCCTTATACAACCCCAATTCCGAAATAGTTGGGACGAAGTGTAAATTGTGAATAAAATCGAAATGCAATGACTTTCAGATCACATGAGCCAATATGTTATTTACAATAGAACAAAGATAACATTTCAAATGTTGAAACTGAGACATTTTACATTTTTATCCACAAAATGAGCTTATTTTAAATTTTCTGGCTGCAACAGGTCTCAAAAAAGTTGGGACACAGGCATAAAAGGGCTGAAAAAGCAATTAACATAGAAGAGAATCAGCTGAAAGAACATTTAGCAAGTAATTACTGTCATGGTTTGTGAGGCATGCGTGTGTTTTGGACTTTTCTTTGGTGTTCTCGTCCCGGGACAAGATCAAATTCCTTTTCAATCGGATTCTTTTACCAGCTGGCGGATTGAACTGGGGCGGCGCTTCCCCGGACTCTACATAAGCCGGAAGTCCGCCACGCCTCCTTTGCTAGAGTGTCTGTTTGTAGCTAAGCACTACAGCCGAAGATATCTCCAGTCAGGATTTGTGAGACTTTAAATCTTCCAGTTATTTTTGGAGTCCCTTCCTCTTTAGGAATTTTCCCTTTTCAACTTTTTCTCTCTCTCGCACTGCTTCCGGTTTTTCGGACTATTACACTTCCTTTGGAAGCGCGAGTACTTTCTGGTGGTCTGTGTGATTCTCTGTGTTTGTATTGTTTCTGTGCTGCTGGTTCTCTCCCTGGCCGTTGCACTTGGCCTCTCTATTTTACCACCCATTACAGAACACTTGAGCCAGCATGGAGTCGTCAGCAACGGCTGCGTTAGAGAAAGCTGTGGCTAATCAACAAGCAGTTCTCTCTGGGAATGGCAAGGGCCTTTCTAGCCTGAACAATCAGCAGGCAGAGTTGGTGGAGAGAATCCACCTTCAGGCAAATGCCATGCAGAAACAGAAAAACGTTCTGTTAAGTCTCACTGAGAGTATTAGAGCCTTGTCCACTCAGATCACACAGAATGTTGCACAAGCACAATCTGTACACCTTCCCCGAGAGCCAAAGTCCAGTTACGCCCAAGATATGGAGGGGAGGCAGGAAGATGTAAAGATTTCATTGCCCAATGTGAAATATTTTTTAAAGCACAGCCTTCACGGTTTGTGAATGAAGAGTCTCGGGTTTCATTTATTTTATCCCTGTTGACCGACACAGCACTCACTTGGGTCGGCCCACTTACGCGATCTAATTCACCGGTTGTGAATACAGTGGAGACTCTCGTTAGAGAAATGATATGATGTTTGATCAGGATGTTTGTGGTCAAGACGCGGCTACGCGTTTAATGCATCTGAGGCAGGGCTCTGAAAATGTTGCAGAGTTTTCAATCTCATTTCGCTCCTTGGCGACAGAGACATGCTGGCCAGAAGCGCCGCTTATGACAGTTTTTGTTCACGCTTTGGCTGAGGAGGTTAAGGATGCTCTGGCTACATTGGAGCCTTGTGTTTCTCTGGATTTGTTGGTTCGTACTACGGTGTGAATTGATAATCGCATCCGCGAACGTAACAGGGAGAGACGTACTGCATTGGCTTTTGCTGACAACGGGATTAATGCTCCTCGCAGCGTGCATTCAGCTCCTATTCCGCCCACTGAGATTTTCACTCCGGGCGAGCCTATGCAGGTTGATACCTCATATGAGAGCCAGGCTCGTAAGCCCGTTCGCAGATGTATAATTTGCTATAATTGTAACCAACCAGGACATATCCGTCCACGCTGCCCTGAGCTTCAGGGAAACGGGAAGTCCCTCAAGCAGTATGGGGGGCGCTAGAGGGACAGACCCAATTTCCCTTCCGAACTTTAATTCCTGTAGAATTGACTGTGGGGACACAGAGAATATTTATTGAAGCTTTTTTGGACTCTGGTGCCGTGGATTTTTTATGGATGCAGAGTGGGCCAGGAGACATTCCATTCCCATCCACCCTCTTTTACATTCACGTACTGTAAGATCTTTGGACAGTCGCCCGCTGGGAACTGGATTTATAACCGAGGTCTCTGAATCATTGACTATGTTCGTCCCTTTTGGTGGTCATTCTGAGGAGGTCCGGTTTTTTATGATCAGTTCACTGTTTTCCCTGTCGTTTTAGGACAGTCTTGGCTATGGGAACATAGGCCTCACATCCTTTGGGGGAGTCAGAATAACCCGGTCGTCCAGTGGGGCACTGATTGTAGGTCCCACTGTAGGGAGAGTTTGGCATGTCATCCCAGGCATCAACCTATGGGGGAGGCTGACGCCTGGAGTGATTCTGAGGGAGTTGGTCTCACACAACCCTCCTAATCTTGAAAAAGGGGCGGAGGAGGGGTTGGAGTGGGATCCTCAATTTGACTGGCGGCAGCCAGAGGAGGATTGCTATTCGGAGGATTTCTCTGACTCGGAATCAGACAGAGAGGTGGCAGGTTCCGAACAGGGTGAGAATTTGGGGGCTGCTCTGAACTTTTGTCTGCCTCCTAATGTTCCTAACGATTATGTTGATCTTGCGGAGGTTTTTAGCAAGCGACGGGCCTCGACTTTACCTCCTCATCGCACGTTCGATTGCGAGATCAATCTCCACCAGGGTACCACTCCCCCCAGGGGTTCATTATACTCACAGTCAGGGCCTCAGCGAAGGGCCATGCGAGAATATATTCAAGAGGCTATGGCTGATGGATTTATTCGGCCATCCACATCTCCTGCCGGAGCGGGGTTCTTTTTTGTGGGAAAAAAAGATGGCGGCCTGAGACCCTGTATTGATTACAGGGGCTTGAATAATATCACCATTAAAAACCGATACCCACTTCCGTTGATGAACTCCGCATTTGAACGTCTGCAGGAGGCGTCATTTTTTACCAAGCTGGACCTCCGGAATGCTTATAACTTGGTTTGGATCCGGGAGGGGGACGAGTGGAAAACGGCATTTAAAACACATGACGGGTACTACGAATATTTGGTCATGGCTTTTGGATTGGTTAACACCCCTTCTGTGTTCCAGGCACTCGTTAATGACGTCCTCCGAGAGACGTTGGAGAAATTCGTTTTTGTCTACCTTGACGATATTCTGATTTTTTGCTCAACACTCTCAGAGCATAAACAACATGTCAGACAAGTGCTTGAGGCCCTCCTTAAAACCAAGCTTTTTGTCAAGGCTGAAAAATGCATTTTTCATGCCAAGACAGTCTCGTTTCTTGGCTTCATTGTTTCTAAAGGGTCAGTCCGCTTGGATCCTGACAAGGTGGCAGCGGTCAGGAATTGGCCTGACCCCTCAAAAGGTCAAGGAGGTTCAGCGGTTTTTGGGCTTTGCTAATTTCAAAAGGAGGTCTATCTGTAATTTTAGCGCGGTAGCTGCCCCCATTATCAAGCTTACTAAGAAGAACACCTCCTTGTCGTTTGTTTGGTCTCCAGCAGCTGAGGCTGCTTTTCAGGAATTGAAGAAACGATTTAGCTAGGAGCCCATTCTCGTTTTGCCCGACCCCTCCCTCCCATTTGTTGTGGAGGTGGATGTGTCGGAGGTCGGGATGGGTGCCATTTTGTCCCAGCACCCCCTTCAGGACAATAAGTTGCACTCATGCGCCTAATTCTTCCGGTCGTTGTTGGCGGCCGAACGAAATTACAGCATTGAGGACCGGGAGTTGTTAGCTGTCAAGTTGGCATTAGAAGAGTGGCGCCATTGGTTGAAGGGGGCTGAACATCCGTTTGTGGTTTGAATGGATCATAAAAATCTCCAATATATCCAACAGACTAAGCGACGTAATTTCCGGCAGGCACGGTGGTCGTTGTTTTTCAATCACTTTAACTTTACATTAACTTACTGCTCTGGCTCCAAAAACATCAAGCCTGACGCCTTGTCACGGATTTACGACTGCTCTGGTCACGATCCCATTCCTGAGCCGGTTATTCCGGCAGCTCAGATTGTGGCTCCCATTCAGTGGGACATTGAGTTTGTTGTGTGGGATGCCTTGAGGTCCGATCTCAGTCCTGGTGGGGTGCCAACTGGCTGTTTGTTTGTTCCGATAGCGGTAAGGTCCCAAGTTCTCCAGTGGGGGCACTCTTCTCGCCTGGCAGGTCACCCAGGGGTTCATTGGACCAAGCGGTTCTTGGCCCGACATTTTTGGTGGCCCAGCATGATTGAAGACATCCGGGAATTTGTGGCAGCGTGCTGTATCTGCGCTAGGAACGAGGTTTCCCATCTTCCCCCCTCTGGCCTGTTGCGGCCGTTGCCTGTCCCGAAGCGCCCGTGGAGCCATATCGCTCTAGACTTTGTTATGGGGATGCCTATTTCTGAAGGCAACACTGTCATCTTGGTCGTAGTCCACCGCTTTTCTAAGGCCGCCCACATTATCGTGCTGCTCAAGTTGCCTTCGGCGCAGGAGACGGCCCTTCTTGTTGTGGACCATGTGTTCCGGCTGCATGGTCTCCCTCAAGATGTAGTTTCTGACCAAGGCCCACAATTTACGGCTAAATTCTGGCGCGCTTTTTGCAACCAGTTAGGGGCCACCGTAAGCCTTTCGTCTGGTTTCCACCCTGAGACTAACAGGCAGACAGAGCGAACCAACCAGTCGCTGGAGAATACTCTTCGGTTTTTAGCGGCTGACAACCCATCTTCGTGGAGTTGTTTTTTGGCATGGGCCGAATATTCCCACAATTCACTGGGTAACTCCTCCACAGGCCTTTCCCTGTTTGAGGCTCAGTTGGGTTATCAGCCTCCGCTGTTTCCTGAGACTGAGAGGGATTCAGAAGTTCCTTCGGTCAATCACTCTGTTCAGTGTTGCCGGTCAGTCTGGATCAGGGTCCGTTCCTCTTTTTTGTGCTCTGGGCGAAAACAGAAGACCGCCGCAGATAGAAGGTGCCGTTTGACCCCAGCTTATTGGGTCGGCCAAAGAGTTTGGCTTTCCACTCAGGATCTTCCCTTAAGAGTGGAGTCACGGAAGTTGGCTCCCCGCTTCATTGGTCCATTTAAGATAGTGCGGAGGATCAACCCTGTCACTGTCTGGTTAAAGCTCCCTAGATCCTTGCGTATCCACCCCTCTTTTCATGTCTCCAGGCTTAAACCGGTCAGCACTTGCGTCCTGGCACCGGTCGATAAACCTCCGCCGCTGCCGCGGATGATTGAGGGGGGGCCGGTTTACACTGTGCGTTGTATTCTGGCCGAGAGGCGTGTGGGTCGTGGGGCCCAGTTTTTAGTTGATTGGGTGGGGTATGGTCCTGAGAAGCGGTGCTGGATCCCTTCTCGGGATATCCTGGACCCCACCCTTATCTCAGAGTTCCGTGCACGGGGTTCTCTGGGAACGTCTGGAGCCGTCCCTTAGGAATTTTCCCTTTTCTAATTTTTCTCTCTCTCGCATTGCGTCCGGTTTTTTCGGACTATTATACGTCCTTTGGAAGCGCGAGTACTTTCTGGTGATCTGTGTGATTCTCTGTGTTTGTATTGTTTCTGTGCTGCTCGTTCTCTCCCTGGCTGTTGCACTTGGCCTCTCTATTTTACCACCCATTACAATGACACTAACTGGATTCAGGTGTGTAAAATGATTGGCTATAAAAGGGATGTCTTAGAGAGGCTAAGTCTCTCAGAAGTAAAGATAGCCAGAGGATCTCCAACCTGTGAAGGTTTGCGTAAAAAATTGTGGAATACTTTAAAAACAATGTTCGTCAGCATCAAATTGCAAAGGCTTTGAAGGTCCCATCATCGACAGTGCATAACATCATCAAAAGATTCAGAGAGACTGGAAAAATCTCTGTGCGTAAGGGACAAGGCGGAAGACCTTTACTGGATGCCCGTGATTTTCAGGCCCTCAGACGCCACAGCATTACTCACCGGCATGATTCTGTCATTGACATCACTAAATGGGCCCAGGAATACTTCAAGAAACCACTGTCTGTAAACACAGTCCGCCGTGCCATCTACAGATGCCACCTAAAACTCTGTCATGCAAAAAGGAAGCCATTATTGAGCATGATCCAGAAGCGCCACCGTGTTCTGTGGGCCAAGGCTCATTTTAAATGGACTGTAGCAAAATGGCAAAGTGGCCTGTGGTCAGACGAGTCCAAATTTGACATTCTTGTTGGAAATCATGGACATCATGTCCTCTGGGCTAAAGAGGAGAAAGACCATCCCCCTGTTATCAGCGTTTAGTTCAAAACCCAGCATCTCTGATGGTATGGGGATGCATTAGTGCATATGGTGTGGGACACTTACATGTTTTAAAAAGCACCATGAATGCTGAAAGGTATATAAAGGTTTTAGAGCAACATATGATCCCTTCCCGATGACATCTATTCCAGGGAAGGCCTTGTGTATTTCAGCAGGACAATGCAAAACCACATACTGCAGCCATTACAACAGCATGGCTTCATAGTAGAAGAATCCATGTGCTGAACTGGCCTGCCAGCAGTCCTGGTCTTTCACCGACAGAGAACATTTGGCGCATTATTAAACGAAAAGTCCATCAAAGAAGACCCAAAACTCTCCAGCAGCTGGAAGCCTGTATTAAACAAGAGTGGGATCAAATTCCAATAGCTAACCTCAAGAAACTTGTCTCCTCAATGCCCAGACGCCTCCACTCTGTGTTAAAATGAAGAGGGGATGCTACACTATGGTTAACAGGCCCCTGTCCCAACTTTTTTGAGACCTGTAGCGGCCATCAAATTTGAAATGAGCTCATTTTGTGGATAAAATTGTAAAATTTCTCAGATTCAACATTTGCTATGTTATCTCTGTTCTATTATGAATAAAATACTGGCTGGTGTGATTTGAAAGTCATTGCGTTTTTATTTTTGTCACAGTTTACACTTTGTCCCAACTATTTCAGAATTGGGGTTGTAGAATAAAATATCAAACGTTATCACAGAAGCTGTTGCATAAAAAGCGATTAATTTGCAGAAGTTTCAAAGAATAATAGAATCTGGTAAAAATAATAAAAAAACACTTGCACCCCACTTAAAAAGGGGGAAAATTCAGAAAATGATTCAGAAACATTGTGGAAAAATACTGATAGAGTATTTTCCCGTTCAGCAAGGAGATATTTTTTTCAGGAGTGTCAGGTCATGTGATGATTTATTGCACAAAAATTCCAGAATGATGTTTTTCCGGAACCTCTGTTTACCTGGACCCGGGTTGAGGGGCGTCTCCTGGACGGGAGTGAGGAACGAGACGGGCGGGAGCTTGTTCTGGAGCGGGTACCGGCTGAGCTGAATGGGTCCATGTACCGCTGCACGGCCCAGAATCCTTTGGGCTCTACGGACACTTATATGCGACTTATCATCTTTGGTGAGGTTCCTGGTCCTCCGTAGCCAGAGGAGGCATTTAGAGATCATTAAAAAAAAAAAAACAAATTCAGAGATCATAAATAAAAAACAAACAACAATAATTCACCATGTATTCATAAACTTACTTTTTCCCCCACAAACCCAGCCTTCCTGCAGTAAAGCAAAGGTTCGCATTTTGATGTTTCAACATGTTGAAATTACAGAGCAGATTTTACTAGTTTGATCAACCTCTGAGCACAGTCAGTCATCCGTAGGTCTGGCCCTTAAATAAAAATTTAGCCTTGTTTTTTTTTTTTTTTTTTACCCGTAAATAACAAAACTAAATTTAAAAATTAACTACTTAACTGAATTAGATGAAATTAACTGGCTTATTTGCCAGACTTGAGTGGCCTCACACCAGACGCCTAGGTAAAAGGTGGGAGGAAAACAGCATTTCATAGCTTAGGAGGACCGTGATTTGAAGAACAGGGCCTCAGCAGAAGAATGTATGTTAGGTACTGTGGCAGAAGGAGGCACTCTTCTCCTCCCCCTTACCCATCATTCTGTCTGTACCTGGCTATTCAACCAATCCACTCCCATTGTTATCTTTTGAATGTCCCTCCAACCCCTCTCTGTTGATCATTCATTGGTTTTCTCTGCCATTTGTCCTTTTGTATCCAATCAGTTCAATCTTTACTGTAAAGAACAGCCCACCTTGTTTCAGCATAAATCTCTGGGCCTCCATCTTTAGGGCCTCTTGCTATGCTGGTACCAGACAGAGCCACAGACTTCAGCAGTTGGTTTTCATTGGTATGGTTCACCACTTGTTCACAATTTTACCAGAAAATAAACTTGATAAAAAAACTATTGGCTATAATCTCTCGGTTCTACGACAGAACCCAATCAAAAAACTGAGATTGATTTTTCCTTTCAGAAGTTTCCAGAAGTTTCCACTTCTGATGGAGGGACTAGTTGACAGAAATCTGAGTTTTGCTGTTTTAAATATTTTTGCATTGGACTGATGTGCAAGGGCTCCTGATCTTAGCTGTGTGTTTTCATGAATTTCATGAAGAGGGAATCCATTAAATTGAATCACTGCGATGAATAATTAATTTTCCCTAACAACGTGATTAAGAAGAAATTGAGTTGGGAGCAAATCACAGACTAAAGCCTCTATCTTACACCCAGCGTGCAGGGGCACACAGCTTGACGGAAGTGTTTTTGCTATATTACAACCAACGCATTTTCCCATCCAGTGTCCATGCTGCTCAAAAAGCGAATGCATTTGCCCCAAACTAGGCTCCCATGGGCGTGTTGACCTTAAAATGAGACCTGGTCAGGCGCATAGCTGGCATGTTGCTATCTTGAGGTAGCATAAAGCTCTTGCGTGATTGACCGACAAAAGCCTGGTCTAACATCAATAGACAGTTTCTAACTGCTATTTTAAGGGCACGTCAATAAGATCGTATTTTGCGCGTTTGTTGGCAAGTGCAAAACTTGCACACCATCTGCTTGTTACACACAGGGACGAGCAGCTGCACGCAAACATACTAATGATTAACTAGATAACTCAGTCGCCACAGAGACAGAGTTGTGTATCTCCCTGATCCCCAAATTTCAGACAAAATGGGCCGTCGGCAGCCATATTGGACGTCCAAAATTGCCGAAAATCGGTCATGAGCATTGTCAAATAAATATCTTCTCCTGTGCGAAATTAGTAAAAATTCCTATATAATTGTCACTTCCAGAGCCCGGAACAGAAAATCTCTGCGGGCGCGGCAGCCCCGGAATTAAACCATAGTATCTCCCGACTATTGTCGTCGGGGAGATACAAAAATAAAAAGATTACAATGTGAAAGATTATTATCAAATGCAACCCCCGAATTACAGTGTATGCTGACTTTTTTCATTGGAATATGATTAAAACAATTTTGAACGATAAACATTTTTGGACATTACAGAGATCAGGTTTCACCTGTGATTTGCTTGTGCACCTTCACTTCGCACAAGAGTCTGCAGAGAGATATTTTTCCTACTATTTCGAAAATCTGCCCTTGTTGTAGCAATTGGCCAAGTTGCAAGGGCATCTGGAATTAAAATGGACTGAAAGATGACACTCTGATTGGTTTATTTCATGTTATGCCCAAAACACACCTATAATTAATTAAGAAATTAAGTACGACCCCTTTGAACCACGTGCTTTACTTTGTGCGCAGATAAACTGCTGTTAAACTAGCAGAAATTGATTTGTGCACACCCTAAATGCACTTGCGCCACACACTTCAGACCGTGCTCTTAGATAGGTAAAACAGGGCCCTAAAACTCATATCACAGTGAAAGCAGAACTTCTCTGAAAGAGGGACTGCACCTGTAAGTCTTGAGAGCCTGTAACAATTTTCATAGTAAAGTTTTCATTGTACATCCAAATATATTACGGACTACTGGCCCAAGATTGAAACACAGCATCAGTGGCCAACAATAATATTTGACTGGAGGCATGAGCTTTGCCTGAAATGCACTGCCATTTTAATACCAAACACAAATACAGCATCCAATTCTCCCCTGATTTCTGGAAAAATCTTGCTAATGAGATTAACTAGTTAAAAATGAAAGGCTAATGATTGTGATGAGTTAAATAAGATCTGTAGGAAGTCATTTCAGTACAAAAAAAAAACTTCTATTTCAATGATGTCATTTAGTTACGTCATGACTCGCTACGTTTTGCCTGATCAAACTCCATGGCTCCATGAGAGGCTTAATCAACAAAAATCTAATGTGTCAGCTCAGCTGTATTTAATCGAGAAATATCAGCATAAAAATGGACAATCCTTTGTGTTTAAAGAGTTACAGTACTAAGATTTGCTCAGGTCAACCCCTTCCTCAGTGGGTACAAGCAACTAATCAAAGGGCCATCTGGAATCTTATCATTCTCAGCGTGGAGTTCCATCGCAGTAGGACCATTTTCATTCGGGTCTTCCTAGGATTCAGTGTGTGGCAAATCATTCTTATGGTGATCCTCAATCAGCGTCAAGAGCCATCTTCAGTGATATCCGCAGCTTAATTCAGACCTTCCTGCGTTTCACACTGATGCAGATTTAGCGAATGAGGCATTGACTCATCATTATCCATCATTCCCTCAGCCTTGGCTGCAGGGCCTTCTTGAGAAGTGGACCTTGTTTTGGGTTCCAGCAGTTCATCACCTGACATGCCTGAGCTGCTAGCCACGGGCTCTGGGGAGAAATGCCTTTTTAGAAGCTTTTTCCCATAAAATCTCCCTTTTCTTATGACTTGTCTGTTGTCTTGCCTTTTCCCTACGATAGTGGGCTAGTAATAGCCATAATAAATGAGTAAGTCACGATTCTTTCATACGCAATATCTCAAGAATGGTACTACCCATAACCTTTTAACTTTGCACATGAACAGATATAGTGCAGTAGATGAGCTGATTAAAATTTGATTGAATCTGTAAAGTTGCATCATACTAAATTAATATGCAAAATTGCACCACATCGCATGGTCCTGCACAATCCCATAGGACTGCTCTTTGCTTCTACCAGTTAGCTTTCATATCAAGCTAGCTAGCGCAGTCATAAAATTATTAGCAATTGAGTCAAAGCCTGATAAAGGCTCAGTTTCACCTAAAGTAATCCTAGCGATGTTTGTTTTGTGTTTCTGGCTTAATTGAAGTGTACTGCACTAATGTAACTTGCATATACCTTCATTTCACATCTACTGTGCCAGCTAACAAGCTACTGAGCTAGATGAAAACTGTAGCATTGAGCAGCCCATTTTTCATGTAGCTTTGTAGCTAGGTAGCTGCCCTACTGTTCAAGTCAAATTATGCCAGCTGGGTAGGAATAATTGATACATTACCTCTACTCAGGGGCGTAGTACCAAATTCTGGGCCCCAGGACTAAGCCTCCTGAAGGGCCCCCCAGCGCAAACCAACCCCCCCCCAAAAAAAAACAACATACGCACATGTTTACCTCAAATTTGCTTTGGATACTACTACAATGACATGAAACCACACAGGACTTTACTCATCAGTTAGTTTTTTGTAAATCTGAGAAACTTCAAACATCCTTGGCATAACGCTGCTGTGATGATCCATAAAGAAAACAATAGTCAGGAGGAGCACATCTCCACACCCAAAACCAAAACATGACTCAGTCAGTTTGAAATGCAAAAAAAGCCAACTCTTTTGAACTCTGGTTCACTTATTGCATTAAATAACAAGAATACAAAAAAAAAAAAGCCTAGGCTGCTGTACAACACCTAGCTAACTCGTCAGAAATGTAACTTTCTTTTCCATTCAGATTTCACTTTCAAAAGGAATGTAAACAGGTTTCCTTCCTCTAAATATGATAGGCCTACAATATGATATGACAGGCCTACAATTTCCAAGGGCCAAATTTTTTTATGTTACATGCTGGTAGTTCTGTGATTCACTACACAAAATTAAAAGGAAATGTTGAGAAACAATTTGCGCGCTCTGTCCGTCATTGGTGTCGCGGGCTTCCATGCTCTCGTTACCTTTCCCTTCATGGATAGGCTACTCAAAAGTTCGCCTACAGCCCGGTTATTTTCTGGACCTTTCCTGAGTTGTTGTCTAGATAAGCAACAGTATACTATTTATGTACAAGACCATCTTTCTGTGAAAGTATCCAGTGTATAAGAATAGTATAATCTTTGAAGGAGACTTCTTGCTGTCTGAACTGTCTGCTCTCTCAGATCCTCCCAGAGCGCTGTGTTTGAGTGAGTTGCCTAGCAACCATTCAGTCCTAGGCGGAATGAACCATTTTGCATTTTTGCAAGGAGGGTGCAGGTAGTCTCAGACTGTCTTACTTTGATCAAAGCAACCTTATCATTAAACTTATATAACAAATTTGATTTTGCTTTAATATTCTTGCTGGTTTTTTTTTTTTATAATCGATATATTTAATTAAAAGAAAAAAATATTCAAAGTTTAACAAATGCCAAGGGCCCCCGTGCTTGGGGCCCCAGAACAACTTACCCGGATAACCCCCCACTGCGACGGCCCCGCCTCTACTCGCTAGCTACATTCTCTGAACAGATCCCGAGTTTATAAGCGGCTCTTCAGCCTCTTGCTGTAACGTTGGCTTTTCAGTTGCCCTTTTCTATTGACCCAGATACTTCGATGACAATCAAATATGACCTTACTCACTACCTCTTTTTTCCCCCGAGCATGTGTACCGTCATTAGCTCCAGTAATATTGCCGTTACTTTAAAAACTGTCCATGAGGACGTTGTTACATCTTAGGTTAAGGTAACATTGACATGACAGCCAGACAGTTAACATTTAAGTGAGCTAGCTAAGTGCCGTTGTCTTCAGGCAGTATGGAATACTTGCAGCAAGATAACAATCTGATGCTATGGACCCTATTTTTTATTGATCTAAGCGCATGGTCTAAAATGCGTGGCACTAGAGCATTTAGGGCATGTCCAAATACATTTTCGCTTGTTTAACGGCGGGTTATCTGGGAGCAATATGAGGTGCAAGGTTCAAAGCAGCTGTACTTAATTTCTAAATCAATCATAAGCGTGTTTTGGCCTTAACATGAAATAAACCAGAGAAATAAATCAGAGTGTCATCTCCCATGCCGTTTAAAAGCCAGATGCCCTCGCACTTTGGTAAATTTCTATTATAAGGGTGCATTTTCAGAATAGTAGGAAAAACGCTTCTCTGCAGAGACGGGTCTACTCGTGTGCAAAGTGAGGGTGTACAAGCAAACCACTGCTGGACCCTGATCTCTGCGTTGTCCAAAAATGTTAGCTAATAGGAACAGTATTTTTTATTGTTCAAAATTGTTTTAATCATATTCCGATAAAAAAGTCATCATACTCCATGAATCCTGGGGTCGCATTTGAACGTGTGCATGAAACAAGGAAATTAAAGAAAGAAAAGTTTTCATTCAGGGGCATGGGCACGGCAACAACTGAGAGAAATTAAAATAAACAAGGAAAATAACAGCTTGGGGGAAATAAATGAAATAATGTTATTTTGATTGTGCTACTGTAACCCCATGAATAATATCTAGGTGGAGTGAAATGAACTTGCTTCTGCTTTAGAGACAGTAAAGCCGGGAAAGAAATGGATCAACCTGGATGTTACAGTTTCATCCGTTGCTTTTCTGCTCATGAAGTTTGGCATTTCATGGTTGCTTAATCTGTTGGCCAAACTGTCAATTGCAATGAGCACATTTAGAAATGTGGTGTTGTGTATTTGTTTAAAAAAAAACCGGGACGGACACGCTGCAGGTATTGTTTTTGTGGGTCAGTTTGGTTTAATATTGATTTTGAGATAATTGCAGGTAATTGGTCGATCCGTGCTGGACTTTCCACGTCTGAAGCACTCCAAACATTCTTACTATGCTGAGCAACAAAGGAAATGAAACTTAACCCCTTTGCGCAGAATACAAATAACGCCAATTTTTCCTGTTGTGCATGAGCCTATTTAAGACTTTATAACTCAGCATTTGTGTCACAGAGATTGTGGAAAATTATTCCAGTGAAGGAGGACATTTGATACTTTAATCACAGAATTATTTGCCAATTAAATTTCGGAATTTACGGACGCTGGCATCTAAATCTGCTCAGAGGGGCAGACTAAACAGAAACTAAGAATGTGGGTTATTATTATAAAAATCTAATTTATTATTAGCACATGTACCTTCACACTCATTTCTTAGTTTTGCAGTCAGTTCTACTCGGTGGCCATGTGAGTACATTTACTTAATTGCATTTCCTACTTTTGATCGAAGGAATATTCAAGCAGTTTTCGGCATGATGTGCCATGTCTTTAGTGGTCTTCTCACGGCTATCCCTCCATGCAGGATCACTGAGAATGCTGCAGGAATGACGCAGTTTGCCAGTATAAAGGATTCATGGTTTTATCTTGAATTATTTGCAAATACCCAAATGTGCAATCTTGCACGTTGAATCGCAAATCACCTGGATGTTGTTGGACTACATTCCCTCACTATTTAAATAAATCAGAGCATTCAATGATCGGGCACACAGTTGCATGGACGTGCAAGTGATCACACTAGCTATTAGGCTTTTTTTTTTAAATATCTTGATTCACTTGATAATAATCTTTGAGATTGCAATGTTTTTATTTTTAATTGTTTGCATGTCTCTGCCCTGCTGCTCATCCCAATGTGTGTAACCCTATGTATTTCGTGTTATGCACTCGCCTACAAAGGCACATTTTACTACCTGATTGTACTGTAACATGCCCTTAAAATAGCAGTTAAAAACTGACTATTGACTTTAGACTAGGTTTTTGTTGGTCAATTGCGCAAGAGCTTCATGCTAACTCAAGACAGCAACACTCCAGCAAAGCGCCTGACCACACCTCATTTTAAGACCAACATGCCCATAGGCGCTCAGTTTTGCGCAAATGCATTTTCTATTTATGCAGCATGGATGCTATATGGGAAAATTGTATCTGCATCGGTCGTAAAGTAGCAAAGACACTCCCATCACACTTAACACCCCTTTGCATTGGGTGTACAATAGAGGCCTATGGGCCCTATCTTACGCCAGAGTCTCTAAACCCGTTATTTGGGGATTTAGCATTGCGTAAGAGGCGTTCCCCCGCAAAAGTTGCTATCTTGCACACCTGCCTATATCCCTAAAACACCTGCGCTACCCGTTCTATTATGCATAGGCGTGGTTTGGCCGTTACGCCAGTGTGCCAGGTGCCATTGCCTTTAGGAGCAGGCTGCGCTATCCCAAATCCTCAAACCGAAACCCGTGATGGAGAGAGGAAGGTCGCCACGTTTCTCCGAAGACGAAGTTAAATTGCTGGTGCATGAGGTCAAATCCAGACAGGGGAGGATCTATTTTTGTTAAGTTACTCGTGAATTGTATTATTATTATTATTATTATTATTATTATTATTACTTGACATTGACATATTGTTTAATGTTTGTTATGTAATCAAAAAAAAAAAAATCATCAAGCCTACCCCTTTTGTCATGGAAACTTCAAAAAAAAAAAAAAAAGAAAAAAAAAATGCGTTTCGCCATGATTGGGTCATGCGTCCAACTGAGCTGAGTGGGTGTTGGAATGACCCACTAGCATAGAAAAATAGTGCCACAGTAACCCTAACGGCAACGGGCAAGGCATACGGACAGCTGGCAGCGGTGAAAACATCATCTGCAACCAGGTGACATAATTCAGTCACTGCCTAACGGGAGAGGCGCAGTTTTGTCACGCATTCTCATTCTGTGGGAAATAATACTCAGGGCCGGCGCTAGACCTGAAAATTTGGGAGAAAATATCCATCCCTTTATTGACTACAATTAGTCCTGGCTAATTCTAGATGGTTTTCCCTTATTAACACGTTTTCCAATTCAAGAATAATCAAGTGGCAATTGAAGACATGGCTTCTCTCCCCCATGCGATCTAACAGCGACAAAATATTGGGCTGCATTCAGAACAGAAAATAATATAATATAAAATATAATATAATAAAATAAAATAATATGATAAAATATAAATATAATAATATTAAATATAATATAAAAATATAATAATATAAAATATAATCTAATTATAAATAGGTCTATGCACTGGCACTCAGCAACAGTAATTTTTTTTTTTTTTTTCGAGAAGGAATTTCAGAACTCTTTTTGCGAATGAAGGTAATTTCAGCGACAAAAATCGCACACCTGTTTTTTGCAGCACGGTCACGCAACTTGCTGTAAAAAAAAAAAAATAGACAGCTGTCCGATTGGAAAATGTAAACGGATGAAACCATGTACTTGTCACCAGAATTACCTTCATTCGCTGAAGAGTTCTGAAATGCCGTTCTCGCTGGAAAAAAAGTTACGTCGCTGAGTGCCAGTGCATAGACCTAATTATAATTCATTATTTTTCTGTACTGAATGTAGCCCATTTGTCGCTGTTAGATCGCATAGGGGGAGAGAAGCCGTGTCTTCAATTGCCAAATGGGTAGCGGGTGGTTTGAGGACCCGCAATACGCTTTCCCTAACCTGTGTGGTCAAGATAGCAATTGTAGGGAAAGCGCATAAACACGCCCACGGGCACACCTCCAGGCGCAAATTAAGGATTCGGTATAATGTGTAGCGGGTAGTGTGGCCGCAAGATACCGTTTAGGGATAGTGGAAGCTGCTAAATGCGTAATTCACGGGTAGCGGGTAGTGGCAACGGGTAGGGAAGTGTGAAAGATAGAGCCCCATATCTCTAAAGTAATGCAGGTACAAAACTCTGTGTATCTCCATGCTGTGCCATTATACACCCTGTTTTCATGTAGCTCCATAGCTAGCTAGCTGGCTGCTGTACACATAAAATTATGCTGACAGGGTGTGAATAACATAAGCCATGACATTTACTTGCTAAATAAATTTCCTAAACAGATCTTATATTCACAAGCAGCACTAGCAGACTGATAGTTGGCTGTAACGTTGGCTTTTGGTTGTCATTTTTAATTGACCACCTTTGGTTGTCGTTTTTAATTGACCACCACTAATATCAATTTCATTCAAAGTAAAGGCGCTGTGAATCTGGGAAGTTGCATCATAATTAATATGCAAAACGCACCGCATCGCAGGATCCTGTACAATCCAGTAAAATTGTACGTTACTTGTCTCAAAGCAAGTTCCAACATTAATTTGCCACTAAAAGCCATATTCTTGTCAAAAGCGAGTGAAAGGCAGCCAGAATTTGCACTCTAGAAGAGTAGACTGACAGAGGATTCTTTGACAGGTCAGGTGATCAGGATAGTCAACTGTGCTTGGCTCGTTGCATTCACTAGGTTTTTCCAGAACTATTTCTGGAGCTGACTTGCTAGGTTCTTCCTCAGCAAAAGATGCTAACTCATAATGATTTTATATAAGAATACCTGCTGAAATGTTGTAGAAAAGCCTAGTAAGGCCAAACATAACGGGTTGCTGAATACCCCTCGGCCTGTGCACATCTATGGGTCACCATTCCAAAATTGACGAAGCTGCCATCAATAGTTACTGAGTGCTGGTCTGGACAAAATTTCCTGCATCAAGGTCACAGCGCTAAGGTCAAAGGTCAAATCCAGCCAAAAACCTGACGTTGCACATTTATGGGTCACAGTGAGTTACCATACCAAATTTGATGAAGCTACGACCAATAGTTACTTTTGTACTTGGCCAGACAAGATTTCCATTAGTTGCAAATGAGCAAAAAACCTGACATTGCACATCTATGTGACAAAGTTACCACACAAATTTGGGAAGCAGATCATTAGAGACAGACAAACCATGGGCAGGCGAGAGACAGACAGACACCCCTCTGGCCAAAATTTGGCCGAGGGGTAATAAAAATGTGTCAAACCAATTTTCTTCAAAAAATGGACTTTCTAGGTTCTTCCAAATCAGGGGAGAATTCCTGTCGTTCTAACGATTTGCAGCAAAATTCCGGGTGCTTGATTTTTTTTTTCTTACAGTTTCCATTTCGTATTTTTCAAGTATTGTTGAGGAAAAATAACATTTGAATATAATGTAAAATTTGTGATGGTGTTCTATAAGATGAATCGGTAGATATTATTTAAATAACAGTCATGATCATGCATTGTGTCAGGCCGAGAGCCACTCTTGCAGATTTAAAGTTAGACAGCACTCTGATCAATCTATATCATGCGAATAAGGAGCAAAAGTGATTTTCTGCTTGTCATTGCGCTGATTTTCATGAATGATAAAGTGATATACTCAGCCCCCCAAAATGAATGGATGGAAATGTAATTGAACTCATTCTCAGCTAAAGCCTGTTTGAGAAAATGATTGCATCCTGACAAGGTAAATGCCAAAAAAAATTAAGGGCAGAGGGAAACATATGCTAAATCAACATTGGTAAATATTTGCCTCTTGTTCACTTCCATTCTGAGTGGAGGGGTGCATCAAACATTTGCTCCCACTGATTTGCATCCTTGCTTCACACGGAGTTCAACTTTGGTGAACTGTAACTGGAAAAATCACAGCTTCACCTAATAACAAAGACATGTGTGACCCCCGCTTGGCTATCATTGCCTATGGTCCCATCATGCTCTGCCCACATTCACCAGGACAAGAGATGAATTTCGCCTTCGCAGTCGGTGGTCATTCGCCTGCATTCGGGTTGATGTGACCATGCCCCAATGCACTTTTTTTGTGCACATGAATGAGGAAGCCCCTTCAATCAACTTCATGTTTTGACATTGGTTTGAATATCATCATTTGCAAACAGAGTACACTCACTGAAGTCTTTTTACATTCCAAATAAGAGACTCGTAAAAAGTGGTCCCTTTTCCCTTTTTTCCGCAAAAAATCCAAGTTCATACTACAGTTTTTGCATTACTAATATACAGTACCATGTTGATGTGCTAGTTGTTGTAGTTGAATTCTATTCTCAGTCAGAATATGGTTCATTGGCCAGATGGTGGCGCAAGAGAGCTTCTGACAGATGTTGAATGGGGGTAATAATCAAGAGAAACATTTGAGATCTGATCATTTTTCTTGTTTTTTTATTTCTTTTCCACAGCAAACCCTAGTATGAGGAAAGAAGCACAGCATCAAAGAAGTGAGTAATTGCACTCTTGTGATGACCGTCAAACTGAGATAAAAACTAATTTAGAAATAAAATAAAATCGACAATAATAATAATGAAGATGAAAGGTTAGTTTATTGTTTTATTGATGGCAATCAAAATCAGGTTGTGTGAAAAGGGTTACGATATCTGTTAAATATTTTTGTAGACTGTAATTCCAAAAAGGAGTCTTATGTCCACATCATTTCCACTCCAACACTGTGTGTCCTGTAGATATGTAACATCTCCCTGTCCCAGGGCTCCCAACTCTCCCGCATTCGACGTGAGATTAAGTGGCGTACTCACGTTCCCGTGCTGTATGTCAGCTAAAGAGGAGAAAGACCACCCCTCCTGTTATCAGCGTTTAGTTCAAAACCCAGCATCTCTGATGGTATGGGGATGCATTAGTGCATATGGTGTGGGGCACTTGCATGTTTTAAAAAGCACCATGAATGCTGAGAGGTATATAAAGGTTATAGAGCAACATATGCTCCCCTCCAGACAACATCTATTCCAGGGAAGGCCTTGTGTATTTCAGCAGGACAATGCAAAACCACATACTGCAGCCATTACAACAGCATGGCTTCGTAGTAGAAGAGTCCGTGTGCTGAACTGGCCTGCCAGCAGTCCTGATCTTTCACCGACTGAGAACATTTGGCGCATTATTGAACGAAAAGTCCATCAAAGGAGACCCAAAACTCTCCAGCAGCTGGAAGCCTGTATTAAACAAGCGTAGGATCAAATTCCAATGGCTAAACTCAAGAAACTTGTCTCCTCAATGCCCAGACACCTCCACTCTGTGTCAAAAAGAAGAGGGGATACTACACCATGGTAAACAGGCTCTTGTCCCAACTATTTTGAGACCTGTAGCAGCCATCAAATTTGAAATGAGCTCATTTTGTGGATAAAATTGTAAAATTTCTCTGTTTCAACATTTGCTATGTTATCTCTGTTCTATTGTGAATAAAATACTGGCTGGTGTGATTTGAAAGGCATTGCGTTTTAATTTTATTCACAATTTACTCTTTGTCCCAACTATTTCGGAATTGGGGTTGTAACACCAAACTATTTCTAAATAAATCCGTGCATCTTGTTTTTTTTATTCCTCGATACTCTTGAGCTGCATGACTTTTCTTGGAGAAATTCAGCTTTCATACTTTGCTGGAGGGCACACACAAGATAATTCACTCCTCGGCTGCATTGTAATTTTATGGGACTCACAGCAGGATCCTGCTCAGTACAAAATCCCAAACCCCTCTGGTTTATGGGATTTTTTGCAGTTTTTCTCTTTATGCATAGAACAAGAATGCATGCTTAGATCTTCAGCACACCATTATTGATCTTTTTTATATAAGGAGTGATGTAGACCATTTGTTTTTTCTATATTAGCCTTTCATCTGGGAAATCATGTCCTGGGTGCTGTGTTGCTTTACTATTTAAGATGATTAATGAGGCTGACTGAACATACACCACACCACTTCAATTTAAGAGGGAAAAAAACTTATATCAAGTCATTCTTGACTCAAGTCATGATACCACCGAAGCATGATAACATTGTTACCTATTCTGTTTTAAATTAATTTTATCTGTAGGTTACCTTTTCTAAATCTACAAGATTACCAAGAGCAGGTACACACTGTCCCATTGCTTGCCACTGATACTCAATTTATATTTGTAATCGCAGTGTTGTTCTGTCTTCATTTAGGACTTTCCATCAATGAAGGCTGGTGTTATGCTCAGACAAAGGCCACTTTGGCCAAAACCAATTTCAGGTGTTTACCTATATAATAAATGACATTATTATTAGTACCTAATATTATGATATTTATCTATTTATTTAAAGGTATAGTTCTGATATGTTGACATGAAGTTGTACGAAATACTCTTAAGCATTGTAGTACATGAGGAGTGATTTTTTTCGTTAATGTATCCCGTGAGTGAAGTTCTGGCCTCCCAAAGTTTTGAAGTAAGTAGTTCTGGCTAGTTTCCTGGGGTCACAAAAATAAAAAGTTTTGTTTCCCAAAACAACGTGTTTTAAAGAGTAATACATTTCTGTCACAAAACCATGGTCAGTGAATAACTCACACTTAGCAATCACTTGGCACTATTTTTCTCTCTCTTGGTATCACTTCGCGCAGGCCATCACCTATTTCAAAGGTAACACGCTTGGATGTCGACTGCCGCAACCTGAGCGAGGTACACACTGAGAGACAAGTTTTTTGTCAGACAAGAAAATGCTAAAAAATAAATAAATAAATAAATAAATAAATGGTGCGGACTAGTGATTTTCCCAGCTGTAATAACAACAACCTGTCTGATATGCCTTATGTATTTCACCAGTCTCCTGTCAAGGACCATGCTCTTCGACAACTGTAACTTCTTGCTGTAGGTTTTAACATTGAAACCAAGGTGGCAAGGGTAATAATACTTTGTGCATGTAGTGCTCATTTCGGCAAGGACGATTACACGACCAGGACAGAGGAAACAACATATTTTGAAGAGCTCTGCACCAGTTCCTTTAATTGACGAAAACATGTCAGACTACGAAAGCGGTGATGACATTCCCTTTACCACAAAGCCAAGGGGATATCTTTATGAGCTCGAGTTTACCCATGCCGAACTTCATCAGATGGAGATAGATAGGGCACAGAGAGGGAGAGAAGAGAGAGAAGCTGTCCAAGCGGAAGATGAGCCCACGACAGCAGGTAGGAGAGAGAGTCAACGAAAAGTGGTGGTACACTTGTTCAAACTGTCAGATAATACTGATGGACACCGGTGAAATACATAAGGTGAATCAGACAGGTTTCTATTATTACAGCCGGAAAAATCACAAGTTCGCACCATTTTTTCTGTATTTTCTTGTCTAAGAATAATCTTGTCTCCCTGTGCGTAGCTCTCAGGTCGCGGCAGTCGACATCCAAGCTTGTTACCTTTGAAATAGGTGATAGCCAACGGGCAGTGATACCGAGGGAGAGAAAAATAGTGCCAAGTGATTGTGACGAGTGAGTTATTCGCTGACCATGGTTTTGTGACAGAAATGTATTACTCTTTAAAACACCTGTTGTTTTAAGAAGCAAAACTTTTCATTTTTGTGACCCCAGCAAACAAGCTAGAACTACTTACTTCAAAACTTCGGAAGGCTGAAACTCTGCTCACAGGACACAAACCAAAAGAATCACCTCATGTACTACACTCCTAAAGAGTATTTCATGCAATTTCATGTCAAAAAATCCGAACTATCCCTTAAAAATGTTGGCTATGCGGTTAGTGACAATTTATTTGTCTTAGTTTGGTCCTATAAAAGCCATTGCATTCATTGGAAAGAGGGTGGAGTGACTCGCTAACGTGCTAATACTAATGGCTGTGTCCCATATCCTTGCAGATGCAGCCTCCTGTGACAACATGGCAGTACTTCCAGTTGTAGTCGCCATCTTGACAGTAACTCTGGCAGTGACGTGAGCTTTCTGAGCCTCTTGAACCCGATTCAGTCCTTTCACTGGACTCTTACTCAGCCCATCCTCGGTCTCTCCATCCATCAATTTGTCTGTCTGCAGTGACGCCACACTAACTCTGCAGAAGGCTTTGCAGCTTCTTACCTTTTTATTTGTTATTACATGGAAGAGAGAGAGAGGACAAATACCGAGGAGCAACAGAGTGGAGAAATGGACTCTTTCCCAACTCCTGCCTTTGAGGCTGGTTCTCACATTTCTGTCCTCATCTCACATGAAACATCCATCCTGTTAAAAAGAAAAGGTTAAACACTGTGAGATGGGGGGGGTTTTTTTTTCGTAATCATTTTTGAGTGACATTTGTCCAAATTTTTTGGTTTGTCTATGGATTTTTTAAAACATTTTATTTGTTCTTAACTGGAAAGAGAAGAGGACGAAAACCTAAGAACATCACAGAGTGGAGAAATGGACTCTTTCCCACCTCCTGCCCTTGAGGCCGTTTCTCACATTTTTGTCCTCATATTAAACATTCGTCCGGTTAAAAAAAAGGGAAAACACTGTGAGATGTTTTTTGTTGTGTATAATCATTTTTAGATTGACCTAATTGTTCTAATTTCTTAGTTTGACTATGGGTTGTTTTTTTGTTTGTTTGTTTTTTCGGTGGGGGGTTGCTTTTATGTTTAATTTTTTTCAATTTTTTTTTTGGTTTGTTTAAATTTCGTTGATTGCTGTGGGCTGGCCCGCATTGTAAACCACTCCCATTAAAGCTGCAGTTGATAACTTTTTTTGTGCTTTTTTTTAGGGAAAATGTCATATTACTTGATAAGATATCAGTGATTGAACTGGTCAGAGAGTAAATCAGATGTCTGTGTTTTCCGCTGCCTCTGTGTGCAGGTGTCTAAAAATGCTACCGCTCTCATGATATTAAAATTAGGGCCTCTCTTTGACCTCTCCATCCTGATTGGTTGAGGGGCTGTCCTATCATGTTGCTGCCTTAGTTTTATGGGTGTTCACGAGACGCTTGAAATAATGGCTGACAACAAAAATCTAGAGGTGTCAAAATCTCTGTCCATGCTCCTCCATTGCCAACAACTGCATGTATTAGCACAGTCAATCCAGAGGGAGTGGACTAAGCAAGAAATAAAACTCAAGTCAGCATCAGCGTGACTTTCCAAAGATGAGTGCAACTTCAGGATTCCAGAGGTCTGAAACTGGATGCCGAGGTTGCTATCTCTCTTCTGGATAGGTAACCAGTTGTGTCATTCTACCATATTACCTTGTGACTTGAAGTATTCTGTGCCTGCTTGGTTGTAATTATTGCAACTCGAATAAACCAGGTACAAGTATTTGGCAGATCTGCAAGCATTGTGTTATCAAGTAGCTTGTTAGCATGCGCATACTACAGCACTGGTCCGAGCATTTATTTAGTGACTGGGAATCAGTTGTAATAATTAAGGTTGCTTAGAGCAATCTATCTGTAACACAATTGTCGATGCCATGTAATGCTTAGAAACTGTAACGTTAGCTCTAACTGGAGACCACCTGAGATTGCACCACTTGCTTCAGCGATCCTTGTATTGTTTTCAGTATAGCAGTCCTCATTATAATGTGTTCAATGAGTACGTACTCAGACCACAACCTTCTTCAAACTACCCCTTCCTTTTTGTCTCAACTACTCACCTGAAATTAAGGAGATCAATATGTCGATTGTGCATGTACACTTCGTGGGATAAACAAACCAACACATGTATTCTGGCAACTGCAGGATTTTCATGTTTAACATAGACAAAAATGGCAAGTCCTCCGCCTAAAGAATGTTATCTTATTCTCTCTTTGGACAAGAAAATAAAGCAATACTTTGGCCCGTGTCTTGGAAATAATATAAACTCCGTTAACAGCGCTTGGGGATTGTTTATCCTGCATACATCCCAGCATACTGTGTGCATCGCAAGATTTTGGTCCCATCTATTGTCCACAGACAGAAACAAAGACAGACAGACAGACATATAAAAACATGCAAAAATAATGAAAAAAATATTTTATGGTTGTTGCATTGTGGCCTCACATCAGTCTTGTGGATGTTTATCCTGATTACGTGTGTTTGATAGCCTGGCATAGCATCGTAGCCCAGTGGGGCAGTCAAAATGTAGTCCTCTTAAAGCCAGATGAGAACGTAACAGCTGGGAAGCTGATTTCACTCTTGCATACAAGGATGCAAACTAGTCCTTTTGTGGAGGACTTCCTCTACGCTGCCTTGCTCGTCCTGTGGTTGGACTACGGTGACCAGACGTCCCAGTTTTGCCGGGACAGTCCCGGTTTTGAGTTGCGTGTCCCGAGTCCTGACAAAAGCCTGTTGGGACGCTAAAATGTCCCGGTTTCCACCAACCACTATGAAATGTCCCCTGATGTCAGCGATTACATAGCCAACATGGTCTTATTATAGCCCGATCATTAACTAAAAAACACATAGAAAGAATAAAGCATCCAGCATATGATTTCAACAATGTGTGTATGTGTGTGTGTGTGCGCGCGCGCACGTGCGTGTGTGTGTAGCGTAGGCTAGGCTACAAACGTAGGCTACGCCAGCAACGTTACATTGTACAAATAACACAAAGTAATAATACTTAACCAGTGACGTGCCGTCGGAGGTCAGTTAGGGTAGGCAGAATCCTCACCGTTATACAAACGATTACTCTATTACTTTGCTTGATTAGCAATCTGAGGATTGATTAACTAATTTACAAGACTAAACGGCAGAATGGCGTGTCAATTCCATCCACGACATTATTGCTCAGTGCATCGAACTTAAAATGCTCACGAGACAACAAGTTTGTTCATATTTGCTTAGAGGAAGCTAACTCAATGCCATTAACAAATGTTAAACGCAGTGTCTACGTGTCCGAAAGTCGGACAGGGTTTTAATATAACTCCGTGTCCGACAGTCGATTATTGTTTTTAATTTCTTCAAATCTACTGAATCTTTTAGATATTAAACGGAAATGTTTTGATTAGACGGCTCAGTTCTTCAAGATGAGTACCAAGAATTTCAACCAATGTTTCTGTTTAAGCTCTGCTCAATATAAGTCGACATCGGAGCAGGACTTAGTGCATTTATGACAAATGCATGGAATATGGTCATGGAATTGATTTGCTCACTGACTACAAGCACTATTTTATCTCTGGTGTGGAAATAAAGCGTGAATCTGTTCGATCCATCTGACTAATTTTCAAAAGAGAGACCGAATAAAGACTGTTGTCTATCTTCAATGGAAGAAAACAGACGAATAAAAAGACCAAGAAAAGTCGATAGCTATCAATTTGAATTTTATGAAGGTCGAACACAAACATTGCTACGTTTATAATTGCTGGAATACTCAAAAAATTAGAACTTTTATGACAGTCGGAGAAGGAGTATTTTGGGATCTCTGTCCGACAGTCGCTAAATTTGTCGTAAATGCACTAAGTCCCGCTCCGATGTCGACCTATATTCAGCAGAGCTTAAACAGAAACATTGGTTGAAATTCTTGGTACTCATCTTGAAGAAATGAGCCGTCTTATCAAAACATTCCCGTTTAATATCTAAAAGATTCAGTAGATTTGAAGAAATTAAAAACAATAATCGACTGAGTTATATTGAAACCATCCGACTGTCGGACATGGAGTTATATTAAAACCCTGTCCGACTTTCGGACACGTAGACACTGCGAAAAACGCGCACGCACCGTTCATTTGGTGTATTTTCCAAAACTTTCTTCAGCTTCAGGCTAATTCATAAAAATAAAGATCCCACACGAAATTCATTCAATGTCTTTTCATATTTTATCTTAAATGTGCAAATAGGCCTACCAAAAACATGCATAATTTTTCCCCATTAGGCTATGTTGTGAACAGTAGTCCTATGTTCTGAAATTGAGCCTAATATCTGCATCTATGACCTCAATGCACGCGCACTACGGTCACGCGCAAAGTGTCCCGGTTTTAGTTTTAGGAAATCTGGTCACCCTAGGTTGGACCTGGAATGTAGTCATCACCGAACCGAGGCTCTCACGTTGTTCAATTAAATAATGCAAAAAATTTTGTTTTTTGTCGCTTGGTTAGCTTTTGTAGCCAATACGTGTGCTAGTCACTAGGTTTGGTAGCGAATGCTTAATATCGTCAAAGTAATGTTAAATCACTCTTAGGTGATTAACATCTTTAGATTACCAAGCACAGTTGCAATGAGATAGCATGGTATGTGTCAGTGAGTAACAAGTAAATGCTGAATGTTTACTTTTTTGTTATTACCAGTGTTTCTTACTTGGGAATCAGACATAGTGGAGCTTCTCGTGTTTCTGAAGGCAATGGTGTCACAACAGTCATATTACACAATATTTACCAGCCGCGATATCAATTCTGGCATCATTTTCATTTGATCGGTGTTTATACTTATGTGGGTATGTCTGTTTGTGGACAAATCTTGTAAACACAATTGCATTGCAACCTTTCATGATGCTATCATGAAACATTACAGGTGACCAGCTGGGATCACAGACTGTTTATAAAGATGGACAACGCATCTCCACTTCCTAGCGATGTACAACAATGGAGCCAAAATATCCTTCATATGGATGCTGCCATCTTGCATATTTGGAGCCAGAGTCCGCGCAGCTGTGACTGGGGGGTTGAGCCGTGGTATCGAGGTCCCGCCTAAACGCCTGCCCTTCTCATACTCACATCCCCTGAACCTGTTACTGAAGGGAGTCAGTTGGGCAATGTAAGTGGTAAATGCTGCGTGCTGCACTCAGACAACAAACCAGTTCTATTATGACTGAATGCTTATTAATGGCTTTGATAGTTCGGATCATTTCAAAGTACAATTGAATTACCCTAAAATATGTTTGCGGTTTTCCCAGTCCTTGGCGGTTAATACATAGACTATTGATAAGAGCTTAGCTAGCAACATCATACAAACCTGCTTTTAAAATCCAAGCTAGCCAACCTTAAAAAAATAAGCTAAATAGAGTCTATGGGTGAATAGACTCCCCACTATCATGGTTTTAACATTAGTTCTAACTAGCTAGCTAGCTACCTTGTTAAAGAGGGTGACCCTGCTGAATCTCAATTTACTAACGTTAGTTAGGCAGCTAGCTAGCTATCAGTTTTTGGGTCATTTATGCTTGCAATGAAAATTAATTGTAGAAAGCCCTTTGCTCTGTTCATGCTATAGCTGTGAACAGTTGCAGCATTACGTTATGTTTCAAGAGACTTTTACCACCGATCTCCGTTGCTGTCAGCGATGACCTGTTATAACATGTTGCTAGTAACTTGCATGTAACTAGCTAGCTTGCTCTGCCTATCTACAATAGCATTGCTGCAGACAGTACATGATGTTCTATTCAAAGCAAAGACTGTTTTAAATTTTTTTGGACTTGCAAATCACTCTGGGTTATATTCAGTTGTACTGAGACCTAGCAACTTAATCTTTAATGGTTGGATAAAAAGAAAGGCTGAATTTGAAAATGGCAGTAGTCTGAGTATGCACACTCTGAACTCGTTATGATTAGGACTGCAGGACTAAAAACAGTATCAGCATCGCTGTCCCAGCTGGTGTGATTCCTGATGGTGTCTAAGGTTTAGTATACATTTTTATTTATTTTACATTTTTAACTGATTCATGATTGGAATTTTATATCTGTGGGTGTTCACTCGTGATAATTTGCTTAGCATGTGTGAATGTGAGTGTGCTGCATGTGTTTTCAGTATATGGGCCAGGCTCATGAAATGTGCACCATCCCCCCGGGTACTGAAAAATAATGAAAGGACCCATAGAGCTTAGCTGTGAGTGGTTTTTTAATCTATAGGTGTCGTGGGATCATATTCCAAAGACGTGCGACGGCGACATTTTTCATTTTTTTGTGGTACCTGGTCAAAGTTGGGTCCCTCAACTCATTTTTTGGGCTGGGTTTCTGCCTTAGTTTCAAGACATGTACATCTTCTAAAGCCTCATACATGCATAGATATAGCTATATCTTCTCAAAATGCCCTGATATGTATAGAAGGATAGTATAGCTGATGTAAAAATGGTATATAGGTAATATGCTTTTGTGATTGTCAACCCTGCCATGGCCCTGAAGTCGGGGAATGTTTTGCGTGCGGCTGCAAAATTGCTGCGCGAGTGCAAACTGCTCTCTAGCACAATGTGTAAGATTAATTTAGGCAACCCTATGCTCTCAGTGGTAATTGTATGTGATAAAGGTATATGTCTACTCTCTGAATACCAAAAATCATGGTCATTGGTGGAATATTTGGTGAGTTATAGGCATTTCCCTATACCCTTGCTCGTCTAAGTCAGAAACACGAAAACCTACTGTTTGCCTATAATCCATCCAGAGGCCTAGTGATAATAAAGTTATTTAAGCCTCCAATAAGTGTTTTAATTATATATAAGTGATGTCCAGAGGTATATCACCTGAAATTAGAAACCTTACAGTGATTTTTTTTTCCCTCGGGATCCCGTCGCTGCTGAAAAAAATAAATTCTGGTCTGCAAATACCTGAAAAAATGTTACAAAAACCTATATCAAAACTGAAAAATCTCCTAGAAACACTCCTTCTGGCTTAAAAGTATGTAGCCTAGGCAGAACCAAGCCAGAACAGGTGTCTATTAGCTCAAAATATCGGTATATCGGTCAGAAACCGGATCTAAGTCAGAAGCCGCGACTAAGTCAGAAACCCGTCAAAGTGTACCAAACTCAATCCGACTGACTTGCTATTGCCATAATACTTAACTAATAGATAGAATAAGAGTCTCAAGTAAGCAATGGATCACTTACCAATGGAAGATGCCACTTGTAGGCTGGTGGACAAGTTGCTTGACAGTTCTTTTTTTTTTTTTTTAATTTTGGGTCCTAGGTTCCCCTAGCCTGAGCCCCGGGAGTTTTTTATGATGATTGCAGTGTTTCTGTCTTTTAGTTATTGTTATTTTGTTGTAGGTGTTGTCTGGTGTCCCTGACCACCTATGCATGTTATTTGAACAAGTTTATGACTGATTGGCCACCGAATGCGGCCACAGCGGTCGCCACACCCCGCGTCAGTTTCTGCCTGAGATCCCGGTTTCTGACTGAGAGCGTGGGTCGACGCCACCGACATTTTTCGATTAAATCTTCAAAAATACAAGTCAACATGTTAAGAAAACACAATATATCATGTCCCCGACCACCTATGCATGTTATTTGACCAAGTTTATGACTGATTGGCCACCGATTGCTGCCGCCTACGCCCCGCGTCAGTTTCTGCCTGAGATCCCGGTTTCCGACTGAGAGCGTGGGCCAATCAGTCCGATGTCAGGCCTCCGACCAGGCGCCATCGTTATACAACCCCAATTCCGAAATAGTTGGGACGAAGTGTAAATTGTGAATAAAATCAAAATGCAATGACTTTCAGATCACATGAGCCAATATGTTATTTACAATAGAACATAGATAACATTTCAAAAGTTGAAACTGAGACATTTTACATTTTTATGCGCAAAATGAGCTCATTTGTGATTTCCACTTTGATTTAGGCCAACAACAATACCTGAATTGCATTTGGCTATATCTTTTACATTTATTTATATATACGTCTAAGTCAGAAACTTTTCTTAAAAAGGTTGTTTTTTTTTGGGACACAAAAGTCACACTCAGTCCCTGTAGGTTGGAGTTTTTTTTGGGGGGTTTTCTTGCCCTAATGCACCACATATTTGCTTCATCCTGAAGGATTATTAGGGTGTAGGGATCTTTTTTTTTATTTTTCTAGAGCGCTAAATGTAAAAACTAAGTCTGAAGCCAGTACCTTGTGGACAATTTACTAAATGTCACCACAATACACAAAAGGACGATAGGTACGTATGCCGACTGTCAGACATAGCCTACACGTCTATTATGCAAGGAAAAAAAAAACAGAACACACATAAATATAAAAAAACAAAAAGTGCACTATTTACCTTCTTACATGGACATCCAAAAAAATGCCATTTTTGGCCACTTTTCCAACGTTAAGGGCAAAAAAGACAGGGAAATATTTATCGCAGACTGACAAAAGTGGGGTGTTCCAAATTCTGTTGGTGAGCTCCATTCATTCATGATGGTTCTGGAATGATCTAGGCAAAATATAAGATTTGCTAGCCTGTGGATACATTTGGGGGATGCTGCACATTTCGTGAGCCTGGACCATATATGTCTCTGTGTGTATGAAGTCAAGGCGGCACATGGCTTCCTGCCTGTGTGTGTTTGTGTGGGTGTGTGCGTGTGCTTGTGTATGCGTGTGTCATTGTCTATATGTGCCTGCGTGTGTGTGTGTGTGTGTGTGTGTGTGCGCGCATCTGTTTTTTTGTCTATATGAGTGATACAGGGTTCCTGCTGGCGCTTGTCACAATCATGATTGACAAACGTAATCCATCAGTGATTAGGAGAACATGACTAGGAGTGCTCATTGTGGCGAATGTAATTGTTTTATGATGAATAAAAATTCAATGACAATCAATGGTGTCGCTTAGCCAGGGCATTTGAGGCTGTAGCCTCGATTTTTTTTCTTTAGCCTGGAATAATTCTTCACTTTGAGCAGTTTGTTACCACGTTACTAAATGTCAGTAGAACAAGATGGCAGTGTTGTATTTTTTTTATCTTCAATGAATGGAGGCAAGAGAGACCAATCAGAGAGGGTTTATGACAGGAAAATACGTCCAAATACTGTCTCATTGGCTGACAGGTCTCTGTGAGGATACTGTGCCAAACGATTTTTTTTTTTTTTCACAAAGACAGTCAGTGTGTGAAAATGCACAGATTTTCTTTCTTTGCCTGTAAAATGGTTGATGCTGGACCACAAATATCCTCTCATGTTGAACCAGGAAAACAAGCGGTGTAGATGTTAATATGAGTCCCAAGCAGAGGTCGCGTTAACCGAATATTTTCCGTCACTGACGGATTTTTTTTAACAATGACGGAATATTTTGAAGGCCGTCCGTCATTTTGACAGAATGTAATTCACGCCCCCGTCCAATTGGTGGTGGGTGTCATATTGTCTCGGGCATTGTCTTCGATGTGTATGATCCTGTATTCCTCATATTTTTGTAATATGATCATTTGTTCTTCATCTATATTATAATAGCCGAGTGGCCTCTGTGTGTGTGTGTGTGTGCGTGCGTGTGTGTGTGTGTGTGTGTGTGTGTGTCCGGCCAATCAGAGCTAGATTCCACCGAGCGCATACCTGCAGCATAGCCGGAGCGACGCTATTTGGCTCTGTCTTGCAGGTGACTGTGTCCGGCCAATCAGTGCTAGACTTCGCCGGGCGCGTATCAGTGCTAGATTCCACCAGGCGCGTACCTGCAGCATAGCAGAAGCGACGCTATTTGGCTCCGTCTTGCAGGCGACTGTGCCCGGCCAATCAGTGCTAGAATCCGCCGGGCGCGTATCTGCAGCATAACGTGAGCAACGCTATTATAATATAGAGGTACAGGGGGGATTCCCCCTTTGTCCTCTCCTGGGGATTCCCCCTGTATGTCCTCTCCTGGGGTTTCCCCCTTTTGAACCCAAGCCAATTCATCCACAGGAGTCCCAAAAAACAGGTGCCAGACCGTAAGAGAAAGTAACGCGTAATCTGCAGCATAATGTGAACGACGCAATTTTGCTCCGTCTTGCAGGCGACTCCGTTTTCCACTGAGCGCGGAATGTCAGTGCAGCGTATTCCCCTTGATGGTTACTTAGTTTTAGTCACTATAAAAACATCGGTTGCGTGACAGCCACCTTAATGTTTATGGAAACACCACAGCAACGTGATGACATCATAGAGGTGCATGTGATGACATCATAATGGTGCATTGTTCACCATAATATAAAGACAAAATTACATAAAATAGAACCCGTGGATCCCCACGGGCAGAGTGCTAGTTTGTAAAATATGCTGCTCTGCTGCCGGTAGACGATTGGTCATGTTACAAACGCCGTCTCTGTTATGTGAACACGCAGATATCTAGGTCGGAAAAGCCCCGGTTGACATAACGAGTTGATAAGCAGCTTCGAAGGACCACTTAGTGAAACTGCGGTTGTTAGGCTTAGTGAAGCCCAGCAATAACTGAAAGCAGTGGCGTAGCTAGTTGGGGGGGAAACAAGTCAACATGATGACAACAATTAGTCCTGGCTAGTGCTCAATCATTTTCCTTTATTGACGCGTTTTCCAATTATTGTAATTGGCAAGTTAAGACACGGTTTCTCTCCATATGTGATCTACCAGCGATGAAATCATGGGCTAAATTTGGTACAGAAAATTAATTTACTTATTAATAGACCAATGCTTCGCCTTGATTGAACTGGTCCACGTTCTAATGAAATGTCACCTTTCACTCTCGGTATTGCGTGGGTTGATAAAAAAAAGTGACACTCGGCAGTTAAATAGGCTATAAAAAGTGTTCGGCTCAAGCTATTTGCCTAAAAGTTGACAGGTATGTAATTTTGAATAACGTTGATTTAAATACAGCAAATACGCTTCCAGATGAATGATTGTCGTCTTACCTAATCGGGGAGAACAAGCAGCACCTCTTCAGTGTGGAGTACTATCGGAGTGAACCTTCTGTTAATTATGAAAATGACTGAGAACAGGTCAGGACTAATAATTGTTTTAAACGGATGTTTTTTGCACCCCAATTCTCTGTTCTTGTTCTGCCACTGTACTGAATTTAGCCCCTGATTTAATCGCGGTTAGATCGCATATGGAGAGAAACCGTGTCTTCAGTTGCCAATTATGATAATTGGAAAACGCGTCAATAACGGAAAACGTTGCGAAGCAGAAGTGACTATCACGTCGCGGGTTTGATCCCCGCTTCGTACCAGCCGGCAGTGGTCGGCAGCTTTTTCAGAGTAGCGCACAATTGGCTATTGCGCTACAGGGTTGCAAATTGGGAAGGGACTGCCGGGAAGGGAATATAATAGTTGCTTTGTTCATTGCTCAAGCATCTCCTGTTGGCCAGGCAGGCTCGTCAGGAAGATTCTAAGCCTGGTCATGTCTGGGTAGCATCCTCCGCCCTCGTTCTGAACTTGCGAAGATTCAACCAATGAGTGTATAAGAAGCGGTGGCTGACAGGCCTGCTTTGGAGGGAAAACCGTGAACTGTCCTCCTCTCCTGAATTAACATGCAAGGGCCACACTTTGAAGCAAAGGCTTGTGTAGTTCTGTTGGGCATTCCAGATTCGGGTGGGATTGGAGACGCCAAATTAAATAAATAAATAAATAAATAACAGAAAATGAGTGAGAACTAGCCAGGACTAATTGTTGTCATAAAGTGACGTGTCTGTAGCTCCACCACTGACTGAAAGCATTGTTCATTGCACACTGTTACTGTGGGGGCGGGGGGAGAATCATTTGTGATATTGTATAATGTTCATACAGCAGTAAGTTCGAAAATCCATGCAGTGCTGCATTTTAACACAGTGCGCAATGTGTGTCTACATGAATACTGTCAGCATCAGCTAATCGTAATCTATAAATCATTCTGTTTATTTTAAAAATAATTATCATTTTAAAAATAAAAATTCCAATGAGGATAATAATTGATTATGATGGAATTTTTTATACTATCCGTCATGTGGATAATCAAGAAAAGCGTATAGCGATCTCTAGTCCCCAAGTTACGGGAGCGTGACATGAGTTTAACGCGAAGTTATACGAGATTAGCATTGCAGCCTTGCGCCTCCCCTTGGCCTAGCGACAAACTAGCCAGTCTCGCATTATATATAGAATTTGAAAAATGAAGCCCGTTTTATTTATAGCTCTGGTTTTAGCATCAATCCTTATCTACCGAACCAGAATCGTAACGCAGATTTTGACACCTTATTTCGCATATCCCTTAAAGGTGCACTATGCAAGTTCGTTTACTTTCACTTCTGTTAAAATTCAAACAAAACAGAGGTAGCTCGCCCCTCCCTCCCAAACTTCCATAAATGTAAGCTCTTGTCGGTGATTGGCCGGGACGGTTTTGTTATGTTTTGGGAGGCACAGCCACAATACTTGTAGCGTTTTATTGCAGTTTGTGACGCCTATGCGGTCTCCAGAGCCCACATTTTTTTACAGTGGTGGGGCAGGCAGCAGCTAGCGGATGCGTGAAAGAGATAATGGGTGAATTGAGACAAAAATATAATCCCACGAAAGTAAACAAACTTTGCATAATAGTGCACCTTTAGCGTAGCTAAATATATGGAGCCATACAAGAAGTGATTTTATGTCGCCAGATATAACTCGTTTCCTCAATTTAATTAACTTGTTCACGACATTTTGTATCTTATAAGCACGAAATATAACTTCGTTCTCATAGTTGGTATCTTGTATCCACAAGATGCTAAGATTATTCCTTCGATTTAACTAACGCATTTCTATGATTTTGGCAACTCAAATTATGAGAACAAGATATATGTCGTAGCCACGAGATAGCTAAATTGTGGGAACGAGTTAATGGCATTGTGGAGTATTGACGCTGTATCTCGTGGCTGGAGATGTATGTTTAAATCATTGTGCTTCCCGAATCACTATAAATACCCGTAAAATCAATTGATATAGTTGCCCACTGGTGCTCCAAAATGGATGTTACAGGCAAAAGAAACTAGTAAGCAAGCAAAATGAATTCAGCATGTGTCATTAATTTCTGTGCTCTGTTGTCTCAAGAAAAAATATGCATGAAGGTGAACTTATGTTAAGTGATCTGAAAAAATCACTTCCTAATCTTAACGATACCTTGTCTGGCCTTTCAACTTTTTCAGTGGGTGAAAATGCGACCTAACCTGAATGGCTATATGTTAACACCAACTGACTTTTACCGTGTGCATCTTTATAAGTCATATATAAGATTGATAAGTCTTCAAGATGAAGACTAATCAGTCGCTCAATGAGTACAGTCTTGTCATTTGCTGCCACGGTATCTACAAGCGGTATGACAGGCAATTTCTCTGTTATCTTGAATTGAGGCCCTCCCAATTTAAAATGGCACATATTTGACACCATGCAAAACCAGCCTCAGCATCAATAAGAACAAAACTACATATTGACATAAATATTAATTGCTGCATGGCTGGGCCAAGTTGAGTTGGAACTCATTGGTGTAAAAATATATTAAGACCAGTCAGTGTGATAGCTAGCCTGTGGAATACTAAAGCAGATACCCCGAAGGGTGGTCTATATTTTGGGATTCTTGGGCTATATTGATGAAACTGTTCAGAAAAAATCAAGAAATAAAAGGCTTAAAAAGGGATTCCTAATACCTCTTGAAAAAATTCTGTACTAAAAGCTCAATAGAGGTTTAATTAGCTTTCATGGTGCCTTAGCGATTGTCCATTTTTAGAAGGCTGAATGCAGTGGGCCTAAATTATATATAGAATCAAATGTATTATGGAGCAGCCAGTTTGTGCACAAATATTTGGGGAGTTCACCTTTCCTTTAGCTGCATGCTATAGGCACTTTTTCGCTAAGACATTTGAAATTCATAAAAGTCGATGAGTGACTAAGAAAAAATAAAAAGAAATCTTGATACTTCTTTGACTTTATTTTTCCAAGAAAAGAAATATTTTTTCAAAACCCAGGAGGCCTGATAATATGTGTTTGTTTGTGTATATATGCAGTGCATGTGTGTTTCTGCACGTGAGTATGTCTGTGTGTGGGTGTGTGCATTTGTGTGCATCTGTGTATTTATGTATGGTTATGCAACGGTACGTGAGTGAGTGCACGCATGAGTGTGTATGTGTGGGTGTGTGTGTACGTGTGTATGTGTGTGTGAGGCTGCTTCTGCGGGTGATTACATATTTTTGTGTTTCGTGTATGCGTGTAAGGGCGCATTTGTGTGTTTGTGTGTGTGTGTGTGTGTGTGTGTGTGTGTGTGTGAGTGAGTGAGCCCTTGTGTTGGTGTGTGTGTGCGTTTGCCTATGTCATGTGTAACTCCTCATGTTTACTTTCCTTGGCAGTTGTTGTACTCTGAGCAGAAGCAGTGGATCCCATGTGAGATGCTGATCGAGACGGTTTATGGAGAGAAGGGCCAGGTCCTCGAATCCATGGAGCGCAAAGTCTTCCTCCGCAGCGACATGCTCATCTGCGCCAACATCAATCTCAAGTTAGCATCCACCTGCCACAACGCCTTACCTCTCACACCTGTTCACCTGCCACAACGTCCCAACTCACACGCCTGTCCACCTGCCACAACGCCCTACCTCACACACCTGCCTAACCTGCTGCACCTCTCCAGCCAGCACAACTGTCATACTTGCCAACATGCCACATCTTTCTGCTGTACGCAACTGCTACATCTGCCCACTTCTCCACCGTACACACCTGCCCATCTTCCACATCTCTTTATATTGCAGACCAGCCCATCCTCTAGACCTCTCCACCCAACACAACTGTCACACCTGACCACTTGCTGAATCTCTATATCCAACGTAACTACTACACCTGCCCACCTGCCATGCCTTTCCGCCCAACACAACTGTCATTCAGTGAGCCATGTGGTAGGAATGGAGGAGAATGGCTGTTGGTCTGTCGAAGAGTCACTGTCTCTATTGCATCTTCGGCTGTTTCAGCCCTTCAGTGACTGATGGAAGTCATTGTTGGGCTCACTTTGTCTGCTAGACTTGTTTTCAAGGCCCAAATTTGCCAATGACTGAGGGGAAACCACAAAACTAACACTTCTGCATCTGTCACCCCGACTCTTATGGGCAGAGGCAGATCTCAGGTTTTATTTTTTGGCCAAAAGGACCACTTTCCATTTCATTCAAAGTTCTGAAGAAATTTAATTTTTCAGTTTTTTGTGGATGCAGTAGCTTCTGGTAGTTACTGTTTTCACTGTCCAAGTACAAGTAGTCAATCAAAGCAAAGCAATTTGATTGGAGCTCATCAAGCTCTTTTCTTGAAAGACAAGCTTGAAGAGAAAAATGACTGCTTAGAGACAACTAAAAATATTATGAAAAACACTTCAGATTTTAGTCCTTTCTTTCTCCATTTGTCTTTAAACGTTCTGTGCTTGCTCTGGACTGCAGACAGCTCTCGTTCTCCAACTCTGTACATCTGAGGAAATTTGAACGGGTGGCAGGGATGTCAGGCCCTACATAACCTAGTTTAATACAACATATAAAGGAGAAATGTTATAAATGAAAATCGTTGAGTTGGGGTTTTGCGGAAGAAGGATAACAGCAGCTCTGTCGACTCTTAGTGCCTGCAGAGGCCGGGTGAATTTGTGTCTGTCCATTTGAACATTCTCAATAGCAAAGGGCCACAATGATTCCCATCAGTCTTACCGGATCAACTGGCTATCTGGCTGAAGACTCTCTTTTTAGATCTTCCTTAAAGAGCAAGGCTAAACAAGCCAACTCCTGTATGAAGTATTCATGGGACGGTCTCTCAGATAAGATGTACGTCCTTACAGATTAACATGCCTGACCTCCCTTCCTCTTATCCCCCTCCCTCTCTTCTGATTTCTCCTCCCTCTGTGTTTGTCGATCTTTTCATCTTTTTCTTCATCTCTCCACCATTCCCCACCTGCCCCCATGAAATGACAGGTGCAGAAGCTGATGAAGGTGACTGCGGCCGTTAATGGGACCAAAGACGGGATTGAGAAGATGAGGATGGCCATGCTTTGAAAGGTCCTTCCTGCAGAAGAAAGACGACCCAGGTATTCCGGAAACTTCTGAACAGTGACCCGCCGAGTTTTTGATAATCCTGTTTGCTTTTGCTTTTTCTGACCACTTTATAAATACTCTTTTAAAGGAGCACTATGGAATCGCACACAAATGGCCCATTGTGTTATTCTGAACCTTTGTGAACCCTACCCAGCCAGTATAATTTTCAGCGGTATGCCAGTAAATTAGTAATTGTAGTCCAAATTGCCCCAGCGCCTAATTATCACGCTTGTGTAAGCGGCCATAATTGGCACGCGCACCAACGAGAGCGCACGAGATTCCCCTCGAGTATGACGTAAACCAGCACCTTGGCCACCATATTCAATCCTAAACAATAACACACAGATATTGCAAAGACAACAAAAGAATATCAAAAAGGCAATTCAATCAGAATGGTAGAATTTTAATTTTAAATTTAAGTAGCCAAGCTTCAATCACGTAACCGCAGCACAGCATGACTATTTGAAACGGCGTCATAGTGAGAACATACCTGGCAACAAGAACCATTGGCGACTATGACAGTTAGCTGGAGCGGCAAAGAAAGTTTGGTTTTGTCAGTGTCAGAAGGTTCGTATGAAATTGATCATTCAGATACCGATGGAAAATCGAGCATGGAGGAAACGGTGAGAAACTTACTGTATTTGTACGAGCCGTATGCGTCAGAGGCTGACGATGAGAACACTGAGAGTGACGGTGACCAAGGCGCTGCTGGCCCTAGCCAGCCTTCTGGTATAGCTGTCGACTTGACGCGACTGAACGATGTCGAATGGTATGTTAAAAAGTGGCATCTCGGTCGTCATAATTGTCATCTCTTCCTGTAGGACTAACGTTAAATATTTTGAGGTTGCCTGCGTGCGCGCCACGCGGCCATGAAAGCTGTGATGGAAATGAGTTCCTTTCGAGTTTCGTACCCCTCTCCCCCCATACACAGGTGTAGCTGGGATTCGTAGAGACTATATGATTGTGGAGCGGTTTTGGTGTCATTGATAGATATTTTTATGGAAAATCTCGGCTATGCTTTTTCTGTTAAAAATGAAGTTTTTCCTCAATTTGGGAAGATGGATAATTTTTTAGTGGAAACAGTGGCTGCTGAATCAAGGTGCCGGTATACATCATAGCTTAGTTTTTGATCTTGGGCCATGGCACGGTAAAATGAATATAATGGCGCAGTACGATAGATTTTCAAAATTAACTGTCTGCTACCCGCGTCCCCTGCCAAGGCGGAAACAAGTGGATTTGCATTGTTCGAGGTGTCCTTTGTGATATTAGAGCTACTTTTTCCTGCACCATAGTGCTCCTTAAATGCTGTTATGCTGGTATTTTCGCATCATAGCTGTTTGACAAGAAATGCACAGTGTTTTAGATGGAGAAACTGTAAATTGGACACTTGCCATCAGCTGTGTGCATTAAACAAGGCGGGCTGTTCAACGAAATTAGAGTTTGTGCTTGGGAATATCTGCAGTCTTTTGATGTGCCAGGGAATGAATAGGTTTCGGAATGATGCAGTTGATTGCTCATACATTGTGATTGCGCTATGATGGAATTAATGCTTGTTCAAGGAGTGCGCTGGTAACCTCAGAGACACCACAGGGAAAAAAAGTCCACCAACGTGAGTAAAAGGAGAAATCGGACGCCGAATTAGCATTTAGATTAAAGATGTTGAATTAAAAAGTCTTGTGTCTCATCTTTGCGAATTCCTATTTACTGTGCAAGCCGTATATTTTTGGCTGTATAAAGCCGTAATTGTTTTCATTATGAGAGTAATTTTTACTTCTGAAACTCTAATCATGAAAAATTGCGGTATTATAGATTGTGGCATTAGCGGATTCATTCTGTGCAGGTATAGAAAAATACCAATGCATTTCACCTTGGAAAAAAAGAAAAAAAATTATGTTAAGAATGAAACCTGAGGAAAATTAAAACTTTGTTGAGGTTATGGACTGGACAGCATGTCAGAGAAAAATTACCAGAGGCTGTGGATGATTGACAGCAGAGGGATGTGGAGGAGTAGGCTGAGATGGGCAAACGGGCACCCGAGGTTTTCTGAGGTGCTTAGGGGTCATCATTAAATGCCCGTCTGAGAAAGGGTGGTAGAATCCTCAGAACAAACCATTTTTCACATTTCTTTTTGTTGGGTAATTCTACTATTATCAATACCATTTCCATTATTTTGGTGAAACTTTTACCAAAGGCGACTTATAGTTGATCAGGCTAAGCAGGGGCTAATTCCTCCTTGAGCAAAGTAAGGCTAAGGCCTGGGCCACACTGCTTGCGTGAGCAGTGCTGTTGCGTCGTGTCACCTCTTGCTTTTCATTTCGCCATCTGTGTTAACAGATGAGAGCGGCCACACAGGATGCATGAGACGCGCGTCTCACGTGCGGAAATCCAGGGCTGCTGCCGCACGTCTTTTATAGATTCAGAGTCTCGCCTATTTTTACGGCGACACGCACCCGGTTCTTGGCAAAACAGACCTGAAAATGACTGTCAGAAGACAGTCATATCAACATAAATACATGCATTTCGCTTTATTGCCAAGGATGCGTGTCTGCAAAAAGCATGAAACAAACAAACAAAAAAGTTTAACAACACTTCTGGTATGTTTATCACAGTAAAAGCCCGTTTATATGGACATGGTCCCTTCCGTTCAATACAGCAATGCTTTGTGAAATAATTCCTGGAACATGTAGTGGGAAATTTGCGACTTTCAATGTGTCAAACATCGTTATAGTAGGCAACCATCATTAAAGGGAATATATAGGGAATTATTCAGCATTCCTATCTATTTTTTGAAAGCTTTAATACTCTATTGCTTGTTTTATTTTGGATTTAGATGTTCAAAATTAAAAAAAAATCCATCAATGTATTTTGCGGGAATACGCCATTATTTACGGAGCGAAGTCTATGAAAATAGCTTATAATGGTGATGATTAAAGAGTATCAGGGCATTACTTTTCTGTATCGCTCACTCTGGGCATGACATTCACGTGACTGCTGAACCTACGCTCATTCTGCTGAAGTACCTCAGGTGTTAGTCCCTATCTAGATGCAGTTCAGCCACAAGACTGTGAAAAGCACCCAATTCTCTCCTTCTCTGGTTGATCGGGTGAACCCACAGTCTCTTGCGGTTTTGAGAGATACAGCTCAATGGCTTTCCTTCTGTCGACAACTCGCTCTAAAAGCACCGGCAATATTAAGATGAACTACTCAAATAAAAATTTGAAATTAATTATGAAAACGTAGTGATGTCAAAGTCATTCAAAATTTGTCCATAAGAGGTCGATAATACACTGTCCTGATCTCCATGATCAACAAGCAAATTTAGAAAACTATTTCTATTTTTTTTAATTAATAAATAATAAAGAGGTACATTTACCCATTGGTAAAGGAAAGAAAAGCTGGATACAGTGGCAAGATGAACGTACAGCACCTTAGCCAGTCTGAATTGTCTGGACTGCTCCTTTTACGGTCATTGGGCGCCTATACGAATTGTTTCAGCCTCGAATAATGTAAATTAGATCGCTTTTGAAAGCATACTCCACATCCTCATACTCTCCCCTTACCCCAAAAGTGCCTTCAAAATGAGCAAGACCAATAAGCAAGTTCGATATTACGAATTACGCATGCGTGATTTCTGTCAAAGCACTTCTGGGGCAGCGTCAATGTGACCAAAACAGAGGCTTTGTCATACGGTAAGTGCTTGTTTCCATATCTCAAAGGGTGCTTGGGAATTATTAATTACTGTGTTACTGAAGATATGGGAGATTTATTTATCATTACAGATGCCCATTCCCCCCACCCCTTTCCCCATGTGGTCTTGGATCAAAAAACACTCCGAATGTGATCAGATGTCGGTAAACAAATTCGGTCAGTGCCTTTTGTAATATGGAAACAAGCACTAACCTCACACCAACACACGGCGATAGATGCAGAGCGATTTGTAATCAGGTCATGCAGTTCGTGGGTTTCAATATCTGATTGGTGGCCTCTCTTAAAATATTCACGTCTTTGCAGCGAAGACAAGAGCAACGAGCTCATCCATTCTTCCACTCACTTTCAGATTCCTTTTTCCAGTAGCGTGCCGTCAGATGTCAGGAAGGCCTTCAGTAACATCACGATTTCCCGCATAATTGCTCTTAAACTGTTTGCGATCAAGTTTTCCTGATTAACAATCAAACAATTTATTCACTGAACAACGACCACCAATGCATGACACGTAATGATAAGGAAATGCTAATGATAAAGCGATTGCCTATTGGCTATGTTGATATAATTGATGTGACTCCGCAAGAATGACAATCTGCAAAAAATCAGAAACATTCGGGGACTTCGCAGCAATTATTTTCGCCATCGCTCAGCTGTGCATCGTACCTAACAACGCACTTTAGCTGTCACAACAGTCAGACTATAGTCTCATGGCTAATTGCTCAATGAGCCTCGCAAACTAATTTAAGCAAATCTATGCTGTTTCACGTGCTACAGGAGCACAGAAATGATGAAGACATATTTTTCGTAGTCATTGAGGTGCGGAAGAAAACGCCGTGTAATTTCCTAGTGCAATGTTTAACAATGCTTTCAAAATACAGAAGACTTCTGTCAGTTCTACCAATCAGTCTGAGCAACTGTTGCTAATCGGGAGAGGAGAACTGCGAGAGGTGTAGGTAATTAAGCAGTGAAGGTGAGGTTATTGCTGGCCCTGTGTTTCTGCGACGGACCGCAACTGCCTTTAAGGGAGAAAGTCTTTCAACGAACTTACACTCCACAACCTAATATCATAGATCGACAGCTCTTCTTCAGCCATAATGAAACTCAATAAACAAAAAAAAAAGAGTGTAATTATCGATTGACAAAGTACTTGCAGCGTTACGCGTGACAGATCGGGCACAGAACAGCATAGAACTCAATACGTCATGCACACAAAACCACCGTGCAGGGATCGCAAAAGCGACTTTTTAGTCACTTTGACCCGGTGACCTGTCACGTGATACACTCAATGGATGCCTTCGTGGCTAATATCAAACTTGCTTATTAAGAAGGATTTGCTGTGTATTTTAATACAACGGTATTATCATTTAATTAAATTATTTGTATGACTCATAATGCTGGAACAAGCTTCCCCTGTGATGGTTCTGCCCTGCAGTCCCTCCCCCTCCTGCTGTCTTCGCCTCCACTTCAACGAGCCACACCTGTTGCTCGTTGAAATGGAGGTGAAGTTTAGAGTATATAAGCGCTGCACTGCCACTGCATTCTGGTTAGCCCCGGTGTTTTATGTTGCTGCTGCTCCCCTCTGCGTTTGTGGAAGGTTTGTTTATTTTTATGAGTATTTATTAAAAGAAACCTTTTACTTTTTTCCAGCCTGTGCGAGTGGGTCCTTTTACCTGCTTTTGGGCCCATGGTCCCAGTGCCTGCCGTCTTGTAGTTTTCAGCCGGCGGGACCAATCCATGACATCCCCTGCTGTCAATACAAAATATAAATCACGTTTATAATGAAATGAAACAAAGTAATATATTCTTTTATGGTGGTTTTTATGGGGAAAGTTGTGCACTGGCCTGGGAGGAGGAGTCCGCGGCAGAGCTGCTGCTGACTCGTTAGATGTGTGACCGGGCTGTGGCAGTACAGCAGCAGCAGCACGTGACACGACGCAACAGCGCCGCTCACGCGCGCAGTGTGGCCCAGGCCTAAAGGTCACTGAGCTTGTTGTGGCTGCACTGTGATTAGGGTTGTTGGGGTCCTGGAGAGGTCTATGTACAAGGACGTCCTTGTGAATGCCTGTATCTCTGTGACTCTGCAGAGGACACAGAGGATGATGCTGCACATCTGGTCGTCGCCGTTTCAGAGTCCTAACACCCTCCTCTCGAGCCGTCCGACATGCCAGAGGTACTCAGCAGCCAGCAAGTTTGTGTGTGTGTGTGCGCGTGTAAGTGTGTGTATGTGAGTGCGTGTGTGGGTGTGCATGCACATGCCTAGTGTCAAATCTTGAAAATTCTGCTGTATTTTTATTAACTGGCCTTGATTTTATCTCAATGATTAATCCAGGTGTCAAGGTGAGCTACAGTGCTGTGGCTTTATTTCTTTCTTCTGTTGGACTCAAACACAGCATAGAATAACACTAACCGTGTGTGAGAATTGCCTCTTCATAGTTATTATTTGAAAGAGCAGAAATAATCCCGCTGCTATACTGTATAAAAATGAAGAATTCACCATCACAGCCAAAAAGAAAAAATCTGACAACAATATTAGAGACATAGATGGGAGCAAACCAGCTTTTATTGTTTCTGCTATTTCCATATCCTTTACAGCTTAATCTTCTGAGAGCAGGTACTCTGAATGAGATGTAGTCCAGTCAATTTTCCTTTGAGTCAGCTGGGAGAGGAGAATTGAGCAATATTTGTTATCACGCTCAATATATTGGAAGATACAAGCTTGAAAAGAAAGGGGATCCACTGAATTAATGTCATGTTTTACCTGGTGTGAATTGCCTGCAGTGTAGAAACAAGGAAACAAGGTTCCTTAAACTCTAAGTAATACAGACTCTGGGCTTTAGCTGCACTAACAATGCATTACAAATAAGAAAAGAAAAGGAAACAAGGTTCCTGAATAAAATGCTGAAATAAACACAAACAGAATTAAGCTTAAAGAGTTTAGAGTTTTGATATGCGAATATGGAGAAAAAGTCTGAATAAGACAATGTCGCACAGGCGTGGATTTATGAGACTTCACAATGAGACTGAGTGAAACTGGGTCTTAAATACAAACTGCTACCACCCAGTGGCAATGAGAAACAGGTGCGAGAGATAATTGAAGAATGAATGAAGTGCAGTCCGGGTCTTAGTAGACCAGTGAGCTGGATGGCTGGAGGCGTGGCCTTACAGAAGCTGAGGGTGCTGTCAATCCATTGGCTTTAGAGAGCTGAGGGTAAAAAAGTTAAAGGTCCCCTGTCATGTCACCTGGTGCATAGCCAATTATCTAGTGCAAGACATTTCAAAATTGGTCCTTTGTGACGTTACCAGAGAGAGACCACCCAGAATGATGGAGGAATTGAAAAACTGTCTGGATGAATTTGATCAGTCCAGCTTGCTTCTGGGCAGTCACCTCCTCATATGATGTCACAAAAGAAAAGACTTTGAAATGGCTTGTAATGGCTAATTGGCTGTGCACTTTATGACATGAGGGAGGGCCGTTAAAATCAGTTGAGTCTATATTGGAAAAATGATTGAATATTTGTTCATGTACTTTTTCCGCAGATGATGGCTTTGTTCATAAGTTGTAATTCATACCTCTGCAGTGCATATGCTAAGGGGGATGCAGAGACGGGGAGGAAAAACAAGTCTGCATGGATGCCGATTTGATGCTGCATTTCCTTGCAGAACATTGGATTTTAACATGCAAGGGGAAATTAAACCTATGGTGCTGAAAGTAAAGAGGAACATGATGTGGTTCTTTTTATTAGAATGTATTAATTATGTATTGCTATGTTTCTACTAAAATTAGAGGCACTCATAGAGTGCCAACCTCCGCCAAGGCAGCCTAGTCCAAATCTTCATGAATGGGAGCGTTGAGTTATCGCGTGTCATACGATTTCAAGATGGCTGCCGTGGCGGCCATATTGTTTCACTGATCGCGGTGAAAATCAATAGGGTCCTTCCTTGATGTAATAGCAATGCACCCACAAAATTTCAGACCAATCCGTGCATTGCTTCTTGAGCAATGTTGTTCACAAACAAACAGACAGACAGACAGACAAACGGGGGGAAAACATAACCTCCGCCCCAACTTCGTTGGCGGAGGTAAAAACTGTTTCAATCTTGTCACATTTTTCCGCAGAATGAGGTGGAATGTGTGCATGCAGGAAAGGCAATACAATTATGTGGTTCAATTTACACTCTCGCTCCCTGTTTCATAAGCTGTTGTCATGAAATTAAGTGTCAGGGATTGATTTAATTAATAAGGTAATTACAGGGAAAAGGGTCGGGCTAAATAGGATGTCACAGAACCTCCTTAATTGCTGCAGTATTACCTCCTCACACTGAGTCTGTTTTTAATTATCTCATCATTATACCAATTTAGCTTACCCTTTTATCTAAGACGCTGCACAGAGGATTAGACTAGGCAGGGGGTCAATCCCCTCTGGAGCAACATGGGGTTAACGGCCCAGCTGATGCATCTTATAAGCAACTTCGTAAGACCCAGTCACAATCCTTAGCTACAAGCCTATAGGCAGCCTCAAAAATCCCAAAGCCCATTTTACTTGACAGCTGAATGTACATTTACACACTCATATCTCAGGCTCTCTCCAATCACTGATTTTTTTTTTTTCCGCCTCTGAGGCCACTCCTTTTTCTTTGCTCTGCCCATCAGGTAAAACAGGGAAAGAAACTGTCCTTGCTCGTCCATTTGATGACGCGTAACTACACGTTACGGACTTGTCAGATTGTTTGTTTATTTGTCACACGCTCTTACCTCTCCGGAAGAAAATTTTGTGGATTTGAATTTCTGTATAGATAGCCGACATCAATGGTTTCTGGGCCAGGTGAGGTACAAGGACACAAACGGAGACTCATTCTGACTGCATAGTTTTCACAACTTTCCTCCCCGAGCATCTGACAGGAACATTTTTTGAAGCCCACCATAATCTAGGAGATTCCATCCTGTAAGATTAGTTTGGTCAAATGAATTAGAGGTTGCCCTGTGATAACTCCAGTCAGAAAGACCATTGTTTGGTGGAAGTATTTCTTTTTTTCCGGAATGCACTGCGCACAAACGATCGACTTGTGAATCTATCCCACATTCTGAGCATCTGTTGTCCCGGTAACTGACGTCTCTTTGAGCATTTCAAGGAGTAAGGATGTTCCATTTCACTGATTTGTGTATTAGCACCTTTAATGAGCCCCATTAATATTATATGCCCCCCTTTTTTAATGTTAACATAAACCCATTCCATTTAATGCCAACATAAACCCCTCTTGGTTATTGCTAACATGAGCCCCTCCAGTTTAATGCAATCATAGACCCCTCCTGTTTAATGCTAACATAAATCCCTCCTGTTTAATGCTAACATAAACCCCTCATATTTAATGCTAATGTGAGCTCTTCCTGTTTAATGCTGACATAAAACCAGAGACGTTCTAAATAAAAGGAAATGGCGTACTCCATCATTTTACTTTGGGAAAATCTGAAACACTAAAGACGGCGGAACGTCTACGTAACACGCTGACAGCTAACCACACCTTCAGATTTGAATCAGCTGCACTACGCTGATGCACTGTTTAGTTTGGGGGCTCAACAATGCTCATCACTGCTCTGTCATTTGCGCATTTTGGCTTAATGCCAAAGACTAACAAAGAATTTGAACATCAAAATAAAACATTTTAATTTCATTGTCTGTTTTAACACTAATGACATTGATCCCAATTGAATAGCTGGTCACAGGTGAATTAGCAGTAGATGCTCTGATTAAAATGCTACTTGCTTCCGTAATTATGTAAAGTTACGTATATTCATACTGCTTCTGAAAAACGTGATTGTGATAGCTAATGAGGACGGTGAAGAACATTTGTTTTATGTCAAATATATTAGTTGCATAAAAACTGAGCTAGTGAAGAAGTGTTATGTTCATTCATGCTCAACAGATGATGGTAGATAATATTAACAGCTCCTCAATCTGAACTAACAGTTTAAAATTATGTGATCTGTGCTTTGGATAGTACGTGCGTACTTGCCTCGGTGACTTAAAAAAATGTTTTTTCTCTGGCATTAATGCTTTTCAGCACATATTTTATGACTCAGTGTTGTTAACAGTTTGAAAGTATCCACAAATATGGAAATCAAATGGCAATGCATGTAACAGAGGGGTAGGTCCAGGCTCCTCCCCATTCAAAGAGATTTGGTTGTGGTCTTGTTGGCCACAATCCTGCTGCACATTAGGATTTCAAAGATGGTGTTAGAGTGCACCATTTCCCTTTATTTAGAATGTCTTTGATAAAATCCCTTCCTGTTTAATGCTTACATAATCCCCTCCTATTCAATGCTAACATTTACCCCTCCTGTTTAATGACAACATAACTGCCTCCGCTTTAATACCAACATAAACACTCTCCTGTTTTCTGCTAACAGGAACCTCTCCTGCTTAATGCTAACATTGACCCCTCCTGCTTAATGCCAGCATAAACATCTCCTGTTTAAGGCTAACACAAACATGCCATGTTTAATGCTAATATAAACCCTTTCTGTCTCTCTCATTGCCGGGACTATCAGAAGCCTTTGCTGGAGGCAGATCCATGTATCCTGAGCTCCAGAAAGATTCGGGCCATTTTCTTCCAGCTCTGAGAGATCCTGCAGTGCCACTTCATGTTCCAGATCGCTCTGTCGTTTTAAGTGGCGGAGTAACACCATGCTTGGACTCTCAGGGACCTCTTCCTGACTTCTGTGAGACTGTTATTGGGATACCTGCTCCTGGACTGCCAGAGCCCTGTATGTTTTTTTTTGGGAATTTTTCCTTTATTTGATAGTTATGCAGTGTAGAGAGACAGGAAGGTTGGGGAGGAGAATGGGGGAAGACATGCAGCAAATGACCCGAGCCGGAATTGAACCCGAGTCGCTTCGGGAAGGACACAGCCTTTATGGTGCGTGCACTTTTACCGATGAGCCACTGGGGCGCCCCCAAGCCTTGTATGTTTTTGAAGTCTTTTTTCTCTAACACTCCTGATTGAAACGTCTGCAAATTTTCTGCAGGGAAATAGTTTGAATCAGGTGTGCTGGTGAAGAGAGAGATCTGAAGCATGCTGAGTTATGTCTCTCTGGAAGCAGGGTTGCCTACTCTTGCCATACGCACTAGCACTGGAATTAGATGGCACTTTTCAGCATGAAAATGGCCCAAAACCTAAATCCAAAGTCTGCAGGGCCTTTGTTGGAAGGAAATTTTTTTGAAATTTGGAGCGGCTGGCTTAATCACCTGAATTAGGGAAACCCCATAAAGCTGTTGTGGGATCACTGAGATCGTAATGCTCATGAAGTGGAACCATCTTCAGGGACCCCATCTTCGGGAAAGACTGCAGTCCAGATGAATGCCACTTGAGAATAACAAATTCAAAAAATCAATATCCTATGTTAATTTATGTAGTGCGTATTTTGTATAATTTGCAAAGCCATGATTAAAACTCATGGGGATTTGTATAAAAATAATACTAAAATACTTTAAATACTAAATAAAACATCTATAACTCTAAATAAACCACAGTATTTTTAAATATGTTTTTAATGCTTTACAATTTTACTAACACTTAATTGGACAACTCGAATGGTACAACGTAAATGATTCCCAACTTTTGTGTGATAGTGCCTATGAAACAGCAACATTACTTGATTTGGCAAGTGGCACAGCATCAAAAATAATGACAGCATGAGTGTACTGTATGTTTGGACAGAACGCTCATTTTCTACAGGTATTACTCGTCGTCCATGCTATCTGGGGCAATACTGTAGCTAGGCTTTTTTTTTTTGGAGGAGCTTTCACTTGGGAGCTTTTGCCTTTGCTGTTGGGGTGGACAGCGTTGGCCTTGTTTATTAATCCTGTTATGACGGAGGATGTGTATGTATTCATACTCTTTGTTTTCATGCTTGGGATTGCTGTTGTTTTCCTTTGTGTGTTGCTCTCTTTCTGTGCTGTGATATAGCCTGTTGCTGATTGGACGACAACTAATTGCATGTTGTTTAAAGGGAAGCCGGACAGGAAGACGCGACCCCGCCTCTTTCTTTGCTTCCAACGTGGCCTGCACAACTTGTTTGATGGTTCTTTGTAAGCACTTGCAAGAACTGTAAACCAGGCGATGCAGTTCGTTGTGTGTCATCTTTGAAAGAACTTGAAAGAATTGTAAACCTGGCAATGCAGTTTGTTGTGTGTTTATAGTTTCTTAGTAATCGCCTGTCAAGCTTTTTCACCTGGCAATGTAGTTTGTCTGTCTGAAGTTGCTTACTGATACTAAATCTTGAAAACATCGCAAATGTAAAGAGTAACTCCTGGAGCAGGGTAGGGGGAAGCTGTTTCTTTTTCCGTTATTGTATATTTTTCTTTTCTCCTGTGTTGGTAGTTTTCATAGGTAGGTTATTGCATTGTATTTCTTTTCCTTTCTTTTGATGGTAGGTAAGAGTTATTTGTAGGGATGTTTTATTATTTTTGTTATGCTCTCCCTGACGATGCATAACTCCTGTAAAATAAAACGGAAATTTTTGACTGCATACGTGCTTGTTTGGTTTTCCTTGGAAGTAAGGAAGGAGAAGGTCACTTTTATGCTGTGCTCCGGTTTTCCCCTAGGCTGGGCATAACAATGCACTCATTTTTCTGGTGTATCTCACTCAAATCGGGCTCCTGAAGTTGCCCCCTCTATTATTTATGGATTAAAATGGGCAGATTAGCTGCAATTACCTAATTACTTGTATAATTAGATTGAGCGTTAGGAGTCCTACTTTTTAGAGTGGGCTGTGCTAGCTCAGGCTTCAGAAAGGGGCCTGATTGATTTCTTACATAATGACTCATTAGTCAGGAGGGTTCCCCCCAACCCCCAACCCCCAACCCCCAAAAAAGGGATTTAAGCAGTTCTGCAGCAGTTGGCGTGGATATGGAAGAACTATTTGCCTCCTACAGCCGGTCAGCCACTCGCCAATCTGTCCGATTGCTGCCTGCGGGCCTCCTGATCGTTAATTGGAGCTAGTTGCTGTGAGCTCATTAAAACGGAGGGAAAACCAGTAAAGTCTGCATAATCACCCCAGAACAGGCCGGCTTCAAATGAATCAGAGACACGGTATGAAATGTTACTGAGCTCTTAAACTGCATTTTCTCCCCAGAGAATGCGCAAATTTACATTTTTACTTTTGTCATGAAAAACAAGTACCACCCCCCCACCAAACTAATGAACATCATTGTAATATGCTGTGCACTATGTCATGATTTGTCATATATGAAAGGCAGGGTAGGTAAAATAATCAAATATACAGTTTTTGTCATATTTTTTAAAATGGTCTTTGCACCCCGACAGCAATAAATAACAAAAATTCTGAAAAAGGACCTCATCTGTAGCTGCTGTAATCCTGTATAAACGCCAACCAATCACTCCCTCGCTATCAGGTTGGGAAGAACCAATGACAAGCCTCCTCGTCTCTCCACGTGAACTCTAGCCTTGCCATGTATGAGCTTGAACTCAAAGTGCGTAATCGCTGCCGGAGGAAAGATGTTCCGCTAGAAAATCAAAAGAAGAAGAGGTTGTTGGAAGTCTACCAGAGAACGTGAAAGAAATCTCTGCCAAAACTACCACTGCCACGGTTACTTCTGACCACTCGCCCTGCCAAAAAGACCAGGAACAGAAAGTCTGAAGCACAAAAAGCTTCAACTAAAAAGGCTGCAGATGCAGCAAGGGGACAAATGTGAGTCAATATTGGTGTAGCTTTTCAGCGATGGAGGCGACTAAGGGAGTTGAAAGGCCTGAAAAGTGATGCAATGGTTACCGTCTTTCTGTTGGACAGGCAAGTTGTTTGTTGTTGGAGGAGGATAAGTGGTTTTCATGAATTGTTTAGCCAATGTAACTAATTATGTTACGCTAGTCATATTATCCCAATACTAACGTTAGCTTCCCTGTCTATCCGGGCTAGTAAGTTACAATAGCTAATGTATGTTTGCATACGTATACCTTCCTAACAAAACTTGTGTAATGTTATATGGTTGCCAGTGTTGTTGTTTACATACTAGCTTTTCACAAATGTGCTGATATGGGGTCTGTTTTTTATTCTTACAATTTTGAAGTTATAAAGAGGATCACTCAACTTCTACGCCGTTGAGACACGAATTGATTATGTGACCCCCCCTGTGAACTATAGTTTCTGAGCACTCATGCACGACTGTGTGTGGGATGAGATACTACTTGCAAATTCTGGTAGCATTACATTCGTACCTACCCTGCCATTAAAGGGGATATTTTATTGACGAGCACACTTATAGGCTCCTCTCTGGTGTAGCAAATGGTCGCCAAACCCTGTTCCTGGAAATTTACCAACCTTTCGGTTCTTACTCCAACCCTAATCCAGCACACCTCAGTCAGGTAATAAGCAGCTCATCAAGATCTCTAACTGGGAATGAGAGGTGCTGTGCTTTTGTTGGAGTGAAAAATGTCAGGATAGTTGCTGTCCAGGAACAGGGTTGGAGACCACTGATAAATGGCCTCCAACCCCTGAGGAAAGAAAAGCTTAGAAGTCCAGAGTCATCATAACTTTCGCTGCTACTCATGGTGAAATCTAGTGTAATACACGTGAAACTGAAAAGCTTTCATACACAAAAGACTCCAATTCCGCGCCAGAATCTGTTAAATACACATTGATTGAATGATGACTGCTCCATGTACCTATGAACTCTCGCCTATCAGTCTTGGGAGTTGATGAAAGAGCGGGACTCTGAAATTACATATGATTTAGTTCGCCAAATTTAATTTTTCTGTCCTTATTTTTGTTATTATGCATGACATTGCCTGTCCATGACTTTTTAGTGGCATACCACATACTCAAGTGTGAGTCTCAGGCCATATGTGTAAGAGTTGGCAGGTATGCTTTTTCTAATTTTCCATGTTGATGATGCTATGGAGGTAAATCCCTATCTTTATTCGAGAGCGTGGTATTTCGTTTTGTGCGTAGACTGTACAAAATTTTTCCCCAAAATTATGCACTCACACTCAAATAGCCTTAGCTCGCGCTTGGATTTTTTCTCCTCGCACTCAATACTGTCTCTGCCCTTGAAACATTTCTGCTTGCACTTGGAATATTGCTGCTCGCGCTCAAAACTGCCTCTACGGGCTTGAAACATTTCTGCTTGCACTTGAAACATCGCTGCTCGCAGTCAAAACTGTCTATGCGCGCTTGAAACATTTCTGCTTGCACTTGGAACATCGCTACTTGCGCTCAAAACTGCCTCTGCGCGCTTGAAACATTTCTGCTTGCACTCAAAACATTGCTGCTCGCGCTCAGATTTTTCTGCGGTACATTCCTATCAAAAATCCCCAAACAATAGAATGCCAGGTTCCGTGTTGACCAATGAAATTATCGCTGCCTCACTGCGGGCCCATTCGTTTTACTTCATACAGTGTACCGAAGGAACAGTGACACTTACACAGACCCACTCCAAAGATACTGTAGAATCTTTGGCTATGCGGTAAATGCGCGATCGCTTATTAAACTATGTTACTCTGTAGATTATGTAGCCATTTAGCTAGCTAGCTAACGTTAACTATGGAGAATCTTTGTAAATAATTGTAATAATTAAGCGGCGTCACTTGTTTTTTCCCCTAACTTCACTAGTTTGCAGTACCAGTGATTGCTCTTCAGCTAGCATACCATGGGGGCTGGGGGTGGTGACTCTCAGACCCACTCTTGAAGACACTGCAGTATCTTTGGCTATGCTGTGTAACCGATCGCTGATTATAGAAGATATAGATCCGACCAAGCAATCTGATTGGTCAGTTAGACGTTTAGAATGTTCTCAAATGAGCAAGACAGTACAGCTAGCCTGTGCTCAAATAAAAAATACCTCATCACTGAAAATATTACTCCGCCTATCTTAGTTGCGTAGGCCATTGAATTAATTTATTTTTCAATTTGTTTGCATTTGTACATTGAAATGAACATTTAATAAATCAACACATCTGTGAAAACTGTCATCTTTATTTCAGAGGTAAATTGATAATGGCCTGAAAAGATGATTAGCAAAAGCCCTGGAAAGGTGGGGTTGAAAACTCTAGTCAGCCTTCATGTTACAGGTTACTTTTGCTGCTTGGCCACATTAATCGGCGCTAATGTGAAATTGGAGTGACACACCCCCAGCTGAAATGAAACATCTGCTGGTGAGTTTATTTAAAGACAGATTTTTGTTCTGGTGCCGACACTGGAAAGCCATTGCCTACAATTAAATATAACTGTTAATGTAAGTCTGTTTGATAAAGATCAGCTGAGTCGTTGTCATGGCACCTGTTAGCTTAAAAATGACTGAGATGACGGCAGAAGTATAACTCAGTCCATGAAAAAATGATTTTTTCCTTGCGGATATTCTAGTTACAACATGATTGAGCTAGCAAAGCAGTTTTGTGTTACGATGTGCGGTATTTATTCAGTTTTGGGAAATCACGATGTCATGAAAACATAAGCCCAAATTGGCTGGCTGACAAGGACTAGTTAACATCAGATCTCATGTATTTCCACAGAAAAGGAGAGAATACTAGCAAAAAAAAAAAAAAAAAAAATTTTTGAGAGCGAAATGCCCACATTAAAAAAAAAAAAAAAAAAAAATTTGATTGTACAACTATTACCAACAAAATAAAATGTATAATCGCATTACTACACTTGAGGGTGTGCTTGACCGTCATTCTTGTAACTTCAGTGATGCTAACGGAACTCGGCACAAGCGCCTCGTTCCTCGCCGCATCACTGTCGTGACAAGAATGACGATCTGTGACGTAGCGTTCAGGAACCACACGCAAGAGAGGGAAATCCAAAAAAAAAAAAAAAAAAAAAAGTATGCCTTTAATGAAGTCCGAGTCAAAACCAGAAAACACAAGAATTGCCAAGCCACAATACGAAACCCAAAAACAGTGTCAACTAGACAGGCAGGGGTCAGAACCAGTAAAACAGATGAGCAAAGGTACATAGACGGTAGGAAAAAAGTCGTAGTTGATGAACAAAGCCAAGGGTCATACACAGGGCATCCAAACACAGAAATCGTGGTCATACAAAAAATAGGTCAAAATCCAAAAAGACAAAACAATACAAGAAGGGCTATGGCAAGAATCGAAGTCGGACAAACCAGTCGAAAAAAACCAATACTCAATGGCATACAAGGCGCTCAGCACAAAGAAATATTGATCAACGTTCTGACAAGGAGCTGGCTGTGAAAAGACTGCTTAAATAGACGGGAGGAAAGTCACATGCTATGCAGGGAGCAGCTGTACTGGATCAGACTAATTACAACGGGAGAATCACATGAGGGAAACCCTAACCACGAAAATTGGCGAACGCCAAGACACGGACGGGAATCACACAGACAGCCTATGACATTTTAACCTTCTCCGGTCAAGGAGTTCTAAGTGCACAGATAACGAGTGCAGGAAAGTAATTAAGCACGTGCGAGAGATCTCGCAGAAACGCAGGGGGAGATAGTTAAAGCTGAGCAAGAGGCGGAGACTAGAACAGGGCGATTGCTGAGAGGGAATTAGTATTAATTAGTAGCGGTGCAACTTTACAGATTTAACTAGAGTGCTCATTAGTAAGTTAGTAATCTACATACATGGATTAGTTGTGTTAGTAGACTATGATACAAAATACAAACGTTAGTTTTGTTAGTGATCAGAACAGTAAGACGAAGGAAGTAAACAAGAATCGAAGGAATACGTTAAACACCAGAATACATTTAAATCACCCGAAGTAAGTGAGCACACAGACCGGGAAGACGGACTGAACCAACTAGATCACAAGACGGGAGACAAGTGCAATGGAACTGAGAAATAGAATGAACTAAAAACCTGAGGATTACAATAACCAAAAAGAATAAATCAAAGACAAAATCATGAACACTGAACATGAACATAAACATGACCAAAAACCATAATCATGACACGGTCAAGCACACCCTCGCGTGTAATAATGCTTAATTAAACTACGGTACTCTTTTGATTATTTAGCCATCTAGTTAGCTAATGTAACAGACTCAGGAGCATGTCAGCCACCTCAGATGCATACAGTAGACTGTTATTTGCACCTCTGTGGCAAAGGCAAGATATATCACGGCTTTAATGACAAACACGGCCCCGAGGTGCACATTCACTGCTGCATATACCATTTCAGCATGAAGGCATTAGACAAAACGGTCTCTCAACCTCACGGATATCTCCTGCTCTCACTGCGTCCCATGGCAGACTGACTATCGAGAGAGAGAGTAAATGCAATCGTTCCAATTAACATATGGAAGTGGCTATTCGCAAGTCAGCCTTGTGGCTAATTTCCATTCAGCTTTTTACAAGGCAAGACTGATGGTGAAATTGGGAACTACAATTATAAACTAAGTAGTCAAAGGGTGTTCCCACTACCGTGCGACCGTAAGTTCACACTCTCACTGTTCTCTTCAAAATGGTCTGATTTTAATGATCTTGGCGTAATTTGAAAACTCTTAACCAACAGATGATAAATCCATAAAGTTTACATGCCTTTAACAATGTGAAAAAGGCAAAATTTCACAAAAGTTCCTAATCTGGTCTCTAGGGTCTTGCCGTGCAAATAGCTAATTGGAAATTAGCCACATGGCTGCCTTGCGAATAGCCACAGCCTTAACATATAACTGAGTGGGTATGTTCAAGACCAATTAAATGCTTCAAAACTGAGACAACTTTGTCTCACATGGAAACAACTTTTATATAAATTGCTATGAGCTGCATTACAGGCATAGCTTGGGAAAACCAGCAAACATTATAGGGAATTGCAGGGCAATAATGGTGAAAGAACTACACCTTCTGCTGAGAGCCAATGGATTTAAAAACCACTCTGTCACACTAACGTTGACTGTGGAAAATCCTATTTAAGCGATATGACTTGATTTGGCCATGACTTTACTATCTTATCTAGCTTCCGTGTGTCCAAACTGCATTTTCACATTTTTGGGATGTTGGATAGGTAGCAAGCTAGCTGAAGAGCAATCACTGATATTGCAAACTAGTGCAGTTAGGGGGAAAAAACAAATGACACCGCTTAATTATGACGATTATTTACAAAGATTCTCCATAGTTAACGTTAGCTAGCTAACTAAATGGCTACATAATCTACAGAGTAACATAGTTTAATAAGCGATCGCACATTTGCCGCATAGCCACAGATTCTACAGTATCTTCGGAGTGGGTCTGTGTAAGCGTCACCACCCCCCACTGTACGCTGTATGAAGTTAAACGAATGGGCCTGCAGCGAGGCAGCGATAATTTCATTGGTCAACACGGAACCTGGCATTCTACTGGTTGGCGATTTTTGATGGTCAACAAAAACCTGGCATTCTATTGTTTGTGTTTTTGAGAAATGTTTCAAGCGCCGAAAAGGCAGTTTTGGCGAAAGCAGCGGTATTCCACGTGCAAGCAGAAATGTTTCAAGCACGCAGAGACAGTTTTGAGGGCGAGAAGAAAAAATCTGAGCGAGAGCTATTTGAGTGCGAGACCATAATTTCGAGGAAAAATTTTGCACAGTCTACGTACGAAACGAAATACCACGCTCTCGAATAAAGATAGGGATTTACCTCCATATGATGCTGGCTGTGTACTGTGATTATGTCACTAACTTTGCCAAGGCTCTCATTAAGAAAGTTTGCATGTCCAAACCTGCATTCCTGGAGTTTCTGATGGTGAAAATGACTGAGATCTCATTTGCTGTGACTGACCGATTGGGCTGATTGGGCTGCACTCTCTGCAAGCCTCGCCTGCTGTCGTCTAGTTCATTGGTTTTTGAATTATTTGATTATTAAGACCAGAATTAGATGAATGTTCTAGTATGAGGACCATAGTTAGAAATATAATATAAAATGTATTCAAATATACATATCATCACAGCCAAAAAAAGCAAAAGACTCATTCTACAACTCACTCCCATGACCCGCAATTTAATAAACACTGATCTGGTTTATTTTCTGAGAGGACTGTTATATTTGTATTATTAAGCACTGTTACTGTGTAATTGGCATAGAGATATATAATAGAACCAGAGAGAACGAGGAAGTACCTTTGCTTCAGCCAGTTAGCATGTTAGCTTCCTGCTACTTCTTTTCCCACTAGAGGCAATTTTGTGGCCAAAGACGCGGCAGCTCCATATACACCAATTCAAAACAGAGCGCATTTTTTCTTGCCAAATAAAGCGAAAACAAAAGCAAATGTATTTGTTAATCCTTAATTATTTTGCTCTTTGTTTGATGCAACTGTTCGATGTTTTCAAGAGGGCCTGTAAAATAAGAACTGATACTTAGAGCTTGATGACAGCTTGTGCACGAGTTTGGATGTCCAGCTGTTGCTCTGACTTTAGCAGTTCAACGAAGAGTGAAAAGTGTGTGCGCGTTCCGGATTAACAGCATTGCTCGTCACTTCCCCTCGAAAACATTCGCCAATCCGCACAGGCGACACACTTTCTTGGAAATTTGTGCCGTGTAATCAGATTGGCAATCTTATGAAATGGTGCCGGAAATAAGGACCCATGGAACGCCATTTTTATAGATGGCGTCGGTCTATTCCGTACTTCCTGGGCTGAAGTAGCAAGCCTAGCATCTCCCATTGAAAGTAATAGGGGTGGTACTTCCTCGCTCTCTCCAGTTCTATGATATTACCTCCATGGTAATTGGACTGTGTAATTTAACAGCTGATGGTGAAATGGACTTGGCTTGTGACGTGGTTGACGGTGTTACATGTAGGAATAGAGGGAGACCCCAAGCGCAAAGTGGCAGGCAAAACGACTGGTTCATTTGTCATTGTACAAAATAAAGAATGAGCACACAAGCACAAGAAACAATGGCAATAGAAAATATAAATTGGAAAAGCTTACAAACTCCAAAAAAGAGAAAACAATCAATTCCAATTTAGTAATGAAAAATACAGACGCGGATACACAAACTCTGAAAATAGTTAAATTTAGATAGACAAATTTAGATACGTCAAAATATGCAAGCTCTCATAAAAGAGAGAATTTGGTCTTCTGAAAGGGAGAAAGCCAAACCAGCATAGAGTAAGGGAAGTAGATGGTCTGACTTACAAACGAAAAGTGAACAATGCAGGAACTAAATACTGAAGTGAGGTGAAAACTAAAGGGTTTACTGGGATTTACAATATCATTTTCCTGTCATTCGGGCATGACATGCGTTACTTAATATCATTTTCCTGTCATTTTTTGGCGCCAAAAATCTTCCAAGGCACATTCAATGACATTCAATACATGGTATTAGTAGTGATTAGTAATAGTGACAACACATCTGAACAGGGTTCTTTCAGTGCTACATTTTCTCCGTAATGATAAAATGCATAAGGAATGCAATTTTAAACCTACATGATTTACGAAGATATTCGGTGGTAGAGGGTGAGGGGTGGTGGTGGGCTGGTGAAAGAGCAGGAGCAACCAGTGTCAGGGTGGTGGGTGGTGAGAGAATTCAGGGAGAGAGAGAAAAAAAAAAGTACAGGTATGAGCCGATATTAGCTGGGGTGGGGGGGTGGGAGGTGATACAAGCAGATGTAAAAGTATGTGGACGTTCCTTGGTCTGATTCTGTGGAGCCATATATACAGGGGTTGGGAAGGCCACGCGCCATGCGCAAATGGCGCATAAAATCAAAATATAGCGCATTAGAAAGCCACTGAGCGGGCCATGAATGCGCCCCTGTGCCAATTAAATCTTAATTTTTTTTCTATTATACAGTACCAAAATTTTCGGAAAAAAACCGTCCACTGATTGCAGTTGGTCGAGTGCATTCTGATGCTCGATCGATGAATTCTAATTCCAGGCCCTTGCGCGTCCATCACCATTGCGAAGCTGTGATATCACGTCGGATTTATATCAGTATGTACTATCAAATAACACTGTCCCGGAACCGAGTGTTGCAAAACTGATTGGGTATGTATTTAAAAAAAGATTTCTTAATTGTGTTTCTAAGTCAGAGACTGTTTACTTTGTTGTCAAATTGTCAGTTGTTGACACGAAAAGTTCAGGGTTCGTTTTAAATTATCATGTACGGATTTCTGACACAAGGAAGCAGTTCAAATTAATTTTGTATCAAACAAACGAGCAGTAATGTTTTATTTAGAAATACCACCAAGGCGGTCTGGTCGATTGTTTGGTTGATGCTAATCGATTTATTTTGGACGAGCAACGCAAATAATTTGAGAATGATACATTTATGGCGCGGCTGGTATTGTCATCCTTCACTCTCAACCAGACCTGTGTTTACTCTGAATAAATTATACTAGGTAGTTAAGGTAATATTGATGTTGTGCACAATTCATCTAAACTATTAAAAGTAACATTTTATAGTAGATAGGCCTAATTGTTTTTTTTTCCCCCATATATATGTAAAACTAACGTAACACCTCCTCTCATACCTGCATTATTCCCTTCTTAAATATGCACGCAAATGTGCGTTTCAGTTGTGGCAACTGTTAAGATTTGTGATATAGGCGTAGGCCTACTTGCTCATTTCGATAAAGCCTTGAAACAATGTTAAATAAAAAATCTGGAGCTTGGCAGCATTTCGTAGCAGACAGTCGAAAAAAACTGGAATGAATTTGCAAGCAAAGTTTCGCTTACCCAGTTCAACAACGGACATGGCACAGGCTACACTTGAGAACAGTAAATCAGCGAACCTACTGAATATTCTCTCCGCGCGTTAACGTGTTTCATGCGCTTGATCGGTGAACATTAAGACGTTATCTATATGTTATCTAAAGTAATGCGAACTGAGTTATTTACTGACTAGGGGAGAGCTGGTACGAAAGTTACATTTTTCACATGGACATCATTTTAAAAGATAACGTTACAGAGACCAAACAAAATTCTGGAGCGATTAACTACTTTTCGTGGTTCTGTCAATATCAGGTGCTAAATCATCACCATATATATTGACTGGTCGTTTGACGTTGAACGGAAGAACGGCTTGGTTTTTCGACCCATCCAAATTTGTGCCGGGATGAAATGGTAATAAGCACCCATGGAACGCAGGGCAAAAAGTAAGCCTAGCATCTCCCATTGGATCAAATTTACCTGGAATCTTTTTTAAAATTTGGACTTGGCTTGTTTGGTTGTGGTGTTAAAAATAGAAGCAAAACAGCCAGGCATTTGTTTTAAAAATAAAGAATGAGCATTTTTAATTGGCATCAAACTTCCAAAAACAGTGAAAATGTTTAATCAATTCCAATTTACATGTTTAATGTACACAAACTCTGAAAATAGTTAAATTTAGACAAAAATATGCAAGCTCTCATAAAAGAGAATTTGGTCTTCGAAAGAGCAAGCTAAACCAGCATGGATAAGATCTGGTCCCAACAAGCGAAAAAGTGCAATGCAGACTCTAGCTGAAGTGAGCTGAAAACTAAAGCTGGGTTTAGATCCGCATGATCGGAGGAGCATTTTCCTGTCATTAGGGATGAAATTAAAAGATAGCTCATCAACAGGGTTCTTAGTGACAGATATAACTGATCTTTTGAGACCAGTGGCACCAGGCTCAGTGCATGCCTTTATTAAACAAAAAGACCACAGCAGACCAAAGATGCAAAGTGTTTCAAAATCCAACTAAAGCTTTCTCAGGCAAAGATGAGGCAAATGTCTCCCGACAAAAACAAAACCACTGGAACCTCCAGGGCAAAAACCACAAACAGAAAAAGAATAATCAGGCTTAATACAAACAAGACTTGGCAAAAAGGCGTGGGACTTGATACACTAAACACAAGGGCATGAACTCTGTCTGGTTCTGGCCTCCAGATGTCAATGCACATCTCCTCCCTGGAGAAGGAAACAAAAGCAAGCTTTGAACAAGGACAATGTCGGTCATGTCATTAAGAAAATGTTGACCAACAAAGTATTCATGCAGATAATAGTCAGAATGTTAAAACGCTTGTTTTTTTAAAGCAGGAATCATGACAATAAAACTCCCTCTAAATTAGTATTAGTAATGTGCCTGTCTAAAATGACACCTCCGTGACTGTTTTTTATAACTCTCCTTTTACCAATTCTTTCAAATCCAGCAGCACATATGGAGGAAATGCCAAAATGCAACCAGAACTCTGAAGTCTTGCTGAAGACATGGGGACTGTACTGGCGTGGCTGGATGACCCTGGAAAAAACATAACATGGGAAAGTAAAAAACATGAACAATAAACCTGGATAGATGGTGTCAAAATACTGTCCTGGCCAAAGGAGCTGATGTTCGTTGAGCATGTTTTTGGAGCTGGCCCACGAATGGCACTGGGGATGGAGCATGGTGCTGGTGATGGTGCAGGGCCTTGCATTCGGGGATGGAGCAAATTCTGTCCTGTGGCTGAAAATATCTGGTGCATCAAAGACAGCAACATTTTCTCAAAAGGAATGATAAAATGCATAGAATGCAATTTTAAAGCTGCATGATTTATAACCCAGACGGTGGTGGGTGGTGAAAAGAGCATGCTGCAGTGTCAGGTGTTAGAAGCTTGAGGCAGAGCTTTAGCCACAAGATACAAGCAGGATGTTGTAGATGGTAAAAGTTATTCCAGGGTTCATTCCCTGGCATAGATCCAATTGTCTGCTGCAATGTTAATGTTGTGCTTCAAGAGGGCCAAAATGCGCCCTGTTATCAATTAAATCTAGCGGCTGAAGACGGTGGGAGCAGTTGGTGGAAATGACAGGATCGATCAATTCTAATGCCCTGTCACCATTGCAAAGCGTCGGTTTATATCAAGTAAAAAAACGCTTACTGTCAATAGTTGCTAAACACGGTATGTATTTAAAAAAAGGTGTGATGCATGATTGTCTAAGAGTAGCAAATTGCGTTTTGACTCGAAAAAGTTCAGGGTTCGGTGTGTCTTGCAAATGCTGTAAAAGGCCAAAAAATCTTTGTATCAAACAAACTCCATCCAAATACCCCAATCCATTGGCAGAACCAGTGGAGCCAGGGGACCATCCCAGATGAAGTGGTTTATGGAACTTCTTCCTTGGGAAGATAAAGTAAAGGGGAACAAAAAGCAATGTTTTATAGTAGATAGGCCCAAATTGCAAAGGCAACGGTCACCAATGTCCTTTTCCCGGAGGTCACAGCACCAACCTGGCGCTGGCCCTTGGTGGCAATGACTTTGTCTGGCACTTGAACCGTTGTGGTACCTGAAATAATCAGTGAAATGAATTATTGCTGGTGCAAATCACTGGTGCTTTTAAATTTATCATCCAAATATAAATTTTTACCTGTTTCATCCATGTTCCCATTTGCCCCAAAATTATAGCGGGTGAGGACAGTCTTTAGGTTGTTAAAAAACGCGGTCACGTTGGTCTTCTTGAAGCTGGTGGAACTGGACATGCTGGTGGCTTGAGGTCGAAGATGGACAGGGTTCTGTTATAAGCGAGGAAGGAGGTGAGCCAATCCTTCCCTGCCATCTGGTTTTTCTTCCATGAACATGGAGTTTTGAGGCCAATATTTTCGCCAGCTCATATGCAAACTTTCGCACCTAAAAAAGCGTAAAAAGAGGTTAATTCCCAGATAGCAAGCACCTCCGCTCTGGATCTGCCCCTGCTCCAGCTGATCCGGCTTGGCAGATCCGGAGCGGAGCTGCTTGCTATATGGCGGTAGTGGTGTAGCTCTGTCTGTGCGGTGGTACTCGACCTCTTTTAGGACTCAGGCCAAAAATATATATCGGCTGCTCTCTTTATATATGCCTGCAGTCTCTTCTCCTGTTCTTCTGTGAAGACTTTGTTGTGAGCCCTGCACCCCGGGCCCTGGTCTGCTGCCCTCTTGCCTCTGCCCTCCTCTTTGGTACCTGAACAGGGTGACATGACAAACGCCATGCACCGCTGCTGCCCTCCTTATACTATCGCCTTTAAAGGCCCTTATTAAAGCTCCGGTCAACCGTTCCTCTCTGGGTAGTTCTGACCCTAACTCTGGGCATTTTCTGTCGGTAAACAACACACATTTTATGGAGCTTTTAAACACAAAATGTGGCCGCATTAGCAGAGAGGGACGAACGTAATTGTTGCTACTTCAGTCCCGACGGTGACTCCTGACATTTGAACGAGGATTACTTCCTAAAGTGGAAAAATTCTGACATTTCAAACTGCACTATATGTTAAACTAAATCACCGATCATTTCATCATAAATATGACACATGCCGCGATAAAGACAATCTTTAGATCGAAAAAAGTTTAGCAATCGTCTGAATTTTTTCACCGCTGTGGAAAACAGTCTTCTCGGTCTTGTGCACAGCGTTATCAAGAATGTTCGCGGTTCTGGAGAGGGGCGAGCTCACAAGCTGACCTAGTATGACGATTGAAGTGCGAATGGCTGTGAGTAATGACTTTCGCACTTCATTTGGAACTTTATTTATTAGTGAATCGCCACTGCATCGTGTGCAGTCCAAATGCAACTTAAAGTTAACCACTGTCGTAAAAATAGCTACTGCCTTCACGCGAACTTGGGGTGGAAGCCCGCCGGTATCTACCTCGGAAAGAGAGCGTTACAGACGCTCGTCACTGAAGCCAGTCTGTCGAGCCAAATCCATTAGAGATTTAGAGCCAATTAACCAAATACAACTTGCATCTTTGCCTGAAGACCATCGTTTATTTGTAAAATGCGATTACACCAATTAAAACTTCACGTCACGGAACATTCTCCGGGCATATATGGCATTTTTAGCATAATTTAAGTTTATTAATGTGATGACGCTTTAAAACGGTAGGTGGCCGCGTAGGGTAAGTTTTTACGTTGGAGGGCCATTTATGTTCACTCAGGATTGCAATTAACTGGCTATTTGAGGCATAATGTGTGAATTTGCTTTATTCTATTTGTTTCTTTAGTAATTCCTTTGTTATTAGTAATATATAAAATGTACAAGTGCCTACCACCTGACCTCCTCGGAATCAGCAAATTGTTCTAGTACAATAACATAAGTATATTTAATGAATATTTGCCAAATATTACTCTGATCTGGAGAATATTTTTTGAGTTACAGGCTCTTAAAGTACATGGGAGTAGGGCGAAGTTTCAAGCTTTCAAACTCGCATCAATTTTCCCCAGCATTTCTGATCCTTCATAACTTTATATGTATTAGAGATGACGAAATGAAATTTTCAGAACTGAAAGACATACCAGAGCACTGTTAAAAACTGCAATAAAATCAATTTTATGCCCGTTCTAGGTGTCACAGTCTTAAGCCAAAATCTGTATTTTCTTCAACAGGATTTGTTCTGTAACCAACTTCAAGCTTCAATATCATGAGAACAGTGGAAGTTTCAACACTGCACCAATTTAATAACTAGGATATAGTGTATTAAAAACGACTATTGGAGCCATGGATTTGTCATGTGCTTTCTCATAATTCACCAGAGAAAACTTGAAAAAATGCGTGTTAGGAAAACTTCACAGGGTTGTATCACTATGTGGATGATGATCAAATCAAGTTATGGCATATGAAAGGTCTCATTTTGATACCAGGCTCATACTCTAGCCATGATTCTTTCACTGTCAAGTAATTTTCACACTCATCAATGTAGAGCTGCAGCCATTGCCGCCAGTAACCATCAGCTTAGAACTACTTGCCAGTGTATCGGTAGACTAATGCTAAAGCCAGTAGTTTTACTGAACGATTGAAATTGCAACGTCCGATTTCCCTCTTGTGTATTTGAGTGCATAATCTTGTCTTTTGTATTACGCATCGATTCTTTTCGTTCTAAGCAATATTGTAATGCTGAACATTAAAAGCAAATGTACAGTATGCATCAGTATGTTTTCAGCGTTAAACGCATAAAGCAAAATGTATGTATATGTATGTGTATATGCAGTATACGTTTTGATTAAAGGTCTATTATCGTTAAAATTTTGGCTCATTGAATTTTGGGAATGGTCCATACATTTTGAAAATGGCCCAATGATTTTCCATGACACAGGCCATTGGCCCATGGGCCTTGCTGTCCTTCCCAACCCCTGTATATATACCAAATCCACCCAATTCGCAACATTCGTGACAGATTTGTGACAGAACGTGACGATTTGCAATGGCGCGCAACAATATTCGTGACCGTGCGTAATGATTTGTGATGATTCGCCAGCGATTCGTGCCATTAATCGAAACGCCTGGTAACAGGTAGCGACCGTTCGTGATGGCGCATGACGCCTCTGCCCCTAATCATCAAATTCAATTCAAATTTGTGATCCTCGGTCACAAATTTAGATTCGTGACTTTTCGTCGTTATGTGTAAACCCAGCATAAACCAATGACAGAAACAAACTGATAATTGAATGAGTGAGTGCGGCGGGAAACTATGCTGGCAGGCAGGGCTGATGAGCTTCAGCTGGCGCTTGTCACGGTGCAGTTGACTGCAGTGAAGTGCTCAGAGTCCAGGGCCTGTCCTGCAAAGCAGGATTACTCAGTTTGCTCAATAATTGCACCAAATGAAACCTGGAAACTTCTCAAATTTGGAACATGGACTGAAGTAAAAGGAGCTAATCAAGGTTTTACTTCGAGCAGTTTGCTGGCCATTGCTTCGATCTTGCTTTGTGAAAAAGGCCCCTGGTGAATCTATGTCCCATCTGAAAGCTGTGTGCCTCTGCTTTAACTGTGCACAGAAAAAACAGGCGTCCAGCACAGATCACATCACCCTGTATGGCCTGATGGTGAAGCCAATTCAGCACTTCCCCCAGTTCTTTCTCAGTCAGCAGTGATGCACTGTCTCTGAACTGACCACCACAGGCATTACCAAGAAAAATGACCAAACAATAAATATGACAAGCAAGAGTGGAAGAAATTGGGGGCTTATACTTTTCACAGCACTGTAGTGTGGCCATAGTGCAAAAATTTTGTCTGATGATGACTAGGGATCTACCGATCCACTTTTTTCACTTCCGATACCGATATCGATATCTGAGGTTTAGTATCGACCGATACCGATACGGATACAGAAAAACAGCGCTGAATTACCTAACAAACGGTATGTCTCATTGTGTGGAAAAGACTGGGATCATTCTTTTGTCCAAGGCAACATCAGACTTGACTTAAACATTTCTTTCTTAATTTTTTAAAACAAATAAACAGTTATAAATTTATCGAATTAATTATTTATTTTATAACTGTGCACCAGTACAGCAATCTTAAATAAACCAATAGCTTCACAAGCTTGGTCAAACATGTAAAAAATATAACAAATATAACTCCTGGTTCAGTCAGTGCAATTAGGAATATAACCCCCAATGTACAATAAATAATAAAGGAGCTGAAATTGAGGGGGAAAAAAACCAATAGCTTCACTAGCTTGGTTGGTGGACATTCAAAATAAACAGCAATCAGCTCTTCACAATGGTTTAGTGCAAATAGGAATTAAACATCCACTATAAAAGCAGCTGAATAAAACAATATCTTCACTAGCTTATATATATGTAATAAAATATACTGAGGAATAACCATAACCCTCATAGTCTATTAAATATTTAATTATTAATCTCTTTAAATATATTATCAAATTTTATGGCCTTCTGAAAAATTAAAAGTGACTAGATGGCCTACTATGCTAACGTAATATCAATGAACTTATTTACGCCAGTGAAATGTCTCACCAACAAAGTCCTGTACACAAATAAAACTAATTTCTTTATACTCGGGATGAACCATGACCCTTCTGGTCAATTAAAAATTTAAATATGTAACTATTAAAATATATTCTTATGTAATATTATACACTATTACGCTGGTAGTTCTTGCAAATGATTGCTGAACACTACTTTCTTTTATTCCACCTGAATAGCTTCTCCGAGCTTTCTCTGTGGTTCTGCGCTGTTTTTTAGCCGGTGTTGCCCGATCTCAGGAGAGAAACAAGCAACTGGGCCGAAAAAACAAGCCCAAAAGAAGGATCACACGGTTTATATGATTGAATTTATTACCCCGCCCCACCCGAAGAGTCAGGGCAAGGGGTACTGTTTTTTGTTTCTGTTTTGTTTCTGTGTTTGTTTCTGTGTTTGTTTGTTTACACTCTAGCGGCAAAACTAAAGGCCAGATTCACCCCAAATTCGGTATAGGGATTGCCACTGACCTAGAGTAGATCCCTATTGAATTTTGTACAAGTAGGTGAATGTATGTGTGAGGGGAGGGGTTTGTTGTGCCTGGCACAGCCTGTTTTGTTTATTTTGTTTCAACCATTCCAAAAACTCTGCAGCTTGCAACATTTTTCTTTTTACTTCCAACAAAGTTAAAAACCCACTGGCAAAAAAAAAAATTGAATAAATAATAATAATTTAAAAAATGTGGTAGGCCTACATAATATAGTCACACAGGTCATAAATGATTCTACTGTTGATGATAATAGTTTTCTAAGTTTTCATTTTTCTTATTTCGCTATTAGTGATATTAGCTCTCTTCTTTGGGCTGACATTACACCAATGCGTTATACATTGCAAGCATCATGCGACCAGGCGCAGGTACAACCACGCTCTGCCAAGTGCACTTGGTATAAATTTAAATCACAAAGTCGAGTGTAGCAAGAGTTGAGATATTCATTTTATGCCTTGCTAGTGCACTTCGCTCCCGTAGCTGTCTTTCACAAGCAGTTTCATCCACTACATATTAATAAGGAATTACGATGTTCTTTAAATCATTCGAAGTGACAACGTGAGATCTGCTGCTTCAATATAATTTTTGTACTGGTAAATCTGACCAAAGAAGCCTGAAATTGAACTATTTTAATGGAAAAAGCCGAAACCGAAAAGTAGCCATTTACCATAGTGAGATGGCACCCAGAAACGACGGGAGAAAGGTGCAGGTGTCTGCTCGGGTGTTTATGTTAGCCCTATGCCTTGTCTATGGGGTAAGGGGTGGGGGAAGCAATGCACTTGAATGACACAAAACCAGCTGCTTGAATATAAAGGGGCTTTCAGATAGCGTGCGCTCGGTGCAGATCTCGGCCACTGCAGCCATTCATTGTGTATGTGATTGCGAGGGCGCACCGCTCTGTGCCGAGGAGGGCGCAGCGCGAGGTTGGCACCGCCGCTGGACAGAGTGCTGCGTCGAAGTTGAAAATTTTTAACTCGGGCGCAGCGCCCTGTCCAGCGGTGGCGCCAAGGCGCGTCCAATAGGAGAGAATATTGAAATCGGAAAAAAATTGGCAGATTATGGCAGAAAGGCACACCAAAAATGGAGGAGAGCATCATTGTGACGGTCTCTCTGCATACAGAGCTCGGGACACTAGACTTCAAACCTACCGGGATCTCGTTAAAAAAGCCCAGGCATGGAGAAAACGGCCGTCCGACCTCGCAACCTGCAGTTAAGCCGCTTGCACACTGGACGCAAAACAAATTTTTCGCACACAGATTACATTCAAAGTCAATGCGAAGATGTGAATACATGCGTTTGTGCAAGCAGCTTTACTGTGACCCAAATGGCTGATCGCTACAGCGCGCAGTGAACTACGATGCGCCTCGCGGAGGAATACATCAGTTGGTTAGTTCAAGAGCAACTGTGTTTTTTTCCGAGCGGCTAAAGTGCTGTAATTTTTTTAAATATAGCGTACAATTGAAATGGTGTTATTATTATCAGGTAGGACCTCTTTTAAGCCGCGAAAATACGCTGTTTCCATTCAAAACAGAGTATCGCCTAAATTTCCACCCAGCACTATGCCCTGGTGCAGCTACCTGGAGGAGATCAGGGAGCTTTTTCTACTGCATCTAATGTAATTAGTGGCAATTTGTAGCTCATACAACCCCACTTTCAAAAAAGTGAACTATCCCTTTAACACGCTCAAACTTGATTTCATGTTTTAGCAGAGATGTCAAGTCTCAGGCATTTGGCGTAAGTCTCAAGCATTTTTTAGGCTTATTCACCATAGTCCGCAATTATTCAATAAACGCTTATTAATGGGGTTCTCATGCGGAATTAAAATCCTTGTGCAATGAAGTTTCAGTTTCACTTGCGTAACGGTGGGCCTCACCGCAAGTAACATGGAAAGCGATTATGACTCCGGACTTCCCGTGCTTCTCTTTACTCAGGGATTGGAAACAATGCATGTGTTTCATGATCGTTTATATTGTATAAATGAAATAAGACCATTTGAAATGTCTTTATGCAATTCCATTGCTTTCAATTCCTCAGTAAAGACAAGCATGAGAATTCCCGAGTCACAATCGATTTCCGTGTCACTAGTGGGGAAATCCACCGTAATGCACGTGAAACTGATTAACTTAATGCACAATGACGTAAATTCCGCGAGTGAATTTCTTCAGTGTGGGTTGATAGAATAATTGCCGACTACGGCACAGGACCGTGAATGCCACTAAGAGGCAAGAGACTCACGCCGAATGGGTGAGACTTGGCACCTCTGCTTTGGCAACAAGTCTAAATGAGCGAGTGCACTTCAGAAACAAGCCCAAAAAACCGCAACCCAACAACCAATATTTATAAGCGACTTTACGAAAAGCTGAGCCCAAAGTCACTTAAAACAAGCAGATTTGGCTATACTGGCCAGTGCGAAGCACCTGGCTTTTCTTTGGCCTGGCCTCCTCACGGCATGTTGCTAGAACATGACATCACTCACGGCACACAGCATAGAATTAGCCTGAATCAATCGGCCCCTATGGATCGGGCCCATTGTCACCGATACCCGATCTAGAATTTTCTTCAATATTGGGACCGATACTGATACCAATATTGGATCGGTGCATCTCTAATGATGACCTGCACCAGAATCAGCAGAGCCATAGAAATGCTCACAATGTGGCATTTCAGCTTTGATGTTGAGGGAAGACTACAAAGGATACTTGAATAGCTGCTATTTGTTAGCACTGCAGAGTTTCTGAATGGATGGAATGGGATCTGTATGCTTTGGAGGGCGCTCTGAATTTACGCAGCAATGGTGCATAAAGTGGATACCCTGTTTGTCACGGCTGTATACAGTAATACAGTGACGTGCCGTCGGGGTCAGTTAGGGTAGGCAGAATCCTCACCGTTAAACAAATGATAACTCTATTACTATGCTTGATTAGCATTCTGAGGATTGATTAACTAATTTACAAGATTAAACGGCAGAATGGCGTGCCAGTTCCATCCACGACATTATTGCTCAGTGCATCGAACTTCAAATGCTCACGAGACAGCAAGTTTGTTCATATTTGCTTAGAGGAAGCTAACGCAATGCCATTAAAAAATATTAAAACCTTTCTTATGCGGCGTTCAATGGCCCTCATTTATCAAACTTGTGTAGGATCTGGTGTAGATTCTGGTGTAAATATCAGCATTCGCCAGGTGTCTCGTCTGATTTACTAAAAGTGTGTACGTCGCTGATTTCGGTGTAGAACTGGCGTGGTGTTGATAAATCTGGCGGCTGAAACCATCGTAATTTATATGACACGCCGCTATAAATTCATGGTCTGGGAGGCATAGTCCTGCCCACTTTACGACTTGGACTCTCAAAAGAGAAGAAGAAAGAACTTCACTGAGGAGGAAATATAAATCATCATGTCCGAGGAGGAGAAAAACAAAACAATTTTATTTGGAAGCCTTAAGAGTGGCATAAAGGGAGCCCAGAAGGCCGCAGTTTGGAAAACTATTGCTGCTGTAAACACCGTTGGGGTGGAAAACCAGAGTGCAGTAGAGGTTTGATTTAATTCATTAATAAATCAAACTTATTTAAATGCGTCCAAGCACAAAAATTGATCGGAACTCGCGTTAGACGCACTTAGAAGTAGGCCAAGATGCACATTTCTCCATTGCCTGCACTTGTTTTAAGTGTGTCCAAAGCAAAAAATTTTTTCATGTCCGAACTTATTTTAAGCGGTACTTTCTAAGCAGCACTGGAATGGTCATCAACTGGCGCACTTATTATAGTGTGGCCAAGAAAAAAAAAATTCAGCATTAGCCACATATATAAGTGCGAATAACATCGGCCTTAATAAATTCAATTTATAGATCCATGATATTTTATGTTATATAGCCTACATAATTGACAATCCAAATGCTTTACATGTAGATTTTAAAAAAAGTGGTCCGATTTTAAGATCGCCACCAAAAACCAGGGTTGCTGCACTCAGGCACAGCCAGCGCACGGACCGGTGGAGGCCAACCAGACTCAAACCTCCAGCTGTCACCGTTCGAGGAGCGCGCGGCAGCAGGGCTCCCCCTTCATCATGGGAATACGAGGTGGTGGGGACTCCATGTCTGCAGTCTGCAGAGATCACTCTTCATTGTAGCTACTTTTATCAGAATTACTCCAGGACATTTTATTGGGTGCCACACAAAACGAGCAGCCACTCGTGACTTTCCTGGAGGAGATCTCTGTGCGGAAAGTTCCTCTCACGTCGGACAGAAGCTTATTCCTCTAACAATAGAAGATCTGCCATTGTCAAAATGTGATCACGGCCAAAGTGTCCGTAGGCCTATTTATACTGAGCCACAAAAGAAACACAAGTTAGCTAGTTAGTTAATGTAATCTTATGGTTCCTCAGTCAAAGTGACCGCAAAATAAAGAAAAGTTTGATGAAACGAGTGTAAATGTGCATGCGGTAGTAATAAATTTGATTTTCTAAAATACTTACCCACAAACTTATTTTCCAGTCTGTCTTTAACTTGCATTTCTTTTGTTGCTCAGTATATATCTGACTGAATGAGCATCTGACATACCACACTGCATATCTGCCAAGCCATGCATTGCGCTTAATCAAATTGATTGTAATTGTCAGCTGTCTGGCCTGACAAGCAGGTTGTCTCAAAATATAAGTTTAATTAATTACTCAACACAGGTGTCTTATTTATTTATTCATTCATTCATTCATTTAGCCTATTTATTCATTTTACTAATAAGAGCAATGGCAGCATGACGTCCGCATTGCTGCATATGGTTTATTACTCATTTTGACAGCTGCACTCGCTCCCGCATGTTGTTCGCTGGTTTCAAATCTGCGTACACCTGGTCTGACCTGGCGTGAGATTTTTGCGGACGGTTCGCTCACGTTCAGATTGACAAATGCCGATCCTTGCGGGAGATTTGGCGTACGCCCATTTTTTTTGGTGTATGCACGTTTGATAAATGAGGGCCAATGTGTGGTCAATATTTTTTCGATAATATTTCCCCACTTAAACACGTATTTTTTAATGCCATTTTTAAAATTATAGGGAGTTTATTTCAGTCTTCTTTCATAATCCGATAAACAAAAGATCAAAATGATATATGGAATTACCGAGAGAGTTTAGATTTTTTCCTGATTAATGATAAAGATTTACTTCCTTGCAGTCTCGAATCAAAGCATAGAGGCAAATTAATCTTTTTGTCACTATCACCTCTAATCATTACAGGCTTAATTGACCAGAAAAAAGGTCAAATTGATTGACAATCAGGCATAGTACGTGGAAACAGGTTGACAAAATCTAGTGATAAAAAAAGGAGAAGTCACTGCCTACCCTGACCGCAGGTCCCTGCAGTAATATTAGAAACTGAATGCCTGAATGAATGCTGCAGGATCCCTGTATTTCAAATCATTAATTTCCTCTGATATAGAGGAGTTGGCTATTCAGAATGGTTACAGGACTCTTCGTCCCTGGATTTTTTTGTCTCTGGGCTTTTCGACCTCAAATTTTTCGTTCAAGGGCTTTTCGGCCCCGAGGACTTTTCCTCCCGGATTTTTTCGTCCCCTAATGATCAGAAAATGTGCCATCATTGTTGACAGGTGGATGGACGGACAGATCACCATGATATAAGGGTTACGGATAGGGTTATAATGCAAGAAGAGGTAAAAGCATTATTGGGGACGAAACCAGGGACGAAGAGTCCGGGGACGAAAAGTTCAAGGGGACAAAGAGTCCGGGCACGAAAAAATTCAGGAATAAAAAGTCCGGGGACGAAGAGTCCTAGACCCATTCAGAACTCTTATTTATATTTCAGGCTGATTACTTAGACTTGGTTATCATAGAAGAATTTCGGATACGGCTTATTTGAATGAAAGAATGCTTTAATTTATTTGCTATTTGTTGTCTTTGCTGTGCCATTGTAATTTCTTTGCTATGGGAATATGGTTCATGAAATAAGAGAACATTTGAGATGAAATTTATCTCCCTCTGTCACCACAAAATGGGAAACTCTGTTCCTGCACTATGGACCCAAGTGCCTCAGTAGCAGCGGCAGTGTTCCAGGTGTCCAGAGTTAGGCACCCATACATCACGCCACTTTCATTTTAAACTAAATTGCCTCGAAAAGGTCACTTTGGCTGAGTGTTTCTGTATACATGGCATGTCCATGTAAAAGCTGCCCGTTTATTAGTATTGAGGGATGAGGGAAGTTGTCTGCCACAGTTTTTAGCACCCAGGCTTTTCGTAATGTAATTTCACTGTCTGATGGACCATAAACATGATGGACCATTAGCCCTGAAACTTGGTATTTAGAGAGGTTTCCTTCTCCCATAAATCTGATGTTAAATGTTATCTAGTTGTTTTTGAAGAAGCTTCCAAAGCAGATTAATAATGGTACTATGGTGTATTAGTGATGGTACCAGTGATCAAGAGGTGGGCTGGATCTGATCTGGATCTGATCTGATATTGGATATCAGAAGAGTTCCATAACATGTGTGATGACCCATTTAACTAGAATCTGTGCTTCCCAACCATGCACTATGATGTTACCCGGAAATGTTTGGTTTTGAAGAGAGAACTATGAAAAGGCACATCTATACCATGTAATATAAACCTGTTTTTGTGTTTTGAGTTTTGGTTCGACAAGGTCCACACCCTCAAAAAAGCTGTTACCATAAATGTGTCAACAAAATATCAAAAGATCTACACCATGATGTTAAATGTTATCTAGTTGTTTCGGTGCAAGCTCTTAAAACCAAAGAAGACTTGAAAAAAAAAAAAAATTCTCATAATAATATCAAAAAGGTACATCTACACCATGTGATCTAATATATAAAGTGATGTGGAAAAATATGATCAAGAGTTGGGTCTGGATCAATATGCACTGAACTATTGGATATTGGCGTATTGGAGTCCCATAACATGTGTGATGACCCATTTAACAAGCGCGATTAGGATATGGCATACACCCCCCAGTCCTTGCAAAACTGTACTGAGATTATTTGCATTGAAAATTTAATTCATTCAATCAATCGGATGGAACTGAAAGTCAGAATAGGGTTAACAAAAACAAATTTGTTTACAGAATATTGCGGAAATATCAAGGTAGTGATATTTGAAGGAAACATGAATAAGACAACTTTGTTTGGATATGAAAAACAGCCTAGGGTGGGGTTCCCAACAGCATAGTTACTAAGTTAGCAACTTACATAGTTCATCCATTCACGGTCAGTGGTTCCAGCCTAAAAACTGTAGTTAGATGATTTCTCTGCTTTGGAACTGGAAAACACACCCCAAGGTAGATATGGAGATTTTTTTTTCCAGAAGAATGGACAGAGCATCTATATAATCCTGCTAACTTTTTTGCAGAGGTATAAAAGACATATCACATGATTAATTATGCTTTGGACAAACAATAAACTGTCAAATTAAAGGCAAAGAAAACACTTGGTACCGCAGATACCCAATAAAAGTACACTGCCCTGTACTATTCACATATATTTTTGGGTAATTTTTGAAAATCATTTTAATGACTAAATCAGCAAAAAAGAGATCAGATATATAAGTCTTTGGCGGTGTGCCATTTTTGTTGGAATTGGGGTGCCTTGCTACGTCACCTGGGCACAATTGTTTTTTCCACACTTTAGTTCTGGGCTCAGATATAGCTCATTAACATATGACATATCCTAGAGCCACATACATTATGAAAACATGGAATAACGAAGCTACCTCATGGAAGTCTTTGGCACGTACTGGCGGTATCAAAATAAACACAGAAATCAGTTTCGTAGCTCATCACAATTTCAGAACATTATAAACATGATTAAAATAATTTGTCCGGAATCTCTATTAACGTGATCAGGAGACAACCAGTTTCAAAGGTGTAGAACTGTTGGCTTTTATACGCATTTCATTTCAGCCACAGTAAATGGAACTTCATCTCACCAAGAGATTTTCATCTCAGAATAAATAGAAATAGCAATATACATCTAACTTTACCAGTACTATGAGACTTGATATCTCCAATGGAGTTGTATTTTTTTCTAAATTCTGTTGGCATGGCATCATCTTTCAAAATCTTCTGATATTTACTGGGTGATTCGTTTCCAAATTTTGCATAAACGTGCTCCTTGAAACAACTGGATAAAAAGTGTGCAGAACATAAGCAGTATCTCTTCGTTGGTAAGTCCTTGTTTCCTGTTTTGTTAGAGCAACAAACAGCCGCATACTGTTGCATTATGGCAGAGTTCGGCGTTCAGGTCTTAGTAATGATACAGTAGGAAGTATCGAACCTTAATCTTTCTGTGTAAAATTCAGCAGCCACACAAATGATAATCAGGACTAAATTGTATTCACTTTATAAATATCAGCTAGTTTCTTGGTGTCAATTTGCGTCATAACATCTGGGACATAGCCACAAGAAGTAGTTTTTGACTGGCTAAAATATGCAGAATGGCAGAAGTTATGAATTTGTGCTAATGAGTTGTATTTCAGAGGTTTGACGTTTGATTACTCGGTGCATTAAAATTGTGAAAAATTGCAAAAAAAATTTATGGAAGGAGAAGAACGTAATTTCTTTGGGTAAGAGCAGAAACAAATGTTTTCTGTTCCTTAAAGAAAAACATGCTTCCATGGAAATGAAAAACAAGAAATGTAAAGATTTTCGAAATATTAATAGGCACCACTTATACAAGGTTGTTTAGGCAACCTTGTATAACCTCAGTTTTGTCTGAGACATATGAAACAGTTTTCCGCTTAAGCGCCAGAAGAACAAGACACACTCAAATTTAACCTAAGTGAAACAGATTTTCAGCAAAACAGGAAAAGTGAAAATTTCAAAAATTCCAAAATGGCAAAGGCACTGAAACATCATATGGTTGATGTGTGCACCAAGTTTTGTGACAAATTATCAAACAGTTTTCAAGTTACGCTCCTGACAAAAACATGTTTACAGCCGGACAAAGTAATTGCTATATCGCCTGGTTGGATAGTAGCAGCACATTCTGTGGCCTTCCTTTCTCAGGTACATCTAAGGCAGCTCTGTTCCCCCCCGTCCCCCATCCTCCAATGCTCCAATGCCCAGCCTGTCTGTCTTTTTATAGCTAAGGTGTGTGTGCTGATCTCTGCAGAGCTTCCTAATCAAATATTACCCTGAAGTACTCCCTAACTCCGTTTGAAAATGTGACCCATTTTATCCGGCCAAGAGCTCATGGGCTAATTTATTAAAGTAATAGGCTGGACGTTTTAGAAACCCCAGCAATCACTCTCTTCATTTTGCCCTTAATCTTGATGAAAACTGTTGCTGGGAGTATTACGCTTTCCAGATCTCATCATTCTGCTATTCACAGTGAGCTTCATAAGTACTTAGACAATGTCAAATTTTTAATACTAATTTAGCATTGAGTATGATTGCATTTATATTAAGTGTTTTATTTAGGAAATAAAACCCTTTAAAACTGTCCACATACTTGCAAGCCTCACTGTAATGCATCAACTATTATCTGACTGACAGAAAGTACTGCTAATGTAAAAATGGTCTGTAAGCTTCACTGAATGCATTGTCAACAACTTTGTAATTGCATAATAGATCATTAATTATGGATAAGTTGTGTTTATAAATTGAAAATGATCTTCCAAAGCCCAAAACACATTACATAACTGCACGCACACAGTCCTAACGCAGACCTATGTGGCAGCAGTCAATTGGGCATCTTAAAAGTTGAAAATTAGCACCTGCACTCATCTATATATTCTTATGGGATGATACAGAGTAACTTTAACTAAAGATTCAAGGTGTGAGAACCGTAGTCTTACAGTGGTTTCATCTTTATTTCATCAGTGCTCCATTAGTTGAGCTGTGCCAGTCATGTCCATGGGGATATTAGCTGCCTTTTGTTCCAGTCTTTGCTCTTATTTTCAACATTTTAAATCACTTGTTTTGAGTTAAAGATGCAGTGAAGGTGTAGTGTTCACATGCCCAACTCTACAATATTAGCGCATGCCATGTAATAACTGGGCAATTAACCTTAAAGGAGCTGTGTCAAAATTACTGCACATGTTCACAACTTTGAATGAAGTTAATCCGTTCAACTGCAAGTGAAAATATAGAAGGTATTTTTCTTCCTCTATGATTATTGGTGATGGCAATCTGCTTACATTCCTCGTATCCCTTAGCTAAAGCTTGAAATAGCACTTTGAATCCTCAAATTTCCATAGAAAGCTCGTTATTATAAAAAGCAAAATGCTGGAGTAACTAAAATATATAAATACAATGCAAAATGAAGTCAGACTGGCAAAGATGGAATCAGATTATGACTTGCAGTCAAGCAGATTCACTTTCTTGGGACATAAGTTCCAAGCATACGCAGTAATTGTGACACAGCTCCTTTAAGTAATTAAATGCAAATCAAATCATGCTCTAGATGTCCAAGCACACCCTAAAGCTCTATTTCCCATAGACTATTTGTGGCTACAGTTCTAAAAGCAGCCATTTAAGGACTTTAGAAAAAGATGTGTGATGCCCAAGAGATATTGTGAACCTTTGTGACCTCAGCTGGGAACCTCTTCTCTAAATCGCAACACTTCTGGCTGTGAAAGTTCGATGGGATGCTGGGTGATTAGGCCTTCAAAGAAACCATCAAAGGACTGAATGTGCATGCTGCTGCTAACTGCAACCCTCCCATGAGTCATTGTTCCGGAACTATCCGTACTGTGTGGTTTCTGACATCAATGCCCATTTTAGGATGATGAGCAGGCACCTCGACTACGATTTTGATTTCCCTCTTTTTTCACAGGACGCCGGTTCGAAAGGATTCCATTGATCAACCTGTGAGCCCAAGGCCACGTGGTGTCATGGCCTTTGCAGCAAATCCGCTGCGTGTAACTGTTATTCCTCATTCTGACTCAGGGGCAGGATCGACATGCCGAATGGTGCCCAGAGGGACAGCTAGTGACAGAAATTAATTGTGCGATTAATTCCATCAGGCTTTGGAGCAGTGAGGCTTGTGAAATTGAAGAAAACAACAATGGTTTAGATTGCTGACAAAGTTGGGCCCCGGTCGGAGCAGGAGCCAGAGAGACAGGGGCTCACGATTCAAATAGATGGCGCATTTGGCTTTTATGAGGAGACACCTGTGCTGCATGGCGCCTGGCCTTCAAATAACTTCATTTTGATCTTATTGGTTTCAGACAGTGCTAAGTTCCCCTTAACAGTGGGGGATCAATTCATCACACATTGATCAGTGTGGTTAATGATGTGCAATATTGATGGAAGGAAGTTTTCTGTAATGACTTTGCAGCAGTGATTTACAAGTTCAGATCTTGGGAGCATTTTTTTTTTTAACCCATGTTAAATGAAATAGAACTTACCCTCATATAAATATTGTACTTGCGTTATGATACCTTTGAGGCATAACAGAATGCAGTCACCAAAAGGTGCTCCACTCAATTGTTTTTAATATTCTGAAGAGGTTTTTATTCCAAATTAGATATAGGAAGTAATTGTAAGCGTGCAGCAGTATGGCGAACAGGAGTAGAAAGATATGGCTGGTGTGCACTACTGGTGTAGTGTATGTTCATGATTGGAGGAAGTCAATCAACTGAGCCTGCATCCATAGGCGTAGATCCAACCAACTTTTTGAGACGAGGCAAAAATATCCTGACCAACTTGGGATCAATGGGGAAAACGGAAAAATGTGGAATTGTAAATCTAAAGTTCCAATCCGAGATGCTGTAGTGCTTTGTTACAGAGAGTAGATTGAGGTCACAGATGCACGATGTGTTTACAGGTAAATCAGCGTGTGGCGGCCAATCAATGAAAGGCAGTAAGCTCAAAGGGCAATGTTTGGTGTTTCAGGACTGACATACAGTAACACCAAAAAAAAAAAAAAATAGGTGTGATTCCAGTTGTCCGACCCTACCTATGTCTTTAGGGTTGACCCCAAACATTTTTCTATGTTTTCAATTTAACATAAAAAGAAATGAAGCTGACCCCCGATGTCTGGCGTGATGTCATTGGTTGCTCGCAACACTTTTTTTTCTTGTTTGCTCATTTAGGTGATTTGCCATCTGTCTGTATTCTCCAGCAGAGTCCTTGTGCAAAGCTCAATGCAGAAGCCCATTGAATGTTTGTGAGCATCTTTCCTATTTGTCAGTAGTTTTCGGGATGAGAGTTCATGAGATTGACACCGAATTGAAAAAAAGCAGTCCAAACAGTTTTGTCAATATGTGAGAACTGCAAAGGTTTTGGCAAAAATGGTATTGTCCAGAGACCATACAACAAATGTCATAAAGATAAATGCTTTGACTTTCCAAAATAAAAACATTGTCATTTTGTGGTTTAGTTTTTCCTGTCAAAATTTGAAGTTCAGTTTGAGGTATGGATTGCTGTTCTAAGGATGTTGTTTTGTTACTAGTTTAACTGGACCAACCTGCAGGTGGAACTGGTGTATATGCAATCAAACATGTTTGGACACCTAGTGGTTACAGATTCTGGTAGCCCTCCACTTCATGATGCAAACTGTATCAAGACAAAAATGACAGGATTCTTCTGAACACAGTTGCCTCTGTCTAGCTCAGAGCCGTTCAAATGCTTGCACAGTATCGAGAACTTATGACAGCTTTTCTTGTTCTTTCAGTTTATTACAGTTTTGTACAAGTTTGTCAGTTGTTGCATATTTATATGTTGAATGTAGCATATACCAAAATTATCTACTGGTAGCATGTCTCTCTTGGGTTTGACATATGCCTTATGTATTTCTGTGATGGAGAAAAAACAAGACAAAAATTTTACCCCCCCAAAAAAAAACAAAAAAAAAAAGAAAATGCTTACCTGCCCAAATTACTTCTCAAACCAGTGTAATTGGAAACAGACCAATTATTTTATTTGGCCTTAGATCATAGGTGTCCTGTGTCAGGATTGAAATGCAATGAGCTCACATGTGTGATGTTTTAGGAATGAAATGCAGTAAGATGACAGATGCGGTGTTTGAGGAATGAAATGCAGTTGGCTCACGGGTGTATGTTGTTTTGCAAGAAGGCTGTTCCTGGGCCCCCCTCAATGGTACCTGGAGCTTCAGGAGCTGCAGCATGATCTGTCTATAGTGGAGGAGATCACCCTGCTGGTGGGCACGTTTTAGGGAACATACCAGCTAAACACAAGAGTTGCAGCTAGTGCCGACATTACATTAAATTAGCATTTCACTAATGCTCATAGCCGAAGTAACATACAGCTGATTAGATGAAACTGAAGCCTGTGTTATTTGATGAAATGTGGAGTTAAGGGCCTCTCTCAAGGGCCACTCAGCTGAGCTGATCTTATTCTGGTTACATAAGGGCTTGAATCTCAAACCCAGCGTGACCCAGGGACAATTCAACAAACTGTAGCCCACTCTGACAAACTGGTTCCCACTCACCCTTGCTCTTCCTAAATTTCTCATTATTCATCATTTTGCAAGATCTGTTTATAAACATATATATATATATAATATATATATATATATTAAGAAGAGGCTGAGAATAAAGAAATTGAGAGAGATAGGGGCACTGAGAGAGGGGCAGGGAAAGACAGAGAGGGGGGAGCTAGAGGGAGAGAGGTTTTAATACCTATTTTATTGGCTTGTGTTACAGCAGGCTTTGTGGAACACACTGTTTATTAGCTCAACTCTGGGTGTTGATCTGTTTAACGATTATATTATTATTGTTTTGACTTATTTTTATCAGGGGTAAGGGGGCATTTTATTCATTGTTGTATGTGTTCTTTATTTAGGAGTTCTGACTGCCTGTACGCAACACAAATATACCTTGTGGGTATACTAATGTTGATCTTGACCTTGAACTGAAGTATTTAGTGCCTTTCACAACTGTGAGGTTCTCAGTGATAGTGGGGGGACCTAGACTCACCACAAGGTGGCACTTTCCTTAGTGCAGTGACGTGCAGTCGGAGGTTAGTTTGGTGAGGCAGAATCCTTCCCTTTGCTTGATTAGCAATCAGACGATTAACTAGTTTAGTAAGACTATTCGGCAGAATACAATGCTGCCAAATCTCCCGTATTTTCTGGGAGTTTTAGTGGCATATTCATGTTCCCGTGCCATAGTAAGCAATTATTCAACCAATGCGTATTTAAAAGATTCTCACGTGGAATTGAAGTCCTTGCGCATGGAGGTTTATCAGCTTCACGTGTGTTACGGAGGATTTCACCACTAGTAATATGGAAACTGATTATGACTCCAGGCTTCTCGCGGTTTTCTTTTTCTCAGGGGTTAGAAGCAAAGCATGTGTTTAATGATTGTTTAAATTGTTTAAATGATACAAGACTGTGTGAAACATCTTTAATTGCTTCCATCCCCTGAATGAAGAAAAGAGTGAGAAGTCAGGAGTCATAATTGGTTTCCATAATACTAGTGGTGTAATCCACCTTAACACACGTGAATCTGATAAACCTCCTTGCACAAGGACGTCAATTCTGTGGGCGGACCTCTTTAATACGCGTTAATTGAATAATTGCTGAGTAGGCCACAGGAACATGAATATGCCACTAAAACTCCCGGAAAATTTGGGAGAGTTGGCAGCACTGAGAATGACAGGCCAGTTTAAGTTTCCGCGGCGTTATTACTCAGTATATCGAAGCTGAAATGCCCACTAGACAGCAGATTTGCGCGTACTTGCTTCCAGGAAGCCGAAGCAATGTCATCAACAAATATTAAAACAGTTTGACTTATGCAGAGTTCAATGCTTAATCTATATACAATGTATTCTCCTTTAAATACACATTTTAACACCCAAACAAAAAGCGGGCGTTTATTTTCAGTCTTCTTTCATAATCCGATTAACAAAATGTTTAAACGATATACAGAATAACCAAGAGCCGAGAATCTTTCCTAATTGATTATTCAGATTTCCATCCTTGCAGTCTCGAATTGAAGCGTATGCGTGAATGAATTTTTTGTCATTATCTCCTCTATCAGTATCAGGCTTCCTATAGGCTTGGTCTTAATTGTTAATCAGGAATAGTACGTGGGAACAAGTTCACAAAATCCTGTGACAAAAGTTTGGGTCACTGCCTCACCTCACCGCACGTCTCTGGCTTCCTGTAAGCAAGTACTCGCAAATCTGCAGTTTCGTGAGCATTTCAAGTTCGATGTACTGAGTAATAACGCCGCGGAAACTTAAACTGGCCCGTCATTCTGCCGAATAGTCTTACTAAACTAGTCAATCTTCTGATTGCTAATCAAGCAAAGGGGAGGTTTCTGCCTCACCAAACTAACCTCCGACCGCACGTCACTGCCTTAGTGATACCAGTTTTAATGACTGATTCAGTCAAGCTGGGTTTACACATAGGCACGATGCTTTACGAATATCATTTTCCCGTCATTCGTGGCACGTTCGTAACGTGACTTAATGCATCTGAATAGGGTTCTAAACAGCATGTGTCGGTTCGTGACATTCGTGATATTCGTGGAGCATGTTTTTGGCTGCCAAAAAATCTTTCACGAATGTCATGAATCACCCTCGATTCGTGGAGTTCGCAACTGAGCGCGTCGATTCGTGGTGATTAGTGGTGATTCGTAAAAGAGCGTGACAGCATTTGTAGTGTATTCTTGCCATTCTTGGAGCCCATACTGTCATACATCGATACGAATCGACACGAAAGCTGTCGAGAACTGAACTGAATGACACGTGACATTTCTGCCCCAAATGATAAAATTCAATTCAAATTCATGATCCTCCGTCATGAATTTAGATTCGTGACATTCGTGACTTGTCGTCGTTATGTGTAAACCCAGCATTAGGGTGTGTAGTGAGGAAACCTGTGTGTATATGTGTGTGTACATGTATGTATATGTGTGTCTGTACTTAGACAATCTGAATATGTTGGACTGGTGATTGGCGCTGCTGAGACTGATCCAGATTAAAGAAATCTGATGTGTCAGCAAGTGCCGCCTCCGTCTGCAGGTGCCTGCCAAGCCAGACAAGTGACTTTGGGTATGGGAGGTGTCAGGGGGAGGAGTCTGCAATAACAGAGATGTTCTGATTAGAGATGTGTCAGGTGGAGTGTATCCAGGTACAGCCAGCCTGTAGAGCACTGGTGACGTGCTTGTGGCCTTTGAACTGCGACGCTTATTTCTGTTCTGATCTGTCTTTCCATATCTCTATCTTTCTCTCCATATTCTTCTTGTCACTCTATACTATCCTGTCGAATCAAGCTGGAAAAACATTTTTAAAAAAATGTTGAAAAAGAGGTATGTCAGTTACTTGTATGATGCCCCGTCACACTTATTCAAAATCAGCAGGAATCAAGCAGAACCAGCCGAATGAAGAATTTTCTAAATTTGCGCAATATTCAGGCGGAAATTTCAAATTGACCAAAATTCTTACAGCTTTGAAAAAATGCCGTTCGAATACTTAGAATGCACTTCAAACCCGCCTCAAATGATTCTTGCACATTCTGGGTGTATTAGCTCTTGAATGCAGCTTGAATGTCGTTGGAACACAGTAGGAATATTTAGAATGCTGTTTGAATGCAGTCAGAATATTTAGATTGCATTTCGAATGCCGTACTAGTGCGGTTCAATTGCTGCCTGAACACCACCCGAAGTCTGGTTGGAAGGTGCCTCGAATGCTGTACGAATTCACCTCAAATGCAGCCAGAACGTTCAAGGAATGGTCGCCGAATATGGTTGGAACGTCCAAGAATTCAAACAGAATGCAGCTCGAAAACTCAGAATGTACTTGGAATGTATTTAGAATGTAATACGAGGGTCCCGTGTTTTCATTTATAATGCATACCTGTCAACTCTCACGGATTCAGTGTCAGTTTAAGTGGCATATTTACGTTCCTCTGCTGCAGTCAGCAATTATTCAACGCATATAAAGATTCTCGCGCGGAACTGAAGTCCTTCTGCATGGAGGTTTATCAGTTTTACCTGCGTTATGACTCCCGACTTCTCAGGCTTTTCTTTCCTCGGGTTGGAAGCAATGCGTGTGTTTCATTATCGTTTAAATTGTTTAAATGAAATAAGATCATTTGAAACGTCTTTCTTCCAATAAAGTAAAGAAAGTAAAGAAAAGTGTGAGAAGTCAGCAGTCATAACGCAGGTGAAACTGATAAACCTCCATGCACATGGACTTCTATTCTGCGCGAGAATCTCTTACATATGTGTTGATTGAGTAATTGCTGACTACAGCAGGGGAATGTAAATATGCCACAAAAACTGTCGCCGAATGCGTGAGAGTTTACAGGTATGCGTTATTAATGAAAACTGGCCACACCTGATAATGTTGAGAGTTTTCAGAGTTTCTGTAATGGTAATATAAATGAATGATTGAAGACAATCATTATTTTTAAGGGATGGGTTTCAGCCTATTTTTAAGGGATGGGATTTTCAGTTTCCAGCTGAATTGTTTTAATGTCGAAATAGATTCCAGTAGCAATCAAACTGCATTCGAGGCGCATTCAGGACATTCTGGCATTTTGACTTGGCTTGCCATTTTGATTCTCCCTCGAATGCAATCAGAATGTTTTGAATGCTGTTGGAATGCCGTAAGAATATTTATAATGCAGTCAGAGCGCAGTTAGAATACACTTCGAATGCCGTTCGATTTTCTTTCACTTCGAATGCACCTGGAAAGTTTTGAGCATGGGCAAAACATTCGGGCCGGCCACAAGAATGGGCCCGAATATTTGGAATGCACTCAGAATGCAGTCAGAATTTTTAAAACTCACTTTGAATAACCAGGAATATACAAATAATTTTCATTCTGACGGCATTCCGGCTCATTCCGCCTCTAGTGCGACTAGGGTTTTAACCGTAATGCTCATAGAAATGAATGGTGGCAACATTTGGCAAATTGTCCATTCATTGTGAATGGTTGCCCTGTGGATTAAGGGGGATAATGCTTTGAAGGAGCCCTCGGCCTGTCGATGGCGGAAAAAATTAATCATATTATCAACTGGTAATGATGTGAGCGCTGAAACATTTTACCATGGAAAACCACAACGTACTGCAATTCATTTTATCCGTATCGGTACCAGAGCCACAAAGTGTAACTAATCATGAAAATAATCTGCTAACTCTGTATCCTATTGTGATTTCATTCATTTTACATGCTCTTGTTGATATTTATCTCTGGTAGTAGGTACTAGATAGGGCTGGACGATGGAGAGGTTGGAACAGGAGAAGTCTAAGATGATCAGTCATACTAATTGAAAAATGAATGAATTTTAGCCCGCAGACACAGTTTATTCAAATCTCTTAAATTATGCAAAATGATTCTTTTTTTCCCTTCCTGTGTGCTAATAACACTCGTAAAATAAATGATCTGTGAAAGCACTTCAGTTGAATAATCAGTTGCTGGTGTAATTGCCTCATTTATTACTGGAGATTCTGCAGCACATACTGTGACACACAGTGCCAGAAGATACAGTAGCTGACAGAGGCAGATATATGAATGTGGTTTTTGTGTGATGTCATCTCAGATACTCGAATACTGACCTTACTATGCATGGGGTGGACTCCATGATAGAGTGGTCAGTGTCCATTAAAGTCAAAAGATTAAGGAACTGATCTATGTCGATAGTGATTAACATGCATTTTCCCAAGTATGTGAGTAACACTGACAAGGTCCCTCTTGGGGGAGAACAAACAATTTGATCTAAAGAGTGCTCTCTGATTAAATGAACAATCTAGCAATGGTGAATCATAAAACTGTGTATTGCAAATTCATCATGTTCTGGACTGCAAATCATGTAAATGAGAATGAGTAAGCCTGGACACCTCCTTACAGCGTATCTGCAATGAAGACAATGTTTTTTATCCGATGGATCTTTATCAGGTCGAAACATCTTCAGTAATAATGATTTTAATCCAAAGGCCCATCTGATGTTACCTCAAATAAATGAGGCGTGAGTGACATATGGTACTCCTGGAATCGAAGGAGTGTTTCAGTGTGCTGACTTCCACCCTACCATAGATGAGAAATCCACAGAAATGGGAATAAATATGGAACTTGAGATTATTCTGGTCCCGGTGTGGAGTGTAGAAGACTGGAGAGGGGTGATGGACAAAGGAATGTAATGCAGCGCTATGTCGTGAGCCAGCACTATATTATGAGGGCATGCGGAAAAGCCCCGACCTGAACACACCAAGAGTCCAGGAGTGGCAACATCAATGACAGATCTGTCCACCAAAGACTGTACTATAATGGCTACTTGAACACCACACTCCATGCCTGGCTGTTGGCTTGGCTAAAGAGGTAGGTTTGAGTGTAGACTTTAAGAGTGAGAGGGAGTCTGCTTCCCTTACATTTAAGTGGAAGATTGTTCCATAACAGAGGTGCTTGATACCAAAAGGCTCTTACCCCCACTGTTGTTTTATTCACTCTTGGAGTGAAAAGAAAGCCTGCACTTTGTGAACGACGAAATCTTTGGGGACAAAGATGGAAATTAACAAATCTTCATCCAACACTTCATCCATCACCTGCCTCCCCTCCCCTTCTCTCTATTTAACATCTAGCTTCTAACTCATCAAGTTTTGAGATGTGTCTGGACATATGTTTTTTGACTTCTTTTATCCAAAGTGATGTACCGATATTGATATATTAAATATTGACAGCCCTTTGTGCATTGACAGAAAGCCAGATAAGGTACAGTTTTGGAAATTTGGTGTGTTTGCAAGCATGCAAAAATAAAAGTAACAAAAATCAAAACAAAAGGAAGTGAGTCTCTGCCTGTCTCCATCCATCTTTCTCTCTTCTTGTTTGACCTTCTCTTTTGTGTCTGGTGAAAGCACTACTTGCATTTGGTTCCGAAATACAAAAATCATAGCCTTTAATGATAGTCCTGAGGCCAAACCAGGCAATCAGTGACAGTACAGAAGGGCAGTCCAAAAACAGGCAGGAGGTCAAAAGTCAAAAAGTACAGAGTACAGCACCAAATTGCAAAAAAGAGGGAGAGTCGAGGGTGAGTTCAACGGAGTTCAATCTGAGTTCATAAGCCAGGGCAGAAACAGACAGAACTCGCAGTCATACAGAAAAAAGGTCAGTAACAGAAGGCAAAAAAGAGCAGGCAGGCGCAGAGAGAAATTGGAATCGGTCAAAAGGGTGTCACTATATCTCAAACAAATCACTGGCATACAAGCAGCTCGACACAGGAAAAGTTGATCAATATTCTAACAAAGACTGAGCAGAAGTGAGGGGCTTTTATATACAAGGGAGGTAACGAGCTAGGCAGAGCAACAAGTATGAGTAATAATCTAAACATTAACTGAGAGAGGAAAACACAAGAGGTAATTAACAATGCAAAATGGGAAACAATGACGAAGACCAGTTTTCACCAGACATAGCAGCTTAATTCAAGGAGTGCCCAAGTGGGGAAAGATGGGATAAACAGATTAGTATAAGAGATAGTTACAAAGCCCCTGTTTACACGTACACGGTTATTTTAACAAATGGAGACATTTCCCTACGTTTGTGCCCTTCGTTTACACGCAAACAGAGAATTCGCCTCTGAAAACGATTCTTTCTAAAAACTCCGGCCAGAGTGGAGATTTTGGAAAACTTCGGTTGCAAGTTTGCATGTAAACTGAGAAAACTGAGTTTTAGGCAGCCAACGTCACAGTATGTGCCAGAACTTGCACCTGAGACAAAAGTGCGACCGATGTTTACAATAGGCTCGTTCGAGATGAACTGTACCTCGCCTAGAAAGTAGACGAGAGCAGGCGGCTGCAGCGCGGGGCAGTGACAACAAGCTGCAATCAAGTCAGACAGTTTCCAGCAGACTTGAGAGAATATACAGGAAGTCACCCTAAAAATTCTCACATCCCACTTACCAGAAATCTTTGCGCTGCTAAATACTTCAATAATTAAAACAATGCAGTGTTAATATACAATAGACTATATGCAGTTCATGATCTGTGACATGAATCCCAATTAAACGTCACCATCAGCCACACATTTTCTGTAACCAGACTAAACCTTCAAATCTGACAAATAAAATCAAACTCTCTCCCATTCAACAAAGGTAGAGAGTGTATATAAAACGTTGTATTGTTGACTCAACCTCTAAACCAATCAGCTGTTAGATCAGGTTAGAGCCAGGCGGTGCAGTCGGTGGAGAGCAACTGCAGTGCCTGGCTCTAAAAACTGCGGCCGCCTCGCTATCACGATTTTATCACCGTACACTTTTGTAATACGCCAGAGCAAGGCGGGATGAAGTCGGACACAAAACTAACCGGCATACATTGTGCGCCGATCGCCGGTGGTCTAATCTGCGCAGACCTGGCTCATCTCGAATAAGCCTATTTTCATTTGGCTGTGGTGATCATGGATGATTGTGATTTGTTTCTGTTGTTGCTATTTTTGGGATTCTGATTGGCTAACGTGGGCTTGAGCTTCTCGTTACACTGCCACCTACAGGTTTGGCACGCTCTTGACAGCATATATACAACGGTACGTGTAAACGAAAACTTTTCTGAAAACAGATACGTCTGAATGAAATTATTTTTGAAAATGGAGACGGTGAATTGTTCGTTTATGAAAATAGCCGGCCACGTGTAAACGGAGTGAAAGTCTCAGCAGAAACGAAGGCAAAGAAGAAGGCAAAGACTAGGAGAGCAAAGAGGGCGGAGTTACAGATTAGTTTGGAAAGCGGAGAGAATCAATTCGCTAGCGAGGACCACGCCACAACGAGGTGAAGTTAAAGGTTTAATGAATTGAGGGATTGAGAGGGTGGGAATGGAAGTGAAAGAGGGATGTTTGCAGCGTATCTGTAGCTTACATATTTAGTCAGGGAATCATATTGGCTGAGATATGAATTGAGCCGGAAAACAGAGATGGGAAAGGAAACTCCCAACTGATCAGTTTTACTCCTTATGAGTGTGAATATGCGGGAGTCAGGAGAGTGGACGGTTACATCAGATAGACTGGGATGTCAGGAGGAATTGTAGAGGGATGACGTTGGGGTGAATTGGAGCATCTCAGGAAAGAGTGCGGACGCAGAGGGTGAGATGGTCAGAGGTGAGAGGCAAGCAGCTGGTTGAGAGTGTAATGAACATACGAGGACTCCAATCGCGGATCAAGCTCAGAAGAGCGTCTTTTATTAGACTGGGAATGTTCAATGCTCATGGTCAGAAAAAAACAGAAACAAGTCAGAAGCCAGAATCAGGAATATCACAGGTAATCAGAATCGTAAACCAGGGACAGGCAAGGGATCTATTAACCAGAAAATCCGTCAGCACAAAATACAGAAACAAAGGGGTATCTAAACTAAGGGAAATAGGGGAAAAGGGGAAAGGGTAATTGGATAGGGGAAAGGGAGACAAAGAAATTAACTAAACGAAGGGAATGCAAGGGAATATGGGAAAATGAAAGACTAGCAATCAAAATTCACAATCACTCGACGCAAATATAAAATATCAACTGGTAACAATGAAACACGCAGACAAATCTTACAACAATCGCAGAAGCTCACTAGAAAGAAAGGCAGAGACGAGACGACCAAGACTGAGCAAAGGAACGAAACGAATCAACACTGACAAGAGGAAAAGTGGGGTCTTTATAAACAAACTAATCAGAGTGTTTAGCCCAAATAATAAAGGACAGCTGGAGAGGAGGTGGAATCTAGAACAGCAAAGGATGGTGATAGGACAGATTGGGGAAGTAGGTGTGCCCTGCTTCTTCAAACTAACTAATCACCGTGCCTAACTACTCTGCTCTAATGTGTAGTCCTACCCATTTCTAATCACCCGTGCCTCAGCTAAACTATTCTCAGGTGCAGACAGTTAACAAGCACAGGAAGAAAGAAGCAGGAAGTACCCAACCAGAAAAAACAGGGGAAGAGATTGTGAATGGAAACAAGACAAGACACCACACTTGGGAAACACAAAAGGGAGCTCAGTACAAGGAAGACAAGAGACAAGCATTCATAAAACATGAACAGTCACACTAGAAAACATTAACTAAACACAATGAAACTAATAAATCTAAGCAAAAACATACAACATCAAACATAAAATCCTTAATTCACAACAGAGAGTGGCTTTGTTCTTGCAGCCTTTGATTAACATTGTTTTGTTAGATTGGCAGTAGAAGGACAATGGAGGTCAGTGATTAGTTTGATGAAAATATTAATGCCCGCTCAGTATGTCCGGATTGTGGAGGCCTGGAATTTGGACAGAGCGAGCATGGGTGATAAATTGCAGATTGACATAACGTCTGAGGAGAGAAATGACAGATTTTAAGTGGCATGATATGTTTGAAAGTGTTCCAGCCAGTTAGGTAGGCTGACAGAGTGCTTGGAGCATGGCTGCCGAGCATGGCTTCTTGAGAAGCATTATACAGGTTTTCGAGTTGTGGAGTTAGGTGAAGGTTGTGGCTGAAAACAGTGGAACTGGTGTGGGATGTATGTGCGAATCTGGAGCTAAGAGTCTGAATTTGTGGAATGAGAAATGAAATAATGAGTCGGCGATGCGGTTATGATAACCAGGAATGTAGGCTGCCCTGAGGATGAACTGATGTTGAGGTGAGATTAGGGTGATACTGCCCAGGAACTGCATGATTGTTGGAGAATGGATGGATCTTTATTTATGATATCTATAACCGAGGTGTTATCGGGATGGATGAGTATAGACTTTTTGGACCATTTGTGTCCCCAAAGAATGGCAGCTATGACTATGGGGTACAGCTCATGAAGCGCGGATGAAGGGGAGCGGGACTTAGTCAAGAGATTTGAACTCGGTGGTCATGTGGAAGTAAGCCATATACTTCTGTACTGAGTTCTAGCCTAAAATTTTATTGAACGTACCAGAGCGTGATGTCCGAACCTGGTCACGTGGGTTTGTTGACTACCGTGGATGGCAAAAAGCCACAACATGACAATTGATTTTATAGGTGAAGTAAAATTGTCTTCCACGTTTTGTCATAATGCCAGTCAGTTGCAGCGTTGCACAAACTGTTTCGTGAAGGGTTCAGGAATACGTTTCCCACGAATTCCTGATCGAGAACTGAAAAAATCTACTTGGATTGATGCAATTCGATGCAAAAACTGGATGCCGTCGACCCACTCGCGTGTTTGTACTATTCACTCTCTGTCGGGTCAGTCGCAAGTTGTTTTCCATCATTTCTACCGTGACATTTTGCTAAGTTTTCGCATTTTATTATTCGGTCGTGGCAAGGGAATGATCTTTTTTGTGTTGGGTAATTCAATAGGTTCCTTACTTTCCAATAGCGAGTATTTATGTGACAGTTCGGATATTAGTATTGGAAAGAATTCCGTTTTCAACCTTCATCAGTATCGACTAAGATCAGTACTTTTTCAGCTTGAATTTTGGGTACCCAGAGAAACATTCGAGTGTGTAAAAACGTCCATCGTACATCCAGTCAAGAAAATTTGGAGTTAAACGTCTATTGCAGCTGTAACGGCGGCAGCCTTGTTACTGATGACCCACCAGGTGGCTAGGGAATGCGCAGTATTAGCATTCGCGATAATATTAATCCTAAATTCTAAACCCCCTTATCACAAATAAAACCCCGCAAAATATGTTGGCGCCCCTTTTTAAAATCGTTCTGGTAAATGTACGAATGTGAATTACTTTCAATGATCAATGATGATCAACAAATGTTGAATTTCTGTTTGATGTAGGAAAATCAAGTGATGATCCAGCCGACCCAGACCCAAAGAGGGGTCGTTCCTCCAACCTTTCAGCTCGTAAGGATCCGGAGGCCTACACAGACCTTTTTTGTACTTTAGCTGAGTAATATCTTGCCTTCGCGGTATTGTCAAGGTTTTGTACATATTCAGAGACCGCCGAATCGGTTCCACAACTGCAGGATGCCATACTTCCCCTGTTTTGATGTATTGATTTACACTTGTTCTTGCCAACCACGCTAATGCGTATAGCTGAATATGAGGCTAAAAGTTTCATTCCGTTTCCCCTGTGAAGTTAATTTGGGTAAAAGCATCGTGCTGTATTACCGGTTAGTCTATGTCACCATCTCAGCAATGCCGTATTATTTTTTCCCAAATAAATTTTGTAACATACACAAAACACTGGCAGCGACGGCAAAAATACAAGAATCACTAAACACAGAGCCTTATAAATAGCTTACTGTTTCAGAATCATTTAATTGCCTTTTTCACCCGCTCAGAGAGTCCCGTTTTGGCCCAGGACCCAATCCCAGAAATACAGATTTTCCTCCTTCATCCATGGGTATCGCGCATAATTGCTGGTGTTGAAATGCCTCTCAAAAGCCTTGGTTTTTTGCATCAAATTAAGGTCTGGTGTAGGTTTTCCCATGCTGATCAACTCCAACTTCTCATTGAATATTAGTCTAGAAAACGTTCTTCATGAACTCGAAATGATATTCACAGCTATCACAAACCAACAACTCAGGTTAACTCGCTAGGTTGTTTACCGCCAATTTTTTTTTTTTTTAAATTTCGCTAGCTTGTGATTCGCCTGGGGGACAGCGGGCGATAACAAAGCCCTCCCATTCATAAGGGAAATATGATTGGACAATTTTACTGTCATTTGAAATTACTATTGCTCGGAGCCGAGCCCTCTCTAAATGCACAGTGGACCCGCAGCATTTCATTCCCAGCAGCTGAAGAGGGAGACAATTCAAAGTATTTAGGCTTATGAGACACAACTTATTTCGACCATGCATAAAGACGAGCAAGAACTATTAGCGAACGGTATACCTACATTCCAAGTTCGCTAGCTGTGTCATGGCAAGGTCGCTGAACACACATTACAAAGGTCTGCACATACTGATTCGGAAGCAAGTTTAGCTGGGAAATGTTCATTGATATTGGAAAGATACCCATGGCTAAAATGACAAGCTACAATATTAAATTGTTTTTTCATCTGTGTGCGACGTGCTTGTACCTACTCAATATAAGTAAGGCAATTGGCATGAATTTACAACGTAGCCTGCTGCCAGTAATCAAGCTACCGGACTGTTAAGTCGCAATATGAATGTCAATTCTAGTAACCAATCTAACTTTATAGTCAATGACAATGCAGAATTTTAAATCTGATAGGAAGTGTTGTGCAATATGCTTCTCGTGAAGATATCTTAGTCCAATTACTTGTGGCTAATTTGACGCCAGCGAAATGATCAATTTGCAATATCAGTATCTCTGAAGTATATAGCTACCTAGTTTCCGGGATTATTTTAAACTGTGCCAATTGCGCATGTTAAACAGAAGAGACGGCAAAGTGGAAGAAAAGATCGGGATCCATCGGACAGTTAAATAGATGTTTCCTAGAGCTATTTCTAATTCTAGCTGGTTATATTCACTCGCTCAAGCAAGATCTGCCATCGCTGATGGCTTTCGCTTGCTACTAGGCTCTACTTTGATGATTGCATCATCGTCTTCCGAACTTTGTTTAGTTCCCAGGAGGTGGACGAACCAGCCAAGCGTCTATGATTGGCTGTTCGCGCGCTACAGTACTGAGCCTAATGTACTATGCCTTTACAGGTAGGCTACTTGCGACAGCGGCGGCTATACGGGCCTGTCCTCAGATAATCGATAAAACTAGGTTGATCGGTACAGTCTGAAGCCATCCGTGTTGTTGCTGATACTGGTACTGGTGACCTATCTGTAACGTACCGGCAGCAATTTTTTGCGTATTGGCGGATTTTTCCAACGTACCGGCATGCGAGTTTTGCATTCGTGGTACGCTGAAATGGCCTGGCTAGAACTATGCTGTAGTAGCCGCCAAAACTAAGGAAGGAGCTAGAAACTGGTGAGCCTAATTGGGCTGAATGGCCTGTTCTCGCCACTCTTTATGTTATGACGGAAGTGTTGTCAAGTGCATATTTTCGTTTTGCATTTCTGATTCAGGGCAACTCTGTCATGGAGAGAGGGAACGGCTGCAGTTCTGTTAATAGATTTGACAGAAAGGATTTTGCTTGTGGGATAATGCAAATGGCATAATTGAGGTGGTCAAGGAGGGCAAAAAGCTGGCGTTTTGTGTAGTTTGCAAGCAGCAGAGTGATGCACGAGGATGAAGGGATGTGGGTAGGGATGAGGTAGGGAAGGGAAGAGGATGAAGGGATCTGGGTAGGGATGAGGTAAGGAAGGGATGAGGATGAATGGAAGAGGATGAAGGAATCTGTGTATCTTCTCAGATGGCAGAGATGCCAAAATGAGAGTCCAGGGTGATACTGAGGAACTCAATGGAAGTGCTGAGCCCTGAGGTTTCTCTTAAGAAAGAAGAGCACCAAGATCTGAGAAGGCTTTTGTGAGAGTAGTGAGCCCGAGACAAGGAGGTGAGGACGATGGAGTGTCTAAGAGAAAATCGATGACAAGATGGAGTATGTGGGGAAGTCTGTAGGTGTTGATTGGTGATATATTTTTATTCTTTATTTCGTTATAAATCTGTTCTCATATCAATACTTTCACTTTTTTTGCTGGCTGCCGGACATGGAGTTTTTTGCATTTCGCGTCCGACAGTCTTGATCGTGCAAGCAATATTTAATTCACAATGTCAATGATCATGGGATTGATTTGCTCACTGACTACAAGCACTATTTTATCTCTGGTGTGGAAATAAAGCGTAGATCTGTTCGATCCATCTGACTAATTTTCAAAAGAGAGACCGAATAAAGACTGTTGTCTATCTTCAACGGAAGAAAACAGACGAATAAAAAGACCAAGAAAAGTCTATAGCAATCAATTTGCATTTTGTGAAGGTCGAACACAAACATGGCCAAGTTTGTACGTCTAATAATTGCTGGAATACTCAAAAAATTAGAACTTTTATGACTTTTGGACACAGAGTATTTTAAGATCTCTGTCCGACAGTTGCTAAATTCGTCATAAATGCACAAAGTCCCGTGCCAATGTCGACTCACTTTATTGAGCTGAGCTTAAACAGAAACATTGATTGAAATTCTCAGTACTCGTCTTGAAGAACTGAGCCCTCTGATCAAAACATTCACATGTAATATCTAAAAGATTCAGTAGATTTTAAGAAATTAAAATCAATAATCGACTGTCGGACACGGAGTTATATTGAAACCATCCGACTGTCGGACACCTTTTCCTGTTGTTCATGAGCCTATTTAAGCTTTATAACTCAGGATTTGTGTCACAGAGATTTTTGAAAATTATTCCAGTGAAGCTAGACATTTGGAAATTCAATTACAGAATTGTTTAGGAATTAAATTTTGGAATTTACGGACGCCGGCGTCTATATCTGCGCAAAGGGGTTAAAACCCTGTCCGACTTTCGGACACGTAGATACTGCGTTTATCGTGAAGTTTGCATCAAGCTTTATTGCACATTCTGTTTGACATTTTTATATGGATAAATAAAAAATTTATAATCAATGTTTGATATCCAGTTATGTTTGTAGTGCATTCTATCTACGAAGGGTTTGTAAGTGAAATCACAAAGCAGAGCGCCACAGCCGTGCGTTTTCTATTTTCCTCCTTTGCCCGTACGGCGCTGAGGTTTCTGTTATTTCACTTCAGCTTTAAGGCGCCCACGACTGGCACACTGGTGAAAAAAAAATTTCTCCAACAGCAGGGTGGAGTAATCGAAATTCTTTGCAGTGAAACGTGACGGGCGCTTACATGGCTTACAGCTCCAAGCCATGCATCCTGGTACATTATGTACAGTGTACTAGTACGTCACAGTCCAACTCGTCAGCCTCTGGACAGTCTATTCTAAAGCTCACCGTAGCACACAAGGAACTTAGGAGTTTTCCTCAATTGTGCGGAATTGTGCTGGTGAGACACAACAACCATGTCAACCCACAAAGAAAATCACAACTTTTTTCCTGGATTTAAAGATCAGCCCCTGGTGAGGGTTTACATATGTGGAAGTATTCATGAGCCCGACAAAATGTGAAATTGATACCTATTCCTGTTTTATTGAGTTGTTGATGCGTTTCTTTTTGGTCCAATTAGTGGTTTGGAATGGTGTTGTTACATTATGCGTTGAAGGGGTTGTAACATTATGTGTTCCTAAAAATGTTACACTATGCGTCATATTGTTACATCATGCGTAGGATAGGCGATGCATAATGTAACAAAAACACATAGTGTAACACCTGTTACATTATGCGTCGTTGTTACATTACTAGTTGTAACAGGGCCCTTGGTGATGCTCGATGGGGCTGTTGTGCTGTGGTGGTAGCCATGATAGAGAAAGGTTGAGCAGACGTCGTGCTATTGGAGGCAGCTGAAGGAAGGGTAGAGGAAGGGATGATGGGATGGAAGGAGGTATGTGCACAGGGATTTGTGACGCCTGTGAACACAGGAATGAAAAGAAGGCTGAGATAATGTAAGAAAAGCCAGACACAGAGGGAGCAGGCACACGGGGGTGATACGACCTGTCCCCCGCTGGGGGGTGGAGGAGCTGATGGAGCCAGCTGTGGCCTTGCAGGCGGTGGAGGCTCTATGACGTCGTGGGAGACGGGCTTGCGGTGATTGCCTCTGGCCCATTAGCAGAGGTCAGTTGCTTTGGAATCTTTGTTGTGGGATGTTGGCGTGATGATGTTGTTGTGGTGCAGGAAATGTGGTGAAGAGCCGAAGCCACTGTATAGCAGGTGAATGGTTCTGGACGATGGAACGTTGCTCCACTTGAGATTGACGTGGAACAGGACTGAGATCGTTTTGCGGTCTTAAAATAGCGGATGAAATTAAGGTCCGTTCTTTCATTGCGTGTTAGAGACGAATAATGGCCCATCGTTAAGAACCAGGAAGTCGTGCTAGTTTGAGTAACTGAATAACTGAGCATGCAGGCTGCGAGCGATAGTCCGAATGCTAACACTGGAGAGTAGTTTAGTAGAAGCAATGGCTAGTGCAGTGATAGATCATGAGGCCATATGTATTCCTGGCTTTCTTGGAGATTTCTGGCTTCTAATTACCAAAAAATCCTTAATTGGCAAAACCATTGAACTAATATTACATTTTAGTTGCCCCCTTTCTCTCTCTCTCTCTCTCTCTCTCTCTCTCTTTTCCCTTCGGCAGAGTAATTGATGGATATATCAAGTGACTGGGCGCAATCTTCCGAAACAGGAATGGCCCGCCTTAATTGCGGACTGTTGCTTTAATGGTTTTCTGGTGGGCGTGGTAGTCAAAGACATCAGGCTTACGAGGATGTGGCAAACCAGGAAGTCTTGTTTGGTATTACTTCAGGCGAAACATTGCAAAAACAAGCCAAATAGCTCGGTCTTTTCTTCGTAAAAACCTTGGCAACCTCCTACAAAATACGCACAGCTTACTTGCTAGATTGGTTTAATTTGTGAAACCTCGGCTAATTAAATCACTTAATTCGGAGCGTGTTAGGTTCACTGGAGCAGGAGACGCTGACTGGAGGCGGTGAAGTTGTAACTTTGCCTGAGGGCGAAGCCCGGTGAGACGCGGCAAACAGCTGTTTTTTATCCGCCGTCTTGGAAGATGGTCTGTCTAATCTGCAACGAAGACAACATCTGAACTGAAGGGTTGGAGAATTTGTTGGAATACTTCCGTTCGGTTGAATGATCGAATTTGAGTCGGAATCGACGTTTGATGGTTGAGCTGGAGTTTGGACTCCGGAATCCGTGTTGCTTGGTAAGTAGAAACATCAGATAGCAGAAAAACTTTAACTTAGCAAGAAGCTGGCAAGAGAGAATACGGGTCCAGTAGAATGCTGGTTTGGAGAATGCAGGTCCGATAGAATGCTGATTTGGAGAAAGCGGGTCTGCTTAGAATGCTGGTTTGGAGAATGCTCATCACCTCGGTCGAGAGATCTGAGTCAAACGGAGAGGAAGGGGCTGAACTGGCATAAATAGGCTTGTCCAGTGATTGAAGGTGGAGTTGAGGCGTGGCCCTGCTCCCGAACCTAAGTTAACTTATTAACTTCATTTAGTAAAGTTAGAAGTTTTTGCAGTAATAATATTACCCAATTGTGCAAGTTAGTATGTTACTTATATTCTGGATTAGTATATTAGTGTGGGTTACTAGATAAACAAGACAAAACATAGTGTTGGTGGGGTTAGTACTTAATTAGTAATTAGTGTTGAAGGAAGTGTTATGTATGAGTGTTTAATGTAAAGCACTGTATATCATTTGTAAATGGAAATTTGTTGCATACTATTTGTGCTGCCTTACTGGTCAGCTATTTGTTTATTTTGGTTATCATTTAGCACCCTCTGGCGGTATGTTTGTAGAAAAACTTGATCTGATGCAATGGCACTTCTTTGTGACGAAATAGACTAGTGCTTTCTAGAAGCTTCTGGCATCTTCCTCCCTGGAGGGGGCGGGATTACCCAGGAATCCTGTGGATCTTTCCAGAAGGTTGCTAGTCTATATAAATACTGTGATTTTGGTCAGTAGGGGTGGAGTTTTTGTTTTGGCAACAGAGTTACATGGTGGCATTAGAGTGTTATTATAAGATTAAACAGTGGATTATTTGTAGAAGTTTGTTTTTAAATCAGTGAAGAATAAATTTGTTTAAGTTGTTATTGCTGGTTTTCTTTGTTGTGATTTTCAAGTCATTACAGAAGTTAAATGACAAATGAAGGAACTCGTGAAACACTGGAAAACTTTCGAAATCACCCGGAATGAGACAGCTCGCAGACAGGGGTGCGCACTGACAATGAACACAAAAACGCTAGACCTCACAGGGGAAAACAATGTGCATGATACGGCAGATGATACGGAATATAACAAGATGAATAGACTAATGAACTTAAAACCAGAATACACAGAAATCACAGATCATAACACTCTCCCTCTGTCCATTTCCTCTCTCTCTCTCTCTCTTTGCCAAGACACAGATTTCCAAAACACATTTCTCTGAAAAGTCAGAGGAGGTCATCAGTTCCCATTCACTCCAGCTGCCTTTAAGACCACAGAGGACGGCCATTACCGCGAAACTCATCTGACATCCAGAATATGCCTCATTTGTATGCATTAGTGCTGGGGGAAAAGTGATTATTTCAGTTACATGGGGATGGGATTTTTTCCATCTCCCAGCATTATGTCTATAACTGGATGAGATTGGCTCCAGCCATTTGAGATTGTAGTAATTATGCAGGATTTTTTTTCTTTTCTTTTAAGAGTTTTTTTCTTTTTTTACATTCCTGTTATACCTGCTTTTCCATTATACCTTGCCAGCCAGTGGGAGACAGACTGCCTCTGTGTTTCTGTATTCCTCCAAAGATTTTATTTTCATTGGGATTTTTGGTAACACTTTACTTGAAGGTATCGTCATAAGAGTGACATGACACAGTCATTAACGTGTCATAAACATTATGTCGATGTCACAAACGTTTATTATTGTTGTCATTAAGTGTCTTTTGGTTTTTGTAATGAGAAGTTGACATTGTTTGGGTTGTCTTGAGTCATAAACGTTTATGACATTGACATAATGTTTATGATATGTTCATGACCGTGTCATGTAATAGTTATGACAGTGTCATATCACTCTTGTGACAAAACCTTCAAGTAAAGTGTAACCAGATTTTTTTTTAAATCAGATTTGTTTTTTGTTTTCACTGTTTGTTGATGATTGTTTTAAACTTTAGTGTTTATTATTTGGTGGTTCAGGGCCAGGCCTGTTTTTTGCCCTTTAATTACTGTTACATGATGCCTTCCATAAAAAGCATGGTCTCAGTGCTCCCACACATTTAAGGAGGATGGTAGAGAGGGGTGAGGAGAGAGAAGTGTTAGTGAGAAGCCACTCACCCTTGGTTTACAGAAATATTGGGACAAACAGTTGCTTGTTGTGTCATAAGGAAGTGCTTTGGCAGACGAAGCCTATGGCTGCTTTCACACCATATGCTCAAAAGCGCATAGTTTGCGCAAGGTTGAGAGCAAGATCAAGCGCATTACGTCATGAGGAAGCAAGTTAAGCAGGGTTTACACAGGCACGATGCGTTACGAATATCATTTTCCCGTCATTCGTGGCACATTCGTGACATTCGTAACATGACTTAATGCATCTGAATAGGATTCTTAACAGCGCGTGTCGGTTCCTGACATTCGTGATATTCGTGGAGCATGTTTTTGGCTGCCAAAAAATCTTCCACGAATGTCACAAATCACCCTCGATTCGTGGAGTTCGCAACTGAGCGTGTCGTTTTGTGGTGATTAGTGGTGATTCGTAATAGAGCGTGACAGTATTCGTTGTGTATTCTTGCCATTCTTTGAGCCCATACTGTCACGCTTCGTTACGAATCGACACAAAAGCTGTCAAGAACTGAAACCTCTGCCCCGAATCATCAAATTCAATTCAAATTCGTGATCCTCGGTCACGAATTTAGATTCGTGGCATTCATGACTTGTCGTTGTTGGGCTCTAATTTCTTGGCGCAGCGCAGGGTGGCGCAGCATGGCGTAGCTTGACGCAGCCCACGCAGTGGTAATTTCGTTCGGCGCAGCCCGCGCAATGGTAATTTCGTGAGGTGCAACACCGTCGCAGCCTTTGGTAGAACGAACGTGCGCCGAGATGGGTGTGGCGGCGTAGTAGGGGAGGTGTCACATATTCATCAAGACGCAGTGACAGTTTCGTAGAAAAAGTCTTCGCTGCAGTTGCGCAGAAAGCTCGCCAGCTCCAACCTGGTTTACTTTCTGTGCAGTGGTAATTTGGCTGACAGGCGCACAGTGCGCACACGTCACCGAAACCTCACAGACAGGTTTCCAGAATGTAAGGCACATTTCAATGCAATAAATAATTACAGCAACCACTATTTAATATAACTATCTGAATCAGCACATAAATTATAGTATCTATATCGATTGTCCTGATGTCAGATCAAAGAGAGAGAGAGAGATGTGTACATATGGGCGCGTGAGTGCGTGTGTAGGCTATGTGGGTATGTGCCCTTCAGCTGCTTTCACACCGGACGCGAAACGATTATTTCGCACAACTGATTACATTCAAAGTCAATGCAAAGACGCGAATACACGCATGTAATCTGTCGTGCGAAAAATTTGTTTCGCGTCCAGTGTGCAAGCAGCTTAATACTATTATTGTCACTTAGGTTTTATCGTTTTTAGTGGGGGAAAGGAATACAGCCTGATTGCTATGATCTCGTACTGAGTTAAGATCACATATTGAAAATAAATGTGTAACGTATCTTGCATTGTTGTCCATGCAATGTTAATCCCAAAATTTTAAGCGGCAACAGGGTGTAATAGTAGGAACACGCTATCCATCGTTTCTCTTCCCAATGATGCAGGCAGAAAAAATTAATGAGCAACCGTCGTATTTAATTCCAACTTCATAAGTTTGAATGATCTGACGTAGTTTCGTAGTAATTCCATTCAAGTTCCCCAATGATAATAATTTGCGAATGCCCTAGCTAGCCAGCTAACTCATATTCGTAATGCTTAATATAGACGTAAGCGGTGCAGAAAACATGCCTGAAGCAGCAAAGTAAAATGCAACATTAACGCATCATGCAGATATAGGCCAGAGGCTTCTATATTCCAACACATTAAAGGCGAGGAGAGGAGCTCATTTGATTGGTGAAGATTTGACTCGGCTGTGTTATACCCAAACACGCCTTCTTTGCCACTTGCGCCGGCAGGAGGGACAGAGGCGGGACAGAGGAGTACTTGCGCTAGGCTGCACCCGGCACGAAATTGCAACATACGCCTGGACACACCCCGTTGGCGCGGCGCACCCCCCATTCGCGCGCCTGCGCGTCTGCGCCTGGTCTACGAATTTAGAGCCCGTTATGTGTAAACCCAGCATTAGCATGAAGGGATAACTTTAGCGAAATGTTGCTGAAGCTGATAAATTATGATAGGGTTTTTATTCTCACCGGATCGCCACCTCGTGTGTTTATTGGGTGAATATATTCAACGTTCCCCAGATTAATGTAGCAAACTTAAAATTTTTGCGGATGGCTGTTGTGTCGCTTTAAATTATTCGGCAATGCTGCTGTCTGGCTTCTTTGGAATCAGAATGTGAAATATGTAAATAACAGAAATTTTTTATTCAAACCGTATATCCTTATTGGCCATGCCAGTGTTTTTTTGCCCAAGTTCCTGTACATTTTAATTGTGGAGTTGTGTAACTCCAGATGCTCGGACACGCAGAATTAATTTTTCTTCTACTGTTGATTGTTGCTGGGACATTTCCGCAAATGTACTCCCGCAAATTCTGCAATGTCATTGGACGCGCTTTGGAGAGGTCAGCGCAATTCAAGGTCAAGGTTCAATGCAGTTGACCTTTGGACGCCAAACTTCTCGGAAAATCAAGCTGCTCCGCGTCGCTTTAAGTTGCGCCACTGCTCATCCGTGCAGTGTTGTGTCCTTCATTGAAAACAGTGGTCTTGCTCCGCGTGATGTTGCGATTGCGCATATGGTGTGAAAGCACCGTAAGGCAGCATAACCAAGGATTGGAATATAGTGCGTCAGCACCATTATGAGGGCATACTGAAAAGCCTCTACCCAACCGCAGCAAGTCGTGGAGGAGCAACATTGTCAACAGATCGGCAATGATATCGAGGAGCTCGGTGTGTGAGAGTTCAAGGAACTCTCTGGAAGCTTGCACGGTGGCATAGGACGTAATGGTATAAGTGGTTCTGCAGGTTGCAGCAGGAGTGCTGGCCAGCAAGTCTCCAGATGTCCAAGCAGTTCCTAATGGTCAAGTGAAGCTCCTGGAACTCACAGCAAGCTTGAACGAGGCCTGCAATGTCAAACCTGTGTGTTGCCGTCAGGAAGTCCTCAGGGGTTTTGTTGCTGTCACTCCACATCATATGTGAACAGAGAGAATGAACAGCATTCTTTGACACGCGTTTCGCGTGGTTTTGTGTTCTTCCCAGCGCAGCTCCTGATGCTGACTGCAACTGCTCAGGATAACTTTTGTGTTTTTTCTGTGCCAAGTGAAGAAATAAACAATATCTATAGCGGTGAATTGATATTGAAAATCGTCTGTGCAGATCCAAATATTTTGTTTGTAAATGCTAAGAAAAGTTGAGGCTTTTTAACAAATTGGTTACCTTTACATCGGCGAAATTTCTGTGAAGCGGCGACGAGAAATCGATTGATTTAATGCTGAATACACTCGGAAAAATGGAATGATTGAATGGGCGCATTGCTGGATTGCAATAGCCGCAGTACTTTTTCGGATTTCAAGTTCAACGCCGAGTAGTCTCACACCAGTTTGGAGGCCATCTTCAGGGTGGTAGAGAGGCTGTCGAGCTCGTCCCGCTAGCCGACCTCGTCTGTGGCTCCAGTTGGAGCTCTGCAGGTGGTCCGTGACCAACTGCAGCAACCGCGCAAGTGTTAAACTCTATAAAAATTGTTAATTACTGGTGAGTTGTCGTGCGGACTGTGCGGGGCTAAAGGTGGTATCTGCGTTGGAGGAATACTGCGAAGGGATCTGCAGCTGTCGGGCCATTCTTCGTGGAGCAGCGTGCAGTCGTTGAGTCGCTGTTGCAGGGGGTTGGTGATGCTTTTGCGGACTGCATTTGGTTTTTTTATTTTTCGCTTTTTAACCTTACTTTCCCTGTTAAGTTATAATGGCAGGGTATAAAGGTTGTACGGTTTTATTTCTCTCGATTGTATGTTATTTTGTGCTCTCAGCTCGACTTTTGGTCGTCAATATTGATGAAGTGTATTCAAGGGGAGACCTAAATTATATAGAAAATTTGCCATTGACCGTTTTTGTCAGCTGTAAATATCAACTTCTTTTGCCAGAATACAAGAAGTATTGTACGTGAATTAAGAGATTTTATGACATTTTTTAGTGATGGAGAGTTTGATGTGATAGGTGTCGCAGAAACATGGTTGAGATCGGACATATTAGACTCGGAAGCTATATCTAGGAGACAATATTCATAATTTTGCAGAGATAGAGACTTTAGTAAGTCACATAAGCTAATGGGCGGTGGCGTTTTTATTGCTGTCCGTAATAGTTACTTCACCCCACGGAGCAGGCTTGAAGTACTTTTTTTAGCGGCTCTGTGTGTTTGTTTGTTTGTTTGTTTGTTTGTCTGTTTGTGTTTCCGCATGTGCCAATGGGTGAAGTCTGCCATCTAGTGGCTGTGCGTGTTTTCCGCTCTTGCCAACGGGTGAAGTCTGCCCTCTGGTGGCTCTGAGTGTTTGTTTGTGTTTCCGCACTTGCCAACATATGCGTGAATGGGGTGAAGTCTGCCATTTCTGATTGCCTTGTTTGAAATGTAAAAGACACCGTGATCTTGAAACAAGTATTGAGATTGTCTGGGCAGAGATAAAATTTACCGAAAAGAGTTTGTTTGTCGCCTCAGTATATCTCCCCCCAGATTGTACCCCGGAATATATAAGTGAATTCGAACGGTCTCTTGAAATGCTTTCAGCCAGAATGGGGGTAAATGACACCATTTTAATTCTAGGGGATTTTAATCTGTCAGACGATGCTATTTGGTCTGGAAGAAATAGCCTAAAGGAGGCGGAAATCGACCATTTGAAAGGCGAGAAAGCAGACGCGCTTGTAAGTTTATTCTCTCTCTTTGAGCTGAAACAATTTCAGTACTTACCAACTTGAAACAACAATGTGCTTGACTTAGTTTTTAGTACAGTCGAAGAAATTGACATCGAGTACAGTGCTCAAGTGGCCAGATCTGATCATAAAGCAATCCGTGGTAGGTTTCACATTTGTGCTGAACGAACAAAAGACTTCATATGTGATCAGGCCGTATTCAACTTCAAGAAAGCCGATTTCACACACAGGCGGCACCTGTTGAGTCATATTCCGTTAAATACGTTACAATCTATTGAATGCGTGGATGAAGCATTCAGTTATTTTTATGACATAATTCTGAGCATTTTGAAAGCGTGTGTGCCGGTCGTTAGATTGAAGAGACGATTTTTTCCTGAATGGTATGACCAGGAATTAATAGCCCTTGTTAAAGAGAAAGAGCGGAGTCATAGGCAATATAAGCGTTGTGGTGCAAATAGAAACTCCGTAGAGTACACAAGGTTTGCTGAACTTAGAACTGAGTTAAAGAAATTACAAAAGGTAAAGTATGCAGACTATTGTGATACGGCCGAATGTTTGATAAACGAAAACCCTATACGATTTTGGTCTTATGTAAAGAGCAGGCGGAAGGAAGGAAGTGTACCTTTATGTGTTACTGATGATGTTACAGTGGCTGATTCTCCATCAGACATTGCTGATATGTTAAATAGATTTTTTAAATTGGTGTTTAATTTTTCAAATGAGACTCCTCCAGATATTGACCCTTTTATGGATGACATCTTATCGTGTGCATCTATAACAGATGATGATATTCTCAGTGTTTTAAAGAGTGTCAACATTCACAAGGCTTGTGGTTATGATAATATCCCAAATATTGTCTTGAAGGAGTGTGCTGAAGAATTGTGTCTACCCCTGTTAATTCTCTTCAAAAAGTCACTTGAGTCTGGGCATCATCCTGCTGCTTTTAAGAAAGCTTATGTTATCCCCGTTTTTAAGTCTGGTGAGAGGACTAATGTGAAGAATTTTTGGCCCATGTCACTTTTACCTGTTTTTAGCAAGGTATTTGAGAAAGTAGTTTATAATAAGCTATATCCATATTTGTCCTCTTTTATCTGCCCTGAGCAACATGGTTACATTTTGAAGAGAAGTACAACAACTAATCTGACTCTTTTTATTGACTGGATCAGTTCATGTATTAATAATCGCAGCCAGGTAGATGCCATACATACCGATTTTACCAAAGCTTTTGACAGTGTTTTGCATCAACATCTGATCTGTAAATTGAAAGCTTATGGAAATTCTGGACATCTGTTAAAGTGGTGTTCTTATTTGTCTCAACGTAAACAGGGAGCAGTTATAAATGGAGAAATGTCTGAATGGACCGATGTATTATCAGGTGTTCCTCAGGGGTCCCTTTTGGGGCCATTTATGTTTATTATCTTTATCAATGATCTTCCATCTGTACTGAGCAGCTCAAATTGTTTTTAATATGCCAATGATAGCAAATGTGGCAGAGAGATAATATCTGAAAATGATTGTAATTTATTACAGAAAGACATTGATAATGTTGTTGAGTGGTGCAAACTCTGGAAGTTGAATCTGAGTATTTTAAAATGTTACATTAACTCTTTTACCAATAAGAAGAATTATGTCCTGCTCAGTTATACTGTAATAGACCAAGCTCTTGGGAGAGTTTCTAGTGTCAAAGATTTAGGTGTTTTGCTGTCTTCAAATCTGTTTTAAGTCTCATATTTCATATATCTGTAACAAATCAATGCTTCTGCTTGGATTTTTAAAATGCACCTAGATCTGCAGCATGCATGAAATCCTTGTATGCCTCTTATATTTAGAGTAGCCTTGAATATTGCTCAGTTATTTGGAACCCTTGGCATTCTACACTTATTAACAAGTTAGAGAGCGTCCAACAAACGTTTATTAAATTTTTATGTTTTAAAACAACGTGTATACTCCAGGGAATCGTATGTACAACTCTGTGAGTTTTTTAATCTGCCAACTCTTATAGCTCGAAAAAAGTACCTGGATATCATGTTTTTGTATAAGTCAGTTCATAGTCTGCACAACTGTTCTAATATTACTTCTCAAATGTGTTTTAATGCCCCAAAACGGGTCTTGAGGTCCATGCCTACTTTTAATCCCCCTGTATCCAGAATGAAAGTAAGAAAATTCAGTCCTTTTATCCAAATTCAGAGCTATTTTAATAGTCTAAGTAGATATGCTCCAGAGCTTGATATTTTTATGCATAGCATGAAAACATTTAAATTTGTAGTCCGTAAGGTGATTTTTAGCAGGTCTCCTGGCTGATTTCTCTTTGTATTGATTTTGTGTTAAGTGTACGTGTATGTTATTGTTGTTGTCGACCCACTAGTGTGGGCACTTTGTGCCTGTTTGGAGTCAAATAAATAAATAAATAAACAAGCATTCAGAGAGTTCATAGTCTCGCCCAACAGCCCGAAATTTATGTCATGCTGTGAGGTCAGTCCAAGGTGTTTACATGTGAAAGATGATTGAAATCAGTCAAGTGGTTGTAGAGATACCTGCCCGGAAACACACATACACACAGACAGACAGACAGACTCACAAGGTGATTACAATAGTCTCACAAACCCCTTCGGGGGCTCGACTAATAAAGACCACCAAAGATTGTATTATGGCTACTTGACCACCACGCTCCACGCTTAGCTATAGGCTCGGCTAAGGAGGTAGGTTTGAGTGTAGACTTGAAGACCTAGAGAGAGTCTGCCTCCCTTACATAAAGGGGCGTGATACCAAAAGGCTCTTACCCCAACTGTTATTTTATTTACTCCTGGAGTGAAAGAAAGCCTGTACTTTGTGAACGAAGAAATCTTTGGGGACACTAGGGATTGATTAGATCTTTAAAGGGGACCTATTATGCTACATTTCCAAGTTTATATTTTTATCTTGGACTCCCCTAGAGTACTCCTGATCATTCAAAGTCCAAAAAAGGGTCCTTATTGAGCTCATACTGCCATCCTCAAAAAAACCCATTTGTCGTCCATTGCAGTCTCTGCCTGAAACGCCTCGTTTTGGCAGCTCTTCTGCTATGGCCCCCCCTCCCCGTGTGCCCACTTTCTTCCGATTGGCCAGCTCTGTGGAGGGTGGAGCTGGGCGGGACTCGGCAGAATGCAGTTTTCCAGGTCCACCTCCCTAGTGTGAAACATGAGATGCGTCTGCCATCTGAGCTAAGGCATCGGCGGGGAAATTCCGCAAACAAATGCTGTACATGTGTATAGATCTAATGAAATGAACTTGTTCTAATAAACGCAGTGCGAAAGTCTGGAAGCTCAAGCTCGAATTTTCTATCTGCCTACAGCTTCTATTGTGAGTACACCGGTATTTCCACTCTATAGCTGGGATTTAGGGAAAGCTAGAATGCACCCCATATAGACTGTGTAGAACGGGTCGTCATACCCAACTGTAGACCAGAGACTGTAGAAATCTGGTGGGTCTGAGTTTAGAGGGAAACATGGACAGTGAGGAGCAGCAAAAAGTGGACCAACAACTCATGGACTGCTTAGGTGTGTATTAGAAGGACCTGCTGGTTCGTGTGCATAACTGTGGTGTGTTGTTAGCGTGGAGTAACGAACAGCTTCTGCGCTGGTATATGACGGAGGGGCGAAAGCTCCAGGCTAAACAGCCTTTTCAGAAATTGCCCGTGGTAATGGTTTACTTATTACGTCGGAATGACCAGCGTTTGCTTGCGGAAAATGGGTGGGATAAGCCGCTTTGACACCGGACGTGAAACAAATTTTTCGCGCGACAGATTACATTCAAAGTCAATGCATTGTCTTTGACTTATTGACTTTGAATGTAATCTGTTGCGCGAAAAATTAATTTCGCGTCCGGTGTGAAGCAATTTAACGCACCCATAACGCGTGTATTCGCGTCTTTGCATTGACTTTGAATGTAATCTGTCAGTTGCTTATGTGGAGCTAGCGAATCAATCACTTCTACAGGAAAGAATTTCCTATTCAATCTCCGCCTTTTTCGGCTTTTTATTAGCCAGAACAATTTCTGAAAGGGGATGAAATTATGCCACGGCAGTGCAGAGGAATCGTTTGCTATACCAGACACGTTAGAGCTTGTGCGTTTCGCGATTGCTTTCACGGTAGCATCAGAGAGCTAGCCTAGATATTAGTGAAGTATTCGGTTGATCCAGGTCATGGATAAGTGAAGCGATCACAAGCAGCCGTAAACAAATCCAAACATGTATCCCAAGCTCTGCAAAACCTACGTCTGGTCTAAGTGCAGCCTTTTCAGCCTAACTCTGCAGACACATACAGAACCTCTCTGGTTGGCTTCAAGTGGAGTGGCTACAATCGGGCAATGTCATGATGAAACTGCCACATTGATGCTGACCGAAGTAACTCAAGCATACAAATTTAAATTACTGCATATAAGTTAACCAGGAGCATTTTTAAGTAGCACGACACGCAAACTAACATGCAGTAGCCGGTAACCAAGCGGTCATAACAACCACAGAGACAAACCCTTGCAATACAGGTTTGACAGACAGCAAATTCCATTACTGTGGACAGTTGTACCTAGCATCCAAATTACAAACAATTATAAAAAGTTAGCTTCAAATGAGGTTTATGTTCACACACCTTCTGTTGAATTTCCCCTGATATTACTCTTGCATATTTAGGACACAAACATTTGCAACAGTAACTTGGCTACATTAGCCGCAGTGCTATAGCCACAATCAACAGGCTATCATGTTAGGTAGGCTTATGCCGTAAAAGCAACTTACAGCTTCCGCTTCTGTGAGTCACGGACAGTCGCGAACGATACAGGCTTTATCTTCAAATATTTTACAAGGCCTGCGTTTGACGCCAGTTGTTAGTGCTAACTATCGTTTGCGGTCCTGCTAGCCACCCATAACACGTGAGCTTCACTTAGATTATTTGCTGTTATGTTATTTACAGCTTGTGCCTCCGAGTGCTTGATTGATGCAACTGCTTCAGGTTTGAGAACCAGCTGAAACGCTTATCCAGCGTCAAATTATCCTCTATTGACAAAGTTGTCTTTGGTGAAATGCTGCGCACAAACAGCTAACGTTCCCTTTGGCCATGGCTGTTTACTGCCAGCAAACAAAAAAGCTACCCACTGATTTCGGGTGGCATCGTCTTTTGGAAGAGAAATAGGTGCTTTTCTTTGCGTCCAAAAATAAACGGACAAGCAGCTTTGGGAGAGATACTGAAAAAACTGCACCTCAAATGATCTGTGGTTCTTCTTTTGTATTCCCAAAAGTGTAGACGCTACGAAGGCATAGCATGATCCATGGTTGTTTGTGCCTGCTTGAATAGTTTCCAGTGTGGGCACGTCCAGGGCAGTGATTGGCTCTGGCTAGGTCTGTATTAATTGGACGGCACAACCTGACGTCAGGTTTTGCCCAGATCTCGTGAAGATCTCGGGACGAGCTGTTCAGAGAGGAAATCACGTTCAAGAAATCACGTTCTTGGATTACGGCAAAACCCCTGTATCTTATGTTCAGAAACTTTTCAGAGGTTGAGTATGGACATCCAACATTAAAGGGGACCTATTTTGCTATTTTTCCAAGTTTATATTTTGGTGTTTGACTCTCCTAGAGTACTCCTGATCGCGCAAAGTAAAAAAAGGGTATTTATTTCGCTCATACTGCCATCCTCAAAAAACTGCATTTGTAGTACATTGTAGTCTCTGCCTGAAACGCCTCATTGGGGTGGCTCTTCCGCTATGGCCCCCACTCCCCGTGTACCCATTTTCTTCTGACTGGCCAGCTCTGTGGAGGGCGGAGTTGGGCGGGACGAGGCTGCAGAACACAGTTTTCCGTGTCCGGCTCCCCAGAGTGAAGCCTGAGACACGTCTGCAATCTGATAAGGAAGCGGCGGGCTAATTCCGCAATCTAACATTATACTTGAATATAGATCTAATGACATGATCTTGTTCTAACAAACGCAGCGGCGAAAGTGGAGGACGCGCAGTCACGAATATCTGTCAGCGCAAGCTCAAATTTGCTATCGGCTACAGTTTGCTACGGCAACAGTTGGTGAGTACCGCGGTTTTTTCTACTCCTAGCTAGGATGCAGGGGAAGCTAGAATCCACCCCATATAGACATATTTGTAGTTAACGGGTCGAAATGCCCAAGTGTAGACCGGAGACCGTAGAAATCCGGTGGGTCTGAGTTTAGAGGGAAACATGGACAGTGAGGAGCAGCTAAAAGTGGACCAACAGCTTATGGACTGCTTCGGTGTGTATTAGGACCTGCTGGGTCGTGTGCATAGCTGTGGTGTGTCGTTAGCGTGGAGCAACGAACAGCTTCTGCGCTGGTATATGACGGAGGGGCGAAAGCTCCAGGCTAAACGGCCTTTCCGGAAATTGCCCGTGGTAATGGTTTACTTATTGCGTCTCGGAATGACAAGCGCTTCCTCGCGGAGAATGGGCGCGTTATGGATTGTCTTGCGAGAGCAAGCTAGAGCTCGGTTATGTTATGAGCATAATACAGGTTTTACAGACCGTAAGTTCCGTCTCGTGAACCGTTGCTTATGTAGAGCTAGCGAATCGATCACTTTTACAGGAAATAATTTAATATTCAGTCGCCGATTTAATATTCAATCGACAGCAATGCAGAGAAATCGTTTGTGATACCATACACGTTGTAGCCTGTGCTTTTCCCTATTGCTTTCACCGGTAGCATCAGAGAGCTTGCTCAGACATTGGGGATGTATCAGGCTGACCCGGTCATGGATAAGTAAAGCGATCGTTTCACAAGCACCCAAAAACTCACCCCAAGCTTTGCAAAACCTCGCCTGGTCTAACTGCAGCCCAACTCGGCAGACACATACAGCACCTCTCCGGTTAGCTTCAACTGTAGTGGCTACAATCAGGCAACGTTATGATGAAACTGTCACATTGATGCTTACCGAAGAAACACACGCATACCGATCAGAATCGCTGCATATAAGTTAACCAGGAGCGTTTTTAATGAGCAGAGCAGGGGAACTAACATGCAGTAGCTGATAAGTGGTCATGACTTTGAATGTAATCTGTCGCGCGAAAAATTTGTTTCGCGTCCGGTGTGAAAGCGGCTTGACATGCCCGTATTCGCGCCTTTGCATTGACTTTGAATGTAATCTGTCGCGCGAAAAATTCGATTCGTGTCCGATGTGAAAGCAGCTTTATGGATAGTACGCGACAGCTAGAGAGCTCGGTTATGTTATGAACATAATACAGTCGAGCTCGGGTATGTTATGAACATAATACAGGTTTTGCAAACCGTACATTCTGTTAGCGCGGACAAGTTGCTTATGTGGAGCTAGCGAATCGATCACTTCTACAGGAAAGAATGACCTTTTTAATTTCTGCCTTTTTCGGCTTTTTATTCGCCACAACAATTTCTAAAGGGGGATGAAATTATGTCAAGGTAGTGCAGAGAAATCATTTGTAAACCGGTAGAGCTTCTGCGTTTCGCATTGCTTTCATGGTAGCACCAGAGAGCTTGCTCAGACATTTGTGAAGTAACGTTATCCTGCTGATCATGGTCATGGATAAGTGAAGCGATCACTAACTGTAGAGGCTACAATCGGGCAACGTTATGATGAAACTGCCACATTGATGTTTACCGAAGTAACACAAGCATACTGATCAGAATTTCTGCATATAAGTTAACCAGGAGCATTTTTAATTAGCACTACACGCAAACTAACATGCAGTAGCTGGTAACCGAGCGGTCATAACCACAGAGACAAACCCTTGCAATACAGGTTTTACAGACAGCAAGTTCTGTTACTGTGAACAGTTGTACCAAGCATCCAAATTACAGACAAGTATTAAAAGTTAGCTTCAAATGAGGTTTATGTTCACACACCTTCTGCAGAATTTCCCCTGATATCACTCTTGCATATTTAGGACACAAACATTAGCAACAGTAACTTGGCTACGTTAGCCGCTGTGCTACAGCACAATCAACTGGCTATCACGTCAGGTTGGCTTATGCAGTAAAAGCAACTTACAGCTTCTGTGTCTGTGAGTCATGGACAGTCACGACCGATACAGGCTTTATCTTAAGATATTTTACCAAGCCTGCGTTTGAGGCCAGTTGTTAGTGCTAACTATCACTAGCGGTCCTGCTGGCCACCCGTAACACGTTAGCTTCACTTACATTATTTGCTGTTATATCGTTACTTACAGCGTGTGGCTCTGAGCGCTTGATCGATGCAACTGCTTCAGGTTTGAGAAGCAGCTGAAACGCTTATCCAGCGTCAAATTATCCTCTATTGACAAAGTTGTCTTTGGTGAAATGTTGAGCACAAACAGCTAACGTTCCTTTGGCCATGGCTTTTTGCTGCCAGCAAACAAAAAAAGCTTCCCACTGATTTCTGGTGGCATCGTCTTTTGGAAGAAAAATCGTTGTTTTTCTTTGCGTCCAAAAGTAAACGGACAAGCAGCTTTGGGAGAGATACTGACAAAATTGCACCTCAAATGATCTGCGGTTCTTCTTTTGTATTTCCAAAAGTGAAGATGCTACTAAGGCATAGTATGATCTGCCGTTGTTAGTGCCTGCAAGAATATTTTCCGGTGTGGGCAGGTCCAGCGCCATGATTGGCTCTGGCTAGGTCTGTACTAATTGGATGGCACAACCTGACGTCAGGTTTTACGCAGATCTCGTGAAGATCTCGGGAGGAGCTGTTCAGAGAGGAAATCGCTCACGAAATCACATTCTTGGATTACGGCAAAACCCCTGTATCTTATGTTTAGAAACTTTTCAGAGGTTGAGCATGGACAACCAACATTGTAACATTACTAATCTGTATTAAAAGAAGGATCAGCATAATAGGTCCCCTTTAAAACATTACTTATATGTATTAAAAGAAGGATCAGCATAATAGGTCCCCTTTAAGATACTGTATGTTGGTGTTAAGCTATTACCAACCTTATAATTTCACTGCAGCTGTCATGGTTTGTGAGGTGTGCGTGTTGTTTGGACTTTTCTTTGCGGCTCTCGTCCCTGGACGATATTGAATTCCTGGGCCATCAAATTCTTTACCCAGCTGGTTGATTGAGCTGGGGCGGCGCTTTCCCAGAATCTATATTAGTAGGAAGTTCAGCACGCCTCCTTCGCTAGAGTGTCTGTGTTTAGCTTCCCACTATAGCCAAAGATATCTGTAGTCAGGTTTTGTATGATTTTCTATCTTCTAATTGTTGCAGTTTCTTCTCCCTTTTTCTATCTCGCTTTGCTTCCGTGGTTTGGACTATTTTATGTCCTTTGGAGGTGCGAATACTTGCATTTGGTCTATATTATTCTCTGTGTTTGTACTGTGTTCGTGCTACTCTCTCTCACTCTGTCGTTGCGCTTGGCCTCCGTATACTACCGGCCATTACAGAACACTCTAGCCAGCATGGAGTCATCAGCAACGGCTGCGTTAGAGAAAGTTGTGGCTAACCAACAAGCTGCTCAAAAAATGTATAGATTTGCTTCATCACTTGTCAATTTAGCCACTTAAAAGACAACCGCCTGGTTTGCCAGTGCTCACCCAACTGTGAACTTCCCTCGGTACACGTGGTAGATGTAAACATTCCGCCGGGAACAGTGGCTTGCAGTTTGATGAAAATATTTTCGCCAAAGATTCTATAATGTTGCAAATCAGTCCTAAACGACAGATGCAATCTGCTTTCATCAAGGAAGTCCATGAGAAGCGATCGCAGGTGAGTTTAGTGTATTATGCTGGTGCGTTCACTTCTCATGCTACAAAGCAGATGGATTGAAGCAAAGTCAGAAATAATGTAAATGTTTTAACAATCATTGACTTGTCCTTCGGATACACACACAGATTTCACGTAAAAAGCAATCAGGCGTGGGAAAATGTGAGCAAAAGTAAACAGCATGTCCGAATGTTGAGGAAGTACTGTGCCGTCACCAGTTTTCCTGCTGAATTCTTTTTTCGTGTGCCATGCGGAATTTGACATTTCATACACTTTAGCATTTTTGTTGGCTTTTACCTCATTTTCACGCGGTATTTCTTCACAAATGCTAGAAAAACACTGTTGCTAATTAAACCAACTCTAGAATCGGCGAGAGTAACGCATCATTTACTGTAACACAAAATCCGTGTAGACACGAAAACTGAACAGTCAACCATACTTGATTATTTTTATTTGCTGATGACTATCAGTAATATTCATAATATAATTAACATCATAGAAACTATAAAAGACTCTTTGCATTCCTGGGGAGAGTTCTGTTTTTTATTGATATAATTAATTAATTAATTAATTAATTAATTAATTAATATTAATATTGTCATAATATTATTATCATCAAAAATGATTATAATAATACAAAAGTAACACCAATAATAATAAAAACAAAATCATACATCTATAATAATACATACATAATAATCAAATTGTTCACGTTTTGTGATTCATCATATCAGCATGCCGTTCAAAGCAGTAAGATTTGGGTTTCACTTATTCTTCTTAGTCAGTAGGGCGGCACAGATGGTCGGCGTCCCAGCAAGAAGGTTGTGGGTTTGAATCCACCCGCGGCCTTTCTGGGTGGAGTTTGCATGTTCACCCCGTGTCCGCGTGGGTTTTCTCTAGGTGCTCCGGTTTGCTCCCACAGTCCAAAGACATGCATATCAGGCGAACAGTAGACTCTAAATTGCCCAAAAGTATGGGTGAGCGTATGGTGTGTGCCACCTGTCCAGGGTATATTCCTTCCTCTCGCCCAAAAGATATGCTGGGATAGGAATACGCAGTAGAAAATGAATCGCTCTCAGAATTGTTAAGAAGTGATGTTTGTATGCTTGGTTTTAGTTGGTTTTAGTCCATTCTAGCATATTTCTAGTGTATTTATTGTATTTATATATTTATTCTTAGTTACATGTTTCATGTTTAGAGAATGAATGCTTGCAGTCTCATGTCTTACTTTCCTCTTGTTTCTTTGTGTGGTGTCTTTAAAAGATTCTCACTCTTTCTTTTCCATTTCGGTTTGGTAATTCCTCTTCCTTCTCTCTTGCTGTTCTGATTGGACTATCCACACTTAGAGCAGTTCAGTTAGGCACGGGTGATTAGTTAGTTCAAAGTTAGGATCCCACCTACTTCCTCTCTCTCTCCTATCACCGTCCTTGCTTTTCTAGATCCGCCTCTCCTCTCACCTGTTCTGAGTTTAGCTGGGCCTCCACTTAATTTGTTTGTGTATAAAAGACCCACTTTCCTGCTGCTTCTTGTCGACTCGTTTCTTCCGCCTAAGCTCGCTTTGGTCAAGTCTCGTTTCTGCATCTTTTCTCTCGATTTCTGCAAGTTTGTATTTCGTGATTTCTCCGTGAGTCTTGTTTACGTTGTTGTTTGCGTTGTGTGATTGAGATAGTGATTGTGAGTACCACGTTTACCCTTTATTCCCATTGTACCAACTTTGTTAGAGATTTCCTTTGTGCTACCCTTATCCAACTCCCCTTTTCCTTCCCCATCCAATCCCTTTAGTATTTCCCTGTGTTACTGTCTTTGTGCGGATGACATCCTGGTTTATAGATCTTTCTGCTTGTCCCTTGATTTACGATTCTGCCTTGCCTAAACCATTCCTGTTGCCTGGCTTTGATTTCTGTTCTGTATGACCATGAGCTCACCTAATCAACGCCCTGCCATTGCTGAACTGCATTTGGAGTCTCAAGCCTCTCCTTTCAAGAATACAACATTGAAACCCAATTAAAATACTTAGACAAAATTATGATTAAAAAAACCAAATAACAATAATATAAGACAAAGTTGGCTATAAAAAAAACAAACACTGTGAATATGCAAATGATCTTTGCAATACAACCTACAAGTATATTATGCACTGGTGTGTGATGGAAGCGCATCATAAATATGATCAATTCAAATTGTTCAAGTTTTATTATTAATGCAATTAATATGCATATCTATCAGTTAACAAAATTCAAACCCAATAACAATAATTAGGAAAAAAAAGGTAAAATGTCATATAGTAATAACAATATAAGACAAAGTAGGCTCAAATAAACTAGCATTTTGTATTTACAAGATATTATAAAGGCAATAGCAATGAGCAAAAAGATGAAGGATGCAGTTCAGTAATTCATACTGAGAGAGCAGTGCATGTCTTATTGGTCAAATGTCAGCATACAGATAGTATGGGGGTAGAAGCTGTGGCTTTGGTAATTGGTCTTTGCTGCAGTGTTCACATAGCCTGGCTTCCGTCTGGACAGCTTCTTCAAGAAGAGGCCATGGTTTGGGTGACTGGGGTCCTCACCTCATATTGTAAAAGTCCATCAGGTTATGCAATACAGCACCAATAACTCACTGGGCTGACTGCACCACCCTTTGAACCCTGTGCCTCCCAATTACTACAGCTGCTTTACAAGGTGGTGATGCTGCCAGTCAGGAAATTACTATTACCAATAAAAAATACTAATAATAATAATAATAATCATACATCTTTTAGCAATTTCTGTTCTACTATATTGATAAAAGCAACAGAATGATCATAAATGTCTGACATGTATCGTCCAGCACAACAAGTTGGACTTAGGTGAATAATAGTTGTATTACAATCATATGCTATGAATAATAACATGTCAACAACGATGATATAGCATCAATAGCCATGTAAAAACGGTATATAGATTAAAAAATATATATATACCTGAACCATTACCAACAACAATACAGAAGATCATCATCATCCAAATAACTTTTATTATACTACATACCAATGATGTAGCTTTACAACTAAATTATACCTTACCATACATATGCCCTGGTCACTTTGACCATGCAATGGACGGTCATCATAGTTCACCGTACTTGCCAATCAGTAAAGAAGACACTTTGCACCTTATCATACAGCACAGCACAGGACAAAGCGAAAATAAACATCACATTATACAGAGAATTGTGCTATCACATGCAAACTTAGAGTTTCTAAAACTCTCATTCTAGTTTAATTATGCCTCCACTCTACCTCCCTTGTTTCAGAGCAGCGTAATTGCACTGGGAGAAGCTGCTGACGTCATTTCACGGCTGCTGTGGCATTGCTGTCGGGCTTTCCACTGTTGCGCAGTGTGGATGTGTGTTTGTCCCTGAGCCAGTAGTAGAGTTTCGGTGAAAGCTTTTCATAGTCCCAGGAGGACCCGCCTGTGTTTACAACACTCTTCTTCTACAGTGGTTCTCAAACTTGGTCCTGGGGAGACCCTTGTTTATAGCTGGCTTTCATTCCAAAAACAATTGCAATTCTAGAATTCAAACACACCCCTCATGTTTTCTTGATTGGGTGCTTTTTCATGGGTAGATGAGTTATTTACTTTAATTGTTCACGGTCTGTCAGACCTGGCTTTTCAATGCTGCAAAGATTACCATGTTCATATTGTGCTTGTTTCGCTGACAGTGACATTGAAAGATGTTACAAATAGAAGACTGGAGTTAATAGGCCATCTCAACTGAAAAGCATTTTGTTGTTGAATATTTCATTTCATTTGTGAATTTTATTTTCCCTTAAACTCCAACACCGCACAGTTTTGCCTCATTATAATTCCTTTCTCATTGAATTCAGTCATGATGAGACGTGGAACCAAATGCAAAGGCGTAGTACAATCCAATTGTAGGATTTATTGATAGTAATATGGTACGACAGAGAGACGGAGCCGAGAGCAGAATGGCACAGTTCAGTTCAGATGTAACTGTCAGGGTGTGGGAGCATATCCTGCGCTCGGCCAGTGGCCTTCTGGGACAGCTGCCAGAAGGAGTGCACACTTTGCTGGAGTCAAACTGTTAGATGGCAGGACAGAGGAGCTTAGCAGGACTGCAGTCCCAATCCTGATGACTGTAGAAGGCTTTGGAAGTTGTTCCTAATAATTTGGGCAGCAGAGTAGAATGGGAATAGATTAACAGGAATGTGGTCCTAATCCTGAAGACTGAGAGCGAGGCTGAGGAACTTGCTCTATTTAACTGAATTTGAAAGAGAACTTCTGCAAATTACGGTCATTGAAGGTTTGAATTATTTCTGCAGATGAAAGAGCTTTACTAGCAAATACTGACTGGTTGCTAAAGGGCATATTGCAGTGACTATCCTGCAACTTGCAAACTCAAAGTGTGGGCTATTAATTCGTCAACACAGATGTGGGGAAGGGTAACACGGAAAGGAAACAGCCGGTGAGGGAAGCGCGCAAGACATCGAAAGAGATAATGTTTCCGGACACGTAATCTGCTGGATGGGAACAGACACAAGAGGCATTCACACAAGGTTTGTGACTGAATTCTTCACTATCTCTCAGATTGATAGGTTTGATTTCCATTCTTTCCCCGATTAGGAGCTTATTGATCAACCACAATATTTAATCAGTCATAGAGAAGTTACCTCTTTTCATGCAATCTTATTAAAATTAAAATGCACTCGGTTTTTTTTTTTTATTTTCTTATTTCTTCATCCTTTATTTAACCAAGGAAGCCCCAAAGAGATCGAAATCTCTTTTTCAAGGGAACCCTGAGGGTTGAGGTGGAGAGGGAGAGACAAATTGAATAGCCAATTAGATCAGGGGATGATAAGGTGGCAGGTTGAAAGAATCAGGTTGGGAATAATTGTACAATATTAGACCTTTAAGCAATGAGCAGTGTTTCACAGCATGCATGGCTATATCTGACAAAATATTTTCTATAAGTGAAGTAATCCCACATTATTAGGTCCTAGGTTGGAATAATTATCGGCTTGTTAAACATCTGGGATTGCTGTTGCAATTAGGATGATAGGAGAGAGTTTCAGAACCACTGCTAGAATGGATGTGTTGAAAAATAACACAAAAAATGTGTTGTCACATGTTTAACACATTTTGTGTTGATTTCAACACAAAATATGTAAAGAAGCAAAACAAATTTAACACACTTAAAATGTTGGACAATTTAACACAATCTGTGTTATTTTAAAGTGGGAAGGGAGGCACATTTTCTGCATTGTTTGCCATTCGCGCCACTCAGAGACATAGGAGACAGAGATGGAGGCTGCATCGCCTGGTGTGTTCCCAGACCCTTCAGTAAGTATCCATTACTAGTTTACTTCATGTATTTTACCAACCATAAAGTGTCAGGGTAGATTCGAATGCATATAATCCACCAACTAAATCTTATCTTGAAGATAATTCATGTTAAGTTTTGTTCAGCAGGGCTGCTTGTGAGCTAGCTACCACGCGGTGGACCTCCATTGTGGTTTAGAAGTTCATTTCTGCCTTATTACCTAAATTACACCACCTTAAATTCAATTTGGGACAGTATAAGCAGTAACTCTTTTAAACTCGGCATGAAACCTGATGAAGGTTAACTATCAACGTTAGGTAACTAGCTAACTACATTAGCTAGTCAATTCGCAGCGATTCCGCCATTTTGTGGCAGGTGTACTGCGGAGTTTGAGTTGGGAAGGGAGAGACGGTTAGACTTAAGTTACTTATTGGGCGTATAAACCCATTCCGTTAAGTCTTATTGCATTTTAACAAACGTGTTTCCTATATCATGATTAAATTACAACCAACATTTGGACTGAAGCCATTTGGCTGTAGTGTTTTAACATTAGCGTTACAGTCAGGGCTATTGTGTGTTAAACGGGCAAACGTCTGTCTGCGCTGGAAACCACTCGTTTTGGATGTTATCACGCCATTGAGTCAGCAAGCACAGGTCAGTGTGTTTTAACGGTGCTTGTACTGGTTTTCCTCTGGGTTGTTCGGCTTTGTGGCTGGTTATCTCCCTGACGTTACCGGTAAGTTCTCCCCGACGCGGTGTTCGCGCGTGTGCTTGCGTGTGGCGGGGCGGCGGGGAGGTTGGCAGGTCGCCGCCCCTCGCCGTCCCCGCCGTCCCAAGTTATAGTTGGAGTACTATTACAAAAACATATGTAACAATATTGTGGATATAGATTTGCATGTCTGTAGGCTATGTGTTGATCATTAAAATGATCTGATTGTAGCTGTGTATTCCTTTTTTTCAGAACACATGCAAGAACCCGGAATCTCGCAAAGTCCTCGCAACCACTTTTAAAGAAGGGAAAGATTTGTAAAAAAAAATTCTCAATGTTAACAGTGCTAAGGATCTCATACATGAAAGCATAGCCCAGCAAACTGGCTGTGTGCTTGACAGGTTATTAAAGTGTAACACTGATTTCATGGACTATATTAATGTTGACACCAATCAGGAACTTAAGGACTTGATTAGATTTCACATCTTCCCGTCAGCTAGAGGGACCCAGATTGAAAACTGCCATGTGGAGACTAATCAAAATCAGGTACAGTTTGTGGCTCCAGTTTCCAAAGACAAAAAAAGTGATTCAACACTTATTGTTAATCAGAATCAGATTAACTTGCCAAGTAGTAAGTACAAGGAATTCAATTTCATTCCGAGTTACCACTCGTTTAACAGTTGGACAATGATTTCTAAAACCATATTTAAATACATCACACATGGCAGAGGTACCATTTATCTAAAGATACAGTTATGTATTGTACAGAGATATGAGAGTGATGATGTACAGCTGTAAACACATCTTTGCAATTTTACATTGCTCTTGATCAGTAAGTGACATTATCCTGTTTTTAAGGCTCAACCACAGAGTGCAGATGCAGTTGGTCCAAGTCGTCAATGGGAGGTATGTGTCTAAGAGATGCATAGATACTACTATCAGATATTGAGCTGATATTAGTGCAAAATGGTACTGCAAAAAATAAATTCATACTAAACTACATTTAACTGTAGAATGATATTTTTGGCTCATGGAAACACATTGAATCCCTTGTGCCTCATTTTGACTGTGTGACTGTAAACACTAGCTTCTCAATTAGAATTTTTCTTGCTCTAGTAGTTACATTATTTTCTTTTAAAGACTGATCAGTTGAGTGCTGGTGCAGCTCTTCCAAGTAGTCAACTGGAGGTATGAACAATATTGGTTTCAGATATTAAGCTGATACCATGGTAAAATGTGCGATGACCTAATATTCTATTTTGTATGGGGAGTGGGACATGTATAATGGAATATGTTATTTGTAATCTGCTTTCCCAGAATGGTCGACAAATTGATGGTGCGCACAGATTTGATGCAGCCAGTCTGACTGCGCTCATTGAGAACAAAGCCCCAAGTGTGCTAGCCGAATATGGAAAATCAGGAACTCTCTCTGTGACATCCAGAAAACTTCTTGTGAGGATAGGTGTTAGTGATCTGGTGGAGTGAGGGGGATTGTGAGTTAATTCTTAACCTTGCTTGAGATCATGAATATAACTGTGTTGCTTTTCTATCAAGCCACTGTAACACAAATTTTATGTATTCTCAGTTACAAGCTTTTTAAAAAATTTTCTGGCCTCATAATCCTCCATTTTGCTTTCAGTTACCCCTCAAATGCTGACAAACTGATGTTGGCTAAAAGCATTATAACAGTCTTCCCATCACTGAAGATCAAGATACAAGAAGAGAATGAAGGATTTGTAAGTGTGAACAGATTTCTTTCAGTAGATTACAATTTTGCATAGGAATATTTGTTGCAGCTTATTGGCTGATTTGTCATAAAGCCACTGTTAGAGATTTAAGATTAGGGGCTCTAATTTCTTGGCGCAGCGCAGGGTGGCGCAGCGTGGCGTAGCGTGGTGCAGCCCACGCAGTGGTAATTTCATCCGGTGCAGCCCGCGCAGTGATAATTTCGTGCGGTGCAACACCGTGCGCAGCCACTTTGGCAATTTGGTAGATGGACGTGCGCCGAGATGGGTATGGCGGCGTAGTAGGGGGAGGTGTCACATATTCATCAAGACGCAGTGACAATTTCGTGGCAAAAGTCTCCGCCGAAACTGCGCAGAAAGCTTGCCAGCCCCAACCTGGTTTACTTTCTGTGCAGTGGTAGTTTGGCTGACTGGCACACAGTGCGCACACATCACCGAAACCTCACAAGCAGGTTTCCAGAATGTCAGGCACATTTCAATGCAATAAATAATTACAGCAACCACTATTTAATGTAACTATCTGAATCGGCACATAAATTATAGTGGGCCTATCTACATCGATTGTCCTGATGTCAGATCAAAGAGAGAGAGAGAGATGTGTGCATGTGGGCGCGTGAGTGCGTGTGCAGGCTATGTGGATATGTGTCCTTCAGCTGCTTTCACACCAGACGCGAATGAATTTTTCGCACGACTGATTACATTTTGCATTGACTTTGAATGTAATCTGTCGTGCAAAAAATTCATTCCGCGTCCAGTATGCAAGCGGCTTAATACTATTACTGTCACTTAGGTTTTATCGTTTTTAGTGGGGGAAAGGAATACAGCCTGATTGCTATGATCTCTTACTGAGTTAAGATCACATATTGAAAATAATTGTGTAACATATCTTGCATTGTTGTCCATGCATGTTAATCCCAAAATTTTAAGCAGCAACAGGGTGTTATAATAGGAACACGCTATCCATCGTTTCTCTTCCCAATGATGCAGGCAGAAGAAATAAATGAGCAACCGTCGTATTTCATTCCAACTTCATAAGTTTGAATGATGTGACATAGTTCCGTTTTGAAATTCCATTCAAGTTCGCTAATGGTAATAATTCGCGAATGCCCTAGCTAGCCAGCTAACTCATATTCGTAATGCTTAATATAGACATAAGCGGTGCAGAAAACATGCCTGAAGCAGCAAAGTAAAATGCAACATTAACGCATTATGCAGATATAGGACAGAGGCTTCCTTATTCCAACATGTTAAAGGTGAGGAGAGGAGCTCATTTGATTGGTGAAGATTTGACTCGGCTGTGTTAAACCCACTCAGGCCTTCTCTCCTCCCTCTTTGCCACTTGCGCCGGCAGGAGGGACAGAGGCGGGACAGAGGAGTACTTGCGCCAGGCTACGCCAGGCACGAAATTGCAAAATACGCCTGGATACACCCCGTTGGTGCGGCGCTCCCCCATTTTGCCGCGCCCATGCCGCGCCTGTGCCTGGTCAAAAAATTTAGAGCCCTAGATATCCTGGTTTTAGATGGTAACCCCACTGTTTCTGATGTGTTTTCTCCATGTTATTCTTGCCTTGATATTTATTTGTTACATTTGAAAATGAAACCTGACTTTGGGATTAGATTCAGAGTTAGTATTGTAATTATCTGTGTACCACTGTTTTTCCCACATAATTTAACCCTTTCATTACCATTGTCGCATTTCTGCGACAGCACCGATCCCGCATCACTTACCATTGTCGCTATTTGTGCGCCTAGAGAAAGTCCCTCACAAAAACTGTCAAAGCTCCGCAACAAAACACCCCTTTGGACGAGTCTGGTATCGCATAACACGTCAGTGATGTCATCAGGCTTCCCGTAGTTCCCAATCCTCCGGTTATGCACAGTTTTATTTTATTTTATACAGGTTATTGCAGGCAGTGCGTGCTGCAGCACGTGTATCTTAGTTTGTACACAAATGCACATGTATCTCCGTTTGTACAGAAATGCGCATTTCTCCGTTTGTACATAAATCCCATAGAGGAGAAATCGTCTTGTCTTGACAAACCGAAATACGGTTTTTATCCTCATTTTCTGTTTTTACTTTTGGAAAAACTAAGCCAAGATATGTGTCAATGGAAAGGTAAATGTATTTTGAACATGTTTTCTGGACATAAAATTGTCCATTTCTGGTGTTTTTAGTTTGAAAAAGGGGGTGAAAATCCACATGCAATATCATGCTGCAATAGCACGAAAATTTACGGTAAGTAAGGGTTGTCTTATTCCCAGTAAGCGGTAGTGAAAGGGTTAAACAGAGTCAAATGGTCACTATCAAGCAAATTATTCATTTGTGTATTCAGTAGTACAAAGAACAGCATGAGACTTGCATAAAAAATGGTGGAGATATCCCTTATTAAACAATTTATTTTGTTTAAATTTGGTCCAGGAGCACGCAGAGCCCTTCACAGTGATCAGCGACGCCATCGCATGCGCAGGAGGTCCAGTGATCCCTCTGGAGTTGCTATAACACTGGAAGTGATTGCAGAAGGGGAAGACGAGTCCACCAAGGAGTGGATAATGGCCACCAAAAGGATGAGACCATCTCCTGAGAACCTCGCATCTATCAAACTGGGCATGGAGAAAACCTTCACCTACCGAAACATCATTTTATGACACTACTGGCGTATGATGATAAAGTTTGGCCCACTTTTAAAGTTATGATGTATGAGATTCGAGAGTAAGCATGGTCCTCTGAAAAGACATGCTCATGTCGTTTGTAATTTCATAAATATTTCTAAGACTTTGGCTTATAAGAATCAGGTTCAAAGCATGTATAATTGGAAATTTAGTGATCCACTGACAAAAAACAATGACTGTCCCAAACGCCTTTCCAGTCATGGTTGGATCTTTGGAAAAAAGTGATCTGTTAATTAAAAATTTGAAAGCTCTTGGGTGTGATATCGGCACTTGCAGCACAATTCATGTGGCTCACTCTGTCTGCTGGCTCGGTCAGACATATAAAACTGGTTGTGTACTCACTTTAAACTGTGACCTAAGAGGGGAGTGTCTCTTTGGAGAGATTGTACACATGGTTCCCAATTGTGAAAAGGAAGAGGTGCTAATTTTTCTTAGGATTTTAATAGTGAAATATTTTGATGATCATCTGTTTTCATGTGTGGTGCAACGGACTGAGTATGAAATGGTATATGTAAAAAATGTAGCAGACATCAGACCTGTAGACTTGCTGTCATCTTTCACAGGAAATGAACTACATGTAAATCTGAGAAATCTGCATTATTGTAAAGTGCTTTACCTTTGACATACCTGAGCCAGTCACTGTCTCCTAACAGTTAGCCTCCTGAGATCCAGCTCTTCATTTTGTCCACTCTAGAGGACTGGGGGGCGGGGCAAAGGAAGGAGAGAGGGAGGAAGGAAGGGAGAGGGGGAGCGAAGGAAGGAAAGAGGAAGAAGGGAGAGAGGGAGGAAGGAAGGAAGAGAAGGAGGGAGGAAGAGGGGAAGGAAGGAAGAGAGGGAGGGAGGAAGGAGGGAAGGAAGGAAGAAAGAGGGGAGAAGGGAGGATGGAGGAAGAAAAGGAAGAGAGGGAGGAAGGAAAAAGGAAGGGAAGAGGAGGGAAGGGAGGAAGGGTTGAAGTTTTTAAATTTCATTTCCTCCTTCCTTCCCTCCTTTCTTCTTTCTTCCTTCTTTTCCTCCTTCCTCCCTTTTTCCCTCCCTCCCTTCCTTCCTCCCTTCCTCCCTCCTCGCAGCCTCCCTCCTTCCTTCCTCCCTCCTTTCCCCTTTTAACTCCCTTTTTCTTTCCTTCCCTCCTTCCTTTCTCCCTCCCTTCCTCCCCCCCCCCCTTACCTCCAGAGTAGAAAAACTGAAAAGTTGGCTCTCAGGAGGTTAGGAGAGGTTAGTGAATGGTCTCGTGGTCGTGCAGTTAATGACGGTGTGGCCTGATGTCCACTGCAGCTATCACCATCAGGTTAGTGTACTGTTCTTAAATGATTTCTGTTGAATTTCTGTGACTGTTTGCCCTGAATTGTTTTGTTCAACCCCAATTTTAAGAGATTAAAAATGAATTCAGTTTGGGGATTTTTTTTGGTTGGTTTGGTTAGTTTTGTAGAAAATTCAAATGATCTTGCTTTTGACTACAGTTCGCATACAATTTTTGTGTTAATATTTTATAATTGTATACTCATGGTATTATGTGTAGTCATTCACTGATTGCCACTGAGAATGAAAGGAGTTGCAATTATTTCCAAAATTGCTAACTGCTATGAATTAATTATTTTAATAAATGTTACCTGATTTTAATGCAAATGTTTATTTTGTGAGCGTTTTAGTGGATTTTAAGCATAAAACTTTCATTTAAGGATGATTTTAGAAAAAAAAATATAAACAAGTTCCAGGGATGAGAATTTTCCGCGGATCCGCCTTCTGGGTCATTTTCGAAAACGTCTAAATCCGATTTTTGTCAGCTTCTGGGTCATTTTTTCTTAACGTCTAAATCCGAGGATTTAGAATATTTAGGGGGTTCGTTAGAATCCGACCACAGGTTTTGACCAGCTCCAGCTCTGAATCGCGGTTTTTTTTTAAAGAACACCACCTTGCCATGGGGCGAACATTCGAGCTTTCCCTTTTCCTTTATTAACCCCTGTGCTGTCCTGAACAAAAGTGCCAAACGTCAAAGGGCGTGGGAAATGCTTCTGGAAAAAACTTGACCTGACATCAGTATTTTTCGGCTACGTGCTGAGAGGAGCCAAGCAAATGAAAAACGGAATCGTCTCCTATTAACCAATTAGGCAACTCTAAGAAAAAGTAAACCTGTTCCCATTTACTTTTGCTTGATTAGCAATCAAATGGTGGATTCGTTTACTCTTTAAGTTTAATGAGCAGAGCTGTTTATTAAGACAACATCTTTGATTACTGCATTTTGAAGTTTAAATGGCCATAGAACGGCACAGATTTGCATGAACACGATTTCCATTGCCACGCCATTTCGTGCGACTGTGATAATTCATATCTCACATTCACGTTTCATCCGCTTTTCAGAGTGTTTTCCACCTTGAGTATTTTTTGACGCTTAAAATCCAGGGCGGTCTTATGACAAATCTGTTTTAAAATTAATCTTGAATAATGTCCTAAAGTGATACAATTAGAGATGTAATTCAGAGGAAGATTCTTTTTTTTAATTATTCAAATTATTGGCATTCTTTCAATCTAACACCGTAGCCCAGTTAGGTTTGTCTGCTTTTCACCATCACATCTTAATCGTTAACGGCTACTGAAATTTCTTGATTGTTATTTAGGCCAAGTACACAGGAGCAGATTGATGGAAGGGCGCAGCACCTGCAATTAGCGAAATCTAAACTCAGGCGTCTTCCCGACGGCATTTTAAATCGTTTAAGCCGCTTCAGGTGTGCATGTTTCAAGAAATTACAAGCGACTGCCTACACACCCCATGACGGCAAGTGGTCTCATCACACTTTAAAAAAAATCCTCGTTCAACATCGCCACATCCCAATTCAGCATTTCACCTCTCATTGTAGTATTTTTAGGAGATCTATAATGATAAAATAAAAATAAAGAGATTTATTTTCAGATCGCCCTGGATTTCAAGCGTCTAAAAAATACACAAGGTGGATAACATTCTGTAAAGCGGATGAAACTTGAATGTGAGCTATAAATTATCGCAATCACACGAAATGGCCAAATACGCGTTCTGTGCTGTTCTACGGCCATTTAACTTTCAGAATGCGGCAATCAAACATGCTGTCTTAATAAAGAGTTCTACTCATACAGCAAAGTAAATAAGCGAATCCCTGTTTGATTGCTAATTGAGCAAAGTAAACAGGGACAGGATTAGAGTTGCCTAATTGGTTAAAAGGAGACGATTCTGTTGTCCTTTACTTGGCTCCATGCAGCATGTCGCCGAAAAATACTAATGTCAGTCAAATTTTTTTTCCGGAAGCATTTCTCATGCCCTTTAATGTTTGGCACTTTCGTTCAAGACTGCGTCGGGTTTAATAAAGGAGAAGGGAATGCTTCTTACTGAAACATGATGTAAACTTGTAAATATGTTCATTGGTGAAAACAAGAACTGTTGTTATGTGTGTGACATTTTGAATTTATTATGCTGTTCATTATGGAGAAAACACAGAAATATGACTATTTGTGGGGAGGAAGATTTCACAGCAAAAGAGGTAACTCCATGCTGCACGCTTAAGAATAAATTTGTTAAACATTAACCTAATACTACTTAGTCTATTCATGATGATTTAAGTATTGACTTAAGTGCTTAAATCTGCCAGTTTGCATCAGCAAAATGGCACCATAATTCTTGGCTATATGAAGTTTAGAAGCTTCATTTTGGATCAGTTTGATGTACATAATAATTTCATTAGTTGAGCACTCTCAGAACATTTTTTGTAGTCTAAATTGGCTAAAACCCCCCTGAACCCCCTGACCGGGCTCCGCCCTGGACCTGCCCGACTAATTTTCAGCTGAAAATATTTTTTCTTATTCTCATCCCTGAACAACACATCTGTGTTATTTTTAACACAACTTTGTGTTGAAATATTTAACACACAACATGTGTTAAATGTGCTAACACACTGATTGTGTTGAAAACAACACAAAATGTGTTGTCTTTAACTAGACACGCAGGTGTGTTAAAAATTAACACATGATGTGTTATTTTCAACACATCTGTTTTGAGAGTGTACATACAGCATTCTATGCACCATGTGCTATATACATTGTATTCTGCTTTTCATGGTAGTATACAGTTTAAACCATTAATTATTACATTTAAAGGTAACACTTTATATTAAGATCACTGTAATAAGTGCCAGTTAATACTCAATAAGCTGCTTACAAGCTACCCTATGAAGTAGTTATAAACATACCTAAGTCTCAATATAAGCATAATTGACACATTTATTATTACTAATGAGGGCTTATAGGCTCTTGTAGGAAACTTCTTAAAAGTTTAAAAACCTGTCATAAACATTAATATGATGTTTATTATCATTAATTAGACTTTATAAGGGATAGTTAGAAAGTAATTAACACATTTACTATTGGTTTATAACCAGTAGTGTGCAGTGGGGTTTCAGTCAGTGCCAGCAGTAATAAAATACAATCAATCTGATCCAGAGAGGGTGCTAAAAAAAACTAGCACTCACCCATCACTTGTAGATGAAATCCATCCTGCAATCCTTCCTGATGAATTGCTCTATGACGTCCCCGTGCAGTTGTCCCTGCTGCTTGAGATGATGAGTAGCTCCTTCTCTAAGGGCATACATGCCAGCACAGAGAGTCATGTTTGTCCAGTTGTAGTCCGTGCATACGTTTTTGATGCGTTTGACAGCCAAAAAAGAGCGCTCAACATGGGTTGTGGACACTGGTATTGTTAGGATCAAGCATATGAGGGCATATAGTTGTGACATACTAACAGCAAGCCCCGTGGTTGTCAGAAAAGTCAGTAGATCAGTTGGGCTTTTCCCCTGGAAGTTTGTTATGCAGTACATCACTTTGAGCTCAGCTCTGAGTAGACAGAGGTCAAACTGAGCTCCATAGCTCTCTTCCAGGCTCTTCAGCTCTGCTTCTAAAAATGTCTGCTTGTATTGTGGAAACTTCTGTGCATCCAGCAATCCAACAAGAAGCAGGCGTTCAAGATCCGCAAACCAATTATTGATTTGCATGAGGGTGTTTTCAATTACAGCTGCGTGTAGCTCTCTGTAGTGGGGCATGTGAGTCGGGTTTTCCTCTAGCTGCGGTTGGCTGCCCCACTGCCTCAAAGATGCCATCAAAGGTTCCCCGCTCACTTTCAAGGCTCTGATGAAACTCTGCAGTCCTAGCCAGAGAGAACTGCATGTCCAGGGTCTTATTTTGAAGGATCCCTAAAAGAACATCAGCAAAGTCAAAAATGCCAGTAAATGGAAAAAGGAAAAAGCAAAAGTCAAATGACTTCAGCTGTGATAAGTGTCCTGATGCGCAATGCACTGTTTCACAATCGAAATCCTCAGCGTGGTCCAATATGTGCTGGAACAGCTCAACCAGCTCTACTCTTTTCTCATGCACTGTGCATACCAACCTTGAGCTGAAGTTCCACCTGACATTAGAGACCCGTGGGAGCCGTCTTGTGCAAAAATCACAGCAATTTAGTCCTTTAGGGAGAATGTGTAAAAAATGCTGACAACCCTCTTGCATTTGCAAAAAAGATCTTGCAGTCTTTGATTTTTGAAGCTCCCTGGGACATCACAAGATTTAAAGTGTAACTAAACCCCAATGTTTTGGCTGATGTGCGTCTAGGCTGGAAATTCAAAAAATGCCTTGATTATGGGCGGGGCTCCTGGAGCAGTTAAGACACGCCCAGTCAGTCTCGAACAGCAACCACAACCCCCCCCTTGCTACACTCACACGCGCGAAAACACACAAAAGAAAAAAAAATCATAAACACACTGACACTTATGCTAGCTAACGAGCTGACCATGAGTGACTCTGACAGCAGTAGCGCGGACACTTTCGCCACAGGGCTTTGAAATCACGTTTATCAGAAATGAATTTACTCGGAGGCACTCTTCATCTGTCTATCATACTCCTCCGCTGTTCAAACAAACAAAAGCACATGGCTAATTAGTACTGCATGCAGAAAGACATTGTCAGAGCTAATCTGTCAGATCTTATGAAAAAGAAAGATCACATGGTAGCGGCAGCGAACGACTTTCCATGAATCCTGTCTGTTTTGGCTAAAATATAACATAATTGTGTTTCACAATTCTAGTGTAGGCTAATGTTACAATTTTTTTTTTTTTTTTTTTTGCCATATTCACAGTTTTTTAGGCTACAGCTTAGCACTGCTACTGTATTATACACCAGTCAACAAGCCTATTGACCATGGATTTCGACTTCGCAGTTATGAGACACGTTAGCTTCAGTCATGTCACTAGCATTACGGTGATTATTACAAACATATTTGTACTCACCTCAATATGCCGGACAGTTGCTGGCAGCAGCGGCAGATGCTGTGATGTCAGTCCTGCTGTCGGCACCGGGACAGCAGCGTTCGGCACTGCATTGCTTTTCAGCATGAGCACTTTATTGGAACCCATGTTCACTTCCGTGAGATTGGAAAAGCACTCCGGGGAAAAATGACCACTGGAAACTCCGGCTCTAGGCGAGAGATAACGGTCCAGTAGGCGCAATGCGCGCAGCCACTGGCGCCTAATTTCTGGGTCAGCTGGAAACCGATGTAGCCCTGAGACGTTTTTGCAACCGGGAACACTACACTGCCGACCCATTGTGGCCACTAGCTCACAAATACAAAAAACAATTAATCTACAAGCTAAAGATAACCTACACCCTAACAAACTAACTAACTGACAAACTAACGAGTAACTACTAGAACACAAAAAAATAAACAAGTTAACTATCTAAAATTGCTAAATAACTACTAAATACTATAAGATCATACCTAATAACAATAAAATCTCCAAAGAACAATCTATGCTATGCTAACTACCTACTCAATACTCACTATACCTCTCTTCGCAATTCTCTCAATCCAACCTACTCGCCACAGATTGCAGAGTTGACAGGTGCTAGTTTTTATAGGAGGGGCGGGGCGAACAGTGGTGGTTCGTGACGAAAGCTGCCTCCAAAACATCATTGGCCTCCATCTCAGCCAATAGCAAAATTCAATTGTAATAGACAGATTTCAACCCATAGAGGGCAGCCACTATCACATTTTTATAACAAAATACGCCAAATTGAAATACTTTGACTAAAATATCAACAGTTGGACCAGAATCAATCAACAACACTACTTCATACCCAAATACATTTGTTTTCAGCAGAAAAAAGTGGTTTTGGGGTTTAGTTACTCTTTAAGGTGTGTGCGTAACAGTGCACAAAGAGAGCCTGTGGGACGGTTTCTTACACACGCCCCTGCACTCCATTGAGGCCAGATGCCATTACCGCAGCTCCATCATAGCACTGAGCCACTAACTTTGTTTTGCAATCATAGCTTTCCAAAACTTCAATCATCAAAGCAGCTAGATTGTGGGCTCGTTTTTTATCCGTACCCTCTTCAAACTTTAAAAATCTCTCTTTCATGCCCTTGTCCTCTGTAACGTACCTCAGGACATATGACAGCTGTGCCGTGTTACTGAAGTCGGAGGTTTCATCAACCATAATTGCCGCAAATTTGGCTAGGCAAATCTCTTTTTTGATAGCATCATTTAGCACTTCGGCAACTGCATTTATGAGGTCCTACCTGAATCCCCATAAAAACTGTGGCTGTTGCAAGGTGTTGCCGCAGGTCAGCATCATAATTTGACAGCAAAGTTAATAATTTCATGTAATTACCTTGAGTAAGAAATTTGCTTCTCTTGTCGTGCCCCCTGAAAGATAATTCTTGCTGCCCCAAAAAGATAGCACAATTGATCAGCCGCTTCAGTCTTTCATGATTTTTTTCACTCTCTCATTGTGCAGGCTTGTTTCACACCTCCGTTGCTCATCGAGCTGCAAATCCACTCTGGCCACACCAAACGTTTTCAAATGTACCACATTCATGATGTGACGATCCGAGACTTGATGTTTGATAGCTGCCCTGGTGAAGCAGTTCAGGCTGCTGAAACCACTGCTTCTCCATGTACCCGGGCTTGAACTGAAGAGTAGACATGACCAGCAAAACAGCTTGTTCTGCTTGGGGCTTGCTGTCAACCACTCCCAATGATTTTAATTTCTCTCCGTAAAGTGGCACCCTAAGCTTTTGTTGGCCTTAGCCAGCCTATTCATTTTAGGCCTTGGTCTTCCTCCAATTATAAACTGCATTTTTTCTGCAAAGGGGAGCCTTGAAGCAGGTCCATGATGGGATCGGCGCTTGCTGTCAATCGCCCAGCATCACCTTTTCTTAATAACAGACTAACAGTATGTCATCACATTGCACCTGCCCATGGGCCAATCACTCAAGCTTATTTGAATGACAACACCCAGGGCAGCACAAGAAACTCTGCTTGCCCTAGGGTGTTCTGTCAATAACACATCAAAATTTGATTGGCTGATGACAGGGTCACTCAATGTTGCAACCCCAATAGTAGCATCCAGCTTCAGTTGAAGGCTAGCAATGCAACTGCAGCTGGCCCTAGCAGAGAAAAGGAGCTGTGAATACGTTTTTAGGACATAGGAAGTGTCTGCTTAGCTCCACAAAGTATAACTATTAGTTTTCTGGATTAAGTTGCTTACTGAATAAATAATTGACTCCAGACACATTCCAGAAACACTTTTTAATTATGGAAAAAAAATGATTTTCATTTTTTACAGGGTTAGCAGTGCTAGTCTTGCTGGCCCCCAGGAGCTGGGGGGGAGCCTGGCCACTTTGTTCCCCTCATTAGAAGCTGCAGTCCTGGGCCTGGAGTGCTCTCTGCTGCCCTGATATGCTAGGTTCACTGTCCTCCAGTCCTCCGCCTGATGTGCGGGGTTAGTGTTTGGGCTTTTGAGTGAAGTGGATGTATGCGCTTCTTCAGCGGATAAATATGTCCTGGATAGTGCTCACCTGGAAGAAGGGTTTCAAGCAGAGATTGTCAAATCTGCTCCTACAATACAAAATCCAGCCATGGTTTTATTTTCTCCGCAGTAACTGACTGAAGAATTGGTGCTCCTGGAGAGCAGGCTATTTTCACTGTGGACTCTCAGGTAACTGGAGGGAGGGAATCCAGCGCTTCTCTACAGGCGCTTGAGGAACATTATTTGATGATGAGCCATCCTGTGATGCTATATCAGAGATGAAATGTAGCGTGATGCATAATTCTCCATTGTAGTGTACTGCAGTAGGGCCGAGATATAGCATCTCAGATTTTGTGCAGGGTGTGATGTCACCATGCATGTGGTCTACAGGGCATGATGTCATCTGGGGTGTATTATATTGTGAAGGGTGTGATGTAGCCTAGTGTGTAATGTGCTCTTTAGAGTGTAATATTGTATAAGTGTGCAATGTGCTATGTTGGGTGTGAGGTTATCTATTGTTGTGTAATATGCTTTGTGGGGTGTGTGGTAATCTAGTGTGTAATGTGCTCTGGAGGATGAAATGTAATATAATGCATAATATGCACTGTAGGGGATGTACAGGGTGTGATGTAGTTTTGTGTGTAATGTGCTCTATGGGATGTGAGATTGTCCAGTGATTGCTCTATAGGGTGTGAGGTACTCTAATCTGCAATATGCTCCGTAGGGCGTGAGGTACCCTAGCTTATAATGTACTCTATTGGGTGTGTGATTGTCTGGGGTGGAGTGTGCTACACATGGTGTGAGATTGTCTTGTGTGTAATGTGCTTTACAGGGTGTGCAACTGTATATTCTTCAATTGTGCTCTGTTGGGGTCTGAATGCTCTACAGATTGTGAGATTGTCTTGCGCGTACTGCGCTTTGTCTAATATGTAATGCATAAGGGGGGAGAGATTGCCAGTTTCGTAATGTCCTCTATTGGGTGCGAGGTTGTCCAGGGAGTGATGGGCTCCTCATGTTGTCAGGATTCTAGTGTGTGATGTTCTCTGTAGGGTGTGAGGGTTTTTAATGTATAATGTGCTCTGTAGGGTGTAAGGTTAACTAGTGTGGAATGTGCTTTGTAGGGTGTGAGATACTTTAGTGCATAATGTGGTCTATTAGTTGTGAGGTTGTCTACTGTATAATGTGCTATACAGGGTGTGATGTTTTCTGGGCTGTAGGGTGTGAGGTACTTCATTGTGTAATGTGCTGTATTAGGTGTGATGCAGTCTAGCGTGTAATGTGTTCCGTAGGGTGTGAGATAGTCTAGTGCTTAATGTGCTCTGTAGGGTGTGACGTTATCTACAATGTAATCTGCTCTATAAGGTGAGATGTTGCATAATCAGGAGTTTAAGGCATTGCCAGAAGGAAGGCCACTTGGGTCCCCTTGAGGAAGTCCCTTGCCCTGAATTGCATCAATAAATATCCACCTTGAGAAATATGTCACGAAAATAAATTGAAGATAAATGTATAAATAAAAATAACCTTGTTATGTGCCCCAGATAAACACATCTGTCAAGAAAATAACTAATGTGAGGAAAATCAGACCTCCCTTTTGCTCCCAATTGCTGTAAATATGACGGCAATTGCAGTCTCTTTGCATCATCTACAGCGCCCCCAGCAGGAGAAGCTGCTTGTGCTGCTCCTCCGTGCCACTGGGCTAGAGAGAGAGAGAGAGAGAGAGGGAAGGAGGGGGAAGATGGGGAGAGATATGCTTTGGCTGATGGGGAATGATAGCAGGGTGACCAGGAGGAATAAGATAAGGGAAATATAATGAGGGAGAGAGGTGCAGTGGGAAGGAGGTACAGGAATAAAGACAGAATGTGGGAAGAAGCGAGAGATGCTGAGAGCAGAGGAGAGGGAAAGGGGGGGAGCTTGAGAAAGGAGAGATTGAGAGAGATATGTTTCAATAGATAGAAATGCCAGATGCCAAAAAACCATGGACAGAAAAAAATGGCCGCTCTTTCGCCTACTGTAGCCAGGCTGTGGTGCTCAGCTCAGTCTCATTGGACCCACTCGATATTGTCATGGTGGGGGTGTTCTTTCCATGGGTTAAGCTCTCCTGGAAATCAGCTGTCATTTTCATTTGTATTTAGACATTGCTATCCGGGTAACAAATGTACTCTCTCAGTTAAGATAATTCCAAATGCTTTCACAACTGTTGCATGAATCTTGCTTGAAGTTGCTGATATAAAATTGGGAATTGAACTGTGCTACCATCCATGGCTGTTTAATTTTGCCAATCACATCGCTGCCTCTCGACCTGACAGAGGCGTCATCCTCTGACTTGTGTTGGTGTGGGGTAATGCAAAATGAGATGAGGTGCCTGAAATAACATCACATTAGATTCTATTTTGCAAGTGCTTTTATCCAAACTGATGTAAAATAAGTACAAACTGATATTGGAATCATGGCCAGATCCAGGGGGCTGCAGGGTTGGGCTACGCCCTCCCAGATTTTTGCCGCGCCCCCCCAGCTCCTCCTGACTTACTGACGTATACTTCAGCCCGTTGACTGTGTGCTGCAGCCAAAATCTAAAGATCGTTCAATCACTTAATAGCATTTTTCAAATGGATTTTCTTGATGTTTCTGACTGGCTGGTTGAATATTGGCAACAACATCTGTAGCTCCACCTCCACAGTCACTGATAAAACTGATATCAACCAGAAGTTCTTACCACTCTCATCTCGCCTCGAGTGATTGTCAGGCGTGTCGGATAGCGATTTCATTAGGTTTTGATTGTACAATTAGTTACTACAATTAAACACTAATATTCCATACCTTATTTTAAGCTTATACCTTTATTTGTACTCTTCATATTTCATTGTCGACATAGTCTTTCAGTTAACATAAATAGGTAAGCTAGTGCTGTTAGCTTGGTGATGCACAACCACTTTTTTCTTATTTGCATATGAGTTTGCTTAAAGGAAAAAAGAAAAAAATGATGCATCGATTTATAATCACCAAAGCATCTACTAGCTCAGACACATCTAATGAAAGACCTACACAAGAGCAGGCAGAGCGCACTAGCGTTAGCTTTTCTTCCTCTCATGATGCAGAGAATAATGCTACTGGGGATGATACAGTCAGCGAGCATGGTCCGAACGACAGGGCTCCGACGCAGCCAATGTTAAAAACATGCCTCCTGCGGATTCTTCGCCAAGATCCTCGGGCATTCAACTCAAGTTGGTACCGCTCGACCATGGTTAGAGTACTTAGTAAAGCTAGATGCATATTTCTGTTTCCCTAGTTGAAAGTTTGCGGTTAAAAATGACAAAGAAATCACGTTCACTAGACGATGTTTCACTAATTGGAAAACGGCATTAAGGTGCGTTTACTGGCACTTGACTACGCGACTACAACTATGCGACTACAACAATTTTTTTATTGGCATATATGGTTTTCCAATACGGTATTTACTAGCGCGCGTCAACGACTACGTGACAAAAAAATCTGATTGCTCGATGGGGCATTCCAGATCGTTGTTGCGCGACTAAAACGGGATTCCCAGCATTTATTTTCACTTTCAGTGAGACAACACGTGCTTTCTGGGCAATTTTACCCAAGAAAATGCCCCGAAAAAGGAGTTCTCAGCCTTGAGGATGTGGAACGCCTGGTCGAATTAGTATGTAAAAATCCCTTCATCTACGACTGCACTCAATCTGATCTTATGGACGCCGTAAAATTTCATTGCAAACAATGCCGCAATTCCAGTCACAATAATGTCCTCAGCCAACCAACGTACTAGTGTTGAATGGACTGGTGCCATGATGGAAATTCCCGTGGACCCCAGGCCCAAACCAGAAATTTGTTGTCGTGTGTAGTCGTAGTCGCATCTCAATAAAAACACCTAGCGACAAAAATATTTTTTGTCACAGTCGTAGCCGCGTAATCGAGCACCAGTAAGCGCACCTTTAGAGTCTGACTGGGGATTCAGTTAACATGCCTCTAGCTCAGTGGTTCTCAAACTCGGTCCTGGGGGACCACTGTCACTTTGAATGCTGGTTTTCATTGCAACCACAAATGCAACCCTAGAATTCTATTAAGCTGTTGATTTGTTTTAATTAGTAGGATTTTTTTTTCCCCTCCAACTTCACATTAAAAGAGAAATTCAATGCCTGCCATGGGTAATGAAAGCCCCATGTCCATATTGTGTTTATAATGCTGCAATGCAAGTAATTGCACAAGGTCTAATATATTTACTAATCCATGTCATACAATAGTTAATTATTGAGCCCCTATCGGTTGTTGCACACAAGCTTAAAGGTCTGATTTTTTTTTTTTTTTTAACAATATAAACACAAAACAGGTGCTAGTCATTTTCAATTGCTCTGCTTCCTAAAACCTCATTATCAAATAAATGGTTCAATTTTGTGACCATTCATCAATAATTATGCTAATCAAGAGCCTACTGATACTCTGAAAGTTACTGGTACATCTGTTTAAATTTCTCTCTTATTATTCTACCGTTTCCCATATAGCATGATGTGCATATGGAACTTTAATTGTTCATAACATGCAAAACTATTTTTGACAATATTGCCTAAAATGATACTGAAGAAAAAGTAATAACTCATTAAAATTCTATGGTTGCATTTGTGGTTGGAATGAAAACCTGCACACACGTCGATCCCCCAGGACTGAGAAGCACTGCTCTAGCCATTGCCATGTACAAGCCTCATATTCATCGGCAGAAATGAGAAAGAGACCAGCAACGGGAGGAACTATTGCTCAACTGTTAAGCCCAAACCATACTGAGAGGAATAGATACAGTACATTACAAGCATAGGGGAGACTGTGAGGTTTCTTGCTGCTAATGAGTTTCCCCTCTGTGGAACCTCTGAGTGCCCTCTGTCTATGAATGATGATTTCTCTGCTGGGCTTTTCCTGAAGCTTTTTGAGTACACACTCACAAAGCATGCTAACCTTTGAGAGAACGCCAGTAGTATACCTCAAAATGCAAAGTATACTTCTCATAATTTGCAAAATGAGATTATTGAAACCCTGGCAAATTTGGTGTTGCTTCAGATTAAAAACAAATATGACCATGCTGACACAACAGGGTTTTGCATTAAGTGATAGGTGCAACATAGAAAATCTATCAATAATTAGGTTTTTTTAATTCTCTCCTTCCACTTTGACTTCACTGCTACTAGCACTTACACTTAGCACTCTCCTCCTCTGGTGGTGTGTACCTACTGTTTTGTTTACTTGAAGTTCTTCATTGTAGCTTGCAATGCTTTCATCATTTTGTAAGTCGCTTTGGATAATACCATCTGCTAAATGGAAATGTAAATGTATTAACAAATACAAAACATTTTGAATAAGAAATGGCTTTTTTTTTTTTTTTTTTTTGAGTGTATGGGTGTGTGGAGGGATGGGTTTGGGGGTTTAGGCCTCAGTATACTGACAACTAGAAACTAGACTACCACTGTGTACCATTACACCCCCCAGAAATTTCCACTGCATCCCCAGTCAAAGCAGGCTGCATCCGGCCCTGATTGGAATTACTGCAGAGCATGGTTCAAATAAGATACAATTTTGCATAAAATTCACCTGATTACCCATAGCCAGGACAAGTTCTCAATTTAATATCTTTACGCAGATGTAGGGAACTGCTCAACTGATGCACTCAATTGCACTAACCTATTAATATCTGGAAGGCATTGAGTAGATGCAAAATGTATATTGAATATTCATGAGGAAGTGGTGCCCGTAAACTATTTTAAATATGGATGTAATAAGTCCCACCACTGTTGCCTTGGAATAGTATGAATAAACCTCCTCAACCAAGCCTAATTTGTAAACAGCCCAAGATATTTGCCAATTGCATCCATCCAGCTTCCATCCAGTTGATGAAAATTATCTCTCACAGCAACAGAAAAATTTGTTTCCGTCATAGCAGTGAGCTAATTACACAGTAGCCCAAAGGTATGGCAATTTAATGCTGAATTTTCATGACATAAAAGATATTTTTGTGTTTGCAGCTCTTACTCTGTACTAAAATTATGAAAACAAACTGAAATAAGATTTTAAATGCAAAAAGTGTCTTGTCTCATTTAAGCTACTTTCCCCCATCTGTGAAGATAAAATCTTGAATTATAAAGCCTTAAATAGAGTTATGTATAAATTGCCAGATTCGGCTTCTGCACAAAGGGGTTAAGCATAGGCTGAATCAATGAACTTATGGTGAGTCGTACACTTGAAGTGAGGAGTGCAGTTGTTCAGGTGCACAAACATCAGGTTCTCGGAAATTGTGCTAAGAGCTTTGCAATGTGGGCATTATACTGACACTATAAATAACTGAGAAAAAGACTTTTTAACAAGTCTTCATCTCACTGACCTGGGATTCTAAAAATTTTCCCCATAGCTACATAATGTTGTCAAGGGTGAGCTAACAGTATCCACGATGCTTGTGTAACTATATATGCACTATACTAATGCAACTAAATATCCACTTTACTTGTGTAAGTATACAGTATATGAACTATACTAGTGTTACGATATATCCACTCTACTGGAGTAACTAAAGTTACCATACTAGTGTAAATCCAGTAGTGAATACAGTAGACAGTATGTCCACTTTACTAGTTTGACTACTGTATATACTCACTTATCTATTTTAACTATATATGCACCATAGTAGTGTAATTATACGTATATCAATACTTAACTAGTGGAATTATATATGCAACTCTGCACTAAAGTGGTACTTTTCCTCTCTGTATATAAATTCAAGCATTATTGTGTTAAGAATATAACTTTCCTGTAATTGCACCAAATCATTCCCATGGATCCACAGAAAACGATGTCCTGGAATGCTTTTACAAGGTGCATGTCCTTGATAATAGCTCAATACAATTGAAAAAAAAAAAAAAAAAAGACAAAATATGCATCATAAAACACTCAAGCTCCTGATAGAAGTAGTCAGATAATTGCCAAAATAACATTTGTACTTTGAGTTATGCTAATCACTGCATGCTTTTAATATTCTGCGCAGATATTTTGAGACCAGGATCCAGCAAACAGTGTTTGGCTCTTAATTTTAAATCTTGGATAACATGCAGAATTTGGGGTCTGTGCTTTCAAATGTGGGAGGAATAGACTTGTGAATTAATCCTATGTCATCTGACTGTTTTCCGATGCTAATGTTCAGCAGGCTGAATCATCTTTGAAGAAAATTTTATTATGAAAGCTGCAGACAATAATTAACCAGATATATTACATGTATTAATAGTTTTTCAGCTAGGGATCATGGCATTAAGTATGCATAAATGGACACGTGAGACTGTTCATACACCGCTGATTTCTGATATGAAATGTAACATAAGAGAGTCCAAATGAGCACACGCTTAGACCCCAATGTGAGAAATAACTGGAGAAAGTGTAGATTTTGTTTTGGTTTTTTGGTTTCAACTGCCATTAAAAAGCTGAAGCCATTACACAATGCAGTGATGTGATTTCAGTGCATTTTTAAACCTGCCTGTTTGATGATGTGAGTACTCAAGCATTAAGATGTTTTTTTTAAATGAGTATGGTAAAATGGTGCAGCTGAAAAATCCGATTAACAAGCTTTCTGTTATCTATAAATCAATTTTGTCATATCATTTTCTTGTTGCATTCTTAACGAGTCTAGTGCGCGCTACCAAAGTAACATAATCTAATTAATAATAACTGTTTTCATGCTGTGGTTTATGATGCATGCCATTAATTCCTAAATGCTTATTAAGCTTTTTCTCCAAAATATAAATAAATGAAAGTTCTTGTTGGATGAACAGATGGAGTGATAATGGATAATGTAAGTAAATATGGCGCTGGAGACAGGTAAACTCTCCTGCAGAGGGGGCTGTATGTATTTTTGTTGGACTGATGGGGGAACCACTTTTTCTGGTAACGCCGTAACCATCTCTCTTAGTAGCTTATTTTCCACCCCATTATTCCTTTACTTGCATTCTCCTGTGGTCCAGGCCCCTTCCATTGGGCGAAGCTAGGAAATGAAATGGAAAAAAGCGTGACGATGGAATCAAGAATGTCCTTGTTCCTTCAGATTTTAGATATAAGCCCGGGGGCAGTACACAGCCAGGTGGTTAAGGTGTGTGACTGGGCTTTAGGCTGTTGGTGGTTGAAGCCCCAAAGTAGTCACAATAAGATCAGTGCAGTGACTCATGTTGCTCCAGGAGGGATAAGCCCTGCATCATAATGAGACTAAAACAGTTGTAAAGAAAGACATATTGTGGACTTACGGAGTGAAAATGTCTGCTCTGAACTGTCAGTGCATCAGTATTCTTGAGACAGATGTTGACCATACTGATGTATGGCTCAGTCCATCTGAATCAGTATGCAAGCCTTGCTTTAAGCTCATTCCTGCTTCAAAGGTCACCAAGAATGTCCTTGAATTTACATCCGTGTGCAGTGCTGCATTAAGGAGAATAAGAACAGGATGGATGGGGCTGTTTCTTTAATCATTGTTTGTTTGGCTCTGCTTGAACATGGGGTGCCGTCTCCAATGCACACAGTCCTCATTAAAGGGACTATGTCAGCTGGGGCACATGCGTAGTAGAGTCCAGTCGATAAACATTTTCAAGCATGCAGTGCGATATCAAGGGAGCAGAAATACAAACCCCAAGCTTATTAGTATGTGTGTAAAGCGTACCTTCGTCGCTGTTTTAAATACAGAAGATGGCCTGCAAACGGGAAATTTAAAAAACCGCATTTATCTTTGCCAAAACCCACGAAGAGTAAATTACACGATCAATCCATATTTCTTTGGGCGAAAACACATTGAAAGTGTGAGGTAAGGTAAACCGGTGAATTCGTGGTGGAGTTTCAATCTGTTTTCATCGCGTGCATCCTTGAGAAGTTTGGGGAAATTTTTATCAAGCAACTGTCTGTAATGTTCGCAGAACCTGTTTGTTGCAACGTTTCGTCTGACATGCAGCTGTCATAGATCCTTTTGCGACCGCTTCCAGTTCGACGGCCGCCATGGGACGACATAACAATCAACGAAGACCAACTTAAAAGCAATAATAACGCTACAAAAACCTGAACTATGACTTAAACTGATGCTACGAGCAGGCTCTACGATCAATAAAGATAGTTTTTCGTAAAAATTTCATCAAACTTCTCAAGGATGAACGTGATATAAACAGATTGAAACGCTTACACGAAATCTCTTATGATCTTGAAATAGTGAGCCTAACGCTTTCAAAGAAGTTTCGCTTCGTCACGCGCATGCACCCCAGCTGACATAGTCCCTTTAAGCCCCTGCCTCTGAAGTGACTCCTCTTTTGTGGCTGGACTTCGGGGGAGTTCGAGGTGCACACGTTGCTGAAGCACTGTGCTGCTCTTGTTTCCTGGCCCTGGAGTGAAGAGCAACTTTATTTCTCATCATTTGTGCATTCAGTGGCCGTATGCGGCTACCAATGCCTCTAAATGTCAAGCATGGTACTCCAAAAAGATTCTGCCATTTTTTTTGTGCCCATATAGACCTCATACATGAGATGCTTACGAATTCCAGGGTTCACTTTTTTTTCCATATGACAACATATCCCACGATGTAACCAGTGGGGATACAAACAGAACTTAACACAAATGTAAACATCTATGTAATATTGCCATTATATTGAGCATCCATGAGATATTTGCCAAATGATGTAATACAGATGATTTGACAGGTTGTCATTTAAACAGCCAGGGAGGGAGAGCATTTCTTTTGGTGCTACTGATGTGCAATGAAATGTTTGCCAAGGGCCACGATTCAAGGCCAGCCAAATAGACAGACAGACAGACAGACACATGTGTGCATGCACACACATGCATGTGCATTAAGTTGTAAACAGGCGGCATGTTGGTGTCATGGGCAATACAGTCACTGCCCAGAAAATGGTCCCTGGCTGGAATCTCGGCCTGAGACATTATGGGAGGCATAGTACAATACATGCACAATCTGGCTCCCTATGTTCATGGTTCTCCCTTTGCTTGTGTGTGTGTGTGTGTGTGTGTGTGTACCCTGTGATGGATCGGTAAAATGTCCAAAATGCTGAAAGTACTCCTGCCTCCCGACAAAGGAATATCAGGCTTCAGTACACCCTTCCCCTCCCCAATTCCAACTCTAAGCCCTGTATCCTGACTAAGAGTACTGTAAATGGGTTATATGACCGATGGATGGATAATCCAATGACTTTGAAGGTGCTGTTCTTTGAATGTTTTCTGAAAACACCCAGCAAAATATACCTTCTTAGCTGAATGAGTAATGTTGCTCTGCCTTTTTCCAGATGAATGGAACTGCACCCTGGATCACAGAACATACGTACGAGGCAATTGTAGCAGCCGAAAGGATCTCATTTTAGCTGGACGGGGAGGGAGAGAGTAATGTTATACCTGGCTAGCTAAGTGCACTACTTTACTTTAATTACCGTGAAGAAGTGCTGCAATACGGAAGTGTTAAGCGCCAGTTTTTTTATCTTCTTTGAATACTCAAAGAGCCAAAAATGTTTTAAATTTTCCACCTGTATTTATTAGTCGAGAATTGTCCTGAGGCTGTTTAAATAATGAATTGCTCTCAGCTAGAATAACACCATTAAGGAGGGTGATGTAACTCTTTGAAAAATTTTTGCTTTGCCACCTGCTGAGGTTGAAATTGTAGATTCCACTCCTTTGATAAATAAGGAAAAACTTTGTTTGACCTGTTTTATCCTGGAATGCTCACTCATGCTGGATGCTGGAGTTCAAGGAAGCAGCCTGAGGATAGCATCAATGTCCATGAACCAGAACTAAACTGGTTGGGTGTATGACAGCCCAGGAGCTTTTTAATGATTATGATGATGAAGATTGAGATGAGATAAAGGGACACTAGGAAAGATGAAACTACTGAATTTATAGAGCACTTTTCAGAAAATTCTGAAATAATGAAAAGGTCTCTAGTTTAAAAGTGTAATTTTGTAAAAAAATAAATAAATAAATAAATCCAAATTTGAAATAAAATTCAGAGAATCAGCACTGCACTCATCTTGTGCAAAGATATCATTACCCTGAATCAGATAAGAAGTGGGACCACCAGTTGTATTTTCAATTTATAAATATTTTTGTTGGAACACAGGAAAAAAATCCTTTCTTATGGTGTCACTCTCTGCTGAGAGAAATTGATAACGAGGTGTTGATTACTGAAAGGACCATGAAGGTGTAATGGCCGGTAGAATTAGGAGGCCAAGCGCAATGACCAGAGAGAAAGTGAGCAGCACGGACACATTACAAACACAGAGAATAATACAGACCAACGAAAGTACTCACGCTTCCAAAGGACGTATAATAGTCCGAAACACGGAAGCAAAGCGAGATAGCAAAAAGGGAGAAGAAACTCCAAAAATCAGAAGATAGAAAGTCATACAAAACCTGACTACAGATATCTTCGGCTATAGTGCAAAGCTAAAAACAGACACTCTAGCGAAGGAGGCGCACCGGACTTCCTGCTTATATAGAGTCTGGGAAAGCGCCGCCCCAGCTCAATCAGCCAGCTGGGTAAAGAGTCCGATAGTCAAGGAATTCGATATCGTCCAGGGACGAGAGCCGCAAAGAAAAGTCCAAACCACATGCACACCTCATAAACCATGAAAGGACCCCCCCCCAAGGAACAGCTCCAAAAGTTCCCAGAGAACCCCGTGCATGGAACTCTGAGATAAGGGTGGGATCCAGGATATCCCGAGAAGGAACCCAACACCGCTCCTCAGGACCATAACCCTCCCAGTCGACTAAAAACTGAGCCCCACGACCCACACACCTCTCGGCTAAAATACGACGCACAGTGTAAACAGGCCCCCCTTCAATCATCCGCGGCGGCGGCAGGGGTTTGTCGACTGCAGCCAGGACGCAAGTGCTAACAGGTTTGAGCCTGGAGACATGAAAAGAAGGGTGTGATCCGTAAGGATCTAGGGAGCTTCGACCGGACTATGACAGGATTGATCCTTCGCACAATCTTAAAAGGACCAATGAAGTGGGGAGCCAACTCCGTGACTCCACTCTGAAGGGCAGGTCCCACATGGAAAGCCAGACCTTTTGGCCAACCCAATAAGATGGGGCCAAACGGTGCCTTCTATCTGCGGCGGTCTTTTGTTTCCGTCCAGAGCGCAACAAAGAGGAACAGACCCTGGCCCAAACTGACTGACAACGCCAAACAAAGTGATTGACCGAAGGAACCTCTGAATCCCTGTCAGTCTCAGGAAACAGCGGATCTGATAACTCAACTGAGCCTCAAATGGGGAAAGGCCTTTGGAGGAGTTATCCAGTGAATTGTGGGAATATTTGGCCCATGCTAAAAATCGACTCCACGAAGATGGGTTGTCAGCCGCTAAACATCGAAGAGTATTCTCCAACGACTGGTTGGTTCGCTCTGTCTGCCCGTTAGTCTCTGGGTGGAAACCAGAGGAAAGGCTCATGGTGGCCCCCAACTGGTTGCAAAACGCACGCCAGAATTTGGCCGTAAATTGAGGACCCCGGTCAGAAACCACATCTAGAGGGAGAACACGCAGCCGGAAAACATGGTCCACAACAAGAAGGGCCATCTCCCGCGCCGAAGGCAGCTTGGGCAGCGTGATAAAGTGGGCGGCCTAAGAAAAACGGTCGACCACAACCAAGATGACCGTGTTGCCTTCAGAAACGGGCAGCCCCGTAACAAAATCAAGAGCGATATGGCTTCACGGGCGCTTAGGGACGGGCAACGGCCACAGCAGACCAGAGGGGGGGAGATGGGAAGTCTTATTCCTAGCGCAGATACAGCACGCTGCTACAAACTCCCGGATGTCCTCCATCATGCTGGGCCGCCAAAAACGTCAGGCTAAGAACTGCTTGGTCCGATGAACCCCAAGGTGAGCCGCCAGACAGGAATAGTGCCCCCACTGGAGAACTTGGGACCGTGCTGCCAATGGAACAAACAAACAGCCAGGCAGCTCCCCACCAGGACCGGGATCAGTTCTCAACACCTCCCGCACAACAGACTCAACGTCCCACTGAATGGGAGCCATAATCTGAGCTGCCGGGATGACCGGCTCAGGAATGGGGTCGCGACCAGAGCGGTTGTGAATCCGCGACAAAGCGTCGGGCTTGATATTTTTAGAACCTGGGCGATTGGTTAACGTAAAGTTAAAGCGTTTTAAAAACAACGACCATCGCGTCTGCCGAGAATTACGTCGTTTTGTCTGTTGGATGTATTGGAGATTTTTATGATCCGTCCACACCACAAACGGATGTTCAGCCCCCTCCAACTCCCGGTCACCAATGCTGTAATTCCGTTTGGCCGCCGACAATGACGGGGAGAAGTAGGCGTATGGGTGCAACTTTTTGTCCCAGCGCCCCCTTCGGGACAATATGGCACTCACCCCGACTTCCGATGCATCCACTTCCACAAGTAAATGGGAGGAAGGGGTCGGGCAAAACGAGAATGGGCTCTGAGCTAAATCGTTTCTTTCACTCCTGAAAAGCAGCTTCAGCTGCTGGAGACCAAGCAAACGACGAGGATGCTAAAATTACGGATAAACCTCCTATAAAAATTAGCAAACCCATCGCACCTCCTTGACGTTTTGAGGGGCAGGCCAATCCCTGACCGCTGCCACCTTGTCAGGATCCATGCGGACTGACCCTTCCGAAACAATGAAGCCAAGAATCGAAACAGTCTTGCCATGAAAAATGCATTTTTCACCTTGACAAAAAGCTTGGCTTTGAGGAGGGCCTCAAGCACTTGTCTGACGTGTTGTTTATGCTCCGAGAGAGTTGAAGAAAAAATCAGAATATCCTGAAGGTAGACAAAGATGAATCTCTCCAACATCTCTTGGAGGACGTCACTGACGAGTGCCTAGAACACAGAAGGGGCGTTAACCAATCCGAACGGCATGACCAAAAATTCGTAGTATCTGTCATGCGTATTAAAAGCCGTTTTCCACTCGTCCCCCTCCCAGATCCGAACCAAGTTATAAGCATTCCGGTTGTCTAGCTTAGTAAAAAACAACGCCTTCTGCAGACGTTCAAACTCGGAATTCATCAACGGAAGGGGGTATCGGTTTTTAATGGTGATATTATTCAATCCCCTGTAATCAATACAGGGTCTCAGGCCGCCATCTTTTTTGCCCACAAAAAAGAACCCCGCTCCGGCAGGAGACATGGAGGGCCGAATAAATCCATTAGCCAGAGCCTCCTGAATATATTCTCGCATGGCCCTTCGCTCAGGCCCTGACAGTGAGTATAATGAACGCCTGGGGGGAGTGGTCCCCGGGTGAAGATTGATCTCGCTATCGAACGTGCGATGAGGAGGTAAAGTCGAGGCCCGTTTCTTGGTAAAAAAACCTCCGCGAGATCAGCATAATCGTTAGGAACATTAGGAGGCAGACCAAAGTTCAGAGCAGCCCCCAAATTCTCACCCTTTTCGGAACCTGCCATCTCTATGTCTGATTCCGAGTCAGAGAAATCCTCCGAATAGCAATCCTCCTCTGGCTGCCGCCAGTCAAATTGAGGATCCCACTCCAACCCCTCCTCCGCCCCTTTCTCTAGATTAGAAGGGTTGTGTGAGACAAACTCCTCAGAATCACTCCAGGTGTCAGCCTTCCCCATAGGTTGATGCCCGGGATGACACGCCAAACTCTCCCTACAGTGGGACCTACAATCAGTGCCCCACTGGATGATCGAGTTATTCTGACTTCCCAAATGATCTGAGGCCTATGTTCCCGTAGCCAAGAGTATCCTAAAACAACAGGGAAAACAGGAGAACTGATTATAAAAAATCAGACCTCCTCAGAATGACCACCAAAAGAAATGAGCATAGTCAATGATTCAGAGGCTTCGGTTATAAATCCAGTTCCCATCGGGCGACCGTCCAAAGATCTTGCAGTGTGTGAATGTAAAAGAGTGCGGATGGGAATGGAATGTCTCCCTAGCCCACTCCGCATCCATAAAACAGTCCACAGCACCACAGTCCACAAAAGCTTTGATAAATATTCTCTGTGTCCCCACAGTCAATTCTACAGGAATTAAAGTTCGGAAGGGAAATTGGGTCTGTCCCTCTAGCACCCCCCCATACCGCTAGAGGGACTTCACGTTTCCCTGAAGCTCAGGGCAGCGTGGACAGATATGTCCCGGTTTGTTACAATTATAGCAGATTATACGTCTGCGACTGGGCTTATGAGCCCGGCTCTCATATGAGCCATCAACCTGCATAGGCTCACCAGGAGTGGAAATCTCAGTGGGCGGAATGGGAGCTGTATGCACGCTGCGAGGAGCAATAGCCCCATTGCCAGCAAGAGTAAATGCAGTACGTTTCTCCCTGTTACGTTTGCAGATGCGATTATCAATTTGCACCGCAGTGCAATCCAACGAATCTAGGGAAACACAAGGCTCTAATGTAGCCAGAGCGTCCTTAACCTCCTCAGCCAAAGCGCGAACAAAAACTGTCATAAGAGGTGCTTCTGGCCAGCCTGTCTCTGTCACTAAGGAGTGAAATGAGATTGAAAATTCAGCGACACTCGCAGAACCCTGCCTCAGATGCATTAAATGCGTAGCCGCGTCCTGACCACAAACATCCTGATCAAACACCGATACCATTTCTCTAATGAGAGTCTCCACAGTATTCACGACCGGTGAATGAGATCGAATAAGTGGGCCGACCAAAGAGAGTGCTGTGTCGGTCGACAGGGATAAAATAAATGAAACCCAAGACTTTCATTCACGAACCGTGAAGGCTGCGATTTAAAAAACATTTCACATTGGGCAATGAAATCTTTACATCTTCCTGCCTCGCCTCCATATCTTGGGGGTAACCGGAGTTTTAGCTCTCAGGGAAGGTGTACGGATTGTGCTTGTGCAACATTTTGTGTGATCTGAGTGGACAAGGCTCTAATACTCTCCGTGAGAGTTAACAGAACGTTTTCCTGTCTCTCCATGGCATTCGCCTGAAGGTGGACTCTCTCCGCCAACTCTGCCTGCTGATTGTTCAGGCTAGCAAGACCCTTGCCATATCCAGAGAGGACAGCTTGTTGATTAGCCACAACTTTCTCTAACGCAGCCATTGCTGACGACTCCATGCTGGCTAGAGTGTTCTGTCATGGCCGGTAGAATTAGGAGGCCAAGCGCAACGACCAGAGAGAAAGTGAGCAGCACGGACACAGTACAAACACAGAGAAAAAAACAGACCAAACGAAAGTACTTGCGCTTCCAAAGGACATATAATAGTCAGAAACACGGAAGCAAAGCGAGATAGCAAAAAGGGAGAAAAAACTCCAAAAATCAGAAGATAGAAAGTCATACAAAACCTGACTACGGATATCTTCGGCTATAGTGTGAAGCTAAAAACAGATACTCTAGCGAAGGAGGCGTGCCGGACTTCCTGCTTATATAGAGTCCGGGAAGGCGCCGCCCCAGCTCAATCAGCCAGCTGGGTTAAGAATCCAATAGCCAAGGAATTCGATATCGTCCCGGGACGAGAGGCGCAAAGAAAAGTCCAAACCACACGCACACCTCACAAACCATGACAGAAGGACAGTGTGGAGTTACAAGAAAACTCCCACCAGTGCCCCAGGTTCACAGCTAGCTGATTTGATTGGCAGAGCATTTAAGTGTGAGGGAACTGCTTGCAGCTCAAACATAAAGTGTTTTCTGTTGCGTCATCTTCAAGGCCGTCCAGTCCTGCTGATGTGTTAAAATGAAGGTTCAGGGGCTCGGAGGGTTGTGCTTGAGGTCTTGATGCTCAGTATCAGTTTGTGTAAGACTCTAGGACTTCAGTCTGTGACCTGTTAAGGCTCCTGGAATTCCAGTGTTAGTACGAGCTCACTGCTCTCCATTACAGCTTGTTCATTTCTTCCATTATTGAAATTGTGTTTCTCCTTGATCGTACTGGCATACTTTGAACCTCGCTCTACCTAACAAGTCAAAATGTGATACTGTATTTTCTCCATGTTCATGCTGCCTGACTGTCAACTTTGAGAGGGTTTTCATACATATCAGATGAATCATATAAAAATGACAGCACCTTCTGTACAAATTCCCCCCATTTTTAAAGAATCTTTTGCTGGAACCTTTCGTGTCAGTTCTACGCCTCTATCGAAGTCACCTTTAGATTCATTCAGCGCAGCCCAGAATAGGTGGGATTTTGTTTTGGCTGTTATTGTTCACTTTGCAGGATGATACGGCAGCCAATCGGAGCTTTACAGCTTCATAGATTCACACCCCTCTGGAAATAGTGCATTGTAAATGTGGGCAGAAACTGAGAGGTGGGGGACTGACAATCTCATTCAGTCAGTCGCTCATGGGTGTTTAGTCAGGACATTCCGTGGGACAAATGCGTATTATGCACCGTAGTTCTGTGTGGTATGATGCTTGTTGTTTTTTGTTTCAAGTTAAGCAACTGTGTTTTGCAGACATAAAAGAATTGTATTAAATTGTGAGAAATGAATATAATACAGGGCCATTTGGAACTTGTTCAGATTGATTCAATTTTGAGCACTGTCTGTTTAGGAGAGATCCCCTCACAGAGGGGTTTGCCTGGTTTAGGCTATAGGGACTTATACTTGGGACGAAGTGAAAATTTTGAATAAAATCAAAATGCAATGACTTTCAGATCACATGAGCCAATGTGTTATTTACAATAGAACATAGATAACATTTCAAATGTTGAAACTGAGACATTTTGCATTTTTTATCCACAAAATGAGCTTATTTCAAATTTTCTGGCTGCAACAGGTCTCAAAAAAGTTGGGACACTGGCAGAAAAGGGCTGAAAAGGCAATTAATTTATAAGAGAATCAGCTGAAAGAACATTTAGCAAGTAGTTAACTGGCATCAGGTGTGTAACATGATTGGCTATAAAAGGGATGTCTTGGAGAGGCTCTCAGAAGAAAAGATGGCCAGATGCTCTCCAACCTGTGAAGGCTTGCATAAAAAACTTGTGGACTACATTAAAAACAATGTTCCTCAACGTCAAATTGCAAAGGCTTTGAAGGTCTCATCATCGACAGTGCATAACATCATCAAAAGATTCAGAGAAACTGGAAAAATCTCTGTGCGTAAGGGACAAGGCTGAAGACCTTTACTGGATGCCCGTGATCTTCGGGCCCTCAGACGCCACTGCATCACTCACCAGCATGATTCTGTCATTGAAATTACTAACTGGGCCCAGAAATACTTCAAGAAACCACTGTCTGTTAGCACAGTCTGCCGTGCCATCCACAGATGCCACCTAAAACTCTATCATGCAAAAAGGAAGCCATTGTTGAGCATGATCCAGGAGCACCGCCGTGTTCTGTGGGCCAAGGCTCTTTTAAAATGGACTGTAGCAAAGTGGCAAAGTGTCCTGTGGTCAGACGAGCCCAAATTTGACATTCTTGTTGGAAATTATGGGTGTCGTGTCCTCCGGGCTAAAGAGGAGAAAGACCACCCCTCCTGTTATCAGCATTCGGTTCAAAAGCCAGCATCTCTGATGGTATGGGGATGCATTAGTGCATATGGTGTGGGATACTTGCATGTGTTAAAAAGCACCATGAATGCTGAAAGGTGTATAAAGGTTTTAGAGCAATATATGCTCCCCTCCAGATAACATCTATTCCAGGGAAGGCCTTGTATATTTCAGCAGGACAAAGCAAAACCACATACTGCAGCTATTGCAACAGCATGGCTTCGTAGTAGAAGAGTCTGTGTGCTGAACTGGCCTGCCTGCAGTCCTGATCTTTCACCGATTGAGAACATTTGGCGCATAATTAAACGAAAAGTCCGTCAAAGGAGACCCAAAGCTCTCCAGCAGCTGGAAGGCTGTATTAAACAAGCGTAGGATCAAATTCCAATGGCTAAACTCAAGAAACTTGTCTCCTCAATGCCCAGACGCCTCCACTCTGTGTTAAAAAGAAGAGGGGATGCTACACCATGGTAAACAGGCCCCTGTCCCAATTTTTTTGAGACCTGTAGCAGCCATCAAATTTGAAATGAGCTCATTTTGTAGATAAAATTGTAAAATTTCTCAGTTTCAATATTTGCTATGTTATCTCTGTACTATTGTGAATAAAATACTGGCTGGTGCGATTTGAAAGTCATTGCGTTTTGATTTTATTCACAATTTACACTTTGTCCCAACTATTTCGGAATTGGGGTTGTATATAGGATGCATTCATCAGAACATTTTTCACTGGAATATTTAAACTGTCGTCATATTCACTAAGCTGATAGTTGCCAAGAAAGAGTTTGCCTCGACTGCCTGCCAATTCCACAAACCGCTGATTCATTTGACAGTTCAGTGAATGCTAATCTGATTTTCACCTCAGTTAATGATTCTGTCATCTTATAAAGAGCTAAGTGCATAGCTTTTGTGGTTTTTACATAGAATCTACCTAGATGAATATTTCATGGGGAAACTTGGACTGAATCATTCCTTACCCTCCAATCAACATCTTATTGCGTGTTTTCAAATCCATTGCTGTTTGAAATGCGTGTTCTCATTTAACGTCAATAAATTTGACTGGCCCTCCCATGGACAGGTTTTTTTCATTCAGATTTTGAGAACCATAATCCATTGGACAGTTACATATTTTTACCAGCCGCAATAGCCTGCTGGTTTTGTTTTCAGTTGATCAGTGTTTAGATGTATGTGGGTGTGTTAGTGGACTATTCTTGAGAACAAGGATAGCATCACAACCTTTTAAAATGTATACATGAAACATTGCATGTGAGCACTGACTGCACTGACTGTACGCATTATACTGAACATTGCTTTACTGAAAACAATACCAGCAGGGCTATCGCAGCTGTTACGGTCCCAGATGGTTTATAGTTGTATTTTCATTCAGTACTCTAGTGCTTGGAGTCTGAAAGGATACAATGACAATGAGGTTGAAGTCCTGACTGTCAGGTTTGAGGGTATTTTCATCCATATCTGATGAACTTTTTTGAAATAACAGCACCTGCTGTAAATAATCCCCACCGCCCTGAATTTCAGGCCTATCAAAAATATATGACAGTTTGACATGATATAGAACAAAGAAATAATTTTAGACAATTGGTCCTAAATCTTTCACATGAAATGACTGCTTGAAGTTTTGCGACATATGGCCAGCATCAGATGCTGGTATCTTCCCTGGTGATACTTTGCCAGGCTGGTACTGCAGCCATCTTCAGTTCCAGCTTGTTTCAAAGACTTTTTGCCTTCAGTCTCCTCTCATGCATGTAAAACACTTGGTCAATTTGTCATGGTTTTAGTCCGCCGGATGCAACAAGCAATCCGGCGGGCACTGGGACCATGTACCCAAAGGCTGAAAAAGGGACCCATTCGCACAGGCTGGTAAAAAAATAGAAGACATTTAATAAATATACTTTTTTTAAAAATGACAAAGAGACAGGAGAGCAGCAGCAACACATACAAGGCTGAAAAACCAGAATGCAGTTACACTGCCAAATGGCAGTGCAGCTCTTAAATACTCTAAACTTCACCTCCACTTCAACGAGCAACAGGTGTGGTTCGTTGAAGTGGAGGCAAAGACAGCAGGAGGGGGAGGGACTGCAGGGCAGAACCATCACACAATTGAATTCAGATTCAGTATTGGACAAGGCCAACAGAACCAAAAGGGCAAAAATGTTCCACAATCTTCAATTGCTGTGCTCACTGCAGTAAGACACATTTCTGAAGACAACTCTGCTCCACCTTTCTTTTCTCATGTATTTAAATTGTGAGCTCATGTTCTTACCCTACAGGCTTACACTATTGACGGTTTTTTTTTTTTTTGACGGATTTTGGTGTCTGTTTTGTCTTTTGAAAGATTTCATTGGGTCATGATGTGGGGTTTTACATCTGAATTGAGTAATGTGCGATAGCTTTACTTTTTATTGTTTAATGAAAAGTACATTTTGCTGTACAAAAAAATTCAATAATGTTAAAAAAAAAAAAACTGTTCTTGATAGCTTTGATGTACTTGTGGAAACTGCTAGGGTCTTAATGGGAGCAATCCCCTGGTTTTGAGCCGGTTGCAATTAACAGCTTACAGCCGTCTCAACCATTTTTGCACCCAGCTCAGTACAATCTTCTTTAAGCTCCAAAACTCAACTCTACAAATGAGTCAATGTACATAAAAGAGAGATTAAGTGGGATGGTTTGTGAGTCGGTTTGGTAGAAGGAATCTCCAATTGAAAAGAAAGTCTGGAGAGGCAGAGCTTCAACATGCGGTTTTTGTAAAAGCCGAGGCCTGCAAGGTTTAGGCAGTGGAGAGATAATCATTATAGGAGCTCCAGTGAATGTGTGGAGCACTGTTGGTGTAAAACCCACAGCAGAATATGCCTGCTGTAATTCAGTAGTTCCTTTGGCAGGATTTTCCAAATGAGCAGAAGAACTGTTGCGTCTCTTTTGATTACCGATTTTTTTTTTTAAGATTAAATTTTTGGGGGGATTTTTTCGTTTATTAGATAGTTATATTTTGAAGAGAGACAGGAAAGTTGGGGAGAAGAATGGGGAAGACATGCGGTAAATGACCCGAGCTGGAATCGAACCTGGGTCTACGCAGGAAGGACACAGCCTTTATGGTGCGCACACTTAGACCGATGTGCCGTCGTTTAACATGGCCAAAGCTTGTATTCATTAAAATAATAAGGCTCACGATATAAATACATAAAAGGTGTTTTTTTTTTAAATTTTATTTCCAAGTCATAATTTTCAAAAAGAACTGAATTATTACTACCATGCAAATTTGCTTAAGTCTCGAAAAATCAAGAACTGTGGCCAGGTGGCACATAGTGAAGGGAAATCTTCAGAACCCTCTTAAAAGGCACATGGACAGCACACATATGGGTAGCAAGGCCTGTGATCATATATAGAGTGTACAATCAAGTCCATATTTGGATGGCAATGCAATTTTAATGCCGTTATTTTTCTATTGTTTTGTCTCTATACGGGTGTGTAAATGTCAGCATATCAATGTATAAGCTGTCAGCTGTGCATTACATGGAGTGAAATGTGCAAAAATTACAGCCCTTTTATAATATTGCCACTGCCCTAATAATTACAGTCCTCACTATGAAGTAGCTTCGATTGTAATTTCTCACCAGTGCGCACTCTGTTCTGAATGGCTGGTCATAACAGTCTCCTGCGAGCACAGACCTCCAGTCAGCTCTGTGTAAGGCCCATGGGGCACTGTGTGATGGGGTCTCTTCTGGTTGCAGAGTGCTGTGAGAGATTATGGCTCCCAAAAATCATTCACAGACATTCACAGACCTTTAGCCATATAACTGTGAGAGTCGGCATGCATTTAGATGATCGCTTGCGTAAACTAATCAAAAGTTTCCGTCATTTGTACAGCGACCTTGCAAGCCCTTTAAGAGCAGCTGATAACGTGTGCTGGGCCTGCATCACCACACGCGTGTTCTGCCCCTTCCTGTGTGCGTGTGGTTCTGAATATGCTATCCGTCTGGCATTGATATTATTTGGGGCCGCTATATCAATCATGATGTGTGTTTATTTTTCACATCCTCTTTGTAGAATGTTAAGCAAATCATAAAACTCATGTCAAGGAGTTTTCTTAAGTATCATACTGATTTCCTCACCATCTCTTCGATGTGATGAAAGATTTATTCTGTTTTCATAACTTTTTTGAAGATAACTGATTCATCCTGAATTTAGATGGTTGATTAGTTACTGGCTTGCCTCTGAATCCATGGTCAGCAGCGCTGGCCTGTGCATTAGCATGTGGACACATACGGCTAGGCTTGCAGTTTTACATACTGTTTGTGCCCACCTGAGTATTACCTGACCTAACATATGGGCTGATTGAAAGAAAGGCCTCAAAAGCATGAGGGAGTGATAATCCCTAATAGAAGCACGGGAAAGAATTATCCTTTGACTCCACCTACTGACTCACCTGCAAGGGAATTCCGAGCAAAAAGCAGTGTTCTTGACATCTTGAAAGAGAACTGTGCATTGACAATGACATCTTGGTCAGGACAATCTGTATTTACGAAGGATTAGTTGTACATCCAGGAAATAGTGCAAGATGAGAAGTTTAAAAGTGAGCAGATACTGTGGATATCATTTTATTTATTCATTTTTTGGTACATTAAAAATTAACCCATTAATACCAAAATTTCTTTTCAAAGCAAATGTTACATTTTATTATCATATACAGTGTACAAGGAACGTGTGATGCTTAAATTCTGGTGAAAAAATAATTATTTTGTCATCGAGGACCCCAAATATGTACGTATGTTCCATTACAAATGTACACAGATTGTTGAAAGCATTAAAAAAATCATAATTCTGATAAAACATACGGTATGTAGATAATGCTATAATCTTAGTTTAGTATAAAAATGTGTTTCAGAAAACAAATGGCACACTCACCTGTTAAAGTAAAATGACTCCGCCAGCCTTCGTGTTTCCGCTTAATTTCATTTCGCTTCACTACTCCATCTGGTCACTCAGAGCTCTGCCTCGTTTACCTCAGCAGAAAATACGCCAGACCAACCAACGAACAGAAGGCGTGGCCGACAGCCATGATGTAGCCACTGCGCCGAGTTTGAAATTGTAGTCTCCGAAATCAACAATGGCCACAGACATAGATACACGGGAGGCCATTCGCTCTGTCGTGGAGAAAATCCCGGGAATCAGCTACTTATCGCCACAACAAGATGAATGTTTGGTTAGTTTTTTGAATGGAAATGATGTTGTAGCGCTACTCCCTACAGGTTTCGAGAAAAGTTGTCATATATACTTAATATCCATCATGAAACATATGAAATAGGCACCCTGTTCATCTGTGAGAGACAGCCGAACCACCTCAGCTAGCTTTTAGCTTCTAGTGTTATATTGCCCGCGAATTTCACACTATTTAACAGCAAACTTTTTAAAAGCTGTGTTTTTGTTCATGTCACAAGACCTATTCGCTGTCTCAGTGTTATGTTGTCATTATCCATGAATGAAATGGCTGTCTGAGACAGCCAAACGCTTAGAGCCAAACTATGTTACTATAAAGTTAGATAGTGAGCTCCGTATGATGTTAGCGCAAGTATGGTTAACGGTTCAGTTTTCATGTCAACGCAGATTTCGTCCTGATGTAAATAATGCGTTTTTCTCGCCGATTCTGCCGTTGGTTTCGGGTCTCTTACGTTTTTTTTCAATAGCAGCAGTATTGGCAGGAGAAACGATAGCTCAACAGTTTGTTTCTTGAAAGGAGAACAGAAAGAGCACCTTTGGTTCTTTCAAGTGAATGAGTGAAGGCTAAAATGAGGTAGATGGGCATATGTATGAGTACAGTATTAACTTTAATGTACTGATCAGTTTGTTTTCGCTGCATTCCTGGTATGAAGGACTGTGTTTACAGCGGAAGTACTAGGCGGCTGAGCCGGCGCATAACATACGTCATCGTCAAACATTAGTGATTAGTTTACGGGTACACCAATGATTTTAAACTTCAGACAAGCGCCCACCCACCAGGAAGTAAACACTTGTCAATGATGACCGTCCAGACTCTGTGTACAAAGCAAAGCGAAGTAGCAGAGTCTGGTTTTACCAGGCTACTGTTAAAGCGCCACATAGTGCTGTTACAGATTCAAGAAATTCATGCAAATGGCAGTCCCCACCACTGCTGTAAAGGGAGACTACTCTCATAAGCACTTTTCCTGGATACGAGTTACTTTCCATGATTAACCTACAGCAGCTTTGTCACAGTAACGCATTCACCTCATTTACTGAGATTAAAATGTGCCACGTCCCAAAAATGGGACAGTGGGCAGTAATGGGTTAAATTGATACAGTATTTATTCATCTTTTTTCCTCCAAGAGAGAAGTCTATTGAGATTGTCATCTATTTCTCAGGGGGGCACCTGGAAACCTACAGTGAGTTGCATAAGTACAGAATTTGGACAATTTTGCAATTCTGTAGAGCTGTGTTTTGTACACTCTTCACGCCAAGTGGATGTTAAAAATGGATGATTATCTGTGCTTTAATTTAATCAGGACCTGTCTGAGCCTTCAATTAAGGCCTCTGGGACAGGTTAGTGGTGAAATAAGATGACCAGCAGGGGGCAGCACATCCCCTCATGAGGACTTAGGAAGTGTATGGACTTGAAGATGAGTGGAGGTCAGCTGGTTCCTGCCCTCCCTTTACAGAGCAGCTTATAAAGGGTGGGAATAGCATGTCCCTGGTACACTGGGCTGGAATTAGCAGCACTTGTAGATCAGCTTTACAGCACATTTTGGGATTAGGCTAATATCTTAGCCACTCAAAGGCTTTGGCTGCCTGGGTCCAAGGGCTGCCATGATAGCTTTCCACTTAGATGATGAAGCTGCCAGAGCAGTGTGGTGTTAATTGTATCAGTGCAATGTGGCGACTCAGAGAGAGGCAGAACTCCATTGTGAGCAGTCGGGAAGACATTCTGAAAGGAGCGTAGTTTTAAATAACTAGCCAGTGTCTGCTGTTTCAAAACCAAAAACTGTGAAATAAATGGAACCAGGATTATCAGCAATATCCAGTCAGATTAATGTTTTAAGAAGCAGTTTGCATATTTATGAAAAGACCAGCTGGCTTTTTTGTTTCAAGTCTGGTTGTTTTTGTTTCTTTGATGCAAATGCTTGGCTGAATCTCCTGATCCACCACACACATCCCCTCAGGCCAAAACATTCCTGTAATTTACAGTGAGCTCCATAAGTATTTGGACAATGATGTAAATTTAAAGGACTTTAATTCCTACGTTGTTCAGTTGACATGAATTTGCATGGCCTTATGTTACAATTGAGGTCGTCCAACCTCGACATCACTCAAAGGTATTTGTGTCCTCTGGTGAATAATTGAGCTGGAACTGCTGCTTTTTAAAAAGTTACTGTTCATGTACCTATGGACTTCACAGTAGAAATGGCTCTTTATCAGATGCAAATGAACAGCAGGGAGTTGGCCCACCAGAGGTCACTTTGTGGAGCTCAACGTCAGTCCCATTTGGGTTTATTATCCACGCTGTGCTTGGCCAGTTCCTGCAGCTGTGGCCTTATCAGCTCAGGAGGGGAAAACCTTGGAAGCTGAAGCCAGATCTGTTAAAGAGATCTTTATTACACATAGCCTAGTATTTCCCTTATGCGCTAATTACCTTAGAAACTCATCTTCAAGGCTGTAGCTGACTTAGCCTGGGTTTTTCATCCAGCAGTTCTATTACATGGCCCCTTATGCCAGTGGTGTAGCCAGAACGGAAAATTGGTTAGGCGCAGAATATCCCTTGATGTCTTCAAATGGGTTTTTTTTTTTTTTTGTGGCTAACGGAAATGAAATACTGCTTTGTGTAGTGCACATAGACTTCGCCTCTTATTGCATTGATATTGAGCCATAAATTTCCCATGAAAGCATTACCTTCAGGGACTTCTATCTTGAATTTTTCCTCCTAATACAGTTCACTCTTCCAGTCAGTAGTGGCCAATGCGTCTTTTGTGTTTGAACATTGCGGCTGTTAACATGGCTTCCTTTAGCCCTTCTTGGGGCTTGGTCATTTGTTGAGGCTGATCTGTCCATCTGACAGTTAAGTGCTGGTCAGCTTTACAGCACATTTTGGGATTAGGCTAATGTCTTAGCCGCTCAAAGGCTTTGGCTGCCTGGGTCCCACGGCTGTCATGATGGCTTTCCACTTAGATGATTAAGCTGCCAGAGCAGTGTGGTGTTAATTGTATCAGTGCAATGTGGCAAATCGGAGAGAGGGGCAGAACTCCATTGTGAGCAGTTGGGAAGACTTTCTGAAAGGAGCGTATTTTTAAATAACTTGCCAGTGTCTGCTGGCATAAAACGAAAAACTGTGAAATAAATGGAACCAGGATTATCAGCAATATCCAGTCAGATTAATGTTTTAAGAAGCAGTTTGCATTTTTATGAAAAGACCAACTGGCTTTTTTGTTTCATGTCTGGTTGTTTTTGTTTCTTTGGCCAAATGCTTGGCGGAAACTCCTGATCCGCCACACATATCCCCTCAGGCCAACAACATTCCTGTAATTTACACTGAGCTCCGTAAGTATTTGGACAATGACGTAAATTTAAAGGACTTTAATTCCTACATAGTTCAGTTGTCATGGATGCGCATGGCCTTACGTTAAAATTGAGGTCGTCCAACCTCAACATCACTTGAAGGTATTTGTGTCCTCTAGAGAAGAATTGAACTGGAACTGCTGCTTTTTAAAAAGTTACTGTTCATGTACGTATGGACTTCACAGTAGAAATGGCTCTTTATCAAATGCAAATGAACAGCAGGGAGTCGGCCCACCGGCGGTCACATTGTTGAGCTCAACACCAGTCCTAGTTAGGCTTATTATCCACGCTACGCTTGGCCAGTTCCTGCAGCTGCAGCCTTATCAGCTTGGGAGGGGAAAACCTTGGAAGCTGAAGCCAGATCTGTTAAAAAGATCTTTATTACACATGGCCCAATATTTCCCTCATGCGCTAATTACCTTAGAAACTCACCTTCAAGGTTGTTGCAGACTTAGCCTGGGTTTTTCATCCAGCATGGCCCTTTATGCCAGTGGCGTAGCCAGAACGGAAACTTGGTTAGACACAGAATATCCCTTGATGGCTTCAAATGGTGTTTTTTTTTTTTTCTGTGGTTAACGGAAATGAAAAACTGCTTTGTGTAGTGCTGATAGATTACGCCTCCAATTGCATCGATATTGAGCCATAAACTTCCCATGAAAGCATTACCTTGAGGGGCTTCTATTTTGAAGTTTTCCCCCAAATATAGTTCACTCTTCCAGTCAGTAGTGGGCAATGTGCCTTTTGTGTTTAAGCATTGCGGCTGTTAACATGGCTTCCCTTAGCCCTTCTTAGGGCTTGGTCATTTGTTGAGGCTGATCTGTCCATCTGACAGTTAAGTACTAATTACAGATGGTTTTCATCTTCAGCCTGTTACTGCACATTAAACAAGGGGGCTGTGCACCGCAATTATCAGCAGCAACGGGATAGAGAGAGTCAGAATGACCTCTATTCAGTGTGTTTGTTCACACACTTTTATCACTGGAGGCTAATGCTGCATAAACATAAGGTTTGGCAGAATTTTAGAGATGTGGCATTACACTGCTAGCGCAGTCCAATCCATGACAATACAACTGATAAAAAAGAAGATCTGCAATATAATTTCCTTTACCCTCTCTCATCGCCATGCTTGCCTTTTTGTTTTTCTTTGTTAATTACTCTGTCACTCATTAGTCTGGTTTTATAAACATGCTGGACTGTGGCTAGACTCCGCTACAGACATTCCTTGCTTTATAACAGCCTTGATTACAGCACTATGATTCCTTCTTTTTACATATGTACAAAAAAAGGAAGTTCCCCAATGATTACTGAAAGGATAGGAAGACTGTGCACCGCATTATCTACAGCAGAGATGTCAATGTCAGTTCCTGCAGGGCCTCAGTGTCTGCTGGTTTTCAATGTGTTCCAACACAGCTGATTAATTTAAGTCACTGCTTGGCTATAAAACTTCCACACACTTTGTGCTCTTGGCCTTAATTGGCTGCAGATTGAAAGGTAACCTGAAATAGCTGCGGACACTGCAGCCCTGTAGGACTGGAGTTTGGCTCCCCTGTTGTACAGGGTCAATGTCGAGACGTTCAAGACAGAGGTGAGGATTAAACTGGGTTGAAGGTTGAACAGGATTTGTTGTTGAAAGATGTTTGCAGGGTTATGCATACTGATCTTTTGTCGAGGATTGTCAGCCGCATTTCATGTTTTTTTGGATGTTTTTGTTGAGAGCTGTACTCTCATTCTCATCCCTGCTGTTGGAGTGGGATAAACTGTGAATTACCGATCAGATGCCCCACGCACATGCTGTGTCTAACTGCGGGAGCATAGCTGGATTTACAGTGAAGACTGGAGATATGTGGACAATGACACTGTTTGTTAAAAGAAGAGGGGATGCTACACAATGGTAAACACAATGGTGAACATGGCCCCGTCCTAACTTTTTTGAGATATGTTGCTGCCATAAAATTCAAAATGAGCTAATATTTTTCATGAAATGGTAAACTGTCTCACTTTCAACATCAGATGTTGTCAATGTTCAATTGTGAATAAAATGTGGGTTTGAGATTTGCAAATCATTTCATTCTGTTTTTATTCAAGTTTTAAACAACATCCCAACTTCACTGGAATTGGGGTTTGTAGAAACACACCCCTGGAGTACATGTCATCTAAATATTTTTGATGTAAAAGTATTTTTAAATCTTTTACCTTACAAATTTTAGAGCAGTTTATCAAAAACACAGAATAGAGCCCTTTGTCACTTAAAAAAAAAAAAGATATCTGGTATCATAAAAAGCCCTCTATCTCAAACACCACTGTATAAAGGCCAGGAACATGGTTCAGAGCTGATGGAAATCTAGGGAAGTACACATTTACCACCAAACAATTAGTATTAACCAAAGGCCAGTATTTGATATGTAGATTCAACAATATATGTCCATACAATGTAAAAAAAAAAAAAAACCCAAAAAAGAAAGAAAAACGGCTTCTTGCAATCAGGTGGAATATTTCTCTGATGTGGTACAACAACTATGGATAAAATGACACTTATGGGTTGCTGACTACTAGTGTAATAAAATAATTTATATTTGTAACCTAAGAGATTGTGCATTCTCCTTTTCAGGTGAGCCCCCATAGTCTCTTTACATTGAATGATAATTATTATTTTGAAAACAACCTTTATCTCTATGGACCGGTGAAGCGATGACAGATTATACACTTACTGATTGCTAAGTAAACAAATATCCAATATTTACAGCTGAAGCCTTTCCAACATTTTTAAATGTCCAAGTCATATCCAGCATTGGCTGGATTCCAAATGACACTTCAGGCTCATGCACAAACGGTTACGCATAAATAAAGCGTATTATTATCGTAAACCATATGGCAATGTGGCTTACATTTGAAACTGCCAATTTGTCACCTTACCCCTAGTCTCCACCGGGCGCGTCATGTAAGCGACGCGCTCGCGAGACGACAGCGTTCATGCCTCACTGAAGCGAGTGTCTCCACCTACTCCGTCTTGCTCGCGCGCGTACTTCAAACGAGAAGCGTCGAGCAGCAAAGGAGAAGCCGAGTCACGCTCCGTTTTACGCGCGTAATGTCGAAAAAATAGACTTGAAGCGTAAAAAAACGCTTCAGGTCGCGTTTGCGCGCGTGAAGCACAGCTGAAGCGCACGCCTGACGGAGCCGGTGGAGACAGCTGCAAAGATAATAATGAGAGCGTATCTGCCGCGTCACACGCACGAGTAAAAAACGCTTCAGAAACGCACCCGGTGGAGACAAGGGGTTATCCAGCAATCTGACCAGCTGAGATGAGACTGCTTTTCTATGTTTCCTGCAGGTTTTCTAAGGCATTGGACGAATGCCCATGAAACAAGGGTTATAACATGACTTTGTCCATTTAGAAGTGAAGGCAAATATGGCAGGTCAACAAAACAGAAAAAAGCTCAAAATAAAGATTCAACCACCCATAAAAACAGCTAGTTTTTTGCACGTACATGGCAACTGCAAGTGATCCAGATGCACCATGTTCCCTGGAAAAACAAACTCAGATGGACCTTTGATTACTCTGGGGGCAACTTAGAGTGATTTGGCTGTGTTAACAAGTGATTCATAAAAGGACTGACATGTGCATGGCCCCTGCTTAATATAATCAAATGTAAGCCACTTTGGATAAATGCACCAGATAAATGACTGACTGTGGAGTAATATAATATAGAAGTGTGTGATTGTGTGGAGGGTGTGTGAACTTCTAGATAACCAGTGTGTATGCCTGCAGCAGTGTGGCACAGAGGACTGACACAGTAATGCAACAAGCCTGAATTCTTACTGATTTTTGCCATAAACTGAGTCTGCAAACTCTCTAATAATGGCCATGAACTTGTCATTTGCAGCATTGTTGTATCTTTGATTCAATTCATTGTCAGTCTCCATGGATACCAACAAATTCAACAAACATTATAACAAAATAGTAGTCTTTGCAGATGCCATGTGCCGTATTTATTCCCCTATTGTCGCACTAATTTTTTGTATTTTGTTGTGAATATGCAGTAATTATTGACCAGAATGTGCCCTTAAGCAGATGCCTGCTTTATATACTGCATTCACAATGTTGACGATGTATAATTCATACAGTTTTTCTTGAAATGTTGGTTAGAAATATCGTCCTTCATTAGTGAGCCACAGAATACTGACTTTGCCATGGTCTGCCTTTCTGTCCACCTGTAAACTGCAGAAATGGTGAAGTTTATTATTAATCTTTTTCAACTTCTTCTTAATAATAATACTAATAATAAATAGTATTGTTTTGAAGGTTTGTTTTGGGCTAATTTCTGAATTTCAATCTAGAACCTTCTCCTGGCTCAAATTCAGCAACCTAGCACCAGCTTTCTCCTGCCTATTTTTAGAGAAAAATAATGTCTCTTGGGAACATCAACACTGCTGAAGAAGTCAAACAACTGTTTTCCATCTCCGTAGAGAATTATTGGCTATCCCACAAAGCATTACAGTAGATACTCTTCAGGGGATTTATGAAATCTGGGAAATAATGACAAAAAGATAGAAATGGCATAAACATTGTTTTAGGAAAAATAAATGTACTCCCTGAAATATACACAAGACCACATCCCATACATCAAACAACAGGAAACAAAAAATCCTGCCATATTATTTTTTCTGTGCAGCAGCTCTTGTGAGAGGGGAAATAAAAATCCTTGCCCCTCTGTCTGACATGTCATTCCAGTTAGTCCTCAGTAATGCCATTTCAGACTCTGCTCCCACTGGTGTTGGTGAACTAATACAGAGTGTTTTTTCCTTGTAATCCATGGCCGCCTCAGAGCGTCAAACACAGCACTGATCTGAGCATCTCTGCTCATAACCCCAATCTACCTTGTCTCCTTCTCAATGTCCTCAGAGCCCGACCCCCCAGCCTCCAAAAACTTTAACTATCGCTCACCTGTTCCTCACTCTCCTAACTGTGCATCCTGTGATCAAATGCCTGGTAATGGGATTTGGAATGAAATTATGCATTCACAAACAGATAAAAATTTAGACACGCATCTTCCGCCCCTAAACCTTCTCCTATCTCTGTTTGGTCAGTGTTGACTTCAGTATAGGCAAGTAAAAGGCATATCAGTGCACCCTCTTTTCATGGGCTTTTCAGTCCAGCGCCTTATTAATTATATGTTTGCAGTAGCGGAGCCGGCGGGGGGGCAGAGGGTGCGGCTGCCCCGGGCCCACGGTTACGAGGGGGCCCACTACCAGACTGATGGCAAAAAAAACAAAAACAAAAACGTAAAGTCATAAAGTCGGTCTCTTACTGCTGTATTTGTAAGGCTATAAGTGTAAAAAATGGGGAAAAAACAGTCCAGATCAGAGCGTTTCTGAAATAAGATTAAGAGGTAATGTGACATCATTTAGGGTTTTATCCCGGGAAACGTGATTCCCGGGATTTGACCTCCAAACCATTTCCCGTTTCCCGGGAAATAGAAAAACGGGAAACCGGGAAAAAAACATTTAAAAAATATTTATAAGATAATGGAATATATTTAGAAAATATATAAGCCTATTTTACTTTCTTAAAACATAGGCTATTCAACAGCTGTGTGTGTGTGTGCGCAGGCGGAACAGCTGTGTGTGTATGCGTGCAGGGAAAGAGAGTTAATCAAACTGACTATACGCACTTATTTAAGTTCATCCAAGCACAAAAATTGATCGAAATTCGCGTTAGACGCACTTCTAAGTGTGGCCAAAATGCACATTGCTCTAATGTCCACACTTATTTTAAGTGTGTCCAAAAGTAAAAATTTTTTCTTGGCCAAACTTATTTTAAGCGGTACGTTCTAAAAACTGGAATGGTCATCAACTGGCGCAGCGAGTAAGTGTGGCCAAGAAAAAAGATTAAGCATTGGCCGCACGTATAAGTGCGAATAACATCGACCTTAATTGATTATCAATCACAAAACGCCCTGAATTCAAACACTTCTGACCGCTAACGCTGTTAGTTAAGTAACTTGTGGCTCTATAATCTGAATTAGACTAACACAACACTATTTTTGACATCAGCTGTGAGAGGAAATACTTCATAACAGCCTACTTTGAAATGGCCAGGATCCACGCACGACTCTCGCATTTTAATGGAGAGCAGCTTATGCCAATTATTTGACAGGCATTATGTGCCTGTGGGATGCCACTTGCTAGGGACAGTGGCTTTGTTGCTGTACCTCGTCCTGCTATGCTATGCATTAATTATTTTATTACGCTATTGAGCGAGTGTTACATTTAATAGATCGTCATAATAATACCAGCCTATGTCATATTTTGTATGCATATTTAAATTGTAGGCTATAAATTACAAACCAAGCTTAGTATGCCTTCCTGTTTGAACGATAGCCCGTATAGGCTGTAATCTCGGACCTCCACTGTGATTGCAGCCCATACCACGGCTTCTCGCACTCTTCTGCCGTCCAAGACATCGAGGGTAGCGCAGCATTGATCTGTAGGCTGATAATATCCAACGCATCCCGCTTGGATTTGCTGTTCACCCCCGAGCCAAATTTCCCTTTGATTGCATGCTTTCGCTCCAGCACCAACTGGGCCAGCAGCAGTAACTGGTCGTAGCTCCAGTTGGGCTTTCGCGTCCTTCCTGAACTTTCATCCATGAAAGTTTAGGGCAAACAAACCTGAAAGGCTCGACATTTAAATGATCGAAACATATTCTCATTGGGTATTAAGTTGCCAATAATTGGGGAAAATGACGCGTTTTATTATTAACTCGTTTTATGCTATTGGCATTTTTACAACTATCTCTTTCCTATGTATGTTTATTTGCCTAGAGCGTGATATGTGGGGACTGCGCATAGTGCTTCTTTAGCAGCGCTCAACATGTTATTATTTTATGGGACCAACCAGCCGCTTGGACTATTTCCTCATTTTTTCCTCCATGGGTTGTATGTGGGATATTTTTTTCAATGGGCCGCCCTGTCACCAAACAACCAATCACCGTGCTCATTGTCCCAAGATTCGTGCATGAGAATTGACGTCACCCATAGCAACGGAGATTTATACCCACCAATCTCAGAGCTACTCCTATTCTAGGAGTTACCAGTTTTCTTAACTAAAAGTTGCTCTCAGCGGCTTTGTGAAAAACTTTTAAGATTTTACTCCTACATAAAATGTTTTAGCGCGACTTAGGAGTACTCCTAGCGGTAAGATAAGATGCTTTGTGAATACGGGCCCAGATCTGGAATGTGAGTTGTTAACAAGTGAAATAGCCAATAGGCTATAAGGGCCCACTACAAGTCCCCGCCCCCTCTACAATGTGACACTGGCTCCATGCCTGGATGTTTGTGTCATTCACATGCAATGGAAAGTTCTAAATAATCACAGAATTCGTGGCATTGTCTTCAGAATCTAATAAATCTAAAACTTAATCTAAAAATAACTTAGAAACATTATGAGAACATTTTGTTTTCTATGTTCTGTGAGCCTGGAAGCAGCATTTTCCACTGTAGGTTACATAATTTTGGCCACTATCTCTCAGTTGCGACATCACTGAACAGAGATGTGTCACCTACAGAATAGCTTCATGATAAGGACTGAAATTGAATTTTAACTTCATGGGGTCTCATAGGTGAGAAAAGCCCAAAATTCTATGATTTAATTGTGTATTTATACAAATTCACTAATGCATGAATCTCTTTATAATTCAGTTTTGATATATTGAATTAAGTCCTCCAGTCAGCCTGCCCCTCACCTACACTTTAGTTCGACTCCTTCCACTTCATCTAAAGTTCTTCAGTGATTCAGGTATCTTCCTGCTTGTTATCTCCGCCAAGGAGATAATGCGATCGAGTCGGTTTATTTTTTTATTTATTTATTTATTTATTTGTCCGTCCTTCTGTCTGTCTGTGGACAGGATTTCTCGGAAACTACTTTACGGATCTTCATGAAATTTTCACCAGAGGCAGATCTTGGGCCAGGGACGACTCCATTAAAATTTTGTGATGATCCGGATCTGGATCTGGATTCTGGATCCGGATCTGTATTTACAATCTTAGTGGCATATCTTAGAAACTACTTGACGGATCTTCATGAAATTTTCACCAGAGATAGATCTTGGTCAAGGGACGACTCCATTAAAATTGTGTCATGATCCAGATCCGGATTTGGATTCTGGATCCGGATCTGTATTTACAATCTCAGTGACATTTCTCCGAAACTAATGAACAGATTTTGATCAAATCAAGGTGGAAAGTGATTGCGCAATCACACCCGAGGGTAATTGTCCAGTCAGGCCACTGATTGCGCTATCACACCCGGCAGCCATTGTCCAATCACACGCCAGCGGCGGTGATTATCCAATCACACCACTGATTGCGCAATCATACACCGGCAGTGATTGTCCAATCACGGCCTGTGCAGTCACATCGATGCGATTGCGCAATCACACGATCATCACGTGACATCATGGTCACGTGATGATCATGTGATCGCTCTGTACTTTGATGACGGCTTTGGAGAATGGATGCTTCAAACATACAAAAATCCCATTTAAACTTGTCACATGGGTGGTCCTGAAATCTTCCAAAGAGAAAGATCTTGCATTTCTATCAACATCATCCCTTGGCGGAGATCAGAAATCTCGGATTGCTCTTGTTTTATATATTTTTTTTGGATTAATTAGTGTTAAATATGGAGTTTGACAAACAATCTTTTGCGTCAACAGTTTCTCACCCTTGGGATCCCTACAGGGACTGTACATCTCTCATTTTTTGCTGTTTGTGTTCAGATTGTAAGATAGTCTGCATCTGCCCAAATGCCCATAAAGTAAGGTAAATGAAACCTTGAGGCTCCATTTTGGCTCATTGCGTGCAAAGGTCGCATATTTATTCTCCCCAGGGGAGCCGTAATGGCCGCCACCATGCAGGCATAAGGAGCAAGAAGCCGGCGGTAAGAGGCCAAAACTGCCATAACCTGGGAACTAAAAGATGGAGCTGCTGTCAAACTCGCTGGTCTCCTCAACGCATCGGAAGCTCGTATAAAGCATGATGAAATGAAATGTGTGAACTATTTAGTTACTGTGAGGGCTTGAGTTTGAGAGAGGGAGATGAAATTGAGAGGGAAGAAGTTGCAATGTATAGAAAAAGCATTGGCTTTGTGAAATAAAAATAAAAGCGAGGGTGGTCAAGTGGACACTCTCATTGGACAGATGGGCTGAGATAATGATCTGGCTGCTGCTGTTTTTGCTGGTCTTGGTATTGATGTGTTTGAGGCAGGCCGGGAGGCACCGGGTGACTGGAGGGATAAATTATAGGTGATTGATGCACAGGGACAACATTAAATGACACTTCGCCACCAAGGCCCGAGCAAATTTGCCCGAAATTCGTGCAAGCAAAAGAGCTGAATTTAGCAGAGATTGTCAAGGATTTGGCGCAACGCAAGGCCCGCAAGATGCCACTCAAATAGATAGGCTAGTGGTGGGACCATATTACTAATTTTGAACAATCCACGTGATTTGAAATTTCTTTTCATTGTAGGCTAAAATTGAATGAGTCTCTTCATGTTGTTCTTATAGCCTGCTGTATTGTTTGGCGAAACTGTTTTTTCTTAGTGTCCACAAAGCGAGGAGGACAGTAGCTTAAATAGTGTTCTTAGTAGGCTCTAAAGGTTCTTATGTTGTCTTGCAATTTTTCCCAAAGAGTCTTAAATGCCGCTCTCCCCTTTTCTGCATGAGCGTGAGCACAGATCAACTGTTTTTACGATGTCCACTCGCTCGCTGATTATTGTTCCCACAATTCCTTGCTGTTCACAAAATTTCACAGCATCCCAATGAAGTTATGTTAATGTGTCGTTCATTTGCTCATTATGCCTTATTGTTCTTGATGATGACCATTATTAAGATAATAATTTTAAGATGATAATGTTAAGAAAGAAATAGGAAACCTTAGCCTAGAAATCTAGACGTACCCCAGCGGTAGCAAATAGTTTTGCTCAGCCGGTACGTCTAGCCACGAGCCATAGGGCCCCAGTACTACTAAATGTGATTGGTCCGACCAAGGTTTGGTCGGACCAATCACAATGCTCTATGTTTGTAGAGAGTCGTCGGGCTGGCTTAGCACGATGACGACAACGCTGCGACGGTGCAAAACAACTGAGATGGCTGTGGCAAAGAAAAACCGGTCGTTTGAATCGGCTTTGGCATTGACTTTGGAAGAGTTAGACTTGGGCTTTTCTTTGAAAGATGAGCAGAAAAAGGCGCTCAAGTCATTCGTTTCAAAGACTGATGTATTTGCTGTTTTGCCGACGTGATAAGGCAAAAGTTTAATTTACCAGCTGGCTCTGCTGGTAGCGAAACGAGAGAGCACCGAGAGCACAGCCTCTAATGCCACATTATCTGTCGTGAAACTAATTCATTTCATCAATATTTTGTTATGACTCACTAGTGTTGTTCCCTTTTTGAGTTCGGGGTTGCCTGTTATCGTCATCTGGAGTCTGTAGCTTGACCTACTAACCTCTGATCCATGTGCACAGGTTACTGTATAGCCTAGTAACATCATTACACAAAGCTTCATTAGAAATGCATTACCTCCATTGTGTCTGTTGTGCCTGCTTCAACCATCGGGATGGCATTCTTCCTCAGATTCAGGCGTCGCACTTTCTGGCCCTCTTTTTGTGGCCTTGCAGGAAAAAGTCTTCCGTAGCGAAGTGAGCACTGCAAACCCGAAGATCCGCACGCCTCAATGCTTCCACTTGAGTATTCTGGTCTATTTTCAGCGCAACTAGCCAGAGCTTTAGCAATTTCAAATTGCGTAAAGGTAGCCTATGAAAGCTAAACGTTGTCCAACTGGTCATTTTGTTGCAACAACTTTGAAAAACGCAAACACAAACCATGATGTTTTACCAGCACGTAAAGCAGCCGACTGTCGCTGGTGAAATGAATGAGTTTCGCGACAGATAATGCGGCATTAGAGGCTGTGCTCTCGGTGCCCCATTCACCCCCATTATACGAATATACGCGGCTCTCTTTGGATCTAAATATCTTCCGAAGGACTTCTAGTAACACGAAAGTTATATGGGTGAGTAAATTATCGTATTTTATGCCACAAATAATGTCAAAACTGTAAAAACGGTACTTATCCTTTAAAGATATCATTGTTACAGTGCTTTCGCCCATCGATATATTCCATTATATTCATGTCTGTCATTATCTGAATGCACGTAGTCGTCTCCTCTTCCCTCCAAAAACGCTAATTCCTTGCAAATTGAACAGGCGCAGACGTAACTGAATATTCTGTTCAGGGGAATTTTCTGATTAAGGAGTATACATGACCCAATAATCCGATTAAAACAGGCATATGCCAGGGGTCTTATTCGGAATATTTCAAATCGGAAAATGACCTTAATTGGGTTATTGCACGCGTTTACATGACAGGTACGCCATCAGAATATTCTCATGTTCCAATTAATACAGGAATATGGTGTGCATATAAATGCAATAAGTGAAAACCCACTGGTGGTTGTAATCTTGCCGTTGATCGCCCTTATGGAGGACCAGGTCACAGAGGCGGCCAAATTTGGACTCACGGCCATGCAGCTTGGTGTACATAAATTGAAGGAAATTCGAAATGGCCATTGTCAGTTGGTCTTCGGTAGTCCTGAAGCCTGGCTCATGCAGAGGAAGTGGGGCGACATGTTGGCTACCAAGGTCTTCCGAGATAACCTCCTAGGAATCGTGGTGGATGAGGTACACCTCATTTACAAATGGTAAGAGGCATCAAGTAAACAACATAATAACGATAAAGTCTATATTCAATATTTACAAGTAATGTGAATTGAATGTGCTGCCAGTTGTGTTACACACGGCCCCATTGTGATATTATAATCACAGCAGACTGAAAGTCGGAATGCACCTCTTTTATCCTCCTCTGCTGTCGGTGTTAAACTTTGTTAAGTAGCTTATGTATTAGGACCACGGGGATGGACGCTAGTGTAGATGGATGGACTTCTCCATAACTAGCTGTATCCCTTCTATGATTACTCCCCCGTTGACTCTTTTCCGTCGCTCTGAATACAACACCTTGTTTGTTGCTCTGATTGGCCGTAGCGCTATCCTATTGTGTGCAGAGACAGTTTGAAGACAACTGCTGATTCTGCCCCTAGGATTGAGCCCGGTCTATCGATCGTGGCCAGACTATACATTTTGATGTTATAGTCTGGCTTGTCAGGCTAAGGAAACCTTATATTATAGAATGAAATAGTGTTGTAACCCTTAGTTTGTGTTGTATATAAGCCCTATAACACTTAGAGGAGCGTGCAAAAATGTAGACTGCCAGTTTAAATAAGACATAGAATTTATGTGGTACCATTATCATAAATGCCTTCGTCCATGTGGAAAAAACACATATGCGCAGTTGTTTACAATCGGGGGGACCCGACCTGACCTGTCGTCAGGTCTGCACTCGAGCCCACACGGACCACGTTACGCCACTGCCCCCCCAGTCTCCCAATGCACACCCATTCATGCCCACTCCCAGAAGCAGCAGTGTGGGACAGACACTGAAGGCAGGCAAAGTAACATTGCTGTGCAACCATCTTTTCACAACGGACAGTGCTGTACTTTACGATTATTTGGCAGACATTTTCATCCAAAGCAACTTACAGTTGATTAGCCTAAATGGGGCCAACCCACACTTCAAGAAACTTTGGCTCAAGAGTCTTGCTCAGGGCCTCAAGAATGGCACTCAACCTATGGTGGCTGCACAAGAGCTTCAACAACTGACCATCCAGGATCCTGCCAAGCACAACTGCAACCTTAGCCTGTACATTGTTATTTTAGAGATAGGCCTATCCTCCTGTCTTTTCGCTACAGGCCAGTACATCTGTCATTTAGCCATATGCCTGTACACCGATCTATTACCCAGAGGCTTTTACATTTGTCTTTTATCTGTAGTATTGTACACCTGTCATTTTGCCAGAAGCCAGTACACCTGTCTCTTTAACCAAGGGCCTGTACACCTATCTTTTAGTCATAGGACTGTACCTTTGTATTGTGTAGGCCTGCATACCTATCTTTTAACCACGGGCCTGTACACTTCTCTTTTAGCCATAGACCTATATACCTGTCATTGAGCCATAAGTCTGTTTACCTGTCTTTTAATCAAGGGCATGTACACCTGTCCTTTAGCTTTGGACTGTTATGCCTGTTTTTTACCCATGGGCCTAAACACCTGTCATTTAGCCTTAGGCCCATACACCTGTCGTCTTGCCGTTGGCCTCTCTGAAGATGTACTCCTGCTTTCTGGATATTACCTCCTCACCCAAGCTTCCCAATTTCCCCCTTCTCATCATTGTGGGTTCCGGCATCCTGGCGTAAAGTAAGCGTCAGTTTTTAAGCTCCTTCAGTTTCTCGCACTAACTTAGGCCTCTGATCTCCCACAATCCTCCTCGTCTCTTGTTTCTTCTGATTTCCCCAGGGAGCTTGGCTCATTCATGTTCGGGGACATAGTGGGGTGAGTTGGCCATTCTTCTCTCACATAATCCATTTTTATGTGCAATAACAGGAATGGAAGCTACAAAAATCATTTAATGAAGCAGCACTAGTTTCTTTGAGACATTGCCAAAGCAGGGGGTCAGGCATGTTTATGTATTTGCAGGAGCTCATCCCTCTGTGTGCATTCGCTTATTCCTGGTCAGGGTTGTGGAGCCAGGAGGATAGAGCCAATCCCAGCATGCAATTGGTACGAGCCAGGGACTTATCCTTAACAGTTTGCCAGTTTATCTCACACACCTTTCACCCACACATTCGTACCTATGCGGCTTCAATTTGAAGTGCACACTTAGCCCAACATGTATATCTCTGAACTGTGGGAATAAAATGAAGAACCCATGGGAAACCCATGCGATTATGGGGCGGACATGCCCATAGGGAAAAGCCGAGGTCGCGGTTTAAACCCCGAACCTTCTAGCTGTGAGGAATCAACACTTCCCCCTACAGGGGCTTCCACTTGTCTTCATTTACAGCCGTCTTGGGGTGCACTGTCTCCTGAGAGCAGTTTCTGTTGGACTGAGCTGCCATATAACTGAGAGTTTGGAGGCTTATAATTCAGGTACTGAAACAAAATCCCCTCCTCCTGACATCAGCCCTCTAATGCAGTGACTGTTTCTGAGCATTATGGGTAATAGGCTCTGTGTAACTTCAAGCCTCTTCATCAAGAACAGTTTAGATGGAAGTTCCCAATAAAATGATGAGTGTTATAAGCAGCCGACAGGGCCTCTGATCTACATATTATTATGGCAGTGTTTAAAAACTCACTCATGTTGCAACACTCAGGCACACATGGACACAGTCAAACACACGCGCACACACACACACACACACACACAAGCATATGCACATGCATACCCATGCATACTGATGAACACATACACATGCACTCCTGCATATGGACACACCAACACAAATACTCAGGCAGATGCACACATGCACCCACATGTAAACACCCTTGATGCATATGGACGCATGCACTGGGTTATGAAGTTGTACCAATAAAATCAAAGTTGTCTATCCAGATAACTTTTTTTGGCTTTTTATTAGTTAGCTGGTTTATCATTCATACATTAGGCCTATGTAGAAATGAACTCTGAACTCTTCAATGATCTGAATAAACTCTTTTGTGACTAATATGCCATAATGCACTGGGAATATCTGCATGTTAAATTGCAATTACCTATTCATTATTAATTATAATACTGTGGTCGTCTCATTTAATAGAAGATTTCAGCAATATCTTTCCCTCTAAAGTCACCATGATAACCAATTGAAGAGACCTTTTCAAAATAATGTCTGTCATGCTGTGGCTATCATAGCTTTTCGCCATTTTTTTTCTCTGTGAACATCAGTCACAGTCTCTTAGTTTATAGCCTTAGTGTTGCCTTGGAAAAGAAAGTGGAAGCGATTACAGTCTCAGACTGAGAACAGAATGACTTGATACAGATGTAAAAGCATAATCAAATCAATGCTAAGCCTGCCCACTTCATTAACTGTGTAATGGTCAGAGTTTGAGAATTGCCTTCTCACTGCTGTATCTGCAGTGGCAGAATCCTGCCAGTGTTATGGACCTGATACCTGACAAGCCTCAAACAATTACTTGGTGAAGTGAGAGTTTGGCATCATTGACTCAAAAAGTAGAGGTAAGGGACATCAATTTTTAGCGTTAAGGCAGGGCTTTTCCATGCTTTGAACCTGCAGTCTGAGCAAATGAAGGATAACACACAGAATACTGTCAGAAGCGCAGATTCCCATATTTGCTGCAGTATTGATTTATGGAAAGTTGTGTCACACCCTCGAGAGGCGAGTAGGAATATCCAATATGCATACAGTAATAGAGAGCCCATGAAAGCATCACTGTCAAAAAATAAAATCTCACCTTTGTGAGAGAGGAATCCCTCTGTAATTTTGTCCTCAGCTGAAGCAGGTATTTTAACTGCATGACTCCTGACTTGTAGGTGATCCAGACGTTACCAAATACCTCTCAATCACTGTTTTGCTTTATCAGCACTCTCCCTATCAGGAGGCTTGGATCTGGAAATTGCATATTCCTGCTGAAAAGTGTTATAATAGTAAAAATTACATCTTGTGTCCAAGCCAAAAGTTTTGCATTTTTTACGTCCCCCCTAAAATATACCAACCAGCATTGAAAACGCACCACCCTAATTTCAAGGCCAAATTACAAATTAACATTTACACATCACAAACATGTATATCTAAGTGTATTATGGCTGCTGACAAGATGGCAAAATCCAAACTTAGGTCTTTGGCGTGTTTGAATGCCATTTCAGGCCGAAAAGCTAAAACCAAGATTTTTGTCACCAGGGCAAATTGCAATATCGTCTTTCTGGGTATCGTCGCCTGAAAACCAGAACGTTCCATGTCACAAAAACCTGATTTTGAGATAATGGACTCCAAAGTTTCAAATCGCATTTATTTAATGTTTTGTTAACAATTTCCAATCAAATTTGCACAGAAGAAAGAAAACGACATTCTGAAGCAATTTTAGCCAAAGTTTGGCCTTAATGTTATGATTTATATGAGTTTTTGACGTTTTTAGTTTGGAGATGGAACATTTATGTCCATCAAAATGAGTTCTTGGTAAAACTAAACTGTTCTAAGTGAAGATTGTCTTAAATAATAGCTTATTTCTTTCAAATAAATGAACTATTTTGATTCTATTTTATGTTTAAAATGCATTTTAACTTTTCAGGCGATACATTGACAGCAGAAATATATGAAAAATTCCTTGCATCAACTGTATCACATGTAACATTGTTCATACTAAGCTGCAGATCTTTCTACTAAAAAGAAAAGCAAAAACCAAGGCATCGAACAATAACTTTTTATTATCAAAATCAAAAACACAACATACGCAAGAGGTTCCAACCTTGCACCTCATAAAATGAACAGTTTGTAGGATACATCACCCTAAGTACAAAAATCAGCTTTTGATGATGATGTACTTTAGAAAAGAAATGCTTTTAATTTTTAGCATTCATTGGACGGCTAAGCAATAATTCAATGTGTATCGCAACCCCCTGGTAAAGTGAAACAAATAATACAAATTTAAACACAAAAATGTTTGAATAAACTAAAATATAACAAGTGAATTCAACCTTGGAAAGAATTGGAAAGAAAATAAAAGGCATTTTGAAAATATATGATGGACTATACCTAATTATGTCAAACTTACCCCACAACTCAACTGCAACAATACTCCACAAGCTAGTGAAATGTTTAAAAGTTCGTTGTTCCATATCCATAACAGCATCATTGGAAAATAGATGGTGGATTCGCAATTGTCTCAGATCCAAAGTGTTCTATCTCCTCTTTTCATTTCAAGATGGACCCTTTCTCTATATAACAAGAAATACAGGAGAAATTGATTAAGCTGTCGTCTTGAGGAGTTAGGGAATCACTATACTCAATTTATTTATTTCAATTATAATGTTTTCATGCAAAAATCAATAAAAATGTACTCACCATGTCCACATGACCACAGTCAATTCGTCAATACCAAATTTTTCTATCTCCAGGTCATGTGACAAAAAAAACATCAGCAATTGGTTAATCACTTAGAACTGTGGGTTTCAACAGAATGCTTATTTTGAGGAGATGAAACAAAATTAAATTCTAAAAATCATACTTCCAGGGCTTATTTCAAGCTGAAACTTGGTCAGGAGATAGAATATCACCTCAGCTTTGCTATGGTACCCATAACTCATTTTTTTCAAAAAGTGGACTTGGAACACTCTGGTTTTCAGGCGACGGTATGGTCACGAAATCTAGTTTTTCAAAAGGTGGCAAGGCAAAAGCAACCCTAAGTCAGTTTATAATCATCACCATTAGATGGCTAATTAGGCAAGTACTTGATAAAAATGAGAAGAAACACATACATAGAATGTTGCCAGCGTGCAAACTCATCTGTGCTCTTGCTACGTGGCAGCATTGTTGTTATTCCATCACTGGGAAGATTGACCAAAAGTTAAGGGGTATCTACCTAGTGCCTGACTATCCCCAGTTTGCCAGCCACGGTATAAATTAAACAATCAAGATCATTCAAATTGACTGAAATGGCTCACCAAGGTGATGTCAAAAGGGTCGAATGTCTGAATCCACAGTCACAAGTTGTCAAACAGCTGCAGAAGTGGTGCATTAAACCCCCACTTGCAATCATTTTCACCAAAGACACCATTGTAGTACTGTTTAAAACCAAGGGTTACTCCAAACTAGAGGGAAGAAATCTAAACCTAAATCATTTGGTCAGTGTCCAGTTTGATCATTAGAAACCTCAATCTTATTTTGGTTTTTATAACACACATCATAAACATGTATAATTTGTATCTCGGCCATTAAATTAAGGTGGTGCGTTTTCAGTGTTAGTCAGTATATACTGTATCTTCTTCTGAAAGATTTCTGGTTTTATTTACTGGTGCAAATCCAGTCATGGTATTCAAAATAAAAATAAAAAATTTCATAGCTCATTAACCCTCGTCCAACCAAGGGTTTTTCTACTACAACCCCCCTGATTATTTCGAAATTAAGCGATAAACATCATCTTGTTTGGTATCAGTGTACAGCTACAGATGTCCTCTCTTCAAAATCAAGTACAAATAAAACAAATTTCAACATTATGACGTCATAGTGACGTCATAACTAACACCATATTAGGAAAAAACATCAAAATGACAAAAATCCATTTTTTTAAATATTTTTATTAGTTTTAGCTGAAAATAAGTAACTTTCTGTAACCTCTAGAACTACTGATACTACAATTAATATGTTAGTATTATTATAAATGTTATAAACTCATGGGTAACATAAATCTGACATTACTATGATGTCATAAATAAGTAATTTTGGGAAAAACACACGCAAAAGGAAAAAAATAGTTTTCTGAACATTTTTCACATTTTCTTTACTTTGTTTTTCTGTATGATAGAACACACTTGCATAAAAGGTTTATCTATGAATTATGAGAACAACTTTATGAACAATTCTATGAACTTGTATAATAGTAGGCTTATAGCACAGTATAAAAGTAGTATACAGAACAGTAACCAGTCAAACACACAAGTAAAAGTATTTTGGTCATGCACTTCTAATATTATTAGGTGAAGATTACTTCAAGGTTACTGGTCACTGCTGATCATTGTAATTCCAAGATTTACTAATACAAGGACAAGCTACATCAATAAATCAATAAGGATGACAATCAGTGTGGTCTACAAAGTTAATTGAGCATGAAACATAATAATAGCATACTATTTGCAACTAACATGTAAGCATATTTTGTATCAAAAACAGGCAAAAATTGATGCTGGTGGCAACCACCCCCCCCTACCCTTAGACTTTGATGGCCTACCCTACCCCCAGGGGGTGAGGTACCCTCATCGTTTTTTCATGAAAATGAGCGCAAAGGATGAATAGACAATTGCCTAGAAGGATTAGATCATATCTGTTAACGTTTTTGTGCGACAGGAAAAAATCTGTTGGGGGGGGGGTTGGACGAGGGTTAAGGTACTACAGCAAGATATGTCATTCCATACAAAGAGAAGCAATCTCGGACTTAGTTTTTTTCTTTGCTGGCACACTGAGAAAAAGGAAATACATCTCAGTTGCCTCCAAACAGGCAGATCATTTTGTCGTTCTTGGCAAGTAGCCTCAGACGACATGGTGCCAATGGAGACCGCCAAAATGATGCACAATGACTTGTTACTGTTCATGGTGGTGTGGTTTGTTCCCCAGGTTGTTTTTACTGAATGAGAGTGCAGTGAAAATACTGTGGTCAGTACAGAACAGGCTTAATAGCTTGTTATTTTACTAAAATTAACCCATTTGCTGGTGAGGGATTATCCAGTGTTTTCCTACCCTCTCCTCGAGGCACACCAGCCAGGTGCAGAAAATTACTGTATTACACCTTACAGGGATACTTCACCTATTTTCAACAGGCTTTATATTATTACAGTGTGGTTAGAATATGCAAATGACCAATGTGTAACTTTCCTAAATGCTTGACTGCACTGAGAATTTTCCATTTCTCTGTCAGAATTTGTCTGCCAGATGATGCTTTTTGTCTTAATGAGATGATCTGTTTACTGCAAACAAGCTAATACCAAACAATGTGACAAATGGATTCTTCGTTGCTGTTTTTGATATTTCATAGCATGGGAGGTATGAAATTACCTGACTGTACAGGCATGAAAAAATGGTTTGAGTGGAAGCGTGGGCACCGTGTCTGGTTCAGCTGTTGTAAAGAATGCGTTTTATTAAATCCTAATTTATCAGTCTTTTGTCAGCTAGTCATTCAGCTAGTTGCAGATCACTTGTGTTTTTATTCAGATATGTAGGACAATACACATAAGTACACATGTACATGAGAGGGTCGACATGACGTTAAATGATTACTTGATAACTTCTTCTTACTTCCAATTCAATATTTTCTTAAATGTTATTAACCTACCCCCAAACATGGTATAGGCCTATGTACTGAAAATGCTTCCCCACCCTGTAGTTGTACACAATACAAAATGCACTCTTGCTGGGTTGTGATCAATGATAATTTTTTCTCTCGTCAACACTTAGGCCAGGACTAATTTAGTCAGAAGGAGTTTTGTGTTTTTATTATTTTCACCTGCTTTTGCTGTTTAGTGTCATCATATGAATTTTGGTGGTGTCAGCAGTGCTAAACAAGAAGTGGCTTGTTGTTTGTATCAATGATCATTTCTGTAATTGTAGATAGCCCGTGTCAGATATCCGCAACAGCTTAAACAGTAGGTTCGATAGACAGCAAACTATTTTTTTGTGCAAAATACAAAACACTGCTCACTATGTTTTTGGAATCATTGCAAAGGAGAATACCTTTTAAACAAAGGTAATTTTTTTCATTCAGTTCTCAATAGAATTCATGCAATTAGCATCTGATCGGAAAGTGATCTGCCATTCCTAATGATATTACTCAACAATCACTCAAGCAGCTATGCCAAACATAATCCTCTCGGCACGACTAATCCAAAACTTACCACATCCTGGTGGTGACAAATTATTAGCCTGTACAAATAAACACTGACAGTCAATTGAACTCACTGCACTTGACAGTATTACAGAATCACCTCATATGCCACCTTCATACGAAATCTTATTTCCCATACGTTTCGAATTAATACATCAGTTTCTCCTTATTTTAATAATAAAATGTGCACTTTCATATCGTTTCCCTTTTATAAGAACTACGACTTTTAGGGAGTCTTTACGTTGTTGAAATACTCCAAAAAATGTGCGACTACGTACAGTAGATGCGAGAACCATGCCAACATACAAACTAATATCATAGAATATAATTTTTCTACGCTAAAATCATGGGTTTTATGTTGAAATGTATTTTTGAAATGAAGAACAGTAAGAAATGCACTCCCACTTCTGTGAGATTGCAGATTAAAAAAATGCAGGGAGGATCGCATTGACACGCTCTGCTCAGCAGCCAGTTATTCATGTGCGTTAATGCGTTTACTGTGTAAACAGCCACATTGTGATAACCTCAAATAACAATGAGGAACAGTCTGAGCCGGGTCTACTTTCAGCTTGACCGCATGGAGCAGCAGCCGTCGTGTTGAACAGTGAACATGATGATTGCCCAGCAGCCACAGAGCTGTTATCCAGCTGGTAATAGGAAATCTTTGCCTTTTTAGCTGAGCGGTACAGTATGTACACATGTGCATGCTTGTATGTATGTATGCATGTATGCATAGATTTATGTGTGTATGTGTGTGTCTGTAGGTGTCTGTGAGGCTAGTTGCCATGGGGACTAGGTGGCTCGCAATAAATGGAGTTGGGAAATAGATTTTTTTCAAATGCATGCTCTTATCCCTGCATTACTGCATACCGTATTTTTTATCTTCAGGATTAAAGAGTTCAGAGAAGGCCTGCACACCTTGAATGAGTGTCTTGCAGGTGCAGCTCTTCCTATAACAAAGTTTCTAATTTAGGGAATGAAAGGCGCAACACTGCTTGCTCTGCAGGACAACCAAAATTTATTTATTAAAATTCATTTGGCATGGCTAAGGCTGACGTTTCGGTCATGAGACCTTCATCAGAGTAAGTTTGCCACATTGTCAAAGTCATTATATACAAAAGATGCAAAACAGGAAACAGGGAACACCCAATTGGATGCCCTGACTAATTATTCAATTACAATGATTACAATGATTAACATGTGTGTCAGTCACAGGATATCAGACAAAGGTAGGTTGGGTTACACATCTTATCTTCAGGATTACCCATATGCAGCTGGTAAAATTTTTTGTAATGGAATTCCAGATGAAAATGTTGCAGCATTGCAGCAACATTAAATTATTCTTATAATAATAATTTATTTAATAACCAAAGGTTGTAAATGGGAAAATAAATGATAAATATGATTTTAATTTATGTAAACCCAGGCAGAGCATATGCTGTAGACACATTCAATTACAGTTAAATTGGCTTCAGTCAAGAACCAGGTGCTAATTTATCTGAATATGCATGAGTGCTATTCATTCATAACAGTCAAATACAAATAATGGATGATGTCTAAATTTTTGAAAGTCTTGAAAAATATTTTTGAACTTTGTAGTAAGCAATAATCTATTCAATGTGAGAATGTTTTTATTGTTTTGGGTACCTTTGCAAGTTGTGGACCAAGGTACAGCAGAATTTTGCAGTGAGGGGATGGTTTAAAAAAAATATTCCCATATAGGTTCAGCGTTGCTCCAAAAAGACCTCTCAAAAACATAATAACCTTTCGTATGACCACACAAATACCAAAAAATACAAAAAAAAAGCATGTGTGGTGATCGGAAGTCAGGGTGATCTGAATCTGTGGGCCAACGCCAAGAGCAGAACATTTGGTCACACTTTAGATGAAGTGTTGCTCATAAAGGCTTTATACAGCATGTATAATGCCTTCATAAATGTGACATAATGTCTTCATAAATCATACATGAGCAAATTTTATGCTTTGTAAAAGGTGAAATGACACATCCTAATTCAGCATGTGATGCCAGATGTGATATAACTATAATATTGTGGCTAAATGCTGTAAAGGGTGACATTGTCAGCTAAGTGACATTTTCATTGTCACATCTGGCATCACGTGCTGAAAAAGGATGTTATTTCACCCTTTAAAAAGCATGACATTTTCTTATGTATAATTTATGAAGACATTATGTCTCATTTATGAAGGCATTATACTGTACATGCTGTATAAAGCCTTTATGAGCAACACTTCATCTAAAGTGTGACCGAATATTTTAACCAAAAGTCCAGTGAAAATCCAGTGATAAAAATGACTAATGCTGTACAAATCCAGAAACGTGTTAGTGGTTGAAAAAATAATATTTGTATTAAATGTAGAGTAAAAGTTAATGTGTAGAACTGCTTATTTAGACATTGTCACATGAAGTCTCAGAGGAAAATGAGAGAATTAGGATGGCATAAAGTGAGGTAAAACAAAAACATTCTCAGAGGAAGGAAAAGTAATTTAAAAGTATTGAGTAATTTTTATTGTTAAACTTGGCACACACATGGCCCATATGCTGAAGTAGTACCTCTTGTCATTTTGGAATTTTTGACATTTTTATTTTTCTCATTTTCTTGGAAAGATGTTCCACTTTGGCTCATTTCAGCGAGTGAGGGCTGCGGGCATGTGCCATCTTCTGATGGCTCTTGTTTTGGTTTGGTTGAAGTACAGTCTCAACAGAAAAGGATTCCTTAAGGCTGCTGCATGATTCTGTTGAGATCTTGGTAATTTGGTCTTTGTTGGGCAAAGCAGTTGACTCAGGGAGCTTTAATGTTTTGCTGTAATGGAGGGTCCAAGAAAGAACCCCAAAAATTTCCTCTATGAAGCCAAACAACCCTTTTTTGGTGCACATAGACAACAATTTTAAGCACTGCTCTGTGTGTTGGGGTCTGACCTGTACCAGATAAACAGTGTACACATTAGACTCCATTGCTCTGATGGCGAGCCTGAGGCAGGTTTACCCAATCATTCATTAATCAGACCATGAAAGGTAAACCTTGCTCTGAGGCTTTATAGCACCATGAACTGCTGTGCTCTGTACTGACCATTTTCAGTCACCCTTCCTAACCCATGCAGGCCAATTATAATATAGAGGAACAGCAGTATAATTTTAGTCTTACCTACCACCTAATGACCCGCTGATTTAATTGTCTATGAAAAATTATCTGTTCCCTCTCAACCTCTGCTGTTGTGTGGTGAGCATTCTGGTCCAGAATGGCTGCCGTGGATCGCGCTGAACCCAAGTGGGTGCCACATATTGGCAGTGGTGAGGTGAAATTCCCCCCATGACTGTAAAGCTTTTTGAGAACTTATGAGAAAGAGCTATATAAATGCAAAGTTCATTCATTCATTCATCCATTTCGGGAACTGGGGGATATGGTTTGGGAACAAGGTGCATAGTTTGAATTGCCACAGTACTGTATGTGACACTGATCTCCAACTCTGTTTCAGGAGAGCAACCATCCTGAAAGTTTTCACCCGAACCAAAGCAAAGCACTTTTTATTTACCACTTAGAGATCTTTATGAGCTGCTTATCATCTGAATTAAGTTTGTTGAACTAAGGTTGGAGTAAAAACCTTCATGATGATAGATCTCCAGGATCAGGGTTGTAGATCCACTGTTAATGGTTGAAGTGATTTACAGTAATACCCTGGATAAGTGTTTGCTAAGAGCTTGTGATTTGCTGTTGCATAAGTGTAATATCTGAGTAAATGAAGCACAGAAATGAATATGAGGGGCAAATACTTACTGCTTTATACTGATGACATCCAGCTCTCCCTCAGATGCTAATAGATGGGCTGTTTGCAGCTGACCCCTGACCTCTCAGTCTTTTAGGGGAAAAGGGCTTTTATAGGTCCTGTCAATTTCCTTTTCATGCATTCAGGCCGTAATTAGGATAAGCATGTATGCATAAGTGTGTGTGCATGCATGTGTGCTTTTGTGTTGAGGAGAGGGGGTTGTTGCAGCAAGAACAGATTGGCAAATTGTGCTGGGCATGAACCATTTTGTTTAAGATTACGTTGGACTAACTATTGTGCAATGTTGTCCAATGCAAATGTACTTTACTATTTGTATTCAGGCCCAGATTTAAAAGTACTTCACTTTTAAGCCCATGTAAAAACCTCATTAATGATCCCACCCCGGTGAATGAACCCAAATTATTTCACTGATTCTTGTGGATAACCCTGTGCTCTCGGAGTGTCAGGCTGGTGTATTTTCTTTCAGCTGTTTTGCTTGGCTCATTCCTTAATGACTCAAGTGTTCAATAAATCCCATCTTAATCATAACCTTAAAAATGAGCAGTAAATGGAATAACAGCAAGCCTTGAAAGTCATTTTTCTCCTCACATCTTTGGAGCAGCAATTGAGCAATACTCTAATCTGTTTGAAGTTATAAATGGTACTTTGAAGCCAAAAAGTAATCCCCTATTTATTTCTGAGATATTCATTTTAAAGTTTAGGAAGGATGTATTCAACAGGGAGTCTATTTTCTTTTTTATATACAACGTAAGAAATCTACATGTCTGACTGACTTTTTTAAGTAAGTGAATAAATGAACCAACATTTTCTCTCAGTTATACATTTGTAACTGTAATGGAGAAAATCTACAGGCCGAAGAACTTAAAGGAGCAGATCATAGAATGTAGTAATTTCCAGAATGCTACTGTTCAAAACGGCTCCCTAACTGCTGTTGTCATGGATTTGCCCCGCCGGCTGAAAACGACAAGCCGGCGGGCACTGGGACCGTGGGCCCAAAAGCAGGTAAAGGGACCCAAACGCACAGGCTGAGTATAAAAATATAAAAATCTTTAATTTCACAAGTAAAACAAACATCAGGGGAGCAGCAGCACAAACACAACAGGGCTTAAAAACCAGAACGCTGCTGCACTCTACTGAGGCACAGCCAGCCCTTAAATAAACAGACCTTCACCTCCACCTCAACGAGCCACACCTGTTGCCCGTTAAGGTGGAGGAGAAGAATGAAGCAGGGGGAGGGACTGCAAGGACAAACCCTTACAGCTGTGCCATTGAAATATGTTCCAACTACTAAATCCATTGCAAATGACTTACTGCCCGCCTGAATACAGCAGTCTATTGACTAAACTGAATGAAAATGTTGGTGAGAATGAAAAATATTATTGTCTGCAGTACATCTCCAGGTTATGCTCATATGTGACCAGCAGTATTGGGGGTAACTAATTACAAATTAAATAATTACTGAAATCAGATTACATTTATCAGTAACGCAGTAATGTAACGCATTACTTTGATAATTTAAGTAATCGGATTACAGTTACAAACAGATAAATTAGACTTCTAACACGTTTCAGCACAGGAAGTATCTTCTCCCCTGAGCAGTTTGAAATCGGCAATGTGAGATACATCCTCAGGCAGATGTCCACATTTGGAACAGTAGGTAAACACTGAGCCTCAAGACGGTGAATACACTAGCCATTCTCTGGACAAATTTCCCCATTTAGTTTTTTCTGAAAAAGTATTCGCTAATTAGGCTATGACTGAAATCCTCATATATCCTCACAGATCGGGAAAAATCTCCAATATTCAGTGATGGTTTATTGAATGCAAAGTAGGTACAGATTTTATCATCAAATCTGTCCTACTTTACAGGATCTCAGGAGAAGATTTCGATCACCTTATCAGGGTCAGAAGCTGATTTTGACAGCGACTCTGGGATGGCCTTCTCAATAGCTAACGCAACGGTTACCTCAGCTGTTTACTCGCCTTGCTCACACGTTACTGTGACATTCGATTTCATGTCGATGAAGATGGCAGGATTCTCTGCAAGGGTTTCTGCCACATTTGCGGTTGGCAACAACTCTGCCATATCATTACTAGATTTAGCTGTGCCAGGGGAGAGGAACTTTTCCATTGGAAAACTGCTTTTTTCTTTCTTCTTCTTCATGTTTTTTTTTTTTTTTTTTGCCTCACCAGAAAACATTACTGACTTCGCTAGCTGTAGCTAACAAATCGGATTTAAGATCAAGTGGCAATGATCACTGAACCAACGATGAACTAGAAAGTCTTGCTGGTTGCGCAATATTAACCCTAATATCTAAATGCTAATTCTTTGTTTGTTTTTTTCTGTCTGCCTCAAATTATTACCTTAATGGGATTTTTTTTTTTTTTTTGTTATTTCAAGACTCTACTTTTTAGAAGTTTTATATTCTCTCTATATATATATACATTTTTATTTATTAGTTTATTTGACAGGGGCCATGCAAAACAAAACTGTCAAGCCAGAGTTCGCTATAAAGCTCATTTTCATCTGTGGTCCCTGGGCAGGAAGATGTTAAGAATGTACAATACAAATGATAATAACAAACATACTAGCATTTAAAAAATATATATATATATACATACAGTACAGGCCAAAAGTTTGGACACACCTTCTCATTCAATGCGTTCCCTTTATTTTCATGACTATTTACATTGTAGATTCTCACTGAAGGCATCAAAACTATTAATGAACACATGTGGAATTATGTATGTATCTAACAGTTGTCCAATAGGGCTGTCGGCTGTGTATCAACCTGACTTCTACACAACACAACTGATGGTCCCAACCCCATTGATACGGCAAGAAATTCCACTAATTAACCCTGACAAGGCACACCCGTGAAGTGAAAACCATTTCAGGTGACTACCTCTTGAAGCTCATCAAGAGAATGCCAAGAATGTGCAAAGCAGTAATCAGAGCAAAGGGTGGCTACTTTGAAGAAACTAGAATATAAGACATGTTTTCAGTTAATGGTATTTCACACTTTTTTGTTAAGTACATAATTCCACGTGTCATTCATAGTTTTGATGCCTTCAGTGAGAATCTACAATGTAAATAGTCATGAAAATAAAGGAAACGCATTGAATGAGAAGGTGTGTCCAAACTTTTGGCCTGTACTGTATATATATATAAAATCTGTCTTATATATATAATTTGTCCCCTCATCACTTCGTCTGGCTGGTGGGCCCCCTAGTGGCCAGCAGGCCCAAGGCAGCTTCCTAGTTTGCCTGTGTGTTAATCCGGTACTGGTCACGACCACTAGCATAGCAACAAGGATTATTAGTTTGAAGCTTTCAACGGCTGCTGTTGCCTGCTTGTGATATGTAATATTATAATGAGTACCAAATATGGAATGCAGGGATTCCGCATGTTATTTTGTTTTATAGATGATGGGGATTGTCCAGCAACAACGTGGACAAATTTTGTGATGAAATTAGTTAATTTTTGGCTTTGTTTTGGGTAATTTTTCCACTACAAAGTAAACTATTTTTTGAAAATAGCCCATTTTCTACCCTTTGTGGATGTTTTCTCACCAGGTAAGTGTACCAGCCTGAACTTTTAACATATTAAGTGGCTGAAAATGGATTAAACTTTTTTTTGAAAATGTATGCCCTCAGGCACATATTTGGCATTTACTGGAAATGCGCAACTCAAGACTCATTTTGCTATCACGGGTCAGTAGTTTTCAGATGTTTGACGAATGCATTCAGTTGAACACTTTTACAAGAAAACCATACTCAGAGATGAGGAGGGGGAGCTGTCCTTGTGTCAAAGCCCAAAGGCAAACATTTTACAACATACCCATCCTACTATTAGAAAACAGTATGGAAGAAAAATCAGATGGTCCACAGTGCATGTTCAGGATTGCCAGCATTGTGCATGCAGTAATTCAGGCAATGCCCATATGCAGCTACAACATGAATACTTAAAATTCCTGCAAATCCTTCAGGATTTTTAAGTGCACGTGCGGTTGAAAATTGTACAGTGTTCTCATGTCCTTAGTAGGAGCTTTTTTGACCAGAGCCTTCCTGTGTTAACTGTGATCTTTTCCTTGAACAAGCCCTCCCCTGCCCAGTTAAATTCCTCCTGGTGGGGGCACGGGGGTTGTGCCTGGTGTATGCCACAGACCCTAGCTCCCCAGAGGAGGCCTATGGAAAGATGGTCTCATGTGAGTGGGCAACTCCATCTGTGTGGGACTACAGAATGGCAAGTGAAATTGGAGCAGACCTGTACAATTGAAGACCTGCATACAAGAAGTAGTAAAGTCACATTTGCAAAAAATGAGCTGACACCAGTAACAAAGGCCACAATGGACAGAGCATCATCCGATACCAAAGATTTCTTTTAAGAATTATTCATTCTTGTGTATTGGTGTGTTGCTGCTGTCTAATTCACAGCACGTTAGTAAAAGAAATACCCAAGTCCATTATGTTTTAGCAAGAAGTACCTAATTTCATGACAGTCCAATCAAAATGCTGGTATGTGTCATGTGACTAGCAGTGAAATGGTGACCATGGAGGCTGGGCAACATGGAATGAATGTTTCATCAATTAAAAGTACTCAAGTCCGGTCATTTAGTGGTAAAATGTACGTTGTACTTAAGCCCAGGTATTTAGCAAAAAAAAAAGGTCCAAAACTAATTTTCTTATTTACTTTGTAATACTTGAGTATTTTTCCACAAAAAAAAAGATTTTTCAGTTCTCTATAGCCCCTGGAAACAGCAATAGACTCCACAGTATGCTACCATAAAAAAGAAAAAGGAAAAAAACTTATCTGCGACATGTTTTGAAAACCTTGACCACCAAAAGTGGTCAAAAATTTAGTGACAGGGGAATTTTTGCACAAAGGTCTTAAATTCAGTTTTCGGTCATGTTTAGCACTGTTGGCTGCTTCACTTGTTGCTGGAGTCATAAATCTTGTTTTGCGTTGAGTGACTGTGCGACTAAGCTCAAGAAGAAAAAGCAAAACAAAAGCAGTGACGTCTAAAATTCTTCAGCAAAAGTCTAACAGGAGTGGGTCTGCTTTGCTTGATGTAATATTGAATTCTTTTTCTAGACTTGTGTACTGGGCCCCAGGAGATATACTATCCCTTTGGTTTTTATTTCAAATGCAATTTTGCTCACCTGATTGAACCAAATGGAAGCTTAGTGTTACCTGCTGTTGAAAGAAGTGTGCTTAATTAGGGTTAGAGTGACAGTCAGCCGGACTGTGGATCTCCAGGAAAAGGGTTGGGCAGCCTTGCCATAGATGTTTGCTTTGCACCGTCTACCCCAGAACCCTCAAACCAGGCCCGTAATTGAATAATAACATAAACACAGCTGTATAATTCTCACCTCACTTCAGTTTAGCCTCAGTAGCAATACACTAAGGGAAATCAATAGGTATATCTGAGCTTTTCAGACCAGATTTAATACAGCCAGCCTGTATATTTTTGCAAGATAAGCTGTTGCAAAACCGCAAATGCAGCACTAATTTTAACGAAAGAAAGAAGAAAAATGGCAGCGATTTTCCATGGCCTGGCTCTCATGAAATACTGTTCCAGTTCATGCCCAGGCCCCTTAGGGCCTTCGACAAAACGAATGTAACTCTGCAAATTTGTGACTGAAACGTAATCAAAGCTAATATTTCACCCTGTCTGCCTTGATGGATCAAACCCACTTTACCTGGCTCAGCATTCTGATTTTTCGCATTCCTGTGCTGTGCTAAAACACTAAACTTTGTTCTGTGGTTCTGCAAAATCCACAGAGGGAGAGAATTTGCCACCTGCAGTTTTGACATACAAGTCATTCTGTATTTCTGCTATATTTTCCGTATGAGAGTATTATTATTCTTGCTATATGCAAATAGAAAGAACATGAGCAAATGTGGAGTAACTGAGTGGACAGAAGAGGGCAAATTTGATTGATCATCCTTTACAGATCTTTTTGAAGAGCACATTCGACTTTGAGGAGCAAGGCATGTCTGTGAATTTTTTTTTTTTTTTTTGAGTTTCTGAGCAGTTCTGAGCCAGATGCAATGGGCAAGTTTGGTTTTGATGAGATGTCTCTTGGTTGCATCTACCATCCATGTTTATGGCAGCATGGACACTGCAACCACTGATCTATATAGAACAACTGGATCGCTGTTGTGATAGTGAACTGCGTTGGGAGGTTGAAGAAAGTAGAAGTGGTCGAGCAGCCACATTATTATGCCCAGTAGTAAGCAACCGTTATATAGTATCCTGTGGCAGAGATGACTCAGTGTTCAGCACTTCAATGCAGAACATTTTTCAAGGGATGTGGCAAGACAATGCACATGTTGTAGTAAAGACAGATATACATTAATCAAATTTCAATGAATATACTGCTTATTATAAGCCATTGGCAATCTACCTTAACGCCAGATAACGTTTCAACGGTTGCCCAGTTAACCCTCAAGCGACCAAGTGTTTTCAGCGACTAAACTGACCGAGTGGGGTCATAAATGACCCCGCTGTGTTTTATGCAAAAATTGTTATTTTTAATGACCATTTTTAAGTTCATCACATCCACACAGCTTCACTTATGTATGCCCGATATAAGTAAATGATCAAATGCAAAAAATTAAGCATTTTGATTAATTTTTATGAATGCCAAGAATAATGGAAAGTTGTGTGGGGTCGTTTATGACCCTAAAAAATGTACATGTTTTTCAAGTTTGTGGGCATTGATTTTTGGCAATGGTCAATTTTTATTCACTAACCTTGCCTATCAGAACCAGAATAACATGGTTTGCAGCTGTATGTACCCTTGCCAAGGAAGTTATGTTTTCATTTGTTTGTGTGCGTGTCTATCTATCAGTCACCAACTTTACCCCAAAAACTAATGGTGCAATCTGCGCCAAAATTTACATAGGGGTCATTATTGGTCCAAGGACAAAATTGCTAAAATTTGATCTCATCTGAGCTGAGCACAATAAAACTAAAAATATTTTTGAATTAAAAATTGACGTATTTGCCAGATTAACGGATTGAGTGTTTTTTATCATTCGATGGATGGTGTGTGGCCCCTCAGAGTACACATTTTCAATCTCTAGAAAATGTCGTAATAATAAAAATAATCATAATAATTTGATTTGGATGAGGTATGCCGCCTTGTAGTTCTTTTTTATCGACTCAAAAAAACTGTATCTCTGGGGTCATAAGTGATCCCAAACATCTTTCAGCTGTCTTTGACACAACAATAGGCCAATTCCTCTGAAAATCTATGAAAATTCCTTGGAGGAACAGCTTGACAAACTCATTGAAGGAAACACTTTTATGATTTAAAATATTAAAACAGCACATAGAAATGTATGTCTGGGGTCATAAATGACCCCACTCGGTCGCTTGAGGGTGAAACCATCTGCCCACTCATGTCTCCGCTCCGATCACTTCACTGCAGAATGTTTTGACAAGACAGGGCAGATCGTCAGGCATCATGCAAACACTGTGCCAACAATTTTCAATTTCCCAACACATTTGCAAAAGTATTTAGAGAGACGAATTAATACGATAAAACATTTCAATGTTGGTATGACCATATACTGATAGCTTGAAAATTGAAGGAAACACCAGCTGTCACAGCCGATTGAAGTCTGCAACAAATGTTGGGAAGACACTGCTAATTTGCATAAATATAAAATATGTTTATTGGCACAGTTCCATTATTATTCTCCCTTCACTCTTCGCGAGGGCACTGTGCAGCTTTCCTTTTACTGCTGACAACCAGCAACAGCACCCAGAAGGCACTTTAAGGTGCAGAACTATAGGGTGAGAAAACCAGGAATGAAAGGGGAGAGAGAAGAAACACCTAGGTTGTACAAATATTTAACATAAGCTGTAATTTTGCAGACAATGAAAATTTGTGAAATAAAATTACAACCAGCCATGAAAACATCACAACATTGTTCTAACACAGCACCAAAGTTAGAGGTTAACCAGACAGGCAAGGGCTAGGCACTCAGGTGTTTCCTTTAATTTGTCTCTCATCCACAGGAGTACAATTCACTGTTGCACTTCCAAGTTAATGAGTGCTGCAAAATAAATAGTGAGTGTATATACACATAAGAAAAACTTCAAAACTTGTTTCCCAGAAACAAACCACGAGAAAGGCTCTGACACTAAGACAGATTGAGGTAGTGACTGACATCGGTGATTGGTGTCCTACTGTCATCTGTGGTCCTTCATCCCTTGAAGACCAATCAAAAGAAGGGACGACTGAAAAACCTTAATCAGGAAATTATCCAAACCCTCAAACAAAAAAAAAGTACTTTCTGAGAATTGCACTGACCTTCTTGAGAAATGCCCCAATGTCCCTCTTGAAATCCTTGAGAGGTCAAGGCAGCCAGGCTTAGTATAATCAAGCTCTTAAGTCATTCGCCTTAGCCCTGCAGTACTGCTCGCCAAAGGGATATAGTTATGTCAGAGAAATATTCAACTTGGGCCTCCCACATCCTTCCACCATCGGGAAGTGGTACAGTAGCATCGGTGATGATCCTGGATTCAGCTATGAAGTTCTCACATCCCTCCTTGCCAAGCTGACTGCTGCTCGGCTCACTACAAGGAGGTCGTCTGTGCCCTCACGATCAATGAGATAGCCATAATGCAGCATGTTGAGTGGGACGGGAAAAAAATGATAAACTTTGTTGATATCAGCACAAATATTGAGAATGACACCATCCCTACCGCAACGTAGGCCATGGTGTTCATGGTGGTCTGCCTTCATGAGCACTGGAAAGATCCAGTTGGCTAGTGTTTAGTAAATGGAATGACAGGTTTAGAGAGGGGAAATCTAGTGAGACAATGCATCCTGAAGCTGGCAGACATTGGCATGAGGGTGGTGTCACTTACTTGTGATGGGTCATCAGGTCACTTTGCAACGCTTAAAGACCTTGGAGCAGAAATGAAGCCCCGTGCTTTGGTTCCCAGTTTCCCAAACCCAGCAGATGACCTGAGCTGGGTCCTTATGATGCCGGACATTTGCCACATGCTTAAATTGGCTTGCAACACCCTCTGGCATCTGAGCTCCTCTGGCATAACTGTAGAGGGAGAGGACAAAAAAATTAAATCGGAGTACATACTTTCAAGGCACTACAAAGGCTCCAACAAGATGAAGGCTTGCACCTAGGCAACAAATTGAGGACAACTCACATAGATTGGAGAAGTCAAAAAATGAAGGTGAACATGGTTGCTCAGACCCTGAATGCCAGTGTTGCAGATACCCTCCAGCTCTGAGAAAAACTCCAACTCCCCCAGTTTGGTGGCTGTGCCCCGACATGTAAATCTATCAAAATATTTGATACACTTTTTGACCTTCTCAACTCAAGAAATCCCATGGCCAGGGGATATAAAAGTCCCCTGAAGCCATCAAATGAACGCACAAACTTTACATCCAGTCCCTAAAAGAACCAGGCATCAGTGGTCAGCCACATGTGTCATCTGGCAAGAAAACTGCCTTTGTTGGCTTCCTGGTGGCAATAAAGAGCATTACATCCATCTATGACGCATATGTAAGACCAAAGGAATACAAATTATCATATCTCCTGACATACGAACTCAGCCAGGATCCGCTTGAGCTGTTTTTTGCTGTCATCCACTCAGCAAATGGATTTAACAATAACTCCACTGTGAAACAGTTCAAATCTGAATTCAAAAGAATGGTGGTACAGCATTTAATGAGAGCCAGTGGCTGTACTCCATTAGATGGAACAATGGTGCTGGAGGCAACACCAAGCAACTTGCTGATCTCTGCCCAGTTAACTCTCCAACTTCTGATAACACAGAACAGGGTAGAATCGAGAGCACAATTAGCTTAGATCCTCCCACTCTGTTGCCGTACAAAGATGCAGTAATTGGTTACTTTGCTGGCATTGTGATTTGCATGATTAAAAAACAAATACAATGTAGTACCTGCCAGTCTTCCCCCAGTGCAGAGAGCACTCTCCAGGATAAGCTTGGATACAGTCTGATCCAGCAGAAGTCCAGGGGGGGACTTGTCGCACCATCTGACGGTGTCTTCAGAATATGCCAAACAACTGAGAGGGTGATTCAGTGTTCACTTGCATCCCAGCCTAAGGTTTGAGAACTGGATGCTAGATTTAAAGTAAGTGTCTCCATCAAGGTTCTTGAGACATACGGCACCTCTGTATTCCAGCAACTAGAGGATCAGATCTTTGATTCTGAGCCATTCAACAATCCCAGTCTGATTGTAATCGAGTGTATCGCAGCCTGCGGCACAAGCATTCTGCTCCATAATATAGCAAAGCAAAATGCAGCAAAGTTGCATGGCAAATGCTTAAGAAAAACTTGGTAAGCTTTTGTTTTTTTAAAAACCAGTGAGGGGTGACCATGCCCTGCCAGCTCATAGCAAGAAATCTGGGACTTATTAGGCCTCCATAAAGAGGAAATAAATATATGTTGTAAATGCACATATTTCAGTCCGGACACTTACGTCAGATTTAACCATTTATTGCAGGACGAACTGCATTTAAGTTTGGCAGTGATTCTGCTTGAGTGATGCTCTGGAACAATCAGGGAAAGCATGACACAGACAGTCCCTGAGATCAACCCCCCGCCAAGGCAAAGCCTAAAATTCTTAAATTTCGTAAAATATTAAGTTGTTGAACATGATATGAATAAGTGCTGGTTAAGATGAACAATGAAATTATAAAGCAGGAGGCTAGGGAGGTGGAGAGAGATGAGAAAAATATTTCTTAGTAACGAGCAATGTAGAGGGTACAGCGCCAGAGAAATGCAGGAACACTGCCTTGGTTATAACAGCTCATCGAGGAGCTAAAGTTAAGAATGATTGGACAGAAACAGGTTTGTGCCCAGCCTGACTACCATACCTAACTAATACCTAAAGCTCCATAAAATGTTATACTCATTCTAGGCATTTTTGCAACACTGCTGTAAACTAGATAACTCGGTCGCCACAGGGACCGAGTCGTGTATCTCCCCGATCCCCAAATTTCGCACAAAATGGCTGCCGGCAGCCATATTGGACGTCTGAAATTCGCAAAAATCAGTCTTGAGCATTGTCCAATCAATATCTTCGCATGTGTGAAATTTGGAGAAATTCTTGTAGTAATCGTGGCTTCCAGAGCCCGGAACAGAAAATCTCTGCAGCGGTGGTGGCGGCCCCGGAACTAAACCATAGTTACTGCCAACTATCGTCGTCGGGGAGATACAAAAATGACCTGCTTCAAAACAGATGTATTACTTGATACAACCTGAAAGTCCCACACCTGATGAGGAGGAAGGAGGAATTTACTGCCCCCCATCCAGAGAAACAAGTTCTTAAAAATTGTAAATTCAAATTCAAAAGGCTTTGCTTGTTACATGTATTCTGGCAATGCTGTAAAGAATCAGCTTTGAAGACAGTCTTACTGTATTCACTTACATACACTTACTTATATGATTCTGCTTGCTCCCTTGTACTGTATTCTGCCTGCCTGGATTTTTGACCCGTTGTCTGTTTATTGACACCGATTCTGAGCTTATCGCTCTTGTCCCATGATCCAACTGTTTAGCAAAGAACCGGGCTGTCTGAATACAAGCTTACTTTCAATAAAGCCTGCGAATCTGACTTCCCATCTGTGCTTGAGTTCTGAGTCCGAGGTCTGTCAGCCATTTATTAGTTTGTGCCAAAGTAACGTTGTGCACAGAACTTCACATTGGGTCATTATTAGTTTATTGAACCTCAGTCCATTCTGTCTCAGTTCATTTAAATCTGGCTCATTTTAAAAAGTCCTTTTCATAGTGGGTCTTGTTTCCTAGAATTTGCTTACCATATTATTGCATTTTTCAATGATATATTCTTCTGTTTGCTTTTTATCCGTGATCTATGCCGCTATTTCTCTGGCTGTATTGTATTTCTGAATGTTACATTTTCCTAGATGAAAATGGGGAAAAAAAACAACAAAATCTATTTACTCAAATATATTACAAAATGATAATTCAGATCCTACAAAGCCTGAACTGAGACACATGGGTTTGGCCAATCAGTTGAACATTAGCATGTTAATCTGACATGAAATGCTCAGCGTCTGTGGAGTATCACATACATCATGTTGGAATGAAATCAAATCACATTTGTTGGATCTCATAGTTTCCTTGCAGAGCTGAAAATAGGATAGACTTGCAATGTAGTTAATGTCTCACCTGTGTTAATTCAGGCATAAAAGCATTAGCTTGGGCCTGCATGCTGCTGTCAGGAGTCTGCAATTCAGTTACTCCGAGCAATAAGGGAGTTCCAGAACATTACCTAGATTATCTCTTTTCTCTCTGTGTTACAGTGAAGTAATTCCTTTTTCTGAACGTGTCTTATTGCTGGATCATACCAGATTTTGTGCAGTGCGAGATAGCAAATGCATATTGAATATCGAAACGAAAACAGTGAAATCAAGATAATGAAGAACATGAAGATGAAGGAGCAAAGCTTTCGATAGTTTTTGTTCCTCAAGTGATTTATGTCCAGATTAACTAAAGCTTGATCCATTTGAGTTGGTCTTATGCCAGAGGGCAAGGGCACTGTGTCAGAGGTTATGGCAGGAACAATGAAATCTAAATTGCTTTCAACTGTGGCATACGCAAAAATAAGAATAACAAGATATTCATGTGATGAAAGTGAAAAACTGCAGTATTTCTGAGCAAAATAGCACACGAAAACATTGTACGTACAATAGTGCTTGTGCATGGCATAGTGTCTGCTGTAACTGTCTCAGAGACCTTTATTACAGAAATTTTATCACACCTATAGACTTATTACACTACACCGATTCACAAATTTTGGAGGCGATGCCCAAATTTTCCCTCCCCCCACTGCAGAATCATGTTTTTACCGTAGGATTTCAGGGAAGGGGGGTGGGGGGAAGAGGTGCAATAGAAATATAAATGGACATGTATAAATCACACACAAATCACACAGGGTAGTGTATTGTGATGCTGTTAGCAGCTCAAGTAAACAGTACCAAATGTTAATTTGGGGGTTGGGAGTCCCTCTCTCTGATGTAGCCTCATTAGCATGCTGTTCCGGACGGACTCTGTGCCGTGCGTCTCAAAGCTTCATGCAGCTGCCACAGCGTGCGTCCTGCAATTAGCAACGTCAAAAGGTTCAGCCTTCATTTTCTGACACGTTGTGTGATCAAAGTCTCTTAAATTACTTTTTAAATGATCAAACCAGTTATTAGATTACTCACCTCAGGAAAAATAACTTTGAAAAGCCAAAAAAAGCAGGGAAAGGCTTTTTTGTTTGGATGCTCAGTACTAATTGCTTATGCATCACTCAGGCACAGGATGTGGTTTTCTTTTTTTTTTCTGGCCATGTCAACTTGTTTACTCGGGGTTCATTTTCAAGTGCTCATTATTTCGAGGGATTTTGAAGTTTCAGTCGGAGCTGGTTGTCAGTAATTTGAAGTGCTGGCAGTGGTGCCCTTCCAGATTGCCTTTTGAATGTTTTCATATTCAGAAAAAAAAGCATTAAAGAAAGTCAGAAACAAATGGAGGAAATGAATACTCTGTGTGAGAATTATATTTCTCTTCCCCCACTGCGATGGCTTCACACTGCGCTGTGGAACTACAACTGTGTCTGCCTTGCTGTATTCCTCAGCACAGCTCTGGGACCCTGTGTTGTTTTCTGCCAGTGGAGGTGGGAAAGCAGCCTGTTTGCTCACTGCTGGTGCTGGAATACTGCATTTGGGCCGGCTGTGCCAACCAAGTCACCATCATACAAAGGTGCAGCCTCCTGACACAGGCATGCACCTGTGGCCAGACCAAAGGTATTGTGTGTGAATGTGTGTATGAATGCGTGTATGCGCACACCCTGGACTCAATGACTGTCGCAATCTAGAAGGGGTGGGGCCGGTTGAGGAGGAGGGGGTTTATGGAAGCACTGGTTGTGTTTGGCATCGCCTAACAATCGATTACTGATTGCGACCAAAACCACTACTGTGGGGGCATAGAGAAGTTTTGGTCTTGTGGATTGCTGATTGTGGCCATAAGCTGCAAGTCGTACTCCTTGTGTGAGTGAATGACTTGAAATTTCCTTGTATGCCAAAGAAACGGGGATGACAAATGGCTCTTACCCAGCTTTACAGCACGCAGTCTGTTATGTTTCTGCCTCGTGTGTTTTTTTGTCATTGTGCTTTTACTTTTTTCATTGTGCTTGTGCCATTCTTTCCGAGCCTCACTCCTTGTTTCTGTTTCAGCTTTCTTCCGCCTTCTGAGGATTGATTCACTCTTGCCCAACTCCCTTGATGTTGATTGACAGCCTTGAGTGTGCCTGCGTCTCGTTGTCTAATCACACTTCCTCATTTGGAATCGGCTTGTGGTATTTTATTCGTTATTTCTACCTGTGCTTAATTCGGGGTCTCGCGAAACTCTGAGTGAATGTGTTCTCTGATAGGTTCATTACTAACCCATACTAACCAGCACTTATTGGGGGTGATTGAATATATTTGTTGCGTAGTATTAACCTTAATTAACTCATTAGCGTGTGCAAGCGTTTCTAGCTTTTGTAATTTCTTCCTAAGCTTTTCCTGTTTAACTACGTTTACGCTATGCTTTCCTTCGCTTCTCTTGTGGTGTTTTTGTTCTTGTCACGTTTAGATTACCTTTTTTTTTTTTCTTTAAATAAATTTGGCATCTCTAATCCCACCCGAATCTGGAATGCCCAATTGGGGAACTATGTACAAGACTTGCTCGTACGCGACCCCTTGCTGCCAATTCAGGAGAGCGTAGACAGTTTGCAGCTCTCCTCTGAAGCACGCGCCTGTCAGCCTGCTGCTTCTTATACACTCATTGGTTGAATCTTCGCAAGTTCAGAACGAGGGCAGAGGATTCCCGAACATGAACAGGCTTAGAATCTTCCTGACAAGCGCCCGTCTGGCCAACAGGAGGAGCTTGAGCAATGAACAAGGCAACTATTATTTTCCCTTCCCGGCAGCCCTTTCCCAATTTGCAACCCTGTAGCGCAATAGCAAATTGTGCGCTACTCTGAAAAAGCTGCCGACCACTGCCGGCTGGTATGAAGCAGGGATCGAACCCACGACGTGATAGTCACTTCTGCTTCGCAACGAGATGCTTTAAGCAGGCGTCACACTGTCCCGAAATTGACACCAGGTGGACACACGATAAAGGAAACGTTCCAATTCGGATCTGATCGTAAAAACATCGGGCCATTCGTGAGGGCATCTTAAGCCATCGTATGAACGCCGGTTGAGTTTCTCAGGCTCCAGCAGCAACTTCGTGAGCGGTGGCAAAATCTTTGGCATGCCAAAAAATTGCTGGAAGACCTCGCGAAGGTTCATTTTGAATTTGTGTGTCCATTTTGCCCTTCGTAAGGCCATCATGAGGGCATCTTGTCAAATCGTGTCATCCACGTCTTAACTTCGTGTGATCGTCGGTGCCATCGGGCATTTTTCGCCTCACAAAGACAATACGAAGGAAACAAGAAGCTGCCCGATTGTCTTAGGAAGGCAACACGACTACGTGAAGCCCTCTCAATGCCGTCGTGTAGCCATCGTATTATAGTACGATGACATCGAGATGGGACCACGGTGTCGGCGAAGACAGCCAAATTTGAGTAGCTCAAGCGATTCACATGTGTCATGGTAACGTGGACATATAAAAGGCCAGCCTCGGAGCATCTTCCTCAGTCAGTCCTGAGCAACTCTACGGAGCAGGCACAACGTATATTATATATGTAAGGGATAATGTATAGTGAGCCGGTGATTGTTGAAAAATAACTCCCGACAGGGGAATAGAACCCCGACGCGCAGCTCACTATACATTATCCCACTTAGAATATGGCTAAAACATTTAAAATATTAAAATATTAATATCACTAGCAACGGACAGCAGCGCAGCAGTCATACCTCTGAAATAAACACCGCAGAATTTTAGCGACTGACTAATCAGAATAGAGTATTTAAGACTGCCATGTTCTAAATATATATAAATAAGGCACAACGTATTCATGAAACTGATAACTGATAATGAACTAGTTGCTTTTAACGTCATACTTTTTTATCTAAACATTTCTTGTTCATAACGAAACAATAGTTTACTATAGAAACTTACTGTAATCTGACGTAAATTTACTGCATTACTCTGTAGTAAATATGCAAGCCATCGTGTGGCCTTCCTGTGTCCTGCGGGTAAACTACTTAATAAAAATTCACATCTTTTCGTTGCCTTCGTGTGTGGTTCGGGTGCCATCATGTGACCTTCTGTAGGCATTGTACTTGCTTCGGCTGTTGATTGGCTTTTGACCAAGTTCGGGGCCATCGCGCGAAATTCAATATTCGTATGGCCATCTGGTGTCAATTTCGGGACAGTGTGATGCCTGCTTTACCGAGTGAGCTATCCGGCAGCGTCACGTTTAGATTACTTTGATCTAAACCGTCTAGTTTGATTGATTGTCTCAGCGTCTTGTCTCGAGTAATTATTGTCATCCCGGTTTTCGTGTGCATGTCTATTAATCCCCTGTGTTTCTTTTTACCTTGATATTGCCTTCTGAGTCCCCGCCTCCTTCCGCGTGTATTTCAGTGTATTTTCAGCAAGAGTGGAGAGATCTTCAGACGGAACTTTGTCTAGCACTCGCTACATTGTGAAATCTCTGCTCCAAACCCTTCCGAGTATTTTTTCCTTGAGCCATTCCCGAGTCCTGTGTTTTGCTGCGCCCATGTCTTGTCTCCCCTTTTGTCTAAGTCTCCCAGTGTTTCCATCAGTTAATTAGGTTGAGTTTTTTTTTTTCTAGTTTAGCCACTCTTGGAGCGTGTACTTTTGTTTCCCCCTGCCTTGGGCAGTGTACCTTAGTTTTTTCCATTCGTTCAGTGCATTGGCACGGTGTTTTGTTTCTGACCTGATTGCCTGCTTTTCTCCTTTAATGTTTGGTGTTCATTAATAAACTCATTTTTTCCTGCATCTGGTGTCCATCTGACCACTTCTTGACACAGTCAGACTTTTCTCTGTTGTACTGAGTCCCTCAAAGTAATTTGGACAGTGGTAACGCCCTCTGAGACACGGGTAATCTTAATAGCGTCATGATCATTTGACTGTGTAGTTTGCAACGTTATTATGGTCACATGCCGGCTACTACTTTGTATACTGCTATGAGAGTAACATCTAGTATTTATTATACAGTATGCTGTAGCAGTATGCAGTAAAAAAAAAAAGATGCGATTTCAAACATCGTCAAAGACGTTTATGTTTGAAGGGCAGTGCTTCTCAGTCTCGGTCTACAGTTCCCCTCACCTCCAAGCTTCCATTTATTTTAACTTCTTTTAGCCACTGCACACACCCAGCAGTATGTCCAGTGTGCAAGTAATTTTGGCTTATGTTTTGTTGTTTGGAGTCACAGAACAGAGCAAAATGGAAAATTACTAACAATGTTGCAGTTGGCCTTTGTTAACAAAACGGAAGGAAAAGCAATAAGGCTTTTAGTAGCCAATGCACGCAGTCTGGCTGGAGTTTCGGGAAACAAAAACTTGGAGTAGAAGAGCTGTAGGGGTCTGGGCAAGACAGATTTCTGGGGTGGTGAGCCTGAAGGACTAGGAGGAATGTGCCTCTTCACTCTGTACTAAAGACCCGACTGGAAGAACAGGATGCCCAGGGGCACATTTCAATTCTTATAAATTGCATCCGCATTCCTCTCACTTGTGTCTTTACCTTGCATCTTTGTCCATCCCACCGAGGATGCATGGAGAGACGCAAGGAAAAAGGAGAAAGGACAGATGAAATGAAGACATGTTTATAGAGCAATGAGACGTGGTTTCCTCTGAAGTGTCACAAGTTGTTTCTGATGACTGCGTTTAGCTGGATCTAATGTAATGTGATCCGTAGGGATTGGCACGCATGTAAACCGAGGATTAATTGCAAAATGTAATTGTCAGTGTGAAATACACAGTAATTTCCACATGCTTTTTCACACCAGACATGCCATAGGATAGCCTAAATTTTATTCATTTTGAATTTGATTAATTTGTTTTCATAAAATATTGAAGTCCTCTAGTTATTGATTCCTCCTAAATTTGCATTGTCTTGTTCGCTATCCTGTTGTTAAATATAGCCACGACAAATTCATATTTTAAACGCTGGTATTTAGGCTATAAGCCAGGGGTGTCCAATCTTATCCAGAAAGGGCCGGTGTGGGTGCAGGTTTTTGTCCTAGCCAGCAGTGCTACTGCACCTGATTCCACTAATTAACTAATCAGGGGTTTCAATCAGGACTTTAATGGGTAGAGTCAGGTGTGTTAGTGTTGGGCTTTAACAAAAACCAGCACCCACACCGGCCCTTTCTGGATAAGATTGGACACCCCTGCTATAAGCTATCTGTACTGTCATCCGATAAGATTAACCTCTCCCTATATAAAAATGCATTTATTTTGCACGCATTCACAATTCTCCATTTCTTATCCATTGTAAGCTGTTACAAATAACTTGACATAGTTTTTCAGATCACATTGGAAACAAAATAAAACCTTGGTCGACTGCCTGAAAAGCAGGAAAACAGTCTGTGGAAAATGCAAATCCATTGCACCCTTTTTTCTGCCAGATTATGTCATCACTAACTGACATCATAGCTTTCAGCTGAAAGTGTTCGGGGAAAGCTACTCTTGTGTAACCTTCATAGCTTCTCTGAGCTCCCCCTCCTCTCTCACTTGTCTCCCCTCTCAGCAGAAATAAGTGCATTGAGATGGCCAGCGAGGAGGCAGACCTGGAACAACTTCCGGTTCAGTAGAGGATAGAGGAGTGAGGACATACAAATAAGAGAATTGAAATGCACCCCAGGACTGCAGGACCTGAGATGAGGACGCTTAAAGGATAACAAGCTTTTAGTTTCAGATAAATATTCCCAAGGACAGTAGACACAAAACCCTTTGACAAGGTAATGCACAAAACAGAATGCAACAATCCAGCAAAGGAAAGACTGAGACTAGAAACTTAAATATACATGACAAGAATCAGCAATGAGGAAGGGCAGGTGTGCGAGGCACAGGAATGGAATACGAGAGGAAGGAGAAGCAATAAGACGATAACTGAATAAGAATAAATTAACAAAACAATCAAGAACTGATACAGACTGCTGGATTGTGAGGAAACAAGTCAGGAAAACACTCAGGACATGACAATCAGGGCCTGATTTACGAAGACCTTTAGCACATGCAAAATCTATTTGCCCGTGCAAAACCAGAAACATTGCCACTGATTGGTGCAAGGCAAGTACCCTGGCCAATCATGGGCAATGTTTTTCAAAAAAGATTTCATTATGTTAAATTGGCCCAAAATATTTTATAGAATATCATGGATTTTACTTTTTTGCTCAGTAAGTGAAAAGTACAGTCAATGAGCTGAGGCAGTTTGACTCATTTCAAGATATGCCAGTCGGGTGAGAAGATCCCACTAGTTCAGCAAACAGTAACTTTTGACAAGATAACATTCTCTATGAGAGAGAGAAAAAATGAAGGGTTTTAGTTTCATTACAAGGCTTGACCATTTGACCCTACAGATCTTTTTTAGAGTTCAGCCAGAGGACCGAAGTTCTGTTGTCCCACTGTGGGAGAAACTTCATGAAAAATTGATGGGGGTTCAGGGGTCAGCAATCACAAAAGATCTATTGTTAAGATTTTTGTATCACCCCGAGTCGGTGGCATACGTGCCTTGCCAGTACAACAGGCCACTAGATGTTGCTCTGAGGTCTGATTGAGGCTTGGATTGAGGTTTGTATTTGCACTCAGGCCAAAGTGGTGAAGATGTCATGATGGTCATTGAGGTGCTTAACGTGAACTTTTGGCCTGCCCCCAACACAAATTTCAATCCAAGGGCTGATAATCCTTCTGTTACAGTATTTTTTGGCATTTTAAGGGCAGATTGAAAACCGCTTGTCATGTTTTGTGATTGGTTGAATTGTAACATTTACTGAGATTATTCCATCACTTGGTTCCAACTGATGTCGAAGCTGAACATTGGTGCCAGAGGCTTCAGCTCTTGGTGCTTATTCATGATTTTCTTCCCACAAGGTTGAGCTGCCCGAACAAATGGCAAAAGTTGTTTAGTTTCTCCCTCGTAAACAAATGGCTCATCTACAGCACTTAAAATGTAGGTTCCTGCTGTAATCATTAGTCGGCTCATCCCACATAAGCAAACCAGTCTTTTATAAAGGAGTACATGGGCTGATGGTACAGAAGCTATGATTTGCTCACAGTGGTGTCACGGCCACTGTTGCGAGCATTGTGGTCATTTCAGCATTAGCAGCTCTTTGTATCTCTGGGATCCCATGCCACGCAAATTTCAGCAAGCTTACAAACAATGCTCCGGTTTGCTCTGGCTCTCAGGTGCATTTGACTGGTATTTATATGGCCGCCCTCAGGGCCGGCTCTAGCTCTTTCGTTGCCCCTAGGCGAGATTGAGTTTTGCCGCCCCCCCCTTTTCCCATAACAAGCGTTGCCCTGATAATTGACATTACTATACTTAACATCACTGAAGACACATATTAACTGCTTTACTTTGGATAGCAGTTTTTTCACCCACTTATAGTTCTAGTATACTACATTGCAATTAAACAATGTGTGATGCATGGACAATAAACAACAGAAAAGTTTCAGAACATGTTCTTTTTAATTATTTTAAATAACTTAAATAACATAAGTATAAAGGTGCTCATAGGAGGAATCTAAAGAATGCTAAGGTCTACCTCCATAAATTAAGAATATTTAACAAATATAGAAATTAACAGATACAGAAATTAAGTCTATTAACTGTGGAAATAAAAGCATTTTAATGACACTATAAAAATAAGCAAAAGGGTCACCTCTAATGAATTGTATACAAAAATACTATGAAGGATGCTCAAGAATATTTAACAAATTATGACAAGTCACTCCAACACTTCAACAAGCAAATTATGACTTGAAGAATCAACTAATAAATTGCACATACAGAAATGCTACAAAGAATGTTGAAGGATAATTCAGAAATTATGATACTATGGGCAAGTATATTGAGCAGTTTGCACATCAGGTTTTAGCTTAAGAGTTTTACTCTGGCAACTCCTGAAAAACAGGGATTGGAGTGAACTCGTCCATACGTAAACTGTGTTCCAGCTCGGCTTGCTTGTGAATATTCAATAGCTGATCCGGGTGTGCCATCTAGTGATGGAATATTGTAACGGCGTGCATATATTTGCAGCTGCATGTCCGCTGGCAGACATATCTGCACAAAGCGGTTAAGATGCCTTGCCGAGCACCGCTGTTCTTCTCGAACGCGCCATCCAGATAACCCGTAAATGATTCATTAAATTCATATTATAATTTTAAACGAGTAACTAAGTTGCCAGTGTCAAAGTAACGAAGTGAAAGTAAACTTTTTTATCGTTTAAAGGTAGTTGAGTAAAATTAAAAGTCCCGATTTAAAAAAACTCTTAAGTACAAATCCTCCAAAAAAAAAAAAAAAAAACTGCTGTACTGTGACAAAGTACATGTAGTTGGTTACTATGCACCTTTGAAAACGGAGTGTCATGCATCTCTCTCTCTCTCTCTCTCCCTCTCTCTCTTTCTCTCACCCACACACACACACACACACGATTTGCTGAATAAACGGGCACAGTGAGGGGAAAAATAGGTAGGGGAAAAAACGCATATTCTGGGAAAATTAACCGAGGTCCGGACCTCGGTGTCCTCAATAATTGGTTACCATAGTGAAGTTACGTTAGCTAAGGTTGAAAGCTAGCAAAGTAACAGTTGCTAGCTAGCAATAGCTGAGTGGCAGCAATGAAACGTCAATATTAGGTAATGCACAATACTATTTCATTTGTATAATGGCTGAGATGAGACTTATCTCTATACTGGGCTTTCTTTTTTTCTTCTTTTTTCCATTTTCGTCCCTCAGGCCACCAGAGGGTTTAGACCTCTTCATTTTGAGAATCAACGTCAAGCTGATCAATGCAGCAGCTGAAGACTTGCCTAACGTAACAAATCCCCGCCCCCCCCATCCACAAAATGATTGACACAAACATCTGCTTGAGGATCTGGTTGTGGCTGAGGGGGCGCCCTAAGATGATCATGTTTAATAAACATGTTTTATTTTGTTTGACGTTCTAATTCTATGATTAGTCAATAGTCAGTCACTATTTTTCAAAGATAGAACACACGAAGGGAGGGCGCCAGTGGGAATCGAAAATTATTAGTTGGTTTTTTTTTTCTCAAGGCTAAGGGTGACTGGCGGTGCCCATCCAGCAGATGGCGCTCTAGGCGACCGCCTATATCGCCTTTACCAATCGCCGGCCCTGGCCGCCCTAGAGGTTCACAGCAGGCAGAGGTTTTGAGGCTCTGGCTGTGTGCGTGAGTGTGAGTTTTTTGTTTTGTGAACGGTAGGGGCACGGGGATTGAAGCATGCTCTGAATGCGTGGATCTCTGACCTGAATCAATGAGCCTCAGCTGGAGCGGCCTTTTATCAAATCTGCCTGCAAGTCAGCATTGCTCTGCTAACACTTTTCTCTTTGCCACCTCTCTTCATGCCTATCTGATTTGGGGTTTCGATTAAAACTCCTGTGCAGGATTTTTAAGATGATTATAATGTATTCAATTTTGCTAAACAGCCTAAATAATTTACAAAACTTCATAGACATCCTCTAGCAAACTGATGTGTGATGAAACTTCCTCTTTGGTAAATCAATCAAAACTGTTTTGAGTAATTAGGACAATGAAAGATTCACGGGCAGAGTTTAAGAGTAGTTTGAATATTTAAAGTTGATTTCATTTTTCTGCAAATTAATGATTGTTCAGCCGTTTCAAACTTTGTGGGTCTGTCAGCATACAAGTTTTGTCATTTTTTTAGGTGTAATTAAGCACATGAACAGCTTCTTTCATTTATTAAATGTTTTTAGTCCCTTTTAAGCAAATACCACTTCTCTCCTCTTCTCCTTGTAAACGCTTTTGATGGGAAGCAATCTGTTCCATTATGTAGCAGGCCGAAGGAGGGCCCGGGCGGGGACTTGAACCTCCAGACTCCCGGGTAATAGTCTAATTTGACCACATGCCAAAGAGCCAGGCTCGTTGGCAAGGTAGCCAGGGCACAGACTTATTAGGAGGCATTCTCGTGACAGGACCCATCAACTGTCATCTCTCCCCCCTTTTAAATGTCCTCCACGCCTCCATGCCTGATGCTGCCATCCATTCGGATCCCCCAGATCCTGCCAATTACGCCAGAATGTAGCAGGCGAAAGGGCCAACTTGAACCTCCAGACTCCGGTAATAGTCTAACACCACAGCCAAAAGCCAGGCTTTGGCAAGGTAAGGGCACAGACTTATTAGGAGGCATTCTTACAGGACCCATCAACTGTCACATCTCATTCAGTTCTTTGTTGTGCTGTGCTGTGCTGTGGAATCTCTTTCCTAGGTTCCTTTTCTTATGGTCCTGAAGCCTTTTTGGTATATGTAAGCTGAAAAGCTTTTTTTTCAGCTGAGGTATCTGGCTGTATTTTAGACTCAGGAACCGGTGGTTTGAGTTTGTTCAGCTGCTGTTTTGCCTATCTAGATGGTGAACATGTTTTACCTTTTAATCTTCCATCGGTGCAATAGTATAGACCGATCCACCATCCTGAGGGTCAATACCTGATACACCTCGGAGTGGTCCTGGATTTTTTCTGTTATGGGCACGCCAAACTTAAAAACCATTCATTAACCAGGACCTTTGCCACAAGAATTGGTCTTAGGGACTGCCTGAATATTTTGAAAAGATGTCAGTCATTACCAGCACATTCTCCACTCCTCCATGTGACATATTCAAGCAGGGTAAAATCAATAGCCAACACCTGATTTGGTCGAAAGCATGCAAATGGCCCATATAAGAAATGGCCCTGGACTGTGTGTCTTTGGCAACTATGCATGTTCACATTCCTGGCACCAGCGTTTCACATCCTCAAAGAAAATAACATGTTGCCGGACCAACTCCGTGGTCCGCTCAATACCTTGATGGCCGTGCTCTGATGTAACTGGTGCAGGACTTGGTTCTTCAAAGATAGAGGCAAAACCAACTGCAGGACCTCGTCACCACCATCTGGAGGGGAGGACACGACGATGGAACACCATGTCGCTCCACCAGTCGGCTCCATTGTTGCACTAAAGCCAGGACCGGCTTGGACATCAGCCGCCGCTCCACTGCATCCGGACGCCTCCCTCTCCTCCAATAGACCAAAAACTCCTGTATAATTGGATCCCCCTCCTGCAGGACAAGGATCTTGGAAGGTGGAGTGCAAGGCAGGACAGAAGTAGCAGCCTGTTTTACCTGTACTTTCTGTTGTTTATCAATAGCCTGCTGCAAAGACTCAGGAAGTTAAGGGACTCCTTGTCAGATGCCTCCTCAGCAGGCAGATACTGTCGTGAAAGAGCGTCAGCATTCTTATTACTTTTTCCTGACCTATAATGATAATATAATCAAAAGCAGACAATTATGCCCATGTCGCCCAATTTTGCTGTAGACAAATAACTCAATGGGTTATTATCTGTATAAACAGTGCATTTATGCCCTAACAGGTACTCACGGAATTTTTCGGTCATTGCCCACTTAAGAGCCAAAAATTCAATTTCATAAAGCTGTAATTATTCATATTACGCTCAGTTTGCCGAACCCGACTGGCATAGGCTATAGGCGGACGACACCCTCTTGCTCCTGAGAAAGCACAGCCCCAGCCCACTATGGCTGGCGTCCAACCAGGATAAAAAAAAGTTGGCATATGCTAACACTGGGGCTGTAATCAACTTCCTTTTCAGCTCCTCAAAGCTTCTCTCACACTCCTCTGTCCAGGCAGTGACAAAGGCTACATCTTGACCCCTTCTTAGTCCTGCCCCCCCAGCCACCTTTGTTCCCAGCCGGTGTAGAGGGGCAAAATCTCTAAAAAACCTTCTAAAAGCGCCGGTAATAACCTGCAGGCTTAAAAAAGACTGCAACTCAGCCACATTATTAGGTCGACGCCAACTAGCCACTGCTTCAATTTTACGAGGATCAGTAAGACACCCGCGTTTGAGATGACATGTCCCAAATAACTGACCTTTTGTTGGAAAAATGAACATTTGTCCAACTTAACCTTCAGGCCCTCTCGATCCAAACGTGCCAACACAGCCTCCAACCGCTCCATATGTTCTTCTACAGTGGAAGAGAACACAATGACATCATCAAGATATAACAGCAGTGACTGACAATGTTGGGCCCCAAACATTCTCTCCATTAACCGCTGGAAAGTGCTTGGGGCATTACACAAACCGAATATTCTTCCACTCATTACAACCCAAATGGCGTACAAAAAGGCTGTCTTTGGTTTGTCCCTCTCTGTGACTGAAACCTGGTTATACCCGCTGGCCAGGGGCGAAACTTCGAAAGTGCCTTAATTCAACACCTTTAATGTATGGCATTCAAAAAACTCACACTACTCCGTATCATCCGGCTGGAAATGGACAATGCGGCGTTTTAATAGAAGTTTGCATGACCTTCTCGCCTCCCCTTGGAGAAGAAGAGAGACTGGCCATCCCATTTACCACAGGTTATCTTCTCATACAATACCACCGCCCACCAATCCACTGGTGAGTCTCCATTTAATGTTTGGTCAGGATCCGCTTCATTTTCTTTTAGGGAGAATTGAAGAACCTGTAGCTGGTACAGTGCATAAGTGGGTCCAGGAGCATCAGATGAGACTGAAAGCTTTGAGGGAGCCGAGACCGGCTGAAGGAGGCAAAGGACCGGCGTAAAGACTCGCTATGACCTGAAGGTGAGGGATGATCCACTTCAGGAAGGCATTGGTATACCTTCGTGAGCTTGGGTGGCGGCTAATAAAATCCAGGACCACTGGAGCTCCGAGGTGTATCAGGTATTGATTTTCAGGATGGTGGATCGGTCTATACTATTGCACCGATGGAAGATCTAAGTAAACATGTTGTTGAAAGGTCATTTTCCTGCACGGTCTGGTGGTGGTCTGGGCGGTGACTTACAGGAAGTGGAATCTGTCTCAGAGCCTGAAGAGTCCTGCATGGATGGGAACTGGTGGGTTGCTATCCCTGAGGCTCTTCCTGCTATTTTTAAAGCGCCTGGGGGATCTCCTAAAAAGGCAGTCTACAGATCCACTAACCCTCTTGGTAATTCGCCAGCTACCCCTACTACATCAGTTTTTTTCCCTCAAGGCCAAGCTTGGGCACAGTCAGGGGCCACCATCTGGGCCAGCCGTCTCTATGGAGGATTCGACAGGCTCCAGGGAGACTGGATTATGGAGGACTAGCCGTGCCACTGCAGGGAGACACTCTAACATCTATCGTCTTCCTCAGGCTTTGGGGGGTAGGGCTAGAGGGGCTACAAACTCTGATACCAATGTCTAATGTAATCTCTGCTTTTGCCAGGTCCTGGCAGTGAGTGTTTCATTGTCGGCACGACAATTGAAAGACCAGGGGTAGATTGTAGCAGGGAATGGCTTTTCATTCCTTGCTGTTTCTGCCAACAATTTTAATTGGATAAGTGGAGTGAGGTAGTAGCTCCTTGCATGAATCAATTATTCAATTAACATGTAGGTTTATATAAGGCAGCTGGTTTAGTAGCCAGAATAGACTTCTCCAGGCTGAGTTCACCCTTCTTTTGTTGTGCTGTGCTGTGCTGTGGAGGTAACTTTGGTTTTATGGCATTATTCTTTTTAGTATGGCTGTATATTGAACGTGTTCTCTTGTGGGCAGCTCTTTTTAGGTTCCTTTTCTTATGGTCCTCAAGCCTTTTTCTATATGTAGGCTTTTCGAGCTTTTTTCAGCTGAGGTATCTGGCTGTATTTTAGACTCAGGAACCGGTGGTTTGAGTTTGTTCAGCTGCTGTTTTGCCTATCTAGAATGGTTTGTAGTTTTAATGATTCCCTTTAGGATATTCAAATTTGAGTCTTTGTAAACTTTTACCATTGTAAACCACTGGTATACCCTCTTTTGGATTGTTTTTTTATTGGTCCTGTAGGCCAGCTGAGTGCCGTTGGGTGGGGGAAAAGCCATTGGGGTCCTTTCACCGCGTGTCTGTAAACACTGAGCACTAAGATTTGTGTGGACAATGTGATTTGTTATTTGCACTGATGTTGGCCCTTTGGTTTATTCCACCTTCCTGGTAGCAGTTTTGACTACATTTTTAACTGCTTTAAATTGTATTCAGTCTGACTGACCAAGCTATATTTTTAACCAATTTGTATAACTTAATAAATATTGGTCCGTACATAGTGTCCTGTCCTTTTTTTTAGGTCTAATAACACGCACATGAACTGATTTCCGGCTCTTTTATTCATTTGTGTGGAATGTTTTAGTCCTTTTGGTGATTGAATCTGCATTTTTGGGTATTCAATTTGGTGTAAGTGATTAAAAGTAAAGCTATTTAACTTAACCTTTAGGGTGGTATTATTGGTTTCCCACCTTACTCGGTCACAATTACTGTTGCCAACAGTCGCCTGCTAAGTGCCTTACATCAGTGTTTCTCATTACGGCATTGTATGTTGGTGCAAAAAGACATTCAGTACTTACAAGCTTATCATGTCAAATGAACATGATCATGTTAACCTGTTTGTACACAGGCTTTTTAAAGTAGAGTGAACTCAATTTTTTTTTAATATAACTTCATTTTTGCCAGCTGCTGTTCTTATATGGGTGACATTGCTGTAGCTCAGCTGTTTTCAGAGTAGAGTAATTTGCAGATTTCAGAACTATTTCTTCAGTCCTGGATAATGGGACATTTACAAGAGATACAGCAGAGGGAAAAACAGCCTTCATGAAATAATCTGCGATGTACTAATTATAAGCAGTATGAAAAAAACATCTAGTACATCTTTAAGGGCAATTAATCTGTCAGTCATTAAAGCAAGTTTAATTCATGGCATTGGATTATGAGATTTAAACCTTTAATGTCCCACAGTGCTGTTTCCCTGGCAGAATGGCAGGTATTAAATGTATGATGCCACTTTAGCTCCCAACTATCATCCTGAACCCGATCAATTCCCTGCCCCTATCATTATGTATGTCATAGTGTCCTGATATTATTGTAAATGTGTTTCTGTCAGCCAGCTCATGACTAAACCTGAAGTGACAAGTAGACTCAACAAGAGTTTGGCATCAAGGGTCTTTCTCTGACATGCCCTGCAGCCCATGAAGCTTGAGGGTTAGGACACAATAGCCCGCAAGGGATATTCAGAGCCCACCAGTGGGTGTTGGGGTGGAGGTGGGATGTTAACCAGCTGCAGGCAAGTGTGATGCAGCATCAGAGTGATGCAGCACAGCAGCAGGCCAGGGCATATGATGCCATGAAGGTGAAGCAGGAAAGCAGCTTATGTGGCCCACCAACCCGAAGGGCAAAGCAGTGTACGATATGTATGGGAGTCTATGGGAATTTGGGCATGTCTCGAGTTGTCTGCTAGAACTAGCGCCGCAAGCTGCACCTAATTCATTGGTAATATTGTAAATGTGTTTACTGGCAGTATTTTAAATGGGTTCATTGGTATTATCGTAAATGTGTTTATTGGTAATATAGTAAATGTGTTTACTGGCAGTATTGTAAATGGGTTTATTGGTAATATTGTAAATGTGGTGAATGAACTTGGCTGCGACTCACTGCATATCTATGTTAAATTAAGTTAATTGCAGGAATTTTAATGAGTCTCATCAAGGACAACCATTATATTCCTCGCAGAAGCAACAACGAACCCATTAAAGATTACTGAATAGATAGACTGCGTGATTGAGTTAAAATAATGGTTTATAGAATCAGTCCAAAGAATGTATGGCTGGCCAATTGTTTTTTTTTTTGCCTATCCACTATTAAAACAGAACTGAGGCTGGGCATGGCACATTTATTCCCTCTCTCTCTCTCTCTCTCTCTCAATTTCTCTATTCCTATCAGTCACTCTTTAACTCTTTCTCTCTAACTCATTGTTGCCCATTTGTTCCTTTTCCTCATTTTTGCAGTTCTGTATTTTATGTTTATAAAGAGTGTCTCAATGAAGAGGATTATTAATCTTTCCCAACCTGTCTTTCTCCTCTTCTGTCTCCAATTATCTCTCTTTCCCTCTCTATGTCCCCCCTCTCCCTCTCCTTCCCCTCTCAGAGTTTTAAGACAAACACGGACCTTAGAGTGAGCGTAGCCCACTTGGAGCGTGCTAACGGGGGAGTCTGGATGGTGTTTTTGGAGAGTTCATCCATTCGTCTGTTCAGACAAGAAAATGCTGGAGCACTTTCAGGAGATCAGAATGTACTTTTATTCACTAGTGTTTGAATCCTGTTGTTGCTATTCTGACTTGTGCCAGTCCCCATGTGTTTTGTAGTTGTGCCTCTGCACTGATTGACTTGATATTTACAACTTGTATGTTGATGTTTCTTGTACATATGATTTTAGCTACGTGCTCTGGTCTATAAAGCACTTCAGTCAACATGGTTTGTTTTAGATGTGTTGTATAAATAAATTTATTTATTGATTGATCAACATCGTCACACGCTCAGCCTTTCTGAGCTCAGACACATTTCCGCCTTGCACCTCAACTATTCCGTGAACAATTCAAACCTCGAGGAATTTCATTTTATTCCCATTCCTCCGATATAAGTAAGCCAAAGCGAATCAAAGGATTTAAAATAAATAAACTAGCAAAAATAATTAAATTAAGCTATGATGGGCAAGTATATTGAGCAGTTTGCACATCAGGCTTAGCTGAGGAGTTTAATGCATGCAACTCCGGAAAAGCAGGGATGGGACTGAACTCGTCCATATTCTAAATCATTTTGGAGCTCGGCTTGCCAGTGAACATTCAATAACTGATATGGGTGTGCCATCTAGTGATAGAATAGTGTAACTGCGTGCATAAATAGTGCAGCTCCATGTCCGCTGGTGTCTACATCTACACAGTGGGGTTAATCTCACTATCACTTCCTTTGAAACCTCTAAAGAAAGAAGCCCAACACTATGAATGTAAGTAATTCCCTGATTCATTCATTAGCTGCTATAAAGCTCTCTGAATGAAGAGGGAGATGTCGAGGCGATGTCCACACTTTGTGTTGGAGGTTTAACTGCAGGGCTTTCCTGCCGCAGAGGGCCTCAGCGTTAATGGCACCAGGGACCGGCTCGTTTAAGTATGGATTTTAAGACCAAAAAGAAGTGGAAATGAAGATAAAGGTTTATAGACAGGAAATAATTAAAGACATGAAACAACACAAATCTCCTGGGGGAAGTCGAAGGAATGCTCACTCTCAGCGTGGAATTTATTAGAAAGGGTTTCCATGGAAACGCTTTCATTCCCGCTCCTGTTTTCATCTCAGGTTTTTTGTGTTTTTTTCCTCTTTTCCCATCGTCCCTCATTCAACTCTCCCTCTCTTTCTGTACTCTTCTTCCCTCTTTTTCACTCCCTTTCTTTCACTCTGTCTCCGTCTCCTCTCTCCTTCTCTCCGCTCCTGTCATCATTGTACTCTCATCAGTGCTGCAGATAAGTGGCTCTCGCTCTCACATCTTCCAGCATTCTTGATGCATCTGGACTTTAAGGGAGAAGCATGCATGTTGCATGCAGCCTTAATGGGTTAAAGTCCTCAGGAAATGAAATCGGCAATCCTTTTGCCAGAGGCTGAATTAAAACTGGGCGTGAACCTATTCATCCCAAGGTGACGTCACGTCGATGTCTGGTAATCCACCTAACTTCATTGGTTCTAAGGTCAACTAATCACAGAGATTCAATCACCCCCTCCCCTGAAACAAATGTTATAGCCATGCCCATAGTTTGTGAGGAAGCTCTGATAAGTCTATTCAGCTATTTTACATTTAATCATTTGTATCTTTTTTTTTTCCATTCAATCTTTGGTGGATGCTTCAGAGCAAAGTCAACTATCAAATCAGAAATCAATTTGAAACATCCATTCTGTTTTTCCAGAAACTTTAAATTGCTGTTCATAGAACACTTTTAGACTTAGAAACTGAAACGAAATGATGGAAACATTAAGCAGCTGTGGTTGGCGCTTTTATTTTGCAATATGGATGGTCCTCAGTTTGAGTCCTGGCCAGCTCAGACTTCTTTGCTTAGAGTTTGCATGTTCTCATAATGTTCTTATGGGTTTTCTCTGACCATGTAACACATGCACTACAGAAGCACTCCATCCAGTGCCCCTCATTAAGGCTCTGGCTTTAGAACTGGAGTTGGCCCCCAGGTTCTGCTCTGTGGCTGCTCACTGCTCCTTGGTAACTAGGATGGGTCAGCACCGAGGACATATTATCGCGCACAGTTCAAGAAAGTATACACAGAAAAGGCTATTAGTTGTATTTGCTTGTGTTATTTCGACCTCACCTTTTTTGACCTCACCAAGTGTCTGGTCTGGCAGGTCAGACATAGTATGATGATATTTGCAGCACCACTGGGTAGATTAGTGCGATAGCCTGCGCTACAGAAATGACAATGTTTGCTATTTCTAGAACTGAATGAAGGGTTTATGTAATGGACATTGAGGGAAAGCTTCAGAAGATTTTTTTTTAAATGGGATGATGGCCTGCTGCAGGGATGAATTTTATTACCTTGGCAAAGCTCTGGTAAAGATGTTTTTTTTTATTTATCAGTACATTAATTCCACCTCTATCTCTGTGCAATGCAAATACAAACTAGAGAACAATATGATGTCCTGCTAATTGCTTTGTTAAATGATGCTGATCTCCTGCAAAGGCGGAGAATTCATGAGGCCAGTTGAATACTAACAAATTCACACAGAGGCTTGATCGCATCAAGGCCGCTCTCTCCGGTGTCCGTGTTGCCTGAAAGCTTGTGAGGGGGAACATTATACGAGACACTGATGGTACAGTACATTTGGCTGATGTGTAGAACACATGGAGTTGGAATGGAGAATGAGATTGGTGTGACTTCTCTGTCAACAAGCAGATGCTTATGAGCATGAATAGACAGAGACACACTCATCCACATGCTTGCATGAGCACAAACAGACACCCATACACTGTATGCATACATGTTCACACACACACACACACACACACACACACACACATCCTTGTACTTATATCTTTGTGAGGACATTACATTGACTTCCATTCATTCTCTCTATGTCTCTACAGCCTTTCCCTCATCTTAACAATAAGCAATGTATGTCTAACCCAAACCCCTACCCTAACCTTAAACTATCCCTTATTCTAACCTTACCCCTAACCTTAACCAATAAGTCACAATTTGCCTTTGTAGTTGTGAGGACATCTGAAAATGTCCTCACTTCCCAATAATGTCCCCACTCCGTAGGAAAAACACATTTTTTGGTTCTCTCTTTGTAGCATGTACAGGAACACACACACACACACACACAGAAAAAAAGTAAACCAGGGTGACTATTGGAATAATAAACTGAGGTTAAAGGGTGGCCTTGTTTTTATATATTGGTAATATGGCCGTGGGGAGAGGGTGTTAGACGCATTGCATGTAAAGGGTGGCCATGTCTGAATTACTTTCCCAAATTAAGTGTGATGGATGATGTTGTTGTTGAAAGGTTTCTCAAAATGTACGCCTGATGATGCAAGCATTTACAGGGTTTTGTCAAGTTTGGGTACCATAGTGTGCAGTGATGATTATACACTCACAAAATGAAGATAAATCAGAAACCAAGTACTATTCAAGTATTTATTTCATGCAATATTGGATCATATAGATGAAAATAAGTAAACAGATAACAATCAATAGTAAACACAAAAATAATAATGTCTTTTAGAGAGAGAAAAAGTTAATATCTAGTGTGGCTACCCTTTGCTTTTATTACAGCATTTAATCTTTTAGGCATAGTTTTCACATATTTTTTTTTTTTTTTTGTCACTCGCTTTTCATATTTCATATGGTTTGAAGTTCATTCCAAAGAGATCATTTTGATGTTACAGCAAATTTGCTCAGTCGGATTAAGGTCTGGACTTTGAGCAGGCCAATTCATAACTTTTATGTCACTAGATGATTTGTTCTGAGAGAATTTTTGCAGAACTTAGAAGTGCGTTTAGGGGCATTATCTTGTTGAAAATAAAATCTCCGACCAATCATCCTCTTTTCAGATGGCAATGCGGATGCTGTGATACTTCTTTTGATCCATGATTCCATCCATTTTTTTGAGATCACTGGCTCCTTTCGTGCAGACTGAACCCCAAACCATAATATTACTACCTCTATTTTTTATTAAAGGGGTTAAACAGTCATTTTTGAAACGTTCTCCAACTCTACGGCACACAAAACGACTGCATTCGGATGAGAAAATTTAGAATTTTGATTCATCGGTCCAAAGGACTTGTTCCAAGTCCACTGGTGTCCAATCCTTGAATTTCTTGACAAACTCAAGTCTTTTTTTTTGCTGTTGCCAGCTCTGGGCAGCAAGATGACCCATCAGAACATGTTCATACAGGCGTCTGGAAATTGTAGATCTTGACACTTTCACTTCTTCTCTTCTTGCGCTTTTAATATCAAATATAGTTTCGTGCTGTCAACTGCCGACGGCTATTCACTTGATGGTGTTTCTTAAAGTGCCATAGCAACATTTAATGTCTTCAGCACCACATAAGGCCAAAATGCGGCTATTAATGATCTCAGGGAGCTCCAGCCGTCCTGCCATTGTGTTTAACACTATGACACTGCTCAAAGTTCATGTCACTGTATATATGTTACAGGCAAACTGTGCATCAGGCATTTCATAAAATCTTGCATTCAGGCCATGCAAAAGTAAAAAAAATAGTAGTAAAAAAATTGCGACACCTTTCAATTCTAATAAAAAAACATAGTGGCAAAGCCAATGCGCCCGCTTGGCCAAACGTGGCCAAAATGGAAAGCCCCCTATTGGCGAAAGTATCAGTCTGATTGGGCTTTAAATCGAACTTGGTCTAGACCTTATGACGCTATATACACCTATGAAATATGAAAAGGATTGGTGAAAAACTGAAGACGCTAGAGCGCAGACAAGCCAAAAGTTTACGCACGCACGGATGCACGACAGACCACCACTAAAAACCCCATGCATAGTATAAGCCCCTTGGGCTTTTTGGCCAAGTTTGCAAAAAATTTGAGCATCTTAGCTCGTAGAATAAGGGAGCTAGAGCTGTTTGAAATTTTGTAGAAAAAGCCCCCTGGTGGCCAGACTGAGAATCACAGCATGCCCAAAATCGAACTGGGGCTAGATCTTGGGCCCATATATACATGCATTTAAATTATGAAAAGGATGTGTTGAAAACTGAAGGCAGTGCTGCAGTGAAATAAAATCTGTGCATTTTACGACCTTTGACCTACATAACCTTGAAATTTAGGTCAAATCAAAAACCCATTACATATATGATGGACCCTTGGCAGCATAACCTACAGTATAAATTTGAGCATCTTAGCTTGAAGAGTACGGGAGCTAGAGCTGTTTGAAGTTTTGCAGAAAAAGCCCCCTGGTGGCCAAACCGAGAATCACAGCATGCCCAAAAGGTAACCCAACCTAGATCTTGGGCCTATAAACATGCATATAAAATATGATAAGGACCTGTTGAAAACTAAAGGCACTATTGCACTGAAAGAAAATCTGTGAATTTTACGTCCTTTGACCAACATAACCTTTAAATTTAGGTCACATCGAAAACCCATTACATATGTGATGAACCAATGGCAGCACAACCTACAGTAAAAATTTGAGCATCTTAGCATGTAGAATAAGGGAGCTAGAGCTGTTTGAGGTTTTGCAGAAAAAGCCGCTTGGTGGCCAAACCAAGAATCACGGCATGCCCAAAATTAAATTCGGACTAGATCTTGGGCTCATATACATGCATATAAAATATGAAAGGATATGTTGAAAACTGAAGGCACTATTGCAGTGAAACAAAATCTGTGCATTTTACGACCTTTGACCAACATAAGCTTGAAATTTAGGTCTAGTCAAAAACCCATTACATTCATGATAAACCCTTGGCAGAACAACCTACAGTAAAAATTTAAGCATCTTAGATCGTAGAATAAGGGAGCTAGAGCTGTTTGAAGTTTTGCAGAAAAAGCCGCCGGGTGGCCAAACCAAAAGTCGCAGCACAACCAAAATCTTGGGCCCATATACATGCATATAAAATAGGAAAAGGATCTGTGGAAAACTGAGGGCGCTATGGCACTGAAACCAAATTGGCACATTTTAAGACCTTTTCTTTTCAAGGGACAATGTTACAGAAATGAAACTTGAGTATATTCTAGAGTAGTCATTGTACAATATGTGTAGCAGTGTAGATTTACTGCACTGTCCAAATAACTGAACAAACAGTCACTATTTCCAAACTGGGTGGCAACAAAAGTGAGTACACACCCCAATTGGTAATGGTCAACCAAGTAATGAAACGCGTCTTATTTATCATGTTCATGCTTTTGTCTGTTTGACTGGGCCATATGAGGTTGTGTAACGTGTTGAAGGTTTAAATTGTGGTGCTTTGTGTGCAATGCTCTCATTCTGGTCACTGGATGGCCAACATGGCACCTCATGGGAAAGAACTCTCTGAGGATCTAAAAAAGAGAACTGTTGCCCTCCACAAAGATGGTCTAAGATAAAAAAAGATCTGTGAAACCATGAAACTGAGCTACATCACTGTGGCCATGGTTATCCAGCGGTTTTTCAAGATGGGTTCTGCTCGGAACAGGCCTTGTCAGGGTCGACCGAAGAGGTTGAGTCCTCGTGCTCTGCGTCAGGTGCACAAGTTGGCTTCAGAAAACAGATGCAGGAGTGCTGGCAGCATCGCTAACGAGGTTACAGCAGTGGGAGAACAGCCTGTCAGTGCTCAGACCATATGCTGTGCACTGCACCACGTCGGTCTGCGTGGCTGTCGGCCAAGACGGAAGCCTCTTCTGAAGCTAGCCCACAAGAAAGCCTGAAAACAGTTCGCTGAAGACAACCAGTCCAAGAACATGAACTAGTGGAACCATGTTCTGTGGTCTGACAAGACCAAGATAAACTTGTTCGGCTCAGAAGGTGTCCAGCATGTGTGGCGGCGCCCTGGTGAGTACCAAGACAAGTGTGTACTGCCTACAGTCAAACATGGTGGTAACAGCATCATGGTCTGGGGCTGCATGAGTGCTTCTGGTCCTGGGAAGCTGGCTTTATTAATGAAATAATGGATTCCAACATGTACAGTGACATTCTGAAGCAGAACATGATGCCCTCCCTTTGGAAACTGGACTGCATGGCAGTTTTCCAACATGATAACGACCTCCAAGATGACAACTGCCTTCCTGAAGAAGCTGAAGGTGAAGGTAATGGCGTGGCCAAGTATGTCTCCTGACCTGAATCCCATTGAGCACCTGTGGGACATCCTCAAGAGGAAGGTGGAGGAGCAGCAGGTGTCCAACATCCACCAGCTCCGTGATGTTGTCATGGAGGAGTGGAGATGGATCCCAGCAACAACCTGTGCAGCTTTGGTGAGTTCCATGCCTAGGAGAATCAAGGCAGTGCTGGACAACAATGGTGGTCACACTACATACTGACACAATGGACACAATTTTGCATGTTGACTGTGAGGTGTACTCACTTTTGTTGCCAGCCATTTTGGAAATAGTGACTTTTTGTTCAGTTATTTGGACAGTGCAGTAAATCTACACTGCTGCACATATTGTACAATGACTACTCTAGAATATATTCAGGTTTCATTTCTGTAACCTTGTCTCTTAAAAAGATATAATAAATTAATTGTCGAAGTGTGAAGGATGTACTCACTTTTGTGAGATACTGTGTGTATATATATATATATTTCAGTGGCGGCTGGTGAACTGGCGATAGGGGAGGCTCAAACCCATCCCTTGAAAATAATTATTGGTCATGACCTGTTTTCAATCATTCATTTAAATTACCATTTCAGAAACTCCGAAAACTCTCAAAATTATCAGGTGGGACCAGTTTTCATTAATAACGCATACCTGTCAACTCTCACGCATTCGGTGTGAGTTTAAGTGGTATATTTACGTTCCCCTGCAGTAGTCAGCAATTATTCAATCAACACTTATCTAAGAGATTCTCTCGCGGAATTGTAGTCCGTGCACATGGAGGTTTGTCAGTTTCACCTGCGTTATGACTCCGGACTTCTCACGCTTTTCTTTACTCAGGGGTTGGAAGCAATACATGTGTTTCATGATCGTTTAAATTGTTTAAATGAAATAAGATCATTGGAAGCAATGAAATTGCATAAAGATGTTTCAAATGATCTTATTTCATTTGAACTATTTAAACGATAATGAAAAACATGCATTGCTTCCAACCCGAGTAAAGAAAAGTGTGAGAAGTTGGGAGTCTTCTTCTTCATCTGAAATTCCGGCAGGCTGTACGGCGAAATGCTGCCCTCCACAGTTCATTACAAGACACTATTCAAAACTTCTCATCATTTGCTCTCACACTCATACCTATGGGCAATTTAGAGTCTCCAATTAACCTAACATGCATGTCTTTGGACTGTGGGAGGAAACCGGAGTACCCAGAGAAACCCACACGTGAACACGGGGAGAACATGCACACTCCACACAGAAAGGCCCCAGGCCAGAATCGAACCCACGACCTTCTTGCTGTGAGGCAACAGTGCTAACCACTATGCCACCGTGCCACCCCAATTTGGGAGTCATAACGCAGGTGAAACTGATAAACCTCCATGCACAAGGACTTCAATTCCGTGCGAGAATGATGTATGTTTGGCATTTCCCGGGATGGATTTTGCGATATCTACCAGTTTGGAATCTTTTTTCAGAGTTTAATCAACGAGCCGAGTAACAGTCCCTCCTCATCCATATCCCTGTGATTGTGCCCACGCAGAGCAAGTTCACTAACAGTGAGAAACTGAATGACTTCACTCATGCTTTAAATGTGGCATCTCTTCTTTTCTACTTGGGTATGACCCAGCAGATGGACAATATTTTCACCTGTCTCTGACCGGCGCTGGTACTCCTGCCACGCAACCATGGCCCTGGAGTGTGAGATGCTTGTTGCATGTTTATACAGTCTTTATCGAGTGCTTTTTTCCCATTTGTGTAGCCACATTTAGTAAATATGTCCTCACGATCTGAATTAGAACTAAATTTGCTACAAGCGAAGCAAAAGCTGGCATCGCGCAGTACTGAATATTCAAGCCATGCCATGGTCGAGTTTGATACGCTTAGGATAACTGCTTAAAATGGGCTGAGATGGGCCATCCTTATTTAAGTCCGGAAGAGTGGACACAGAGCCGGGGGTCTGAACATGGGGAGAACATTATGAGCCCCCAGCATGGATACAGTGCTGCTGGAGCATGGTGCATCTGCCGGTGATTCACAGGCAGTCCCGGACCCCGGTACGGATGCAACGCCCTGTTCGGTGGTTACAGGGCTGCTGGTAGAGACATCACTTGCAGGAGTGGGAACTGCTTGTTTTTTAATGAGCCACGTATGCATTTCTATTGGCAAATGTTTGAAGTGCTTATGATACAGATGTTAGAAATGTTGAAATGTGCTTATAATACAGAATTATTGTTGCAACAACCTCAGTGAGTGACTAGCAACTCCAGACTAGCTGCTAGCTAGCTGCCTGGGCTCACTTGGTAGCCAACTCAGGTTATAACCACATGAGTCAACACACACACAGATGACAAACTAGTACACAAATTACCTTAATGTCAAACAACAAGACTGACAAAATAAGCGGTGGAAGAAGTTGCAACAAAAGAGATATGGGCGAAGTTTTAATTCCCTGAGAGAAGCACGGGTCCTGTATGAGCAGCGTAGACGTGACCTCAGACTAAGTGAAGACAGCAGTCTAAGAGAATGGGAGGGTCCCTAGTAATTCGAGAGTGCCCATTGGTTAGTTTCACATCAGAATAGACTGGCAAAGGAATCCACCAATCACACATAGTGATAGATAGATGAAGCATACGTAAAGCTCTCTCTTAATGGCTGTCTACCTCCGGCTGTGAATCACGCGGGATACGCGTGTTTGCTGTCAAATAGTAGTAAATCAGTTTTTTATCTTGAGATTTCATTCGGTGGGCAGAGCTTTTCTCAGGGTGGGCACTGCCTACCCTCGGTAACGCCCCTGAGTGCAACGCATTTTTAAACCAGCGAGTCTTCAAATTGGCTTCAGTATCAGGGGGCAGACATTTTTACTTGGGGAATCTTCTGATTTTGAATTTGATCTTCGGAAACCTCACCTTTAAAAAATGCTTAATTACCTAAACTTCTCGCAGTTTACATCTCCCGATTAGCCACAGTTGCTCAGACTAATTGGTAAAAACTGACGACAGTCTAATTTACTTTTGATAGTGTTGTTATGCATTGCATCACAAAATTATGAGGCGTCATCTTCTGCGCATAAATGACGACGTAAAATATCAATATGTCTTTAGAATTTCAGCGCTTGTGTTGCTTGTTAAGCAGCACAGATTTACGTAAATTAGTTTGCGAGGCTTTGAGTATCCTTTCTTTATTCTGAATGCTGTCATGGCTAAAGGGCGCTGTAAAGCAAGCTGCACAGCTGTGTGACAATCCTAAGGACAGCGAAAATAAATGCTGCAAAGTCAGCAAAAGTTTTGGATTTACAATGCCGTATCAATTATATAAATGTAGGCAATGGGAATTCACCTTTCATTACCATTTCTAATTATAGGTCATGTATTGGTCTTGGTTGCGCAGTCAATAAATTGTTTGATTGTTAATCAGGCCAGCTTAAATAAAAACAGCTTGCGGGCAGTCAAGCCATAAAGGGTGAGTTTACTGAAGACTCTCTGAACAACTCCATGGCCTGGATGAAAGGAAAGAGAACAACTGACGTCACGAAAGAGAATAACTGACACCACAAGCACTACGGCACTGGCGTTTGATTGGATAATGCGTTCAAAATGCAAACTCACCCACTATATGGGGCACTATGTAGTGAATATTCTACATTGAAAACAATGTAGAGAGTGAGTGAGCGAGTGGACAAGTGTGCATTCCGAACACAGCCTTAGGTTCCCTAAGTAAAAATGTCTGCCCCCTGATATTGACTTGCCGGTATTAAAATGCGTCGCACTGGATCATTACCAAATTAAAATTGATAAAACTATGTTTTTGATACTTCAAAAATTCTACTTTCTGCTGAAATATACTTTACCGAGGTGCGGTCTCCTCCTTTAACAGACAGTACATATTTTGAGAACACAGTAGTTTAGCAGACTGTTTGGGTAAGGCCAGTGTTTGCTCACCACTAATGGCTAGCTCTGTCCCACACACCAGAAGTGCATTCAGGTCACCAGCCTGCTCATCTATCATCGTCTACACTGCACAGGGCATCATTATCAGTCCGCCGGTGCCCAAGTGAGAGGCCCTTCCGAAAAATTCCGGATGCTGCAAAACTGACGAAATCTCTGTGACTGAGGGACACTTTCAGGCCATTGTTTATATAACCAGTAACAGCTCTGTGGCATTTCCTACATAACCAGAGACAGGTGTCAGGTATTTCCTATGTACACAGTTGCAGTTGAAATTCATTCCCTGGTCACATATGTAAGGCATCTCTTATTTAACCAATAACAGCAGTGCGGCATTTTCAACAAAACCAGTGATAGCTGTTAATTATTTCTATGGCTGTCGCAATCGATTAATCGCAATTATTTTATGCGCAATAAAAGTAACTGCCACTATGAGGCAGACAGATGTGCTTACTTATTACCTTTTCTATGACACATACCTAATGCAGTCATTTGAAATGCTTCCGGGAAGAAAACTGTGATTTGAAGTCCACTAATTACCAGCGAGGTTGGACAGCCTCCATCGCCTGGGCATAATTAGCTTACCTCAAATCAATTCCCGTGTACTTTGCCTAACTTGCAATCAAGCCATTTATCCAGCCAACTGACCAATCAAAACCAAAATGTGGCCTGTAATGATTAAGAGATAATGAGAAGCAGACAGACCTAACCAGGCTGCAGTGTTAGATTGAAAGAATGTCAATAATCTGAATAAATAGCAGACCTCTGAATTTCACCTCTCATCGAGGAATTATGTATGTATTATTAAAGATAGTTCTTAAAAAATGAAATTACTCTAAGATGGCTACGTGAAGTGGAAATATTTTGTGAAGCATATCGAACGTGAATGCGAGAGAGAATATGTTTGCATTGCACGCAATAGTCAAATGCACCGAAGATTTGGCAATGCACATTCATTTCCTACATAACCAGTTGCAGTTGTAATTCATCACCGATATTACCGGTAGGAAATGAAAGGCATTCGTATTTCACAAATGACAGCAGTATGGCATTTCCCGAGAAACCAGTGATAGCTGTAATGGATTATAATGCAATTTATTATCATGCAGTGACGGGGTTCATTCATACCCATTTCTTGTCGACCTTGATGAAAGTTATGCTTCAGCAAATTATTTTTGTAAACTGTCCTCTAAAATATCACGTATTAATTGGACTGTTGGGGATCGCGCATGTGAAGCACGGAAGCTCTGTGATCTATTTATATTTTGGACCACAAATAACTGCTCCTTGTAAAACAGTTTGAATCAGTTTTGACTGTTTGTTGTTTTATTACAGTTAGACAGTACAGGGTTTGTAGGATATCTTCAAAAAATAAAGCAGAATGTTTGTGACTAACAAGTCAAAGTTCAAAAAATCATTTAACAAACAATTTTCTTAACAAGTGGTGCCAGGCACAACAAACCCCGCCCCTCGCACATACTTTCATCTACTTGTACGAAATTCAATAAAGATCTATTCTGGGTCAGTGGCAATCTCTATACCGAATTTGGGGTGAATCTGGCCATTAGTTTTGCCACTAGAGTGTTAACAAACAAACAAACACAGAAATGAAAGGTCATTCATAGAATGACAACTTGCCGGAATCATGCACAGATCTCTGAAACAGAATGCACGGAATGGAGTTGGTTTCAAGTCTCTATCTGTAATACTAGCGAAGTTATGAACCAAAATGTGTTTTGGACCTTTCTGGTGAGCTTGACCTTGATCTTTGACCTTTGGCCTCGAAAAGAGACCAGTCTCTAGCCACAAGGCTAGTCAATGTTGTCACCAAGTTAGGTGAAGATAATGTGAAAATTGTAGCCTGTAGAGTGCACACAAACAGACAGACAGACAGACCAAAAAAATTACCAGAGTGCAGCTTAGGTGACCTTGACCTTTGTCCTAGATTTACCGAAATAGTGCAGTGCTTAGGTCAGGTAACGCTGGTCCTGAGTTTATCAACAAATTATGCACTTGGTTTGAATTGTGTACACCGATTAGAAGCGAAGCTATGGCCACTTATGTGTTTTTGACATTTTGTGTGACCTTGACCTTTGATGTAGATTCACCAAAATACTGCAGCACCTAGGTCAAGTAACATAGACTTTTCATTTATGAACAATATGCACTTGGTTTGAAGTCTCTACAACGATTAGAACCGAAGATATGGCTTCTTATGTGTTTTTGACCTTTGGTGTGACCTTGACCTTGACCTTTGACCTAGATTCACCAAAATAGTGCAGTGCCTGCCCAGTGCCTGTCCTATGTTGAATATGCACTTGGTTTGAAGTCTCAACGATGATTAAAACCGAAGATATGGCTTCTTATGTGTAAGACATGGCTTCTTATGTGTTTTTGACCTTTTGTGTGACCTTGACCCTGACTTTGACCTAGATTGACCAAAATAGTGCAGTGCCTGCCCAGCGCCTGTCCTATGTTGATCATGTAATATGAGCTAAATTGAGCTGAAACCGTGGACGCCACAGTGCAAACGAACAAACAAACAAACAAACACACAAACAAACAAATGAACAGAGTAATATACTTGCCAATCCGAGATTCCTCGGATTCCGGCAAGTAACAAACCGAACAGAAAGCAATACCCCTTTCCTCACCCTTCGAGTGGGGTGGGGTAATAAGATTTCCATATTGGTATGATGCCTTTCTTTATTTAAAAAAAAAAAAAAGAAAAACCCGGTCGTGACCAATCGTAATGTCTGATTAACAAAATTTATGATAACTTACAATGAATAATGGTGAGGAGATCTCATAGAGTCTAAAGATGATAGGCTGATAGACTTTTTGTCTGCTAAATAAACTATGTTTAGGAAAAGCCGAATATTTTCTGATCGAATGCCAACTGCATGAATTCTGTGGTGATCTGAATGACAAAACTGTAACCAAATTAAAGCTATATTTTGTTCTTTGCTTTGTGATAGCAAGAACATAGGTAGCCGTTATTCATATTTGCACGGAAAATAGTTTTCTGTCGAGCTACCGTATAAGCCATAGCGGATCAAATTTAATATCCATCTGAAGGAAAATTCCATCACTAAACAACTCGCCGAGAAAGGTCCATATTAAAGAAAAAAAAAACTTGCATATTTACGATTTTGGAAATGATCATTGATACAAACAACACACCACATCTTGATTGGCACCATTTATACTACCAAAAATCTAATAACGATACTTAACAGTTTAAGCAGTTGAAGATAGCAAAAAACATGGGACTCCTCGCGACTAAATAAAATTAACATAAATCACAACCCAACAAGAGTGCATTTTTGTTTTTAACCACTGGGTAGGGAAGTATTTCCTGTATGAATACGGTTTGAAGGAAATGTTCTTGTATTTAATGGCTTTTAGAAAATTGAAAAAGAACCAACATTATATGGTCAAGTCATCATTTACCGTCATGTCGACGTCCTGAGTCCACCCCCTAGTGAGTGCACTCATGTTTATTGCGCACATTGGGCCTCATGCAGCAACATTCTCTTAAATTTCTTTTATATTTTCTTTAAAAAAAATAAGAGAAAAAAACTCCGGATGCACCAAACGCTCTTACCATCCAAAGCTGCTCTTACCCATCTGTGCTGAATGTTGAATCCCACTTGATCGTAAATTGGAAGCGCGCGGCCGGTTGTTTTAAATTAGCATATATGACACCCACTAAACACCATATACCACTAAACACACGCTTTCACACGAGGTACGATTGTTCCGTTCCCCTCCCCTCTGCCCCCGCTGGTCAGCTTTCACACTCGTAACATCGTACCGTACCCGAGTACACCTGCATACACGTCTAAATTCCAATACAGTGCATTGCAGTATGCACCTAGGTGGTTTTAAATGGGGAACGATTTTAAAAGGAGGCACCAATATATTTTGGGGGGTTTTATTATTGAGAAGGGGTTTAGAATATTTATATTACGAATGCATATGCTGCGCGTGCCCTAGCAACCCAGTGTGTCATCTGTACCATGTATAGCAGCACGAAAAATTAAATTCGAAATTTTCCTGACTGAATGCTTGATGTTTTTACACATCCGAATCTTTCTCTGGGTACCCAAACATCAAGGTAAGCCTAAAATGTACTGATTACATTCGATATAGGTGGATGTTGCGTACCTAATTCTTTCGCCCATGCATTTTTGGCCAATTATGCTGCCTCATACCACGAAAATTGATCTATCTCATAACTTGAGCTGCTAGACTTTCGCACTGCGTCCTGCACTTTGAAATACCACAGCTGCATTTTTTTTAGTTTATCACGGCACTGATCTATTATTCTGTGATAACCTCGTGAATGTAACTATATTCACAAATTATTCCATAAATCTTGGAGTTTTTGCGTGTAGTATCCAGTTGTGATTGTATGTTTTCGTCCGCCTACATTTTGAGCAAGCATTGAATTTCTTCGTTTGAATGGAGATATCTTTTCACCACTGCATTCATTAGAACAAGAGAGCCGTAACACATAACAGTTATCTTCCGTGCTCAAGTACGGTTGCTTTCACATTTGGTACGAGTAGCCATTCATCTGTCTCAGCAAACAGATCCACGCTATCTCTATAAACGCGCTTTCTGCGCAAGGCCTGGATGGCCAAAGCGTCCAACAGCAATAGGTAAGCCATTCAGAAGCAGAACGCATGCAAGTATCTAAGGGTTTTTGTACCTTTGTCCTAATTAGGATCAACTGGCCAAACTCTTAAGCCCAAGAATTAAATAATAGAATCATTATAATTTCCCAAAAACGTAAAACAATCAAAATTTTATTATATGATGCATTTTTAATGTTTAGGTTTTAAAAAAATTCTGTTTCCGTGCATTGGACAAGCAATTTGAGAACAAAGATAACAGTTTTCTGTTTTCTCTTATCTCGACCACTCGTAAAATTTTCTCTTACCTAAGAGAAGAGCAAAAATAAGAAAACATTGGTGCATCCCAGAAATCAGTGGGTAAGAACAAAATAAGAAAAAATCGGGGATACGAACAAAAATAAGAGAACAATGTTCTTATATCGCTTCTTGCATGAGGCCCATTGTCCTGCATACTTACAAAGCTTAAAATGCCAGTCCCAAAGAAGAGTTGCATGCTTTGATTTTACAGTGCAAATTCGTTGCGCCATTGTTATAACAACCGTATGCAACGAGAGAACATTCATTTCAATTTAGTGTTACCTAAATGTTTGGCACGAAATCTTGTCTTCACGACGAGATGGTCGAACCACTCTGCAGTGTTCTCAAGCATGTCTCAATAACTTTCACTGTGGTAAAGGTCGGGACTTAGTGGTGGCCAATTTACGTGTGAAAATAATTACTAGTGCTTGTTTTCTCTCATTCATTGTTTTCTTTGCAAGAAGCGGCCTAAAATTTGCCCCCTCTGAGGTACTGTGCAGGGGTTGGAAAGGACAGCAAGGCCCATGGGCCAGTGGCCCGTGTCATGGAAAATCAATGGGCCATTTTCAAAATGTATGGGCCATTACCAAAATTCAATGCGCCAATAATTTTAACCATAATAGACCTTTAATCAAAATGTATACTGCATATACACGTAGATATACATACATTTTGCTTTGTGTGTTAAATGCTAAAACCATACTGATGCATACATTTGCTTTTAATGTTTAGCATTACAATATTGCTCAAAACAAAAAGAATCAATACTTAATACAAAAGACAAGATTATGTACTCAAATGCACAAGAGGGAAATCGGCCATTGTGATTTCAATCGTTCAGTAACACTACTGGCTTTAGCATTAGTCTACTGATACACTGGTAAGTAGTTGCATGTTTATGGTTTTTGACTTTACCCACACAGTTTACTACCTTTTTGTAGCGGCACTGGCTGCAGCTCTACATTGATGAATGTAAAAATTATTTGACACAGAAGGAGTCATGGCTGGAGTATGAGCCTGGTATCAAAAGGTAGATCAAAATGAGATCTTTCATATGCCATTACTTGATTTGATCATCAACCTATTCCACAAAGGAAAACTTCATGGGGTTGTATCACTAACACGCATTTTTTTTCCGGTTTTCTCTGGTGAATTACGAGAAAACACATGACAAATCCATGGTTCTAATACTTGTTTTTACTACACAATATCATAGTTATTAAATTCATGCAATATTGCCATTGAAACTTCCACTGTTCTCATGATTTTGAAGTTTGAAGTTGGTTACAGAACAAATCTCGTTGAAGAAAATACAGATTTTGGCTCAAGACTGTGACACCTAAAATGGGCATACAATTGATTCTATAGCATTTTTTAATAGTGCTCTGATATGGCTTTCAGTTCTGAAAATTTCATGCAGCCATCTCTAATACATATGAAGTTATGAGGGATCAAACATTCTGGGAAAAAATGATGTGAGTTAGTAAGCATGAAATTTCAACCTACTATGGTGTACTCTTGGAGCCTTTAACCCCTTAAGCCCTACGCCCCGGTACCGGGGGGCGGTGGTTATGCATAATAAATGGGTCATTCCATGAAAAAGAGAGCCAAAGTGTGACATGACTGTTCAAATTTGAAACAAAGATTTTGCAAGAAGTACTGGTTCACTTTTGTTGGTGCTCCCATGAGTAAAAAATGTGACACAAGTTAAATGGCAAGATCTACTGTGGGATGTAAGAGGCAAGGTGTTGAACGTTCAGCATTGCCGATGTAACAAGGACACGAAACTAACACAAAAGTATGCAATAAAAATTTTATTTCAAAATATAACAAAGACTCAACTTGTTCAATTACTAGAACAGAGGACAAACTTAAAACAAACCAGCTGTTTGGCAATGCCCAGTTGTGGATTTGACATGTTTGACTTCAAAACCTTGGAAAATCTAGTTCCAAACAACCTCCATAAAAATTCATCTTATTTTGAAATATTTAAAAAGTCTAGTTTTAACTGACATGGTTTCAAGTGAAGGTTAGAGCACCCAGCTTATCCCTTGAATTTCTTTGTAATTAGTTCCAGATCGCGGACTTGGTAAGGGTCGCCCACTCCTATCAACTCCACCGGGCCATAAAATGCTGCAAGAGGATGAACGTCTTCGATGTCAGCCTTTTTCGCCACCTGAAGTATGTTAACCCATCTGTAGTTCTCTGAAATACAAGATAAAAGAATGCTGCTTTGGCTATATGTAGGAGGTTTAGAAGCATGACCCATGGGGCCCTGAACACAATTCTGAAAAACTGTTAATGATGGCCTACACTTAGTGCTGAGTCAGAGGATGAAGAAAAGTTAAGGGTTTTAGCCTCATTCTCTGCAAAATCTAAAGAAATTTGGCTGAAAACACCAGCTAAATACCAAAATGGTAAATCAAATCCAAGGAATACCATGAAATCAATCGTTGAACTTTGGATTCACTTTTTAAATGGATAAAGAAATCTGCTAAGAATAAGAAGCATATTGTGTGTTATTTTGATGATTAGCTACATGTACATTATGTGACCATGGTAACTGACATGACTGTGAGCAAGATACAACTTACTGAGTGAAGGAACTTCATTTGCCACTTTCCGTCGTCATTGACTTTCAGGGCACGGCCAATGTAAAAACAATCGATGTAATCAACAGCATAGTACTTTTCACTCACGATTTCTATTGTTGCAGGTGGCATGGCAGACTGAAAATACAACATGACAGAGGAAATACATTACTTAACTTGAACTGAAGATCTCAATCTATTTCACTGGACAAACGGTCAGCTGACCTGGCTCATTCAATAAAAATCCATATTTGGAGGCCCTCTCAAATGCATGAGACACTCCCATTAACATCAACCAAAACGCAGAGAACTGTGATCACAATTAGGCAAGTGAACAGAGGTTGTTCTTAAGTTTTTATATGACTTGCAGTGAAGCTCCTGCAGGCCTTCTGCCTACCTTCAGCTTTTGAAAGAATGCATATACACACCTGGTCTTCCTTCGTGGGTGTCATCCTGCAGTGGTTGTTGTCGTCATCAAGACCATTAGCATTGTAGCAGGCTCTGAGAGCCTCGTCATCCAAGTGAACATCAGTGTAAGTATCTTGGTGTCATTAAGGAAGTGCTAACAAAATGAATTTCTGAAAATGAAATCAACGTGGTTGAATAAAAGTTAGAATGTACGAAAGGATACCAGAGTCATTGAGTTTCGAAATCAGTTCATCAAGATCGAAGGTTGCTCCATCTTGTTGTGTTGCATTGATGTCACCATGGTCACTACCGTCTGTCTCCACGTGTTTAAGGTTTGATCCCAATGGGCCAGTTTCAACTGTTGTAGACTGTTCTCCTGTTATTGCTGATAAAAGTAATTAAGGAAAATGTATTTTATCAGAACAATTTTCAGCACTGAATAAATTTACTCTTTTTTTGAATTGAACCTTTGCTTGTATTCTTAATTTTTCAAGCCAAGAGAAAAATGGCCGAGTCAAGACATGCAACTATGGATGCACTACGGATGCTAGGCATGAATCACATGAAAGGATTTGGTCTGAAGTCTGCTGGGTAATCTCCATTGCCATCTGTTCAAAGGCTGCTCCATCCTTTTCAGTCTCTTCACGGTTCACCTGTGGCTGTGGTGCCTCCACTACTGCTAAACTAAATTAAGGAAAATATTTTATTGCTATTATCAGAAAATTTATCAGCAGTAAAATCACTTGAATTACATAGTATAATTATTCATTTTTTCGGTCAACCAAGACTGAGAACAGCATTATTCGGGACCGAAGAAAATGTAAGTACATGTTAGACATGGACCAACTAAAACCAAAAGGATACGGTGTGAAGTCTGTCTGGTAATCTTCATTGCAGTCTCTGTCCACGGTTCCACCAGGTCCTTGTTGTGGCAGTAAAAGCAATCACCCTCGACACATGCGTGGCAGAAACACGAATGTTTCCCAGTGGCGATGACTCCACTCCTGACTGTGAGAACACTGTGGAGTTGTCTTGTGCCCTTCACAGTAGCAATTTTCTCTGGCCCTTCCTGTCTATTGACCTCTCCAGCAGGAACCCAGAAAAAGGTACGACGAAAGTGAATGCATGTGTCATCTTGTGCTTCCCGGGTCAGGTGAGCTTGACAAAACGTGAACACTTCTTGCGCATTCGTGATCAGTGCTGTTCTTGCCCTGACAGCTGCAGACACCTGTGACTTGATCACTGCACTTTCACTGTCTGAGGGGCCCTTTCCGTGGCGCGAACCGAAGTAGCAGCGCTCTGTTGGGAAATTGTACCTCTCTTTTGATGTGGAGATTGCATAAAAGCCCCATTTGGACTTGTACTAGGCCCCGCATCCATCACTAAATTGAATTTCCTTTTCGATATTCAATTTCCTCTCGTGAGTCAAGTGCCTGTTGGCAACATCCAAGAAGTGGCTGACTGCATGGTGGTCATATTTGAGGTCAGATGAAATGAAGACCATTGACTCAGTAACTATATCCAAACACTCTTTGCACTTGTAATATGTCACAATGGGGTGGATTGTAGCCTGGTTGTGGTGCCAATGAGCCGATTGTATTTCATCCTGGCATTGGCAGCAATAGTTCTCTGCAAAATCTAACACCATCAAAACATGGTTCTGAGCTAGATTTCCTTTCAGATGTTTGTACTGCTCCTACTGAAGACTGTGGTCGAAACGTTGGTTATGTATTAAACTTACTGCATCGTGGCCATGAGTGTGCGACTGCTTCTTTTTGTATAGTTTTTGTTTTTTCCGTTGTCAGCACCTCTACAATTTTTGGTGTGCGCTCTTATCTTTTTCTTTCTTTGAACTGCTCCCACTGCCATGCAGCATTGTGCAGATGACTGCCAAGAGTTTCCAGGTCTGTCTTGAGCTCTGCAAGAAGAGTTCGGGCAGGACAACTCTTCTTCACCTGCTGCTTTCTCTGAGAATCTTCTTGACACTGAGTTTCCCATTGCAGCCATTCTACGGTATCGTCAACACCGGCATCAAGGAGGTCGGCTACATGCTGATCAATGTTTTCAACTCCACAGTTCTTGCAATCCCGGCTGATGCAATCTTTCCTGTAGTACTTAGCGTCTGGGTCTGAAGGGCACATGGTGACTCTGACGGCCTGATAGACGCTCAAGATTTTGAAGTGAGGCAACTTCTTCTTGTCAGCAAGTTTGTTGAGAGACTGAAGTTTCAAAAAAGTGTTTGTGCAGTATTCGCAAAAACATTGCTCAAGCTTTTGGTCCTTGGATCTTTTGACATGTTTTGGACGCAGTTCTGCGAACTTGGAAAAGCTGATACGAACTTCGGGGTTTTCAACTCAGAATTCCTGGTAAAGTTCCTTGATGGGTCTGTCCAAATATGCACGTGTCTGTCCTAGTCTTTTTGAAAATGCCTTTTTGTGAGGAAGAGGGATGGCATGGTCCTTGTAGAAAGCTTGCACCAAGGTAACTGAAGTTTCCGGGACAGCCAGCTTGTGTCGACCAAGTTGTTCCACTTTCAAAGCCCTGAGGATCCGGCTTCTGTCAACGGCAAGAACTCGGCCAGCGGCACGCAGCAACCCGTATTTCTTCAGCACACCAGCCATCTGCAGGAAAGTTTTGTTTATGTTTTGTTCCTTCTTGTTTTTTGCCAGTTTGCTGCAGCTATCCTTAACAGTATCAAGTATGTGGTCACATATTCGATCTTCTTTCCCGAAATGGAGCCGTCTTCTCTTCAAGGCTGCTTGTTTTTGGGGTGAACAGTCGGAGAGCAGGAGCTCAACTGTGGAAGCAAATCGATTTGGGGACCGTGGTAAGCCTCTCCGTGCTCTTTCCAGAGCTTTTCGTTGAGCCACTGCTGTGTTTGATCGTTGCTGTGTCGGAGGTGGGTCAGTTGAATTTGGTGTTGCGGCATCCTTCATTTCCCTTGGTTGTTCCGTTCGTTCCTGATTCTGACGTGTCTGAAGTTCTTTTTTTTAAAGATTATTTTTTTGGGAATTTTTCCTTTATTTGACAGATATGCAGTGTAGAGAGACAGGAAGGTTGGGGATAAGAATGGGGTGAAACATGCAGCAAATGACCTGAGCCAGAATCGAACCCAGGTCACTGCGAGAAGGACACAGCCTTTATGGTACGCGCGCTTAGACCGATGAGCCACTGGGGCGCCCCATCTGAAGTTCTTTTTGATTTCAATATTCATCTCTCCGTTTCTTGTTCACTGCTCTTTTTTTCTGATGAGATATCTTTGCCCTTTGCTCCCTCTTGGCCTGTCTCCAGAGTTCACATTGCTGTTACCTCTTTTCTTCTTCAGCTCTTGTCATACGTTTCGAAGGTCGTGCTGCATCAGACTTGGACTTTGCTTTCTTCCGTTCTCTGTATGCCCTCATTCTGACTTCGTTAGCTCTTTCACATGCAATTTCTTCCATTTGGTGAGGTTTTCCCGGTATAAATGTGACTGTTGAGCTGCTTCCTCCAAGTAAACATTATACCTGAAAAGAATTTTACATCAGTATTATAAAAGTCTTTGCTATTTCATTTTACAGTATTAGAAGATCTATTTAAAGCAACTATGATGCAATGTGCAGTTCTTGGGGAGATAATGATTAGTTTCCAGGCCGATCACACCCACATATCCGTATCCAACCTAAATCATTCTAAAGGGTTTAAAATAAGGATCCATTTCTCTCATATTCATTCATCTATTTCAAGTCTTTCGCAGGGATCAGGGCCAATAAAATATTATTACATCCTACCGACAATGCAATGTGATTCTGCCACAACAGACCATGAGACAAGCCGTGAGAAGCCTGTTGCATGTGGATATAACTGTACTGCAAGGGCACCTGCCATTCGTCGTTCTTATCTCTTTTGATCTATTTTCAGACATTAAGGAAGACTGAGAGCAACAGACAATGACTGAACATGCTGAAGTAAAAGCTCAAGAAGATTGACAGGCCGAGTTCCACCTCAAGCAATGATGAGCATCAGACAGCCACCCTTGCCCATACTGACAAGGAGACGTGCGTGGTGCAAACATTTGTATTTATTTTTACTGAATAAAGTTATTCCCGCCAAAACAGTTGTTCCCTCTTCCTTGACGAACAGATTAATTATGAAATGTGTGAGGTATTACCAAAAACAAGGGGCTTCTCACTCTTAGATCAGGCATCAGATTCAGGACAATCTTCATTCAAAGCCATTTTGAAACATGTGAAATGGTCACTGGGACTGATAGAAGGATTCTCCATGATTTCCTGTCAAGTGAGTTTTGCATGTGTTTGGTATAATGCCTCACATAAATAAAGATGCCAAACCTTTCTGGGTCTTCTTTTAGTTTTTTCCGCCATTTTTTTTGATTGTTCGCAGTTGGATAGTGGACGTAGTGGTTGTGCATCTGGAGGCTGAGGGATAGGCCTAGGGACCTGACTGGTTGCAACACGTCGTTGATCAAGAAGACGGATTCTCAAATATGAGGACATTCTGAAATTTGAAAGAAAAATATGAATTTTCTGACAAGTCTCAGCAATGAGCAACTGAAGAACACAATTCTGGGCTGAAATACGGGAACTTCACAAAAAGCAACCCTACATTTGCTGTGCAACATTTATTAAAAAAATAGTACTGTATTGTTCCAAATATAAGATGATCCTGGATATAAGACAACCCCCGTTTCTCAAGACAGATTTTTGGAAAAATGAGGGTTTTGATGACACGATCTTGTCTTAATCACAAAAGAATACTAATAATCACAAAAAAATTTTTTTTGAAAATACTAATAAAACATATTGATAAAAAACCAATATAAAACAAGGCAGGCTGTTGTTTGGCGCCATCTATTGTTGCGAACGTATATTGACTAAAAATACACACAGAGAATCGCTGATTTTGACTGTCAGAAGCCTAGTCCCCGAAAATAAGACGACCCCACTTTTTCAAAGGGGATTTCCCAGGAAAAAACATCGTCTTATATTCAGAACAATCACCTAACTGCCGAGTGGCGGGTTCATTGAGAAAATATATGGATGAGAGGTGCCGGTAGACATGTAAACAATCAACAATAAGTTGGTAAAAATCACTGAAAGCTGTTGTTTCAGCAATGGCTGTGTCAAACGTAATGAAGACCCAAGACCACTTCCGTGTCCAAATTGTAAACAAATCGCGAAGGCGAAGCTTACGACCAAAACGATGCACCACTCCTTCCACATGAAAAAAATTATGAATCATAAAAAAACATGTGTTGAAAATCGGTGATTTACCAAAAGATTTTAGTGATTGAATGTCACTTCATTTGAACGTAACTTTCTGGGACGTAAAAATACTAACCTGCCCAGCTTCCGCCTTGAAGACGATAGACTGGTCCCCGGATGTGAAGCAGGAGGTTCGGATGGAGATCCGTATCTGTGACCACTGTGAGACTCCAAGGGGATACGGGAGATTGTGCAGTGAGCCCGGCGCGTGTTGAACGTCACTTGGTAAAATATGACGCGAAAAATTTTGCTCCACAGAAATAAGAATTTTATAAAAACCTGTATGTTTTCTGAGATAATATTTTGGAAGGTTATGAAACAGATTAATCTCTACACATTGGTACAAAAATCTAGATAATATATTCTGTTTCCTGGGTTTTCTCAGCACTGTTTCAACATAACTTTGCAGGACACCATGAGTTACGTTCACAACAATATTTTAAGCACTAATTGCAGTGTTATACATCTGGATTTCCTAGTTAATTGCCATTGTGGGTTAATCACTTGGAATTGATGTGAAGAACAAAAGCCATTTCAGCCAGACTTTTATTGAAAAATTTTGAGAATTTTACATGCAAAGTCTGAAGGCAATGAATATCACAAATTTGGACAATTTTTATCCACAAGTTTTTCAAAGACATGCAGTTTTTTAATTAATTTTTTTCAGAAGACCAATTATATTGCTTGTGTTGGCTTTTTAATATACTCTGGCCTTTATGCATGGGATTTTCTATAGTTGGCATCCAATTTTATGAATCATATAGTCCTGTAAAAAATGCAGGGTCTCTGGCTCTCTATTTCATGGAATGACCCAAATACAGCATGTTTCCAAATCGCAACATTGTCATGCGGCATATCCACACTTCGCGAAGAAACTCGGCCAAAAGCTCATGTAGACCAATTTTACCTCAACCTAACACAATTCAAGCACCAAGCAAGTAAATAAGCATGTAGCAAAACATAGGATAAAATCATATCAGTGCTGAATCGCCAGAATTTCTCCTGAATTTGTGCTATGCATACAAGCGATACCTCAAATGAAAGAGGAAAGTCCACAGAATCCAACGATATGAGCCCTGTCATTTTAAACCGACACCACACTCAAAGAACAGCAGGCATACACTTTACAGACTACAGAGATGAGCAAAAAAAATTCTTACCTTTGATTTTTTTTTTTTTAAAGATTATTTTTTTGGGGAATTTTTCCTTTATTTGACTGTTATACAGTGTAGAGAGACAGGAAGGTTGGGGAGAGGAATGGGGGAAGACATGCAGCAAATGACCTGAGCTGGAATCGAACCCAGGTCGCTGCGGGAAGGACACAGCCTTTATGGTACGCGCGCTTGGACTGATGAGCCACCGGGGCGCCCCATCTTTGATATTTTGTAATAAAAAACTGCTCGAGGGTAAATCTGCGCTCGCTATTGTTAGCCCAATGTGTTCGTGTTATAAGGAAACTAGATCTGCCAGTATCCTAGCATGTTCTTTCCCAGGGCGTTGCTTCAAACATCTCAGCTCCTCAGCATTCAGCTTGCTTGCAATGTATTTTCCTCTCTGCGATTGGCTTGTGATGCTGTCAGTAAGACTATGCTGGTAGCCATTTGATTCTATGGGTTCTGATGTTTCCAACGAACTCTAAAGCACCTTAATCGCAGAAACCTAGCTTGAGCTACAGCCTTGCGTTCCCAGTGCATCAAACTGAGTCCATGGGCCATTTGCATGTAGCCTACTTGAATAGCGCAACAATATAAATGCATAACTAGTTTGTTTAAGGTATTGTCCGAATAATTATCCGCTAAATATTCAACATTCATTTTCAAAGTCGTTTTCTGACAGAATCTTTGCGCTATTCCGCACAAATACTGAGACTACAACAGTACAGTACGTATTTTCTTTACCCATTTCTTAAATGGGTAATTTGACCGTAGTATCACAGTCAGTTGGCGTAGCCTTATGGCTAGAATGCGGCGCTGCAAGGTAGACTTTAAGGGTTCAATTCCCAGTTGAGGCACTTTTTTTTTTTTTGGGAAATAATCGCAGTTTCTTTCTGCAAATAATCGCTGGGATTTTTGTTATTCTTATTTTTCTATAAAATTTTTTCACTTTGCCTTATAATTTTATTTATTTGTTTTGTTTTTTAATAAAAGTCAAACTTCATTTTCATTGTATGTATTATCTTTGAATGGGAAATTGTATAGGCACTTAATTAAACAAGTATGCATGCTCAACTCAGGTTATACTAAAGAGTAACGGATGCTGTCCCAAAAAAGTTAACAAAATTATAAAAAAAGAAAATGTCAGCACTCACATTGCAAAACATAAATATTTATTAATGCACGACGGCAGAAAACGGAAGCGTTTCAGCCATAGGCTTTCCTCAGCGTTTCTAAAACAACTGAGAGTGTAACCCTTAAAAAACCAGCCAGGGATCACCAAACAATCAAGTACCAGCTGATGACAATTAACAATCCCTACCACATCAATATACAAAGAACAGCGAAAATACCCATGGGGAAAAAATGAGAGAAAAAAAAACAAATGAATCATGTTCATATTAACAATCCAACCTGATTTAGATAATCATTGCATAGGCCTATGTCTATAAAAAAACTGTTCATACATATACAACCCTGTAGTATAAGTAAATTAAATACCTTCTCACAAAAAACAGGACAGGGACAATTCCTCATTTAAACCCCTAGGAAACTCCGCTTGTAGATGACATATCCAAAAGGCCTCCCTTTGGAGCAATTTCCTCTCTCTATCCCCTCCCCTCAACAGCGGCCTAACTCAAAAAACATTCACAAGATCAAAGTAATATTTGGCACATATTAATTTAGTATACTGAAGTTATTGTTCTAAAACAATCTGCTGATTCCGAGGAGGTCAGGTGGTAGGCACTTGTAGATTTTATGTATTATTAATGACAAAGAAATTACTAAAGAAATTGAATAAAGCAAATTCACACATTATGCCTCAAATGGCAAGTTAATTGCAATCCTGAGTGAAAATAAATGGCTATCGTAAAAACGTACCCTACATGGCCACCTACCATGTTAAAGCGTTGTCACATTAATAAACTATTAAATTGTGCTAAAAATGCCATACATGCCTGGAGAATGTTCCACAACGTGAAGTTTTAATTGGTGTAATCGCATTATACAAATAAATGATGGCCTTCATGCAAAAGATACCAGTTTTATTTGGTTTACTGACTCTAAATTTCTCTCATGGATTTGGCTAGTCACACTGGCTTCAGTGACGAGCATCTTTAACCACTCTCTTTCAGAGGTAGATACCGGCGGGCTTCAACCCCAAGTTTGCGTTAAGGCAGTGGCTATATTTATGACGGCTGTCAACTATAATTTGCATTTGGACTGCTCGCAATGCAGTGGCGATGCACTAATAACTACAGTTCCAAATTAAGTAGCCTATAAATAACTCGGTTCGCGTTACTATAGCTAACATACAACAATTCAGTCTAAATGTTCACCAATCAAGCACAAAAAACGCGTTAATGCTTGGAAAGAATATTCAGTCGGTTCGCTGATTTACCGTTCTCACGTGAAGTCTATGCCATGTTCGTTGTTGAACTGGGTAAGCGAAACTTTGCTTGCAAATTCATTCCAGGTTTTTTTTTTTTGGATAATCTGCTACGAAATGCTGCCAAGCTCCAGATTTTTTATTTAATATTATGTTTCAAGGCTTTATTGAAATGAGCTATTAAGGCCCATGCCTATCACAAATCTTAACTGTTGCTTAGGGCAAACCATGAGCCACAAGTGAAACGCACATTTGCGTGCAAATAAGAAGGGTATAATGCAGGTATGAGAGGAGGCGTTATACTTTAGTTTTACATATATGTGAAAAAAAACCAATTAGACCTACTACAAAATGTTGCTTTTATTAGTTTAGATGAATTGTGCACAACATCAATATCACCTTAACCACCTAATATAATTTATTCAGAGTAAACACAGGCTGGATTTAGAGTGCAGGACTGTCACGGCAATACCAGCCGCATAGCAAATGCATTATTCTCAAGTTATTTGCGGTTGCTTGGCCAAAACAAATCCCGGTCGCATCAACCAAACAATCGACCAGACCGCCGTGGTGGTATTTCTAAATAAAAGATTACTGCTCATTTGTTCGATCCAAAATTAATCTGACCTGCTTTCTTTTGTCAGAAACCCGTACATGATGATTGAAAGTGAACCCTGAACCTTTTCCGTCAACAACTCACAATTTGACAACAAAGTCTCTGACTAAGAAAAACACTTAAGAAATAATTTTCAAATACATACCCAATCAGTATTGCAACACTTGGTTCCGGGACAGTGTTATTTGATACTGCATACTGATATAAATCTGACGTGATATTAAAGGACTCTGTCGCAAACTCATTCCTCTGAGAAAATACTCTCCAAATCAGTCTTTCATCCGATGGGCATTTCCACAACCTCGCAATAGTGATGGACCGCGCGAGGGCCTTGAATTAGAATTGATCGATCGAGCATCAGAACACACTCGACCAACTGCGATCAGTGGAGTTTTTTTTCCCAAAGAATTTTTATATTCTATAATAGAAAAAAAATGGGACCAAGGGTCCTGTAGCTTACCGGCAAGCAGTCTTACAGTGATGATACAAGTTATGAAAATTTCATGTGAAGTTTGACATTTGAATCAATGAAACTCAATGTCAAGGTCACTAAATAAAAGTTCACATACATTTATAAGACCTCCTGTAACACAGTCCTAAGCTCTGAAGCAGTTTTGGTGATACTAGTCGTTGAAAATTCAATATGTCAATTGTGAAATTAAAGGTCACAGAATGTCAAGTTGTGGTCAGCAAATAGACTTCATATATGACTTTCTAAATATACAAACCCTGGCTCAATCGGTGACTATTTTGGTGATACAAGTCATTGTAATTTCACTGTCAAGTTTGACCCTCAACAGTCAATGACAGTAAAGTTGAATGTCACCAAATGAAAGTTCATACATAACTTCCAAGACTTCCTAGGCTCCATCTGTGACCATTTTAGTGATACAAGTCATTGAATTTTCACTAGGTCACATTTGACCTTTGAAGGTCAATACGAAGGTCGCCAAATGAAAGTTCATATATGACTTCCTATATGTCTCTAATAAAAACCTAGACTGCATCTGTGACCATTTTGGCAATACAAGTCATTGTAATTGTATTATGTCTAGTTTGACCTTCAAAGGTCACCAACAGTCAAGCTGAATGTCACCAAATGAAAGTTCACATATGACTTCCGATGTCAGTAACACAAACTGAGGCTCCATCAGTGACCTTTTGCAGTGATAGAAGTCATTGAATTTTCTCTTGGTCAAGTTTTTCCCTCGAAGGTCAATATGAATGTCACCAAATGAAAGTTCATACATGACTTACTATACATCTCCAATACAAACCTACACTCAATCTGTAACGATTTTGCTGATACAAGTCATTGAAATTTCACTGTATAGTTTGGCCGTTCAAGGTCACTGAAGGTCAAGTTCAAGGTCACCCAATGAAACTTCATACATGACTTCCTATATGGCCACAATACAAACCTAAGCTCTATCTGTAATAGTTTTGGTGATGGAAGTCATTGAAATTTCACTATGTGAAGTTTGACCTTCGAAGGTCACAGAAGGTCAAGTTCAAGGCCACCAAATGAAAGTTCATGTATGTTTCCAATACATCTTAATACAAACCGAAACTATCCGTAACCATTTTGCTGATATAATTCATTAAAATTTCACTGTGAAGTTTGGGCATTCAAGGTCACTGAAGGTCAAGTTCAATGTCACCAAATGAAACTTCATACATGACTTCCTATATGCCCGCAATACAAACCTAAGCTCTATCTGTAATAGTTTTGGTGATAGAAGTCATTGAAATTTCACTATGTGAAGTTTGACCTTCGAAGGTTACCTTAAGGTCAAGTTCAAGGCCACCAAATAAAAGTTTATACATGACTTCCTACTCTTGATGAAAGAGCTCGTCCCAGTTGGACGTACTACAGCCAAAACGTACTGATGCTGGACATACTACACCCAAAACGGTGAGCCACTTGCCAGGCACTTACTCCCGCCTCTAGCATATCCAGGGCCCTGTTCCGTTGTTCAGTCGACAGACGAGGCATTATGACACTTAAAAATGTTTTTTTGTGTGGCTTTTATCATTCCTTTATATAGGGAAGACAACCCCTCCTTCATTTCAACAACTGTACTTGCACAACTCCTAACCCATATGTTGTACTCAATATGGATTGATGAGAGTCCAACTCACACTGTTGAGTTACATGATGATCATTCATGTGTAATGAGGTACACATTGTGACCCCAAAGGTCACTTAAGAACTCAAATTGGAATACTCAGGTCCTGAGCAAAAATAAACCATAATTTAGAGTGTTGCGTTTTCATTGCCTTTGAGTATATTTTTGTCCGACCGGGTTTTAGGACAATGCTCAAGTGGTCCCAGAAAGTCAGACAGAGGACGACAGACCGTTTATTGAAACACCCAGAAAAAGACAGACCGTCCGCTCTTATTGACAGACACAATGGTCTGTCGTGTTTATTGAGACAGCCACCTGGAGAACAATATTGATGAGTCGCTCTACTTTGTCACTGTACCATGCTATGTAGTCTGAGTTCGTATGTAGTGTATGTGGCTCTGCAGTCTGAGGTTCGAATGCTGTGACATGAATACACACAAAGCACTTCGTTGGTTAAAAGTCTAGTTTCGCTGACGGATTTTCGCCAGAAGCTAAAGTCCGTGCGGATGTTTTTTCTGCCGCACGAAAGGTCCGCCGTGGTGTGCAAGCTTACATTAGAACCCACAAAATTAGCTCCTATAGATATCCGTGCAAGTAATCCGCACGGAAATTTGCGCTTGGTGTGAACGGGCCTTAAGAACACCAAAGTAGGCCTGCAAATGGGTTTGGTCCATCTCCTTCCACTTTTCTCCAAAAACACGCCTTCCTTCTAGATTAGTGCAATCCAGAATGATGTTCTGGATGGAATCTGGGATGAAAAGCTCAAAAAAGGACTTGATGTCCTGCACATGAGAAACCGCCATCCGCGTCGGCCCTGGTTGCATCTTTATCACATTTCTTGGGCAAGAAGACCATTCAATTTCTCCGCCCTCCCATATTTTGTCCCTGCTTGACATCCTGGGGATGGCTTTTTCCTGGGGATGGCTGCTAGCTGCTGACAGGCTGGTCCTGGGGATGGCTGCTGATGGGGTGGTCCTGGGGATGGCTGCTGACGGGCTGGTCCTGGGGATGGCTGCTGACGGGCTGGTCCTGGGGATGACTGCTGATGGGGTGGTCCTGCAGCTTGTCTTCGTTTTGGGACTGGCTGATGCTCCAGCTCATCCTCCTCTTCAAAGTCACTGTCAGACTGAATTTTCAGAAATGTGATCCTCACAATCTGAAACTTCTGCCACTACATCTTCATCAAAAGCCTCTCTCTCCCCCAAAATCATTTGCAAGGCCACCTGTGCAGAGATTCTTTTCACCATCTTGATCAGTTGTGATAAGGAACCACATTGGAAAAGCTATATTTATTGTGTCCCGCCCCCAATATGGGGTAACCTCTGTCTTGGTTCCTGCAAGACAGAGGGTAAATGTGCGGGAATGTGAGAGCAGACAGGTGTCGGTGCTTGAATTTTGCAACAATGTTGCAACCTTGTCCGGGAACGGCTGGTGCAGAAACACAAAACTCACACACACGCGTGTACGTGCGCGCGCACACACACACACACACACACAGCAGGCCCAGAAAGGAGGGGAACAGAGTGAAGGTACACATTTTTATTAGCCCCGGGTCCAGTGGACCCAAACATCCTGTATGTAATACAAATGTATAGGAGGGGTGTACAGTGTATGGTCATCGAAAATGTGTTCTGATGTGTTCTTCAAAGAAAATGAGCCAAGGCCATTGAGTCTGAGTTTGAAAAAAATTATTAATCGTATAATTTTTCCTTTGATAAGAAATGAAAACGGGTCCCACAGACCTGAACACCTTACAAGGGTTAAAGCAAAGTTGCCTCACACAGTTTTTCCAAGTTGGAAAGAAAATGATTTCTATTAAGTGCAGTCAGTGAAGCGCACTTCAATGTTCTGAACATACATCAAGAAAACCTGAGAATTATTGACAGGATAGCTAATTGACTGGCCAATTACCTGAAATCGAACATGAATTTCTTTAATAGCATGCTGTGTTCTGAGGTATGTGGTATGATGATTCTTTGCAGTAGTGCTTTATACAGTGAGCCACAAAAGTTTTAAGACAGTGACACAGGTTCAGAGCGCTGTAATTCCTAGACAGATCACCCAATGTAGACGTACCCTACCCTCAAGCTGACAGTCGGAACTTTGCCTTTACACTGGCACACAATAAAACAATGTAGGATTTGGAGCACTTTACAAATATGTTACTGTTAAAAATATTTACAGACCAGCAGTTAACATCCTTCCAGTGTAGCCAACTTAGCGACCTTCTCGCTAAATCTGGCGACTTTCCAAATCATCTTGGCGACTTTTATTTGTGAAAAGCGACTAGTGACAAATCTAGCGACTTTTTCTGGTGTTATTGGCGACTTTTCTGCTGTTTTGGCGACAGACGTGAAAGAACGTTTCATTCTGCAGTCACTGTCCTCAATGAGCAGCGTGTGCTGCCGTGAGCTCCTCCCCTGTCCCAAAGCACTCAAAGACTGGAAGATGCGCGATATTAATGAAATCAACCGCGTCCCCCCGTCAACAGAATAAACCGCGTCCCCCGGTCAACAAAACGAGCCGCGTCTCCCCCCCGCTCAACAAAATACACGCTGTCTCCCCCTGGTCAGGGTGTTTAGCAACTTCTAGCGACTTCTCGGACAGCCAATAGCTACTTTCCTTACTGAGGGTTGGCAACACTGCATCCTTCTGTGTTCCATGACTTTGGCGTGACTTCAGTGCTCATGACAGTCTGGTGGACTTCCTGGTGGCGACTTCCAGTTTCCTCTCTCCAGAGCTGCTAAAGCGGGATTCCATAGCCGATGGAGCGGACTCGGCAAGCAGAGGTGAGGACTGTATGGACTCCTCCTTATGGGAGGCCATTTAGGCCATAAACATTGAATTACGCGCACTGAAAATGTGTACATATGCATCGACCATGTTCACACCCATGCTAAAAATGTGCACTTACAAATTGACAGTGTGCAAACACACATTAAAAACGTGCACACACACATTGAGGACGTGTACACATGCACTGATAACGTGCACACCCGCGCTGAAAATGTGTACACACTCATTGACAACGTGCACATAAGCAGTAAAACATATACATGCACATTAAATCGTGCTCATATGAATGTGCAATTGTGTGAGTCTGAAGAACAGCCTACAGGCTCGAAACGTTACCTCAGTAAATGTCTTTTTGACAGCAGAAGAGGCTGTGGTCCTTGGTGGCCGACGCCAAGAGTTTTTACACCTTTTGATGGAAGCATTGTCTGAGTCAGACTGACTGAACTAAATCACTTCCTTGGATTAATTAGTTCATTTCTCAGTTCAGTTGAGCTCAGCAGCGAAGCCACCAGGCCGGCAGTGGAACTATTCTGTCCAAGCAAACAATGAATCACTCATGAGGAAAACGGGTGGTGGAGACTGATCCTCTCATTTCGAGGGATTCGTTAAACCACTTAATGTACTACACACAGTGAACGCACCACCAGTCAGCGCTGATTCGGTCAGTGAATGTACTGCTGAGAGAAGTTTGTGTCACTCGTGAACGTACTGCACACAGAGAGAGGAGTCTGTCAGGGCGGGGGGAGTGATTCTCGTTCATTGAACGTACTGCACACAGAGAGGGGAGTCTGTCAGGGCGGGGGAGTGATTCTCGTTCATTGAACGAACTGCCGACAGTAGTGCTCTGTGTCACTCACTCGAACACAGAGAACTGTCGCTGGGAATGTGATTCGCGTTCATGTACTGCGCATTCACATTCATAACCGTAGCCTACATATGTTATAGGTTATGGATAACATATTAAGTGCACATATTGAAACTGAATTATCTTTTTTTTTTCGCTTCATTTGTGGAAATTAGCAGATGTGATAGATTCTGTCATGTAAATAAAAAACAACAGTTTATTATGTCTTCCCCCCTGAAAGGAGGGGGGTCATATAGGGGATGGGGGCGTGATGTCACGGCTGCAATGCCAAAGGGGTTGATGGGAGAGATCGCCATACTGTGAGGCCACTTCTTGTTGTTGCGCGCCGAGAAGCCACAGCCATGGGAAGAACCTGCTGTGTGGTCGGATGTAGCCAGTTTTCATTTAGCCTGTATTGCATACCGATTACGACTCCGGACTTATCACGCTTTTCTTTACTCAGGGGTTGGAAGCAATGCATGCGTTTCATGATCTTTTAAATGAAATAAGATCATTTGAGACGTCTTTAAGCAATTCCATTGCTTCCAACCCCTCCACGCACAAGGACTTCAGTTCCACACGCGAATCTCTTACATATGCGTTGATTGAATAATAGCTGAAAACAGCAGAGGAATGTAAATATACCACTTAAACTTCCACCGAATGTGTGGTGGTTTGCATTATAAATGAAAACTGGCCACATCAGTGTTGAGAGTTTTCGGGGTTTCTGTAATGGTAATTTAAATGAATGACTGAAAACAGGTTGTGACCAATCATTAATTTTAAGGGATTGTTTGAGCTTCCCCTGTTGCCAGTTCACGAGCCGGCACTGAGTAGCCTAATAATGTTCGTCTCACTAATCACAGGTAGGTAAGCAAGCAAGATGATACCTTTGTGAATTGTACATGGGCTTCCATAGATTTATAATTCTGAAATTCATCCTCGGTATATGCACTGACACCACAGACTAAGTACACAAAAATATCGGGAAACGTCAAAGGAGGTAAGGCGGGTTTTGACTCCATTTCTCGCAGGCATCTCTTACGGATCCAAATTTCCAATCAACGCGATCTTTTTTATGTACTGTTTTCTTGCGTTTGGTAGAAGTTTATCTCTGTATAGTACGTTTCATTTAATCGACTTCTTAGCATGGCTTAATCAGAGATGGCAAGTCTCACGCATTATGCGTGAGTCTCTCCTCTTAGTGGCATTCACGTCCCTGTGCCGTAGTGAGCAATTATTCAATCAAAGCGCACTGAAGAAATTCACTCGCGGAATTTAAGTCATTGTGCATCAAGTTTATCAGTTTCACGTTCATTACAGTGGATTTCCTCACTAGTGAAACAGAAATCGATTATGACTTGGGAATTCTCAGGCTTGTCTTTACTGAGGGATTGAAAGCAATGGAATTGCATAAAGACGTTTCAAATGGTCTTATTTCATTAAAACAATTTAAACGATCATGAAACACATGCATTGTTTCCAATCCCTGAGCACGGGAAGTCCGGAGTCATAATCGCTTTCCATATTACTTGTGGTGAGGTCCACCTTTACGCAAGTGAAACAGAAACTTCAATGCACAGGGATTTTAATACTGCCTGAGAATCTCATTAAACGTTCAATGAATAATTGCGGACTACGGTGAATAAGCCTAAAAAATGCGTGACACTTAGCATCTCTGCGCTTTTGACGAGTTGATGTAACCCATGTAAGGTTTCCATGTTCTCTCTTCCGTCCTACTCTGTCCTTATCTGGCATGTTATCTGGCACGAGACGTAATTTAAAAATTTTTAACATCAACTTACGCCGCTCTCTGGTGCAGATACCGTTGTGCAGTGCCGTACAACTCAGTTGTACGTACTTCACAGGACAAGAAGCCAATCGCTCGCTGTGCTTCATATTTTTTTAAAAATATTTATGAATATTTAAATTTTTCTGAAAATCTCCTGCCAGGTAAGAGTAAGCCCTTCTTTTATTCTCTCTACTACTGAGCACTATCTCATTGTTATTAAATATTTTTATTTACATATATTTGAAAAGGGTTGTGTCATGTTACAGGTTTTCCCTTTGAATATTTTCTGCCTTAATCAGAGCTGCTTGCAGCTTCTGGGTATTTTTCTTTATTGTCAGGACTGGTTTGGTCTTATTTGTTGGGTTTCTCACATCTTTTGTCCTGGTTGTTTCTTTTTTACCATCATTGAGGAGTTAACTACGTTCTTTTTGCTAATCGGCTATCTTTTCCTATCTGCTGACTGCTTGTGTGGCTGATTAGCAATTGGTCTCAGGTGTGTGAAGTCTATATATTACCCAGGGCTCCAGCACTTCTTTGTGTTAGTGTCGTCTTGCACTGCTTCAGTTTAGGCAGAGGTTTTGTCTGCCGATGTGCGGTTAGTATTAGCCTAGAGTTTTTCTAAGCTGTGTCTTATCTTGTGCTGAATTCTTTATTTATGCTCGCGGAATTTGCCTTTTTTTTTTCTGCCGAGCTGTTTTTGTGTTTCAGTGTCTGCGTAGTATTTCTCTCCTAGCCCTTTCTTTCTTAGGGGCTGGTAGTAGATTTACTCCTGAAGCCTCAGTTATTCGGTTTCTTTTTGCGTTGGGATTTTCCCACAGGACTGTACCTTTTTGAGTTACGTAATTTAAGGGATTGTTCCCTTCCTGTCCGTCTCCTTCAAGACTTTAGTGGTCTAGGTCTTCGTGCCTAAGCTTTTTGTCTGAATATTGTGCACTCTAGCGAGTCCACTTTTCCCCATTCCTTACAGGTTGATATTTTAACCGTGAGGGTGAGCTAGCTAATCCATCTAACTCACACTAGTTTTTAGCTTTTGAAGTGGGAATTTCACATTCTAAAAAAAAGGAAAAAAAAAAGAAAGAAAGTCTGTCGTATGGTATTGCAACGTTTTAATGGTTGTCATTTCTTTTCATAGTTCATAGCAAGTCTAATTTTGATTGAAACTAAGACGGCTTTGCCTCATCATATACAGTACGATACATGAAAAATAATCAATGATTTCCTATGTTTTCCTGTGGCAAAACCAAGCAAGTCATCGGTATTTAATCAGTTGTGAAGTGAAAATCAAGCAAGTTGATCTTCCTTGGTTCTTCCACATAAAATTTTCTTTTTTTAACCTGGTCAGTGAATTAGCCAGTTATGAAGCAGCATACCTATATTATCTGATCTGTGAGGTAAGTCCCCATGCAGACCATTGGATGTGCAGGACATTCATGGTCAGAATTCGTAATTCACACAATTCACGTGCTAATAACGACAGAAAAATGGCTTGAAGGAGGGAAGCAGATGGTGGAGTTAACACTGAAATCTGTCAAATGCCACTGCAGCTGCACAATAGTTAGGTTTTTGTCTATCATTTTGAGATTTGACATTTTATATCTTCAGATGGAAAAATTTCTTAAAAGTCATATTGCCAGGGATACTAATAAAAAAAAAAAAAATTCCTCCATAAATATCTCTTATGTAATGAACAAATAGCTACCATGTCAGTTTCATTGTTGGACAAGAGCTTAAACCCAGAGGGATACAGTTTTTTGTCTTTTTCTCGGAATCAGCTTTTTGATACTTACTAGGTTTTTCCATAACACTCAAGAGGTGCTGACCACACTGGGCTTCCTAGCCACAGGGGCATTCCAGAGGGAGCTGGCCGACCGATCGGGACTGTGCCAGTCGACCCTCAGCCGAGCCATGCCAGCTGTGTGGGATGGAATTATCCGCATGTCAGCCAGGTTTATCAAATTCCCATACAATGCAGTTGAACGGGCCAACATTAAAACGCAATTTGTAGTGAGAGCCAGTTTTCCAAATGTAATCGGAGCTATCGACTGCACACACATTGTTATAAAAGCACCATCACAGGATGAATTTATGATAACAGGAAGCATTTTCATTCGATCAATGTACAGATCATTTGTGATGTGCAGATGCAGTTAACAAACATTGTGGCGAGGTGACCTGGATCAACGCATGATTCATTCATTCTTACGAACAGCACGGTTGGGAACAGGCTACAAGCTGGCACAGAGTGCGATGGGTGGCTTCTTGGTGAGTAAATAATTTATCTGTTTAATTGTCCTATTATTAATCCCCCTGACGTGCACTAAGCATGTGCGCCCCCTGATATCATCCCGTCTTCACAGCATCATTACTAGTCAGTGGTTCAAGTTAGTCCCTTGCTGTTTTTTGCTGGATAAACTACAGATTCAGACCTTTCCAACAAGGTCCCAATTAAGTACTTATGTCAATAGACACGTGCATAAAGTTTGAAATGACTTGGCCAGCCTCACCTTTTCCCCGGCGCACTGCTGCATTAATTTATAATAATGGTGTGATCCATTAAACGGTGTGTTAAATTAACAAATGAAAATTGAAAATCCATTTTGCACATGAAATATACCTACATGTCCACTCTAACATTCTCTGCTTAGAATTGATCCCAGGTGACCGTGGATGCCCTCTTAAAACCTGGCTGACCCCACTCACCAACCCCCAGACTGACCAAGAGCGGAGGTACTATGATTTCAATTCTCGTACTCGGTCAGTCCTCGAGAAGATGATTGGCCTGCTGAATGGGCGGTGGCGCTGCCTGGACAGGACTGGGGGAGTGCTGCTCTACGGACCTGAGAAGGTGTGTCGCATTGTGATGGCGTGCGGCGTCCTCCACAATGTGGCACACTGGCACGCCATACCACCGCCAGAGCAGCATATCCCCCCACCAGATGAACCAGATGCTGGACCAATTGATCCTCATCCTACCCGGGACGCCATTTGGGCCTGGCAACATGTGATTTCAACCATATAAAGAGGCAAGGACACAGAATTCATTTATTGACCAATATATTTAATGTGTTACTGATGTCTGCCAGAACGTCTATGAGTCGGTCCAGGCGATCGTTGATGCCACCGATTGCTCTCACAATGTCCTCTTGTGACTCCAGCACAGCGCAGGTGGGGACATGGCCGGTCAGATGGGCATCAGCAGCCGGCAGTTGCGGCGCACTGGCAGTGGCAGATGTTATGCCGGAGACCTCAGGGATGGCGGCGGACTCCCTTGAGTCTGTGACATAAGGCTGAGACCGCGTGTCACAGTCTTCTCCTGCCTCATTTTCTGTTGGGAAATAATAAATGGATTAATTAAGCATGAGTCAAAGTCTTTGATATCCGGGCACGTTTACGCATGAATCTACATCTTGTTGGGCTGTGAGTAGGCTACTGTATGACCCCTGCAATGAACACATTTGTTGAGATTTACACAAAACAATATAATTACCTTGGGGGAAATCAGAGTCACCCAAATGTGCTCCCACCACCCCTGTGAGAGCAGTGTCACCCATGATAGCGGCGACTCTGCTCAAATGGGGTCAGTTCATCCTCTTCTTTCCCCCTGCCTGTTTTGGCCACACTTTGGCAGGGAGCAACAGTCCTCCGCTTCAGCTCCACCTTTATGTCTGACCATTTTTTTTTTCAACTTTATGGGTGTGCGCTGCTCTCACCCCACAGCATTGACTGCCTCAGACACCCTCTCCCACTCACTCCTCTTGCGCTTCCTGTTTATCCCAGATGACAGCGTGCCAAAAAGAATGTTTGCGTGTCTCTACTTCGTTTAGGAACGTCTCCACCTCATATTCAGAAAAATTCCTCTTCTTTCCAGTTTTATTCATCTTGTGTGATTGTTCAGAGAAGGGAATCCCACGTGCAGGGCCTATTTAAATAGATTTGCATATTTAAATGGAGGCGTGGAGAGGGAGGCGTCTGGTACTCCCACAAGTGCGCTCAATTCCATGTTGATTGGGACGTACAAAGGAAATGTGCTTGGATTCATGCGTCTGCACAGTTTCATATCCTGATTTTTTTGTCGCGTGACGTTCTCTGGATTTAAGCGCACGCCGTGTTTCAGCTGAAAATCAACGCACGTATTTGTACATGAGGCCCCTGTTCTATGGCCTAAAGCCTGGCCTGTGTTTGTTGAAAATATTTATTCGTGGAAAATAAATAAAATTTGAGAAGCATTACATTTTAGAGTCATTATGTACTGACAAGAGCACGTTGGTGTGTTTGGGACAATCAACTTGCCGGAGCGCAATTACAATCACGCCCGCGCAGATGGAATAGCCTACATCACTATTATTAAGGCATGCTACCTGGCTGAGATTTATACCTTTCTATTTGAGAGTGCAGTTTAGTCGTAAGGTAAAGTCATATTTAGGTTTCATGCTTTAATCACGGTACTAGTTGCCGACTGTTCTTCTCCCTATCCCATAATTATAATTTTATCAAAAGTAGGCAACTTACCACAATTCATTTGGTCCCCGTACATGGTATATCCTACATGGAATGGCTTGACTATGGCGCAGGCATTGTCCAATTGGGTCTATTTCTTCCAAGACTTGTCGGACCCTCCTACTCTGAACACGTATTCCTCTGGAGCGAAGGCTGCCGCGGACATACCACTCTCCAGCATTGGGTGTATTGGCCAGAATTTGTCTCACGATTGACATCAAATAATAATCTGGCAGTGGGGTATATTCCAGTGACAGGATGCCAAGACTCTGTCTGTGGCGAAATAAGGTTTGCTGATTGATCCCAAAAAGCAAAGCAATGCCTTGCCAATTTAATCCTGAATCTAAGCAAAGGTTAATCTGACCCGTTGACCTCTCCAACCTGTGAAGGCTTGCATAAAAAAATTGTGGAATACTTTAAAAACAATGTTCCTCAACATCAAATTGCAAAGGCTTTGAAGTTCTCATTATCGACAGTGCATAACAACATCAAAAGATTCAGAGAAACTGGAAAAATCTCTGTGCGTAAGGGACAAGGCCGAAGACCTTTTCTAGATGCCTGTGATCTTCAGGCCCTCAGACGCCACTGCATCACTCACCAGCATGATTCTGTCATTGACATTACTAAATGGGCCCAGGAATACTTCAAGAAACCACTGTCAGTAAATACAGTCCACTGTGCCATCCACACATGCCACCTAAAACTCTATCATGCAAAAAGGAAGCCATTGTTGAGCATGATCCAGAAGCCCCGCCGTATTCTGTGGGCCAAGGCTCATTTAAACTGGACTGCAGCAAAATGTCCTGTGGTCAGACGAGTCCAAATTTGACATTCTTGTTGGAAATCATGGGCGTCGTGTCCTCCGGGCTGAAGAGGAGAAAGACCACCCCTCTTGTTATCAGCGTTCAGTTCAAAAGCCAGCAATTCTGATGGTATGGGGATGCATTAGTGCATCTCTTGTGGACACTTGGATGTTTTAAAAAGCACCATGAATGCTGAAAGGTATATAAAGGTTTTAGAGCAACATTTGCTCCCCTCCAGATGAAATCTATTTCAGGGAAGGCCTTGTGTATTTCAGCAGGACAATGCAAAACCACATACTGCAGCTATTACAACAGCATGGCTTTGTAGTAGAAGAGTCCGTGTGCTGAACTGGCCTGCCTCCAGTCCTGATCTTTCACCGATTGAGAACATTTGGCACATAATTAAACAATAAGTCCGTAAAAGGAGACCCAAAACTCTCCAGGAGCTGGAAGCCTGTATTAAACAAGAGTGGGATCAAATTCCAATGGCTAAACTCAAGAAACTTTTCTCCTCAATGCCCAGATGCCTCCACTTTGTGTTAAAAAGAAGAGGGGATGCTACACCATAGTAAACAGAGCCCCTGTCCGACCTTTTTTGAGACCTGTAGCAGCCATCAAATTTTAAATGAGCTCATTTTGTGGATAAAATCGTAAAATTTCTCAGTTTCAACATTTGCTATGTTATCTCTGTTCTATTGTGAATAAAATAGTGGCTGGTATGATTTGAAAGTCATTGCGTTTTGATTTTATTCACAATTTACACTAAGGACAACATCAACTCCGAAATAGTTGGGACAATCATTATTCATATTTGCAAAGAAGTTACTATCAGGATCAATTTCATTCACCATGCTTTGTGATTTATAGTCAGTGTACACGAAAGTGTCCAGTTCCAGGCTGTCACAGTCAACATTCATAGAAGTTTCCCTTCACCTCTATATTGTCCTCAGTCGAGCAGACAACAGACAAGCAGATAGACGAACAGAACACATTAACACACTCATAACACACACACACACACACACACACACACACACACACACTTAAAGATGAGTGGCAGAGTAACTGAAATTTATCTGACAACCACAGATTCAAACTGCTTCATAGACTGTTGGGTATTAATGACAGGGCCCTTTCGTATAACTAATAAAATAATAAAAAGAAACAATAAATTAAAATATATTGTATGGGTCTGTATATATGTGGCCCTCACAAGTGCATAGACATACATGTGTATGTATTCACACACATACACAAACCCATACCCGACCAAAATTGATTAACCAAAATCATGCAGCTTATAATAAATGCAATAACAAATTTTACAAGAGCACTTTCTTTCTTTTCTTCTTTTTTTAATTATTTCAATTTACATATAAATTAGGCCTGTATCCTTTTCCCCTTCTCCTCTACATTATTACAACATAACTCTTGCATCAAAATCTCAATTCATGTTCCATAACTGTAAATCAAATGTCCCTTGTCGAGTTTTTCTGCGACAGTCTTAACTTTGTGACTTTGTGACAGTCGTCATGGAGACCGACGTTGTCAACGTCACAATTTGCAGCAAACAAACATGGTGCTTTCTAGACCCACTCATGACCCCGTGCATTAGTTTAACCAAAATAAAGTTATCAAAAGTCATTAGTAGTTATGTTGAGAATTATATTTCAGTATTTCTCATCATATGCATCAATAAATTACCATACTTAATAACCATAATCAATAATCATAATCAGTAACCATATTATGTATACAGCAGTAACACACACACACATACACATGCACAGGCACAAGCAGCACACGTACACACACACACACACACACACACACATACAAGCAGTTCACACACAGACACACACACATACAAGCAATTCAATTCACACATGCATGAGCAGCTCGCACACACAAGCAGCAGGATTCTGTAGCTTTGATTAGTAAGCAGGCTTCTGTTTAGTTGATTCGAAAACATAGTCAGGTGATGTATTTGATTTCTGTAGCTTTGATCAATATTGAAACATAATGAGTTGAATCATTTATGTATCCATGTGTATCCTATACCTTTGGCTGTATTTTTTCTCTCTTGACTGTAATTTTCCTCTCCTTTTTAGTGATGTGCAGGGGCGTAGCTAGGGATTTTGGGCCCCCCGAAAGAAAATTTCAAATTTTGCTTTTGAGGCTTTCAGGGGGTCTCATGGATTATCGGGTGGCTCGCACCCCCCCGTATTTCGCAAACTGCTCCAGCGACCTCCAGACTTGAAGAGGTTGAAAGTCTTGAAGACATAAACTTCAGGCGGCATCACTCTTCCTGTTTAGTCACCTTTCTCCTCTCCTCTAGGCTTGTTCTCCCGCGCAGCGCAAGGGGTGGACTATACCATTTGTACATTTTAGAAGGGGGAAGCAGAGGCCCCTAGTATTTTATTTTACTCTATTTGAGACCAACTTTAATCTTTTGACCAATCCATTTAGTTGCTTTTGAGTCAATAATGACATTAATTACTAAGAAAAAATTAAATTTAAAAGAGAAAAATTACACTTTTCATTCCAGGCTTCTCAAGGGCCCCCCTCCCGCTGTGGGCCCGGGTAATCAGTGCCCTTTTTCCCCCCCGTGCTACGCCCCGTGCTACGTGCATGCTTATCTTTTGGTTGTAGTTCTCAAGGGAAGCTGCAAGTGTTTTGGCTTGCCCGTCCTGTTGTAGCATTAGATTGAGAAGGCGGAAAGACCATATTTGGAAGACATTTCCTGTGATGAAGGTATAAAAATTGGGTGTGAAAAGAAAAATGTCATTTCTTCTTGCGCAAAAAGAACTCGGCTTTATATTTATCAATATGCCTCAATAAAGCCTAATTGTCAGAAGAATCTGTCTCTCTCCAATTGTTTGAGGATGGGGGAACCTCATAATATGAAAATATGTCTGAATGAAAACCACAACAGTTGAAAGGAGAAAAAGTAGACCAAAAGCCATCCCTCGAGCGGAAAAAGTTTTGAAGCTAAGATGGATTACTCACGACTTTATTCAGGGGAAGAGGAGGATGAGGAGAGGGAGGAGATGTGTTTGAAGAAGGACTCTGCTTCTTCAGGAGAACTAAACACTTTTGGCTTATCCTCCACAATCACTCTAAGCTTGGCAGGATACAGCAGAGAGTATTTCATATCAGCGGCACGGAGAACCTTTTTGACAGTTGCAGTCTGAAACCTCAAAAAAAAAATCACAGCACAGAATCTCATCATTATCTGTGCAAAAGTTTATTCTAATCAAGTAAATCAGAGCAAAATTAAAGAGAAATGTCTTGGTGGTTCCTCCAAATTGGCAGTTCGGGTACCTTGTGTGCCATTTCAGATTTCCTATTTTTGCCATTTCAGATACCAAACTGTAAAACTAATTTAATTTCACTCATACATCACTACAGGCATACATTCTATGCAAATACAACCACTTTTTCAATGTTTTAAATTTCTAAATTTTTTTTATTATTATTTCTTCCAGTCCTGTATACATTTTCCCATTCAAAGAAAATACATACAAAGAAAATGAAGTTTTGACTCCACCGGGCAGATTTATTAAAAAACAAAAAAAACAAGCAAATAAACAAAATAGTTAAAATAAAGACAAGGTAAAATGGTAAAAAAAGTAAAAAGAACAAAAACCCCAGCATTTACTTGTACAAGAATAATGCTTTTACTGCCTAAATACTGTAAAAAAAAAAAAAAAAAAATACCATCCCAGAACTTGAACCCTGGCTCCTCAGATGGAAGTACATCGCTCTAACTGCTAGGCTACATCAACTGACTGATTTCCTATTGTGAAATTGCCCACATAAAAAGTGAGTCAACTAAACACTGGCAGGTTAAGCATTCATTTAGGGGTGTTGTTATCTATTGCAAGTGAACCTTTTGGGGAATTACAGCCCGAAAACAACATTACTGTCCAAACACAGACCCCAGTTGTAAGGGTTTTCCCTTGCAGTCCCTCCCCTGCTGCATTCCTTACCTCCACTGTAACGAGCAACAAGCGTGGCTCGTTGAAGTGGAGGTGAGGGCAGGGTATATAGGGCTGGCTGTTGGCAGAGATCATTGCCACTGCATTCTTTGTTTTACCTGGTGATATGTTTGGTGCTGCTCATTGTTTTAGTAGCTTTATTCTAAGAGTTTATTTAATTAAATCTTTTGTCTTTTTACCAGCCTGGCATTTGAGACTCTTCATTTATCTTTAGGCCCATGGTCCTAGCTCCCGCCAGATTGCCGCTTGGCATGACAACAGTGTACAAGTGCACTTACTGTATACACCCTCCTCCTCAGAGGTACCTTCATTGTATTGTGGGGGGAGCAGGGTAGCCTAGCAGTAGATTGCATGCATATAATGTTTTCATCTGGGAGCCCCTGAATATGTTCAGAAAAAAAAAAAAATTAGCAAACTAAATAAGGCAAAAGCATTCAAGCTGGTGTTCAAATAAGAAAAATTGCGCAAAAAATAAAAATAATACCTATAAAAATGTATGTTCTCTTCCTGTCTTTTGTGGAAAAAGTAAATAATCCTCATGTTTGCTTTCCTGGGCTGGTGAATGAATAGCATTGAAACAAACTGATGTGGCTGAATGCTTTATGTTTGATTTGTCTGGTCCCACAGCATTGTCTGATTTTGACATAAATTTACAATTTTTGGGATTTGCAGAGGGGCGGTAACATGTTTTTGTCTAGGGCTCATATTGCCCTTTGAGTTTGTGTTTGTGAGCTGCTTCAGGAGCATGCGTCGCCTTGCTAATCCTGTGCCCACTACTGGTGCTCTATGTGCCCGCTAGCCAAGCATACGCCAGCATCTCCTTTACCTGAAGCACCATTGTCTCTTCTAGCGCCTCCAACAGTGCCATCACCTGTTGGGGGTATCCGAGTTATGACAGCAAGCTGTGGTGTTGTTCATTAAACAATTTCTCCCACACACACACACACACACACACACACACACACGCACACATATAAATACACACACACAGACACGCATGCACACCACACCAAGTGGTTTCTCAAGAGTTCATTCTCAGTAATATAGCGATACAAGCCCACGCATACACCCTCACACACACACACACACACACACGCACACAAACACACACAAAGCAAACCATACATGTACAACCACACACCCAAACTCAAACCAAAATACAGATATCTCATGGCCAGAGTAATTATGACCTGCCTCATGCCTTTTCTGCAGAATAAACTCCTTACAGTGATATCAAACAAATAATTTGGTTCCAAAATGCTATATATCCATTTTCATTGTTTTGAGAGAAATCACTTTTTCTAGTTTGGGGTAGTGAGAAAACGAAATCCACTGTATCGTGTTTTAAACTTTATTGACTGTTTGAAGGTAATAAGCCAACAAATTAAAATCCAGACTTATTAACTGGTATTAATTGAAGTAAATAATTGTTTTCTCACAAATGTTACACTGTATATCTGCTTTTATCATTAGACAGACTATAATGTATTCTGCCATGTTTTTTCACGGCAGATGTACCAAGCGTAGAGTGTATATTAACACAGTCCTGTTGTATCTTGTAACATGTAAATATAATGGAAATTAACCAACTCAAAGATGTTGCTGTGTGCCGTCAGATGTTTGGAGGTGCCATCAGAAACCTCTCCTTTTGCTACATAATTGCTGTCAAGCTGTTCCCATTTAAGTTGCCTGATTTACAGTCAAAAATTCATTTACTGAATTATCAAAACCAGTGTATGGCACACACGGATTAAGATGTGATAATGAAAAAGTGATTGCCTATTGGCTACATTTATATAAATGATGTGACAATGCAAGGATGACAATAATCTAAATTAAGGCAAAAAAAAATCTAAAACTTTTACAGACTTTCTGTTCTCATTTTAGCATTTTTTTCAGCAATGTGCATAACAAGGGTGTTAAGCCATGACTATATTCACTAATGGCTCAACCTCCTGTACCTTATTGCCTAACTAGCCTCGCAAACTAATTTACGCAAATCTGTGTTGTTTCATGAGCCACGTGTTCAGAATATTTGAAAGACATATTGACGAATAACATAGTCATTTATATGGAGAAGGAAATGCTTCTTAACTTTGTGATGCAATATACAATAGCGTAATGCTATTGAAAATAAGTTTGGCAGTAATTATACAAATTGGTCTTCGCAATCAGGCAAAGTAAACTATGGCAGGATAAAGTAATTGTGCATAGAAAGGTGAAGTAACTGAAGCCCCTTGTTACTGCCGACGGTCCACTTCTGATGGGATGTATCACGATTTATGCAAAAAGAGTCATGGCGCTGGTTCCATTCTTGATAAGAATGTACATATAACAGTATGTAAATCAATGGCGGATATTGCATTTTGACAAAAATTTAATAAAGAGTGGGTAAGATATGATATTTGCCAGCCTAATTGTGGCAGGATTTTCAAATTTTCAGATTTGGAGTTTTGTATTGTTCATACTAAACTCTTCAAATATACTGAGGAGTCTTTTAATCGTGATGTGATCGTGTCTGTATGCCTGCCAAAGATGTACTGAAGAAGTGTCTGTTGCTGGCCTTTATATCTGTCATAATTAATTTGTCCCCGACAGAGACAGACATGGAAGTATGTGGATGAGAGAGATCTGGAGCAGGAGAGAGACTTAAATCAGGACACATTGAACTACTTTGCAGTTCCCATGATGCCTTACCAGGAATAGCAATACCCACCAGAAATATACTCCCAAAAAGTCACAGATGGTAGAGAATTGATGTGCTTGCTCTTAATTCCCAATTAAACACTGTCAACTTTTTAAACTTTTGATAATTGGTTGCCCTGCCCTGTTCTGTTATGGCTACTCTGAAGAGACTTCTAATGCAGTTCTATATGAATGAGTGACATAATGTGCAGGTATAGATTAACACTTCTGGTAAAATTACAACAGGCCCACAAACTCACCACTTGTACCAGAGGCAGACTGCAGAATGTACTTGTAGTATACTATTACTTAACTTCTTTTTACAGCTGTCAGAAACAAGGGTAGTGGGAGAAGTGGCTCCATCGCTTGCCCAAGGACACTTCAGTAATTTTGAAGCACAGTTCCCCTGAGAGTGAGACTGAACAGGTTAGCCTTACAGGAAATGTATTTCGAGTGTGAACTGGCCCTGTTTCCAGGAGAAATGACATGCATTCAGGGGCAGTGATGAGGGTCATTCAGTCTTTTACTTGCATCTATCCCTGAAGCTTAATAAAAAAGCAGTGTTTTTAAATAGAATGCAGAGGTGGCATTATGCCACTGAGCAGTTTTGAATTCACGTGAGCCCTCTCTCTACCTCTCCCTCCAATGCAGGGCTGCATTATAAATGGCTGATTGTACAATACTTGGATCAGGAAAATGACCAACAAAGATTATGGATGACTACCTCTAATGAGTTGGGCCTTCCACTTGTTGGTATAACAGATTTTCAGCTACACTCACACACTGACAAACATACATGCACATGCACACACTTGCTTACAAGTAAAAAAACACACACAAATGCAGTACGTAGCTGTTCATAATATCCCTATAATATCCTAACTTACGGAGCTAAAACACTGCCATGACGCGAAACTGAAAGAAAAAACTTTGAAAGTTTGAAACCCCATGTTTGAAAGCGTACAAAAGATTTGAAACTTTGGAACTAAGTTTTGAGGGTGTATATAGTGTTTTGATAGGCTGAAAAAAAATTCCAATCTCTCCAACTTTTCGACAGCGTTGGAACACCTCCCGAGTTTACTTTCACTTTCGTTTAGCTCACTTTAATATTCCTCTCAAACGTCTTGCATCATTCAGACAGATACTGAAGGAGTAGCAAGCAGAGGCATTTCAGATATACCCATCGTCCCTCTGTCCGAACGCGGTCTCTGAGTATAGCTGGCGCATGCGTATACTGTAGCTACTTAGTGTCCATGGTGATGATCAGCGATTCTGTGATCGATCTCAGGGTCTATTTGAAGTAGCCGTGTGTGCGCACTCAGCAGGATCAGCGGCATTGAGCTTCACTTAGCCTATCCTCGTCCACCTGCTGTTGGCTTTGTGCAATCAATTAAGCCAGCGATGCACTGTTTGGGATATGGCAATCCTCGCTTTCGCTTTGGCGTTGATCCAGGATCTCAGGATCTGACTTTTGTGCAGTAGGCCCCTTCTTCTGCTTCCTTCTTGTGACTGACTGGCATGCTCTCCTCAGAGCTCTCCTACTCTACTCAACATTTCAATTCTTTTTTCTAATGTATTCACACCAGTTTTCAGATCTCCATTTACAAGGTTTCAAAACTGGATAAGAAAATTTTACTGTGGGAGAACTGTGTTGTTGAAACGCTGTAAAAACAGTGCTGTAGTTGTGAAGAAGAAAAAAAATTAAGAAAAGTTGTAGAGATTTGGAATGAAAATTCAAATACAAAATAATGTTTTCACAGATTTGAAATTTTTTTTCAGCCTATCAAAACACTATGTACACCTTCAAAACTTAGCTCCAAAGTTTCAAATCTTTTGTACGCTTTCAAATACGGGGTTTCAAACTTTTTTTTCTCAAAGTTTTTCTTTCAGTTTCACGTCATGGCAGTGTTTTAGCTCCATATAAACTGAGCCCCCCTTATTCAAATTATTATAAACAAAAAATACTTGCACATCCAGTGTCATCTAAGGACATACACTGTATATTTTGGCAAAATATGGTGACGTCTTAAATGCACAGCGTAGTCATTAAGCTCTACCGCACCATCAATAATCAATAATGCCTGTCTCTGTTGCCTGTTCTCTGCTTCATATCTGGCAAGCTTGACTGCACAGCTTCTGGAAACTCTTGTGTAATCCCAGCAATATAAAAAGGCATTACCAAACTAATTATCCGGCATAATTACAATACACTTCTCCACATGGAAGGATCCTAACATGATCCTAACACAGCCCTGGGAGTGATAGTGCATAGTGTTGCGTGCATCATGCTGTTGCTGTGGAACCTCACAGCTATATCACAATGTTATTGCTTCTTATTTATTGCGTATGGATGAGCACTTTCTGCTTACAGAACAGCATAAACGCATTAGTGCTTATAATTACGACACAAAACATCCAACAGTTCTGGGAAAAAAAATAAAATAAAAAAACAAGGAACAAACAAAATAAACTTTCCTCGGCTCCCTGAAGGGAGCTGTACTGCAGTGACAGAGGCCGTCAGTGAAGCGTTGGAATAGATTTTGGGCTCGGAGTATACACATCTCATCAGCATGAAGCATATTTAATGATTCTTTTTTTGTGCATAATCATGCAGTTTTTAACGCCTGATTTCTAATGAGTGTCCCTAATTGATGAGAGACGTCTTTCGTCATATGACAGGCAATAACATTTCTCCAAACATTTTGTTTTTACAGTCTAACACAGGGGGTTAATGCTGCATTCAGGACAGCTCACAACTGACAAAAACAAGCTCCAAGTCATTACAACTGAATTCAACGGCATCAAACTCAGGCTGGAAATTTGGGTGGCACTTCAGAGCTCTGATTTATCTGACTTGAGTCAGTGATGACTTTGAACATGATGGCCTTCATCAAAAATAGAAAAAATGGAATTGTGAAAAAAGTATTGGTTGACGTTTCAGCGCATAATTTGACGTGTACGATCTTCGAAATACATTTACATTTAGCTCTGACTATGGCAAAATGTGGGATTAAACAGCTGTTGTACCTTCACTCTTGAATTTTTTTTGTTAGCCCCGCTGTGACTAGTTTCTAGCTGGTAGCACTATTCTACGTAATGCAGTGCAGTCACATCCATATTTTCCCTCGCACCAGCAGCATTAACGCAATGATGTTGGAAGTCAAAAATCTCCGGGTTCCATGTTCCGATTTACAAGTTGTTTTAATTGCAGCAAAATTCTATGGGTGTATCCCACTGATCTGTGATAAATTTCTAAATTGATGACGACATAGCGTAACATAAATCAAACTCTGACATCACTTGAATGAAAAACCAACAGTGATTGAATCATTCCAACTTTTTGGTGTGAAACGAGTGCAATGTGCCCTCCGGGGCTCACGGGTGCAACGGGTAGGTGCAATCATGCCATTTTTCATCCCTCTCAATGGGTAGAGATAGAGATAGAGATAGAGATCAAGAGCAAGGTGCTTCTTAATGCAGATTAGAGATTTGAGGAAAATGACTCCGTGAACCTTTAAGAGAATTTGGATGCACCCTTACAGTCTTAATGCTAGACTGATGGAAACACCTACAGTCCTATAGGCCCTCTTTTGGTCAGTGTAGTCTCTGTTGTAACCCACTAGGAAGATCTTTGATGGAAAAAAATCCAAACATTAGATGATAGATTATGGTTACACCGACAGTTGTATAAGAGAGATGGGACTGAATGAAAACAGTACATATAAACATGATAAAATACAAAAATATTGTGCATTCGTTTTTTAAAAAAAAATATGACAAATTTTAAAATATGAAACAAGCATATAAATGCCAAATGGAAGGCATTTATTAACCCTCCTATTATGTTCAAATGAATAAAAAATTTTTGGTTCAAGGTTAGTTTGATCCCCGCAATGTAAAACTACATGATATGTTTGTAACTGCAAGTGTTAGCCAATCTCCTCTCAGCTCACTTATGCCTCTCTCTGATCATTTTAATAGCCAAGTTAATAAAAAATTATGCCCCTATCCATCCCTTATGCAACCCCAATTCCGAAATAGTTGGGACGAAGTTTAAATTATGAATAAAATCAAAATGCAATGACTTTCAGATCACGAGCCAAGATGTTATTTACAATACTGCCCTACAAAGCCTAAGTGCAGTAACTACATTTTGGGTAAAATGTGACTAACACAGTTTTAGGCCTGAAGGTATCTGGAGGTCAGGATTTATTTGGACAGAAATTACACCATGATAAGTCAGTTAACCATAATCGATCATAGATGTGCTAACTATTCATTTGTTGGGACCGCAAACAAACTCTGGAGCCATTCTTTACTGTTGAAATTATTACGGAGATACTGCACTTATCTTTGTTCTATTCTGCCCTACAAAGGCTAACATTTCAAATGTTGAAACTGAGACATTTTACATTTTTATCCACAAAATGAGCTTATTTGAAATTTTCTGGCTGCAACAGGTCTCAAAAAAGTTGGGACACAGGCAAAAAAGGGCTGAAAAAGCAATTAATATATAAGAGAATCAGCTGAGAGAACATTTAGCAAGTAATTAAGTTAACTGGCATCAGGTGCGTAACATGATTGGCTATAAAAGGGACGTCTTAAAGAGGCTGAGTCTCTCAGAAGTAAAGATGGCCAGAGGCTCTCCAACCTGTGAAGGCTTGCATAAAAAAAATTGTGGAATACTTTAAAAACTATGTTCCTCAACATCAAATTGCAAAGGCTTTGAAGGTCTCACATCATCAAAAGATTCAGAGAAACTGGAAAAATCTCTGTGCGTACGGGATTAGGCCAAAGACCTTTACTGGATGCCCATGATCTTCGGGCCCTCAGACGCCACTGCATCACTCACTGGCATGATTCTGTCATTGGCATTACTAAATGGGTCCAGGAATACTTAAAGAAACCACTGTCTGTAAACACAGTCCGCCGTGCCATCCACAGATGCCACCTAAAACTCTATCATGCGAAAAGGAAGCCATTGTTGATCATGATCCGGAAGCGCCGCTGTATTCTGTGGGCCAGGCTCATTTAAAATGGACTGTAGCAAAGTGGCAAAGTGTCCTGTGGCCAGACGAGTCCAAATTTGACATTCTTGTTGGAAATCATGGGTGTTGTGTCCTCCGGGATAAAGAAGAGAAAGACCACCCCTCCTTTTATCAGCTTTCAGCTCAAAAGCCAGCATCTCTGATGGTATGGGGATGCATTAGTGCATATGGTGTGGGACACTTGCATGTTTTAAAAAGCACCATGAATGCTGAAAGGTATATAAAGGTTTTAGAGCAACATATGCTCCCCTCCAGATGACATCTATTCCACGGCAGGCCTTGTATATTTCAGCAGGACAATGCAAAACCACATACTGCGGCTATAACAACAGCATGGCTTCGTAGTAGAAGAGTCCGTGTGCTGAACTGGCCTGCCTGCAGTCCTGATCTTTCACCGATTGAGAACATTTGGCGCATAATTAAACGAAAAGTCCGTCAAAGGAGACCCAAAACTTTCCAGCAGCTGGAAGCCTGTATTAAACAAGAGTGGGATCAAATTCCAATGGCTAAACTCAAGAAACTTGTCTCCTCGATGCCCAGACGCCTCCACTCTGTGTTAAAAAGAAGAGGGGATGCTACACCATGGTAAACAGGCCCCTGTCCCAACTTTTTTGAGACCTGTAGCAGCCATCAAATTTGAAATGAGCTCATTTTGTAGATAAAATTGAAAAATTTCTCAGTTTCAACATTTGCTATGTTATCTCTGTTCTATTGTGAATAAAATACTGGCTGGTGTGATTTGAAAGTCATTGCGTTTTGATTCTATTCACAATTATCACTTTGTCCCAACTCTTTCGGAATTGGGGTTGTACATCAAGCATTGATTTTTACATGGTTATAGAAAGATTAATGAGACCAAATATGAAATGAATGAGAAATTAATTTGATCATGCCTCCAGTCTCAGGCAACACTACAAAATCAAGATCAAAATGATGTTTTTATGTGATAATTGATCCTGGGTATAAAATGACCCAAACAACACTAATGCTTACAACACGTGTACAGAACAAAAAATTCCTTTTTTTAAAAAAAAAAAATTAAATTCATGATTTATCTGTAAAATTAGGGAATAACTCTGGCTGAAAAAGTATCTTAACCATGTTTTTACAGACACTGAGTCGGGTCAAATTGACCCATAACCTAATAGGAGGGTTTAATAAGGATGGGCTTCCAGCATGATTGGCTACTGCACAGGCAAGCCTTTGCCGCATGTTCGGACTGTTAGATACAGAAAGACTGCATTGAAAAGTTACATGGCCATTTGGATCAGATGCAATCATGCCACTGAAAAGCTTTGAGCTAACTCAACCCCAGCCCTGAAATATAACCACATTCCTGTACTCAAAATATTGCTCAGGGTGTTTTGAATTAATTCTTATGAGTGGATTTCAGTCCTTTGCCCTTGAAAGGGGCAATTATTTCAACCATCACTTCATCTTCGAGTAGCTTTCGATAAATATCTCATATGTAAGTCTAAAGGGAATATTTAAAAAGGACCTTTCTCATCCTCTCTCTGTGCTTGGTTTAATATGGCTTGTGATGTGAATATAAGCACCTTGTGGTTCACCAGGCTATCTGTCAGATGACCTGTGGGCCAATACTCTAGCAAGTTCTTAATTGCAAATTTGTACATCATCATTCTGATTCCATCAATGGAGTCAGACAGTCCTCTCAAGTATTCTTTCTCTCTGTTTCTTTCACCTTCCTCCACTCTGTTTCTGTTGAATTTGGAGGAATTACTGAGAACACTATGGAGACATAAGTCATGGCTGTGGCGTCAAAGTGGGCTTGTTTTACGAAGCTTCTACCTATCCTGAATTCTAACTTTGTGTTTTCCTTTCTTTGCATGGTACCAACAAGAAAAAGTTCAGACTTGGCTGTTTGTCACCTGAATTCTCCTCTGAATCCCCAGGCCTAATTCCCTCACACTTTATTCAGCAAAACTCTAAGAAACTTGACAAGCATGTTTCTCTGCAAATGTGCACGGAGCAACAGAGCTAGTAGCGCCTTTGACTTCTAGACTTTTCTTCAAATGAGAAACAGTCTCTGCTCTTTCCCGATCTTTGAGGTGAAAGTGCACTTTGGCAATTTTCCTCGGTATATTTATTTAAAACAAAACATTGGAGAAGACTTGTTGAGTACCCTGCTTCAAAGTAAAAATCAACAGCGGAGTTTTCTGCAAAAGTATATCCCCTGCTTATTTTTTTTTTTTTCAATCTGATAAATTAAAATGACACTGATGTACAAGTAACAGCTGATGGGCCTTTTCATCAGCATCTCAACTGTAGATTTGGGCCCCCATTTCATAAAACTTCAATGAGAGAGGGGTGTGCTTTTGTAGGATCAGTTTTGTTTCAATGGATGTAGTGGGGAGGGTGTTGGGAAGGTGGGGGCAGGGAATACTGGGCTGAGATCAATGCTGCTGCTTTTGAGAGGCTTTATGAATATGGGCCTTTTGGACTGAATGCCTGTTTATTTTGCCATTTTTTAGTGTTTTGGTTTTATGCTGTACATATCACTGGTCTAGGCTATCAAGGTAACAAAAAATAAGAAATAAAAAAAAATTAACAAATAGCCCAGACTTAAAGGCTATATAATGCTGATGGATTTCAGTTCTTTGTACAGCAATAAAGTTCCAAAGCCCCAAATTATTGTTATGATTACTCAAATCATCCAATATTATTTGAAAATGCAAAAGTTTTATGAGTTTTATGAGACAGGTGAAGACTGACAACAAACAGTATCAACAAGACAAATTTGTGTCCTATTTGATACAAAACTGGCTAAAATAATTTGTGGCTAAGTTCAGCGATCTACCATATTAACCTGCTGTATTATTTTAAAAGATATGGCAGGTTAATATGGCATTTTAAAAGAAAAAATGTAGGGCCTACATCGACTTTGTATAAACATTGCCAGTTTTGAAATTTTGGCCAATGATTTTTTTTTACTACTAAGTTTTCTTGAGAGAGCCAAGCAAAGCACGTCCCTGATGGGGAAAATAGGCATCTGAAGGTGTGCGATTCTCAGGACAGGAATTTTTGAGCACCCGTTTTAGATGTGAAGCAGCCTAATTTCACTTGGTTATCCTTTCTTTTTATTGTCAAGTCAAGAGCTACTGAGGTTTTAGGTTAATGCAAATGGAAAGTTGTGGTATGGAGTCAAGACAAAATGTGATATCATTTTTCAAAACTTCCTTTGTGGGGGGAAAAATGTATATAGTACAATTTATTTTGACATTGGACGGTGAGATGTATAAAGTGGGCAGATTCCTTGCGTTGTGTGCAGGTGACGCCGGGGAAGCATTACGGTATGCAAATTTTAAAATGATCTGTGGATGAATGAATGCAATTTTCTGCGAATCAGCAGGAGAGTGAAATACAAAAGATGGGTGCCATTTTTAAGTGGTAACAATTGTTGCAAACATCTTCGCAAAAATTTTGATTCTTGTTTCACAGTTGAGTTGCAAAGCTCCATCTCCCAATAATCTGCACCCATGCGATTTCTGGTTTGTTTCCTGTTCTCTCTTCCTGACCAACTGATGAAAGTAAAATACTGCCGAAAGGTGAAAATATGCCTGCTTGCTCCGATGGCTCTCTTCCTCCACCAGTGGAAAAACTGTAACCCTCTGGAGATAATAAGGGCCAGGCTGAACCAGTTTATTGCAAGATTTCAAAATGTTTTCAGTGTTCAAAAGTACCTTAAAAATAGAAACCATCTTACAGTATGCGCCTCAAACCATAACGATGGCTTCAATTGTAAAATAATCGAAGCAAACACAATGCAATTGTGTGGTTTCATGAGCTACACAAGTACAGAATCTTCAAAAGGCCTGGTGATGTTGTGTGTCATCATTAGTGTGAATAGGAAAATATCACAGTGATACAATAAATGCTACCTAAAATAAACTGGGCAAATTGGTATTGGCAACTGAGTGGATTGATCAAAAAAATCAGAAAAGGTAAACTGGAACAGGTTCTGGGTAATCATGCTTTAAGGAGTGAGGTTACTGAGGGCTAATACCTTCCACGGCACGTAATGACCATTTTGTTAAAAATGTAAAATTTATATTTCCATTGGTAATTATGCACTCTATACCTCCCTACATTGGAGTCATCTTCGGGGATAAATTGACCAATACTGTTCAACACTGTTTATGCGTTATCAATATTGTTCAACACCGTGTCAGAAAATCTGAACCTGGGGCTGCCGCGTTGGTTGACTTGGTTAAGGCACCGCATTGCAGAGCAGTAGTGACCACCACAGTGCGGGTTCGATCCCTGGTCACACCAGCCGGCAGTGGTCGGTAGCCTTTTCAGAGCAGCGTACAATTGGCTTCGCTCTGCAGGAAAAATAAATTGGGAAGGGACTGCTGGGTTGGGATATTAGAATAATAGCTTTGTCCGTTGGTCCGGCGCCTCCTACTGGCCAGCCGGGCGCTCGTCAGTAAGTTTCCTCATGTTCGGGTATCCTCCGCCGTCGTTCTGAACCTCCGAAGTTTGGACCTATGAGTGTAAAGAAGCACTGGTTGATGGGCACATGCTTCGGAGGAGAGCTGCAAACTGTCCCTCTCTCCCGAAGTTGGCGACATGGGGTTGCATACGAGCAAGCTTGTACATAGTTCTTGAATTGGGCATTCCAGATTCGGGTGGGATTGGAGATGCCAAATTATTAAAGAAAAAAATAGAAAGAAAGAAAACTTGAACCTGGATCAGGATCAAAATCACAACTTAAAGCTAGAGTATGCAATTTTGGAACAGCGAGCAAGATTTGAATGTAGCCTCACCTCTAAACCCACCCCTCCCCTCAAGTCTCTGACCAAAGCCACGCCCCCTGATTCATTGCTTCGGTAAAACTCCAGAGGCCGGACGTAGACACGGGTTAAAAGGGCAAGGGAGGGGGCGGCCCGCTGCGTGCGCACGAGAAATGATTGACATCGTCAGTCACTCCTCCTGGCTCTGATTGGTTGTTTTGTCCCGGTCGTGGAGAAATCTTGCAGGAGGAATTAGAAACACTAAATGGAGCCAGATGACTCTGATTTTCTCAAATATCATCTGACTCACATCCCACTGTCAGGTCATAGTAACAGTTTTAACAAATATGACAAAAAGTGATCTTTTAAAAAATTGCAAACTCCAGGTTTAAGGATTCCACCTCGCCACTCGACCGCTGTACTAACTCAGCTACTGTGTTCAGTTGGGAGCGTTTCGCAAGTTTGATCTCAAGACAATGGTGCACATGATGCTTGTCACACGATTAACTTGTGGAAGATCAATTCAAAACAGTGTTTTGATTCTGAATTGGAGTCATCTTCAGGGATAAACTGACACTTTACACCTACACCGCTCAGAACCAGGTCAGAAAATCTGAACCCGTGTGAGGATCGAACTCACAACTTAGGGATTTCGTCCCTAGGGATTTTGATGAGTGTGTGTCTGCGTGTGGGTCTCTGTGAGTCTCTGCGTGTGTCTGTGGTTGTGGGTCTGTGGATATGGAGCTGTGTGTGTGTCTCTGTATGTGTGCTTGTATGCGTGTGTATATGTGGTCCATGTTTATGTCCCCACAAGACATGGAATTCTAGATTTATTTATCCTTATACGGACATTTTCAAGTCTCCACGAGGAAACTGAGCTATATTAGGGTAGGGGGTTAGGGTTGGGATAAACTTAACTTCACCCTAACCTCAAGGTGAGGGCTAGGGTTAAGGTTAGGTATGTACTGTTTTGGGTTATGGTCAGGGAAAGGGGTTAGGGAATGACTGCAAGTCTACGGAATGTCCCCACAAATCACGAAAGCCCAACAAGTGTCTGTTTGTACAGTATGTATGGTGTGCACGTGTGTGTCTGTGTGTGTGTGTGTGTGCATGCGTCTGCGTCTGTGTTTCTCTGTGTGTATGTATGTGTCTCTGAGTCTGTGTTTTTCTGCCCGTGTCTGTGTGTGTCTCAGTGTGCATGCATCTGAGTGCGTGTTCGTGTGTGTGTCTGTGCCTGTGTGCACGTTCGTCTGTGTCTCTGTCTCTCTGTCTCAATATGTCTGTGTGTGTGTGTGTGTGTGTGACTGTAGGACATACTGTCTATTCTCTGGTGTGGTACATGCAACATTGCCTCACCTGTAGTTTGTTCCTTAAAATTCTAAGCATTTACAGCCTGATGAAATATGCTAGCAGTCAGAGTATGGTAACATTATCAAGGCTATTTGCATTTTTAATTTTCTATATATATTTTTTTTTTTTTTCAGTGTTGTTTTAAATGTATATTTATTTTAATGTACTGAGCCTTATTCAGTGCACCAGTTGCCATTACATTTATTTCACTACTGCTAAAAATGAAATTACTGTGGGCGAAGATTGTGCAGTTTAGTCTATATGTTATTGCTGTTAATGACCTTGTGATTGTAAGATAAGTTTTTTCATTTAGAAATCATTCTGAAAGAGTGAGCTGAATAGGCCACCGAGCTTTGTTGCAGAAACAAAGCATTTTCTCAAAAAAAAAAGCCTAATACCCGTCTTGACTGAGGCACTGAGAGGAGCGTGGTTTAATTTTCTGTTCACTGCACTCAGAATCTCGCTATAATGTACGGCATGCTCTGAACAGTAAAATAGTAATATTAATTTTCTGTGCCCCCAAATGAGTCACACTTTAACTCCAATTAAATTTTTTTAATGGACACTCTGTGAGAAAAAACCAGAGAAGCTATGATAGTAGGATGCCTGAAAGAAGGAGCAGTGAGAGTTTTTGCATTTAGAGCCTTGCTGAAGGGCCCAGCACCTGAGTTTTTCTGAACCTCCTCTATCCAGATGCAAGTGAGAATCACGAGCTCCACCAGCTTAAAGACAATCGCACTGTTTGTTTATGCGCATCCTGACCGAGCAGAGTTACAACTAGTCCGCTTCGATTGTAGCCGCCGCACTAGGCCTGTTTTGTTGATGATTGGAGGTTGTTTAAATTTAAAATTGAGCTGGATGTACAATTAGCTTCCTTGCTTGAGAGAATCGTAATATCTATGTAAAATTTGAGGTATTTTTATGTACAAGTAATATAAATGCATATAAATGTAGTGATTGTGTAAAAAAAATTTCCACGGTAAGCCATCCTTTTTTGTGTTCAGATCATAGATAAAAGATTGCTGAACACACTGAGACAGTTTTTAAGTCTTTTTCAACATTATATTTTATTTTATGCAACGAAATTTTCAAAAATGGCTCAAACAAGCAATTTCGGGTTGACCAAAAAACATACTGTAAAGGCTATTTATCTTATATTTCTGCCGATTTAACTTAATTTTCAGAAAAATATGTTTGTTACATTACTTTGGTGTCTGTAAGTGGTTCTCCATGGTGAATAAATCCAAAATGGGACAAATTCTTTGTGGCTTATTTATTATATGCCGATTTCAGGACGGCCACAAGATGACAGCACTGTTACTCCCAGGTTTCCATGGTAACTACGGTTTTATTGTTTTTTTTTCATGTGTAGACATCGATCTTCATTTATTCCAAATATCTAAGTCATACCAACATTAGAAGTAAAATTGCGCGATTGCCTGTAAACCAGCAACCCAACAGCCTGCCGAGAAACCCTCCTCTAGGTTACCCTGCTGCCCTGATGGCTAAATAGGGATCGAAACTGCTAGTTCTGCCGCGTTGCCTCCTTACTGAATGGCCTGCAGCACAAAACCTCCCTCAAGCCAAAATCAATTGCAATTCAAAACCAAGGTTACTTTCTCTTGCCACCCCATTTCCAAGACCTGCTTTACAACCAAGCGACTGAGTTTGGGTGTCATTTTGATGTCGCTCATTAGCTGCACTGCGGTTACCTTTTACTATTTCCAGAATGCATCCCCCAATCACCATCAGCTTTTTTTGTATTCCTGTTGCTGGCATAATCCATTGATGGGTTAAATGCAGCGGAAAATTACCTCAGATCGTTCAATGAAGTAGATCTCATTTCTTATCTAGTCTTAAACTCAGCAGCTCTCTGGAAAGCGACAATACCCATACCACAATCCCAATGTCAGTGTCATCCAGGAGTAAATTTGCTCTCATTTAAAAACTTTTGTTTTCATGTTGCCTTTAATCCAACTCAAGATTCAGGGTTATAAAGTATTTTTGCGAGCTTTTTTCAAAACTGGATTTAGGAAGAAAGAACTGCATCCTTCCCTCAGCCAAGATAAGGACAGTATTTTTTGAGCCACATTGCTTTTTTTTTGCCCAACTCTGTCTACAATAAGAAATACAGCTGTGTGTCAGGGGACACTCAGAGAGGGGAACGTGGAGCAGGAAGTTAGTACAAGGAGTAGGACTTATAATTTCACAATAACAGACAATAGTATACATAAACCAGGAAATTGTAGAACACAGGGTAATTCAAACACTGGGAGTAAATAAACACAGGACTGAATAACTAGAACAGAAATGCCTAATAAACATTCAGAAAAGATACAAAATTCAAAACAAACCCCAAAGTATTAAAGTAAGGATGCACAAAGTAACAAAGGAACAAAAGTCCAAAAAACCAAACAGCACAAAGCCAAAAATGCAAAAATCCCCACGAAGTACAGCTGAATAAATTGACACAGAATTTGGATCTAGGAAAATGCACGAGAGAGTAAACAAGACTGGGAAACCACAGGTCACAGCTAAGAACACAGGAATCATTGAAGACACCTGGTGACAACTGAACAGAACATGGAGCTTAAATGAGCTAGGAAACAAGTGATTGCAATCAGAATTTGGGGGAGTTTGAACGAGGAAGTGGAGACTTGATTGGAGTTGTGGGCGTGGTCTCCGAGCTGCCAGGCACAGATGTGATACATGGAGACACTGGGTGCGCTCCTTTTCCTACAGCCGGCACACAATCCGGTAAGAAGTGATGACGAGTGGCGAGGGAAGAGCAATTCTTTTAAATGGAGCGGAAAACATCTGCCGCCGGAGGAGGAAGCATCACAAACCTAAACATGAATTTCTCAGAGCAATTATCAACGCCACAGAGAAAAAATGATAGTACCCACAGTGGTGGCCCCAGAGATTTTTTCTTGCTAATGCTATAGTGGGGCTGAATCATTCAGTGATGGGGCTGATGAATGTACCGTATGGTAGCCTTTATTTTTGCAAAAGCCGGACCTGCGGCATTCAAAAGTAAGTTTCAGATATGTTTTTACCAATGCCTCGATTGATTCACTAAACTACAGCGATTTTTATATTTAATATACAAGTGAACTGCGTCAGCAACATGGGAGACACCCCGGGCTACACAAGAGCATAAACAATGAATGAGTAACAATGAGTAAATAGAATCTATAGATTGGGGGTTTGAAAAAGCAGAAATCTTGGAGAAATTACATCTGAAGTTCCTCAAGTATACTCTGGGGGTCAGAATGTCAACTTGTTCAAACATGGTCTATGGTGAATTGGGACGATACCCACTGATTCACATTTTAAACGATATCAAGAAAAAACAATGATCCGTGGTTTTTGGGGAATCTGCTAAATGGTAAAGAAAATGGTTTTGTTTGTGCTTAGCAAAGTGATGTATAATTGCTTGTTCAACATTGTTGCATTAGTTCTATGTCGGGCACTTATCTTTACCTTTTTTTAATTAGGTCTGGCCAGTTGTTTTTTTTTTTTTTTAGATGAATGTGGCCTAACCTATATCTGGATGGATTCAAAGTTGTGACAACATCAAATGGCTTAAAGTGTTTGTTGAACAAAAGCTGTATAATTGCTTGTTCAACTTAGCATTTGTTTCTTCAAGGTTGGCATTGTGAGCTACAAAAAAGCTAAAAAGTATGAGTTCATGTGATTTTTCATGTGATTTTTTAGTGTGAATTTAAGCAGGTCCTAAAGCTTGAAAAATATTTATTCATTGAGAATGTGAAGCTCCGGCAAGCTATTTGTAACCTCAGACTCTCAAAAAACAGAATACCAAAGGTAATTGGGAGGTATAAAGGTATAGAGAGAAACAGGCGGTTCTGCAATCTGTGTACAGGGGACCTTTTAGGAGATGAATTCCATTTACTTTTTGAATGTACACATCCAACCATTTTCTCTTATAGAAAAATATTCCTGCCTAAGTATTATGTAAAACACCCTTCTGTGGTCAAATGAATAGATCCTTTACAAACAAACAAACAAAAACTATTGTATAAACTTGGCTCTTTTCTCTGTAATGTATTTCCATTGTTCAAATGAAAATGCCCATTGCTGATTAACCCTTTTTTTTGTCTTTACCACTAGGTTGTTGGGACATAATGTAATTTGTACTCCACACCACAATTGTGTTATGGTTTTGGTTTTGTATTCATGTTTATGTTCATGTTCTATGTTCATGATTTTGTCTTTTATTTATTCTTTTTTGTTATTGTATTTCTCAGGTTTTAGTTCAGTCCATTTTCAGTTCCATTGCACTTGTCTCCCCTGTCTTGTGATCTAGTTGGTTCAGTCCATCTCCCCGGTCTGTGTGCTCACATGCTTCGGGTGATTTCAATGATTTCTGGTGTTTCAGATTATTCCTTCAATTCTCGTTTACTTCCTTCGCCTTACTGTTCTGATTAGTAACAAGACTAACATTTGTATTTTGTATCATAGTCTACTAACCCAACTAATCCATGTATATATTACTAACTCACTAACGAGCACTCTAGTTAAATCTGTAAAGTTGCACAGATTTAACTAATTAGTACTAATTCCCTCTCAGCAATCGCCCTCTTCTAGTCTCCGCCTCTTGCTCTGCTTTCCCTATCTCCCTCTGCGTTTCTACGAGATCTCTCGCACGTGCTTAATTGCTTTCCTGCACTCATTGTCTGTGCGCTTAGAACTCCTTGACCGGGGCTGTTTAAATGTCATAGGCTGTTTGCATGATTCCCGTCCGTGGTTAGGATTTCCCTCATGTGTTCCTCCCTTTGTAATTAGTCTGATCCAGCCCACCTGTTCATAGCATGTGATTTCCCTCCCGTCTATTTAAGAGTCCTCACTGCTGTTCTGACAGAACGTTGATCTAGATTTCTTTGTGCAGAGCCTTTCGTATGCCATTGAGTATTGTTTTCCTTCGACTGTTTCGTCCGACCAAGATTCTTGCCGTTGCCCTTTTTTGTATTGTTTTGTCTTTCTGGATTTTGACCTATTTTTGCATGACCACGATTCCTGTGTTTGGATGCCCTGTGTATGACCCTCTGCCTTGTTTATTGACTATGACTTTTTGCCTACCGTCTATGCACCTTTGCTCATCTGTTTTACTGGTTCTGACCCCGGCCTGTCTAGTCGACTCTGTTTTTGGATTTCATTTTGTGGCTTGGCAATTCTTGTGTTTTTTGGAACTGACCCGGAACTCATTAAAGGCATACTTTTTTTGGATTTCCCTCTCTTGCGTGTGGTTCCTGAACGCACCTTCACAAATTGTGGTCTTTGAGAAATAAATCAGAATCTGAATCAGAATAGAATCAAAGTTAATTATAGAGAAAATCAAGCTGAACCAAAATGAGATTTTTACCTTCGATTGTGACTCCTGAAGTGGATGTAAAATTGATTTGTTTGTAGTTTTAACAGAGCTCAAATGTGTTTTTCATCACTAAAAATTTCATTTTACTACCGCCAATACTTATGAAGTTAAGAGGGCTCAAAAATGCTGGAAAAAAGTTAATTAAAAAGCGAAAAATTTTGACCCACCCCCATGTTTTTCGAGGGCCTGTAACTCAGAAAACATTTATAATATAAAGGAAAAATTGTGCATAGCTTCACTAAATATACTGAATTTATTTTACTGGAAAAAAAAAATCAGCTGATTCTTAGGGGGTGAAAGGGGAACTTTTTAGATGGAATGACCCGCATGTTTAGAATATGTTGGTCATGTGCAATAATCGCAAAGCTTTGCCTTTATAATTCTACTCCAGTGTATATCAGTCTGAAATCCGTGTACAAGTGTAAGACTGCCTACTGTGATAACTGAGCCTCTGACAATATTAAAGGTCTGAAATCATTCAAAATATGCAGATTTATTCTCGTTTGAAAATAGAAATAGAAGACTCACTGCTGTGCAGATCAATGGTGCCGTTCGCTGGATAACAGAGTTGGCTGGATAAATGCAGTGTGGAAACACTAGAGCCACTGAACTGGAAAATGGAATAACGTAAAATAAATTTTCCTGCTTTTCGTCTGTGCAGTTACCAAGCTAATTTGGTAATCTTAGGGCCTGTTCCACAAAGCTGGATCACTGAGAAAGCGAGATAACTGCTCAAAGTCAAACCAAGATCAGCTCTCTTCACTTCAGTCCATGCCCCAGATCTGAGAGGTTTACAGGTATTTCCTCATTGTATTCAGCTAACTGAGTTATCCTGCTTTGTGGAGAAGGCCTCTACTTTGTGAAATGTCCCACATGTCCATTTGAGCAGTTTTAAAATGTAAAAGAAATATGAACATTGAATTCAATGATGTTGACTGAGAGAAATGTGCCATTACTTGCAAATAATTGTTGAGTGACATAGAAAATGGCAAGCGTAATGAAAAATTTTTTTTGACAGTCTTTGGACCAGTTTTATTTTTTATTGCCATTTAATTGAAAGACTGTAGCAGTTGCTGAAACTGCTGTCTGACGCCTGATTAATTTTCCCACTTTGCTTTCATGTCGCATTTCCTCCTGCATGTTGGCGGCTCTGATTCATGTGCGGGGGAGTCATTGCAAGATCTCACACCTTGTGCTGGTTTCTGATTCATAAATGCCGAGCTTCACTGGAATACTTGTATATTACAGTTATTTAGCTGACGCTCTTGTCCTAAGTGACTCGCGTTTGATTGGAGGAAGCAGGCTTGACTTAAGTACTAAGGCTTGAAGGCCCTGCATCAGCACCAATATTATTGCAGCTGCTCTTGGAACATCGAGTTTCAGTCAAACCTCTCAGCCAATAGGCTATAGGCCACCCTGCATCAGCAGATAAGAAGTCTTATTATGTCAGAATTAGCTATGCATGCCCCAAAGAGTTTGCATTGTTTTTGTACTATACTGTTTATGTTTTTATTAAAATTAAACAGAGCAAAATTGTGATCGCTAAAGTTAAAGAATCAATTGGCTTCTAATTAGTGACAGTTTGGACATGTGGTCACAAATAAAAATAGTCATTCAGTGCTTATTGACAAATAAAAAGATGAAGCAAATGATGTGAAGCCAACCCACCATCATGTTAAAGGGGGAAAAAAATCATGGTCAGCAAATTAGGACCCTGTAGATTCATCATCATCATTAATTTGATCAGTTTAAAATGTGCACCCTTTTTGCAAATACTTGCAATAGAGCACAGTCTTTAAAAAAAGAAAAAAGAGAAGGACCAAATTAAGAAAAATTAACAGCTGTATAAAATCGTGAGTAAAACTGAGCATGCACACGGAGACTCCCAGACTGATGTTCAGTCTCACTGATTTAGGCCTAGATTAGTTGATTAAATTTAGAGTAAGTGAAATAATTAAATTTCATATTCATATTAGCCTTGTTACTGCCAGATGCTATTTATATTTACAGATATGAAATCAATGAAAAAGTATTTAAAATGTCTGCTGCAGGCGAGATTCTTATTTTAGGCATTTCCTTCACTTTGAGAAAACGGCTGTAGCACAGCAGCATAATAATTTAAATACAGTAGAATATATCTTCCAAAAAATGTAGTTTCACGGGTTATCCTCACAATAAATGAGTTGTGTGACATTTTGATATAAATAGAACAGATAAGAATAGAAAAGGTAGTGACAGAAATGAGAGAGACGTGTATGGAGAAATCCCTTGCGAACATGCAGAAAAATTTTGGGTTGAGATCTGGTCAATGTGGAGGCAACTAGAAAACACTGAACTAATGATAATGTTTGTGGAACCAGCTCAAGGTGATGTGTGCTTTTTGGCATGGCGTGTTACCCTGCTGCTAGTAGCCATTAAAAGATGGGCAGGCTAGTCACAAAGGGATGCGAGAAAGTTGTAAGTTAGGGCATGAGTTTGTACAAAAAGTTTGTAAATAGCCATTGCAATATCCCCAACTCAGAGAAAATGTCTTCATGTGACATTAGTAATTTAATAGATAGCATTAGGATAAATGCATTACATTGCATTTTTTGTGCTTATAGTTCAGGAGCTAAATACAGATTAGCTGCATTAGCCTAGCAGTTGTTTGTATCGCAGTGCCTTCCTTTCCCTGATTGGTTTCACCATCAGAGAAATGCAGTGAACTTGGGCCTCAGTGCAGGTTTTAGAGCAGCCCGCGCACTGAACGTGTTCATCTGTGGTAAGAACACCTGCAGCCGCCTTCTGTGCAAGTCATGCATAATGACGCGGACAAACTCTGAACTGCCTTTCCATAATGTGATAGAAAACTAAGATGCCAGCACCTTTCAGGCTCAATTGAGCACGTGTAACAATGACCAGAAGATTGGGTGGCACGGTAGCGCAGTGGTTAGCACTGTTGCCTCACAGCAACTAGGTTGTGGGTTTGAATCTGGCCTGGTGTAGCCACTGTGTCAAATTAATTTAATACAAAGACTAGAAACCACTGTAGTGATGTCTATGTAATATAACACAGTTAAAGCGCTATAATGGGCTAGTGATCAGAAGATCTAAGATACGCTCCAGGAGGGAGTGGACAAAAGACTGAGATTTGCTTTCAGATGGTACCATATATTAGAAAAATAATAAATGACATACAATAAAGTGCAAGGTTTGTACAGTGAAGAGCTCAAAACATGTGCAGGGAAATAAGAATGGCCATTTAAGGAACATTAGTTCAATTGTCTAGTAATCAAATACGCACAATAAATCACATATAGGCATCTGGTAATCAAATGTGCACAATAAATGACATATAGGCATCTGGTAATCAAATATGCACAATAAATTACACATGCGCATCTAGTAATCAAATATGCACAATAAATTATACATGCTAGCAATCAAAATATACATGCGCATCTAGCAATCAAATATGCACAATAAATTACACATGCGCATCTAGCAATCAAATATGCACACCAAATTACACATGCGCATCTAGTAATCAAATATGCACAATAAATTACATATGCGCATCTAGTAATCAAATATGCACAATAAATTACATATGCGCATCTAGTAATCACAATATGCACAATAAATTACATATGCGCATCTAGTAATCACAATATGCACAATAAATTACCCATGCGCATCTAGAAATCAATGTGCGCAATATATGACATATGCACAGTACATGAACCCCAAAAGGGAAGTACATCAAAAGTCAACCAGTTCGAGTTCTACAAACCCTGGGTTTCAATAAAAACACAAATCACGACCACAGCGACCCACCCACAATTCATGAAAAACCCGCATCTGAATTTGAGATGGAGTCCATTTAGAGGGGAAAAAAACTTATTGAAAGGAATGTATGGTTTAGCAACAGGCAATGGGCAATGGGCAAAGCAAGTGGGGAGAGTGTTCGTTATGGGCTACAGAGAGCCCCCTACCAGCCCGGCATGAGGGGTGCGACTCTTCGGCAATCTTGCCATTCTGTAGGCTCTAGGCCTGCTCCGTTAGCTCGCCATCATCATCATCAAGAGAACCTGGCCTGGAGAACAGGCCCACAGTTCTCATAAATCACGATGTACATCAATAAAAAAAAATCCAGTGCGCACACAATTCACACATAACACTAGTTGCACTATAGTAAATTTCAAAATATTCATAATTTAGCATTATCGTATTGATCATAAGCCACAAATAACATTTACAATATTATTTAACAAGCATGATCAACATAAATAAATAACATCAAGGTCATCTGACTTAAGTGCTTAAGCTCTCAGCACAAATGCTTTAAAAACCATTACACCAGTAACAAAAGATCATTCACAAAATTAGTTCATTGAACTCATTCATAGAAGGACACTTGGCTTTCCATTTTAGAGAAGCAGGCATGTAAATACAGCGCTAACCACGTCCATTAGGATGAATGGCGTCACTAAGCTAACACTAACAGCTACAAACAATTACTCACCAGTCCACGTATACGCTATAAACACTCGTTCCGTCACATTCCGGGCACGGCAAAGGGCTCCTACAAGTTAATGCATATACATCGTTTAACGTCGATCAAAATTCAAGCAGAAAAAGCGGCGAAAATAGTTTAAACCGACCTGTAGCTTGTCTCTCTTGCAGCTTCCCCACTGCTATCACGAGACTAAACTACGGCAGCTTAATAATTGCACGCAATTGGCCACGCCGACCCACGCGACCCCATAACGCCACCAGCGAAATAAAGGATGATTGGGCAACTAGCCCAGGTGACCATCCCACGGGATAAGAGGAAAAAATACCGCAAGATTTGAACTTTTAAAATGGAATTTATTACCTGGTTACACTGGGGTCTTTGTGTGGTGTTTGCATGGGTTTCCACTGGTTGCTCTAGTTTCCCCCATCCAGAAAAAACATGCTCTTTAGGAACATTCCTACCAGTTACCCCTGACCAAGGAACTGGCTTTAGAACTGGAGTTGGTCCCCGGGCGCTGCTCTCTGGCTGCTCACTGCTCCTAACTACAGGATGAGAAAAAAGCAGAGGATTGGTTATTTCTAATGAAATACGTGCAACAATCATAGACCATGTCCTTGTGCATGGATTGACCATGAGGGAAGCTGGCATGAGTGTGCAACCCAACCTCAGCCGATTTACGGAGATTCAAAGAGACAAACAGGTGCAGTAGGCCTGCTGTTACATACTGTATTTTGACATCAAAAGTTTACTGTACATATAGTAAATTACAGCAATACTTTATACTGCTCTGTGAGCAAAGTTCATGACTGAACACTTCTTATAACAACACATCCTCATTTTCCAGAATTGAAAGCCAGCCTCATTCAGGGGGAAGAAAACAAATCTTCTCTCAGCAACAAGAGACACTCATAGTGAACATGGTCCTTCAGAACAACATCATACGTCTCCGTGAAATTTGCCAGAAAGTAACTGAAGATAATGTAAATTTTGAAGGTATCAACAATGTATTTCAACTATAGATTGTGTCCTCCAATGCAACAGAGTATGCATGAAAACAGTCTACAGAGTACCTTTTGAGCGGAACTCAGAGAGGCTGAAGGAGCAGCGCTATCACTTTGTGCAAGTAAGTGCACATGCAGACACTTTTACTGTACTGTACTGCACTGCTTGATGTCTATGTCATAATATGTGTACACTTCAGTATTACACATACCTGTAGCATTTGCAAATCTCATTGTCATGCAATGTATTTCCACAGAGAATGTTTGAACTAGAAGCCAGGAATAGGCCACATGAGTTCATCTACCTTGATAAGGCAGGCTTCAACCTCACAAGGAGAAGAAGAAGAGGAAGAAACAAAATTGGTCACTGAGCCATTGTTGAGGTTCCTGGACAGCATGGGGGAGATGTCACAATATGTGCAGCTATGAGCAACTTTGGTGTGGTCCATCCCCATGTGACCATGGGAACTTACAACACTCAGCACCTTTTGACATTTCTTGCAGGTCTGCAGAACAACTTGTTTGAGCGTGAGCACACTGAGAATACTGTTTATGTCATTATTTGGGATAATGTCAGTTTTCATCGTGCAGTGTAAATTCGGGAGTGCTTCAACATCATTGAGCAATTTCTCAATGTTTTCCTCCCACCGTACTCTCCCTTTCTGATCCCCATAGAGGAGTTTTTCTCCTCTTGGAGATGGAAAGTATATGACCGCCAACCCTACACAAGAGTAGATCTTGTAGGGGCCATGGAATTGGCCAGTGGGGGGACATAGGTGAGGAGCTGTGTCAGGGCTGGATACGTCACTCCAGGAGGTTCTTTGCCCATTGTTTGGAAAAGGAAAATATAGCATGTGATGTTGATGAGGTGCTGTGGCCTAATCTAGTCCAAAGGCATGATGACACCTAATGTTTACAGTCCTTTGACCGGTCTCTTTCACAGCAGTGTGTTCATGAAATACAGTGTATATGCTTTTGGTACTACATACAGTAAACATAGATATTCCGTTTTTTTTTTCCCCAGTACCTGACCAGATTGTGCAACACAGGCACTTTATTCCACTGTATGTAAATATCAATTCTGAGTATTGCTTTGTTCTTTACATACTGTATTGTAGTGCATTCACGTATGGTGCTGTACTGTAATGAATACAGTAAACTATGCAGTCATGTGCAACTGTGTATTGTGCCCTCCATTTTTTGATGAAGTGTTCACGATAAAGATTTGCCATTTTATCTGAACTCTGAACTAGTTTCATGGAACAACATACAATATGTATTCTTCTCTTTCATCAAAATGCACCAATGGAAAAAAGTATGCTTTTTGCAGTTTCAAAGCAAAGATTAGTTGTTTTAGCTGAAATCCAAACCTCTAAGATAGAATATTCTTGGTCATCAATAGACATTGATGGAAAAAAAAATTTTTTTTTTTTCCTATTCAAAATGCATTTACTTTACGTACTCTGGGAACTACAGGATTTGATTGCAGTATTATCGATTTCCTGGTGTACTGTATACTGATTGCTCAACAAGTGTGTTCATTTTGACTGATTGAGATAGATTTTGATGACAGTGTTTAGTTTTGAGCATAGTTAAAACTGTTTTTAGGCAATAGTTGGATTTTGCAAGAAGAGTGAGCAGTTTTGGGAATGCCGTTGGAGAATAGAATTTTGTGTTCAGGATTTTGAGAAAATGATGGGAGCTTCCAGAAATTTAGTTTTAACAATTCAGAGAAACTGCAACTTTATATAACTTTCATATTAATTACAGTGAGGTCCATAATAATTTGGTGGGTGGAAATGTCACTCGATGCAGATGTGATACTGAAATCAAAGCCCTCAGTGTGTGCTTTAATGTGAAAGCACATATTTACATCCACGCAGAGTAATCCCTACCTTTACCAGCATCTTAAATTTGTGTACTTGTCTAAATACATAAGGACTTCACTTTAGATGCATGCAAATACAATTTACAAGTTTTGGTTGGCGGAAATGGCTATTTCTTTCCAAAGCTGTTGTTTCGGGATGGTTTGTAAGGAAAAATCAATTTTAAAATTCTGGGATTGACAATGTGGTTGGAACAAAAACCAGTATAGTCAGGGGATCTCCAGGACTGATGTAACAAACTCTCCCAGCTTATATTTTCTGTATAGTTCAACTAACCCTGAAAACATGTCTTGACCATGAAATGCCAAACTAGATTGGTAGGGCTTTGATTTTCTGAATTTGAAAAGAGAGTGAAAAATCTATTTGCGAGAATCTTTAAAGGAAAATTTTGATCCGGTTGGGAAAATAATTTTTTTTTTGACCCCGCAATTTCCACATTTTCCTGTGAAGAAATATTGATATATTTAGTGAATTAATATTTCATGGGCACCTGCACACTCTTGGCCATGATGTTCAGCTGATGCATAATAGATGGCCCCACTCCAGGAAAATGACCTGCTTACAAGCCTGTCAGGCCTCTGCAGAATAAAGTAGGATGACATCTGTCTCACTAATAACCTCTAACTCTCAGACGGTTTTGCTTCTGCCACTGCTGGGATGATGAAATCCCTGTTATTATATTACTGAGGTTACTGAAGATTCAGTTGCCAGTGAACTGTGACCCTGTCAGGGAGGAGGCTATTAACCCCTTTGCGCAGAAGCCAAATCTGGCTATTTATGTGTTACCTTATTTGAAGCTTTATAATTCAAGATTGCAGCTTCACAGAGAGGAAAGCAATGGCTCAACTGAGTCAAGACACTTGAAGTGCTTAGAATTATATTTTATTTCAGTTTATTTTCATGATTTTGAGAAGGGCTAAAAGTAGAGAAAAAGGGCTGCAAACATAAAAAATCTTCATGAAAATTCAGCATTGAAGTTAATAATACTGAGAACAGAAAAAATAGCTGGGGGTGAAAACAATACATTTCTGGGATCATAAACTCCTTGACCACAAGTATAATTCCTCTGAACATTGAATTCTGAATTACCAACTCTCTAGGGGCCAAATAAGACACCTCTCCAGGTGGCTCCCCAAACTCGAAGATCACTGGAAATGGCGCACTGTCAAATCATAAAATAATCGTACATTTATTACAATCAACTTTTGAGGCATGAAATTCAATATGAATTAATGATTTTTTTGGTTGAATTTAACATAAGTTTATCAATATAGGAGCAGTTGGATATCAGTGGTCACCAGTAACCTCTCCAAATACAAAACATACCTTTTCTCTGTGATAAAGTTTAGAATTTAGCTAGCAGTTCCCACTTCTGAGCTTGCAACCTTATATAAACACTTTCCACACCTTTTCAGGAACAAGTATAACTCACCAACTCAGTAATATCTGAAATATACTTTACATTTTAACAGAACAGACATTCCACTACCAGGAAAAAAACAAAAATGCCCCAACAAACAGTAGCTATTATGAAAAAAGACTAACGGTTACCCTTACTAACCAAAGAGACAAACAAGCTCTGTGATCATCATGGCTATGGTAAACCGAGAATAAAAAACAGCTAACCAGGTACCCATAGTTTAAAAAATATATAAAATTGCACTTACCCAATGTGAACAAAAACTTTCTTCATTTAATCTCACAAATGTATCAGGTAGAAGGAACCCTCTAGTCCTGTTTCATTCGGAATAATTCCCATTGACCATATCCGTACCTCATTTAAATCCCAAAAATATAACTGAGCACTTCAGGCCGGTTTTTGGAGTCCTTTTTTCTTTGAAATCGCGTCATTTTCAGCTGTGCAATCGTGCGCAATATAAAGACAATACAACCTACCTTGTTCTTATGCATATGTTTGTATACTATGTTTGCTGAATTATATGGACAATGGATCATGGCCTAAATATAACAAACAAATTATAAAAACTGGATGTATGACGGCCAAAAGACTCATTGCCACTAACTGGAAGGACGCTGACCACCTGGAAATAGGAAGATGGCTTCAAACTTTCCTAGAGACAGTTTCTATGGAGGGAGCTGCCTCAAATCTCTTGGAAATGTGTAATGAGGAACAGCTCTTATGGTGAGAAATAATTAATATGATATGTAGGTTACCCTCTTTCCAGAGGATCCTGAAAGATTCTCAAGCCTCTGGTTGAGTTTGAGTTCTAACAGACTGTTCATGCTTGGTCTGCAATCGTTTTCAAACTGTATCTCCCCTCCCACTGAACTATTGAGAAAATAGAATCTCTGTACATCCTCACTATGTGTTTTTTGTTTTTTTTCTTTAGTTACTATATATGTATCACATAATTTCTTGTGTTTTGTATGTGTTTGTTTTGTTTGTTTAGTTTTTGCTGTTTTGGCTTTTTCTCCCCCCCTTTTTTGTTTGTTTGTTTTTGTTTTTCACTTTATATGAATTGAAAAATGTATTGGCATATATGCTCTAATTTGACTGTGTCTTATCTTTGATTTTGTGGCTGCCAATAAAAAAAAAAAAAGTTTGTATTCTATTCAGTTACTGTGGAAAGTTTAAACTCTCAGGTATTGGATAAGAAATGAGTCAATCAATACATCATCACTGGGAAGATTTACGTAGGCATGAACTATAACTGTGCAGTTACGCAGATGAGCCCAGGTAAATAATTGAGTGATTGGCTATCAACATGAGTACATTCTAGGATGTAAGGGAGCTCTGAATTCGTCGATGGAGGGATCTGTGCGTAAATCCACGGTAGGGAACTACGCGTGTTTGTGATGTTTATAATTGATAGTAGAATGACTCAGTATCAAAACCATGTTGAATTTTTGCTTCAGAAAACCAATTTTTCTTTACTACTAATTGGGGTACCATTGGGTAACTATAACTGAAGTGGTATCTACAGTGGACAACGATTTTTTTCTGTAGCAAAAGGTCATTTTTTGAATTGCTGGATAGATACTATGGGCTAGTATGTTGCTTGGTTTGCACATCAGGCTTGGCTGAGGAGTTTAACTCATGCAACTCCTGAAGAACAGGGATGAGAGTGAACTAGTCCATACTCTAAACCCTGTTCGAGCTCGCCTTGCTAGTGAATATTCTATAACTGATCCGGTGGAGCCATCTAGTGATAGAATATTGTAACCGCTTGCATAAATTTGCAGCTCCATGTCCACGGGCAGACACATCTGCAGAAAGGGGTTAAACAAATTAAAACCCATGTGCTCACTGGCCTGTTTTCACAGACCCAGATTAATCTTAATCCCGAATCCTTAAGATCAAATGCTCAATCAATGACTTTCAACTCGCCTATTATATACAGGGGAAGTGGCTACAGTGAGGTTTGCAAATGTTTGGATGGTGACACAATTTTAAGGGGACACAGTTACTACACAGTTCACTTGCTGTGAGGTAACCCCACAGATCAGAGCTCACAGAGGGTGTTTATATTGATACCATTTAAGTGAGTGAGAATCATGCAGCATTATAGCCATTTACATTTGCCACTGTCCAAATACTTACAGCTGCTTCAGTATATGAAGATGAGCCTGTTCTAGAACTCATCATGTGACATGAGTATTATGCAAAAGATGGATTGATGGCTTGTGTGTGTGGGTGTGTCTGTTTTTTTTTCTTTTCTGTAGCATCTCTGATCTGAATCTGGAATATCATATTGGTAAATTATGCTTACACAAGCACATTCGTATTTAATTCATGCTACCATCTTACAGACCACAGTTTGCAGATCCCCACTGAAACGTGCCTGTCAGCCGTCACTGTTTTACACTCCCAGCTTAAAATTTTGCAAACTTAGAACGAGGGTGGAGAAAACGCAGACATACTTGCTTGGAACTTTACTGACAGGCACCCGGCTGCCCAGCAGGAAGCGCTTGAACAACAAACAATGCAAACCCTAACCAACTGCATCCCCTCCGTGTCCCTCAGCAGTGCAAAGCCAATTATGTGCTGCTCTCAAAAGGCTGCCGAACACAGTCAGTGCTGGACGGCTGGACCACAAACCTGAGCCCTGATGATTACCACAGCACTGCAATCAAGCGCCTTTTCAGAGAGAGCCAAAACTGGCAGTCGGTGTGTGTTTTATGTACAGAGTACAGAACAAATTTCCGTAGCATCAACCCACTGGAAACCTAATTTTGAGTGACATCATTACTCATTTTTGTCAGTGGTTCCTTTGGCCTTCCAAGTAGAAGTGATTGGTATTACTTTATGGTGACATTAATTCACTGCACTCTCCACTCAACTTTTTGTCTTAGCAGTTGCTCTGTGATTATTAGCGCCTAGTCTCTGTGTAGGTTACCCTGAAGAACTGGAGGCTATTTTTCATGGGCTGTTTTCTCCAGTGAAAGAGGACACTATCTCCTTTCACACCATTTTCTCTCATAAAACAGCTTGGTGAATTATTAAAAAATAATTGACTGATTATTATGAATTATTAATTCAAAAATTATTTCGGGAAGGAAATAAGAAAGTGATACATGTCACAGTTGGTCCAGCTCGTCTCTCTGTTCCAGCTCTATTCCTCGGGTCTGCTCTAGTCCAGGTCCCTGCTCCAGCTCTGTAGTAAGATCCGGTCCAGTCTTCCTCCCCAGTATTTCAGTTATCCCTGTCTAGTAAATAGTTGCCAGCCCTGTCTAGTTTATGCAGTTGCATACCTGTGGCCAAAATCTTATGTTTGTATTTAAGCCCAGAGTTGGCCTACTTTCTTTGTTTGTGATTGCTTGTGCAGCAAGATATGTCACAAGTTGAGATGCTCCGTTTTTGTCGTCAGTAATTTATTTGAGTAGAAGGTGTGAGTTGTGCTGGACTGGCTAAAACTCAAAAACATGAAAGAACTTCAGAGATTCCTTGGCTTTGCCAATTTTTATTGTTGCTTATATTTTTTATGTCGCATATATTTTTCTGATTAGCTCTTGAGAGAATATATCACTTATCAGCTAATTGGCTTAGGTTTTTTTTTTCTTAAATTATCTGCGTGCAATATTATGGAAAATTAATGCAGTTGTTTTCTCAGGGAACATTGTACCCACAGTCTGTTTTCGCTTCATCTCGGGAGAAGGGCGATCAGGGGACATTCTATGAAAGCAAGATGGAGTTGAAAACAAACATGATATAAAAAGGCGCACAGAGGCTTGTAAAATAAATGCATTTCTCCCTTGTTCTATTCCTGTGGCACAAAAGGGAATTAAATAACTTTTGAGAACGCACAGAAGATATGCTGCATTGTGTTTGTGTGTGTGTCTGCGCTTATACTTAAGTGCTTGTGAGAACCAAAAGAGTTCTAACTATTCAAAAATCTGCATTGGCCTAGCGTTTTATTTAGGTTAAAATCAGGGTCACTTTGTAGGATTTGTGGGTAATAGATAAGATGAGGGTTTGGGAAGAGGTTAGAATTAGGGTTTGGGAGTAGTGGAATAGTAGTTTGACAAAATACCTTTTTGGTCCTCACAATTATAAAAATACCTGTGTGTGCACGTGTGTAATGTTTGTTGGTGTGTGTGTGTGTGTGTGTGTGGAATAGTGTATGTTTGCCTCACAATTATAAAAATACCTGTGTGTGCACGTGTGTAATGTTTGTTGGTGTGTATTTGTTCGTTTGCATGCATGTAACCAAAAAATGCACTGTAAACAAATAGTACAGGACAATACTCTCAAAAACATTACCACAGTTGTCTTATTTATTGTACAAAACCCAGCAATTTCTAGTCATGTGAGACTGCTTCAGTATATCGTAGTGAATGATTCTCGTGTTGGAATAAGCAATTGTTCGGAGTATTTTTGTCAACTTTTGGCCAGACAATGCAATTTGAAAAGAAGCTTGAAAAAGGCCCATTCCCATTATTTTGCACATTACTCTGCTTATTTGGCGATTAACATTTTTTTTTTTTTTTACCTTATTTAGCCACTGCGCATCTCTCTGATTGCTGTTTTTTGTCCTCTCCCATTACTGCCAAAGAACAGAATGGTGGAAAAGAGTATTAGGTTGCTGCATTGGCAACTCCTCAAATAGCAAGCTGTATTTTCATTTTACCTCCAATGAACAAACATGGCCACTTTGAATCATTATGTTGCACTTTTTTAGCATTGTGCTCTTTTCCTCAGGTATTCACGGCACATTGTAGGCAATGCGTATTCAAATGATTGATTCCATGAGCAATGGAACTTTTTTAGTTAACAACATGCTGAGGCCAGTGGCCGATGCAAGTAATTAGCTGGAGCTGGAATCAAATTGATGCTGTGGTGCCAATGAAATCTGCAAATCATGAATCAAATGGCACATTCTGAACACATTCATAGGAAATCCGAAAACGAGCCATAAGAGGAGAGATCCAACTGCGAAAATAATGTAACCTGGAGCAATAAATGTAGTACTACCAGATGTTCTGTTATTGTAACAGATGGCAGTTATTGGGTTTTGGGGCAGCATTGGATTGGTGATGCTGACTTGGTTGATGGTTCTACAGCCTATGTCCAATGACCACCATATGCCTGGGGTCAGTGCAGTTTAACATGAAGAACTTAAACTCACTCAAATTACGTGTCAGTAGTACATTAAAATATCCTTATCCACAAAGCCAGCTAGTCTGTGTATAACTATCATAGAAATCTCCATCTCTACTGCCAGACAGTTATTATGTTTTCATCAGAGGAGGAATCATAGATGGCTGTGCCAGTTAAGATGTGCACGCTGCAGGCCTTTATTAGCACTTGGTCTGTCATGCTTCATTTGTGCTTATGTGAGATTATCATTTACTCAACAAACCACACCTGGTACTTAATCTCTGTAATATTTTTTTTTTTTTTTAAAGATTATTTTTTTGGGAATTTTTCCTTCACTCGATAGTCGTACAGTGTAGAGATGGGAAAGCTGAGAAGAACGGGGAAGTTGCAGCAAATGACCCGAGCCGGACCCGAACCCAGGTCGCCAAGGAAGGACACAGCCTCCATGGTACGCTGACCGATGAGCCACCGGCGTAATATTTAGTAGTTATATGGCAAAATATAGTTTCTCACCGAATGGGACTAGTTAGTTAGCCGGTTAGCTGCCGGTGGGGCGATATACAATATCGCATTAGCCACTAACACCAGTAGCTTCTCTTAAATTAAGTGCCTTGCTGTGATGAGTCTCGTCTCTCATGAAGAATATTTACTGCGCCTCCAGTTGAGAGGTATATTTTAACATCTGTTGTGGTGAGCTGATGCATTAATATGGGCACGTGCATAAAAAAAAAAGATGTGAATAAGAAAATTGCAACCACAAGAAAAAGATTACAACAAGGAACAACACTGCAGGCAAATAAGGGATGAGTTCTTTGACCCTATCCAAATGACTGGACTGAAAAACCTGATGGTTTAAGCTAGGTAAACACTTTTCAATTAGTGAAGGGTTTTCTATGTGATTTCTATGTTCATTACCTGTAAAAAGGAAAGCTTTTTTCTTGTGTTTGAGGTTGGTTTGCTGCTGTGAGACCTTGTATTGTTTCATCTCCATTTTTTTTCCCTAGTCTGTTAGAGTTAAAGTGACTGTGCAACATAGTGACATGTTATCCCAAGTGATTTTGGGAGAAAAACATGGAGGCTGTTGTTCAGGGCACAGGGTTTGCACAGGAGAATCTGTATCCATTGGCTGTTGTAGCGAATAAACTGTGATGTAAAACAGAGGTTTAAAAGTGATGCTGCTCATATGGAGTGATGATCCAGGCCAGATGTCCCTGCGCTGATGCTCCCCAACAAGGTTTTAGGTGCAAGGTTTTTGGTGAGCTGTTTAAATTGTTGTGAAGTTAAAAGTGTCTTTTGTTACAGTAGTTACCATGATTTTTTTTCCCAATTCCACAGGTAATGAGGCTGCATTTAATGTTGCCATTCTAGCATGATGACTGTTGGATGGAGATAGAGATGGAATCATGCAAGAAGATGAGATGAAATTAGATGCTGTAGTAAGATCGATGTTAAGCATGGGGGAAAGAGTGAGCGATTCGGAACTAAGCATCTTTTAACAATTCTTAAGCTGCGCAACGACATAAGGGGCTGGTCAAGGGGAAGTAACGGACGGACACTGTTACTTAACAATGTACTTCATTTATGGTATGCAGCATGATGAATCTTTTTGTTTCAATTCAGTTAGTTGGCCTTGCTTAATAATTTCCCTAATCTGCTATAGTGTACGATATACATAATGTCCAAAATAAACTTGGTAACGGACGTACAAATGTTCACTTCCCCCTGACCAGGCCCATAAGTTAATGTAGCATATTTCCCAAGGCTTATCACGATGTGCACAGCTCAGTTGGGAAAAGGAGACATTTGTTGAATGTCGATATGTAGAGCACTTCAAAAATCAGTTGTTGGGAGCTTACTGACTTTGTCAGATAGCTAAACTGACGGTAAAGGCCTGATGGTAATGGCTTGTAAAGTCTCTTTCAAGCAAGTTTTTTTTTTTTTTTTACTTTGCGTGCAAATTGTTTCTTGACTTGCTAAATGTTTGATGGACTTTGTTTTGCGACCTTGAGCCCTGTGGTTCAATGGGGTGCACTGCAGTAGATCTTGTGTTCTGTCAGTCGGACTGATGTATCTAAGATGGCGATCTCTGTGGAAACAGAGGGGCAGGAGAAGGATGCATCCCACTGGCTGCTGAAATTCACCAATCAGATTCATCACAGGGACATGCATAAAAGAAGCTGTACTGATGCCATGAGTCTATCATGCAGGAAAAAGCCTAATTGAATTCTGCATGCTGTCAGCACAGGAGTATTGACGATGACATTAGATGTTGTTCTGAGATCAGAGATTTCTAAGTTGATTTGGAACACCTGGACAGATTTTGTTTTGATTATTGGTCTAGGCTATGGTTTGCTTGGAAGTGGATTAGCTTGATATCGCTCACAGTAATTGATCCAAAATAGAACATGTGCTGCATTTACTTTGCTAAATGAAAGGGCAGTACTGCTCAATTCTTGTAAAACAAAGCCATTTTTAATGTTTATTTCTGTTTTAGTGCATGTGTTCTCTGTTTCAAGTGCTTATATTCCAAGTGCCATCCTTGCACAGCCCAAGATGTATAGAATCCACAATGCAAAAACAAATGCCAGTTTTGAAGGATTAATCTTATGATGAGACCAAACATCTATTTTTCCTGGTAGAGATTTTTACTGGTTTGATGCAAATATTTGCTTAAGAAGTGGAATCTTTGTTTTATTTGGCTTTAAAATAATTTAAATAAATTTGGAAACCTCTCTAAATTTAGGAATAAAAAGCAAAAATCTGGTTTCTCCTGCATGTTTAAATGAAAATCTTTGTTCACTGCACTAGCTCAGGTTGAGAACAGCACCATCAAGTTCAGCTGCATAGCAACCACTGTAAGCAAATGGGTGCTTGCTTGCTCATTGAGCTCCTGATATTGGGCTTCCTGGCTCTTGTTTCTGTCAGTCCATTGTTATAGGATTACTTATCAGCTCTCACAGGAAAATCCCAGTGGACTTAAACCCATGCCAATTCTTGTGAACCAACATTTGAGACAAAGGTTCATTTATAAACCCGCAAAAGGGGATATTGATACCTAAAATGTAGCCAATTGTCCACATTCCTTCATGGGCATTTAACCGTACATGTTTCACCAAGGCTGTAGATGCGATTCCCAGGCATAGTGCTGCTAGTGCACTCCCAACATCCAGATGTATGGATTAATTGTCCAAACGTATTTAAGGAATGTAGGCAAAGTAATTTTGAATGGTATAATCTGCTCGGTGGTGTTACTTCTGTATCATTGTTTGCATGTGAATGACAATCTGTGAAAATGGAAAAAGACATCATGCCTACACACTTCCATGCCACAAAAAAAGTTTATTAAATAGGGGCACTGTTTTGATTCTACTCAGATCTTCGTTTGTCAACTTGTTTAAAATGGAAATCACTCCCATATTTATACATCATCAACCCCAATAGGCTGACAAAATCAAATACTCTAGGTGTGGTTAACCATCCAAAATGGCCAAAGTGATAAGCATCCATGAACAATACATTCAATCTAATGCATAAAAAAGTACATTAAGTACTCAGAGGAAAATGGAAATACAAACAAAAACTTTTCAATCATGTACGTATCTTATATAATAGCATACACATAGTGTCAGATCTTCAGCCCACATATAAAAACTTCAATAAAACTACATTTGGAAAATTCAACAAAAAAAGAACAAAAATAGAAGAAATCCTAAAATTCATAAATAGTCATTGTATCAAAGATATGCTTCCATAAGAGAGTGCGTAAGATTTAATCACAATTATATGGAAGACACACCTGCTGTAATTGTAAAATAGAATACTACATTTTCTATACTTTTTTGTACTCTACATACAAGTATATACAGATGCATTCACGTGAGGCTTGTAACACCTCTGTGTACTTTATGTTCGTCTTTTATATACAACATATTAGATTGAATATATTGTTCTCGGATGCTTACCACAATGGGCGTTTAAGATGGTTAAGTACACCTAATGTAATTGATTTTTTCAGCCTATTGGTGTGGATGATGTATAAATGTGGGTGTGGTTTTCATTTCATGTTGACCAGACGAGGATCTGAATAGGACTGAAATGTCCTTATTAAAAAAAAAAAAAAAATTCCACTGTAAAAAAAAAATTAAGTGTCCAGGCTGCCTTAAAATTTCAAGTCAACTGAATTTAAGATTATAAATTGAATATTACCTCAACTTATCATCTCAAGTTCAATGAGCTTTTTTTTTTTTTTACAGTGTATGGCATGGAGAAAGTATACTAGCATTACTTCTTTTTCTGTTGATGCTTTTTACTGATGACCTAGCAGCTATACGCGCTGTGCACATAATTTTTTTCTGCTTACCTTCAATAACAATCTATGAGCCATAATTGTGGTGCAGTATCTACAGTAGGATATGCCCACATCTGCGTTGAAGGTTGCACACACAGTCCTTGCAGTGCAAAAATAAAACTGAAATTTTGTTTTGAGTAGAGACGACTGTAGTTTTTGCATTGGACAGCTGACATTGAATATCTTCAACCCAATTTTAGGGCCATGGGGATTGAGAAGCCGATAGCCCGTTGCCAGGCTCTCACTAGGGACTTTAAGCAAAGGCGGATTTTGCGACGGCTACGGCACCCGGAAATAAATCTCTTCTGACGCTGGTGCCGCAGCCTCAAAGCCATAGTAGGGACCTTAAGCAACAGGCTGACTTTTCACAACGGTACAGGCGACGTCACAACCGTCTGACAGCTATGGTTACGTATAAGAACAGCAGAGTGGCTGACTGTCTACAGCGGACCAGAACGCCTTTGGACAGATGAATGACGTACAAGATTTTTTTGAACGGACAGCAGCGCACAGCAATGGCTCAAAACGTCTTCTGATGAAACGTCGTCAGATGAAAGTGACATTTCTGCGGCATTTTAGATTTTCCGTCAGTATACGCACATCGATCCGTGGGAAATCAGTTGCAGTCAGCTGATTTAAGCACACATCTAATCAGAGTGTGAAGGAATGGTAAAGTGCATGGGCGTGTAATTTTATATATATATATATATATATATATATATATATATATATATATATATATATATATATAGCATATGTGTGCTATATGCACAAGAGTGTAAAGACACTAATGTACATTGGAGTAAATATAGATATGTATAGGGTATACAGAGAAATTGTACACCGTATGCAATGCAAGGATGAGGGGAGAATATAGCCTAAAGCAGAAGATAGTTCACTATGGTTTTATACAGTGAAATATACACAGTATAGGTACGTGACAATAGGCGCCAGGCTGGCCGTCTGTTTACGTCAGATACCTAAAATTCCGGGTTGATTGCAGTGCAGTGCTCACTGAAAATCGCGGTCTTTTTCAGCGTGTTTTGGTGTCCTGGATGCGCGGTTGAAATTGTGCACTTATACTGATGTTATAGTTCACATTCCCCACATTAGCCTTGTTTTTTGAATTTTCTCGATCGGCTTTATAGAAGTACCGTAATTTTCAGGAATGGTTCGCTGAAACGTGTAATGTATAGTGTGTCACTATCAATTGTAGAACACATTTCATCTCAGAAATCCAATTAAAACCTTTTAATGCAATCACCTGAACCACGCGTTGTCGCGACTATGTGAGATTGGCTCTTCCCCCGTAGTAGATCAGCCTGCTACGGCAAGGCACTGCCGGCACACCGGCTTAAGTCTCGATCAGCGGAGCGGAGATATATTTCTGGGTGTCGTAGCCGTCTCAAAATCCGCCGTTGCTTAAAGTCCCTACTCTCTCTCTCACCGAGGCCTTTGATTTTCAGTTCAGATCTTTAGAAAATAAATTTTAATATGGGAAATTCACCAAAAAGTACTTTGTGGGCCATCACAGGGAACATTTCTTCAATCAAAATTTTATCTTTCTCCATATTATGCATTCTGTACCTTTACTTCGCTTCTAAAATCTGCTCACATGGCCTTAGCTGTGACTAAAAATGTCAAAGCATATGCTAATGGACATCTTATTACACCATTTTTTCACTACTTTTTGTGAGTGCTGTGGAGCACTGAGATTGTTTTTGGTTTTTGTCTTGCGTTTGTATATTGAAGCAAAGCTGGTGATCAACAGCAAGTTTGATTGCACTCAGAGACTCATACTCTATGACAGCTATTAAAATATCTGCTTCCTTCTGTTCACTTCATTAACAAATCACTGCATTGTATTTACTCTATGATTTGCTGGTATTTTCAGATACATAAAAAAATCCATTTCAAAAGTTCAGCGATTGCGGCTTTTGATTGTAGCAGTGCGCCATGTGCTTTGACTGAATCAACAAGAAACAGAGAATTTGTATAAATGAGTGACATAACTCCAACATATCCACAGCTGTACCATACCTCATTCTACAGAAATGACGTGAACTAATTTCCATACAATAGGCTGACTGAAATGTGACCTTGCAGCAGTAAAAAAAACTTAACTGCCATCTCAACAGAAGTTCACACCGTGCTTCTCTGGAAATTGCATTGGTGACCTTGAAATGACTTCTCTGGCTTGAAACACAAGACCTTGAATGTTGAAAAGAAAAACTGAATTATTCAATTTAAATCCTGAGAAGTTGACATTTGCTTGCATTTTTTTGTATGTGAGCTCAAATTAACTATATTATGTGGATTACTAAAAATGTCAAGGGCCACTTTTATTCAGACATTAATACGTTTCTAAAAACTCAATTACTGGTGGATCTGGCAGGCAACTCGTAATCCTTTAGACTTGGGCTCTCAGGGAAGATTTGAAGGGGAACAGCAAATGTTTGGCTCTTTACATAACTCTATAAAAACACTCAGTGCTGCATTAAATCTGAGGACAAGATGTCTTATGGTTTATTTTACTATTGCTGTTTTACTACCACAGCCACTTGAACATGGGCACACACTCACATACACAGGCACTTAAGATGAAAACCTCCAAAAATAATTGGAACAGTAGACAGACATTTGCTATTTTGCTGCATACCCAAGGATTTGGTATGGACCGGAGATCAAAAGATGAGTATAAGACAAAAGGACAGACATTCAGTTTGCATTTCATGGTTATATTTTGCCTTTTTTTTTAGCTTACCGGCCCTATGGGCTGATAAGCTATTGTCAAGGTTTGGTTTCCATTGTCCGTCATCCAGAACATTTTTTATCTTTTTTTTGGCCTGATAAATTTTACTGTAAATTTGTCATCACATACTACAAGACCATATTTCCAGATGTTTTATTCAGATTGTTGATTGAATTGTTTTTGTCCATTTTATGGGCTCTTAAAATTTTGGCCCCAATATTAAAAGATAGGACTTAAAAATAGAAATGTCAAAAAAATTACTTCTCAAAAAATCTTGGATAACTTTTTTCTAAATCTGGCAATCAACCTACAGAGAATACTGAAAATGGCCTGTGGAAGCCAAATGGTTGCAGACAAAGTTTGTATTATCGACATATATGAACTCATATATGACCTTTATTTTTGCTGTGTTAAAGTTGAGCTCAGATGACCTTGAAAGGTCAAACCTGAGGTCAAGCAAAATGTTACAATTTCAAAGGCTTCCAGGCTTGAAAATATTGAAGATAGAGAAAATACATATATAGGAATTCATATATGAATTTTCATTTGGTGACCTTGAACCTGACCTTTGGTGACCTTCAATGGTGTTAATTGCATTATTAGCAGTGGTAAATGCAGCACAGAGTTTGGGAATTTGCAAGAATGAAAATGAAGAAATATTAATATTTATGAATAAGCATAATATTAGTATTTCTGTGTAAGTTTTAATGTTAAAAAGTAAATAAATAAATAAACTGTAGCCTTAAGTAATGACACCGACAAGTTGGTTGGCCACATACATGAGACTGATGACAGAACATTGAAACAAAACCTGACCTTTATTTTTCACATAGTCTACTATGTAAGCGACCAGCCTTTTCCCAGTTCCTCCTCAAACTCAAAGAGAATGGCTACAAGTTCAGGGTATTGGGAGTATTTTCTGGCCTCATTTTCCGTTGGCCTCATTGAGGTCACTAACCATGTTTAGGGTTACGGGGGGTTTGTGCTAGAGTGCCACAGTTGGCTGCACTTTCTACCCGTCATGGTGGATGTTGAGGGAGTCGTCTTGTTACACAGTGACCTTTGGTTTTGAGGTCATGTGTGGTGAGGGTGGTATGAGTCAGAGGGTTGTTCTTAGGATCAGAGGATAATTACTTGAGATAACTTGTCTGATTTGCTGATTGAAAGGCACACACATTCACCTTTGTCGCATGTGAGCGCCTGGAGTGATCCGGGATTTCAGGCTGATATTCCTACACCCTCCTGCTGCCTACAAAAGACATCTTTCTCTCTCAGAGACAGATTGAAGAAAAGTTATCCCTTCACCTCTTTCTTTGGCTCACCTCCATCCCGTAACTCATACGGCCATGACAATTCTTTTGCCATAAACCTGTATTATTTTTGTGTGCTTGTATGCTCCTCTTCTCCTGTCGTTGGGGGGGGGTGGAGTGGAGTGGAGGGGGTGTCTCCAGATCATGGCTCATGGCTCATGGCTCACCATTTCCACTGTCATAACATATAGCGTAAATAATGATTCCAGTAGCCCTCATCCTAAAATGAAGACCTACCCTTGATTGGTTGAGTTAGTCACTATGTAGCTCACAGCAGTTGTGCTCCACTACAGAGGCCTATCCTGACCGCGAAAGTCAAGACTTAATCCTGACGTGTCTGTTTGTTTGTTTGTGTCTGTCTGTTTTTCCAGTGAGGTTAGGCGAAACAAACAAAATGCGTTAATCTACTTTGTGAGTGTGTAACTGACTGAATTATATTCATGCAAAGTAAATTTTTTGTTTGCGTCTAGTTTCTACTGTATTATATCTGGTCAGCAGGCCAAGGCTGAGGAATCAAAAATTTTGATATTTGCAGAACTCTGCCTTTCAGATTCATCGCAAAATCAAAGGGGAAACAATGGACTAGAGAGCATCACATAATTGAAAATGGCAACCTCTGAGCTGGATGAAGAAATGAAGGAGAAATAAAGGAGATTGTACAGTATAAACATGCCCTTTTTTAGCCATGTATTGAATTCCCTTGGATTATGTAAATGACAAACGTAAGTTGTATGGAATGGGGGAGGTCGTAGAATCTAGAAAAATGGCTACAATGCATGACCACAGAGGATAATATACATTGGTGGCTGTGATTTACATTTAGTCGCTATGAGTTGACGGTAGAAAGTATTGTACAAACACGACAACCTATTAAGTTTTGTCAGGTTTAAGCAGTCAATTTTTATTTTTATTTCTTTCAACATCCATTTTATTTTTCATTATATTCAGGATGTATTGCATGAAAATCAAATCACTGGTACTCCATGATAGGGGAGGAATAACAAAAAAGTAAAAAAACGTGATTCAGGAAGGAAAACTGTAAACGGCTGTGAAAAAGGCCTTGTATGCTTTAGTGCTGGGGTAAAGCTAGTGACGGACACTCATAGCAGAACCACAAATGGCATGGAAGATTTGTGGCCTTTATTACCTCTGCTAGGGAGGTTATGTTTTTACCTGTGTTTGTCTATTTACCTGTCTATTGCCAAGACAGCTCAAAAAGTTATGAATGGTTTGGCACGAAATTTGGTAGGATGGTAGACAGTAGTCCAAGGATGAGTTGATTCAATTTGAAAGTGATCTGGAACATATCATGGATTCTACATCCAGAAGAAGTTAAAATATACCTGAACAGAATGATTTTGCCTTTTGTTAGGAACAGATTTTCCTAAAATTTCAGCATCTACTGTGATGCACACTAGAATTGATTATAGTTGTTGGTGATCTGGATAATATTCTTATGGATCCAGAACCAATAATACTGACATGGCGGACGTATGCGCTCTTCCAAGTGGCCTTCGAGTTGTGAATGGAACTGGCAGCTTCATGTCATGTGTGAAATGATCCTTGCTTCTGCTGGTAAACAGCCCTTACTGTCCTCCTTAATATTGCAACTGCTGAACACAAATGAAGGTGAAATGCCATAATGAAATTAGCACTAACTTATCGATTTTCATGCGCCGTCATCTCACTGCTGTGACACGGGGGGGGGTGAGAGGAACGCTGTATCTGTTTACTTCTGAAATTATGCTAATAACAGCAGGATTTATAGGCTTCTGCCTTGTTTGGCATGCTGTAATTATCTTCCTACGAATAACTGGGTAACACAGTGATGAAAAAAGGAAGGGAGAGGGAGTGGTAGGCTGGCGAAGAATAAACAGAGTCTTTAGTTCTATGACTTCCCTTACAAAGATCGTGCTGATATCTTCCCACCAGTCAGCAGCCTCATTTCACAAACTTGCTCTCCCTGCCTTTATTGAGGAAAAATGATGAATGTTTTTCCAAGCAACAGGGACCTGTTGACAAAGCTGCCCACTTACGTACTTAAAGAGAGTGCCACCATGGAAAAGTGCTTCCATTGTTTTTGTTCCAATATGTGCATACAGTATTTGCTTGAACCTCGTGATGTGTTTTACGTGGGTCCATCCTTCACAGCCTCCAAACCATTTTGATAAAGAGCCTGCTGTTTAATGTGTCCGGATGTGTATAATGACCAATATGAATTGACCTCTGTCCCCCCAAATCAATCGGACAACCTGCCATCAGTCGGTCCATGCATCCAGAGAAGGGCTTTTGATCTCACTTAAGATGAAAGAAGCGTTCAATCCTTCAAACAAATATTTTTTCCCCTTTAGTTCTTGGATTAAAAAAAATAAACTGCCAATTCATTTCCAGAAAATATTTTTTTCTTCCGCTAAATGCTTTCATGTTCCTCTCCCTCTTGTGCTGCAGGAGGTAGAATGTTATTTTTCTTATCTCTGGCTGGTGAGCTAGATCTCTTTTACTAATTGTCGCCAGCAAGAGGCCAAGCCCTTGTAGAATCTCATTAGTGTCGACAGTGGTGTCCATCTCATTCTGAATCCCAATGCTTTTCAGTCGTCTCCCACCCACTCCCAGTTGTGAGCTGATTATTAACTAACCTCGCCAATCATGTGCAGTATCACAGCAGGGGCTTGACTGTGCTTTGTAGATAAGAAAGCATCTGTTTTTCCCTGCACTGTGCCGGGGAAAATAAAACACTTGGAAATGCTAATTACAATCCAGCACCAAGCCCACTGGCAGCGTAAAATCTAATATGATACTCTGCCCTGGGAGATTGTGCTTTGTTGGCAAAAGCAACTGCTTCAGTAGATTGATCTGTGGCATCGCAGCAAGTTAGCATCCATAATTGGCTGTCTTGACTGGGTAAGTGACTGGATTATGATGCAGTGTTCCTGTGGAACCATTCTGGCATGGTGTCAATTTACAGTCTCATCACCAAAGGTAAATTCACTACATCCTCATGGTGTCATTTTTGTAGGATTATCAGTTTAGCACGCATGCTTAGTAAATTTTACATTTGCTTTTTTGTTAAATGAGTCTTGTCAGAGGCTTAATTCCCCAGGCAGTGTCCAAAATACGAAAAAGAGAGGAGAACTAGATGTGAGAAATTCTGAGCAGACCATATATCAGCACAAAAAGCAAAGAGCATTGGAATCGGTTTACCCATCAGTCCCCCAGTAACTCACTCTTCTGGGCATGACCCAGCCTTTATCTAGACTAACCTCCTCCCAATGGACCATACCATTGTAGGCAATTATTTCAGATTTCCACTATCGCAAAGTAAACACTTGAAGCAACTTTCTTCAATAGTGTAACAGATACAAATGAGAAAAGCATCACAGATGATATCTCCTATAGGCCAAACTATCCTTAAACATCCTCGAGCCCAATGTACCCTCAGTGATAACGTTAGTGTTACGAGATTTTCGATGGCATGCCTTGAGCCTGTGACCCTCAAACACATAACTGCTTTCAAGCTGTTCCAAATGGAGACCACTTGCTGAATAATCACACACTTTATTTAATGAATAATCAAGACAAATTTGCAAACCTGTAATTATTAACTCCTTCAACCCCACAGCCCTGCACAGAGGGCTGACCAACATATTCCCTTCAACCCCAAATTCCTGTAGGGAAAATTCAAACAATCTGACTAATTGATTGGAACATATCAGGTTACATTTAATGGGATTCCAGAGATAACAGTAAGATACAATGTCCAGATAATGACCAGCCCTCTACAGAGGGCTGTGGGGTTGAAGGGTATAGTGATGCTAGAATATCTGGGGTTGAAAGAGTTAAGAAATTATTAAGAAACGACAGAGATCACCGATGGGCTACATTGTACTACATACATGTACTACATGGGCTACATGTACTTGATAGTGATATTGTAGGGATGAAAAAAAAATCAAATTATTAATTAATCCAATGCTTTCTCAGAATTCCATCTCCCAATTTAGCCATTTTTCCTGCAGTGCAACCTAATTTAATATTGCACTAAATCAAAATGTTTCCAGCGTTCAAAAGAATAGGGTACATTTGTGAGGCAGCACAGTCACCCACTCTTTGCCACGATATGATAATAATAATTTTATCAAATTACCAACGTGTCGACGAAAGAAGCATTGGTAATTGAATAATTTTGTAAATTGGTTATTAGTGCGCGGTCAAAGTTTGAAGCATGGCATGCATTTAAAATAATTTAAAATGCATGCCGTGCGTCGAACTTTCACGGTACCAAAATCATTGATGGGGGGTCTTTATGGTCCAGCCACTGGGTAAGTTGTAGGAAAGCAACAATGAGATTGTATGAATGGCAATTATCTAATTAATTATTTAGAATGGAAATCTAAACCTTATCTAGATACCATCTTCAGCAGCATTTACTACATAACATTCCAGTTCAAGATGGAATTTTGAGAAATTTCAGCGAATTGCTATCCATGCCATCTCATATTGTATCCTTCCTCTTTTACGCAAAGCTTTATGTCTTAACTTGTTTCTGCAGATGTAGAGGTCAGCTGACATGGAGCAACTCAATTGATGTGCTCTTTTACGCATTCTTAATACTATCACCTAGACATCGGATAGAACAAAATGCAAATTGGATATTGACGAGGAAGCGGTACCCGAGAACTATCCAGAATACGAACATGCTAACCAAGCCTGATCTGTAAACAGCCAAGCATATTTCTCATAACATCTATTCAGCAGCTGATACGAATTATCTTTCAAAATTATCATTTTCCGTTGTAATAATGAGCTTAGGCTACAATTGTCCAAAGGTATTTCAATTTAGTAGTGAAAAAAATGGAGCTTTGAGGTAAATTCTGATGGGTCAAGGAGTCAAGCTTGCTAAAGTAGAGGAGCCGCTTTTCCCACCGGAGAACCATCTGAGTGCACATGACTGTCATCTGACTTTGCCGTCACATGATTGCTTGACCGAAAATATGCTGGCTTACTTAAACTCTATCCTGAGAAGCTGCTCCTCAGCACGTTTGCTTAACAAGCTCGCATATGAAGTATTCCCCTGCTACAAGGTTCGTGGTTTTTGTTATTGCTGCAACTTCTTTAAACAATGTTTATTTTGGTTACCGCACTTCAGCAAAGTTCATGCGGCTCTTCATCTTTGATGTCAGTTGGCCTATGCTGCCACGCTAGAAATGCTTGGTTATGAAGGCTAGCCTGCACAAAAACGTACTTGTCCAAAAGTGTAGTTCATTTAGAAAACATTGCCTTTGCATTTGCGGAAGGAACTTTTTATTCATTGCTGTGTCATTTGTTAAACCGTAAATTTAAAGCAGCACATCTGGTTGCAGCACAAACGCTGGACCATTCATTCCAGTTCTCGCTTATCTCTGTGGCCAAAAAAAAATGCAATCTGCTCCACCTATTTCAATCGCCACTGTTCGAAAGCTAGTCTTTTCTGGGTGTCAAAAAAGCATTTGGATGCTTTAAAATTCAGTAAACATACTGCGTTTTTGTTCTAATCTGGAGCGTGGTGCTTAGACCTTGCAAACAAAAGTATGCTGGAGGGCAAATATTTCATGGAGTCTTGGCAGTGTTTGTAATCGCGGTGCAGTAAGCTGCTGTTATGTCTCATTTCGTGAAGTTACCAGAGCTGCTAGTTTTCCTTTATATACGAGATGCTCGCTAGTTTCTTTTGTATGGTCAGGATATATGATTAGGAAGCCTTTGTAAGCGCATCGTGAACGTTATCTCACCGCAGCACTGAATGAGCTCACGGCTTTCTCAGATCATGTTCATGCCTGATGCCTTACAGATCCAGCTGGACCCAGTATTTAGAGATGGCAATTTCAAACGACCTCTAGGACGGATGCTGCTTACTCAAGTGACTTACGTTCCAAACTGCTTTGCTTAGTTTGGTTGGTTAACGATAGTTGTCCCTGGGTTCACAAATACGTTCGCGTGGATTGACTGTGCATGTTTAATCCGTGTTTCACTCGAACAGGTTACTGAGGTCTCGAGGTCATTTTTGCCTTGTCTCTGTCCTGTTAATAGCAATTCGTGGGCAGCCAGTGTCTCAGCGCTGACGATGGTCATACAAGCTGAGTGTCTATCGAGCATGTCCTGCTGTTATGATTTGTCTTTGACTCAAATATTTAAATGAAAAATCCTAAATGTAATGTCTCGGTTGTGTTCATTTAAAGCGGTTGGTTCCTCATCCCTCATCAATGCTTCCGCAGCAGTATGTTTGGCGCAGGAAATGGTTTTTGTTAATTTTCAATAATTCCATTATTTGAATAACTATGCCTGAAAATAGATGAAGTGTTGTTCATATGATTGTTGTCTTACTGCTGTTCAGATGACTGGACCAAATCGTAATTGACACTCATGTTAAAATTACCGATATGCCGCTTGAATTCTACTTGTTTCCAATAGTCATGCCGCAACTACTTCCTTGTTAGTGTTATTCGTCTATCCCTAGCAAGTGCTGCCATTAGTAGCAGTGTCCAGTTAAAGGTAAACCTTTGCAAATTGCATTGCATTCACCTTGCAGAATAAAACCAACGGCAGATGTTAGCTACTGGAATGCTCAGCGGTTTAAAAAAAAAATCTGCTAAATGCAGTGGAATTATCAGGGCTCAGGGCAGCCATTTTGGTTGGCATTTGAATTTCCGCAATCAAGTAGGTCATACTCAACCTTGTTAGTAATTAACTAATATTGTATTTGCATTTCCTGTCCAAATCAGCAGGTTTCAGTATTACCTGAACATTGGCAGTAACATTCTTAGTATAATTGCACACACACTAGCACCCTAGTTTGATTAAAATTTTTATGACTGTTTCTTTCTTTTATTTTTTCTTGGTAAGTAAGCCTTGGAGTGCTTGCTAACATCAAGCTCGCATCCTCAAGCTGTTGCTTATTGCTCATGCTCAGCAATGCCATGGTGCTGCGATACGTTGCTGATGTTTTGCTAATTTTTTAGCCCAATGTCAGCAAACTAGCCCGCGCTTTATGGTCATCTGCTCATTTCATTCAAAATTGCTTTTGCCTGCTCAGTATGTCCTATAGCCTCTGACTGTGCCAGTTGCTGGGTTGACCCAAAAAGCCATGAATACAAGACCACATGGTCTCTGCCTCCAAAGGCTCACTATCATTAGTCTCTAGTCTTCGGGTTATGCCTGCATCATTGTAACCCTCAGACAAGTTGGGCAGCTACCACGGATTTATGCTTGTCTCCGCATCTGCGTCCATAGGCACTTGCTTGTGGACGCTGTACAGACTGGAGAAGCGGGCTTTTGGGGGCTACACCCATGTGGTTTCGAGCTTCCGGACCGGCTAGCTGGTTTTTGGGGGGATTCTAGCAGACTTTCTCAGCTTTCAGATTCAAGAATGCTCTTTACAGTTTCCAACATGGTATTTTTTTTCTGTATATCAACTTAATGAAGTGCACACTATTATCTCATGGTATATTCCCAGCACTGCTTCCACCTACTGTTCTCCACTAATTGCCTGGTTCTGTGTTCTCTCCATATCTGCGGCGGGGCCCTGTCCTGAGCATGCTGCTGCTGGTCTTCGCCATCATCGCCACCTGGTCTCTGCACAAGTGCTGTCCAGTCTCCACCATTGAAATATGGCATCCATCCAGCAAACTTCAAATCCTGGACTGCTTTCGATGGACTCTCTTTGTATTATGGCAACCATGAACTCATACCCTGGGCTGGTCAGAGGGGGATGGATCACCCCTCTTTAGCCTGGTTCCTCCCAAGGTTTCTTCCTATTTTTGTCCCACATAGGGAGTTTTTCCTTGCCAATGTTGCCGCTGGCTTGCTTTTGAGGGGCTTCAGGCCTGGGTCTTCTGTGAAGCATAGTGGCAATATTTTTCAAATGCGTAGTTCTGATGAAATGAGAGGTTTCTCTCGTATCGAGTTCCCTTGTTCATCACAGAGGCTGGGAAACCCATCACTCAGTCCTGGTTTACTGCTTGGCTCTGCCTCTTCCGTTAGTACTGTGGCCTCTCCCTCAGATCTACACTCCTCACTCATTCCGTATTGGAGCAGCAACAACCGCCGCTTCAATGGCCTCCATTACGACACTGAATGCCACGGGACATTGAACATCTTCAGCCAACAAAAGATACCTTCGCCCAGGGACTAAGGACATGATGGAAGCTCAAAAAATTTATCAAAATTGTGTAAATTGTTATCATGTTTTGCGAGTTAAATCACATCAATCTTGTACTTGCATCTGGTTCACATGTCGTTTAGAACACCTTATTATACACAGTCAAGGCACGAAGTATCACTCCTCAGCACCCATGCAAACTCACTCACCACGACATACACTTCGATTTATTTAAAAAAAGTACCAGCTTCAAAATGTATCTTCTCGTAATACTTATGAATCATTTAGTATATTTATATTGAATTGGCTTTGAGAGAAATTGTGCCAGCTGCCGGGCTATCACCACACATAATATACTTCACATAAAATATTTCTCTCGTATTTGGCTTCAAGAGAAAGTGTGTCAGCCGCCGGGCTGTCACTATACATATGAAAGTGTTATATACCGTTGGCTTATACCTGGTAGGGGTGGACGATATGACCTAAAATTTACATCACGGTATTTTTCCTTCATATTGCGATAACGGTATTATATCACGGTATTCCAACATGAAATGGGGTAGTCTTTTCAAAACATGATTCTAGCTCTGTTTGTTCTGTGTTGTAAGTGTACACATCCTACCAGGTGGAAAATGTCTACTAATGTGTTAGAAAAAGGCCTTGGCCACAATGTGCTTTTGGAAGAGTAGCTTACCCCATTTCAAGCTGAAAGTTAACTACACTGGTGAGCAAACTGGGTCTGAGGAATGAAGAATATTTACAGAAAAAATGCTTTTTTTGTATTTTATTTTTTCCCCCACTTATTTTTGTTCCACAATACAAACAAAATGGTTTCTTTCAGACTTTAAACACCAAACAACAACCATCTTTACCATCAGCCAGTGCCAGGGTCAACATTGCAAGGCTGTTAACTTTTTAACATGTTTATCAGGCCTTTTCTTGAAAAAATCTTTAGGTGCGCAAACATTTGTGCCCATAAACCTTAATTTTCAGCCTTAGGTGCGCGGTTTTTTTTATTTTTTTTGACGCCGCTCAAATTATATTTTAGGCACGTAAAAAGTTAAGGTGATATTGATGTGGAGCATAATTCATCTAAACTAATACAAGCGACATATCATCGTAATATCTTAATATGTAAAACTAACATGGGTTACACTTCTCATTTATCATACAGGCATGCAAATGTGCATTTTAATTGCAGCTCAGTATCTGCCCAGGCTACAGTTAAGATTATTGATAGTGATATAGGCTTATTTCAGTTGCTCACTTCGACATGGCCTTGGAACACGATGTTTTTGACAAAAATCAGGAGCTTGGCAGAATTTCATTTAAGCCGCTGATAATCTAAAAACTGGAATGAATACACAAGATTATAAGAGTTTCGCTTACCCACCTCAGCAACGACCACGTACCATTTGAAAACGGTACATCAGCCGACGTTGAATTCTCTCCACGTATACGCTTGTTTTATCTGCTTTATAGGTGAACATTAGGATTGAGCTGTTCTATGTCACCTACTAGTAATGCGAACCAATAATTATTTAGGCTATTTCATTGGAAACTGAATGAAAAGGTGCATCTCCACGACATCGCGAGCAGTGCAGTACTGCAGCTTGCAGGGTTGACAAACACATAGCACGGCAGTGTCTTCGAAAAAGGGAGCAAGATAACTGATCCTCTTGTCACCGAAGCCAGTCTGGCGAGCCTAAACCATGAGAAAACTAACCCAAAAAGCTTGCCTGTTTGCTTATTTCGTTTATTAGCGGAATGAGATTATACCGTATCAAACTTTACGCCGAAGAGCATTCACCAGGCACATAAGGCATTTTGGCACAATTTAATTGATAAAATGATGGCACTTTTAAGTGGCTGAGTTGGGTAAGTTTACTGTATGCTGTTTATGTTCCCTCAGCATTACAGTTTGCAAGTGGCGATTGAAGGCATAATGTGCGAATTTGCCTTCTCCTATTTATTTCCTCAGTCGGCTAAGCTCTTTGATTAGTCATATAGTTATTAATAACATACACGTAATATTGCTCGACACAGAGAGAACCTCTTCTGGTTTATTTGGTAGGCCTACTGCGGCTTCAAATGATGAGGAAAAGCCAAGTGTCCGTTGCGGTAGTCTGTTGGAATGGTCTGTAATGTAACAGTTTTCCATAAGCACAAATTAAAAACCCAACAAATAAATTGTTAACAATTAATAGCAGAAATTAAAACTCAATTCTTTATTTAATGTTATTTCCACTGTGTGTCTATTTGAGAGCCACTATCGGAGTGAAAGAGAATTTTCAACTGCATGATTGCTACAGCTAACAATAAAACGATACTGCGACTAGATGAACCAGGTCTATTAAAGAACACATAACTTACGAAGTGGAATGTTTTGCGGTAAGGACAAATTCAAGTTCAAAAATGTAGAACAATCGGAAAAAACAGCCAACTGTTGGTTGACCAAGATTTGTTTTAGAAGGGGACAGACCTAATAATTTATTAATCAAATCACAGCAAAACTGCAGTCAAGATGAGAATCAAGCCAATCTGGCTGCAAAATGAGCAGGAATTACTGAATGATTGCGCCAAGTTTCACCATCAAAAAAAAAAAACAAAAACAGCAACAACAATAAAAAAAAATTGGCAATGAAAACCCGCTCACGATGTATAAAAAGACGCTTATTTCCGTAACCCACTCCTTCCCGTCCTTTTTGATAATTTTCACGGGTTTTAGGCCCTTCATTTCCACATCAATGTCATAAAGGTGGAAAGCTGGGCGATATGCGCAACCTGCCTCTCCATTTTTACTGGTTGGGGCAACGCGCAATTCCATTGGTTGAATAAATCTCGCATGGCTGGGAATCCACCAATGAGAAATACTTACGGAATGTGCACACTGTTGATGGATACTTTATTTGCGCAGCTAAAATGCAATTTTAGGCACGCAAAGGCGCGTACGCGCAAATGCGCGCCTTTCATAAAAAGGCCTGGTAACAACGCTTTTACCGCGGTAATTACGGTATTGCAAAATCCATTTCGTGGCAACATATTATACCGATGACGGTGATGAAACCGGTTTACCGCCCACCTCTAATACCTGGCATGGTTCTGTTTGCGGGGTTATTTGCAGCTCCCTGCCTTCGGTCTCTTGCTTGGATGGGCAGGGATCTCTCAGAACAGTCATTCTGCCAAACTCAATGTATGCTTGTATGCCTGCATCCTTTCAATAAACATTCTCTTTTTGACAAAGTGGTCCTATCTGAAATCACCTTTCTGAAGCAAAAACCCAACATGGTATGGAAACTATGTCATTCTGCTATCCTTTACAGCTATTTAATAGGAAATAAGCACATTATCCTAGCATAGATTTATGCGTAGATGCATCCCTTGCAGCATTCAGTGATCAGTGATCCCAACTGACAGTCTCTCCCGGAAATATTAACTGACTAGTTGCAGTAGATAATGTGATGCGTAAACCCACAGCTGTAGTTCACGCCCACTTCACGCTTTCTCAGTAATTATCTGATGATTCACATGTGTTTTCTCCAAAAGAGGGGAGCATGGGTGCAAAAAATACTTAAGTCCAAAACTAATTTTCTTATTAACTTCATAATACAATAGTTTTTTTCCGCAAAAAAGGGTTTGCCAGCTCTCAATAGCCCCTGGAAAAAGTAATGGGCTCCATTGTATACTGCCATTTAAAAAAAATTATCTGCGACATATTTTGAAAACTTTCACCTGCAAAATTTCAAAAGTATTATGTTGTGACTTAAATACTTTTTGCACACAGGTCTTCAATTGGTTTGTGCCATTTTACTTCACGGACAGCTCAGGCAAGTGTGGCTGTTATTAGCTACACTGATTAGCATTCATGTTAGGGTAGCCTATTGCTTGCATTTTCCCATTGTATACCCTTTGTATACAGGATACATTTTCGGATATTTCTGTCAGAGAGTTATTTTGACACTCAGGCAAAAAGGACCAGATGCAAGCCAGGGAAAAAGGAGAATCGCTGTCTTTATTCAGGCAGGGTCAGAATAGGGAGATCACAGGGGACAAATCCAAACAGTAGGCAAAAATTCAAAAGTCAAAAAATGAGCAGAGATCAAAACCAGAAAATCAGATGGGCAGACAAAACCAAAGGGGCAGGCAAAAAATCGAAGTCAGGCAGAATGGTGTAGCAGAATCACTAATTACAAACAGGCGTACTGGGTGCTCAGCTCTGAATGAAAAATATCAACGTTCTGACAACGAACAGACTTCAGAGTGGGACTATATATACACAAGGAAGGTAACGAGCTAGGCGGGGCAACAGGTATGAGAGATAATCTAAACCTTAACTGAGAAGGGAAAATACAAGAGGTAATTAACCCTTTGATGCATAGAGTTCATACAAATGCCTTGGACCATTTGTTGGGATTTGGTGCAATATTTTCTGTGTGTGTGCAAGTGGGTGGTCTGTCTGTCCATTATTTTGGACATTATGCTTGTGGGATGCACACTGCCATCCAGTATTTTGGACATTATGCATATGGAGTGACAGAAATAATATGAAGATGAAGGAACCTGATCATTGACATGCATGATGATCTATCTGTATTCTGGACATTGCTTATTTGAGCTTTTTACTTGGCATGCATAATGTCCAATATTTTTGATAGAGCATAGACGCAGATGTATTCCAACAAATAGACATGCATTACATAGGTTATCTGTTTTCAATTTGTGCAATATAATGTATTTCCATCCCCCAACAGAAAAAGCCTGATCAAAACTTGAATTATATAAGACTATTTCTGACTTTCGTCAACTTACCTCTTACTTGTGGATGCAGCCATTGTGATTGTTCGTGGTACATCATGTGACTAATCAGAGAGGCACCTACTGAGGAAATTATTATCTGGAAATGTCCAGCAAAATGTACATTTTGTGTTTTCAGGGTACCTATGAGCCTAGAGAAAATACACCCCACTTAACTTATGTCCAAAATATTGGACAATGTGCAACAAAGGGTTAACAATAAAAAATGGCACACAATTACAAAGACTAGTTTCACAAGACATCCTTAAACAACAACAGCTCAATTCAAGGAGTACCTAAGTGACAAGAGATGGGAGAAACAGATTAATAGAAGAGATAGTTGCAAAGTAACTGCAGAAACTAGGACTGGGAGAGCAAAGGGGCGGAGCTACACATTAGTATGGAAAGCGGAGAGATCTGATCAGAAAAGTTAGCAGTTTGTGTTATAATATTACCCAAATGGTGCAAGTTAGTAAGGATTAGTCTATAAACACACAAAACATAGTGTGTTAGTGGAATTAGTACTTAATTAGTAATTAGTGTTGAAGGAAGCTAAACGAGAAGTGAAGGAAGTTCGTGAAACACCGGAAAACTCCTGAAATCACCCAAAATGTGACAGCTCGCAGACAGGGAAGGGAACTGGCATTAATGCACACATGACACAATACATGACAGGGGGGGACAAATGGTGCAAGCAACTGGCAATGGTAATAAAAATGACAAAATGTAAATGAACCTAATAAAAAAATAAGACTAACAGAAAATGTGAAAACCAAATCATAACAGTTATACTCGCTGCTCAGCTTGGAAAGTGTTTATACAGGATTACTGTGCGCTTATGTGCTTGGGGAAAACTTGCAGCTCAGCTGCATAGATCCAATGAAACTTTGTTTGACCCTCTGTGGAAAGAGGCCAGAAAGTAGTTTGGCCATTACAAAGATTCTAGGGCAAGAGCAAGAAAATATTCATGGTACTATAGAACATTAAGAAAAGTGTTCAAATACAGGGGAGTATGATTGCATATTGATGTGTATGTTATTGCTCTTGCATGCCATTTGTTCATATTTACAAATGTGCCATATGTGCAGGAGTGAAGATGCTGGGCCCACCACCTCTGCTGCTTATCAGCCCCGCAGAGCTGCTCCAGCTCCTCTGCCTTCCACCTATGCAGTTCAGCGGCCCTGCAGAGCTGCTCCAGTTGCTCCAACTCCCAGGCTACTAAATCTTGCAGAGGTACTCCTGTTGTTCCAGCTCCTGCACTATCTCTGCCCCGGCTACTAGGTCCTGCGGAGCTACTCCTGCTGCTCCAGCTCCTGCACCCTCTGCCCCAGCTAAACGACCCCACAGAGCCACCACTGAACAGAATGGTGAGGGGAAATGGTATGACCTCAGTGTTGAGGATGAGGAGCCTGCTCAGTTTCCCTTCTGTCCACAGAGGACCCCTGGAGTTCAGTTTGATGTCACAAAGGACTACAGCCCCTCAGAAATATTCCAGTTATTCTTCAGAAAGGCAGCTATTGCAGTTCTTTGTGACAGCAGTAACAAGAATGCACAGCACAAGCTACTCCAGGAAAAGTAGAAGCAGTGGAAGGATGTGGATCCAACTGTGACATGCTGCATTACCTGGCCATTACCTTGTACCACGGTCTAATGAGGCCCCATGTTGCTGGGGACCTGTGGAAGAGGGACCAGATTTATAGCTTGCCTTTTCCAACAAGTTTGATGCCAGGCTACTAGTATGAAGCCATCAGTGCCTGCCTTCAGGTGAGCAGTCCAGATCAAGATGTCCTAAATGACCAGCTGAGGGGCCAGCCAGGTAATGATGGCTTGATCCGGCTGAAGCCACTCCCGGACCAGATCCTCACCGTGTGCAGGGCTTTTTATCATCCACATCAGAGCCTTGCCATCGATGAGCGAATGGTAGCCACAAAAGCACAGCACAGGATGAAGCAGTTCATAAACGATAAGCTAACCAAGTGAGGCTTCAAGCTGCTCCTCCTGGCTGACATCAACACAGGCAACACTTGCGATTTTAGCGTCAACCAAGGAAGAACCCTCACACCTAGTGGAAACGGAGTGAGCTATGACATAGTCATGAACCTGATCTGAGTGCCGTACCTTGGAACCGATTATCACGTGTACATTTATCACTTTCATGCAAGTGCAGCACTCTTCAGGCAGCTACACCCGATCCGTTATGGAGCCTGTGGCACTATCAGGGAGAACTGAATAGGTTTTCTTTAGTGAATGCCCTTCCTTAAACAGCTGTGCGAGGGGAAATATGCTGAATCAAGGATGGTTGCCTGCTGTTTGTGTTGTGGAGGGATACAAGAGATGTCACAATGTGTTTCACCGTTCACAAGACCTACAGTGGGAGGACAACAGAGAGGCATGTGAAGAGCTATGATGGAACCTGGTCACAGCTGGAGGTTGCCGTACATGGCAGTGGACACCACACTGGAAGGGACCTGTCAGACGCCCTCATCAAGTACTTAAATGTAAAGCAGCAGGGCTCCTACTCCATCGTGGGAATACGAGGCAGTGGGGACACGGATGAGTCCCTACAGCCTTGATCGGAGCTGCATGAGGGTAATTGTTAAAATACAGTCTGCAGAGATCACTCTTCATTGTACTTTTATAAGTATTACTCCATGACATTTTATTACAAAAACAGATGACTCCCCCCACCCCTCCCCTCCCCCCTTAGAGGATCCAAGGCCAGGTCCAAGCACGGGAGTGGGAGAGGGCCCCCCATCCTCCGCTGCTCCACCACCACCGCCCGCTGCTCCACCACCACCGCGCACTGCTCCACCACCACCGCGCGCCAGGGTCTTGACAGCAGAGGTCCTGGAAAAGCAAAATCAAATATGCCAAACATTAGAAAACATAAACAATAACCTTATTACAATAAACCAATCCCTTCAACAAATAAACAAGACACTAAAACAAAGCAAGCAATAAATTTACTTTAAACTCCCAATGATGTGTAGTGTCTACCTTTGACCAACTTCATGGATAATAATTTAATTCTTGTGATCTTCCTTACCTCTAGAAGCGCTGAATTATTGCCTCCCTCCTCCGGATCGCTCTCAGGTTTGGCTGTGCCGGGCAGGGCTCTCCTGGCATAGGCTCATCTGGCTGATCTGGGACATCGAATGGCACATGGTGACCCTGCGCAATGTTGTGCAGAATCCCACATGCCAAAATGATGTCACACACCTTTTCAGGTGTGTACAGCAGGGTTCCCCCAGCTGCTCCCAGACACAGCCATCTGCCTTTCAGTAGTCCGATGCAGCGCTCCACTGTGCCCTGTGTGCGCAAATGCGCACTATTGTATCTGCGCTCCTGCTCAGTTGCAGGGTGGGCCAGTGGAGTTAAGAGGTACTCGGTCAGGGGATAGTCTTTGTCACCTAGTAAAACATTAACGCAAATGTTAGCCTAGTATTTGGAACAAGTTACTTTAACTCAGATTACTTCAGCCTACTCACCAAGGAGATGACTCGGGCCCTGCAGTGCACCCCGCTGAAGCCGAGTCCCCACGCTGCTGTGTTGGAAGATGTACGAGTCGTGGGTGCCTCCAGGCCACCGGGCTACCACATTCAACAGGGAGAGGTTGGCATCACAGACTACCTGTACATTAATTGAGTGATAATTCTTGCGATCGATGAATGCGTAATCGTTGTTGGATGGAGGCTTCAGACGCATATGTGTACAATCAATCGCACCTATCACGAGGAAACCCCGCAATCTCATGAAAGGCTCTTTTAATCACGGTTTGCTGAGCATCGGTGTATGGAAAATTAATGTACTGCCGTGAAAGCGACTTTATTGCCGCCAGCACTGACGGCATGGTTCGGCTGATGGATGGCTGTGAAATGCCAGCTCGATCCCCAATCTCCTGCTGAAAAGTCCCGGTGGCCAAAAAACCCAAAGTGGAGAGCACCTGCACCGGCACAGGTATGGCACTGGAGCGCCTGGTCTCCCTCCGCAATTGGGATTCCAGTGTCTGGCAGAGGTGGAGGAGAACGTGTCGTGGCAGCCGAAAGTGACTGAGCGGCCACTCATCACTTTCCTGGAAGAGATCCTCTCTCTGCCGAAAGTTCCTCTCACAGCGGACCGAAGCGTATTCCTCTAGCAATAGGAGATCTGCCATTGTCAAAATGTGATCACGGTCAAAGTGTCTGTTAGCCGATATATATATGATTGGATGAGCATCCGACCCATCACACTGCATATCTGTGAAGCCACGCATTGCGCTTAATCAAATTGATTGTAATTGCCAGCCTTCTGGCCTGACAAGCAGGTTGCTTCTAAATAAGTGTAATTAATTTCTCAACACAGGTGCAATTTATTTATTAAAAAACAATTATTAAATAAACAAATAAATGACATCTGTGTTGAGAAATTAATTACTCTTATATTTGGAAACAACCTGCTTTTATTCATTTATTTATTCATTCATTCATTTAGCCTATTTATTCATTTTACTAATAAGAACAACAACAGCATGATGTCCGCATCGCTGCATACAGTTTATTACTCATTTTGACAGCTGCACTCGTTCCTGCATGTTGTTCGCTGGTTTCAGATTTGCGTACACCTGGTCAGAGCTGAGATTTTTGCGGACCGTTTGCTCACGTTCAGATTGATAAATGCGGGAGATTTGGCGTACACCCATTTTTTTGGTGTACGCAAGTTTGATAGATGAGGACCAATGTCTTCATAAATCATACATGAGCAAATGTCATGCTTTGCAAAGGGTAAAATAACACATCCTTATTCAGCATGCAATGCCAGATGTGATATAACTGACAATGTCACTTAGCTAGTGGCTAAATGCTGTAAAGGGTGACATTGTCAGCTAAGCGACATTGTCATTGTCACATCTGGCATCACATGCTGAGTAAGGATGTGTTATTTCACCTTTTACAAAGCATGACATTTGCTTATGTTTGATTTATGAAGACATTAAGTCTCATTCATGAAGGCATTATACATGCTGTATAAAGCCTTTATGAGCAACATTTCATCTAAAGTGTGACCTTTTTGTGATTTGAATCGAAGAATGATGCAGAAAAAAAATTCAGAAACTTTGAAAGACATTGACATGTTATGTAACCATTCATGTGAATAGGAAAATGCTTGATTACTGTTGCAATGACCAATAATGCAAGCTGAGGGGAAATGGGCAGTAATTATACCGATTGATCCTCACAACTGAACAAATTGACACTTATTTTCTTATTAGGAAACGTAAATGGGAGCAGGTTAGGAGAAGTGCTGTGCTTTAAGGTGAGCTGAGAGCAGTGCTATAATACCTCCAATGGCAAGTCTAGGGTGGAAGAGCTTAAACACAGTAGTTAGCCCTTACGAAAATGAACTAAAGAGTTACTATAGTATACTATAGGAATTGTACAGTGTTCTATAGTGTGGTTGTAGTGTTCTATAGTACGTTTCACCGGCTATAGTATAACAATAGTTTTTCCTGTAGTGTTATTTTATTAGCTATGGTAGCCCTACAATATTTCAATAGTAACACTAAAATCTCTATAGTGCGTTCCAAAAAACCATACAATGACTACAGTAATACTATAGATTTTTGGTGGTAAATTTTATGGTATTCCAATAGTGGTTTTTTGTAAGGGAGACGGTAAACGTTGTGGATTAGCCTGCTACACAGGAAGACCCACAAACAGGCATAGAAAAGGGTTGTTCCTCGGTGCACTTGGGTCCTTTTGCCAACCAGGAAGTAGCATGAAAACAAGACAAAACAAATACAGCAGCAACAAGTTCTTATTGGCCTAGTACTATAGGCTCTTCCATAGCAAAAAAAAAAAGATTTATGTTGTGTGGATGGAAAGTATTTTCTAAATTCAGTGTGTGCCACATTGGACTAGCCACAGCAAGTTACCAGGCTACTTTGTGTGAATCAGCACGGTGTGGTTTTAAGTGCAGTGATGGAGGTGCTATGATCTGCCGTAATGACGTACCGAGTGAGAGAGCTGATGATTAGCGGAGATACGTACGTTGATAACAACTGTAAGACTGGCACCTTGATTGCCGTGACGCCTGAGAATTGCTGTAATAATGAATTTGTGCCAAAAGCCAGCTGCAATATTTATACACGGCTTCCTCTTCCACTTAGCGGCTCGTTTATTGTGAGAGCCATCGCCTCTCAAAGATTATTGAGCATTGGCACATTTCATCCATTTCTTTACAGGACTTTAATTACACACTAGGAAGCACTTTGTGTTCTGACTATTCCCTTCATTGTCCTCTATTTTCAGCTACATTTTAGACAGCGATCCTCAGTACTGGAGCCGATTATATATGTTGCGATAAGACTCGAGCAGAATAATTATTCCTACTTAGAAAACCACTTGGCCAGGTAAACAATTTTCTTTTGTGTAAGTGTCGGTAAATCAACTGTAAATCAGCTTTAGTGCCTTCCTGTGCCGCATGCTCCGGCAGGCTTTAATGTACTTAGTCACACAATGTCAAGTAAGTTTGCTGCTCTGTATTTTTGAAGGGCAAATCTTGGTGCACTAAAGTGCTGATATTCTTGTCAATGTCAGTGCTGTGACACATCTTCATACAGCACAATTTTCATTATTATTTTTTGTCAAATCGATTTTCAAACTGTTTGTGAACAGCTGTACCCACTTTAAGTACATCAAAATACCACCCCCATCTGTTTCTTGTGACAGCTTCCTTTGATTTTCATTTGGTGAGCGTTGTGACAAAATTAGAATTTTTAGGGAAATGGAAGAAAAACTAAGGTGTCCTTGGGGCATAATTCATTTTTGGGATCAGAGAAATTTAGTGACCTTTGACTCAAGGTCAAGTAGGTTGAATATGATGAAGAGAAAATTGAGAATTTTTTCATTGTGTAGTTTAAGTCAACATTACCAGATATTCTTCTATCATGTTTGCAACACATTGTTTTCATATACGAACACATGCATGTGTCATTTATATATTTATGTTGCACATGTAAGATACCTGCACTGCTTAAGTAAATGTAAAGTGTAAATGAAATCTGTGGCTTTGCAAATTGTCCACGTATAAGCACAATACAACATCATTTGTGGACACATTCTTTTTTTCATGAGCAATTCTGGAAAGTTCATGAGCAAGGGCCCAGAAAATACTGAGAATCACTGGAAGATTCTTGAAACCTTTACTCGTCACTTTCTCATCCAAATCCTACAAAACTGATTGATTTTATGAATTTCCATTTAGGCATTCTTGGATCAAGTTCAAAACACCATAAAGCAACTGGAGAAAATACCCAATGCAGTCCTTTTTTTGGAAATACGATTTATACTTGTGTGATTTGACTAATGCTAATCGCTGACAAATATTATTTTGGGTGTAACAAGATTTTTCATCTGAGAATACAGAATAACGGGAAAGCTTTTCTTCAAACCTTCATCTAGACCTTACATCTCCATAAAGTTGTCATGGTGATATATGTCAAAATGGTCTGCCCTTTATTACTTAAAAATATATATATTTTTTTTCTTATAATATTGTATCCAGGCTGATGAGCTCTGTGAGATGAAAAATGTATTTACACCTGGACTTACCACAGGATCCTATCTTTTTAGAGCTCTGAAAACACGATGAATGAAGGAGTAAATGATCATTAGAAATGTAGACTGGATGAGTAATATCAACTCCTGAATCAACCTGTTATCAATAGACTAAAAGTTCAGAATCACCTTATATTTACCACTTGATTACTAATTGTGCGCAATAGTGGCAAGTACATATGCCAAATAAAAGTGGTAGACACACTGCTTTACACTGTCTTTGCGTAAGTCTTTGCGTGAACTCTTAATCCCCATTTAAGTTTTTATCCCTGGGTTTAACAGAGAGATATGAGCTTACCTCTGTGGACAGAGTGTAAAAATGACTAAATCCTCTCCCTGCATCTTAAGTTCTCTCTGTGTGCTGAGCACCAGGTGTTTCTCTAAATAGTAAACCTCAACTTATGATAAAATCATGTCTAAAAGCAGCATACCTAAGTTTGTAAACTAATCTTATCCTACTGAATGAGTCAGTTCAAACAGTGTAATGCTTGATTATGTTGAGGAAATAAGTCATATACTGTACAATGTAGGAGCTTGATTTGAGTTGATTGTCCACGAAAGTGGCTTTATTATTGCTTTTAGATTGCCTGCTTACTGTAACTCCTGTTATGTTCCCTCCAAGAGTAGTTGAAAGATATTTTTGTGCAGAATGACATAAGGTGGGCGAGCATTCTCATCTTGTTTATAGTATTTCAGGAGACTTGAGTGTCCTCAGCTTTTCTTTAGCCTGAACTGGAGCCGCACATGTACTGTAGGCTGGCGTAGTGTCATCTGTGATAGGTGTGTTTGTGGGATGAAAAGGCCAGTCCTTTCCTTCTGTCTCCCTTTCTCTCTTCGTGTTGTCTCTCTCTCTCTCTCTCTCTCTCTTCTCTCTCTCTCTCTTCTGTTCTGTTTTCCCCTGGCCACAGCTTTCATGAGTAACGTCCCAGTCTTGATGCCATTGGCTGTTGCTGACCTCCAGTGATCAAACGCAGAAAGTGTAGACGTGCGTAAGCATGACTGTGGGCAGTACTCGCTCTCTGTTTGCTGTCAAAGTGAAGTATGATGCAGATTTGTCTAGAAATCATTGCACAGCTCTGGGAAGGCCAGCTGCCTTTTGAAATGAAATTAAAACATTTCAGTTAAATAAGGAAAGGAAATCAATGGCCCATTGGAGTCACAGACACTTTTCTCAACATCCATAACCCTTCATAGATTTGGAGTCGCTCCCTTAAGGCCAGTCTCGCCCTCGCATACCCAGGTATGAAAATTTCACCCATGTTAGTTGATGCTGCTGCACCATATTATAGAGGGGCAGGCTTAGTTTAAACATGTCCTTCCATTTTAAATTTCCACTGTGAAAGATCCACTGTTTCATGGCTAGCGCTTTACTTGAACCCTTCAACATAAAAATGACATTACACTGTTATACATGATGTAATAGCAGTCAAAAGATGGCATACCAGGTGAAATCTATTAATGTTCAATGACATAACATTGTAATTCTATCCTGTGATATTATAGAACAAAAGATTATTGTCTTTAAAAATCTGTTTAGTAATGCAGATTCCTTACATTGGTAAAATGACCCACAAAATAAGTGTGTAAAATGCATGAAGATACAGAGTGGTTACTGGATTGGTGATGGATTCAAAATAAGCATGTGTCAATGACTGACTTTCTGGAAAAAGCAGATGCTCAACATGAAGTGAAAAATGAGTTCAACCGATTATGAAAGTACGAGACAGGCTGTTTTACTGTATATTAAATGGTCATCAGCACACATAATATGGCTAAGGCAACTAAATAAGGACTGGAGTAAGGCAAGGATTAATATTTGCAGTTTTCAGTGAAGTTCTTGGTCATACAATCCAGCTTGGTAATAGGCAGACAGAAGTGCATGCAGTACACAAGGGCAAATACAAAATCTTAACAAAGTTCAGTCCAAAAATCAAAACCAGGAACTCAGCACACCAAAGCCAAATTGGAAAGAGAAATCAAAAGTCAAAAAGCAAAGTCAAACATGGGTACATCAGAAAAGACACAAGGAGCAGGGCTAAAAAAAACCAGGGACAAACTGAACCATCATCACAGGAACTCAGGAATCAAGAAAATGCTCAAAAGACACTCAGAACAGGCTTCACAAACTTGCACTGGTATGCTGCGGACCGGGGGAATGTATAGCAAAAAGAAGGGCCTGATTACATGGGGAACAGGAGTGGAAATCTAAAGAACATGCGGGGAGGTGTGGCTACAAATAGGGAGGCAATCTAACAATCAAACAATAAACAAGGGGTGGCGCAAGTGAGGAAGTGAAAAGAGAAAATATGTAGCAGTTGGCAGATGCAGGGAAATGACTAGGCTAATACTTAGAAATACTGAAGCAAATACATGAACATGGAAAACAATAAATGCACATACAAAAATACAATTAAACATAACTAAAACGGCTCAAATCCTGACAGGGATGGAGGTAATGCTATTAAATGGCTGAACCAAGGGCTTTTCATAACTCCATTTTACTTCAGTCTACTGGCAGAGCTGAAACTTCTGTTAAAGCTATTTTTTTCTGGTCCAGCTGCCCCTGTCTGACAGCATTTCTAATCACTGTAGTCAGTGACATGACTCCAGGCTCCCTATGGGTCACTGTGCCTCAAATCTAGTGACAAAGTCCATTGATGGCTCTTGAAAGCAGTTAGTGCCGAATGGTTTTCACATTATTATCGTTTTTTTTGTGAAATTGATACACAACTTTAAAAAAGTTAAGTATTTTGTGCAGGCTGCATGCTGAAATAAATTGTCCAGTGCTGAACAACAGTGAGCAAACCGCACTGCGAGCAGAAACTTGCTCAACATCGTAAGATGTCAAATTTCAGTTCCATAGAGCCGGAATGGCTGCAGGTTTTTGTGGTTTCCATACGATCAGCAGCCAGCTTAGGGTTTGGAATCAGTGTTCACTCTTTGCCAACCAAATTTACTTAAACCGAGAAGCAGTGCACTGCTTCTGATGTTTCCCTTTAAGGGCTGAGGACACAGAACTCAAAGCTTTCTGCCCCTTTAACTGTGCCAGTGGTGAGCCTTATGAATGGATAGAAGTTTATCCCATGTGGAACTCAAGACTTTGTAAATCAGATAGAATTACATACAGAACTCAAAACTAAGTGCAATTAAAACATAATCTGTGAGAGATTAAAGTTTCGGAAACAAACATACCCTTTTTTACATATTGAGCTTTTCTCAGTCAGTTTAACAGGATACAGTACATGCTAAATAGAGGGGTGTCACAGGGCTTTGCTGTACAATAGATGGGTGGAGTAGTGCTGCTTTGGGTAACTCAGTTACCTCACTTCAAAAATGTTTTGGGATTGAATCCAGCCTGGGGCCCTTCTGTGTGAAGTTTACATCTTCTCCACGTGTTTGAGTCTGAAGACATTCCGAAGACATGTATAGCATTGGCCTTGGTCGATATTGATTTCTTTGGGTCCATAAAATGTGATACTGCCCTCCTGCATGGTCAATAATCGATAATTACTGCCGTACGGAGGGTACAATTATCAATTTACATCACAGTCCATATAGTTACCAATACCAGGTACTACTCCTGCACAGAGGCGGGGAATATCACATTCATTTACACTGCACATGGTTATCAATATCAGACATTACTGGTGCTCAGAGGGTTTGATCATCACTTTACATTACACTCCAGACAGTTATCAGTACCAGGCATTAGTGTTGTACAGAGGCATGTTGTTGAATAGTAGTTCTCATGGAACGGCTTTCAAATAACTATGTCATTTTTATGTAGGGTGTTCCAAAGCAAATTCAAATACTTACATCCATTCTGTGTTTTCTAAGCCCTCTGCTCATCCACCCTGCATTTGCCCAGCGCACTAAATCTCAGCACTGCCACCGTCTTTCTCTCGCTTTTACACTTCCTTTACTGACTCAATAGCATTCAACACAGGATCCAATCTGTGGAGCTTTGAAGTTGGTGCGATAAGAAGCCATGCAGTGAGTTCTTTGCTGAAACACCCATTTGTGTCAGAGCCATGGTGATTTCCGTCACCGATTACTGTGCCAATCTATCAGAGTGCGTCAGGCACTTCCCTGGCTCATTAATTACGGTCATAATTACCAGAACAAGTTTGTTGAAGCCTGCCATAACCCCAGGCTTGTTTTAAAATACAGCGGCCCAACAGGACATTACAGAAAGCAGTAGCACTTATCCTAGGGTGGCCTTAATTGGCTGGCTGGCTGGAACACTTCATGAAAGAACCAACCGCTCAAAAGCTTGAGGTCAGTGTACTTAAATGATCAAAAGGCCTCTCCTGGCGGTTTTGGCTTTGTCACTGTGCAGTCGCACCAATTTCACAGCAAGTCTAATGACTAATTCCTCAAAAGATGAACACTTTTTCAGCTATTTTGGAGGAAAATATATTCTGACTGAAAAAAAGCGAGCGTAATAAATGGCTCTTAGCAATACTGAAACCTGCGATTCTCCAAATGGAGGTTGGAATTGAATAAAAAATGAAGGCTGAAATTCCATCAAAAGTAGAAACAAAAATTTTGGGGACTACTGGGACATATTGTGAAATCTCTGCAGACCATAATGTTGAGTACTGTAATTCCTCTGCAGTACCTTCAGCTGTATTTCCATATACCTGACGTTTTTAAATATTTTCTGTTGGTGGTTCCTGTGCTATAATCCTAAAGCAATCAGACGCTAACCTTGTCATAATTTTGTTTTTCGTAACACTATCCCAAAATGTTAAATCCAAGCTTTGTTTATGAGGCTCATTTCCTCGTTTTGTTGGGGGATGTTGCATGCTAGCACCTCATCACAGTGACCTTATCCACAGTTGTTAGCAACTTGGTTTTGAAAAGCACAGAACAGCTTCAAAATTCATATTTGAGATTTTCAGTGGGGTAATTTAACTTGTAAAGCAAAACCTGGCACCCTCGTAAAGCTGCCTTAACCACAGACCTTATATTTGACAGAGAACAGCACAAATTTGGGGTGGCAAGGTAGCCGAGCGGTAGGTTGGTCGACTGATAACCAGAGTTCAGCTGGTTTGGGATTCTGATGTGATCCGGACAGATGGTTGAGTATAACTCTACCGCTGGACCCTTGAGCTAGGCCTTTCATTCCAAAATACTCCAGGGACTCTTCTCTCTATCTCTCCTCACTTTTGACTATTCTATCTGAAATTTTCCCTAGGCATCTTTGAAAAAGAAAAAACTTGTTCTGAATGGAATTTCCTTGGTAAAAAAAATCCAATGGGGGAAAAAAATCATTTAAAATGCAGTGAGCGAGGCAACTGGCTGAAGAATGTTAACTTGTGTTTCAGTTATAATGACTGGCACTCTTTTGAGAGATGATTATCCATTAACAAGTTTCTGTTGAGAGTGGGCGAGAGGCGGGATGGGGAGTACTTATCCTGCACTTTATTAAAAGCACATATATATTTTATTTCAGGACACAAAATATTTAATGGTTTAATTCTACAGGCTGTGCGTTCAGTAGCACTGTGCCTCATATCTAAATGTAATTTCCAAGTTAAAATAAAGGTTGAATCAAATTGAGTATTGGCTCCTCAGTAATCTTGGAGTAATGGAATGACTTGTTGCTGCCAACAAGATGGTTGTTGGTTCAAATCCAGCATGGGGCCTTTCTGTGTGCTGTTTGCATGTTTATCCTGTGCGTGTTTGTGGGTTTCTCTCAGTTACTCCAGTTTTTCCCTGTCCAAAGACATGCATGCCAGGATAATTGAAGAATCCTAGTTGCCTGTTGGTATGAGCGAGTGAGTGAGTGAGTATGCCTTGTGATAGATTGCAGATTTGTCCAGGGTGTTTCCTGCCGTCCTGCCTCTCTCACACTGTAATACCCTCTGTGTTGTATTTGGAGAATTTGAAGCCCAAACCATTAATGAATTATAACTCTTAGGACCTCCTTCAAGCTCAGTAGGCTAGGTGTACGAGGCCATTGCCCTCACCCTGCCATCACATTCATCCCCCCAAAACCGCAAAATTGCTGGACATTTCTTGCAAATCACAAAACAGTTCCCCCCTCCCCAACAGAGGGCCCAGAATAAATCAGGTCAAAACAAAACAAATGTTGCCAGGCAAAACAAACCTCGCCTGCTAGCACTTATTTTAGTGCTTTTGATACTGACACAGTTTCGGGAGTGTGACCTCAGCCGTTTTCAACTTATAGTCCTTTGAAAATCCATGACCTTCAGTTTGACCTTTCAAGGTCACTGAAGGGCAAAGGTCATGGTGTCAAATAAAAGCCCATATAGGAGTTCCCAGTTGCTCATAATAGTTAATGTCTGTCTATCTGCAACCGTTTTTGAGTTATAATGGAGAATATATTATTTTCACAGATGACCTTTAGCCTGGTAGTACCAGACTCTGCTACTTTGCTTTGCTTCGTACACAGAGTCTGGCCAGCGTGATTGACAAGTGTTTACTTCCTGCTGGGTGGGCGCTTGTCTGAAGTTTAAAATCATTGGTGTACCCGTAAACTAATCACTAACGTTTGGCAATGATGTATGTTATGCGCCGGTTCAGCCGCCTATTTTTTCTGCTGTAAACACAGTCCTTCATACCAGGAATGCAGCGAAAACAAACTGATCAGTACATTAAAGTTAATACTGTACTCATACATAAGCCCATCTACCTCATTTTAGCCTTCACTCATTCACTTAAAAGAACCAAAGGTGCTCTTTCTGTTCTCCTTACGGAAATAAACTGTTGAGCTATCATTTTTCCTGCCGATACTGCTGCTATAAAAAAAAACGTAAGAGACCTGAAACCAACGGCAGAATCGGCGAGAATAACACATTATTTACATTAGGACGAAATCTGCGTTGACACAAAAACTGAACCATGTTAGCACAAGTTAACCATACTTGCGCTTAACATCATACAGAGCTCGCTATCTAACTTTATAGTAACACAGTTTGGCTCTGAGCGTTTGGCTGTCTCAGACAACCATTTCATTCATGGATAATGAAAACATAACACTAAGACAGCAAATAGGTCTTGTGACATGAACAAAAACACGGCTTTTAAAAAGCAAAGTGACTATTCGCACTTATTTAAGTGCATCCAAGCACAAAAATTGATAGAAATTCGTGTTAGACGCACTTATAAGTGTGGCCAAGATGCAGATTGCTCCATTGCCCACACTTATTTTAAGTGTGTCCAGACTTATTTTTTAAGCTGTAGCCAAGGGAAAATTTCAGCATTGGCCACACGTGTAAGTGCGAATATCATCGGCCTTTAAAAAGTTTGCTGCTAACTTAAAAAGTGTGAAATTCGCAGGCAATGTAACACTAGAAGCTATAAGCTAGCTGAGGTGGTTCGGCTGTCTCTCACAGAGATGAACAGGGTGCCTATTTCATATGTTTCATGATGGATATAAAGCAGATATGACAACTTTTCCCAAAACCTGTAGGGAGTAGCCCTACAACATCATTTCCATTCAAAAAACTAACCAAACATTCATCTTATTGTGGCTTTAAGTCGCTGATACCGCTGATTTTCTCCATGACAGAGCGAATGGCCTCCCATTTATCCATGTCCGAGGCCATTGTTGATTTTGGAGACTACAATTTCAAACTCGGCGCAGCAGCTACGTCATGGCTCTCGACCACGCCTTCCATTCGTTGGTTAGTCCGGTGTTTTTTCTGCCGAGGTGAACAAGGCAGAGCTCATTGTGATCAGACGGAATGGCAAAGCGAAATTAAATTGAGCGGAAGTACGTAGGCTGGCAGAGTCAGGCTAGATGACCTCTCCCCCCCCGACACTAAATCCCCAACAGCAATGGAGACTACAAAGCCTGCAATCCATCTTGCAGCATATGATTGGAAGCAAAATTGAACGATGCACATTGTGGTTCTGGTTTGAAGTCAATATGATAAATGTGAAGAAAGTTATCACAAAAAAATAATTTTTACATTTCCAATGACCTTGACCTAATCACTCCCAAAAGTTAATCAAGTATTTATGACCATTTCCCATCTATCCTGAACATTTGAAGTCAATCAGTGCAACTGTCTAGACGCTAGATTGTTTACACACAAACACACACAAACAAAAACAAACAAACAAACCACTCTGATTACAATACCTCGCCCCGCTGAGTCCATCGTGGCTGAGGTAACAGGAGAAAAACAGTGCTAGTTTAATGATGGCCTATATGCTATGCATCACCATCACTTCCAGGCTTAATTACACTGCACAGCAAGGCTTAAAGTGAATGTGTATAATAAGCCTAAGCTGTTTCTCAGGAAGACTGCAAGTGACACCTTTATTAGCTCCTGTTAACAAGCAGAGATCAAATCTGCTTCCTGGAATTTGTCGAACCCTGCCCAACCATATTTGAAAATATGTAATTGACTTCATGGTAAAACACCACTGAGCTTTTTTAAAAATATTGATACAGTCTCATAATACTCCATGTATTGGTGATTCTTTTCCCAAATTAATATTCTGTCGCATACCGCTCCAGGGTGGCTGTGTCCTTGCACTTGTGACCGCATGTGACCCATGGCCTTGTCTGAGAATTATAAAAAGCATAGTCATCTAATGACTGATCATGTACTTCCGCTTAGATTAGCTCACTTTAACTTCATCTTGGTCTTCTTCATACTCTTGATTTGATAGAATTACTTTTGATTTATTAGCTAGGTACACAAAACTACACTAAGTAGGTTATGGAATGGCAGTCACACAAACAAAAGCAACCTGCAGACACCATACCAGTCCAATTACTTATAGAATTTAGCCTAATTTTCAACTGAAATTTGAAATACTTGGCTCGCTTCTGGTCCAGGTTTGCAAGCTCCTCTTGTACACCTGAAATGACTTCTATTTTCAAGAATAAATCTCAACAAATCTGTTTTTGGTGAAATTATGTGTCCTCGTATTAGCTTTGTGCTGCTCACATGAACGAGCATATGAGCATCTGGCCTGTGACATGATTCAGAAACAGCTGATTGAGTATGTATAAGCAGACAGGTTAATGACTGGATGCATCAGGGGAGTAAGAGGCGTACCTTAACATGAGGAGAAGTGAATAAGGCAGTGTTCCTGATCCATTATTTGAACATGAATGTTCAATTAGATAAAACTGCATGACCCTAAATAATGTGCAATGCCAATTAGCAGGGCTATAACCTCTCTTGGATCTAGAAACCAACCAACATATTAGGAACAAGTTTAATGATGAAGCGATTGGTTCATCAGAGTCATGGAAGAGCTCTCTAATATTGTTCATCAATCTATGACTTTTTATCATGCAGTTTTTCATGGATACTGATGTGGCCCAATAATGATGACAATCAGTATGATGGAATCTGATTAGTTGAGCTGCAGTAAGTCACCAGTTAATTTAAGGAGAAAAATAAGGATAAGATAAATGTTTAGTCTGAGGCTGGTCCATGAGGAATAAGGAGAAGAATGAGGATAAGATGAATATTTGGTATGAGACTGGTCTGTGAGGATTATGGAAAAGAATAAGGATAAGATGAATGTTTGGTATGAGGCTGGTCTGTGAGGAATAATGAGAAGAATAAGGATAAGATGAATGTTTGGTGTGAGGATAAGGACAAGATGAATGTTTAGTATGAGGCTGGTCTGTGAGGAATAATGAGAACAAGAGGGACAAGATAAATGTTTGATATGAGGCCAGTCTGTGAGCAATAGGAAGAATAAGGGTAAGATGAATGTTTGGTATGGGGCAGGTCTGTGAGGAATAAGGAGAAGAATAGGGATAAGATGAATGTTGTTTATGAAGCCAGTCTCTCTCTTTTCTAGTGGATGGCTAGGGATGACATGTCTTGTGTGTCAGAAATGGAGCAGAACACATTCAAACCGAAACAGTGCAGCCTGAGGCTTTTTCAAGAAATGATCAAGCCACTGCAGAATTGTTTCTGAGGTAAAGAGATGAAGCTTTTGTGTGAGAGAGTAACCACAGGCTTTACTGCATCTTCTATGATTATGGTCTTCTTCTCTTATATGCTTCCATACATGGTTCAGTTGCTTCCAAAATCCTTATAAGTCAGGCTATATTTTGGAAGAGGCACGCACAACTTTCTGCTTTGTTTATTATGTGTCATGTAAAGGCCATCTTTCTATTGGACACTGCACAGCTCTGCAAATAAGGAATATAATAATCAAAAATCTCACTGAACTGTTTTACCGGATGAAGTTGGGTAATTGCAGTTAATAGCAGCAGCAAGAGTCAGTCAGTCTGTGAAATGGGAAATGTGCAAGAAAAAAGCAACCATGACGGAATCTTCCAGTACTACTTCAGTCTGTAGTTTCAGAACATTATTCAGTGTGCTGGATACTAGTACTAGATAATACAAGGCTTGTGTGCAAGGCTTGCTGGGCCAGCATTGCACTTAGAATTGCCATACTGTAAAAAAAAAAAAAAAATAAAACGAAAAGTAAGGCAAAAGTAAAGCAACCAGCTGCAAAGCATATTTTTAGCTAGCTCAACTTGGGTTTTTGAGTTCGCACAAACTCATTTTTTCAGAACTTCAACCTCTTAAACTCAAACGCCCCCAGTACTGGGGGCAGTCATTACGCATAATAATTACAGCATGTTTCCTAATAGTATCATCATAATGCGGTATATCCTCTGAAAGGGAAGAAACTCAGTAAGAGGTTCATGATGACCAGTTTTACCTAAACTGAACACAATTCAAGCACCAAGTAAGTAAATAAGCATGTAGCAGATAGAGAGATGGAGATATACTTTATTGAACCCCGTGGGGTAGCAAAACATAGGATAAAATAATATCAGTGCTCCATCGCTAGCGTTTCTACTGAATGAGTGCTATGCATACAAACCATACATCAAATGAAAGAGGAAAGTCCACAGAATCCAATGATATAAGCCTTGTCATTTTAAACCGACACCATCACTGCTTCCAAAGAGGACAAGCCCTTAGCATTCCCATTGGACCAACGTATTTTCTCCACTGTGATTGGCTTGTGATGTGGTCAATTTGAATTTGGGGGTGGCCAGTTCATTCTCTGGGCTCTGACATTTCCAACGAGCCCTCAATGACCGTAATTGCACAAACCTAGCCTGAGATAGAGCCTTGCATTCCTGGTGCATAAAACTCAGAGTCCACGCGCCATTACGCTTATCTGCTTGAAGAGCACCACAATATAAACTTAAAACTGATTTGTTTTAAATATTTTCACTATAATTATCCACTAAACATTCAGCAGACATCATCAAAGTAGTTTCTTTGGCTCGCCGGCTGACTCTTCATATGGCAGTGAAGCATAACTAGATGACTCATTGGAATTAACTTAGTGGGTAAGTCACTGAGCTATTGTGCAGGTGACGGCGGTATATATACTTTCATTTTGAGCACGTGAAGTTGAGCATAGACCATTGCAATCAGACTTTTTGTGTATGTAGTTGCTGGGATGTTTGGTCTGATTGCTGTTTTTTCTTTTTCTGCATTCCGGCTGCCAGGCAACATTACGCACAAAAACTCAGAGTGCAGCAATGAACGCAGATATGCAGTCGCTAAACCGGTTTCTTTTTGATATTTTCACTATGATTGTCCACTAAATATTCAACAGTCGTTTTAAAAGTCGACTTTTGAAAGAATCTATGCTAAGTTACTGAGAGAACGGTGAAATTGGAAAGGGGTGCACAGGGTGTTTTGCTGACTTACTCAATTTACAATGCAGCTTACTCCCCAATCATTTATTAAACTAGCTCAGTGATTAAGGTGGCGTGTTCATGTGCGGGAGGTTCACAGTTCAAATCTCGGCAAGGGTAGTAGGTTTTGTTTTTGAGATAGATTTTATTGTCCTTCTCAGGATAATTGTTTTCACTTCTGAACAGCTACGAGAAATTACACAAACAATCTTACAAAACAACAACACTACTCCAACATTACATAATCTTACAAAAAAAAAAACTACCACAGACGTATACCCACCACCATACACATATACATTCCCCCATATTTACAATTCCGAAATAGTTGAGACGAAGTGTAAATTGTGAATAAAATCAAAATGCAAGGACTTTCAGATCACATAAGCCAGTATGTTATTAACAATAGAACATAGATAACATTTCAAATGTTGAAATTGAGACATTTTAGATTTTTATCCACAAAATGAGCTCATTTCAAATTTTACCGCTGCAACAGGTCTTGAAAAAGTTGGGACACAGGCAAAAAAGGGCTGAAAATGCAATTTATATATAAGAGAATCAGCTGAAGAACATTTAGCAAGTAATTGAGTTAGCTGGCATCAGGTGTGTCACATGATTGGCTATAAAAGGGAAGTCTTAGAGAGGCTGAGTCTCTCAGAAGTAAAGATGGCCAGAGGCTCTCCAACCTGTGAAGGCTTGCGTAAAAAAAACTGTGGAATACTTTAAAAACAATGTTCCTCAACGTCAAATTGCAAAGGCTTTGAAGGTCTCATCATCGACAGTGCATAACATCATAAAAGATTCAGAGAAACTGGAAAAATCTCTGTGCGTAAGGGACAAGGCTGAAGACCTTTACTGCATGCCTGTGATCTTCGGGCCCTCAGAATCCACTGCATCACTAACCAGCATGATTCTATCATTGACATTACTAATTGAGCCCAGGACTACTTTAATAAAATCACTGTTTGTAAGCACAGTCCGCCGTGCCATCCACAGATGCCACCTAAAACTCTATCATGCAAAAAGGAAGCCATTGTTGATCCAGAAGCGCTGCCATGTTCTGTAGGCCAAGGCTCATTTAAAATGGACTGTAGCAAAGTGGCAAAGTGTCCTGTGGTCAGACGAGTCCAAATTTTGACATTCTTGTTGGAAATCATGGGCGTCGTGTCCTCCGGGCTAAAGAGGAGAAAGACCACCCCTCCTGTTATCAGCGTTCAGTTCAAAAGCCAGCATCTCTGATGGTATGGGGATGCATTAGTGCATATGGTGTGGGACACTTGCATGTTTAAAAATTAATGCTGAAAGGTATATAAAGATTTTAGAGCAACATATGCTCTCCTCCAGACAACATCTATTCCAGGGAAGGCCTTGTGTATCTCAGCAGGACAATGCAAAACCACATACTGCAGCTATTACACCAGCATGGCTGTGTAGTAGAAGAGTCCGTGTGCTGAACTGACCTGCCTGCAGCCCTGATCTTTCACCAATTGAGAACATTTGGCGCATAATTAAAGGAAAATTCCATCAAAGGAGACCCAGAACTCTCCAGCAGCAAGAAGCCTGTATTAAACAAGAGTGGGATCAAATTCCAATGGCTAAACTCAAGATACTTGTCTCCCCAATGCCCAGACGCCTCCACTCTGTGTTAAAAGGAAGAGGGGATGCTACACCATGGTAAACAGGCCCCTGTCCCAACTTTTTTGAGACCTGTAGCAGCCATCAAATTTGAAATGAGCTCATTTTGTGGATAAAATTGTAAAATTTGTCAGTTTTAACATTTGCTATGTTATCTCTGATCTATTGTGAATAAAATACTGGCTGGTGTGATTTGAAAGTCATTGCATTTTGATTTTATTCACAATTTATACTTTGTCCCAACTATTTCAGAATTGGGGTTGTATTTTCTTCCTAGTCAGCGACCTGTATTGTTGGCCAGAGGGAAGGAGTGTAAAGTATGAGTTGAGTGGATGACTGGGATTGAGTGCTATGGAGTGTGCTCTGCGTGCAGTGGCTGTGCTATTGAGGTCTGAGAGGTTGGGGGTGGGGAGCCCAATGATCTTGGCAGCTTTGTGTGACATTTGTGTTAGTTTTTTTCTGTTGGGTGCTGACAGCATGTTGAAGAAGCAGGGGGAACAGTAAAGGAGTATGGGTTGAATGATGCCTTTATAAAGTAGCAACAGGAGGTGGGGGGCAACTGAGAGTGCTCTGAGTGTGCGGATGGCAGAGAGTCTTTGTTGGCAGCGTTTATGGATGTCAGTGGTGTGTTGCTCAAAGCTTAGTTTATTGTCCAGGGTGAGTCTGAGATGTTTGTGGCTCTCCACCATCTCAACTGCTTTGCCATTTATGCTGACAAGGTTGTGGGTGGAGTTAGGGGCTGACCTGCTGGAGGAGTTGAAAACCAGTTCTTTTGTTTTGGAGACATTTAATTGTAGGTGATTGTCTGTGCACCACTGTGAGTGATATGAGATGGAGTTGTGATAGTCCACTTCTGAGTTATTGTCCTTAAGTAATGCGAGTACTGAAGTGTCATCTGAGTATTTCAAGTAGGTAGTGATGGTTGAGGGGCTGATGCAGTCATTAGTGGATAGGGTGAACAGAAAAGGGCTCAGGACACAACCTTGTGGGGCTCCCATGTTGGTGATGGCGGGTGGGGAGATGGTACTGCCCACTCTGGTGGATTGTGGTCGATCACTGAGGAAGCTGTGTATCCAGTGGATGAGGAGGGGTGGGACATTGAGTTGAAGGAGTTTCCTTATCATCTCTTGGCATTGGATGGTATTGAAGGCTGAGCTGAAGTCGATGAGGAGGAGTCTAGCGAAATTACCTGGGGATTCAAGGTGCTGTAGGAGGGAGTGCAGAAGACATGCCACTGCATCTTCAGTCCCTCTCTTGGCCTAATATGCAAACTGGTTTGGGTCCAGGTGTGGTTTGACAGATGGGAGTATGATGTTAAGAATCAGCTTCTCCAGGCATTTCATAGGTATTGATCTTAGGGCAATTGGGCAGCAATGATTGGGTTCTGATGGTTAAGCAGCAGGGGCATAGTTCTAGTATAAAATATAGGGCACTGGCGGCCCCAGAAGCTCCCGCCGTTAAGATAAAGCAAAATGCTGAAGTTTTTGTTTACGGACGCACGCATGCACACACGCAGGAACAGAGAGAGCCCGATATCATAGCTCCCGCGCCGCTCGGCTCAGAGCTAATTCGGAACCTCTGACTGAAATAGTTGATGAGATACAGCAAAATGTCAAAGTTTTTGGTGATATTTTTAGGCCAGTGACCTAACAAAAGTAAGGCAAGATAACCTTTAGGCACGTCATTTGTAGGCCTTTATGAGATGCATGTCCAGTAAAAATTAGGAGCCTGTCACTGAAATAGTTGATGAGATAAAGCAAAATGTTGACGTTTTTGGGGATATTTTTAGGCCAGTGACCTTGAAAAAATAGGCCAAGGTCACGTTTAGGCTTGTCATTTGTAGGCCTTTATGACATGCATGACCAGTAAAAATTAGGAGGCTGTAACAGAAATAGTTGATGAGATAAAGGAAAATGTCAAAGTTTTTGGTGATATTTTTAGGCCAGTGACCTTGAAAAAATAGGCCAAGGTCACCTTTAGGCACGTCATTTGTAGGCCTTTATGAGATGCATGTCCACTAAAAATTTGGAGCCTGTAACTGAAATAGTAGCCTGGAATCCATACATATCAAGTGCTGGTCGCTCCCAACGGTCACTGACTGATATCAGTCTTGCCTCAGTCGTATAGCCAGCGTTTAGCCCTTACGTCACTAATGAAGTGAATATATGAATATTCCTGTTTTCTGCTCTTGGCTGATTGGGTGACCTTTTGCTGCCATTTGCAGAATGAATGCTGACCGGGTTATCCGTCATCTTGTTGTCACCTGGTAGCTAAGTAGGCGAGCATTTAAACGCGTTGGGATATACAAGTATCTATCTTATATCTGCATGTTGCGTGTATATTTTCTTTTACCATCAGGCATTTTACAACAAACTGAATGCTATGAGTTAGCTGGCCAACTACGGGTTAATGTTATTTGACATGAGCTTAAAAATTAGATTGTGGCATCTTGTTTGTTAGGTTTTGAACAGGATAATGTTTGGCCATATCTGCATTTTGTTTATTTCAGTGGGATTCCCGGTATAATGAAGGATAAATTAAATAATACTCAAATTACATAACGTATTTCACTGTAATTGGCATTTTATAGCTCAAAGGCATGATTGCATCAGCTTTAAAGTGATACTCTGGTATATCAATTACACCATTAGATGTCTTGAGCGGACGAAGTTGTTTTGAAAAAAAAATTATCTTAATTCCTTTTTGCTGGAAGCAAATGGGGTCACGCAGTAGCAATGGGAAAACTCCACAAAACGTCCATTGACAAACTCTCAAACCATTGTCCGACGCATTGTCCAGTATAATCCAAGTCTGCTTTGTCCACTCGTATCCTCAGAACTCTAGAAATGCGGTTATTTTTCGCTAAAAATAATAAAATACCACAGTTATGCTTCAAGTAAGCTCGCACATTCAATGGAAGTCCCGCCTCCCGGTTCGTTCATTGCCCAGAGACTCTGCTGCCGCTCAGATGAATACTCGTATAAACACGAGCCTGATCTCCTGATCTGTTGGTCTTAAAAATGCCATTGCAGCACCAGAATATTTGGAAGATATGTGGCTTGTGAAAAATAAGTCCAGTATTTAATTCTGTGACAATGGGGCAAAACAATCGGTGATAATCTGTGCTCACGTTCACTTCTCCCCATTGGGATAAATTAATTCAGGACCCGCCGCAAGTCTGTCTAAAGGGGCGGGGCACCCTTGCGACTATGAGCCAATCACAGATCTCGCATGGATTTTGTGCGAATATTTGAAAGTCAAAGGCGGGCCTACCGACTGAGGCCAGACATACCTGCAAGTGACCTTTGGGAGCGACCAAAGCTTGATATGGATGGATTCTAGGTCACTGAAATAGTTGATGAGATAAAGCAAAATGTTGAAGTTTTTGGTGATATTTTTAGGCCAGTGACCTTGAAAAAATAGGCCAAGGTCACCTTTAGGCACGTCATTTGTAGGGCTTTATGAGATGCATGTCCAGTAAAAACTAGGAGGCTGTAACTGAAATAGTTGATGAGATAAAGCAAAATGTCAAATTTTTGGTGATATTTTTAGGCCAGTGACCTTGAAAAATAGGCCTAGGTCACCTTTAGGCACGTCATTTGTAGGCCTTTATGAGATGCATGACCAATAAGAATTAGAAGCCTGTAACTGAAATAGTTGATGGAATTAAAGCAAAATGTCAAAGTTTTTGGTGATATTTTTAGGCCTGTGACCTTGAAAAAATAGGTCAAGGTCACTTTAGGCATGTCATTTGTAGGCCTTTATGAGATGCATGTCCAGTAAAAATTAGGAGCCTGTAACTGAAATATTTGATGAGATAAAGCAAAATGTTTAAGTTTTTGGCAATATTTTTAGGCCAGTGACCTTGAAAAAATAGGCCAAGGTCACCTTTAGGCGCATCATTTGTAGGCCTTTATGAGATGCATGTCCAGTGAAAACTAGGAGGCTGTGACTGAAATAGTTGATGGGATAAAGCAAAATGTCGAAGTTTTTGGTGATATTTTTCGGCCCGTGACCTTGGAAAAATAGGCCAAGGTCACCTTTTGGCACGTCATTTGTAGGCCTTTATGAGATGCACGTCCAGTAAAAATTAGTAGTCTGTAACTGAAATAGTTGATGAGATAAAGCAAAATGTGTTGAGGGACGCACGAACACGCACACATGCATGGACGGAGCCTGATACCATAGCTCCCGCACCGCGAGCAGCGGGAACTAATAATTGCTGTATTTTTGTTTTTTTTTTACTTTTTACCTTATTTTTGTATGACTAATTTTCTTTATTTGCTTGTTTTATTGAAAATAAATCTGCTCCAGTGGAGTTAAACATCATTTCCCTTGCATTTATTTTCTATGAGTGGGAAAATGTATACAGGACTGGTTGCAATAATTAAAAAAAAATAAATAAAAAAAGAAATAATATTGTTGTAATTAGATTAAATGTATGCCTGGAGTGATATATAAGTAAAATTAAATGAGTTTTACAGTTTGGTACCCGAGAAATCCAAAATGGCTCACCGTGCCAATTTGGAGAGGCCACCTATTCATTCCCGAGCCAAATGCTCTCTAATTTTGCTCTGATTTACTTGATGAGAGTAAACTTTGGCACATCTTATGGTGAGATTCTGTGCTGTAATTTTCTTGAGGTTTCAGACTGCAACTGAATAATTTCAGGATGGATAAAAGCAAATCTTTGTTTGGAGCAAATTATATCTTTCATTTATGATGTGTTCCGGCTTCATTTACTCTGACTCAGTGACATTTACACTGATTTTCACACAATGACAAAAGTCCCCAAGGTGTTACCTTTATTACGATACGAAGATTCTTCAAATTGACCATGTAGTTGCAGAGTTATACTCATTTCATTTTGGGCATGTCATTTTCGAACCAGAGGCTCAGGGCTTAAGAGGTTAAGTTAAGCCAACTCAAAAGTGCTTTGCAGCATACTTACTTTTTTAAATTAATCCAACAATGTTTTTTACAGGACATGGTACATACAGTACAAACCAATATCACCTGGTGTGGCCGTTAGAATCACAATAAACACAGATGGAGTGGTGATTTTCCGTTTGAGATCCAACTTAAAATCTGTTTCATTCATTCTGATTCAGACAAATTGTGCATTGAAATTTCATATCCTGCCCATTGTCTTTTTAACCCCAACTCCTACAATTACACAATATAATTAAACAGTTTTTGAAAACAAAATTTTCCATTTTCTTATAGAAAATACTTATGTCCCATATTCTGAACTTAAATATCTCACTCATCCTGAGATAAACACTAATGATTTGATCATTAAATCAGACCTTTAAAGTAAACAAATAAATAAATAAACAAAATGACAAACGACGAGCATTCCTGGATTAGAAAACAGAGGCTTATGACACATATCATGGTAGCCCCTGCCCATGACCAAGATATATCATATCTTGGTGCCCTTTTATGAGAATAATGGAATGGTGGCCTGTGGAGCTGAAGCTTTACATTAAGACGCCCAAACACAGTGCAACTATGACTGAGAAAAACAATGCATAGTTACCATTATGTAGCAGCATAATGTAGACCTTTACATCACACTTGTTATTTAGAAGAGGTATTTCTTATAATGCAGTTTATTAGATTATGCCAAGGCCAGTTCCCCCTTGGAGTAATGTGGTGTTTATGACCCAACAATTGCTCTGATCTTAATCAGCTGCACTATGGCTTTAACTATAAGCTTCATGGGTCACAGTAAAACACCATAATGACTTGGTTATGGGCCAACTTACATGGTACAGTTGTATAGGTCCTATGCAGCAGGAATGGGCAGATCTGATCACATGCTTGTGCCTTTCAGATGCTCCTGCTCAGACTGCAGCATTCAGATTTCATTTGTGTATGGACGTATTATATGTCAATATATCCCCATCCCGCACCAGAATGATGAGAGTAGCATCTTTTAGGCCCGTAAGAAAGACTTGATAATGTAGGAGTCTACCACATCTGTGTAACTTTAACATTCTGAAGCACGAACACCTTTGGTCTGGTGAGAATTCCACCACTAAACCTGTCCAGTATCCAAACATGGCTTCAATTTTCCCAGAATCGGCTAATGGGACTTAGAGAAGGGAGAGGAAAAAGCAGCCCAGAATTGCTAGAGAATAATTGTGTTTTCTTCACAGACAGACCAACTGCAGCATATATCAGCTCTCCTGCTCCATTTGTAGGGATGGGATTGAATCAGGCTCAGGAGGTAAATACTGAGTGGGTGCTTTACAAATAAATCCCTTGTTACAAATGGAGCTTTACAACAGAGATGCTGCCGGTGTAACACGACCAAAAAAAAAAAAAAAAAGTTTTTAAAATGAAAGAAATGTCAAAATCATTCAGTTTTGAAAACAGCCCCTGGGTAAAGAGAATGAAGACACTACATCTCGCCAACTTGATTAGCACTGCAGGGCTCACGTGGCAAAGCTGGCAAGACACAAAATGAAATTTTAAAAATAAAAATAGCGCTGGAATAAAGATTATTGGCAACCAGTACTTCTACACACAAAACTCCATAGCTTACAGGCTCTTATATTTAGCACACACTCCACTTCAGTAAGATTACAGCACATATCTATTACAGCCAGCATTGGCCAGCTAATGCATGCGGGCCAACCCTGCTCTCTTTGCTGGTAAATGGACTCCCACAGTAGAGTGTATGCACTTATACGGTGGAGACAGATTGGCCATGAATTGTGAAAATAGAGTGCGACCCAATCCTCAGACTGCTGGGGATGGGTGTGGGCTATGCTTTGGATGACTCAAGAGCAATACTCTACTACCATTTAAAAAAAAAAAGCTTTTGCTCGCGCACCCATTTATTCACATGCACCAAAACACATGAACACATGCCCAAAAGCATGCTCTCCCGCTTATGGAAATACACCTGCACAGATGCGAATGAGCACACAAATGCGGACAGGTATCCATGCATGTGGGCACACGCACGCGTGCACACACAAACACACATGCACACGCACACGCACACACACACACAAACACACACTTTCCTTCTGTCATGTTTAACAAGAGGCCTGTCGGCCTAAAGAGCTCAGCTGAGGATGATTGAAATGTCCATGTCATAACTTAATTTCATAAATCCTTGAAAACTATTGCAATATTAACACAGGACACATTCGGTAACCAGAATATGCTGTGAACCAGATTGGTGTCTGAACTTATGTAGTAAAACATTAGAACCACACTGCAAATTGCAATCATTGATTTCTATCATCTTACCAGCAAGCAATACTAACAACCAACAAATACCCTTCCCCCCAGTACATCACAAATATAGCAGTGACAATCTTTCTAACACTGTCATAGGATAATATGATGCGGAACAATATGATCCAGAACAATTAATCCAGAACGATGATTCGGAATAACATGATCCAGAACAACGATTGGGAACAATGTGGGGATATTCAGAACAACATAAGGAGGGCTCACAACAAATTAGACATAAAGTTATCAGACAGTTTTTGAGATATTAATGAAAGACTGAAAAAATGAGCACAAACACTGATTTTCTGAGTGTAAAATGCTGATTTTCTCAAAAACCAGGACGTAGAATTTTCTAGTTTTCACAGTGAATAATCAGAATATCATAAGGAAGGCTTGCACCAAATTATCAGACAGTTTTTGAGATATTCAAATTTGAAGTAAAAAGTTGACGCCGAACGAACAGACAGACAGGCAGACGGATGCCGGATGACTCAGCATTAGAAAAGCTCCGCTGACTGCTGACTATCTTCACAGCGGAGCTAAAAATGAGCACAAACACTGATTTTCTAAGTTCAAAATGCTGAATTTCTCAAAAACCGGGACGTAGAATTTTCTAATTTTCACAGGGGATAAACAGAACATCATAAGGAAGGCACAAAACAAATTAGACGAGAAGTTATCAGACAGTTTTTGAGATATTAATGAAAGACTGAAAAAAATGAGCACAAACACTGATTTTCTAAGTGCAAAATGCTGAATATCTCAAAAACAGGGACGCAGAATTTTCTAATTTTCACAGTGAATAATCAGAATATCATAAGGAAGACTTGCACCAAATTAGAAAAAAAGTTATCAGACAGGTTTTGAGATATTTAAATTTGAAGTGAAAAGTTGACGCCGGACAGACAGACAGACAGACAGACAGACGGGCGCCGGACAACTCGGCATTAGAAAAGCTCCGCTGACTATGACTAGCGTCCCAGAGGAGCTAAAAACTGATTTTTTGAAACAAAAAAGTTCCCTCATTTTAGCTTTGCACTCCAGTGCATTTTGGTTTTGCGTCACATTTGCAGTTCATTCATCAATTACTTGTGGTTTCTCTCTGTGGCGGCCAGCTTGGCTGCCGTACATGGAACCCAACAATACATGGCAGGTGAAAAAAATTTTTAATACAACACCAACTCCTCCATCCACTGTCCATAGCACTGCATATATGCAATTTCACTCAGTCCATTCCCTCACTCAAGTTATGATTTTAAGTTACAGAATACATAAAAATGTAACTAAAGAAACATTTTATCATTATTCAACGTTGCACACAAGTTACTTGAGTTACTAGTGATGGCAGCTCCAACACTGAAGTTCGATTCCTTTCGAACACGTTCGGCACTTCCGGTATTGGAACGGATTTTCAAAGCAGTTTCGACACTTCAGTCGTGTGATCAAGTAACATTCGTTCCTGAAAAAAAGCCTTCACCCACCACGGGAAGGTTTGAATGCTCAGATAAGCGCTTATGGTGTTTTGCTTGATAGAGACAGCTTTTGATTCGTGATTAAAATCGAGACATAGTTACACAGAAATCATGACTAAAATATACAGGCAGCTACAGCAAGATAGATATAAATGCATTGGCTTTGTGTATGCACATTAGCTTTAATGTACTGCCCGTATCCGTTGTTGAACTGGTCAGAAACCTTCCCTCCAATTAATAAGACATTTGAAAAATGAACAGCTCTCAGAGCTGCAGTTCCAGTAGTATGAAAACAGCTTCACCACAGTTCATTTCGGAGTAGACTTTTAAAACTAGGGGGAAGTTCCACCTCCTCATCTTCTCCCACCAAGCAGAGCACTGGTTTTAAACAACTGATCGATTCCTCCAATAAAATAACGGCAAAATTAAACCATTACAATGCGCGAGTGATTCAATAAAGAATTGAGTCTGGTTGCTGGAAAGACAGGCAATTGGTTTGAAACCATAATAACCAACATTGTGTATCTTTGTAAATGCTATTATAAATAGTAGTGAAAACCAGCAATCCATTGTTGAGGCTTATCTGCGATTATCTGTGCTTTCATTAGTTCGAAACATTTATAATAGCAGTTTTGAAAGTTTCTGCCAGTAGGCTGCGCACTGCTGGTAGAAATGCTGTTTCGAAACATTTCAGCACGTTTTGGTACAATGGTTTATGATTAACTGATATTTTTGAATAATAAATCCTTCAAGTTTTTAAGACACTACTTGCATCCCTGTTGCCTTACTGCTTGGCCCCTCACACTCTCAATAGGTTAAAAACAGATAATTGTTCTCAGTTCTAAAAAATCTTAAGCAGAAATCGAAAACAGTCAACCATTTATTGAAAAACTTCAAAATGATCTCTCAAAACAAAACGCCATTTTAAAGACCATGAACTTTGTTCCCAAAAGCACATTTTGACCTCTACTCACTATTCCCAAAGGGCTAACAATGCCTTAGATCTCAGGCATGATATAAGCCCTGTTCAAGGCCATTATACCACGTAAAGCCAAATAAGATGATCATTAAAATGTCTCCGGCAAGCAGAAGTCAGTGCAGTGGAGCAAGTCAGCATACAGTTTGAAGCAGGAAACCGAGTAAAAGCTGAATTTTGTGTTGAAACCATTTGAATTTGTCATGCAAGAATCTTTTTTTTTTTTTTTTTGTGAAAAAGGATTAGGTGTCAGTATCGAAAGCTGAAATTTGGAAAGTGTCTTTTTCTTTACCTGGGCAAAAGAAAGCCATCTCCTCCTTCAATCAATGAGCACAGGATCATGGATGATCTCAGAAAGGCAGGAACCCGCATTCTTTTTGAATAATTAACTTAATGCTGGAGACTAGTGCAGTCAATGCTCAGAAAAGTCTCCCACTGATAAAGTATACATCACTGCAGGGTGCGTGTTGGCCACTACAGCATTTATTTATATGATGGAAGGTAACTACAGAAAATGCCATGGTGTTTTCCTTTAGTAAACTTGCAGCTGCATATACCACACAGGCACAGCAAAGTTCCTAAAGCAATTAAAACTGATCCATTTGCTGCACGCAGTGACACCTTGAGCCCCTTTACTGCCAGTCTGCCTCTCAAATCTAATGTTCCACGTGTTCTCTAATTTTAATGCAGATGTCTCACTATAATAGTACCAACTACAATGTTCCCTATCAAGCAAGCCATTATTTCATCCCCAGTAGTTCCTGTTGCATCCTCAAATAGTTGCATTAAAAATATGTATCATAATTACGGCAACAGTATCGTCAAGTAGTTCCAAATAGCCAATAGAAAATTTTCAAATTTTCATTGCACACCATGCCCATCATCTCGAGTCTCATATATATATATATAAAAAATTTTTTTTTTTTTTTTTTACAGTAGTGTAGAGTGATGATGATACACCACCATTTGTCTAATATGGGTCCTAATATTGTAGAACTCGCCTAAAATGTCCTCGTATAAAATGGAAACTCGCTCATACCGGACAACATGTTACATTTGCGGAAGGACACCAGTAGCGAGTCTTGAATCCAAAGAATGAGATTTTATTAAACAGAAAGATATCAAACAAACAAGGCGCGTGGGCCAACAAAAATTCTACAAATGAACAGAAATAATGCTGGGGAAAAGGAGGGCATAAGGCAAACCACAAACTGCACTTAAAAAGCTAAAAATGAAAACTGAAAAAACTGCTGGTTTAAGGGGGGCACAAGGCCAACGAAAAACTACACTCAAAGAGCTGAAACAATAGGGTTGTATGAACGCAATGATATGATCAAAATAAATGACAGAGCACAAAAACACAGAGCATGGAAACAATGGACTGACTGCCAACTGGAATGCCTCCACAGAATAAGAAGGTACAGGGCTGATTAGAGAATGAGGAACACCTGAGCAGAACAGGGAGGGAACAAAGCATGAACATGAGACATTGGACAAAGGCTTAATAACATAACAAGGCCATTAAGAAAATGGCCGTTCTCAACTAAGTACCAATGAAGTATGCAGATTGAAGGAAGCGTGAGAAAGTTACAAAGCAAAGTAAAGCAAGATCTAGGCCCGTATTCACAAAGCATCTTAGCACTAAAAGTAGGTCCTAACTGCTGGATTTAGGAGAAACTCCTAAAAAAATGGGCATGTCAGTCGTAGATTTAGGACTCCTAATTATTTTTGCTAAGTGTTATTCACAAAGCATTTTAGGCCTAAAAGTAGCTCCTAAGTCTGGGAGAGCTTAAAAGTAGTCAAGAGGACTCCTAACCCGCTAAAACCTATTCACAAAGAATCGGAAGATAGCTGCTGCTGTTGAAAGACGGAATGACTTGGAAATTCTGAATGATACGCAGTTGTTGAAAAGGTCGGATCGACCGTGAAGGGATTTTATTTGTTGTTGACTTGGTGAGGAAGAGAATTTCGTCTCCAACCATGAGAAACAGCCCAATAAGCCCCGAAATAAAATGTTTGACAACACTTCGTTACTTGGCCACCGGAAAAATGCAACTTTGCAACGCGGACAACTTAGGGATTTCACAATCATCTGTCAGTCGCTCAATTCAACAAACAAGCAATGCACTCTGTGAACCCCATATCATCCGAAAGTTTATCCGGTTTCCAATGGACATTCGCCAGCAACACAGAATCAAACTTGAATTCATGCACATCTCAGGTATGCCCGGTATCATCGGTGCTATTGACGAGATCCATATTCAAGTTATTTCTCCAACCCAAGATGAAGAGGTATTTGTAAATAGGAAAAAAGTTAATTCCATCAACACCCAGATAGTATTTGCGAATACAATATTTTTGGACATTGCTGTGGGATGCTCAACATGAAATGGCAAACCAGGATCCATTTTGTATGTGGGACGGGCTCCCTGTCACCAAACAACCAATCACCGTGCTTTTCCCAATGGAAGGCATTGCTCCATATTCAAGCTCAACCCAAGATGAAGAGGTATTTGACAGGCATCATAGTGCCTGTGGGATGCCTCCACGCTTGGGGACAGTCGCAGCTTATTTATTTGACAGGCATCATGTGCCTGTGGGATGCCACCTGTACCACCTCATGCTGTGCATGAATTATTTTATTGGGCTATTGAGCGAGGGTTACATTTAATAGATCATCATAATAATACCAACCTATGTCATATTTTGTATGCATATTTAAATTGTAGGCTATAAATTACAAACCAAGCTTAGTATGCTTTCCTGTTTGAACGATTGCCCATTTCTAGGCTGCAATCATGGACCTCCCCTGCGACTGCAGCCCATACCACCGCTTCTCGCAGTGGTCTGCCGTCCGAGACAACGAGGGGAATGCAACATTGATCTGTGGGCTGATATTATCCCACGCATCCCGCTTGGATTTGCTGTTCACCCCCGAGCCAAATTTCCCTTTGATTACATGCTTTCGCTCCAGCACCAACTGGGCCAGCAGCAGTAACTGGTCGTGGCTCCAGTTGGGCTTTCGCGTCCTTTTTGAACTTTCATCCATGACAGTTTAGGGCAAACAAACTTGAACAGCCTGACATTTAAATGATCGCAACATATTCTCATTGGGTAATAAGTTGCTAATAATTGGGGCAAATGACGCGTTTTATTGACTCGTTTTATGCTATTGGCGTTTTTACAACTATCTCTTTCCTATGTATGTTTATTTGCCTAGAGCGTGATATGTGGGGACTGCACATAGTGCATTTTCAGGAGTGCTCAACATGTTATTATTTTATGGGACAAACCAGCTGCTTGGACTATTTCTCATTTTGTATGTGGGACATTTTATTCAATGGGCTACCCTGTCACCAAACAACCAATCACCGTGCTCATTGTCCCAAGACTCGTGCATGAGAATTGATGTTATCCATAGCAACGGAGATTTACTCCCACCTTTCTCAGAGCTACTCCTAGTCTAGGAGTTACCAGTTTTCTTAACTAAAAGTTGCTCTCAGCGGCTTTGTGAATAACTTTTAAGATTTTACTGCTACATAAAATGTTTTAGTGCGACTTAGGAGTACTCCTAGCGGAAAGATAAGATGCTTTGTGAATACGGGCCCTGAAATAATATCGAAGGAAGAAATCATGGCAATTAACACCCTGCCTAAATTAGTAATGTTAGTAAAGTGCCTGTCTAAGGAAAACACCTCCTGTGAATGTAGAATGTAGTTGATGTTACTAACTAAAAACAGTTAATTGACTTTAAGCTTAGAAAGTCCCGAAACCAGAAAAGCACTGAAGGAAAATGCAAGTACCGCAGCTAGCCGATAGCAAAGAAACAGTGCATGCACTCGAGAAAACAAAACGTGGACTGGAACGCAGACATGAGAAGGATTCCATTTGGCAGTGCGGGACAGGACCTAGTCAGACACAAGGCAAGACAGAACAAGAACATAACACAACAGCTCAATTCCCGATTTTTCTGTAACGTTTTTCCATTAAATAAACATTGAATATACCGGATTTTGTATCACGGATTTTTGCTTACATCAGACAAAATATGTAGTCTCGTCACAATGCATTTCCCTTAAAAAGCACTCGTGTATACCGGACCATCTGGCTTGCATCATGCACGTGCGCAGTTGCAACAGTGCAACGAAATGAAGTTCGGCTTTCCTCTTCGCGGATACTGAAACTGGCACGGTTTCCATCCCAGTTGAAGCAACACGCAATATCATCCTCACTGTTGTAAACTCGCACCTTTTTTCGCCGGTCAATTTAGCTGGCACCGTTTTTGCCAGTTATTTTAACTGTAATTTTACTATCAGTTTATAACAGAGGTACCATGTATGTTAACTGTAAACCACAGTTAAATGCGTGCATGACTATACCTACAGTTAAAATAACAAGGAGACAATGCATTAATTTAACTTTTAAATTCAGTAAATTTATACCAGAGCTATTATCCATTGCGTCAGGGCAAAGACGGACTAAATTAAAACAACAAGTAGGTATGTGCACCTCAGAATGAAGTTGTTCCGATCTTAATACACAAAGCACACATATTAATTCACACATGTATATACTGGTTTTATAATCTGTTATACGCACACAGCGGATATGTAACAGAGTTTCTTTTGTTTTATGCGTAAAGCGGATTTAGCTGATAACGGACAAAATGAGCTGGTCCAATTCAGTCCGTTATATGCTAGTTTTACTGTAAATTACTTCTCTATTTTTTTGCTGAAAATGTATTGAAAAATAGTATTGTAGGCAATGAGAACCAAAAAAAGATCATACCAACAAGTATGGAGGTAAAAATATGGGCAATAAACAAAAACACTGAAATATAAATGTTTTAAAACAAGTGCCGCATATGTAATTTTTTTTTACTCTTGCATAACCTGAATGCATGTTTGAAGGCTCATTCCATGATTTTTGATGCAAAAAAAATATTTTCTTTTATTCGGTTTGAAGCAACAATGTTCAGCAAAATAATCTCTGACGGTTAGTTGCTCCAATATACTATAAGGTGACATGAGCTTTGATCAGTGACACAGTGTTAAAAGCGATGGCACAAAGAAAGGAGTTCTGACATTACTCTTAGCCATATTGCGGCCTTACATGATGCTGAAGACGTGAAATGCTGCCATTGCATAATAAGAAACACCATCAAGAGTTTCAAAGAGAACAGTTTGCTGAAAACTAGAGGTAATAGAGATGCAAAACGGAAGTTAAGAACCTCTGATGTTCATTATCTGTGCAGGAAAAGTGTAAAAAAAAAGAAAAGAAATCTGCGGTCGACAGCACGACAACGCTGTGAGAATATTAATAGTGCCAGAAGTGAAGAGATGAAAGTATTAAGATCTACTACTTCCAGACGCCTGTGTGAAAATGGTCTGATTGTTCGTGTTGCTGCCAAGAGCTGGCAACATCAAAAAAAGACTTGAATTTGCCAAGGAATTCAAGAATTGGACACCTGTGGACTGGGAACAAGTACTTTGGACTGATGAATCCAAATGTAAAAATTTCTTAGCCAAACGCAGAACTTACGAGCACCATAAAGTTCAAGAACATTTTCAAAATGACAGTTAAACCCCTTCAGTCAAAAACATAGAGGTGGTAATATTATGGTTTAGGGTTCAGTCTGCTCGAAAGGAGCCAGCTCCTTCACAGTGATTCTTGGGAATTTTGTTGCTTCTTTCACCATCCTCCTCAGTATCCTGGGGAGAAAAATGCAGTTGCATCCTCTACCCTTGAGGTTTTCAACAGTTCCATATCTTTGAAAATTTTGAATAATTGCCCTAACAGTACTCAGTGGCATATTCAATCGTTTGTGAATCTTCTTTTAGCCATTACCAGATTGATGAAGGCCTATGATCATCTGCCTCTTTTGAACTGACAGTTGTTTTGTTTTCTTCATGATGCTGGATGACGAAGGGATATTGCACGTGTGTTATCTCATTTTTAGACTATTGTGAAACAGGAAGTAATGGCTCAATATAGTTCCTTAACGCTTAGAAAAAACTTAAATAAGTGGAATTTAATACCTGGATTAATTTTGGTAGATGTTATTTACAATATTCTTTAAAGGTGCCATTGATTGTTAAACCTTGGTGTGGAGGAAATACATTTTTTATTAAATCAGAAAATGATTTTGTTTGGTTCCATTGGACCATTACAGTATTTTTCACATGTTGTTATTAAGAGTTTCTCAGTGAATATATATTTTTTTAATTTTTGAAGTTTTTTTTTTTTTTTTTGTGCATCACCATTCAGGGGGTGCCAGTAATTTTGGAGCCCACTGTACTGGCTGTATTTATACAGCTACGTAATCCTGCTGTGTTTAAACAAGCTTCTCATGATTACAATACCTTTGCTACAGCCTAATGAAAACCAATGGAGTCACTGCAGTGGGGCTGAATCCTCTCCTCTCTGGATGATTCTCTGGTTAACTAATTGTGTTTTGACTTTATTGTATTAGAATGAACCAATTGAGCAGGTAAGATTTGAATCCAGGCAGCATGTCTGATGACAAATGATCTAACTGCACTTTCCTCGTCAGAGACAGCTACAGATTTTCCTTATTGTTTATGTTGGCAAGAAATGTAATGTCAATGCAGCCTTGTTTATATTCAATTCAATTCAATTTATTTCTATAGCGCTTTTCACAGAGACTGTCACAAAGACGTTTTACACTGAGAGATTAAATGAATGAAAGGGCAGTGCCCAGTCTATTCCCCACTACAGCAAATGGGGCAAAAAACTCCCTGTAGGGAGAAAAATCATCAAACAGTGATGAGAAAAAACTCCCCAGTGGGAAGAAATCTCAGGAGGAACCCAGCTATAGTGGGAAGCCCATCCTCCACGGGCTAGCTAATTAATAACAAGATAATTATATTACTGCTGCATGCTTTTTCATGGAGTAATTAAACATAGCTGTGTGTTCCAGTGAGTTTATAACCAAACGTGAGCAGTTGTGTTTGTTTTGTAGGAGTTAGTTGTAGTGCATGCCGCGCACGCTGGTCGATGACTCATCACTGGGTAGATATGGTTTGATGAGCATTTCCTTTCAGCATATATGCCTTTTAGCTTCAGCCTGGCACAATTACTGTGCTGGCTTTTCAAGGAAAGTTACTATGCAGGCTTTTCGTGGGCTGGAACTTAGCAGTGTTATGTGAGGGTGAGATGTATTTCTTTTATGCACTGTGTGAACATGACCCTCATCAAATGAGCTTCAATGAGCCCTCTGCATGTGAATGTGTTTGCGCAAATCATTAGAAAACATCTGTGCACAATGCAAGCCAAGTAGCTCCTCTAGCTATATTTAAGTGATTTTATCCTCTTGATGTTACATAGACACATACTGGATTCTTTACAAGCAATCAGATTCAATTTTGTTTTGAGATTCCAAACTGCTCGGGGATCAGTTTAATGCTTTTGATCCTCAGAAGAAGTGAGGGCTTGTGTGGCATTTTTAAAGGATTATCTGGTTTTATGTGTGAGCAGGTGTGTCCTTGTGAGTCCCTTTAAGGAACAGACATTAAAGGACCCCTTCATGTAACATGTCCCTGAAGAAGGATCTATGCCTGGGATCACATTTCTGTAAATTGTGAATTGAAAAGCTTTTTTTTTTTTTTTTTTTAATTGCGGGAAAAAGAGAAATCTCATTTCGATCTCAGTTTGGAAATGTGCCATTGATTTCTGTAATATTTTTGTTGATATTATTGTAACTGTTACCATACCAAGCAAATTTCACCTGCTGACACATTATGATCTCCAGTAATAGATTTCCATATGACATGTATCATTTTTGTATGGTGCTTTCTTTCACTAACTCATACGGACTTTGTGCAAGTTACTTTATGGACAAGTTACTTAGGGAAAGGCGTAGCGTTATTACAGGCTCATGTGCTTTTCTATGTATGGCAGGAAGGGTGCAATACAGGGTGCTGCCCACCAGAGGGCAGTCCTCAGACCCGGTCCACAAACGGGCAGGGTCACCGCTGCAAGGAGTCGTAATCACTGCAGCTGCGACCTGTTGCTTCCTCAATTTCCTTATTATGAACCCCTGACTCAAAGGTCTTCCTCCAAGGTTGGAGGAAGAGAAACTGGAAGTAAATGTAATGGCCGGTAGAATTAGGAGGCCAAACGCAACAACCAGAGAGAAAGTGAGCAGCACGGACACAGTACAAACACAGAGAAAAATACAGACCAAACGAAAGTACTCGCTCTTCCAAATGACGTATAATAGTCGGAAACACGGAAGCAAAGCGAGATAGCAAAAAGGGAGAAGAAAATCCAAAAATCAGAAGATAGAAAGTCATACAAAACCTGACTACAGATATCTTCGGCTATAGTGCGAAGCAAAAAACAGACAATCTAGCAAAGGAGGTGTGCCGGACTTCCTGCTTATATAGAGTCCGGGAAGGCGCCGCCCCAGCTCAATCAGCCAGCTGAGTAAAGAATCCGATAGCAAAGGAATTCGATATCGTCCCGGGACGAGAGTCGCAAAAAAAAGTCCAAACCACACGCACACCTCACAAACCGTGACAGTAAAGGCTGCAAGTGAGCTTTGAAATTGGGTTTTTTATATTCTATTTCTCGTTTCTGGAGAAAAGTTGGTCTTTTGGTTAATTAACTCTGTATGAATTTTGGGATTTTGAGAACACTAATGAAAGGCCCTGAGGTCTTGTTTTGGACCATGTTTGTTTGGTTTCTTGTCATTTTCTGTTCATTTTCAGGTGCCATGGTCAACCCTAGCCTGGCATAACACATCTTTATACATCATACAAGCTTCCTATTGGGGGGATGGGGGGGGACCATAGTCTTAGTGTAAAGGAATGCACCTTGTATCGGGCATGGTCGGGTGTTTTGTTTTTTGGGGTTAATTTGTTGTACCTTAAGTATTCAAACAAAATCTGCCCTGGAGAATAAACCCTTTTCATAAATATTACTTGAGAATGTACTAGGGAACACTGATCCTTTGACGGATTGTTGGCCTTTTGATATGATTGGCTGCTGAATACAGAATGCGTAGGTGACTAGGTAGAACTTGAGTCCTGAATTTACTCATAGGGATGATTAACTCTGGGTTCTGTGGAAGGCCTGATTAGTCCAGTGTCAGCTTTACGGCAGTTTAATCAAGCAGTGTAGCTTGTGCCCAGAAACAGGTTTTTCCTTTCCTTTACTACTGTCCGTATCTTTTCAAAGACATAAACCTCATTTCTCACCCTTGAGGGTTGTTGGGAAAGCTCACATGGATTTGAAGGTGCTGAATTAGTGCTCGGTTGTGGGCATATCTACAATATAATTTCAGAGATTGTGTGCTCTTTTCATGTAAAAAAAAAAAAAAAAGTGCTTAAATGCTACTAATCGGATTAATCTACATTAGACATTACTCTATAGTTTAGCTTCAGTTTACCTTGTAACTGTTAATCATGTTGTCTAAATCACATATTTTATTGCTCATGGATGCCCACTTAGTATACGTATAACTTCTCAGTACCATTCCTTGTGTGGGTTATGGTCTAATTATTTGAATTGTGATCCTGTTTAAATAGTCTAAAACATAATGGTGAGTGTTCAGAACTCTTGCATAAACAGCATTGAAAAATTGCCAGATACTATGTAAGGGTAGTGGGCATTGATGCAAGACATTCATACATGCAGTCACCGTGAAGGCCACTTCAGCTTCAGAGGATTATTTGCTCAATGCAGTATGAATGTGCACATTTCATTTTAATTGCATTGCTTATTCCAGTTATTGGAAAGATAATGTTTATTTCTGGTAAATATCCAAATGCAGGAGTGGATTTATTCAGCTCAAAACAAAGTGAAAATGTTGCTTTTTCCTTCACATAGAGTTTGGCAATATCTGTCACCTCGGAATTTGCAAAAAATGTATCTCTGAATGTACAAAACAACAGTGCAAATCCATTTGATTCAGAAGTAAGGGCATGTGTTGATGGAGGCTGAGGAGAAACAATCTTTGAATCCTGGAGACGGATCGTCATTATTTTTATTTATTTGTTTATTTTTTTGGGGGGTGGGGGGAATCTCAGACAAATCCTCGAGGGTTACTGTGTCAGCTGATGTTGCATGTGTTTCTGTATGAGGCACAAGTACTTGTTGTGTCATTGATTCATTATCCGCACCTTGCTTACTAGGCCTGACACGGCTCTTGAGTGAAATGCCAAAAACCAGCCAAGTCTGTGACCCTCCAGGACTGAAGTGTGAGGTTCCTGCTTTCAGAATAAGTGTCATCAAGAAGGGTTTATACCCAGTCACTGTCAAAGTGACTCTAATCATGACACCTTAAGTATGAGGTGTTGAGTCAGAACTGATATGTGATATAATTGAGAGGAGCTGGGAAGTAATGGGGAGTTTTAGTAGAAATGGTTCAGGTCATGCAATGATTCCTGCATTGAACACAGGTTTTTTAGATTTGAATTAGATTTTTTGTTCTTGCATCCCCCAGTTTGGCATTATTGTGTCCCTTCCAAGTGATTTAATTCTCATTTGGACTTGTAACAATTTAATTTCCCTGAGCCACAAGTGTGTGTGTGTGTGTGAGAGAGAGAGAGAGAGAGAGAGAGAGAGAGAGAGAGAGAGAGTCTAGATGCGCTGGGTGAGCTGTTGAGCACTGGCTTAAATGGGAGGAAAGCTTATGGGGGTTTGGTGGGGGGTATGATCCCCTCCAATATTACGAACAAGCCAGGAACAACCCCTCAATATCAGATGTAACAGCATCTATCCAAGCATTCCACCTGTCTTTAATCTTTAAACCAAAATTAAAGTTTCAGATGGTCAGGAGGGGAGCATAAAGGGGAGCACAAAGGCTCTGTTTGGGTTCTGACCCGTGCACAACTGAAGAGTTTTGGAGAGAAGAGGAACCGCAGCCACCCCAGAGTCCCCCATCATCAGAGATGTCCCACTGAAGCTTGCCTTTTAATAAGGCTCTCAGAATAAAGAAATATTAAATACATGTGCATAATTTGAGAGGAAGCTCTGCTCTGTGTACCATGTGAGATATCAGTAAATAATATTTTTTTCTGCCAGTCACAGATAACATTGTCCCATGTTTCTGACGTGCTGGGTAAGGAGCTGTGTAACAGTAGCATTTAAAGAGCTTAGGACATGCACTGAGCAAGTTTATGAATATAAAAGGGTACAATTAAAAGAATTCCCATCGTCTGCCTAAGAAAAATGTAGAAAATAATTTTAACAAAAATCACAATTTTTTGTTACTTGCCCCGCCCCCCTCATTAACAAACATTCTGAGCAACACAGAAAGCGATTCTGGCACTCCCCTGTGTGGTCACGTCATAAGTAGCACACGGTGGGCGATTGTGCATCCATCAACGATGGTATCCGAGTCAGATTCCGATAGTTCCTCAGAATTTTCAATTGAATCTTTCCATTTTGATGAAGAAGTACTTTTTTATGGAAGATGACAAAACTCAACATAAAGCTGCTTTCACACCAGACGCGAAACAAATTTTTTCGCACGACAGATTACATTCAAAGTCAATGCAAAGACGCTAATACGTTTCGCCTGTATTCGCGTCTTTGCAGTGACTTTGAATGTAATCTGTCGTCTTAAAAAATCGCTTTTAAGGCGTCCGTGTGAAAGCAGCTTAACACGGGATTCAGAACCATACAGATTCCAGCCTGAGTACTCGAGCAATGAAGAAAGCTAATTGTCAGTGTCTCCCCCTGTCCCGAACTGTACAACGCTTACCAGCCAAGTAGCGGAATGATTATTATTCCGGTTCTAAAAAATTTCTGTGCACTGCGTGTTGGTTAACCAGCCTACTCTTGTTCAAGATAGGTACTTTGTAGCATTTTATTACATAAAAAACAGAGCTGAATTTCATGTCCTAAGCTCTTTAAATGCTATTCACATGCTACAGCTCCCCCCCCCCCCTCCAAACTCAATATTCTTGAACACAAATCAAAGCAGTTGTCTCAATCCATGATCCTGTTCCTTTCACAGTTGCTTTGTTCTTAATGTCTGTAAGAGGTTTTTATGCTTTTACAAACTGTCAAAGGCCTGCTGCATTTCAGGTTACCATCCATTCAGTCCAATTCAGTTCTGTTTTATTTTCATAGTGCTTCAAAGAAAGCTGTCAAGGAGATGCATTTGCTTACCAACTGAAGGGCAAACACCTGCCCTTAACTCCCAAATAGTGAGAATTCAGTGTAAAAAAAGAACAAAACTTCACTGTGAAAAGAAAAGGCCTCAAACAGCAGTGAGGACAGGCTTCCCAACAGGAAGAAATCTCAAGATGAACCTGTCCTCCAGTGGCTGGCTGCAATCAGTGTCAGGACAAAACAGACACGGCAACAAAGCTTTTTCATTTATTGAAAATCCATTGCATATCTTCAAGTTATGTAATACACAACCTAGGACAGTAGGCAGTCCTTATAGTGCGCAGTTTGCCGAGGCAGTTTAATGCATTAGTAAGTCCAGAATGTGTGGAAGTGAGGACACAAACCAGGAAACAGGGCTGTGACTTTGGGGTACAGCTGTTTGGCTGTTGGTTATCCTACATTGGGGTTTGAACCACTAGCCCTCTGATTCTAGGCATTCTTGCTACTGGGATACCGGATACCTTACACCACAGATATCTATATATTAATTCTCAGTTTGCCCGGCCTTTGTGACGTATCCCCTCCCAAACCACCCAATGGATCCCCGCTCCCTCTGGTACATGCATTCCAGATGAGCCTGCCTCTGTTGTCCATCGAACCTTCTCTCCCTGAAATTTGGGCCATTTTATCTGTTTTTGCCTTTCGTTACCATGACAACGGGTGAAGTCACTATTCATTAGGATTTTTGGTCACAATCAACCCTGAGTGGAGCACAGATTTGGCTAATATTCTATAATTACTGCATTTTAATTTATAATTTGGTGATATTTGTGACGGGAGCAGGGTCCCGTATTAATAATTTATGCATTTTATAGTCCTTGCTCTGATTTGCAAATGTAATGGAAAAGGGTCAGAAAATGGCATTGATTGATTCAATTTAAAAAAAAGAAAAAAAAAACACCTTGACTAGAGAAAATATACTGTAGGTGAACTGTGAAAGGTAACCAAGATACTGAATATGGATTATGGCTGCTCAGCTCTTTTTGGCAGGCCCCTAATTTGGGAACCATTGCTGTGAATGTGATCTTTGCAGGACATTCGCGCTACAAATGATCAATGTTCTGGCCAGAAAAACCGATGTGCTTCATCACTTGATGGATTTCACTGCCTCTCTCCTGCCCCAAGAGGGCTCTTCTGTCCTACAGTGAATGCAGTTTTTGTTGGCTGGTTCCTTATCACTATTGGATAATGGATTATCAGCACCCTGATGAACTGGAGATTTTGATAGTGAAGTGTTTCCATTCTGGTTAACTTTCAGCAGAGGAACATTCTGATTTTGGATGAGGAAAAAAAAAAAAAGAAAAACAGAAGAAATGCTGTGAAAGTGAAGTAACACAACTCTGCTGCGGCCAGTAACCTCATTGATGGGAACTTCCATTTACTGGTGAATGCTCTTGGATTATAGATTACTCCCATCCATCAGAACATTTCCAAAATACAAACCCTGATCTGTGAGGGGGTGATGTGTGTTTAGCTGCTGCAGTTACTGAAATTCATCAGTCACAGAATCTGGTCCTGAGATGGGTTACCAGTTGACCCTCGTAGGAACCCTGAGTATCAAAAGTAACATGAGTGAATGCTTTATTTACTTTATTAAGTACTTTCCGTTTTGACCCAAATTGACTAATAGTTGATTAGCCAGAGCAGGGGGAATTCTCTTGGGAGCATTGAGTTAAGGGGACTTGGTGGAGGTCCAAACTACTGCACTGATCTTGCTGTGGCTGCACTGGACTTCAACCACTAACCTTCTGAGTGTTTAATTTTATTGGTTTAAGGATTGAATGACTGATAAATAGGTTTACTTGCATAAAGTAGTTGGGTAGAGACATTGGTGGGTTTGTCCCATTCTGACCTTCACCTAGAGGGTTGAAGGTGAGAATAAATTGGCTCCTGGATTCTTGACTATGGCCCTTATCCTCAAAACCACTCCAGAGGCTTTACTCCTGCTCTCTCTCCCTCTCCTGTTCACAGTTGTTCTGTTTGGCATTTCTCCCAGGGTGTCCTTTGAAAAAGAGAAACAAGTCATTAATGGAACAGCACTGGGTAAATAAAGGCTGAAAATAAAAGAAATTCCTTTTTTTACCTTCGTGATTTGAAGGGATTTTTTAGATATAAATCGCGTAAAATGCTGAATGTGAGACTAATTTGTTTAGTCCTCATAGGTACCAGAATTCACCCCTTAGAAAACACAAGTCACCCGCAGGAGCAGGGAGGGCTCTGTATTGGGCATGCACATGTGAATGGTGTTACCGGTATGTAATCACATACATTACACTGCATTGCCAAAATGACCATTTTAATGCAAAGGGTGTTTGATAGAAGGCTAACCTGATTCACGAGGAAAACTGCAAATTATCCATTTGTCAGACTCATGAATTCTCTTTTTCAAGCAGACCTGAAATCATGCTGTAATGGAACATTGTCAATTCAGCAGTCGCACTGTTTGGATGTTCTTTCTTTATGCCCATGGATGCCTTCATAGCAGTAAGATGAAAACTAATAAGTTGAATAACGAAAAGCGGTGGGTTTCCCAAAAGCCTCTTAACGCTAAGAACCTCTTTAAATTACTCTCACGATCATTCTTAAAATAACATGGGTTTCCCCAAACACGTTCGTAACTAAAGCGTCTCTTAAGTTTGCTCTAAACTAACTCATGAAATGACAGAAGAGACCGTTGCTTAAGAATCTCTTAAAAACACTCATTAATCCTGAGATCCAACGTTAATGGGAAACCCACCGCGGACATGTCATACCTGATTTCTGCTAACAAACATTCCAGAATTGCTAGATGACAGCATTGAAGCTGACTGTTGAAATGTATTCCCTTCTATAATTAAAGTCGGCTATTTCATCGAGCAGAAACAAGTATGTTGGCGCCAAATAACTTGCTATAATGAAAAACATTCAAAGTATAGCCCAGGTATAGGAATTGGTAAGTTGCTCAAAGAACCATTACATAGGTCAGTTTTCTGGTTATTCAGCCATGTCTCATGTGAGATACGACAGCAGGCTGTGTGCCAATTTCTAAATAATGTCACTGAGTCATTGCTGAGGACCCAAGGAAGCACTGTGTTGAGTGTGAAGGTGTTTGGCTCAAAAGTTCTTTAGAAATCTTCAGAAAGCTGAAAGCAGCTTTACCAGAGGCCATGTGATTGGCCCAGGACATGTGCTGCGGTAGTTTACCTCAATATGTAGTACATGTCAACAGAAAATGTATTTTCCATGGCATGCATATGTAGCCATTTTTGACTGAATATGATTTAAGAGGTGTAGTAATCCTACAATAAAAGCTCCTAATTTAGACAAATTGAGAGCCTGTGAACATGGTGTGGGTGTAAATGCTCCCATACGGCTGCTTTTGTTTTGTAGAAAAATAAATGAGTGTACTCAGCAATTATCAATACAGAGGATGGTTAGTTTGTTAAGATTTAGATTTTCATTTGCAAAATTAAAGGTGTTCATATCTGTTTTCATTTATTGTCAGAAAAAAGTCTCTGTCAAAATTTGACTGGTACTGTGTGTATGTATACTGTTGTTGTCACACCCAAGTGTCACTTGAGAACATAAAGGGGAATGTACTTACCACAACGGGGAAATCCAGATGAAGGTTACCTGCCTGAATGAGGGGAAACTGAGGCATAAATACTCTAAGGTACTTAACTAAAGGGAAAACAGGTGAAGATAATCAAGAATGAGAGAAAGGAAACAGATGATTGAACAATTAGTGCAGGGCAGGTAGCCAGGCGAAAGGAATGCCACGGGGAGGGGCATTACAGTTGTCCATAATGTTGGAATAATCTTGTATTCAGACACTTGATCAAGAATAAATCACATTGTCACAATCATTTCATTAAAAGTGGTAAAAAATAATTTTATTCCAACTTTATGAGCAACAGTGCATTTTTTTAATTAAATAATTCATGTTTTTATTCAAAGGGATTTCCATCCTTTACACAGAGGACATTGTAATCCAGGGGACTAAACTATGACAGTTTATTGTTTGAAGTTTCTTCTTAAGAACAGGAAAGGTTCATTTTTAAGAAGTCTTTTTTTTAGATAATTATTAATGGGTTAATAAAATGTAGAGTGCATAAAACCTGAGAGAGAAGATTAGAGAGTAAACATACTGCACATTTAATATTAGCTTGTTCAAAAAGCAATAAAAATTAGGCCGATGTTTATTAGTAATTCAGGGTTATGGAGGCATATTTGTTGTGGATTTTAAAATACCAGTTTATTCACAATTTTTATTCAGTGAAGTCTTGCTGTAATATCCATCCCCGTAGATATTGGCCATAGTGTTTTAAAAAAAAAAAAAAAACATCTTTTCTGGGATTATTGTAATGGTTTTCTCAGTGCACCATGTCGTGTGCGCTAAAATGAAAATGGAGGTGATAAGATTCAAGTGCAAGGAAGGAAATGTATTGTTTATGACCTTAAAGTGGAGCTTCAAAAGCAAACAATATTTAAACAATGCAGGAAGATGATAATTGATTGATGAGCGTCGGAGCAGGCCGGTCCTCAGAATTTGGGCGATTGGGACCATTGTGGGCGCGGCATGACAATTATCCTCTCCGCGACTAGAAGAGAATATTGCATTTAAACTTGTTGATTTGTTCTTTCTTTTTTTCTTACCATCATTTGTATTATTTCTGAAACATTAACAAAAGCAGGGTGCAAAATTAACTTTTTTGTTTATTGGCAGAATGGCAAGTGAATGTTAAATTTTTACCAGCCACTCAATTGATTACCAGCATTTGGCTGGTGAGTGGTGCTAATTTTGGTCCTGGAACAAAGGGTTTAAATAAATGATTTCTCTAATATGTTTGGTGTTAAATTATTCTTGCCTGCACATTCTTGCATTGAATGTAAAGCCTGCCCCAGACGGTGCAACTTTGCCTGAGGCAAGTGACACGCGTGTATACTGCATCAGGCAATGTTGCACCATGTGGGGATGGTTTTTGCTGTGTAACTTCCTCGCGTGACAGTGCAGCAGCATATCTAGCATGCTAGATATTTTCATGTCACGCGAGGAAGTTACTCACCGTGTGGAGGCTACCTGCTGCAATGTTACACGTGTTCGACCAATCACAACGTGCAGACCCGTCATATGATGTGCAGACGAGTCACATGCCAACAGCGAGTTATCTCCGGGGCCTGCCTCTACTGTGGCCAGACGTGGCACTTGATTGCGGCCTGCCCCACACGGCCAAAAGAGAGGGCTCGTCAGTGAACCTGGGCCTCCTGGTGAGACCTGTCTCCTGTAACCCTATGGCCCAGAGCCACTTCCACCTGCCGGCTGTCCTTCAGTGGGATGGTCAGTCTGCCTTGTCTCGGCCCAGGTGGATTCCGGCGCTGACTCGAACTTTATTGACGCCCAGCTCTTCGCTCACCTTGGCATCCCCCAGGAAACACTCAAGGCACCCCTCAACACCTTCGCCCTGGACGGCAGTCTGCTATCTCAGATAACCCACTCCACAGCTCCTATTCACCTGGTCATGTCTGGCAACCACCATGAAGAAATTCGACTCTTCATCATCAAGGCACCTCATAGTCCACTAGTCCTTGGCTCTCCATGGCTGCGCCAACACAACCCTCTCCTCGACTGGGAGCTCTCCTCAGTCCAAAGCTGGATCCCCGGTTGCCATGCAGCATGTCTCCGTTCTGCCCTGCCTCCCTCCAGTCCGCCCCACGAGCTGCCTACACCGGACCCTGACCTGTCCGCAGTCCCTATCACATGACCTAGCTCGTGTTTTTAACAAGTCTCTGGCTCTGTCTCTTCCTCCCCACAGACCCTACGACCTCTGCATGGATCTGCTGCCCGGGGCTCCACTCCCTTCCAGCCGACTGTACAGTCTCTCCGGCACCGAGAAAGCAGTCATGGAGACCTACATCCACGATTCCCAGGCAACCGGAATCATTCGCGCCTCGTCCTCCCAGCTGGGGGCCGGATTCTTTTTCATGACTAAGAAGGATTGCACCCTCTGGCCATGGATAGATTACCGTGGTCTCAACGCCATCACGGTGAGGAACACATACCCTCTTCCCCTACTTAACTCTGCCTTTGAACCCCTACAAGGTGTCACCATATTCACGAAGCTCGACCTCCGCAATGCTTTCCACCTGGTGCAGGTCTGGGGTGGAGATGAATGGAAGAGGGCGTTCAACACCCCCCTGAGGTACTTCGAATACTTAGTGGTCCCAAGGCTCTCTAATGCCCCTGCCACCTTCCAGGCCCTCGTCAACGATGTCCTGCACGATCTCCTCAACTGGCCTGTATTTGTCTACCTCGACGTCATCCTCATTTTTTCTAAGAATGTTGAAGACCATGTTCGCCATGTCCGCCAAGTCTTGCAAAGACCGCTCGAAAACAAGCTCTTTGTAAAGGCTGAGAAGTGCTTGTTTCATGCCTCCTCAGTCCCCTTTCTATCCTTCATCATTGAGCCTGGCAGGATCAGACTGGACTTCGAGAAGATCTGCGCAGTAACAGAGTGGTCTTGTCCCGCAACCCGCAAACACCTCCAACAATTCTTCGGCTTCCCCAACTTCTACCGCCGCTTCATCTAGAACTACTGTACGGCAAGGCAGCACAACCGCCCAGCAGAACTACAACGTGGGAGATCGTGAACAGCTGGCCATGAAGATGGCACTGGAGGAGTGGCGTTACTGGCTGGAGGGAACCACTGAACCTATGCTGATCCTGACTGACCGCCGTAACCTGCAGTATATTCAGTCCTCCAAGAGACTGAATTCACGCCAAGCCCGCTGGTCCCTATTCTTCACCCATTTTAACTTCATTATCTCTTATGTTCCAGGATCCAAAAACCTCAAGCTCGATGCCCTGTCTCACCTGTCTGCCCCCCAGTCCAGACCTGCCAACCCCGAGCCCATAATCCCTCCATCCTGCGTGGTGGCTGCAGTGACCTGGAAAGTGGCCAGTCACATCAGGACCACCCAGGCCTCCTGTCCAGCCCCACGTAGCAAGCCGGATTCCCGCCTATTCGTCCCTCCCGCTCTCCGCTCCCAGGTCCTCCAGTGGGTCCACGCCTCTCGTCTGGCTTGCTACCCAGGGGTGCAGAGGACCATCGACCTGGTGAGGATAAGCTTCTGGTGGCAAAACCTGAAGGACGACACCCGGGCCTTCGTCATCGCCTGCCCCGTCTGCGCCCTGGAGACAGCGGAATTCCTGGTGCAGCATGTGGTGAGGCTCCATGGCATCCCGCTCAGCATTGTTTCGGACTACGGGCCCCAGTTCTCCTCCCAGGTGTGGAGGGCCTTCTGAACTGCCCTGGGGTCCTCTGCCTGCCTGTCCTCAGGATACCACCCCCAGACGAACGGCCAGATCGAGAGGCTCAACCAGGACCTGTGGGCCACCCTGCATTGCATCTCCACCCAAGACCCCTCCACCTGGGCCAAGTTTCTCCCGTGGGTGGAGTACGCCCACAACTCCTTGAAGTGGTCTGCCATGGGTAAATCCCCGTTTGAGTGCTCGCTGGGATACCAGCCCCCCCTGTTCCCATCCCAGGAGGAGGAGGTCTCAGTCCCGTCGGTGGGCGCCTACATCGCCCGCTGCCGTCGGACATGGAAAGCGGCACGCGCTGCTCTTCTCCGCTCCACTGCCCAGAACCAGCGCCTGGCGGATAGACACCGAACCAAGGCCCCACATTATACCCCAGGTCAGCAAGTCTGGCTGTCCACCTCCTCCATCCCCCTCCAGTCCACGTCTCGCAAGCTCCAGCCCCGTTTCATCAGCCCCTACCCCATTGAGTGCATCCTCAAACCCATCACAGTCAAACTGTGCCTTCCAACCTCTTTCAAAATCCACGCAGTGTTCCATGTCTGTCAGGTGAAGCCAGTGTCCTCTAGCCCCTTCAGTGCGCCTATCCTGGCCTCGCCTCCACCGAGGATTGTGGGGGACGCCCCAGCTTACACCATCCGCAAGACCTTGGATGTCCGCTGCAAGGGGCGGGGCTTTCAATACCTGGTGGACTGGGAGGGTTATGGGCCAGAGGAACGCTCCTGGATTGCCAGATCCCTTATCCTCGACACCGCTCTCATCCGCAACTTCCACTGCGCCCACCCATCTAAACCCCGACCAAGGGGCATGCGTGGAGGCGTGCATTGGGAGGGGGATACTGTTACATTCCTCAGACTGGGTTACCCAGTCCATCTTCCTTCTGTGTCCATGTTTTCCCCTAACCCTACTGTCTCTAGTTTTGGTTCCTGTCTGTCTGTGCTGGGCATGTTGTTCACTGGCTTCCCTTGCATTCACTCACGCAATCAACATTCCTTTTAATTATCCAATTACTGATTCCAGCCTCTGCCCTGCCTGCACTCCCACCATTAAACTGACTAACACGCCTCACCTGCTTCTTCCCCTTTATAACCCTGCTTTGCCCTCTGTTGTGTGCCAGTCTGTTGTAAGTTCTGTTTAAAAGAGTCTTGTGAATTCTGCTGCTACACCTTGGCTAAGTTTTTATGTCCGCTCAGCCCTGCCCTGCCCAGCTCCTGCCCTGCCCGCCTACCCTGACGTGCTCAAGTCCAGCCTGCCTGCTCCCCCATCCAGCTCTGGACTCATCTGCCTTGGTGAGACTTTTTGTTATTGTTTAAATGCTCTACTGAGCTTTTCTGCATGTCTGCCTCTGAGTGGTGCGTTTGGGGTCAAGCCTCCTCGGACCATGACAAGTGGCTCTGTGTTGTCTGTGGTTAAGTACAGGCTATGAATGAAAACCAGCTCTGATTTCTTTTCTATATTGAAAACCAGCTGTATTTTTTCCTCCATAATCCCCCAACCCCCCCCCCGACACACACACACACACACTCTCACTGGACAATTTATGTGTCTCAGGTCGATCAAAATGCCTACCTCCTCTGACCAATAATTTTGACATTTCCTTTGGAAAGACTGAAAATTTACCGATTTTTAAGGTTCCATCAGAATAAAGGACATCTTGCGGAAAACAATGAGTCAACAGTACCAAGTTGGTGTCCGTGAATCCCAAGTCATCTATTCTACCGAGCAAAATCATTGTATATCATTGATATTTAAGTACTTAAACAAAATCCCCTTGTATCCTATTGTTGTCTGATTACACTGTTAGGTCTGTCACCTGAAAATATGAGGCCAAATGTAGAATTCCTAATTGTAAAGACAGAGATACTAGGGATGCACGATATTATCGGCATGTTATAGGTATCGGCCGATATTGGCTTTAAAATTAAGTATCGGACATCGGCCATTCTGCTGATATCCGCCGATATAATTAACCAATAAGGCCAAGGAAAAAAGAAAACTTTTGTTTATCGTCCGGGAGGTTGCCCAAAATTGGCGCAGGGGGTACTCTTTTGTTTTATTTTTTATTTCAGCAATACTGGGTCATGTGACAGGATCAAGTGCCAGTTAGGGTGGCAGCATCGTAGCTCTGTAAATACGGTGTTTTTGCATATGAAAGGTAAACTGACACACATAACGCTGCTACACAATGCCGCGGCCTGCTCATCGAGAAGCCGGGACACACCGGAATTAAGTCTCAGGGCTCTCAAGTTTTGAATGCAGGTTAGAGTGAGATTTTCTCCGGGGGGTGCATGATACTCCCGTTTTCAAAGGTGCATAGCAACGAAGTACATGTACTTCATTACAGCATTTAAGTAGCCTAGTTTTTTGAGGATTTGTACTGTAATTAATCAGTAGCGTTGCCGAGTTAAGCCAAAGACGGGTCCAATTACACAGAGGTCCAGAATCAACACAATGGAAGTAGTATCAGAATTATACCCTTTATTACACCATTTTAAAACAGCGTCATGGGGCCTGCAGACCAGCAACAACAGACTCAGTAGATTATGCACATGACAAATAACCAACACTTCACAGTTGCACAGCAAGCAGAGTGGATACACCAATCATAGTGACACCAAATAAAGCATGCGTGATCAGACTGCACGTTTTGGTTGTAGGTGCTACACTGACCCGACTAGACAGATGCTGAAGAGCACAATCCAGTTAAATAAAATCAGGTAATTATGATGCATCATTTTTACACAAACATTTTAATACACAACGTATAAGGAATTAAAACAAAACTCCCCTCTGGTTATCGAGGCCCTCTCCCGAGGTCTCCTCCAACCGGGCAGAGCAACAGGAGGGAACTACTGGGTTGGGCAGAGCAGTAACAGCAGTAGTTAAGGGCACTGGAAATGAGCGCTACTAATAAGTCCGGTCCTACAGACCTAAAACATTTACCCCCCTCTCTCTATCTATCTTCACCGCCGGCAATTCTAAACAACCGCGAACGGCATTAAAACTCCCCCCAAAATAAGCGCTCAACCAGCTCTATCAACTTGCACTCGGATCACACACCCCAACAAAGAAACCCCCCATTTCCTTCAGAGCAGGTACATTTATAGCCTCAATAATAAATCCCCGTCTTAATAGGCAATTTACTAATTGGCTCCCAGACCAATTAGATTAAGTCCATTACACTATCCCCTCCCCAGAGTGCAAAAGACTCGTCCCCGAGTCAGTCCAAACTAATGTGAAAATCCTGCACCCAGGCTGGTGGCCGTCTTTCACGAGCTGGACGCCCCCGGCACTGCGAGAAGCCGTCGGGCCCCGCGTTAAAGTCATCTCCCCTCCAGACACTTGCCGACGAGAGCCAGCCAGTTCTCCTGAGGCCTGAGAGCTTGTTGGACAGAGTACTGATTGTTGCAAACCAGGGCCCCCCTTACTGTCCTGGGGTCCTGGGGTATCAGATGTCCAGCAGAAGTCTGCAGCTCCCCTGACACAGCTGAATCGACAATAGCTTGTCTCCCTTGAGGCGTCTTAGTAGACGCTTGGACAGTGGGCATTCCTCTGCCCTTTAATGACAACCCCGACAGAGCATCCTGGGGTGCCATATGTCCAGCAGAAGTCGGCAGCTCCTCTGCCACAGCAGGAACGACAGCAATTCAATGATAATTACTTACATAACGTAAGTTGAAGTATTTTTCTTATTTTGCACAAGGAATGATTACTGATGTTACATCATTTTCAGCTTTGTCTTGTGTCAGCATTTGCCAGCGGGCCAACATGATAAAGAGTATGCAGAATAATTCTGTATGTTAATTCCACTACAGAACCTAGATGATCTCTGCAATTAGGTGTGGGGGAAAAAATATTGGTATCGGTATCGGTTATCGGCCAAATGAGTTGTAAAATATCGGCATATCGGATATCGGCCAAAAATCCAATATTGTGCATCCCTAAGAGATGCAATTTGCAGAAGGATACTAAAGGCCATATTGTATCCTCTCTTGTCCCCTAAATCCATGATTACCCTGGAACAGTTCATCCAGTCTCTGGTATTTGTGAGTAGAGTATACAGAAATGAAAACTAGGCTTATTCTGTGCCTGTAAATCTTTATGGTATTCTCAAAATGTTTGCGAGCTACTCTTTATAGTCATGTACAACTGTTATTTATCTGTTGTTTGTGCTTAACGGCCATTTTATGAATCCAGGGATGCTTCAAGGCAAACCAGATGAGTGTTGAAGCTACACTTTTTTTGTGTAATTAAAGCTTGTTATTGTAATTCCTGTATGCCAAAATACAGGCTATATTACAGTATGCTGTGTTTGTTTGCATTATTGTGATTATGTTTTAAAGGTTCAAAAAAAGAAGTAAATTATTTGACACATGATAAAAAAAAAAATCCCCCTAGTTATGACGAACCTGTTTGTGATTGCATATTTGCTGGAGTACATGGTACCTTTGCTTTCTGTAACGCTTCAAATGTGATGAGACAGAGTCTGAAATGTGATGGGTCATGAGGTTATGAGCTCAGCAGAGAGGCTCCTGGTGTCCTCCAAAGGGTCCACACCACCAAGGCACGCAAGAGAGTCAGAACTTCCATAAATTACAGAATGGTGCCATAGGGAGCACCAGCAAGGATTATGTTAGTTATGTATGCCTATGATGTCCATTATGAAGCAGGGTTTCAAAGATTTTAAACTCATTCATTCATTTACTTTGAATCTATTTTCAATTACCTGTTGGCGTAGAGCAGGGCAATTCAACATTATCCAGAAAAGGCCGATGTGGCTGCAGGCTTTCATTCCAATCGAGCAGTTACACTTCTGATACTAATAATCAACCCCAAGAGTCTGCTTGATTAGTAGTATCAGGTGTGTAACTGCTCTGTTGGAATGAAAGCCTGCACCCCGACCGGCCCTTTCTGGATAATGTTGAATAGCCCTGGCTTAGAGGGTGTGAATATTTTATTGTAAAATCTGCCTGGTGAAACTGTTGTGCACATTGAAGTCCCTCAGAGGGCATGAAACATAGATGAAGGTGATCAAGCTGAAGACCCTCATCTTGTGAGTGGCAATAGTTATTCCTTCAGAAACTTGATGGTGTTGACACTCTGGCCTGAGAATAAACAGACTGACGCAATGTGACGGCTGACCTGCTCTGGAGAACATTATCAAGTGAGATGGTTTCCTGGACAGCTTTCCTCAGAGACAAAGTACTGCGCATTGGTGATGGTGTTCGGTTTTCTAGCATTCTGTCACTGTCTCCTGGTGACAGCTGGGTTTGAGTCATAAGAAGTCAGAACAGATGCTGACAGGGAGATGGTGGCCTGAGATTGCTGGGGAATAGATATGGATGGGTCATGTGACAGCTCACCGATCCGGTAGCCACTGATTTATAAAAACACTGTCCTGAGCCATTACGTAAAGCGCTTCGTGTGCAAACAAGAAAATGCTGTTTGCTTTTGTTTTCTGTTAACATTAATATTGCAATATTGAAGTCAGCAAACAGACATTTAGATCTGTTGGTTTTGTGTGCAGGTCTGAAGGAAGCCTGGTTATAAGATCGAATTGACCTTGAAAGGCTGCTGCTTCAGCCCCTGTCTTCATCATGCAGTCTCTTTTGCGATGGAGATTTGGCCCCACAGACAATAAGTACAGATACTACATGTGGAATAACAAAGAATCTGAAAGTAACAGTAAAGATTATGGGGACAATAAAAGAGAACAGAAGCAAGAATTTCAAAATGCCCCAAGTTAAGAGCAATTTTGTGCTTCTTGCTTTGCTTCCAGTGTCATTGATTTAAATATGTTTAATCTAATGGAACTCTCAAAATGGAGTGAGGACAGACAGGCTCTCTCTCAAGTAGTGTCCAGCTGTCCTGCCTGCTGTCGGGCTGGGATTTAGACCTTGGTGCACAAAGGAGGACTGTCATAAAAGTATCTTGTGAAGTGATGATCTCATTTTAAAGGGAAAATAAAACCCTGGATATTTCCATATAAAAATAATTCAAGAGCACTGAGATGGTAAATAATTGTTTGCCTGTTAGTTTCCAGCTTTGGTGGATTTAACATCATCCTGTGATCACTGGCAGTTGCTAACATCTATAATATAATTGTGCGTGCGTGTCCGACCAATCAGTGTTTTTATATTATAGTGAACAATTCACCATTATGATGTCATCACGTTGCTATGATGCTTCCATAAAAGCATCACGTGACCGAGCCACTTCATCACTGGAGTGAAGACTCAGCATCTGCATTAAGGTGGCTGTCACTGAGACGCTTTCTCTTGTGGCCTGGCATCTGTTTTTTGGGAAGTGGACTCTGCTTGCGTGCGTGCATGTTTAATAAAAAACAATTAAAATTTTTTTTTTTACTGTTTTCTGTAATGAGTTGAAGTTTCTGATGATAACTATCCATGTTGCAGATGCCAGGCCGCAAGAGAAAGCGTCTCAGTGACAGCCACCTTAATGCAGATGCTGAGTCTTCACTCCAGTGATGAATTGGCTCGGTCACGTGATGTTTTAATGGAAACACCATAGCAACATGACGACATCATAATGGTGCACGTGATGACATCATAATGGTGCATTGTTCACTATAATATAAAAGCACTGATTGGCCAGACACGCACGCACGCAGAGTCAACTTCTCTATTATATTATAGATAATAGACTTTATTATGTTAACTTGGGTGAACAGCGAAACCTAAGGCGGCAGCATGGCCAGCTAAAAATATACCCTGGTAATGCTGTATTCGGCGTGGCAGCTCTTTGTGTCTTTCACTTTGTTTAAACACTGGTGTGATCCTTCTCTGTCATCCATCCCCTGCCCTACCTGGGGAGAAGTCCTCCTCTTTTTGCTTTTCCATTTTGGTTGTGTCACAGGTCTCTCACAAATATATAATAAGTAGCACCAAAATGAAAAGGGCCCAAAAATCAAAAGTCTTATTTTCTCTGAGGTCTGATGGTCACTGAGCTATGGCCATTTTGTGATGAGGGTAACAGGATGTTGTAAACTGTTTTCTTTTCCCGCATAGTTGTGGATAAAATATTGGGAAAAAAAATAAAATAAGAGAATGAACAATTCCTGCTGTTATACTCTGTCTTTTGAGCAATACTGCACAGAAAGAGTGTAAGACTCTTATACAATTCACATTTTAAGACACATTTTAAATGCTCTTCCTATTTTCATAATGCAGTGTCATATGCATCAGACAAATCACGAGCTCTCTAGCTTGATACTCACCAAATGTCATTATGTGAAAGAAATTTGAATCTGAGGCAGCCTATTTATTACTGAGTATAAAGGCCAAGCATACAAATGCACATGCATTGAACCATTATTTCCATTGTGAGAAGATGGCCTTTGTCAGTATAAAAAACTAGATTGATACAAATGCCTTGATTTGCCAAGACTTGAGCATTTGTAAAACCGTTTCGGCAAATCCAAAACCAATATCACCAATACTTGATCATTCATGTTTTTATCGCACCAGTTTATATCATAACTGATTATGTTACAAGTTTCACATGACTTACAAATACTTTGCATATAAATGAAATGCAAAAGGAAAAAAAAAATTGAAAAAAAGAGGTTAATGCACAATCGCTTTTCACTGAGGACATATTCTATGCAAGGTGCATATTCTATGCATTTCATCCCTATGCAAGGGATGTACTGTGGCTGATCGTTGATAAGCAGTGACTCAATGTGCTAAACTTTGTCAGAGGAGACTCAGTGCTTGTGGCTGATTATTGATATGCAGTGACTCAATGTGCTGAACATTGTAACAGGAGACTTGGTGCTTGTGGCTGATGGACATTGTTCACAGCCCATGGATGACTGTTATATAGTACATTAGCATTCTAGTGCTCACTCAGTATTGGCGATTGTAAGAAATACAGATGGACTTACAAAGAAAGAATCTGTTATGATCCGGGGAGAAACCAAGCGTAGAATTCGTAGTAGAAGCAGAAGGTGTGTTTATTCTCAGGATTTAAGTAACAGCAGATGATGACAATAAGTGTGAGTGCTCAGAACTAGATGAAGGCTTTAATGACGGGAACATTACATAATCATCCAAGAACAGCATACATGATAATCATAGAGGAGTAACCAACTATCTATGGCCACAGACAGTCTGGTATTGTTTGATGAACTAATAAAAGGCTTTAAAGTGAACAAACATGAAAATTAGACTGAGGGGAGATCCTCATGATAAAACACAAGAAATGTAACAGAATCTATCTTTTGAAGTTGACTTTAAAAAAAAAAGAAAAAAAAAAGCTGAGCTTATATTTTTCCCATGTGAGTCCCCATTTTTATTATGCTCTGACAGGAAAACAGCGCAATAAAAATTTACAGAGTATCCTTTCTCCTCAGATGGGGCGCCATAAACACCAAAGTATTCTGTCCTCATCCTTTGGGACACTCTGACAGTGAAAATATTTTTTTACCTTGCATTTGGGATTTTGCTGGAGTGGAGGTACATTGTGAATGTCAATGAGTCCAGAAAATGGCAGTCAACAGCACTGAAAAAAGTGAAACAGCTCCACACAACTGAATTGAGTAACTTTTAAATTAATTTGAAAAATTAAACTGGTCAACAATCTACACATTTATTTAGAAGTAATGTAAAAAAGATGTGTGGAACTTTTTTTCTTTCTTTTTTTGAATGAATGGCTCTAGGATTCTGCTCCTTGGAATGTACCAGAATTGACACTATGATCATCTCTAATGCATTTTTATGGCATTTTCTGGACTTTTGATGGCTTTTCAAAGATGAAGGTGTTCCCAAAAGGTCAAATTTGTGTGTCTATAGATCAGGAACGGCTGTCCCATTAGAAAGTAGCGTAATGCTATTTTCTCGATTCATTGAGGTGTATTTTAAATTGAATTGTTATGGACCAGGAATCACGTTCCGGTGGCCTGACGGTAGCCATCCAGTCAGTTTGACCTGCAATAGGCTAATACCTGAATTATGAATAAATTGTTGGATTGCACAGAATCCGCAAATCAGGCGATCGCTGTGCCAATGAAACAATTAAGGCACCCAGCGACACACACAGCAGCCGAGTGTTACCTGCTTTTTAGACCCGCCTTGAATAATGGAGCAAACAAAACGGAAATGTGGAGCGGAGAGGGAGAGGACGATAAACGCGAAGCACTGGCCACAGAAGCAGCAAAGGTTTTAAACATTGCTGACATATTTGCCAGTAAGGGAGCAGGTCAGCCAAAAACACTTATAAAACAGACAAACACCCATCATAGTTAGATTTCACTTAAAGAGGCAATCGATAACTTTTTAACTGGCAAGCTGGTAGCGCTACTATGGTTACTATATTACTGTAGCTAGCCAGCGGATTCGGTCAGTCTGGCAACAGAAAGGTAATAACCATTGATATTTTGTGTCTGTCCATTGATACTCATATGAAAAAGTACATATATCCAGTTGGGGTGACTGAATCGCTAGTCAGATGATGACGACTTGTCAACCTAATGAAAGAACAAGGACGGCGACTGATTAGCAATTCAGTTACCGACCTGAATGAATAGACAATATTATCACCCTTTCTGTTGTCAGTCTGACCGATTCTGTCAGCTACAGCCATATAATAACGCTACCGGGTTACCAATTAAAAAAATTTCTGTTGCCTCATTAATAAGTTCCATTTAATGGAAGCCGATTAAAAAAAATAAATAACCGGTGTTGAGGAAGCTACTTTGAAAGCATGGCTTTCGAGGCTATCAATTACTTTACCCTGAAAATAGTTTAATGACAGAAAAGCTATCCTATGAAGAAATCTAGTTTGGTCAACGAAAGCAACTTAGAAAAAGTAGTACAAATGACTGATTATACAATTCATTGAACTGACAGTGTTGACAGTTGACAATGACAGCTGCTTTTGAGCTTATAATCAGTAAAAAAAACGCCGAAAAACACATTGCACTGGACTACAGATGCTGATTTTTTCATCATATATTAATGATGTAATATCTTTGTGTAACTACAGTATGCTTTTTATAATTTGGATAACTTTCCTCCCAGAAGAAGACAGTGGCCAAATTTGTGACTCATCTGGTTCCCATTAAATCAACAAATAGGGTTAGCCTATAGGATTAGCAGTCTGGTAGTTTATGTGAACAGGCTGGCAGTGGCCTGGGATGGACTCAAAACTCCCGGCCTGAATTATTGTCTCAGTCCGCCACTGCCTGCAACAGTGTACAAGCCAACAGGTAGTTTATTGACAGCTGATGTGGTGATAAAGAGGACAGTACGCCTGAGGAAGAGGCGGGGGCTGAACCCTAGAAAATGATAGCACAGTTCAGTACAGATGTTATAGCTAAAGTGTAGCTGTCAGTGGCTGACCAGTGGATTACAGCCAGTTTGTGTGCAGAGTTTGCCAGCACCAAACTTTCCCACAAGAAGATGGAGTAACTTGAGTGGAACTCATTTCCAATCCTGATTACCATAGAAGGACTGGGAGCTTGTTCCTAACAAACTTGACAGAGGAACACACTTGGAAGAGTTAACAAGAACACTGTCCCAATCCTGGGCCCTGCTCAGGCTTGGAGACTTGTTCTTATAAACTGGAACTGATGTACTGAGTAGAGGTGGGTTCACTTGAACATGGTCCTAATCCTGGACGCTGATTAGGATTGGAAGCTTGCTCGAATTAACTCAGTGACAAGAATTATATTTAGGAACTACTGTCTTTAAAGTACAAGTTACGTTTAATGAAGAAGAAGAGTTGACATGAGAAATACTGACTGGTTCTAAGCACGCAAAAGCACATTACAATTCAGCAACTTATAACTCCCAACTGAGATGGGAGCTTAGAGAATCGTGCCATTTATTACTGCGCATCCAGTTTGTGCAGCATCACATCCCGTTGCAACTGAAGCTTTTATCGATGTAAGGCACTCCCGATTAGGCGGTTCATTTCATAATAATTGTTATAACTTGGGAAAAAAAAAGTTTTTGTTTCTTTACAATATGCCAGGCATGAAGAGTGATTTTTCAAGCAGGCTGAGAAACAAAGAAGGGATAAAAGAGCCAAGATCACTGGCCAGCTCTGCAGAAAGACACATGCTAACAAGGTGGCGGCGACGGCACCGACTGCACCCGCGACAGACTTTCACAGTCAGAGAGACACTGCAAATAAAGGAGTATCTGGACCCCTGAAGAACAGTGACATCTTCCTAAAATTTGTTGGTTATCTCACTTGTTAACTTTAGAAACCACTTCCATTGTATACACAAACATTTTGGGGGGATAGTATTTCAGGTTTCTGGAAAACCGTTCCCATTTTGTATATTTGTGATATTCTCTACAAAATTTGTGAACAATTCACTCTAGCTTAACTCCCATTATTTTATGTGGTTTAGATAAAGGAATATTTTTTTTATAATACTGTTGCCCACGTCCTGTAAAAGACCAAACCTGAGTAGAGAAAATGCAATTATATCCAAAATTATACAAGTCTGCCAACATTGTATTGTCTTTTATGCAAGGATGTGTTCAAGGATGTGAAAAAATAATTATATTCAGGCTGACATGAATGTGCATTTGAAAGGTGGTACATCAAGTATGCCTCTCTTTTCATGGATATTTTCATGAAGCATGTTTATTACTTCTTAAATGATGAATGATGGTTAGTAAATTTGACAGAATTCCATTTATTTAACTTTTTCTTATTGTCAACTAATTTCCCAAATTGAAGGGTTGATTACCAGAAGTGCTCAAGTCCGTTTTTCCTCTTTTTAGAAAAATGAAAATTTTAGATTTTGACTGTGTACACTGTGTACCGGTGTTAAGCTGATATAAACGTAATGAAATGTCAGAAAAGATGTCTTAAATGATGTCTTAAAACATATTAGGAGACCTTCTAGCCTCTGATTCTTCGCCCTGATATTTCAAAAACCAGTCTGCGGACTTGAGTACTTTTTAAGCAAATGCCTCAAAATAACAAAAATTGAACTTGATTTAAAAAATTAACAGCATTAAATTTTATTATTTCAGAGTACTAAAACAGAGCATCTTTTTGAAAACATAACACACCACTTTCTAATGAAAATGAACAGCATACCAGTATACTATAGTCATGGATGTCAAAAAGTTTCTTGAGCAAAATTAGTGGAAGATATATACAGTCAAATGGAAGGTAAATACAGCTGAACAAAGGTCACAATAAAAACCAATCTCCATGAATTATGAATGGGCAGTACCACCATGTAGTGACAGGTTTAAAGACTTAATTCGCCATCGACAGGGATCACGTGGTAATTAGAAAGTTCAGCCAAAGAATGAGCAGCTAAAAAAGATTACCTTTTGACAGAAGTCTTTTTTACTAGTTTTCCGCCCATGTTTCTGGCTCCCTGGGTCTTTTTTTTTTATAGCTCTTTTGGGATGAGTCCACACACACACAGCCATTTTGGTTAGGCAAAAGAGCTATAGTGGCTGCTATTGGCCAACCAATTTTCTAAGCGATGCTTTGATTGGCTGGCTGGATTTGGGTACTTGTAGAGGTTTTAGACTGGACTTGGTCATGGCTAGAAGTAGCCTTTTGGGGAATTTCCAATTCACTGCTCATTTTTTTATTATCTCCTGCCGGTCGGAGATCGCAGGGGGATTATGACGTGGCGATGTCCGTCCGTCTGTCCATCCGGCCGGCCATCTGCACGTCCCGGGAAGGGCGCTTTACAAAAATGATAAACACATATTGGTTGTGCGCATATCGCATTTTCGTCGCGCTGAACTAATATTTAACAGAGTTACTGTGACTTATTGTATATCCTTTGGAGGGTGCTTATGTTCAGAAATCAACTCCTCCAACATTTCTTGAGGGATTTTCATGAAACTTTACCAAAATGATGAACACATATTGGTCAAGTATATATTGCATTTTCGTTGCGCCGAACTAATATTTAACAGAGGTACTGCCTTTGACGTTAAACGGTGACTTATTGTATATCCTTATTTATGTTCTGAAATCAACTTCTCCCACATTTTTTGAGGGATTTTCATGAAACTTTACAAAAATGAAAAGCATATATTGGTTATGCGCATATCGCATTTTTAGGGCCCGAGCACCAAATGGTGCGAGGACCCTATTGTAATTGTAGTAGACAAATTTTGAAGACATTTTTTGGCCAAACAGGAAGTGAGCTATGAGCTATTTCCTGCGTCTTCCCAAATTTTACGATCACATATTTGAAGGCCTTTGGATATTCCAAAACTTGCAAAATGTTTCATAAATTTGATCTGTTTTATTTCCTTGAGCTGATACCCCAATTGGCAATGGTTGTGACACAATGGCTCCATAGCGCCCCCTAATAATTTTTTCAAAAGAATTGCCTTTTTGAGGGTCTTAACACGCTCGAAAACTCACAAAATCTTACACACTCGTGGAGCCCAGTATACCTATTACTATGGTACAGGTTTTGCACAAAGGCGTGGCAAAGTGGCTCCATAGCTCCCTTTAGAATATTTCACCAAAACATTTCTCGTGGTTCGTTTCACCTACATGTCCAAAATTTGGTGGAGACATGAAACATGCCAAGACTTAAAAAAAGTTTCATAGTGCCATGACCCAAACCGATCAGGAAGTTCATCATTTTGAATTGAAATTTCAACTTTCTTTCATTAATAGGCATCATACTTGAACAAACTCAATCTATTGATTTCAGGAATGGTGTTTGCACTTCACAAAGGAAATAATATTTTACAGAGTCTAGCACTGTCCAATTGTTATCAATGCACATCTGCACCCGTCTGGATCTCACCACCACCCCCAACATGCACAAGGGGTGCGAGGGCTGTTTCAACGCTGCCTGCAGCTTTAATTAAAGTTGAATTCATAATAATGTCAACATTATATTTTTGATCAGAGTAAAATAGCTCACAAGCAATGCCGTGCCAATGCTATCAACTTTTTCAGATAGGCTCCTAGTATTTAATGTATTATTATTGCCCAGTATCTGAAAGAGGATGATGTGTTAGATTTGCACATTATTAATAAGCCCGGTGGGGGATATTGTGCTCTCCAAGCACTCTTGTATATTGTACTTGAGTGCTTCTTGGCCAAATTTAGCTTATTGGGCTTATTCCTCATCAATGAAGGAATGGATTTGTATTGTTATCTGAATTTTAATTATGTTGTAATATGGACTTGAGCACTTCTGGAAATAACCCCTTCAACTGCACCATGGTGGCACCATTGTTACTGAAAATTTTCCACAATGACGCCATGTTTTTATTCTTTTTTTCGTAACTACAGATATAACTGTATCTCCACAAAAGATCTAAACTTTCCCAGCATCAGATCTAAAATGGCATGATGACCCTTCAATACCCATTACCTGGCTAACCAGGTAACGACATACAGCAAGGGTGGGGTGACACACACAACATAAACCAGCCACACAAGACATATACCAAATAGACATGCAAGTTGCTGAATTGGACAAGTCTCAAAAGGAATTCACACGATGGTTGTGACACAAACAAAATCGCATCCAGAATCTTCCGTCAGTCCTCAGATTAGATACCTTCTGCATGGGACACAAACAAAGTCACTTTCAATGATCCTAAAGGAGGAATTCTCTTCTGCTGGTAATTAGGAAGGAGATTTAGGAAAGGCATTTAATTTGTTGCCAGAGACCTCAGTGTCAAGATTTGTGGACTAGCAAAGCTTGTGCTCGGCAAGTGGGATAATGTTCTCTTTGCAAGGTGAAATATGTGAGGAGAGTCTGTCAGGTAACATGGGGCACTTAATCACAGTGGATTAACCTTTCATCAATGAATAGCAGAGAGACCGACAGCTTCTGGCTTAAGTGGGAAATGATGAATAAGAATTCATACATTCAGATCCACATTGACGGCTTTCTTTGATCTCCAGAAATGTCGGTGACAGTTGAAAATATACTCAGAGCCATTAAAAACGCGCGGGTGAGGTATGTACTGTATTTGCTACGAATTGAAGAATTAATCGATTTTTATTGCTTTTCCCGTGAGATGCGAGTGGAGATAGAGAAAAGTGCGTGGTATGGTCATCCTAATCCTTATTACTGAGGTGCTCAGCCCGCTAATGCGGCACGCATTAGGATTAAAATACCACACATTTTTTTTTTTTTTATTTCTACTCGTATCTCTCTGGAAAACAATATAAATCATTTCATTCTTCAATTTGCAGCATATACAGTCCATATATTACCTGTGCGTTTTTAATGACTCCGAGTATGTCTTCATTTTGCATGTTTGTGAAATAAGCTCATTTTCAATGGAAAAAAAAAACAGCAAAATTAATTGCAAATTCATCTGTCCATGAACTTATGGTTCCTTTTATTGGAGGGCTGTTCAAAAGTACTTTAATCTCTGTACAGAGAAATTAATGCATAGCATACTTTTTAATTAAAGCTGAGAATTTAAACCACCAGTCTTAATAAATCAATTTAGCACTAAATAATACATGTAAAAATAATGATATGAACTGATGTAATGGATACTGTAATCTAAATGGACTGACACAGATACTTTTCTTTCTTTCTTATGGTCTAATTACAGCAGTTAAGGTTGGGTCTCGTTCAAGAGTTACAATGAAAGTGTCCCAGCACGCTGTCAAATACACAACCTTTAAATTTCTCATTCTGTTCCCTTAACCATTATACAACACCGCAGCCAAAATCAGCCAGCTGCTCATTTGTTTTTAGCAGATGTTTGACCATCTTTAGCAATGAAAACTCCCTGTGCTGCATGGCCCAGCTATTGTTTTTCACCTGTCCAGGGTGAAAATTTCCCACTTCCTGAGATGTGTAGATTGAGCATTAATTAGATTGTCCGAGCAACATGTCCTTCATCTCCTACGCAGTCACTTTTCCATCCTGTCACTGCATACACCCTCTTTTAGAATGTAAGAATAATCATTGGATTTATGGTGCGCAATCAATGTGTATCACCAACCTGAGCAATTCTCAGTGGCCATTTTGAACCAGAAAGCTCACTACTCATCAGCTGAGGTGGAGAGGGAATGGATAGCCAATTGAACACAGAAGTGGGTTGAAAGGTCAAAAGTGCCAGGACACCAGGGGACTCCTTTACTGTTGGCAGTCAGTTTTATGGGATCTTTAATGACTATATCAAGTCAGGACGTCATCAAGACGCTGTGTCCTGCAGCACTGTGTCCCCATCACTGCTATGGGGCATTGGGCTTGATTTGACCAGTGGAAAGTCCACCCCTTTCTGGACGATCAACTCCATTTCCAGCAGCAACTAAGGAGGTTTCCCCTCCAAGCACCAAGACAAGACCTCAATCATACCCTCTCTCCTTCACTTTAGTACAACGTACTTCACATTCACCTTAATAGCCTTTTGTCCTTAAATTTCTCTGCAGGCCAGTAAATTTACCCATCAGAGTTCTTCTTCTCTCAGGTTGGGTCAAGGAGACAATAGCTGAGGCTAGTACATTTTCTGACAAGATACTTATTGGGACTCTTCCCAGAGATATATAATAAACATACAAATTTATACATTCTTTTCAAATCAATCAAATTTCCCAAAATTCTTTTTGTAGATTAATCCCTGCTTAACTATAAATGTTGCTTGTTATCATGGGTGATTTCAGAACTGCTGAGAATTGGAAAATTGGTTTATTTCACCAGAACTGATCACTTTGTAGAGTACAAAATATACCATAATAGTTTGTACTACATAAGAATATCATGATTAAAGACATGGTGGAAGTTGTCAGAATATTTGAAGCACTTCTGAATAAAGATTTTTGCTGGGTGGGGATACGGGAGGGAGGGAGGGAGGGGAGAGCAAAGTCTCAAAAAGTTTCCACCCAAATATGTCAGTGGCCAGAAAAGTTCCAGCATATTTTGAGGCTGTGAATCGTACTGGTGGGGAAATCATGGCCTACTCCAAGACATTCTGAACAGAGCACAACTTTCCTGATGCCAAGAAATCCACGGTCGATTTGCTAGATCTGACGGTGCGTACCGACGAAAAGATGGGGAAAATGTCCCAATTTGATTGAATGATGTTTTTAAAATGAATGGCTGTAATTACCCATTTCAACTTATTAATGTAAACAGAGATATTATTCTGAAAAATGAACTGGTTGGGTGTCAGTTTTTGTTTTCTTTATTTAATGCAACAGAGATGAAATCCAATGCATAAACCATCACAGACTTTTTTTCAATCATTTGGGTTTTTCAGTTATTTTATCCATTAATCTGGGAAATATTCCATCTAACCTACTCATAAGCATATTGACACTATTATGATAATGTGGACATATTCTGCATTGTCATCTGAACTACTGATTTTTATGGAAATTGTAATTAAAGTCCAGAATTACTGCTTTAAGAATTCTTGATGCAATACTGTTAATGGCAGATAATTTAAACGTGAGGGCATTTATTGCATCACCAGAGATTCTCTGCTGGCTAAGGGAATCAAAAAATCTTATCAACCTATTCAAATGTAAGCTAATGGTCAGCATAATTTGCAGTTTAAAGCTGCAAGCGGTTAATTACTTGCATTTTTTTCTCCTCAAATGCGGATTTTTCACCCCGATTCACTCAGTTCAAGCGTGACTGTTGGGTCTTTAGGTCTCTAAAATGTCTTCAGTGAAATAGTGCGGATTATTGAAGGTGTACATTAGCGTGTGCGTCCTGAACTGTGTATGGGCAAGCTGCTGCATTATTAGCTGGAGCTTTTCTCCACAGCGACTTGCAGTTCATTAGACTAAAAAGGGCAGATCTCCCTCTTGGGAAATGTGGGGTTAAGGGCATTGATCAGGAGCCAAACAGCTGTCTGGCTACATTTGAACTAGAACCACCAAGCTTTTTCCTGCCAGTCAAGAATGCAAGGCTGAGCACTTCCTTGGCACTCTTAAATTCCTTGATTAAGAGCCCAATGGTAGTGTTCCACTGAGAATCGGACCTGCAGTGATTAGATTCGAAACCCTGGGGGCATTTGTTGGAAAGCAAGATTACCGAGTTAGACTAGTGACTGTATTGAGTATAGCTCGGAACCCTCAAAAATGTGGAAATTGGACTGAAGCAAGTGGAGCCATTCCAGGCTTTTATTGTGGAGCTAACTCTGTAATCTTGTTTCACAAAAATTTGAGTTCCTTACCCATCATACAACAATGCTGCCATTTTGAGTGGCTAGCAAGCAGGGTCATCCCATGGCAAAACCATTTGATAATTTATTTGTGCCATTGTCTCTTCAGGTACTTTTCTGTGCATGTTCTGGCAATGTGAGGTGGGGAAGTCGTGTGGTATCTGCTCCCATATTGCATTGAATCTCCAGTAAATGCAGATCCTTGCATATATTTACTGAGTGATGATCATTCTCCTAATTTTAACCTTTCTCAAAGACGGACCATTTCTCTGGCTTAACAAAAAAAAAAAAATTGTATTTTTCTGTTTAAACACAGATATAGCAAGGTTTAGATAACAGCTTATTTTATTCAATAATATGTATCTTTCAAAGAGACTACAGTGATAATTAATAAAGCGAGAGTTGCCACAGGAAACGTATGGGCAAACATTACACACGACATGAATGATTTACTATTCACTTCACAGAATTAAAAGTTTTTTTGATTGCTTTTGGTATTTGGCTGTGAGTATCCACTGTTGATGTTGGAAATATTTGACTTGTTTCTTGTCGAAAAACTACATTATATTTACATTGTGAGCACCAAAATTCATTGGACAATAACACATTTTTTATTTTGGTTTTGAATTGTAACCCCCTCCCCCCCATTTTCCAGCTCATCAAAAAATATTGGACAGTTTAAAATGATGTCAAATAATCATTTTTTAAACATTTGGTCACGCATCCTTTGCAAGCAATGACTGCTTGAAGTCTGTGACACATAGACATCACCAGATGCTGCATATCTTCCCTGGTGATGCTCTGTCATGCCTGCACTGCAGCCACCTACAGTTCCTGCTTGTTTTGGGGACTTGATACCTTCACTCTACATTAACGGATAATGCGTTTTTTTCTCTGATCTTTCTTGTGTGTTTGAAAAATATCAATTTAAACTTTGATCATCAAAAGCATAATTATTCTGCAGTGGAAGAAAGAAAGACAGAAAGAAACAGAAAGTAAGGAAGGAGTGGGAGGAGGGAGGAAGTGAGGTACGTAGGTAGGAAGTAAAGAAAGTAAAAATGGAAGGAAAGAAAGACAGGTGTATACTATATGTACAAGGAGATGTGCTGGGCCTCTGTGTCTCTGATTCAGGGTGGGCCCTGTGCTCACACTGTGTATCACTGCCTGCAGGGCGGAGAGATCAACCTCAGAATGATCATCCACAGAAGCTGGGAGCTTAAACCGGTCGAGTGTATCGAGGCTCCACATGAGTGAAGAACATGCCCGATTAGCTTGTGCGGTTTCCTGCGAGTGACTCGTGACATACATGAGTGTCCTGCCGCCCACCCACAAACTGCGGCTCTCTTTTCTACAAGCAGTCATGAGCAAACAGAACTGGCATTGTTACCTCTGCCAAGGAGGTTATGTTTTTGCCGGCATTGGTTTGTCTGTCAGTCTGTCTGAGTACAAGATAACTCAAAAAGTAATGATTGGATATCTTTGAAATTTTGTGAGTGGGTTGCTATTAGCTCAGGGATGAACCCAATTAATTTTGACCACGATTGGTCAAACAATATGGCCACCACAACAACCAACTTGAAATCCTATATTGCAGACATAGAGGATCTTACACGAGGTGGCATGTCATATGAAAGTTATAAAACGAGTTGAGTAAATTTTGCATTTGTTGCGAGCTTTAGTGAGTAACTGCAGTTATGTGATAAATCTTAAATTTCTTATGAGCCAACTCAGCAAGATTTCGACTGTGCGGCCTTGGCGGAGGTTTGCGCTCTCGGTGTGCCTCAAGTTATTTTTATTTCTACGTGTTATGTTTCGCGTGACCTCAGTGTGAACTGAAGACAATGAAAAAGGGGGGCAATGTTTTTTTCTTTGTTGTGCTAATGGAATCTGGCCATGACTTTAGAATAAACATGCCTAATTCAACTGTTTTTTGTTGCAATTCTTTCATCATCATAGTTTTTATTATCATACACTCCACACATTGTCCTGAATTATGATTAAAATACTGAGAGAACTGTGTAACAGACCGCATGCCTGCATTTTACATCAGTGCTTCAGGAGGATAATTAAAGGCTTTTTGTCCAATGGCAAAAACAAAACCCTCAGTCAAGCCTAAAATGATTTGCAAATCCTTGCTGTTCTCTGCCTGTTTGCAGGGGTAAAATAAATTAGTTTTTTTTTTTTTTTTTTAACTTTTCAGCAGTCGTGAATTATAACATTGCTGAAATTGGCATCTTTTGAGATATTGGGGCAGGTGTGGACGATGGTGTCAAAGCACACACAGAAGGCACAAATGCAAACACATGCATGTACTCGCACTGACTCATACATGCATAAATACACATGCCCAGACCCTGAAAAACTAATAGCCTTTGTAAGGAATTGTACGTGTGCACATTGCACAAGTAAGTAATGGGCTGAAATCTGCGTGTGTGCGTGCATGTGTGTGTGTGTGTGTGTGTGCGTGCGTGCGTGTGTATACGTGTGTGTGCGGGCATGCATGAGAGTGTGTGCGTGCATATGTGTGTTTATATATGTGTGTGTGCGCGTGTGTGTGTTTGCATTTATATGCGTGTGTGTGTGTGCCTGTGAATGGATTTTTGCATGCATCTGTGAACACATCAGTGTCTGCTCCTGTGTTTAAGCTTCGGGCCAAATTCTTCTTGATTTTGGGGCAAGTTCCACCCTGATATTTCTCAGCAGGGACAGAAGCAATTAGCTATGCATGTGCTAAGAGGTGGATGGTTTATTTAGGTTGTGGCTTAGCTTGCTTGGTGCTGGGGTATTGGGTTGTGGCCATTTCCATGGATGTTTACCGTATTTATACCAATCAAATGTTGGAGCAAATCAGCTGCTATTCTCTGAACAGCCGTATTGCTGAAGGAGATCTAATCTATAGAAAAATACAAAAGCAGATCAACAGAAAAATAATCCAGACAATGTAATGTAGTGTTGAAAAATAAAATAAGGCAGTATTTTCCCTTGCTTTGTTGATCTGGCTGATTTTTTTCTTCTTTGTATTGAGGTGAGTTATAATTCAATCACCTTCTACTTTTGTATTTATTTTTTTTTTTTTACTGTTTTGTGGCATGACTGAAAACAGCTTCACTTTGACTGCGCTAGTTTTTGAAACAAACACCTGTTACAGCAATGTTTGCAGTTAACAGTACAAGCAAATATAACCTAAATATCTCCTGAAGAGTAGCGCCATTTCTAACAATAAAGTGAGAGTTTGAGTGCCCTGAAGAGTGTGTGTGTGTGTGTGTGTGTGTGTGTGTGTGTGTGCGTGCGTGTGTGTGTATGTGTTTCTGTGCGCGAGTGTGATTGAGCATTTGTGCGTGGTGCTCCTGTCACATCTGCTATTGGCAGGTCACATCAAGGCCATTAGTGCCACTTTTAGCATCCCCTCTAATGAAAGCTGCATATATTCACATTTTCTTGTTCAATTTTGTCCATAAAGACAGATCAAATCCAAATTATGCACAAGTCTCAAGCGCCAAGTCTCTAACTATGAGTACACTTGCAAAAAATGCATACTTTTTTTGTCATGCTCTGCAATACATTTTTACAAAGTGGGCTGTATTTTACAAATAATTGATTATTGGTTCTTGAATATACAGCATTTACAGGTATTTTAGACACAAATTTGGATATAGAAGTTCTACATTTTTAGACAGTTGTAATAATGATGTCTTGGTGCTGAAATGTCATCAGTACCTCTGATTAGCTGGTGTGACAGGGCTGTTAGGACTAAATGAGAATTAGTTCTGATGTCATATTCTGTCCAAGGACTCAGGTGTGAGCTAGGTGCAGGCTGGGAGATTGTCTGTCCCCCCCTGCCTTTGTCGGTGCTGTAATCATGCTTTATCCTGATATGTTGCTGTTCTGCAGGAGAGAGGAATACAGAAAAGTTTGAGAGATCCAGACTCCCCTGAAGCTCAGGAAATAACAGTCAATCACAGCTGTGCCTCCTGTTTCATAATATGCTGCTCGTTTATGGTCGCTCTCTGCTTCTCGTATTAAAAGATTTTGTTATTGTGTGGCTTTTGTTGCAGAGTAGAACATTTAGGTCCCGTCTACATGTACCCAGATATTTTTGAAAATGGATATTTTTCTATGCGTTTTGACCTATCGTCCACACGTAAATGACATTTTTGGTCACTAAAACTGAGATTTTTAAAACACATTCTAAGTGAAAATTTTCTGAAACGCCATTTTTGTGTATCCGTGTGGACATGTAAAACAGCCTCTGCAAAATGGTGATGTCACAGCTCATTTTGTTCAAGCCCACTGTTGCGTTGTGTGATGTCCTTCTCTGGTATTACACTTTGTTACGACCCGGTCTAGGGAAGGCGGCCACAGGTAGATGAATAAGGGAAGAACCAGTGGGGAAAACTGCAACAGACACAAAACCACAGGCTGAACAGAAGCTCCGGTCCCTATACTGCCTAACCAAAGTTAACTTATTCCTACAGCTGGTCTTCAAAGGAAGAGCAAGGCCAGAATCGTAAGTCAGGGGCAAACTGGTCCAACACAAAAAGGCAACAGAATACTTACAGTCCACGAAAGCTAAGTACGAGGTCGAAGAGCTTGTCTCCAACTGGGAGTTGCAAGCGGCGACCTTAAAAGGAAAAGAAAAAGGAAACTTTCAATTAGGAATGACGCTAAGTTTTTTCAAGATAGTCATATTCGGAGCAAAGATCAGTAACCCAGTGGAAAGATGACAGGGGTCGTAAAACTGTTAAATGTAGACCTTATCGCCACCTACTTCATCCTTTCTCAGTCTGTGAGTGGGTGAACTAAGTCTGGGTGTGAAACTCTACATCTTGTGTTTTTCTTTGGCAGGATCCTTAGAGGCGTTTGTGTATGGCTGCAGGGCAAATATATTTGATATTTTCTCTATATCACCTGATTCCTACATGTTGTTCATCTGTTTGTCCGCATACTGTTGTGCAGACAAATTCACCAAGGCATTTATTGCAACCCCTTTTAGCAAGTGTATTGCCATCGCAGTATCATGCTGAGGACACACACACTTCAATGAATCATGTTCATTTGTACTCTTCTCAAAGAAAGGAGGTCAAAGCCAGGAGCTTTACCATGTATGAGTGACAATTCCAGCGCATAAAAAAAATTTAAAAAAGCAGAATGTAAATAGAAGTTAAATAAAATGAATCTAAAAATCTGGGGGAAAAAAAGGGAAGAGAAAAGTGTCAGTATCCAAATCTGTCTAGTTTTGTTTTATGTGCTTTTTGTATTTGTATTTATTATTTTCCATGTTCCATTTTCACTGTTCTCTGTATGTCATTAGGCATGTGTACTCTGTTTTCAGTCCCACACCTGCACTACCCTTCGTTCAATAGCTGGGTTTCCATCACCTGTTTCGATACGCATCTAGAACGTATCGCATCGGAAAATGATGATGGAAATGGCAAAATTCGAATTAAAACCCCCCAATTCGCAAAAAAACAAATTCGCTTAGATGGCCGCATTTAAGAGCCAGTTTCTGTAACTTTGGACCAGTTTGAACCAGGGGGTGATATAGCATGCTCCAGGAAACCACTGATTTTTTTTGTGGGGGTAGATATATTGTCAAAACTGACAAAAATAACGTTTTTTATCCGAAGATCTCTGCGGGTAGGAATTCACGGCCCTTTTTAGGGTAAGGGTGAAAAGGGCAAAAATAGTGAAATAGTCAAAATCTGGATTTTGGCAATGAATATCTTGGTGCGCCCTCAGTAAGCCTCCTTGATTTTTTGGTATATGAATACATGGGTAGAGTACTTTCATCTACCATTATAATTTTCAAGGCTTACTGAGGGCGCCGCCTACAGGTGGCGCTCCAAATCATGACTTTTTGCATTCTGGGCCATGTTTGAGGCCATCCCAGAGACTGCGCCCTCACAAAGCCTTGCTTATTTTTGCATATTTGGATACATGGGGACTAGTTCTTTCCAAATTTGCATCAATGCCGGTGGCTTAGTGAGGGCGCTTTGGTATAGGTGGCGCTTTTTAAGCCGAAAATGCAATTTTAGGTGATTTTCATTTGACCATATCTCAGTGCGCCCCCGAAGGATTTCGGTAAAGATTGTTTTATTGTGTTCCACTACATCTCTGCTATTCATGATAAAAATATCAGGGTGGCTTTTTGCCTTGTTAACCCTCTGTATGCCAAAACGTTCACACTAGACAACACTCCACCTTTAATCAAGAAAGACAAAAGGTTAGTTTTCCAGTGCGTTAATAGGGGGCTCAGGCAGCAGGTGGCAGTTTTTATCCTGCTCTGAACAATATACATGTAAGGATTCAACCATTATTCAGTGCTGGTGGCCGAAAATGAAATATGCCATCTAGCCTCCCGTCCTCTTCAGCACCTTCGAGATGCCTAAATTGTTATTTTTCTGACTTTTAAGTTCTTTTGAATGTTTTAATAAATTGTTTCTAATTTGAAAAAAATGTCTTGCCTCAATGTCCTGACAACACATCCCCAGTGGTTGGTGGGGACTGTTGGTCTTTTTTGGTGGTTTTGCTTGATTGCGAAATATGTGAAATATGTCCATTTCTGGCATGTGTGGGGTTAAAATGAGGCAAAAAGCCACCCTGATATTTTTATCATGAATAGCAGAGATATAGAGGACCACAATAAAACAAGTTTTCCTGAAATCCTTCGGGGGCGCACCGAGATATGGTCAAATGAAATCACCTAAAATTGCATTTTCGGCTTAAAAAGCGCCACCTATACCAAAAGCGCCCTCACACACTAAGCCACCGGCATTGATGCAAATTTGGAAAGAACTAGTCCCCATGTATCCAAATATGCAAAAATAAGCAAGGCTTTGTGAGGGCGAGACTCTGGGATGGCCTCAAACATAGCCCAGAATGCAAAAAGTCATGATTTGGAGCGCCACCTATAGGCGGCCCTCAGTAAGCCTTGAAAATTATAACACAAAGTGAAAGTAATCTACCCATATATTCATATACCAAAGAATCAAGGAGGCTTAATGAAGGCGCACCAAGATATTCAAGTCCAAAGTCCAGATTTTGACTATTTCTCTATTTTAGCCCTTTTCACCTTGACCCTAAAAGGGCCAAATTCCTGCCCGAAGGATGTTCGGATAAAAAACGTTATTTTTGTCAGTTTTGACAATATATCTACCCCCACAAAAAAAATCAGTGATTTCCAGGAGCATGCTATATCACCCCCTGGTTCATAGTTACAGAAACTGGCTCTTATGATGATTCGAAAAAGTGTTGATTCGCAAAACGGGGGATGGAAACAGTTTTATTCAAATTAAGTGTGACGTAGCGCACTTACACACAAGTGAATAAACCAAAACTATTGTTTTTGTTTCCGGTTTTGCGGTCAGGTAATCTCGCAGCTCGCGTGAGTTCGTAGTGTAGTTTTCACGCTTTTTTTTCCTCACACATTTAATGGAAACTCACATGATTCGCATTTCTTATATCACATTTCCCAAAGATTCGAATCACTTTTAGATGGAAACATAGCTATTGTTAATTGCTTGATCTATCCCTTATTTGTTTCCACACCTCCCTGCACAGTCCTCATCGCTACACACCTGCACCCAATATAATTAGGCCCTTCGCTTTCCTTTATATTCCCCATGACTGTGCATTTCCGTGTCAGTTTATCAGCCAGTATTTCTCTGACTGACCTACAAGCATGTTCTGATTCCTTGTACTCCTGAGTTCAGGTTGATTTGTTTTTGGTTTATGATTTCGTCTTGTCCTTATTGTTTTTTTGTTAACCAGTGCCTTCCTTCTGTTTGGTTTTTGGATTTTGACTTTGCCTTGTGATTTGGCTTTGGCAGACCTACTTCTTGGTTTTTCACTTTTTGACTGAACTTTGATCATGATCCTGGATTCTCCCTTCTGCACCTGCCGTACGTCAATAAGACTTTTCCTGACTCTCTTAGAGCTGATGGCAGTAATGATAGCAAGAGCGGTGACGATGGCAGAGATAGCAGTGGCAGCAGCTGCAGCGACATTAAAAGGGGGTAATCCTGTTTTGTGTTCGAGGTTGGGTTTTTTTTTTTTGAGCACACCTCCTTACAGCATTGCTTTTTCACTGTTATTCCAGCAATATCTGATGGCAATTAAATAGAATGGCAAAAAATAATGTATGAAACTTCTCATGCCAGGCATACAGTGCTGCTGGGCTTTTGAAGAATATTTTGGACCCAGAAGGCAATTCAAGCTTGTTTTTATTGTAACTATATTTCTAGTCATCCACTAGCAGATATTAATTCATTATTATTTTATTCTTTTTTGTTGTATCTTAAGGTATTATATTAGGGGTGAAATAAAGTTGAAACAGCTGTGTGGCATGGAGTCTCTCAATTTTATCATTTTCTGCATCCTGGGTTAACTGTTTGCCTGATTCCTAGGAGTCCAACAGCATAGACAAACCCTCGTAAACATTTTCTCAAAGCTGGGAATAGCTCTCATAATGTGATCAAGCTTGTATATTTTTATATTACCTTTTAATTTTCTATGCACTGTATTTGATCCTGTTATTTTATCTGGTTTGTTTTTTGTTACTGTTTGTTCTTAAATTCAATAGCCTTTTTATTATGAGGCATGTGCAGCTTTTTTTTTTTTACAGCTATTGAACCTCACCCCTACCAAATGACTCAAATTATAAGAAATCACGATTTTTGGCTCTCCCAACTCCCGCTGTAAGAAGGGAGCAAAGACAGGGCTGCAGCTTATTAGCCTGTTATTCAAAAATGCCCTGGAAGGGCTCTAAATAAATTAATGAGATTCCATTAGGAATTACATCCTTGTTTTGAAGTATTCAATCAGTGTAATTTGTTATTGTTCACATTATGCCACCAGCAGTCTCTGTCATAGAAATAGACACTCAGTATGTTGCATTATTTTAATTACTATAATAGTGTAATTAATGTAGGCATCTAGGCATGTTCAGTGTTTTAGAACTGACATGTTTGATGTTGACTGAGTTCAGAAGAGTGTTATTTTCTTGCTAATTCCTCAACAGTCTCCACTGCGGAAAATTCCTGCTAAGACCAGATAGAATTTTAAGATGGTTAAAGGCAGCCATAGCAGTGTTTTCAACACTTTTAGCAGGACATGGCTGCGCTGCAGCTAGTTAAAACAGGTCTAACTGAACAAAGGTGATCAAAGTTGGTTGACCGCATAGAACCTATGGACCCATATATAAGTCCCTCAAATGTAGCCCCTGTATTCAAACCTGTGGAAATTCAGGCCTATTTTGAATTCCTGAGGAGATCCCAAGGTTTCCAAAGATTTCAAACATGTATTGCTGAATTACAGGGAAATGTGCCGAAAATAATATACAAGATCTACGTGTAGATATTTTCCAATTGATGTTACGTTGAGGCTATAAAAACATGATTTCGGGGTTTGAATATTTCTCTCAGTGTAAGTATCATGTACCTTCAGTGAAGCGCTGCAGCCATCAGATACAGACTATGTGTTCAACATTGTCGTACAATATGAAAAAAAAATGCTTTTTTGACTTTGAACCCACCTAAGTTAAAGCAGGTGAAAAGTTAGGGTTTTAGGGGTCAGTGGCACCCCCAGAAAATTTTCATAGGGATGGCCAGGTGGGGAAAGTGAAAATCTTAGGGTGGCGCACAAAATCATGATAACCCGGTCCTCCTTGTGATAACCCGGATTCAGTTCCAGCCAGTGGTCATGTATTGCATGACCCCCCCCCACTCTCCTTTATCTTTCCTGTCTACCTACAGCCCAATCTAATAAACTCTCACAATGTCCTTCACTCCTTTTCATGAAAAAGACAATATGCATCAGACACATTCGTCACAAGTTTCAGAAAAACACACAAACGTTTCCAATAGTTTTCAATACAGCTTTTTTTTAACAACAACAACAATAATAATAATTATACAAATAGTATGAGTAGTAATTGTTCTCCATGATAATTACATTTGTAATATTGGCCTATGAACATTTCTATTCAAACTATTCTTAGCCTCAACTACTGATAGAGGTAAATCAAAGGTTTTATATGATTATCATTTAAATTCCTCACTCACAGTAGACACCATAACCACAGATTTATCCAAATGATTTTACCCTGTAGCCATCCATTTCATGATCAAGGACACACAGATAAATACACCTGTTGGTCCATGGACAGTTTGAGTAGTGGCTGGCCTAAATCTAGCTGAGTCTTCACCAGTCTCTGTGGCTGTGACTGATGTTGCTGCTTGTTCCACACTTTCGCGCAAAGTTTCTGTCTTTTGTTGCTCCTACCTTGTAGGGATGTGGTCATGTTCTGGCTCTGAGTCTCTTCTCCTTTCATGCTCTCTTGCTGCCTCTGTCTCAGCTGCCTGTTCATTGACTTCGACTGCATAATCATCCTCACTATCGTTAGGACTCCGCGTCTGGTGTTCCTCCCCTGTCGACATAGCAATAGCTTATAGAGCTACAATTGCCGCTGCTTCACCACAAATGGATAAGTTCCATTTTCAGTGCGATTACCAATATGGTATCATCGTATATAGAGAGGCTAGTTAGCTTCATAGCTAATTAAACCTATCCCACATTATCTAGCAAGCTAGCTAGCTGTGGCTAAATGTGTTTCTTCATAAAGTCCGTTATCTACATGCTAGCTAGCTACATTAACCTCATTAATAAGCCAAATGGCAACGGAAAACAGTGTCACTGACAAGCCACGTTTGCTTATTTTCACTGTCCAGTTGCGCTCCATTTATGCGAAAAAAAAACCAAAAGTGAAAAGTCAAGCCAAGAGCAAAGGCTCTTTGGAGGTCCAGAAGTACCTTAATTTATAAGATGCGAAAGAAAAGTCGTGCGTCGCAGTGGTATCATTAGCTAATATAAAGGCCATAGATTAGCTGGGTAGCTGATAATATAACCATGGTTTATCCTTGGAGCCAGTGCCCAGCTGTGCTACCATTGATAACCTGTGAGTATGCTAGCCACAGTAGCCAATTAATTCGGCTAAAACCGAATTCAAAGTGAAGGGTGATAGCTAATACTTTCCATCAAAATGTGCGTGTGTGAGGAAGGAAAATAAAGGTCTACCAGGTTTGCTAGGAAGCTTACATTATGCAATGTTAACCTTTGACTGGTCATACCACCATTAATGTGACGTGGCTAAGCTGCATCCAAAATACATGCCAAGCGCTAGTACTCCTAGGGGTGAGCTAAGCTCTGCAACTTCCCAGTGGTGTACAGCGTTCATTGCGCAACCGCTTCACGAATATAAACAGCGTTCGACCCGCCACCTCAAGCAACTTGGCAGGCTCCTTTCCTTCCCTTGGACAGATATGACCCAGCATTTCGGCCATAGTGAACTATGTAGCATCGATCGAAGTTACCTTCTTTGCCTAGTTTGTAAGCAGTAGGTGGCTTGGAGCTCGGAGGGCGTGTTTCAGCAACCAGGCTTCATTCAGCTCGCCTGAGCTCCAGCAACGGTCCACCTTTTTGCCTATTTTTGGGGTTAGCCGGGAGGTGGGCGGAGTCAGGTAAGTGCTAAGTTGGAGACCACATGAGCTTCATAGTGGATAATCAGAAACCTATGAGTAACGTCACGGAGGCTACGCTTTATACAGCCAGTGCTCTGGGGGGGCCAGTGGGGTGGCCAGCAATTTTTCAGGGGGGTGGGGGTGCTATTGTAAGGGGTCAAGCTTGTATAGTAAGCTAGTATCAGCTGATGAAAGGTTGGTTGACTGTCTAGAACTGTCAAAAACATGACTTAAACCAGCTTGACCCGCTCAGGCTTGTTTAAGTTTTAATTTTCGTCAGGATAATGCCTCAAGTCACAAAGTATTGTGGTAAACCATCAAAACAGCAGGCATGGGCAGGGCAACAGGTTGGCGAGAGTCCAGTCCAATTTTATTCAATGGAATAAACTAAAAGACCATAGACTTCTGGAGGACAAAGCCCCTAAGGAGAATTAGCCACAGTCACGTAGTCGATTAGCGGCCAGAGCTAGGCTTTCTGGAGGGAGCGCAAACTCGGGGTCCCCTGTCTCTTCATCTTGGGACTCTCATAGGGAAAGTAGAGAAAGAACAGCACTTAGTAACGCACTCAAGACATGCTCTCTCAACCAAGCTGTCCCTGTCTGCTGCCCTGCTGGCTTTATATGGCCAGGTTCCCTGATGCAGACAGGGATTAGGTGTGTGGCCTTGTGCAGCAGGCGATTGGAGAGTCCTCTCATAGGCCTGGTCACAACTGAAGGGAGCTGTCCAGTGTTGAGTGGCAGCCAGGATGGTGCTGCCGAAGGGGGACAATAAGGGGAGGAGAATCGATGTAGCAGGGCGTTGTAAAGTGGACGGTGGGCATGTGTGTTTCCCCGGTCGCCACAGTATCTACACTTGGCGGCTTGATGGTGCATAAGCTAGAACTGCTGGAAAAGGCTCTGAGATTAATTCCTAGCCTGGATCCTCACTGTATGGAGTTTGCATGTTCTCTAGTGTTCTCCCCTTGTCCATCATCCGTTGCAATCCCATGGTATGTACATAATTGAAAATAAAGCAAATGAAAATTGGTTCTCTTGGCATCCTCTAGAGCATGTGCAGAAATTCTAAAGGGAAATCACCTTGTCAAATTATATAATAATTCAACATCTAAATAGGCATCATGTAAGTACATGCTGAATAAAAAAGAGTGAGACCACAGGACTCCTTACAATGCCAAATGGTCTCCATCCATGCAAAAAAAAAAAAAAAACCACTATGGCTTCATACAAGAGGTGTTGTCATGGATGAAACTGTCACTGGCTATCTTTGGCCATCTAAAATAGATAAAGAAAACAACAACACCAGTCTCACTGTGGTTGAACAATGGTGCAATTGGAAACCAGCACATAAACCAGGACATTTCAGGAATAAAAAGATCTGCCAAGTTTTACTTCAACCTATGAGCTCAGACAGATGATTTTGCTAGCAGAAGCAGAGGCGTAACTACTATATATGCAAGTAATGCCGCTGCAGTGGGGCCGGCGGCCAATGGGAGCCTGGACAGCCGAGCCGCACTCAGCAAAATTAACACTAAACACGATACTTAATCTATCAACTTAAACCTGCCACCATATATTTTATTTTGAGTAACATTGCCATTAGCTATGATTATGTCCACGATCTTGTTTGTATTTATAGTACTCGATAACTAAGCTATCTGCATCATGGTATCACAGACAAACTTGATGTCATTCACTGAATAGATGACAATGCCACTGCATAACAGTTTTATGTAAACAACCATAAATAACCCCCGTGTTACATTTCAACATTAAGTTTAAGATAGGGAATAATGGATGATTTGAAGTTCAAGACTGTGAAATTTGTGCCCGCGTGGAATTCTGGGGTATAGCAATTAGCCTACTGACATGCCTGTCAATCCCTGTGACTGTCGCATCCGCTGAACGATCCTTTTCCGAAGGATTAAAGGATATGGTAAACAACCTCGCGCAGTGAAAAGCCCGGATTAGTGTACCTTTAATGTAAGTAAGGCTCAAATCGTGTTTGACGAACAAAAAACCTAAACGCGTGCTTTGTGTTTTTATGACCCATGTGCAGACATGATTATTGTTCTTATCATGTGGGCACGATCACATTTTATGTGTGTCATGCATTTCGCCGCTGCTGGTTGTTATAAAGCTACATTCTTTCGCTTCTTTCATTTGCTGCTGACGTTAAGCTATGTTACATTTGATTGTGCTATCATGACATTGAGCAAGACGCTGGTGAACAGAGCACAGGGACACTGATGGTTAATATACGGATTGATCATACTTTATTCACTTGTCATGAAAAAAAGTTGAGGACAGCCCCGCCCGAGCTTTCTGGCATTGTCTACAGTGCTGAAATAGTAAACTCGCAGAAACACATATCTGAAACAGTCACCAACGTTCATGATGTATGTTTATGACAATAAAACATTAAAATTTACTCTAAATTTTGTAAGAGAACAAGGCTGTTATTATAACAGAACTTTCTGTACGTAAGGGTGGGAGAGTCTTAAGGGAGGCAGGTCGCAGACTGACTTGCTGGCAGAACATTATGATGCCTCGTGACTGACAGGGCCCGCCTTTGCCACTTTGCATTAGGGTCCGGAGCTGACTCCTTACGGCACAGGGCAGAAGGGTTGTTCTGATTCTCAAATCCACCAAGTAAGAACTGCAGATATTCTAGGGAAGACTTTAATATTTGAGCCTGGATTGTTCACCTCTGCCATAAACTGATGCCTTTTAAGGATGTTCTTGACTTCAACTACTGCATCTTCATTCCTAAATTAAGCTATTGTGGCATATGCATTGTTTGTAAAGGTAAGTTTCTCCTCATTGGTGAAAGCTTGATTGACTTAACAAGTGTACTCAAGGAAAATTGCATACTGGGACAGGACTTGACATGGGTTCAGTAAAGTGTCGGTTGACCACAAAAACCAGCATTTCCTGAAATATGAGGCCTTTAGAGATTGCATTTACGTGAGAATGAGAGAGCAAGATTAAGTTCACCATTTCCCAATTGCCATGGTATTTTTATGTGTGCTAACTTCACGTAAGAGGCCAAATCAAAATGCCTGTCCTTTCGATTACAGGCTATAATCAAAGCTGAAGAGTAAAGCTGTCAGGATGCAGACAGGTATCGAACATTGTTCGGCAGATAGTCCACAGCTATGCTTATATTACAACGGCAATAACTGCAGTAAATATCTGGAAGCTTGCAGTCAGAAAAATACCCTCTGCTCTTTGATCATGGGTTTCCCCTGAGGAGTTTCTCATACAATATCTTCTTTTGCTCCAAGACTGGTATGGAAGCAGTTTTTTCATCACGTTGATCTTATTTTCTTTCCCATTCTCACAATATATATAGGCAAATATCACTGTTATCCAGGGTGTTAGCATCAAGGTTACCCCAAGGTTTCTATTGAATTTATTTATAAGGAATATTAATGTTTGGGACGCAGCGTCTTACCTCTGAAATTCATTGTTTTGAAAACAAGCAGCACTCTGATTCCAGGAAACAGGCTATATCAGTTTCCCCAGATGGGATCATGGGATTGTAATTTTTTTGGAGGGGATTTGAGCAGACATTGGGATGGAGGAGGTCGGTGATGCAAACTGTAATCACTCAGTTCATTTTTTCCCACAGGGCAGCCTATATTTTCTATTCCTTATTACTTTGTTTTCTGTTTTAGAAAGAAAAAAACAGGGCAAGTGTATTCCTGGCATTCATCAGTTCCCCTTACTAGCTATTTAAGCCTTGTGCTTAATAAGAGTTATTTTTGAATCATATGTAATAGTGCTCTCAGTTAATGCAAAAGCTCTGTGTGGCATAGGTACAGTGGACACTGACTTGGTAAAATCTATATTTAATTTCATTTATTGAAGTTGCTAAATAAGTAGAAAGGTAGACACAATGGATAAAACAGTTTAGAATGAGGATGTATTTTAAAAATAATTCTTTGGCTCAGACTTTATTTCCATATTGATCTGTACAGAGATAAATGCATCAAACAAAGTTGTTATGATTCTGTTCTGTCTTGATTCTGCCATGTTCATTATTGTTCCTGCCATGCTTGTTATGTTTTCCCTAGTCCCTGTTATGTTTATGATTATGTCTGTTAGGTTTTGCCATGTTCGGTTTCGTTTTTGTATTTTGCCATGTTTTCGTTTTTGCCACTCCCAATCCACTATTCTGTTAGATTCCGGTCCATGTCTTTGTTCATGCCCTGCATTGCACTTTGTCTACCCTGTCTGGTCTCTTGTTAAGTTACAGCTTCTCCCCAGTCCTGCGTGTCACATGCTTAGGTGATTTCATGGTTTCTGGGTTTCAAACATTCCTTCCAATCTCGTTTGCTTCCTTCGCCTCTCTTCTCTATATTACTAACCAATACTAACAGTTTGTTTTCGTTAAAGTTACTAACCCAAACTAACATTGTATATAATACTAACTTACTAACGAGCACTAGGGATTGTATAGCTGCACTTACTAATTGATTAAAAAGCTCTCAGCACTCGCCCTGTTCTAGTCTCCGCCTCTTGCCTTCACTTTGTCTCTCCTGCAATTCAGCGGATCCTCCGCACCTGCTCCACTCTGTCCTACCTCTCATTATCTGTGCACATTAGAACTCCCTAACCGGAGCTGTATTTTTTGTCATATGTTGTTTCGTGTTCCCTGTCCGCGTTTTGGCTTTTGCCAATTTCATGTGATTAGGTTCTCCCTCATGTTCCCTCCTTTGTAATTAGTCTGATCCTCATCACCTGATCCTAATCATAGCATGTGACTTCCCTTGAGTGTATTTAAGCTGTCTTCTCACTGCAGTTCCCCGTCAGAATGTTTCCTCTTGTTTACCTGTGCTGCTATCTTTCGCCTTGTACTCATAGTGTTAATCTTCTGACTGGACCGCCCGACTTACGATTTTTGGCTCTGCTCTTTTGTACTTTTGTCTGCATCTGTTTTCGAACCCTTTTTGCCCGACTACGAGTTTTGTGTTTGCTGCCCTGGTAACGGTTTGGATTTCGCCCTCTGGATTTTGGCTTTTGCTTCTGACAAACCTGTGCCTGTGTACCGAACCCTTTTTCTGCCCGACTACAATTACTGTTTTGCTGCCCTGGTTTTTCGACTTTGGATTCTGTCCCTGGGATTGATTTTTGGATTGTGGACTTTGTACCATTGCCTCCTGCTCTGCGGGGGTTCGCCCCCTTTCCAAATAAAATCCCATTTTTCTGCACTGCTCTGTTCTCGCGTCTGGTTCCTGAACGATACCTATCAAAAGTACAATCTTCAAAATTGTATATTGGTGAGTGGAAAATTATGAGGGAAAATAAACAATTTTATTTTGTTACAAACAATGCTTTGTATTTTATTTTGCAGTTCAGCGATGACCAAAATGGTGTTCAGGAATTAAAAAGCATGCATTGTTTTGTAATTGAGGCAGATTTCAACTGGCTGTGAACGGTCTGCCTCTTAGTAAATTCTACGTGTGAAGATGTCAGTATGCTTAATTTGGCCTCATTTTGTAAATTCTGACTATTATAAATGGGCATTATACTGCTGGATAACTCAGGTCATTTTCTAATGGTGGCACAATCTTTGCCTCTTTGACTTTGACCTCAAGATCTCTGAACACAGTGAAAGTAAAGTTAACCCTGTTGGCTTAAACACGTGGCAGGTAACATTTACAATATTCCATATTATGTGAATCATGTTGGAGTCGCAGCTGTTTTCATGCAGTGAAAAATACAGAGGAACCTCACATCACTTTTGCGCCTTACAGATTTTTTTTCTTTCGAGATGTAGGGTAGGAGGTAGGTATGAATCTTTTGTTGCTGTTTGAACAGTGTCGGCTGAGACTGATTGGCAGGTGTTTATGTTGTGACGTGAGATGGAAGCTTGTGGGGCTTGACGTTTGTGCCGGAGAAGCAGGAAATGATGAGTAAGAAGGGAAAATAAGAGAGAAGAGAGCAGGGAGACTGCGGAAGTTCCCATGGCGCTGGTTGTGCTGCACATCACTCTGAAATAACAGCACAACTGGGGAGGCCGGGACATTCTGCAACACGAGTGTGTTCCCTCTCGAAAAACTCTGGCGACAAAATCAGCCTCCTGTCAGCCTCTGCTGTCAAGAGGAGGCCATAGCCAATAAATATCACCCCTGATGCTTAGAAAGAACATCTGTCTCCCTGTGTGTGTGTGTGTGTGTGTGTGTGTGTGTGTGTGTGTGTGTGTGTTTTTCTCCTCTAAATGCACTTAAGGTGTAGTTAGGGCCTCAGGGACCTCTCTATAAGATGTGATCATATTCCCCAAGGCTCTCTATGACATTACCTTTTTTCCCCATCCTCCTGTTTAATCACAAAAATAAAAAGCATTGATTTCTCTGGGGTTGATCACTTACCTGCAATGTAACTCCTGAACTTGACTCCAGTACACAAACCTGAAAACCCAACCCCCCAACGCTGATGCCCACATGGCAGCCGCACTGTTATTTGTATTATTTAATCTCTCACACCTGTGAATTGGCATCGGAGGGATTATAGCCCTGTTCTCACCTCACTTTAGAGCGCATCACCTCTCCAAACCCTTTCCCATGTACGTTTGCTAATTACCAATTAAGTGTTTATTTGTCTTGTTGTGAGGATCATTAGAATTATTGTCCATTTCCCCCTCAGCTTGGATTATTGTTCATTGAAATATATTGTTTACCATTTTCCTATCTACATTAATGGTGACATAAAACGTCAATGTCCAAGCTTCTGAATTCCTGTAATTCACAAAACAGTGTGTGTGTATATATATATATATGTGTGTGTGTGTGTGTGTGTGTGTGTGTGTGTGTGTGATTGATATATATATATATATATGTGTGTGTGCGTTTTTGTTTTTGTTTTTTTTTTGTTTTCTGCGTCAGTGCCCAATTGGCTTGATATGCCAAAGAAAACGTTTTCCGATTCAGGTCCGCTTGTTAAGTTTGCTTATGTAAAAATAAAGCTCAGTCAACAGCCAGTGACATTACCATAAAGCAGGTTAATTCTCAACCTGTTCCCGATTAAGAATTGGACAATCAATCGAATTAATTTACTGGGTAAATAGGCAACTAATAAGTTGCGTTGCCATTCATGATTAAGACATATAGCTTTGCATCAAAGAGGAAGGCTACAATATGAGATTGTATGGATAGCAATTAACTGAAAATTCTCAAAATATCATCTGGAGGTAGAATGTTATATAAACCAACCTCATCAGTGATTTTGCTACCATGGTATTTGACGCATGGGATGCATTTTAAATGATTTTAAATGCAAGCAAAGCATGAATCTTTCATGATACACTAAAAACCTATTTACTAAATTATTGAATTACCAATGCTTTGACGTAAGAAGCGTTGTTTATTAAATAATTATCATCGCATTGCAGCAACCAGTGTGCAGCTGTGCTTTCCTGCAATTGTGGTCTATTTTTCTGAACGCTGATAACACTATAACTGCAACTTTAAAATAAATTAGGTTGCATCGCTGAGAAAAAAAAAATGCTACACGAGAGATGGAATTCAGAGGAAGTACTGGGTTGATTAATTAATTAATTTTTACAATATCACTATAAAGTATGTTGTCAATGCAGCCCATCAGTAGTCTGTCATTTCTTAATTATTTCCTAATAATTACAGGGTTATATATTGGTCTCGATCATTCAGTAAATAAATTGTGTGATTATTAAAGTGGCACCGACATGAATTTTAAACCCATAAAAGATAATACTTTTTATCTTTCTGGATATTTTTCTAGTCATTTGATACCAAATACACAAAAATCTGTTCAGCAAGTTGGCTATTTTAAGCTTTTTCATTCCGTGTATTTTGCCTCCCGTGGATCGGTTTCATGTTGCCCAAGGCCAAGTTCCACTTTGTACTCGCTGGCATGCGTGACGTCACATCAGTGTGTGCGTGCATGTGTGTCCAGAATGTCAATCACATAGCTAACTTTAACCTTGCCGTTTAAAATTAACGGCCCTATGCCTTCAATAGGATCTGCAAAGCCTGTTAGACTGTAAGTAAATTGTGAGGTTCTTGGCCAATGAACACAATATCACAACATCAACAATTAACATTATTGCTAGAACATAAGAGTAGTAGCATGCTGGCTACCTATGGGTCATACTGTGATCTGTGGCTAGCTGGCTAGTCTCTGCTGCTTTCGCATGAACAAGGATAAATAGATGTCTATTTATTTTATGTCATTGCTACTCCAGCAAACTCAAACGAGAACCCACAAGATCAACAGTCACCGTGTACGCGCAAATACACTGATGTGACGTCAGACGACTGCTCTCTGCCAGGCGGCAAGAGCCGCGAGTTTCAAGTGATGGAAATTTTTGTGCGGGACGTTTAAACAGTGATAAATCTATTAATATGTACAGTACATCAAAATATCAATGTACATGAGTGTACTTATGTTCCAGAGATTACACTTATCACCGATGGGTTGAAAAGTGTCACAGTTTCTTCAATCAAGTGATCTTAAACAGGAACAGCTTGAAAGCAATTCTACGTTTAAGGGTCAGAGGCTCACAGCACACTGTTAAACCCTGTAATGCCGCCGTTACTGCTAGGGGGACGTTGGGCTTTAGGAGGTTCAGATTGATTCAGAAACTTAAAAAAGAGGCCTGGTTTTCAGAAAATGGAAAGTGCTAGAAATTATGTGGAGGGGTGGAGATCTAACAGTGTGCTTCACTAGTCTGCAGCATTTCATGCCCACCCTTCCGCCCTGATTCAACTTAGCTTCCTCAGTTTCTGGCCCAATGCCATATAACCTGATCTAATCTACAGAACCTGAATCAGTTACATGAAATTTCATATTGTTTCTTGTCTCCCTTCTCTAGCTACTGAGAGCTTTTGCAGCATCCCAATGCCCATAAAGTTAACTAAGCCGAAGGTTAGAGAAGAGAGGGGGTGACAGTGTATACACAGCACAATTAGGGATGTCACACATGCCAGTGGCAACGGTACAGAGACCAGAAAGTTAAATTTTTTTTCACCATTTCCACTCATTTTTTAACAAAGCCAATTTGTGTCACTTCAAAAAATACCAGTTAACTAAATCAAGGGAAAGCTATTTACATTTGTACGTATAGGTTATGAATCAATAAGAATAAAGCTATTCCATGAAGTACAAACAGCTTTAATGGTACATGATATGATTATTAAACATTTAAATGTGATTATTCAGCTGATACACGTAATAGGTTGACCCCTTCAAGTCCAGCTCAAATTATATTCTATAATACATTTATGCTGTGTTAGGCCTCTCTGCAGCACCTGCATCTGCTCCTCATCTTTTTCACTGAAGCACAAACTTATACGGCTTTAGAGTGAGGCACTTATTTTGCTCTAGTTTTATTTAACAGCTGTAGTTACATTTCCATAAATGTAAAATGTGCTTTAACTGCTTCCTCCCAAAATATTATTGTATCAACCCACACTCTTCACATCCAGAGATCCAGTGAAGACATCCAGAAATCAGAATCATACACGTAATCTCAGTTAGTAAAGATAAAAATGTCCTTTTTTTCAGCATGGATCCATTGCACTGTTGTGCAGGGTCATGCCGCCGTCTGTGTTGGTGCACATTGGCTTATTAATGTCCTTGTGCAAATGTGTGTCTGCATGGAGAATATGGAAGTAAAACCTGGGAGACTCCAATGCGCTACACTTAGGTACTCATATTCGCAGCTGTGCTACAAGAACGCGCTTAGAGACAAGGTCCCCTTGGTATTCACATAGCTTGAATACAAAAAAAATGTTTGTGGCTGCTGTGGAAAGTGACACAAATGATTTAAGGCATAGTATGACAAAATTTTGCTGTCATATATGGCTTACTGTTTCTAATGAATGTAAATCAATTCTCATAAATTTTTTTAAATTTATTTAATTTTGGATAAATACATTTTTGGGTGCTGCTGCGCCAACAGGAGGTGCTGCAGCACCTCCAGCACCCCTACTTCCTGCGGGCATGAAGGGAAGGCCTAAATATCCTTACTGCATTTTTAAATTTTGTGTGAACTTGTTAAACCTCATTCTCTGTAATGCAGGAAGAAGCCATCGGTTATTATCGAGCAGCTCAGTTATGTTTTTTTTTCATCTTTCCCTTTGTATTTATTTTTATCCATCCCAGATTTCTGCACCATTTACTGTCATGGAATTTATTTTTCCTGAAGGGTATAAAAAGTCAATTTTGAAATGTTTTCCAACTCCACGGCACACAAGTTCTGCGTTTGGGTGAAAAAATTTCGAGTTTTGATTCATCGGTCCAAAGGACTTGTTCCCAGTCCACTGGTGTCCAACCCTTGAATTTCTTGGCAGACTCAAGTAATTTTTTGATGTTGCCGACTCTTGGCAGCAACACGATCACTCAGATCACTTTCACAGAGGCATCTGGAAATATTAGATTTTGCTACTTCCATCTCTTCACTTCTGGCGCTATTAATATCATCATTAATATATTGTCAACCACCAATTTTGTTTTTTTACTTGTCTTACACAGCTAAAGAACATCAAAAGCAATTGAATTCCGTTTTGCACCTAGTGCCACTAGTTTTCAGCAAACCGGTCTCTTTGAAACACTTGATGGTGTTTCTTACAGTGCCGTAAGAAATGAAGATTTAACATCTTCAGTAGCATGAAAGGCTACAATGTGGCAACAAACAATCTCCAAGGGCTCCTTCCGTCATGCTATCGTGTTTAACACTGTGACACTGCTCAAAGTTCATGTCACCGTATGTATCTGAACAACTGACCATCAGAGGTAATTGCCAGAATAATGTTGCCTCAAACCAGTTTGAACAAATTTTCTAGCATCAATTATCATGATGAGCCTTCAAACATGCTTTCAGTCTATGCAAGAGGCAAAAAAAAAAATTTATGTTTTCAGTGTTTTTGTTTATTACCCCATATTTTTACCTCAATATATTGGTGGGAATGTTTTTTTTTTTCTCATTGCCTACAATAACATTTTAAATACATTTTCACCAAAAAATTATAGAGAAGTAATATATTAGGAGCCCTTTTAGACAAAAGTGTTTGCGTGCAATCACTGAATGCCACTGTAAATTATTTAAAATACCTGTACTATAAAAAGGAAATCAGAGAACAAGAATTCACTGTGGATACTATGAATATGAAGCGATTATGTCAAAAGAACATTTCCACTCATAACATTTCAACTGGACTAGTGGACATGTTTTGGCATGTTGGTTACAGCATATTAAAATTTGCGGAAATATAATGGAAATTATGCGATTAAAACATTTATTTTTGTAAAAAGAACCCATGTCCTTGTGTTCCAACAAAGTGAGAGGTGTTTATCTTGATGTCCTTAGAGGATCTCTGTGTGTCAGAGTGGGACTATTGAAGAGAATCCAATATTTAGAGTCTTTCCTGAATAATAATGTCTTTTTATTCCCAAACTGCTGGAAAAACCTAACCGAATCCCTGCCAAGAGACTGAATATCTGGCAGTAAAATGCATGCAAGTTCAACTTTGCCTCTTTTCAAAGAAACCGGGATCAAAGTGCTTTGTGATTCAATCCGAAAAGATTGCCAATGAGCATCATTTTGAAACTGCACTTTTGTATGATAGAGAGATGTTGACTGCTTGCTGTTTATGACTCGTCTAAGTGGAACTCCATGAAGGAGTCCAGCATGGTGGGGAGTGGAAGTAAACGAATTTAAAAAAAAAAACTTTTGACACATTTGGCATTGCCAGGAAAATAGTTGAATTTAATGCTAATTTAAGAAAAATACAAATATAAAAACATGCTGCCCCTGGTCATGGACACTTGCAGGGCATGCTACCATTTTTTTAACTTTAAAATCTGACCTGTGAGGCAGTGTTGATGACCTGAGCTGATTGTCGTCGCTGTTCAAATTGACCTGTTAAATGCTGAGTAATAACTGAAACCAGCGGACCATGTGGTATACCAGGGGAATAGACTCTTCTGTAAATAAAAGACTGATTAAATTATCCCATCATTCAAACCTTAGCCGTGAACTGAACCTTCATCCATCATCTTGGGTGCTTATTGCTGGTCAGGGTTATCGGAGGTCAGGAGCCTATCCAAGCATGCAGTAGGTTAGCAGCAGGAACACTTTGAGATGACATGATATAGACATGCAATCAGGATCAGCTGGACTGTCCAGTGCTTGAGGAGATGGCGACTGAACAACAGATGCTAGAGACAGCAAGAAAATGGAAACTATAATACTTCTGCCGGGTCCCAAAACCTCTGCAGCCACATACCTTGAGAGCAGAATTGATGGGTGGAGGTAGAGGGGACGTCAAAGATGGCAAAGGACCAATAACAAGCAATGGACAGGGGAAACCTTAGCAGAATGTAAGGCCAGAGCGAGTGAGAGGAGGTTGTGAAGAGCACTGGTGCACACTTCCATGGCCCCTGACCCTCAGTCATGAGCATGGGAGAAGAGCGAGAGTAAATACAATGAAATGCAGCACAGATGAGCTCTGTTTATGCAAAGCTGAATTGGACGCTACTTGAAACATTAAGGATCATATCCACACAAGAATGGAGATAATTGTGTGCAGTTTTATCCCTTTCTACAGTGTTCACTGTAACTCAAGTCGATAATGGGTATCTTAGTGGCGTAACAATAGGGGGTGCAGGGAGTGCAACGGCACTGGGGCCCGGTGGCAGAGGGGGCCCGGGCCCCGGAAGATGTCAGCATAGGTGACTTTTACTGTTCAAGCTCTCATACTAACATAAACCAACAAGTAATAGTGTATTAATAGAAGCTACTGGATATTTATACCACTGCAACTGCATTCATTTCTCAGTCAAGGTGCTGGCAAGTCGATGTCATCATGGTACATTATTCATCATTTTAACTGAACAAAAGTCGTTATAACATGAAATAATTTAGATTTCTTTTTGGAAAATGCTCAATAAAACAAACAATGATAAGTTTATTCTGCTGTTGATATCGTCATTGAGACAGCAAGTGTTTCTGGGTAATGTACAACATTCCATAGACCACCCACATGACGATGTCACGGTCCGACCGTTTAATCCAGGGACAGTCTATGGTTTAATCTTGCATGCAAGATAGGCTACAAAAGAAGTATTTATGCAGGAAGCGGCAAGAGCGTAAGGAGCAGGAGGAAAGGTTGGCCAAGGTGCCGAAATTAAGCACATTTGGTTTCATAGCTAAAAGAGTCTTAAAAGCCGCTCTCCCCTTTTCTGCATGAGCGTGAGCACAGATCAACTGTTTTTACGATGTCCACTCGCTCGCTGATTATTGTTCCCACAATTCCTTGCTGTTCACAAAATTTCAGATCATCCCAATAAAGTTATCTTAATGTGTCATTCATTTGCTCATTATGTCTTATTGTTCTTGATGATGACCATTATTAAGATAATAATTTTAAGATAATAATGTTAAGAAATAAATAGGAAACTTTATATTATAGAATGAAATAGTGTAGTAACCCTTAGTGTGTGTTGTACGTAGGCCTTATAAAACTTAGAGGAGCGTGCAAATGTGCACTACTGCATTAAGCGCCTTAATCCATGTAGAAAAAACACGTGCAGCTGCGTATAGTCCGGGGGGGTGGCCCGTGTCGTTAGGTCTGCACTCAGGCCCACGCGGATCACGTTACGCCGCTGGTATCTTAATTGATATAATGGTATTCTCAGTCTTTAACCCATATGGATCAAAAAATTCTGTCACTGATTTGATTACCAGTCATTTGTTGGTGGTATGTGAATGCTCCTTGTATAAACGGGCTGTGCTCTTAAGTTGACTCAAATGTCTCTGCTGCACAACAGCACTGACATACAGTACATGTATGTGTTTTTCAAATATGTGAGTAAGCATAGTGAGCACTGGGTCAACAGAATACAGTGTGGTGCATCAATGAACTGCATGACTGAATACTGCTAAACAACACTGCTTTCAGCATTAAGCTTGGTGGGCCCTGGCCACACTTCTTATTTTCTCTTAATGCTGATAGTAGTATGCTGATCCCATGCTGTTGGCAGGAGTGCGGTTGTGAAATATACAGTGTCCTGTTTGGATGAGTGTCCTGTTTTATTTTTACCATTTCTGATTTCTAATTTTGAAGTGATTTTTCATTCAAAATTGCACTTAATATAATTGCATGTGCCTGAACATTTGGCTCATGGAAACGGACAGCTCCGCCAATATTGTCTGATAACAAAGCGTGAATTTGTTTATTCAACCTCAATCCAACTCTTGTTTTCCTAGCAATATAATGACCTACAGTAGATCATGCCAGCAATTATTTTTTTTTAATTAAATTATTTTTCACTAAAAGCAAATGTATTTTGAAACACTGTTTTTCTTTTTGTTTATCTTCAAAAGCTGCTGGCTCTGTCCCCTGGCCTTTCTTTAAGCCTTAAATTCCTGCTTTTGGTGATTAATTAGCATTTGTATAAATAAATTATCCGGGACTGTGCTGTTTTTCTACCTTTCAATATTTTCAACGTTTGGCTCATTTCCACTCGAGATGCTTTTTTTGGCAAAATTAAAATGGACAAATTTTAATAAACAGAAAAAGACATGGCATTACTTTAAAAAGAACACGTGAATTGACATTATCTAACATAGTTTTTGCGCTCGTTAACAATGTACAAATAATTTATTCAAGCATAGACATTATCAAAGATTAAAGGTCCCCAATTACGCTGATCCTTCTTTTAATACATACAACTAATGTTATAATGTTGGATGTCCATACTCAACCTCTGCAAAGTTTGTAAACCTAAGATATAGGGGTTTTGCTGTAATCCGAGAATGTGATTTCCTCTCTGAACAGCTCGTCCCGAGATCTTCTCGAGATCTAGGCAAAACCTGACGTAAGGTTGTTGCGTCCAATTTGGACAGACTTGGCCAGAGTGAATCACGGCGCTGGACATGCCCACCCCGGAATTTATTCTATCAGACACAAACGAGCCCAAATCACTTAACGTGTAGATTTATCAGTATGTCTCCCAAAGCCATTCGTATGTCTTTTTTTGGATGCAAAAAAAAAGCACAACTATTTTCTCTTCCAAAAGACGATGCCACCAGAAATCAGTGGGTAACTCAATGGGAATGTTAGCTGTTCGTGCTCGGCATTTCACCGAAGACAGCTTTGCTAATAAAGGATAATTCGACACTGGATATGTATCTCAGCTGCTTCTCAAACCTGGAGCATTTGCACTGATCAAGTGCTCGAAGCCACAAGCTGAAAGTAACGATATAACAGCAAATAATGTAAGTGAAGCTAATGTGTTACGGGTGGCTAGCAGGACCGCTAACGATAGTTAGCACTAACAACTGGCCTCAAATGCAGGCTTTGTAAAATACCTGAAGATAAAGCCTGGATCGGTAGCAACTGTCCCTGACTCACAAACACGGAAGCAGTAAGTTTTACCATTTTATGTTGCTTTACTGCATAAGCCTACCTAATGTGATAGCCTGTTGAATCTGGCTGTAGCACTGCGGCTAACGTAGCTAAGTTACTGTTGCTAATGTTTGTGTCCTAAATATGCAAGAGTAGTATCAGGGGACATTCAACAGAAGGTGTGTGAACATAAACCTCATCTGAAGCTAACTTTTTATACTTGTCTGTAATTTGTATGTTTAGTACAAATGTTCACGGTAACGGAACTAACTTTCTCTAAAACATGTATTGCAGGGTAACGTTTGTCTCTGTCGTTGTTATGAACGCTTATATGCAGTAATTCTGATTGGTATGCTTGTGTTACTTTGGTTTTGGTTATGTGGCAGTTTCATCATAACGTTGCCTGATTGTAGCCACTACAGTTGAAGCTAACTGGAGAGGTGTTGTATATGTCTGCAAAGTTGGGCTGAAAAGGCTGCAGTTAGACCAGACATAGGTTTTTCAGAGCTCGGGGTATTTGTTTGGGTTTGTTTACTGCTACTGTGAAACGATCTTTTTACTTATCCATGACCAGGGTCAGCCGGGTACTTTGCCATTGTGTGGGCTAGCTCTCTGAGGCAACTGCGGTGAAAGCTATCGCGAAACACACTATAACGTGTTTGGCATAACAAACGATTTGTCTGCATTGCCGTGGCAGAATTTTATCACCCTTTAAAATTGTTCTGGCTAATAAAAAGCCGAAAAAGGTGGAGATTGGATCCAAAATTCTTTCCTGTAGAAGTTATCAATTTACTAGCTCCACATAAGCACTCAGACGCGGAAGCAGTAAGTTTTACCAATTTGCGTTGCTTTACTGCATAAGCCTACCTAACGTGATAGCCTGTTTAATGTGGCTGTAGCACTGCGGCTAACGTAGCTAAGTTACTGTTGCTAATATTCATGTCCTAAATATGCCAGAATAAATAACATCAAAGAGACATTCAACAGAAGGTGTGTGAACATAAACCTCATTTGAAGCTAACTTTTTATACTTGTTTGTAATTTGGATGCTCGGTACAACTGTTTAAGGTAACAGAACTTACTGTCTGTAAAACCTGTATTGCAAGGTAAGGTTTGTCTCTGTAGTTATGATGACCGCTCGGTTTCTACCATATTTTAGTTCGCGTTCCGTGCTACTTAAAAAATGCTCCGGGTTAATTTATATGCAGTAATTCAGATTGGTATGCTTGTGTTACTTTGGTTAGCATCAAGTTGGTAGTTTCATCAAACGTTACCTGACCGTAGCCGCTATACTTCACGCTAACTGGAGAGGTGTTGTGCGTGTCTGCAAAGTTGGGCTGATAAGGCTGCAGTTAGACCAGACGTAGGTTTTGCAGAGCTTAGGGTACGTGTTTTGGTTTGCTTACTGCTACTGTGAAACGATCGTTTTACTTATCCATGACCACGGTCAGCCAGGTACTTTGCCATGGTGTGGGCTAGCTCTCTGATCCTACCGCGGTGAAAGCAATCGCAAAATGCACCATAACGTGTCTGGTATAACAAACGATTTCTCTGCATTGCCGTTGCGGAATTTCATCCACCTTTGAAAACTGTTCTGGCAAATAAAAAGCCGGAAAAGAAGTGGAGGTCGGATACAGATTTTTTTTTTGGTAGAAGTTATCGATTCACTTGCTCCACATAAGCAACGCTTACACCGTTTGTGTGTTTTTGCTACGAACTCATTTAGTAGCTTGGTGTCGGAATTGCATTTCGTTTTGGTGGAAATGGTTAACGGGAGCCTTTAGCAAAGCTTTTCCGGATAGCTAACTGGATATTTAACATGACTATACAGTATAACAGTACAGCTACGATCACATGCATGCAAGGCGAGACAGTTGAGCAAAACACTAAAATTTCAACTTGCTACTCATTGATATCCAGCCGTAAACATTGCTCCAATACTTTATTTGCTTCCTCCTCCCATTCAGGCTCGGATTCGGGATCAAACAAGTACGGTCTTACAGCAATAGATGCTGTGGATAGCTGTCCTGAAATACCTGCCATCTTGGTTTCCTGGTTTTTCGGGTCTGCACCCTCCCCTGGAATTGAAGCGGCCAGGCAGCCAATCAGAGCAGCGCCTTATTAGCATAGCCTCCCCGCCCACTCAGAACAGCTCGTGTTTCAGGCTGGCACAGACAGGGAGAGAGAAGAGGTCTCACTTGGCCTGGATGTGTGCAGTTTTTTTTTTGTAACTGAATTCTTAGCATTATTTTAAAGACCCATTGGACATATTTTAAACGTCTAAAAACAGCATAATATGGGACCTTTAATGTATGAGCTAACTCATGAATAATGCATTCATTAATGATTATTTATACATTGGCAAAGCATATGAAACACTCGTGGTTGGACTCGTAGCAAATTTATGGCTCGATTCATTGCCAAAATTCACAAGCAATTAATCAATTATTTCTGAGCTTCACCGTGGCAAACCCATCCCTGGTGATGGCAATACAACAACGTATTGTTTAAGATTAAAACCTGGGATATCACAAAGAAACAAGATAAATACAGCTCAGACCTATTGATGTTGTGTTCTTGGTTTTATTAGGGCTGAATCATTATCATCAAGTAATGTTTGAAGGACATCTGAAATAAGTTATCATGCCTCCTTCGATGTTCATCACTCTCACATGGCTGGACAAATGTGATTTTTTTCCTATCATTTTAATTCAGTGACACTACACTCAAAAATTTAGGTATTTTTTATATTGTATTTACGAATTAAGATTTTTGTGACCTGGGAAAATATTGAATCATTAGACTCTATTCTTAGTTTTCAGTTACACGACTGCTGCATTCCCATGGAGGGCAAAACATTGTTTCATTACTGCAGTTCATACTAGACATTCCACAGAGCTGCAATGCAAAGCCTTTCATTTCCTCATTTGTTTCAACCGACAGATTTTTAGATCACTTCTCTAAAATAAGAATGATACATTAACAAGTTGTAGGCATTTGCAATCTGTGTGCAGCATCAGCTGCAGTAGGTCTATTTTATTCATTAAAAAGAACTAGCCAAGTACCTAACATTTCCTGAGCTCCATTTCTGTGTTTTTCACATTTCACATTGATGGCTATATGTGAAGAATATATCCTCTTAAACTGCAGCGAGGGTGAATGCATACAAAAGTATACATATTTTCAATCTAGACGAGTTTTAGTTTTCATTGGGATGAATGCATTCAATCTAATGCTGTTGTTTGGGAGGTGAATTCACTTAATGCAATTACCATGAATAATCATTATCCTTTACCTTTGAAGAACTCATTCTCCAATCTCCGGTGCTGCCATCTCTTTACCAAGCAGGATTTACACAACACTTACCACCTGGTACACAGACGAAGGAGATGAGCAGAAGACAGTGTTTAACCCGGTGAGACCGTTCGGGCTCACAAATGCCCCCTCGGTGTTTCAGAACCTCATAAATGACATCCTCAGAGACATGAACTCCCGGTTTGTCTACATCTACCTAGATGATATACTGGTCCTCTTTCAAACTCTGGTGAACCACATCTGCTATGTTGGTTTGGTCATCCAAAAGCTCTTGGAGAACCAACTTTACTTAAAATCAGAAAAGTGTGAGTTCAGTCGCTTCACTGTCTCCTTCCTTGGGCTTCCATAGCTTTGTAGTAACGCAGGGCTTTGCTTTATAGCTTTGTATTAACACACCCTTTTAGTAGCCAAAGATCTGCCAGGACACCTGGAAATTTGTTGCAGGCTTCCCCTTTAGGTATGACGTCGGCAATCATTTATTTGGATGTGTACTTCGGTGCATTTAAATCAGTATTATTTGAAATTGCATACCCGTGAACTCTTGTGCACATGGCGCGAGTCTAATACTTTTTAAAGGCATAACACCGTGGTCTGCAATCATGCACTTAATAACAAAAGTGAAGATTGAAAAATTTTAATTTGGCAAACAATATTATATTTAATTGCTGAGTTCCACTTTTTAATCAACCCACGCTGTACTAGGGCTGTCAAAAGTGCCATTAAAGTGAGCTCGAACATATTCAAAATAATTTAATGGAGTTCGAACAACGTTCGAATATATGTGGTTTTTTTTTTTTAATGCTCTGGCGTTATTTTCCACAAGGGGGCAGTAGAAGGGTAAATCTGCGGAGCCTTCCCATACATCCAGGCCGCACGTCTTCAATGTATAATGTATTATTTTAATCAACTGTGTGGACTAAATGTGTAATAGCCTACCAACTGGATCATTTTATAAACGAGCCCATACTTAATAAAGCCAAATGCATGATTGGAAAAATAAGTAGCCTAGGTCTACCTTCTTTTGGATGCTCAAAGCACATTTATTAATTAATCCAATGGAAAAAAGAATTAGGCCTATAGCCTACGCCTCTATTAAGTTTAAAATGATTTAATGATGGAAAGAGAAATGAATAAGGACTCGTATATGTGATGGCGAGTAACCTGCTTTGACTCGAAATATGAAGACTTTCATTGTCAGGAAGGATAACCGTCTGGTTAATTCAGAAGTTGTGCTTTGGTTTCCCGATGAAGCGCTAGGCTACAGCCTGGCCTATCAGTCTACGCTGTTTTAAATATCCATATTCATGATCACAGACAGGGAACCATCACTGCAGACAAGGAAGTAAAAACGGCGTTCATAATTAAATCGCGAAGCGCATGCCAGCGGTTAAATTATCAATATTACAAGTTTGAATTCTCAAATTTAGGTTCGAAGTTTATTCTAAAAAATATATTCGACCTTCAAGTTAATTTTGACACCCCTATGCTGTACCAAGAGTGAAAAACAATTTTTCATTGCATAGTGACTGATCTGCACTCCAATCAACGCGTATTTAAGAAATTCTCAAGTGGAATTGAAGTCTTCTCTCGCTTTTCGTTTCTCAGGGGTTGGAAGCTCAGAAATTGCATAAAGATGTTTCAAATGGTCTTTTATTTCATTTAAACAATGTAAACAATCATGAAGCGCAAGTTAAATCACCTGATGTGCGGAAGAGGTAGTGTGAAAGTTTCAGAGCAGTTTGTCTTTTGTAAAGCATGGGCTTATTTATAAGTAAATTATGTTTTCTGTACTGAATTTAGCCCATTATTTCATTGCTGTTATATCGCATGGGGAGAGAAGTCTTCAATTGCCAATAGATAATTACTATAATTGGAAAACGTGCCAATAAAAGAAAATGATTGAGAACAAGCCAGGACTAATTGTTGTTATAAAGGGATGTTCTGTAGCCCCCAAATTTCCAGTTCTGGTGCTGCCACTGGTTTGGATCGTAACAGCTATAATCCTTGAGTTTCAGTTGCTGTTACAGCAGCCATACTGCATGAACTTCAGTTGCAGTGTTGCAATTGCATGTGGCATCTTGCATGCAACCTCAGCTGCTTTCTTGCAATTGCAAGTGCCACAGAGCATGCACTACACTTATTCTAGTGTACTTGTGGGTTCATGAGTGTTACATACAGCTATTAAAGGGAAAGCCATTATGAGGACCTAATTTTACCACACTTATTTCACAAAATCGCACATTCAGAGTTACTGGCAGTGTTCTTTTAGCAGCACAAGGTTGTTTTGCGACGTCCAACTCAGTGAGCTCAGCTGGTTCTGCGCTAGCCTGGTCTTTATCGTTTTCTTCTCCCTACTTCTATGAGTTAAATGAATTATTTATATGGGCTTACTTTGTTCTGCTTATATTCTGTTTTACCCTTGATAAAATAAAAACACTTGATGACAAAAAAAAAAAAAAATTTAAATGAGTCTAATTAGGGACGTATATTTGATACCTCCTTTCCTTACCATCTTGCTGTATAAACAATGGAAGTTCTTCCATGAAAACCAATGATTTGGGTCATGTAATAATGTTGGCCCACTTCGGCCTGGCAGAGTTATTCAGAATGCATGTTCTGTCATCAATTGAAAGGCACTCATGTTTTGCTCAGTAACTGCAGGGTGGCCAGGCATAACCAACCTGAGAAGCTGCTTAGGACCTCGTGGCCAACGGGGGGCTCTGACAAGCATGATGAACTAAGATTACTTGTATAAGGCATGATCCTTTGTCTGCTGCAATGTGACACCATTAATGCTAAATTAGGAGTATGAGAGCCATTGAGGCTCAATCCATAGAGCTGAGTTTGTGTCATCTAATCTGGCAAAAAGGTTCAGTTCACTAACATTTTCTCCTCTCAATTTATTTTGAGCCATAAGAATAAAGTCATATGATCATTTTGACCGGAATATTCTACCAACTCCTCAGAGATACCCTACTTTGTGTCTCTGATTTTGTGCTTCACTAATATACTGTATCGACTGTATTAAAGTCTCTGGTGTAGAGTCATATATTATGGCATCTTTAATCTTACTCAACTGAAACAAAATGGGCCTCATGCAATAAGCGATATAAGAACAAATTTTCTCTTCGTTTTGTTCTTATCCCTAATTTTTTCTTATTTTGTTCTTACCCATTGATTTCTGGATTGCACCAATGTTTTCTTATTTTTGCTCTTCTCGTAGGTAAGAGAAAATCTTACGAGTGGTCGAGAGCACTCTAACCAAGATAAGAGAAAACAGAAAACTGTTATCATTGTCCACAAATTGCTTGTCCAATGCACGGAAACATAATTTTTAAAACCTGAACATTAAAAATGAATTATGTAATAAAATTTTGATTGTTTTATGTTTTTATGAAATTATAATGATTCTATTATTTAATTCTTGGGCTGAAGAGTTTGGCCAGTTGATACTAATTAGGACTAAGCTATAAAAATCCTTAGATACTTGCGTGCGTTCTGCTTCTGAATGGCTGACCTATTGCTGTTGGACGCTTTGGCCATCCAGGCCTTGCGCAGAGAGCGCGTTTTTAGAGATTGCGCGGATCTGTTTGCTGTGACAGATGAACGGCCACTCGTAACAAATGTGAAAGCAACCGTACTTGAGCACGGAAGATTACTGTTATGTGTTAAGGCTCTCTTGTTCTAACAAATGCAGTGGCGAAAAGAGATCTCCATTCAAATGAGGAAATGCAATGCTTGCTCGAAATGTAGGCGGATGAAAACATACATTCACAATGGATACTACACTCAAAAACTGAGAGATTTATGGAATAATTCATGAATAGTTACATTTGCGTGGTTATCACAGAATAATAGATCAGTGCCGTGACAAACTAAAGAAAATGCCGCTGCGATATTTCAAAGTGCGAGACGCGGTGCGAAAGTCTGGCAGCTCAAGTTATTAAATAGATCAATTTTCATGGTATGAGGCAGTGGACAGCATAATCGGCCAAAAACGCAAGGGCGAAAGAATTCCGTATGCAACATACACCTATATCGAATGTTATCAGTACATTTTCGGCTTACCTTTATGTTTGGGTACCCAGAGAAATATTTGGATGTGTAAAAACATCAAGCATTCACTCACAAAAATTTCGAGTTAAATTTTTCGTGCTGCTATACATGGTAATCCATGTTACAGATGACATACCGGGTTGCTAGGGCACGCGCAGCATATGCATTCGTGATATTAATATTCAGTATTAATATTCTAAACCCCCTTCTCAATAATAAAACCCCCTGAAATAAATTGCTGCCTCCTTTTAAAATTGTTCCCCCGACTGCAACGCGCTGTATTGGACTTTTGACATGTATGCAAGTGTACTCGGGTACAGTACGATATTACTAGTGAGAAAGCTGACCAGCGGGGGGAGAGGGGAGGGGGGACAATCGTACTGAGGCTCAGTACGGATCAATCGTACCACATGTGAAAGCGCCCTAGATTGCAACGAGCAGTCAGCTCTTTGCACACGGCACGTCACCTGCCCTTATATGGTGTTTAGTGGGTGTCATATATGCTCATTTAAAACAACCGGCCACGCGCTTCCAGTTTACGATCAAGCGGGATTCAACACTCAGCACATCTGAGTAAGAGCAGATTTGGACGGTACAGCGTTTGGTGCATCCGGAGTTTATTTCTCTTATTTTTTCTCTTAGCAAAAAAATAAGAGAAAATATAAAAGAAATTTAAGAGAATGTTGCTACTTGAGGCCCAATGTCTCAAAAGTGAAATGTGATAATTAAGCCCTCAAAGGCTTGAACTTGCATTGAGTAAAGTTAGTATATGATTAGATACATTTGATACTATGAAGCCAATTAAATAGAAACACCATCAGTACCCATTAAAATATTCAAGACTTGATCAGATTACTGTCATGTTGCAAAGAATCTGTATATAGTGTTATAGTCTCTTTGTGATTTAAAATCTTATTTTTTTCTCTCTCTCTCTGCGGTTAGTTTAGCTTTCAGTTACTTTGTTCTTGACAAGTTTTCTTACCCCATTTGTAAATACATAAGCAAATAACATCATCTTGACTCATTGGCAGATTTTTTGTCCTGTTTTACAAAAGTGTAATAGAAATTAAACTTCATGTCCAAATATAAGACTAAAGTCCTTGACGAGATTGGCTTGGATGGTCTTTTGCTATACACTTTCATTGTTCAGAATAGGCACACTGAATGTGTTTCTATATGATAAATTTATCTGAGTTCACGCAGCAGTTTTTCCCACTGTGATTGTTTGTGATAGTAGCAGGGAAACAGAGGGGGAAATGAGGGCTTGTATTTCTCATGCTATTTCCCCACAGACTCCCCCTCAGGTATAAATCATAGCTCTATGATTATTATTTTTTTACTCAAAGAATCCTTGGTTTTGGCTCCGCTTCTGTCTTCAGCAAGTCAATTTGCTTATTTTCCATTTCCCAACAAGATTCTATAATGAAGCCTCAAGGGTAAATTGCCCTGTTGAAGAGTTTTGAAAAAAAAAAATTCCCGTGTTGCAGGTCTTGGAACCCTGAACACAAATCCACTTCCTCAGCAGTAATGCTATTCCACTGCCCATATTAACTTCCTTCCACATACTCAAGCTTTCTACCATCTGTTTCAGAAGTGCATGTACTGTATACAAAAAAATAATTTTCTCACAGAGTCAAGTTTGTTTGGTTGTTTGTGGGGGTGATGTCTGGATTAGATGGTCTGCTTGGATTGCACTCAGAGTCAATGAAACACATCAAAGTAAAAATAGCTCCAGCCTCAGTTTGTGCTCATCCACTCTAATGCTTCTTTTGCATTTGGAAAAGGAATCGCTAATCTCATCGTGCTACTCTTGCAGTTGTATTAAGTGACACATTTGAGGGAGATGAAGTTGGAGAAGGAAAGCGAGATGAAGAAAACAAAACAGAATGAAGTGTAAAAGCATCCGGGAAGCGGGGTTCACACCCACCAACGGGAGTTCTGGCACAACATCACAACAGTGAAAGAACAAGCTTATTTTTATCCGCCTGATTGATTACTTTTTCGGTGGCGAACCCAACACCCCGACTTTGACTTTGCGGCCATTCTGTTGTCAGCAGCCATGGATCTTCATAGTACAGTGATTCTTGGACCTGCAAGGCCGCATTGCCCCTTTATTTCACTTGTGTGCATGTATGTGTGTTAAATCAATGCAGGAATAGTGCATCATGCATGAAAAGAGTGTGCAGCATTAATGTATAATGATAATGAGAAATGCATTATTAATGTTTGTGCCCGTCTTACAATGAATCGCAAGTAGATCAGTTATGATAATCGCAATGATATCAGAAATGTCATCACAACCTCCACGTGATTATTGGATGTAAATATATTTTACCTTGGCTAACATTTATTTATTTGCAATTTTTCATCCTGCCAGCCATGTCAAAGTAAGACCCCTGAGATAATAGTTGGACGGATCCAGTCATTATGTTCAGCTGGGAGAGGAGGAGAGGCCCGGCTCAGTGCTGCTGCTTGTGAATGTCACTGCAGTCCTGGTAAATGTGCACTAGTATTTAGGCCACTCAGTCTGCTATCTGGCTCTGAGCGCAGCAAAGATTTCTGATTCATCCAAGACCACTGCCCAGCCCCCCTATACCACACAGCATCTGCCCTTGACCTTCATTTCAGAAATATTTTTAAAGATATTATTCACATTTCCGGAGACATAGGTTTGCAATGAGACTGCAGTATATTTGGTCCCATAGATGTACACAAAACATGCAAAAAAAGGAAGATGGAGAGAACAGAGGCAATTTTGATTAAGGACAATCTTAAAATAAATTAGGTTGCACTGCTGAAAAAAAATTTGCCAAAACGGGAGATGGAATTCAAAGAAAATATTGGACTAATTAATTGAGTTTTTTTTTCCATCCCCACAGTACCACTATCAAGTACACTGTCAGTGTAGCCCATCGGTGATCTCTGTCATTTCTTGATAATTTCTTTATAATTACCGGCTTATACATTTGTCATGATTATTCACTAAATAAATTGTGTTAGCAATCTTAAACAGGAACGGCTTGAATGCAATGATGCATTTAAGGGTCAGCAGCTTAAGGCACGCCACTAAAACATCCCGTAATGCTGGCATTACTGCAAAGGGGATGTGGGGCTTTAGAACATTAAACTGGCTCTTCCCTCCGTGTCTCATTACAGTACATTACACGGGGGAGATTCAGACAGGATCCCTGATGATTGTCACACAAAGCTTGTTTGAGTAGGATCAGTGTGATGACATTTGAAATAACTTCATGGAAAAAGCTCTCGAGGAGAATCTGGGGCTACTACTGCCTCACCAAAGCGTTAAATTCTTACTTTGAAAGTGCAATTTATGTAATTTTAAGTCACACCAGTAGCAGCGTCATTTATTTGAATGAATTTTAGGTCTGAAAATGATGTGATTCACAAGCTGAATGTTTGTTGACTTTTTTTTTTTTGCAGAGTGACAGTGTAGCAAATTGGTAAACGAGTGCTAATTTCTGCTCTCACAGGACATGGCGTATTGCAGCCACTCAATGCCAAGAAATCAGCTCTTGACAGATAAAATACTGGTTAGCAAGTGCTTTGCTTTGAGTCACTTTTCAGTATAGCTCTTCAGACAGTAGGGTTATGTTTATCCCGATGTTTTTTGTCCTGTGTGCAACAAAGTGAGAGAAGTTTCTAAATCTTGAGAGCGCTGGAGCTATCACAGAGCATCAAGATCTGGAGACCACTGGTTATAGCTTGGTGTCAGTGTGAGGTGGGGGGGCTCAACCTGGCTGGCTCCAGAATACAGTTAGTCGTAATGCTCAGTTCTCCATTCCAGTTGATGGTAACAATTTAAAAATGTAAAGTAGGCCATTTCTTCCCTCAAGTATATGTACGCTTAGTATGAGTTTTTTCTCTTTGTCTAGTTATGTCCCTACGTGGCGATTTATCTCACTATTGAGCTATTAGGACAAGAGAGAAATGTTTTGTGGACCAATCAGGTGTTGCTTACCTCACTGTCGCTAAGTGCGCGACTCGGTGGCTGTACTGCAGAGACTTAAGCTACAAATTATGGAACATAGCCTCAGCGGAGGTCTTAACTTCTGTGTGCCAAAATGGTTTTTAACTATGTCCAAGGAAAGTAAATGGCTGACATCTCTGAGGCTTGGTTCATAGTTTTTATATGACTATATAGTTTTATATAGTCCACAATTTATTGCTCTCTCTCTACAGACTACAATTTTCGTTGGATTAATTTCATTGTCATTTTGTGGGTCAATGGTGAAATAAAGACAATCCCTATTGATTTCGGTGATGAATGGAAAATTTTTTAACTGCACTGTGGCACTGAACTTAGCACATCCCTCTACATGGTTTGTATAGGTTGTTCTCACTCTGGGTTCAATAGTGATATGAAAAGGATTCCTATTGATTTTGATGGTGATTGGAAATCTTCTCATGGAGTTGTAGCACCAAACCCAGCATATCTCCATACATGGCATATATACTGCAGGTATATAGGTTTTTCTTACTCTACCAGATACAATTTTTGCTGTTTCAATTTCAATTTTGTTTTATTGGTCAATAGTGATATGAAGAGGATCCCTATCGATTTTGGTAATGATCAGATAATTTTTCATGGAGCTGTGGCACCGAGCACATCCCTATACATGACTAATGGATAAAAGTGTTATAAATTCAATAAGAGAATGGCTCATATATAGCTTCTCACTCATGGTACAGTTTTGGTTGAATCATTTTCATTTTTGTGCTGTGGGGCAACAGTGATATGCTTGAGATCGCTATTGATTTTGGTGATGATCAAAAATTTCTTCACTGAGATACAGCACCAAACTTAGCACATCCCTGTACAAGGCTATATAGCTTGTTCTCACTCTATATGGTGCAAATTTTGCTGGATCCCTCTCATTTTTGTTTGTGGGTCAATAATAATATGAAAAAGATTCCTATTAGTTTTGGTTATGTGGTGCGGTATGTGAGTATTTGTTGGTTAGCTCATTTAGCCATGTGGTTTTGAACCTTGGTATTTGTTACATTTCATAGTTTTGTGCCATTGACAAGGATTTATAACTGCTGTAATTGTAGATAATAGTGACAACAATTTTACACCTATTGGCCCTCATTTATCAAACGTGCATACTCCAAAAAAATGGGTGTACACCAAATCTCCCGCAAGGATCGGCATTTATCAATCTGAACGTGAGCGAACGGTCCGCAAAAATCTCGTGCCAGGTCTGACTAGGTGTACGCTCATGGTACAACATGCAGGAACGAGTGCGGCTGTCAAAATGATTAATAAACCATATGCAGCAATTTGGACGTCATGCTGTTGTTGCTTTTATTAGTAAAATGAATAAATAGGCTAAATAAATAAATAAGACACCTGTGTTGAGAAATTAATTAAACTTATATTTTGAGACAACCTGCTTGTCAGGCCAGATGGCTGACAATTACAATCAATTTGATTAAGCGCAATGCGTGGCTTGGCAGATATGCAGTGTGGTATGTCAGATGCTCATCCAGTCAGATATACTGAACAACAAAAGAAACGCAACTTAAAGGCGGACTGGAAAATAAGTTTGCGCGTAATTATTTTAGAAAATCAAATTTATTACTAGCGCGTGCACATTTACACTCGTTTCATCAAACTATTCTTTATTTTGCTGTCACTTTGACTGAGTAGCCTAACCAAAAGAGTACATTAACTAACAAGCTAACTACCATGATCACATTTTTACAATGGCAGATCTTCTATTGTTAGAGGAATACGATTCTGTCCGACGTGAGAGGAACTTTCGGCACAGAGAAGATCTCCTTCGGGAAAGTGATGAGCGGCAGCTCGTTTTGTGTGGCACCCAATAAAATGTCATGGAGTAATACTAGTAAAAGTACAATGAAGAGTGATTTCTGCAGACTGTATTTTAACAATTACCCTCATGCAGCTCCGATTGAGGCGGCGGGGACTCATCCGTGTCCCCTCCGCCTCATATTCCCATGATGTAGGGGGGAGCCCTGCTGCCACGCGCTCCTCGAATGATGACAGCTGGAGGTTCGAGTCTGGTTGGCCTCCACTGGTCCGTGTGCTGCTGCGCCTGAGCGCAGCAACCCGTTTTTTGATGGCAATCTTAAAATTGGAATACTTTTTCTTACCTACATGTAAAGCATTTGGATTGTCAGTTATGTAGGCTATATAACATGAATATCATGGATCTATAAATTGAATTTATTAATTAATTAAATCAAACCTCTGCTGCACTCCGGTTTTCCACCCCAACAGTTTTTACCGCAGCAGCAATAGTTTTCCAAACTGCAGCCTTCTGGGCTCCCTTTAACGCCACTCTTAAGGCTTCCAAATAAAATTATTTTGTTTTTCTCCACCTCGGACGTGATAATTTATGTTTCCTCCTCAGTGAAGTTCTTTCTTCTTTGCCGTCTTTCGAGAGTCCATGTCGTAAAGTGGGCAGGACTATGCCTCCCGGAGCATGAATTTATAGGGGCGTGTCATGTAAATTACGATGCTTTCAGCCGCCAGATTTATCAACGCCACACCAATTCTACACCAAAATCTGCGACGTACACACTTTTAGTAAATCAGACGTGACACCTGGCGAATGCTGATATTTACACCAGAATCTACACCAGATCCTACGCAAGTTTGATAAATGATGGCCATTATGACCACAATAACATGTCATTGAAGAGGTTGCCATGTGGGCATATTACCACGCTTTGCGTGGCTAACTTTTTACAGCCTATGAGATGAGCACAGCTTAAAACTTCGCTCTGTTTTCACCAAGTGGGGTTTGTGGTTTCTTCTAAGACCCAAGTGTACGCATCAGCAGGTCCATCATGCCTCATCTCCATAGACATTGGAACTATATTCTGAGAGGGGGGGGAATTTTTGATGGGGGTTTGTGCTCATATATGTACGCACAGTGTTTTCTGAACAAGGATTTGATTTTAAGCAGGATACTTTGATGACCATACAGTTATTAAAGGCTGTATCAGCGATAACGTCACTATTGTTGACAGTTGAGACGTTCTCAAAACACAACAGAGCTGCTCGCCCCTCCCCTTCAGAAGCTTGGAACATGAACGCGCTTTTCTTAAAGTGAAACTTCTGAGTAAATCTGCTTTCACACCGGACACGAAACAGATCACTTTCAAAGTCAATGCAAATACGTGTATTCGCGTCTTTGCATTGACTTTGAAAGTAATCTGTCGCGCAAAAATTCGTTTCGCATCCGGTGTGAAAGCAGCTTAAGAACAGCTCACTCAGCTGGGTAAATGGCCGTGTACAGCTCGTTGTGATAAATGCCCGGTAGCAACAATGACGACCATTGCCAGACAATAAATTTACACCATTAGTGCTAGCTACAACAAGGTATCTGACAAATATCTTAGTTCAGTATTACAAAATGAGTATTAACAATGTCACATAGATCACCACTTTTACCTAAACTTATCACACGGTTATACATTCATCGACAAATTTCAACTCTGAGGACTAACCAGAGAAAAAATGTTATTACATGAACACAAACTCTGGTTTGATCAGACAGAATTAGCAAACTCACTAGCTTGCCAAACGAGAGTTAGCAAAGGTTGCTAACTCACTCCAAAGAGGAAATATCGATCTCTCTACTGTTTGATTCATTCTGACCAGCATGATCTATGCAAAATAGCCTTACAAAAACGATACACGAGCTTCCCTCAATTTTGCTTGGGATGACCATTTACAATTCACATCCAACCAAGTTAGCACCAGCTCTACTCACCTCAAGTAGAAACAAGGCAACCTGGGCATCAGAATTAAAACCATTCAACTCTCGGAGTTCTCTCCAACGTTGGTATGCTTTCCCTATGTTTATTTGGGACTTCGCATAGCTGCGATCGCGTTTCTTTTTCCTCGACGTGCACTCATTCGAGCGTCTCTTTTTCGGTTTAGCTTCCACCATGCTTCACTCTGCTGCATCGGTAGTGCCACTGCCAATTCCTTTCGTTGCTCAGTCCCACCCACTTGTTGTGCACGAGCACTAAACTGGCGCAGAGTACCTACCGCTGCCCTCCGATTTGTTGGAACACTTTTGTTGATGTTTGGGGGAGCGGGTTGGTCCCCACGAGTTTGCACCTGCCTTTTGACTAACCCCGGGTGGCGACGGGGGAGGAGTGCCGTTGGTGCGGGTACTCACTTGGGTCACCTTCTGCCAGTGGCACACATCTGGAGCATTCAGACGTCACATTGTGAGATGTTGGCTCTTCTTCTCTTAGACGCTTAGCAGACTCAGTGTGAGCTTTGGAAAAGAAATGCAAAATCCGCTTCTGTGACATTGTCTTGATCGTTGCTTGAATTTTCCGCCTTTGCTATCTAACAGGAAATAAAGAATGCGCGCGCTTACGTATCAAAACAAAGGAGAAGTTTTTCAAATTGCACTGTCTCTATAGGCTAATATCTGGCACGCCATTAGGCTGCATACAAGATATAGAAAGTGTCTATTTTTTATGATATGAAAGACATTAATGTAAGTCAGACACATTTGAATTCAGATTCTTTATCAAAAAAAAAAAAAAAAAAAGACTTGGGGCAGTATGGGGCTGATGGAGGGGGTGGGGTGGCCGCCCCCCCTGTTCCAACGTCTATGCTCATCTCCCCCATCATTTTTGATTTTTGTTGCAGTTGATAGCTGATTGGGCCCCTTATTCTTGCGTGAATTCTGGGTGTAGCTGAATGGAGGTTTAAGTGATGCTGAGCTGCTGTCACTCAGCCCATATTTGTGTTCATTGCGAGCTAATCACTTTGATTGTGGAAAAGCAAGGGAACCTTCAACACTTCCGGCAGATATCCGCTGAAAACCTGCACCCTCTTTTCCTGACGGCAGGCTAAAAAGCTGCTCTGAAATATCAATCAGTGCAGAGTTTTGCACCTTTATCATAGCTGAATCACTTCACTTCGGATCAGTCACTTCATTTCCCTGCAGCTTGGAGCATTTGAATGATGACAAAACTAATCTGTCTTCCTTCAAAAGAAGAAATTAGCTCATCCTCTTCTCCTTGAACAAGTAATCTTAAATTCTATCAGTGTGAATTCTGTTTTTTTTTTTTTTTTTTTTTATCCTGCAGGGGACATGAATTTATCGTTTCTTTTGGTTCATAAAATGAAAATATATTCAGCATTCACTTTTTTCCCCACTGAAATTACACTAGCTGATTGCCCCCACTGTTCTTATGAGAAATAAGCTCATCTTTCAAGGGATGCAATACGTGGTGTCTGTGGGGAATAGATATGCATTCATTTCACTCTGAATCACTTACCAAAGTCATCACCCTGCACTGAGCAAAAAAAAAAAAAAAACATATTCTTGCATTTCTGACTACAGTTGTTTGTCATTGTCGCATGCTGACAGTTTTGCGGTGCAGCTGTGCAGGCCTCATGCAAACTGGCTGTCATACCAGAGTATACGCAGTTGGTGGCTTCCGTGTTTTGTATACAGTATTTCAGTTATACCACAGGCAGCCAGTTTGTGTGTTCTGCATTGTCGTGAAATACGGTTTATGAAATTAGTGATTTTTGCTGGAGGTATTTTGAAACAATCGCAAAATAGCAGGCACCATTGTCCAACACAGCCACTGATCTTTATTACCTGCTAATGTTGCACGCTGGTATACTACTCCGACAGGACAGCTTTGTAAAGATGGGTCAGATAATGGTCTGTAATACAACTATCTGTACTCATGGCTTGTGAACCAATTTTTGTGCCTAGCTACATGTGCCGATACCATTCAATAACCTACTTTGTAAAATATTTGCCCGTATGTGATACAGTCGATTTTCTTTTTGAACAATGGGCATCATAAAGAGCATGTCCACAGTGTGTTCATTGTGAGCACTGAGATGGGGCTGGAAGGCATTTGAGATTCTGTGGGAATGGAAAGCCTCTCCACAATGAAGTATCCCGTCAGTGTTTAATGTGGACCATTGCTATCTGGTGAACTGATGAGCTTGTTTTTTCCATCAATATTTGTTGAATCTAGTGTATTGATTTTTGTACATATATAATAGAAATGCGATCAACAGTCATCTTGTTGGATATTTATTCAACATTAGATAATTACAAAATTTTGCTGATTGTTATGACTTGAAAATCACAACAAAGAAAACCAGCAATGACAACTTAAACAAATTTATTCTTCACTGATTAGGTCCAAAAATTTCTAGAAATAATCCACTGTGTAATCTTATAATAACACTCTAATGCCACTATGTAACTCTGATGCCCAAAACAAAAACCTTCTCTCCACTGATCAAAATCACAGCATTTATATAGACTAGGAACATTCTAGAAAGATCAACAGGAGTCCTGAGAGATCCGGCCCCCTCCAGGCAAGAAGATGCCAGAAACCTCTAAAAAGCACTAGTCAATTTCATCACAAACAAGTGGTATTGCATCAGATCATGTTTTGCTACAGACATACCACCAGAAGGTGCTAAATGATGTACAAAATAAACAAATAGCTGACCAAGAAGGCAGCACAAATAGTATGTAACAAATCTCCATTTAAAAATGATATACAGTGCTTCACATAAAATACTCATACATAACATGATTCATCATTTAGGTAATTTTGCAACCTGAATCATTCTTTGCCGACTGACTCAGTATTATTATTACTCAGACAGATTTATTACTATATCAGGAGAACTGCAACGCGAACTGCTTTTCATGGACAAACTGTTTCAGCTCTTGAATACATGAAAATAATCATCCACACAGCAAACTGGTAGATTAAAGACTGAATTCAGTGCGATCAATACCAGACTTTACTATTGGCTTTGCACGAAAGGGCATCAGACATTGCATTGTGCTGCATGTGTATGAATGTGCAGCTGATCTGTCCCATTTCACTTTTCAGGGCACAAATTACTCTGTCACTGCACACTACAAAATATGGGTTTTCAGCTTCACCATAGCCTTACTTCCAATAAAGACAATTCTCTATGTTTGTGTTAGCTTTCACATTCCTCTAAGGAGAATTTACAGACTTTCTCCCTCTTTCCTTCCATATCTTTCTTTCTCTACTTCCATCTCACTTTCTCTCCCTCCTTTCTTTTATCTCTCTTTCTCTCTCCTTCCATCTCTCTCCCCAACTCACTTTCTCTTTCTTTTCTCCTTGTATCTATCCTGGCACAGCACATAATGGATCTGAGAGTTGCTGATAAGTAGAGGAGGAATACTAGCATTAATTTCCTGCAATGTCTGCCACCTTGACGCCAGCGTAGAGGAAGAATATTGTTGTGGGATCTCCCAGAGCATTACTGCCATGTCCCTTGTGACTGCTTGGTCACTGACAAAAATTTTCAAGGTGGGAAGAATTCTTCACACCAGTCAATGGTCATTTTCCTGTGAGTTTTGGCTACCTCCTGCCTGTCTGATGGTTTAATGAAATAAACCATGCTAGGTGGCCACATTTACCGCGCATGTATATTTCGGAAGTCAGTATTACAAGATCATATTTTGCTGATGTCAACAGCCATTATATATATTAATGGTTAGAAAAGGATTAAGGTTGTGAAGGTCATTGGTTCCTCTAGTGATAAGGTGAGCTGATATTGTCCCAAAATTTATGGATGATGCCATTTGGTCACTCCTCTCAGCTTGCGCAGTTCAGATTCATCAATTGCCAAGATTGCAGCAAATGTTCTGGGCAAGGGTGCATCTTTTTACCATGCAGAGGGTGCTGGATGAAATTAGTTTTTATTGTGTTGTATATTTTTATTTTGTGTGGAAAGATGGGGGGGGGGGGGTCTTAAGTGGGCAGAATTGGGAGCTCAGATACAATAAGCAGCAGAATATCTCTCAAAAGATCAGGCATTCCTTATGGGATCGGTGGTCACTCAGCAATCAAAAGATTTGAGGAACTTTAACATTCTCTGTTCCTGAATCATGATATTCCTTAAGGCTGTGCTACCTGGACACCTCTATCCAAATCCCCTTCAGCAACGTGGCTGAGACAGCACATCTTTCTCCTCTGTTAATATCTGCATGTCTTAACCAGTCAGCAGAAATAGCTTAATAATGAAAGAAATTTCTCTTAATCGCTGAATGACAGCTGGAGCTGAGCTTATACTGTATAATTCTGATATGAGTAGGTGATCTCTCCATCATTTATTTTAATAATGTGGAAGAAATTTTACCTTAAAGGACAATAAGTAGGTAGGAAGTCAATCAATTGAGATGGGAATGAAACTGATGTAGGGAGGATTTACATCCTTATGAATGGCAGTAAATATATACACTGCCTGAGAAAGTATTTTCCCCCATCCTGATTTCTTATTTTTTGCATATTTGTCACACTTAAATGTTTTAGATCATCAAACTAATTTTAATATTACTGAAGACAAAGATAACCCAAATAAATACAAAATGCAGTTTTTAAATGATGATTTCATTTATTAAGGGGAAAAAGCTAACTGTTTTCAGGCCTTCTTGTGTGCTTCAGAAGAGGCTTCCGGCTGACAGCCATGCAGACGGACTTGATGCAGTGCACGGCGTATGGTCTGAGCACTGATAGGCTGTTATCCCACTGCTGCAACCTTGTTAGCAATGCTGCCAGCACTCCTGCGTCTGTTTTCTGAAGCCAACTTGTCCACCTGACGCAGAGCACGAGTACTCAACCTCTTCGGTCGACCCTGACGAGGCCTGTTCCAAGTAGAACCCATCTTGGAAAACCACTGGATAACGTTTGCCACCGTGCTATAGCTTAAAACCCCGTTTCACAAAGTTTACACGGCAACACATAAACGGTTATCAGAAATCACCACTTTGGCCGGGGTTTTTACAAATGATCGTTTTCCGTGAAAAAAACTCTGTTTGCGTGTAAAAGAGAGGCCAAACTGCATGAAAATATGTGCGTTTTTCCTACGTGTAAACGGGGTCTCAGTTTCATGGTTTCACAGATCTTCTTGTAGCTTTGACCATCTTTGTGGAGAGCAACAATTCTCTTTTTCAGATCCTCAGAGAGTTCTTTCCCATGAGGTGCCATGTTGACCATCCAGTGACCAGAATGGGAGCATTGTACCCAAAGCACCACAATTTAGACCTTCAACACGTTACACAAACTCCTATGGCCCAGTCGAACAGACAAAAGCATGAACATGATGAATAAGACACGTTTCATTGCTTGGTTGACCATTACCAATTGGGGTGTGCACTCACTTTTGTTGCCACCCATTTTGGAAATAGTGACTGTTTGTTCAGATATTTGGACAGTACAGTAAATCTACACTGCTGCACATATTGTACAATGACTACTCTAGAATATATATTCAAGTTTCATTTCTGTAACGTTGACGTTAATGTCTGTAACCTTGAAAAGACATAATAAATTAATTGTCGAAATGTGAGGGGTGTACTCACTTTTGTGAGATACTGTATGTCTCCATAGAGCTTGACCACATCCTGAGTGCATGTGGGCGCGGGTGCCATTGCACATTCCGGTGTCTCCTCCGCTGGTCATGGCATACTTGAATATCAACCATTGCTTTAATTTCTTTCACTTGCCACAAGCTTAACTAACAGCTGCAAACCATCTCAGCGCACTCACAAAACCCGCTCAGATCTAGTAACCTGGACATTGAAACCAAGTGAGTGCATATATGTGCTAACTACATTAGCAAGCCAGTTCACAATCCTCTCCATTAAGCATCTTAATGTGTAGTAATGCGATTGCAGCCGCGACAAACACTTCAAAATGGACCACTAACTATGAATTGGACAAGCCGCAAACTGAACGTTTTATCTGACTAGATCATGTTAGATTTATAATTATGTGTTTCTTTCATTTTCCACACTGAGCCAAAGTTGTTTGGCCATGGGAAAAGTGCTATAGTTACGTGATGAAGAAAAATCGAGAGAAAATGCCAAATTACGGTTCTCTTCTACGGTAAGCCATTGCAAACACATGTAATCAAAGCCAGTGATCTAGCCGCGAAGCTCAAGTCTCGCTTTAGACAAAAATGAATATTCATGACCTGAATAGAGTGGTCAGTCTACTTTTGACGTTAAGTCTTCAGGTAGCCCCGCCCTTTCAACCAATCAAATGCTAGAATGCGTAAATTGGTTGTCTTAGCCTCCACAATTAGGTCCTATATGGCTTGTCTAGAAAGATGATAAGAACAAGTTCGCTGAAATATTCGTAGGGACAATCTGGCCTCCCAAAATATTGGTAGGGACATGTCCCTACTTTCCACATACAAACCTACATCCTTGATTTCAAATGAGTGAAGAGAAAAGTACTGAAACTAAAAAGGAATAAAAAAAAGATTTGCGACAATGACAGAACCTCTGAACAGTAGGTTAACACAGACAGTACTTGTACAGTCAATTAGTAGAGCACCTTCTGCATGACAAATGGCTCTCAAACAATTACACTCATCAATCACAAAACTGTTGACGTCAGGTTGTGCCGTCCAATTAATACAGACCTAGCCAGAGCCAATCATGGCGCTGGACCTGCCCACACCGGAAACTATTCTAGCAGGTACAAACAACCGCGGATCATACTATGCCTTAGTAACATCTACACTTTTGGAAATACAAAAGAAGAACCGCAGATCATTTGAGGTGCAGTTTTGTCAGTATCTCTCCCAAAGCTGCTTGTCCGTTTACTTTTGGATGCGAAGAAAAGCACCTACTTCTCTTTCAAAAGACGATGCCACCAGAAATCAGTGGGTAGCTTTTTTTGTTTGCTGGCAGCAAACAGCCACGGCCAAAGGGAACGTTAGCTGTTTGTGCTCAGCATTTCACCAAAGACAGCTTTGTCAATAAAGGATAATTCAACGCTGGATAAGCATTTCAGCTGCTTCTCAAACCTGAAGCAGTTGCAACGATCAAGTGCTCGGAGCCACAAGCTGTAAGTAACAATATACCAGCAAATAATGTAAGTGAAGCTAACGTGTTACGGGTGGCTAGCAGGACCGCTAACGATAGTTAGCACTTACAACTGGCCTCAAATGCAGGCTTTGTAAAATATCTGAAGAGAAAGCCTGTATCGGTCGCGACTGTCCGTGACTCACAGAAGCGGAAGCTGTAAGTTGCTTTACTGCATAAGCCGACCTAACGTGATGTTATATGTGGCTGTAGCACGGCGGCTAACATAGCCAAGTTACGGCTAATGTTGCTAATGTTTGTGTCCTAAATATGCAAGAGTAATATCAGGGGAAATTCAACAGAAGGTGTGTGATCATAAACCTCATTTGAAGCTAACTTTTTATACTTGTTTGTAATTTGGATGCTTGGTACAACTGTCCACGGCAACGGAACTTGCTGTCTGTAAAACCTGTATTGCAAGGGTTTGTCTCTGTGGTTGTTATGAATGCGCGGTTACCAGCTACTGTATGTGAGCTTGGGATACCTGATTGGGTTTGTTTATGGCTGCTTGTGATCGCTTCACTTATCCATGACCGGGGTCAGCCAGATACTTCACCAATATCTGGGCTAGCTCTCTGATGCTACCATGAAAGCAATCGCGAAACGCACAAGCTCTAACGTGTCTGGTATAGCAAACGATTTCTCTGCGTCGCCGTGGCATAATTTCATACCCCTTTAGAAATTGTTCTGGCTAATGAAAAGCCAAGAAAGGCACAGAGTGAATAGGAAATTCTTTCCTGTAGAAGTGATCGATTCGCTAGCTCCACATATGCAACTGTCCACGCTAACGGAACTTACGGTCTGTAAAACCTGTATTATGTTCATAACAACCGGAGCTCTCTCTAGCTGTCGCGTACTATCCATAAAGCTGCTTTCACATCGGACGCGAAACAAATTTTTCGCGCGACAGATTACATTAAAAGTCAATGGAAAGGCGCGAATACATGCGTTATGGGCGCGTTAAGCCGCTTTTACACCGGACGCGAAATGAAGTTTTCACGCGACAGATTACATTCAGAGTCAATGCAAAGATGCGAATACGAGCGTTATGGGTGCGTTAAGCCGCTTTCACACCGGACGTGAAACGAATTTTTCACGCGACAGATTACATTCAAAGTCAATGCAAAGACAGTGCATTGTCTTTGAATGTAATCAGTCACGCAAAAAATTCGTTTCGCGTCTGGTGTGAAAGCGGCTAATCGTGCCCATTTTCTGCGAGCGAAGGCTGGTCATTTCGACGCAAAAAGTAAACCATTACCATGGGCGATTTCCGAAAAGGCCGTTTAGCCTGGAGCTTTCGCCCCTCCGTCATATACCAGCGCAGAAGCTGTTCGTTACTCCACACTAACACACCAGTTACGCACACGAACCAGCAGGTCCTTATAATACACACCTAAGCAGTCCATAAGTTGTTGGTCCCCTTTTTGGTGCTCCTCACTGTCCATGTTTCCCTCTAAACTCACACCCACCGGATTTCTACGGTCTCCGGTCTACACTTGGGTATGTCGACCCGTTCTACAAATGTGTCTGTATGGGGTGGATTCTAGCTTCCCCTCAATCCTAGCTATAGAGCAGAAACACCGGTGTACTCACCATAGTAGCCGTAGGTAGATAGCAAATTCAAGCTTGAGCTGCCAGACTTTCACACTGCATCCTCCACTTTCGCTGCTGCGTTTATTAGAATAAGTTCATTTCATTAGATCTATACACATGTACTGTGTAGCTCAGATGGCAGACGCATCTCACGTTTCACACTAGGGAGGCGGACCCGGAAAGTCCCACCCAGCTCTGCCCTCCACAGAGCTGGCCAATCAGAAGAAAGTGGGCACACGGGGAGGGGGGGCCATAGCGGAAGAGCCACCCAAACGAGGCGTTTCAGGCAGAGACTACAATGGACTACAAATGGGGTTTTTTGAGGATGGCAGTATGAGCTAAATAAGGACCCTTTTTTGGACTTTGAACAATCAGGAGTACTCTAGGGGAGTCCAAAATCAAAATATAAACTTGGAAATGTAGCAAAATAGGTCCCCTTTAAAGAAAAGCAGAGGCCACATATCAGGCGGCTCTTTAACCAGTATTGATTAAAAGATTAATAGGTAATAATTCTGTTGTCCACAAATTGTCCACAAAGTCTACTTGATGAAGAACAGTGCAGGTAAAGTGAGATTGCTTAGGTAATTAAAAAAAAGAAAGAAGCATGAAGCACCAAGTCAGGACACCTTAATACAGACAAGGCCGAATTCATAAATAACATCTCATCATAATCAATACGAGACAGAAACAGAGCTTCATTTTATTTCTTTGCTTGTGTTTTGGCTTTAAAGGAATGCTTTGCTGAATTGTTGGCCTTGCTCTTGTCTCCTGCTTACAATCAAGGATGTGTCACCTGTAACCTCACCCATTCAAGTTTTTTTTTTTTAAACCCGCCACCGCCACCCCACTCTGGAGGAAAACTTTGTTACTTCAGTCAGTTATATAATTGTGTCCGAGTCCATGCAAAAAAAACATGCAAAAAAAAAAAAAATATATATATATATATATATATATATATATATATATATATATACACACAACACAATAACGATTACATTCGCAATGCTTTTCTACCTTTGCATTAGTAATTATTAGCTGATCTATTCCATCTCTCCTTATTCCCAACCTTCAGCCTCCCTTACTGTATCCCATCTTTTGGCATAATTTGCGAGTCCTGTCTCATGGGCCATCACACACTCAATTCTACTGTAAAACTTGACAAAATTTTTGAATTATTCAATTCTTAATGCCTCAACAGATGTCAATCCGAAAATAAATATTTTTGCCAAATATATAATTATATTACAGATTAGGTGTGTTCCTTTTGTTACATCACCCAATAATACTTTAAATAAATCTAACTGTATTCTATTATACTGAGATATCCAGTCTTGCACCTTTATCCAAAATAAGGCTTTTATAGGACAGTACCAAAATAAATGGTTTACTGACTCCACTTCTTCCTGGCAGAATCGACAAAGGGTGATGACTCTATTCCCCATATATTTAGCATCTTTTTAGTTGCTAGAAACTTACGTTCAAGTTTGTTTACCATTTTTATTTTTGCAGCTGTTTTTCAGTGGATACTGTATTTGAAGAAAAGTATTTCCGAGGCTAACTGGCTTTTAGAAGCAGCCCTGTCAACTACCCGTTTCCTTTAGCAGTACACCCACTCCTGTCTACTGCTGTTATGACTCAAAATATGTTTTGGGGTCATTCTGGCCAGTTGAATGCATGGAATTGTCTGCTTTTTTGTTGCTTATTTGACTGTACAGTAAGTACACTTATAATGCAAAAGAGTCTTTTAAGATTAAGCCTGTACACGCAACTAGATGTTCTTAACACACATTCACAAGCTAAGAACCACACCATCAAATCATCAACTGAGGGTAAACAGGAGTGTTTATTGAACAGGTGTTTACAACTGAATGCAATAAATAGTGGATTGACAAAAAGGTATGGACAATAAAGTCTGCGGTGAGGGGAAGACTTTGACAAAGGTTTCACATTAGCGCCCGGGCTCACTGTAAATCCTGCTTTGCTCAGATTCTTTTCAGAAACGGAACCCCATTTTCAGTTGTCACACTGCCGTAAAATACCAAACCTTGAGTGTATTTTTTGTTCTTCATAAGGAACATGGTTCACTTTAGAGCCTGCAGTAATGGTGTATTTACCAATATTTCATTCATAGGTGTGGTGCAGTACTTTTGGTCCAATGGTTGGACCCTCATTCATGTGCCATTCAATAGTGGTCCTCCGACCTTTTAAAATAGCACTGTTTGATACACATGGCAAGATTCATAATAGTTTTGCTTTTACACGAAAAATTATAGTGCTTTCAAAGGCTTTTGGAGGGAATAACATATAACTCTGGGTGGATTTGGAATTATGAATTGTGGAAAGACAAATGTCTCGACCATTTTACTGAAATTATCCGTTAGTGCTCTCTCTCTCTCTCGCTCTCTCACTGTCCGTCTGCATGTTTGAGTTGTCTATCATACTTGCCATGAGCTGGATATCTTGATTGATCAATTTGAACATCAAACCCTATGTGTCTTTGTCCTGCATGTAAACGAACACATCTGATCCTCCCAGACTAAAAATATGATACGTGTTTTTAAAACAGCAGTACAAAGACAATATAACTTTTTTCAATACAAACTCATGCCCAACTTGATTCCTGCAATGTGTTCTGTAAAGTTAAGACAAGGGTGTGTTTGCCACTGTGTTACATCACCTTCCTTTTAACAAACGTAGTAACCATTTGGGAACTGAGGACACCAATTATTCTGGTTTTGAAGGTGTTTTCATAATGCATCGCATGTACTTAAGGGGAGATTGGTTTAGCACCCATACTTTCAGACTACGGAACCACACTGTTGTAATTGCAGAATGTGGCTTGGCCTTGTCTTGTTGAAATAATCAGGGATTGTCCTTGAAAAAGGCATCACCTAGGATGCAGCATTTGTTGCTCCAAAGTGCATAATATATCCATCAGCACCAGTGACACACACAGATGTGCAAGTTACCCTTGCAGGGACAACGAACACACACCCATCCAAGTTTGATGTTAGGATTTGAACTACATATTGGTTGCATCCAGCATGACTATTTTCTTCTTTGGCCAGGAGAACACAATATCCATTTTACCTTAAACAATTTGAAAGGATGACTTGTCAGTCCAAAGCACTTCTTTCCCATGTGCATCAGTCCATTTTAGAAAAGTTTCAGCTCAGAGAAGACTGCAGCATTCTGGATGGTGTTTATATTTGCCTCCCTCATGTAGCACAGCCTTTACTAGTACAACGCTGTTTCCAAAAAAAAGTAGGGATGCTCTGTAAAATGTAAATAAAAACAAACAATAAAAATGATTTGCAAATCATTCAACCCCTTTGCGCAGAAGCCAAATCAAATGGCTATTTATGCGTTACCCTATTTAAGGCTTTATAATTCAAGATTTGAGAGTCAGGAAGACAGGTGAGGCTAAAATTTGGCTGTAGCTTCACTCAAAACCCAAGAGAGGCAAAAATGAAAATTAAAAGGAGAATGAAAGTTATGGAGGCTTTAGCCTCGCTTCAGAGCCTTGACGAGGAAGAATCCGATTGAGGAGCAGGTTCAGAGAGTGATGTCTCTTGGTGTTTGGAAGAAGGTTCATCTAGCTCTGAGAGTGACTCAGAAAGCATTTCAGAGATGCCCCTAGCAAAAAAAGTTGACTGGAAGCATCGAATTCCACATTTGCTGACATCCCATCTGCCAATTTTCAAGGTATGAGGTCTACAGGAGGACTCCTTATTATAATTATTATTAGGCTATTGTTTGCTATAATGCATATTACTGTAATCTAAGCCTGTGCTAGTATTATGTGATCGTGTGAGCTTCTTTATCAAGTTTCAATCAAGTTTCTGTTTTATGGTGAAACATAACAATTTGGAGCATTGCCATGGCAACACTGTAACAAAAAGTTGACTCTTCATTGTTGAGGTCTTATGATGACACCAACCTATTTTGAAGGCAGGATAAATTTGTTTTTATTTCACATAGAAAATAGATTCAGTTTGAGTTTGCATGTGTAATTTCAGAGAAGTTATGGTGGTGTCAATTAAATAAATAAAAATCTCATTCATTATAATTTTCATTTTGTGTCCTGATGTGTTTTATACCTTTTCCATCAATTGATTCTTAGATCTTTTTATTGATTATCCAAATTATATGCAAATAATGTCTGAGCAGTCAAAATGACTGCTATGGTCATTCTAGTAGTTGCAGAATTCTGGTAGACCGAGTAAATTGGTTTTTACTTTCTCCCACTATATAAATAAGAATTTTATATAAAATTAAAGGACAGGGGATTCCATACTTTCTGCTGACCAAAATCGCACCAAACACTCTGTTGTTTAATTACAGTATTCAGTTAATTCCCATCTAAAAAGAACAGAGGCTACCCAGAATCCTTCCACTGCCAAAATCCTGACACAGTTACTCAGTGTGCTAATATTCTTAACTCTGGATACATTATGTGACATTATGTGATGACTCTGGAGACATCTGTGAACCGTGTGCCCTGATAGGTGGAAGAACATTTCATGTGTGTGAATCCTGGGGGCACAGGCCCAATTCCCCCTGTGCTCTGTTAGGCAATTAAAAACAATTGTAAGTAATTAAGAAGCAGTTAGGACCTTTTTGTGCTTGAGCTCCAGAGACACACAGGGTGATCTGGCTCTTGACTTGAGTGTCCCATTGCCTTTGTTTGATTTGTTTGTAATTGTTGTGTATAATTATTTGTGCTTTGTCATTTACTATGTGTCACTTTTATCCTTTTTGATTGATCTCTGGTTTTCTTATTGTACTTCTTTGTGAAGCACTTTGTAACAGTTGTTTTGAAAGGTGCAATACAAATAAAGTTATTATTATTATTAACCTCCGCTAAACAAAGTTAGCAGGAGATATACGTGATTGGTGCCATTTGTTTGTTTGTGAACAAGATAACTCAAAAAGTAAGGAACGGATATCTCTGAAATTTTGTGGGTGGGTCGCTTTTACATCAGGGATGGACCCTATCGACCCTATCAGAACTCTCATTCGCACACAACACACATGCACACTCATACGCATTTGCACTTCCACACACAGACGTAATCAGGAATGCACACTCGCAATACAGCTATTGCAAGTATCCTGGATGACAAATTACATGTTGCACTGACAATGTTTTCAGAAATATTATTTATTAATTTTTACTGAATACCCCTTTTTGACTCCAGTCACATTAGGTACATGTTTCTTGCGATTAATAACACTCAATAATTTTTCCAACCAGAAGAGATAATGAATGGCTGGACCTTGGGAGATTATGCTTTCAGAAAACACTGTGCTAAGTTAGAGTACTGGTCTAAGGTTTTTTTTTTTTTTAAGATTTTTTTTTTGGGAATTTTTTCCTCTATTTGACAGCCGTACAGTGTAGAGAGACAGGAAGGCTGGGGAGAAGAATGGGGGAAGACATGCAGCAAATGACCCGAGCTGGAATCGAACCCAGGTCGCTGCGGTAAGGACACAGCCTCCATGGTACGTGCGCCCAGACCGATGAGCCACCGGGGCGCCTCTTTTTTTTTTTTTTTTAATTCACTAATTACATGCAGTTTGAGATGGGGGGAAATAAAATATGTCGACACCTTTTGTCAAATAATGGAAATTATTAGTGAACCTTTTTATTAATGAATTCTGGGCTGTTTATGAACTCGAAAATGTAGGCAACCGTCCTTTGAAATTAAAGATTTGTAAACAAAAAAGCAGTTTGCGCATACTGGGAGGCAGGTTGCTAGACTGGTAATCAAAAAGTTACTGGTTTGTGCTCGCACTGGGGCTTGGGATTTGCACTTGTATCTGGAGAGATGAAGTTGGGAAGAACTTTGCTATTGGGCCCATGACCCAGAATTGCTCCAAGGGCTTTAGCCCTCTCAATTCCTCCTAACTTGCAACTTTTATCTGACATTTCTCCCAGGGTGTCCTTGAAAATGGAACACATTCTCAGAGGAACTTCCCTGGCTTAATAAAGGTTTTAAAAAATAGATGTCAAAGTTTCTTTCACTCCATCTAAGGCCACTGTTTTCTAGAAGAGGTATAATTCAGCTCTAAATTCAGGGGTTGGGGGGGGGGAGCACACCAAAACATTTTATTTCCCTGGAGTTTATCGGACTCATCTTCTCTATCTACTTTCAGATTAGATATGCGGTCATTCGCTGAGTTGCACCCTCACACTTTGACACTGCAATGAACAGCTTGATGCTTTTAGTGGGCTAGTTTGTGGCTGCAGTGGAGATGATTGTATCCATCAGGAGGAGAACAGTGGTTTATGCGAGCTCCGATTCCTGAAGGTAACAGTATCTGTTAAGCCAGAGTAGGGCTGGGCAGTATGGCCTAAAATTTTTATTGCGGTATTGCGGTTTTGAAGCATAGACGGTAATGATATATATTACGATATATTCTTCGGTATATATGTTTCAACATAACTGTTTCTGAACATGCTCCCACAGCAGATACACTGCAGCAGAAAACTACATTCTTAACTACAAATTAACTTCAAAATAGTATAGAATGCCATTTTAAGAACGTTTATTGTCCAAAACTTATTCAAAAAAAAAAAAAACAAAACCTTTCAAGTAACTTGAAAGTGTAACAGGAGATCTTTCTCCAACACAATGTAACACGAAATTCAAAATGAAACATCACTTTCATGCAAAAGATACCAGACACCACTTTTTCCTGAGCTTTCTGAAATAACAAAAAAAAAGATAAAAAATTTTAAATTAATAAAATTAAAGAAAAAGATTTCTTTTACTCAAAGAAGTAAAGCAAAAAAACTTGGGAGCACCCCCTTTCCACTTCACACATACAGTTTGCAGGCCCATGTGCATTCCTTATCAAAATACGAGTGCTCGTGGACTAACCAGCTTACTACCTAAGTAACAGCTAGGGTCAAGACTGGCTTCACATCGTATCAGTTTGATGATTTAAAGCCACTAATCTCCGTTGTTCAAGCTAAATATAACGTACCTGTGAAAAGTTACATCGTCCACTTTCCCTCTCCTGTGACTGCAATTGACAGCAACACAGTGGCCAGGCATTTCCATAAAAAATTGTGGATAGAGACATACACCTTGCTGTCAAGGACGCCCATCATAAGATGGCGGCCAGACTTGCATATTGAAATCGTAACATTGCACCTCTAGTTCATATAGTTCGTTAGTTGAATGTATTGTTAATTAAGAAAAAATTGATTGAGAACAAGTCAGGACTAATAATAGTTGTAAAGGGATTTTTAAGTTCTGGCTACGCCATTGCGTAGTATTCCATTTGAAATCCAACATACGTTGTATTTGAATAGCAAACATACCGTAAAATGAAATATTGAAGTAAGACTAAAAAAAATTGTTTTAGCCTACCAATGGCGAGGTGGAGCCTGTGACCGAAGCATTGCTGTCCAGTCATTCAGATCCACTGCTATCGCAATGTTCGCGCCATTGTCGTTGGTTAAGCATACTTGCGACTCTTCTTCGAGGGCACTTTCACACAGGGCACAATTGTCCCCCCTCCCCCGCTGTTCAGCTTTCACACTAGTAATATCTAACTGTACCCGAGTACACTCGCAGATGTCAAAATTCCGATACAGCGCGTTGCAGTATGCACCTAGGTCAGGGGTGGCCAACCCTAGTCCTGGAGAGCCACAGTGTCTGCTGATTTTTGGTGTTACGCAGCACTCGATTGATGGATTAAAGTAGTTGATTACTCACTTAACTGATCTCACCTGGTGTCTCAGGTTTAATTTGGTAATAATGAGCCAATCAAGCTATTAGGAACAGGAACAACCCACAAGACTCCTAGAGCCAATTAAGCAGACTTGCAGGTTGTGACAGCAATCTACGTGTTAACTAAGATTTGTCAATGTGGTTGGATATATAGCGTAGTTGTAATGCAGACAAAGTAGAAGTACAGAGTGCAGATAAAAGTTTATAGAGCAGGGGTGGATAACGCTGGTCCTTTAGAGCCAGAGGGTGTGCTGAGTTTGGTTTTCTCCACCCGATTTAAACCTAAGACACCAGGTGAGATAAGTGAAGTGTGTAATCAACTGCTTTAATTCATCAATCGAGTGCTGAGTAACATTAAAAACCAGCAGACACTGCGGCTCTCCAGGACCAGGGTTGGCCACCCCTGACCTAGGTGGTTTTAAATGGGGTATGATTTTAAAAGGAGGCGCCAATATATTTCGGGGGGTTTTATTATTCAGAAGGGGGTTTGAATAATAATATCGTAAATGCATATGCTGCGCGTGCCCTAGCAACCCTGTGTGTCATCAGTAACATGGATTACCACATATAGCAGCACGAGAAATTAAACTAAATTTTCTTGACTGGATGCTTGATGTTTTTACTCACCTGAATCCTTCTCTGGGTATCCAAACACCAAGTAAAGAAATGATTACTTTCGACATTGGTGGACGTTGAATACGGAATTCTTTCGCCCTTGCGTTTTTGGCCAATTATGCTGTCCACTGCCTCGTACCAAGAAAATGTATCTTTCTCATAACTTGAGCTGCCAGACCTTCGCACCACGTTGAAATGTAACAGCAACATTTTCTATAGTTTGTCACGGCACTGATCTATTGTTCTGTGATAACCACGCGAATGTAACTACTCACGAATTATTCCATAAATCTCCGAGTTTTTGCGTGTAGTATCCAGTTGTGATAGTATGTTTTCATCTGCCTAAATTTCGAGCAAGCATTGAATTTCTTTGTTTGAATGGAGTGAGCCTTTCGCCACTGCATTTGTTAGAACAAGAGAGCCGTAACACATAACAGTAATCTTCTCTGCTCAAGTACAGTTGCTTTCACATTTGGTACGAGTAGCTACGGATGAACTGTGCCCGAGTCCACCTCTTCCAATGTCATTTTGCAGATTATGTTTTTCTGCTCACGATCGGACTCCTTAAATCCAAACCAAGTACACATGATAGACATTGCACCGGTGTTTTTCACGAGCACCCCCTCCTCCGTACGGTCAATACTTTCAGCTATGCTCTCGGCCATTATCCAAATAAAGCAGTTGCAGCTTAATGACATCATCAACGAGTGCTATCGCGGTTGGCCGGTATAGTCAAAATCTCTACCTTTGCCCAAATTTATATCGTCTCTACCTTCTACCATTTATACCGCCCACTCATAGGCCAGAGGGGCGGAGCACATGGTGAATAAATTGCACCACATAATTTCAAAATGCCCTTGACATTAAGTTACACCCTTCTTTCTGGCCGCCTTGTGTTGTGGTTGGGTTGGAAAGAATTGTTTAGTTGATCTTAGTGCCTTGTGTGAGGTTTTTATAATGTTCTCCTGTCAAAGACAGAATGGTCACCCTAAACTCAGGAAATAGTCGCTTACCTTGATTTTCTCTAAATTCAGGACCCCTCTTCCTCTTTCTCACCTTGTGTTCACCTCAAATCAGCACCTCCTCTCTCTCACCTTGAGTTTATCTTAATTCAGAACCTCTCTCCCACCTTGAGTGTATGTTAATTCAGCTCAAGCTCTCTCGCCTTGAGTAATCCAAATTCAGCTCCTCTTTGTTCTCATCTTTTTATCTTAATTCAGCACCTCCGCTCTCACCTTAAGTTTGTCTTAATTAAGCACCTCCTCTCTCACACACCTTTATTTTATCTTATAACTGCACCTCCGCTCTCTCTCTCTCTCACCTTGAGATTTGCTTAATTCAGCACCTCCACTCACCCACCTTTATTTTATCTAAATTCAGCACCTCTTTACTCCCTCACCTTGGCCCTCATTTATCAAACTTGCGTAGGATCTGCTGTAGATTCTGGTGTAAATATCAGCGTACGCCAGGTGTCACGTCTGATTTACTAAAAGTGTGTACGTCGCTGATTTTGGTAAAGAACTGGCATGGCGTTGATAAATCTGGCGGCTGAAACCATCGTGATTTACATGACACGCCCCAATAAATTCATGCTCCGGGAGGCATAGTCCTGCTCACTTTACGACATGGATTCTCAAAAGACGGCAAACAAGAAGAACTTCACTGAGGAGGAAGTATAAATTGTCACGTCGGAGGTGGAGAAAAACAAAATAATTTTATTTGGAAGCCTTAAGAGTGGTATTTTAAGATCGCCACCAAAAAACGGGTTGCTGCTCTCAGGCACAGCAGCGCACGGACCAGTGGAGGCCAACCAGACTCAAACCTCCAGCTGTCACCGTTCGAGGAGCGCGTGGCAGCACTGATAGGCTCCCCCTCCTTCTTGAGAATTCGAGATGTTGGGGACACGGATGAGTCTTCACCGCCTCGATCGGAGCTGCATGAGGGTAATTGTTAAAATACAGTCCGCAGAGATCACTCTTCATTGTATTTTTTTTAGTATTACTTTAAGGCATTTTATTGGGTGCCACACAAAACTAGCAGCCACTCGTCACTTTCCCGGAGGAGATCTTCTCTGTGCCAAAAGTTCCTCTCATGTTGGACAGAAGCGTATTCCTCTAGCAATAGAAGATCTGCCATTGTCAAAATGTGATCACGGTCAAAGTGTCTGTTGGCCTGTATATGCTGAGCAACAAAAGAAATGCAAATTAGCTAGTTAGTTAATGTACTCTTATGGTTACTCAGTCAAAGTGATCGCAAAACAAAGAAAAGTTTGATGAAACGAGTGTAAATGTGCACGCGCTAGTAATAAATTTGATTTCCTAAAATAATTGCGCCCAAACGTATTTTCCAGTCTGCCTTTAATTAACTTGCGTTTCTTTTGTTGTTCAGTATATCTGACTGGATGAGCATCTGACATACCACACTGCATATCTGCCAAGCCACGCATTGCACTTAATCAAATCGATTGTAATTGTCAGACGTCTGGCCTGACAAGCAGGTTGTCGCAAAATATAAGTTAAATTAATCTCTCAACACAGGTGTCATTTACTTATTCATTTATTTATTTAGCCTATTTATTCATTTTTATAATAAGAGCAACAACAGCATGACGTCCGCATCACTGCATATGGTTTATTAATCATTTTGACAGCTGCACTCGTTCCTGCATGTTGTACGCGAGTTTCAAATGAGCGTACGCCTGGTCAGACCTGGCGTGAGATTTTTGCAGACCGTTCGCTCACATTCAGATTGATAAATGCCGATCCTTGCGGGAGATTTGGCGTACAGCCATTTTTTTGGTGTATGCACGTTTGATAAATGAGGGCCCTTGAGTTTATCTCACCGACTCCTCTCTCGCACCATGAGTTTCTCTTAATTCAACACCTCCTCTCTCACCTTGAGTTTATCATAATTCAGCACGTCCACTCCGTCTCCTTGGCTTTGACTTAATTCAGCCCCTCCTCTCTCTCAACTTGAATTTATCGTAATTCAGCACATTCTCTCTCTGACTTTGAGTTCATCTTCATTTAGCATCTCCTCTCTCACTCTCGCCTTGACTGTATCTTTATTCAGAACTTTGTCACCAGGCGTTTGCTAATTTAGCACCTCCTTTCTCACCTTGATTTTTTAAATTCACCACCTCTCTTTCTCAGCCTGAGTTTCTGAATTCAGCATCTCCTCTCTCTCACTTTAAGTTTATCTCAAATCAGTGACTCCTCTCTCTCACCATGAGTTTATCTAAATTCAGCACCTCCTCTCTCACATCTTCAGTTTATCTTCATTCAGAACCTCCTCTCTCTTCTAGTGTTTATCTTAATTCAGCCCCTCCTCTCTCTCACCTTGGGTTTATCTTAAATCAGCTCCTCTCTGGCCCTGAATTTATCTTAGGGCCCGTCCATACAAGAACGATTTTTTTGAAAACGCATAAATATGTTATTGTTACGGCCTTGCGTCCACACGGAGACGACGAAAACGCAGCCCGAAAACTGTATTTTTTGAAAACGGGTTCCAGAGTGAGAAAATCTGAAAACGCCACCCCGTTGTTTTCATGTGGACAACCAAAACGGGTTTTTTTTAAAAACGATGATGTGATAGCCCCCATCACAGCCCCCAGGCCTGTGTGTGGCGCAGTAGCGTTTCTACGGAAATAGACCAAAAACTGAGAAGGCGGTGGCGAGTATGCACCTTCTTCTCTGTTTTTGGTCAAAATTTGTAAAATGCTATAGCACCATACAGCGCCACACACAGGCCTGGAATATTTACTACAGTGTTTTGGGTCATTTGAGGCATCTCCATGTGTACGCAAATATTTTTAGAAACGATGCCGTGTGGACGGGAGATTTTTTAAAAACGACAAAAAGAGACAGTTTTCAAAAATCTCTGTCTCCATGTGGACGAGGCTTTAATTAACACCTCCTGTCTCTCACCTTGAGTTTATCTTATTTCAGCACCTCCTCTCTATCACCATGAGTTTATCTTAAAGGGATAGTTTAGATTTTTTGACATGAGGGTGTATGAAACACTCTTAAGCAGTGTAGTGCATGAGAGGTGATTTTTTTTTTTGTTAAAGTGTCCTGTGATTGGAATTCTGGCCTCCCAAAGTTTTGAAGTAAGTAGTTTCGGCAAGTTTGCTGGGCTCACGAAGATACAAAGGTTTGCCTCCCAAAGCAACGTGTTTTAAAGAGTAATATATTCTGTCACAAAACCATGGTCAGTGAATTACTCACTCGTCACAATCACTTGGCACTATTTTTCTCTCCCTTGGTATCACTGTGCGCAGGCAATCACGTGTTTCATAGGTAACACACTTCAGATGCCTAAAGATACCAAAGTGCCTTCAATGCACCTGACCACACCCCATTTTAAGACCAACACGCCCACAGGCGCTGAGTTTGTCGCAGTTTTATTTGCTATTTATGCAAACTAGGCGCTGGACGGGATAATGACAACTTTGCCGGTACTATATAAACTAGCGAACACACTTCCGCCACGCTTTGTGCTACTATGTGCAGGGCGTAAGATAGTGGCCCACATGTTTGAGAGCTTTGGATTAGCCCTCAGTTCTCAGCAATATTCATTTTTAAATGCTGATTTCTACAGTTTGACTGTCTATGTTTGAGTGCATTATCAGTTTTCACTCATTTTGTTTTGTTTAAGCAGTATAGATAACTTTTGCAACATGGTTCAGAGTGTCAATCTCTATTTTCATTACAAAGACAGCTCTTTAAAAGATTAGAGAGAGTATTTCAACAGTCATTCAATTTTAGCAAAAGCCAATCTTAATTACAATCAACCCACAGCCATTCCAACACTCTCTGAAGACTAATGAAAGCATGGGAAATAAGAGGATATTTTGACTTTGTTTTCTGCCTCTGGAGAGACCAAGAAGGTTTAAACATGAACATATATTGCATTGAAATATATTTTCTGCCTTTACAAAGCCTTAATGGCAGTTCTTGAAACAAGACTGTTGTAGCTTGACAGCTTGATTGCTGCATATGGTCGGTTTGCGGCATATAGCGTGAAGTTTGAAGACTGAAGTTCATATGAACACGCTGTTCAGTTGAGAGGTTTTTTGATACCTCTGGATGAAAGCATGGGAAAACCACCTCTGAGTCTAGTATTTGGCCAAGATTCTGTGGTCCTCAAGCCATTTAGAAGAACATGAAAATACTTAACTGGCCGTAACTGCAGATGATAATAATAATAATGATAATAATGCATTTTATTTCTACGGCACTTTTCATTAACAATGAATCTCAAAGTGCAACAGAGTCAAAAACATAGAAAGAACTAGAAAATTAGCATCCATGGGACACTGATTCCCCCACAGATTCTGGGACACTTGATAAAATTTACCTTAGTTCAAACACCTGAAAAATCATCAAAGAAGGTTGTGGGTTTGAATCTGGCCTTGGCCTTTGTGAGTAGAGTTCAAGTGTTCTTCTTGTGCCTGAATGAGTTACCTCTGGGTGCTCAATTTAGCTCCCACTGTCCAAAAACATGCTGGGCTAATTAGATACTCTTAATTGCAATTGAAGACCTGGGTGCAAGAAGTACTTTAGTCACAAAATAACACTTTTGAGATATTAAGGGTCAAAGTTTTGAAAACATGCTGCAGATACTTTTTTTAAAAGATAACATTCAGTGGCGCCTGCTGCTAGTCCCAGGGGTTATATAAAGCAGACAGACACGTTTTTGTGGAAAAATAATGCTTTATTACGAAAAAAACAAGAAAATCAGTTTGGACTTTGGTACTTCTTACCATAAAATGCCTGGACTTCGGTACTTCGGTACTTTTACCACAAAAATGCCATTTCAATCATTTTCTGATTGCCAAACAGTCATTTTTGCTACGCTTGTCACATGACACATACTAGCAGCTGATTGGACAGTCATGGACTTAGGCACTTGTTCCTGATGACGTCAAGGACTTGAGTATTTCTTGCACAAAAATTCAGTAGATTCAGGGAAGGCCATATATCAGTATTGAGGACTTGAGTACTTATATTTGGAATTTTTTGGCTTTAAATGATGCACATGACACTCTACTTTATGGTAGTAGTGTCAGCTCATTTTTTGGAAAATGTGACTTAAGTACTTCTTGCACCCAGGTCTTCAATTTGGAATGAGTGTTTCAGCAAATGAAGCACAGACCCTGTGATAGGTTAGTTAGCTGTCCAGGGCATGTTCCAGCCTTGCACCCACAGGATATTCCAGACCCCAAAACCCAAACAGAGGTGTGATGGGTGGGTTTGATAATGGATTTATAGATGGATCTAAGCCTGGTTTCTCAGATTAGATTATTTGACTTATCAAGTGGTGCGAAGTAACAACTGTAGGCAACTCATTCAGGTGTATGAAGGGATTACATCTGTCATGCTCACAGAATTTTATAAACTCAGAATATTACAAATCTAGTGACTCTGCAAAAGATTTCAAATGTTTCTTGACCAAGAATGAATTGAATGTCATGTTTGGCAGGTCATTTACAGAACTGAGCATTTAATTTTTCTTTTTTTGTAACAGAAAAATTAAATCATGAAGACATATGACCTCTGGGAATAACTCTTTTTGAGGGCAGTGAATGCAATAAATGAACCTGTAAAGCAGTTTAAAAGCTGCAAATGAAAATTCATGAGTCACATTTGTATGAACGCATGTATTCAACTCATCACCATTTTCATTCAATATGGTTTTTTAAATTTGGGTGCTGTTAGTTAACGCAAATGGTAGGTTAATGAAAATTAACAAAGCCTCTTCTTGGCAAACAACAGGATATAAGTAGCTGCTCAGCATTATTTGTTATAGACTTTTGATATACAACTGACTTGGTCCGGTGAGAAGACACAATGCTGCTCATTCGTGGGGTCCGTTAGCAGGCCAAACATGTCTCCTAGCCGGCGACTGTGTCAGTTGTTTGATAAAAATCTGTAACAAGGAACACTGAGCAGCTACCTACCTACCCATATCCCCATGTTTTCCAACAAGAGGCATTGTCAGTTTTTTTTACTCAATGGACTTGCTGATGATCGTGCTTGCAGCCAGATAGTGGGTTGAAAAAAAAGTGAACAAGTTAACTTTAGTTACAGTGAAGTACAATATATTAAAGGGTAACGGATCATATGGAGTTGCAGATCACTTGGTTTTTAAGCGATGATATTTTCACAAATAATGTCATTAAAACTGCCATTTTAGGACTTAATCAAAAGGTCTGTTTACTGCGAACAAGCTCATACGTGCCAAATGATGTGACAAATGGATATTTTGTTGCTGTTTTTTACATTTCTTAGTATGTGTGGTATGAAATTATGTGGCCTGACTGGCACAAAAGAAAATTTTTTTTTCTGGTTTGAGTAGAAGCATGTTCACTGTTTCTCATTCATTCATGGTAGAGTATATATTTTTATAGCCACAATTTATCAGTCTTTTACCCAATGGAATGTTTAGAACTTCGGCAGGAATGTGAACAGTGAGGTTTGTTTTAATTTGAAGCTAGTTGAATATTATATTGTTATAAATGTTTTATTTTGCCAACTAGTTGTACCCTACAACTGTGAAAATTTACCATTTTATATACATCATTAACGCTGACTCAGTGACATACTGTATATACTGATTTTTACACCATGACAAAAATCTCCAAGGTGTTACCTTTATTATAATGCCAAGATTATTCAAATGGACCAAGTAGTTGCGAAGATATACTCATTTCATTTTGGGCATATTATTTTCAAGTCAGAGGTTAAATTAAATCCATGGCTGTTTAAAGTATAATGTGAATGTTAGTACTGCATGCAGTATAGACCAGTCACTGTTGTTTCTGTGTATGAGATCCAGACACACAGAAATGAAAGTGACTTCATGCTCGGAAAATGCTTCGCTTTTCAATTTACCCTGTGAAGCTGAAGACATTGTGGCTTGATGAGGTTGAAAAGAAGGTATTTATATATACTGCAGCATGTACATGCCTCAATAGCCCTCAAAGGCTGATTCGAGCCTTTTACGACCATAGAAACAATCCTCCTGGGTTTTATTTTTGTTGTCCTTTATATTTTACTGTTCCCAGTTCTGCAACAGTTCAGAGTACAGAACAGTAAATCCTCCGGAAAGTTATTCTCCTGCAAATGTTTTTAAATCCACCACATCAAGGTTCACTCTGCGGCTTTTAAAAGCTCCCAAACACATTTGCTGCCATCTGTATTCCACTGGCTCACAGGTCCATGAAAAGGTTCCCATCTCTATTTAGCTCATTGCTCTCAGCGATTGCCGTTTTATTATAGAAATAGTCTGCAGTTTTGCGTAGAGTTCAAGCCAAAGTTGAAGTTAAGTCTGATGTGAAATGAAAATTGCTGAGCCTGTGCAAGGAATCTATCAGTACATGTATCACATTCATGTTCATTTTCAGATGAGAGGACTTTGTTTGCAGCTCAAATAATTCTGATTTAATTATGGGTGCGGAAAATGGCTTTGATAAGCCTCAGTGAAGTTTTTCAGAAGGTTCCAGGTTATGTTATCACATGCTGTCCATGTGACAAACATATAAGCACTGCGCTTTTAATAGACTTTTATGATTTCCTTGCATGCTTGGTTTTCATTAAGATGACTGCAGTTAAATTTTGTGAGAACAGTATTGACTCAGAACTGCAGGAATCTGAATTTGTTGTCAAATCCTCCTTTTTTCAAAATAAAACCTCATCTGTTTCATGCGTAGTTGTGCAAGCAAATTGCTGACTGATATTTGTTATCAAAAGGCTTAGCAGGCCTCTGTTCACTGAATTGGTGCTTTAGTTTAGTACCGACCATACACCTATCCATTCTTGGTTGTTGATGCCCCCCTCATATGTAGTGGACATAGCCCTAATAATAGCAACAGCAAAAACAACAGTACTAGTAATAATAATGAGCTTATACAAATAAAATGGGTATTTGCAAAATGAAATGGAAAAAGAGCAAAGAAACAGAGAAGAACATAATGAAATAAATCAATAAATCACCTCTACTCATATTATGTGCAAATACACTTGCCCGCATGTACATATACACGTGTATATATTATTATTCATACATATATATATATATATATATATATATATATATATATATTCATACACTTTACATACATGAGCAGAATCTGTAAACAAACCATTAAAAAAAAAAACACTCAGGTCTCTATCTTGCACTCAGCGCAGAGAGCCACAAAACGCAACGCAAGTGTCTCTGCTACTTTACGGCCGACACAAATACCAATTTCCCATCCAGCGTCCACGCGGCATAAATAGCCAATTCATTTGCGCTAAATTGAGAGCCCGTGGGTATGTTGGTCTTAAAATGACATGTGATCCGGGGCAATGCTGGCGTGTTGCTATCATGAGGTAGCACAAAGCTCCTGTGCAACTGACTAACAAAAACCTGGTCTAAAGTCAATTTTGAGTTTTTCACAGCTATTTTAAGGGCGCATTATTATGATAGTATTTCCTGCTTTTGTCGGCGAGTGCGCAACGCGTGTAGCCTCTGCCTGTTAAATACTAGTCAGGGACAAACAGCAGCGCCCACTCAAGCAAACAATTAAAAATAAAAAGATGATGATGTGAAAGATTATTGTCAAGACATTTAAAAAATACATGTCTGAATGGTGTGTGCAATCTAAATACCACATCAGAGCATTCTGTGATGCTGGCTATTTAAATGGTGAGGGAACCTATTCCATCTGGTAATTTGCGATTCAACATGTGTGGTTACACACATACACTGAACAAAAATATAAACGCACAAAGTAATTTTTTTCGCATTATTTTTTTATCAGTCGGGAAATATTTCAACAAAACAATTATTATTTTATTCTTGCCTTAGTATTCAAACAACAGAAATATGACTAACAATTTACTGTGCACAATTCATGAGTTATCACAGCCTGAACCCACCAGGGGTCAGCGGGCAGAGTTCACAGCACTCAGTAACAAGTGTGTCCACCATCGGCATCACGTAACGCGGTACACCTCCGGCGCATGGAGTTCTCGAGATTGTCAATCGTGGCTTGTGGAATGTTGTCCCATTCCTCCTGCAGTGCAACCAGGAGCTGGCGCACGTTTCCTGGAACCGGAACATGTTGTCTGACCTGCCGATCCAGAACATCCCAAAGGTGTTCAACTGGCGACATATTGGGTGAATATGCTGTGCAATTGAGAACAGTGACATCCTCCTCATCAAGAAATTCTGAGCAGATCCGGGCAGGGCGTGGCCGGGCATTATCGTGCTGGAATGTCACGTGATGGAGTCGCACAAACGGTACGACTATGGGCCTCAGGATCTCGTCGTGGTACCGCTGCCCGTTCAAGTTACCCTCAATTAAATGCAGACGGGTACGCTGTTCATGGCATATGCCTGCCCATACCATTACACTTGCGCCCCCATGTGCCACCTGATGCACGACACTGGTGTCAGCGTAACGCTCGCCCACATGTCCCTATGCGCGTTGTCTGCCATCTGCGCGGTACAGTTGGAATCGCGATTCATCGCTGAATAACACTGTCCTCCACCGTGCAAGCATCCAGCGAACTTGACTGTTGGCCCAGTCAAGTCTGTACCAGCGACGGACGCGGTCAGGTCGAGACCTCGGTGCGGTCGGTGGGCTCGGAGGTCTGCCTCCCTCAGGCGGTTTCAGATAGTCTGAGCTGATAGCTGCCTGTTGTGCAGTCCGACGGTCTCATCAGCTGTCCTGGTGGCTGGTCGGAGCATTCAAGTGTGATGACACCGCTGTCACAGATATCCCAACATTCAGCATGCCAATGGCACGCTCCCTCATGACTTGTGACATCTGTGGCATTGTGACTTGTGACAAAAGTGCATATTTTGGGGTGGCCTTTTATTGACCCTGGTGCAAGGAGTGCCTGTGTATTGGTCACGCTGACTGACTAACTCAATGTTATGCTGTATGCAGCTCAGGGGTGGAATTACTCAATGAGTGAGTAATCTCACAGGGAGTGGTCAATGAGAAGTGGGTCACCAGAATTGAGCAAAACAAATCCCTCTGAAGAGATGGCTGTTTGGCAACTAAGTTTGGCCAAAATATCAAATGCAGGGCATATAATGTCTAATACATTGCATTAATTTTCGTTTTGTCACATGAAACACAAACTGTAGCTGAACAAATATTTGAAGCGCTGAAAACGAGCTTCAGATGTTTGGATAAGTCCAAACATCCACCCTGAAGATCAGAAGATCCACCCTGATAACAGCTATTCGCCAATGTACAAACCCACCCCACTTTTAAAAGGATTGGGAGATGACACTCTGATCGGTTTATTTCATGTTTTGCCCTAAACACGTCCATGATTTAATTAACAGATTAAATCCAACCCCTTTACTATCAGCCCCTTACTATGCGCCCAGATAACTTGCTGTCAATTTTCCAAAAATTGATTCGGACACACCCTACACGCACTTGCGCCATGCGTTTCAGACCGTGCGCTTACATCATTAAAATAAAGCCCTTGATCAAACCCCTTTGCACTAAGTGCCTTACGATGCGCCCAGATAACCCGCCATTAAAATATCAAAAATGTACAAAGTATTTGTACACGCCCTAAATGCACTTGCGCCATGCATTTCAGACTATGCCCTCAGATTATTAAAATAGAGCCCTTAGAGTTTGTGTTTCTCCATTGTATGACCCGGGGTGCGCCGGGGTACCCTCTCAGGAGGAAGAGATCCGTGGGCTAGATGTCCAAGATTCAAAGCATGGAGGTAAACCATCATCTTTGGCGGCCCCAAACCACATGCCAGATAAAATAAGAGTGGATTAAAAAGGTTCTCAATGGCTTGAGCTCTCAATCAACCAGGACTCCTTACTCAGATGACTTCACAGCAAGGCATACTGAAGCACACTCAGATCAAAAACAGTCAGTTTGAGTAAGTGGTGGGGAAGACTGGTGTTTTGATGGCTAGAATGTTCTCCTCAGAGAAAATAAAAAAGACATTGCATGAAGATGGGGCTGGAATGGAAATTCCTTTCTTATTCCCTTGACTCATTAAACTTAGGTCCCCCATGTGTTTTAACTTCCCTTATTGACTGTACAACCACCACACTGCAAGCCATGACCAACCACTAAGGCACCAAAGCCTGATTTAACTAATGAGGGTTGAAAGCAAAGTCATATAATAGTGCGGACAATGGCCAGTCTAATGGGATGCATTTTGATGTCATGTGTAAATACAGTCTGGGTGAGAAGGTGATAATCCGATCATGCATGGTTATGGATTGCGGGGTTTTACTGCCTGGTATAAATGGGGCTTTAGTAGTATTCTGCTATGTTTCCTGACCAGTTCCCCATCATTGAGTCCAACTGACTCTGTTGATAGGTATAATGTAATGGGTCTGGAGCTGGCTTAATGACTTTGACTCTACTAGTTCAATCCACAATTGGAGCACTGCTGTTGTAGCAATCGGCTAAGTGCTTAACCTGAATTACATCAGTATATATCAGGCTGTAAAAATGGATATGTACTGTACTGTGAGGCACTGTGAGTAGGACAGCCTGTTAAGTGACCGGCTCATAAATGAAGAGGTTTAGTTTCTCCCATGTTTCCGCAGTTGGTTGTTCACATTGTGTTGCAGAACTTGCTGCAGTTGTACTGCAGTGAAGCTGTTCTGCTTGCTTCTGTCACCCAGGTAACCCCAGACAGCCTTGATGATACTGAGATCAGGGCTCTGTCAAGGCCCCACCGTCTTTTACTTTCTTTTGTGAAGTATTTGTATCCCCTGGGATAAAAAAAAAAAAGATAATAATTTGGGGGATCTTGTTGTTCACTGGGCAGAACTCGAATACTGTGCAGTATTTTTTTAACGAAACTTGCTCTGCATATTAATCAGGTCCTAGACTGGTGCCCTTTGAAATTTTGGGATTTCCGAGATTTTTACTTTTTAGTGATTTGTTAAATTAAGAGATTGCAGGGGCCAGGGGGATATGTCATCTTCTGATGATTCTTGTTAAAAATTCTCTATGACTTGTCATTTTTTTCCTGAAAATGAATACTTGGAAATCTTTGAAGTCATCTTATGTACTCCGACATAATATGCAGAAAACATGTTATCAGAAAAAAAAATCTAGGGCATCTTAGATATTTATTCTCTATTGTATGTATTTGTATTTAAAAGTGTAAAAATATCAGGCGATAGATATATTACCTTTCCTGAAGAGCGGGAAAACTTTGCTTTGATTGTGGCACACTTCACTTCGCTCCGCACTGCCACCACTATTTGTGAGGAAAGCCTAGGTGAAATTGATCAGCTCAAGGAGAAATGGTGCCATAATTAGCCATCCTATTACAAAGGCTACCTCCTTCTTTACACTTGGACAGTCTTCTTTACACCTGACCTGGATAGTCAACTCAGCATCTTAGCTCTTATTTCCACAGGGAAGAGTTGTTGGACGTGTTTTGTTGGTCGCCACCACTTTTTCAGGGTTAACTGACACTACGGCTGTTTTTCATAGGGAAAAAAAAAGAAAAATAATGCGTAATTTTTGCTTCGCACTTTTGAATTGATGCCTGCCCCCCCCCCCCCGCCACCCTCCAAGTGCCAGTTATTAATGTGAAATCAGTGTACTGGTGATAAATCAACTGCTTAACTTCTGTCGGAAAGCCCAATGCATAATGCTTAAGTGAGGAAAGGCAGATGGGCTTGGATAGGTCAGGGGATGTAGATCACAGCAGGTTTGACACGTTAATGTTCTCTGTAAGACCACCGAGAAACATAATGCTGATGTATGAGGTGCGAGTTTTCACTCTTATGCAAATTGTAATGAAATACTGAGCGTGAGGCAGGTCTGTATATACGGGGCCAGAGCATGGAAACCTGGCTGCAGTAATTCAGAATCCGCATTGCTTCAGTGTTTTAGATTAAGATGTCTTCGACTGAAATGCATATAAACAAAATATCCGCTTAAAGTGAGAGATTAATTTGGGAACGTTTGCTGGTACGTTTGCGGTAGCTGTCGGCGTTCAGCTGCATCACTGATTTTTTTCCTCATTTTCCATCTCTCCTACCTCTCCATTGTCATCACCACTGTTGCTAGTTGTAAAACTTGCACTTCAATCATCCTCTTCAACTTCGATGTCCGAGTCAAGCAAAATTCTGTCATTTGTAGTGGATTTCGACATCTTACTTGCAATGTAAAATACACATACGATAGCCTGTGTCACAATTGATCCCATGAGTGACGTCACAGCTCTTGCTGTTCAAGGGCAATATTGGGTGTGGCTAAAATCCCGTTTTACATTGTTAATTACTCTATTGCACTAACATCTCCGGGTGAAAAGTGTTGATGGTTTGAGAGAGTATTGCATGCCCTTTCAGATGATACCAAATATGACAATTTTTTATAAAGTTTCAAATCAATACATATCTTCCTTAACCTCGACAATGCTAGGTACACACACAGCAGATCTGCTGGTAAAAGAAACAAAGGCACGAGGCCCCAGAAAAGAGCTGGATGTGCTCTTTTATCAGAGGTGATCTAACCCACTGCTGAGGTACACTACAGGCCAAAAGTTTGGAAGCAAGATCAAATTTGTACAAAAAACATTATAGTTTCATTGGCATACTTCACAACAAAATAAACATGATTATTGTATAAACAGTCACTTATCAGAATACAATTTTACTCAAATTATCAGGTCCATATTACTAGGCCCATGGTCCTAGTGCCCGCCGGATTGCCGTTGGCATCCGGCGGGCTGTAAACCATGACATAAAGTGAATAATTCAAACTGATTTGTTTTTTACTTTTTAACTGAAGTTGTGATGCTTGCAAATCTTCTCAACCCAAAAACTAAGCCCCGCCTTTCGTTTGTTAACATTTATTCAGCAATGGTTTGGTAACATCAATGTATACAGTACCGAAAGGTAAATAGGGGAAAATGGTGCATATCAATGAAAGAAAAGTCTAATCTTGCAAATATTAAATACATCCCAAAATCCATAGATTTCATACTGGTTTTTAAGAAAGGCATTGTGAACAGAAACTTGAAGTTGCTTCCAAATTTTTGACCTGTGCTGGCCTTGCTTCCAAACTTCTGGCCTGTAGTGTATGTGCCTCAGATTGTGTTTAATGATTCATGCATGATGTAAGCGTGCCATTCTCTCTATAAGCAGTCGGGACATCTAGCTGTGTGTCCTGCTTGGAACTCACTGTCCCCATGAGAAGTTCCCAGATCTCCTTGCTTGCTTGCCCTGGTTGTAATTTAACAACAGGTACTCTTCTGACAGACCAGGAATGAATGAAAAAATAATAATATTACACTTTATAAATAATCTATTATCTCCTCGTACAATCCTGTACATTGTTTGCTCCTTGCATTCTATCTCATCCTCCCTGGATCTGAGTCACGTTATCAGTTGAGTCAGTAGAAATGTAATCTTGTCTTGGTCACAGACCAAAGAGGGTAATTTTAGCAAGATAATGTTGCAGCCACCCGCATTATGAATTTTAGTCATGTAAGAAACAATGTGTTTGAGAGGTTATCTCCTGACTTATTGTATAAAAGCACGCACCGCAAGGCCTGGGCCTCACTGCCTGCATGAGCGGTGCTGTTGCTTCGTGTTACCTCTCGGTTTTCATTTCGGCGTCAATGGTGACAGATGAGAGCAGCCACACAGGATGCATGAGACGTGCATCTCTCGTGGAAATCCAGGGCTGCTGCCGCGTGTCTTTTACAGATTCGGAATCTCGCCTATTTTTACTGTGACATGTGTGGTTCTTGGCAAAACAGACCTGACATAAATACATGCATTTCGCTATATTGCCGAGGATGCGTGCCTGTTTCAAACATGACACAAACAAACAAAAAAATGTAACAACACTTCCGGCATGTTTATCATCTTTAAAGCCCATTTATATGGACATAATCCCTTCCGTTCAATTCAGCAATGCTTTGTGAAATAACTCCTGGAACATGTAGTGGAAATTTGTGACTTTCAATGTGTCAAACATCGTTATAGTAGGCTACCGTCATTAAAGGGAATATATAGGGAATTATTCTTCATTCCTAACTTATTTTTTGAAAGCTTTAATACTCGATTGCTTGTTTTATTTTGGATTTGGTAATGGTAATGGATCCTTTAAGTTTATGAACAGTTCATGAATGTTTTTCATATACCACGTTCATGAACGGCCATTTAGTGTTCAGAACAGCTCATGAATAATTCTTGAACTTAAGTCATGAAACATGCTTGAACTGTTCATGAATAGTGTTTTCAACAGGGAAGGGTTTATCAGCTCTTTATAGCCCCTGTAAGGAGCAGTAGGCTCCATAGTATGCTACCATTATGAAAAAATCATCTGCAACGTTTTTAAAACTCTGACCCCTAAATTTCAAAAGTTTTATTTTGTGAATTAGATACTTTTTGCACAAAGATTTTCAATTTCCCAGTAATTGAGCAGGACATATATGAAGACTACAATGGAAAAATGGTCACATTTTCATGTTGTGGAGAAATGATGAATTAGAAATTCAAAACGATCTTAGAAACGAAATACTGAAAGAAATGTTCAAAAAAATATAAAAAATATAAAATATTATAATAATATATTATAGTATTATATACATTATAAATATTACAATAATATATAAAATATACAAAAATGCTAAATTTGGACTCTGATCGTTTTTCCTTTGTGGTCTTCATATGGGATCTTAGGAAACCTGTCGATCTCCACTTGAATTTTAAACAAACCAAAAGGTCCTCTGGTTTGAATAAAGAATATGCATTTGACTGACCCAGAGTTGAAGAGGTTTATTTGGCACAAATATAGGCCACCAGCTATTTTAGGCAATACTTTTAAGTTCTGACGTCCGGTTCCTTCATACTGGTCTCTTCTTGGTCCTTTTTCTGCATTTCTATTCATCACTTCCACAGAAGATTCTCAGGCACCAAAAAAAAAAGTCCCAGTATTATAATTAAAGATGGCAGCCTCCATAATTTAGCTTCTGGTAACACTGCGCGGCTCCCATAGCAATCTTTGAGCCTGGTGAGCAGGAACCTTTCCAATCTTGATGGTCAGTATACAGACAACTCCCAGCAGATCTGTGCCCTCCCTCTGTGACCAATGACAAATAAAGACCACACTTTTGAGGAATGAACTTCTGTCTTATTGGCTTGTTTAAAACTACTTTCCTTTCAGACTTTCAGTTCATTTTTACAGTGCTTCAGGGCTCTCTGTGACTCGATGGCTGAATAGCTGCCATTGTTCTCTTTTGAAATTCTCCCTGTTTTGCTGAACAGAAAATATCCCATAAAAGTGTTGCAGTTGCACTGGGATTGTTTTGTGACTGACTATCAATATCACTATTTCTGGATAAAAGTTTGATAGAAGTGATCATAAAATACGCTGACACGAATAGCTAGTTGGCAAATTTATCAGAAGGTATAGAGACGTGCGCTTATGGGAAGGCAAGTCGAGTTTATTTAGATAGCACATTTCATAAAGTGGTTAACATATAGGGCACTAGATTTCTTCAATTACTGACTGAAGGCTTTTTACTGTAAGGTTTTGGGTCTAGATTTTAAAATTGCTGAGTTTGGGCACATCTAAGGTCTTCAGAAAGTTGGGTCCAGCAATTCCTAGCATAATGACTAAAGGCCAAGGACTGAGAAATAATTATTTCTTTTTAATAGTGAGCTCTTTGTAGACTAATCATCACCTCAGTGTATTCCCAGTTGGTGAATCAGCTGTAATTATCCCTACCAGTTACAGTACAGAAGTGCTGAAATAATGAGGAATGATAATGCACTGATAATCTGATAGAAGAACGACGAACCGCAAAAAGGCTCTGTGAGTCTTTACAATGTTGAGTATTGGTTTTGCACACATTGATCATTTTATCCATCCTGTGTTTTCATTGTCTTTATCTGGTAATACTTTATATTATGGTCCTTGCAATAAGTGTCACGCATAAGACCTTATAAGATATTTATAAACATAAATAAGTGTTAATAAAAGCATATTTAACACATTTATTGTTGCTTATAAGACATTTACAATGCTTTTATATACCTGACATACATTAATAAAATGTTTATTGACATCAATTAGACGTAATAAGGGATAATTAGAGTAATTAACATGCTTATTATTGCTTGTAAGAAGTTTTATTTGCAAATTCTTAATATTGTGGACAGCTAATGAAAATTAACATTTATTTAAATAAGGCTATATAAGTGTTAATTAAAGCCATAACTAACATATAGGGTTGCTTATTTGCATCCCTGTAAGAACTAACTAAAAACTAAAACGTTTCTGTGTATATATCTTTTGCAAGGTATTTATGAGCACTTACTAGAAAATGGTTAAGTTTACAGACCACTTACCAAACCTAATAAGATGTTCATGAACATTAAAACTTAATAATTAAATATAAAAAACTTAATAATAAAACTTAATAAAAACTTAATAATAAGTGTGTAATAAAAAGATTTATCAGCATATATAAGGCATTAATGTTAACCTTTTATATTCTTATTACTGTCATTAAACATCTTATGAATGTTAAATGGTCTATAAAAGGTTAAAAGGTTTATAGGTGCCAATAACAAATGCACTTTATGATATTAACAGTCATTAAGTCTTATTTATGTTCATAAACATATTATTATTATTATTATTATTATTATTTAGGTTGGCAAGTGATCTGTCAATGGCACCATTTTTTATTAGTTTTTTTTTTTTTGAATATTTTGGGCCTGATGATGCCATCAGAGTTGATGAAAAGTGGCCCATTTTTCAACATTTCACCTCAATCAAAGTGCATATAAAAATGAACATAATATATATACATTAAATAATATAAATTATATCTTACAGCCTATCTACCAAAAACAAATTAACACATTTCTTAAATTTTTCCATGTTGGGATTTGGAACTTGAGTTGGTTGAGCTGAGTTGGGAGTTGGTCGGAAAAACTTCTTAAAATCCAGGAATTGAAATTGTGGTTGGAACTCAAACCAGCATACAAAGGGGGACTCAGGACTGAGTTAGGGAAACATTGCTCAAGAGAATTACACTGGGTATATATGCTTTTCCCAACCCTAGATGCCCACAAGGATTTCACTGGTCCAGTGCTGACAAATAGCTTGCGAGCCAAAAATAAATGAGTTAACCCCACAGCCCTTTATGGGCTGATGGCGTATTGTTATACTCAGTGGTGTCTGGGTGGGCAGGCGGCAGCTCCATAATTTGTCCGGGACATATCTCCAAAAGTGCTGGCCACAGGAGCTTCAAATTTACTATGCAGGTTCTTTGTGAGAGTTAGGTGTGCGATCTAAGGGTCATCAGTGGATTTGACTTTTGAACTTGGCACAGTGACCTTGAACTTAAAGATTTTGTCGGGGCCATATTTCCAAAAGCATTAACCACAGCAGCTTCAAATTTGATATGCAGGTTCATTGTGAGAGTTAGGCGTGCAATCTAAGGGTCATCAGTGGATTTGATCTTTGACCTTGGCACAGTGACCTTTGCCTTGCCATAGGTGATGCAGCTCTTTAGAAATAATTAGTTAAGGGCTGTAGGGTTCTCATGGTGCTCAGTGCCAGCTTGTTGATACTTTTAATAAAAATCATTAAGTCTTAATGTTAATTAACATCTTATGTAGGTTCATAAGATATATACAAATAACTCGATAACAGGTCTCTAGTGAGTGCTTATAGGGATGCTAATAAGCAATTTTATATGTATTAGTTTTGGCTTTAACACTTATATAGTCTTGTGAATTTTAATAAACATGTGATGATTTTTATTAGTTGTCTAATATAAATAATTTCCTAATAAAGCATCTTACGAGCAATAATAAACGTGTTAATAACTCTAATTATCCCTTAAAAAGTCTAATTAATGTTAATAAACATCTTGTTAATATGTGTGCCAGGTATATAAACTGAGCACGTTTCTAATAAAAGCCTGTAAGTGTCTTTTAAGTAGGAATTAATGTGTTAATTATGCCTTTATTAACACTTATATCAACTAAATAATTGTTTATATCTTATAAGATCTTATTTGTGACTTCTTAACTATTAATTACCGCTAACTACAAGGACCATAATATAAAGTGTTACCCTTTATTTTAATATATATGTTTGAATAGTATAAAACTGGGTGTTGCAAGCACCTCAGATGGACTTTTGAATCCTTGTCATTAAAAAGAAACATTTTTGTTAGACAGGCAGGTCTGGATAGGTGCCTGTTGACAACTGTAGATATTCAGATCATGAATATTCATTCTTGCCAAAAGCGAGGCTTGAGACACGTAACTGGATTGCTGGCTGTGTTTATATGGTGTTCGAAGTGGCTTGCCCGTGGTAGAAAACCATGATTGGGCATTTGTTACAAATTTTTCTTCATTACATAAGTATAGTACTTTTTCCATAGCCCAACTCATGACATATTTTTGATATTACAATAAGTACTTATCACTTTTGTGTGAGAAAAAAATTGCATCAGGTGAAATCATGCCGTTAATATTTAGCCAAACTGAATACCAAGTGTAACCTTGGTTACATCGGCATGGCTTAGCGCTGTAGCAGGCTAACTAAGTGCAACTCTCGTAACCAATTTAACGTAACTTAGCCAGTGTGCTAGTATTACCGTTCCCTAACCATGATTTAACATTAGTTCATTAGCTAGCGAGCTAAAATTAGCTACCCACTCAGTTAGTGATTTGGCATTTCTGCCATATTTGTCTGTATCGCAAAACTGCAGTACTTTTCCCATTGCCCAACTCATGACGTGAATGTGATCAATACAAACCCTTTCTAATTCAAACTTGACCGCAGGGTAAGTTAGCAGAGTGATGGTGTTTGCTCAGTGCTAACATATACTGGAAATCACTATTCAGGCGCTTACAGAAATTACATTTGTTTTCCATTAAATTGTGCAATTCAGTTATGTGATGAACAGAATATTATACTCTCATATGTGACCTAATCAGGCCGCCTCTAATGCCTCGATAAATAAAACCACTGGAAACATGTATCGAGACCATACAACCCATGTAGAACTACACGGGCCCTTCATCTCTGCTAATCTGAATCAACCATTTCCTTCAACGAAGATAAACTTTCTGAAAATGAAGAAAAATAAGATCAGTATGCAATGTAGTATCCCCATTACACAGTGGGATGCAAGAGTGAAACGCTGAACTGGACATGGCCATTCTTCGTTTTGCTAGACGAGCCTCGTTTGGGCATTGAAATGCATGGTATGCATAGAATTTAAGTGTGGTCCATAGCATCATTTGAATTTTAATGCTGATGTGGAGTAGCTCCAGGCAGCATAATAATTGCATGTTTGTTGCAACCAGTCTGCAGCACAAAAGGAGGCTTGTTTTTGTAAACCTCGCTCATGAATTTCTAATATTAATCAACTTCCAGCTTTTTTAAGGTGAATTACTGTAAATTGTAAGTGTATATATTTTTCTTGGTTTTGCAATAAGTTTGGAAATCATGAGTTACTTACAATTTTATTGAAGCTCCATTTTGTCAAAGTAAAGCCATTTATGTCAACCTGGAAAGCACAATTATGTGGGAAAAAATGTTATCTGTAACATATGGTGCAACTCAAAGCCAGTGTGAACATACAGTTTGTAAATGTGCTGTGAATTCAAGAAGTTAAATGCCTTCCAATATTTGGTTTTCGGTCACACTTTAGATGAAGTGTTGCTCAGAAAGGCTTTATACAGCATGTATAATGCCTTCATAAATGAGACATAATGTCTTCATAAATTATACATAAGCAAATGTCAGGGTTTGTAAAGAGTGAAATAACACATCCTTATTCAGCATGTGATGCCAGATGTGACAATGACAATGTCACTTAGCTGACAATGTCACCCTTTATAGTATTTAGCCACTAGCTAGGTGACATTGTCAGTTATATGACATCTGGCATCACATGCTGAGTAAGGATGTGTTATTTCACCATTTACAAGTGGGCAGGGTTCAGGCAAAACATTTTCCTAATATAACATAAAATGAACGAAAATGCTCTGCTAAACAGACCCTCATTGCCACTGGTGGCGTGAGTGTTTTCCAGAACATACAAATGTGTTTTGTTACTAATGCAAGTGTAGCCAAGGAGTTTATCAGGGTGTGGATTATTATGGGTGAAATGGAGATATCTCTGCCCAAAAGGCCTTGCAAGTATGCTCTGCATAGCAATTGTTCAGCTGAAACCCATAAAAAAAGCCCCAAGTAGGAAACTGGATTGGTGCTCATCAGCCTCGTTAAAGAATATTCTGGGCCCACAGAACTAAAAAAAAAAAAAGATTTTATCATTTGTACATAGCGCACAGGTCTGTTTGGTTTATGGAATTGTGGAAAGAATGTTGGACTGCTTGGTTCAAAAAAAGCACAGAAATAGAAAACTAGGCATTATTTTTGTAATTGTGAAGAAATGCACCAGGCCCAATCAGCCTTTGCTTAAGCATGTTGAAAATGGACTTCACCCTATAGCAACAAAGTTCTCTTTTCAAAATTGCTTTTTCGCCATCTGCAGTCTAACAAGGTCCAAGTGAACGCAGCATAAGGCGCTGTTCTTATAAAAGAAAGAGCCACGGATTCTGGCATCAAATCTGGTCTGTACCAGTGTCACCCGTAGCGAGCCAGATGAGGCACCTAACAGTACTGCTTTTGGGCCTCTAAGGGAAGAGAGGATTCTACCCATCCAAAATTACAGCATCCACCTACACCCCAGCTGATCAATCAAACACAAAAATAGTCTGGCTATTACTCTTTCAGGGAAACTGAGTGTAATTTGACTGGTCTCCATGGACATAACATTTTTAGTTTTCTTTATGCGCTTTTAAGAACTCTCCTTCATGAGGTGTGAATAATTTGAAAGCAATCCAGGATTGCACCATTGTGCCTGAGAAAGAAAACTGGCATGAGATGAGGAACCTCCCGGGAATCACAGGGCTCAATTTTTGGACCACCTCTGAATTATATCTGTGTGAGCCCTAACTTGAGTGCTGAAGTTGGGTAAGAAGTGACTGGTGATATCTTGCTCCACAGTCACTTCAATGTGCATTTTGAAATGACAGGCATCCAAGCAGTGCAGCAACAAGGGGGCGTGCGCATAAAAAATATAATATCTCCAATCCTCTCCTCTGTAAATCAAATGAAATTCCCAGAGTATTTCAATGTTGCTGGGCAGTGGACCTCAAGAGTTATTACTCAAAAAGCTCTTCAGATGGTACAGTTGCCCACTAATGGCCATTCCCAAATTTAGGAAACACTTCTCAAATGTTTTACAACTCATAGCCAAGGTAATTCCTTGGGGTAACGGATACTGTATTTGTTGGATCACTCACCTGTTTGTTTTACAGTCATTTATCTGATGTTCATTTAGTCTAATCAACTGTGAGTCAATTGTCAGTGATTTATAGTGGATTAGAATAAACACCGCTAAACTTCCTGGAGCCTTTTGGTGGTTAAGGGCTTTGCTCAAGGGCCCATCAGTGGCAGTGACCTTTATTGTGGCAAAACAGGATTGAACCTTCATACTCCCGTGTCCCAGTGAGAAACACCTTTGCAAATAGGCCACAATACAATTGATGAAGTGGAGATGAAGACCAAACAAACAATAATCTGTTCAAATATGAATTATGCATCTGTTACTTTCCAATTTGCTTCCGCCGAGAGGTTTATCAGTTGATTCTCAAATAGGGTCAATACATTTTGAAGACCACCAGATTTGTCTATGTCTGGCTTTATTACAGTGTGGCCCCCACATAGTATATGGGATAAGTCAGTGACTGAATACAGTGAAAGCATCCGTCGGTTTAGCTTGTGATTTCGGAAGTTAAAATCCTGCAGGGGTTAGGTTCTCCAGGCTTCATTTTATAAAGATTTAAAACACGCACTGCACTTCTCTTGATGTAAATGCCTGCCTTTTAAGGATTTTTCAGAAAGGCCGATGTGCTTTTAGCTAATAACTTTATGCAAGAAATCTTGCAGCCTTCTTTCCTGAAGTGCTTCTATGCTGCCGTACGGATACCTAAATGAACGTCAGATTACAATTATCACCTGTCAGCCCTGCTATCTAGTGGCAGCTATACCTTGAGGGAGCTTAAAGAGGTCTAACCCTTGTGTTCATGCCGTACAGTCACTTTAGTAGTTCACACATCAAGACACAGATACTCATTTGAAGACTATTTTTTGGAAGTTTATTGAATTTTTCCTTTAGCTCAGTCATTGATCTTAACTGACAAACAATAAAAGTGAAACCAGGCCAAAAATATAAAATATGTGGTTTTTCACAAAGCTCTCAGGTATTAACATATTCCCTTGAGCCTTCAGATGTGGATTTTTAAAGTTGAGAAATACTGACTATTTTTCTCCAGGCAACAGCCAGCCTTAGTTCTTGCTTGAGATGTTCAGGATCTCAGATTATATTAAAGTACATTTTAAGACCTCATCAGTGCTCGACTTTTTCAAGGTGCTGCAAATATCATCTACCTCAAAAATGAAAATTGACAGAGTAACTATGCCTGCAGCTTATAGACCCTTTTACCAGAGGGTGGCTCGTGGAAAGCTCAACTCCTGAACTTAGTTAACATTAGTACATTACTTTTGCACACAAATAATTAGCTTATTTGTGATTATGAACAAAAGCATTATTTATTTATTTACCATTGTTCTTTTTCACTGCTTATTTAGATGAATAACCAGACAGAATTCTTCATTTAAAAGACAGACTGTCTTCTGCCCATGGATTGCACGTTTTACAGAAATAATGCTTATGTTTTATTTCCTTTATAATTTTCTTTTTTTTTTTTAAATCCATTTGCACCAAGGAGCAAATTGTGGATGCTAGCATCTATGGAACTGCTTAACAGATACATTCATTTGCAGTATCCTAACAATACGGAGTAGACGCAAAATGTATATTGAATGTTCAGAAGGAAGCGGTATCCGCAAATTATTTAGAATATGGACGTTTTAAGTCCCACCACTGTTGCCCAGAAATTGAATGAATTAAACTCCTCAACCAAGATTTATCCGCAAATTTGCCAATAGCATCCATCCTGCAGTTGATAAAAATTCTTTCACGAAAAAAAAAATCAGATTTCATTGTAGCAGCAAGCTGAAGCTACCATAGCCCAAAGGTATGGCAATTAAGTAATGGAAAAAAATCAGCTTTCTGAAGCAAATATTTGACATGTCTCTGATATTGCATCATTCTACTGTCCATTGTAGCCATCAGATATTAAAAACATATATTTCCTTACCATTTATGCGTATGAAACGTCACTCACAGAATTCAGTGGTCAGTTACTCCCTCAACAATCCCAGAAATACTGCCATATTAATACTCACTTATTTTTTACTGCATAAAGCACAGCTGTTGTTCATGCCTTCATTATCTGTTGAATGACAAGTGTTTTAACTAGTAGAAGACAGCATGAAATTTTCAAAGTAACTAAAAGAAATTGATTGGACCTCCAGAAAAAGTATATAAACCCTTTTGTGACAGCAAACTAGGTTGCATCTTCTCAACCTCATGCATTTGACTTATGTTAGTGAATTGCAAAAAAAAAAAAAAAAGTTGCCATGCAAAACCGAGGAGTGTTAACGTTGCATTTAAAGGATGGAAAAGAGTAAAGACACCGTACATTACAGACCACCAACTGGGGAAAGACACACCACATCACAGAATTCAGAAAGGGAATAGATACACTACATCACAGAACATCAACAGGGTAAAGAAACATTCAGTCACAGAACACCAACACGGTAAAGAAAACCCACATCACCAACTGAGTAAAATTACACCTAATCACAGAATGCATGCAGAGTTAATATAAATTTTATCACAAAGAAGCCTAGAGGGTATAGATGTACAACATCAGAGCAAAGCCATAGGGAAAAGATGCAAACAAGGAAAAGATGCACTGCATCACAGAACACCAACAGGAAAAACATACACTACATCACAGAACACCGACAGGGAAAAGATACACCACATAACAGAACACCAAAAGGGTAAAGACAGCGCATAACAAAATACCAACAGCATAAAGATACACTACATCACAGAACACAAACAGGGTAAAGAAAGACTGCATCACAAAACAACAACAGGGGAAAGACACACTTCATCACAGAACGCCAAGAGAGTAAAGAAACACAGCATCATAGAAACACCAACCAGGAAAAGATGCACTACATAACAAAACACCCACAGGGTAAACATAAACTACATCACAGAACACCAACAGTCCAAAGACACACTACAAAACAAAGCAAAGAAGTAAAGACACAGTACATCACAGACCACCAATCGGGGAAAAACACACCACATCACAGAACTTAAACAAGGTGAAGAAACACTCAGTCACAGAACACCATCACGGTAAAGAAAACTTTCATCACCAATAGAGTAAACTTACACAAAATCACAGGATCCAAACAGAGTTAATATACATTATATCACAAAAACAAGCCGGTAAGAATATACAACATCAAAGCAAAGCTACAAGGAAGGCATACACTACATCACATAACAACAACAGGCTGAAGATACACTACATCACAGCAAACCAACAAGGACAAGACACATTACTTCACAGAACACTGACAGTGGAAATAAGGAAAAGATTCACTACATCACGGAACACCAACAAGATACAGAAACACTACATAACAGAACACCAAATGGGTGAAGAAACAGTACACTACAGAACACCAACTGGGTGATGACAAACTACATCACAGAACATAGAGAGGGAAAAGATACACTACAACACGGAACACCAACAGGGAAGAGATACACTACATCACAGAACACCAACAGGGTTGAAGTACACTACATCCCAGAACACCAACAGGGAAAAGACAGACGACATCACTAAACATCAGCAGGGTAAAGAAACACTACATAACAGAACACTAAAAGGGTAAAGACACAGTGTATCACAAAACATGTAATAGCAACGCCCCCAAAAAATTTCAGAGATATCCAATAATTACTTTTTGAGTTATCTTGTACACAGACAGACAGACCAACCAAAGCCAGCAAAAACATAACCTCCTTGGCTGAGGTAATAATGTTTATTTTTATAAATTAGACTTTATGAAGGATAATTAGAGTAATTAACATATTTATTATTGGTTTTAAGACACTAGTAGCAAGGCACTTAATGTATAGACTGCTAATAAAGATTAATAAGATGTTTATTAACATTAATAAGTCTATGTAAGTATTCATTAAAATCACGACTAAAATAATTATTATTGCTTATTAGCACCCCTATAAGCACTTACTATAAACTTATTAACAAGTTATATAATACCTTATGAACCTTAATAAGACATTTATTAACATTTATAAGACTCAATAATGTCTGTTAAAAATAGGTTAAAGCATATTTATTCTTGGCTTGTAAGATAATCCACCTTGAATAAGTGATAGTTACCAAGGCACAGTGAATTATATGACCCTACTTGAAATCTAAATAAATTAAATAAAATTAGAGAAGGATGACAACTGTAACGTAAAGCTCCTCACTGGGAAAATGACACGATATACGGGCACTGTCACGAGCTCCTGTGGGGAAGCCTAATCTATTTTTAGCTTGAGGTCGTTGAATTGTTAAATTCACCTCTCATGCCCTTTCGTGCGTGAATATCACTGTTTACAGTGACCGGTGGAGCTCAACTCCACCAATCAGAAAAGAGTGAATCCTCACGTAATATAATAATTATGCCTTATAAATGCTAATAAAATCATTTACAATGGACTTATTAACAAACAACAATGCGTCTTCACAGCTATTGGTTCCAAAGAGAGAACAGTGTCTTATTTAGATTAATAAATCTTTTATTATAACCTTATTAACAAGTAACAATGCTCCTTTGCAGCTACTGGATCTTAAGTGGGAACAGTGTTTTGTAAGGACTTAGAAGTGGCTTATTAACTATTAATTACCACTTATTACAAGGACCTTAATATAAAGTGTTACCTTTTAGTCCGTCTGAAACATATTTATCTTTAGACATTTTCAAAGTATTACTTGTTTTATTTTTATTAATCATAATTATGTTTTTTTAACCTTTTGTCATTGCTGCTGTTGTTTATGTTTAACTTTTTCATCCTTTTCCTTTCTCTCTCATTTCTAGTTATCAGAGGGGTGATGGTAAAGATGGGGGGTAGAATAAAGAAAAAAAAATCAAAAATTGAATACCCTTATTGTGCAGGCAATAATTACAACCTTGTTGTCAACCATCTCAGGGTATGAATTGCCATGAAAACTCACAGTTTTTCAGAACTGGACTGGAATGTACAAGGGGGGAAAAAGATATGAGTTCTTCTGATCATTGTCACTCAAAATGAGTTAGTGTCTGTGAGAGTTAGGACTGGCAGCTGCTGTTGAAGGGAGTGGTTGTTTAAATGAAACTTAAAATTCTCATAATGAAAACCTTAGATTAATTTTAACTAGTGGAAGATGAGAACTGTAAATTATCCAGCTATGAAACCAGAAAATGCGTAATGCCCCTCCCCTTAGGTATTCCTATGCCTGGCTACCTGCGCTCAACCAATTATTCTATAATCCTTCGTTCCCTTCAGTTAATGGTTGCACCTGTTCCCTTTTTAGTTATTTAAGATCCCCTTTCTATTTAAAGCTTAGTTTCCCCCTTCATGGGCTGGTAGCCATAGTCCGTTCCCCTTTTGTTTAGTGCACTCCTTTTTGTTGTCCTAATGTTTTGTATTTGTTTTTTTTATGTGCACCTTTATTATTTAATAAAATCCAAATCCCTGCACTTAGGTCCTCGACTCCAATCCTTCCCCCGATGTCCTATTACTATCTCTGGGTGCCAGGGCGTGACAAAATGTGTTTAACCCTTAAACTGCCTTACACTTGAAACTGATCTGTTCCAAGAAAATATTGGGAAACAGTGCACAACAACTTACTTTCCTTTTTTTTTGGTTGGGGGTGAGAAGGTTGTGCTATTTATTTCTGGGGTGGACCGTATTTTTCATGAACTCATATTCCTGCGCCATTTTTTCCATCTCACTGGGATATTTTCTATACAGACAGATAGCAGATGCACTCCTGCCTAATTTCACAGGTGTGTGCCTGTGAAGACAGATGGATGTTTGGAAGTGCACCGGACAAAACCCACGTCGGCCAAACGTTGTGGATTAATAAACTCACCTGGGGAGCTATTTAAACAGTGTGCGGACTTTTATTCCTTTTTCTACATTGTCCTTTTGGGTCGAGCACCTGAGAATTTCTAGTTTGGATGTTCGTGCATTTTTCTGCTTCAAAGACAGATGGATGAAAAGAGGGAATGTCAGTGTGCTATATGAAATAGTTTTCTTTTTTTTAAAGAATTGTTCCAATATCATTTAAGTGCCAGTGCCATTAAATTTAAATTAGCACAGTTTAATTTGTTTCAGGGGCCTTACACTACAGCACTGGGGCTAGACCTGCTAGAAGGTTCTACAATCAAATCCAGGATCCAAAAGGCTTTTGATTTTTTCTAAAATCTGAAAATTCTATAAGTGATTGAATTAGAATGTGCAAGTTATGCATTGCAGGTCCATCTCTGGGCAGAGTCTCCTTGTCTCTGTGAGCAAGTTTTTGGAGAGTTTTGTGGATGAATAATGGTGAAGTTCAACTGAGGACTTGGACAGACATAGTTGTTCCTCATAATCTAGTAATCAAATTGAGGCTCCCTATAGGCTTGCAGCTAGCACATTTCACTGGAGCTCATGATTCGTTGGTGGTTGGAGATCCAAGCCCGAGTGTAGCCACAATAAAGTCAGTTCAGCTGTTGGGCCCTGTAGTAATACCCTTAATTTCATTTTGCCGCGGGAGGATTGGGCCCTGCTAAGTTCAATCAACTGTAAGCTGCTTTAGGTTTAAGTGTGAGCTATTTCCAACCCGAATCCAGCCCGAAGACCTGAGCTGGCATGTGTTATGATAAGCAGAGAGGTGCACTTTTAACAGTACTTGGTACAAACACAGAGAGCTTGTGTAAATACAGAATAAGGCGACTGTGAAAATTGCACTACATGGAACGATCAAAGTCCTCTGTGATTTAACAGTATGGATTCAGCACATCTCTTTCTTGGAATGAGTTTTAAAAAGTCTGAATGATAATAATCTGTACAGTTTATGCGTATTATCAGACACAACCAGATATATAAATACTGTCTTTTATAATTGGCTGTATTTTTTTTACTTCAAATTGATTTTTTTTTTCTTTAGACATAAGATATGAAATCCTTTGACTTAATATTTGTGTAAGATTTTTTTTTCTTGGGTGGACTCACCCCATGCAAAAGGGAGACTTCTGCCCACATCTTTTATGCTCCAACAGCGCGTGTCCTGTTCCCTTCTTCCAATGACTGTGCTTTTTTCAGCCCGTCCTTCAGTCACTCAGGCACAGTTTCTTGTCATCAGTATTTCAGTTGGAATAAAGTTGCAGATACGAGATCTTATGAGTACTAACTGACATGCACACTCATATACTGCATATCCAAACATGCTAATGCATGTATAGGCGTGCATGCTTTGATCCGCACTCAAACTCACTTGCACACACACACACACACACATAAACGTAAACATGCGCGACACACACATATGCACACTCAATAAACAACATACTGTGTTATGAGCACATGAGAGCTTGGTTAATAAATCCCATTTGGCCTTGCGTCAATGGAGTGGTAATCTCATTCCCTCCAGCCTTGGTTATGCAGCCCCCCACCTCGGTCTGTCTGACCCAGAGCAGTCGAGTGGAACAGAGGGGTCGTTTCCGACTACAAACTGCCCACATTTATCAATTACTGCGGAACAGTCTCTCTCTAGCAACACTAATCTGATCTGCCAGGAGCAGCATGCAGGGTAAGTGTAGGTGTTGGGGGGGTGTCTAAAAAGATGGGTCATCAGGTGTCTGTGTGCGTGCGTGTAAGCGCACACACATGTATGTTAGTGCATGTGTTTGTGCCGGTGCGTTTGAGAGAGACTTTTTTGTTTTCGTGTGAGAATGAGGAGTGGAATGAGTACTACAGCATGTATGTGGTTTGTTTTACCGAGTGTGACGGGCATGAATCTTCATCTCTTTATCACTCATGGAGAGTGTTTAACTGACTGGGCCCAGTTTCTAATGAATGGGGAACACTGCTCCTGAATTCTCTCAGTTTTCATATCTCATTATGTTCCCTGAGGGTTTTGTTCTCATCATACTGATGAGGTTTAGAAGGGACCCATAGACTGTGATACAAAGCTTTTCTTCCATTTTGTCCATCCCCTAATATACTGGCGCGAAAGGTACAATATTATTAACATCTGAGTGGTTTGTATATTTCAAAATATTTAGAACATTGCACTACTGTTAAGCCTAAAATGGGTGAACCGAAGACGTGAAAAAACGTGAGCAGACTGGTTTGCAGTACTAGAGAATGTGACCACATGATTCAGGGCTTTTAATTGAGCATGTGTGTGTGGGTGTGTGTTTATTTGCTCACATGCGTGTGCGTGCATGTGCCTGTGCTCACTGATACGAGGTGGTGTTGGGTAGCTGGTGTTTCACCGGTGTAATGTAAAGGAAATTACATTTTATCACACCAGAACACAGCTATTTTTTCGCTCCACCCTCGGCTTCATTAATTCCACCCACAGATCACTTCAGTTTTTGTCTCCCCCTTTTCCCTCTTTCATGGCTATTGTTTAAAAGAGGAAAAATGATCATGGTCACTTTCTTAAATCATCCGTAAGGCTTCTATTAGCATCAGGATGGGAACTCTGGTCTCTCGCTGCTTTGTGAGTTGTAGCTCTCCAGTTCCTAGCTATTGGCCTGCACAGAGAGCTGCTCAATGAAGATGAGCTTGGGAATGACAAGGTTTTTATTAACCTTTCCCTGCCTAATGGATGATTCAGTTTCCTGAGCTAATAATAAGCGTATCCATTTGAATTTCCAAATATGGAGTCATAAGTGTGGTTTAATATCTCATTTTGAAAAGTTTGTGATGAAATTTCATGTATTGACGGACAGTTTATCATTGTAACTGTTACAGTTGAATTTCTTCTTTAAAAACACTTCACGGTAAAATGTTGGGTGTCAATATAACACCGTAGAGTGTACATATGACACCATTGTCATCACTTGTACACAATAAGGTGTTACTTTATAATTAATAATATTCAGGAAATAAATATCAATCATGCCTCAATAGAAATTGGTTGGTTTAAAATGAGAACTTTTATTTGTCCGGAGGAAGCAAAATTAATGACACAACCAGTTTGGCCCAATGAATTTAAAATATAATTTTTGTGTATTGATGCATCATATGGTAAGTTGAGAAGGAAATATTACCAAAATTATATGCATTATTGAAGTTCACCTTTAGCTTTGATCATGCCGTACATTAGTTATGTATTGTTTGGACAATCTTTTACAATGTTGTAACATTTATTTCCATCCAGATTTGCATTCATTTTTGCCCGTGAAATTGTATTGACGATGGTGAGTCAAACCACTCTGTTAAGCCTTCTTCAGCACATCCCAAGGACTTTCAATTGGTTACGCTCTGTACTCTGAGGTGACCAATTAATTTATGAAAATGATTCCTCATGCTCGATGCACCTCTATTTCATAATTTGAGTCCGATGAATTTTGGCATTGTCATCGTGGAATATGTCTGTGCCATCAGGGATGAAAAATCCATTGATGAGCAACTGGTCATTCAGTATATTCCGGTAGTCTGCTGAATTCATTTTATTGCTGCAGGACAGTGCTTTGCCCAGACCTGACCAGATGAAGCAACCCCAGATCATCACACTGCCTCCAGAGGCTTGTACAGTGGGCACTATGCATGACGGGTGCATCGCTTCATGAACTTCCTTTCTTACCCTAATGTGCACATCACTCTGGAATTTGCAGAATGTGGAGTTATTCAACCACATGACCTTCTCTGTTGCTCCGCAGTCCGATCTTTATGCTCCCTTACAAATTTAACTAATTCTGCGCCCAATCAGCCTTACAAGCGGGTTTCTTGTGGCCACACAGCTGTTAAGTCCTGATCGTCCAAGTTCTTGTTGCATCGTGAGTGTGGAAATGCCCTTACCTTCGTGACTGAACATAACCATGAGTTTTACTGTTGATTTTTTATGATGAGACTTCACCGAGCATTTTAGTGATTTCCGATGAAGAACAGTCATGATTTTTCTCTGCGTTTCTTCCGCGAAGTTGACAGCTCACCTCTATCCTTCGAGGCTGTAATAAATTGTTGGACAGTTCATGACTCAATTCTTGTGATTTCAGCGACTCAGTGGCTGTGCTCTTTGCTTGATGCTAGCCAATTAATTTCCCCTCCTGAAACACAGAAACATCTTTTTAACGACCATGAGATACATCTTCGAACATGGTTGTTTAAGAAGTGGAAAGTGACGCACTGAATCGGTCAGGATTAAAAGAACTACTGCCAGCTTTAACATATTATTCGTCACTGCAATTATGATTTAATGTTAGGCTCGAGCATTTGCTTATTTAAATCTGTTACGACCGCGGGCGTAAGGTATTTTGTTATTGTATGTTGTACCTTGTAGCTGCTCCAAACTGGCTGTGCCTGCAGTGTGTGTGCTGAGTTTGGTCTTCTACCTAATTAGGTGTGCCATTACCTGCCGCTGATTGGCTGCTTAAGTTCCTGTGCTGAGTGGTGATGGTTGCGGCGGAGCTGGGCTTCGATTTAAAGCGACCGAAGTGACACCACCGGAGCAGCAGGGGGAACCCTGGCACACTCAGATTGCAACCGACCACGTCAGTTTCCTTGTGAAAGCTCTTGTGAGTTAACTTGTATATTGGTAAAAGTAAGGGTGAACCTTTGGAGTTTTTCTTTGTAGAGTTAGTGTTACAGCTTGTGCCTCCAACCAGGAGATTTTTATTAACCCTACAGAGTTGACGGACGCGCCGCCGCATCATAATCACGTGACCGATTTAAGACAACATAGCGGCAAGATGCAGCCTCGCAGAGTGTCCATTTAAACTTGTGTCGAAAGTGCGGACTCAAAACTATACACCAGTTTTTGAATTATCTTGATAGGCGAAGTAAAACAATACTTATGATAAATTAATCACGCCACACTTTTCCTGATTATTTTTGTCATGTTTGGTGCACGAAGAAACAATGAAGATGGGCTGTTCTGCCTTCTCTTGCAAGTCGAAAGTGCTTGCAAGCAAAAAAAAAAAAAAAAAAAACATATCTTTCCTGTTGGTGGAAAAATGCACAACATCAACCAATCAAAAAATTCAATGGCAATGCATGGCATTTGGTTGCTGGGGGAGCGGGCCACCAAAGGCAGACTGAAGTGCTGGTGCTGCCTCCTGGTGGACAACAGGAGATGTGACACACCCTGGAAGTGTCAGGCCTGTGATGTGCCCCTCTGTCTCGCGGTGGACAAGAACTGTTTCTTGCAGTGGCACAAATAATTTGTGGCATCTGATTGTGATGTTTTGTAAATAGTTACACAAAAAATGCCTGAGGCATTTCCTGCATTTTTATGTAAATTGTTGTATATAACTTTGTTGTTTTGTGAAATTGCACATATGTTTTTGAAAATGACACTTTATATTTGCATTCTAATTCATCTAAATGGTTCGTTAAACATATTTGTGGTTTTCACAGTAAACAAAATCTTTTTTTTCCTACTTGGATTTGATGTTTTTTGTGTGATTTAAGGTTCAATGTGTTAATACACACAATAATATGTCAAAATGAAAAATTCACACAGCTGAGATTGAGCTGAAAAAAATGATACCAAACAAGGCAAGGTAAACAGTTTTTAAGGTGACATATAAAGGTAAAATCAAAAGTAGTCAAAAATGGCCAGTTATACCCTTGACTCCAGAGGGTTAATTGTGTTTGATCCTTAGCTAGTCTACTGTCTCTCCCGTAGACTCCTTTTGTCAAATTAAAGTGTCTAACCCTGAGGTAAACAACCCCTCTTTGTGTTTTTGATGAACTTTTGAATCCCACCTTTGTTAAATAAATTTCCTTGGTGACGAAATTTCTAAACTTAGTCTTCGTGGCTACTTGAAATCTGAGTGTTACGGTTCGTATTTCACGTTGTGTCCTAGCCACCCCTAGATGGGGCATAACCGGGCTTGTCGAAATTTCTTTTTTCATTGTGCTTCGGTAAGCTTTTCAAACATTTTCCTGGCTGGCAGTTTTTTCTTGGTGTGTGGGCAGAGGTTTGTGTAGGGGGATAATCGAAATAGAATTTTCTATCAATAATTTCGTGACCAGCCCTTCTTGGAAGGAAATTAACAAGTGTAAAAACGCTAATTTGATGATCCTTGCTAATTTTATAATGTTCAAGTGTCTTACAGTGCCCGCAAAGCAGAAATTAAACAGACTCTCAGTGATAATCTGGTGGAGAGAGGTGTTCTCTTTGCACTACCTGAGGCTGTGGAAAAGGCCATGTCACCTGTGGAGGAGGCGAAAGCCGCGGAAGCTGCTGGCGCACTCCAGGGTGCAGAAGAGCTTGATGTAGCCGTTAATACTGCAGGTATGTCCACAGTGGATCTCCGCTTAGCTCTGCGCATAAAAGAAGTTGAGAATAAAAATAAAAAGATTGAAACGGAGAATAAGAGGCTTGAAGTGGAAGCCATGCACCTCCGCATTAGAGCGTTAGAGCACCTGCTACCTCCACGCCTAAGTCTGTTGTTAATCAGAGCACTGTGGCTTCACATGCAGGTTTTGACATAAGCAAACACATTGCTTTAGTGCCTCCATTTCGTGAGTCTGAAGTAGGCCCTTATTTCAGCGCTTTCGAGCGCATAGCAGCTGCTTTAAGCTGGTCCAAGGAGTTTTGGTCACTGTTGTTGCAATGTAAACTTGTGGGAAAAGCACAAGAGGTGTGTGCTAGGTTAACCATCGAACAAAGTCTCGACTATGAAACCTTGAAAAAAACTGTGTGTCAAGCTTACGAGCTTGTGCCTGAAGCCTACAGGCAAAAATTTAGAAACAGCGATAAAACTACCTACCAAACTTACATTGAGTTTGCGCGAGAAAAAAGCATTCTTTTTGACGAGTGATGCCAGGTATGTAACGTTACATCCCTAGAGGATTTAAGGGAGTTAATCATGCTCGAGGAGTTTAAGAAATGTCTGCCCGCACGAATTGTTGTTTATTTAAATTAACAAAAGGTGTCTTCGTTGACTAATGCCGCCATTCTCGCTGATGAATTTATTTTGACCCACAAAAGTGTTTTTTCTGTTGCAAATTCTTGCCGTCTAAATTCTACACCTGAGCACAAAAACAGGTCTCCAAAATCTGTGCGTAGAAGCGCTCCCTAAGCTGCTGCTGAGAGCTGCGAGTGTTTCTATTGTCACGAGTCTGGTCATTTGATTGCGGTTTGCCTGCAGCTAAAGAAAAAGCAGACGAAATACTCAAAATCACTCCCTGGTGTAGGCTTTATCACCCGCACTGCTCCGCCTGTGCCAAATTCTGATTCTGAGCTAAAAACCGAAGTTGATCCTTGTTTTCAGGCGTTTATTTCTCAGGGTTTTGTCTCGCTTACAGGTGATGGAAGACATAAAGTCCCCGCGACAATTTTGCGTGATACTGTTGCGTATCAATCCTTTTTGTTAGAAGGTGTCCTGCCACTTTCAAACGAGACCTTGTGTGATTCGGATATTTTGGTGTGGGAAATTAAAATGAGTGTCGTTAAAGCCCCGCTGCACATGGTGCATTTGCATTCACCTCTCGTGTCAGGATGAGTTAAAGTAGCCGTGTACCCAAGGTTGCCGATCAGTGGCGTCTCGTTTATTTTGGGAAATGATTTAGCAGAGGGAAAGTGTTTCCTCCACCCGAGGTTGTTGATAACCCTGTTTTTGATACGTTTGCCTCCGACCCCCCTGCTGCCTCTGTGTCAGATGTGTACCCTGCATGCGCAGTGACGCACGCACAGGCTCGCAAACTGGGTGATATTGTAAACCTTTCTGAGTCTTTCATGACTAACTTAGACAACGAGGAAAACTGTAATAAGTCTGAAAAACAGAAACCAGAAAAATGTGAAAATGTTAATGATTTGTTTCCTTCTGATTCTGAACTAAGCTTAAATGTAACTAAAGAAATGTTAATTGATGCTCAGAAAAAGGATCCTAGTCTTGCTCTGTGTCTCTCCTCTGCTGTAGCTGCAACTGATAACCAGTCATCTGTTTTGTATTTTTTAGAAGATGGTGTGCTCATGAGGAGGTGGAGTCCTGATTCAAGTGAGCTGCATTCTGTAAGTCAGGTTGTGGTCCCTAAAGAATACCGGCCTCAGATTCTCGGCCTTGCGCATGATTCCGTTTTCGCCGGTCATTTGGGCATTAAGAAAACCTATCAGCGAGTGTACCGTAATTTCTTTTGGCCTGGTTTAAAATCAGATGTGTCTAAATATTGCCGCTCCTTCCATACCTGCCAGGTGGTGGGTAAACCAAACCAACCCATCCCACCGGCTCCGCTGCACCCAATTCCTGTGCTCGGGGAGCCTTTTGAACATGTGATTTTGGATTGTGTGGGTCCGCTGCCAAAAACTAAATATGGTCACCAGTATGTCCTAACTATCATGTGTGCTGTAACCCACTACCCTGAGGCAGTTCCTTTGCGCACAGTAAAGGTAAAACCTGCGGTTAAAGCTCTGACCAAATTCTTTTCCACCTTTGGGCTACCTAAAACAGTGCAAACTGATCAAGGCACTAACTTTACATCAAAAATATTTGCACAAGTAATGGCAGAACTAAAAATAAAACATAAAAAGTCCAGTTCTTTTCACCCTGAGGTGAAAAGGTGCCTTGGAACTCTTTCATCAGACACTTAAATCCATGTTGCACAAATTTTGCCTCGAGTTCAACAAAGAGTGGGATGAAGGCCTTCCCCTTCTCCTATTCGCTGTGAGACAAACCCCGCAGGAGTCCCTAGGTTTTAGTCCGTGTGATCTTGTGTTTGGCCATACAGTTCATGGACCCTTGCGGCTCCTCAAAGAAAAGTGGCTGTCCGAGTCACCAAAGCACGAGCATAATGTGCTTGATTATGTCTGTTCATTCTGCGAGCGCCTCCATTGGGCATGTGATCTTGCATGTGAAAATCTGGTTCAGGCCCAAAACAAAATGAAGTGCCGATTTGATAAAAAATCAAAGCCTCGAAGTTTTCAGCCTGGAGACAAGGTACTTGTATTGCTTCCGCCACCTGGATCCAGTCTCCAGTCCTGATTCTCCGGTCCGTATGTTGTGGAGAGAAAAATCAGTGACATTGATTATTTAATTCTTACTCCCGATCGTAGAAAAAAAATCTCCTTCCTGTCACATTAACATGATAAAGTGTTATTTTTTGCGTGACAGTGTTCCTCCGCCCTCTCTTGCTGCACCTGTCTCTGTGTCCTCCGTGTCTCCAGAGTACAACCCCTCTGAAGACGGGTTGACTGAAAAGAGTGGTTTAGTGCCACCCACTAGTTTAAAAAACTCGAAGATATTAAATGACTTGGAGTCTTTCTTATCTCATCTGCCCGATACTGCACGTGCTGAATTGGTTGTACTGATTGAAAATAATTTGTTGCTGTTCTCTGACCATCCGCGTCAAACATTTGTGTTATTTCATGACATTGACTTTGAGGGCCATAAGCCTATCAAGCAGCACGCTTACTGCGTTAACCCCACAAAAACAGCTTTAATGCAGCAAGAGGTAAGTTATTTAGTAGAGCACAGGTTAGCTGTCCCAAGTATGAGTGCGTGGAGCTCCCCTGTGCGTCCTCGTTCCTAAGCCCAACAGCACCCCTCATTGTTGTAATGACTACAGAAAAGTCAATGCAGTCACAAAACCTGACTCGTTCCCTCCTCCTCGGGTGGAGGATTGTATTGGTAAAGTAGGCTCCTCTGAGTTTGTGACCAAGCTGGACCTGTTAAAAGGTTACTGGCAAGTCCCTTTAACTCCGCGTGCTTCGGAAATATCCGCGTTTGTGACACCAGACACCTCCCACCAGTACACAGTTATGCCTTTTGGCCTGCGCAATGCTCCCGCGACATTGCAGCGCGTGCTGGCTGGAGCTTCAAACTGCGAGGCGTATCTTGACGACTTGGTAGTCTAGTCTTCCAGCTGGTCTGAACATCTCGCCACGCTGACACAAATTTTCAGCTGTCTCAATAAAGCCTCTCTCACTGTTAACCTCGGTAAATGTGAGTTTGGAAAAGGCACTGTGACCTATTTGGGTAAGCAGGTAGGGCAGGGGCAGGTGCATCCTGTGGCAGCGAAAGTCCAGGCGATTATTGATTTCCCCGTGTCACAGACAAAAAAATGTTCGCGTCCTTTTCTTGGCATGTGTGGTTATTACCGAGGATTTTGCCACAATTTCTCTGAGGTAGTGGCTCCTCTCATGAGTCTCGTTAGCCCGAGCAAAAGTTTTGTGTGGTCCGCCGCGTGCCAGGCTGCTTCTGAGGCAGCCAAAGCACTGTTGTGTAGTGCGCCCGTCCTCGCTGCGCCAAATTTCTCCCGTCCATTTAAATTAGAGGTCGACGCGAGCGCGCTTGGTGCAGGTGGCGTTCTTCTGCAGGAAGATGCACAGGGCATTGATCATCCCATCTGCTATTACTCAAAAAAATTTAAAAAACATCAGCTGCATTACAGCACTATCGAGAAAGAAGCTTTATCCCTGCTGCTCTCCTTGCAAAATTTTGAGGTTTACCTCGGGTCCACCTCTCAACCAATTAAAGTGTTCACTGACTACAACCCACTGATTTTCTTGCAACAGATGCGCAACCCCAATCAGCGTCTCATGCGCTGGTCTCATCTCCTGCTGGATTTCAACCTAGAAATCCTTCACAAGAAGGGATCAGAAAATGTCATTGCAAATAGTTTGTCAAAGTCTTTCTCTTGAATTAAACATCAAAGCCTTTGTCAGACGAGTCCAAATTTGACATTCTTGTTGGAAATCATGGGCGTCATGTCCTCCGGGCTAAAGAGGAGAAAGACCACCCCTCCTGTTATCAGCGTTCAGTTCAAAAGCCAGCATGTCTGATGGTATGGGGATGCATTAGTGCATATGGTGTGGGACACTTGCATGTTTTAAAAAGCATCATGAATGCTGAAAGGTATATAAAGGTTTTAGAGCAACATATGCTCCTCTCTAGACGACATCTATTCCAGGGAAGGCCTTGTGCATTTCAGCAGGGCAACAGCATGGCTTCGTAGTAGAAGAGTCCGTGTGCTGAAGTGGCCTGCCTGCAGACCTGATCTTTCACCGATTGAGAACATTTGGCGCATAATTTAACGAAAAGTCCGTCAAAGGAGACCCAAAACTCTCCAGCAGCTGGAAGCCTGTATTAAACAAGAGTGGGATCAAATTCCAATGGCTAAACTTAGGAAACTTGTCTCCTCGATGCCCAGATGCCTCCACTCTGTGTTAAAAAGAAGAGGGGATGCTACACAATGGTAAACAGGCCCCTGTCTCAACTTTTTTGAGACGTGTAGCAGCCATCAAATTTGAAATGAGCTCATTTTGTGAATAAAATTGTAAAATTTCTTAGTTTCAATGTTTGCTATGTTATCTCTGTTCTATTGTGAATAAAATACTGGGAGGTGTGATTTGAAAGTCATTGCGTTTTGATTTTATTCACAATTTACACTTTGTCCCAACTATTTCGGAATTGGGGTTTTATTATGAGTCATATTGATTTACTTATATAAATACATAATATGACCTTCTCAGTTTTTAAGACTGATAGACTGACATCAAGTGTACTTGCTATATCCCTGTATGAGTTGTTGATGTGTTGGTGCAAATTCTCGATCTTTGTACACTTTCTCGGGGGCACATCCGTCACAGATGACGGCTGATTCACTATTAACTAGCCAGCGAAACGAAAGACCACAAATAACCAAGAAACTCGTGCTGTAATACCAGTCGATGTAATAACTGCACATGCGCAATTTTTTACATCATGCACCCCATCAATATTAGATTTCTAATGCAGTATGATTTCATTTTGTCTGGCTGAAAGAAATGAAAAAATAAAGACAAAGAGGCAGGTTTTTGCTTGATATCATAAATTGGGATTAATGACTGAAAAAAAAAATGCTTTTTTTAAAGTAATTTGCACACAGATGTAGTTGAGTTGTAAGTTTGTTAGGTAGCATAAATGAAGTCCAACAGTGAACGATGTCATCCTTCATCTTCAATAATATAAAGAATCTGGTTAGTATAGGCATGGGCAATACAAATGAATAAAATGACAACATTTCTTGAGTTGCTGAGAACAAAGTGTTTGTTATTTTCTAATGATTTTTTGCAGGTAAGTACAGAAGACACAGACGAAGAGTTTGCCACAAGTCCAATGCCTTTACAGGAAAGGGTCTCAGAGTCACAGGGTCCCAAAAATGGCTGATTTCGGCATTTTTCAACAAAACCCATTGTGAAAATTGGGGGGTGAAGCCTGAGGGCATTTTTGAAAATACAGTCTATTCAGAAATAAACCAGGCCAAATTATCCATTAGGGTACCCTAACAGAAATAATTGATGCTAAAGTCATCTACCCCTTTTCTGAAGTACAGTAGCGCCCCCTAGGCCCTTTTTAATGGAAAATGCATTGAATTTCACCCAATTATGTTCAACATTAGGTTTTGCATTGATATTAAAAAATGATATGAATGGGTTGCCTGTGAAGTTTTTTTTGGATCAATGGCCTGCAGAAATGTCAAAATTATCGGTGGGAAGGCAAACATTAATGCTACTCGCCCATTACTATATAAAATGCAGTGAAGTTGCTGATGCCGGCAGTTGTTTAGCCTCCCATTGCTATGAAACGTTCCCCCTTCAATAACCCGTGGTGATTTAAAAAAAAAAAACTTTGCACTGTTTTTACTATGTCCATATACCCTCCTCCCATGATAGTTTCAATGAGCTACTGTTAATAATTCATAGTAAAACACAGTGACGTGCAGTCGGAGGTTAGTTTGGCGAGGCAGAAACCTCCCCTTTGCTTGATTAGCAATCAGACGATTAACTAGTTTAGTAAGACTATTCGGCAGAATGACCGGCCAATTTAAGTTTCCGCGGCGTTATTACTCAGTACATCGAACCTGAAATGCTCACTAGACAGCAGATTTGCGCGTACTTGCTTCCAGGAAGCCGAAGCAATGTCATCAACAAATATTAAAACAGTTCGACTTATGTACAGTTCAATGCTTAATCAATATACAATGTATTCTCCTTTAAATACGCGCTTTTACATCCAAACAAAAAGGGGGCGCTTATTTTCAGTCTTCTTTCATAATCCGATTAATAAAATGTTTAAACGATATACAGAATTACCGAGAGCCGAGAATTTTTCTAATTGATTATTCAGATTTCCATCTTTGTAGTCTCGAATTGAAGCGTATGCGTGAATTAATCTTGTGACCGGTGGAATTCAAACGCCTGGCGCCGGTTTATTCCTAGGTATATTTTACTGAAACTTCACAAATAGGGTCACAGGATATTCTGTCAACAAACTATGTACGGTAAAGTAAAAAATACGCTCACCTTTCTTGCTATTGTTGAGAAGAAATCACGGCGAACTCGTGACGAACTTCACCAACTTCTGTCGAACCTGGACGAACAGACTCGTAATTTCTCAAATTAGATGGCGGTAAGCAAATCAGGGCCGTAGCTGGGATAAGACGTCGACGCGGGCTGTTTGAAATCTACCTCCTAAATGGTTATTTTTGCCACGCCATGCCCTTGAAAATTTGTAAACACGGCACAAATTGAGGTCACGCATTCATCCTACGGGCGAACAATTGCTCTGTTCAAATCGTGTTTTTGGCCGTAATACGCAGAGCTCATGTATGAAATGCGGGTATCCTATTGAAAAGGTTGCTTTTAATCAAACCATGGTGTTCTTTTTGTATGAAAATGGTATTTACGTCATTTTTTATAAGTTTTCTGAGGCTTGTTTACCGCCCCAGTTCAGCTGTTACGCATTCCATTAGAGTTTATGCAGAGCGTTGCCCATGCCTAGTTAATATCTCTTCTTTAGCTCTTTGTGCTGCGCTGAATAAGTAAAGATATAAAAGCAGGTAAAAATGAACTTCAGCATTGCTACCAGCACATCAATTGTCATGGACGTGGTCTGAATGAATTAAAACAGTGGTAACATAAATATTCGCCGGTGTGCAAAACAGCTCTAATTTTACAATCACATACCAGTTTTGTTGTGCAATGACTTGATTAGGGATCAGATCAAATGAAATCAAACAATCAAATTTCACTGCTCACAGTATAGTCTAAATACAATTGCTGTGTTATATAATCATAATCCTCTAGAGCAAACGGGGCTCACCAGAATGCACAAGATAGTGTTTAGTCACCTGAATGATGTTACTTCCTGATAAGGCACAGATTTAGCGCATGGCCTGGAAAATTACTCCAGATTAGGATCAAAGCTTAAGAGTTTAGTTGGTCTGAAGGGAGTATAGAGGGTCGTCTGTTTCACCTGCAAACATATTAACATTCTAGAAATCTGCAGCAGGACTAATCTCGCAAATGTAATAAGTTTCCTATGACCAAAAGACTGATTGCCTTCCACAAACAAAATATTTAGTTTCCTGCAAACGTAATGGCTAGTACAGTTGTGGAGATTTATCACTTCTGTTATTGGAAACTGGTATCATGTTTGTGGGTAACATTACATTTCTGAAGTTTTTGCATTTAAAGATGTTGCTGCAACCAGGGCCGCATCACTACCACAGCAAAAATGCTTCTAACTCACCTACAATATGTCCAAATTATAAACATTTCATTTGTACTTAAAAGACTCAACAATAAAATATTTATATACTGGCAGGTCTAAAAGAATCTGGATAGATACAGAGTTTTAAAGGGCAGCAACTCCTACGCAGTTCACCAGACATTCATGCAAATATCCTGAAATTAAAAACTGTGTTGTACAATTTGAGAATATTTGGGTACTCTGTGATAACCTTGTAGGAATTGGAGGCCCTTTAAAATTGTGTCACTGGCCAAATACTATGGACTTTGCTGTATTTTCTTTATCCTCTGTGCCTTTCAGTGGTACAACACTCTCTGTTTCATGATTGCACTTGTTGTGGCTTCTAACTATATGTTGTTAGATTATGTATTAACTTTGACTATCAATCACATCACAGATGATTTAGTCTCAGCATTTCTCACTGGCCGGTTTTGCTGGTTTGTCATATCTTTATTATCCCCACCTATACTATATAGATCTGTATCTTAAAAAGCAATTTACTGCTTAAAGCACCACATATGTAGTCTCCATCTTGAACTTGCACACGGTGCTTAACTTTAATGTTGTTGCTTTATGTAGAAGTACTTGTTAAGCAAGTAGTGTTAATAGCTGCTATCAGTTGTGACCCTAATGCTTTTGCATTAGCTCTAGTTGTCCAGCAAGTTTGCAATAATGTACTGTCACTCAAGATAGCATTATCCACTAAACTTCTGTATATTATGTGTTTATAAGGCCACGCACTTTGATGGAGGGGAGTAGCAATACTTACGGAGCAAGAGGCTTCAGCCGAATCATCAGAAGTGCATTGCAATGCCGCTATGTTCCAATACTCAGCCTGATTTTCCCTTTTCAAAATCTGCTTATGAGGAGGGTGGAGAGCAGAAGTGCAGGCCATGCAGCATCTACAAGGCAAACAACCAGTGGCTGCCAAACTTAAACAACGTAGCCTCTTGACCAAACAGAGACTGAGCTATGAGCTTTTCGCAGGCAGGTGGCATTTATTTTCATATCGTTTGAAGGGCCGCCCACTGCAGCAACTGGCCTGTAAGAGCACCTAAAGTTAATTACCTCTGCCTCCAACGAAGTTAGAGCGTGGAGGTTATGTTTTCCTCTCAGTTTGTTTGTTGGTTTGTTGGTTTCTTTGTTTGTGAACAGAATAACTCAAAAACTTGGGGGTGGATTTGGATGAAACTTGGTGGAAGGATGAAGTATGGGTCAAGGACAAGCTGATTGACTTCTGGTGCATGTACATCAAAGGTCAAGGTCAGGGTGGCCCTTTTTAGTAGTGACCCTGAGTTTATGTGTAGCCGGCATAGCATTAGGACCCTGGGGTAAGCAGGAGAGGATAACGAGGGCGTGAGTTAATGGCGATCGGCTTGCATTCTATGAGTGGATCGTGTGTGTGGTTTTTAAGTTTTCGGTAGGTTTTCATTCATTTTTAATTTTTGAAATGAACTTGAACAGTACTGTGACTTTTTGGTATCAATTGTAAAACGCTGGTTGATGCAATTCGGGGATATTCTGTTGCTTGCATATTTTCCACTCTACACAGTTCCTAGGTTTCCACAGCCCATTTGTCAACTCATCAGGAGACCAAGATAAATCTGAACTGATGAATAAAAAGCCGTTGCTAATGGATTTGGATGAAATTTGGTGGGAGGAGGAACTATGGGCCCAGCGCAAATTGATTAACATTAACATTGTATGATCACAGGTCAAAGTGATGGTGGATGATTCAAGTTTGGCCAATACCGATAGCGCTATTGGCGGAGGTATGCACTCTACTGAGTGCTTTCTACAACCCCAATTCTGAAATAGGTGGGACGAAGTGTAAATTGTGAATAAAATCAAAATGCAATGACTTTCAGATCACACAAGCCAATATGTTATTTACAATAGAACATAGACAACATTTCAAATGTTGAAACTGAGACATTTTACATTTTTATCCACAAAATGAGCTTATTTCAATTTTTCTGGCTGCAACAGGTCTCAAAAAAGTTGGGACACAGGCAAAAAAGGCTAAAAAAAAGCAATTAATATATAAGAGAATCAACTGAAAGAAAATTTAGCAAGTAATTAAGTTAACTGGCATCAGGTGTGTAACATGATTGGCTATAAAAGGGAAGTCTTAGACAGGCTGATTCTCTCAGAAGTAAAGATGGCCAGAGGCTCTCCAACCTGTGAAGGCTTGTGTAAAAAATTGTGGAATACTTCAAAAACAATGTTCCTCAACGTCAAATTGCGAAGGCTTTGAAGGTCTCATCATCGACCGTGCGTAACATCATCAAAAGATTCAGAGAAACTGGAAAAATCTCTGTGCGTAAGGGACAAGGCCGTAGACCTTTACTGGATCCCTGTGATCTTCGGGCCCTCAGACGCCACTGCATCACTCACCAGCATGATTCTGTCATTGACAATACTAAATGGGCCCAAGAATACTTCAAGAAACCACTGTCTGCCGTGCCATCCACAGATGCCACCTAAATCTCTATCATGCAAAAAGGAAGCCATTGTTGAGCACGATCCAGAAGCGCCACCGTGTTCTGTGGGCCAAGGCTCATTAAAAATGGACTGTAGCAAAGTGGCAAAGTGTCCTGTGGTCAAACGAGTCCAAATTTCACATTCTTGTTGGAAATGGGCATCGTGTCCTCCAGGCTAAAGAGGAGAAAGACCATCCCTCCTGTTATCAGCGCAGGCCCAGTGCTAGAACAGGGAATTGGGGGGGCACAGACATGTCCCTTTATGACAATTAGGGTAGTCCTGGCTAGCTCTCAATCATTTTCCTTTATTGACGCGTTTTCCAATTATTGTAATTGGCAACTGAAGACGTGGTTTCTCTCCATATGCGATCTAACAGCGATGAAATCATGGGGTAAATTCAGTATAACTGAGAATTGGGGTGGACAATTATTTGTCCTGACCTGTTCTCAGTCATTTTCATGATTAACAAAAGGTAGTTTATTGATTTATTTATTTTTGCATTCATATATACTACTCAAAATTTGATAGGGATCATAGGAATTTTTTTGTGAAATGACATGCAAATTTGGTAACTGCCACTGATGAACAATATATTGGATAAATGACATGCAGTCAGACACAAAACACATTTGCAAGTGCATTTAATGACATTAAATGAGCGTGCAGCCTCACACTTTTGGCTTTCACAAACACTTCATGGTTTCACCTCTGACATGTAAAGTGAAAACAGACAGTGTTCATTTGATGTTTCATTACCACAGTTAATGTCAATAACGGGTATGGCCTCCCCTAGCTTGAATGATGGCTTGACAACGTCGGGTCATACTGTCAATCAGAACCCGGATGCTTGCAATTGGAATGTTGTTCCATTCTTCAACAAGGGCATTTCCGAGCTGTTCTAGAGTTGTGGGTTGTGCCCTACGACCGGAAATGGCGACCTGCAGCATGTTCCACACATGCTTGATAGGGTTTAGGTCCGGCGAACACGCGGGCCATTCCATGCGGACAATTGTCTCCTGCTCTAGGAATTGAGTCACCACCCTAGCACGATGGGGACGGGCGTTATCATCCATCAAGATGAAATCAGGGCCAACTGCACCAGCGTATGGTCTTACGTACACATTGAGGATCTCATCCCTGTACCGTACCCCTGTCATCGTCCCTCTCCCCATGACATGCAGGTCCGTTCTGCCGTTCCTGCTTATTCCTCCCCAGACCATGATTGATCCGCCACCATAACGGTCATGTTCGTTGATGTAGGCATCATTAAATCGCTCACGTTGTCTTCGCCACACCCGTTGCCTCCTGTCAGTAAAGTCCAAGCAATATCGGGACTCATCAGTAAAGAGAACTGGAGCCCAATCGTTGTGTGTCCATGTGACATGATCGTGAGCCCAATCCAAACGGTCACGCCTATGACGCACGGTCAGTGGGATTCGAACACATGGCCTTCTTGAGTTGAGGCCGGCAGTATGAAGACGATTCCGTATCGTCTGAGTGGATAACCTGACCCCCGAGACGTTACGAAGGTCATTTCGTAGGGTGGTGGCTGTCCAGAAAGGATGATGTCGTGCCTGAAGTGTGAGAAAGTGGTCTTGTCGTTGTGTAGTCGATCTCTGACGACCACCCCCATGACGGTGTGCTGCTGTACCAAACGTTTGATGCCGGTTCCACGCTCTGTTCACAACGATTTGGCTGACGTTAAGTGCATTAGCAACGTGACGTTGTGAGAAGCCAGAGTCAAGCATTCCGATGCATCTTCCCAATTGCTCTGAAGTCAATCGACGTCTAAGACGTTGAGGAGACATTGTTATTGCTAAATGTAACGCAAAAAATTTGGGAACTTCCAAATTTTCACCAACAAGCAACACACACGTCTGAGTTGAAATGGTGAAGTGTTAGTCAAAGCCAAAATGTGAGGCTGCACGCTCATTTAATGTCATGAAATGCACGTGCAAATGTGTTTTGTGTCTGACTGCATGTCATTTATCCAATATATTGTTCATCAGTGGCAGTTACCAAATTTGCATGTCATTTCACAAAAAAATTCCTATGATCCCTATCAAATTTTGAGTATATATATATATATATATATATATATATATATATATATATTCACTCATTCAGTGGCTTTGCTCAATTTGTTTACCCTTTCTACTGATGCACAATCCAAAATCAGTGGAGTAACTTATGAGGAAAATGAGTTGCAAAGCCCACCACAGAGGAGGTCATTACATTTTGTGCGCAGTTTTTTTAATGTCATGATAAGATACCTCTCACTGAAGGCTCCTATCTGTCAACATCCAGGCTCCCGGAGGTGAGAATCGCAGAAAATGGCCCATATGAATGTCATGTGGGAATCTACGACTGGGCAACCAGAGAAACAGTGGCACTCGCATCAGGCAGAATCTTTCCGGATGCGATGGGTGAGTTGTTGTCACTGCTAAAATGTTTGAGTGGTATGTTGTGAGGCCGTGTGGCCGTTCGCAGATGATTCTGGAGTAAAATGTAGGCCCAGAAATATAAGGCAGGGGAAAGAAAAGAAGTGTAACCCACCAGTAGCCGTTCCCTGTAGACTTTGGCAGAGACAGTGTGACGATGAGCTTTTTCCTTCAGTTCTCATCAGATTGGTCTCTCTATTACTGCAGTGATTTTATTTGCAGGAATGTCACAGAGAAAAGGAGCGGAAGGCCGGTCATTCGTGGTGCTGTAGCTGCGCAGCAGTGAGCTATTTTTACCACAGTGAGAAAATCTGCATCATCGATCTCTCCCTGTCTCTGACCTGTGTCTCTCACTGAACTGGGCAACATGACAAAATATATGCATCATGACAATTTGACCCAAAACCTCAAGATAAATTCTGTAAATTATTTTTGTCAACAAAAAAATATTTTCTTAACTCTTTGGGTGGTCAGGAGGGAATGAGCATGAATCAACAAGCATGCACAGCTTTTTAAACACAACTTTATATGAATTCCTTTTGTTTCTCTTCCAATCCAGCAACTTGTGTGTCTATTGTGATCGTATTATTATATTATTTATGCCTTGCATGTTTCCCCTCCCTCAGCTGAATCTTGTTATGTGGTTATTCTCTAGTAGCCATGTGACAGGTATTCCAGCTCTCCTGTGTGTTGCAAGTCGCTGGATTGTTAATTGCCATTTGTGCTCAGAACCAGTCGGTATTGCTGGTGAAAACACTTTGTCTTTATCAGGTGCAACTTGTGCTTTAATGACAGCTATTCCTGAAAACCCTTCTCTTTACTTTGATAATTCAAACAAGCTTCCAGTCCTAATCAGGGTCTAGGATTTGGATCGTGTTCAATTTAACCCAGCTCTAATAAACTCATCAGTTTAATAGCAACAAGCTCGCAAGCCTTAGCAGGGTCCAAGATCAGGACTGCATTCTTGTTAACTCTTCCGCGTATGTTCCTATGTCCAGTTTGTTAGGGATAAGCTCTCAATCCTACCATGTTCATCAGGATTGGAACAGAGTTCCCCTCAAGCTACTCTATCCTCCTGTGGGACAGTTTGGTGCTGGTGAAGTGTGCATTCCGTCTGGCTGCTATCCTGGAAGCCACTGTCCAGCGATTGGTGGCCTATTTTTGTCTACTACATCGGTACTGAGCTGTGCTATCCTTACCTGGGGTTCCATCCCTTACTCTTACTCTGGGGTTCCATCCCCTAATTACCATATGAGCTGTAAATAATATAATAAACTACCTGTTGGATTGTACTCTGCATCTGCACTTGATTCCTTGTCTGGACCTTAACAGATGTTCTTTGTATCATTGATCATGATGGCCCTTATATGCCTCATTTTTTATATTCATGGTCTTATCATATTCATTACAGTATAATGTAATAATGGTCCTTATATCCCTCATATTTTATTTTCATAGGCGTATCATTTTTATACATAGTGTAGTGTAATGAAGGCCCTAATATGAGACGCTTTATGTTCATGGTTGTATCATATTCATATACAGTATTGTGTAAAGTGGAATTTTTAAGCATGTTAACAGTGCACTGGTGCATGCTAAAAATGAAAGTATCAGCCACATTGTGAGCGTGTAAGCTGGACTTGAGGAGTATCTGTACTGACTCCTTCCTTTATTGGAGTATATGTGTTCTTTTCCTCAAAACAGAGTTAGATTATTATTTGGTGCTATGATACTGAGCCTATTTACAGTGCATATGCACTCACAGTGCCTGCCAGGGGGGTTACAGGGATAGATGCCAACCCATGCTCTTTAATAAGTAATGGGATCACTTGCTCAGCTCTTCTGAGTGCTTGTAAATGCAGTGCAGATTATTGTCTCTTTCCACTTAATGACGCAATTACCCCTGAACTACTGAAAATAGGACCTCTCCTCTCTGTTTTCACAGTTTGTAGTGATATTGTTTTTCCAGGGCTGCTGTCTGGGCATATCTGAGAAGAGATATCAGCTTGGCTGGCTCTGTACTTTAGTGTCAGTGAATGCTGCCAGATTGAGATAAGGCTCATAAGAGTAGGTGCTGAAGGAGAACAGAATGAATTTCGATGTTAACTGTCCGCACTCCCTCAGGCTGGGCTCCAAGCACCTGTAATTTCTCAAGATTTAGGTCACACTTTATTTTTAAAGGCCTCTTAATGCTGCAGAGGCTGTTGGAACCTGAAACAAAAGTTTGCCGCTGTGATGGAGTCCCGCGATTGGTGGCACGGTCTAACAGTGGACATTTGTCAGCGCTTGTTTCTGTCTGTGCTTGTAGATTTCCAGTGATTCTTCGGGAAGCACTTTTAGTTTTCCAGGCTCAACATATTGCAGAATCCTTAGCTAATCCAAATTTATACTTTAATCTGTCAAGATCTGTTTCTACAGGGCTTTATGTGCCAGCCACAAAGTTTTAATTGTCCTTCAAAATGGATATATATATATTTTTTTTTTTTTTTTTTTTTTTTCCCGTCACCACCCCCCCCTCTTGGGAGGTCAGCTTTATTTTTATTAACAATAAATTTGTACTAGCACAGTCTCTTCAGAGGGAGGGGGTATAACAAAGGAGAAAACAGGAGGGATTACACAAATGAATGCAACTAATTAAATATGATGAAGCAAAACCAAATAACAGGTAGATGTAACAATCTTAAAAAAAGTACACAAAAAAAAGAAAGAGGAAAAGAAAATAAATAAACAAATAACAGTTTTATGCAGTGATTTCACATTGCTGGTCAGGATAGTGTTCAACATTAGATAAAAGACAGCAAACAGAGGGACTGAAAACTGCTATACTCACATATATACACACACATATACTTAAATACACACCAACGTATATACACGTCCATGTAGTTTAATAAATATGCGTAGTGGAGCTCCATATTGCGGGGGTGCGGATTAATGTTTGTGGGGGGTTGTATGGCCGGAGACATCTGGTTTATTCCTTAAATGGTAGGTATGATACGTGGTGACTGTGTGGTTGAAGAAGAGCACTGTGTGTTATTTATATGGATTAGTCTGGACTGCTGAGGAGCTCTGTAAAATGAGCCCAATGACGGCCAAACTGGTCAGCTTGGTTTGCAGTTGATGCTCTAAGTTTTTCCATGTTAATGTAATCGGATAATAAATTGAGCCATTGAGATATTGTGATATTTTGTTTATTTTTCCAGTTTAGCAAAATGGTCTTTTTGGCCATTGCTAGGGCGATCCAAGTTGGGCGTATGCTGTCAGGTGGCAGTTCAACAGAAGATAATTCTCCCAACAGATATAGTGATGGGGAGACTGGAAGGCTGCAACCTAGGATGGAGGAAAGTTTGTAGATGACTGTTTTCCAAAATGTATAGATAGGTGGGCACAGCCATGTGGCATGAAAGTAGTCGTCAGTGATGTTGAGTGTGCAGTGGCTACAGATATCGCTTTCTGTGAAACCCATTTTTAACATTTTAAGTTGGGTGTAGTGGACTCGGTGAAGGGTTTTATAGTGAATAAGTTGTAATCTTGGATTTGAGGACATTGAGAAGGTATTGATACAGATTTGTTTCCAGTCAATGATATCGGTGGCAACAGCCAAATCTTTTTCCCAGTGCTGAGTCGGAATGGCAAGAGTGTTGTCAATTTTAGATAAAATCTTGTAAATTTTGGACAGGGTTTTTTTCTGATGTACTAATTCTTTGAGTTGTTCAGTTATCGGAGGGGGATTTAGAGTATTGCTGTGCAGATTGATTTTATTCTTCTTGAGACAGTGCTTGAGTTGTGAATATTGTAGAAAGCTGTTACCACCGATATCATATCTTTCTGTGAGGATTTCATGTGGTATGAGTGAGTTATTTTCAAATATGTGATCTAAATGAGTGATACCAAGTTTTTTCCATTTTGTTAAATACAATCGGTTTGTTTTTGGATTTGGAAGTCTGGATTATGCCATAATGGAGTGAGTTTGTTTGGTGTCATGGTTTGTCCAGTCATTTGAATGAGTTTCCACCAAGCTGTCAGAGTCACTGCAATATATGGGTTTTAAAGCAATTGTGTTTTTTAATAACTGTGAAAGATACGGCAAATCTGATATTGATAATTCTTGACAATCATATTCTTCAATGTCCATCCATGTGTGCTGTGATTGATTGTTTATTTGTTGTCATTTTATTACGTACTGTAGGTGGTTTGCAAGGTGGTATAGTCTAAAATTAGGTGCTGCTAGGCCCCCAGTGTCCTTAAGTTTTTGTAGTGTTGACAGTCTTATTCTCGGTTTTTTATTTTTCCAGTAGAATTTGGTGATGATAGAGTCAAGAGTGTTAAACCAATGTGTTGTGGTTTGGACGGGGTCATTGAAAAAAGATAATTTACTTTTGTAATACTGACATTTTTATGGCTGCTATTCTTCCTAATAGTGAAATGGGTAAGTTATTCCAACGGATGAGGTCTTCTTCAATTTCTTTTAATAATGGAGTGAAGTTGAGGGAGAAGAGTTCTGACAGCCTGGTGGAAACGTAAATACCAAGGTATCGGATATTGCCAGTTGTCATAGAAAAGGGTAGTGTTTTCATTGCAGCCTTCCAGTGCTCCCCACAAAGTGACAAGATTGTTGATTTAGGCCAGTTTATGGTATAATCTGATATTTTTGAGAAATTGTTGATAGTTGTGGAGACTTCAATGAGAGATTGTGTTGGTTTTGTTAAGTATAAAAGTACATCATCTGCGTATAAGCTAATTTTATGGTGGACCTGTTTTGTTTTTATTCCTATGATATTGTTGTTCTGACGGATAGATGCTGCAAGAGGCTCTAAGAAAATAGCAAAAAGTAATGGAGAGAGTGGACATCCTTGTCTTGTGCCACGCTGAAGTGTGAAACGTTGGGACATGTAATTATTGGTGATGACGGCTGCTGAAGGTGAGTTATAGAGTGTTTTAATCCAGTGAATAAATGACGTTCCAAAGCCAAATTTCTCAAGAGTGTAGTGGAGATATGTCCAGTTAACCTTATCAAAAGCTTTCTCGGCGTCCAGTGATGTAATGATGGTGTTTATATTGTTTCTTTGAGAAATATCAATCAAATTAAATAAACGGCGCATGTTTGAAGATGAATGCCTGCCTTTTATGAAACCTGTTTGATCTGGATGGATTATGTTAGATATTACTGATTCTAGTCTGTGTGAAAGTGCTTTGCTTATTATTTTAATGTCGCAGTTGATGAGGCTTATTGGTCTGTAACTGGTTGTGAGAGTTGGGTCCTTGTTAGGTTTGAGCAGAACTGAGATAAGAGCTGTATTCATATGTGGTGGCATTTTTCCTGATTGTTTAAGTTCTGTGACCATTCTAAAAAACAGAGGGGATATGATGTGCCAAAAATGTTTATAAAATTCAATGGGGTAACCGTCTGAGCCAGGTGATTTATTGTTTGGCATAGAGAAAATAGCTTTCCTGAGTTCATCCGGAGTTATGGGTTGATCTAACGTATTTTTTTGTTCTATTGATAGTTTTGGCAATTCAATGTTGTTTAAAAAAGAGTAGATGTTATCAGTGTCGCATTTATTATTAGAGTGATAGAGATCCTTATAATAGTCATGAAAGATCCGGTTAATTTCATTTGGGTTGTGACTGAGGTTTCCGTGCTGGTCTTTTACTGCAGTTATCAGTGTTTTTTCTTTATTCCTTTTGAGCTGGTTGGCTAAGTATTTTCCTGATTTATCATTATATTCAAAAAAATTTAGTCTCGCTCTCTGCATAAGAAATTGTGTTTTTTGATGTATTATTTTTTCAAGTTGAATTTTTATTTTCTGTATTTCCTTTTGTGTTTCTTCAGTAAGGGAGTCTGCAAGTTTGAGATGCAGGTGTTTCAGTTTGAGTTCAAGTTCTTGTTGTTTTTGTTGTTCTTTCTTTTTCTTGTGGGTTGAATATGAGATTATGTTTCCTCTAAGTACTACTTTTGCTGTTTCCCAAAGTAATGATGGTGATATGTCCGGGGAGTCATTTAAATCCATGAAGGATGTCCACTCTCTGCAAAAAAATGTATTAAAGTCTTGGTCCATTAGGAGAGAGTTGTTGAACCGCCACCTGTAGGGAGGGGTTGGGTCTGTGTCAAGCATATAGTCAAAGCTAATTGGACCATGGTCTGATATAATTATGGGGTGGATTTCTGGGTTGTTTATTTGTGAAATAATAGAATTGCTGACCAGGAAATAGTCTATTCTTGAGAAGCTTTTATATGGGGGATGAGTAGTAGGTGTATTCTCTGTTCGATGGGTTCCTGGATCGCCAACAATCGCCAAGACCTAACTCCTTCATGTAATGTTTTATTGTTCCACTAGAGTGCCATGGTCAGTAGTTGCTTGAGGTATTTAATCTGTCTAAATTCGGGTTGAGTACAGTGTTAAAGTCTCCTCCTATTATGATTATCGAGTCTGAGAAGTCCATGATATGTTTGAAAACTGAGTGAAAAAAAATCCGGTGATCGTCATTGGGCCCATAGATATTAGCTATTGTTATTTTGATGTTCCTGATGAGTCCATTAATGATGACAAAGCGGCCGTCGGGGTCTACTATTGTGTTTATGTTTTGGTATGGAATATTTTTATGCATCAGAATAGCTACTCCTCTTTTTTTGGAATTAAATGATGAAGAAAATACTTGGTTTATCCATTTTGTTTTGAGTTTTTGATGTTCATTTGCGGAAAAGATGTGTTTCTTGAAGGAGACAAACGTCGGGTTCAATTTAGTGATCTGATTTAGAATTTTTGTTCGTTTTGCTGGTGAGCCGATTCCCCGTATATTCCAACTAATGAATTTGTGTACTGGCATTAAGGTTTGTTTCTATGGTTGTGTCATTTTGGGTAAACCTCCACTGCATAGGCAAGACAGTAATTAGTTTAAGATGTGTTAAATTAATCATTTTCCCTGCTACTATCAAGTAATAGGAGCAATGCAATATTTGAAAAACAAAATCAAGACAAAAACAAAGTAAAAAAACAAAAACAAACAACAAAGAGGTAAGGATGGGGTAAACGTCTGCAGCAACAAACAGGTATATCAACACAATGTAAATGCACAAACATATGGAGATGTGTAAGGGAAGAAAAAGCAAAGAGGAATAGGAAGGTGATGGGGTGCATGTGTGCAAGTATGTGCATGTGGGAGGGTACAGAAAGAAGGGGGAAAGGAGGGGAAGAGGAAGCACAAGGGTTTTGAAGCTGAACATGTTCAGGAGAGCCAAGAGCTGAGCAATGTTTACTGTCCGCATGGTGAGGTATAAATACATATTTCGTTAAAATTGATCCATTCTATATTATTCATATTATTCTTCTTATTATTATTATCATCGTTATTATTATTATTACCATTACTATCATTATCGTCATCATCATCACAATTATTATGAAAGACCGTAATCTTTCAGAAGAGCCAGGGTGTGGTGGTAGAGTTTCGGAATAATTGTCCGTCAATGTAGAGTTTGTCAACCACCAGAGACGCTCGTTTTCCGTTCTGCCTGTTTTGTTTGAGTATCGGATACAGTTCTTTTCTCCATTCGTTGATTTCTCGGGGAAACTGATCATTCATACCATATGTGGTTCCTTTCAACTCTCGTCCTTTGCTTTTGACTAATTCTTTCTGTTGGAAATGTTCGAATTTTGCAATTATGGGGCGAGGTTTATTTTCTTTGCGGGGTCCAAGTCGGTGTACGCGATGGAACGTGATTCTGTTTACCGTTTCGGCCGGGAGTTTTAGAGCGGTGCGCATGAAATTTTGAATGACTGTCTCGGGACTTTCTATGTTGTTTTCTGGTATGCCGGAGAAGATGAGATTATCGCGCATACTTCTGGTTATATATATATATATACATACACGTATTTTGGCTATTTTGGCTTTTGTCCCAGTGTGAATGTAGTGGTGCTCTCTTTTACATTTGGAGGCGCATATTGGCGGTCTTCATGAATGTGTGGTACTGCTCAAAAGGCAGCCAACTATGAAATCTCATGTGGTTTCCCCTGCATGAATGGGGGTTGATACCCAACTGTGGTGACTTATCTATCTGTTAGTTTCTCTATCCCAAAATACACTAAAGAAGCAGCTTCCGCTATGCTTGATGTAAGGAAAGTGTAACAAAAAAGAAAAGTTTTCTTTAATTGTTGTTTATGTCAGATGTTGTAGCTCCACCCTCGCAGAAACAGCTGCACTCCTGTGGTGTTCATACTTCATGCAGTACTGTCACTGGAGCATACAGTAAAAATAAATAAATAAATAAAATAATGAAAATAAATATCCAGTTAATGACTGTGCTCCTGGTGAAAACAGCTCATTAATGGGAGAGCTGTTAATCAGGTAAAAGAGCTATGGGCAGATTTTTTGATTTTTTCAAGCTTAAAAATGACCTTAAATGCTCAAATTACAGTTGATTACATCAGTGCTGTACACAAGGGGATGTCAAGCATTGAACTTTCAATTGGATGGGCTATGGTAGCAGAACACTGTGCTGAGGTCCTGTCTTCTACATTAAAGAAAAACATTAACACATTAATGAAGGCCACAGTGGCCATGTTGTGATTTCCAAAATTTGATCATCGGAGATTTCAAAAAAATAACGAGGACAAATGAAATCTTCATTGTGACATGTCAAGTATGGATCGGGTTTTCTAGCTGACATCCCACCTCCGGGCTCAGATTTCCTCTCTGCATTTTCCATCCAGCTCACTTGATTACTGATCCTCAGCACCTGTGAGCCCTGGACTTCCCTATTTAAGCAATCTTTTTCCCCTCAGTCTTGCACTGTATTTTAAAACGTAGGGTTGTTCACATCAAAATGAACATAAAGAGAGCCAAGCCCACTGGAGCCTGATTGAAGGGCATTTCAATCCAAAGTGTGTAAAACTTATCCCTTGAAAGGACCCCATAAAACGGTCATTTCTGAAGTGAACAAGCGATGGTCACTTTGCCCCCATAATGCCGTGCGACGATCTGAGCCTACTGACATGTGTCACTCAACAACATTAAAGAAAATAACAACAATGCACAGAAAACTAAAGAACCTAGCTAGATTGCTTTCTAATGTCAACTGGCTAACACTAGCTATATACAGACATTTTTATTTCCTTACCCGAGGCAATTTGTTGCATTTTGAAAGCTAAGCGGTTGGTTATAAAGCTATTGCAAAACTAATATATGGCCACTGAAAGCAGTGCTCCCTTGGATGGGCTGCCTTTGATTTCTCTTGCTTTAACAGAATGCGCCAGCCCCAGAATATGTTGCGGGGCATTCCAAACGATTGTTACTAGGAATCCCTACTCCCTGCTGCCTTTCGGAGTTTTCACTGCGAAGGGAAGAGACTTCTCAGGGTGTAGGGCAGTGGTCTTCAACGTCATTCCTGGGGGCCCACTGTGTATGCTGGTTTTTGTTCCAACCACAATTGTAATCACAGGATTTTAACAAGCTTTTAATTTGTCTTAAGTGCATTTAATGTTTAGAGCAGTTATTTGCCCTCTTAACTCACAAGTTAACAGAAATATCTATGCTTGCCATCAAGAATAAAAAAAATACCATACCCACATTATGATGTATTGGAACAGTATAAAATGAGAGAAAACAATGTAACCAATAAAATTAAAGATGTACTTGGCTCCTAATTGGTGAAAACTAATTAGCACATCATGACAAATTTATTCAACAAGCAAATGGTAGAGTCAAAACTAGTTTTGTGTTATGTTAATCTAATCAAGTTCACCTGAAGTTTTTTGAAAGAACTTGAAAGAGTTTTGTCCAGCAGCCTAATTTGGGGTTGACGGATTTCCTCAGTGTCTAATTTGACCTGTTTGAAATGTTATATTGAAATTTCTTGCAGGATAGAAATAAACACTATCTTCTAGGATATTTTGTTCTTCATAGCATGTATGGATGTTTCTATGTAACATTTGGCTAAAGAGAGTAATTAACAACTTTAAACACCTAATTAAGACATTAACAGCTTGTTAAAATCCTGCGGTTACAATTGTGATTGGAACAAAAACCAGCATACACCGTGGGTCCCAAGGAACGACGTTGAAGACCACTGGTGTAGAGTGAAAGGATTAGCCCTATGGAATGAAATACAGCCATGGTCTTGCTTTGTTCAGCAGACCTTTATCTAACTGTGTATCCCTACGTCCTAATTCTGTATTATGATTATTCCTTTGTCTGTTCCCTTGTCTTTCCAGCCCTTGTTCCTGACCTGTATCTTCTGTGTTAAGCTTTCTAATATTTATCCTTCGTATATTTATCCTTAGTTGTGTTATTGTGTCTCGTCATGTTAATTAAACATTCAGATGTATTCCCTCATCAGCCATGTTCACTGTTCCTAAGTCCACCCTGACAGTCTGTTGGTGATGGTTTCATTGTGGATATCTTGTTAAGTGTTGCTGTGTTTCTCAGCTTGGTGTAGGTTCATTTCAGGCCCAACTGAAAGAAATTAACTTGAATGGGCTCTTCTTTTAATACTCCCACTGGACCACTGACACAGAACAACTTAGCTGCATCTATTCACCATTAACCAAAGAATCTGCAATAATAACTCACCATTATTATTAATAATGCCATAGTGGAGGGAATGCTTTCTGGTCTTAAATTAAGTGCCTAAATACCAACTCATTGCTTTATTCTGCATTCATTATATTCATTACAGTTTGCCTATCAAGAAAGAAGTTTTTATTTTCCTCACAATATTTGGAGTATTTATTTCACACAACTGATATTGTATTACTCAGGTTTTAATGTACTGTTTTCTCTTCCCTTGATCTATTCTCCCTTTGAAGGACATCAACCTGTGCTTTTGTCTCTTCTGAATCTCTAGTCTTTCCTCGCCCAAGTTTGGAGTTTTGCCTGCTTGGATGTAATTTATATTTTAATTGCATGTTTAATATTATCTGTGTGTTTGTTTTTATGTCATGCTTTATTATAATAAGGTACTTCGTATTTTTTTGAATGTATGAGGAGTATTATATAGCTTACTTGTAATAGGTGGTTTGATGTGAATTGTACAGCTCTGTCAAATGGCCACTTACTGCAGGGTACTGGTTTTTCTTTGTCTTTCTCCCTCTTCTTTTTGGTTTAGGAATTTCAATTATTAAGTTTGTCTAATCACTTGATTAATTACGCAAATTCCACATAACCCTCTGGGGTTATAGCGTGTAGCCAGCCATAGTGCTGTCAGTCAAAGGCAATTTCTAAAAGATGTTCATCACAAATGACCTCAAAACAATGCTTAATCAGTTTAAATGAGCAAATGATTAGAGCAATTACGAAGGCAGAGAGCCTCATGGGTAATGAAATTCAATATAATCCTTTGGCCCTTGAGGGCTGTAGTTTTTGTGCTTTCGGGATATCTTTTCACAGTGCATGATTTCTTTCACCTTTTATCATCAGGTTAGTTTAACCCTGCTAAGCCTGAACCACGAAATAACATCCAGAAAATTCCAAATAATGGAGACTGAAGTATTTATTGACCATTAAACTAATTGTAAAAAAAAAAAAAATTTGAAAAAATAATTTACTGATATGAAATTCATTTTGTATATTTGATGTTTTCATACAGTGAGGACAAGTTTCAAAAACTGGTTTCACTGCAAAGAAATGGCTACCTTGGGAACCACAGTAACATCACACATGAATAAAATGGGGCATTGAACCCACAAGTGTCTCGGGACACTCGGGGAACACGACAGTGACAGGACCGGAAGTAGTGCACAGACCAGGCTGTTTTATATAGCAATGAGAGTACCAAAATATAGTGGGATAATAAGACAGAATATTCCGATGATAACAATAATGCTCAGAAGACGCCACTATGAACAAATATCTATACAAACACAGCCAAACTCAAGAAACAAAAAGAAATTACAAAGGTTACCAAAACCTTACAACATTACTCAAAACCCAGAAATAAGAACCAAAAGAATGCAAAACTGTAAAGTATCAAGAAACATGAATTAGCTGATATAAGTGCAAACTATAAGTGCGAGGGAAACAAACGGACCAGAAATCGCTGGAGCTAGGAACCAGTGCTTCTCTGGATGACACCCGGCCCCATCTGAATAAGACTTGGAGTTAAAATAGGCTTACAGACAGGCGCCGTCAATTTATTCAAACGAGGAAGTGGAGAGTCATTTGATAACAGGGGCGTGGTCGCCGGGCTGCCAGGCACAAATGTGACAAGAGTCTCAGTTTTCCAGTCATACCCAATTTATGAAATTCCAAGATGGTTTAGGGACCCCAGTATGCAGAAACATTCAGGAACAATAGGCAAAAATAACACATTGATACTGCATACAAAAAAATGAATTTATTTTTGCTCAGAACTGCGTGGAATGATTATGAAAAGAGCCTGTCTGTGAGGGGGAGACTCATAAGTATAGTGAACCCATTTTCATCTAGATATCTTGAGGTCAGAGATCAAAGGACCCCTGTGATAATGGACATGACAGTTTTTCCTTCATCAAAATTTAGCCTAAGTTTGGAGCATTACTTGGCCCCCTATCTGACAAGCTAGCATGACGTGTGTTGCCAATGGATGCCACAGGTCTTTTTGTTTCACAGGATGCCACTACTTTGCGCAGGCTTAAAAAAATGAGCCTCGTAAATATAGTAATTTGGGTGGAGATCTCCAACGCTCCAGTGGATCTCTTGGGGTTAAATACCTGTAATATCACATTTGATACATCCATTATCAACTCAATTTCTCTGTAAAATTAGCAACAAATCTTTTCTTTTTCTAAATAGTTTCAATCCAATAAATGTTCATATTGAAGTACAAACCCAAAACTAGTGAAGTTGGCACGTTATGTAAATCGTAGATAAAAACAGAATACAATGATTTGCAAATCCTTTTCAACTTATATTCAATTGAATACACTGCAAAGACAAGATGTTTAATGTTCAAACTGAGAAACTTTATTTTTTTTTTGCAAATAATCATTAACTTAGAATTTAAAGGCAGCAACACATTGCAAAAAAGTTGGCACAGGGGCCTTTTTACCACTGTGTTACATCACCTTTCCTTTTAACGACACTCAGTAAACGTTTGGGAACTGAGGAGACCAATTTTGAAGCTTTTCAGGTGGAACTCTTTCCCATTCTTGATTGATGTACAGCTTAAGTTGTTCAACAGTCCGGGGTCTCCGTTGTCGTATTTTTACGCTTCATAATGCGCCACACATTTTCAATGGGAGACAGGTCTGGACTACAGGCAGGCCAGTCTAGTACCCGCACTCTTTTTACTACGGAGCCATGCTGTTGTAACACATGCAGAATGTGGCTTGGCATTGTCTTGCTGAAATAAGCACGGGCGTCCATGAAAAAGACGTTGCTTGGATGGCAACATATGTTGCTCCAAAACCTGTATGTACCTTTCAGCATTAATGGTGCCTTCACATATGTGTAAGTTGCCCATGCCTTGGGCACTAATACACCCCCATACCATCACAGATGCTGGCTTTTGAACTTTGCGCCTATAACAGTCCGGATGGTTCTTTTTCCTCTTTGGTCCGGAGGACACGACGTCCACAGTTTCCAAAAACAATTTGAAATGTGGACTCGTCAGACCACAGAACACTTTTCCACTTTGCATCAGTCCATCTTAGATGAGCTTGGGCCCAGCGGCCGGGCGCATGCGTTCTGGGTGCTGTTGATAAATGGCTTTAAGCTTTGCATTGTAGAGTTTTAACTTGCACTTGCAGATGTAGCGACGAACTGTAGTTACTGACAGTGGTTTTCTGAAGTGTTCCTGAGCCCATGTGGTGATGTCCTTTACACACTGATGTCGGTTTTGATGCAGTACCGCCTGAGGGATCGAAGGTCACGGGCATTCAATGTTGGTTTTCGGCCTTGTCGCTCCGCGTGCAGTGATTTCTCCAGATTCTCTGAACCTTTTGACGATATTACGGACCGTAGATGATGAAAACCCTAAATTTCTTGCAATAGCTCGTTGAGGAATGTTGTTTTTAAACTGTTCGACAATCAGCTCACGCATTTGTTCACTAAGTGGTGACCCTCGCCCCATCCTTGTTTGTGAATGACTGAGCATTTCAGGGAAGCTGCTTTTATACCCAATCATGGCACCCACCTGTTCCCAATTAGCCCGTTCACCTGTGGGATGTTCCAAATAAGTGTTTGATGAGCATTCCTCAACTCTCTCAGTCTTTTTTGCCACTTGTGCCAGCTTTTTTGAACATGTTGCAGGCATCAAATTCCAAATGAGCTAATATTTGCAAAAAATTACAAAGTTTACCTGTTCGAACATTAAGTAACTTGTCTTTGCAGTGTATTCAATTGAATATAGGTTAAAAAGGATTTGCAAATCATTGTATTCTGTTTTTATTTACGATTTACACAACGTGCCAACTTCACTGGTTTTGGGTTTGTATTAGTAATGATGTGAAAGTTCTTCTTCCCGTAACTTTGTAAAAATGAGCGAAGATTTCTGTGAAAAAAACCTGCAGGTTGGTGAATGGCCATTTTTGATTTTGTATTCCAGTGACTTCTAATGCCTGCAGTGCATGGATAGTCTACCAGGGGGCAGATGACATGCATCAGATTGCAAACAACAAGTTTTTGGGGAAAGTATTGATCATGTAGATTACACAGAGGTCACAGAAGATTGGTATCAAATATGATACAAATGGCGTAACAGGGTTAATGTGGGAGAAGTTCATGGGAAAGTTATACATAAATACAACCCCAATTCTGAAATAGTTGGGACAAAGTGTAAATTGTGAATAAAATCAAAACGCAATGACTTTCAAATCACAACAGCGAGTATTTTATTCACAATAAAACAGAGATAACATAGCAAATGTTGAAACGGAGAAATTTTTCAATTTTATCCACAAAATGAGCTCAGTACAAATTTGATGGCTGCTACAGGTCTCAAAAAAGTAGGGACAGGGGCCTGTTTACCATGGTGTAGCATCCCCTCTTCTTTTTAACACAGAGTGGAGGCCTCTGGGCATTGAGGAGACAAGTTTCTTGAGTTTAGCCATTGGAATGTGATCCCACTCTTGTCTAATACAGGCTTCCAGCTGCTGGAGAATTTTGGGTCTCCTTTGACAGACTTTTTGTTTAATTATGTACCAAATGTTCTCAATCTGTGAAAGACCAGGACTGCAGGCAGGCCAGTTCAGCACATGGACTCTTCTACTACGAAGCCATGCTGTTGTAATAGCTGCAGTATGTGGTTTTGCATTGTCCTGCTGAAATACACAAGGCCTTCCCTGGAATAGATGACGTCTGGAGGGGAGCATATGTTGCTCTAAAACCTTTATATACCTTTCAGCATTCATGGTGCTTTTTAAAACATGCAAGTGTCCCACACCATATGCACTAATGCATCCCCATACCATCAGAGATGCTGGCTTTTGAACTGAACACTGATAACAGGAGGGGTGGTCTTTCTTCTCTTTAGCCCGGAGGACACGACGCCCATGATTTCCAACAAGAATGTCAAATTTGGACACGTCTGACCACAGGACACTTTGCCACTTTGCTACAGTCCATTTTAAATGGGCCTTGGCCCACAGAACACGGTGGCGCTTCTGGATCATGTTCAACAATGGCTTCCTTTTTGCATGATAGAGTTTTAGGCGCATCTGTGGATGGCACGGCAGACTGTGTTTACAGACAGTGGTTTCTTGAAGTATTCCTGAGCCCATTTAGTAATGTCAATGACCGAATCATGCCAGTGATTGATGCAGTGGCGTCTGAGGGCCCGAAGATCACGGGCATCCAGGTCTTCTGCCTTGTCCCTTACGCACAGAGATTTTTCCAGTTTCTTTAAATCTTTTGATGATGTTATGCACTGTCGATGATGAGACCTTCAAAGCCTTTGCAGTTTGACGTCGAGGAACATTGTTTTTAAAGTGTTCAACAATTTTTTTACGCAAGCCTTCACAGGTTTGAGAGCCTCTGGCCATCTTCACTTCTGAGAGACTCAGCCTCTCTTAGACATCCCTTTTATAGCCAATCATGTTACAAACCTGATGCCAGTTAACTTAATTACTTCCTAAATGTTCTTTCAGCTGATTCTCATATATATTAATTGCTTTTTCAGCCCTTTTTTTTGCCAGTGTCCCAACTTTTTTGAGACCTGTTGCAGCCAGAAAATTTGAAATGAGCTCATTTTGTGGATAAAAATGTAAAATGTCTCAGTTTCAACTTTTGAAATGTTATCTATGTTCTATTGTAAATAACAGATTAGCTCATGTGATCTGAAAGTCATCGCATTATGCTTTTATTTACAGCTTACACTTCGTCCCAACTATTTCGGAATTGGGGTTGTAATTTGATTTACTCTAATTTTATATTGTGATGATATGCTAAACTTTGTTGTATTGACTCATTTTCAAATTTTTTTTTTTTTTTAATTTTGTGCGACATCATTTGTAATTTTGCTTTCCATGTCGCAAAAAAAAAAAAAAAATCACAGGATCGCCATAAGCAATTCACTGGGAGGTCCTCTGTGAATAATGACTACTCTTTCTAACAAATATGGCAAACAAGCTCTGTGATCATCATAGCAATGGTAAATTGAGAATAAAAAACTTCTAGCCAGCTAGCCAAAAGTAAAAAATATACAATTATACTCACTCATAAAATGAAGAAAACCCTTTCATCATTGAATTCCTCCTCCAGAGACATAGATCTATCTGGTAGAAAGAACCCTCAAGTCCTGTTTCTTTCAGAATAATTCCCATTGACCATGTCTGAACCTCCTTTAAATCCTTAAAATGTAACTGAGCACCTCAGGCTGGTTTTGGAAGTCTTTTTTTCCATGCAATTGCGTCATTTTCAGCTGCGCAATGTTGAGAGAATATCACCTAAGTTGATGTTACGCAAATGGTTAAATTTCTGATGGTCCAATCAATGTCTTTCAGTTACTGTGGAAAGTTTATACACTCTGGAATTAGATAAGAAATGTGTCCGGGGAAGTTTCATAGGGGCGTGAACTATAACTGTGCTTTATGCTGATAAGCCTGAGAAAGCATTAGAATGACTGGCTATCAGTGAGAATTTGTAGGTGGATATAAGTGAGCGCTGAATTTGTCAACAGGGGAATCCACGGTAGGGAATTATGCGTTTTTAATGTATGATGACTATAATTGATGGTAGAGTGTCATAGTATCAATACCAAGTCAAATTTTTTGCTTCAGAAAACAGATTTTTCTGAACTACTTAATTGGGATACCATTGGCTCACTATAGCTGAAGTGGTTGTTACAAAGGATAACATTTTGTTCTGTCGCAAGAGATCTTTTTTTTTTACTGCTGGATAGATACTATGCGCAAGTATATTGAGCAGTTTGCACATCAAGCTTCGCTAAGGAGTTCAATTCATACAACTCCTGGGAAACAGGGATGGGACTTAACTTGTCCATATTCTAAACCGTGTTCGAGCTCAGTTTGCTAGTGAAAATTCAATAACTGATCGAGGTAACTGATAGAATAGTGTAACTGCATCCATAAATAGAGCAGCTCCATGTCCACTGGCGTCTACATCTGCACAGAGGGCTTAAGAATGACTGTGTTCAGTAAAATTATATCCCTGCAGTAACTACTGTTTCCTATGAGACAAGAGTGGTACAGTGGGCTGAAACATCAGTGTATTGCACGCATACACACACCCACACACACGCACACACACACACACACACACACACACGCACCCACGCACGCAGACACACACACACACACACACACACACACAAGCACCCACGCACACACGAATGCACAAACATTTTCTTTTTGTTTCTGGGGCTTTCTGGGCTTTTCTGTGTGGAATTTGCATGTTCTGTCTGTGTGTGTGTGTGTGTGTGTGCGTGTCTGCTCTGTGTTGCATCGAAGAATTGTCCTCTCACTCATTGAATGCTGGGATAGGCTCTCGACCCTCCATTACCCTGATCTGGAAAGGTATGGGATAGATAATAGATAGATAGATAGATGGATGCTTAAAATGGATGCTTAAAATGCCTTGAAAAGGCTGGCGGTTGGTGTGGCAGCTTGCAGAGTGGAATAGGAGCATTTTGTTGCATTAGTGTCCAAGCAAAGAAATGACAGCATTTTTTTTTCTGTCTTTCCTGCTGTTATGTCAGTATGCTCTCCACAGCATGTACAAGGTCTGAGGAAACAGCTGTAAGACTTCGGTTGTGGGCGGCAATTGAAATGACACTTTTCTCCACACCTCATGCCTGTGTACCAAAAATTCACGCTCAAAGACAGGCGTATCTCTCACCTCTGTTGTATAAAGATCGAGGGAGATGAGTGACTACAATTTTTTTCAAGAAAAACATTTTTTGTGATCCAAAATCTGCCTTATCCGTTCGATCCTACTCTGAGTGTTTTCTGTTCCCATAAATGAAAATCAGGTTGAAAGGAGAGAGATTTAATTTGACTTCCCATTCTCAAATGATATGATGTAGGCCTCGCATTGTGGCAGTGGAATCATCAAGACAACTGCAGTAATGGCTAGTTGCCAGCTGTGCTTCATCATAAACAAACAAGCAAGCGGTTTATTTTCTGCTGTTTAACCCACTGTGTCTTTAATTGCCAACAATTTTTTTTTTTTTGGTCTATCTGAAATCGTGCCCCACTGCCCCACCCCCAAATAGATTTTGAAAAAGAACAGAGAATGAAACAAACTTGCATCTTTTAAAATCAACCTGGGATTTCAGACCAACATTTTGTCAGCACTTCAGCTGTTCACTTCTGCTCTGACGCTTCCATTACTCGCGGCTCATTTGGAAATAAAACAAAACGGCGGCCCTTTCCTTTCTGCTCAGTGCTGTCAATACTAACCTGTCTGCATTTACCTCAGCTGAAGAATTGAATTGCCAACTGAATTACTGCAGCATATTTTTGTTGTGATTGGTGGGTTATTTTTCCCCGAGTCGCTGCATTGCAAATGCAAGTTTCAAATAATGAGAATCTTGCTATGACATCAAGCATGCTGGGGTTTATAAACCAAAGAAGTTTGTACTCTCCCTCCCAATCAATTAGTCATTCAGCAAAAAGTGTCATCTGTGGGGGAATTTGAATGAGACATTCAAACGGTCATAAACGTTCCCTGGATAAAGCCTATTCTTTCCTCCATCCATTTAAAAATTCAACGGTTTAAATAGGCTTGGAATAGGCTTTAATAGGCTTGGTATATCTTGGGTAATTGTGGATGCAATAATTGACTAATTAAATAAGACATCTGCTTTGTTCACTGTACAAGGACTAACAGAGCACAATGCATGCTGTGGTTTTCTATACGTTTCCTGAACAGGACTGAAGTTATAGACATTTCCTTGTAGATGCAACTGAGGCCATGAAAAGCCGCTGGTGTTAGGGGTTTTGATTATTACCCAGATCAATATAAATGAAGCCATAATGATTGTTCGGTTTGGATCCCTTGAGTGAAGCTGGTTTAATGGGTTCCTGATTAGCATATCTCGTGCTATCCCCGACCATCCCTGTTTCTCTACGCTGTTTCAAAGTGGTCTTGGGTGATTGTTGTGATCTCACATAACCCCAACTATAGACAAATTGGAAAAAGAAAAACCTTTTTTCATCTTTTTTTCTATACTCACCCTGTGTGCCAAAGATCTCAAACTGAGTGTGAGGCTGAGTGTGGGGTTAAATTGAAGAAATTGGTTATTCCCCCAACCATTGGGTAAATAGTGAGTGTGTCCTGTGTTTTTCTCCCAAGTACTCTCAATAAAATGCTTAAATATTTTGTGAGCAACCTCTTTCAACGAAACCTCTGAACTCTGTCATTTTTCTCTGCTCTGATCAGCGACAGTGTGGGAAAATGGCTGCGCTTCAAAAGGACCCAGGATTTCACTACTTTACTGAATTCAGAGTGATGCTTTCACAATATTTTAAAAAAGAACAATATCCTTTTTGTGATGGGTAATTGCAGAACTATGGAAAATCCTACTAAAAGGAGTAGTTTGAAATCTTCACCGTATCAGGAACGGTTGGGGTAAAAACAGTTCTCGTGCGCCCTATTCTCCCAACGGTTGGGCTAGTAGCCTCTTTCTAATTTTAATCTTCCTTTGAAATTGCTTCATTTAGTGGACAGAAAGATTTTGGGGATCCCTCATTATTCAGCCCAGTGCATTTGCAAAAAAATCAGTAGAAACACAGGAAAACCAGCAGTACTGAACAGTGTATTAGCACTCGCTTTATTATGTCCAGTTCTGGTTTTTCTGCCTGTCTTTTCCATTTGAGTTTGTGATGTGAAGGAACACAACATTTCCCATGATGCTTTACGTGTTCCAGTATCCAATGGGTTGACGCCTACATAACACAAAGGAAGTCCACTGTTGTGACGTTACAGAGCAGGGTTCTTGTTATCTGTTCGCCTGCAGAATAAAGCTACAACATTAAAGCTGCAGTTGGTCAGTCTTATAAAAGTAACTTTTTGTCATTTTTGCTAAAACTGTCACTGTGTACAGACAGTATTACATAAAACTAGTACTCTGTAATGAAAAAAGGCTCCTTTAAACCCACCTACTGCTCCTACTGCAATTTAGCAGAATCGTTCGGACCGACCAAAAAGAACCAATCAGAGCCACAGCTGGTACTAACCCCAGCTCTAACCGGCATCAATTCATTTTCGCTCTGCAAATAAGCGAGTGAACGTCGCCTACCAGCACAGTCGCTGTTCGAATAGCCAGCGTCTTGTAATTGTTACAGTACTCAGTTGTGCATGTGATGTTACTGTGATGTTGCAGTCGAGCTAACGTTAGCTTGTTTCCGATGCTAGGGCTAACGTTACTGGCGTTGTTTTATTAGAAAGTAGCCGAAAATATCTTTATGAAGTGACCTGGCAGTCTTATCGGTTGTGTTGTCCTCATAAATATGTGTAACGTTTCTGTGCTCTCACAGCTAAATGCTGTCATGCATGGTTTTCTGGCCATTCAGCAGGATTCACGATAGTTTCTGTACTCAAAAAAATGGGTAACTTACTGAAAAAAGCATGTGCTGGGTTTTTACTGAATATATTATAACAGTGCGAACACGCACGATAATTTAGTTGCTACCAGTCTCAGTCAGGATATCGGGCTGGAGAAAACCCGTGGAAATCCTGTCCCGCTAGCCTAGCCACCAACTTGTACAGCACACACTCTCATCTTCAACGGCTGTTACCATGACAGCACCGAATACGGTACAGAACGCGTTTAATTGATATTTTCGCAATCTCATTGAGCAACAGTGATAACCATTTTGTCAGGCCTGGACTTACCTCTACCCCGCCCCGAGTTGTGCACATTCGTTGCCCGGGAGGCTCCGCTCGTCTTAGCTGTTGCCGGTGACGTGTTGCTCGGTGGTCGTAATATTCTGGCCGCCGGAGAACCACACTCGACAACCGAAGTTCCGCGACGCAGTCGGTCCGACTGTATGCCCCGTCTTCTTATCGTTTACATCGTATTTCTCCTTTTTTACCATAAACAACAATGCAGTTCACGTCAACAGCTCACGCTACTCTCTCTTCTTTTTCACAAGCCCCCACATTCATTTCTGGTTCCTCCTTTCTAAAACTTCCCCCCCGACAACCTTTTCTATTATTTTTTGACAAAATCGGTCCCCCGCCATCACCACATAATGCTGTAGATTACTTTTCATGTCGACATGATTTATTTCTGCTCGTTTCTTGGCCAGCAATGTTGACTGCTCATAACAGTAATGTCTAGCCTTGGCAACTTGGCCGTTTTCATAATGTGAAATTGCAAAATCTCTCCACAGTCGCATGCATAACAGCTCGCGTGCCTTCGCGTGCACGGCAGCCTCCTCTGGGGGAGGGTCTTAGGGCAGGAGTGCAGTGGAGAGGGAGGGGGAGGGATCTGAAAGTTTCGTATTTTCAAATTTTCATGCTAAGTCCTCTCTCTCTTCATAGTTACCAACTGCAGCTTTAAGCCTCTGATAAGTGGCCCAAGTTTCTATCTTATCATGACAGAGTTGTCAAGAGCTTTTTTCAATTTAATCATCAGATGCCCTGGACAGACTATGAGAATGACTCACTTGGCAAACTGAATATTTATGAAGGTTAAAATTGAAACGGATATCAGCCCCTGTTGTCGGATTGCGGCCTGAGCCAGATATTATGGTACTGCCAGAGGGAGGTCCAGAAGGCTCGGCAGCCATTTTAAACTCCTTTTTCCTTGCAGCAGAGGGGGACAAGTACAGCAGACTCTGTGATACCCTCTGGTTTTTAGTGAGGTCAAAAGCAGCGTGCAATTGCTATTCATAAATTCAGTGCATTTCTCTCTCCCCTGGGCACCCCAGAAATATTTTTTGGCAGAAGAGCAAGGTTGACTAGTCGGGTCTTTCATATTTTAACCCTTAAATAGAAGGTAGGCTTGATGTTTCTTTGTGGTCTATATGCTCAAACTCACTATTTTTATATGCACTATTTTCCGGTGACCAGCAGTGACTGTTAGATCAGCATGAGAATGTTCAAGTAGGGACATGCTAGTCACATACAGACGGGTGACAAATTAAAAAAAAAAAAACCTGAATAAGATGCTTCTGTTCATTTTTCTGGCATGGTGTGGGTCCACTCGCCCCTTTAAAGGTGGAAGGGTCACTGCAAATCAATGCAGAGCAAGTCAATGTGATTATCATTATATCCTATGATGAAGCATTCTTACCATGATGGGAGTGGTCTCCTCAAGGATGACAATGGCCCAAGCCCCACAGGCCACAAGGGAAAATCATCCTAAGCATACGCCACTGTCTTCACAGTCATCTCATCTCTAAGTAACTGAACTCATAAGGGGGATTTTGGAACAACGTGTTAGACTGCACTCTTGGAAGAAAGGCACTTCATCCTTCCAGTAAAGTTTTAGACTATGCCAAGGTGTGTTGAAGCTGGTCTGGCAGCTTGTGGAGGCCTTCCAACTTACTTAGAGTGTTTATGTTCTTTTTTCCATTAATTTATCTCCTGTTCGTATTTGTTGACCTCATATTTTGTACAGGTAGGTTTGGTGGTCTTACCCTACTGAAATAACTGCACTTTGCTGTCAAACATGTACCCACTTGCCATGGTCATGCTTATAGTTCATACATGGTCATCAACTATGACAATTCAGTTTAGTCTGTATAGATGTGTAACACCAGGAAAATTAAGCTATGAAAACTTAATTAAACATTTTCAGATCTTGGCCAAGCTTTAATTCAATGAATCCACTGTAGACTGTTTTTTGGAAAAAAATATGCTGCTTCGCGGCCGTCTTGATGCAGAAGCCATTCAGAAATGTCACTCATTTTCTCCCTGATTTAAGGGGAGAAGTAAAAAGAATTTCTTCTGAGTAAAATCAGTAAGTGGGGATAAATGAACCATATTTGTGTGTGTTCTTGAAGTGGCGCCCTCTGCTGGCTATGTTTAAAGATGCGTTTTTTTTTCGGTCAAACCCCCAAAATCGCTATCTGTCCATCTCTATATCTATCTCTAACACGCTTACACACACACACACACACACATATACGCACAGAGGGACTGCAGAGAATGCAGGCACCTCAGTGCCAAAACTAAGCAAGACAAACCAGTGCTATAAATAATATTCACACCATCATTGCCCCGTTGTTGCACAGAGAGGTTGTGCCATGTCCTATATAAAAGGATCATGTCAGACAGGATTGCCCCAGAGGCAGACTACCGGAGCTATTTTTAATGGCGTCCCCTTGCTCTTTTCTCTCTGACTCGGACTCCTCATTTTGGCTTGTGCTGCAACACTCTCCTTAACGTGTAATGTGAATTCTCTCAAGCACAGACAAGCACATACTATGCTTCAACATACGATGAAGAATGCGGCTTCTTATGGAACCACAGTTCAGAAGTTGGGTTTGAGTTCATTCCACAGATCGTAACACTTCTGCCAGCTCCAAAAAAAAAAAAAAAAAATAAATGTTGTTTCATCAACTTGATATATTATGTGTCTTCAACATAATGGGAATAGACCTTTTGCGAGCACAGAACCTTAGCGCCCTCTAGTTGTGGTTACTAGCCAGGCTTGTTGCTTGGTCTGCCAAGCCAGTGCGTCCGCCATCTAGATTTTAGAGGGAACGAACGAGAGCATCCTGTTTTCTGGCCATTTATTTTGTCAAAATATGGTCACCTTTTAACACTTGGACTGTTCCAAAGTTGAAGAAATATCTGCAAGACCGTGGAGTGACCGTTTCTGGTCACAAAAAAGGATGTTTTAGTGACACTGTGCAGGTCAGTTTCGGATCAAGGACTGCCAGTAGACCCTGACTATTCTAAGATTAATGCTGAGGAAGAGAAAGGGTTGGAAAAACTGAACATCCATTGCGGTATTTTTTTCTCTCGGAGGGTAAGTTGCTTTGGAACACGCATAATGTCAAACATTTTGACATAATGCGTCATTTTGACATTATGTGTCGTTTTGACATTGTTTTTATATTATTGGGTGTAACACAGCCTGTCTTGACTGAAGAAAGAGTAGACTACAATTTTAAATGAAAGAATAGCAACGATGCATTTCAATTTATAAGACACATGACGAATGATATTTTATAACACAACTTTGGTACTTTTCCCATAGCCCACCTCATGACATATTTTTTACATTCTACGGTGATATCACTTTTGCAAAAATTTCATTGTCTGAGATTGTGGGGGGAAAAATTGCTCTGCTTTACGTTCCACTCTTAATACTTTGCCAAACTGAATACCGAGTGTAACGTTGGTTAATTCTCTACGGCTTAGCATTGTAGCGAGCCAGATAAGTACCACTCTCACAACTAAGTTATCCTTACTGAGCTAGCTAGCCAGTACCCATTATGTAACATTGGTTTATTAGCTAGCTAGCTCCTCAGTTGACTGTGAATTTAAAACCATGGCTAGTTCAACCGCGAGTGTCTATGTCTCAGTGACTTACAGAAAATAAGAGTAATGGCGTTAGCTCAGTGCTATTGTAATGAGAATTACCACGGCACTAATGGAAAATAAGTTTGTTTTCCATGAAATTACGCATTATCTGTTCTGCGATAAATAGAATCTTATACTCTTGGTGGTGAATTTAATTTTCAGCTTTGGGCGCGTTCCACAATTTTTGAATCAAAATAAAAATATACCAGGGGCACCAAAATGGATAAAAATGATGGGAACGATAACTATTGGGCATGGCCAATGATATGATGACCTATAACAAGTGTTTGAACTATACCTTCAACTCCAAAAGCATAATGTTTTCCATGCGTTCTCAGTTTCCCACTATATGTGCAAGCCCACGCTATTGAATGTTGGGCAGAGGTACCGCGGTTGCCAGGGGCAACGCGGTTCTCGCAAATAGTCTATGACTTGTAGAGCTGTCCGGTTGTGAATATTGGACTTCAGTTTCAGTTCGGTTGTTTTTTAAAGAGTTGTCTCGGTTTCGGTTTTATTTAATAAACTTAAAAAAGGATTACAACTTGTTAGAAACATGTAATAACAGAATATATTAATTCAAAAGTAAATTAGCCTTATTTAGGCAGAAACAAGTAAACAAAATGCCAGGGCTGAGACCATGCAATATGTTTCTCACAGTGCCCTGTTTACATATCCAAAGTTTCAAACAAGACAATATTGTAGGTGTTGACAACTTGATATTGGTAAGTCATGCACACCATTGCACGGCACTGGTTAGTGGTTACAAGATTAGACTTACTTGGGGAAGGCCCAAAACCTATGTTCCAAATTCCAATTCTATTATTATATTTAGTAAAGCTTTATGCCATTCTAAGATTGTAAGTCTAACCCCAGTGGGAAGTGTATGTTCCTTCAAACATGCCACCATCCCGTACTGCCCGTAGTGAGCCCCCTAAGTTGGCCCTAACACAATTGTTCTATTAATGAGAGGATGACCCATCAGGGAACAGAACTGTCAATTTCCAATACGCTTGCATATTTACACTTTTACATGCGTTGTCGCAGGCCCATTTCAATCAGTTTGAAAACATATAAGTCAATAAAAATCAATAAAGGTTCGAGACTCACATTGTTTGTTCACACAATGCGACAACATGTGTTTCCAAGAGAAAGTTGGGGATTACAAAAGAATCAACCAAATATAGAAGTTGGTCACGTGGTCCAATGCAATCGGGTGTAGACGAATTCTTGTTTTGTCGCCCAATATTGTAACACCGATCATTTGTAACTCCCGATTAGTTGGTATTTTGTTCTGTAAAATTATTATTTTAACAGAATAAGGGATATTAATTGGTGACACCACATGACAAAATGAACCTGGGTATATATTGATAACAAAACTGGCACAAATTAACTGGTTTCGATGGATCGGATTTGCGTTCCATGCTGAAGCTTACGCTGAAGTCAGCCCAAAAATAGTTGACAGTTCTGCGGCCCAAGTCCTGGGAAGCATGAATTCGGGAAGGGATTGATTACAGGGTTTTCTCCAGGATTTTTTGAAACTGTGGCAGAGGGCTTCAGCGTCAGGTCAAAACTCAGCATTATCAGGCGTGGCCAGTTTTCATTAATCAGCACGTAGGCGATGTAATAATTGAAGTCTATGTGCACAGAGGTTTATCAGTTTCACGCGCGTGACGGTGGATTTCACATATAATATGAAAACCGATTATGACTCCGGACTCTGGAATTGGAATTAAATAAGATTCATGAAGATACAATCAGGTAGAGCAAGATGTGCTCACAGCAAACACAGAAGTTAACATCGTAGTTTATCATTTTGGAAAGTGAACAAAATATTTTTTCTCTAATCATTGCACACATTGTATTAAGAAGAAAGCAGCGCATTTTACTGCCGATGGCTAATTTTTATTCATTGTAAAATGTGTTCATCAAGCAAAATGATTGACATCAGGTCAAGAATTATTAGGGCTCATTTTAACTTAACAATGAGAACTGGTGACACCTGATTGTCCTTGGAATTTTTGGAGTTTGTAAAGTCATTTTACATAGGTGTGGCGGCTTTTATTTTGCCGTGGCGGTGCGCCACGATCAATTACATGTAGCAGAAACCCTGGATTATAAACACAGTAACAAACACACAATTGACATTTATAAACATATTTTCATAACAAAATATACACATAGCCTACGCAAGTCATTTTGTTATAACAACTTTTACCTTCATTTTACGTTTGAGTGCAGCTTTCTTTTCAAGAGCTTTTTTCAGCTCCTTTGCCTCGGCCTTGTGCGTTGATTCAACATGCCGCGTTAGGTTGCTGGTGTTGCCATACTGAGCTGCAATTTTCCTTGTACTTACAGATTGCATATTTTTCGTTTTTTTCCCGGTTTCTCAAAATATAGCCACATTGGGCTTTAATATTTTTCGTCTGCATCAGCCATGAGTGACGCTATGTTGAGATTGTTGACAGAATATGGACTGAAACCGAAAGTACGGTTATTTGCGCGCACGCTCGGTTGTGACTTCCGGATTTCTCAGACAACCGGGACCGAGTTGGTTTTTCGGTTAACCAGACAGCTCTAATGACTTGTACAGTATATGTACACTGGGGTATGTACAAATGTATGTATGTGCAAAAACATTGATCTCAATGAGAGCAGATGCATTGTACCAGATTCAGCAAATTACTAATTTCATCCGCGGCCCTTGGGCAGGGATACACAAAAATATTCACTATTTACGCTTTGATACAATTAGTCAGTTGTTGCCTGAGTGGGGCGAGTATACCCAGAATGTAGATTGACTGCATTTAATACAGTAATTCAAGGCCTTCTGTTACTTGTTGCAGTACAGTTATCATGCTTAGTTCACGAACAAGCGCACAAGATAAATTATGGTTAGCCAGTTGGTTAATATTAACAAGCAGTTAGGTGGAGAATGAGTTCGAGGCTGAGCAAAAAGATGAAACATCGAGCTTATCAGAAGTTAATGGACTGGTAATGAATTTGTTGGTTTGATCTGGTCTTTAAGCTGGAATCTTATGTCATTCAGATTCACTCCATTAAGCAAAGTGTTTCCCCTAAATCTCATACGAAAATAAAACTATTTTCCCCATATTCCCATAAACTAGAATTCTTCAACAATCCCGACATGATGAAATCCCCTCAGGAGTTGCTTCAATCATAAAGATGCAGGATGTTCAGATCAGTACTTAGCTTTGACTTCATGATATTTTTTGCCTTTGGGTTGAAACGGAGATCTTGTTAGGAAGTCAAAGTCTGAAGCCTCAAATCGCTTATGGCTACACTTCTACACCTTTTTTTTTTTTTACATTTGTGAGCTTCTGAGACTGCACCACTTTAATAAATACACCATACAGATAGAAGAACAGACATGATGTGAAATGAAAGCATTGCCATTTCCAGTTCACCTGAATAATTTCTTCTGCTTAGAAACTAAACATTTTATAGTTCATTATGTAACAGCACCAGACTTGAAAGCAGGAAGACATTTGGCCACTCTGTTGCACTAACACTGTGAGAAGTTGCGCTTAACTTTCACATTAAAACATTCACTGCTAAGCAGTGATTTAGCTTGGAGGCTAATACTTCATTTTCCTTGGGGAAGCAGAATTAAAAATAATTTCAGTGGAAGTCTATTTCCATAAATAGATGTTACTCTTCTCTGATCTTTCATTTAATCATCCATATAGGGTGAATATTTTATATATGTATGCATTACTTAGCGCTTGACTTTCTTAGTCAAGTTCCTAGCTTCAAATGAGTCACTTCTTTACTTTTAAAACATAATATCACGACATGGAATTCATTCTTTTTAAACTGCGTAAAATTTTTTCTGAGAAATGAATTCACTATTGGCTTCACAAAAGCAAATGAGGAATTGGGAACTTGATGTTCATATTCATGCTCCCTCCTTAGGGAATGCAGATCAATTTAACCGCAGCTTCCAGATGATTAAAATCCTGTTCAGCAGGGCACGAAGATCACATATTGCGTGTATTACAGTACCAGATTATTAAAATCCTGTTCAGTGGGATGTGACGATCACACACAGCGCGGGTATTACAGTATTACAGCACCACATTATTAAAATCCTGTTCAGCGGGATGTGAAGATCACACGCAGCGTGGGTATTACAGTGTTTTTGCATGAGATTATTAAAATCTTGTTCAGCGGGGTGTGACGATCACACATAGTGTGGTTTACAGTATTACAGCACCAGATTATTAAAATCCTGTTCAGTGGGATGTGAAGATCACATTCATCCTGTATTACAGAACCAGATTATAAAAATTCTGCTCAGCAGGACTTGAAAATCACACTGTTTCTATTACAGCGTTCAAGGTCGGGTTCAATTATTTTTTCAATTACAATTGATTGTAATTGTAATAACAATTGCACTTGTATACAGTCAAATATTTTGCTACTTGGAGAAATATTCACTGTTTCAAAGTGTGAGGACTCATCATTCTAACTGCTTACGCCATTTGATGATGTAAATACCACAAAGAAATTAGTATTTCACATTTCTTGTTTGTGGTTCAGCAATCAAAGCACATGACAGTGTTTATCTACTAAACAAGCAAGATTGGACAAACATCACAGTAACAACTTTGACACCGAGGTAGTCGCTGCATGTCTCAGTGAATTTTACTCTGATTAACCTTTTTTTTCCCCCACACATGATGCAGTGCTGTCGATTGTACAATAGCCTTTTAAGTACAAAATACCCCCACAGGAAATTATGTGATAATCTTACTGTACAGTAAGTATTCTACCTGATCAGCCCTGGCACACATATGGAATGTCAATAAAATCAACTTATTCTAGTTTACATGGACAGACAAATGGCCCGGAACCTCCGAAAGACAAATGCTAATGGTAGCCAAGGAATTAATTTTTACAATGAGTTGTTTCAATAAGTTCTGACATTGTAGGTGTTGTCTTTGAATCAAAGGAGTTTTGAAAGTGACTTTATTATGCAAATATAATCACTGACTAGTGCTGGGAATTGGAGGGTTTTGGTAAGAAAATTCAGCTATATATGAGGAAATTACCAGCAAGAAGGAAGTTGTGACGTAGTGTTCAGGAACCACACGCAAGAGAGGGAAATCCAAAAAACGTATGCCTTTAATGAAGTCCGAGTCAAAGCCAAAAAACACAATTGCCAAGCCACAATACGAAATCCAAAAACAGTGTCGACTAGACAGGCAGCGGTCAGAACCAGGAAGGCAGATGAGCAAAGGTACATAGACAGTAGGCAAAAAGTCGTAGTCGATGAACAAAGCCAAGGTTCATACACAGGGCATCCAAACACAGAAATCGTGGTCATACAAAAATAGGTCGAAAGCCAAAAAGACAAAACAATACAAGAAGGGCTATGGCAAGAATCGAAGTCGGACAAACCAGTCGAAGAAAAACAATACTCAATGGCATACACAGCACTCTGCACAAAGAAATACTGATCAATGTTCTGACAAGGAGCTGGCTGTGAAAAGACTGCTTAAATAGACAGGAGGAAAGTCACATGCTATGCAGGGAGCAGGTGTACTGGATTAGACTAATTACAACGGGAGAATCACATGAGGGAAACCCTAACCACGAAAATTGGCGAACGCCAAGACACGGACGGGAATCACACACACAGCCTATGACATTTAAACAGCTCCGGTCAAGGAGTTCTAAGTGCACAGATAACGAGTGCAGGAAAGTAATTAAGTAATTAAGAGATCTCGCAGAAACGCAGGGGGAGACAGGTACAGCTGAGCAAGAGGCGGAGACTAGAACAGGGCGATTGCTGAGAGGGAATTAGTATTAATTAGTAGCGGTGCAACTTCACAGATTTAACTAGAGTGCTCATTAGTAAGTTAGTAATCTATATACATGGATTAGTTGTGTTAGTAGACTATGATACAAAATACAAACGTTAGTTTTGTTAGTAATCAGAACAGTAAGGCGAAAGAAGTAAACGAGAATCGAAGGAATGCGTTAAACACCAGAATACATTTAAATCACCCGAAGTAAGTGAGCACACAGACCGGGAAGACGGACTGAACCAACTAGATCACAAGACAGGGGAGACAAGTGCAATGGAACTGAGAAATGGAATGAACTAAAAACCTGAGGATAAACAATAACCAAAAAGAATAAATCAAAGACAAAATCATGAACACTGAACATGAACATAAACATGACCAAAAAACCATAACCATGACAGAAGTTGTAAAACTACTGTAAAACCAAATGATACAGTGATGAAGAACACTGAGAATTAGGAGTCTCGAAGATTATTTATTGAAAATTGCATGGACAATACCATGAAAACATCATTTCTGGTTACAGTATCATAATATTTCTCCCTGTCATTGGTTTGGTGTCTGGCTGTGGTTTTATTATCTTTCTAGGCTAATGAGCCTTGGCCATACTGCCACAAGGCCAAAAAAAAGCACAGAATCTTTTTCTGCCTGACAAGAACTTACATTTACAGCATTGTGACTCAATTTTGGTAATATTCTCAGCAATTCTGACCATTGCAGAGTCTTTCAGGAAAGACCATGATTATGCCTTGAGTCAAAGTGGTTCAAGAATAAGCACTTGAGTTATGGAGGAAATTTCTACAAAAAAGGGGTGAGCACAGAGAGATGAACAGATCTGGCATTGGGCATATCCATGGAAATGAAAACCAAAAATATCCAAATGGCCTTAACTTGAATTTTTTTGTGGGCTAAACACGCCTTCCTGCAACCAGTAATCATATCCCTTGTATGGCTGGAAAAAGGTGGCTACTGTAGTAGAAAGACAATAATAGCACCAACAAAAATAAGAACTACACAAACAATAATAATGGTATTTTTAAAAGAAATTAAGTTGCAGAAGCAGCAGCCATTGTAGTTCAATAATCCATGTGTCTGCAATATTTTAGTACTGAGTGATTTAGAATTTCTGGCCTACGGGATTATTATATCTTTTACCGCCGAAGCTTTTGTTACATGTTGTATAATCTGCAAATGAGTGAATGTTGTCATTTTTTTTCCTGCAGTTCTCTGAGTATTCAGGTGTCCATATGCACAGTATGCATGCTAGTGCAAAATAAATGAAGATCACGAAGGAAAAAACGATCAGAGTCCAAAATTTGCATTTTTGTATATTTTATATATCATTATTATATTTATGATTATGTATAACAATATTATATATTCTGATAATATTTTATATTTTTTCCATTTTTTTTCAGTGCTTTGTTTCTAAGATCGTTTTGAATTTTTAATTCATCATTTCTAAACAATGTGAAAATGTGACTGATCATTTTTCCATTGTGGTCTTGTTTTCTGTAAAGATTCAAGCTTTGTCTAATGCACCCATAGGCAATAATTAACATGGTTTCATCTAGAGAGTGTAATGATCAAGACAAGGAATCAAGTGTGGAGGCAGAGAACAATCCAATTGTATGGTTCATAGATAGTAATATGATAGATGGTGGGACGGAGCTGAGAGGAGAATAGCACCATTCAGTTCGGATGTTACATGCAAGCCTGCCTGGGAGTGGCCAATGCCCAGCCACTGGCTTTTCGAGATGACTGCCAGATGGATTGCACACTTCACTAGAGCCGAACTGTCCGATGGCAGGATGGAGAAGCTTAGGGGGAACACGGTCCCAATTCTGATGACCGCAGAAAGCTTGGGAGCTTGTTCCTAATACACTGGACAGAGGAACATACCAGGACAGGATTAACAGGAATGTGGTCCCAGTCCTAGAGAGTGCGAGAAAGGCTTAGGAGCTTATTCCTCTTAAATAGACAAGAAAAAGTACTTCCGTACACTACAGGCCAGAAATTTGGAAGCAAGGCCAATACATGTCAAAAATTTGGAAGCAACTTCAAGTTTCTGTTCACAATGCCTTTCTTAAAAACCAGTATGAAATCTATGGATTTTGGGATGTATTTACTGCATGATTAGACTTTTCTCTCATTGATATGCACCATTTCCCTCTATTTACCTTTAGGTACTGTATACATTGATGTTACCAGACCATCGCTGAATAAAAGTTAACAAAAGTAAGGAGGGGCGTAGTTTTTGGGTTGAGAAGATTTGCAAGAGTCACAACTTAAGTGAAAAAGTAAAAAAACAAGTCACAGTTTGCATTATTCACTTTATGTCCTGGTTTACAGCCCACCGGATGCCAACGGCAATCTGGCGGGCACTAGGAGTATGGGCCTAGTAATATGGGCCTGATAATTTGAGTAAAAATGTATTCTGATTAGTCACTCTTTATATAATAATCATGTTTATTTTGTTGCAAAGTATGCCAATGAAACTATGATCTTTTTTTGTACAAATTTGATCTTGCTTCCAAACCTTTGGCCTGTAGTGTATATTACTAACATTAAAGATTACGTTTCACTTTCAAAAGGCTCAGAGTTTTACCAGCTAGTACTACTGGTGCTCAGACGTCTTCCATGGTCTACCCATATGCTTTCCTTTTATAACCTTCACTACTAAGGACCTAAAAACCGAGAAAATGCACCATTTTCCGAGAAATTCCTACAAAAACTTAGAATACACCGAGGTTTACTGAAGATTTGAGGCCAATTCGGTTAACCTCTGAAAAATTTTCCCGAAACACACCAAGGATTGTCTGGCCCACTGAACTCAGAGACCACATCGGTATTCCTCGGAAAAATTTCACCGAGGTAGACTGGAGTTTGTCTGCTAGGCCTATGCTCACACCAGAACAAACAAGAGGTGTGAAGACAGTCAGGAATATTATGTTTTTCATTTATTTCAATTTTATAGTCAGCAGATAAAAGGAGTCAATTTTTTCACCTTTTCAATTTGGGAAATGATGGTTGGTGGATTTAATCCAACAAATGAAAAGCTTCAGTGGGCCTGACAATCCTCAGTGTGTTTCGGGAAAATTTAACCAAGGTTTCCTGAGGTGATGTCCAAACTTAAGTAAACTGGACAGACTTCGGAATACCTCGGCAAAATTTTTCCGAGGTTAACCGAGTTGGCCTCAAATCTTCAGTAAACCTCGGCGTATTCTAAGTTTTTATAGGAATTTCTCGAAAAAAGGTGCACTTTCTCGGTTTTTAGGTGCTAGTAGTGCTTCCCAGTTTGTTTATACTTGCAACAAATCTTAGACACAGCAGACTGGGAATGAAAAACATCATTTGTCACTCTGTGTTGAATTTCCTTCTTGGAGCAGTTTTATAACCGCTACCATTGTTTCAATGGCCAGCTATCTTGGTGCCATGCCTCCTCACAATTAGCTAAATCCAACACCTTGTTCAGGTCTGCAAGCACTCTCTTTTAAGTGCAGACTAATTTGCACATTCAGATTAGTGCTGATATTTGCTTCAGAAATGACAATTAGAGGATAATTCCAAAATTTTTTCCCGGGGTTATACAAATGCATTGCTGCATGAGCGGAGTGTACATGCTCGACTGACCTGCAATCATTGGTGTCTTTCTAACTGAGAATTTATGATGCATTATGAAGCAAAATATATGGCAATGTAGGCCCTGTAAAACTGCATAGCTGAAGACCTGCATAACAGATTAATGAGCAAAAATTCTGCTCGCATGACTAGTGTTTTCATTGACAAAATGCTTTGAGTGTGATTAGAAGTTGATGTTAAACGGTGGTAAGCAGTCAGCCATGCCTTCTTTATTGGACTCAGTCGTCACATTGCATATTTTCAGTGAGCAATTATAGTCACATGTAAGATCATCTAATAATATATTGTTCTACTTTTTTCAATATAGAAAAGGGTAAAAGTACTTTATAAATCAGTTTTTTTTTTAATTTGCATTTTTTAAAATAATAATAATATTATTATAATTTTTTTGGAATTGGGGTTATATGTTCTCCTCTTGTTTGTGTTGATTTTCTCTAGGTATTCCAGTTTTCACCCACCGTCCAATGATGCATAGTATAGCAGCCTACTTGCTGACTCCAAATTGCCATTTAGTATGAGTGTATGAGTGAATGGTGTGTGTGCCATGTGATAGGCTGCCGTAATGTCCTGGGTGCTTTCCTGCCTCTCACCCATTGGATGCTGGGATAGGCTCCAAACCCCCGCTCCCCAACTCTCCATCCCTGTCAGGAGTTAGCGGGTTAGATGGATATATGGATGCATGAATGGACGCAAGGAATGGATCCATTCTGACATATGCTGGTGAATTATGGCACAGTAGATTTCGGGAGCATTTCTAAGGCCAATTGAATGCAGCTAATGAATTCCATTTTTGTCTCTGAATTCAAAGTTGAATTGAAATGGATGTCAGGGTATTAGAATTAAAATTAAGATATAGGCCCACACTCTGCACAATAAATTGGGCTAAAATGAGAAGCTGAGAAAAGCTGCCGTAGGAATTTTCGGGATTGAGTTTTATCAGTGTTTCTTTTTTGTATGTGACCTTGACGAGATTTTAAAGGATCGGTTGTCTTGATATGCATTGGAAGACTGCCGGACATTTTTATGTGGACTCACAGTAGCTTTTACAACAGATCTGGATGTCCCTCTGACAATAATTCGAAGAGTAGCTACAGATTGAAGGGCAAGGAGTGCTCGTGAGCCAACAGTGAGATTTACTGTGGGAAAAAAAACATTGTGCTGCATGTCCCTTGTGCAATCAATGAATTGAAATTCTCTACTTGAGCTAAAGCCTTTTTAAATCCTGGTACAGCGACATGCACTATGTGGAATAATGTCAAATGTTTGCAAGTGGTTATTCGGACAGAGATAACTGTTAATGATCCTTAAAGGTCCCATGACACCCAAAATTTCAGAAAATTGCTTTTAAATCCATTTACAGTACTTTTACCATGTGAATTTAAATCTGATGCCAGTTTTTCATTCTTCTATTCATGAGAAATGAAGAAGCAAACTAAAACTTTGCTTGGGAATACCCGTTGAAAATTGCGAAAAGACTGCGTAATCCATGTAACGTCATCTCCAGAAGGGCACTGCTCTGAGAGAGTTGGGCGAAGGGGGTTTTGCATGCAGTGCCTTCATCTCGAGCTACGAACAAATGTTCACATTTTTCACCTCAGAATTCAATAATCTTTTAATTAAGATTGACTTTATATGAACCTCAAATAAAGTTGGGACCATCAGGAGTAGCCAGTTCTGCTCAGTAAGATAAGATGAGCATGCATGAGTTTCCATCTGTTTTCAATAGTTTTCCTCACTGAACATATTTTCCAATGATAAAAATAAGCTGTTGGCAGTTAAATGAGTTAAATGCACAGCTTCCCTCCATATGCAATGTTACAATGATGAAAGAGAAAATGTTTTATTCATTTTGCAAAAAAACTTCTATATTAACTTTTGAGTTTGCTTTAAGCACATCCTGCTCTATCAAATCTTAGCTTCATCATTGTTTAATTACAACAAAGAAAGTAAAAGTTAACAAAACTCAGCAAATGAATAACGTTGAAATGGATTTTCATGTTGAAATGACCCATTTTCTTTGTGTTGAATTACTGAGGAAACACATCAAGTCTGATAATGACCAGTTTTTTGGAGTTTACACAATGTTAAAACAAATTAATGATTGAAAACAGCTGAAAACCAATCATTACTTACATGTAGACTGTTATGCAAACCAGCTGCCTCCCTCTGCCCAGTAATGTGAAACAAACGTGTAAGTACAACATGCAGCAATGAGATGGTAGTTTAAGGCCATAATTTATGCCGCAAGTAAGCATGAAATGCTTACGGAACATGCAGAGGAACAACTGTAGAACAGAGGTAGAAAGGGAGTGGATAAAACACTGAGAAAGGAACAGGCAGGTTATAGGACAGGAAGAAGGACAGTAGATCAAATCTTCATTTTGTGGAATATCATAGAACAGGTGAATGAATGGCAAGCAATTCTGTATATGAACGTTTTAGACTTTGAAAAGACTTTTCATTTTATTTAGGGAGCTTGTCAATATTCTGAACGCATTCAAATTTGAACAGGCGATCAAAAATGAACAAGTCTCCGTTCGTGTTCAGCTAAAAAACGAACGGCAGAGTGTTCAAAAATGAACGAGCATGCGTTCATTTTGCGTTCAAAAATGAAAAAGCATGCGTTAAATTTTGACCGAACGGCATCCAGAAACGTACGCAGCTACCCACGCTCGATTTACAAAATTAATCTGCTCTCCACTTCGCAAAATTTACTCCAACATGCGTAAATATTTCCTTCTTACGAGAAAAAACATTCCCCATCTCCCATCCTGCAGAATTTAGAAGTAGGCCTATATTGTAAGGTACATGCCTATTAAACGGCAGTTTTCACGTCGACTAAAAAATCCTACCAAATCTCCAGTTTCGAGATTATATCTTTACCGATCGTCAATCTTCCGCTATACGCTTACACTTTTCATTGAATTCGATAAGATGCTTTAACGCATTCCACAATCAAGACCGGAGATAAATTGTGATTCATTGGTACCGGGGTACGTTCAGTCAGCCAAAACATTCAAATGTTGCTGTGTGAATACTTTACTGGAATGAACATCGCTTCCGTGTGGTATCAGTATGCCACTTTTTCCTTCTTATATAAAAAAGCATTTTAGAATTCCAAATCATGATGTGACTGCTAGGCACTTTGTATGCAAAAGATTGTAAATAAATTAAATTAAATACATTAAGATTATACTTTACGCATTGTATCACATCATCTGCATGACAGCCCAAGTTTAATTCTACTATTCTCTGAGTATAAGAACTAGGATAACTTAGTCCCGCTCATATCAAATTGCAAAATTATCTACGATATTAATCATTTCTTTTTAAACCTGTGAACGCGCAAGCCAAAAAAAAAAAAAAAAGCCACACTTTACAGCCCACTACGCATAATGATGAGTTCTGCAATGATATTCAGATTTTGTTCCATTGATTGTTGCAGATTTTGTAGGCTACCATTTGTCATATATTGTTCTAATATATTGTACAGCAGTGGCGGGCGGTGGACAGAGAACAAGGAGGGCGATAAACATGTCTTTAAACTGCTTATTAGTTGATCTGTTTTGAGTCAATTTCCCTGGTAAAAGACACTTTAACTCTCCCCTCTCAGGTGTAACTAATTGTCTTTGTTAAGACGAGAAATCAAACGCACCAGTTGAATGCAAAAAAGAGCGCATTTCAATCTTTTTCAATTAAACAATCATTACGCACAGGTTTGACGACTTGCTTAGGATGTGACAAAATTTAACGCGGAAAATCCATAGTGGTTTTTGTGAAGAGTTGCCTACTCAGGCATGTGAATTAAACATTTTATAGAATTCATCATTCACTTGCCTAATCATTTCATTATAAGGGAAACTAACATGTTGACCAAGAACAATGATTGAAATCGGGTCACTAATCTCATCCGTTTCAAGAGATGTTTTCTGCCCCCCCCAGTTTTCCGTCCACCGCCCGCCACTGTTGTACAGTATTTTTTTCAGATTGAAGTCACAACACATGAAACCGCCGCTCTGTGGGAGCTGCCGACGACAAGTCCAGATCTAGACAAGCAGATGAGCAAAGTAAAACCTCTGCATGTGCACAGTATTATAAAATCAGCATGTCTGAATGTTAATAAATATTTATCCCCCCCCCCTTCCCCCTTTATGAATATAACCCTTATTATAAGGGTGTTATCAGTTCAATTAATTAATAAGCTTGATTGCAAGATAAACAACTTAGTAGCCTAGTCTTGTGATGCCATGGAGATTAGCTGGTTCAGGGATACGAGATCACGGAGTGAGACCTGAATTCATGCGACACGCTAGAATACCGGTGACAAGACTTCTGGATGATGTGCACGATTAATACTTAATTTGTTCAGTCGACTAAGTTTAATATGTTTTTATTTAGATAACCAGAATATGTTTTTGTTCAGAGAACAGGACTAGGTTGCATACAATCCCATTCCTCAAGCGTCACCTAAATTGGCGAATGATCTTTAGCAGGCGGATTATACCTAGTATATGAAAAAAAAAAACACTAACAATGACAATGAGAACAATTTCACTTTAAGGAACTGAGAATTTAAAATAGGCCTGTACAAGCGTTTATATAATCCGTCATCCATATTCAGTCGCGTTCAAAAAAGTATATCCGCGCCCATAATCTGAAAGCTCACTTCACACATAGATGAACGCATCAGGCCTTGGGCAGGCATTGGAGAATAAACGCATCAGAAAAATGAACGGAGGGTGTTCATCATCGAACGCAGTGACCAGGTTTGCAGCCTCGACCGCATCCAAAAATGAACTGGCGTCCTTTCAAAAATAAATGCGTTCACTGTTCAGAATATTGACAAGCTCCCTGATCGTGAAAGCTTGTGGGTGATCTTGCAGAAATATGGAATTCCTGAGAAGATTGTGAGAATAGTGAAATTGTTTTATGAAGACTTTCATTGCACTGTAGAAGATCAAGGAGAAATGGGCGAGTGGCTTGACATTAAAACCGGTGTCAAACAAGGCTGAAATATGTCAGGATTTTTGTTCTTGATTGTAATGGACTGGGTATTGAAAAGAACTGTTGGTCAAGGTGAGAATGGAAAAAGGCGGAAGTTTACATCAAAGCTAGATGACTTGGATTTTGCTGATGACATTGTCCTGCTCTCCTCTACTAAAGAACATATTCAAGAGAAAACAAGGAAATTGGACAAAGAAGCCAGACAGGTGAGACTTAAAATCGATCTAGAAAAGACAAAAGTGCTTAGAATAAACACAAGGAACTAAGCAAAGATAACGATCGATGGACAGGATATTCAGGATCTTGAGGAGTTCACAGATTTAGGAGCTAAAGTTTGTAAAGAAGGAGGTGTAATGAAAGATCTTAAAAACTGACTTTCAAAAGCAAGGGGAGTGTTTGTCAGACTACAGAGAATCTGGAGCTCAATAACATCTAAAGAAAAACAAAGCTAAGATTGTATAAGACGCTACTGTTGCCCATCTTGTTGTATGGATGCGAAACATGGAAGATGAATAAAGGGGACTATAGTGGAGTAAATGTGTTTAACAATAAATGTTTGAGAAGGATCTTCTGCATCCACTGGCAAGATCACATGATGAAAGTTCATTCTCCATGAAGTGGCACACCAGCTTTCAGATTTTATCTGGCACATTTCTAGTTTTCCTGATCTTTCTAGATTTTGCTGGGATGCCAGATATATTGGATTTCGCATGCACCAACTTGGAAGATGCAATTACTTTCAGCTACCCTCAAATGCTTAGCTATGATACAACCTTTCAGACGCCTGACTTTTATGTTTGTGTGCTTGCCATGAGAAATGCTTCTGTATTTAATGACCCTGTATTTCCTTTTGGGTTCATGCTGCATGAACTCAAATTCATGCAGCAACATGAAATGTTCCTAGATGATCTTCTGGGGAAACTTGGGATGGGTTCCAGACAATTCATGAAAGTGCCTATCACTGTGGACAGAGAAAAAGGAATTATTGGGGCCTTAAAGAGGAGGCTTTCCAAAATTAGTCTGGTGTTCTGCAGGAATCATCTGCACAACACTGAGTACTGGGTCAAAAACATGGGGGTACAGAGGATGACATGCAGGTACCGAAAGACCAAATTGATAAACTCATTGGGCTCTAAATTCGTAGACCAGGCGCAGGCATGGCGAATGGGGGGTGCGCCGCGCCAACGGGGTGTGTCCAGGTGTATGTTGCAATTTCGTGCCCGGCGTAGCCTGGCGCAAGTACTCCTCTTTCCTGCCTCGGTCCCTCCTGCCGGCGCAAGTGGCAAAGAGGGAGGAGAGAAGGCGTGTTTGGGTATAACACAGCCGAGTCAAATCTTCACCAATCAAATGAGCTCCTCTCCTCACCTTTAATGTGTTGGAATATAGAAGCCTCTGTCCTATATTTGCATGATGCGTTAATGTTGCATTTTACTTTGCTGCTTCAGGCATGTTTTCTGCACCGCTTACGTCTATATTAAGCATTACGAATATGAGTTAGCTAGCTAGCTAGGGCATTCGCGAATTATTACCATTAGCTTAACTTGAATGGAATTTCAAAACGAAACTACGCCAGATCATTCAAACTTATGAAGTTGGAATGAAATACGACGGTTGCTCATTTATTTCTTCTGCCTGCATCATTGGGAAGAGAAATGATGGATGGCGTGTTCCTATTATTGCACCCTGTTGCTGCTTAAAATTTTGGGATTAACATGCATGGACAACAATGCAAGACACGTAACACATTTATTTTCAATATGTGATCTTAACTCAGTACGAGAGCATAGCAATCAGGCTGTAGGGGAGCGCCGGTGCGAAAGTAACTCTGGACGAAAGTAACACGGCGATTTACTCACAGCCATTCGCGCTTCGATCGTCATACTAGGTCAGCATGTGCAGCTCGCCCCTCTCCAGAACCGCGAACATTCTTGAGGCGTCCAGTCTTCCTCATGCACAAGACTGAGAAGACTGTTTTCCACAGCGTGAGTAAATTCAGACGAATGCTAACCTTTTTCGATTTAAAGATTGTCTTTATCGCTCCATGTGTCATATTTATGATGAAATGATCGGTGATTTAGTTCCGCAACATATGGTGCAGTTTGAAATGTCAGAATTTTTCCACTTTGGAAGTAATCCTCATTCAAATGTCAGGAGTCACCGTCGGAACTGAAGTAGCAACAGTTATGTTCGTCCCTCTCTGCTAATGCGGCCGCATTTTGTGTTTAAAAGCTCCATAAAAATGTGTGTTATGTTTTACCGACAGAAAATGCCCAGAGTTAGGGTCAGAACTACCCAGAGAGGAACGGTTAACCCGGAGGTTTACGTAAGGGCCTTTTTTGATGTCCCAAGAGGCGATAGTATAAGGAGGGCAGCAGCGATGCATGGCGTTTTTCATGTCATCCTGTTCAGGTACTGCAAGAGGAGGGCAGAGGCAAGAGGGCAGCAGACCAGGGCCCCGGGTACAGGGCTCACAACAAAGTCTTCACAGAAGAACAGGAGAAGAGACTGCAGGCATATATAAAGAGAGCAGCCGATATATATTTTGGCCTGAGTCCTAAAGAGGTGCGAGTAACACCGCAGACAGAGCTACACCACTACAGCCATATAGCAAGCACCTCCGCTCCGGATCTGCCACGGCTCTGAGCCGGATCAGCTGGAGCCGGGCAGATCCGGAGCGGAGGTGCTTGCTATCTGGGAATTAACCTCTTTTTATGCTTTTTTAGGTGCGAAAGTTTGCATATGAGCTGGCCGAAAATATTGGCCTCAAAACTCCATGTTCATGGAAGAAAAACCAGATGGCAGGGAAGGATTGGCTCACCTTCTTCCTCGAGCGCAACAGAACCCTGTCCATCCGTCGACATCAAGCCACCAGCATGTCCCGTTCCACCAGCTTCAACAAGACCAACGTGACTGCGTTTTTTAACAACCTAAAGACTGTCCTCACCCGCTATAATTTTGCGGCAAATGACATCTGGAACATGGATGAAACAGGTAAAAATTTATATTTGGATGATAAATTTAAAAGCACTAGTGATTTGCACCAGCAATAATTCATTTCACTGATTATTTCAGGTACCTAACGGTTCAAGTGCCAGACTTAGTCATTGCCACCAAGGGCCAGCGCCAGGTCGGTGCTGTGACCTCCGGGAAAGAGGGACATTGGTGACCGTTGCCTTTGCTGCCAACGCACAAGGCAACTATGTTCCCCCTTACTTTATCTTCCCAAGGAAGAAGTTCCATGACCACTTCATCCGGGATGGTCCCCCTGGCTCCACTGGTTCTGCCAATGGATCGGGGTGGATGGAGGAGACAGATTTTTTAGCCTTTTTACAGCATTTTGCAAGACACACCAGCGTGACCCCGGAGTCAAAGTTACTGCTACTCTTAGACAATCATGCATCACACCTCTCCGTGGTAGCTATTGACTTTTGCAAGTCTGGGGCATTGTACTCCTGTCATTTCCACCCCTGCTCCCACCGTCTTCAGCCGCTAGACCGAAGCGTTTTGGCCCTCTGAAGCACTACATTAACAGTGCAGCAGACAATTGATGCGAATGAACCCTGGAAGAACTTTTGACCATCTACAACATCCCGAGTCTTGTGGCTAAAGCTCTGCCTCAAGCTGCGACACCAAGCAGCATTTCGGCCTGGGTTCGAGTGTACCGGTATCTGGTCCTTGAATCCAGATATTTTCAGTGAGGAAGACTTTGCTCCAGCTTTTACGTGGACCGACCGTCCTGCACCAGCACCAGCACCAGCTCCATCCCCAGTGCCAGGGCCAGCTCCATCACCAGCGCCAGCTCCGCCATAGCGCATACCATCTATCCAGGTATGCTAGTGGTTCCAGGAACATCTAGTGGCACGCCAGTACAGAGGTTCAGCCCAGAAAAGCTTCCCATATCCAAAGGCTGGCTCGAGGAAAGAAAGTAAAAGGAGAGGTCGAAAAGAGGTGGGTATAGTGTCATTTTTAACTTCGTCTTGGTTCTCTTGCTTGTATAAAAACAAGCTGATTCTGACTATTATCTCATTGAATGTTGCAGGTCAACAGCAATACTGACCGACACCCGGTGAAAGCTGCTTTGGAGGAGGAGAGTCGGCAGAGGGGCCAGAGAAAACAGTCCTCTTCAAAACTCCCAAAGAAAAAGAGGCTTAGTGGACACACTGCAACCACAGTTTCTCGGGGCAAGGATGAGGAATGTCTTGTTTGTGGGGGAGACATTTGCCTCATCTTTGCCTGGAGAAGTATGGGTGCGGTGCATCTTTTGTCTGCTGTGGTCGCATGAGGCATGCACTGAGGGTGCCACTCATTATATCTGTCACAACTGTGATGAGTAATTTCATCCCAGATAGCAAGCTCCTCCGCTCGGATCTGCCCTGGCTCTGAGCCGGATCAGCTGGAGTCGGCACAGAGCCGGGCAGATCCGGAGCGGAGGTGCTTGCTCACTGGGATAATTTTATAAATAGACCTTGCACATTAAACATGTTCACGGTCACTTTTGGAACATTTGAAGCCAATTAAAATGTTTAAAACAAATGCCTGGCTGTTTTTGCTTCTGTTTTAACGAGAAATTTTAAAAAGATTCCAGTAAATTTGATCACGTTACTTTTGCCCTGCCCGTGCATTACTTTCATCCCGGCTGGATGGGTTGAAAGAAGCAAGCCGCAACTTCCGTTTGACGTCAAACTATGCGAAGTCAATATATATGGTGATAATTTAGCACCTGATATTGACAGAGCACACACGAAAGTAGTTAATCGCTCTGAAATTTTGTTTCGGTCTGTAACGTTATCTTTTAAATGACGTCCATGTGAAAAATGTAACTTTCGTACCAGCTCTCCCCTATTCCTTTCCCCTACTAAACACGATAAAACCTAAGTGACAATAATAGTAGCCTAGTATTAAGCCGCTTGCACACTGGACGCGAAACGAATTTTTCGCACGACAGATTGCGTTGAACGCAGTGTCTACATGTCCGAAAGTCTGACAGGGTTTTAATATATCTCCGTGTCCGACAGTCGAATGGTTTCAATATAGCTCCGTGTCCGACAGTCGATTATTGTTTATAATTTCTTCAAATCTACTGAATGTTTTAGATATTAAACGTGAATGTTTTGATAAGAGGGCTCAGTTCTTCAAGATGAGTTCCGAGAATTTCAATCAACGTTTCTGTTTCAGCTCTGCTCAATAAAGTGAGTTGACATTGGCGCGGGACAATGTACAACGCCTGTCGGACATTAGATGCAAAATACTCCGCGTCTGACAGCCAAAAAAAAGAGAGGACGATTAGAACAGATTGACAACGAAATAAAGAATAAAAAGTAACATTTTAACAACAAACAGAACATCCAATGAACACTGCGATTTATTTACTTGCGGGCCATCTTTTTTGGATGCTCTGTTTGTTGGTGATATATTTTTATTCTTTATTTCGTTATAAATCTGTTCTCATACCAATACTTTTACTTTTTGCTGGCTGCCGGACATGGAGTATTTTGCATTTCGCCTCGGACAGTCTTGATCGTGCATGCGATAATTTATTCACACTGTCAATGGTCATAGAATTGATTTGCTCACTGACTACAAGCACTATTTTATCTCTGGTGTGGAAATAAAGCGTGAATCTGTTCGATCCATCTGACTAATTTTCAAAAGAGAGACCGAATAAAGACTGCTGTCTATCTTCAACGGAAGAAAACACACAAATGAAACGACCAAGAAAAGCCGACAGTTATCAATTTGCTTTTTGTGAACGTCGAACACAAACATGGCCAAGTTTGCACGTCTAATAATTCCTGGAATACTCGAAAAATTAGAACTTTTATGACATACGGACACGGAGATATATTAAAACCCTGTCTCACTTTTCGCATCTTTGCATTGACTTTGACTGTAATCAGTCGTGCAAAAAATTTGTTTTATGTCCCAGTGTGCAAGCGGCTTTACTGAGCATAGAACGCAAGCATTAAATAAAGGCAGTTTGTGGTTGGCTGAGAAAGATGTGAAGTCGTTAGTTTGCATCACAGATTCAGCTGTGTTGATTAAGCCAGGTGGAGTTTCCATTACGCTGCGTTAACCGCCTTTTTAATCTGATATCAGGACAATCGATATAGATACTATAATTTATGTCCTGATTCAGATAGTTACATTAAATAGTGGTTGCTGTAATTATTTATTGCATTGAAATGTGCCTGACATTCTGGAAACCTGCCTGTGAGGTTTTTTCGTGACGCAGCACTGTGCCCGGTCAGCCAAATTACCACTGCACAGAAAGTAAAACCAGGTTGGAGCTGGCGAGCTTTCTCGCGCAACTTCAGCGAAGACTTTTTTCTCTGAAATTGTCCCTGCGTCTTGATGAATATGTGACACCTCCCCTACTATACCGCCACACCCATCTCGGTGCACATCCGTCTACCAAATTGCCAAAGTGGCTGCGCACGGTGTTGCACCGCACAAAATTACCACTGCGCTGGCTGCACGGACGAATTTACCACTGCATGGGCTGCGCCACGCTACGCCACGCTGCGCCACCCTGCGCTGCGCCAAGAAATTAGAGCCCAATATGTCCTAGCAACGTTGCGTTTTGTTTCATTGCGTTACGTTGCTGAAATGTTGCACCGCAACAGGTATTCAAAGGCAGTTTAAAACATCCAGTTAACATCCTTTGTATGATGTTTCTTGTACTTTTAAATAATCTACGCGTTGGTGCAACGTTGCAAAAACGTGACAATTTACTGAGTAAGTTGCTGTTTAAAGTTTGTTCAACTTTATTAAAGCGTCATAATTGAACACCAAATATTCTTTAAAATATCAGCATTATTGTTGCCCTGTCAAAGTTCAAAGGCAGTGTTACAATATTTGGCAACATCTTTTCATTGTTGTTAACAGAACCTGGAGATTTACCTGCTGCTGCAAAACAAACTTGCCAGTCTCTGCCAAAACCAAATCTTTTTTTCCCGCAGTATATTTTCTTAACATTTTCTAAACAGAAATTTAAACAGCTGTTTAGATGTTCATTTTGGGACAGCTAGTTTATATCTAAAAATTGTTTTGGGCAAGCTGAATTCCAATATAATACATTATACATGATTTCATTTATTGATAAATGCCTTTTTTGTAGAGACATTGCACTCATAAATGTGATTTGTCAAAGAAGATCTTGACGTTGTGTTTGACAAATATATACCTGAACCATTACTGACAACAATAAAGATCATCATCATCCAAATAACTTTTATTATGCTACATACCAATGATGTAGCTTGACAACTAAATTAACCCTTACCATACATATGCCCTGGTCACTTGACCATGCAATGGACGGTCATCATAGTTTGTCATACTTGCCTATCAGTAAATAAGACACTTTGCACCTTATCATACAGCAGAGTGCAGGACAATGCAAAAATAAACATCACATTATACAGTGAATTGTGCTATCACATGCAAACTCAAGAGTTTCTTTATAAACTCTCATTCTAGTTTTCAATATGTGATCTTAACTCAGTACGAGATCATAGCAATCAGGCTGTAGGGGAGCGCCGGTGCGAAAGTAACTCTGGACGAAAGTAACACGGCGATTTACTCACAGCCATTCACGCGACTGGATGCGTCATACTAGGTCAGCATGTGCAGCTCGCGCCCCTCTCCAGAACCGCGAACATTCTTGAGGCGTCCAGTCTTCCTCGCGGCACAAGACTGAGAAGACTGTTTTCCACAGCGGTGAGTAAATTCAGACGAATGCTAAACTTTTTCGATTTAAAGATTGTCTTTATCGCTCCATGTGTCATATTTATGATGAAATGATAGGTGATTTAGTTCCGCAACATATGGTGCAGTTTGAAATGTCAGAATTTTTCCACTTTGGAAGTAATCCTCATTCAAATGTCAGGAGTCACCGTCGGGACTGAAGTAGCAACAGTTATGTTCGTCCCTCTCTGCTAATGCGCCGCAAATGTGTGTTTAAAAGCTCCATAAAAATGTTTTTTTACCGACAGAAAATGTCCAGAGTTAGGGTCAGAACTACCCAGAGAGGAACGGTTAACCCGGAGGTTTACGCAAGGGCCTTTTTTGATGTCCGAAGAGGCGATAGTATAAGGAGGGCAGCAGCGATGCATGGCGTTTTTCATGTCACCCTGTTCAGGTACTGCAAGAGGAGGGCAGAGGCAAGAGGGCAGCAGACCAGGGCCCCGGGGTACAGGGCTCACAACAAAGTCTTCACAGAAGAACAGGAGAAGAGACTGCAGGCATATATAAAGAGAGCAGCCGATATATATTTTGGCCTGAGTCCTAAAGAGGTGCGAGTAACACCGCAGACAGAGCTACACCACTACCGCCATATAGCAAGCACCTCCGCTCCGGATCTGCCACGGCTCTGAGCGGATCAGCTGGAGCAGGCAGATCCGGAGCGGAGGTGCTTGCTATCTGGGAATTAACCTCTTTTTATGCTTTTTTAGGTGCGAAAAGTTTGCATATGAGCTGGCCGAAAATATTGGCCTCAAAACTCCATGTTCATGGAAGAAAAACCAGATGGCAGGGAAGGATTGGCTCACCTTCTTCCTCGAGCGCAACAGAACCCTGTCCATCCGTCGACATCAAGCCACCAGCATGTCCCGTTCCACCAGCTTCAACAAGACCAACGTGACTGCGTTTTTTACAACCTAAAGACTGTCCTCACCTGCTATAATTTTTGCGGCAAATGACATCTGGAACATGGATGAAACAGGTAAAAATTGATATTTGGATGATAAATTTAAAAGCACTAGTGATTTGCACCAGCAATAATTCATTTCACTGATTATTTCAGGTACCACAACGGTTCAAGTGCCAGACAAAGTCATTGCCACCAAGGGCCAGCGCCAGGTCGGTGCTGTGACCTCCGGGAAAGAGGACATTGGTGACCGTTGCCTTTGCTGCCAACGCACAAGGCAACTTTGTTCCCCTTACTTTATCTTCCCAAGGAAGAAGTTCCATGACCACTTCATCCGGGATGGTCCCCTGGCTCCACTGGTTCTGCCAATGGATCGGGGTGGATGGAGGAGACAGATTTTTTGGCCTTTTTACAGCATTTTGCAAGACACACCAGCGTGACCCCGAGTCAAAGTTACTGCTACTCTTAGACAATCATGCATCACACCTCTCCGTGGTAGCTATTGACTTTTGCAAGTCACAGGGCATTGTACTCCTGTCTTTTCCACCCCACTGCTCCCACCGTCTTCAGCCGCTAGACCCGGCGTTTTTGGCCCTCTGAAGCACTACATTAACAGTGCAGCAGACAATTGGATCTGAATGAACCCTGGAAGAACTTTGACCATCTACAACATCCCGAGTCTTGTGGCTAAAGCTCTGCCTCAAGCTGCGACACCAAGCAGCATTTCGTCTGGGTTCGAGTGTACCGGTATCTGGTCCTTGAATCCAGATATTTTCAGTGAGGAAGACTTTGCTCCAGCTTACGTGACCGACCGTCCTGCACCAGCACCAGCACCAGCTCCATCCCCAGTGCCAGGGCCAGCTCCATCACCAGCGCCAGCTCCATCACCAGCGCATACCATCTATCCAGGTATGCTAGTGGTTCCAGGAACATCTAGTGGCACGCCAGTACAGAGGTTCAGCCCAGAAAAGCTTCGCCCATATCCAAAGGCTGGCTCGAGGAAAGAAAGTAAAAGGAGAGGTCGAAAGAGGTGGGTATAGTGTCATTTTTATCTCGTCTTGGTTCTCTTGCTTGTATAAAAACAAGCTGATTCTGACTATTATCTCATTGAATGTTGCAGGTCAACAGCAATACTGACCGACACCCCGTGAAAGCTGCTTTGGAGGAGGAGAGTCGGCAGAGGGGCCAGAGAAAACAGTCCTCTTCAAAACTCCCAAAGAAAAAGAGGCTTTAGTGGACACACTGCAACCACAGTTTCTCGGGCAAGGATGAGGAATGTCTTGTTTGTGGGGAGACATTTGCCTCATCTTTGCCTGGAGAAGTATGGGTGCGGTGCATCTTTTGTCTGCTGTGGTCGCATGAGGCATGCACTGAGGGTGCCACTCATTATATCTGTCACAACTGTGATGAGTAATTTCATCCCAGATAGCAAGCTCCTCCGCTCCGGATCTGCCCCAGCTCTGAGCCGGATCAGCTGGAGTCGGCACAGAGCCGGGCAGATCCGGAGCGGAGGTGCTTGCTCACTGGGATAATTTTTATAAATAGACCTTGCACATTAAACATGTTCACGGTCACTTTTGGAACATTTGAAGCCAATTAAAATGTTTAAAACAAATGCCTGGCTGTTTTTGTTTCTGTTTTAATGAGAAATTTTAAAAAGATTCCAGTAAAGTTGATCACGTTACTTTTGCCCTGCCCGTGCATTACTTTCATCCCGGCTGGATGGGTTGAAAGAAGCAAGCCGCAACTTCCGTTTGACGTCAAACTATGCCGAAGTCAATATATATGGTGATGATTTAGCACCTGATATTGGCAGAGCACACACGAAAGTAGTTAATCGCTCTGAAATTTTGTTTCGGTCTGTAACGTTATCTTTTAAAATGACGTCCATGTGAAAAATGTAACTTTCGTACCAGCTCTCCCCTATTCCTTTCCCCCACTAAACACGATAAAACCTAAGTGACAATAATAGTAGCCTAGTATTAAGCCGCTTGCACACTGGACGCTTGAAAGCGAATTTTTTCAAGACGACAGATTGCGTTGAACGCAGTGTCTACATGTCCGAAAGTCTGACAGGGTTTTAATATATCTCCGTGTCCGACAGTCGAATGGTTTCAATATAGCTCCGTGTCCAACAGTCGATTATTGTTTATAATTTCTTCAAATCTACTGAATGTTTTAGATATTAAACGTGAATGTTTTGATAAGAGGGCTTAGTTCTTCAAGATGAGTACCGAGAATTTCAATCAACGTTTCTGTTTCAGCTCTGCTCAATAAAGTGAGTTGACATTGGCGCGACAATGTACAACGCCTGTCGGACATTAGATGCAAAATACTCCGCGTCTGACAGCCAAAAAAAAGAGAGGACGATTAGAACAGATTGACAACGAAATAAAGAATAAAAAGTAACATTTTAACAACAAACAGAACATCCAATGAACACTGCGATTTATTTATTTGCGGGCCATCTTTTTTGGATGCTCTGTTTGTTGGTGATATATTTTTATTCTTTATTTCGTTATAAATCTGTTCTCATACCAATACTTTTACTTTTTGCTGGCTGCCGGACATGGAGTATTTTGCATTTCGCCTCGGACAGTCTTGATCGTGCATGGATTAATTTATTCACACTGTCAATGGTCATAGAATTGATTTGCTCACTGACTACGAGCACTATTTTATCTCTGGTGTGGAAATAAAGCGTGAATCTGTTCGATCCATCTGACTAATTTTCAAAAGAGAGACCGAATAAAGACTGCTGTCTATCTTCAACGGAAGAAAACACACAAATGAAACGACCAAGAAAAGCCGACAGTTATCAATTTGCTTTTTGTGAACGTCGAACACAAACATGGCCAAGTTTGCCGCGCCTAATAATTCCTGGAATACTTTCGAAAAATTAGAACTTTTATGACATACGGACACGGAGATATATTAAAACCCTGTCTCACTTTCGCATCTTTGCATTGACTTTGACTGTAATCAGTCGTGCAAAAAATTTGTTTTGCGTCCAGTGTGCAAGCGGCTTTACTGAGCATAGAACGCGAGCATTAAATATAGGCAGTTTGTGGTTGGCTGAGAAAGATGTGAAGTCGTTAGTTTGCATCACAGATTCATCTGTGTTGATTAAGCCAGGTGGAGTTTCCGTTACGCGTGCCAACCGCCTTTAATCTGACATCAGGACAATCGATATAGATACTATAATTTATGTCCTGATTCAGATAGTTACATTAAATAGTGGTTGCTGTAATTATTTATTGCATTGAAATGTGCCTGACATTCTGGAAACCTGCCTGTGAGGTTTCGGTGGCGTGTCGCACTGTGCGCCCGGTCAGCCAAATTACCACTGCACAGAAAGTAAACCAGGTTGGAGCTGGCGAGCTTTCTGCGCAACTTCAGCGAAGACTTTTTCTACGAAATTGTCCCTGCGTCTTGATGAATATGTGACACCTCCCCCTACTATACCGCCACACCCATCTCGGTGCACATCCGTCTACCAAATTGCCAAAGTGGCTGCGCCGGTGTTGCAATCAAAACAAAATTACCACTGCGCTGGCTGCACCGACCGAATTTACCACTGCGTGGGCTGCGCCCACGCTCACCCACGCTGCGCCACCCTGCGCTGCGCCAAGAAATTAGAGCCCAATATGTCCTAGCAACGTTGCGTTTTGTTTCATTGCGTTACGTTGCTGAAATGTTGCACCGCAACAGGTATTCAAAGGCAGTTTAAAACATCCAGTTAACATCCTTTGTATGATGTTTCTTGTACTTTAAATAACGACGTTGGTGCAACGTTGCAAAAACGTGTCAATTTACTGAGTAAGTTGCTGTTTAAAGTTTGTTCAACTTTATTAAAGCGTCATAATTGAACACCAAATATCCTTTAAAATATCAGCATTATTGTTGCCCTGTCAAAGTTCAAAGGCAGTGTTACAATATTTGGCAACATCTTTTCATTGTTGTTAACAGAACCTGGAGATTTACCTGCTGCTGCAAAACAAACTTGCCAGTCTCTGCCAAAACCAAATCTTTTTTTCCCGCAGTATATTTTCTAAACATTTTCTAAACAGAAACTTAAACAGCTGTCTAGATGTTCATTTTGGGACAGCTAGTTTATATCTAAAAATTATTTTGGGCAAGCTGAATTCCAATATAATACATTATACATGATTTCATTTATTGATAAATGCCTTTTTTGTAGAGACATTGCACTCATAAATGTGATTTGTCAAAGAAGATCTTGACGTTGTGTTTGAGGATTGATTTGTTGATCAACAGCTGACCTTGGACCGATGACGCAGTGACGTAGGCCCACGTTATAGTTGCAATTGTGTCCACCATTTACAGTCCCTGCGCGCGATTTCCACCAAAGAATAGATAAACGATCACAGAACAATCGGCCGGAGTACTGAACAATTTTTCCAATCAAGGTAAGGAAGTCTGTAACATTATTTTTTTAAGCCTAACCTTATGTAGCGTAAATTAAGCGTTAAACGTAAAAATATGGGGCATATTAAGGGCAATTACGGAAATAGGTACGCAGATTTGATGTTTTTATTTTCACTTATCGGGTCCCTCTGTCCAAATACATCGAGCCAGCCGGTAAAAACTCCTCTATGGACTGCTAGTATACAGAAGTAGCTAGCTAGCCAGTTCAAATACATCGTTATGAACGCCTACTCCATTATCGCGTCTCGTTCTCCTCTCTCCGCCACTGTGGTGTCCTCTTATGCGCCGACCGGCTGTATGACTCTCCCAATCCAAGCCCTTGTTGCCTTGGCATCCATCAGTGCCGAAAAAGCCGTCTGCCTGGCACCCTACGACATAACGCCATCGGGATCCCCACCGAAATATTGACCAAAGATGACAGCGTTGACCGATCTTGGGGAACAAATTGGAGCGCAGCTAGGCTCAGTGGTCTAGGTGGGCATCATGCACTCGATAAGCGTTGGTCGATGCGCTGAAACCACCGTGTTCTGTATATTTGTTCGCCGACATTAGCTATGACTGTAACATGGACAGACTTCCTGCTCATGGAAATAAACGGCGGTATAATTGAATTGATTTTTAGCAGACTCTTCTGTAATTTTTTGGCCTAGTTTTATATTTGCGAGCCTACCCACTGTGGATGAAACGAGCAAGAAATGAGATAGCAAGCTAGCTAGCAATAGATTGTTTCCAATTTATCTGTAAAATAGAACGGAAATGATTTGAGGTTGCAGTGATTTATCAGTTTTACAGTATAGTTCAGTATGGCAAGTTATGTTTGTCGTACTTCTGTGCATTTGCTGTTGTCAACCGGATGGATTGCACATATAATAAAAATAATAATAAAACAAGTGTGTTTGTCCGTGTTTTTGTTGCAATTATCCAGCATATGCTGCCTGACTCATAAACCAGCAGCGTAGTCCCATATACATCGACAGGAGTAAAGGGTAAAAGCGCAAACATTTGCCCATCGTCAAGAACACCATTCTGCCTTGCAGATTAAAGCGTGTCCCGTTTTACTTCATTTGACTTAAAAACCTATTGAAAGCAATGTAACGTTTTAAACTAGGCCTATGCTGTCAGCAGTCGACAGCAAGGGGTATATCCCCAAAATTCCCCAATCCTGGAAGCCCCCTTCATTAGATTCCCCGGTAACGCTTTACTTGACGGTGCATACATAACACATTCATAGCAGCTGTCATGAATTGTTCATAAGGCATTCATGAGGGTTTCATAAGACATTATTCAACCTTCATACCCATCCTTTCATAAACGTGGAACACAGAATGGCGATAACTTGTCAAAATAAAAAGTCCAACCGCCTCAAGGCAGAATTGCCGTTTTTTTGTTGTAAACCTGTTAGGCCTACCTGATCATGTCACATCTGATTCAAAGGGTAAGTCCAGTGCCAAAGAGACAGAAGGTGGGCAAGTAGCCTATGTAATTTTTATTTCAAATCAACTGGAGGTCCATGCACAGCCTGGTCAGGTGAGAGAACCTGAGAGGACACTAGAGGCGAACGCTTTTTGTTCGCTCTGAATAATTAAAAGTAAAGTCAATGAACAGTGTTGCGGTAGTGCTCTTACGGATTAAATAGTTTTTGTGTTCCATAAAATGTTTAATGTTTTCAGCGGCGCTGGAACGAGTTTGAAAGTGGGGGTGCAAAAAAAAAAAGAACATGATTTCGGGCTGGGTTCCCCCGAGATAATTTTGAAAATTCCAGAGGCCAATTAGCATTCACATGCATTTTCATGTGGGATATTATAAGATAATAAAAAAAGTCTAAAAAAACTCATTATTTTATGTGTGCGTAGTTTGTTAGGTGCTAGTGATTTCGGGTTGGTTTCATTCAAGCTTCTGATTGGACTGCATGTAGCGTCTTTTTGCGTACCGACTGATTTAGTCTACAAATTCTGAATTAACAGCCTGGCAAAATAAACTGTGCCTGATATTGACAAAGACACGCCATCATAACCTGAATTTCCTTTCAAGGACTAGGTAGTCTATACAATAATAGTAATAATAATAATAATAATAGGCCTAATAATAAAATTGTAATAATAATAATCATCGTCTCCGTTTTCTGTCCTGCGCAGCCAATAAGGTCATTCCCATTCTCAACGCAGTGCCAAGACGCACCTGCATATTTTGGCCTGCAAATCACTGACAGATTATAATTTCATTGCATTTTAGAAGAGCCCTATAACATTGAAACGATCAAAAACATTGAAACAATCTTGTGCTCCACCACGTCCTCAAACAGCAATAGAGAGATCTACTTCAAGGTTGCTCATAAATAGAGGAAGGTTTGGCGTATGGGCTCCGCTCCGCTCATGAACTCTTGACTTCAACTTCGTTAAATTCAATCTGTACATGATGCAGCCCACCAGGCTCTGAAATTACATCATACTGCTAGAATCATTTCTATTCATTCATTGTCTATACCCGCTTATTCCTCACTAGGGTCGCGGGGGAACTGGAGCCTATCCCAGCTAATTACGGGCGAAGGCAGGAACCCACCCTGAACAGCTCGCCAATCCATCGCAGGGCGCACACACCATTCACACACCATTCGCTCTCACACTCATACCTATGGGCAATTTAGTGTCTCCAATTAACCTAACATGCATGTTTTTGGATTGTGGGAGGAAACCGAGTACCCGGAGAAAACCCACGGGGAAACATGCAACATGCAAAAGGCCCCAGGCCAGAAAGGCCCCTTCTTGCCAGACAGTGCTAACCACTAAGCCACCTTCTTTTCTGTGAATGAAAATAAAAAATCAGACAACGGTTGAGTTAGGCCAACAAGTGAACAGTTTAATTATTTTCAGTTTAACAGTGGCACAGCGAGCAGGTTGGGGGGTATTCCACAAAGCTGACTAACTGAGTAAGCCTGGCTTTTTCACAAAGTAAAACCTGGAAACTATTCAAATCTGGAACATGGACTGAAATAAATACAGCTTTCCAGGTTTACTTTGTGCAAAAGCCAGGCTTACTCACTTAGCCAGCTTAGTGGAATACCCCCCAGGCTACAGAGATCATCTCCAGAGCATGTCTTTAAAATGTTGTACTGTTCCAAACAGTGCGCTGCGCAAACGATGTACTTGATAACTCCCTGTGGTCGAAGTATCCGATTGGCTGATGGGCAGGACATCATGACCAAGAGGACGTAATTTAAAGCTACAGCGCTGTAAATAGGTCTATTCAAGCTGCAATCACCACTGCAATGCCATGTCGTGGTCAAATATATATAACTTTTTTTTTCCCCCCTTAAAAAGTGGTGGCGCGGTTGCACCACCTGCACCGGCGCCGATGAATGTTTTATAATGTAACCTTTACAGGTAATTCTCATTGTTCCCTTGCCTATTCCCAGATGAATGTCCAACTGTTCCAGGGTCCACAATTACTGGTCACCTCAATGTAGTTTGCCTCCCAGTGATCAACTCAGATGATTATGAAGTGCTTATGAATAATTCACAACCCGTATAGTAAAGTGACATTAGAAGTAGACTTCGTAAGATATTTTTGAAATATTTACAAACCAACTCAGATGATTATGAAGTGCTTATGAATACTTCACAACCCGTATAGTAAAGTGACATTAGAAGTAGACTTCATAAGATATTCATGAAATATTTACAAAGGCTGGAAAGTATTCATTTAATAGTAGACCCATCCTTTATGAAATACTGGAGGTAATTTAACACATTTTAATAATTCACTCATTATTGGAAAAACACTTTTATTTTTTCAAAGGTGCATGTTTTACGCCGGCTACTTTAAAGTGTAAAATTACAAGAATTCGCACAAATAAATAAAAAAAGACAGCCTTCAAAACTTAAGAACCTTAGGACTGAAACTGCCTCTGTTAATGAAAAATTACAAGAATTCGCACAAATTAAAAAAAACGACAGCCTTCAAAACTCAAACACCTTAGAACAGAAACTGCCTCTTTTAATGAATAATGCACACAAGTAAAAAAATGCCTTAAACTAGGCAACATGTTATTTGTCTGTGTAGACAATGGGCAACAACTTCCCCTTTTTTTTTAGTTTATTTATTTTGCTCTCTATGGCGTAATTGCTGCCCGGCAGCGCCGGATGAACTCTGTCATTTTCTCCTTTTCAGGCTCCCATTCAGACACAGCTTTGAAAGCCTCCGGCAGGCAATGTAAAGCTCAGCTACTGGCGCTGTTCTTGCAATCGTGTTTCGGTCCACTCCAATGGCCACAAATGCCCTCTTCATTGAGCCTATGCTCTGATATGTCTTTAGAGCCTTTCCATAATGCTGCTATATTCCGTTCGTTGTCAGCACTACAAGAGAAGACAGACTTAATTATTAAAAAAAAAAGTTACTTCACTAACTGGAGAAAAGCCATCCTGATCCGTTATTGATTTGAGTTCTGCATGGCCACCAGGTCTATTTGCACTTCCTTTGCTTGCCTGAGGGAAGTCAAGAAACACCAACAGAGGCATTTCAATCTACATTTGTTGGTCCTGTCTCAGAGAAGTGGGAGATGGTGGCTAACAATAGATCAGGGGAAGTATTGAACATGTCAATTTCTTTCAGTAAAAGTTTACCCAATTGGAACATTAACATTATGATGCATTTCCATGTTGACTTACTGGGTTAATGAAAAAATGAAGATAAAAAGCGGAACACAGCTGCTTTTTGGAGTCACCACTTTATTTGGCATAACCTGGTTTGGTTACGCCAAATAAAGTGGTGACTCCGAAAAGCAGCAGCAGCAGCATTTTGGTACTGTAAGCGTCTGCAAGTGTATAAAACTTACCCCTTTTTCTTGTTGTCTTTGCATGTTCTTTTTCTTTCCTGACCTTCTTACATGTTGCCACCTGAAGGAGCCAACAGAGTCCGCCTCCGAAGTGTTGCTGTCGTCTTTTTTTTCTTTCTTGATGTTAATTTTTGGAGGATTCTCTGAAAAAAATGTGACCATAATTTTGAGACATAATTACTGAAACATTTAACCAACATAACCAAACTGACATCATGTGGACATTTTACTATTACTGTAGGCATCATCTATTACCTGTAAAAGTGCTCAGACTTTTAAGCTGGCTTTCTAAAAATTCTTTGTCAGCCGCTAACCCTGTCACTTTTTCCTCCAAAAACTGGATATTGAACTTCAAAGTGTCAAGTTCACACCGCAGCTTTGTTATTTCTAACATAGCAGTTGGAGAGTCTGTTGACAACAAAACATATTTTTGTGATTCCAATGAACACAGAAACAGGCATTTTAATCAGAACGAAATTTTAGTTTAATAGCTAAAGAATCACTGTGCAATGATATGGTATGACATACACTCCACACATTAACTTACATGGAGTTGCAGGCAAAACTACTACCAATAACAACTCTCTCTCTCTCTCTCTCTATATATATATATATATATATATAAAAGGGGGATGGATTATGAGATTTAGATAAAATGAGAGGCATGATTTATTTCTTGAAGAGAGAGGGTACGTTACATTGTTTCTTCTGACCTGCTGCCATCATCAAAGATCCTTGTTTTCTTTAAATGAAAGCGGGAAGAAAGACTAGTATTATTAATAATCCAGGCTAATGTTTTGTTTTACGTAACAACTAGGCTATCTGATGAACGCATCACGTTAGCTGAATCAGGAAATACCCGGAAATAACCTGCTGACTCTCTGGCCGTCTATAGACGTCTTTGGCAGCCAATGAGTTAATGCTAACTACAAAAATAAGATGTAGCCAACTTCAATGTTGTTGTCTCAATCAGTTGTAAATCTATTTGATCATGGCTAGTTCGAGATTCTGGTAGTTGGCTAAGACAACCATAATAACTACAGACCGATTTACATGAGCTGGGCTATATCCTAGCAGCAAAAAAAAATGTGCATAGCTAAGTATTGCGGGTAATTTAATGATTTATCTTAATAGATTTACTAACCATATGTCATCAGTTGGTTTGTCTATCACTCCTACCTTTTGAGAAACACGGGGAATACAGCTATGCTGAAAACGATCCCTTGCCACTGCAAGCATGAAGTCCGAAGATGGCGTTTGAAGACCAGAGGAAAGACCAAGACGTTTTCCTTCCGTTTGCATAAGCATAGAGTGCCGCAGTCACGCCCACCTACTTCCGCGTTCATTCCAGAAAGCTCCCCTAAGGCTAAACATCGAAAAAATTTAACATGAGAGTCTATGGGAATGGGATTTTTATTTTTTAATCCAGGTTGATTTGAGCCATGATCAGTTAATATGATGTTTTTCAATTTAAAATAGAATTTTAAAAATAATGAAAGCTTTGGTTTGTCATAAAATGGCAGTACAAAGATCGGTTTTGTCGAAAAAGTTTTTGTGGACTACAAATCCCATGTCGTCCAAAACCAGCGGGCCACAGAGCTCTTTGCAGCGGGCGGGCTGACTCGACTGAGTTTATAGTCTTTGAATCGCTAATTTACAAAGTTGTTTTGAAGCAACAATTTAAGTCAAACGGCGAGTTTCTTGGCTTGTAAAATCGTTTTTTCAATTTAAAAACATCATTAAAATATGCGGATGCGTCTTGGCATTGCGTTGAGAATGGGAATGACCTTATTGGCTGCGCAGGACAGAAAACGGAGATGGTGATTATTATTATTATAATTTTATTATTAGGCCTACTATTATCATTATTATTATTGTATAGACTACCTAGTCCTTGAAAGGAAATTCAGGTTATAATGGCGTGTCTTTGTCAATATCAGGCGCAGTTTATTTTGCCAGGCTGTTAATTCAGAACTTGTAGACTAAATCAGTCTGTATGCAAAAAGACGCTACATGCAGTCCAATCAGAAGCTTGAATGAAACCAACCCAAAATCACTAGCACCTAACAACCAACGCGCACATAAAATAATGAGTTTTTTTAGACTTTTTAAAAATTATCTTATAATATCCCACATGAAAATGCATGTGAATGCTAATTGGCCTCTGGAATTTTCAAAATTATCTCGGGGGAACCCAGCCCGAAACCATGTTCTTCTCTCTTTTTTTTCCACCCCCACTTTCAAACTCGTTCCAGCGCCGCTGAAAACATTAAACATTTTATGGAACACAAAAACTATTTAATCCGTAAGAGCACTACCGCAACACTGTTCATTGACTTCACTTTTTATTATTCAGAGCGAACAAAGCGTTTCGCCTCCAGCGTCCTCTCAGGTTCGCTCACCTGACCAGGCTGTGCATGGACCTCCAGTTGATTTGGAATAAAAATTACATAGGCTACTTGCCCACCTTCTCTCTCTTTGGCGCTGGACTTACCCTTTGAATCAGATGTGACATGATCAGGTAGGCCTAACAGGTTTACAACAAAAATGGCAATTCTGCCTTGAGACCGTTGGACTTTTATTTTGTTCCACGTTTATGAAAGGATGGGTATGAAGGTTGAATAATGTCTTATGAAACCCTCATGAATGCCTTATGAACAATTCATGACAGCTGCTATGAATGTGTTATGAACGCACCCGTCAAGTAAAGTGTTCCCGATTCCCCTTTACTAGACCTACAATATGAGGCAAATTTGAGGTCTGTGTACGTAATTGTTCCAGAGATATGGTAAACTGATTTTTTCAATATATAGCGCCACCTGGTAGCAAACCTAGTAGTGCATACTTGCTCAAAATCTAATCAATTCATCCTCTCTACCATATCTACCCATATGCTAAAAATGAGAAGTCAATGTAAAGTATTTTGTGAGTTATCGCCTAATGGCTAAAATCTGGGGACGCGGCGGCGGGTGGGGCGAAACCATGATATCCCCAAAACTCGTATTTTGGGGATATAATTAGGGGTGTGTGCATTCTGAGGTTGATTGTCTAAGGTTATTATTTGACTATCCTGAAAAATTAATTTAATTTTCTCAGGGGTTAATTAGTTGTTTTTTTTCACTTCAAGTAAAGCTCTCTCCAGCTGTTGGCCTTTGCTGCGAACTCGCTGAAATTTCAGATTCGTGTTTGTTTGGGAAATGTAATTATGAATTGGAATGTAAAATGGTTTGTAAATCAATGAAAAGCGTTCTTGAAACCGAGTCAGCACCGAGGCGTTATGAGTGGAGACTTATTCTTATAGTCACGTATATGAGGATAACTAGTGCTTGTGAACTGTAAAACAGGTAAAGTAAAATCAAAATTAAAGCAAAGTTTCAATTTACTGCATTGGCCTCATATAGCAAATAAAGAAAATAACTGCAATGGTTTCCCTATGTCTTGCTTTTGTTCGATGGGAATGTGCTGCTTTCTTTCTTTTTATCAAATTTAAAAAGGACATGCACATTTCGTCCAGTCTGTGCTGCTGTCATTGGATAACATTATTCGTTGCATATGTGAGTGGTTTTAACGTTTTGACTCATTTGTGTATATTGTTTCATGGACTAAGACAGGGCTCGACACTGACTTTTTTCCCAAGTAGCGCATGTATTACTAAATTTAAAAATTTAATGGCACATCAAGAATTTTAGTAGCGCAAAGAAAATGTATTTTTTTTTTTTTGTAAAGGGATACAAAGAGACTACTTTGAAAAATGACTGATATACAGAGAATTAATTCAAGTTTTTAAGAATTTCTGTTTTAAATCTTTACAAGTAACTGTTACATGCAGCTTGGTTGCTCCTGAGCAGAATTTTGTCTCCTCATGCAACAAACAAGTAACTGTCAACTGAGTAACTTTTCTCACTTGCAGTCTGCAGTTAAAACAGGCCTTAATGTACTGTATGTCTTTTTTCTTTGAAATGTATTTCTTTAGGTTGAAGCAGCGCGAAGAACTACAGCCCCACGGACTCTTTTTCAGATGAGTGACTGTTAAGAAATAGAAAAGGATGTTTATTGAATAAACCTGTCCTAAAAATTTTTTTTTTACCCCACAGTAGTCAAGGTTGTGCTTTCTCCTCCTTTTCCCTTTCCCACTCACACACTTGAGCAGTATGGGATTTAGAGTGCGTGCTAAGTGAAGTAGTAGCTTGACTTGAGCAACCATATAGATAAATGCTTTGTGTCTGCATTTTATGTAAACTGTATCCATGCCAAGTTCATAATAAATTCAATATCAGTTAACCCTTTGAAGTGCAGTCCTAATTTGAGCAAATTTCCTCACAGACTAAAATGTTTACTGTTCTTTGATCACTTTGACTACAGGCATAATCATGATCTCGTTTGAAAGGTGACACTCAATGAATTGCTCTCAAGTTGTCAGAATTGCTGAGAATATTTACTAAAATTGGGTAACAATGCTGGAAAATGTAAGTCATTGTCTGACAGAAAAACAAACCTTTTCCAAACCCCAATTCCAATGAAATTAGGACATTGTATAAAACGTGAATAAAAACAGAATACAATGATGTGCAAATCTCATAAACCCATATTTTATTCACAATGGAACATAGACAACATATCAGATGTTGAAAGTGAGACATTTTACCATTTCATGAAAAATATTGGCTCATTTTGAATTTGATGGCTGCAATACATCTCAAAAAAGTTGAGACAGGGCTGTGTTTACCATTGTGTAACATCCCCTCTTCTTTTACCAACAGTATGTAAACTTCTGGGAAATGAGGAGGCCAGTTTGGAGAGAGACCAAGACTGGAGTTTTGGGAGAGGAATGTTGCCCCACTCTTGTCAGATATGGGATCGTGGCTGCTCAACAGTCCTGGGTCTTTGCCAGATTTTCCATTTTTTCATACTCCAAATGTTTTCTATTGGTGAAAAGTCTGGACTGCAGGCAGGCCATTACAGCACCCGGACTCTTCTACTGTGAAGCCATGCTGTTGTGATATGATAAGATGCACTGTATTGAAACCCGTGGGGTAATTTGTCCTCTGCATTTGACCCATCCTATTGTTAGGAGCAGTGGGCAGCCACAGAGTAGCGCCTGGGGACCAACTCCAATTCTTAAGCCAGTACCTTGGTCAGGGGTACTGGTGGGAGCATTCCTATGATGCTTATTTTTGTGGGTAGGGGAAACTGGAGTACCTGGAGGAAACCCACAATGAACACAGGGACAACATGCAAACTTGTGGCCCCAGGCCGAATTCAAACCCATGACCTTCTTGCTGTGAGGCAGCAGTGCTAACCACTACGCCACCATGCCGCCCACGGTTGCAGTATGTGGTTTAGCATTGTCTTGCTGAAATGTGTAAGACCTTCCCTAAAAGAGACGGTGTCTGGATGGGACAATATGTTGTTGTAAAACCTCTATATACTTTTCAGCATTGATAGTGCCTTTCCAGATCTGTAAGCTGCCCATGCCATAGGCACTAATGGAACCCCATACAGGGGCGCAATGGGATTTTTGAACTGGGGGGGACCAAGCTGTCAGCAAATGATTTCAACTCAATGAGTTATTTTTCCACTCCGTGCCTTAATCAAAATATGTTTTATTTAAACATTTGTATATGAACTGTAGTGTAAACAACAACATATTTACATAAATAAAAAGAAGTTTGTATACTGTACATGAAATTCACATTTTAAATGACAGAAGTAGCACTATTAGGAATTCCCTATAGTGCAGCCAAACAAATTTACTGTCTAGAAGCAGACTCAATGAAGGACCCAAAAACATCTTTCCTCCTTTCATCACCCTGAACATACTGCAGGGCAATTTCTTGTCTGTCCAGTCTGTCAAGCCTCTCTTGGTGAATGTGGCACACAGCAATGCCATTGAGTCTTTTTTGAGTCATGGTTGATCGCAACCATGTTTTCAATCTGCGTAACCTCACTAAAACTGCGCTCTGCCTCAGCAGATGATATGGGAACCACCATCAACAATCTCACTAGTGTCTCCACCTGATCAAACAGGCCACAGACTTCAGGGGGTATTTCTTTCAAAGCATGCGCAGTATCTGCAGTTGTGTTGACCTTGTACTTGTTTTTAAACATGGCCAGTTGGACTCTCAATTCTTCCTCTTTCAGTTCAGGATATCTGCGAACTGCTGCATCACTTGTAATTGGAGTCAGGAGTGAGCTTTCCAGTTCTTTCAATGTTTGAATGCCTGGTTGCATAAACTTCTCAGTAATTTGTGCATCTGCTGTGTCTAGGACACGGTAGAACTCTACTCTGTAAAAATCCACAGCTGATCCAGGTGTGTATGCAGGAGCCTGCCCAGAATATCTTTTAGGGGGCCTATGTGTGCGGGGTGGAACAATGGGCTCTAGAGACAGATTGCCACACCTGTCCTCTGCCTCCTTAAAGACTGCCTCAAAGTGTTCTGTGTTTCTTTTGGATTTCAAGCTGTCTTGGACTAAGGAGACTGCAGAGAGCATGCCCTCCGTTTTCTGAGTCTTTTTCTGGAGAGATGTGTCTAGAACAGTGGTTCCCAAACTCGGTCCTGGGGACCCACTGTGTACGCAGGTTTTTGTGTCAACCACAGCTCCAATCTTAGAATGCTAATGAGTTGCTCATTGCTCTTGATTGCACTATTCTTGTTCACGCTGATTATTTATCCTTTTAAACCACATGTCAAAAATGGCCATGATGAAAATCATTTCATAGTGTCTTCTCTAACATAAAAAAATGGAAATTTGCAACTGATGACATGAATCTATAAATGGGCTTCTAGTAGATAAAATTGTGGACCCAAGGTCATTAAAGCGAACAATTATTAGGCAATTAAGAATTCAAAGACAAAGCAAACGATGAGTCAAACCTGTTAAATGTCACTTGATTGGTTTCAGGAAAGAACCTGAGCACCTGAATTCAGAACCCTAATCACCAGATTCCTGACTGATTGCAGTCTTGCATTTGATCACATAAAACATACTGCCACCTTTGATTGTCTTGGGAATACATCAAAATAAAAAATATGAATGTTGGGCTTTGAAATTTCATGGAATGCAGCCATTTCTGTCATAATGTGGTTTAAGGGGTAAAATGTCCCTCAGTATCTGACAAGCAACTGCTAATTAAAAAATGAACAGCTTGTTAAAACTCTGGGATCGTAATTGTGGTTGGAGCAAAAAACCGACATACGCCTCCCCAGGACCGACTTTGGGAACCACTGGTCTAGAACATCCAGTTCACTTATCACATCTAAAGCAAGCATAAGTCCCAGTACAACATTACCCTGTTGGAGTCGAACACCTAAGCCCTCTGCCCGGCTTGCAGACTCAGACTGACTTGCAGCCATCTCATCTAGTGCACTTAGTACCATCCCATATTGGCTGAGAACAGCACGGACAGCAGATGAGCGTACAGTCCACCTTGTGGGGCATAAAGGCCTGAAGGACAGAGCTGGCCCTTCTCCTTCTGCTGCAACAAGAGCTTTTAACTTGTCTTTCACCTTACCAGACTGCCCAAAAAATGTGCCAAGGTCATGTATCCAGTCGAGTGCATTTCGCACAACACACGAGGCTGAGCAAGCTTGTTGTGTAACTAAATTTACACAGAGTGCTCCTATATATGGTGCTAGTGCCTGTGCTTGCTGAATAACAGCCTGTGCACCTGAGTATTTTCCAGCCATATTTGAAGCTCCATCATATGCCTGACCTCTGAGGCCCGATATTGGCAAATTCAGCCTCAACAGAACGTCCGAAATGATCCTGGCAAGGTTTTCACCTGTTGTAGAAGTTGCTTCATATAACCCTATGAAGTCTTTGTGCACCAGCAAATCATTGTCAACATAACCTAGGCACGTTGCCTCCTGCTCAACGCCAGAGATATCCCTTGTCCCATCCATAATAATGGAATACTGCAACACTGGTATGGACCGGATCTCATCTGCAATTTTCCTGATAATTGATGAACTCATCAAATTTATCTACTCATTTTGACAATCCCAAGATGTTTGCACCCCCCTCTTTGCAGATAACCTCCTACTGAATGACGGATCATCTTCAGCTTTGTATTTCAGAAGCTGGTCAAGGTTACCTTGATGATGTTCATGCCCTCTAAAGGCCAATCCCTGCCTCGCCAGAAACATCTCACCCCCTATTATTTTTAACAGGTTAGCGCTGTTTTCTGCCTGCTGTGTACTGACTGCACTGCTCAACCATGTAGTAGGCTACTAGTAACTGGCCTGTTTTCATATCCAGCAGTTGTAACAGCCAGTTTGTGACCCTCTGATTTTTCATGCATTGAAAATTTTTGAAGTGCTTTTTTCCAGTTTTTAAATCCAGTATTGACAAAAGCTGGGTCTACACTCTTGGCTTGTGCTGGTTTCCCTGCCTTAAAGTATTTAGAGCAGTGAAAACACAGAACACCATCAGTACCCATACAAACATGCAGTCAGGGATACTTCTCATACCATGCTTTTTGGAATGTCAGTGTCCGGTGTGATGGTTCTGCCCTGCAGTCAAGAAAATATGATCTTAAATTTTTGAACCAAATTCTACTGCAAAAACCTTTGTTAAAAATTTAGCCAGTTCAGTTTAATGCTGTCATCATGATTTCCGGTTTTACAGAGCTGTTTTATACTATGATCCTCAATCCTTTTTCTTTTTTTTCATTTTTAGTGTCATATTCAACAACTACTGCACGAATTAAAGCCAAATGCTATCGGTCAATGAAAAAGAAAAATGAACAGCCACATGCCCTTGAAGAAGACATAGACCTGGCACCAAAGACTATAAATGGTCACTGCTCTTGTGGTGCTGGCGCTGGAGGGTTTTGCCACCACATCATAAGGTTATGCTACTTCATGGCACACTGCAAGACACTGGGATACAAGGCCCTACCTGATGATCTCACCTGCACTAGTATGCCTCAGAGATGAAGTGTTCCCAGAGAAAGAAAAATTGTGAACAAGCCTATCGAGGACATTAGGGTCAAAAAGCCTCAAATAGATACTAACTATTCAAAATTTATTAAAAGCATCCTGTATTCTCCTTCCAGTTATTACCCAATAATGACAAAGGAACACTTAGCAGAACTTGATCCTCAGCCATTAATGGCAACTTTAGTAAGGAAAAATGATGACATAAGAGATTCACTGCCAATGGTTCAGTGTAAGTTTGGCAAAGTCCCAAAGGCATCAAAACTAGCGTATCAACAAAAGTTGTCACAGGAATATGTCATAAATGACTTTTTCGGACCACCATTTCCCAATTTACCTCTGGAAATCTCAATGAACAGAATACAGAACAATGTAAATGTGTGCCTATCTTAAGAAAAACAAGCAACCTTGAGTGCACTAGAAGTAACCCATGCAAAAGCAGTGGAATTGGAGCATGCTACCCTGTCCCAAGCTGCAAGCAACCTTTGGTTTGCACTTCGAGAGAAAAGGATAACTGCTAGTAAGTTTGGACTGGTTGCTAAACGACAGTCTGGCTTTGAGAACCTGATAAAGCAACTGAATCCAGCTAAAGCAGTTGTCACAGCTGATATGCAGCGTGGCATAGACATGGAGCCGACTGCTGCAACAACATGCAAATGGGGCAAAGAAAGGAAAAGTCAACATTTTCCTATCAGGCCTGATGATAAACCCAGTTTGTCCCTGGCTTGGTTGTTCTCCAGACCGTAAGGTATACAATCCAGATTGTGTGGATGCAGGGCTTTCACCATTCGGACTATTGGAAGCGAAAGTTGTCAAGGAGGGTGCAAGTGACTTTGCTGGTGCACAGTACATCTCCACTGGTGACAATGGCAAGTTGGCACTTAAGACGTCACACCAGTATTATTATCAAGTGCAGGGTCAGTTAGCACTGACAGGCCTGGACTGGTGTGACTTCTTCAGCTACTTGTACATATCAGATTCTGTGTGCCACTGTGAAAGGATAACATTTGATGCAGACTTTTTTCAGCACAGCAAAAACAAAGTTGACAGTTTTTATTTCAACTACTTCTTGAGATGACTCCTGCATAATGCAACAACTACCAAACCAAATGAAGTTATCATGGGCAATTAGGATGTATTGTACATATTAAGTAACTGTCATGGTTTGTGAGGTGTGCGTGTGTTTTGGACTTTTCTTTGTGGCTCTCGTCCCGGGACGATATCGTATTCCTTTTCAATTGGATTCTTTACCCAGCTGGCTGATTGAACTGGGGCGGCACTTCCCCGGACTCTATATAAGCCGGAAGTCCGCCACGCCTCCTTTGCTGGAGTGTCTGTTTGTAGCTGAGCACTATAGCCGAAGATATCTGTAGTCAAGATTTGTGTGACTTTATATCTTCTCGTTATTATTGGAGTTCTTTCCTCTTTAGGGATTTTCCCTTTTCTACTTTTTTCTCTCTGGACTTTCTGTTGCACTATTTAGGTGCTTTGTTTTTTCTCGGCTGCCGAGATTCTTCTCCCTTTTATGTCCCTTGCGTTGCTTCCGTGTTTTGGACTATTATACACTGAACAAAAATATAAACGCAACACTTCTTATTGTGAGAAATAGGACCATGTTCAGAAGCTCATTGTACTTTCATTGAGTGTTGACAGATTGTATGACCATATTGCAATATATTTCGATCAATGATTTAAAAAGAGAAATAAGAATCTCGCAATGGCGAGATGATAAAGGGGATGGGGTCTATTGTCCAAATTTCACAAATCAATATTGGGTATGTCCATCTTTGGCCTGCTGCACTGCTACACATCTCTGCTGTGTGGACTGTAACAAATGGTTAATGGTGACTTGGGGGACATGTGCCCACCTCTCTTCAAGAGCAGTGCGGAGTTGGCGGCTATTAGCCGAAAATGGGAACCAATGACGAACTCGTTGCTTTTGGACATCCCAAAGATGCTGGAAGCGGGACAAATCCAAGGAATAAGCCAGCCATTCAAGCACACAAATGTTTTCAGGCTCAAGGAATTCTGTGCATACGCGGTGACTTGGGTCTGGCATGGTCATGCTGGATGGTTATTGCTTTGATGGATGAATGGTAGGACGATAGGCAGCAGCATCTCATCGTGAAATCACACTGCATTCAAGTTGCTGTTCTTGAACTGCAGTTGGGTGCAATGTCCTTGGAATATTCCCACCCAAACCAGCACTCCACCACCATGTGCCACCGTGCGCACCACCACGATGTCAGCATAACGATCCCCCGTCCATCCGCTCTGTGAAGTTGGAAACGTGCCTTGTCTGTAAAGAAAACAGTCCTCCATTGTGCTATTGGCCATCAAACGTGTCTATTCTCTCAGTCGAACCAATTTTTTCATCGAGCTGAGGAGAGGTCCAATCCACAAAGGGCAAAAGACGTAAAGATATGGACTTCCTGGAGATGATTTTTTTTCGGTTTCGCAAAAAATGGGGTGATGGTGGGGACCAGCTGTCTCATCTGCAGTGGGAGTTACTGGTCTCAAACGATCACAGAGATGGAGAGTCCAGATATGGCGGGCTTGGGCGGGGTTGTCACACATGGTGCGTCATGCATGTGGGCAGTGTGCTGTCTCTCCTCATTCCTCAAAAAGGTGTTTTATGCTACTTATCGTTGAAACATGGACATTAAGAGCCCTTTCAACATCCCTGAGAAACATTCCTGCATTGAACATGCCAATGGCACGCTCCATGATGGCTCGAGTCATTTATGGCATTTTGAACAATGGCAGAACTGAGACTTTTGAGGTGGCCTTTTATTGACCAGAGTACAGGATGTGCCTGGGCTGACTGTACCTGATTTCAGTAGCTCTGGATCATGCCCCACCTGTCTGACAGGCCAGTTTTGACAAAGGGCGTTAACATGACAATGATATGGAGAAGGTGACTGAAATGCACGCAGACCAGTGGCACACAACCTTGGTCACATAAATAAACCCAACTAAGCCAACCTCAGAACTAATTATGCGAAATATTGAAAGGACTAAACTGTTGCGTTCATATTTTTGTTCAGTATACGTCCTTTGGAAGCGCGAGTACTTTCCGGTGGTCTGTATAATTCTCTGTGTTTGTGTTGTGTCCGTGCTGCTTGTTTCTCTCTGGCCGCTGCACTTGGCCTCTCAATTTTACCAGCCATTACAGTAACATAGTTGGAACAAAGATGAACCTCTATTAAACAGCAGAGAAAGCTGTAAGTTAGCTACTGTATGTGTGATAACAGAAAATATCCATATTCATTGGAAATTCTAGAGAAGTGGGAAGGGGGGGTAAAGGCCAAGGAATTTCTGGAAATTTCCGAAGGATGGGGGATGGCGCACCCAGAAACCAACTTGGAAATTCATATTTTGGGGGGATTATGGGTATTTTCTTGAATCACACAATAGGGAATTTATTTTCAGTAATTTTCTTAAATTTGCTTTTTTAAAAAACGTTTTACTCCCAAGATCTGAATAGTAATTCTCCTAAATTAAAGCATTACACCTTTTATACAACAAACATGAGAATTTGCGGGTAGATCAGCAAGATCATTAATTTGCTGACCACTTGGGAAATTTCCCTCTGCTGTATGTTTGGCATCATATTGGTGCTGTTGGGAGAATTTTCAAAGTGGTCACTTCTGGCTGTGAAAGGGTTCACACGTTGCTAATAGAGGGTTGACTGCATCTGCACCATATAATATTAACTTTTAAGAGGTTCACTCAATCAACATTACAAAGAGTAGATGATATGAAATTTCTCATTTAACTTGATAAGTTACAGTTATTAAGTATTAAACCTCTGTCAATATTTTTTGCAGTTTTTGAATTTGCAACATAATGAAAAATTATTAAATATGTTCGACCATACAAATAAGCACTTTCTGACTGGGTCGTTTGTAACCTCTGATCTCTCATACAAGTAATAGTTACTCTGATGGATCAGAAAATGAGTTGTCAACTGAGTTATCATTCTTGATAAGAGCACCTTGAAAGTTATATAGGCAGCAAATGACAGTATAAACTTGTGGCAGTGTTCCTAACATATTTAATGGCACTTCGGCATCAAATATGTGGTATTCCTTGATGCGTCTTATTGCACGCTCAACATGGATCTGGAGCTTTGCAATGGCCTTTGTTTCTTGGACTTCTGCTACTGAAAACTGACCCTTGCCCTGTAGAAAGGGTGGAATATTTAACTTTACTTTCTTCTGTGCTAAAAGTTCCTCAATATCAAATCCCTTGTCTGCCATGGCAGCATCATTCTCTTCCAAAAGATCCAAGATTCCACTGCACCGAGTAATTTCTTTATCAGAAATGCCACCTGTATAAAGGGATGAAACAAAAGTGACAGCACCATGTGGGGCAATTCCAATGAGACCTTTCACAGTAGTGTTGCTCTTTTATGATGAATACAGTTGCCACTGTAGCAAGAGTGAAGATGGTGTCTGCACGTAAAGCTCAGTGCAATCCAGAATTACTCTAGTAGTTGGATACTGGTCTTTGAAGGCTTGTGGCATGTAGAAATCTATTTGTTCTCTAGAGCAGTGTTTCCCAACCCTGTTCCTGGAGTATCCCTGCCCTGCATATTTCAGATGTCTCCTTGATTTAACACACCCAGATCAGGTCATAAGGTACTCCACTAATGAGCTGATCAGCTGAATCAGGTGTGTTAAATCAGTGAGACCCAACCCTGCTCCTGCAGTACCCCTGTCATGCACATTTTATAGGTCTCCCTAATAGCAAAAAAATACCAAGCAAAAAATAAAGGTAGTTAGCCCATGTTGTGACTTTCCTGCTTACAGAAGAAATACTAATGACAAATTGATGTGCCGAGTCCTGTTCAAATAAACCAAGTCTTATCCTAACCAAGAATAAAAACAATTCATCATATTGCGTGCTCCAGGTCTGCTAGGATTCATCCCAGAAGAATAAACATACATCTACGCTCAGCTGATGGTGCAATGAATTCACAGAATTGGCATAAATGGCCACAACTGAGAAAGCTTGTATAAAATTTGATACTGTCGTTGTCCGTAGAAAATCTCTCAAGACCAAACTTGTGAATTTTGAGTGCAGCGAGTTGAGATTTCAGTTGAGCAATTTCTTCCTGGGCTTCATTATATGCCACTTTTAAGAGATCCGTTTCTGATGGAGGAGTAGTAGTTTCTGGCTCTTCATCATGCAGGCTTCTTGTCGGGTAGCTGCTTTTTCATTTTCAGTCATTTCTTGATCTTCACTCTCATCAGTTTGAGTGCCGCTGGAAATAAAAAAGGAGAGGGCATTAGTATTTAAGCAAATAATTTTAGGTAACATATTCTGGACATCAATTCAGTAATATTTCATTCTTTTGTCGCTTATATATTCAGATTGATATTAAGGGAACTATTTTCCATCCCTAATCTAAGCTATTAAAAAATATGGAAGAGACCCCTTTGCTGGAATTCACATACCTGTCTATCTGTCGCACTAATTCCCTTCGTTGTTTGGAGCCACACTTCCAGTTACATACAAAAGGTACTGCTCCAGGAATCAGTAACCTCTCGCCAGAGTTATTTGGAGGTCTGTAGTCGTTCTCGGCAAAATGCTGGGAGCACTACCTTGGATTGTCTGTTATCTGATAAAAAACATAAATTAACTTAAAAGCTTGAGATTAAATCTATAATGAAACGGACCATGCGGTAGAATGTTTTGATTTGTATAGAAAACGTGCCTTGAAATAAGGTCCTTCGTCCCTTCTTATCTTCACAATCCATTCCGATCTGAGGGGTGCTGATTTAGGAAAACGATGGAAGGCAAGCTCCTCGTTGTAGCAAGAGTCGCCATTGCACATTGGCACACAGCAATGCAAACGGCTACGTGAACTCGTGCCCTTCGTCTGCTTTAGTGAACCTGGGAAATCAAACAAAAAAAATGCCTGGATGGAAATGAAATATTTTTGAACAGTGTACAATGCAGGAAAATGACTTGGAGAGAAACCAATTGGGCCATAGGTGGACGTCGACCATAAATTTAAATGAAGTTGTCTGTTTATATTGAAATCTTATTATATTCATGTTATTTCATTCATTATTCTGATTGACATTGATGCTATTATTACACTAATTTGAAGTGAGGCAGTGGGAAAATTCAACGGGCTTTATTAGAAAAACGGTGCCCTTTAAATTCCGGCGAACAGCGTACCAAGTTACCAAGTGCATAGAGGGTACAAGCCCATGTGCGTCAAAAGGTAATCAAAAGCATGTGTTCGATTCTTATTGGCTGTAAACTAATGAGATAAAGTTGGTATTAAGAAGTCCGGTGGGAAAAAAATTTTTCGCTGCCCGCCAACTAGCTGCAAATGTAAGCTACGTGTAGGGTTGTGCCGATTGTGAACGGCAATTTTTTTAAGGCGTAGTACCACCACCTGTTGCCATGGGGCGAACATCCGAGCTTTTCCTTTTCCTTTATTAAACCTGAGGCAGGTTGAACAAAAGTGCAAAAAATCAAAGGGCATGTGAAATGCCTCCGGAAAAAACTTGACTGACATCAGTAGTTTTCGGCGACATGCTGCACGGAGCCAAGTAAAGGACTACAGAATCGCCTCCTATTAGCCAATTAGGCAACTCTAAGAAAAGAAAACCTGTTCCCGTTTACTTTGCTTGATTGGCAATCAAATAGTGGATTCGTTTACTCTCCAAGTTGAATGAGTAAAGCTGTTTAAGATAGCATGTTTGAGTGCCGCATTTTGAAATTTTAATGGCCATAGAACAGCAGATTTGCATGAACACGATTGTCATTGCCACGGCATTTCGTGCGCCTGATCAGTTATATCTCACATTCACGTTTCATCCGCTTTGCAGAATGTTTTCCTCCTTGTGTATTTTTTAGATGCTTAAAATCCAGGGCGGTCTTTTAACAAATCTCTTTTTATTTTATCATTATAGATATCCCAAAAATACTACAATGAGAGATGAAATGCAGAGTTGGGATGTGGCGATGTTGAACTTGGATTTTTTTAAAGTGTTGTGAGACCACTTGCTGTCATGTGGGGCGTATTCGAATCCCTGTTCTTTGCGACACTCGGGTTGACTCGACACGAGAAGTTCCAAACAGCCGAGAATCAACACGAGAACACGTTCTTGTCACTCTCCACTTTTTGGAGAGTGGGAGGAGTGTTGTCAAGAACAAAGATGGCGGACGCAGGAGATACGTATGTGAAATTTTCATCAATTTCACCGATTAATCTTGTTAATAGCCCTCTATTCACGAGAATGAGTAGTTTCAGGGGAAATTAACTATGTATAGAAGCATTGTCACGGCCTCCCTGGGCAGAGATACTGCAAGCTTCGTCTTACCGAGGTTTTTTGTTTTACACAGTGAGCGTTTGCTCGGAATTTGTCTAGGGTAGTAAGTTCTCTGTATCCCCACGAACTCCCCAGGGTGGCGTGCAGCTAATGCACTCGGTTTGCTTGCATACAATACAAGAGAAAGGTTGACGTTACCTGGTTCGTCGTCGAAACTTCTTGCACGGCCAGCCCGATCCAGTCGCCCGACGACGAACAGCCCAGTCTCCGTGCTGATGCGGGGTGCAGACGCTTCCCTTCAGCAATCAGTTCATTTTATTTTATTTTTCTAAAAGATTCCCGTTCGGTTGGTTGCACTACTTAGTTGGTTGGAGGTTGCTTTTCCCCACTGGGAACACGTGGACGCCGTGTCTGTAATCTTCAGAGACTTTTCAAGCCCCGCTTCCACTGCTGCCACTTGCCAACACGCACACCAAAAACTACCGCGCTAACCCCGGATATCATCATCACAGTCGCATCACTTTCGGTCACGGGATCAAACCATTCTCATTAAGCAACGTCAACCCCAATTGTATGCAAGCAAACCGAAATGTTCTAGGGGAATCCACCAAATATAAAAATCTAATTAATAATAACATCTCATCAGGCCACCTAGCCTATCATTCTGGCACTCTTACCGGGTTATGCTTTTACGAGGAAATGGCCTGTCTGTAACAATACCCCCCCCTTAAGCCAAAAATTCTAAAAAGAAATCACAATTTCATCTTTCTTTTTTTTGTTTGACTGTTTGTTTTCCTTTTTAATTTTTGGTAAAAACACTACGGACAGACATTTCTGCCTGTCACCACCTGACCAGCTACCACCACACATCTAGGTAGAAAAGTCACATCTAAACACAACACCAAAAATTCAGAAAATATACTAACTCTAAATTGGCACTTATCAAATCCAAGAATTCATGGCCAATTTTATCTCTAGAGCTTCCGTCATGGACTCATAATGACCGGCACAATAAAAAAAACTAGAAACACTGCCGTCTCATTTCAAGTGCCACTCCGGGAAAGGGCATCCGCAATAATGTTATCTCTACCCGCAATGTGTTTCACTTTCAAACCATACGGCTGCAAAATTAAGCTCCATCTGAAAACACGCGCATTTGAGCTCTGAAACCTGGCAAGCAACGTAAGCGGATTGTGATCCGAATAGACCACAACATCACCAGCTACACTAGACACGTATATCTCAAAATGTTGCACTGCCAATACCAAGGCCAGAGCCTCCTTCTCGATGGTAGAGTAATTCTTTTGATAGCGATTTAGTTTCTTTGAAAAATATGCAACCGGTCTCTCAACACCATCAGTTCCAGCCTGAAGGAGAACACCGCCTACTCCAACGTCGGAGGCATCTACGGCAAGGCAAAAAGGCTGTGAGAAGTCTGGTGCAGCCAACACAGGTTCACATATAAGAATTGCCTTCACAGCGTCTAGAGCAGACTGACACTCTGGAGACCAGACCCACTTAACCCCTTTCTGCAGCAGGTCCGTAAGCGGAGCAGTCACAGTGGCAAAATTAGGGACGAACTTGCGGTAGAACCCGCACATCCCCAAAATTCTCATTAGCTGACGACGATTCTGCGGAGCCGGGAGATCCATGATGGCCTTAACTTTGGCAGAACGTGGAAGTACCTTACCACGCCCTACGCGATGACCCAAGTAAGTGACCTGACCCTGGCCAAACTCACATTTAGGTAAATTTACAACCAGTGAAGCCTCAGCAAGTCGCGTAAAAAGGGCAGAAATGTGCCCAATATGGCTCTCCCATGAGTCACTGAACACAACCACGTCATCAATATAAGTAACTACATTGCCCAGGCCCCTGGTCACCTGATTCATCAGCCTCTGAAAACAAGCGGGAGCATTCTTCATGCCAAATGGTAAGACCTTGCAGGCATACAAGGAGTCATGTGTAGTAAAAGCAGACACTTCCTTAGCGTGGTCGGAAAGAGGCACCTGCCAATATCCTTTCAGGAGGTCAAATTTCGACACCCACTTAGCCTGGCCAATGTGGTCAATACAGTCCTCCATTCGCGGAATAGGATAAGCATCCGATCGTGTCACGGCATTAACCTTCCGATAGTCAATGCACAGACGAGGCGCAGCACCTTCCCTCACTACTAATACGACTGGGGAGCTCCACTCACTCACCGTGGGCTCTATTGCACCGATTTTGAGCATAAAGTCAAGTTCTTGCTGTACCATGGCCCGCTTCTGAGGAGCTAACCGATATGCATGCTGCTTTATTGGAGCAGCTGTCCCGGTGTCCACATCATGAACCACCAGCTTAGTCAAACCTGGAGTGTCTTTAAACAACTCAGGGAAAGACTCAACCAAGCCCACAATATCCTCAACTTGAGATGCTGTCAAATGAGTCAGGCTATTCCGGAGGTTTCCCCGTGCTTCCGTATTCTGAAGGCGAGCACTGACCGGCTCACGAGCAGTAAAACCCATTTCTTCATCGCACTCCTCAGGGTGCTGCACCAAATTAAAACACACTGGAACCCCAGCCTCTCGCCCTACAAAGGGTTTAAGCAAATTAACATGACACACTCGTGTCTTAACACGGCGATCAGGAGTACTGATGACATAAGTACAGGGTCCAGCCTGCTTTACGATTGAATACGGCCCTTCAAACTGGACACCAAGTTTGTCGCCCCCTGCTGGCAACAAAACAAGCACCTTATCCCCAGCCGAAAAGCTACGCGGCTGAGCCCGCTTGTCATAGTGGAGCTTCATCCTAGTTTGTGAACCCGCAAGCTTGTGCCGGGCCACCTCACAAGCAACCTGCAGTCGATCAGTAAACTGAGCAACATATGCGAGTGAATCCTCTGGAACGCTCTCACCCACTAACCGCTCCTTTAGTAGGCCCAAAGGTCCACGCACCTCATGCCCATAAACTAACTGAAAAGGGGTAAAGCCGGTGGATTCATTGACACTATCCCGAACCGCAAACATAAGAAAAGGCATGGCAGCATCCCATTCCCCAGGGAACTGATCGCTGCATGCTCTCACCATCTCTTTCAAAGTCCGATGGAAGCGCTCAATCGCTCCCTGGGACTGAGGATGATAAGCTGAAGACAAAACTTGCTTAATGCCAAGCTGATTCAAAACCCCTTGGAAAACAGTAGAAGTGAAATTTGATCCCCGATCAGACTGAACCTCCCGTGGAAGACCATATCTGGAAAAGAACTGAATGAGGCTCTCAATTACAGTTTGGGCCCTGATGTTCCTGAGGGGAACCGCTTCAGGAAACCGTGTGGTAACATCCAGTATTGTAAGAAGATACTCATTACCCTTCTTTGTTCTTGGAAGGGGCCCAACACAATCAATCATCACTCTTGTAAAGGGGGTGGAAAAAAGCGGAAGCGGCTTAAGAGGCACGGGCGGTGGCCTGTGCTGAGCCTTACCCGCACGTTGGCATGGCTCACAAGATCTACAGTACTCAGGAACACTTCTCTTCATACTCGGCCACCAAAAATGTCGTCTAAGTCGTTCTAGAGTACGGTTTACCCCCACATGACCAGCCATGGGTCCAGCGTGAGCCATTTTAAGCACACCTTCCCGATATCCCCCCGGCAAAACTACCTGCTGCAATACGTTCCATTCCTCGGCAGGATCCCTTGGAGGCCGCCAACGTCTCATCAAGACATTGTCCTGCAAATAATACCCCTCAGACACCACAGTATCCCCGATAGGTTCCTCCACCAAACGGAAAAAAGGGAGCCAAATCAGCATCCGCAAGCTGAGCTTCAACCAGAGCCTCCCCTACTCAAGTGGGGGTCCTCCTGCGTCTGTTTCAGGTGGGCCATAAATGTGTCACACAAATTAACTGGTGCGTCTTGTTCCTCACATTGAGTGGGAGGAGCACGAGATTTTGCCTGTGCACGCGTCACCACGCACGCAGTGAACACCTCGGGAAACTCCTTAGCCAGCTTCTCGGTGTCCACCACATTGACAGGTTCAGGGGAGAGAACAGGAGGTTCCATAACTCTGTTACCTGCCAGGTCATTACCCAACAATAATGACACACCCGGAACAGGGAGAGAGTCAATAACGGCCACCATCACGGGACCATTAACCAACTCAGAGCGCAGGTACACCTCCATTAGCGGATACGGCCCAAACTCCCCTCCTAAGCCAGCCAGAAGTACAACGGGACTTCCCGGTATGGGGCGGGGCAGGTCCAACACACCAGCAGCCAACAGGGACTGACTAGCCCCAGTGTCTCTCAGAATTTGAATTGGAACTTCCGGGCTCTCACAATTCAAAGCTACAGAACCAGGGGAAACAAAGCAAGTATTATCAGGTAACAGCTCTTTCCCATTATTATCATGCTCCCGTTTCTCAGCCTCAGAACTCTGGGTTCTGGCTGACACCAGAGCAACAACCTGCTCACGGTTTGCTCTGTCTCTAAGGGCTGGGCAATTACTGCGAATATGCCCTGGCCGCCGACAATAGTGACAAATAATATCCTGGCGGGAAACAGGTCCACCACGTCCATTTCGGACAGAGCACTCAGGGAGCCGCTGGCCACCGCCCCCCTGTTGAGCATTACTTTGTTGAGCCTTCCCGGAATCCAAGCTTCCACCCTGTCCAGGCTGGTCACTACCAGACCGCTTCATCTCAGGCTTTGAGCTGCCAAAGGACCTCCGTTTGTCCTGACCCCGATCCTGATGACCACGCCCCACGCCACCATGATGGATGACCTCCCATGTATCTGCAAGTTCCGCTGCCTCCTTCACCGTCTGAACGCCACGCTCAGCAATGTACACATCAATTTCCCGCGACACACAGCTCCTAAACTGCTCCATCAAAATGAGCTCAGTCAGAGTCTCCACAGTGTCTGCCTTGCATGCACTTAACCAGCGTGTCATAAGTATCTGTTGTCTACGAAATAAATCGAGGTGGGACTCACCACCTTTACGCCTGTAGGATCTAAACTTACGGCGATATTCATCGGGAACGCTTCCATAGGCGGTTAACACAGCCTCTTTTACGGCGTCATAATTGAGAGAGAGGAGACGCCTAATGCAGCATATGCGTGTTGTGCCTTACCAGTAAGAGCCCGCTGCACTAGCAGTGGCCATCTTGAACGGGGCCAGGCCAACTCAGTTGCCACTGTTCAAAGGCATCAAAAAAATATCTACCTCCTCCTCATTAAACTGAGGTAGGAGTTTCTCAGCAGAACTCAGATTAAAACTGGGTTCTGACAACACACCTCTCTCCCTCGCAACTTTTTCCACCTCCAACTTCATACGTTCCAGCTCGAACTTCTGCTCGCGCTCCCTCTTCTCGAGTTCAAAATGGCGCTCCTGCCTTCTCTTTCGCCAACCTCTCCTGGCGCTCCTTCTCCTCCTTCTGCTCCGCCCAAAGTTCCTCCAGGCCAAACAGCTCCTTCACCAATGCAACCAGCTCTTTTTTAGTCATGGAAGATGGAACTTCCATTCCATCTCGCTCAGCCATTACAGCTAGCTGTGGTCTTGTAAGAGTCCTAAACTGAGCAGCAGTAGGCAACTCAAACCCGCCAGCGACATCAAGAGATGGGGCCATCCCACTCGTAGAACTATCACTCGTCATGACCGTATCTCACAAAAATTATCTCGAAGACAACAGTAATCACAGCAACGCTGAAGCACAAAAAAAAATTCCCGGAGCGCAACTACAAATGTTCAACACATGCCACGTGCAGTAGCCACAGGAGAGCATTCACCTCTCAAAAACACAAAAAAGAACCGCACGTGCAACAAGAGCACAATCAGGCTCGCAAAAAAAATTGGAGAAAACCCACAATTCAGCAGGCAAAGAACAACCAAGACAGTTTCTGGAGTGCCACCCACAGAACACTGTCTAACCGCTCAAAGCGTAACAAGTGGCTATAACTAGCACAGGCACACGAGTAACGCAAAATCTCAGACACCGCGGCGTTCCACTAGTTAGAAAAGAAAAAAAAAATTAGCCAAGTTATGCCTAATCTAAGATAATCTAGGACTAGCCTATTATTACTCTTAGCTAAGCCAAACTAAACAATATCCAACCAAACGGATTTAACCGGACACACAGTTCTTTAATGCTAGGAGCGGTACAGCACGACTAATTCGCGCTTGGGCCTACACACTCATACTAAACTACCTATCTAACCTGGCAATGTGTAGCCCTTTAGCAGGCCCAAACAACCCCGTGTACGTTTCCCAACACAAAGAACTGTATTATCCGTAATTAATTAACCAACTACAAATCCAACCTGATTTTAGTTATACCGATTTAAACGGCTAATCTCATCAGTGCAACAAACAAACGAACAAGTACGTCGACCTTAATTACTTTCCCGACAAATGCTAAAGCATACAAACAGCAAACCCAGTTAATTCACTCCCAGACGAGCCCCCACTCTGTCACGGCCTCCCTGGGCAGAGATACTGCAAGCTTCGCCTCTTACCGAGGTTTTTGTTTTACACAGTGGCGTTTGCTCGGAATTTGTCTAGGGTAGTAAGTTCTCTGTATCCCCACGAACTCCCCAGGGTGGCGTGCAGCTAATGCACTCGGTTTGCTTGCATACAATACAAGAGAAAGGTTGACGTTACCTGGTTCGTCGTCGAAACTTCTTGCACGGCCAGCCCGATCCAGTCGCCCGACGACGAACAGCCCAGTCTCCGTGCTGATGCGGGGTGCAGACGCTTCCCTTCAGCAATCAGTTCATTTTATTTTATTTTTCTAAAAGATTCCCGTTCGGTTGGTTGCACTACTTAGTTGGTTGGAGGTTGCTTTTCCCCACTGGGAACACGTGGACGCCGTGTCTGTAATCTTCAGAGACTTTTCAAGCCCCGCTTCCACTGCTGCCACTTGCCAACACGCACACCAAAAACTACCGCGCTAACCCCGGATATCATCATCACAGTCGCATCACTCGGTCACGGGATCAAACCATTCTCATTAAGCAACGTCAACCCCAATTGTATGCAAGCAAACCGAAATGTTCTAGGGGAATCCACCAAATATAAAAATCTAATTAATAATAATATCTCATCAGGCCACCTAGCCTATCATTCTGGCACTCTTACCGGGTTATGCTTTTACGAGGAAATGGCCTGTCTGTAACAGCATGAAGTGACTTTCAGGCCCGGTTATTAGGGTTGATCTTGCTGAAATTTTGTAAAAACCATCGGTATCACAATAATTCAATTCAATTCAATTTTATTCTGCATCATACGCAGCCCCATGAGCTAGACTGGAGAACACCTGAACTTGCACTTCCGCGTTCGGAATGAAAAACCCAGCACCTCGCACTCGTGTTGACTTGTGTTCGGGATTTGAATACGCCCGGGGTGTGTAGGCAGTCGCACGTAATTTCTTGAAACATACACACCTGAAGCGGCTTAAATGATTTAAAATGCCGCCGGGAAGAAGCCCGAATTTAGATTGCGTTAATTGCAAGTGCTCCGCCTTCCCTAAATCTGCTCCCGTTTACTTGGCCTCAATAACAATCAAGCAATTTCTGTAGCCTATAACGATTAAGATGTGATGGTGAAAAGCAGACAAACCTCACTGGGCTACGGTGTAAGATTGAAAGAATGCCAGTAATTTGAATAGTTTTAGGACATTATTAACGATTAATTTAAAACAGATTTGTTATAAGACCGCCTTGGATTTTAAGCGTCTAAAAAATACACAAAGCGGAAAACATTCTCAAAAGCGGATGAAATGTGAATGTGACATATAAATGATCAGTTGCACGAAATGGCGTGGCGATGACAATCGTGTTCATGCAAATCTGCTGTTCTATGGCCATTTAAATTTCGAAATGCAGGAATCAAACATGCTGTCTTAAACAGCTCTACTCATTTAACTTTGAGAGTAAACAAATCCACCATTTGATTGCCAATCAAGCAAAGTAAACGGGCACAGGTTTACTTTACTTAGAGTTGCCTAATTGGTTAATAGGAGGTGATTCTGTAGTCCTTTACTTGGCTCCGTGCAGCATGTAGCCAAAAAATACTGATGTCAGTCAAGTTTTTTTCCGGAAGCATTTCACATGCCCTTTGATGTTTTGCACTTTCGTTCAGCCTGCATCGGGTTTAATAAAGGACAAGAAAAAGCTTGGATGTTCGCCCTATGGCAGCAGGTGGTGGTACTGCGCCTTAAAAAAAATCGTGTTTCACGATCGGCACAACCCTATCTACGTGCATCACGAAACGTCATGTTAGTTCCAACGGTGTTGCGTTCTATTTTAAATAATAGCTTGTAGTTTCGTGATAAACTCTAGACATCTTTTGGGGATTTAGTGAACATATTATAAGCATTAGGCAAAACTGTGTATTTTTCGGAACCTTTCCAAAACCGTTAGTTAATTCCATAACTTTTCCAGACTGGAAAACAGGTTTTTCAAATTTCATAACTTTTCCAGGAATTTCATGACCGTGGGAACCGTGTACATTGCCAAAGCAAGTTGAAATAAAATAACATGCACAAAAAACATAAGAATTGTGATTTTGCTATTGGAAAAAGAAAAACATATACACTTGCAGTTTGAAAAAATACATAAATACAAATAGTGGGAACTGTTTCAACTCTGCTAAATTAATTTTTTAATAGTATTATTCTCTTTCTCTCTCTTCCTCTCCCTCTCCCCAGAAACAAACAGGTTGAGAACAATGACCTTGTTCCATGAAACTGGATAACAGAGTTAGCTTTGAAACTGTACTGAGGCCACCTCGGACCCTGTGTAAATCTGGAATATGGAATGAGCTGCAATGAGTGCTGTTCAGGTTTTACTTTGCAGAGTTGTCAGGCTTACTCAGAAATCCTGCTTTCTTATGTAATCCGCCTTACTCAGTAATCTGGCTTTTTGAAGTTACCCTAATCACTCAGTAATGCTCCTTTGTGGAACTGGCCTTCGGAGCCAGTTGCAAAAGGTTCGGTTAGATTCTTTGGGAAAACAAAGAAGCTGTTGCCTGTTTATTTAACTCTGTGATGCTTCCTGGACATGAGATGCATTTAATCATAGTACTATAGCATCCACTTTTTAGCATTCAGGCTACAGGAGGTCCTGCTTCTCAGAAGTTTGAAAATCCCATTTGTAGTTATTTTTAAATTCAGCAGGGTAATGGTGCTTGAAGTTGCAGTACCTCGGGGCCCAGACGACAGGTATAAGTGAGAATTGCTTTGTGAGGTGGATGAAGGATGAAATGCATCTCTCTTTTTTGTCTGCTCTCTAACCGACTCACCCATCCATTCATCTAGTCCCTACAACATAGATGGGGATGGATTAGAAGGAGGGGTATTTTTACTTCTCATTCTTAAAAACGCAACTAAGCATTGTTTGTTTTGGGTGACTAGTCAAGAGCAGCTTGAGTCTTGCATTGAGGTGAGTCAGTCAGTACTTCCTCACACAAGTGGGCAGGGAATTTCTCTTGTTAGCATTGTCATAGTGCTCATTGCAATACCTTCCAGGGCATGTCCATGAAGAAGTCTGTCAGCTTCGATGCCAAAATTTGAGAAGACCAAAAACACTCCCTTGAAAGGATTGTTATTTTCCACTTGTTTTGAATAATTTTCATTGATTAGCTCTAAGTTGCATAATACTGTCAGGTGAGCCCTATTCTCCTCAAGATGAGAAACTTTATTTAGCAGCAAAATTTTTCACATTTCAAATGTTCAAAATTTGGAAATTTTGGGTCTGCATTTAAGCTGAGATGCATTGAAGTCTTGATGCTGTGGGAGAACATCAGAGTACTCTACGATAGCCCAAACACTACCTGGATGGGCTTGCCAGGGGCCTTTGCTGTAAAGAGCAGTAGACACTTTCCTCAACTTCGTAATCTCCGCAATTACAGAAGAATCTACTCTGGCCATTCCTGTTAATCCGACTGCTAATCAGCAGCAATTGCCAGTTTAAAAGAGGTCTATCAAGCATCACTCGGCTCTGCAAGTCTCCAAAGCAAGATTCAGACGCTCACAGAACGCCAGAGGGGCAGAATAGTTGGTGCCGAAGGGACCAAACTGGCAGATATGTTGTTCACAAAAACTGCATAACTACTAAAGCAACGCCCATTCAATTGCTGCTGGAGTGGTATTAGTGCTTGCAGTTTTTTTGATTTCTCAAGAACCGCCTAACTGAACTACTTCAAACTCGACAGTGTGCTCTCTTGGGTCCTCAGCAATACCCACACCAAGTTTGAAGTAGATCGGATGAATGGCTGTTGAGATATGCAAAAGAAACATATACATAAGCACAGGCAGAGTTCATATCACTACTAGCACCTAAAAACTGAGAAAGTGCACCTTTTTCCGAGAAATTCCTACAAAAACTAAAAATACACCGAAGCTTACTGAAGATTTGAGGCCAACTCGGCAAAATAATCTGGGCGGGGTTCGAAGTCATGATTATCATTCTGTGAGGCAAGTTTTACCCACTTCACCAAAATTCATAAAAATACTTTGAACATGTTCAACAGCATAAACTGAGCAAAAGATTGTTTAAGCCAAAAACTCCCATCCACAGTGTTACTATAGGCCTCCAGAATTTGAGACTCCCTGCTTTCTGGTGTTTTATTTGTGTGTGAATAAATGCTTTATTTGAATGTGACTAACTTTGCCTGTCTAACAATGAAGTGCAATTTTAAAAAAGACTAATCTTTTCTTCTTCCTCCATAGCTACTTAAGCAGGTCTGTTGCTCTATTTTTCTAAGTGAAGACAAGAAGGAGTAGTGTGCCATTCCACATTTCCCCAATGATGTAGTGCCAGGCTGTGAATTAGGAATTAGTCAGCAGATGAAGAGTGGACACGCATGCTTAGTCTTCAGTCCGACCCAAGGGTGTGATTTTAAATTGTATTGCTTGGCCAAATTGATTCTGTTGCGTGATTGAATGAATGACACTGAATTATTAAAGGGTATTGCAACTGTGCTGGTGGGATTACAACAACGTCAGCCGGTAGCGGAGGGATTTTTTTTTTTTTCTTTTACACAACCCACACACAAATACGTGAGTCAGAGAGCTGATGCCGTTTGCCTTTCTGGTGCCAGCAGCCATCAGACTCAGTTGCGGATCCCAGAGTGAGTCAACTGATGGTCTGTTAAGTTATAAGCAGGTTGTATGCAGAAGATAAACTCTTCAGACTGGAGCTCCATATAAATTTAAATTTATAATTTATGACCAATTTCACTACTTCACCGTTTTGAAAAGCCTTTGCTCATTAAATTCATTAAGCAATGATGAAAAGTGTATTTTTTTCTCTAATCACTTGCTGCACATGCTCTTTTGCATCAGTGAAAGCAGAACTCTGTCCTAAAAAGACCAAATGCTAATGCTTATGGCTGACTTGCCTTTGTCTATTCCAGAGCACTCACGCTGTCCATCTCGGTTGTTGCAGCAGACACTCCTGCACCATTCAGCTGCTGTCAGGCCCAGAATTTCACGCTGATGTGCATTGTGTCAGTAGAAAAGCCTGCACCAGTGGCGAGTTAAATGATGAAGCAATTAAAATTATTACACTTTATGCATTCTACAAAAATATATAAATAAGTCAAACATTTTTTCCCCATCATGTAGACAAGTGTGTCTGACTTCCTGAAAAATGCTACCCTGGTAACATTGCAATGGCAAAATGAGCTTTATACTTTCAAATGCAATACTTGTTAACCCCTTGGCGCAGAAGCCAAATCTGGCAATTTAAGTATTACCCTATTTAAGGTTGTGTAATTTAAGATTTGAGCTTTACAGAGAAGGCTTCAGTGAAACAAGATATATGTTGCTTTTAGACTACCATCTTGTTTCAGTTTATTCTCATAATTTTAATACAGAATAAAGGCCCCAAACACACACACAGACACACACAAAACCTCATTAAAATTCAGCATTGAGATTGTAAGAAAAAAAAAAAAACATACAGAGAATTGTGAAATGGCTGGGCAGTAAAACAATACATTCCCAGGGTCTTAAACTCCTTGACCACAAGTGCGCTACATCTTAGTATGATATTCAAAATTATCAACTATCTATGAACCAAATTAGATAGCTTTGCAAGTGGCTCTCCACATGGCCTTCCAAGTGGCTCCCCAAGCTCTCCAAGCAGATTTCCAAGAGCCTCAGCAAATTGTTGACTGCCAAATCACCGTCAGATGTTTCATGGTGATGCTTTGGAAAGTTTGCCACTTGGAACTTCAGAGACAGTAAAAAAACAAAACAAAACAAAAAAAAAACTACCAGAGGTTGGTTGATTTCAAGCAAAAATATAATCCAAATAAAAGCAGAAACTCAAACTGAGTCAGAGCTTTGTTAACTCAAGATGCTCAAACTATAGGTACTGTAGCTGGCATCCTGTTGTGCCCTTGCTGAAAGATGCTGACGGTGTATCTCCTGCACTTTGTACAGAGCTCAGCACAGGACGATGTGTCTTCTGCTCAGTGCTAAGAGCTCAGAGCAAGATGGTGTATCTTCTGCACAGTGCACAGAACTCAGCATGAGACGGTGTATCTCCTGCACAGTGTACAGAGTGCAGCGCAAGATGGTGTATCTCCTGCACAGTGTTCAAAGCTCAGCGCACAACGGTCTTATCTATTGTACAGTGTACAGAGCTCAGCCTGATATAGTGCATCTCCTGCACAGAGAAAAGAGCTTAGTGCGAGATGATGTATCTCTTGCACAGTGAACAGAGCTCAATGCGAGATGGTGTATCTCCTGCACAGTGTACAGAGCTCAGTGTGAGACGGTGAAGCTCCTGCAAAGCGTACGGAGCTCAGTGCAAGAAATGTTTACTTTTAACGGAGAGAGCACCTTGCTCCGGTCTTAGGGCTTACGCATCACAGAATGTGAGTCTGTGTGCTGTGCTTCCCTTATGAAGTGAAGGCCGAGAAGAGCAGTTCCAGGTCGTCCAAGAGCAGAGCCAGACAGCTTGCTGAGAAAAGCGACGCAGGGTCTATTTAGGCATGTATCCTGTTGCTCTCCTCAAACTTAGTGACTGTGTAAGCCCAGCTTGTGAACTGCAATACCATTAGGAGTGGCAGTGGACATCATGCCGTGCTCATCAGACGGTATACGCTGCTGTGATGAGCTTTTTTTGGGGGTGTGTGCATACGAACATGTGCACACGCTCACAAACTCCATAGTGAATTTGACACCAGATTTTCTTCAGGTATGAGCCTCAGCTCAATCCCAGGGCTACAGTGGAACGAGCTGATTAGTTCTGTGATAGACAGACAGCCATTTCCTAAAAAAAAAAGTACAACAATCACCAAGCTCAGCTCAGTCTTCAAAGTACAGGAGGAGAAGAGGAAGAGGGTGAAGGAGAAAGAGAGGGAGAGAGAAGAGACTGAGCGAGGGAGAGTTGGAGGGAAACAGAGGGAGAGGGGCAGAGAGAAATTGTGACTTCTAAGTGAACAGGCTGTACTCACTCCGTGATACTATTTCCAGACTGACTACCTCTTGATCTATTATGCTATGATCAATAATAATGCAATGATCAATATTATTTTTCTGTTTTCCTGGTTTCCAGGAAACAGTTTCAACTCTGTAGATTTTATCTGGGGGTGGGGGTGTGACGGTGCTGTAATGTGGTAAAAAGCCACTAGATGGCAGTATTGATTTTTTTTTGTTAAGCAATCTAAAGCTAGGTTTGGACATGTCCGAGCATGCCTCAGAGGGGGCTGGACAAGAGTATATAAGGAGAAAAATTGAGAGAGTGGGAGAGTAGTTGGAGAAATTGCAAGGAGAAATTGTGGAAGGATACATTTGACCAGACCTGTCACTCTTTTCAAGACCTGTGAAGCTTTTTGTGGATTTTTGCCTGTGTTGGAGCATTTTCCTGTCCCAGGACATCGCAACATAGCAGCCCATCTCAATTACCAAGGGACTGTAACTATCTTTTTTTTAATTATTATTTCAATCTTGGTCAGTAGGGTAGAGAGTAGATTGGTTCTGTTTGTTTAATTAAATCTGTTGAAGTTTAAGAATTTTGTCTGTCATCCTTTGCTGTCCGTGACGTCATAACAAATTGACGCCATAACAAATTGGGGCCATAACAAATTGGGGGCTCGGGTCCGGGGTAGACCATTGTGCGAGTCATTTATTGAAAATCTAAAATTTCAAATAGTGAAATTGTTTTTTTGAATTTGGCAGATATACAGCAATGGATATATATTGGCAGATCAACAGCAATGGATGATTTCTTGGCATCACCAACCGTAGAGGTTTTGAAGTCTTTTAAAAAGACAGAACTGCTAGAAATATGCAGACAGTTAGAGCTGACAGATGTAAAACCAGCCATGCGAAAAGCAAGACTGGCTAGAGAGATTGTTGAATATTACATTGATGAAAATGTGTTTGCACCAGGAGATCTGGAACAGTTTCCAGTGGAAAATCCAAATGTAGAATTGGAACTTAAATTAAGAATGCTAGAGATAGAAAGGGAGGAAAAAGAAAAACAATGAGAGTTTGAGAGAGAGAAAGAGAGAAGAAATTGAAGAAAAAGAAAAACAAAGGCAGTTTGAGTTAAAAAAATTAGCAAGAGAAGAGAAAAAAGAGAGAGAAAGAGAGAAAAGAAATTGAGGAAAAAGAAAAACAAAGAGAATTTGAGAGAGAGAAAGGAAAGAGCAGAAAGAGAGAGACAGAGACAGAGAGATTTCGATTTTGAAAAATTAGATAGAGAAGAAAGGCTCCAAATGGAGCTACTTAGAATCAAACTGCAAGCTGAAAACAAATTTCGGGCTAGCCAGGAGGTAAAGCTGGTGCCTCCATTCTCAGAAAAGGAGGTTGATAAGTATTTCCAGTGCTTCAAGAAGGTAGCTAAGAGTTATCAGTGGCCAAAGGAACACTGGCCTCTGATGTTGCAAACTGTCCTCAAGGGTAAAGCTCAACAAGCCTATTCAGCTTTGTCTGCAGATGATTCCTCTGATTATAAGGTTGTCAAAAAGGTTATTTTGACAGCTTATGAGTTGGTTCCAGAGGCTTACCGACAGAAATTCAGAGGTCTGAAGAAATCTGACAATCAGACTTATGTGGAATTTGCTAACGAGAAGAAGGTTTGCTTTGAGCGCTGGTGTACTTCTATGGAGGTCAAGGATGATTTCAACTCACTAAAAGAGATGGTGTTAGTTGAAGAATTCAAGAACTGTGTCAAGGATGATATTAAGACCTACCTTAATGAGAAGCAAGCACTGAATTTGCAATCAGCTGCCAAGTTTGCAGACGAATATGTTCTCACACATAAGTCCAAATTTCAGTCTAGCAGTAACAATAGATGGTCCCAATTTCAGAAGTAAGGTAACGGTGATACCCAAGATTCCTCACCCAAAGACAAAGACAAATCTGGTGATGGTGCTCAGAAATCCAGTCAAAGGTCTGATCAAAGTGTGAAAGCTGACAGGGATAAAAGTGGTCTAGTTTGCAATTATTGCAAGAAATCTGGTCATGTTACAACTAACTGTTGGTTCCTTAAAGCTAAGAAAGAAAAAGAAAAGGATACCAAACCCAATGCCTTTGTGAAGACAAGGTTAGAAACCCCTGTAGTAGATGACCGATGTGCTAAATTGCCTGCTCCTTGTGAGGCTAAAAAGCCTGATACTGCTGACTTTGTGAGGGAGGAATTTCTTCCATTTGTGTCAGAGGGATTTGTGGCTCTGAATGAGCATTCTCCTCCTGTCCCCATATATATCCTAAGGGATACCGGAGCTTCTCAGTCACTTTTGTTGATGGACTCCTTGGAGTTCGTGATGAGACCCGCTTCTGGGGATTTCATACTTGTACAAGGTATTGAAGGGAGGACTGTATCTGTACCCCTGCGCTCTGTATTCTTGAAGTCAGATTTAGTTACAGGACAGGTAAAGGTGGGACTTATGTCAAGTCTACCTATCAAGGGTGTTTCTCTGTTGCTAGGCAATGACCTGGCTGGGAGCAATGTAGTTCCCCCTGTTCAACTTACTTCACAGCCGAGCACTGAAGATGGCGATGAAGACCCATCTCTGTATCCTTCCTGTGCAGTGACCCGTGCTATGGCCAAGAAGGCTCAAGAAGAAGATGATGTGGTGCCGTCCAGCACATTGAATAGTCATGACTCAGGTGGTTCGCCTCATGACTCTGTTCAGCCTACTATAGTTTCTCCATTTGAGGACTTATCAGACACTTTTATCAGTTCTCTATTCAGCCAGCCAGATGGGTCTGGTGATTCTGATGTGTCTGGAGACTTGTCTCTGTCCAGAAAGCGGTTGATTCAGGAGCAAACCAATGATCCTGAAATTTGTGTACTAAAAAAGAGAGCCCTTCCTGATGAAGAAGTAGACGCAGTTCCAGTTGGGTATTATCTCAAGGATGGAGTGTTGATGCGGAAGTGGCGCCCTCCTGATATCCCTGCCAATGCAGATTGGGCAGTGGTCAAGCAAATTGTTGTTCGAAGGTCTACAGGAATGAGATCTTAACAATGGCTCATAGTTTGCCTTTAGGAGGTCATCTTGGTGTTAACAAGACTGTTGACGAGATCATGAAACACTTCTTCTGGCCTGGACTTCGGAAAGATGTTTCCAACTTTTGCAAAACCTGTCACACTTGTCAGGTAGTTGGAAAACACCAGTTAGACCCACCCGTAGCTCCATTGCAGCCTATCCCAGCATTTGGGGAGCCCTTCTCCAAGGTCATTGTTGATTGTGTTGGTCCATTACCCAAGACTAGATCTGGAAATCAGTACTTGTTGACAATCATGTGTGCATCTACCAGATTCCCTGAAGCCATCCCACTACGCAACATCAAGGCAACTGCAGTCTTGAAGGCTTTGATAAAGTTCTTCACGTTGTTTGGCCTTCCCAGGGAAATTCAGTCAGATCAAGGTAGCAATTTCACTTCCGGATTGTTTCAGCAGGTTGTGTATGAACTAGGTGCGAAGCAGATTCTTTCCAGTGCCTATCATCCAGAGAGTCAGGGTGCCTTAGAGCGGTTTCATTCCACTCTCAAGACAATGATGAGGACTTATTGTTATGACCATGAGAAAGACTGGGATGAAGGTGTTCATCTGCTGTTGTTTGCAGCTAGAGAAGCAGTGCAGGAGTCTACTGGATTCAGTCCGTTTGAGCTAGTGTTTGGCCATGAAGTGAGTGGACCTTTGCTATTGTTGAGTGAAAAATGGCAAGAGAAAGAGCCGCATATCAGCCTGTTAGACTATGTTAGCAAGTTCAAGGAAAGACTGCGTGCAGCTTGTGACCTAGCCAAAGAGAACTTGAAATCAAGTCAGGGAAAAATGAAAACTTGGTATGATCATAAGGCTAGAAGCCGTGAGTTTAAACCAGGAGACAAGGTCCTTGTGTTGTTTCCCTTGCAGTCCAATCCATTGCAGGCTAGATTTCATGGTCCTTATGAAATTCTGACAAAACTCAATGATCTCAATTACATTGTGAAGACTCCAGATAGGAGAAAGCCAAAACAGTTGTGTCACATTAACATGCTGAAGCCTTATCATGATAGGAATGCTAGAGTTGCCGCTGTCACCTCAGATCCTCCTATGGCCGAGACTTGTGAAGATGAGGGGGAGTTTCAAGATGATGAACCTAGAATTAAAGCTGAAGTTCTTTCATGTAAATTGTCAAATTCTGAAGTGTTGCAAAATCTTGATGTAAAACTCCAGCACTTAGAACCCTCACAGAAAGATCAGTTTGAGAGGTTGATCAAGAAATATAAAGATCTATTTCCTGATGTTCCAAAGAGGGTTTCTATAGCCTCTCATGATGTAGATGTTGGTGATGCCAAACCAATAAAACAGCATCCGTAGGGGATGAATCCTGAAAAGAGAAAGATTGCTGAGAAAGAGGTTGAGTACATGTTAGAACATGATATTATCAGACCCTCTAACTCAGATTGGAGTTCACCCTGTGTTCTAGTTCCAAAACCTGATGGAAGCACTAGATTCTGTACAGATTATCGCAAAGTCAATGCTGTAACTAGAACTGATGTGTTTCCAATACCTGGGATTGATGATTGTATCGATAGAGTAGGGCAAGCAAAGTTTCTGACCAAGATTGATTTATTGAAGGGTTATTGGTGTGTGCCTTTAACTGAGAGGGCCAAGAGCATCTCTGCTTTTGCCACACCATCTGGGTTATACCAGTATGAAGTTCTACCCTTTGGCATGAAAAATGCCCCAGCCACGTTCCAAAGGATGATACAGTCTACAATCGCCGGATTGCCACACACGGGTGCGTACATTGACGACCTGATCACATGGAGTGACTCCTGGGAAGAACATCTGAAAGATGTAGAGACATTGTTCCAGCGCTTGACCCAGGCTAACCTGACTGTTAACCTGAACAAGAGTGACTTTGGTTGTGCTACTGTCACGTATCTTGGCTATGTCATAGGCCAGGGTAAGGTGGCACCCATAAATGCTAAAGTCCAAGCCATCATGGACTTTCCAGTTCCTGACAACAAAAAAGCTTTGCGCCGCTTCCTTGGAATGATCGGGTACTACCACAAGTTCTGCAGGAACTTTGCTGAGATTGCTCTCAGTCTCACCAACCAACTGAAGAAAGGCGTAAAGTTCACTTGGGATGAAGCATGCCAAAGAGCCTTCGATCGCCTGAAGTCTCTGCTATGTCACTTCCCCGTGCACAAATCTCCTGACTTCAACAAACAGTTCTCCATGGCGGTCGATGCTAGCGACCAAGCTTGTGGATCTGTGCTCCTACAGGGAAGTGACTCTGATGACATTTAGCATCCCGTGGCATACTTCTCCAGGAAGTTCAATCGCCACCAAAAGAACTATTCCACAATTGAGAAGGAGCTGTTGGCTCTGGTTCTATCCTTACAACACTTTGAGGTTTATGTTTATACAGGGCAAAAGCCAATGACTGTATATACTGACCACAATCCGTTAATGTTTTTGAGTAAGATGAAAAACAAGAATCGGAGATTGTTGAATTGGAGTTTGATTTTACAAGAGTTTGACTTGGAAATTAAGCATGTAAAGGGTACTGACAATGTAATTGCTGATTGCTTATCCCGTGTTTGAGTATGTGTATATATATCACGTGTTTATTAGCATATTGTATTATATGTATATATACACACAAGTGTCTACTTAACCATTTTTGTATTGTATTGTATTGCCTTTATAAGTCAAAATTTTTCCCTTTTGGAATGGAGGTGTAATGTGGTAAAAAGCCACTAGATGGCAGTATTGATTTTTTTTTGTTAAGCAATCTAAAGCTAGGTTTGGACATGTCCCGGGCATGCCTCAGAGGGGGCTGGACAAGAGTATATCAGGAGAAAAATTGAGAGAGTGGTAGAGTAATTGGAGAAATTGCAAGGAGAAATTGTGGAAGGATACATTTGACCAGACCTGTCACTCTTTTCAAGACCTGTGAAGCTTTTTGTGGATTTTTGCCTGTGTTGGAGCATTTTCCTGTCCCAGGACATCGCAACATAGCAGCCCATCTCAATTACCAAGGGACTGTAACTATCTTTTTTTTATTATTATTTCAATCTTGGTCAGTAGAGTAGAGAGTAGATTGGTTCTGTTTGTTTAATTAAATCTGTTGAAGTTTAAGAATTTTGTCTGTCATCCCTTGCTGTCCGTGACACCATAACAAATTGACGCCATAACAAATTGGGGCCATAACAGTGCGTTCAGGAACCATTCGCGAGAACAGGAATTCCAAAAATCGTAAGCCTTTATTGCAAAATGGGTCGGGACCAGAGGACACAGGAATGGCCAAGCCAAAAACAGTATCCAAAAACGAAGTCGAAATAACAGGCAGAGGTCAGAACCAGTAAGGCAGATGTGCAACGGTACATAAACTGTAAGCCAAAAATCGTAGTCAGAATCCAGAAGGGTAGGTCATACACAGGGCATCCAAAACAGAAATCGTGGTCGTACAAAAATAGGTCAAAATCCAAATAGGCAAAACAAGAATGTCAAGGGCAAGGCAATCTCAAGGTCGGACAAAACAGTCGTGAAGAAGCAATAAACAAAAGGCATACGAGGAGCTCTGCACAAATGAGTATTGATCAACGTTCTGACAGAGAATGAACTGCAGTGAAGACTTTAAGTAGACAAGAGGGAAGTCACATGCTATGCAGGGAACAGGTGAATTGGATAAGAACTAATTACAAAGGGAAGCACACATGGGGAGGTCCTTAACCACAAAAATTGGCAAAAGCCAAGGCACGGACAGGATCCACGCAGACAACCTATGACAGATAAACAGCTCCGGTCAAGGAGTTCTAAGTGCACAGACCAAGAGTGCAGGATAGCAATTAAGCAAGTGCGAGAGATCTCGCGGAAACGCAGGACGAGGCAGAGAAAACAAAGCAAGAGGCGGAGACTAGAATAGGGTGAGAGCTGAGATTGCATTAGTAGTAATTAGTAGCGGTGCAGTTCTACAAATTAACCGAAATGCTCATTAGTAAGTTAGTAATATATACATGGATTAGTTAAGTTAGTTGACTATGATACAAAATATAAATGTTAGTATTATTAGTAATCAAGGAAAGCAAGGTGAAGGAAGTAAACGAGAATTGAAGTAATAATATGAAACACCAGAAACCATTGAAATCACCCAAAGCATGTAGGCACACAGACTGAACCAAACAGATCACAAGACAGGGGTGACAAGTGCAATGAAATCTGAAATGGCATGAACAGAAAACCAGAATGTAAAATAAGCAAAAAGAATAAAGAAAAGACACGGCAATGAACACATGGCATGACAACAAAACACAGAACCATAACAGGGGGACATCACGGTGCATCACATGCACATCACTCTAGTTGTCCAGTTATCAGTCATCTCTCATGCCAATAATGTGCTTTAGCAATGCACAGTAAGTGCCACAGCAATAGAGGTTATTTGAATTGGACTTAGAATGAGGGAGATACCACGCAAGCACCAAAAAACTGAAATACCCTTCCTGGCAGCAGCAGGATCTGAAAGTGTACTTGATGAGGTGAACAATAGTGAACAAACATCTGTGTCAGGCACTCTTGGTTCATTGAGAAGAGAGATGATCTTTAGATTCAGAGAACTCTGCTCTGTGGCTCTCTGCTCCTCCCACCTGGAGATAACCTGTTATAACTGGTGCAGAACCCTGTTTGCATTTACAGCAGGGTACATTGCGGAGCACCTCCTCTCTGATTCAGCCTGGGAGAGTCCTCGCTCCTGGCACAGAGTTAGAATTTACACTTTAGTCATCTGGTGGAGGCTTTTAGCCAAAGTGATACACAAAAGTGCTTTTCCATTTTCAAATGGCAGGCAGACAATATAACAGCCGGAGATGTGCATAATTACAGTTGCATACGGAGAGAAAGTATTTCGGCAGTGACACGATTTAAAGGGCTGTAATTCCCAAAAGATTCACCCCATATGGATGAAAATACCAGAAATTAAAGCTGACTGTCCTCACATTAATGTGAACGTATTAACATTCATATAGAGTTAACTTTGTTGGAATTACAGCCCTTTAAATCGTGATTCCATCCAAACACTTGTGGAGTACACATACACATTGTACTGTCAAGATGCATGTTCTAAAGCCCAATTAAAGACCTGAAACACTGAAATTAATTTTAACTGGCAAAACCGTGCACACACACGCGTGAGCATGCGTACCCACACACACACACAGACACCTAGTTCCAAAGGCTGTAATTGGGTGTTGATTGATGGGAAACCGTAGTAAACTGCAGATACCATAGCCCTGTAAGACTGGGGTGAAAGCTTCAGAAAGCACATGCCCTCAGGACGTGAGTAGTATCTGAGGTCCATTGACATTGCTTCTCCGATTCGCTGGACTATTTGCTGCCCATCTCAAATGCTGGATATGAGTGATTTGAAGAAACAGATAGTTTAGGTCCAAGACAGCAGCTGAGCATAGACAGTGAACAGCCAGGGGCTTAGTCTTTAGCTGCGGATAGGTAGTTTAACAGTTGTCATCAGATTTCTGCAATAAAACTTACGAGAAATGGTTGTGTTTGGAGATCTACATGGTGTTTTATTAGCGGCTGATAAAAATATACCATCCAGAAATTATGAGCTATTTAGTCCACTCTCGAGTATGAGTACACCACAACTCCACGCAGACTTGGAAAAATGCTCATAAAAATAGGAATTTCTGGGAAAATGGGAAATGGCAGCATCATCAGTTCCTTCCTACGCCAATGCTCAATACCAGTTTCAGATTGATAGGCCACCCTGCTGAGGAATAAAATGGATTCAGATCAATGGACAGAGTTTTCGTCATTTTATAGCAGGAGACCATTTATGTTACATGGGCTAGATTCCCCAACTGCAACATCTCTGATATTTGTGGCTAATTCTCCCCTTTACCAAAGTCCAATGGCAGCAAACTTTTATTTCATTCTGTACTTCAGTCATTTAATTTCTGTTCCAATAAGAATGGAGCACTCAGAGCTAATGTCCTTAATCAATGCAGAAAAATTATGGATTTTCTTTCAGAAGCCATTTGTCGCAAAGGTTGATTTCTTCAAGGGGGAAAGAAGATGTAATTGGGTTCAGCGGCCTATTATGTGTTTGGGAAGCAGTAAATCCTGTCCTAAACAATGTGATTTCCCATTGACAATAAGACGGGGCTCTACAAATGATAATGAAGCCATTGACAATAAATTTCGATCCAGGATGGACAATGCTGTCTTTTAATTCAATTACTGTCGATTTCTTACACTTCTATTAGTTTCAGTGATGGTCATGCCCCTTGCTAAATTGTGGGTTTAGGAAGACGTGGTTAAAAAGGGAAACAGAGTAAACCCTGGCTGGTGAAGTGTTACCCAGTTCTATGAAGATATTGTTATAAATACACTGTATATTCACACAATGCTATGAATTATTAACAGTGTGCAGTCACTAGTGAAGTGGAGTCATTTATTTTTTAAATTATTTTCCAAGAACTTACAGATTTTACTTAACAGTAGAGCACTGCATGCACTTTGCTGTATTTGTTCTTGGTTTTATAGTGGTTTTGTTCAATATTAATATTTCTTTCAATTTTTTTCTTCAAGAAGGCCTTGCTTGTGTGCGCTCTTCCAAAAATGATTTCCTTGCTAGTCTTGAATGTACTCAAATCAACAAAGCCATTTATTTTCTGTTAAAGTTTAATCTTTGGGATTTATGGACAACAGAGGGAAAAAGCTGTTAATTTGCATTTGTTTCAAAATGTACTCTGGTGGCTTTGTTTGAAAATGAAATGGTTAATTTTGGTGGGGGATATGAGGGTTTTATTTTTAATGATATGTAAAGAATTTTTTTTTTAAAATTATTATTACAACAATTTCAAAATAGTTGGGACGAAGTGTAAATTGTGAATAAAATGCAGTGACTATCAGATCATGTGAGCCAATATGTTATTTACAGTAGAACAAAGATAACATTTCAAATGTTGAAACTGAGACATTTTACATTTTTATCCACAAAATGAGCTCATTTCAAATTTTCTGGCTGCAACAGGTCTCAAAAAAGTTGGGATACAGGCAAAAAAGGGCTGTAAAAGCCATTAATATATAAGAGAATCAGCTGAAAGAACATTTAGCAAGTAATTAAGTTAACTGGCATCAGGTGTGTAACATGATTGGCTATAAAAGGGATGTCTTAGAGAGGCTGAGTCTCAGAAGTAAAGATGGCCAGAGGCTCTCCAACCTGTGAAGGCTTGCATAAAAATGTTGTGGAATACTTTAAAAACAATGTTCCTCAACATCAAATTGCAAAGGCTGTGAAGGTCTCATCATCGACAGTGCATAACATCATCAAAAGATTCAGAGAAACCGGAAAAATGTGCATGAGGGACAAGGCCAAGACCTTTACTGGATGCCCGTGATCTTCAGGCCCTCAGACGCCACTGCATCACTCACCGGCATGATTGTGTCATTCACATGGCTAAATGGGCCCAGGAATACTTCAAGAAACCACTGTCTGTAAACACAGTCCGCCGTGCCATCCACAGATGCCACCTAAAACTCTATCATGCAAAAAGGAAGCCATTGTTGAGCATGATCCAGAAGTGCCACCGTGTTCTGTGGGCCAAGGCTCATTTAAAATGGACTGTAGCAAAGTGGCAAAGTGTCCTGTGGTCTGACGAGTCCAAATTTGACATTCTTGTTGGAAATCATGGGCGTTGTGTCCTCCGGGCTAAAGAAGAGAAAGACCACCCCTCCTGTGATCAGCATTCAGTCCAAAAGCCAGCATCTCTGATGGTATGGGGATGCATTAGTGCATATGGTGTGGGACACTTGCATGTTTTAAAGAGCACCATGAATGCTGAAAGGTACATAAAGGTTTTAGTGTAACATATGCTCCCCTCCAGACAACATTTATTCCAGGGAAGGCCTTGTGTATTTCAGCAGGACAATGCATAACCACATACTGCAGCTATTACAACAGCATAGCTTCGTAGTAGAAGAGTCCGTTTGCTGAACTGGCCTGCCTGCAGTCCTTATCTTGCAGGGATTCAGAACATTTGGTGCATAATTAAACAAAAAGTCCGTCAAAGGAGACCCAAAAATCTCCAGCAGCTGGAAGCCTGTATTAAACCAGAGTGGGATCAAATTCTAATGGTTAAACTTAAGAAACTTGTCTCCTCAATGCCCAGACGCCTCCAATCTGTGTTAAAAAGAAGAGGGGATGCTACACCATGGTAAACAGGCCCCTGTCCCAACTTTTTTGAGACCTGTAGCAGCCATCAAATTTGAAATGAGCTCATTTTGTGGATGAAATAGTAAAATTTCTCAGTTTCAACATTTGCTATGTTATCGCCGTTCTATTGTAAAATAAAATACTGGCTGGTGTGATTTGAAAGTCATTGCGTTTTTGATTTTTTTCACAATTTACACTTTGTCCCAACTATTTCGGAATCGGGGTTGTATTATTTTGAATAGGGCTATATCCCTTGAGTTCCATACTTCAAGAGAAAAACCTTAAATGGTGAATTAAAACACAGCACGACTTTATGTTTTTAGTTGTGCACATAATTTAGATAATGCACATAGGCACGTCATTAAGCCAGGGGCCATGTGATGTGATTTGTTAACCTGGCATCAAACTATATTTCGTGCTCCACCTGTTCTAGTCAGAAAGAGATACTGCATGAGAGGGCAACTACTGTGAGTTTCCTCAGATTTATGTTTCACATAAAGATTATTCCTCATTGTAATACAGAGGTGGAGTACAAAATTGCAATATGAATTAATAATGAATGCATGAATTATCAAATTCCAAACCTGATCTGGGAAATTTTGTTGACTGAGTTTTCCATTCACAGAATTTGTAATTATGAGTGAATTGGTGTGTTCTATGGCAGTCCGATACAATTGGCACAGAAGATATTTCGAAGTCTCATTTCTGTCCTTAGACACTGCCTGTCCAAAAAAAAAAAAAAAAGTTGCCAGTTGGATTAAAATAAGGAAATACCCAAGAGCCTATGATTGAATGATTTTTGCAGTGATGAATAAGTTTCAGCTGGCAGACTGATTCAGGATTTAGTGCATAACTTCTCATTTCTTAACCCCTTTGCGCAGAAGCCAAATTTGGATATTTATGGGTTACCCAACTTGATGCTTTATAATTCAAGATTTAAGCTTCATAAAGAGGACGAATATGGCTCAACTCAGAAAAGACACTTACAGCATTTAGAATTACATCATATTTCAGTTTGTTTTCATGATTTTGGTAGAGAAAATGGGCTGCAAACATAAAAAAAATCTTCAATTTACCATTGAAACTGTAATAAAAAATAATTCTGAGGATTGAGAAATGGCTGGGGGTTAAAACAATACATTTCTGGGATAATAAACTTCTTGACCACAAATACTCCTCATCTGAACATGAAATATTATATTATCCACTTTTTATAAGCCAAATAAGATAGCTATCCAGGTGGCTCCCCAAACTCCCAGAGCCTTGAAAATGGCGCACTTTCAATTCATAAAATAATCATATTTTTAATGAAAATCAACTTTATACTCATGAAGTTCAATATGAATGGATGATTTTCTGATTGAATTTAGCATGAGTTTATCAATATAGGCGCGGCTGGACATCAATGGTCACCACTGACCTCTCCAAACCAAAAACATGCCTTTTCTCCACGATAAAGTTCAGAGTCTTGTCCATTTATCTACAAAGCCGCGTCAGCAAGCGCACATACTCATTAGAGGAACTGCACATTTTACGGTCAGAATGTTCACGCAGGCGGAAAGCTTGCTGTTTACAATTCCGATCATCCCAGTGAAACGCAAGCTTGTAACAACGCAAACCCTCTATGGAACAAGTATAACTCAGGTCGCAGTGATAGCTGTTCGCACTTTAAAAGAGCGAAAATGCACGGCATTCTGTTTCATTGAATGGTATAAATTCTAAAACTGATCGCCAAGTTAAGAAAAATGCCAGCGCACTGCAGTATTGACTACTCTTTGTTACCCAATGTGACAAACTAGCTCTGTGATCAAAGTGGTAAACCAAAAATAAGAAATTGCTGGCTAGTTAGCTAGCAGGCTAAAAGTAAGATAGAGCTACACCATACAAAGACAGCTTTACTCACTTTTCAATAGAATTATTGAGCTGCTCCTCAAAAGTATCAATGCTGTCAGCCCTCCTGTCTGTTCCATTCAAAGTAACTGCTATTTTCCATCTCAGAATCACATTTCCATCCCGCAAATAAGCTCAGCTCTCCAGGCTCAGTTCTGGAGGTTTTTTGTTCCCATGCAACCACGTCAGTCAGAGCTGCGTAAAGTTTATTGAATACAACGTAACCCTATTACGCAAGTATTTAAATATGTTTTTTAAGGTCCAATCAATTTCTTTCACTTACTGAGGAAAGCTTATACTGTCTGCAATTGGATAAAAATCATGTCAACCAACTGGTAATTACCAGGAGAATTTCAAGTGGGCGTGAACTACAGCTTGGCTTTCATGCAGATACCACTGAATCACCATTAAAGTGATTGGATTTCCATGAGAGCTTGTATGAGGCTCTAAAAGACAGCTAAATTCTTCAACCGACATATCTACGCGTTAATTTACGATAGGAAATTGCACGTTTTTAAAATGTGATGACTGAAATTGATAGTAGAATGACATAGTGTCAATACCATGGTGAATTTTTGCCTCAGGAAACAGATTTTTTTTTTTAACTACTTGGAATACCATTGGGTCATTGTAACTGAAGTGGTTGCTACAGAGGACAACCATTTTTTCTGTCGCAAGAGATCTTTTTTTTAAACTGCTGGATAGATACTATGGGCAAGGATATTGAGCAGTTTGCACATCAGGCTTAGCTGAGTAGTTTAATTCATGCAACTCCTGAAAAACAGGGATAGGAGTGAACTTGTCAATATACTAGACTGTGTTCCAGCTCTGCTTGCTTGTGAATATTCAATAAGTCAGAGCCATATATAGAGAGAGTCCGGCCAACTTCGGGTTCGAACGTCTGAGCTATCCCGCTATGCTAATTGGTTCTGAGCTGGTCACGTGTTTTATGGACGCTGTGTTTGCTACCATTAATCAATATTCATCCAGCGATTCCCATAGCGAAGTGTCGAATATGAGGTAATTAAATTCAATAAGTTATTCAATTATACAATTATTTGTACATATATTTAATTATTTATTTATCCTGGTTTCTAAAATAAGGATGTGATGTTTACATGCTCAAACGCAAAAACGGGATTCTCCAAAAACCCGATCATGCCCGGGATACTGAAGTCCATGTAACTGAATGCACTCAGTAGAGAATACATTGCAAATGCTCATTTACTGTAACGCCAGCGGCATTGAGATCTTCCTAGAGTGGACGTGTCATATGAAAGTTAAAGCTCGCAACAAACGTAAAATTTACTCAACTCGTTTCATAAATTTCTGGTAATTTATTGTACACCAAGAGTGTAAGGTTGTCTTTATGTCATAACAGAGAAGTATAATTTAATAGAAGACAAATGTAATTTTCGTCAGCGCCTTGATGGAAACGTTAGTTAATTCGCAGGCATTGGAGCATTGCGCTAACTCCATTACACTTGGTATTCGGTTTAGCTACATATTAATAGCGTGACGAAACGCAGAGTGGTTTTATTTATCAAGTACAACATTGGCTAAGGTGACGACTGTATTAGCGAAATTGCCAGACTATCAGCAACCAAAAAGCCGCTTTCACACTGGACGCGAAACAAATTTTTCACACGACAGACTACATTCAAAGTCAATGCGAAGATGCGAATACATGCGACCTTTCGTCAATTGGCTTTCGAATGGGAGCGCTCGGGCACTGCTATGATCAAATAAAAATCGCTATTTTTAAACCACCAAGACTCAACACAACATGAAACTTTGCTCGTAGTATCACCAGGCTCTCTACACATGAACTCGAGCATTGTGAACATTGTTTGTGTACAAGAAGTTTACTTAAATACCGCTTTTAACACTGGACTCACCTAAGGCAACAACCTGGAAGACAATGTGAGGTAGGTCCCATGCTAACAAAAACTGTCTTTTAAGCAAACTCTTTGTATACGAACAATGTTCTCAATGTTCAAGTTCATGTGTAGGGACCCTGATAATACTACAAGCAAAGTGTCATGTTAGGTTGAGTCTTCTTAGTATTTGAAAACTAGCGATTTTGATGCGACCAAAGTATCTGGCACATAGAGTTAAGCCGTGGAATCATCTGCCGTTGGTAGCAAACATGGCGCCCATGATTCGAGTTGGCCAGACTCTCTCCATATACAGCTCTGCAATAACTGAGCCGGGGGTGCCATCTAGTGATAGAGTAGTGCAACTGCTTCCATAAAAAGAGCTATTCCCTGTCTGCAGGCATCTACATCTGAAGAAAGGTGGTAAAAAAAAAAAAAGTCAGAAGACGTATTCATGGTCATTGAAAACACAGGAAAATCATTGGCAAAGAAAACAGCTAAGGAGATTGCTGAAATCACTGAAATTGGCTCAGGGACTGCCCACCAATTTATTAAAACCAGAAAGGATAGTGGCAAATTGCCAGCTTCGCGGAAGAAATGGATTAGAGAAAAATCATGACTGATCCTGATCGGAGATCACTAAAATGTTCTGTGAAGTCCCATCATAAGAAAATCAACTGTAGAACTCACGACTATGTTTAATTATGGAGGCAAGAGCACTTCCACATGCATGATGCAACAAGAACCTTGAGGATTAGGATTAAACAGCTGTGTGGCCACAAGAAAGCCCCTTTTTAGTGAGGCTTATTGGGGGGAAAAAAGACTTCAGTTTGCACAGGAGCATAAAGATTGCACCGAGGAGTGATGGAAAACGATCATGTGGTCTAATAAATTCAGATTTACCCTATTCCCGAGTGATGGGCATGTCAGGGTGAGAAAGGAAGCCCATGAAGCAATGCATCCATCATGCAAAGTACTCACTGCACAAGCCTCTGGTAGCAGTGTTATGATCTGGAGTGTCTTCAGTTAGTCAGGTCTAGGCTCAGCACTTTCTTGCAGCTATTAAATTAATTCAGCAGACTACCTGAATATAATGAATGATCAGAGACCCATCAATGGATTTTTTAATCCCTGATGTCACAGGCATATTCCAGGATGGCAATGTCAAAACTCATTGGGCTCAAATCGCGAAACAGCGGTTCAGCAAACATAAGTATTCATTTTGATGAGTGAATTTACCACCTCAGGGTCTAGACATTGTTATGGCCCCAATTTGTTATGGCGTCAATTTGTTATGACGTCACGGACAGCAAGGGATGACAGACAAAATTTTAAAATTTTAACAGATTTAATTACACAAACACTTTGAACTAATCTGCAATCTACTCTACTGACCAAGATTGAAATAAAAAAAAAGATATTTACAGTCCCTTGGTAATTGAGATGGACTGCTATGTTGCGATGTCCTGGGACAGGAAAATGCTCCAACACAGGCAAAAAATCCACAAAAAAGCTTCACAGGTCTTGAAAAAGAGTGACAGGTCTGGTCAAATGTATCCTTCCACAATTTCTCCTTGCAATTTCTCCTACTACTCTTCACTCACTCAATTTTTCTCCTTATATACTCTTTTCCAGCCCCCTCTGAGGCATGCCCAGGACATGCCCCAAACCTAGCTCCAGACTGGGCTTAACAAAAAAAATGTCAATACTGCCATCTAGTGGCTTCCCCCCCCCACATTACACCACCATTCCAAAAGGGAAAAATTTTGACTCATAAAGGCAAAATTTTTCTTTTCAATACAAAAATGGTTTAGTAGACACTTGTGTATATATATACATGTAATACAATATGCTAATAAACACGTGATATATATACACATACTCAAACACGGGATAAGCAATCAGCAATTACATTGTCAGTACCCTTTACATGCTTAATTTCCAAGTCAAACTCCTGTAAAATCAAACTCCAATTCAACAATCTCCGATTCTTGTTTTTCATCTTACTCAAAAACATTAACGGATAGTGGTCAGTATATACAATAATTGGCTTTTGCCCTGTACAAACATAAACCTCAAAGTGTTGTAAGGATAGAACCAGAGCCAACAGCTCCTTCTCAATTGTGGAATAGTTCTTTTGGTGGCGATTGAACTTACTGGAGAAGTATGCCACGGGATGCTCAATGTCATCAGAGTCACTTCTCTGTAGGAGCTCAGATCCACAAGCTTGATCGCTAGCATCGACCGCCATGGAGAACGGTTTGTTGAAGTCAGGAGATTTGAGCACGGGGAAGTGACACAGCAGAGACTTCAGGCAATGGAAGGCTCTTTGGCATGCTTCATCCCAGTGAACTTTACGCCTTTCTTCAGTTGGTTGGTGAGCCTGAGAGCAATCTCAGCAAAGTTCTTGCAGAACTTGCGGTAGTACCCGATCATTCCAAGGAAGCGGCGCAAAGTTTTTTTGTTGTCAGGAACTGGAAAGTCCATGATGGCTTGGACTTTAGCATTTATGGGTGCCACCTTACCCTGGCCTATGACATAGCCAAGATACGTGACAGGAGCACAACCAAAGTCACTCTTGTTCAGGTTAACAGTCAGGTTAGCCTGGGTCAAGCGCTGGAACAATGGCTCTACATCTTTTAGATGTTCTTCCCAGGAGTCACTCCATGTGATCAGGTCGTCGATGTACACACCCATGTGTGGCAATCTGGCGATTGTAGACTGTATCATCCTTTGGAACGTGGCTGCGGCATTTTTCATGCCAAAGGGTAGGACTTCATACTGGTTTAACCCAGATGGTGTGGCAAAAGCAGAGATGCTCTTGGCCCTCTCAGTTAAAGGCACACACCAATAACCCTTCAATAAATCAATCTTGGTCAGAAACTTTGCTTGCCCTACTCTATCGATACAATCATCAATCCTAGGTATTGGAAACACATCAGTTCTAGTTACAGCATTGACTTTGCGATAATCTGTACAGAATCTAGTGCTTCCATCAGGTTTTGGAACTAGAACACAGGGTGAACTCCAATCTGAGTTAGAGGGTCTGATAATATCATGTTCTAACATGTACTCAACCCCTTTCTCAGCAATCTTTCTCTTTTCAGGATTCATCCGCTACGGATGCTGTTTTATTGGTTTGGGATCACCAACATCTACATCATGAGAGGCTATAGAAACTCTCTTTGGAACATCAGGAAATAGATCTTTATATTTCTTCATCAACCTCTCAAACTGATCTTTCTGTGAGGGTTCTAAGTGCTGGATTTTTACATCAAGATTTTGCAACACTTCAGAATTTGACAATTTACATGAAAGAACTTCAGCTTTAATTCTAGGTTCATCATCTTGAAATTCCCCCTCATCTTCACAAGTCTCGGCCATAGGAGGATCTGAAGTGACAGCTGCAACCCAAGCGTTCCTATCATGATAAGGCTTCAGCATGTTAATGTGACACAACTGTTTTGGCTTTCTCCTATCTGGAGTCTTCACAATGTAATTGAGATCATTGAGTTTTGTCAGAATTTCATAAGGACCATGAAATCTAGCCTGCAATGGATTGGACTGCAAGGGAAACAACACAAGGACCTTGTCTCCTGGTTTAAACTCACGGCTTCTAGCCTTATGATCATACCAAGTTTTCATTTTTCCCCAACTTGATTTCAAGTTCTCTTTGGCTAGGTCACAAGCTGCACGCAGTCTTTCCTTGAACTTGCTAACATAGTCTAACAGACTGATATGCGGCTCTTTCTCTTGCCATTGTTCACTCAACAATAGCAAAGGTCCACTCACTTCATGGCCAAACACTAGCTCAAACGGACTGAATCCAGTAGACTCCTGCACTGCTTCTCTAGCTGCAAACAACAACAAATGAACACCTTCATCCCAGTCTGTCTCATGGTCATAACAATAAGTCCTCATCATTGTCTTGAGAGTGGAATGAAACCGCTGTAAGGCACCCTGACTCTCTGGATGATAGGCACTGGAAAGAATCTGCTTCGCACCTAGTTCATACACAACCTGCTGAAACAATCCGGAAGTGAAATTGCTACCTTGATCTGACTGAATTTCCCTGGAAAGGCCAAACAACGTGAAGAACTTTATCAAAGCCTTCGAGATTGCTGTTGCCTTGATGTTGCGTAGAGGTATGGCTTCAGGGAATCTGGTAGATGCACACATGATTGTCAACAAGTACTGATTTCCAGATCTAGTCTTGGGTAATGGACCAACACAATCAATGATGACCTTGGAGAAGGGCTCCCCAAATGCTGGGATAGGCTGCAATGGAGCCACAGGTGGGTCTAACTGGTATTTTCCAACTACCTGACAAGTGTGACAGGTTTTGAAAAAGTTGGAAACATCTTCCCGAAGTCCAGGCCAGAAGAAGTGTTTCATGATCTTGTCAACAGTCTTGTTAACACCAAGATGACCTCCTAAAGGCAAACTATGAGCCATTGTTAAGATCTCATTCCTGTAGACCTTCGGAACAACAATTTGCTTGACCACTGCCCAATCTGCATTAGCAGGGATATCAGGAGGGTGCCACTTCCGCATCAACACTCCATCCTTGGGATAATACCCAACTGGAACTGCGTCTATTTCTTCATCAGGAAGGGCTATCTTCTTTAGAACACAAATTTCAGGATCATTGTTTGCTCCTGAATCAACCGCTTTCTGGACAGAGACAAGTCTCCAGACACATCAGAATCACCAGACCCATCTGGCTGGCTGAACAGAGAACTGATAAAAGTGTCTGATAAGTCCTCCAATGGAGAAACCGTAGTAGGCTGAACAGAGTCATGAGGCGAACCACCTGAGTCATGACTATTCAATGTGCTGGACGGCACCACATCATCTTCTTCTTGAGCCTTCTTAGCCATAGCATGGGTCACTGCACAGGAAGGATACAGAGATGGGTCTTCATCGCCATCTTCAGTGCTCGGCTGTGAAGTAAGATGAACAGGGGGAACTACATTGCCCCCAGCCAGGTCATTGCCTAGCAACGGAGAAACACCCTTGATAGGTGGACTTGACATAAGTCCCACCTTTACCTGTCCTGTAACTAAATCTGACTTCAAGAGTACAGAGCGCAGGGGTACAGATACAGTCCTCCCTTCAGTACCTTGTACAAGTATGAAATCCCCAGAAGCGGTCTCATCACGTAACTCCAAGGAGTCCATCAACAAAAGTGACTGAGAAGCTCCGGTATCCCTTAGGATATACATCGGTACAGGAGGAGAATGCTCATTCAGAGCCACAAATCCCTCTGACACAAATGGAAGAAATTCCTCCCTCACAAAGTCAGCAGTATCAGGCTTTTTAGCCTCACAAGGAGCAGGCAATTTAGCAGATCGGTCATCTACTACAGGGGTTTCTAACCTTGTCTTCACAAAGGCATTGGGTTTGGTATCCTTTTATTTTTCTTTCTTAGCTTTAAGGAACCAACAGTTAGTTGTAACATGACCAGATTTCTTGCAATAATTGCAAAATAGACCACTTTTGTCACTGTCAGCTTTCACACTTTGATCAGACCTTTTTCTGGATTTCTGAGCACCATCACCAGATTTTTCTTTGTCTTTGGGTGAGGAATCTTGGGTATCACCATTACCTTTCTTCTGAAATTGGGACCATCTATTGTTACTGCTGGACTGAAATTTGGACTTATGTGTGAGAACATATTCGTCTGCAAACTTGGCAGCTGATTGCAAATTCAGTGCTTGCTGCTCATTAAGGTAGGTCTTAATATCATCCTTGACACAGTTCTTGAATTCTTCAACACCATCTCTTTTAGTGAGTTGAAATCATCCTTGACCTCCATAGAAGTACACCAGCGCTCAAAGCAAACCTTCTTCTCCTTAGCAAATTCCACATAAGTCTGATTGTCAGATTTCTTCAGACCTCTGAATTTCTGTCGGTAAGCTTCTGGAACCAACTCATAAGCTGTCAAAATAAACTTTTTGACAACCTCATAATCAGAGGAATCATCTGCAGACAAAGCCGAATAGGCTTGTTGAGCTTTACCCTTGAGGACAGTTTGCAACATCAGAGGCCAGTGTTCCTTTGGCCACTGACAACTCTTAGCTACCTTCTTGAAGCACTGGACACTTATCAACCCCCTTTTCCGAGAATGGAGGCACCAGCTTTACCTCCTGGCTAGCATGAAATTTGTTTTCAGCTTCCATTTTGATTTTTAGTAGCTCCATTTGGAGCCTTTCTTCTCTGTTTAACTTCTGTAACTCGAAATCTCTCTGTCTCTGTCTCTCTCTTTCTGCTCTTTCCTCTTTCTCTCTCTCAAACTCTCGTTGTTTTTCTTTTCCTCCCTTTCTTTTCTCTCTTTCTCTCTCTCAAACTCTCGTTGTTTTTCTGTTTCCTCCCTTTCAATCTCTAGCATTTTTAATTTAAGTTCCATTTCTACATTTGGATTTTCCACTGGAAACTGTTCCAGATCTCCTGGTGCAAACACATTTTCATCAATGTAATATTCAACAATGTCTCTAGCCAGTCTTGCTTTTCGCATGGCTGGTTTTACATCTGTCAGCTCTAACTGTCTGCATATTTCTAGCAGTTCTGTCTTTTTAAAAGACTTCAAAACCTCTACGGTTGGTGATGCCAAGAAATCATCCATTGCTGTTGATCTGTCAATACATATCTAGGAAAATTCAAAAAACAATTTCACAATTTGAAATTTTAGATTTTCAATAAATGACTCACACAATGGTCTATCCCAGACGAGCCCCCAATTTTGTTATGGCGTCAATTTGTTATGACGTCACGGACAGCAAGGGATGACAGACAAAATTTAAAAACTTTAACAGATTTAATTACACAAACACTTTGAACTAATCTACAATCTACTCTACTGACCAAGATTGAAAAAAAAAAAAGATATTTACAGTCCCTTGGTAATTGAGATGGGCTGCTATGTTGCGATGTCCTGGGACAGGAAAATGCTCCAACACAGGCAAAAATCCACAAAAAGCTTCACAGGTCTTGAAAAGAGTGACAGGTCTGGTCAAATGTATCCTTCCACAATTTCTCCTTGCAATTTCTCCTACTACTCTTCACTCTCTCAATTTTTCTCCTTATATACTCTTTTCCAGCCCCCTCTGAGGCATGCCCAGGACATGCCCCAAACCTAGCTCCAGACTGGGCTTAACAAAAAAAATGTCAATACTGCCATCTAATGGCTTTTTTTCCCCACATTACAACATTAACCAATTAAAAGGCGTTGGGATGTACTAGAGAAGGCTTAATAGAGTAGTTCGACTCACCCATCATCAATACACTATCGCTTCCAAAAATGAATGCAAATCTGGTCAGAATTAAATGTTCTAAGATTTTGGATGTAAGATTGTCAAAACAATACCACAACGAATGTGCGCTATGATCAAAGCTAAAGGTGGCCCAACAAAATATTTTAGTATGCATCTTTTTTTGGATGGGCAGTGTATTTCCCTCCACATTCTATCACATTGATGAGTGGATTTGCTGCAAGGACAGACAGGCTTTGTGCCTATGACATTTATATACCTGGCCTGCAAAGAAGTCGTGTGTAGTGCTTTACTGTGTAGTGCATAAATCCTCTCAGTTTGTTCAGACAGGGACTTATGGCAGACAGGGCTGTTGCTTCTGTCTCCTGCAGTAATAAGCGGGGAAATAAATGGTGATATATGCTGTTTATAAAGTCACAATATATCACATTTTGTTTTGTGGGCTTGATGTCCGCACAGAAAAGATTTGTTCTATTTTATGCTTCAGTAAAATTTATTTCAATAGTTTCAGTGTGGAAGATTTGACAGCTCAGAGGCACAGAGACTGCTGTTTCCACCTTGTGTAACATGTCATGGTCTTTTTGTTTGTTTTTTTTTTGGGGTGGGGGTGGGGTCCCCTTTTCCCCTTTCCTTCTCCCCACTCTGAACACAGGCAAACTTTTGTCCACTGCTGCAATCTGCTCCCATCAGCTCTGGAGGACGATACTGTGGAACATGATTCCTCCAAATCACATCATGACTGGCTCTGGATTCTTTTAAGCTCTGCAATCACCCCACCAATCACATGATGCCTGTGCCGTCAGAGGATAACGCAGTCAGCATGCAAATTACTCGCACAGCTACACACTGACCACGAGTGGCCGCTATGGAGCAATGAGACTAACAAATTTTAACCTGCTTAAAGGTGCACTATCACTATGTGTACGTGCGCAAATTTTTACCCTTTTGTTTTCAAAACATGCAAAGAATTTTGATGATCCTCGAGTATCGAGTGTAATCGTTGCAGTCCTTGCAATCTAGAATATTTCAGCTGTTTTGTCATTTGAATTGATTATAGTTTCATAAATTTGATCTGATATTTTTTGCTTCAGAGTCTGAACATGCTCAGGAAGTCCAATTCTTTGTTCAAATGGACAATGTATAACACAAACATGTTTGATTCTATTTTTTTGCACCAAAGATGTTGTGATTAAATTTTTTGCTCCGATTATAGTTTTTTCAATGCTTGATAAATCATGCTGAATAAATATTGGTTGTCAACTTATGGGTTCACTTCAACTGGGAATAAAGTACACGTTTTTGTGGTACATGCCATTAAACGGTCAATAAAGAGTTATTGTTAACAATGCAACATTACATAAGATTACACCCCACACATTCAAGTGATTCTAATATTTTGCACTGTACCTGAATGTCATGGTACAGCTGTAGTCGTGCTGCATGGTCCCGCACTTTTGTGTTTATTTTAATGACTATCTCCATGTACTGACCTGTTAAAGGAGAAGTGCTTCATTCCTTAGTCATACAGGCTTTTTGCTTGTCTCTCGCTCTTTCAAGATTTCAGCTGCAGTACATCTGTGCCTGAAGTGGTACACTTATAAAAGGATTGTGGTTAGGTTTCCTGGGGAGGGAAATCTTCTGGAGGTAACCAGTATGCCAGTTTGGGGAAATTGGCCATTCATGCTAACTTAAAGTGTGCCTTGCACTCTTACTCCTCTCCCTCTGCAATTATTCTTTTATTTAATAAATATCCCTGAATGAGCCATCTTGTGTGTTCTGCCCTTTATGTTGCAATTGGTGAGGCTGGTCATAATAGCCACAGACCCCATATCTATAGCTGTAACACTTTCATTAATAACACAATACCCTCTAGAGGAAAGGGGTTAACTTCTACTTGAGTTATTTTGTTATTTACCAGGAGAGAAACCTATTCCCTGGAGGAAGTCAAGGGTTCCAGCCTGTGTTTGTATAACCCGTAGGTGCTCTCTGTGGAAAATTCAAGTGGTAAACACTAGGTTTAATGTACTGTGAAGCTTAATGAAGCCTTGATCTGGTGAAAAGTTAATTAAAAATGTCCTTTTTATTCAGTAAACAAGCTAAGGGTTAATCAGAAGTGGACTGAAAATATGAGCAATGAGCGTTTAAGAACCAACTGCAGTGGCAAGAAACCTCTGTAGCTTCTAAATTCCAACGTAAATGAACTGAATCAGTGTGTGAACTACCTCAAAGCTTTTACTCCCACCCACCCACTCACACAGATAGGTGCTGAGGTTTCATAGAAATAATGATTATATGGGCACCTGTCTTTGTGTTTGTATGTAAATCATTTTGGGATGTCCTGGACAAAACCAAGTATTCAAAGTATTTGTGGGTATTAGCATAATTCCACATCAAACAAAATGACATTATAAAGACTGCACACTGTAAGACTTGCTCCCCAAAAGTTTATCGCTAAGACGTCAACGTTTCAATCATAATGATCTTCGTCAGGATAAAATAACAATGGGCAATGCACATATATCTATAGGTTTTGGTCCAGCGCCTAATTAACATGGACTAGGAGGCTGATTCAATGCAAATACACAATTTTGTGACGAGCACATGCATATGTTTTTCACAGCTTGGATAAGCTCTTCAAAAAGGGAAATTGTATGAACTGTGCTGGTTCTGTTCTCATTGCATATTGACTTAATGCTGTTCGCATGGACAATGTTGTCAAGATCTTTTTATTGGGTAAAATGGTTCAATCTGAGAGCCATTTCCACAGGTTTCTTAAATACACTGCATGTTGCATAACAAACTCAAAATCTTTATGGCAAAAAAGTGATAGAACATGCATTAATGAGAATACGTACAATGAGCTCCATAATTAATCAGATGGTGACACTTTCTTTTGTTTTGGTTCTGTACTCTTTTATTCACTATTTGAAAGGATACAGTGACGATGAGGTTGTACTGCACATGGAGGTAATATAATAGAACTGGAGAGAGTGAGGAAGTTCCACCCATATTACTTTCAATGGGAGATGCTAGGCTAGCTACTTCAGCCCAGGAAGTACGGAATTGACCGACGCCATCTATAAAAATGGCGTTCCATGGGTGCTTATTTCCGGCACCATTTCATAAGATTGCCAATGTGATTACATGGCACAAATGGCCATGAAAGTGTGACGGCTGTGCGGATTGGCGAATGTTTTTGAGGGTAAGTGACGAGCAACGCTGTTAATCCAGAACGCGCGTGCACTTTGCACTCTTTGTTGAACTGCTGCAGTCAGAGCAACAGCTGGACAACCAAACTCATGCACAAGCTGTCATCAAGCTATAAGTATCAGTTCTTATTTTACAGGCCCTCTTGAAAACATCGAACAGTTGCGTCAGACAAAGAACAAAATAATGAAGGATTACCAAATACATTTGCTTTTGTTTTCGCTTTATTTGGCAAGAAAAAAATGTGTATTTTTCAATTGGTGTCTATGGAGCTGCCGCGTCTTTGGCTACAAAATTGCCTCCAGTGGGAAAAGCAGAAGGAGGAAGCTAACATGATAACTGGCTGAATCAAAGGTATTTCCTCGTTCTCTCTGGTTCTATTATATATGGGTCACTCCATACTAAACTGTACAGTTCACTGTGTTGTATAAGAATGGTCAATAAAATTTTTTCTAAGAGAATTACATGATTTGCATTGTTCATATTTATTCACTCCCGGATTGAAGATATACATAAGGAAAAAACAGAGTCATTGGTCCAACAACACAGCAGAAAAAGTGGTGTCCTGATGCCAGCCAAGGCATTGTAAAAGCCATATTTTGTTACAAAATTTGGCAGCCAACTTCATGAAATGCTCATGACATGTCTGTTGATACTTCGAAAGAAAGCAAAATGAAATATTGCGGAGAAATACCCATAATAACGGTTTCAACTGTGCACTAAATTATCGGGACTTGTCTGATCAGAAATGCAATTTGAAATGACCGTCCTAGGCGTAACTAGTCGCGTCCTCACGTGTTACGTCCAGACCTGTGGGTTAATTTGCATAATGTATGAAAATGGCGTAAAGATGAGCTCGGCAAACTAAGGTACTCACTTCCTGCATCAAAATTTCACAAGGCGTCAGACAATCATATATACCGTGCTTTAAAAAATAATGATTGAAAAAAGAAAATTTTTCCGTGTCCTAATATCGTGTTACGACCATAACAACATAAAGAAATATGCATAGATCGTGTCCTGTGCATAGACTGTATAAAAAGATGGACGCAGCACCCGGGTTTAAAAAGTGAGGCCGATGCCATTTTATCTACTTTTATCTATCTGATTCCATTTTAAATCTCAAAAAATTGCATTATATATAATGGCCACCAGATGGCGACGTCGGTGGTTGCAGAAAGAAGTTCAATGCTACTGAAGTCTATGAGAAAATGACCCTACTTTGCCACATGATTTATTATTTCATGAAATGCCTTCTTGTGAATAAAGTAATATATTTCTTTGGTGATTTAGAGCGACAGGTAACCAGTTACAAAATTTTAACAATGCTTTGCACTGAAGCCAGGTGAACGGAATACAAACATTGAGGACAATAGACATGAAAAACATTGACTGGCCGTAATTGTCCATAAATGTTACTGATAGACTGAGGCCATTTATCATACAAAAGAATTGACTTTGTATCTGATTTTCAGGAATTCAATATCTGTTTTGTGTCCTCGTTTCACCCACAATGCCTGCCACCTTTGCACATTGTGGGGTCAGTGAAATTAAGTGATCACTCAGTTTATCTTCTTGCTTACTTATTTGTGATGCCCATGGATAGGGTTTCACCACTGCAATGAAAAACTTTGGAAAAGGTGATCACCATTGTAACACATTTGAACAGTTTAGTATGGAGTGACCCATATCTCTATGGTAGTGCAGGTATTTTGTCAATCAGCTTTAAATGGGCAAAAGTACAAAGACAAACTAAGCAATGTTTGAACTCATCAGTTTTTTATTATTTTTTTTAAATAACAGCAACTTCAAAATGTGATGTCTGCAACACATTCTAATGAAGTGTTTAGTCTGGGCATGTTCATCACTGTGAAATGTCATCTTTCTTTTTAATAACATTGAGCAGTTGTTTCAGAACTGAGGACACTAATTGTTTGAGTTTAAAGAGCATAATTTGTTCCTTCTTTTTCCTGATAGTAGGGTCTCAGTGGTCATTTTCTTCTACTTCAAAATCTGCCACACATTTTCAAGGGGAGACGGGACCAGGCTGCAGGCAGTACCTGTACTCTTTGAATATGAAGCCATGCTGTTGTAATTCATGCAGAGTTCGGCTTGGTGTTGTCCTGCATATTCATGACTGTGAAACATCACCTCTACTTTCAATAACATTTATTAGTCATTTTGGAACTGAACAGTGGCGGAGCTAGAACTGGGAATTGGGGTGGCACATACACGTCCCTTTATGACAACAATTAGTTCTGGCTAGTTCTCAATCATTTTCCTTTATTGACACGTTTTCCAATTATCGTAATTGGCAACTGAAGACACGGGTTCTCTCCATATGCGATCTAACAGAGATGAAATCATGGGCTAAATTCAGTACAGAAAAATAATTTACTTATTCATAGGCCAATACTTTGCGTTGATTGAACTGGTCTGCGTTCCAATGAAATATCGCCTTTCACTCTCAGTATTGCGAGGGTTGTTCGACACTAATTGTTCGAGTTTAGAAAGCAGAATTTATTCCCTTTTTTTCCTGATTTGGGACCTCTGTTAGTCACCACCCCAGGGTCACCTTGGTCATATTTGTGCTTCATAGACTGCCTCACGTTTTTAAAGAGAGGGGACTTGGCTGTAGGCAATACCCGTACTCTGTGACTATGAGATCATGCTGTTGTAATTTGTGCAGAGTTTGTCTTGGCGTTGCCCTGCTGGAACAAGCAGGGTTGTTCCCTGAAAAAGACATCTGGCAGGTAGCATATGTTGTCCCAGTAAGTATGCTTTCTTCTGCATCAATTCTGCCATCGTATGTGTCCAAATTACCCACGTCAAATGCAATTATGCGGCCTTGGACCATGACAGACCCTGGCTTTTGAAAATGGCACTGACAACAGTTCGGACGGACCTTCTACTCTATGGTCCTGAGAAAATGATGTCCATTATTTGCAAAAACAATTTGAGAGATGGGCTTTCCGCTTTGGGTCTGTCAATTTTCAATTTCAAATGAGCTCGAGCCCAGAGAAGTCAGCGGTGATGCTGGATATATGACTTCCACTTTGCATTGTAGTGCCTTAACTTATATTTGATGTTGCCAAAATGAACTGCGTTAAGTGACACAAGTTTTCCGAAGTAAGAACGAGCCTGTTTTGTTGTGTCTATATCCAGAGCATGTCCATTGATCTAGTGCTGTCTGAGGGCTTGAAAGTGACATTCATCCAGCACTTGGCCTTATCTTTTATGCATAGAGGTTTTCTCTGGCTTCTTTGGATTCTCAGAATGTTTTCACTGTACTATCATCTGACAATTTTGACATCTCTACATGATGTGCATTCACACTTTGAAAAAATGTTCTTAAACTGTTTGAGTTCTAGTTCACACAGATTTTGGTGAAATAGCAAATTTTGAACCATTTTACAAGCGAACAACTGTCCTTTTGTGAGTGCTCATTTTTTACCCAATCACAATTGAATCACCAGTTGTCAATTCACCTGTTCTGTGGTTAAATGTTCTAAATGGATATTTATCTGAAGATTCCACACCTTTTCCAATCTTTCCATTGCCCTGTCCAGTGGCGTGCAGGGGCAGGGCCCCCCCTGCTGCCCTCCTGGGTCCTGCTGCCCTCCTGGTTAAAAATCGCACATTAAAGTGCCCTTTTTTTGGTTGAAAACGCCGTGCTAAAATGCCCTCCTAGTTGAAATTGACGCGCTAAATTGCCCTCTTGGTTGAAAATGCTGCGCTAAAGTGTCCTCTTGGTTGAAAACGCTGCACCCCTAGTGCCCTCTTGGTTCAAAATGCCACGCTAAAATGCACTCTTGGTTGAAAACACCGCGCTAAAGTGCCCTCTTGGTTGAAATTGTCGCGCTCAATTGCCCTCTTGGTTGAAAACACAGCGCTAAAGTGTCCTCTTGGTTGAAAACGCTGCACCCCTAGTATCCCTAGACCTATAGGTCGGAGCACCACTGTTATTCTATCTAGCTTGATTTTGCTTTCAAAAGGCACCAGATTGATGGATTTAAATGTACAATTTTCAAAAATTTTCTCCCGCGGTAGCATTCCCCCGGCCCCCCCTAGAGAGAGTGCCTGTTTTTCATTTTCACCCCTGCCCTTCAAAAATCCTGTGCACGCCACTGCCCCTGTCCCAATTGTTTTGAAACAAATATTTGTGAATATTAACAAAAATCAGTAAACTTGATTTTTGTGCTGTTTTGACCTAAATGTGGTTGAATTAGGATATCCAATTCACTGAAAAAAATTTTTATTTGCATGTACTGTCTCAATTGAGGTAGAAGAAACTGCACTGCCTTTAAAACAGTCCCCCCCGCCTCCCCATTTTAAGGTGCTTTAAAAATACTGGATAAGTTTGCCAAGATGCTAAGTTAAGTAGAATAAGAATAATGAATCCTCTTAAGCTCATAAAATGCATGTTCGATTGGAATCGAATCCAGTGATTGAGTCGGCCAACAGAGCCAAAATTAAAAAAATGTGTCGCTGTCCCATGACTTATGGTGCTCATTGTACACTTGCCATATGCGCTGTATATGTTTGCTATCACGGTTAGGATCAATGGCTTTTATGTGGAGAATGTGGTCACATTGTTGGAAATACTGGGCTTTCCTCCAACAGCCTCCCAAACACAGACATGTCCAGAAAGACTTTCCTCAAGGCGTTGCTGCCATCAGAGCAGGCAGTCAAATAATCAATCTTCAGGTTTTCTCAAGGGAAAACAATGATGAAAAGAGGCACAGATATCCCTTGTTTTGTTTTTTTTTTTTCTACCCCCCGCGGTGCAGGATATAATCATTTATCTTTTCGCGGAGTTTAACCTGGGGACAAAATTAATGCCGTCTGGGAGTGTCATTGGTGTCAGACAAAGGATTCCATTTTAAGATTGGGCCTGTGGCTCCGTACTCGGCTGTTTTCCTTCTGTAATTAGCCACTATCCATAGCAGCCCTTGTTTCTTTAAAGGAATGTACGGACCCCTGCCATTAGATTAAAGGAAATGAGTTTAGCTGTGAGATTTCACCCTTATTCCTTCTAAGATCGTGCGCCGCTTTATGTGTTGCAGATGCCACTTTGTTTCAGACGTCGGTGGTTAGTGCCGCATTTTTAATTTTAAATACCAAAACCCTGCAATCTTTTTTACCGTGCCCCCAACCAGAGGTGGTGTTAGACCCAAAAATTCCGGGGCTAATATCCCTCCCTTCATTGACAACAATTAGTCCTGGCTAATTCTAGATGGTTTTCCTTCATTAACACGTTTTCCAATTCAAGAATAATCAAGTGGCAATTGAAGACACGGCTTCTCTCCCCCATGCGATCTAACAGCGACAAAATAATGAGCTACATTCAGTACAGAAAAATAATTTAATTATAATTAGGTCTATGCACCGGCACTTGGCGACGGCATTTCAGAACTCTTCAGCGAATTAAGGTAATTTCAGCGACAAGTACATACACCTATTTTTGCAGCACGGTCACGCAACTTCGCTGTAAAAAAAAAAGACAGCTGTATGATTGGAAAATGTAATCGGACGAAACCACGCACTAGTCACCAAAATTACCTTCATTCGCTGAAGAGTTCTGAAATGCCATCGCCGAGTGCCGGTGCAAAGACCTAATTACAATTAAATTATTTTTCTGCACTGAATGCAGCCCATTGTTTTGTCGCATTTAGATCACGTGGGGGAGAGAACCCGTGTCTTCAATTGCCACTTGATTATTCTTGAAATGGAAAACGTGTTAATAAAGGAAAACCATCTAGAACTAGCCAGGACTAATTGTTAATAAAGGGAGGGATATTAGCCCAGGTCTAACGCCGCCGCTACCCCCAAGAGCAGTTTCTTCTCTGCATTATGAGTGAATGATAGTGTGGTTTTTATGTTCTAGATCAGTGCTTCTCAATCCAATCCTGGAGGAATGTTTTAGATCAATCTCTGCTCCTGCACAGGTGATTCACAGGTGATTTCCAGGTAGGATCAAGTTGGGTTAAGTGCATGTCTGATGGCTTTGAAAACGGGGGTGGTAAGGTTGCTGTGTCTAGTTTGGGAAATAAGGTGACATGAGGTATGGTGTGCAGCTAGGAGCGCCAATCAAAAGAAATTGGCATACAAAACCAAGTAGATAAACTCCAAAGGATGATGGTTTCCATGCTCTGGTGCTTGTTGGACACTTCATTGATTGCTGTGCGAGTATATTGGGATTTTTGAAGAAATCAACGGAAGGCTTTGCTTAAGCATTAATGGCAGCCAGATTTGGCTTCTGCACAAAGGGGTTAAAATCAAAAGAAAATTTTCTGTTTTCCTTTTACTTTTTACAGGAAAAAAGTTTCAGAAATATTCTGGAAAAATGTAAAAAAAAGTTGGGTTCAGCAAATAAGAAAATATTTTTTCAGGAGTTTCTGGACTTGATGATTTGTTATCCCCCATTCTAGAATGAGCTTTTTCCAGAGCCTCCATTTACCTGGACCTGGGTCAGGGAGGCATTTCTTGGATGGCAGTCAGGAGGGCAGGAGCTGGTTCTGGAGCGGGTACCGGCTGAGCCAGGTCCATTTATTGCTGCACAGACCCAGAATCCTCTGAGCTCTACGGACATCCACACGCAACTCATCATCTTTGGTGAGTTTCCTGATGCCCCAAAGCCAGAGGAAGCAAATACAGAGGTCTGAAAGTTACAAAAATTTTTCCTCCATGTATTCATAAATTTACTCCTCTTCCTGCAAACCCAGAATAAAGTTTGCCTTTTTTTGTTTCAACACATTGTAACTTGTCACATCAATGGAAGACAGATCAAGTCAATTTCAAATGCCCTATTTTAAAAATACCAAGTTCTACTGACAATTTGACATGTGCTGATTTTACAAAAAGTGCATATTTCTTTGCAGAGATGATTTTACCTGCAAGTTCAACCTCCAAGCACTGGGATGCTCAAATCTGGCCCTTGAATCCTAGTCTGTCTCTGGTTTTTGTTGAATTTACTAATCAACATTAGGTAAAATTAGCAGGATTTTTTTTTTTACCAGTCTTGAATGGCTTCACACAGGACTTCCTGGTAAAAGGAAGGAAGAAACCAGCATTTCTTAGCCCTGGGGACTGTGATGTGAATAATGGGGCCCCAGCAGAACAATTTGGGAATTGGTCATTGAATCAAAATACCGAGATGGGCTATTGCTTCCTTATTTTGTAGTTTCCACCTCTGCTGGGGGGAGACAATTGGCCATAAATCTCAGTTTTGCTGTTATAAGAGTTTTTGTATTGGACGGGTGTGCAAGAGCTCCTAGAGTGAGTAGTGTGTTTTCATCAATGAAGAGAGAATTCATTAAATTGAATTTCTGTGATGAATAATTAATTCACACTGACTGCCTGGTCAATGAGAGATTGAGCTGGGAGTAATTCACAGCCTGAAATTAATAACACCGGAAAACTGGAGCTTTTCTGAAAGAGGGTTCATGCCTCTAAGTCCTGAGCAGCTGGAGCATTTTTTAATGATTGCAAGTGAATCCAGAAGTAAATCCTGGACTACAGGCCCCAGGCAATAAAACAGAGCATCACTAACCCACAGTATTTTATTGTGAGCATGCGCTTTAGCTGAAATGCAATAGCTGTTTTAATACCAAACATCAGTGTTGTGAATGGCTTGAAAGCTCTGTTTTCTTTTCATTCAGACAGGACACTTACAGTTGTGTTAAAAAAAATAGCAGTGCGTTTAAAAAAATGTGAATTAAGTACAAATATTTTTTTTTAATAGCCTTCTGTTCCATATTTCAAATGTAGAGGAAGCATTACACATTCAATTCCAAATAAAAGCATTAACATATTTGATCAAGTCTTTGTTATTCTTTTACAGGAAGCAAAGAAAAGGAATATCAATCTGTAAAAAAATTGCAGTGTCAACAATTTTCTCTTCAAACTCAAATTCTAAATTTAACTTGAGATTTAACTTCACTTTAAATTACTGAACTAATATTTAGTTGCATAAATATTGTTTTTGATAACTGCCGCGCATCTGCTTTGCATCGAGTCAACCAACTTTTGGCACCCAGGATGAACAAACTGAATTCCATAGTTCCTGTGAATTTTTGCAGTTTGCATCAGAAACTGCATTTTTAATGTCACCCTTCAAGTTTTAAATGGGATTGAAGTAAGGGAATTGAACTGACCACTCCATGACCTCAATCCTATTTGTCTGGAACCATGATGTTGCTCACTTACTCGTGTGTTTGGGGTCGTTATCTCGTTGAAACACCCATTTCAGGGGCATTTCCTCTTCGGCAAATGGCAAAATAACCTCTCCAAGTATTTTTATGTATTTAAACTAATCCATAATCCCTGGTTTACGATAAATAGGCCCAACACCATAGTATGAAAAACATCCCCCCCATACCATTGTTTTTGCACCACCATGCTTCACTGTCTTCACAGTATACTGTGGCTTGAATTCAGTTCCCGGGGGTCATCTGACTAACTGTCGATGACCACTAGACCCGAAAAGAACAATTTTACTCTCATTAGTCCACAGAATGATACGCCATCTCTCTTTGGGCCGATCAGTGTGTTTTAAGTGATATACCTTTTTTTCAAAAATGGTGCATTACGGGGTGCTTCTTGCTGATAGCTTCAATCAAATGCCTTCTGAGACGTTCACAGGTAATTTTAAATCATCTTTAAAGGTGCACTAAGTCATTTTCCCCAAATTTCTTCTTCGCGTTAAGCAGCACCCTGCTCTTGATATCAACTGCGACACCCACCGGCATGGATGAAAAACGGCATGTCTGCACCAAACCTTTGCCCCCGTGAGCCCTGGAGGCCACACTGCGCTCATTTCACGGCAAAAAGTTAAACTCATTCAATCACCCTTTTTATTCTCACCCAAGTGATGTCAGAATCAGAGGTAAGTTTTCTGTTGTTCCTTTTCACCATGTCATTTGTTGCAGCAGCTTCTTTGTAAACAAGCAGCATGGATGATGTTACTGTCGTCATTTTAGAAACCTTTTCTTCTTAGTTTACCTTTATAACATCGGTAAGCATTTATTATGTAACGTTATCGTTATTCAGAAGGACGGACCCATGTCCAATATTTTGTCCACTATTTGCCTTTTGAGCTTTGTTGTTTATAATCTTTCTTTCTCATTGCGGCCCAAAAATAGCTGTAGCTCTGCTGACGAAATAACAGCAACTCAGCGAATATTTTAGATCTTATCTGACAAGTTGCCGATGTCAACAATTAGTCTAAGCTGCTCTTCCACTGAACGCGAAACGAATTTTTCGTGCGACAGATTATATTCAAACTCAATGCAAAGATGAGAATACACACGAGTTCGCTTTTACAGACTGAGCACTCCCGTTCGGACGGGACTAAAATAGCAGAGATGCTCCGGTAAATATTACATTAACCCCCGCCGGAAAACTAATCCCATCCAAATAGGACAGAGGTTATAAAATATATTATACCTGTTACTTACCTATCCAGGAGAGAGCAAGCGACTTCAGCGTCACTTCGAAGGCCGTTCTTTTGCATAAGGTTTCTCCATCTTTCGAAAGCCACTCCGATGTTGACCCTTGTCCTTTGCTTTCTCTGGTCTCTGAGTTGTTTCCCTGCTTCCTGCTTACGCTTTTTGGGTCTGACCGCTTCAGACCCTGCTGCATAGTGGTGGTCTTCCATTATTTTCTGGATCAAAACTGCAATGCGTTACACCTGACACGGAAACAGCACTAACTAGACACAGGAGCAGCTCAAGCCAATGATCGCGAAGCTCGTCTTCTTCTGCGGACGGTAGTTAGTTGTTTTCAACATGGAGGCGACATGTAGAATAAAATATGAATAAAATAGCTCCTTTTCATCATAAAAAGCAATTTGACTCCTCATCTCATGTGAGTGTTCATAATTTTAAACATATTTATTTATGCAATTATTCATTTTTATTATTTTTGTTATATATTTTTTGTCTAAAAAAGACTTAATGCACCTTTAATTTTTCTGGAAGTGATGATTGGCTGAAACTTTGCCATTCTGAATACACTTCAATCCATTTTAACAGTAGTTGCTTGTTTTCTTCTGCATGTTTCAGGTTTTTGTTGCCATTTTTAAGCATTTAAGATGATTTTAGCCGAGCATCCTAAGATTTGCTGCACTTCTTTATACGTTTTTCCCCTCTCCATTCCACTTTTTAATCAAATTACAGTGTTCCTCCAAACAACGTTTGGAACGGCCCATTTCACTTCGCAATTCAGAAAGCAACATATTTTATAACGTGTGCTACATTTGCTTCCCTTCTTCCTTAATAAAGGACAATTAATGACACCTGTTTCTTCACAGAATAAAGGAATTCTCTAATTAAACTCCACACTGCCATTATTTTGAACACGCCCCCTTCAATGAATGAGTCAATTTCTCAGAACATTCAGCGTGCATGTCAGTTGGGTCTGTTGTTTTTCTATTACACCACTATATCTACGAGTAAATTATTTGCCATGCAAAAATATCATCATCTACTATCATTATCAGGTTAATGACAGGTTAATGATGTTGTGCTGCTATTGTTTTGAACAAAACTGTACATCAAATTAATCAATTATTTCAGAATGACATACATTTGAATTTGGCAGTGACTCGTGTGATACTCTGGAACAATCTGAGCAAGCATGACGCAGACAGTCCAGGTGATCACAATCCCCGAGGCAGAGCCTAAGGTTCACTATGTTTAAAAGATGACAATGATAAACAATACAGTTTAAAGGTGACCTAGAATGGTTGAACGGGGTATTTATCCTTGTTCAGTGAAGTGACATATACACCACAAAATTGGGTTCGGTCTGTAATGCCTCAGAAGCTTCGTAAAAACCTCTCTCAAAAAGCTATGTTAGGGTGGGGGATTTTGAACGCGTTGTTTTGTACCTATTTGGCGACCTTTCGGGCTTAACTTGCAACCTCATTATGAAATGCAAGCATTTGACGCTGATTGGCTGGCTTTGCTGCCTAAAGCGAAGCAAGTCATAATCGCTTTCCATGTTACTTGCGGTGAAATTCACCTTTACGCAAGTGAAACTGAAACTTCAAGGCACAAGGATTTTATTTCCGCGTGAGAATCTCATTAATAAATATTCATTGAATAATTGCAGACTACGGCGAATAATCCTAAAAAATGCACTAGACCCACATGTTTTGGTGTTGACGCACCACGTGAAACATCTTCACAAACTACAGTGCCTGACAAAAGTCTTGTCGCATAAGGACATAGTAACTAAAAATAGCATATAACTTTATTTCTAACCAATAAATTGTTACAATAAATGGTCCATTTTAATGTCAAGGGCTTTCACATTAATAATTTGGTGCAAAATGAAACCGTCAAAAAGTGTTCTGATGTTCACAGCTTGGCTAAGCCCATAACATCTGTTTTTGCTTGGACAAAAGTCTTGTCGTCTCTTCAGATGATGCAACAAATCGCAGATTAGAGTTTAACCTATGACAAATACTGTAATTAACACATTCCCAGATGTGTATAGAAATAACCCCAGCACACCAGACTTTCATATGAGGTGCGACAAGACCTCTGACAACATACCAAAGATTCAACCACAGACCAAAGTGCTGATCATCAAGAGCCTGAAGACTGAGTCTGCTGCTGAGGTGGCAGACATCTTTAATGCATCCAAATGTCAAGTGGAGGCGATAAGAAAAAGATCTGAAGAAACTGGTGACGTTCATGGCAAGCTTAGGTCAGACAGACCCCGGTATGACAACTGTTTGAAAGGACCGTTTGTTGCTTCAACTGTACAAGGCTAGCCCTTCTTCAACTACAGCCAAGCTACATGAGGAAATGTCACCAAAAATCCCGGAATCTACAAGAGGAGTTTGTCAAATTCTCTCTCAAAGTGGTTTTCTTAGCCGAATTAGTACACAGAAGCCTGCATTAAACAGAAAACAAAAAACCTGCATTGCATTTGCCAAGGCCCACTGCTTGCAGAAAGGATTGATACTGGAAAAGTGGCTGAAAGTTTATTTTTCTGATGAATCATCCATTGAACTGCATCCCAGTCGCCGTACAAGACCTGTTGGAACCCTCATGGACCCAAGATTCTCCCAGAAAACAATCATGTTTGGTGGAGGAAAAATCATGGTTTGTTGTTACATCCAGTATTGGGGTGTGAGAAAGATCTGCAGAGTGGATGGCAACATCAACAGCCTGAAATATCAAGAATTTCTTGCTGCCCTACTTATACTGCTGCTCCTTCTCATACTTCTGCCTCCATGTCACAGTTCCTGAAAGCGAAGAAGGTGAAGGTACTCCAGGATTGGCTAACCCAGTCACCTGACATGAACATTATTGAGCATTTCAGGGGTAAGATGAAGGAGGAGGCTTGGAAGATGAAACCATAAAATCTTGATGAACTCTGGGAGTCCTGCAAGACTGCTTTCTATGCCATTCCAGATGATTTCATCATCAAGTTATTTCAGTCATTGCCAAGACATATGGATGCAGTTCTCCAAGCTCATGGGAGTCATACGCAATATTAATTCTTTTTTCCAAGGCACCATGGCTTTATGTTCTGATATTATAGTGGCATATTTGTGTATTCAAAATAAAGTGTATGTAAAATTTCCACATTTTTTTTCAATGCGACAAGACTTTTGTCCAAGCAAAATCTGACCTTCCTGTACTAATTAAATAATAAAACTCAATGAATGACACAAAACTCTATTTTGTTATATTTCGCATAATCTAGAGGGCTTTGCCTTTCATATAAGCCATTTTTGATTCCAATTGATCAACTACAAGTCAGGTTATTATTTGTTGTTTCTACAACTTGGATAAGTGACAAGACTTTTGTCAGGTACTGTAAAGGCGCAGATACCGACCTCCCACCATCTTAATGTGAGCATGGCAGGATCATTGGCAACAACAATCTTCACGGATTTATTTCAGATCTCGTTTCAAAGCTGTTGTTGAGTGATAATCACGTCATACGACATTGGCTAGACAAGCAAAAGGAAAATATTCTATTTTTAACATTTTAAAAACAATCTAACAACAAAGAGATACTTACAGTTTGTGCTGGTTGTTGAGGTAGATGCAAAGTTGGAACTGCTCCGCTACGTAGCACCAAACGCAGCGAGAAGCCGGCTTGAAATTGTGCCAGGTTAGTAAAACTGTCAGAGGTGAAATGGGCTGAGCAACGTAACAGTCTATGGTTGAATGTAGTGGGAATCCGATTAAAAATGACCAGCAGCCACGCATCTCGTGCATTTTTTTTGGTTGGAAGGTTATGGAACATTTGCACACTGCTTCCACAGCCTGGAAGAGCACACCTTGGTACGCGACTCGCCATTTCGCCTTGAACTTCACGAACACTGCTGCAATTACTTTCCATAGGGGGCGCGAGAGGGGTGTAAGCAAATTATTTTGAAGGGGAGGAAACGGAATGAGAGTTGGGGGGGGGGTGGCAGTGAGATACATATGACATCATATGTATGCGTTGTTCAGATTGGCCCGTTTTCTGGCGGTCATTTTTAAAAGAGGAATTTCTATGAAACGGAGATGTTCACAATGTCTAGCACTTTTCGTATGTTCTTGAATGCGGGTAAACTACCGTTACTCAACATAGACAAGGTAAAAAAAAACAATGGCCTTGAGGGATGCAGGGTTCGCAAAGCCTTGAAAAGTCCTTGAATTTTACATGTGATACTAGAAAACTCCTTGAATTTGAAAAACCATCTAAAAGTCCTTGAATAGTGCTGGAATAGTTCGACGTATAAGCAAACGCATGCGCTGGTGTTTATGGCATGCGCTTTTATTCAATTAGCGGGAATGATCAATAGTGCTGACTATCAACAGCTCTGTGCTCTGCCCTACTAGCAAGTTTGTACTGAGCAGTAACAATCCTCGTCTGCAGGGGTATTGGTGCTTGAACAGTCATGCCTCGGGATCTCACAACTTCCATAAATCCGCAAGTTTCATTGAATTATTTGCACGTCATTCGAAAATTTTCCTTGCACTCGCCATCGGAAAAACGACTCTCTCCGACTAATCTTTACTACTGATCCGCTTCCAACATGCACAGGAAGCCCAGGGGTGCGTTTCCAGAAAGCATAGATGCTAACTTACATAGTTGGAACCACGGCACCGACTGTGAGTGGACAAACTATTTAAGTTGCCTACTTACTTAGCAAGTACACATTTGGGAAATGCAGCCCTGCTTTTTGCATAATGAAATGTGTTTTTGTCGATTTACCATTTGCCATGCTGATATCCAATTAATCAACTGAGCAGCGCTCAGATAGGACATATCCAATGATCTTTAAATTGAGTTGTTCGGATCAGTCTTAAAATATAGAGCAGCTTACACGAGTGTGTGTGTTATTAACACGTTGACTGCCAACTACGGGATAAGTCATAATGGTGGGTCAGGGCCAGCGCTAGACCTGAAAATTTGGGGGAAAATATCCATCCCTTTATTGACAACAATTAGTCCTGGCTAATTCTAGATGGTTTTCCTATATTAACAAATTTTCCAATTCAAGAATAATCAAGTGGCAATTGAAGACACGGCTTCATTCCCCCATGCGATCTTACAGCAAATAATGGGCTACATTCAGTAGAGAAAATAATTTAATTATAATTAGGTCTATGCACTGGCACTCAGCAACGGTATTTTTTTTTTTCAGCGAGAGCGGCATTGCAGAACTCATTTGCGAATGAAGGTAATTCTGGTGACAAGTACGTGGTTTCGTCCATTTACATTTTCCAGTCTGACAGCTGTCTATTTTTTACTGCAAGTTGCGTGACCATGCTGCAAAAACAGGTGTAGGTACTTGCCGAAATTACCTTCATTCGCAAATGAGTTCTGAAATGCCGCTCTCGCTGGAAAAAAAAAAAAAACGTTGCTGAGTGCCTGTGCATAGACCTAATTATAATTAAATTATTTTCTCTACTGAATGTAGCCCATTATTTGCTGTTAGATCGCATGGGGGAGAGAAGCCGTGTCTTCAATTGCCACTTGATTATTCTTGAATTTTAAAACGTGTTTATAAAGGAAAACCATCAAGAATTAGCCAGGACTAATTGTAGTCAATAAAGGGATGGATAATTTCCCCCGAATTTTCAAGTCTAGCACTGGGCCGGACCCGCCATTACGAGTAGTTGGCAGTCAACGTGTTAAATGAGTTGAGTACATTTTTTGTTTGTTGCAAGCTTTAGCGAGCAGAGCTGAATCGCGTAATTTAATTGAAAATAAATTTAATTCCTGTTAGCGCCTTAATGCTATTTCCCATTATGTTAGCACTGAGTTAACTCAATCACTTACAGCCTACTGTTAGTTTTCAAACTGTAAAAAATGGGGGGGACAAAAACATGATTTTGAAAAGTGGGGGGGGACATGTCCCCCAGTCCCCAGTCGAAATTGCGCCGTTGCTTATATCATTGGATTCTGTGGACTTTTCTCTTTCATTAGTTGTATGGTTTGTGTGCATAACACAAATTCTGTCGAAATGCTAGCGATCTAGCACTGATATTATTGTATCCAATGTTTTGCCTCATGCTTATTTACTTGCTTGGCGCTCGAATTGTGTTCGGTTGAGTTAAAAATGGTCATAATGAGCTTTTCGCTGAATTTCTTATGGTTAAGTGGATATGCCATATGATAATGTTGCTATTCGGAAACATGCCGTGATTATGATGCGTAATGATCACCCCCGGTAACGGGGGGCGTCCGGGTTTAAGACGATAATAACCACACAATTTACTTACTGAATAACCAAGACCAAAATATAAGCCTGTAATTATTAAGAAATTATTAGGAAATGAAGGACCAATGGGTTACATAGTGACTGACACTATGAAAGACTGATATTTTGAGTCACTATTAATATGAAAAGGAAAATGCTTGATAATGATTGCAATGAACAATACTGCAAGCTAAGGGGAAATGGACAGTAATTCTACAGATTGATCCTGGCAACTGAATGAATTAACTCTTAGTTGCTGAGTAGGAAATGTAAATGGCAAAGTGAGGGCTATAATCCCTCTATTGGCAAGTCCAGGGTGGAAGAGGTTAAAGAGCAACGCAAAACAAGCCTACTCCCATATCAATTATTAACCGGAAAGTCCCTAAGAAAAGAAAAATGCTTTCACAGATTAACAAGTCTGATCTTCCCTCCTTTTCTCCCCCTCCCTCTCTGCTGATTTCTCTACCCTCTCTTTTTAACTGTCTTTTTCTCTTGATTCATCTCTCCGCATACCACCATCTGATCCCCATGTGCAACAGCTGAAGAAAACAGAAATGGGACCAAACACAAAATTGAGAATGCAAGGACAGCCATGCTGCGAATGATCTCCTTCCTGCAGAAGAAGAACAACCCGGGTACTCCAGAAACACCTGAACTATGACCCGCCTAGTGTTTGATAATCCTGCATGCTTTTTTCTGGGCCACTTTACAAATGTTCTTTTAACACTGTTCAGATGTTATGCTGGGGTTTTGGCACCACGTTGATTTGAAAAGAATTGCTCAGTGTTTTAGATGAAGAAAAGTTCTCAGCTGTGCACATTAAACATGATTGCGCTATTCAATCAAGTCAGAATTTTGCGTAGGAGTATCTGCCGTCCTTTGATGTGCCAGGGAATGAATAGAAAGTTTCAAATTAATGCAGTTGATTGCCCACACATTCTGATTGCGCTATGAAAAATGAGTTTTTGCTCATGGATCACGCTGGTAAAATCACTCACTGCCGGAAAAAACTTCTTCCAACATTAATAAAAGGGGGAAATGGACGCAGAATTAATATTTATATTGAAGATGTTGAATGGAATCACAGCATTCACAGCATACGCTTCATGTTTTTTGGAAGTATAAAGTTATTATTATTTTTACTATCAGCGTAATTTGTACTTCTGGAACTGTAATTGTGAATACCTGCAGTATTATAGATTATGGCATTAGCAGGGACATTCTGTGCAGGCGCAGAAAAAAACCAATGTATTTCATCCTTGAAAAAAGAAAATATTGTGTTAGCAATTAAATCCAGGGGAAATTAAAACTTTGTGGGGATTACAGACTGAACCAGGAGTCAGAGCAAAATTACAAGAGGCTGTGGTTGATTGACAGCGGAGAGATGTGGAGTAGACCTAGATGGGCTCATGGATCACTGAGGCTTTCTCAGTTGTTTAGAGGTCATGGCCATCCCAGAAATGGTGGAGAAATTTTCCGAACCAACCATTTTGCATTTCACTGGCTAATTTTATTATTATCACTATCTTTACTGTTATTTAGCTGAAATTTCTGCCAAAAGTGACTTACACTGAGGGTCTTAGTCAGGGGTACAACTCGTGCGCTGATCTTATTGCCACCAGCCTTTTGAGTCCCAGTCTGTCTCCTTAATCAAAGTGATTAAATCTGACCTCTTAAAGGGAAAGTTCAACCCAAAATGAAAATTCACCCTTCATATACTCACCCCAAGGCTAATTGAAGGGTATGTTAATTTCTTTTGTCCTCGAAACAGTTTTGGAGTTTCAAGGAAAAACAGCATTGAAGAGAAATCCAAATGAATGGAATTCAATAGGGGCTACTCTTTCAAGCTTAAGAAAGCAACTTTAAAAAACATAAAATGCCTCCATACTGCTCGTGTGACATTTTATCTGTAAGCCCCGACTTTATGATTTGACTCGAAAAGACTATGTTTTCACTATGTTTTTCGCCTAAATGTCCAATGTAGCCACTTAGCCAGGAGCCATGTTTTTTTTTTCTCGGGAAGAGTGAAGTTCCGTTACCTGGTGGACTCAAAATACGAAAAAGAAGAGGACCTAGAAAATGTGAGGTAGCCTTGAACTTGTGTGTACATGCGAGCAGTGAACTTTCGCCACACGCGATAGGGAGAGTCATACTCTGAATTATTCAGATACTTCCACCAGCCAGGCACAGGTTTGTGGCCAAGCAAACTTTTTTTTTTTTGTCCCCAATTTCATATTTTCAGAGACAGAAGATCAAGAAATTGAATTATGCGTTTCATGATTTTCATAAAGTAATATCAATTTCCATGTCCAATGAAAGGTACTTGCCCAAGTTCAAATTCTATGAAAGATAAGGGCACTAAGCACAGTAATGTTCCAAGTAAATATGCTGTACATTAGCATCTGTGATTTTGGGAAACGCCCCCCTGGGTAGTTAAATCTAAGTGCATACCATTTGCTTATGTATTTTTTATTGAATTAGTCTATATTGTAATTTCCACGATCGTCAAAAATGTCTGTAAACATACGCGTAAATATAGAAGATGTCAATAAAATACATACATCTGTCCCTGGTAGTGACGCGGTCGGTACAGAAGTACACTTCAATCAAAGTTTTCCCTGTTTTTCTTCCCGGGACGTTTGGACGGTAATCCTCCGGTGAAAAATGTTCATTACGCACCCGGAAAAATCTGAGGGATTCAACAGAGACATTGAGATCCAGCCGAAGAGCGATTAGCTACAGCAGTAGTCTGTATTGGTCATGTATTGGTAGTGTAATGTGGGAAAAAAAAAAAAAAAAGGCCACTAGATGGCAGTATTGACTTTTTTTTGTTAAGCCAGTCTGGAACTAGGTTTTGGGCATGTCCTGGGCATGCCTCAGAGGGGGCTGGAAAAGAGTATATAAGGAGAAAAATCGAGAGTGCGTAGGAGTAGGAGAAATTGCAAGAAGGATACATTTGACCAGACCTGTCACTCTTTTCAAGACCTTTTAAGCTTTTTATGGATTTTTGCCTGTGTTGGAGCATTTTCCTGTCCCAGGACATCACAACAGAGCAGCCCATCTCCATTACAGGGAACTGTAAATATCTCTTTTTTTTATTTTCTTTTCAATCTTGGTCAGTAGTGTAGGGTGTAGATTAGTTCTATGTGTTTGTTTAATTAAATCTGTTGAACTTAAAGGATTTTGTCTGTCATCTCTTGCTGTCCGTGACGCCATAACAAATTGGGGCCATAACAAATTGACGCCATAACAAATTGGGGCCATAACAAATTGGGGGCTCGGGTCCGGGGTAGACCATTGTGCGAGTCATTTATTGAAAATCTAAAATTTCAAATAGTGAAATTGTTTTTTGAATTTTCCTAGATATATATTGGCAGATCAACAGCAATGGATGATTTCTTGGCATCACCAACCGTAGAGGTTTTGAAGTCTTTTAAAAAGACAGAACTGCTAGAAATATGCAGACAGTTAGAGCTGACAGATGTAAAACCAGCCATGCGAAAAGCAAGACTGGCGAGAGAGATTGTTGAATATTACATTGATGAAAATGTGTTTGCACCAGAAGATCTGGAACAGTTTCCAGTGGAAAATCCAAATGTAGAATTGGAACTTAAATTAAAAATGCTAGAGAAAGAGGAAAAAGAAAAACAAAGAGAATTTGAGAGAGAGAAAGAGAGAAAAGAAATTGAGGAAAAAGAAAAACAAAGAGAATTTGAGAGAGAGAAAGAAAAAGAAATTGAGGAAAAAGAAAAAACAAAGAGAATTTGAGAGAGAGAAAGAGGAAAGAGCAGAAAGAGAGAGACAGAGACAGAGATTTCGTTTTAGAAAAATTAGACAGGGAAGAAAGGCTCCAAATGGAGCTACTAAAAATCAAAATTCAAGGTGAAAACAAATTTCGGGCTAGCCAGGAGGTAAAGCTGGTGCCTCCATTTTCAGAGAAGGAGGTTGATAAGTATTTCCAGTGCTTCGAGAAGGTAGCTAAGAGTTGTCAGTGGCCAAAGGAACACTGGCCTCTGATGTTGCAAACTGTCCTCAAGGGTAAAAACAACAAGCCTATTCGGCTTTGTCTGCAGATGATTCCTCTGATTATGAGGTTGTCAAAAAGGTTATTTTGACAGCTTATGAGTTGGTTCCAGAGGCTTACCGACAGAAATTCAGAGGTCTGAAGAAATTTGACTATCAGACTTATGTGGAATTTGCTAACGAGAAGAAGGTTTGCTTTGAGCGCTGGTATACTTCTATGGAGGTCAAGGATGATTTCAACTCACTAAAAGAGATGGTGTTAGTTGAAGAATTCAAGAACTGTGTCAAGGATGATATTAAGACCTACCTTAATGAGAAGCAAGCACTGAATTTGCAATCAGCTGCCAAGTTTGCAGACGAAAATGTTCTCACACATAAGTCCAAATTTCAGTCTAGCAGTAACAATAGATGGTCCCAATTTCAGAAGAAAGGTAACGGTGATACCCAAGATTCCTCACCCAAAGACAAAGACAAATCTGGTGATGGTACTCAGAAATCCAGTAAAAGGTCTGAACAAAGTGTGAAAGCTGACAGTGACAAAAGTGGTCTAGTTTGCAATTTTGCAAGAAATCTGGTCATGTTACAACTAACTGTTGGTTCCTTAAAGCTAAGAAAGAACAAGAAAAGGATACCAAACCCAATGCCTTTGTGAAGACAAGGTTAGAAACCCTTGTAGTAGATGACCGATCTGCTAAATTGCCTGCTCCTTGTGAGGCTAAGAAGCCTGATACTGGTGACTTTGTGACGGAGGAATTCCTTCCATTTGTGTCAGAGGGATTTGTGGCTCTGAATGAGCATTCTCCTCCTGTCCCCATATATATCCTAAGGGATACGGAGCTTCTCAGTCACTTTTGTTGATGGACTCCTTGGAGTTACGTGATGAGACCGCTTCTGGGGATTTCATACTTGTACAAGGTATTGAAGGGAGGACTGTATCTGTACCCCTGCGCTCTGTATTCTTGAAGTCAGATTTAGTTACAGGACAGGTAAAGGTGGGACTTATGTCAAGTCTACCTATCAAGGGTGTTTCTCTGTTGCTAGGCAATGACCTGGCTGGGGCAATGTAGTTCCCCCTGTTCATCTTACAGCACTGAAGATGGTGATGAAGACCCATCTCTGTATCCTTCCTGTGCAGTGACTCGTGCTATGGCCAAGAAGGCTCAAGAAGAAGATGATGTGGTGCCGTCCAGCACCTTGAATAGTCATGACTCAGGTGGTTCGCCTCATGACTCTGTTCAGCCTACTATGGTTTCTCCATTTGAGGACTTATCAGACACTTTTATCAGTTCTCTATTCAGCCAGCCAGATGGGTCTGGTGATTCTGATGTGTCTGGAGACTTGTCTCTGTCCAGAAAGCGGTTGATTCAGGAGCAAACTAATGATCCTGAAATTTGTGTACTAAAAAAGAGAGCCCTTCCTGATGAAGAAATAGACGCAGTTCCAGTTGGGTATTATCTCAAGGATGGAGTGTTGATGCGGAAGTGGCGCCCAATATCCCTGCCAATGCAGATTGGGCAGTGGTCAAGCAAATTGTTGTTCGAAGGTCTACAGGAATGAGATCTTCACAATGGCGCATAGTTTGCCTTTTTAGGAGGTCATCTTGGTGTTAACAAGACTGTTGACAAGATCATGAAACACTTCTTCTGGCCTGGACTTCGGAAAGATGTTTCCAACTTTTTGCAAAACCTGTCACACTTGTCAGGTAGTTGGAAAACACCAGTTAGACCCACCCGTAGCTCCATTGCAGCCTATCCCAGCATTTGGGGAGCCCTTCTCCAAGGTCATTGTTGATTGTGTTGGTCCATTACCCAAGACTAGATCTGGAAATCAGTACTTGTTGACAATCATGTGTGCATCTACCAGATTCCCTGAAGCCATCCCTCTACGCAACATCAAGGCAACTGCAATTTCGAAGGCTTTGATAAAGTTCTTCACGTTGTTTGGCCTTCCCAGGAAATTCAGTCAGATCAAGGTAGCAATTTCACTTCGGATTGTTTCAGCAGGTTGTGTATGAACTAGGTGCGAAGCAGATTCTTTCCAGTGCCTATCATCCAGAGAGTCAGGGTGCCTTAGGCGGTTTCATTCCACTCTCAAGACAATGATGAGGACTTATTGTTATGACCATGAGAAAGACTGGGATGAAGGTGTTCATTTGCTGTTGTTTGCAGCTAGGGAAGCAGTGCAGGAGTCTACTGGATTCAGTCCGTTTGAGCTAGTGTTTGGCCATGAAGTGAGAGGACCTTTGCTGTTGTTGAGTGAACAATGGCAAGAGAAAGAGCCGCATATCAGTCTGTTAGACTATGTTAGCAAGTTCAAGGAAAGACTGCATGCAGCTTGTGACCTAGCCAAAGAGAACTTGAAAGCAAGTCAGGAAAAATGAAAACTTGGTATGATCATAAGGCTAGAGGCCGTGAGTTTAAAACCAGGAGACAAGGTCCTTGTGTTGTTTCCCTTGCAGTCCAATCCATTGCAGGCTAGATTTCATGGTCCTTATGAAATTCTGACAAAACTCAATGATCTCAATTACATTGTGAAGACTCCAGATAGGAGAAAGCCAAAACAGTTGTGTCACATTAACATGCTGAAGCCTTATCATGATAGAAATGCTAGGGGTTGCAGCTGTCACTTCAGATCCTCCTAGGGCTGAGACTTGTGAAGATGAGGGGAGTTTCAAGATGATGAACCTAGAATTAAAGCTGAAGTTCTTTCATGTAAATTGTCAAATTCTGAAGTGTTGCAAAATCTTGATGTAAAACTCCAGCACTTAGAACCCTCACAGAAAGATCAGTTTGAGAGGTTGATCAAGAAATATAAAGATCTATTTCCTGATGTTCCAAAGAGAGTTTCTATAGCCTCTCATGATGTAGATGTTGGTGATGCCAAACCAATAAAACAGCATCCGTATGGATGAATCCTGAAAAGAGAAAGATTGCTGAGAAAGAGGTTGAGTACATGTTAGAACATGATATTATCAGACCCTCTAACTCCGATTGGAGTTCACCCTGTGTTCTAGTTCCAAAACCTGATGGAAGTACTAGATTCTGTACAGATTATCGCAAAGTCAATGCTGTAACTAGAACTGATGTGTTTCCAATACCTAGGATTGATGATTGTATCGATAGAGTAGGGCAAGCAAAGTTTCTGACCAAGATTGATTTATTGAAGGGTTATTGGTGTGTGCCTTTAACTGAGAGGGCCAAGAGCATCTCTGCTTTTGCCACACCATCTGGGTTATACCAGTATGAAGTCCTACCCTTTGGCATGAAAAATGCCCCAGCCACGTTCAAAGGATGATACAGTCTACAATGCCGGATTGCCACACACGGGTGCGTACATCGACGACCTGATCACATGGGTGACTCCTGGGAAGAACATCTGAAAGATGTAGAGACGTTGTTCCAGCGCTTGACCCAGGCTAACCTGACTGTTAACCTGAACAAGAGTGACTTTTGTTGTGCTACTGTCACGTATCTTGGCTACGTCATAGGCCAGGGTAAGGTGGCACCCATAAATGCTAAAGTCCAAGCCATCATGGACTTTCCAGTTCCTGACAACAAAAAAGCTTTGCCTTCCTTGGAATGATCGGGTACTACCGCAAGTTCTGCAAGAACTTTGCTGAGATTGCTCTCAGTCTCACCAACCAACTGAAGAAAGGCGTTCAGTTCACTTGGGATGAAGCATGCCAAAGAGCCTTCGATCGCCTGAAGTCTCTGCTGTGTCACTTCCCGTGCTCAAATCTCCTTTCAACAAACCGTTTCCATAGCGGTTTAGCGACCAAGCTTGTGGATCTGTGCTCCTACAGAGAAGTGACTCTGATGACATTGAGCATCCGTGGCATACTTCTCCAGGAAGTTCAATCGCCACCAAAAGAACTATTCCACAATTGAGAAGGAGCTGTTGGCTCTGGTTCTATCCGCATAAACACTTTGAGGTCTATGTTTGTGCGGGGCAAAAAAGCAATGATTGTATACACTGACCACAATCCGTTAATGTTTTTGAGTAAGATGAAAAACAAAAATCGGAGATTGTTGAATTGGAGTTTGATTTTACAAGAGTTTGACTTGGAAATTAAGCATGTAAAGGGTGCTGACAATGTAATTGCCGATTGCTTATCCCGTGTTTGAATATGTGTATATATATCACCTGTGTTTATTAGCATATTGTATTATATGTATATGTATATATACAAGTGTCTATAACCATTTTGTATTGAAAAAAGAAAAATTTTGCCTTTTTAAGTCAAAATTTTTTCCCTTTTGAATGGAGGTGTAATGTGGGGGAAAAAAAAAGGCCACTAGATGGCAGTATTGACTTTTTTTTGTTAAGCCAGTCTGGAACTAGGTTTTGGGCATGTCCTGGGCATGCCTCAGAGGGGGCTGGAAAAGAGTATATAAGGAGAAAAATCGAGAGTGTGTAGGAGTAGGAGAAATTGCAAGAAGGATACATTTGACCAGACCTGTCACTCTTTTCAAGACCTTTTAAGCTTTTTATGGATTTTTGCCTGTGTTGGAGCATTTTCCTGTCCCAGGACATCACAACAGAGCAGCCCATCTCCATTACAGGGAACTGTAAATATCTCTTTTTTTTATTTTCTTTTCAATCTTGGTCAGTTGTGTAGGGTGTAGATTAGTTCTATGTGTTTGTTTAATTAAATCTGTTGAACTTAAAGGATTTTGTCTGTCATCTCTTGCTGTCCGTGACGCCATAGCAAATTGGGGCCATAACAAATTGACGCCATAACAAATTGGGGCCATAACAGTAGTCAGTGGAAAGTGACCGATCTCGCACGCTTCTCTCAGTTGAAGCATCCACGAAAAGCACACACTCAAACCATCGTTTTATGAATCTGCACGATTTAAAGAAGCTGTTACAGTATGGAAATAGATGAAAGACCTAATTCAAAGAAGCTAAACCGTTTGGCAACAGATAAAAACCTGAGAATGTTATTATCAGTGCAACTAAGGCACCTGTGGATCGCTGTACCTCCAGCAGACTTCTCTATGTTGCGTGCGGCAATAGTTCATTATGGGATTTGTATTTTACATTTTTTCCGGCCTGTGTGTGGAGCATAGACTGTATAAAAAGATGGACGCAGCACCCGGGTCTGAAAAGTGAAGCCCATGCGGAAATCTCTGAAAATTGCATTCTATTTAATCGCCAGCAGATGGCAAAGTCGGTGGTTGCAGAAAGAAGTTCAATGCTATAGAAGTGTATGAGGAAATGACCCTACTTTCCCACCTGATTTATTAGTTCAATAATGATTTTCCACATTATTTTATGGTATCTATTGCAAGTTTCAAGTCTCCTTCGATATATCATAATCTTCATTTTTGTAAATTATAATCCCAAATAGACTAGAATAAAGGATAAAGCCAGATATGCTTTATGGGACGTGGCTATCCTCTGGTCCTCGTCAGATTCGGTCAGATCCACACGTAGATCCACCCCTCGCTCCTCTCTGGATCTTCAATTCACGCTCTCATCCAATAGAAATCACATCCGGTTTCAAAATGACAAAATGGCGCAATTCAAATTGCCAAAATCGAGGCTTCCTAAATGGTATACTGAAACCAGCGGGTGACATCACGGTTGCTTCCTTCATCATTTTTTTTTTTTAAATTTGGTATCTCCAATCCCACCCAAATTTGGAATGCCCAATCCGAGAACTATGTACAAGACTTGCTCGTATACAACCCCCTATTGCCAGCTCAGGAGAGAGGGACAGTTCGCGGCTTTCCTCCAAAGCACACGCCTGTCAGCCCCTGCATCTTTACGCTCATTGGTCAAAACTATTGCAAGTTCAGAACGAGGGCAGAGGACACCCTAACATGAGCAAGCTCAGAATCTTACTGACGAGCGCCGGCTGGCCAACAGGAGGCGCTTGAGCAACGTACAAGGCAATCTTTTTTTTTTTTTTAATTTCCCCTTCCCAGCAGTCCCTTCCCAATTTGCATTCCCACAGCGCTTGCGCCAATCGTGCGCTGTTCTGAAAAAGCTGCTGACCACTGCTGGTTGGTACGACTGGGGATCGAACCCGCGCCGTAGTAGTCACTACTGCATCGCAATTGTGGCGCCTTATGCCTAGGTCCCACTGGGGAAAAATCATCGGCGATGTGGAAATAGATAAATTTTTTCCGATGGCTCCCCGATGCTCCGCTTCCCCGAATTTGAAACATCATTGGGGGAATATCCCCGTAGATTAGGGGATGCATCGGAGAGTACTTGCGAACCATCCCAGCTGCCTCGGGGAAGGGTTATTGGGGAGGGATATATACGCACATTTTGGGCTCAGCATCATTCTCTCTCTGGCAGTTGAAGGGTGCACATCTCTGCGTGGAGTTCAAAATGGCAGGACTGACAGTTAATGCGAGGTTACATCTTATTATGGCTGACTTACAAGAACAGAAGGAGTTAGAAGAAGTACTTTTTGGGCTGCTGGTGTTGCGTAGGAGAGAATTACAAAGGAGACGTCACTTGGTGAAACCATGGACACAGAGGAGGGCTTTTTATGGAGATTATGAGAATTTGATGGTGTAATTAGATAGAATTTAAGGGGAGACTTTGTTGGGTTTATGAGGATGCCTCCAGCAATGTTCCATGACCTTGTTGACCGTCTCAGTCCAAGACTGACCAAGACAAAAACAAATTTCAGAGTGCCACATTCCCCTGGACTCAAGTTGGCTGTGACATTGAGAAATTTGGCTTCAGGAAACTCAGTTTGGCATATTCCTTCAGAGTCCCACACAGCACTGTATCAAAGGTTGTACGAGAAGTGTGCCAGGCAATTATTGAAGAGTACCGGGAAGAAGTCATTGATATGCTTGACACAGGAGAGGGCTGGAGGGAGGTGGCATCGAAACATGCGAGAAGATGGAACTTTCATCATGTCCTTGGGGCGTTGGATAGGAAACGTGGCTATCAAGGCTCCCCCTGACAGTGGCACATTGTATCACAACTATAAAGGATTTTTTTCCGTCATCTTATTGGGACTGGTGGACAGTGACTACAAATTTATGTGGGTGAGTATTGGTGCCCATGGATCGACAAGTGATTGTGCAGTATTCAACAAATCTCCGCTGAAGGCTGCCATTGAAGCTGAACTCCTCAACATCCCTGCTGCAGAACCACTGCCCAATGACAACCATCCTGTCCCGTATTTCATCGTGGGTGATGATGCGTTCGGCCTAAATACTTGGATTATGAAGCCCTTCTCAAGCAGAAACCTCACAAAGAAAGAATGGATCTTTAACTACAGGTAAATATAATCCTTAGTACTTGCTGAAATATTTTTTTAAATTATATACTTATAAAATTTATACTGCAGGCAGTGCCAAATGTTGCATAGAGTAATAGAGTAACATAATGAGTTAATAAAATTTCACGTATGACCATTGCCCAGTGTTTTTCAATACAATTTATTTTACACATGGTATTTGTCTTTCTGTATTTGTAGGTTGTCACGTGCAAGGAGGATCGTCGAGAACACCTTCGGCATCCTGGCCGCGAGATGGCATTGTTTGTTGACCACGATGCGCCAAGCACCAGGAGCAGTCAGCAAGATAGTAATTGCCTGCATATGTCTGCACAACTTGATGAGGCTCTGATATCCACACGAGCAGAATGCCCAGGTGGACAGGGAGGATGAGGACCATAATATGATTCCTGGAGCCTGGCGGGATCAACAGGTGCTGCAAGATGCCGAGCACGCCAGACGTGGAGCCTTGGTAGCAAGGGAAGCAAGAATGCAGAGTGTTTACCTGAAGAATTATTACAACCGTATTGGAGCAGTGCCATGGCAAGATGATATGATTTGAAAGACTGTAAATTTTGTAAATAAGGTCACTGAGTTTACCTGAAGAATTACAAATTACAAAGAGAATTACAAAGAGTCCAAAGAAATAAAGATGTTTGAACTGAAAAATATATGAAGTTTTTTTTTTAAATTTCTTCATTGGCCTTGAAATCGAAAAAAAAATCAAAATGTATTAGAATAAAAACCTGAAAAAAAAATCCCGACCAATTCGTTGCCTTCCTACAAAGTCGTTAGAAGGCAGCGAAGTGGTGGGGATTTTCTTTTTTTTTTGTGTGTTTATTTTGTTATTAATCATTGGTAATTGTTGTAAATATTCGAACACTTTTTACGTTTCACCCCACTTTATCAATTAAGTATTACTTAAGTACTTACTTAAGTATTGAATAACAAAAGGAAGTGGGTGCTTGCGTATTGGGGAATGGGATGGGTGGGATTTAAGTAACCTTTAAAAATGCTAAGAAAACTATCACATCGCGGGTTCGATCCCCGCCTCGTACCAGCCGGCAGTGGTCGGCAGCTTTTTCAAAGCAGCGCACAATTGGCTATTGCGCTACAGGGTTGCAAATTGGGAAGGGAAAATAATAGTTGCCTTATTCGTTGCTCAAGCGCCTTCTGTTGGGCAGACGGGCGCTCGTCAGGAAGATTCTAAGCCTGGTCATGTCCGGGTATCCTCCGCCCTCGTTCTGAACTTGCGAAGATTCAACCAATGAGTGTATAAGAAGCGGTGGTTGACAGGCGCGTGCTTCGGAGGAGAGCCGCGAACTGTCTACACTCTCCTGAATTGGCAGCAAGGGGTCGCATACGAGCAAGCCTTGTACATAGTTCACCAATTGGGCATTCCAGATTCAGGTGGGATTGGAGATGCCAAATTTTATTAAAAAAAAAAAAAAAAAAAAATCCCAGAGGGTGGTAGAAGTCCAAGTGCCAGGGACAGCCACAAAACTTGGATTGTGCAGTAATTCTACCACAACAAATAAAATCACAAATTACAAAGAACATAGCAGCTGCTAAGATTTAGGGGGTTGGAGAAAGGTATAGCCTGAAAACATGAGTCTTTAGATGACTGTTCTCTGCTGTTCTGACCTCCGTGGGGAGGTTGTTCCACCCTCTTGGAGCCAGGACAGACAACAGATGTGACCGCAAAGTGTGGTAGTGCAGGTGGAGAGGTTATTACTTCTTTCGTTTTTATTTGCACATTCCATAAAATCTCAACTTTATGTGGGAATTAAAGTTGTGAGAACCCTAATTACACAAAAGACTTTATGGAAGATGGCAAATTTTTAGACTGGGGATCAGATATGACCATTTGCAGGTGGAAGAGAGTCACAGAGATTGTAATGTTCCAATTGATTAATCGAGATCACCAGCATTCAGCAGACATAATGGACAACATAATCATGCAAAAGGAAGAAGAGAGAGAGATTATCTGCCTTTCAGGAGTGTTCTGCTATATATTGAAAAGCAAAAGAAACGTTGCTCTTTTGAAGTTTGTGTGGCGCACCTCTGAGAATGAAAATGCATGGATTTTTTCAACTTTCTTAATTCAATTAAAGTTGAGATGATGGCCGTGCCCCATAAAAATCCACAAACAAATATGAAAGCATTTGGCCACGTGTTCAAACTGACTCTCTTTTAATGAACACAGCAATGCTTACAAATACATCTTCATGGAAATCAGGATGCACCTGCTTCTTGTTGGACCTATGGGCATAAAATGCACCCACAGGTACCAGTCTTCCATTCATTTCCTGAATACAGCAGTCATGCCAAGACCTACCAGAAATCAACATGAGTAAGCAATCGGACGTCTCCATTTTGGTCAGGGGCCAAGGGTCATTGAAAATGACCTTCAACTGCAGTATTCGAACTATTGGCACCAATACAACACCATCAACAGTACGAATGACCGTCCATACAATGGTCGCCCCGGGGTCACGATGCTTTAACAAGACCAACATATACTGTGGCAACACCTCCAGAACTGGTTACTACAGTGACTGAAATGGCTCGACAGACCATAGGGACCCACCAAAGACCCATAAGAGCAGACACGGTTCATCACCGCTTGAAGTCTAACAACCTGTCCTGCCAATGTCCAGCTAGGGGTCCCATCTTGACAGATCATCACCAACAGGAAAGTCTGCTGTGGGCTCAGCAACAACAAAACTGGCGTTTTCGGCAGTGGAGGACTGTAATTTTTTCAGTTAAACAGTCAGTACTGCATTTTGTAATGGCCGGTAGTATACGGAGGCCAAGCGCAAGGACAGAGAGAAACAGAGTAGCATCAACACCATACAAACACAGAGAGTAATATAGACTAAACGCAAGTACTCGCGTTTCCAAAGGACGTATAATAGTCCTAACCACGGAAGCAAAGCGAGATAGAAAAAGGAAGAAGTCATACAAAACCTGACTACAGATATCTTCGGCTATAGTGCGAAGCTAAAAACAGACACTCTAGCGAAGGAGGCGCGCCGGACTTCCTACTTCTATAGATTCTGGGAAAGCACCGCCCCAGCTCAATCAACCAGCTGGGTAAAGAATTTGATGGCCCAGGAATTCGATATCGTCCCGGGACGAGAGCCGCAAAGAAAAGTCCAAACAACACGCACACCTCACAAACCATGACACATTTCTTTGACAGATGGAAGAACTAGGGTTTGGCCTAGAAGGGGTGAGCGTTACGTCGATTGTTATGCGATGGAAAGAGATGCATAGGGTTGGCAAACCATCATGATATGGGGAGGAATTGCACTGAACCAAAAAATTGGTGGGATTGGAGATGCCAAATTTAAAAAAAAAGGCTAAGAAATTTATATTATCAGCAAAAAACACAAATATTTCAAGTACAGTAAAATCACACATTCTTTATTGACACTCGTACATGCACATTCTTACACCTGTACACTCAGGTACCATGGCTTACAACTGACACTGTTCCCGTGTCCAATGACTTGTTTGAATGTACACTTACTTAACTTTCAGACATGTACACTCAGTGTGTAATTTTGTCACATACAGTCTTCTAAGCTAGAAATGTACAAAAAGTTTAAAATTTAAAGCGTTACCAAACACTTTTAAATTTAAAGTCCCTGAAAGGTACTTACTTATTACTGCTTCTGGTCCCAGGAGTTGGTTGGTTGGTTCCCTGGCTACTGCGACGGTCATCTGAACCCAGCAGTTGACTAGCTCGAAAACTACTGTCCGCCAAGTCAAGCTCAACATTGTCGATAGCCAACAGGTTTAAATTGGTACTAAATACCTCCAGGGCTGATGTTGACTGCTGAGACGGATAAAGCAGGTACTGCTGAGTAGACTGTTGGGACTGCTGATGCTGACCAGACTGCTGTGAAAAGTACTGTGTTGAATGGTACTGCTGCTGTGAGGGACCGCCAGAGTACTGCTGAAACTGAGGAGCTGGGAAGTGAGGCTGCTGAAACTGTGATCCTGGGGGTGTCAAAGTCGCGGGTGTGCTGATTACAGACGGTGGAGCTGACGATGGTCTGGGTAGCTGATGCGTCTGCAAGGCTTCACTGCTTCGCTTCAACAACACCTTCCGTTTGTACTTATTCAAAACGTTACCCACTTCGTTGTGAAAGCCCATCCACTCTTCGTCATTGAAGTCTTGAACTTCCCCTCCGAGCCACGTCGCCCAGCTGCGCCTACTATCGAACCCTTTCTGAATAGCTGCCGCCACCTTGGACTGTTCCGTGTTGCGGCTCACGAGTCTTTCCGCCAAGGAATGCAGTACTTCATCCAGCTTGGCCTTGCTGGCCTTGTTGGGCCTGGTTGACTTGGACTTTGGTGTGGATGGCCCAGGTGCTGCACCAGCCGGCACCGCCTCCTCAGTGGCATCATCACTGGAATCCTGGATGGGCTCTGGAAGCTTTGGGCACTGGAATAATTCAAACACAAAATTCACTAAATTGGAAATAAATTCATCAATCTTGCCTGTATATAAAATGTCATAATTTAATAATTTACTGAAACTACCATCAATGTTATGAGTTCGATATGTTTAAAAAGTTTATTCTGTAATTAAAATGTTGTTATAATCACAATATTGTTAAGCACAATTATAAGACAAGTGTCACTGTCTGTACAATTTTATTCATACTATACTGTGAAGGTATTATATAATACACTTTTTACATACTTACACTGGTGACATCAGTCCTGACCCTGAGATGCTTGGCCAGAAAACTGAACTTGCTGACCACCCACTTGCTCCTGTTTGTAAGATATTTCTTGGCCTGGCCACTTTTGGTGGACTTCAAGCAGCTGAAGGCTGTCCTCTGTGTGTTGCACCACGTCTGGATGTCATTAGCTGAAAAAAAAGGGAAAAAAAAGGTAAAACAAGGAAAATAAAAACAAAGTATATCATGGCAGAATTAACCTTTCCCATAGCGTGAGCAGTGTTGGCTCTCTGTACATTTTGTAACTTTCAAGAGTTATATATTGTCAGTGAATTGTCTGAAAGTTCATTGAGTGTGCTGTAAATCACAAGAGTTCTCTTGCATAGGAAACTTAAAATACTTACACATTACCCCCATTTCCTTGGCCCTGTCCCCCAGAAATTCATAGAATTCAGGATGATCCATATAAAACTCCACGAGGTCATCCTCCTGATCACTGTCAAAGGCCACTGTACTTTTCCTCTTGGATGTCACTGACGTTTTCTGAGAAGCTTGGGTTGAGTCAGACTGTAAAAACAAAACAAGAGAACACATTTAAAATTTTTATAATATAACACAAACTAATTGACAAACTCAGTGTGGAGATATCATGAAGTATAAAAGAACAAAAATAAGTACCAGAGTCTCACAGCTAATAATCCCCCCCCAAAAAAAACATTGACACTTTCACAAATGTCAACCCCCTAACCCCCACCACCACAAACACAGAAAAATGACGAAACCCCACAACGTGCAATACAATATTATTTGAATCCTGGACACAAGTTTTACTATTGCAAGTAGGCTCTCTTCCACTATGAATACTAATTAATGCTGAACATGTAAAAAAAATGTGCAAATGTGAATGAACATGTACAAACATGCAGACCCTCAACTGTTTGCACCTCCATTACAAAACATATAAGTAAGTAAGTAAATCTTTATTTGTGTGACGTGTACATCAATTCACATATTCATTTTTCAATACATGCATAATTGCCAGATTGTTACGTTACCAATGAATTTTATACACCCAGCCTAAATTAGGCTTGTAGGTCACAATACAGTCAAAATTCATATACATAATATAAAGCACTACACTATGAGTTACATTTATATCAGTTTTTAAAGACTATTACTTCTTTAATAAACCCATCCATAGAGAAATTTTGCTGTTTGCTTAACATAGGTTTTACCCATCACAGAATTACATTTTTCAGGAACATCTTGTTGCATAAAATCTACAGCACTTCTCTGAACTTCTGCAAAACTGCAAAAACTTCTGCTACACTTTTAAAAAATGGAATGTTTTAAACTTACCTCTTCACCCTCTCCACACTCCTTGTCTCCTGGGTCCTCTTGGGCAGCATGTACATCCTCATCATCCTCAGAATGGTGGCTTTCTGGCTGGGGTTCTGGCTGTTTTTCAGGGATCACAGAGGTCAGTGGTGAACTGCGGGAATCTGCCATCTGCAGCATCAATTTCAACAGGAGCTGACTCCTGTGTGATGCTTCTTTTCTTCAAACCTTTCTTGCTGGGAGATCTGAGTCTCTTGCGTGGTGGCATATCGGCAGCACTTATGGAAATGATCGTCGATTCAAAAAGAAATGCATTTATAGTGCTCGCGAATGCAAAATTCAGCCAATCAGCGCCATGGGAAGAATGCACTTTTCAACCGTCGCCGAAATTTCGGCAAATATTCGGGGATACAACCCCGACATCGGGAATGTGTCACCGAAAGGTTGACGAACTTTCGCGGAAGATTCAAATATCCCCGAAAGTCCCTTGATACTTCGGTGAGACATCACCAATGCTTCAGGATGCCTCAGGGAAAACAGCATTTCGCCGAAGCTCTGGGGAAGCACCCCTGGAGCTCCCACGTGGCCCTGGAAAGCTCCGGCGAGGCCTCCCCGGCCTGTTTTCCCGACAAAACATCAGGGAGCACACGGGAAAAATTTAAATGCGAGCATTGAAATTTTTCGCAGTTCTCCTGATGCCTCCCAATGGTTCCAGATGGCTCGCTACGCTCCCGAATCTTCCCCGGGACATCGGGGAACCTGTCCCCGACGCCTCCCGAGGTTCATCAATTTCCATCAGGAGTACATCGCAGAGGCAAAAAATGCCCAGTGGGACTGAGCCTTTAACCGAGTGAGCTAACCCGGCAGCTTCGTCCCTCTTTTTATACAATCTATGGTGTGGAGTGCAAAAAAAGTTTCCAAAGCTGCGCTTCAGAGAGTGTCAATGGATGACGACCTGAGCAAGGGGGGCAACACTGACTTTTATTATTATTATATACTTTTTTGTAAACTGCCACTCGTAAACGAATCTTTGTAAAATGTTTATTCTTTCCACTTTTTGTTTACTGGTTTTCTATTCCAATGATAGCCAGTGGTTTAAGCTCTCAAATGCTTTTGGTTTTAGTGGAGTTTGACAATCCTGTCAAGTACTTAAAAAAAACCCTTGGGTGTGGTTGTTTTCAAAGTGTTTTTAGAGGGTGCCTTGGGTCTTCGCGGGTTAAAATTATCCAACTAATATAGCATAAAATCTAGGTTTCTTTTTCCTTATACCGAAAAAATGAGAGCAATATCTGCCAACCAGCATTGAAGATATTGGAAGCAAGCCAGTGTGCTTAACTGCTATTTCCATATCTTGTACAGCTTAATGTACAACACTGACAGGAGGGACTGTGAATGGGATGTAGTCATGTCATTTTTTTGAGTCACCTGTGAGAGGAGAATTGAGAAATATCTCTCTTTATAGATGGGAAGATTCAAGCCCAAATAGAAAGGGGATCCATTGTATCAATGTCATATGTATTTTACTCACCAAGAATTCCCTGCAGTGCTTTAATGTCTAGATTTATGTCAGAGTGGCTCTTGTAGCTGAATATGGTTATTCTCCTTGGGGTCTATTCTCCCATGCGCGTAAGTTGAAAAAAGCGCGTAGCTACGCACTTTTCAGCCTACGCGTATTCTCCCCTTGACTGAAGTCTGTGCATTATGCGCCCCAAAGGCAGTTACACAATTCAGGCGGAGCAAGGCCAAAATCTGGGCGTTTCTCAGGCAAATAACACTTAAGCGTATTCTCCCCCTGGCTTACGCGTTTTTTTCTGTTAAGCACTTTTGAGGGCTGTATTAAGGTCAAGCACCACTATATGGCGAAATAGAATATTGCGTTTGATATCAGTTGTAGGCCAAATTTTAACATTTATTTTATTTTCTTTAACATGGTAAAGGTTGAGACATTCAATATTCGATTGGTCATCCTTATTTCTAAACTACATTTCTCATAACCATAATAAATTATCAAACAAAATCATCACATGATATTACGCAACAGCCTGTTCTCCAGTTAGTTCAATTACAAACGCATAGCAGTTAATTACCTAATACGAGTAAACATAAGACCATCATTCTACCATGCCCTCAAAATCTAAAACCAAAAGGCCAGTCATGCATTTGCTTGCACTCTTGCGTGAGTGGGAAAGAGTAAAAGGAGCGCAGCGAGCTCGAAGACGACCATGCATATATCGGCCTCGTTTGGACGTCCTGGGACTAATAGACACCGAGTGCATCCAGCGCTTTTGTCTGGACCGTGAGGCAATCATCTATCTTCGCCGACTTCTGGATGAACAGCTATCCAGCCGCAGCAATCATCCACAAAACATACCTGTGGTCATCAAGGTCACAACTGCGCTGTCGGTCCTGGCATCTGGGTCGTTCCAGAGAGTGGCCGGTGATGTCATGCACATATCACAGGCGCCTGTGTCAAGGTGTCTGACACAGTTCGTTGACGCTATGCTGCACCACATCAGCCATTTCATAAAGTTCCCCAAAACACCCGCTGAAAGTCGGAAAGTTAAGGGGGGATTCGGGTCGCCGGGCTCCCCAGGGTTATGGGAGCCATTGATTGTAGCCACTCACGCTGGAATTAGAACCCCTTCCACTAATGAGAATATGTACAGAGACTGTAGACGTCGGCACAGCATTAATGTTCAGGTTTTGTGCGATCATGATACGCGCATATTAAGCACCTGCGCCAAATTCCCTGGCTCGGCCCATGACGCCTATGAACTGCACAACTCCTTGAAATGCCAAAAAATACAACAAATATTTGAAACCATATTAAGCTTGTTTCCAGGATTTATCACAATGATACTTTGAGTATAGGCAAATAAAAATGACCATTTTACGTAACCCTCCTTCATCCGTATCCACTCCAAGTTCTTCTCCATGCGCTTCCACTGCAGAAAGAGTGGATGCCACCTCCTCCTCCAGTGCAGTGAAATGCACAGGGGATGATGGTTCCCCACCACCTGTTGCGTGCTGGGGTGCAGATCCGATGTCAAGATTGGGGGGGACACAAAAGTGATTTTGTTCAATTTTAATCATTTAGGGTATTTTTATTGGGGGGCACAATTCATGTTTTTCAGAAATTGGGGGGACATGTCCCCCCCGGGATCTGCACCACACTTCTCCAGTGTGCAGAGAGCCTGGCTTTTACAGCGCCCATCTCTCCATTATGCTTTTAATGGGGGATACTGCACTTACATCTCCCCACCGAGGCCACATCCAGAACGATTCGCAGCTTTCTTCCTCGGATCAGCCTTCAGTGCTCCCTTGCCATACAACACCTCGTGGTGCCTCTTCACTGATTTCACCAATACCTCTAACTCCTCATCTGCGAAGTTTGGTTTTTGGCTTTGGCTCTGGCTCGACGTCGCCATCGTTGTCTTCATGTTCTATTAACAAATGTTAAATTTTTTTTTTTTACCATTGATAACACTATGTATTTTAATGTGTGAATAAAGATATTATTATATACTCTAAATTGAGCCCTACCCTGGCCAATACCAAAGCACTACCCATTTGTTAATCAATTTTAGCCAATAAAGAATAGCCGACATGGGAAGAATCATTATCAGTAAATGGGATAATTGATTATAATAAAGCACTAGGCTCAAGTTCAAGTGAATGTGTCGCTCAAATCAAATGGACATAATAGGCTATGGATATGGAATTGTGTGATGGTTGAGGCGGTTTCGGGATGGGGGGGTGACCGCGTGCGGGATAAGAATCCTTTGTTTGTTAAAACATTACCATGTCCTTTAGTTGCAAACCTGACATCGGAGTAGTTTGAGATTTCAAGTGCGCAATTTCTAAATGAGATCGTATAAACTGTCTTTGATTGTTATTTTTGTGTGACTAGAATATTCTCTTTATTTGTCTTCTTCCCTGTCTTCCACGCAACAAACAGGCTGGTGTAGGAGGGGCACATTTTCAATGCTCTGATTGTGCTGGTTGAGAAGCGCTAAATTCTTTAGCTGTTATTTCATTATCGCGGCAATTTGTTTGTTTGCATAGCTTTACTGTCATGGTGGCTAGAATAAGAAATAGAAAAGAGATGTCTCTGTATTACTTCTTGTAATTGGCACAGACATACATAGGCCTACTATTACAGAGGCAAATTCAAATTTTAAGTCTTGTCTGCGTTTTCCATGGACTACAACTGCATCTTCATGGTTAATCAGAAAATCCTTGTTCCATGTTTCCCTGATAGCCATAATCAATGAGCTTGGTACAGAGCCTGCCTCTCTTTTGAGATTAGTCACACCTCTTTCATAAGGCCGCCTACATTCTGAAGTTAAGCACTGTGGGTGTGATTGAAGAGCGTAGGGGAGAATACGTGTAACTCAAATGCGCTTAACTCGAATCGCGTAAAAAAGGACTTACGCGCAAATGGGAGAACAGACCCCTTTGAGTATTTCTCTCGTGCTGCAGGAGATTAAAGATGAACTTGTTTTGCATTTTTTTCAAGGCCTTCAGGGCACAGAATTCTATGCCTGGGAAATAATGTGCAAAACCAAAAACAGGATGATAATTGTTTAAACAAAGTTTCTGTCCTAATTCCAAATACTTTATGGAGACTGTTGTCCCTTTGTAACAAGGGGATTAGCTGCAAGTTCTGTGAATCCATTGTCTTTAGAGAGGTGATGTTAAATGATAATGTCACCAGGTGCAAAGCCAATTATCCGTTACAAGCCATTTGATTTCAAAATCTGTCCTTTCTGACTTCGAAAGCAGGAGAGGCCACCCAGAATAATGCAGGAACTGATTAACTAGTTGGCCAAAGTTGACCAGTCCTTCCCGTTGGCAGTCACTTTCCCATGTGATGTCAGAAAAGAACAGATTTTGAAATGGCTTGTAATGGCTCAGCGGTTGTGCACATTGTCGCGTGATAGGGGACCTTTAAAGTTTGTCTTGTCTGTAGGGGAAAAACAATATTTTGTTGAATGTTATTGTTTACTTTGTTTTCTGCTGATTATGCTTTTGTTCAAAATTTGTAATTTGTAGTCCTTCTGTGCTAATGTTTAGGGGATGTGGAAACTGTGTAGAAAAACAAGTTGGCAAGTATGCTTGTTTGAGACTGTATTGTAATCAGCAGAGATTAAGTTAGAAATAACCCTTCCGTTGGGACCTTGAATGAGCCCTTTAACCCTAATATCGCTCCAGGGGCTTCTCCCCCATTTCTCTGTATCCCTCCTCATTGTAACTGCTCTATGCAGACTGGCTCCTGGGGTGTTCTTGAAAAAGAGAAACTTTTACTCAATGGTATTTTCTCTAGTCAATTAAAGGTTAAAAAAATTGTGTTTATGTAACTGTCAGCCATTTAAATGATTCATATTCAGTGCACTGAGTATGAGTATGATATACTGAGTATGATTCATATTCAGTGCACTGAATATGATCATACTCAGTACATTACTTCAGTGTGCTATCCCCAGATTACCCACAGCTGGCTCACACACTGCAGGCCCTGCAGCCAGATAAGGCAAATTTCCCTGCAACAGGCTTTATGTAGCCTTTGGGCACATAATGCCTGTTCAGGAAAGTAAAAGAGTGGTAGCCTGAGGAACTGAAGGTTTGTATAAAGTCACTCAAACACAGGATGAGAATAAGTGCAACTCTGAAAGAGAAAACCAACGCATAATCATCTTTATATGGCAGCATATGATAGACCTATACATATATTTGGGATGTAACAGTATGGTTGATTTCACGGCAGTGGCAGCTGGTGAGCTGGCGACAGGGGAGGCTCAAAACAATCCCTTAAAATTAATGATTGGTCACGACCTGTTTTCAATCATCATTTGCCAGTTCACCAGTCGCCACTGTTTCACGGTATCACGAGATCAAATGTCTCTCGATATCGCTGTGACGTATGACGGGTTCAAACGATAACTATTCTGGGTAGTGTAGTTCTTTCTCAGTGGCACAAAGCGGAAAGAAATAGAAACCATAGTTACCACCACACCATGTGTACCAATCATCCTTCACGCTCCGCTCGCTTTAAAAATAGCAAAAAGTGAAATGACGAAAGCCACCAGTACCGAGGAAAAAGAAAGTGACAAAAAGTTTCTGAAACTGCGGATGCTCCAGCGCAGTATTGCCTCATTGAGAGGAGGTAGCCAAGGCCATGTTGTTACACCGATTTCTTGCGCTGGCCTACATAAGTGAATTCATGCATCCCTTCCCCCTCTACGTCCCAATAATGTTGGTGCATATTGTTATCCCAGACTGGAGCACTCATGCGGTAGCTAGCCCGGCCATAACGGCCCCTAGTGTATTCTATCAGTATAATCACACAAGTGGACAATAAAAGAAACGTAATGTTACTGTAAAGACTGGGAAAATGACGTTGATCCAAAAGAATGGGTAAACTACTGTCTATCAAAGTAGGCAAGTATTAGGCCCACTGCAAAATCTGGAGCGCCAATATTCGCTGAGCCCCTTTACAAGAACCAGAAGGATCATGCCGCAAGTAAAAGCGCAACTCTCGGATGTTTCTGTTGCAGGCATCAAACAAGTGACTGATGACTAGAACTAATGCAGTGAACTCTGAAAAGCCACATAATTTATGTTGCAGATTAGGAGTTAATAAATGCTGATGGTTTATTGGATATAGCTAGCTATGAACCAAGTGCATGTAATGCTTACATCCGTTCTGGCGGTGTATTTCAGGAAAGCACACTGGATATTGAAGTGTCCCTCTATTCTTAACTGCACATTTTCGTGAATGAGTTCATTTGCAAGTGTGTGAAGTAGTGCTTAAAAAACACTGTAATTGTTTTGTACGCCAGTTAAATAGGGGGCAAGTCCGCCCTTAAGCAATAACCCTCCCCTGGGGTTCGCTATTACAATTTTTAAACATGGTTGTGCAGTGTCGACAGTAGTTAAGCAGTTTGACTAAAATTAAGTGGCACTTTGCAGTGCATTTTATTGAGGACTTGAATTGTGTGCTTCACAAAAGATGTATTCTGGAAACAGGCATACAGTTTGATCACTGCTTTTATATCCTGATTTTCAGTCTGACTTTAGAAATCTGAAATGGATGTTTGTATGAAAATGTTTTGTTCATCGCAGCCATGACAGAATCAGGACGGCCCAGACAGTTGTGCTAGATCTCAGAAGTCCTCAAGTCGTGCTGCACTGCCACTGCATTCAGGGAATGTAAATCATGCACAGCCAGCTGCTCTAAAGAATCCCTCCTGTGGTTGCATTAGAGCCATTTTCTCATGCGCCATACACTAAACGGACATATGAGTGCAGAGTTTTATTTTCCACAACAGTACGTTTCCTGTATGTTATGAAGTATGAAATTTTACTGTTCTAATACAAGTAAAATGAACGCTGAAATATAAAATTGGATGCAACTAAGAGTCACGAGGTCCAGGGGAGCCACACAAGGCTATGGCTTCCATGCTTCCACACAAATCCTCCCCCCAGCGAGTACCAACTGATGGTGTTCCAAAAAGGGATGAACCATGAACTTGCAAAAGGATATTAAACACCCAAGATTCATCGATGCACAAGGGAAACAAAGGTTATTTAGTCTGGTTCCAAGTAACAGAAGTGCAACCATGGCGCAGGTCCCGGGGAAATAAAACGATACTTGCATGAGGAATGTATCACAACACAAAGAGCATTGCATCCCGCTGCGGATAAAGCTTTGTAGCCGCAGACCAGTCAGAGTGCCCATTCTGACCTGGGTCCATCCCCAAAAGTGCCTGCAATGGGCAAGTGAGCATTGGAGCTGAGCCTTGGAACAATTTAAGAAGATTGCCCGCTCCAGTGAGTCCCATTTTCATTTACATCATGTGTGTCAGCCAGGTTTGTGTGCACCATTTACCAGGGGAACAGATGGCACCAGGATGCACAGTGGGAAGAAGACCAGCTGGTGTAAGGAGTCTGGATATATTCAGCTGGGAAACCCTGGTTCAGGAATTTAAGTGCATACTAGTTTGACTGAGCTGTTTTGGCAGGACAAGGGGGATCTACACAATATTCAGCTGGTATTTTCAATGGTGCAGCTGATTGTGCTATACAATTGCAATATAAGAAATGTTGGGCTGGTTATGTAAACAGTTTAGAAGGATAAACACCAGAGTGACAATTTCTCTGAAGATGTTCAGCACACAATATTATTAAAGATAATTCTCGCAAGGCAATATCATGAAGAAGACCATTGAAGTGGGTTTTTAGGTATGTGATCAATCATGAGGTGACATTGTTCTATACAATTCATGAACATGGCCATGGATCACACACACTGATCACACACACTCACAAAAGCAAAGACACCACTGCTAACAGCAATGGAGCATTTTTTTTTTTTTTAAATTACCCCTAGGTCTTTTGCTCAAGACGTGGATACTGTTTTGTGATTTGTTGTGATTTGTGAAACTTTCAGCAAATGGCCGGCAATTTTGTGGTTTTGGGGGGGGCAGGGGGGTTGTGATTGTGATGGCACTTTGCACCTCCCACAAATTAAGTAGGTAAGGAGGGTAAATACAGAAATTGTTTGGGCTTTAAGCACTCCAAATATAGCACTCCAGTGGTAAATACACTGGCTAGTTCACAGGATGCCAGGAAACACCCTGGACAGTTCAGAAATCCATAGCAGGGCACACACACCATTCAATCACTCATACATATAGGAAATTTAGAGTTTTCAATTATCCTGGCAAGCTTGTCTTTGGAATGTGGGAGGAAACTGAAAAAAACTGGGTGAATCCCATGCTGTATGTAAACACAGGAAAAAAGCATGCAAACAGCAAATTTAAAGGTCCCAGGCTGGATTTGAACCAACTAATTTTTCTTGCTTGTGGCAACTAGTCAGCACACTGCCTGCCCTCAGAATGCTGAGGAGCCAAATTTAAATTTAGCTATAACAGGCAGTGCTATTGAATCCACAACCTGCAGAGTTTAATCACTAAATATTTACTGCTCTATAATAAAATAAAATAAATGTTTTTTTAATACTGCGCAGGATAAATACTGGAGTTTATTACTATTGGGTATCCACCCTCACCCAATTTCAACCGAAACTTGTTAATGAAATTGTGCATCATCTTTCAAAACAGTGCCACTAAGTAGTCCTAAAACATGAGTTAACATTGTTCAGCCAATTGGCTCCCTCGTTGTATTTTCAATTTTTACTTTTTTCTCATTCAAATTTTGGTTTTCTGTCAAATATAGGATAGGCTTGTGAGGACATCACATTTTTCTCTACAAGTTAAATTTCATTGCTGAAAACCTCAAATTTGAATTTTGAAGCTGTTTTATGCTTTTTTAAAGCAAGTTGCAAACAAGCTGCGAAATTAAAGCGACAAACCTAATGTCACACGCATACAGGCTAGTGTAAATCATGAGAGGAAGATGGTGGAATGTGACTGTTATTATAATTCCAATGTTGCAATGCGATGATGTAGCACTATTATACACATAGCAGCTTTAAAATTCACAGGTGAGAAACCAAAAAACAATTTAACTTGTAGAAAAGAATGTGAACTGTTTGTAAGATTCTATTGAGCACACCTCATTTTTGGCAGGAAAACATTTTTTTAAATTAAAAATGCATTTAAAATCTGGGTAGAGAATCCACAGCAGAAGACATAGAATGTCAGAGTGGAGAGAAACTCTGGACCAGGTCACTGTTACGAGGTGCTGGCATGCAACATCCCTCTGCAAAACCAGGATATGAGGCGTGGATTGAAGAGTTTGTTTAAGATTTCCCCAAACAATATTCTAATGAGGTTTGTGGCTGATTGCTTTAGGAATATAGCATAAGAACCACCTACGAAGAAAATTAAATCAAGCCAGGAAAATACAGAAATACAGCAACAGGAACTGGAATCACGGTACTTAACATTGCAGTAGCCTGCAAAGATTTCACAGTTGCTTAAATGTCATGCTACACAATTTCAGGAGCTGCCCTCGCCTGCTTAGTTTCTACTTTTATGTGATTTTTTTTTATTATCTTTTTATTGAATTTTATGTTGCAAGGTTACAATCAAAACAATACACTGTACATGCAATCCAGACAATCAAATCTTCTCACTCACAGCAGAGCCCATTACTTCCAAGCTTAAGAAAAAGAAATAAATAAATAAATGAAATAAGTAAACAAATACAAATCAATATGAAAATGGATATCAAGATCATGCATTTTAGTTGTCTCAGAATCAGCCATGCACTCCCCATACACATTATTTAGGTCAATGCGATGAAGGCAGGGTCGGTCTTATCTCATGTAATCATTAACGTTTCTCCAAAAATGACTGTAAGGGTGTCCAAATTTTCTGGAATTCATCAGATCTACTCCTTAAATCATATGGTAACTTTTCTAATGGTAATATGGTAGAGGCCTGGGTGAGCCACACATTGACAGTAGGTACATCTGGTTTAGACCACAGAAGTAAAATACATTTTTTTGATAAATACATGAGGATATTCAAAAGGTGTTCTGAGTCTTTGTCAAAGCAAATCTCTGGGTCAAAATTCAGAAGGTATAGTGATGAAGACATATCAAACGATCTATCTAAAATCTTTTCAATTACAGAGTGGACTCCCTTCCAAAATGGTTGAATTTTACAGCAGTGCAAAAATAAGTGAATGGTATTGCCCACGCAGGCCTGACATTTGAAACATAGCGGAGATACACTGGTGAAGATCCTGTTTAGGCGAATCGGTGTCCAATAGGTCCTATAAATAAATTTGAAATTCTGTTCTTGAACACTTATAGATGGACATTTAGGGAAAACCCCCTCACAGATAGACTGCCACTCAAAGTGACACAAGAAGAGGTGCCAGTAGATATCAATGTTGAGTATATATGGAACAGGGTACCCTGTAAAGCAGGAGGTGTTATAAAGAGTTTTTCTATGCTAGAGCCGTAGGCCTCAAAGCTTATCTTATCATTTTTTAACCGAGATTCTAGAAAGTGTCGTAGTTGTGAAAACTTGTAGAATTCCTTATTAGAAATATTATAGGCAGATCTGATCTGTTCAAAGGATTTGAGCTTATCTCGTTCTAACAGCTGTGATATACTGACAATGCCGTTCGTGAACCAGTCAAAGAGTCCAATAGAACCGAGCTGTTCGGGGAAATCTGGGATTAAAGCAATGGGGGACCATATGGAGAGACAGCTAGGTGTTTTCAAGTATTTCTTGACATCCCTCCATATCAACAAGGTATTACGCACGACAAAATCACCATGTAATGACTTGATTCCTTTGACATCATGAATGAAAGGTAACGACTGGAGTAGTCTTGGGTGACAGGCAAAACTCTCAATTCCAACCCATAGAGAGTCATGTCTGTCCGTACACCAGCTGATCATCTGTTTGATCTGGGCCGACCAGTAATAAAGTTGCATGTCAGGAAGAGAGGTGACCCCCATATTTTTAGGTTTAACAAGTAAATCAAATCGAAGAGGCCTCTTCTTATTCCAAATGTATCTGGAGATAATAGCATTTATTCTCTTGAAGAAAGCATGGGATAGATAACAAGGGACATTCTGAAAGAGACAGAGCGAACGGGGCAGAATATTCATCTTTATAATATTAATCCTACCAAAAAATGAGTTTGGTAAATTGGACCAAATGTCCAAATCCTGGTTAATTTTGGTAAGCAAGGGTAAATAATTTAATCTAAACAATTGTTCTAGATCAGGGGGAATAAAGACATCAAGATATTTGAAGCCTGTAGTAGTAAGATGGAAGGGGCATATTGCACTTAAATTAGTACTGGGTGGAATGTTCAGGGGCATCGCCATGGACTTGCCAATATTAATCCTATAACCTGAGACCCTGCTAAATAAAGATAATTCTTCAAGTACTGCTTTAATAGACAACTCCGGATTGGTGACATACAGAAGCACATCGTCAGCATAAAGCAAGATCTTGTGTTAGTCCTCTTGTATTGATATACCAGTGATGGATTTCTTGGTTCTTATAGCCTCAGCCAAAGGTTCAATCGCCAAAGAAAATAAAAGAGGTAACAATGGGCAACCCTGGCGGCAGCCCCTGCCAACTGAGAACCTATCTGGCAAAAGACCATTTGTGTTGACGGTAGCTAGGGGGTTGGAGTACATTAGTTTAACTAATTTAATAAAAGTGGGGCCCAGATCAATTCTTTCTAGAACGGCAAACAAAAAGTCCCACTCTACCCTGTCAAAAGCTTTACAAGCATCAAGGGATACAATCATAGCGGGGTCTTGATATCTGTTCAGGTGATCTACCATATTCAACACCCGTCTCACGTTATCAGAGCCGTATCTGCCTTTCACGAAACCTGTTTGATCAGGTTTAATAATATCAGGTAATGTTTCTAGCCTACGTGCAAGGGTCTTAGCCACTATCTTGAGATCGACATTGAGCAAACTTATAGGTCGATATGAGGAACATTCAAGGGGATCTTTGTCCTTTTTCAACAGTAGACTAATAGAAGCAGTCTTCCACGTTTCAGGAATTGAGTCCTGATTGATCAGATCATCCAAAACAGGCATAAATATAGGGCTAAGCTCAGGCCAAAATGTTTTGTAAAATTCGAGTGAGATGCCATCCAACCCTGGTGCCTTCCCAGCAGGCATTGACTGGATAGCCTCCCAGACTTCTGTGTGTGTGAATGGGATGTTCAAGGCTATTCTGTCGGACTCAGAGACAGTGGGTAGAGTTATATTATCTAAATATGAGGTAAAGTGGGCCGGGTCAGTATCCTGTGAAGTATAAAGGGATTTGTAGAAATCAAAAAAGGTGTTATTAATATGTAAAGGGTTATAGCTAGTACTCCCATCTGCCATTTTAATTGCATTAATAGATTTTTCATTTTGTTCTGTTTTCAGTTGATGTGCTAAAAGCCCACTGGGCTTATTGCCAAATTCGTAATATTTTTTGCTTAGAGAAAAATAATAGTTTCTTAGTATGATTTGTATGGTCCAGATTAAGTTTGGCCCTTGCTGATGCCAGAAGGTTCCAACTGATTTGACTGGGCATTTGCTTATGCACCTTCTCTAAATGTCATACCTCTTCCTCTAAGTCCTGTCTCTTTTTGGTTCTCAGTTTCTTTTGTAAAGAGGCATGAGATATGATATGGCCTCGTATAGTAGCCTTAGCTGCTTCCCATTTAGTGGCTGGGGAGACAGGAGAATGTTGGTTATCCTGCCAGTAATGTAACAGTTTTCCTCTGATCGAAGCACAGAAATTAGCGTCCTGGATGAAAGAGGAATTAAATCTCCATTGACTCATTTTGGGTATTGTTGCTAAATTTACATGAAGATGGACAGGGGAGTGATCTGACAATACAATAGAACCTATTTGGGAGGACTGCACAATGTGTATATAATTAGAGGGGATGAGGAAGAAGTCTAACCTGGAATAGGAATTATGAGGTCTAGAATAGAAGGAGTAGACTTTAATATTGGGGTGTAATTTTCTCCATATGCCCACCAATCCAGCGTCCCTACACATGCCATTCAAGGCTGTAGATGCTCTAAAATTTGCCATGGGTGCAGTTGAGGATTTATCGAGGTCAGCATTTAAAATACAATTAAAGTCCCCTACGAGAATGCCAAAACCTTTACAGCAGTGGTTGAACATCAGGACAATGTCTGACAGAAATTTTGGAGAATCTTCGTTTGGGGCGTAGATATTCAAAATAGTTAAATATTGCCCAAGATCAAACCGGTCATTAGAATGAATCTACCTCCAGGATCAGAAACTTGGCATTCAAGAATAAATGGAATATTCTTATTAATAAGAATTGCGGTACCGGGCTTATTGGTATTGGTATAAGAGGAGAAATAAATCTGGCCAACCCATCCCTTTCTGAGTTTCAAGTGCTCTATATCGGATAGGTGGGCCTCTTGCAACAGGGCCACAGATACCCTTTGCTTCTTGAGGAAAGTTAAAATCTTCTTTCTCTTAATAACATGGCCAATACCCTTGACATTCCAGGTAACACAATGAAATGGCTCATTCATGGAGGTATTTTGGCGTACAGCAAGGTGTTATACTGGATACATGTGAACTGTTCCACTGCAAAACGAATAGAAAGAAAAGCAACCTTATGCAACTTTGAGTATGTGTAAAATGCAAAAAAATGTGCACGGAACAATTCAACCCTTCCCTCCCCCACCCCTCCCAGGTCCCACCCCCAAACAGAAGGACACAAAGCTCATGTGCAGGTCACCACCATGTGTCGAGTTCCAACAATGGCATCATTCTTGACACCAAAAGAGAAATTATCAGACCACCTTAACCACACAGCTCCTTGAATACGGGCCCTGACCAAAGCCTTTCACATCAGGAATAGCCTAATAATATAAGGAGGTAAAAAAAAGGGGGAAAAACCTATGTGCTGTGTGCTATGTACTAGTCTGCTACTACTATGTGCTACTATGTGCTATATATTATGTGCTATGTATCTATACCATGCATCCAATGCAATGTTGTGCCATGTACCTTCACCAAATATTTAGACTGCATGCTATGTATCTGTACAGAAAAAAAAAAAACGTACTATGTACTAGTGGGTAAATCTGCTGCTACTATGTACTTCGTGCTTCTATGTGTTATGTACTATATGCTATGTATCTAAACCACGCATCTAATGCATTATTTTACCACGTACCTTTACCATATATTTAGACTGCGTGCTATGTATCTGTACCAAAAGAAAAAAAAAAAAAAAAAAACTACTGTGTACTATGCCGCCCTACAAAGGCAAAGCGCAGCAACTGAACATTTGGAATTGGACCTTGTGATATTTATTTTGTGAAAAAATTCCCTGCACTCAGTTACAGTTCTGTTTCTGAAATAAAAGTGCTTCATAATCTCCACAATCTACCTACAACAAATTTGGATGGATAGATGGAACAAATGGTGGAGGCATTTTTCTCGGTTTTACTGTTTGCGTAGTTACTGCACCTTGGCCCCGCAGGGCAGCATGCACTATATGCTACATACTAGTAGGTACATCTGCTACTACTATGTTCTATGTGCTATGTGCTTTGTATCTATACCATGCATCTAATGCAACATTTTACCATGTACCTTTACCATACATTAAAACTGCGTGCTATGCATCTGTACCAAAAAAAAAAAAAAAACCAGAAAAAATAACAGTAGGCTCTAAACCTACCGCGGACTTCACCAGTCCTACTCAGCCTGCCTAAAAAAAAAAACGATGGACAAAATGACTGCATAGAATTGTTAGGTTAATAACCAATTAAAAAGAAGAAAACAGTTATGAATGTCGGCTATGTCATATGTTCCAGTAGGCCAACCTATTCTTTGGCTACCGTAATTTAGGCTATTAAACAGTTTGTGAGAGTTGGCATTCTGTAAATAATAGTCTCAGACAACCAAACAGTCAACATTTTCACCTCTCGTGTCCAAAGGAATTGGTTCAGGGTGAAATGGAACCCCTATATGAGAAAAGTAAAAAATAAAATATTCCTCTAGTATAGTTATGTGAAAGTCTGACATCAAAACGCGAATCATTCGCCGAGATTCTTGATGAATGTGTCCGCGGACTTTGGGTTGTTGGAAAAGTGCAGTTTACCGTTGTGCAGACAGCGGAACTGTGCAGGATAGGCAAATCCACGGTACATGCCTCGGCTGGATAGGAATTTCCCTACCGTCTCGAACTCACGCCTCTTCTGCAGGATAGCCGCTGATAAGTCTGGGTAGAAACGAAGCTTAGCCCCGTTGAAGTCGACAGCCCTCTTGGATATTGCAGCCTTCAAGACAGCCTCCTTGTCTGGGTATCTTGGGAAACGAACGAGCACACTCCTGGGGGGACCGCCAGGTTTGGGTGCGGGAGCCAGTGATCTGTGAGCCCGTTCACTGTCTAGGCTGCAGCCCTCCCCGAGGTCCAGCCATTTCGGTAGCATGTCTCGGAGAAACTTGGTCAGAGAGCCGGGGGACTCCGAGCCTTCGGGGAGACCGACAATTTTCAAATTCTTGCGCTTCCCGCGGTTCTCTAAATCGTCGCACTTAGCTTGGAGCAGGCCTATAGATGCCTCCAGGGTGGACAGCCGGTCCTTGCATGCACGGGAGCCATCTTCGGCCTTGGAAATTCTGTGTTCAGTTTCGTCTCAACGATTTGCGTTAGACTGCACCCTTTGAGTGAGGTCGTTTAACGAACTCTTCATAGATGAAACTGAGCGAACAATGTCATTGAGTCGTGTATCTATACTGAGAGGCATTAAAAACGCAAAGTGGTTTTTTATCGTCTAATTTGAAAACTGATAGTTTTTCCCTTTGCTGATTGACATGATGACCATCAGGTATGGTAAGCATTGCAAAATGTCAAGTGTCTGGGTTCAAATCCTTTCTTGGTTTAACACCTCATTATAATTATCTAAATGCAGCACAGTTCCCTGGATCATGGTCTTGAATCACATTGGGAGAAATCATTTTGCACATGAAACGTTGAAGATCAGGGCCAATAAAAAAAAACACATAAACAAAGTCACATCATTCCCACTTCAAATGCCACAAACAAATGAATCTCGGAAAAATCAAACATTTTGAATCTTGAATGATGGCCTGTCTCAAAGAAAAGATTCTGGATGCATTAATGTCCATTAAATGACTGTATCCAGACTGCAGGGATGACACAGAATGACCAGATTTGTTAGCTTTCGTCCCTGACAAAGTGTGCCATGTCAGATAATGCATAAGAACTGCTGAATTGACTGCCAATGTAACGGGCACCCACCGACTTAATTTCAGACAGTATCAACTCCATATTGGATTCTTCCGTGTTAGCCTGGCTGGACGCTGGGCCTTGCTTGGTTTTGCTCCTTGTCGATGAAAAGATCGGGAAATCTTTGTCAGGCTTAGATGTGGACATGGCATGCGTGTTCTTGATGTTATTTTAACAATTTTAAATTGAGGTTAAAAGAGGTTTATCACTAAATTAGCGATGGTTTCAGGAGAGCTCCAGCTTCAGGCTGCCATCTTCCTCCAGGTCACGTGACCACCTCCTTTTATGTGATTTTAACCTTTATTTTTTTTATACAAATGCCACTTCCATTTGGAGAGCCACGGGTGTTGTAATTGCATAGAGCCATCAATTCCTCTTGCTTTTTTCAGTCAGAATATTTTTTTCCTCAAAACAAGATCTGAAACAGTGCGCATCTTTTTGAAAAAGTCTTAGACTTGAGGTGAAATTGAGTCGACAGAAGCGTGGCAAAGTCGGAACCACAAGGAAAAGCCTTTTGATCATTTAAGCACATTGACCTCAAGCTAAGTGGTTCTCTCATGAAGTATGCCAGCCTGCCAGCCAATTAAAGCCACCCAGGGATAAGTGCTACCGCTTTCTGTGATGGCCTGTTGGGCTTCTGTATTTTTAAACAAGCCTGGGGGTATGGCAGTGTTCAACAAACTTGTTCTGGTAATTATGGCAGTAATTTACAAGCCAGGCAGTTGCCTGATGCACTGTGACAGACTGCCATAGTAATCAGTCATGGAAGTCACTACGGCTCTGACACTAATAGATGTTTTAGCAAAGGACTCCCTGCATGGCTTCTCATCTCCCAAACTTCAAAGCTCTGCGAATCAGAGCCAGTGCTGGAACTTGTTGAGTTGGTAGCAGAAAGGCAAAACCTCAGAATGTATGTACCAGGGAGCCAGAGAAAAAGGGTGGCAGTGCTGATATTTAGTGCATTGGCCAAATACAAGGAGGATGAGCATAAGGTTGGGAAAACACATGGATGTGCGTGTTTGAATTTGTTTAGGATCCCATCACAGGAATCACACACCATTCACTCACACACTCATAAGTATGGCCAATTTAGAGCCTCTAATCAGACTGGCATGCATGGCTTTGGAGTGTCCTCAGACTTGAACACTAGGAGAACATGTAAAGTTCACACAGCAGGGCCCCAGGCTGGATTCAGTCCCATCACAACCTTGCAATGAGGCAGCAGCATTACCCACAGCACTACCTCACCACCCAATCTATTTTACAGCAAAGCCCAGTGACACAGCCTCAGCCCTTTAAGAAAAAGGGTGTCAAAGGGTTTCCTCAGCCCTTTTAGAAAAAACTGGCAAACTGCTTAAGTCATCTTAAGTAATTTAGTCAGCTGAGAATGGACTCTGATTCCAAAGTCTAAATTGACTGCTGATTGAAAAAAAAACCCACAAAACCTGCAGCCATTCCAGCTCTCTGGGACGACAGTTTGACATCTTGTGATGTTGCTTTTGTTTCAGCGATCTGTGTGTTTTGCTCACTGCAGTTTAGCACTGTACAGCACTAGAGCTATACTGACACACAGTGAAGACGCAACACCCATATTAAATAACCAAGAATAAAAAACAACCAATGTTTTCGATTCAAGTTTAATATGAATAGAAAAAGAATTAGATTTTCCATAACACTGTAAAGTTTCATCACGTTATCTCATCAAATGTTTCCGATATGCCATTGTGAATGCACAGATCCTCCACAAACTGTCAGTGTCCTCCCTGTGCTTGCACACATGTGCGTAAATGGCGAGGCATTGATTCACACTAATGTTGCACAGTTGCTTGGGGTATGCTCCTCCACTCCTCCTGCAGTGCTGCTGTCAACTCGACGACGTTTCGTGGTTGACGTTGACGCCGGCGCACAGGACGACCCAGTTCATCCCTCATGTGTTCAGTGGGGTTAAGATCAGGTTAAATGGATGGCCACGGGAGAACATCGATCCCTGCTCGTTGGAGAAAGTCTCTGGTGAGGCGTGGAGCATAGGGACGGGCGTTGTCGTGTTGGAACGTGAAGGGTAATCGTTGTTGTCCATGGTTGCTCAATAGTGGTTGAAGAACTGGTCTTAAAATCTCACCCACATATTGCTGTGCCATTAGACCTCCGCGAATCACAACAATTTCACCCCAAAATCTCACATTAATGGCAGCCCAGACCACGACACAATCCCCACCAAACCAATTTCTCTCCAGAACACACCTGTCTTTATGACGTTCATATTAGGCCCGTTTCCACCGAAGAAGTTCCTGGTAGTATTTGGGGGGCAGGAACTACTACAGGAACGTCCTCTCACTCGGCCCTCTCAGCTGCTGTGTCTCCACCGAGAGGGAGAAGCAGGAGGAAGGTTCCTGTAAAGTTGTGTGACGTCCTTTCAAAAAAAATGCGACCCCTCGTCGTCTGCTGAGTTTTAAAAATGCCGACTTTTTTGTCGCTTTCTGTTGACATCACATCCCGCCCTGAGTTAATCCAATCAGCGCCAAGTAAACCCCAAGCCCCACCCAGGAGTTTTTCGGGGCCATTCAGAGTACCTACTCCAAGGCAGGGACTTTTTTAGCCCCTGTAAAAGTTCCGGAACTCTGTCCTTTGGGGGTGGTTCCGGCGGTGGAGAAATGCAACAACGGCCCCGGCCCCGTAAAATTACCCAGAAGTTCCTGCGGTGGAAACGGGCCTATTGCCTCCTGTACACCCATTGTCGGCCGTCAGCAAATGATACACAGAACCTCAATTCGTCTGAAAAAACGCAACGGTGGAAGACTCGTGGCGGCTGAAGATGACGACATCCAGCAAACTGGAGTCTGTTGTTTCTGTGATTTTGTGTCATGATGTTGCCTCGATACGGCCGCCGGCACCTTAATCCCACAGCTTGCAGTCGCCGAATCACAGTCATGGCATGGACCGTGGCGTCCTATCGTGTTCCAAGCCGTGACTACTGCTGTTTGGAACCAGTTCCTCTGATGGATCCGCCTGATGTGTCAGTCCTGATGTTTTTTAATTTCATTTATTTATTTTATTTATTAGGGGCCATGTACAATTTTAAACATAAATGTTACCATTTGATGCATTGTACCAGAGTTAGCCTCAGGCTAATTTACATCTGCAGTCCCCTGGCAGGGCACAATAAAAAACATACAAAACACTCCCCCCGCCCCGCCTCGCCACACACAAATACATAAACACCCTCAAAAATACATTTGTCAGCACCATGGGAAAGGGAGAAAAAAAGAAAAGAAAAAAGAGAAGAAAAAATCAGCGGTTGCAGATTTGAGTGGTCTTCATAAAAATTTTCAATTGAAATTTAAAGCTCTTAATGGAACTGTAGCTCTTTATGTCATCTGCTATTGCATTCCACTGTGTAGTGGCTTTAAAAGAAAAAGCAGATTGTCTACAAGTTGTACGGCAAAAAGGTATGTTGCAGTCATAAATAGAAGCTATTCTAGTAGATCTTACAGAACCAGCAGGGCGGTAGCAGACAAAAGCACGCAGGGGCCAGGCCATTTAAGATCTTGTACACTAGAGTCAAGTTTGAAAAGAGTCTAAAATTTTCAAAACTCAATAAATTATGTTTCTCTTGGATCTTGCAATGGTGGTACTGAAATGGCTTTTTATCAAGGATTTTTATAGCTTGCTTATATAATGATTCTAGAGGTCTAATGGCAGATTCACTGGCCTGTCCCCAACAGGTGATACAGTATGAGATATATGAAAAAATTAAAGCATGCATAAATATTTTGGCTACATCCATAGGGAGGGACGATCTAATCTGTCTAAAATTGGCAAGTTATATTTTATAGTTTTTGTCATTTTCTTGATGTGTTTCTTGAAGTTAAAATTTGAATCAAAAGTAATACCAAGATATTTAAATTCAGTAACTATATCAATTGATTCATTTTTAATAAAGATGTCTGCAGTTGGAATCTGCCCCCTAGTTTTACAAAAGAACATACTTTTTGTCTTGCTGGTATTCAAAGTCGTAACTGGAAGTTGTCCTGGTCGGGGGAGGTTGTGAACGCTACGCTTCCTGTCTGTTGGTAGCAATGTGCCAGTCTGTTGATGGTGGATGAACTGACCCTGAACCGGCCGGCAACCTCTCTTTGAGATGTTCCCACAAGCACCATCCCCAAAGCTCACTCCCTGTGCTGTTCTGTGAACTGTGGCATCCTGACATTGATGCTGATGGGGATGAACCACTGTGCCTTTTATGTGTCCAATGTCTTGCTTTGCACTTGCATTTCATTCAAGTGATGCATTCAACCTGCTGCTAATGACATGACAAAGTTGCGTTTTGGAGAAGTGATCCCCTGACAGACACACAAACCGGGTTCGAACCTGGACTTGCACACATTCCAGCTTTTAACCTTCATACCACTATATTTCTTCTGTGGTAATTTTGATGGCTTCAAAAAATCAGCTACAATTTTAAAAATTAGGTGTTGCGTTTTCACTGTGTGTCAGTATACATGCAGGATATTTATTAAGGCATGAAATCTGTTCAAAACACAAAACCTAATCGTTCTATTTCACAAAAATACAAGAATAACGTGAAAAGCATTGAGCACTAAGTGCTCTCATGAACCAGCAATGAATAATGGCAGTAGTTTAGAGGCACAGTGTCCCTTGTAGAGCCGTGGAGTCTGTCCCTGTCCACGCTAATTACAACCCCAATTCCAAAAAATTTGGGATGCTATGTAAAATGTAACTAAAAACAGAATGCAATGATTTACAAATATCATAAATCAAGATTTTATTCACAATAGAACATAAACAACATATCAGATGTTGAAAGTGAGACATTTTGTAATTTCATGAAAAATATTAGCTCATTTTGAATTTGATTGCAGCAACATATCTCAAAAAAGTTGGGATTTGGCCATGTTTACCATTGTTTGGTATCCCTTCTTCTTTCAACAACTGTCCGTAAATGTCTGAGAAGTGAGGAGACGTTTTGGGAGAGGAATGTTGTCCCACTCTTGTCAGATGTAGGATTCTAGCTGCTCAACAGTCCTGGGTCTTCTTTGCCAGATTTTTTGTTGCTTGATGCGCCAAATGTTTTCTATTTGTGAATGGTCTGGACTGCAGGACGGCCAGTTCAGCACTCAGACTCTTCTACTGCGAAGCCATGCTGTTGTGATGGATGCAGTATGTGGTTTGGCATTGTTTTGTTGAAATATGCAAGGCCTTCCCTGAAAGAAATGTTGTCTGGATGGGAGCTAATTTTGTTGTAAAACCTCTGTATACTTTTCAGCATTGATAATGCCTTACCAGATGTGTAAGCTCCCCACGCCATAGGCACTAATACAACCCGAAACCATCAAAGATGTAGGCTTTTGAACTGTGCACTGATAACAAGTTGGATGGTCCCTCTCCTCTTTAGCCCACACGACATGGTGTCTGTGGTTTCCAAACAGAATTTCAAATTTTGATTCATCTGACCACAGAACAGTTCTTCATTCTGCCTCAGTCCATTTATTTAGTTATTTATTTATTTTAAATCAATTTGGCATCTCCAATCCCACCCAAATCTGGAATGCCCAAATGGTGAACTATGCACAAGGCTTGCTCGTTTGCGACCCCTTGTTGCCAACTCAGGAGAGTGAAGACTGTAAAACCCACAAAACAATAACTAACGGCGGAAATTGTAGGGCGAAGGTTCAATGTGTTATTTTGGCTGGTATTAACAAGCGCGACCTCCTGGCTGGTGCGAATCACAATAAAATGGATATATTTTCTCCGTTCGAACAACGGGGCACAAAAGCACAACGGTTACAATTAATCTGACTCCATAATCAATTTAGAATACCAAATTTAGTTATACCCTCGTTAAATATCTGACTCCAAATTAGAATTAGAACTTATGGTTTAGGGACACATGCGTGAATCACGGGGCAGCTACATCGCCAGATTCATCCGTGAAAACCCAGTTACTCAACTGACGCCCCCGGGTAATAGCGCAGTTGCCGGATTTTAGTTCGGTGAGAGCTCTAGAGGATGGAAGAAATTACCATGATAGTAGCAACTTTGGCATAAACATATCATGAACCCAGATTTATGTGCACCACAGGGCCCCTTAAGGGGATCGGCCAGGCACCGGCTTATAAGCCAAGAAAGCCCTTAAGGTCAAAATCCCAGGACCGATACTACATAAACCCTTTATATGAGTAGACCGTAACTTGCAATCCAACTTAAAGCCCATCACATCCTTTAAAACATCAGCTAGCTAGTCTGGAATGATAAGGACTTACCCCCTAAGTACCGGTCGTAACGTGGCTAGAAAGGACAAAAGGATTAGGAGTCACGGAGACCACGCAAGCTTAAAGGAATAACAATGATTTATTCACCAGGTAGGCAAAAGCTTAAATCATACAAATCAACACTAAGCCAATTACAAGTTACACATAATTTAGAAGAGGAGAATAAAGTCATACCTGGAGGAAAAGGATACACGCACTAATGTGCGCGGGAAGTTCAAATACGATGTTACATCATTGAAAAGGACTACTCACGTTTTGATACGCGCGGGACAGATCAGAATCACGATCTTCCCCGAACAGCTCATTCTCTTTCCTATAAACCAAACCAGCTAACCCCCTCCTCCAACCAGAGAGCCCCATAAGTTAACCAGGTGAGATATCGGGTTACAGGTCTCAGGACTGAGACAGAGTCAGGCCATTTGGCTGTAAAGGAGGGTCATTCAGACAAAAGGAACTACACTTTATTACCGAGAGGAGATTTTACCTTACCCAAATTTAGGGAGTTTCTAAAAGTGAATGAACTATAATTTCATTTGATACTGAAACATATGCCATTCAACTCCTCGAATTGTAACAAAAACATACATATCAAACAAGCCAGGAAAATGGATGAATATGATATGGTTGTCATGAAAAAAAGTCTTAAGCTGAATTATTATACAGGGAAATTGTGTTATAAGTACAGAAGTGATTTCTTATCAGTATATTAAACATATGAGCATATTATGACGCGTTCCCAGAGGTTTAGATTATTTAAAACAGATAAGTTAGGGTCCAGTCTTACACAGATGATTGAGGGCAATATGGAGCACTGGGTAAGCCAAAGGCCTCCCATGCAGGGTGACATCAAAGGCGCAGAAACTGTGCAAACCCCCACTCCCAGCTCAGAGGCTGGGTTTATTGCCTCCTCCTGTCCGGCCATTCACAGATACAGTTTGCTCACACTTTGCATCCCCCAGTTCTGGTCTCCAGTCTCTTACGGGCATAAACCACCCCCCACTTTCCTTCCACGCAAACCCCAGCAAACAACAAGCTGCTTGTCATCAGGAACTCGACAATTTGTTATATTGCATGGCGTTGAAGTCTTTTGATGCTCAGAAGGCCTGCCAGTCTTGCTGCAGTGTCACAGATGCACTCATCAGCTCCAGCAGTGCTCCAACCCCCCTTTTCCCATCTTACAAGACAGTTCACGGCTCTCCTCCGAAGCACGTGCCTGTCGGCCACTGCTTCTTATACACTCATTGGTTGAATCTTCGCGAGTTCAGAACGAGGGCGGAGGATACCCAGACATGAACAGGCTTAGAATCTTCCTGACGAGCGTCCATCTGGCCAAAAGGAGGCGCTTGAGCAACCAACACAGCTATTTATTTTATTTCCCTTTCCCGGCAGTCCCTTCCCAATTTGAAACCCTGTAGCGCTATAGCCAATTGTGCACTACTCTGAAAAAGCTGCCGACCACTGCCGGTTGATATGACCGGGGCTCGAACCCGCGAAGTGATAGTCACTTCTGCACTGCAACGCCTCAGTCCATTTTAAATGAACTTTGGCCCAGAGAGGACAACGGCGTTTCTGGATCGTGTTCACATATGGCCTCTTCTTTGCATGATACCGTTTTAGCTTGCATTTGTAGATTGCAGGGGGAACTCTGTCCAAGGAAAATTATTTCTGGAAGTGCTCCTGAGCCCATGCAGTGTATTCCAGTGCCGAATTTTGCCTTTTTTTTTAATGCAGTGCCGCCTGAGGGCCCAAAGATCACAAACATCCAATGTTGACCTTCGGACTTTTCCCTTGCGCACAGAGAATTCTCCAGATTCTCTGAATCTTTTGATGCTATTTTGTCCTGTAGATTCAAAGTCTTTGCAATTTTACATTGTGGAACATTTTTCTGATCCACAATTTTTTTGCAGTTTTTTGCAGATTGGTGAGTCTCTGTCCATCTTTACTTCTGAGAGACTCTGCCTCGGTAAAATGCTGTTTTTATACCCAGTCATGTAACTGACCTGTTGCCAATTAACCAAAAGTTGCAAAATATCTTCCAGCTGTTTTTTTTTTCCACTAGTACCACTTAATTTTCCAGCCTTTTGTTGCCCCTCTCCCATTTGAGATGTGTTGCTGCCATCAAATTCAAAATGAGCTAATATTTTTCATGAAATGGTAAAATGTCACACTTTCAGCACCTGATATTTTGTCTAAGTTCTACTGTGAATAAAATGTGGGTTTATGAGATTTGCAAATCATTGCATTCTGTTTTTATTTACAATTTACACAGCATCCCAACTTTTTGGAATTGGGTTTGACGAATTGCTGTCAGACAGGGGCAGAAGGACCAGAGAAAAATAGCTTTGACACAAGTCTCATATTTTCTAGTAGACTGAAGCGAAACAGAATTATTAAATGTAAGCAGTGCAGCCATTTTACAGCAATGACAGCCTTATATGTAAGGATAACTGCACCCCGTAACTGGAGGGGCACCCCTGCCTGCTTAACATACATGCAAAATCTGCAGCATATTATGCTTCTTTTACTCCCCTCATGATGTCACACCATTTACATTTATTTTTTTGGGTAACCAAATATTTTATGCTCTCATATGTTTCTTTTTCCCATCCAGGAGAAAAGGCAGTGCGAATGGCAGTCAACTAAAAATCCCACTAAGCCAGCATTATCAGGAGCTCTGGTTAAAGAGGTAGAAACAAATAAAGCAACAAGAATGATTGTTTTTTAACCCGTTGACTCCTAGCTTTTACAAAACCAAACATGATTGCTCTGCCCAAGTTAATTAAGACCAGATATCAGATATGCTAAAAGTTTTTAATAAAATTCTGAGTCAACCATAGCATTTCATGGTGTTAAATAGTAACATTCAGTGTTGCTTATAAATTTCAGCACAAGTTGTAGCAGATTTTACATACTGAGAGCAAATATTTAGAGATACATGATCAGTTTGAATTTTAATCTTTGCTGAAGACCTTGATTTGTAGAATCCGCTGTGCTACTGCTTATTTTGTTACTGCAAATTTTTTTGTGAAGAACATTTTGAATACACATTCTTAAAAAAAAAAAAAAATTGTAAAAAATTACTTTAAAACATTTTTATGGATTTGGCTTTTTGTTCAGTTATTCTGGATTTATACTGATACTTTGTGTGCGGTTACAGTGAAGATTCTCAGCTATAATCTTTGTAAATACAGTCTAGATTCACAAATAGAAATTACGGCACTTTTTAAGATGAGTCAAATTAAGAAAAAAATACAAAACAACACCGTCGTGGCATACTTGTTTATTTTTGCATTCAATTACGTGTAGAATGCAGCATACCCTATTTATAAATCAATTTACTTTTATTCACAACCACGTCTCCACCTGATATCCTGGCAGCTGTCTGCAGTTCTGAAAGCGGCACAGTCATACCTCCAGTCGGGCTCCCGACTGCTGTCTGCGGTCCTGAAGTGCAAGCTCAATAGTGTGTGAGAGTGTACTGTGAGAAGACTGTGCATTCATTTAATCAGCAGTTAGCAGCAGCAGCAGCGCCAGAACTGGAAATTAGGGGGCTACAGAGCATCCCTTCATAACATCAATTAGTCCTGACTTGTTCTCAATCATTTTCATAATTAACAATAGATTCACTCCAAGGGCACTCCACACTATCAGATGCTGCTAATTCCCTCCCCTTTAGGTATGATGTAGAGGTCTTCACGGGTCCAATTTGACGGACCCGAACCCAAATGGACCCGTGAAAATTGTACCCGGAGCCGACTGGCCCCGAGCTATTACTATAAATCTGAGTTCCGAACCCGAGCAGCACCGAGATATGTCAGAACCAGCTCCGAATAGAACCGTGACATACCAGCCCCGAACCCTAAAAAACCCGTGGACCCGAAATGCCCGAGTTGCTTTATGATTTAATACAAGTTGTCTAGCGTTAAATAAGACTTGTTTTTATTACTTTCTGTTTCTTACCTAAACGTAGTCTTCTTCTACCTGGTTCCTGCTGCGGGCACTGCCAGCCCCCCTGGCCATAACGTGATGTAAACAAAAATAAATCCACATCGTCATTTTCTTGTTTAGATGGTCATGTACTGTAATCCTTCTTCTTAGCCATTGCTAACGCTAATCCACCGGTCAGTAGAACATATCTTCTCTTGTTTAATTAACGCTATAATTTTGGAGTTTCCATTGTGCTTTGCAGAGCATACCGCAGTAACAACAGGCTGGTGCTGTTACCCTCGATACCAGGCACGTCATTAGACCTGAAAATTCCGGGGCTAATATCCCTCTCTTTATTGAAAATAATTAGTCCTGGCCAATTCTAGATGGGTTTGCTTTATTAACACGTTTTCCAATTCAAGAATAATTAAGTGGCAATTGAAGACACGACTTCTCTCCTCCACACGATCTAAAAGCGACAAAATAATGGGCTACATTCAGTACAGAAAAAAAAAAAAAAAAAAAATTATAATTAGGCCTATGCACTGGCACTCAGCAACGTATCTTTTTTTTTTTCCAGCGAGAGCGGCATTTCGGAACTCTTCAGGTAATTCTGGTGACAAGTACGTGGTTTCATCCGTTTACATTTTCCAGTTGGACAGCTGTCTATTTTTTACAGCAAGTTGCGTGACCGTGCTGCAAAAACAGGCGTGCGCACTTGTCGCCGAAATTACCTTCATTCGCAAAAGAGTTCTGATATGCTGCTCTCGCTGGAAAAAAAAATACCGTTGCCGAGTGCCAGCGCATAGACCTATTTATAATTAAATTATTTTTCTGTACTGAATGTAGCCCATTATTTTGTCGCTGTTAGATCGCATGGGGGAGAGAAGCCGCGTCTTCAATTGCCACTTGATTATTCTTGAATTGGAAAACGTGTTAATGAAGGAAAACCATCTAGAATTAGACAGGACTAATTGTAGTCAATAAAGGGATGGATATTTTACTCCAAATTTAGCCGTCTAGCGCCGGCCCTGCGTAGTCACACAGGCAGCTGGCAGCCTCGCACTGGACGGAAGGGGGGAAAAGGGGAGGGCGGGGGTGATTGACAGCTGTGACCGCCAATCGCCGGGTCCTCTTGGATACTACATAACCCGGCCTTTCACTATAAGAGACCCGAGACCCGAGACAAACTCTCCCGGTTCCGACCCGGCCCGGGAGTCACTTCTTGTGAATGGACCCAAAACCCGAGCCAGGTCGGGTCGGAACACTGGGTTTTCGGGCTGTCGGGTTTTCCCGAAGACCTCTAGTATGATGTCAATCATTAATTTGGACGCTAAATTTGTTGCATTTAACTCAGCGTTAATTTAAAATTGCATACCCGTCAACTCATACGCATATGGCATGAGTCTCATGAATTTTTTTTTTTAATTTGATTTTGGGGGGTGCCCCGGTGGTTCATTGGTCGAAGCGCGCGCACCATAAAGGCTGTGTCCTTCCCGCGGCGACCCAGGTTTGATTCCAGCTCGGGTCATTAGCTGCATGTCTTCCCCCATTCTTCTCCCCAACTTTCCTGTCACTCTCCACTATATATCTATCAAAATAAAGGAAAAAAATACCCAAAAAATAACTTTTAAAAAAATTTGATTTGGCAAACAATATAAAATTGCAGAGTCCCATTTTTTAATCAACCCACGTTGTACCTAGAGCAATAGGCGATATGTCATTTGAACGCGGATCAGTCATTATTCAATCAACGCGTATTTAAGAGATTCTCACGCAAAATTGAAGTCTTCATGCGTGCAAGTTTTTCAGTTTTAAACCATTAATTTAAACGATCATGAAGCGCAAGTTAAATCGCACAATGTGCAGAAAAGGTAGTGTGGTAGTTTCAAAGCAGTTTGTCTTTTGTAATGCAGTGGCCTATTGATAAGTAAATTATTTTTTCTGTTTTGAATTTAGCCCATTATTTCGTCGCTGTTAGATTGTATGGGGAGAGAAGCCGTGTCTTCAATTGCCTATGGATTATTAGTATAATTGGAAAATGTGTCAAGAAAGGAAAATGATTGAGAACTAGCCAGGACTAATTGATTTTATAAAGGGATGTTCTGTAGCCCCCATATTTCCAGTTCTGGTACTGCCACTGGCCGCTTGAGGAATGCGGCCTGGCCAAGCCCGTTTCAAGGTTTGTGAGCTCTGCTTCCAGTGCTCTGTTTTTGCGATCATTCCTAGTTCCCGAGCTTGTCACTTTATGTGGGAGTTTATTTCCTTGGTTGTATATAATGTGTGTGTTGGCTTCTTACAATTTTGACCATTTTGACAATTTCAGATACAGCTATTTTGTGGGGGCCAACTCAGCCATCCTAAATGGTAAGGCTCAAATGTTGCATCACCTTTCACTCAGCTTAAGAAGCCTCCACTGCCATTTCCTTTCAGTCTTCAAGACAGGGACAAAAGCAACAGGTTTACAGTGAATAATTCTTGCTATAAACGGTTTAAAACCAGAAAAATTGTTTTAATGTTCTAACTCCTAGTCCACACTTCAAATTAAGAATTCCCCCCAAAATTAGCCTTCTCTTACAGTGGACCCAAATGCAATGCATCATGACTTTCCATCAAGAATCAAGACAGCAAGACAAGCCTGCTTGGTTAGTAAGTCTGAGTCCAAATAAAGTCCCATTTTAGTAAGCTAGGACACCGCAATGGAAAAATGAGCAGTTCTACCAAAATGCAGTGAGAATGCCCAGTCAAATGATGACTGTCTGAAAAGTATTGTATACTTACAGCTAGACCTGCTATTCTGCCATAAACTTACAAGTAAGCCTCTACAATATTCACTGTGCTTGTGCCTACATGTACTCATATTATAGCTCCCACATATTAAGGACTAAAGCAGGATTGGTAATAGTCAGATTTTCCGCCAAATTTTTGTCAAAGATAAAGCAAACATGATTTGACATTCATATTAGGTATGTGAACAAAAAATTCAGACTCCGTGAAACTCAATGCAACTGGTACTCCTGGAAAGTGCAAGAAAAACACTTTAAAATTACACGACAAGCAAACTTGAGTATATAGAAAAACCGACAAATGTTATTGGTCACATCCGGTTGCTGACTGATCCTGCTTATGGCACTCACAAATGACTACTGTAGCTCAAGAGCGCCGCATCCGGTTACAGTGTGCATGCGACAGATTCCAGACAGCAACTCAAACTGGTTGTGAGGTTAACGGTCTGAGACACCAGTTTGGGCTGCTTTCTGGAATCTGTCATGTGTGTGCTGTATGCGGCGCTCTTGAGCTATAGTAGTCATTCCTGGCTGCCATAAGCAGGAACGGTCAGCAGCACAGCCTGTTTTTCATTCTCAGACAGACAGCAAACTGATTGTTGACCAGTGACAATCCAAATGATGCACCGCTTCTTGATGGCTGAGATCTGCCCGTAACATGCCAATGGCTCTTTTTCTTTCGTGTCATAAGCTGTGCCATTTTCTTCATCCCATAGCATTTTTATAATTTTTTTCACTGTACACATAAAAAACAACTCAATCATGCGTTATTGCTGAAGTGCTCAGCGCGTCCATGTGGCGCGCATCGGGATTACAATGCTTTTCTGTATTTCTATTCGTGTCTCACTGGAAAAGCAATAAAAATTGATTGATTCTTCAATTTGCAGCAAACAGTATATACCTCGCCTGTGCGTTTTTAATGGCTCTGAGTATATTTTCATATGGGCTTTTCATGCCAGTGAAACTAGATTTCTGCTCTCTGTAGAATACGCATTTGGCTTTATTGAAAAAAAAAAAGGTAGGACTGAGTAAATTCTCAAACTCAATAGTTATGTGACTTATTCTGTTTGCAAACTACTTATATAGTTCATTATTATGAACAGCAGTATGAGTGCATCCATGAGGTGTCTGAACATGGACCTTTTGTAGCAGAAGTTATTACAGAAGCAGAAGTGTGTGTGTCTTTTCTTGGGTCTTCAGCTGGATGCTCTGACAGTGATCTGTGACTTGCCATCCTGTGCAGATTCCCTTGTTCTTGCTGCCCTTGTGGAAACTATATTGGATCTGGCTTAGATGAGTCAGTCCCAATGGGGTAAGAGTGACAGTGAAATGAATAATAAATTGCTTAGGCGAAAATCTCATTTTTGCACTTTGCACAAAATCACAATAATTTCCGTGTGAATCAGCCTTGGATTGTGTTAAAAATCGCATACTTGTTGACAACATTCTGCACTAGTATATGTTGTACGCTGAATACTACATGCTACTCTCCATGTTGTAGCCAGTGTGTGACAATAAACATGTATATTAATGCAGTAAGATGACCAGCAATGCATCAGTGAGATGTTACCAGTGACCGTGTTGCATTGTACTCCATGACAAGTCACATTTCTTTGTTCGAGTATCCAGCTGGAGTCCCGCAAAAACATACACACACTTTCATACAATACAATGTGCTCATGTGTTTTCAATGGGAAAAGTTTTCTGTGGGCAGTGCATTATGAAGAAATAGATGACTAGACACTACACAACACAACAAGTCAATGCTGCTTAATGTGTGTTCTACTGATCTCTGGCGTATACGTTGGTAAATTTCAGGTTGTTCATATACTCTGCACCACTTGCTACGTATGGCCATAATAAGCACTCAAATAGTAAGTATAAGAGGATTTTGAACTATTAGTGTGTCATGGGTTGATTAGAGTGTTGTTGTTATTATTCATTCAGCTTCAAAATTCAAATGTTCATTTATTTTTTTCATCCTATGTGATTTCAGAGCTTTAGCAAGAGCTTCTGGGACAAAGAAGCTTCTTTGTGCTCCTGTAAGATTGAGAGAGGATTCGGTTCTAGATCTTGGTGAAAATAGATTTTTCATTTCATAGAGCTCTTCAGACTGGCTATTCTAAATAAGAAACATATTTTTCAAGGTAATGAAGGGCAGGCTGTCTTGATATATATCACCATGACAACTTCATGAAGATGTAAGTCTTGAACAACCGTCTCACAAAGCTTTATCATCAGAATTCAAAAAGCGGACAGACAAGCTAGTCAAAAATGGTTTGATTAATTTGATCTTTTGAGATGAAAAATCTCTAATCCTCCTTGGCAGAGTATGCGGCACAGGAAGGCACTAAAGCTGTTGTTCAGTTGATTTACAGTCACTTACTGAAATGGACATTTTTTTGTATAGTGAGGCCATTTTCTAAGTAGGAATAATTATTTTGTTCAAGGCTTATTACAACATATTTTAGATATGATCTCTAGTGTTGAGGATCATGGTCCAAAACATAGCTGGATAAGGGAGGACAAACAAGGGAATGGTCAGAAAATGAAGTGCCTCCTGGTGTGTAATTAATCTGTAAAGAAATGGATGAAATGTGCCAATGCTCAATAAGTTTTGAGAGTTGATGGCTCTTGCTACAAATAAGCCTTTGAATGGAAGAGGAAACTGTGCATAAATTTGCCACTTTATTTCATTTCAAGTTTTTCTTTGTTACACAAAAGAAAAACGAACCAAATTTAAAAAAAATCATAAATTGAATGAAAAGAGAAATAAAGAATAAATTAAATAGTTTGCATTAAAAATCACAGTTATTTACATTCATTCTGGATAATTTTTGAGGGGGTTTTTTGCTTTTATTTTTGGCGATTTTGTGGGTTTTAGTTGTCCGCCTGCCCGACAGCCATAAAAGTCAAAAAACCGGTACGATTCGGCCCGAGCAACAGTGAAAATGTCAAAAAAAAACCAGAGTAACATATGAGAACTGCCAATCGCTATCCAAAGCTGGCCGTCGGAAATTTTGAACATATCCAAAGTTTTGAACGGCTAGCGCCGTCTGTCAACGTCTAGACACGTCTGTAAACCAGCTGAAAAACAAATAAAAAAGTCAAATAAATGTACGCCTTCATTTTTCAGATGGAATTGTTAAACGGTGCAGTGGGACAGTACCTTAAATGGCAGAAAATATCTGAAAATGAGTTTGAAGCTTTCGCATCTGTTCTCACCACCAGACTGAAATAATTATTCAACAAGTCAATGTTTGAAGCTCATTAGTCTTTTGGCTAGGTCAATCAGTACAAGTACATTTTGCACACCAATTATCAGGCCCTTGAGTTCAATGCCAGTGATGACATTCCAGCACAACATGGCATTCAGTGCTGCTCTAAGCGTGGTAACTTGTTAATCAAGCTAAAAGAGCTAAGATAAAAGGTAGATTAATGACAGGGAACACAGCTGAAGTACCAAAGTCTCTTTCCTTGTCCACCAGGTGGAACCGTAGTCACCTCTAAGTGAGCAATAAGGGAAATTTAGTGTGGATGGGTGCAGAATCGCTTTGTTAAAATTGCCAAAATATTGGTGTGTTTTAAGGAAGAAAAATCCTATCATTGGGTATGCGGGAAAATGCATACCTGAAAAAAAAGGTAAAATAATGTTATCAACTGTAATTAAATCCAACGAAACATTCCTTATTTGGCACTTTAAATCACTTTAAAATAGTCTCAACTATAAAACTAGCCCATAAAAGTGTCAACAATGAGATGCATTTGGGCTTGGTAGGTTGTTTTCCATCAGAGGTCAGGATTTATGGCATGGGTCAAATTTTGTGACCTTTTGACCTCTGGTGAACTAATTACAGTAACAATCTTTCGTGAATAATGTGAAAATATGGCACTCACAAAGACCAACATTTTGATGTATCAGATTTTGGAAAAAGCCAATTGGTCACAGAGAAATGACAATTTACATTTGCCCTAACCCATAATTTCGGTGGTCAAATCTGACACAAGGGCAAAACTTCAAGAGGAGATTATTGCCAGTTTTGCTGTTGTATAGTGTTCATTCTTCAGTTTCCATTGCCCCACTAGTTTTGCTGTACTGTATTATGAATGTCAGTTTTTAATGTCCCTCTGGCTTAGCTGTAGTATACTGTTCATTCTTTAGCTTTTAATGTCCCTCTGGCTTAGCTGTAGTATACTGTTCATTCTTTCCAGCTTTTAATGTCCCTCTGGCTTTTGCTGTAGTATGCTGCTCATTCTTCAGTCTTTAATGCCCCGCAGGTTTTGCGGTAGTATGCTGTTTATTCTTCAGTTTTTAATGCCCTGCCAGTTTTGCAATAGTATATTGCCCATGCTTCAGTTTTTAATGCAGCAGCTACTCAACTACTAACCTTGAGAGCCTCATAATGCAGATTCAACACACAATAAACCAAACGGTGATTTTGCATCCCGACGAACAGAATGCAAAACAAAAGATAGCACCGGAAAAAATACCTTAAGTGCCTTAAGTGAAAAATAAAGCAGATTCTGATGCTGTATCAGCTCTTCGGTGTCTCAAGTCTCTGTTATCATGATTTAGTTTTGTACATAACTTCAGGGTCTCCCTTGTTAAAGGGTTTGCATTGCAGCATAAAGCAACCAAAGCCAGCAGACAGCATATGCAGGGGAAAGATAAACCATAGAAATGTGAGTGGTTGGGCAAGATTCTCCATCACAGTTGATTAGATTCAGAGACAAAACAGGGCAACAAATATCACGTCATCTTACAGATATCATAATGGCTATGAATTTTTGCTCATCTAGACTCCACTATAAGATAATTGATGGAAAGCACATCTAATGACAAGCGTAAGATGTTGATATCTATTCGTTTGACTCTTTCGTGTCATTATATCAGTTGGCATTATCTCCCTCTACTTTTGGTTGGATATTTGCAAAATGACCCCAGGATTTCAGCAGGTTGTGACCGCTGACCATCTTCATTTAAAACAATATGACAGCAGCTGTCAAGATGAGCTGCGTTCACACCCTTTGCGTTCTTGTTTGAAGTGAAGCGTTTACTTGCAGTCCAGAAGTGGTGTAAATAATAAACGCTCCCTTATGTATGATTGTAAAGGCTCCTTATTCTTGCTTTGTCCTTTTTTATATTTATGACTTCAAGAATCTACAGAGCAGTGTACAATCAAACAAAATGCTCAGCATGTCTGTGTGCTGTGTGCCTGAAGTTTGTTTGATCGGGGTTCCATAAAATCCAAGCTAAGCAAGGGAAACATGAGAAAATCCCATAAGTACAATGATAATCAAATGTGTTTGAGTAAATGAAGCTAATCTTTGGAAATTAATATTTACAGAGTTTGCTTCCAAAATGAGATATTTATCATGGGAACAAAAAATATCTTGCCTGAAAATCTTCAAATTCATTCTTGCAAATCACCTTAAGGATCACAGTTGCTCCACAGAGAACTCAGAACTGCGCATCTACTTCAACCCCAAAGGGTTGCAACACATTGAAGTTGGAACAGTTTTTAAAATGCTCATAAAACCAGAAAGCAGTGATGTATAAATTTAGTTTGACTTGTATTTCATTGCAGATTGTATGAAGACAAGAAATTGGAATTATTTCATTATACATTGGTTTTAATTGTTTATTTTGCCACAGATGGACTTTTCTTGTCTCCCAGTGCTGTTTGCTGTGAAGATCTGCTGACAAGCAGCCAACAGAGAGAAAAGTCTAATGTTGTCAGCAAACAGAAGCATCTCATGAGCATCTACTCATGTACACCGCTTCCCCATTAAAATTGTTCATGTCACAGGACAGTGTGTAGGTGTGTTACAGTTTTTCTCAACTTGCCTCACGCTGTATAAAGACATACATATCCCTGAATCAAAACTGCAAATCATATTACGAGAAAGTTATATTGTATTTCAGCAATCTTTAATTTTTCAACACCAAATTACATGGGGAGTGATCTGATCTGATTTGATCGAGATTCAGTTGTTACTGTTTTATTACAATCCCAATTTTATGGCTCTTTTGGCTAAGCAATTCTCTGCCAATATTATATCAAGTCTCACAGCAATGGCCAGGAAAAACTCCAGCCAATAATCAATGTGGTCCAGCAGGCAAACATAATAAATCAATCGCAGAGGGATTAGAAACAGTCAAGATGAATTTCTGCAGGGACGCAAAACTAGTTTCTTGAAAACTATCTGCATACTGCATAATGACTGCAATTGTCATGTTCCTATTTGTAAGAAAATGAAATTGATTTAAAGAATCATTTTTGCACATTACTAATACATAGAATCATTTACTGGAAGGCATTTTGAGCTAAAACTGACATCTCAGGTTACAAACGGGAAGCCTTGTATGGGTTCAAAACATCAAATTGAACTATTACCTCCAGGTTTTATGATGTGTATGAGATCAATGGTTTGTTACTGAATAAGTTGAATGTTGACTACATGTGAGGCGACATGCACTCACTGCCTTAGAGAGCCTGCGTGTGTTACAGTGTAAAGCCATGACGCAGAGTAGAAACATTATCTTCATTTCACGTTTTGCAAATAAGACATTATAACTATAGTAATTACCATGATATTACAACCCCAATTCCAAAAAAGTTGGGATGTTGTGTAAAATGTAAATAGAAACAGAATGTAATGATTTGCAAATCTCATAAACTGACAATTTATTCACAATAGAACATAAACAATATATCAGATGTTGAAAGTGAGGCATTTTACCATTTCCTGAAAAATATTAGCTCATTTTGTATTTGATGGCGGTAACACATCTCAAAAAAGTTGGGATAGGGCCATGTTTACCATTATTTAGTATCCCCTCTTCTTTTAACAACAGTCTGTAAACGTTGTAAGCAATTAGAGACCAATTGCTGAAGCCTTGGGAGAGGAATGTTGTCCCACTCTTGTAAGATGTAGGATTCTAGCTGCTCAACAGTCCTGGGTCTTCTTTGCCGGATTTTTCGTTTTATGTTGCACCAAATGTTTTCTATTTGTGAATGGTCTGGACTGCAGGACGGCCAGTTCAGCGCTCAGACTCTTCTACTGCGAAGCCATGCTGTTGTGATGGATGCAGTATATGGTTTGGCATTGTTTTGCTGAAATATGCAAGGCCTTCCTTGTAAAAGACATAGTCTGGATGGGAGCACATGTTGTTGTAAAACCTCTATAAACTTTTCAGCATTAATAATGGCTTTCTAGATGAGTAAGCTCCCCACGCCATAGGCACTAATGAAACACGATACCATCAGAGATGGAGGCTTTTGAACTGCGTGCTGATAACAAGCTGGATGGTCCCTCTCCTCTTTAGACTGCACGACACGGAGTCTGTGGTTTCCTGAAAGAACTTCAAATTATAACTCATCTGACTACAGAACAGTTTTTCATTCTGCCTCAGTACATTTTAAATGAACTCTGGCCCAGAGAAGACGGCCGCGTTTCTGGATTGCGTTCACATATGGCTTCTTCTTTGCATGATATAGCTTTAGCTTGCATTTGTAGATTGCACAGCGAACTGCGTTCACAGACAATGATTCTTGGAAGTGTTCCTGAGCCCATGCAGTGTATTCCAGTGCAGAATCATGCCTGTTTTTAATGCAGTCCCGCCTTAGAGCCCGAAGATCACGAGCATCCAATATTGACCTTCGGACTTGTCCCTTGCGCACAGAGATTTCTCCAGATTCTCTGAATCTTTTGATGATATTATGTACTGTAGATTCAAAGTTTTCACAATTTTATATTGAGGAACATTTTTCTGAAATTGTACCACACTTTTTTAAGATACACTTTATTGAACCCAGTGGGGTAATTTGTCCTCTGCGTTTAATCCATCCAGTAGTTAGGAGCAGAGGGCAGCCACAGAGCAGCACCCAGGGACCAACTCCAGTTCTAAAGCCAGTTCCTTGGTCAGGGGTACCGGTAGGAGTGTCCCTATACTAATGCAGTTTTTTGCAGATTGGTGAAACTCTGTCCATCTTTACTTCTGAGAGACTCTGCCTCTCTAAAATGCTCTTTTTAAACCCAGTCATGTTACAGACCTGTTGCCAATTAACCTAATTAGTTGCAAAATGCTCCTCCAGCTGTTTTTTATTAGTACCACTTTTCCAGCCTTTTGTTGCCCCTCTCCCAACGTTTGTTAGATGTGTTGCTGCCATAAAATTCAAAATGAGCTAATGTGTTTCATGAAGTGTGACCCTCCAGCACCAAACCAGTCACATGGGACAATTTTTCAAATATGAGTTTTTGGGCTCATATTAAATGCCCTTTCAGATGAGCCCAAAAACTCATATTAGAAAAATTGACCCATGTGACTGGTTTGGTGCTGGAGGGTCACAAATGATAAAATGTCTCACTTTAAACTTCTGATATGTTGTCTATGTTCTATTGTGAATATAATGTGGGTTTATGAGATTTGCAAATCATTGCATTTTGTTTTTATTTACAATTTACACAGCATCCCAACTTTTTTGGAATTGAGGTTGTATAATCACCTTCTAGGGCAGAATAGTGAAAACAATCTCTCACATTTTAAAGCCAATGTGCCAATATAATGATGGCAAAATCTATTTTTTCTCGTTGGCCTTTTACTCCCACATTGTTTTGACTTACAAGATGCACAGAGTTACAAGGACACCACACAGAACAAACAGCACATGCTGCTCTAAAGTTGTGCTCCCAGGGGTTTGTGGCTATTTCAAGCCATGCCTCACATACAGCTTATTGCAGAGCTGTGCAGGTAGGATCCATATCGTAAACATCATATTCAATTAGCTGACACTTTCACCCAAAAAAGTAACATGCAGCTGATTGCGCTAAGCAGGGCCAAGGGCCCCTCAGGATCAATGTGGGGTTAAGGGCCTTGCAGAAGAGCCCAACATCTGACTTTGGCAACAATGAGACTTTAACCAGCAACTTCCAATGTCCCATTTGATTAGCCACTAGGCTATATGCTCCCCGCAGAAAAACAGTGAGCCTCCTTTGCATTAGACATTTTTTTTTTCCATTTAGCACATTATAGAGCCATTAAAAATGCCATTGATTCCACAAATTTAATCAAATTTGTTTGAGGTGTATTTCATTACGCCTGAATGTTAAGCTAATAATCAATTTTTTTTTGCTTCATATCTGCAATTTGTTTATTTGCTATGACATAAAAAAGCTGGATAAATATCCTCTCAGTGTGGCGATTCCATAATTTTGCCAGGGTTTGTAAATGTAGCATGCGCTGCCAATTGCGGATACGCCAGGTTAGCATTTTGATGTGCCGACTCCCATTGATGCGACTTTGTTAGGCAGGTAGTGATTAAAATGGGGCCATAATGACAGCTCAATTGTTGGCCTGAAGAGCGTAATCATTGAATTGCTGTCTTCATTTTACCATCTGTTTTTTTTCCGCAACATCAATTTGTTGATTAGTGATGTAGAAAAAAACTTAGAACTGCTTTGCCTTTCACCTAAGTCTGGTGAATAATAAGAGAACTTCCAATTAAAAGTTTTAAGAAAAACTCTCTATTGAAATTCAGCAACTTTTTCACAGGTTTTTGAACTTCAACTTGATTGAGAGGGATGGGAGGATAATAGATTTTCTGTCAAGTCAAATTTTCTGCGATATTGCCCAAAACGAGCACTGACCAGGAAGAAAAAAAGCACGAGGAAGAAGAAAATGCAGCTCTTCGATTGGCCAGGACCAAACACAGAAAACCATCCCCTTCAGCCAGTTTGTTCACAACAAAAACAAACAATGGAGCAACACCAAATTTATGCAGTCTTGGGGTTTGTGTTTTTACTTTGGTGTTCAAACCTAATTGTTTTGTCCCAAGAAGCTGCCCAATATGAGCAGCAGGCGAGGCAGCGAGCTATCTTTGGTTCACTTCCTCTCTTTGGTTCACTGGATAGTCCGTTTGCGTTTCCCACTGTAAGCGAACGGCACCAGGGTTCACTAGCTAGCGAAGCGAGACCCAAGTTTTCAGGTGGACCAGACTTCGCTTCTTTGGTACGCACCAGAGTTCAGATTAACTTTCACTCCTGCCCAAACGAAGCGGACTATCCAAGGAAACGAACTCTGGTCCATTAAATGCGGACCAAACATCTCTGGTGTGAAAGCCCCCTTAGTTTTCTAATTATATCCCCGAAATACGAGTTTCGGGGATATCATGGTTTCGCCCCACCTGCCGCCGCCGCGTCCGCCGCATCCGCAGATTTTAGCCGTTAGCGCGATAACTCACAAAATACTTTACATTGGCTTCTCATTTTTAGCATATGGGTAGATATGGTAGAGAGGATGAACTGATTAGATTTTTGGCAAGTATACACTCCTAGTTTTGCCACCAGGTGGCGCTATATTTTGAAAAAAATCAGTTTTTTAACCATATCTCTGGAACAATTACTTACACGGACCTCAAATTTGCCTCATATTGTAGGTCTAGTAAAGGGGAATCTAATAAAGGGGGCTTCGAGGACTGGGGAATTTCGGGGATATACCCCTTGCTGTCGGCTGCCGACAGCGTAGGCCTAGTTAGGAAAAGTAAACAAACCGGTTTGGGGTTGTCATGCATTTTAAGGCAAGGTTACTGAAGGGCCTTATAGATCCGATGCCACGTCACTGAAAATCCTGGATGGCAGAAGTTAAAATCATTTTCCTGTCTGTGGACAAACAGTACCTATTTTCCTCATATAGTCAGATCTTTCAGGAACTTATGCATTCTAACACCAAGTGTGAATGGCATAGTTTCCCAACTTTGTTGGCTAGGGGCAGCAGCAACAAAATATTGCCCTCGTTGTCACTCATTTTGAGTACTATCTGCATTACTGATTGATCCTCTGGCACCAAAATTATGTCAATGAGTGCTGTCACATCGTACTTTGGCCATGCAATTCGACTACAAAATAAATTGGAATCGAGGTTCCTTATAAATACTATACGTAATACAGATTCTGGGCTATAGCTGCAGTAACAATGTATTACAAATAGAAAACAACTCAGGAAACGAGGTCCTGGGCATTAAGTGCTGAATAAAACAACAAACAGCACTCAGAGTTTAAATACAGGTGTAAAACCCCACAGCAATACCAACGAAGGAAATTGCCGAAGGCGAAGGCTCAGCGTGATCTTTTGGCTGGTGCGTGAACTTTTTGCTGGTGCGAATCGTGATGAAAATGAATCAATTTTCTCTGTTCGTAGAACAGGGCACAAAAGCACAACGGTTACAATTGATCTGACTCCATAAGAAATTTGATGTGCTCTCGATCAATATCTGACTCCAATTAGAATTAGATTTTAAAATTTAGTGAAACATCCGTGGATCTCGGGGTGATTGCACCTTGGACTCTTAAGTGAATACCTGCGTAACTCGATATGTGCCCCCGGGTTTTCGCATTATTGCCGAATCTTAGGTTCGTTGGTAATACCAGGGGATGGGAGGAATCACCGCAGCAATGGCATCTTTTGGCTGAGAGACTTTGAACCCAGATCTATGCAGACACCCATGGGTTCCTTAAGGGAATTTGCGAAAACCGACTTTTCGTCCATGGGCTCCCTTACGGCTAAATTCCCAGAACCGGCGCTAACATAGACCCTTTAAATGAGTAGAACGTGAATGTCTCTCCAACTAAATAAAACCAATTCCCACACGGGACCGCTGGCCAGTCGGTCCTCGGTTGGGATTAAACCCCTAAGTATCCGTCGTAACGTAGCTAGAAAGAATGTAAAAGGATTAGAGTCACGGAGACCATGCAAGTTTAAAGGAATAACAATAATTTATTCACCAGGTAGGCAAGAACTTAAATTAAGAAACCAAATACACGTTATCACAAATTTAGACAAAGACAAAGGTCATACCTGGTGACACACATACAGAGCACATACGGGAAAGACTGAATACAGTCTTTCAGATGAATGTGCTACACACCCACTAACGTGCGCAGGGGTAAGATCGGTTACAATCTCCCCGGACTATATGGGCTACACACGGCATAGAGACGCACGTGTGGGAAGTCGTCTGCGATCTTCCATAACTATAGGCTACACACGGCATAGAGATGCACGTACGGGAAGTCGTCTGCGATCTTCCCAGAACGGATCGTCTCTCTTTGCTTTAAAGCAATAGATGACAAATTTTGTACCTCAACAAAAATGCCTTATAATTATTTTAATGTTATATTGACTTAAAATATTGCAAATGATCACTCTACCATTTCTACAATGTCAGCAGTTCTTTTACTATGAGTGCCTGAAGTGGCTGTGGTCCGTCCCGGACCACTAGGCCAAATGCGCATGCGGCGCACAGCACATAAACAAGGAAGTTTAGCTTAAGCATCAGATGCGCTTCGGGGATCATGGCGGAGCCAATGAAACCGAAGCGGACGCGTTCTGAAGAGGCCAAGAAACAAAAAAGAGAATCCGATCGAGCAAAAGATAAAACTAGAGTGAACATCGGAAAGGGTTTTTTGTTGCTGGTGAGAGGTTCGGGATCGATTGGGACTGAAGACAGACGCAGAGCTTTGCTTCTTCCTTCTTGATTTGTAAGTACAAGGCTAACTTTACTAGCCGGTGTTACATCAGAGCCGACCGTCAGAATTGGCCTGGTTGAAACGGCGTTTTGGTTGGGTTTAGGCAAGAAATTCGACTTGGCTGGGTTTTGGCCAGAAACTTGACTTGAGGTTTAGGTGGTGGAATATTCTGACGGTCACATTTGATGATGCAACACAAGCCTGCTGTGGCGACATAGGGCTTTGCTAACCAAACCAAGGAGGTGTGTTATCTTGGCATGCTAACATTGTGTGAAAACTTTGACACGCTGCCAAAGAAGCGACAACATTATCAGAGTATAGCAGGAGGATCTCTGCTAAAAGTTTGTGTTAGATCGTCCTAGAAATGGAGGACCGTAGCCAACTCCCGAGCCTGCTGTATTAAGCATTGGTGAATCTGACCGTGATAGGTATGTTTTACAGGAATAGCTTTTGCAAATTAATCTTACAGGATATTGTGAATTGTGAATATGACCTTATTGTTATTTATTGTTTGAAACAGGGACAAAGCATTTCACATTGAGGGTGCTCAACCAATGGCCACAGGAACAGAGGAGGTTAGTGTATTAGAAACCAGGTGAGTTTGTCTAATGTTAGTGACTGTGATACACTTTTTAGTGGGATCTATACATTTTACTAATTTCTCTTTTATGTTTTATACCCTGGTTGCAGCATGCACTCCTTGTGTATTGCTGATGAAGATCAGCAGGACCCTCTGGATGAGGAGGTTATCAATGATTGGAGAAATAGCACGTAAGTTTTGTGTGTGTGTGTGTGTGTGTGTGTGTGTGTGTGTGTGTTGACATTTTCTTCTATTGACATTCAAGTCTGGTTATCGGTTATATATGCTGTCTTTTGATATCCAAATCTATGGTTATTGTGTTTGCGTACAGTATTGAATTTGATGAACACTGGGAGCCCTCTGGTCAAGAAGAAGCTCTGCACAGCTCAGATGAGGAATATGTTCCCCCTCCTACTCTACAGTATGTTTCACTTAGTCACATTTCAAGTTGGAACAAAACCGCACGTTTGGTGAAGCACAAACAGAAAAATATAAAAGAAAAAACATGCAGGTGGGCAAACACAGGCACGTGCACGCACACACACACACACACGCACACACTTCAGAGTGGGGAAAAAAACACTGCATGGAGTGTCGTCAACAGCTGCTGCTATGTTAACCAACCAGCTGATAAACACTTGTAGCAGTCAAAAGAGTGAGTCAAACCAAGCAAAAGCTTATCAGAAATTTCCAAAATCTGGCCTCAAGTAATCCATATAATGCATTGCCAGGTATTCATACTGCCAGGTATGTAGAATAAGAAAAATATAATCCATGGTCACTCAGCGTTGTGGTATCCCCTTTCTACATTGGCACATTGCTTTTACTTTTTGGGGGAGTTTGGGTGTGGTTGTTGCAGCATTTTTTGGAAGGAGAGATTGGCGTAGGTTATTGACCCATCCCTAATAACAAATGTGTCGTAAAATTGGGGCAAGATTAATAAAAAAACAAATTTTGTAATAATATGTATTGGGTTTTGGAATGTTACTAAATATACATACATTATTTTGCTTTTTTGCACAGTGCTGGTGGTGCCTTGTCCAAAACACCCCAAATCGACCATTTCAAGGAAGTACACTTGGATGAACTCGTGATTGATCTGGAATTACGTGAAGAATCAGATAAGGACATGGTCATGCCTGAGCAACCAAGAATTCTTAGTGGGGATGACCAATAAAATTTTTGGAAATTTTCTAACCACTGTTACACCATAAGGTATTTACTGTAAGTGAACTACAGATTATAAATGAAAACATGCAAACTCTACACTCAACTGAGGTTATCTTAGCTGTGGCCAAAACCCATAACGGGACTACATAATATCATGCAATTTCATGCAGCGCGTCCTATATTGTGAGCATGATTTATATGACTGTTGACGTCAGCTCATATTGGGTCCTCTCGTTACTTTTTCAGTATCTTCAACTGCATAGACTGGGCGAGCCACAGACTATATGAGCTCACACCTAAAACCAACCACTTTCTCTGTGGTGAAATTGTGTGTTTTAGTGAGTCCCGTTGTAGCGCTGCTGTCAAAAATATTAGGCTAGCAGTAATGTTACCGCAAGGCATTTTAGCTAAAATAATGCATTGTCGTTCTTGATATTTAGTTACTCTTCATCTTACGTGACAAAATGAATACAACTGCATGTAATAAGTAATATTCCTGAAAAGTCATGCAAAATCACTTTACCTTGTCGGATGACATCGTTGTTGTGTGCAAAGATGTGCACGGATCTGAGAAGTAGTGGAGGATGAGCATCAAGTGTCTGAGGGGTATTTACGACAGTGCAATTACACCGGGGAACTGTAGGGGCGCTGTTTAGTCAAAAGAAACTGACGTGTATTGCTTTAAGCCAAGTCACGACTTTTATCCAGGCGGCATGACCATAAGTTACCTGGAAGGGGGGTCGAATCTGGATTTTGGGCTTCCACCGTTTGGAGGATGTAATAAAACATTTTAGCAGCAATTTGATCCTTCGAACCTCCCATTCCAGGGCGCAGTTCTAGGCTAGATCCCTTTCCACAGAGATCTTCGCCCAGGCTCCACCAGGTTGAGAAATCTGCCTTCTGCTTCCCGGTGTCTTCTTTTCAAAGCCCACCGATCACAGAAGCACCACTCGCCTGCTAACGCATTGCTTTTGGCTTATGGTGGCCTGACTGTACCGAGCGCGGCAGCCAACATTGTGGTCTTACTGCCATATGCGACCCGACCGGCCGATGACCCAGTCGGTAGCGATCCCCGAATCCCGTAGTGGTTACCAGCCACCCAGGTGGGAACCGACGGTCTGATCCCTACCCCACTTTGCTATGGGAATAGAAACTTTGACCATTTTCACCAGCCTTGCCTGTTCACAGAGGTTGTACCTTGCGTCCCTCTGCTTAGTGGGCTGTCACCCACGTACCACGTGATGCCCACACACTTACATGCGACAACACGCTGACTAGACGGTACGACAGCAGTATGTCAATTCATACTTCACTGGACACGGGGGCCTTCAGTTTACTCCCCTGCACTACATTCCATCTTTAACATGCCCTTGGAACTTTGCAGTCCCGCCGCCGCCTGTTTACCCCTAGGTTCAGGGGGCTTAATCCCCTCCCTAAGGGCAAGGAAAACGAGATGATTACCAGAGAGGATATTTTACTTTGATAGTTTTGTATGGAGTTTCTGAAATTGAATAAACCACAATTGTATTTGGAATGAAATATGTTCCATTCAACTCCTTGAATTATTCTGAACAGAAACATACCAAACATGCCAAGAGAATGTATTAATATGATGTTGTCATGAAAAGCTCTTTTGCTGAATTTCTTTACATGAAAATCAGGTTCTATGTGCATAAGTCAGTTCACAGTAGCATAATGAATATATGAGAAGGTTTTGACATTTCCAGAGTTTTAGAATATTTAAACAGATGAGTTAAGGTCCAGTTTCATGAGAGACATGGCCAGGGCAGAAAAAGATTGTTCACAGGGGAAGAACTGCGATAGTCACCCCCCTCGCATTGCCAGAGACCTGCTTATTGTTCCCTGCCGTCATCAAGCCCCCAGTCCCTCACAGACACACAGCCATAAACACATTCTGCTTCCCTGTACTCCAGCTGCGCAAACATTCTGGGGAGTCAACGGCCCACTCATCCAGAGAAAGTCCGAACAACTTGTCATATTGCAGGACTCCTGAGTTCTTTGAAGTGCAGGATGAGACTCAGTTCCTGGGCTCCCCCAATTTGCCAGCCTTTTACTGCATCTCAGCTTGATCCCCCGTCTTACACAGGCGAAACACTGAGAACTACAGTGCTTACCAAATTTATTAGACCGCCTGTCATAAAAAACAAGAAAACACAAATATTTAAGAAATTTGTCAAAAACTTGTTTAAAAATGAAAATTATTTTGTTATTTCTTAGGCAAATAACGAACTGAAATCACTAAATAGTCCTTATTCACATATAAAAACCAAAAAAAAAACAACTATATTTTGTATCTGCTGAAGGGCAGAAACTGTAGATGCAGGCATCCAAATTAGTTGTAATTGTAATCGCTCCTACATGAAATAACCACATTTTGAATGATTATGAGGTGGTGGTGCCCTAGATCAAGGGCGTAGGCTTAATGCGAGAATTGGTAGGGACACGTATATGATGGGAGCAGGCATAGCGCGTGAGCTGGAAAATTTTTGTAAATCTGAGTGCAGATACTGCCTTTACTGTATACAGAGATTATAAGAATGAGTGTTTCTCTGTTTTTTTTAATTAGGCTATGCTAGGTGCCTCCAAAATTTTCATACAAAGATGCCACATACATAAACTTGCCACAACCTTAACTGACAGCTGCAAACCATCTCAGCGCACTCATGAAACCCGCTCAGATCTGATAACCTGGACATTGACACCAAGTGAGTGGATATATAACTATGCTAGCAAGCCAGCTCGCAGTCCTCTCTATTTAGCATCTTAATATGCAGTAACGCAATTGCAGCTTCGATAAACACCTCAAAATGGACCACCGACTATGAATTGGACAAGCCGCAAACCGAGCGTTAATCGGACTGGATCATGTTAGATTTACGATCTCGTGTTTCTTTCATTTCCCCCACTGAGCCAAAGTTGGTTGGGACATTATGACTTTCAATGGTTATATTTGCTGAACATCATGAGACTAACTTTAATGCTTTCCCTGTAATACCACAAAACAAGTCATAATTATGACCTCACCTGAAGCCCCGATACACCTGTATCCCCAACCTTGCTCTGTTTCTCTAGCTTGCTGCTATGGTTCCTGCATATAAAATAATTCATTAATAATGGCACCTTCGCGGGATTTCTCCACTGAAATTCACTTCATAATTTGACATATCCACCTGGCTTATACTGGCTACTACTGCTTGCAACCCGATTACAAACCAACGTGACAGAAACCAGGTTTAGTTCGCTAGTTGAAACTAGCGAACATGTTTAATTAACATTCATTGACATTATTTTCCCAGTAAAAACTAATTTAAGGTAGCTAGCAAGTTTTGACTTTAAGTAACTATCTGTTTCTGACTAGTTAGATCACTTATACAACCAACCTTATACTTGGCATTCAGTTTGGCGAAATATTAGCAGCATGACTTAACATGGAGCGACTTTCTTTCCCTCATTCTCTCAGACAATGAAATTTCCACAAAACTGATACGTACCTAAGGTAATATCAATGTATGTCATGAGTTGGGCCATGGGAAAAGTGCTATAATGACACGATTAATAAAATCTTGAACAAACGCCAGATTACGGTTCTCTTCTACGGGTAAGCCATTGCAAACACATGTAATCAAAGCTGGTGATCCAGTTGCGCGTTTCAAGCCCCGCTTTGGACAAAAATGAATATTCATGACCTGAATAGCGTGGTCAGTTTACTCTTGACTTTTAGCCTCCAGATAGCCCCGCCCTTTCAACCAATCAAATGCTAGAATGCATAAATAGTTTGTCTCGGAGACGTAGCCTCCACAATTGGGTCTTATATGGCTCGTCTGGAAAGATGATAAGAACGAGTTTGCTGAAATATTGGTAGGGACAGTCTGGCTTCCCAAAATATTGGTAGGGACATGTCCCAAGCTTCCATATACTAAACCTACGCCCTTGCCCTAGAGCTATTTGAAAGATATGAGTTCTTAAGAATGAAATGGAGGAACAGATGTTGTTTGAATCATTTCTCCCAAAAAACACATCATCTACTACTTGCCTGGCCTATGTGGTAACAGAAGTTACCAGGGAATATTTCATAATATATACTGATAAAGAAAAATTTGTCTAACCTCAAAGCAAGAACATAAAGCCATACACACTTGATCATATTACTCCTGTCCTTGCATCTCTGCACTGGCTTCCTGTTAATTGTAGGATCCAGTTTAAAGTTTTATTATTTGTTTTTAAATGTTTAAATGGCTTAGCGCCATCTTATTTATCAGGGCTTTTAAAGCCTCACACTACTGGCAGGGCTCTTAGGTCATCAAACCAGCTGCTTCTGACAGTACCTCGGTCTAGGCTCTGTACTCGAGGAGATAGAGCCTTTTCAGTGGTGGCCCCTAAGCTGTGGAACAGCCTACCCTATCAGGTTAGAGCTGCACAGTCACTTGAGCACTTTAAAACACTGCTGAAAACTCATCTCTTCTCATTGGCGTTCAGTAATGAGAACCAAGCCAAGTAACCTTGGCGTTTTATTTTCTTTGTTTTATTCTTTTACTTTTTACTTCATTTTATTCTTTTACCATAATCTTATTGTTCCTTTTTACTGTTTTTATTTATTTATTTTATTTATTGTATAGGTCTATGGTGATTATCTTTTATCTTAATTCATGTACAGCACTTTGGTCAACTGAGGTTGTTTTAAATGTGCTATATAAATAAACTTTGATTGATTGATTGATTGATTGATTGACTTGAAAGGGCAAACAGTAGTGCTGCTCAGGGAACAACAAAATGCACACAAATTCCTGTGTTGTCAATCAACTATTAGAATGGATTATAGGGAGTTCCCCATAATGTAGGTTAATGAACAGGGCCACTCCTAATGCTCGTCCTTACGCCTATATATACCTCCTACATTCCCACAATCCCCACTCGTCTCGTTTCTATGTCGTTCACTGGCTAACCCAACAGCCAGCGCACAGCGAGAGTTCGCTAAACCGAAGCACAAAATCCGAAATCCTATCGAGTTCCTCGGGCGCAGAATAATTCTAAGGCTTCGATGCTCCAGAGGAATCTTCTCAATCCGTTCCCGCTACTCTGATTCTCCCCCGCACACCCACCTGCGCTCCCCCATCTTCATACCTCCACCACAAAGCATCACCCGCTCGCCCAAACCAGGGTGCCCATATACCGGACCACGCTCCCGCGCGATGACGACCGAAGCCGTTTCCCTGTTTCGGGCTCCGCGCCACAGAAATTCCAGCTACGCTCCTTGTTAACCGTGGCACCCAGAAACGAGAGCCCGAGGCTCCCCAGCAAGGCTTACCACGGCTCGCACTCCAAGCTCATCCAAGGCTCCACGTCGGACCGTCGCCAGACTCCATCGGGCACTCAAGTAAAAGAAAATCCCCTTCCACCGCTCTGACAACAAGGCCAGACTACTAAAAAATTATACACCGACTCTTTCAGCAATGTAACTGATCCTCCCCATGTGCAGACCAGACGTGTACAGACTACACAGCACTTCTGGGTTCCGCGCTCAACATCCCCAGCACCAACGTCATCACGCTCTGCGACGTCCTGCCCGCTCCAGATTCGGCGGAAGTCACTCCTTCCGCAAACCAGCCAGTTCCCCCCGTGCCTGCTCCCGCTGTTTACGACCTCTTCCGTCTCTTTTTGTCCCCTATTTTTTCCCTGTGTTCGCAGGCTGCGTGCACATGCATCCCGTTCCCCCCCCCTCCCTCACGTTCGCGGGATGAAACCCGGCTTCTACGCTCCTGCTGCCCACAACCGAATTCTCCAAGGAGCAGTTCCGGTGTTAACCCACCTACACCTGAAGAAGCACCCGCTGTTGCCTCATCCGCTCGTCTCTTCCCTCCCGCATTATCTTTCCCTGCTCCGTTTCCAGTGTCACTAATTCTGTGCTTCCTCCTACAGGTCCGCCCCTCTCATCAACTACTTCGGCTCCTCACAGTTTTCCCCTCACCACAGTTTCAGCGCACACTAGCCACCGCCTTACCTCCCATACGCCCCTTGTAGCCAATTTCAAACCCTTCGCCCTCATTCACCACACTTACACAACAGATTTTATCGGGTATGCACGTCGACCTGGCCCAGCTGATTCAACCATCCTATTTCCGCATTCATATTTTATTCGTGAGAAGAAAAAAAATAAAAAATCCAAACCGTCATTGTCCTCACACAGCTCAAACACCTGACCCCCGCATGCTGCTGAAAGTATACGCAAACCAAGTTTGCCACTCCCCATTCAACCGACACTATCCACCAGTCCTTGCCTCAACGGAGGCAAGAACTGGACGATTACCTTACACAAGTTTTCGGTCTCGCGTTTGCTTTGGCAGTGTGAGAATTTACCATACCACGTAAATTTTGCCCCAGTTTCCGCATTCATATTTTCGTAGTACATTTAAAAAAAGCCGTCATCGACCCTGCATTGCTCTCAAAGCCCGCTCGTTCCGGGGAGCCCACACGAACTGAGTTCGGATTTCGCCATCCCACTCTACCGAGACACAATCCCCCCGTCCTTTCCTCATCGGAGGCAAGAACTGGATGATTACTTTACACTTGTTCTCGATCTCGCTTTATGCTTCGGCTGTACGGTAAGCAATTGCCTGTTGGCTACGTCGATATAATTGATGTGACTCCTCAAGGATGACAATCTGCAAATCCGAAACTCTCGCTGACTTTGCAGCAATTATATTCGCCATCACTCAGCTATGCATTGTACCTACCAATGCCATCTAGCTGCCACTTCATTCAGACTGGAGAATGGATTCTCATGGCTTATTGCTCTATGAGCCTCGCAAACTTATTTACGTGAATCTGCCTTGTTTTCACGAACTACATGAGCACAGAAGTTATAGACTTATTGATATTTTTCGTAGTCATCGATGTGCGGAAGAAAATGCCGTAATTTCATAGCGCAATGTATAACAAGGATTTCAATAAATAAATAAATAAAAAATGTGACTTTCGTTGGTTCTACCAATTAGTACGAGCAAGTCTTGCTATATACGAACGTTGTGTTCTTCGCAAATTAAATGCCACACATTTATGGTGCTGTTGAATGATTGCAATGTTTATTCCAAAATTGTAAAATTATTACAAATGCCAATGTTCTTTGCCTTGCCAGCAAACATTCACGGATACTACGCGTATCCACCTCACGGCCACTCACAAACATTCACGGATACTGCGGGTGTATCCACCTTACAGCCACTAGCAGTGGTGCAGCTCGCTAGCGCTTCGGTTATTGGTGCTCTTTGCCTCACCAGCAAACATTAACGGATACTACGCGCATCCACCTCACGGCCACCCGCAGAGTCAAGGTTCACGCTCTCAGCCGACTTTCAGTCCTGCAATTCATCATTCCGCCTCGCCTGCACACTGCTTATCTGCCGTCTTCACGCTCAAGCACATCGCTGAAACCCACGCTCCATGCAATCCGACTGGCCGCTTGCCCAACAGCGGTTTACCCTTTACTGACTGTCCTCCATCTCACCACTCTCATACGCCTCGCCGGTTGCAGCGCCTGGTTGGCTAAAGCCGATATCGCAAAAGCTTAGGACTGTCCCACTCGACCCACGCTTTTTTTGGGGGTTCCTTTGGCGTTACCGGGAAGGAGCGCAATTACTTTGCTGTTCGCCTCACCGCATCCTATCATCGCTTCCTCCCTCATTCGGGGTCACAAACGGGCCGCCAAACCTATAACCGTACATTATGACAACCGACCACAGTAGATACCGTAAACAAAGGCCGTTCCCGCTCCCTGTCGTTCATGCCATTTCTAAGGAAACTAACCTAATTTCCGCAAAACACCAGTCCATGCTCAAAGCCGCACATATTCCTAACCGTAAAATGCCATCGCTGACACCCCTCCTCATTTTTATTGGCAGAGAATCAGACGCTTAGCACCGCACTTGGACATTCACCCCACTCTGGTTCCTCCGTTTTCCGCGACCGTCGACCCCTGACACCACAACCCGAGCCATTTGCCGCTTTATCTCGAGATACCATTCTAAACGGGTTCGCTCCACGCTTACTTTCCCCGTACCTCGCAGGACGGAAGCAATTCAAGAAATTCCATTCAGCCCTCCAACTGCCATTCCCGGCACTCAACTTTGTTTCCCTTACGAGCTTCATTTCGTACATTCACTCCATACACCAAGTTCAACCAGCCCCAATACAAGTGTTCCTAAGCGGCATCAACTTCTTCGTCAAATGGCCACTGGTTTTCCGTGCTCGTCTATTTCCCACTCTCACTTGTAAACACTGCTGAAAGGTTTACGTAAACAAGAACCTCCCGCTCCGACTAAACATTTACCCTTAACAGCAGACCTCCTCTCTCACTGCATCCAGACGCTGCATTCAGGGTACCATTCTCCTTCCACGGATTCCACTCCAGAAGCAGTGTTTCTATTGCCTCATGTTCAAGATAAAGAGTAGTAAACAGATCAGTTTGGCATTTCTCAGCCCATATTCCTATTTCGCCTAGACTCTGCCCTCAGTCCGTTTGAGCCAAAATCAAACTACATCACCTCGAGATACAATAACCATGCTTCTCCCCCAGACCCGTTATTCACGATTGAAACCGGGGCCGTAGCCACTCGCCACTGGTTCCTCTACCATTTCTGTCAAGTTTTAATTAGATCCAACATTCCACCCAAATACTCCTCTGGGCACTCTTTCCGCATCGGCACCGCCACCACAGCATCCAAGCGAGGAGTGCTGGACCACCGGATTAAAATCCTCGGCCACTGGACATCGAACTCGTATGCAAGCCATATTTGCAATAATGTTGACGATGTACGTAGAGCCCATCTCTCGTCGATACATTTACACTTTTTGGGGCTTGGGAGCCGCACGGACTCCGACAAGAGATGCGAGCCCCACCCTGAGTCTCGCCACCCGGGGGGCGCCCAACGTCTGCACAATCACAGACCAAGTCCAACACCACACCCGCCCCAATCTCCTATCCGTCCAATCTCCTATCCGCAATCCCACCCAATACTCTCCTCTACTTTGGGAGTGGTCCAGAATTCATTAAAGGGAGTTCCCGATAATGTAGGTTAATGAACAAGGCCACCCCAATGTGCCTTCCTATTCGTCCTGAGACCTATATATACCTCCTACATTCCCACAATCCCCACTCGTCTCATTTCTACGTCCCTCCCACCCTTCCCCTCTCCAAGAAGGAAGCAAGAAACAGCCACCACCTGGGACCCTGGGGGGCTTGGGAGCCACACGGACTCCGACAAGAGATGCAAGCCCCACCTTGAGTCTCGCCACCTGGGGGGCGCCCAACGTCCGCACAATCAGAGACCAATCCAACACCACACCCGCCCCAATCTCCTATCCGCCTGATCTCCTATCCCCAATCCCACCCAGTACTCTCCTCTGCTTTGGGAGTGGTCCAGAATTCATTAATTGATATTATATACACAATGTTACTGTGGCCAATGCGTAGAGATGTCCCTTTCAAAGTTCAGCATTATTTATTTTTTATCCCCTTATTCATGAGCCATCAAAAAATAAATCATGAATTTGAAACCAGAGCCATGTCTGAAAACTCACTGCACATCTAGTCCTGTTAAATCTGTCTCACAGCTCTGGTAAAAGTAATAGCTATTTTATCCAGTCCGAGACGATGGGCCCTATTTTAACGATGTAAGCGCTCGGTCTGAAACGTGTGGCGCAAGTGCATTTATGGCGTGTTCAAATCCATTTCTGCTAGTTGAACGGCGGGATATCTGGGCGCATAGTAAGGCGCTCGGTGCAAAGGGGTTGGATTTAATCTCTTAATTAATCAAAGGCGTGTTTTGGGCGAAACATGGAATAAACCAATGAGAGTGTCATCTCACATTCCCTTTGAAAGCCTGAGGAACTTGTACTGTGGCAGATAGCCATTATCAGGGCAGACTTTACTGCCCCAGGGCCGCAGTTGAACTTTATATTGCATTACAACTTTTGCATAAAACAAGCAAACAAAAAAAAAGGTTTAACTTCAGGGTCACTGGTAAAAATAAATCAATAAGTAAATAAATACTCGCTGGCGGGTAATGACTAACAGAAATTAAAATGAGTGAGAAAAATAGTGGCAAAGAAACAAGACTAGGGTTTTCTTACATCACGTACCGTAAGTCCTTGAATATTAGCCTATCCAACAGGAGTGACAAGAACTTGTTTCCACATAAATAATAAATCAGTTTCCAAATGAAATGAGGGATTTTGCATTTGATTCTGGAAACGGGACCGCAGGCATCGTATTAATGGATCAGGTTGGATTCAATTTTTTTTTTTAACATAATTGCAGATAACGGTTCTACCGGTGCAGGGCTTATCTAAACTTCTGATGCGCATTTTCAGCACTTCAAACATTCGTTCAGTTACAGTTTGTGTTTCGTGTGACAGACCAAAAATCCGTGCAATATTCAGAATTATATGCGATTTGATTGATATTTTGACCAACCATTGTCGCCGAACAGCCACCCTTCTTGGGGGGATCCTCTGGACTGCTTAAATTATACAGTGTGCCAGTATGACAGAGTTGGGGCTTTATCCAGTATAATCTGTGTATACCTATGCGCATATCCTCACAGGTTAAATTGCAAATTATCCGATGGAATAGGTTCCCTAACGATTGAACTAGCTGGCATCACAGCATGCTCTGATGTGGGTCTGTGGAGCAATTGCAATCACCATTCTGTGTTTTTTAAACATCTTGAAAAGAACCTTTCACATCGGCATTTTTTTATTTTTAATTATTTGCTTGTGTGGGCGCTGCAGTTCGTCCTTTTGTTAAATACGTAACAAGCAGAGGGTGCACACATTATGCACTCAAAATACTCGTAATAATGCGCCCTTAAAATAGCCGTTAAAAACGGATTATTGACTTTAGACCAGGTTTTTGTCAGTCAATCGCGCAAGATCTTAAAGCGACCTCAAGATAGCAGCACGACAATAGATTGCCTGACCATACCTCATTTTTAGACTAACACGCCCATGGACGCTCAATTCTCTATTTATGTAGCGTAGATGCCAGACAGAAAAATGGTACCTGCATCAGTCTATAAGTAACACTTGCACTACGCTTTGCGCTGAGTTTAAGATAGGGCCCGATGTTTGCTTTTGTTATGTCCCGAGTTCCGCCCATTACATTGGCGGGGTCAGACTACAGAGATGCAACACTCAATTCCCTAAGGCTCCAAAATAATACAAAACAAAAGATCTCCAAAGTAAGATTTAATAAATAACATAATTAAAAAAAAAAAAAAAAAAAAAAAACAAAAACTCAGTTGGTGCTTGGACTGGCTAAAGCAGGGCCCCTGAAGAATACAACCCTGGATCTTATAAAGTAGATCTTTCTCCCGACCAAAAATTAGGGTGAGCTGTCCGTAGCTTCCTACTCTGGCGTAAATCTAGGCTAAAAATTTGCGCAAAAACAAAAGTAGTCCAAACACCACAAAGAAACAGAGGACTCAAAGCGTCAAACAAACTCAAAACTACACACAATGAGCCATAGTTTTCTTCCAGCCACCAACCACTTCCAAACTTCAGCAGGTGCTCTTTTAGGGTGCAGCCAGGTGGAATCAATCAAGCAATCAGCTGCTCGATAAGCTGGAGTTTCAGATTCCAGGTGAGACCAATGGCTGGATGAACAGCAAGTGCTTGAAATTTCCCAGCACCTAACAGCTTTTAACCTCATCAACCCTTGGTACTGGGGGCAAGTTTGGTATGGTGTGCTGAGAGCCTCTGATCCTTAAAAATTGCTTTCAAGCTGTTCCTGTTAAAGATCGCTAGATTAATAATAACACAATTTATTTACTCAATAATCAAGACCAATATACAAGCCTGTAATTATTAAGAAAGTATTTACAAATGTCAGAAATCTCTGAAGGGCTACAATGACAATGTACCTAGTAATGGTATAGTGGAAAATGGGGAAAAAAAACCAAACAAATAATTGATTAATCCAATACTTTCCCTGAATTCCATCTCCCATTCAAGCATTTTTTTTCCGCAGTGCAACTGCATTTATTTTAAGATTGTACTTCATCAAAATGTTTTCAGCATTCAAAAGAATAGGCTACATTTGCAGGGAAGCGCAGTTGCACATTGGTTGCCACTTACATCATAGGGTTGGTAATTGAATAATTTAGTAAATTGCTAATTAGCACATGTGAAAGTTCAATGAATGGCATGCATTTAAAATAATTTAAAATGCATGCTATGTGTCACATTTTCATGGTGGCAAAATAATTTATGAGCTCTTTATAGTCAAGCTTCTACTAAAGTTGTAGGAAGGCAACAATATGAAACTGTATGAATGGCAATTGCCTAATTCATTAATTAAAAACAAACTCTAAACCTTATCTAAATACTACCTTCAGCAGCATTTACTACATAACATTCAACTTCAAGATGGAATTTCCAGAAATTTCAGTTAATTGCCGTCCGTGCAATCTCATACTGTAGCCTTCCTCTTTGACGCAAAGCTGCATGTTTTTCAATCAGTAACGCAACTCATTGGTAGTGTATTGGCTCAGTAAATTAATTCAATTAATTGCCTGATTCTTAAACAGAAACAGGTTGAGGGTTAACCTACATTATGGTGATGTCACTGGTTAAGGACAGAGTTTTATTTTTACAAAAGCAAACTTATCACACGGACCTGAGTTGGCAAAACCACATTTTTAAAAACATTTTCTTAGATGTATCAAGCTGATTGGACAGAGACACAGAAAAAACTAAAAACCTTTTTGGGAGCTACAGGAATTCAGACGCTTAGAAAGACATTGACATTTTATGTCATCGTTAATGTGAATAAGTAAATGCTTGATAATAATTGCAATGAACAATAATTCAAGCTGAGGGGTAATGGACAGTAATTGATCAGGAATTCATCCTAGCAACTGAACTAATTAATATTTAGTTGCTAATTGGGTAACTCCATACTAAACTGTACAATTCACTGTGTTGTATAAGAATGGTCACTAAAATTTTTTCTAAGAGAATTAAATGATTTGCATTGTTCATATTTATTCACTCCCGGATTGAAGATATACATAGAAAAAAACAGAGTCATCGGTCCAAAAACACAGCAGAAAAAGTGGTGTCCTGATGTCAGCCAAGGCATTGTGAAAGCCATATTTTGCTACAAAATTGGGCAGCCAACTTCATGAAATGCTCATGACATGTCTGTTGATACTTTGAAAGAAAGTGAAATGAAATATTGCAGAGAAATACCCATAATAACGATTTCAATTGTCTGCACTAAATTACCGGGACTTGTCTGATCAGAAATGCAATTTGAAATGACCATCGTGGGCAGAACCAATCGTGTCCTCATGTGTTACGTCCAGACCTGTGGGTTAATTTGCATAATGTCTGCAAATGGCGTAAAGATGACCTCGGCAAACTAAGGTACTCACTTCTTGCATCAAAATTTCACAAGGCGTCAGACAATCATATATACCATGCTTTAAAAAATAATGATTGAAAAAAGAAAATTTTTCCGTGTCCCAATATCGTGTTACGACCATAACGGCATAAAGAAATTTGCGTAGATCGTGTCCTGTGCATAGACTGTATAAAAAGATGGACGCAGCACCCGGATCTAAAAAGTGAGGCCGATGTGGAAATCTCAAAAATTTGCATTATATTTAATGGCCAGCAGATGGCGACATCGGTTGCAGAAAGAAGTTCAATGCTACTGAAGTCTGTGAAAATGACCCTACTTTGCCACCTGATTTATAATTTCATTTTTATTCTTGAAATGCCTTCTTGTGAATAAAATAATATACTCCTTTGGTGATTTAGAGCAACAGGTAACAAGTTACAAAATTTTTACGATGTTTTGCACTGAAGCCAGGTGAACGGAACACAAACATTGAGGACAATAGACATGAAAAACAGACTGGCCGTAATTGTCCATAAATGTTACTGATAGACTGAGGCCTTTTATCATACAAAATAATTGACTTTGAAATGCATCTGATTTTCAGGAATTCAAAATCTGTTTTATGTCCTCGTTACACCCACAATGCCTGCCACCTTAGCACATTCTGGGGTCACTGAAAGGAAGTGATCACTCGGTTTATCTTCTTGCTTGCTTATTTGTGATGCCCATGGATGGGGTTTCACCACTGCAATGAAAAACTTTGGAAAAGGTGTATTTGAATTTTCATCACCATTGTAACAGATTTTTACAGTTTAGTATGGAGTGACCCAATTAGGAAACGTAAATGGGAATGAGTTTGGAGAAGTTATGCGCTTTAAGGTGAGGTGAAAGGGGGAATATTATCCCTCCAAATGCAGGTCCCAGGTGGAAAAGGTTAAATTGTCTGTCGCTTTAATAATAATCTCGTTCTCAATGGGTTGTAATCTACCGCATAAAGAGACCTTACTTATTGCATTTAATTGTTATTATTGAGATTTAACTGTTACATCACAAGCAATCAGACAGAGCCAAATGATATGTTGCTCTTTGTGTCAGAATTGAATAATTATGGTCATGTCATATTTTCCATATTTGTATGTTTTCTACTATTAAAAAGGTAAATTGTAGATTTTACTTGAATTGTGACTTTTCCCTGGTATCAAACACAACTAACAGTGCTCTGATATTAACAGAGCAGCAGTAAGAACTCGCGTTATGACCGAAATAAACATAAATTTGCATGTGGATTGTTTGGAAATAGAGACATTCTATGAAACATCATGCTATTACACTGAAATGATGATAATATACTTTTGTCAGTATGTATTACTAACACAGAGACTGAGTATAAATTTTCATTATTTTTCATTCTGGGGACTAGATTACATCATATTGGGGATTGTGTCACATTTTTATAGACATATAACTTTCAGTTTGTTTTCTGTTTAGTTTGGCCCCCTCATTTTTACTGTCAAAAATATTTTTAAATAATAATATTTTGTTTCATTTCATGCAAAAGTTTGTACCATGCATCTAGAGGCAAAAAAAAAAAAAATCACTCATTATTTCGGAATCTCAGTTTTGCCAGTTTTTGAATGGTTGTTATGTACTGAAAGAACCAAAACAAGTGGGTTCTGGGTGGTGCTAGTACTTCACAGCAAGAAGACTGTAGGTTCAATTCCAGCATAGGGTTTATCCAGGTACTCTGGTTTCCTCCCACTGCCCAAAAACCTGCCAAGCTAATTAGCAACTCAATATTGCCCATATGTCGGAGAGTGTGAGTGAATGGTGTGTGTGATCTCTGCAATGGATTAATGGACTGCCCAGGGTGTGCTTCTGTCTCTCTTCCATTGCATGCTGCTCGCCCCCCCGGCTCCCCGCCATGATCCAGAGATTCAGAACAGGAAATAGTGAGTTAGATAATTAATGGGTTTTTGTCTTACATTTTGACTGAAAACCATTTTAATATTACAGTGTACTTTAATCTCTAAATAATAGGCATAAATTAATCTGCTCTAGGTGGAGGAAATTACATTCATGTCAATATTTTCCAGAAGAGTAAGAGCCTCACACAGGAAGTGAAGGCTATCTTTAAACAAGCTAAAATTTTCTACTTCATGCAGAAAAAATATGATGGTGGCTCTCATAATAAGACTATAAGACTAAGGCTCTTAAGACAAACATTGTTTGCTGCATATTCCCTTGCAGGAACACAGAGCCCTCCCTGGAGTCTTTAATGTTCCAGGGCAGTGATGTGGTATCTCTCTGACTATTACCGGTAACCTGAGGCCACCTTGTTAGTAGATGCAAGAAAATGATGCCAGTGGTAAGCTTAGTGAACCATGGTCAACTATGTTCCCCTATAGTTGGCAAAACATGTCTTTTGGGTTGATACAAAATATTCTATTCCATGATTTTTGGCAGTGTGGTTTGACTTCACCACATGAAATTTACAAATTGTCCATCCAGATCCGATAATGTGACTACTCTGGGCATAGAATGACACACCACACAGGCAAAATTTTTTTTACTGAATACTATGAGAGTCAATAGTTGGCCCTCTGACTGTCATATCTTGTATAAATCAGTTTCCTCACTTTTCTTAAATGAATCCCCCTCTTAATTAAGATGGATGTCCTTGTGTATAATGACAGCAGTCTTGGTGGAAATGCCTCATAGCTGACATATTTTTGTTAGAGATGGAGAGGGGCCAGGCGGATGAATTGCTGTGATTGAGTATTCCATGAACTGGGAAAATAAATTGCTTTAGTGCTTTTTTCAAATCGAGGGATGCCTTAACAGATGGAGAGCACAGGACAATCATTGCATCCAGGACCTTTAGATACAGATCAAGATACGCTCTGGTGCGTAGCTCAGTCATCCGCGCTGCCAACACAGAGCACTCGGATGAAGCTACCAAATCCCACCAAATCCTGCCCAGGTTTATTGATTAGATTACTCAGAGTTCTCCAGTCCAAGAATCACAGTGTTTTCCCGTTAAAACTCCAAATGAAATCAAATGGACAATATGTAACACTGAGTCTGTGAGAATGAATTTGCATAATTTTTTCATTTTGGAGACTGCATGACGTCATATGGGAGGATTTCATTATTGTTTATTTTACAGCCGAACAACTTTCAGTTAGTTTTCTGCTTAGTTTGGAGTATGAATGTATGGGGAGCATATAAGATCTCATTTTCACAGTCAAAAAGATTAAACAATAAGACCTTTCATTTGACAAAAAAAGTTGATACGATGCATCAAAACAGTTGGTAGTAAAACATTGCATTATTTTTAATTCACACCATAGCAAAAATCTCACCATTTTTTGCTGTTTTGAGAGGTGGGGGGAATCGTTGGTTACGCATTGTAAGCCCAGGTTCTATTTAGAACCGGACAATTAATAAATTTATTGTGGAAATAGGCTACCAATAAGCTACTTTGCCATTAATTATTAAGACATATAGCTTTTTGTCAAAGACAAAGGCTACAAAATGAGACTGCATAGATAGCAATTGTTACGATCATAGAAGGACACCAGTAGAGAGTCTTGAATCCAATGAGTAATTTATTAGAACAGAAAACCAAACAAACACGGCACGTGGGCCAACAGAAATTCCAAAAACAAAACAGAACAAGGCAGGGAAAAGGAGGGCACGAAGCCAACAAAAAACTGCACTTAAAAAGCTGGAACGAATAACTAAGGAATACTGAGGGCTCAAGGTGGCACAAGGCCAACAAAAAACTACACTCCAAGAGCTGAACTTTAGGGTATACAAAGACTACACAGAAGAGGCTTGGCATGAATACAGGCAAGGAAATACGCGTGAAAAACTCTCAGGAAACGTAGCATGGAAACACAAGCTCAAACATTAACAATGGACCAACTGCCAACTGGAATGCCTCCACGGAATATAAAGGTACATGGCTTGAACAAGGAATGAGGAACACCTGGGCAGACAGGGAGGAAACAAAGCATGAACGTAAGACATTGGATGAAGCTTAATGACATAACGAGCTCATCAAAATGAGCGTGCTCAGCTAAGTACCAATAAAGTATGTAGATTGAAGGAAGAGTGAAAAAGTTACGCAGCAAAGCAAAGCGAGATCTGAAATAATAACACAGCAGGAAATCATGACAATTAACGCCTCACTTAAGTTAGAAATATTAGTAAAAGTGCTTGTCTAAGAAAAACACCTCCCGTGAATGTTAGTCGCTGTTAGTAACTTAAAACAGTTAATTGGCATTAAGATTAGAAAGCCCCGAAGCCAGTACAGTGCTGAAGGAAAGTGGAAATACCGCAGCCAGCCAATAACAAAGAAGCAGTGCTTGCACGAGAGAAAACAAGACGTGGACTAGAACGCAAACATGAGGAGGATTCCATTGGCAGTGCGGGAACAAAAACCTGGGACAGATAAGGCAGAACAGAACAAGACCATAACAGCAATTAATTTATATTTCTGAAAATTCCATCGTGAAGTAGAATATTAGTAAATGCTGCTGAAGATGGTATTTAGATGAGCTTTAGATTTCATTCCTAATTAATTAATAAGATAATTCCAGCTTCTGGGAAAGTTGTACAAAGGCTACAATATGAGACTGTATGAATGGCAATGATCTAATTAATTAATTAGAAAAAAACTAAACCTTTTTAAAATTCCATCTTCAGCAGCATTTACTACATAATATTCTACTTCAAGATGGAATTTTGAGAAATTTCAGCTAATTGCCATCGATGTAATCTCATTGTATCCTTCCTCTTTGACGCAAAGCTATGTGTCTTAATCATTAATGGCAGCGCAGCTTGTTGATAGCCTATTCGCTTAATAAGGTAATTCAATTACGAGTCCAATTCTTAATCAGAAACAGGTTCCGTCTAAACCTGCAAAATGGTAACTTCACTGGTTGTATAATGTTTTATTTTTACAAACACAAACTTAACGCCTGGACCTGAGTCAGAAAAACCGCATTTTCTAGAAATTTTTTTTAGACATATCAAGCTGATCCGACACTGATGCAGAATTTTATTTTTACTGTTTTCTGAGCTACAGGAATTAATAAGATTTAAGAAACATTGATGTTTTATGTCACCATTAATGTGGATAGAAAAATGCTTGATAAATATTGGAATGCACAATAATGCAATCTACAGGGAAAAGGACAATAATTCACCAATAGATCCTCGCAACTGAACGAATTAACACTTAGTTGCCAATTAGGAAACGTAAATAGGAACAGTTTTGGAGAAGTAATGAGCTTTAAGACGAGGTGAGAGCAGGACTATTTTCCTTCCGATGGCAAGTCCAGGGTGGAAGAGGTTAAATAAAAATTAGAGGATTCAGTTAGCTGCTATAACCTTGCAGCTACCTGGCATTACTTAATGGATTGTCATGTTTATGCAGTACTTTCCTCTGTTAACTCAAAACAACTCAATGTGAATCACAGCTACCAATGTGCAACACCCACTGTGGTCGTACATGGCGGCCATTTTGCAAGATTCTACAGCTACCCAGCTACCTTGCATTATTTAATACAATTCATATTTCATCGTTGACAAAATTCCTGAAGAATTCAATATATAGTTAAAAAAACCAAGCATAACGTTTATACAATCACCTTCATCTCTTCCTCCAGCTCAGAGGTTGCCATTTGAAATTATGTGATATTCCCCAGTCAATCAATTTGATCATGAAATAACACATCCATGTAATTTCTCCTTTTTTCCTCCTTTGATTTTCAGACAAAGGGCAAGATTAAAGGAAAAAAAGCTAATACGGTAAAAAGTGGACACTATTCAGTAAGCAAACAAAAAATTCAGCCTAAATAGGATTCTTTACCCAGCTGTCTTTCCACCAAGTGAATTGGGGAGAAAAAACGAAAAACTCAGTCACAGACTCACAAAGGAGATTAACACATTTTGTTTGTTTCCACTTTTTTCCAAACCTCAGTCTAAATTTGGGACAAAAAATGCACGCGTCAAGATTAAGTCCTGGTTTTAGCAGTCAGGACAGGTTGGCAGGGTTTAGCCATGTAATTGTGAGGATTTTGGAGCACAGCACAACTGCTGTGAGATAAATAGAGTCCTTTTACAGCCTTATTCCAAAAAAGTGGGGATGGAGTGTAAAATGTAAATAAAAATAGAATGCAATGATTTGCAAATCTCATAAGCCTTCATTGCATTCACAATAGAGTATAGACAACAAATCAGATGTTAAAAGTGAGACATTATACCATTTCATGAAAAAATATTAGCTCATTTTGAATTTCATGGCAGCAACACATCTCAAAAAAGTTTGGATAGGGGCAACAAAAGAAATGTAAGTGGTACAAATAAAAAACAGCTGTAGGAACATTTTGCAAATAATTAAAACAGAAAATCCGGCAAAGAAGACCTAGGACTATTGAGCAGCTAGAATCCTATATCAGACAAGAGTGGGAAAACATTCCTCTCCCAAAACTCCAGCAACTGGTCTCCTCATTTCCCAGACGTGTACGGACTGTTATTAAAAGAAGAGGGGATGCTACACAATGGTAAACACGGCCCTGTCCCAACTTTTTTGAGATGTGTTGCTGCCATCAAATTCAAAATCGGCTAATATTTTCATGAAATGGTAAAATGTCTTACTTTCAACATCTGATATGGTTCTATGGTGCATAAAATATGGGTTTATGAGATTTGCTCATCATTGCATTCTGTTTTTATTAACATTTTACAGGGCATCCCAGCTTTTTTGGAATTGGAGTTGTACAATGGGAGGTCTTCATTTCAGGGTCTGGGCTTCCCCTCTGGAATCATAGTTAATGCTATATCTTCTGACAGTGGAAATGGTTAGCTATGATTAAGGGGATACCCCCTGACGACAGGAGAAGGGTATACAAGCACTCATTTATAACGCAGGTTTATGGCAAAGGCACTGTCACAACCGTTTGAATTATGGGAGGGAGGTGAGCCATAGAGAGCAGTGAAGGAAGACTGATTATTTCCTCAATCTGTCTCTGAGAGAGAGATGTCCTTCAGAGACAGTGGGAGGGTGAGGGAATTACCGCCTTCAATCCCGGATCACTCCAGGCAGCTTGCATGCAACAGAGTCGACAGGACTTGCCTTTCAATCAACAAATCTGACAAGTTACCTGAAGTCATTATCCTATCCTCCATACAGCAACTGCCTCACTCACCCCACCCTCACATGACCTCAGAACCAAATGTCACTGCATAACGATGAGACAACTCTTACAACCTTTGAGCACACAAAACATTTGCTCTTACACTCATACCTATGGGCAGAAACCATTCACTCATGCGCTCATACCTGTGGGCACATACCATTCACTCACATACTCATACCTATGGGCACATACACCATTCACTCATACCTATGAACACACACCATTCACTCACACACTCATACCTATGGGCACACACCATTCACCCATACACTCATAACTATCTGCTTGCACTGAGTCACAGAGGAGAACATCCAAATGCTCCAGAGATGGAACCATTAAATGTTCAGAGATGTGTGATACTGACTTTACTTAAGGCTGCGAATAACCTGAAAATACCAGAGCAGATACACTACATTTGCATGATATTAGTCTGCATTGCATTGCTTGAAGTTAGTTTGTTTACTTTTATACCGCTGAAAATTGGGGAAACAGCCATTTCTGTAAAATGTCAACATAAAACCATGAAATACAAACTGAGTGTCTGTTCTTTTTTCCTACCCTCATCTTCTGATCTTACCTTGAAGTGCCTTAGGTATGTAGTAAAAATACAAAATTTAAGTCCACTGTTCCCATAGTTTTTGTTGATTTTTATCTTGTGTGCTTGTGTATGCGAGTGTGTCTTTGTTAAAGTGGCTGCTGTAATAAAACAGAGTTAAAAAAAAAAAAAAACGAGCTTGTCCTCAAATTTACTGCTACATTGAGTGTTTTTATATAGTTCTTTATAGAAGTCCACATTTCAATCGAATGAATTTCAAGGAATTGGCTTAATTTTGCATTTCAATAATCAACACTCAAGACCTCATGTTTCAGGTTTGAGAAGCAATGTCAAGGTCACCAACACAATTTCTATAGTGGCGCGATGTGAACTTCTGTTAAGATGGTAGTTGAGTCTTTATACTGCAGCACAGGTCATGTCTCAGTCCGCGCAGGTTCTGTCAGGGAGTATTTTTAATTTGTTCAGCTTCCCCATTTCTTGTTGATTCTGTTAAAACACATGGCGCACTGCTGCAATCAAAGGCAGCATTCGCTGAAGTTTTGGAATGGTTTTTTTGTAAATACAGTGCAGCGATTTGTTTAGGAAGTGAACAGAAGGAAGCAGATGATTTAATTGCCGTCAAATGGAATGAGTCCATGGATGCAATCAGACTTGCTGTTCATCACCAGCGCCGATTAAATTCGGCACAAAATGCAAGACAACAAACAAAAGCATTCTCAATGCTCCACTGCGCTCCCAAAAAGTAGAGAAAAAAATGGTGTAATAAGATACCAATTAACATATGTTTTTATGCCAGTCACAGCTCAAGCTATTTGAGCTGAATTCAGAAGCGGAATGAAACTGCAGAGCTCAGATTATGGGGCAAGATAGAATTTTGATTAAGGAAATATCCCCTGTGGTGGCTTCCAATTCCTTTTTGGTATATTTCCTGAATTAAAATTAGTTTGCCAAAGACCTGTAGTGGATAAGAGTGCCAGAAATAGGTTTTTTTGACACAAACCCCAGCCATTTTATTCACAACCATCATTCAGGATCTTAAAAAGGCTTGTCGGCCGCAGTGCCTCAAGCAGCATAGGTCTAGGGGAAATTGAAGTCCCCTAATGAGAGAAAGAGAGAGCCTGGCAGCAGCCAATCCGTTTCTAAATCCCCATGGCCCTAAAATTGGATAGGACATGCTCAGCGACTGCAGTCCAATCCAAAGACTAGAGTTGTCTCTGCCGGCAGCAGAATTTCAGTGCTATTTTTTCATATGCTAATAGCTTTCAGTAGTGAAGTGGGCTTATCCTACCATACATACAGCACCACAATTACGGTTCACAGATTGCCATTCATGTGTAAACAGTGATAGAAGTTACGCCATGGAGCAGATTCTCCTATCCATATTGACTTGGCTTACATTCCTTAAATGCAATTCATTCATAAATCTGGATATTGGGGGTGCACTGGTAGCACTATACCTGGCAATCAAATGTACGACCTTGGCGGTGCATGCACGGTTACCTAACCATTATGCTGCATTAACATCCATAGAGGAGCGTTGACAATTAGCTACATTTCAGGCGTATACCCCCTTCTGCAGCTTTAGAAGTAATCTTTTGTCTCAGATATCGATGTACAAGACTGGGTGTAGGTCGAAGTTCACAGGGATTTTCTTGGGAGAGCTGATAAGTAATCCTTTAACGATGGACTGACAGAATAAAGAGCCAGGATGCCCGATAACAGGAGCTCAAAGAGCAAGTCCCCATTTGCTTGCAGTATTTGGGAAACTATGCAAATCACCTTGATGCCTCAGTTTTCACCCTGAGCTTGTGCATTGAGCATGAAAGTGCTTCATTTAAAGACATGGCAGGAACCAGAAAGTGTCATCCTCATGCATTGTACTCTTAAGTTCATAGACTTGTTTCCAAGTTTATTTCCATTACTTTTGAGCCAAATTAGAATAACATGTTCCACTTGTCAAGCAAACATTAGCTTAAAACTGATTAAAATTCTCTACCAAGCGGAAAAATAGACTTTCTGTCCAATTACAAGTTAGTACTTTAAAACTTTAGGTTACTTGCGTAACCCTGGTTCTCTGAGTAGCATGAGTGAGTGTCTCACATTGGGAACGCCTTCTGCGTGACCCCATCAGAAGCTCCTATTACATTCTACCAGCCAGGATTGGCGGGAGTAAAGCGCGTCAGTGTCAAGGAGGGTGAAAAACCTCCCCCTATAAAATAGCCTGACACTGTGAAATCTGTCATTCAAAAACATTCACCTGTTCCTCGCTACAAATGAGCAAGGAGGGTGGTCTGGTGAGACACTCAGTCATGCAACTCAGAGAACCGCAGTTACGCAAGTAACCTAAAGTTCTCTTTCATAGCATTCATTTCGTGTCTCACATTGGGAAATACTGACTCCCGGATTGTTGGGCAGACTTGATTAGGGGACCAACTGTCCCAAAGTGAGCCCTACTGAGTGTTGGCAACACTAAGCACTGAGTGGGCTAACGGGGGGTGCCGTAACGTCGAGCCTATAGAACCTGACAAAGGTGTGTGGGGAGGCCCAACTTGCTGCGGCACAAATCTCCTGAATCGAGATCCCTCTGAAAAAAGCCCATGAAGTGGTGAGACCCCTGGTAGAATGTGCGCGCAACTCCTCGGGTGGCTGCAAACCCTTGGAGCTATAAGCTAAAGCAATAGCCCCAACAATCCAATGCGAGAGCCGCTGCTTTGAGACTGGCTTTCCTAAGTGGTTCTTTGCCCAAGACACAAAGAGCTGGTCACTTCTCCGACAGCTTTTGGTTCTGTCCACATAAATGCACAAAGCCCGTACCAGGCATAGCATATGTAAGCGCTGATGCTCATCAGAGGAGAATGGCAGGGGATAGGTGGACACCAGGTCAATAGGGGAGCAAGACCCCAAGACTTAGGCATAAAGGCAGGGTTTGGGTGCAAGGTCACCCTTACATTCCCCGAGGAGAACTTTGTACATACCTGGTGTACTGAAAGAGCATGAATCTCACCTACTCGTTTAGCTGAGGCGAGAGACAGCAACAAAACTGTGTTTAAAGTCACTATTTTCAAGTCCACCTGTTCCAGTGGTTCGAAAGGTGGACCCGAAAGAGCCTCCAGTACCGTGGGAAGGTCCTACGATGGGGCCAATGGTTTAGACACTGGGAGCTTACGGCGTGCGCCCCTCATGAAGCAGCACACCAAGGGATGCTGTCCCACAGTTTTTCCTCCAAAACCAATATGGCAGGCAGAAATGGCTGCCAGGTACACTTTAATGGGAGAGAAAGCCTTCCCCTTGTCCATCATGTCTTGGAAGAAAGCCAAGATCACAGCCACAGAGCACTGAAAAGGCACCTCTTGTGAGTTTGAGCACCACTTTTCAAAAATTGACCATTTGCTTTCATAAAGGGACCTCGTGGAGGGGGTCCTAGCATTCTGGATGGTCTCAATTACCTACTTCCAGAGGAAGGCCCACTGTCCTCAGATTGAACCACTCACGGGCCAGGCCCACAGAGCTAGCCTCTCTGGGTGGGGATGAAATATTTCTCCGCGGCCCTGGGACAGCAGATCCCGGCGTAATGGCAGAGGTCATGGCTCCTGAAAGAGGAGCTGGGTTGTCTCTGCCAGCCAGTGCTTTGATGGCCAGTAGGGGGCTATGAGAATCATTGACAAGCCCTCCTCCCTCACCCGGGCGAGGGTTGGGGAGATCAGAGCTATCGGGGGAAATGCGTACAGAAGAGCATGAGGCCACTGGTGAGCCAGAGTATCCACCCCCAGAGGTGCATCCTGATTGTGAAGGGAGAAAAACAGAGGACACTGATTGTTCTCCCTTGTTGCATAGAGATCCACAGACGGCCGCCCGTAACACTCCCAAACCAGGCTTGCTACCCCTGGGTGAAGTCTCCATTCTGCATACAGTGGGTTTCCCCTGGACAGTAGGTCTGCACCACGGTTTAGTACGCCCGGCACATGTGTGGCTTTCAGGGACAAAAAATGTTTGCTGCTCCAGACAATCAGTCTGTGTGCCTGCATGTGTAACTGAGGGGATCTCAGGCCCCCTTGTCTGCTGATATAAGCCACTACTGTGGTGTTGTCTGTATGAACTAACACATGATGTCCCTCCAGAACAGGGAGGAAGTGTCTCAGTGATAGCTGGACTGCTAGCAACTCTAAGTAATTTATGTGAAATGAGCGCATGTGGGAATCCTAGGTCCCATTCACTGCTCTCCCTTCGAACACGCCCCCCCAGCCTGATAGGGAGGCATCTGTTGTGATCACTTTTCTGCACAAAATAACTCCCATTGAGATCTAATATTGCACACATGTCACGACTTCCCTTTTTGGGAACCACGAAATACCTAGAGTAAAACCCGCTCTGGCTGTGTTCGAGAGGGATCATTCTTATTGCTCTTTTCTCTAACAAGGAAGAAATCTCTTCCTGTAGAAAACGAGCGGCCTCGCCTAAGGCTTGCGACTGAATTATCCCTCTGAATTGAGGAGGCTTTATGGCAAATTGAAGCCTGTATCCCCTGCTTAATGTTCTCATAACCCACTCAGAGCTTTTGCATTCTGACCAGCTCTCTGTTCTCAGAGACAGCGGGCTGACAGGCTAGCCTGCCAGACCTGGAATACGCCCCCCTGTAGGAGCTATGTACCGTTCGATCGGTATTGCGCATGCATGAGACATGACAATCGCGGCAGGGTTCCCTATGCTGGAGGGGGGGTCACTCCCTCTGGAAAGTCTAAATTGTTTTGCAACACTGGTTTTATTTTGTTTTCCAATGTTTTCAACTGCGTCTTTGGCACATTGCCTGGATACCACAGTTGGGGCAACTTTAATTTTGTGTAACATTGTGAGGTGCTTGTGAGACATGTTATGGGACCACTGCGGGCCTCCATCAGCTGAACACTGTCTCTGCCTCTCTTTAGGATGCGCTGGACTGGGTTGAACATCCCTTGGTCCATGTGCCAAACAGAACCACTTTGGTTGAAACTGCTCATGAACGGAGCTGCTGTGGTGAGTGGGGCCTGGGGGGGGAGCAAGGCCCGCTCACTCACCGCCTCTAGGGGCGCTGTAAGGCTAAACCCTTCTTCCTCCTCAGGCGTTAGTGGGGGTAGGAGGCGGCTGGTCAGACCGAGAACCTTCCTGACGGAAAGACTTTTTCTGCAATGGGCCCTTTGAAGCCTGTGCTCTCAGTAGGGCCTGAGGCGCTGCTTGAGGCTTGGGCGGGCTATGGGCCCTAAAAGTGGGAGGAGGCCGCGCAGTCACCCGGGCAAAGGTTTGGCGATGGGGCAGAGGGGTGACAGGGGGCACCTTTCTCGGCAGGCACAGCTTCAGGGCTTCATCGTCCCTCTTTCTCTCCTCACACCTCTTTTGCATGGACGTGACCGCTGCCCCGAAGAGGCCCTGGGGTGTTATGGGGGTATAAAGGAGATCCTCCTTGTCTTTGGTCGACAGGGTAGTGAGGTTCAGCCGACGGGCTCTCTCCTGTAAGACCATCAACCCCATGGCTCTGCCTTGCGACTGAATCGCTACCTTGTGTAGATGAAGGCAGTGATCGGTAATGATGCACATCTCATCCCATAAGGCTGAATCAGGCAACGCCGTCATTTCCTCTTCCAACTCGGCTTGGTACGCCATCAAGAGGGAAGTGGCATTGAGGGCCCGAACCGACAGTGCGGCCGCCTTGTATGCCTGTATCTGTTAGACTGGACTGGAAACAGTCCGTCTTAGAGGGAAGTGTTGGCCCCGATGAAGACATGAATGTCTTTGGATGAAGGTGAGCTGCCACCCCTGGCTCCACAATAGGCATGTTGCGAAGGCCGTGGCTCTCCATTCCCTCGCAGTCGAGCAAGGAGCTGCCTGTTATCGGATGCTTCTCTCTGTATGGCTTGTCGCGCCAAGAGAAAGCAAGTTCATCCAGTAATTCAGGGAAAATAGGCAGGAGTTGTTTTCCCGTTCTCTTCACTTTAGGTAACTTTTTCCCGTCAAAACGAGAGCGCGTCACCTCGGCCTGGACTTCTGGCCATTGGACATTCAGCTTAGCAGCCGCGCGTTTGCACACGTCCTGCAAATCTAAGTCCAACGTGGGGAAAGGGGTGCCCCCGTCTCCAGCCAGAGCTGCCGCTTAAGTTTCAGGTTTTGCAGCCCGCCCCGACAGCGTCAGTGAAGAGTCATCGTCCTCGTCTGTCATGAGGAGTTTGGACCCTCCGTCCGAATCATCATCCGCTGTTTCCACCGGACAATAGAGCGGGCCTGCCGCGAGGCAGGGCCCAGCTAGCTCCTCAGGCAGCGGGTTGGTGAAGTCAAGCTGATCCCCCCAGCTCGGTCCAGCATCAGCCTCTGGAGCCGTGGTTACAACTAGTTCCATCGGTTCCTGAGCCTCTGTGGTAGAAACTATAATTGGGTCGCCGCCAGACAAATTCATCAGATGAGCCAGTCGGCGACGTAGCACTTTGAGGGGGAACCGGGGACAGTGTGTGGACTCCTCCGCTGACTCAAAGGCTGCTTGGGCATGCTTCAGGCCAAGAAACATCACGCACATCGGGTGACTGTCCCCGCTCAAAATCTTATTCCCGCAGGGGCAGGCTCGCGCCTGAGTGAAGTCCTCTGCTGTAGTAGTGCCTTTAGCGGCTGCCATGGTCACTAGCAGGGCCTGTTAGCCATGAGGCTACGCTGTACTTGTGTGCTATTGCTAACCTTGTGTGGCTAGAAAATAGCGAGAGCCAACCAGGAGTGTTGCGATTTCCAGGCGGGTTATACAGCGGGAGTATTGCTACTCTGATTTGCTTGTTTAGCTCGATGGAGCTAAAGTTAGTTTAGGACAAAAAGTATTTCTACTTTGGGTATTGCTACCGTGGAGCGTTGCCACTCCGTCTAGCTAGCTGCTCAAAGTATCGCTACTCTGCAGTTAGCCAGCTCAGACTACTGTTAAGAGACAGACTAGTGTGAGCAGTAATTCTCAAAGAACTGTACAGACCGTGAACAAAGCGCCCGGTGATCGAGTTTTCACTTGTATCAACGGACAGTTTAGCTTGGTCCCGGAAAGTTTGCTTGTTCGAGAGAGATTCAGAACTTCTGCTCGTAGCGAGAAGAGGTTTTTGTATGACTGATTTCGCAGCATCAGGCTATTTTATAGGGGGAGGGTCTTCACCCTCCTTGACACTGACGCACTTTACTCCAGCCAATCCTGGCCGGCAGAATGTAATAGGAGCTTCTGATGAGGTCACGCAGAAGGCGTTCCCAATGTGAGACACAAAATGAATGCTATGAAAGAGAACAGATGTTTCTTTTTTTTTTGCACAATGGATTCTATGGATAATGGGCTGCATTGGGATGCCTCTTGAAATGAAAGCACTTTTAATCGAGAGCTAACAATGGACAGATATATAAAAATAGCTCAATTTTACCAGAATTCCAGTAGTACTGGCCCTACATTCAGGTTGTTTCCTTATATGCCCATGGTCAGAACAGGGACAAGCACAAGCATGAAATTTGCTACCCATAAAAACCCCATAAAAGGTTTTGCAAGAAACAAAGTAAAGGCAGTTAGTTTTCTAAGCTAGATAAATAAATGTGAGCTATATCAAGCTATCCAGTTCCAAGCCAACTTTGGCCATTTTCAAAACAAAATCTGTCCAGTTGTTCCAAAGCAACACAGAAATCTCCAATCTCAAAACAAAATCAAACAGCATCAACAATACACCCGTGGCGATAGAATGCAGAACTCAATTTTTTGATGAATGAAAAACACAGAATCTGGCATCAGCAGAGCCTCTGTGATGCACATCCCAGCGATGCACATGATCGGTGAATTCCAGCAGCCAGTGAGGTGCATCCTTCTCCTCACCCCTTGGTCTCAATGGAGATCGCTGTCTCAGAAACATCAGTCAGGAAGACTGAACATATGATCTTATAAAGAGCGCCCCATTTAACCGCAGATTTCAAAGTGACCAAGCAAGTATACACAGATTTTCAGCAAGTCTAGAGGTGATTCGCTCAGACAACAAAAAACCTCTTCTGAAGGAGATGCTTCAAAAGGCTTTACTGTTAGGTGCTTGTAAATGTTTTCCACTCTGAGTTTTACCCAGTGATCTGTCAAACTCAGTGAGTTTGGAATCCTCCTCTTGCCTAGTGAGCTGTTCTCTTCATGATAAGCCTTGACAAATATACTGCATTAACTTTTTAATTCCTTTGGTGTTGGATATGAGTGGTAATGAGGAATTTCGCAATTAGCCAAAATATCCCAGCTTCACTATTCCTGAGACCCCTGCTAAGCAGACAACCAATCTGCAAGAAAAGGCTCTGAAAAAGCTAAGACAAAACAGCTTTTACAACCGGCCATCACCTGTATGCCCAGCGGGACCAGATCTGGATTTGCATCAACGAGCAGCATCAAAGCAAATCTGGAGACGACCCGGCATAGAACCAGAATTCACACATAACCTCTAATGTCACCTGGTGACTCCTCAGCAGGGGAACCAGGCTCAATCAAAGCTGGAAGGCTGCAGCCTGTGTTCGAGCTCCTCTTTAATCCAATAGAATCACTCAACCAACAAAACGGGACATAAATACAGAAAAGTGGCATTTCAATAACACCAGCAAAGTTAAATGGACAAGAATGAACAATAAGAAAAGACTCAACTACTGTACAGTGACTGAATGTTCCTTCATTGTTTGTAACTGATTAGAACAGTCTGTCTTGTTCATCCATTAAGATTCAAGTCATGTCTGGTCTCATTTTAAAGCAGAGTGTATCCTGAGTTTAAATATGGAAGCACGATAAATGCAGTTTACTTTTAGTGTTTTAAGGAAAAAACTTATACAATCATGAGAAAAAGAAAGCACACACTCTTACAGTTCTATGGTTTTGCGTATCAGGACATAATTTAAAAAATCAGCTGGTCCTTATCAGGTCTTAATATTATGTAAATCTAACCTCAGGTGTAAAACAACACACAACTGATTCTACCGTGCCATTATTTATTTTAAAAAAATTGATCCAAAATGCAGAAGCCATGAGTGAAGAATTAAGTTCACCCTTACTGCTTCCATAGGAATTAAGAAGGTAGTTAGCAGCCAGGTGTTGCTGATCAAATGCACGACATTAATTGATCATCAGTAAGTGTGACCACCGCTATGAAAGCAGAGGTTTTGGCACTGCTGGACAGGAGCATTTAGGTGTGTGTTAACACAATGCCAAGGGGAAAGACATCAGCAATCAACTAAGAGAAGCTATTGTTGCTGCCCATCAATCTGGAAAGGGTTATAAGACCATTTCACAGTGTGTTATTCAAGGGCAACCTCACAATGAAAACAAACTAATCCCTTCATAAAAATGAATATTCTGCTTCAATATTTATTGACTTTAACAAGCTATGTCATATAGTTTAAGATTCAATTTGTTTCCCCATCTGAAATTAGGAATATTTTTATTACTACCTCGGGAGGAACAGTCAGGTTACCGACATTTAAAAAAAAAACTGACCGCAATACGAAGAGTCTCTCACAATAGAAGAAAACCAGCATATTAGCAAGTGTTGCAAACAAACCTCACCCTCCAGCACTTATTTTAGTGTTTTGATTCTGGCTCAGTTTTCCAAGTGTGACCTCAACCGTTTAAACTTATAGCCCTCAGAAAATCTGTGACCTTGAGTTTGACAGATGAGTAAGCATCTGTCTATCTGAAACCATTTTTGAGTTATAATGAAAAATATATTATTTCCTCCAATGGCCTTGACAGGGCTAAAAAAAAAACTCATTAGTTACTTGGCAGTTGACCTTTATTCCTAGCTCTCACAGGTCTAACATGTGGCCTGGAGCATCTCTTTGCCATGATTTTAACATACATTTGTTAACTGTTGAATAATGGCCATTGAATATGGAGCTATGCAATCCTATGTAAAAGTCTGAAAAAAAAACCCATTCGCAATTTGAAACTTAATCAGTGTCTTTGATTTATTTTTTAATCAATGTAATGCCACCATGCTGAATAAAAGGATCAATCCTGTTCAAATTATCAGTGTTGTGTGGTCCAAACTTTTGAAACAGTACTCTAAATACACCCCTGAACATTAAACACCTCTACATATAGCAGCCCCCATGAGGACTGTGAGCAGAAATAAATATAAATGGTAAATGGACTGCATTTATATAGCGCCTTTCTAGTCAGATGACACAAAGCACTTTACAATTATGCCTCTCATTCACCCTGATGGCAGAGGCTGCCGTGCAAGGCGCCAACCTGCACATCAGGAGCAGAGTGGGGTTCGCTGTCTTGCTGAAGGACACTTCAGCACGTTCTCTGGAGGAGCTGGGGATCGAACCAGGAACCTTCCGATTCCTAGCCTAGCCGCTCTACCTCCTGAGCCATGCCGCCCCAATGCAATAAATGCAATAAATAAGAAAAAAATAGGACGTAACATCTCACGTAAGACCTGACAGAGACTAGGGGGGCTGCCATTTCAAGATTTAGAACTTTGACTTTGTGCAAAGCTGACACATAAACAAGGTCATGGGCTCATGGCTCAACTCTGCACCACATTACTGCGCATTTCCAGGAGATTCAGGGTAGTACAGGAGCTCAAGCCAAAATGCTGGAGACACAGCTGCACTACTTACCCATCATTTTCTGACATTAATTCCTGTAATTACTTCCCAGATGAGGGGTGTTTTCTTCATTGAGGTTCAAAATTTACATTTTAAAAATGTAAATGAGACTATAAGTTATGTACTATATTAAGTTCTCCAATCCAAACACATTGTACTGAAGCTCTCAGGTCAAGTAATGAGGCACCTGACCAAGTACAGGTCTAGCCCCAAATGGAGCACATTTCCTCGACACTAACCATTGGAGCATCGATTTGATACACTGGACAAAGGAGCTATTTGAGATGTTTAGTGTGGAATAATGATATTATATGAGTTCCCATCAATGGTAGTGCTCCATAAATGTGACAAGAAAATCATAACAAGAACATCTCGTTTGTCTCGTTCTCCCTCTCTGGTTTATAGGATAGGCATGAATGCGCTGTCTCATTTTCATTAGTTGAAATGCCTTACTAAAAAAAAAAAAAAAAGCATTTCTTTAAAGCAATATCAAGGCATCAAGGACAAGATTGCCATTGGTTATACGATAAATTGCAAGCAAGAACTCCTTCCTCTAGTTCAGTGCAATTCACATTCATCAAGGTCGAGATTACTTTTTCCTGGATGATTAATAAATTATTATTTAAATATGCAGCTGTTAACAAATTGAGTGCCTCTTTAGTGGTTCTGCTAGCATTACCCTATTGACTCAATTTGCTTCACAGGTTTACTACCGAGTCCTTGGCCACCTTTACCACTTGAAGTGCTGCTTCCCTCTGGGATTCTCAGCACTGTTGATCTTGCTAAATTCACTTAGTGCTCACTCATCCTGGATGGGATCATCTGCTAAATGCCTTCAATGTCAGTAAATTAATGATCCACTTCTTGTGAAGTTTGTGCTATTGGTGATTACAGAATCATCAATCGTGTTTGTGAAGATATGATTTATTTCCTAATCTATTCATAATTTCCACCATCTTTACGAAACCAAAAGTTGTACAGTTGATTCATTAGATCAAGCAAAGTTCGAATGTCAAAACATTATTCAAGGAGTATTAAATACTGTAAGCGTACAGTACAGCATGCAATCATGAGGCCAAACAAGGGTAAATAGAACAGTGACAAAGGACTTGATATGGACATATCACAATCAAGAATACATAGGCAATCAAGATGGCGCTGCTCAACAATAGCACAATTAAGGTAATCAGCTAATCCAAATCATCAATCTCTTGGTTCATTGATTCAGGTGTCCCAAATTAAGAAACACTCCATTAAGACATAAAAGCTTCTAATAGAGAACAGTGTTTTACAATTAAGTGATTGCTGGATTTATGGATCTACTTGGACATGGCATAAAATACCTTGATAAAGTACTTTATCATTGATATATCACTTCAGAATAAGCAAAATATCAAACAGAGCGAACTGCCATAAAACCGTACTGAAAACCAGGCCCGCCAACGGGGAGACAACTGGGCCAGTAGTCTTGAACTGATCCCTATGACCATCAAAACATCCACTAGAATAATTCGTCAAAATTGGCTTGTTTGTTAAAGAAATGCATAGTATTTGTGTCACATATAATTCTTGTGCTTTTTAATTTTCATAATCTTCTTTGACATAGAGGTCAAAAACATTTTTACTTTACCTTCAAGCAAAAATGGTTTGGCCTATTACATTGCGTGAATTCAAAAGTGCTACTGGCTAACTCCTGCCCTCCTCTTGTGACTGTAAACTGTCAGAATTGCCAGCTGCCGAAAATCGGAAGCACAGAAAAGACAGTAGGAAAGAAAGAGGAAATGAAAAGAGAGGGGCAAGGCAATTTATGACCAATTTTAAAAAAAGATTTGAAGTGGACAAAATGACAACAAAGTGACAGACGAGGCTAAACTACTGCAAGGTAAGTCAGTTAAACACTCAGCGCAGCCACTGATGACCAGACTTCAGTCAGGCTCAACTTCTTCCACCAGGTACTTGCCATCAAAGGGATAGCGATAAGCCATGCTCTCATCTCGCCTTCAAGTGCATTACATGTCAAAGATTGTTCCCATTTACATTTCCTAATTAGAAACCAAGTTTTAATTCATTTAGTTGCAAGGATCGATCAGTTGAATTACTGGCCATTTCCCCTTGGCTGGTATTATTGTTCATTGCAATAGTTATCAAGAATTTTCCTACCCAAGTTAATGATGACATGAAATGTCAATGTCTTTCGAAGTCTCTGAATTCCTGTTGCTCACAAAACATGGCACTGTAAGATACACCATCAAGCCTTTCAAAGAGATCGGTTCACTGAAAAATAGTGGCAACAGAGGTTAAGTGCCTTTTATGTTCTTTATCTATGTATGACAGTAAAAAAATCGGCAGTTGGCAGAACAATTACTTCGTGATGACATTAATACCACCAGAAGTGAAGAGATGAAAGAATCAAAATTTAGTATTTCCAGACACCTGTGTGAAAATTGACTGATTGGTCGTGTTGTTCCCAAGAGCTGGCAACATCAAAAAAAGACTTGAGTCTGCCAAGAAATTCAAGGATTGTACACCAATGCACTGGGAACTAGTCCTTCGACTGATGAATCAAACTTTGAAATTTTCTCATCCAAACGCAAAACTTGAGTGTGCTGTAGAGTTGAAGAACGTTTCAAAAATGACTGTTTAATCCCTCCAGTAAAACATAGAGGTGGTAATATTTTGGTTTGGGGTTCAGTTTGCTTGAAAGGAGCCGGTGATCTCATAAAAATCAATGGATCATGGATCAAAAGAAGTATTACAGCATCCTTGCGAGGAACGCATTGCGATCTGGAGAGAGACTGATTGGTTGGTGATTTTATTTTCAACAAGATTATGACCATAAACACACTTTTAAGTTGTGCAAGAATTATCTCAGTCAAAAAGAATCATCTGGTGACATAAAAGTTATGACTTGGCCTTCTAAAAGTCCAGGCCTTGATCCAATTGATGGTGAAAGTCTAGCAAAATGCACATCGACTGCGGGTGCCAGGTTGAATATAGAACATCATGCACAGTAGATAAAACCCGCACACCGTCTCATCTTGAGACTCCTTTATTTAACAAACAAACAAACAACGTTTCGATCACAATGATTTTCGTCAGGTTTCGTCAGAAGATCATTGCGATCGAAACGTTGTTTGTTTGTTTGTTTGTTAAATAAAGGAGTCTCAAGATGAGACGGTGTGCGGGTTTTATCTACTGTGCTTGATCCAATTGATCAAATCTGGGATTTGCTTGATACAAAGATAAACAAATCTGTTGTAACATTATAATAATCTCTTTGGAATTAACTTCAAACCATAAGGAATGGTTTACCATGTGAGAAAATAAAAAATTATATGTAAGAAAACTGCCTGAAAGATTAAATGCTGTAATGTAAGCAAAGGGTGGCCACACTAGATATTGACTTTTTCTCTTAAAAAGGACATCATTATTTTGTTTTTACTATATACTGTAATCTGTTTACTTATTTTCATCTGCATGATCCAATATAACATGAAATAAATACATAGTAATTGGTTTCTGATTTATCTTCATTTTGTTAAGTGTATAATCATCACTGCACACTGCTGTATCCCACAATGCATCATGGTTTTGTTTCCAGATCAAAGGAGGGAGTAATTAGTTGGATGATGGTCAAGAAAGTATTGCAATCTGAATAAAGTTATGAGATAACAGAACCTTCTGTGATTCAGCAGTATATTCAGTGTCAATTATGCAACTGTGATCTATTTGATTGCTTATTTATAGATGACTTTATTACCAAATTTGTCACTGTATTTATTTATTTATTTATTATTTATATGATTTTGGACGATGTTTCAGTACTTGTGTTTAAATGTTTGGATTGCTTATTGGATCTTTATTCACAAATGTATTTGAAATATGTATCCTTTGGGGCATTCTTGACTTGTAAACTCCTGTAACTGCTGCCACAACTAGCACCATTTCCCTTTTGTCAAGCATGTCCCGATGTGAGATGACATCACTGCCCTTGCTGTCTTTTTCGTACACTTTAACCAGATCCTGGAAATACTTCACTCAAGTGGCCGCTTAAAATTTGACCGCAAGTGTCAGTGTTGGGACGAAGGCCAAGTTTCAGTCAAAATCACCTGAAGTGCAGCTTTTGCCCCACTTTGAAACAGAGTAGCCAATTCCCTTCAAACAAAACTTGAAAAGTCAGATCAGTCTTTACATGAGAGGTGAAGTCTGTATTTAAATGGTGACACACATTTAAGACGCTGCTAAAGGGAGGTTTTATTTTGTATGCATGTAACTATAAAAAATAGGACCAAGGGTCCTGTAGCTTACCGGCAAGCAGTCTTACAGCGATGATACAAGTTATGAAAATTTCATGTGAAGTTTGACATTTGAATCTATGAAAATCAATGTAAAGGTCACTAAATAAAAGTTCACATACATTTATAAGACCTTATGTAATACAATCCTAAGCTCTGAAGCAATTTTGGTGATACAAGTCATTATAATATGTCAATATGTATTCAATATGTCAATTGTGAACTTTAAAGGTCACAGAATGTCAAGTTGTGGTCAGCAGATGGATTTCATATACGACTTTCTAAATATCTCTATACAAACCTTGGCTCAATCTGTGACCATTTTGGTGATACAAGTCATTGAATTGTCATTAGGTCACATTTGACCTTCAGAAGGTCAATACGAAGGTCACTAAATGAAAGTTCATATATGACTTCCTATATGTCTCTAATACAAACCTAGACTCCATCTGTGACCGTTTTGGCAATACAAGTCATTATAATTGTATTATGTCAAGTTTGTATACAGTCAAGCTGAATGTCACTAAATGAAAGTTCATATGTGACTTCCTATGTCGGTAACACAAACCTAGGCTCCATCTATGACCTTTTCAGTGACAGAGGTCATTGAATTTTCGCTAGGTCAAGTTAGTCCTTCGAAGGTCAATATGAAGGTCACCAAATGAAAGTTCATACATAACTTCCTATAGGTCTCCAATACAAACCTACAGTCAATCTATAAATATTTTGCTGATACAAGTCATTGAAATTTCACTGTATAGTTTGGCCGTTGAAGGTCACTGAAGGTCAAGTTCAAGGTAACCCAATGAAACTTCATACCTGACTTCCTATATGGCCACAATACAAACCTAAGCTCTATCTGTAATGGTTTTGGTGATAGAAGTCATTGAAATTTCACTACATGAAGTTTGACCTTCAAAGGTCACTGAAGGTCAAGTTCAAGGCCACCAAATGAAAGTTCATGTATGACTTCCTATACATCTCCAATACAAACCGAAACTATCTGTAACCATTTTGCTGATATAAGTCATTGAAATTTCACTGTGAAGTTTGGGCATTCAAAGTCACTGAAGGTCAAGTTCAATGTCACCAAATTAAACTTCATACGTGACTTCCTATATTCCTGCAATACAAACCTAAGCTCTATCTGTAATAGTTTTGGTGATAGAAGTCATTGAAATTTCACTATGTGAAGTTTGACCTTCGAAGGTCGCCGAAGGTCAAGTTCAAGGCCACCAAATGAAAGTTCATACATGGCCTAGATGGTATATCTGGCAGTGTACTCAAGGCCTGCGCTGACCAGCTGTCTGCCGTGTTCACCAGGCTATTCAATCTCTCTCTGTCACTAGCCACCGTCCCCCACTGCCTGAAATCGGCAACTATAGTTCCCGTCCCCAAGTCCACAACCATCAGTAGTCTCAATGACCCATCGCACTAACACCTGTGGTGGCAAATGCTTCAAAAAGCTGGTCCTAAAACACATCAGAGACTATCTCCCCCCCAGCTTTGACCCCTACCAGTTTGCCTACAAGGCGAATAGGTCCACTGAGGACGCCATCTCCACTGTCCTCCACACTGCCCTGCACCACCTGGAGAATCCTGGGACCTCTGTAAGGATGCTCTTCATCGACTTCAGCTCGGCCTTTAATACCATCATCCCAGACATCCTCACAGCCAAGCTGGTCGATCTGGACTCCCCCCCGCCACGTGCGCCTGGATCAAAGACTTCCTCACTGACCGCCCACAGTCTGTCAGTATTGGTAACAGGAGCTCATCCACTCTGTCGCTCAGCACTGGCTCTCCACAGGGCTGTGTGCTGAGCCCTCTCCTGTACACCATATACACATACGACTGCACACCCACACACCCCTGCAATACCATCATAAAATTTGCTGATGACACCACTCTGGTAGGACTCATCACAAAGAATGATGACACAGCTTACAGAGATGAGGTCCAGAGACTGACAGAGTGGTGTGACAGCAACAATCTCACCCTCAACATCAGAAAGACCAAGGAAGTGGTCTTGACTTCCCTCTTGGCTCCCCGCCATCAAAAAGCGGCCCCAGTGATGAAGGAGGCATCCACTGACCATCCCTGTGTGGAGAAGGAGTGCCCAAAGGCTAGTGGAAGTGCCCACCTTTAAGTTCCTCGGAACCCACATCTCCGGGGACCTGTCCTGGGCGGCTAACACAACTGCCCTAGTAAAGAAAGCCCAGCAGCGCCTCCATTTCCTGAGGGTCCTGAGATGGAACAGGCTGCAGATCGACCTGTTGGTCTCATTCTATCGGGCCACAATTGAGAGCGTGCCGGTGCATGCCATCCCTGTGTGGTACACTGGCTGTACAGTGGCCGACAAAAAGAGGCTACAGAGGGTCACCAGAACTGCAGAGAGGGTGATTGGCTGTCCACTCCCCTCCCTGGACACAATCGCCAGCTCCAGGTGTCTCACCAGAGCTAAGGCAATTATAAAAGACCACTTTCACCCCAACCATCATCTGTTTAGCATGCTGCCCTATGGGAAAAGGTTCAGATCCTTCAGATGCAAAACAAACAGATTCAAGGACAGCTTCTACCCTTGGGCAGTCAGAACTTTAAATGAAAAAAACACATACTGCTGCTACTGATTATCATACCTATCTGTGCAATACCTACCGCTAATGTGCAATATCTACTTGCCTACCTCTAAGGATATTTCTGTCTCCTTTTTTTTTTTTTTTTTAATTATTATTCAATTTATTATGCCCTTGTATTTATTACGAAATTACTTTTTAAAACTTTCTTCTGCACCTTCGTGGCCTTGCTGGCTAAATTTCGTTGTACAGGCAACTGCTCAATGACAATAAAAGTCTTGAACTTGAACTTGAACTTGACTTCCTATAAGTGTTCAATGCACATATGCTCCCAATCTTCAATATTTTCAAGCCTAGAAACCATTGAAAATTGTAACATTTTGCTTGACCATAAGTTTGACCTTTCAAGGTCATCTGAGGTCAACTTTAACACAGCCAAAATATGGTCATATATTACCTCCTATATGTCAGTAATACAAACTTAATCTCTATCTGCAACCATTTTGCTTCCACAGGCAATTTGGCCCATTCTCCATAAGACCCAATGTTAAAGTACAGCACGCCCACTCGACCCACTTCCGTCGATTCAATTAAAATGGCACTCGCACTGTACATAAAATGTATCAAAGTGAGTTGATTGCCAGATTTAGAAAAAAGGTATCAGATAGTTTTTGAGAATTTTTTTTTTGAAATTTCAAGTCATATCTTTTAACATTGTTAATATATTCCCTGACCTCGAGTTTGACCTTTCAAAGTCATCTGTGGTCAAATTTAATATTGCCAAAATAGAGGTCATATATGACTTCCTATATGTCGATAATACAAACTTAATCTCTATCTGCAACCATTTGGCCTCCACAGGCCATCTTGCATATTCATAAACTACAGCGCCCCCAATAGACCCACTTTCGTCGATTCAATCAAAATGGCACTCACACTGTGCATTGATGGTATCAAGGCAAGTTGATTGCCTGATTTAGAAAAAAATTTATCACGCAGTTTTTGAGAAATAATTTTTAAAAATTTCTCAGTCCTATTTTTAACATTGGAGCTAAAATTTCAAGGGCCCATAAAACGGACAAAAATGATTCAATCAAAAATCCGAGAAAAACATCTGGAGATTTGGCCTAGTAGTATGTTATGGCAAATTTACACAAAAATTCATCAGGCCAAAAAAAAGAAAAAACGTTCCGGATGACAGACGACAGACGACGGACGACGGATGACGGACGACGGACGCCACACGCCACACCACGACAATAGCTTATCGGCCCGTAGGGCCGGTAAGCTAAAAACACAGACTGAGAGCTTTAATTTCACTGAGTGACAATTATGCCGCCCAAATACCACTGGGTCTCACTGTAATTAACATGAAAAAGATTTAAAGTTTAATTAAATGTAGTGTTAAATGTCTTCCTGCCATTTCAATCTGTGATATTTCTCTGAGAATACTGATGGGAACAGACAGTTTGAGTACAGAAAGTAACAACACATGCATGGGCACCATACACATGAAATCCAATGCTGGCTTAACCAGCAATAATAAGTGATCGCAGCCCCCCCCCCCCCCCCATGTCATGTTAGTGATTTTGCCTGATAATGCTGTCGCTATTCTCCACTGAAATGGAGGAGGGAGTTACTTGCACATGGTCGCACTGTTCATTTAGCGACTCTCGACCCATTTACGTGATTCCAAAATTGCCATTAGGGATGAGCTATTCAGAGGCGGGGATGGAAAGACTGCCTGCTTGTCATCATTACATGTGCTCGATTGTGCCTGGCGGGTGTTGGTGGCTTCATTTCCTGTCACATTACAGAGCGGCAATTAAAAGAGCCTGTTGATAACGACCCCTCTGTCTCATTATAACAGATTTGTGGAGGAGGCAGTTGCAGGTGAACCTGATCAGTGCGCAGGCCATGCTAGAACCTAAACTTGAAGCATATCTCTCATATGACAAATGTTATCACCTGTCACGTGGAGAAAACATCTCTCAGCAATAAGCGACACTAATTAGAATCCAGGTATTAAAAACTGCAACATTATGATAAAAAAAATCATAAAATATGCTTCTTGCAGATGGTATGTGTAAACATTGAGCCCAAAATCTGTCCCTACCCTTCACTGCCGGCCTCTGTCACAGCAACACAGCTGAGAAGAAGAATGTTTGTTTTTCTCTTTTTTCCCCCCAAAACTGTGGGACGCTTTGTGCCGCAATGATAAGCACTAATGTGTTTATGCTGTTTTGTAAGCAGAAAGTGCTGAGCCAAGCACAATAAAGAAGGAGCAATAGCACCATAATGTAACTGTGGGGTTCTACAGCAACAGCAGGATGTGCGCAACACTATCTGCTATCGCTCCGAGGGCTGTGACTACCATGTTTGGATCCTGCAATGTGGAGAAGTGCATTATAATTATGCTGGATAATTAGTTTGGCATTGCCTTTTAATATTGCTAAGACTACACAAGAGTTTCCAGAAGCTGTGCAGTCGAGTTTGCCAGATATTAAGCACAAGAGTAGATAACAGTCAAGAATTATTGGTTATTGATGGTGTGGGAGAGCTCAAGTACTTGACCGCGCACAGAAGACGTAACCATATTTTGCCAAAAAAAGTCCTCAGTTGATGCTGAAAGTGCACGTATTTCTTATTTAAAATGTCCTTTTTTGTGGGAAAAGGGAGGCTCAATTTAGGGATGTTGTGAGCAGTGATATACTGTATTTGTGTGTGTATTGCTTGTAAGGGTTTGTGTGTTTTGTGTGTGCTGCAGGAGGGAGAGGCAGGGACTGGGATCACAAATAATTAAAACTGCTCAGAGGCATTATGTACAACCTAAGCACTCTATTTAAAAACAGTGCTTTTTTATTAAGCTTCAGAGAGAGATGCAAGTAAAGGACAGAATAACCCTCTTCACTGCCCCTGAATGCAGTCATGTTTCCTGGGGACAGAGCCAGTTAACACTTAAAATCCATTTCCTGTAAGGCTTGTTCGGGGTCTAATTCTCAGGGCACCTGCACTTGCCAATTACTGAAATTCTCTTTTGCAAGCGATGGAACCACTTTACCTGTTAGCCTTAGTTCTGGCTTAGCAGTGAAAAAAATAAAATAAAATAAATAAATAAATACATGTTTTGTGAGACTATACTTGTCTGCTTCTGCCACAAGTTGGTGTGAGTTTGTGGACTGGTATAATTTTACCATACAGGAAGGTAAACTGTACCTGCTCATTATATTGTGTTCACTCATACAGAACTGCATTAGAAAGCTTATGAGAGTAGTAACTACAGGATAGGGTTGGACAAGCCATGATCCAAAGTTTTATAAAATTGAGAGGTTTCAGTTGGGAATGAAGTGCTAGTGCGTCAATTTCCCATCATTTGTGGCCTTTTGGGAATGAACTGGTGGGTATTGCTATTCCTGAAAGAGCATCATAGGAACTGCAAAGAGTTTAATGCATTCCACTTTAGACCCTTCTTTCATACATCATAGGCTGGAATACAGGCAGCAAAACATCACAAATATAAGATTTCTGAGTGTATTTGATATCACTGCAAGAAATTTGTTCAGCAGAACAGACATGTAGCGAATCAAAATTACTCTGGCCAGAAGATGCCTGTGTTTTGGTTTGTGTTTGTGTGGGTTTTGCTTTGAATGAGTGCGTTTGGGCTTGTATTGCTATAGTTGTTAGAACTAACTCGTGAGAAACCACAGATTTGGTAAGGACATTGGAGTTATGAGGACATTTTGGGTGGTGCTCACTGTTCGCAGAGGATTACGGAGGACTACAGTTAATTGGTTGAAATTAGGGTTATGGTGACAGCTAGGGTTAGGTTATGGTTGGGGTTAGGCATAATTTGGTTATGGTCAGGGTTCAAGAAAGGCAGGACAAAATGAATGAGAGTCAACAGAATGTCCTCACAAGTTTGGCAGTACAACCGTGCATGTATGAGGGTGAGTTTCGCTTTGAGTGTGTGTGTTTATGTGGGAGAGAGTGTTTCATGAACATCACCGCAGCTCCCTAGCATGACGCAAGTACCCCGGTGCTGGAGGCACCTGGAGGAAAAGATGGTACGTGAAGAAATGGAGATGTTAGCCTATGTTTGGCTAGTGGGTACAGAGAGAGCCAGCTGCGGGTGCATGATTAGCAACGGGGTGCATGCCGTTGAAAGGACTCAAACAGGAGGATGAGGGGTGACATGAGCCCACACCAAAAACATGCTACCCCCCACACTCACAAGAATGTGCTGCCTTTCCCAAAAACTGACTTTACACCGAAATCTGACAATACCGGGACCAGGAAAATCGCACACAAAGCATTCAGCTGGAACAGTTTTAATTAACTTCATTGACCAGCCCAGGGAGGTGAAGATTCATTAAGGTTCATTAATGTTTCCCACAAAAGACAGGAACAGAAAAAAGTCATTTTTATTGGTACATATTTTATTGTTGGAGCAATTTTTCTTATTTGTGCACCAACTTTAATCCTTCTCCCCTCGCTAGTTTGATAAATTGCTTTTTTGTGAACACCGTCAGGGGGTTTAAATATTCCCACTACCATTTCGGAGAAATCTGGTGCTCTGTGACAATTTGTCCAATTTCATATATATACATATATATATATATATATATATATATGTGTGTGTGTGTGTGTGTGTGTGTGTGTGTGTGCGCGTGTTTTTTTTTTTTTTTCTTAACCATTATTTTACCAGGAAAAGGTCTACTGAAAACATGTATCTCCTTTTTACAGATGCCCTAGAATAAACGCTTGATAGGACAGTTGCCAAGTGATGAGACAGAGAGAGAAACAGGGTAAATCCCCTCACACTGTTTTTGAAGTTTTGGGACTTGCTCAAGGGCCCAACAGCAGAGTTCTCTCCAACTTCATCGCTCCAGAACAAGTCAGAATCCCAAGCCACGCCAGGTGCTCAAACCTGAAGCTCTTTAGTTTTCAGTCAAGCAATCAACCACCTGGCTACCCTACTGCCCCCATGATATAATAAGGGTACGACTGAAAAGGGGGGTGCATTGATGCACTTGTACAGTGACAGTGCTTTTTTTTTTTTTTCGCAGCAGTTCTCACAGTTCAAGATGGAAATACCCGAAAATAAATACTCAGCCTGCCAGGGGATTTAAGGCATTTACATTCAAACCGCGTGAAACTTCCAAAATATCAACCCTTACAATATTCAAATATAGGCCTTACTGTAGCTGCTCATCCTGGGATCCAGCTGCTAAGTACTTGGTTGGGGTAATCACATACCGCAAGTACTTATTCTTCAATATGTAAACACTACAACAAAAGCAACCTGCCGTTTCCTCTCTGTGGCAACTCTGCTATGCTACTTCCCCTTTTCTCTTTGAAGCAGAGGCCAAATACAAGTGTACCACAAAATTTGTGCTCAATTTCAACTTTGCCTCCAGGCTAGAACCAACAGAAGGTAACAAAACTAACAAATTAATACCTGGTGTAAAGTTGCGAAGGATAGCTCTCGTCATTATGTTTTTTTCATTTTAAACTGTGCAGCAGAAACAGCTGCAAGCCAGCTCACAAACAGTATGCAACCTCTTCCTGAATGAACTCACATAATCCAAAACGTAGTGCACAGGGGTGCGCTTTTCTGCCAGCCAGCTCTCCTGCAGCAAACAAAGCGGGCCACACACCGCGTGCCTAAAAACCAACTCAGCTGGACTTAAACCAAGAGACTCTGGTGTAGTTTCACGAACTGCAAATAGTAAAAGTGGCAGACCCTCATCCCACTCCCTGTAAGACTCAAAACAATATTTATGAAGCATGGATTTTAAAGTCTGATAAAACCTCTCCAGTGCTCCCTGACTCTCCAGGTGATACGCACTGGAGCCTTCGTGCTTCACAGTCAACTGTAACATGATCTGTGCAGAAACCTTCGACATAAAATTCGACTTCCGGTTAGTCTGGATGCTTTTGGATAGACTGAAAGCGGAAAAGAATTTATTTTAGAGCTTTTACCACTGCTTTTGCTCTTAATGCGCACATTGGGACTGCTTCAGGAAAGCCTGTGGCTGCACACATCAGGGTGAGAATATACTGGCTTCCTGATTTAGTTTTTGGCAAGGGACCAGCGCAGTCTAATATCGCATGCTCAAAGGGCTCGCCAATTGACCAGGTTGGATTTAAAGGAGCAGAAGGAATACCCTGGATTGGTTTTCCAGAGATTTGGCACACATGACAGGATTTACACAAGTTTGCAACATCAGACTTCAGTCCAAACCAGAAAAAATATCGGAGCACCCAATTGTTTTTTTTTTTTAAACCCCCACATGACCGGACAAGTTGTGATTAGGGGTGCTCTGAAGAAAAATCTTTGGCACAATTACCTGAACTACAGTGTCACAGTTTATATCAGACAGAGGGGACCATTTACGCACCAAAACACCACTGTCAAAAAAAATATGTTATCATATATCATCGTTGGTTTTTTCTGCAGCAGACAAACAAGAAGCCAATGTTTTATCAGTTTGCTGAGCTTTAATGAGCTGGTCTTTATCACCATGCAAACACAAATCTGAAACATCAGGCACATCAACACATCGACAGAAATAGGCACGCTTTTTTCTTCAGATAGGGGCTGCCCGAATCAGACGTACATAAAAAAGTCCGAAAAGTCCATTAAATCACCAATCTTAAGACCTTGGGCACATGTAACAATGCATGCCAGAGAAATGGGCTGGGAGTTGAGCGCAGTGGGGTTAACAATACACACATCAGCTAAGGGGTTCTCAATCACCTCCGGAGATGAAGGAAACACATTATTACCAGCTAAATCATTACCAAGAATGAGATCGATTCCTGTCATTGTCAGCTGGTCTCGCAAACCCACTCACACTAGGCCAGACATTAAAGAAGAGGAGAGAGTAACATTGTGAGGCAGTATGCGCAAAACACTTAATCAGGTCCATAGTACGAGTCAGAAAGTGGCATAACACCACGTCGCACAGCCGAATGTTTAGACCTGCTGTCTCTCAAGATAGTGATTGGAACTCGGTCTGCCTCACTGCCAGTCAACAAAATAAAAATAAAAGGCTTGAAATCGTCATCAATTTTCAGCACTTCTGTCAAAGTTTCAGGTTGGGTGGATTCAGACCAACATTGAATTAAACTTACAGTCAAAGGATTTTTAGCCTTTTCCTGATCTTTTTTTCTTTTAATAGAGGGCAGTCTGCAATGAAGTGACCAGACTCAAGACAATACAAGCATTCACAGTTATGAATATTATTTAACCTCTTAACTGTCACCTGCATTTTCTCACATTTGGCCTGGATTGGTATACCACATTTCAAATGCTCACTGCTCCCACATACAATGGTTCTATTACACAAATACTGCATGTCTGTTGTTGCTATTATGAGTATTTACATAAAATATATGGCTTAATCTTCAATTTTGGGACAAACAACGTGGATATCTTGATTGCACAGGTTCTCAGCTTTTGAACAAAACCAAATAGAATGGATAATACATGGTTTGACCGTCACAACACAACTTTGATGATGAGGACTGACAAGTTTCATTGCACTCAAGTATGTGGTGTCTATGTTGAGAAATTGATTTATTGCATTTGTTATGGCTGACATAGGGCAAAAAGGTGGGTAGAAATGAAATCCTGAACGTCTAAGCTTTCACATGGTATATCTTTTTCCTGGATTGGTTGAGGATTTAAGTCATAGTTTACAAATGAAGGATTCAAATTTTGTTTGAAAATTCCATAGGGCCCTAATTAGGGCCCAGTAACAGTTAACAGGTTAAAAAAAAAAAAAAAATCCCCTTCTTGCCCCCGATGTGAGGCGGTCTTGCGTTCTTCCCTCTCTCAGTTCGGGTCCTGTACCAGAGGCCTGGGAGCCTGAGGGTTCTGTGCAGCATCTTAGCTGTTCCTAGGATTGCTCTCTTCTGCAAAGAGATGTCAGATGTTGTTCTTGAAATCTGCTGGAGCCAGTCTCCCAGCTTGGGTGTTACAGCTGCAAGTGCTCCAATTACCACCTGCTGCTGCTGCCCGTAGTAAAGTGCCGCTTCAGCAGCTCTGGAGAAAGAATGCTGGACCTCGCCACTCGGAAGTCCACCACACTGTCACAATCGTTGAGCGTAGTGAGACCTTTTTCTTTCAGGAAACACAGCTTCCACTTTTTATTCTTTATCCAGGTCGGTAAATATTTTTAAAAGTGATGAATTATACTATATGGTTTTCATGTCTGCGGGTGTAAATGCGATGTTCTGATAGGGAACATCTATATTGGGTGAAATGTGTAGGAATTGTGGCACTTCAAAATTGTGTCACAGTCCAAATACTAATAAACCTCAATGAATAAAACACTGACTGCAAAGACTCATTAAACAACTCATCTCAAAGCACATCATACGTAAACGATTCCAACTACAATCAAACAACTGTTTCATTTTAGGAAATCGGCCTGTCAATTTGGCCTGCCTGTTACATATTCACGGGTTTCTGTGTTGTATGTGTAGAACTTCAAAGTGTGCATCGCTGACTGCACTCAATAGAAATAATTTGCTTTCCAGTACGAAAAACTGTGTGGCTGCATTGCTTTAATCTATGAATAATGTTTCACTCAATAAATAAAATTTATTGAATAAGGATCTGCTGACAAAGGATAGCTACAGAGTGATCCACAGATCACATTCTATCCAGCCAGTTCATGAGATTCCAGCGGCAACACAACTATATTCTATAAGCTGTATAAATTTTTACTCAAAATTGGGAAATAAAACATGCTCAAACTTTCCCGAGTAGCGAAGTTGAAAAATTTCCTTCAGTCAACAAGTGTCAACCATAAAAGCACCTTATCTGTTTGTGAGGAAGATATAATTAAGTTCGGGAAGTAAGCAGGTTGTAAAAGAAGCAGAAATTATGTGGCTTTATCAGGCATTAACAGCTGAGGCAGACATAAAGTGGAACACAGCAGGCAGGTAAGATTTAGTTTAACTGCAGCAGGAAATACACTTAACTACAGCAAACATGCTCTCTCGCTCTCTCAAATACCATCCCATTAAAACCCTGTCACCTCGCGCATAATAAGCTTTCTATAAAAGGAGCCAACCACAGCCTTCTGTAGCTTTACCATCATCATGCTTAAATGCAGCATTGCCTGTTCTTTAGTGACATCAGACCCAGCTCAGAAGTGCTTGCATGTTGTCAGATAATTGCCCAATCGTTACATGGAAGTAGCCCTGTGGATCTGACTGTGCGCTGAGACATCTTGCAGGTGTAATATCAATCAGGAGATCCATAATGGCTTAATCTTAATCCAGCAGTTCATATGTTACATACGACGTGCAGCTGTCACTGGCATTGTAGAGCATGCTACGTAGCTATTTCAGGATACTGTGTAAGGGATGCTCTACAGTTTTTACAGGTCACATACAAGTAAACGGCAGCTACTTTCACTAGAACCTTCAGCCTTTACTAGTTTTGAAGGAGATGCCTGATAGTTGTGTAATGTGGTAAAAAGGCCACTAGATGGCAGTATTGACATTTTTTTTTGTTAAGCAATCTAAAACTAGGTTTGGGCATGTCCCGGGCATGCCTCAGAGGGGGCTGGAAAAGAGTATATAAGGAGAAAAATCGAGAGAGTGTAGAGTAGTAGGAGAAATTGTAAGGAGAAATTGTGGAAGAATACATTTGACCAGACCTGTCACTCTTTTCGAGACCTGTGAAGCTTTTTGTGGATTTTAGCCTGTGTTGGAGCATTTTCCTGTCCCAGGACATCGCAACATAGCAGCCCATCTCAATTACCAAGGGACTGTAACTATTTTTTTTTTATTATTATTTCAATCTTGGTCAGTAGGGTAGAGAGTAGATTAGTTCTGTTTGTTTAATTAAATCTGTTGAAGTTTAAGAATTTTGTCTGTCATCCCTTGCTGTCCGTGACGTCATAACAAATTGACGCCATAACAAATTGGGGCCATAACAGTTGTAACAGGTTACGTAAGAAATGCCTCACAGCTGTTACTGGGTGTATAGACGATGCCTTACAATGGTTACTGGATATAAAGGAAATACTAGGCGTATGTTACTGGTTAAATAGGAAATGTCTTAGAGCTGTTTCTGGTTGTAGAGGAAATGCTTTACAGTGGTTACTGATTATATAGCAAATGCCTTTCAGGTGTTTCTGGTTGTATTGAAGATGGCTTACGGAAGTTTCTGGATATAAAAGAGTTACAAGGCAGATGCTATTGTTTAAATAGGAAATGATTTAGAGCTGTTTCTGGTTATATTGGAAATAATTTACAGCTGTTACTGGTTATATAGGAAATGCCTTACTGCTGTTACTGGTTATACATTAGATGCTTTTCAAAGGTTACTGGATATAAAAGAGATACTAGGCAGATGCTAGTCTTTTTATAGGAAATGCCTTACAGTGGCTACTTGTTATTTAGGAGATTCTACACTGATGTAACAGGTCATATAGCAAATGCCTCGAAGCTGTTACTGACTATATGAGAGATGTGTTAGAGTCACTGGTATCTCTGAAGATGTTGCAGTGGTGTCATTTGTAATATAAGACAGTGTTGTTATGTGCTATACAGAGATGCCTTACATTTGCCACCAGTTATACCAGAGATGAATTACAGCTGCTTCCTCACAGCTGTTGCTAGTTATATTGGAAATGCCACACAACTGTGATGGTTACGGAAGAGATGACCTGAAACTATTACTCCCAGAGATTGTGTCAGTTATGCAGCTGTGATCTGTAATTTTGGGGATGCCCTCCAGCTTGGGCACCGGCAGGTGTTTCCCAGTGCAGTGCTGACCCACAGCACACCCTGACAGATGAGCAGACTGGTGAACTGAACACACTTCTGGCCTGCAAGACAGAGATAGTCATTAGTGGTGTGCAAACACTGGCCTTGCCCAGAACAGTCTGAGAAACCACTGTATCCTCAAAATATGTACTGTCTATTAAATAAACTGCCCTCTGAAATAATTGCACAAAAATGCTTGGCATCATGTTGTTCTCTGGTTTGTGTTGCACAGAGGGAGAAGTCGATGTGCTGAAAAATACAAAAAAAAAAAAAAAAATTTACCAGGCAAAAAGTGCTTTACTTGGGCAATTATGATTCATCTCTGCAGCAAGCCCTTCATTGCATCGGTCTGCTGAAAGTCGTTTGGCCAAAATGTCAGGCCACCGTAAAGTTGGTGCATTTTCTGTAAAATCTTCTTTTACAGAAAAATTTTTCATGTCTTAATTCTTTAAGAAATTATTATTTTTTTTTACAAGTGAATATTATGAACCAGCAAAGATTGTTTTGTGCATGAAAACATGTAAAATAGCCTAATAAACCTTAGCTGAAATGGTAGAGCCACATTACAACTAAATCAAGATCCTATTTTCATGTTTTTATTTTTGCTTGTTTATTTGCTCAGGCCTATGATTTGCTGCAACTTGTTTGTTTCCACCCAATTTGACGTTATTAGGCTAATGAATAGGTACCATAAGCACACATCTTTCCCATATATATAGGCCAGCAGGATCCTACTAGACCTGCTTGTGGGTTCAGGAGGCTGTCATTACTGCATTACATTTGTAGATTATTGTCATTATACTGTGTGTAAAATCAAAAATGGTAAGAGAGGTATTCCAACTAAAATTAAGTATATACGAATATGCAAAATACTCACGGTCAAATCATTTTAAAAATACTATATGTTATTAATTGCTTATTTCCGTATTGCCTTGGTATTGGCCTGAGGGTCGCCTTCAAGACTCATTAAAGAGCTAAATGCTAGGTCCATGACTGTCGTCTGCTTCTTTGAAGAGAGCGAATGCCACAGTTGCCAATGGTTACTTGTGCACGTGCTGAACTCGGCCTGTACAGCTGAAGGTCGGCCAATGCAGGATATATTGGCAGGCCGTTTTTACTGTATGCGAGCAATAACATATGTAACCAATTAATAAAAATGGTTACAATTTTGTCTCATACAGATGAGGAGAATAGCCTAATTATAACGGGCAGGACAATTCACATAATTATTTTAAGTAAGGACTCTAGAACAGGTAAAAATAGGTCTGTCAGTCATCTGTACTAGAAAGGTTGGCAAGACCAATAACCACATTACAATTTTGTTATGCTGCCTTGAAGATGCGCAGAGCAGTACATTAGTCAATCTGCGACTAATACTCCGAAGGGCACTGGGCTTTTCTATGTGTGTGTCAACAATCAAATCTAAATACTGAATGGGCCATTTTCACGATTGCCAATTTGACATATAAAGCAGGGCACAGACAGGTATAATTGATAAAATGAATTCCCATCTCCTTATATTTAGTGTCTCACAACCATTCGTCTGAGCAAGCATGCACAATACCAGGGCCCCAACCAACCTAATTGGAACAGGGCCATAATTAATGTTATTAATTAAATATGTGTTTTTCCTGCAATTATATAACAAAATGGCTACTGTGAAAGAGGCCTGTGATTAATATCAGTACTTGTATGCAAATAATTAAAAGGATAATTATTTGTTTTGAGAGAATTCAAGGAGCTTAGCAGAATACAACAGGACATGTGAGTAAAATGTATTTTATGATTTTGCATTGACTACGTACAAAGATGCAATTCGATGCAAATATTCTTGAAACTGGAAGGGACATTATAGGAGGAACTGGACTAAATATACTGTATATACAGTACCTGTCAAAAGTTTGGACACACCCACATTTTTCTCACAATATATTTTAAATAAAGAAATAAGCAGCTTTTATTTGGCAAAAAAAAGAGATCTAATTCTTAAATCCATTAAACTAACCACCATTTGTTGTCATATTTTCAGCGCATTCTCACTTTTTTTTTTTTTTTTTTTAACAAGGGCAGTCATGTGACTATAATGAATTTGCAGCTGCGCGGCTGTCTAACTTCCCAAAGACGTGCTGCACTTGAGGTGGCTTTTCAACCACCTTTTCACCCAATAAGTCCACAAACCGCTTGACTTTAATTCGGCTGTTAGAAAATAGAAGGAGTTTATTTGTCTGTTTACTTTGCAAAATATGGCTTCTTTGAGAGTTCTAAAATTTTGGACACTATTCAAACAAGTAAATTATTCTCTTTTCACTTCTGACTGTTTACCTTTTACAAGATTCCATTTGAGATTATATATAGAAGTTAAGCCATTTAAATTTCTCTAAAAACAGAGTGCTATGACATTAGCAAAGCGTGTCCAAACTTTTGACTGGTACTGTACTCCTTTCTAAAATGTACTTCTTAATTAATACTGAATAAATACTGAAACTGTTTCATCATGAGGGTACAACTGGGGTAATAGGGTAATTCATATGTTGACCATAAACTTAAAGGACATTGTTTATCTATTAGCACACTGGACACAAATAAAAATTCAGACTTTCACTTTGCACAGTATTAAGAAAGTAGCAGCAACCTAGGCATAAGGTTAATTGCGAGTGAGTCGACAGGATCATGTAGCTGGATAGCAGGGCTTAGCTTGAAATCTGGCGCACCGGGCAATGCCCGGTGGGCCGACGCACATTTTGGGCCAATGCAATCATAGTTTATAAAATTGTAATCATATAGATAATTTTTAACAACTGCACCGGCTTTTAAAACATGGAAAGCAGCCCATTGGTTCATTTTCTACACTGACACAGGGCTGGCCCAATGAAATCTCTGAGCCCTCCCACCTCAGCCACCCCCCCTCTGCGTTCGAGCTTCTGCAGTGTCAATTAAGTCGTGTCGAGCAAAAATGGATAGACTAAAGCGCAAGGGAGGTGTTGAGAAGCCACGGGAGAGAAGAGTCTGCAGGCGGATACAGCCAAATGTGCCAAATATCTGATATTTTTGCTGCAGGATCTACTGCTGGTGGTGGTCTGTCAACATCCAGTACAGAAGCAGTAGCAGCACCCAACACCAATGTGCACAAGGCTAGTTCTTGCCCATCACAACATAGCGAAAACTTCTAGAAAGAGCAAGAAAATGCACAAAAACTTCACGTCGTGGACTGTGCTGAACAAAATGGAAAGCGCCATTTTGTTTAAAATAAATTGAAATAGTTAGGAACAACTTGTTAACGCATTTTTATAAATGAATTGCTACTGTAACACAGTCTTTGATATGGAACCCTTTTCACCGATGGGACACCCCACAAAATATACTGAGTCTAACATACCAATCCGACTTATCTACTGAGTTTTACTGTACGTATTTCCGCCTGCGGAGTTGTTGTATGCGGATTGGAGATGCATTTGCATTTACCCGTGTTCAATGTGGCCAGAATCCACCCCAGACCACCTTCAGAAGTGGTTTGTTACATAGGATCACAATCCGTCCTGACTGCGTTTTGAGTGAATTTACACCTTTACTTTCACGTGGTCAAGCGGTATACGATTGCAATCTGATAACAAAAAATGCATTTTAATAACAGGTGTAAAGGGGCCTATATCATCATATCAGACCAGTGACTCGTCGCCAGAGACAGCGCAGGTGGGTAGTAATAGGCTGATAGCAAGGCAGGGAGAAATAGGTTAGAAACTGGCGTGTTTGATAACAGGACGTAAAATGAGCGGATATTCTGTTTAAATAATGTTCCGGTTACAAATTTAAGTTAACCATTATTGTAACTGGTAAATGAAGCTGTGGAAGATTTTATCTTTCCGAGTCGTAATAAGAGAGTCTTAGAGCAGGTTAAAAGAAACATGATCAACAGTTTATTACAATATAATTCTGCAGAATGAGAGAGCGAACAGGGACACTGTGAGTACAGCAGTCCGTGGTCGGTCTCTGCTGAGCAACTTTCACGGACAATTCTTATGCCCTTCTAGCCGGGAGTTCCTTTCAAGCAATCAATCACAACATTACACAAACGTTTTATTCTTCGAAAATTTCTGCTCCTGGGATGCGCTTAGGTGAGTCACGCTTTGTGCTTAGGGCCCAATTTGGGCACCTAGCACAGGAAGAAACAACTCTGGGAAACTTAGCAAGATAACAGACATGAGTCGATAACTCCTACCCAGGTCCACACACCCCACCTATCAGGACTTTCCCGCAGACAGTTTTCTTAGAGCCTAATGCTGAGAACAAAATAAGCAGTTACATTTTAAACAAGTATATATATTTTTTAAGCAGTAAAACTATAATGTAATATAATCAAAGTGCACTAAACACTACAACAAGGAATTATAAACAGTAACAAAAAAAATTCCTTCACAGAAGCTAGCTAGCTCGTGTAGCAAATTGGCAAAAATCGCGGCGCTTGTCAGGACTTTGTGGTTTGAGGAGAGTATTGAAGCGGCTCAAATTACACTATGGCTGTAGGTAATGCAGGCTAGTTTTACCTTCCCTAGCTATGAAATCAATTAATGAAAAGGAGCTAGATAGTGGTTTTTGTCTGGCCTCTCAGAGACAACACTTAATTAACCCTACAGAGTCGACGGACGCGCCGGCGCATCATAATCACGCGACCGATTTAAGACAACATAGGGGGAAGATGCAGCCTCGCAGAGTGTCCATTTAAACTTGTGTCGAAAGTGCGGACTCAAAACTATATACCAGTTTTTGAATTATCTTGATAGGCCAAGTAAAACAATACTTATGATAAAATAATCACGCCACACTTTTCCTGGTTATTTTTGTCACATTTGGTGCAGGAAGAAACAGTAAAGACGGGCTGCTCTGCCTTCTCTCGCAAGTCGAAAGTGCTTGCACGCAAAAAAAAAAAAACATCTCTTTCCCATTGGTGGAAAAATTGCACAATATCAACCAATCTAAAAATTCAGTGGCAACGCATGGCATTTGGTTGCTGGGGAAGCGGGCCAATTTTGTTTGCTGCCTCCTGGTGAGCAACAGGAGATGTGAGACGCCCTGGAAGTGTCAGGCCTGTGATGTTCCCCTCTGTCTTGTGGTGGACAGGGACTGTTTCTTGCAGTGGCACAAATAATTTGTGGCATCTGATTGTGATATTTTGTACATAGTTATACCGAAAAACGCCTGAGGCATGTCCTGCATTTTTATGTAAATTTTTGTATATAACTTTAATGTTTTGTAAATTTTTACGTATGGATTTGAAAATGACACTTTATATTTGCATTCTAATTCACCAAAATGGTTCGTTAAACATATTTGCGGTTTTCACAGTTAAATAAAATAATTGTTTTCCTACTCCAATTTGATGTTTTTTGTGTGATTTTAGGTCCAATATGTTAATACAGTATGTCAAAATGAAAAATTAACTGAACTTTGACACAGCTGAGATTGTGCTGAAAAAAATGATACCAAACAAGGCAGGGTAAACAGTTTTTAAGGTGAGATATAAAGGTAAAATCAAAAGTAGTCAAAAACGGCCAGTTATACCCTTGACTCCAGAGGGTTAAATGTGTGCATATTGCAGGGTTTCCAATTCTCGTGTATTTGATGTGAGATAGGTTTAGTATGTCCGTGTCACGTCAGTGAAAAATAAATTCTGCTTACTTCAATGTGTCTCACACCTGAAAGTACGCCGGCTTTGGTCAATCTTTGTCAATCTTACGCGAAGTTTGCCTCGAAAGTTGGCAGCTCTGATAGATGTTGCATAAATGTCCTTTCTGTTTCAAAGTTTCAGAGATAGGCCAAATGAATGAAATGAGTAAAGCAAAGAGGAGGAAGCTGACATGTTTTCAAAAGGTAGGCGCATTCAGACAGCTTCGCTAGGAATACTGTGCATTGATGCACTGGCATTCTCTTTAAATCATTTTTTAATTTTTTTATTACCTCGGATGTTTTGGTAGCTTTGTTCACAAGTTAATCTAATCATGATTACATTAATTAATTAAAGTGTCAAGTTGAATCGCTGGGGTAGTTCAAGTTTATCTGTTTTTCAATTTGTCGTTTCTGTTGTCATGCCTGTACTTGGTTAGTAAGATGTCAGATTTTGTTGTCTGTGTGCACACGTACGTCAACCCTAAAGCCACAGGGCCCGCCTACATCGCAAATTCCAGTTTAACTGTTGGTGCCCGTGGATATATTGAACAGAAGTTAGTCAACATTCTCCGCCACCACTTCTGCTGTACAAAGATGGAAATCAAAAAACTCATCAGCGAACTGCAAGAAGCCGTAGAAAAAGCATCACACTGGATCTGGCTGAAGAGGAATGACCAGACTTGGCTTGAGAGCTAGTAGTTGACACCAGCACCACAATACCACCTGCAGATGGAGGGGCTGCACCACTTCGGAGGAATAGTTGAGGAAGAAGGGCTGAAACTGCAAAGTGGTTCCTCCTGATGATGGTAAGGTGCTGGATCCGGTTGTGGAGCTGTCGGCAACAAAGCACTGCACAAGTGTATTTCAACAACTTCTTTGTCATGGTGGTGCAGTGATTAGCACTGCCACAACACAGCAAGAAGGTTTTGGGTTCGAATCTGAACTGGGGCCTTTCTGTGTGGAGTTCCAGGGCATGTAGGCTACGACTGAGCTTAATTTTAACTTTTGATAACAGCGTAGTGCGCGTGTATGGCAGGCCGTCACGTCACGATCAGGGTAAGCCGCCATGGCCGAAAATGTGAGGGCCATTTTTTTGTCCCAGTCCAGCCTTGCTGGATAGTAGCATATCATCTTCTTCTTTTGGTTGGCAAACAAGACGCTGCAATGGCTTACAAGAAATTGCCTAACATTAGGTAGTAATGTTAGCAAACGTTACTTCAAATTACTACTTTGGCCTGTTAACCATGTTAACATTTTGTACTGACCTGCTGTCATCCACGCCTGATGTTTACAGTCCTTCTGTTCACCTTACCGCTGTGCACCATGCTGTTCAATATTCGTGACTACAAATCTGCTTACCAACCAAAGTAAACTGAAGTGTGACCGTCAAGTCGAAATGACTTGACAACCGTCTATTCAGAGAAAAAGAAATCACCTCAAGCATTAATATCAGAAAGTCTACATTTTGTATCATCTGTTCATAATTTGGGATCAATGAGGAGTGACATAGGGACAAACATGTCTAAATTACATATTTTGTGCGCACCATTTATTATTTTATTTATTTACTTCACTTTTTGGCTTTTTTTTTACTTTTCATTTAGAAAACAGTGACACATTTATAACATATATAGAATCAATGATTAAGTACACCAAAATAAAAGGAAAATATTTTCTATGTTTGCTTTGTAGATTTACAAAAAGCATTTGATTCTGTTTGGCAAGATTAATTCTTTCAGTGGTTTTCGAGAAAGGTGGATTTAGTCAACGAGGCAAAAAAGTTTTGGAAGCGACTTTATTACGCATCGACAATTGAACACCAGTGCAGGGCATGGGAGGTGTATACTGGCGTGAAAGTTTAGCAACAGGTGTGAAAAACTACCTGAAAGTTTTAAAATTATTGTAAAAGCAAACGCGACTGTCTCTAGGAATGCAGAAAAATTTGCATTCTCCAAAATGGTTTGTTTAAACACGCACAAAAATTGACAATGAGATAAAATCTGTTAAATATTCCATTTTTGGTAATAGAATCATAATATTTTAACCCGCAGTTGGTTAGATGTGTGGCTAAGGCTGTATGATTTTTCTATGCTGATGAAGCTTGGTTACAGCACCACAGAGGCAGGTGAACACATAGAATCAGTTAGGATGAATAGAATTCTTGTCAGCTGAAACATATTCATCACTGCAATAATGATTATTTGCTTATTCAAATCCAACTTTTTTTTGACAGGCAGTGTATATACTATATCCAGTGTGTGTGTGTGTGTATATATATATATATATATATATATATATATATATATATATATATGTGTGTGTAAGGAATAATCAACTCGTCGGTGTGCATCACACGGTTTTAAGGTCCGACACGAAGTGTGATGCACACCGAGTTGATTATCCTGCTTATACCGTGGTCATTTGCCAGCAATATCAAATCATAGCATTCAGAAATTTTTGGTGAAAGTTTTGCACTTAAAATCTAAAGTTTTTGAAGCAAGTGCTTACCGTCATTCATTTGTCTTTTGTTGTGCTCTGCTCTCGACTGCTGACAGTTCGACAGCAACGCGCTCTAATGTTGCTATGGGTACAGGTTGGCTAGCAGATGAATTTCGAATGGTGAAACTACCGTAGCCGAACTACCTGCGTGTTCCACGGTTTTAATGCATACCTGCCAGCCAATCAGAGAGTAATCACCCACACCATGTTATAAATATATATATAAATACAGTTGTATGCAAAAGTTTGGGCACCCCTGATCAAAATTTAGTTTCTGAGAAGCAAGTAGAAGATGAACTGATCTCTGAATGGCATAAATTTATTGACACAATACTTTTTTGGACATTTTTAAGCGGTATTGGTGTAGTACTCTTGTTTTGTACAATTCTAGAGCAAAAAAAAGGAAATGAACACCGTGCAAAAGTTTGGGCACCCCAAAAAATTTGAGCTCTCAGGTAACTTTGACTATAGTCTCAGATCGTATTTAGCTTGTTAGGGCTATGGGTTGTTCACAATCATCATTAGGAAAGGCCAGGTGATGCAAATTTTGAAGTTTATAAATACCCAGACTCCTCTAACCTTGGCCCAACAATCAGAAGCCATAGGGTCCTCTACGCAGCAGTCTAGCTCTCTGAATGAAGGAATAAGCCCCAGAAGCAGTGGGTTACAGTGATTCTACAACGGCTGAGGGGCGTTCTAAGGCGCGACGCGCAGTGGAGTGCCTTAGTGCCCCTCCGCCATTGTAGAATCACTGTAACCCACTGCTTCAAGGGGCTTATTGCTTTTATAAAACGGTTACCCTACATATAGCCCATTAAATAAACACACAAGAAAAAAAATTAACAATTTATTGGTAATAATGCAAAAATGAAAGTGAGAACTATTCATTCTTCCACCAAGCAAGATAGAGTGGACAGAATGGTTGGCAAGCAACACAGATGCTAAGATTGCTTTTTCATCTAGCGCCATTATCATGTCACATCAGGCTATTTGGCCTCGTTAATGTAGATATACCATGAAAGCAGGCTATTTGGAATGTCTCCTTCGGTCTCCCGAAGGCCCCGTTTAAAAATTTTACGTTCATTTCGGTTTTCGAGTTTCATTGTTCTCAACTCGCGCCGATCGGCCATATCATCACAACCAGCGAGAGCAGGGAACAAGATTGACTTTTGTCCTCCACACTTGCCGGTGTACAGGAAAATATATTGAATTGCGCATTAGTTTGCTAGCCAGCTTGTCAACTAGCTAGCGTTCACTACAATGGATGTGATTACCCTACATATAGCCCATAAAATAAACACAAGAAAAAAATCAACAATTTATCGCTAATACTGAAATAACAAGCTAGTTAGCGACGTAGCTAGCAAGCTAAAGTGATATCGAACTCTATAATGCAATAGCTAGCTAGGTAGATAGCCAACTGGTTAGCGGGCTTTAAGGCTAAACTTCGCTAACACTGAAATAGCGAGCTAAAAGTCTTGAAACAAATGTAACCTAATGAGTCAGTTGAGCGCAGAGTAGTTGGTTGCTAGGCTACGCGCGCGGGATATTTTGTGCTGCGGTCTGCCTCAGAATGCAGTGGGTTACAGTGATTTTATACCGGCATGGAACGCGGCTCAGCCAATCACCTTTAAGGATGGGAAGCACCCGTTTTATAAAATGAAAATAATTAATGCCCACAAAGCAGGAGAAGGCTATAAGAAGATAGCATTGCGATTTTCACAGTTCATAATATAATTAAGTCAACAGAAACCGTGGGGGTTAACTTGAGGTCTGGAAGACCAAGAAAACTTCCTAAGAAAACTGCTCATCGGATTACTAAAAAGGTAAACCAAAACATCCGTTTGACAACAAAAGACCTTCAGCAAGATTTAGTACACCATGAAGTCATGGTGCACTGCCTTATGGTTCAGCGACACTTGCTCAAATATGACCTTCATGGAAGAGTCATGAGAAGGAAACCTTTCCTGCATCCACACCATGAAATTCAGCATCAGAAGGTTGCTAAGGAACATCTGAACAAGACTGATGCATTTAGGAAACAAGTCCTGTGAACTGATGAAGTTAAAATAGATGTCTTTGGCTGCAATGAGCAGAGGTATGTTTGGAGAAAAAAGCATGCGGAATTTCATGAGAAGAACACCTCTCTAACTGTCAAGCACATGGTTGGATCGATCCTGCTTTGAGCTTGTGTTGCAGCCAGTGGCACGGGGAACATGGTCGAAGGAAGAATGGATTCAATTAAATTTCAGAAAATTCTGGAAGCAAACATCACACCATCTGTAAAAAGCTGAAGATGAAAAGAGGATGGCTTCCACAACAGGATAATGATCCTAAACACACCTTAAAATCCACAACTGACTACCTCAAGTGGTGCGAGTTGAAGGTTTCACCATAGCCCTCAAGGTCTCTTACCTCAACATCAAGGAAAATCTGCGGATGGACCTCAAAAGAGCAGTGCATGCAAGGCAGCCAAAGAATCTCACAGACCTAGAAGCCTCTGAAAAAGAATAATGGGCAAAATCCCCCAAACCAGAATTCAAAAACTCTTAGCTGGCACCAAAAAGTATTTACAAGCTGTGATACTTGCCAAAGGGAGTGTTACTGAGCACTGACCATGCAGGGTGCCCAAACTTTTGCTTCGGACCATTTTCCTTTTTTGCCATTTGGAAACTGTAAAAGGATGGAAATTAAAAAGTAATCTTGCTTAAAATAAAGGAAATGTGTCCTCTTTAACTTTATGCCTTTTGGATAGCAGTCATCTTTTACTCGCTTAGCTATTCACAGTAACAGAAATTTTGATCTGGGGTGCCCAAACTTTTGCATAAGACTGTATATTCAGTTGCAATAAAAATTATTCAACCCCCATTGCAAATTGGGTTTAATAGCAAAATTTACAAACTTTCAGCCATTTGTGATAAACAGATTAAACAAGAACATTTTAAATAGCTCAACACAACTAATGTTACAAGTGGTTTCTCCAAATTTAACACAAAATGCCATTGTTAATGACTACTGCAGTCTCAAAATTATTCAAGCCTCGAATAGAATCCCTCATAAGAGCATATTTGCAAATCAGGTGTTGTCTCAAGCGCACCTAATGCAGCTAATCAAGAGCTTAATTAGTTGCATCAGGTTTGCTTGAGACAGAACACATCAAATACTTGCACTCGCTGGGGATTTGTTGACAGTGACATTTGATTCCATATTAGAAATATGGCTGTCAAAAGAATTATCCAAAAAGCTAATAGAGGAGATCATTGCTTGGCACAAACAAGGCAAAGGATACAAAAAGGTAGCACAGGCACTGAATTTTCGTTGAGATACAGTTGGACGCATAGTTCGTAACTTCAGCGTTAAAGGAAGAATGGCTACAGTACCAGGATGTGGCAGAAAGAGGAAGCTTTCAATGATTGTCACCAGATTCCTGAGGAGATGGGTGGTCAAAAACCCTTGAGTGACTGCAGGAGACCCGCAGCAAGACTTGGAGGCAGGAGGCACTGAGGTTTCAGTTTGCACAGTAGGGCGCATACTAAACGTTCAAGGTCTCCAAGACATACACCACAACTGATCCAAAAGCACAAGCTCCAATATGCTCAAAACCATATAAATAAGCCACAGAAGTTTGGGGATATTGTTCTGTGGAGTGATGAAACAAAACTGGAATATTTTGGGCTTATGAATCAGTGGTATGTCTGCAGGAGGAATAAAGAAGCATATGCTGAAAAGCACACCCTGCCTACAGTGAAGAATTGTGGGCGCTTTTTGATGCTCTGCGGCTGCCTTGCTTCCTCTGGCACTGGAAATCTGCGAAGTGTGGAGGGCAAGATGGATTCAGTCAAGTACCAGGATATCTTAGGAGAAAATGTCATGCCTTCTGTAGGGAAGCTGACGCTTGGGCATCATTGGACCTTCCAAAAGGACAATGATCCTAAGCGTACCACAACATCCACCAAGGCTTGGTTTCAGAAGAAGTCTGGGAAGATTCTAGAGTGCCCATCACAGTCGCCTCACTTGAACCCCATAAAAAATCTCTGATAAGATTTGAACAGCACAGTTGCAGCATGCAAACCCTAGAATATTAGTGAACTGGAGGCCATTGTCCATGAGGACTGGGCTAAGATTCCTTGGGAATACTGCCAAAAGCTGACATCTGCCAATGCATCACATTTCCAGCAGGTCATAGCGGCAAAAGAGTGCTTTACTAAGTAGTAAAGATGCTTGTCATGAAGGGGGTGAATAATTTTGAGCCTGCAGTAATCATTAAAAGTGGCATTTTGTGTTGAATTTGGAGAAGCCACTCGTGATATTTGTTGTGTTGAGCCATTTAAATTGTTCTTGTTTGATTTGTTCATTGCAAACAGCTGAGAGTGTGTAAATTTTCCCTGTAAACCTAATTTGCAATGGGGGTTGAATAATTTTCATTTCTTACACAACCATGTCGGAAGATGTGTCTCATGGTCATTGAAAAGATGTTACTGTGTTTCAAGTTTCAAGACGGTCAAATTATTGGCTAGCATCAAGCCAAGAAAACAACTCAGGAGATTGCAGAAATCATTTGTATTGGCTTATGAACTGTCCAACAATTTATTAAAACCTGGAAGAATAGTGGCATATTGCAGTTATATTTGAAATATAATGTCAGAAACTTATTTCGCCTTCGAAAATTCTTGAAGAAGAATCACTTCATCGTTTGGCTATATCCCAAATACTCCGTCAAGACAAAGTAAGCACTTTAACTGGGCCTTAATTTGACAGCAACAAAACATTCTGTGGACAACTATCTCGTGGCGTCATTCTTTTCCCATGCAATGACTTGCCATTTGGAGCAGGGCGGCTACGCTGTAAACTTTGGGAGTATACCAACATCGAAACTGGATTTGTGTCTCATGGGCGGATACTTTGCAGCACTGCCAATGCTATCCCACTAAAGTCCTTAAAAAAATAGGACCAAGGGTCCTGCAGCTTACCGGCAAGCAATCTTATAGTGATGATACAAGTTATGGAAATTTCATGTAAAATTTGACCTTCGAATCATTGAAGGTCAATGTCAAGGTTACTGACTAAAGTTTCACATACATTAATGAGACCTCCTGTAATACTTTATACAATCCTAAGCTCTGAGACAGTTTTGGTGATACATGTCATTGAAAATTCAATATGTCAATTGTGAACTTTATAGGTCACAGAAGGTAAAGTTGAGGTCAGCAAATGGACTTCATATATGACTTCCTATATGTCTCTAATACAAACCTAGGCTCCATCTGTGACCGTTTTGGCAATACAAGTCATTTTTTTTTATTTATAAAGATGGTTTTTTTGGGATTATCTCCTTTATTCAATAGTCACACAGTAGAGAGAAACAGGAAAGTTGAGGAGAAGAATGGGGAAGACATGCGGCAAATGACCCGAGCCAGAATTGAACCAGGTCACCGCGAGAAGGCCACAGCCTTTATGGCACCCGCTCTTAGACTGATGTGCCACCGGGGCACAAAACAAGTCATTTAATTATGTCAAGTTTGTCCTTCAAAGGTCACCAACAGTCAAGTTGAATGTCACTAAATGAAGGTTCATGTGTGACTTCCTTTAAGTCTGTGATACAAACTTAGGCTCTATCTGTGACCTTTCTAGTGATAGAAGTCATTGAATTTTCTCTAGGTCCAGTTTGACCTTTGAAGGTCAATATGAAGGTCACCAAATGAAAGTTCATTTATGACTTCCTATACATCTCCAATACGAACTTCACTCTAACTGTTACAATTTTGCTGAGATAAGTAATTGAAATTTCAGTGGAAAGTTTGGCCGCTGAAGGTCGCCAAATGAAAACATGACTTCCTATATATTCACACAATAGAAACCCAAGTTCTCTCTGTAATAGTTTTGGTGATAGAAGTCATTGAAATTTCATCATGTGAAGTCTGACTGTCGAAGGTCACCGTAGGTCAAGTTCAAGGCCACCAAATGAAAATTCACACATGACTTCCGATAAGTGTTCAATACATATATGTTCCCAATCTTCTATAATTTCAAGCCTAGAAGTCTCTGAAAATTGTAACATTTTGCTTGACCTCAAGTTTGACCTTTCAAGGTCATCTGAGGTCAACTTTAACACGCCAAAGTAAAGGTCATATATGACTTCCTACATGTCAAAATACAAACTTAATCTCTGTCTGCAACTATTTGGCCTCCACAGGCTATGTTGCATATTCTCTGTAGGATCCAATGTTAAAATACAGCGCCCCCACTAGTCCCACTTCTGTCGATTAAATCAAAATGGCGCTCGCACTGTACATTGATGGTACCAAGGAAAGCTGATTGCCTAATTTAGAAAAAAATTAATCGCGCAGTTTTTGAGAAAATTTTTTTTAATTTTCTCAGTCCTATCTTTTACATTGGGGCCAAAATTTCAAGGGTCCATAAAACGGACAAAAATGATTCAATCAAAAATCCGAAAAAAATTTTGGAGGTATGTTATGGCAAATTTACACAAAAATTCATCAGGCCAAAAAAAAGATAAAAAATATTCCGGACGACAGACGACGGACGACAGACGCCACACCACAACAATAATCGCGGTGACAAAAGCCCAAAAACTCTTTATATTTCTAATTTGTGGTCTACATTGCACATAACAGCCTAACCATACCTATAACCACATATTCTTGGTATTGGTAATAAATCATGGCAATAAAATTTTGATCGATTTAGCTGTGTCGTTACTGGCAGTTTTGCAAAGTCTCTGCCCATGATGGTAAGAGAGGCACAGGCCATTGTAATTTTTGTATAACACTACAAGGACATTGGCTATGCTTTGAGCTTTGATTAGTTCATCGGCAAATCATTGGCCTGTAAGATTTGCGTGAGAAGTGAAGAATGCGCAAGTTTACAGATAGTTCCCACAAGTCAAATTATTGATTTCCAAACAAATGCATGATTAAAAAAAAATAGCAAATAACCTTGAAGAATTAGTTTGCCTGGTGGGGGGTCGTGTAAGCCTGGCAGTCCACCAGGCCTGTATCACTGTAGGGGAAACAGTGGTTTTGCTGGTCAAAAAAAAAAAGTTTCAAATGTTTAGGTCAGCTGGCAACACTCAACCATATTTTGCAACTTAAAAAATGTTGCTAGTCAAAAAAATTATTCAAAATAAGTGGAGAGTAACCATAATGTTATGGGGATGTTTTTGGTCTCCTCAAATTTTGGCTCTGTAGCTGACACAGTTATACTAATGTGATCCATGACAATGCTAACAAGCAAAAAACCATGCTCCGCTCACTTGTGTGAAGCAACACTGAGTGCCTCATCTCAATGTAAGTGCCAGGCTGCTTTTGACCAGTCAACCAGAAATGAATGAAACATTGCCCCAGCTACAAGAATGAGTAGTACAAATACCCTTTCTACTCATCTGTCTCCACCTCATATGCTTTAGGGAGTAGGGGGGGCTACAGACAGAGAAGAGAGAGAGATGCATTTCATCCTCCATCCACCTCACAAAGCAATTCACTCTATACCCTTCATCTGGTTCCCCTGGTATTGCAACTTCAGGCATCATTACCCCGCTGACTTTAAAAATAACTGCAAATGGGATTTTCAAACCTGTAAGAAGCAGGACCTCATTTAGCCAGGATGCTAAAAGACAAATGCTGTATCACAATAAATACATCTGGTGTCCAGGAAGCACCACTGAGTTGAAGAAACTGGCAAGAACCTCTTTGTTTTCCCAAAGAATCTGACTGTTCCCTTGGCAACTGGATCCACTAGCCAGTTCCACAAAGCAGGGTTTCTGAGTTAGCCCAATGACTTCACAAAATAAAACCTGAAACAGCTGTCATTACAGCTCAGTCCATATACCAGATTTACACAGGGTCCAGGGTTGGTTCAGGGCAGTTTTTCAGCCAACTCTGCTATCCTGATAATAGTTTGTGTGAGTTGGACCAAAAAAAAAAAAAAAGTGAATATTTAAATAATTTTTGAGTAAATTACTTTCCTGAGAATGAGTAGAGCCCTGCTTTAAGATCATAGGAAGTGAGGAGTTCACAGGTATAGGCTGAAGCCTGGCCATTAAATGCTTAAAAACCACCAAAAAAATTGAAAATCAATTCTAAAACTTACAGGTAGCCAGTGGAGGGCAGCAAGAACAGGTGTAATATAGTTGCTTCTCTTGGTATGTGTTAAAAGCCAGTCAGAAGGTTTTTAACTGTAGTCTTTAGATATTACGCTCGCTGAAGCCAAAATAAAGTGCATTGCAACAGTTGAGTCTGAAAGAAATAAATGCATGGATGACCTTTTCCTAGTTGGCAGGAGAAGTAATGACCTCATTCTTATTAACTGTCTCAGTCAAGCAAAGCACGACTGTGTAACTTCTGTCACCTGAGTATCAAAAGAGTCAATCAAAAAGTGACCCCAAGCTTGGAGGCCTCTTTGCAAACATTACTTGACAGGGTACCCTGTCTGGAGGAGAGATTATTAATGTAGCTAAAACTGGGGCCAGAGGGGGTTATTACTGTGACTTCAGATAAGAAGTCATTCAGCTGTATAAAAAAATATCAGATATCAATTTTTGATATAAGTCAAGCAGGACAAAATGTGAGAAACATCAGCAGCACCAGGTTTTATTGGGGAGTATAACTGACTGTGATCTGCAATGAAAGTCTATTCCCTGTCTACACAGGATTTTTCCCAAGGGATGCATTTAAACATTGAACAAGAGGGGACCCAAAATGGTCCCCTGGAGGACCCCACAAGAAGAGAGAGGGACAGGGGTGGGGGCATCCCTGAGTGTTGCAGAAAAGGCCTGTTTGAAAATAAGGAAATGAAACAGTCCAGCACCATGCCACTGATGCCAACAGTGTACTTTAGACGGATGATCAAGACATTCTGGTCTACTGTCTAAAAAGGAGAGCTGCGATCTCGAAGAATTAGAATATCATACAGCCCAGAGTCAGCTGCAAGTAGTAAGTAATTTTGACCAGAGCTGTCTCTGTGCTATGTTGAGAACAGAAACCAGATTGAAATTTTTTGAAGATCATACTGTCATTCACAAAGGAGGTCAGCCATTTGGACACAATTTTTTTTTCTAAAAACTTAGAAGAAAATAGCAATTTAGAGATGAGTCCAAAATTACAAGGGATCAAGACAGGTTTTCCTTAAGAGGGTGTAAACCATGGCATGCTTCAAATAGGAGGGGATAACCCCAGATGACAGAGAGCAGTTAATAGTGGTTAAAATATTTGGACTGACCCTCTGAAACAAAGCTTTTAAAAACCAAAAAGGCAAGCAATCTGAAAGGCAAGTGGAAGACTTCAGAAGTGCAACAGTGCCTTCTAGGGTTGCTAGAGAAATTTATCTGAAATGGTTTGAGATTATGTAGGGCAAGAGTCAAAATTACAGCCTGTCCTCCAACCATACGCTCCAATAAGTTGATTATTCTCATTTACTCTGATTTACGACCCATAGGAGCATTTCCTAAAATTGTGCCCCTACTGGCAGCAGGAAGGTACTGTTACAGTTACAGTTTCAGTTCCAGATACAGTTTCAGTTATATTTACACTTAAAATAACGGTTTGGGTAAGGATTAGGGTTGGGTTTAGGGTTAGGGTTACAGTAAGGGTTAGAATTAGGATTAGGTTTAGGATTAGGTTTAGATTACGGATTTACTGACGGCGACGCTGACGATGAAAACCAGATTGTAGTTATTTAAATGACCGCTAGAGGTCGCTTAACTCCTAAACGTAACTTTAGGTCATAATAAGCTGCTTGACAAACGACATTTGCGGGCGTATTTTGTTGGAGGACAGGCTCCAAAATTAGGCTCCAAATTGAGAAATTCTCCACATTTCTTTGGAGAGGATTCGATAAGCTGGCTAGGCGGGGGACCAATCAGGTCCTCTATGATTGTAAAAATACATTTTTACATTGCACCTTTTGACATCTAAGCATATAAACATTTGTATGTACACACTGGCTTTGCTGGAAAATGGAACTCTTAGGCATTGGATGAAAATGGCATGAAGCATGTCATTTTTAAACAAATGTAGCTGGTCTGTTATTTGTGCGTATGTTATAACAAGCTAACAAATTCTGAAGTTGCTAGTGAAGGCTGATTCATATTTTAATATTAAGGCAAAAACTATGACTCTGCGGTCGTTTTGAGTTGCGGTGGCATTTTCTAATTGGGCAGCATAATTTGCATGAATACCAGCCAGTATGGGGTATCAAAAATCTGTGCTGACATACATTGGAATACTAACATGATGCTTCCGCGCATGAATGAGCGAAGTATTTGTGAATGTGCCAATTGAATTAAATGCTTCAGAAACAAATGTTGAGAGAGAAGGACACTGCTAAGGAAAAAGTAGAGGAGGGATATTGATAATGATTTTAAACACAAAACACCAACATTTCTATGCTGTCAAGCTGCAATTTATGTACTATCAGATTTTTGTCTTGATAACAGAAATTTTGACAATTTTTGAAATCTTCCTTGACAACTGCTGCCTGGCTGGTGACTCCCTGAGTCGATTAATGAAGCCACACACCTGTTCTCACAGAGGTTGTGAGTTCAAGGCCCAGCTACGGCAGAATGGACATTGTAATGTTGATGTTCTTGTTATTTGCCTATTTAGGAACTTATTGTTTTCCTGAATAAGCGTTTAAATTGAAAAACTTTGAAAATTCCTACCAAACCAACCGTACGTGCTACAGTTTTGCAACTTTCACCAAAATGTAGCCCCAATACTTTAGAAACTTTTGTCAACTTAAACTCACTACAAACCCTCAGACCCAGCAACAAGAAATATTATTTTCTGATTGGCTGATAGCTCGCTAATTCAAGACAGCTGTATGGATGGACTAAGCAGAAAAATCTGTCTTGGCCTCTGAGTTTTCATTACTTCTCACAGTGAGAAATGTCATGTGTGGTGTGTGAGCGTGTCTCATGCCCAATGCACGAGACTAGAGAGCCCTTTTGTTGTTGCAGCACGTCTGCAGCAAGCATCTTCCTGTCATGTTGACGTCAAAAAGGAGGATACCCTCAACTGAGAATACTCACGCCTGAAATAATCAATCCATCATGAAAATAGTTGTGTATTAACTATTTTGTATTTAAATAACTGATTTATTGACAAATCGTCGCTGCTTTATTTCTTATTTTAGTCCTAAAATGCGCTAGAAGAAGTTTGAAATGCATGTAACTCTTAAAAGTTACTTGCTAATTAGCTCAGTGAGACGAAGGATACTAGGCTATTTGGTGTCAGAGATTATTAGTTCAAATGTCAACCAATGCGAAATGTACGATGTAATCCCACCTTTCTTGTTATCCTCCATTTTTTGCCTCTTGTTGCTCAGAATTGCCTAAATTTGCCTAGCCCCGATATCGCTGCAAAGCAGCTTTAATTGTTTCTCCAATGTCACTCTATATTCAAAGATTAGGTCCTCGTTGAGACGTGGTCATATAATTGTGGGTTTGGTATCGTTGGAAAGGTGGAGTCATGTTGATTACAGCGATATAAATATTTTGACCATGCATTGCATACTAACGGATCTGTGCATTCAAGACTTGCAAATGTGGACTGAAATTCTGTCACTGGTCATCTAAGAGTTAACTGGCAGTGCCAGCTGTTTGGACTACACATTGAGAGTAATCGGCAAGATTCCAAGTGTGAATGGCACATTTGAAGTCAACTCTAGACTTTTTATCTGTTTCCTTGTAAATGACATAATGAGGGAATAGCAAACTCCAGTTCCTATTAGCCTCCAACTAAAAAAAAGGGGTGGGACAGTGGGGGGCAATAAATTGTTGTGTGATTCCTACATCATTTAAACACTTTCCAAATATTGCTGAAAGTCCATGCTCTAAGCTCATATTCATTATGTAATTTAATCTCCAATATGCTGTGGTAGGCAGCTAAAATAACAATAACTTCATCACTGCAAATATTAACGGACCTGACTGTACGGCCCATATGGCTTCCCTGACAAAGGGCAGATAGAAAACCAGCAGGGGTCTGACACAGCTGTTTACTTTGTACTGCAGCAGTGCTCAGGGAGACTGAACAGCCGTTCAAAGCAGCCGAGGTGACAAATCAGGAAGGCTCCTGTGACTATAGTCTGTTTCTTTGTATAAACCAGATAAGAACAGATGTTCCCACACTCCCACAGGTTACTTGATGCAGTAGTTTTCCTGGACTTATTTCAAGGGGGAAACAATCAAATTTTCACTCTGAAGTAAGCGCAAAACTATGACATTGCCCCAGTGAAATTACAGTAACCTGTTCTCAACCCATTTTTTTAATTCTAAAGTTTATTCTCACTGAACATGAATAGCCAGACAGAAGATGATAAATATTTTACAAATTTGGATGATGCATATTCTCTTTCCATAGAAATTTATGGATGCTGTTACCAGTTCTTTGAAATCTCTGATTGTACCCACTGGCCTCCCCACTTGCTCTCCATTATTTAATTCACCCAATGCATTGTCTTCTACATCAGAGCTGTTTCCATTTATTTTTTTCCAAAGAATATTAATAGCACTCAATGTGAACCCCTTCACCAAATTAGTGGGACAACTCCTCCACTTCCACAGGAAAGATACAGCTTTTCAAAACTTAAGCTCCCATAAAATTCTCTCCACGCTGCTCAGGCGAGAAATGAGCCATGGAACCCAGCACGGGAAAGGACAGTGGCGGAGAACCCTGGGATTATTTCACATCCCCTTGCACATTAAGGCATAAAACTGAGCAGCCACTGCCATCACAGCTGCTGCTTTGGAAATGGCTGGTATGGGCGGGGAATTAAAAGAGGATTTAGTGGAGGTGAGGGCTCAAAACAGACCTTACAAGGAGACAAAAAAAAAACCAACCGTAATCCCCGTAATCCCTTGCAGGGGTGGGATGGGGTGATCGTTTTGTCAATGACAGCAAGAGTGACAGACAGTGGCATGCTGTCTGACGTAGTTCCAGTAACATTGTGAATGGCACTTTCACCTTTCTACATAAGCTATTCATTTTCCAGGGGGTTCCGGTTCAATCTACTGCAGTTTGCTCCCCCTTTTGAATGGGAGACCGGGTCATTTACAGAGCTGCTGCATTCCAGCATGCATATGGCTTCCCAGATCAGAGCCGTCACAGACAAATTAGCTGATCGCTGAAGCCAAGAAGAAGGATGAGTGGACATTTTCTACGGCCCCTAAATTACCGTCTGAGAGAAAATGGGACCATAAGCTGATAGATTGGGGCGAGGAAGACAAGACTGCAGAAAATATATCACTTCACTGAGCTCTCAGCTATCAGCGCAGAGACATAACCAGCCTCCCCCCTTGTCCCCATGACAAAAAAACTAATAGTTTCTCACTGATGGAACAGAAAAGATAAAATTAAAAACAATAGTTAAAAGAAGCACGGGCAAGATTGCCAATGTGTAAACTTTTTTGGAGATGTGAGGCCGTGTTGAAACAAACCTAAAAAAATACAAAGGCTTTCACCTTAAGGAGGGAAGAATTAGGTAGCACTAATAATGGCATTCATTGAGTTTCTTTTGATAGTGATATTGGGCCAGAGTAAAAGACATAGGTTAAGACAAGTCTGAGACTTATTACAGTTCAGATAGGACCACTTTTGTCAAAGAAAAGTTCTTTCCATTGCAATAAGTCATATTTGGCAAAATGGCTCTGTTCTTGGACCTCCATGTGCATGCAGGAAAGCCAAAGGCAGGGAGAGCAGCAGCAGCAGAGACTATAGGGTACAGAACAGAGCAGCATCAAACACAACAGAAATGATATTAATTGGTCAGACACAGCTGCAAATTTGCTGTATACGGTGGACGGCATAGTGGTGCAGTGGTTAGCACTGTTGCCCTACAATAAGATGAGGCCATGTTTGAGTCTTGACCTGGACCTCTCTGCATGGAGTCTGCACATTCTCCCATGTATTTATGGGTTTTCTCTGGGTACTCCGGTTTCCCCCACCCTGAAAGACATGCACAATAGGAACACTCCTACCAGTGCCCGTGACCAAGGCTCTGGGTTTAGAACTGGAGTTGGTCCCCTGGCACTGCACTGTAGCTGCCCACTGCTCCTAAGTGACAAGGAGGGATCTAATGTTGAGGAAAAACTACCCCACAGGGTTCAATGAAGTGGGGGGGGGTACACACGGTCAGTCTACTATCACAGGATTTTGTAAGCACCACACACTTCTTTACCTGCAGTCATCTCAGCTTACTATTGGTTAAATAAAAAAATAAACATGTAGGGAGACATACAGGTTACAAAATGAGTAAAATAAAAGGCTTTTTCCTCACTAGCAGCAGGGAAAAGCTCTCTCTGGTTTTCCAAGCTCAGGAGTTAAAGTGGATAAAGTCACCCATCAAGCAATCCTTAAAAGGCCATGTACTGTAATCTAATTTCGTGCCTCTCTTCAGGCCTTGGCTGTGGCCTCAGATCTCTGCTGTGGCTTCCTGCTGCTCTAAAATAAGCATGGGACACATTGTCCCCCTATGGTTGCACATAATAGATCAAATTCAACCTCAAAACCTACTTTTATGTTTAGTTTGACACCAAGTTGACTCATTACTCGGGCCGGTTGGCCACGAGTCTAAGTTTCGGGTCCGTTCCTTTTTTTTTTTTTTCGGAGTCGCAATCGTCCAGCTCATGCGCGTGCGGTTTAGCAATTGGCCCAGGCCTAGACCCGGCCCGAGTACAGGCTCTGAGGAGCCTCTTGTTAGCTTTCGAAAACTAATATTAAACAAAATGTCTGACTAAGTGCTGAAATGTCTCTAATTTTACAAACCCCAATTCCAATGAAGTTGGGACATTGTGTAAAACTTGGATAAAAACAGAATGCAATTATTTGCAAATCTCATAAACCCGCATTTTATTCACAATAGGACATAGACAACATATCAGACGTTGAAAGTGAGACAGTTTACCATTTCATGCAAAATATTAGCTCATTTTAAAATTGATGGCAGCAACACATCTCAAAAAAGTTGGGACAGGGCAACAAAAGGCTGGCAAAGTAAGTGGTACTAATAAAAAATAACTGGAGAAGCATTTCGCAATTAATTAGGTTAATCGGCAACAGGTCAGTTACATGACTGGGTGTGAAAAGAGCATTTTGGAGAGGCAGAATCTCTCAGAAGTAAAGATAGACAGAGGTTCACCAATCTGCGAAAAACTGTCTAAAAATTAGGGAACAATATCAGAAAAATGTTCCATGATGTAAAATTGCAAAAACTTTGAATATCCCATTACCTACAGTACATAATATCATCAAAAGATTCAGAGAATCTGGAGAAATGCCTGTGTGCAAGGGACTAGGCTGAAGGTCAATATTGGATGCCTGTGATCTTCGGGCTTTCAGGTGCCGCTGCATAAAAAACAGGCATGATTCTGCCCTGGACTCACTGCATGGGCTCAGGAACACTTCCAGAAATCATTGTCTGTGAACACAATCCAAAAATGCAAGTTAAAGCTGCATCATGCAAAGAAGAAGCCATATGTGAACACGATTCAGAAATGCTGCAGTCTTCCCTGGGCCAAAGCTCATTTAAAATGGACTGAGGCAAAATGGAAAACTATTCTGCGGTCAGATAAATGAAAATTTGAAATTCTTTGTGGAAACCATGGAGACTGTGTCGTGCAGACTAAAGAGGAGAGAGACCATCCAGCTTGTTATCAGCGCTCAGTTCAAAAGCCTGCATCTCTGATGGTATCGTGTTGCATTGGTGCCTATGGTGTGGGCAGCTTACACATCTGGAAAGGCACTATCAATGCTGAAAAGTATCTAGAGGTTTTACATCAACATATGCTCCCATTCAGACAATGTCTCTTTCAGGGCAGGCTTGCATATTGCAGCAAGACAATGTTAAACCACATATTGCATCCATCACAGCAGCATGGCTTTTCAGTGGAAGAGTCCGGGTCCTGTACTGGCCTGTCTGCAGTCCAGACTTGTCACCAACACTGCAAAAAATGATAAGAAAAAAATACTATGTAAGATGAATTTACTTATTTTAAGACTAAACCACTTATTTCTATCACCATTTTTCTTTGTAAGGCAAAAAAAAAGTCTTGTTTTGAGGTAATTTTTACTAGCTTGCCAGTGGGGTAAGTAAATTTCACTTGTCAAGTCAAATAATAACTTGTTTTAAGTTTTTTTTTTTTTTCATAAAACAAGTTACTATTTGACTTGACAAGTGAAATTTACTTACCCCACTGGCAAGCTAGTAAAAAATTACCTCAAAACAAGAATCTTACTAAGAAAAATGGTGATAGAAATAAGTGTTTTAAGTCTTAAAATAAGTAAATTCATCTTACCTAGTATTTTTATCTTATCATTTTTTGCAGTGAACAGAAAACATTTGGCGCATCATAAAACGAAAAATCCGGAAAAGAAGGTCCAGGACTGTTGAGCTGCTAGAATCCTTCATCATACAAGAGTGGGACAACATTGCTCTCCCAAAACTGCAGCAATTGGTCCCCTTACTTCCCAGATGTTTACAGACTGTTGTTAAAAGAAGAGGGGGTGCTACATAATGGTAAACATGGCCCTGTCCCAACTTTTTTGAGTTGTGCTGCTGCCATTAAATTCAAAATGAGCCAATTGTTTTCATGAAATGGTAAAATGTCTCACTTTCAACATCTGATGTGTTATCTATGTTCTATTGTGAATAAAATATGGGTTTATGAGATTTGCAAATACTCGTATTCTGTTTTTCTGAACATTTTATTCAATGTCCCAACTTCATTGGAATTGGGGTTTGTACATTATATGCACACATGCTCCTCATGCTGTATTCTTGGGTAGTAGTACTTACAAGCAAAAAAATGGTGAAATTACTGATGTTATAGATTGATCAATACAATTTGGTACTTATAGCTAGTATGTTAAGTTCAATTTGATTATATTGATGAATTTTGAAAGTTGACTTTGCTTTACGTTCATTACCAGTTATACATATCCTTATGACTACCAGAAAAAACTTGACATTATTCCATATCACATTCCCATGCATGTAGCTGCACCAGGATTTAAAAAGGCTTTAGCTAAAGTAAACAGATAATTGCAATTCATATACAGTACTTTCATCTGTTACACAAGGGACATTCAGCATGATCATTTTTTTCAGTGTAATTCTCATAGTTGGCTGACCAGTGCTCCTTGTTTTTGCATCTGTAACTGTTCTTTGTATTATTATCAGGGGGACATCAAAATCTGCTGTAAATGCTGTCGGGAATCCATATGAAAATGTCAGGCAGTCTGCTTAAACAGGCCAAGGGCAACTGAGCCTTTAAAATCTCTTCAAGGACACACATAAAAAAGGCACCCCAATAAAACTCAATCCCTCAAATTTCTTATGGTAGCTTTTCTCAGAATCTCTTTCTCGCTCGATTTATAGTGTGGCTGTGGGCCAAAATATAAAATTCAAACTCTTATACCCTGACACCCGTTTCAATTTAAGTTTAAATTCAGAAACTGAATTGAGGTACAAACCCCAATTCCAATGAAGTTGGGACGTTGTACAAAATGTGTATAAAAACAGAATACAATGATTTCCAAATCCTTTTTGATCTATATTTAATTATAATGTTCAAACTGATCAACTTTATTGCTTTTTTTGGAAATATTCACTAATTTTGAATTTGATGCCTGCAACACGTTCCAAAAAAGCTGGGACAGGGGCATGTTTACCACTGTGTAAAATCACCTTTCCTTTTAACAACACTCAATAAGCATTTGGGAACTGAGAACACTAATTGTAGAAGCTTTGTAAGTGAAATTCTTTCTCATTATTGCTTGATGTACGACAACAGTTGCTCAACAGTCCAGGGTCTCCGCTGTCGTATTTTGCGCTTCATAATGCGCCACACATTTTCAATGGGAGACAGGTCTGGACTGCAGGCAGGCTAGTCTATTACCTGCACTCTTTTACTATGAATCCATGCTGTTGTAACGTGCAGAATGTGGCTTGGCATTGTCTTGCTGAGATAAGCAGGGACGTCCCTGAAAAAGACGTCGCTCGGATGGCAGCAATATTTTGCTCCAAAACTTGTATGTACTTTTCAGCATTAATGGTGCCTTCACAGATGTGCAAGTTACCAATGCCTTGGGCACTAACACATCCCCATACCATCACAGATGCTGGCTTTTGAAATTTGCGCTGATAACAATCTGGATGGTCCCTTTCCTCTTTAGCTCAAAACAATTTGAAATGTGGACTTATCAGACCACAGCACACATTTCCACTTTGCGTCAGTCCATCTCAGATAAGCTCAGGCTCAGAGAAACTGATGGCATTTCTGGGTGTTGTTGATATATGGCTTTTGCTTTGCATGGTACAGTTTCAACTTGCACTTGTAGATGTAGCGATGAACTGTGTTAACTGACAATGGTTTTCCGAAGTGTTCCTGAGCCCACATGGTAATGTCCTCTACAGAATTACGTTGTTTTTTAATGCAGTGCCACCTGAGGGACCGAGAGTCACAGGCATTCAGTGTTGGTTTTCGGCTTTGCCACTTACGTGGAGAGATTTCTCCAAATTCTCTGAATCTTTTGATGATACTGTAGATCATTAAATCCATAAATTCCTTGCAATTGCACGTTGAGAAACGTTCTTCTTAAACTGTTGGACTATTTGGTCACGCAGTTGTTCACAAAGTGGTGAACCTCGCCCCATCCTTGCTTGCTAACGACTGAGCCCTTCGGGGATGCTTCTTTTATACCTAATCATGACACCCACCTGTTTCCGATTAACCTGTTCACCTGCAGAATGTTCCAAACAGGTGTTTTTTGAGCAATCCTCAACTTTCCCAGTCTTTTGTTGTCCCTGTCACAGCTTTTTTGGAACATGTTGCAGGAATCAAATTCAAAATGAGTGAATATATCAAAAAAGAAATAAAGTTCATCAGTTTTAACATTAAATTTATTGTCTTTGTAGTGTACTCAATTGAATCTAGGTCGAAAAGGATAATATGAATCATTGTATTCTGTTTTTATTCACGTTTTACACAATGTCCCAACCTCATTGGAATTGGGGTTTGTATATTAGTTGCATTCAGTTAGTCAGCATAGAACTAGACATCCATGATCTAATCACCGGGCACACACACCATTCAATGGCACACCCATACTTATAGGCAGTTTAGGATCTGCAATTAGCCTGGCTCTCCTTTATTCTTATTTGATCACTCGTTTTTGATTTTCTTTGTATTTTCCAGAATGCACCAACTTGTTAAGAATTGGGGTTGTGCAAAGTGAACTCGACACAGGAAGGCCCCAAGATTGACTAAGACCCTTGAGACTTTTGCTGCTGTCTGCATGGAACCATGTTTTTGATTCTATGTAATGGCATTAAACAAGGTTGGCTTCTTGAAAGAAAACATACATTTCACACCAAACAGCTCAAACTGTTTTTCGGCTTTTTGCGTCTTCATGGCTGGTGCATAAATGGTACAACAGCTACCAGGCAACACATCGACAACTACTGCAAGAGAAGCATTTGTGAACATGTGTCTCATTTATAGAGAGCCACACCCCCCCAGCATACTCAGTACGTTTACATGCACAGTTAAGTTGAGCTACGTATACAGCTCAATAAGAGCATTTAATCAGACTGCTGAAGTTGACCCAGTATACAAGCAAGGGAGAGGAATCAATTTATTGACCGAAGCATGTCCGTTACGATGGTGGCGATATGCCCCTTTTCAGCTAGTTTGTGTTGGACCTTTTTCCGGTTGACCTATTATGTCACAGACCAAACAATTGACAAATAAGTAACCTGGAGGAAAACTGGTAGCATGTCGAGTGGCAAAAGCATGGACAACTTTATGGCTCTGTACATTTTGTACCTGCTGTACGCTATGCTTTTTGTACATTTGAGATGCTCGGTATCCCAGGTGGCTGTGGCGTTAGCAGAAGGCAGGTGGCATTGCCGTATGCTTCTGGAGTGCTCCAACTATGTGACCTCCGCTATGATCCACTTTGTGCCCTCTCTACTACCCTGGGCTTCCCGTGCATGTTGGATGCAGGTCGGGAGCAAAGACTGGTGGCAGAGAGTCGTTTTGAAAGAGTTTTCTGATGGCGAGTGGAAGGAAAATCTTTGGATTACTCACAGGTCATTCAATAACTTATGCGGATCAATGGTAGAAGTTATGAACCCCCAAGACATGACTGTTCGAGCACCAATACCATTGTTGCCTCTCTTAGTGTTGTTACCAAATTCTTCTTGTGTCTATGCTGTTCGATTTATGGGTCAAATGACGTGTGGAGCATGCACAGAGCGCACAGTCCAGTTCAAATTGATTCAAGCATATACATGCTGGAGTAATTTGACTCGTAATCGCATTATCTGGGTGTGTTTGTCCGGCTTTGAGAAATTCAATTTAGTACAATTCCAGTCAGAGAAACATTTTTACATGTATTTTAAAAGTCTGGGTTTAGTCGGACTAATGCAATAAATCGATTTTCTCTAACATCACGTAAGCGCACTCACTGTGAGTTGGCTGTGCTCAGAGGGGGTGCACGACAACATTCATAACAAATCTACTGATTCATCTGAAGTTGAAACATTGATGCTCAAGATTTTAATACTCCACAAATTGCAATTTATGCCCCAGTTAAAAAACCATTGTGCTGAATCTGTGATATGGTGGGTTGGTACACCTATCGGGACAAACGCAGCACAAAGTTGAACAGCACATGCAGTATCGGTCACCAGGCAAAGGATCGAGAGCCAAGAGGAGAGAATGCCTTACTGGGTAGCAGAGAGAATCATGAGCTGAGGACAAAAGAGGAGGTTGTGACCAGAAATTAATCATGCACAGTGTGCAAAGCTGAACTGGTAAGTTGTAAGACAAAAAGAAATCAGAACCAGGAAAATCACTAGGAATGCAAAAAGGCTTATTAGTGACTGGTAATAAACATGGAGACAGACTTGCAAGGAGAAGAAGAAATTGTGGAACTTGCAAAGCTAACAAATCTCAGGGGCAACCTCATGACAGGTGCGGGGAGAAAAAAAGAGTGACAAGGAGGATGTTTACAAACAAGGCAATGAACAAAACGAGTAAGGGACAGAATGGGGATGAAATGAAATAACGGAAAACAAAGACGCACGGAAACTGACAATGATACCGAAATAATAACACCAGTAGTAAATCATACAGTAAACTTGAAATAAAACATATACTAAAAAGACTACTGAACACTGACAGTTGGTCTGTTAAGCCCATAAAAATGTCACACTAAGGCAATTTGATTATTTTTGTTTTACATTTCCACGGATCCGCCCAATGCCAGACCCGTTAAATATAAAGTCAGATATTCACAGACTCCCTCCCTCTTCCGGTGTGAATTTCTGTGGAAGCCGTAATGCTGAAATATGCGCTGTGTGTGATCTTCACATCCCACTAAACAGTATTTTAATAGTCTGTTGGCTGTGATTTCACTGGTTTCCATTCCTGAAGGAGGAAGAACGAATGTGAACATCAGGTTCCCAATTACTCATTCTCTTTTATCTGCCGATAATGCATTCATTTCTCAGATATAATAAAATACAGTTTAAAAAGAATTAATTTCATGTGGTGATATTTAGCTTAAAGAGTTAAGAACTGAGTCAAGTGAAGCAAGGAATCTATGAAAGCCACAGTTCTCAATAATAATTATTATGTAGGAAAAACATAAAGATATGCATATTCAGTATATACACAAAATATTCACTCTGCAAAGATGATTAAACAGGATCACAAAAGATTTCAATGCATTTATGCAAATTGACTCCCACTGAAATAATTTTGTGTCCTGGCTCTTTGATGAAAATGAATTATTGTTCTCCAAGCAAAATCTCCACTTAACTGAGTCATTTAATTAAAGGGTAAAGGCAGCTTCACTCCGTTTAAATGCAGTGGATAGCCAAACGTTTCCCGGCTTTCAAGTCTGGTGCCATTACATAACAGAAGTCTATAACTCCTAGAAGTGTGCAAGGACTCATTGAGTGTTGTAGATTGTAGATGGCATTTGTGCGTTAATATCATATCAGGCGAGTTTGGTTGCCTCTAGCAGTGAATCCGGAAACTGTCGGGGGGTGCCAATCATGTTTGAACCAAATCGCCACAGCTCTCCGCGAATGCAGTGCAGGCTGTCCACTAAACCAGTCCAGCTATAAGGCACATGGAGTCATTGGATTTTTTCCTAAAGTAAATAATTTCATCTAAAAGATGACTAATAACACCTTACAAAGTATGTGGAATTCAATAGATTAAAATATTGGGTAAAATTACACAAAACAGGCCATCATGTGATGATCATGATCATATGATCAGATGTCGCATCATGTGGTATGCTTGACTGCGGGTCGCCATTGCCATGTACCCAATCTAAGTTACTATTGTTCACTTCTAATAGTAGTAGACTTATGATAATGAACAATATGATGTTTAGTTTCAAAGCAAAAGCGATTAGTCAGGCTAACACAAATGTGTTATGTCCGTTGTGTATGTACATGCGTGTAGAATAGACTATTGTATGTTTTGTGGAACAATCTAGAAAATTCAATGCATTGTTTGTAAACTATTCCAGAAAGTTCCGGAAAGTTCTATTTCTAACTGGACTTTACTGTGTTACATGTATGTGGAGTGGTCTGGCGCATGTTTTGTGGAACCGTCCCCAGCTTTTCCAGCGGAGGGGGCAAGACACTGATATCAGCTAGACCAGTGGTTCTCAAACTCAGTCCAGGGGTACCACTGGGTATCCAGGTTTTCATTCAGAGATTGCAATTCTGATGATGACTTCTAATTAATACACAAATGTTCAAAACCCACTTCCTACCGGGCTCTGCCCTGGACCTGGCTGGGGGCCCACGGCCCCCAACCTCCGGCTAGGTTTCAGCTGAAATCATCAACCTCTGTTGCCATCCCTGTTCATTGCAATCACAACTGCAGTCCCAGAATTCTAATAAGATGTTAATTTGTCTTAATTAGTTGCATTTCATTTATTTACCCTCTGACTTTGCATTATGCAAGAAATAGCAATGCCTGCCATGGGGAATGAAAGCCCCATATTCATATTGTGTTGCTAATGCTGTATTGCAAGTAATTGCATATGGTTTAGCATATTGAAAGAGCCAAGTAATTCTAAGATTAATTAATGACCTGCAGTAGGTTGTTTCATACCAGCTTAAAGTTCATCAATTTTTTTTTCCACAATATTAACACAGAACAGGTGTGAGTCATTGTTGCTTTGCTGTCAAAGACTTTATTTTCTAATAAATGTATAGATTTGGTGACAATTAATCAATTATAAAAATTAAGAGCGTACTGATTTTTTTAAACTTCATTGGTACATTCTTGTTTCCATTTCTCATTTTATTCAGCTGTTTCTCATACAGATGATGTGAATATGGAAATTCTTTTGTTCAAAGCAAGCACAGCAATTTTTGACAATGCTGCTTGAGAGGGTAATAAAGAGAACTCATCCTCATTAAAATTCTTGGGTTGCAATGAAAAGCAGCATCACCAGTGGTCCACCAGGGCCGAGTTTGAGAACCACTGCTATAGAAGGCATTGAGTGGAAATGAAAGGGCCACGATTTTGTTTCATTTACAAATGAGCCATGAGTAATCAAAGAGTCAGAGCAAAAGTGAACAGCTGAAGTGATGACAAAATCTTGGTGGTAATTCCCAATTTGATTCTATAAGATGCAAGTTTGTTTCATCTGTTTTTTTTTTTTTTCTATATAAATTTGAGTGTTTGGAAGTTGTGTGTTCAGACATTGGCAAAAAAAATTTAATCGGCAGCTATTAAAAACAAGGCGGGTGAATGTTTATGATGAAGCACAGCTGGCAAACAGCCAGTACTGCAGCTGTCTCAATGATGCCACTGCCTCAGGATCACAGGCACAGTATGAGGCCAACAAGGGATAATCAAGAAATCCCAAGACTTCATTAGCTGTCTTTCCATCCAACTTGTATTGCAAATCTTAAGCGGATTTTCGTTAATGCGGCAAAAGGAAAAAGCGCATTTGTGCACGTTTCCATCCACTTCAGTTATGCACTTTTGTTTCAAGGGATGAGCTGTAGGTGCCGTTAGGTGGCGCTAAATCTCGATTCAATTGCCATTGCTTCTGCAGAAGAAGACAGCGCACGCTATGACGTCAATAAGCGCGACGAACGAAAAGGAAAACAAACGGGAAAGCTGGTGGCAAAAACGGATGAAAGTAATCACTTAAGCTAGTAGTTACAACGTCTTTGATGTTACAGCTAGCACAGTAGTGTAAGGTTACATTTCACTTCTACTGTATTAACCACTAGCTAGCTAGCTAAAGTGATAAAGAACTCTAACGTTATAGCTAGTACTCCAATGTTGCGAGGTAGCAAACTAGCTAGCTAGCTTGCCTACGTAGGCAAGCAAAAATGATGAAGATACTAAAAGTCATCTTTTATTCGCATAACTTGTTCACTAACCCGTTTCCACTGCACTAAAGTGCATTTATTTTTATCGATTCGGAAAATTTTCCACCCTCTCCTTGCGCAAAAAAAATTGATATGTTACTTCGAGTTGATGCACATTTTGGCTGTTTCCACTCAGGTTTTTAATGCGCAAAATCAAAATGCAAATTAAAATAGGTGGATGGAAACACAGCTAGTGTCATTTTGAGGAAGCATAACAAATGCATTCCCTTCTTAGCAATCTCCCCCAGCTGAGACACACTTGGTCCAATCATCTTGCCTTTTTCAGAAGTGGTGCTGGAGGTCTTCAACTGTTATCTGACAACTTTGTAAAGTTCTGCTTTTCCGTTATCATTTAAGGATGGAATGTCAAATGAAATCTCTTTCTTTTCCACTTCATTTTGATGTATGGGAAAAGAGACTCACATAGGGTAAGATCGGGGGGATACTGCGAATCTTGTGTCACACAAATACATTAAGTGAAAATTGCAGTCGCTCTTCATTTTTTAATTTATCCTTTATTTAACCATGGAAGTCCCCTTGAGATTGAAATCTCTTTTTCAAGGGAGCCCTGGGGGTTGAGGTGGAGAGGGAGAGGACGAATTGCATAGCCAGTTAGACTCATCAGGGGATGATTAGGTGGCAGGTTGAAAGAGCCAGGCTTGGAATTTGGCCATGACCCCAGGGAACTGCCTGCGCTTATCGAAGAGTGTCATTGGATCTTAAGTGACCACAGTGAGTCTGGACCTTGGTTTATTGTGTCATCCGAAAGATGTCGCTTTCAGTACAGTTTCCCCATCACTGCACTGGAACATTGGGGATTATTCCACCAGACGGACAATAACAACCTACTGGTACAACCTACCCACCAACACCTCTTCTAGCAGCAACTTGGTTTTCCCAGGTGGTCTCCCATCCAAGCACTGGCCAAGCCCACACCTGCTTTGCTTCAGCCGCATATTTTTGCTACACAGGTATAAAATGCAGAGAGAAGGCTCATTTGAACTGGTGGCCATAGCAGAAGTCTTATGTTGCTTTTCCACCAAATGCGGAACAAATTTTTTGCATGGACAGACTATATTCAAAGTTCCTGAAAAAACGCAAATACAAGCAAAATTACGTTATTTCGGGTTGGGCAAGAAGAATAACGCAGGAGATGCGGCGCAAATGCACAAAATTCAGATTTTTCTCCATCCAAATAGTCATGTCGAGCAAAAATTTTGCATGAGTAAAGCAGTGTTCTGAATGGAACCATTGCTACTGGCAGTAACATTGGCTAGCTAAGCTACCTGGCTACATATTCAAACCACATTTACCAGAATTTCTTGAGATAATGGGAACGCTAGCTACCTAGCTAGCTAGATTGGTAGCTGGCAAGCTGGCTGTATTAAATATCTATGTATTATCTCAGTTTCACTAAAAAAGTAGTTTTTAACATAGTTTCACGATGTAAATATCTGTTTCACCAAAAAAAAGTGGTCTTGCTCAACATCGGATATGACAACATCATCCGTTTCGTGAATATTTTTTACTCTCAAGTGGGTACAATGTTCATAATTCCAGGCGTAGACATTGCATATTTCATTTTACAAAAGATTGTTCCATTTCTAAACCAGTAAAATTCATCTGTGCCTTTGGGTTGGGTTCTGAGCGGCACCTCTGTAAGATCTGCAAACGCTGATGCGTGGGGAGCCCAGCGACTGTATCGCAAAATGGCTGATAAGCTCAGTCCAGAGCCATGCCAGATAGCAATAAAGCTTTTGTGGACTTCCAGGAGGTGGCAATGGTCTCACCACAGGGGGGTTGTTGCAGGGCTCTGGCTGACACAATACCCCTGTGCGAGTCATATTACTGGCCTAAGTCTTAAGTTAAAGTCCAGTTATATTAATCTGTTTCAAATAATCTAAACCTCTGGGAAGTGCATAATATGCTTATATGTTCAATATTCTGCAAAGAAATCACTTCTGGACTTATAACCCAATTTACCTATATGTTAATTCATCTTAAGACTTTTTCATGACAACTGCATCATATTAGTACATATTCATATCATGTTTGGTCTTGTTATTCTCGGGGGAATCTAAGGAGTTGAATGGAGTATGTTTCATTCCCATTGAAATTATGGTTCATTCCCTTTTGGAAACTCCTGAGAATTTGGTCAGAATACTCTCTGGTAATCACCCTATTCTCCTCTCTCTGCTGAAGTGTTTTATTACATCCTCCCAATGGTGGAAACCCAAAAACCGGATTCGACCCCCCTTCCAGGTGTTTATGGCCATGCCGCCTGGATCAAAGACGTGGTTTGGCTTAAAGCAAAGAGAAACAATCCATTCGGGGAAGATCGTATCCGATCTGTCCCCGCGTACGTAAGTGCGTGAGTAGCCATTTTCTATGCCGTATGTAGCCAATTTATATAGTCAGGGAAGATCGTATCCGATCTCTCCCCGCGCACGTAAGTGCGTGAGTAGACTCTCTAGCTATGGCGGATCGTCTCTGATTTCGCACTCACCCAACTCTGTGTGTGTAGCTGTCGCCAGGTATGACTTTTACATTGGTCTAAATTCGTGGTAACTGATATTTGGTCTGTTGATTTAAGCTCTTGCCTACCTGGTGAATAAATTATTGTTATTCCTTTAAACTTGCGTGGTCTCTGTGACTCTTAATCCTTTTATTCTTTCTAGCCGCGTTGCGACGGATACCTAAGGGTATAATACCGACCGAGGTACGACTGGCCAGCGGCCTGTTCTGGAGATTGGTTTTATTAAGTTGGAGAGACAACCATGATCTACTTACATAAAGGGTTTATGTATTGCCAGTTCTGGGATTTTAGCCTAAAGGAAACCCATGGACGAAAAAGTCGGTTATCTGTTAAAATTCCTGAAGGAACCCATGGGCGTGCATAGATCTGGGTTCGCTGTATTCACGCCAAAAGATGCTGTTGCAGTGATGGCTGACTTCCAACCTCTAATCTAATCAACGAACCCAGGATCCGGTAACAGTACTAAGAACCCGGGAGTGCATGTTTAGCAACGTCGATGGTCTCCTAAGAGTTCGAGGTGTAGTCACTTCGAGACCCACGCAGGTTTCCCTAGATTATGGATTCTAATTCTAATTCTAATTTGGAGTCAGATATTTAATGAGGATATAACTAAATTCATTATTATAAATTTATGGAGTCAGATTAATTGTAACCGTTGTGCTTTTGTGCCCCGTCCTTCGAACGGAGAAAATAGATCCATTTTATTGCGATTCACACCAGCCAGGAGGTCACGCATGCTAATACCAGCCAAAAGAACATGTTGAATCTTCGCCCTACAATTTCCGTCGTTGGTTATTGTTTTGTGGGTTTTACACAGGGAGTACCACCCCTTGAGCGTAAACAAGGCTCAACTCGCATTGCTGTTGGTCGTTGGTGTGAATTACCAAGTTGTTCTCTCATAAAAGTGAATGTATTCCTTGTGCGAACTGAGTGGCAAATCTTCAAAGCAAAAAAAAAAAAAATTTTGTTTAGCATTTGGTGGAAATGCAGCATGAGGGCTGTTTCCTCAGACCCTGCACATGCTGTAGGGAGCAAACTGACATGACAGCAGGGACGACGGGATAAAAAATTCTATCATTTCTCTGCGATCCCAAGAATTTTTAAAGGCATTTTAAGCATCCAGCCATCTATTTATCCATTAATGATCTAATCCCAATTTTTCCAGATCAGGGTTATAGAGGGTCTAGATCCTATCCCAGCATCTCCTGAGTGAGAGGACCAATCGCTGATCCGTCAAAGCGCACAAATACACTCACGCACGCATGCACACATACATGCATATGGGAAATGTAGAGTCTATTCAGCCAAACATGCATGGTTTTGATGGAAACCAGAGTACCTAAAGGAGACGCACACACGCAAATACACACAGAACATGCAAATGCCACATAGTAATGCTGAAAAAGGCCCAGAAAAAAACTAAGTATGTGTGTGTGTGTGTGTGTTTGCACACGTGTAGGCATGCATGTTTGAGTTTGCGTATGAGTGTGTGTTTGTGTGTGTGTGAGCGTGTGCACGTGTGTGTATGTGTGAGCGTATGTGTGTGTATGCTTGCATGTGAATGTAAATATGTGCAATCTGATGCTTCACCCCACTGTACCATTTTTGTCAGCAGTGGTTACCAAAGGGTTATAATTTTATTGAACACAGACATTCTTAATGACCTATCCTGGAGGCTTTGAGAGGGCGGAATAAAATACTGTGCATTTTTATTTCTCAGAAGGTATTTCAGCTGTAAAACCAGCTTTCTCAATCTCACTCACTCTCAATCAATTTTCTCCAAATAATAGTTTCACAATTAATGGCACCCTTAAAGATTATTGTAAATAATATCTATCAAAATTAACCCAGATATTAAATTCCACTTATTTAAGTTTTGTATAAGTGTTAAGGAACTACATTGAGCCAATACATCACTTCCTGTTTCACTAGGGTAACACACATGCAATATTCCTTTGTCATCCAACACAATGAAAAAAACAAAACAACTGTCATTTCAAAAGAGGCAGATGGTCATAGACCTTCATAAATTTAGTAATGGCCACAAGAAGATTCACAAACGCTTGAATATGCCACTGAGCACTTAAGGGCAAATACTTAAAAATTCCAAAGAAATGGAAATGTTGAAAAACACAAGGGTAAAGGAAGCAACTGCATTTTGCCCCCCAGGTTACTGAGGAAGATGAGAGAGAAGCAACAAAAATCCCCAATAATCACTTTGAAGGAATTGCAGGCCTTGGTGGCATCTTGGGTCTCCAGGTTTCAAAAAGCACCATCAGGTGCCACCACAATCACAGGCTCTTTGGAAGGGTTGCCTTTTCCTACCAGAAGACAAGGAAGCAAGCGCTTGGAGTTTGCCAAATATCATTTAAATTATGACTGGAATAAGGCGCTTTGGTCAGATGTGTAATGGCCGGTAGTATACGGAGGCCAAGCGCAACGATAGAGAGAAAGAGAGTAGCACGAACACAGTAAAAACACAGAGAATAATATAGACCAAACGCAAGTATTCGCGCTTCTAAAGGACATATAATAGTCTGGACCATGGAAGCAAAGCGAGATAGAAAAAGGGAAAAGAAACTCCAATAATTAGAAGATAGAAAGTCAAACAAAACCTGACTACAGATATCTTGGGCTATAGTGCGAAGCTAAACACAGACACTTTAGCGAAGGGGGCATGCCGGACTTCCTGCTTATATAGATTCTAGGAAAGCGCTGCCCCAGCTCAATCAACCAGCTGGGTAAAGAATTCGATGGCCCAGGAATTCGATATCGTCCCGGGACGAGAGCCGCAAAGAAAAGTCCAAACAAAACGCACGCCTCACAAAAGCATGACAAGATGAGACCAAAATTGCATGTTTCGGTCAGATAAAACATCGGCATGTTTGGCATTGAAACATAGATGCATACAAGCAGAAGCACCTCATACCCACAGTGAAATATGATTTTTGGTCAGTCATGCTTCAAGGCTGTTTTGATTCAAGAGGTCCAGGAGCACTGGTTAAGATTAATGGCATAATGAACTCCACCAAGTATCAGGATATTTTGGCTGACAATCTGGTTGCCTCAGCCAGAAGATTTAGCCGCAGGTGGACTTTCCAACAAGACAGTGACCCAATGCATAACTCAAGAACCACAAGGAAATGGTTATGTGACAACAAAATCAACTTTCTGTAATGGCCATCTCAGTCACCAGACCTTAATCCAATTGAAAGCTAGAGGGTTGCAGTCTCCTCTGGCATTGGGGCTCATCTACACCCTGGAACAGAGCCTTAACAGATACCAGACCATGAGGCCCATCCACAAACTGGAACAGGGCCTTAACAGATACCTGACCATGGGGCCCATCCACAGTTTGGAACAGAGTCTTAACAGGATAAAAGACACTTGATTCACACCCCTGTACATGCATGGCCCTGCAAAATGAAGACATTTAGCAGAAATGAACATTAGCGCCATTAACCTTACATGAGGACATCACAAGCACACAGCCTGACAGAGTTATACCCCAGATTTCCCGATGAGAAGACGTATTTTTACCCCCAGTGCGATAATTCTGTCCTTCTGTCCAGTCTGACACAACTCTTCAACAGCTTTCAACTGACTACAAATCATCCTAGGCCGTATTCATGAACAAATCTAATAACATAATTTTCTCAAATAATTATAAAGTATAGAACATCTGAAGGGATTTCCATTTAAAGCCCAGCATTTAAGAGGGGAAAAAAAGGGTCTGAAGTGATGAAAATGTACCTTTAGAACATCTGCAAGCAGATCACAAATGTCATACTTGAAAATGAAATGTATTTTCTTGCTAATATTTTCCCTCTTTCATAGTTTTATCAAATTTGGAGCATACTGTGCTGGGATGCTCACAGACCAGATGGTGCAGCATGTGCGCTGAAACAGTCCAGAAGGTGTGAGTTCCCTATTACTGCACCTGCTGTGAACTACGCAGGTTCATTTTGTGGAGAACATGTAAAATTTAGGAGATACAAGGAATAAAATAACAATAGATTAATGAAAAAAGAGCTGGGCTTTGAAATGGGCATTTATTTGGGCAAGGTTGATGGAAGCGGAGGTGAAATCACGGCATTGTTATAGCTGGAGATACCGATCATACCGAGTTTACAGTTTTCTTCCACCGTTTAGAAGTATGACAGCTGATCCTCTGTCCTGGACAAGACACTACTGGTTGTCAGATACGTAATTGGGGTCACTGTATTGCCACTAACACACAGAGGGTTGTGGTCATATTTTCTTTGTCAAAGAGGTAGTCCTTGGAGCACTCTGTGGCATGATCAGCTGGCAAGCAGGAGATTGACCCGTTTCAACGGGAGCTACACTGTCACCACCGATTTTGCGAGCTTCCTCTTGCACCCCGTAGAACTAAGAATCTCCCGAGGAATCTTCATTATGTTTTTGGATTAACATACGCTCAGTGTATGTAAGTAAGTATATCAAGTTTACACTCAGCTAATGTTTAATGTTGTTTCTAAGTACATATATCATAGAGGTTATGTAATCTGGACCTGGTTTAATTCAAAACTTATAAAAGCCAAAAGTAATAATGAGACATGAGACCATTTTTGGCTCCCAGCTCGCAGACTCTCAAGCAGGAACATGCTTGTATTATAACCCCAATTCCAAAACAGTTGGGATGAAGTGTAAATTTTGAATAAAATCAAAATGCAATGACTTTCAGATCACGAGCCAATATGTTATTTACAATAGAACACAGATAACATTTCAAATGTTGAATCTAAGACATTTTACATTTTATCCACAAAATGAGCTTGTTTCAAATTTTCTGACTGCAACAGGTCTCAAAAAAGTTGGGACACAGGCAAAAAAAGGGCTGAAAAAGCAATTAATGTATAAGAGAATCAGCTGAAAGGACATTTAGCGAGTAATTAAGTTAACTGGCATCAGATGTGTAACATGATTGGCTGTAAAAGGGATGTCTTAGAAAGGCTGAGTCTCTCAGAAGTAAAGATGGCCAGAGGCTCTCCAACCTGTGAAGGCTTGCGTAAAAAAATTGTGGAATACTTTAAAAACAATGTTCCTCAACGTCAAATTGCAAAGGCTTTGAAGGTCTCATCATCGAAAGTGCATAACATCATCAAAAGATTCAGAGAAACTGGAAAAATCTCTGTCCGTAAGGGACAAGGCCAAAGACCTTTACTGGTTGCCCGTGATCTTTGGGCCCTCAGACGCCACTGCATCACTCACCTGCATAATTCTGTCATTGACGTTACTAAATGGGCCCAGGAATACTTCAAGAAACCACTGTCTGTAAACACAGTCCGCCGTGCCATCCACAGATGCCACCTAAAACTCTATCATGGAAAAGGAAGCCATTGTTGAGCATGATCCAGAAGCGCCACCGCGTTCTGTGGGCCAAGGCTCATTTTAAATGCACTGTAGCAAAGAGGCAAAGTGTCCTGTGGTTATACGAGTCCAAATTTGACATTCTTGTTGGAAATCATGGGCGTTGTGTCCTCCGGGCTAAAGAGGAGAAAGACCACCCCTCCTGTTATCAGCGTTCAGTTCAAAAGCCAGCATCTCTGATGGTATGGGGATGCATTAGTGCATATGGTGTGGGACACTTGCATGTTCTAAAAAGCACCATGAATGCTGAAAGGTACATAAAGGTTTTAGAGCAACATATGCTCCCCTCCAGATGACATCTATTCCAGGGAAGGCCTTGTGTATTTCAGCAGGACAATGCAAAACCACATACTGCAGTTATTACAACAGCATGGCTTCATAGTAGAAGAGTCTGTGTGCTGTACTGGCCTGCCTGCAGTCTTGATCTTTCACCGATTCAGAACATTTGGCGCATAATTAAACTAAATGTCCGTCAAAGGAGACCCAAAACTCTCCAGCAGCTGGAAGCTTGTATTAAACAAGAGTGGGATGAAATTCCAATGGCTAAACTCAAGAAACTTGTCTCCTCGATGCCCAGACGCCTCCACTCTGTGTTTAAAAAGAGGGGATGCTACACCATGGTAAACAGGCCCCTGTCCCAACTTTTTTGAGACCTGTAGCAGCCATCAAATTTGAAATGAGCTCATTTTTGGATAAAATTGTAAAATTTCTCAGTTCCAACATTTGCTATGTTTGTGAATAAAATGCTGGCTGGTGTGATTTGAAAGTCATTGTGTTTTGATTTTACACTTTGTCCCAACTATTTTGGAATTGGGGCTGTAATTTAATTGAAAATGGCTCTGCAATCCTTGCTTTAACGCTAAAGCTCCCAGGCTTAACAGTGGACACGGGCCGGAGCCTAATGCGAGCTGGCTTTAATGGGCCGCCTCACTGTCCTAAATCCAGTAATCTCTATGTGTGACGTCTGTAATGATTTTTTTCATGGGTAAAATGCAAACGTTTTAACCAAGCAGGCCTATGTACTCATGTTTATGATGATGACAACAGCTTCTATAATGAAGCACTGTGTATTCATGTAAAAGATCCTCTCATGTTCATCCTGTCTACTTATTATTGGGCATGAAAAGTACCAAGCAGATTTCGCCTTACACCACATGTTCTATGCACACATGAGCAAGGGAGATAAACAATGTATTTTGAACTGAATGCAAAAAACTTCTCGAAGCCTCAGCTAAATGAATAATCTTATGTCTCAGTCTTCATTTGGGTTTCATTTTTACCACATATGTAACATTTACAGTATGTCTTCTTAGTAAAAGTGTCACTTGTGCTATGCATTATGTTAATCCTAGAAAAATAATGAAGATTGCATGGCATTTTCACAGTTGGGTCTCTGAGAAATCTCGCAAAATACGCGGTGATGGTGGAGCTCTCTTTGAAATGGGGAGGAAAGTCGAGCTCGTCTATCCCCTGCTTGCACCTCGCAGTCCTCCTAGTGAGCTTGAAGCACAAGCTGACAGCTCTCTGTTTTGGAATGGGAGCGGGGTGTTTTCTCCCAAGTTAGCTCCCACCTCGCACTAGCTCATCCAGGGAGCTCGCTCCTCCCAGTTTAGGAGCGCACTGGCTCTCCTCGTCATTCTCCATTCCCCCACCGTTGTTTCCAAGACCGTCTGCTCGCTTTACGCATCCGCGCACACAGTTTCTGCCAATCCATGGGTACAGTTTGCCAATCTGAGGGAACGGTTTGCCAATCCGTGGGTATGGTTCACTAATCCAAGGGAAAAATTTGCCAATCCTTGCGCGCAGATTATCTTTTTTTTCCTCACCTGACCCTAGGGGGGCTCCGTAGGTTTGAATACTATAAGTGCTCTCGCAATAATGAAGTTTTTGTTGCTGGTGACACAGATGACTCGTGCAAAAACGTATTAATGTGTGTGTGCCTGCTGTGTTGGAGGACAGATGCATTCAGATAACAGTTAGATACAAGTCACTTGTAATTATGAGTCTGAAAAATCATGATGGGCAGATATGATCTGAGAAAAAAAAATCAGAATTGAACAGTGAAGCTTGTAATATGAATGAAGCCCAGTAGGGTTGGCTTTAACCAACCCGAACTTGCCTTGCAAAAACCTCACAAAAAAGGTTCTTTTTTAACTCAAAAAAAGACATGCTGGTTATGCTAATTAAATGAAGGCAGGGTACGTTAATTGGTGAAATTTTATTTGGACAGTCTGCCGAGAAAGAGATTATTATTTATTATAAGCTGTATTTCAACAGCTTATTAGTTGATGATTGAGAATGTTCATATCTGCCCTTATACTTAAAATCAATGATAGTGATCATGATCAGCTTCAATTTGAGGCCTCACCAAAGAAACCAAAAAAATATACCAAAATAGAGCTTTACGGTCACAACCAGAAGTGCTCTGTTTGGAGAGCAGTCAACAAGGCCAATGGAGAAAAAAAAATACAATTCCCACCGTAAAGCATGGTGTTGGCTCTCTGACGATTTGGGGGTGTATGAACTCTAAAGGCACAGGGAATCTCATGAAAATTGATGGCTGCATGCGACCAGAAAATACTGGCAGACAATTTGCATTCTTCAGCACTAAAGCTGCACATGGGATGCACTTGGACTTTCCAGCATGACAATGATCCTAAGCAGAAGGCCAAGTTGACCCTCCTGTGGTTACAGAAGAAAAGGGTGAAGGTTCTGGAGTGGCCATCACAGTCTCCTGATCTCAATATCATCGAGCCGCTTTGGGGAGATCTCAAACTTGCAGTTCATGAAAGACGACCAAAGAATTTGCAGGAGCTGGAGGCATTTTGCAACGAAAAATGTGCAGCTATACCACCTGAGAGAATTAGGGGCCTCAATGACAACTATCACAAGAGACTGCACGCTGTTATTGATGCTAAAGGGGGCAATACACAGTATTAGGGCCCTATGAAATCCGTTTTATTTTTTTCCAAATTCCGTTTTATTTTTTCCCAAATTCTGTTTTTTCCATTTTAATTTTTTGGAATTCCGTTTTTTACCAATTACACCAATTTTACCATCAGAGAGAGTGTGCTATTTATGTTAATGAATTAAATGTTCTCTAATTAAATAGAAATAACCTTAAATTAGTTGATGCAATCCCTCCATTTTCCTCAGTACTTAAAGTCAGAACAAGTGCTACGTAATGACGCAATATAACATTGCACTGTGATGAAAGAATTTTTTTTTAAACCTAAAATAATACTACAAAATAAAATGGTCTCTTTAAAGGAAGTGTAAGCTACAGTCAAAAAGGCAGACAACGGCCGTGCTGACATGTATTATTCTGAATGCCCCTTTTTAATCATTTATAATCTTATTGTATATACGTTGTGTGTATATATATATTTGAATGTATGAGAGCAGCAGTAATGACACGCAGTTTCCCCCGCAAATCAGCAGTTGTCTGATTCCAATGCATCAGCTATATTTAATTAATTTTTTTATTTTTAAGAAACTTTTGTTCAGTAATTCCAATACTGTCTATTACATCCTAGGACAAAATGTTCTTCAGTAATGATTAAACATGAACAAACTGACACAAATATGCATCAGCTATTATTTCACCACTGGGGGACGATGTTACGTCATAATTTGCTTGCACACAATTCACTCAGTAGACTGTGAAAAGAAATATTGTAGGCTATTTAACGGTTATATCAGTTGTTAAGCTAACATACGATGACAAATGACGATGTTTAGGACCCTGCAATCCCTGGCATCAGTGGTCTCGTCTACAACAACAAAAAACTTCTTCCCACAGATCTTCTATAGCACCGAAGAGATGTGCTCCTCGAACACTCAGGGCAGGTGAATTTGACGAAGGCCGCTCACATTTTTGCGTGCATTCGCATCTTTACATTGACTTTGAATGTAATCTGGACGCGCAAATATTTTGTTTAACGTTCGGTGGAAACGTGGCTTTACGAACAGCATTTCAGTCAAATTATGCCGATTTCCGTGAAATTCCGCGTTTATCAATAGATTCCGTTTTTATTGGCCAATTCCGCGATTCCGTCCACGATTCCGTGATCGCGGAAATCATAGGGCCCTACAGTATCAAGAACTAAGGGTATGCACACTTTTGAACAGGGTTCATTTCATTTTTTTTCTCTAATTGCTGTATTTCATTTGATGATTCTGCCATTTTACATGACCAACCATTGGTTATGAATCCAGAAAGAAATAAAAGAAATGTGTTTTGCCTGGCCATTCACTTTTTCTTAAAAAAATGTTACCTATTTTACAAATTCAGCCAGGGTATGTGAACTTTTGAGCACAACTTTATGAAAATGTAAAATTCTAATTATAATTTGAGAACTTCATAAAAGTTAATTCCACCTTTTTCTTCCCGTGAGGGAGAGGCATCAGACACTTCCAATGTAGAGATACGGTGGAGTTTATCCTGTCAGATGATGTATTGCTTTCTCATTGGAGGATATGGCAATGCTTAGTGACCTTTTGGACTGGAGGGTAGAATGGAAACACATTATTGACTGGAGGATGTATATTGCTCTAGCATTAACGGGGTTTGGGTCCAGGAAATGGCGCTCAGCCTTACTGAAGGTGAGATAATGGAAACCTATAAACTGCTTAATTGAGCTTGCGTTAACTGAAATGAACATCAGTGTTTGTGTTATGAGGGGTTATTAATCCCCAAACTGTCCTAACTCATTAACTCCATTTTGTGTTCATAAATACATATCCAGCTGCCTTGATGACCCTTAAGCTAAAAGCCCCTCAGGCAGCGGTAAGAACAGTGCTGCAGTTAAGCCAAGGCTTTCAGAAAAGGAGTTTGACACAGCCTAAGACCTTGGGAGTAAATCTGAAATGGACAAGATGGATCTCCCACAAAATTAATTCTGGAGTTCCAATGATATAGTGCTGTGAAAAAAGTATTTATCCCCTTCCTGATTTCTTTTGTTTTTTGCATATTTGTCACACTTAAATTTTTCAGATCATCAAACAAATTTTAATATGAGACAAATATAACCCGAGTAAATAAAAAATGCAGTTTTTAAATTATGATTTCATTTATTAACAGAAAAAAGCTATCCAGACCTCCAGTATCCAGTATTTGAAGCCCCCCCCCGTTAAATCATGATTGAACTGTGATTAACCATATTTTTTTAGTTCAATTTCACTAGCCACAACCAGGCCTGATTACTGCCAGACCTGTTGAACCAAGAAATCACTTAAATAGAACCTGTCTGACAAAGTGAAGCAGGCTAAAAGATCTCAAAAACAACACATCATGCCTTGATCTAAAGAAATTCAACAGATGAGAAACAAAGTCATTGACACCTATCAGTCTGGAAAGGGTTACAGAGCCATTCCTAAGGCTTTGAGACTCCAGCAAACCACGGTGAGAGCCATTATCCACAAATAGACAAAACTTGGAACAGTGGTGAACCTTCCCAGGAGTGGCCGGCCTATAAAAATTACTCCGAAAGCGCATTGATGACTCATTCAGGAGGTCACAAAAGAACCAAGAAAAACATTTAAAGAACTGCAGGCCTCACTTGCCTCAGTTGAAGTCCATGTTCATGATTCAACAATAAGAAAGAGACTGGACAAAAATGGCATCCATGGGAGAGCTCCAAGGCGAAAACCACTGCTGACCAAAAAGAACACAAAGGCACAAATTTGCCAAAAACCATCTCGATGATCCCAAGACTTTTGGGAAAATATTCTGTGGACTGACAAGACAAAAGTTGAACTTTTTGGAAGGTGTGTGTCCCGTTACATCTGGGGTAAAATTAACACAGCATTTCATAAAAAGGAAATCATACCAACAGTCAAACATGGTGGTGGTAGTGTGATGGCCTGGGGCTGCTTTGCTGCTTCAGGACCTGGACGACTTGCCATAATCGAGGGAACCATGAATTCTGCTCTCTACCAGAAAATCCTGAAGGAGAAAGTCCGACCATCAGCTTGTGACCTCAAGAGCATTTGGGTTATGCAGCAGGACAATGATCCAAAACACACAAGCAAGTCCACCTCTGAATAACTAAAAAAAAAAAAACAACAACAAACAAAATGAAGGTTTTGGAGCGGCCCAGTCAAAGTCTGGACTGTGGCATGACCTTAAAGAGGCCATTCTTGCTTGAAAACCCTCCAACATGGCTGAATTAAAACAATTCTGCATAAAACAGTGGGCCAAAATTTCTCCACAGTGATGTGAAAGATTCATTGCCAGTTATTGCAAACGCATGATTGCAGTTGTTGTCGCCGAGGGTGGCACAACCTGTTATTAGGTTTAGGGGGCAATTACATTTTCACATAGGGCCAGGTAGGTTTGGATAGCTTTTCCCCTCAATAAATGAAATCATAATTTGAAAACTGCATTTTGTATTTACTCGGGTTATCTTTGTCTAATATTAAAATTTGTTTGATGATCTGAAACGTTTAAGTGTGACAAATATGCAAAAAATAAGAAATCAGGAAGGGGGCAAATACTTTTTCACAGCACTGTAAATATGTGTCTCTTTTCACAATACTGGAGAGATTTCAGGATATTTGTTTTTTATTTTATTATCAGAAGATGATGATTGATGCATATAATTTATATTCATTTAGTTTAGCACACATAAGAGATATAGTAAGGATAAAACTATCACTTCAACCCCAGTAGTTTTTTTTTAATTAAATTAATATAAATGGTTTTTAGTTCAAAAAAAAAAAATATATATATATATATATATATACAGTGCTAAACAAATTTATTAGACCACCTGTCATAAAAACGAGAAAACACAAATATTTTAGAAATTTGTTAAAAACAAGTTTAAAACTGAAAATTATATTGTTATTCCTTTGGCAAATAACAAACTGAAACAACTAAATTGTCCTTATCCACACATAAAAACCAAAAAAATATTTTGTATGGCCTCCTTTGGCCTTGATAACAGCTTGCATTCTTGCATTCAACTACTAAAACAAATTTTTATGTTCAGGAATGCAAGTAAATAACTGTTATTTGGCATCTTTATCAAAAAATAAAAATGTGCTTAACTATTTTTTCTGCTCTTTTGTAAAACAGTAAATTCAAAAATTCATGGATAACAACAATAATTATATTTTAGCATTAAACATATAATTTCAATTAAAGAGCTTGCGCATACTGGTTGATTAACCATTATAGAAACATAAAAAATGATTTTGGTAATTACCAACACTGTTAATTTAGGGCAGCTGTGGCATAAAACCTAAATTGGGTGGTGGTCTAATAAATTTTTTAAGCACTGTATATTTTTTATTTTCCAGATTGGAAAGCAAAATTACTAATGTTATTGCATAAAATATAAAAATCTATATAATAAGTCAATCCAACACAAAATCACAGCATATCATTATAGAATGACTCTATATCATGTGCTCCATGTTTAACTTTACCAAGTACTTCTGCCACGCTAATTAAACTGATGATTAAGGGTGAAAAAAATTGTGCACTGAGATGAGATTATGCCAAAAGCGGAAAAACCACAAGGGCCGAAGGATTACCTTGATTTTTATTTCAAATTAGGCTCTCCTCCATCATAATTGATCTAATCATTCGCTCAACTGAACCAATTTAGCATTGTTTCAATGTCATTTGCAATGGACGCCTTTTTAAAATGCCTTTGACTGACAGCATCATGGCTGGCTGCGCTATAGGACCCCCAAGGGTGATTTTGAATTCACATAATTAATCAAGTGACAAGAAGACCAAAGTAACTGAAATTCCTTAACCAAAGAGAAAAGGAGGATTTTCAAGAACGTGAAGGGATTAATAAAATAGTGTACTGCCATAAATTCAGTACTCAACAGGTCTCATAATGCATCTGTGAAAACCATAAGAAATTCTGTATATTGAAAATTCACAGTTTATTCAGTATCTGTGCTTGTACATAAAGCCTTTGTATGGGCCTATGTGTGTGTACAGTAAACATTTATTCACAACATGGATACAGCAGGGTTTTGGAGGTATTCCTTAGGAAATGGTACTAAATTACATCCAACTGCTACAGATATATATTTGGCCTCACATTTATGTTACAAACATTCCAGTCCACATCATCGCAAACTTGAACTGAGTTCCAGTGATTGTGAGGGGCACTGGAAAAAGCAAAAGGCACTAAATCATTCATGGAACCAACCAACATTGACAAAGTAATATCTATAGGTAGTAACCATTTGAAAGAGCTGCAGCCTATGATGGAAGGTACATGGCCACTGACAATGCTGACGTGTGCTGCACTGTTATCATCAATCAATTACAATTTAGTGATATCACATTACTTGTACAATCAACCAGACCACTAACTCCCTTCTCATAGTTAAACATGAAATAAAAACAAGAAAAAAATAATATCAAACATGGAATTAAAAGAGTTGAATCACATCCATGCAGGCAAAACTCCAAACAGGGGCAAGGAAGGACTAGATTATGATGAGACTAAGCCATTGGTGCTGGTTTTGATGAATCTCCACATGGGCTGGGCACCCTTTTGAGCCATATATAACCAGATGCCTGGGAAGCACGTGTGTACTTTGCTTCACAAACCATGATCACACTGTAAATGGAGATAGTGATGCAAACTCAAATGTTTTGTGGAAACCTATTGCCTCAAAAAATTGTGTCAGCCAATGTAATTGCATTGTGTGGACGGTACTCAAAGAAAATAAGGTAAACATTTTGAAAAATTATTTTTTATCATGTTTTTAAGTGCTGTGAATGCAAGATCATTAAGTTGGCTCACAAATTTTTTAAGGTAATTGGTTTCCACAAAACAGGTGAGTGCCCAACACTTTCTGGGTTTACAGTGCACAACAGAGAGAACATATGCCCAAATTGACACAGAGGCACTTGCTGTTGTTTTCGCTGTTAAAAATCCCACCAGCAACTGTTTGGTCATTCATTTATGGTCTACACTGGCCATATGCTAGGATTGCTACATCACTCTAAGCCCAGGTCACAAGTCCTGTCCTCTCGCATGTTGCAGTGGAGTTTTATTTTGGGTTCCGACCATTATGAGCTTTGTTACCCGCCCAGCAAGCAGCTGGCCAATGCTGCTTCAGCCATTACCTGAACTTCAGTAGCTACAGAGGTTCCCCAGCCACTTGAGGTTTTGTTATTTGAGTCCGTCCCTGATACATCTCTGCCTCCTGGAAGAATTGGAGCTCTTACCATGACAGACCCTGTGGTAGCACAAGTTTTGGGATGGATTTTGCACGCCTGGCCAAATGAAGACATCGGTAAGTGTTTGAGCCCCTTTCTCACTCACCCTCACAAAATATGTGCTCAGAAGAACTGCGTGCTAGAAATAAATCGGGTTGTAATTCCAGACCTGGTATGGGAGGAAGTGCTAGGCATGCTGCACACCCTGGAATTGAGCGCATGAAGGACCTTGCTTGAAGCTATGTCTGGTGGATGGCCTTAGATGCACAGGTTGAGGAAGTGGCAAAGTGCCTAGCAAAGCACCCCTACCATCCAATGAAGATGCTGAGGACAGGATTACCAATCCTAAAATCAGACTTGCTGAGGATGCAGGCACCCAGTCAGAGGCTGCAAGAGGAGGCCCTACCATACCCACAGTCATCCCTCAATGCCCCCTTCATTCCCCTTCTTGATATTCCCCATGATCCCCCCCAAGACCAACACATTAAAGAGTTTCTCCCAAATGTTATCAAGACCTCATCTACATCAATGATGTTTATAGGAATATTGAAAGCAAATTAGTTAAATTTGCAGATGATACCAAATTGGGAGGTTTTGCGAACAGTTTAGAGTCCACTAAAGTGATTCAGGATGATTTAGGTAGAATCTAGAATTGGGCAGAAATGTGGCAAATGAAATTTAACGTAGCGAAATGTAAAATTCTACTTGTAGGTAATAAAAACCTTTGACAGGATTACTTCATGGGAGGTTCAAAACGAATGTGCTCCACATGAAAAAGATTTGGGAGTGATTGTTAAACAAACCCTTACAGGTTATTGTGCCATTGCAGTTAAAAAGATCAACAGGATGCTGGGATATATAGCCAAAAGCATTGAATATAAATCCAAGGAGGTCATACTTCTCCTGTACTACACATTCGTCAGACCACATCTAGAGTATTGTGTACAGTTCTGGGGACCATACTTTAAGAAAGATATAAAGGCTCTAGAAAAAGTTCAGAGAAGAGCCACTAAGCTAATTCCAGGTATAAAAGATGAAAGCCATGAGAATAGGCTGAAGATCTTTAATCCCTTTTGTCTTAAAAAAGGAGACTTAGCGGTGATCTGATTGAGGTCTTTAAATATTAACAAAGTGTATTATGTAGGATTACTTAGGCCAAGTTTTGTTAGAACTCGGGGGCATAAATGGAAGTTGGCCAAGAGTAAATTTAGCACTGACATTAGGAGATATTTTTTTCATCCAGAGAGTAAGCTCAGAGTGGAATCGTTTGCCTGACCATATTGATGAGGCAGAAACCTTGGGAATTTTCAAGACCAGGCTTCATTTAGCGCTAAATACCTTTGAGTATTTGAAGTAATAGATTTACTTTATTAATAATAAACTGGTGAGCCTAGTTGGGCCTGTTCTTGCCACTCGTGTTATGTTATGTTTTGTTATGTTAAGGCGTTGTGCAGTGGGGATAAAAGGTATTATGTATTGATAATTGTGAGGGACCCAGCAGTCAACACAGGGACGCAGACGCACAATTATCAAAAATAAATTGAAATTTATTTTCTTCCGCAAAACACAAGTGATTCAAATGGTTAAAAAAAGGTTCTGGGCCCAAAACAAAAGCAACACAAACCTCCACCTCTCTCCTCTCTAAGAGAAACAAAAGAACGGCTTAAATACTATTCGACCAAACCAAAATAAATGACAGGACAATTATCAAATCAATTAAGTGTCCAAAAGAACCAAAAACTTCAAAAAAGGAAAACAAAAGATTTCTGCAGAAATAAACTACTTAAAGTAATATTTACATATACACACACAAAATTATCTGACACAAATTAAACATAAAATCCCAATAAAATCTTAAATCCCCACGACTGGACAGCAGATGGAACATGCTGAACTGGTCTTAAGTTGGCGGAACCCTTCTGCCCGTCTTTTGGCTGGTTGGTGTTTCCGCCCGGACCCCAATCGCTGAGGCACGCCCCACCACAACGCCGGAGTTGGCCAGACTCGGACCCCGTGGTAGGCATGGTAAATGAAACAAAATGATTAAAGAAAATACTACCTGAAACTAATCGGCGAATCATAGTCAACGCAAATGTGTGCACTTCCATCTGGGTGACCACGTTATGCTCAAAACTAAATAAAGTCAATCTGAAGTATGAAATCAAAAGACTATGTGTCGTGTGTTTATTTGTTTACATATGTTAATGTTGTATACTATAATAAGGAACCTAATAAAAATAATAATAATAATGCAGCAATAAACCTAAATGCTTAAATTATACTAACAACTAAAACAGAAATGTGAGCGAGTGCAAGGGGAGGGGTTACCGACAGGCAGACGCTAGTCATGATGGTGTGGACGCGTCTGCGGCCATCACAATAATGCAATTGATAATGCCACAAAAGGGGCATGTTTCTCTCAGGGAAAAGGCAGAGTTCAAAAAGCTGCATGTACATAGGCAACTTGTGCTTTTTCCCGCATTTTGGCTTATGGCAGTAAATGTTGCTTAAAGATCAATTTGTGGTTTGCCTGGTTCTTACACCTGTCCAGGGTGTAATACCCTTCTTCACATTCATCTCATTACCTTGTTTCACACAGTTGAGTTTTTTTACTTTAGACGTCCTCTGTGGATGATGGCTGTAAAAAAAAAAGTGCAAAATAAGCACACAAAAACACCCCCCTTGTTTCCACACTGAAGGGGATCTGGGGAACACAGTTGATGACATACGGTGACTGCAAAACCCAATGATAATAAAAAAAATCCCAAACAATCACAGAAACAAAAATAAGGAAGGAAAATTTGTTGCCATTTGCAGCACAATTTCACTGCTCCCACAGGTCCCAATTTAGATCTGCTGCTATCAAGATTTCCTAAGGAATGCCTCAGCCTGTTGCCAGCCGTGCCATGGTGAAGACTGTCAGGTTTTTATACAGCTCAGACTTTGTCCTCATTTGTTCCTCTTAAAAAAAAAGACAAAAATAAAACAGTCCCACACTGATTGTGATGGAAAATGCTACACTTATGACAGAAACTGCAAAACTTTAACTTCGCGGTTGTAGAGGGAAGGAGCACGTGTCTAGAACAGCATAAACAAGGGGACTAGCAAACCAGCCCCTGAGGACCTCAAATGAGCTGAGATATCAGCAATTATGAAAAGTCACCCAATGTCTTGTGCCGACACCCCATAAATCACTGGAGCAGCCAGACAAGGTACACTGCTGGCCAGAAGGGAAAGCCATGCAAGAAAACAAGAAAAAAAGGTAACAGCAGGTTCAAAATTTTATGGATGAATCAGCAGTCACATGACTAACCCCCAGAGAGAGTAAGGTAGTGGGATGCTGGGTGGAGGTGACATAATGGGAGGGTTCTCAGCTGAAAAAAAGCCTGCTCACATGGACATGTATGGGTAATGTATTTGATCAAAACTTCTCAGTGTAAGATGGGCACTTGTGCATTCAATAAACAATTTGAGAGAAGTGCCCAAACATATTTATGGCATTGTTTCACGATCTTGTAGGAAGGCCCTCATGGGAAACCTTACAGTGCAGAGTGGGAAGGAGCTAATTTGCTGTAAGTAATCAAGTGTTTTTGACAAAATTCAGAATCCTCTCCAGGCAGGATTTAAAGTAGAACAAGTGAACTCGGCTGACCAGCGCAAGATAATGAGCACTGATTGTCCACAGGATACATGGAGCTTTGTCATCTCACACACTCTCAGAGGGAGAAACAGATTGTGCAAGGCTGTACTTACACAGCACAGAACAGACCACTTTACCACAGAGATGGAAGTCTGTCCTTGATTATGAAGCTCAGCTCAATTAAATTTACTTGAATAGTGTTTATGTTGAAACTCCACTGCAAAGCTGCATCAAAAGAAAACAGGAAAACAAATATAGCAGGGATGAAACAGGAGACATCATCAGAGTTGGAAAGGTCATACTCAATTCAGAAAAGCAAGCAGAAACACAGAGGTCTCCACATTATTGCACTTTTGACATTTGAAAGCAGCAATTTCATCACAAACAATATGTCTTTTTCAAACTCAGAGGGAACATTGTGATTCAAATTATGGAAGACTATACTTAGGCTGATTGGCAATCAAAGAACTGTGAAGGAGAAAAAAATGTTCCCTGAATTCAAGTCAGCATGCAAATGTACTTAAGGCTCAGTTAGGCTGCACCAGGCTTGAACTGGCTGTAGTACAGATCCACCATCGGCCCAACTGAATGGATATTTTACAGAGCAGTTTTGGCTACCCTGAAATCAGTCTAAGCTTGAAGGAAGAACTTAAGAGTTTGCTTCTGAACGAAGTCAACAATTGCTGATAAATTCCAATTTGTATCACAAATTTGGATTTTAAATGTGGACAGGGTAAAGAGTTAATATTAAAGCAAAGAAAATTTATTTAGTGACTCTGCAAAAGCAAATTTACTGCACTCATCTCTTTTAACAATGTTATTTATTCACTTCTTTATTGTGATGATTTCATACATTTACATTTCAGGCATTTAGCATTGTATTATCCACAATTAATTACTCGGCTTATCATCTATTGCATAAAATCTATTTTTACAGCTGGGTACTTATTTGAACAGTCTGAGTAAATACATTCACTATGCTCAAAAATAACCCATGGACCCTGGATTATAATATATATTTAATACATTATTGAATAGGCATTATAATAATTTAACATATCATTTGCCCTCAATAACTTATTAATAAAATATTGTTTAATTCATGATGTAATAATGAATACTTAACCCCTTTGTGCAGAACTCAATTCAAGATTTGAGCTTCACAGAGAGGGGGAAAATGGCTTAAATGAAACAAGACACTAATAGCATTTAGAATTACACCATATTTCAGTTTATTTTCATAATTTTAGTTCAGAATAAGGGCCGCAAACACAAAAAATCTTCTTGAAAATTCAGCATTAAAATTAAAAAAAACCAAAAAATGGATAATTGAAAAATGGCTCAACTCTTTTTCGATTTGTTTTGTGATTTGGCTTCAGCGTATTTACTTCCTGGTTTTGGCCTTTTGCACTGTCTTATGATTACAACTCTGGATTACATTTCTGTGCTGAAAGATCAATGCTCGTTTTTTGACCCTGCATGTCTGACCACGAATTTCAATAAAGCCACATGACTGAATTCAAATCTGTGCATGAGCTCTGCCTCTGCTCCCTGTCAGGCCTGATTGAACAAGGCAAATTAAAACCAACCTACAACAATTTTCATCAACTCTAACCATTTACAGACAACCAGTAAGCTATTTTTATTATAGAATGTTGGAGTTCTGAAGAGTACGGCATCAGCAGGGCGGTGTATTAGACCCTTAAATATAATTTGAAACATTCAGTTGAAGGCGATCTTCAAGAATTTCTTCCACTGAAGAAACCACATTCTTTGGCTAAAAAGGTCTCTGAAAAAGAGAATGATGAGTCAATTTTAGATAATTCAGCTGTTTGCTAGCAGTGTCCCTAACATTAAATAGACACCATCAAACTTTAGCTACCTAAAACGTATTTTACTTGATGTTTAAATTGGGTAGCGTTAACAGGATAGCTAGCAGGCATGGATTTAGCTTATTCGGCAGACATATGAAATGGCTCCTTACTTAGTTGAATACATATTAATAAAGTAATTCTATATTCATTTTAGTCTGAGATGCCAATGCTCAAGTGTGACATCAAGTGGTTCAGAATGATGTATCCAGCATCTTTAAAGATGTATGTCTGTGGTGGCATGAATGTTAACTGCAGGAGGTTTGCATGCTTACTTTAGACAGGCAACACAGACCGAGTCTCTGCATTTTCAAAAATATTTATTTAGCATTGAGCGTTTGAATCTCTGGTTTTTTAGAATGTGCATGTACTGAATGCGACTGCAGCAGAAATATTATACAGCATACCATGCTACAGAAGTCATTCAGAGAGTCTGCAATGGTCAGTTGAGCACAAAACTGCCTGTAAAATCCACAAAAACGTTTGGAAAAAAAAATCATTTGAATCTGGAGAAAGTGTGAAAGTGGCTGTAATACATAGACATGTATGCAAGCGCACACACATACACACATACTGTACGTGCATGCATACGCACACACACACACACACACACACACACACACACATACTGTACGTGCATGCATACGCCCGCACACACACACACACACACACACACACACACACTGTACGTGCATGCATACACACACACACTAGCGCATGTACAGTATTCACACCTAAACAGGCGTACACATACACACGCAGTCACACAAACACACACACTCTCACATACTCACACGCTTATGCACATGCACTTACACACACGCGCGCCTGCAAACATGCGCAATCACACATGCACATGCTTGCATTTAAACACACACTCGCATACACGCAGGCACACATACACACGCAACACTCACATGCGCCCTCACACGTGCGTGCACACAAGCACTAATACACTCACACGCGCACACACTCACACAGATGCTCATACGCATGGACACAGGCCCTCACGCGCATGCACACACATACTCACACATACACAGTATAAGTCAGGAGATAATCATTATCACACATTGTTTCTTATATAACTAAACTGCATAATGCGGGTGGCTGCAGTACTATCTTGATAAAATTACCCTCTCTGGTTTAAAGATTTACATCTCAACTGATTCAACCGATAATGAGACTCAGATCCAGGGTGGATGAGAGAACACAAGGAGCAAACAATGTACAAGATTGTAGGAGGAGACGAGATTTTGAAGTGCAAGATTATTAATTCTCCACCCTGGACTAGTCCATAAAAAGAGTTCCTTTTTTATTACTCACAGTGCAAGCAAGCTAGGTCGGCAAACTTTTGATGGGGACAGAGAGTTCAAGGAAGGACACACAGAGTCATGAATTTCCATCCTGCTGATAGGGAGTGTGGCGCACTTACACAATCAATGAATCATCAAACGCAATCTGCGGCACATACTGTATATCTCAGCAGTTTGCCACTCAAGTAAGCTTTGATCGAGAAGATAACAGAAGCACATGCCTATTGTAACCACTCACGATTTTCCCCAGGCAATATCAGATGCCACTAATTATCGTAAGCCTGCTTGGTGACATTAAACACAAGCACAAAGACATGGTCCTGTCCATTTTTCGTCTCATCTGAAATTTAAGTGAAAAAGATGCAACAGTTCAAAGCAAACCAATCATTGAATGAAAAGTTCAGAGTTTATTTTTAGGGTTAGGAATGCAATGTCTGTGACTAAAGATCCAACAGCACTAGAGGTTTTTGATTCATTTTTTATACACATATGGAGGGTTTGAAAAAATCCCACTGAGCATGACATCCAAACCACTTCCTCAAAGAGTCCACAGATTCCCAGGCTCGTCACAGGCTCTTGAGTTGTTCAATTGATAGCATTTACAATGCCTTAGCCGTGAGATTGATAACCTCTGATAAAAAGCTCATCCAGCTCTTCTTTGGGCCTCGTGCCTCTGTTTCCTTCACCTACAGATCTGCTGTTTGTGTGTACCTACTCCCCCGCCTAACTCAGGCCCCTTTCAAATGTCCTGGCACTAAACGCAATGTAACAATTTCAAAGGGAAATACTCAACTCACACACGCACACGTGTACACACGTATGCATGCACATAACACGTGCGTATACATTGCGCTTATGCACGCACGCACTCGCATACACACACCACCACAAAAACAAAACAAGCACACACAAAACTCAAATAGGGCCTTATAAAGTCAGTTTTTTCCCTCAAATTCCATCTTATTTCTTTCCATTTTCAGATTTCTCTTTACTTTTTTAATGTTTTTGGAATGCCTCCTTGCTGTCTTTAAAAGGATGCCGCCTTCTACAATACAACACTTGATTGGCTTGCTGACACCAACAAGTCATCTTCTTTGGTATAATCATGTTCATACATCCATGATTGAAATGGGAACAGTGCCCCAGCACTGCCCTTACAGTGCCAAAGACAATTTGCGAAACAGCTGACACAAAATCTCACAATTCTGTGGCATTTTGTGTGTGTGTAAATTTCATTTTTTAACCCAGTTACTGGCAATTCCGTCCACGATTTCTGCAAAACAAATTTCATGAGGTCCCAGACAGACACATGTACACATGCACAACATGTGCGCACACACACAACACGCATATACACACAGAACAGGCCCACAAGCACAACATATATTCACATACACAACATGCATACATATCACAACATACAGTACATACACAAAGGCTGCATTTCATTCCATCAGCTAAACCCTGTAAAGTCTCTTCCCTTCGTAGCAAAAATTCTGAAACCACCAAGGTGTCAATAAGTGGTCGGGAGGACACCAGATGTAGGAACAATGAGTTTATTAAATAACACCAAACACAAAGGGTGCAAGGTAGGCATGCAGGCCAGAAATAAAACACTGTGCCAATGCACTGAACAACAAGGGAAAACTAAGGTACACTGCCCAAGGCAGGGGGAAACAGAGGTACTCACTCAAAGAGTGGCAAAGCAGATCTAAACTAGAAAACAAAAACTTAACCTAACTAACTGACGGAACAAGAAACACTGGGAGACTTAGACTAGGGAAGAACAAGACGTGGACGCAGCAAACACAGGACTCGGGAATGGCTCAAAGGAAATACTCGGGAAGGCACAGGAGCTGAGATTTCACAATGTAGCGCAATGCAGACAAAGTTCTGTCTGAAGATCTCTCCACTCCTGCCCGCAAAAATACACACGGAAGGAGGCGGGGACTCGGAAGGCAATCTCAGAAGGAAACAGAAACACATGGGATTAATAAACAAATTCACGAGAACTGGGTTAACAATAATGACTCGAGACAAGACGCTGAGATAATCAATCAAACTAGATGGTTTAGATCGAGGTAATCTAAACGTGATGAGTATAAAAACACCACGAGAGAAGCGAAGGAAAGCATAGCGTAAACGTAGTTAATCAGGGAAAGCTTAGGAAGAAATTACAAAAACTAGAAACGCTCGCACACGCTAATGAGTTAATTAAGGTTAATACTACGTGATAAATATATACAATCACCCTCAAATAAGTGCTGGTTAGTACGGGTTAGTATCGAACCTATCAGAGAACACATTCACTCAGAGTATTGCGAGACCCAGAATTAAGCACAGGTGGAAGTAATGAATGAAATACCACAAGTCGATTCCGAATGAGGACGCTCAAGGCTGTCAATCGACATCACGGGAGTTTGGGCAAGAGTGAATCAATCCTCAGACGGCAGAATGAAAGCTGAAAAATAAACCAAGAGTAAGGCACGGGAGAAAAGGCACAAGCACAAGAATCAAAGTAATAAGCACAATGACAAAACAGCACACATGAGGCAGAACCATAACACAAGGAGTGCGGAAAAGCAAGGAAAAGATGGATCTCAGAAGCGATTCTCCATCTGATGGATGAGCGCAGGAAGTTGAAAAGCAACAGGGCAATCTCAGAGTTAGACGATACAAGATATCAACACCTAGACAAGACCATTCAAAATGAAGCTAGACAAGACAAAACCAGGTGGCTGGAGATGCAATGTAATGAAGTGGAAGATTCTTTCAGAAGGAATGACTCAAGGAAAGCATACAATGTTGTTAAGGCTCTCAGGACTGGTTTCAAGGCAAAGCAATGAAATATTCCAGATAAGGAAGGGAGTGTCCTGAATGACTGGAAAGATATCCTTGAAAGATGAAAGGAGTACGGTGCAAGCTTGGTTGCCTGGTGTCCCCAATGGCGTTTAATTTCTACTCAGAAAAGGTGATGCAGCACTCAGTGGACACCATGTCTTGGATAGGAGTCACTATTAGAGGGAAAGTATTGAATAACCTACGTTATGCTGATGACATTGTGCTTATAGCCACCTCCCCAGCAAACCCTCAGACCCTCATGGACAAAGTTGGCAGCATATCAAGCCAGTATAATTTGGAGATTAACTCAAAAAAGACAAAGGTGATGGTAGCCTGAAGGATTCATGAAGATCTAAACATACAGTGCCGTGGAGCTAGGTTACAGCAGGTAGACAAATTTAAATATCTCAGCTAAATACTTGATGAGAAGGCGGATGTGAGTCTGGAGATTAAGGCAAGATTGGGTGCTGCAAGATCGGTGTTATGCTCTCTGCACACCATATGGAAGGATAGATCACCATCAAAATCAATCAAGTTGAAGCTCATCAAAGCACTGGTGTGGCCAGTAGCACTCTATGGCTGCGAGTCATGGACCTTGAGGGCAGCTAATATTAATCGAGTCAGGGCCTTTGAAATGGCATGTTACAGACGTGCTCTCCGGATCAGCTGGACTGAGCACAGAACGAATTAATCAGTCTTGGACGAGATGGGGGTTGAGAGACAGAACGAGTAATCAGAAAGAGGAAGTTACAATATTTTGGACACATCACCAGAGCCAAAAAACCTTTGTACACTCAATCTTGAGGGTCGCATAGATGGACGAAGATCGAGAGGACGGCAAAGAAGATGGACAGATGACATTGAAGATTGGAACAGAAAAGGAGTTGCAGAGTGCACATCCATAGCAAGGGATAGGAAACGCTGGAAGCAGGTAGTCCACACGTCCATGACCCCCGACTTTCAGACGTGAGGATGGGACAAGGCAAGGGCAAGGCAAGCAAGCCAGATGACGGTAGTAAGCAATCTAGCTAGGTTCTTTAGCTTTCTGTGCGCTAACTATTAGCCATTGTTGTCATTTTATTGGATGTCGTTGAGTTGCACATGTCACAAGACTCAGCTGGTTGCATGGCATTGTGGGAGCAAAGTAAGACTATTGCCTGCTTACTTCAGAAATGACTAATGTGGGGCCCTTTCAAGGGATGAATTCTGCAAACTTTGAATTGAACTGTCCTTCAACTTGGCTTTGGTTAGTGTGGCCCTCTTAATGTTAATTTAGAAGTGAACAACCTTAACTTTTGACATGCAGCCTTACAAAACATGGGTACATACACACACAACATGTGTGTGCACACACATACAAACACTCACAAACACACACGCAAACAAACAAATGCATGTGGTAGCAGGTCAGAACACTTGGGATTGTTAACAGTATACATAAAGGCAGCCATTGATCCATTCCTGTCAGACTCACACGTCTCATGGGCATCAAAGGGAGAAAAAGGCCTTCTGTACCTCCTGTGCCAGAAGGTACTGCTGTTTTAGGTATGCCCTCCATGGGAAAAGGGACTGATAAAGTCTACAGGTAAAATCATGCAGAGCACAGTGAGCAGCCTAAAGAAAATGACCATCTCTGGGAGCCTCATGAGGACCATGATCACAGGCACTTATGAGGGCTTAATGCAGGACAATGTAATTAATAAAAGGACACATTGAAGCAGTAGATTGTGCATGATGTGGACTCTACAGTGGCCCTAAAAATAATGTTGACTGTTGAGCCACTCTTTTTTTTTTTTTTCAAAGCCACTTTTGTTAACAAAGCCCTTGGAGAGATATATATAGATTTTTTAAAATTATTTACGATTAAATTATTTTTAAATTATTACTATCTCAATGCTAGGTCAGTTGTTTTCTGAGAGATCACTGAGAGGTCACTGATTGTATTGTGAAGGTTAAACATTAATTAAAACATTTATTAAAGGGCATTCTAGTAGATTTGAATGTGGGTGAAACAGTTCAATGTCAGGTGGCTCAGTTTCGGTATGAGCACATAATTTCTTCTATAATTTGGTAATATTCAGCCAGGAAAAGGTGAGGGAAGACCTTATTTTTATTATCATCACTATCATTAGTTTAATTAATAAACATTTTGGGGGGTAGCTGGAATCTGTCCTACAGCCTTGCATGTAGCTCTTGGTCTTTTAAAACATCAATTCCAGACTTTGGATTTTCAGAGTTTTTAAAGCTAGATTTGCTAACCTGTGTCAGTTTCCCCCATTACTTCCACACGGAAACAACCCAGTACCACCCACTCCCCACAGCCCCCCCCCAAAAAAAACCTCATGCAACATTAAAGATTACAAGAGTAAGGGCGGGGGGGCATTGTGCAAAGACACTTATCTGACATCAGCAGGCACAGTGTTAAGTTAAATTGCAGTAAAAGTACGAGTACTTTGGCTCGATTTTAAGACACTTCTCTCTAGGTTTAATTTACAAAGCCTTGCGTGCTTCCAGTTTGCTCCAGGGCATTATCTGCCTCTGTCATTACCTCCCCTCCACAACAGGATTCCGTATCTGCCGGTATAAATTCCAAAGCTTCATCCCAACCCAAGGCAAATGCAAGCACCAGCAGTGTCTGAAAGTATGAATTATAAGAAGACTCTTCCCTTTGAAGAAGCCACGTAGGGGGATTTCAGGGTAAATCTGGATGACAGCAGCTTAATAACAAGTTAATTAAGCAAATCGTTGGCTTAATGAGCAATTACAGGCTCAGATCAAACTGAGGCTACGAGAGTCCCAAGATTCCACGCAACAACAATGAAACAAAAAGTGAAGGCCGGTCGGAGGCTTTCATCTCAACTGAAGGTATTTATTTCACCCATTACTTTATTTTTTTTATTCTTCTAGATTAATTTCTCATCTAAAGCAGACAGTGTTGTTCATATGCATTACAATCAAGGACGTCTTAATCTGAAACACTGAACCAATTTGGATTCTGAATCAGTGCAGCCAAGTTGCCATGCTCTAGCCCCAAATATACAGACCTGTTTCACGGTCATTATTCAAGTACAATTTGCATAAGCATGAAAACTCATACCTCATACATCAGGGTTATGTTTCTCTGCAGTCTTGCACAGAGCATTAGAGTGTCAAACCTGCTGTGATCCACATTCCCTGACCCATCCAAGCGCATCTGCCTTTTTTCACATAAGCATAATGCATTGTACTTTCCGACAGAAGTTAAAGGGGACCTCGGATGCTATATTTCCAAGGTTATATTTTGATCTTGGACTCCCCTAGAGTACTCCTGATCGTTCAAAGCCCAAACAGGTTCTTTATTTAGCTCATAATGCCATCCTCAAAAAACCCCATTTGTCATCCATTGTAGTCTCTGCCTGAAACACCTCATTGGGGTGGCTCTTCCGCTATGGCCCCCACTCCCTGTATGACCACTTTCTTCTGACTGGCCAGCTCTGTGGAGGGCGGAGTTGGGCGGGACGAGGCTGCAGAACGCAGTTTTCGGGGTCTGGCTCCCCAGAGTGAAACGCGAGACACGCCTGCAATCTGATAAGGAAGCGGCGGAAAATTCCGCAATCTAACCTGATAACTTGAATATAGATCTAATGAAATGAACTTGTTCTAACAAACGCAGCGGCGAAAGTGGAGGACGCAGTGCGAAAATCTGGCAGCTCACGCTCAAACTCAAATTTGGCTACAGTTTGCTACAGCGACAGTGGTGAGTAACAGCGGTTTTTTTTACTTTGTCGCTAGGATGCAGGGAAAGCTAGAATCCACCCCATATAGACACATTTGTAGAACGGGTCGACATGCCCAAGTGTAGACCAGAGACCGTAGAAATCCGGTGGGTCTGAGTTTAGAGGGAAACGTGGACAGTGAGGAGCAGCTAAAAGTGGACCAACAGCTTATGGACTGCTTCGGTGTGTATTAGGAGCTGCTGGTTCGTGTGCATCGCTGTGGTGTGTTGTTAGCGTGGAGAAACAAACAGCTTCCGTGCTGGTATATGACGGAGGGGCGAAAGCTCTAAGCTAAACGGCCTTTTCGGAAATTGCCCGTGGTAATGGTTTACTTATTGCTTCAGAATGACCAGCTTTTCCTCGCGGAAAATGGGAGCATTATGTATAGCGTGCGAGAGCTAGATAGAGCTCTGGTTATGTCATGAACATAATACAGGTTTTACAGACCGTATGTTCCGTCTGCGTGAACCGTTGCTTATGTGGAGCTGGCGAATCGATCACTTTTACAGGAAAGGATTTAATATTCAACCGATGGCAATGCAAAGAAATCGTTTGTTATACCGGACACGTTATAGCCTGTGCGCTTCCCTATTGCTTTCACCGGTAGCATCAGAGAGCTTGCCCAGACATTGGAGATGTATCAGGCTGACCCCGGTCATGGATAAGTAAAGCGATCGTTTCATAAGCACCCAAAAACGCACCCCAAGCTCTGCAAAATCTACGTCAGGTCTAACTGCAGCCCAACTCGGCAGACACATACAGCATCTCTTCGTTTAGCTTTAACTGTAGTGGCTACAATCAGGCAACGTTATGATGAAACTGTCACATTGATGCTTACCGAAGTAACACAAGCATACCGATCATAATTGCTGCATATAAGTTAACCAGAAGCATTTTTCATTTGCAGAGCACGCGAACTAACATGCAGTAACTGATAAGGGTCATGACTTTGAATTAATGTGGGTGAAAAAGTTCAATGTCTGATGTGGCTCAGCTTTATGGATGAGCACATAATTTCTTCTAGAATTTGGTTATATTCAGAACATAATACAGGTTTTGCAGACCTTAAGTTCTGTTATCACAACTTGCATTATGTGGAGCTAATAAACATTTTGGGGGGTACAGGAAAGAATTACCTGTTTAATCTCCACCTTTTTTCGTCTTTTTATTAACAACAATTTCTAAAGACTTTGAAATTTTCAAGGTTTTAAAAATCATTTGTAAACAGGTAGAGTTTCTGCGTTTACTTCCACTTTCACGGTAGCACCAACCCAGTTGCTCAGACATTTGTGAAGTATCCCCCCCCGGTCATGGATAAGTGAAGCTCACTAACTGTAGTGGCTACAATCGGGCAACGTTATGATGAAACTGCCACATTGATGCTTCCCAAGAACACAAGCATACCGATCAGAATTACTGCATATAAGTTAACCAGGGGCATTTTTAGTTAGCACGTGCAACATGCAAGCTGGTAACCGACATAATCACTTAACCTGAGTAGCTGGTAACGGTCATAATCACAGAGATCATCAGGTTTTACACAGTGTTCTGTTAAAGTGAACAGTTGTACCAAGCATCCAAATTACAAACAAGTATTAAAAGTTAGCTTCAAATGAGGTTTATGTTCACAAACCTTCTGTAGAATTTCCCTGATATCACTCTTGCATTTTCTGACACAAACATTAGCAACCCCTAACAACAGCTACGCTAGCTGCGTTGTATAAATTCACAATCAACTGGCTATCCCAACCCAAGGCTTATGCAGTAAAAGCAACCAGCAGTGTCTGTGAGTCATGGATTATAATACAGGCTTTATCTTCAGATATTTTAAGAAAGCCTGCGTTTGGGGCCAGTTGTTAGTGCTAACTATCTGGATGACAGCAGCCGTATAACAAGTTCATTACAAATTATTTACTGTTATATGGTTATTACAGCTTGCTCAGATCAATCTGCAGCTGCTTCAGGTTTGAGAAGCAGCTGAAACAATTATCCAAAAAAGTCGAATTATCCTTTATTGACAAAGCTGTCTTTCTCAAATGAAGAGCACAAACAGCTAACCTTCCTTTATTTTATTTTTGTTGCTTCAAACAAAAAAGCTAATTTCTCATCTAAAGAAATATTTGTTTTTGCATCGTCTTTTTCAGAGAAATTTGTTTTGCTTCCGACACAAGTGCTTTGGGAGAGATACTAATCAAAATTGCACTTAAATGATCACTGGTTCTTCTTTTGTATTTCCAAAAGTGTCAACGCTACTAAGGCATAGTATGATCTGCCCCAGTGCCTACTAGAATAGTTTCCGGTCATTAGGTCCAGCGCCAATTGGCTCTAAGCATGAAAACTCATAATTGGATACAACCTGGTCAGGTTTTGCCCAGATCTCGTGAAGATCTTGGCTGTGCAGAGCATTAAAGTGTCAAATCATGTTCTTGGATTCCCTGCAAAACCCTGAATCTTATGTTTAGAAACTTTTTCAGAGGTTGAGCATGGACAACCAACATTATAACATTACTAATATGTATTAAAAGAAGGATCAGCATAATAGGTCCCCTTTAAGCAGTTGATTTACCACCAATGTGGTTAATCGTTAAATCATAAAGATGCTGGAAACCATTGTAATAGGACGGCTAATTATAGTACTTTTTCTCCTTGAGCTGATCTATTTCACCAAGGCTTTCCTAACAAACCGGTGGTGGAGGGGAGTGAGCAAAGTGTGCCACAGTCAAAACGATGTTTTCCTGCTCTTCAGGAAAGCCAATCAATCTTCCAACTGATCTGCACCATGGGAGAAGGGACTCGTATCCACAGACCCCAAGTCCCTCAGATCACGATGAAAATGCGTTTTAGTACTATGTGGCTGACGAGAAATACCAGCACTTACTGGAACCTGCAACAGCACATTGTACGTTGTAGATGTGGAGTAAAATCCAGAAATAGTTTATTGATAGTAATACGGTGACAATATGGTAGAATCCAGAAGAAGAAAGCACAGTTCCTCCAGACTGATGATCAGGGGGAGGGTACTGTAAGGCCTTGCTTCCAGCCTTCAGACTCACCGCCTATTTATTTATTTATTTATTTATTTTTTCACAAACAAATAAGCAGAAAACATGCAAAACAGCCAGCCATAAAAAATAAACAGAAAAAAATACAAACAACCAATTACACAGTAAGTGAACAGAATTGATACATACGTAACTCAGCATGAGCTCTGGACACGATAGGGATAAAACATGAGGGTAACTCATAATCAGGACAGTGAAAAGAGACAGAAAAAAAAGAAGAAGAAAAAAAGTAGGTTTGTGTGTGCGTGTGTGTGTGTGTGTGTGTGTGTGTGTGCGCGCGCCGCGCATATATGTATATATGTGTGGGACAAATATGAAGGAAGTGATTAGGAGGAAAAAAAAGCACATTTTAATAGCATTAAGTCAAGAACAACACATAACCATGCACTGATACAAAGATGGAACTAATTGCTGCCAATAATGGTATGATGCTATGAGAAATAAAGATGATCATGATAGGCAAAAAAAAGAAAATTCCCTTCTGCTCTCTTTTTCCCCTTTTTTAGTTATTTAAGTAATATTTTAAACTCCGTTGGTAAATAAGGTGATGGATAACCAGGGGGAGAAGAAAAAAAAATGGAAAAGAAAATGAAGAAGAAATATAATAAAATTACCGGTCTATTAAGACCCAGACCGCAATCATCAAATGCACCTGTTATTCATTTCCACTGTGTGGTAGTATTGTGCTATTTAAGACCGAGCCTCGCAGTAAGTCTTTGCAGAGTCTCGTAAGCCACATGCCTGTGTTGTATTTCTAGTCTTGTATAGAATTATTCTCCGCGTATCTCAAGTATATATTCTAACTCTTTAACTTAGTGATGTTTATTTTAATATCAACACTTTAACTTTATACAAGCCCCAATTCCTATGAAGTTGGGACGTTGTGTAAAACATGAATAAAAACAGTATACAATGATTTGTAAATCCTTTTTTCGACCTATATTCAATTGAGTACACTACAAAGACAAGATAAATAAATGTTCAAACTGATAAACTTTGTTTTTTTGGAAATATTCACTCATTACCTCCGCCAGGAGGTTATGTTTTGCTTCTGTTTGTTTATTTATTGACTTTGTTCCGTTAGTCGTCTGTCTGTTAGCAGGATATCTCAAAAACGGCTGCATAGATTTCAACCAAACTTTGCAGGATGTTACAGTAGCACAAGAGGAACAAGTGACTAAATTAAGGTATATCTAGGCCAAAGTAAAAATCCAGCTATGCTGGCGGAGATTACGTACAGCTGAGATATAGGCTAAAGTACAAATCCAACTATGCTGACGGAGATTTGAAGTCGTGAGTCAGACACCAGACGATTTTGACAACGGTCCCGCTAGGTGGGAGTCATTTATTTGTTTGTCTGTCTGTTAGCAGGATATCTCAAAAACGGCTGCATAGGTTTTAACCAAACTTTGCAGGATGTAAGAGTAGCACAAGTGGAACAAGTGATTAAATTATTTGGCATTTCTAGGCCAAAGTACAGCTGAGATATAGGCCAAAGTTCGAATCCAGCTATGCTGGCGGAGGTATGGACTCTCAGGAGTCCAGCTCTAGTTTTGAATTTTATGCCTGCAGCAAGTTCCAAAAAAGTTCTAAATCAATAGTCCCACCAGTTGGGTGGCAGGGGGCTAAAAAGCTATTTTGAAAGGCCATTGCTAGTTGTTCGGGAGATATTCTCTGGAAACAAAATTGAGGTCAAGGTCACAGGTCAAAGGTCGCATAAAATCACTTGTAGAGGTCGTAGTTCAATTTGAATACTTGCATAGGTTTCCTTGACCTAAAATTAGTGGCTTATGATGTGCTACATTAAAATATTAGATGATCAGATGAAAGATCAGAAAAGGTCAATTAGCATAAGTCAAAGAAACATTCAAAAGGCACTATTAAAGGATAAGGGTGGGGCTAAAAAGCTATTTTGAAAGGCTATTGCTAGTTGTTCGGGAGATATTCTCTGGAAACAAAATTGAGGTCAAGGTCACAGGTCAAAGGTCACATAAAATCACTTGTAGAGGTCGTAGTTCAATCTGAATACTTGCATAGGTTTCCTTGACCTAAAATTGGTGGCTTATGATGTGCTACATTAAAAGATTAGATGATCAGATGAAAGATCAGAAAAGGTCAATTAGCATAAGTCAAAGAGACAATCAAAAGGCACTATTAAAGGATAAGGGTGGGGCTAAAAAGCTATTTTGAAAGGCTATTGCTAGTTGTTCGGGAGATATTCTTTGGAAACAAAATTGAGGTCAAGGTCACAGGTCAAAGGTCACATAAAATCACATGTAGAGGTCGTAGTTCAATTTGAATACTTGCATAGGTTTCCTTGACCTAAAAGTAGTGGCTTATGATGTGCTACATTAAAAGATTAGATGATTAGATGAAAGATCAGAAAAGGTCAATAGGAGCGATCTGATATACAAAAGCTATTTTGAAAGCCAGTTGTTAGGATATTCTTTGGAAACAAAAAAAGGTCACGGGTCAAATGTCAAAAAATCACGAGAGGGTGAACTTCCGACTCATATCCGCGCAGATGACCAGATCGAATGCTAGCTAATATATTGGCGATTTATATGATTTTCGTATTCCAAAAACGTGAACTCCGGCTTTTTAAAAACTTGCGTTTGTAGTGGCGTTTATTTTAATTTTGGAGCGGATATATTTCATGTTCATATCTGTGTAAAAATCCGACGGGTGAACTATATCCGACTTGAATGCTAGCTAATATAATGGCGATTTATAGCGTTTAGCCCAATGAACTCTGGCTTTGATCGTTTAGCATTTTAATTTTGCGGTTTTTTCATGTTCATGCATTGGCTTGATCGAGCGAATGCTGGTCTTATCATGCGTGCATTGACTTGGTGTGAATAATCTTATTACGAAAGTCGTAATGTCACAAAAATCCCTTCCTTCATCTCATCTCCGATTCATTTACAGTTTTGCGCTATATCAGATCGCTCCTATTGGCATAAGTCAAAAAAACATTCAAAAGGCAGTATTAAAGGATAAGGGCAAACTACAAAAGCAGTTTTTGAAAGTCCACAGTCAGTGTTGGAGAGCTGCTCCAAAAACAAAAACAGTGATAGAGGTCATCCCTCAAAGGTCAGAGGTCACAAAAAATATAACTGATATGAAGCTTTTGGTAAAGTTCATTAAGTCATAATGAAATAGTGCTGCAGTAAATATTAACAGAATTATGGATCTGGACAGATGGAACATGCAGAGCCGCACACATGGACGGACAAGGCCGAAAAGAATAGTCCCCCAACTTACCATTCAGGTGGTTGAGGACTAAAATCCCCATGGCCAAAAGACAATGGATAGGCTTCTTTGTAAAATCTTTGTACTGTTAGTGGTCTAGTGCAGTCATACCCTACCCTCTTCCAGAGGCACAAAAGCCAGACCCAGGTATTTGTTCTGTTCCAGCCTAAGCACGTCTAGTGCAACTAATCAAACCCATGACGGAGGTTAAGGACACACAGGCCTAGTAGGCCGCCTCTGGCGATTAATATGTTTACTGGGAACCAGAGGGTTTATGGTTCAAGCCCCAATGTAGCCCTGCTAATTTGAGTGTGACCCTTTAGCCGAACATAGTTCCTGGTAGGCACTGGTACCTGCTTCATTTGCAAATTGCCTTCAATAAAACCTTCAGCTAAGTTAAAGTAATGGAATGAATATTTAAACACTCATAATAAAGTTGTCTCATTAAGCTATTACAGTACATATTATTAGCATAATGCTATTTCATCTTCTTCACACAAACCGCTTCTGGTCATTTAAAGTTAATATAAACCCTTTTCAAATAGCTTCATTAAAAGGCAGTTGCAAACTTGCGGTTGTCTGCACAATTTGCTTGAGAAAAATTGATTATGAAGAGAATAGATGTGGCACAGAGAGCCGGGCTGTTTTGGGGTTTATCCAGATGAAGCAGATGTAGCACAGCGGGGAGCAAATAAATAGCAAACAGATGTTCCATTAATATATCAAAATTCTACGAATATTTACAATGGAGACCTTTTCTGCTTGGCTCTGAAAACCCATTATTGTGCACAGATACCCAGAACCCTGAGAGAGGGTAATTGGCCTGAATTTATCAAACTGATATTCATTTGGCTTTATAAATTTACTTAACTAAAAATGATTTTGTCATTAACACTGTGTAACTAGGGCATGAGTGAGGCAGTTTGCACTGAAATTCAAGAAAGGGAAGAAATACAGCGTAAAATTGGCATCCACTTAGGTACAACCCCAATTCTAAAATAGTTGGGACAAAGTGTAAATTGTGAATAAAATCAAAATGCAATTACTTTCAGATCACATGAGCCAATATGTTATTTACAATAGAACAAAGATAACATTTCAAATGTTGAAACTGAGACATTTTATGTACATTTTTATCCACAAAATGAGCTTATTTCAAATTTTCTGGCTGCAACAGGTCTCAAAAAAGTTGGGACAAAGGCAAAAAAGGGCTGAAAAAGCAATTCATATAGAAGAGAATCAGCTGAAAGAACATTAGCAAGTAATTAAGTTAACTGGCATCAGGTGTGTAACATGATTGGCTATAAAAGGGATGTCTTAGAGAGGCTGAGTCTCTCAGAAGTAAAGATGGCCAGAGGCTCTCCAACCTGTGAAGGCTTGCGTAAAAAAAATTGTGGAATACTTTAAAAACAATGTTCCTCAACATCAAATTGCAAAGGCTTTGAAGGTCTTATCATCAACAGTGCATAACATCATCTAAAGATTCAGAGAAACTGGAAAAATCTCTGTGCCTAAGGGACAAAGCCGAAGACCTTTACTGGATGCCCGTGATCTTCGGGCCCTCAGACGCCACTGCATCACTCACCGGCATGATTCTGTCATTGACATTACTAAATGGGCCCAGGAATACTTCAAGAAACCACTGTCTGTAAACACAGTCCGCCGTGCCATCCACAGATGCCACTTAAAACTGTATTATGCAAAAAGGAAGCCATTGTTGAGCATGATCCAGAAACGCCGCCATGTTCTGTGGGCCAAGGCTCATTTAAAATGGACTGTAGCAAAGTGGCAAAGTGTCCTGTGGTCAGACGAGTCCAAATTTGAGATTCTTGTTGGAAATCATGGGCGTCGTGTCCTCCGGGCTAAAGAGGAGAAAGACCACCCCTCCTGTTATCAGCATTCAGTTCAAATGCCAGCATCTCTGATGGTATGGGGATGCATTAGTGCACATGGTGTGGGACACTTGCATGTTTTTAAAAGCACCATGAATGCTGAAAGGTATATAAAGGTTTTAGAGCAACATATGCTCCCCTCCAGACGACATCTATTCCAGGGAAGGCCTTGTATATTCCAGCAGGACAATGCAAAACCACATACTGCAGCTATTACAACAGCATGGCTTCGTAGTGGAAGAGTCCGTGTGCTGAACTGGCCTGCCTGCAGTCCTGATCTTTCACCGATTGAGAACATTTGGCGGATAATTAAACGTCCGTCAAAGGAGACCCAAAACTCTCCAGCAGCTGGAAGCCTGTATTAAACAAGAGTGGGATCAAATTCCAATGGCTAAACTCAATAAACTTGTCTCCTCAATGCCCAGACGCCTCCACTCTGTGTTAGAAAGAAGAGGGGATGCTACACCATGGTAAACAGGCCCCTGTCCCAACTGTTTTGAGACCTGTAGCAGCCATCAAATTTGAAATTAGTTCATTTAGTGGATAAAATTGTAAAATTTTTCAGTTTGAACATCTGCTATGTTATCTCTGCTCTATTGTGAATAAAATACTGGCTGGTGCGATTTGAAAGTCATTGCCTTTTGATTTTATTCACAATTTACACTTTGTCCCAACTATTTCAGAATGGGGGTTGTAATTTAAACAGGACTTATTTACCTAATCCTTGAAAAGATGATTCAAAGAATACAGTTTCACGAAAAAAGAATGTCTTCCATTTCGACATATAAATCTTTACATGTACATACAATACATCATTATTATTACTTGGGATTGCCTTTGGTCTCTTGAAGGGGATACCTATTGATTTTGTATGAATTCTTCCTCATCATCATCATCATAATCATCTTCTTCTTATAAATATTATTTATTTTTATTTTCACAATTTTTTGACCAAGCTTTCTGGGACACTGCTCAAGTTTGAGCACTCATTTTTCACAGGAATAATCTCTAGGTTCTTCTTCAATACTGTTTTCTCCAATTTTCATTTGTCCCATGATTCGTCCACCAAATTGGATTATGTTCAAAAATTTTGACATTCTTCTCCAGAATCACTGCACCAATCAAGCTCAAACTTGACACAGGTCTAGAAAAACCTGAGTTCTGTCAAATTTGAGAAAATCATCAACTTCCGTCAAATTTGTGCAAGCTAGTTATTGGTCTGTTTGGTCATGTGCCAACATTTTTTTTGAAATGTAAATAACATGAAAACAGTCTGATACAGTCTACTGAAATTTGGCAAGTACTATGTCATTATGATGCACAACAAGCAGACAGAGTAAGAGTTTCCTGTGTTAAGTCATGTGATCAGGCGGCCATATTGAATTTTCAATTTTTTGTTGAGTTGTATCTTGGTCCGGATAGACAATAGAATGATGCCAATTGCAGCATTGGGTAGGCAATGTCATTGCGCTTCTAAAGTATGCTAACCATTTTCTTGATTGGCCTCCATTTTGGATTTTGTTCCGTGTGTTTGACAATCCTCCTCTCCAGAACCAATGAACCAATCAAGCTGAGATGTTACACACTTATAGACAGTTGTGAGCTCTATCAAATTTGAGGACATCATTGACTTCCATTGAAAATTACAAAAGTTATTAATTGACAAATTTTGTCACGCGACATAAATGTTTATTACAGGCGGTGTGCGTGGAATTGGCTGGATGAGCACAAAGCAAATTCAGTTTTTCAACCACTGTTCAACCAAAGGGCATGAGAATCCAAAAATTCAATGCCAAAATACCTGTACAGTTGTCTTATCCGTCAGTTTTACAATGTGAAAACTGTTCTGTTCAGTCTAGTGACCTCCACGAGTTCTTTGGACAAGGTATATATCGGGGATCCCGGCCTCGAAGCTGTTCTGCAGCTTCCATCTACAACATAGTTAATAATAATAATTATTATTATTATAATAATAATAATTATTATTATAATAATAATAGTATTATTCCATGGTGACTGTTACCATCAACTTTATTTTCTGAGCCCACTAGATGGTACTCTCTGTTGAACATAGGGTTCCAAGCCAAATAATGGCTCATATTTAAATGCTGCTTTCAGCAGTTTGACTGTCTGTGTTTGAGTGCATTATCAGAATTCACTCATTTTGCTTTGACTGCGTAGAATAGATAACTTTTGCAAAATGGTACACAGTGCATTAACCTCTATTACTATTACAAAGGGAGCACTTAAAAAGATGAGAGACAGAGAGAAAGCATTTCAACAGTCATTCAATTTTAGCGATGATAAATCTTAATTGCTAGCTCCCGGCCACTCCACCACTCTCTTAGACTAAGGAAGACATGGAAAATAGGAGGAAGTCTTTTCTCTATTGTGTTCTCCTGGCCATTAAAGAAAATGGCCGTTCTGGATGCTACCAATATGGCGTTCAAAACCCAACATCTGTCATGATTTTGGTATGTTCATTCTCATAGCATTGATAACTTGTACGTCTGTGTGTGTGTGTCACTAGCGCTGATGGATATACAGTATTGTACGAAAGTCTAGACACCCTACGTTTTTTAAAGTTTAAATCTGGTTTTAGATGTTTCCTTTTTTGTTTTCCACATTGGTGTTGCTGAAGATAAAGAATAGATTTGAAATTCAAAATGTTAATTTAAAAAATAGTTTTATAATTAAATGTCTGCATTTCATTAAGAACAATTGATGCCGATAATATACTCTTGACAGAGCCCCGATGTCAGCACCATCATGGCTATAGGCAATGGGCAATAGACATAAGTGAGATAGTTGGTCTGCAGAATAACTGAGGCAAGTTTCCCACCCTGATTGAAATAAGCAAGAAACCTACTATCTTATAAAACTGTACCACAACAGGACAGTGTCTCTAATTTTTAGGCAAAGTGTAGCCACACCAAATATTGATTAGTTTTAGTTTACAGCTCTGCAGTGGGTTTCCCGATAACTTTGGATCTAAGGGTTAATGAGTATTTAAAAGAGATTCTTTTTTTGTGATCAAATGTTTAAGATTTGAAGGACATCAATACATTCAACAGCACATATATATATATATATATATATATATACACATATATACAGGGGTTAAAGTGGAACTGCATTCCGCCACCTTAGTTTGAATTTAAATATTTATTTTACTAAAGCTGCTTTCACACCGGACGCGAAACAAATTTTTCACTCGTCAGATTACATTCAAAATCAACGCAAAGACGCAAATACACGCATTTCTTGTATTCGCGTCTTTGCGTTGACTTTGAATGTAATCTGTCATGTGAAAAATTCATTTCGCGTCCAGTGTGAAAGCGCCTTTACAGTAGCGTAGCGGACTACAGATCATTTTTGCATGCTGCTTTCAATTACAGCCTGCCTGCCACTCTCTCAAAAGCACCAAGATGCTCAACAAATCAGAGCGCAACATCAGTCTCTGCTAGCCCCGCCTTTGCTAAAAAAAAGCTGTTTTGTATGCTGTATTTCATTTGAATGAGTGCATCGGTCACATACCAGCCTGCGAGGAATTGTCAATGTTTGAAACAGCGTTTATAGGCAAAGTAAGTGGATTAACTTCAGTTGAAGTCGATGGTGAACCATTGTAATATTCAACAATACAAACCGGCCAAGTTAAAGAATTTAAATTTAAAAGGGTTAACGTTAGTTGCTTTAGGCTATGTGCAAAACGCTAACCAGGCTGCTAACGAGCTAGCTAGTGCATTAACCCTTTCGCAGGCAAATTTTGGCCCAGATGCATACCCCCACGGACGGATTAATTTTGGGTTTTTAATTCTAAAATATGATTGTTATTCAAAATAACAATAAAATAACCCACCAAATCTCATAATAAGTTTCCCTCTAACTGATGTTTTTATATTTATATATATGTATCCAGAATACACACATAAATCGTTTGGATCAAGTCATAATAAAATTATGGATATTCAAACTCATAGCTCAGAGCTCATTCAATAAAGCAAAAAGACCATCCACAGTTGTACTTTAACAGCTTAGAAAAACCACTAGAATGCCGGCTATTTGTGGACCTGATTTGCCATGTTCACATGTCCCAACAATTTGACCGGGTATAGTCTCGATTTAGTTATTTTAGGCTATTTTGTGCCTTTGTTCACCCCTAAAAATGCAGTGCTGGGTGACCTGAGAGACAGCCAATGGTAATGATTGTAACTAACAAGGGAATTCCATAATCGAATTTAAAGAAGACTTTATAAAACACGTTGGTTAAAACGACAAAAATGTTGCTGTGCCTGCGAAAGGGTCAAAAAAAAATTAGCGATTCAGTCAAAGTCTGACAAAGACTCAAATGCACCGATAGTTATAGCGAGCAATGTTGGTTTGTGTTTCTGGCTCAGCAATAACGTTACTTGTGCATATCTTTCTTTGAGATCTACAGTCACCAGCTCCTTAGCGGCAGAGCTACTTGAAAATTGCTGATTTGATAGTCTAATTTGTGTCATGGCAAGCCCATTTTATATTATGCTGGCAGCATCGCATTTGTCCTGTAACGATTCAGATATGTTTCCCAAAAGCATTATTTGGACAACTGCATTAGAGCATAAAATTATTAGAGATCCATCTTGATACACCTAGCCATAATTTTGCATCAATCAGAACATTTTGGAAGTTCATATGGTTTATATCTACAGTGTAAGGACAGTGTCTAGAAATCACAAAAAGATTCATAGATTTTTGTTACTTGTTCATTTTGTTAATAATGTAATAGTTTTGATTTACTGTTTTAGGAATTGAAAAATACTGTTTTTCAGTAGAAAATAATCAGTGGACCTCAGGGTCCTCCAGGAAAGTTGTATCTTCACTGTCATACTTCCCATTATTCTGCAAGTTTTCAGCCAAATCCATCACTGCTTTTCTCTTGTTATGCCCACTTCCTGATTATGTGAATATGAAAATTCAATGTCATAGTCCCAATGGGCCAAAAATAAAGCAAATACAATTATTTGCAATCATTTGTGTCCCATTTTCCCCATTGAGTTATAACACCGAATTTTACGGTTCCCCCACCTCAAAAATCCCAAAATTTAACCACTGTATATATATATATATATATAGACATATATGTATACACAGGTATACACACAAACATATACCAAATAATAATAAAAATAATAATAAAAAAAAATTATAATACTAAAAATAAATAGTAGAAATACAAGTAATAAGTAAATAAATAAGATAAAATACCACAAAAGCAAAGAAACAAAGTGCCACTGATGTATAACCTAGTTAGATCTATCAAAATGTTAGATGCCATCCGCAATCTGTAAAGTACACAATACAAATCCCAAACAGGGAACATCAACCAAAGAAAACAACACGGGGGGTGGGGGTGGGGGTTGGGGCCTCATACTAAAAGGCCTTTGAGATCCTCCACTGTTCGTACCCAACACATTGTCACTTCCTTCTTTGCCCCATGGACGCGTGCTGTGGACAGTTCCAGAAGCACAACATCTATGAAAATAAGATGGGGAGGTTTCCACCTTGTTGCAACCATTTTTTTAGCAGCAGTCAGGACAGCCAAAAACTCATGCTTTGGGGATTTTGGAAGTTTCAGTTGAGAGAAATCATTTAAAATAAAAACAGATTGGGGCAGGGGGATAGGAATGGACATTAACGAGGACAATTCTCCCTGCACCATTTTCCAAAAATTATCAACACCTGGGCATTCCCAAATCATGTGGAAAAAGGTTTAAAAGAGAACCTTCTTGTGGAAAAAAAGGTTCAAAGGACAGACGTTCTCTCATTATGTGGGTTTCCCAAACACAATCGTTAAACAGAGCATTAAAAGGAACTTTGAAAATAGCTTCTTTGCCAAGCGCATCCTCCCTAAAGCATTACTAAAGCCGTATTCAGATAGAAAAAGTGTATCTGAGGCGGATCAGAACAGTCTTGAATCATTCTGGAAACCTCTTTCAGACAGCAAAAAATAGGCGTAGCAGCTGTGCCTTTTCGCCGTCTTAAACCATTCACACAGGGACCAGAAAGGCGGAGTCGTTGCCATAGCGGTGGATACTTTCGGAACTCCACTTGCAATTATGACAGAGAGTCGTGCTGATATGGACTTGTCGTGCTGTTACTTGAGCAATATGATACGACCCATTTATTAATATATACTTAATATAGTGAATCTAAATAGCAACAACGGTGGGACGTCTTTTTTTGCAACCAAGCGAGGTTTGAAAATGAATATTGATGACTGTACAACATTGTGACATGCACAGTGACGGGTTCATAGAACACTAACCCGCAACCTTAACCCTGACCCTTAAAAGTTCCAATTGGTTTTCAACTGGTTGTATTCTTAGCTTGGTTACAAAAAAATTTTTGCAAGAATGTCATCAGTATCACAGCTGCCACCGTTATATGCTGTGACCATGTACAGCAGCACGACAAATTAAACTCTAAAATTTCTCGACTGGATGTAAGATTGACGTTTTTTTGCACCTGAATAGTTCGGTACCCAAACATTACGCTAGGCTGAAAAGGTTCTGATTTTATTCGATGTTGATGGAGGCTAAATATGGTACTATTTCCAACACTGTTGCTCCAAAACAATCACCACAATCGGGGAGAATAACGCATTATTTACATTAGCACGAAATCTGTGTTTACACAAAAACTGAACAGTTAACCATAAAAAGGTTGCAAAATTAATAAAATTTTACATATCAAGAAGCCACTGCCCCTGCACAATTAGCGTGAACTAGATTTTCGGCACAAAGTCGTTGAACTCTGACCTATTGTGTATGAATCACTGCGCTACGGTAGTAGCAGCGGCAGCTTAACCCATTCAGACAGAAGGTGACGCGTATCAGCTACTCTTTTTCGCCAGTGCTGAAACACATCAGGAGGTGTTTTAGGGCCGGCTCACTTTAGTACCCCTTTTAGACGCCTTGCACCATTCAGACAGAAAGTGGAGGGGTTGCAGAGGCGTTTCAGAGCCGGCATCATCGCTCTGTCTGAATAGGGCTTAATTGATAAATCGTTGCTGTGAGGTATACCTCATTCATTTAACCAATCAACATTGAAATGCAATGTTTTAAAGACAAGGTGTTATCTTCATACTATTACTAAACTGATTCAGAGTGTATTTTTTAATTAAATAAGTCTAAAGAAATATTTCAACAAAAGATTACAGGAATAAAAAATAATTAAGAAAAGGCTAAATAATGCAGTAAAACTCACTTCTCTTGTCTGCTCATTTCTTTGTTATTCAATCACAGCCAGATTGCTCCAATAAATTGGCTTGTGGCAATGTGGTCTGACAATCAGTCTTGGAGGGGAAAAGGCTGTGACTGAATGCAGGGGTGGTGGTGTTTAGGCCTTATTTATTAGATTATTCAGGTGCTGCCATTTTTTTCATTAAAAAAAGTAATTAAATAATCATTTTCTAATTATTGCAATTTAATTGGATTAAATATTATCAAAGTATCAATGTGATATTATCATATATTATCATTAACACGGTCATTCCAAATCAGTGCATAAAAAATATTTACCCATGAAATAAGCACCGTATTCGAAAGGGCATGCCTATTGCGTGCTCTGCAAGAACAGCTGCGATAGGGATCTTAAAGGGATCTTTGCTGTGAACGAATAGTCTGGATCCCTCGTTAGTTAAAAGCGAACTAAAGAGACGCTTTAGTCACGAACGTGTTTAGGAAACCCATGCTATTTTAAGAACGATTGTATAGTCATTTAAAGAGGTTCTTGGCCTTATGAGGCTTTTAGAAACCCACCGCTGTATAGTACATTTATCAGATATTAGAAACTTTTAATTTCTTCATTTTTGCAAGCTTGCAGTATATGCCATAAGAAATTGCTTTAAATGTGCTCAAGACTTTTCCACAGTGCTGTATACGTACTTTGGAGCAACATATACTGCATACTAGATGACGCCTAATTCAAGAACATCCCTGATTATTTAAATATAACAAGGCCGAGCAACAATTTGCAGGTACAACAATGTGGTTCTGTAATCCAAAAGCGCTGGTGCTAAACTGGCATTTTTGCAATCTCCCCTTGAACTCATGTGGTGCATTATAAATACACCTTCAAAAATGGAACACAGGGTGTCTTCAGTTCCCAAATGGTTACTTTCTTGGTAAAAAGGAAAGGTGATGTAACACAGAGGTAAGGCCAACCTTGTCTCAACTTTTCAGAAATTGTTGCAAGAATGAAATGCGACATGAGTTTATATAAATAAAGCGAAGGTACAGCCCCATTTCCAAAAAAGTTTGGACGCTGTATAAAATGTAAATGAAAACAGAATGTAATGATTTGCAAATCATTTAAATTCTATTTTTAATTGAAAATAGTCCAAGGACAACATGTATTTTGAAATAGAGAAATTTTATTGTTTTTTGAAAAATACATCATCATTATTATTTGTTTGGCTGCCCAACATTTTGCAACCTCTTTTGTCATATTTTTCATTTTGTAATGGGCCAAATATTTTCAGATGTTGACAGGTCTAGACCGCAAGCAGGCCAATTTAGCACACCGACTGTTTCTGGAGCCATGTTGTCGTCATATGAGCAAAATATGGCGCACAGCATGGTTTTGCTGTGATTAAAAAGGCCTTCCGTGAAAAATACATCTGGATGGCAGTATATTTTGCTCCAAAACCTGTGAAAGTTGTTCAGCATTAAAGGCGTCTTTACAGATGTGCAAGTTACCCATGCCATGTGCTCTAATGCAACCCCATACTAGCAAGGATGCAAGCCGGATCGTCCCTCTCCACTTTGGCTCGAAAGACACGGCGTCCATGATTTCCAAAATGAATTTATCCTTTTGACTGGTCAGACCACAGGACAGCTTTCCTCTTTGCTTCAGTCCATCTTAAATGGGCTGCAGGTCAGAGAAAGTGGCAGCGTTCTAGATCTTGTTTATACGCGTTTATGGTTAAATCTTTATGAGGTAGAGTTTTAATTTGCATTAGTGGATGCAGCGACAAACTGTGTTCACTAAAAGTGCTTTTCAGAAGTGCTCCTGAGCCAATGTGTAACGGTTTGTCTGTTGTGCGTGTTTTGATGCACGGCAGACAGAAAGTGGAGGACTGGACTCAAGTGCAGGAGGGGACTTGGCTGTACTTTAATGATTGTAAACAATCAAAACAAGGAAGGAACTGAGATTACAATGTTGCACACTATAGTAATAATATATTACAAAATAGGAAAGCAAGATAGGAAACGAGGTTCCCTTAATAAAATAAAGTACTGGCATTTAAGCTTAACAGCACAATTTCTAGGTTAGAGTTTTACATTCGCAAATGACAGAGAATTAAGCCTGTACAAGACAACAATGTCACACAGGAAAAAGGTTACACAGACTTCATAAAGAGACAGACGCCCTTTCCGAAATGAGCCCCTAGCCCCTCCCCCTACACATTTCCCCTTCGTTTGCGCGTTCTCGTGAAGGGTGAGTCAAATTAAGTGCCATCCGAAAGCAATTAACCCTAGTGGAAGTGGGTTATAAAACCCTTTAGCGTCGAGTCAGAACCGATGCTGACTTGTCGAGGGTGTGCACTACAAAATACTGCTCGTCATGGAGGACAGTGCTTACAAATGTGAGTTCCGAGTAACTGTTTGTACACGTGTGTGTTTTGCTCCTCTAATTAGCCTACCGATTAGGCTTTTGTATTGAATAGGCTAGCCGCCATGCACAAGTTAAAAATGTAGTCCTCGTTTTCTTGTATACAACATATAAATGTATTTTTTCATGTACAACAACAAATAAATTTTAACAGTCTCACATAGTGTAATGGTTAAGTCGCTACTATTTGGTGCCATTGGCCCGGGTTCAAGTCTCGACAAAGTAATTAGCCTATTCATGTTTTGAATGTGAACGCTTTTGTCACACGATTAAATGTAGATGTTTTGTCGCCTGTGTTTCATATAGTTGATGTTTATTTGTTACAGAGTCTGCAGATAAAACAAGAGTTCATTAAATTAAGAGTGCAGCATGATGGCCTTTTTCTCAAGAAGAGAAATGCCACAAAAGAAGCTTGGGAGTAAGTTTTGTTTGTTCCATATAAGCCCTGCTATCAATATTCAGTCAGATATCAAAGTGTATAAAATTATTCCTTCTTTTTTTCGTCTGAATAATAACCCTGTATTTTCACTATTGCTTTGAAGGTTCATCATTAAAGAGATGCAGCTTGATGGAGTGGTGACCAGTAAACAGGCCTCCAAAAAAAATGGGAGAATTTAAAAACTAAATATAAGGTAACAAAATATTCAATTCAACATATTATTTTACAGTATTTTGTAACATGCAAATCTTTGTTCCAGTCCTTAAAAAAAGCCCCCAGCTGGGTCTGGGACAGACCAGTGGGAGGAGACGGCAGCGTCCTGGCCCTTTTATTTCGATATGCATGAGGCATTGGGGGCCAGGCCATCCATAAGCCCTCCAGTCCTCATTGCCTCATGCCTCCCCAACCCCACAATTCTACCCGGCCCCGGCCCCAGCCCCAGCCCCAGCGACCCCAATACCCCATCTGACCTCATTGCTTCCCGACCCCCCCATGAATCCCCACAGCCCCCTCCTGCCAAGAGGCGAAGTCAAGATGCCCTTAATGACTATTTGGAAAAGGAATCCAAAAAGGAGGATGAGTGGCACAAAGAGAACAGTCAGCAAACTGAGAGTGAACTTATTTGAACGGATGGTTTACAAAATGTAGCCTTTTTTTAGGGGGCAAAGCAAGTTTAAGTTCTGTGTTAAAAAAGTTATTGGTTCTTTTTATGTTGCATTGTGGCTTCTAGAATTGCTGACTGGATTTCTATTCTGCAAAATGTTTTGAGTTAATTTTGATTCTGTAATGGGGAAAATAAAGAGATACATTTGGCATGCCCTGGCCATCACAAATGTTGCAAGGTTTCTGTAATATTTTGCCGTAATCTGACAAAACCCTCGAACAAATGTCAAGAAATTCATTGGCAACTTTTGTGCTGTAAAGAAAATCAGGCTCACTTTAGTGTGACATGACAAGTGTACACACAACTATACATTGCATAACCACTAAATAAAATAAAAGCCCCCAAAAACAACCAAAACAAGTATGCACAAACATTATCAACAGTTACCAGTAATTGTGCTCATTTAAGTGGTGGGGTACATGGCCTAGTGCACAAATTAATACCAGTCTGTCTCTTACATTGTTGCCACATCTTTCAAGTCCTCTGATGGGGGGAGCAATCTGTGGATCTGGATCAGGCATCTCCAGGTCAGCCAGGTCGTCATCCATGCTGAGGCACAGATTGTGCAGGAACGCACAGCAGGCGGTGATGTCTGGGGCAAAAGTTGGGCTCACCTCCCAGGGCCTTTGAAAGGGTGGCTCGCCAGCGTGCCTTCATCATGCCAAAGGCCATCTCCACCACCAGTCGTGCCCGGGCATGACAGCTGTTAAATTGCTCCTGAATCCGGCTTCTCACAGGATGTTTGTAGGGGGTCAGGATGCCTATCGGCATCTCCAGGCAAGGATATGCTGCATCTCCCAAAAGGTAGTATCCTGCTGGAGGGTACAGGGCCTGGCAGAAGATGGGGCTGTTGTGCAGGACCCTGGCTTCATGCACCGAGCCTGGGTAGCCCCACACACGTCAAGGAACCGGCCCTTGGCATCACAGATTTCCTGCATTTGTATGGACGGGAACAATTTGTAATTGAAATAGTCTGCTTGGTGCAGGTTCCCCGGCGCCCTGATGCGAATATGGCACTCGTCTATGGCCCCAGCAACATGGTCAAATGCCAGACTTCTTGCAAGGTTGAAGCCTTGCACCACATCAGGAAGGTCTTCTGGTGATGGCAAGGAAATTAAGACCGCAAGCTTGGCCTTTATTTCCCTGCTTACCCGGTGGATCATGTCATGAACAGTGCTTTTGGGGATGCCAAATGCTCTGCTCACCACAGACAGGGAAAGCCCATGGGCCAAGCTGTATAGGAAAACCAAAACCTCCATCTCATGGCCCCAACCATGATGCCGTGGACTGGCAATAAGGCGCATGAGGTTCTGTGCTGTAGCTCTGGTCACACGGAAGTCCCTCTTCAGACACATGTCTGGATTTCCATACAATGCCATAATAGGAGTATTTGCATTTAGGCGCATATATGGACCTCTGGCTTCCTGGGTAAATAAAAAATAAGACAAATGGCTATTAATCTAACACTTTTATTATCCAAATTGCGGGCATTCTTGAAAGTTGTGTTGACTGCCCATTTTTTTCACTTTCACAGATTCTAACTTTACTGGCATCTTGATATTTGCACAAAATTGTTAAGATTGAACTTGTTTGTATTTGTATCTTCATTTAAAGAAAAGACAAGAGTTGTAAGTTGTATGATGTTTGACAGATGTATCAGTCTGTGGAAATAGAGGCAGCAACACAGCAGTTAAACCCAGGTTGTTGACTTTTGGGCCAGTGACTGCAACTGCTTGTGGAAAAGCCACATTTAGCTATTTATGTGTTCTCATTGAGATGAAAAAAATATTACACAGATATCAATATCAGACTTGTCTGAATTTAAAGACAATTTTATAAAGTATACATAATGAATAGTAAAATAAGAGCATGTAGCCTAACACATGTTGAAAACTGCTCTGTAAGGCGTAGTAAGTTTTGCTTTTGCCCCCAATTTTGCGTGAGTCATTGATGGCGCAGCGGTAGGGCCACTGCTCATGACTCAATCGACCGGGGTTCGAGACCCCAAATACACTTTGTTGGAATAGCATCGGTACCTATTTTGGGACAGAGAGCTTGCAATTGTAATATGCTGAATGTTGCAAGAGTGGTGCGTGTTTAAATAGCTAAGCGATGTTTACGTATCTTATGCATAAGGGTGAAGGATGTGTTTAAACAACAGAAAACCTCAAACTATAAAAAGAAAGTTGGCAACTATAACATAAATACTATATAATATAAGCATACATATAAAATACCGACTTTTCCTTGGTGTATCAAAATCATAAGACGCCTTAAACGTCTTCGTCTCCTGGATGATCTTATTCTTTCCTTTGTTAACATCTGGTGGATGAAAACAGCGATTGCTGCTTCCGCGAGACATTCGTTCAAATCCGTATTGACGGCTCGTTACGTCAGTTCCTTTATCGCCCACTGTAGGGACGTTTGTCCGAAAGCAGGTTGCCTTATTTATACCCTTCCCATTATGAAGGGAACTTGATTCATCTGCGAAGATTACTTCCACCGAAGTGCACTTCATGACCAAGTGGTAGTGATTAGGGACTTGCTTCGGAAAAGGTGAGAGTGAAATTCTGTCTTTAATGTGCACTGTTACCACTCAGTGCAAACAGGGAGCAGGTGAACATACTGATAGTATAACGATATACAATGATAGGTTAATTGAAGAGGCTGCTGCAGGGTCCTAATAGACCAGCGACCTGGAGAGCTGGAGGCGTGGTCTTACACCATGCAGTGATTTCCACAATAGAATCATATATGTTTTTAATGCAGCGCTGCCTGAGGGCCTGACGATCACAGCCATTCAGTATTGTTTTTTGGCCTTTTCCCCTGCATTCAGAGATTTCACTGGATTCTCTGCATCTTTTAATGATATTATTTACTGTAGAGAATGAAATCTGAATTATTTGCAATTTTCCCTTGAAAACATTATTCGTGGATTGTTGAACTATTTGCCCATGCAGTCTTTTACAGAGTGGTGAAGTCCTCGCCATTTTTGCTTCTGAAAAACTTTTTATACCCAATTATGTTACTGACCTGTTGCCAACTAACCAAATTACCTGTGAGATGTTCCACCAGGTGTATTTTATTAGCATCATACTACTTTTCCAGTCTGTTGTTGCCCTTGTCCCAACTTTTTTGAAATGTGTTGCTGGCATTAAATTCAAAATGAGCTGATGTTTTCAAAAAATAATGCAATTTCTCAGTTTCAAATTTTGATATGCTGTCTCTGTACTATTTTCAATTAAACATAGGGTTTACGCGATTTGCAAATCATTGCATTTTATTTTGATTAACATTTTGCACAACATCCCAACTTTTTTGGAGTTGCAATACATTTATAATATTGTCTTTATACTGCTTTTCCATTTAATACAGGTCAATGACTACATTATATTACATGACAGGCATTTAGCAGATGTTCTTACTCAGAGCAACTCACAACACAAATGCATTTTAGAAAGACCCAAAATGCTGAAAATCCCAGAGGGTGGTAGAAGTCCAAGTGCCAGTGACAGCCACAAAACTTGGATTGTGTAGCAATTCTATCACAACAAATAAAATCACAAATTACAAAGAACATAGCGGCTGCTAAGATCTAGGGGGTTGGAGAAAGGTATAGCCTGAAAAGATGAGTCTTTAGACGACGCTTGAAGGAGACTAGGGTCTCTGCTGTTCTGACCTCTGTGGGGAGGTTGTTCCACCCTCTTGGAGCCAGGACAGACAGCAGATGTGACCGCAAAGTGTGGTAGTGCAGTTGGAGAGGTTATCACTTCTTTCGTTTTTTATTTGCACATTCCATAAAATCTCTACTTTATGTGGGAAATAAAGTTGTGAGAACCTTAATTACACAAAAGACTTTATGGAAGATGGCAAATTTTTAGATTGGGGATCAGATATGACCATTTGCAGGTGGAAGAGAGTCACAGAGATTGAAATGTTCAAATTGGTTAATCAAGATCACCAGCATTTGGCAGACATAATGGACAACATAATCATGCAAAAGGAAGAAGAGAGAGAGATTATCTGCCTTTCAGGAGTGTTCTGCTATATATTGAAAAGCAAAATAAACATTGCTCTTTTGAAGTTTGTGTGGCGCACTTCTGAGAATGAAAATGCATGGATTTTTTCAACTCTCTTAATTCAATTAAAGTTGAGATGATGGCCGTTCCCCATAAAAATCCACAAACAAATATGAAAGCATTTGGCCACGTGTTCAAACTGACTCTCTTTTAATGAACATAGCAATGCTTGCAAATACTTCTTCATGGAAATCAGGATGCACCTGCTTCTTGTTGGACCTATGGGCATAAAATGCACCCAAAGGTACCAGTCTTCCATTCATTTCCTGAATACAGCAGTCATGCCAAGACCTACCAGAAATCAACATGAGTAAGCAATCCGAGGTCTCCATGTTGGTCAGGGGCCAAGGGTCATTGAAAATGACTTCAACTGCAGTATTCGAACTATTGGCACCAATACAACACCATCAACAGTACGAATGACCGTCCATACAATGGTCGCCCCGGGGTCACGATGCTTTAACAAGACCAACATATACTGTGGCAACACCTCCAGAACTGGTTACTACAGTGACTGAAATGGCTCGGCAGACCATTGGGACCCACCAAAGACCCATAAGAGCAGACACGGTTCATCGCCGCTTGTCCAGCTAGGGGTCCCATCTTGACAGATCATCACCAACAAGAAAGTCTGCTGTGGGCTCAGCAACAACAAAACTGGCGTTTTCGGCAGTGGAGGACTGTAATTTTTTCAGTTAAACAGTCAGTACTACATTTTGTAATGGCCGGTATTATACGGAGGCCAAGCGCAAGGACAGAGAGAAACAGAGTAGCATGAACACCATACAAACACAGAGAGTAATATAGACTAAACGCAAGTACTCGCATTTCCAAAGGACGTATAATAGTCCTAACCACGGAAGCAAAGCGAAATAGAAAAAGGGAGAAGTCATACAAAACCTGACTACAGATATCTTCGGCTATAGTGCGAAGCTAAACACAGACACTCAAGCGAAGGAGGCGCGCCGGACTTCCTACTTCTATAGATTCTGGGAAAGCACCGCCCCAGCTCAATCAACCAGCTGGGTAAAGAATTCGATGGCCCAGGAATTCGATATCGTCCTGGGACGAGAGCCGCAAAGAAAAGTCCAAACAACACGCACACCTCACAAACCATGACACAGTTCTTTGACAGATGGAAGAACTAGGGTTTGGCCTAGAAGGGGTGAGCGTTACGTCGATTGTTATGCGATGGAAAGAGATGCATAGGGTAGACAAACCATCATGATTTGGGGAGGAATTGCACTGAACCAAAAAATTGGACCTGTGGTGTTTCAAAATGTCGGACCAGGTTGAAGCCATGGGGTCACAGCTGCCTGGTACTTTAATCAACTTTTAATACCTGTGCCGTACTTTGCCCATCACCAATATCACTTGTTTCAACTAGACAACGCGTGTGCTCACACTGCTTGCTTAACCAGAAACTTCCTATAACAGCACATCATCCGTACGCGGTCTTGGACTGCCCAAAGATGTCTTAATGAGGTACCGACCAAGGCCGGTAACTGCTGCACAGCTCTCTGTAGACTTTCTAATTCCTATAGCTTTCATCAATCTCCTTGTGCATTTATTGTACGGAAGATCCGTGTCCGTAATCAGCACTTATGGTGGGCATACAAGTATGAAGGTACATTTGTGTCTTTATTATTCAATCAAAAAAAAAGTTGCTTCAACCAAAAAACATATTTTCAATCAAAAAAAAAAAACATTTTCAATCAAAGAAAAAAAGTGTTTGAATGCAAAAATAGAGACCCAAAAAATTGCATTTGAACCCTGTTTTTCTTTGATTGAAAAGGTTTTTTTTTTGATTGAAGTGAGTTATTATTTGATTGAAAATATTTTTTTTGGTTGAAGCAACTTTTTTTTTTGTTCCATATTATGGGTAGGACATTTGCATCTTTATTATTCAATCCCAAAAAATATCACTTCAATCAAAAAAATTTTTCAATCAAAGAAAAAAAGTGTTCAAATGAATTTTTTTGGGTCTGAATTTTATTTTTGCATTCAAACGCTTTTTTTCTTTGAAGTGAAAAAGTTTCGGAGTCGTTTTTTTTTCTCGATTGAAGTGAAAAAAGTTTTGAAGTCATTTTTTTTTTTGATCGAAGTGAAAAAAGTTTTGAAGTCATTTTTTTTTCGATTGAATCATTTTGAGACAAATATCCCGCAGTGGGTGTATGCTTTCCCATTGGTCAGACATGTTTGAGTGACAAGTATCTACACCAATGACGTTTGACATAGGAATCTCTTTCTAGAACAAGGAAGTCGCCATTTGGAATGTACAGGTATGCGGTGAAACTCCGTCTTCCGTCCTTTCGATATGCACAAATTTTCCAAACAATGGCGGCGGATGGAAAGGCGTGCAACTGTAAGTTGTAATTACCGATACATTACTGATGTTTGAATGTAGTTTCAAGTGTGTCCATTAAACAAACTTTATAGAGCCCACTTGAATGTAAGGTCTCAAACTGAACTGGGAAGCCTCAAAGATGACCGCAGTGTCAGCGCTCAGGCTTCCCTTCCGAGAGCAACTTCTCTTGGATAGTCCCTTTGAAATTAAATGCCGCTGAACATCACGTATGTCTGTAGTGGTTAGATATGAAATGTAATTTGTTTGTGATAGGCCTACATCTAATGCAGTGGGTCTCAACCAAAACGACCCCCTCCTGGGATATTTTTTGTACCCCGCTTAAGCGGGGGTATATATTGACCCGTCGTCCGTCCGTCGTCCTTCCGTCCGGGGTCATATCTCAAAAAACCGTTGGAAATATTTTGACCAAACTTTGTACAATCGTGAACCATGTCACAAACTACGCATCCAGTCATTTTCAGCTTTCTGGGATGTCAATTTTCTGACGCGTTTCCATGGAAACGCGTCACATTTTGTACTTTATTCTATAGTGGACAATGGGGACAAGTTTTCTCGGAAACTACTACACCTAGATGAATGAAATTTTGTTTGTAGGTACTCCTGACGATACTCTTGAACGAGTTCGAAACCCAGTTCCGAAACTTTATTTTTTACGGAGTTATTGCCCTTGAATCTTTGATTCGACTTAGTGCAAAAATCCGCCGGGATGCATCGATGGGGACAAATTTTCTCGGAAACTATTACACCTAGATGAATGAAATTTTGTTTGTAGGTACTCCTGACGATTTTCTTGAACGAGTTCAAACCCAGTTCGAAACTTTATTTTTTTCACGGAGTTATTGCCCTTGAATCTTTGATTCGACTTAGTGCAAAAATCCACGGGATGCATCAATGGGGACAAATTTTCTCGGAAACTATTACACCTAGATGAATGAAATTTTGCATGTAGGTACTCCTGACGATACTCTTGAACGAGTTCGAAACCCAGTTCCGAAACTTTATTTTTTACGGAGTGATTGCCCTTGAATCTTTGATTCGACTTAGTGCAAAAATCCCGGGATGCATCAATGGGGACAAATTTCCTCGGAAACTATTATACCTAGATGAATGAAATTTTGTTCGTAGGTACTCCTGACGATACTCTTGAACGAGTTCGAAACCCAGTTCAAACTTTATTTTTTACGGAGTTGTTGCCCTTGAATCTTTGATTCGACTTAGTGTTTGGGGCAAAAATGGGAACAAGTTTACTCAGAAATTACTACACCTAGATCAATGACATTTTGCTTGTGGGTACTCTGACGATACTCTCGAACGAGTTTCGAAACCGAAACTGAAACTGTATTTTTACGGAGTTATTGCCCTTGAATCTTAATTCAACTTAGTACGAAAATCGACAGGGAGGCATCAATGGAGACAAGTTTGTACACTAAATGGACCTTTTTGGTACTTGATTTGAATATGACTGCATATTACATTTCCCTAGAAGCGTTATTTGCTATTGACATTCATTGAGCGACAAATGGGGAGCGAAAGTACGTGAAAAATTGCTCGCTTTTTTTTTTTTGTTTAGATTACATCTCCTGCAGTCATATAATTTCCCTTAAATTATATTTTATTGAGGGTATTTGTGGGTATCAAAGCGTCAAAGTGTCAGCAGCATCAACAACGGAGAAACGTAAGGTGCCACCGGCGGGTGAAAAGGAGCCCCGAGCTAAGCTTCGGAAATAAATTTATAAAGAGGACGGCTGCTTTTCCTAACCTGGACTGTGTGTGTAACAGTTTATGCAAACTCAGAACATTATAACAATTAGATCCCGACCGATCCTTTCGCACGTCTGGATATTCAAATAATCAATGAAGTTACGGCGCTGTGCCTCGTACTTAAAAGTGTAGAGACACGCACATAGCCTATTATTTCTGCTGCCAGAGGATCCGTGCAGCAGGCATTTAATAAGCCAAACAAAGAAATATTTTCTTGTAGGAATCCTGTAGCTACTTTCACTTCGTGCACCAGCAGATCTGTTTCCTCTGCAGAAGGAAAGAGAAGTAAATCCATATTGCAGAAAGTCAGGGCGATATTTCCGAAGCTTAGCTCGGGGCTCCTTTTCACCCGCCGGCACCTTACTTTTCTCCGTTGTTGATGCTGCTGACACTTTGACACCCACAAATACCCTCAATAAAATCAATTTTAAGACAAATTATATGACTGAAGGTGATGTAGGCCTAATCTAAAAAAAAAATCATTCCAGGAGGGGGTCGCTACCCTTGTTGAGACCTACTGCATTAGATGTACCACAAAGAATTAATATTTCATATCTAACCACTACAGACATATGCAGGGACGTGCAGTCAGGGTAGGCAGTGACTTCTCCTTTTTTATCGCTAGATTTTGTCAACCTGTTTCCACGTACTATGCCTGATTGTCAATCAATCCATTTGACCTTTTTTCTGGTCAATTAAGCCTGTAATGATTAAGAGGTGATAGTGACAAAAAATTAATTTACCTTTATGTTTTGATTCGAGACAGCAAGGACGTAAATCTTAATAATTAATTAGGAAAAAAAACTCTCTCGGTAATTCCATATATTGTTTTGATCTTTTGTTTATCGGATTATGAAAGAAGACTGTAAATAAACTCCCTATTTAAAAAAAAAAAAAAAAGGCATTAAAAAGTACGCGCATAAGGGGGGAAATATTATCGTAAGCATATTGACCACACATTGAACGCCGCATAAGAGAGATTTTAATATTTGTTAATGGCATTGCGTTAGCTTCCTCTAAGCAAATATTAACAAACTTTCTGTCTTGTGAGCATTTTAAGTTCGACGCACTGAGCAATAATGTCGTGGATGGAACTGGCACACCATTCTGCCGTTTAGTCTTGTAAATGAGTTAATCAATCCTCAGATTACTAATCAAGCAAAGTAATAGAGTTATCGTTTGTTTAACGGTGAGGATTCTGCCTACCCTAACTGACCTCCGACGGCACGTCACTGGAAATATGTGATGTTCAGCGACGAATTTCAAAGGGACTATCCGAGAGAAGCTGCTCTCGGTAGGGAAGCCTGAGCGCTGACACTGCGGTCATCTTTGAGGCTTCCCAGTTAGCGCAGTTTGAGACCTTACATTCAAGTGGGCTCTATATGTCACCCACGGGTTTGGAGTTTAAACTATAAATGAACACACTTGAAACTACATTCAAACATCAGTAATGTATCAGTAATTACAACTTAAAGTTGTGCGCTTTTCCATCCGGCGCCGTTGTTTGGAAAATTTGTGCATATCGAAAGGACGAAAGACGGATTTTCACCGCATACCTGTACTCTAAAAATTTTGGATTGAATATAACCAAAATTGGGTTGTTTCTGCTACCCAGAACTGGGTCAAATATGGACAAACCCAATGCTTGACTACTTTGACCTTGCATAATGGGTTGTACAATCAACCCAACTGCATGGGTTGATTGTACAACCCAACTTATGGGAAGTTATTACTCTACACTGGGTTAAGATAACCCAAATTTAAGTTTTGTGTTTTAAAATACAGTACTGGTGTTTCTGAATTTTTCCTCCCCTATTACAACTCGTACACAGTGTTTTGCATATTCTGACCTTTATTTCTTCATCATAGGCAACAGCTGCTTCCCATCCAAGCAGGATAATATTGAACTTGCAAAATTTCTAAACATACTTGAGTTAACTGCAATCATTAAAGCAGACAAGTTGAAGAATCTTTTCAAATGATCAGTGTATTTTCTTTTTCAATGAAAACAGTGCATTATTATCCATGAAAGCAATCTCCATTCAATTTCCTGGTCAGAAGTCTTAAAACCTTACACAGTTAGTTATATACAATACAAGTGGAAGTTTATGTAACATTTGGGTCAAGACGGCCATATAGTATCACGTGGTTAAAATACTGCTCAGATAGACAAATGAAGAGCCTTAAGATCACACACAACTGTTTGTGGAAAGAATGTCCAGTACATTAAAAACTTCACAGAGTGAGTCCACAGTATCAAGTAGAGTGGGTTTGCTTAAGTGCCCATCTTCTAAAAACAAATACTTGAGAGCATGGGCTGTGGTCTTTAAGGCCAAGGAAGAAAGGGAAGGGAAATCAACATAATAAAGAACCACAATATTGAATATTAGACAGATAAATCTGAACAAATAAAAAATCTAAACACAGGGTGTAAACTGCTTCTGAAGATTTCAGCCGCATCTTGCGGCATTTTTCAGTGGATGGAGTAGCTCAGTTCTTAAGATGGTCTAATGTTGGATGTAAATGTCCTTAAACTTTCTTTGACCGTCCATGAAATCATGGTAGATGACCTTTGACCACTTTCCAGTGGATGGAGTGGTTGGGTATGGTCTGGTATTCTGACACCTGATGTGTTTCCACAGCCCTTAGTGTTCCTTCGGCAAAGCTGTAGAAAAAGAGGAAAAATTATCAAGGGATACTATAGCTCAACTTACTCTATGTCTCAATAGGCAGGTTATGGAGGCAGAAGAAAATGCATTGCTTTGTCTAGATTACCTTGTGAATCACAATACACCACCGAGTTAGTGCCAGAGCTTGGTGTTATTACCAAAAATAAAATGAAAATGTGTTTAATTACCTCCAAAAATATTGGGTCCATTTTGTTGAATGCTGAGTATGCTCGAAAGATTTTTCCCAAAGTATGTCCAAAGACACTGTTTCCTCCACAGTACTTACACACATTCGGCTGACTCATCAGTTGATTTGCATAAATTAGACCAATCACTCTAGCTGAGAGAACTACTCGATCTACCCCCTGCCATCCTCGTTTCCTTCCGCATTGCGTATCCCATTGATGAATGTCATGTTTATATAAGTCGCTAAGTCGGTGTAAATTGTTGCTAGATTGTTCTGCCTGACTGAAGTGTCCTAGTCAGCTCTTTATCTCGAGTCCTAGTGCTCTCCATCTTCAGTTATCTAGGTAAAAGTAGTATAACTGATGCAACTAGTGCAATTTAATAGGTACGGGCTCTCCCTGTTCTCTAGATGCCTCCAGAGCAGAGAAGGACCCCTTGTTCTGCAGGTGTTGCAAATCATCTTGACCACCCAACATCTGACCCTGAACTGTTGATGAACATGGTGTACGCAGAATCGCTATTTCTGACATTGTTTGCCGATAGCCTGAATGGGACTTTCTGACTGCTGTTCCAGTCTGTGCTCCTGTCACAAGTTATCCTTGGTGTTTTCAGCTCATTAAAAGCCCTGGAGGCATCTTCCACTGATCTGCGCTTGGTTTTGCTCATTGGCGAGCTTTGAATTATTTTATGGCTATGCATTTAATGAAGGTAAAGTGAACTTAATGAAAATGTAACATAAGTTTAAATGTAATTACTTGGTAATTTCCGTCTGAGATCATGCATGGTGACTGAGACAGCCGTTGTGTAGTTAGATATCTTGGGTCACTTTATGGTTAGGAAACCGGTGTGCAGCATTGCAGGCTGTACTTACAAGCTTCAAGTAAGTGAAAGACCTCTTGTTTTCTTCAAAGCTTGGGTCACATACGTCTTCCAATTTCTGTTGTCAAGGGATGACAGCATCACGGTCAGGAGTCTTCAGGGGAGGGACCTTCAACATCTGAATGGATAAAATTTTGTATCATTTAATGATATATTAACTTTTTTTTGAAAACAAAACTACCATTGTTATTCCAAACCATTCCACCAGGCAATCTCTCTCCAAAAAAAGCTCCTTACCCAACCTTTCCTGGCTACAGAAAACTGGAGAAGCCATTTCAAAAGTGCATTTATGTCCCAATTTATGATGAGCACCCCCTGAAAATATTTACTTTCCATTATTGCTATATACACAGACAACAGAAGAGATAGAGCAGATTTCATAGATAAAGCATTTTAATACATTTTTATTCTCAATGAACAATAAAATGGCATAATATAAACTGGGAAGTCACCCAACTTCTGATCACAAATCTTTTTTAAAAAATTATGACTTCTCAATCCATCACCATTCAACCAAATTCAGTTGACAAGAGTTAAAAAAATACTTTAACAGTTTCTCAATTCTCTTCAATTAATCCACTTTCTGTTCATAAATCTGAATTTTTATTATTTTACAGTTATAGCTCTCTTTCAGCAGTACATCAACATTGGATAAATAAGCTTAACAAACTAAGTGGCCATGCTTAATTCTTTCCACTATCTCAACTTCATTCCCTCAGCCAAAAGCGTTGACGTCATTCATCATAAAGTGCTATCTAACAGTTTGAAAAACTGAAGTTACAGAGATGCCAAGTCTCACGCATTTTTTAGGCTTATTCACTGCAGTCCGCAATTATTCATTGAACGCTTAATGAGATTCTCATGCGGTATTAAAATCCTTGTGCATTGAAGTTTGTTTCACTTGCGTATAAGTGGACCTCACCACAAGTAACATGGAAAGCGATTATGACTCCGGACTTCTCGTGCTTCTCTTTACTCAGGGATTGGAGACAATACATGTGTTTCATGATCGTTTAAATTGTGTAAATGAAATAAGACCATTTGAAACGTCTTTATGCAATTCCATTGCTTTCAATCCCTCAGTAAAGACAGCCTGAGAATTCCCGAGTCAAAAGCGATTTCCGTGTCACTAGTGGGGAAATCCACCATAATGCACGTGCAACTGATTAACTTAATGCACAATGACTTAAATTCCCAGAGTGAATTCCTTCATTGCGCGTAGATTGAATAATTGCTGACTACAGCACAGGAACGTGAATGCCACTAAGAGGCGAGACTCACGCCTAATGCAAGAGACTTGGCATCTCTGAAGTTACCAAGTAAGCTAACATTCAGGTCCTACAAACACACAGCCGACTGAAGACTTTAATGCACTGGAGCAACTTTGCTTGCTAGCTCGCAACTCAGTGACTCAGACAATCGCTGCCTTAACACAATCCCATAATAGCGCACAGTTCGGTCATTATAAATGTCAAATTTAGCTGGCCAGCCCCGTTAAAATCCCCCACTTCGAACAAACCTATGGCAGTAACTTAATGTTTATGCTAACTAGTTTGACATATGCTAAATGCAGTTGGCCTGACAGGAGATTACTAATCCCGTTTGCATTGGCTTTATTTTCCTTAACTGTTACCTGACGTTAGCTTCCATCCATCCTCATACAAGCAGCAGTAACGTCAAGGCAGCGAGCCGTAATTTAGCCAGGATATTAATATTAAATTACCGTTACTAATATTAGCGGCACTAATGCTAACGTCAGGACATGATGGTACATTTAGCTTTCCTTTTCAAACTCGTCACCTTTCTCAGAAGTAAAACAAAGATAAGCTGTAGTTACTGTTACCTCCTCTACAGCGTGAGTGAGCTAACTGTGGCAGCGCCGATGCTTTTAATCAACGGGAAGGAGCAAACTGAAGCACCTAGCTGGCCAGCTTACCTTGTTAAAAACCTATATTTCCACTACTCCATTACGCAGCAAAAATAAACCCACGTTAAATAATCCGCAGTTAAGTAAGTAACATACCCTTATAGAACTCTTTTCTCAGTTCTTAACTTGATTTTTCAGTAAATGCTACCAGTTATTTTAGCTGGCTAAATTGCTGACGCTATGCAAAGTTAGGAAAAAATGACGGTGAACTACAGTATTGTCAATGTAAATTAGTGTATAGATCGATCTGATGTATACAGAATGCCACCTATGTTAAGCCTTGCATCCCATTTTGCAAAAATTAACGAAAAGAACACAATTGAAATATAAAATACTTACATGTTTTTTCAGTAACTCTTTACATTGCTAATTTTTCTTCCATGGGAGACCTCTGAGCGGGAAGCACCAAGCGCGTGAAGAACAGGCACATAACTGTCACCATGACAACCCAACAGTAGGGTTAGACCAAATTATCCAATATTTCAGAAAACAACCCATAAAATTTACCCAAATCAAGCAATCCTATGGTTGAGTTAAAAAAAATCAACCCATCATTTTTGAGTGTGTACATTGCAAATGGCGACTTCCTTGTTCTAGAAAGAGATTCCTATTTCAAACGTCATTGGTGTAGACACTTGTCACTCAAACATGTCTGACCAATGGGGAAGCATCCACCCACTGCGGGATATTTGTCTCAGAATGATTCAATCGAAAAAAAAAAAAAACGACTTCAAAACTTTCTTTCACTTCAATTGAAAAAAAAAAGACTTCAAAACTTTTTTCACTTCAATCGAGAAAACACGACTCCAAAATTTTTTTCACTTCAATCAAAGAAAAAACGTGTTTGAATGCAAAAATAAAATTGAGACCCAAAAAAATTCCTTTGAACACTTTTTTTCTTTGATTGAAAACATATTTTTTGATTGAAGTGATATTTTTTGGGATTGAATAATAAAGACACAAATGTCTTACCTATATGGAACAAAAAAAAAAGTTGCTTCAACCAAAAAAAAAAAATTCAATCAAATAATAACTCACTTCAATCAAAAAAAAACCTTTTCAATCAAAGAAAAAGTATTCAAATGCAATTTTTTGGGTCTCAATTTTATTTTTGAATTCAAACACTTTTTTTCTTTGATTGAAAATGCTTTTTTTGTTGAAGTGAAGTGTTTTTTTTTGATTGAAAATACGTTTTTTGGTTGAAGAAACTTTTTTTTTTTTTGAATAATAAAGACACAAATGTACCTTCATATACAAGGCACTGATTTAATCTCACTGGATTTAAGAATAAATCTGATGATATGATCACAAACATCATTTCAAACATGCTCCAGGCAATGGTGAGTCATCACATGAAAGAACTGTCTCCAACAGATATCCCAATTAACTTTAGAATATTTATTAATATAGCTGTTTATAAACAAAATGTCTATGACGTCTCGTTGGCTGTTCAGTATATACTGTATGTTTATGCTTTGGCAATATGAAATACTTTCTTTCATCACGCCAATAAAGCCATTCTTAACTTAAATTTGAGAGAGAGAGAAAAAACAAATTTAGGGAAGTGAGATAGAGTAAGCAACTGGTACAGAGAGGCAGGGAAGGAGCAGCAGATAGAGTGGGAAAGGTATAGATAGAGATAGAGCACGAAAGAAAGAGAGTGAGAGGGAGGGACTTCGGATAATTTCAGTAAATTAGTTGAGGCATTAGCTGATCTGCAATTCATGATCCCAAAGCTGCTGAGTCCTCTGCTATCTCCTCCAAAAGCCTTCAAAACCCCTATAATAATTCAAATCAAAGCAAAACCATTATGAATCTTATCGTGTGTTTCAAAGAATGCTCTTTTAAAAGGTCAGAGCACCACTTTGAATGTCACATGAATGAGGGACCAACCATTGGCCAAAAGTGCTGCACCATGCCTATGAATGAAATACTGATAAATATGCTATTACTGCAGGCACTGAAGTGAGCCATGTACTATATGAAGAATATAGAAAAATACAGCAACTGTTGCCATGAAAGGTTCGGCGTTTTACGCCAGAGTGACAATTTAAAAGGGGTTTCTGATTCTGAAAAGAATCTGTGTTAATAGGATTTTCACCTTGAAAATATTATAATACAACAATGCTACAGCATATCTATGATTCACCAGCAATTTCTGTTTGCCAAATTCAGGCTCTTTACCTGAATTTGTTATTCTAAAAATTAAGCAAAATATCTGAGGTTCAGGAGCAGGACCGCACCTCAAACACTCCCCTTCTGCTCATCTCCTATAAAAGGCTTCATGCCCGCACTAACGTTTCTGTCACAATATTGTTTATACGCCCCATCCTCCTGACCCTGTCTCTCTGTTTTCTCCCTCTGATTAACTTGGACAGGGTCCAGAGAAGTGGAGGGTGGGCAGGGGGAGGTTTCCGAGCCCAGGTGCAACAATGAAACCTTCAGAATCTTCCCCACTCCGCTTACATCATTGTCCAAACATCGTTAGCCATCCTCTACTTGTTGCATTAAATTGTAATCACCTGTTCAATAAACATTCTTGTTTGCAGTTAATGTTTTGATGGTGTGGTTCTTAGCCTGTGAATGTGTGTTTGGCACATTTAGCTGCATGTACAGGCTTAGCCTGAAAATAAGCTTTTGCCCGATACGAGCACTTACTGCACATTCCACTTAGCATCAAAAAAGCAAAAGATGGTACATTCTCAACTGGCCAGAATAGCACTGAAAAAATATTGTGTGTTATAACAGCATTAGAGAGGGGTGGATGTAACTTCTGCGAAGAGAAACAGTAAGTTGATTCATACTCAATATCCATTCGAGAGTAGACCCGCAAACAATAAGATGGTTAAAAAAAAAGAGTGGGCGGGGTTAAAGGTGACACATCTTTGATTGTAAGGATAAAACCACAACAAGGCCTAAAATTCAGCACAGAATTCCTTTAAGGCTAAATCATACATAAAGAAATCAGATTAAGCTACTTTTCTTTCTGGTATTGACTATGGTGACACATTGTGCTGGCACAAGGCCTTGTGAGTGTTAAGGGGTCTTAACTCAATAATTCATGCCTCTTTGGCTTTTATAACTGAAGTAAATCACACTTTTCTTTCACTGGGTTCTAAATGAAATACGTTGTAGATGTTGTGGACCATTTATTATTACATATTCATTTATTAATCAATACCAGCTAAACTGCCTTCTGATCTCTGGTCTCTGCTTTTATTTAATCCCTTAAACCCAAACACCCCCCGAGCGGTAGTGCCAGTGGTATGGGATTCACATAAGACAGTCAAAATAATATTTTGCTAATATATAATTGGCAAAACCCATCAATAGTATCATTCAGAATAATTTACAAACATCCATTCTTGATAAGTCAGCCATTGTTCGGATCAAAATATCAAGTTATAGCGATAATCAAAACGTTTCAACTGTGGTGTTCACGCCCCTATATTTATTGCAGGTCGCTGCCTCTCTGCAATACATACCCTAATAAATGGTCCAAGATCATAACAATCCATGTTTCTATGTTCTTGATTAACCATTCAAATTTTAGAGCAGTTTAAGATTTCAACATCCTTTTTACCCCACTCCACCCGAACGGTGAGGAAAGGGTATTGTTTTTGGTTTGGTTTGTTTGTGTGTTTCTGTGTTTGTTTGTTTGTTTGTTTGTTAACACTCTAGCGGCAAAACTAATGGCCCGATTCACCCCAAATTCGGTATAGGGATTGCCACTGACCCAGAATAGATCCCTAATGAATTTCGTACAAGTAGGTGAAAGTATGTGCGAGGGGCGGGGTTTGTTGTGCCTGGCACCACTTGTTTATTAAATATTTTGAGGAGATGTACTCCGATTGGTATCACTTCCTCCATATCTGCTGTTCCTCATTAACAAAAAATCTCCAAAATTTTAATGTGATTTTCAGTTTTTGATTTTTTGACATTCTCTTCACATGCATAGATGAAAATAAGTACTAGAAACTGGACCAGGGTAGAAAATGACTGTTTATTCATGAAGGTGTCGCTCTCCAGTTTATAAAAATTAAAGAACCATATGTCTGGAATTCATAGTTTTTGAGATACGTGTCCTTTTTGTGACAGTAATCTAAACAGCAGGGCTGTGCGCAGCCCGGACTGTGCGCTGCAGTGCAGTGCAGTGCATGCCGTCCAGTTGCAGTGCAGTGCAGTGGCAGTATCTACTTTCGCAGAGGCAGTTTCAATCGATGCACTGCAGTGCAGTGGCACTTTTGATGCTATTTACTGCAGCATTGCAAAACGTTTCGATACAGATATAAACCCCATCTCTTACAGCAATATTTCTCGACACACTTTTTTTTGACAATAAGTCTGGAATGAAGACATTATGAAGAAATTATAACTGTTATACTGGAAGTGCATTCTTTGTTTTCATTTTGTAGTTTTTTCTTATTACAATCTGATTTTTTTAGTACATGCCATTGTTAATTGCAATATTTAGTTTATGTATTTGGAGAGTAGGACTGGCATTTGTTCATTGCAACCAAACTTTCTAATTACCTAAAAAATACACACGAAGTGGCTTCTTTTTGAACTTCATGCCAAGTCTATCTGCGCAATTAGAGTTGTGCTAAAAAGCACTTATTTTAGCAGCCATGCAAATGAAGATACATTTGATATGGCTTCCTAATTAACAGTAGTTTTTCAGTCTAATTATCCTTTGCTGTTTGTTCAATTAAAGAATGAGCCTGTCCTATAAAAAAATACGCCTGGAAAGGTCGTTTGTCAAGCAGCGTTACGCTTAGGAGTTAAGCAACCTCTAGCAGTCATTTAAATAACAATCTGGTTTCCATCGTCAGCATCGCTGTCAGTAAATCCCTAACCTTAACCTAATCCTAACCCTAATCCTAATACTAACCCTAACCGTAACCCTAACCCCAACATTAATCCTTACCCAAACCGTTATTTTAAGTGTAAATATGACTGAAACTGTATCTGGAACTGATACTGTAACTCTAACAGTACCTTCCTGCTGCCAGTAGGGGAGCGATTTTAGGAAACACTCCTATGGGTCGTAAATCAGAGAAAATGAGAATAATTTACCTATTTTAGCGTATGGTTGGAGGACAGGTTGTAAAGAATATTAATTGCTTGGGCATGTGGCCAGTGCAACAAAGGTTCAGGGTGTGGCTTCATCTGGCATATATTAGGCCTTTCAGATTGTTTTCAGATCACCCACTTGTAGGATAGCATTCGTGATGGATACAGCAGTTGTTGCTAAAAAAATTGCTTGCAGGAGCATTTCATCTTCGTTGTGTAAGCTCAGGGAAGTCACCAGTTTGGAATAAGTTTGGCATTGTAACAGACCAAGACAAAAATGACTTAGCAAGATTTGCGTGCAGTGAAATCTGTCACGTTTACACTTACAAGGGATGCTCCACTAGCACCAAATCAATGTCTGATCACAAGTGTAAGGCATCTGGGGGACAGACTTTTCTGACGTGCCCCAATACACTCCACGTCACTCAGTCAATGGGTAACGCGCCCAAGGATAGCCAGTCACTTGAGTCCACAGCCAAGCAGAAAGAGGCAGTCACGCCCACCTGTGTGGACATGGTCTGCGTGGACCTGCTGTCATGGTTGGGCACTGGGACCATGTACCCAAAGGCTGAAAAAGGGACCCACCGGCACAGGCTTGTAAGAAAAATAGAAGATATTTAAGAAATATACTCTTAAAAAATGACAAAGAGACAGGGGAGCAGCAGCAACACATAAGAGGCTATAATACCAGAATGCAGCTGCACTGCCAAATGGCAGTGCAACTCTTAAATACTCTAAACTTCACCTCCATTTCAACAAGCAACAGGTGTGGCTCGTTGAAGTGGAGGCGAAGACAGCCGGAGGGGGAGGGACTGCAGGGCAGAACCATCACACCTGCTCCCTTTGATATCATTGTAGGGGAAGGTTTCATCAGGTTTGCTGAAAAGGTAAACTTTCTCTGTTTCATAAGTGCAGAATAAACAGTGAGAAAGTCTCATGTTGGATACAGATCAAGATTAGCTGATTACTGGTCTCTAGAGGCTAAGTTTGCTATTTGGACAATTTTGTGTTTCTCTGCAATTAGTGGAACGATTTGATAATAGATCATGTGGAAACCTCTTGGATAAGCAATTCCCTTGCCAAGCTATTGCACTAGGATGAATTCGATAATATGCAATGAGAAATTTTGAACTTTTGTACTATTGCACAATTGAACTAGAATACATCAGGCAATTAATTCTTAATGTCAGGCCAGTTTTTAATTCCTTCAATTTATATGTGACTAATGTTGACCATTTGAATCTCTCCTTAATAGATAGCTGAACTGCAACACCAGTCATCCCAGAAACTTGATTTCAGAGCCGTACTACCCCATTGTACCACTATCAGCAGGAATGTAGGTAAGACGGCTGAATCGGAGCGCCAGCTGCTTGCATCAGAACTAATGGAAGCTCTTCAATCGAGATCTGTGGCCTTCACCACCGACATGTGGACTGACAATCACAAGCACACCACACCATCACTGCCCATTACATCACTGACAAGTGGTAACTCAAGAGTCGTGTCATGTGCACAGATGGTTTTGACTCTACCCAGCAGAAGAATGCCATCAATGACAAGGCTCACCTTCTGGAATCCTTTGCAAAGTTTGGAATCACCCGTGACCTGCTGAGTAATGCTATCTTTACCACAGACAAGGGGAGTAACATTATCAGTGCACTCAAGGATGACGAACGCTTGGATTGTACCTGCCATGGTCTCAACAGAGTGATAGCCCAGTCTTTTGAGGACAAGTACTGCCCGGTAGAAGTCTCAGCTCAATGAGTGCATGCAAGGACTTGGTTTGTCAGGTGAAGTGTCAAGCCTCCAGGATCGTCTCCCAAGGGCTTTGCAACAAGCATGTGCCACAAGATGAAACTCAAACTACTATATGATATGATAGTCCATCTACAACCCCAATTCCAAAATAGTTGGGACAAAGGGTAAATTGTGAATAAAATCAAAACACGACTTTCAAATCACACCAGCCAGTATTTTATTCACAATAGAACAGAGATAACATAGCAAATGTTGAAACTGAGAAATTTTACAATTTTATCCACGAAATGAGCTCATTTCAAAATTGATGGCTGCTACAGGTCTCAAAAAAGTTGGGACAGGAGCCCATTTACCATGGTGTAGCATCCCCTCTTCTTTTTAACGCAAAGTGGAAGCGTCTGGGCATTGAGGAGACAAGTTTCTTGAGTTTAGCCATTGGAATTTGATTCCAGTCTTTCTCAATACAGGCTTCCAGCTGCTGGAGAGTTTTGGGTCTCCTTTGACGGACTTTTCGTTTAATTATGCGCCAAATGTTCTCAATCGGTGAAAGATCAGGACTGCAGGCTGGCCAGTTCAGTACATGGACTCTTCTACTACAAAGCCATGCTGTTGTAATAGCTGTGGGATGTGGTTTTGCATTGTCCTGCTGAAATACACAAGGCCTTCCCTGGAATAGATTTCGTCTGGAGGGGAGCATATGTTGCTCTAAAACCTTTATATACCTTTCAGCATTCATGGTGCTTTTTAAAACATGCAAGTGTCCCACACCATGTGCACTAATGCATCCCCATACCATCAGAGATGCTGGCTTTTGAACTGAACGCTGATAACAGGAGGGGTGGTCTTTCTCCTCTTTAGTCCGGAGGACAGAATGCCCAAGATTTCCAACAAGAATGTCAAATTTGGACTCGTCTGACCACAGGACACCTGGTCACTTTGCCACAGTCCATTTTAAATGAGCCTTGGCCCACAGAACATGGCGGCGTTTCTGGATCATGCTCAACAATGGCTTCCTTTTTGCATGATCGAGTTTTAGGTGGCATCTGTGGATGGCACGGCAGACTGTGTTTACTGACAGTGGTTTCTTGAAGTGTTCCTGGGCCCATTTAGTAATGTCAATGACAGAATCATGCCGGTGAGTGATGCAGTGGCGTCTGAGGGCCCGAAGATCACGGGCATCCAGTAAAGGTCTTCGGCCTCGTCCCTTACGCACAGAGATTTTTCCAGTTTCTCTGAATCTTTTGATGATGTTATGCACTGTGGATGATGAGACCTTCAAAGCCTTTGCAATTTGATGTTGAGGAACATTGTTTTTAAAGTATTCCACAATTTTTTTTACGCAAACCTTCAAAGGTTGGAGAGCCTCTGGCCATCTTTACTTCTGAGAGACTCAGCCTCTCTAAGACATCCCTTTTATAGCCAAACATGTTACACACCTGATGCAAGTTAACTTTAAGGGACTTTGTCAGCCGGAGCACATGCGCACGACGAAGCAAAACTTCTTGAAAACGTTGGTACAACTTTTTCAAGTTCATTGGAGATTTCGTGTTCGTGTTTTTCAATCGGTTTATATCGTGTTCATCCTCGAAAAGTTTTATGAAATTTTTTGGTAAAAATTATCTTTATTGATCGTAGAGCCTGTTCATAGCATCATTTTGTCATAATTTGGGTTTTTGTAGTGTTAATATTGCTTCTAACTTAGCCTACGTTGATTGTTATGTCGTGCCATGGCGGCCGTTGAACACTAAGCGGTCGCAAAAGGATCTATGACAGCTGCATGTCAGACAAAACGTTGCTACAAACAGGTTCTGCGAACATTGAAGACAGTTACTTGATAAAAATTTCCCCAAACTTCTCAAGGATGCATGCGATGCAAACAGATTGAAACTCCAGCACAAATTCACCGGTTTACCTTACTTCGCACTTTCAATGTGTTTTCGCCCAAAGAAATATGGACGGATAGTATTATTTATTCTTCGTGGGTTTCGGCAAAGATAAATGTGGTTATTCTAGCAATTTCGCTTTTACAGGCCATCTTCTGTATTTAAAACAGCGACGAAGGTACGCTTTACACACATACTAATAAGCTTGGGGTTTGTATTTCTGCTCCCTTGTGTTACGACCCGGTCAAGGACAGGCAGCAACAGGTAGAGGAAGTAAGGGAAGGACGAGCGGGAAGAAGTGTAAAAGGCATATCGCACCGCATGTATGAAAGTGTTTATCGACTGGACTCTACTACGCATGTGCACCAGCTGACATCGTCCCTTTACTTACTTGCTAAATGTTCTTTTAGCTGATTCTCTTATATATTAATTGCTTTTTCAGCCCTTTTTTGCCTGTGTCCCAACTTTTTTGAGACCTGTTGCAGCCAGAAAATTTGAAATGAGCTCATTTTGTGGATAAAAATGTAAAATGTCTCAGTTTCAACATTTGAAATGTTATCTATGTTCTATGGTAAATAACATATTGGCTCGTGATCTGAAAGTCATTGCATTTTGATTTTATTCACAATCGTCCCAACTATTTTGGAATTGGGGTTGTACTCCCAGTATGAGGATCTTGTCAAGCTCTTCTCAGAGAAGAAGCCTAATGAGCTACAGAGTCACTGCCATTGACCAGGACCTCCTCAAGGAGCTGCTCCCCTTCTTGCAGCCTTTCATGTCAGCAACCAAGGCGTGCGAAGGTCAGGATCAACCCAATCTCTATGAAGTGATGCCTTGGATGAAGCGTCTCAAGAATCACTGCCAGGAAAAGAGTTATTATTTATTTTAGAAGATGATGAGAAATTCTAAAACAAGTTGTATCACATCTAAAATATGAATTACAGTATTATGAGAACGCATCCTTTTTTAACTTTTTTTTTTAAAGGACATCACTTTAAAACTTGCTCGGAATGATGGATTTTTTTTTCCCCACAATATTCTTTTTCAGGCATTTCCAGATGACTCTGCACCACTTGCTAACCTGAAGGGGCAAGCAGCCAAGTTCCTCGACAAGAAGTTCCAGCCACATCTCCTGCACAAGACTGCTGTGTACTTTGAGAGCTGATCCTCGTCAGCTCTCAACTAGTGACAAGTGGGAAGTCCTTGACCATGTCACTGAACAGCTTGACAACCTACTCATTCAAGATCACAGACCCCACGCTGGTGATGCTCAACCTCCAGCCAAGCGCCCCTGCCAGGATGAGTTTGATGACCAGCAAGACACTAGTGAGATGGACAAATACAAGCAAATCCCTCCTTCTGAATGCCAGATCTCCATCCTGGATTGCTGGCGTGAACATGCTAAGGACTTACCTGCCCTCTCTCGCCTAGCCAGGAACACACTGTGTGTGATGGCTTCCAGCTCTGCAAGTGAGCGCAACTTCTCTTTGGCTGGCAATGTTGTCACTATGAGAAGGGCCTGTTTGAAGCCAGAAAATGCGGATAATATTCTATTCCGAAACTCATTTCTTCACTCAAGCATGAAGTAGTTGTGGATTTCGAAGACAATATGCACACAAATGCGTCCCTCATTATCTGATGCATATCATTAATAAACTTTTGATCATTTGGTGATTAAATATCAATGCTTATTTCATTTCTTTATACTGTGTTTTGGACAATTGGTTGTATGGCTACTATCACATAGCCCGAAAATCTATTTTGGGATTTGGATATCAGAATAATTCTTTTATGCAGAGCTAGCTATGTGGCTTTTTTTTTTTTTTTTTTGTCGGGTAGGAAGACCATATAGGCTAGTTGTGCAAAGCAAAGACGGTGGAAAAGTCCCTTTTGGGTGTCGGAGGACAATGATTTGTACCTGACATGTCCAAAGTAAATATGTTACCAAGATTGGAGAGAGATTTTTCCAAAACTTTTAGAAGCATAATATGTATTCAGTCTATGTCATACAGAATATAACATACAGTATATTAATATCCCATAAAAATGGCCTATTAAACAGTACTCATATGACACATGCTATAAAAATTTGCAATGGCATTGGAAGTGTTTGCTGTGCAGTACAGTGACAGTGGAAGTGTTTGCAGTGCAGTGCAGTGCTGTTGCAGTGTCATACTCCGCAACTGCAGTGCAGTTTCAGTGCAGAAAACAAAAAATATGCAGAGGCAGTGCAGTTGCAGTGCCCAAAGTTGCAGTGCAGTGCAGTGGCAGTGTGAAAATTTTAGACTGCGCACAGGCCTGCTAAACAGGAAGAATTTCACCCATTTTCCCCTTTGGGTCTAAGAGGTTAATGATTGCAGGCAGAAGGAGGTGGGGAGCAATCAGGTTTGAACACTGACCTAGTAGGCATCCGCTCTACACTATTTACAAGAGAATTATACAATGTTCAACTTTTTTCTTTTGATTTTTTTTGGGATTTTCTCCTTTTTATTATATAGTTGTACAGTGGAGAGTGACAGGAAGTTGGGGAGGAGAATGGAGGAAGGCATGCGGCAAATGACCTGAGCCGGAATCGACCCCTGGTCGCCACGGGAAGGGGACAGCCTTTATGGTGCGTGTGCTTAGACCGATGTGCCACCGGAGCGCCCTAACTATGCTCAACTTTAATGGTACATATTGACTTCTTGTGGGTGCTGAATCTCAGGTATTGGAGTAAATACGTTAAAATGACGAAATTTGATACCTAATTACGATTTTTTTTGACCAGTGTAATGTGGTGCTACAGCAGGTCTTGTGCTGTCATTAGTATTCTAATGCCCTACACCAGGCTCCAATTCCACTAGGTGACCTTCTCAGGTTATTTCCCTCTTTGAGTCTGTCCAGACTTTCATAAATTAAAGTTAAATTGAAAATTGACTAAGTTCTGGACACAGGCATCATAATTTTCCCTGGTAATGTATCATTGTGCACCGGGCTGTTAAAAGCCTATAGAGAGAAAGGGAGACAGCAGTGCGGCCAGCTCAATGCCAGTTTGATAAATTGATGCCAAATTCAACCACATAATTCACTAGAGGGTTCATCACGACTTCATCAATTCATTAGAACTTGCTTACTTTTTCATTTGGAAAAAATCACTATTTGCGGATTTACAGCCTTTCAAATCGCACACACATTTAAAGAATACAAAACAATGTATCAGGTCGTCAGCAAAAAACATGACATGCAATCAGTTCATACTGGAGCACATTTAAATGCATGCATCCTCCATGTGCCCGTGCTTTTGTAACATGCCGAGGTAATGTTTTAGCTGTGCAGGAATACCAACTCTGGGAGAAAAGGTCAAGATTTTAAATGTAGCTCTAAAATACTATTGGGACAGTATGAATTCATGTTAATGCTCGTCCTTTTCAAATACCAGCACTTTTGTGTGTGAGGTATTTTTGGCTTGCAGTCTGTTTGTTTGTGTGTGTGTATGTGTGTGTGTGTGCGCGCGTGCGTATGTGCGTGCATGTGTGTGTGTGTGTGCAGACTTGCGTGTGCATGTGTGTTGTGTGAATGTGTGTGTGCGTGTGTTCAAGATGTTTCCCTGGATCCCTATTAAAAAAAGCCATTATTTCCAGGATGGATTAGGAGTACAAAAATAGCATAATCCCTTCACAAAAAAGACTCAGTTAACCTTCAGTGTAACATGTGGATGAAACCAGGATTCATTCACGACCTCAAATACCCCAGTCCTCACCACAATGTGTTATGGTCTAGAGCAGGATTCAAGTGCGAAGTCAGACGTACAATCCAGCTGGTGGTTTATTGACTGCAACACGGTGCAGAATGGGGACTGAACCCTGGATAGTGGAGTTAGGGCAGAACCCTAGAGACGATAAACAGTTCAACACAGATGTTATAGGCTAAACCGGGCTGCCAGTCACTGGCCAGTGGCTTTTGGAATGCAGCCTGGTGTAGTACAGATTTCGCTGGCAGTCACAACACACAACCAGTCACAATACACATGCACATAATAGACAAGTAAGCTGCTGAACTGTGAAGAGACACGCGAGAGTTGTGACACTGTGCTATGCGCTTTTCTATGGACCAAGGAAAATGGAATCACGTCCTATTGTTTTCATTGATTTCTCTGTCTTCTAGGCTTCATCAGTTTAGGAATGATATAACATTTCCTGCCTTTCAGTGAGATGTACTAGTAAAGTGGTGGAATAGTCAGGAATCATGGGGAGACCAGAAGATTGGACCATGCTTGTTGGGCTGTTTGAAGCTTTAATAAGTGCTAATATACTGCTTTCATTGTACAGTCTATGGTTACCCAGCAGTACATGGATGTCAGTAAACACGGATATCATGTCTCATTTTGTTCAGATATTTGGTAGTAAACACGCCTTAATGCCTCCCACCCCACCACCCCACCAATCATTCAACAAAGTAGGAGTGTGAAAGGGCCTTGTTTTTCGAGCTGTCAGGTTTGGCTCCACAAGACTGAAAACACCTCTTTGATTGTAAATGGGGTCAGATTGGAGTTGAGATTTAAATGCCTCAATCTCTACTGCAATAATTAGCAGGTAAAGAAAGACACGTCAGGAGGTGCTTATGCAGAGCCCAAGCTGCCTCTTCTTTGAGCGTTATTGAGAAACATGGCAGATGGAGATTAAAAAAAGCAAAGGAAATGAATGAGGTTCTCAGAACAGACAAGAATTCTCCCGAGAGCCTCGCGTAACTCCAGTTTGACACAGAGTCGTCTGTTCTATGGAGCAAACGGATGTAAGGATATGAAAAGGTTGAGTGGTGATGGTGAAACAGGGATCATAAAGTCTGTCCCCAAAAGCCAAATCCAGCCCTGGTTTTCATTTCACAGAGGTAAGTAACTTTGGCCCCGTTTACACCTCGTATTAAAATGCGCTTTTTGTGATCGGATTGCAATCGGATCACGTTTGACCACATATATTAACACCTGGTATGAACATGCATCTCCAGCGTCCACATTAGAATCCGTCCCGCTGATGTCACATCCTTCGTCTCCCTTCCCTTAAAGTGGCGCACCTTTGCTTTCTGTAAAAACTGGCAAGTAGGACACACCTTTAATTAAATATTTTTCCCTTAAAAATGCATTGCGTCAGATAAACCGGGGCGTCCTATACACCAGTACAATGCTGCGAGAGTTAAAGGAGGATGTTCCAATGTTTACCCAGGAGAGGGCGCTGTGAGCTACACCTTGCTCTTGTGTCCTAGAGCTTGGCATTCAGTCTCTCCGGTCTCTTTAGAGCTAGAAGCTGCGTAGCCCACCGCAACATAACGAAAACTTCTAGAAAGAGCAATACAGCTACACAAAAACTTCACATCGTGGACTGTGCTGAACAAAATGGATATCGCCATTTTGTTTAAAGTAAATTGAAATAGTTTGGAACAACTTGTTTATGCATTTCTATAAATGAATAGCTACTATAACACAGTCTTTGATGAAACCTTTTTTTACCGACAGGACACCCCACAAAATAGACTGCATCTTGCATACCAATGCGACTTATCTACTGAGTTTTACTGTAGGTCTTTCCGCCCACGGAGTTGTATGCGGATTGGAGACGCATTTGCATGCAAACTTGTGTTCAAAGCGGCCAGAATCTGTCCCTGACTACCTTCAGAAGTGGTCTGAAATATCGGATCACAATCCGTCCTCAATGCGTCTTGAGCGCATTTACACCTCTACTTTCATGTGATCATGCGTTATCCGATTGCAATCCGATCGCAAAAAACGCATTTTAATACCAGGTGTAAACAGGGTCTTTGTCTCTGTTCAAACTCTGGGCAAATCAGATTTGTTTCTCAAATCAGATCTTTGCCACAGAATGTCTGCACTGTCATTTGCAAATGATCAGATTGGACTTATGAGTCCAGACATCACAAACCTTTACGCAAGGGTCGCTGTGGTAACAACATTGTGTGCTATCCTCAATATTGCACTGCTAGTTGCAGCATAAAGTTGACATTGTCCATAATTGTCACATTGCAAGTGCCACTACAAACACATTGAAATCCAATTTGAGCGTCCAGACTGAGACAGATCTGACACCTCCAAATGAGGCTTGGATCCAATCACACATTTTTTTTTTTGCTTTCTAAGCTGCCAAAAAACTTAATCTGGATATGCCAAGGAACAGATTTTTGGGCTGGCATTCTGTACAAAGCCTTAATGCTTAATTCTTGGCCAGACAGTCTTCACACCTGACTCCTGTGTAAAGGGAGGGTAGAGAATCAGCAGTTCGGGGCTCTGGGGGACAGAGGTTTGATGATCCCTGCAGTGAAACAGAAGGCTGCATAGCTGTTCATGTCAGACAGGCTCAGCTACTGGAGATCTACAGGGACTGTGGGACTTCACTCAGGAAGAGCTGAAGCAAACTAGTTTGTTGATGGGATGTGGTCAGCAAACAGTGTAGCACAGCTGAGGACAGCTTCCAAAACACTAGCAGTGCCCCTGCCCTCTTTGGCCTCACTGGACTCGAGATGCAATTAAACTTAAAAAAAAAAACAAAAAACAGATGGGAGTGGAGAACCATTTTGACTCTGTCCTCGACTTTATGGTCTGGCTTTGCTCAATAATCAGATAAGCAACCTTTTGCAACCAACTCTGCTATAATCACGCGATTATTACCCGCCATGACATCGTTGGCTGGTATTGTTTTCACTTTGTGAGTCTGTGTGTGTAAGCATGCTTGTGTGTCATTATGGCAAAATTTAGTCCTGAAGCCACCCAGTGTACCAGGAACTTCCACAAAGGTGGTTTTCAGAACTTTGCTAGGTGCGTATATGTCTGTCTATCTATCTGTGGACAGATTTTGTAGCCGTAGGAGCATCTCAACCTTGCAAAATTCAGTCCTGAAACTTAACAGCTGTGTGATTATGATCAAAATGGGAGATGAAAAGGCCGAGATTGAAGATGGGTGTGGTCTGAGCATTGGAAGTAGGGGGGTCGGAAGAGCAATATAATGTAGTTACCAATATAATTTTCCTAAAAGTAATTCCAGACCTGTCCCTGCATGCCTTTAAATTTGAAAGGCAGCAAGAAAAAAATAACTGGGGAAGAAGAAGCACATCCACTTGAATATGTTATTCACGCCTTTGCCAGCAGTGTGAACCATAATGTCTCTCACTGTTCGAAAGAACTGAGGTCAGTTTCATAAGCTTTGCACAGTGACACTAATGCACAAACAGCTATTGAATTAAGGTCCACTGTTGTGATTTTCACCAAAACAAGTTGTGTAAAATGTAAAAATATTCTTCCATGTTCCGAAGATATTGTGTTTGCGTTTGCAATACAAGTTCCAGCCCAGACAAAATCAATACTGCCCAAATCAGAATTCATACTCAATGGCCTCTATCTTACACCTAGCGCAAACTGTAACGCAAATGTCTTCGCTACTTTATGACAGACGCAGATACCATTTTCTCATCCAGAGTCCACTCTTCATTAAAAAGTAGGGGATATTGGATTTACAAGTACCATGAAATGCAGATCATGAGGTCAGGAAGGAAACAAATGACATAAAAACATTAAGGAAACATTTGTCAATTTATTCGAAACCCTGTGTCCAGTCAGTAAAGGACAGATTCTCCAGAATAAGGGTCGACACAAACACAGGGTCACACAGCAAATTTACCACCATTGTGAAACAGAGTCAGTAGCGGGTAAAACCCCCTCAGTTGGCTAGACAAGCTCGAATTCGGCGTGGCATACTCCTAACGAGCCGTCCCAGGTCATTTTGAGGAACGTTATTCCATTCCTGTTGCAATGCTGCAGCAAGTTCTTGGACATTGGCAGGAGGTTGTTGACGTTGGCGTAGCCGCTGTCCAAGCATGTCCCAGACATGCTCGATGGGGAAAGGTCCGGACTGAGTGCTGGCCATGGTAATGTGGTGATATTCTGCTGCTGGAGGTAATCTGTAAGGATCCTGGCCCTATGACATCTGGCATTGTCATCTTGGAAAATGAAACGGCGGCCATAACGGCGTGCAAACGGCACAACATGGGGTGCCAAGATGTTGTCCCGGTTGTACTGCCCTGTGACACGTCCAGCAACAACATGCAAGTCTGTTCTGCTGGCAGCAGTGATGCCTCCCCACCACCATTACAGATCCACCCCCATACGGATCATGTCTAATGATGTTAACGTCATGGAAACGTTCATTACGTCGGGGCGCCAAACCCTCCTCGTCTGTCAAGGAAGTCCACAGTGAACCTCGACTCATCTGAGAACATTACGTTGTTCCATCGGCGATTATCCCAGCGTTGATGATGGAGACACCATTGGAGTCTTGACGATCCCTCAAACAGGGAATGACACGAGGACGTCGGGCGTGTAAATGAAATCTGTGCAGACGATTCCTGATGGTCTGGCCACTCACTACCAAGCCAGTATCCCTTTGAAGTTGAGACCTTATCTGATTTGCTGTTACCATACGATTTCTCAAGACAATAGTGCGGATGAATCTGTCCTGAACCTGAGTTGTTGCCCTTGGTCGACCGGATCGTGGTCTATCCTGAACAGACCCTGTAGCACGATGTCTGGACCATAATCTGCTGATGACAGACTGGGAAACATTCATTGCCCTTGCCACAACGACCTGTTTTGTGCCAACCTGTAGCATGCCAAGGGCACGTAACCTCTCCTCCTGTGTTAGACGGCACATGGTCTCTGTTTAATTAACGACTTCAACCACTGATAATCTGATGCTTTCTCTTCAAAATCTTCCTTTACAGTGGCTCTAACCTTCCAATTCAGAGTCATGCAAATTTGTGGCACAACCCCCTTGATCATCAATAGCATCCCGTGCAGATCGTGAGTGTCTTTGATGTGTTTGGGTGATGAATTTCTTTGGAAATGCTTCCTCAGTAAGGAACTATACAACATGGTTTCGTATCCCTTTGTATATGTGAAAATTTTGATCTCAAAATAAAATATCCCCTACTTTTTTTGAATAGTATATAGTTAATGCATTTGCGCAAAATTGAGTGCTCATTGGCGTGTTGGTCTTAAAATGAGGAGTGATCAGGCGCTCTGCTGGCGTGTTGTTATCTTTTTTTTTTTTTTAAAAAATTTGGCATCTCCAATCCCACCCAAATCTGGAATGTCCTATTGGGGAACTATGTATAAGGCTTTCGCATATGTGACCCCCTGTTGCCAACTCAGGAGAGTGAAGACAGCTCACGGCTCTCCTCCAAAGCACACGCCTGTCAGCCACCGCTTCTTATACACTCATTGGTTGAATCGTCACAAGTTCAGAACGAGGGCGGAGGATACCCGAACATGAACAAGCTTACAATCTTCCTGACAAGCGCCCGTCTGGCCAACAGGAGGCGCCTTAGGAACGAAAAAAGCAACTTAATTACCCTTCCCGGCAGACTCTTCCCAATTTGCATCCCTATAGCACATTAGCCAATTGCGCGCTACTTCTGAAAAAGCTGCCGACCACTGCCAGATGGTATGAACGGGGCTCGAACCCACGCCGTGATAGTCACTTCTGCTTCGCGATGAGATGCATCAACCGAGTGAGCTATCCAGCAGCTGTGTTGTTATCTTGACGTAGCACAAAGCTCTTGCGCCACTGGCTGACAAAAACCTAGTCTAAAGTCGATTGTCAGTTTTTACCGGCTATTTAAAGGGCGCATTATTAAGAAAGTATTATGTGCCTTTGTAGGCTAATGCCCAATGCTTGTGCCCTCGGCTTGTTACACAAAAAGGGATGAGCAGCAGCACTCAGATATGAAAATGATTAAAAATAAAAAAGATTATAAGGTGAATGACTTTTATTCAAATAAATCGAGATATTTAAAAAGAAGATGTCATAATGGCGAGTGCGATCTTTTTCACGCTCGTCCATCTGTTACTCAGATCATTGAATGCTCTTTGAATGCGCTAAATTTTTTATTATAAGGGAACATAGTCCATTAACATCCAGGCGATTTGTGATTCAGCGTGCAAGATTACACATTTAGGAATTTGCAAATTATTAAGGATATCAAGTCGTATGATGGTATATCGTATCATATCATGCCAGAAACTAAGTGAATGTCTGTTCAATCGAAAATAGGAGAAGCAAGTCAGTTAACAATTTTGCATGGTCACCAAGTAGAAATGACTGTAAAACAAAGAAATGTTTGAGGAAATGCAAGTAAATGAGCATGTGTTCTAAATACAGTAAATGAGATTTTTTTTATGATAATAACACTCTTTCTTTGTTTCTGCTGTCTTGAATTAATTTTCGTTTCCTTTGTTGCTCAGTATTGAAAGAATGTTTTGGGCGCTTCAGACGTTTGGGTTACGCAATTATCTCAAAATAAATTTTGAACCAAACTGACCCATGAAAACAATATCCGCGATTCATCTGTCCCATTTTTTAAAAAAAAATCAAATACACTACTCAGAATATCGTTTGAAATGTGCTGATTATAATTTGTTTGGCTGACAGACGAAGCAACCGTAAAACACAGAACTTTATGAGCATTAAAGCAACGGATGAAATTATTGACGGTCATCATCTATCATTAATCCAAATTTCTTCCATATATCCGACTTTGCCTTCAAGGATGAGATGTCAACAATCTGGAATTCACTAACAGTTATTTTTGTTCTTACTTCATCCAGGTTGATCCATTTGTTTCGCAGCGTCAATGTCAATAAAGCAGAAGCAAGTTAATTTCACTTCTGTTTGATATTTTTCAAGTGGTTACAGTCCCATAATCAAAATAACATTATTTCATTTCTTTCTCCCAAGCTGTTATTTTTCTTGCTTATTTAAATTTCTCTTGGTTGTTGCCCCCTCCCCGCATGATTATGTTTTTTATTCGCAACCCTGAATTAAAAGGTTTTTTTTTTTTAAATTTTGTTCCCTAGTTTTATGCTCACGATCAAATGTATTTTCAAATCAATATTTGAAAATACATTTCTTAGTCCCTCACATTTTTGGACGTTGCAGAGATCAAGTTTCTACGGAGCCCGGGAAGTGCAATGACATGAAAAAAAAATTATGTTTTGATGGCCATAAGATAAAAGTAGTTCCCACAATTTTGTTAATCCGTGGCCATGAGTTGTAACGCGTTCCCTCAATTTAATTAACTCCTTCCCACAATTTAGCGAATTCGTGGCAACGAAATACAACTCCTTCCAACGATTTAGTTAACTCATGGCCACAACATATAACTCGTTCCTTCAATTTCGTTAATTTAAACTTGTATCTTGTGGCCATGCAAAAGCTAAATCCTGAAAACGACTTGTATCTTGTGGCCACAAAATAGCTAAATCGTGGGAATGACTTGTATTTTGTGGCCACAAAATAACTAAGTTTTCGGAACGAGATAGCTAAATCGAGGGAACGACTTATATCTCGTGGCCACATCTTATATTTTTTTCGTGTTATTGCACTTCCTGGGCTCTGTAGGTTTCAGCAATGGTTTGCTTTCGCACCTTCACTTTGCGCACGAGTTGACCCGTCTCTGCAGAGAATTGTTTTTCCTATGACTTGGAAAATCCGATCTTACTATAGAAATCCGCCAAGATGCAAGGGCATCTGGCTTTTCAAGGGCATGAGAGATGACACGCTGATTGGTTTATTTCATATTATGCCCAAAACACGCCTATGATTAATTAAGAAATTAAGTAAGACCCCTTTGAACCTTGTGCCTTACTTTACACCCTGAAAACCAACCGTTAAACTATCAAAAATGGATTGGATACGCGCTAAATGCACTTGCACCACTCGCTTTAGACCGTGCGCTTAGATCATTAAAATACGGCCCAATGTCTCTTAACTAGAAAAAAGAAAAATAAATTCCTTATTTACCATATTTTACAGTACATCAAGTCAATACCTAAAGATAAATGTTCCATAAAGGTCCTTAAGGCCCGGGTCTGTGCTTTAGGGTAGCATTCGGAAAGATGGACATTCTAATATCTTCAAAGTATTTTCAGTATATTGTCCTTAATATTATGCCCATGAATAAGAAATAATCTAAATAATGGCATGTGCATTTTAAGCAAGAGAAAATCATGGGGATATCTCACAAATTATTTAACATTTTTGAGTTCAATTTGTGCTGCATGAGAATCAGAATTATATTGGTTTCAGTCAGCAGTTTTGAAGCCAAACTCAGTTTCTGACTGCATTCCCGCAGGGAAAACCTTCTGAAAAGCACCAAGGTTGTGCTGACAGTTTATCACTTGCTTGCATCAGGACTTGTGGCATGCATTTCAATGGCCTGAAATCACTAACACAGTTAGATTCCTGTAACAATACTATGAGTTTTCACAAACATCCAAGGGCTTAATGCATGCTAAGATAGTATGAAGAGTTTCATTGCAAAACACAATACATTTGAAGCATCTTTAGGAAAATGCAAATTCTTGTCATGGGAAAAGTAAGACTAGAAGAGCTTTTATATTTGTTAATATGTCTTGCTAAACAAGGTAAAAAAACTCTTCCATGATGAAATTAAATCTAAGGATAATGAATTTGTGAAATCGTGAACTTTGTTGTGATTATTTGGCAAAACACAATGGCCCTCATTTATCAACGTTGCGTAGGATCTGGTGTAGATTCTGGTTTAAATATCAAACCATCGTAATTTACATGACACGCCCCTATAAATTCATGCTCCGGGAGGCATAGTCCTGCCCACTTTACGACATGGACTCTCGAAAGACGGCAAAGAAGAAAGAACTTCACTGAGGAGGAAATATAAATTATCACGTCCGAGGTGGAGAAAAACAATTTTAATTTTATTTGGAAGCCTTAAGAGTGGCACAAAGATAGCCCAGAAGGCTGCAGTTTGGAAAACTATTGCTGCTGCGGTAAACACTGTTGGGGTGGAAAACTGGAGTGCAGCAGAGATTTGATTTAATTCATTAATAAATTCAATTGATAGATCCATGATATTTCATGTTATATAGCCTACATAACTGACAATCCAAATGCTTTACATGTAGGTAAGAAAAAGTGGTCCAATTTCAAGATCGCCACCAAAAAACGGGTCGCTGCACTCAGACGCAGCCATGCACCGGTGGAGGCCAACCAGACTCGAACCTCCAGCTGTCACCATTCGAGGAGCGCATGGCAGCAGGGCTCCCCCCTACATCGTGGGAATACGAGCTGCATGAGGGTAAGTGTTAAAATACAGTCTGCAGAGATCACTCTTCATTGTACTTTTATCAGTATTACTCCATGACATTTTATTGTGTGCCACGTAAAACGAGCAGCAACTCATCACCTTCCCCGAGGAGATCTTCTCTGTGCCGAAAGTTCCTCTCATGTCGGACAGAATCGTATTCCTCTAACAATGGAAGATCTGCCATTAACAAAATGTGATCACGGTAGTTAGCTAGTTAGTTCTGTCAAGCCACGCATTGCGCTTAATTAAATTGATTGTAATTGTCAGCCGTCTGGCCTGAAAAGCAGGTTGTTGTTTCAAAATATAAGTTTAATGAATTTCTCAACACAGGTGTCTTATTTATTTAGCCTATTATTCATTTTACTAATAAAAGCAACAACAGCATGACGTCCAAATCGCTGCATATTATGAATAATTTTGACAGCTGCCCTCGTACCTGCATGTTGTTCGCTGGTTTCAAATCTGCGTACACCTGGTCAGACCTGGCGTGAGATTTTTGCAGACCGTTCGCTCACGTTCAGATTGATAAATGCCGATCCTTGCAGGAGATTTGGTGTACGCCCATTTTTTTTGGTGTACGCAGGTTTGATAAATGAAGGCCAATATATTCACAGAGGTGCTTCTTTGCAAAATATAACATCCATTTCTCCGAACTGGGGTTTAATATAAATTTAATTGTCAATTTCGTGTCATGGTTTTACATTCCAGACCATTGTAATATGAAAGAAAATTAAATAGATTCCAAAACTTTAGAATGCCCTAAAGCACCTATGAACTAGCCTTTCTTCTGTTTGGCAAACGTCTAGCGTGGAGAGGTCGTGGTCAGAAAGAACGTTGATGGAGCTAATACACAAGAGTACTTCATTTTGTAAATGTACTGAATCTGTGGAAGTTAAATTTTGAGAATAATTCTTTAACGTTAGAAAGTCAACTCCAAATACTATGGTTTTGGGTGAATATCATTGGTGTCATTTTTGTGCTTATGTGAGGCCACACCTCCAGCACTCCGATTCACCGGTCCTATTAAGACTTGGACCGCATTCCTTAGTCCATCATCATTGCCTGTGTCTGTTACCTATTTCCACTGTGTGGTAGTGTTTCCCATTTTAGTCTGAGCTTCGCACTCATTCATTGCAAAGACTCATTAGCCTCACAAGCCTGTATGTACTTTCTAGTGTTGTATAGGCTTTTCCCCCGAATTCACATGTACTTATATTATAACTCTTGAACGTAGTGCTGTTGTATGTTTTATTCAGCACTTTATTATTACATTCATATCAAATGCTATTAAATCTTGATAAGGTTGGGAGGTCTTCTTGGGTTTCAGAAATCAAAGATAAATCAAAGATATACTGTTCCGTTATGGGTTTGGTTATTGCTGGATTATGCAAGATGTTGGCGATGCAAACAAATTTCTGTTCGAATTTTCACAAAGACTCCGAGATTGTTGGCGTCAAGAATGGCGCACTGATGTCTCACATTCACCAAAACTTTGTACATATAATCAATTCAAATCTGTATTACATTGTGAAACATATCTAACGGTTTCCTTACCTTGTAAATACCGTATTGCACTGACTTCGTTTTTAGTTGTTCTGCACACAAGTTAATGATTGAAATAGGAAGATGGTCAAATATTGATAGAGAACTCCGCTTCTGCCGATTTTGTAAAGATCAAAATGTGAATGTGGCAGAAAATGAATTTCATTTTGTTTTAGTATGCCCAAAATATGATGATTTCTGAAACCGCTTAATTCCAACTTACTATGTAAACGACTATGTACAAGTTTATAACTCTTATGTCAAATTCAGTAAAAGAGTCTTACTTAATCTCTCTAAATATATATATAAATCTACAAAGCGCAGAAATGACATTTTATCTACCATGTAATAACTGCGGACCTGTTGTTTGTTTTTTGTTTAATTTAGTGTATGTGTACATAAATATAAAACTTATGCGTTACCCATTGTAATGTACAAACAATTTGTATATATCTATATCTGTACACTGGGCCTGTGGCCTTCCTACAGCTGAATAAACCTTCTTCTTCATTATAATCCAGGAACCTTGATTCCTTGTTCTTAACTATTAACTTTGGCAACCGTGACACCCAACTGCTCAGTATGGAGTGGTTGCTCTGGATAAGTAATAGCCCTGACATTAGGCTTTACTAGGTGGAACCTGGTTGTGACTTGTGATGCCATAGTTTCAGAAACCTAAATATCATTTCTGCAATCTGCTGAAAACCTGAACACTTTACGAACTGAGTGCTTGAATCACTTCTCTGCCACCTATTGGCCAAAGCACCTTTATATGCAACAGGTAACCAATTCCTTGAATTGAGCTTGTCTTGAACTCATTATGTATAATACATGAAAAATAACCACATTTATCCATAGAAGTTGGGACCTTTTGCGCGCAATCAAAAACCTTGTCACAAAGTGCACAAAGCATGCAAAACCTGAATTTTGAAAATATGAGGAGTTGAATTCACCAATTCATATGTAAATATTCAATATGATGAAAGATATTGTCTTTTTTGTCAAGAACATGGTTTGCTATTTTTAGAAGATGAATGGCATGTAATATATTTCTGCAGTAGCAACAGTACAGAAATAAAAATATTTTTAAATATTTTGCTGTTAGTCCATCCACTTACAACTTAAAGGCAGTTTTGCAGTCCAGAAATGTTGATGTTTAAAATGTGGGATTATTTTTGTATCATATTGATAAAATTTTGAAAACAGAGATATTAAAACACATGCATATGAGCTTATTCAATACTTTAAAGAGCATGTGCAGAAAAAATATATTCTGCTGTTGTATGTATTTTGGACCATTGGGCTTTACTGAATAAAATACATGTCCATCCATCTGTTTGTCTCTCTTTTTAATAATGCATTTATGGCTAAAGCACTGCTGCGCACATAGATGTTTTTATTTGTTGTACAATTCTCAGTACACTCTACAGCAGTGGTCTCCAACCCTGTTCCTGGAGATCTGCAGTACTGCAGCAGTCTTGAGTCCATTAGTGACAAAAGTCTGTCTTCATCGTCTCAAAACTTAAATTAAATTTAAATAATTAAATTCTGTATAATTAAATGTGCGTACAGTGTACTCGTCTGTGCCAATCCTGTTCAGCACCTGCAATGACACTGATTCATCAATCAGCAAACCAGAAGTGTTCATAGTGCCCATTTCCATTTTTACCCTCTAAACCGTTACCCAAACTCCTCATCCTGAAACAACGTAATTCATCTGTTCCATATCAGCTCCAAAACATCACAATTAAATGCCTTTGCAAGAAAAATGATTCAATCCTCATTTGGCACTAACATTTTATCAGGCATGCAAATGCCAATAAATACTGTGGTTCTCCACGGAAAGCAAAATATGCTGACTGCAACTTGTTCCTTCAAGCAGCAAAACTGGCTCAATGCTGTCAAAAAATAATAACAATGATAATTGAAATCATTGATTTTTAGTGAATGCGGACATTTTAGCTGACTACAGTTTCAATTTTTTTTTGTAAGGTCATTGCAGTTAACCTCCCAGAGAATCACAGGCTCCACTGGCTTCTCACAAGCCATTCCCAATATTATAAATTTAATTTACTTGAACTTAGCAAATGGTATGGCACCACCATAAATGATTTTGTCCTGCCAGCAACTAAATGACTGCCTGACTTAAAGTGTCCTCAGTGGAAAAAAGCATCGATTAGACAAGGCCTCAGCACTCGTCTCGGCAAACCCGAGGGCCTACCTACACACCAGCTTAAAAAGAACCTTAACAGGGCACATTATCCAGCAGCTCTTGTTCCTCATTCCTAGACGTATGCACAAGGCTGATATATAACCAGGGGACCATATAAAAGCTGTTCAGTTGCTCATATCATTTACCATAACTTATAAAATCAAGATCAGGACGGGACCCCATGCAGACAGCAATGTGCACAATGCATACTAAAAGCCATTTTATATAAATAATGCAACCACTGATCTTTACATGTTCTTCTCTCCAGGAACAAGGGGAATGAAAGGGCTGTCGTCAGGTGCAAAATTATGGATAACCACAAAGCAACCATAAATTGTTTGATTAAAATATTTAATTTCCAACCTGACATAACGAGGGATGAATAATGAATTGAGGCCCATAGAGGACCTGTTAGGAGTCCCAATTTAAACTCCTGACTCCCTCATAATGTGACAGGGACCCTGCACACAGCTTTTAAATTAGGCTGAACCAAAATGGCTGAAAGTCAAGAGAGGTCTCCACAAAGTTCTCTCCTTTTAATGGGACGTCTTCACTGCTGATATGCTCTGCAGTTGACACTTCTGGATTAATTTTTTAAGAAGGTGGTTCTCAGTGCCCACTCAGAGTCTTGCTTGCATATTACTTCAGCATTTTATGAAGCAAATCACTTGGGTGACTGATCTGAGAGAGAAAAAAAATTCAATACACAAAATTTTTGCAACTGAATCCCACTGGCACTTGATAGTCAGTGAGCACAAAAACAAAATCCACCAATATGGATACATGCAATAAATCTTTCTGCAAATGCAATCATGCTGCTGAAAGGTATGCCTTATAATGGAAAGAAGATGCTCAGAAACTATTCATAATTTTTAGAAAACAATTAAACAATGTAACATTTACAACATTTGCTGGGTGGTTTTAACCACCTGACAGCACTCATTCATATTACCCTCCTCTGACATTTTCGTCATATTTGCAGTCTAGTGTTGCGTGATCTATGTCGTATACTCTCACTTACTGAAGTGGAAAAGTAAAGATCTCAGCCTACTCAGCATACCGCCGTTACACAACACTTTCAGACACTTTAATGCTTCTCTTCTAATATTTTTGTCATACAGTGTCATATTTTGGGGACAAAAGGTAAAAAGTAATTTAGGGACGTATGGAAAGAGAGAGAGAGATGCTAAACAAGAGTCAATGGATTTGAAGCATTACTCTTAAAGTTAGATATGATGCATGAGTGTTGGGGTGTGTCTAGGAATTCAGTGCCCAATCCCCTCCAAAAGCAGTGGGCCTTCCAATCACCACCATCTCTCAGCCCACCACTGACAGTGCTACATGTTTGCAGGGATATTATTCAGAGATAAGCTAATATAATTTCTAAATGTGACGGTGTGGAGATGTTAAGGAAGGTGCTAAAGCTCTCCATTTCTTACTGATTTTTTTAATGGCCTGGTTTCCGTGTCTAATGGTTTTCTGGGTCTTATAGAGCAAATACTGATTTTCAGAGCATGCATTTTAAATCCGTTATTGTACTGCTTTCGAGAGAGCAGCAACACTGACCTCAGTCTGGTTCCCGAGGCAAAGCAAACTGCTTCAATTTAAAGCAATTCTGTCCAATTAGTATTCAGTATCTGTAGTTTTATTTATACAAGCATATTCACAAGAAAATTGGTGATGCACTCCAAAATTATTCGCATCATAGGTAATGTGAGAGAGGGAAACTGCATGAAAATGTGATAACACAGAGTTCGAAAACCAGGTTTTATGATTGTAAAAGGAAAAAAATGTATTTTCAAATACATTGGCTGGGCATCAGAAGTTGGTGTGTGATGTCAAGTCTGGAAATGGATGAGGGACACTAGTTTTGAAATTGATGTTATACTAAACAAATGCAATGGTATATGGAAAAGGCAGAAATCCATACTCAACCTATACATGCTACACCATTATTATCCTATACTTACACTATACTATAGTTTTACAATACTCCTGGGAACCAAAAATTATTTTAGAATCAAAACTACAAAACTGCAAAAACAAAATTTCCATTCCCCATTTTTGTGCATAAAATTTACCCCACTGTCTGCACATCCTCATTTATATTGCCTTCTCCTCCCCTCTTTATTAAAATCATTTGAGAGATTGTGAATCATTTTGGAGAGAGCAGTAAAGCAAGCATACATCTAAGTTTACTTAAACATTAGTATTAATGTAAAATTTTATCCTTTACGAAGGAGAGAAAATCTTGAATGCAGTATATTGAGTTCATACTTTGACAGTAATTCTGATGAGTCTGTCACAGCAACAGTTCGGTATTAACCCCTCTGCTTTATAACTCAGTATTTGTGTCACAGAGACTCTGGAAAATTATTCCAGTGAAGCAAGATATTTGGATATTCAACTGCGGAATTATTTAGGGATTAAATTTAGGAATTTACGGATGCCGGCGTCCATATCTGCACAAAGGGGTTAAGCATTTCTGAGAACCGGCGTGATTTAGTTAAGTGAGCAATGATGAAAAATTGTTTGATTGTTGATGACCGTTGATACGAAAGCCTCATAAAATCTCAAGCAGGTCAGGAAGTCTGACAGAGGCTGTATTCATGTTATTACTTTTCCCCTCCATCATCCTGCTCTAGCATAGCGTACTGTGCAGCTCTATTAATTTAATCATTAAGGTAATACACTGCCCAGTAAGGATGTCAACTAATCAGTGCAGCTGATATCAGCAGACAAGTTTATACATATTGAAAAAAGACTATCAAAATAAATATAGGCGTCGAGTCAGTATGTGTGTTTGAGTGCAACCGTGAGTGTCAGTGTGTGCATCTATGCACTTATGCATGTCTGACTGTGCACATTTTTGTGTTATAGTGTATGTCTATACACTAACTTTTCTTTTTGCATGCACTTAACATCCAGATATTAATGCACATCTAAACAATGATAGCAGCTCCAGCGATAAAACAGTGTTGTGCAGCTTTAAATCTCTGAGCCCAATTCAGGGCAGCATCAAATTAGAGACACAGAAGCTCATTATTGGCCTTTTTTTTTTTTTTTTTTTTTTTTAGTTAAAACTGCTGCATCAGTGAAGCAGCCAAATGAAAACTTGATTTTGGGAAAATAAGTCACTTTGGGTGAACTCAGCAGCCGCATCCTGCCCCTATTATAACAGTGCATTAGCGGCAGTGCTGACCAGCAATTTCCTCATGTCTGATTCACTTTTCCGCGAGAGACACAGCAGCCACAGATGCAATTATTGCACATAAAACAAGCCTCTGGCAAATTATGTTGTCGAGGCCACCAGTGAAATTTTATGTAATAATTTGTATCACAAAAATATGTTTATAGTTTGAGTAAGATGCTTACTGTATTACTTCGCAAGTCAACTGCCAAGAGCAACCACCTTCTCAAGGCTTGACATTGACAATTTTTTTCACTTGCTCGCTCGGGCAATTAGGGGTCAAGATTCACTTGCCCCCCCATCATATATCACTTGGCCTCTGTACTTTCACTTTTACTGAAGAAATGCTATTAACTGACCACAATGCTGCATTTCAATTACTTCTTATTTGTAAAAAAAAAAAAAAGATCTCATTACAAAGCACAAAAAATAATGAATATAAATAAAGCCTTAAAGTTTTAAACAAAAAATGTTCTCATGACTAGTTCAAAAGTAAACGAAAATGTCAGATAAAATAACTCAAACGTATATGACTGATGGAAATTACTGGACTAAATATCATAAAACCAAATGCTGAAATGCAGTGTTATAGGAGAAGAGATCTCTGTTTGGAGATGCATCCTCTGCTTCATCATTTGGTTGGGAGTTCCTTCTAAGAGAAATTAGCCTCGTAAGAGTCAATCATATGGATAAGAACGTAAATGTTCATCATTATTAATGTTTAACCATCTAAATAAAACCCAGAAAAATGTTTTTTGAACTTTAACGCATCTGAACCAGAAGGAAGAGAGGCGAAAAAGAAAAAAACCCTAGAAGTAGCATTAACAGAGTTAGGAGCCCTCTCTCAATTCTAACAATTCAGAGTAAAAGCTTAGTGAGAGTAAAAAACAAGAAAACCTGTGACTTAAAAAGAAAAAAAAGCACTCTCTGAAAACCATGTGACTCGTGAACGCAAACAAGGTATAAATCACTCCTGAAGAATATAATATTTGGCAAGAAATGTGTTTCCAGTTTTTTATATTTAAGTTTCGGTTTACCATCTTTGCCCAGGTGGGCAGAAATAGGGGACTTAACACTTAATAATAATGGCACATGCATCTCTGAGGTATCCATACATTCTGGTATATGGGCGTGTTTTACCATTACCACGATTGTTGTTTTCATTAATTCAACAAATGACACTGAATTTTTTACTTGCCCAATTAGGCAAGGTTGATAAATGTCTGACTTGCCCGAAAGGTAATATGACTTTCCCATGGCAATTTGATAACCATTAATGTCAAGCCCAGCTTAGGGTCAGCCTTTCTGACAGATGAGTAAAGGCAGACACAACATTTTACATTTATGCACCATTACCAGTGTACTGAAATAGGGGAACAGCAGATGCTATTTGTTTCCTTCACAAACTTGATGGCATAGTTGATTATAACTCGGGATTAACTTATCTATTGAATTCAGTATTAATTTGCCATGACGTAAATCTAAACTCAGAGTCAAAAAATAAATCACATGACATACTGTTAAATTAGGTAAAATAATCCCTGAACCAACCATTCTGCTTGTCTAGAACTCATTACCCACAGTCAGAGTCCTGTAAATGAAGTTCACACAGTATTTTGCGCTATCAGTACCCATCTGGTATGCTGGCTATGTAATAAATGGAGTCAATATCTGCTGCGGCTTTTTAAGCCTCCAAAGGCTCCTTAGCTTATAATGCTGAATATAAATCGTCTTAAAGCAAGTAAATGTTAAGAATGCATCTATGTCAAATATGTAATGAAGCATCTTAATATGCCTAAGCATTTCACCACAAATACACTCTTTTAACCTTGGGGATTTACATTTAACACAGTGCATTTCCAAGAAAATATGAAAGCACTCGAGCGTTCACTGCGTGTTCATGTACATTATACATGGAATGGATGAGCGACCACTTACTGGCACACAGGTGCACTACATCCATGTTTGAGTGGATAATTTGTGCAACTAATTTGCTGTGGGTCATGGTTCTCGCTAACCCACTACATCAGCGATCATCACATCACAGACTTCGAGATCAGAGAACTGCAGGCATTCCACCCTCCTTTTACCTGGGAGTCAGCAGTAAAGATTGTCTGGCTAATCAGAGGCACTAATTGTTGAGTTTATTGGCAGGTTGAAAAGAAAATTAGGGCTGGATTTGGATTTAAAGTCCAGGTTTGATGATACCCGCACTATATCTTAGATACCGAGATATCCAACCAGCAATAGGAGATAACACAGGAATACCTGATGCACAGTCATTGCTTATGCATGTCAGCAAGGTGCTTCATAGCTGCCTAGACATTCAGGTGATTGTCGGAAGACTTAATATATAAATTTAATACTCTTGCTAACCCAAAGACCATGTTGCACCACGTCTGAAGAAACTGCATTCGATGCATCAAAGAAAACCACTGGAATAAATTTGAAAGGCCCACATACCTCTCAACTGAACATAAACTGGGAAAATAAAATGTGGAGAACTGTAATTATCCAGACCAGGACTCAAATGTGGAGGCAGAGCAAAGAGAGATAAAACCTTACCCAAAACATTCTATGAAGCTAATATTTCCCTCATTCTTTTTTTTTTAAATAACTTGGCATCTCCAATCCCACCCGAATCTGGAATGCCCAATCTGAGAACTATGTACAAGCCTTGCTCGTATGCAACCCCCTGTTGCCAGCTCAGGAGAGAGAGACAGTTCGCGGCTCTCCTTCAAAGCATGCGCCTGTCAGCCCCTGCATCTTTACACTCATTGGTCGAAACTATCGCAAGTTCGGAATGAGGGTGGAGGATACCCGAACAAGCTTAGAATTTCACTGATGGGCGCCCAGCTGGCCAACAGGAGGCGCTTGAGCAAGAACAAGGCAATCATTTTTAATTTCCCTTCCCAGCAGTCCCTTCCCAATTTGCATCCCTACAGCGCTTTAGCCAATCGTGTGCTGTTCTTAAAAAGCTGCCGACCACTGCTGGTTGGTACGACTGGGGATCGAACCCGCGCCGTAGTAGTCACTACTGCTCCGCAAATGTGGCGCTTTAACCGAGTGAGCTGACCCGGCAGCCCCTATTTCCCTCATTCTGAAGAAAGGCAAAGAAAAAACAGACACAGCCAGCTACAGGCCCATTGCACTTCAAAATTTTGACAGGAAAATAATTACCAAAATGCTAATTGGCCGGTTGAATAAACATTTGTCAACTTCATCCATCCCGATCAGACCGGGTTCATCCCTGGCAGATATTCTTTTTCTAATGTTTGACGTCTTCTTAATATTATGTATTCCAATCACACAGAAGCCAGTGGAGCAGCAATTTTATCTCTTGATGCTCATAAAGATTTCGATCAGGTTGAGTGGCCGTATATGCTGGAATCACTGCAAAGATTCGGGTTCGGTGACTTGTTCATATCCTGGGTAAAACTGATGTACTGTACCCTGATGTGTTCCGTCTTAGCCAATGGTGATAGGTCGATCCCATTTCCATTACATCGCGCGGTTCAGCAGGGTTTCCCTCTCTCACCAGCCCTTTTTGCTGTCGCGCTGGAACCCCTCACCGTAAAAATAAGAGCTCATCCGGAAATTGTGGGTCTGGAGATGTGGGGTACGGAAATGCTCATTAGTTTGTATGCAGATGATGTCATATTAGGCTTAAAAAATTCAGAAAAATCAGTTCCCCTCTTATTAGACTTGGTTACCTCTTTTGGCAGATTGTCTGGATACACAATTAATTGGTCAAAAAGTGAATTCATGCCCCTTTCCAGCACTTATACACCAGGTTTTTTGGAAGGTATGCCTTTCAGGATAGTTAAAGATCACTTTACTTATCTTGGCCTGACAATACCCAAAAAACCCAAACTTATTTTCAAATTAAATTTCCTTGAGTTTGTTTCCACGCTTAAATGAAATATAGAAGTCTGGAAAATTCTGCCTCTGTCTATGATTGGCCACATTAATTAGATTAAAATGGTCTCTCTTCCCAGGTTTCTCTATCTCTATCAGAATCTCCCTATCTTCCTCACATCAGCTTTTTTTAAAAAAAAGTTGATTCCATAATTTTGTCTTATATTTGGAATTATAAGAATTACAGAATCTCAAAAGCCCACTTACAAAATCCCAAGACAGAGGGAGGGCTGGGTCTTCCCATATTTAGACATTACTACTGGGCTGCTAATGTCAGGGCTCTGATGTTCTGGCAGCAGGGGGCTGCGGACAGATTGGCACCTGGCCCCCCTCATGGCTGAATATGGAGGCCAATTCTGTAGTTAAATCCTCTCTGCCAGCATTGTTGTTCTCCAAGATAGAGAAGCCTGGGATCTTAAGGAGTCAAAGTTTTGTTATTAAAAACTCTGTTAGAGTCCTAAACCAGGTGAGAGGAGCTTTGAATCTGCCAGCGACCTCTGTGCATACACCAATCTGTTTCAACCATTCCTTTATACCCCCGAGGTCAGACAGGACTTTTCAAGCCTGGAGAGAGAAGGGTCTCATCTCTGTTGAGCATTTGTATGTGGATGGACATTTTGCATCCTGAGATGAACTAAGAGTGAAATTTGAGTTGCCCCATTCACATCATTTTTGGTACTTGCAAATTAGAGACTATGTTCAATCCAACATCCTTAATTCCACACTCTCCCTAAGGAGCATGTGTTTTCTGATATTTTGAGGAACCCTCCTGACTCCAGGCATCTCATTTCCGCTTTTGTACGTCTGTTTGATGGTTGCAATGTGGTAACTACGGATAAAATAAAGGAAGCTTGGGAGGGGGAGCTGGGTATCGAATTGTCTGAAGCCATGTGGGACAAGGGTCTGACTATGATAGGATCCTGTTTGGTTAACAGCAGACATCAGCTGATTCAGTTTAAGGTTGTTTATCGCCTTCACTATTCTAAACTCAGGCTGCACAAGATTGCTCCGTCTGTCTTACCATGGTATGACAGATGTCGAGTGTCAGAGGGCACACTGTCTCATTCTTTTTGGTTCTGCCCTTTATTAACTGAATTCTGAGGCAAAATATTTGACTGGTTCTCGAAGGCTTACATGAGAACTTTCCGACCGGAGGATGAGCTCGCCATTTTTGGCTGCTCGCAGGCTACAGCAGGCCTACCTGCAGCAATGCGACAGTCTCAGATGCTAGGAATGACTGTTGCTAAAAAACTCATCCTGATGGAATGGAAGTCGACCTCTCCCCGCTCCTTTCAGAAATGGCTGGCCGATATGACCTCAGTCATACAGATGGAGAGACTCAGGTTTATAAGGACTAACTCAGTTGGAAAGTTCTCAGCTATTTGGGACCCATTTCTTGCCTACCTGGACGTGATCAGGGCGGGATGAGAGCTTTACCCAACCACAATCTCAGGGACTCAGTTGAGTTGCGGTGCACAATCTTTGTGAGCACTCTGTACATGTATAGCTGGTAATCTTGTAATTTATGTATTTACTGATTTACATTCTTGAATTTTCTATATTCATTTTTTTTAAAATATGTATATAATTTCTTTTTCTTTTAACATGTCTGAGCTTGGTTGTTGTTGTTGTTGTTGTTGTTGTTTCTGTCTGTATTTTTGAAAATTGCAGAAATAAAATAAAATAAATAAATAAATAAATAAATAAATGTGGAGGCAGAGTACAGTCCAAAAGTAGGGTTTATTGATAGTAAAGTGGTAGACTGAGAGATGGGGCTGAGAGGAAAATGGCACAGTTCAGCTCAGATGTAACAGGGGAGGCTGTGTGGGCGTAGCCTGTGCCCAGGCTGTGGCTTTCTGGGACAACTGCCAGATGGAGTGCACACTATGCTAGAGTCAAACTGTTAGATGGCTGGATGGAGAAGTTTTGCAAGAATGCAGTCCCAATCCTGATGACTGTAGACATTTTGGGAGCTAGCTCCTAATAAACTGGGCAGACGAAGAAACTGGTAGTAGATTAACCTGTTTAATCCCACTGGTCACATTTGTGGCCATTTTTTTTTTTTATTCTAGAAACTCTAAAAGTGTTGTTGTTGGCTTTGGGGAAAAAAATGCAACTTTGAACCTTACCATCGTTAAGTCAAAGAATACATACAGTTTATGTGTTAGGGAGGTCCAAGGAGTAAAATAGGAGTAAAATTTTGGGATTAAACGGGTTAAGAAGAATGCAGTCCCAGTCCTGGAGAGGATGAGAAAGGCTTGAAAGCTTATTCCTATAAATGAATTAGGAAGAGAACTTCCATTAATTACTATCGTTACCGGTTACGATTTTATTTCAGAAGACGAAACGCTTTACCAGCAAATACTGACTGGTACTAAAATGCATATAGCAAGTGACAAGCCAGCAACTTGCAAACTCAAAATAAGGGGTATAGATACATCAACACACGAGGAGGAGAAACCATGAATAGGACACAGCTGGTGAAAGCAAAGCACGCAGGACGCAATCTAATCAAAAGATACAATACTTTTAATAGACACGCAAGCTGCTGGATGGGAGGAAACACAAAAGGCATTCACACAAGGGTTGTGATGTATGACATCTTCAAAGAACAACACCTAAGCCACACACTCTAACCGCTGGCAAGAGATTATTTTTTAAACGGATGATTTTGAAATTCAGGATAGGTCTTTGACCGCTCCAAAAATTAGCTTCTCAATCTTATTGGGAAAAAAGGCACTGACACCTCTTTGGATTAGGGGTAATGTCACAGCCAGAGATTGGGCCACTGCCCAGACAGTGTTAATAAATCAAGCTGCAGAATGGCACGATTTTTTCAGGATTGTAACCCTTTGAGTCACCCTGAGTCTGACGCAGTTTGCCTGCCCATGGGATCACCGTCCCTGTGATATCTGCACAATAAACAAGGACCTGTCTGAGGCTGACGGATTCATGGCTCACGGTATGAGTAGCATGGCATAAGGGATCAGATACTTCTGACTCATGGGCTTTATGGTAAGCCTGATGTGTAGTGAGATAAATCAGCCAGTGCCCCTTTCATGAAAAAGAAAGCAATGTTTTTGCATTGCATATTCTTGTTGGTGCATTATTTTATTAGTTCTCTGAGCACCATGATGTCCTTTCATTAGAACACAAGGAAGCAGGGCATTTCGGCTCATATAAACACTAGAACACAGGGCATTTCTGCTCATTTGAACACAAGAAAGCAGGTCATTGCAGCACAATAGACCACTAGGAAGCAGAGCACTGCACATTAGAACACTTGAAAGCAGTGCATTTAAGTACACTGGAACTCTAGGAAGCAGGGTAAAGGTGACCTGTCTGGGGCTGACAGATTCATGGCTCATGGTATGAGCTGCTTGGCATAAAGGATCAGATACTTTCAACTCATAGGCCATATGGTAAGCTTGGTGTGTAGTGAGTTTAATCTGCCAGTGGATGCATTCTGAATAACAGGCCAATCAGCTGAAGCCCTGTATTGTTGGCTCCTCTCTCAAAGCAAGTGAGCATCACAATCAGGTGTCCAACTGGAGCTGGAAGTGACGATTTTTGAAAATTTGAATCACTTGTCAGGGATAACTTTGATGGTTACAAAGAGAGCTGTGCGTGATTCATAATAAACAAGACGACATCACCAATATCCCCCACCACCATGGAATCCCACTTTCAAACCCAATCAATAGCATGACTAGTAACATACACACACAAACTTTCATTCATCTGGATAAAGTAGTTTCTGAGAAAACTGGACCCGAATTATCTTGACTGATATTCGAGTTCCATTGCAATATGCCATGCTCCACTTCATGTTGTGGCCTTGGATTAAAAAAGGCAATAGAATTCAATGATGAATAGAAACAACAAAAATGAAAAGATGAAATACAAAGAGATAAAAATAGAAAATTGATAAGAGGTGGCATAAAAATGCATAAGCTTGAGGACCTTTTCAGCACTATTCACAGCTTTGAAGAGATGTTTACAGGGGATTTTGAGAGGTATTATCTATAATCTTCGGCTTCTAGGTATTGGGCAAACAGTTAACTCAGGACACAATAAAAGATAATGGAATATGGAGTATAGAGACTCAATGCTGCAAAACAGATTCAACTTCATTTCACCCTTGATATAATAGAATACATAAATAATAAAATAAAAAAGAAAGCAAGAGCAGATCCATTTCTACAATATATCTGTGCATGATTAAAAACATAGACACAATAAAAAAGAATGGAATGAGATATATGTGCCTTCTGGGTCCAAAACATTCCTCAAAAGCCTATCAGTGCTCTATGCCTGGCATGAAAAGGTAGATACTTTATCTGTTGCCATTCTGTATGTTAATCTCCTTTAGATTGCGGGAATAACAATGAAAACGCTGTGCTCAATGGAAATGTTCTTTTACAAAGGAAAAATAATAATAATGCTGAGAAACACAGCAACAGGATTGGGCTCTTCTAATACAACCGTCAACTTCTATAACTACCACTCCCACTACTGCGACAACCACCACTTCTAGTCCAGTCATTGTTACTGCTACTACAACTATAACGCCAACTTCTGATACTGCAATTGCTACCACTTTTGCTATCATTACCACTACCAACACTAAAAAGGAAAATCATCCAAAGTCTTTCTTTTTTAAACCAAATTTTTATATGCATTTTATTTGACTTCTGCATACATTCTGCTTGTCTTAATTCAAGCTCTGGAATTTTCACTGATGCATGGTACACTAAAATGTGGAAATAGTCCTCAGTATGATATAGGGATGGCATTATAAGTGTGACAAGGATGTTGCAGTAAAGGTTTCGACAGCAAAACAAACAGATGAAGAATATGTATGAATAGGGTCATACAGAAAAAAAATGTAAAATATAACTTTCCTGTAGCCAGACAAGAACACATTTAACCATTAGGCCTAAGAAAAATACTAGTTGAAGAATTTCGCCCCTAGAATGAGTTGACCCTTTCACAGACTGAGGAAGGAGAAAAGACCATAATCTGTGTAAATGATCATGCTCATAACAAATGAGAACCATAATTCATCTGAGAGAGACACAAATTTTTTTTTATTTTGGTTTTGTTGGCAGAGTCAATCACCAGATCTGAATCCTACTGAAGTTGCATTTTACATGCTAAAAAGGAGACTTATGTGCAGGAATAGTGGGAGACCCAAAGCACAGAGTAGTAGGCAAAACGACTGGTTTATTATTCATTGTACAAAGTTTGCAAAAGACACGCAAGCACACAAACAATGACAATGGGAAATACAAAATAGACAAAGGCTTACACACTCCAGAAAGAGAGACTATAGCAAAGCCCAAATAGGTAGTAAAACTCACTGAGATGCAAATACATGATCTCTGAATTAAATTTAAATTTAGATGGGAAATTTAGATGCGCGAAAGCGCAGGCTCTCAATTAGAGAATTTAGTCTCCCTAAAAGGGGCGAACCAAACCAGCACAGAGTAAGGGAAGTGAATGGTCTGACCAACAAAAGAAAAATGAACAAGACAGGAACTAAATACTAAAGTGAGGTGAAAACTAAACCAATGAGAGAAACAAACAAATAACTGAATAATAGGTGTGCGTGGCGGGAAACTATGTTGGCAGGCGGGGCTGACGAGCTTCAGCTGGCGCTCGTCACAGAGACTGAAAGGGAAAAGTCTGTGAAACAAACAGGAACTGAAGATGGCTGCCATACAAGCCTGGCAGAGCATCATCAGGGAACATACCCAGTATTTGTTCATATTTGTGTGTCAGACTTCAAGCAGTCATCACATGCAAAGGATATGAGATCAAGTGCTAAAAATGATGACTCTAAATTTATGTTATGCTAAACTGTCCAATATTTCTTGATGTACCCAAATACTGGGCGTAAAGGGGGGTTGGAATTTTGTACAAAAGGTGCGATCAATCTTAAATGGTTCATCAATTAAAGCTGACAGCCTGCAATTCAACCCCATCATCAAGGTATCCTTTCAGAACCAAAGTGCTAATGTTCTGAACCGCCATAAAAAATGTGTTCAATGAATTATGGTGCTCTCTGTACTTCATTCATCACAATGAAATTGTCTGTTTAGCAACAGGATTAGAAAACCTTGTGCTTGCATAATAAACTGCATGTGTTGTTATTCAATATACTATACCAGGGCTATTCAACAAGGGCCGGTGTGGGTGCAGGCTTTCATTCCTACCAAGCACTTACACACCTGATTCTACTAATCAATCTCTTTAGCCAAGACTCTTGGGGTTGATTAGTGGTGTCAGCTGTGTAAGTGCTGTGTTGAAATGAAAGCCTGCACCCACACCGGCCCTTGCAGGATAATGTTGAATAGCCCTGTACTATACTTTATATTGACGGAAGCAAAGACCAAAGTATCACCTACTGTATATTTGTACTCCAACACCATCATCTAATATGCTACTCTTCTCCAGATAAATGGTGCGCATGTATCCAGCAATGAATATGACATAAAAGAGAACTGAACTCGCTGTATTCGTTGACCTTCTATCTTTGCTCCAAGGTCAAGTTTGGATGCTTGCATGTCCACTGTATGCACTTTGGTTGGTGAGTTGGAGTCAGAATGGACAGTGTGAACGGTCTGATGCTTCAAAGCCCCATAAGCAGCGGAGAAGACGCGACAGGGTGCAGAGTACTGTGTACAGTGACACATTGCTCCCATAACCTTTATGAAAATTTTCCATAACTTGTGCTACAGTGGCCCCTCTGTCAGCTCTGGCTTGATGGGATGGGCTCTCTTGCCCATGTGCGGAGATAAATCTTGAACACCCAAGCATCCCACAAGCCATGCTGCTTCAGACTAATGCTTCAGACATGCTCTGTCCTAGTCATCCAGCCCTGACAACGTAAACACGTAAACTACAAGAACATACTGTCTGAGGTCCTTCAGTGGACCTTGACGCATGGAATCAAATACGTTGTAATTGTTATGCAATAACTGGGACAGAAGGAAAGTTTTTTTTCTTCTCTTTTTTTAACCACAGAGAATCAAAGGAAAGCAAATACCAAAGCGCCTGTAAAAGTATTTTTTTAGACTAAATGTACTACCCTTCAATAAAACCCACACAATAACGCAATCCATCAATACGAGAAGCAGAGAGAGACCCTGAATGAGCAGCATAATATGAGACACAAGGCACAGCTGCGACTGTCATTTCCTGAGCTTCAGGGGAGACTGGGTCGCTCAAACTTCCCTGTATTCCTCTCTCCTGCAGAACAACAGCATCTCAGGATGAAGCATAATTACAGCACCGACGGTGGCAGCAGGGGAAAGACAATTTTCCTGCCTGCACCCTTCTTCCTGCTCACACCTGAGTCTTTAGACAGAATATGACAGCAGAACTAACTCTCATGTAGTCCTAACAGCCCTGTCACACCAGCTAATCAGAGGTGCTGATTACATTTCAACATCAAGACATATTTACAACCATCTAAACATTCAGATTAAGTATACTGAAACAAAAGATTGACATAGGTGTCTAAAATACCTGTAAATGCAGTATGCTCAGGTACAATAGATCAATTGCTATGCCTGCAAAAACAAAGTCTAGTATGAAGGAGAGTACTGAAGAACATGACCAAAAGTATGTATTTTTGGCTATTATGTATTTAAAGCTACTGACTTGTGGCTTTAAACATGTACATAATTAATCTGACTTTTGAGACAAAATTGAACAAGGAAATATGAGTATGTATATGCTGCTTTAATTAGACAAGATGTCAAATGCCAGGATGCCAGGAGCACAACACACATACAAATGCTCCAAAACGCACGTGTGCACACGCATGCACGCCAAACGTATGCATGCACACACACACACCTTTCAGGGAACACAGTCCCTCACTCCATTGTTCGAAATACCACTGCTCTTCCGGAGCCATTTACGCTACATTTGCTCTTAAAAGAAATTGGCACTCTTGCAGAATTTTCAAACTGTAATAGGTGTTTTTTTTTTTTTTTGCAAAGAACACAGCCACAGTGAAGCAGTTTTCAGTGATTTCAGTATACAGTAGAAAAATACAAAAAGAGGCAGAATGTGATTGATGAATCACTTCTGGATGAAGAAAAAAAATCAGATCGACAAAGATCAAAACACTATTTTATTTCCTTTTTCAACACTCTACAATACATTAGTTGGATTATTTTTTGGTGTATGTGGATTCGCACTTTTCTACAGATCAGATCTTCTTCTGCTATATGGCTATTTAGGAGATCAGTAGCTGATTTTCTCTGACAATTTGTTGGCATAAATGTGGTAGACATGCAGAAAAATGGTTATATTTCAACATCTGATCCCAAACAGCCAAATCCTAAACAAACCATCCGGTTTTTACCTCATGCATGGTTAAGTGCTTCTCTACCTGCCGAGAAATATTCTGTGTTTCTCACTGTATCTGTGTATGTTTATGTTCTTATCCTTTCAAATACCAAATGGACAACCGGAACACAGTAACATGGACACAAATGTATATACACACGCACGCATACATTCACACACACACACGCACGCACGCACGCACTCACGCACGCACGCACACACACAGAGATTTCAATCCATTACTTATTTATGCAATGTGTGCATACACATTCCTTGGGGATGGTTGCAATGTTGTCCCAGGGGTGTGCATGAGTATTTATGCATGTGTGCATCAGTGCAAATGTGTGCAAGTGTCCATGCGTGCGCATCTGTGGCTTCTGCATGTCTGCTTTGACACCACTGCCCTCACCTGCCCCAGTATCTCTTAAGATAACCTGTCGGCAATATCATGACTCGCAACTGCTGAGTAGAAAATAAAACAACAAAAAATAAAAATGATTTTACCCTGGAAAACAGGCAGTGAACAGTGAGGATTTCCAAAGCATTTCAGGCTTCACTGAGTGTTTTGTTATGCCATTGAACAAACTGCTTGTGATTACCCTCTCTAAGCACTGATGTTCAAAGTAAGACAATGCCATGCACTCTGTTATGTGGGACCCTCAGTGTTTTGATTCTGATTCAGGAGAATATGTGAGGCGTACAATGATAAGAACAGATTTTAAAAATTACAACAAAAAACAACAAAATTAGGCATGTTTATTCTGAAGTCATGACCAGAGTCCATTAGCACAACAAAGAAAAACATACTTCACCATTTCCTTAATTCATTGTCCGCTTCAGTTCACACTGAGGTAACACAAAACATTGCATGTAATAATAAAAATAACAACAATTCCCAGTGCTATTTGCGGATGATAGCCTGCAGAAAAGAGAGCTGCGATTTGTGGGTGGGCGGCAGGACGCTTATGTATGTCACGAGTCACCCGCAGGAAACTGCACAAGCTAATCGGGCATGTTCTTCACTCATGTGGAGCCTCGATACACTCGAATGGTTTGAGCTCCCTGCTACTGTGGATGATTTTTACAAGGCCGAGCTCTTCGCCCTGCAGGCAGTGATACACCGTTTGAGCTCAGGCCACACCCTGAATCAGGTACCAGAGACAGCATGTGTCTAGCAAGTCTCCCTGTTCATATACATCTTTCCTTCTTTCCTTCTGTCTTTTCTCTCTTTACTTCCTACCTACGTACTTCACTTCCTTCCTCCTACCACTCCTTCCCCCATTCCTTCTATTCTTCCTTTCTCTTCTGCTGTAGAATAATCATACTTTTTATGAGTTTTTAACGACATTTTCCACAGACATACGGTGGCCGACAGGGGCAAATTCACTGCAAAGGCCCAAAACATCTCCATGTGGAGAAAGGGCCGCAAAAACAGAAATGATGCAAAGCCAAAAAGACGCAAACCTTAAAAGCAAATGCAAGAGAGTACTCCTCTGTCCCGCCTCTGTCCCTCCTGCCGGGGCAAGTGGCAAAGAGAGAGGAGAGAAGGCGTGAGTGGGTTTAACACAGCCGAGTCAAATCTTTCCCCATCAAATGAGCTCCTCTCCTCACCTTCAAGATGTTGGAATAAAGAAGCCTCTGTCCTATATCTGCATGATGCGTTAAAGGACCAGTGTGTAATATTTGGCATGGTTTATTGGCAAAATCTGAATGTACTACCCATTAATATGTTTATATAAGTGTATAATCACTATAAAATAAAATTTGTTTGGTTTTCGTAGCCTTATAATTATGCATTTATTTACACATATAGCAAGGGCGTTGCTTTAGAGACGTCGCCATCTTGCACCGCCATGTTGGTACAGCAGCCCGACCGGACAATCCAGCCAGCTAGAGAACGCGTTTCACGTGTATGAATCCCAGTCATGGAAGACGCCGTTTCCGCAAAAGTGTTTTGGGCCTCGGAGGCCACCGTCTTTTTGCTGATGGGAGGGGTGAGCGTGACTGAGTGAGTGAGTGCTGCAGTCTAGAATCTGAGCGCTGGATGTCACTGTTTCCTCCCCACTTTACACACTGGTCCTTTAATGTTGCATTTTACTTTGCTGCTTCAGGCATGTTTTCTGCTCTGCTTACGTCTATATTAAGCATTACGAATATGAGTTAGCTGGCTAGCTAGGGCATTCTCGAATTATCACCATTAGCGAACTTGAATGGAATTTCAAAACGAAACTACGTCAGATCATTCAAACTTATGAAGTTGGAATGAAATACGACGGTTGCTCATTTATTTCTTCTGCCTGCATCATTGGGAAGAGAAACGATGGATAGCGTGTTCCTATTATTACACCCTGTTGCTGCTTAAAATTTTGGGATTAACATGCATGGACAACAATGCAAGATACGTTACACATTTATTTTCAATATGTGATCTTAACTCAGTACGAGATCATAGCAATCAGGCTGTATTCCTTTCCCCCACTAAAAACGATAAAACCTAAGTGACAATAATAGTATTAAGCCGCTTGCACACTGGACGCGAAACAAATTTTTTGCACCACTGATTACATTCAAAGTCAATGCAAAGACGCGAATACATGCGTGTATTCGCGTCTTTGCATTGACTTTGAATGTAATCAGTCGTGCGAAAATTTTTTCGCATCCGGTGTGAAAGCAGCTGAAGGACACATACCCACATAGCCTACACATGCACTCATGCGCCCATATGCACACCTCTCTCTCTCTCTCTCTCTCTCTCTCTCTCTCTCTCTCGTACGTTGCAGACAGAGGTATTTGCGGTCAAAGTCACTGCCGCAAAAAGCGGCTATGGCGCTCAAAGTAATTTAATATCAATACTCACTTATAACTGTTTTATAACAGAAGTTCAAAACTTTGACATAACATAGAAAACACATATTTAGAAAAAGTCATGGACGGATGGACTCATATCTTTTACTGACATGAAATACCATGCATTACTAACATCAGTGCCGCGGTTCAAGAGTTAAGGACAGAGCTGTGCAGCCAGGTGGTCTCTCCTCTCCCGTGCGCGCTGCTGCTCTCCCTGCTGCTACGGCACATGCAGTTCGGCCTCTCCCTGTCTCAAGTCCTGTAATGTCTCCTGCGTGAGGTCAAAGTGACATCCATGGCGTACAGCTATGTTGTGTAGCACGCAACATGCCACAGAGAATGCACTGACACTCTGAAGTCTGTCAGGTCGAGTTTCCATTACGCGTGCCAACCGCCTTTGATCTGACATCAGGACAATTGATAGTGATACTATAATTTTTGTGCTGATTCAGATAGTTACATTAAATAGTGGTTGCTGTAATTATTTATTGCATTGAAATGTGCCTGACATTCTGGAAACCTGCCTGTGAGGTTTCAGTGACGTGTGCGCGCTGTGTGCCGGTCAGCCAAACTACCACTGCACAGAAAGTAAACCAGGTTGGAGCTGGCAAGCTTTCTACACAGTTTCAGCGGAGACTTTTGCTACGAAATTGTCACTGCGTCTTGATGAATATGTGACACCTCCCCCTACTACGCTGCCACACCCATCTCGGCGCACATCCGTCTACCAAATTGCCAAAGTGGCTGCGCACGGTGTTGCAATGCACGAAATTACCACTGCGCGGGCTGCACCGGACGAAATTACCACTGCGTGGGCTGCGTCACGCTACGCCACGCTGCGCCACCCTGATCTGCGCCAAGAAATTAGAGCCCCACGTCTCAAGAGGGGGATCTGCCTCTCTAAAGGCCCATTCAGACCCAGGCGAAGTGAAAAAGCAGCACGGATTTGCAGAATATTCGCTGCACAAAAATTCCGCGTGAAACCATGCACACCGGACTCGGTGTGAAATTCTGTGATCTTGCGTTCCAATTTTGCACAACAGACAAACAAATCCGCGGAATATTTAACTAAATTGGACCATGAGAGCAGCAGCAGCGTCGATGACATTTTTTGTATGTATCTGAACGATAACCTTAGCCTCACGTCTACTTTTGCGTGACAGACGGTCATCTCCGTAGCCACCGTGCATTTTCATTATTGATTCCCGGAGCTGGTCTTTCAGCTCGTTGTTCAAGTGATCATCCCGCCTCTAGTTCTCGAGAACAGGATGCTGGAGAACAATATTGATGAGACGCTCTCCTTTGTTTGTCACCGTACTATGCTATGAACTGAGTTTGTATCTAGTTTATGTGACTTTGCAGTTTGAGGTTTGAATGCTGTAACGTGAATAGAAACAAAGCATTTCATTGGCTAAAAGTCTAGTTTCGCAGACGGATTTTTCGCAGAAGCTTAAGTCCGTGCGGATGTTTTTTCTGCTGCACAAAACTTCAGCTTTGGTGTGCAAGTTTACTCTAGAACCCATGAAATAAGCTTCTATAAATATCCGCGCGAATAATCTGCACAGAAATTCGCGCTTGGTGTGAATGGGCCTATAGTCAAATCCAACTGTAAGTCGCTGTGGAGAAAAGCATCAGCAAATAATGACAATGTAACGCTGTAGCTGCAGCAGTTATGGCAGACTGAACCGCAGGCTGGAGGAGAGCACTCGGCCGCTTATACTCAGTTGAAGACGCATGCTAATGCACACGCTCAATGACCCACACTAGTTCACTGCAGACGTTTCAGAGACCTGAAAAGCGAAGAGTCACACCTGAGCCAAGTGAATCAGGGCAAAAATTTGTGTTTGAAGAGAAAAATACACAAGGAATTCACTAAATGTAGCTTTAAAACTGCAAATCATGCTGACCATTTGCTTACATTTAGATAGGCCAAAAATAATTTCTGATTAAATAAACCAGCAGAGGATCTCTTGCGATGCAATGATTGCCCTCTCATTTTGATCAACCACCAATATCATTATTACATCAAGAATTCTTAAAGCAGTCATTCTGGACTACAATTTACTGTAAAATTATTTTGTAAGATGATAAGCAGACTACATCCCTATTATTATAATAGCATCAATGTGCTTATTAGTATGTTTAGCTGGAATGTCTCATTGATTACTGAATAAAATCACTGAATAACTCAAATGATTTAAAAAAGTAAATTATAATTTACCTCTGGCACATCAGATAGAGAAAATTTGACACCCAATCAGTTCATTTCTCAGAATAATATTTCTGTTCACATGAATAAATTTAAACTGGTAATTACAGCCATTTATTAAAAAAACAACAAAAAAAAAACATGATACAATCAATTCGGGACTTTTTCCATCTTTTCTTGGGTGCGCATGGTCAGATGTAGAGTATTTCAACCATGGATTTCGTTGCACTGCAAAAGTTTTACTCTGTTCACAATGTCTCAGAGTGGGCTCTGATTTTCCAGCAAGTAAAATTCCCAACCTCAAAATAAGACTGAACTTTTCCCGGTGTAGCGAGACACCGAAAAACAAGGCGCAGACTTGGCGGGTGACTGGGTCAAAACCATAATAAGGACTTTGGCTGCGCATCCTTACAGTGCCGACTGGATTATGCTTTTCTGGGGTTTTCTTAAGGTCTTGCCGTCGCGTTCAGGCTTGACATGTCTCTGCCCAAATCCCTTGTCTCCCCACCATCAGAATCTTCAGGGTGAGAAAACATAACGGTTAGATGCTAGCTTTACGTTCGCACTCCTCGCCCGTTTCCTCACAACTGCCCGGTTCTCCCTTTTAAGCTGTGATTGGCTCTGATTATCATGAGATGCAGCTGTGTTACCTAGTGCGCTCTTATACGTGGCCCGCCAAGCCTTACGACTCACAGCTCGTGGGAACTATCCAGCAACACGTGAGTCTAGGGAGTGCTGAATAGGCGTTGGCTCTCCCGCCGCTGTCCAGGGTGCTGAAGTTCTGCTCTGCGGCAAGAGCGAGGGGGAAGAGAATCGGCTGTTGCGGGTGTGCTGACCTGAGGGCGTGGCCACACCCCGGTTTGCCACACCAGGGTGTGACTTACTTGGATGCAAACTTTTAGAGACACCACACTCCCCTGACCCTGTAACCCCGCCCTCCAAAAACCTTTTCAATTTGAAAGTATGTCAAATACAGGAAGTAAAATGCTCTGCCAACTTTCACTGCGTCTTAAGTCATGATATTCTTATACTATGTTATATTTTTTACACTACATGGAAATCATTTCTGGTGAAATAAACCCATTTTCTAGTTCTCAGCAGTTCCAAAATCATCCTTGATAACAAGCAACATTTGCAAGTAAGCATGGATTAATCTGCCAAAAGAATTAATGGAAATTTGTTCATTGATTTGAAAAGTAAACTGGACAAAACATTTTCATCACGTCTAGGCAAAGAGTCCAAGAAAGTATTTTGTCAGAAATCGCACACTCCGAAATTTTTGTTTCCTTGACCCAACTTGAGAGAACAAAAACTCCAATTCCTGGGTAAATAAACAGGCCTGCAGATTACCTGAAGGACAAAATGAAATTAAGGCAAATATGAAACACCAAACTGAAGGAGAGTGGGTGTGATTGAGGTCTTGTCTTGGTGCTTGGATGGGAGACCGCGTAAGCTGCTCCTGGAGTTGGCGTTGATGGTCCAAAACTGAGTGGTCTTCCCACAGTTCATATAAACCACAATGCACCAGAGCAGCAATAGGGACTCTGCGCATCAGGGCACAACATCTATCGGATGAGGTCCTGACTCACTGTGGTCATCTAAGATCCCATAACACTCATTGCAGTGGGGGAGTCCCATGTGGTCCTGGGTCTTTTAATCTGGCGACCCACCGAATCATCCTGTGATTAATTTGGCTATTCGCTCCCTCTCCACCTCATCTGATGAGTGGTGAGGGTTCTAGTGTAAAAATGACCACTGTGCATTGCCTGTACATTGTAAGCAACCTCCTCATCATTGTTAGTGCTTTGACTTGCGAACACTTGACAAAAAAGCTCTCCATATTAGTAATAACCATTCATTCAATGAAAGGGAGGGGCAGGACATGGTGAAGACCTTACTATGTAGGATATGTCACCTGTACAATTTCCCTGATGCTGAATCTACAAATCTCAGGAAGTAGGAAATTTTGAGTCATTTATTTTTACCCCTGAAGAGGTGAAAACAATAGCTGGACCGTGAAGAGCGCTGGGAGTTTCGCATAGCAAAAGAAGGTCGACCATCTGCCCTTGAATACAAATGAGCAGCTGGCTGATTTTGGCCGCGGTGTTGTATAATGGTTTAGGGAACAGAGAGGAATTTAAAGGTTGTGGGTTTGACTGCCTCCTGCAATAGTTCCATTGTACCCTTGAACAATATAAAAAAACCTTAACTGCTGCGATTAGACTCTACGACAGGAATCTGTATCAGTCCCTCCAGATAATAGCATCGATTAAATCAGTTCATTTGACTATTTATCGCATCACGTGTATTATTTCATGCCAAATTGTTGTTATTAAGACCACCGGTATAAATGTCGATTATTAGCTTTCATTGAAGAATGTGTTATGCATTAATTTCACCATGTAACGATTACAGAACTGTTAAACAGGGAAACAGTACAGGAAACTAAATGACTTTGGACAGACTCCCCAGAATCTTATTTATTTATCATTTGAGAAGTGGCATACTTTCACAAACATGCAAATATTTTCAAAAGTTACAGACATTTCTTGAGATCAGAGAAAGCAGTCACTGTGGATGTGTGATGTATGAATTCATATTCATCATTTCCTACTTAGGGCCAGATGCTGTCAGTCTCTGCACTTTTTATTGATGTGCTGTGTGCGGAGGCATGTGTACAATCCAACAGGTTCTTGATTAACAGCAATACATTATATATTGGGGATTGAGCCTTGATGATTAAGTGGAGGCAGAACACCAGATAATGATGGCACAGTTCAGTACAGATGTAACAGGCAAGGCTGAACTGCCAATTGCCGGCCAGTGACTTCCAGGATGCAGCCAGATTTTGTGCAGGCACTGCCAGCACCAAACTGCAAAAGAGGAGTAGGATGTAGCTTGTGGGGAACTCGGTTCAAATCCTAATGACTGAAGGATTTGTAGCTTGTGCCTAACAAACTAGATCAGGTGAAAAAACTTGGAAAGATAATCAAGAGCATGGTCCCAGTCCCAGACTCTGATGAGGACTGGAAGCTTGTTCATGATAACCGAACTGACAAAGAGGCTTGAGCTGCGCTTACTTGAACTTGGTCCAAATCCTGGACCCTGAAGAGGATTGGAAGCTCAAATTAACTAAATGACAACGTTAATGACAACAATCTGGACATTGGCAGCGTTTCATTTAAGTTGCAGATAATCAAAAAACTGGAATGAACGTTTCGCTTACCCAGCTCAACAACGACCATGTACCACTTGAAAATGGTAAATCAGCCTACTTGGCATTATCTCCGTGCATACACGTGTTTTATGTGCTTTATATTTGAACATCAAGATTGAGTTGTTATTTGACAGCTATCGGTAATGCAAACCAATAGTTAAATAGGCTACTTCATCTGAAACTGAATTGAAAGGTGCATCTCCACATCATACATGATTAAGTGCAGTTATGGTGGAGTACCTACTTAGCTAGCTTTAACTATAATTAAAATATATGCGCACATGTTAACTTACCGGTAAACTCTTTGGCGGGCACTGTAGCTAACAGTACTGCCTGAGGGGGTGGCAGATGTTGGCGGTAGGAAGGCTAAAGGCCAGGTGGGGAGATAGTTGGTTCACCTGCATTTACTAAAAACAGCAGATTACCCGTGAATCTCAGCTGTCTCTGATGAAAATTTGTGAAAGTACCTGATGAAAAAATGTACACCACAGAGAGAAGTTTTGGTGATGATCCTCAGCTCTCCATCAACATGGCTCTTCACAAAAATAATCCAGCTGCTCTTCAGGTCTTCATTTTTCAGAAATTGAAATGGGGTGACCAAGACTTTTGTTAATTTCCCGCATTCAGGGAAGATGGATTTTTAACGCACTGAAGGTGGTAAAACTGACTTGTAAGCTACAACCCCAATTCCGAAATGGTTGGGACAAAGTGTAAATTGTGAATAAAATCAAAATGCAATGACTTTGAAATCACACCAGCCAGTATTTTATTCACAATAGAAAAAAGATAACATAGCAAAATTTGAAACTGATAAATTTTACAATTTCATCCACTAAATGAGCTCATTTCAAATTTGATGGCTGCTACAGGTCTCAAAAAAGTTGACAGGGGCCTTATTACCATGGTGTAGCATCCCCTCTCCTTTTTAACACAGAGTGGAGGTGTCTGGGCATTGAGGAGACAAGTTTCTTGAGTTTAGCTATTGAAATTTGATCCCACTCGTTTAATACAGGCTTCCAGCTGCTGGAGAGTTTTGGGTCTCCTTTTGCGGACTTTTTGTTTAATTATGCGCCAAACGTTCTCAATTGGTGAAAGATCAGGACTGGAGGCAGGCCAGTTCAGCACATGGACTCTTCTACTAAGAAGCCATGCTGTTGTAATAGCTGTAGGATGTGGTTTTGCATTGTCATGCTCGAATACACAAGGCCTTCCCTGGAATAGATGTCATCTGGAGGGGAGCATATATTGCTCTAAAACCTTCATATACCTTTCAGCATTCATAGTGCTTTTTAAAACATGCAAGTGTCCCACACCATATGCACTAATGCATCCCCATACCATCAGAGATGCTGGCTTTTCAACTGAATGCTGATAACAGGAGGGGTGGTCTTTCTCCTCTTTAGTCCGGAGGACACAATGCCCAAGATTTCCAACAAGAATGTCAAATTTGGACTCGTCTGACCACAGGACACTTTGCCACTTTGCTACAGTTCATTTTAAATGAGCCTTAGCCCACAGAACACAGCGGCGCTTCTGGATCATGCTCAACAATAGCTTCCTTTTTGCATGATAGAGTTTTAGGTGGCATCTATGGACGGCACGGCGGACTGCGTTTACAGACAGTGGTTTTTTTAAGTATTCCTGGGCCCATTTAGTAATGTCAATGACAGAATCATGCCAGTGAGTGATGCAGTGGCGTCTGAAGGCCCGAAGATCACGGGCATCCAGTAAAGGTCTTGGCCTTGTCCCTTACGCACAGAGATTTTTCCAGTTTCTCTGAATCTTTTGATGATGTTATGCTCTGTCGATGATGAGACCCTTCAAAGCCTTTGCAATTTGATGTTGAGGAACATTGTTTTTAAAGTATTCCACAATTTTTTTTACAAGCCTTCACAGGTTAGAGCCTCTGGCCATCTTTACTTCTGAGGACTCAGACTCTCTAGACAACCCTTTTATAGCCAATCATGTTACACACCTGATGTCAGTTAATTGGAGTTATAGAAAACTTAACTTAATGTTCTTTCACAGCTGATTCTCTTATATATAAATTGCTTTTCAGCCCTTTTTTTTATATGTGTCCCAAGGGGCGGGATTATGAGATGGCCTGTTGCAGCCATAAAATTTAAAATAAAATTGGTCAAAATTTTGTGGATAAAAATGTAAAATGTCTCAGATTTTGCAACATTTTCAAATTTTATCTATGTTCTATATTGTGTTCATAAGGGCAATGATTTCAATAATTTAATGATGGGCAGTGGTGGGCGTGGACTGAAAACCAAGGGGGCGGAAAAACATCCCTTGAAACAGATGAGATTAGTGACCTGATTTCAATCATTGTTCTTGGTCAACATGTTAGTTTCCCTTATAATGAAATGTTTAGGCGAGTGAATAATAAATTCTATAAAATGTTTAATTCACATGCCTTAATAGGCAACTCTTCACGTAAAAACCGCTGTGGATTTTCTGCGTAAAATTTTGTCACATCCTAAGCAAGTGGTCAAACCTATGCGTAATGATTGTTTAATTGAAAAAGATTGAAATGCGCTCTTTTTTGCGTTCAACTGGTGCGTTTGATTTCTCGTCTTAACCAAGACAATTAGCTACACCTGAGAGGGGAGAAAGTGTCTTTTACCAGGAAATTGACTGAAAATGGATCAAGACTAATAAGCAGTTTAAAGACATGTTTATGGCCCTCCTTTTTCTCTGTCCACCGCCCGCCACTGTTGAAGGGTGCGGTAAATGGACAAGCAGTGTGTTAAAGTTGCAAGGTGACATTTGCTTTTCATAAACGGCCACCACTTTCTCCAATGAATTACAAGGACCACTAGGCCTAATTAAAACGCAATTTAAATATTGAAATCATTGCACTACATTTCACCTCGCTGTCAGGGTATAGTTTTAGCCATCGGCATTGAATTATGTTTCTGTGTTGCAGACACAAAGCGCTTTCTGAACTAAACTAATCTGGTGAAAAAGTATGACTAGAATTCCGTTTCTTGCCAAAACTGTTCAGTCACTGTTACCAAAATCGTAGGCTACTGCTATCGTAAGCCAGTCTCCTTGTGGAGCAGAGCCAATAAGGACAGTATAATTAAAGTGGCCCGAGACACTGGCTCACTGCCCTGAGCCAGTCCCCTAGTGGAACAGGAAAGTAACTGCATTGGCAGTGGCTTGCACTGGCAGCCCAGTGGCTCATAGCAGCAGTACAGTACAGCAAACAAAATGTTACAGCTTCTGCATATTTCTATATGCCCTATTTCACCACATCTGGACATTCACTTTAGAAGGAATGGCAGGGTGAAACTACAACTGCATGTTTTTCTCAACTTGAACTGAAATACCAAGAAAAAAATTTTGGATGTATGCATGGGATGAATCATACTTCAGCTAAAATGAATATTAAAATATAAATTGTACCATTGTCTTGCATTCTTTTAGTGTTGCATTGCTAGGAGGACTGAGTATAAAACAGAATAAACTTTACAACTTTATTTTTTTTCCCCGATATTTGATCCTCAACTATGCAAAAAAAGCAGTTTGTGACATCCTGTGACATTCATCATATTAAAAGGAAAGAGCTCAGTGACCATCAGACTTCAGAGAAAATGAGACTTCTGATTTTTTTGGCCCATTTCATCTCTGTACCGTGTTACTTATTTTATTTTTTGTGACAGACCCGTGACACAACCAAAATGGAAAAATAAAAAGGGGGGGGGTTTCCACTGCTAGGGCAGGGGGTGGATGACAGTGAAGGATCTCAACCTTATTTTGACATAGAGAAAAGACACAAAAAGCAGCCAAGCCAAAAACAGCATTCCCAGTGTACTTTTTTTTGTTGGCCATGCACTGCCTTTGGTTTCCCTATTTACCCAAGTTAAAAAAAAATGGAATTTATTATTATTAAACTACCATCAGAAGAAAACACAATGGGAGAAGGCCGTGAATTTTGCAAATATATTTTCAACTAGCCCGAAAAAATATATCCAGTCACAGATCAGATGACAAAGTCTAAAACTGGCCATTCAGCCCAAAAGGCTTTCCAGTTTCCTGATGGTTACTAAATTCCAGGCCACACCTAAAATAGTGAATTATATTTTTTGATTTGGATAAACATGGGAATTTGGCTGAAGTAGGACAGAATGGAGTTGAGTCGATGGAGACCGGTGCAAGGTAAAGGAAAGCCCCAGGCAAAGAGACTCAGGGTGGGGGGAATGTCTGTTCTTGGAGTCATAAAGGCTCCATCAAGTCCCCTGGGGTTCCTATAGAGCAGGGATGTCAAACTGGTCTGTGAAGGGGCTGCAGGTTTCCATTTCAAATGAGCAGAAGCACACCTGATACAACTACTCAAGTGTGCAGGCTGAGATCAGTTTATTAAATTAGTTGTACCAGTTGTGCTAAAGCTCAGTTGGATTGGAAACCTTTAGCCCCTTAGCCCTTATGTGACCAGTTCGACACCCCTGCTGTACAGTGACAGGGCGACAAATTATTAGAAGGGAACGGGAGGGAGGGACATCAAATGAGACAGACCGGGATTGGAGAATGAAGGCGGTATAAATAGGCTGGTTGGTTAGGACGTGGATGAATGGAGTGATGTTTTAGGTGTGGTCTGGTTCACTAACCTGTGTTTAGTTAATTTCATTAGTAAAACGACGATGAGAATAACTTCACTATCATAGCACTTTTCAAGTTCTGTACAAATTGTTGCAGTTAACTATATTATAAGTGACAATATCCATGAAAAAACTCAAACAGAAGCAAATTCTAAACCTGAAGCCTATTATGCATACAGAGTAACTCCAGCTCAAGAAAGCACCACAAGATTGAGTTCAGTCTTGAATTTTGAGTCTACTTCTTTTGTTTGTCTCCTAAAGTCCAACGTCCCCCTAGCGGAAATGCCGGAATTATGGGACAGTGGTTAGAAAAAAATTCCCCAGTGGGAGAAATCTCTGGAGGAACCTGGCTTTGGTGGAGGAGCCCATGCTCTGTTGGCAAGCTAATTAATAGTGTTCAGTTAAAGTCCACAAAAAAAAAAAACTCTTTGAGTCATCCAAGCATCCAAGCAGTGGTGTCTGTAGCTCCAGGAAGTGGCCAGGCAATGGTGGGGTAAAACTGGGTCAGGACCAGATCAGGACAGCAGGATAGCAGCAGTCAGTGACCACATGGCGAGGGACAAGGCTTGGGTGGTCCACAGTGAGGGGCACAGTTCAAGTCAAGTTTATACTGCACATTTTAAACAATAGATGTCGACCAAAGTGCGAAACAAAAAAAAAAAAAAAAAAGTTTAAATTTAAACAGACAAATTAAAAGCTGGAATCTAACAGGCAAAAAATAATTTACCATCTCAGTGCTATTGTGCACTTTAATTCTTTTCATATAGAAATCTCCAGGGTTTTGTTTTTCCTTTAAATTGAGATCTTCCATTTATATTTTATGATAGTCCACCTCTGAGCACCAAGGACTAAATCCCAGCTGTACAGCTGGCTGAGTCGCTAGACAGTTCATGGGGAGAGCCAGTCTGTCTTCAGTATGCTTTGAGATTTCAATTACCTTACAAAATTTTGAATCTGGGGCACCCCGGTGGCTCATCAGTTAAGTGCGCATACCATATTAAGGCAAAGTCCTTCCTGCAGCAGCCTGGGTTTGAATCCGGCCCAAGCAATTTACTGCATGTCCCATTCCTCTCCCCACCTTTCCTGTCTATCTCTACTGCACTGTCAAATAAAGGAGAAAACCCCCCAAAAAATGGCAATTCTTGCTTTTATTTCTTTATTATTCACATGATCTTTTGTAATACTGTACTCTTTGTCATTACATATCTGCACTTGTTCTCTTCCGGATCATGTCTCTGTCCCAAAAGAGATTGTAATGCGCAATGAAACTTTGTGATTAGAAAAAGACTTCTTTCAAATCCAAAGGCCATTACTCCAAATCTTTATCTCTTATTGGCAGATAGGCAGTTTGTATTGTGCCAATGCTTAAAAGTCTTATGGCACGATGATGAAGCGCCAGCCATTCAAGGTCAATTCAATCTTATTACCAGGCTTCGTTCAGACCTGCACACAAAATTGGCAGACCACAAATTTTGTTTTCTGGGTTTAATCTTGCAGTATTAATATTAATGGCAGACAAAAGCAAATAGGGCATTTTCTTGATTGCATGCAAAGCATTTTACATAACAGCTGAAGGGCAGGGTTTTTATAGGTCAGTGAGCACCGGTTTGGTGAACCATCACATATCCCGCCCAGGTTCATTCTTCACTAATCCCAGATCACCATCCTCTTCCTGTCAGCATCTGTTCTTACATCCTATGACTCAAACCCAGCTGTTACTGGCAGACAGTGACAGAATGCTGGAAGGCTGAATGTCATCACCAATGCGCAGTCTTTTATCGCTGACTGAAGCTGTCCAGGAAACCATCTTACTTCTCCCCAGAGCAAGTCAGCCATCACACTGCATCATTCTGTTTAATCTCAGGTCAGAGTGTCTGCATCAGTTTCTGAAAGAGTCACTGCTGACACTCACTAGATGAGGAACTTCAGCTTGATCACCTCCCCTTTACCCATGATCCATGTCCTTGTGAGAGGAAAGTCAGAAAGTTTTTGATGTGCACAGCAGTTTCACCCAGCAATCTTCATAAGAACATATTAACACTTACTGACAATTTGACTTACATATCCACACTTACTGACAATTAACAATGGATTCAAATTAACTGGAGCTTTGACGGAAATTCTGATTGGCCACGGAGTCAAGCTTGCTTAACGTAGGAAGTGCTACCTCCTGGAGAGTCACCCGAGTGCATTTGACTGTCACTGATTTTGCTGTCACATGATTGCTTGGCCAGTAATACTGTATGTTGGGCTTATTTAAATTTGCCTTCCCGAGAAGCTGTTCCTCAGTGCGCTAGCTCAACAACCCTCCTCCACCCCAGCTCCACCCGTCTTTTATAGCATGCATTGATTATGTTCTCTTGCGACTAAATTACCGTTCAAAAAACAATGGCTGTTTTCGGAATCGCATACGATACTAGCAGTACGTACTGATTTGACTAAAATGTAGTATGTCGTATGTAGTCTGACAACAAAAGCAAAATCTGCAGTATGCCAAAAATACCCAGATGTATACTGATTCGGGAAGAATGTGGCAGTATTCTGGATCTTCAGGATCATGCTAACAATGGCTTCCTTTTTGCATGATACAGTTTTAAGTGGCATCTGTGGATGGCACGGCGGACTGTGTTTACAGACAGTGGTTTCTTGAAGTATTCCTGGGCCCATTTAGTAATGTCAATGACAAAATCTTGCCGGTGAGTGATGCAGTGGCTTCTGAGGGCTGGAAGATCACAGGCATCCAGTAAAGGTCTTCGGCGTTGTCCCTTATGCACAGAGATTTTTCCAGTTTCTCTGAATCTTTTGATGATGTTATGCTCTGTCGATGATGAGACCTTCAAAGCCTTTGCAATTTGACGTTGAGGAAAATTGTTTTAAAGTATTCCACAATTTTTTTACACAAGCCTTCACAGGTTGAAGAGCCTCTGGCCATCTTTACTTCTGAGAGACCCAGCCTCTCTAAGACATCCCTTCTATAACCAATCATGTTACACACCTGATGCCAGTTAACTGACTTACTTGCTTAATGTTTTCAGCTGATTCTCTTATATACTTAACAAAAATATAAACGCAACAGTTTAGTCCTGTCAATATTCCACATAATTATTTCTGAGGTTGGCTTAGTTGGGTTTTTTCATGTGACCAAGGTTGTGTGCCACTGGTCTGTGTGCATTTCAGTCACCTTCTCCAAATCTTTGTCAAGTTCATGCCCTTTTTCAAAATTGGCCTGTCAGACAGGTGGGGCCTAATCCAGAGCTACTGAAATCAGGTACGGTCAGCCCAGGCACATCCTGCACTCTATTCAATAAAAGGCCACCTCAGGAGTCGCAGTTCTGCCATTGTTCAAAATGCCATAGATACTCGAGCCCTCAGGGAGCGTGGTATTGGCATGTTCAATGCAGGAATGTTTCTCAGGGATGTTGTAAGGGCTCTTAATGTCCATGTTTCAACACTAAGTCGCAAAAAACACCTTTTTGAGGAATGAGGCAAGACAGCACACCGCCCACATGCATGACGACCACTTGTGACGACCCCCACCCAAGACCACCATATCCGGACCCTCCATCTCTGTGACCGTCTGAGACCAGCAACTGCCACTGCAGATGAGACAGCTGGTTCCCAAAATCCCCACATTTTAACTGAAAAATAATCTCCAGGAAGTCCATATCTCTGCGAGTCTTGCTCTTTGTGGATTGGACCTGTCCTCAGCTCGATGAAAAAATGGTTCGACTGAGTGAATAGACACATTTAATGGCCAATGGCACAATGGAGGACTGTTTTCTTTAGAGACTAGTCACGTTTCCAACTCCACGGAGAGGATGGATGGGGGATCGTTATGCTGACATCAGTGTGGTGCGCACAGTGGCACATGGCGATGAAGTGCTGGTTAGGGTGGGAATATTCCAAGGACACTGTACCCAACTGCAGTTCATCAACAGCAACCTGAATGCAGTGTGATTTCACGATGAGATGCTGATGCCTATCGTCCTACCATTCGTCCATCTAAACAATAACCATCCCGCATGACCATGCCAGACCCACGTCACCCGTGCGCACAGAGATCCTTGAGCCTGAAAACGTGTGTACTTGAATGGCAGGCTTATTCCTCGGATTTGTCCCCCTTCCAGCATCTTTGGGATGTCCTCAACCAAAGAGTTCGTCATTGGTCCTCATTTTCAGCCAATAGCCACCAGCTCCACACAGCTCTTGAAGAGAAGTGGGAACACATGCCTCAAGTCACCACTGACCATTTGTTACAGTCCATACAGCAGAGATGTGCAGCAGTGCAGCAGGCCGAAGGCAGACAGACCCAATATTGATTTGTGAAATTTGGACAACAGACCCCAACTCTTTATCATCACGCCATCGTGAGATTCTTGTTTCTCTGTTTAAATCATTGATCAAAATGTATTGCAATACGGTCATACAATCTATCAACACTCAATGAAAATACAATGAGCTTCTGAACATGGTCATATTTCTCACAATAAAAAGTGTTGCGTTTATACTTTTGTTCAGTGTATATTGATTGCTTTTTCAGCCCTTTTTTTCCTGTGTCCTGACTTTTTTGAGACCTGTTGCAGCCAGAAAAAGCTCATTTTGTGGATAAAAATGTAAAATGTCTCAGTTTCAACATTTGAAATGTTATCTTTGTTCTATTGAAAATAACATATTGGCTCATGTGATTTGAAAGTCACTGCATGTTGATTTTATTCACAATTTACACTTTGTCCCAACCATTTTGGGGATTTGAGGTTGTGGTTCTAATATAGCAAAGTGTTTACAACTTGCTTTTTAAAAGCACAGAACACCTTAAAAATTCAATTTTGAGATTTTCAGTGATGTAATTTAAATTGTAGAGCAAAACGTGACATCCATGTAAGCTTATATTGACCACAGAAAACCAAAATCCTAAAGGGAAATATATTCGCAATACAGTGAGGGAGAAAATTGGCTGAAAAATATTAACTTGTGTTTTAGGACTACTAGCCGGCAGTCTTCTGACAGATGAGTAGCAAATTCATTGACAACTTTACGGTTGAAGTTCGGTGAGAGTGGGAAATGGGGTGTAAATAAAAAAAAAAGATGAGAAATCTCCACTATTTATCCTGCACCGTATAACAAGATTCTTTTTTTTTTCACTTTAGAGCAGGAAATATTTAGGGATTAAACTTTGCAGATTGTGGGCTCAGTAGCATTGTTTGTTATAGCTAATTATTACTCAGTATTTGCAGGGCGGTGGGTTGACCTGTTACTGTAAGCAAAAAAGGTAATTCATTCAAATCCAGGCTGGGACCACTCTGTGCGCTATTTACATGTTTTTTCTTCCTGTTGCAGTCATGTGGGTTTCCCTCTGTTACTCCAGTTTCCTCTCACAGTCCAAAGAAGCTGTCTTGCCTCTCTCCCACTGTCATGCCCTCTGTGCTGTATTTGGAGAGTTTAAAACCCAAACCAATAATGTATTATTACTCTTCAGCACCTCCTGCAGGTTAAGTGAGTAAGTGCACAAGGCCACTGTCCCAATCCTGCTGTCATATTCACTCCTCAAAGCACAAAATTTTGTACATTAGCGGAAGATCTCAAAAATCACAAAATGGTATGGGGGGGGGTTGGACAAGAGAAAAGCATTGCTTGTTTATCGATGGTGTGTATGATATGCATCATCATCACTCTCGGGCTTAATTACACCGCACAGCGAGGTGATATTAATAGTGAATGTCTTTAATTGGCCTAAGGTGTCTCTCAGGAAGACCGGAAGTGCCACCTTTATTAGTTCCTGCTAGCAAACAAGAATCAAACCTGCCTCCTAGAATTTGAAAACCCTAATTTGAACCCTGCCAGACCATATTTCAAAATATATAATTGACTTCATGGGAGAAACACCACTAAGCTTTTCTTAATATAAATACAGTCCCATGATACTCTATGTATTGGTGAATTTTTTCCCATATGTTGTGTTCTACTGCGTCTGAAGTTGTGGAACGAGCTACCCCTTTAAATAAGATCGTCTCCCGCCATACCTGTTTTTAAATCGCATCTTAAAACTTATTTTTATTCCTGGGCCTTTAACACAGCGTGAGGGTTGCGCGATCTCTGTTTCTATTTGTGTTTCACTTTCATAATACTAGCTTTCATGTGTTTATGTGTTTTTATTGTGTGTCTAGTGCTTTTGTTTTTTAACCACTGTGCACAACATTAGTGTTTTGGAAATGTGCTCTGTGTATAAATAAAGTGTTTTGGATTGGATACTGCTTCAGAGCAGCAGTATGTTCGCTCTTGTGAGAACCTGTGATCCAGGGCCTTGTCAGAGTGTATAGAGTGTTGCCAACACATGACTGATTACATACTTCAGCCAATAGGAGCCCACTTTAAGTTCATCTTGGTCTTCTTCATATCCTTGCTTTGCTAGAATCATCTTTGATAATTCTGTGTGCTGAACCTGCACTTTAATGCTCTCATGTACTCCTGTGATTACAGTCAGAGTTTTTGACGTGTTAATCTTGTACATATTGTCTGTTGTCCCAGCCATGTGATGCTAATGCCTGTGTTGTTTTTAACATGTTGATTTGAGCTTATCTCCTGCTGTCCTGAAAGCAAATTCCACCGACTTTGGTTGAGTGGTCATTAATAATTGATTCTGATTCTGAAATTGTACACCTTTGAAGAAGTTGTTCTTCTGCAGTTCATCTGACCAAACTGTTCCGTTGAATGCACAGTTTACAAATTGGCTCAACTTAGCTCAGATGACAATCCTTTACAACGATCAGCCATTACTTTAAAACTACAAGTCAAATATTGTATAGGTCTTCCTGATGCTGCCAAAACAGCCCCATCAAACTGCCACCCACTTGAATTCCCTGGATCAGGATGTCCCTGCATAACAGCTACTAGAGCATCACACTCCCCCACCAACTTGTCTTCTCCCCACAGAGCATCCCGATGACATCTCTTTCCCAGGTAAACAGTACACATGTACCCGGCCAATGGACATAATGTTAAAGAAAACAGGACTCACTAGATCAGGCAATCTTCTACCATTGCTCCGAGGTCTCGTTCCAATACTCATTTGCCCATTGTGGGCACTTTTGAAGTTGGACCAGGTTGAGAATAGGCATGCTGTCTGGTCTGCAGCAGTAAAGCCAAATATGCAACAGGGTGCAATGCGCAGTGTGTTGTGACACATTCCTCATGTAAGTATCATCAGAATTCTCTGTGACTTGTGCCACAGTTGCCTTTCTGTTGCTTTGGGCCAGTCGGGATTTCTTTTGTTGCCCTTGTGCCTCCATGAGCCTTAGACATCCCGCTCTCTGTTGCTGGTTCGGTAACACTTTATATTAAGATCCTTGTAATAATCAGCAATTAATAGTTAATAAGCTGCCTTATAACACCTGATAAAGTAGTCAAAAACATAAATAATTCTATATAAGTGTTAATAAAACCATAATTGACATGCTCATAAAAGCTTATAGGCTCTTCTTAGAAACTTCTAAACAGTTAAAATACCTGTCATAAACATTAGTAAGATGTTTATTTTCATTAATTAGACTTTATAAGGGATAATTAGAGAGTAATAAACATAAATCCTTAATGTTTATAGACAGCTCATAAATATAAATAAGATTTTTATTTATACATTAATTACCATGTATTACAAGGACCTTAATACAAAGTGTATTGTCTCCGAACGACCACTGCTGAGTGAGAGCACCCCAAATGCCTTGTTGCTTTGAAGAGGCTGTAACCCACTTGATTACCAATAACATTTGGATCTTGTCAAAGTCACTCAGGTGCCATTTCTCTCACATTCAACAATTTGACAATGAGAACTGTCTAAGGTCTGTCTGCAGACATGCCATTAGCAAAATCCTATTCTAGGGATTTTTCTCAGTGAGTGTTGAAGCTTCTGTCCCACCTGTCGAGCACCCGGACCACGATTGGAACAGAGGAGCTATGCACACAGCCACAAAACCAACTGGCTAAATAAATGAATAAAGCAAAAAATGCAAGTATATAAACAGATAGTAAGGTGATTCATATTATTTTGCCTAATCACAGCAAAGTTATCTGTTGCAGGCTGGTGCAGAAGAGTGTCAGTCAAAAGCATATATCGATAATCCCCAAATCTATATTAACTATGGGCATAACAGTGTGAGTGAATGGTGTGTGTGTGTGTGTGTGTGTGTGGGTGTGAATGGTTTGTGCAGCCTGCAAAGGATTTGTCAGCTGTCTTGGGTGTGTTTCGGCCTTTTGCTCATATTCAAATGGAACAGATTCCAGTTTGCCTGCAACCCGAGTGATGAAGAAGCAGAGTGGATGAATAGATGTATTGTTGGAGAATGCATTCATCATATTATACTCCTGGATAATGAATGTTTTCCCAGACAATCATATTTCCGTAAGAGCATGTATTAAGCACAAGTGTACTTGTGTTTATGGTGTCAGGAAGAATGGTGCGAGAGTAACTGCAGGAGGGATTCTTTAGAGTAACCGGCTGTGCCTGATTAATATTCCCTGAATGCAGTGAATGTGCAGCTCGACTGTCTGGTTGGAGGACCTCTGAGAAGGAGCGCAACCATCTGAGGCATTCTGATTCTGTCATAACTGCGATGAGATGACCATTTTCATACAAATGTCCACTCTAAAGTTCAGTTGGAAAAAGGATAATCAGGATATAATAACAGTGATTTAAATCTGTGCCTATCTCCAGAAATCATTGTTTGTGTGTCAAGTGCACTGGCTATAGTTCATGTAATGGCAAAACAGATATAGCAACAAAGATGTTCCAATTATATTGAATCCACTGGATGGCTTCTAATTATGTAATACACAAGCTAGGAAAGTAGGCAGTTCAAAAACTGTGCAGTCTGTAGAGGCAGGGTGATGCACTGGTAGCTCCAGGATGTGTAGAAGTGTGGGCATGAGCCAGGAAATAGGGCTGTGACTGCAGGGTACAGCTGATTGGCTGCTGGTTAGCTTAGCGATGCAGCCACACCGGGATTTGAACCACCAACACTCTTAGTTCCAGTCAGGCATTCTAGCCATGGGGATGCCTTTTATCAAAGATAAACGCAGTAATTGCTGCATTTCACTTTCTAGCTTTGCGATATTTGCATTGGAGCGGCGTCCCTTTATTAACAGTTCATGCATTATTTAGTCCTCACAGTGTTTCGTAAATGTCACAAAGAAAAGGCTTGGAAAATTGCCCAAATTGTTTTTGAACCAAAATAAAAAAAAGCCTTTACTACAGCAGATATACAGTAGAAGATTAGAGAATTGTAAAAGGTAACCAAAATATTGAATATAGTTCTCCATCATTCTGCTCAGCTCTTTTCAGTAGACCCCTAATTGGGAATCACTGCTGTGAGCGTAATCTATGGCAGAATAGTCGTGCTGCTTATGACCAATATCCTGCCTGAGGCGGCCCAAACAGGAACGCTTAATCTCTCAAAACATTTCACTGTCTTTCTCCTGCCCTGAAAGGGGTCCGATGGACAATGGATTATTAGCACACTAAGGACCTGGAGATTTTGATCATAAAGTGCTTCAGCTCTGATCCGTGGTAGTTAACATTTCAGCTGGAGACCATTCTGATATCTGATGGGGAAAAAAAAGAAAAAAATTCAGAACGAAGTGAGGTGGCAGGACTCGATCATCACCCGTAACCTCATAAGTGGGAAATTCCATCTACATGTCATTGTGCTTGGATGGTAAATTACTTCCATAAACCAGGCTGTTAAATACAATTGGTTTGCTTATGTAAAGTAGTTGGAAGGGGCCCTTTTTGGGTCCTTAGCATTGCAAGATGCACGAGAAAGACGAAATTTTGAAAAACTCAGCAGTTAGGCCCTTTTGCAAGGCCCTGAGCTCATAACCACTCCAGAGGCTTTACCTATGCTCTCTTTCTCCTGCTTACAGCAGTAATAATTTGACAATTTTTTCTCAGGGTGTTCTTTAAAAAAGAGAAACGTCCTCAATGGAACTACCGTGGGTAAATAAAAAATAAATTCTTGTGATTCCTTTGTAATTTAAAGAGAAAGTCCAAAACTGATAAGTATGTGAGTTTGTTCAGTCTACATTAGTGCCAGAATTAACCCCCAGAAAACCCCTTGTTATGGCCCCAATTTGTTATGGCGTCACGGACAGCAAGGGATGACAGACAAAATCCTTTAAGTTCAACAGATTTAATTAAACAAACACATAGAACTAATCTACACCCCACACTACTGACCAAGATTGAAAAGAAAATAAAAAATGAGATATTTACAATTCCCTGTAATGGAGATGGGCTGCTATGTTGATGTCCTGGGACAGGAAAATGCTCCAACACAGGCAAAAATCCACAAAAAGCTTAACAGGTCTTGAAAAGAGTGACAGGTCTGGTCAAATGTATCCTTCTTGCAATTTCTCCTACTACTGCACTCTGTCGATTTTTCTCCTTATATACTCTTTTCCAGCCACCTCTGAGGCATGCCCGGGACATGCCCAAACCTAGCTTTAGATTGCTTAACAAAAATAATGTAAATACTGCCATCTAGTGGCTTTTTACCACATTACACCTCCATTCCAAAAGGGAAAAATTTTGACTTATAAAGGCAAAATTTTTCTTTTCAATACAAAAATGGTTAAGTAGACACTTGTATATATATATACATATAATACAATATGCTAATAAACACAGGTGATATATATATACATACTCAAACACGGGATAAGCAATCGGCAATTAGATTGTCAGTACCCTTTACATGCTTAATTTCCAAGTCAAACTCTTGTAAAATCAAACTCCAATTCAACAATCTCCGATTCTTGTTTTTCATCTTACTCAAAAACATTAACGGATTGTGGTCAGTATATACAGTCATTGGCTTTTGCCCTGTACAAACATAAACCTCAAAGTGTTGTAAGGATAGAACCAGAGCCAACAGCTCCTTCTCAATTGTGGAATAGTTCTTTTGGTGGCGATTGAACTTCCTGGAGAAGTATGCCACGGGATGCTCAATGTCATCAGAGTCACTTCTCTGTAGGAGCACAGATCCACAAGCTTGGTGGTCATGCTGCGTCGACCGCCATGGAGAACGGCTTGTTGAAGTCAGGAGATTTGAGCACGGGAAGTGACACAGCAGAGACTTCAGGCGATCGAAGGCTCTTTTTGGCATGCTTCATCCCAAGTGAACTTTTACGCCTTTCTTCAGTTGGTTGGTGAGACTGAGAGCAATCTCAGCAAAGTTCTTGCAGAACTTGCGGTAGTACCCGATCATTTCAAGGAAGCGGCGCAAAGCTTTTTTGTTGTCAGGAACTGGAAAGTCCATGATGGCTTGGACTTTAGCATTTATGGGTGCCACCTTACCCTGGCCTATGACGTAGCCAAGATACGTGACAGTAGCACAACCAAAGTCACTCTTGTTCAGGTTAACAGTCAGGTTAGCCTGGGTCAAGCGCTGGAACAACGTCTCTACATCTTTCAGATGTTCTTCCCAGGAGTCACTCCATGTGATCAGGTCGTCGATGTACGCACCCGTGTGTGGCAATCCGGCAATTGTAGACTGTATCATCCTTTGGAACGTGGCTGGGGCATTTTTCATGCCAAAGGGTAGGACTTCATACTGGTATAACCCAGATGGTGTGGCAAAAGCAGAGTTGCTCTTGGCCCTCTCAGTTAAAGGCACACACCAATAACCCTTCAATAAATCAATCTTGGTCAGAAACTTTGCTTGCCCTACTCTATCGATACAATCATCAATCCTAGGTATTGGAAACACATCAGTTCTAGTTACAGCATTGACTTTGCGATAATCTGTACAGAATCTAGTACTTCCATCAGGTTTTGGAACTAGAACACAGGGTGAACTCCAATCTGAGTTAGAGGGTCTGATAATATCATGTTCTAACATGTACTCAACCTCTTTCTCAGCAATCTTTCTCTTTTCAGGATTCATCCGCACGGATGCTGTTTTATTGGTTTGGCATCACCAACATCGACATCATGAGAGGCTATAGAAACTCTCTTTGGAACATCAGGAAATAGATCTTTATATTTCTTGATCAACCTCTCAAACTGATCTTTCTGTGAGGGTTCTAAGTGCTGGAGTTTTACATCAAGATTTTGCAACACTTCAGAGTTGGACAATTTACATGAAAGAACTTCAGCTTTAATTCTAGGTTCATCATCTTGACACTCCCCCTCATCTTCACAAGTATCAGCCCTAGGAGGATCTGAAGGGACAGCTGCAACCCTAGCATTTCTATCATGATAAGGCTTCAGCATGTTAATGTGTTTTGGCTTTCTCCTATCTGGAGTCTTCACAATGTAATTGAGATCATTGAGTTTTGTCAGAATTTCATAAGGACCATGAAATCTAGCCTGCAATGGATTGGACTGTAAGGGAAACAACACAAGGACCTTGTCTCCTGGTTTAAACTCACGGCTTCTAGCCTTATGATCATGCCAAGTTTTCATTTTTCCCTGACTTGATTTCAAGTTCTCTTTGGCTAGGTCACAAGCTGCACGCAGTCTTTCCTTGAACTTGCTAACATAGTCTAACAGACTGATATGCGTCTCTTTTTCTTGCCATTGTTCACTCAACAATAGCAAAGGTCCTCTCACTTCATGGCCAAACACTCACTCAAATGGACTGAATCCAGTAGACTCCTGCACTGCTTCCCTAGCTGCAAACAACAGCAAATGAACACCTTCATCCCAGTCTTTCTCATGGTCATAACAATAAGTCCTCATCATTGTCTTGAGAGTGGAATGAAACCGCTCTAAGGCACCCTGACTCTCTGGATGATAGGCACTGGAAAGAATCTGCTTCGCACCTAGTTCATACACAACCTGCTGAAACAATCCGAAGTGAAATTGCTACCTTGATCTGACTGAATTTCCCTGGGAAGGCCAAACAACGTGAAGAACTTTATCAAAGCCTTCGAAATTGCAGTTGCCTTGATGTTGCGTGAGAGGGATGGCTTCAGGGAATCTGGTAGATGCACACATGATTGTCAACAAGTACTGATTTCCAGATCTAGTCTTGGGTAATGGACCAACACAATCAACGATGACCTTGGAGAAGGGCTCCCCAAATGCTGGCATAGGCTGCAATGGAGCTACAGGTGGGTCTAACTGGTGTTTTCCAACTACCTGACAAGTGTGACAGGTTTTGCAAAAGTTGGAAACATCTTTCCGAAGTCCAGGCCAGAAGAAGTGTTTCATGATCTTGTCAACAGTCTTGTTAACACCAAGATGACCTCCTAAAGGCAAACTATGAGCCATTGTTAAGATCTCATTCCTGTAGACCTTCGGAACAACAATTTGCTTGACCACTGCCTAATCTGCATTGGCAGGGATATCAGGAGGGTGCCACTTCCGCATCAACACTCCATCCTTGAGATAATACCCAACTGGAACTGCGTCTATTTCTTCATCAGGAAGGGCTCTCTTCTTTAGTACACACAAATTTCAGGATCATTGGTTTGCTCCTGAATCAACCGCTTTCTGGACAGAGACAAGTCTCCAGACACATCAGAATCACCAGACCCATCTGGCTGGCTGAATAGAGAACTGATAAAAGTGTCTGATAAGTCCTCAAACGGAGAAACCATAGTAGGCTGAACAGAGTCATGAGGCGAACCACCTGAATCATGACTATTCAAGGTGCTGGACGGCACCACATCATCTTCTTCTTGAGCCTTCTTGGCCATAGCACGAGTCACTGCACAGGAAGGATACAGAGATGGGTCTTCATCGCCATCTTCAGTGCTCGGCTGTGAAGTAAGATGAACAGGGGAACTACATTGCCCCCAGCCAGGTCATTGCCTAGCAACAGAGAAACACCCTTGAAAGGTAGACTTGACATAAGTCCCACCTTTACCTGTCCTGTAACTAAATCTGACTTCAAGAATACAGAGCGCAGGGGGTACAGATACAGTCCTCCCTTCAATACCTTGTACAAGTATGAAATCCCCAGAAGCGGTCTCATCACGTAACTCCAAGGAGTCCATCAACAAAAGTGACTGAGAAGCTCCGGTATCCCTTAGGATATATATGGGGACAGGAGGAGAATGCTCATTCAGAGCCACAAATCCCTCTGACACAAATGGAAGGAATTCCTCCCTCAGTCAGCAGTGTCAGGCTTCTTAGCCTCACAAGAAGCAGGCAATTTAGCAGATTGGTCATCTACTACAGGGGTTTCTAACCTTGTCTTCACAAAGGCATTGGGTTTGGTATCCTTTTCTTTTTCTTTCTTAGCTTTAAGGAACCAACAGTTAGTTGTAACATGAACAGATTTCTTGCAATAATTGCAAACTAGACCACTTTTGTCACTGTCAGCTTTCACACTTTGTTCAGACCTTTTACTGGATTTCTGAGCACCATCACCTGATTTTTCTTTGTCTTTGGGTGAGGAATCTTGGGTATCACCGTTACTTTTCTTCTGAAATTGGGACCATCTATTGTTACTGCTAGACTGAAATTTGGACTTATGTGTGAGAACATATTCGTCTGCAAACTTGGCAGCTGATTGCAAATTCAGTGCTTGCTTCTCATTAAGGTAGGTCTTAATATCATCCTTGACACAGTTCTTGAATTCTTCAACTAACACCATCTCTTTTAGTGAGTTGAAATCATCCTTGACCTCCATAGAAGTACACCAGCGCTCAAAGCAAACCTTCTTCTCGTTAGCAAATTCAACATAAGTCAGATTGTCAGATTTCTTCAGACCTCTGAATTTCTGTCGGTAAGCCTCTGGAACCAACTCATAAGCTGTCAAAATAACCTTTTTGACAACCTCATAATCAGAGGAATCATCTGCAGACAAAGCTGAATAGGCTTGTTGAGCTTTTACCCTTGAGGACAGTTTGCAACATCAGAGGCCAGTGTTCCTTTGGCCACTTACAACTCTTAGCTACCTTCTCAAAGCACTGGAAATACTTATCAACCTCCTTCTCTGAGAATGGAGGCACCAGCTTTACCTCCTGGCTAGCCCAAAATTTGTTTTCGGCTTGAATTTTGATTTTTAGTAGCTCCATTTGGAGCCTTTCTTCTCTGTCTAATTTTTCTAAATCAAAATTTCTCTCTCTGTCTCTCTCTTTCTGCTCTTTCCTCTTCTCTTGCTAATTTTTCTAACTCAAACTGCCTTTCCTTCTCTCTTTCTGCTCTCTCGAACTCTCTTTGTTTTGCTAATTTTTCTAACTCAAACTGCCTTTGTTTTTCTTTTTCTTCAATTTCTAGCATTTTTAATTTAAGTTCCAATTCTACATTTGGATTTTCCACCGGAAACTGTTCCAGATCTCCTGGTGCAAACACATTTTCATCAATGTAATATTCAACAATCTCTCTCACCAGTCTTGCTTTTTGCATGGCTGGTTTTACATCTGTCAGCTCTCACTGTCTGCATATTTCTAGCAGTTCTGTCTTTTTAAAAGACTTCAAAACCTCTACGGTTGGTGATGCCAAGAAATCATCCATTGCTGTTGATCTGCCAATATCTATCCAGGAAAATTCAAAAAACAATTTCACTATTTGAAATTTTAGATTTTCAATAAATGACTCGCACAATGGTCTAACCCGGACCCGAGCCCCCAATTTGTTATGGCCCCAATTTGTTATGGCGTCACGGACAGCAAGGGATGACAGACAAAATCCTTTAAGTTCAACAGATTTAATTAAACAAACACATAGAACTAATCTACACCCTACACTACTGACCAAGATTGAAAAGAAAATAAAAAATGAGATATTTACAATTCCCTGTAATGGAGATGGGCTGCTATGTTGATGTCCTGGGACAGGAAAATGCTCCAACACAGGCAAAAATCCACAAAAAGCTTAACAGGTCTTGAAAAGAGTAACAGGTCTGGTCAAATGTATGCTTCTTGCAATTTCTCCTACTACTACACTCTGTCGATTTTTCTCCTTATATACTCTTTTCCAGCCCCCTCTGAGGCATGCCCGGGACATGCCCAAACCTAGCTTTAGATTGCTTAACAAAAAAAATGTCAATACTGCCATTTAGTGGCTTTTTACCACATTACACCCTGCATAGTCCCCTGCAAAAAGGTGCAAACACAGGTGAATGGTGTTATCTACATTTACATATACAGTGTAGAGCATTGCCAAAATGACTCTTTTTATGAGTGTTTGATGGAAGGATGTTTGACAGATGGCACATCTGTTTCACAAGAATAATTGCAAATTATCCATGTGTCGCAATCAGGAATTTTCTTTTTCAAGAAAACCTAATATCGTTCAGTAATGGAACATGGTCGATTCCACTGTTGCACAATGTGGATGCATTTTATACCCATGGCTGCCGTCATAGCTGTAGGAAGAGAAATAATATGTTGTGTGTTTAAAAGAGCAGATAGGGCATAATTCATCTCTGCTTGCAGACGTTCCAGAATTGCTAGATGATCAAGTCAGCATTGAAGCTGCCCCTTGTAATGTGCTCCCTTCTATAATTCAATTCAGCCATTTCATTTTACAGAAACTAAAGAGAGAGAGAGAGAGAGAGAGAGAGAGAGACCTCAAGGCTGTGGAAAGTTGAGCCATTAAAAAGTAAAAAAGAAGGGAATTAACAAAATGTGAGAATTACCTGTGCCTGCGACAAGTGAAGCTAAACTTAAGATAACATTTGGAAAATTTATTGAAAATCTGAAAGAAATAGTTATAGGTATAAAAATAGGTATAAAAAATCGATAAATCACAAAACTAACTGAACTTATCAGAAAAATGTCATGGTGTCTTCATAATTTGTAGATTACGAGCAAAAGGAATTCATGATACGTCTTCCATTGATTTATGCATTAAATCATCATGAGTCATGCATTATTTTGGCGTTACTTTAGCATATTATTTGTAACACTTTTCAGGTGTAACCCTGTATCCTTTAATAATTAGCATTATTGTAACTTGACAGTCCGGTCGGCTGCGACTACAAGGCTGTAGCCCCCAAAAGCCTGCTTTGCTACTTTTTTGTGCATTATTCAGCCAATACTGTAGCCATGGCAACCAAAATCGATCGGTGTCGTAAGTGAAGTATAACACATATCCACACCAAATATGAAAGTAATCGGTCAAAAATTACAGCCTGTTCTGTTTTGCCACTAATTTGTGCATTATTCGGCCAATACTGTCTCCATTCTCCATTGGCAACCAAAATCGATAGGTGTCATAAGTGAACAAAACACATTACCAAACCAAATGTATGAAAATAATTGGTCAAAAATTACAGCCAGTACAGTGCCCAAGAGAAAGTGTCTACCGACATGGCGACGGAGATGACATTCATGAATCCACAGTAGCTGCCAGAGGTCCGGGGGCTACAATTACCTGTTAAAGATGCAAAAAAGTTCAACATTTGAATCATGATAAAAAAGAAAAATCCTGGTAGTGATTATGAATCTGATTGCAAGTGCCTATTTGCTTGATTAAATGGTGTCTTCACTTACTGTAACTGCTCCTAATGGAATGAGGCGGAGTCTGAAATATTGCTATGGGTCATGAGATAATTAGCTGCATAGAGAGGCTCCTCCTGCATTCCAAATGAGCTATACCGCCACGGTGAGCAATGTGAGTCAAAACTTCCATAAATTATAAAATGGTGCCAAAGGGAGCACCAGTGAGGATGAAGAACAACCCCAATTCTGAAATAGTTGGGACGAAGTGTAAAATGAGAATAACATCAAAATGCAATTACTTTGAGATCACATGAGCCAATATGTTATTTACAATAGAACATAGATAACATTTCAAATGTTGAAACTGAAGCATTGTACATTTTTATCCACAAAATGAGCTTATTTCAAATTTTCTGGCTGCAACAGGTCTCAAAAAAGTTGGGAGACAGGCAAAAAAGGGCTAAAAGCAATTAATATATAAGAGAATCAGCTGAAAGAACATTTAGCAAGTAATTAAGTTAACTGGCATCAGGCGTGTAACATGATTGGCTATAAATGGGACGTCTTAAAGAGGCTGAGTCTCTCAGAAGCAAAGATGGCCAGAGGCTCTTCAACCTGTGAAGGCTTGCGAAAAAAATTGTGGATTACTTTAAAAACAATGATCCTCAACGTCAAATTGCAAAAGCTTTGAAGGTCTCAAAATGTCTTCTGTCATTGACATACTAAATGGGCCCAGGAATACTTCAAGAAACCACTTTCTGTAAACAAAGTCTGCCCTGCCATCCACAGATGCCACCTAAAACTCTATCATGCAGAAAGGAAGCCATTGTTGAGCATGACCAGAAGTGCCGCCGTGTTCTGTGGGCCAAGACTCATTTAAAATGGACTGTGGCAAAGTGTCCTGTGGTCAAACAATTTCAAATTTGACATTCTTGTTGGAAATCATGGGTGTCGTGTCCTCTGGGCTAAAGAGGAGAAAGACCACCCCTCCTGTTATCAGCGTTCAGTTCAAAAGCCAGAATCTCTGATAGTATGGGGATGCATTAGTGCATATGATGTGGGACACTTGCATGTTTTAAAAAGCACCATGAATGCTGAAAGGTATATAAAGGTTTTAGAGCAACATATGCTCCCCTCCAGACGACATCTATTCCAGGGAAGGCCTTGTGTATTTCAGCAGGACAATGCAAAACCACATACTGCAGCTATTACAACAGCATGGCTTCGTAGTAGAAGAGTCCATGTGCTGAACTGGCCACTTTCTGATTGTACATCATTTTGACGGACAGGGGCATAGAAATTCTGTCATTATCAATTATTATCCATCATTGTAATTTTATTTTTTTAAATGTAATCGTTTTTTTTTTTTTATAGATTTTTTTGGGGGGATTTTCACCTTTATTTGACAGTTAGAGTGCAGAGAGAGACAGGAAAGTTGGGGAGAAGAATGGGGATGACATGCGGCAAATGACCCGAGCCAGAATCGAACCCAGGTCGCCGCAAGAAGGACACAGCCTTTATGGTGCGCGCGTTTAGACCGATGTGCCACCGGGGCGCCCCAATCGTTTATTTTTTAAATAAAATAAACAACATAATTTATAGATTACGCATTAGCTGATGCCGACAGTGATTCATGTAGACACGCATTGCGCACTGTGTTAAATACAGCACTGCATGGATTTTCGAACTTACTGCTGTATGAACTTTATAAAACATCACAAATGATTTCTCCCCCCCCCCACACACACACACACACACACACACAGTAACAGTGTGCAAATGAACAATGCTTTCAGTTATTGCTGGGCTTCACTAAGCCTAACAACTGCAGTCTCGCTAAGCGGTCCTATGAAGGTGCCTATCAACTCGTTATGTCAACCGGGCTTTCCCGACCTAGATATCTGCGTGTTCACGTAACAGAGATGGCATTTGTAGCATATTAACAATCGTCTACTGGCAGCAGAGCAGCATATTTTACAAATGAAGAGCAAATGACAGAGATGCCAAGTCTCATGCATTCGGCGTAGGTCTCACGCATTTTTTAGGCTTATTCACCCTAGTCCACAATTATTCAATGATTGCTTATTAATGAGATTCTCACACGGAATTAAAATCCTTGTGCCTTGAATTTTCAGTTTCTCTTGCATAAAGGTGGACCTCATCACAAGTAACATTGAAAGCGATTATGACTCCGGACTTCTCATGCTTCTCTTTACTCAGGGATTTAAAACAATGCATGTGTTTCATGGTCGTTTAAATTGTTTATATGAAATAAGACCATTTGAAATGTCTTTATGCAATTCCACTGCTTTCAATCCCTCAGTAAAGACAAGTGTGAGAATTCCTGAGTCATAATCGATTTACGTGTCACTAGTGGGGAAATCCAGTGTAATGCACGTGAAGCTGATTAACTTAATGCACAATGACTTAAATTCCACGAATTTCTTCAGTGCGTGTTGATTGAATAATTGCTGACTACGGCACAGGAACGTGAATGCCACTAAGAGACGAGAGACTCACGCCGAATGTGTGAGACTTGGCATCTCTGAAATGATAATATTACAAAAATATGAGGAATACAGGATCATACAGATCAAAGACAGTGCTTGAGACTATATGACACCCACCGCCAATTGGACGGGGGTGTGAATTACATTCTGTTAAAATGACGGATGGCCTTTAAAATGTTCCGTCATTGTTAAAAAAATCCGTCAATGATGGAAAATATTCGGTTAACACGACCTCTGGGCTAAACTCAAGAAACTTGTCTCCGCAATGCCCAGATGCCTCCACTCTATGTTAAAAAGAAGAGGGGATCCTACACCATGGTAAACAGGCCCCCGTCTCAAGTTTTTTGAGACCTGTAGCAGCCATCAAATTTGAAATGAGTTCATTTAGTGGATAAAATTGTAAAATTTTTCAGTTTCAACATTTGCTATGTTATCTCTGCTCCATTGTGGATAAAATACTGACTGGTGCGATTTGAAAGTCATGCGTTTTGATTTTATTCACAATTTACACTTTGTCCCAACTATTTCAGAATTGGGGTTGTACAAAGCTAAAGTCATATGCACATAGGTTAGTATGACTCTTGAGCAATGGCTGGTGGAGTTTAACCATTATTGCAATTCCAGTGTAGCAATGCTACGATTAAAGGCCCTAACCCATACTGCCATTTAACGATTCCGTCTGCCTCTGTCTAAATATTTTCGTCAGACGGTGTCATACGGCGGAAAATTCAAATTTTTTGGCCATGGACAGTAGATAGAACAGCATGAGTAACGTCTAAATACGTCTGAGAAACGTCTGCTTAAGTATGAGTAACGTCTTCATTGAGCCCAGCTTACGGAACATCGAATGCCTGAGTAACGTCTGCTTAAGTATGAGTAACATCTTCATTGAGCCCAGCTTACGGAACATCGAATGCCTGAGTAACGTCTGCTTAAGCATGAGTAACGTCTTCATTGAGCCCAGCTTACAGAACATTGAATGCCTGAGTAACGTCTGCTTAAGTATGCGTAACAAACGAATTGGATTGTGTGTAAATAAATGTCAATTGTATATAGTTACAGGATAAAAACAGTTTGTCAAATCCCTCACAATTTATTTCACAAACCCCCCCAAAAAGGAAAAACAAGCCAAAGAAAAACTTGAAATAAATTGTTTTCATTTCAAGTTTTTCCTTTGGTTCGTTTTTCTTTTTTGGAACAAATTTTAAAAAAATCATTAATTGAAAAGAGAAATAAAGAACAAATTAAATAGTTTGCATTAAAAGTCGCAATTATTTACACTCATTCTGGATAATTTTTTAGGGGTTTTTTGCTTTTTTTGGCAGTTTTGTGGGTTTTAGCTGTCCGCCTGCCCAACAGCCATAAAAGTCTAAAAACCGGTGGGATTCTGCCCGAGTAACGGTGAAACCGTCAAACCTGTTTTTGAATTTTGAACATGTCCAAAGTTTGGAACGGCTAGCGCCATCTGTCAACGTCTAGATATGAAAACCAGCTGAAAAATGAATAAAAAAAAGTCCAATAAATGTGCGCCTTCGTTTTTCAGACGGAATCGTTAAACGGCGCAATGGGACAGTACCTTTAGCAATCTACTACACAATGCAGCATTGAAATTTACAGGTGAGATACCAAAAAACAAAACATAGCTTGTAGAACAAAAGATGAACTGTACATAAGAGACCATGAGAAACTGAACTCGTTTTTGCAGGAATGATTTATGTATACTCAGTCAAAAAAGAAACTTCACACTCATTTGGAGGTCGATAAGTTGAACATACAAGAAAAGTGGTTTTAAATAATGATTTAATTCCATTCTGTACCCATTAAGGACGGTGTACCATAAAAATCATGTTCATAATGTAACCAGTTCCACCGGAAATGCTACGGAAATGTAAGAGAGTAAAAATGGTAAGTTACAACTTGATGAATGCATGTCAATAGCGCGTATGCCCTCCATGAGCGTTCACAACTGCGACGCAAGGTCTCCTCGTGGATTGAATGATGCGTCTGAACACAGCTTGGGGGATGCGTCGCCATAATTGAACCAACATGGCACCAAGTTCCTGCAAATTCTGTGGAGGGTTCCTTACTTGACGGAGTCTTCTGCCCAACGCATCCCATACATGTTCTATGGGATTAAGGTCGGGAGACCTTGAGGGCCACTCCATGACATTGATACCAGCATTTCTAAGAAAATTCCGCGTTAAATTGGCCGTATGAGGTCTAGCATTATCGTGTTGGAATGTCAGACCTGGGCCATGAGCTGCCATGAATGGCAAAAGCTCTGGAATGAGCACTTGATCTCTGTATCCTGCAGCAGTTAGGTTTCCTTGAATGACCATCAGTCGGGAACGGGCAGGACCATTAAAGGCACCCCAAACCATAACACTACCGCCCCCAAACGGTCCACTTCCTGCACACAACACTGGGCGTTATGCTTCACCGCGTCCCCTCCAAACTCTAACTCTCCCATCAGCGAAGTGCAAAGTGAATCTGGATTCGTCACTAAAACGACCCTATTCCAATCACGCTGAGTCCATCTCAGATGTCGTTGTGCCCAGAGAAGCCGTTGACGTCGGTTTAACTGGGTTAAAACTGGTCCACAATATGGCCGACGTGCATGGAGACGAGCAGTGCGCAGGCGATTACGTATGGTTTGGGCAGTCACACGACCTCTAAACAATTCATTCCTAGTGGACGTTGCAGTGAGAAATCGATTACGCAAATGACATAAGACGATTTGTCGGTCTTCTGCTTGTGTCGTCACACGTGGTCTACCCGAATGAGGTCGGTCTGCTGTGGTGCCAGTTTGTTGGAGACGTGTCTGAAGATCATGGATAGTCTGTCGACTGCATCCCATAACCCTGGCAACGTCAGTGACCGACGTTCCCGTATTCAGCATGCCAATGGCACGTTCACGTTGAATGTTTGACAGTCGTGGCATTGCAAATCAACAGATAATTGACTGTAAGAACTTGTTTTTCCGAGATGTCACTCTACTGTGCTAACGTGGGCTCAATTGCACGTGTCTCATAAGGTCACGTGACTAGGAACACGAGGAAACATGCTTTTACCTTGATGTATGCAAAACAATGACCGGAATATAACTGAGGGAATGGACTATGGCAGGAAATACAGAAGTAAACAGAAACAAAACATGGCATGGAACAAGGCAATGGCCAGGTATGAACAGAACATGAACAGAACAGAGCAGAATCATAACATCCTGAGGTTTTGTATTTGATTAGCTATATTAACCTTTATTATTTAGTGAATTCCATGTCCCTACATTCGGGTCCTCTGTTCCACTGCTTACCCAGGCCCACACTTCTGGGTGCCAGGGCGTGACAGAGAAAAACTCTGGAACTCCGTGACAAGATGCGAGCATGCAGCATCCCTCAACATACTCAGGGAATGAGCCTCGAAAACAAAGCGCATATTTAACAGTTTAGGTTAGACTTACAAAAAACTAAATTCCAATGAGGTTTGCATATGATTGCTTCGGGATTATAGCATCAGAACCTTCTACTGAGAAAATGGAATAAAGCCAGGTATGCCTGTATATAAATGCAGTGAAAGTTGAGGTACTGAAAGAGGGGAAATCTGCATTATGGTAGCCTGCAAAAATTTCACAATAGCTTAAATCACATGCTTCTCAAATCCCCCCGCCACCCCCACCAATTTAGTTTCTACTTAAATGTAATTTTTACCTTCTGCCACGCTTCCCTCCTGTTCCCTCCAGTTACCTGTCTCATCCTATTATCCTCCTGCCCCTTGTTAATTGTTAGCACTGGATCCTTGTTAATTAATTATCATCACCATTTTAGTTCTGGTGTATTTTAGGCCCTGTCCACACGTACCCGGATTTTTTTTAAACTTATATTTTTCTCCCTGTTTCTAGAAAATTCTGTCCATACGACCCCGTTTTAGAAAATATCCCTGTCCACATGAGAACGCAAAAAGAGCTACAAACGCTCGGATCCAGTATTCCCCGCCAGTTGGTGGCGATAAGGTCTACATTTACCAGTGCAATACCAGAGAAGAACATCACACATTGCAACAGTGGGCTTGTGCGAAAGGAGCTGTGACATCACCGTTTTGAAAAAGCTCTGTTTTACATGTCCACATGGCTTCACGCAAAATGGCGTTTTTGAAAATCTTCACTTTAGAGTGCATTTAGTGAATAAAAATGCTGTTTACGAGTGGACGATAGGCCAGAACGCATAGAAAAATATCACTTTTCGAAAATATGCACGTACGTGTAGACGAGGTCTTGACCTTACTCCCCCACTTCCAGGCTGGTAGCATCAGATTGTAACTCACTGTAAAAGAGCACTCAGTTTTGTTGCTTGTTCTTTATTTATGACTTTGGGTATTTGATATTTTCTTATCATTCTGTTATCTGCACCTTGTATGCCTTGTATTAAACAATGCCTTCCGCACTTGGGTCTTCCACTTCCCTAGCTATCCTAGTTCCCTCACTTTCTCCCTGGACACCTGCCGCAACACCTTTATTTTTTTAATCCACTTCCAACTACATGAGGAGAAACACAGGTTTCATAACTGCACAGTGCCATTGATTCTACTTGAGTTTTTTGGTCAGGATATTTTTTTTTCATCCAATAAATGGCTAAAAAAGTGCACATCTTTTATAAAATTGGTCATTAGACTTCTGGAGAAGTGGATTCAACTGCTGAGTGACAAAGCCACAACCACCAGCCATTTGATCTTCTAAGTACTCTGACCTCAAGCTGAGCAGTTCTCTCATGAAGTGTTCCAGCCAACCAGCCAATTAAAGACGCCCAAGGATGAGTGCTACTGCTTTCTGTGATGGCCTGTTGGGCCGCTGTATTTTAATACAAGCCTGGGGGTACGGCAGCCTTCAGCAAACTTGTTCCAGTAATTATGACCATAATCAATGAGCCAGTTAGCTGCCTAATGCACTGTGACAGACTGCCACAGTAATCGGTGACAGAAGTTGCTACGACTCTGACATAAATGGGTGATTTAGCTAAGGACTCACTGCATGGCTTCTTATTGCAGCAACTTCAAGGCTTCACAAATTAGACCCAGTGTTTGTTGCTGTTGCGTTAGTAGTAGAATAGCAACAGCTCAGCCGTGTATTTCACACCAGAGAAAGCGGATGGCAGTGCTGAGATTTTGTGTACTGGGAAAACACAGGGAGGATAAGCAGAGGGCTGGGAATACACATGGATATGCATATTTGAGTTTGCTTAAAAAAACTGCTCAAACTGACATGTCATGGCATATTTGAATGCCTCTGAGCAGCAGTAATGCCCGGTATAGGTAACTATCTGGACTGTAATGTCACATAATAATCCCAGTCTCTTCGCTGCAGTAATGGGTGGTATAGGTAACTATTTGCACTATGATGTAATGAGATAGTCCCAAGCTATGAGCATCAGTAATACCTGGTATTGAGAATTATCTGGACTATAATGTAATGTTATAATCCCAGGCTCTGTGCTGCTGCAATGCCTGGTATTGATAACAACCTGAACTGTGATGTAAAGTGATATTCCCAACCTTTGTACAGCAATAATTCCTTGTATTGAAATTATCTGGAGAATAATTTAATTTAGTAAACTAATCCTCGGTGCAGCAGTAATGTCTGGTATTTATAACTATCTGAACGTCAATGTAATGTGATAATCCCAGGCTATGTGCAGCAGTAATGCCTGAATTTGTTAACTATCTGGACTGCAGTGTCATGTGATAATCCCAGTCTTTTTGCAGCAGTTATGCCGGTATTGATTACTGTCTGGATTATAATTTATGTGATAATCCAAGTTTCTGTGCCGCAGTACGATCTGATATTGATGACTATCTGGACTGTTATTGTAAATGATAATCCCAGCCTCTATGCAGCAGTAATGCGTGGTATTGATAACCATATGGACTGTAATGTAATGTCATAATTCCAGGCTCCGTGCTGCAGTAATGCCTGGTATTGATAACTGATGGGACCTCACCACATGGCCAAACAAAGAAAGGCCTACATGTAGAGTCCAAAGCCTAACAATAGAATTCTGCCAAAACCCCATCAGGTTTTGCACCACGCACATAGGATGCAAAGTTTGGTTTGAATTCAAACTCTGGTGTCCCATTGGACAAGAGCCGTGGACACCCCAGGGGATCCCTAAGACGCAGCCATGACGTCACGGAGATTATAAGACTCAGAACACACCTCCATACTGAGCCTTTTCCACAGTGTCGCGAGTTGCTATAGGAGATGTCGGTAACACAAACGTTTGCATTACTTTTTGTTTTAACCTAGGCCGCAGTCCCGACTCGCTGGACAAGCTACAGACTGTTTCCCGGTTTTTCTCTTTTTTTTTATCATTGCAGTCGAATCAGAGAAGCAATTCCGATTCTGGCCACCTGCAAAAGAACGAGATACGGAGCATCCGTTATTCTTCAAGAACGAGAAGAATAACATCTACCTCCACTTTCTCTCCCAAATCGACCCGCTGCATCCTGCTCTGCCCCACGTGTGAATCACATCACCATGGATGCACCGACCGCCAGCCCGCCGTCTCGTTGGAGCCCGAGGAAACTCCCCCAACCAGTGCACGGACTATTCTTGCAAGTAAGAGGCTTTTGTCTGGGCAGAAGTAAGTATTAGCGTGTTATTACATCTTTGTTCCAATTTGTATTTCTGTTCTTATCATTGATTCTGCAGACCGCTGAGTCTGCTGTGTTTTACTGGTTGTGCCATCTGTTTGTGTTTATTCTGTTAGCTGTGGTTTTTATTGTGTGGTCCGCCGCCAAGCAAATAAAGCCAGCTAACTGCACTTTATCAGTGAAAGAATCAGGATCATGGCGAACGAGCTCCAGTTTGCTCGTCGGGCTCCTGTATGATAAAGCGCAGTTGCTGCGAGAACCCGTTACTTTGTCTATGCCTCGTTGTTGCTCGCCTTGTTTTATTTCCCTTTGTCTCTCTCTGACTAACCTACATACGCGTACACCCACACGCAACACACACCTAAATGTGGGCTACAGAGTGCATGGGAGCGCAACTTAGTTGGCCTCATGCATCTTGCCATTAAAGCGTGCTGAACCACGGCTTTCGTTGTGCTCCGCTCCTCTCTGTTTGACTTTCTCGGTCATTGTTTTCGAGTGACGTACTCTGCGTCAGCCATCTTGCTGCTCCTCTGTCTCGCTCCTCCCCCGGGTGTTGTTCTCACTCACGTGACTACGTCGGCCATCTTGCTCTTCCTTCTCCCTTCCTCTTTCCCTTTGTGCCCGCAGTGTCTGTTACCCTCAATCCTAGTTGCTTGTACGTGTAGCCGTTTGTCGTGGTAGTTGTAGAAATAATAGATGTTTGTTGACTAAAGTATTATTGATTACCATCAATATTACCAAAGATAAATAAACTCTGTTATCATTCCTGAACAGCTCCCTGTGATTATTTGTGCATGTTTATTGTGGTAACAGCTGGTTGGGAGGTCCAGTGCTCGAATTTCACCCTTCATTGTTAATTCCACAAATGTAAATATTTTTAATATTGACATTTTGGCTTAAACAATTCCTTTGAGATTTCTTTTGAATTTTGGTTCGGTTATTGGTCCCTGAACCCAGGGTGGTGCCTAGTTGCTAGTAACTCATATTAGCAATCCTATTAATATTAAAAAATTCTATTAATATTAATTATGATCATTAATACTTGTGTGTAACCGAACCTGTTCTTCCCAGTTTCCCCAACATAACCATCTGGAATGTAATGCAAAGCGATAATCCCAGCCTGTGTATAGCAGTAATGACTGGTATTGATAACTGTCTGGATTAAAATGTGATGTGATAATCATAGCATCTGTGTAGCTGTCATACCTGGTATTGATAAGTATCTGGTCTGTAATGTAATGTGACGATCCCAGCCCCTGTGAAGCAGTAATGCCTGGTATTGGTTGCCATTTGGACTGTAATGTAAAGTGATAATCCCATGCTCTGTTCTGCAGTAATGCCTGGTGAGGGTAACTATCTGCAATGTAATGTAAAGTGATGATACCAGGCTCTGTGCTATAGTAATATCTGGTGTTGGTAATGATCTGCGCTGTAATGTAATGTGATAATCCCAGGCTCATAGGCGTATGTAGGAGGTTAGAAAAATAGAGTAAAACGCACTTCCCATGGTTTTATGACCGCACTTTTTTCCAGAGATAACAAAAAAAAGAAGAACTTGAATAACAGTGTCTTGACACAATGTCTTTGAGGAAAAAAAAACATTTTGTATTTTATACATATTCCTCTTCAAAATATTCTATAAGTATATAAAATATATTGTATCAAGAGGGAGAGAACATTTTTGTTTATTGTTTTACTACCCCTGACTCTACTATTTAATGTATGGCTCAAATATATTCACTAGCCTCATAAATCTTGAGGAAGACAAGTCCATACTGTTTTTCTTGCAAAGGGAATGTCATGGTTTGTGAGGCGTGCATGTTTTTTGGACTTTTCTTTGTGGCTCTCGTCCCGAGACGAGATCGAATTCCTTTTCAATTGGATTCTTTACCCAGCTGGCTGATTGAACTGGGGCGGCGCTTCCCCAGACTCTATATAAGCCGGAAGTCCGCCACGCCTTCTTTGCTAGAGTGTCTGTTTGTAGCTAAGCACTATCGCCGAAGATGTCTCTAGTCAGGATTTGTGTGACTTTGTATTTTCCAGTTATTATTGGGGTTCCTTCTTCTATAGGAATTTTCCCTTTTCTACTTTTTTTTCTCTCTCGTTGCTTCCGTTTTTTTTTCGGACTATTATACGTCCTTTGGAATCGCGAGTACTTTCTGGTGGTCTGTATAATTCTCTGTATTTGTATTGTGTCCGTACTGCTCGTTCTCTCTCTGGCCGCTGCACTTGGCATCTCATTTTTACCAGCCATTGCAGAGAAGCAGCAACTAATATGAAAAAAGGAGGTTCCCCCAATTTGACTACTTCAGATTTGGCACATTTCTCATAGATATATCTGCAGCATTCCAGAAGAGAGATTGCATTATGATATTTATGAGAAAATAATAGAAGACGGATACTCTGCTGTCAGTGGTGGAATGTAACGAAGTACAAATACTTCGTTACTGTACTTAAGTACGTTTTTTACGTATCTGTACTTTACTTAAGTAAAAATTATAGAGCATACTTTTGACTTTTACTCCATTACATTTTGCAGCTATTATCTGTACTTTCTACTCCACTACATTTCTAAAATGCAACTCGTTACATTTAAGATCACTCGCCAAAATGTTCCTTTCACAAAACAAATTGTTCGGTTGCTGCATCGGAAGCTTAAACCAATCAGCCAGTGCTATCCCGGCCTCCAATGATGGAAGATTGCGCCTTTGGAAGCGGCAGTCGCATTCGAACAAAATCGGATTCGCCAAACATGGATCCCCGCGTTTCCCCTGACAACCTCGGTACCCTCTGCCAAACATTCAATAGCGTGGGTCCACACATATAACTGGAAACGGTGTGTATGCACGAAAGAGTTAAAATACTGGGCTTTACCCATCAAATGTCATCAGACCGGGAGTGTAAGAAACAACACGATATCTCAGGATTGAACACGGTGATTTTCTGCTTTCTGTGTGTACACAGAGTCAGATATTTTGCTCATTTAAATTGTGCTTCGGATAGCCTACATATCTGAGCGATAATTAGAGAAAATGGCCAACTGTTGATATTTCTTTTCAATGCTTTTCCTCTGACTCATATTTTATCGGGGTAGAATAATAAAACTGAATGAGTTCCTGTATCACCCATTCATGTGTCATGTTATTAGTGTACTGGGTGACACTCCCATTTTTTATGGCTGATTTACAGCAAGCCTATAATCGTTAAAAAAAAAAAAAAACAATCATCAATATGTTGAATTATTCCAATCACCCTTTCATTGGACGCGTTTTCAGTCTACTGGCGCCATAAAACGGACAGAACTGACAAAAAGGGAAGATCAGTTATGTGTTACGCCTCTCTTGTTCTAACAAATGAAAAGATATCTCCTTTCAAACGAAGAGATTCAATGCTTAATCGAAATGTCGGTGGACGAAAAGATACGATCACAAGTGGATACTACACGCAAAAACTCGGAGATTTATTTTGTGAGTAGTTACATTCAGTGCTTATCACATAATAATAGATCCGTGCCCTGACTGACTAAAGAAAATGCGGCTGCGATATTTCAAAGTGCAGGACGTGGTGCGAAAGGGCAGCTCAAGTTATGAGAAAGATAAATTTTCGTGGTATGAGGCAGTGGACAGCATAATCGGCCAAAAACGCAAGGGCGAAAGTATTCCGTAGGCTATTCAACATCCACCAGTGTCGAATGTAATCAGTAGGCCTACATTTTCGGCTTACCTTGATGTTAGGGTACCCAGAGAAAGATTCGGAAGTGCAAAAACAAAAAGCATTCAGTCAAGAAAATAGCCTTCAAATCTGAAGAAACACATCGAGGTAAGTGGAGCGCTTGCTATGGTAAGTTAATATCCCTGACTTATGCATGTTAGCCTAGGCTTAGGCTAGAATTACATTAATTTCGGTCACTGACATGGTATGAATGCTCTGATCTAGCGAAGTGCATTTTGACATGGCTGTGGCTTGCTCCCTTAATTGTTAGGCTATGTGACAAAGTAGGTCCTTTGGTGGACTTTAATGTATTATATTATATTTATTATAAAATATTGATTATATTAAATATTATTCTATTTATTGCTCAATGACAATTCCTTATTCAGGTCCTTTAAGTATGAAAAGATAAAGAACACAAAAAACAAGCCCCCCCCAAAAAAAAAAAAAAAAAAAAATTGGGACATCCAGGTTTACTGTTTACATCAGGTTTACATTTCCCTCATTGGACATTTCTACATACACAAGTTTTTGCGAGGAGAGCAAACTCTGGATGCATTGTGTTTTTTTTCCTAAAATGAAGCCAACAGAGTCTAATGGTTTACATTGAATAGATCAACAATATAATACATTATTTGAATATACCATAACCAGTCTTCTTTATTGGTTTTGCTTAATGATATTAAATAATGCAGATGTTGCTAATAGTAATACTTATGCCTCTACAGATGCCATTATTTGTAATTTTACCAGCAACAACTTTTGTTTATTGTAAAGGTTAGTATACTTATTAAGCTTAACCTCCGTGATACAGTTCACACTTTAATTCTGCAGATTATATGTTACCTAACAGGGATGATCTGAAGGATTAAAAAAGCACAGCCTCATACAATTTTTTAGTTGAAATATAGGCCTAGAAATCAAGAGACAACCTATCGTGCGAGTACTTTTAGTACTTCAAGTACATTTGAAAGCAAGTACTTTCTTACTTTTACTTAAGTAGGATTGTTAAAGCAGTACTTCTACTTTTACTTGAGTATATATTTTGCTGGTTATCTGTACTTTTACTTAAGTACTAAACTTCAGTACTTCCTCCACCACTGTCTGCTGTATACATTGCTATAGTATTGATTAAAGCCCTAGGGCTTGAATTTATTACATTAGGACTAATACTAAGACTTGGACTCGGAATTCAGAACGTGTAAGGGACTCGGACTCGGATGCCAGGGACTCGGAATCAGAGGACTCAAATATAACTATGAAAATCAAACAATTAACAATGAACAAGGGGAGATGTGAATTCAGGAGTGAGAACAGATAACGTGGCAATGTGATAGATGCATGTGTAGCAGATGTAGTATGGAGGGACTGGGCAGGATAGAATGATGCACACTGACACAGAAGGATGGGGTATCTGCAGTTCTGTTTACTGAACACAGAATGGGGCAGTTAAGCACGCGCACACGCACAGGCAGGCTCTCTCTCTCCCATTCCCCTTACGCCATCCACTTTGCAACTCGGGTCACATTCATTACATAAGTTACATCAATAATAATCATAACAAAAAATACATTTCAAATAGTACACATAATATTAGTAATAGATAGATCATGAATGACATAAATACAAGTTATTTATGTACAAAGTACAATAGTACAAAGAAACTGGCGAGCCTAGTTGGGCTGAACGGCCTGTTCTCGCCATTCATGTTATGTTATGTTATGTTAAGTTATAGTATAATAAGTGCAAACAGGCTCATCAAATCAGTACAGGCTACAGGAATCTGTTACAGTGTGATAAAGAGTAGCATAACAATACATTGTAGCCATACAGAGTAACACTGTGCCTTAAGATGGTAACAACTGTCTTATAGGCCTAACGGTGGATACACAGACATAGGTTAAGATGTAAATTGATCTGTGATCATGACATGTTATTGACAGAACCCACTTTTATTTTAAAAAGAATCGTTCTGACCGTTTCATACCTGAACACAGAATGGGGCAGTTAAGCACACGCACAGGCAGGCTCTCTCTCTCCCATTCCTACACAGTAACGGTAAATATTAAGTGAACTGCTTATAACGATAAAACTATTAAATAACGGTAAATATTAAGTGAACCGCTTATAACGATAAAACTATAAAATAACCTTAAAACTTCGTATTAACATACACACTAACATACATACAATACTAGAAAAGGTATGACATAGTTCCCATTCATTGCAAGGCAGCAATAACATTACATCAAGGGTTCACCGTTTACATGAAATGACGGTAAAGAAGATAACACTATATGGCTAAAGTTACAGATTTCTCTTAAATATTCGCTAAGACAAAGTTACAAGTCATCATAAAATACTCATAAGAGATCAAGTTACTGTTTTCAAGTGTTTTCCATTCAAGAACTGTATTCTGAAATAAATAATTAATGGCGTTTGAACGAGAGGGAAAAGTTTAGCGGCTTACCCCTTACGCCATCCACTTTGCAACTGGCGAAACCCGTAAACACTGGTTGCTTAGCAACATCACGCAGCTCTAATGCACACAATATTGATATGGTAATAATTTCTATATACATAAAATCAAATAAAATGTGCAAAGATTTGATGAAATTCACCAATAAAATTAAAGAAAATAATAAACAAAATATTTCACTGCTACACATGGAATGGCTTTAGTATACAATGACCTGCTAAAATAACCATGAAACACCAAAAATACTAAATATGAATACAAAACATAACTAGTCAGACGCTGATACTGACAAGAACTGCACAACTACTGCAACCCTAACTTTGAAAAAGTTTTAATGGTGTGGATAATATTCATAAAAACAAAAAGCAGTGATTTGTAAATTTACTTGACTTTTACTTCATTGCAGACAGCATGAAGACAAGATATTTAATGTTTGTTTGGTCAAATTCATTCCATTAGTAGTTGTACTCCATCTCTGCCATTCAGGCCAGCAAGACATTCCATGAAAAAAGAAAAAAGAAAGTTGGGAAAGGGAGCAAAATTTAGGCTAGTATTGAGATAAAAAAAATCAATATTGATCACTGTAATCGTGATTTAATACAAAAGCAGCATCCAGAAAAGGCTTATTCCCTCAGGAGCGAAGATGGGCAGAGGATGGCCAATTCGTCACCAAACCCATGAGAAAATCATTGAAAGGTTTGAAAACTATGTTCCTCAATGAAAGACAGGAAGGGATTTGAATATTTAATCCTGTATGGTGCGTAACAAAATTCACAATGCTTTAGGTGAAGGAAAGATTTTGGAAATGCAACACTTTATCCTGGGTGTATGGCTGTGACAATATAACGCAGTTTTTTAAAGGATAATGTTAACTACTCAAGTGGCCCTTTGAGAATAGTTTGATAGTTGCAAGCAAAAAAAGAAATTCTAAACTTTTATAAAACTCCCATAAACGCTGACATTAGAATTATTTTATTGTACATTTGGTTTTATTCTCTTATTTTGCCACAGATGGTCTTTTCTCATCCTTCAGTGCCATTTGCTGTGAAGATTTGCTGACGGGCACCAAATAGAGAGAAAAGTCTGCTGTTAGCCAACACTCAGAAGCATCTCATGAGCATCTTCTCATGCACACTGCTTCCCTGTCAGAATGGTTCATGTCACAGGACAGAGCGTGGGTGTGTTACAATATGCCTCAGTGCATTGCACTCTTTATAAAGACATACATATTCCGAGATCAAAATATGCCAAATCATATAACAAGAAAAGTAAAGAAAGTTACATCATATTTCAGCAAATTTCTTTTATATTTTAATGCTATATTACACAGAAAGTGATGTGATGTGATTCGATTGAGATTTAGCTGCTTCTGTATTGTAATACAGTCCCAATTTTATGTTTCTTTTGCTTAGAAATTCTATTTCAATTTTATATCAGGTCTTTTAGCAATGGCCAGGGAAAAGTCCAGCCAGTATGCCAGTATGCAATGGGGTCTAGCAGCCAGACATAATAAATCAATCACAGAGGGATTAAGAACAGTCAATATGACTCTCTGCAAGGACCAAAAACTATTTTCTTGAAAATTATCTGCATATTACACAATGACTGTGTTATTTTCCAGTTTCTATTTGTAAGAAAATGAAAATGGTTTTAGGAACCATGTTTGCATTTACTGATAAAAAAAAGAGTCATTTTCGGGAGGGCATTTTCAGCTGAATGTTAGGAATGAGGTCAGGTGGACACCAGGCGCAGGATCCAGAAGCGTTTATTACAACACAAACACTCAGAGGAAATAGGCGCACAGGCCAGAAACAAAACACCGTGCACATGCACTGAACAACAGGAGAAACTAAGGTACACTGCCCAAGGCAGGGGGAAACAGAAGTACTCACTCAAGGAGTGGCTAGACTAAGGAAACAAAAACTGGAACTCACTAAACTGACGGGAACACTGGGAGACTTAGACAAAGGGCAGACAAGATGAGGGCACATGAGGCTAGGGAAAACTCAGGAAGCAAAACAACAAAGTCCCGTCTGACGGTCTCCTCTTCTTCCCCACTGATATACGCATGGAAGGGGGCGGGGATACGGAAGGCAATCTCAGGTGGAAACAGAAACACATTGGATTAATGAACAAGTTCACGAGGACTGGGTAAACAATAATGACTTGAGACAAGACGCTGAGACGATCAACCAACCTAGACAGTTTAGATTGAGGTAATCTAAACATGACGAGTAAAAAGCACCACGAGAACAGCAAAGGAAAGCATAGCTTTAAATGCAGTTAATTAGGGAAAGGTGAGGGAGGAATTTACAAAAGCTAGAAACACTCGCACTTGCTAATGAGTAAATTGGGTTAATACTAAGGGCTCTAAATTCGTAGACCAGGCGCAGGCGCGGCGAATAGGGGGAGCGCCGCGCCAATGGGGTGTGTCCAGGCGTATGTTGCAATTTCGTGCCCGGCGTAGCCTGGCGCAAGTACTCCTCTGTCCCGCCTCTGTCCCTCCCTCCGGCGCAAGTGGCAAAGAGGGAGGAGAAAAGGCTTACGTGGGTTTAACACAGCCGAGTCAACTCTTCACCAATAAAATGAGCTCCTCTCCTCACCTTTAAAGTGTTGAAATAAAGAAGCCTCTGTCCTATATCTGCATGATGCGTTAATGTTTCATTTTACTTTGCTGCTTCAGGCATGTTTTCTGCACCGCTTCGCCTATATTAAGCATTACGAATATGAGGCATTCTCGAATTATTACCATTAGCGAACTTGAATGGAATTTCAAAACGAAACTACGTCAGATCATTCAAACTTATGAAGTTGGAATGAAAGAGACGGTTGCTCATTTATTTCTTCTGTCTGCATCATTGGGAAGAGAAAAGATGGATAGCGTGTTCCTATTATTACACCCTGTTGCTGCTTAAAATTTTGGGATTAACATGCATGGACAACAATGCAAGATACGATACACATTTATTTTCAATATGTGATCTTAACTCAGTACGAGATCATTGCAATCAGGCTGTATTCCTTTCCCCCACTAAAAACGATAAAACCTAAGTGACAATAATATTAGTATTAAGCTGCTTGCTCACTGGACGCGAAACGAATTTTTCGCACGACAGATTGCTTTGCTGCGTTGAACGCAGTGTCTACGTGTCCGTAAGTCGGACGGGGTTTTAATATATCGCCGTGTCCGACAGTCGGATGGTTTCAATATAACTCCGTGTCCAACAGTTGATTATTTTTTTAATTTCTTCAAATCTACTGAATCTTTTAGATATTAAACGTGAATGTTTTGATAAGAGGGCTCAGTTCTTCAAGATGAGTACCGAGAATTTCAATCAATGTTTCTGTTTAAGCTCTGCTCAATAAAGTGAGTTGACATTGGCGCGGGACAATGTACAATGCCTGTGGAACATCAAATTCAAAATACTCCGTGTCTGACAGCCAAAAAAAAAAAACAGAAAAAAAAGAGGACGATAAGGACAGATTGATAACGAAATAAAGAATAAAAAGAAAGATATTATCAACAAACAGAACATCCATTGAACACTGCGATTTATTTATTTGCGGGCCATCTTCTTTGGATGTTCTGTTTGTTGGTGATATATTTTTATTCTTTATTTCGTCATAAATCTGTTCTCATATCAATACTTTTACTTTTTGCTGGCTGCCGGACATGGAGTATTTTGCCTTTCAAGGCGGACAGTCTTGATCGTATGCGATATTTAATTCACAATGTCAATGGTCATGGAATAGATATGGTCACTGACTACAAGCGCTATTTTTATCTCTGGTGTGGAAATAAAGCATGAATCTGTTCGATCCATTTGACTAATTTTCAAAGGAGAGACCGAATAAAGACTGTCATCTATCTTCAACGGAAGAAAACAGATTTAATAAACAGACGCTGTATTCGCGTCTTTGCATTGACTTAAACTGTAATAAGTCTCGCGAAAAATTAGTTTCGCGGCCCAGTGTGCAAGCGGCTTTACTGAGCATAGAACGCAAAGCATTTTATATATATATATATATATATATATATAGGCAGTTTGTGGTTGGCTGAGAAAGATGTGAAGTCGTTAGTTTCATCACAGATTCAGCTGCGTTGATTAAGCCAGGTCGAGTTTTCATTACGCTGCGTTAACCGCCTTTAATCTGACATCAGGACAATCGATATAGGTACTATAATTTATGTCCTGATTCAGATTGTTACATTAAATAGTGCTTGCTGTAATTACTTATTGCACTGAAATGTGCCTGACATTCTGAAACCTGCCTGTGAGGTTTCGGTGGCGTGTCGCACTGTGCCCGGTCAGCCAAATTACCACTGCACAGAAAGTAAAACCAGGTTGGAGCTGGCGAGCTTTCTGGGCAACTTCAGCGTAGACTTTTTCTCTTAAATTGTCACTGCGTCTTGATGAATATGTGACACCTCCCCCTACTACGCCGCCACACCCATCTCGGCGCACGTCCGTCTACCAAATTGCCAAAGTGGCTGCGCACGGTGTTGCACCGCACAAAATTACCACTGCGCGGGCTGCACCGGACGAAATTACCACTGCGTGGGCTGCGCCACGCTACGCCACGCTGCGCCACCCTGCGTTGCGCCAAGAAATTAGAGCCCTAAGTGACAATATATACACACTTTTAAATAAGTGCAGGTTAGTACGGGTTAGTAATGGCCCTATCAGAGAGCGCATTCACTCAGAGTTTTGCGAGACCCAGAATAAGCACAGGTGGAAGCAATGAATGAAATACCGCAGCCAAAACCGAAAGAGGAAACGTGATTGGACAACGAGACTCAGGCATGCTGAAGGCTGTCACATGACATCACTGGAGTTTGGGCAAGAGAGAATCAATCGTCAAACCGCAGGAATGGAGCTGAAAAACAAATCAAGAGAGACACAGGGGAAAACGGACAAGCACAAACAAGCACATGAGGCAGAACTATAACAGCTGAACTTGAAATTTCGGGTAACTGACGGGGAGCCTTGTATGGTTTTGAACATCAAAATGCACCATTACCCCTGGTTTTATGTTGTGTATGAGATCAAAGGTTTGCTTGTGAATAAGTGTAAAGTTGACTAAGTGTCAGTCAACTTGCATGCATTGCTTTACTGAACCTGTGTGTGTTGCAGTGTAGAGCCAAGAAGCAAAGTAGACATATTATCTTTGCACGTTTAAGGATTTAGATATTATTACCAAAGTAATTATAGTGTTATTCTGATCATCTGAATGGGGAAGAAATTTGTTAAAAAATCTCTGAAGTCAATGTGCCAATATTATTATGGCAAAATTTATAAATTTTTTTTCTCATTGCCTTCTTACTCCCACACCATTTTGAATTACCAGATGCACGGAGTTACAGCAACACCCCACAGAACAAATTGCACACGTCACTCTAAAGTAGGACTCCCGGAGGATGGTGTCTATTTCAAGCCATGCACCACATACAGCTTACATCAGAGCTGTGCAGATAGAATCTATGCCGTAAAGATTATATTACATTTGCTGACTGTTTAATCCAAAAAACAAACTTGCACCTGATTACACTAAGCAGGGCCAAGGGCCTGCCAGGAGCAATGTGGGGTTAAGGGCCTTGCAGAAGTGCCCAACAGGTAGTGATGTAGTCAAGACTGCCTTAGCCGAGACCAAGACACTACCAAGACCAAAGGGTAGCGAGACCAAGACAAGACCAAGACCAAAAAAAAGCGTTTCACTTCACTGTAAATATGGGCAGTGTTTGGGTGAAAGTAATTGTGTGTAGAAACTGCATAACAGCTATTATTGTCCTTTCAGAGGAGTGAGACTTTATAGGAATTTAAATTTTTTCCTGTTAGGGATTGGTATGGTTACACAGTCCAAAATCATCTCCCCCTGACACATCACACACAGGTTTGACATTATATTGCCATGATAAGTTAAATCAAATACATATAACTTTTCTATTACATTGTCCTCATCTTTCATTTACAATTACCCGATTTGTCATATGCCTGATATTCCATGAATATGGAATATGGCTCCCATGGAAATGATCCCTTCATATAAGAGCCTGAGGCGCAAAATCATGTCTAAAGAAAGGTAAATACATAATTGAGTTAAATTGTTATGCAGTAAATTATATAGTATCTATTAAATTATAGACTGAAAGGGCCTTATGTATTTCTCTAGTCATATGACAACATCACCCCTAATGTCAACACACTGCTCACACTTTGTTATTCAAACATCACTGATGACATTTATTTCATCCAACAACACCATGACCACAAAAATCAAACAATACAAAAATGCAAAAATACAGATACATCATCACAAGCCAGGGGTTACAAACATGTCTGTACACGTGTGTGTGTGTGTGTGTGTGTGTCTGTAATTCGCATGTGTGTCTGTGTTTGTACTCGTGTGTGGTGTTTGTACTCATGTGTGCGTGTCTGTATGCATGTGTGAGGGTGTGAGGCTGTCACACAAATACATGAAATAAAAGACAGACAGAAAAATAGAAATACAAACGGACATTGTACCGGCAGTCTCGGTCAGGGCGATTTGACAAAATCTGCACACAGCAGAAACCTTTTTTTCTTTTGTTATTTCGCTTATAGATTCTTTGCAATCTGTATAGGAGAACTTTATAATAGATTAATTAGCTGACATTTTTACTGATTCACTGGACTAATTAGTTGCGCATATGTTGTGAGACGAGACAGAGAGACGGGACGGGAGACTGCGCAGGCAGGAAAAATATACATTGTAACATGTTTTCAAAATAGATGACTCTTATTGGCTGCATTTAAAGAAGGCTGCGTGGTAATAATGAGGCTCTGCCAGGACCAGCTGCTTGCCTGGATTTTGAAATCCCCTCTAGACCGTTATGTCCGAGACCAAGACAAGATCAAGACCAGAGAGTGTTGAGACCAAGACAAGACCAAGACCAAGACCCGTCTCGAGTACTAAAACACTACCAACTGGTGCTCTGATCTGACTTTGACTACACTGGGGCTTGAACTATCAACTTCCTGTGTCCCAGTCGATTAGCCATTAGGCTGCATGCTGCCTGCAGAAAAACAGCAAGTTTCCTTTACATAAGACTCCCCATTCATTTATCAGATTATACAGCCTATATTCTTTTACATGCTATCCATGTAAACAGCAGAATATTCACTGGTCCCAGTGCTCCACCCAATAGGAGGTTAACTACAATGCCCCATTCCCCACCCAATAAGGAGGTTAACTACAATGCCCCATTCCCCACCTAAGAAGGTTAACTACAATTTCCAATGACACCTAATAGATTAACTACAATGTCCAATGCCCCAGCTAAGGAACTGAGTCCGATATTTTTAGGGAGGCGAGTTTTTCTAACCCAGAGGCAAAACTCCTCAAGCCTTCTTTCTTGTGTGCAGTGAGCAGTTAAGCAGATGCTACAGCATCATTTACCTGAGATGACTCGGCAGAATTATCCAATTATCCAACACAGTTTCATCACTATGGCACCCTGTCATAACTCATTAAATTCTCAGCCCAGACTCAAAAGAAGGTCAGATGTAGCTGTGGTATACAAAGGCTTCACGCTACTGGAGGATTGCATGGTGTGAGGAAAAACAGGTAGTACTGATGATGATGATGATTACTTTAATTATTACTGTTATTATTATGACTACATTTTGGAAGCAAGAAGCCTCTCAGTTTTTGATGGCTGAAAAACTTCAGTTGACCAAGTCAAACTTAGTCAGGAAAGAATGAATTCATTAGTCGTTGGTCTTCAGCCATATAGCTTCTCTCCTGGAAACTTTTTTTATTTATTTTATTTAACCCTTATTTAACCAGGGAAGTCCCGCTGAGATTGAAATCTCTTTTTCAAGGGAGCCCTGGGGGTTGAGGTGGGGAGAGAGGGGGCAATTTGCACAGCCAATTAGATCAGGGGATGATTAGGTGGCAGGTCGAAAGAAACAGGTAGGGACTTTTTCCATGACACCGGAGAACCCCCTGCTCTTATCGAAGAGTGTCATAGGATCTTTAATGACCACACTGAGTCAGGACCTCGGTTTAACGTCTCATCCGAAAGATGGCGTTTCCTTCAGTACAGTGTCCCCGTCACTGCACTGGGGCATTGGGGATTATTCCACCAGAAGGAAGATCTCAACCTACTGGCCACCAACACCTCTTCCAACTTCATGAGGCATTGAATTTCATATTGAGCATGGAAGCTTATAGGTTGTAGAGTTTTTTTTTTTTTATTAATTTCAGAAGGCTTTGAATCTTTTAATGGAGATTATTCACTTTGGAAAGGTGGCAAGATGAAAATCCTCAAAAACGTTTTTTTGTTTGTTTTTTTAAAGAAACATTTTACAAGTACATCTCATTACCCAAATAACAGAGGAATTTCATATGCAAATTCAGCTAAACTGTAAAACTGCCTTTCATTAGCAGTTATCTCTATAATAGTATATAACAATAGATATATAATTTAATTCCTATTCGTCACTGCCTAATGCAGAGAAGCCTGTAATGAGGGCCTGACCCCAAGCTAAATCACCACTGCATCACCCAGCCTTTATTCTATAATAAAAGAAGCAACATTATCAGTAAAATAAAAATATATAATTTTAACTATTTGCTCTGAAATTATTTTTATTTTTTCCATTTTTCCACTTCAGAATTCTTTTCACCAAAACTGGTATTTTATGGATGCTGATCACATTGTTGAGTGGACTTTAAATGACGCTTACCCTGAGCAACCTCAGCTTAAAGGGACGCTCTATGCTACATGCTAACCGTTTGATGACAATGAATAGAAGTCAATGGACTAAGGCTAAAATAGCCAATTAACACCCTGTCCATTGATGCTATTCATCATCTTCAAAAGGCTAGCATGTAGCATGAAGTAACCCCTTAAACCTATAGCCTACCTCAGGGGGTACGAAGCCTGGTTCAACCCTCTGCTACAAGCCCAGGCAGCTCTTTTCTTCACTGGCTGAGAAACTGGAGGAGGGTTTTCCAATCCGATCAGAAACAGGGGGCTATTGCACAGAATCAAGTTTGTGGATTAAATCGGGATTTTCCAGTTATCCCAGCTTAATTTAGCCCTGACTCAATTGCACGAAAGCAGGGGCACTTAAGTTACCATGGATTGGATTGGATTAACTTCATTAATCCCTCAAGGGGAAACTGGTTTGCCACCAGGCCAACAGACACACATCACACAGGGCACATAACCACAGACAGCAACAACAAAATAAACAAATAAATAAATGAAAAAAAAAAAATGAGTGGCTGTGAGCGCAACACATGGAGATTTATTCAGTGCAGCTAGCCTGCTCCAGACCAGGCTAATAGCCAGGCTTTTTTAATCTTCGGTGACTTGTCTGTTCAGTCTTCTTTAATTCTTATTTTTCTTAATCTCATAATGGGTTTTCAGCAGGCTGTAAACTGGAATTCCGTTCAGTCAGCAATCACTCAAGAGTGGAAATAAATGCATTTTACAATTATTCCCGGTCTTCTGTATTTTGCCTCATTTTTATAAGCCTGCATTGAAATACCACAGATACATTGTCATTCAAATAAGAAGGCCCACTGTTTTAATTTAATTGTAATAATCATTCATGTGATCGTCATTATTATTGTTACGGCAGCATACTGTTATATGGAGTTCATGAAGACTTCTGTTTATATTGCAGTTAGAGATTTGATGAATACTTATATTACTGCAGTTGGTGAGATGATTAGAAATGGCTGATGAAGTTGTAAAGGTGGTTTTAATTAAGTCAGTGATGAGGGCAATATATAAAGGTCCATTGACATGTTTCTTCTTTCAGATTGGGGTGCCCTTTTTTTGACATGTTGGATGAGGAAGCACTTATACGATACAGGCTTTCCGACCTGAGAGAGTGTGTCGGGACAGGTCAGACCCGTTACCACGAAAGGTATAGATTTTCTGCTGATGGCATCCATTATCTGTGCAGACTGCTAGGTCCCAAAATTCAGCACTGCACAACACGGAGCCACGCCCTCAACGTTCCACAGATGGTCTGCATTGCTCTACGTTTTTTTGCAAGTGGCATGTTTTTATATTCAGTTGGAGATGCGGAAAATCTGAATACGGGCAGTATTTACCGCACCATCAGAACTGAACTTAGCATTAAAATCATTGGCACACATTTTCATTACTTTCCCTGGCCACAGAAGAACCTGCTACATTAAATAGGAATTCTACAAGATTGCCGGTAATATGAATTACAGATTACAAAAGTGTTATCTTACTCATTTTGTGTTACAGCTTTCCTTAATGTCATTGGCGCACTGGACTGCACGCAGATTCACAGTAAACGTCCCGCAGGGGCACACAAAGGAGATTTTGTCAACAGTAAATCCTTCCACAGTATTTAGGTTTAGGTAAGAATGACTTATGGTTACAGTCAACTACATTTAATTTTGTCCATTAAATGACCTTAAATGAGTTACATTTTATTTTAGATGATCTGTGATGCGGACTGCATCATCAGCAATTTGAGGCAACGTGGCCTGGCTTAGTCCGTAACTCAGAAATTTTTAAGGCCCGTACAATTTACCAGAGACTCTCACCAGTTAAGCTACAAATTTTATTAAAGATCATGAGTCAAAACTTCTTTATGACATTGTAACGACCATATTTTGTATTCTCAGATGAATTATCTGGAGTGTTTCTGGGAGACAAGGTTTGTCCCTGACAGCCATTCCTCCCCTCTCCCTTTGCGGACCCTCAAACAACAGCACAGCAAGTGTATAATCTTGGTCCAGCAAAAAGGCCTGAATTGAGATGGCATTTGGCCTTCTCAAGTCGCGCTTTTGTAACAAGGTCAATTATGCAGCAGTAATATATGCAACGGAGTCAAACACAATTTGGATTATTTTGTATTATAATTACACTAAATTTATGCAAATAGTACCTCTCCCATTTTGCTCTCAATATATATGCTCTCAATAACGCTCTTGGCTGTGCTGAAGCACTGTTTGTTGGTGATCATTCTGCTTGAGTTGCGACGGAGAGAGGGGTGCAGGGATTGTAGCAGTTTCCTCTTGTCTAAACGGGTTTTTCTGAAAATAATTTGTTTTATTTTTATTTCTTTATTTAACCAGGGAAGTCCCGTTGAGATTGAAATCTCTTTTTCAAGAGAGCCCTGGAGGTTGAGGTGGGGAGGGAGAGGGCAATTTGCACAGCCAATTAGATCAGGGGATGATTAGGTGGCAGGTCAAAAGAGCCAGGTTGGGACTTTTAGCCATGACACGGGGGAACCCCCTACTTTTATCAAGGAGTGTCACAGGATCTTTAATGACCGCAGAGAGTCAAGACCTTGGTTTAACATCTCATCCGAAAGACGGCGTCAGTACAGTGTCCCTGTTACTGCACTGGGGCATTGGGGATTATTCCACCTGAGGGAAGATTGCAACCTGCTGGCCCACCGACACCTCTTCCAGCACCAACTTGGTTTTCCCAGGTGGTCTCCCATCCAAGTACTAACCAAGCCCACACCTGCTTAGCTTCAGCCACGTGGCTGGAGCAGATCGAATAGTGGTATGGCTATGAATAGAGGTAAGACAGTTTGCTCCCGTGGTATAACCTTTGTCGCATTAGGGGCAAGGAGAAACTTCCCTTTTTCCCCCTCGAACAACTCGGTTAGCAAATAGCCAAATTAAGTCGCTAATCTGGTCAAACAAAAGCGACTGGGGTTTTTTTGGGGGTTGTTGGGGTTTCGTTCTCCTGGGAGCAAAGTAAAATAAACTTTAGCGCTAAATAATTAGCTAGCTAAGTAAAGCTTCTCAACGCTAAGAATATTATTGAATTACCTGGATATCTAGATAGCTATATGGGTTGGTTTCATACTTAGTCGCTTGCCTTTCATACAGTCTTCTAGCCAATAAATATTGACGTTCACCGGGTTTTTAGTCCTCTTTGGTGTTTCTTTTACAGTATAAACACATTGCCAAGCTTGAATTTAATATTTACGCTAACCGGGGTTTTAGTCTTTTTTGCATCTCATTTTTACCGAAGGGCTCTTCTGATTAAACATATTGCAAAATTACGTTATTTTTGTATTTTCCTCTGGTGGTGGTGCCTTGACCAGCTGTTTAAAGTTTAGCTGCTTGTTTGAGTGCTTACTGACAGCTTGTTGGGGAAGATAGTGTGTTTAGTTAGCTTACATAGTAAACTGACTTGTTATTCGGTCCGTTTGAATTAAAGGGTACCAGGGATTTACTCTTTTTTGGTTACCTTTGGTTGTATTTGTGGCTAGCTAGCTAGATAGTGACTGTTGCATTTTTGACTTGGGATCTGAGATTTTAGTATTTAGTTAGTAGGGCAGTAGTTACTAGAGTCATCCATTCAGTTCGGTTGGAATTTTAAATGGTAAGGTTTACCGGAGTGCTCCGCCCCTTCCCTCCTCCAGTTTCTCCTGGGTGTTGTAGCTGCCTAAGACAAGTAAGCTACCGCTGATATTGTGTATTGGTTATTGGCATTTTCTGTTTATCACTTAGCTAGGTATTGGAGACTCTCATCTGAGAACAGTATCCGGAGAAGCCAGTCTGTGATGATCTGGATTCTGAGCTAAGCCCTGTGATATTTTTAGACTAGTATACTAATAGTATTGGGATTATATAAAATCAAGTTAGTCATCTGAGTGCTAACTACATATCAAGTTTTTGTCTTAATTTGGTTCTTCATTTTTGTTAACTGAAACTAAGCCACTGCTAAAAGAGGCTTATTATCCATTTACATAGTTTCCCTGCGGTTTCTATCGTGACTGCTGCTCAGGGCTTTTCAGGTTAATAAATTGTGGTTCCTGAGCTTCTGTCTTGGCAATAATAATTTTCTTTGATATCTAGGGTGAGCAAGGTCATTAAGTAGGGGGTTCAAAATGTGGCCAAAACTATGTGACGGTTGCAGAATGATCGCACTTTTGGAAAGAGATTTCCAGGGTGGGTTTATCTGTCACTTGTGCCAGCTAATTCCCATTTGGAGAGGAAGATCCTTGTTCTTCAGGGCCAGTTGGCTGCACAACATAGTTCGCAATCAGTAGAGTTCCTAGAGGAACTGAGTAGTATGTCATTTAGAGAAATGGTGTGTACGCCAAAGCAGGGGTGTGCGGAGACCACAGAACAGGCAGGGAGAGAAAGTTGGGTGACTGTGGGATGTCAGCGCAGGAAAGGGCATGCATGCCGAACAGCAACAGCTTCTTCAGTGGTTGAGGTGTCCAACCGATTCTGGCCCTTGCAGGAACTCGACTTGGCCCCTGACCCTGAGAGTGGGGGGGATTGATGAGCATCAGGGCACCCTGTTGGCCTCTTCCCCTCAGAAAATGGAGTTAGTGATAGTGGGGGACTCAATTATTAGAGGAATTGACAGCTTAGTCTGTTCGCGCGACAAGGAGTCTCGTACAGTGTGTTGCCTGCCTGGTGCCCAGGTGCGGACAAGCTCCTGGCCAGAGCAGGGAGGGATCCAGTGGTCATGATCCATGTTGGGACAAATGACATAGGTAAGGGTAGGTTTGAGGTTCTGCAAGACAAATTTATGGAATTAGCTGATAAGCTTGGAGCAGATCCTCCATGGTAGTTTTCTCCGGGATTCTACTGGTACCACGTGCAAGCAGAGGGAAGCAGAATTTTATCTGGAGGTTTAACACATGTCTGCGAACCTGGTGTAGGCAAGAGGGGTACAGGTTTATGGGGCACTGGAACTTCTTCAGGGACAGGGGTGACCTGTTCAAGCCTGACGGGCTTCACTTGAACCGGAGGGGTACCTTTGCACTGGGTCAGCGTATGTTGAGGGTAGCACAGGGTTCATTTAAACTAGGGACTTTGGGGCAGGGAAGCTAGAGAGTGTTATATGTAGGGAAATGCAGACTGCCCTGATGGAAGCTGACAGTGTTACATGCACTATTGATGAAATATTTTTGAAGCAACAAAGCGTAGTGGGGAGCTTGGAGCAGCAGGTACATGGGAAATCAAGGGGTAAGAGCATTCGTAATTACCTGAAATGTTTTTATTTACATGCAAGAAGCATAAAAAATACATTTCCGGAACTTGAGGCTGTTATGATAAGTGAGGGTTATGACATAGTTGGGATTACAGAGACATGGCTCAGTGAAGAGGATGAATATAATATAGAAGGTTATAAGCTCTTTAGGAAGGATAGATGTAATAGGCGAGGAGGGGGTGTAGCACTCTATGTGAACGAGAACATAAATATGCAGGAAATTCCTAAAATTGAACATTCCTTGCCCTGTGAAGATATCTGGGTCAGGCTCATTGGCAAACAAGAGACAGGTTTAAACATAGGAGTATGCTATCGACCGCCAGCTTTGGACAGTACTGTCAGTGAAATGCTCTTTAAGAGGATTAGGTAAGCTTGTGGGACTATTATTATGGGAGACTTCAATTACCTTGGTATCGATTGGGAAATGGTGAAAGGACAGGGTAAAGGGGAGGAAGAATTTGTAAATGTTATAAATGACAATTTTTTGGTGCAGTATGTTAATAAACCTACAAGAGAGAAGGCAGTTTTAGATTTAGTGCTCTGTAATGACCCTGATAGAATAAGTAATATTGAGGTACTGGAGCCACTTGGGCCTAGTGATTACTCTACTGTTAATTTTGACGTTTCATGGGAAGTTATAAAGGTGTCTTCTAAAACCAAAATTTTCAATTTTAGGTGAGCAAATTTTAACAGAATGCGCTCATATTTAAGCGAAATAAAATGGGAGACACTCCTGGACTGTGAGTCTGTAAATGAGATGTGGGAAAGATTTAAGGGGGTTTTACTTGATTCACAATGTAAATTCATACCAAAGGTGACCAAAATTGAGGTGAAAAAGCAGAATCCTCAATGGATGACCACAGCTATTCGTAGGAGTTTGAGAGAAAAGAGGAATCTTTATAAGATGTACATAAAGGGTAACAATGAGAATACTAAGGCTGAATACTGTAAAATGCGGGCTGTGGTCAAAAAAGAGCTGAGGAATGCTAGAAGACTGTATGAAAGGCAAATTGCGGAAGGGGCAAAAATGAATTCTAAGCGCTTCTTTCAGTACTGTAGCAGAAAAAGGAAAGTCAAAGAGGAGGTTAAGTGCATAAAGAATAAATATGGATCGCTGCTATATGATAACAAGGATATTGCAGACACCTTGTTTACTTTGTTGAGAATTTTACCTCGGAGCTGGTTTTTATTCGGCCAGAGGGCATGTCCAATGCTCAAGATTATTTAGCGGAAATTGAGGTTAGGAACAATGAATTATTAAACAAATTGCATAAACTAAAGGCAGATAAGGCGGTGGGTCCTGATGTCTTATATCCTAGAGTGCTCAGGGAAGTTAGGGAGATCATCTTTAAACCGCTCTCAACTATCTTCAGACGGTCTTTAGAAACTGGAGAAATACCAAATGATTGGCAGCAGGGCAATCTAATACCAATATATAAGAAAGGGGACCGTACTGAGCCAGGAAATTACCGGCCGGTCAGTTTAACTTGCATTGCATGCAAAATACTGGAATCTATCATAAAAGACGAGCTGGAATTATTTCTTGAACATAAAAATATCTTGAGAGATAGCCAACATGGTTTCCGTAAGGGAAGGTCATGCCAGGACAAACCTTCTGGAATTTTTTGAAGACGCCACTAAGACTTATGATCAGAGCAGGGCTTATGACATCATATACTTGGATTTTCAGAAAACATTTGATACAATACCGCATAAGAGACTCATTTTTAAAATGAGCTCCATTGGAGTAACAGGAGGTATTCTAGAGTGGATTCATTACTGGTTACAGGACAGAACACAAAGAGTGGTGGTCAGTGGAACCTCATCTGAGCTAGGTATGGGGGAGTTGGCGTCCCTCAGGGATCGGTGTTGGGACCCCTGCTGTTCCTCATCTACATTAATGACCTTGATAGGAATATTGAGAGCAAATTGGTTAAATTTGCAGATGATACTAAATTGGGAGGTTTGGCAAATAATTTAGAGTCCACTAAAGTGATTCAGGATGATTTGGATAGAATCCAGAAGTGGGCAGAAATGTGGCAAATGAAATTTAATGTAGCAAAATGTAAAGTTGTACATGTAGGTAATAAAAACATTAGACAGGATAACTTCATGGGAGGTTTAAAACTGGAATGTGCTCCACATGAAAAAGATCTGGGAGTGATTGTTGACCAAACCCTCAGAGGTTCTAGCCATTGTGCCGTAGCAGTTAAAAAAGCTAATCAGATGCTGGGATACATTGCCAAAAGTATTGAGTACAAATCCAAGGAGGTCATACTTCTCTTGTACAACACATTTGTCAGACCACATCTGGAGTACTGTGTACCGTTCTGGGATCCATACATTAAGAAAGATATAGAGGCTCTAGAAAAACTTCAGAGAAGAGCCATTAAGCTAATTCCAGGTATAAAAGATGAAAGCTATGAGAAGAGGCTGAAGATCCTTAATTTTTAGCTAGCTTATTTTAGTCTTAGGAAAAGGAGAGTTAAGGGTGATCTGATTGAGGTCTTTAAATATGTTAAAGGGATTAACAAAATGAATTTTCTTGGATTCCTCCGGCCAAGTTCTGTTAGTAGAACTTGGGGTCACAAATGGAAGTTGACCAAGGGTAAATTTAGCACTCATATTAGTTTTACTAGTTGGGCTGAATGGCCTGTATTCGCCACTCATGTTATGTTATGTTAATATTTCCTGACAATGTTAATGGTAGAGACGTCAAACAACAATGCATTGTTAATTATTTCAGGTGATTGGGATGCAGCCCATCCTTTAATAAAGCATAGTGTCACTCTTTCCAGTGCACGTGTGTTTTATTTGCCATTAGTAGCACACAGTTTTGTTTTTCAGGTTTAAGCATTGTAATCTGACAAATTTTCACTTTGACAACTATACAGTGAACTGAACATTCATGAAACAGGGAGAGGACTCCACATTGTTTTTCGACCTTTTCTTTTCAGTCATAACTTGTCAGCTTGGAGCTTGGGAGCGAGAAAAACAAGTGATTAATACATTGTGCTGCAGTCATAGTTACAGTGTGCATTGAAATCACTTACTTCTCTTTCTTGTTTGAAGAGTTCTAGGTCTCAGTGTCTTCATTTTTATCTCCAGGTCAATTTTCTGAAGTTTTTTCTTTTGCACATTTATCTTTAAATCTGCTAGCTCTAGTTGTCTTTTGAGGGGTTATGTAGAAAAATGTCTGACAGTTTGTGAGCTCTGTAAAACACGTTATTTGGCACCACAGGAATTGCGCGTAATGTGGATTTCCTTTAGGCAATATTCACTATGTTGCCAGGCTGGCCCTCAGGCTGTACAGCATTTTGGTCCTGTTACAAATTTGATTTTAATATGAGCACCACATCACTGACTTCATTACCATTATGGACTTAAGTATAATCTCAAGACTGACATGATATCTCAAGCCGTCTGGGGTCCAGCAGCACACTCTCCTCATCATCTGCTGCCGCAGAAGTGCCTTCCTCCTGCCATATGCAATAGAACTTGTATTGACAAGAAGTGCCAAGTCTATGCTATTGATAATACTCACTGGATCATCGTCTGGTGGTATCAGACTGTGTTGCCAGACACTGCAAGGCAACCCAAAATGAGACAGTCCATATTAAACCACATAAATGGTTGATTGTGTTCCATGTGCAGTACTGCAATAATGTACCTTGTATGAAGGGGCAGTTTCTGTATAAAGGACAGAGTCATTGGCTGTTTCCCCCAGGATCCCTTCCATTACAAGCCTCTCTTGATTACTATCAAGGGCCAGCTCCTCTGCTGGGGTGATGTTAGGAGTTGGTGGACCAACCCCCATGCCAGACAAATGAACCTTTTTCCTCACAGCTAAAATAAGTACAAACTTAAATGTGAGCAGGCAGCAACTGAGTAATTTGTGTACCTCATTTGTGCATTGCTATCAACAATCAAGGCACTTACCAGCCTGGAAAATGTTCTTGAACTTGACCTTGACTTGTTGCCAGGTCCTATTCTGTCCAGTCATGTTTGTTCTATGTGTGTATAATGTAAAAATATGAGAGGTAGAGATTGTGACTTGCTCATAAAGTTGTATATATTTTTTGCATTGCAGATGTTTGTAGTTAGTCTTCATGATAAATTTCCTGAGTAACATTTACTTTCACTGCTCACTTTAAAGGCAAAGTGTTCAACTGTTTGTGCAAAGTTTCAGTGGTGCAGTGGTTAGTAAGTAGATGTTTTTGGACTGCTTACGCATTCAGTGCGTCCGCAATAATCTGCCAGGTTTTCTCTCTTTGTTTAAAGCAACACTAAGGAACTTTCATTTTTGGTTGAGTTTGGCGGTGCCTGTGGACCAAAGCGGTAGTGTTTTGCCTGAAGGAAGACCCCATTTCCCATGAGCACCAGCGCATAGCGTCAGAAACATCCTGATCTCCCGGTCGCGTGCAGTTTTTTTGGAAATTAACAGAAGACGGGTCCAAACTAGGGCTGTCAGTCAGAATGAGGCTTAAACACATGATATCCGTTCTGTTCGAATATTCGTGACAATTAAACACATGATATCGATATAATATCGAATATTTCACTTTCTGTATTTCCCACACAAAATAACGACATACCATACTAACATAAGATACATCAACATAAACATATATTTGATGGATAATAAGCTCAGATTAAGACCTAGAGTTTCCTATATCTGTAATGAGCCCTATACAGTGAGTCTGAACTCAGGACCCTGACGCATTGCAGGGCTTGTGAAATAACAACACATCAAGCTCATCCAAGTTCGAACGAGATGCCAACCGTTCAGTTTTATTCCGTGAGACTGTAATTACTATAATTAATTACAGTACAGTACACAACATCATTGGCTCCCTCACCCCAGTAAAATCCAAAACTATTGTCTGCAAATGAAACTGCATTTCAGAAAGCACATTTTCTCTTCTTCGGTTTTTAACATTACTCAATAAAAACCAACACCCGCTGCAGGAATGGTAGGCTAACTCTAACTTGCATATAGTTTGCGAACAACTTTCGCTCGGTCCTCAGTTTTACCGTCGTTGACTGACCCAAACCCAAAGTATTTCCAAACGGTGCTTTTTAGATTCTTCGGGGTGTAAACCGGTTATTTTCTGAACAGTTGCGGCTCGTGAACTGGCGACAGGGGAAGCTCAAACCCATCCCTTAAAAATAATGATTTGGACATGACCAGTTTTCAATCATTCATTTAAATTACTATTACAGAAACTCCGAAAACTCTCAAAATAATCAGGTGTGGTCAGTTTTCATTGATAACGCATACCTGTCAACTCTTACGCATTCGGCGTCAATTTTGAGCAGCATATTTACGTTCCTCTGCTGTAGTCAGCAATTATTCAATCAACGCGTATGTAAGAGATTCTCGCGCGGAATTGAAGTGCATGAAGGTTCATCAGTTTCACCTGCGTTAACTCTGGACTTCTTATGCTTTTCTTTACTCAGGGGTTGGAAAAATGGAATTGCAGAACAACGTTTCAGATGATCTTATTTTATTTAAATAATTTAAACGATAATGAAACACATGCATTGCTTCCAAGCCCTGAGTAAAGAAAAGCGTGAGAAGTCTGGAGTCATAATCACCCTAACTCATATGAAACTGATAAACCTCCACGCACAAGGACTTCAGTTCCGTGCGAGATCTCTATGCGTTGATTGAAGCAGGGGAACGCAATTATGCCACTCAAAACTCACGGCGAATGCTGGCTGTCAAACCGGCATGCACTACACACACCCGGCACAAAGATGTAACAGTTTCAAAACAGTGAGCCGTCTCTGCTGTATAGCGCGTTGGTAGCCACCCGCCATACACTGCACACACTGACACTGGGTTAATTATCTTGACGTGACTTTTAAATATTCGATAATTAATTTTCACGTTCGGTGGTTTGTTTTATTGATAGAAAATCGATATGTATTCGAATATGGAATATTCATTGACAGCCCTAGTCCAAACTACGTTTCTGTTTCCAGCGGCTGTTTGAGGGATGAATAGCGATGAGGTAATGTATCTAATTGTGGCTACACAATATCATATGACGATGTTGAAAATAAGAAATGTTTAAACAAGCAACAATCCCCGTAATTTTAGCTGCAATCAGCGCAAGGTGCTAGTGATAAGCAGAACTATGAAAAGTCATAACTCAATGCACACAGGTTTTGTTTTACTGATTATTTAGAGCAAGCAACGCGGTTTGACACGCCGACGCATTTGATAGACTTCTTTTGCAATCACTGTACTCAACAAAAAAAAACACAACAAGAATCCCGTTTGTCTCTGAAACTATTACCTAACAATCATCAGAAACTACTTGGTCAAGTACATACAAACTGAGACGATAATCCCACAACGATTCAGTATGACTGATCTTCCATCTTTGGTACTTTCCACAGGAGGAAGCTACATATTTTACTCAAACATTTATATTTGCGGTTTGCAGTCATCGCTTCCGATGCTCAAATCACAATGATAATGCTAATGTTAGCTATCAGAGATTTGCGTTTTAGCAATAAATAGCCACCGGCTTGATAGTTCGCAGCTCCACAGTGACACGACCAGCCACACAACAAACTCAAATGTGTGATGTTACTTACTAGTCTAGCAGTAACAGGGCCAAGGCAGCATCGGTCGGACATCCCTCCTTGTCTTTGAGCTCATGCCAGCGAGTGAAAGCCTGGCCAATATTGATCCTTGTCTGGGCTTTGATTCTGTTACCCTCGCGCTTTCGTTTTTTAGTCTCCTCAGACAAAAGTTTTAATTTTTTTGGTTTTCTTGCTGCTTCTGCCATGATAGCGGTGATCCCTCATAGGCGTTCGCATTGACTTCCGTCTTTGTAACGACTGAGGAAAGGGGGAAGTGACGTATGCCATAAAGCAGTCAGTACATTTGTAGTTTTTTGTGTGGAGGGGTTCCTACCATCCACCTCGAAACTGCTTAGTGCCAGTGAAAGTGATACAGATGCCCTCAGGCCATGACAGAGGTATCATTCAACCTGTTGTAAGTCGATGTACCATCAAAAAAGTTCTGAAAATATTATATGAAGGTTGAAAAGTTACTTAGTGTTGCTTTAATTACAGAGGCCATATTGCCTTTTTACATAACTATATGTTTAACCTCCGCATAAGTTTGCATTATAAGTTGTTGCTCAAGTGGGGAAAAGTATGCAGCAGATGTCCTCCCCATCTCCGCATCAGTAAATATGTGATTGACCACGCAATTTACAACGTATTTAAGAACGCTGTGAACGTGCATTTATCCAAATTAGTTACACCCGGTTACTCAGCCCAGCTTGGCAAACGCGCAATGGATTAAGCCAGAATGCACTTAGTGGAATAGATCAAGCCTTGCTTTCTCACTCATCCTCGATTACTGAATTCTGCTTTCGTGCAACTGCCCCCAATCCAGTACCGGTGCAGGTTTAGTTAAGCAGCAAGACACGAGGGCTATGTTCGAAAAGTCACAAAAATAAATTAATAAAAATAGGAAATTTTTGCTCTTGAACATGGATGTCCCTGCTACTGAGGTTGTGATTTTTTGATAAATATACCATACTTCCGCAAACTTGATGAATTGGTTATACAAATTCCAAAAATTTCACCTAAGTTCAAAAGCCCCTGAAATTGTAAAAAAATATCCAATTTTGTCAAACAAAATGTGAGCTGCACATCTGCAATCTATCTAGAAAGCATTTACCAAAGCTTGTTGAATTCTGTCCAGTAATTTTTGAGGAGAAGTGGGATAACATCCCATATACAATGCCGTAGGTACACTTGCAATCAAAATCTGGTGACAGCCATTGATAGCTTCCTCATTCTGCCACATCCTGGTACTGTAGCCACTCTTCCTTTAACTCTGAACTTGCGAATTATGCATCCAACTGTATCTCTACTGAAAATTCAGTGCCTGTGCTACCTTTTCGTATCCTTTTCCTTGTTTGTCCCAGGCAATGATCTCCTCTGTTAGCTTTTTGGACAATTCTCTTGACAGCCATATTTCTAATATGTAATCAAATGTCACTGTCAACAAACCCCTAGCGAGTGCAAGTATTTGATGTGTTCTGTCTCAAGCAAACCTGAGGCAATTAATGAAGCTCTTGATTAGCTGCATCAGGTGTGCTTGAGACAACACCTGATTTGCCAATCAGCTCTTACGCCAGATTCTATTCAAGAGGTTGAATAATTTTGAGCCGGCAGTAGTCATTAAATGTGGCATTTTGTGTTAAATTTGGAGAAACCACTTGTAATATTAGTTGTGCTGAGCTATTTAAAATGTTCTTGTTTAATATGTTCATTGCAAAAACAGCTGAAAGTTTGTAAATTTTGCCGGTAAACCCAATTTGCAATGGGGGTTGAATAATTTTGATTGCAACTGTACATACAGATGAACAAGGGTAACTCTATATATATAAAAAAAAGAATTATTCTTGACCACTTTTCCTTAACCTCAATGGAAAATGTCATGAGTTCAAGGAAAGATGCAAAAGAGAATTCATGAGGACTTAGGGTAAAAGACAACCGTGGTTGTCTTACCCAAAGTATCCAACTGCACTTACACTAGATGATGTAATCACGCATCCCATGCCTATCCGGTTTGTTTATTTTGTGAATGGCTGGATGGCTGGTGCATTGCCTTAAATTTTACTAATGCAAGCAATTGCGGGACAGCACTATCACCTTTATTTTTGTAAAGGATGGTTCAGTGCGATCCCTACGTAAAACTAGATCAGTTAGGAAGCCTTGAAGCACCTTTGTTGGTGGGCTGAAGTAATAGAGTAGGACCCAAATGCACAAAGAGGGAAGTCAAGATTCAGGGTCATTCAAGACTTTATCACTGAGGGGGAGTTTATATGTGTATACAAACATATAACAAAAATATAACAAAAACAAGAAACCAAAAACTACTGCCAAACCGGGCAGGACAAAGTAAAACACCCTAAAGAGGGTAAAGGGAAAACTAGAGCAAAACCCAAAAACACTAGGAGCAATGCTTCTTCTTGTCAAAAGGACAAACTAACAAACAGAAAAGTAATCCGAATTGGAGGTAGAGTCTAGACCACTAAGCACAAGTACAAGGCAGAAGACTGATCAGGCAAAGTGAAAATCCAGCACTGAAGGTAAGCCCACACCCCTCAAATAGCAAAGGAGTGTGGGCGGTGGTGAAGACGCATTCTTCGCCTGGTCTTTTGTATATTCCACTCATGGACTGCGATCCTGCGTTGCCGAACCTGCATTTCAGCACCGCGGACAGCAGCCGGAATTGCGACTGACGCTGAAAGAGTGCACACTTCAGCACAGCGGACAGTGGCCAGAAATTTGGGCGGAGAAGCGGAAATGACAAACTTTCCTTTGGATTTAGAGAATTCCAACAGCACTTATCACGGCTGCCACATAAACACTTCTGGGTGATTTTCATGGAGCTAGGAACTTCCCAAAGCATAAAAACCTATCCTGTCTTCATGAAATAATAATAATAATAATAATAATAATAATAATAATAATAATAATAACTCATCAAATGGTTCAATAAGGGGTTGTACTGCTGATTTAAAGGCCAACATCCACAGAGGCCTGCATTGGAGAAGACTGAGCTGCTGTGGAAGCCTGTGAGTCATTTTGAAATTGATGCTTTTAAACACATTTGAATTTTAAATATGCAGATCAGACTGTAGTATGAATACCATAGTTCATGAACATTCATGCAAATATAAAGGCCTCAATCTAAAATTATTGGGACACGTTCCCCTCAAAAGGTGCCAGCATAGCTCAGGCTTCATTTATTTTGCCATGTAGTGTAGACTGAAAAAATACTTTCATGTAAAAATTCAAAACTCTGATTCCTGAGTTACTAATAAAAGTACAATGTTAGCTAAAGAGAATCAGAAACATGAAGGCTGCAAAGTGTTTCAAGAGTGTAGATAAGAGTGAAGATATACAAAAAAAAAAAAAAAACTGTGACTGTTGTAACCATACAAACGCCAGCTTGGCATAAGTATGCTATCTTCAGTTTGCTCTGAATACTGAGTGAACATCAAATCCCCCATTTTGTGTCACTTCGCTAATAACTGTGACTGCATTTTTCCCTTTGACCTAGAAAAGCATTCCATTAACTTCTCTAATAATGTAATGAACTATAAAATTAACAAATTAATGGAACATTCTTAAAAGATTACAGATTTTTTTTCAAGTATTGTCAGCTTGACTGGTCTGCTCAGTCTAGACTAATTTACATAACTTTTTCAGGAAAGGACGGATCTACTAACAATGGGTGAACATTTGAAAGAAAAAAGAAAAAAAGCCTTTGTAATTTATTTTAATAGAATAGTACTGCTGACCATCACTTCATTAACACTGTGCTAAGAATGATTGCTCTCCAAGCCATCCAATTTCACTGAGTGAATTTAATTTTACTTGTGCAAATGAATTTCCCACAGTGGACCAGTAAAAAAATGTACTGGGGAACAGGAGTTTGCATGATGCAGGACATGTTCCATTCCTGCTGTGGAAGGTCGAACAACAAAAACAAAATTCACATTTTCATTTGACTAATTAACAAAATTAATAGAAGGATAAAAAACATACCTCAATTATTGCTAATAGCAGATCTTGTCATACACTTCTCATTTACAAAAATTTAATCCATCTGCTTTCCGTGAACAAGGAACCAGGGACAAAATTTCCAGTGGAAATTATTTCCAACCCCTAACATAATTCGAAATGAATACTTAATATTTTTCTGTGCTTTGTCAACATGAACAATGGCAGCGCAGTCTAATATTTAACCATGTGCCATATAATTGCCAAATCTTTCTCCCTCAGATTGAAGCACTAACACTGAAGTTTTTCATTTTAAACAGCTCAATTAACTATGCACCCCTGTTTTATTTGCAAGTCTGATATTCCAACAAATTACGTCCATTGTAAACTACTGAATCATCTGAGTGACAAAAAATCATGACACATTCTGTGCCATTTGCTGTTTTTCCCAGATCGTTGTTGCTGGCTAAAATGAACAGATTCCCAAAAGGCCTCTAGTTTGGCTGGGCTTCCAGTATTCTTCACATTAATAAAGACAGGAGTGGCTATACTGTTCCTTTTAACACCTTATGTGTCATCATTTTCAAGTAAATTTTTTCTTTATTTTTTACAACACTTTCACAGCAAAATCATCCACTGAAAAGTGTCAGCACGCCAGATCTCTCCTTCACCAACATCAGACCCTCACTAGGGGCTCTAAATTTGTTTACCAGGCGCAGACGTGTGTATTTGCGTCTTTGCATTGACTTTGAATGTAATCAGTCGTGCGAAAAATTCGTTTCGCGTTCGGTGTGAAAGCAGCTGAAGGACACATACCCACATAGCCTACACACGCACTCACGCGCCCACATGAACACACATCTCTCTTTCTCTCTCTCTCTCTCTCTCTCTCTCGTACGTTGTAGACAGGGGTATTTGCGGTCAAAGCCACTGCCGCAAAAAAGTGGCTACAGCGCTCACAGTAATTTAATATCAATACTCACGTTTTATAACATAAGTTCAAAACTTTGATATAACATAGAAAACACATATTTAGAAAAAGTCATGGACGGATGGACTCATATCTTTTACTGACATGAAATACCATGCATTACTAACATCAGTGCCGCTAGTTCTAGTGTTAAGGACAGAGCTGTGCAGCCAGGTGGTCTCTCCTCTCCCGTGCGCGCTGCTGCACTCCCTGCTGATACGGCACATGCAGTTCGACCTCTCTCTGTCTCAAGTCCTGTAATGTCTCCTGCGTGAGGTCAAAGTGACATCCATGGTGTACAGCTATGTTGTGTAGCACGCAACATGCCACAGAGAATGCACTGACACTCTGAGGGCTGTCAGGTCGAGTTTCCATTACGCGTGCCAACCGCCTTTGATCTGACATCAAGACAATCGATATAGATACTATAATTTATGTGCTGATTCAGATAGTTACATTAAATAGTGGTTGCTGTAATTATTTATTACATTGAAATGTGCCTGACATTCTGGAAACCTGCCTGTGAGGTTTCGGTGACGTGTGTGCACTGTCAGCCAAATTACCACTGCACAGAAAGTAAACCAGGCTGGAGCTGGCGAGCTCTCTGCGCACTTTCGGCGGAGCCTTTTGCCACGAAATTGTCACTGCGTCATGATGAATATGTGACACCTCCCCCTATTACACTGCCACACCCATCTCGGCGCACGTCCGTCTACCAAATTGCCAAAGTGGCTGCGCACGGTGTTGCACCGCACAAAATCAACACTGTGTGGGCTGCACCGGACGAAATAACCACTGCGTGGGCTGCGCCACGCTGCGCCACGCTGCGCCACCCTGCGCTGTGCAAAGAAATTAGAGCCCAACAGCTTAAGTGATACTGAACAGTGATGTTGAATTCAATTTCCCATGTATAGCTGTCGTGTCTTATCAGTTTTTTATCTGCTTTTGGCTTTTCTTGTGTTCCTTATTTCATATTGAGTGATTAGTTTCTGATTCTCAATTGATTCAATTGTCTCATTACCTCAGTAGCCCCCCATGCCTTTCTCACACCTAATCCCACACCCGTTTCCCAATTACGTGTTTTATATTTGGGTTTCTCCAGTTTCTTAGTTAGGGCCAGATTGTTTTCTTTGCTTTCTGCTTGTTGCCTGCCCTCTGGTATACCGCTCATGCCCTGGTTTTCCTATTCCCTCATACCTGCCTAAGCCCCTTGTGTTCCTAAATGTCACTCCTACGGTGTACATTTTAGGACATCCTTTAGGTCTCAGAATGAGGTATCAGGTGTCAGACAAAATGGCGTCATTTGTCAAACCAAATGGCGTCATGTCTCAGACAAACCAAACGGTCTCAGGCTTCAAAGTAAAAGTAATCAGACAAAACGGCGTCAGATAAAACGGCCTCAGATTAAACGACTTCAGACGAAACGGCCTCAGATTAAACGGCAAAAAAATAAAAATCATCAGACAAAACATTGTCAAAAAACGGCCTCACATAAAAAAGCCTCAGGCCATAAAACACGACATAACATTTTATTTTGAAGGAACCGGAAGTAACCAGTGGCTACCTAGCTAATGTTAGTTCGCTTGCTTAGCTACCAAGTTCACTAGCCTAGCTAGCCAACAGTTTGGTGTACGGATGTCAATAGAAAATAAATGAATAAAAAACATTAGTCTGCTATCTCACTCAGTTAGAGTTGAACCGCGAGCATTTATTTTATACCAAATATAGCTGCTCCCTAGCCTTAATTTGCTTGCTTATCTTGCTAGTTCGCTAGCTTAGCTAGCCAACAGTTTGATCAGTTATTCTAAATATTACTGTCAGCTAGCTAGGCTAGTGAACTAATGTTAGCGAGCTAGCTAGCGGGCAGTTATATTTGGTATAACATAAATGATCGCGGTTCAACCCTAGCTAAGTTAGATAGCGAAATAATGGATTTTTTTTTCATTTATTTTCTATTGACAAATATAACTGCTCGCAAGCTTGCTTGCGAACATCAGTTTGCTTGTTTAGCTAGCAAGTTTGCTAGCCTAGCTAGCTGACAGTTATATTTAGTATAACAGAAATGCTCTCGGTTCAACTCTAGCTAAGTGAGATGGCAAAATAACAGATTTTTTTATTAATTTATTTTCTATTGACTTCCATGCACCTAACTGTTGGCCAGCTAGGCTAGCAAACTTGCTAGCTAAACAAGCGAATTAACAGTAGCGAGCTAGCTAGCGAGCAGCTATATTTGGTATCTCATAATACACGCAAAACGTCATCAATATTCAACGGCGCAAATTCAAAACACCATCGTTCGTGGCTCTGCTGCATGCATACGCCAGTAAGTTGAAAGTTGTTCTTTTCCTTTTATGTTTTGCCACTGTTAAGATATATCAGCGTGTTGTTAGACGTATAAATGCACAGTTAGATTAAATGTAAGAACTCCATACGATTTTAAATGGTAAAATTTGGCCAATTCAGTGTCTAGCTAATTTTTGCTAGCTCCGGTATTAGCAATGGTTGTAGTGTTGCTCAATTTTAATTTTTCACTCCAGAAAATGGACAAAGTAAAGGCATATGAGGACCTGAAGAAGGAGCTCAAAGCTGGTAAAGACTAAATTCTTGCTACTGGTTTTTGTTAAGGTCACCCAGTTCTCCTTAGTAATCGTGTAATTCATATGTATTTAAGCGTGGAAGAGTAACGTTGTACTAGCGTTATTAGTTCAGCCAGAGTAAATAAAAATCGACCATACTGATCTTATTCCAAAATGTGTTTGTTTTTTTCTCTTGTCTTTATTAAAGGTTTGTTATTTCATTTTATATCTGGATTTTATTTATCAAGTAAAAAACTTTTTCTTTGCCAGTTTTGATCCTGTAACGTGACATCCCATTGTGAAAACATAGCCCCACAAAGCAGGCGTTACCCCTCATCCGTGGAGACAAATTCAAGACGGCAGCCATGGCAGCCATATTAGATATTGGAGCGCAACAAAAATCGATAGGCTTATGTAGCTACCCACTCCCAACACCCACACCAAAAATGGCATTGATCGGCAGTGGCGTTTTTGACTTAATGCACGGAATGCAAATTCAAGATGGCAGCCGTGGCAGCCATATTACATATCAGAGTGCAACGGAAATCGATAGGCTTGTGTAGCTACCCACTCCCAACACCCACACCAAAAATAGCGTTGATCGGCAATGGCGTCTTTGACTTAATGCGCGGAATGCAAATTCAAGATGGCAGCTGTGGCAGCCGTATTACGTATTGGAGCGAAACGAAAATTGATAGGCTTGTGTAGCTACCCACCTCCAACACCCACACCAAAAATGGGGTTGATCGGCAATGGCATTTTGGACTTAATGCGCGGAATGCAAACTCAAGATGGCAGCCATATTAAATATCAGAGGACAACGAAAATCGATAGGCTTGTGAAGCTATCCACTCCCAACACCCACACCAAAAATGGCATTGATCGGCAATGGCGTTTTTGACTTAATGTGCGAAATGTAATTGTAGACGGACGGACGGACGCTGCGCGTGATGACAATACCCCACAGCCCAAATTATTCGGGGCTGAGGGGTAAAAATGCACAAAAAATTATACACTAATGTTATATGTTTTATTTAATTGTTACTGTCATCACCAGCTGACACCCCCATGCATTAAAAATGCACCTTTCTGGTACTGGGTATTTATATAAGATGTAGAGTAGCAGCAGCTGCGTAAATAAAAATGTCTTTGGCTCAGCCTTCTTTAAATTCTTTTTAGCAGCCTACACTTAGCTGCTCTAGAAATTATTATTATGGAAAAGCTTTGCTGTGTTGGTATTGGCAAGGTGTCACTGGGGTCATGTTGATACATTTGGTGTAGCCTAGGGATGTGAACATCTCGTTCCATGAATAACAAAAGGTCGCAAGTGACATTCCTGATGAAACCTGTTTTTCTGCACCACGAAGCACTACAGCGGCTGTAGTACTTCGTGGTGCAGAAAAACAGGTTTCAGAAGGTTAGGTTGAAGAATCATTGTATGAATATCTGTTGGGTACATATCTCTTTAAGAACCTTTTTACACCCCCATGTAAGATGAAAATGGCTCCGATGGAGTGGACGCCTCGAACCGAAAAAAGGTCTGGAAAGTATCAAAAAATAATAATGGAAGAGTCTCAACCCCGCATCTTGCTAGAAGGCCATGAAACTTGGGATGACCTTGTAAATATAGGAAAAAACCTGTTCTGGTCACAAGAGGTGGAGGGAAGTGAGTTTACGCTTTCTTATTCTGATGGGACCAGGTGGAGTCGGGAGGACTTCCACAAAGAATACAAAACCGTTTCAGAGATTCAAACTCCCTGGAAAAGAACCCTGTTTGTTGGATGGAGAGAATTGGGTAAGTAATGATAATAGTGTATAGTACTATTTTTTTCATCTTTCTTGTCTATTTTTCAATTTTGAACTAAATTTTTCAGGAAATATTTGTGCTTTTTTTTTGCAAAGGTGATATGTTTGGGGGATGGCAGTTGTGCCTCGGGCTTGGGTATGTATATGTGTGTGTATGGGTGCATGTGTGCCTGCACTTAAACTAAATGAAAAAAAAAATGTAATTGTCTTGTAATTACATATCTGAACTATCTTAGCTTGTGTGCACTGTTTGCAAATGTGTGTTAAGAAATTTAGTCCAAAATGTGTCTCATTTTGCAGATGAACCCAGTGGAACCTCTGAATCTAAGCTGGAGGGAAGTTCCACCTCAGGTTTATATTTGTATGTCAGCCAATACCAACTGAATGCAATTTTAAATTGTATTTTGTAATTACATGCCCAACATACATATGCCTGTGAAGTACATGTGTACCACTGCATGGTTACCCTTTTTAGTTGAGCATATTCTTATTTACAGATGAAACCCCAGAAGCTGATGGTTGTCTTCATGTTGCAGATCAGGTAAAACCATGATCTGTGATCTTGGCCTGACTTTTTACCTTGTGTTGTAGACCTTTTTTTTGGGATACACAATATTGTATTTTCGGTAAGTTCCCAAAAGCCAGAATAAAAAATTTTTTGCAGATAGTGATATAGACTTTTTAAATCAAAAAGCAAAACACTGAGTTTTCCCTGTACAAAAAATTTATCTGTTCTTCTTCTTGTGAAAATCTACTTTATTTTACTTAAAAAAAAAATGCATTTCATTACTTTTGCTTTAAACTTCACAAACCCAACAGTGGTATGTCTGGCCAGCACATTGACCTTAAACATTGGCCAAATATTTTCCTATCTGAATACTAATGATTCACTCTTAAAGATATTATATGCTGATACCAATATCATGCCTCAATAATATTGCAGCCCTGGGTTATTGCATCTAAAAAAATGAAACGTGCAAATATGTTCCAAATGTTTTTATAGGATAACCACCTTGAGATTTCCTGCTCAGCTGACTTGGAGACAGGGCATTCCAGAAATCAAAAGCAGTTAATGTAACATGTCGACAAAAGTGTAGGGTCATCTGCAGGTACAGGCGCAGCTTTAGGACAAGAGGAGGGAGGTGAAGAGCTAGCTGTAGGGGCCTCACAAAGCGGTCATGGCATTATTTCATCTCAGTCATCCAGCAGGACTCCTGTTGAGCCAACATGTAAGCAATATGTTGTCACGTTTTTCAAAATTTTAAAGGGGACCTATTATGCTGATCCTTCTTTTAAAACATATTAATAATGTTACAATGTTAGTTGTCCATACTCAGCCTCTGAAAAGTTTATAAACATAAGATACAGGGTTTTGCCGTAATCCAAGAACGTGATTTCGTGAACGTGATTTCCTCTCTGAACAGCTCCTCCCGAGATCTTCGCGAGATCTGGGCAAAACCTGACGTCAGGTTGTGCCGTCCAATTAGTACAGACCTAGCCAGAGCCAATCATGGCGCTGGACCTGCCCACACCGGAAACTATTCTAGCAGGCACTAACAACAGCAGATCATACTATGCCTTAGTAGCGTCGACACTTTTGGAAATACAAAAGAAGAACCGTAGATCATTTGAGGTGCAGTTTTGTCAGTATCTCTCTCAAAGCTGCTTGTCCGTTCACTTTTGGACGCGAAGAAAAACACTTATTTCTCTTCCAAAAGAGGATGCCCCCAGAAATCAGTGGGTAGCCTTTTTTTGTTTGCTGGCGGCAAACAGCCACGGCCAAAGGGAACGTTAGCTGCTTGTGCTCAGCATTTCAGCAAAGGCAGCTTTATAAATAGAGGATAATTCGACACAGGATAAGCGTTTCAGCTGCTTCTCAAACCTAAAGCAGCTGCATCAATCAAATGCTCGGAGCCACAAGCTGTAAGTAACGATATAACAGCAAGTAATGTAAGTGAAGCTAACGTGTTACGGGTGGCTAGCAGGACCGCTAGCGATAGTTAGCACTAACAACTGGCCTCAAACACAGGCTTTGTAAAATATCTGAAGATAAAGCCTGTATCGGTCGCGACTGTCCGTGACTCACAGACACAGAAGCTGTAAGTTGCTTTTACTGCATAAGCCAACCTGACGTGATAGCCAGTTGATTGTGGCTGTAGCACAGCGGCTAACTTGGCCAAGTTACTGTTGCTAATATTTGTGTCCTAAATATGCAAGAGTGATATCAGGGGAAATTCTACAGAAGGTGTGTGAACATAAACCTCATTTGAAGCTAACTTTTAATACTTGTTTGTAATTTGGATGCTTGGTACAACTGTTCACAGTAACCAAACTTGCTGTCTGTAAAACCTGTATTGCAAGGGTTTGTCTCTGTGATTATGACCGCTCGGTTACCAGCTAATGCATGTTAGTTTGCGTACCGTGCTAATTAAAAATGCTCCTGGTTAACTTGTATGCAGTAATTCTGATCGGTATGCTTGTGTTACTTCGGTAAGCATCAATGTGGCAGTTTCATCATAACGTTGCCCGATTGTAGCCACTACAGTTAATGATCGCTTCACTTATCCATGACCGGGATCAGCCAGATACTTCACAAATGTAATGAGCAAGCTCTCTGGTGCTACCATGAAAGCAATGCGAAACGCAGAAGCTCTACCGGTTTACAAATGATTTCTCTGCACTACCTTGACATAATTTCATCCCCCTTTAGAAATCGTTGTGGCTAATAAAAAGCCAAAAAAGGCGAAGATTTTATAGGTAATTCTTTCCTGTAGAAGTGATTAATTCGCTAGCTCCACATAAGCAACTTGTCCGCGCTAATGTAACTTACGGTCTGCAAAACCTGTATTATGTTCATAACATAACCGAGCTCTCTCTAGCTGTCGCGTACTATCCATAAAGCTGCTTTCACATCGGACACGAAACGAATTTTTCGCGCGACAGATTAGCTACATTCAAAGTCAATGCAAAGACGCGAATACAGGTGTTATGGGCGCGTTAAGCAGCTTTCACACCGGACGCGAAACTAATTTTTCACGCGACAGGTTACATTCAAAGTCAATGGAAAGACGCAAATACACGCGTTATGGGCGCGTTAAGCAGCTTTCACACCGGACGCAAAACAAATTTTTCGCGCGACAGATTACATTCAAAGTCATGACCGCTTATCAGCTACTGCATGTTAGTTTGCGTGCTCTGCTAATTAAAAATGCTCCTGGTTAACATATATGCAGCAATTATGATCGGTATGCTTGTGTTACTTCGGTAAGCATCAATGTGACAGTTTCATCATAACGTTGCCTGATTGTAGCCACTACAGTTGAAGCTAACCGGAGAGGTGCTGTATGTGTCTGCCGAGTTGGGCTGCAGTTAGACCAGACGTAGGTTTTGCAGAGCTTGGGGTGCGTTTTTGGGTGCTTCTGAAACGATCGCTTTACTCATCCATGACCGGGGTCAGCCTGATACATCTCCAATGTCTGGGCAAGCTCTCTGATGCTACCGGTGAAAGCAATAGGGAAGCGCACAGTCTATAACGTGTCCGGTATAACAAACGATTTCTCTGCATTGTCATTGATTGAATATTAAATTCTTTCCTGTAAAAGTGATCGATTCGCTAGCTCCACATAAGCAACGGTTCACGCAGACGGAACTTACGGTCTGTAAAACCTGTATTATGTTCATGACATAACCGGAGCGCTATCTAGCTCTCGCGCAATATCCATAACTCGCCCATTCTCTGCGAGGAAAAGCTGGTCATTCCAAAGCAATAAGTAAACCATTACCACGGGCAATTTCCGAAAAGGCCGTTTAGCCTAGAGCTTTCGCCCCTCCGTCATATACCAGCGCGGAAGCTGTTTGATTCTCCACGCTAACAACACACCACAGCTATGCACACGAACCAGCAGGTCCTAATACACACCGAAGCAGTCCATAAGCTGTTGGTCCACTTTAGCTGCTCCTCACTGTCCATGTTTCCCTCTAAACTCAGACCCACCGGATTTCTACGGTCTCTGGTCTACACTTGGGCATGTTGACCCGTTCTATAAATGTGTCTATATGGGGTGGAATCTAGCTTTCCCTGCATCCTAGCTACAGAGTAGAAGAACCGCTGTACTCACCAACTGTTGCCGTAGCAAACTGTAGCCGATAGCAAATTCGAGCTTGAACTGCCAAACTTTCGCACTTTGTCCTCCACTTTCGCCGTTGCGTTTATTAGAACAAGTTAATTTCATTAGATCTATACACATGTACTGTGTTAGATTGCAGAATATGCCCGTTGATTCCTTCGGGAGACGCGTCAGTTTCACTCTAAAGAGCCGGACCAGGAAAACTGCGTTCTGCTGCCTCGTCCCGCCTAGATCCGCCCTCCACAGAGCTGGCCAGTCAGAAGAAAGTGGGCACACGGGGAGTGGGGGCCATAGCGGAAGAGCCACCCCAATGAGGCGTTTCAGGCAAAGACTACTATGGACAACAAATGGGGTTTTTTGAGGATGGGAGTATGAGCGAAATAAGTACCCTTTTTTTACTTTGCGCGATCAGGAGTACTCTAGGGGAGTGAAAGACCAAAATATAAATTCGGAAAAATAGCATAATAGGTCACCTTTAAGGATTGTTAGAAGAATATAAGTTCTTATACTTCAGGAGTGGGATAACACTGTTAAGTGAAGATAACACTGAATGGTTAAAGGACTTGGATAAGGAATAAGAACTTTTGTTTGTATATGTTGATGTGTACATGCTTGTTTGACTGACAGCACCACTACCCTGTTAATTTTGTAAAATCTGTTTTGGTAGAAGGAATTCTTGACCTGTTATCATACTTACTGGTGCTTACACAATAGTACATCATGAATTCTCATTACAGCCCCTTTGTTTCAGCATCCCCTTGCCTTATCACATTAAATACAACCCCAATTCTGAAATAGTTGGGACGAAGTGTAAATTGTGAATAAAATCAAAATGCAATGACTTTCAGATCACATGAGCTAATATGTTTTTTTACAATATAACATAGATAACATTTCAAATGTTGAAACTGAGACATTTTACATTTTTATCCACAAAATGAGCTCATTTCAAATTTTCTGGCTGCAACAGGTCTCAAAAAAGTTGGGACACAGGCAAAAAAAGGACTGAAAAAGCAATTAATATATAAGAGAATCAGCTGAAAGAACATTTAGCAAGTTAATTAAGTTAACTGGCATCAGGTGTGTAACATGATTGGCTGTAAAAGGGATGTCTTAGAGAGGCTGAGTCTCTCAAAAGTAAAGATGGCCAGAGGCTCTCCAACCTGTGAAGGCTTGCATAAAAAAATTGTGTATTACTTTAAAAACAATGTTTCTCAACGTCAAATTGCAAAGCCTTTGAAGGTCTCATCATCGACCGTGCATAACGTCATCAAAAGATTCAGAGAAACTTGAAAAATCTCTGTGCATAAGGGACAAGGCCGAAGATCTTTACTGAATGCCCATGATCTTCGGGCCCTCAGATGCCACTGCATCACTCACCAGCATGATTCTTTCATTGACATTACTAAATGGGCCCAGGAAAACTTCAAGAAACCACTGTCTGTAAACAAAGTCCGCCGTGCTATCCTCAAATGCCACCTAAAACTCTATCATGCAAGAAGGAAGCCATTGTTGAGCATGATCCAGAAGCGCCGCCATGTTCTGTGGGCCAAGGCTCATTTAAAATGGACTGTAGCAAAGTGGCAAAGTGTCCTATGATCAGACGAGTCAAAATTTGACATTCTTATTGGAAATCATGGGCGTCCTGTCCTCCGGGCTAAAGAGGAGAAAGACCACCCCTCCTGTTATCAGCGTTCAGTTCAAAAGCCAGCATCTCTGATGGTATGGGGATGCATTAGTGTATATGGTGTAGGACACTTGCATGTTTTAAAAAGCACCATGAATGCTGAAAGGTATATAAAGGTTTAAGAGCAACATATGCTCCCCTCCAGACGACATCTATTCCAGGGAAGGCCTTGTGTATTTCAGCAGAACAATGCAAAACCACATACTGCAGCTTTTACAACAGCATTGCCTCATAGAAGAGTCCGTGTGCTGAACTGGCCTGCCTGCAGTCCTGATCTTTCACCGATTGAGAACATTTGGCACATAATTAAACGAAAAGTCTCAAAGGAGACCCAAAACTCTCCAGCAGCTGGAAGCCCATATTAAACAAGAGTGGGATCAAATTCCAATGGCTAAACTCAAGAAACTTGTCTCCTCAATGCCCAGACGCCTTCACTCTGTGTTAAAAAGAAGAGGGGATGCTACACCATGGCAAACAGGCCCCTGTCCCAACTTTTTTGTGACCTGTAGCAGCCATCAAATTTGAAATGAGCTAATTTTGTGGATAAAATTGTAACATTTCTCAGTTTCAACATTTGCTATGTTATCTCTGTTCTATTGTGAATAAAACACTGGCTGGTGTGATTTGAAAGTCAGTGCGTTTTGATTTTATTCACAATTTACACTTTGTCTCAGCTATTTCGGAATTGGGGTTGTAATTGAAATAATCAGTTTTGAGTGTTGAGAACCTTGAGACACAACTGCTTGTAGAATCTCAGCTGGAATAATTTGAGCACCTTGTGGCAGCTGTTTGATAATGTGTCTTAATGTGTGCTTGCATTCCAAAGCGTATCTTCCATGTGTTCCATATGTGGAGAGAGAAATGATAAAATACAGTGAGGAGAACTTGTTTGGGGAAGGAACATTCGGCAAAGTATATAGAGGTTCCTTCCAAGGTGCTCCTGCAGCTATCAAGCGGATTGTCATCGGCACTATAGAAACTGAGGACGACATCCAGCATGAGATCAATGTGTCGCTGTAAGAACTAAATTCGACTTACATTACTCTCTCTCTCATGCTGTCTTAACAAATATTTGTTGATGACAATTTTTTTTTAGTATCTATTAACCCTGTAAGGCCTGAACCTTCAAATAATAGCCAGAAAATTGTAATTTTTTAATGTATTTATTGGACCTTTAAGCAAAATTTAAAAGAAATGTATGAAATTCATTTTGTATCATATTTGATACTTTTATACAGGGAGGTCAAGTTTCAAAAACTACCAGTGGATGCCTTAGGTCTTCTAGTTTCACAGGATACCACTAGCATTGTACTAGCTAAAAAAATGAGCCTCATAAATACAATAATGTTGGTAGAGATCACCTGCGACTCTCTGAGGGTTAAATACTTGTAGTATCACGTTTGCATACCTTTCAACTCAATTTTATTATAAAATAAGCAACAAAATGTTGTGTGTCAATAAGTTGCTTCAATCCAGTAAATATTCATACTTAAGTATTAGAAACAATATAATTCAGGTTGATGAATGGGGGCAGCCATCTTTGATTTTGTATTCTACGGACCTCAACTGCCTGCAGTGCATGGATAGTCCATCAGGGGGAAGATGACATGTATCAGATTGCATACAACAGGTTTTCAAGGCAAGTGCTGATCATATGGATGACATAGATTTCAGAGAAAGTCATGAATCAAATATGATACAAATGGAATTACAGGGTTAAGGCTGTAAAACAGCGTGACATTAAATTGTGTCTTATATTTTAACAGGAGACTGTCTCATCCCAATACTGTGAGGCTCATGGCAGCAGCCCGCATTCATGGAGCAACGCTGGCAGCTGTGCTTCATACAGACAACTGCACTGTGAAGGTGCCATTATTTATAAAAATTAATGTCATAAAAATGTTTTATGGCAGTATTTGTTTTGAAATAAAAATGGTGATAAATACTCACTTTCGTTACCCCAATGGATAATTTGGAAAGTTCTGGTTAACTTTTGTATGTTTCCTTTAGAGAAGGTGCTGGTGATGTTGATATGGTGTTTTTACTCACACTTTCCTTCCACTTTTTCCTTCTCTTGTTAGCTCACAGGAGATGATGCCAGTTTCATTTCCTTAGACCTTTCAATGGCTGTAGAGTACATCCACACACAAAGGATTACTCATCAGGACATAAAACCTGCAAATGTCTTGGTAAGCAATGGTTTTTATTCTGCAATTTCTATTCTGCACTCTTCTGTCAATCTCACATGTGCACATCCTAAATCAATTTTTCTCAATTTGCAAATTTAGACACGGAGAGACAAACAAAAAGACACACAGAGATAAAGACCCATACACACAGACGTACACACAGTTTTGTCTATTCTATCTGTCTATTCTATTCTCTGTGTCACTATCTTACAGGTTCACCACCCATCAAAGAGGGCAACCCTGACTGACTGGGGGCTGGCTAACATAAGGGACACAGTGATGCTTCGGCGTGGATGTAGATTCACTACACAGGCCTTTGGACCTACTGGGGGCACCTTTCTGTATATGGCCCTGAATGTGCGCTTCACTTTGAGGAGGCCTCATGGAAAACAGATTTGTGGTCCCTGGGGGCAACATATCTTGAGCTTATCAGAGGATCTGCTCCGTGGGAGGCCAAAAAACAAAGAGAGCTGTCTGCCCTGATGGCTGCCAAATCCCCTCCCCATGCTCTTGGACTGCTTGATGAAAGTTTCGCTTTCCTTGGCAGTCTTCTGAACTATGACCCTGCATCAAGGCCGACAGCATCTGCAGTCGTTGAGTTTCTAAAGTCACAGCTCGATCTTCAAAGCAGATATGGCTTCAATTGGTAATCTTCTGGATAGCAATGTTTTATTTGTCCATCTATCCATCCATTTTCTATACTGCTCATCCCATTGGGGATCGCAGGGGGGCTGGAGCCTATCCCAGCTGTCATTGGGCGAGAGGGGGGGTATACCCTGGACTGGGAATGTTTTAATTATGTTACATTTATTTGTTTTTGGTTCAGAGCTGCTGTTCATCTGTGTATGATTCTAAATTGTCTCAAAATTGTCCATAGGTATGAGTGTGAGCTTGACTGGTTTTTTGTCTTTGTTTGTCAGCCTTGTGGTCGACTGGCAGCCAGTCCAGGGTATAGCCTCACCTAACGGACCATTTTCCCACAGTGGCCATGTTCATGTGAAGTCATGCTCAGGGTGGGGAAACTCAAACGCTGTTATCACTTCTTCATATATTCCTGGTCATTTGTCATATAGACTGTGATATTCTGACAGTTTTCATTCAATTGGATCCCGAATAAAAAGCGACTAAACCAACAACAGGTACTGAAAATCTAGGAGAGATCAGACCACATTTCATGAAAAATAAATCTGTCTTAGACCCACTGGCCAACATCAGATCTGTGCTAATGTAAGCATTCATTCATTTTTACCCTTGTCAGTTATATTTATTAATCACATACATCATGATACAAATGGGATTATTGATTAAAAACATAAACTAATACATAAAATTTGACTATTAAATGCAAATGACAGGGACGTGATAACAGAATTTGGGTTTCCCACCCCAGATGTTGCACGAACATGGTCGCCGTGGGACATGGCAGCTAGGATAGACCCTGGCCCGTTGCAAGGTCACACAGGATAAGCTAGTAACTTGTAGATATCCCTCCATAGATGATGGATGGAAGGATGTGTTTAAATACTACATTTGTTCGAATGTTACTTTAAGAGTACATTAAAGCTTTGATGAGAACATGGAATAAATAGTTGTTAGGAAGTTAATTTTTTTTGTTTTCTGAAAAAAAGTGCATCAGTTGCATGATGCAAATAAGCACAGTTTGAAGCGTTCTTGCCTTTTATAAGACTATTTGCACTGCTTTATCTAATGAAGAGGCTTTGTTTTTCATGTTATATTAATTATATAATATATATAATATTATATAATAATAATTAATAATTGTATTGGCAAATCATTGAGAATTTCAGTGGTTTTTATACTAGAATACATTTGTATGCTGTTCTGTAGAACAGAATCAATAAAAAATTTTAACTGAATAAGGATGACCTTTGCTTCTTTTATCAGGTTGCTGCATTCTGTATTGCTGTGCACTATGAAGCTAAGTAGACTTGATCAACAGCGATAAAAAACACTGATCTGCATCCACAAATCACATTTGTAACCAAAAACATGGATTGAGGCATAGTTCCATTAAAAGTCTGTAATTTAGAACGAGCGGTTGATAAAAAATCTAGCAAGGAACTTCCAATGATATGGAAAGAATAAAGGCTTTTTTTCCATCCCTCATTTATCAACTGGGACTACTGGCTTGCAGTTACATGCCTCTGTGAGGTATGTAAGTGAACCTGAGGCTAGAAAACCACAGCATTTGACTTACTACCCAAAAAAGTTTGATGCTAAAGTCAGTGTATAACTGCAAAGTTTGAAGAAAATCGCTTTACTGAAACGTGAAAACACTGCTGAGCAGTCATTACTCACCACCCAACAAAATAGAAAACAGTGGTCAGGAAAAAAGTTAGTTTTTGAGAAGCAAGTTCGCAATGTTTATGATAATGAAAGACAAAATGCATTAACTTAATTTAACAACTTCAAAATTTAATCAGTTCTTGCATTCAAGGGGACATGTTTACAAAGTTTTACAAAAATCCCTCATACCGCTCTTTAGATGTCATGTTCACAGGAATTGACTCAAATAGACAGGCTACCCAAAAACGTTATACCTCTGTCTTCTGCTGTTGTCGCAGAGGTATAAAAAGAACGTCTACGCACTCCCCTCTCCCCGTTCTCTGATCGTGGATTTGTATATTTCATTTGTGTCTGTAAATGTAGAGGGAGTAGGAATGTTCTTTCTATTCATATTGGTGGTAAATTCTTGGACCAGATGAAGGTATGCAGCAAGACAACCTTCCACTGTGTCTGGGAAATGACTGTTTGCCAAAATGGTCTGGCATATGTCCCTGAATTCCTTGTTTGCCACCATCAACGGTTCTTCTTCTTGACTGATGAGTTCTTTGGCATAGTCTAGAAGATCTGTGTCGACTGGGTAAAGCATATCAGCAAAGCCTGCAGTTGAGGAAAAAAGGGAACATTTTACCTTAATGTTAAAATGAATACAGTCATTTCAAAAGAGCTTTCAGCAAACACATGAATCAGTTCTCTAGGACCCGCAGTGCTTAAAGTAAAAAAATTCAAGGCATTTCCTGGCCACAGATTAAAATATGTAATTTTGCTTTAAATAGTTTTTCAGATTTAATAACAAGAGGAAGCCCCCAACACCGAATGTGACACCAAACATTTGATAAAATAGATTCTTCCCCTGTAAAATCAGAGCTATAGGGTAGGGATGACATTTCTCTTCCTACTCAATTACAAACTGGTGGGCAACTTTGGTAAACAAGAAGTCCACATTAATTTTATTCTCAATTTCAGAGGAGTTCTTTTTGCAAATTGTAGGATAAATTGAAATAGAGAACAGATGAATAGCATTCATCAGACTTTATTACACCAATATTTATAGATTTAAACTCAAATGCAAACGCTAATGCTAAATTTAATAAGCAAAACAGGATTGAAGTCAATTTAAGCAACTTTTTAGTATTATTTTTATTATTTATTAGTACAGTATCACACAATTACTTGTGTTCATTTGCATGCATTTGCGTTGTTTTTCACAATATTGTATTGGCAACACGTGTTTGAATTTCGCATTTCATTTTTTCCTTATGTTTACAATTTATTGATTTGAAATCAACTTGCAGGCCACATTTTGTGAGAACCAAGCAAATAAAAAACAGAACTAAAAAAAACCTTAGTCGGAAATGGCATACCAGGCGGTGGTGAGGTGTAGAGAAGGTCTGGCTTCCCAAATGGACCAGGAGCATGGCGCTGTTTGCGGATGTCATGGCTGTTCCACATTGCCTGCTCTGTTTTCATTTCTTCCTGAAAGAGTGGAAGGTGTGTGTACTGCAAGCAATTGCTATGGAGAAAGAGAAGGACAGTTGTTTTTTGTGTAAGATGCAATCAGTATGAGTATAGTTAGTTTGCATGTGAAGCATGCAAACTATTGTTATTTCTCAGGATATTTCAACTTATTTTCATTATTATTAGTTTGCATGTGAAGCATGCAAAGTACTGTTGTTTCTAAGGATCTTTCAACTTTTTATTTTTCTTCTCTTTCTTCCCATTCTGTTCACACCAACTACTCCAACAGTTTTCATACTGCCCATACAACCTGCATACCAAATGATTCTACTATACGTGCAGATCGTTGCTATTCAAAATCATATTGATATTAATTATAGTTTATGAATTATTAGCAATTAAAAATGAAAAAATTCCCATTGACAATGAATGGAGCTCAATGAAATTGATTTCATAACATTATTAATTCATATTAATATTATTATCCTAATCAAAAATGATGATAATCATAACAATAATAACACCAATTATAATAAAAACAAAAATCATACATCTATAATAATGCATACATAATAATCAAATTGTTCAAGTTTTGTGATTCATCATATCCACATGCCGTTCAAAGCAGTGAGATTTGACTTTCCATTATTCATCTTAGTCAGTAGGGTGGTACGGTGGTTGGCCTCCCAGCAAGAAGGTTGTGGGTTGTCCGCATGGGTTTTCTCTAGGTGCTCCGGTTTCCTCCCACAGTCCAAAGACATGCATATCAGGCTAATTGGAGACTCTAAACTGCCCAAAGATATGAGTGAGAGTATGGTTTGTGCCCAGCGATGGACTGGCCACCTGTCTAAGGTATATATATTCCTGCCACTCGCCCAAAAGATATGCTGGGATAGGAATACGCTCCAGAAAATGAATCCCTCTCAGTATACCAAATTCAAACCCAACTAGAATACTTTGACAAAATTATGATAAAAAACCAAATAATAATAATATAAGACAAAGTAGGCTATAAAAGAACAAACATTGTGAATATACAAAATGATCCTTGCAATGCAACCTACAAGTATATTTTGCACTGGTGTGTATAATTATACATCTTTATGAAAGCGCATCATAAATATGATTGACTCAAATTGTTAAAGTTTTATTATGAATGCGATTAATATGCATCTCTATCAGTTTACAAAATTCAAACCCAATAACAATAATTAGAAAAAAAAAATAAAAATGTCATCATTATACAGTAATAATAACAATATAAGACAAAATATGCTCTAATAAACTAACATTCTGTATTTACAAGATAATATAAAGGCAATAGCAATGAGCAGAAAGATGAAGGAGGCAGTTCAGTAATTCATACTGAGAGAGCAGTGCATGTCTTATTGGTCTAATGTCAGCATACAGATAGTATGGGGGTAGAGGCTGTGGCTTTGGTAATTGGTCTTTGCTGCAGTGTTCACATAGCCTGGCTTCTGTCTGGACAGCTTCGTCAAGAAGAGGCCATGGTTTGGGTGACTGGGGTCCTCACCTCATATTGTATAAGTCCATCAGGTTAGGCAATACAGCACCAATAACTCGCTGGGCTGACTGCACCACCCTTTGAACCCTGTGCCTCTCAATTACTACAGCTGCTTTACAAGGTGGTGAGGCTGCTAGTTGGGAAATTACTATTACTAATTAAAAAAAAATGATAATAACAATTTAAAAAATTCATAATACATCTTTTAGCAATGTCTGTTCTACTACACTACAGGCCAAAAGTTTGGGGCCACTCTCAGATTTTAAAAAAAAATCACACATCAACTGTTCTTTGCTTATTTTTTGCACATGAAATGACTTTAGTGCATAAAATATAGGAAGCAAACAGGTTTTGGGTGAATTCCAGACCTCAGCTACATTTTAAAGCTGTCTTGACTGATTGATCACTGACCACAATTTTTTTATGATTGAGTTCCAATGCCTTTGTGTTAACATTGTTCACGTCCTAGCGACATAAAATCATGTTATGTAACAAGAAGGCATGCTGTATAAATGCCTTCCCCAAAACCAAGGGGTCACATTGCACATTGCACCATTAAAAATCTGAGGGTGGCCCAAAACTTTTTGCCTGTAGTGTATATTGATAAAAGCAACAGAATGATCATAAATGTTGGATATGTATCATCCAGCACAAGTTGGACTTAGATGAATTATAGTTTTAGTACAATCATATGCTGTGAATAATAGCATGTCAATAACAATGATAGTGCATCAATAGCCATGTAAATCCGGTATATAAAAAATAAAAAAATATATACTTGAACCATTACCAACAACAATAAAGAAGATCATCAACATCCAAATAACTTTTATTATGCTACATACCAATGATGTAGCTTGACAACTAAATTAACCCTTGCCATACATATGCCCTGGTCACTTTGACCATGCAATGGACGGTCATCATAGTTTACCATACCTGCCTATCAGTAAAGAAGACACTTTGCACCTTATCATACAGCGCAGTGCAGGACAATGCAAAAATAAACATCACATTATACAGAGAATTATGCTATCACATGCAGACTCAGAGTTTCTTAAAATCTCATTCTAGTTTTGATTAAAACTCAAAGAACTTTGACTTACATATGTACAGGATTGTCTAGTTCCAGGATGCCAGACTCCATCATGGCCTGAGTTTATCATTTTGAAATGGACAGTATTTATTGACATTGTATTAGTGAGCCAATTACAAATGGCCATTAATTCGATTTATGTCATTGGCACTACAGTACTGGTTAGAAAACACCCAATGACAACAACAAAACATAAACTTCCAAAGACAAGTTTTTTTAAAAATAAACAATGTTATGTGTATCAAACAAACTACAAAATCAAGGTCTGCAGTAGTGTTTTTTTATTGCATAAGAACATCTAAGAAATTCAGATTTTTTTAAAAATTAAAAAAAGATATAAGTAAGACTGTAAGTATGCCATAGTTGAGCCTTTTGCTGTATTCTGGCAAGAGGAGTTCTTTGACTTAAGACAGATTCAGCCATCACCAGCAACATACACTCACCAGCCACTTTATTAGGTACGCCAAGGGGCTGTTCTACAAAAGCAGATAATAGGTTAAGCATGGCTTGTTTGGACAAGTCACGCTTACTTGAGCGAGAACTCACAGTGGCTTATCTAAGCCTCAGCTCAATAACCATGGTTACTTAGCCATCAAAACAAGGCCCCCCTCAGGGCAGTCTTAGATTATTGACTGTTTGGGGCTTTGGTACAAGCATAGATGATGATTGTTCAAGCCCGACTGGAGTTTGCTTTGACTAGACACAGCCAAAGTCGCGTTAGTAGAACGGGTTTAGGATTAAATGAAAGTTGCAGATAGTCCAAACGAGGCTAATTCAGATAAGCTCAGCCTTTGTTAGCTAATTTGATAGAATACCCCTCTGTTCAACTGCTTGTTAATGCAGATAGATAATCAGCCAATCACATGGCAGCAACTCAATGCATTTAGGCATGTAGACATGGTCAAGATGACCTCCAGAAATTCAAACGAAGCATCAGAATCAGGAAGAAAGGTGATTTAAGTTACCCATCATTAAAATCAAGGCCTGTAGAAGACCATCTCTGAACGCACAACATGTGGAACATTGATACAGACAGGCTACAGCAGTTCAGGACCACGCCGGGTGTCACTCCTGTCAGCACAGAACAGGAAAGTGAGGCCACATTTCACACGTGCTCACATAATTTGGATAGAAGATTGGAAAAATGTTGCTCATGTTGTTCATGTCAATATGGAGCAAAACCTTGGAGGAATGTTAACAGCACATTGAATTTATGACAGCAAGAATTAAGGCAGTTCTGAAGGCAAAAGCGGCTCCAACCTGGTGCTAGCACGGTGGACCTAATAAAGTGGCCAATGAGTTACAAGTAAATTCTCAGTTTGAGGAGACCAAGTAAAATCTAGCTGATGTAAATACCAATCTAAGCAAAATATCACAATTTATCAGAGTATTGCATTCATATTTGTGCCTGAATTTTTAAATCATTTGCTTTGATACCTCAAATGCTGTCAGCCATTTTTTTATCCATGTCTTCTTCAAAATGCTATTGAAGACCTCTGCTCTCTAAACAAAAAAAAAAAAAGTGACATGATACTTTTTAATGCCATGATTGCAGGTCTTGAAATGGAAATGTTAAAACTGGAAAACTAACCTGGTTGTGCACTGATGTCCCCATTCTGAAGGACTGCCATGCTTGGTTCCCCAACTCTTGCATGTGGAATGCCATCTGCACTTGACCGACGAGGAGGTTCTCCTTCAGCCGGTCACTTCGAATCAATTTGGGACAGCCTGAGCACACACAAAGGAAATCCTGTGTAAGGCTTAACACGGTTAGATAAGTGTAATCACATCAAAGAAATTCTACTATTACCAAAATGTAACCTCTCTACTCACTATAAATTGGGATAGAATTCCAACCAATTAAAAACAGCACGTACCACCCTGATCCTGAACAGCATCATAGAAGTATCTTGCCACAAACTTTTGCATGCGATTAGAAGTGGTGACCTTTAGCTAAAGAACCTTCCTTGAAAATGTGAATTGAGAGAAACTGAAGAAGTTAAACATATCCACACATAATATTCATAATATTAATATTAATAGATCTGGGCCTGTATTCACAAAGCATCTTATCTTACCGCTAGGAGTACTCCTAAGTCGCACTAAAACATTTTATGTAGGAGTAAAATCTTAAAAGTTATTCACAAAGCCGCTGAGAGCAACTTTTAGTTAAGAAAACTGGTAACTCCTAGACTAGGAGTAGCTCTGAGATAGGTGGGTATAAATCTCCGTTGCTATGGGTGACGTCAATTCTCATGCACGAGTCTTGGGACAATGAGCACGGTGATTAATTGTTTGGTGACAGGGCGGCCCATTGAAAAAAATATCCCACATACAACCCATGGAGGAAAAAAATGAGGAAATAGTCCAAGCGGCTGGTCTGTCCCATGAAATAATAACACGTTGAGCACTCCTTAAAATGCACTATGCGCAGCCTACACATATCATGCTCTAGGCAAATAAACATACATAGGAAAGAGATAGTTGTGAAAACGCCAATAGCAAAAAATGAGTCAATAATAAAACGCATCATTTTCCCCAATAACTGGCAACTGATTACCCAATGAGAATATGTTGCGATCATTTTTAATGTCGGGCTGTTCAAGTTTGTTTGCCCTAAACTGTCATGGATGAAAGTTCAAAAAGGACGCGAAAGCCCAACTGGAGCCACGACCAGTTACTGCTGCTGGCCCAGTTGGTGCTGGACGAAAGCTTGTAATCAAAGGGAAATTTGGCTCGGGGGTGAACATCAAATCCTCGGACGACAGACGACTGCGAGAAGCAGTAGTATGGGCTGCAATCGCAGGGGAGGTCCGAGATTGCAGCCTATAAACGGGCTATCGTTTAAACAGGAAAGCATACTAAGCTTGGTTTGTAATTTATAGCCTACTATTTAAATATGTATACAAAATATGACACAGGCTGGTATTATTATGATGATCTATTAAATGTAACCCTTGCTCAACAGCCTAATAAAATAATTCATGCATAGCAGGAGGAGGTACAGCACCAAAGCCACTGTCCCCGAGCAAGTGGCATCCCGCAGGCACATAATGCCTGTCAAATAATTGGCATAAGCTGATTTCCATTAAAATGCGAGTCGTGCGTGGATCCTGGCCATTTCACAACAATATCCAAAATATTGTATTCGGCATCAAATACTATCTGGGTGTTGATGGAATGAATTTTTTTTCTATTTAAAAATACCTCTTCGTCTTGGGTCGGAGAAATAATTCAAATATGGGTCTCGTCAATAGCACCGATGATACCGGGCATACCTGAGATGTGCATGAATTCAAGTTTGATTCTGTGTTGTTGGCGAATGTCCATTGGAAACCGGATAAACTGTCGGATGATATGGGGTTCACTGAGCGCAATGATTGTTTGTGAATTGAGCAACTAACAGATGACTTTGAAATCCCTAAATTGTCCGCGTAGCAAAGTTGCATTTTTCCGGTGGCCAAATAACGAAGTGTAGTCAAACATTTTATTTTGGGGCTTATTGGGTTGTTTCTCATGGTTGGAGACGTAATTTTCTCCCTCACCAAGTCAACAACAAATAAAATCCCTTCACGGTCGATCCGATATCTTTTCAACAACTGCGTATCATTCAGAATTTCCAAGTCATTCCGTCTTTCAACAGCAGCAGCCATTTTCCGATTCTTTATGAATTGGTTTTTGCGAGTTTGGAGTCCTCTTGACTACTTTTAAGCTCTTCCAGACTTAGGAGCTACTTTTAGGCCTAAAATGCTTTGTGAACAACACTTAGTAAAAGTAATTAGGAGTCCTAAATTTACGACTGACACGCCCATTTTTTTAGGAGTTTCTCCTAAATCCGGCAATTAGGACCTACTTTTAGCGCTAAGATGCTTTGTGAATACGGGCCCTGACTTATAGCGCTTTTCCAATTACTCAAAGATGCTTTAAACAAAACAATACAAAATCCACAGACAGAAAGTACTTGTAGAACATAAGGAGGTTTAACATTAAAGTTCAGAGAGACAGTGGTCCCGGTATGTAGGCCTTTTTTAAATGTGGGTTTTGAGCAGTGATTCAAATGAGTGGATATAATGGGAATTAATCATTGTTGTCACCTTCATAAAACATTAAATTATCAAAGAATTTACATTATGAGCAGCAATGGGCAGTGACTAGTTACTTGTAATATATTACTGTAATAATAGTAGTTTTTTCCAGAAACTAGTGCAATACAATTTCAAAAAACAGTAATATTACTATTACAGTTACTGATCAAAGCAATGCTTGGTTTCTGAGTTACATTTGGGTTTCAGTGTGCTGCGATCATGATGACTTGTACACGCAGATACTAGCTAAAGTTCAACACTGCATGGATGATGAGAGGGAAGGAGTGAGCTGTACTTTAACAGCTGGTAGTTTTTATTTTTAGGTTGTGTCTGTGAAAGATGCACAGATTGTGTCATCTTGCCCTCATTTTAATATGTAATCTAGAAAATACTCTGATTAAGGAGTAGATTAAAGAGTAGAGTACATATGATCTTCTACTGACAATGTAGAAAGACTCCTCCCTAAACTGACAGGACTCTATATACGAACATGGAGACAAGGCTGGAGGTCTCTTGGCCCATCAGCTAAAGGCCACACAGGTGTAAAACCCCACAAAACAATACCAACGACGGAAATTGCAGAGGGCGAAGGGAAGCCGACTTTTCGTCCATGGGCCCCCTTATGGCTAAATTCCCAGAACCAGCGCTACATAGACCCTTTAAATGAGTAGACCGTGATAGCCTCTCCAACTTAATATAACCAATTCCCATACCAGGCCGCTGGCCAGTCAGTTCTCGGTTGGGATTAAACCCCTAAGTCTCCGTTGTAGCGTGGCTAGAAAGAATGTAAAATGGTTAAGAGTCACTGAGACCACACAAGTTTAGAGGTATAACAATTATTTATTCACCAGGTAGGCAAGAGCTTAAATCAAACAAATCAAGAATAAATCAAACACAAGTTACTATCAAGTTAGATAATGAGAGCGAGGTCATACCTGGCGAAAAGGCTACACATGCACTTACGTACGCGGGGAGAGATCGGATACGATCTTCCCCGAGTGGATTGTCTCTCTCTCTTTTAAACTTAATCCGTCCTTTGATGAAGGCGCATGGCCATAAATTGCCTGGAAGGGGGGTCAAAACCAAAACTTGGGCTTTCCCCATCTGGAGGCCATAAAATAATTTAGCAAATAGCTAGTACTATTACCCGAGAGGAGATTCTACCAATTTTAGGGAGATTCTGAGAGTGAATGCATTATAATCTCATTTGATATGAAATATATTGCATTCAACTCCTCGAATTATAACAAAACATACATACCAAACAAGCCAGGAAAATGTATTAATATGATGCAGTTGTCATGAAAAAGTCTTAAGATGAATTATTAACCAGGTAAATTGGGTTATAAGTACAGAAGTGATTTCTTAGCAGTATATTGAACATATGAGCATATTGTGATGTTCCCAGAGTTTTAGGTTATTTTAAACAGATAAGTTAAGGTCCAGTTATATGAAAGACTGAGGACAATAATAGGACTTCCACAGGGGACATTGTCTCAGCCAGAGCCTTGCAACTACCCCTCCCATACAGAGTAACACCAAGGGCACAGAAAGACCATTAACACCTTCCACTTGCAGGCTGAGCGAACATCCTGGGCCCACTCATAACGGAGGAAGTCCAAACAGTTTTATTGTTATCTTGCATGGCTCCGGAGTTCCTTGAGGCCCAGTTCCCAAGCTATCAGCCATTTGCCGCTTCCAGCCTTGGGGCTCCCCCACTCATCAGCGTTTGCGGTGCTCCAACCCCCTATCCAGATGTTACACAGGCCTTAAAGAGAGTAAACTAGTAGGAAAACTAAAGTAAAGTCAATTTTTAGACTAAGTTATAAATATTTTAATTTTATTAGTTTCTAAAAATGACTAATAAGAAAATTATTACACCTTTTGAATAACTTCCAACACCTCTTAGGAGACTGCAAAAGTAATTCTGAATCTTGTACAATATACATACCCATCAATACAGAGATGTCTCCACATGCCAAAGAACTTTAATTTGTCATTCCCTGTAGAAAGAACATAAATGTTTTTGCAATGAAGATTAGTTCACCAGATAAGAAGTTAACCCTATGAGTGAAAAGATAAAATGTGTACCATCCATGTGCCAAGTGTCATTGGGGCCATGGCTGACATAGTTCTTTTGATTTTCTTTTTTCCTGGAGATCTTCTCTGAAGGCCACTTGTGTCCAGATCCCTCATTATTTCAGCAACATCATCTCTACATTAGCAGGTGGTTACAAATAAAATAAAACAAAGTCAATGAGAAAGTACTAAATAACATTAACAGCCAAGTAAAGAAACCAACCTGTAACAAGGCCGCACTCCTCTGACATCCTGAACTCGTTTTAGCACTGCCCTCATACCTTGTTCCGGTGAGCAGTGTCTCATCTCACTCTAGAAATCAAAATATTTTGCAACATATTCAATCATTTGAATAATGATAAAAACAGAGTACACATGTGCATAGGCAACCAGAGTAAAAAGTGTTTGCTTCTGCATATAGCCTGCAACACAGGTCTCAAAAAATGCATAAAATGTTTAAATATTTGACTCATAAATACCTGTTTTAAGGCTTACCTCCACAGCTTTGCGGATTTCAGTGAGAGGTCACTGTGAGCCTCTCCTCCTCAGCCCCAGTTGTTTTAACACTCTTCTTAGGTGTCTCTCACTGTATCGAATTCTTTACGCAGCTGGTTGATTGAGCTGGGGTGGCGCTTCCCCAGAATCTATATAAGCAGGATGTCCGGCACGCCTCCTTCCCTACAGTGTCTGTGTTTAGATTCGCACTATAGCCGAAGATATCTTTAGTCAGGTTTGGTATGACTTTCTATCTTCTTATTGTTGGAGTTTCTTCTCCCTTTTTCTATCTCGCTTTGCTTCCGTGGTTCGGACTATTATACGTCCTTTGGAAGCGCGAGTACTTGCATTTGGTCTATACTATTCTCTGTGTTTGTACTGTGTTCTTGCTACTCTCTTTCTCTCTGTCGTTGCGCTTGGCCTCCGTATACTACGGGCCATTACAGCAACACTTGCTTTGCAGAATGTGGACCAACCTGATTTTATGCCCAGATGAAGCCAGGAAACACTTAATTTCCCTCTGTTTATACCCATTCTGGAATAACAACACAATCATTGCATCCACAATGAGTTAAGTGCAACAACCATTGGTTGATTAATCTTCTTACTCCCATATCAATACTTAGTGGGTAGCCAGTGGAATTAGGGACATTAGTGTGGTGGAAAATGTTACCACAAATGAAATATATGTTCATCTGAAACTCAGAAAGACTTAATACACAAAGTACATATCACACTGAAAAATTGTACTTATATGGGACTAGGATGAGATCAATAAACTCCCTGCAGTAATAAATGGACTGAATATGTTTCAATATGCTACTTTGGGAGGACATGGTACTTTGGTAAGATTTCTAAGTACACTCTTACCAAGCAGCTAATAGGCTCATTGATTTTACTCTACATTACTTAGGCCTGTTCACATTAACCAAGATTGGTAAAAAAATAACTAACCAGCCATAGCTGCGCCCCATTAGTGCATTCACTGATAATTGAGGATACTCCTTTCACTCTCATTCATGGCTGACATCTTGGATTATTGCCTGAAAAAAAGCAAAACAACAACATGAAAATATTTGACCTTCAAATAAAATATTCTGTAGTAGAAAGCCACAACTTCTTCACAATATATCATTTGGAATTCATATAACTCTAAATTTATAGCTACTGATGGTCAGTAATCTAATTATGAAATTATATAGTTATTGTTAGTTGTACGCTTTCTTTCGACTGGTTTAATCTAAAACGTCCATATAAAATGACATGCACGACACAAAAATTGTGTTTTTAAAAGTGCGTTTAAAGCCACCATACCTTTAATTATAGGAATAGATGGGAAGAAAATGTTGTTCTGCTGCATACGCCAGCTATGTTGTTGGTTAAATTACCATTTCAGCAACCCCACAAACTAAACAGAAAAATGACAATGCTCTGACTGGGCTCTACATGTTATCTGAAGTTGATGCCTTAAGTACTTTAACAAAAAGCAATCGTTTATTACGACACTGATAGGAAGCTAATGAAGTTAGCTGAATATGCTTGTCTCGGTTATCTGAGGTAATTTCTTTACTTTGTCCTCTCTAGTAGCGGACGGAGAAATAATAACATCGTACCGTTTGATATATCTTAACAGTGGCAAAACATAAAAGGAAAAGGACAACTTTCAACTTACTAGCATATCCATGCAGCAGAGCCGCGAACGATGGTGTTGTTTTGAATTTGCCGGGCGAATATTGATGACGTTTCGTGTGTACTTCCGGTCCCTTCAAAATAAAATGTTGTGTCGTGTTTTACGGCCTGAGGCCATTTTATGTGAGGCCGTTTTTTGACGCCGTTTTGTCTGATGATTTTTATTTTTAAGCCGTTTAATCTGAGGCTGTTTCGTCTGATGCCGTTCAAACTGAGGCCGTTTTATCTGACGCCGTTTTGTCTGATTACTTTTATTTTGAAGCCTGAGACCGTTTGGTTTGATGGAGGTTTGTCTGAGACATGACGCCATTTGGTTTGACGAATGAGGCCGTGTGGTTTGACAAATGACACCGTTTTGTCTGACACCTGATACCTCACTCTGAGACCTGAGGATGTCCTAGAATGTACACCGTACACTCCAGTCTTTTGTCTGCCTCACTCTGCCCCTAAATTCCCGTCCTCTCTGTTCTTGTTCCTTCCAGGACTGACCCCTTTGCTGCAACCCGCATTTTTTCCCTGGACCATGATATGCCTTCCTGGATGACTTTGTTTGCCCATTCCAAACCGTGGACTATCAGCCTCAAATAAAGGTCTATTAATCCCCGAGTCTTGCTACTGATCCCTCTCCTATGAGCTCCTATATAGCACCCTGTATTGAGTTCAAAACCTGCTTTACAAAATAGCAGCAGGGCAGATCCCTCGCCTAAATCTCCTAAATAGAAAATGAGGTAAAATTAACGTTAAAAAACAAACACAAAAAGAAAAACAAAAAGGGATTTTCTCTGGCATTTTTAATTGCTCAGTGTTCTTATGGGCTCAGAATTCTTTCTGTAGGGAAAAAAAATTAAGAACATACAAAGCTCTTCTAAAAAAAGGGTGATTTGTTTTCATGCAGTTTAGAGCAAATACGATAATGGGGCCTTATACATTAATAACATATGAATTATGTTCACTTTCTCATCATAAGCGAGGTCCACACACAAGTTTAAAATGATAGGAAAGAAACTGATGGCTGTCGACCAATTACAAAGAAATCTCTATGGCAGCAACGGCATAGAGACTCGTGGTCAAAGTTCATCCCAACACTTTCATACAGGGGTAACAATAATTGTGGCTTAGATGAGAAGATGATTTTCAGTTGATTGCCAATTGTGTGAGAGAACACGTCATTTTAGATTCAATCTGCAGTTTTAGCGTCACACACGTTACAAATTTCAGCAATTCAGTTGACAACTTTATACGGCATACTTCTCATGCTATGCTGGGTAATGGAAAGGGACAAGAGGACTGAAAGCCCATTTTTTCTCAATTTCACTTATTATTGCTTCGGCACCCCAGTGAACTGATGTGAAACCTGATTTAGACAGTGGAAATTGATTCAAGAACAGTCAATTCAAAATTTGCTCAGTCTAATGGTTGAATACAGCACCTTTTGATTACTCAGTGTATTTGCAAGATATACAATATAATGTCATCAAGTCAATCGAGGGGTTGTGAAATAGACTGACAAGGCTTTTGTGTTTGAACTAACAAATAGCACATACTCTCAACAAAGTTTTCTCACCAAAGATTTATTACCTCCAGTACTGCTGCTTGCAGCTTTCTCAAGAATCGCTCAGAAATACAACTTCATACTTGGCATTGTGGAGTGTGAAGTTGATCAGGTAAACGGTTGTTGTGAAAATCAAAGGAAAGACATACGCACTGTACACAAAGACAGACAGGCATTCCTTCCAATTTAGAAAGATTAAGAGTGACCCAGCACTACAAAAGTAAGGTTGTGGGTTTGAAACCTGCCTTGAGTCACTCTAAGAAGACTTAGCATGTTCTTGTGTTTGAATAGGATTCCTCTGGATGCTCTAATTTCCTCCCACAGTCTAAACATTGGTATACTAGAAAACTGAAGACCATGAATGAGTGAATGGGATGGGCTGGCAAACAGTCCTGCCTCTGGCCCATTGGATGCTGAGATATGGCCCATCCCCCCATGACCTTGACAAGGAATAATTGGGTTAGATAGATAGAGGGAATGTTTTGACATGCACCATATCGCCTAAGGTGTGTCGCAGATACTCTTTAGTCTGTGGCTGTTTTTTATGGCAAGGCTTCCTATATGAAAATTTGATGCTTTAGCATACAATTACATTTCAGATAAGTTTTTGCTTCCAATAGCTTGAGGAGGGCCCTCTTCTACTTCATCATGACAAAGCCCATACGCACAGAACGAGACAAATACATCCTCAGTAATGGGGCAGATGAACATGAATGGCCTTCATAGAGCCTTGATCTGAACCCCATAAGACATGATTGGGATCAATGAAGAGTTGGCTCTGACTCACACACAACCACTGAACATCACAGCCAGAGCTCAATAACACCTTCTGGCTGAAACAGAAGCACATTCTTGCAGAAATGTTCCAACAACAAGAGAACAGCCTTTTCCGGAGGAGTGGAGGCAATCATATTCACTTTAGACCCACCTGTCAACCTCTATCCCCTATCCATCAAATTCCAAGCAATCCAGTTAGCCTTTTTTAGCTCGACATTGTCTCTTTACATCTTTCAAGTTTTGCTGGGGGACTTAAGAATATTTCATGCATGCATATGAAGCCTTCCAATGAGTACAGTTCTATGAGCAGGATTTCTTTCTACTCTTAACTGGGGTAACATCATTGATAGATATGCAGCAACCTCCAAACGTAAATCTTTGGATGCTGTTTATCACTCTGCTCTCTGTATGCATCACTGTACCTTAAGGAAATCCTCTCTTTTGGAAAGAACAAACTAGCATTGGTACCTGTTTATTTATTAGCCCTCAGCAGGTACACTTCCCCCATACCTTTAATCTCTTTTTTTTCTGGTGTACTGAGAATTATCGGACATACGCCATTGATTACATCATGGTCAAATTTCCTCACGTCAATTCTGAACCAGAAAAGTCAGCTTTTAGGTACAGTGTCCCATCTGCCTAGAACAGAAAGCAAGATGAATACATAAGCAAGATGATTTCACCCTCAATTTGTTGCTGTCCCCGTCAGGTTAGACTCCATTTCTCAGCTCAAGAAGTTCCTGCCTATATTAGTTTTGACGAACAGTTTTTTGACATTGTTTGTTCCTTTGTTGTGGTGGCCTGATATTCGTTCAAGATGTGGGCAGTGATTGCTGGACTGTTATCTCCACAAGTGCTCAATATGCAATAAAAGTGCAGACTGTTGGCTTTAATTTGAGAGCATTAACCTCTGCATCAGATCAAATGCATAGGAATTACAGCTCCTGAAAAATGTGCCACAATCCAAATACATACAAACCTAACTTTTCCTTCGTATGTTTTCTGCCTTCAACGTCTTAACAACAGATTGTATGGATAGTAACATGGTCCATGTGGCTGTATAGTGAGTACTGTAAGCTTAGAAAGCAACTGGATACAAAATTAATGTACAGATTTCCAGATCAGAATTCAAAAACTGCACATTCAAAACCAATTGTAATATGCCATTGCTGGAAATTTGTCCAATAACAGATCTGGAAGGATGTAAGGACAAAACATCCCTTATTATCAGGGGTGCACATAATTGATGTGCTGGTGCGCATACGCGGCAAAAATAAAAAATACGTGGCAGAAAACTTGAAGGGAAGCTCAACTGCGTCACAACATATTTGGCATTTTTGACTGGTTTGCTTCGGCTACTGGAACAGGATTTTTCTCCATACATCTCTGGTAAGACAGAAAACATTATGACAAGTGTGTTCATTAATTATTAGCTTTTAAAGTTTGCTCAGCTTTTACCCAAATTAGCAAGACATCAAATCCATCAAAGCAGGTGAAAATCGGCATGGTCGCATCGGTAATTTTCTGCCTGAATGCTGTTTCCGCGCAGAGCTACCCGAACTTCGACTTGTCCCAAAAAACTCATTTCTCATCGGTTTTTGTTGGGGTATTCCCAAGAACTCTTTGAGTATAGAGTAGCTGGAAACTGCCTTTATAGCCTCATCTTCGAATTTTTAAGATCTGCGCACAATATCCATTTCGATGAACGGCTGGAAGCATACGTTCGTTTTCAAGGTGCATAATTCACGCCAAATACTGATCAGACAATATCAGAAACTAAATAGATGCGATCTTTAATATTTCAATTAAAATTCAGTGGAATTTCATCGCATTTTATCAATCAAAAACTTTTTTGACCGACCCGGTTCCGGAGGCTACCAGACCGTGACCTGGCTCGAATCCAGAAACCTCCATTATGTTCATGGGCAATTTAATGCGACGAAAATAGCAGGAGCTAGCTAGATAATGCTTTGAAAATGCCTTCAAGGATGGACGATGTCATATAAGACATCCAACACACCGTGTATTAAACATGAAAAATCTCCGGGATGCAGTGAATGAGGCTACTTTCTTTTTTCCTTAGAAGCTAAGCATTGCCCCCATTTCAAGGAGAGCATCGATCCATGCATGTCCCTCTCAGAAGCTTTGTATTTCTACCTTAAACTCCGGCGTCTTATTGGAAAATTTCTATAATAAATCCGCAATGTTGTATCTAACATTGTACGTATTACAGTATATCTAATTTCCGGTGCTGAAAAAAAGCTATTCTCATCCATTTACAATCTGCTGTTCCCTTGGATTACGTCCGTAGACCAAAGGCTGTGTGTTCTTAACTTGGGAGCTGTCAGAACCTGTTTTTGAATGGCAACCATGCTTGTTTAAAGCACTGTAGTGGGTTTCCCAATAATGTTGGATCCCAGGATTAACAAGTGTGTCAAAGAGATTCTTAAGGAACGAACATTCCCTCATGTTCGTAACATTCTCGTTACTTGGGTTTCCCAAACACAATCATGAGACGGGGACTTAAGACGAACTTTGCAATGAGTTTCTCTGCCAAGCGCGTCCTCACTAAAGCATTAGTAGTTTATAAATCGATGCTGTGAGATTGAAGGTCCCTCGTTTTAACCAGTCAACATTGAAATACAATATTTTAAAAAAACATTGTCATCATTATTTTAACTAAATTGATTTAGTGTCTTTTTTAATTAAATTAGCCTACAGAAATATTACAACAAAAGATTACAAGAATAGAAATAATTTTGTTTTTAAAAAAGGTTAAATAATGACGCAGAAATTTTTCTGCTCATTTCATTGTTATTCAATCCAGAGCCTGATTGCAGTGGCGTGTTCAGGGAGTGGCCTTGAGTGGCACGGGCCACCCCTGAAATCTGATTGGCCACCCCAGGTGCCACCATAAACTATGATGGGCTATATGCCCAATCAGAGGCGGGCCATGACGCTGAATGTAAACAGCACTCTTGTTTTGAGTTGCAGTTCCACCTTAAACCTGAGAGGCAGTAACGCAGCAAAGTGGTATCCAGCCTGAAAAAGATAAGCAAGAAGAAGAAGAACTCGTGATTGACAGGAGCAACTGACACAGCATCTCGTATCAGAGTTATCTGTATGTGGAAGATCGATGTGAGTACATTTTTTGGTAACTACACTTGCTGTGCCTATGGTTAAAAGCTGTAACGGTAACAAGCTTAAAAAAAGTTTCCCCGGTCTTATTTTATTTGTTATTTATTTTTATTTTTAACTTATTTGTGATCAATAAGTGATCAATACAAACCATTGCTTGTTCAAACGCGAAATTAATGGTTTGATGGCTGTGCAAGTTAGCAGAGTGATGGCTCAGGTCTGTGGTAGTATATATTGGGAATTACTTAGCGGGCGCTTACAGAAATTACATTTGTTTTATAATAAATTGCGCAATTCAGTTATGTGATAAACAGAATCTTATACTCTCAGTCGTGACCTGATCGAGCCACTGCTAATGCCTCGATAAATAAAATGACTGGAAACGTGTATCGCGATCAGAAAACCATTGCAGTTACGGCCCTTCATCTCTCCTTTTCTGATTCAACCTGTTTTGATTCTGCCATGTCTGTTCTGTTTCTGCCTTGACCTGTTATGTTTCTACCATGCTCCGTTCTGTTTTTGCCATGTTCTGTTTAGTTTTAGTTCATTGCCATGTTTTTTTTTTTGCCATGTTTTGTTATTCCCTGCCATTATCCATATTTCTGTAGATTCCGGTCCATGTCTTTGGTCATGCCCTGCATTGCACTTTGTCTCCCCTGTCTGGTCTTATGTTTAGCTACAGCTTCTCCCCAAGTCCTGTGTCTCACATGTTTAGGTGATTTCATGGTTTCTGGGTTTCCAACCATTCCTTCTAATCTCGTTTGCTTCCTTCGCCTTGCTTTTCTATTTTACTGACCAGTACTAACAGTTTGTTGTTTTGTTAAAGATTCTAACCAAGACTAACATTGTATATAATACTAACTTACTAACGAGCACCAGGGATTGTATAGCTGCACTTTACTAATTGATTAACAAGCTCTCAGCACTCGCCCTGTTCTAGTCTCCGCCTCTTGCCTTCACTTAGTCTTTGCTGCAATTCAGCGGATCCTCCGCACCTGCTCAACTCTGTCCTGCCTCTCATTATCTGTGCACGTTAGAACTTCCTATCCGGAGCTGTATGTTTTGTCATAGGTTGTCTCGTGATCCCTGTCCGCGTTTTGGCTTTTGCCAATTTCATGTGGTTAGGTTCTCCCTCGTGTTTGCTCCCACGTAATTAGTCTGATCCATTTCACCTGTCCCTAATCATAGCATGTGACTTCCCTTGTGTGTATTTAAGCAGTCTTTTCACAGCAGATCCCTATCAGAAAGTTTCCCTAGTTTACCTGTGCTGCTCTCGTTTTCGCCTTGTACTCATAGTGTTGCTTTTCTGACTGGACCGTCCGACTTTCGATTTTTGGCCCTGATTTGGTATTGTTTTCTGCATCTGTTTTCGAACCCTTTTTCTGCCCGACTACGATTAATGTTTTTGCTGCCCTGGTTTTTCGACTTGGATTCCGCCCCTTGGATTGTGATTTTTGGATTGTGGACTTTGTACTGTTGCCTTCTGCCCTGCGGGGGTTTACCCCCTTGCTTAATAAAATATCTTCTACTGCATTGCTGGATTCTCGCGACTGGTTCCTGAACGCCACCTCACACAACCATTTCGTTCTACGAAGATAATCTTTCAGAAAACGATGAAAAATAAGATCAGCGTGCAATCTATCATCCCCATTACACTGCGGGACACAACAGAAATGCTGCGTTTTGGCAATGGAATGCATGGTATGCATAGAATTTAAGAGTGGTCCATAATCACCGCGTCTCTGCATGGTATGTATAAACTCAGTTCCATATTTTGAAATAGTGAAAAAGTGTCACTTCAAAGTCAAACGTTAGTCGCAAATCAATGCTGGTCGTTATTATACTCAGGGCAATTCAGCTGTGGAAAATACATTAATCAAAAGCGACCGCAACTTTTAGACAATATAAAGAAACTTTCCCAGTAAGCCATATTTCCATATTTACATGCTTGGTGTCTATGGATTTCCCTAAATTTAAACTTTTCAATTATTTTGATGTAGTCTTTCATTTTTGATTAAAGACTAAAATCACGTTGTTGAACAAACTGAAGTTTTAGGAGTCTGAGAATGTTGAATGCAGCGATCAGATGAACGACATTGAGATTTTAAGATGTAGTACGGTGTATGACGTTACCATTACATTTATTTCTCTCCCTTCCAAATTGCTTGGGCTGGCATAGGGAATCTGACGACAATGGACTGGGATATTGACACTACTGCATTTATAGACACACTCACATCGCAATGTGAAACACCTGTTTAATTTTGTTATAAAATATGCACCATGGATATTTGTGTGTAATAAAATTTCCAAAATTCTGATACCATGGAATTTTATTTTGCACTGGAAATGTTTTTGAAACAAGTGGCACACTTAGCCTATAGAAAATGTGTATTGTATTTGGATACAATTTATTGAAAATGAAAAAAAGTAAAATTATTATTTAGCATAATTACATTGTGTTTTATCCTATCCTGCATTTCCTATATTTCTGAGCAGATTTTCAATGGTGTATTCTGATAAAAAAATTCATCTCCCCCCCCTTCCCATGCCCCCCCCAGACTGATTATTAATCCCCCTGTGCCACCCCACTTTAAAAATCCTGGAACTGCCCCTGCCTGATTGCTCCAATAAATTGGCATGTGGCAATGTGGTGTCTGACAATTGGTCATGGATGGGAAAAGGACACGAAAGTTAGCATTCACAAAGGGAGAAATCCTCCTCTTGCTTGATATAATTGAACATAAGAAAGATAATGTTTTCCAGGTCAAAGTAGATGTATTAAGAAATATTAGAATTTTTTTTTACTCAACTTCCTCTTTTATGGGCTAACTTGCATCGAAAGCTCATGCATATTGAGTGCTCTGCAAGAAAGGACGGCTGCGATGATGACACCTTGTAGGATGGGCGCTGCCTAAAGAGTGAGCACCAGGGAGCATCTCCAGGTGCTCCTTTGAGAACCACACCAAAAAAGTTATGTGCACCCCTGCTTATTATATAGGAGCTTAAATCAGCAGGTTTCTCCAACTTCATCAGAGCAAAAAAAAATGTGGGCTTTGATGGTACATAAAACTGGAAAATTCTTAAACCAGGAGCTTAGATTTCTATTGACCATCTAATTTACCAGTGTAGATAACACACGAATGAAACACAAACCCGTGAAAGATGTGGGCAGCTGTCGGGTCAATGTGGAAGTTTAAACCACACTAAAATCACTTACTTGTTCAGGAATGACTCTATGAAGGAGCTCCATTTTGTGATGACTCGGCATAAAAAAATACATCATGGAAAATGCAGGAGCCTGAAATTGTGTAGAGCCCCCTCAAAGTGCTTGCAAAGCACATCTGTCAAAAAAGTCAACAGCCTCCACAGGCTTGTGATTGGATCCGTTTTCACATCTTACAGTTTTCATTTGTCATTCAACCAGCTGCAGCTTCAGCTCTTTCTGAATTTTTTTTTTTTGCTCTCAATACCTTAACAATAAATATTTACCTTCTTTTCATGTTTCATATCGCTGCACTTCATTTTAACTTGGATATGTGTCAATTTGTCAAGTAATGACACCTCTAGACTTACAGACACTACTGCCATCAGCGCTCAACAATTTTTGACAACTCGTATTTCATTTGAAATGCATGTGAAAGATATGAAAGCAATAGCATTGCAAAACAGCTCTAACTGACAAGCATTAATAACTTTGAAATTCTCAGCAAAAAAAGGTACTTTTCAATTTTTATTATTGTCTCTTTTTTTAAATCATCGATTGTGACAGGACTTATCTGTCCTGCGAGGCCCAGCAGACACATCAGGAGATAAAAGAACAAACAACTGAAAACATGTCACCACTATTGTTAATTATCTGCTGTCACGTTCTAGTAGATGAGTGCTAATCAGGGAAAGACATAAAAATGCACATGGTAATGGCATTGTATTGGAAAAGTGCAAAATAGCATCAAGGCAATGATTTGCAATTTCCTGTCAGGACATTCTGTTTGTCATGGTTGTGGTTAAAAGCATAAAATCATTGTCAAAGTGTGCAACTGATTTTTTTTTTTTTTTTCAGTACTTTTGGGGGAGGAGGGGGGGGTTGGGGGGTAGAATATGGATATGAGTGCACTACTTTGATTTAAAATAATTTAAAATGATTCATAATAAGCATCATTTTATTCTATAAAACCTGTTTAATTTGAACATATTTCCAGTTTATCATAAAAATGATATATATTTTATGTTTTGCCATCTCAAACCCTCAAAATGTCAGGTGGCGCAACCGTCCGAGCAAGTTAACACTCTGAAATGTATTAAATATGTAATTTAAAAGATGAATTAATATAATATTAATATGGAGGAATAATTTTATATTGAAAACCTTTCAAATAAACAAAGTTTAATAGTTTGTTCTTAAATTGTTTGGAAAACCAAAATACCCGCCCCCTACAAAAAAGAATCCATAAGTTACTTTTAATACCCTGCTCAATTACAAAATAGTAATGTTTTAGGCAGAGTGGACACTCTTAGGTATACTTACTAAAAAAATAATTTAGAAAAAAAAGAGGGAAGTGTGTTTTTTTCAAGAAACTTTTGGTTGTGCCACCTGACATTTTTTGGCTGGTGAAATTGCAAATACAGTCTAAAACTGTACTAAAACCCTGTAAATATTGTGCAACCATTAAGACTTGTTTAAGCACACTCTTCCAATTTCAAATAAATGTATTCTGTACATTTTTAAAGATTTATCAAAAAAACATTTTTAAAAGGCTTATTTGTCATTGACCCATATGCTTGATGAACAGTAGAATGATCAGCCTAATCAACAGATGAACAGAATGTTAAATGTGGCTTGCAGCAGGGGAGCAGGTTCATTTGCACTGAGGCTTACACATATTGGAGGTAGTTATTAATCATTCAGTGGAGAGGCAAGGGATAAGAAAGGCACAGGATCAGACTAAATAAAAATAGAGTATCACATCCTGGCACCCAAAGATGTTAATAGGGTGCCAGGACAAGGATTGGAGATGAGGATCCAAAGCAGGGATGTGGATTTCATGAAATAAAGAATGTGAATATTACAAAAACAAATACAATTCTTCAAAGAGAACTGAAAGGGGAGTGCACTAAACAAAAGGGCGAACAAATGATGGCTACCTGCCCATGTTACGCTTTAAATCAGAAAAGGGAATGCTAAGTAACAAAGGAGAAACAGGTAAAACAATTAACTAAGGGAACAGAGGCTTAATTGAATAATTGAGTGAGGGCAGGTAGCCGAGACCCTGGAATGTCAAAGGGGAGGGGCATTACATAGAGAGTAATTATTTTATTCTGAACCAGACTGGGGCGCGTTTCCCAAAAGCGTTACATAGTTCGTCCATTCACAATCAATTGGCCCAACTATGTAAGTTAGCATCTGTGATTTTGGGAAACGCATCCCTGTTTGCCCAATTCCTGACATGGATGAGTTGCGCTCTGTGGTTAATGCACAGAACTAATAAGTGCTAATTTGACTAATTCACAGAATTGCACTTGAAAAACAAAGAATCATGAATCATTAAATCACTTTGTCCCTCTCAAGAAAAGCCTTTACCTTTTTTTCCTTTGAAACATTTCTTCAGCATTAAGCATTTATTTATTTATTTAATATGCCCCAAGTTTTAATTTCCTACAAAACTACAATGGCTTTTATTTCAATAACTGATATGTTCAGGCTTGCAGCAAGCCCCGTCATGTGCCTTTCTTTCCTCTGGCTTCAGTGATATCGTGTTTATTGTTCTCAGTAAAAGATAAAAAGGATCAGCCACCTTCAGAAACATTTTAGGAATGCTCTTGACCTCCATTAATATACTGTTTTATTCATTTATTCATGATTTTACATCCTTTGCCTGACATGTAAATCAGTGGGAGCTGTCATTGAAGGCACAGCTCAGTATTGCTCTGAGAACAGTAAGTGGCCACCATATGGCATTACTGCCCTTATAATCACGTCTTGTTCCTGACTCAGTACAACATCCATCCATCCATCCATCCATCCATCCATCTTCTACCGCTTATCCGGGGCTGGGTCGCGGGGGTAGCAGACTAAGCAGAGAGACCCAAGCACCCCCCTCCCCAGCCACTTCCTCAAACTCTACCTCATACCTGACAACTCTGCCGCTTTTGGTGGTAGACTACCGCTTTCGGGCATTTCATTCTGAAAAAAACGCCCCAAAAGCAGTAGTCTACCGCCAAAAGCAGTAGAGTTGGCATGTATGCTACGTGGGGGACCCCAAGTCATTCCCAGGCCAGCCAGGCGATATAATCCCTCCAGCGTGTCTTGGGCCTGCCCCGAGGCCTCCTCCCAGTTGGACATGCCTGGAAAGCCTCTAAAGGGAGGCGTCCAGGAGGCATCCAAACAACATGCCCGAACCACCTCAACTGACTCCTCCGACACGGAGGAGCAGCGGTTCTACTCTGAGCCTCTCCCGGATGTCTGAGCTCCTCACCCTATCCCTAGGGGTCAGCCCAGCCACCCTAAGGAGAAAGCTCATTTTGGTCGCTTGAATTCGCGATCTTATTCTTTGAGTCACCACCCAAAGCTCGTGACCATAGTTGAGGGTTGGAATGTAGATCGACCAGTAAATCGAGAGCTTTGCTTTTACGCTCAGCTCCTTTTTTTTTTTTTTTTACCACAACAGACCAGTACAACACCTGCTTCGCTGCAGATGCTGCAGCGATCTGTCTGTCAATCTCACGCTCCATTCTACCCTCACTCGTGAACAAGACCCTGAGATACTTGAACTCTTCCACTTGGGGTGACAACTCATCCCCCACCTGAAGGGAACAATCCACCTTTTTCCAGGAGAGAACCATAGCCTCAGATTTGGAGGTACTGATCCTCATTCCGCCCGCTTCACACTCAGCTGCGAACCGCTCCAGTGTGCGTTGGAGCTCACAGCATGAAGAAGCCAATAGGACCACATTATCTGCAAACAGCAGAGATGCAATCCTGAGGCCACCAAACTGGAAACCCTCCAAACCTAAGCTGCGCCTTGATATCCTGTCCATGAAAACCATGAACAGAATAGGAGACAAGGCACACCCATGGCGGAGTCCAACACCAACTGCAAACGAGTCCAACTTAATGGCAAGAATGCGGACAAAACTCCGGCTTTGGTTGTACAGGGATCGAATGGCTGGAATTAATGGTCCTGGAGCCCCATACTCCAGCAGCACCCCTCACAGGATAGCTTGTGGGACATGGTCATAAGAATTCTCCAAGTCCACAAAGCACATATGGACTGACTAAGCAAACTCCCTTGACCCCTCCAGTATCTGTGCGAGGGTAAAAAGATGGTCCACTGTTCCACGGCCGGAACGGAGCCCGCATTGCTCCTCCTGAATTCAAGGTTCGACAATCAGGACAAGATATTTAATGTTCAAACTGATAAACTTTATCATTTTTTGGAAATATTCACTCATTTTGAATTTGATACCTGCAACACGTTCCAAAAAAGCTGGGACAGGGGCATGTTTACCACTGTGTAACATCACGTTTACTTTTAACAACACTCAATAAGCATTTGGCAACTGAGGACACTAATTGTAGAAGCTTTGTAGGTGGAATTTTTTCCCATTCTTGCTGTACGACTTCAGTTGCTAAACAGTCCAGGGTCTCTGTTGTCATGTTTTGCGCTTCATCATGCGCCACACATTTTCAATGGGATGCAGGTCTGGACTGCAGGCAGGCCAGTCTATTACCCGCACTCTTTTACTACGAAGCCACGCTGTTGTAATGCGCAGAATGTGGCTTGGCATTGTCTTGCTGAAATAAGCAGGGACATCCCTGAAAAAGACGTTGCTTGGATGGCAGCATATGTTGCTCTAAAACCTGTATGTACCTTTCAGCATTAATGGTGCCGTCACAGATGTGCAAGTTACCCATGCCATGGGCACTAACACATCCCCGTACCATCACAGATGCTGGCTTTTGAACTTTGCGCTGTTAACAATCTGGATGTTCCTTTTCCTCTTTAGCCCAGAGGACACGATGTCCATGATTTCCAAAAACAATTCGAAATGTGGACCCGTCAGACCACAGCACACTCTTCCACTTTGCGTCAGTCCATCTCAGATGATCGGGCCCAAAGAAGCCAGCGCCGTTTCTGTGTCTTGTTGATATATGGCTTTCGCTTTGCATGGTAGAGTTTTAACTTGCACTTGTAGATGTAGCGATGAACTGTGTTAACTGACAAAAGTGTTCCGGAAGTGTTCCTGAGCCCACATAGTCATATCCTTTACAGAATGCTGTCGGTTTTCAATGCAGTGCCGCCTGAGGGACCAACGGTCACAGGTGTTCAATGGTCTTCGGCCTTGCCGCTTACGTGTAAAGATTTCTCCGGATTCTCTGAAACTTTTGATGATATTATGGACTGTAGATGATGAAAACCCTAAATTCCTTGCAATTACACGTTGAGAAACATTGTTCTTAAACTGTTGGACTATTTGCTCACGCATTTGTTCACAAAGTGGTGAACCTCGCCCCATCCTTGATTGTGAACGACTGAGCCTTACAGGGATGCTCCTATTATACGTAATCATGATACTCACCTGTTTTCAATTAACCTGTTCACCTGTGGAATGTTCCAAACAGGTCTTTTTTGAGCATTCCTCAACTTTCCCAGTCTTTTGTTGCCCCTGTCCCGGCTTTTGTGGAACGTGTTGCAGGCATCAAATTGAAAATGAGTGAATATTTCCAAAAAAACAATAAAGTTAATCAGTTTGAACATTAAATATCTTGTCTTTGTAATGTAGTCAATTGAATATAGGTTGAAAAGGGTTTTCAAATCATTGTATTCTGTTTTTATTCTCGTTTTACACAATGTCCCAATTTTCATAGGAATTGGAGTTTGTTAACAATTGTCCTTACATTGAAGGTGTCAGAAATGGAATACTAGATATCTAAAATTCAATTCTGACTACTCAAAATTTAATTTCTGAGATGTCAGTGTGGAATTCTAACTAGTAAGAATGTAAGTTCAGATATCTACAATTGCATTTCAGATATCTGCAACTGCATTGCAGATATCCAAAATGCCATTCTGGATATCTGAAATTACTTTCTTACCATTAACAATAATATGTCAGATATCTACAAATGCCTTTGTAACTAGTCAGAATTGAAAAGTGAGGCTAGTGCAGAAGAGCCTTGCACTTATATTCTTTTTTAATGGCCAGTAGGGGGCAACTTCAAAGTGGTTAAAAAGGAGTAGCAGCAGTTTTGAAAAGAACTCCATCATGCATAAATAAATAGCCCAGAAGTGTCAAACCTTAGGTGATGTACAAAAATGCCATCATCAATCCACCCCTTGCTCCTCCCCGCATCTTGATCCACTCTCTACTCCAATAAGTATCACATCCGGCTTCAAAAACACAAGATGGCGCTGGTCAAAATGCCTAAATTGAGGCTACATTAATGTTATTCCGAAACCAATGGGTAATGTCACGCTGACTACATCCATATTTTTATACAGTCTTACTGTGATTGTGACGTAACCCTCCCATTTCTGTTGCTATACCAAGTGGTTTGCAGCATTTAGAATAGCCTCCGGAAAATGAATTTCAAAGGCGAGGCTTCGCAGAAGTGACAGAAGTGATCCTTGGACTATTAAACCCTTTATGCAATTACATATTCCACCAGCACTGATGTTCCAAACAGAAGAAATCAGCGTCAGTAGTATCGTCGTCTTGCCATTATTTACGCCATTGGCCATGTGACCCATAAAAGTCAGCCATATTTATTCTTCAATAATATTGAACTTTTGGGGATTTTAGCCTCCATTAATGTAAATTGCATCTGTGTTATTTTAGAGGAAAGGCATTTGAAGCTAAAAACTATTTGAAAGACAGATGGGCAAACGCTTGTCATCTGCTCAAGGTGCTGATAAGATGCATTAATCTCAAGGCTCACTTCAGTCACAAGAGAGGTGATAAGGAGCTACTGTACATGGACCCAGCCCATACATTTACCCTTATTACAGATTAATCTATTAAAACTTAAAGGTGTTGTTCTATAGAGCAGTTAGGGCAGCCATTCCCTGTGGTGCCTTAATTCACGGTTTATTTAGTTGTGGAAAAGTGGCGTGAATAGAAGCAGAATAATCAGTTCAGTTCATAGCAAAATAAATTCAATAACAGAAATTTCCTATTCTGTAAGTTGGGTGATGCATGCTTCTCTTTTTTGATTTATCCTTCACTGATAAGTAACTGGCAGAGGTATAAATTAACTTTACAATATCCATAAATACTGTTCAGCATGCAAATCAATCATTAATTTTAACTGGAATAATTGTGCTTAAAAAAAAAAAAAAAAAACAGTGCTTTGCGGGAGCGAAGGCAGTACCCCTCAGCCCTGACATATTCAATGATAGGTGAAGGTGGACAAAGTTTCGAAGGTCAAGGTCACTGAGCAAAGGTCAAAGGTCATTCAGGTAAGAAACCTCGACGAGGCACGGCTACCCACCAAGGCGAGTCCACATACACAAAATAAAGTTCCTAACTCAAGCGGTTACAGAGAAATGGCCTGGACAATGGCTGGACACCCGGACGCCCGTCCGTCCGTCTGCGAGGGGGACGACAATACCCCTCTGCCCCTTAGTCGAGGCTGAGGGGTAAAAAACAAACAAACAAAAAACATTTGCAGTCAGTCTGTCAGGAGTTCCCAAACTCGGTCCTGGCCCCCCCGTGCATGCTGGTTTTCGTTCCAGCCAAAATTGCCATTGTAAGACTTCAATAAGCTGTTCATTTTTCCTAATCAGGTGCATTATGTGTTTTAAACAGTTATTAGCTGTCTTAAGCCAAATTTTAATGGAAATATCCTTGTGTACATGCAGAATAAAAGACACTTGAACAAAAACATTTTTTTTCCCATGTGGAAAGCAATTTCAGATAACATGTTTTTTTTCAGATAACAAATTAAATTAGACTGAGAAAATCAGTACGCACCAAATTAGGTTGCTGAACACAGTTATTTAGAGCTCTTTCAAAATAACTTGATTGCATTTAATAACAAGAACACAAAACAGGTTTGACAGGTCTGTAAATTGCTTGTCTAATACATTGTTAGTTTTTGCAACCATGCACCCACAGTTAAACCAATTAGGAATCCATTGATTGTTTTCTTTGGGTAATTTTTTCCCTCTTTCTATGCAATTGTAACAAATATATCACCATGTTTCACAATGTGGATATGGAATTTGTTCCTCACTGCATGTATGCATGTCTGTCAAAATGTGTCTTAATATGTCAATAAACATAAGTTGCATAGGAAGTTATAAGTGAAAAGAGAAATTTTTACTTAGATCTGGATGCTGTCAGCACTTCAAAATTTATGACTGACAAATAAATGCCAGAGATCATTTTGGCACTTTGACAAGTTAATGTATAGCCAATATTAACCTGGAAACCTGATGAAGAGTGACTTTCATGCAATAATTTCAAATGTTGAAATATATAGTCACTGGATGTAGAGTTGAGAATTAGCATATGTACAGAAATTACAACTTGGATTTAATTTTATCTGGGTGAGTGACAGCTCCTCTAGATCTAACTTATGAATGGGCAACAAGAAAGCAACAAAGGCATTTATTAGTGGCACTTGCCACAGAAAAGGCTCTGCAAGGAAAATTAATTCTCAAACGGCCCTCTGTCCTTATCACAGCAGAAAACTGGTTCCTCAAAAACACTGGATGTTTAGACACATGGCATCGCCTTTGTTTACCTGCTTGTTGGTATCAAGGGAGTAAAGCTTTTTTGTTCAAAATAAATGGAAACCTGCAGCACAAAGATCGAGCAATAAAGCACTCAGACTAATGGTGACAATTTTAAACACTGACGGCTTGTTTAGCAGAGTAATGGTCTACACAACAAAATGCTCCCTCATCATTCCATTTTGCTCGCTCCATTCCAACAAAGCTATATGTAACCAGTATGATATAAAACAGCAAGATAAAGAAAACAGAAAGTCACAATCATTGACAAATGCTGTACGAACACTGAAAAGGAAAACAACATAAGATAGCAGTTTTAGTCTTGTATTTCAATAGCTCAATCAGGGGCTGGGAAGGACAGCAAGGCCCATGGGCCAATGGCCCGTCATGGAAAATCAATGGGCCATTTTCAAAATGAATGGGCCATTCCCAAAATTTAATGCGCCAACAATTTTAACCATGACATACATTTAATCAAAATGTATACTGCATATACATATATACATTTTGCTTTGTATGTTTAATGCTAAAAACATACGGATACATACATTTTGCTTCTAACGTTTAGCATTAGAATATTGCTTAGAACAAAAAAAAATCGTTACTTAATACGTGCGACAAGATTATGTACTCAAGTACACAAGAGGGAAATCAGCCGTTTTGGTCTCATTCGTTCAGTAAAACTACTGGCTGTGGCATTAGTCTGCTGATACATTAGTACGTAGCTCAAGGTTGATAGTTTTTGACTTTATCCTCACAGTTCACTACCATCTTGCAGTGGCACTGGCTGCAGCTCTACATTGACGAATGTGAAAATTATTTGACACAGAAGTAATCATGGCTGGAGGACGAGCCTATCCCACATGGTGATACGACCCCGTGAATTTTTCCTTACACACATTTTTTCAAGTTTTCTCTGGTGAATTACAAGAGAATACATGACACATCCATGGTTCCAGTACTTATTTATATATCATTGTTATTAAATTGGTACTGTTTTGCTATTGAAACTTCCATACCTCCCATGATATTGAAGCTTGAAGTTGGTATCAGAACAAATCTTGTTGAAGAAAATACAGATTTTGGCCTAAGATTGTGACACTTAGAATTGGCATACAATTAATTTAATTTCAGTTTTTTGCAGTGCTTCAATATGTCTTTCAGCACTGAAAATTTCATTTAGCCATCTTTAATACACATGAAGTTATGAGGGTTCAAAAATGCTAGAAAAAATGACACAAGTTAGAAAGCATTTTGGCCTACTCCCGAGTACTTTTAGAACCTGTAGCTCAAAAAATCTTGACAAGATCAAGGTAATATGGTGAGGATTCATTAAATATAGTTAAGTTATTGTACTAGAACAATCAGCTGATTCTGCAGGGGTCAGGTGGGAGGCACTTGTAGATTTTATATGGAATGATGCAATATATTATTAATAACAAAGAAATGACTAAAGAAATAAGTAGGATAAAGGAAATTCACTCATAATACCCCAAATCGAAAAATTAATTGTAATCCTGAGTGAACATTATGGCTCCCTATCATAAAAACGTACCCCCGCGGCCACCTACCGTTTTAAAGCGTCTTCACATTAATAAACAATTAAATTGCCCAAAAAATGCTATACCTGCCCGTTGAATGTTCGGCTACATTAAGTTTTAAATGGTGTCATCGCATTATACAAATACATGATAGCCTCCATGCGAAAGATGCAAGTTTTATTTGGTTAATTGGCTCTAAATTTATCTAATGGATTCGGCTAGTCAGACTGCAATAACCAGCATCTATACTCGCGCTCTGAAGTCTGAATTCGGCATAATACCGGCGGGCTTCAGCTCCAGTGGTGCTGTGCCTATACATTCAGGGTGGGCACGTGCCCGCCCAGAATCGTGGAGGTTTTTTTTTTTCCCCCCTTTCCCCATGTGATGGCTGATGGCAAGATGGCGTTCTGAGGCAAGATGGCGGCACGCACGTATCCGTGTGTTTGTCAACTTGCAGTATATTATCGCATTTTATTCTGTTTAATCGACGTTCATTTTTTTTTTTAAACGTCGAGTGCGAAATCTCCTTCGGTGGATTACACAACATTGCTGTCCTTTACTACATTTGAAATTGGAGAGCCGACAATGCCACCAAAAAAAGTGGCAGGACCGGCCATCGAGGAGGGGCGTGGAGGAGATCAAAAAAAAATCTCTCAACTTCATGTCCCAAGAGATAACAAAAGTGGCCACGCAACAAACGCATTTACTGGCTCTAATGGAAGAAGTACGAAAACTGAAGATCCAAATCAAAGAACGAGATCAAAGAATTGAACAACTCGAGCGGGGAGTTGATGAAATGGAGCAATACTCACGCATTGATGATGTGATTATCAGCGGCTTGGAATTAAAACACCAGTCATATTCCAGGACCGTGGTGGGAGACAAAGATGGAGAGGAATCCCCTCCAAGTGAATTATTCTCGTTAGAGAAACGGATCATTCAGTTCTTTGAAAGTAAAAACATAAGAATCCAAAGCAAACACATTGTAGCTTGCCATACTCTTCCGAGGAGCGACATTAAAGCTAAACCGGCAATCATAATTAAGCTTCCAGAATCGCAAACATAAAGCCGAACTACTAAAGCAGGCGAGAATGCTGAAAGGGACGGGAGTGTATATTAACGAACACTTAACCAAGAAAAACGCGGAGATTGCCAGAGAAGCGCGCAAAAAAAAAAAAAAAAACAAAATCCAGGCTACATGGACTCGGAACTGCAGAGTTTTGATTAGACTAAATGGAACACCGGAACAGGCAAAGGTCATTGTGGTGAAAGAATTAAAGGACCTGGAACAATACCGATAAAATGCCTCGGCCCATGTTCATAAGACCAGTGACTGGTTTAAGGATTACTAATATGATTTTAACAAGCAGAACGGACGGTGACTTCTTGGGAAAGACTAACTGGTTGGACTACTACCGACACTGTTGGACTCCTTGGGTCGACATAAAAGAGCAAAGGACTGAAAAGGTATGTGGGGTTATTCGAGACAAATGTACTGGGAGCGTGTCTCCTAGCGATGGAAGACACTTGATTTGCATGACTAAGTTTCCAGAGTATGACTCTCCGGAGAGTTGCGGCTTCTTCGAGTTAACACGGAGCAAAAATGTTTGACTTTGAATACATCGTCGATCCGGAAAATCATGTATTTAATCAAATCAATGACACTTGTAATTATTATACTAACGATCTATTTAATGAAAAGTTTGAATTAGACAATTCATTTTCTTTGATACATTTTAACTGTAGGAGTCTTTACACAAATTTTACGATGATTGATGAGTATCTGTCAACATTTAAAAATAAATTTAAAGTGATAGCCTTATCAGAGACGTGGTTGAATAAGGAGAAAGGTGCTGACTTCCACATTGAAGGTTATACTCTGCATTATATTAATAGAACCAACAAGAGGGGAGGGGGTGTGGGCCTGTTTGTTGATTGCGACCTGAAGTGTAAATTAGTTGAATGTATGACAACAGTAGTCGACGATTTAATGGAATGCATAACTCTGGAAATACAAATTGAAAAGATGAGAAATATTGTTGTGACGTGTGTATACAGAACACCAGGGTCAAGTGTGGAAGTATTCAAAGACCATTTAGAAGAAATAATTAGCAAGTGTAAAAGAAAATAAAATGTTTATAATATGTGGAGATTTCAACATCGACCTCCGAAATGCATCTAAACATAAAATAACGTCAGACTTTCTAGATGCACTATATAGCAGAGGGCTATACCCACTGATCACAAAACCCAGCAGAATCACCTCTAACTGCTCATCACTAATCGATAATATTTTCACTAATGTTTTGGAGAACACTGTTAAAAGTGGGCTTATGATAAATGACATAAGTGATCATTTACCTGTTTTTGTAATATATGATTGTCATATAAAGAAAAACGATATGCAGAGTTTCAAAAGATATGTTAGAGTTAGAAGTGATGAAGCAATAAACCAGTTTAGGAATGAGCTTCTGAAAGAAGAATGGAAAGGGTTTATGTTGAAGATGTAAATGCAACTTATGATTCATTTTTGAATACCTACTTATCACTTTATGATAAACAGTGTCCATTAAAGATTATTAATCATAAATGCAATTTTCATAAAAAGCCTTGGATAACAAAGGGCTTACAAAATTCTTGTAAAAAGAAAAACAATCTTTATAGAGATTTTATAAAATTCAGAACAAGTTTTGCTGAAAGGAAATACAAGGTATATAAAAACAGGCTGACAACTATTATGAGACTAGCCAAAAAAAGAATATTATAATAAAATATTAATTGATAATAGAAATGATATTCGACACACTTGGAAAATTCTTAATGGTATTATTGGGAACAAACCTGCGGCCATAGCCCAACCTGGTTATTTTATTAATGATAATAATCAAGTGTTGAAAAATATGAATGAGGCGGTAAACAAATTTAATGTTTTTTTTGTAAATGTCGGACCTAATCTTGCCTATTCTATAAAAAAAACATGGTGATGGACAAATAGAGGCTAACTGGCATGGAGAAAGCAAAGTGTTGCACTCCTTCTTTCTTGGAGAAGTGAGTGAAACTGAAATCAAATCTATTGTTGCATTATCTAAAATAAGACATCAACTGATAATGATGGGATTGACATGATTATTGTGAAAAAAACTATTGATTGTATAAGTAAACCGTTAAGTTATATTTTCAATCTTTCTTTTTGTTCTGGGGTATTTCCAGACAGAATGAAGATAGCAAAGGTTATTCCACTTTTTAAAACAGGAGATAAACACAGCTTTAATAATTACAGGCCAGTGTCCTTGCTTTCGCAATTTTCAAAAATACTTGAAAAACTGTTCATACAAAAATTTGATACTTTTATTGAAAATAATAAATTACTGAGTGACAGTCAGTATGGCTTTCGGGCAAACAGATCCACATCATTAGCATTAATGAATATAGTGGAAGAAATTGCATCAGCATTAGAAAGTAAGAAATACACAATAGGGGTTTTCATCGATTTAAAAAAAGCCTTTGATACAATAGATCATAATATCCTCATATCTAAATTGCATACTTATGGTATAAGAGGAATAGCTCAGAACTGGATCAGCAGTTATTTGGATAATAGGCAACAATATGTACATTTTGCTGGTATTACATCTGATCATATGAAGATTAAATGTGGAGTCCCACAAGGTTCGGTTTTGGGACCTAAACTCTTTATTTTATATATAAATGACATCTGTGACACATCAAAATTATTACAATTTGTGTTGTTTGCTGACAACACAAATTTTTTTTGTTCAGGAGAAGATTTGCGTATGTTGACAGAAACTATTGCAAATGAAATGGTCAAGCTCAAAAAATGGTTTGATGACAATAAGTTATCACTAAACTTGAACAAAACAAAATTTATGGTTTTTGCAAATCGGAGAGAAAAGAGAATGTTTCACTGTGTATAGATGAAATAAGTATAGAAAGAGTGTCTGAAATCAGATTTTTGGGTGTTATAATGGATGATAAATTGACATGGAAATATCATGTATCACATGTGAAAACTAAAGTATCTAAAAATGTTTTTGTGCTCAACAAAGCAAAAGTATTTGTTGGATTATAAGTCAATGCGGATTTTGTATTGTTCTTTAATTTTGCCATATTTGCATTACTGTGTTGAAGTGTGGGGCAACACATATAAGAGTAATTTAGAATCATTATTTATTTTACAGAAAAAGGCAATGAGAATTATTTTTTAAGGTACATCCAGGAGAACACACAAATGCACTGTTTATTGAATCAGGACTGTTAAAATTTAAAGATTTAATTGAACTGCAGACTTTATTAGTTGTGTACCGGGCAAAAACCGAACACTACCAGAAAATATACAGAAATTATTTGTTTTACATTTAGGAGATGAGCAACATAGAAGGAAATTTAACATTAAGCATCCGTTTGCACGGACTATGTTGAAGCAGACGTGTATCTCTGTAACTGGGGTAAAACTGTGGAATTCCTTGCCAAATGATTTAAAGGGCTGTATGAATATCTTTAGATTTAAGAAAATGTATAAAGAAAGAATAATTAGACAATATGATGGTGTTAGATAATTTGTTTCTCAGATTGTAAATTATTGTGTTTTGACCTTTGTGTTTGTTTACTACTATACGTAGTGGTTGCTAAGCAACTGTGATTGGCAGGCCATCTTTTCTTTTCTATTTCTGATTGTATATTTGAATAAGGGGCAGGTAAAATAAGATTTTCTTCTCCCTGCTCCTTTCCGTCATGGGTTATGTAAACTGCTCAGAGCTGAATATATTTTGTGAACTTCTTTTTGTCTCCAATGCCATGAGCGGAACAAATAAAATGAATGAATGAATGAATGAAATGTCACAAAATCAGCTTTAGCTATGACGAATCAGCAGCACTTGTCCATAAGTGCAACGTTCTGCAGCTCATGTGTCATCAACTCGTCTCAGGGTAGTCTCATGCTGAACTTCTATTGGTTTATCTTTGGTCAAGAGGCGGGCCTTAGTGAATCCCATCTCGGGACGGGAACTCATCGTAGCGCACTGTCGGTGGAGACAAGCCCAAAACAGATGAAACTGGTATTTGCTGTTCCCCAGCAGGTTTCACAGACAAGCTTACATGTGATGCTGACGAGTGGACAGGTAGCCTAACACTAAGCTTAGCTACTCAGGCTTGAAAATGTATTCCTGTGCTTTAGAACGTACGTTCTTTCAATTACCGATTAAATGTGCATATTTTTTGGTACTTTTATTTTTAGAAATATCTCTTGTGCTGTTGGCTACGCGTGTGTAAATATAGTTTGACAACGCAAAACACCACGTTGAATGACTTATCCATCGATTTAGTATTAAAGATATTAAATTGTTTTCTTATCCTTTTGTTGTATAGTTTGTGATGTCACGTCAAATTCACGTGCAAAGACTCGATAGAGTGAACAAAAATGTATGGCAGGGTTATTCCGGGCAATTCTTGAAGGCTGTGACTTCAGCAGCAAATTTCCTTCGGGATAGTGAAGTATTATTGTTGTTGTTGTTATTGCTTCTTGAAATGAAAATGATCAAAACTTATTCTGTACTTAGGCGAAAAGACGCAGAGCTATTTTCAGATAATGCCTCACAATTAGGTTGGGTTTTATACTTCAGGCTAACTGAGATTCAACTGTACGGAGGATTTTTCTTTAGCTCTGCCTTTTACTGATTTGGTACCGAATGCGCAGGATGACCTCGGTGGTCACTTTATTAGGTACAATTGTAGCTTACACCCTCTCCTGAATGCAAATATTTCAGTCAATCACGAGGCTAAAACTCATGCAATGCATGTGAACATGTTCCCACCAAGCATCAGGATGGGGAAGGAATGTGGTGTAAGTGATTTGACTATTAACTGACTGCTGGGTATATGTTATGTGGACTCTTTTTTTGAATATTATTTTTCATTTATGTAGCCTATAACAGAAAACTGTGGGGGAAAAGATCTGTTGTATTGTAAACTACAAAGTTCAATAAAAAAAGCTTATTTGCATGGGTTTTATTTATGTAAAGGTACAGTTATAGCAAAGCTGTGCCCACCCAAAAATTTAGCTTGCACAGCGCCCCTGTTCAGCTCCAAGTTTGCGTTAAGACAGCGGCTATTTTTACGAAGATTGTTAACTTCAGGTTACATTTGGACTGCTCGCGATAAAATGGAGATGCACCTATAAATACAGTTTCAAATTAAGTAGCCTATAGATAATGTGGTTTGCATTAATATAGCTATCATATTACACCTCAGTCTTAATGTTCACCGATCCGATCAAGGACATAAAACGCTTTAATGTGCGGAAAGAATATTCAGTAAGCTCGCTGATCTGCAGTTTTCAATCGTAGTCTATGTCATGTTCCTTGTTTAACTGGGTAAGCGAAACTTTGCTTGCAAATTAATTCCAGTTTTATTCGATAGTCTGCGACTGAAAAGAAATGCTGTAAGCTCTTTCTATTTAACATTATGTTTCAAGGCTATATCGAAATGAGCAATAAAATTAGGCCTATGCCTAAATCACTGATCTTAACTGTTGCTTAGAACAAACTACAAGCTACAATTAAAAAGCGCGTTTGTGTGCATATTTAAGAAGGGCATAATGTGGCTATGAGAGGAGGTGTTACACGTTAGTTTTACATAAAACACAATTAGGCTGACTATGAAATGTTGTGTTTATTAGTTCAGATGAATTGTACACGACATCAATATTACCTTAATAATTTTAATTTAATAATAAATAATTATTAATTCAGAGTAATTTAATTAAATGAATTAAAAGATAATTTATTCAGAGTAAACACAGGCCAGGGTTGAGAATGAAGGACTGTCACGGCAATCCCCGCCGCATCCCGAATGGATTATTCTATCGTGTTATTTGCCATTGCTCGGCCAAAACAAAAGCGCATCAACCAAACAATCGACCAGACCACAACATGTGGACAGCCCTCGCGGTTTTTCTAAATTAAAGATTACTGTTTGTTTGTTCGATACAGAAAGAATCTGACCTACTTTCTTCCGTCAGAAAACCATACATGATGATTGAAAGTGAACCCTGAACCTTTTCCGTCAACAACTGTCAATTTGACAACAAAGTAAATGGTCTCTGACTTGGAAAACAATTAAGAAATAGTTTTTAAATACATACCCAATCAGTATTAAAACGCTTGGTTCCAAGACTGTCATTTGATACTGCATATTGATATAAATGCGAAGTAATATCAAAGGACTTTGTCACAAACTCATTCCGCTGAGAAAATAAACTCCAAATCAGTCTTTCACGCAATGGAGATTTTCACAGCCTCGCAATGGTGATGGACCGTGCGTGGGCCTGGAACTAATTGATCGAGCATCCGAACGTACTCGATCAACTGCAATCAGGAGAGTTTATTCAAAGAATTTTGGGATTGTATAATAGGGGAAAAAAATATTTAGACTTAATTGGGACACGGGCGCATTCTAGGCCCGCAAAGTGGCTTTATGATGCGCCATGTTCATAATTTATGTGCCATTTGCGCATGGTGTGTGTCCTTCCCAACCCCTGCTGAATATGACTATCAGCACCAACCATACTTGCATACAGGGGCATTGGACTCCTAATATTTTTCAAACCATACCAAGGTTTTTTATTCCTGGGATTGTCTGTTTATTTGTCAAAGCCACATTGTATTCCGTTTGAATTCTGAACAAAGTTGGTAAAGTTGTTCAAATGTAACTTCATGCATTGCATAAATTCTGGTCCAAACCTATCATTTCTTAAGAAGATGAGCCATCATGATAAAAGCTTTCCCCCAGCTACAATGACATTGCAATTTTCTATCAGAAGAATTATTGGGGAAAAGACCAGACCTGTAATCTTTCGAAAATCTGCCTGATTGTTGGGCATAATGTTCCCTAAGTCTTACACAGCTTTTCACTGCAGTATCACCACTACAATATTTAATCGAACCCCAGTCTTATATTCTGTTGGGTTGAAATACCAGGATTAAAGAGAGTATTTTTAAAACATGAAATAAATCGGATAATGACATTAAGTATGACGCTAAAACCAGTTGAACGGCTTTTACTTCTGGCTGTCTCTAACAGAGTTAGATTCAAAGATTTAGGAGGAAGCCAATTAGTCCAGCGCAAGACAAGAGGTTTTCTTTTTTAATAAGCCTGCTCTGGGTAGTTGTCACATCTCACTGTTTAAAAGGGGACTTGAGGAAGGAACTGTTTTCTGGCAGTCTTTGTTACCGAATGATACAATGTGGGCCGGCTTTATAAACAAAAAAAAATTTTTTTCAATATATTTTTGCAAATTGTTTGTTTTATTCATTTTGTTGGTAACTAGAGCTGCATTCTGAAGAAACATGACTAAAAATGACAAATTGTTGAGTTTGTGAGATCTAAACACTTAGGAGATGTAGACCTGGATATATAACGGGGTTAGCACAACTTCTGAGATGTAGACTGGGATGTTGGTCAGAGTGAGCAAAGCTAGAGATGGAGACCTGGGTATATTACAACATAGCACAGTTTTTTAGATGGAAACTGGATATATAGCATACCAAGACAATTGAGATAGGGACCTTCATGGGATAGGAATCTCATACTCACGTTCAGCGTGGCTGAAGTTTTCAGACACCATGGTACACAGATCCCTGGTGTTTTGACACTGTAGAATGGCAGAATGCGACAAACATGCACATGCATGTTTGCATATGTATGCATGCTCACACACGCAAAATAATTTTAAGTAACTTTTTGTAACTTTTATAACTAAATATTTTAATCAGCAGCACAATTATGGTCCGGACCAGGAATCAAGTCCAGAGGCAGAGTGCAATCCAATGGTAGGGTTAATTGATAGAAATAAGGTAACAGTGGGACAGAAGATGGAAGAGTAAAAATACTGTAAAAGCATTGAACAATACACAGCCGGGGAAAAGGAAGCATGCAAGATGCAAACCAATCAAAGAAGACTTTACTTCTCATAGGCATAGGCATAGGCATTAAGTTAATGAATGGGAGGAGACAGAGCACACTCAGACGAGGGTTGTGTCACTGGTTTGGCAGTGACACTTTACACTGGCTTTTGCTACCATTTACAATGTGCAGGCAATTGGTGAATTAATGAGAAATCGATACGTTATTGCACATCATTTAAGCATGATTTGATAAGTGCCTACGAGGATTGTATGTTTATAATTGTATGTGCATGTTTGCAAGTAGCACAAGTGGGAATTTTATTTCTTTTTTGATGGTATGTCTATAAGGGGGTGGGGGATTGTGCATGTGTGTGTCGGAGCATAGCTTTAGCCAATTCAATTTTTCATATTGTGTTTTCTAAACTTCCATTAAATGGTTTAGTTTTGAAGAGGCAAAAGCTATTATTATTATTGATTTCTACTTTTTTTCCTCCCAGAAAAGGAAGAAAAATGTATTCAACCTGTCATTTTGCCAGATTGTGTCTCCACATGCTGCCTTATGCAAAAATAAAATATTTATGTCATTCCAATTGCATTAATAGTATAAGGTAGACGAAGGTAAGGCATAATTCAATTAAATAATCCACAGGTGCTTAATTTGGGGGGAAATTACTTTTCAGGTCGACTCAGTTTTTGTGTAAGATTACATCTCACGCAGAATAGTGTAGCAGTTTTGGAAAGGCAGTTCTTGAGACGCGTGATACAACTTCTGTCACCAATGCCCAAATCTATTTCTCCCTTGTATAATTACTTAAAGCATAAAGGATTTAGATTCCAGCCATTTTTTGTGTCAAATAACCATGACAACCATATAAGTAACATCATGGAAGCACATTCCAACTCTCTAAACCCTCTGTGCCTCACAACTGCACCATCAGACAGTTAGCAGTCATTAATATAAATGTCTCCAGAGGGACGTGCTAATGCTAATTTGGAGGAGCGATGATTCAAGAGATCAATAAATATGATGCAATACAATATTTGCAAGTTAGCACAAGGGCATTTGGTAGTGGCCATGTATAATTTAAGACCTGTGTGCAAGAAGTACCTATTTCACTCAGTAATACTTTTGTGATTTTGGTGGTCAAAGTTCTGAAAACATGTTGCAGATTATATACATATGTAGCATTATTTAGTGATTTAGGTACTTCTTGCTTTCTTTTTTTTTATTTCATTTATACTGCATCTTCAATCAACTGATCCAAAACAGGCCTGAATAAGATATCAACCTTTTCTTACTGTGACAAAAAAAAAAAAAAAAGGTTTCATCCATGAACATTGGCATTTTCAGTTTGAAGCAGCAAAATAAGCTTTGGCAGGAGGTAATTGAATTGTGTTCTGCCTTGTTATGCCTTCAAGCATAAAAAAAATGATAATAAAAAATCTTCAGCTGATTCTTGTTCTTGCCCTCGTTGATCTTTACAGACTGTTCTTTGTTTACCTAGCTAGATTATCCAAGGCCATCATTTCCAAAAGAGAAGGAACTGTGGCCTTACATTCCTTCTCAAAATTTTTATCACAAAGCCAAATGTCAGTCCCTGAATGCAGCAGGGCTCTCAACTTTCACGTATTCTGCATGAGATTTAGTGCTTCATTCACCCGTGCTGTAGTCAGCAATTATTCAGTCAACGCAATGCGTGTGTTTCACGATCGTTCAAATTGTTTAAATGAAATAATACCATTTGAAACATTTTTATGCAATTCCATTGCTTCCAACCCCTGAGTGAAGAAAAACATGAGAAGCCTGGAATCATAATTGATTTCCATATTACTAGTGGCGAAATCCACCGTAACGCATGTGAAACTGATAAACTTTAATGCACAGGGACTTCAATTCCACCTGAGAATCTCTTACAAACGCGCTGATTGAATAATTTCTGACTACAGCACGGGAACATGAATATGTCATTTAAACTCAAGCCGAATGCGTGAAAGTTGAGAGCCCTGATACAGGCATCTAATATTTAGCACAGAATATTCTTGCAGTGCTGATCCCTGCTTGCCAAAATAGCAACCTCAGAAATCGTGGCCTCAGATTCAACCAGGTGCTGGTTCGTTAATGACAAACATAAGCAAGAAGTCTTATCAGACTCTTTTACAGGGATGGGGAACTTCAGTCCTGGAAGGCCACAATGCTTGCAGGTTTTTGGTATGTTTCTGCACAAGTGTCTAATTTAAGTCACTGATTGGTTAATGAAACCAGAAAACATACATATCAAACCGCGCTTTCAGGGGCCAAGTGTGTTTGTTTGAATCTAAGGGTAAAGTACTTTTTATTGCCGCCAGCCCGTTTTTGAAAAACAGCTGCAAGAAGATTCCTTCCCTCTATCTGGTGTGACCTTTCTATCCTTTCATACTTTAAAGTTTCTCTCATCCTCGCTGTTATTACCTTTACGCATGGCACTGTCCCATAAATATTAGTTTTTTAAAATTAAAGAGCAGGGATGCATATGCTGTATTTTATTTTTGATCGCTGACTGCAGGAATGAGTCATTTTTATATAATAGCAAATACTTGCAATATGCTTTCATTTAATTTTCAGAAAATGGCTCAACCTTCACGCTCAACAGCACAGCGGCCAGTCACGAAGAACTCTGAGATCAAAGCATCCACAAAACCTGGCAGCAGAGGGACCGATTTTTGATTGATATTCATTCAAACAAAGGAAGACAGGAGAGTGAATATTGATCACGTTTTCTTTCTCACTTATGAATATTGTGTGCTATCACATAAGGCGAGGGTGTAGAATTCAGAGTGTATTGGCGTGTTGGGTACACATTCCTTAAACTGTGATTTTCAGAACAGGTTTCCAGCAGGATTTATTTGAATGCTCCAGGGATGGAAATATTTTTACAGAAAGCGCCATGTCAGGAAACATATGTGCAATGGAGATTAATATATCACAATATTCTTGGTGCCAATATATGAAGGACAGCATATTGATGCCGCACCTGGCCAGAATTCTCCAATGATAAAATCCTGCCTCTACGGCAGTTTTTCTGCCATTACTAATTGTGGGAGGTTGCAAGGTGTACAGGTCAAAGGTTAAAGCACAGATGCACACTGATGTGCTTTTAGTATTAAATTGTGAGCTTCCTCATTTGCAGTAACTATTGAGGAATGCATCACTGCCCCCGCCCCCCAAAAAAGAGATCCAACAAATATTATCAACATTACATCTCTGAACTAGACATATGTCGATGGCGCGCCATCACAAATCTCTCCGCTCTGCAACGAATGTTATGGGAGTAGTAGTAATGTGTCAGAGGGCAATTCACTGAACTGGCATTCTGCTGTACAAATGACAATCTGCTTGTTGCAGTGACAAAGCACTGATACTGATAGAGTTGTAACAATGTGATATAGTTGGTTAGTTGGATAGAGTACTTTTTGAGTGTCTGTTTAGGGCATAAATTACTCTTCATTTTGAAATGAGAGTATTTTGAAAGGAAAGGACGTATGGTACAGCGATTATTGGCACCTGATGCCATTTGACCTAGAAAACGGTCAAAAATTTGATCAAATCAAAAACCTGTCTGATATGTGATGAAGGATCATCCCATGCACCTCCCATAAAAATTTGAGCATCCTAGCTCAATGCATAAGCTAGATATGGCCATTTTTCATTTTTCACAAAAAGCCTCCTAGTGGCCAAAATATGAATCACAGGACAGCAATTTTTGGCATGCAGGTTGCTATCACCAAGATTCATAGCCATACCAATTTGCTGCCTTCTCGTTGAGTAATAACAAAAGCGTGCCATCCTTTTCAACGATTGGCACACCTGACGCCATTTGACCTAGAAAACGGTCAAAATGAGGTCAAATCAAAAACCTGTCTGACATGTGATGAAGGGTCATCCCATGCACCTCCCATAAAAAATTTGAGCATCCTAGCTCAATGCATAAGAAACTTACGGCCATTTTTCAATTTTCACAAAAAGGCCCCTGGTGGCCAGAAGAAGAAATGAATTTAAATTCTAAACGCGTTGTGCACCCCTCTGGGTCACTACCTTACACACACACACCAAAGTCTCAGGTTGATTGGTCAAACGGCCTAGGAGGAGTTACTGTTTCGGATGGACAGACGGACAGACGCCGAACTGTATTACAAGACCTCCTCGCTTTTTTGGAAGCGCGGAGATAATAAAAAAGGCCCAGTGATGGACTATCTGTCTGTCACAGGGATAGAGCAACTAAGAGAGGTTGCTCTATTTCTGTGATATAATGTGTATAAATGATGAGCATTACTCTATACCCATTTTTTTGGCCGATGGTCGGTCATTGGCCAATACATGGGTTGCAGATCATGGGGTTACCTAAATATCAGTGCGTGATAAAGATATTGAAACAAGAAACACTGGACAACCTCCTGATGATTTCTATAGGAAGGAGATGAGGAAGAAAAATTCACCTTTGAGACAGCTTGCAACAACTGGGCTAAGATGAACAAAAGAAGAATTGACATTACTGCCTGAGCATTCTTTAATCAAATCTATTATAGAAATGTACAAGTCACTGTTTCGTTTCAATATATCTTGTTTTGAGCCCATAATTTTGAGTATTTTTGAGAGCTTAAGTACTTGATTTACCAATATTACCAATAAGCTAATTCTAGAGCTATTTAGTATATTCAGACTGCCAAAGACGGCCCTTTATAAGCCCATAATGCAAAAGCTTCAGGGGTGTTTTGCCCTCCTGGACCCCACACCGGGGCAACGCCCCTGAACCCCAGTTGGGGGGCCTATGTGGGGCCCCAAACCCCCGACTATTTAAGGTGACTTTCCCCCTCCCATTACTCTCCTAAAAAATCCTGGTGAGAACCCTGAGTAGTGTGAATAGATGAGTCTCTTATTGGCATCTTTATCTAATTTCCAATTTAAGGCTACCTTTATGTATAAACGTTATGACTTCACAGCCTCTGTTGAGTTGCATCTATCTTTTCCCCTCAGAGTCTGCAATTAGAAAATGTGCGCTAGTGGCAGGGTAGTGATTGGTGCATGAGCTGTGATATATAATGATGAGACTGGAAATGATGAAGTTGGAGGGGCTACTCATGCAGGGATTGGTAAAGGCTGGAGATGGATGTGATCCAAGAAAAATGTGATGCATCAGTGCAAGTCATGAGCTTTAAAAGGAAATTATTGGATCTGCCTGTGGCTCCAAAATAATCAAAATAATCATGATGTGGAGACAGATTGGAATCACATGTGCACTATTAATTGGACATGGCGATTTCCCATGGCAATAAAATTGTGATTGACAAACGAGGAATGAAAGCACAGTGAGAATGTCGGCATTGTTTCCCTGAAAACAGATTTCATCAAGATGAATCTGCTCTTTTAATCTCAAGGCTCTGGGGTGCATTCCCCGAAAGCATAGTTGATAACTAAGTTTGCAACTTACATAATTCATCCATGTAAGTTAGCATCTGTGCTTTTGGGAAACGCACCCCTGGTCATGAAAGCATGTGCCCTTACACTGCTCTACCTTTGCAACCCTCCACCATGCACACTCTACTGCCGTGGAAACATAACCGCAGCTACACAAGGACACCATGAAAATTAAAAAAAAAAAAAAGTACAAGGGTGTATTTTTCTGAAGAATAAGAATATGCCATTGCCACCACTGCAACAGTGTGATGAGGTGGAAGTTGGTGGAGACCAAATGCCACTATGGACTGATCTAAAAACTGACGCTAAGATGCAATCAGCCACTAATGTCTCAACAGAGGAATAATGAAAAAAAAAAAAGACAGAGGAATACTCCTATAGGAAATAACCCTCCCAACAGTCACCAAAATCAGGTGCCAGAAAAGGGAGAAACTAAGGAGAATAACCAATGTAAAGATTGTAAATATCCTTCCTAAATGTTACAGGACTCTTCGTCTTCGTATTTTTTGTCCCCGAAATTTTCGTGGCCATGGACTTTTTGTCCCCAGACTCTTCGTCCCCGAGGATTTTTCATCCCCAAATGCAAAAAAAAGTGACACCTTTGTTGACAGATGGATGGACAGACGGACGACTGACAGATCACCAGGATATAAAAGTTAGGGGTAGGGTAAGGATTAGAGTTAGTGTTGAAATGCAGGAGAAGGGTAAAGCATCATTGGGGATGAACCATCTAGGGATGAAGAGTCCGGGGACGAAAATTCCTAGGGGAGGAAAAGTCCGGGGACAAAAAGTTCAGGGACGAAAAATTTGGAGAGTAAAAGTCCGGGGACGAAGAGTCCTAGAGCCCTTAAAAAATAAATGCAAAGACTTCGCAAACAATCCTAGAGCTAATACCCTCTAGATGTTACCGGCTCTCAAGAATACAACCCCAATTCCGAAATAGCTGGGACAAAGTGTAAATTGTGAATAAAATCAAAACGCAATGACTTTCAAATCACACCAGCCAGTATTTTATTCACAATAGAACAGAGATAACAAAGCAAATATTGAAACTGAGAAATTTTACAATTTTATCCACAAAATGAGCTCATTTCAAATTTGATGGCTGCTACAGGTCTCAAAAAAGTTGGGACAGGGGCCTGTTTACCAGACAATTGTCCAAGTCCCTCCGATCCGAGTCCCAAGCGAGTCTCAAGTCATTTGGTCCAAGTCTCAAGCAAGTCCTAAGTCTTCTTTTGTGGGCAAGTCAAGTCAAGTCGAGTCACAAGGTTATGTCAAGTCAAGCGAGTCGAGTCACAGGTTATGTCAAGTCAAGCGAGTCGAGTCACAGGTTATGTCAAGTCACGTCCCTCACCATTGTTCCCCAGCCCACCCACAAAGCACTCAGGTTTATATCTTGAAGAGAAGAACCTAATGTCAATCTCAAAAAAGAGCATGCAGACCAGCATAAAGCTGTTCATTTATCCATTACAACATTACATGTCTGATGATTAAGACCTCGGTAGATGGGAAAGGAAAGAAATGGCATGTTTGATACAAAAAATTGTTTATTTTGAACATTTTTCAAAAACATGAAAATTCATCAGAATTCATCAGTAGCAAAGTGCTTATGTAAAGCACTCGCTGTCTCGTTCTCCCCTCTCTCCTGAGGAGAAGATGGGAGAGAGTGGGACAAAGGGAGGGAAGAGGAAGAACACCTCTCTCCTTCCTCTTCCTCCTCTCTCTCCCTTCCTCCAGCTGTTAATTTCAAGTGGAATGAACTTCAATAAAACCCAACTAAGCAGCAAATTATTTGTTAAATTAAGATGGCAATCAATCAGGTCTGGCAGTTGCTTTCATTCTGGATTATTGCTGATCTTTTTTTAAATTAACCATTTAGCTGATGATAAAAATTTGCCAAAAACACTTTGAAATGTCTTTTTTTGTTCAACCACATAAAATGAATGACTTAAAGGGACCTAATATGCTATTTTTCCAAGTTTATATTTTGGTCTTTGACTCCCCTAGAGTACTCCTGATCTAAAAAAAAAAAAAACTTATTTCGCTCGTACTGCCATCCTCAAAAACCCCATTTGTAGTCCATAGTAGTCTCTGCCTGAAACGCCTCATTGGGGTGGCTCTTCATATGGCCCCCCACTCCCCGTGTGCCCACTTTCTTCTGACTGGCCAGCTCTGTGGAAGGCGGATCTAGGCGGACGAGGCAGCTGAACGCAGTTTCCGGGTCTCAGAGTGAAACGTGAGACGCGTCTGCCATCTGAGCTAAGGAATCAGCGGGAAATTCTGCAATCAAACGCAGTACATGTGTATAGATCTAATGAAATTAACTTGTTCTAATAAACGCAACGGCGAAAGTGGAGGGGAATGCAAAGAAAAAGTCTGGCAGCTCAAGCACGAATTTGCTATCGGCTACAGTTTGCTCGGCAACAGTTGGTGAGTACCGCGGTTTTTCTACTCCTAGCTAGGATGCAGGGGAAGCTAGAATCCACCCCATACAGACACATTTGTAGAACGGGTCGACATGCCCAAGTGTAGACCGGAGACCGTGAAATCCGTGGGTCTGAGTTTAGAAAACATGGACAGTGAGGAGCAGCTAAAAGTGGACCAACAGCTTATGGACTGCTTCGTGTGGATTAGGACCTGCTGGTTCGTGTGCATAGCTATGGTGTGTTGTTAGCGTGGAGAAACGAACAGCTTCATGTGATGGAGGGTGAAAGCTCCAAGCTAAAACCTTTTCGAAATTGCCTGTGGTAATGGTTTACTTATTGCTTTGGAATGACCAGCTTTTCCTTGCAGAAAATGGGCGCATTATGTATAAGCGTCACGAGAGCTAGACAGAACTCCGGTTATGTCGTGAACATAATACAGGTTTTACAGACCGTAAGTTCCGTCTCGTGAACCGTTGCTTATGTGGAGCTAGCGAATCGATCAATAGGAAAGAATTTAATATTCAATCGATGGGAATGCGGAGAAATCGTTTGTTATACCGACACGCGTGTGCGCTTCCCTATTGCCTTCACCGGTAGTATCAAAGAGCTTGCCCAGACATTGAAGATGTATCAGGCTGACCCCAGTCATGGATAAAAAAGCGATCGTTTCATAAGCACAAAAACGCACCCCAAGCTCTGCAAAATCTACGTCTGGTCTAACTGCAGCCCAACTCTACAGCACCTCTCCGTTTAGCTTCAACTGTAGTGGCTACAATCAGGCAATGTTATGATGAAACTGCCAAATTGATGCTTACCGAAGTAACACAAGCATACCGATCATAATTGCTGCATATAAGTTAACCAGGAGCATTTTTAATTCGCAGAGCACGCGAACTAACATGCAGCAGCTGATAAGCGGTCATGACTTTGAATGTAACGTTAATCTGTCGCGCGAAAAATTCTTTTCGCGTCCAGTGTGAAGCTGCTTAACGCGCCCATAACACCTGTATTCGCGTCTTTGCATTGACTTTGAATGTAAGTAATCAAAAAATTTGTTTCAATCCGATTTTTCCCATAACTTATTTGCGTCTTTGCATTGACTTTGAATGTAGGCTACTTTAAAAAATTTGTTTAGTGTCTGATGTGAAAGCAGCTTTATGGATAGTACGTGACAGCTAGAGAGAGCTCGGTTTATGTTATGAACATAATACAGGTTTTGCAGACTGTAAGGCCCGTTAGTGCGGACAAGTTGCTTATGTGGAGTTAGCAAATTGATCACTTCTACAGGAAAGAATTACCTATTTAATCTCTTTTTTGGCTTTTTATTAGCCACAACAATTTCTAAATTTATTTCAAGGTAGTGCAGAGAAATCATTTGTAAACCGGTAGAGCTTCTGCGTTTTCAGCACCAGAGAGCTTGCTCAGACATTTGTGAAGCATCCGGCTGATCCCGGTCATGGATAAGTGAAGCGATCACTAACTGTAGTGGCTACAATCAGGCAACGTTATGATGAAACTGCCACATTGATGCTTAAGCATACCGATCAGAAAGCGGACAAGTAGCTTTGGGAGATACTGACAAAATTGCACCTCAAATGATCTGCGGTTCTTCTTTTGTTTTTCCAAAGGTGTAGACGCTACTAAGGCATAGTATGATCTGCCGTTGTTAGTGCCTGCTAGAAGAGTTTCCGGTGTGGGCAAGCGCAGTGGTTGGCTCTGGCTAGGTCTGTACTAATTGGACGGCACAAACAACCTGGCGTCAGGTTTTGCCCAGATCTCGTGAAGATCTCAGGAGGAGCTGTTCAGAGAGGAAATCACGCTCACGAAATCACGTTCTTAGATTACGGCAAAAACCCTGTATCTTATGTTTAGAAACTTTTCAGAGGTTGAGCATGGACAACCAACATTATAACATTACTAATATGTATTACAAGAAGGATCAGCATGTTAGGTCCCCTTTAACAGTGATTTATGACAAACACAGGCAGCTGATTCTGTCGTCTAAGAGGCTGGAATTGGACAATATTGGACATTCACAATTTTTGCTTGAAAAAGTAGCCTTCATATATGACCCCAATTCCGAAATAGTTGGGACGAACTGTAAATTGTGAATAAAATCAAAATGCAATGATTTTCAGATTACATGAACCAATATGTTATTTACAATAAAACATAGATAACACTTCAAATGTTGAAACTGAGACATTTAACATTTTTATCCACAAAATGAGCTTATTTCAAATTTTCTGGCTCCAACAGGTCTCAAAAAAGTTGGGACTCAGGCAAAAAAGGGCTGGAAAAGCAATTAATATGTAAGAGAATCAGCTGAAAGAACATTTAGCAAGTAATCAAGTTAACTGGCATCAGGTGTGTAACATGATTGGCTATAAAAGGGATGTCTTAGAGAGGCTGAGTCTTTCAGAAGTAAAGATGGCCAGAGGCTCTCCAACCTCTGAAGGCTTGCGTAAAAAAATTGTGGAATACTTTAAAAATGATGTTCCTCAACGTCAAATTGCAAAGGCTTTGAAGGTCTCATCATCGACAGTGCGTAACATCATCTAAAGATTCAGAGAAACTGGAAAAATCTCTGTGGATAAGGGACAAGGCCGAAGACCTTTACTGGATGCCCGTGATCTTCGGGCCCTCAGACGCCACTGCATCACTCACTGGCATGATTCTGTCCTTGACATTACTAAATGGGCCCAGGAATATTTCAAGAAACCACTGTCTGTTAGCACAGTCCGCTGTGCCATCCACAGATGCCAGCTAAAACTCTATCATGCAAGAAGGAAGCCATTGTTGAGCATGATCCAGAAGTGACGCCGTGTTCTGGGGGCCAAGGCTCATTTAAAATGGACTGCAGCAAAGTGGCAAAGTGTCCTGTGGTCAGACAAGTCCAAATTTGACATTCTTGTTGGAAATCATGGGCGTTGTCTTCTCCGGGCTAAAGAGGAGAAAGACCACCCCTCCTGTTATCAGCGTTCAGTCCAAAAGCCAGCATCTCTGATGGTATGGGGATGCATTAGTCATTAGTGCATATGGTGTGGGACATTTGCATGTTTTAAAAGCACCATGAATGCTGAAAGGTATATAAAGGTTTTAGAGCAACATTTTCTCCATTCCAGGCAAGGCCTTGTGTATTTTAGCAGGGCAATACAAAACCACATACTGCAGCTATTACAACAGCATGGCTTTGTAGTAGAAGAGTCCATGTGCTGAACTGGCCTGGCTGCAGTCCTGATCCTTCACCGATTGAGAACATTTGGCGCATAATTAAACAAAAAGTCCGTCAAAGGAGACCCAAATTTCTCCAGCAGCTGGAAGCCTGTAATAAACAAGAGTGGGATCAAATTCCAATGGCTAAACTCAAGAAACTTGTCTCCTCAATGCCCAGACGCCTCCACTCTGCGTTAAAAGGAAGAGGGGATGCTACACCATGGTAAACAGGATCCTGTCCCAACTTTTTTGAGATCTGTAGCAGCCAGCAAATTTGAAATGAGCTCATTTTGTGGATAAAATTGTTAAATTTCTCAGTTTCAACATTTGCTATGTTATCTCTGTTCTGTTGTGAATAAAATACTGGCTGGTGTGATTTGAAAGTCATTGCGCTTTTGATTTTATTCACAATTTACACTTTGTCCCAACTATTTTGGAATTGGGGTTGTAGATCATTATCCTCTTTTTGCTTAAAGATAAATTGACTTTTCTTTCCAGCTTTCAAGGGAGAAGGAGAGGGGGGGTAGCAACTGTAGGTGGAAGAGAGAGAGAGACAGACAGACAGAGAGAGAGAGATGAGTGTGCCAGGGATCAGCAGCAAATTAAACAACATTACAGTACTAACCTATGTTACAGAGTGAAATAGTGCCTGTATGACTGAGAACACATGCAGTACATTCACAGCTTGTTGCACTTGAGAAATACAAGATTTGAGAGGGTGTTGCCCTTCATCCGAGAACGATGTGCTCTCAAAATAATACAACCATGGCTAAACACTCTCTTGACTGGCGCGCTAGTTGGCTCTAATGGCAATCGGATAAAGTGCAGGGAAGGAGTTTCTATTTGTCTCCCAAAATGTGAGACAAGTCTGCTCAGTATCAAGGCTAAGGTAATTTTTCAGCTGAGTCTCTGGCCTTGTTGTCCCTGCTTTCGGCGCCTCTGATATCCTGCAAAGAGCCCAGCACCATCCTCCTCCAACAGCTGCTCCTCTCCCTCTGGATTCTGGGGTGTCTGGTCAGTTGGCACTTCCCGTAGGATCAGTTCTAATGAACAACAAATTATTAATTAACACTTAATATAGCATGAAATACTCTAAACAGTTAATTGATATTGGTAGTTTTTGATTATCATAATTTGATCACCATGATATAGACAACTTTAATAAAGTGAACTAAGTATGCTTGAGAAGTGAATAAGTGGGGTGTGTGAGAGACAGTGTCAGCATACAGCGCCATACTTATGGTGTGTCTTCCTGTGTGCATTTGAGCACATTAATGTTGATGTACAAAGAATGTACATTCACTGACCTTTCACCATGTCAGACACCTCCTTCTTGACGTCATTGTTGACAAGGACATCATGTTCCAGCCACATCACTGAGAATGCTGGGTCGAGGACAGCTGCTTGGATGTACAGGGGTCCGCAAAAGGCAGTGGCTGTGGTTCGTCGAGGGCTGCCATTTCCATTTTGATGTTGACAAAAATCCCTTGGAATCTTGTTTTGTGGGAGGTCTGAAGGCACTTGACCATGCCTCCCAGGAAGCGAACCTGAACAAATGAATGAGTTAATGAGTATGTGTGTGTGTGTGTGTGTGTGTGTGTGTGTGTGTAAGAAAGAGTCTGCAAAGAGTTGGAAAATGTGTGGTTTGAAAGAAAGAAGCTGCAGTTCAAATGTTTAAAAAGGAAACAATAACCAACCTTCTGCTTGAGTTTCTCCAGGTGGTTGTTAAGGGCCAACACACAGGGAGAACAGCACTGACAGTCACACTCTTCTCACCCTGTGTGAGATCAGTGGCCTCAGCAAAGGGCTTGAGGACATCACACAGCTCTTTCAGTTGACTCCACTCTCTCACTGAGAGGACCAGCTCCTGATGACCTAGAGAGAGAGAGAGAGAGAGAGAGAGAGAGAGAGAGAGAGAGAGAGAGAGAGAGAGAGAGAGAGAGATTCGTCACAGTATTCTCAAGATGGTCAGGATGCTCCTCAACAGGCCCTGTGTGTTTGATGATACAGGAGAAGATGGGACCCTTTGATTAGACAACCTAACCCTATCCTGAGCTACAGCCATGATCTGGCCACCCACACAGCAGACAGAGCAGCAGCAGTCACAGACAAGCAATGCACTAACCTGTGGCCTGCACAACATTGCTCAGTTCCTGCTGGCTGAGCGAGAGCACCACTTTCAGTTGGCGGCAGGTTGAACTCCATCGTGTGGTCACAGCAGCAGGGATCCCTCGCTGGCCAAACTTGTCTTCAAATGCCTCTTGGAAGGAGGTAGATGTGTGCAGAAGAGAACTGAGTTTGGAGCACTTTGCCATGGCACCTCTTGTGACCTTTGCTTCCTCAAGGCCATCACCTACAACCAACTGTCCCGTATGAGCAAAGCATTGTAGGCGTTTAGGGCTTCCTCTGGTTAGTGCCTGTTGAATTCAAACAATTCAATTCAATTGGCTTTCTTTACATAATAAACAGTATTGTCAGAGAGCACAAGATAGAAAATAGTAACAATGAGTAGACAAAACAATGCTGAACTGTAGATTACAGAACAGAAAATTTAATAACTGCTACAATAATGATTATTATTGTATGGTATTTGTGCATTGTGTGCACCACACATGTCATGAGTGTGTGTGTGTGTGTGTGTGTGAGGGGGATTCACCATAATAAGCAAAGATGTTTCACTGTCACTCATTCACCTGTTCAACAGTTTCCTGTTCGGTCGCAGATAGATCTTCCCACATCTCTGGGTCGTCCAGGTTTTCATCATCATTCACTTGGTCTTGTTGCTCCTCTTGTGGAAAGCAGATGGAGAAGGCCCTCTTCATATTAGCTGCATTGTCACAGATCACAAAGTCCAGTTTATGTCTGATGTGATATGCGTCACATATGGCTTCAAAGGCTTCGGATATCCTCTCTCCTGTGTGTGATCCTCAGAATCTTGTGCAGGCCAGCAAGTAGGAATTCAGACGCAGCCTTTTGGTTGTAGTCAGGACATGGGCTGTGACACCCAAAAAGCCCCGCATTCTCCGATCCGACCAAATGTCCACCGTCACTGAAAGGTGCTCTGCTTCCATGAGGATCTCTTTGATCTTTGTGCGGGTCGCTGCTGCAGAGGATTCTACTTTACTAATCACAGACCGATAACTGACAGCCACATACTTGGGGTCGATAACAGAGAGAAAGTGGCTGAAATTTTCATTTTCCGTTATAGTTAGGGGAAGGTTACATCCCACTATCAGATCTTCAATGATAGCGTCGGTGATGGCCCTCTGTTTGGGGTGATTCTGACTGTAAGCCTCTGAGGGGTGAGCAAGAGCGAACTGTGCTATTCCTGGCTGCCTGGGATCGGGCACTGGCTGCTGCTTGAATCTCTGATACTCCTCATGTCTGTGAATCAGAAGCAAACATACAAGAAAGGTTATTGGTGTGTGACATTTCTGTGTAGTGTAACAGAGTCAGTTATGCAGTAGTAATAACATGTGTAACAGAGTTACTGCCTACTCTGCTGTTGATTTAATCCTCAGAATGTTTCCATCCACATGTTCTTATGCGAATTAAGTCATATCAAATTAAAAATGCCTTATGGAAACGGTGAAGTTCAAATTGATTTCAAGAATATCGACACAAAGTTTATATGGTTGATCTCATCGGATTTTTTCTTGATCGGTAAAAGGCTTATGGGATAAATGCTGATGGAAACGTTATTTGCCGAATAAATCTGCTATTGCATCTTGACGGTGTTTTGATGCCGTCGTTGCCTTCTGATAATGGTTTGCTATGTTGCTAATAGCTGGCACATAAGCGCTACTACAACTTGTGCAGTTATCATCATTTGTTGGTAGACGTGATCCATTTTGGCTAACTAGCTAATTTTGTTGGCTAACACACTACTTTTGTTCACTCGAAGGTTCTGCGATTCAGTGCGAAAATGAATGGAAACAGCTTAAAATGTCAAATCAATTCAATACACCAATTTTATTGCAGAACAGCAAGTGACATCATTACGCACAAGTTTTTATTCGCTTTAATGCTGTTAGATGGAAATGCTGTTTCACCACCTGGTGAATAGACAGCTGTCTATTTTTTACAGCAAGTTGCGTGACCGTGCTGCAAAAACAGATGTAAACAAGTACTTGTTGCCGAAATTACCTTCATTCACAAAAGAGTTCTGAAATGCTGCTCTCGCTGGGAAAAAAAAAAGAAATTACCGTTGCTGAGTGCCAATGCATAGACCTAATTAGTCTAACCATGCTGACAGCTTGTTAGGGGCGGAATTCAAAAAACCCTGGCTTTCGTGCAGGCTCTTTTCCATCCCTCTCCCCCATCGCAAATAAGAGAGCCTGCTCGCAGGCTAGTGGATGGAAACAAAGCTAGTGAGCAGTGCACCACTATTCTCCCGACTCAATGTAGCTAGCCAACATTAGGTTAACTGACATTAGCTGGGGTAAACAAAACCACGACCGACTATTCCAACACACACACACACACACACTTCACGTCACACACACACACACACACACACTTCACGTCACGTCACACACACGGCTGCTAGCTATCAGGTTTCACTTACTTGTCATCATGGGTCTTCTGGTGACGGACAAAGTTTGAAGTGGTTCCCTCTTTGTCGCCTATGGTCGTTGAACATGTCTTTCATTGAGCAGACCTTCATTTTCCATCGGAGTGGAAGTTTTTAAAAGCAAATTGAATAATTTTGGGCATACTGGACCTCGCAGCTGCCATTATTATTCATGCAATCAAGCGCACTGATCATCAAAAGTGCGTGTTCCCGCTTTAGACACGAAAAAAAAAAAAAAAACCGGAGCCTGTCTGAACCTCCTAGAGCGCGTGCCGTGCAGTGCACACAAACGGACCGCTCTTGTCATACTAGAAATAATATCAACGTGAAAAAAAAAACATACAATGAAAAGAACAAGTCGTCCGAGGCATCTTGCCTCAAGTCGAGTTGAGTCTGGAGTCATTGTCTCCTAAGTCCGAGACGAGTCTCAAGTCTTTGCCTTCCAAGTCCGAGTCGAGTAGCAAGTCGTCAATTTGCGACTCGAGTTGACTCAAGTCCGAGTCCCTATGACTTGAGTCCAATTGCCTACTGTTTACCATGGTGTAGCATCCCCTCTTCTTTTTAACACAGACTGGAGGCGTCTGGGCATTGAGCAGACAAGTTTCTTGAGTTTAGCCATTGGAATTTGATCCCGTCTAATACACTTTAATACAGGCTTCCAGAGTTTTGGGTCTCCTTTGACGGACTTTTTATTTAATTATGCGCCAAATGTTCTCAATCGGTGAAAGATCAGGACTGCAGGCAGGCCAGTTCAGCACATGGACTCTTCTACTAAGAAGCCATGCTGTTGTAATAGCTGCAGTGTGTGGTTTTGCATTGTCCTGCTGAAATACACAAGGCCTTCCCTGGAATAGATGTCATCTGGAGGGGATCATATGTTGCTCCAAAACCCTTATATACCTTTCAGCATTCATGGTGCTTTTTATAACATGCAAGTGTCCCACACCATATGCACTAATGCATCCCCATACCATCAGAGATGCTGGCTTTTGAACTGAACGCTGACAACAGGAGGGGTGGTCTTTCTCCTCTTTAGCCCGGATGACACAACGCCCATGATTTCCAACAAGAATGTCAAATTTGGACTCGTCTGACTACAGGACACTTTGCCACTTTGCTACAGTCCATTTTAAATGAGCCTTGGCCCACAGAACACGGTGGCACTTCTGGATCATGCTCAACAATGGCTTCCTTTTGCATGATAGAGTTTTAGGTGGCATCTGTGGATGGCACGGCGGTCTGTGTTTACTGACAGTGGTTTCTTGAAATATTCCTGGGCCCATTTAGTAATGTTAATGACAGAATCATGCCAGTGAGTGATGCAGTGGTGTCTGAGGGCCCGAAGATCACAAGCATCCAGTAAGGGTCTTCCGCCTTGTCCCTTATGCACAGAGATTTTTCCAGTTTCTCTGAATCTTTTTATGAAGTTATGCACTGTCAATGATGAGACCTTCAAAGCCTTTGCAATTTGACATTGAGGGACATTGTTTTTAAAGTATTCCACAATTTTTTTATGCAAGCCTTCACAGGTTGGAGAGCCTCTGGCCATCTTTACTTCTGAGAGACTCAGCCTCTCTACGACATCCCTTTTATAGCCAATCATGTTACACACCTGATGCCAGTTAACTTAATTACTTGCTAAATCAGCTTTCAGCGGATTCTCTTATATATTAATTGCTTTTTCAGCCCTTTTTTGCCTGTGTCCCAACTTTTTTGAGACCTGTTGCAGCCAGAAAATTTGAAATAAGCTCATTTTGTGGATAAAATTGTAAAATGTCTCAGTTTCAACATTTGAAATGTTCTCTATGTTCTATTGTAAATAACATATTGGCTCATGTGATCTGAAAGTCATTGCAGTTTGATTTTATTTACAATTTACACTTCGTCCCAACTATTTCGGAATTGGGGTTGTAGATGACAATCTGACAGGGAGCGGTTGCCAGTTCAGCATATGTATATAGACCGAACGAAGGTGCTCCGAATCATCAATTTATCTGCTCTGGTAAAGCAGACACCTGGAAAGGAATTTGATCGCCAAGTGGCAAAACCAATCGGTAACATTAATAACTAGTAAAACTAGAAGTGCACCCCTAACAGAACAAAGAAAATAAACAATTTCCCCAAAATTATGACACACCAGTAATGCTTCATCTACTGAACTGCTAACTGTCCATGTGACGATAAAATTTGATTTCATGCAGTCACTTGGATAACTTGTGTTCGAGCACTTGTCGACCACCCAAAGATGTGTTTCCCAAGTTTTACAGAGCTTGCACATTTTCAAAAGCAGGTGAGTCAATGTCACTGAAGCTAATTTTCAGGAATGGAGTATTTTTAAAAAGCTGCGAAACAGCCTTAATGTCAATACATTATAAGTGAAAAGGGTTTTGCCTTTACAACCAAAAAAAAATTGTGTTACAGGCAAAACAGCAATTTGCAGTCTGATACAGCAGAAATTCCCATGATGCTTCCAGTTTTAGCTGTGGCACAACAATGAAATTAGAAGACCCATGGCTTTTGGACTAACCGTTTTATTGCTCTTCACAATTTTGATACTTTTTTCAAAGCATTTTAAGGAGAAAAAAAACACCTAACTTGGCACAGAAAAAAAGAAATATGCCGAAATGCTCAGCTCCCATGAATGTAAATGTAGCATGCGCTGCCAATTGTGGATACGCCAGGTTAGCATTTTGATGTGCAGACTTGCATTGACGTCACTTTGTTCAGAAGGTTGTGATTAAGAAGGGGCCATAATGACAGCGCAATTGTAGGACTGAAGAGTGTAATTATAGAATTCCTGCTATTATTTTAACATCTGTTTTTTTCTCTTTTCTGCCACATCAATTTGTTGATTAATGATGTGGAAAAAAGCGCAGAACTGCTCTGCCTTTAACCTGAGTCTGATCAATAATGTGAGAACTGCTGATTACAGATCTTAAGACCCCACCATTAAAATTCAGGAACTTTTTCAACAAGTTTTTATACTTAAATTTGATCCAGAGGGAAACAAGGATAATAGATTTTTTTGCAGTTTTAAAAAGTTTGAAAGCCAAACCACCCCTGACTGTTGTGTTTCCAGTGTCCTGTCCCGTCTGCCAGGACACTGCGGGGCTTTTAATACTTTCTTGTACCAGGATTCATTGCTCATGTTCATTGCCTATGTTTTTATACTTTGCCATGTTTTGTTTCTCGCTCAGGTCTGGTTGCCCAGCCAATCCGCCTCTCCAATGTCTGCGTGCCCATTTCCATGTCCATTATTCTCGCACTACATTCGGGAGTGGCAAACGGTTTCAACCTTCCTTCTTACGTTTCTCTCATCCGGGCTTCCCTAGTCTTCATGCTCGTTAATTGTTTTAAATTACTAACAACTTACTAATCAGTCACGGGGGGTGTTTTCATTAGACAGACACGTACTAATCATTACTAATTTAGGTAGGGATTTAACTCGCATGCTTCCTGCTTTCGCTATATTCTTACCTGTGCTTTATTACTTATTAGTTTAACACTTTTACTGTTCATAGTATTTTATTGGGTCCTTATGTGCTGCAACACGCTCATCTCCTTGATGAGCAAATACCTGCTCTTGTTGTCCTGTCTTGCTACGCTTGTTTTCCTCTCTCGTCCTTGTGCCATGTAATTAAGTAATCTCGTTTCTCCCTGTCGCTCTACAAGCAATCCTCGTTGTATCATGATTTCTTCCGCTATATCTGGGGAGAGCCTGGAGTTGGCTGGCAGAACGTCTCTCGTTCATTGCGTTTTTCCACGTTCATGCCCTTGTGTGTTTTGCTTACAGCATTCATAGTATTTTTCATAGCTCTCGTTTTGTATTTTCGCATGTGCCGTGTGCCATCGCTGTTTTCATTTATTTTTGTTCATTGGTTTTCTTCCCGAGAGTTTCTAGTGGCTTTTGTTTTCTCGTTTTGTATTTTTAGTTTCCTGCTCTGTGAAGCATTTCTTAGTTGGATTTTTTTGCAACCCTTTGGGCCAAGTTTTTTTGTTTGGCCATCGTGCCTGTTTCTTTTCTTTTCTAATAAAAAGCCTGAATCCAGTCTTGCTGTCTCGCGCCTGGTGTCCACCTTAGTCTCGCAACACCTGACATCCCTCGCCCTGTGCCCCTTTGCTTTTTATTACGAATTTTAAAGGAATGTGAGGAAAACAGATCCTACCATGTGAAAATGTCTGCCAGTTTACAACAGGCAGAAAAACAGAATGACAAATATAATTTAATAATACACATCATGGCTAGGAGTGTACGACTAGCCTGCTCCAACAATCTTGTGTGTTATTTCATCTAATTAGGGAAAGTAAAACGAAACTGGTGTGGAGTCATCATACATTTATGGCAAGGCTACTGACAAGCTTTCTTACCTCGATGGCATGTCACTGAAAATCCAGGGCAGATAAGGTGAAAATCACATTTGTGTCTGTGGACAAGCGGTACCCATTTTCCTCTCATTATCAGGGGCCGGTTGCACCAAACGTATCGTAAGTGCTTGTCATAAGACACCAAACTTAGGACAGCGCTGAGACATGTCGTTAACTGCCGTTTCAGCAAAAACTCTTATGCGTGTCGCAAAATCCGTATCTTAAGATATGTCTTAGGATGTGTCCTAAATGACATACACAGACATCCCTGACCGTGAAGTCCTGACAGGTGTCTCCAACTTTGAGAAGGTCAAATCTGAGTGGCAAATAGTCAATTTTGGATGGTGTAATGTATGTATGTATGCATGCATGAGCAGTTCATATGATATATACAATAATATATAAATAAACATTTGTATCATATGTAGCAGGGAATGGCTTTTTCATTCCCCTGCTGTTTCTGCAAGCAATTTTAATTGGATAGGTGGAGTGAGGTAGTAGCTCCTCTCATGAATCAATTATTCAATTAACATGTAGGTTTATATAAGGCAGCTGGTTTAGTAGCCAGAATATAATTCTCCAGGCTGAGTTCACCCCTCTCTGTTGTGCTGTGGAGGTAACTTTGGTTTTATGGTATTATTCTTTTAGTATGACTGTATACTGATGCATGTTCTCTTGTGGGCAGCTCTCTTTCCTAGGTTCCTTACCTTATGGTCCTGAAGCCTTTCTGGTGTTTGTAGGCTGAAAGCTTTTTCAGCTGAGGTATCTGGCTGTATTGTAGGCTCAGGAACAGGTGGTTTGAGTTTGTTCAGCTGCTGTTTTGCCTACCTAGAATGGTTTGTAGTTTTAATGATTCCCTTTAGGATATTCAAATTTGAGTCTCTTGGTAGACTTTTTTACCATTGTAAACTACTGGTATACCCTTTTTTTTGGATTGTTTTATTGGTCCTGTAGGCCAGCTGAGCACTGTTGGGTGGGGGAAAGCCATTGGGGGTCCTTTTCATTGCGTGTCTGAACACCGAGCACTAAGATTTGTGTGGCTTGCTGTGATTTGTGTGTTATTTGCACTGATGTTGGCCCTTTGGTTTATTCCACCTTCCTGGTAGCAGTCTCAACTGCAAGGGTTTTTAACTAGGCTTTACAATTGTATCCAGTTTGACTGACCAAGCTATATTTTTAACCAACTTGTATAACTTAATAAATATTGGTCTGTAAGCATAGTGTCCCAGTCCTTTTTTTTTTTTTTCTGGTTAACACTTATTTTTTCCAGCTGATTTCTGGCTCTCAGTTTAATAAAACATGATTTATTTGGAATCGCGTCTTTCTTGGTGATTGAATTTGCATTTTCTGGGTATTCAATTTGGTATAAGTGATTTAAAGTAAAGCTATTTAACTTGACCTCTAGGGTGGTATTATTGGTTTCCCACCTTACTCGGTCACACATGGAATGAACAGAACTAAGACAGCTACATATAGCACACAAAGAAGCACAGGTTTTTCCCTGAAGTATAGCAAAAAACAGCATCCCGGTGCAGTCTTGAATGAACGACCCAGAATGTGCCAAACATCAGAGGGTGGGTGAAATTCTTCTGGGGGGGAAAAACTTGACTGAAATCAGTAATTTTTGGCGACGTACTGAATGGAGCTAAGCAAAGGGCTACAAAATCGTCTCTGTATAACCAATTAGGCTACTCTAAGCCTGTCTTGATTTACTTTGCTCAATCAGTAGCCTAATCAAACAGTAGATTGGCTTATTTAATAAGTTGAATGAGTAGATGGCATTTTTGAAAATTAAATGGCAATAGAACAGTTTTGCGTGTGGGGGGGGGGGGGTTTTTTGTGGCTATTCGCCCTGCAGTGGGGTGACTTGAGAAAGATCGCCCATCTGCTAAGCAGCAGGGCCAACAAGAGAAGCAGTTCTGCTATTCGCACCGTGATGGGACGGGTAAGAGAAGCACTTCTGCTATTTGCCTTGCAGTTGGGCCACTAAGATTTCATTTCATACTCTACCCCGCTCTTTGATCTTTCGCGCGGGGCGAATAACCTCTCCCTTTTTGGAAAGCGTGACCACTTGCCGCCGTGGGGTATGTAGATAGTTGCGTGCAATTTCTTGAAATGTACATTAAGTGGTCTCACTGTAGCAATTTTAGGAGAATATTACATAAATTAAAAATTTTAAGATTGCAGCACACTTAAGTCACCTCCCACCACACGTAGGTTTCTGTCGTAATTCCGTGTCCTAACTTGTGTTGGTGCAACAGCTACTTTTCGCTGTTGATAGCCGTTGCACCAATTTGTCTGACGACACCGCACTAAAGACAAAGCTTGTCGTAAGTCATCGTTGGTGCAACCCATTTTCGTGCCTAACTTAGGACGGTTGGTGCATTCGGCCCCAGATCCTTTTGGAACTTTCATTCTAATACCTGGCATGAACGACAAACAGTGTTCTGATAACTTCAAGTTATCATTGCTCATTGCTGCATATTTTGCTTGCTGTCTGGAATCCTGAATTATCTGGCACCAAAATGACATCAGTGGTTGACATTGCATGGTATTTTGGCAGAGCAGTTTGACTGCAATTTTTGTGGGCTAGTAAAATCCTGCACATCTTAAACTTTGGTTTGACATACTAAAACAAAAGATTTTACACATGGCCGTCCAAAGGTGGTGGGGGTGGGCGGGGGTTGCAATGGGTGGCCAAGATGTCTGGTGAGATTTTAACCCTCTCATGCAAGAATCTGTGTTGTAATTGACATCGGGTTATCATTTCTTGGTACTATCTTTATGTTCAAACATGGCAATGAATTCTTGCAGGAATATGGTAAGATTTGCAGGATCAAACCTTCAATAAACATATTTATGTTTACACTTCAGCAGCACCTCAACTGAAAAACAACTCAAAGGTGTAAATTGGAGAATTTCTAAAGATGGTTTGGTGTCTGGTGAGAGTAATTTGCAACACAGTCAGATAAGGTGTAGTCAAAGGGACTGGCCCAAGGTCATTAACTGGGATTGCAAGCCAAATAAACTGAGACACACTGGATTGGTCCAAACCTTCTCACTTTGGTGGAAAGGGCACTGGAAGAAGCCACTCGGCAGGACTACAGACACTGTTAAAATTTCCTTAATGAGAATTTAAAAAATGTAATGAGATCAAAACTGACAAGGACAGCTGGATTGCAGGGAAATTTAGGGAGACACTCAGGACATGACAATAACAAACATTATGAGGAAAAGAACGGGTGCTGGGCTTGTCTCCATAAGATAATCCTTCTTCAGCTTGTTTTGGAAAAACTCTTGAAAGATGTGAAAACGAAAAGTAAAAGCTCTCAGAATAATTTTGCCTGACCAAAAAGCCTTGAATTGAGAGGGATTGCTCTATGAGATCACAGGGTTCCTTTTGGAACAGTTTTTCAGAGAAGCAAAACAGTGCAGGCCGACATGACCATCAACAGGGCAGCACTGTCCTTGTAAAAACACTGGGCATGATCCCTGACTCCCTCCCTCCGCCCACCCCTCCATCCACCTAACACTCTTTTTCTTAATCAAAGCAGAGTGCAGTGACCATTTCCAGCTCATCATTCACAGGGAAGAGCAAGCATTGTCTTCAATCATATGTAAATACCATATGAACTGGTTTGGACATGTTGCCAAGCTGAATCGCCAACCAGGTACTTCAATGGAACTCCCAAGGACATCAGACGATCAAGAGAGACCTCCAGACCATAAACTAGCATTGGAATGACAGACTGACGGAAGCTGCTGACCAGACACATTAGAACATTTTGACTGCCACATGCACGGTGGCCGACGGGCGAATGCGCTGCAATGGCCAAAAACATCTTAAATCGGAGAAACGCGCTGCAAAAATAGAAACGATGCAACAATGTAAAAAAGCTGCATATCATTCAAAAACCATCACGCAAAAACCGATGCAAAAAAAACAAATGCAAGAGAAAAAGCGCTGCATTTAGATATCAACACAACGGAGGTGCTCCTAGTCGCTATGGGGAGCGTCAACTAAAACAGCTTTTACTTCTGTCCTGAGCGAGACTAGCAAGCTAAGGCTTTCTGGCTAGCTAGCCAGCTACCTAGCTAACGTTAGTTCGCTTGCTTAGCTACCGAGTTCGCTAGCCTAGCTAGCCAACAGTTTGGTGCACGGAAGTCAATAGAAAATAAATGAATTCAAAAAATCCATTATTTTGCTATCTCACTTAGAGTTGAACCGCGAGTAGGCGTTGGTCGTCATTTCATATAATGTGCTTTTATACAAACACTTTAATTGAATAAAATGGCAATAAATAATTATATAAATGACAGGTGATTCTGAGCAGTAGTACCAGCGCGTGGCCACATTAGAAGCCTGATTTACAGATTAACATCACCGATGCCAAAGCGCATCCAGCTTCATACCTCCTTCATTTCCTCTGCGTTCCTCCACATTTTGAGGCCCAAAGCAGAACATATCTCTTTTTTTAGTTATCTATTAATTTCACGTGTGTGCTTATTTAATCCACTACTTTCCCCATACCATCATTTGGACTGATCTGCAGTTCAATGAGCCAAAAATGAATAAGAGCATAGCTGGAAAAACATATTCTCTCCCTAATTGAGTTGTTAGCTGGCCAGAGAGGACAAACATAGTCATTTTAGATTCATCACAGGCATAATACCTCCAGTGGTTAAATGCATCATTAATGCTTCCACCCACAAATTATATTACTGCTCATACCAGGCTATTTGTTACCCCTCTTTGGCCATGTTATCCCATTATAAATTAATGATGCATAATCAGGACTTTAAAAGACGGGTCTGTTCCCACACCAAGTTAAAGCCTAACTTCTTGGGCCATTGTTTTTATTTTTGGCAGCAGAGCCATCGCTACAAGGCATTATAGATATTCAGGCGACACCCACACTTTGATGGATTGAAATCTCTGCGAATCACACCTTTATCCAAACCTTATTCCACAAAGAGACGAGTCATAGAATCCCCTGAGGGGACGTGTGCTCATATTACAGTCTCAGAAGCTAAATTAACACATTCTGAGTAAGTAAGGTTACATTTTGTAATTTAGTCATATTGTGTTACTGCCTTCCTATGCTGACAGTCCAGTAAAGTGCATGGAACAGCAGAGGAAGAAGAGGTCACAAAGCAGAAGAGAAATAAACTGAAGCGAAACAACTGGAAAAGAAACAACGAGGAGAAACGAGACACTGTAAAAATGAAGAGAGGTTTACTGGGGTTGCATGCAATTCAGCAAATCATCATTGAGCTTCTCTTTCAGCTGATGATTGCAATGTTTGATGCTGTCCGGAGATGAAGACGGAGTCGAATGCTAATGCACGCAGCGGCAGCAAGCCAGCAACATCAGAACTAAGCAGCTTAAGCTGTTTCCATCCGACATTATGCGCATTAACTCTTTATCTCATAAGGCAAAACACCACAAGCGAGCATATACATTTTAATGCGACTTCGAGGAAGTTTATTCGCATTTTGCCGTTTCCATCTGCTTTTTCCGATGCAAATTTTCAAAATGCGCATAAGAATAGTGAGATAGAAATGCGACTACTGTGAAACCTGAGGATTCTACAGTCAGCACAACATTGAGGTCTGGTACATACGTCTCTGTGGGGCATGGAAACACGCTCAGCTCAAATGCTTAATGCTTCAGAACCTACTAACCTTAACCCTGACCCACCAGTCTCAAGCAGAAAAGTATGCCATGTTCACAATGATCCATGCAAACATTTAACTGTTCTGTGTCAAATTAAATGTACTCCAACACGGCATTTTACGGTTTCATTTCAAATTTCCAAATGTGGCTGACGCTTGCTTGGCTCTAATGTCCGTAATTGATGATTTTAAATGCTGTGAGCAGCTTAAGCTTCTCTGACAGTTATACTATTTCAGACACTCAAAAAAAGGCATGATCAAGTTATGGGCCAGGTAAGTTTGTCTTGATGATAGAACGTGAATAACACTCGTCCATCTGAGCTGGGGAAAAAAAACCAATGGAACAATTTTGTCAAATGCTGACACAAATGACATTGTTCACATTAAATGAATCTTCATTCACTTTTAAATGAAGCAAATGTCATACGACATCAAATGTGACATGTCAAGTTTAGCATAATATGCTATGATTGTCACGTTTGATGAAGTATGACATTACTTGTGCATATTTTATGAAGGAATTTTGTCCCATTAATGAAAGCATAATGTATGATTTATAAGGCCACTATGAAAAGCCTGGATTCATACATAAGCAAGTTTTATGTTACTCTTTTTAGCATTTAGCCACTAGCTCAGTGACATTGTTAGTTATATCATATCTTGCATAACATAACAAAGCATGACATTTGCTTATAATGTCTTCATAAATCATACATGTCTAATTTATGAAGGCATTATACATGCTGTATAAAGCCTTCATGAGCAACACTTCATATAAAGTGTGACCTAATCCAGTTTAGTGCGTAATTAGTCCAAGTTCTTTTTTTTTTTTTTTTTTGGTAATAGTTCCATTGTAATTCAACCTACCTCTTGAGAATCGTAGTTTTACGTTTCTTAAAATATTACAATATCTTTTCCTGAACCATAATGGATTCAGCAAGATCTAAGAAACATCATAAAAATGGTAAATCATAAATCCTAAAAAAGAGTTGACTATAAGGCTAGTCCATACTCCATAGCCAGAGATGGATTTAAAAAATGAAAGAAAAATAAGGCCCAACAGCAAGTAGAAATAATTAAATACAAGAAAATTACAGCGTGTCAAACAGGCCTACCTCTAGACCAATACCCATAAGACTATATTAGTACTAGCGAATGCGTACTCGGATTTGAGGGAAAGATCAGCTTGGCTTTACTTCTATGATACCGATTGCAGTGAAGTTAGCCGGGGTGTTCATAGTTAATCTCATAATATGCTCGGATTTGTAGCGAAAGATCATCTTGGCTTTACTTCTATGATACTTGGGCATGTGCATGTATTCGTATTGTTATGTACAGATGAACGATGGCGTAATATAATGTGAATGTAGCCGATGCAAGCATTTCGCTAGCGAATGCGGTGAACTTAGCCGGGGTGTTCATAGTTAATGTCATAATGTGCGTAGTTAATCTCATAATGTGCTCGGATTTGTAGCGAAAGATCACCTTGGCTTTACTTCTATGATACTTGGGCATGTGCACGTATTCGTACTGTTATGCAGCGCCGCCATCAGCCTAGCCAATGCCCGGGGATAAAATGGTCTCGCAATGCCTGCTCCCCCCCCCCCAAGTAGGCTATAGAGTTAATTAATACGCTACAATAACAGAATGAAAAATAGAATGATGAAAAAACACGCTGACAGGACACTTTATGTGACACTTGTTTAGTGTTGTTTAGATAAATCATATCATGTGTCAAGGATCGCATGAAAAATAAATAATGTAGGCTACTTTTCTCAAACAGATGCATGAATTCACAGATAAATGCAGTGGCGGGCGGCGGACGAAAAACCGAGGGGGCGGAAAACATCCCTTGAAACAGATGAGATCAGTGACGCGATTTCAATCATTGTTCTTGGTCAACATTTTAGTTTCCCTTATAATGAAATGTTAAGGCGAGTGAATAATAAATTCTATAAAATGTTTAATTCACATGCCTTAATAGGCAACTCCACGAAAAAACCACTGTGGATTTTCCGCGTTAAATTTTGTAACATCCTCAGCAAGTTGTCAAACCTGTGCGTAATGATTGTTTAATTGAAAAAGATTGAAATGCGCTCTTTTTTGCGTTCAACTGGTGTTTGATTTCTCGTCTTAACGAAGACAATTAGCTACACCTGAGAGGGGAGAGTTCAAGTGTCTTTTACCAGGGAAATTGACTGAAAACAGATCAAGACTAATAAGCAGTTTAAAGACATGTTTATCGCCCTCCTTGTTCTCTGTCCACCGCCCACCACTGGATAAATGTCTCAGAAGCCTAATGTATTCTCAAGGATCACAACAGATAAAATCATGAATATTGTTACGTACATACTTAGGTAAATGTTTTGACAGGCCAATTAAAACAAAAACAAAAAAACAAAGTGGGCTACACATAGCCTATTCATTTGACAAATGAAAGGCGCCACACTTTTCTAGTGACAAAGTCATGTATAATATCATCGAAATCAATTCTCTTGGCCAGTTCATGTTCTATCGAAATCATCGCTAAACCATTTAGTCTCTCATGTGACATGGTGGAGCGCAAGTGATTTTTTATTAATTTAAGTTGAAAGTGCGCTCGCCTCCAGCCACCACTACAGGCAAAGTCAGAAAGATACGCAAAAAGGGATCTTAGGCAAGCGAGTGTGTGTGGTAGTTCACGTCATCAGTCTTGTGTTGCGGCGGGGGCGTGTAAATCTATTTTTACCACTATGTCATTTGTCAAGGAAAATTAGCAAAATAGAATATATATAAAGCTTTTATGTAACTGAGGAATACTATGTTAAATCTTCACAGATATTTATTATGATGAATTTTCCAGCAGATTATTGTAAAATCAGGGGGTCAGTTTCATGCCCCCCCTAGTCTGATGCCCGGGGATAGCAGTCCCCCCCCATCGGTGGCCTTGTTGTTATGTACAGATGAACGGTGGTGTAATATAATGTGAGTGTAGCCGATGTAAGCATTTCGCTAGCGAATGCGGTGAACTTAGCCAGGGTGTTCGTAGTTAATGTCATGTCATTGCAGAGGGGGAAAAAACTAACCCTAAGCGCTTCTTTCAATACTGTAGCAGAAAAAGGAAAGTCAAAAGTGCATAAAGAATAAATATGGATCGCTGATATATGATAACAAGGATATTGCGGATACCTTAAACAGTTACTTTGAGAATTTTACCTCAGAGCGGGTTTTTATTCAGTCTGAGGGCATGTCCAATGCTTAAGATTATTCAGCGGAAATTGAGGTTAGGGATAATGAAGTATTAGACAAGTTGCATAAACTAAAGGCAGATAAGGCGGCGGGTCCTGATGGCTTATATCCTAGAGTGCTCAGGGAAGTTAGTGAGATTGTCTGTAAGCTGCTATCCGCCGTCTTCAGACGGTCTTTAGAAACTGGAGAAATAACAAATGATTGGAAACAGGGCAATATAATACCAATATATTAGACAGGGGGCCGTACTGAGCCAGGAAATTACAGGCCAGTCAGTTTAACTTGCACTGCATGCAAAATACTGGAATCTATCATAAAAGATGAGCTGGACTTATTTCTTGAACATAATAATATCTTGAGGGATAGCCAACATGGTTTCCGTAAGGGAAGGTCATGCCTGACAAACCTTCTGGAATTTTTTGAAGAGGCCACCAAGACTTATGACCAGAGCAGGGCTTATGACATCATATACTTGGATTTTCAGAAAGCATTTGGTACAGTACCGCATAAGAGACTTGTTTTTAAAATGAGCTCCATTGGAGTTACAGGAGGTATTCTGAGGTGGATTCAAAACTGGTTACAGGACAGAGCACAAAGAGTGGTGGTCAGTGGTATCTCATCTGAGCTAGGTATGGGGGGGAGTGGCATCCCCCAGGGATCGGTGTTGGGACCCCTGCTGTTCCTCATCTACATTAATGACCTTGATAAGAATATTGAGATTAAATTAGTTAAATTTGCAGATGATACTAAATTGGGAGGTTTGGAAAATAGTTTGGAGTCCACTAAAGTGATTCAGGATGATTTGGATAGAATCCAGAATGGGCAGAAAATGTGGCAAATGAAATTTAATGTAGCAAAATGTAAAGTTGTACATGTAGGTAATAAAAACATTAGAAGGGATTACTTCATGGGAGGTTTAAAACTGGAATGTGCTCCACATGAAAAAGATCTGGGAGTGATTGTTGACCAAACCCTCACAGGCTCTAGCCATTGTGCCGTAGCAGTTAAAAAAGCCAATCGGATGCTAGGATACATTGCCAAAAGTATTGAGTACAAATCCAAGGAGGTGATGCTTCTCTTGTACAACACATTCGTCAGACCATGTCTGGAGTATTGTGTACAGTTCTGGGGACCACACTTTAAGAAAGATATAGAGGCTCTAGAAAAAGTTCAGAGAAGAGCCACTAAGCTAATTCCGGGTATAAAAGATGAAAGCTATGAGAAGAGGCTGAAGATCCTTAATCTTTTTAGTCTTAGGAAAATGAGACTTAGGGGTGATCTGATTGAGGTCTTTATATATGTTAAAGGGATTAACAAAGTGAATTATGTAGGATTCATTCGACCTAGTGTTGTTAGTAGAACTCGGGGTCACAAATGGAAGTTGATCAAAGGTAAATTTGGCACTGATATTCGGAAATATTTCTTCACCCAAAGAGTAATTTCGATGTGGAATAGCATGCCTGACCATATTGTTGAGGCAGAGACCTTGGGAGTTTTCAAGAGCAGGCTTGACTTAAAGCTAGATACCATTGAGTATCTGAAGTGATATATGGGCCAGGCTCACGAAATGTGCGTAACATCAGGACATTCATCCTCCTGAACTTCATCTAGCATCTCTGGCGGGATGGCACCAATTTCTTTCTATGCACTCAGCAGATCTCCTCTGCTAAACTGTGCCAGCAAATATTCCACCGCTATATGCTCATCTGCCACCAGGAAAAAGAAAAAAAAAACCAATTGAGGTAGAATGAGTGTGTTAACAGAGGTGTAACCATCATGTAACATCTGACTGTTTGGTTATTAATAGAATATGCAATGAAAATCTTAACAGTAGGTTTCCCCGGGGGTATAAACACTGGCAGAAGTGCACTTCCCAGGACTCTGTTGCTAAGGGCGTTCACATTGGACATCAGATGTACGTCATAGATCTTTGTTTGTGATGTACTGCTCATATTAAGAGCTTGCTGAAACCTATTGATGTTCCATCAGGACACCCCCTCAAGCATGTACATCTGGGTATGCAGAGCATTACATCGCCACCCTGGCAAGACAAAAGCATTAAGGACAATAACAAAAAATTTTATAACAACTAAATACACATCATTCATAAACAAATGTTTCAAATATTTTGTGTTCCAACTTGCCTGGGATGAAACTACACTGGTGCCGATGAAAACTCTCTCGAGAGGAGGACCCTCTGCCACATCTCAGAACGTCAAGCGTTTTGTCTCCCTTCTCCAACCCTGTTCCAGTGTTTGTGTACAGCTGTACACCAGGTGGATCTTGGATGCAGGGCAAGTGCTTCTGCTGTACCTCCCACACAAGAGACATGCTCTCCTGATTTATGAGACGTAAACCAGTTGTGTCAGTCAGTTCCCACATGGAGTCCAGCAGTTGCTGGATCAGGGCACGGGTCTCCTCAACCCCTCTGGTTCTCCTGCGGCGGTGCTTGGCCAGTTCACTGGAAGTGATGCCGGATAAAACCTGAGTGTCAGTGGGTATGTGACCCCGATGCTTTTTAATGAGCTCTGCCCTCTTGGCCTGTTTGAGGTGTTGGATGTCATCTTTGTCCCATTCAAAAATGCAGCTGGACAACTTTGAGCAGAACGTGCCATACAGTGGATGGTGCTCAGTGGTAAGGCCATTGGTGAAATGCCTCATGAAATGAAAGACATCCACTCTCACTTTGGATGTCCAAGGGCGAAACCAAGTGAGAACTGGGCTCACACTTAAATAAAAAAATAATCAACCAACCATAAATAAATGCAGTTCAAATGTAGCAAATTCATAAGAAATATCACAATAAAAATGGAAGGCAACACACCTGTCTCACTGCAGCAATCTCTATCCACATAAATGGCATCTGGCTCTGGCTCACCAGCATCCCTATACCTCCGGACAATGCCTTGACACAGGTCATCAAGGCCAGCCCCCTCACCAGTGGTCAGCACAGAGTTGAGAACTTGACCAAATTCGTTCCCGATATTGGTCATCCATGTGGCTGTGTTTTCAATGCCGCCTGCAAGTTTTTTGTGATCTACAGACAAAATGAACACATACATCTCAAAAATGATTAGGCATACTAATAAACATGAATGAAATCAAGTTTGCATCGATTTGCATTTACCTTCTTAGTCGAGTCAAGTTTTAAGATTCTGCCAAATGTGGATGTAATGACACCTTTCAACTCGTCCAGGTGGCTAAGAATTTCATTTGCATTAACAGTTTCCAAGAGGACAGAAGGGGGGTGTCTGTTGATACACAGCCTGTGTGAGGGCACATGACTTTTTGTGGACCTCACAATCAGTGAAGCCTTGCCCACTCCTCACTGTGTATCTCCTGCAAGGCTTGTGTAAATAGCTGAGCTGTTCCCTATAGTTCTTGGTCGCAACATCGCTCCTGTCCGGTGCCAGATGTTTGTGAGCACAGCTGGGAATTTGATACAGTGGGAGGGATCCAGCTGCTTTAAAATGTCAATGCTCCAAGGGCAGACAGGAATCATGCATTTACTGCACCTTGGGTAATCTCCACCAACTAAATAGTATTTGGAGTGAATGTCAATTACCTCTCTGATTTTGGTATAAATTCCAGAGTGGTGCATTTCCATATTGCACTGAGTGCATTTTAGAGGGATGCCCCACATCCACATTGGTGCACACAGGAACATCCGCTGCCGGAAATAATTCTGTGGATCAGGACGTGAGGTGGATTTGGTGGGGCTTGGTGGATGAAAACAGTTCTGAGACAGGTTTTGTCTAAGCTGTCCTGTACTGTCATATAGAATTTGAGCGATCCACTCCTGGTCAGCTTGTTTGAGGACTCTCCTGAATTTCTTCGGCAGAAAACTCACCCAGTTCACCTCAGGAGGACGCAGAGTGCGTGGTCTTTGTTGTGGTGTCGGTGACGTCTCTTGGCCTGCGGGAGGGGCAGGAGCAGAAACAGGAGCATCTGGTGGGTCACTGTGTCGCTGTGGCACCTGTGTTGTCTCTTCTGCTGTTGGAGTGGTTGGAGCAGGAACATCTGAGAGGTCTGTTGGACAGCTCAAAAGGTAAACACTCTCTATGTGCTGTGACAATCCAACAGCCCCCCAGGCCTTTGCACCACACTGCTCACATTGCTCCTGAACATGGTAGTCTGACAGGTGCTGCGTGTAATCCTCAGTCATCACCTCCCAACTACACAGCGAGCATTTAATAGACTTCCCCTCGCTTATTCAGCATAGAGCTGGAGCTTTCTGACCTACACCTGCACTGGCCTCAAAACCTGGAGCTTCTCCAGCTGCTGCACCTGCACTGGCCTGTGAACCTGGAGCTTTTGCAGCTGCGGCACTGGCCTGTGGGGCACTCAGCTGACCTGAACTGGCTGCTGCTGTCCCTGCCTTCTCTCCTGACTGGGGAAAACAAAACTGGGTTTAAATTTACAGTACATTTCCCTTAAGCCTGACAATACTCTGCATCCAAATAATTATGTACTCACACTGTTAAACACTGAAAAAAATCAAGCACAAGTGATGAGAACCCATTTTCCAGTATATTTGCATTACATCACATTTTAAATGTCATCGCTTACCTCATGATATCCACACTTGCAGGGGATCCTTTTACCAAATATATCATATTTGCGGACAGTAAGACCGTGCTGGGGGGTCAGAGGACAAGTGCAATCCGCTCCATTACTGCCCTCCATCTCCTGGCCCCGGCCTCTGGCCTGTTGAGCATACAGGGACATCACACCTGCCCAATACTGAGTCTGGTTTCCCAGTCTTCGTCATTTCTGCAGATAAGGACAAGACATGAAAAACAGCTGTGATTAGGGAACAGCTGTAAATAGCCTTATTCATGTATCACTGATCATTCAAGAAAAAACAAAAAAATATATATAAATATGATTTCAGTATTTCAGAAATAGTAGCATATGCATAGCCTGACAAAACGTACAGTGGCTATAGAAATTCCTCATACCCTTCCAAAATCTCAACCTTTTGTCACATTACACCCTGGAAATTAAAATAAATTCAATCTAACATTTTTGAGCTGTATGAACACAATAAAACCCTCCTTATCAAAGTGAAAATAACATTTTAGAACATTCTGTCCAATTTTTAAAAAATACCAGTGAAATACCTGGTTTGGATAAGTCATCAGCCCCTTAGAATATACCATTATAAACTTGCTCAGGTTCAACCAAGTTAGGTGAAGGCTACAAAAAGATTTCCAAGGCTTTAGCTATGCCTGTGAGTTATTCAGAGCAAAATTAGGAAGTGAAAAGCGTATGGCAGCACTAACACCTTGCCTAGATCAGGCTGTCCATCCAAACTGGATGACCGAGCCAGGAGGACATTGATCAGAGAAGCTACCAACAGCAACTTTAAAGGACCTACAGGTCTTTATGGCTGACTGGTCAGTTTGTGCATGTGACAACAATCTCACAAGCTTTACACAAAGCTGACTTGTATGGCAGGGTGGCAAGAAAGAAGCCTTTTCTGAAAAAAGTGCCACACCCAGTCTTGTCTGTGCTATGAACAAAAAAAAAAAAAAAAAAACACCTGGATGATTCTGTTGCCTTGTGGAAAAAGATTTTATGGTCAGAGGAGACTAAGATTGAACTTTTTGGACTGAACTCCAAGTGCCATGTTTGGCAATAACCAAACACAGCACACCATCCAAAACACACCATACCTACTGTGAAGCATGGTGGTGGCAACATGATGTTGTGGGGGTGTTTCTCTTCAGCAGGGACTGGGCAGTTGGTCAGGATTGAAGGGAAAATGGATGCTGCCAAATACACCCAAATTCCTGAGGAAAACCTGTACCTCTCTGCTAGACAACTGAATATGGGCAGGTCATTCACTTTTTAAAAATGACAATGATCTGAAACATCCCACCAAAACAACAATGCAGCGGCTTAAGGTCAGAAAGGTGAATGTCTTTGAGTGGCCAAGTCAGAGCCCTGACTTAAATTCAAAAGAAAATCTGTGGATGGACTTGAAGAGAGTAGTCTATCGCCGCACACCACAGATTTTGACTGAACTTGAACAATTCTGCAAACAAGAATGTTAAAATATTCCTCAATCTAGGTGTGCAATGCTAGTAGAGACATGTCCAAAGAGATTGGTGGCTGGAATTAAAGTTAAAGGTGGATCTATGAAGTAGTAAATCAGGGTATGATGACTTTCACAACTCTGTTATTTTAGTTTTTAAACTTTTATTAATTTTCAGAACCATCACCATTTTTTCTTATTTTTTGATGTTGAAAGGATAATTTTCTAAATAAAGTTTATTGAAGTTTATTTTTAATGAGTTTGATTTCAGGCTGTATGAATAATAATCTTGCTTTTAACAAGGGGTATGAAGACTTTCTATTGGCGCTGTAGATAAAGACTAAACAGCAATTTTACGAATTTGTTTAACCATATAGCCAAGTGGGTTTTGCTGACGTCACCCAATTATTATAAGAGCACACAAAATCACCTCTGACCCAGAACGGTCTCTATATGGTTCTGCTCGGACCAAAACTATAACATTGACAGTTTCCTCATCATGCCACTGACCAACACGAAAGCTTTGGGTATTTGAGACAACTTTACGTCAGCACAAACAAACACATTAATAAACAAAATGGACCCGTCTCACTTTACCCTATCGGTTCATACCGATGATTATTAACTATTCAATCACTTTTCACAAAAATCACTTGTCATATTTGTCTAAAGAATCTAGGAAATATACAGCATAGATAATAACAACAATCCCTCCTGATAATACATCAATATCATGGTCATACATTGTTTGGGTGTTTTGTGTTATGAAACATCGACAGCAACGCTATAGCGGTGCTGAACCATGACACGTTCGGACTATTCGCATATTCACTCTCTCTCTCACACACAAAATAACATTTCAAAGGACACGTTAAAACATATACACGCTAATGTTTATACTTACTTTTGGTGTCCTGAATGATATCAGCTGCCGGTACCTCGGAATGATGACAGCGTCAAAAGTTTAGAGCCAAGTTGACAAGACTGTAGCCATCCAATCAGCAGCGAGCTTTGCCCGTCAACTAGCGGGCATGGCATAGCAACCAAGGCATACCATAGCAACCATCTTCTGACCAATCAGGGACCTGTCCACTGAAGCAGAGATTGGTTCTTTTGCCCCACTTGATCGGAATGTTCGGACCTCTGTTAGGACTTTGTCAGGAATGTTCGGACCTGCGTTAAGACTTTGTTAGGAATTGTTACGAATCGTTAGGATATTGTTAGGAACATTTAAGCTGAACATTTAAGTGAGCAAGGCTGTCAAATAGCCCATATAAAGAATGAGTTAAGAAAACAAGTTACTCACCTTGTTTGTACTGTTGTGCCCTCAGTATTCACGCGATTCTGTCAGAAAATGACTTTGAAAAGGACAGTTGAATATTTAGCGAATAATTTTACCAAAAATACCACAAACAAACCTGTTAAGCGTTTACATTGTCGCACTATTTGCATACATTCAAATGGCCCATTGACTCAATTTGACGCACTGGGAACGCAAGGCTCTAGCTGAGGCTAGCTTTGTGCAGTAAAGCTGGTTCAGGGCTCGTTGGAAACGTCAGAATCCATAAAATCAAATGGCTACTGGCAAAGTCTTATTGACAGCATCACAAGCCAGTCACAGAGAGGAATATATATTGCAAGCAAGCTGAATGCTGAGGAGCTGAGATCTTTGAAGCAATGCTTGAGAAGAAAAACATGCTTTGAGACTGGAAGATCTAGTTGTGTTATAACACGGACACATTGAGCTAACAATAGCAAGCATGGATTTACCCTCAAACAGTTTTTTTTTATCACAAAATATCAAAGGTAAGAAATTTCTTTGCTCATCTCTGTAGACTGTAAAGTGTATGCCTGCTGTTCTTTGAGTGTGGTGTCGGTTTTAAATGACAGGGCATACATCGTTGGATTCTGTGGACTTTCCTCTTTCACTTGAGGTATCATTGGTATGCATAGCATTAATTCAGGAGAAATTTTAGCAACTCAGCACTGATATGATTTTATCCTATGTTTTGCTACATGCTTATTTACTTGCTTGGTGCCTGAATTGTGTTCGGTTGAGGTAAAAATGGTCAACATGAGCTTTTTGCCTAGTTTCTTCGCGTAAAGTGGATAAGCCACATGACAATGTTATGATTTAGAAACATGCTGTATTTATTATGTGTAACCACCGCCCCCACCGGGGGTGTCGGGCTTAAGGGTTAATATTTCTACATGCAGAAAAGCAGTAGATAGCACCGTATCCATTGAAAAAAAAAAAAAATCACTGCTGTTTCAGGAAGTACCCATTGCTACAAACAACATGTACTAGTTATCAAATTATTGATAGTATGTTCACATACTGCATATTTCATGTGTTGCCATTCTTTGATTAACATAGTTAATCAGGCGAAACCAATAGCATGTTCTGCTTTTATATCATTTTTGCACACACAATAAATTTAGACATGGAAACCAGTATGATGACAAGAATACGTGCATCACTAACTTCCTATTTGTTTTTTTTTTTTTTTAAAAAAATTTAATGAAATAATATGCTGGTTTTAATTTATTAAAGATAACAATGCTTTCATATTTCACACTATATTTCAGTAATGTCATGTATCATGTCATGTGATACGCTGACAGGTTTCCACAGCAAGGTAAATTAATGGGGTGGTCTAGCCACAATCAAATCGCTCAATAAATTACTGTTAAATTACCACAGTAACAAAACTTTCAGCAATTTCACCATTTTGAGTCTAGCACTATTACCATAAATTACTTAAGTCCTTACAAAAAAGATCATATACTGTATCTGCATTCGCTCAGTGCTTGATGGTCCATCATAACTTCACTCTCATACCCTTGTGGAAATATGTCAAAGAAATCACCGGTTTGGAAGCATTTTAAGAATGCTGACAACGATCTCAAAGGGCATGACTATATCATTAATTTATGCCTCAATTGTATTAGCCAGCGGCCTGCATGTATTTATTGTTGAGGAAACTAACAAGCTACATTTGTTATCTATGAGTGTTTTATGTAAGGCACTGTATATCATTTGTAAACGGAGATTTGTTACATACTGTTTGTGCTGCCTAACTGGTCAGCTATTTGTTTATTTTGTTCATCATTTAGCACCCTCTGGTGGTATGTCTGTAGAAAAACATGATCTGATGCAATACCACTTGTTTGTGATGAAATAGACTAGTGCTTTCCAGAAGTTTCTGGCTTTTCTTGCCTGGAGGGGGCCGGATCACCCAGGACTCCTGCAGATCTTTCCAGAATGTTCCTAGTCTATATAAATGCTGTGATTTTGTTCAGTGCAGAGTTTTTGTTTTGGCAACAGAGTTACATAATGGCATTAGAGTGTTATTATAAGATTAAACAGTGGATTATTTGTAGAAGTTTTTTTTTTTTTATCAGTGAAGAATAAATTTTTTAAGTTGTCATTGCTGGTTTTCTTTGTTGTGATTTTCCTGTCATAACACATTAATTTTAAAAAAGTTGATTTAATTAAAAAAGTAACTCATTCAATGCAATAAAACATTAATTCAAATTGAGGATGTTAAAGGATTTTCTTTTTTCATTTTTTGGAGTGATGAAGTCCTGCAGCTCATAAAATGGCACATAATAGCCAGGCATATAAGTGACGCCATTCTGCCTCAATGTTTCAAAGGGATGGACAGAATGATATTTCCATTTTAAAAGTAAAAAATGTTTAATCGGGAAATGGAATTCAGACATAGTTTTGGAAAAATGAATTTTGTGCATAAACAACACCCACAAACACAGCCAGCTTCTCTGAGCCCAAGCTCACCTGAGATGGACTGATGCAAAGTGGAAAAGTGTGCTGTGGTCTGACGAGTCCACATTTCAAATTGTTTTTGGAAATCATTAACGTCTTGTCCTCTGAGCTAAAGAGGAAAAGCAACATCCAGATTGTTATCAGCGCAAAGTTCAAAATCCAGCATCTGTGATGGTATGAGGATGTGTTAGTGCCCATGGCATGGATAACTTGCATATCTGTGATGGCATCATTAATGCTGAAAGGTACATATAGGTTTTGGAGCAACATATGCCGCCATCCAAGTATCGTCTTTTTCAGGGAAATCCCAGCTTATATCAGCAAGACAATGCCAAGCTACATTCTACACGTGTAACAACAGCATGGCTTCGTAGTAAAAGAGTGCGGGCAATGGACTGGCCTACCTGTAGTCCAGACCTGTCTCCCATTGAAAATGTGTGGCGCATTATAAAGCGCAAAATACGACAAATGAGACCCCAACCTGTTGAGCAACTGAGGTCGTACATCAAGCAAAAATTGGAAAGAATTCCACCTAAAATGTTCTACAATTAGGTCCTCAGTTCCCAAATGCTTATTGAGTGTTGTTAAAAGGGAAGGTGATGTAACACAGTGGTAAACATGCCCCTGTCCCAGCTTTTTTGGAACGTGTTGCAGGCATCAAATTCAAAATGAGTGAATATTTCCAAAAAAACAATAAAGTTTACCAGTTTGAACATTTCACATCTTGTTTTTGTAGTGTACTCTATTGAATATAGGTCGAAAAGGATTTGTTAAACCATTGTATTCTGTTTTTATTCACGTTTTATGCAACGTCCCAACTTTATTGGAATTGGGGTTTGTAAAACACGTGCACAAAATAAGCTTATAATAATGAGCTGGCTGCACAGGCCCTGAATAGTTTCCAGCTGAACAAACTACAATCTAAACTTGATGAATATCCTGTTCAATGCCACTCAGCCCTCTGACTTTAAATGTAGAATAGCTACCTGGTACATCTGGCTTTGGAAATATCCATATAATAGCCCCTGAATACCTAAAAGCAAATGCATATTTTAAGAGATGGAGTATTGAGTTGGGGTTAGTTTTGACTTTGAGCTCATAATGCATACAGCTAAGCTTTGGATCAGGGAAATCAGACCCTAGCAATGAGAAAAAGAATCTGCAGGCAAGTGAATTTTTGATCACAACTAGTTTTGAAAAACTTTTTTTAAAAACAAATAACGGCACAAAAAGACATGGTGTCACCTAAGTGTAAAGCAAATGCCATTTTCTTTGCAAGCACACCCATATAATACAGCAGTCACAACCTCATATCATGGCTGATTTACATGATTTACAGCAGGTTCCACCCATAAATCCATATCCATCCATTACCTTGCCCGCTTATTGCTGGTCAGTGTCACAGGGGTTGCGAGAGTCAATCTCAGCATCCAAAGGTGAAAGGGCACTCCACAACCAATCAATAACTGAGTGGGAGCAGATTGTGAAACTAAACTAGTAAGGGTACGATTCTGTCATCAGCACCTGCAGGCTAGTTTACATTCTGTGGCTGGCGGAGGGCCCGCTCCATAATGCTCTGTCAATCATCACAACCTTGGCTGCTCATGAGGCACAAGATGATGGGACCTCTGTCACCCTTTGCCACTAGCTCCCTTATCTCACAGATCATCACAGAAGTACGGCAGAGTTAGAAAAAAAAAAAAAAAAAACAAGAGAAGTCTGGATGTAACCTCTGAAGCAGAAAATTCTACACTCACCCTTCCACACAATGCCCAAAGAGCCTTTGTAATAAGATGATTATTGTTTGGACTTGTTTACAGACAAAGACTCACAGTAAACACAGTCCGCAGATACTTGCTGGTCCTCTGTTGTCGGTTTCAATTGAAATAGCTGTCAGACGTGGAGGCAGCGAATGCAGTTTCTGTGGACAATCCTCGGGCTAGGGAACACAAGGGACATTGCAGGCTGAGAAAATGTTTTTCAATATTATGCTGCAATGTTATTAACCCACCCCCCAAAAAAGAAACAAGAATGTCTGCATCAGTCCATCAATCCCCCCATCCTTCCCTCCCCAAGAAGGCAAAAAAAGAATCAGGGACTTTATCGGAGTCATCCTCACACTGGGGAAATATGTGATTCCTGGGCAACCACTGATTTTTAATTCTCAAACTCTGCCAAAATAAGTCCCAGCTGTTTTTTTTTCTTCAAGATTTCCTTTTCTGCCTTCTTATCAATTATAAAAAAGTATTTGTAGGTTACTGTTCCTCACTGGCATCTGTGTACAGCTGGAATTTATCTTGACATTAAATCTACAAGCCATTATTTCAGGCGATCCTATGATGGTCTTAAGCAGCCATTCTTAAGTGTACTTTCTGCATGCTGCACTCCAGCAGATAAGAGAGCAGAAGCATTGTCAGCCGCAGTCAAATCTTCAAAGAGTTTGTGCAAACTTTACCCCTGGGTGCAACTTGCCATGTTTATTTTAAAGAAACCATAACTAAACACATCAGCAAGAAGAACTGCATACGCCAGACAGCATCCCAACAAAAACACAAAACCATCTTTGCTCAAATATCTCTTACCCAGGGGCTAATGTACCAAGGAGTCTGCATATATAAATATGGGAAATGCATAATAATAACACTAATTGCTAATGTATCTCCATCACAGGGAACTGCTCAACCTACGGTTGACTACCATCATTATTGCACTGCTTGGCCAGTGGATGATGGCTGTACCACCATTGCACTGAGTGGTACTATTTTACAAGCTCACAGTTGAAGCTCAAACCTCTGTCATAATAGTCTCTCTGGCTTTAGCAAAGTTCACTCTTTGAACTTTCACCACATTGTGATTATGCTGCTAATGAAATGAAGCTTATTCGAAACACTTAGCATAATTTACAGTCACTTTCATCAAGAATGACATGAAGTTTATCCCCCCCCCCCACCAAGGAATATGGGGGTTAAAGGCCTTGCTCAAGAGCCAAAAAGTTGCACTGGTTTTACTGTGGCTACACTGGGGCTTGAACCACCAGCCCTCTGTGTCCCAGGCTAACCCCTTTAACTAAAGCAATTGATAGACTCCAACAGAATTGCTGACTATGCATGTCCAGTCTTCACCACTGACAGGGGACTGACTCAGGACTCATAAGCAGACAGAGGTTAAAATTTCAGGGATTCAATTAGATGGAAACTCAATGTCAAAAACTCAATTCAATAACACACAGGTGACTTTTGGTACAAATGGGCAAATCTGAATTGTAAATCAGTAGCTAGTCCAAGGGTCGATTGCCAAACAGTAGAAATGCCAAAGTCAAGGAGCTCAATCACAAGTCGGAGAACCAGTTGAAATTTTGACCAAATACACAATACTCCAAAGCAGTCTCAGAAACTGTGGATAGACGACAAAAAACACTGGAATAAATGTACGGCTTATGAGTGACTTCAAAAGGCAACACACTTGCAAACTAAAGGAGCAAAACTAGAGCTTTAAATAAGGGAGCAACAAAGAGGGAGCAAATAGAAATCAGTTGTTCAAGGAAGTGTGACTGGGGGTATGGCTACAAACAAGGGCACGAATAAATCAATTATCAAACAGAATTGGGAGGGCGAATGCAAAAATGCAAATGAAAGCAAAGACAAAGCTAAGTGAAATGGAACAAGGAAATGAACAAAAGAAAATGAACGTAAAACATTAAAATAAACTGGAAATTAAACAATAAACAGAAAAACAAAAAATCAGATGTCAAATGCTGACAACTGCACTTGATGACAAGCGGATTTAACAGGGACACACTAATCTCTACTGATATTTATGCGACTCAGGTTGCATGATCACTCCAAGCCTCATTAACAAGCTTTGAGGGAATGCAGAACAAAATGCTGGGGATTTGTACATCAAGACAGTTAAGAATATACATTATCTGGCAGGTTTGAGTTCCTTTCGGTCAAGGAAAAAGCAATGGAACAAAAACTACTAAAAACTTGATAGTCAGAAGGCTCTTCGGTGGACCAGATCTAAGCAGGAGACAGTGACATGCGGTCAGGAGGTTAGTTTGGGGAGGCAGAATCCTTCCCTTTGCTTGATTAGCAATCAGACGATTAACTAGTTTAGTAAGACTATTCGGCAGAATGACGGGCCAGTTTAAGTTTCCGTGGCGTTATTTCTCAGTATAGCGAACCTGAAATGCTCAGGAAACTGCAGATTTGCGTGTACTTGCTTACAGGAAGCCAAAGCAATGTCATCAAAAATATTAAAACAGTTTGACTTATGCAGAGTTCAATGCTTAATCAATATACAATGTATTCTCCTTTAAATACGCGCTTTTACACCCAAAAAAAAAAAGGGCGTTTATTTTCATTCTTTCATCATCCGATTAATAAAATGTTTAAATGATATACAGAATTACCGAGAATTTTTCCTAATTGATTATTCAGATTTCCATCCTTGCAGTCTCGAATTGAAGCGTATATGTGAATGAATCCTTTTGCCATTATCCCCTCTCAGTATACGGGCTGCCTATAGGCTTGGTCTTGTTTTGATTGTCAATCAGGAATAGTACGTGGGAACAGGTTCACAAAATCCTGTGATAAAAGTTTGGGTCACTGCCTCACCTCACATTTCTGGCTTCCTGTAAGCAAGTACACGCAAAGCTGCAGTTTCGTGAGTGTTTCAGGTTCGATGTAGCCAACTGAGTAATAACACCACGGAAACTTTAACTGGCCCATCATTCTGCCGACTAGTTTCACTAAAATAGCTTAATCGTCTGATTGCTAATCAAGCAAAGCGGAGGATTCTGCCTCAAACTAACCTCCAAGTGCACGTCACTGGCAGGAGATGAAGCTTTGTCAGACTAAATCAAACTAAATGAAAACTGGAGGGACAGGGAAGAAATACTGAACTATACACATCAAAAATACAAATCTTTCAATTAATCACAGCCAGGAAGGGTTTGAGCCCTTAAATAGCATAAGCTAAAAGGCTGTTTCAAAAACCTTAAGAAATGCAAGTTGGCTAAATGAAACACACTTGTGCCTGCAAATGCAATTTCACAGTTATGCCAGTCACATAGACTTACAGGCATAGCAGATTCAAGGCAGTAGGGAGAGATGGATTCACAGGTCATGTCAGGGGTCGCAACACTTTCCCCTGCCACCCCAGCACAGGTACCCTTCCCAAACCCACCAGCCACAGACAACCAGGACACCAGAGTTGCAGGAAGTAACAATGTTTTAATTTTATTAACAACTTAAAAATAAAGTATTGTTGGATGGACAGCACCACTCTGCTAACCCCTCCCCCGTCCTCCGTCCCCACCCCCACGCTACTGCAGCCCTTCCTCGTCGCACCGTTACGACGTGGCAACTCAGTGCCAAGAGCGAGACTTCACCCCAACCCACACTACAAATCCAACACACAAAGAAAAAAGACTACCCTGTGCACTTCACACCACACTGACCACTGGAGCACTCCGCACCGAGCACCACGACGATGGTGAAACCCTTCTCGGCCGCCCGAGGGGGGGGGGGGGGTAATCTGAGGAGGAGGTCCACACACACGTTGGAAACAAAGTGGGGCGCAGCCAGGCCCACACCTCAATGCTGGGCCTCACTAGCGCCCCCTAAAAAAAAAAAAAAAAAAAAAAAAAAAAAAGACGACGGAGGCAGGAGTGCTGCTGATGTCTTGGCTCCAGGCTGCTGCTTCAGGACACCAAAGTCAGCCGTCCTCCTCTAGCGGCTTGGGCAGGGACCTGGACCGTGCTGGGAACACAAAGGGCACAGGGCAAATCACCCACACTACAAGGCTGGGCAGACCAATCAAGGGGCCTCATGCACACAATGCAGTTTCTGCACACATCCCTTACATCACGGGGACTAGCCCCTCTGCGCCTTCTGCCCAGCCTGGGTTCTGCTGCCTCCACTGCCCTTTTCAATGCTTCCTTCCCAGCCAGCCAATGTTCTCCGCCCGTGGGTTCTGGTGCAGTCCTGGTGCAGCACTTCGCCTCCACACACTCCAAACTCCCCACATTAAAAACAGTTCCTCTTAGCATAACCCTCCAGTTCAAAAACAACAAAAACCCAAGGACAAACAAAAAAAAAAAAAAAAAAAAAAAAAAAATTTGGCCAAAAAAAAAAAAAAAAAAATTTAACCAATTAACACAAAAATCTCCCCCTTAAAATCTAATACAGAGCCTGCTTCCCTGCAGCCATCTAACCCCCAACTGCCTGAACTACCACACTTTTATACCTGCAACTCCAGTAATGAGCAATTGAGAGCAGCCGTGAGCCCCCAACCGACCAGCAGGGCCAATCATCCAATTAACCCAGCCCAATGAGGCACCGTGGTTCCTCATTACCCAATTCCAAGCTGAGGCTCAGCCAGGCAGCAGCTTACCTCCTGACAGTCACACATTTATACGTTGCACATTCTAGAGAGAACACTTCAGCAAAGAATGGTCTTGACATTCCCCAACTGAAGTTACTTTGAGGCAACCTCCATTTCTTTGTCCAAACTCATTTAATGTACCAAAACCTCCTTACTGATGGCAGATCGAGAGGGATTTCTGAGTCAGACACAAGTAAGGAATGAAAGGACTGAAATACAAATCATTGGAATGACCCCCAGGAGTTTTCAGGCTTGCATCCACCAAGGCGCCAGCAAATGGGGTGGTGCTTTTTGATAGATGTAATCTTGCCTGCAACCCCACAATGAGTTTCAACTACATGAGCAACACCAAGTCAGACTCCCAAAGTAAGGAGTGGAACCACTGACACGGATGCATCCAAGTCTTCTATAGCAGTGCAGGGGTTCTCAAACTTATCAAGAAAGAGCCAGTGTGGGTACTGGCCTTCATTCCAAATAAGCAGTTGCACACCTTATTCTAAGAATCATGGTCTCTATCTAAGACTCTATGGGTTGACTAACAGAATCAGGGTTGTTAGTACTTAGTTGAAGTTAATCTGCTCTCATATCGGTTCTTTCGGGATAAGGTTGAAAGCCCCTGCTAAATATGTTGCTTGACACTTACACAAGCATTAATTGATTAACGGAGCTACATGCCATTTAAGTTGAGCTGGGAGTATAATATTGGGGATTTTTTTTTTGCCAGACTGTCATTCCCCTATCAGGATTCCTGACTTAATGCAGCGAGTCCAATATGTCCTGGTTCACTGCCACTTTTCTTTGAACCATACCTATGGATGGTTCATGTGTCAATCATCATGAATGTCCACAATCAGTACAGGTGCAGTACATTTTCAGTATTTGTGGCATTTCAAGCTTACAGTTTCATTATGTTTTCATTAAAAAGAAATGTTTTTCATTTTAAATTTTTTTTGCAATTGTCAGTCAGATAGTTCATAGACACTGTGCTGTGTTGAGTCTTTTGGCCTGAGTTTGCCCTGCCCACCCCCTCCTCACTACATCTATTGAACCAAAACTGATCCAAGATAAGCACTCTTACTCATTGGGAATTGGGGCCTAAATGTACAGGTGAGACGCTGAGAAAAATGCCCCATCGGTTGCTGCACGTACATCAGCATCATTCATTTTCAGATTGAGACGGAATTAGAATGATACATACAACATGTACTTTCACAGGAAACTTTGCTGTTGCTTTTTAATTTGAAGCTATGTTTTCATGAAGTCATCTCTATGTTTTGTTTTAATTGATATATAGGGCAAATGAGAGCAACCCCAGGGAAATTTCTTGAGTGCGCTTTCATCGCAAAGATCAGGGAAGAGCAGGAATCATCTCTCATGTGAAGAAAAGTCTAGAACCCAAAGGTGCAACAACCTCCACTGTTCAGAGCACATTCACTGAGAAACATTCTGGTTAAGTTTTCAGAGTTTTACTGAATAATGGGCATGGGATTTGGTCCTGAAAATTCAGAGGAGAATTAAGGTGACAAATGGTTAATTCTGAACATTTTCTTGTTGATTCTGAGCAAGGAAAAGAAAAGACAAAGTTAGAATTCAGGAAAGGCAGCAGCTTCTTTAGAACATGCCCCCTTTGACACCACAGCTGTGATATATTATGTCTCTATACTGTCATGAGAAATTAACCCAAATTCAACAGAAAGTGGAAGAAGAGGAGAGAAATGAAAAAGAGAAGGCAAATTTGCGAGCACTGAAGGCAAACTTGACTGACTATATTGGTGGAACCATGAGGATGATGTGTAAATTTACATTTATGAACTTTCCAGAGTCATGTGACAGACATAGTCTTGTGAACAAGGAGCTCATCTTCACAGCACAACTCATGCTAAAACAAGCACAGAAAAGGGGTTAAAAAAAGTCCTTTTTAATTATTCCTATTATGCATAAGAGTCAAGTCTTCAACAAATAAATTTATGAAAAGCTAATGGCCTACAGATGAAGTAATGCTGAAAATAGTTACCTTTTTCAAGGGCAAATGATTGAAAATCCACACAACGGAATTAATTCAAAATGCCCTGAGCTGTATTTTAAGGCTGCAGATGCTGTTAAATTTCAGGGCTACGGTAGAGTTAGCTCAAAGTTTTTTTAATTACATGATTAAACTTGATGCAAATGGCTGTATAACATTTCAGTGCAGCCTTTCTGTATCTAATGGACTGAAAATGTGGCAAAGGTTTGCCTGTGCAGTAGCCAGTCAGGCTGTGGTTATCCTTCTTTAATAAATGCATTTCATGTGGCATTCATGTGCAAGTTTAATATTTTTTTATTTGGCATATTCTATTACAAATGATGTACTATATCTTTTTATTTCACTGTGTTTAGACACTGTTTGCTGTCAATATCATTTCTCGAGTGAAACTTTCAGTTTAACCATAATTTATTGTCTGTTGTGTTACTTTTTTCCAGTTGGAGATCTGCCTTGTGGTTTAAAACATTCACTACTTTGTCCAAGGGTGCCTTCAATGTTGCAGGTGTATCAAGACACCAAAGTGAATCTGAATTCTCTTGAACAGGCAGCCTTTTTCCTTTCGTGATCTCTTTATAAACGTCACAAAGGTCAAGGTAAGGTTGCTAGGAGACTTTGACGGTACCTTGGGATTTGGTTGGGAAAAATCGGTTATTCTTTCTCTCAATAAGTCATTGACTTGATGGAAACTAAAAATACCATGATTGTTCCAACATGAAAACTATAAAGGATAACATATCCAATCACTGTAAATGCAAGAGATTGCGGTCCAAGATTGCTCATTCCAATCTTCCACCATTGACCCTGTGTTTCCTTGCTGTGAGGAAGCAACAAAGGAGCTAATCACATCTTTGCCTTCATGAAATCGAGAATTTGGATGCTTTTTGTCATGGTTGCCAGCCAAACAACTCCATGGTCCTATCTGTTCTCAAAGAAGGTTCCTTGCTCTTTGTTGAATTTAGGAACATCCTAGATTATAGTTATCAATGTCTTGACTGCGGGCTTAGCATAGTTTATCCGTTGATTAAGGTGTTATTGAACTTTGAACGCGGGTGCATCCAAACTCTCTGAAACAGACATACTTATCCTTTCCTCCCTGGTTATCTCCGCGCTTCCAAAAAAGCGAGGAGATCTTGTAATACAGTTTGGCGTCCGTCCGTCCGAAACAGTAACTCCTCCCAGGCTGTTAGACCAATCAACCTGAAACTTTGGTGTGTGTAAGGTAGTGACCCAGAGGGGTGCATAACGTATTTATAATTTTAATTCATTACCTCTTCTGGCCACCAGGGGCCTTTTTGTGAAAATTGAAAAATGTTCCTTATGTTCCTTATGCATTGAGCTAGGACGCTCAAATTTTTATGGGAGGTGCATGGAATGACCCTTCATCACATCAGACGGGTTTTTGATCTGACCTCATTTTGACCGTTTTCTAGGTGAAATGGCGTCAGGTGTGCCAATCGTTGAAAAGGATGGCACGTTTTGTTATTACTCAACATAGAAGGCTGCAAATTGGTATGGGTATGTATCTTGGTGATAGCAACCTGCATGCCGAAAATTACTGTCCTGTTATTCATATTTTTGCCACTAGGGGGGCTTTTTGTGAAAAAAGAAAAAATAGCCATGTCTACCTTATGCATTGAGCTAGGATGTTGAAATTTTTATGGGATGTGCATGGGATGACCGTTCATCACATATCAGACGGGTTTTTGATTTGATCTAATTTTGACCGTTTTCTAGGTCAGATGGCGTCAGGCGTGCCAATCGCTGTACTGTACGTCCTGTCCTTTCATAATACTCTCATTTCAAAATGAAGAGTAATTTATGCCCTGAACAGACACTCAAAAAGTACTCTATCCAACTAACCAACTACATCACATTGCTATAACTCTGATCAGTATCAGGGCGTTGTCACTGCAACAAGCAGATGATCATTTGTACAGCAGAATGCCAGTTCAGTGAATTGTCCTCTCACACATTTCTACTACTCCCATAACATAATGTGGAGATTTGCGATGGCGCGCCGTCAACATACTTCTAGTTTTCCTTGATTGTCTTTTCCTTCATGACATAGACAATTCTGACACGCCTTGTTATGGCTGCCAGCCAAACTATTTGTAGTACATGTTCATGTTGGGAGGAGAATTTGGATACACCCTAAGACTGTACCCCATTTTAAAATGAAAAAAAAAAAATGTCTGGAGAAATGTTATCACCTTTCATGCAGAGAGGAACATCTTTCAGTAATTAGTGACATTCATTAGAATCCAGGTGTTAAAAACTACATCATTATAAAAAACAATCATAAAATATGCTTCACACAGATGAGCTGTGTAAACTCTGACCCCATGATCTGTCCCTGCCCTTCACTGCCGGCCTCTGCCACTGCAGCACAACCACCTTCAAGGACCATACAAACAGTAATTTGTATGTTTATTTCTTTCCCTCTGTAACTGTGGGACGCTTTGTGCCGGAATGATGTGTTTTCGCTGTTCTGTAAGCAAAAAGTCCTTCGCTGTGCACAGTAAATAAGGAGCAATAGCAACAAAATGTAGCTGTGAGGTTCTATAGCAACAGCAGGATGTGTGCAACAGTATGCGCTATCGCTCCCAGGGCTGTGAATATCATGTTCGGATCCTGCCATGTGGAAAGTTGTATTGTAATTATGCTGGATAATTAGTTTGAAATGCCTTTTTATATTGCAGGGATTAAACAAGAGTTTCTAGAAGCTGTGCAGTCGAGTTTGCCAGATATGAAGTAGTCAGGCATTATTGATTATTGATGGAGTGGGAGAGCTAAATTACTGCAATGTGCATAGAAGATATTAGCCTATTTTGCAAAGAAAAAAAAAGGCCTCAGCTGATGCTGATGTGCATGTATTTCTTGTTTAAAATTAATAAGGAGGGCTAAATTTAGGGATATTATGCACAGTAATAAGGTTTTGCCTGTGTGCATGCATGTGCCTGTCTGTGAGTGTGTAGCTGCAAGTCCATTGTGCTGACAAGCGGAAGGTCCAGCTGATGAGTTGTCACTCCTTATTTTTTATTGGTAATTTTTCTGATGCAAATATTGAACAGTCAGTATTTATACACAGCCCAGCATTGGAGGGAGGGGCAATCGTGTGTGTGTGTGTGTGTGTGTGTGTGTTGGGGGGTTGGGAGTTGGTGCCTCTCCCAGCTGACTATTGGCAAAAGGCACGGACCCAGCCTGAACAGCTCCCCAATCCATTGCAGGGTGCACACACCATTCACATACACACTCATACCTATGGACAATTTAGTGTCTTCAATTAGCCTGTTGTGCATGTCTTTGGACTGTGGGAGGAAACCTACGTGAAGACGAGGAGAACTTGCAAACTCCACACAGAAAGGCCCCAGCCCGGATGCGAACCCACTACCTTCCTGCTGTTTAGAAACACTGCTTTTTTATTGAACTTCATGGATAGATGCAAGTTGAGGACTGAAAGACTCTTTTCACTGCCCCCGAATGCAGTCATGTTTCCAGGGAACTGAGCGAGATCGCATTCTAAATACATTTCCTGCAAGGCTGATTTTTTCAGTCTAATTCTTGGGATACCTGTGGTTCCCAATTACTGAAATTCTTTTCTGCAAGCAAAGGAGCAACTCTTCCTGTTAGCCCTAGTTCAGAGTTGGCTAAAAAAAAAGAAAGTTTAGTGATAATATACTACATTCTGCAGCCTCTGGTACAAGTTGGAGTGACTTTGTGGCCTGTTGTAATTTTACCACACAGTGGCAAACAATACCTGCTCATTAAATTGTCACTCAATCATACACTGCCAAAAAAAATCTGAGTCTTTTAATCTTGTATTTTGATTTAAAACACTTATTTCTATTTTTTTTTTTTTTCCAGTAAAATAAAGATTCTGCCCCTGACGCAAGATGCTCTGACTCATTTCCAGATTTGTCAATGGATTAAGAAAATTTATAATGCCCCTTGGACAAATCTACAAATGAGTCAAAATTGTCTGACATTAGTGGCCAGATTTTTGTTTTACTGAGGAAAACAGTAATAGAAATGAGTGTTTTAAAGGAACAGTAAGTAACAATCTTACCTTAAAATACCAGCTTCAAAGTCATTTTCATGGTTCACTTGCTTGGAGTGCAGAGAATGGTGCATCTTTCATTCCCACTCCGTGCCTCGAACGCCTGTTCTAACGCTGTATAAATTTGGCTGATTGGGTTGGACTCCCGGGACAAGTGCGTAGGACTTTATGGCACCAGCAACTTAAGCTAAATATAAGATGAAGCTGGTGAAGTATTGTCTGTCTATAGCCTATGGACATCATGGCTGAGACAAAGAGACTGATGGGGACTTTTACAGTAGAAGCTAAGAAGAGCCTTATTTTGGACTATTTTTGAAGAAATTTGATGATCAATTATTCATGAACAATTTTGGAATTGGTTGAGTGAAGACTCATCAGAGAGTCATGAGGGATGTGACTCATCGCTCATGAATTTTGACAACAACAATACTGCACAACAATGATGAATGGGTTTAATGGGGTGATTCATCATGACCGCATTCGTCTTCTATACAACCAGTAACAGCTTTTAGGCATTTGCTATCTAACCTCATCAGCCTAGCATCTCCAAAATAATCAGTAACTACTGTAAGGCATCTCCTATATAGCTTGTAACAGCTGTAAGACATTTCATATGTACTTTTGTAACTTGTATCAACTATAAGGCACCACCTGCATAACCAGTAAAGGCAGAAAAGGCCATTCCTGAGAAACAGCCGCCGTTATCTCTTATGTAACCAGTAACGGCTGCAGAGCATCCCCAACATGGCATCCTGAAATAGCTGTGTATTATGCTCTAAATTGCCAATGACAGCGGCCCCTCTTCTCCAATGTAACATATAAACTGCTGGATTAACATCTAGCTCCAGGGCAACTCCTGATTGTGATCACACCTGGCAACATATCTTGGTGCACAGTCAGATCCACAGGGCTCCCTCCGTGTAGTGACAGGGCAATTATCTGATAACATGCGAGCGGCTCTGAGCTGGGTTTGAAGTCACAAAAGACCATGTGACGTTGCATTTCAGCAGAAGAATGCATGATGTGGATAATAAAGCTACAGAGGGCTGTGACTGGCCCCTTTTATGGAATGCTTATTACGCAGATAGTGACAGGGTCTTAATGGGAGGGTATTTGAGAGAGCTAGAGAGCATGTTTGCTGTAGTTAAATGTATTTCCTGCTGCAGTAAAACTAAATCTTACCTGCCTGCTGTGTTCCACTTTATGTCTGCCTCAGCTGTTAATACCTGATAAAGCCACATAATTTCTGTTTCTTTTACAACCTGCTTTCTTTCTGAGCTTAATTATATTTTTCGCACGAACAGATAAGGTGCTTTTGCACTTAAAGGATTTATCTACAGTCGGCACTAGTCGACTGAAGGAAATTTTTCAGCTTTGCTCCTTATGAAAGTTTGTTGGGTTTTTTTCACTTTTTTAATCCCCTTGAGCAAAACATTTATATGGCTTATAGAATATGCTTGAGTCACCACCGGAACCTCATGAAATGGCTATATAGAATATGATTTGTGGAGCGCTCCGTAACAATTCCCTGCGAGCAGAACCTTATCCAATGAAATTTTATTTATTTATTGAACCATTATTCATTGATTAAAGCAAAACAGACTAACCCGACTTTTTCACATTGGACAGGAAACTATTTCTATTGAATGCCATCAGCGAAGCGCACTTCGATTTTCTGAACATACTCCAAAAAAACCTGTGAATTACGGACAGGTAAGCTGGTCGATAAATTTACTGGCCGATTACCTGAAATGGAACGAAAATTTCATTGAAATTACCTTACGATCAGTTAAGTTTTATGTGCCCTGAGATGTGTTGTACTGTATACAACATATTTCTATGGTTTAATTGAGTTTGGTTATGCCTGAAGCTAATGTGTCCTCAAATACGTACTGTATATTGAACTTAAAATACTGCATACCTGTCCAACATAGTCTCAATGCTATTGTCCAACGGTATGTGGCATCTGTCCTTAAAATTAAAATCATTTGCTACTTATCTATGATCTATTTACGTGCCATTGGATGGAGAGATAGCTCTCTGTCTTCCTCCCTGTGAGTCCTCCTAAATATGGTTTACTTCCAAAAGTCTGAACCCAGTGAAATGAGTCTGTTAAAGTATACTACACTGAGGGGAAATTTTAACTTTCTCATCCTGTGCATTGACAACTTACATCCAGGGACACATTTTTGAACTCTCATTTTTTCTACATCCAGGAACCAATTTTTTGTGTATTAATTTAAGAGAGCAGTTTTTTAAACAGACTGTGAATATTTTGTGGACTTAGCAGTTTAGCAGACTGGGTAAGGTCAGTGTTTGCACACCACTAATGGCCATCTCTGTCCCACAGGCCAGAAGTGCGTTCAGGTCACCAGCCTGCTCATCTGTCAGGGTCTGCTATGGGTCAGCACTTGCACGGGGCATCATTATCACTCTGCCGGTGCCCAAGTAGGAGGGCATCCCCAAAATTACAGGTAACAGCTGCACAACTGACAAAATCTCTGGGCCTCAGTGACAGTTTCAGGCCATCTTTTTTATAACCAGTAACAGCTATATGGCATTTCCAACATAACCAGTGACAGCTAAAAATTATTTCCTTCATAACCAGAAGCAGCTGTAATTTATCTCCTTTAACTAGTTGGAAAGGTAAGGTATCTACTATACGACTGAAAACAACAGTACATCATTTTCACAGAGACCAGTGACAGCTCTACTGCATGTTGTATGTAACCAAGTCAACTAGTTATGTATGAGCAATCACTGGTCAAAGGTCTTCAGCTGAGATCAGAAATCACAATCTTAACTTCACTCTCTTGCATGCATTATTATGATTGTTATTCAATGCATCTTGTAGAAGGTATGGTCAACCGGGGCATGGCCACGTCAGCACGCCTGCAACGGCCGATTCTCCTCCCCCTCGCCACCAGTGCAGAGCGGAATTTCAGCACCCTGGACAGCGGTTGGAGAACCGACACTTGCACAGTAGTGATGTGGCGTTCTGTGCCGAGGCTTCGAGGTGTGTGCCGAGTAATACAGGAACTATTTTGTGAAGCGCGTATCGAGGCGTGTATTGATGACGTATACGATCACGTCAGAAGCCTCGCCAGCCGGGCGTACCTCGTGACCAGTTCATGAAGTAGTTCACAATTTGGCGCACGATACGCATTAAATAGGGCTGTAGAACACGATGGGGATCCCTCACATTTTGTGGATTCTGCCCGTTAGAAATTCTGTGTTATGATTCTGCCTGTACCTGCTACCTGTTTTTGTTATATTTCATTATTATGTATTATTTATCATTAGTCTGCATTCCCAGTTTCTGTTTTTGCCATTTGTTTATTTTTCTGTTCTGTGCACCACTGTCTACCCCTGTCCTGTGATCGGTATGGTGCTTACCTTCATTGCTCGTTATCTTTCACTCCCACCACCTGTTGTCCCATAGCATGTGACTTTCGTTTGGGGCATTTAAGCCCTGCATTTCTGTTTTCAGTGTCAGAACGTTGATCATTTATTCTGTGCCGAGAGACCCGTACGCCAGTTTATTTGAGAGATTTGAGACACCCTTTGCCTGACTTCCGATTTCTGCCTGTGCCCTTTGGATTATCTGTTTATTGTTCTGGTTTTGACCCCGCCTGCCTGACTACAATTCCTGGTTTTTGGATTTTTTGCCATGTCTCGTACTCTGATTTTCTCCCACTGTTTATGTACCGTTGCCTTTCTGATCCATTGTTGCTGAACCCTGCCTGCCCCAAGACCCTGATTTTTGGATTTTGTTTTGTGCAACGGTATTTTTGTGATCTCAGGCTTGACCTCGGACTGAATGAAGGATTTCGATTTTCAATACTGCTTGCTTCTGGTTCCTGGACTGTATCATTACATTCTGATTGTGTGTTGACCAACCCTTTTTTTGTTTGCAATGGAGCCACCGAGAAAGAAAAGGATTTCCCCAGCGTGGGAACATTTTGATCTAATTTCTCCCAACAAGGTATGTGTACTAATAATTGCAGATGCACTTCTCCCATATAATATTTGTTGCGCAATGCAACTTATCCTCTGCTCTCTTCTTTTGAGCGAGGTGAAGTGTCTGTTGTGTGGGAAGGAGTTGGGATACAAAAACAACACCTCATCCATGCTAAGGCATTACAGGGCTTTGCATGAGAATAAGGACACTGAAGCTGCACTGACACCAGGTGAGCCCTCTGAAAATGCAATGATAATATACCATGCAGTAATAGGATTACATGATATAAACATTTTACCATGAGTTAGGTTAATGATACGACTGCAATTAAGTAATAATGTAATATTTACATTATTTCTGCTTTGTTTTCATTTTTGCTTTCTGCAGCTGAAAGAAATGAACTGGATGAAGCCCTGGTCAGCATGGTGATTGAGGACACCCAGCCATTCAGCACTGTGGAGGATCAAGGATTTAGGAAATTTGTGAAAGCATTGAATCCTACCTATGTTCTCCCCACAAGGAAGGTGTGCATGTGAGCATGGAAAGCAAAATGGTGCTTTTTCCCTTTTGAGCATATTTTGTGTTTAAACTTTTTTTTTTTTTTTTCTTTTTTGGCTCTGAAGGCCATGGCGGAGGCCAGGTACAGGGATAGGAAGGACAGGGCCAAAGCCAGCATTGAGAAGGCTGCTGCAGTGAGTCTGACCTCAGATATGTAGACATCCATCAATACAGACGCCTATCTCGCAATCACCTACCATTTTGTAGATGATAACAGCTCCCTAAATTCAGTTGTTTTAGGAGTGCAGCACTTTCCCCAGGCACATACTGCGGATAATATTACCCGAGTTACAGCCTCACTCATGGAGGAATGGGCCATATCACACAAAGTTACATGTCTTGTAACTGATGGGGCTGCTAACATGGGTGCTTGTGCAAGGGAGCTCCGGCCTCACCATACCATATGTATAGCACATACACTGAACCTGATGGTGAAGAAGGCCCTTGATCAGACCCCTGTGCTCTCTGACATCTGAGCCAAGTCGAGGAGGATTGTGGGATATTTCAGGAGCAGTACCACTGCAAAGGTAAGCTATGTGCCTTCGTTGGTTTCTTTGATGCTTATTTGTGTTACAAAATAGTAAATAATTAGAGCAGCAGTATCTTATTTGAAGGAGAGACTTGCAGTGGTACAAGAACAATTGGGCAGGCCAAAGCTCAAGCTGATTCAAGAAGTGGAAACTCGCTGGAACAGCACGTACCACATGCTGCAAAGACTGTTTGACCTAAGGGAGCCAGTGGGGGCATTCCTTGCCAGTCTGAGTACTGACCTCTCCCCCCTCACCTCTGAAGAGTACAACACTATTGCTGGGTGTCTGCAGGTTCTGGCTCCATTTAACCATGCCACTGTGGAGCTCTCTGAGGAGCAAAGAGTGTTTGGTTCAAAAGTTATACCTTTACTCTCCATGCTGGACCATTCTCTCGAGGAAGAAATGGCAAAGCCACCATCCACTGCAAAGTCATTGGCTGAACAAATGAGGCGGCATGTAAGAGAGAGGCTACAAATGCTGGAAACAAGGAGCGTCATGTCTTTAGTGACACTGCTGGACCCAAGATTCAAGAATCTTGGGTTTTTTAGCCCAACAAAAGCCAGTGAGGCAGTTAGAAGACAGACATCTGAATGTGCTGCTGTTATGCGAACCATCACCACCTCCTCCTCATAACCAACGCCACAACCATCAACTTCACAAGCTGTTGAGCCGTTACCCAAGGTATTTAAAAAAAAATTTTTTTAATAGCATTTGAGTTACATTTGAATGAACTGATAAACTCACTAACAGTCTGTTTATTTCTTAGGTAACCAACTGTGGCGTCCCCTGGATGACACCGTAATGCAGTCACGAAGACAGAACGTGACTGCTGATGCAAACAATGAAGTCCAGCGGTACATGATGGAGCCAAACATTGCAAGGCTAGAGGACCCCCTCAAATACCGGGAGAGACAAAAGTTTGTGTTCCCCAATTTACACAAGCTGGCGATGGCATTCCTGAGCACTGCTGCCTCATCTGTACCCTGTGAAAGACTCTTTTCCAAAGCAGGGGAAATATTATCCAAAAAAAGAAATCGCCTGAGCCCCAATACTGTGGAAAAACTTTTATTCCTGAACAAAAACCTATTGTCTCACCCTAAGCACATTTGCTGCCCATATCCCAAAGTCTCACCCTACATTCTCTGCCCTCACTCTGATCATTTCTACTTCACATAAATGCCAAGTCTTTTTTTTTTTTTTCAAATCATTGTTTCGTGCTCAGCAAAATAGACACAATATGGAAATATGAGTGCATTGAATATTTCTTGGCGTCACTGGCAGTTTCATTCACAGGCATTTTGCTAAATACGACACATTTCAAACTGATAATGTCATCTGTGATATTTTTGCCTGTTTTACACTTTTTGTCCAGTAGTGAGCAAATGAAGCCTTAAGAAGCGTCACCCATTAGCGAACCCCTTTGGGAGAAAGCTTCAGTGCTCCATGAGGCTTCATCTCGCCATCACTACTGCACAGCACTCCCTAGACTTGCAAGACGCTGGACAGTTCCTACCTGCTGCAAGTCATAAGGCTAGGCAGGCCTCAGGAAGAGGTGCACAAACAGACACAGCTGTGCCTCATAGTAATCAGAGCCGACTAGAACTCAAAAGAGTAAAATGGGCAGTTTCAAGGAGGCCAGTGAGGAGTGCTCATGAAAAGCTGTTGACTAACCGTGTGTCTGTTTTTTCTCCTTAAAGATTCCAATGCTGGAGAGACTGGGCATTTGGGGCAGAGACCCGCTGAGCCTCATCAAGACGACGACATGCTAAGCAAGCCCTGAAAAGCAGTTTCCAGTCCAAGCCGCAAAGCCACGCCGCCCGCCTCCCGGATAGAAGGCTTTGCCATCCCTTTTTGTTATTGTTTAAAAAAAAAAAAAACGCATTTTGAGTGCCATAATATTGGCGCTATTAATGCACTTTTTTTTTTTCTTAAATAAAATTCTTGCCCTGAGGGCCGGTTTTGACCCAGCCTCCCACCTAGTCTGGACCTGATTTTCCGCTGTCTCCCCGCAAAGAATAATTTTTTTTTTTCCCATTTTCACAATAAGGACCAAACCAAGGGAAAGAAAATGCATCAGAGAGCATATAACATAAGCATGAAATCAAAAATAATCTTATTTCCCTAAGACAGAATGATTGCAGTGCATACTATGGAAGTGACTCAGAGATTCTGAGGTGGGAAATGTTTGGTTAAGGCCCATTCTGCAGCCCATGCTGATATTACAGCAGTCTGCTGTGTCTTTATATTATTTCATTAGCATTACTTGTGACAGCCTTTGCCAGGCTGAAAATAATAAAACCAGAACATCAAATATTGACTCACTTGGTGGAAAAAATAGAAATGGGGGGGATGATGGTGGAGTTAGCTGAGTTCATTCATTTAAGTCTCAACTATGAAAGCTGAATTTTATTTACTTTTTTCATTGAGCGAAAAAATTTGCATCTTGCATTACATAGAAAGGTTAAGCCTCATCAAGTGCTTACTTTCTCTGCAGAGAACAGTTCTGGGTCAAGTTTATTAAGGTCTCCCATAGGTTCATTCTGTTGGTTTTGAAGATTAATATTTTTATAACTTAAGAATGCAGGGAGATGTGAGAACCACACGTCTGCAGCACTGATGGGACAACAGCAGAGGAGGAGAGAGAAGAAGACGTGTTGAGGGAGAAGAATGGAGTGGGAGAGAAGGAAGAAAAGAGGAAAAGTGGAGAGAGATGAATGAGGGGAGAGGGGAGAAAACAAAAAAACAACCTGAGATGAAAACAGGAGTGAGAATGAAAGTGTTTCCATGGCAACCCTTTAATATACCCAGGGCTGACAGAGAGCATTCTTTCCAAGAATTTTTTTCTTTATCTTCCTTACTGTAATTCCACCTGTATCTTAAATACTTTGTACCACCTCTTTTGGGTCTGAAGTGAGCTGGTTCCTGAGGCTATTTACACGGAGGCCCTCTGTGGCAGGAAAGCCCAGCCCATTTCGGCGAGCAAATGTAAGAGAAATGACTCAAAGTTGAACCATGCAAAGACTGCAATCAATGACACTGACATCACAAGTTAGGCATCCTCTGATCCAGTCTGGGAGAAAATTTTGGAGGGGACATCAGTCAGCAGAAGGAAACCTTTTTTTTGTCATTTCATTTATTTCATATGATCCAAACAACCAAAAACAGGAAAAAAAAACTGTGTCATATACACTGTGATCCTGATGACAAACACACACACACACACACACACACACACACACAAGTGATCACAATACCTCCTGGCAGAGGTATAGTAATACCGATGAATGAGGCGCAGCTTGCAGAGCTAGCTCCCGCAAACAACTCAAGATGTGTCATCATTCCCGTAAACACTGTCATGCATATCACACACTGTTCCACCCCTCTGATAGCTGGGCTATACAAGCTGCTCTCCTGCTCCCCCCTTTGTGGCATGACATGCCTGCCTGTGACTGTGCTGCAGCATCACACATCATACTTGCCTGCTACTGGTTAACATCCAACCACCTCCCCAGTATTCACCAGGGAGTTCTGAATATCCCGGGGGGAATTGTAGCCTGACTCGCTGCTCTTGTCCTCAAGCTTAGTTGCCTTTGAGCCAGTCAGTCAGAGCCTGGGTGCCACACTCTTGTTGAGTCTACTTGAAGAGTTGGAATGCAAAACCCACAAAGTCCACTCAACCGCTTTTGTTTTAAATTGAGTTTTTTTTTTACTCAGCATAATATGGTGAGTAAAAAAAACTCAATTTAAAACAAAAGAGGTTGAGTGGACTTTGTAGGTTTTGCATCTCAACTCTTCACTTGTTACTGCTGATTTACTCGTGAGTTGGCTGACAGAAACACATTTACAATAATACCAATATACTATGGCAAACATAATGGCTGGGGCAGGTTGGAAAATCTGAAGGAACTGATTGAGTGCAGGATGATAGTACGGAACTAAAGCGGCAGAATATATTTAATACCTGCCTTTCTGCCAAGGAAACAGCACTGTGAGACATTAAAAGCGATAATATCTCATAATACAATTTTATAAATTAAATTAGATTTAATCATTTACACATTTCTTGTCCTTAAAGGTAAGCACTAGATGTTTTTTCCATACTGCTAATAATAACCACATTGCAGATTATTTCATGAAGGCTGTTTTTCCCTCTGCTGTAACTCTTGTAAATGTCCCATAATCCAGTACTGAGCAAATACTGCTGAAATCTGCTGGTTACCCTTCACTGAAAATAGCTGAGCTACTGCAATGTCATTCATATTAGGACAGTGGCTGGCAAAAAATGAGTCATATAAAAATTTACATGCTTTAAAAAGCATACGTACATGAACATTAACAATATCATGTTCATCAGACATGGTGCACTTGCTAGCACTTCTTTTTGCGACACTATACAATGCCTTGATGAGAAACAGTAATGTGAGGCAATTAGCTGTCGGTTGTTGGCAACTGTAATGGAGCAGTGCTTCCCACTAAAAGCATTTACAAGGAGAAAATGAGGGAAGTGGAATTTACTCAAAAGGGATGGAAAAACATCTAAGGACTTGAACTAGCTGTTAATGTGCTTAATTACACCTCAGAATGACAAAAATTGTAGTTAATTTCAGCAGACCACCACAAAAGTTTGAATAAAGCTGAACAACCGCTAACCCGCTGAAAAATGCAATCAACTTGAAATATTCAAACTAATCGTCAACCCTGCCTGTGACTCTTATATAGTCCTAATTACTCATTACGGTTGTGATTGATTTGCATGAGAGGAAGTCTTTTCACACATCACTTTGCTGGAGACAGTATCCATGAAGTTTTCTTAATTATGTAGACTGTTACTCAAATATTTAAAAAAATCATCTGAAAAATTCTGCTGTGGGGTTTAAAATAAAATGCCGGATCAGACAGGAGAGAGGCGAGGTGGCAAAGAGAGACAAAGCTTTTTCTTCACATTGTTTGGTTGGGGTCTGTGAGTCAGAGAAGATTGAGTGAGCATTAGTGACCATAGTAGCAGGTAAACGTCATTAGATGACACTAGCGGGATCAGTGGCTACGACCTACCCTGTAATGGCGGTGATTACTTGATCTGTTTGGCGGCGATTAGATCTTTCCAGTCCATCATTCAATTAATTTAATTTCTCCATACTTGCGCAGTTTACTCTTCAAGCAAGAGAACCACAGTACGCAGTGGATTTGAACAATAAAGCTCACAAGAAAAAAAAACTCTCATGTAGAATGCACATTTTCAATATTCTTTCAAGAAAATTTTCAGATAAAAGAAAAAAAAATTAAAAATTGAAACACTGTCCTCACATATTCTCCCATATAACTAAAGACGAGATACGGTATCAAACTCCGTCACACCGACTCACCCCCATGAAGCTGAATTCAATGACAGCAACACATTGATGTAAAAGCGCTAATTGACTGTTTGCCCTGGAATGAATCAGTGCATCCATTCCTCTGGCCATGTTTTGGCGGAGAAGTTGGGTTTATGCTGGGGGGGAGTAGACTTCCCTTTTGATCCAATCTCGGAGAGGACACTGCAAACTGATCCCGCTTTGGAGATGAAAATTTAGAAACCTTGAAGACATTAAAATGTAACTCCTGTCCTTTTGTCTCTCAGTTTAACAGCAGCAAGAGGGAGCGTAACATGTCTGCACGTCTCAAAGTTTATGTCAAAGAACAAAGTAATCAAGAAAGCAAGCAAAATGAGGTACCTAAGGAGGCTGGAAGGAGAGGGGATGAGGAAGTTAAGGCAGAGCAGCGTGTGCTGCCTTACAGGCAGATTCAATAGCAGGCCACTCACTCTGATGCTCATCAGCCAAGTTCAGTGATCTGTGATTTCAGAGGATGCTCCAGTCTTTCCCTGGGCCCCCACCGCTCACTAAAGAAAGCAGAAAACACGCAGCATGCACACATACACACGCACACACACACACTGCCAAAGCCTCCAAACCTCTGCCCTGCTCGGAAGCCCCATGGCTGCTATGAAAAACCAGTGAAACGTATTTCACGTGCTGCAGAGCGAACAGGAGCCTTGTCTGCACGCTCACTTAAATTCCTGTTGCCGCAGGAGAGGATCCCAGAAATGTAAACCTAAGAGATAGCCCAGCAAAGTGGGCGTTACCCCTCTGCCCCCGGATTGTTTGGAATGAATGTAAGTTGACAAGGCATTTTCAAGTTATCCTGCAGAATAAAAATTCGAGATGGCGGCTGTAACGGCCATACTGGAGATCCGAGTGCCGTCAAATTCAATAGGCTTCTGTAAATACACAAGACCAAACAACAGAGCAAAAATGGCGTAGATTTGACGAAGCCATTTTCAAGTTATCGTGCGGAATACAAAATTCAAGATGGCGGCTGTGGCGGCCATACTGAACATCCAAGTGCCGTCAGAATTGATAGGCTTCTGTAGGTACACAAGACCAAGCAACACAGCAAAAATGCCGTTGATTGACGAAGGCGTTTTCAAGTTATTGTGCGAAATACAAAGGTTTACGTGACAGCCGGACAGACGGACAGCCATCGCGCTGACAACAATACCCCTCTGCTCCTTAGTTGGGGCTGGGGGTAAAAAACCTTCAGGTGTCACTAATACTAGGATGACCACAACACTTATAACAGCGGCCGTGACACCACATTTGAGCAAATAATTGCTTCTGTACCTTTGGCAAATTCACTGTGCATGTGTGATGAGCCGTCGGAACTGACGTGCTTAGCGCTGTAGATGAGCGGTTTGTTTATGAGGCAGAATCTAAACACAACTTTTGCCATTTGTCCAAACGTATCGTCCTCATGGAGAGAAGGAAATGCATAGCAGCACCCGGAGCTGATGCCTTTTGCACCAACATTAAGCTCCAAAGTCAATCAGACACAGATGCAAGAATAATCTCAATGACAAAAACTTTTCATTCTGCCCTCAAAAGACAAAGAATAACTGAAGGATTTTCAGCCCTTGGATCAATATTTGTGTATAAGGAAGGCCAAAGGTTCTCATTACGCACCTCTACGACTATAAAAACATCTTCAGCACTTTGGCTTGAGCACAAATACCAGCCTCACTCAGACGTCAGTGCAACATCCACTGGCCTATTCTTCTGGCAAGTCAACCATGTTACAGCCTCAAGGTGATCGAAAAATCTAAACAATAAACTGTCTGCTATTATTGACCCTTGAGCCCCCATCGATTTTTCGTGAAGTTTCTCTCCCTGTAGGAATACAGGAGTGTTTCAGTTGTCCTGGCTGAACTCCAAAAAGATCAGCCGAGTTTTGTAGTGGACAAGTCTTGTGATGAGACTAAAACTCTTATTTATTCTCTCTCTCTCTCTCGCTCTCAGTCTTTTATTGTCTTGTCTTAAGTTATTGTTTGCTGGGTAAGAGCGATTTTCTTACCTAATCAGTATGTCTTCAAATAAGTCAAACTGTCTCAGCTCATCCAGTGCACTTTGCTCAAAATGTGAAAAAATTCAAATCTATAAATTGCTATTAATACTAAGAATAAAACTAAAATACTTGCACTATGAATAAACTATTTGATGTTTTCAGTTGCTAAAAGAAGGAAAAACAACATAGAAGCAAGAAAGTGGGGAGGACTATAGACAGAAACTGCAAGCACTGCTCTTCAAACGTAAGGAGTAACATCATGCCCAAAATCGCATACTTGTTTGCTCCATTCTGCCTATTGCTACAGTGTATAATGAATGCTATATACCACTCTTTGTAACAGTATACAAAGTAGTAGCCAGTATGTGAAAATAATCATGTTATGCACCATACAGTCACATAACCTCTACGATATTAAGATCACCTAGGTCTCAACTGAGGAGTTATCATGGTCCTTATTGCATTGAGGGATACAGTATTACATGAGGACAGCTGCGGCTGCATCCCATCAGTGTTGTATATCTTCCATGTATCTTTAGTATACTGGGAAATTTCAAGTCGGTCACTCGCATGCTGCATACTACTACTTTTGGCCGCAATCAGCAATCGACAAGGCCTAAGTTTGTATACACCCTGACACAAGTCATTTTGATCATGATCAGCAATTGATTAGAAAGTAGCAGGCGATTCAAAACTAGATCAATGCTTCAAAACACCCTTCCAGCCCCCAAATCAGCCCTTTCTACATTGCAATGGTCCAGGGCATACACACACAAACATACACTCCGCACACGCGCACACACACACACACACACACACACACACACACACAATTTTGTGTCTGGCCATGGCACATGCCTGTGTCAGGAGGCTGGACCCTTTGGATCCTCGGATGATGGTGAGCTGGTTGGCGCAGCTGGTTGAGAGCCAGTCCTCAAGCGCCAGCAGTGCGAACAGGCAGCATTCCTTCCTCCATCCGCCGACACGACGCAGGGTCCCAGAGCTCCACTGTAGTGAAAGCCAAGGAAAGCAAAGCAGTAGTTCTACAGCACAGCGAGGAGGCATCACAGTGGGGGAAGAGTAATACTATTCTTAGACAGCATTCATTTTCTCCTTCCATTTCAGACTTTCTTCAATGCTTATTTCAGTATCCTAAAACACTGGAAATGCAATTAAGAACGGCACCGCTGCCTGGACTTGAAAATTTTGACATCTCTTTTTTGACTGCCTTGACTGAAACTTCAAACTCCCCCATAATAATGAGCACTTGTGAATGAACTCTCACAAAACAAGTTGACATAGCTAGAAAAAAAAAGCACATCCTGCGCCTGAGTGATGTAAAAACCATTAATCCTGGGCATCCAAACACAAAAACATTTCCTTGGCTTTTCAAAGTTTCATTTTCCTGAGGTTATTAACCTAATAACTGTTTTGATTCTTTAAAAATAATTTAGGGGAGTTTGATCACACAGCGTCAGAAAGTGAAGGCTCTACCTTTTGACGTGTTGTTAATTGCAGGACACACACTGTGGGGGCTAGATGAAGCTTTGAGACGCACGGCACAGACTCCATCCTGAGCAGCATGCTAATGAGGCCACATCAGAGAAAGGGGCTCCCAGCCCTCTAATTAACATTTGGTGTTGTTTACTTGAGCTGCTGACAGCATCACAACAAACTGCCTTGTGTGATTTGTGTGTGATTTATACGTGTGCATTTATATTTCTGTTGCATCTCTTCACCCCACCCCCCTGAAATCCTGCACTTAAAAACATGATTCTAAATTCTAAAATCTTGTGTCAATGTAATGTAGTAAGTGAAATAAAATTTCTGGTCTCAAAAGCAATGACAGGAACTCATGCCATGCAAGAAACTATTATACAATGTCAGTATGCTGTTATCTGTTCATAAGAAGTTTTACTCAGAAATAGTATTTCACTTGTATCTGAAGTGATATATCCAAAATAGTAAAAAGAAACTGGCGAGCCTAGTTGGGCTTAACGGCCTGCTCTCGCCACTCATGTTATGTTACTTTCATTACATTTGTGCCTTGTTATTATCATTATTGCATATACCACTGTTTAAACTAATTTCGATTTTTCGGTCCCAAACATAACCTCTCATTTAGTGTTTTTGTCAACCGGCATATGACAAACTGAAATGGATCAAGCATTAGTTAATCTGATCAAAAATCTCTTAAAGAAAATCTCATCTCCTTCGTGCTTATCGTGGTCTTGATCTCTTTTTTTTTTTTTAAATTTCATTTTTTTTTTTCAATTACATGAAAAACAAGTGGTGCCAGGCACAACAAACCCTGCCCCTCGCACATACTTTCACCTACTTGTACGAAATTCAATAGGGATCTATTCTGGGTCAGTGGCAATCCGTATACCGAATTTTGGGTGAATCTGGCCATTAGTTTTGCCTCTAGAGTGTTAACAAACAAACACACAAACAAACAGAAACAAACAAACACACAAACACAGAAACAAACTGAACCGAAAACAATACCCCTTCCCTCACCCTTGGGGTGGGGCGGGGTAATAAAATATCTTGCACTGTACAAAATTTGACCTGCTCCAGCAATAACATTCGTGCAGAAAAGGAATTACTTCACTGGAACACAGAGAGATAAGCCGTAATCTAGGAAATGTTACGGAACTGTCTCATTACTCGGAGTAACTGAATTGCAGACTCCTGACCCCAGCATTTCAGACCCAAACTAATGATTTCACGCCTTAACAAAGGTGAGCTATGAATTAAACTGCCATTCTATCCTATTTTCAGCTCTGCAAGGAACATATGAGATCACAAAAATGTGATCTGATCTCATTCCAACATGATATTTATGATACTCCACAGACACAGAGCATCTGATGTCAGATTAACATGTCAATTCTCTCCTGATTGGCAAAACCCATGTGTCTCAGTTCAGCCTATTTGAATTATCAGTATGTAATACATTTGTATGAACTGATTTTGTTGATCACTTTTCCTTTTCATCTGGGCAAATTACAGATTAAGAAATATAATTCAGCCCAAGAAATAGCGGCAAAGATCACAGCTAAAAAAGCAAACAGGAGAATGTATCACTGAAAAGTGCAATAATACGGTTAGCATATTTTAAGAAACAAGACCTGTTATGAAGATGACTTTCTAAAATTAGCTAGATACTGCAAAAACAGAACTGAGACGGAATGGAATGAGATTCAAAAAGCTAACAATGGCCCCTTGTGATAGTCTGTGCTCAACATTTCTTTACCACAAACTAATTTCTAGTTGACAGACCTCAGACTCAGAACTCAAGAACAGACGGTAAATCAGGTTCACAGCCTTTATTGAAAGAAAGTTTGTAGTCAGACAATAAAAAAACCCTTAGGTACTCCGTCTTATGTAACTTAGGGGGTTTGGACATTGCTAATGCTTCTCTTGAGATGCTGGCTCAATCTGGCTGTCTGTTTGGATGAGGCCAGACTGCGGACTCAAAGAGGAGAATGCAGGGTGTTATTACAAAACCCACCTATGTAATCGCAAAGACACCCTTGGAGCATTCAAGCACGAGGATTGGCCATCCGTTCAGCACGAGGATTGATCACGCCTAGCGCTTCAACAGCTGGCCAGTCCTAGCGCTTGAACGCTCCGGAGGGGCATGTCTTTTCAATAACGTAGGTGGGTTCCATAATAACGCAAATGGAGGGGTGTTGGATGGGTGTGCTGTAACATGACCCCCCCGCCCCTTCTTTCTCTGATTTTTCCAACTGGGACTGAACAAAAGGACCCCACCCTGTCTTCATCTCTGATTATGGTTTACTTTCTAAAAGTGTCTTCCTGCGTTCATCAAACCACTGCGCATAGTCTGGAGATGTAAAATAAACAAAAAATTTTGCATTCTTACCAACATTTTCATCCAGTCAACACAATATGCTGTTGAAAGAAATGGCCTGTATTCAGGTGGGCAATAGGTAATTAACAGTATGTTTAGTCGATGGAACATGCAGTATGTCAATGGCACAGCAATTCGGGAGCCATTTTGGACAGTGGCATCTGAAAATGACCGCATTGTAGAACCCACTCCTTTAAATTTTGTAGATTTGCCCTAATACAATTTTAACTCAGAGAAAATACCAATTCATTTATTCCCTTGCTTTGAATCTGTCAGAAAAGGAGCGATTTCTTCAGTAAAAAATAAAACAGAATAGCCTACACATTGAATACATCCTTTCCGATCTTTAAAATAAATATCTCTCGGGGTGCCCCGGTGGCTCATCGGTCTAAGTGCGCATACCATAAAGACTGTGTCCTTCCCGCAGCGACCTGGGTTCGATTCCGGCACAGGTCATTTGCTGCATGTCTTCCCCCATTCTTCTCCCCAACCTTCCTGTCTCTCTACACTGTATAACTGTCAAATAAAGGAAAAATTCCCAAAAAAATAATCTTATAAATAAAAATAAATATCTCTCAAATTAATAGGGGATTACTTTTTTTTCACTTTTTGGGCTCAAAGTACCATTTATAATTTCAAACAGATTAGCCTATTGCTCAATCATTTTCACCACAGACAGGAGAAAAAAGAAATGATTTTCAAGGTTTGCTGTTATTTCATTTGCGGCTCATTTTTTAAGTTATGATTAAGACAGGATTTATTGAACACTTGAATCATTAAAGAATGAGTCAAGCTCAACAGCTGAAGGAAAACACACCAGTCTGACACTCTGAGCTCACACTGTTATCCACAAAAATCACTGAAATAATTAGCGTTCATTCACCAGCCTGGGATCATTAATGAGCTTTTCGAATGGGCTTTAAAAATGAAGCACTTTTAAGTCTGGGCCTGAATACAAATAGCAAACTGCATTTGCCTTGGCTAACATCACATAAAATAGTGAGTCCAAAACAATCCGCAACACAGTGGCTCACACCCAACATAATTTCCCAATCTGTCCCAGCTGCAACAAACCGCTCTCCTCAATGCAAGAGCATGCCAGCATGTATACTTACGCATACATGCTTATTCTAATGAAGGCCTGAATGCAAAAAAATGGAAACCAACAGGACTCATTAACAATCTGTACCCCTGAAAGATTGAAAGGTCAACGGTTAGCTCAAAACAGCTAATATAATTGCTGGATATCATCAGTGTAAAGCAGTAGGCATTTGTGCCTCATATTCATTCATAGGCTTCATTTACTCAGATATTGCCTTTGCTTTACAACAAATCACAAGCTCTTAGTAGACACTTATTCTGGGTGATAAGTTAATTTTAGACTGCAGGCATTTATACTGGATCTTATATATCAGGGATCTCCAACCCCTTTACAGGTCATCAACCATCCTGTCGGTTTTTTTCTCCAACCCTAATTCAGCTCATTTACAGCTCTTCAAGATCTCTAAGTGGCAAATGAGGAGTGCTTTGATTTGGTTGGAGTGAAAATTTGTAACTCACCAGGAATAGGGTTGGACACCACTGTCATATACTGTGGCAATTCAGACAAAGCACCATGTTCCCCAACCATGTCCCCCAGATCCCTAAATTAATTAATAATTTAGGCATTACCTTTACTAGCTAGCTATATTCACTGAACAGATCCCGAGTTTGCAAGTGGCACTTCAGCCTTGTTGCATCACACTTTATTAATATGCAAAAAAAAAAAAAAAAAAATCACCACATCGCAGGGTCCTGTACAATCCAGTCAGATTGTATGTTGCTTGTTATACAAAAGTTGTAAAAAATCAGTGCAGTATCCCTTTAAGGTGTTCTACAATTTCCAAGTCAGCAATTTGCGCATCTATTAGATATATGTCATGTGTGACTGGTTTACGTTGTGTGTGTCTCCCCACCCCCACTGTATCTTGTTACTTGGTTATCCTCTGATAGCCAGGTGATGTGCAGAGGGTATTTAAGCCCTCTGCTCATTGTTGCAAGTTGCTGGATTGCAATTTGCTATTTGTGCTTAGAACCAGTCAGTATTGCAAGTGAGAACTTTTTGTTTTTGTTAAATGCAACTTGTACTTTAATGACAGCAGTTCCTGAAAACCATTCTTTTAACTTAGTTCATTAGAACAAGTTTCCAATCGTAATCATGGTCCAGGATTGGGACCGCATTCTTGTTAACACTTCCTAACGTGTTCTCCTGTGCGATTTGTTAGGAACAAGCTCCTCTCAAGCTACTATATCCTCCTGTGGGACAATTCAGTGCTGACAGAGTCTGCACACCAACTGGCTGTGATCCCAGAATCCCACTGGCCAGCGACTGACTGCTCATCTTTTCTATAATATCTTTATGAAATGTGTTACCATAATCCAGGGTTCCATCCCCGCCTCCTCCTCAGGGGTTCTGCTCCCTTCAGTGCCGTATAAGCTGACAATAAACTACCTGTTGGATTGTACACTGCCTCCACACTTGATTCCTGGTGTGGACCGGAACAACAATAATTACCTGTATCTGGCTGGTGTGCCCCAAGCAGAGGGTAGAGAAAGGCTGGATAGTCCCTCATCAGCAAAAGGATTAACAGTAGTAAAATAACACCTGAGATAAAGACACCCCCCCCCCCCCCCCAAAAAAACTGCACAAATTTTCTTAAACTGTGCTGCGCATGTATTATTATGTTAAACCTCAAAATTAACCTTGTTCTGCACTGACCACAGTATTCCCACCACATTCTAATTCTGTAAAAACAACCTGGGGAACAAACCATATCATCATGAACCGTCAAATACCATTTTATTCCTCTTTGGCAGCCTCCATTGGCCCCATGTAGTCACAGGCTGTTTGCTAGAGACACAAGATGATCTGCTTGGTTGGAGGCAAGTGAGGCACGTTTCTTTTTTCTCAATGTGCCTGCTGAGGGGAAAAAAAAACTGTCTCCAAATCCACTCAAAAAAAGTGCCAGAAATGCTTAGGTAATGTGCTACCTCAGGTAGTGTGTTTGCTATGCAATGACAGACCCCCCTCCCCCCAGCCTGAGGTTTTCAAACACAGGTGATTCCAGACAGCGGGGAGTGCCACTTCTCTTTGCATGGATGCGCATCTCCAACTGTTAAACCTTAATCAGCAATGAAATAATCTATTTTTATTTTGAAATTGCATGCCCAATCGGATTTTCACCAGCAAATAAAACCAGACACCATTCAGAGGAAGATGCATTTTGTGAACACCCACAAAATGCTAAACTTTTGGCTTGTACACAAGATGTAATTTTAAATTATAATAACCATTTTCAGCATTTTTTTTTTTTTTTTTTTTTTTTTTTTTTTTTGGAGGCATGTTAAATTTTGAGGGATTCCTAAAAAGCTCTCTCACAACAGTGCAGTTTCACTATTAGATGATGATGCTTTCATTGGCACACTATTACACTATTATGTGTACAATAAATATTCTTCCCTCTACCCCCAGAGAGTCAAACATTAATTCCTTAAATCAAGCCTGCTGCAAATATGGGAGACTGCTCTTCTGACAGCATTCCGTTTGTTACAGTTAATTCGCTCAGAGCGTGGGTTCAATAACTTAAAGTATTTTATACATATAAGCACTGCAAGGCACGGCCAAAGCGCTAAATATTGATGGCCCTTGCCTTGAACTTCCAAGTCCAATGATGCAGGACTCACATTTCACCTGGAGATTGTTTGTGGTTTGTCAGGGATCAGCACGATAACGCTGGCTATATTCCGCTGCTGCAGCTAGAGCTGTCCGATGGCAGTCGTACCATTTTCACGATCTGACCATTACACAATTAATGAAGTGGGCAGGCTCAGCATTGATTAGATTACGTTTTTCCATCTGTATCCAGTCATTCTGTATTCAGTTTGAGATCGTTTAAATGTCCACTCTCAATTCCGAGGCAACACTAAGGCTTTAAACTGTGACTGATGTTCACAAAGAAAAAAAAAAGGCAGAGGACAATGATTTCAGAGGATAATGCTGAATTCAAATATTAAATGAAACAACCAGATTATGATCATTAATAAGGAATTGGTAATTATAATGTTGCATGCAGATTTTCACAGTGTATTACAGAATATTATTCATTAAAGAGATGATTCAGGCTGATAAAGTGTTCATTCGCACATAAGCTTAATGTAGGAACCAGTTGTTCCCTGGATTGACAACTCTGAATTGTGTAGGATAACTACATAACCTAGTGCGTGTGTATACATGCATTTCCATGTGAATGTGTGGGTGTTTACATGTGTGTGCATCTGCCAGAGTATTTGTGTCAGTGAAGGGGTCCATATGCAGGAGTGCATGTGCTTGTGTGCTTTGTGTGTTCATGAGCGTTTGTGTGTATGTGCTTAAAATGCTCATAATTTCATTGGGCACTGCCATGAAATCTGCTCTTGATGAAAAGGCTTGCAGTTGCACAGAGCCTGTTACCCATAATGCTCAGGGAAAATGATTACCTTTGGGGGCTGATTTTAGGAGAGGCAGATTTTGTTTCAGTGATTGTGTTACAAGCCTCTGAACTTCCTGTCATATGGCAGCTCAGTCCAACAGAAACTGCCTACATGAGACAGAGCACCCCAAGATGCTTCTAAATGAAAACAATGTTTTCACACAGCCTGAAGGTTCAATTTTTGAATCTCAACTTGTGCTTTTCCCTATGGGCTTCTTCTCCCCATAATCTTATGGGGTTCTGCTGGGTTCTCCATTTTAGTCCCACAGTTTAAAGACAAATATATTGGGCTCAGTGCAGATTTAAAATCTGATCCTCCTTGGTATGAGTGCTGGAGTGAATGGTACGAGTGCCCTGCAATGGATTGGCGAACTGATCGGGCTGAGCTCCATCATTTCACCTATTGCATGGTGGGATAAGCTCTATCCCCCTCGCTCCATGATCTGGACCAGAAGTAAGGAAATAAGCGGGTTAGACAAAAGACAGACAGATGAACCCCTAAGGCAGGGGTGTCCAATCTTATCCGTCAAGGGCCGGTGTGGGTGCAGGTTTTTGTCCTAGCCAGCAGTGCTACTGCACCTGATTCCACTAATTAACTAATCAGGGGTTTCAATCAGGACCTTGGTGGGTAGAATCAGGTGTGTTAGTGTTGGGGTCTAACAAAAACCAGCACCCACACCGGCCCTTTCTGGATAAGATTGGACACTCCTGCCCTAAGGTACAGAAACATGCCCGACCCCCTTCTCAGCATTGCCTAAAGGTAGGCCACAGCTGCTTCATGAAATTACATCATAGCTGCCATGCCTGTACCTGCACCGATACACAGATTGTGCGAGAAGAGAATTACCAACCAAAACCAGATGCCCCCAGCTAAGAAATACCACGCTCCTTTGGGAGGCCAAAGGCTAAAAAACAGGTGTACAGGCCGATGGGTAGTATAAAGATAAACAGGTCTACAGCTAAAAACAGATGCACAGGCCTGTGGCTAAAAGTGTACAGGCCTATGGATAAAATACAGGTGTATAGGCCTATTCTACCCTACAATGGTAGACTGCAGTATCTGCAATAGGTTAACATATACAGATACTGCAGTCTTCCATTGTAGGGCAGTATGGGTAACAGGCAGGTGTACAGGCCTACGGCTAATGGACAGGTTAACAGGCCTGTGGGCAACAGAAAGGTTTACAGGTCTATAGCTAAAATACAGGTTTATATGTCTATGGCTAAAAGACAGGTATACAGACCTATCTCTAAAAGACAGGCAGATGGTTGAAAGCCTAATGGCTGAGGTGACTAATGGTGTTTGGCTGGACCCTGGATAGTTGGCTGTTGAAGCCCCAGGGCGGCCATCAATGCCATTGTCGAACCCCCGAGTGAGGCATTTAAGCTTACATTCTCAGAGGGGAATTTGGTCCTGTACAGACTGATTCATTGAATGACACATTCATCAGAATGGACAATCAGTTAAGTCCTGGAGTGCTGCCAGTTGTCGAGAAAGAAAAAAGGGGGGTGTTGAGCTCTTTTCCTTCGCCAGCGCTCAGTGTCTGTTCTACATTGCTGTTTTTCAGCATTGGCACACGCGGGGGTGGCAAGAGGGGAGCATGTTGTCTGGCAGACTGACAACTGCAGACAGACAAATGCTCAGTAGCCGTGGCAGTGAAGTGTCTTTTAGTGTTGCCCCAGTGCAAAGCGAGCATCAATCACCCGTAATTTATCACTCCATCTCCCAGTGCTTCCCGGTTTGCATCGAACACGTCAACACAAAGATCAGCAAAAACAACAGCAGCCAGATCATACTTCCGGCCCATCTGACCAATATTAACGTCACCTCAACAGCCAAATCTTCTATTTCTTATTCAAGTTTCAGAAAGCAAACACCTTTCTGTGCATTACCCTTCATCCCTCTCCATTTCAACCTTTCTTACCATTTCTCTGATTCTCTCCTTGTCCTGTTCCCCACTCTTTCTCTTGCCCTCGCTCAAATTCAAGCCCTTACAGTAAATAAATAGTTCATATTTTGTCATTTTGTCATGCTGTGTATGGGCGTGTGATGCGTTCAGGAGCCCAGAAGGTTTGACAGCAGACCCATGTTTAAATTCACAGGTTTTGGCAGTTTTGGCCTCTTACCACGAGCTACTTAGTCCTTATTCCCAGGTGCTGGCAGCCACGCGATGAGCCAAAATGGCGCCTCAAGGGTTTATTTACCTCACTTCACTGGCATTTAAGCAGATGTTCTGATTCAGTGTCTTACAATCTGCACACAAACTACTAAATGAGTGGAGGTGTACAGTCCCAGGAGAGACCCCAATGGCGAGAAACTGCTGACTCTAAAGATAGCTTTTCAAACACCATATTGAGATTTCTGTGTTGGTGTATTTGTTCAGTAAATTAATTAATTTTTTTTTTTTCTGCGTATGAGTTCCCGTGAATTTAAAACTCATTTCCAGTCCTTATCATGAAGCTATTCTGCAGGTGAGACATCATTGTCCAGTAATGTCATAACTGAAACTGAGGTAAAGACAGTGGCCCACATAACATAACCTAGAGTAAAAAATGCTGCTTCCAGGCTCACAGAATGCAGAAAACACAAAATGTTCTCACAATGTTTCTAAATAGTTCATTCAATGTCATAATAACATTGAAGTGACATTGTGAGGATGTTTTTTGTTTGCTGGGAAGGCAAACACAATTATATTTAATTACCGAGTCCCACTTTTTAATCAACCCACGCTGTGCAGAGAGTGAAAGGCGACATTTCATTGGAACGGATCAGTCATTATTCAATCAGCGTGTATTTCAGTGATTCTCATAAGGAACTGAAGTCCTTGTGCATGGAAGTTTTGAAGTTTCACGTGCGTTCACCTCTAGTAACATGGAAACCGATTATGACTCCGGTCTTCTCGCGCTTTTCTTTTCTCAGGGGTTGGAAGCTATGAAATTGCCTAAAGACATCTTTTATTTCATTAAAAAAATGTAAAAGATAATGAAGCCCAAGTTAAATCACCTGATGTGTGGGAAAGGTAGCGTGGAAGTTTCAGAGCAGTTTATCTTTCATAAATCACTGGCTTGTTTTTTAGGTAAATTATTTTCTGTTCTGAATTTAGCCAATTATTTAGTTGCCGATAGATTGTAAGCCGTGACTTTGATTGCCAATGGATTATTATTATAATTGGAAAACATGTTAATAAAGGAAAATGACTGAGACCAAACCAGGACTAATTATTGTTGTAAAGGGATGTTCTGGGTACCACCAATTTTCAGTTCTGGCTATTCCACTGAAAGTTTATGCATACCTGCATTCGTGAAATTCTCATGAAACACCACAGATTTGTGTTAACAAGCTTGACTGTTCAAAAAGCGGTAGCCTGTATTGTGTTCAACAGAAATATGAAAAAAAAGTAAATACAGGGGATGGAATTCAGAGAAATTTAGATTTTTTAAATTAATGATGTGGATATAATCTATTGCTATTTGTGTTATCAACATGTGACACAAGACTGAGAAGCTCTGTTTAGTCTGTTGTCATCAAGTCTCAGTTTGATGTGCTTGAGGTCAGGCAGCGATAGTTTCCGAGTGGGTCTGGGAGAAAGGTTGAACTTCTAAAGCTGTGAAAAATACGCAAAACATGCCAAATTACTTCTTTACCAGAATGTATTAGAGTGAAATATCATGCTTAATATTCAGTTTGCCCAACACTGCATCAAAATTTCATTGTGGTTAAAACATGTACATTTGACCTTTAAATCCAAATGGCAACTTTTTTTTTTCATGGGTAGTGTACACTCACTTTCAGACCTGAGGAAAAAGACAACCCAGGAGGAGAGGAAAACACAGATTTGATTAAAGAACAAAAAGAAAAAAAGGCGCACTGATGTACTCTTTACATACCACTTCAACCTAACGGAGATGCACTGAGGTTGAAACATGATCAGATGTGTATACGCATCTGGCCTCTAAATTTTGATTAAAATGCTATCTATTTTTGGGCATGACTTGCCCATCGCCGTTATACTACCCTCAATTCACATCACCATATAGTAATTTCTGCAGTAACTCCATGACACTACAACTATGACAACCTTGGTGATCATGGTCAAAAGATTTTATGTCTAAGCACGTTTTTTGGTGTGTTTCCAGTGGATGGCTGCGATAGTCACATCCCCACCCTGTTAAAAGTGATGAATTTAAGGGGTAAATCAAGTCTGACTCAGACAGTAACTGCTTTGTTATCCTACTATACATAGACAGGGCTGTGATGTTATTCCACACATCAAAATGTTTTATCCCTATCCATAACCAAATAATGTTGTCAGGCAATCGAGGCTGTCAGGTGTTGAGGACTGGGGCTGATTTTTCATGCCTCGACTGTGAGACGCATATCAGGCCAGCTTGGGATCTGAGCTTGTCACTCTGAGATCGAAACATTACATGATTGAACAAAGCAGGCATTGTGTCCTGGGGGGTAAGTTAACTCAGCCATTATCCTGGAAAGCTCTGTCTTAGAGCTGGCTGGATGTGAGTCCAACTATCTAAGTACAATAGCAGCCATCCATTCATTATTATTATTATGATTATTATTATTTACGAACTTATTCCTGATCAGAGTTATAGTGCGTCTAGGGCATATCCCAGCATGCAATGGGTAAGAGGCATGAATAGCCCCTGGACAACCAGCCAATCCATCACATTTTTCACACACAATTCATTCAAACACTTGCCCGGATGGATAATTTTTAGTCTCCAGTTAGCCCGGCACGCATGTCTTTGGACTGTGGGAAGCAATCGGTGTAAACCCACACCTCAAAGCAAACCATCCGTTGGTCCCCATCAGAGACCGAGCAATCAATATATCGGAGAGGTAAAGAAGAACTGAGTCTATCCATCATCATTTAACCCACTTATTTCTATTCAGGTTCATGGGGGAGTCTGCAGCGGATCCCAGCGTGCAATGGGCCAGAGGCGTGGCCTCACCTTGGACCTTTCACCAATTCATGGCAAGAACCACACACCTCTCTGTCACAAACTCATTTGCATTTAAATGGGCAATTTACAGTCTTCTGTTGGCCTGACATGCATGTCTTTGGACTACAAGAGGAAACTGGAGTATTCAGAGAAGTCTCCCCACATAAACACCCAAAGCTGGACTCGAACTCGCAACCTGCTTTCTGTGCGGACACAAGGCTACACCCTTAATCAATGTGCCAACAAATTAATATTATTAGTCTTACTATTTATTTTTCTTTTTTGATCAAAGCTTCCCCTTGCAACAGGATCAAATAAAACATGGGGCAGAACATCAGTGCGGATACAGCTGTGGTGTTACACAAAACATAATTAAATAAACAGCAGCTTCCTGCTGTTTCTCAGATCACTGGGGCTTTTAACAGCACGTGCTTTTTTCAGCCATCAAAGCCGCGCCTTCCTTTGAAGCCCCATTAGCCAATGGCGAGAGCGTGAAGATTGCACAAATCCTCTACATTCATTCACTAAAAGATAGTTCCTGTCACTTCATTAGCATGGCCCACAGCTAAGCTACACTATCACAGCAGGGCGCGACAACAGACAGATGGTGAGACAGTGATGCAAGAGCGCTCCACTTTGGACCAATCAGAGAAAAACTTCCCTAAATGGTTCTTCGGTCCAATCAAAGAAAAGCTTCACTGAATGGTTCTTTGGTCCAATCAGAAAAAAAAAAAAAAAAACACAGTAGTGTTCTGAAGACCCCATTACATGCTGTGAAACCATATCTACGTGCCTTATTATTTGAATGCTGCGGTGAAATTGCACTCAACCTCCCATCACCAGACATTTGATTATAGGGCACGCAATTTTTGGCAGGTGAGGAGCAGGTGAGGGGAGGCTGTAACGTTTTTTTAGGGCTGAGGGGCTTGAGCTCTGAGGACACAGTAAAGGAGTCGAGGTGGATTGGGGTTATGAGCAGAGATGCTCTGATCAGTGTTGAGTTTGACACGCTGAGGCAGCCTTGGATTACGAGGTAAAAAACACTCTAGTGGAAGTAGCCTCTGAGATCTGACTGGAAAGACATTTCAGACAGAGGCAAAAAGATTTTTACTTCCCCTCTCACAAGCATAGAAAATATATAAATAAATGGAAATATGGCTGTTGTTTGATGTAGGGTTTGTGCATATTTCAGGGAATACATTTATTTTTCGTAAATGTTTATGCCATTTCTATCCTTTTGTTATTTTTTTCCCCAGATGTCATGAATCACTTGAAGATTTTCAACTGTAATGCATTGTGGAATAGCCTATTATTCTCCAAGAAGATGGATTCCAGTTGTTTGACTAGTCCAGCACTGTTGATGTTCTCAGAAGACATGTTACACTCTAAACATAAGCAGGTGAAAGCTGGCACAAGGCTGCTGGATTTATGAGCCAGGAGAGGGTACTATATTGAAATTCAGAGAGCAGCCCAAAAAAGATGAAAGAACAAACTTCTTGCATTTGATTATGCACAGCTGTGGATGATTCAGTTGAATAGTAAGTGAGATTTTATGAGTAATAGTGTAATCTTGTCAATGAGTATGAAGTGTAATTCATACAAATTTTTAAAATGGATGATTAAGAGATTTTAAATCAAAAACTAATAATGATGATGATGGTTATTATTAATAATTATTATTGTTTATTTCATTAATATATATATATATATTTTTTATTAATCTAATACTTGCATCATTGTAACTGCAGTTTGTAGTAAGACAGCAAGGCAGACCATGGTAAAGTCAGTGTCTGGCTCACTGATGAAGGACACTGTAATGGTGCGTTTTGGAACCACACGCGAGTACCAAAATTCCAAAAATCATAAGCCTTTATTGCAAAATGGGTCAAAACCAGAAAACACAGGGAATTGCCAAGCCAAAGTCAAAATCCAAAAAGGAAGTTGAAAAACAGGCAGGGGTCGAAACCAGAAAAGCAGATGTGCAACGGTACATAAAACAGTAATCCAAAAATCGTGGTCAAAATCCAGAAGGGTTGGTCATACACAGGGTGTCAATAACAAGAATCGTGGTCGTGCAGAAAAAGGGTCAGAATCCAGAAAGTAGCAAACAAGAACAAGAAGGGGCAAGGCAATACAAAGTCGTACAAAAAATGTCGTAGTTAGACGACAATCAAAAGGCATACGAGGCTCTCTGCGCTAGTGAAAATTGATCAACGTTCTGACAGGGTAAAAGCTGCAGTGAAGACCTTAAATAGACAAGAGGGAAGTCACATGCTTTGCAGGGCCAGGTGAATGGAGGTGTTGCACTGGATGCAGCAACCGAAGTGAAGTCACGTGATCCCCGAAGTAACCCAGGAAGATGGCTTTGATGGGATGGGAATGCATCCATTAATTTTTATTTATTTATACAAAAATAATTATTTCCTTGCTCTGAAAGGGCGCGTGTATAACCAGATATTGAACCCCAGTTGCTCAGGTCCAAATGATCTGCCTTATCCACGACACTAGCTCAACAGACTATATATTCACTGGTCGATTTAGCACTTGTATGCTGTGTTTGAACTTGAGCATATATTGGCGCAAGGATTCTCAGTCATAAACCGGCTTTGAAAACAACAGTTGAATATTTAGCAGTTGATTATAGTGAAAATACAAAAAATAAAACATTTAAACGATTATACTGCTGAGGTCTTCGAGTGCATAGCATAATGGCGAGAGGACTCTCAGAGACTGGCTAAAACAATAGCAAGCGCAGCCTTACCCACAAACAGCTTTTTATGACAAAATATGAAAGGTAAGAAATTTTTGCTCATCTCTGTAGCATGTAAAGTGTATGTCTGCTGTTCTTTAAGTGTGGTGTTGGTTTAAAATGACAGGGCATATATCATTGGATTCTGTGGACTGTCCTTTCATTTGAGTATCGTTTGTATGCATAGCACAAATTCAGTGGAAATGCTTGCGATAGAGCACTGATCTTATTTTATTTATTGTTTTGCTAGATGCTTATTTGCTTGCTTGGTACTTGAATTGTGTTCGGTTTTGGTAAAAACAGTCATCACAAACTTTTCGCCAAGTTTCTTCGCTTTGAGGATATGCCGCATGACGTGGTTGCTATTAGGAAATATGCTGTATTTATTATGCAAATTCATTGCCAACGGTACCGGGGGTGTTCAGGCTTAAGATTAATATTTGTATTTAATATGTCTTTTCCACTAATTTCTTTAAATCTTCACTTTAAACCAGTTTTCATTGCAACAAAACTGTTGACTTGTGAACTTCTGGTACGTGAAGCAGCCTTTCTCGAAGTGCTCTGAGCAAAGAACTAAATGTTTTTTGTTGGTTTGTAAGGCTTTCCACGGTCAATTCTTCATAATTTAATAAGCCATTATTTCAAAAGGGCTTCTTTATTTTGTGGAAATTAATGGAAACTTATTTTGCCGTATTTTCCGGACGTTTGAATGGCATCATTATTGGTGCAACCAACAGCAGCACAAGATTTCCCCATTTTCACTATGCTGCAATCAACGTTTGTGTACATTTTGCTTCGGGGATCACGTGACCACCTACGTAGATTGCAACAACCTCATTGGATAAGAACTAATAACAAAGGGAAATACACATGGGGAAGTCCTAAACACAATAATAGGCAGGCGCCAAGACATGGACAGGATTCACATAGACAACCTATGACAGATAAATGGCTCCGGTCAAGGAGTTTTACGTGCACAGATCAAGGAGTGCTGGATAGCAATTAAGCACGTGTGAAAGATTTTGCGGAAGCAAAGGGAGATACAGGGAAAGTAAAGCAAGGGGCGGAGACTAGAACAGGGCGAGAGCTGAGATTGCATTAGTAGTAATTAGTAGCGGTGCAACTTGACAAATTAACCCAAGTGCTCGTTAGTTAGTTATTTAGTTAGTTAGTTAGTTATTAGTATGTACATGGGTTAGTTAGGTTAGCAAATATAATACAAAATATAAATGTTAGTATATTAGTAATCAAGGAAAGCAGGGCGAAGGAAGTAAATGAGAATTGAACTAATAATGTGAAACACCAGAAACCACTGAAATCACCCGAAGCATGTAGGCATTCAGACTGGGAGGACGGACTGTACCATACTGATCACAAGACAGGGGTGACAAAAGTGCAATGAATACAGACATGGCATAAACAGAAAAACCAGGATGTATAATAAGCAAAATAAATAAACAAAAGACATGGGCAAAACCAGAATCATGACAGACAGTAGCTGAAGTTTCAGAGAAAACTGCATGAATAAACATTGTAAACACTGTGAATGTATACAGTAAGCATGTGTGTAATGACACACAATGGCCAGTAATTACTGCATATATTCAACCAAATGAGAGTTTACAAAAAAAATTAGTGTGACATTGGATGGAATACACGGGGCAAAGTAAATTAATTATTATTTTTGTTGCAGTCGTTGGTATCCATGGAGACAAACAATGAAAAGAATCAAAAATACAGTGATGCTGCAAATGAAAAGTAAATAGAAATAATTATTGAGTACGCAACTCAGCTTGTAACTGTAATCAGTAAATATGCAGGATGATTGCTGTATATGGCCACAATCAGTAAGTATGCAGACTCATGACCTCCGCCAAGGAGGTTATGTTTTTGCTGGCGTTGGTTTCTTTGTCTGTCTGTCTGAATACAAGATAACTAAGAAAGTAATGAATGGATAGCTCTGAAATTTTGTGGGTGGGTTGCTATTACAAGTACATCAGGGATGGACCCTATTGATTTTGATTGCGGTCGGTCAAACAATATGGCCACCACAGCAACCATCTCGAAACCCTTTGTTGCAGATATCTTAAATTTATTATGAGCCATGTTCACTCAGGAAGATTTCGACTGTGCTGCCTTGGCGGAGGTTTGCACTATCGGAGAACCTCTAGTTTTATAGCTATACTCAGTAAGTTTGCAGGTTAAGTTTATGGCCATAATCAGTAATTATGCAGACTCATCTCCTGACCATTATAAATAAGAATTCAGGCTGTTTGTGCTACTGTGTCAGTACTATGTGCGACACTGTGGCAGGCATACACACTGGTTACCAAGAAGTTCATCCCCCCTCCGCACAATCACACACTTCCACATTATACTACACCACATTCAGCCATTACACTGGTGCATTTATCCAAAGTGGCTCACAGTTGCTCAGTCTAATCAACTGTGAGCCACTTTCGATAAAAGCAGGGGTCAATACCCCACAGAGCAATGTGGGCTTGAGGCCTCTATTCCAGGTCCCAAAAACTGAACTGACAGTTGCTACACTGGATCTTCAAAAAAAAGCCTTCTGAATCCCAGTCGAACACCATCATCATGAGGCTATCATCCAATGCTACAACACTCCAGGATGACCTAATTAAGTGAGTCATTTCTTGACTGTGTAATCTCAGTGTGAAGCTCCTCTCACAGACAGCCACACGCCAGGCACTCTGACTCATCCAAACCCTCCATCACCTCAGTGCTACACAAATCACACCAGCCACAGTGTGTCACAGAATCATGACAGCACACACTCCACCATTACAGCCATGTGACTCTGGCTTGTGTTTCAGCACCCTCAAACCCCTCAGTGAGACAAATGGACAGTGTGACCCAGTACCGGAAGCAGAGTATGAGTGTACATCATGCGCAAGCTGTCCTGGGACCTACCGGCAGAATACAGCACAGGTGAGAGCCTCACAGCACTGAGCACAGAGTTACAGACAGCTATGCAGCACGAAACAATACACTGAATTAACCCCTGCTGTCACGGCTGCAGGTGTAGTTGGGTAGAAAAAAAATAGTTTGCTATGAAGTGTAGAAAGAAAATCGTTCCTGTATAACACTACTCACAACATGGGTTGTGGTCATGATCTCTGGAAAGAGACATTGCTTTAGAATTTTTTAAAATGTATTCATTTGCTGTTTGAGCAGCACAAGGCAAACACAATTTAGTTCCAATATGTTCATGCCAAGGCAGACATTGATTGCGTTTACATGCACACCATATTCCGATTGAGGTCCATATTCGGGTTTAGGTAATATTCCGAATAAGCTGTTTATATTCACTGAGCGATGGGAATATTCCGTTTACATGTTAATTAGCATATCCACCACTTTGGTCCAATCTCAACACCGGGTTTTCAGCAAATATAACGTAATTGTCATGGCTTTGGTTGCCTTCTGTTAGAGCTTCAAAGCCGACATCGACTCCACTCTCTTGGCCATTGTCATTGCCAGCGGTCTCTGTCCCAGAATTTCATCCATGACCGCGAAATAAATGAAACTGGCTTGATTAGGGCCGCTGGTATTGTTTTGTTTTTGGCTATGGCTATTTTTATGCCAGTCGTGAGCTTACTGTAATTTGCTATTCTTACGAACTTCCGTATCCACATGCGCAATAGGAAATTCGGCCTCGGAAAAATTGCTACTCAACTGGGTTGAAAACATCCCGCTTTCGCTGCGTGCCTTGTGGTTAACATTACTAAACCGGCTAGCCGGCTTATTTACTTTAAGTTACAGTCAGGATGTCCTCTACTCAAGTTATGTAGGGTTGGTTATTAGTCAGCTAACTTAGCCAGCTTGCCATCTAACTCATTAGCCAACTTGTAGGCCTACTCTAAAATTTCTTGCAAGGACAAACTTTGTGCAGCTATCAGCTCTTCTACACAACACAAATCACTACTGACTATTGATTGTGGAAAGTGACGACCTGACAGTTCCCCAAATATTAGCGAACAAACGTTGAACCTAAAATTACACTCTCATAACTATGTAACCCGTTAGCTAAGTTAAGCAGCTAGAAAACATAAGTAATATTACAGCCGTCCCGCTGGCTAATGTCAGCTGATACATTATAGTTAATGCAGTGGTATAAGCATAGACTGTATAAATCAGTCTATGGGTTCAAGTTCAGATTTCCTACATTGTGCATGAACATACCAAAGCTCGTAAGAATAGCAAATTGGAGTAAGATTACGACTGGCGTAAAAATAGCCACTGCCTGTATTTTTTTTTTTTTTTTTTGCTTTGGAATATGCCGCCTTCAGAGTTCTCCAGCGATGCTTAACTCGGTTGGCAGTTCACACAAAACCAGCCTCTGTCCACTTTTCGCGCACCTTAAAGATATAGTTACAGTGCTTTCCCCCATCGATATATTCCATTATGTTCATGTCTTTCATTATCTGAATGCACACAGTCGTCTCCTCTTCCCTCCAAAAGCGCTAATTCCTTGCGAATTGAACACGCGCAGACGTAACTGAATATTCTGTTCGGGGGCATTTTCCGATTAAGGTGTATACATGACCCAATATTCCGATTAAAACAGGCATATGCCAGGGGTCTTATTCAGAATATTTCGAATCGGAAAATGACCTTAATCGGGTTATTGCACACGTTTACATGACAGGTACCCAATGGGAATATTCTCATATTCCGATAAATACAGGAATATGGTGTGCATGTAAACGCAGTAACTGTGATGGCTGATGTCTCCAAAACTCGAACAACAACGCACACGAAAACCATCTGGATGGATAAATAGTACTTCAGGTAAGAATAAAAATATACATTTTTGATTTTGGGGTGAACTGTCTCAACATTCAACTTTTCAAAAAAAATTTCATCAGTGTCTCTATTGCAATGAGAACAACTTTAACCCCTTATGCCCTGAGCCTCTTTTTCGAAAATGGCAAGCCCAAAATGAAATGAGTATATCTCTGCAACTATTTGGTCCATTTGAATGATCTTGCTATCATAATAAAGGTAAAACCATTTGGGGCTTCTGCCATGGTGTAAAAATCAGTATATATGTCACTGAGTCAGAGTAAATGAAGATGGAACACAGGATAAATCAAAGACCTCATTTTGCACCAAACAAAGTTTTACTTCCATCCCTTGTAAACTGAATTTGTTGCAGTCTGAAACCTCTAAAAATTTACAGCACAGAATCTCACCATTATCTGTGCCAAAGTTTATTCTAATCAAGTAAATCAGAACAACATTAGAGAGGAATGTCTAGGTGGCTTCTCCAAATTGGCAATTCAGGTACCTCGTGTGCCAAATCAGATTTCTCAGATATTAAACTGTAAAACTCATCTAATTTCACATATGTCACTACAGGCATACATTCCACCCAAATACAACCAGTTTTCAATTTTTAGAATTTATAATTTTTTATTATTATTACTTCTGCCAGTCCTATAGCCTATACAATTTCCCATTCAAAGACAATAAATACAAAGAAAAAGAAGTTCGGTTCCACTGGAGCAGATTTATTTAAAAAAAAAAAAGCAAATTAATAAGATTAAGAATACAAAAAGGGTTTAAAAAAATGGGGGAAAAAAGTCAAAAGAATAAAAACCCCAGCAATTATTTATACAAGCAAAATGGTAGTATTGTTTTATTACAGCACGCTTGACCAGGGACTCAAACCCTGGACACCTACATTGCAACCCTACACTCTAACCACTAGGCTATATCATTTGACAATAATATCTTTCTCAAATTGCCCAAATTGCCCAATTGCGTTTCTGTCAGAAAACGACTTTGAAAGTGACGGTTTAATATTTAGCGGATAATCATACCGAAAATACCACAAACAAACCTGTTAAGCATTTATATTGTCGCGCTATTTAAGTACATTCTAATGGCCCATGGACTCGGTTTGACGCACTGGGAACGCATGGCTCTCGCTCAGGCTAGCTTTGTGCGATAAAGGTGCTCATTGGAAACGTCAGAAGCCATAGAATCAAATGGCTTCCGGCAAAGTCTTACTGACAGCATCGCAAGCTGATCACAGAGAGGAAAATCTATTGCAAGCAAGCTGAATGCTGAGGAGCTGAGATCTTTGAAGCAATGCTCGAGAAGAAAAACATGCTTTGAGACTCACAGATCTAGTTTCGTTATAACACGGACACATTGAGCTAACAATAGCAACCGTGGATTTACCCTCAAACAGTTTTTTTATTACAAAATATCAAAGGTAAGAAATTTCTTTGCTCATCTCTGTAGACTGTAAAGTGTATGCCTGCTTTTCTTTGAGTGTGGTGTCGGTTTTAAATGACAGGATTCATATTGTTGGATTCTGTGGACTTTCCTCTTTCATTTGAGGTATCGTTTTTATGCATAGCACAAATTCAGGAGAAATTCTAGGGATTCAGCGCAGATATGATTTTATCCTATGTTTTGCTACATGCTTATTTACTTGCTTGGTGCTTGAATTGTGTTTGGTTGAGGTAAAAATGGTCTACATGAGCTTTTTACCTAGTTTCTTCGCAAAATGTGGATATGCCGCATGACAATGTTGCGATTTGGAAACATGCTGTATTTATTATGCGTAACCACCACCCCCTGGTACCGGGGCGTAGGGCTTAAGGGGTTAAACATTTTTTTGACCTCCTAACATGTTTCAGAGGTTCTTTACAAAACTATGTATGCAACTTTTGTTGATTGACCCGAATAAGGGTGTTTCCAGCAGAACAGGTGGGCTGAAAGCCCCCAATGCCCAATTAACATGATAGAGATGTACTTGCCCTCCAACTAAAGCGAAGACAGTGAGCGTTAACCTTCATCAGCTTAACAAGTGCATATACAGTATAAATGGCCTCATATACTGCTGCGCTGGAGACAGTTTTATATTGTAAATTCATGTGAAGTAAACTTGTGTAGGAATTACAGCCTGTAAAAAACTCCACATATTTATGGATCTCACTGTAAACGCAGCTATTCACCTGCTGTCAGACACCGCATAAGCATGCAGCACCTGCTTGCAAACTCAGGGTTTATACCACACCATCAGCAGAGATGAGAATGAGATACAGCACTCAACCAACAATGCCCAGAAAACATGTTCTTCAGCAGACACCTTTCAACAACAGATCAAAACACGAAACGCAACTGCAGGCACCTTTCAGCAACAGATCCTGTTAAACCATCAACCCAATTCAATCCTCACCTCTGTCCAGGACGTCTCTACATTGACCCTGTACAACAAGGGAGCCAAACTCCAGAGGGTCACATTGTCCGCGGCTATTTCAGGTCATCCTTCAATCTGTAGCCAATTAAGGCCCAGAGCACAAGGTGTGTGGATGTTTAATAGCCAAGCGGTGACTTAAATTAATCAGCCGTGTTGTAACAAACTGAAAATCAGACAATGCGGCCCTCCTGGAGCAGACATTGACAACTCTGAAGTGGTAGGTAATTTGGTACACAATCGTGCTATCCTATGTTATCCAAAGTCGTGCTGTATGTATATATACTGTACACACACACACACACATATATATACACACACACACACACACACACAGTTGCAATCAAAATTATTCAACCCCCTTTGCAAATTAGGTTTTACTGGCCAAATTTACAAACTATTTGCGATGAACAAATCAAACAAGAACAATTGAAATGGCTCAACGCAACAAATATTACAAGTGGCTTCTCCAAATTCCACGCAAAACGCCACTTTCAATGATTACTGCAGCCTCAAAATTATTCAACCCCTTCATGACAAGCATCTTTATTACTTAGTAGAACACCCTTTTGCTGCTTTGACCTGCTAGAGATGTGATGCATAGGCAGATGTCAGCTTTTGGCAGCATTCCCAAGGAATCGTAGCCCAGTCCTCATGGACAATGGCCTCCAGTTCACTAATATTCTAGGGTTTACATGCTGGAACTGCCTTCTTCAAATCCTACCAGAGATTTTTTTATGGGGTTCAAGTGAGGCGAGTGTGATGGGCACTTTAGAGTCTTCCCAGACTTCTGAAACCAAGCCTTGGTGGATGTTGAGGTATGCTTAGAATCATTGTCCTTTTGGAAGGTCCAATGATGCCCAAGCGTCAGCTTCCCTACAGATGGCATGACATTTTCTCCTTGGATATCCTGGTATTTGACTGAATCCATCTTGCCCTCCACACTTTTTGAGATTTCTAGTGCCAGAGGAAGCAAGGCAGCCGCAGAGCATTAAAAAGCCCCCACAATTCTTCACTGTAGGCAGGGTATAGTTTTCAGCATATGCTTCTTTATTCCACCTGCAGACATACCACTGATTCATAAGCCAGAAATAGTCCATTTTGTTTCATCACTCCACAGAACAATATACCCAAATTTCCGTGGCTTATTTACGTATATGGTTTCGAGCAAATTGGAGCATGTGCTTTTGGGTCAGTCGCGGTGTATGTCTTGGAGACCTTCAACATTTAGTATGCACCCTACTGTGCAAACTGAAACCTCAGTGCCTACTGCCTCCAAGTCTTGTTGCGGGTCTCCTGCAGTCTCTCGAGGGTTTTTGACCACCCGTCTCCTCAGGAATCTGGTGACAGCCATTGATAGCATCCTCTTTCTGCCACATCCTGGGACTGTAGCCACTCTTCCTTTAACTCTGAACTTGCGAACAATGCTTGTAACTGTATCTCTACAAAAATTCAGTGCTTGTGCTATCTTTTTGTATCCTTTTCCTTGTTTGTGCCAGGCAATGATCTCCTCTATTAGCTTTTTGGATAATTCTTTTGACAGCCATATTTCTCATATGCAATCAAATGTCACTGTCAACAAACCCCTAGCGAGTGCAAGTATTTGATGTGTTCTATCTCAAGCAAACCTGATGCAACTAATTAAGCTCTTGATTAGCTGCATCAGGTGTGCTTTAGACAACACCTGATTAGCAAATATGCTCTTAAGACGGATTCTATTCAGGGGGTTGAATAATTTTCAGACTGCAGTAGTCATTAAAAATGGAATTTTGTGTTAAATTTGAAGAAACCACTTGTAATATTAGTTGTGTTGAGCTATTTAAAATGTTCTTGTTTAATCTGTTTATCACAAACAGCTGAAATTTTGTAAATTTTGATATTAAACCCAATTTGCAATGGGGGTTGAATAATTTTGATTGCAACTGGATATGAAGAGTTCAGATGCAAAACCCTCTAAATCTGTCTGACCACTTTTCTTTTAAATTAGCATTTTTTTAAATCAGGCTTCTATGTTCAAGTTCAGTAATTTCATTTTAAAGGCAATGATAGGGTTATTAGTTAGTGAATAAAATGTGTTCTTTTCAAAAATGTTGATTTAGTCAATTTATTCCTTTTTTAACAAATAAGAGGGGGTAGGTACACTACCACTCAAAAGTTTTAGGACACTCCAATGTTTCCAGTTTTTTAATAGAAAATTATGCAGTTTAATGTCTCATTGTACTCTGGAATGAAAGCATAGACATGATAGAATAAATTAACAATCCAGGTTAAAAAAGAAATCATGGAATCAATTTATAAACCAAAATGTATTTTAAACTTTTGACTCAAAGTACCCAACTTTGGCAGATATAACGGCTGAACACACTCGTGGCATTCTTTCTACAATTGAAATCAAATATTCTTCAGAAAGTTCTTCCCAACTCTGTTGCAGAAGTTCCCATAAATGTGTGGCACTTGTAGGTTGCTTTGCTTTCACTCTTCTGTCCAGCTCATTCCAAACCGTCTCAATGGGGTTTAAGTCTGGAGACTGTGCTGGCTACTCCATGTTTTCAAGCTTACCATCTTGTTCTTTTTTCCTAAGGTAGTTCTGGCAGAGCTTGGACTTATGTTTTGGGTCATTATCTTGCTGTAGGATGAATCCCTGACCAACTAGGCGCATACCCGAGGGTACTGCATGGCGCTGCAGAATGCTCTGGTAGCTGTTTTGGTTCAGGGTGCCTTTCACTCTGTACAAGTCAGCAACCCTAGATCCAGCAAAACAGCCCCAGACCATTACACTTCCTCCTCCATGTTTGACAGTTAATGTCACACACTGAGGCACCATCCTTTCACCTACTTGACGGCGTACAAAAAAACCTGGGTAACCTAACCTTTTGTTTAAAACTTCTGACAGTTCACCACTTACCTTAGTACCATTTCAAGCTATTCATTGGACTGGAATTGCATAATTTTCAATAAAAAACTGGAAAAATTGGGGTGTCCTAAAACTTTTGACCGGTAGTGTACATCCATACCCATACCCATGTTCCATACCCATTTTCGGATGAGACCTGCAGTCATGTGCTAGTCCCACGCCATTTCTTTGCAGTCACTGAATAAAAGCCAAAGGCCAAAATATATGATAAAAACACAAAAAACAGTCACACTGTTGCTTTGAGTAAATTATCCCAATTAGCAACCAAAATCTCAAACTAACCACAATTACCAAAACACTGTTTACAAAAAGCTGGCTTTTCAGTGCGCCGCCATGTTGAAACTAGATGAAGTTGCATGATTCCATATGGTGTTCTGATTGGCTCTCAGAACATAGAGCCTTTTGCTGGCAAAGGGAAGAGGCGTTTAGAGGTTTTTGCCTACAGATCGATATTTCAGACCAGGAAGAGAATGGTATTTAGCGAGTTTTGAAGCTAAATTATTTGATTAATGTATACTATGTGTGGAGAGCATTCACTCACCATTGTTATCTCATTTTTGATGGAGGTGGCGTTTGGAAACTTTTGCATCTGAACTCTTCAGAATGAGATTTGGAGTGAGAGAGTTTGTAAAGGAGTCAAGAGAGTCAGAAAGTGAATGAGTGAGTTAGGGACTGAATGACTGAGAGGAGAGGATGAGTGAGTGAGTTTTCAGAATAAGAGATTGTGCGTCAAGGAGTTAGGGAGGCGGTGAGTGAGTGAGCGAGTGATTCAGTGAGTCAGTGAGAGAGTGAGTTGGTAAGTTTCAGCAATGAGTGAGAGAATGAGCAATTAAGTAAATAAGCAAGTGAGTTTTGGGAATGAGTAGAATTCATCATGGAGTTAGGAAGTTAAGGATTCAGTGAGTGAGTGAGTGAGTGAGAGTGCATTTCAAGGAGGGAGTGAGTGAGTGAGTCGGTCACATTCAGTTGGTCTTTAATGGATTTTCCACTTGGCTCTCTCCACCTGCCTCACCCAACAGCCCAGCCCCTACGCACCACCCAGTCCCTCCAGGAAACAGATGCCTACGGCAGCCCTTCATCCGCACTTGAAATGTTCCTTCTTGGTGCAGCTGTGCAAGTGTACAAACCCCCGACTGCCTGCACCTCTCATCCTCCCTGAGGAAACAGGCGGTTGGTGCCACTGATGTGTGATTATGCCAAGCAGGCTGTGGAGTTCTGCTGGAAGGAGCAGGGGAACATCTGCTGGCCTCATCAGTCTACGAATACCTGCGCTGCCATTACTGTGGGAATGAGCAAATAAAATATATCGAGTCATGCTTCCTCAAGGTCATGGAAAGAAAGAGAGTGAGTGAGCTGCATTTAAGAGACGTTGGAGTTGCTGGTTGCGGTGGGCATTACGATTCCTTTCAGGGACACGGATCCTTCGACTCCATTCCTTACGCAGATTCGTTCCCGGATTCATTCACCAGTTCCTTCAGTCTGACTCCAGTGAAAGGGAACAGGAGTCAGAGCAGCAGTTAATTCCGACTATAGAATGTAGCGATGACTGATGAGTCTGACTTCAGACTCCAGTTGTAAGCGAAGGAGACCAGCAGAGACAGAAATATGAGAATGGTTGATGAGAGAAATCAATTTTTTTTGATGAGTAGTTCACTAAATATGCAGTTAGTAAAAACTTGTCATTCTGTTGAAGTAGCCAGACGCAGACTTTGTTCGCAATACAAGTGCAGCCGGGTGACACTGTCCTGCAATTTAATGAACTGTCCGCTTGCAGTTTGTGAGTGGCGTTTTGATGAATTAATGTGCGTCAGTGAATTTGTGAATAATATGCTGTCACCTGAATAAAAAGGTCCCCCATTTCCATATATGTTTCTCTTGAAGGAAAGACAGTACTACTTTACCTGCAGAATTTTATGGCTTGGACTTAGTTTTTCATGCTCTAAGTGAGATATGTGTTTGGGCTTAATTTTGAATAAGGCTACAGAATTTTCCCTGTTGTATTGAATTAGAGTACTGTAATAAATAATTCAATTTTATATTTCCGCGAAATTGCACTTAGGGTATATTATGCACATATTCCTGAAAGTCGTTGAAAAGAAATGCTCGAAATAACATTGCTTTTCTTGCCGATGTATTCCTACAGTCACCATTCTAACCCAGTACATGTTACTTTGTCATTCAGATCTTTTTAAAAAGAAGCATAACCCGTTTAACGATTTAGCCTATAAGCTACTTTCTTGCAATATTCCCCCAGCAAACCGTGACCGTGGTTGACCTTGGTTGACCTTGGTTGACCCTAGTCCAAGTAACCGTGGTCAACCCTGGTCAAACCATGGTTTTGAAATTTTTGTTAAATGGAACCATGGTTGACCTTGGTTGACCTCAGTTCACCATGGTCAACCATGGTTAAAGCATGGTTAAAAATGGTCAACCATGGTTAACCATGGTGCAAAAACTCCCCAAGCGGGTGCAACCATGCCTCAACCATGGTCGGCCATTTTTAACCATGCTTTAACCATGGTTGACCATAGTTAACCGAGGTCAACCAAGGTCAACCATGGTCATGGTTCGCTGGGGTCTAAACTTGAATAGGCCACTAGCTTGTGTCCGTTCAGCTTGCAAACCTGCACCTTCGAAAGCCTGAATTCATCTATGAATTAATTCATAGGCTGATTAAAAGCCTATGTCACCGCCATAACAACAATATCCCACACTTCCATACAGTATGCTTCCATTTAGTACTGTGCTGTATTGGCTTTATAACTTAAAGGACGAGGTAGGCTATATGTTGGGGGTTTATTTGAAATTGTACAGGCTAATTTCCCTTCTAAAATTGAATCGTAGTTGAATAAAAAGCAGAGTACATTAAGTACATAGGCCTAATGGTTATTGTATTCCCGCAAAATGGCATGCCTAAATTATGCATATAAAACATGGTTTTAAATTGCCCGGTTGAGCCTTTGAAATTCATCAACCATGCATTCTGTTGTGTTCTTGAAGTGTTGCGAATGGGAAGAAATGAAGCTCTAGTGGAAGTTCAGTCAAAAAGACTCTCCTTTCCCAGTTTATTTTCATTCAGTCTGCTTTCACTCCTCGAACGCGCGGTCTCATAATTCCAGCTGAGATCAGGTGGGGCTGTCAATTGAGTCATCAGCTGATCACATCCATCCAATACCACAGCAACGCCTGCGTTTTTGCCCTATCCTTTCGCTGCTGTCTTTTTAAATACGACTCTATCTGCTTTTAGTACATGCAGGTTGCCATTGTGCGCACCTTCTACCTCCCTATCACCGTCCAGCTTTGCAGGTTCATCTGCTTCATCAGCCTATCAGTCATCAGCCGCCACCATCACCAGTATCTGGACTCCATGGGGGTATTTATCCTGCTGCCAGAGGCTCCTCAATGACAAAATCTCCATGTTGAGTCCAAGCACCAAAGACTTTCAGGCAATCGTCACAGCCATTAATCTGTTCATTCTGTAATAAATCTGTACTAAATGATTACCTTCACGGAATTCTTTGGTCTATCCTAATTGAAATATCCTTTGAAAGAATGCAATGCAGTGTCATATTTTAAATATCGCATTTTCCTGCTGCTGGGAGTCTATTAGAATGAGCAATTCTATTTCGCAACTCCAATCTATACAGCATAACCTCTAGATGCCCACACGCTCACTTTATTTAGTCAAGGCTATCACCAATACCAGTTTAGTAGGCTACAGGATGAAATGCAAAGCAAAATATTTTAGGCACATTTGTCCCCGCAATAACAAGACGTTCTAGAGAGGGAGAGAAGAGATGCAGTAATAAGACTATAACCACTTCTTTACGGACTCGCTCAGTGAACTGGAACTGGGTAGCAACAGGTCCAGTTCCTCGGATTCGTTCCGTGGAGTTGTTCACAGAAATGTTCCGCATGTCCAGTTCCAGTTCCTTGGAGTCGTTCACCGAACTAATGCGCATGTCCAACCCACATCCTCATGGAAATATTCATTGAAATGATGGTTTTGGTTACACACTGACAGTTAATGGATGCCAGGGCGAATAATGTGGTTAATGCTGTGGTTAGTGGTTGGCAAGTAACATATTATTAACAACTTGGCCTAACTAAATTGATAAATACGAGGTGTTGCAGCAGTTTTTGTGAATAATAAGTTGCCAACTTTATTTACAGATAGCTGAATGAAAGGAACACATTTTTACGTAGAGGTGAGTCAGTTCCTCTCATTCACCCTAAGGATTCGTTGAAAAGGAACGCATCGTGCACGAATGACCCACCACTGGTTGTTGGAACCCTTATATAAGTAAAGCTCGAATGACGGCTCATTTAAATTTTTTTTTTTTTTTTTTTTTTAGTGGGTCATTCAGTCAGTAAACTCAGGAGAGTTATTGCTAGTGGATATACAGCAGGGTCCATAAGTATGTTGTTTTTCATTCAATCCAGATCTCCAGAGCAGCAGGCCTGACTGAGGTTCTCATGCAGTGAGATCTGTGAGTATGTAGATGATAATATACATTTCAAGGACAATAATTCCTCCACTATGAATGTAAACACCCCCAAATTTAACCAGTGTAAACACTGTGTAGCGAGACGCCTTTTTCACCTGCTCTGCACGCTTTACCCAGCATGCCGCTCACCTGTCCTGCTGCCCCATAGTGCAGCGTCTACAGTCCTCTAAAGTATTTTTTTTTCCTAAGCCATGCAATACTCCAGAACTGCTGAATGAAAACCAGGCAAAGTCAGCAGCCTGGAAAATAAGTCTGTAAGGTAATTAGCACAGAAGGGAAACACTGGGCCAAGTGTAACAAAGATGTCTTTAATAGATCCGGCCACAGCTCCAAAGATTTTCCCCCACTGAGCTGGAAAGGCCACGACTGCAGAAACTGGCCGCATGCAGCATGGATAAATGACTGAAATAGGACCGAGAGGACCGACGTGAGCTCTACAATGCGGCTGCTGACTCACTTCTGTTCATTTGCACACAATAAAACAAAGTTTCTATGGCAAGGTACACAAGTAGACTCAGTTTGAAAGGGTTGCAGTTCATGCTCAATTCGCTACGAATGGACTAAGATTACTTCAAGTATTATCAATGAGGAGGATCACAGTGTTAATGTGAGGCCATGTGCATTCATGTCAGGTGAACAATGTAGGAATTACCTTTAAATTTGCATTGTCGTCTAAATGCTTATGGAGCTGTAAATTACAGGGATGTCGTTTGCTAGAGAGGGTAAGTGTGGCGGATCTGGGGTTGTAGCCAAGCATCAGTGTCAAAGAAACAAAAAACAAACAGAAACATAACATTAAAAGCTGGTTTTTTCATAAACATGCAAAGTGCTTCCTAAAACAAATCCGATCGAACATTTCTGAACATCCGGGTGCATTTATTTGGTTTTTGTCAGCAGACACTGGTGAGTTATTTTAGACGACGCCAAGATCTCCTTTCAGAGTGCCTTACTGTTACACTGGAGCTCTGCCTCTCTCTCCGAGTCACCACATTGTACTGATCCAGATAAGGCCACACTTCTCCAGCGGCTTAATTATCTCACTGATTGGCCATCATGGCGACCCTTGGACCCAGGCAGCCTAAAGCTTTCAACGGCCTAATATTAGCCTTATCCCAAGATGTGCTGTGAAGCTGATCTGGGAGTGCTGCTCATTTCAGCCCAGTGTACCAGGGGCGTGCAACTCCCACCCCTTATCAGCTGCTCTGTAAAAGGAGGACAGGAACAGGCGCAACTAGAGAACAGATATTCCACCGGCCCTACTGACCTCCATTCATCTTCATGTCTCGACACTACGCCAGCCCTCATACTGGACTGTGCTGCCCCCTGCTGGTCATCTTGTTTCTACACTAACTCTTCCAGAGGCCTAATTAAAGGCTCAGACAGGTCTTGATAAAATTAAAGCGCAGATAACCAGCCTGAGAGCTGTTACATCCAACTGGAGTCAACAGTACAGTATAGGAAACACATTTGTATGTGGGTCATTGTCCAAATACTTACGCACCTGATGTTCCCCTGAAAAAACAGATGACGATCTCAATAGATTTCTCTCTTGGATGAAAAAAGAATAAATATTGATCTATTTTCAACAATACAAAAAAAAAAAGAGTAAATACATAAAATCCACAATATTGACCCACTTTTTATCTTCTGACCTTGCACCTTTCCTGGATACACAACTACCATGGCCAAATTTTGTAAATACTGGTTATCTTTACCTCAGTACCATTGTTTATGCACTGTTTTCACCCCAAATGAAAAAAACACATTGCATGTACCCCGAATTCCCTCACAAGTGGAGCAGAAGAGTGAGCCGGCAGAGTTAAAGGATAATTCTTTCCTGAGCTTCAACAAGCCGTTATCACTCCAGCCTGCTTTTGAAGCCTTTCATTTATATCAACCCACATATTAGGTCAGAAAATTTTCAAGGCGCCACAAGCAGCTAGAAAAAAACTGCGAGTTTAGATGCATGCGTCCATGTGCTACTGACCATGGGTTCAAAGGCAAAGCAGCAACTAATCGACCATTTAAATTCAGGGTGTTAATAATAATTATAATTTGATCAATTATCTTTCAAAAAGTATTTAAAACAGAATAAATCTCCCATCGCATCAAAGAGATGGTGATAGAATCACTACAAGACTTTTTGATTCAAGTTGTATGATCTGTTTGATATTTTACACAGGGAGTATGAAAAAGAAAAACACGTCATGAATGATTTCTACGGCCCCATATGGTACCTACGCCAGACAAAAAGCGCGTTCAGAAGCACACGCACACTGGAAGGCAGAGGACATGCTCGTGGAGATGCAGTCACACCACACATTACCAGCGGCTCCCGGGGGGCTCGCAATGTTGCTGAATTGATGGCGGAAACTTTCAATCAGTCTATATAAGCAAAAGACTGGTGGCGTATGTGGACTTCAGCAGTTAAATGGCTAAAGGTGCGATACAAACATGTCTGTGAATGATTGATGAGAGCCATAATCTCATAGAGCACCCTGTGTCCAGAAGAGACCCCATCCTGACGGGGTGCTCACAGTGCCCCATGGGCCTTCCACAGAGCTGAGTGGAGAACTGTGCTCAAAGGAGACGGTTATGACCAGCCATTCAGAACACACTGTGTGAGCAATCGTGGGGAATTCCAGTGTAGAGTAACTTTACATACAGTGAGGTCTGTGAGTATTTGGACAGCGACAATATTATAAAAGGGCTGTAATTCTTGAACATTTCACCCCAAGTACTCTGTATTGGCACAGTTGACAGCCTGCTCTTTGAGGGTATTTACACATCTACTGAGAAAAAAGTGCAGTAGTAACAGGTCCTTAAAATTGTGTCGCGATCCAAGTATGCATGGACTTCATTGTACACTGTGTACATGAGCACAGCCCTTACTATCTATATGAAAATTGTTTCTGTTCCTTTAAGAGGGTTTCAAAAGATTGCAGTTGATAGCTTGCCATTTGGCCACAGCCATTGGTTGCTTGAGAAAACCCATATGAAAGTAAAAATTCAGTCCTGTCTCAAAAGTATTGTTCAGAAAGAAGAATCAATGAAAAAAACATTAAAAAAACATAATTTATTTATTTAAATAACCCTTACCCTGCTGTGACAGCAACAATGTGGAGTTGATCGGATATCACATTTTGTCATGTAAGGTAGGGGAAGGACCAAAGTATGTGTGTAAGGGCAATAAAAACTGGTTTTTCATCATGGAAAAAACTCACTAACTAATGGAAAGCAGTGAACTTGCATTAAAATTTGGATTCCAAGAGCCCTAACAGGTCACAGTCTAGGACTGGTGTCCTGGAGTCTCACAGTAACTGACACTGAGCATTAACACTTTGACCACAATCCTCTGAGCCCCTGACCCTTCATTTCAACTCATCAGCAGGACTGGATAGCTTTCAAGCTGACACGACAGAAAGCACTTTCTGTTTGACCCAGAAGCAGTTTCCTCACTCATAAACGCTTTGTCAATTGAATCAGCCAGCTGTGAACCTGGGGCATGAGCGGGAATTCTCCTGTCACACCATCCTACCTTCCCAATATTCTTTCAGTAATCAACTCCTCATCATCAATTTCACTTAGCAGAGCATGACACGATCAAAAGCAAATTTGTTTATTTTCCAACAAGAGCTCCTTACCTGATTATTTAGGGACAAGGGCTACTTGCAGAGTACTGAAAGCCTTTTATACCATCACAACGAACCAACAGTATTGTGCATGATGCTTTTCTCCTGGTTTTCTTTTCAGGGAAGTTTCAGGAAGAAAAAAAAAAATACACCAGAGGCCTCTGAAACTTTTCAGAATCAACATTACAGAGAAAGTGGGCAAGAATAACAAAGACCTTTAGCACTTACAAAACCTCTTACCATACACGAAACTAAGGATAACTAATGATGCTTGGGAATGATACAATATCTCCTCAGGTCAGCCGCAAAAGTAGGGTTGCCTCAGAGGCAGGGGCGTAAAGAGGGATGCGCATGTGGATGACGACACTCCATGTTCAAGCAGAGCCAAACAAACAATGATTAAAGACACCCCCACCCACCCCGTTATTATTCTCTGTTATGTATCACTGCACACAGATGTAAATTCAAGACCAGGGCCGGTGCTAGAACAGGAAATTGGGGGGGGGCAGAAATGTCCCTTTATGATAAGAATTAGTCCTGGCAAGTTCTCAATCATTTTCCTTTATTGGCGCGTTTTCCAATTATCGTAATTGGCAACTAAAGACACGGTTTCTCTCCATATGCCATCTAACAGCGATGAAATCATGGGCTAAAGAAAAATAATTTACTTTTTAATAGGCCAATGCTTTGCGTTGATTGAACTGGTCCGCATTCCAATGAAATATCGCCTTTCACTCTCGATATTGCGTGGGTTGATAAAAAAAAAGTGGCACACGGCAGTTAAATAGGCTATAAAAAGCATGCAGCTCAAGCTATTTGCGCAGGTATGCAATTTTGAATAACATTGATTTAAATGCAGCAAATATGCGTCCAGATGAATGATTGTTGTCTCACCTAATCGGGGAGAACAAGCAGCACCTGTTAAGCGTGGAGTGCTCTCGGAGTGAACCTTTTGTTAATCATGAAAATGACTGAGAACAGGTCAGGACTAATTCTTGTCATAAAGGGACGTGTCTGTGCCCCCCAGAGATGCGCGGTGAGGTGAGACAGTGACCCAAACTTTTATCACAGGATTTTGTGAACCTGTTCCCACGTACTATTCCTGATTGACGATCAAAACAATTAAGACCAAGCATATAGGAAGCACATATACTGATAGAGGAGATAATGACAAAAAGATTCATTCACTTATACGCTTCAATTCGAGACTGCAAGGATGGAAATCTGAATAATCAATTAGGAAAATTTCTCGGCTCTCGGTAATTCTGTATATCATTTCACCCTTGTCCAACCAAGGGTTTTTCTACTACAACCCCGACCAAGGGGGGGAGGGTTTATTTCGAAATTAAGTGACATGTGAAATTGCTTGACAAGTGAAAATTTACTTACCCCATTGGCAAGATAGTCAAAATGACCTCAAATCAAGGATAAATTTTTTGTCTTACTAAGAAAATGGTGACAGAAATAAGTGTTTTAAGTCTTAAAATAAGTAAATTTCCCTTTCTTGAAAATCACTTTTTGAAGTGTAAATAACATCACCAAAAATTAAACCAGGTATTAAATTCCACTTATTTAAGTTTTGTCTAAGTGTTAAGAACTATATTGAGCCATTACGTCACTTCCTAATTGACTAGGGTATAAAAATGAGGCAACACACATGCAATATTCCTTGTTATCCAACACCATGAAGAAAACAAAACAACTGTCATTTCAAAAGAGACAGATGGTTAAAGACCTTCATAAATCTGGTAACGGCTACAAAAGGATCCACAAATGATTGATAATGCCACTGAGCACTGTGAAGGCGATTATTAAAAAAATTCTAAAAATATGGAACTGTTGAAAACCTCAAGGGTAGAGGACACAACTGCATTTTGGCCAGGATACTGAGGAGGACGGTGAGAGAAACAACAAAATCCCCAAGAATCATTGTGAAGGCATTGCTGGCCTTGGTGGCATCTTGAGGTCACCAGGTTTCAAAAAGCACCATCAGGGTCCACCTCCACAACCACTAGCTCTTTGGAAGAATTGCCAAAAAAAAGTCTTTTCTGAGCAGAAGACATAGAGGGCTTGGAGTTTGCCAAATGTCATTTAAATTATGACTGGAACAAGGTGCTTTGGTCAGATGAGACCACGTTTCGCACGTTGCACGTTTCGGTCAGATAAAACATCGGCATGTCTGGCGTCAAAACAGAGATGCATGCAAGGAGAAGCTTCTCATACCCACGGTGAAACATGATGTCATGCTTTGGGGCTGTTTCATTTGAAGAGGTCCAGGGGCACTGGAGAAGATTAATGGCATAATGAATTCCACCAAGTATCAGGATATTTTGACTAACAATCTGGTTGCCTCCGCCAGAAGGCTGGGACTTGGCCGTAGGTGGACTTTCCAACAAGACAATGACCCCAAGCATACCTCAAGATCCACACAGAAGTGGTTCTGTGAGAAGAAAATCAACATTCTGCAATGGCCATCTCAGTTGCCAGACCTCAATCCAGTTGAAAACCTGTGGGCTGAGTTGAAGAGGGCAGTTGATAAGCGCAAACCCCAGAATGTGAAGGATCTTGAAAGGATCTGCGTAGAGGAATAGTCCAGAATCCCCCCAGATGTGTGCCTTAACCTTATCAAAAATTATGGGAAAAGACTCTACGCTGTTATTTGTGCTAGAGGTGATTGCACTAAGTACTAAATGACGGGTGCCAATGATCGTGAAACCTTGATTTTGTTGAAATTTATTTTGTATTAAACAATTGTTATAATTTTGGTTGATTCCATCAAAACATTAATAAAGTTTTTAACACATGTTGTTATGCTCTGTTTCTCTATAACTGTAACACCTGTGCGCACCAAGATAGAATGGGGGCACCAGGAAAGTGAAACAAAAATAGGGGACCCAAGTGCAGGACGTGGAAATTTATTTTTTTTAAAAAAACAAAGTGGATGAGGAAACAAAAGGAATAAACTACACAAGCGTTAAAAACTAAGGAACTAAAAAGCTAAAAATGTTACTATGTGAGGCTACCTGCCTGTGAAGGTGAAAACTAAGGTATAAATAGAAGGACATGATAATTAAGTAATTAAAACCAGGTGTATAATGACCAGAAAGAGAGGTAGGGGATAAGCAAAGAATTGAGGAAAGGCAGATTGCCAGATTGGCAGTTTATCCTGAAAACACTCAATAAGCATTTGCATATCATTGATAAGTTAACAATATGCATCATAAACCAAGGAAATGGGCATTATGTAGATGAAGTATGTCAGTATGTCAGTTGTTGTGCACGCAAGGCTTGTTAAATATGCAAAAAGAAAATGATGAAACATTAAAAAAATTCATTAAAAAGAGAGCATGTATGGAGCGCTCTTCAGGTTCACCATTTTACTAGCCTCATTTAAAAAGAAAATGTAATGCATGGAGTACTTGTATTGTCCAAAAGGCAGGTTTAAAAATGCATTTAAATCACATCAATCCATTGCTGAACAGCTTCATCTATTTTTAGTGGCAGCTAAAAAACAAAATCTACACTTGTTCCATTACATTTCTCACAGGGTTTAACAGTGTGCTCATGTGGGCTTTCTCATGTTATATTTCATACTGCAAATCAGCTGGGTTTAAACAGTCTCCAGGGTCAATTCACACACACTTAATTCCAAGATCCCTGAAAAAAAAAAAAAAAAAAAAAAAAAACTTAACATGTGTAATTCCTTTGGTTTATTATTGTCTGCAGCTTCAATAATGTACTTTTCCTCAATGTGGACGACTCAGCCTGCTGAACACAAGCTTTTATAAACAGTCACACAACTAACAGGATTAATTCAGGGTTGTATTCCTCCCACAGTTGAAAAGAGTGACCCCAAATGCTGTGCGTTATCCAAGATTTTAAATTAAACATCAAACACTGTCCTATTGTATATATATCATGGCCTCAAAATATCTGTGCAGAGTATTTGAAGCACACAGTGCATCAGCATAACTGAAAGGACAAATTGTGTTTTCGTAATTCACTGGCTGCCTTTAGCAGGAATTTGAGTGTTTGATGATGCATATTTTGTCTTTTTTTTTTCAAAAGTATTTCTCTATTCTTGAGGAAATGCTCCTTGTTAAAGCATTCGAGGACATAGTTTTCTGTAGATACTTGGGGATCATGCAGTTCAGTTACAAGATAAATAAATAAATAGGACGGACAAACGCCAAATCCTAAACGCTTTCGAGGAGTTTCCTCTGGCTAAACGCTAAGGGCTCTGTTGTCCTCGCAAGAGTGACACAAAAGCACCAAACAGCAGTGCAAGAGCTTCTTAAGTAGTCTCTCCACAGCTGGAAACAATAATCAATCAACCACCTGATCAGAGAGCAGGATAGCCCTCAGGTAGCGAAGAAAATACACAGCAGGCAGCAACAGCCCAAAACCATGACAACGTTATTTGGAATGACCATTTAATGTTCACATTGCAAAGCCCATTGCATAATTCTGAGAACGTGAAGCTTGTGCTCTTTCCTGACGAGCTTCACTCCTCACTTCTTGTACTGTATATAACTTGACGTAAGTTTACTAACTCAGCCCATGCTTATATTGAGAGCTAGACCTATCTAAATTTTAAGCAAAATCATATCTTATCCAACCCGTCATGCTGAGCTAGAGAACCTGTCAAGCCAACACGCAGCTAAGATTTTGCCAAATGTCGGCTGTTTGGTGGAAGAGGTCAGATATGCTGTTGGAGACGTTATATGGTTTTAAAGTGTTAAATCTACCACTCAGATGAGCAGCAATATTGTCATTTTTCTTGATGATGTGGCTAAAGTTGAGAGGGTTGTTGAGAATGGTATTGTGGTTTGTGATACTTTTACCTCGGTTCTCCCGCCGGTGAATCCGGCTAAAAAGATTATGATTTCAAACATACCTCCGTTCATAAAAAAATGAAGACTTGGCTGAAGAGCTATCACGTTATGGGCAGCTGGTATCTCCGATTAAAATGGTTCTGCTTGGATGTAAGTCGCTAAAGTGAAAAAAAATGTGGTATGTCACAGAAGACAAGTGTTTATGATCCTTAAAGACAGCTCGAGCACTGCAAAAAATGAAAAATAAGAAATACTGGGTAAGATAAATTTACTTATTTTAAGACTTAAAAACACTTATTTCTATCACCATTTTTTCTTAGTAAGACAAAAAACTTAACACAAGGTTGACTTTTTTTTGACAAGTAAAAATTTATAATTCCATTTTTCACTTGTTAGTCAAAATGACCTCAAATCAAGGACAAATTTTTTTGTCTTACAAGAAAAATGGTGATAGAAATAAGTGTTTTAAGTCTTAAAATAAACAAATTTATCTTACCTAGTATTTCTTATCTTTCATTTTTTGCAGTGAGTGATTTAAACCTGACCTTCAACTTCAAAGTTGGTCATTTCAACTACATTGTGTTTGCAGCATCTGAGACTATGAAATTTTTTGGCTGTGGGGAGAAAGGGCATTTGGTTCAGTCCTGCCCTGTGCCAGGGAGCGAACCAGCTTGGCTCAGCCAGCCAGATCAGCAGTCCCATGCCTGAACAAGCGGGGGGAGGGGAGGGCGCTGTAGAGGAGACGGCCTCATCTAACATTTTGCAACCTGTGTATGAGCATGACACGTTCGGTGTGCAGTGGCATACAGAGAAAGGACAGGAATCAGAGGCAGGCACGCAGGACAGTGAGCAGGATACGGAGATGCAACAAGCTGCGAGTGGAACAGTCAGCAGTGAAGGGAAGGTCCAGGGCAGTGAGAAAAAAGGTGAGAAACAAAGTTGCAGTCCAAGCATTGAAAGTGTACTGATGAAAACAGGGAAAGCCCTGCAAAATAAATCTGCCAAGAGGAAAAAATTCTCCTGATGAAGAGCAAAGCAGTGCCAAGGCTAAGAAAAAGCTGGAGGAGCTGTCAGACAATGATGAGGAATGTGAGTGGACGCCTTCAGAAGAGAGTGAGATGATCTTTTATTCTCTCGAGAAAATAAAGACATTTTTTTTTCCCCAAACTATAGGTCAAAGGGAAATTAGAATAGTTTTCCCCAGATCTGAGAGGTTTTGTCAGGTCTGTGACACAACTGAGGAAGCACGAGGATCCCTTTAGTGATCAAGAGGTTTATTGGCTTAAGAAAATAGTGACAAAGGTCAAAGCTCAGCCTTTTGAAGATGATGGAATCTAGAAGCTTCTCAATAATATTCCTAGCCTCATAGCATAATTGAGCCCCTAAGAACCATACCGGGCCATCCCGCACTTTCGGCGAAATTGAGTTGAGGTAGTCAGCATGTGCAGAAAACTGAGATCTACATTTCCTAAATGAGCCAACCCAATCTACCCACATGGATTGTTCATACAAGCAAACGTCCTCTCTGCCACTGTACATATGCACTGCACTGCCTTATCCATAGTGGGCCATCCCACAACTTTTCCATGATTCAATGTAAACATGGTGGCTAGGTATCTCACTGATGAGGAACTGCTTGCTGTGATTGATGATGATGGTTAAGTGGAAGATAATGGAGACCCAGAGTTTGGCCCAAATGAATCAGAAGATGATGGTTCCGTTTCAGAAGGAGGTACCTTTCACTTTAATTGAAACAGAAGGGCATCCAAAACCTGCATAAGAAGTGCATTACGTAATTTTACATATCTTGAGTTTTTAACATAAGCAGTGTTTCTAGTTCCCAGTTACTCTAGATGACACAGGAGGCTGGCAACTTTGAGTTGCCATTTTCTCAAAAGTTCCCCGACATGGGTTGGCCCAGTATGGCTCTTAGCGGCTCCATTGCCCCCTAATTTTTTAAATCTTTTTTTCAGAGAATTATTTTTTTTTTTAAGGATTTGAGAAGAAAGGGAAAAAAACACATTTTCTTGACAACAAGTAAAAACAGGAAGCCAATATCTCAGGCCTAATGTACACTGGGAACGGACGCGACGTGTGACGTGAGTGGGGCGGAGCGCAGCGTTTCACCTGCTACACTAGTTTCGTTTTTGTTGCGTACAGTTGCGCCCCGGATGCGTTTTCCAGAGCACTCGGCATTGGAAAATGAGTGCATTAAAGCATTTTTTACTTTAACTATTACAAATTACGACCTGTGTACACATGTACTGTAAATTTATTCACATTTGCACTCTCACATTTTGGCGATCCTATCCATATTACCGATTAGCGTTGTGTAAACGAGTTGACTGATTTGCATTTTTATGCATCGATTTGCGAAATAATTAGAATTTAACAGATCATTTTATTTTCACTCATGGACAGCTCCTGCTGTTGTAATAGAAGGAAGGCGATTGCCCTCTTTTTATTAATTCGGAGGCTACAAAGGCAGAGGAGAAGATTTTGGGTACATCCGCTGAATCTTCAAAGACGACAGCAGGGAGCCTTCCAGAACCTGGTTGCAGAGCTGGCTTTAGACAGTGACAAACACTACAGATCACCTGATGCTTTGACGGCAGTCGCTATTTCTTTCCATATAGACTCCTTTTTAAGGTTGTCCTTATAAAAAGGGTTCGCTGGCTCGTACAACTCCGGGTGTTTTTCAACTTCTTCGATCAGCTGCTCCTCGTCCACGTTTGTGCCAAACTGTTTTGGAAAATGTCCGTGATCCTACCCCCACCTGGAAATTAGAGTGGGACACCTCCTACCCCCAACTCATTTGCATTTCTCCTGCTGTTAAATTTCCTGCTGTTTTTATCCAGAGATGATCACCTTCACTGCCCACATTGAGTATTGCCAAGTGATATGTTTGTTTTCCAGGGTACAATAGGGAAGTATAGCCTACAATAAAAGGTGTTGAATTTTAAATAGACCGTTTTAACTTCAGAATACACTTTGATGACTTTGTTTTTTTAGACCCACAATATAAATCAAACAAAAACAAAGCTAGACTCCTATGACTCTGCTACAATCAAATTTTTAATTTTAATCACTTTTAAACTTGTTGTACTCGTTTTTGATACTGTTTCATGTAGTTTTTGCCTGTTGGTGGGGCTGCGTTGCCGCGCTTAGAGGGAAAAAGATAGACCAGCCGCGTAAATGAAGAGATTTGTTGCGCGGACTGGCACGATTGCGTGCGGCTTACGTTGCCAGTGGAGCAGCTTCAATAGAAAATAATGGGTGCGTTCTGCTGTGACTGACATGTCGCACCGCGAATGCATCTGGTGCATTTTAGGCGTCAATCTGGCAAAAAATAACTTAGGCAATAAGGCTACGAGGCTAACAATCTTCTAATAGAGATGTTTTTTGTCTTATTGATTTTTTTTTTCCATGGCTAGTTTAAAAATAGGTTATTTAAATAACAATGGAGCAACAAGCGATGTGAAAAATGATTGTTATTAGATGGAATGTATTTTTGTAATGACATATAAGTGAAATTAAATCAGTTTTACAGTTTGGTAGCTGAAAAACCTCCAATTGCAAAGGATGCCCAAAGTGTGCCCAGATGGCCAATTTGGAGATGCCATCCGGACATTCCTGAACTTAAACCTTTCTAATTTTGCTCTGATTTATTTTATTCAAATCAACTTTGAACAGATAATGGTGAGATTTGGTGCTGTTTTTTTTTAAAGAAATTTCAGACTACAACTAAATAATTTCAAAGGAGATAAAAGTAAAATTTTGTTAGATGGAAATGAGATCTTTCATTTATGCTGTGTTCCATCTTCATTTATTCTGATGCAGTGACATATATACTGATTTTTACATGATGATAAAAATCCCCAAGGTGTTACCTATATCATAATACCAAGATTATTCAAATAGACCAAGTAGTTGCAGAGTTATACTCATTTCATTTTGGGCCTGTCGCTTTCGAACCAGAGGCACAAGGCTCAAGAGGTTAAATTCTAGAATTGCAATTGTGTTTGGAATGAAATCCACCTATATAAAGAAGTCCCCCAGGACCAAACTTGAGAAAAGGAGCAGAAGAAGAGTTTAAAACACAGAAAAGCACTCCTGTGTTTATGAGAAGTTCTTGCTGAAACGGTACTTCCAGCTCACAGATAAATGCACATCCGCACTGCGCAGAGGAGGAGAGCCCTACATTTATGCCACGACATGCTACCCGCGAAATGATGTCGGCAGCTTCTCTGAGCGAAACTACGCGGCGCTGAAATGAGGTAGGTAAAGTGGAGGCATAATTAATTTAATTAGGATGTAATTGAGGAGAGAGGGAGAAGGATGTTGTTTTCAGAATGGGAGTGGTGTGTATTGAGAGGTGTGGGGTGAGGGGAGGTTGTAGTTTGTTGGGGTGGAGGGGGTTTAGTACAGAGAGGATGTACTGCTCCATCACTCTGGTTTGGGTCAGTGCGGCTGACTGACCCAATCACAGTGGGGCATATTCAATCACCATCCTCCCTCATCGCACCCTCGCATAATGAAATGTAGCCGTGGATCTCATTTCCACACACTCACTGATTAATCAACCACAGAACCTGCATGGCAGACTGTGGTATGCAGTGCACAAAATAAAAACTCAGGCTTCAGTCTTATGGTGCCAATTTTTATTTTAGACAGAAACTGATTTTCCCTTTAAAATTGAAAGAAAGAGAGGTATCACTCTGTTGACTAAATACTGAAATATCTCTTATTGGTCTGGGTAAAGGATGCATTTTCTTTAACACTTAAATTGACATCATAAAGTGTGAAATAAGATGTTGAGAGAGGGAAATCAAAGAAAAGTTTTAACTTTTTTATGAAGACAAATTATTACGTCTACACATTGAACTTCAAAATGATATAATGTCTCCATTTTTGACACCACTGTTATACTGTTATTTTCTGACACACAACATATCAGCTGGCACAAACTTTTGCAAACATTTCGCCTAATGCCGTTGCATCTGTTCCACTCATTTCCCCTGAGAACCTTTCAGATGTCGGTGTACAGAAGCGTAGAAGGAAAAACAGCCCCCTTCTTCCACCACTCCCTCTCTCCAGCCCTCACCCCAACTATACCTCTCCATCTTCTCAGCCTTTCCCCCACTTTCTCTCCCTCTCTCCCTTTATGTGTGTGCTGCCGATGATTGCCTCCTGGTGGGGCTACTGCATTGATTCCGCGTATATTCCAATCCACATCCAATCAGGAGTCTCCTGTCTTCATAAAGAGTAGCTGTTACACAGGAGACACATCCTGCAGAACCTGCACTGCGAATTAAGCTTCTCAAAATGAGCGCGCATTACACAGGAGTCCCATCCTGCAGAACCTATGTAGTGAATTAAGCTACTCAGATGAGTGCACATTACACAGGAGACACATCCTGCAAAACCAATGCTGTGAATTAAGCTGCTTACTTGGTGCTATCTTGGTCAGGTGCAGTCGGTTCACCGCGGAGACCGTACTTAGGGGGCAAGGGGTGTTGAAGACCACCATGAAGCTCATGGCAGATCAACTTCCTAGATTTAACTATCTACAGTGTATAGAGGACAACGGTACACTACAAAGTACAAATTTTCGTAAACCCCTCAAGAAAAATACCCTCCTTAGAGCCGACAGCAATCACCCCAATCAGCAGATCAAGAACATCCCCACTGGTCAGTTTTTAGGATATAGCAGCTCTGACAATAATTTTCAAGCCAAAGCCTTGGACATTAAGGAGCGCTTCCGAGCCAAAGGCTACTCTAGTGAGTGTATTGACACAGCCTATCAGAGAGCAGTGCGTTCATAAAGACGCCCTTCTGTCAAAAAGATCCAGGGAACAAACTTCACCTTGGCTCCGTTTCTCCACAGAATACACCACAACGGCAGGCAGAATTAAAAATATTGTCTTCAAACAGTAGAACATTCTCAAAAGTGACACATCTCCTTAGGATATTTCTGTTCAGCCTCCACTCATTACTTTTAGATGTACACACAATCTCAGAGATTGCTGGTCCATTCTGACATTTGTACACTGCTTTCTGGCTTCCAAATCAACCTGCAGGTTTTTACTGCTGAGGGCACTGCACCCCCTGCTCTAACTCCTCCAACATCAGAGAGTTCACATACCCATGCATGGGTAAAGAATTTAAAATCAGTTTCTTTATTGACTGCAAGAGCACTCATGTTGTTTACATGTTGAAATGCCCATGCAGTGTAGCGTATGTGGGGAAAACCAAGCGTCCTCTTGAAGCCAAAATAGCTGAACATAAGACTGATATCCACACAAAAAACTTGATTATGCCATAGCACTTTATTACAAACTGACTAAATATGGGTCAGTGGCTTCTCTTACATTCCGGGAATAAAGAAAATTACCCCTTCATCATCAGGCGGGGAGATACTGTTCTCCATAGAGACCCTTTTTGGATTTTTACTCTCAACATCATCGCACCTTTTGGTTTAATTGAAGAAATGAATCTGTACTGATATCTGTAAATGCTTTCAGCTGTTTCATATATTCCTATGTGCGATTGTGTTACAATAGTTATGTATATTTTATTGTCCATTCCCTAGTCACCACCTTCCCATTCTCACCTCATTTCTCCAGGGCCAACGTCAGGCAGTTGGGTTCCTCCTATTTGATGTCAGGTTCTGCCCAAGGGTTCTTTCTACTGAGGAGTTCTTTCTTGCACCTGCTTACTTTCTGGTGGTTCAGGCCCTGTTCCGTGTAAAGCCCTTTGTGTCAATCCCAAGTGTGAAAGAAATGGATTGAAATAAACTGAATTTATCCAGGACAAAATGGTTCTCGGACCAGGAACACTTCTCACACCTAAGATAGATGATTCCAAAATGGGTTTAAAATAGTTCCTCAAATGCAGACACAAATTCTTTCTTCCCTGACGCATACTACACAGAACCTCATACACCAACTGAAACATTACACACCACCAATTCCCCCCAGACCGCAACGGATTTGCACTCTCTGTACAAAAAAATGGATGTAAAATGTCAAATATTAGCCAGTTTAATTCAATACAATTCCATTGTTTTTTGTTTTTTGTTTTTTTTTGTAGCGCTTTTTACAGAGGGCACCATTTTAGTGTCTAAGGGGCAAACAGTAAACACTGAAATAGTGAACATACAAGTAAAAAACAATCCCTGACAAACAGTAAAAACCCAGATGACAGGTGATTCCCCCCATGAGAAAAAAAATCTCAGGGGGAATACAGACACAGAGGGGAAATCTGTCCCCCACAGGCCGACAAAGAGTAATGATAAACAGCTGTAACAGGAATGTAATAAAATAAAATTTCAGTAATTACTGATCTCCACGAGAAAAAAAAAAAAAAAAATCCCACATAATTGCATGATTTCTGCTGTCTCAAATGGCTGCAGCCAGGTCACTCCATTTATAGACACAATTCTGGATGATGGGTAAAATCCCATCCCCGTGTCACGGAAGTAAATTCTTTTTCCCCAGGACTAATACATACAAATGAGGCGCATTCCGGATGTGTGATGAGTTTCACGATATCAGCTGTCCTCTATAGTCTGCAAGGCAGCCAGACCATATGGAAACCAGAGAACTGAAATCCAGCTCGCATACCCCTATCAGGCCAAATGTGTTTGATTTATTCTGCACTGCTACTTCGGCAGATATCATGTCAGTTTATGTATCACTCAAACTTGATCTTACAGTTCGTTTCAGTTCATTTTATATTTGTCTTGCTTAGTCATCCCATTCAGGTCAGGTTTTTATCATGCAACTGGTACGATGTAAGCCAGTACTACCCATCTTTGACAGGAGATAGGTGCCATCGAGACTTATCCTTGCCCACAGAAGTGAATCAGAAGGATACAGTGCCAACAATCACCATTCCAGGGCCTTGTTTCCCAATAACGATCGATCGTAGAGCTCTACGAGGGTTGGCTACGAGTGATCTTATGTAAATTCCTCGTTATTAACGTGCGTTCTCCGAAGCAGCTCATATGCGGGAACGTACACACGTAAGTTAAGTACGTCATAACTTCGCTTTGCGCTGTCCACTTCAATTGTGCTGAAATTTTTGACTGCTTGATTTTAAGGCGCAGTCACCAATTTAAATGTTGGCCTGTGTGAGCGATGTCATGCAATCATAACAAAATAAAACGCACATCAAATAGATAGAATAAATGAAACATGTTGCACAGTTATGTACCTGTGCCATCTGCTCGGCTGAAATTAAAGAGCTAAAGAACAAATCCTTGTAAGTTTTCCTCTACTATGAATAATCCATCGGCAGTTAAATTCACAGCTTCCATATTAATGCATTGCTGTGGCTAGTAAATAGTATAATTCAGGAAAAAAAATATCTTATTGGAAAAAGATAGACAACTCTTTTGCTTTTGCACTTATGCCTGAATGATATTGTCACCAAGTCTCATCTGGGATATAATCCAGTTATTGATCGGGTACTGACAGTGAAACTGCAAGGCCAACCAGCAAATATTACAGTCATCCAGGCCCACGCACCGACCAGCACTGCATCAGATGAGGAGGTTGATCAGTTTTATGAGAGTGTTCAGCAAGTGCCGGACTCAACTCCAACCAGTGAAATGGTTAACTGCAGTTGGAAGTTTTGGGCTTGGAGTACGAAATGACAGGGGAGAACAACTTGTATCGTTTGCTATGTCAAATGAACTGAGCATATGCAATACTCTGTTTAAACACCACAAACAACGACTCTACACATGGACAGCTCCAAATGGAACAACACTGAATCAGATTGATTATATCCTTGTATGCAGGACCATGAGATCAAGTGTTCATAACACATGTACCTTCCCAGGTGCCGATTGTGGATCTGATCATCAGTTGCTGTGCAAGGACATGAGATTCAAAGTCAAAGTTAAGAAGAGGTGCACACCTGTGAAGAGGTTTGATGTGTCAAAGATATCAGCTGCCTACTCAGTAGAGGTACATAACCAGTATGAGGTACTAGCTGCTGTGGCAGAAGAAATGACACCAAATGAACTCTGGGAAAAAACAAAGGAGGTAACTCTCACAACAGCCAAATGACACATGCCACAGCAGAAGAAGAAAATATCAAACTGGATAACTGAAAAGACACTCAAACTTATTGAGAAAAGGAGAAGCATGAAGGAGGGTGGTATCAATATTGCCAGTCTTGAGTACTGTGAAGCAACCAAGGAAATCAAGAGGGCATGCAGAAAGGACAAAAAACAGCATCTTTTACAAAATATTCTGTAGTATTGAGGCACACAGTAAAGCGGGCAACAGCAAAGCAATGTATGGTGAAATAAAGAACTTGACCAGGAAGTTTAAGCCTGGTCTGAATGTCGTCAAGAATAAAGATGGAAGAACTTTAACAGAAGCAGTGGACATCCTGGGACGTTGGCAAGAGTACTGTAGTCACCTGCATGAGGACGAAGAGACGGAGGAAGAAGTAGGAGAAAGTTTGTTGATGATGACGGAGCCAACAGAAGATAGTATGCTAACTCCTTTGCGATCTGAAGTAGAACAGACAATGAAAGCTCTTAAGGGAGGGAAGTCACCAGGGTGTGATGGCCTGCAAGCAGAACTACTACTTTCTGGTGGAGAAGCAGCTGTTAATCTGATGCACAAGCTTTGTGTGAAGATCTGGCAGACTGGGGAATGGCTGTCGACAGGTGTCGTGTTCTGTTTGTTCCTCTGCCAAAGAAGGGACACTTGCAATGCTGTGCAAATTATAGAACAATATTCCTCATCTGTCACGCAAGTAAGATCATGCTGAAAATACTCCTAAACAGAATGACTCAGATACTGGAGATGGAAATGGATGCTGCACAAGCAGGTTTCATGAAACATCGAGGTACCAGAGACTGCATATTTCATCTTCAGCTACTGAATCAGAAGTGTCGGGAGATGAACCAAGATTTGTCCATCTGTTTTGTGGACTACTCCAAAGCCTTCGATAATGTCAGACACAAACAAGTGTGGAATGTGATGTTGAAGATGGGCTTTCCACCACATGCGATAAAGCTGATAAAATCTCTGTATGGGGATCAGCAGTCAGGCTGGAGTGTGGCACTACAAACTGGTTTGCTATCAAGAAGGGTGCCTGACAAGGATGTATACTCTCTCCGGCACTTTTCAACATTTACACAGAGAACATAACGAGGGAAGTGTTGGAAGATGGTCAAACAGAACAGTTTGATTTGCTACATGTAGGAGGTTTGAAGATGGGTGATCTTCGATATGCAGATGATACAGCTATGATTTCTAAGTCAAGTTCTGGTCTGAAGAGATATGTCACCACACTAAATGAAAAGAGCAAAGAATATGGTTTGAAAATGAATGCTTCTAAAACAAATGTCATGCCAGTAGTCAGAGAGGATGATGGAAATGTTGAAAGAATTAGTGTTGATGGGTCAATATTGGAGGAGGTTGATAATTTTAAGTATCTTAGTGCGAGAATCCAGAGTGATGGTGATGTCAGCAAGGAAATTAAGAGTAGACTGGCCATGGGTTTAAAAGCCTTGAATGGTATGAAGAAATTTTGGCAAGGACGGGATAAGGAGACAAAGCTCAGAGTTCTCAGAGCCTGCATCAGAGCTACTTATGCCTGTGAGGCTTGGGTTCTTCGGAAGACAGATGAAATTAAAATCATAGCATTTGAAAATAAATGCTACTGCAGGATTCTGAGAGTCCCCTGGGTGGAAATGCGCACAAATGAAGACATCAGGAATGAGCTTGAAGTAACTAGTGACTGGCTGCTACAATATGTAAGGAGACAGAAGCTGGCATACTTTCGTCATATACTGAGGCATGATGGGATGGAGAAGCGCGTGCTTGAGGCACACATTCCTGGAAAATGAAGTAGAGGAAGGCCAAGATGTAGATGGGACAGAACAGTGAAGGAGGCTTTCGGGTCTATGGAAAAAGCAACTAGGACTGCTCAAAACAGACGTTTTTACCGTACTGCTGTAAGAGAAGCTACGCTCTGACCAGAGTATGCTACAACCATGACGGACTATGTTAAAAAGACCAAGGACGAAAAATAATAAATGTGGAGGAAAAATGTGAAAAAGAAGTAGGTAATGCGCTGAATTATGTGTTGTTGGTCGAGCACTTCAATTTCATGCGGGATCCTTTCTGAAGTGTTGTACAAAGATGTAGAGGTTTCCTGATTCTCATTCACGTGAGTCCATGTGCTAAATAATTTTGATACTCACAGGTGTATGATTCACAATCACTCATACAGTGCTCATGTAGTCAGGGAGTAGGCCTGCTGTTAAGATAAATTTCTTAACTTTCTTCCAAGAGAGTGTGCACCCTGGTGGCTCACTGGTTAAAGTACGCACAGCATATACGACGTATAAGGCTGCAAGGCATTCTCGCAGCAGCTTGGGCTTGAAGGCGGCCGGGGCCCTGTGTTGCATGTCGTTCCTAGTCTTCTCCCCATCTTCCCTGTCTCTCTCTACTACACTGTCTACTAAAGGAGAAATCTCTCAAAAAAAAAACTGAAAAAAGAGGGACTCAGTGTAATTCACATACCTGGCAAACACATGCTGATCACTATCCAAATAGTGCTGGAGTACATTTCCCAAAAGCACAGATGCTAACTTACATAGTCGGAGTAATTGATTGTGTACAACGTATGTTCAAACTATGTAAGTTGCTACCACAGTTAGCAACCATGCTTTTGGGACCCCTGATCAATTCCTTAATCTTGTTGCATGGATAGACACTGACCACTCTATTATGAAGTCTACCCCATGCATGGAGTCAGGCCAGCATTCCAATATCAGAGATGACATCACACAAGCCTCATTAACGATTTTTCACTGTCAGCCATCTTTTGTCACTGCATGACAATATGTGCTACAGAGTTTATTCTGCTGAATGAGCCAATTACCCCAGCAAGTGATTATCCAGCTGAAGTGCTGTCACAGATAATTTATTTCACAAGTGATATTAGCACACAGGAAGGGGGGGAAAAAAGGTTTTGCATAATTTCAATGATTTGAATAAACTCTGTGTCTGTGGGCAATGATTAATTCATTTTTGAATGAGCATGATACTGATCATATTACACTTCGCCAATTCCAACCCCTCCATCGTCCAACCCCATACAGTACTTACAACCAGAATCAGCATCAAGAGCTGATAAAATGGATGAAATTGCGATAGCATTAGGCACTGCCATGTCATTTATATGATTTCTGTTACACATTTTTTCTGTCACAGGTCCCAACTTCAATAAAATGCGTTGCTGGACTTAGTGATCTTCCATAGTAAAATGTATGAGCACCCACTTCATTCCCAATAGACACTGCAATTCATTTTTTTTCAGCCATTGACAGGCTGAGTGCTCTTTTGGGTCATTATTACCCATAATCCACTGAGTGCCCATTCAGAATGAATGGAAAATTTGCCATCAACCCTTTCTACGATCAATTTAAAGCAAATTCCAACACTTGATGCCCTACTTTTAAAAAATATTTCTAGGGCCTTTTTAGCTTTGTTCCACAGGATAGCGTAGAGTGATAGGAAGAATATGAGGTGAATGAAAGGGACAGAAACAAGGATGTGGATGCTGCCAATGGGATGCACCACTGAGACACCCCACCTGACACATCTCTAATCATTTCTGCTGCTGCAGCCCCACCCCCTAACTCCTGCCACACCCAAACTCACTTGTCTGTTTTTCCTGGTACCAGCAGATGGAGGCGGCACTTGTTGGCACATTGGATCTCTAGTTCTTTAATCCAGATCAGTCTCTGTAGGGCCAAGCACCAGTCTTGCTCCACCTTGGTGTTCAGATTCTGAATGCGTACACATAGACACACACACACACACACACACACACAAAGGCACACACGCAGGCATTCACACTCATGCACAGACACAAAAGCGCACATACCACACACACACATGCACAAACATGGGCACACACAGATAAACACACACATACAGGAACAGGCAACTTATTGGAAGTCAGAAATCCCACATCAAGGACACGTGCTACAGTTCCAGTGTACACAATATCCCCAAAACCCTAAAATAAGCAAATGAAAACAATGTCAATGTCACAGTTAAATAAATCTTCATCAGTATCCAGAGCTGAGCTAATAAACTTTGAGTTCCGGAAAGCTAGCCGGAACACAAGCTGAGAAAACAGGTATTAAACTTTCTCTTCCTCTCCATCTCCCTCTCTTGCCCTCCCCTTTCTCTTTGTCCCTTTCGCTCAATGTTATTTTTCAGTACTGTACTGTTCACTATTTCCCTCATAGCAGTATTTTCAGTACATTGATTCAGCCTCCTTATATTTTTTATAAAGGTGTCTATCTTTATAATAGACACCTTTATATAATAATAGTATATAGTATAATAATCCTGTACCGATAGATAGTGAAGCTCTTTCATCCCACGGTTCTCAGTCAGCAGTGCGATGGTTATTCTCTGTATCTCCCTATGTTATTTATCTGCTGTGAATCGCCACTTTCTGCTCACGCTTCTGTGGCCCCAGCTTTATTTCTGCAGTCTTTTTCACAAATAGAAGTTGTGCCTCCATGCAGTTCCACACATTGGCATTTAGCAAATGCTCCAATCTGCAGCAATTTACGCAGATTACACGCAGTCTGTCTCAAACAGCTGAATACCTTGCAGAGCCATTTCGCTTTGTGCAATCCAAGCAACCTACAATAATTTCAGTCTGTAATGGCAAACCACCATGTTAGTGAGGGTGATGGCGTGTCATGCCTCATTGGGTCACATGAGGCCAGTTGTTCAATCCCCAACATGACCATAACAACAGCAGTGCAGCTGTTTGGCCCTTGAAAGAGGCCCAACCATTAGAACGGCCGTGAGGTCATTTTTACCTTCCTCACCTATTTATGGGCATAGAACTCTGTTTGAATTAAACCCCTTATGAATCCCAGTCAGTGACTTTTCCTAAAAGCATGTTATTCATCATCTTGTGTGTTATGGGGCTCCTGGAATAAAAAATAAAAAATAAAAAAAACTAGGAGTGGTTTGACTGAGAAGGATCATGAGCTAATTTTTACCTCTGCACTATTCACATTCTAAAAAGTCTGTATTTGTGTGATTTACTCTTTTCCATCTGGGACCCCATTAACATCTGGTATTAAAATGCGTTTTTTGTGATCGGATTGCAATCGGGTAGCATTTAACCACATACATCTACACTTCGTATTAACATGCGTCTCCGGCGTCCATATTACAATCCGATCACAATCCGTCCCGCTGACGTCATATCCTTCTTCTCCCCTCTCCTTAAGTGGCGCGCCTCGCTTACCGTTAAAACTGGTAAATAAGACGCACCCTTAATTCAATATTTTTCACTTAAAAATGCATTGCAACTTAAAAACCGGTGCGTTCTATACACCAGGAAAATGCTGTGAGAGGTCAAGGGGGAAGTACCAATGTGTACCCAGGAGAGGGCGATGTGAGCTAGACCTTGCTCGCGTGTCCTAGAGCTTGGTATTCAGTCTCTCTGGTCTCTTTAGAGCTAAAAGCTGCATAGCCCACCGCAACATAGCGAGAACTTCTAGGAAGAGCGAAACAGCTGCATAAAAACTTCACGTTGTGGCCTTTGATGAACAAAATGGAAATTGCGATTTTGTTTAAAATAAATTGAAATAGTTTTGAACAACTTGTTTACGCATTTTTATAAATGAATAGCTACTATAACACAGTCTTTGATATGAAACCCTTTTTACCAATGGGACACCCCACAGAATATAAAGCGTCTTACATACCAATGCGACTTATGTGCTGAGTTTTACTGCACGCGTTTCCGCCCACGGAGTTGTATGCGGATTGGAGACGCATTTGCATTTACACTTGTGTTCAATGTGGCCAGAATCCGTCCCTGACCACCTTCAGAAGTGGTTTGAAAGATCGGATCACAATTGTCCTCAATGCGTTTTGAGTGCATTTACGCCTGTACTATCATGAGGTCAAGCACTATCCGATTGCAATAAAGGAGGGGAGACTGGATTTCAACATTCCGCTGACAGACTGAGCCCTGCTGTATCATACACTTACTGTGGCTTTGGTGTAGCTTGTCTCAGTTGTTTGACATGCCTCAGCCCTCATTTGAAACATTGAATTTGGTCACTACAGTGCTTTTAAAAACTAAGTACATTATTACTGCGTTCTCCCCTGATTTGGCAGAATTCATAAAATCGATACAGTTATAAAGTAAACTTAGCACCATTTTTACTTGATATTTTGAAAAAGTATGACCAACTATTCCAGTAATGGATTTGCATTTATAAAGGCTATAGTAGTGCGAGGTAAAAATGATCTCGGCCCTTCTAGGAGGCACTGCATCATTGGCCGTTCTAGTGCTAAACCTCACATTGCTTGAGTTAGAATGGGCCTCAGTTTCATATAATCAGCTGTAAGTTACTTGCCAGGGCTACCAAAATTAGCTAAATACTAATTTGATGTAGTGTGAGCTGTTGCTGTAGCCCTGCGTTTACCTGGTATGCTCCCAGTAGCATGCCCATCAGCAAGTGATCTCCTCCAATACAGACGGGTCATGCTGTAGCTCCTAAAACTACTGGTACAGACGAGGGGGTCCAAGGAATGCCTTCCGTTCAATCCAGCACACACCAGTGAGCTTACTGCATTTCATTCCTGAAAAAGCATGCTCGTGAGCTTACTGCCTTTCATCCCTGAGACACCACACCTGTGAGCTTTCTGCCTTTCATTCCTGAAACACTACACCAATGAGCTTAATGCATTTCGTTACTCGAGACAGTAGACCCATGAGCTTACAGCATTTCATTCCTGAAGCACCTCACCTGTAAGCTTACTGAATATCAATCCTACACTGCAAAAAATGAAAAATAAGAAATACTAAGTAAGATAAATTTACTTATTTTAAGACTTAAAACACTTATTTCTATCACCATTTTTCTTAGTAAGACAAAAAATTTGTCCTTGATATGAGGTAATTTTGACTAACTTGCTAATGGGATAAGTACATTTTCACTTGTCAAGCAAATAGTAACTTAAAACAAGGTATTATTTGCTTGACAAGTGAAAATTTACTTATCCCATTGGCAAGTTAGTCAAAATTACTTCAAATCAAGGACAAATTTTTTGTCTTTCTAAGAAAAATGGTGATAGAAATACAACCCCAATTCCGAAATAGTTGGGACAAAGTGTAAATTGTGAATAAAATCAAAACGCAATGACTTTCAAATCACACGAGGCAGTATTTTATTCACAATAGAACACAACTGAGAAATTTTACAATTTTATCCACAAAATGAGCTCCTTTCAAATTTGATGGGTGCTACAGGTCTCAAAAAAGTTGGGACAGGGGCCTGTTTACCATGGTGTAGCATCCCATCTTCTTTTTAACACAGAGTGGAGGCATCTGGGCATTGAGGAGACAAGTTTCTTGAGTTTAGCCATTGGAATTTGATCCCACTCTTGTTTAATACAGGCTTCCAGCTGCTGGAGAGTTTTGGGTCTCCTTTGACAGACTTTTTGTTTAATTATGCGCCAAATGTTCTCAATCGGTGAAAGATCAGAACTGCAGGCAGGCCAGTTCAGCACACGGACTCTTCTACTACAAAGCCATGCTGTTGTAATAGCTGCAGTATGTGGTTTTGCAATGTCCAGCTGAAATGCACAAGGCCTTCCCAGGAATAGATGTCGTCTGGAGGGGAGCATATGTTGCCTAAACCCTTTATATACCTTTCAGCATTCATGGTGCTTTTTAAAACATGCAAGTGTCCCACACCATATGCACTAATGCATCCCCATACCATCAGAGATGCTGGCTTTTGAACTGAACGCTGATAACAGGAGGGGTGGTCTTTCTCCTCTTTAGCCCAGAGGACACGACACCCATGATTTCCAACAAGAATGTCAAATTTGGACTCGTGTAACCACAGGACACTTTGCCACAGTCCATTTTAAATGAGCCTTGCGCCCACAGAACACGGTGGCACTTCTGGATCATGCTCAACAATGGCTTCCTTTTTGCATGATAAAGTTTTAGGTGGCATCTGTGGATGGCACGGCGGACTGTGTTTACAGACAGTGGTTTCTTGAAGTATTCCTGGGCCCATTTAGTAATGTCAATGACAGAATCATGCCAGTGAGTGATGCAGTGGCGTCTGAGGGCCTGAAGATCATGGGCATCCAGTAAAGGTCTTTGGTCCTGTCCCTTACGCACAGAGATTTTTCCAGTTTCTCTGAATCTTTTGATGATGTCATGCACTGTCGATGATGAGAACTTCAAAGCCTTTGCAATTTGACGTTGAGGAACATTGTTTTTGAAGTATTCCACAATTTTTTTACGGAAGCCTTCACAAGTTGGAGAGCCTTTGGCCATCTTTACTTCTGAGAGACTCAGCCTCTCTAAGACATCCCTTTTACAGCCAATCATGTTACACACCTGATGCCACTTAACTTAATTACTTGCTAAATGTTCTTTCAGCTGATTCTCTTATATATTATTTGCTTTTTCAGCCCTTTTTTGCCTGTGTCCCAACTCTTTTGATACCTGTTGCAGCCAGAAAATTTGAAATAAGCTCAAAACGTAAAATGTCTCAGTTTCAAGATTTGAAATGTTATCTATGTTCTATTGTAAATAACATATTGGCTCGTGATCTGAAAGTCATTGCATTTTGATTTTATTCACAATTTACACTTTGTCCCAACTATTTCGGAATTGGGGTTGTTAGTATTGTAAGTCTTAAAATAAGTAAATTTATCTTACCTAGTATTTCTTATCTTTCACTTTTTTGCAGTGTAGAACACCACACCCACAGGCTTCCTGCATTTCCTTCCTGAAACATCACTTGTGAGCTTACTCATTCTCATTATTGAGAAACCATACCTGTAAGTTCACAGCATTTCATTCCTGAGACACCACACCTCTGGGCTTGCTGCATTTCCTTTGTAAAACACCACAACTGTGAGCCTAGAGCATTTCATTTCTGAACCACCACATCTACAAGCTTACTGCCTTTCACTCCTGAAACAACGCACCTGTGAGCTTTCTGCCTTTCATTCCTGACACACCACACCAGTGAGCTTACTGCATTTCATTCCTGACACACAACACCTGAGAGCTTACTAATGTTCATTACTGAGACGCCATACCTGTAAGCTTTCAGCATTTCATTCCTGAGACACCACACCAGTGGGCTTCCTCCATTTTTTTGGTAAAACACCACAACTGTAAGCTCACTGAATTTTATTCCTGAAACATCAAACCTGTGAGCTTACTGCGTTTCATTCCTGAAGCACCGCACCTGTGAGCTCACTGAATTTCATTCTTGAAACACCACACTTGTGAGGTTACTACCTTTCATTCCTGAAATACTACACGCTGTTTTACCTTCCAATTCCCCTTAAAAGCTGTGACCTCAAAGAGCTTCCTTTGAAACATCACACATTTGTGAGCTCATCTAATCTGTTACAGACGGAAGCCCAAAATGGGAGAGTAGGTTATCACTCCAAATCTGACTAAACAGATCTTACTCAATAGCAAGAGACCGTATTGTGCCGTAACTCTGAGGGATCATTCATGGCAAATTATGGTTAAGAGAAAACCTACAGAGTAGGAGGAAGATATCCAGGAACAGTAGCCAGAAACAAGATTGTGATGCCCGGCAGTAACATAGGTAACACACCAGTAAGCACAATTAATCTACTTCCTGTAGCACATCACACACCAGTGTGCTCAGTTGATCTACCTCCTGTAACACACCATGCACCTGCAAGCTCAATTAACCTACTTCCCGTAACAAAGCACACACTTGTGATCTCATTCTAATTCCTGTAATACATAACATACCTGCGAGCTCAGTTAATCTGCTTTCTGTACCACATCACACAGATGTGGCCCCAATAAATCTACTTCCAAAAGCTCACCACACCAGCAACCTCAAATACTCCACTTCCTGTACCTCATCTTCATCACACACCCAGGAGCCCAACTAATTGACTTCCTTAAATAATTTACCACTTGTAACACACCACACACTACACCTTTAGTGCACACCAGCCACTTCATCTACCTACTGCTGCAAGTTTCCCATTACTTCCTATATCTTATTAGAACTACCAACCGATTCTGGATATAAAGACTGACAATTGAGTAAAGCAGCTCCCAGTAACCATAGTCTCTTATGCCCCAGAAGCATCATAAAGCAAATAAAATGTTTATATGGGGGTAAGTAATTCTTCATTTTATTTAAGTAACAAAAAAGCTCCCAAGATCCAAACTTGTATTTCACTGCAGCAAAATCATTATAGAAAACATCCTCCCATCAATATGACACTCAATTAACCACGCTAATCAATGTGTGATGAATTGATTCTCCGTTTGGGGGAACTCAGCACTGTCTGAAACCAATAAGTTCAAAATGAAGCTATCTGAAGGCCAGGCACTGAGCGGCACTTTGATAGCAACGCAGGTGTCTCATTATAAAAGCCTAATGCGCCTTTGATTTGAATCGCGAGCCCCTCTCTTTCTGGCTCCAGCTCCGATTAGGCGCCCGCCTCATCTAAAAAATATACCAGTGCTGTTTTCTCAAATGTTATAACCCCCCGACGTTGAAGCAGGATGGAAATCTACCACTTGATGCTGCTCTGGGGACTATTTGGCATGTCAGTGCGGCCTCCGTGTCAGAATGAGGATTAACTGTCTCACTCGTCGGATTTGCTATGAAGACCGTGACACGGCGTACCCATGGGCCCGCAGTGTGATCAATGATGCCATCCTGAAATGGTCTCCCTTGAGAAAGAGTAGGAAATCAAAATCACTGCAGAGGCGCCCACCCGTCATACCACAATGGGTATTAATGTCAAACAACATACAGCACAAATAGTTCTGGAATAGTGGTAGGGTCAAAGTTAAGGGCGGCATGCATGTTCAATCCTTGGATGGTTTCTTTGAAGGCCAAATCAGCCAACATCCCTTAGACCTAGAACAGCAAAAACTTATGGGATTTAGAGTTCTGGTACCCAGCTGAAGCCAGAAAGGGTGACAATGTCCTCTGGGTATCACAAATCATATTTTCAAGGTCTTAATTGGCTGCTCCTAAAAATGAAGCCGCAAACAAGGTACAAGCAGTAACTATCACCTTCCATAACAGCACTAGGTCACCCCTGGTATAGGCAGTTAGAAGTAGACACTAAAGATAGAGTTTTAGGGTGTGTTAGGACATCTAGTATGATTTGCTTTGCATTTCATTGCCTAAAGTTAATTGCCCAGTTACTACGTCATACGCTAATCTTCATTTCACTGTAGCTGAAGTGGTTGCTGCAATGGACAACGATTTTTTTTCTGTGGCAAGAGATCATTTTTTTGAGCTGCTGGATAGATACTATGGGCAAGTATATAGAGCGGTTTGCACATCAGGCATAGCTGAGGAGCTTAAATCATGCAACTCCAGAAAAACGGGTATAGGACTGAACTCATCTTTATTCTAAACCGGGTTCAAGCTTGGCTTGTTAGTGAATATTCAATAACTGATCCAGGTACGCCATCTAGTGATTAAATAGTGTAACTGCATACATAAATAGAGCAGTTCCATGTCCGCTGGCCTCTACATCTGCACAGAGGGGTTAAATAAGAGACCCCAATGAACAGACTGCTTGAACACTGTTGCCAGCTTCTCTGTTACTGCTGCTAAGTGTTGCTTTGCTGTTGGATGTCCTGTGCCGAATGTTATTTAACCATGTTTTGTTTATTGTTGCCTGTAAGGTGCAGATCTGTGAACATGAAGTTCCCCATGGGGATGAATGAAGGTCAAAGTCTGACACGGATGAATTCATGATGGTCCAATGGCCATAGAGGTTCTACCAGGATTCTTTTGAGATGACAGTAACTGTTCTTTCAAACATACAGTGTTCCAGGTTGTCCAACATCTCCTGTCCCGAGAAAAAAGGGCTTGTCCCACCACATAAGTTTCGATACATCACCTTTTTTTATTAGAAAGTCAGTCCTCAACATACAAGTGATGTGACCAGGGGGTCATCTTAGTTTTCTTATTTGATATTTCCTTGATCCTGGATCAATTTTTCAGCCAGAAGTTGTAATATATCTGTCATCTAACAAGCATTGCCAAAGCTTTTACTTCTGCTATGAGGAGCAAGGAGGGAGCTCTAAGGAGCCATGAGCGAGGATACATGAGAACAACCCTCATGGAAGACTTTCAGCTTAAATCTGTCACATCAATCTGTAAGGACAGACGCTGGCAGAGGATCCAGCTGTACAGAATGCTGTCATCAAAACGGATGTCCGTTCACGTGACTCTTCAAAGGAAAGGATGTCTCATTTCTCTAAAAACTTATTTCCTTGTTTCTTCTCTCCTCACACAGATAGCTCGCATTCCTGGTTGCCTAAGATACAAGGAAGACACAAGTGAGGGAATCCAGTCAACAATCCCAGATTCGCCCCATGTTGACTGCTTACTAGAACCCAGCTACTTTTCTCCACGAGTTCCACTTAGGTGCTGACTGGGGAAGCCCGTGTCTGACCTTTATTAACAGAGATGTCAGCAAACTTGGAAAGTGAAACAATACACTGTAAAAAAAAAAGTTGTTTTAACTTAAAAAAGTTAGTGTAAGGGCTGCCTTAAAATTTGAAGTTAACGGAACTTAAAATGTCAAGTCGCGATAACCTTTACTCTAACTTATCATCTCAAATTCGGTAAGCTTAAAATTTTAACGGAGACCGGACACTAACTTTTTAAAGTTACCAGCGCTGTGGAACATGTCAACAAAGATTTATTTACAGACATGTACTTATAATATAAAACATACTGTATAAAATACTGATGTACTACAAATTGTGCAGCGATTTAAGAATAACTACTCAATGACTACTGACACAACTCTCATACACCGCAATGTAAACAACACCATTAAAAAATAGTTATTTAAACTCTAAAAAGTTATTGTCCAGGCCCCGTTAAAATTTTAAGCTTACCGAATTTGAGATGATAAGTTAGAGCAAGGGTTATTGCGACTTGACATTTTAAGTTCAGTTAACTTCAAATTTTAAGGCAGCCCTTACACTAACTTTTTTAAGTTAAAACAACTTTTTTTTTTTTTTACAATGTACAGTATGCCAACCACACAGAGCAAAATCTAATTTAATCTGTTTATTTACTTGTCCATTCATGTTAAATTCTTATACCTCTCAATTCTAAAGATTCTTTGTGACAACAATTGCCAAATATTTTATTGCTCTTATCAAAGTGTTGCTAAAATACAAAATTTTCTGTGCTTCTTTGACTTCGGTCAGCCTGCTGCATGTAGTGCACAGGTGTTTCCTGTGTGGTTAAATCTTGAGATCTTATGAGATCTGGTACGCCCATGTGGGACTTACATGGGACCCAGTGCCAAGCCTACATAGAGCCTAGCTGAGTTGTGCCCAGTGTGCCCACTATTCTCAAACCTGGGGCCCACATGGACGTGCTAACTGAGGAACGTGAATGCAATTTAAGGGGAAGGGGAATTGAGTTTGCATGGCGGGTTGAGAGCAGTGGAGGCAGGTTGAAGGCAATTGTGGCAGCTGAGAAACAGAGCTCCTATCCCAATGGAAGACCACCATTTGAAAAAAACTGGGTTTTGTCTGGCCGCAAATGTACACGCCAGGCACTACTTTCAAGGTCCATAATATTGACATTTCCTGGTTATTTGTGTGCAGTTTGTTTCTAGAGTTTTCCTTGCTATATGACCACTCCGATACTCAGGGTGGCACAGTGGATAGCACTGTCGCTTCATAGTAAGAAGATTGTGGGTGCAAATCTGACCTGAGGCCTGTCTTTCTGGAGTTTGCATGTTTTCTCTGTTTTCGTGTGGGTTTCCACCCACAATCAAAAGACATGCATATCAGGCTAATTGCAGACTATAACTTGCCCATTGGTGTGAGAGTGCGTGAATGGTGTGTGTGCCCTGCGATGGATTGGCAAGCTGTCCGGGGTGTGGTCCTGCCTTTTGCCCATAGTCAGCTGGGATAGGCTCCAGTATAGATGGATGGATGGACGTTTTGCTAGTACACGTCCAAACATGCATAATTTATGTAGAACTTTATGGAATAAAACTGCACGGAAGTTGGAACTACTTTCCAATTTGTCTTCCCAATTTGAATTGTTTGGCTTGCTTGTACATCTGTAACGCACAATTTAGTTGGTGGGGAATATTCTTCTCATGGCATCCTACCATTGAGGTCTTTGTCAATGTTGAGGGTTACGGAAACATGTGAGGATGTTCTGATTGAGGGCTTCTTAGCTGGGCTCTGCAGGGCTTTGGGATCAAGTCTGAGGTGAGAATAAGCACAAACTGCAGTCTGACACAAAGCTCCTAACCAGAGTGCACACACCTGTTAAAATGTTGAGTTAGTTAAATATGAGCTGCACTGGACATGGGAATCAACAAAGTAAAAAAAGCCTGAAAAGATGATCATGAGAATGTCTCTGGCAAGCTGAGCTCAGTGCAGGACAGAAGTATCGTCAGTATATCATTTGACACTAAGTAAAAACTAAAAATTTTTTTAAAAACATTTGGAGTTGGAATGCAAAGATCTTTTTTGAGTGTGAAAAATTGATTAGGTGTCAGGATTGAAAGCTGAATGATGAAAAGTTTTTTTTTTCCTCCCTGGGGCACAAGAAAGCTATCAACTTCTTCAATGCGAGCAAATGATCATGAATAATCACAGAAAGGCAGGAATCTATATTCATTCTGGATAGTAGGAAATAGTTTGATCGTTGCATTACCACTGACAAATCAACAACTTTGCTGAGCTTTGCTGACCATTATAACATTTAGTAATATACACTGTCGCTCATAAAGTTGTGTGTGTGTGTGTGTGTGTGTGTGTGTGTGTGTGTATATATATATATATATATATATATTTTTTTTTTTTACCTCATTTCATGAAATGATTGTGACAATGTGATTTAGCCTTGATAGATAAAGTGTCTGAATACAAAATAATTCCAACTTTATGGGAGACAATATAATATAATATAATATAATATAATATAATATAATATAATATAATATAATAAACTATGGAAGGTAACGACAAATACCATTGTATTTTCCTTTTGTCAACTTGCAACAGCGTATCTCAGACTGACTCGGCGAAATTCCGATGGCAATTAAAACCAATGCATCTCCTGCATGCAGGGACACCTTGAGCCACTTTGCCGCAGGTCTCAGATCTTATTTTCCCCATGTCCCATAATTTTAATGCAACGTCTCACTACCATCGCAGCGGAAAAATGCTTTACATTTAAGAGGCGGGTATTTGGTGCACAATAGTACCCGTTTAATATTCTAACAGTTGTGTTAAAATACATAATAAATTCGGCAAACATGATATTTCTGTCAATATTTCCCATCGATTTTTATTATAAAAATGATGATGATGTTGGCTACAATGTAATAAAGATTAGGAAACGCGAGTGAAAGGGTTCCTGTGGAGGTGGGAGAGAGAGATAGAGAGAGAGAGAGAGAGAGAGAGAGACCGCACCGAGTGAAGAGCTGTTCCCTCCAAATCTGTTGCTGTGTTATTCTGCTTGTGTATTGCAGCGTCAGAAGGTGCAAAATGTGAAGAGGGATCCCATTCCAACGCACGCTCGAGCGTTTTCTGTGACACCACCAATAATTCAGTTTGTTTGGCTATTCAGTCCCACTCTTTGCGTTGATGTTTTTATTGGAAACATGAGCAGTTTGGGAGATTACTCAATCTGGTACCTTTGGAACGGTGGCCATGAAGCAGCGGAGGAATCGAGAGCTTCTAAAAACTGATGGAGTTGGGGATTTATCGCAAAATTCGGGAAAGATGACCGTCTTCTCTTTGTGTTTCCTCCTGTGTGCAGATCTGCTTGACTTAGCCTTTGGTAAGTAGATCACTATATTAAACTTATTAATTTAACTGAGACTCTGCTTATGATCTCCCTAATACCCCTAGAACAGTATTATGTGGGCAGATTTAAGTTGCGCATTTTCAGAATCATTTTCGCTGGTGTTCTCCCGAGGGCAAACGAGAGATCTTGGGGAAACAAAATTCAATTGTTGAATTGCTGTCATCGCTCTCATAATCACGTCTCTACTATGATTTTTAATCACGTCTCTACAATGATTTTTTTGTACATTTCTAAAATGTACAAAGACCAACTTTTCTTGCTGTTATTGAAATCTAACGATTCGATATAATTTCAGTCTCCTCACAGTGGAGATTACAGCCGCCACTGCGGACGGCGAATGCGTATTAAGTAACCAACTCTGTCCACACTATTATTAAACGGCCAGTGTTATTTCCTGTTGACTGTGACCTAACTAGTTCTGGTAAAGGGCAGTCCTTTAGGTCGTTCGGTAAGTTCTGCTGCGGTATTTCAAAACATCCGAAAAACGACATTGTTTTTATTTTTTTATATCATTTCTGTATTATTTTCCACTATTCATCGCGGTCTGGTCAGAATTCTTCTGCTTGGCCTGAGAGTTCAGGGAAGGTCAATTACAGTTCCGTTGATGAAAAGGAGAATCCGGTTGCTTCATTGTATCGGCTGATTTGTGTCTTAAAAATGTAATGTAGCTGAAACATTTTCATTGATGAAGGGAATACTTAAAGATTCAATTCTATTTTATAAAGTGTTGATCTATGTTATTCGGTTAGAGGGGCGCCCTCTGCTCGGATTTACGCGAATAACATGAGAATATTTCACAGTAGAGTGGCTGAACTGGAACTTCAATCATTGGCTGCTGCCCAAGGTTGATAACCAATTCAGAATACCAATGTTGCGGGGATCATTGGAAGTGCGCCCCTATTTTTTGTTAGACACAGCGCGCAGCCTTTTAAGCGGTGACTTTGGTGTTGACTTTTACGTGGCTTCAGGCAACTGAACGGTTTTTAATTGCATGGTGGAAAGTACACGGAGGTAAATGCAGGTTCTCTCGTCACCTGTGCGCACCACGTGTCCGTCAGGCTTGGTCTTCTTTTTTCTTCATCCCATCATTTTAACTTAGCTCATGGGTGACTGCTTAATTTACTTGTTTACAGTATAAACAGGAGGATATAGAGTGTAGAATGAATTTTTTGACCCTTTCTCATTATAGTCTGTCGGAATCCTTGTTGCGCAACCGAAACTTCAGGCAGTGGGCACTGGATAAGTGCATTTAACTCAAACTCAAATGTTAAGCAAATATTTGGCTAAAAATGGAAGGCTTTCAAACCCACTGCGTGTTTTCCTCTGTGGTGCATAGCCATGTGAAATGTGGTGATTGTAATGCAGATTTTATAGCTGCTGATTGCAAGTTGTGAACATGAATAGCCAAGTCAACGGTTATAATGATTTAACTAGAGGCTCTCTGAGAGTGCAAACCTCCGCCAAGGAAGCACAATCAAAATCTTCCTGAGTGTGCATGGCTCATAAGAAAAGAAAATGAAGGAACCCCTTGTGCTTCGGCCCCTCTGTCAGTGGAGGTCGGTGCTTGCAGAAAGAACAGTAAATCCAACTGCAAAGAAGAAACTGGAGCACTCAAATCACCAGCATAAATTTATTTAGGTCCTGGCACCTAAATAAATTTATGCTGGTGATTTGAGTGCTCCAGTTTCTTCTTTGCATATGGCTCATAAGAAATTTAGGGTATCTGCAACATAGGATTTCAAGACGGTTGCTGTGGTGACCACTTGATATTTGTTGGAGTGCAGTCAAAATGGACAGGCTGCCGTGGCGGCCATAATGTTTGACCGATCGTGGTCAAACTCAATAAGGTTCATCCATGATGTAATGGCTACCCACCCACAAAATTTCAGATATCCATTTATTAGTTTTTGAGTTATCTCGCACACCAACAGACAGACAGACGAACCAACGCCGCAAAAAAACATAACCTCCTTGGTGGAGGTAATTATACAAACATGATTGGCTAATCTTGTGGTTCACTACTGCTCAACAGTCAATATGGTTAGTGGCTAGCTGTCTATGTAGTCTGCATTGAGAGGTGTGTTGAGCATTGTTTGTGATGGGAGCTGAAACACTCCCTAGAAGGTTATTCCATTTATATATTGCTGTGTGGAGAAAGCTTCTGTATGAGCAGTGTGATGTGGAGGCTAGCTAGCTGAGAGCATGGTTTCCAATAAGGTGCATGGTGGAGGAAGCGTAGCTTGGAGATACATGGGGCAGTAGTGGGTATGCATTTGTGTTTACTGTCATACCAGCGACCTGTTGTCTCAGGACAAGGCTGAGCATGGCCAGGTTTGTGCATGCAGTATTCTGATCTACCCTGATGATGTTTAGGGCCATGCTCTGGATGTTATTAAGATGGCTAAGTGAGTACCTTGGCCATTCATCCAACTTTGTGGAGTATATTCCTTCTTGCTGCATACTTCTGTTTTAGAAGCAGTGGCGCGGCTCTCAGTTGTGAGTTTGCTAGTCCCTTTTCTCATTGCTCCCAGTGTCGTGGTTTCAAGGTTGAATTACTTGGGTGGGCAATAGCATCATGTGACGTTTTGAGATGTACGTTGAATGTTAGCTGTTTTAGACCAGAAGTGCCCACCTCTGTTTGAAAAGCAAAAGGGGCAAGGGCTAAGTTTTCTTCATGCACAGTGCCTGACATCTGACTGCTAATGGACCCAGGTTAGGGAAAAGACTTTTCACCTGTATGATAATCTCCACTGTGTCTAACATGCAAGAAGAGGCTGAGTTTTTATACCCCAAAGTTAAACTCTCTCCCAAAGCCTTTATGGACCCCTCACCTCTCTCAGCCCCATGACCCTAATGTTACATTTTTAGCGGGTAGCCCTATTTTCCGGCCAATCTGAGCAGAGCTCATTGTGAGGGAGGGGTTGCCCATTCTAAACACCTTGCTCCTCAGAATAAAAAGAGTGACCGCCAGAAAATGAAGATAACTTATATACTTTTGGGGGGGGTTTCACCAAAAATATTTATTCTTTTTGTTTTGAACATCCAAAAGTTTAATAACTGGGAATAAAAAACAGCATAATATGGGACCTTTAACTAATACTGGTCTTGAGGGAATATCTTCATCAGTAGAATTAGGTGCATTATTGTGCTTCTCCACTGCATGGTATGGCTCTACTCAACTCGACTCTCCTCATTTTTTTTTATGTACAGTGGGCTCCAAAATTACTGGCACCCCTGACTGGCAATGCACAAATAAAACAAAAAATGTAAACATTTTAATTATAGAGCAACTGATTATACCAACATGTGTGAAATACTCTATTTATATTTCAGTAGAAACTACCAAAATCACGACAATCATTTAATACAAAATAAATGTAAATAAAATCGAGGTTTCATAATAATTGGCACCCTTCATTTAGTGCTACCACCTCTGGCAAGGATAACAGCACAGTCTTTTCCTGTAATTTTTGACAAGGTGATGGCACACATTTGGAGGGGCTTTGGACCATTCCCCTAAGCAAATCCTTTGAAGATCTTTCACATTCTTGGGTTTGCATTTATCAACGGCCTTCGTGATTATAATTACAAGGCCTGGATATTCACAAGATAACTCAAGAATGAGCCCCAGTCGGGTTTTAAAATTACATCCAGAAAATCTTGCCTAAAAAATGATCAATATGTGAATTAGACGAAAGAAAACATTAATAATAATAATAATAATAATAATATATATACTCAAGAGTTATAATTGATTTTTAAGGTTATATTTTTTTTTTCTAGATTTTAACCTGTACCTTAGTAGTCCTTGTCCTTTGATTCTGTCAATTACCAAGGGAGTGTCAAGGGTCTGGTTATACAGTTTGCCAGACAAAAGCAATGAGATAAACATGAAAAGCTGCTTTTACTTCAGTCCATCTTCCATTTTCTGGGGGCTCTAGATTGCAATTATTGTATTTATTCAGCTAAGTAGTCCTGCTTTGCTGAAACTGGCTTTTATTGATTGTGGTACATTTAGTACACCCCAATGAAAACCAGTGGAGTCATTCTAGTGGGACTAAGTGCTTAGCTCTCTGGATGTCATGGTTTTTGGTGCTGGAATGAACCACTAGAGCAGGAGAGATTTGACTTCAAGCAGTATGTCACTGCACTGATGATCAAAGATTAAGCTGCAGTTGCCACGTTAGAGCTGACCACACTTTCTGCTTATTGTTTATGTTGGCAAGAAATGTAATGACAATGCAGCCTTGTTTATATTACCTTTGTAGGCTTTTTTGAGTAATTAAACAAAGCATGCGAGTTCCAGTTTATTCTATTATATCTTGTTTCGCCATGAGAAGAGCATGTTATCGGAAAATTTTAAGGGATTAAGAAATGAAATGATTTGCTCTGCTGGCCTGTGCAATGCTTTGCTAGGCTTGTGCTATGTTATGCTACTGTCTTGCTCTGCTGCTGTACATTGCATTTGTAATTAATAAATTATATGCCCAATCATTTTGGCTGTAGGAGCTGTTTATTTTTTATCTGGTGCTGGTAATGGCTTTTGTGAGCTCACAGCCAAATAGGTGACCACCACTTGTAATTGCCTGCCTTGCAGGAGCCAGTTTTAGTGCATGCCAAACATGCTGGTTAAGGATGCCTCACTGGGCACTTTGAGTTTGATTGGCATTTTGTACCAGCATATATGCCTTCTACCTAGAGCATGAAAAGTATTACTGTGCTGACTTTTCAGGGGTCAAAACTTAGCAGTGTTTTGTGCACGAGACAAGCATTCCTCATACGCAAGTATACGTCACTGATCGATTCGGTTTCAATCAGGCCACTGTGTGTATTAATTCATTTGTACAAATTATTGGAAAAGGACTGCATGTACAAAGCAAGCCAAACCGCTCACCTCGCTCAATTTAAGTGACGTGTCATCACAGTGAAACATGAACACTCACTGGAATCTTTGTAAGCAATCAAATTTCATTTTCTTTTCAAAATCACTTGGGGATCAATTTAATGCTATTGACCCTCCAGAGGAGCGGGGGCTTCTGTGGTGTCTTTAAGGGATTATCTGGTTTTATGTGGCAGTAGGTGTGTCCATGTGAGTTCTTTTAATAAACTGAAATTCAAGGGCCATTCTATCACACGTCACTTTTGCAGAAATTTTGTTGTCTGGGAGCATTGGGGGAAAAAAAATTGCTCCATGTTAAGTCATGCTGTTAATATTTAGCCAAACTGAATTCCAAATGTAACACTGGTTAAATCGGTATGGTTCAGCACTGTGGCGTTTGTTCCGGGTTTTTCTCTATCACATTACTGTAGTACTTTTCCCATAATCCAAGTCATGACGTGTAAGTGATCAATACAAACTGTTGCTAGTTCAAACGTGAAAGTGATAGCTTGACTGCTGCGTGAGTTAGCCGAGCGATGGCGTTAGCTCAGTGCTAATATGTATTGGTATTACTATTCAGGCGCATATGGAAATTACATCTGTTTTCTATTAAATTGCGCATTCAGTTATGTGATAAACAGAATCTTTGTCTTTACAGAATACTCTCAGTCGTCACCTGATCAGGCCACCGCAACTGCCTTGATAAATGGCTAAAACTGAAGAGAAACATTCCTTGAACCACGTTTATGAATCTTCATCTATTTCCCTTGTTTTTATCCTGGGGATGGGGGGGTGCAGGGGGGTGGAGCGGGAATCTCAAACAAATCCTGGAGTGTCACTGTGTCAGCTGGATGTATCTCTGCACCAGGCACAGGTGCTTGATTTTAGTCAATGATTGGCTTTTCATTATCCACACCTTTCTTGCAAGGACTAACGTTGCTCCTGAGTGGAAATGCCAAAACCCAGCTGAGTCTGCAGCCCTCCAGGACTGAAGTGTGAGGCCCCTGCTTTTAGAACGAGTGTCATCAAGAAGGATTCATACCCAGTCACCGTCTAAGTGACTCTTACTATGACATCCTAAAAATGAGGTGCTGAGTCTGAAGTGATGCATGATATAGCAGAGGAGCTGTGAAGTAATTGGGAGTTTTAATGGAGATGGTTCAGATTATGCAATGATTCCTGCATTGAGCTCAGGTTTTTACCCCTCAGCCCTGACTAAGGGGCAGAGGGGTATTGCTGTCACGTGCGACGTCATCCGTCCGTCCGTCCGTCCGTCCGTCCGTCTCGTAAACTTTTGTATTCTGCGCAATACTTGAAAATGCCTTCGTCAATCTACGCCATTTTTGCTCTGTTGCTTGGTCTTGTGTGCTTACAAAAGCCTATTGAATTTGAGACACTCGGATGTCCAGTTTAGCCGCCACAGCTGCCATCTTGAATTTCGTATTCCGCAGGATAACTTGAAAACGGCTTCATCAAGTAATATTCATTCCAAACAATCCAGGGGCTGAGGGGTAACGCCTGCTTTGCGGGGCTGTTTTTTTTTTTTTTAAGGTGATTGCTTGTTCTTGCATTCCCCCCAAATCATTTATCTATCTTGCATACTAGCACCTTTTTAATTTTCCTGAACAACAAATGCAAGGTTTGTGATGTCCTCTGTATGAAAGTTTTTTTAACTCACCATGTGTGCGCGTGCGCGTGTTTGTGCGTACATATGCGTGACAGAATGAGAGGGAGATTTTCAGGGTGCAATGAAACTCTAGTCTTAACTCTGATACATTATCAAATTTGATGACATGCGGAAAAGTTGAAATTCAGGCCAAAAATGTAAAGATATATCCCTCTTTCCTCAGCTGATATACTTGTCATTGACCTACGTTTTACCTCTTCCACTTCGGAGTTGTCATTGGAGGGATCCTAGCACTGCTCTTGCCTCGAGTTAAAAGCGCATTACATCTTCAAACCCGTTCTCATTTAGGTTTCCTAATTACCAACTAGGAGTTAATTTGTCCAGATGTGAGGATCAATCTGTATCCATTTCCTCTCAGCTTGCATTATTGTTCATTACAACAATTTTCAAGTATTTTCCTATTCACAATTACAATTCACAACTTAACATAAAACATCAATGCCTTACGATGCTTCTGAATTCCTGAAGCTCATATTTGTATAACCCATAACGCTGGCGTTACTGCTTGGGGGATGTTGGGCCTTAGGAAGTGAATTGCTGTATTGGTGTGTTGACACTGCAATAATGATGCACAGAAGAGACATACTGTATCTAATGTCATTTCTTAGAGAAAAGGTCGGTCTTTTCTGCCCATCACTGGTTCTGTTTTGATGTTCAGTGCTGAAAGCCATAAACAAAGTAAACCTGCAAGCTCGTTAACTTCATTGCATGCCAGTGTGCTGCAACCTTCTTCCCAGCCACCTTAATTACACTGAGCTCATCTCTGGTGCTCTGTCCGTGGTGCTGCAGAGCTGGTGGACAGGGGGCCGGCTGTCCAGGGTGCTGAACTGGCTATGACATCCGCTGGGAAATACTGGCCGTCAGCACCTGTCCCAGTGGTCTGCGCTGGTGTGCTGGCCTAGTGGGGCACCGCTCAGGGGTCGGGGCACCACAGTACATGTGTACTCCATCTTCAACCATGGGCATGAGAAAAACATTCAAAATGGCTCCACTCGAGAAAGATGTTATGAAAAGTGGGGACAGACTAGAGTGGATAAGTGGGGACAATAATAATAGGCAGAGAGTGTGAAAAAACGGGTATCTCTATATGCCCTGGGTGAGCTGTTGGCTGGAAATGGGTGGTAAGTCAAGGGTGTCATTTATTGGGGGGTACATGATTCCCTCCAATATTACAGACAAGCCTATAAGACCCCCTGAATAACTTGGGTGCACATCAAGCCAAGCTTTTCACCTCGCTTTGATCTTCAAACCAAAATTAAAGCTTCAGCTGGTCAGGAGAAAAGGAGCATGAAGGCTTTTCAACTGGAGCCACTGAGTCTTGTCCTGCTTGGATCCTGTTTGGGTTCTGATCCCCGCACAGGCAAAGAGTTCTGGGGTAAAAGGAACCACAGCAACCTCAGAGTCCCCCAGCAGAGGTGCCCCACGGAAGTTTGGCTCACAGAGAAATGCATGTGCATAATTTGAAAAGCAGCACTGCTCCATGCACCTGGTGAGATGCCAGTAATTAATTTTTCATCCTGCCAGTCACAGATAGCATTGTCTCATGCTCCTGATGTTTTAGGTAGGGAGCTGTGTAATGGGATCATTTAAATTCACATACCGTCGTTCCACCCCCCTCTGTGACATTTCACTTTCTAAGCAACGTCCCTTTCTTAACGGTACATGTACTACAAAGCTTTTGAAGTGATGTCTAATTTCCATCAAGAAAAGGCTCAGAAAATTGCTCATATTCATTTAAAACAAAAAAAAAAACATACCAGAGAAGATATACAGTTGGAGTTTTGTTAAAAGTAACCAGGATATTGATCATAGCTCTGGGCCACTCAGCTTAGCTCTTTTTGGCAGGTCCCAAATTGGGAATCATCGCTGTGAGCGTAATCTTTGGCAGGATTGTCCTGCTGCTCATGATCAATGTTCTGGCTGGGGTAGCCCACAGAAACCGAGATGCTTAATCACTCGAAGGATTTCTCTGCCTCCCTCCTGCCCCGAGAAGATTCTTCTTTACTTCAGTGAATGCAGTTTTTTAGAGCTGGTTCCTTATCACAGATATCTCATGGATAATGGATTATCAGCATGATGATGAGCTGGAGATTTTGACCTTGAAGTGTTTGAGCTCAGGTCCATACAAGATGTTGAAGGAGCTTCCATTTACAGCTGATTGCAGTTAGATCTTAAATTACTCCCATCAATCAGCATGTATCCAAAATGCAAACCTTTGTCTGTGAGGGGGTTGCACTTGTTTAGTTACTATGGTCATGGAAATTAATCAGTCAGAGAGATTGGTTGTAAAGTGGTTTCTAATGGAGCCGCGCTAAAACCCTGAGAATTTAGAGTAGCACAAGTGAACATTATATTTATTGGCATTACCTTTACTCAGCTGCCACTTATACAGAAAGTGACATACAGTTGATTAGACTAAGCAGGGGCGAATACCCCGGAACAATGTGGGGTTTAGGGGACTCAATGAAGGGCCCTAACAGCTGTACTAGGCCCGTATTAACAAAGCATCTTAGAGCTAAAAATAGGTCCTAACTGCCAGATTTAGGATAAACTCCTAAAAAAATGGGCATGTCAGTCGTAAATTTAGGACTCCAAATTATTTTACTAAGTGTTGTTCACAAAGCATTTTAGGCCTAAAAGTAGCTCCTAAGTCTGGGAGAGCTTAAAAGTACTCAAGAGGACTCCTAACTCGCTAAAACCTATTCACAAAGAATCAGAAAATGGCTGCAGCTGTTGAAAGATGGAATGACTTGGAAATTCTGAATGATGCGCAGTTGGGGAAAAGATATTGGATCGACTGTGAAGGGATTTTATTTGTTGTTGACTAGGTGAGGGAGAGAATTACGTCTCCAACCATGAGAAAAAACCCAATAAGCCCCGAAATAAAATGTTTGACAACACTTCGTTACTTGGCCCCCGGAAAAATGCAACTTTGCAACGCGGACAATTTAGGGATTTCACAATCATCTGTCAGTCGCTCAATTCAACAAACAATCAATGCTCTCTGTGAACCCCATATCATCCAACAGTTTATCCGGTTTCCAATGGACATTTGCCAACAACACAGAATCAAACTTGAATTCATGCCCATCTCAGGTATGCCTGGTATCATCGGTGCTGTTGACGAGACCCATATTCGAATTATTTCTCCGACCCAAGATGAAGAGGTATTTGTAAACAGAAAAAATTTCATGCCATCAACAACCAGATAGTATTTGATGCCGAATACAATATTTTGGACATTGTTGCGAAATGGCCAGGATCCATGCACGCACGACTCTCGCATTTTAATGGAAAGCAGCTTATGCCAATTATTTGACAGGCATTATGTGCCTGCGGGACAGTGGCTTTGGTGCTGTACCTCCTCCTGCTATGCATGAATTATTTTATCAGGCTACTGAGCGAGGGTTACATTTAATAGATCATCATAATAATATCAGCCAATGTCATATTTTGTATGCATATTTGAACTGTAGGCTATAAATAACAAACCAAGCTTAGTATGCCTTCCTGTTTGAACGATAGCCCGTTTATAGGCCGCAATCTCGGACCTCCCCTGCGATTGCAGCCCATACCACCGCTTCTCGCAGTCGTCTGCTGTCCGAGACACGAGGGGAATGCAACATTGATCTGTAGGCTGATAGTATCCCACGCATCCCGCTTGGATTTGCTGTTCAACCCCGAGCCAAATTTCCCTTTGATTACAAGCTTTCGCTCCAGCTCCAACTGGGCCAGCAGCAGTAACTGGTCGTGGCTCCAGTTGGGCTTTCGCGTCCTTTTTGCAAGGACTAACTTTCATCCATGACAGTTTAGGGCAAACAAACTTGAACGGCCCGACTTTTAAATGATCACAACATATTCTTATTGGGTAATAAAGTTGCTAATTATTGGGGCAAATGACGCGTTTTATTATTGACTCGTTTTATGCTACAGGCGTTTTTACAACTATCTCTTTCCTATGTATGTTTATTTGCCTAGAGCATGATATGTGGGGACTGCGCATAGTGCATTTTCAGGAGTGCTCAACATGTTATTATTTTATGGGACAAACCAGCCGCTTGGACTATTTCCTCATTTTTTCCTCCATGGGTTGTATGTGGGATATTTTTTTCAATGGGCCGCCCTGTCACCAACAACCAATCAATGTGCTCATTGTCCCAAGACTCGTGCATGAGAATTGACGTCATCCATAGCAACGGAGATTTACTCCCACCTATCTCAGAGCTACTCCTAGTCTAGGAGTTACCAGTTTTCTTAACTAAAAGTTTCTCTCAGCGGCTTTGTGAATAACTTTTAAGATTTTACTCCTACATAAAATGTTTTAGCGCGACTTAGGAGTACTCCTAGCGGTAAGATAAGATGCTTTGTGAATACGGGCCCTGGTCTTAATGTGGCTGCACTAGGCTTCCACCACTAACCCTCCGAGTGTTCAAATTTATTGGTTTGAGGACTGAATAACTACTTACTGCAAAGTAGTTGAGTGGAGTTGTGGTGGGTTTGTACCATTCTGGCCTGCACCTGCAGGGATGAAGTTGGGAATAACTCTGCCATTGGGCCCTTGAGCAAGGCTTTTAACTCCAAAACCACTCCAGCCGCTTTACCCCTGCTTTCTATCTCCTGCTCTCCTGCTCATAGCTGTTCTGTTTCGCATTTCTCCCAGGATGTCCTTTGAAAGAGAGGCATGTCCTTATTGTAACTTCCCTGGGTAAATAAAGGCTGAAGGCGAAAAAAAGGAATTCTTATGCTTGCCTTTGTGATTTTAAGGGAACGTTTCGATATACATCCCCGAAATTGATGAATTTGAGAGTGTGTTACCTCCGCCAAACAAAGTTGGCAGGAGGTTATGTGATCGGTGCCGTTTGTCTATCTGTCTGTTTGTTTGTGAACAACCTGCAAGATGCAGTTTTGATCTCATTATCACCAAAATTTTACAATCGCTAGGCCTCGCCCCAGAATAGAAGCCTCTTTAATTTGACCTCTGTAGGTCAAAGGTCAAAGTCACAAAAAATTCCTGAAAATTGTTGGCGGAGGTACTTGTGCTCTCTGAGCGCAGCTCTAGTTTGTTCAGTCCTCATAAGTACTGGAAGTCACCCTCAGAAAAACACAAGTCCACTGCAAAAGGGGTGGTGTGCATTGGACATGCACATGTGAATGATGTTATCAACATTTACAGAGCTGTGAAAAACTATTTGTAATATTAAAATTTGTTTGATGATCTGAAACATTTAAGTGTGACAAATATGCAAAAAAATAAGAAATCAGGAAGGCGGCAAATACTTTTCACAACACTGTACATATACACTATACAGCGTTGCCAAAATAACCATTTTTATGCAAAGGGCATTTGATAGAAGGCTAACCTGATTCACAAGGATAATTGCAAATTATCCATTTTTTACAATCATGAATTTTCATTTCAAGCAAACCTAAAATCATGCAGTAATGGAACATGGCACTCAAAAAAAAATGAAACCCTATGAAATGTTAGATTTACTTAATAATGTTATGTCAACTGGTTCCACGCAATAGCTTTGCGTAACCTTTATTTGACTTCTAACATTTTTGGCCAGTTTAATAAATTGCATTGAGTGGAATGTACTTAACTCACGTTTGTGGAACCAGCTGACATAACATTATTAAGTAAATCTAACATTTCACAGGGTTTCATTTTTTTGAGTGTATTCAACAGCTGTGCAATGTGAATTTTCTTTTTTTAATGCATGTGGCTTCTGTCATAGCTGTAAGAGAAATGAGTTGTTTATCTAAAAGGCCAGGTATGCTATAAATTATTTCTGATCACTGTCTGTCCAGAATTGCTAGATGATGGAGACCATATTGGAGCTGCCCCTTCTGTATTCCCTTCCGTAGTTAAATTCAGCCATTTAATTTTGCTGAAAGTATTTCAGCTCCAAATAACTCCATTAAAATAATGGAAAAACATTAATTTAAAAAACCCAGGTATAGGAATTGGCAAGTTGCGCAGAGAACCATTACTGAGGTCAATTTTCTGGTTGTTCAGCCTGTCTTATATGAGATTTGACCATAGGCTCTGGACAAATTTCTAAATGTCACCCTGTCCTCACTGAGGACCCAAGGAAGTGCAGTGTTGAGTGTGAAGTTGTTTGGCTGGACATTACTTGAGAAAGCTTTAAGCAACAATGTCAGAAGACAAGCAATTGGCCCGTTCCAAACAGGCACATTTTGAATGGGCACTGCACTAGTTTACCTCAATATGCAGTACATGCCAACAGAAAATGGATTTTCCATGGCATGCATTGCCATTTATGACTGAATGTGATTTAAGAGCTGAAGTGATCCTGCTTGAAAAGCTCCTAATTTAGACAAATTAACAGCTTGTAAAACATTTTTGAATTGCCATTTCAGTTGGAACAGAAACTAGCATATGAGGAGACAGGTTCCCCCAGGAACCACTGCGCTAGTCCATAAATAATTTCCTCATAGAAATTGTTCCAATCGGTTATTGAATGCCAAATCTAGTTTATTATAAGGGTTTATAGCACCTTCACTGGCAAAGACCCATCCATTGTAATTGTATAACAATTTATACCTAATGGTCTGATGTATAGAAGTGCTCTGCGATGCAACATGGAAGTATTCAGAGATGGTTTGTCTTATGTAAAAAGCTAGTATGTATTCTATGTATATCTTGTATGAAGTATAGGTAATATGCAGGTACATATATTGTAGAGTACCAGTCAAAAGTTTGGACACACTTTGCTAACATCATATTACTCTGTTTTTAGTGAATTTTAGAAGGTTTGTGTTCTCTATGTAATTTTGAGTTGCACATGAAAAAAGGGTAACAGTCAGAAGTTAAAAAAAGGATAATTTCTTCTCGTAATAGTGTTGAAAATTCAGGAATTTTTAATGAAGCCATATTTTGCAAATTAAACAGACCAATTCGTTCCCTTTTTCAACAGCTGAATTAAAGTCGAACTGATTTGGAGATATTGGACAAAAAGGTCAATGAGAAGCAAAACACAAATGTAGCTCATCTTTCAGAACTTCTACAGCAGTGCAGGCTGTTGGCTGTAGACTGTTGAACTCACCCATATCGCTATTTTTGTAGAAAAATAAGTGAGTATACTCAATTATTATGCAATTATTACTACTGATGGTGGTTAGAGTTTGCTAGATTCATGATTTAGATTTTCTTTTTTGCAAAATGAAAAGGCCATAATTTGTTTTTTTTTTCATTTCTTGTTAGAAAAATATCACTATTTTCAAACTTTTGACTGGTACTATCCCAGGATACAATTTCTGGTGGAAACCATGTGGTTTCTAATGAAAAATGAAGCAGCAGCACATGGATTCTACGTTGATCTGTAGAATTGAAATCACATGGACCCACGAAGAAGTTCCACGTTATATACCACATTCTTACAACCTATATTCCACAATAGAAACTTTTATTCTGCTACTTTTCAACCTTCTGAAACTTCAGTTTTTCCTTCTCTCAGTTATTTCATTCTTTCAAATCGATTTTTAGTCAATATCATTAATACAGTCACCCCAAAAATTATTTGAACACTTGAAAGTTGAAGAATTAAGAGAATGATAGACTAGGATCACGAAAAAAAATCATTAATTGTTCACACCAGTGGCTTCCTTCATTATTTTGCAACAAAATTGGAATAAAAAAATTTAAAAATTAACCCATTAGTTCTGGTACCTCATCAGGTTATTTTACTGACCCTATAATTATTTTTGCACAGTAAGCACTGAGAGTTTGTGGCAATATTCAGCATTTTTGGGCCTGCCTTTTGCCACGACCACTGCTTGTAGTCTCCTTGACATACAGTCATCAAGTTTGGCGCAAATATCCTGCTCTTTTCCATTCCTTATTCGCTGGAACAGAGTCCTGAGCTGTTTTTTGTTTGTTGGTGTGGCATCCTCACGCTGTTACTCCATTTCATCCCAAAGGTGGTCAATCGGGTTCAGGTCTGGTCTTTAAAGTCCAGAGGATTGATGCGTTTCTTCTTCATGAATCCTTGAATACGATTGGCTGAGTGCTACGGATCATTGTCCTGTTGGATTATGTAACGATTGGATTCAACTTAAATGCTTTATTTTGCATTCTAAACACATTTAATTGTTGGTAGTACAAATGACTAAGAAGTCACATACATGTATATTACGTATAGGGAGCAATACCGTGGTCCCAAGTTTTATTTATGACCCGAAAACCAGGCCGCACAATGTATGCAGTACATGTATTCAGCAGATAATATCTTTCGGAAATGAAAACACTATTAACTAACGATACGTGGCCTAAATGAGTAGACCACACTTTAATGTAATATTTGATAACAAATAAAAATCTGATCGATGGTCACATGCAATTTTTTAATATTTTGGTGACATTTTGACTCTCAATTACAAAACGGAGGCAGGAGTCACTCAACGCTAACCTGACAGTGGCAGTTACGTTTAGCATTATCGGGCGTGACAAGGTTGAAGCAAAAGTTGTTAATACCATCTTTTATCCACATGGAATCAATGTTTATATTTCCACATACAAGAGCCACATATTTTCCACGTGGATGTAAGGTGGAAGGTTCATTTTATGTGGAAAGCACATGGTGTGTTTGTTGGGATATGTAATTAGATATTTTTATTTCTTTAATTTAATTAGTCAATTTTGTTTTATTTCAAGGAATTTGCATCCTTTACATAATGGAGCTTTTAATACAGGGGATTAAACTATTGTTTGGCAGATAATTTTTTTAAATTTAAAATATTCATTAATTTATGTGCCTCCTGTGGGCATCCTTTACTTTTGTGTTTCTAAAGTCTTAAATGCAGGAATCGACAATCATAAGATGCAATTTTCTTAAATAATTAACAGTCAGTAAATAGAATATAGAGTGCATTAAACTAGACCAGGAAGACCAGAGAGTAAATATATTGCACATCTCATATAGCTAGTTCAATATGCAATGAAAGTGTGTATATTTGTAATTCAGGAGGCATATTTGTTGTGGATTTTAAAATAGCAGTTAATACTCATTTTTTTTTGATCAAGTCTTGCTGTAATATCCATGCTCCTAGATACTGGCCATGGTGGTTTACCACACAATATATCTTTACCAGGATTATCCTCTCTACTTTCGAAAAAATAAATTGGATTTGAAAGGTGTTGATGTATTCTTTGTTTTTTGCTTACCATCTTTTCTATTACTTCTAAGCCATTAAGCAGAGCATGGTGAAAAATTAATGTTTTGGTCTACCGGCCAAATGGACAGTGAATGTTCAAATTTTACTAGCCTCTCTGCAGATTACCATTGTTTTTGGCTGGTTTTTGGCTTGTGGCTGGAGAAGCAAATCTCATCAGCCCTGCATATTTAACCAGTGTTTCGCTTGTGGCTGTTACTAATTTTAGTTCTTGAACTAAGGATTTTGCCTCCATGTTCCATGCATTGAACTTAACATTACCTTGTTCATAGTGATTGAATTGGTCACAGAAAATTATACTCTTCATGCTCACTGAATGCTCACAATGTCAGCAGCAGGCAGTTATGCATGCATTTATTATGGGAAGGAAATGCTGTAGTTGAAATTGTTTAATTGCAATCTTTTGAGACAGAAGGCTTGTAGCAAAAAAAAAAAAAAAAAAAAATGCGTAATTGGTTCTGGTGAAGTTAAAGATGCATTTCTTCACAAGATTTAATTGCAGGTTTATACACCACGTGTCAGTTTGAGGTGGAAGATGGTATTTCAATCAAGACAATACAGCATTTAGGCACAAAAGGCTTAACAGTACAATAAGAAGACAAAAATGTGATGTATCTGGAGAGAGAGGGAAGTTGAGGGAGTGGGAGAGAGAGGCTGAGATCTTCTGCAATCATCCTCATGAAAACCTGCTTAAAAACAGCTTAAAATAAAAATCTGAATAAATCACACAGAGAAGAAGGCTTTAGGCTTTTATGCTCTTCCATGCTGCTCTTTCCTCTTTTTCTCAATCCCCCAGTCTCTTGAAGATCCTTGTCTCCACTTTCAACTGAGATATGAAGCTCCCTTTCAAATTCCGCCCTGATTTGTTTACCTGTGAAAAGTGCAGCAGTAATAATGTTAGAGTCCTGCGAGTTTTCTCTTCCACGCACGAATTCATGCAGCTGATTCAGTGTTTCCCACAGAATTTTTGGAGACTATGGGGGCACATGTGTGGTGGCAGACTAATGTCTGGAGGGGGTCATTCTCATTCTGTTGACCGGGGGGATGAAGGAGATGATTCTCATTTTGTTTGGGGGATTATGCAAATTCCGTGTCTTCCGGTACCTTTCCTATTTTCCTGTTTTTTTTTTTTTTTTTTTTATTCGCGCATGTAATCTCAACACGCAGCAATTGCGCATATTGAGACTATGGCGGGGAAAAATCAATGTATGGCAAACACTGTGATTTCATGCCCTGGCTCTATGTCCTGGCTGAGTGACTTGTCTTATTAGCAAAAACATGACCACAGCACTAGCGTATGCGCCATTGTTTCCATTTTGCCCGGAAATACCCCTTGAAGTTTCAACCATGGTTTTGAAATGACTGTTTTATTGGCCCACACTGACCCATGTGAATTGGTGATTTCAGGATTCGTTGGCAGAATGCACGATTGACTGTCAATAAAATTTTAAAAAAAAAAAAACTCCTTGCATGCAAACCTGAAGTAGTCCAATGTAAAAGAGGTTGCCAGGTTTCCCTTCCTGTCACACAATATTGTGTTATAGGCCTATGACAGTTGCGACCGCAGCCAGGTGGATGTGAAACAGCCTACGGGCAAGTCATAGTTTTAATTTTTTTTTTTAAAATTTGATATATTACGCTGTACCCTCTGCTGTCTGTAGGCCTATTTATTTTTATGGCGTGGATTATTGTAAACCCTCCATGAGATAGTTTCAGAAGAAGTGTAAACGTGGAGGAATCATTTCCCTATGTTTACAGGGAAAAGAGAAGTGAGTTCAATTTCCCTAATTCTCAAACACAATGATGTCATATATATGTTATTTAATTATTATTATTATGCATAACTAATTTCAGCTGCATTACAGTGTTATGTATGCAATCGCATATAATCACTCTTCAGCTGATATAGCTATCTTGCTAGCTAGCTAAAATTATTTAGGAAAAATTTTGTAAATTAATGTCATATTTAAAATTCAATTTTCAATTTGGACGCACGAAAGCGCCACAAAACATAACAGAAGTTCATGCCCATTGCAGCTAGCTAAGTTGGTAAAGTTAGGGCAAAACCAAATCATATCCCGTTAATATGACGATTGTTTAGAAAGATTTTTCATAGTTAACGTTGACTCGCTAGATGGCTATATATAAACTAATTGGCGACATTCTAAAATGCTTAACGTGAAAAAAGCTGAACGTGGTTTAAAGTTACAAAACAGTGACCAATAATCACCAAATTCCTCTCGGACATTTCTTGCCAGGTGAGCTTTCTCCAACTAAAAAATTAAAACTGAAGTCCTTTTTCTTGTAATGCGCTTAAATGGAAGGGAAAATGCTTAACATGTATAATGTCTGTTTTCCCGGGACTTCTGTTCTAATTTTCTGAATAAAAACAGTACTGATGACAAGAAATTTTCGTGATTCTTTATGCTGTTTTGGAGCATTAAGCCACATTAAGCTTTCTCCTAATAATGAGCGTCAATGGAGGGGAAAATGCTTAATGTGATATAACATCCGTTTTCCTAGGATTTCGGTTTTGAGGTTTAGGTAGGAAGAAGTGTTCCTGATGAGAAATATCTGAGAAGTCTTTGGTGATAATTGGTTGCTGTTTTGGTAGCTACGTTAAGCCATGTTAAAGTGCATATCCTTGCTGATTTAAAACGTAAAATACACCCAATTTTTGAGATACTATATAGGATTTTTAGTCACTTTACGTATTTTAACCAATATAGCACATCGGTCAGTGTCAGATATACCTGGTTTAATATCAGTATTTTAGACAGAATACGTCTGCCGCAAAAAAAGCTTGCGATTTGAATCTTCCGGGGAAAATGACTTTCTCTGACGTCACGTGCCGTTCCCGCAGACCATAGGCGAAGCTGGTCATTCTGTTGATAGTGGATATACTCGGAGGTGGCATGAGTGTTTATGGTGTTTATTATTGTGATTTTGGGCGTCATTTGAAGTATTTGGCCGGAATGGTCAAAGGTTGTGTTGTGGGAGGGCACAGTAACACCAATCGTGATGGTGTTAGTACCCACAGATTCCCCAAAGACAAGACTGTGAGGGAAAATTGATCCATGCAGGCACTGGGTCACTCAGCACCCTGGATATGGGGGAACCACAGGTGACACCATAAATCTGGATCAATGTGGCTAAGGACTACCTGGGGATTTTTCAAGACGCTTCTGGTAATGTTCAAAAATTGTTCTATACATGGACCACCTTTGGCAAAATAACCCTTAGGATTTGGTGTATGAAGGCACAATCTTTTAGACAAAAAAAAGACAAATTTTGGTTCAGGATATGCACTTTAAGCTTTTTTCACGCTCAGCATTTTAGAATGTCCCATCTAATTGTCTCCTAAATACAAGCCAGTGCTGGTTGTCTCCTAAAAAGAGTTCCTTCTCAGGTAGTGTGTTGAAGCATTTTTATGAGAGGATGATGGGGAGAAGGCTCAGGGAAAATGTATGTTGGATGAGTGCCAGGATCCTGGAAATACCCGCATGACCCCCCTCGCGTACGCCCCTGCACAGAATACGTATTTTCCTTCCTGAGCACGAATTTTCCTGCCTCTGATGTTGAGGTAATCAAGGTGCTTGAGCCAGCCATAAAAAATCTCAGAAATATTTGCACTCTTTTTATGTCATCTAAACTGTTTTTTTTTCCCCATTTTAATGCACCGTGGAGACACAAAAGACAATGATTTTCCGGTACTGGTAATAGATGTTCTTGATTAAGGCACAGACGCGCTCAACTCTCAAAAAGTTATTAAGCAATTAAGCAATGGGTGCTAGTACCTATCAAAAGTTGAATACACTAATCAAGAAGGCATAGGCAGCACTCCAAATGCATAAAATAAAATATACTTTATTGGCACACTATAGGACGTTTCGGGTTGTACCCTTCCACAGCATGTTTGTCATTTGGGTTTGTCATTACAGCCTATTTGTGTGTGTATTATGCAAGCTAATTAAGTAGTGTTAGAGACACCTGTTTGATGCACATACTGATGAGATTACCTGTGCCTATAAAACACACCTGTGCCGATTGATCTTGTTTGCCATACGTGCTGAGGAAGGGTACAACCCGAAACGTCCTATAATGTGGCAGTAAAGTATATTTTATTTTATGCATTTGGAGTGCTGCCTATGCCTTCTTGATTAATAGATGTTCTTGCCAATTGCTGGGGAGATCTTGTTTTTACTTACACTTTCAGAGTTGAGGGCACTCAAAGATGACGCAATATGTTTGTAAGCTGCTTTGTAGCGTCATGTTCAACTGTCACTTATTTGTTTACTGTTTGTACCTGGCAGCCATTTTACTAATCCAGTGATGCTTCAAGGCTTTGAATATGAGTGTTTGAAACATCACATATTGGTAAAATAAAGACTTGCTATTGTTATTTTAGAATGCCAAAATGCAGGCTATATACATTGTGCTTTAATCAGTTGCTTTACTGTAGCCCCAGGACGAGGTTGGGCGGCTACTATGGATTCACGTGTGTCGTCTCCGCCGCCACCGCGGCATCCATAGACATTTTCTTGTGGACACTCTACAGGCTGTAATTTTTGACCGATTTCCTTATTTGGCACATATTTGGCATGGACATGTGTTGGACTTGACTTACGACGCCTATTGATTTTGGTTGCCATGGCGACAGTATTGGCGGAATAATATGCAAATTAGTGGCAAAACATAGAGATTACCTTGTGGACACAGTACAGGCTGACATTTTTTACCGATTACTTTCATATTTGGTATGGACATGTGTTACACTTCACTTATGACACCTATTGATTTTGGTTGCTATGGCGACAGTATTGGCCAAATAATATGCAAATTTATGACAAAACAGATTTCCTTCTGGACGCAGTACAGGCTGCAATTTTTGACCGATTACTTTCATATTTGGTATGGACATGTGTTACACTTCATTTATCACACCTATCAATTTTTGTTGCCATGGTGACAATATTGAACGAATAATGTGCAAATTTATGCTGAAACATACAGACTTCCTTGTGGAGGCTGCACAGGCTGTAATTTTTGACCGATTATTTTCATATTTGGTATGTACACGTGTTATACTTCAATTATAACACCTATCAATTTTGTTTGCCATGGTAACAGTATTGGCTGAGTAATGCGCAAAAAAGGGGAGAAGCTGGCTTTTGGGGGCTACACCCATGCAGTCGCAGCCGACCGGACTGTCAAGTTGTATCTGCCTCTCAAAGATGCAAAAAAGTGAAACATTTAAAGCCTGATAAAAAAAAAAATCCTCTTTGCTCTTCATGAATCTGATTATGAGTGCATTTTTGCTTGAGTAAATGGTACTATTGCTCTCTGTAGCTGCTCAGAAAGTAATTAGGCACAGTCTGAAATGTTGAGACAGGTCTTCAGGTTATGAGCTGTGTAGAGAGGCTACTACTATCCAAAAGAGCCACGCCACCAAGGCAAGCCATGCGAGTCAAAACTTCCATAAATTATAAAATCGTACCAACGTGAGCACGAGCGAGGATAGCGTTCATTATCTGAGGTAATGATGTCCATTATGGTACAGGGTTTCAGTGATTTTATGCTCATTCACATACTTTGAATCCATTTGGAATTACCTTTTTGTACAGAAGGTGGTAATGTCCTTTTATAAAGTTTGTTAGGTGAAACTACGCTGTGCACATTAAAAATCTTCTAAAGTTACTCTCACAAAAACATGGAACATAGATAAAGGGGAGGTCATCAAGCTGAAGATCTATTGAGATGTATCTCATCTATTGAGAGTCAACAGTGACTCTTTCAGAAACTGATAGTGTAGACCAGGGGTGTCAAACTGGTCCGCAAAAGGGCCACAGGGCTGTAGGTTTTCAATCCAACCAAGTGGAAGCACACCTGATACAGCTAATTTAATCTACTGATCTCAGCCTGCACAGTTCATTAGTTGTATCAGGTGTGCTTCTGCTTGGTTGGAATGAAAACCTGCAGCCCCTCGGCCCTTTTTACGGGCCAGTTTGACACCCCTGGTGCAGACCCTCTGGTCTGAGACTAAACTGACTGGCACAGTTTGATGGCTGTCCTGCACTGGAGAATATCGTCCAAAGAGATGTTTTCCTGGGCAGCTTTAGTCATGGATGTGCTTTAGTGATGGCATTGGGTCGTCCTGCATTTTGTCACTGTCTCCCGGTGACAGCTATGTTTGAGTCATAGGAAGCAAGAATAGACCTGTGATCTGGGAAAACCTAGTGAATTTATCAGTGGCAAGTATTCTTGCAACTGAACAAAAACCTTTTGATTCTGGACTTTTCCCAACCGAAAAAAATTATAAAAACTTGATTTTGACAGTTCAAATAACTCTAAAAGTGACTATTTTAAGATTCTCACCACTCTTAATCACTGCAAATGGGGTTCAAACTCAGTTTCTCCCAAAAGTGACATATGTACTAGGTTTTTCCAGATCACAGGAGAGATACTGACAGGTTAGGGGATGGTGGTGCAGGATTGGTGCGGGGTGGATGTGGGCGAAGTGTGCTGTAGCTCACCAATCTGGTGGTCACTGACCTATAAAAAACACTGCCCTGAGCTGTTGCATAAAACAGTTAATTGAGAAAATGCCCAGTTTTCTTTAGTTTGTCATTAATTTTATGAGATTAAAGCCCGGGAATATAAACTGGCTTTTCGACTAAGAAAAGACTAAGACTAAGGTCTTTTCGGTTTGTGTGCACATCTGAATGAAGGCAGGTGGTGAGATGGCTCTGACCTTGAAAAGGAGGCGCTTCAGCCCCTGTCATGCTTCGTTCATAAGACTTTTAAAAATGGGCACAATACGAACTGCCACTCTGCCTCTGATGCACTAAGAGAGTAAGTTTTGGAGTGAAGGAGATTTGAACAAGTTCTTTATCTAATCAGAAAAGTCTCATTCCAAAGTACAATCTGGTATTAATAATAGGTGATATGTAGTAGAAGAACAAAAAGTACTTTTATTTTTCTAGGAATGTAAACTTGAGGTAGGGTCTTTCAAGAAAAAAAGGCTGCCTGTAAGACAACCAGAAAATTTGACTTGCACAGTTATTTTTAGAAGCCTAATTAAGTGACTTTATGATTTAAGATACCTGCTCTCTCACTATGCATAATGAAGTCTTCTGTACTTCTGTGTGTCCGTCCTCAGACTTTCTGGTTAAATGCATGTCATCTTGACAACTGCTAAGCCAATATTGGATATACCATAGCAGTGTGCTTTTGTCTAGTCTGGCTGTGACTAGTAGTTTTTGACAGTGCTAATTTTTCTTGACTTTCCTTTGAAACAGGCTTGTACTGCCAAAGCGCCATACATTTATTATCAAAAATGAGCTGCCCACTGTGCGGTAAAATCCATCACTTTGGGTGTACCTAAGAGACTCTGTGTGATTGTGTCCCTGCCTTTTTCAGTTTCCTGTCATGCCTTCAGCAGTAGACCACAGTCCTATTTCTGGATTTTCCTGACTATTGCAGTAACAGAAGAAGGGCTGGCAGGTTGATTTCTGTATTCAAGTGTGACTGAGTGAGGAGTCAAGTCTCCAGCAGTCAGAGTGAGGACAGCGCCCCATGCTGTCAACGCTCCAGTCAGTGTCTGATGTTTCCAACTCCGATGAATGGTGACACTTCAGAGTCTGCTTTTTATTGTATACAGGAAGATGAATTGGAGCCCCAGGAGTCGAAAAAAAAAAAAAAATGCCCGTCCTTCAAATTGCTCTGTCATTTCAATGTTATATTACAATGTGACAAGGCTGCCATCTAGATTTGAAGACCATCCTGGAAATACCCAAATGCCATTATGGACCCTCCTACCTCCGAACCTCATCTATTACCACTGATTTTTACCTCCCCCGTGACGGAGTCAGTGGAGCAAAGTATTGTAATCAGGGTGGTTTGCTTGTCTATTTGTTTGCGTGTCTGTGTGTCAACAATCTAACGTCTACACGGTTGCACTGATTGACTCAAAACTTTCAGAGTAGGTGGTCAATGGTCCGTCGATTACCCAATGAAATTTTGGGGGTGACTGGTCAAGATCAAGGTCACAGGAAAGATCAAAATATATATTTTTTTTTTTGCGATAAATTGTTTCAAATTCCTCACATTGACTTCAAACCAAAACGAAAATGTGCATCTTTCAATTCTGCTTCCAACCAAATGCTGTATGATGGGATAGCTTCGATAGTACCGTTTGGGGTTAAATGTCGGGGGGTCAAGGTCGTCAGTGAAAGTAATATATTTTCCATTATAACTCAAAAACTGTTGCCGATAGACAGATGTTTACCATTATGAGCATATAGGAAATTCTATAGGGGCTTTCATTTGACACCGTTACCGTTGACCTTGAAAGGTCAAATTCAAGGTCACGGATTTTCAGAGGGCTATAACTTGAAAACGGTTGAGGTCATGTTTGTAAAATTGAGTCAGTATCAAAAGCTTTAAAATAAGAGTTGGCGGGCGAGGATAGTTTTGCCTGGCAACACAGTTATTTTTGCTGTTATTTTAAATTTAGAAAAACTACAAGTTTTGTTGGGCTGAATGGCTGGTTCTCAGACTTTATGTTGCCTGATTTGCACCTGGAAATACTTTTTAGGGTCACTAGAAAGCATTTGGCAAATATTTTCAAAATTCATGGCCTCACCAACCCTTTTTTTTCTGGTGGTAGTGTAATAATAAAAAATAATAATAATAATAATACAATTATTAGTCAATTTCATTATTTTAACTTGGGCAAGCAGGGCAACCTAAGATGGCAACATAGCCGACTGAAAATGTACCCTTGCAATGCTGTTTTTGGCTTGGCAGCTTTTTATGTCTTTCACTTTGTTAAAATACTGGTGTGATCCTTCACTGTCATCCACCCCCTGCCCTACCTGTGGAAAAGTCCTCCTCTTTCTGCTTTTCCATTTCGGTCCTGTCACAGGTCTGTCACAGAAGTATCAGTAACACGGTGCAAAGATGAAATGGGCCCAAAAGTCATATGTCTAATTTTCTCTGAAGTCCGATGGAGTCTGAGCTCCTGCCTTTTTGTGATTGGGGGTCACAAGATGTCGTAAACTGTATTTTTTTCCCCACATAGTTGAAGAATAAATATTGGAATAAGTAAAATTGGAAAAAACTATGCTCTTTTATACTGTCTTCCTTGCAATACAACACAAAAAGAATGCATGACTCTATGGTACATTTCACATTTTAATATGCATTGTAACTGATGTATAATTCATCCCATGCAGCATATATGTTTATGTCATTTCAGTTCATGTAGATTAAAAAAAAAGAAAACATGCAATGCTAGTGTCACCCTGCTGTTCCTTCTGAAGTGGGTGTCAGGGGATGTGGTGGAATAGGTTGTGTTGAGATGTGGTGGAATGGAGTGTGTGGAGATGTTGGGGAACAGAGTTAATACAGATGTGGCAGAATGGAGTGTGTGGAAATGTGATTGAATGTGTTTTGTGGAGGTGTGGCTGAACGGGTCATATGGAAGTGTGGTGAAATGGCTTGTACACAGATGTGGTTTAATGGATTGTACAAAGATTAGGCTGAATGTTCTACAAAGATGTGGTCATTCAGAATGTGGTCGCATGGTTTGTATACTGATGTGGTTAAGCAGGTGGAACAGAGATATGAATTACCGTATATATTTTTATTGCAACAGTCACTGATTGTGTTATTAGTTTTACTGGAAGTAAAATATTTTGCCTGTGCTAAAGGCCTAAGTAAATCTGGCATTAAGTATGTAGCAAAAAGAAAAAATAAAAAACTCTGCCATTACCATACTATGGGAGGACACTGCATTTGCAACAATTTGTTTGTGTTCAAGAGGCTACTGCACAAAAACTCTCAACTGAGGACTCATCTTACACTGAGGCAATGTAAACCTGCTGGGGCAAATTTTTGATATGCAGTGACTCAATATGCTAAACAGTGTAAGACGAGACTCAGTGCTTGTAGCTGATTATTGATGTGCAGTGATTTAATGTACTGAACATTGTCAGAGGAGACTCCGTGCCTGTGGCCGATGGGCATCGTTCACAGCTCAGGATAACTATTATGTGTGGAATCTGTGGCTGCAATTGTTGTACATTAGCATTTTTACTTTTTACGCTCACTCAGTACTGGGGATTACAGAGAATACTTGTGGACTTACAAAGAAAAAAATGTAAGTTTTCAAATTGACTTTTTTTTTGAGAAAGCTGAGCGTATATTTTTTTCTCTTATGAGTTTTTGTTTCATAATGCTCTGACAGGATTACAGGACAATAAACATCCACTGTCAAAGTTTCCTGTTTTGTTCTGGCGGGGCACCATAAACACCAAAGTGTTTTGTTTTCACCTGTGGGACATTCTAGGAATGAAAATGTGTTTTACCTTGGATTAGGGATTTTGCAAGAATAAAGGTACGTTGCAGATGTCAATGAGTCAATACATCAAACAACAGTGGGACTGTACACCTGAAAATGTATCAGAATTGAAACTTTGATCATCTCTTTATCCCATTTTTGAGGCATTTTATGGTTTTCTAAGGTTTTTTTTTTTTGATGACTAAGGTACTCCCAAGAGGTCAGATATCAAATGTCTAAATCTCAGGACTGCTGACTCAGATGGAAAAAAGCAAGACATCATGCCGTTTTCTGGATTCAGTGTAATGTACCTCAAATCTAACAAAATCTATGGTTAAACACATTCAGTTTTGTAATTTGCCCCCATTTGATTGTAAGGATTTTTCCCATTTTTCCTCTGTCTGTCAGTTAGTAATGTGAGCTGGGATCTGCAGTGTCTTTCTTTCATTCACTCTGAACATGATGGAACAGCTAGGCAGCATCTCCGCTCTGGAAAAGGGTGTGTTACTCTACGTTTGCACTGAGTGTTTCACACACCTGGCTCCCTATGCTATAGAATCCACTCACTGTGGTGTGTTTAATGAACTGTGGAAAATCTCCAAGGAACAGCGCACTCCTCCTTAACTGCAGACTCCTCTATATCCTCTGTCCTTCGACAGGGAGCGTAATGGCTTATTTTGTGGAATATATGGTTTCTGTAAAGGTGCGGACGGTCATGTGAATGGACCCTAATCTGCAAACTGGGGTGGCAGGATGGCCTCGAGGTTGGTTGCTTAACTTGCAACTGAATTGCTTGTTCAAGACACCAGTGGGGCATGGGATTCTGACAATCATCTGGAATGGTGAAGTTGGGAAAAACTTCCTCTTTATCAATCTCCTTCATCCTGGACTTTCTCACAGGGCATCCTTGCAATAGAGAAACCTGTTCTCTGTGGTAAAAAATATATGACTAAACTGATATTAGAGCATATTTTTCAGAATACTGTGCAGAGTGGGGCTTTGCTTGGCTTTTACAGCAGTCACACTTGCTTTATTCCCAATGGAATATCACTCGCATCCAGAACCTTTCACCAGTCCCTGGTGACAGATGCCTTCTCCATGGGACACAATCAGTCTCTTTTATGATCGGAAAGGAGGAATTCTCGTTTGCTGGTAATTAGGAAAGGGATTTAGATAAGACATTTAATGCATCCCCGGAGACCTCTGTGTCAAGATTTATAGACTAGCAAAGCTTGTGCAGGGCAAGTGGAATAATGTTCTCTCTGTAAGCTGAAATATGTAAGGAGAATCTGTCAAATGACGGGGAGCTAAATCACATTGGATTAACCCAGCATCAGTGAACAGTGCAGAGGCTGACAGCTTCTGGCTTAAGTGGGAAATGTCGAATATGAATATTCAGCTCGACAGTGACTGCTTTCTGTGATCTCTATAAACATCAGTGACGGTTAAAAAATATCTTGATTTTGGATATTTGGGAAAATATTCTAATTCTCTGTTTAAAAAAAAAATACCCCCAAAAAATTTCAGATTTAGGGGAATCTGTCCAAAAACGTACGTTTCCCTGTGATGGTGTCCTCTTTAAAAGCGATATAATCTCTACATGGTGAAATGTACTCTTTAATGTAAGTTAAGTATCTACATTTAGACCACCTGTACAAATAAATACAATTTGGCATTAAACAATAAATGTAATTTCTGAAAAATAATTATTAAATTAACTGATTCAGTAGATGCAGTTATCTGGTGGGACTGATACAGATTAGTTTCTTTCTTATGATCTTACAGCAGCAGTTAAGGTTGGGTATCCTGCTCAAGGGTACTATGGCAGTATCCCAGCAGGCTGTTGAACCCGCAACCTTTAAATTCCTGACTTTGTACCCTTAATCATAATACAATACAGCTGCCAAAATCGGCCAGCTGCTCATTTGTTTTGAGTGCAGATGATCAATGTTCTTTTGCAATGAAAACTCTCAGTGCTCCTCACGCTCTTTCTTGCCAACACTACTGTTTTTCAGCTCTTCGGGAATGAGGAAAGATGCCTCAAAATTTCCTACTTCCTGAGATTTGTAGATTTAGTTGTAGGGACATTGTACTGGCGACAGGTCCGTCAGCTCCTTTATCGTCAGGTTGCTGCTACGTCTCTGCAATATCCTCTCCCTCTCTTTCAGAGGAATCATTGTTGCATTTATGGAATGCTTTTCTCATCAAGAGTTGGCACAAAGCGTGAACTATGATGAGAGGATGGCTTACCTTTTTCACCACCAATGCGTGGCACTAACCTGAGCAATGTACGTCAGCCATTTTGCACCAGAACGCTCTCCACTCATTAGCTGAGGTGGACAGCCAATTAAATTACAGGATGATTCAGTGGGTTGAAAGAGCCAGGACACCAGGGGACTCCTCTAGTGTTTACAGTGAGTTTTTTGGGATCGTAAATGATCGCAGTGAGTTAGAACCTCATCAGAGTCCTAACCGAGTCCTCATCACTGCTCTGGGGTATTCGCTCCCAAAGTCGTGACATCACTTCGAGGTCAACCTGCCGCAGCCATGGCAACTGGTTCACACGGAACGAACCAAACAACTTGCACAGTATTTATCGCCATGGCCCTCATGTCTATGTATGGAATAATGCTTTATTTTCAGTGATCTTAAACCCAAACTATGCTCATTATAAATGAACCGAAAGCATTTCTTAGCGTATTTTGATTGTCAAATATTTGGTATTTTGTGCCATGTGTTAAGTGTACAACTGAATGTGTTGTTTTGCTGTGAGCGTGAACCATTGTCAAGCAAGTGAGTGTAGTCTCCCCGCTGCTCTGGGGGTATTAGGGTTTATTTGACCACCACAATGAGAAGACCACCATCTTTTGGCCCAACTACTCTACTTCCAGCAGCAACTTAGGCGGTCTCCCATCCAGCACCAAGACAAGACCTCAATCATGCTCTCTCTCCTACCCTCTCTGCTTCTCTTTGTTAGCTTCATTCTCCTTAACAGCATTTTTCTTTCAGTTCCTCGGCACACCTGTTCATTTACCCGAGAATTGGAGTTCTTGTGCACTCAAGTGGGGTCAAGAAGACAATATATGGGGAGTGCATTTTCTGGCAAAATGCTTTTTTGGGTGAATTGGACTATCTATCCTACTTTTCAAATCAATTAATCAAATGTTTCTAAACTCTTATTAGCAATTTATTCCCCTTATAAAGAGAAATGTTGCTTGTTATCATGGATGTTTTCAGACAGCTGAGAATTGATTCCCCCCCGTGAATGATTACCCTGTAGTGTAATAAAATATGCCGTAATGGGAGAATATCATGATTAAAGACAAGATCACTCTTAAAGAAGTTGGGTAAGTATTTAACTCCCTGTATTTGAAGTAACTCAAACTTAAAAAGGTTTTTGCTGGTCAGGAATACAGGAGGGAGCGGATGGCTGTCTCTCAAAAAGTTTCCACCCAATCATGTCAGAGGCTGAGAAAAGTTCAGTGTTTTGGTCGATTTTGAGGTGGGAAAATCACTGTTCATAGAGCAGAACTTCTGAGTGGTTGAAACTTGGCTGTGTGAAGCCATGCGAAGATGAAAAAAAATCTTGATTTGATTGCATCATGTATTTCAAATAAATTGCTATAATTACTCAATAAATGTATTCATGTGAACAAAAATATAATTCTAAGAAATGGACTAATTGGGTGCCAATTTATCTTTATTTGATGTTACAGAGATGGAATCCAATACACAAATCATCGTAGACTCTTTTTAAAACTTTTTTTTTTTCAGTGATTTTATCCACTAATCTGTCTGATATTCCAGCTAATTTACAAAGAAGCTCATTGATAAGATTAAACAAAGGCGTAGATTTGGGTTGGGATGGGAAGGACTTTTCCTGAGCAATTTTCAGATGTGGCAAGAATATCTAATGTTGTTTCAAGAAAACAATACTGCATATAAAAATGATTAATAGGAAGGATTGCAAACTGGCTAGCCAGCACAGCTATATTTCCACTCAATTGGCTGTAATGTCAGCTGTACAGGGGTTTCAGGATTGCGCAGAGGTGATTATTTTTTTCCTGGTTAAATAAAATCTCTTGGGAGCATTGTTTTTTTCAATGTTATTCCAACAATGTATAGGCAATTAATGTGCGTAATGGTGACAGATGAGGTATCTACCTTTTCATCCAAGGCAAACAGCACTGATTGGCTTTTGATGAATATTTTTGGACCCAGAAGGCACATACTGTACATCTCATTCAGGCCTGTTTTTATTGAGTCTGTTTTTAATCATGTACAGTGATATGGTGGTAATGGATCTGCCTTGGCTTTTATTTTCATTTTATTATTTATTCATTCTATTGTATTAGGGGATTAAATCAGGGGTGAAATGAAGTGGAAACAGTTGCCCAGCACTGAGTCTTTGTACAACGTTGTATTATATATTCCATAATCTTTTATTATGTCCTGTGTTAACTGTTAGCCCAATACTTAGGAGTGAAAAAATATAGATAATCCCTTGCAAAAACCGTTGTAAACATTTCCTCAAAGCTGTCAATAGCTCACAATACATGTTCAAGCTTGTGCATTTTTTAACACCTTCTTTTAATTTTCAATTTTTTTTATCTCATTATATTTTTTCATTTTTGTTTTTATTCATTTTTGGATTCTGTTGCCTTTTTTAATCCCCGGGCACAACATGAAGTAGAGCGGGGGTTACTGCAATGGAGCTTGACTATCAATCCGGAAAATTAGGGTCAAGGTTTCTCAGACTACTTGACCTAGATGAATGAAACTTCATGTGTGTATGTTACTAGTTATGACATTAATTGGGTTTGAAAATGGGATTCCATGGTTGTGGGGGACATTGATGACAACATTTTGTTTATTGTGAAGCACATGAACTGCACACCATTCTTTTTGTGGCAACAAAAGGTTATCCCTGACAAATGTTTCAATTTTCAGAAATCACCTTTTGTGGCACTCCCAGCTCCCGCTGGAGATCTTACTTGTCCTTAGAAAAGAGCAAACGATGCAGGGCTTCAGCTAATCAGCCTGTTATTCAGAAATGCCTTGGACGGGTCAAAGATAAATTAACACGTGTAAATAAGAATTGCAGCCTTGTTTTGTAGTATTCAATCAATTTCTCTGTTATTGCTGACTGTATCAGTGCTGTTAGCAATCTTTGTCTGTATCGTTGATGGTAGACACTTAAGTTGCATTACATTAATTGCAATAATAATCTAAATCATTTCGGCGTCTTGACAAGTTCAGTGATTTTGTGCTGAACTGTTTTATGTTAAATGAATTTCGAAAAGTGTTCTTATTTTCTTGCCAAAAGCTGAAGCTATAACAAGTATCAGTTTTCTACTGTCTTCTCTCATTATGCTCTGTCTGCTGATTTTTTGTTGTCAATAGAAATGCTGTCATAATGGCAATGAGAGGAAAGTGACTATCCTGTATTGGAGATTAACATGCATAACCTCATTAGCCCTTGGGGTTGATAAGGATATGATATTCAGTCTCTGTGTTTACATAAGTTAGGTTAGCCAGTAATTCTCAAAATGAGTTGGTCACTCATTCTGGATATTTTGAAAATGTAAGGCTGCATAATCTCTACAGAAAAGCTTGTTGTTTAGTATTGGAATGATGAGAAATAACAAGGGGAATAAAAATGTCCCACGCACTAAATGGTCTGTCCTGCTGAAAACTCCAGCTAAGAGCAGTCAGAATTTTGAGATGGTTTAAGGTGCTCTCAGCCGTGTTTTCAATACCTTTTGCTAGACTTAAGTGGTCTGCGGCTGCGCAAAACTTGTCTTTCACGCACTGTAAACCCACGCAGTGCAAACCTGTTACCTCAAAAAAATAATGTTAGCCAACCTAATTGCATTGTGTGGATGGTACTTGAAGAACATAAGGTAAAAGTTATTCGTACCACATTTTTAAGTGCTGTGAACACAAGATCACTAAGCTGGCTTAAAAAAGTTTTCTGAGGTCATTGGAAGTAAATGCAACGAACAAAGTCTTCAAAATTACATTTTGTTGTGTGAAGATTGGTGGGAAAATAAAATAGCTAGTTTTTTTTGTGACAAACAATCTTTTGCATTTTATTTCTCCATGTATAAATACCTGCTGTGATTATCGAAATCTGGAATGAAAAACCATGCATTTTTTTGGTACGTAAAGGGCTGATTTGAACTTGCAGTGAACTGTCAGGCTCTAAGTATATATTCTGCGTGAAAATATTGATCTGTGTATTTTGGCCTCATGATGTAAATTCCATGTATTATACATCTGTATAACAGAGGTCATTTTCGGACAGTGGTACAGTCTTTACCTCCTTGGTTCTGAACTCAGACTCGCTGAACAAAATGAATGTGAGAGTAAGGTCACGCCCATCGGCAAGAATTGTTTTTATTTATTTATTTATTTACAAAAGCATTTATTTATTTTTTTAGAGGGGTGGGGGGGAGAAACTGCTGTTGTTGTTTGAACAGGTTCAGCTGAGGCTGATTTTCTGATGTGAGATGGGGGCTTGTGCGGGGAAAAGATAAAGTGATGAGAAAGAAGGGAAAATAAGAGAGAGGAGAGCAGAGAGGCAGAAGAGGTTCCCATGGCGCTGTTTGTGCTGCTCATCACTCTGAAACATCAGCACAGCTGGGAAGGCTGGGGCGTTCTGCTCCACAAGCGTGTTCCCTCTGGAAAGACTTTGGCGACAAAATCAGCCTCCTGCCAGCGTCTGCTCTCAAGTGGAGGCCATAGCCAATCAATATCATCCCTGAGGCTTGAAAAGTACATCTCTGACTCCCTGTGTGTGCGTGCATGTGTGTCTGCTTGCGTGCATACGTTCCTCTTCGAATCGCTCTCGAGGTGCAGTAAGAGCCTCCAGGATGTCTTGAAACGATATGATCATGTTGCTCACCACTCTGTATGACATCACTTTTTCTTCCCCTCCCCCGAATTACCTTTGCTTCCTGTTTTTTGCCTTATGCCACATACTTAAATCTAATCTGTCTAATCTGCAGAACCTGAACCTACTACATTGTTACCGGTGAAAGAATTTCTTGAAACTTTGTGCAAACGAACTTGGCATACTGCACCTACTTTTTACCAAATATTTAGGGTTGATCACTTTGGGAACTATATTAATTTTAATGTTAAACTTTCAATTTGTGATGAAAAATGTAGCCAAATTATGCTTTTTACAGCTTCAATTCCTCCTGGGTCTCATATTTTCAAAACAATTAAGCCATATTTGGTGTCAAATTGTTCCTTGGGGTCGCAGCAACAATAACAGTTATAAATTTTAGAACTAGCACTGACTGATAATTGGGAGTTATTCATTGATTTAACCCCATATGTTGATTTTAGGGGGGTGCTCATCTAAATTTGGCCTTCATCTGTCCTAGCTCATATGATAGAAAAAACAAATGCATTTTCTAGGCCCACATACATCTCTTCACACAGTCAATATGGTAAGGAATCAAAGGCTTTCATGGGCAATTTTCTCATACTGACGCAACACCACCTTTAGCTGAATCCTAATGCCAAGAGGTTGTTTTTTTTTCCTTCCCGGGATCAAGTACTGTAGGTCATCGTTACAAATTTGCATGTCAAACCTGATATCATGGTGTTACACTGCTAGTTTCCACTCCTCTATTGTCTTTTAGTGTTTTAATATGTAGGAGTGCTGCGTCAGACTCAGGGTGACTCAAAGCCTTGGGATCCTGAAAAAACCTTGGTGCTCTGCCACACGCTATGGGCAGTGATCCAGTGATCCAGTCTGCAGCGATGACATTACCCTTACCCCAGAAAGGTGCTGATGCCTTTTTTTCTTAAAACAGTTTGATTGATCAGCAGCCTCCCACACACACACCAGTGTGGATTTGGGCAACAAGCTCTTCTCTTGCTTCATTTAGCTCAGTCTTTTTTCTTAACCTCATCTCTAATAAGATTGTGAAGCTCTTTTTGTTCATTTTCGGTAGGAGTGACCAACCTATCCTGTAAATAATCTTTTAAAAAGATAATCCTTTGCTGTATGTGTCTTTTCTACAGGTGTGAGTCTTTGGGTCCCATTGGAGAGAAGTCAGCTTGCCGTTTGTGTGTAGAGTTTGTTCTCTGATGTTGTTTTCCACAGCTTATTTCCCATTTTATGTTTAGTATGTGTAGTTGAAGGGCAGGTGGGGCTTTGAAATGTGTCCCAGTGGTTTTCCTATGTGCTTCGTAATGCAGTTTCTTCAGGCACTGTGGAACCTGGTCTTCGTGTTGGCGCTAGTGCAATATTTACCTTATATTTCTTCACACAATCATCTGTAATATCTAAGCAGCTGTAAAGGCGTCTTGCAAACAAGATAGACAGTCATTGCAAATGCATGTTAGCAATACCTGACTGTCTTATCAGATTTGCCTGTGTTATCACCTATTGCTGGTTAGAAATCACTGTATCTAAAATGTAGAAAATGTCCAAATCTGGACCTCAAATCCAAGTTCAGCCCTGCTTTTCTTTTCTCCCTCGCAAAAAACTGAATGATTAATGTTTCTGATTGGCCTGGCCTTCTTTACACCCGACTCCCAGGTAAAGGGAGGATAGAAAACCTGCAGTTCTCAGACCTTGAGGATCATGATGTGATGATCCCTGATGTGGAGGGTCAATAAGGAACATGAATAACAGTAAGTTTATCTGCACAAATTATTCAGACACTCATGGATGCAGTGCACCTGTGTGCAGGTAACCTACACTCATCCAGTCCATGTACATGAGCATGTAGTGAACACACTCGAGCTTTCATAAATTCCTGGAAACACACGGTTTATGATGTAAATCCACAAGGGCTGGTTAAAGGAGTGCGTTAATGGTGAGATGCACAGGGATATTCCAGAGGCTTCATTTTATATTGGAGATAGATGCACACCTACCATTTACCAGCATTTATTTGATTTTGTCCAATTTATATTCAGTACTTTGAGATAAGGAGTCCTCAGAGCCTTTAAAAGCCACATCAGATAGTGGCATCATTTGTCACGTAACAAGCATACCTGGTGGATACTGATAGCACAAAATGCGGGATGAACTGCATGTACAGGACTCTGACTGTGGGTAGTTAGTTCTAGAGGGGCAAAATAGTTGATACAGGGATAGCTTTGCCTAATTTAACAGTATGATGTGAAGTTTTTTTTAACCCTGAGTTGAGGTTTTCCTCCTGGCAAAATAATACTGAATTCAGTAGTAGTTAAGTTAGACCCTAGTTATTATCAACTATGAGAACAAGTTTTTGAAGGAAACAAATTGCATCTGCAGCGTCCCTATTTCAGTATTCTGGTTATAAATGGAGCGTAAATGGAAGTTATTCACAGTCTGCCTTTACTCATCTGTCAGAAAGGATGACCTAAGGTGGTTGCTTTTAGCAGTCAACTCACTAAGAAATGCAGTAAGCATTTTACTCTAACTGTAAACATATTTTTGTAGTACAAATGTGTATCAAAGTCCCTTGTTACTCGGTGGGTTCTCTGTGAAAACAGATGGTTGAAGAAAGGTTGTCTCCATTTGGAGCTCAATAACCATTTATTAAGTAACTGTGACACATACAAGGTAAGGCAACACAATTGGGGGCTTCAGGGTTCGTTCTTTTTTTCCTGAGCCCACCCTCGGGAAGCTTCTAGGCTTGTTGGTGGTGTGTAATACACAGGCTCCAGCACATTACTAAAAATATAAAGTGGAGAGTAATTAGTCAACCCACTACACTTGTGACAATGACTTCTCCCTAAAACAGCTCCCTGAGCTGCTACCCTCTCTCCCGCCACCAGTTAAGCCTGGTCGAGCCCCACCACCCGATTCAGGCCAGCTAGCCATCGGGCTGAACCAAACCCCCCACCCCCCAAGAACGGGAGAGAAAATTCGCTGCAGCCATCTATACCCCCGGCCTATGGACCACTTTGAATTTAAAAGATTGTAAAGTCAGAAACCACCGAGTGATCCGGGCGTTAGTGTCTTTCATTTGGTGGTGCCTCTGGAGCAGAGCATGGTCTGAACAGAGAATAAATGGGCACCCCAGGAGGTAGTAGTGTTGGGTGTCAAGTGCCCATCTGATTGCCAGGCCCACCTTCTCTACGGTGCTGTATTTGGTCTCCCTCTCTGACTGCTTCCAGCAGATGTAAACTATTGGGCGATCGATGCCCCGTACTTGCTTGGACATAACAGCCCCTGGACCTCTGCTCAAAGCACTTCTTTGCCCTGCCTGCCTCAGAGACTCAAGCACCACGATCCCCCACTGCACATGCTCCGTCCAGGTGTTACTATGGATGATGACATCATCCAGATAGGTGGCTGCATGCACAGAGTGAAGACGCAGCACCCGGTCCATGAGGCGCTGGAAGGTGGCTGGAGCCCCAAACAACCCAAAAGGACGCGCAACAAATTAGTATAACCCATACGGAGTAGAGAAGGCCATTTCCTCCTTAGACTCTGGCGACAAAGGTATTAGCCAGTAGCACTTGGTCAATCCAGTGTTGTTAAATAAATGAGCAGTGCCCAGTCGGTCCAGGAGCTCATCAACCCAGGGCATGGGGTAGGCGTCAAAACGTGAAATGTCATTCACCTGGCAGTAGTCCATACATAATCATACAGTCCCATCCTTCTCGCCTACAAGAACAATGGGACTGCACCAGGCATTGTTGGACTCTTCTATTACCTCCGTCTCCAGCATGGCAGCCAATTCCTTCAGAACCACTTTTCTTTTGTGTTCAGGTAATTGATAGGGACGCAAAAGCAACATCACGCCCGGAGGCGTTGTATGGTACTCTACGTGGAAGAGGAGAGAAAACATCAGATAAACTTTGTTGCAACATGGTAACGTCTGCTCTCTGTGTCGTCGTGAGATGGCTGTCACAAAGGAGCAAGGTTAGATTGGGGGAGTTTGGAACCTCAGGCCCCAACTCATCTCTCTCTTCTACCAACAACACCAGCATTGCAGACTCAGCCTCTCCAGGCCTTAAGAAGATTGAGGGGTAAACTTGCGTAGACCCACATCCGTCAGAGCGCGACACCTCATAGTTGATGGCACTCACTCGCCGTGTGACCATAAAAAATGAATGAAAACTCATTATTATTGTTACAGGAATCAAACTCTGTGTTTGCTATTTTATGCCATTGAAATGCATGCCAGAAGTCCTGACACAAGCATGCAATAAACTGTCAGCACAATATCTGTGCTCTTTGGAGGGTTTTCCTACAAGGATGCAGTCATAAACTGCTTGACTCCAAACCTGCTGAATGAAAGCAGTATTATTCTGATGCTCATGGAGTACATACTGAACTCAAAAATGTTAAATGATTTTTGAGATATTCCCATGATTTTATCTTGCTTAAAATGCAGAGGCCATTGTTTATATTGTTGTGTATCCATGAACATAATTTTCAAAATAATATGGTGCAATTACTCGCAAGACTTTAGACAGCCCATCCCTCTGAATTTTATCCATGCAATTTTACGGACTCAGGCCTTGGGATCTTTATGGAATATTTATTTTTGAGTATTGACTCGATGTACCTTAAAATATGGATAACAAAGCATTTATTTATTTATTTATTTTTGTCAAGAGACTTGGAGTATATATTCTGATCCAGGCAGTATTGATTTTATGCCTTGGTTGTAACACATGTATTGGATGCAAACACAATATCTTCCCAAGGTGGCAGTATATTTTCTATTTTTCAGAACAGGCTTTGGTGAAAGTCACAACATCTGACCAAACAAATAATTCAGTAGCTGTATGTGCATTTAGTATTGCAGTAGCTGCACAAAGTTTACAAAAGAGACCCCAGTTCTTTCTGCTATGAGTCTTATTGAGAGTAGTAATGGTTCTTCTTACTGCCGGCAAAGTCATGAATAACATGTCCTAGTGGATGGGATCGCATTTGTTGTGAGAGGCAATGGTCGTCATATCAGCTTTCGATTTACCTTTTCTTCTCGTCATTTTATTCTCTCCGCCTTTTGAACAGAAAAGCATGCAAGAAGGGCCTGGAGTTATTTCGAGAATAACATTGGTAACTATTAACCACTTTACGATGGGATCACACCATCTGCTCTTGCTAACTCCCTTCTTCCGATGTCCTCACTTAAACTACATTTACCTTTGACCTCAGCCCTTTGTTCTCCCATTTTGATCTCAACAACTGACCTGTGACTTCCCATGACTGCATCTCACACAGTTGTGATGCTATCACAGCGACAAATTCTGTCCATAGACTGACAGACAGACAGACAGACGTAGAGACACCTAGTAAAGTACTCAAGACCACCTCTGTGGTAGTTCCCGCTACAATAGGTGTTTCCAGGACCACATTTAGCCATGATTATACCCACACACACACACAAACACACACACACTCACAAAACGCACACACATGCATACTCCCAGCCGACACTATAATGGTCATAATTGGTCCACAGTCTTGACAGTCTTGACAAACAAGACAGTGATTATAGCAGAGTTAGTTGCGAATGGCTGCTTATTAGATAAATGAGCAAAGCTGGGCCATAAAGTCAAGGACAGATTCAGGATGGCTCTCCACTCCTGTTTGTGTTATTTTTTACTTTTTTTATTTTATGGTGTCTCCATTCCCGTGAGGCTGAAGAGAGCAAGGGTATTGCTGTTTTTTGAAACCTGGCCTCTCCTGTGCTTCTGTTTGCTAACTGCACTCCCATCTAGTTTTCTTTGGCTCTTCCGGAGTTTAGTCCCTCAGTCCCTGTAGATCTACTGTAGTTGAGCCTGTCTGACAGGTTCAGCTGTGCAGGCTTCTCTTTCTACTGCAGGGATCATCAAACCTCTGTCCTCCTGAGCCCCAAACTGCTATTTCTCCACCCTCCCTTTACCTGGGAGTCAGATGCAAAGACTGCCCGGCCAAACACATTTAAGTCTTGTTCAGACTGCTTGCTCTCTGATCCATTCTTTGGCATATCTAAATTAATTTTAGTGAATTTAGACGGCAAAAAAAGAAATCCAATCCACATTTTGAAGTGTTTTTAATTAAATCCCAATAAGATTTCTACAGATTCCCAGTCTTTGTCAAATTTCAAAGTGTGTTTTGTGTTGCTTGTAATGCAGCTCACATTGATGACATCAAGTCCATGCTGCTACAAGCAGAACAGTATGGAGTACAGCACAAAGCATTTCATTACCACAGTAACCTTTGCAGATTGGTTGATGTTTGGACACACAGATCCAATCTGATCACAGATTAAAAAAAAAAAAAAAAAAAAAACAGTGCCCACACTGTAATTTCTCAAAGATCTCATTTGACAAACAAACCTGATTTGCCTGCAGTCTGAACAAAGCCTGAGTTATCTGCTTGGATAAAAAGATAACCTGGGGTGGATTTAGATTTTATGGTCAGATTTCCTAATACCTTCTACTGTCACCACCCAATCTTCTCTTAGTTTCAGAGCTATTTGAACAGATCACATCCATCACCATCATAGACCAGATGCCTCTGGGTTGAACAGGTGTTACGGGAGCTGTGTGGATGGGTTCCTGTCTGTCTTCAGAACCTCATTAATTTCATCTGCTTTTTATTATCTGTATCTGCTGCGTTTTTAGATAACCCTCCAAGAAGAGGCTGCAAATATGCACTACCTGACACGTCTTGCTTTACCTGCTTATTGTCACCCTAAAGATCAAGGAATTCAAATCTGAACTCCAATTTGGATCAAATTTACAATGAAAGAGGTGTTGGTTTCATTTTTGTGGAGCCATACTATAGAGCTTACAAAACAAGGTGCTTTCACAATCCCGCCATGGTGGATGGGGGGTGGCGGCGGCATTAGGGTTTTTTTACCACAAAATATCTGTACAAAATGAGGCATGATATCTGTAATGGAGGGGGAACTGGCAGAAACCAGTTGCAACTAAGAATCTGATCGAAAAGCTGGTGCTAAGAAACAACCAGCCACTAAGGTCTCAATAGAGACTGAGGAATCAAAAAAGCTAAAACAGAGAAATACTCCCATGGGAATAACCCTCCCAATCATCACCAAAATCAGGTGCATGAAAAGGGAGGAACTAAGGAAAAGAACTAATGCAAAGGAGGTTTTGCAGTGTATAGGCAAATTTGCCCACAGCCCAATTTGAACCATCTTCTGGTTTTTGTACCTACTTGTAGGACTGTCCAGAAAATAGATTTGAAATGTGAAATTTGCATACAGGAAGTGAACTATTTAGTGATTTCAAGATTTGTGGGACAAGGCCTCAAAAAGTCCATATTTAAACCCATAAGTGATTGTTCTGAAAAACCAGATGATTTTTAATGGCTAAACAACAATATGACGGACATTTTGATACCAAACATAAGTATATGTGTGAAAAACAGAAGAAGTTCTAGACAATTTTCCATTGAAAAATGCATTTGTCTTGACCAAAATTGATGCATAACGTAAAGTTCATCTTGAAAAACAACCAGGTTCCTATGAAAACACACCTAAGATATTTTCACAAAAGTTGCCTTATATAGTTGGCTAATTATTGTGTGAGTGTCGTTCAATTGCGAGACCGGTAACATGGATCCGGATTGCGAAAATTGGAACCATCCCTGTATTAAGAAATTGGGCCTTGTCCCACAAAAATCTTGAAATCATTAAATAGGTCACAGTTCACTTCCTGTATGCAAATTTCACATTTCAAATCTATTTTCTGGACAGTCCCACAAGTAGGTACATATAACCAGAAGAGGTTCAAATTGGGCTGTGGGCAAATTTGCCTATACACTGCAAAACCTCCTTTCTTCTTCTAATCCCTTTCTCAATGTAAACGCAATGACCTCACTAACAAACCTAGAGCTAATACTCTCTAGCTGTTTCAGGCTGTCTTGTAGAGACGACAATCAAACTGGGAACAAGTGCCACTTCTGCATATATATAGACTGAATGCAGTTGCTGCTAATCATCAGTTAACCAGCTCTATTAAGGCAGACACCCGGATAGGAATTTGATGGCCGAGTGGCCAAAACCAATCAGTAACACCATAAATGAGTAAAAATAGAAGTGCACCTTTCACAGAACAAAGAAATCAAACAATCTCCCTAAAATCATGAAAGATATCCATGTTTTCTGAAACTGCATTGCTATCCATTTACTGCAGAGTGACCGAAAATGCTGTGCAAATGAACAGAAGTGAATGAATTACTGATTAAAGCTACAATTTACTCACAAAGCAAAAACCAATCATTTTGTCTCTCAAACATACCTGAATATTCAACCTTTTTACCAGTATGTCTCACTGAAAGGGAGGTAATGTTGCAACATTCCTATCTGATGTGTCCTAGAGTGAGAGATTAATTTAAATAATAGGAAATGATTTCTCTCTCCCTAGTCTATGGAGAACCACATAATGTTGAAGACTACATGATATGAGCTCCAGTGAATTAATCATGGTTTCATCTACATATTATTTTAAAGGTTAAATTAGTCTTTTTTTGTGAAGGGATCGTCCTATTTTTGACCCCCTAAGCCATCCTAGATTTATGTTTTCTTTATTTCTGGGACCCAGGGATGGAATATTCTACACACACACACACACACACACACACACACACACACACACACGCACACACACACGCACACACACACAGGCACGCGTACATACCCGTTCACAAACACACTGACACTCAAACAAACAGATTGCTTTGAGCTGCTAAAAATGCCTTGCATATAAGAATGCTGGCATTTGAAAATGGTGAGCATTATCATGAATGCATAATGTCCCAATGACATTTTAAACTGCCTTAATTCTTGCACCTTCTTCCTTGAAAAGGTATGTCTGCACACCTAAAACATTTCCTCAGTATGGAAATGTTGGAGCATACGCGCATTTAAATGTGCTCCAAAATGACCTGATTGGATTTATGTGGTGTACCCTAATGACCTGATGTATTGTTTTGGATTCCTTAAATATTTATGAGATTTATAGGGCCATAAATCAGGAAATTGTGATTTTTTTTTCCAAACCAAAAATATGAATTCCAACAAAAAAAGTTCTGATGAATTGATGAAGTTCTGATGAACCCTCTTGAGAATTATGTGGCTGAATCTGCTGTAAATGTGCCCCTTTTTAGTTTATGGCTTGTGAACGCTCTTGAGGTCAAAGTTTTCAAGATATCACAAGTGGGCGCATGGGGGCTACACCCATGCAGTCACGGTCGACCGGACTTTTTAGTTATTATTATTTTATACCTTAATACCTAGGATTTGGTACCCACTAAGAGTATATCTGTACCATTAAAGTTCAGCAAATGTTTTTTCTTTTGTATAGATAAAGCAATATATGAAAACCATGCCAGTGAATTCCAGGGTTATATTACTAACTTTTAGCAAAGCTATTTAGCTATTGCCCTAATATCATATTATGGGCCAAATGCATTTGAGTTAAGGGTCAGTGGTCAGTTATGGCAATTTCCTGATCACTTTTTGTCCTAAACTGGTCCAAAAACGACTAACCAAATGGGAGGTTTGTGCTGCAAGTGGGCGAACTGTAACCAGCCATATTTAAGGTTTATTGTTATGCGAATACTGGGCCTGGATTCTGGCCCAACCCAAATGCAAGTCACCCCTGAGAATGTTCTCATCCAAGTTGATTTGTGGCTGCATTGGAGCAGCCAGATTCAGATGCGTTCGTCACTGTTATTCCACGGCTGAATGTGAGTGTTGTAATAAGTGTGGGCCACTCTGAGCCATTAGTCAGTTTCTAACTCGGCTATTTTTTTATCCACTTGTACTTTGGCTCAAACAAAACATCATGCACTGTTACAAACTGGCACCTTTTTTGCCACTTATTTTAATTGGCACCTTTTTCCAGTTATTTTAACTGTAGTTTTACTATCAGTTTATAACTGAGGTTTCCTGTTTGTTAACTGTAAACCACAGTTAAATGTGCGCAGGACTCTACTTACAGTTAAAATAACAAGGAGACAATGCACTAATTTAACTGTTAAATTCAGTCAATTTCTAACTGTGTGGCGAGGCCTAAAAACTGCACTGCCACCTGCAGAAATGTTTCTCACCGAGCCTGTGGAAAGTAGGTGGCTGGAAAGACTGTGATTCATGGAGTAGTTCCTCACTTAGTTATTTAAATTGATTTTATGGCTGAATCACATAATTTATCAGTAGTGCCACAGTTTAACACTGACATTCAGAGAGAGATGGAGATGGTGCAATGCCAGTTGTATTACATCTGGATATTTTCAACAAAATATGTAAAAAAAAAAAAAAAAAAGATTCATCCTATAAAATATGTGAAGAAAATTTTTTTTTTTTTTTTGCAAATTAAGGTTTAAGTACCAAAATTCAGCTTTTGCAAAATTGCATTTGATGTGTATATGCTGAATTGCATTTGTATTTACTTTTTCTCAACCAAGTGTATTCAAATCTATTACCGGACTGATGGCAAAGAGCTGCCAAGAGATTGCACACAATTTACTGTCAGATATTCACTTTCAAATTTGCCACTGTTCAAAGAAACTGGGAACAAAGTACTATGTGATACAGTCCACAATTTTTATTTCGCAAATGCCGTAGCCCTCATTTTGAAACTGCGCTTTTGTGCGATTCGAGGGGTTGACAGTTTGCTGGTTAGTACTTGTCTGAGTGGAACTCCAAACCGTTAAGGGTCTGGGGGAGGGGAATAAATAGATAAAAAATGAAGCATTTGACAACAAGCATTTGCTGTACCTGGTCATGGAGATCTGCAGAATATGCTGCCATTTTCTTAACCAGAAATTCTGATCTGTGAGGTTGTGTTTGTAGCCAGAGCTTATTGTAGTAATAACTAAAACCCACACAGTATAGGTGACGGTCCAGGATAGACCGTTTTGGAAATATGAAACTGCCTGACCCCTTAAACTCAGAATTTTTTGCTTAAGTTTTCCCTTAACTGGGTTTAATGTTATTTTTCCCTTCATATTTTTGGACTGCCGGTCACAGTGCTTCACTGAAGCAACATCATACTTATATTGAGAGAAATATTTGAACCCAGGACACAATGTTTTTTGGCAATGACTTTACATCAAATGGAAAATATCTTGATATTGAACACATTTTTATTCACATGTTCCAGTAATTCCGCAGGACATATTTGGGATTGTTGGAAACCTTTGGTTCTCAACTACAGTTAATAATAGGCCTCAACTAATAATTGGTCTGAAGTTTTATAGATTTGATTACAGCAGACTCATATATAGGCTTTTATTGGTTTTATAATTAGGCTTTATGGGTTTGAATTAGTCTCTTTATCCAACCTAAGCCATGAACAGAATATTCCATCCGTCATCTCACCCACTTATTCTTAGGTAATGGGGGGTCTGGAGCCTATTCCAGCATGCAGTGTGTGAGAGGCAAGAACACACCAAAGACAGCTTACCAACCCATTGCGGTTTAATACAATGAAATGGCATGAAATATTTTTCTTCATATCTTAATGAAACATTACATAGGTGAAAAAAATTGTGAAAAAAATTATGTCAGTCACATTCCATTCCTGTAGGGTCAATGTGTGAAGCAATAGTTTGGGGAAAAAAAAAAAAACTCACTTTAATTATTATGTAATTCTACCAAATATACATAAGGGGTGAACAGTTACAGACCAATGCCTGGGTCCTGCCATCCGTTTCAGTTCCTGAATTGAATTTTTTACCCATGTACAATGTTTTGTGTGAATGAGGCCGATATTTATTCTTGAACTTCCAGTTTTGTTGGTTTGTTTGTATATTTTCCAATGCTTTGGAGTGAGCTGCCTGCCTGCGCTGTCCCCTTTCCTTTTTTTAAGCATCAATATCCTGCTTTTGGTGATGAATTAGCACTTGTATAGGTAAATTTTATGGGACTGGGCAGTTGTTGTACAGTACCTCTTAATATTAAGCTCATTTAAAAAATGATTAACCATTTTTGGCAAAATTAAAATGAACACATTCAAATTAAGAGAAAAAAAGCATGGCAACACTTTAACATAAGGACACACAAATTGACGTTCACTAATTTAGTTTTTACATGTTTTAATGATGTGCAAATAATTCAATCAAGCATGGAAATTATCATTAGTAAATGAATGTGTGAACTAAAGAGTCATGTATTAATTAATGATTATATGTTGGCAAAGCATATGAAACACTTATAATTAGTTCTCAACTAGCTTTTTTTTTTAAACATAATGGCAATGCATGTAAACCTCATGGTTATATGTTAGCAAAAACTTGAATTTATTTAATCAATTTTACCTATGGATTTTGGGCTGTCAAAAATGTTGATTTACCCAAATTACAGCCACATTTCCCCCACCTGCACAGGAAGTACTTGAAGGACTGAACTCCCCTTTTTGCTGTAGCTTTCCCACATGATGCATTGCAGGTCTGAAAGTGTACGACAGCTGGGCCCTGCAGTATGTGGAATTGGTATATCTCTCAAATAACTGGTGAGGAGGTCTATGGAACTGCAGCTAACTATAGCAATAACCTCAGAATCTAATCATCCACCACCATTTTATGTTGGGGGACCCACAAAAGAGCCTTGACTGGAATTTGCAATGTATGTCTGGGCTAGGTAGTTCCGCTTGAGTGATAAAGGTGTCCCTGCTAGATTGGAATGATCATTTTCTCAATTAAAATGTCATAATATAATGTATATTTGAATGTTTATTTTAAATATGAAATTATATTACCCCTCACTTGGAATCAATGGCATTATGGAACTATAAATTAGAAATGAATATGAGAAAGCACTTAATATGAATAGGATGTTTTGTCTATAGGCTCATCATTTGGCATAAGACTCTGGAGTATCCTACAATGTCTTGAGCCAGGACTTGTATACACTGCGGGTCTGTCTTACCTAGTGCAAAGCTGCTTTAAACTGATGTGTGAGGGAAAATATTAGACTAAGTCCCTCATGTGGCTCTGTATAAAACACCTTTTGGAATCCATCACTTCTCACTATGAACAGTTGTTCAGTTTTTTGTTAATTGACTAGGCACAAGGCATCAATTCAACTTAAAAATGGCTGTTTTCTCAATGAGTTACAGGTTTTGAAGTTTATGCGACATGACAAATGAAAACACACTGATATATAAAAGAAAATCATCAGTGTCTATACAGGGTACTCCATAATTCCTTGCACAGTGGCAAATTATGTATTGGGTTCTTCACTCTAGCACTTTGCATTTGAAAAGATTTATTGACAATGAGGATGAAGTACAGACTGTTTTGAGGGTGTTTTACCAACCCCACAGTGATACCTATCTATGGGTCTCTGATTTTGTACTCAAAGAATGTATAACTGTGTTAAAGTCACTGTTGAGTCATATATTCTGTCCTATATATTATTTACATGACATTACCACTACATTTTTGGGTGTCACAGTACATGCGCCTCACTTTTAATGTCAGGTGCCTTAATGCGTGGTATTTCAGTTGCAGTTACAGGTGCCAGATAAACTGCAGTCACTGTGTTGCAATTGCAGGTGCCATCTTGCATGCATCTCAGCCGCATTATTTGAGTTGCCAGTGCCATAGTGCGTCCACCGACCTTGCTGTGCTTCTACTGCAGTTGTGGGTTCATGAGTAAAAAGCTGACAGGCAAAATTGAAGATTCTGAACTTAGGAGGAACAATAGTCATTAATGAGAAAGCAATTAAAAAGGCCTAATTTCATTACACTTGGACATAATTGCATACTCTGGGTTATTGGCAGTGTTCTTGTTCTTTTAGCAGCATGGGCTTGTTTTGCGACATTCGCGTCAGAGAGTTCAGCCGACTCTGGCACTGTAAGTGAAACTGACATTAACAGCCTGGTCTTGATTGTTTTTCCCACTTCAATCAGTTTGATTAATTATTTCAGATTATGTAATTAAATGGGTCAAATTAAGGACATGTATTTGATATATTTGAGATGCTAGATCATCTCGCTGCATAAGAGATGGAAGCCAATGGATTTAAACTGGTGCAATGCACTTTGCCCTGACAGAGTTATTTAGAATGGATGTTCTCTAACCAAATAAAATGGCCCTCATGTTTGGCTCAGTAACTGCAGGGCAGGCCTGAGGCAAAACTAAACTAAGTGGCTTCTTAGGAACCCATGGCCAACAGGGGGCCCTTGATAAGTATGTAAAACAAAAATTGCTTGTATAAAGCCATCATTATCCTGAGTCTGCTGCAATGTAATGCCATTAATGCCTAATAAGGAGTATGGGAACCGCTGAGACTCCCTCCATCCAGCTCGGTTTGTGTCACCTGATCTGTCAAAAGGCTCAGTACACAGATATTTTCTCCTTTCAAGTTATGGAAGAAGTGAGTGACCAGCAAGCAAACTTGTCTCAGCTAAGTAGATAGTTATGCATGATCATTTTTAACAGAATATTACACCAACCCTGCAGTGATGCCTCATTTTGTGTCTTTGATTGTTCACTTTCCTAGTATATAAACTGTATTACAGTCGTTAGTGCTGATTCAAATATTATATCATCTTACTCAATCGAGCCTGCTTTGAGTAACTCTGCATAAACCTCATCAGTACCCATTAAACTTTGCAAGACAGGTTCAAATAATTGTCATGCTGCAAAAAATCTCTGTATGAAAGTATCTCTCTGCATTGCATTAATTGTTTTGTGCTTGACAAGTTTTATCCCTCATTTGCAAATATTAAAGCATATCAAATCACCTCTCATCATTGGAAGATTTTTTTTTGTCTTATTTTGTGAAACTGCAGTAGAAAACAGATTTCAAGTCAAATTATAAGACAAAAATCTGTGAAGAGATTGACTTGGTTGGCCATTTGCTGTGCACTTAACTTATTACTCACTACTCAGAATGGGCACATTGAATGTGTTTCTATATGCTAAATTAATCAGAATTCACATGGCAGTTCTTTTCCACTGTTTTTGTTTACCTACTACCGTCACAAACGGGGGAAATGAGGGCTCATAGTCCTCATGCTATTTCCCCACAGACTCCCCCTTAGGTATAAATCATAGCTCTATGATTATTATTATTTTTTATTCAGACAACATGATACAATAATGAAGCCTCGAGGGTGAATTGGCTCATTGAAAAGTTTCGAAGAATAATACCCGCGCTGCAGGTCTTGAAACCCTAAACACAAATTCACTTCCTTAGCAGTAATGCTATTCCACTGCCCTTATTAAGTTCTTTCCACATGCTCAAGCTTTCTATCATCTATTTCAGAAATGCATGCATTTACATAAAAAGAGTTTTCCCATGTAGAGTCGCATTTGTTTGGCTGTCTGTGAAGGTGATGTTTGGATTAGATCATCCGCTTGGATGGCGCTCAGAGAGTCACTGAAACACATCAAAGTAAAAATAGCCCCAGCTTCTGTTCTCGCTCCATCCACTTTTAATGATTTTCTTGCATTTGAGAATGAAATCGCCAAAGTCATAATTTCTACTCACGTAGTTGTCATAAGTGACATTGCAGAAGGAGATGGAGTTTGAGAGGAAAAGCGAGATGAAGAAAACAAAACAGAATGAGTTGTAAAAGCATGCGGGGAGTGGGGTTCACACCCAGCAATGGGAGTTTGGCTCAACATCGCAGCAGTGAAAGAAGGGGCTTCTTTTAATGCAGCTGATGGTTTGGCCAACCAAAAAAAGTAATCAACCATCCTGCTTTGCTTTTGAGCTTTTTGATAAAATATCCAGGATGGGATTACCTTCTCTCCCTGGCTGAAAATTGGGGAGAGGATTTATGAGGTTGTGGGGAGGAAAGGGGTTCCATACTGAGCTCCTGCAGACTCATCTGATGGGGACACTGGGGCGGCTGTAAGATGTGGCAGGAGTGATTGGAAAGGGGAGCTGGGAGATGAAATCACACCGAGAATTCTCCAGCACCCCCAGCTCCCAAGTGCAAACGCATTTCATATCAGTGGTTATGTACGTTTCCAAGTTATGATTTCCGCATGTGGCCACTGGATACTGTGGATAAATTCTGCATTGTTTGGCATCAGTGTAACACTTAGAGAAACTCAGTCAAAATCATGGATGCTGTGGCCAAGAAAAAACATTCATTGTGTGTAATATTGACCTGCACATCAAACTTCTGAATAATTGTGTTTGCAAAACAATAATAAGTAACGTAACGTCTGAGCAGGATGGTAGACAGTTGTTTTCCCATCAGCAAATGTTGTGGTTAAAAATCTGGCGAGGGACCTTTCTGCCAGCAGTTTGCATGTTCACCTTGTGTTCATGTGAGTGGATATTTGTCGACATCTCTGGTGTCCTCCCACAGTCCAATGACATCCATGACAGGCAACTTGGAGACTCTAAATCACCAACAGTGTGTGTAATTGCCTGTGTGTCCTGCAATGGATTGGTGAACTGTCTAGGGTTTATTCCTACCTCTCACCCACTGCATGCTGGGATATTCCCCCCCCACCCTCCTGTGACTATGTCCCGCAATATGTAGGATAGATGATGAGTGGATTGATGGGTGGATGGATGTAATATAATGTCCTGATATATAAGTCGTATGTACTGAACTTTGATATTTAATGAAGACTCTGCCTCTCGTTTTAGACTCCCTTTGCTTACAGTAAGTTTGTGTTTGTGTTAGTACAGGGAGCTGTTTTTTTTGCCAATAGGGAGCCCTGCAGCAGACAGCATTGAGTAAACATTGTTCTTCAGAGCTGTGTTGCTAAATTGGTCTGGAACACGGATATTCTGATGGGAACCACAGCACCTTCATCTTCACCTAGACCAGCAGATGGGAATTTGGGGCTCCAACCTGCTGGAGCAGATTGTTTCATGTGAACCCTTGCTGACCCATCTATGAACAGCAGCATAGATCATCATAGTTTAGTGATTCTCTGACCTTTGTTGGCCACTGTAAGGTAGCATCACCCCATTTTTCCAGTGATGTTAATGCATATGTGTTAAATAGATGCAGAAACAGGGCATCATGCAAGATGATAAAAGTGTACAGCATTAATGTACAACGAACAGCCACAAGATTAAAAACACCTGTTTTGTATACTGAAGGTCTCCCATGTGCTGCCAAAACAGCTCCGTCAAACTGACGTCTCTTGAATTCCCGCGCTCAGGGTTTCCCAGCAGAACATTTCCCAGAGTATCACACTCCTTCCACCAGCTTGTCTTCCTCCCACAGTGCAGCTTGATGCCATCCTTTCCCAGGTAAATGGTGCACACATACCCAGCCGTACCACATGATGTGAAATAACATGGGACGCATTGGACCAAGTGACCTTCTTTCACTGCCGCAAGGCCCAGTTTTAAAGCTTAGGTGCCGATTGGGGGCGCTGTTAGAGGTGGACTGGGGTTAGAGTGGAAACTTTGACTGGTCCACTAGCTAAAAAGTGCATAGCGGAACAGGGTATCATGCACTGACTGTTGTCACAGATACCTTATGTAAATATTATCAAAATTCTCAATGACAAGTGCCACAGTCCCCCTTCTGTCAATTTGGACCAGATGGGATAACCTTCATAGCCCTCAGGCATCAATGAGTCTGGGGCACCTAAAACCCTGCTGCCAGTTCATGGTTTGTTACTCCTTGGACAGCAGGACTACTGTCAGTAGGTACTCACATCTACTGACAGTGAGCACCACAGAGGTCTTGCCACTTCAGACATGCTTTAACCCACTTTTTTGGCCCATATCAAAGTTTTTAAGTTCTCCTTTCCCCCACATCCAACAAGTTGAATACGTGAACTGACTGTTTGCTTACCATCTAAGATCTGTCTGCAGACCTTGAGATGTTCCGTTATGAGATAATCAACATTATTTGCTGCATCTGAGAGTGGTTTTACTGTTTTGGCTCACTGGTGTATAATTATAATACATAATAAAATGAAAACAAATAATGGAATGAGAATAAAAATGGCTGTCCCCCAAAAATAGTTCAAACAAAAATACTAAATACACACATAAATACATGTAATATCAGAAAGCAAATGGTACAACGACAGCGATAATAGTAAATATATAAGTTATGTCTGCACTTTTCCTACATTGGGTTGGCAAACAGACCAGTGATAATAATAATAATCATAATAATTTCATCAATATCATCACCAACACCACATCGCTTTCAGATGTAAATACCGGTATATTTGACCTAGGCAAACTTTCCATCGCAATTTACAACCCCAATTCTGAAATAGTTGGGACAAAGTGTAAATTGTGAATAAAACCAAAACGCAATGACTTTCAAATCACACCAGCCAGTATTTTATTCACAATAGAACAGAGATAACATAGCAAATGTTGAAACTGAGAAATTTTACAATTTTATCCACAAAATGAGCTCATGTCAAATTTGATGGCTGTTACAGGTCTCAAAAAAGTTGGGACAGGGGCCTGTTAACCATGGTGTAGCATCCCCTCTTCTTTTTAACACAGAGTGGAGGCGTCTGGGCATTGAGGAGACAAGTTTCTTGAGTTTAGCCATTGGAATTTGATCCCACTCTTGTTTAATACAGGCTTCCAACTGCTGGAGAGTTTTGGGTCTCCTTTGAGGGACTTTTCGTTTATTTATGCGCCAAATGTTCTCAATCGGTGAAAGATCAGGACTACAGGCAGGCCAGTTCACTACACGGACTCTTCTACTACAAAGCCATGCTGTTGTAATATCTGCAGTGTATGGTTTTGCATTGTCCTGCTGAAATACACAAGGCCTTCCCTGGAATAGATGTCGTCTGCAGGGGAGCATATGTTGCTCTAAAACCTTTATATACCTTTCAGCATTCGTGGTGCTTTTTAAAACACATAAGTGTCCCACACCATATGCACTAATGCATCCCCATACCATCAGAGATACTGGCTTTTGAACTGAACGCTAATAACAGGAGGGGTGGTCTTTCTCCTCTTTAGCCCGGAGGACACGACGCCCATGATTTCCAACAAGAATGTCAAATTTGGACTCGTCTGACCACAGGACACTTTGCCACTTTGCTACAGTCCATTTTAAATGAGCCTTGGCCCACAGAACACGGCGGTGCTTCTGGATCATGCATAACAATGGCTTCCTTTTTGAATGATAGAGTTTTAGGTAGCATCTGTGGATGGCACGGCAGACTGTGTTTACAGACAGTGGTTTCTTGAAGTATTCCTGGGCCCATTTAGTAATGTCAATGATAGAATCATGCCGGTGAGTGATGCAGTGGCGTCTGAGGGCCCGAAGATCACGGGCATCCAGTAAAGGTCTTCGGTCTTGTCCCTTACGCAGAGATTTTTCCAGTTTCTCTGAATCTTTTGATGATGTTGTGCACTGTCGATGATGAGACCTTCAAAGCCTTTGCAATTTCACACACAGGAACATTGTTTTTAAAGTATTCCACAATTTTTTTATGCACGCCTTCACAGGTTGGAGAGCCTCTGGCCATCTTTACTTCTGTGAGTCTCAGCCTCTCTAAGACATCCCTTCTATAGCCAATCATAGTACACACCTCATGCCAGTTAACTTGCTCAGTGTTCTTACAGCTTATTGTCTTGTATATTAATTGCTTTTCCAGCCCTTTTATGCCTGTGTTCTCAACTTTTTTGAGACCTGTTGCAGCCAGAAAATTTGAAATAAGCTAATTTTGTGGATTAAAATGTAAAATGTCTCAGTTTCAACATTTGAAATGTTATCTATGTTCTATTGTAAATAACATATTTGCTCTTGTGATCTGAAAGTCACTGCATTTTGATTTTATTCACAATTTACACTTCGTCCCAACTATTTCAGAATTGGGGTTGTATTATTGTGAACGTGAGAAGCCATATTCAGATTTATTTATTTGTTTCATTTTATGGCCATTATTATTATATACTGTATTTATCATTATTGTATTTTTTTATTTATTTATTTATTTATTGCAAATTATTTACCCTGCCAGCAATGTTAAAGTAAGACTACTGACATGGTTGTTGGAGGAATCCAGTCATGATGTTCAGCTGGGAGAGGAGGAGAGGTGCGGCTCAGTGCTGCTGCTTGTGAATGTCACTGCAGTTCAGTAAATGTGCGCTAGCTTTGAGGCCACTCAGTCCGCCATCTGGCTCTGAGCCCAGCGCAGATTTCTGATTCGTCTGAGACTCTTGCCCAGCCTCCCTATACCATGCAGCATCTCTCCCTTGACCTTCAGTTTAGTAAGTATAATTAAATATATAATTCTCATTTCTTTCAATGAGGGTTAGTGATTAGACAACACCATCTATGGTGCAAAAACAAGTTTAAAAGGTAGAAGGGATAGGCAGAATGAACATAACAGTAGTAAAATAAAGACCTCAGCTGGAAATATCAGGCATGGCCTATTTCCCATGCTATAAAACACAGTTCTCAGGGCATGGGGGGAGGAATTTAGCCCTTTGACCCTGTGGCTCACACCTCTCCATATGTCTTTTTACAAATGTGAGCATCTTTTAAAGCAAATTGAGCTGCGAGAGCTCAATTGGCCATTTCTCTGTCGTGCTGTTGGCAGTATGCGTGCTTCCTGTGGATCCAGCCGGCCGCTAATGATGCGGAGGAAGCGATGTATGGGGATCCACATCTTCCTTGTGCCCAGGTTACTCTGGAATGCATATGCGGGCAACAGCAGCCATTGAGGTGTGCAGCTTGTTGTAAGCGGAAAGTGGCGCAATGGTATACCTTATCAACGCGGCATGTGCCTTACGTTGGCGGGCCATGTGATCTATTTTCCACAACTTGTTGGAGATTCTCTTTTCCTTGGGTTGACGTTGATTTTGAATGGGGTTGAACTAACTGGATATTAAGAGTCATACTGACAGATCCAGGGTATAATGGGTGTGAACAATAACTGGCACTTCATTGCGCTCTTCCAGCAAATCGGTCACACTTTAGATTAAATGTAGCTCATAAAGGCTTTATACAGCATGTATCTTCATAAATGAGACATAATGTCTTCATAAATTATACGTAAGCAAATGTCATGCTTTGTAAAGGGTGAAATAACACATCTTTATTTAGCATGTGAGGCCAGATGTGACAATGACAATGTCACTTAGCTGACAATGTCATCCTTTATAGTATTTAGCCACCAGCTAAGTGACATTGTCAGTTATATGACATCTGGCATCACATGCTGAATAAGGATATGGGCAATTCCATGAGAATGTGGGCACAGGACAAGAAAATTCTAATTGATTTTATTGCATTTTTAATTTGTTCAAGGCAAAACTAGGATATCAGAGGCTCAGAAACTGATGCTGCTTTCTTGGTTTCATTTGTATGTTCCAAGTACCAAACGTTTTTACATTCATGTTTTCAGCATCTTGGAGGCACAAAATTTGCTGTAATTGGGAGAGAGCCTTGTCCATCATTAATTGTGATGTATCTCCAAACTCAACACATTTAGATAGTTCAAGGCAAGCCCTTTTTAGATATGAAGTTTGTTTTTATTGATCCTTCATCATTTTGGGCATAATGGGCCACAAACTTAGCAAAATTGATTGTAACGCGAGTTACCAAAAACAAAGTATTTTTAATCTCCAGCCCACATCTCTGTGAGTTAAATCTTCATCTGCTGTGGATGAAACCTTTATGTCGGTACCTAAAAATAACGGGTGTCTGAGCAGCACTGGCCCTATTATTTGGGTGTTATTTAGAGCTGACCTTACGGTAACATGAGTTACCCACCCTCCTGGACTTTCTTAAGCCTCAGTCCATGGATAGTTATGTCCGTGTAATTCTATTACTTGCAATAGAACCTTCAAAAAGTTGGTTATCGATCACATGATTTTCAGTTTTGTATCAGTTCTATCTTTTAAGAAATTTTGAATTGAAATGAAGTGATGTTTTTGCGTGTCCTTTTTGCGTAACATGAGTTACCAAGCTGTTGGTGCCTCCAATTCCCAAATTTCAAGGGACAGCACTTTTCTTTCCCACTGGTGTATGTATACGGGTGGGATCTACCTATGTAAAGAAAAACACTTGTCACAGGTGACTGACAATGACATGACAGCTGATTGAAAATTGATCTTAGCCTTAAAACGTATCGTGAGTTACCATGGAATTGCCCATATGTTATGTCACCCTTTACAAAGCATAACATTTGCTTATGTATGATGTGTGGAGACATTAAGTCTCATTTATGAAGGCATTATAGATGCTGTATAAAGCCTTTATGAGTAACACTTCATCGAAAGTGTGACCAGAAAATCTTTATAACTGCAAACTATGGATTTTTCCCTTTAAAAAAGCTGCCTTTTTAAGATGGAAACATACTGTACAATTCCTGCCCTTCTTTGTAGTATTCTTCTTAAAACGTCTCGCGAAATAAGAAAAAAAATCCCAGTTTCTTCAGTATTCCCTGTTTATTCATTCTTGGCCATTGCAAGCATTGTGTTTTTACTGAAGCATGGTAATGTTTATACTGATGCTTTCTGACTTGTGCATGTTGTTTTTCAGTGCAAAGCCTATCATTGAAATGTCATGCACGAACTAAGCTGCTTGGAAAACACTACCTCGCGTGCACTCTGCTTGGTTACTTGGAATTAATTCATGATTTATTCAGAACAGTGCATGTGAAATGATGATTCTCTTGAACTGGGAAGCCTTGTGTAATTCATGTCATTGAGTCGTGTTCTGCCGGGATTACTGAATTCCAAAAGGGAGAGCCTTCTTCCTGACATTGACTAAATTACCCTTAATTCCACAAACATCTCATACAGCTGCTTTAAACTGCTGTTCCCTCCATGTCTCATTACAGATACATTAGATAGAGGAGATTTTGGCAGAATCCCATTGAGGCTGATTGCCGTACAATGCATCTTTGTGTGCATCAAAATAATGACATTTGACGTAATTTTATTGTAAACATTTCTCAAACAATTAAAGTAGAATCTGTGGCTACTAATACCTCACCAAAACCTTTGATTTTCTTACTTTGGAAATGCAATTTGTTTAATTTGCATCACAACTGTCGCAGCATCATTGATTTGCTTCAATTTTTGGTCTGAAAATGATGTAAGGTACACCTGAATATTTGTTGGCGCCTTTTTACTGAGTGGCAACGTAACAAAATAATAAACAAGTGCTAGCTCCTGCTCTGACAGGACTTAAAGTAGACCTCAGCACTTTACAGATAAAATACTGGTTAGCTGTGTTTTCCTTTGAGTCGCATTTCATTACATTTAATTATTTTCAGTATTTCATATTTTCATTGCAGGGTTGAGTTTATCCCTATGATGGTCAGTACTGTGTGCAAGAAAGTGGGAGAGAAGTTCTGTTTTTTAAATTCTTTAGAGTACAGGATTTATCACTGAGCCTGGAGATCTGGAGACCGCTTGATGTAGCTTGGTGTCGGTGAGATGTGGATGGGAGGCGGGGTGGGCACAGCCATGTTTGATCGAAGGCTGTGTTGGTTTCATTTTTGGGTCTCCATGAGAAGTCATAGCTCACAAGCACCACCCTGGCTAGCTCCGGAATACAGTTGGTCAGAAATACTTGGTTCTCCATTCCAGTCAATGGCAACTTAAATGTAAAAATACTAAGTCAGTAATTCCTTTTTGTTGAGTCAATATAATTTTTTCTTTGTGTATTTGTCTCGCTGTGTGCGGGCTCGTTATGCTACTGAGCTAGTAGGACAACAGAGAAATGTTATTAGAACAAGTGAGGTGTAGCTTATCTCACTGTCTACCTCATTTTACTGGACAACTCGGTGGCTGTACTGCAGAGACTTTAGCTTCAAGTTATACCAGATGGTATCATCAGAGAGCTTAACTTTTGTGCGCCAAAATGCTCTCCTCCAAGCCCAAGTAAAGGAAATGGCTGATGTCACAGTAGCTTGCTCCATAGTTTTTGTACAGTGTATGGCAGGAGCACAGCTGGAAATTTGGCTCTGTTTTAAGCAGGAGAGGCGTACACACCAGAAGTCCACCATGTCTCTCCCCCCCCCCCCCTTTTTTTTTTTTTTCTGTAGTTGATTGCTGATTGGGCCCCTTGTTCTGCTTTGAGTTCCAGGAGCAGTTGGATGGAGATGTATGCGACGCTGAGCTGCTGTCACCCAGCCCTTATTTGTGTTCATTGAGTGCTAATCACTTTGATTGTGGAAAATCACAGAACCTCCACTACCTCCGGCAGATATTCACTGAAAACCTGAGGACTCTTCCTGCCGCTGGGCTGAAAAGCTGCTATGAAATATCAATCATTGCAGAATTACTTCACTTTGGATCAATCATGTCATTTTACCAGAGCTCTGAGAATTTGAATAGTAACAAAACTAATCTGTCTTCCTTCAAAAGGAGAAATTAACTCATCCTCTTTTCCCCTTGAACAAGTAGACATAAAAATTTCATCTCATTGAATTCTGTTTTTCTTTTTCTTTTTTTACTGTGGGGGACATGAATTTATCATTTGCTTTTGGTTCAAAAAATGAAAATATATTCAGAATTCACTTTTTTTCCCGTCAGTGAAATTGCACTCATTGATTACCCCACTGTCCTTATGAGAAATGAGCTTGAATGGATGCATTAGCTGATGTCTGTGAGAGACAGACGTGGACTTATTTTACTCTGAATCACTTCTCAAAGTCACCTCTCTGAGAAAAACAATGTATTCTAGCATTTCTTTCTGCAATGTCTGTCACTTTTACAAGCTGACACTTATGCTGTGCTGCTGTGCAGGCTTCATTTAAACTGGCTGGTGCAATAAAGTCTGCAACATTATTAGTTTTCTTGTTTTGTGTAGTTCAGTTATGGCAGGCTGCCATTATGTTCTGTATAGCCTTAATATAAGGTTTATGAAATAAGCAGGAGTTGCTGGAGCAATTCAAAACTCCATCCACAAAATGGCAGGCCCACTGCCCAACACAGTCAATGATTCATATTACCTCCTGATATAGTACGTTGCAATACTACTCTGATCAGCCGCGCCGTAACGTTGGGTCAGATTATGATCTGCAGCTCAGGTGTCTGTCTGCATGCCTTGTGAACCGATTTTTATGTTCCACTACATACACTGTATGTAGTAACCATTCAGTAACCTATGTTATCCCATAAATGATGAAAAATCTGCGTGATACAACCCATGAGATACTGGTTTCCTATACACGCGTCTTTCTCAGCATCTTTCTCACATTGCGATTGGTCAGATTCCGTTCATTGGTAAACACGGTAATGTTACCAATCTTCCTGTCATCGCTAGCATTAGTTTATAGTTTGCAGTTTATTCAAGTCAATAGGAAACATAATTTGCTAGCTAGTATGCTAGCGCTTTTTGCTATTTAAGTAATAAGTATATGAGTTACTGTTATTGGAAAAACTTGAATTTTATTAATTTAATGGCGAGAAGCATGAGTATGCTAGCTTGCTAATTATTCATCCCATTGATTTGAATAGACCATTAACTAGAAGCTAATGCTTAATTTTCCAAATAATATGATGCTGACATTTATGGGATAAGTAAGATTTCACATTTGTGAGCCCTTGATATCAAATTAATGAAACATGACCGGTCATTTTCATTTATTCCTTGCAGAAGGCTTGGAATAAACAAAAGTAACTGCTCTTGTTACCACTCTCGGTCCGTAGATTTGGCATCTCTGGCTCACTCATTAGAAATCCTATATTTATAACAAATGTACCCATGTGCGATACTGTCTATTTTCTTTTTGAGAAATGTGCACCATGAAGCATATGTCCACAGTGTGTTTAGTGTGAGGAGTGAGATGGGGCTAGAAGGTGTCTGAGATTCTGTGGGAGTGGAAAGCCCCTCCACAGCGCAATATCCAGTCAGCATTTAATGTGCACACAGTGCTATTTAATGAAATGATGAGCTTGTTTTTTCCATTAATATGAGCTGTATATAGTTTATTGATTTTTGTATATGCATAATGGAAATGCAATCAACAGTCATCTGATTGGATAATTATTCATCATTAGATGATTAGAAAAGCTGACTGGATGTTAATGATTCATTATTAGATGATCGGGCAGCCTGCACTGTTATTTTACCAAAGATTAATTACTTTATCCAGTCCGATTTACTACTATATCAGGAGAACTGCAACACACTCTGCTTTTCCTAGACAGTTTCAGCTCTTGAATTCATGAAAATAATCATCCAAACAGCAAACTGGTATGGGAGATTAAAGAATGAATTCAGTGCAGTCAGTACAGGACTTTGCTGCTGGCTTTGCACAAAAGAACATCAGTCATTGCATTGTGTTACATGTCTATGAATCTGTGGATGATCTGACCTATTTCACTGTTCAGCCCACAAATTACTCTGTCGGAAAGGACGCTGCAAAATATGGGTCTTCAGCTTCACCATAGCCTAACTTCCAATAGAGACAACACTGTGTATTTGTGCTAGCTTTCTCATTCCTCTAAAGAGAGGTTACATCCTTTTTCTCTCTGATATTCTTCCAATTTTTCTATTTTTCTATCTCTCCCATCTCACTTTCTCTCCTTCCATCTCTCTTTGTCTCTTTCTTTTTCTTAGTCCACAGAGATGGTGACTAAGCTACTCTGTGCCAAAACCTGCCTTCACCTGTAGAAAGAGGCCTCTATCCTGGCAGAGCTCATACTGGATCTGAGATAGGAGCTAATAAGAACAGGCAGAATACTAGCATTAATTTCCTGTGATGTCTGACACCCTGACACCAACGTGGAGGTAGACCATTATCGTGTCGCGAGATCTCCCAGCGCATTACTACTGTGTCCTTTGTGACTGCTTGTTCACTGACAAAAATTCTTCAGGCGGGAAGAATTCTTCACCCTTGTCAATGGTCATTTTCTGTGATTTATGGGTACCTCCAGCCTGCCTGGTGGTTTAATGAAATAAATGATGCTCGGTGGCAGCTCGGTACCGCAAATGTTTAGTTTGGGTGTCAGTATTCCAAGAATATATCTCGCTGACCCGTTTAGGCATTATGTTAATGGCCAGAAAAGGATTATGAAGGTCATGGGTTCCTCTACTGGCAATTTGAGCTGATTGTGCCCCATGATTTATTGGCAATGTTGCTGCTGAGTTGCTCTACTCTGCAAGCACAGGTGAAATGCATGGACTGCAGAGATTGCGGTAAATTTTCGAAGGAAGGGTGGATCTTTCCACCATGCAGATGGGCTGGATGAAACTAGTTTTTATGTTGTTAGGAGAGATGGCAGTGGAGGGATGGGGGGGGGGGGGGGCTTTAAGGGGCAGAATGAAGAGCTCAGGTACAATAAGCAGCAGAATATCAGGCCTTCATTATGGGATCGGTGGTCACCCAGCAACCAAATGCTCACTGTCAGCCTCTCTTTTGGATTTAAGCCCCTGTAAAACTCTGTGTTCCTAAATCATGACTTGCCTTATTGCTGGTGCTACCTGGACTCATCTCTGCAAATCCTCTTCAGAAATATGGCTTACACTGCACATCCTGCTGCTCTGTAATATCTGCATGTCTTAACCAGTCAGCAGATATAGCTTAATGAAAGAAGTTTCCATTTTTAAAATATTTATAGCTGAATGGTAGCTTCAGCTGAGCTTATTCTGTATAATGCTGATATCAGGTGCTAATTACATTGTCATTTATTGTAATAATCTGGAAGGCATTTTACCTTCCAAGAACAATAAGTAGGTAGGAATCTAATTGAATTGAGACGGGAATGAGACTGATGTAGGGAGGATGTAGATCCTTTTGAATGGCAGTAGACACACAGACACACACACACACACACACACACTCATACACTGACATACTCACACAGTTATAAGTTACATAGTTGTTATAACTAACATGGCATTACATGCATTAACCCTCTATTAACCACCGTAGCATATCTGCTACATAAAGTGAAAGGGTTAACAGCCTGGACACCCTGCTGGTTTTGTTTCTTATTGCCAAATAAACATTTGAGAATAACTTGAATGGTCCGTCACTTTAATTTTTCCATTCGCATTATTACCCAATGTAGCAGATCTGCTACATTTTGGAAAAAAATGGGCCAAAGGGTTGAATTTTTTTTTTTACCATTTTTCCAAATATTGGCCCATAATCAACATATTTGCCTAGGGAAATGATTTTTACACAGTTGGAAAGGTACTTGGTTCACAGAGGGTTAATTAGGGTGTAGAGATCCTTATCTCCCAAAGAAATGTCCCACAAACAGTTTGATTTCAGATTACCAACGCATCTGACTAAGGTCATGTTGCCACCTTTATATTGGTGGTGCAAAAAATAATACAGTTTAAACGTAAGAAATGCAAACCGAATAGTGAGAGACGCAGACTCTAAAAAAAAAAATCAGTACAAATGACTTACACACATTTGATAATCGTATAACCCAATAAGAGGAGAGACCTGAACCTGTTTTGCCAAGAAAAAGATCAGGGCCAGATTTCCTAAGGAAATACACACGGCGATGGGGGGGAGGGAGTACAGAAATGGCTGCATTGTGCATCTACTGCAGTTGGTACAATGCTGACATGTTAATTAACGTGTCCCTGAGACTAGAGCTAATTACATAGTCAAGGGCAAGAAACGCCGTCTTGAGCAATTTTGTAGTAAAAGATGGTCTTGTAAATGGGTCTCAAACTATATGCAAGCTTACACATCCTGATTACAAGGTGCCAAAGCAAGAAAGAAAATACATTTCCAAATTAAGAAATGGAAGTAAATGGATGGAGAAATAGGATGCTGAAATGCCACAGCCCACGTGAAAATTGGAGAATAGATGTCAATCAATTAATTTGTAATGACATCTCAAAAATGTATAAGTCATCATAAAACTAACTGTTAATAATGGGAAACTTTTCTTTGCCATGGCCAAAAACAAGCATGCAGTATTGCTTTAGTTTATTATGAAAAAAAGGGACAACAATGTCCTTTTGCTATCCATATAGAGTGAAGTTTAAAGGACATGCCCTCAGAACTGGGGTTAGTGTTTTATGCTGCATGATTCTCAAGCATGATCAACTCTGTAACTGTCTGTACCATACTGCTGTTAGTTTATCGTCTTTTGCTGTTGAAGAGGTCCCATGTGATAAAACATCTCTCATTTCAAATAAGAGAAAAGTAACAAATAAAAAATAAAAAAAAAGATTTGTGGCAATGACAGAAACTCCAAAAATGGAGAACCTCTGCAACACATTTTGCAGTCACAAACAAGTACCCGCATCACTCACAGGAATGTTGATGTAAGCCTTAAAATGGCCCAGGCATACTGGTGTCAACAGTTGCAGGCCACATAATAAAGTAAAAGTTTCAATAAACTAGGAGAAGCACAGGGACATTAGCAGAGTGTCTGTTTTGTAGAAGGGATAACTGAGTCCACAAAGTCCATTTTATAAAGAACTCAATACAGGGACAGTGAGACTGCATTGGTAATAAAACCCAAAGAAGCATAAAAAACTGAGTTAAGACCCCTCGACATAGACAAGGCTGAATGCACATATTCAATATGTCACCATAATAAATACCAGAAAGAAAAGTTGCTTGATCTTGTTTATTTATGTATGTTTTGGGCCTGAAGAAATTTGCAGTAGCTGCACCCGCTCCTCTCTAATATTCTAGCCAGTTGAATGCATGGCATCTTCTGTTTCTTGTTGCTTATTTGAATGTACAGTAAGTACTCTAATTATGCAAAAGAGTCTTTTCAGGCTAAGCCTGTTCACACAACTTATTGTACCTATCGCACATTCACTAGCATTTACACCATCCAACCAACAAATAAATGCAAGCATGGATGTTTATTGAACAGGTGTTTACAACTGAAGGCAATGAATAAATGTTGGATAAAGAGGTATGGACAGTCTGCGGAGTGAGGGAGACTTTTACAAAGGATTGACTATAGTTCACAGGCTAAGGCAGTGGTTCCCAACCCAGTCCTCAAGGACCCCCTGTCCTGCAGGTTTTTGTTGCAGCTCTACTTTTGCACACCTTATCCATTTAAGGCCCAATGCACCCTCATGTAAACCCTGTTCAGGTAGATTTTTTTCAACCAATCAGCCTGAAGCCCTTAAATGGATCAGGTGTGAAAGAATAGAGCTGGAGCAAAAACCTGCAGGGCAGGGGGTCCTTGAGGACTGGGTTGGGAACCATTGGGCTAAGGAACCCCACATAGACCCTGTTCTAGAGAAGCAGAGGGACATAAGCAGGCAGACAGAGGTGGGAGGATGGGGCATGTAGCCTAAATGAGATTGTATCAGAACAGGTACTGTGGGCAGGAGGGCTTTTATAGGAGATGAGCAGAGGATATTTAGCTCCATTTTTTAGAACAGCCAATGCAGGAAAAGAGCATGAATGTGGCTAACATTCAGAGATTTGCTAGTGAATCATATATACTGTATGGTGTAATGTTGTATTATAATATTTTCAAAATGAAAAACCTATTAACACAGATTATTTCCAGGAATGGAAACCCATTTTCAGTTGACACACTGGAATAAATGCTCAACCTTGAGCAGCAATGGTCAGCTTTATTTTTTTTTTTACATTCTACATAAAGGACATGCTTATCAACAGCTCATTATTTGGCCTTGTCATAGGTGTAGAATTGGGTAGGGACGGTTGGGATATGTCCCAAGAAACTTTCAGACGTGGCTAGAATATTCCAACCAAATTTGGATCAATGGGAAAAATTAAAGAAAATTGTAAATCTAAAATGGTTCTGTTCAATCTAATGCTAGTACCTCTACGTTTTGCGACTTGGTGTCATCAGAAGTGTTTATCTCAGCTGTAGTCGCAAAACTAATGTTATTTCAAGAAATCCGTACCACACATGAAGATGGTTTATAGAGATGAGTTTTGCTTTTGACACCACATTTTATATGAACTATTATGACTTAACGATACACAGTACCAAATATGTTATACTTTTATCATGACCTTTGACACTTCAAGTCCAGTTAGACATCAGTGCCACATCAGCGCCAAGCTGGGTAACTACGTTATTGAGCCAGGATTATTTGAAAAATAATGATAAAAATTGAAAATTGAAATGGCAATAAAACAATATCACAGACATATACCAATCTAGAATGATTTATTATGTGTTTACTCATAACAAGACTATCATTTTCAGTGAATAGTACCTTGATATCTTGCTGGGTTAGTGCAATGGATGGCCGGAAAGATGGTCGAAATTGATTTTGGTGCATGTTTGCAGTACATTTTCTCAGGAACCCAGATACAGCGCCCTCCATAATTATTGGCACCCCTGGTTAAGATGTGTTCTTTAGCTTCTAATAAATTCAGTTTTTTTCTAAATAATGTAGGACCACAATGAAAAAAAAAAGGAAAATCCAACCTTTAATTCAAGTGCATTTATTCAGTGGGAAAAAAATCCACATTAAGAAATAATTCTTTTACATCAAATCATGTGTGCCACAATTATTAGCACCCTGATCTTAATACTTTATACAACCCCTTTTGCCAACAAAACAGCACCTAATCTTCTCCTATAATGTTTCACAAGATGGGAGAATACAGAAAAGGGATCTTCGACCATTCCTCTTTGCACAATCTCTCTAAATCATCCTGCGACCTGGGTCCTCTCCTCTGCACTCTCCTCTTCAGCTCACTCCACAGGTTTTCAATGGGGTTTGAGGTCTGGGGACTGAGATGGCCATGGGAGGAGCTTGATTCTGTGTCTGGTGAACCATTTCTGTGTAGATTTGGCCACATGTTTAGGGTTATTATCTTGCTGAAAGACCCAGTGACGACCCATCTTCAGCTTTCGGCAGAGGCCACCAGATTTTGATTTAAAATGTCCTGGTATTTCAAAGCGTTCATGATGCCATGCACCCTAACAAGGTTCCCAGGGCCTCTGGAAGAGAAACAGGCCCACAGCATCACCGATCCTCCCCCATACTTCACAGTGGGCATGAGGTGCTTTTCTGCATACTCATCTTCTGTGTTCCGCCAGACCCACTTAGAGTGTTTGTTGCCAAAAGCTCTATGGTCTCATCTGACCAAAGCACACGGTCCCGGTTGAAGTCCCAGTACCGCTTAGCGAACTCCAGACGTTTGCGTTTATGACTGTGAGTGAGAAAAGGTTTTTTCCGTGCATGCCTCCCAAACAGCTTGTTGGCATGTAGATAGCGCCTGATGGTTGTTTTGGAGACTTTGTGACCCCAAGATGCTATCATTTGTTGCAATTCTTTAACAGCGAGCTTTGGAGAACTTTTTCTCTTACCATCCTCCTCACTGTGTGTGGTGGCAAAATAACCTTGCATCCTTGTCCAGGCTTGTTTACCACTGTTCCAGTTGTTTTAAACTTCTTAATGATTTCTCTGACGGTAAATATGGGCAGGTGCAGGCAAGTGGCTATTTTCTTGTAGCCATTGCCTGACTTGTGAAGGTCGACACACATCTGCCTTACTTGAATGGTGTGTTCCTTTGCCTTTCCCATGTTGAAGAGTGGATAAGAGAAATGGCCTCTGTGTCACGTCATATTTATACCCCAAAGAAACAGGAAGTGATGAATTACTAATTAAATGTTCCTAGATACTCTGATCAACTTTGTTAACTACTGTAGAAATGACAGAAACACTTCAATTACATTTATTTCCTAGGAATTGTTAGGGGTGCCAATAATTGTGGAACAGGTGATTTTATGAAAAATAATTATTTCTTAGTCAGGGATTTTTTTTTTTTCCTTAAAATTCACTTGAGTTGCAGGTTACATTTTTCTACAATTTTCAGTGTGAGGGTATGCTTCTGCAATAAAAATTGAATTTATTTTAAGGCTTTTAACACATCTTAACCAGGGGTGCCAATAATTATGGCGGGCGCTGTATGTACTGTGGTGGTAAATGCCATTTGTTGTGCTTTTGGAACTCTATTTTCAGGAATACCAAGCATTTCTTTGGTATTATCTACAATTTCAAGCTAGACAGAGCCAAAGTTGGAAGAAAACTCAAAACGGACCATTTCATAGCAGATTGTGTCTATGTTTAGGTGGCATTATTTTGTTTACCCAGCAAGATAGCAAATCTAAAGTTTTCTGGGTGCATAGTCCCTTTGGGGTACAGTTAACCATTTGTAAAATCTCAATGGCAGTATTTTCAGTGTAGATGATATTCAACATCAAAAGTTGTAAAATTTCACCCCCAGGGGTCGCTGTAGGTTGGATGCAAATACTGGCTATCCCCAGCAATGTACCAAAGTAATTGTTTTTGAACTGTGATACACACAAAGTGTTTTCTCTGAAAATGAAGAGTTTAGCTTAGCACTATGTTGGGTGGATAGCTATTTGACCAAAGAAGGCACTCTAAGGAGCTAAACTTCTACTGACCTAATATTCCATATTCCCAGACATATAACACAATTCTGTCTTTTGACATATATAAAGTACATGCACAGTTATACATAAAATTTGTAATCCCTTTGGTATAAAGCTGGGTTGGTTGTAAATTGGAAAAGAATGCTGGTGGTGATTATAGCATTGTGTCAACATGCAAGAATCTTACCAGTAGTCAGTACAGTGTACAGTTTTGTTGTGTTGGTGCGTTTTCAGAAAATAACAAATGCTCAGCATTTTCCTTTGCTATTAGAATTAGTGAGCAGGCTTCAGTGTTAATTCTAGGATATCCCAAGGGCAGGGTGCTTAGGTAAGAAAAAGGGAACAGCAGTCGTGTCGAGCAAGTGGTTGTCCTGAAAAAGACCACAGAGTTCATAGTAAGCAAGCAGCACCCTGCCAAGATAAGGGCAGTTCATTTGTAGTGGTAATTTGCATACCCTCATTCCTAACACCAGCCCATGATGTCTAGCCTACGGGATGCCCACTGGGTGGGAGGGCAGGGTTTCTTTTTCAGACTTCCAATTTTGGTGCGTACCAAGCTGTGGGTGTTGACGCAACTATTGTGCCATATAGGCTGTAGCCAGCTATTTAATTCAGAGACAGACAAGCTCACGATCAACGGACCGTAAACTGCCCTGCAGAGACCCAGGATCTAGTGTAGTAGGGCTTGCCTAGGGTTCAACTGGCTCCAAGCGTAACATCGACCCAGATCGAACGAAGAAGGCCTTGGATAGCTGCTCAGGGCTAAGGCCAAAGAGCACCTCTGGCACGCACCACCAGGTGCCGACAACCCACAGTCCAATTCCAAAAACAGACTGAGGGATAGAGCAAGTCACATGCTGGGTTGATATCATTTCACTTTGGATAACATGAAAAGCATAAAACATTTTTAACTTTAGGACTTAACATTCTGTCTTCATGTACACGGTTGTGTGACTAAGATTCTTTTTCAGAGTTCAAATCATGGACTTATTTTTTACAAGTGTACATATACTGTTGATGCATGTCTGTATACATACTTATGGTGATACTCCTTTTACATTAGTTGTTTTTTGGCTTTTTTTTTTTTTTAGACTGTTCATGTTTTATAACTTGCTGTACATTTCTGACTGGGCTGTACCCGTACTTGGTAATAATACATGCATTGTGTGTTTGTAACACTCATAGTCACCACCAGTTTACAACCAATAGAGTTTTATGCCAAAGGGATTACAAATTTTATGTATAACTGTGCATGTACTTCACATATTTCAAAGGGCAGAGCTCTGGTATATGTCTGGGAATACGGAATATTAGGTCGGTAGAACATTAGCTCTTTAAAGCGCCACCTTTAGTCAGAAAGCTATCTACCCAGCATAGTACCAAACCAAACTCTTCATTCTCTCAGAAAACTAGCTGTGTGCATCACAATAAAAAAAAAAATTCTTTGGTACATTGCTGGGGATAGCCAGTACTTGTATCCAGTATACAAGCCCACTGAGGGTGAAATTTTCTGACTTTTGATGTTGATTATCATCTACACTGAAAATACTACCATTGAGATTTTACAAATTCTGAAATGTACCCCAAAGGGACTGTGTATCCAGAGAATTTGAGATCTCCGTCTTGCTGGGTAAACAAAATAATGCCACCTAAACACAGGCACAATCTGCTATGAAATGGTCCCTTTTAAGTTTTCCTCCAACTTTGGCTCTGTCTTGCTTGAAAGTGTAGATACTACCAAATAAATGCTTGGTATTCCTGAAAAAAGAGTTCCAAAAGCACAACAAATGGCATTTACCACCACAGTACATATCTGGGTTACTGAGAAAATACACTGCAAACATGCACCAAAATCAATTTTGACCATCTTTCTGGCCATCCATTGCACTAACCAAGCAAGATACCAAGGTACTATTCGCTGAAAATGATAGTCTTGTTGTGAGTAAACACATGATAAAGCATTCTAGATTGGTATATATCTGGGATATTATTTTATTCCCATTCCCATTTTCAATTTTTACTGTTAGTTCTCAAATAATTCTGGCTCAATAACGTAGTTACCCAGTTTGGCGCTGATGTGATGCTGATGTCTATCCAGGCTTGAAGTGTCTAAGGTCATGATAAAAGTATAACATATTTGGTACTGTGTATCCTTATGTCATGGTCGTTGGTGTAAAATGTGGTGTTCACAGCAAAGCTAAGCCACTTTAATGGCTTCCAAGTGGCGCTACCTGCAGGCAAAGTAAGACCTAAAAATTTGGCTTTTTCAGTGAGACACCCATATCTACCTATGCGCCAGGTTTCATTCAATTCCTGGGGGTCAACTGCGCACCAAATGTCAATCTCTCGTGGAATGGCTCTTAACTACCTAAAGTCAAACATCCCCAAGCAGTAACACCGGTGTTATGGGATTTTTATCCCCCACTGCGCGTTTAGCGCGAAGCGGGGGATATAGCATTGGGCTCTGTCCGTCCGTCCGTCACGTCCGTCCGTCACGTCCGTCACGCCCGTCCGTACGAACACATATCGTACGGACAGCGGGGGATATTGCCATGTTAGTGGCAAACACTTGTTTTAGTGCTGTTCCTTCAGCCTCACACAATATGAAGAGAACTCAAGGGATTGGGACTAAACAGCTGCGTATCCTCAAGAAAACCACTTATCAGTGAGGCCAATAAAAAAAGGCTTCAAATTGGACTGTGAGGCAATGGAAAAAGGTCATGTGGTTTGATGAGTCCAGATTTACCCTATTCCAGAGTGATTGGTGCATTGGGGTATGAAGAGAGGCGTGTGAATGATGCACCCATCATCCCTAGTGCCTACCACGCGAGACTGTGGGGGCAATGTTATGATCTGAGGTTGCTGCAGTTGGTCAGGTCTAAGTTAAGCAGCAATATATGCCCAAAAATTAATTCAGCTGACTGCCTGATGGACTTTCAATGGGCTTTTTTTAAAATTCCCTGATTGCACAGGGATATTCCAAGATGACAATGTCAGGATTCATCAAGTTCAAATTGTGAAAGAGTGGTTCAGGAGCATGAGACATCATTTTCATGCATGGATTGACTACTACAGAGTCCAGAGCTTAACCCCATTGAGAATCATTAGGATGTGTTGGAGAAGACTTGATGCAGTGGTTCAAATCCCCCATCATCAATACAGGATCTTGGCAAAAATTATGCAACTTTGGACAGAAATAAATGTTGCGAAATTGCATAAGGTTATCATACGCTTATGCCACAGCGAATGCATGCTGTAATCAAAGCTACAAAATATTACAGTGAGTGACTTTTTTGGCTTGGCAGTCTATATTTCATATGCACAGTATAAAAGACATGGGAGTGATTGTTTACCAAAGCACTCGTTTATTTGAGTATTCATTTGCACCCCTAATGAAGACAGACTAAAAAGTATTAATCTCTTCAGTTGTAGTAAAAGGAGACTTCAGGGTGATCTGATTGAAGTCTTTTAATATGTAAAAGAGATTAACAAAGTTAACTATGCAGGATTATTTAGGCCAAGTTCTGTTTGCAGAACTCGAGGTCACCATTAGAAGTTAAGGGTAAATTTAGCACTGATATCAGGAATTTTTTTTTTTTTTTTTTTTTTTTTGCGGAGAAAATGATCACAGTGTGGAATAGTTTGCCTGGCCTTATTGTAGAGGCAGGAACTCTGGGGGTTTTCTGGAACAGGCTTGATACAGTGCTTGATGCCAGCTAGTCCTTTCAGTAGCCAAAGTGTGAGGTTCACTCTAGTGATTGTAATATTGCGAGCCTAGTTGGGCTGAATGGCCTGTTCTCACCACTCATGTTATGTTTTATTCATGGCAAAATCACTGAATGTTGGTATTAATTTTCAACATCACAATTTTTACGCTCAGAGATTTCCTTGGATTCTCTGAATCTTTGAATAATATTATGTGCTGCACAAGGTGATGTCCATAAAATCATTGCAGCAACATTTTGTGAAGCGTTGTTCTAAAATAGTTGGATTACCAAATTTTTTTTTTTTTGGTTTTGGTAAGGCCATGAGCCTCGTCTAGTCCTTGTGTATGCATGACTGGGCCTTTTGTGGATGTCTCTTTTATACCCAAATACCCAAGTATGATGGATTGACCTATTCATCTCCTGTTTACATTATTTTTACATTAACTGTTGCATTTCGCCATCCTGACTTTTTTTAGTAGAGTGTTGAAGGTGTCCAGTTCAGAATGAGCTTATTTCTCAGTGAAACCAAGTTTATTTGGTAAAGCATCTCATCTTGTGCCGTTTTCTATTTAGTACAGGTCAATGTGCAAATCACTGCTTTCCTTTCTATTTGCATTTTATATACTGTCCCAATGTTTCTGAAAATGAGTTGGTGATTTCTTCCAATATTAGAACTATAAAAGAACACACCATAATCTCAGCTGAGCAAAATCACACCGAACAGTCTATTGTGCAATTACGGTACTTATTTTCTTCAACTATAAGAATTATAATATCTTATAAAGAACATACAATGTCATACTTTCAGCTGACCAAAATCACACCAATCAGTCTGTTGTGTAATTCTAGTATTTATATTATACCAATACTGAATAAGAACAGAATGATTACAGTATAAAATAAAAGGGCAGGGGATGCCATCCTTTCAGCTGACCAGAATCATACCGAACGGTCTGTTGTGTAATTACAGTATTTACTGTCTTCCGATTGAAGATGTGGGAACAGATGCTGCCATGCTTTCTGCCCGCCAGAACAATCACACAATTACTCAGTGCACTTCTATTTTAAAAGGATATTGAATCTCACAAGGACATGTAATTTAGCGTGAGAAATGACCTTTTCCCTTCACTCTAGGGGGCTTTTGTTCCCTTTGAGGGCCTGCATGACTCCCTGCTGGTTCCGGTGACATTGCCAAAGGGTTAAGATTGGGATAACACTGTGGATAATAGTTTCTTCCTACACATGCGTGACCTCAGATCAGCCTAATTATATCATAACGCTGGGAGAGCGTTTCACTGGAAGAGATGTTGGGCGATAAACTTGACTGGACACCCTCCCTCTCCTGATTACAAAGTTTATGCTTTTTCTCTCTCTTCCTCTTTTACTCTTTCTTCCTTGCAAACAAATAACACATCACACACACACACACACACACACACACACACACACACACACACGCACGGTTGTATCCCTACTTTTGTGAGAACGTTGTATTGACAGTCTTCTTCAAATCCTAATTGTTACCTAAGTATGCCAATCCCTTACCCTAACCATGACCTTAGCCTTATCCAAACCTTAACTGTAACTGTCATCCTAACTTTTACTAATTAGCCATTATCCTCTGTAATCATCTGTGAGGACCACCCAAAATGGCCTCTCAACCCCTAATGTCCTCATACATGTTAGAGTTGGCTCTAACATATATAGCTATACATATCCACACTGACATAAGTTCACTCACTCTACACATGCAAACACGCTCGCAATTTCACACAGACATTAGCAGGACTGTTCACTTGTGCACATCATCAAATGTTATTTATTTTTCTTTTTTGCTAGTATTACAAGCAAGCAAGCATCCTGGGTAATTAAAAACATGTTGCAGTAAGAATGTTTTCATGAATATTATTTAATTTTTACTGAATGTCTTTTTAAGGATCCAGTCATGTTAAGTATACTACTCAAAATTTGATAGGGATCATAGGAATTTTTTTGTGAAATGGCATGCAAATTTGGTAACTGCCACTGATGAACAATATATTGGATAAATTACATGCAGTCAGACACAAAACACATTTGCAAGTGCATTTAATGACATTAAATGAGCGTGCAGCCTCACACTTTTGGCTTTCACGAACACTTCATGGTTTCACCTCTGACATGTGAAGTGAAAACAGACAGTGCTCGTTTGATGTTTCATTACCACAGTTAATGTCAATAACGGGTATGGCCTCCCCTAGCTTGAATGACGGCTTGACAACGTCGGGTCATACTGTCAATCAGAACCCGGATGCTTGCAATTGGAATGTTGTTCCATTCTTCAACAAGGGCATTTCCGAGCTCTTCTAGAGTTGTGGGTTGTGCCCTACGACCGGAAATGGCGACCTGCAGCATGTTCCACACATGCTCGATAAGGTTTAGGTCCGGCGAACGCGGGGGCCAGTCCATGCGGACAATTGTCTCCTGCTCTAGGAATTGATTCACCACCCTAGCACGATGGGGACGGGCGTTATCATCCATTAAGATGAAATCAGGGCCAACAGCACCAGCGTATGGTCTTACGTACACATTGAGGATCTCATCCCTGTACCGTACCCCTGTCATCGTCCCTCTCCCCATGACATGCAGGTCCGTTCTGCCGTTCCTGCTTATTCCTCCCCAGACCATAATTGATCCGCCACCATAACGGTCGTGTTCGTTGATGTAGGCATCATTAAATTGCTCACGTTGTCTTCGCCACACCCGTTGCCTCCTGTCAGTAAAGTCCAAGCAATATCGGGACTCATCAGTAAAGAGAACTGGAGCCCAATCGTTGTGTGTCTATGTGACATGATTGTGAGCCCAATCCAAACGGTCACGCCTATGACGCACGGTCAGTGGGATTCGAACACATGGCCTTCTTGAGTTGAGGCCGGCAGTATGAAGACTATTCCGTATCGTCTGAGTGGATACCCTGACCCCCGAGGCGTTATGAAGGTCATTTCGTAGGGTGGTGGCTGTCCAGAAAGGATGACGTCGTGCCTGAAGTGTGAGAAAGTGGTCTAGTGGTTGTGTAGTCGATCTCTGACGACCAACCCCATGACGGTGTGCTGCTGTACCAAACGTTTGATGCTGGTTCCACGCTCTGTTCACAACGCTTTGGCTGACGTTAAGTGCATTAGCAACGTGACGTTGTGAGAAGCCAGAGTCAAGCATTCCGATGCATCTTCCCAATTGCTCTGAAGTCAATGGACGTCTAAGACATTGAGGAGACATTGTTATTGCTAAATGTAATGCAAAAAATTTGGGAACTTCCAAATTTTCACCAACAAGCAACACACACGTCTGAGTTGAAATGGTGAAGTGTTAGTCAAAGCCAAAATGTGAGGCTGCACGCTCATTTAATGTCATGAAATGCACGTGCAAATGTGCTTTGTGTCTGACTTGCATGTCATTTCACAAAAAATTTATCATTTATCCAATATATTGTTCATCAGTGGCAGTTACCAAATTTGCATGTCATTTCACAAAAAAATTCCTATGATCCCAATCAAATTATACATGGTTTTTGAGATTAATGACAGCAGATAATTTTTCCTGGCGGGAATGGAAATGAATGGTTGGGCCTAGGGAGATTATGCTTTCAGAAAGGACCATGCTTAATTCCAGTGAAATCATCTGGCACCTGGGACCAATGGCATAGGCTCTCATAAAAAATAAATAAATAAAAAATCAACACAAGGAGTTGTTGATTATTCTGGTGTATTGGTGTTTACTTCTTTATCTATGTGTATGTCCATAGATCTCAATTTTACTCACAACCAGTCAAAGGGTTTTTTTTTGCCTACAAATGACACGGAGTTAAAGATGGGGGGTTAGTAAATTAGCAAAGTAAGTAGCTTAGTTAAAAAAAAAAATCAAAACCTGACATTCAGCAATATCTTTTTCCAGAAGTGCGGAGCAAATTCATTATAGTTTTTTCAGTAACTACTATGTAACTGTTCTGAGAGTTGACGTACAACGCCGCAATGGAGGTTCCCACAGATGTGACACATGATTTGGTTACTTTTCTTTTTTTATTCAGTCAAGTATGTCCCAAAGAAGCTTGATTTTACCCCCAAAAAAAAAAAAGTGAAGATAACTATCTTACCTGTTTATTAATGAACTCTGGGTTCTTAATGAACTCGATAATTTAGGCAACCATTCCATGAGATTTAAGATCTGTGTAAAAAATTTAAAAAGCAGCTTGCACATACTGCATGGCAGGGTCGCCTAGTGGCAGGTTGCTTCATGAGTAACTAAAGTGAAAATGATCATAAAAGTTATTCCTACTGCAGCCGATGCGGCCATTTTCCAAGAGAGGAATAATTTGGCTCTTAAGTCTGGGCTTGGGAGAGAAACCATTCAAAAAATTTAATTTGAAGACCCCATGCTTCAAGTACGTAAATGTCCATTTTGAGAAAATTGACTCGGGTAACTATAAAAGACCTTTTCCCATCCTGACCTCACTCAAGTCATTTTTGCACTAGGCTCTTCATTTACCCCAAAGCTAATCAGCTCTTTTAGCCTGTAGATTAAAAACACAGTAATTCCCCAAGTGTAGGCATATGTTTCGATGCTTCTGATCATTAGCTTGAGGCTTTGGCAGGGCTGGTTTAGGGCTGAAGTAAAGATGTTTGTCTCCATTGGAGGTAAACCAAGGTTTGTTCAAGTTCTGATTCCTGCGGGCAACAGCTCCTGTGAGGTAGACCAGAGGAGCAGTGCACATGGTGAGTGAACAAGAAAAAAGCGAGCAAAGCTCACGTACCCCCGCTCCCCATTTGTCGCTCAATGAATGTCAATAGCAAATAACGCTTCTATGGAAATGTAATATGCAGTCATATTCAAATCAAGTACCAAAAAAGGTCCATTTAGTGTACAAACTTGTATCCATTGATGCCTCCCTGTCGATTTTTAAATACTAAGTTGAATTAAGATTCAAAGGGCAATAACTCCGTAAAAAATACAGTTTAAGTAACTTCGGTTTTTGAAACTTCGCTCGAAATATTGTCAGGAGTACCCACAAGCAAAATGTCATTGATCTAGGTGTAGTAATTTCCGAGTAAACTTGTTCCCATTGACGCGTCCCAGCCAATTTTCGCACTAAGTCGAATCAAAGATTCAAGGGCAATAACTCCGTAAAAAATACAGTTTAAGTAACTGGGTTTTGAACTCGTTCAAGAGTATCGTCAGGAGTACCTACAAACAAAATTTCATTCATCTAGGTGTAATAGTTTCTGAGAAAATTTGTCCCCATTGATGCATCCCAGCGGATTTTTTGCACTAAGTCGAATCAAAGATTCAAGGGCAATAACTCCGTAAAAAATAAAGTTTCGAACTGGGTTTGAACTCGTTCAAGAGTATCGTCAGGAGTACCTACAAACAAAATTTCATTCATCTAGGTGTAATAGTTTCCGAAAAATTTGTCCCCATTGATGCATCCCGGCGGATTTTTGCACTAAGTCGAATCAAAGATTCAAGGGGCAATAACTCCGTAAAAAATAAAGTTTCGGAACTGGTTTTGAACTCGTTCAAGAGTATCATCAGGAGTACCTATAAACAAAATTTCATTCATCTAGGTGTAATAGTTTCCGAGAAAATTTGTCCCCATTGATGCATCCCGGCGGATTTTTGCACTAAGCCGAATCAAAGATTCAAGGGCAATAACTCCGTAAAAAATAAAGTTTCGGAACTGGGTTTCGAACTCATTCAAGAGTATCGTCAGGAGTACCTATAAACAAAATTTCTTTCATCTAGGTATAGTAGTTTCCGAGAAAACTTGTCCCCATTGTCCACTATAGAATAAAGTAGAAAATGTGACGTTTCCATGGAAACGTCAGAAAATTGACATCCCAGAAAGCTGAAAATGACTGGATGCGTAGTTTGTGACATGGTTCACGATTGTACAAAGTTTGGTCGAAATATTTCCAACGGTTTTTGAGATATGACCCCGGATGGAAGAACGGACGGACGGGTAGCGCTACTTTGTAGCGGGGGTACAAATAGCACCAAGTAATTTTCAAATGCCCTTGACAATATGCCACACCCTTCTCTGTGGCTGCCTTGTGTTGTGGTTGAGTTGGAGGGCAGGTCAGTGAGTTTTGGATCGCACTGTTGCGTGATTGGTTTTCAGCATGTTATCCTGTATAAGTATAGTCACGTTAAGTCAGGAAATCGCAGCTCACCTTAATATTCTCTAAATCCAGAACCTCCTCTCTATCTAAATTAGATTTTATCTTAATTCAGCACCTCCTCTCACTCTCACTTTGAGTTTATCTTAATTCAGCACCTCCTCGCTCTCTCACCTCTTCTCTCTGTCACCTTGGATTAATCTTAATTCTGCACCTCCTCTCTCTCTCACCTTGAATTTATATGAAATCAGTCTTTCTCACCTTGAGTTCATATTAATTAAACACCTCCAGTCTTTCACCCTGAGTTTATCTTAAAGCTGCTGTAAGTGATTTTTTTTTGTTTTTAAAAAAGTGTTAAATAGCTCCACATTCTGGCAGAGATCATTTATTTAGAGTATCTGGGCGATAACACAGGTCTCTCAGTCTCTGCCTTCTGCAATAAAGCAGCATATAAAATTCTGGAGTCACTGACTGCCTCTATCCAATCAGGTGAGAGAAAGCCATAAAGACGCATTTCTCTCCGCTTGTGAACGCTCAGAGCTGAATATGCGTTGTTAGTGCGCCATCTGCCGGAAAAATCATTAGGAAAATCTGTGTTTTTGGCAATAGCAGAACAGATGAAGCTTCCGATCCCCGTGCTACGGGAGACGGCGTACACAATTAAACAGCCAAAGCGCCGTAGAACGGTAGTGGAACAAATAGAATTAAGGAGGAAAAACACGAGATGGCCAAGAGCTGTATTTATACCGGTGCTGCTTTCAATTGGGAAAACTAAAGGAACCGAAAGGTTTAAAAAGCGATGCACAGCTAACCTTGCTGCCACTGGACAGGTAAGCTTTGTTTTACTCTGTTGTATTTATGCAGGTTTATTAGCCTCGGATAGTCCTGTTGGTGGTTTTTAATCCTGCTAATGTCAATTTATAAATTAACCGTCGTAGTTTGTGGCCGACTACTGCTTGCTTAGCTGTGTAACGGTAGCATGTGTGGCTGTAGGACACTAGCTAATTTTAGCTAATACCTTCAAAAAATCATTCATACCGAAGTTTCTGCATGGTTTTAATGTGTCGTTGGTCCATGTATTCAGTGAGGCTTTCACACGACAATCACTGAGAGTGTCTATTTATATTGTACTTATATTGAAACTAAGTCGCTACTCTCCTCTGCCTTTGTCGGAAACCGATGCGCGTTTCTGTGCCTGGCTAGGGGATGGGGGGCGGGGACTGCTTACATAGGCTTCGGACAAGAAGCTACGAAAACAACCAAATCAGTAACAGCAGCTTTAATTCAACACATACTCTATCTCTCCTTGAATTAGGAGATAAACCTACAGTTTTTTTTCGAACACGAGGTATTTATAGTAGGATAGATACCTGGAAATTTCATTTGAAACCGAGCGCTTGCGCAAGGTTTCAAATGTAAATTTCCAGGTATCTAGCCTACGATAAATACTGAGTGCTCGAAAAAAATGGTAGATTTATCTCCATTCTACCATGACTCTTGTCAACACCACGACGAAAATATTTTTTATAGCGAGAGCCCTTCACACAGCTAACTAGCTAGCTACCATGTTTCCTGTCTAAACGGTGCAAGCAACAGCAGGAGCAACAATGTACATACAGTATCAGCGAGCGTTTAGCATCCTGCCATTGCGGGCGCGATGTTTCAAGGTAAATTTCCAGGTATCTAGCCTACGATAAATACTGAGTGCTCGAAAAAACGGTAGGTTTATCTTCATTCTACCATGACTCTTGTGAACACTCCTACGAAAATATTTTTTATAGCAAGAGCTCTTCACGCAGTGCGAGGTCTTGACCCAGTGCGAGGTAGTTTACCGGTGAATAGATACCTGGTGTTAACCAATCAAAATGCAGAATTCGCTGGAATGAATGGTAGAATTTATCTTAATTCACCTCCTCTTCTTCCTCACCTTGAATTTATCTTACTTCAGCATCTTCTTTCTCTCTCACCTTGAATGTTTTTCAATTCAGCTCCTCCTCTCTCTCTCACCTTGAATTCATCTTAATTCAGCTCCTGCTCTTTCTCACATTGAGTTTATATTAATCCAACGCCTCCTCTTTCTCACATTGCATTTGTATTAATTCTACATCTCCTCTCTCTGTCTCAACTTGAATGTATTTTAATTCAGCATCTCTTCTCCCTCACCTTGAGTTTATCATCATTCAACTCTTCCTCAGTCTCGCACCTTGATTTACACTAAATTCAGCACCTCCTATCCTTCATCTTGAATTTAACTTAATTCAGCCTCCTCTCACTCTTACCTTGATGTACTCAGAATTCAGCTCCTCTCTGTTCTCACCTTGAGTTTATCATAATTCAACAACTTCCACTCTTAATCTTAATTCTGCACCTCCTCTCTCTTTAACCTTGAGTTTATCTTAATTCAGCGCCTCCTCTCCCCCTCGCCATGTGTTTATCTTATCTAACAACGTTTTATTTCAGCACCTCCTCTCTCTTTCTTTTTAACATTGAGTTTATCTTAATTCAGCAACTCCTTTCCTCTCACCTTGAGTTCATGGTAATTCAGTACCTCCTCTCTTTCACACCTTGATTTACTCTGAATTCAGCACCTCTTCTCTCTCTAACCTTGATCTTATCACCTTTAGAGATAATTTTTCATATTTAAATGCTGCTTTCAACAGTTTGACTGTAAGTTTGAAAGCATAATCACATTTCTCTAAGTTTGTTTTGGTTATGTAGAAAGATAACTTCAGCAAAATGGTTCAGAGTGCGTCAGCCTCTATTTCTATTACAAAGGCAACACTTAATTAGGGAGAGAGAGAAAAGTTTTTCAACAGTCATTCAATTTAAGCAATAACCAATCTTAATTGCAATCAACACACGGCCACTTCACCACTCTCTCAGATTAATGAAAGCTTGGGAAATAAGAGCAAGTCTTAACTCAGTTTTTTTTTTTTTTTCTTTTTTTACCATTGGAGAGACAACTTTAACATGAAATGTCCTGATCTGAAATGTACTGTCTTCCTTTACAAAATCTAGTTGGTGGTTTTTGAAACAAGACTCCAATCATACCGTACAGGCCAGCAGACAGTGCCATTTCTACGCAAGATTATTGGGAGAAATGCATGAGACAGACACGAGAATATCGCGAGGCAGCGTAAATGTACAAGTCACATATATCGTGCGTAGGAAAAGTAATGGGCCTAGTTCCGGTGATAATTTGCATTTGAGTACATTACATCAGCAAAATCTATACGCCAAACAAATATCAAACTAATAGGCCTAATTACTGTACACTTAACCAATTCCAATTGAAGGAAAAAAGACATGGAATGTAAGCTCTGTCGTTTTCCGGATACTGCAAATCTGCAACAAGGCGTCGCTTTAAATATAATTTGACATGTGAATCGATAGATTTGTTGCTTTATTTATGACACAATGGGACGTGCACAGAAAACATTCTATGGTGCATTTACAGTATAAATGTTTAAGAATAAACCAACATTGTCCAACAGAAGGCTATTAAACAGCAAACATAATATGAGTTATCTCCCTCCACCACATGACTTGAATGAATGATGAAACAGTAAATGCCCGTTCACAAATTGATGCCGCTGCTACTACGATGGAAAAGTGGCCGAGAGCATGGCCAATCGTGGGGGAATCTCCATGAGCGTGGTTTGGTCGGGGTGGGATCTCCTAGGTCGGGAAACTGCACATCCTTGCTCTCCCCACGCTTATTTTGAACGCGCACAAAATAAGCATAGCCGGGTCGTGGCCAACAAAAAGCGTGGCAAAGTCTTATTAAGAACGTAGTGGGAACGCAATTATCGTACAAGCAGTATGATGAGATCTCTGTGGTCGTAATAAAAATGCAGCACCGTTGGCACAGAGCCAGTTCAATCAACTCAGCATCAGGTCCATTTATTTTCGAAATTGGGAAAGAACTGAAGAAATGCTTGAACACCCCCGATGAATATATACTGAGCAACCAAAGAAACGCAAGTTAAAGACAGAATGGAAAATAAGTTTGCGCGTAATTATTAGAGAAAATCAAATTTATTACTAGTGCATGCACATTCACACACGTTTCATCAAACTTTTCTTTGTTTTGCGGTCACTTTGACTGAGTAACCGTAAGAGTACATTAACTAACTAGCTAACTTGCGTTTCTTTTGTTGCTCAGTATAGATGTAACCCTCGTTTCTTGATTTAGGTCGCTTGCTCCAGGTCTCTGGGCTGTGGGAATGAGCGCTACAATTGGTGGTACGCAAATCAATCTTTAATCTTCGTTCTTCGTTAATCACACCAATACAGTACTGTACAGCCAACGTTACATCCAACAAGACGGACTGCTCAACTCAATCGTTTTTTCTGCCACTTCCTTTTCCCCCATCACGCCCCTTCTTCCCCAATAAACAATTATAAGTAGGAACTAATATTCAATCGAAGGAAGAGGACGTAAATTATAACTTAATTCACTACACAAAATAATTGCATACATTAAATAATAAGTACAATGACTTTTGCTTACTGTATTGTGTTTTCTTTACTCAATGTATTTAATGTACACATCACAAAATCAGTTGAGCAAGTATAAGATACTCCAAAGAAATATAATGCTTAAAGTAATTACAATTGCATAGACATTGCCACAAATCGTACTAGAAGCGTAATATGGTCAGCACCAGTGTAGCGACATCGTCCTACAGCCTTCTAGGTCTGTGTAACAACGTAGTACGGTCCTGTACATCATAACGGCAACGTAGTAGAAACGACTGCTTGGTCGGCATTGGTCTAGATGTAATCGTAGTGGCAGCGAGTCAGCAGCGCTTTTGACGTAGAAGCATCGCAGTACAGTCGTGACGTAGTCTTTAATTTCCCAAATTGCTGGATTTTGATGGCGATAATGCCCCGATTTGATAACTTTTTCAGATCGGGGTGATCGGCATGGTCTTAGTAAGGTCGCAGAGCTGTGTAAACAGGCTGAAATAAATGCAAAATTACAATCTACATGTATGAAGCACATTAAGTTTCATTCAGACCAGCGGTACATGTATACTGAGATTTTCAAAGTGATTCTTCAACCACTGCTGGATATTGTATACTCTTCTTCAGCTTGCCCTCGATTTTCACAGATAAGTGATTAGCGATTACCAACAACAACGCAGCAACGTAGCAACGCAACAACACATATCAATTAAATCCGCATATGAAAAGTAATTCTCAGTAACAACTGTGCATAGGCCTAATTCAGGCTACATTACATTGCACATTTGGCAGACTCTAGGCATACGTGTGTAGGTTCAGCGGCCCGCCGACTGCGAAGCTTGTCTCGGCAGAATACAAGGTTGCTAATAGCACGCGACATAAAGAGGAGATTATCGCGAGAAATCCACAAGAGATACACGAGACGTCTCATGGGAATTAGGCAGTATCTGCTGGCCTGTACGGTAGATTGTCAGCTGGTTTTGGTTTTTTGCCTGAGATCATATTGCGTGAAGTTTAATGACAGAAGTTTTTGTGACCTTATTTGCCTATAACTGTGCTAACAGGGGGCGGCGCAGTGGTGCAGAGGATAGCACTGCCGCCTCACAGAAGAAAGGCCAAGGGTTCAAATCCGTATTGGGGCCTTTCTGCGTGGAGTTTGCATGTTCTCCCTGTGTTTATGCTTGTTTCCTCCAGGTGCTCAGGTTTGCTCCCACAGTCCTAAGACATGCATGCCGGGCTATTTGGAGAATAAATTGTCCGTCGATATGAGTGAATTGTGTGTGCTTTGATTCCAACTTCTGCTGAGAAGAGCATGTTGGGTTAGATGAGAGAGGTGAAAAATTGATGAAAGTGTTGTAAAACAACAAACAAACCTGTAGAAGAAAGTAGGTGAGAAACACCTTTGAGTCCAGTATCTGGCCCAGGGTCTATGGACATCAAGCAATTTAGATCAATATACATAAATGGTATTTACTGTACATTTCAGCTCAAGTGTTTGTGACTCATATGTTGTTCTCGATTTGAGAATGATCCAGGTTCAAGTGAGTTAAAAGCAAGCAATCTTCTGACAGCACCTGACTTATGTCTTATATTACGAGTCATACTTTTTCTGATCTGTATTGTGTAGATGTTCCAATAACCTGAATGCACTTATCACCAGATAAAAGCGGCTGCCAAGCCGCAAAGGACTGATGTGCTGATCAAAGACTAGCGTCTGTGTTCTGCTTCACTTCTTTCTTTTCTCAGCTGTGGTAAAAAATAAGGAAGAATGAAGAAGGTTATTGGCTTAATAATGGTAAAGATGTGCAACAATTGCGAAACTGACTGGATGGAAGTCATTAACTATAAAGTATCTGAATAGCTCCAGAGTGTCTTGATTGGCAGAGTGTTACATTTATGTCTTTGATGTGATGTTTTTGATTGGAGGATAACAGTATATCAATTAGCATAATTAACATGTAGCAGCAGTATCAACTGGACAGCATAGTAGTGCAGTGGATAGCGCTGTTGTCTCTCAGATTTAAAAAAAAAACAACAAAAAAAATTGGTTGTGGGTTCAGATCTGCCCCTCTCCTCTCTGAGAGGAGTTCACTTGTTCTTCTCATGTTTTCATGGGTTTCCCCTGCCTACAAGATTCACCTCCTGCTGTCCTAAGACATGCACACCTTGCTAATCCAAAACTCTGAACTGTAAGATGGAATGAGCGTTTAAGTAAATGGTGCACTTGCTAGTAAGCTGTCCAGGACATGCTCCGGCCTTTGGCCCATTGGCTGCATGGATAAGCTCCAGGCCTCACAACCCAACTGGTGGGTTAGATAATGGATGAATAGATGAATCCAAGCCTTTGCTTTAGATGATTGAATTACGAAACCCTGCAGGGTAACTGCTGCAGGCAACGCTCATTGGGGAATATGATACGATGACATCTGTCATCTGTCGTGTTCTCAGATGATTATACACTCTAAATATCACAAATCTAGTGACTCTGTCACAGAATAAAATGTTTCTTGACTGAATTGAATGTCATGATAGACAGGCCATTTCAGAACTGAGTGCAAAATTTTTCCTTTTTCTGTGTGAAAAGAAAAAAATGTAAATCATGTAGAGATGTGAGCTCTGAGAATTGCTCTCTTTTAAGGGAGTAAATGGTGGCAGTAAATGAGCCTTTGCTGTAGTTTAAAAGCTTCAAATAAAAGTTCATGAGTCACTTTCGTATAAGTATATGCATTCAACTGATCGCCATTTTTATTCAGTGCATTTTTTTTCCCCCATCTACCAGAATTTTACCAGAAATACAGAAAAAAAAGACATTTCTTTCAACCAAAGACTGCATAATAAGATAAATGGGATTTTAGGACTTTCAGTGACGTAAAATAGGCTGTGTATCTTATGAAGGCATGATCGAGACTTGATAGAAATGATATGGCATGACTTTGGGCCATTATTTCATTATTTGACTTTATGACTATTGGCCCTAAGTTGACTCCTTAGTATTGATAGTTATATGAACTGTAAAGACTGATCCATGTTTTTTTTTTAATGAAAGGATGTTTTTGATCCCATTACCAGTCACATCTGAGATTTAAAAAAAAAAAAAAAATTCTTCAGTTTAGTTCATGCTGAGAGACAAAGGATTTTAATTAGCTATAAACATTGCTGCTGTGATCACTGCTACCTCTAGTTTACTTTGCAGATTTTTCTATATAATCATGTGGTAAAAATAGTAAAATGTAGTAAATGTGTATATAAAACAGACAAAGGTAGCTATATTTTTAAATTATATTTATTCATAATGAACAAAATCCTGAAACTATGATTCACGGTCTGCTGCCAACAAATTTCGTTTTGCCTTCTGAAGTAAAGGTATTCAAGCTTTCATAATTGAATGCATATATGTACATATACTTAATCTTTGCACTTTTCGAAAGTAAGAACGCTACAACATAATCGGCCCAGAATGTAATAGTCTTACCTACACTGAACAAAAATATAAACACAACACTTCTTATTGTGAGAAGTTCAAAAACTCATTGTACTTTCATTGAGTGTTGACAGATTTTATGACCATATTGCAATACACTTCAATCAATGATTGAAAACGACAAACAAGAATCTCATGATGGCATGATGATAAAGGGGATGGAGTCTATTGTCCAAATTTCACAAATGAATATTGGGTATGTCTGCCTTTGGCCTGCGGCACTGCTACACATCTCTGCTGTATGGACTGTAACCAATGTTCAATGGTGACTTGGGAGACGTGTTCCCACTTCTCTTCAAGAGCTGTGCAGAGTTAGCAGATATTGGCTGGAAATATGAATTAATGACAATCTTGTTGGTTGAGGACATTCCAAAGATGCTGGATGGGGGACAAATCCGAGGAATAAGTTGGCCATTCAAGCACACAAATGTTTTCAGCCTCACGGAACTCTGTGCATACAAGGGTGATGTGGGTCTGGCATGGTCATGCTGGATGGTGATTGTTTTGATGGATGCATGGTTGGACGATAGGCCGCAGTATCTCATCGTGATATCACACTGCATTCAAGTTGTTGTGAATGAAATGCAGTTGGGTGCAATGTCCATGGGATATTCCCATCCAAACCAGCACTCCATCACCATGTGCCACCGTGCGCACCACAATGGTGTCAGAACAACGATCCCCCGTCCATCCGCTCTGTGAAGTTGGAAATGTGACATGTCTGTAAAGAGGACAGTCCTCCATTGTGCTGTTGAGCTGAGGTGAGGTCTAATCCACCAAGAGCAAAACGCACAAAGATATGGACTTCCTGGAGATGATTTTTCACATTTTAGGCAAAAATGTGGAGATTGTGGGGACCAACTGTCTCATCTGCAGTAGCAGTTTCTGGTCTCAGACGGTCGCAGAAATGGAGAGTCCAGATATGGCGGTCTTGGGCGGGGGTCGTCATATGTGGGTGGTCTGCTGTCATGCCAAATTCTTCAAAAACGAGTCTTATTTGATTAATTGTTGAAACATGGACATTAAGAGCCCTTGCGACAACCCTGAGAAACATTCCTACATTGAGCATGCCAATGGCAAGCTCTCTGATGGCTCAAGTCATCCATGGTATTTTGAACAATGGCAGAACTGGGACTTTTTGAGGTGACCTTTTATTTATTGCAGTACAGCAGGGCTATTCAACATTATCCAGAAAGGGCCGGTGTGGGTGCAGGTTTTCATTCCAACCGAGCACTTACACACCTAATTCTACTAATCAACCCCAAGACTCTTTGCTAAAGAGCTTGATTAGTGGTGTCAGGTGTGTAACTGCTTGGCTGGAATGAAAGCCTGCACCCACACCAGCCCTTTCTGGATAATGTCGAATAGCCCTGCAGTACAGGTAGTGGCTGGGCTGACCGTACCTGATTTCAGTAGCTCTGGATCAGGCCCCACCTCTCTAACAGGTCAATTTTGACAGAGGACATGGACTTGACAATGATATGGCGAGGGTGCCTGAAATGCATCCACAGCAGTGGCACACAACCTTGGTCACATAAATAAACTCGACTGAGCCAACCTCAGGAATAATTATGAGGAATATTGAAAGGACTAAACTGTTGCATTTATATTTTTGTTCAGTGTAATTTTCTTTTCCTGCCTTGGTCTCTGCTGGGTTTTCTTGCCCTTTGCCTCTAGTACCCTTCCTGGTAATCAAGTACTGAGTTTTTCTCTTCCTCAGTACAGCTATCTGATATCACCGGTCTCCAGATTAGGAACCTTGTCCTTGGTAAACCTTATTCCTGGAAAGCAGTTTGGCCACTGCAACTTTGGATTTACCACCAGGTTTCTGAACCCTGGTCTGCTTTGACCATGGCTTGGATTTGCCATTCCATTGCTTCTTGCGAATCGCATGACCCGGACTGTCCCTCTACTCTGAGTTTACCAAGCCCACTTCTGTTTCCTTGTGTCCTGCTGATAATAAACATGCCTGCAATGGCTTACCTTTGATCTGTGCTTGGTTCCTTTTGCCTAGTCCGTGACAAAAAAATCTACTCTTCTTTTTTAAATCAATTTTAAAAATCACACAATATCATTTTGCAAATTTGTATCATTTCAGGCTGGTTGCTCGCAAGACTGGTCCTTTTTCAGGCATAAAAAAATTTGTCTGCACCTTGTACTGTAGATCACTTTCATACTATGTACCCCGCAATGAAGAATGCCACTTTGCTTATTTTGTTATGGAGTAATAATTATAATGTTCATATATTTATGGGAAAAGAATTTTGAGGCAAAATAGGAAATGCTCTCTCATGATGAAATGTACAACATCAATCATTTAGTCAAGGACTGGCTGAATTAGTCCCGTTAAGACTACTTTTATGGATGGCAAATAGATCTTAAATTTCTCTGTATGTCTCTGCCCTTTCTTGATGTGATGGTTTTCAGTGCACAATATGTAATATGTATTGTGCACTGATACAAGGATGAAGCGAAAGGATCCAAATGCAAAGAAAATGTGTTTTTATAATCTGAAGCAGGGCCTTAGACAAAACAGGGGAGATACACTAGGACTGGTTATAATAAGTAGACACACAGGGGAATAAAAAACTGAATCTCAGTCTTTAAATAATTATTCAGGTACAGGGAGGCACTGATTCTACACAGAGAGGCAATACTAAGACTTTGCAAAGGGTAGAGAGGAGGGATGGATATATATGCAGATGATTGGTTCATTGGATATTGAGGGACAGGTGAAAGTAATAAGCGAACACTAGCTGAAACAGGCCTGTGATCAATACTTTTGTGACAAGGAGCGTTGCGGGCGAGGCATGACACTTGACTTTCAGTACGTACTGCCTCTTTTATGTTTGTGTTCTGTATTTCCTCCCTGAAGAATAAAAATCCCCCCATTAAACTGTGTTAATGACAAAATAATTTCTAGTTAAATAAATTTATAAAGCTAATTGAATATCAGTTCTCTGAGAGCTCTTGGTATCTATGTGGAATGATAGTTTTCAGAGCCACACAGACAAGGTCTCTGCTGTAAATGGTCATATAATTGTGACATATTAATGGAACATCTGTTTGCTATTTGCTTGCTCCCTGCTGTGCTACATCTGCTTCATCTGAATGAACCCCAAAACAGCCTGGCTTTCCGTGCTGCATCTATTCATTTCATGATCGATTTTTTTTCTCCAGCAAATTGTGCAACCAAATGCAAGTCTCAACTGCCTTTTAATGAGACCATTTGAAGGGGGATTACTTTAACATTAAATGACCTGGAGCAGTTTGCTGCCACTGTTTGCATGAAGGATATGAAAGATCATTATGCTTGTAATGCTGCCTGTAATCGCCGATGAGATGTCTTCATTATGAGCGTGTGAATATCCACTCTATTACTGTATAGTTGATGCTTTTATCAAAGGCAACTTACAGTGCCAGTGCCTATCTGGAACAATGTTAGATTAAAGGGCTGTACCCAAATATGACGAAAAACATTATTAGCACTCACAGTCAGGTTTTTAATGTTTATCACTGCATGACATCAAAAAAACAGATGCATTTCAGCCACAAGCTATCCTCAGCATTTAAAATACTAATGTGGGTGTGACCCTTATAAACCAGTAGCCAGGTATGAGGTGATAATTAATGACCAGCTGGTACCAATCAGTATAAAGTTTCCATCAAAATACCAATGCTTATCCAACAATAATTTGCATACATACAGTAGAACTCATCTAAACCATCCTCGTATAAAATGGAAACTCGCTCATACCGGACAACATTCCATTTAATAAATATGGAATATACCGGATTTTATATAACGGATTTACGCTTACATCGGACAAAATGTCCAGTCCCGTCGCAATGCATTTCCATTAAAAAGCACTCGTGTATACCAGACAAGCTGGTTTGCACCATGCACGTAGGGCAACCCAGGGAAAAGTGGACCAAAAATTTTTGGCCAGCCAAAACAGGATTATAAAGCAAAGTAAAGCAAAACCTTGGGTTTATAATCTTGCCTTAGGCTTACTACTAACAAGTGACACGAACAATTTTTCTCAAAGAATCAGTTTTATTAAATGGTATGAACTTGAAAAAAATATACAAATTCCGCTTTGCCGCTTATGCTGGTGGGGCAAAGTGAAACACGGGACGGGGCAAAATGGAATGCTTCCCCCAGAGGTCTTCAATGTCAAAATCATTTACTCCCTGGTACACTACTGTCCTGGTACATTGTTTTACTATTATGGCCTGATAATACTTGCATAGTTCTGAATGACCTGCTACCTTTAAGGCGGGCTGGAGTAGTTATGGTCGTTCACTCTGAAACACTTGATTTTCATGATCTAGATTAGGGGATTAAGGACAAGTTACACTTGAATTATTCCAATATTTGAAAGTTGCAAATTCTGGATTTTCCAGCAATACTTGACATACTTTTGTGGAACGCTCTGGGGCAAAATGGAATAGTGTTCCAATCTGCCCCATCCACTTTGCCCTGACCATATTAGATTTCTCCCAACATGCAACACTGTCATGTTGGCCATTGTTTGCTAGCCATGTTTGCATGTATAAAGTAAGCTTACCCCCATCCATCATTAATATGGCTTTTGAGAGAACTCAGCATAAGCACAATATAATTTATCAGATAATATACTTTTTTGGATTATTGGTTTAAATGTATGGAGAAACAATATTTCCATAAAAAGCACACATATCTGACTCATTTCCACGGTTCCGGTCGCAAACGATGCCGCCTCCATGCAGCATGAAGATAGATTTTATTGGGGGTGTTTCACTTTTCCCCTGTGTTCCACTTTGCCCTGGTTTCCCTTACGCAGTTGCAACAGAGCAACGGAATGAAGTTCGGCTTTCCTACACTGTTACAAACTGACTGAATTTAACAGTTAAATTAACGCATTGTCTCCTTGTTATTTTTACTGTAAGTGGAGTCCTGCGCACATTTAACCGTGGTTTACACTTAACATGGACGGAACTCTGTAGTAAACTTATTGTTAAATTACAGTTAAAATAACTGGCAAAAAAGGTGCAAGTTTATAACAGCGCATTCGCGGAAACTGAAACTGGCGAGGTTTTGTTCACATACTTTAGTTTTTAGTCTTCTTCATTGATCCCAGTTGGAGCAACACGCAGTATCATCCTGTTATCCATCGTGTCAGGGCAAAGACAGACTAAATGAAGACAACAAGCAGGCATGTGCACTTCAGAATGAAGTTGTTCCAATCATTATACACAAAGCATATGTATACCTGAATTCATACATGTATATAATGGATATAATCTGTTGTACACATATAGTGGATATAATCTGTTTTATGCGTATAATGGATTTTGTCCGTTTAATGCATATAGCGGATTTCGCTTATAACGGAGAAAATGAGCTGGTCCAACTGAATATGTTAAATGCAAGTTTTACTGTATTCATAAAAACAATCCAAGATAATTAATCATTTAACCCACTAAGGAAAATCAGTTAGTAAATGGTTTATCCTACAGGCCTCTCTTTGGGACAACATCCTCTCCTTTGCTCCTCCCTCAACGGTGGCCTAACAACCTCAGTACCCAAGAACCGTTGTCTACAAACATCATGGGCAGCAGAATTCAAATGTCTACCAATAGCAGACCTTTCATCTTCATTTCTAATGCTGCTCTTATGTTCAGAGATCCTGATTCTCTATTCCCTTTTTGTCTTGTCCACATAACAAAACCCACAATGACATTTCAATAGGTGGACTACATTTGTTTTTTACAAGTGATTCTACCTTTGAAATGAGTTCTTCTGCCTGTACAGATGTAAAAAAAAAATTTGTCAGCTTTGATCATGGCATAAAAATGTATACAATTCAAACAAGGGAAATTATCCAGGGAAAGAGACCTTAAAAATGTGAAGATCTGTCTTCACCAGTTTTTCTCTCAAATGCCAATGTTTCCTGATGACTCTCTGTATATACTGAGAAACCAGAGAGTAGTGGCCAAACAAGACCTGGAGGAGGAGGATTGGGTGCCAGAAAGCTACTTCAGTATTTTTCACAAACCTTAGTCAAACATGTGGTCATAATTCTTTTCTTGCAAACGGACATACAGCTCATTAGCCGGTCTCTTAAAATCTTCATCTGAACTTCAAATTCTTTTTCATCTTAACAGTTCACTATAAGGCAGGTTTCTTTTCAGACCTTGTGGTACTCAAATACCCACTGACTGTGCTCACATTAGCAGGGCTACATTTGGGATCGAACAAACAACCTTCCGTTTCCCAATAAAACACATGAATCGCCAAAGGTTTCCCAGTAGGTCAGTGTTTCCCAACCCTCCTTGAGCAAGACACTGAACCCCACACTGCTCCTGATGTGCAGGTTGGCACCTTGCATGACAGCCTCCGCCATCAGGGTGAATGAGAGGCATAATTGTAAAGTGCTTTTGGGTCATGTCATGTGACTAGAAAGCGCTATAGAAATGCAGTCCATTTACCATTTACCATTTCTATTCAGTGGGACTTTTAGTCCCCCTCTACCCAAACGGTAGGTCGTGGGACTATTGTTTTAGGCTGTGTCTCTTCGCGCATTCATCTCTGCGTGCGTGCTTCCATCCAAATCCATTTTTCTAAAAATATTTGCAGCAGCACTATCATTTTACACTGACTTTATGACGTTTGCCAAACCTTCTTATCTGTTACCATTTTTTTGACCTCTGACCTTAGAGGTATTATCTCTATCACTATTTTTTGTCTTCAGTGCTCATCTCCAATGCTGTTGACTGTGGCTTTTCAAATTGCTTATGCAGTTTTGCCTTATCCTCTTGTTATGCCTTTTGAATATTTCTTTGACTTATGAACTTTGACCTTTGCCCAAAGACCTTGACCTTTTCAGATTTCCTAAAAATTGTCAAAAAAAATCTGTCCATCTGTTTTATTGTAGCTCATCAAAAGCTACTAAGTTTGAGTCACAGAAACTAGTGCAAGTGTTAAAATTGACTTATGACCTCAAAAAGACATTGTGGGTGCATTTTTTTGGGATAAAGTTCCTTGTAGACACTCTACACACGCACACAACAAAATTTAGCGTGAATGGTCTTGTTTGCTCCCGAGTGCCCACATGCTGAACGAACAGCAAATGATTGAACTCTTGATTGATGACCTTGAAAGTGTAGTTTTACTGCCATTTCTCTTCAGGCCGAAAGTGATAGGATTAGCGGAAAATGTTGTACCTCAGTATAGCAATCCTGACTTTTGAAGTGATTTTAGAATCAGTATAGACACGTCACTTCCAGCAGCTACACATGTAGCACTCCTCAGTTTTGCAGGAGCATGCCTCAGACCCACTCGAAAGTTCACGGGCAAGCTACATGTCTCATTCGATTAGGGAAATTTCCCCTACCGAGCACAAAATTGTCCCAGACGAACGCACCCTGAATGCAATCTTTCACTTGTGACCTTGACCTTAATTTTGTTTCAGGTGAATATCTCCCAAATTGCATGACAATGGCCTTTCAAAATGGCTATTAATTTGTTTATTTATTGACTATTTATTTTGGCAGCGTCCATCTGGGCATGCATCGGTCCGGGTGTGAATGCGTTTGATCTCTAGCAGGGGACTTTTCTGGTCATTCATTGCAGGTGTCTGTCATTGAGAGTTCCAATCATTTGTGTTAATGTATTTTTTATTTCCCTGTTTCACGCAGGGTATCTGACTGTCACCATCGAACCCCTCCCAGCCGTCGTCGTTGGAGACACCGTGACACTGAAATGCAACTTTAAGACTGACGGCAGGCTGCGTGAGATCGTATGGTTTCGGGTGAGTGGGTAACTGTATGAATCCTTATTCAGAGCCCATTCTCCAGTACATAAATCAGAGCTTGCCTGAGTTATGGGGATAAAGACAAACTTCGAAGTTGCATTTGGAATTGTTGTGACTGCGCTGGCACTTGTGTGCTTGTTCTTTGCCAGAGGTGTTCCGGGTGTATTAGTCAATACAAGTTGCAGTGCAGTGTGCCAGGTAATGGGGTTTATAATCTGAAGAGTGAGGTTACAGACATTAGTTCCAGGTAAAGCACTGCAGTTGTGAACAAAGTGTGCTCCCCGAGTCGCTTCAGTATACGTCCATATGCTATGAAAATGGATATTTTAAAAAAAGCTTTGCCTTTGTACGTCAATCCTGTGGTCAATTTGGTGGCTGTGGATACATTTTTGTATTTACATATTTAGACGATTTATTATAATTATTATTAATCATATCATTAACCCTTTTGCACAGATATAGATGCTGACGTCCGTAAATTCCAAAATTTTATTCCTAAATAATTCTGTAATTGAATTTCCAAATGTCCTGCTTCACTGGAATAATTTTCCAGAGTCTCTGTGACACAAATACTGAGTTATAAAGCCTAAATAGGCTCATGCGTAACAGGAAAAATTGGCATTATTTTTATTCTGTGCAAAGGGGTTAACAAGCAAGAAAACAGTGTTGTTCACGTGTCTTGACAGTGTCGAAATTTTTTTCGCCTGTAATCCCATACAGATCATTCAATATGGATGCACCAACAAGCAAAGCTGTCTGTCTGCTCATTAGCCTCAAACTAATGGTTCCTCTTTAGAAATAATGAAATGATGTTCCACCCAAAAAACAGTCCAAACACTTCCACTATCTTTCAATAGACTAGAATAACTTGGAATTCTAATTATTCTTGCAATTTTATTCAACAAAAGTTTTTTTACAATAGTTTTATTATCACAAATGCCAGCAGTAATTACATTTGCCAGGAGGTATCATGATCAATCTATCTCGCGCACGTGTGTGTGTGTGTGTGTGTGTGTGTTTGTCAGCTAGATAACTCAAAAAATCTCCAATGTGTTACTGGGAAATTTTATTGCAAGTTGGACTGTATAAATGGGAAGAGGTGAGTTACCAATCTGGGTACAGATCTGCATTCTGCAGCTGATTATAAGTGGTTGTGGATCAAAACCTGCTGGGGGAGGTATGTGCTCTCAGTGCCCTCTAGTTAGAAATTTATCTATTTATTTTTTTTTTTGAATTTCAGGCATTTGATGGCAAAAAGGTTTTCCAATGACAGATATTACAGTTTGTAAAATACAATATGTATTTTAAAGTTTTCTCAAATCAAAATAGCCCCAATGGCATTTTAATCACTGTCAAGCAATTTCAGGCATTTTGAATGTTAATCCTACCAAGGTGTCACTCAAAATAAATTTCTATATGGACTGAAATACAACCTACTTCCCATAGCTGTGTCTTCTCAGATGGGCACACTTCACCAACTTTGCACAGCCCATATCAGATGACTGAGCTTGCCACTTCATATTTTGTTATTTTCTTTTCAGAGAGTCCACAAAGAGTTTGTATTTATTAATTGGATTGTTGTCTTGTTGGAGAACAAAGTTTCCTCCATTCATCTCTGTGAACATCACTAGTGATTCCAAACTTTTGAGGGGTAGTGCAAGCACTGGTTGATTCCCGGAAGTCGCTGGTATTAAATCAGTTTTGTGCATCATATTGTATATTTGAAAGTAATAAATTTCATTTCAATTTTTTTCTGATAAAATTTGATGATGAACGTGTGAACTGTCTTCATTCACATATATTTTACACCAATCATGCAAAGCGTCCTTTAGACTGATCTTCTCAACCTTTTCCACTGAAAACCAACTTCCACTGAAGCTACATTTATGCAACAAGTTGTGTTTTATTATTATTATTTCTTTAATCATCACATCATTCATTTCTGTTTCCTTGGTAAGTACAATCTGTATCTATTTGCGTTTTACTCTTTTGTTCATCATTTTGTTTTTTGCTGTGCTTTTCTGCTTTGCTGGTTAATGCTAAAAGAGAGTTTTGAACATGGAAGCCTCGCAAATGAATGATCAGTGCAGATGATGTGTGGCATTTCCAAGGCATCAGCAATTGGGCACTTTGCCTTCCAAAAGGGTCTGGCCCTCATTTAATATGTTAGCATCAGCATCATATGTGGGCCCCTTGCCATTTAAGTCCTTGAATGTTGTGACTGCCTTGTAATCAATGTGCCATTTGATAGACTGCCAATACAAAGATTTTAAAACTGAGTGTGTAATCATCAATATCCTGAGAGCCGATGGCAAATTAAGACAGGCTGCAGCCTATTTGGTTTACTCCTAGGTTGCTGCTGTGACAATAAAAAGCTAATAGCTTGTCTCATAAATAAAGCTCACTTTCATTGCATAAATACAAATAAAGTACTTATTGCACTTTGCATTTATTATACATGATACAATTTTAATCAAATGATAATGCATTTTGGCAACTCACTGCATGTGCAAATGATTCCCTGTCAATTTATATACACACTGCAGACTACTCACAGCTGAAAATCATTATTGCTGTCAAAACATAAGCTAGTCACAATCCCTAATGTGATAAATCATGATCACAATGACAGTCCTCTGTACCGAAGAAAGGCTATGGAATAGAGATGCCTGACATCTCACAAAAAGCATTTAATTATCAGTGAAATGTTCTTACTCACAAAAACAGTTCCTGTGGGGGTAGCTTCAGCAGAATATATTTATATTCTGAAATGGTGATGTATTAATTTGAAACAGTGAGCGTCAATCACTTCAAAGCACAACTGCTGCATTTACAGGGTGACCCAGTGTGCTTCTGTCGAATGTTGCCAACCAGCTATGGCATAGCCTCTATATCTGGTCCTATTCAATGTTTTTTTTTTTTTCATCGCTGAAAGCAATAATCCCAGGTGGTTTAAATGATGTGTTCTCTGTTTTGGAATTATGACAATGTTATGACTTTGGCAAATGGCGTGGACATACAGGAGCAGGGAAAGTGGATATATGCACTCCTCAGCACTTTGAGAGTTTGATGTAAAGAGCTCAGATTAAAGACAATGATCATCTTTCTTTGGTGCTGGTGACATCACTCTAAATGTGCTGCATGCCAGACTGCAGGGAAAGTGTCCCTGGAGATCTTTAAGGGCCTTCTCATTTTTGTGTTGATGATGTCACCATCTTGAACATATTTCCTTTTCTGTTTTCCTTGCTGGGGTGGGTGAGTCTGACTTGGGTGCCTGTCTAGCTCTGTTTACCTTTCATAGCACCTACAGCCAATGTATCCACCCCGACCACCCCAATCCTCCCAACGTGGCTGATCTCCTTGCATGCGACAGAGAGGCAATCAGAGTCATGGCACTGCCAAATTAAAGGGGACATCTATCATTCAGCACCAGCAATTTAAAGTTCTCATGACACCGAATCATATCTACAGTATTTCTGAAAAAGCTGGAAATATCCCCAGCTTATCAGCACTTGTCTTATCTTAAATAGCAGAACTGGCTACACCTGATGGTTCCGACTGTTCTCGGAGTTCAGGTAAAGTCAATTTAATTAAACAATTGAAAACGGGTCAAGACTAATCATTATTTTCAAAGAATGGTCTATGCTTAACCAATTTTCAGTTCACCAGCCACCATTGTTATATAAGCCCCCACTTTTGCCAAGTGGATAGCACCAAAAATGACTTTATAATAATTTATTTTGCATCATATTGGCATTGCATTGAGTTTCTAAAACCTGCTTTCACCTCGGGCTCATAACGATATGGCCAGCCTATTCCAGCTGCCTAAATTCCACCTTGAATTTCATGATCTTTTCACAAATTTGATATTTAAGCAGACTCTGAAAACAAAGCATTTTCTCTTTCATCTTCTCTACTGTTGTTGGAATTGTTACACATTATCAGTATGGAATTCGGAAGTGAAAAATGTGAATGTTTCTTAATAGCTTGAGATGAATATGTGGGTTCTGCATGCAAAACCCACTTTCCCCGACTCTGCACAGAGCATTGTCCTTCTGGAGATAACGTTACATTGATTCTTTTAATCTTTTGGCAATTTCCAAGGGGTGTTCCTGAGTTTTAATTTGTATTTTACACTTCTCATGAATAGAAGTATGAAAAACTGGCATCAGATTCAAATTCACATGGTAAAAGTATCGTAGAAGGGTTTAAAAGCAATTTTTTGGAAATTTTGGGTGTCTTGGGACCTTTAGACCCTCCGTTTTCTCCCTTGGGTCGTGAGTCTGTCTCAGTTTCATCTATTACTTTCCAGCCTTTTTCCAAATTCTGCTTTCCTGTGTTTTGATTTCCTTTGTTCACTGTTTATGAGTTTTGGATTTCCCTGGTGTCTTATAGCCTTCTGGTTTTGGGATCTTTGCCCTTTTTAGACTTTGCCTCTGTCCTGTATTTTTGTCTGAAATTCCACCTCTGGTAACTGACTTGGTCTGTATGACTATGATTTTGGCCGCTAAACTGTTTGTGCCGTCTTTACCTCTGTCTGTGCTTGGGCTCACTCACCAACATGTCACATTATTGAGTGGTGAGAACAGGCCATTCAGCCGAACAAAGCTCGCCATTGTGCTACCGATCCCCCCAGAGTTGTTTCTACTACATGGCCTTGAAAGCTGTTCCACAGTGTGACCTCTCTCTGTATCATGCTACATGTGGATGCTAAAGCCAATTGTGGATCACCTTAGGGGCTACCAAGTATGGTCAAGACTGAATTTGATGCTGGATTTTGGGGGGTAGCCATTCTCAATAACATTGTTTTAACAGAGGAGCCAACAAAGTCGTCTTGCTAACCTCACTTACTGGTAAATGTCTTGTTTGTTTATTTTCTTGGTACCTCTGTTTTCATGCTGCTTTCAGTGTTAGAGTCATTTCCCCTGAAATGAAATTGGGGTTGATGTTTTCATGGCAGTTCATGGTGTCTAGTCACTGTGGAAAATGAGGGTACTGAGGATACATTAGAGAGACTGTTCAATATTATCTTTTTCCCCTAATGAGGCAGTACTGTGCAGATCTGTCTGGAATGTAGTTAAAGATTCTTTTTTTAAAGGAATCCAAACCTTCATGAAGGCAAATGAGCGAAGATGATATTACAAAATTACATTATGCAATGAATTTAGCTCCTTGGTACATAAGTCCTCAGTTCGAATGAGTCATAATCATTTTCTCATTTTTTCACTTCTTGGGGGAAAAAAAGAATAAAAGTGTTAGAGAAGGGAAATTGCTTCATTTGATCCAGCCTCAACTAATACTAAAAACTACATGGCTAGTCTGGCAGATTTAAAGATGAGCCAAAAATTGAAGCATGCCATATGAATACCTCTGTAAATAATAAATACTTCTTCAGTGGTTCTGGTTTTTACGAGCTACATCTCTTCATTATCCAAAAGGGAAAAAAATTAAAACTGATTGTTGCTGCATGCCGCTTTGGTGTGCAATTCTGAGGCATAATGGTGAGTTGTCTTTCTCCTGGAGGATGGTTGTGTTATGATTCTGTTCTGTTCTGCTCATGTTCTGTTCATGTTTTGCTATGTTTTGATTCCATGCCATGTTTTGTTTCTGTTTATTCTGTAATTCCTGCCATAGTCCATTTCCCCAGTCATATTCCGGTCATTGTTTTGCTTTTTGCCATGCTTTGCACTTTGTCTCCCCTGTCTGGTCTTTTGTTATGTGACATCTTATTTTCCCCAGTATTGTGTGCCACGCTTTCAGGTGATTTCATGGTTTCTGGGTTTTCAATAGTTCCTTCTAATCTTGTTTGCTTCCTTCACCTTGCTTTTCTATATTACTAACAAGTACTAACAGTTTGTTGTTTTAGTTAAATTTACTAACTCTGACTAACATTGTATATAGTACTAACTTACTAACGAGCACTAGGGATTGTATAGCTGCACCTTACTAATTGATTAACAAGCTCTCAGCACTCACCCTGTTCTAGTCTCCGCCTCTTGTCTTCTCTCAATCTACTTTGCTGCGTTTCAGCGGATCCTCCGCACCTGCTTAACTCTGTTCTGCCTCTCATTATCTGTGCACGTTAGAACTCCCTAACCGGAGCTGTATGTTTGTCAATAGGCTGTCTCATGATCCCTGTCCGCGTTTTGGCTTTTGCCAATTTCATGTGGTTAGGTTCTCCCTCGTGTTTGCTCCTTCATAATTAGTCTGATCCAATTCACCCATTCCTAATCATAGCATGTGACTTCCCCCGTGTGTGTTTAAGCAGTCTTCTCACAGCAGTTCCCCGTCAGAACGTTTCCCTTGTGCTACGCTTGTTTTCGCCTTGTATTCTTTGAGATTCACTTCTGACTGGACCGTCCCTGATTACGATTTTGGCTCTGTTTTGGATTACTTTCTGCATCTGTGTATCGAACCCTTTTTGCCCGACTATGAGTACTGTGATTGCTGCCCTGTTAACAACTCGGATTTCGTCCTCTGGATTTTTGGTTTTTGGATTGCGGACTCTGTACTGTTGCCTCCTGCTCTGCGGGGGTTTTCTAGTGATGGTCAAATGAAGCCTCATGAATCACTGAGGCTTTCCAGCCCATTGCTTCATCAAAAGGTTCAGTACTCGAGGCCTCAATGAAACAATGAATGCTGCCATCTGGTGGGCAAAACAACATATGACAGTCAATGAAAGTACCATGACCTGAGCGGAAATGTATGAAAAACTTTTGTGTGCAGTAACAATAAACAATATTTATAAAGTATGTGCATGTGTAAGTATATGGACATAATTGTGTAAGTATATTTGTTCATAATTAAAATAGCAATGAAACATTCATGATACTTTGCTTTTTTAAATCATTTTTATTCAAAAACACAAATACAGGAGTGACATTATTTAAAAAACGAAATAACTGACACTCTCACGTCAATGTCCAACAATGGGGAAAATAATATGTAACTCACTACAACTCTCCAACGTACTACACCTCTCTCCATCTTATAGAAACGCCGACAACACCCACAGTTTTGCGCGAGATTCGAAGCGTATTTATGAGGAGGCGATACGTTGAATGAACCAATGACGTACTCTCCACAAACCGAGGCCTCGTTTGTCATCAGTCACGTGATTCTTTTGGAAGCGACGCAAGCCTCGAAGTAAGGCTTCACCTGACACGCCCACTTTTGCTCGAGACGCGTCTCAAAAGCCTCAGTTCATTTGTCCCATCACTAGGGTTTTCCCCCTTCCATAATAAAATCCAGTTTTACTGCACTGCTTGGTTCACGCGACTGGTTCCTGAGGGATACCTCACAGGTTGTTATTCCTTTTGAGGAACATCCTGTAGTGTATGTTTGTAGGCAGGGTTCTTCTGCCTTTTCTTTGCTCTATGGGCTTTATTGATCGAGCGAACAATACTATTTAGGCTGAACAAACTGAATAAATCAGCTAATCCCACATTTACAAAATACCCCAGCATTTTGTTCCTGCGGGATTTTCCAATTAGATTATTCTTCCCCCAGGATCTATAACTAATGAGTCGACCGTGTTCACGGGCGAAGGAAAAACAGGGCAGGAATTAAACTCTCCAACCCCTGGGCCTTCACACCAGATAGCGATCATCTGAGCATATTGTTCAAAAGAAGCGCACTTTAGAAGGGATGCTAATCTATCAATTCATCCAGGTTAGAGACAAGATTGCTGACTTGCCCAGAACCGCAAGGTTTGATTTGTCTGGATATTTTGATTAAACAGGAGACTTTTTTCACCTTCTGAACTGCTGTCTAAACAGCAGCCAAGATACATTAGTTTTGCTCCAAAACATCTTATATACAGTTGAGTGGACTAAGCAAGGAAGCATTAGTCAATTTTATGTTCTGAGGTTTAACAAGTTCTGCATTTTACATACCTTTTATTTGTCCCTTATTTACTAGAAAACAATGAGAGTATTTATTGAACTCGCACATCTTTTTAAGTGGAAATTGCTGAACTTGCTCTTAAACATAACAGAGTGATCTTAACCTGAGGGATGTATACTAATGTGTATAACAGACTATAACTGATTCTTCTGTCCAGGGTTCACCTTATTAATAGAGTTTCTATTTTATAAGAAGTGGGCAAACTGTATAATGAGAAATGTCAGTTTTAACACTTGGCTTAAGGTATATTACAGCAGTACTGTACATAGTAATAAATCCTGTTCATTTTTTATGGCTCTCTCCATTCTGTACAAATCATCCAGGAACAGTTGAATGAAGAGTTTCTTCTTTAGTTTTTCCACGCAATATTCACCATACCTTTCTATGACAGATTGTTACAATATTTCAAATAACAGCGCATCATTGCCACAATTGTGCAGTGGAAGAAATGAATAGACAGTCCCTTCATGTCTAGCCATTGTTTTTCACAATCACTAAATATTGCTTCTTTTGGATTTTCAAGCAGTAGATTGGATGTCAAAGTAGTGTGCAAGACAAAGAACTGGTATCTTGTCTTGCTTTAACATTGACTTGGATTAACAGAGCAATAAGAATCCATTTCATGACATTTCAAGGACACATAATGGTATAACTACCTTGGCTGTCTCCATTTTCATGCCAGGTCAAATCAATACCAACCAGGAAGTTAGTCTCCCAGGATTATATAATAGGTATAATAAAGCACATGAGATGTTCTGTACCAAACAACTCGTACAGATGCTAAATCGAGCCTGTTCAAATGCTCTGCTGCAGTGCCTGAGTTAGCTGTATATATGTATTTTGTATTCTGTCTGTACCAGTTTCATACACAATGTGTATTTTTTGTTATTTTTTTTTTAAATTTGGCATCTCCAATCCACCCGAATTTGGAATGCCCAATTGGTGAACTATGTACAAGGCACAAGGCTTGCTCGTATGCGTATGCCAACTCAGGAGAGTGTAGACAGTTCGTGGCTCTCCTCCGAAGCACGCGCCCGTCAACCACCGCTTCCTATACACTCATTGGTTGAATATTCGCAAGTTCAGAAGGAGGGCGGAGGATACCCGGACATGAACAGGCTTAGAATCTTCCTGACGAGCGCTCATCTGGGCAACAGGAGGCACTTGAGCAACAAACAAGGAAATTATTACTTTCCGTGCCCGGCAGTCCCTTCCCAATTTGCAACCCTGTAGCGCAATAGCCAATTGTGCGCTACTCTGAAAAGAGGCGGGGATCAAACCCGCGACATGATAGTCACTTCTGCTTTGCAACGCGATGCTTTACCGAGTGAGCTATCCAGCAGCTATTACAATGTGTATATTTGAGCACTACAGTACTTTGTAAAGGAGGACCAGATTATTTTGATCTTACTCTGCCAGTGTTTGCTGTACAAATTTTTCCTCACAATCAAAGCAGTCACAGGTACATCCCTGTGTTCATTTAATTTCTTGCCAAATGGTATTTTTATACAAAGCAATTGAAGAGTCTATCGAAGTGTAAAGCTTCTAATCTATTCAGGGTATGAACCGGGCCTCTTAGTGAGCAAAAATAGAAATGCAATGTGTAGATATTTTGATTAAATGTTCTCACCCCTGGCTAATTACTAACATGACAAAAAGGAAAAAAAAACCTCTGACGATCAAGCATCTATGTCTTTTTGTGCTTGTCCTCACTACTACTCAAAAGTTTTTGCATGCTTTACTCATGTTTTTGTTTCAAGTTTCAGTGATATGCATAATCATCTTTAGCGCATGTAAATAATCGCAAATGGCATTAGGTAAGATGTGCTGCGGTAGATGTCAAAAATAATCTGTTATTTCAATGGCTAGTGATGTAGATTTGGGAGTTATCAAAAAAATTGTATTTGGCAACATACACAGGTTATCTATTTTTTTCTACTTTCCAAGAAAGAATGTAAAAATCAACCAAAATGGGCACAGAGTGGATAGAAAATCAAGAAGAGACAAAACACTAGTACAGTGCACCCTTAGAAAGTTCCGGAGCACTGCGAAATGTCAACCTTCAGAAATGTAGGTCTGTGCTAGCAGAAAACAGAAAGAAACATGAATCGGTTTAGCGATTATTATGGCTAAAGGTGGTTACTTTGAACAATCACAGATTTAGGTTGTTTTTTGTAGAACAAGATGCATTTATCCATTTCATTTTTCCATCTTTGACTGTTTACAAATGACTGGTTTTATAAAACTTTCTTGGTTTATACTTGTGCACGTGTAAAAGGTCATTTATGTTTGATGGAACCATGTTGTGTCATTCAATTACACCTGTTTCACCAAAGTATAAAATGAGGTTTGCAGAATCCTTTTGTCAGCCATCGCAATGGAAGAAAATTACTCTCAGTTCAAGAGAGAAAGCTTTTTATTTACCATCCTAAGCAGGATGATAATGGGTACAAAAAAGTTAATGGTATGCATATCAGTAAGCACCATAAAGGCAATTATTGTAAGGAGGCAATAAGGATCATTGTTGCAGCCATTTACTGCATTTCAGGGTGGAAAAATCTCCTAAACAACTGAAAAACAGTGTCTTCAGCGATAAACCTTCCAGAAGGGTTGGATGAAGGAAGTCCTCAAGGAACAAAAGGAACAAAATCAAGCATCTTGAATTTGCCACCGACAAACAAGGAATTTTCCCTCGCTGATCTGTCTTATAAAGGCTTTGATGACTTAAATTGACTTTGCGTTGTTGCATTTTCTTATTCCATCTGCACGCCCCCAACGCCCCCCCCCCCCTTCAATTTTAGGCATTATTCATCTGCCCATAGCACTTTAAAACTTGTACCTCCATCTCCCGCCTGTGTGATTGATTATATTTTAATTGTTTTGTATTGTATTGTTGTATTTACTGTTTATTGTATTTACTGTTTTGTATTGAATTGTATTGTTGCGCTATATTGTGTTGTTTATTTTCTATTGTATTTTATTGCATTTGTGTAGTAGTATGACTGATTCTCTTTTTAATTGTGGTACCTGCAACCTGCTTAGGGACAACAGATGTAAATTAGCCATTGGCTACAATCTGGCATATTTACATGAAGATGTTCATTAATATGCACTGTCCCTACTTTCTTAAATAAACAAATAAAACTAAATAAATTGACAGAGCTCTGGACCTCTTGTTGATAAACACCAATAACACACAGCAAAATTAAAAGTTCTCCTGTATCTTGACAAAGCAATGCATTGATGCTTAAACAAAAATAAACAAAAAAATTTTGAGCTGAAGTTGATAAACTATTTTTTCTCCTGTATCTTGATATACATTGATGGCACCCTGAATGGAAGAGACGGGAATGGGTTATTTGGACCCTGTACCTTTTGGGCCCATACAAGTTGGACCCTGTCCAGTTGGACTTCTGTCGGGTCCCGACCGTTGCCAGCATAGTTATCTTTCAAAACTGATTTCTTCACACTAATCAAGACACACAATAAAAGCTATTTCAAGGTTCAGTGACAGGCACACTACTGGATATTTATACCAAAACTTTCTTCACAAATCTAAAAGCATTCATTTCTCTGGATATTTATACCACTACAACTGTCATTTCTCAGTCATGGTGCTGGCAAGTCGATGTCATCACGGTACATTATTCATAATTTTAATTGAACATAAGTCGTTATAACATTAAATAATTTAGATTTCTTTTTGGAAAATGCTTAATAAAACAAACATTGATAATTTTATTTTGCTGTTGATATCGTCATTGAGACAGCAAGTGTTTCTGGGTAGTGGCCATAGAGACGACCGGTTCAACGTCATCAAGAGCTCAGCGCAAAGGCCGCGCCCCTTTTTGGGGGAAAACAAACGCTCTTGTGCATTGAAATCAACGACAAAGAAGCGCGATAATTGAGAAGTAAAATGCCCAAAAGTTGTTGTGTGCCGGGTTGCACCTCCAATAAAATGACCAGTCCGGACCTCAGGTTCCCCATCCTACCTGGAAAAGGGAAGAATCCAAAAAGGAGAGTTAAGAGAATATGAAGAGTAAAAGCTATGTATCCAGTGCCTTCCCTTGTTTATATGTGTGGGAAACGCTTCATAACAGGCCATGCCAATCTTTTTTTAAACTTAGAATGTAACGTATGTACCCTTTAATATGTAAGACTTGGTACTGTACTTTAATAGGTTTATTTGCTCCGACTTTTGTCTTGTGTCATTATTTATTCTTTAATTGCTTAACTAGCTAACTTAAAGTAGCGTCAGCCAACTGAATCAGGTTTGCAGTCTAACGTTATGTGCATTTGTTAGTTATTCTTAACCCCAAACTGACACAGACCTCGAAATTCGCGGTAGTGAAAAGGCAAGAGGGTGGACCGATCAACCTTAATTTATTAAGATAACGCGAACGCTCAGGTCGGGCAAGGTGGCAAAATAATCGCTAGACTTATCAATAAATGAATATAAACAGGAAATTTAGTTAAATAAATCGGATAAATTTTACACCTGAAAACACATCAAATTACTTTAGGGTCAATGGGATCTGAGGTTTTCTATCCCCCAAAAAGGGGCGCGGCCTTGACGTTTGGCGAAGTTCCTGGATGTGCCGGTCATCTCTATGAGCGTGAGCGCAGATCAACTGTTTTTACGATGTCCACTTATTGTTCCCACAATTTCTTGCTGTTCACAAAATTTCAGATCATCCCAATAAAGTTATGTTAATGTGTCGTTCATTTGCTCATTATGCCTTATTGTTCTTGATGATGACCATTATTAAGATAATATTTTAAGATGATAATGCTAAGAAAGAAATAGGAAACTTTATATTATAGAATGAAATAGTGTAGTAACCCTTAGTGTGTTTTACGTAGGTCTATAACACTAAGGAATGTGCAAACTTTACATTCTGTCAGATTGGAATTTATGTAGTAATGTCGAGAACGTTTTCATCTGAGTGGAATAAGTACATGTGTAAGTATGTACGATTACAATGCGCAAGTAATAGTGTGTGTGCTCCAATCCGCCAATGTCAAAAACTTAATTGATTTTGCAGTGGATTTAATAATGAGTTATACTTATTCTATATTTTTGCATGCATGTTCTATGCGATTTAAGCTCTGGCTAATCCTGCCTACCCAGTCACGGACCTCACTACGCGTTAATTCATGATGTACATTGAAACGAAAAGTCCAAAGCATTAGTTTTAAAGAAGAGGTGATGGATTTGGGGCATGTGTGTCTGGGTTAACGGGAATGAGCCAAACGTCTTTTTATTTTTTTATACCGTAAGTGTTGCAATATAGGGGCATGGCTAAGGTGCACGGAATAGAGGCACTGTGAATGAGCTGAACACCCAGCGCGGCACTTTTTGGCCCCCCCACTTCTTAAGTGAATCCGGCGCCCCTGGTCAGGGATCCAACTGGTCTGGGGTCCAATCGATACTGGGTCCATTCAGTTAAGGTCCAACTAGTATGGGTCCAACTGGTACATGGTCAACTCAAAAAAAAAAAAAAGAGAGTCTTCCTGAAATGCTGTAGAGGTCATATTAGTCAGCAGATTTACACATCCAGATCCAGAGAAAAAAACTTTGCGCTTAACTGTGTATCATAAAAGGCTTTTGTTCTAGCATTTTACATGTTTGAAAATTACAAAGAATGGAATAAATTTCACATGGATCATCTTGACTGTAACCAGCAAAATAAGCCAATTTTATGTTTCTTATTTCTGCATAACAGCTGGCATATTTTATTGTATTTTATTTGTGCCCTGTCACGTTATAATCTCAGAAAACATAGAATGCAGTTCATTGTTATATTTATTTATTTATTTATTTTTAATTTGGCATCTCCAATCCCACCCAAATCTGGAATGTCCAATTGGACAACTATGTACAAGGCTTTTTCGCATATGTGGCCCCCTATTGCCAACTCAGGAGAATGAGACAGCTTGCGACTCTCCTCTGAAGCACGGGCCTGTCGCCACCGCTTCTTATACACTCATTGGTTGAAACTTCGCAAGCTCAGAACGAGGGCGGAGGATTCCCGAACATGAACGAGCTTCGAATCTTCCTAACGAGGGCCCATCTGGCCAACAGGAAACGCCTGAGAACTTGTTATTTATAATACCCTATCCCGGCAGAACCTTCCCAATTTGCATCCCTGTAGCGCATTGGCCAATTGCGCGCTACTCTGAAGGGAGCTGCCGACCACTGCCGGCTGGTATGAGGCGGGGATCGAACCTGCGCCGTGACAGTCACTTCTGCTTTGCAACGCGATGCTTTACTGAGTGAGCTATCCGCTAGTTCATTGTTATGTTGAATGTGATTTTGCCTTTAGTAGTATTTTGCATATTCTTCAAATAAATATGACATCTTGTTTTCATCAGCATCTTGTATTTTCCCAGGATGACAGGATGTTTCTTCTTCTTTGTATATGCAGATTGTCTCCGTCACAACCCTCATGTAAATCCCCAGTGTATCTCTTCACTGCTCAGCAGCCTGCATGTCTATTAGGGGAATCTGTGTTGTGATTGGTGTACGTCTCGTGCGTGTCTTCACTTTTGGCTGAGTCTCGTTTCTTGCTCATTTCCTTAAGATGGCGTGACGGGTATCTGAGCCTTCTTGTGCATGTGCTTGTTGCTCAATTCCAAAGTCGCATTTGTCCTGAAATTGAAGTCATATTTATGTTAGTTAAATTTCTTCATCTGCATCTTAATGCAACCAGTATTTTAGTGGCAACCAAACTGCTGCTGTCAAACACTCCAGCATATCTGCGTGACCAATTGGCGATGGGCTATTGGGAAGACTCGGTGTCCGGCGACATCTTCGTCATCAACGTTGTTTGTGTCGTCCCTATCAATTTTCTCATACATTTTCTTTTCTCAAACTACTGGCCAGATTCACTTCAAAATAGGTATGGAGCTTCCTTGGGACAATATCTTCAAAGAGTTTTCAAAGTTTTTCAAAATTTTAATTTTTGAATTTTTTTGCTTGGTTTTTTCCCCATCCGATTACTCAAAAAATCCTCCTCTTTGGAACAAACTGCTAGATTCACTTGGCAATTGGTGAGGTGCTTCCTTGGGACAATGTGTACTAATAATGTTTGCAGTTCTGAAAAAAAACATGTACAGTGCTGTGAAAAAGTATTTGCCTCCTTCCTGATTTCTTATTTTTTTGCGTATTTGTCACACTTGATCATCAAACAAATTTTTAATATTAGACAAAGATAACCCGAGTAAATACAAAACAGTTTTTGATAATGGTTCTCACCATGGTTGGCTGGAGTCCCCAGACTGATAGATGTCAATGACTTTGTTTCTCATTTGTTCTTGAATTTTAGATTGTGGCATGATGTGTTGCTTTTTGAGATCTTTTAGCCTACTTCACTTTGTCAGACAGGTTCTACTTAATCCCTTTGCGCAGATATAGACGCCGGCATCTGTAAATTCCGAAATTTAATTCTCAAATAATTCTGCAATTGAATTTCCAAACTTCTTGCTTCACGGGAATAATTTTCCAGAGTCTCTGTGACACAAAACTGAGCCTAAACAGGCTAATGCATAACAGGAAAAAATTGTATTTTTACAGTTGTAAAAATTGTAATTGTAATATTTGTATTCTGCGAAAAGCAGTTAAGTGATTTCTTGATTCAACAGGTCTGGCAGTAATCAGGCATGGGTGTGGCTAGTGAAATAGAGCTCAAAAAATGTGGTTCGTCACAGTTAATTCGTGATAAAACGGGGAGGGGGGGCACACACTTTTTTACATTGGGCCAGGTTGGTTTGGACAGCTTTTTCCCTCAATAAATGAAATAATCATTTAAAAACTGCATTTTATATTTACCTGGGTTATATTTGTTTAATATTAAAATGTATTTGATGTTCTGAAACATTTGAGTGTGACAAATATGCAAACAAATAAGAAATCAGGAAGGGGGCAAATACTTTTTCACAGCAATGTATGTTTTTGTAGTTTTCATGAATTTTCTTTTTTTTTCATCAGAAGAATAGAAAAGATTTTTAAAGTTATCTTTCTTATTTTAAAAAAATCTGTACAAAGGCTAGTCTTAAGGTCAGGATGCATGAAATTGCATGTCTCCATCTTAGTACTGCATTTACGAGGTTTGATCAGGATTGATAACTGATGTAATGGGTAATCTCTTGTTTATTACCTGGAGAGGCAGAAACAAGCTTGACTGCCAAAGTCTGCGGAAGAATTGCGGAAATTACCCAAGATGCCTTCAGCAATTACCAGGTCCAGTTACAGCAGTATTTCATGGTCAGTATAAAACTGAGTATACAGAGGCCTGCAAAGGCAGTCTCTCCAGGTAATGCCAGTTAATGCCAGTATTGCTGGGTGATGTCAGTCTCTGCAGATAATGCCAGTCTCTCCAGGTAATCCCTGTCTCTTCAGATAATGCCAGGTGATGTCAGTCTATCCAGGTAATGCCAGTCTCCAGGTAATGCCAGACAGCCTCGCTGATGCTTGATGGGCTCGGTTGCGGCTACCATCTGTTTCTCACAGTCTCAAGGTACAATAATGTTTTCCTGACACTCCATTTCTTGGGAAATCGATGTTTGGAAATCTCTTTTCTTCACCCTACTGATATTTTAATTCAGAATACAAAGAATAAAAAAGACAAATTCATAAAAACATTGCATGTGCCTCATACTTTTTGTCAGTACTCTATCAGTAAACCCGCTGAGCTAGATTCTTGCACACATTTGTAATTTATGGGATTTTAGTCACATAATTATTTTCTGCACTGAGTTTTTCTCTGTCAAAAACTGAAATCAGGAAAAGTATGCATTGAACCTTTTCCAATAGCAAGTCCAGAATTAATACTGCGTTTGAAATTTAGTCTGTGTGTGTGTGTGTGTGTGTGTGTATGCACGTATGTGCGGGTTTGTATTCACATATGCATGCATCCTCCTGACCTTTGCATTGTTGTGTTAGAGAGCAAAGATCACTTGTACCTGTTGCTGTTCTTTCAGCCTCCAATGGAATTGTTAATCGCAGCTGTTGGTGAGATGTGATTTTGTTGTGGCTCTTTTAGTGGGATGATCTGAGCTTAGTAGAATGATGAGCATTTGGGTTTTGGTTGAATTCTCATGTGAGATGAAATCTGTAGGCAAGGATTTCCAGCCCTCCACCTCCCATGTAGAGAAGTTAGCCCCTAAAATTGATTTTTATCCCAGAGAAATTGACAGTAGGGGCTGTAGCATTTTGTGTACTGTACTTTACTGCCACCATTAGACACTGAGCTGCCAGTGTAATTACTGTCCTGCTCCACTAGTGGACTGGCTAGGGTCAGTGGCTTGCAGTGGCATGCCAGTGCAGTAACTGTCCTGCTCCACTAGGGGACTGGCTTGAGGCACTGTGAGCCACCGTCTCCGGGACTCACCGCCTCAGTAGAATTACGGGCAGTCACCACCTTGCCATTTATGAGGGTGTCATGTTAGGTTTTTATGCTTTCAGGAAAATACCAACTCGAAAATATTCATTCTGAATGTAGCCGAATTGTTCAAAATACTCCAATCGGGTAAAATGAGCAAAGACCAATTAATATGACGGTTCTGCAGCTCACCCACTCTTTACTGTACTACTTAGGCATATCAATAAGCTAGCTTATGACATCCAACAAAACCTGATGAATATTAAATAAAAATATCTGAGATAGCATTGGCTTACTAAAATATGAACGTTCTGAACAGATTAACCCGTTTAATCCCAAATTTCTCCTTGCAATGTAAGGGCATGCAATTTACTCCTGAGACCTCCCTAACACATAAACTGAAAGTATTTTTTGATGTCATGGTGGTTAAGTTCAAAGTTGCATTTCTTTGCCCAAAGCCAACCACAACACTTTTAGAACTTATAGAAGCAAAAAATATATATATATAAATAAAATAAACAGGTTGTTTTTATTTGTGTTTCCTCTTCCCTTATTGACTGTATAACCCCCACACTGAAGGCTGCTAGTCTTGCCCACCAATTAAGGCACCTCAGCCTAATTTAGCAAATGAGGGTTGCAAGAGAAGTTGTATAGCAATCCAGACAATGGCAAGTCTAGTGGTGCAATGTCAGGTGCAGATGCAGTCGGGGTGAGCAGTGATAACCCTATCATGAGTGCTTATGGATCTTTGTTTTTATTGCCTGGTGAAAATGGGGCTTTAATGGTGCTCTGCCATTTTTCCTGACCAGTTCCTCATCATTGAGTCCCTCTGATTCTGTTGATAGAACCTGTGGTATAATTTGATGGGTCTGGAGCTGGCTTTATGACCTCGAGGTTTTGAGTTCAATCCACAGTTGGAGCGCTGCTACTGTAGCCTGCGGCTGAGTGCTTAACCTGAATTGCTTCAGTAAATATCTGGCTGTATAAATGCATACTGTGTGAGCTGCTGTGTATGAGACAGGCTGCTAAGCGTCTGCAACATAAATAAAGAGGTTTAGTTTAGCTTGTTTCCTCAGCAGGTCATTCACATTGTGTTGCAGAACTTGCTGCAGTTGTTTTGCAGAGTAGCTGTTCCGCTTGCTTCTGTCTCCCAGGTAACCCCAGACAGCCTTGATGATGCTGAGATCAGGGCTCTGTGAAGACCTTACCATCTGTTACTTTCTTCTGGCAAAAATTCTTTCTGACTTGTTTTTTTTTTTTTTTTGCGGAAAGTGAACGCTTGGATATCTCAGTTATCTTTTCTACTCCCACACAGAATGCAGAAAATATTTCATTTAAAATAAACTCTTGGGTGCCATAGAATTTTAGTAGCTATTTTGTGTATTTGAATTTAATGTATGGATGGATGGATGGATGGAGTTGCTTCCAGGAGCTGCTGGTATCTTTCAGCTGCCACATGGTTCTAATTTATATTTTCATCAGGATCCGAGGGTGTCTGTTGGGCCGAGACCCCTTTCCCATGGTGTAGATCAGTGAGAAGATTGATTGGTTTTTCCTGAGAGAGGGAAAACATTTCTTTGATTGTAGTGCACCTCGCTCCGCTCCCCACCGCCACTGATGTTTGTGAGGAAGGCCTCAGTGAAATTGCTCAGCTTAAAGAGAAAAGGTGTTATAATTTGCTATCCTGTTATGAAGGCTTCCTCCGCCTTTATGCTTTCACAGGACTCGAACAATTGATTTGCCTACTTATTTCTACAGGGAAAGAGCGGTTAAGCTTGTTTTGTCGGTGGCCACCACTTCCCTCAGGGTTAAAATCATATTAATAATGAAATAATAATAATATATTCCTCTTGCAGTTTTTAACTGACCCCAGAGCACCAACTATTAATGTGAAATCAGTGTAGTGGTGATAAATCAACAGCTTAACTTCTGTCGGAAAGCCCAATGCATAGCTCATTCAAGGAAAGGCAGATGGGCTTGGATAGTTCAGGGTATGTAGATCACAGCAGGTTTGAACATTTTAATGTTCAGCGTAAGACCGCAAAGAAATTGTAATGAAAGCAGGTTTGTACATATAGGGCTAAAGCTCAGCAACATGGCTGCACCGATTCAGAATCCACGTTGGTTCAGTGTTTTAGATTAAGATGTCCTCGATTGAAAAGCAAAAAAAACAAAACTGTCTGCTTTAGATGAGAAATTAATATGGGAAAATGAAAAACAAAATAAACAAGAAGATGAAATAAATACCAATAATTGAGATGAAAGCCGCCGGCCAGCCTTCACTTTCTGTTTAATTCTTGTTGTGGGAATCGGGACTTTTGTGCCCTCAGTTTGATCCAAGCCTGTAATTGCTTATTGAGCCAATGATTTGCTTAATTAACATGTTATTAAGCTACGGCGATCAACATGTACACTGAAATCCCCCTATATGGCTACTTCAAAGGGAGGAGGCTTTTTTTGTAGTTCATACTTTCACACACTGCTAGCACTAGCATTTGCCTCGGGTCGGTGTGAAGCTTGGGGATTTGTACCAGTAGATATTGAATCCTGTTGCAGACAGAGCCAGATAATGCCCTCGAGCACAAACAAAGTACACTTAGCTTTGTGAATATAACCCACAGAGAAGCATCTTACAATCGAACCACAAGTGGTTTTACAGTGATTTAACTTAACACTGTGCTTGCTGAAGTAAAATTTGTATCTCTTGTGCAGTTGTGAGAGGGGGAATCCTTTAATTTATAGTAAGTGCTGCAATTTTATGAGGTTTTTTTTTTTTTTTCAAAACAAATCTAAATTCATGCTTTTTGTGTGGTATGTTAGTAATGGGGGGAACTAGCACAACTTGGAGTGTCTTGAAAAAATAAAAATAAAGACTGTCACTCATGTTTTGTTGAAGCATAAACTACATGCAGGAGTATAGCAGACAGGGGCAATGGGGGGCAAGATTACCCCCCCCCAAATCAAAAAAGAGAATAAATAAATAAGAAAATACTGTCCCCCCTCACTATTGCCAAGCTGAATATTGTGAAATTAGATACCATTGAACAGCTTCCTTCATTTTAAAATGTACTAGCATGTCCGTGATATATGGTTGACCTTCTCCATTCAGTCAGTGACCATTTCTCAGAAAAGAACTGACCAGACATTTGTATCGTATGTGTTAATCCTTTGACAAAAGCATAGCTAACGAAAATAAATAAATACATAAATAAATAACTCTTTTTAAGAGGCACCAGATGCAATGAAGAAGCCAGTTCATGAACTTATTTTTACCAGAGCTTTGTTTAATAAAGTTGTTTTGACTACTTAAGTTTCTTTGAAAAATGAAAAACCTCAGGGCTACTGGACAGTCCACATTTTTAGGGCCACTGCACAGTCGCCATCCTGCACAATCCATCACTTTGATGTGCCCTTGGATTAATTAAATTGCTCTGCATTAAGCTCTCATAAGTGCCTGTGATAATGGTCTTCATGAGGATCCCGTAGAGGGTCATAATCTTTAGGGTGCTTACTGTGCTCGGCATGATTTTATCTGTAGTCTTTATCAGTCCGTTTCCCCATTGAGCACATACCTAAAACAGCAGTGGCCCTGTGGCACAGGAGGAACAGAAGTCCTTCTTCTTTTCTCTCTTTGATAGCTGACAGAGATGTGTGAGTCTGACGGGAACGGATTAACCCCGTAAACCCGAACTCCCAAGCTTCCGGGGCGGTGATTACGCATAATTACAGCATGTTTCCAAATCCCAAAATTGTCATGCGGCTTATCCACTTTACGCAAAGAAACTCGGCAAAAAGCTCACGTTGACCATTTTTACCTCAACTGAACACAATTTAAGCACCAAGCAAGTAAATAACCATGTAACAAAACAGGATAAAATCATATCAGCGCTGAATTTGTGCTTTGCATACAAACAATACCTCAAATGAAAGAAGAAAATCCACAGAATCCAACGATATAAGCCTTGTCATTTTAAACTGACACCACACTCAAGGAACAGCAGGCATACACTTTACAGTCCACAGAGATCAGCAAACAAATTTTCTTACCTTTGATATTTTGTAAAAAAAAAAAAAAAAAACTGTTTGAGGTAAATCTGCGCTTGCTATTGCTAGCCCAATGTGTCCGCGTCATAACGAAACTAGATCTGACAGTCTCCAAGCTTGTTTTTTTCTGGGGCATTGCTTCAAAGACCTCAGCTCCTTAGCATTCAGCTTGCTTGCTATGTATTTTCCTCTCTGTGATTGGCTTGTGATGCTGTCAGTAAGACTCTGCCAGTAGCCATTTGATTCTATGGGTTCTGATGTTTCCAACGAGCCCTAAACCACCTTAATCGCACAAACCTAGCCTGAGCTAGAGCCTTGCAGTCCCAGTCCGTCAAACTGAGTCCATGGGCCATTTGCATGTACTTAAATAGCGCGACAATATAAACGCTTAACTGGTTTGTTTGTGGTATTTTCCATATAATTATCCGCTAAATATTCAGTCGTTTTCTGACTGAATCTGTCTGCCATTCCACGTGAATACTGAGGGTACAACAGTACAGTACGTGTTTTCTTGAGTCATTCTTTATATGGGCAATTAAAGTGTAAATTCACAGGCTGCAACTGAATAATTTTACGACAGATAAAAGTAAAACTTTGTTTGGTGCAAAAAAGATGTTTCATTTATGCAGTGTTCCATCTTCATTTACTCTGACTCAGTAACATATACACTGATTTTTGCACCATAACAACAATCCCCAAGGTGTTACCTTTATTATGATATCAAGATTATTCAAATCGACCAATTTGGTGCAGAGATATAGTCATTTCATTTTGGGCATGTCATTTTCAAGCCAGAGGCGCAGGGTTTAAGGGGTTAATGGAACCAGCCTTTTAACTTGACTGTGTGTACGCACGTGTGTAGGGTCATACACGTGAGCTGAGTATGCCCCAAGCATTGTTCTATTGCATGTACTACCAGAACGTCTGAATGTGATCATGTCCTTGCGCTTGTGCTTAGTGTCGCTCGGCAGGCTAAGAATAATTAGAGATATAATTATATAATTATATAATTATTAAAATAATTAATCAGATATAGCCTGGTGAAGCCGTGAGTGTTTATAATTTGCATGTGCTTCAGTAATCTTCTCAATCCTTGTTTACATAAGCGACAAATTGGCATTGTCACTTTTGACAAGCACCTCTAAGGTTAAGAGGTCTTATATCATCCTTTAATCACCAGAAGAACTGCCACTAGGACATGATTTCCATCTTCCTCTGAGCTAGGTGAGAACTATTTGCTCAATTCTCAGCTGATTTTTCACATGTATGAATGATTCTAAACTCATTATTTCATGCCCATCCATCCATCCATCCATCCATCTATCCATCCATCCATTTTGTTTCGCTTATCTGGGGCCGGGTCGTGGGGGTAACAGACTAAGTAGAGAAGCCCAGGCACCCTCCTCCCCAGCCACTTCCTCCAACTCTACCCGGGGATCCCAAGCCGTTCCTTGGCCAGCCGGAAGATATAATCCCTCCAGCGAGTCCTGGGTTTGCCTCGGGGCCTCCTCCTAGTTGGACATGCCTGGAAAACCTCTAAAGGGAGGCGACCAGGAGGCATCCGGACTACATGCCCGAATCACCTCAACTGATTCCTCTCGACGCGGAGGAGCAGCGGTTCTACTCTGAGACTGTATAACCCCCTGTTCTATGTCTGAGCTCCTCACCCTATCTCTAAGGGTCAGCCCAGCCACCCTGCGGAGAAAGCTCAATTTGGCTGCTTGTATTCGCAATCTTATTCTTTTGGTCACTACCCAAAGCTTGAGACCATAGGCGAGGGTTGGAACGTAGATTGACCAGTAAATCGAGAGCTTTGCTTTTATGCTTAGTTCCTTCATCACCACAATGGACCGGTACAACGTCCACTTCACTGCAGATGCTGCAGGGATCCGTCTGTCAATCTCACGCTCCATCCTACCCTCACTCGTGAACAAGACCCCGAGATATTTGAACTCTTCCACTTGGGGTAATAACTGACCCCCCACTCGAAGGGGACAATCCATCTTTTTATTTCATGCCCAACTCTGATTTCAGGCTTAGTAATATGGCCACTGTCAGAAGGAAGTGCAAAAATGGTCCAGATGTTTTCTGCTAGATCTGTGGGTGTTTCACTGCAGGGTCATTCCATATGAAATCAACAAATTTTCAGAAAAATTCCATGGGCAGGGCGCCCCGGTGGCTCATCGGTCTTAGCGCGAGCACCATAAAGGCTGTGTCCTTCCCGCAGCGATCTGGGTTCGATTCCGGCTTAGGTCATTTGCTGCATGTCTTCCCCCACTCTTCTCCCATCCTTCCTGTCTCTCTACACTGTATAACTGTCAAATAAAGGAAAAATTCCCAAAAAAATAATCTTTAAAAAAAAAAAAAAGAAAAGAAAAATTCCATGGGCATAGTTATGGATTATCTTCAAACTTGAACAGAATGTTGCTTTGGGTGCCAAATTTTTTTAAAAAATGCAAAGTTTTAGCTCAAACAGCTCACTAGCTTTGAATTTGTCGGGGGTCGTAAAAGGGCATAGTACCTCAGTTGGCGAAATTGGCATTTTTTCCATGTTTAACAGGCTGTAACTCTGGAAGTAATGAAGCTAACCCCATAATTTTTTCAGAACTTGTTCTCTAGGCACTGTACTAACCCTAATTGCCAATCAGCATAGTTTTAACCCTTTAATTGTGGTTTTATAGGCTCCCAAAAATGCTACTTTTACAAACCAGCATCAACACATATACATTTAAGGGTACCATTTTCACACCCATCTGATGACATGTGGATTTGTGGTAATATCAGCTATTAGTAAGGGTCAAGAGCTTTCTATTGCCATCAATTAATATCCTGTAGCATTTATAGTTCTTTGGTAATATTGACCCTTATTTTATCCCTCCTGTGGGGGTGACCCTTTTTCAAACCCTTTTTTCAGGATGTGGGTATCCTTCAACTTTAATGAAACATATTTTTGGAAAGCTCTTGATGTGCACTTCCACCAATATAAATTTCATTATGGAACTAGCATACCTTCATTAAAAAAAGTTGTCATTTTCTTCAATTTTCATCCTAAAATTAACCCTCTTTTAGGGTCATTCACAATTCTCAACGTTTTCGCAAGTGTTCAAAGAGTACATTTTTTTCAGATCCTCCTCCCACAAAAAATGTTCTGAAAAAATATTCAGTTTTACCTTAATACTTCCTCTTTCTTAAATGTAAAAAGTGTACACAGATAGCCCCACCCCCACCCCCGTGATGTTGAAAATTGTGAATGACCCCCTAAGCTGCTTTAGTTCTTACCAGTACTATTACAAGAGTTGCTGGTTTCTAAACCACTTGGTGATTCTGCCAAACTCATAATCAGAAAGAGTGTACCGCCTTCCAGATCCTACAGTACTTGGTGCAGAGATGATTAACAAATGGTTCAAGGGAACATGACAAATGTCATCTCTCTTCTTGGGCACTGAAACTTCCGGGATGCATGAATTTGACATTGGCATCCTGATATTCTTCGGATGTATCTAAGACAACTGCCAGCCACCAGTAGCCATAATACAGGCAGGCTACATTAAGTCCTGGAGTAAACTGTTCAAGGGTTGACTGTTCTTTGTGATCAGCATCCATCATCTGCCCAGACTGAAACCCACTATCATCCCCAGACACGCGTTTTACAGTGATGGAACCATCAGCTGAAGGAATGAAACCCTGGTACCAGGAATTTTAGGAGCATCTTCAAAATGTCTGTTTTGGTCAACTGCATGTTGGGTTTTTTGAAGGAAATCTTTTTAGTCCCTTTGTCGAATACTTATGTAACATATATCTTTTTAACTTGAGAATGTTTACAACAGTGCAAGATTGAGTGGTACTTTCACTAACTTGGGAAGCTATTGTCTCAAGACGTGCTCATTAGCATGTCCTGCCACCTATACAACTGTTAGGAATCACTGCTGTCATCTATTTTTGGAATGATAGTGACAAACACAGCAACTCACTAATTTGTCTGTCATCTTCTATTGCACCACTTTTTTTCATTTTGCTATGCAAAAACTACGAAAAAATATCGCAAAGACGCATCAATATTTTTAATAAAGGAATACTAGTTCCATAATGAAATTTATTTTGATGGCAGTACACATCAAGAGCTGTCCAAAAATAGAGGTTTCATTAAAATTGAAGGATACCCACATCCTGAAAAAAGGGCCAAAAAAGGATCATCCCTCACAGGGGGGTAAAATAAGGTTCAAAATTACCAAAGAATTATAAATGCTACAAGTTATTAATTAATGGCTATAGAAAGCTCTTGACCATTACTAATAGCTGATATTACCACAAATCCACATGTCATCAGATGGGTGTGAAAACGGTACCCTTAAATGTGAATGTTCTGATAGCTGTTCGTAAAAGTTGCATTTTTGGGAGCCTATAAAACCACAATAAAAGGGTTACAACTACTTTTATTGGCCATAGTACAGTGCCTAGAGAACAAGTCCTGAAAAAATCGTGGAGTTAGCTTTATTATTTCCAGAGTTACAGCCTGTTAAAAATGTAAAAAATCCACAATTCTCCTACTGGGGTGCCACGCCCACTTTTTGGAAACCACCCCCCCGCCCCGATGGAAACCAGAGCTGTCTATAAACAGACTGGAAATGCTTTTAACTGGCCGCCTCGTGTGTTATTGGCGCAGAACTGTCACATGGTATAGCAGGGTAATGGGTCATTTGGACCCCTTACCTGTTGGACCCATACAAGTTGAACCCTGACCAGTTACCATTTGGACCCCATACCATTTGGACCCCTGGAAAGTTGGACCCTAGACCAGTTAGACCCTTGACCAGTTGGGTTAGGGTTAGGGTGAAGGCCTGGGGTCCAACTGCTTTGGATCCAAATGGTCTGGGGTCCAACTGGTTCTGGGTCCATTCAGTTAGGGTCCAACTGATATGGGGTCCAAACGACTTCTCGCCATATAGCCATAGCCCATATCTCCCAAGTCTCCCAAGTCGCAGCAATACAGTACAGGTCTGTGCGCGGCATTGTCGAAATTATACAGCAAATCTGCCTTTTGTTGACTTTTGAGACTGTATTCCCTGCTGTCATTGTGTTGTGTGTAGCTGTGGGATGCGCGGTCCATCCTGGACAAGGTATAAAGATGCATAAATTTCCCAGAAACCAGCAAAAACAGAGATTGTGGGCTGTGAAAGTGACGAGTGAAAACTGCTGTCCGCATGACTTGTGTGATGCAAGTTCCTAGTGCTTCTATTCTTATTCTTTTTCCCCTTTCATGACAGTTCAGATAGAGGAGGAGGGATGGTAGGTGCTTGGGTGGCTATTTCTTGCCAAGTCTGGGGGGACGAGCTTGAAGCCAAAATTCAACCTCTTGAATCCAAATGCTAAGTGTGAAGCAAAAAAGTAATGTTGTATACCCACTTAACAGGAAGAAACTCAGCTAAAAGCTCACGATAACCATTTATATCTAAACAAAATACAATTCCAGTGCCAAGCTACTAAATGACTTTGTAGCAAAAAACATGCAAATGATGCATGTGTTGAATATGCAACGCTACTGAATCCGTAACTTCATTCTGTCACACAAACAATATATCATATAAAAGCTAAGACTCTACAGATTCTAATTATATAAGGTTTATCGCTCTACGACCAAAACTCACTGAATAAGCAGTCTAAGAGTTCCCTACGGTACTTCATGGATAGGCGTAGTGTAAGTAAGGTGATTCTAAAGTGTGTCAGTTTTCCTGCATACAGAAAAATACGGTTTGTATGACTCCAACGGTATCCCATCAAGTAGAGCAACTTTCAGGTTGTACATTCAGTGATTTTTGCAATTAAATTTTGGTTCTTTTTTTTTTTTTTTTTTTTAAGTGAAAATTATGCAGCCAAATACCTGCTGCCTGCAAGCGCCTGGTACGCAAAGAGGGAAACAATATGGTGCTTACTCAGCCAGCTGTCCAGACTCTGTTTATAGACGGCTCTGTTAGAAACTTTTTACTTGCATTCTTTAACTCGGCATTCTCAAATTAGATAAAATTAGGCCTTTTTGGGAAATCAGCAGAAATTTTCCAAATATAGGGTGGTGTTATCGGTCGAATCAGTTGAGATTTAAATCCTGTCTTGGTCACAGACCAGAGAGGGTAATTTTAGCAAGATAATGTCGCAGCCACCGCATTATGTATTTTAGATATAAGGAGCAATATGTGAGAGTGCCTATCTCCTGACAAATTACTCTGTGTATGTGTGTGTGTGTGTGTGTGTATGTGTGTGTGTAAGTGCATTTGTGTTTGTGTGTGAGTACGCACGCCTGTGTGTCACCATGTGTCTGCGTGTTTGTGCATATGTGTGTATGCTTGCATGAGTGTGTATATGTATGCGTGCTTGTGTGCTCACGCATATTGGTGTGTGTGTGTGTGTGTGTGTCTTTGTGCTTGTGTTTATGCATATGTGTGTATGTGTGTGTCTTTGTGCTTCTGTGTATGCGTGTGTGTGTGTTTGTGTGTTATATCCTCATTTACACCTTTTTCAGATTCAGGTGAGACTCATTTTTGTGGATTTTGTGTTTGTGGACTTCACGCGCAGTTTAGCACTCAACTGACCATTGCAGCCTCTTCGAATGATTTCTGCAGCATGGTGTGTGGCAGCATATTTCTGTTCAGAATGCATTCACTACCTGCATATTGTTAAAGCCCAGAGACTCAAATACTTGATGTTAAGTAAACATTTTTGAAAAAGCTGAAGCCCAGTCTGTGCTGTCTGTCCAAAATAAGCATGCAAACTATGTGCAGTTTACACTCATGCCAGCACAGTCGTCATTTCCTTAAAGGTACTATATACAGCGTTTTGACCCACTAAATGTCAATTTAGAGCATCAACATCTAAGACTAAAACAAATGAGCCACCCTGCCCTCTCTTTTAGTGCTCTCAACAAGGTATTCTGAAACAGTGAAAGTGAGCCCTGAAGGCACAACAAAATAAAATAAAAAAAAAAGAATAAAGTTGCCCTTTTGCAAACAATGTAAAATGATGGGGTTAGTACACTAGATAAGCAAGAGGATGTTCATCTTGGCTATTATATTATTGGATGGAGCATTGATTTTTACAGTAAAGTTATTTTAGTAACATAAATAATATATTCAGCTTGATAATGAGCTATTTCTTCAATGTGCCATGTGACCTAAATTCATTTCACGGAACTGTTAATTAGCTGACTATCCTGCTAACGCTAGCTACCGTAAGCATTAAGTAAAATATGCTTTTGATAGCTAAAATTTGATGGATTCAATTGATTATTTGGGATACTAGTGTCAAATGGCTAACTTATCTTGAACAATCTTCTCTCTCTCTTTGTCAGAGACCTTTTAATCCCAAAAACGTGGTTTCTTTGGTGTAGCAAATTCTGGCTGGGCCACCAAAACAAAAATGGAAAAGCTTGGATTTTAACAGACTCAGAGGGGGTGTGACTCCATTTTGTGCTCAATACGCCATTGCTCCACCATATTTTTACGTAACAAATAGTCCTTTGCTGCTGTGTTAATGTTCAAGATCTTATAGAGAAACAGTTTCCAAGTAATTTTTATATTAAATACATTATTAAGTAGAGTATATATTGCACCATAAACAACATTTAATAAATTATTGAATATTCATTATGATAATTTAATGTATCATATATTATCCACAATGTATAAAATATATAAATATGTTATTATTTTCCAGGGTCCATAGGTTATGTATATGAGCCTAGTGAATGTGTTGACTCAGACTGCTTCAGTAAGTTCCCAGCCGTGTAAATAGATTTTATGCAACAGAAGATAAGCTGGGTAATTAGCTCTGGATAATACGATGCTTAATGCCTGAAATGAAAATACACAAAAAATAAATAAGTGATATTGTTTAAAGAGATGGGTGCAAGGAAATAAGCTGCTCCAGTATTACTCAATTAAATTTGCTTTACTTCAATTTCAGTTTTTTATTCTTTCTGCATTTTCAATTAAAATTCATGATTCATACTGGAAATCATCTGCAATTGTTGACTCAGTTTAGATGCGAACTCCAATGCCTGATTAGAGGAGAGAGGTCTGCTTAACCCTCCTATTATGTTCAAATGAATGAAGCATTTTCAATTTGAGGTCAGTTTGATCCCCTCAATATGAAACTACATTAGAAGTTCCTGACAAAAAGTGTTACCCAATCTTCTCTCAGCCTCTGTACTGACCATTTTATTGGCCAAGTAAATAAAACACAACTCCCCCCATCCTTCCCTTTTACATCAAACATTGATTTTGCCTGATTGCAGCAAAATGAATACGACCAAATGTGAAATGAATGATAAATTAATTTGAACATGACCTCAGCATTAGGCACCACAACAAAAACAAGATCAAAATGATGGTCTCATATCCAATAATAGATCCTGAAGTCAAAATGACCCTTACAACACCAATGCTTACAACATGTACACAGGACAGCAGAAACTGCTCAGTAAAACGTCCATACAGTTGGTCTGATGGTGGATCTGTGCTACAGCCAGTCCAAGCCTCTTGCCAGGTAACAGCCCTAAAAACATATGCATGCTGGCCTGAATTCAGTCAACATTTTTTTTTCCTTTACATTTGCTTATTTGCCAATGAGGATGGTATAGTTTCTTTAATTGGAATCACAGTGTTAATTTTGAGTTTGAATAGAGGCATATTGTGTTTGAGAAGAAATTATTTCATTCTGATGTCTACAGTGCAATAATGTGGAGAGCTCAATGTTTCTGCTTGCTTCTCTGAATTGAGTATAACCTTTCTAACTTTTATAATGTCTCCTGTTTCTCCCGGCTGTGTTTTTCTCCCAGTTTTCTTTTCATGCACTTTTGTGGCAGAGTTTCAACAGAAAACTCTATTCAAGTAAATTTAATGGAGCCTTGTTTGATAATCAAGGACAGCTTTCCATCTCTGTGGTAAAGTGGTGTGTTCTGTGCAGTGTTAGTGCAGCCTTGCGCAGTCTAATGCTTCCACTGTGAGTGCGTGAGATGCTCTGAGCGTCCTGTGGAGAATCTGCTCGTTATCTCCCGCTTGTTGGCTAAGTTTTCTTGTTCTGTTTCAAAGTGCCTAAATCTGACGGTCTTGTGAAGATTCTGCATTTCATCAAAAATGCTCAATTACTTACAGTAAATCTGTTCCTTACCACTCTGCAGTGTAAGATTCCCCATTAGGGCCCTCTGACAAGATGGATAACCAGCAATATGTTTGTGTACTTCTATCAAATTGTTTATTCAAAGCTCAAGTGTCCATTTCTGTTACATGCAATAAGAATGAACCTAAGGAATGCACTGTTATAAACTGACTGAATTTAACAGTTAAAGGGACACTCCACTCATTTATCATAGTTGAAAAGGCACAATTATTTGCTAGATTATCATAAGAGAGCCCGCACCAACAGACTGAGACACAGCTTCTTCCCCATGGCTGTGAAGAGACTGCTGCAGGAAGCATGACCCCCCCCCCGCCCTCTCAGAAGCAGACATACACACCAAACGACTACTTGGACTACTTTGGACTACTGACTGTCTTGTACTTTTGATACAGACTATTACAGTCTGTATCTGTTGTAAATATTCTACATTTTTCTGCACCTTTACTTAGTTTTTTTTTTTTTTTCACTATTTTACTATTTATATTGCATTATATTTTATGACTAGGACATACTGCTGCTACAAGGAGATGTTGCCAAACAGAATTTCATTGTACCTCCTTGCAATGACAATAAAGCTTCTTATCTAATCTCTACCAATCCTGAAATTTTCGTTGATTTCTGAGGTCATTTACCATTTTAAATTGATTTTTATCAGCATGGATCTGCATTTATGATGAGCGCCACCATTCTTACCAAGTCACATGATTCCACAAAGGGAAGTGACGCCACATGTGCTGTAAACAACCGGCTAGGGCAACAAATGTTCAGCTAAACTGTTATGATTGCGATAAATCAAAAAGCATATTGCATGATTTCATATCGTAACACTGCCATGTTAGTCACAAAACACTGTCGCTATTGCACTTACTCTACAAGAGACGTTATGTTCGCCCCGCTGGCTTAGGTTTTTTCTAGTTTCTATTCAGGATCCAGCAGTAGAGTAAGAATGCGGTAGTACAATGTACACTTCGCTCTACTGCCTGTGAGCCAGAAACTGTGCATCATATAATCTGATCTAAAATGCATCAACAGACAGTTTTCGGTGAATAAACTGAAAATTCGACTGGCAGGGAATGACAAGCAAGCTCAGGTTAGCAGCAGACTGGGGTGCGTTTCCTATAAGCACTGATGCTAACTTGCATCACTGGAATCATCGACTGAATGGACGAACTATGTAGGTTGGTAACGTAGTAAGCAAATGTCCTCTTGGGAAAAGCACCGCATGAGAAAGCTCTGTATTATTACAATGAGGACAGTGTATGCTAATAAGCCATGATTAACTTTTGTCAATGTTACCTTGACCAAGAATTTTCTGTTTATTCACCGAAAACTGTCCGTTGATGCATTTTAGATCTGATTATCTGGTGCACAGTTTCTGGCTCACAGGCAGTAGAGCGAAGTGTAGGTTGTACTACCGCATTCTTAAGCTACTTTTACACCGGACGCAAAACTCATTTTTCGCATGACAGATTACATTCAAAGTCAATGCAAAGACGCAAAGTCTTTGCATTGACTTTGAATGTAATCTGTTGTGTGAAAAATTTGTTTCGCGTCCGGCGTGAAAGCAGCTTTACTCTACTGCTGGATACCGAATAGGAACTAGAAAAAACCTAAGCCAGCGGGCGAAAAATGACGTCTCTTGTCAAGTAAGTGCAACAGCAACAGTGTATTGTGACTAACATGGCAGTGTTACGATATGAAATCATGCAATAAGCTTTTTGATTTATTGCGATCATAACAGTTTAGTTAAACATTTGTTGCCCTGGCCAGTTGTTTACAACACATGTGGCGTCACTTCCCTTTGTGGAATCATGTGACTTGGTAAGAATGGTGGCGCTCATCATAAATGCAGATCCATGCAATTAAAAATCAATTTAAAATGGTTAACGACCTCAGAAATAAATGAAAATTTCAGGATTGGTAGAGATTATGATAATCTAGCAAATAATTGTGCCTTTTCAAATATGATAAATGAGTGGAGTGTGCCTTAAAATTAATGTAATGTTTTCTGGTTATTTTAACTGTAGGTGGAGTCCTGCGCACATTTAACTGTGGTTTACACTTAACATACAAGGAATTCTATTGTGAACTTACTGTGAAATTATAGTTAAAAGAACTGGCAAAAAAACTTGCAAGTTTATAACAGTGTGGCTCTCATCCCTAGAATTTATTATTTTTTTTAATTAAAAAATTTGGCATCTTCAATCCCACCCGAATCTGGAATGCCCAGTTGGGGAACTATGTACAAGGCTTGCTCATATGCGACCCCTTGCTGCCAACTCAGGAGAGTGAAGACAGTTTGCGGCTCTCCTCCGAAGCACACGCCTGTCAGCCACCGCTTCTTACACACTCATTGGTTGAATCCTCGCAAGTTCAGAACGAGGGCGGAGGATACCCGAACATGAACAAGCTTAGAATCTTCCTGACGAGCACCCGGCTAACCAGCAGGAGGCCCTTAAGCAACAACCGAAGCGACTATTTTTATATACCCTTCCTGGCAGACCCTTCCCAATTTGCATCCCAGTAGCACAATGGCCAATGTTGCGCTACTCTGAAAAAGCTGCCAACCACTGCCGGTTGGTACGACTGGGGCTCGAACCCGCGCCGCGATAGTCACCTCTGCTTGGCAATGCGATGCTTTAACCGAGTGAGCTATCTGACAGCTCTCTATCCTGAGAATTTTTGATCAAATACATTAACCATATACATATGTCCATGTTGAGAAGGCTTTTGTCAGCTGCGAACCCCTCCATTATGTCACCACCACTCAAGCTCCCCACAACCTTACCCTCTCTGGGTTTAGTGGCTGCTGATTCACCCATAAAATCCTGCTGTTACCTTTCTATCCTTGTAAAATGATTGACTGCATGGCCTTCCCTTCTGGCCAGTGGAGTACCTTAACTGAGTGCTACAGTGATTTATATGGTGTCAGTGCGAGACACGTGGGTGGGTTTTCATAATTGCTAATGTTTCGGCTCATTTGAGCTCCTCGGGGGCTGGTTTGCTGCTCTTTTCCTCTGATTAGCCTGTTCTGGACCCCTGCCTCCTCCCTCCGTAACGGCAGAGCAAAGGCTTGGTTCCTGTCTGTCATTATTTTCGCAGTTTCTGTCCCTAGCATAGGATTTTTTGTCACTCGCAGCATGGGGATGTTAATTCAGCAGAATCAAATATGTGTATAAAAACCTGACATTTCATCTTGGCACGTTTGGCCGCAGGCTGAAGCATTTTTTAGGAAATCTTGACAGTGGCAGATCTAAATTGGGACCAGCTGGAACTGAAATTTTGCTGTAAATGGCAACAAAATTCCCCTTCCTTCTTTTTGACTTTGTTTTTTTATTTTTTGTTTGTTTTTTCAGATACACCAAACTTTTTTGCGAACTTGTGTGAGTGGATTTTGCAGCCACCCTTACGGTGGCACCATGCTCTGAACTGGGGAGTGGTTTTGTTTCTTTATTTTTTGTTTTTATTTTTACGGCCATCATCCACTGAAGACCCCCAAATTAAAAAGCACAACTGTGGGAACCAAGCTAACGAGAGTAGTGCAAAGAAGGATCTTACGTCCAGTTTTTACTCTTTTACTCTCTCTTTCTGTTTCTTTCATCATGTCTGCCTCATCCTGCCACATTGCTGTTATGGAGCCCTGCATTATCTGCCTCCCAAGTGTTGAAATGAGCGGCGGGTTGGCACTCGTGCTGTGTCAGGTTTTACCGAGCTGTCTCTAACTCTCCTGAGCTTTCTCCATTCTCTTTAACCCACTCGTTTTCCTGCCCAGCTCCTGCGGAGTCCAGCTCTGAAGCTGTAACCATAGAGAAAGCAAATCACGTTGCGGTATATCCGCTGTAGCAGAGACCGTGATAATATTTACTCCTCTGGATGTTATGTCATCTTCCCTCCCTCGGTACCGCAAACCAAAATCTGCAGTCTGCCGCAGTACCCTGCATTGATAATGAGCAGCCTGTACAACTGATATATTGTCGTTTACTCTTCCCTCAGAGGTAGCTTCTTGAGCTGTTAATCCGACGTTGCTTTTGCACATCGTGAGCGGAGAGAGTGTGTGATCACCTCTCCCGCATGGTCTGAAGGTTAGAAGAGGACTCAAGGCTGGTGCTGGTCTATATCATTACACCGGCTTGGGTCTTATCTTTCATGCAGGTGCCCTTTGATCTGGGTGGGCGGAGAGACCAGAGATCAAATGGGCCCTGAGACCCCCCCGTCTCTGTGAATGAAAGAGCGGCCCTGATGTGCTCATCTAAGGAGGCTGGAGCGCTTATCTGTCTGGGTGCCTCTTGTGAGGAGGACTCATAGGCCAGGGGACTGAAACACTTCCTTGTCCGCTCATCCACACATGCATGTCATAAAATTCAAAATGAGCTAATATTTTTCAAAAAAAAATCAAATTTCTCAGTTTCAACATTTGATAGTGTGGCACTGTTTTCAATAAAAATATAGGGTTTACATTGATTTGCAAATCGTTGCATTCTGAATTTATTTACATTTTACACAGTGTCCCAACTTTTGTGAGAATGGGGTTGCAGTTGAGAGCACCCATCATTGCAAGAAACGGCATGCCTCTGAACATAATCGGACACAAAACTTGAAATCACTAGGGCACTCGCTAAAATGTACCCAAACGTTCTTGCACGGTGTTCAGAGGACAAAAGTAGACGAATCTGAAAAATAACACAAGTGAATAGATTTAATACGAATTATTGTACAATGGGAAATGAATCTTTTATATGGAACTATTTCCGAGTTAGAAGAGCATACAGGCCAATACACAGTGTGACTGATTGTACTCTGTTCAGCACAAGCACAATTGTTAAATTTTTACACCTCCTAATATTGAGTAAAATTCAAGAAAATCTGTAAAAGTGCCTTCAGATGTTTTTTATTTTACTACAGTGCTTTTGGAGAGAAATTATTCACTGTATTAAATTCAATTTTAAACAGACTTGCCTCTTGTGTACTGAGCAAAACTGTGTAGCCAACTCCTGAAACTCAAATAAACAGAATATATGACAGCTCAGAGTAATAAACATTAGCATTAAAGCGTTAATAAAATCATGCTTCACTGGAGGCATATAAGGCGTGTATGAAGTATACTGCGACATTCCCTTCCCTTGCATTTCTGCACTTGTGTTATCATTTTATGATAATTGTTGACAGATATTAGATTTACTTGCATTTAAATTAGAGTAATCCTAGGATCATGGAAAAGGCTAGATCTTCAAATAAAATAAATTTTAAAAATTATTGACACTGTGTATGGAAATTGGGGCCATGTTGGAGAATTTGCATGGATCCTACTTGAGTGATTGGGAGCACCCAATTTGCTGATAGAGCTATTCTGTCAATACCAGGGCACTGGAGATTGACATTGCCCAAGATGCTCACAAGCCCTAGAGGCTAATGTAGGTATTGCATGTTGTAAAATACTCTTATAGTGACTAAAAGCTATTTTGCTCCATTAAAATTTGTAAGACTTGACCCCTTAAACTGATTTTTGCTTGAAAACCCTGTAATTTTCTTTATATTGTGGGACCATGTCACATGTATATTCTGTATCTGCCAGGTGGAGTGCTTCACTGAAGCCACATCACACTTATATTCAGCGAAGTATTCAAACTCTGAATGCTATATATTTTTTTTTTGACCAAAGCATTTCATCAGATAGAAAATATATAGCTAGATTTTGCACAGATTATATGTACATTTCCCTGCAATTCAGCATGTTATGACCTAGTCGGGTGTCTAGGGAAGCACATGAGGTAACATAACTGGTTTATGCAAGAACAGTGGGAAAAAAAATGAGTCAAAACTTGTGCACAGTGAAATGTCATTTATTTACAGGTGACAATCAGGTGAATAATTATAGAAACACTCAGGCAAACAGGGAAGCAAGTAAGTCATCAGGGTCTCCAAGGCCAACACAATCAAAAACCCACACTAACTAGAAAATAAAAACCATTTGACCTAAAATTTAAAACAGAAAGACAATGCTAAACTCCCTAACCTCTACAAAATAGGACAAAACGGGGCAACAAAGTAAATGGCAGAGAACCTCTACAAAGCTTCTCTCTTAATCTTACACAAGCTAGTTTTGGAAAGTTAAATGGATAAAACAAACAGAGCAGAATCCAGGTGATATCACATATTTTTGAGAAAAAGAGAAGCACTAGCTCAACACAGCAGCACCAGCCCAAAGAGTAGCTCTGTGGCCAAATGGTGAGGAGCACTGAATGGGCTTTATGCACAGCTCCACTACTTCCTGAACTTAAGCCAGCTCCTTTATTTCCTGTCTTTCATTATTGGACAAACTGATTAATCCAGGTGTGCCTGACCCCACAACAACAATGGTCAGGCACACCTGGATTAATCAGTTTGTCCAATAATGAAAGACAAGAAATAAAGGAGCTGGCTTAAGTTCAGGAAGTAGTGGAGCTGTGCATAAAGCCTATTCTGCAGGTTTTAGAACTCCACTGGGATTAGCTGCAGGTGTGGGTGATCAACTCAGAGGGGTGTGGCAGATCTGAAATGCAGGCAGAACAAGCGGGAGAGAGAGAGAGCTCTTTTCTAACAAAGTGGCCAGAGAAAGTAAGTGGATTTGACACAGCAAGATACATTTAGGATCAATGTAAACTTTGGGATCTACACTAGAACTATAAATATGTCTCAAGTTCCACTGGTTTAAATAAAGCGGCTACATTTGACAAGCTCACACATGGCATCACAGGACTGGTTAATCCTGGCACAAATATACTTTGTACTATTTCACGCAGTACTATTAGGTTCTTAAGTTCAATTTCTTCACACTGGTCTATTTTCTCTTCTGGGTCCATTTTCTGCATTTTTCATCACTTCTTGCTTTGGTATCCAGTGAGGATTCTCTGGCACCATAAAAAAGTCCCAGTTCTCGTGGTGCCAAAAAGCCCTGTAATCAAACATGGCTGCCTCCATAATTTGGCTTCTGGGAACATTGCGCAGCTGTCATAGGACCCGGTGAGCAGACACTCTGTCAATCTTGATGGTCAAAAATGCAGAGAACTCCCTGCAGATCTAAACCCTCTCTCTTTGACCAAATACTAATAAAGACTATAATGTGGAGGAACGAACTTCAGTCACATTAAACTGTTTGAAACTGATTTCCTTTCAGACATTCGGTTCATTTTTACTGTGCCACAGGATTCTCAATGACTCAGTGGCTGAATAGCTGGTATTGCTCTCTTCTTTTGAAATTCTTCCCGTTTTGCTGAACAGCAAATATCCCATAAAAGTGATGCAAATGCATTGGGGTCGTTTGTGACTGAGAGTCAATGAAAACATATGCTGTGTGTTGCAAATGTCTTGCTGAAAGCCTTAAAAAGGCCTGAATAGGAAATTGGACTGGTGCTCATCATCCTTATCAAAGAATATTCTGGGCCCAAAAAACTGAACAATTTCAGATTTTATCATAAGTACATAGTAAACAGGTCCGTTTGATTTAATTTGATGGTTTTACAGGAAAACACTGATTCTTGTACTGCAGAATTCTGAGTAATCAAACCAATAATCCTGCACAGGATTTGATGGGATTTGGAGGCTTCGTCCTAGTGCTCTGTGTTGGCAGCGCGGGTGACTGAGCTACTCACCGGAGTGTATCTTGATCTGTATCTAAAGGTCCTGGATGCTGTGATTGTCCTGTGCTCTCCATCTGTTAAGGCATCCCTCGATTTGAAAAAAGCACTAAAGCAATTTATTTTCCTTGTTCATGAAATACTCAATCACAGCAAATTCATCCACCTGGCCCCTCTCCATCACTAAAAAAAATATGACTCTTCTCTCTTGTTGCTTTACAAAAAACCTTGTCAGCTATGAGAAATTTCCTTCACGACTGCTGTCATTATACACAAGGAATCACATCCATCTTAATTAAGAGGTGTATTAATTTAAGAAACGCAAGGAAGCTGATTTATGTAAGATACAACAGTCAGACATGAATCAAAGACCAACTATCAACCTTCATAGTGTTCAGTAAGAAAATTTTGCCCCTGTGGTGTGTCACTGTATGCCCAGAGTAGTCACATTATTGGATCTGGATGGACAATTTGTACAATTCATGCAGTATATTCAAGCCACACCGCTTAAAAATCATGGAATAGAATGTTTTGTATCAACTTAAAAGACATGTGTTGCCAACTATAGGGGTGTATAGTCGTCCATGGTTCACCAAGGTTACCACTGACATGATTTTCTGGCATCTACTAACAAGGTGGCCTTAGATTACTAGTCATAGCCAGAGAGATACCACATCACTGCCCTGGAACATTAAAGACTTCAGGGAGGGCTCTGTGTTCCTGCAGGGGAATATGCAGCAAACAATGACTACGTTTACATGCACACTATTATTTCTGTATTAATCGGAATATGAGAATATTCAGATTGCGTACCTGTCGCGTAAACACGTGCAATAACCCAATTAAGGTCATTTTCCGAATCAAAATATTCCGAATAAGTCCCCTGGCATACGCCTGTTTTAATCGGAATATTGGGTCATGTATACGCCTTAATCGGAAAATGCCCCTAAACAGAATATTCACTTATGTCTGCGCATGTTCAATTAGCGAGTATAGGAGAGCGCGAGTCATGGGATTAAACCAGTTCAAAGTAAATACATTCAGAAATAACTGCAAGGCAGTGTCACAATATGTCGAAAAGGTGTCTCCAAAATAACAACAACAACAATTATGATAAAAAATAAGCCATGACAACTTTCGAGCGTTATATTTGCTGAAAACCCGATGAGATCAGGCCAAAGCGGTAGATATGCCAATATGTAAACGTGAATATTCCCATAGCTCAACGCATATAAACAGCTTATTCGAAAAATTACCTTAACCCGAGTATGGACCTTAATCGGAATATGGTGTGCATGTAAACGCAGTTAATGTTTGTCTTCAGAGCTTTAGTCTTATTATGAGAGCCACCATCTTATTTTTTTTCTGAATGAAGTAGAAAATATTAGTTTGTTTAAATAGTCTGTGCTTGAGGTGTGAAGCTCTCCTACGCTTTTGACAAATTTTGAAATGAGTGGAATTTCCTCCACCCAGAGCAGATGAATTTATGCCTCTTATTTAGGAAGAAAAGTCCTCTGTAATACTGATATGGTGTTCGGTCAAAATGCAAGACTACAATCCATTCATTATCTAACTCACTAATTCCTGGTCATGATCGTGGGGGGGTTGGAGCCCATCCCAGCATGCAATGGAAGAGCGACAGAAACACACCCTGGGCAGTCCACTAATCCATTGCAGAGATCACACACACCATTCACTCACACACTCATACATATGGGGAGTATTGAGTCACTAATTAGCCTGGCAGGTATTCGGGCAGACAGAGGAAACCAGAGTACCTGGATAAAACTTATGCAAACACAGGGAGTTTGTGCCAACTTTGCACAGACAGGCCCCAGGCTGGAATTGAACCTACAGTCTTCATGCTGTGAAGTACTAGCACCACCCACAACCCACTCCTTGTTTCTTCTTTCAGTTACATAACTATTCAGGTTCCAAAACTGTGGTTCCAAAATGATGAGTGATTTTTTTTTTTTTTAATGGGCCGTTGAGATGCACCTATGTTAGTAGATGGGTGGAGGGGGGGCTCTTGGCTTGCTTGTGATATGGGGGTGGGCGGGAGGGCTCATGCATCATGCCCACCCCACCCCACCCCCTCGCCTCCCACACCTCTTGCCTATGATCCATGAGAAATTATTTAACTTCAGTGAAGGGTTTGATCCATTGCGACTGTGAGAACTGTGGGAACAGTATGTTTTTAAATAATACATGCATTTTGTATTGAGCACGTTCTCAGCCTAAAGCAGTAGAGGCAAGATAACTCAACTTTAGTTGCCTCCGACATCACTGTTTCCTAAGCTGAGTCCAAGCAGCATCACATTCCTGTCTACGATAAAAGCGACTGTTAAAAGTCCATAAGGCATCATGAGAGTGTGCATTTACCAGAGACATTCTGTGCTTAGATTCACCGCTTTGCGCTCCACAGTGTCTCTCTTTTTTATGAATAAAACATGCCAATCAGAAACAAAGCTCAGAAATGAGACAATGACCAGATTAAAGTAGATAATTGAAAGAAGGTGGGCGATGTTTTAAGCAGACCATTAAAGGAAGGTGGATGGTGTTTTAAACAGATAAAGGAAGGTTGGTGGTATTTTAAGCCCTTTGTTTAGCAATGATGTGTAGCCTGCCCATGCAATATGAGACATTTAAAGGTTTCTATTCCTCTTTGTTCTCCATCATTTGATGTGTTGAGTGCTACATCAGTGGAGTGATTGTTTGAATACTAAATGCAGGACTCAGATATGCCTCTGTGAATAGCATTAACAAATGGTTTGTTAGAGCAGCTATTGATTCAAGCACCATTAGCTCAGAATTGTCACCCGTTACATAAGGCTTCAGTCAGACTGAAGAAAATGCAGACAGAGCATTCATTCACAAACACAATTACGGTCTACATCATTGAAATAATGTGAGGAGTCTAAAGCATTCTTTATCGGCTACCTCAATTTTAAATTCCTGGCATGAAAAAATAGAGAAAGAACATCTTGCTGTTAAATTAAACAAACAGCATAACATCTGACCTGTTTGTCACTAACACTGCATTCTCATGGATCACAGTAGATGGGAGACAACAAACCAGAGGTCATTACAGTGGGCAAGAACAAATCTTAACCTCTTTCACCGGGACATGTCATCGGAGGTACTCTGATGCCACTCTCACCTCGCCTTAAAACACATTACATCTCCTAACCCGTTCCCAATTAGGTTTCCTTAATAGCAACTAAGTCTTAATTTGTTCCGTTGCAAGAATCAATCCAAATCCATTTGCCCTCAGCTTGCATAATTGTCCATTGCAATAATCATCAAACATTTTCCTATCCACATTAATGGTACCATAAAACATTAATGTCTTACAAAGCCTCTGAATCCCTGCAGCTCACAAAATGGTTTATTTTTTCTGCATCCGAGTGCGATCGGCTTGATTCGCCCAAAAAAACGTTTATAAAAATGCGGTCTTTCCAACTCAGGTTCATGTGTTCAGTTTGCTTATGTAAAAATAAAACTCTGTCTACAACCAGTGACATTACCAAAATGCTGGTCAACACTCAACCTGTTTCTGAGTTAGAATCGGATAATTAATTGATGTAATTTACCGAGTGAATTGGCTTCCAATAAGCTGCGTTGCTATTAATGGTTAAGACATACAGCTTTGCATTAAAGAGGCAAACTGCAATATGAGATTGCATGGATGGCAATTAACAGAAATTTCTTAAAATTCCAACCTGAAGTAGTATGTTATGTAATAAATGCTGTTGATGATGGTATTTAGATAAGGTTTAGATTTAGTTTCTGATGAATTGATCAGATAATTGCCATTCATACAATCTCATATTATAGCCTTCCTACAACTTTCCCAGTAGCTTAACAATAAAGATTTCATGAATGACTTCACCTACCTTGAAATCCTGACGCATGGCATGCATTTTCACTGATTTTAAATGCATGCTGTGCATCAAACTGTCACGGTGCACGAATAATAAATTTACTGAATTATTCAATTATCAACGCTTCAAAGTAAGAAGCATTGGTGATCTACTGAATTAATTATTATCGCTTCATGCGGCAACCAGTGTGCTACTACGCGTCCCCAAAATGCAGCCTTTTAAACGCTGAAAACATTTTGATTAAGTGCAATCTTAAAATAAATTACGTTGCACTGCTGAAAAAATTTTAGAATGGAGGATGGAATTCAGGAAAAGCACTTGGTTGATTAATTGTATTGTTTTTTTGCTCTCCATGTGATCCCATAATTGCTGTTTAGTTGTCTTCAATCTGAGAAGATCCATGTGAACGCAACATGAGGCGCTGTTCTAATGAAAGCGCGAGCCTCACGCTCTGGCATCAAATCTAGCCTGAGCTAGTGCCACCTGTAGTGAGGCAGACGAGGCACCTGGCAGTGCTCCTGTAGGATGTTTTAGGGAGGAGAGGATTCTATCCATCCAAAATTACAGCAGAGGCCTCCACCCCAACTGACCAATCAAATGCAAGAGCAGTGTGGCTATTACTCTCTCTGAGAAGTGTTATTTGGCTGATCTCCATAGAAGAAACCTGATTCTTTATGTGCTTTTCGAAACGCTCTATCAAAGGTGTGCAAAGTGTAAAAGCAATCCAGGATTGCACCATCGTGCCTGAGAAAGGGCCTTGGCACTAGATATGGAATCTCCATGGAATCACAGGGGTTGGTTTGGGACCACCTTTGAATTATATCTGCATGAGTCTGACTTGAATGCTGAGGTATGATAAGAAGCGATTGGTGACATTTTGTTGCTGAAATGCGCATTTTGAAATACCAGCCATTCAAACTGTGCAGCAACAAAAGGGTGATGACATAGAAAATAAAATATATGTAATCTTCTCGTTTGTAAATGCAATAAAGTTCCCAGACCGTGTCCATGTTGTTAGGTAGTGCCCCTCAAGAGTTGTAACTCACAAAGTTTTTCAGTTGCTTTACTGTATTGTTTCCCCACAAATGACCATTCCCAAATTTATGAGACACTTCTTCCATGGTTCTCAGACTCCTGGCCAGGGGAGTTTATTTAGGTAGCTGTTATTGGTCTGATAACTGCTGTACAGTTATTTAGATGACACTAGTATCCAGAGTGACATTTAGTTTATTAGACTAAGCAAGGGCCTAGCGACCTGGAGCAATGAGCGGCTTAAAGGCCTTGGTCAAGAGCCCAACAGCTGCTCTGATTTTTATTGTGGCTATAGGTGGTTGAACCATAAACCTACTGTGTCCTTGTCAAACAAGCCTTAGCAACTAGACCACAGTTGCTGTGTGGTTGTTATATCGACTGTTTATGAAGAATGCACCTGTTCCTCTCACATATGGGATCATGTGGGTGTTACTTTCCAGTTTGCTTCTGCACAGAAGTTTGTCAGTTGGTTCTCAAAGATATTGTACATTTTGAAGACCAACGGATTTGGCTATGTCCGATTTTATTACACTGTGGCACCCATGGAGTACTGGACAGCATATGGGTTAAATCGGTGGCCGGTGGCTGAATTTAAAACAGTGTCAGTGAATTATTTTAGTAGTAAAGGTTAGTAGTGAAAGCATCTGTTGGAACAGGCTTTGGATGGACCTTGTGAAATTTGATTTCTGAAGATATTATCCCGCAGAGGTTATCTTTTCTAGGCTTCATTTTGTAAACATTTAAAACAACTTCAGCAGCTCCCTTAAAACGCCTGCCTTTTGAGAGCTTTCTGAAAGGCCAATGTGTTTTTTAGCTGTTAACCTTTAGCCATAGCACTTTTGCCAGAAAGCTTGCTACCTTTTTCTCCTGAAGTGCTTCTAAGCTGCTGAACGGATACTTAAAGGAACTTCAGGTTACAGTTCTCACCTTTTGGCACTATTATCTGGTGGCAGCTCTACTCTTAGAGAACTCAGATGTCTAAACCTTGTGTTCATGTCCAGCAGTCACTTTGGAAGTTCACACAAAGAGACATGACTACTCATACTGAAGAATTTCTTTCGGTTTATTTCTCCTTTGTTCGTTCATCGATGTATACCGACAAACAAAAAAGTGAACTTTGGTCAAAAACATAAAATGAGTGTTATTGTACAAAGCCCTCAGGCATTTACATACTCTCTTGAACCTTCAGGCATGGATTTTTGAAGCCTTGAAGAACTGGCCATTTTTCTCATGGGGACAGTGAACCTTAGTTTTTTTGTTGTTGTTGTTGTTGTTGTTTTTAGAGATTTTCAGGATCTTGCATAATACGACAGTATATTTTATGACTTCATCAGCTCTTGTCTTGTCAACATTGTACATACCTTTTGCACACAAATAATGACCTAATTTGTGAATGCAAAGAAAAGTTTAATCTAGTTATTTATTTATTTTACACTTTACATTACATTTTACGCTTTTCACAGATAATTTAGACTTACAGACAGACTGAATCATACATTTTGAAGACAGGCTGTTACGGTCCAGACTAGTAATCAAGTGCTAAGTCAGAAGCACAATCCAACTGCTAATTTAATGACCACAATATGGTGGAGATTGGGGGCAGAACCCCAGGATAGGATAGCGAGGACGGAACCCCGAGGAAGATAGACAGGTCAACACAGTTGTGATAGGCTGAGCTTGAGCTGCACTGCCAGGCAGGCTTCCAGGATGGTGCCAGGTGTACCACAGGCTCTGCCAGCACTGAACTTTTTTTGAGAATGAAGAGGTTGCTTGAGGGGAATGCAAACCCAGTCCTGGCTGCAATTCAGGATTGGAAGCTTGTTCCTAACAAACTGGACAAGGAAAGCAAACTGGATGGGTAAACAAGAACGCGGTCCCAGTCCTGGCCCCTGATTAGGATTGGAAGCTTTTTTGAATTAACAACTAAATGATTAAAATGAGTTATTTAAGAAAAGGTTGCCATTTTAGTACTAGTTGTAGTAAATGAAGACAAAAGAGTTAACGGTAAACTGTCTAGGGTAACTTGTGTGAAAGCGAGTTTACAGTCCAGCTACTTACACGTGAACTAGATGGCTAATTACTCGTTATGCCTTCGTTAAGTACACAACTGCATAACAAAAATCAGGCTAGGGGGAGAGACGCATACGATGTGAACTAATCACTGTATACATAGACTTAATAGACACGCAAGCTGCTGAATTGCGAAGAGACATACACGGAATTCACACAAGGGTTGTGACACAGGCTGCCTTTTGGCCACTTTTCATATGTTGTGAAGAAATGATACCTGGATCCCAATTCCTGCATCATTTTTTTTTAAATTGATGTCTTGAGTAAAAAAATATTCCTTCTTGTAGCACTTGCTGTCATACCATAAGCACCCATTTTGCCCTAAAGCTGGTCAGACCCATTCTGATTTGCCCATGTGGCTTGGATTGGGCCTTATTATTGCTGTAATCACAATATTCATAAGCCTCAGTGCCATCTCTGGAGTGATTGAATTATATGGCACCACATGAGGCGGGAAGGCCCAATCACAGTTTCCATCTTCAGTGCAATATTAAAAAATCCATCAAAATCTATTCAAAGGAGGTTTTGCAGGGTAAAGGCAAATTTGCCCACAGCCCAATTTGAACCATCTTCTGGTTATATGTACCTACTTGTGGGACTGTCCAGAAAATAGATTTGAAATGCGAAATTTGCATACAGGAAGTGAGCTGTGACCTATTTAGTGATTTCAAGATTTTTGTGGGGCAAGGCCTCAAAAGTCCATATTTAAACCCATAGATGATTGTTCTGAAAAACCAGATGATTTTTAATGGCTACATAACAACATGACGGACATTTTGATACCAAACATAAGTATATATGTGAAAAACTGAAGAAGTTGCAGACAATTTTCCATTGAAAAATCCATCTGTCTTGACCAAAACTGATGCAAAACGTAACATTCATCTTGAAAAACAACCAGGTTCCCATGGAGACACACCTAATATATTTTCACAAAGTTGCCTCATATAGTTGACTAAATAATGTGCGAGTGTCGAAATTGCAAGACCGGTAACATGGTTCCGGATTGCGAAAATTGGAACCATCCCTGTATTTAGATATTATTACTATCTCCTTTGGGTGTCAAAATAGGTCACTAAATAATAAACATGGAATGCTTGTTATATATACTTATCCAAATTAAGAGGCTTAGAGTATATGTACATGACTGATGAGACATTGGCCTTGCGGATCATTCTGGATCATAACTACAATACATCTGAAACACATTTGTCCTTTTAAGATTAGACAAATATAGATTGTTACTATATATAGTTGTATGTTAATTTATTAGGATATAATAACACTATGCCATGCAACAATGTTGAATGCTTTGTGGTTCACAAAATCATTGAAGCGTGACCATAAGCGCAGACTACGCTTTGCTCAGCGGAGTAAAAACAAGGCCTGGGAGATATGGAACCTATTTTGCCTATACCTTGCAAAACCTCCTTTTACAAACTCAAGAAACTCTGTAGCAAATAACAGTGATTAGATGCGGTCATGATGATCACTCTCCATTAAATGTATTGAAAACCTTGGGCCGTATATCACGTTTTGAATTCATCAATTTATTCTTATGGGAGGAGATAGCAATTCATTTACATCTCTATTTAGAGGCATAATTTAATGTGGACCGACAGAAAATTTTCATAACTGTTGTTGCTGAACTCAAAACTATGATGGGTCAAACTTTGAATTCAGCATACACTCCCTGAAAAGTTCTTTCGATTCCTCCATTGAGGAAGCTTTCATACAGTAGATCTACAGTGACATTTCCCCTAAAATAACCTCTGAACTAGACAAGACTCTTTTGTGGATTTACAGAGAACCCACAGGAACTGCTTTTTTCCTGAGTTTGTATCTGAATATATATCTGTTTTTTCTTGCAGGTGATAGAAGGTGGCACCATCAAGCAGAAGATCTTCACTTACGATGCCATGTTCAACACCAATTACTCTCACATGGAGGATTACCGAAGGCGAGAAGACCTTGTTTATCAATCGACTGTTCGGTGAGCTTCATGAGTGTCAGCCCAGTGATGCAAAACGAGCTCAGTTCTGTTGCCTTGGGGAAGAAGTTCTCACTCTACAATATGCTCAGAAATAAGGTCCCCTTGATCATCATTGCATCGCAATTTAAAGAGTCGGTTTCTTTGTGAGTTAGAAATAGGAGCAGCTATTAGAGCGAGTGACTGTTTAGATGAAATTTAAAATTCTGATCATGAAAACCTGAGATTATTTTTAATTTGGGGAAGGTGATGATTGTGCATCATTCAGTTATGAAAACTGAAATCTGTTAAGTCGTTTAACTGCCTTGAACTTCACACCGATCTGTTCAAACAAAATTTTCAATGCTAGTATGCAACTACTCAACAAATTGAGAAATTGTGCACAATGGTGTCAGCCTTGCCATTGCATTTACACTACAACACTGGGGCTAAACCTACTAGAATGTTTAATAATCTAATCCTGGACCCTAGAACCCAAATGGCTGTTTAATTTTTATAAAATCTGAAAAGTTTTATAAATCGATTGGAACAAAATATGCTAGTTGTGCACTGTGGGTTCCTGTCTCTGGGTATAGATTCCTTGTCTCCAGTGACGTGCCGTCGGAGGCCATTTAGGTGAGGCAGAATCCTCACCGTTAAATGATTACTCCCCATTACTTTGCTTGATTAGCAATCAAATGATTGACTAATTTAGTATTAAAGACTGTTGGGCAGAATGACAGGTCAGTTTCCGCGGTGTTATTACTCAGTACAGCGAACTTGAAATGGTCACTAGACAGCAGATTTGCGCGTAATTGCTTCCAGGAAGTCGAAGCAATGTCATCAACAAATATTAAAACAGTTCGACTTATGCAGAGTTCAATGCTTGATCAATATACAATGTATTCTCCTTTAAATACGCACTTTTACACCCAAACAAAAAAAAAAAAGCGGGCATTTATTTTCAGTCTTCTTTCAGAATTACCGAGAGCTGAGAATTTTTCCTAATTGATTATTCAGATTTCCATCCTTGCAGTCTTTAATTGCAGCGTATACGTGAATGAATCTTTTTGTCATTATCTCCTCTATCAGTATACGGGCTTCCTATAGGTTTGGTCTTAATTTTTTTGATTGTCAATCAGGCATAGTACGTGGGAACAGGTTCACAAAATCCTGTGATAAAAGTCAGGGTCACTGCCTCACCTCACCACACGTCTCTGCTTGTCTCTGTGAGCAGGCGTTCTGGAAATTCCCATGGGTGAATAATGAAGAAGTTCAATTGAGCACTGTGATGGAGATGGTTGTCCTTGATAATACAATAATCCAATTGGGGCAGCCTTTCAGTTGGAGCTAGCACATATGAGTGTGATTGCTTGGTGGTTGGTGATCCAAGCCCCAGTGTAGCAACAATGAGATCAGTGCAGCTGTTGGGCCCTGTACTAATAACCTTAAACCCACACTGCCCCGGGGGGGATTGGTCCCTGCTTAGTTCAATCAGCTGTAAGCCACTTTGGGCAAAAGTGCAGACTAAATAACCTAAGTAGTAATATACTTCCAACCCAAATCCCGCTCACAGACCTGAGCTGACCTGGGCTGGCCAGTTCTGATAAGCAGAGAGGTTAACCGTACACAGGTCAACCACGGGATGCCAGTGCAGATACAGAATTGACTTCATTCAACTGATTCAGTACACACCTCACTGACCTATTTCATTGTTTTAATAACTGTAGCACAATCAAATGCATTTCTATGATTTTTGCAAAAAAATTTTTTTAAAACATTAAAACTGCTGATGTCGCTGCCGGGTTAGCTCACTTGGTTAAGGCGCCGCATCTGCGATGCAGTAGTGACTACTGCGGCGCGGGTTCGAACCCCGGTCATACCAACCAGAAGTGGTTGGCAGCTTTTTCAGAACAGCGCACGATTGGCTAAAGCCCTGTGGGAATGCAAATTGGGAAGGGACTGCTGGGAAGGGAAATTAAAAATGATTGCCTTGTTTGTTGCTCAATCGCCTCCTGTTGGCCAGCCGGGCGCTCATCAGTGAGATTCTAAGCTTGCTCATGTTCGGGTATCCTCCGCCCTCGTTATGAACCTGCAATAGTTTCGACCAATGAGTGTAAAGATGCAGGGGCTGACAGGCGCGTGCTTCGGAGGAAAGCCGCAAACTGTCTCTCTCTCCTGAGCTGGCAATAGGGGGTTGTATACGAGCGAGCCTTGTACATAGTTCTCGGATTGGGCATTCCAAATTCGGGTGAGATTGGAGATGCCAAATTTATTAAAAAAAAAAAAAAAAAAAAAACTGCTGATGTCTCTTGGCTGTTTAAGCAGAGGATGACAACCGTGAAATTTATGACTATGTGAAAGTGCCACTATGAGGAAAGCTCGGAGCCTCGAAAAAGAGCCAGTGATTGAACAGTTAGGATTTCAGCACAGTGCTTTCATGGAATGATTTTGATGGACTCAGACGGATGATTATCTACAGTGCTTAGCAAATTTATTAGACCACCGGTCATTAAAATGAGTATTTTAGAAATTTGTCAAAAACTTGTGTAAAACTAAAAATTATATTGTTATTTCTTTGGCAAATAACAAACTGAAACAACTAAATAGTCCTTATTCACACATAAAAACCAAAAAAACTAATATTTTGTATAGCCTCCTTTGGCCTTGATAACAGCTTGCACTCTTGCATTCCACCACTAAAACTAATTCTTATGTTCAGGAATGCAAGTAAATAACTGTTATTTGGCATCTTTATCAAATAATAATAATAATAATGTGCTTAAATATTTTTTCTGTTTTTTTTGTAAGACAGTACATTCGAAAATTCATGGATAACAACAATAATTATATTTTAGCATTATAAATATTATTTCAATTAAAGAGCTTGCACATACTGGTGGACTAACCATGAAAGAAACATAAAAAATGATTTTGGTAATTACCAATACTGTTAATTTAGGGCAGCTGTGGTATAAACCTTACATTGGGTGGTGGTCTAATAAATTTGTTAAGCACTGTATATCAGTACAGTTTATACGTATTGTCAGACGCAGCCAGATAAAATCATCTATTTCATGTATGCCTGCGTTCTCCACTTAAAATTGATTTACTCAAACGTGAGATATGAAACCCTTTGACTAAATGTTTTTTTTTTCTTGGATGGACTCTTCCTCTTCCAAAAAGGAGTCTTATGTCCACATCATTTCCACTCCAACACTGTGTGTCCTGTAGATATGTAACATCTCCCTGTCCCAGGGCTCCCAACTCTCCCGCATTCGGCGTGAGATTTAGTGGCATATTCACGTTCCCGTGCTGTATGTCAGCAATTATTCAATCAGCGCGTTTGTAAGAGATTCTCAGGCGGAATTGAAGTCCTTGTGCACGGAGGTTTATCAGTTTCACATGCGTCACTGTGGATTTCCCCACTAGTAACATGGAAATCAATTATGACGCTGGACCTCTCACGCTTTTCTTTACTCAGGGGTTGACAGCAACGGAATTGCATAAAAACGTTTCAAATGGTCTTATTTCATTTAAACAATTTGAACGATCGTGAAACACATGCATTTCGTTGATTGAATGATTGCTGACTACGGCACGTGAATGTGAATATGCCTATAAATCTCACGCGGAATGCGGGAGAGTTGGGAGCCCTGCTGTCCCTCTTCTTCCATCAGCTGTGCTGTTTTAGGACTGTCCTCTAATTACTCCGGTACAGCTTATTGTCCGCATTACGAATGGAATATAGTAAAAGGTGTTTGATTATATTTGCAGTGGATATGTATGCTCATATACTACAGTATATATCCAACTGTGCTGATGCACATGGATGCATGCATGCTCTTAAACACACACACACACACAAACAAATTCTTGTACTTTTACCCTTGTGAGGACATTACATTGACTTTCATTCATTCTTTGTGTCTCTACTACAGATGTACGTCACCTGAACGTCACCTGAATCCACACATATACTTCAATCATCCACCCGCCACCCACCCACAATTATTTTCTCTAATTTATAGAGTTGCATCCACATGGACGTCTCAGTCCACCTCAAGGCTGTATTGCTTTTTAAAATATAGGGCTCTAATTTCTTGGCGCAGCGCAGGGTGGCGCATAATGGGGCAGCCCACGCAGTGGTAATTTCATCCGGTGCAGCCCGCGCAGTGGTAATTTCGTGCGGTGCAACACTGTGCGCAGCTACTTTGGCAATTTGGTAGATGGACGTGCGCCAAGATGGGTGTGGCGGCATAGTAGGGGGAGGTGTCACATATTCATCATGACGCAGTGACAATTTCGTGGCAAAAGTCTCCGCCGAAAGTGCGCAGAGAGCTCGCCAGCTCCAACCTGGTTTACTTTCTGTGCAGTGGTAATTTGGCTGACCGGCGCACAGTGCGCACAGGTCACCGAAATCTCACAGGGAGGTTTCCAGAATGTCAGGCACATTTCAATGCAATAAATAATTACAGCAACCGCTATTTAATGTAACTATCTGAATCAGCACATAAATTATAATATCTATATCGATTGTCCTGATGTCAGATCAAAGGCGGTTGGCACGCGTAATGGAAACTCGACCTGACAGCCCTCAGACTGTCAGTGCATTCTCTGTGGCATGTTGCGTGCTACACAACATAGCTGTACGCCATGGATGTCACTTTGACCTCACGCAGGAGACATTACAGGACTTGTGACAGAGAGAGGCCGAACTGCATGTGCCGTATCAGCAGGGAGAGCAGCAGCACGTACAGGAGAGGAGAGACCACCTGGCTGCACAGCTCTGTCCTTAACACTAGAACCACGGCACTGATGTTAGTAATGCATGGTATTTCATGTCAGTAAAAGATATGAGTCCATCCGTCCATGACTTTTTCTAAATATGTGTTTTCTATGTTATATCAAAGTTTTGAACTTATGTTATAAAACGTGAGTATTGATATTAAATTACTTAGAGCGCCGTAGCCGCTTTTTTTTTTTTTGCAATGGCTTTGACCGCAAAAACCCCTGTCTGCAACGTACGAGAGAGAGAGAGAGAGAGAGAGAGAGAGAGAGAGAGAAATGTGTGTGCATGTGGGCATGTGAGTGCGTGTGTAGGCTATGTGGGTATGTGTCCTTCGGCTGCTTTCACACCGGACGCGAAACAAATTTTTCGCACGACTGATTACATTCAAAGTCAATGCAAAGACGCGAATATGCGAGTGTATTCGCATCTTTGCATTGACTTTGAATGTAATCTGTCGTGCGAAAAATTTGTTTCTCGTCCAGTGTGGAAGTGGCTTAATACTATTATTGTCACTTAGGTTTTATCGTTTTTAGTGGGAGAAAGGAATACAGCCTCATTGCTATGATCTCGTACTGAGTTAAAATCACATATTGAAAATAAATGTGTCACGTATCTTGTATTGTTGTCCATGCACGTTAATCCCAAAATTTTAAGCAGCAACAGGGTGTAATAATACGAACACGCTATCCATCCTTTCTCTTCCCAATGATGCAGGCAGAAGAAATAAATGAGCAACCGTCGTATTTCATTCCAACTTCATAAGTTTGAATGATCTGGCGAGTTTTCATTTTGAAATTCCATTCAAGTTTGCTAATGGTAATAATTTGCGAATGCCCTAGCTAGCCAGCTAAGTCATATTCGTAATGCTTAATATAGACATAAGCGGTGCAGAAAACATGCCTGAAGCAGCAAAGTTTAATGCAACATTAACGCATCATGCAGATATAAGACAGAGGCTTCTTTATTCCAACATTTTAAAGGTGAGGAGAGGAGTTCATGTGATTGGTGAAGATTTGACTCGGCTGTGTTAAACCCATTCATGCATTCTCTCCTCCCTCTTTGCCACTTGCGCCGGCAGGAGGGACAGAGGCGGGACAGAGGAGTACTTGCGCCGGGCACGAAATTGCAAAATACGCCTGGATACACCCCGTTGGCGCGGCGCTCCCCCCATTCGCTGCGCCTGCGCCTGGTCAACAAATTTAGAGCCCATATTGTGTGTTTCATTGATGTATGAGTGTTATGATTTACTCTAAAGATTAGAGATGCTTCCAGTCTTTGCAGTGAAGGAGTTGTTTCAGCTCTGATCCATGTGTTCTTTTTTTTGACAACGTAAAAATTACCAGTAGCCTTCTCAAGTCAGTCAGGGAGGTGCGGAATGTTTATTATACACTGTATTTAGACATGCCTGACATGCTCATGTAATAGAAAGTCAAGCTATTCCAGTGCAGTATGTCAGCAAATAATAAAACTATCAAATAGATTACACTAGCCTGATGTAGGTACGTGATAAATCAACGTCATTGCCTGACTGCTGCAAAACACTTTTCAGTGTTATTATTGCCGCTGTAGCTGGAAAAATACCCATTTGAAATTTGGCTTCTCTCCTGCTAGTTTTCGGCTGACTAGATAACTCACATCTGAGGCTTGACTCCCTCCACATTGAATTTTTCCAATCAGTTGTCAGCAATGCTCAAATTCTAATTCTAATTCAATTGAAAAGAGGCCCGAAGTTTGCCCTCGCGGTATTTGCACTTGCCTATCCCTAACTCAAACCTTAACCTAACCCTATCCTTAACCTCTTACCATAAAATAGCTCAATTTCCTTATGGGACCTGAAAATGTCCCCATATGGGTAAAGAACTCTGGAATGCCATTGGGTCTATTCCCATAGAAACATGAAGCTATACTTTTTTATTAGAGAGGTTATGCTAATACTTCATCCTGAAATAAACTATTATGTAAGAGGAATCCAGCTAACTTCATTACAAAAATAATGTATAGTTTAACTGTAAATTAACATTCCTTAATTTATGATCTGTCAAGTGTGAACGAATCACAAAAAGTCAGTGTATACATTTGTTAATGATGAGCAACAGGAATTAATGACCTGCATTAATTCCTGAATTAAATCATCATGAGTTATGCATTAGTTCAGCATCAAGCATATGGTTTGTACCCTTAATGCAAAGCTTCATGAAATGTTTAGTGGTGTACATAAACTGAAATTCTTCAATACCATTGCAGTTTTGCTGTACAAAGCCTTAATGAGGGAGCAAATCAAACAAACAAATTTTGCATCTCACAGTAGAGCTTTGGGCCAGTCGCAATGTTATATGAACATATTCCTCAAATAGGGCTCACCAGAATATCGGTCACATAGATGATGTCACAACCTAATAAGGCAAAGATTAAACACTGATTTTGCGCTTTTGCCCATGAAAATATGCTTCATAAGGTGAAGTTTGACGGGAATATGGCGAGTACACCCACTCCTTGCACCCGCAAACATAATAAGATCCCACCAATGTTATACAAATCTGCTGCTGCAATAATCCTGCAAATGTAATACTTTTCCTGCGACCGCAATACCGATTGCCTACCACACAATACTTAGTTTGCCTCAAACATAATAAGTAGGTTGTGGTGATTTGTCATGTTTGTTGTTGGCAACTTGTAATACATTTCTGGGAAACATACAAATTGCATCTGTGGGATTATTACTTTAAAAGGCGCCGCTGCAACCACTCACTTCTGCACACTGAAAAAGCTGCTGACTCACCTACACTATGTCTTCTTTATAAACATTTCGTTTTTACTCACAGTTTTTCCCAGTCGCTTTGGCTCATTTTGTATAACAGTCCTAACATTCTCTAAACCTTAAATGCAATTGTGACAACTGTTTTCTGTTTCAGTAACGTCGTGATGACGTCACGATGAAGCAATCTTCACACGACATTGTTTTACGTGGTCTTCCGCTGCGAGGTCGGTCTTTGATGGTCCCAGTCTGTGCCATATATGTCTGAAGATAGAAATGGTGCTGGGGTGGACATTAAACTGCTGCCCAACTTGTTGCAAACTCATTCCTGCCCTTAACATGCCAATGGCTTCATGTCTGGCGTTTTCAGACATTCCTCTACAATGCCCCATAATTTTGATTTTGCGCTTTTCTGTGTTTTTTATTCAACAAAGAACATCCCTAATGTATCAACCAGGTTCTAAAGGGATCTGAGTAACAGGATTTACGTGGGCCACACATTGTACAAAATCTTGCGCAAAGCACGTGTAAATGAATGTTTGACCAGGATTCAGAGTAAATTGATGTGTTGGTGCGATATTTTCTGTTTAGGAAGACTATATAGTTTGCCATTTCATTTTATTTTCTTTTTTTCAACAATGCTTAAAATTTAGGTGTTGCATTAATATTTGTGCGGATTGAAATCTTACCGGGAATGTAGGGGCACAAACCAGGGCATGCACCTGATGATAACTGTGTGAACTCGGAAGGTGGATACCCACAAACACAGTTCAGGATGAACTGTTTAAAACGTGTTAGCAACAATTATTTTTTAACCTAGTTAATGAAAAGAGAGAGGATTTCATGAGCTTTCTTAGACGCACTTAGAATACACTGCTTCCGCACACAAGCCCCATCTCATTCGCGCCCTCCACCAAGCTTGGGGTCGCGCAAAAAAATAATTTCTTTCGGACACGTGGCCCTTCTAAAAGCACAGCGCGCCCCCAAAGCATTTGGTTTTCTGTGCGCACCCATGATTGCCAGCAATTTGAAAAGATCTGAGCAACATACGCCAATCACAGATGCCAGTCGGCGTTTGGTGGAGGATTTGTCATAAAAAAAAAAAAAATCAATTAAAAATTAAAAAAATTGTAAGGGAGCTCTTCATACAACGAAGTGCATCCAGATCAAGCAGTTAATGCAAATATGGGTATAACGATAGTTTGCGCTGCTTAGGTCTGGTAAATAATCCATTACATTCGAATTAAAATAACATTGCACTCTGTGATTGTCTGTTGCAATGTGATGATGGCAGTTTAGCAATTTTAGGTGATCCCCGAGAAACTGACAGCCCTTCAAGCATAGTCCTTATCTCAGGGGCAAAACTGTCTAAATAAATGAGTAAACCATCGCTCTCAATGAGGTCGTTGCAAGTTACGTAGGTGGTCACATGATCCCCGAAGCAAAATGTGCAGTGAGGTTGATCGCAGCATAGTGAAAATGGGGAAATCTTGTGCTGCTGTTGCTTGCACCAATAATAATGTCATTCAGTCGTCTGGAAAATATGGCTAAATAAGTTTCAATCAATTTCCACAAATTAATGAAGTCCTTTTGAAAGATTGGCTTGTTAAATTAAGAAGAATTGACCGTGGAAAGCCTTACAAACCAAAAAAAAAACCATTCAGTTCTTTGCTCAGAGCACTTCGAGAAAAGCTGCTTCACGTACCAGAAGTTCACAAGTAAGTCAACGGTTTTGTTGCAATGAAAACTGCTTTTAAATTGAAGATTTAAAGAAATTAGTGGAAAATATATATTCAATACAAATATTAACCTTCAGCCTGAACGCCCCTGTAATGGGGGCAATGAATTTGCATAATAAATACAGCATGTTTCCTAATAGCAACCTCGTCATGAGGCATATCCTCTTAAAGCGAAGAAACTCGGCGAAAAGTTTGTGATGACCGTTTTTACCTAAACCAAACACAATTCAAGTACCAAGCAAGTAAATAAGCATCTAGCAAAACATTAAATAAAATAAGATTAAATAATCAGTGCTCTATCGCAAGCATTTCTACTGAATTTGTGATATGCATATAAACGATACCTCAAATGAAAAAGGACAGTCCACAGATTCCAATGATATAAGCCTTGTCATTTTAAATTGACACCACACTCAAAGAACAGCAGGCATACACTTTAAAAGCTACAGAGATGAGCAAAAAATGTTCTTACCTTTGATATTTTGTCATAAAAGCTGTTTGTGGGTAAATCTGCGCTTGCTAATGTTTTAGCCAGTCTATCTGAGAGTCCTCTCGCCATTATGCTATGCCCTGGAAGACCTCAGCAGTATAGTCACTTAAATGGTTTGTTTTTTGCATTTTCGCTATGATTAACCGCTAAATATTCAACTGTTGTTTTCAAAGCCGGTTTATGACTGAGAATCCTTGCGCCAATATGCTCAAGTTCAAACACAGCACAGCTATACAAGTGCTAAAGCTAAATCGACCAGTGAATATATAGTTTGTTGAGCTAGTGTCGTGGATAAGGCGGAGCATTTGGACCTTAGGTTCAATATCCGGTTATACATGCGACATTTCAGAGCAAGGCAATACATTTTTTTGTATAAATAAATAATAATTAATCAATGCATCTTCCTGAGTTACTTCGGGGATCACGTGACTTACACTATGATTTCTGCATCCACTGCAACGCCTCCATTCAAATTGTATGCATTAAACAAGCGTTTGAGGTCACCAACAAAAGCCCTGTAATGCTAAAATCGCGCGTAAATTAAGAACATATAATAAATAAGAACGTATTTTGCACTGGATCATAATTTATGAGAGTGTGCAGTATCGCTGACGAACGCTAATGACACAGGTCTCGCGGCAGTGCATTAATCTTATAGGTGATAAGCAGCCGGGATCGGCGAGACGGTCTAAATTGATATGACATGAGGGAGAGAGGGGAGGGGCATATTCGGGAAAATATTGGTCCGGCGATCGCCGGGTCTGCCAGGCCGGTTCCTACGCCCATGAACTATATGTTGTGAGATTATGGATTGACTACTGCTATCAATCATAGCCCTGATGAATTAGTTTCAACATTTCTCACTGGCAGTATCTATTGTTATGCATTCGTAAGTCAACCTGAATGAGTTTGTCTGCCTCATGTGCATCATAAAGGCAAACAAAACACCATCAGACGTGACAATGACAATGTCATTTAGCTGACAATGTCACTCTTTATAGCATTTTGCCACTAGCTAAGAGACATGGTCAGTTATATCATACCTGACATCACATGCTGAATATGGATGTGCTATGTCACCATTTTAAAAGCATGACATTTGCTCGTGTATGATTTATGAAGACACTGTGTCTCATTTATGAAGGCATTATACATGCTGTATAAAGCCTTTATGAGCGACACTTCATATAAAGTGTGACAGTATGAGGGGCTAAAATTTATGGAAGTGCAGCATTTTTGAACTTGCGCTCAAGAGTTGTATTTCAGAGGTTTGACATTTGATTACTTGGTGCATAAAAATTGCGAAAATTCACAAAAAAATAATTATGGAAAGAGATAAACATGTACTTTTATTGGGTAAGAACTGAAAAAAAAGTTTTGCTTGCCTTTAATGTAAACCTAAGCACATTTGTCACATCTTTATTATCCCCACCTTTACTTTATCACAAACTGTACCCTTAGAAATCTATTTACTGCTTGCAACACCACATATTGAGTCTCCATCTTGAAATTGCGCATAGTGTTTAACTTTTATGTGGTTGGTTTATGTACAAGTACTCGTTAGCAAGTTCTGTGTTAACAGCTGCTATCAGTCGTGACCCTAATGCTTTGGCATTAGGTCCAGCTGACCAGCAGGATTGCTATTATGTACAGTCACTCGAGATAACACCATAAACTAAACTCCTGCTTTTGGTGCGTTTTCAAGGCCACACACTTCGATGGATAGAAGTAGCACTACTTGTGGAACGTGAGATTTTGGCAGAATCATCAGTGATGATGTACTGCAATTGCACCAAGCCCCAATAGCCTGATTTTCCCTTTTCAACATCTGCCTCAATGACGAGGGTATTTAGCAGAAGTGCAGGTTGTGCAGCATCAGTAAGGCAAATAAAAAGTGTCTGCCAAACTTAAACAAGGCATCCTCTTGACCAAACAGAGACCAGGCCATGAGATTTTTTCTGGCTGGTGCATATTTTCCTATCCCTTTTGAAGGGTTGCCCACTGCAGCAATTAGCCAGTAAGAGCTCCTCAGGTTGTTCATTTATTTATTTATTCAATGTCTTCACTTGATTTATATACCCACTCTACTGATGCGCAATACAAGATCATAAAAGCATCTAATGAGGAAAACGGGCCATAAAGCTCACCACAGAGAAAGTCATTGTATGTTGATTGCGGTTTTCTTTATGTCATGATGCAATATCCTCGTAGCGACCACTCCTATCTGTCCACATTGCAGGCTCCCTGAGGTGAGAATTGCAGACAATGGGCCATATGAATGTCACGTGGGCATCTACGACCGAGCAACCAGAGAAAAGGTGGTACTGGCATCAGGCAGCATCTTTCTGGAAGTGATGGGTGAGTTGTTGTTTCTGTTAAAATGTTTGAACAGTATGTCGTGAGGCTGTTTGGCAGTTTGCGAATAATTCTAGAGTAAAGTGTAGGTCCAGAAATATAAGGCAGGGGAGAAAGTTTGCCTATCAGCTGCTGTTCCGTGTGGACTATGGCAGAGGGAGAATGAGGACGGGATGTTTCCCTTGGTTTTCAGCTATTTGGTCTTTCTGTTGCTGCAGTGATTTTATTTGCAGGAATGTCTCAGAGAAGAGGAGTGGAAGGCTAGTAATTAGTGGTGCTGTAGCCATGCTGTAGTGTGCTATTTTTACCACAGTGAGAAGACCGGCGCCGTCCGTCTCTGACTTATTTCTAACACAGAGCTGGGCAAGGTGACAAAAATAGTGGTAATTAGACCATGAACCTCAAGATCAATACTTTTTCAGTGATTTTTACTGACAAAAATTGTATTTTCTTTACCTTTGGGGCGGTCAGGAGAAAATGAGTATGAAGCAACATGCCTGCATAGCTCTTCAAACACAACTTTATTTGAGTACATGGAACAGCCTAATATCTGGATAGACCCTAGCTTTCATGTGGCAGCATCAGTGTTATCACTGAGCTTTGCAGCGGTTCAATTGATAAAAAGATGATGACTATTTTAAATTCAGTTATTGCTCAAAAATAATCTTCCACACCTTCACCATCCCGAGCGGGTATGTTCTGTGTTCCCTTAGTCACGATGGACCTTATATCCCTCAAATTTTCTATTCGTAGTTGTTTTATCTTCATGTGGAGTATGTAAGGGATAATCAACTCGTAGGTGTGCATCACATGGTTTTAAGGCACGACGCGGAGGCGAATAACCACCCGACGCGAAGCAGAGGGTGGTTGCCTCCGTGAAGTGCCTTAAAACCGTTTGATGCATACGTACGAGTTGATTATCCCGCTTATACCATGGTCATTTGCCAGCAATATCAAATCAAAGAATTCAGAAATTTTTGGTGAAAGTTTTGCACTTAAAAACGAGCTGGTAATCAATAAATAGGCGCCACGCCTTCTCATAGCCAATAGCTCATAGCTGTAGGCCAAGCTAAACTGAACCAGCTAACTTGGTTCAGCTTACCTTCATGGAGAAAGCGTGTGCAAAAAATCTATCATCCTTTTACCAGCTAATGATTTGGTAACTGATTCCATCTGAAACGGAGATTATGCAGAACACAACATTATGCGCGATTATGCAGACTGTAGCTAACTTGCTACCCGCAATTACTATGAACTTATGATGGTTTCCGTAGAGCCAGCGAGCTAAAATCAGTCCGTTGTCACAGCACATAGCTAGCGAACTGTCAGCAGTTACTGATACATGAAGTGGACACGTTAGCTTCCTTTGTAACTGCACACAGTTACTATTGTTTAATGAATAAAGCGTGATTACTTCGCTGCTTTAATATTTACGGTCATTATCGGTGGAGCACCTATTGTTAACCGCCCCACAGGATGTAACTTAACGCCGCAAAATTTACTGGAGATAAATGAGTAGCTTGGTTTCTGTTATACCCAGCCAAATGCCAGTGCTCTAACGTTGCTATGGTTATAGGTTGGCTAGCGGATGAATTTCGAACTTAGAACAGTGAAACTACCGTAGGCCAAACTACCGGTGCGGTTCCACAGTTTTAATCAACACCTGCCAGCCAATCAGAAAAGAGTATACACCCAGACCATGGTATAAAGTGTAATGATGGCCTTTATATCCCTCATATTTTATATTCACAGTTGTATCATATTCATATACAATATAGTGTAATGATAGCACTTATATCACTCATATTTTATATTCATGGTTGTATCATATTCATGTGCAGTATAGTGTAAAAACAAGTGATCTTCTGAGGGCAATGTGCTCACATTCAAAGGGCACCAGCAGAATAACGTTACTCTTGCTTGTCTTGATAAAAAAAACACTGCTGTCTTTATTGTACCCTTTATTATCAGTGTTAAAAGTGTGCATCTCTCAGACTGAATCATTGTTGCTGGACAAAGAACCCATCAACTAGATTGCATTCCTCAATCACATCGCAGGGAGGCCTTCTGGAAACTTTTTATTTTTCCTGAGAAATTACTGATCATTGTAAAAGAGAGAGCATTTTGTACACATTAAAAAATTGTGAGATTTTTAACCATGTTAACATAGTACACTGGGTCATGCTAAAAATTAAAAATAAAATTGTGAGGGTACAGGCCAGACTTGGGGAATGCCTGAACTGACTCTTTCCTCGGTATGAACATTTTTCCTCAAAATTGAGTTATATTTTTATGAGATGCCGTGATATGAAGTCTATGTACAGTGCATATGCCTTCATAGTGCCTGCCAGGGGAGATATGGGATTAGATACCAGCCCATACTTCTAATCAATGACGAGATTACCAGCTCAGTTTCTCTGAGTGCTTGTAAATGCAGCGCGGATTATTGTCCTTTTCCACCTAATGACGCAATAACTCTTCAACTGCTGAAAATAGCGCCTCTCGTCTCTGTTACCACACTGTGTTGCGATATTGTTTTCCCAGGGCTGCTGTCTGGGCATATCTGAGAAGAGATATCAGCTTGGCTGGCTCTGTACTTTAGTGTCGGTGAATGCTGCCAGATTGAGATAAGGCCCATAAGAGTAAGTGCTGAAGGAGAGCAGAATGACTCTCGATGTTAACTGTCTGCACTCCCTCAGGCTGGGCTCCAAGCACCTGTAATTTCTCAATATTTAAGTCACACCTTATTTTTGATGGCCTCTTAGTCCTGGACACGCTGTCAGAATCAAACAGCCAATGCACTGTAGTCCTAGGATTAGCAGCATAGTTTTGCATTGGACATTTGTCAAAGCCTTTTGTCGTCCAGACATTTGTCATTGAAGATTCGCAACGATTCTACATGAAGATCTTTTGGTTTTTCAAGCTCGAAACATTGCATTGTTTGTGAATACTTCTACTTTAGTCTCTGAAGACGTGTATATGTGGGGCTATAAGTGCTAGAAGGCTTTGTTTATCTTTCAAAATGGATTTTTTAATTTTTTAAACTGAAAATATTTAATTACCAATAAACATACCTGGCTCTCATTTCTAGTAACTTTTCAATTAAGATAAGGCCTCTGTAAGGCCACGCCTCCAGCTGTCAAGCTCACTGGTCTACTAAATCCCAGAGCGCACTTCTGTCATTATTCAATTATCATTTGCACCTATTACCTGTTGTCTCTGAGCGGTAGCAGAGCACATTTAAGGCTGAGTTTATCTCAAGCTCTTTGTGAAGTCAACATTACAGTCTTGTATAGGCTCATTCTCTGAATTTACAAACTTTATGTTATAACCTAGAATCTGTGCTGTTAGCTGTTTTATTCAGCATGTTTAATCTTTAAAGCAACATTGTTTTCCTATTTGCTTTCCTCCTATTTGTAATATTTTATTTCTATAGTGTGCTACTGAGGAACCTCTGTTCCTTTTTCTGTTTATACTATTATGTTTATTAAAACTACAACCAAATCCAAGTTTTTAACTGGGATAAAGCACATAACTATCCTTGGTGTCGTGAGATGAATTCTGTCTTCAGTGAAGCTGATCAACAACACGTCTTCGCAAATGGTTTGCGTTGTAATGTCAATTTCGTGAAGCATAAGTTATTTCTCGTGTATAAAGAAAAATGGGCCAATGACATCTGCTCTAAACCAAAACTCAGAACTTACTGTCTGTTGAAAAATGTTTACTGTCCAGAACCCTATGTGACTTTACCCCTGGACAGAACCAGAAGATCTCTATGTGCCCAGTTGAGATCTGGGATTCTCCCTCTGGCTATAGAAGTAGGAAGGTTTAACCCTGTACCTGAGGAGGGGAGACTCTGTACTGTGTGCAATTTAAATGTAATTGAGGATGAAGTTCATTTTCTGTTTCATTGTCCACTATATGATGAAGCTAGGCAGCTTTTATTTCAGAAAATGCAGAATGTGAAGTCTGATTTGTTTTGGACTGAGGATGAGGTTACGTTGGAGTGATTTTTCAGCGAAGAGGTTTTTACTACCTTCATAAAAAGTGCCTGGAAATTAAGACAGAATGAATCATTTGTATGAATTCTATTTGAAATGTATAATCTTTGTTGTTTTTTTTGTTTGTACTCTGCTGATTATGTTTGCTGGCTTTGATTATGAAATCTGTGTCTTGTAAGCACTTATAGGCTGGGCACCTTAATTGGTGTATGACACATAAATAAATAAATTCAAAATTCAATTCCACCTCTACACTTGAGTCCAGTCCTCCACTTCCTGTCTTTCATGCAACTGCCCTCTGCACTACAGACGAAACGTTTCAGCCTCTATAATAATCAGAAAGGTTTGGGGGGATGAGCAGTGTGTGTGGGGGAGGGGGTCTCCATATCTTGATGTTTATTTTTTGAGTTGTAATTAATTGAAAGTGTATGTGTCTTGTGTGTAGCGATCTTTAAATAATCTTCTTTTAAAGAAAGGGATGTGACCTACAGTGCTGTAGTTTAATGGTATCTTTTGTGGAACATAATTATCTCTTACTCCATAGATATGCTTAGTTTCCCATGTAAATGTCAGAGTTTGCGTAAGAGAAGGTAAAGGTGTGAGAGTTCATTAATAGGAATTTGTGCAAGGAGGTAATTTTTCATGTTCTATTTTTAAGTGTCTATCGGCATTGTCTTAGTTCCAATGGTAATTAGTGATATCCTGTGATCACAAGAAGTCATCCACGTTCCTCCTAAAATTTCAAGTTCTAGAATTTCAGTCTGAATGAAGCAGCCTCATTCCTGCGGTGTTCATCCAGTAATGTCCTTGGAGCATACAGAGATTTGCATAATTAGCAAAAAAAAAAAAAAAAAAAAAAAAAAAGAAGTCCAGTATGCAGCAGTTTTGTTGGTAAAAACAGCTTGTTAATGTTAGTGAGGTCAGATCAGAGGACAATAGACAAATACTGTATGTTCAAGCTTAAAAACAGGAACAAAAGGTCAAATTACAGCTGGTTACATTAATGGTGTACATAATGGAATGGCCAGCATTGATCCTTCAACTGGATGGGATATGGCAGCGGAACACATAGGTTTATTCCTCTCATTGGGAAAAGAAACACATTCACATGAAGTTACAGTGGCCATGTTGTGATCTCCAAAAGTGGATTTTTGAATGTTTGCAAATAAATAAATATAAATAAATATAATGTAATAAGAGCCTATTTCCATAACCGTGGCCCAGAATGCCAGGGCCTCCGCCCCCGTCTACCACCCACTCCACAAAGCACCCCGACCTCTACTCCTCTCTTCGCGGATGGTGAGCCCACGAATTCCTGTTGCCTTTTCGAGCGAAGCCCGGCCGGGTCCCTAGGAAAACCCAGCCACCAAAGGTTCACTTGTGAGCTCCTCTCCTAGGAGTCAGCTGAGGTGGTTTGGGCATCTGGTTCAGATGCCTCCCTTTAGAGGTCTTCTGGGCATGTCCATCTGGGAGGAGGTACTGAGGTAGACCCAGGACATGCTGGAGGGATTATATCTCCTGGCTGGCTTGGGAATGTCTTTGGGTCCCCCAGGAAGAGTTGATGGAAGTGGCTAGAGAGCAGGATGCCTGAGCCACTCTGGTTGGTCTGCTACCCCTGCAACCTGGCTCCAGATAAGCGGAAGAAAATGGATGTATGGATGGATGGATAGAGAATTAATGACAAATAATTCAATCTTCACCGTGACATGCAGATGGTAGAGGCAGAGTTTTCTGGAATCTGAGTATGCAGATAAATATGCCAGTGACTCCCCATCAATGACATAGTGATAACATCTATTATGTGCATCTCAACCCCACAATGTTCAGACCCAAGTCATACCCATGAATCTGCTGATGTCATGGTTTGTGAGGCGAGCATGTGTTGTGGACTTTTCTTTGTGGCTCTCATCCGGGACGAGATCAAATTCCTTTTCAATCGGATTCTTTTCCCAGCTGGCTGATTGAACTGGGGCGGCGCTTCCCCGGACTATATAAGCCGGAAGTCTGCCACGCCTCCTTTGCTAGAGTGTCTGTTTGTAGCTAAGCACTATAGCCGAAGATATCTCTAGTCAGGATTTGTGTGACTTTATATCTTCCAGTTATTTTTGGAGTTCCTTCCGCATTAGGAATTTTCCCTTTTCTACTTTTGTTCTCTCTCGCGTTGCTTCCGTTTTTTCGGACTATTATACGTCCTTTGGAAGCACGAGTGCTTTCTGGTGGTCTGTATAATTCTCTGTGTTTGTTTTGTGTCCGTACTGCTCGTTCTCTCTCTGGCCGCTGCACTTGGCCTCTCAATTTTACCAGCCATTACAGATGATGCTGGTTTGATGGTGGATATCTCATTTGGTGTCAGTATGTTTCCCAACTCAGTGAAGGTTAATATCAAACCCCACAGAAAAAATTACAACTCACATTGATTCTGTTTTAAAAATCCTCATCGAACCTCTGACTCAGTATAATGCAGGTTCACCGATTCACCATGAACCAAACAGAGTGCAATAATAACTCACCATTACTACTGAAGATGCATGCCCATTCCCCGAAAAGATGGGACACTGCATAAAATTTACAACATAAAGACAGTATGCAATGATTTGTAAATCACTAAAACCCTATTTTAATTGAAAAATGGTACATAGACAGCATATCAAAACTGGACTTTTTTTTTTTTTGGGGGTTTGAAAAAATATCTGCTCATTTTCAATTTGATGCCAGCAACACATTACAAAGAAGTGGATCTGGTAGAACACCTCAGAGCTAACTAGGTTAATTGACAACAGCTGAGTTGCATGAACAGGTGAAACAAGTCTTTCAGAGGAAAAGATGGCGAGGGCTTCATCACTCTGAAACACAGCATTGGGAAATATTTCAACAATTTAAGAAAATTTTTCTCTAAGTAAAAATGCAAAGAATTTGGGGATTTCATTCTCGACAGAACATAATATCATTAAAAGATTTAAATAATCTGAAGAAATCCCTGTGTGTAAGAGACAAGGCCAAAAACCAATAATGAATGGCAGTGGTCATCAGGTCCTCAGGCAGCACTGTATTGAAAGCAGACAGGATTCAGTACTGGAAATTACTGCATGGGCGCAGGAACACATCTGCAAACCATTGTCAGTGAACACAGTTTATTGTTGGATCCACACATGCAAATAAAAACTCTGCCATGTAAAGATTAAACCATATTAGACAAGATGTATAAATGCTGCCACCTTCTCTTGACCCAAGCTCATTTAAGATGGACTGCTACAAAGTGGAAAACTGTCTTGTAGCCTGACAAATCAAAACATGAAGTTCTTTTTGGAAATCACGGACAACACAACCTCTAGGCTAAAGAGGAGAGGGACCATCCAGCTTGTTATCAGCACACAGTTCAAAAGTCAGCATCCATGATAGTATGGGGGTGCATTAGTGCACATGGCATGGGTTAACTCACACATCTATGAAGACAATATTAATGCTGAATGATATATACAGGTTTTGGAGCAAAATATACTACCATCCAGAAGTCTTTTTCAGGGAAGGACTTTCGCATTTCAGCAAGACAATGCCAAACACCACATCCTGCGTGCACTACAACAAGATGGCTCCGTAGTAAAAGAGTCAGGGTGTTAAACCGGCCTGCCCATAGTAGAGTCTAGTCACCCATTTCAAACATTTGCCATATTATAAACAAAAAATATGACAAAGAAGGCCGCAAAGTGTTAAGCAGCTGAGATCCAACATCAATCAAGAATGGGAGAACATATTGCTGTCAAAAATGCTTGGCTTCTCACTCCCAAACACTGGGAGAGTGTTATTAAATGATGCAGTACAATGGTAAACATGCCCCTTTTCCAACTTTATTGAAACGTGTTGCTGGCATCAAATTCAAAATAAGCATTTTGTTTTTTTTTAAAAAAAATACAACATAATTTTTCAGTTTGAACATCTGATATGTTGTATTTGTACTATATTCAGATAAATATAGTGCTTGAATGACATGTAAATTATTGCATTGTTTTTATTCACATTTTACACAATGTCCCAGATTTCTGGAGATGGGGTTGTACCATAGAGGAGTGAATGCTTTCTTTGTGCTTAGTTGGCAACTACAGTTTGCCAATCGACTGGGCAGTTTTTATTTTATTTAAAATTTTTGGCATATTTATTTATGTCACACATTGGGTGCTGTATTATTTGTATCTTAATTCGTCGTGCTCTCTTGCCTTGATTTTTTCTTCCTTTAAGCATATCATCCTGTGCTTTAGTCTGTCTTCTGAATCTCTTCAGCACACCAATTTGGAGTTTTGCCTGCATGGATGTGATTTACATTTCATAATTTCTGGCTTAATATTATTTTTGTGTTTGTTTTTATATCATGTTTTATCATGAAAAGGTACTTTCTGTTCAATTTTATAGTATGAATAGTGTGTTTTATAGTATGAAAAGTATCACTAAATTGCAATTGATTATTTGATGTGAATTGTACAGCACGTAAGCAATATTGATGGCTAGTTATGCACATCACCTTATAGGAAAAAGCCTAGCTTTTTCAAATGGACACTAAAGATATTGTTTTTTCTACTTCGGTTGGTTACATGAATGTCCAACACTGAGGCCGTTGTATAGGTACAAAGAGATGCTTGATCAGTGTGTTACTGACAAAGGGATGGCATTTCCCTGGAGAGTGACCACTGTGTAGACAAAGAAAAAAGATAAAAGAAAATGAAAATATGTTTATTAGCCTGGACTCCACTTAGAAAACCTCTCTCCAAATCTTTTGATTGTCAGCGTGAGTTACAATGTGCTTTCAGTCAGCTGATAATATCACAGGGTGCTCCAAAGACTTCCTGTTTGAGAAATACGATATGACAGCTACTCTCTGCGGGTCAGTGGCATTACAGCAACCCCAATTACATATCTGATAACCAGCAGTGTCTTGTTGAGGACAGAGGATCAGCCGCAGAACTTCTGAATGGCAGAAAATTGCTGTAAACTCGGCATAAACAATCTCTTCAATCAAAACACTGCTGTGATTTCCACTTTCGTTGACCTTGCCCAATTTAATACCCATTTCAGAGCTCAGCTATGCTCTGATTTATCTTTCCCATTATTTTTATCCTTGTTTCTCCTCAATTTGAGGCAGTCACATTATTTTCTGCCAACAAAATGAACCTGCATAGTTCACAGCAGGTGCAATAAGAAATTCACGCAGTCTGGACTGAAGATTCAGAGCTGCACCATCTGGTCTGAGAGCATCCCAGCACAGTATGCTCCTAAATTGATGAAATTGGAAAGAAGTTAAAAAACAAAAAACAAAAAAAATACAAAAATACTTTTTGTTGTCAACTATTGCATTATGTGCAATCAATTTCCAGATCTTCAAAAGGTAGATTGTCACCACTTACCTTCAGACCAATTTTCACTTTTTCTCTCAAATGCTGGGCTTTGATTTGACATCCCTTCTGACACTCTGTACATTCTGTTTATTTGAGGAAATATTGTTTTTTTGAAATCATTAGTCTCGTGGCATAATTGCCATGTCATAATCTCATTTTTAAGGTTTTTTTTAATTTATTTATTTGTTTTTTTTCACTATTTAAGAGAATGGATTTTATTTTTCCTTTTAATTTTTTTTTAGGTTTTGAGAAAAAAGGAAATTTTTTTTTTTTTGCCAACACAAAACGACAGGCAGCCAATATCTCAATTTGGCAAAAGATGACTTAAGCAAGTATGCTATGGGGCCAACAATATGTTGATGAAAACTGCCTTGTATGATTTTTAGGCAGTCAAAAGTTTTGTGTCAAGCTGAAACGAACAAGAAATGGGGTCCTAGAAGGACAAAATTTTCACCCTGGGGTAAAAATAAGTCTTCTCATCAGGAAATTTGGGGTTTAGGCAGTGTACTACTGATTTTCTTAACATGGATGGTACAAATGTTAGTCCCTGCACAATTTCTGTGTGTTTTACAGCCTGCATGTGTAGGGCTGAGAATCAAGTGCATTTCTTCCTGTTGTGACACTGTTCCAGTGTGTGGATTGGTCCCTCAATAATCTAGTGTCTACTAAAGCTTTGTTCTAGTGTATGAATGAGCCCCATGGTCTGGTGTCTGTTAAACTTCTTTTCAGATTTGCCCCATTCTCTGGTATCTGTTTAGGTTCTTTTCCAGTGTATAGATTGGCCTCATTATCTGGTATCTGGCAAGGTTGGGTTCCAGTGTGTGGATGGACCCCATGGTCTGGTATCTGTTGAGGTTTGAAAAAAAAAAAAACACAATCGTAAATGAAAAATGCCAGTTTTTAAGTACCCATCTGACGCTTTTAATGAGTACCCACAACTCTAATTAGTTTTATACGGAAAATTTAAATAGTTTCCTAATGTGTAGGATACAAAAGTAAATCAGATGTTATGTGAATGGGAAAATATTTGGTCTTAAAGTTGTATTTTTGGCCAAAATGGGCCTAATTTGCCATGCTATAACTCAGTGCAGACATACAATCGGGAGCCCAATCTTTGGTATGTTTTATAAGAGATATTAGAGCACAATACATCCAAAAATTATAGTGGTGTCTTAGGGCAAAAACCGAATCACATTGATTAAGTATAAAAATGATGTCAAACATTTCCCCTAACTAGCATCAGCAGAGTGGGAAGATAGCATTTTATCTGGAGTAATGTAACACGCTATAGCACGCATGGAAGGATAATGCTGCTTTAACTAGCTATGAAATAACATGTCTCAGGCTGCACTGTCAGTTTTGTAATGTATGAGTATTTTGTGTACAGCACTGTATATCATTTGTAAATGGAGATTTGTTAGACACAATTTAAATTCCCATTATGACTGGTCAGCGATTTGTTTATTTTGGTTATCATTTAGCATTCTCTGGTGGTATGTCTGTGTAACAGTCTATTTTGCATGGTCTTATGCAATACCACTTGTTTGTGATGAAATAGACTACAGTGCCTGACAAAAGTCTTGTCGCATAAGGACATAGTAACTAAAAATAGCATATAACTTTATTTCTAACCAATCAATTGTTACAATAAATGGTCCATTTTAATGTCAAGGGCTTTCACATTAATAATTTGGTGCAAAATGAAACCGTCAAAAAGTGTTCTGATGTTCACAGCTTGGCTAAGCCCATAACATCTGTTTTTGCTAGGACAAAAGTCTTGTCGTCTCTTCAGATGATGCAACAAATCGCAGATTAGAGTTTAACCTATGACAAATACTGAGATTAACACATTCCCAGATGTGTATAGAAATAACCCCAGCACACCAGACTTTCATATGAGGTGCGACTAGACCTCTGACAACATACCAAAGATTCAACCACAGACCAAAGTGCTGATCATCAAGAGCCTGAAGACTGAGTCTACTGCTGAGGTGGCAGACATCTTTAATGTATCCAAATGTCAAGTGGAGGGATAAGAAAAAAGATTTGAAGAAACTGGTGACGTTCATGGCAAGCGCAGGTCAGACAGACCCCGGTATGACAACTGTTTGAAAGGACCGTTTGTTGCTTCAACTGTACAAGGCTAGCCCTTCTTCAACTACAGCGAAGCTACATGAGGAAATGTCACCAAAAATCCCGGTATCTACAAGAAGAGTTTGTCAAATTCTCTCTCAAAGTGGTTTTCTTAGCCGAATTAGTACACAGAAGCCTGCATTAAACAGAAAACAAAAAATCTGCATTGCATTTGCCAAGGCCCACAGCTTGCAGAAAGGATTGATACTGGAAAAGTGGATGAAAGTTTATTTTTCTGATGAATCATCCATTGAACTGCATCCCAGTCACCGTACAAGACCTGTTGGAACCCTCATGGACCCAAGATTCTCCCAGAAAACAATCATGTTTGGTGGAGGAAAAATCATGGTTTGTTGTTACATCCAGTATGGGGGTGTGAGAAAGATCTGCAGAGTGGATGGCAACATCAACAGCCTGAAATATCAAGAAGTTCTTGCTGCCCTACTTGTACTGCTGCTCTTTCTCATACTTCTGCCTCCATGTCACAGTTCCTGAAAGCGAAGAAGGTGAAGGTACTCCAGGATTGGCTAACCCAGTCACCTGACATGAACATTATTGAGCATTTCAGGGGTAAGATGAAGGAGGAGGCTTGGAAGATGAAACCATAGAATCTTGATGAATTCTGGGAGTCCTGCAAGACTGCTTTCTATGCCATTCCAGATGATTTCATCATCAAGTTATTTCAGTCATTGCCAAGACATATGGATGCAGTCCTCCAAGCTCATGGGAGTCATACACAATATTAATTCTTTTTTTCCAAGGCACCATGGCTTTATGTTCTGATATTATAGTGGCATATTTGTGTATTCAAAATAAAGTGTATGTATAATTTCCACATTTTTTTTCAATGCGACTTTTGTCCAAGCAAAATCTGACCTTTCTGTACTAATTAAATAATAAAACTCAATGAATGACACAAAACTCTATTTTGTTATATTTCGCATAATCTAGAGGGCTTTGCCTTTCATACAAGCCATTTTTGATTCCAATTGATCAACTGCAAGTCAGGTTATTATTTATTGTTCCTACAACTTGGATAAGTGACAAGACTTTTGTCAGGCACTGTAGTGCTTTCTAGAAGCTTCTGGCATCTTCTTGCCTGGAGGGGCCGGATCACCCAGGAATCCTGTAGATCTTTCCAGAATGTTGCTAGTCTATATAAATGCCGTGATTTTGGTCAGTAAGGGCAGAGTTTTTGTTTGGCATCAGAGTTACATAGTGGCATTAGAGTGTTATTATAAAATTACAGTGGATTATTTGTAGAAGTTTTTTTTACCTAATCAGTGAAGAATAAATTTGTTTAAGTTGTCATTGCTGGTTTTCTTTATTGTGATTTTCAAGTCATAACAGTTTGTTCTTTAGGTAAAAGAAGATGCTAATCAATGGTGAAAGAGGTTGTGTGTGTGAGATGGCATTGAAAGTGACAAATCAGAACTGTAAGAGCTTCTCCAGTAGGCATCATCGCTAGCTAGTTGTACCTAAGCGATTGCTTTTAGACCCACTAGCAAGCTAGCTAACGTCTCTGAAATCTGCAAGCACACTTGGGTGCACAACACTGCTGCGAAGCCTCGGATAAGTTCATGCATATTACAGCTAGCTCAGTTAATAGAGTTGGGGCAAAAATCAAATCATATCGCTTTAATGTGATGATCATTTACGAAGATTTTCCTTAGTTAACGTTAGCTAGCACACTAGATGCCGAGATGGCTACATCCAAAGGGTAACGTAGCCTAATGCGCAATGGCATACAATACATAGCAGCCTAGCCATCATGACATTATCAGTAAGCCTCCGTGCGTACAAGCGCTACCCAGAAGCTGATTGGTCGGTATGCAAATGAGGAACATGCTTTTCGTTCGCGCCCCGAATGAGTGACGTCCTAGCGGAAGACCCGCCTTGATGAGACGCTAACAGATTGCATTTTAATTTTCATTGTGTCCCAAAAAGAGCGTGGTGACATGTATTTGAAAATGCAATGGACTGGGAGGCGCTGTTTCCCTTACTGTATTTGAATATTGTCCCATGTATTGCAGGATAAGTCTTTGAAAATGAAATGTCAAATGTTGTCATCATTATTATATCATAATTATTTCCAAGTGATTAGAAAACAGCATTTTCATTATCATGTTGACCCCAAAAGAGCGTGATGACATGTATATGTTAATGCTATAGACTGGGAGAGCTGTTTATCTTATTGCATTTGAATATTGTCCTCAGTAGAGCAAGTTAAGTCTTTGCAAATTAAATGTTGAGTGCCAGTTTCAATATCATTTTCAAATAGACAGAAAATAGCATTTACATTTTCATGTTGACCCTAAAAGAGCGTGTTGACATGTTAATGCAAATGCAATAGGCTGGGGGTGCTGTTTTGCTTATTGCATTTGAATATTGTCCACTGTATTGCTGAGCATGACTTTGAAAATGATATGTCAAACAGCTTTTCATTTTCATTTGAATAAAGTCATTGATTTCCCATATGTGTATGTGAAAATGAAAGTGATAATTGGATTAATGCATTTTCAATTTAATATTGTCTCAAATAACTCATTCATAAGTTGTTACGACCGCGGTCGTAAGGTATTTTGTTATTGTATATTGTACCTTGTAGATGCCCCAAACTGGCTGTGCCTGCAGTGTGTGTCCTGAGTTGTCTTCTACCTAATTAGGTGTGCCATTACCTGCCGCTGATTCGCTGCTCAAGTTCTCGTGCGGGGTGGTGATAGGTTGCGGTGGAGCTGGCCGTCTATTTAAAGCAACCAAAGTGACGTCATCGCAGCAGCAGGGGGAACCCCGTCACTCTCAGATCGCAACCGGCCACGTCAGTTCACTTGCGAAAACTGTTGTGCGTCAATTTGTATAATGGTAAAAGTAAGGGTGAATCTTTGGAGTTTCTTTGTATAGTTTGTGCCTCTAACCGGGAGAATTATTAATCGTGTTTAATCCTCAGCTAGGCTACTGTCTCTCCCGTATACCTTTTTGTCTTGTCAGATTAAAGTGTCTCACCCTGAGGTAAACAACCCCTCTTGTTTCTGTGAACTTGTCAATCCTGTCTTTGTTAAATAAATTACCTTGCTGACGGAATTTCTAAACTTAGTCTTCGTGGCTGCTTGGGATCTGAGTGTTGCGGTGTGTATTTCATGTTGTGTCCTGGCCACCCCTAGACGGGGCATAACATGAATTGGGGGCTCGTCGAATTTTTTTTTTTTCTTTGTGCTTCGGTAAGTTTTTAAAAACATTTTCTTGGTTGGCAGTTTTTTCTTGGTGTGTGGGGTGAGGTTTGTGTAGGGGGATAATCGAAATGGAGTTTTCTATTGATAATTTCGTGACCAGCCCTTCTTGGGAGAAAATTAACAAGTGTAAAAAGGCTGATTTGATGATCCTGGCTAATTTTTATAATGTTCAAGTGTCTTACAGTGCCCGCAAAGCGGAAATTAAACAGACTCTCAGTGATAAGCTGGTGGAGAGAGGCGTTCTCTTTGCACTACCCGAGACGGTGGAAAAGGCCATGTCACCTGTGGAGGAGGCGAAAGCCGCGGAAGCTGCTGGCGCACTCCCCGTTGCAGAGGAGCCTGATCTAGCCGTTTATACTGCGGGTATGTCCACAGCGGATCTCCGCTTAGCTCTGCGCATAAAGGAAGTTGAGAATGAAAATAAAAAGATTGACACGGAGAATAAGAGGCTTGAAGTGGAAGCCATGCACCTCCGCATCAGAGCGTTAGAGCACCTGCTACCTAAGTCTGTTGTTAATCAGAGCACTGTGGGATCACATACTGGTTTTGACATAAGCAAACACATTGCTTTAGTGCCTCCATTTCGTGAGTCTGAAGTAGACTCTTATTTCAGCGCTTTCGAGCGCATAGCAGCTGCTTTAAGCTGGCCCAGGGAGTTTTGGTCACTGTTGTTGCAATGTAAACTCGTGGGAAAAGCACAAGAGGTGTGCCCTATACCATTGAACAAAGTCTCGACTATGAAACCTTGAAAAAAACCGTGCTTCAGGCTTACGAGCTTGTGCCTGAAGCCTACAGGCAAAAATTTAGAAACAGCGATAAAACTGCCAACCAAACTTACGTTGAGTTTGCTAGAAAAAAAAGCGTTCTTTTCGACAAGTGGTGCCAGGCATGTAACGTTAAATCCCTAGAGGATTTAAGGGAGTTAATCTTGCTCGAGGAGTTTAAGAAATGTCTGCCGGAACGAATTGTTGTCTATTTAAATGAACAAAAGGTGTCTTCGTTGACTAATGCCGCCATTCTCGCTGATGAATTTATTTTGACCCACAAAAGTGTTTTTTCTGTTGCAAATTCTCGCGGTCAAAATTCTACACCTGAGCACAAAAACAAGTCTCCAAAATCTGTGTGTAAAAGCGCACCCTCAGCTGCTGCGGAGAGCCGCGAGTGTTTCTATTGTCACGAGTCTGGTCATTTGATTGCGGTTTGCCCGCAGCTAAAGAAAAAGCAGACGAAAGCTTCTAAATCCCTCCCTGGTGTAGGCTTTATCACCCGCACCGCTCCGCCTCTGCCAAAAACTGATTCTGACTCCCCCCTTGAGATAAAGCCCGGAGTTGATCCTCGTTTTCAGCCGTTTATTTCTCAGGGTTTTGTCTCGCTTACAGGTGATGGGAAAGGTAAAGTCCCTGTCACAATTTTGCGTGATACTGCGGCGTATCAATCTTTTTTGTTAGAAGGTGTCCTGCCACTTTCAAACGAGACCTTGTGTGATTCGGATATTTTGGTGTGGGGAATTAAAATGAGTGTCGTTAAAGCCCCGCTGCACATGGTTCATTTGCATTCTCCTCTTGTGTCAGGACGAGTTAAAGTAGCCGTGCGCCCACGGTTGCCGATCAGTGGCGTCTCGTTTATTTTGGGAAATGATTTAGTGGAGGGAACGTGTTTCCTCCACCCGAGGTTGTTGATAACCCTGTTTTTGATGCGTGTGCCTCCGACCCCCCTGCTGCCTCTGTGTCAGATGTGTACCCTGCATGCGCAGTGGGTTGTTAAGAGGCTTCGCAAACTGGGTGATATTGTAAACCTTTCTGAGTCTTTCATGACGAACTTAGACAACGAGGAAAACTGTAATAAGTCTGAAAAACAGAAACCAGAAAAATGTGACATTGTTAATGATTTGTTTCCTTCTGATTCTGAGCTAAGCTTAAATGTAACAAAAGAAATGTTAATTGATGCTCAGAAAAAAGGATCCTAGTCTTGCTCTGTGTCTCTCCTCTGCTGTAGCTGCAACTGATAACCAGTCATCTGTTTTGTATTTTTTAGAAGATGGTGTGCTCATGAGGAGGTGGAGTCCTGATTCAAGTGAGCTGCATTCTGTAAGTCGGGTTGTGGTCCCTAAAGAATACCGGGCTCAGATTCTCAGCCTTGCGCATGATTCCGTTTTCGCCGGTCATTTGGGCATTAAGAAAACCTATCAGCGAGTGTTGCGTAATTTCTTTTGGCCTGGCTTAAAATCAGATGTGGCTAAATATTGCCGCTCCTGCCATACCTGCCAGGTGGTGGGTAAACCAAACCAACCCATTCCACCGGCACCGCTGCACCCAATTCCTGTGCTTGGAGAGCCCTTTGAACATGTGATTTTTGGACTGTGTGGGCCCGCTGCCAAAAACTAAATCTGGTCACCAGTATATCCTTACTATCATGTGTGCTGCAACCCGCTACCCTGAGGCAGTTCCTTTGCTCACAGTAAAGGTAAAACCTGTGGTTAAAGCTCTGACCAAATTCTTTTCCACCTTTGGGCTACCTAAAACAGTGCAAACTGATCAAGGCACTAATTTTACATCAAACATATTTGCACAAGTAATGGCAGAACTAAAAATAAAACATAAAAAGTCCAGTTCTTTCCACCCTGAGTCGCAAGGTGCCTTGGAACGTTTTCATCAGACACTTAAATCCATGTTGCGCAAATTTTGCCTCGAGTCCAATAAAGAGTGGGATGAAGGCCTTCCCCTTCTACTCTTCGCTGTGAGAGAAGCCCCGCAGGAGTCCCTAGGTTTTAGTCCGTGTGATCTTGTGTTTGGCCATACAGTTCGTGGACCCCTGCGGCTTCTAAAAGAAAAGTGGCTGTCCGAGTCACCAAAGCTCGAACATAATGTGCTTGATTATGTCTGTTCCTTCCGAGAGCGCCTCCATCGGGCATGTGATTTTGCGCGTGAGAATCTGGCTCAGGCCCAAAACAAAATGAAGCACCAATTTGATAAAAAATCAAAGCCTCGAAATTTTCAGCCAGGAGACAAGGTACTTGTATTGCTCCCTCTACCTGGATCTAGTCTCCAGTCCCGATTCTCCGGTCCGTATGTTGTGGAGAGAAAAATCAGTGACACTGATTATGTAATTCTTACTCCTGATCGCAGAAAAAAATCTCGTGTGTGTCACATTAATATGATAAAGTGTTATTTTTCGCGTGACAGTGTTCCTGAGCCCTCTCTTGCTGCACCTGTCTCTGTGTCCTCCGTGTCTTCAGAGTACAACCCCTCTGAAGACGGGTTGACTGAAAAGAGTGGTTCAGTGCCACCCACTCGTTTAAAAAACTCGGAGATATTAAATGACTTGGAGTCTTTCTTATCTCATCTGCCCGATTCTGCACGTGCTGAATTGATTGTATTGATTGAAAATAATTTGTTGCTGTTCTCTGACCATCCACGTCAAACATCTGTATTATTTCATGACATTGACGTGGAGGGCCATAAGCCTATCAAGCAGCATGCTTACCGCGTTAACCCCACAAAAAGAGCTTTAATGCAGCAAGAGGTAAGCTATTTAGTAGAGCACAAGTTGGCTGTCCCCAGTATGAGTGCATGGAGCTCCCCGTGCGTCCTTGTTCCTAAGCCCGACAGCACCCCTCGTTTCTGTAACGACTACAGAAAAGTCAATGCAGTCACAAAACCTGACTCGTTCCCTCTTCCTCGGATGGAGGATTGCATTGATAAAGTAGGCTCCGCTAAGTTTGTGACCAAGCTGGACCTGTTAAAGGGTTACTGGCAAGTCCCTTTAACTCCGCGTGCGTCGGAAATATCCGCGTTTGTGACACCAGACACCTTCCTCCAGTACACAGTTATGCCTTTTGGCCTGTGCAACGCTCCCGCGACATTCCAGCGCCTTATGCAACGTGTGCTGGCTGGAGTTTCAAACTGCGAGGCGTATCTTGACGACGTGGTAGCCTATTCTTCCAGCTGGTCTGACCATCTTGCCACGCTGACACAAATTTTCAGCCATCTCACTAAAGCCTCTCTCACTGTTAACCTCACTAAATATGAATTTGGAAAAGGCACTGTGACCTATTTGGGTAAGCAGGTAGGGCAGGGGCAGGTGCGTCCTGTGGCAGCGAAAGTCCAGGCGATTATTGATTTTCCCGTGCCACAAACAAAAAAGTGTTTGCGGGTTTTCTTGGTATGTGTGGTTATTACCGAGGATTTTGCCGCAATTTCTCTGAGGTAGTGGCTCCTCTCACGAGTCTCGTTAGCCCGAGCAAAGGTTTTGTGTGGTCTGCCGCATGCCAAGCTGCTTTTGAGGCAGCCAAAGCACTGTTGTGTAGTGCGCCCGTCCTCACTGCCCCAAATTTCTCTCGTTCTTTTAAATTGGAGGTTGATGCGAGCGCGCTTGGTGCAGGTGGCGTTCTTCTGCAGGAAGATGCGCAGGGCATTGATCATCCCATCTGTTATTTCTCGAAAAAATTTAAAAAACATCAGCTGCATTATAGCACTATCGAGAAAGAAGCCTTATCCCTGCTGCTCTCCTTGCAAAATTTTGAGGTTTACCTCGGGTCCACCTCTCAACCAATTAAAGTGTTCACTGACCACAACCCGTTGACTTTTTTGCAACAGATGCGCAACTCGAATCAGCGTCTCATGCGCTGGTCTCTTCTCCTGCAGGATTTCAACTTGGAGATCCTTCACAAGAAGGGATCAGAAAATGTCATTGCTGACAGTTTGTCAAGGTCTTTCTCTTGAATTGAACATCATAGGGGGATGTTTAATTCTTGGGAAAGGGGGTGTTACGACCGCGGTCGTAAGGTATTTTGTTATTGTATATTGTACCTTGTAGATGCCCCAAACTGGCTGTGCCTGCAGTGTGTGTCCTGAGTTGTCTTCTACCTAATTAGGTGTGCCATTACCTGCCGCTGATTCGCTGCTCAAGTTCTCAATAGGTTGCGGTGGAGCTGGCCGTTATTTAAAGCAACCGAAATGAGTCACCGCAGCAGCAGGGGGGATAGTCACTCTCAGATTTTGGCCACGTCAGTTCACTTGCGAAAAACTGTTGTGCGTCAGTTTGTATAATGGTAAAAGTAAGGGTGAATCTTTGGAGTTTCTTTTGTATAGTTTGTGCCTCTAACCGGGAGAATTATTAATCGTGTTTAATCCTCAGCTAGGCTACTGTCTCTCCCGTATACCTTTTTGTCTTGTCAGATTAAAGTGTCTCACCCTGAGGTAAACAACCCCTCTTGTTTCTGTGAACTTGTCAATCCTGTCTTTGTTAAATAAATTACCTTGCTGACGGAATTTCTAAACTTAGTCTTCGTGGCTGCTTGGGATCTGAGTGTTGCGGTGTGTATTTCATGTTGTGTCCTGGCCACCCCTAGACGGGGCATAACAAGTGGAAAATTATAATACAATAGTGGGATTACATTTTCATTTGAATACTGTCCACTATGGACTTCCATAGTTGATTATTCACTTTTTGCAGAAAGGCTGGCCTCTGTAGGCCTTGATCAGGATGCTTGGCAATGGTTCACAAGTTATCTTTCACAGAGAACACAACGTATTGTGTCATATTCAATTCAATCAACTCTCCTGGACGTCAGTAAAGGTGTACCACAGGCTTTGATTTTAGGACCTTTACTTTTTACTTTGTATTTTCTTGTGGTCTCATTTGAAAATGGCTGTAAGTTGCTCTTCTATGCTGATTATACAATGCTTTATACTTCTGCTTTGTTATTGGTCGTTATCTGCCTTGCAGACAGCCTTTGATTCATGTCATTATTCACCTCTTGAGTTTAAACTTGCTTAAAATGTAGCAAAAACGAAATATACTGTTGCTCATAAATTTGGAATAAAGTATGTTTTACCTCTTTTCATGAAATGATTTGGACAATGTAATTTATTCTTGATAGATAAAATGTTTGAAAACAAAATTATTCCATTTTTATGGGTAACAATGTATATGCATTTCTCTAGATCCCGTTCATTGAGGAAAAGTACTTCAAAAATGTGCACTTTGGATGACTGTGAAGTGAAGCAAATGCCATCATAAAAGTACCTTGGAATATTTATTGACTAAAAACTGTCTTTTAAAACATGTTGATGAGCTGAGAAATAAATTATAGGGAAAATTGGGTTCTTTTACAGACATAAATAAATCATGTGTCTCGTGAAAATAGGAAGCTTTTAATTCAGTCTACTTTCCTGTCAGTACTTGATTATGGCAGTATTATCTACATGCACCCTGCCCCTACCACCTAGAAACAGCTTGACACTGTCTACCATGAAGCACTTCGCTTTATTACGGGAGATCATTTTTAAACGCATCACTGTACTTGAATCAGGCAGTGACCTGGCTGTCTCCAGCCAGTGGGTGAAAGCAGCGCTGGTTGACATTCATTTATAAAGCAATCTCACATAAGTGACCTAATTATCTGAAATCTTTCAGCACATGGCGTTTTTTTAGCAGGCAAGGTCACAGGATTGGGTGGATCTTTAGGTCCCTCAAGTCAAAAGTGAGCTTGGAAAAGTAGCTTTTATTGTGCTCTTAGGACATGGAATTGTTTCAAGAGACTTTTAAATTGGATGCCGTGATCTCATTTGAGAAAAAAAAAAAAAAAAAAAAACTAAGGACTGGGAAGTTGTGGTGTGCGTATGTTTTAAATTATGTTGCCATAACATTATCAGTGGATTGTTTTAAATGTGTGGCTGTATGCTGATTTTTTGGTTTATAATACTGTATTTTGTTCATGTTTTTATGATAATGTAATTGTAGCAAATGGGACTGAGGTCTCAAATGGTTTCCCTGTTAAAATAAAAGTAAAATAAAAATACAAATGCATTTTTTTTTAATAACAGTCTTAGAGTGCCCACATCATAGTAATGATAGTAATGACTTAACCAAGCTCTGCAAAAAATCAGAATTTGACAAGCCAGTGGAAATTGTAGTTTAAGTGGCATTGAGATTTGGTTCTTCAGAAGAGATATGGGGTTAGAAAAATAGTTTAACATCGGAGTGCTGAGCTGCGCTTACCCGCTCTGATGATTATGTGATGTTTGATTAAGGAAGTTGATTACCATCACAGCTGTCTCGGGTTGAAAAAATGCCCCGGCAGACCATGCGTTGGGGAACATTAAGCAAAGAATGAAATGCAGTCATTGCCGTTGTGCTGTAATGGACTTGAGAGGCTGTGACCTTGCAGTGACAGTTCTGTCATTCTGATTTTCTCAAGGTGAGTAGAGGGGGAAGCTGGCAGACATATCCACTAAATTGCAGCGCAGGTGTTGCCCTGCTGTGCACTTGCAGTGGGAATTCTTCCCTCAGTTTATGTTGTGTCTCATCTCGAAAGATCTCTGCCTTTTTTCAGACCAATTAGATATTATATTCTTTGACTTCAGTTATCACACACCTTAAGTAGGATTTTACGGGAAGACAGACAAACACTAGACGGCAAACTAAAGACCTCATACCCCTACCAGCAGATTTTGATCCACTAATAATCAGCTACAGTATCCGGATCTCTATTTGAATTTGTCAGAAAACTTAATCACCTGTTCCCATTAATACAGACTAACTTCCCTTAATTTTGTGGCAACCCGTTGGATAGTTTTTGTGTAATGATGCTGACAAACACACACATAATCTCTCTCTCTCTCTCTCTCTCTCACACACACACACACACACACACACACACAAATACACGAGTAATCACAGTACCCCCTGGCGGAGGTAATAACAATCATCTGGTAATTGTTAGCAAACATTTATCCATTTATTACGGGTCGGTTCTTGTTGTGATTGAGTGAGTGTGAATGAGTGTGAATGAGTGTGTGAGTAAGTCAGAGAGACACTGAGCAGAGAGAAACAGAGGGAGAGAGAGAAAGCAATAGTGAAATACAGAGAGAGAAGAGAGAGAGAAATGTTTACAGCTGAAGTACCTTCTGAGAAATAAAAATGCATTTTATTTATTGCTTTTAAAAAAGGTGTTCTATGCCTCCCTCTCAAAGGCTCTCAAATGTGGGTCATTTAGAATGTCTGAGTTCAATAAAATTCTTACCCTATAGTAATAACTGCTTCCTACAAGTAGTGCAGTGGGGTGAAGCATCAGTGCATTGGACATAGTATTTACACACACACACACACACACACACACACACACAGATGCACATGCACAGTTACATACACCCACACGGACACACACACACACACCCAACACACACACACACACACACACACACACACTAACATACACCCACACATGCACAAACACACATACACAACTCAAAAATGCATGCATACTCACAGACATAGTTGCATAGTTCTGGCACTTTCTGTGTGTAACTCACGTGTTCTGCTCGTGTGTGTGTGTTTGTGTGTGTGTGTGTGTGTGTATTTCTGTCTCCTCTGGATTTCTATCAAAAGCCTGCATGTTAAGCTGACTGAAGACACAAAATTTCCCAGATATGTGTGTGTGTCTGTTTGTGTGTGTGCTCTGTGATGGATTGGTGAACTGTCTTCTCACTTATTAGATGTTGGGATAGGCTCTAGACCCTTTGTAACCCTCATCTGGAGAACTACGGGTTAGGTAACGGATGGATGAAACGGGTGGATAGATGCTAAAAATGCCTTGAAAAGGCTGTCGGGAGGTGTGGCACCTTTCAGATTGGGATAGGAGCATTTTGTCACTTTGGTCCCTGTGCAGAGAAGTGACTGCATTTTGACAGCATCCCGTCTACCCCGCTGTTATGTCACTATGCTCACCACATCATGTACGAGCTTTGAGGAAACAGCACAAGACTTCTGCTCGGGGTGCCAATTCAATTGAGCCTTTTCAATGCACCTTCTACCTGTGTAGCAAAAGAAGAAAAAAAAAACCATGCTTAAAGGCAGGGATATCTCTTGTCCCTGTGGTGTAAAGATTGAGAGAGATGAAGAGTGCTAATTTTTGATTGAAAAACAGTAGTGTTGCACAAGAACTGCAGTCTCCTCCCATTCTTACCCCGTATGAATGTTTACTGTTCACAAAAATCAAAATCAGGTCGAAAAAGAAGAGATATCATTTGCCATTCTACCCTTACATAATAACGTCAAAGCAGAACTTCACATAGCCATCAGAGAACTGCCGACAAATTCCAGCATCGCTTCTGAAAAAGGCAAGATGATTGGAACAAGTGTATCTGAGCTGGCGGAGATTGCTGTGAAGGGAATGCGTCTGTTGCTCTTCCTCAAAATAAAAGTGAAGTCTTTGGACTTTTTGATTAGGCCTTGTTGGCCTTGTACTTAGCCTGTGATCCTGATGCAGTGGAATCGTCGAGACGGCTGCTGTACTGGCTATTTGCCAGCTGTGTCTCATCATAGACAAATAAGGGAGCAGTGAATTTTCTGCTGTTTCTTCCACCTTGTTTTTAAAAGCTGTCAAGTACTTTTTTTTTGCCAGTGCTCAAACAAAAAATCTCCCAACGCTCTCAAATTAATATAGAAAAAGAACAAAGACTGAAATAAAATTGCATCTTTTAGAATCAACCTGGGTTTTCAGACCGTGATTTTATCAGCACTTCAGCTGTTCACTTCTGCTCTGACACTTTCATTACTCACAGCTCATTTGTTAATGAAACAAAATCGCAGCCCATTCCTTTCCACTCAATGCCATCAATACTAACCTGTCAGCATTTGCCACAGCTGAAAAACTGAATTGTCAACTGAATTATTGCTTCATATTTTTGCTGTGATTGGTGTCATGTTTTCCTGAAGTCGCTGCAGTGCGAGTGCAAGTTTCAAATATTAAGAATCTTATCGGTGTGATATCAAGGAGGCTGGGGTTTATGTACCAAAGGACTCAGTAATCTCCCTCCCCATCATTTAGCAGACATTGTTATCTATGAAATATTTACACTTATGCACATACAGAAAGGTTAGGTCAGTGGAAAACTGGAGCCAAGTCATTTGACTCAGAGTTGACAAAAGCAGGTAATGCATGACTTCCAGTAGCATATGGTTTGGGAGATTTAGAATGAAACGTTGTTTAAATGGTTATAAACATTTTTTTCTCCTATCCATTTAAAGCAACACTAAGGAACTTTCATTTTTGGTTGAGTTTGGCGGTGCCTGTGGACCAATGCGGTAGTGTTTTGCCTGAAGGAAGACCCCATTTCCCATGAGCACCAGCGCATAGCGTCGTAAACATCCTGATCTTCCGGTCGCGTGCAGTTGTTTTGGAAAATAACAGAAGACAGGTCCAAACTACGTTTCCGTTTCCAGCGGTTGTTTGAGGGATGGATAGCGATGAGGTAATGTATCTAACTGTGGCTAAACAATATCTTATAACCAATATTGATCCTTGTCTGGGTTTTGATTCTGTTACTCTCTCTCTTTTGTTTTTTAGTCTCCTCAGACAAAACTTTTAATTTCTTTGGTTTCCTTGCTGCTTCTGCCATGATAGTGGTAACCCCTCATAGGCGTTCGCATTGACTTCCGTCTTTTTAACTAATGAGGAAAAGGGGAAGTGACGTATGCCGTAAAGCAGTCAGCACATTTGTAGTTTTTTGTGTGGAGGGGTTCCTACCATCCACCTCAAAACTGCATAGTGCCAGTGAAAGTGATACAGATGCCCTCAGGCCATGACAGAGGTGTCATTCAACCTGTTGCAAGTCGATGTACCGTCGCAAAACTTCTGAAAATATTATATGAAGGTTGAAAAGTTACTTAGTGTTGCTTTAAAATTCAACTGCTTATATAGGCTTGGAATATGTTTATCTTGGGTAATTGTTGATGTTATAATTGACTAAATTAGACACCTGCTGTGTTCGCTCATGATGGGCTAACAGCACACAATATATACAGTTGTTCTGTATACTGTCCCCTGAGCTACTGGAAACCAAGAGTGGTCATGGAAAGCCACTGATGTCTGGGTTTTGAATAATACCCAGTCTTATGATAATCAATCTATAATGATAATACATTTAGAATCCCTCTAGTAAAGCTGGTTTATTGGGTTTTTGATTGGCATAACCCATCGTGTCTAATACATTCTCATCCCGACTTATATATATAGTGTCGTACAGTGATGCTACCTGACCAAGCATCAACGTACAATGAAAAAGGAGGCTTTTGACATCCTTACTTGATGTTTAGGGTTCGGGTTAAGGGTTAGAGGTTGGGGATGGGGTTCATTTTAAACTGGCATTGAATTAAGATACCAAAAGCCGCCTTTTTCATTATATATTGACGCTTGGTCAGGTCGCGTCATTATTTGACGAGTCAGGATGAGACTGGGCTCTCCTGTCCCAGACCATGGTTTGTCACCCCGGTTTCTCTATGCTGTCTCAAAGTGGTCTTGCTCTGATATTGGGTGAGTGTTGTGATCATACATAACCCCAAATATATACAAACTTGGGAAAAATAAAATCCTTTTTTGTGATCGTCACCGTGTATGAGGTTAAATTGAATGGAGTGGCTGTTCTCCCTAACTGCACAGTAAATAGGGAATGTCCCGATGTTACTCTCTTAACCACTTTCAGTAATGTGTGCAATATTTTGTGAGCAACCACTTTTGACAAAACTTCTGTATTCCGCCATATTTCCCTGCCCTGATCAGTGACAGCACTGGAAAATGGTGGCGTTTCAGAAAGATGAATTTCAGAATTGCAAGTGACTCTTTAACAATATACTGAAAACAACAATGTCCTAAGTGTGATAGGAAATTGCAGATCTGTTGAAAATGCTGACAAAAGGAGTAGTTTGACATCTTTCATGAACATATCAGGAACGGCTGGGATAAAGCAGTTCTTGTGCACCCTATTCTCCAAACAGTTGGGCCAATGGCATCTTCCTAAATTGAATTTTCCTTTTAAATTGCTTAATTTGGTGGACAGAAAGATTCAGGGGATCCTTCATTATCCAGCCTTGTGCATTTGCAATAAAATAGTGCAGTTGAAACCCTGGGAAACCAGCGGTGCTGAACAGTGCAATAACACTCCATTTATTTTGTCCGGTTTTGGTCTTTCCAGCTCTCTTTTCTCTTTGAGCTGTCAAGGGCTTTTTTTCAATCCAATTATCCTATGCCCTCAACAGACTACAAGAGTGACTCTCTTGGCAAATTGAGTATTTATGCTGGCAAAATTAAAAACTGATATAAGCACCTGTCGTTTGATCGTGGCTTACACTAGATATTACGGTGCCGCTACAGAGAGGTCGGGCAAGGTAGGCGGCCATTTTAAAGTCCCAGTTCACTCACAACAGATGGGTGACAACTGCAGCGTAGACTCTGCGGAACCTGCTGGTCAAAAGCAGTATGCAATTGCTATTCATTACATCAGTGTGCTTCTCACTCCTCGTGCCCCCCAGAAATATTTTTGGCAGAAGAGCGGGGTTGACTTGGGGATTTCTGATTTTAATCCTTAAATGGTAGGTAGGCTTGATGTTTCCCTGAGTTTTAAGTGCTCAAACTCCACTTCTTTCCATGGACTAGCAGTGACTGTTAGATCAACATTAGAATGTTCAGTTAGGGACATACTAGTCACATACAGACGGGTGACAAAGTCAAGGAAAAAACCTTAGTTAATGTGCAGACAAACATAACAAATACAGATGGTTCTGTTCATTTTTCTGGCATGGATTGGGTCCACTCATCCCCTTAAAGATAGAAGGGTCACTGAAAATCAATGCAGAGCTATATAATTGTGCATACCATTATATCCCATGATCAAGCAGTCTGACCATGATGGGTGTGGTCTCTTCCAGGATGGCAATGGCCCAAGCCCTACAGGGCACAAGGGGTCCCTGAATGGTCGTACAATTATGAAAATGATCCTAAGCACATGCCGTAGCCTTCAGTCATTAGACCTCAAAGCAATTTAACTCATATGGGAGATTTTGGAACAATGTGTTAAACTATACTCTCTGTCACCATTATCAAAACACCAAATGCGGGTATATCTCTTGGAAGAAAGGTACTCCATCCCTCCAGTAAAGTTTTAGACTGGATGGGCAAGTTGAAGCTGATCCGGAAGCTTCTGTAGAGAGACCTAACCTCTCTATATTGATTTTTCCATTAATTTGGCACTTGTTTGTACTTATCATTGACCTCATATCTTGGATTGCAGGGTTACATAATATTGGTCAGCTGGATTAATTGCATATTGCTGTCCAACATGTACCCACTTGCCATGGTGATACTTATAGTTTGTACATGCACATATAAAGAGCTTGTAGGATTTTCATGGGATTTAGATGGTGTGTATGTATTTAGATGCATAATTTCACAGTCTTCTGAGGACAGACTGGAGAAAGGTATACAGGTGTATCTTCCTCCCAGCTGGGGTGAAAAAATTGACAAAGCTCTCTCTTTATGGGTCAATACAGAGAGCTGGTTACATGTTGGTGAGGCATCGTATCCAGTACTATTTATTTTAGTATTTATTGAACATTTTTATAGTTATCTTTTGTGCTTGGGTATGTTTATTGTGTCTTCACTTGCTTACACAGACCATTGTTGATTAGAATCTGTGAAACTGTACTTTCTCTGAATGGGTAAGTATTGATTTAGATGGAGCTGGAGATTTGAACATAAAATATTAATTGAGAGGTGGGAGTAGGGGGAGACTGTGGTTTTCACATTGATGAGACACTCATCTTCAGGAGAAATTTTTTTGGTCTTGTAAATATTTCATTTATGTAGCTGGATATTCCCTGGAGCTATTCCATTTATTTACTGTGCTTAACCCCTCTGCACAGACGTATACGCTAGCAGACATGAAGCTGCTCTACTTATGCACGCAGTTACACTATTCTATCAATAGGTGGCACACCCGAACCGGTTATTGAATATTCATGAGAGCCATGCCTGTTATCGGTTTAGAATATGGACGAGTTAAGTCCCATCCCTGTTTCCCTGGAATCGTATGAATTAAACTCCTCAGCCAAGCCTTATGTGCAAACTGCCTAATATACTTGCCCATAGTATCCAATCAGCAGTTAATAAAAATGATCTCTTGTGACAGAAAAAAAAATGTTGTCCTTGGTTGCAACCAGTTCAGATATAATAGGCCAAAAGTATCTCAATTAAATAGTGAAAAAAATCAGTTTTCTGAAGCAAAAATTCAACAAGGTATTGATAATAACTGATTATAGAATGATATAGTGTCATCAGATACTAAAAATATGCGATTCCCTACCATTGAATTACTCGTAGATCAATCTCACTGCAAATTCAGCAGTTCCTTACAACCTCCTGCAATGCCTCAATGATATCCAGTCTCTCTAATGCTGGCTCGGGCTTATCTTTTTAAAGCACAGTTGTAGTTCACACCCACCTGAACCATAACCTGGTAATTATCTATTGATTGACACGTTTTTATCCAACTCCCGATAGTATAAACTTTTCACAGTAATTGAAAGACTTTGATTAAGCCGTCAGGAAAGTATTTAAACCCTTGCATAACAGCAAGTTAGGTTGTATTCTCTCAACTGTACGCAGCTGAATGACTGGAATACAAAGAAAAAAATAGTTCCAATACCAACCTAGAAGTGCCCAAGTTGCATTTACGTGATAGCAATTTGATACCAACATGGATAATGGGAGTTATTCTGAATGGAATACTACTGGAGGATTCCTCGTACTGGAAAGCTCTGTTGCTCTGTTTACCTTTTCAGGACTTAAGGAGAGTTTTGTTTCATTTTGGGTGAGTACAGTGGAATAATATTGAAAGCTAATGGCTAGCCAGCTATCTGGCAAGCTGTTTTTTATTTTCAGTTTACCATAGCCATGATAATCACAGAGCTTGTTTGCCACATTGGTTAGTATAAGTAACCATTGGCCCTTGCTAACAATACTGTATATGGCAGCAGTTTGCTCAATGTGGTGATGTTTTGGAATTTATACCGCATTCAACAAAACCAAATTCTTAGGTTTTTGTTCGTTTAACAAGAGAACAGCTCCAGGACTTCTGTAAAACCCCTGCTTAGTTCATTGCACCGATTCTGTTCAAGCAAAAGTGACATATTGCCAGCTTTTTACAGATCGTGGCATGTCTGTTTTGTTAAAATGAGGTATATTTCAGAAATTACTGTGTTAGTGAGTCATACTTGCTCCTTATAGGGTGTGAAAAGTGTTTATACAAGCTTGCATTTCACTGGGATGATCAGAATTGCAAATAGCAAGTTTTCCGTTGCAGGAGGAAAATTGTGACCGCAAAATATGCAGTTCCTTTAATGAGTATGTGTACTGGCTGATGTGGCTTTGTAGAAAAATGGACAAAACTCTGAAGTTTCTCTTGATAAACTAATGCTAAATTCTGCTGAGAAAGCATGAATTGATATTGAACTTCATGCGTCAAAAGTTGATTTGTGTTAAACATACGATAAGTTTATGATTTCACAGTGCATAATTTTGAGGGCTCTGACTGCTTAGGGGAACCCCATCTTTTTTGGCACACAAATGGTAGATAATTGTAAAAATTACAGTCAAGTGAAGTGGTCAAGGAGTTTATGATCTCAGAAATGTGTTGTTTTAACTCCCAGCCATTTTTCAATTCTCAGTATTTTTTTCTAATTTCATGGCTGAATTTTCATGAAGATTTTTTGTTTACGGCCCTTTCTCTGCATAAAAATTTTGAAAAGAAACTGAAATACAATGGAATTATAAATGCTATAAGTCTCTTGTTTCATTTAAGCCATATCCCCCCTCTCTGTGAAGCTCAAATCTTGAATTATAAAGCATTGAATAGGATAACGCATAAATAGCCATATTTGGCCTCTGCGCAAAGGGGTTAAAGGTCAACCCCTATAATCTTGGATAAGACATATTAAAAATTGGAATCTAGTCCAGGATTTTAATTCTGCTTGGTAAAAAACCAAGCAATCTGTTGGTCTGATTGTTGTCACTCTTGACTCTTAGGGCCTGATCTACTAAGATCCAAGATAAAGAGCGCTAAATTGCGTGCTCGTGGTAACATTTTGCACGTCCATTTTGGGGTGATTTTAAGAGTAATTGCCTAAATGACTGCTGGTGCAAACAGCATTATTTAAATGAGGACCTTGCGTGCTGCAGCCATGGACAGTTTGGAGGAAAAGGGCGAACGTTAAATAAAATTTGACTCGATGGAGTTGTTGGGTGCTTGTGGAGGTGCTTGTTGAGGATGCAAATACACTGTTATAAATGGACTGAATTTTACAACTAAATTAATGCATTGTCTCCTTGTTATTTTAACTGTAAGTAGAGTCCTGCGCACATTTAACTGTGGTTTACAGTTAACATACACGGAACTTGTGTAGTATTTGAGGCATTACACAGAGAAACTGTTTTGGGAGATCCCAGCAGTGAGAGCAACTGCAAACTGGAATGAACCAGTTGCGAGGAAATGGAGAGTAATAAGAAGTTTTGTCATTGCAGGTAGGGCATGATGACTTCTTGTGATTGGCTCCAAAACAGCCCTTATTTCATCTAACAGCTCCAAAATGGCATTGCTGGATAGGCAATATGTCTGGATTATTCTCTCCTCTGACATCCCAAACATTGTCACATGGATGGAGAACACCCGTTCTCGGTGTACGCGCCGCCTGTGTCTTTTCCTCGCGGCAATAATGGCAGCCATGTCTGCGCAATTACATGGAGCCAATTAGTACCTACCCTTCAAAGGTATTAAATAGCAAACACAATCACCATCACTGAAATTGCTTTCAGGCTTGATAAGTCACTCTGCATGTGCTGAAATTTTGTATTTGCATTTTCTCCTCCCATGTTTTGCATGCTAGGATAGGCACTTGCATGCTAGGACTTATTACTTATTCATTTAGGCCAAAAGTTCTAACTGCATAGAATGTGCAAATTTGCACACTTCAAAGACGCAATCCTCAGTGCACTCTTAGTAGATGAGATTGCAGGTTAATTTGCGGGTCATATGGTATTTGCACGTGTTTCTATACACGCAAAGCTTTAGTAGATCAGGCCCTTAGTCCTTGTTCCTCAAGGACCATGATTTGACAACCATGCCCTACATTGAGGCATACTTGTGTCGGACTTGTTCTGTATTCAATACACACAAGTATTTTTCTGGTACAGAGTGTTTAACGACTTAAATGATCATCAATTATTCTGTTTAGTCTGCATAGATGTGTAACACGAGGTAGAATAATGGTAAGCAAACTTATTCGAGGACATACACACATGCACACACGTACACATCCAGACATACAGGGACTGCAGAGAATTCAGGCACCTCAGTGTCTAAGCTAAGCAAGACAAACCAGCACCATAAATAATATTCACACCATCCTTGCCCTGTTGTTGCACAGAGATGCTGTACCATGTCCTACATAGAAGGATCATCTCTGATTGGGTCTCGCCGGAGGCAGGCTACTGCAGATATTTTTAAAGCCTTCCCCTTGCTATTTTCTCTCTGATTTGGACTCCCCATTTTAGCTGGTCTTGACACACTCACCTTCACCTGCGATGTGAATTCAGGCTAGCACAGATGAGTACTGTGCTCCAACATACACAATGAAGAATGAAGCTTCTTATCGCAACACAGTTTACAAGTTGGGTTCATAAAATTAACGACTGAGCTTGAAGAGCATTGAAAAGCCTTTAGGGCATGACTAGAACTTATCGAACACAGATACTGCAGCTCCTACCAGATCAAAAAAAAAAAAAAAAAAAAATTTGTGTGAGATAACGTGATATTTTATCAGTGGCTTTAAGGGGAACTACTTTAAAACAGGGCTTTCGAGTGCATAAAATATGTCAGATGTGCTGTAAAAAAATTATATATATATATATATATATATATAGACCAAAAAATGAAACACAATTTTCTATTTCTTGATTTTATCGAGTGTAACTGTTATTAATCAACACTTCATTGGTATCAAATGAAAGAGGGAATCTCAGACAATAGATATAACAGAAAATCTGGTTGGAATATCGCCATGTTGGCTTTTATTTAACAAGGTGAAGTTCGATATCACAAAACACAAATGACACTATCAGTATCTCGTATGTCCCCCTTTAGCGTTGCGCACGGCGGTACACCTGCGTCTCATAGACATCACCAGACGTCTGATTGTTGCTTGTGGAATACTGTTCCACTCTTTGGTCAGTGCTTGTCTTAACTGACGTATTGTAGCTGGCAGTGGTTGAGGTATCCGGATCGCTCTATCCAGAATGTCCCACAAGTGTTCAATAGGTGAAAGATCTGGAGAAAACGGTGGCCAGGGGAGGATTTGCACATTTTTGGCCCGAAGGAACTCCATACAGATACGTGCGACGTGTGGACGCGTGCTGTCCTGTTGGAAAGTCAGTCGTGACCTCGGACAAACGTCAGGACGACTGGACGGAGAATTTCATCGCAGTAACGGACAGCGTTTAGGTTTCCTTCCACAAAATGAAGGTTTGTTCGGTGTGTAGCGGATGGTCGGTCTTGATACGACGGTCAGACGTAGGAGTCGTAACACGTGGCCTATCGGATCCAGGGCGATCGGCCATGTGTCCAATGGCATTGAACCTGGTTCTTAGGCCTCTAATTGTCGCTGAATGCACGCCATATTGACAAGCAACTCTATCTACCCAACTTCCGGCCTGTAGCATCCCAATCGCGCATTCTCGTTGAACTTCTGTTAGTCGTGGCATTATAACCCATCTGATTTTTACTCATTTTTGGTCAGACTTTTATAGGCTCCGGTGTCTACGAGGAGCTCAAAAAAAAAAAAAATGGGAGTGTTAGGACAATGGTAGTACACGAACCCAAGCACTGCCGATTGTTTGGTTCTGGACGAATGGCAGCTCCAGAATACGCGTTGTGACCGCGAAAATTTGTATGGTAGAATTACTCACCTCCAAAAATAAATTACTCAGAGCAAAAGCATCTTTCTCAATGGGTTTGTCGAAATTTGGCACTGGATTACTTAATTGCATTTCTTTTTTTGGTCAGTGTATATATATATATATATATATATATATATATATAAAGGCAACTTATTGTTTGTTTACCCCACATCTCATTTGTTCATCCCATTAGAGTCTTTACATGGTGAATATTGTTCCTTAACCTTGTGCTTTTTCTGCTTACTAATAGTAATGGTGACTGCGGTTTTCAAAGTCAAATTCTTTGCTTCAATTGAATCATGTCTTTACTCTGTAAACTTAATATCTCAACATACAATAAAATAAAGCCTACCTCCAAAGGGGGGGGGTGGTGGCGGGCTATTAAAAAAAAAATCATAATATGGGCGTCATTCTTTTTGTACTAGATTGAACTGTATCTGAGAAATGAATGCATGCCTGACCTTACAAAAGAATATGAGTAATTGGGAAGCTGATGTTCACATTCATTCTCCCTCCTTAGGGAATGGAGACCGCAGCCTTCGGATTTTTGAAATTCTGTACAGTGGGATGTGAATATCACACACAGCGTTTATTCAGCATTACATAACAACACCAGATTATTAAAATCCTGTTCAGTGGGAGGTGAAGATTACAAGCAGCGAGCATTACAGCATGACGGCACCAGATTATTAAAAACCTGTTCAGTGGGAGGTGAAGCTAACAAACAGCTTGTATTACAGCATTACAGCACCAGATCATTAAAATCCTGTTCAGCAGGGTGTGAAGATGATGCACAGCATGTATCTCAACATTACAGCACCAGATTATGAACATCCTGTTCAGTGGGAGGTGAAGATCTCACACAGAGTGTATTACAGCATTACAGCTTGAGATTATGAAAGTCCTGTTCAGTTGGATGTGAACATCACATACAGAGTGTATTACAGCATGAAAGCACCAGATCATTAAATTCCTGTTCAGTGGGAGGTGAAGATCACACACAGCGAGTATTACACCATCATAGTAGTGTCTTTCCTATCGAGAATGTATTGTGGATTATGACTCAAATTAAACATAAATGTTGGCTATGTACAATTGCATAGCTGCATAGATGAATTAGGGAAAATTCCACCCAGAAGACTTGACCATATGGTGTCTGCAGAGCATAATTGCTTAATGAGTGTGACTAAAGGACATGGTGATGTTACGTGGTGGTAAGCAGTTGACTGTGCCTTCTTTTTTGGACTCTTTCAGTCATCACTTTATTTTTAATTAGCGATTAAAGTTACATTATAGAACATCATATATTGTGGTGTTTTCAATATAGAACAGGGGAAATCGAGCTCAGTTGTTTTTTTATTTTATTTGTATTTGCCATGATGTGCCAACTTTTTTGGAATTTGGGTAGTATGTTCTCCCCATATTTGCAGGGGTTTTCTCCAAGTACTCCAGTTTCCTCTTACAGTCCACAGATACGTATGCCCGGCTAATTGGAGACTCTGAATTGCCTATATGTATGAGTGTGTTAGTGAATGGTGTGTGTGCACTGTGACAGAGAGGCGAAATGTTTTGGGTTTGTTCCTGCCTCTCACCCACTGGATGCTGAGATAGGCTTCCAGAACATTAAAAAATTTACAAAAAATAGTGGCAAATAAAACGAAAGCGTTACAAAATAGGCAGAAAAAAAACTGATTTGGAAGCAGCAGGTGTTGCATAGACTTCTTTGAATGATCAGTTCAAGCCTCAACCTCCCAGATCACCGCCTGTGTTAAATATAATAAATAAAATAGAAGTAATATAAATCCTCAGACTGCCAAACCCTTTAAAAAGGCTAGGTCTCACTAATCAACACACATGATGAGTTAACATTAACCAAAAAATTTAGTTAACAAAATTTAGTTCCAGCTGCAGTCTATCCACTTGAAATCAGTCATGCAGACTGAAAGCGCAGACTTGTTTAGAACTATTCAGAGCTACGCGGACCATGTGACCACGTTGCCACGAGAACAAAGCGTGTTGCAGCTCTCTTTTTCAGCGGCTCTGGCTCGAAGACAAGTGGATGACTTGAAGCCTGTCAAGATGGATTATTGCGTGATCATGTGATCTCGCAAATCCACCTGCCTCGCAAGGTTTGGGAGGTATGGCCGACGCACCAATTTGCTTCGGTCTGATATGTTGGTGTTCTCTTTTATAGGCGAAATCTGGTGGTTCCAAGTGTCGCATGCAGCTCCTTTAAACATCAAAGCATGCGGTCATCTGATTTAGAGCGTCATTGTCAAATTTTTTTTCTTGTAAAATGTTCGGTATAATCGGTAACACTGACGATGTTGCAATTTAATGAACCAGTCGGACAATTTCCTTACTGTGGCATCCCTAATGCACAGTATGAGCAATTAGAGACATTTCAGCGCTTCATACATTTCATACATTCATACATTTTGTTTCTTACTTTTTGAAAACTAATGAGTCGTGATTGTGTCAAACAGAGCATGAAGGTATGTTTTGAGATAAAATTAGATTTACAATATTGTATCATTTCCCATAGTTTCTTTGGAGCAGTAGGCAGCCACAGTAGAGGTCTGAGGCCACAGCTAAGGCCTGTCGAGAGACAAGAAATTTGATCACATTGCCTTTAACCTCCCTCATCCTGGACTTGCCATCAGAGGGATTATAGTTCTGCTCTCACCTCGCCTTAAAGCGTATTACTTCTCTAGGCCCGTTGCCTTTTACGTCTCCTTATAAGCAATTACGTAAGTGTTCATTCATTCAGTTGTGATGATCAATTGATAGAATCAGGCTGCTGTCCATTTCCCCTTAGCTTGCATTGTTGTTCATTCCAATAGTTATCAAGCATTTCCTTATACACATTCTGCCCTACAAAGGCTAAGTGCAGTATCTACGTAATAATTTAAACAGTAAAAAATGGCTTCAGAGTTTTTTTTGCGGTCCCAACAAATGAATAGTTAGCAGATCTATGATAGATTATGGTTAACTGACTTATCATGGTGTAATTTCTGTCCAAAAAAATCCTGACCTCCAGATACCTTCAGGCCCAAAACTGTGTCAGTCACATTTTACCCAAAATGTAGTTACTGCACTTAGGCTTTGTAGGGCAGCATTAACCTCTTCCACTCTGTATTTGCCATCAGAGGGACAACCACCTTGCTCTTACCTCACCTTAAAACACACTACTTCTCCAAACTCGTTCCCATTTACATTTCCTAATTAGCAAATAAGTGTTCATTTGTTCAGTTGTGAGGATGATACATTTTCCTATCCACATTAATGATGACATAAAACGTCAATGTCTTTCGAAGGTTTTGAATTTTCGCAGCTTGCAAAACGGCATGTTATTTTTTTCTGCGTCAGTGTCCGATCGGCTTGATACGCCTAGGAAAAAGATTTCAAAAATGTTGTTTTGCTGCCTGGTTGGGTGTTAAGTTTGCTTATACAAAACTCTGTCTAAAACTAGTGACGTTACCATAATGCACATTTACTTTCAACATGTTTCTGATTAAGAATCGGCCAATTAACTGAATTAAGTTACTGAGAAAATAGGCTGCCAGGAAGCTTCATTGCCATTAATGATAAAGAAATACAGCTTTCCATCCAAGATGAAAGCTATAATATGCATGAGATTGCATGGATGGCTATTAATAGAAATTTCTTGAAATTCCATCTTGAAGTAGAATCTTATGCTCTAAATGCAGCTGAAGATGGTATTAAGACAAGGCTTAGATTTCTTTTCTAATTAATTAATGAGATAATTACCTTTAATCTCATATTGTAGCCTTCTTACAACTTTCCCAAAAGCTGGACTATGAAAACCTCACTAATGATTTTGCTGCCATTAAAGTTCGACGCATGGCATGCATTTTAAATGATTTTAAATCCGTGGCATGCGTCAAACTTTCACGATGCACTAATAGCCAATTTACTAAATTATTCACTTACCAACCCTTCGACGTGAGAAGCACTGGCAATTTAATAAACAAATTATTATTGCATCGCGGCAACCAGTGTGCAACTGCGCCTTCCCGCAGATGCAGCTTATTGTTTTGAACACTGATAGCATTTTGATTAAGTGCATTTTTAAAATAAATTAGGTTTATTCCTGAAAAAAAAGTTCTAAAACAAAGATCAAATTCAGAGAATGTATTGGATTAATCAGTTATAATTTTTTTTTTCCATCCATACAATATCTAAGTACCGTGTTAATGTAGCCAATCGGTGATCTCTGTCATTTCTTAATTATTTCTGAATAATTACAGGCTTAAATATTGGTCTTGATTATTCAGTAAATAAATGGTCAGATTACTAATCTAGCAAGCGTAAACAGGAACAGCATGAAAGCAATTATCCATTTAAGGGTCTGAGCCTTGCGGCATGCCACTGAAAATCCCATAATACTGGCATTACTGCAAGGGGGACGTTGCATTTTAGGGTCTAAATAATTGCCCAAAGTGTGACTTCTTCCACTTTTATTTCTGAACTTGCAAAACCAGGGTGAGCCTTTAGCCTGCTGCCACAGTGGGCAAAGCCTTTTCTTTTACACATTAAGCAGTATGTCTCCATTCATGTTTTTTTTTTTTTTTTTTTACTTAAAAAGGTAGTAAAATGAGATGACTACAGATAAAGTCTGTGGTGCTCAGAAGATGCCATGGATGGGGATTGACAATCTGCTCCTCCCCCCACATTGTGTTGATTATATTTGGCTTGAGAGTTAGCTACCTGACAGACAGTTCCACATGACTCTCCAAAGATAAACTGAATAAGCAAATACAGTTCTGCTTTCACAGGCACTGATTAGGCCTAATCCTCGACCGACATGTTTTGAAAGCCGAATCTAATGGAGCATGGTGTTAGTTAGTGGTGTTGTGGTCCCTGGAGAGGTGGGTATTCTCTATTAGGTAGATGGTTAGATCATTAAGGAGACAGTATGTTCTATACTTTCCTATGTATTTCAATGGATTTTTTGGCAGATAGGTGATTTTAAAACAAAATGAGATAAGATATACTTTATTTAATCTGGTGGGATAATTTGTCCACTGCATTTGACCCATCTTAGTTACTGAGGAGCAGTGAGCAGCCATAATGCAGCATCTGGGACCAACTCCAGTTCTGAAACCAGAGCCTTAGTCAGGGGCACAGGTAGAAGTATTCCTATTGAGCATGTCTTTCAGGATGGAGGAAACTGGATGGGCAATTTAGCATCTCCAATCAGCCTGATGTGCATGTCTTTGGACTGTGGGAGGAATGGCGTGTGAATGGTGTGCGCGCCATGCGATGGATTGCCGAGCTGTCCAGGGTAGGTTCCTGCCTTTCACCCATAGTCAGCTGGGATAGGCTCCAGCTCCCCCTGCGACCCTAGTGAGGAAGAAGCGGGTATAGAGAATGGATGGATGGATAGTCTTCATCTGTGTATGAATATCAAAATATCTTGAATATCTTGTCATTAGTGGGGGACCTAACTCTTCTCTCCTCATGTTGAAAGCCTTTCAAGTTCCTTGTTTTTTTGTTGTTGTTTTTTTGCCAAGCAGCCTCAAATCTAAATTTTATATTTGGCTTTTTTTGTTTCATGAATGAGGAACGACTCATTTTTTTGTTAAGGGGGGAAGGGGGTTAGCTGGTTATGTCTCTGCATTGATAGCTAAGAGAGCTCAGTGAAGTGATGTATTCTCTGCAGTCTTGTTTTGCTCTCCCTTGTCTCCTATAAGCTTTCAGTCCCATTTTCTCCCTGAAGGTAATTTAACGGGTTGTAAAAAATGTCCACTCATCCTTCTTCTAGGCTTCAGCGATCAGCTAATTTGTCTGTGACGCCTCTGCTCTGGGGAGCCATATGCATGCTGGAATGCAGCAGTTCTGTAAATTACCCTGTCGCCCATTCAAATGGCAGAGCAAACTGTAGCAGATTATACAGAGACCCCCTGCAGGATAAGTAGGACATTTTAAAAGGTGAAACTGTCAGTCACAATGTTACAGGAACCATATCAGACAGCATGCCCCTATCTGTTACTCTTCCTGTCATTGACAAAACGATCACCCCTCCCCTCCCCTGCTTGAGATTATAGTTTTTTTAGGTCTATTTTAAGTTCTCACCTCCACCAAATCCCCATTTAATTCCCCAGTCATATCCAAAGCAGCAGTGGGTGGTGGCAGTGGGTTTTATGCCTTAATGCGCGAGGAGACGTGGAATAATCCCAGGGTTCTCCGCTGCTGTCCTGCTCGCATGCTGGGTTCCACGGCCCATATCTTGCCTGAGCAGCGTGGAGAGAATTTGATAGGAGCTTAAGTTTTGAAAAACTGTGTCTTTCCTGTGGAAGTGGAGGGGCCGTTCTGCCAGTCTGTTGAAGGGGTATCTGCTCAGTGCTATTTATATTCTTAAGAAAAAAGAAAATGGAAAGAACTCTGAGGCAGAGGACAATGGATGTGGTGAATTAGATAATGGAGAGCAAGTGGGGAGGTCTGTGAGCACTGTTGTGTTGGGTTTATGCTATCAAAATGTAGAAAAATCAGTAACAGCATCCACATATTTGTTCCACATTTCTGTACAAGCAGGGTATTCCTAACACCATTCACACACCATTCACTCTCATTTAGCATCTCCAGTTAGCCTGATGTGCATGTCTTTGGACTGTGGGAGGAAACAGGAGTACCCGGAGGAAACCCACGCAAACACGGGTAGAGCCTGCAAAGTCCGCACAGGAAGGCCCCAGGCTTTCGAACCCCCGACCTTCTTGCTGTGAGGCGGTAGTACTAACCACTGTATCACCATACCACCCCTGATTTTTTTGGCATCAAATACTTCATAGGTGCATACCACAAATTATTGTAAAAAGTCAAAAAAGTCCTAGTGTCATGAAATGGCAATTTTTACTTGATGCATTCACATATGTGACTGTATATGTAAAGCAAGCTTTGGTGCACATACACAATCACACACAAATGCGCATACACACACGCGCGCACACGCAAACACACCTACACACGCACACATACACTCAAGCTCACCATAATCCACCCACTAAAATTCAATCCATTCGAGCCCCAAATCCACTTTCATTAGCTGTCTCATTTCATTTGTTTTGTATGACGGTTGTGTAAGAGGTGTGTTTCATTACCCTAGCACTGAAGTAATATTATTTATTTTTGTATCATATAACACATGATAGGGTTCTTTTTTCTTTATGGTCATGAATAAAGAAACCTGTACTCTGCATTAATCTGTCTCTGCCACAGTTCTTAAATGGTCCCATCTTATTTAAAAATTAAAAAAAAAGTTTTTGAAAAGAAAACTGTTGAAAATTCAGATTTTTGGACTTGCAAAACTTTCACTGGTATTTATAGAAGCCCTTGAAGTTTTTCTCACAGCTACCCCCCAAAAAAATCACTGTCATCCCGCCAGTTAAATCAATATTCTTCCTCTACCGTTTTTGTAACAGTGTCCTTCTCTTTCAAGATTTGTCATTGAAGCACTTTACTGAATTGTTCGCTTCTTTACTGTATGTCTCCGCCCTACAGTTTTCTGATTGTCCATCCGTGTGTGTTCGTCCCATCCACTGTCACACCATCTGTCACAAATATCATGTCCCCGTTATATCTACTGAAGGAGAGGAGGGATTTTCACCAAATGGGACAATGTAACTCCCTGCAGTGGGTAGCAGAGCTGATTAGATTTTTAAGGACATCGGGTCAAAGATCAAGGTCATATAAGGTCAGTTTTTTTGGGAGGTCAAAGGTCAACTTTTAGGGCGTATGAAGCTATGGCAGGCGGAGGCATTTCAATCAATAAGTTTCGTTGAGCTGTACATTGTTTTCATCAGATCCAAAGATCGTTTTACCCTGATCTGAAAGGAAACATACAAGATTGTGAAAAAAGGGGGAAATGTTTCATCAGTTACCGCACTTCCTTCCTGTGCCCTCCCAGCCCCGTAATGAGAAAGAGAAAGACGTGAAATTGCCTTTGAATTAAAAAGTGAAAGAATTTGAATATTTCATTAAGTTGTCAGTAAATTACTTTCCAGGGAAAAATAGTTGGGAGCCACGAGCACAAACCAATATGGAGCACTCTCTCTCTTTCTCTCTCTCTCTTCTTTCTCTCTCTCTCTCTCTTTTTTCTTTTTCCTCCGCCCAGTTAATGCACGGTTTGAGAAGAATGATATGTTCCATGAAACAGAGTTGGCCGAAAAACAGCAATGAGCCGACCCCGGACCCTGTGTAAATCTGTAGTAGGAGCTGTGATAAGTTTTCTTTTGTGGAGTTATCTGTCTAACTCAGTAATCCTGCTTTGAGGAGTTATCCAGCTAAGTGGCAGTTGGAGCCAGTTGCCAAGGGAGTAGATAGATTATTTGGGAAAAAAAAATAAGTTCTTGCCAGTTTTTTCAACTCCGTGGTGCTCCCGGCCAACAGATGTATTTATTAGCATTCGTCTTTTAGCATCCTGGCTAAATGAGGTTCTGCCTCTCAGACAATTGAAAATCCCATTTGCAGTTATTTTTTAAAGTCAGCAGGGTAATGATGCTTGAAGTTGCAGTACCGGGGGACCCAGACAACAGGTAGTGCTGTAAATTACTTTGTGAGGTGGATGAAGTTTGAAATACATCTCTCTTTTTTTTTTCTGCCCCCCTCTCTAAAGCATATATGGTGGGGACAGATTAAAGGAAAGAGTATTTGTATTTCTTATTCTTGAAGCCGTGACCAAGCATCATTTGTTTCTGGGTGACTGGTCAAGAGCAGTCTGGGTGTTGCATTGAGATGAGTCACTCAGTACTATTCAACACATGTGGGCAGGTAATGGGTTGTGCTTGTTTGCATTATTATGGTACTCATTGATGTTCCTTCCTGGGCAGGTCCACAAGGAACTGTGTGGGCTACTTAGTAAAAATTGTGCAGACATCACAAACAAATGCTAAATTTGATGGTTGTTGTCCAATTGTTGAGACAGTTTTCCCTCATTAACAATACTTTTAAGTTGCAGGGTACTGTCTGGTGTTTCCAGTTTTCCTCAAGAGGGGAAAATTGTTCACATTTCAAACATTAATCAAAATTTGGACACTTTTTTCTGCTCCCAGATGCTGAAATTAAGGGAGTATTTTACTGTTTCATTTTGTGAACTTAGTGAGCAAAAATATTTTCTACAAGTAAATTAAATGTGATGTTTAATCTCCCACACATAATTTGAAGAAAGGAGCTGTGTGTTTATCTGGCGATGATTGGAAAACATGTAAATGAAGAAAAATGATTGAAAACAGGTAAAGATTAATCATCAGTTTCAGGGAAAGTTTTCTGCCTCCTCAGGTTTTTTTTTTTTTTTTTTTTTTTCAGTAGCAGCTGCTGATGAGGATTTCAGTATCCTGGCAGTTAAGGCTCAGGACTCATCTCATGTCTTTCCACATGATTGCAAATGCTGGCTTGAAACTAATATTCCAACAGTCTGTTACATTTGAAACTTGAATAATAGTTTTTGATAGAATGATTATTCCAGAATGAGGCAAGATCACAAACAATTAGGCAACTGTGGAACAGTGGCAGATGATTCACCTTGAAAGTAGACCTGGAACAGAAGATTTTGGAGACAACAACTGGAAATTCCAATTAAAGTATAGATGATGAGAAATGCAGTAGTGTGCAGTCATAATTATTCACTTAACAAAATGGAGATACAACCTTGTTTACAGAAAAGTTGGGAAGTTGTGCAAAATGTAAATAAAAACAGACTGCAATGATTGGAAAATCATTTAAACTCATAATAAATTGAAAATAGTGCATAGACGACTTATCAAATGTTGGAACTAAGAAATTTCATTATTTTTGAAAATTATCTGCTCATTTTGAATTTGATGCCAGGAACACATAAAAAAATTGTTCTCACTGTTCTCATTTTTGCTTGATTTTAGATTTCAGCCTCTCAATACTCAATACTCTATACAGTGTGGACAAAACTTTTAAATGGGTGGCGCATCTGGACTGCAGCCAGGCCAGTTTAGCATTTGGACTCTTTTACTATGGACCCATGATGTTGTAACATGCGCAGAACATGGTTTGGAAATCTCTAGCTAAAGTAAGCAAAATCTTACCAGAAAAAGATGTCTGGATGGCTGTATGTGTTGCTGCAAAACCTGTCTTCACAGATAAGCAAGTTACCCATGCCATATGCACTAATGCACCCTCATACTATCACTGATGGAAATTGGCCCACTGTAGTTCATTTTGGTGGTGACGAGGTGTTAGCACAGGACCGCAGGCTGGTCGACAACAGTACGGATTATGGTGCCTCAGCTGATGTCTCACTATATGGTTGGTTTTGGATGCCTACAGTTTGTTGAACTGTCTGGCAGGCATTTTGGAAACGATCTTGCAGATATTCCTTAAGAATATGATGATCTTGACGTGCGGTAGTGACCCTTGGATGTCCACATCAAGGTCGATCATCGGTCGTATTGGTGGCATTAAAATTATCTTGTCGGTGGGTAGTGGTTGTAATGTAGACACTGAACTCACTTGCAACATCTTGGACGCACTGACCAGCATGCAAACGACCAGTAGCCTGCTCACGTTGTTGTCGCATAAGTCTTGGCATCTTTCTTCATTACTTGGAAAGAATGAAAGTGAATAAATTTGACCGACCTTTTATACGGATTGGTGTAAGGAATTGCATGTGCACAATACTTTACATGAAACATCCTTAGAAGCGCGACCCACGTAGAGATGTAAGAGATGTCATGTGGTGACACAGTAAAGACAAGTTCATGACAATATTTGACCAAAAGTTTGGTTATGACATGACAACATCTGTTTGAACTCGGAAACAATAAGACCTGTGAATATTATTGATATAAAGCAAAATTTGTGTGGTAAAGCATTTGGATTTCTTTTGCTGTTCAGGATATTGGGATACTCTTAGACTGAAAGTGGTGGTGTATAATCATCACTGCTCACTACTGCATGCTATTGCCTTTCAAACAATAGAGATTTATTACTAATATTATTATTAGGATTAAAGAATATCAGTTATGTGTGTCTCACACAACAAACTTAGGACTGAATTAAATCTGATATTGCAGCTAACTCAGTTTTACCAGAAATGTCAGATAGCTGCCTTTTGCGCTGAATCCCTCAATTCTGATAAGCTGTTCATTTTTCTAGAGAATATGTTTAATGATTTGACTGATTATTTGCCCCTCTAAGCCACAGTGGCCTGGTTTAACAGACTCGAATTAAGCTTATAGTCCTAGTCTTGAGTTTTGCTTTAAACAAACAAACAAAAAAAAAACAAAAAAGAAACAGTCTATTGACAGGCAAGGCATAATTGGGGACAGGGTTTGGATCTTGTCCCTTCATTCAATGAGAAGCGGGACACCCTCTATATTCTGCCAATTCACCTCAGGTATCACACATTATTCTCTCACTCAGTTGTACCCATGGGCAACATAGAGTCCCCAACTAAGCTAAGATGCAATGAAGTCTTCAGACTGATGAAGAACATTGGCGTACCCTGTGCTAACCCACACAAAACAGGGTTGGAAATTCAAACTTCTTCCCGCAAGGCCCAAGTGAGGTTGCAACTCATGATCTTGCTGTGAAACAACAGTGGTACCCCTGTTCAGCAACCCCTTAATCGAGCAGAACAAAACTAGAACAAAAACCATCACGCACAGTGTAGCTTTCGCCTCCAGTATTTGAGAAACCCTGCTTTCTGGTATGAAGTTTTCTCCTGCGAAGGAATACCTCATTTGAATGTACTAAACTGTGCCTGTCCAACAATGAAGTCTTCACCATCTTGAAAAAGACTTTTCTTTTCCTGATCCTCCATGGATACTTTAGTGAATATGTTGCTTTTTTTTATTGGTGTAGATAAGGAGGAGTACTGGGCATTTTCCATGTCCCAATCCGCGGTGATGTACAGTGCCTGACAAAAGTCTTGTCACTTATCCAAGTTGTAGGAAGAACAAATAATAACCTGACTTGTAGTTGATCAACTGGAATCAAAAATGGCTTAAATGAAAGGCAAAGCCCTCTAGATTATGCGAAATATACCAAAATAGAGTTTTGTGTCAGTCATTGAGTTTTATAATTTAATTTGTACAGAACGGTCAGATTTTGCTTGGACAAAAGTCTTGTCGCATTGAAAAAAAATGTGGAAATTATACATACACTTTATTTTGAATACACAAATATGCCACTATAATATCAGAACATAAAGTCATGGTGCCTTGGAAAAAAGAATTAATATTGCGTATGACTCCCATGAGCTTGGAGGACTGCATCCATACGTCTTGGCAATGACTGAAATAACTTGATGAAATCATTTGGAATGGCAAAGAAAGCAGTCTTGCAGGACTCCCAGAGTTCATCAAGATTCTATGGTTTCATTTTCCGAGCCTCCTCCTTCATCTTACCCCTGAAATGTTCAATAATTGTTCATGTCAGGTGACTGGGTTAGCCAATCCTGGAGTCCCTTCACCTTCTTCGCTTTCAGGAACTGTGACATGGAGGCAGAAGTATGAGAAGGAGCAGCAGTATAAGTAGGGCAGCAAGAACTTCTTGATATTTCAGGCTGTTGATGTTGCCATCCACTCTGCAGATCTTTCTCACACCCCCATACTGGATGTAACAACAAACCATGATTTTTCCTCCACCAAACATGATTGTTTTCTGGGAGAATCTTTGGTCCATGAGGGTTCCAACAGGTCTTGTGCGGCGACTGGGATGCAGTTCAATGGATGATTCACCAGAAAAATAAACTTTCAGCCACTTTTCCAGTATCAATCCTTTCTGCGAGCTGTGGGCCTTGGCAAATGCAATGCAGGTTTTTTGTTTTCTGTTTAATGCAGGCTTCTGTGTACTAATTCGGCTATGAAAACCACTTTGAGAGAGAATTTGACAAACTCTTCTTGTAGATACCGGGATTTTTGGTGACATTTCCTCATGTAGCTTCACTGTAGTTGAAGAAGGGCTGGCCTTGTACAGTTGAAGCAACAAACGGTCCTTTCAAACAGTTGTCATACCGGGTCTGTCTGACCTGGCGCTTGCCATGAACGTCACCAGTTTCTTCAAATCTTTTTCTCATCCCCTCCACTTGACATTTGGATACATTAAAGATGTCTGCCACCTCAGCAGCAGACTCAGTCTTCAGGCTCTTGATGATCAGCACTTTGGTCCGTGGTTGAATCTTTGGTATGTTGTCAGAGGTCTAATCGCACCTCATATGAAAGTCTGGCGTGCTGGGGTTATTTCTATACACATCTGGGAATGTGTTAATTACAGTATTTGTCATAGGTTAAACTCTAATCTGCGATTTGTTGCATCATTTGAAGAGACGACAAGACTTTTGTCCCAGCAAAAACAGATGTTATGGGCTTAGCCAAACTGTGAACATCAGAACACTTTTTGACGGTTTCATTTTGCACCAAATTATTAATGTGAAAGCCCTTGACATTAAAGTGGACCATTTATTGTAACAATTGATTGGTTAGAAATAAAGTTATATGCTATTTTTAGTTACTATGTCCTTATGCGACAAGACTTTTGTCAGGCACTGTAGAGTCAGGCTGTGTATGGGGACTGCGGTAGCAGAGGAAGAGTGGACAAGTACACTTTGTCTTCATTTTGCCCTCAATGCATGATTTTGAAATGTACTGCTCTGCCAAATTGGTTGTGGTGTACAATTGAATCAATTATGCTGAATATTAAAGGTTATTGCAACTGTACAGGAGAGATTACAACAAAGATATCAGGTGGTAGCAGACAGATTTTTATTGAATATATTTTTTCACACAGCCCGCAAATAAATAAATGGGTCAAAGGGCTGATGGCATTTGCCTTTCTGGTGCCAGCAGCCATCAGACTCTGTTGTTGATCCCAGAGCGAGTCAGTAAGCGTTTCAACCCACAGACCTCTTCAGACAGAGAAAGGCAAGGGGGGGGTGTTTTCAACCCCGCCTGACAAATTTTCGCCACAGCGCTGAAAATCCCTTCTGCTGAAAATCCTTTTCGCTTTCTTTGAAGAGGAGATGTTCTGTAAGTCATAAGCAGGGTGTATGCAGTAGATAAACTCTTCAAACTGAAGCTACCCATAAATTTAAATGAGACGTGACTAATTTGACTTCACCAGTTTGAAAACGCCTCGCTTGTTTTTTTTTTGTCATAAAAAAAGCAACGATGTAGTGTGTATTTTCTGTAATCACTTGCAGTGTTCTTTTGCAACAATGAAAGCACAACTGTCCCTTAATAAGACTGGATGCAGATGCTCTCAGCTGACTTGCCTTTTTCTTTTCCACAGCACCCCCGCTGTTCGTCTCGGTTGTTGCAGCAGACTCTCCAGCGCCATTCAGCCGATACAGGGCTCAGAATTTTACGTTGATGTGCATTGTGTCTGGGGGAAAGCCTGCCCCAGTGGTGAGTCAAATGATGGAGTGATTAAAATTATACTTTATATATTCTATAAAAATTAGTACTTCTTTTTTTGTCAGGCTCATTAGTGTTGAAATTGAAAAAGAAATAAAATAAAAATAAGACTTTCATAATTTTGAGTCTGCCTTATGGAAAATTGTATGGTACTCTGGTAAAACTGCAACAGTTACATGAGTTATATGAGCCTGGTTCTTTTAAAATGCAACTTGATTATATGTGGTTGTTAAATGCATATGATAGTATGTGACAACATTATGGTTTTGTATGTGAACCACTCTGTTTGTTCTGTAATACTTAGGATGTTTCTAGGACAATGAAATAAATGTGTGACCCTTTCCTACTGCATTTTACAATCTTCTATCACGCCTGTTTGACAGGAACTGGAGTTTGTTTCTTGCAATGGATTCCTAATCCAAAGAGACTTGCACAAACAATTTCATATAGATGAATATTTTTGAATGAAAATGTGTGCTTAAATCTTTCGAGGGCACCACTCTCATGCACACACATACCCACGCACACAAACACACATACATATGTGCACACACAAATGCACATGCACACATGCAATATGCTACATGCACACACAAACGCATATACATACACATATACACCACACATACACACACACACGTTTATTTTTCTGTAGTCATGCAAACTAAAATACTATTTTTTCACAGAAAATGTATTTCCATGCCCTATACCATAATCCTAATCAACCTTAATCTTAAAGGGCATGTGAAACCTTTTTTCACAATATGATTTTACCTCATGGATCGATTAAATGGTCTTCGTAAGTAATGTTGGTGAAAAACATTTCATTGGTAAAGTGCCATATCCTTGTCAAAGCACATTTAATTTCAAGCATTTTTCCTCTCCTCTCCAGAAATGGCTCTGACATCATTTCTGGCCCCTTTACCTTCAGAAAATCATATCAAAATAACGAATGATTAAATGAAAAATTCAAATGATTTTTCTTGAAGCCCAGTTGCTTCATGATTTTTTGAATGCAAGTTTTCTCGATTATTATATCCCAGAGCGCTTACGCTTATACAGTGCATGTATTGCCATGTATATACTGCATGGATATGCAGCAAATTGCAATAAATAGTGAGTGAACACCGTGATTGAAACGTTTTGATTAAGGATGTAGCTTTATACAAACCCCAATTCCAATGAAGTTGGGACATTATGTAAAACAGAATACAATGATTTGCAAATCCTTTTCCACCTATATTCAATTGAGTACACTACAAAGACAATAAATTTAATGTTCAAACTGATAAACTATTCTTATTTTTTGGAAATAATCACTCATTTTGAATTTGATGCCTGCAACACATTCTAAAAAAGCTGGGGCAGGGGCATGTTTACCACTGTGTTGCATCCCCTTTCCTTTTAACAACACCCAATGCGCCTTTGGGAACTGAGGACATAAATTGTGGAAGCTTTGTAGGTGGAATTCTTTCCCATTCTTGCTTGATGTATGACTTCAGTTGCTCAACAGTCCGGGGTCTCCGTTGACGTATTTTGCACTTCATTATGTGCCACACATTTTCAATGGGAGACAGGTCTGGACTGCAGGAAGGCCAGTCTATTACCCACACTCTTTTACAACAAAGCCATGCTGTTGTAACATGTGCAGAATGTGGCTTGGCACTGTCTTGCTGATATAAGCAGGGATGTCCCTGAAAAAGACGTCACTTGGATGGAAGCATTGGTTGCTCCAAAACCTGTATGTACCTTTCAGCATTAACGGTGCCTTCACAAATGTGCAAGTTACCCATGCCATGGGCACTAACACATCCCCATACCATCACAGATGCTGGCTTTTGAACTTTGCAGTGATAACAATCTGGATGGTCCTTTTCCTTTTTAGCCTGGAGGAGACGATGAATGATTTCCAAAAACAATTTGAAATGTGGACTCGTTAGACCACAGCACACTTTTCCAGTCCATCTCAGATGAGCTTGGGCCCAGAGAAGCCGGCGGCGTTTCTGGGTGTTGTTGATATATGGCTTTGGCTTTGCATGGTAGAGTTTTAACTTGTAGTTGTAGATGTAGCGACGAACTGTGTTGACTGACAATGGTTTTCCGAAGTGTTCCTGAGCCCACATGGTAATATCCTTTACAGAATGATGTCGGTTTTTAATGCAGTGTGGCCTGAGGGACCGACGGTCATGGGCATTCAATATTGGTTTTCGGCCTTGCCACTTACGTGTAGAGATTTCTCCAGATTCTCTGAATCTTTTGATGATATTATGGACCGTAGATGATGAGATCCCTAAATTCCTTGAAATTGCATGTTGAGAAACGTTGTTCTTAAACTGTTGGACTATTTGCTCACGCAGTTGTTCACGAAGTGGTGAACCTCGCCCCATCTTTGCTTGTGAACAACTGAGCCTTTCAGGGATGCTTCTATTATACCTAATCATGACACTCACCTGTTTCCAATTAACCTGTTCACCTGCGGAATGTTACAGAGGTTTTTTTTTTTTTTTTAGCATTCCTCAACTTTCCCAGTCTTTTGTTTCCCCTGTCCCAGCTTTTTTTGAACGTGTTGCACGCATCAAATTCAAAATGAGAAAATATTTCCAAAAAAAACAATAAAGTTTATCAGTTTGAACATTAATTATCTTGTCTTTGTGGTGTAATCCATTGAATGTAGGTCGAAAAGGATTTGCAAATCATTGTATTCCGTTTTTATTCACGTTTTACACAACGTCCCAACTTCATTGGAATTGGGGTTTGTATTTGGACTGGAACAAGGACTTGGTTATCAAGAATAGATGTCCCGAAATAATTCTGCATGATAATTTTGATGTGTTTTACTGATTATATACTAATAAATTATGAAATTTATTGACTTAATTGTTGATTTTTGCCCCATTGCGCCCACATTACCTTGAGCTTGCTTCTTGGAGATTCATATTTACTGGGCTGTAGCGCAACAAACAGCAGTGTGCAGTGATGATCATAGACGTAACAAAATGAAGATGAATCTGAAACCAAGTACTATTCGAGTATTTACTTCATGTTATATTGGATCATATAGATGTCAATAACTAAACAGATAACAATATATACAAACCCAATTCCAAAATAGTTGGGACAAAGTGTAAATTGTGAATAAAATCAAAACGCAATGACTTTCAAATCACACCAGCCAGTATTTTATTCACAGTAGAACAGAGATAACATAGCAAATGTTGAAACTGAGAAATTTTACAATTTTATCCACAAAATGAGCTCATTTCAAATTTGATGGCTGCTACAGGACTCAAAAAAGTTGGGACAGGGGCCTGATTACCATGGTGTAGCATCCCCTCTTCTTTTTATCACAGAGTGGAGGTGTCTGGGCCTTGAGGAGACAAGTTTCTTGAGTTTAGCCACTGGAATTTGATCCCACTCTTGCTTAATACAGGCTTCCAGCTGCTGGAGAGTTTTTGGTCTCCTTTGACGGACTTTTCCTTTAATTATGCACCAAATGTTCTCAATCGGTGAAAGATCAGGACTGCAGGCAGGCCAGTTCAGCACACAGACTCTTCTACTACGAAGCCATGCTGTTGTAAAAGCTGCAGTATGTGGTTTTGAATTGTCCTGCTGAAATACACAAGGCCTTACCTGGAATAGATGTCATCTGGAGGGGAGCATATGTTGCTCTAAAACCTTTATATACCTTTCAGCATTCATGGTGCTTTTTAAAACATGCAAGTGTCCCACACCATAAGCACTAATGCATCCCCATACCATCAGAGATGCTGGCTTTTGAACTGGACGCTGATAACAGGAGGGGTGGTCTTTCTTCTCTTTAGCCCGGATGACACAACGCCCATGATTTCCAACAAGAATGTCAAATTTGGACTCGTCTGACCACAGGACGCTTTGCCACTTTGCTACAGTCCATTTTAAATGAGCCTTGGCCCACAAAAACACGGCGGCGCTTCCGGATCATGCTCAACAATGGCTTCCTTTTTGCATGATAGAGTTTTAGGTGGCATCTGTGGATGGCACGGTGGACTGTGTTTACAGACAGTGGTTTCTTTAAGTATTCCTGGGCCCATTTTGTAAGTGTCAATGACAGAATCATGCCGGTGAGTGATGCAGTGGCGTCTGAGGGCCAGAAGATCACGGGCATCCAGTAAAGGTCTTCAGCCTTGTCCCTTACACACAGAGATTTTTCCAGTTTCTCTGAATCTTTTGATGATGTTACGCACTGTCGATGATGAGACCTTCAAAGCCTTTGCAATTTGAGGAACATTGCTTTTAAAGTATTCTACAATTTTTTTTTACGCAAGTCTTCACAGGTTGGAGAGCCTCTGGCCATCTTTACTTCTGATAGACTCAGCCTCTCTAAGGCATCCCTTTTATAGCCAATCATGTTACACACCTGATGCCAGTTAACGTAATTACTTGCTAAATGTTCTTTCAGCTGATTCTCTTATATATTAATTGCTTTTTCAGCCCTTATTTTTGCCTGTGTCCCAACTTTTTTTAGACCTGTTGCAGCCAGAAAATTTGAGATGAGCTCATTTTGTGGATAAAAATGTAAAATGTCTCAGTAGCGACATTTGAAATGTTATCTTTGTTCTATTTTAAATAACATATTGGCTCATGTGATCTGAAAGTCATTGCATTTTGATTTTATTCACAATTTACACTTTGTCCAAACTATTTCGGAATTGGGGTTGTAGTAAAAACAAAAATAATGCTTTTTGAGAGAAAAAGTCAGTATCTCGTGTGATTACCCCAAGCAGACTGAACCCCAAGCCATAATCTTACCTCCTCGTTTTACTGAAGGGGTAAAACAGTCATTTTTGAAACGTTTTCCGACTCTACAGTGCACATACCTGTAAGTTCAGCGTTTGCGTGAGAAAATTTCAAATTTTGATTCCTCGGTCAAAAGGACTTGTTCCCAGTCCGTTGGTGTCCAATCCTTGAATTTCTTGGTAAACTAAAGTCTTTTTTTTCATGTTGCCAGCTGTAAGAAGTATTTTTTTGGCAGCAGACCATTTTCGCACAGGCATCTGGAAATAGTTGATCTTAATTCTTTTATCTCTTCACTTCTGGCGCTATTAATATCATCAGACAGTTGTCGTGCTGTCAACCGCTGATTTTTTTTTTGCTTGTCATGCAAAGATAAAGAACATCAGAGGCACTTTACTTCCATTTTGCACCTCTATTGCTACTAGTTTTCAGCAAACCGGTCACTTTGAAACACTTGATGGTGTTTTTTTACAGTGCCATGGCAGCTTTTAATGTCTTCAGCATTATGTAAGGCTACAATACGGCGACAAACAATGTCAGAGAGCTCCTTCCATCGTGCCATTGTGTTTAACACTGTGACAATGCTCAAAGTTCATGTCACCTTATATACTGGAACAACTGACCATCAGAGGTAATTTTGTAGAATAATGTTGCCTCAAACCAGTGAAAAAATTTTTTTAGCATCAATAATCATGGTATGAACCTCCCAACATGCATTCAGGCCCCCCCCCAAAAAATTGTGACACCTTTCATTGTTAGAAAAAAAAAGATGTTTTCAATGCATTTGTTTATTACCTCTTTTTTTTTTTTTTACTCAATATACAAACTGGGGATGATTTTTTTGTTCTCATTGCCTACAATAGTGTTTTTTCAACACATTTTCACCAACAAATTATAGAGGAGTAATATATTAGGACCCCTTTTAGACAAAAGTGGTGGGGTATAATCATCACTGCGCACTACTGTATTCTTCCGCCTCCCTAAGTCCAAAGTCTTCACCACCACGATTATAATTCAATTTGACGTCACTCCAGTCTTCCAAATCGGAATACGAACTCTCGCTCTATAATCCACTGTTTGCCATACTTGATATACTGGCATGTGTCTATGTGTTCCATTGCTGATGTAAGAAGTTACATGGAATGGCTGAGGATGTGGTCGGCAGTTCCTGTTCCAAGCTGTCAATAATATAGATTGTCTTTGATTCGGGATTGATTTCAGCAGAAAGAAATGTGTATTTGTTTCCTCTGTGTTGTGTCTTGTGTTCCAGCTTTTTTAGGTCACCTGAGATGAAGTCTCAAAGTGACCTATTCTAATCGCCTTTGGTCCTTCGTCTGTCGTGTCGTCCGTCTGTCGTGCGTCGTCGTCGTTGTCGTCGTCGTCCGTTAACATTTTTCGACGTCTTCTCAGAAACCACTGATCCGATTTCAATAAAATTTTGCAGGAACCTTCCTTGGTCAAATATGCGTCCGAATTAAACAATTAACATTTTCAATACTTTTTTCTACTCAGAAACCACTGATCCGATTTCAATAAAATTTTGCAGGAACCTTCCTTGGTCAAATATGCACCAAAGTTGTGAATTATATGGTGCCCACCCCCAGGGGCTCTGAGGGGCGAGGCTAAAACTGCTCAATACATTTTCGACTTCTTCTCAGAAACCACTGATCCGATTTCAATGAAATTTTGCAGGAACCTTCCTTGATCAAATATGCACCAAACTTGTGAATTATATGGTGCCCACCCCCAGGGGCTCTGAGGGGCGAGGCTAAAACTGGTCAATACATTTTCGAATTCTACTCAGAAACCGCAGATCTGATTTCAATAAAATTTTGCAGGAAGCTTCCTTGATCAATTATGAACCAAAATTGCGAATTATATGGTGCCCATCCCCAGGGACTCTGAGGGGCGGGGCTAAAAGTGGTCAATACATTTTCCTCTTCTTCTCAGAAACCGCTGATCCGATTTCCATTAAATTTTGCAGGAGCCTTCCTTAGTCAAATATGCACCAAAATTGTGAATTATATGGCGCCCACCCCCAGGGACTCTGAGGGACGGGGCTAAAACTGGTCAATACATTTTCCACTTCTTCTCAGAAACCGCTTCGCCGATTTCAATAAAATTTTGCAGAAACCTTCCTTGGTCAAATATGCACCAAAATTGTGAGTTATATGGTGCCCACCCCCAGGTGCTCTGAGGGGCGGGGCTAAAAGTTGTTAAATTGGCTGAAATTTTCAAACTCTTCTTCTCCAGACCCAGATATGCTGGAAAACAATACTCTTCATAGATGGAAGGGTCTTCAGGTGCTTTATCAAAATTGTTCATTTCACGGCCCCCAGGCTCCATGTTTGCCCCTGGGGGGGGTGAAGTTTACTATACTTTATATAGGAAAATGATGGGTATATTTAGTTCATTCACATCAATAAGATCAGTTTTTATACAAGTCAGGTGACTGTTAAGGCCCATGGGCCTCTTGTTTTTTTTAAATTTGGCATCTCCAATCCCATCCAAATCTGGAATGTCCAATTGGGGAACTATGTACAAGGTTTTTCGCATATGCGGCCCCCTATTGCCAACTCAGGAGAGTGAGACAGCTCGCGGCTCTCCTCCGAAGCACGCGCCCGTCGCCACCGCTTCTTATAAACTCATTGGTCGAAACCTCGCAAGCTCAAAACGAGGGCGCAGGATATGATCGAGCTTAGAATCTTCCTAACGAGTGCCTGTCGGGCCAACAGGAGGCGCCTGAGAACTTGTTATTTACAATACCCTAGCCCGGCAGACCCTTTCCAATTTGTATCCCTGTAGCGCATTGGCCAATTGCGTGCTACTCTGAAAAGAGCTGCCGACCGCTGCTGGCTGGCACGAGGCGGGAATCAAATCTGCGCCATGACAGTCACTTCTGCTTCGCAACGCGATGCTTTTACCGAGTGAGTTATCTGGCAGCCCCTACGTATTTTCATGCTTACTTTAACCATGACTTGTATAACCCCCTAAAATACCCCGATGTTAAACCTTCATTAAATCATTAACTGTAACCTACAGCTTCATTCTAATGCCAAACCCTAAAACTAGACCTAGTCCTAACTATATGCCCATTGTACCCTGAGACTTAAACCTAGTCCTTAGCCTTGAATTAAGCCAAATTCTGTCTCCCGTGCTTTTATTTGTAGTCTTCACTGTCGCTGTGGGGTCTTGAAGTCCCCACAAGGCATATTTTCATCCCAAGTACATACACACACTCACGCACGCACGCACGCACACACTCACCAACCCAGAAAGAGATACATTGTCTCCATCGCTGAGTCAGCCCTTGGATCAACATGATTATATCAGGTTTACTTGATAAACTCAGACCTTGAAATCTTGAGAGTGTATTGCCTGAATTAACATCTGGCGCTTTTGCAGTGGTGTTCTGTATATCCGTGTTACACACCCAGATTTGTTGAGGGAAAAGGCTGCAGTCAATTCCCAGTAGGGGTCATTATCTGAGGGTTTCTCTTAATTGCCATTAATCTTCCCCACTGGGGTGTGCTTTATCTCCCAGCACCCCGCTTGTCTCAAGTGCTAGATCAGCCTGACCCAGGAGAAAATCCAGTCTATGGCCCCCGGACTCTTACTTAAGTCCTCCATCCTGACATCATCCGTCTCCCTGTTACAATTACAGATGCAATAATACCCCATCCCCCAACCCCCCCAGGGTCCATTTCTGTCTCCCACAGGGGTCTCTCTGGGCCCCCACAGTTCTTGATTGCGTATAATGAACCTCGCTTCCTCTACCACACCGCTGCGCTCTGCAGATGCCTCGCCCCATAGCTGGCTGTACAATATTACTGCTCAACACCACTTCTTTCCCTCTTTCTCTTGTCTCCCTCTTTCTTTTCAGTCTTTCTCTCACTGCCCAATCTCAATTTATTTCTCAACCTTCCCTCTATCTTTCTTGCTGTATCTCTCTCCATTGCATCTCCATCTGTCCTCTCTTTATTTCTCTACTCCCTCCTGTCCATTTCTCTTTTTCTTTATCTCCCTCACTCTCTCTCCATTCCCCAACACTCATTATGAGTGGGCTGAAGAGACCTCATAACAGGATAAGCAGACTTTATAACAAGGTGAAGTGACCTTATAACAGGGTGAACAGGCCCTATAACGGGGTGAAAAGACCTTATATTGGGGTGTACATACCTTATTACGAGGTGTACAAACATTATAACACAGTGAACAGACTTTATAGTGGGGTAAACAGACTATAATTTTCTCTCTTCTATATCTCTCCTTCACTCTCCATTCCCCCACTCTCTTTATAAACGGGGTGAACAGACCTTATAATGAGGTGAACATACCTTATTACAGGGTGAACAGACCTTATTTCTGGGTGCACAGACCTTATTACAGCATGTACAAAACTTATAAAAGGGAAGACCATATAGCAGGGTGAACAGACTTTATAATGGGGTGGATAGACCTTATAATGATGTGAACAGACTTTATAACACAGGTGAACAGACCTCATAATAGGGTGAATGGACCCCATAACGGGGTGAACGTACCTTATAACGGGGTAGACAGACCACGTAATGGGGTCAACAGACCTGTTAATCAGGTGGAGGGACCCCATAACTTGGTGAACAGACCTTATAACTGGGTGAACAGACCTATTAATGGGGTGAACAGGGGGTGACCTATTAATGGGATGAATTATAGTGCCTTATTGTTTATTCATTTTATTTTGAATGTCTTATTGTTTTTCAGAACAATCATTTGGCACATCAACCATTGGATGATAGTTCTACCGCATTCATTGCGGAGGTTATAATATGAGCTATTATAAGAGAGAAGGATTTTCATAGCCATGGAAACAGTCATTGTGCTGCGACGACAAGTACAATTTTTACAAAATTTTAGGAATTTATTTAAGGCCTAACTATCATTCCTGAAGATTGGAATGAAATTGGTTATTCAGCAAGAAAGTACAAATTTGACTTTTTGCAAAAGGTTATCAAAAGAAAATTTTTTGTTGGACAATGACCACTGAAAATTGCTTTCAACAGACAGGCGTCTATTTTCCAATTCACCTTACTCCACAAATTGTTTTTGAAAACCCATTTTCAGTTGGAGCACTTTACCGTGGATCAAAAATGCCAAACCATAAGGTGTTGGAAAATGGCCAATCGATTTGTTTCATTTCAGGTACCATCAAGTAATCTGGGCCCATCAAACTTAATCTTTCCCAAACTAACGCAGCTTTGATAAAGGACCCCAGCACTGTGAAGTGAGTGTTCATAATGGCAGCTTTTGTGAATCTGATTTAGATTTAGAGAATATGTTCCGATATTTATAAATTAAATGGATCAAAACAAATTTACTGAGGACGTTCTGTTGTGACACTGAGGAAGGTTTGTAACCTCAGAGATGGACCAAAAAAAAAAAAAAAAGTGGCAGTTGATTTCCACCAGAAATAAAATAAATCCAAATAAAAGCAGAAGTCAGCATTAAGAAAGCAAACTGAGACATAGTTTTGTGGACTCCAAGCACTCGAACTGCAGATACTGTAGCAAGCACCCCACTGATGCCCTTGCTAAAACATGCAGGCAGTGTATCTCCTGCACAGTGAACAGAGCTCAATGCTTTCTTATGCAGGGTTTACTTTTTACACTGAGAGCACCTTTTTCAGGTCGTAAGTCTTGCACCTCACAGAAGGTGAGGTTTTTCATGTTGTGGTTCTTATATGAAGTGAAGCAAGAGAAGATAGATTCCAGGTCATCATAGTGCATATCGAGGGTTTGGAGCACAATGGTGATATGTTCAAATTTTGTGATTTTGAGATTTTTACCTCCTGTCACAGTTTTCTATCAGCTAATTCCTGGAGCACAATAATTATATGTCCATGCACCTCAGTTTTAAACAGAATTCACATTTTCATTTTGTGGTATGTCCAACAAAATCTGCTTATATGAATTAAACATTGATATTTTGATGAATAAACTGATGAATAAATTGTGTAATGTCACATCAAGTGCTAGAATTGTTGGAGTACGGAGGTGACATGTCCATTTTGGCCATGATGTCGCAGTACCACACTTATGAAAACTTACATGTCCAGTATACTTCTGAACCATGCAGTAAAAGAGTGACTGACATAAAAATTATGTAAATGATGTACCTGATTTAATAGAACATTTACAAACCTAAAAATCATTTTTTCTTAAAACCTCTAAAATAGACATATAACCATTGCGCTCCATACCCTCGATATCCAGACAGCATGCTGAGAAAAGTGATGTGGGATCTGTTTAGATGTCTATGCTTCTGCCCTCTTCAAACATGATGACTGTATATAAGCCCAGCATGTGAACTGCAGAATGATTATGAGCAGCAGTTGACATCATGTCGCGCTCATCTGATAGTAGACTCTTCTATGATGAGCTTTTGTGTGTGTGCGAAACAGCAAACACACAGGCTCTCAGCACAATTGTGAATTTGACAGCAGATTTTCATCTGCGACAGGTGCTAAGCTGCACCTCAGGGCCGCAGTGGGATGAGATGATGAGTTCTGTGAGACAGACGGCCATTCCCTGACAAGCAAAGTACAACTATCGCCAAGCTCAGATCAGTCCTCAAATCATTGGAGAGAGGGGGAGGGAGGGAGAGGGAGATGGTAAGGAAGAGGGAGGGGGCGAAGGGGATAGAGTGGAAGAGAAGAGACTGAGTGAGGGAGAGCAGGAGGGAGAGAGGGAGAGGGGCAGGGAGAGGGAGAATACTGACAAAACACTTAGTAAGCACAAGACGTGAAAATGTTGGCAGACGTTGCAATTCTGAATGCACAGGTTGTACATGCTCCATCATACTTGAGTTGTGGAGATGCAGCTTAATTTCTCATGGAGGGTAAAAAACACAGCAAAGTAAGAAGCAGGTATTTCTAAAAGATAAAATATATCTGCCTCAAATATCAAATGCTCTCAGATGAACTTCTATTGTCATGGCAGGAAGGGTGGGATGTTAGGCTTTGTCAGTGCAGCATATTCAGAATTCTCTCAAACTGAGAGACATAAAATATGAAAACACTTAAAGATCCATTATGGTCCACAGCTGATTTTGAGTGCTTGTCTTTCCGATGTGGCTCAATTTTTATTTTGTACTTAATTGTGTCTTTTGGCCCTGTTTTAATGATCTAAGTGCACGATCTAAAGTGTATAGCACAAGTGCATGTATGGTGTGTCCAAATCCATTTTTGCTCGTTTAACAAGGGGTAATCTGAGCACACAGTACGGCACATGGCTCAAAGGGGTTGTACATGATCTCTTAATTAAACATAGGCGTGCTTAATACACAACATGATATCCACCAATCAATGGATTCACTTTCAAAGCCAGGTGGGCTTGCACCTTAGTGAACAGCAATTATAATTATATTTACTAAGTCATAGGGAAAAAACTACTCTGCAGGAGAAACGGGTCTGCTCGTGCGCAAAGTAAAAGTATGCAAGCAAACCATTGCTGAAACTGAGGAAATCTGATCACAGTGATCTCTAAAAAGGTAATACAAGCATCTTTAAAAATATTTTTAAAATATTGTTCAAAATTGTTTAAATCTTATCCGGATGTTAAAAGCTATCATTGTGAATCTATGGGGTGGCATTTTAACTTTAGATTACATTATAACTTGTGCAGAAAACAAGCAAATGAAAATAAAAGGTTTGCAGGTTAAACAAAAAATTACATGCTGGTGGGGGACGGCCAAGAGATATTAAAAGAAGTTAGAAAAACAGCCTGCTGGAAAGAAAGGAAAATAATGTTATTTTGTCTATGCTACCATAAGCCCTTGAATAATATCCGATAGCAGTGAAAAGTACTTGCTTCTGCTTGGCAGATGATTGCAGGTCAAGTCAGATTTATGGAAGAAATTTAGATTAATTATAGTAGGTAAAGATAATGTCATCCGTTGCTTTGCTGCTACTTAAAAGTGCCGCCTTTTCAGTCCGCTTTGTTTGTCCCCCAAACTGTAAATGATAACAGACACATTTCAAATGAAACTGTATTTGATAAAATAGTGGGATAAATGGGTTGCAGGTGATGTATTCAAGGATCAGTATGGATTCAAATTAGATTTTTCAAATAATTGCGGGTTACAGGTGACCCCTGCAGGACTCTGACTGATTTTATATATATATATATATATATATATATATATATATATATATAGAGGCTAACCATTGTCCCCTAATGACCACTCCTCCAGGAAGGGAATGACAGAGCTCGCCAGGATGAAGGAGTTGTGGCTTTATCCAGAATAATTTGCAAATGCCTACATCTGTAACCTCACAAGTTGAATCGCTAATCATATGATGGAAAAGGTTCCCTTATGATTCAAATAGCCTGCATCAAAGCATTCTCTGATGGGGCAAATTGTCTGCACTCACCATTATGACGTATTTTTTCAAATGTTTTGACAATAATCTTTTGCTAAAGTGGGCTCTGCTGCTCGTTCCTGTGTAGTATACACTAACGAACAGAGTGTATGTGCATTGTGCACTGGCCTACAAGGTCACATAACACTATCCTATGATTTGCCCTTAAAATAGCAGTCAAAAACTGGCAATTGACTTCGGACCAGATTTTTGTTGGTCAATTGCGCAATCACTTTCTGCTGCCTCAAGATAGCATTATGCAGTCGATGCGCTTGGCCACACCTCTTTTTCAGACCAACAAGCTCATGAGCACTTGTTTGGCACAAGTAAATTTGCTATTAAAGCAAACTGGGCGCTGGATGAGAAAATGACAACTGTGCCGATCATAAACTAGCTAAAACACTTACTTCACGTTGGGTACCACTCTGCACTAGGTGTAAGATGGAGCCCTTTGTGTTTTGACTGTGTGCACTGTGCATTTGGTAGCTCCATCAGTTATTGCCCATGTTAACAGTCGTCTCCTCTGTCAGGAATGTGCTTTAGTAATGTGCTGTAACTGCCATGGCAATGGAGCTCATTTAAATTACAATTAGAATTTTCCGGAGAAACTAGGCAGTAGGTAAGGACTAAAGAGCAGAGATACCCTTCCTCTCCGTGGCGAGATATGAAAGTGGACACGCTGAGGTGAACTAATGTGAACAAATATCTGTAACAGGCACTCATGGTTCCTTGGGAAGAGACATAGTCCTCAAATTCAGAGCATACTGCTCTATGGCTCTCTGCTCTTCCCATCTGTCATACCTAGTGCAGGACCCTGTGTGCACTTACCACAGGGAATACTGCGGAGCACCTCATCTCTGAGGAAACAAATAATTTAGCCTAGTCCACGCTCCAGGCGTACAATTACAATTGACACTTTAGTCATTTGGCAGAGGCTTTTAGCCAAAGTGATGTACAAAAGTGCTTTTCAATTTTTCTCGAGGCAGGCAGACAATATAACAGTTGGAGATGTGCATAGTTGCAGGTGCATTCGGACAGGAAGTATTTTGGCGGTGATATGATTGTAAAGGGCTGTAACGCCAAACTGATTCAGCCCATATGGGAAAAAATACCTCAAATTAAAGCTCACTGTCCTCACTTTAATGTGAAGGCATTTCATTTACATAGAATTTACTGTGTAGGAATTACAGCCCTTTGAATTGTGTCTCCATCCAAATACTTGTAGAGGACACACGTGGCACTGTCAAGATGCGTGTCGTAAACACTAAATAAAGATCTGAAGTGCTGAATTTAAGTCTAACTGGAGAAACCATGGGCATACACACACACACACACACACACACACACACACACAAATGCAAATAAACACAAACACATACACACGCACACACACACACACACGCACACTCTCACTCCTTGCTGCCAAGGCTGCAATTAAGAGTCGACTGAAAGGACACCACATTGACCCGTCGACACTGCAGCCCTCTAGAACTGTGGTGGGAGCTTCAGCAAACAAAGACCCTGAGGACACGAGTCATATCTGAGCTCCACTGACATTGCTGCCCAGTTTGGCTGGACTATTTGCTGCCCATCTCAACTGCTGGATATGGACGATTTGAGGAAACAGATAGTTAAGCCCTCAGATAGCAGCTCCGCATAGACAGTGAACAGCCAGGGGCTTACTCTTTCGCTGCAGATAGAAAAACAGATATAAGACACAAACTAATAAAGGCTGTCATCAGATTTCTGCAAGAAAGATTATCCTGAAACTGTGGTGTTAGGAAATCTACAGGGTGTTTTATTTGTAGCTGATAAAAATATAACATCCATAAATTATGAGATTGTCCGCACCCAGCAATGTGCGCGCTGTAACTCCACGCCGACTTGACAAGAATGCTTGTAAACAAGTAAAATTTGCTCTTAAATGGGGAAAATAGGGAAAAAAAATTTGCTTCGTTAGTCCCTATCTATGCCAACGCTCAATGCTCATATGCAGTTCCCGATCGATTGATTGGCCACCCCACTGAGGAGAAACATGAATTCAGACAGATTTTTTCTCACTTTATGATGGGATACCATTCATGTTACACAGGCTCGATTCCCTAAATGCAAGATCTGTAATATTCAAGGCTAATTTCCTGATTTTATAAAGCTATTGTGACACTTGTCAAAACACAACTTATTTTTAATTCATTCTGCACTTCACCCATTTCATTTCTGGTCCAATAAGTCGCAGTTGATGAAGTGAAAATGTGGATTTTTGTTCAAAAGCCATTTGTAGAAAAGTTTTATTTCTTGAAAGGGGGGGCACGTAATTGGGTTCAGCAGCCTTTTATTTGTCTGAGAAGGCAGAACGTCCTGTCTTCAATAATGTGATTACCCATTAACAATAGGATAGAGCAGCGCAAATGATAATGAAGCCAAGAAGAAATGCTGTTCCTGGATGGACAATGAATTCCATTACTCTCTTTTTCATATGTTCATTAGCTTCTGATGTGATGGTCATCCTCCCAAAGTTGTGGGTTTATGAAGTCCTGGTTAAAAAGGGAAACTGATTAAAACCTGGCTGGGATAGTGTTACCTAGTTCTATGAAGCTAGTGTTATGAATACATGGTGAAGTCGCACTATGCTTTGAATTACAGCATTAATAATGCCATTGCTTGAAGTTTTGTCATTTATTTGTTATGAGTTCATTTTCAATTTTGTACTGACTTTTCTTAACTCTACAGCACTGCATGCTCTTGTTCTGGGGGTTCTTACTATTGCTGTTATATGCTAATATATATTTTTAGGGATTTTATTTATTAATTTTTTTTTTTTTTCCCAGAAGGGCCTTGCTTGTGTGCACCCTTCCCTTAATGATTTCCTTGCTAGTCCTGAATGTGCTGAAACCAACCAAGCTGTTTATTTTCAGTTAAAGTTAAATTCTCGCTTTGAGATTTATGGGCAACAGGGGTAAAAAGCTATTGATTTGTATCTGTTTCAAGATGTAACCTAGTAACTTTGAAAATGAAATGGTCACTGTAGGTGGGGGATGTGAGTGTTGTATTCTTACAGATATGTTAAGAATTATTATTAATAATAATAATTTTTAAAATTAATGATTTTTCTAATAGAGCCATGAACTGTGAGCTCCACGCTTCATGTGAAAAGGCTTAAATGGTGAATTAAAACAAAGTATTACTCTGTAGACTTTGTGGAGCTACAGAGTAAAGAATTTAACTAATGCGCATTGGCAGCGTGATCCAGCCAGGTGCCATGATGTCACAACCCTCATGTGAATGTCTGTTGTGCCACTTCCTATTCAGCGACTTGTGTGCCTTTTAGGTATCTTTCACGCACGCTCGGGCGCACCTCTTTTCACTTCAGACTTACAGTTTATGGCAGATCCACACACCAACCCTCCAAATCACATTCATATGTACTGTATATAGGCCTATGTGCATGTCTTATCAAAATAAGAGTGCCTGTGGACTAACCAGCTGACTGCCAAAGTAAGAGCTAGAGTCAGGACTCACTTTACACCGTATCAGTTTGATGATTTAAAGACACTAATCTCCATTGTTCAAGCTAAATATAACTTACTTGTGAAAAGTTATATTGTCCACTTTCCCTCTCCTGTGACTGTAACTGACAGTGAAACAGTGGTCTGGCATTGCCAGAAAAATTTGTGGATAGAGACATACACCTTGCTGTCAAGGATGCCCGTCGTAAGGTGGTGGCCAGACTTGCGTATTGAAATCGTAACAAAGCGCCTCTATTTTATATAGCTCATTGATAGCAGTGTTCTTCTGTATTACCGTATTCCTGTGAATAAATACCCCTACAGCTGGTTCTCTGTCTGGATTAAAACAGTTTATCTTAATCAGTATCTCCTTATGCCAGGCCGTTTCACGGGAAGCGCCAGATTCCTTAGACATACAGGCTTTGGAACTCTACAGACCTGTCTTCATTCGACTTTAGGAGTCATTAGACTGCCTAAGAACCATGACCCCCCAGAGGAAATGGGTTAAATTTCACTCGAGTCATTCTGTTATTTACCAAGACAGAAATCTGTTCCCTGGAGGGAGTCTTGGGGTCCAGTGTGTGTTCAGATTATTCGGAAGGCACTCTCCGTGGAAAATTAAAGTGGCAATGTATCGTGAAGCCTAATGAGGCTTTGATCTTGCGAAAAAAAAAAAGTTAATTAAATTTATCCTTTTTATACAGTAAACAAGCTAGGGGTTAAACTAAAGATGACAAAAAATATTATTTAATAAGAATTTAGGGATTAAGAACCAATTGCCGTGGCAGGGGACCGCTGTGGTGGTTGTAAAATTAAATTAACTGAGGCAGTGTGTGCACGACGTCAAAGCTTTCCCTCCCACCCACCCACTCACACAGATAGGTGCAGAAGTGTCTCAGAAATAATGAAAATTTGGGCACCCTCCTTTGTATTTGTATTGATTATCTTAGGATGCCTTGGATAGAACCGAGTATTCTGGACATTCCCAGGCATCAGCATAATTCCAACCATTACTGATGGATGTAGGAGATGCTTGTGCATCTTTTGTCTGGAACTCTCTCCCTTACTTTTTATCACTCCCTCCTTTTATTATTCCCCACCATAATACAAAGTGGAGCAGGGGAAATTGCAATGGACCTCGTCCATCTATCGATTCTTCAATCTGTCCATTCATCCATCTGAATAAGTGTGGGTGGGTTTTCTCAGAAAACACTTCACCTAGATGAGTTAGATTTGTGTGTATATATAATTCTTGGCAAGATCTTGATTGGTTTGAAAAGTGGGACTCTGTCGTGGTGGGCAATATTAATGACAGTGTCCTCTTTTTTCTCTCTGTCATCACCTACTCCATTTGACTCCCTCCTTTTGTCTCATCTGCTCCAGGTGTTCTTCAAACGGGATGGGGAGGTGATAGAGGTGATACCATACGCAGGGAGTGAAGGTGGAGTGGAGGGCAGAGGCTTTGCAGGAGTACGAAGTCAGAGGCCCCTGATGAGCCGGGACCTGGACGACACCAAACTGCGGAAGTCCTTCTCACCCCTGGGCTCAGACGGCAGGCCGGGCTGGGCCCACATGGAAGGCCTTGCCCGCAGCTTAGCTCCAGGCTCGAAGCCCAGCCCCGCCACCGATACCATTCCGGAAACGGTGGTGAGCCGGGAGTTCCCCCGCTGGGTCCAGAGCAGTGAGCCAATCTACTACTTCCATAACACAGTGGACCCACTCAAAAACGGCACGTCTGAGGTGGGTTTGTTCTGGGTGATCCCTGTCCTCTAACCCTGAAAAGATATGCGTCATCATGCCGGTACGCCAGCCATTTCCCTTCCCATTCTGTTCCTGGAGATATAGGTTGTGTTCCAATTGTCATTTTTGCTTTGTAGTTCCTAACTCCTAGAAAAGTACCTGGAAAGATTTATGTGGCAGCCATGATAAGTGTGTTGGGATTCTCTAGATGTTAAGGAAATGTGCTTCATTGCTTTGTAAGTTATGACCTTCAGCACAGGGTGCACTAAACTCTGCGAAATCCCAAAGTATTGTTTGACACAATCAATAATATTGTCAGTCCGGCTTCCCCCGCTGTTCCTATATTTTCTAATGATGACTGTGATTGTTTTCTTTCATTTTTTATTGACAAAGTTGCTTAAGTTAGTTCAAGTATTATTCCTTCCTCCTTCCCCCTCCCCACCTGCCCTACCCAGCAGCCAATTCTGAGCTCTTTCTCCCCCATCTCCCTACAAGAACTAATTGAGCTTGTAGGCTCCATGAAAACATCTTCCTGCCCTTTAGACATTTTACCCACTTCCATGCTGAAAGACATGTTGAGCTCTGTGGGCCCATCTCTGCTTGCCATTCTTATTGCTCACTGGAATCTGGTTGTGTCCCTCTTTACTTTAAGCAGGCAGTTGTTCAGCCCCTGTTGAAAAAACCTAATCTTGACCAATCGCTGCATAAAAATTTCAGGCCTATTTCCAAGCTACCTTTTATATCAAAGGTTTTAGAAAAAATTGTTGCCAAGCAGCTTACTGCTGTGTTAAACAGTCACATTCTGGATAAATTCCAGTCGGGGTTCCGGGAAAAGCACTCTACTGAGACCACCCTACTTAGAGTCTCAAATGATATTTTAGTATCAAGTGATGCTTGGAAATGCACTGTTTTGGTACTGCTTGATCTCAGCGCAGCTTTCGATTCAGTGGATCACCACATTTTGATTGACAGGCTGAGAGATTGTGCAGGTGTTTCTGGGACTGCCCTTCAATGGTTTAGCTCATATCTCTCAGATAGGAATTTCTCCGTCTCTGCTGGCCCTTATAAGTCAGAGTCCGCCGCCGTATCCTGTGGAGTGCTCCAGGGTTCTGTCTTGGGCCCAATTTTTTTTTCACTATATTTGCTTCCCTGGCACACATTATTGCCAATTTTAAGGGCATCTCCTACCATTGTTATGCAGATGACATTCAACTTTATTTTTCTTTCAGTCAAGACAAGGAAGAAGAACTAATTGTTTTGCATGACTGCTTGTCTGCAATTAAGGCATGGATGGCCAGAAATTTTCTACAACTGAATGAAAATAAAATAGAAGTTCTCATTGTTGCTGCTGCTGATACTGCTGCAAAGGTCATTAATAGCCTTGGGTCCCTGAGTGCCAATGTCCGTTCAAACTTGAGAAATCTTGGTGTAATTTTTGACAAATTGATGCTCTTAGACAAGCGCATTAGGTCTTTGTCCATCTTAGAAACACAGCAAAACTCAGAGCTATGGTATCACATGCAGAGTTAGAGATGATCATTCATACCTTTGTGTCATCTTGCCTTTGATTATTGCAATTCACTGTTCACTTGCCTCAGCAAGGCGTCTCTTGATCGTCTGCAAATCATTCAGAATGCCGCTGCTAGGCTGTTAACTAGGCACAGGAAGTCATGCCACATTACCCCCATCCTAAATTCCCTACACTGGTTTCCTATCACTTTCAGGATACAATTTAAAGTCCTGGTCATTACGTATAGAGCCCTTCATGGTCAGGCCCCTGATTATATTTGCGACCTACCTCATCCATATGTCACTAGCAGGTCCTCAAATCAGGAGCTACTGGTTGTTCCTCGGACACAGCTTAAAACAAAAAGTGATCGTGCCTTCCAAACAATGGCACCTAATTTTTAGAATGCTCTCCCACTAAAGCTGTGAACTGCACCCTTCGTAGAAAACTTTCAGGCACAACTAAAGACTCATTTGTTTAGTCAGGCATTTGTCTAGTTGTCTGTTCTTCTACATGTGTGTTACTGGTAGTAGTGTTTAGCAAATCCACATGGAACTGGTGGCACTGAGCATGCATCAACGGTGCCAGTGGGGCTTGCTACAGCCTTAGTCACCAGGGAGGTCCATATGGTACTGGTGGTAGTGTTAGGCAAATCCATGTGGAACCAGTGGCACTGAGCATGCATCAACGGTGCCAGTGGGGCTTGCTACAGCCTTAGTCACCAGGGAGGTCCATATGGTACTGGTGGTAGTGTTAGGCAAATCCATGTGGAACCAGTGGCACTGAGCATGCATCAACGGTGCCAGTGGGGCTTGCTACAGCCTTAGTCACCAGGGAGGTCCATATGGTACTGGTGGTAGTGTTAGGCAAATCCATGTGGAACCAGTGGCACTGAGCATGCATCAACGGTGCCAGTGGGGCTTGCTACAGCCTTAGTCACCAGGGAGGTCCATATGGTACTGGTGGTAGTGTTAGGCAAATCCATGTGGAACCGGTGGCACTGAGCATGCATCAACGGTGCCAGAGGGGCTTGCTACAGCCTTAGTCACCAGGGAGGTCCATATGGTAGTGTTTAGTAAATCAATAGTGATCTTACAGTCTGGTGTAAGTGTAGGGCTTCTGTGCTGCAGGAAGTGGACGGTGGGGTGTTGACTGTTTCCTGACCAGTCTGCTAATAATTTCCCACTTGGCACATGACACAGGACGTTTTTTTTTAACATGCAGTAGTTTTATCCAGTGCCTCACCCCATTTTTTTTCAGTGTCTCTTTCTGAGGATCTTTCCGTCCCCTACCCTGAGCCCGTGGACCGTCCGAGCCCTGTCCTTCACCATGAGCGCTGGCTGCTGCTGTCCTGCTGTCCTGATCCGGTCCTGATCTAGCTCCGCACCATCCTCTACATGCCACTTCCTGGAGCGACCGATGCCACTGTTCAGATGGACTTAAATGGATCTCTTTTTCCATTTCTATTCCGCTTTACTTTATTTTGTTACTAATTAGCTAGCCCGCGGAGGATGGGCTTCTCCACTATAGCCGGGTTCCTCCTGAGATTTCTTCCCACCGGGGAGTTTTTTCTCACCACTGTTTTGAGGATTTTTCTCCCTACTGGGAGTTTTTTGCCTCATTTGCTGTAGTGGGGAAAAGGATTAGGCTGGGCGCTGCCCTTTCATTCTACTCATGAACTTGACTTGACTTGACTGACTGGCATTGGAATCTTTCTATGTTCTTATTCTATCCCTATTTTTATTGTATTTTATTGTATTTATTCTTTTCTCTATGTAAATGACTGTGAAGAACTTTGTGACCCCGTCTGTGAAAGGTGCTATACAAATAAACTTTACTTACTTACTTACTAAACCATCCTTTATGAAAAGAGAGGTGAAAACGCCATTCTACAATTCTGCACAGCAGCAATATTTAAAGTGACAACCATTCGTCTGAATACTTACGAAAACAAACAAACATGACGGGCAAGAGATGCATTATCACATAGCCCAATGTAAGAGCATTCGGATTCTCTTAGCAGCTTATCTGGCTTCCCAAGCCGTGATGAATTCTCCTTTTCAACTTTCCTTAACCTCATAATCTTTTTCACTGAGGTCAAAGAAAAGTGGTTGGGAATTAAACGATAAAACATAATTTTTTTGACTTTGAAGACAGCCCTACACACCCCTTGTTTTTTTACACATTTAATCTGGTACACCTGATTCTAGTAATTATCTGCCAGACAGGATTTCTAGCCTTGGTGCAATATGTGCTCAATCACAGTTTGAGTGAAAACAAACAGGACTGTTGATCTCCAGGAAGAGGGTTGGTGACCACTGCTCATGACTAAGGCTCTGGCCTCAAATCTGCAGTTAGTCTGTGGATGCAGCACTTGCTGCCGAATTCACCGAAGGACTGTGACAGGCTGTGGTAACCTCACCTTTTTACGCTTGATTGCTCTCAACCTGTTCCAATTTTCCTTATTATTATTAGAATTATGATTATTATTATGTGTCCCCCCAGAAGGGAGGGGAGACATATTGTTTTTGTGGTTTCCCGTCCGCGTGGGCGTTCACTTTGCTTCCGGGCTGTAACTCAGAAACCGTTTAAGATATTTACATCAAACCTTGCACACTCTTTCAATAGTGTGTGTAGATGTGCCTTTTATTGTCTGTGAACATTAATGGGGGGGTTGCATTGGGGTGGGGGTAGACATTTGTTTTTTTTTTGCCTTAAAAATAATCTATAGTTATTATTATTGTTATTATTATTGGTCCTTGTGATTATTAGGACATGATAATGATGAATAGAGAACTAGGATATAATGTGATCTTTTGAGGATTAGTCTTAGGTATTGAACAAATCAAATGTTCGCTAATCGAGCAGTTAATGGGATCAGGATGAGGAGTAATCATGCATTGAAAGGTGAGATTGCTGCTGGCTGTTTACACTTCAGACAGCACCACAGGAAAAGCAGAGGTGGTCTTTTCCCACAGGTTTTTTTATACATCTGGCATTGCTTTGGTGGCTAATAGCTCATTGGCTAACATGCTTGAATAGGTGTCATGAGGTTCATTGTTCAAGCCCCACTGCAGCCATTGTAATGTCAATGCAGCTGATTGAGTCTTAAGAAAGCCCCTTACTAACAATGCTCTGGGAGTGTTTAGACCCTGCTTTGCAGAATGAACTGAGTGTGCTTTGGATACATACAAGGATATAATGTCAGCTTAACAGGATTTATCTTGTTTGACTGCAAATTTGGCAATGTAAATAAGAGCAGGTTGAGGAGTAATAATGCTTCAAAAGGAGTTTTTTTCTGGCCTTCTACACCTCACAGATACACAGATACAGTTGATATGTTGCCTAAATGATTTATGGATTTAATGATCTCGTCTCATCTATCACAGGTTCGGGCCTCCCTCACCTGGATCCTGAACCACCAGTTTGACAATGATGCCCTGTTTAGCTGTGAGGTGAAGCATCCTGCCCTGTCTACGCTCATGCAAGCTGAGGTCACCTTGGGTGAGTGTCAATCACATGCAGATACCTCCACAATCTCCTCTAACAGGACATCACATAGCAAATGATCACAAAACAATGTATCATAATATGAAATAATGTCACCATTGAGCCAATCAACGCTCGTCCATTCTCTACCACTGAAATGGACCTAATGATTAGTTTCCTGATGACCTAGGAGAGATCGAGCACTGTATAACCCCAGCTCTTTAGAATCCTGCCGTTTCTGACCTGCAAAGCTATTCCACTTTGTGACTACTCTCTGCATAAAAAATTGCTTCCCAACATCGCTCTCCAAATGAAACTTAGTGTGGCCACTTCCTCCAGATTCTAAAACATCTGTGTATCAAATGCAGTCAGGCCCTCAGAAACAGCCACACCCTGACTTCCTCTGACATTTCTGTCCATCTCACGTGGCCATCTCATTACCATTGGCTGGATAATGGCAGACCATGCCCCCCTGAAAGGCAGATCTGCCATTATCATGCCCCCTTTCTCCCCTTCCACAGCTTGTCTTCCCCACTTAGAAATATTCTGATTGATGTGGCTGGATTTCTGCCTGCAATTTCCCCCCACCCATCTATGGTCTTAGACGACAAAGCCATTGGTTTTGCCTATACTGGATAGATGCTCAGTACAGCATTGAAAACGCATCTGGTGAGTTATTGAGTAGCCAATGAACTTTTTTGGCACTGAGACAGAAAGCGCAATTCTTGACCCCTTGCAGACGGGTTTACATTCAACTGTATGTCCAAGTGACTGATGTATATGCAATACATACAAGGCAGTCAGGCGGGACCCGATATATGCGAGCAGGCAATTGGGTCAGACTAATGAAGTACCTGGGCGCTCATTAGTTGTGAATCCTGATCTCAAGATATGAATTTCGAACGTCCGGGCAAATAACTCAAAACATATGGGCAACTGCTTCAATTAGCATATAAGCCGAGGTTTTTCAGCACATTTGTCTTTCGCATCTTGCAAAAAGACAATCAACAACCAACTGAACTAAACTCTGACATCTTCTACTTTGGTAATTTCACGACAACCCATGTCACAACAAGTTGATCTAGCCGATCTGTTCACGTCCACTGAGTCCGACTGTGACCCGAAGTCGCCAGCTCCGAACAGACTCCTTGGAAGACATTTCTCGGAGAGCCATCCACCCACAGTAAAGACCCAAAAACCGCAGAAACAGTGCATCGTCTGTTCCAAGAACAAGTCTGTTCCAAGTTCGCCGTGAGTCCCGGCTCAGATCTGACACTTGCGAAGTTAGTTTGCGCATCGAACCGTGTAATAAACTGTGCCGCACAAAACAGGTGTACTGGAATGCGATTTTTTGTATATTTTTCTGTATTCATTTATAAAGAGTGAAAAATGAAGCATAAAAATTCAGTTTCTACTGCTGTGTTGTGCCATCGTCCAAAAATTGTGGCTAAAATACTGTTACGTCCCCCAGATATTCTAGGTCTAGGGTAAAGGAGAGTAACACAATATCAACTAAAACTAAACCCAGGAGGCAAAAGGAGGCAGGGAAAAGGTACAAGCAATGAACAATTTATTAAACAAAGGTTCCAAAGGTCCACAAAGGACAAAACAGAATCTACAACAAACACAAGAGACGGCCTCAGAAGGAGGCCCAGATAGGCTACAACTAGCCAATGCTACAAACAAAACTACAAGGAAAGACAAAGCTACAGGACTATAGACTAAACCAAAGCCAAGATGGGCAGCAACAATCAAACACAAAATACCACACAGGTAGGAATCAGAAGCTCTCACCACATACGCCACACAGGCTATCACACAGAAATATAAAGAAAACACACACAGTGCTGACTGCTAGTTAATATGAGAGAGAGAGACCGCTTGCTGGTGTCTCCCTAGGCTTTATGCAGCCCAGCTCCAATCAGGCTGATAGGGCCCAGGTGAGGAAGAACTCCTGCCAGACTAGCTGAAAGGGGAGGGGCAGCAACCTAGGAGAGATCACAGCACAACAGGGGGAGACAAACACACAGCAGCAACCCATGACTGTAACAAATACTGTAGCGGTTTCTCCAATAAGCGGAGGCAGAGTCAGGGTCTGGAGTTTTCGCATCGCCCCAGAAGCGGAGCTTCGCTTTATTTCTTCTGCCATACTCATGTGAACACAACGATTTCTACTCAGAATGGCACAACCTCTCAGTAACAGAGCATATCACACACCACTCAGGCTGCTGATCAGGCTGCCTATATGTATCCCCTGGATCGCTGTGATTGGCTCCCATAGAACGGAGTAGTGCAGCCAATCACAGCGGCCCAGGGGGGAAACAGAGCTAGCAACACAGAACACAACACAGAACTCCGGCGAAATCGCCACAATACTTTGCCTGGCAATCATCACAGCCAACAGGCGAAGAATGAAATATTTCCTTGGCGATTGTTACAAGAGCCAGCCAACAATCCCGGCCACGGCAGTGCGGCCGCATACTCAAATCAGGCCATGGTGGTCAACAGCGCACTCCGCGCATTTGCGGTTCCCGGTGTAGCAGGCCAGAATATACCCCTGGCCAGAATATAGCGTGGTATATTCCGGCCTAGGCGAGATTATACCCCCCAGGCCAGAGTGTACCCCCTGACTCTGATTTAGTAGTCTAGATTATGTTCCAGTGCAAGTTATTTTGTAAACTTTCACTTTCAGGGTGAATGTTCTTACCGTTAAATAAGCGGTTCCTTTAATGAGTATGTGTGCTGGCTGTATGTGCCTTGCAAAGTGTGAGTTGAGTCTTACAATGTATGTTTACAGAGCATCTTCAACACATGTGAAGCAAGTCTAGCCATGAACTGAAAAAACCAAATTGTAATGTACATTCAAGTTAACAAAATAACTTGCCCTGGACCATAATCTAGACTAAGGAGTTAGACTCGGGGGGTATATTTTGGCCTAAACTAGAATATACCCCCGGGGTATAATCTGAGGGGTGTTTCCATCCTGTGACTGTTCTCCCTGTGAGACAGCAGAATTGTGCAAAGACCGAACCAAGCAGAAAACCCAATGGCGCGGAACTGTGAGAGGGACTCTGTGTGACAGGTGGTGCCCGCTCTCAGACAGTGTGCTCTCTCCTGCTCTGGTGGTATTATAGATCCTATAGATCCACCGAGACCTGATGCTCTGGCCTAAATCCCATTATGCTTCTCCAACTCCCACCACCACGTCATCCTCTGCTCAGCTGGCATAATGGCCTTCTTCCGCAGATGATGTGTGCGATTCTGTCCGAGGAAAAACTTCACCAGATGTCATTTTTTTAGAGCCACTAACTAAAGGCAATGAGTATCAGTCATTCCTTCATCCTGAGTAGGGAAATCAGATCTTCTGTTAGGTCAGGCATTTCCTCACACACAGTAAACACTTGGCATTTCCTTGAAGCTTTAACGTCAACTGATGAGAGGATCAGATTTCGTCAGTTTTTATGAGATCACTGGCTTCTTTCAGGCAGACTGAACCCCAGACCATAATATTACCACCTACATGTTTTGCTGAAGGGGTTAAACAGTCATTTTTAAAATGTTCTTCAGCTCTCTGGTGCGCATAAGTTCTGCGTTTGGGTGAGTAAATTTCATATTTAGACTCATCGGTCCAAAGGACTTGTTCCCAGTCCATTGGTGTCCAATCCTTAAACCTCTTGGCAAACTCAAGTCTTTGTTTGATGTTGCCAGCTCTTGGCAGCAACACGACCAATCAGACCACTTTCACGCAGGCGTCTGGAAATTGTAGATCTTGATACTTTCATCTCATCATTTCTGACACTATTAATATCATCGCGGAGTTATCGTGCTGTCAACCGCCGATTTTTTTTTCTTGTCATACACAGATAACGAACATCAGAGACTTAACTTCTGTTTTGTACCTCTATTAAACTGGTCTCTTTCAAACGCTTGATGGTGTTTCTTACAGTGCCATGGCAGCACTTAACGTCTTCAGCATCATGTAAGGCCACAATGCGGCTACGAGGTCATTTTGCAGAATAGTTTCGCCTCAAACCAGTTTAAACAAATTTTTTAGTATCAATTTTCATAGAATGAGCCTTCAAACATGCATTCAGGCTATGCAAGAGTAAAGAAAAAAAAAATTTGCGACACCTTTCAATTGTTATAAAAATAAATGTTTTTAGTGTTTTTGTTTATTATGCATATTTGTACCTCAGTATACAGCCCCCTGTCCACCTGTCCATCCATTTGTCTATCAGTCTGCAACTCATCTATACGGGCTCAGAGTTAAAGGGAAAATTCTTGAAAGTGAAGCAGCGAAGTCCAATCTACCATAACAGAAGAAATTGTTACCTCAATAATGCCAATTCATATTGCACCCCCCCCCCACCTCACCGCCAACAATCACCATTACACCAAATTGGCTTCCAGTCCACCTGCACTTCTGTTTTTATTACTTCATTTTTACACCTTGTCTGGATGACGGCATTTATTGATTACATTTGAATACTGTTCTTCAATCTTCAATGCAGAATCAGATGCCCCCCCTCTTCTCCCAACCTACCTGTGTTACCTTAAAATTAGTCTCAGTACCTAATTAAACAGCCTTTTAAAGAGTAGGAGTCAGTCTTGGCAATTAAGAAGTCTTCTGAGACAAGCGTACCAAAAGTAGCTGAGATAAAACAGCTAGAAATGAAACAATAAGCTATAGAGGTAGTTGGAAAAGACCTCTGTGTCACAGCTCAAAATTTAAGTGCTTTTAAATGGGGTTTGTGTCAGTTCCCCAGACTTCCTTTGATTCCATACAAGACTAATTCAATGCAATTACACGATTTTACGATGAGCACTTAGTTCATGTTTTGCACAGCTTGCATAAGCTCTTCATGAAGGGAGTCCTGTATGATCCGCACTCATTCTTTTGTCTCTCCACACTGACAGCATGCTGTTCGCATGCGCAATGTTCTCAAGGTCATTTTATTGGGTGGAAATTTGGTTCAAGGAGGAAATGTGTTTAGCAGCGCAATCGTTTTTTTCCCTGATTCCCTCGGTCTTCAAGCGTCACAGGAAGCATGTCGGACACCACCTCTGGCCGCAAATTGGTGGTAGTGCTGCTGATTGACTCATTAACAGAATCTTGTAAACTGTATAGAAAGCTGCTTTTAATTTTGTCCAGTTATCTTTTTTCAGTTTCTTCCCCAGTTCTCAAAGTTTTGTTTCTGAATAATGTATTTTTTCTAATGGGGTAGATCTCGTTCGACTGCTTTTCCTCTGACACCTGGAGAAATACAGTACCGTTACTGTTATATGGTGAAATTGGATTAAGACTTGATGTGAGACTTGTAGTACGATATTTTGCCTTTCAACATTGAATCGGCTGATGTAGGTGTCTCTTCTTCCTCATGGGGAGTCATCTTCTTTGCCTGTTGCTGTATTTTGCATTGAAAGCCGTGAGCATTGAGGTTAACACTGTCGCAATAAGGAGGTTCTGGGTTTGAGTACCGGCTGGCCAGAATCTCTCTGCGTATATGTGTGCGCTGTAAACCCTGACAAGTCTGGGGAACTCAAACGTTTTGTGGAAACCAATTACCTCAAAAAGTTGAGTATGCCAACTTGATCTTGTGTTCACGGCACTTAAAAACATAAAAAATAATTTTATTTTCTTTAAGTTCCTACCACACAATGCTATTAAGTAATGCAATTAAGGCCTACACAATTTTTTTTGAGGCAATCGGTTTCCAAGAAACATTTGAGTTCGCCACACTATCAGGGTTTACAGTGTGGGGTTTCTCTGAGTATTCCTGTTTCCCCCTCCCTGAAAGGCATGCTCTTGTATGAACACTCCTACCAGTGCTCCTGAACAAGGCTCTGACTTTAGAACTGGAGTTAATCCATGAGTGCTGCTCTCTAGCTGTCTACGTCTCCTCAGTGACTTGGATGGGTTAAATGCGAATGACAAATTACCCCAAGGGTTCAATAGAGTACATCTTATCTATCTTATCATTTTTCCCAAAAAAAAAAAAAAAAAAAACTACATGACCTGGATGTTTTTCATAATTATAGCTAGGTAATCGCAGGGTTCCTTTGCAATTTTTTTTTCTGGCAATATTGCATGCTGGTAAGATCAGCAATGCCAGATCCTTGGTTTCTTGTGTCATGCTGCCAGGCCACCGGTCCAAGTTTAATTTTGTTTTTGCTAAATGATTATTTTTTTTTCTCCCCAAACCAATGCCACCTTTGTCCAGCGTCTCCCCGGGGTCCTCGGCTGTTGATGACCCCATCCAGGGCTAAGGTTGGGGACACGGTGCGCATCAGCGTCCAAGGTTTCCAGGTAGGATGAGTTGGGGTAAGTGTGTGTGATGGCTTTGCAAACAGGAGGAGAGGGGGTTCAGGCAACGGTCCACTCAAGTACAAAAATCAAACTCCAGAGGATGGTACTTTACGCACTCTAATAGTGCTGGCTGGGCAGTTCATTGATCGCTGTTCGAGTGTGTATGGATTTTTGGAGAAGTTGACTAAAATCTTTGCTTAGCATTTAACTACCTCTTATGCACTTGCAGAAGCTGAATGATGAATTGCAATGAGTGAATCAATTTTTTTTTGTAACTGCTAAGCACTTGTTTGTATTGACAGTGCAAGCATCACTTTGCTTATCACAAAGCATTTTCTGTCAGCTGTACTAGGGTCATGCATTCCTGTCAGCAGTAAGTCTTCGAGCAATCAGTTTTAGTTTGTTTTATTTATTGCTTGATAATCAGCTACACTAAGAATGTGTTTGCTTTTATAACTCCACTGTCTGTAAGGCCCTATTCTGACTCTAGTAAAATAGTAAGACTACTAAAAAGACAAAGCATGGCAGAACAGTAATCTAATTTCAATTCAATTCCTGGAAAAAGACACAAAAAAGGCGGTTAGGCACCAGATTAATCTACTGCATACATAAAAAAAATCCTGTTCTGTGTCAGGTTCCAAGTTATGCCCCCGTCACACTTATTCAAAATCAGCAGGAATCAAACAGAACCAGCCGAAATGAAGAATTCGCGCAACATTCGGGCGGGAATTTCAAATTGACCAAAATTCTTACAGCTTTGAAAGAATGGCATTCGAATACTTAGAATGCGCTTCAAACTCGCCTCAAATGATTCTTGCTCATTCTGGGTGTATTAGCTCTCGAATGCAGCTTGAATGTAATTGGAACACAGTCGGAATATTTAGAATGCTATTAGAATGCTGTTAGAATATTTAGAATACACAGTGAATGGCGTACGTGTGCGGTTCAATTGCTGCCCGAACACCACTCGAAGTCTGGTTGGAAGGTGCCTCAAATGCTGTACGAATTCACCTCGAATGCAGTCAGAATGCACCCGGAATGGCCGCCGAATATGGTTGGAACGTCCAAGAATTCAAACAGAATGCAGCTCAAATGCTCAGAATGTACTTAGAATGTCACACGAATGTCCCTTATGCGTTGATTGAGTAATTGCTGACTACAGCAGGGGAACATAAATATGCCACTAAAACTGACGCCGAATGCGTGAGAGTTAACAGGTATGCGTTATTAATGAAAACTGGCCACACCTGATAATGTGAGCGTTTTCAGAGTTTCTGTAATGGTAATTTAAATGAACGATTGAAAACAGGTCATGACCAATCATTATTTTTAAGGGATTATTTTTAAGGTGAATTGTTTTAATATCGGAATAGATTCCGGCAGCAATCGAGATGCATTCGAGGTGCATTCTGGCTCATTCGAGGCACATTCTGGCAGGATTTGACGTGGCTTGCTGTTTCGATTCTCCCTTGAATGCAATCAGAATGTTTTGAATGCTGTTGGAATGCCGTAAGAATATTTATAATGCAGTCAGAGTGCAGTTAGAATACACTTCGAATGCCGTTCGATATTTCTCCACTTCGAATGCACCTGGAAAGTTTTGAGCATGAGCAAAACATTCGGGCCGGCCACAAGAACGGGCCCGAATATTTGGAATGCACTCAGAATGCAGTCAGAATTTTTAGAACGCACTTTGAACATCCAGGAATATACAAAGAATTTTCATTCTGGCGGCATTCCGGCTCATTCCGCCTCTAGTGTGACTAGGGTTTTACAGTTAGGAGTTATAACTCTGGAGCAACCAGTAGTCTAGAAACAGTCAACACTCCTCCATCCACTTATTACACCACAGAGGCCCTGCACTTACACCAGGCTGTTAGACTGATGTGCCTCTAGTTTACTTTTGCACAAAAAGCCAACACTGTGGACTTAACATGAGCCACCAATACCATGTAGACCTCCTCAGAGACATTAATTGAATAGGAAAAAATTGTGGGGTTCCTCTAACTGAATCCATCCTATTGGAGGCTTTGGGCACAATCAGGACACAGTGTTTTCAGATATGTATACTGTGGTGTCAGTGTGTGCTAGATTGTACATTATTGTCATTAAAAAGATGATGTAGTCATCTGCTTTTCCAGTTTTTCCAGTTTGTATTCTATTTTCTGTTTGTCCCCTGGTTGTCAAAGTTTTTTTTTTTTCTGAATTGTGTATTTATTTTTAACAGAAATGGATGTCGTTCAACTGCTTTCCCTCAGACTCCTGGTGATATGAACAGTACTGTTAATTTTACATGGTGAAATTGGATTGCGTTTTGGCCTGATGCTAAATTTCCGTCTGTCACAATATAGTATTAAATCAGAAACATGCAGGCAGGATCTTTGACCTTTCAACATCAAATAGATCGTTACAGATGTCTCTTCTTTCTCATGCAGAGTCCTGTTCCTTGACTATTGCAGTTTTTATTCTTTTTTTGAAATTATGAGCAAGCTGTACTGCTTTATAGAGCTGTGTGTTTCATTTCTTTGGTCTATCATGCTGTGGTATATATAGTAATTTATTTTATTTATTTATTGCATTGGTTATGTCAAGATCAAACGATCCCAGGCGATACATCATTTTCTACTGCAGTCTGCTCATGACGAATATCATCAATGGCAAACCTAGTCATAGACATTATTTAGCATATTCCGTGTATGAATTGCATCTCTGTTGTCAGGGCTAATGAACCCTTAGAATGTATGTGCTAAAGTATAGCTGTATGTAGCCTATTAACTGCAATGTTGTAGAACCAGTTCAACCTACATTTTATATGAAGCCTGGGATAGATTTTTGTCCCAGCACTGTATTTTATGAACAGTATGCACCATAATATATTGGACAGTGTCACATTTTTTTTTTTTTTTTGTACTCTGGCGCTTTGCAGTTGGAAGGATATGGTTCAAAGTCAGAAAAAGCTTTTCTCATATTATAAGACAATCTCATATACATATTCTTTATCTGCTGATTGCAGTGCTTTACTGAAACTACACTTCTGTTAAGCGTAATATTCATACCAGGACGCCATGTTTTTATGTTCTCAGCATTACAACAAATGGTAAACGTAGATCTTGTGCATCATTTCATATACATTTCCCTATAATTCAGTGGGACATATATGGGATAATAGGAAACCTTGGGATCTCTTCTATAATATAAAATAGGCCATAAATTCAACTACAGGTTTGAATATAGAATATAGGTGTTTCCATCAAGATTGGATTTAGTTTAAGGTTATGTGATGATTTATTACCCCCCAACTCTAGAATGAGGTTTTTCCGGAGCCTCTGTTTACTTGGACCCGGGTTGGGGGGCGTCTCCTGGATGGGAGTGAGGAGCGAGCTGGATGGGAGCTGGTTCTGGAGCGGGTACCGGCTGAGCTGAATGGGTCTATGTACCGCTGCACAGTTCAGAATCCTCTGGGCTCTACGGACACCCACATACGACTCATCGTCTTCGGTAAGTGTCACAAAGCCAGAGGATGCAAATTCAGCGGACGAAGTTACAAAACTCTTTCATGTATTCATATATTTACTCATCCACCAACAAACCCAGTGAGCCCACTGTAAAATGAAGTTTGCCTTTTTTTGTTTCAATGTGTCTTAATTTGTTGCATCAACAGAAGTCAGATCAGCTTCAAATCCCCTACTTTCTTGAGAAAAATAATACGTTCAACTGACAATTCGAGCAATTGTCAATAAAAAAATATTGCTGGATCTAGCTTTTTTGCCAGAATTTCTTACAATTCCATGACTACCACACTTCTGGTGCACAGATTGCTAGTGCTTTGGTCTATTGTATGCGCATAATAACATTCAAAAATAGCAACCTTATCATCTACATCAGCACTTTTCAATCCTCTCCTGGAGTGCCACTTCTCCTGCATGTTTTAGAGCTCTGCCTGCTCCAGCACAGGCGAGTCAAATGAACAGCTCTTTACCTGTGAATTGCTTGATAATGAGCGAATCACTAGAATCATCCGTGCTAGTGGGGAGGGATCTAAAACATGCGGGAGAGGTGGTACTCCAGGAGAGGTCTGAGAAGCACTGATCTACATCATCTGTTTTTATTATTGTCATGCGACCAGCACATGGCAGCTTAGCAGTAACGACCCATGGCCTTACTGACAACAATTCAGCTAGACTTGAAAAACTGCACACAAAATTAAAGCAAAAAATCAAGCCAACAAAAAGTACCGGATGCGGGAAGAATTATTTCGGCTTCTAGGCTTGGTATTGTACGGCCAAGTATCCGTAATCATGCAAACAAAAGTAGGCTTCCGCAGCTGCGCTCGACCGGAAGCAACTCGGCCACCGAACTATCCCATAAAGCATCAGAAATGGGGCGTTTTTTTGTATTGACGATTGCTTGAATTAAGACATGCTAAAATTACAAAAGGCGCAATAATTATGTACAGAGATGATTCCAATCATCAGTTTAACCTCCGAGCACTGGGAACCTCAAATCTGGCACTTGCCCTTGTTTTTTTTTTAAATTAACTAATCTACATTAATCAAAATTAACTGCATTTTTTTTGCCTGGACTCACTGGACTTCCAGTTGAAAGAAGGGAGGAAACCAGCATTTCTTAGCACTGGAGGGCTGTGATTTGAAGAATAAGATCGCAGCAGAAGAATTTACAAATTAGTTCTGAATCAAAATGCTGGGATGGACTTACGTTCATAAACTGGAGTTTTCAGCTCTGCTGGGAGCAGACTAGTGAACAGAAATCTGAGTTTTGCTGCTTTAAGTGTTTTTGCATTGGACTGAAGTGCTTAGGACTTAAGTGAGCAGTGATTGAGCTGGGAGTAAACCATGCCCTAAAATAAATCACACAGTTCGAGCAGAGTTTTTCTGGAAGAGGGCCTCTACCTGTAAGTCTGGAGCAGCTGGAACATGTTGTCACTGTAAAGGGACCATCCAAAATAAATCACGGACAACTGGCCCTTGACAATAAAACATAGCATCAATGACCCACAGTGATATTTGATTGTAAGCATGAGCTTGACCTGAAATGCATGTCCATTTTAATACCAAACTCCAATGTTGTGAATGGCCTGCTTTTTCTGTTTTCTTCTCAGATGACAATAGAATGCAATTCCAGTTTTAGTTCAAATGATCTGTAGCAAAATTCAGGGTGCTTAAATTTTTGTCGATTTCATGCTTTATGAGTGTCTTTGAGGAAAAATAGCATTTTAATATAACAGAAAATTTGTAATAGTATTCTTATAGATAACAGTGGTAGATATCGTTTCAACAAAAGTCCTGATCATCCATTGTGTTTGGCCAAGAGCTATTTCATGCTTGCTTATTTAAAATTTGGCAGAACTCAGATCTATATCAATCTATATCAGCTGAATCAGGAATAAAGGTCATTTTCTGCTTGTGAGTTTGTTGATTTTTAACATAAGCGATAAAGCCATGTATTCATCCCCCACACCAATCAGCCATAACATCATGACCAGCCGATAATATTGTGTAGGTCCCCCTTTTGCTGCCAAAACAGCCCTGACCAGTCGAGGCATGGACTCCACTTGACCTGAGAAGGTGTGCTGTGGAATCTGGCATGAAGAAGTCAGCAGCAGATTCTTTAAGTCTTATAAGTTGCGAGGTGGGGCCTCCACCTTGATTGTCCAGCACATCATAAAGATGCTCAATTACAGAGAGATCTGGGGAATTTGGAGGCCAGGTCAACACCTTCAACCCTTTTTGTGTTCCTCAAACCATTCCTGAACAATTTTTGCAGTGAGGCAGGGCACATTATCCTGCTGAAAGGGGCCACTGCCATCAGGTAATACCGTTTCCATGAAGGAGGGTACTTAGTCTGCAGCAATATTTAGGTAAGTGGTGCAAGTCAAAGAAACACCCACAAGGTTTTCCAGCAGAGCATTGCTCAAAGTATCACACTGCTTCCGCAGACTGGCCTTGAATGAGATGCTAACGTGCCTATTGTGGGCGCTTTAAGCATCGGACAGATGTCAGCATGGACACCCTGGCCGGTCTCCATACATGACAAACTGCAGAGCACGGTGCGTTCTGACACCTTTAAATCAGAACCAGCATGGACTTTTTCAGAAATTTAAAGTTCAGTGGCTCTTCTATTGGATCAGACCACTTGGGCTAGCCTTCGCTCCCCATGCACGTCAGTGAGCCTTAGCTACCCATGAACCTGTCGCCTGTTCACCGATTTTCCTTCCTTGGACCACATTCGGTAGGTACTGTCCACTGCAGACTGGGGCAGCCCCACAAGAGCTGCAGTTTCAAAGATGCCCTGATCCAGTTGCCTAGCCATCACAATTTGGCCCTTGTTAAATCTGCTCACCTCATTACACTTACCCATTATTCCTGCTTCCAACTTCAAGGAGAAAATATTCACTTGCTGCCTAATACATCCCAAGCACTGATAGAAGTCATTGTTGCGAGACAATCAATCTTATTTACCTCGCCTGTCAGTGGTCATAATGTTATGGCTGTATTAGTGTATATTTGAATTAATCCTCAGCAAAAGCCTGTTGTAGTAAATTCTTGCATCTTTAAATGGAAAATGGCTAGAAATATACTGAGGGCACTATCAAATATACGCAAAATTAATATTGGCAAAAATTCGCTTCCCATTCACTTCCATTGTGAGTGAGGAAGCAAAGGGTCGTATAAATATTGGTTCCCAGCGGCAAAAAAAAATGTGAAACTTTGGATCGTTGGGAGTTCAACATTGGTAAACTTTGACTGGCAAAATTACAGCCTCAGCTAATAGCAAAGAAATGTACAACCACATATGGCTATCATTGGCTGTTGACCACGTCCTCCTTGGACTACATGCAGCACAAGACAGGAATTTTGCCTTGGCAGGCGATTGTCATTCGCCTGTATTTGTGTATGTGACCTTGCCTTAATACAAATTTTTATTTCTTTTTTGCACACGAATGATGAAGCCCCTTCAATCAACTTGTTGTTATGACGTGAATCTGAACATTATTTGAAAACAGCCTACACTCACTGAAGTCATTTCAGATTCAAAGTAAGAGACTCAAAGAAGCTGCTCCTTTTCCCCCAGAAAATCCAAGTTTGTACTGTAAATGCACCATATTGGTGGGGTTTTTGCAGTTGATTGTCAATCAAAATATGGTTAATTGTCCAAATGGTGGATCGAGAGAGCCTCTAACCAATTTTAAATGTAGAAGCAATTAAGAGAGACAACTAAGAGCTAATCATTTTCCTTGTTTTTTTTTCCTTTCACAGAAAACCCAATTATGAGGAAAGAAGCACAGAATCAAATAAGTGAGTGTTCTTTGCACTCTTGTGATGACTGCCAACCTGAAAAAAAATTTAAAAGTAAAATAAAACAAGCAGTGCCAGGCATGGCAAACTGCACCCCTCACACATATTAGCTGTTCAATGAGTTGATCCACTTTTCAGGTACATGCGCTCTTGGATTTGACCTTTCAAGGTCTAATGTCATGGTTACATTAAGATTCCAAATATGAGCCCCTATCAGTGATTAATAGTAACTAAGTGGGTATTAACAAAATTTTGTGACCTTGGGGGTTTGACCTTTGAAGGTCACTCAAGGTCAAAGGCCATGGTGTCATTGTAATGTCCATGTATGATTTCTTATATGTGTTCAATAGTAACCAAAGGCTATCTACAGTTTATAAGATAGTGTAAATTAGGTGATTCAGATCAATGATGTAGACCATCCTGAACTTTGATCCCAACTGATTTTTCAAAGTATACGTACATACTTATACATTCACATTTACACTTCTGGTCTTCTGGTTCTAGAAGACTTTACTATTTTAGTTCACTTTTTAGTGAATTGGCAGCCTTGTGTAAATAGCCTGAAAGGGCACAAGGCAAGATGTGAGCAGTGAGAATTCAAAAATAATGTGAAAGTTTTGAAGAAAACATTTGAATTTTGGCAAAATAAACAGGGAAACAAATGACTTCCATTTCCCTACAAAGGAAGTTAAATTACCTAGCTCATTTCAGACTTGAATTACCCTCCCTCATACATCTGTTGGTGTGGCAGGGTTGATGTTTGGTTCCAGATCGTTACCTGACGCAAGAACCAGTAATGCAGTAAAAATGGGATTTTATTGGAAAGGGGGGTGAACCCCCGCAGAGCAGGAGGCAACGGTACAAAGTCCACAATCCAAAAATCAAAATCCACAGGGCGTAATCCAGGTCGTAAGCAGGGCACCAATCACAAAAATCGTAGTCAGACAAAAGAGGTTCGATACACAGAGATAACAAGAATTCCAAAACAGAGCCAAAATCAATAATCAGGGACGGTCCAGTCAGAAGAGATTCACGAGAGATTACAAGGCGAAAACAAGCGTAGCACAGGCAAACCAAGAGAAACGTTTTGACGGGGAACTGCTGTGAGAAGACTGTTTAAATACACAGAAGGGAAGTCACATGCTATGATTAGGAAAAGGTGAACTGGATAAAACTAATTACGTGGGAGCAACACATGAGGAAGAACCTAATCACATAGAACTGGCAAAAGCCAAAACGCGGACAGGGAACACGAGACAGCCTATGACAAAACATACAGCTCCGGTTAGGGAGTTCTAACGTGCACAGATAATGAGAAGCAGGACAGAGTGGAGCAGGTGCGGAGGATCCGCTGAATTGCAGCAAAGACTAAGTGAAGGCAAGAGGCGGAGACTAGAATAGGGCGAGTGCTGAGAGCTTGTTAATCAATTAGTAAGTGCAGCTATACAATCCCTGGTGCTCGTTAGTAAGTTAGTATTATATACAATGTTAGTCTGGGTTAGTAACTTAACAAAACAACAAACTGTTAGTATTGGTTAGTAATATAGAAAAGAGAGGCGAAGGAAGCAAACAAGATTGGAAGGAATGTTTGAAACCCAGAAACCATGAAATCACCTAAGCATGTGACACGCGGGACTGGGGAGAAGCTGTAACTTAACAAGAGACCAGACAGGGGAGACAAAGTGCAATGAAGGGCATGGCAAAACATGGACCGGACTATAACAGAAAAGTGGATAGGGAATGGCAAAAACGAAAACATGGCAAAGTACAAAAACTAAACAGAACATGGCAAAACCTAACAGACATAATAATAAACATAAAAGGGAAGGGGAGAATCATAATAAACATGGCAGAACAAGACAGGCATGGCAGAATCATAACAGTTGAGGTTTGTCTTTTAGACTGTCGATGGAGATAGTGAAATTTGACTCCATATGCAGATGGTACTAAAACATTAAAGCGCTGCTCGGGGGTGGTAGTCTGCTTAGTACCTCCGTGGGGATGAGGAACCTTTATTTAGTCTCCAGCCTTCATTTCATTGCTAATTTATCATGATTAAAAGACCTTGTCTGATGGTTTCCTATCTGTTGCACTAATCCGCGGAGGCTAAAAGTGCTAAAAGCCATGAGGTGATATCTTTTCTCTCCTTCCAAAGCCCACCCATAGTGAATTGCATGTTGGTCATGCAATGTCAGCATGGTTAATTTATCAAACAGCTCATACGCACTCAGTATTTATTGCTCGATTCTGCTGGTGACTTAAGTGGATATGATGAATAGTGTTTGCATGCTGAGCAGGCGTAGAGGCTTCCTGGAAGGTCACAGTGTCTTCTGGATGTTGTGTGTCTTGATTTCCAGTCGTTTGTCCTTCAGAAGTGGAGCTGTGCGCCTGTAGTGTAGGCTCAGCATGCCCCTGTAGGCGGTGTTTTTCGCTGGGTGAAATTTGAATGTGCAAATTTCCAGGGCTGATCCTGGTTTGCTGGTGTGATTGTTGGGACAGGAGGTGTGAGGTCAGTTAAAGTCACTTTTCATGCAGGTCCAATCTCTGATAGAGCACTGCTTTGCTGCAGATTTGCTGCAGTGCTGTCCTGCATTAGGAGAGTGAGCGTGACAAATAGCTTACTCTTGAACCTGTTGTAGTCCTCCACAATGGAATCCCAGTTCCAAGCTGAATTGTAGCCATTTGCCATTCTTATCTCCTCCAGCTACCTCCATATTCTGGCAAACAGAGCAGCCAGAGGAGGGCGCTTAACACACACTGACGCACAGCATGGTACCAACCCACCCTCCTCGGGCAGCTCCACAACCAATCAGGCGCCTCTTTCCAGGCTCTCTGGCTGTTTCATTGGGTTTTGAAAATAAATGAACCTGCCACAATGGAAGGCTCTCCACGAAACAGGATTACTGAGATCTTGAGCCATATAGCTACACTGAGTGACTAGTTCCTGGTTTTGTTTCGTGCAGTTATCCCACTAACTCAGGAATCCAGCCTCTTGACGTGTCTCCCTAACTTTTTTATTTTTTTTTTTAATACTCCATGCTTTTAAGCTGCCTGACTTTCTCAGGAGAAATTCAGCTTTCATATTTCTTCGAAGGGCACATGCATGAGATCTTTAGTTTGAAAGTCACTCTGCGGATCCAGTGTAATTTAATGGGAATCACAGCAGGTTCCAGTTAAGAATATAATCCCAAACCCCTCTGGTTTATGGGATTACAGCAATTTATCTCTGTGTGCATACCACAAGGCTGCTTGCTTAGATCTTCAGCCTACCTTATTGACATTTTTTATTAAAGGAGCAATGTGCACCATTTGCCTTTTCTGTGCAAGCAGAAGGAGTTGACCTGTATACTCAGTGACATTAATTAATATCAGACAAGATGCAAATAACTTAAAGGTTGGATATGGAGTCAATTGTAATTTATTTGCCTAAATTTGGTCCTGTAAAAACCATTTTCATCAGTGGGAAGAGGATTAAGGCTGTTTGCTGATGTGCTAATGCTAATGCCTGTGTCCCATATCCTTGCAGATGCAGCCTCCTATAACAGCACGGCAGTTCTCATGGTTGTAGCCGCCATCTTGACAGTAACTCTAGCGGTGACGTGAGCTTTCTTAGCTGCCTGAACTCCACTCAAGCCTTTCGCTGGACTCTTGCTTCCCGGTCTGTCCATCCATCAATTTTTGTGCAGGGATGCCACGTCAACTCTTCAGACACCTTTGCAAGGGTTTTTTAAAATGTATTTATTTGTTATTAAATGGAAAAAAGAGACGACAAAAACCCAAGAACATCATTGAGCCTGAGAAATGGACTCTTTCCCACCTCCTGCCCTTGAGGCTGTTTCTCATGTGTCTGTACATGTCTCACATTAAACATCTGTCCTGTTAAAAAAAAAAAAAGGAAAACACCGTGAGATAAGAGTGGGATTTGTCCTAACTTCTTGGTTTGTCAATGGATTATTGTTTTCTCTTGGATTGTTTTTCTTTTGTGATTTTTTTTCAAAGATTTTTATTTTGTTAAAGGATTTCCCTCGATTGTTGTGGGCTGGCCCACACTGTGAACCACTCCCATTAAAGTTGCTGTTGGTAACTTTTTGGTGTTTTTTTTTTTTTAATGACAATGTCAAAATATCCTTTCAGCTATTATGCCTTTGCATTCAGGAGTCTAAAAATGCAACCGCTCTCATTAACTTTAAGCAATCATATTTATTTGAAGAGTGATGTGAAGCGATGACCAAATGTGCTCTTCTGCTCATCATTTTGGGGATTTATATACATGCTGTATCTAATTTAACTGCAACAATAGTTTGGCTTTTTCCGAGATTCATTAAGTTTCAAAAGGTAAAGACAGCCTTGAAATGATTAACAAGCCAAATCTATGACTATTTGTAAAGGATTTTCACCTTGATAAAACAGTTATTCTGTGTATTATTTGAATTTAAAGTGTAATAATTCCAACCACCAGAACTAAACACAGAGCTAGTCAGAAGTTTACCTAGTTTCCGAATGCCAATATGGCCTTGAAAGGGTTAACAAGCTAAATCATGATCATATTGATGAAATTCCACCTTGATATGAAGAATTAGTTATTCTGTGTATCATTATTTGGTATTAAGGTGTGATTTCAACCATCAATACTGAGCTCATCAGAGTTGACCTACTTTCTGGACTTAGTCATTTCTTAGGAAATGTGGGCCAAAGGGTCTATTTTTCAAAAAATCAGTTCACGCAGAAGGAGCTGGATAAGCAAACTTTTTAATGGCCCTAAAGTTGGATAAGGTGGGTAAGTTGGTCATATTAAAAGCAAATTGTCTATCTCAAGTGGAGACATGGTGAAATCATTATCTAAAATGAGGGTGCTGAAGGGTTCGTTTGTCCTGTGACCATTTTTGGAACCTCCCCCCCCCCACTAATGATCTGGTGTCCCTGAAAATCATTTGAGTTACAGTAACATCATTATATTTGATGAGTTGTCAAAAAGCCTTCAAACACACAAAGCTGAATTACCTGGGCCCTCCAATATCCCAAAAATCATTATTGCATGAAACAAAATCCAGTTTTAAAGGGTAAATATTGTATACAATGGAACTAGCATTCCATTTATATGCATTGGTTCACAGAGAGGAGGCAATCAATGACCACTTTATCAATTTTTAGCCCTGTAGCTCAAATAAAAGAGAAGTTATGGGTCTCTAGATATGGTTACAAATTAAGTCCAGGAAAAAAGTGGGCACAGTACTCAAATTTCCCAAGGCCATAATGCCGAAATGACTAAAGGTATTTGGGATTCCTTCATTTGGGGTCAAAAACTAATTTTTGATTTTTTTTTTTCAGTCAAATCTGAGAGATGTCACTGGGGAAGTTTCTGGAATCTGTGTGAATTTGCCTGGAATGACCCATATTCCAAGTTTTGATGCACATTTTGACCTTCGTTTGATCTCTGTCATAAGATCTCACCCCTAAATGTCATGAATATCTTTAAAAAATCTTTCTCCAAAATTTATCCACCAAAGAGGCTGAAACTTGGCATCTATGTTCCTACCCATGAGTTCATCAAAGTTTGTGTTAGGCATTCTGATCAGATGTAAAATTTGGATGACATTTGGTGAGAGCAGGGCTATGATCCCTCCAATGGCGAGTCCAGGGTAGAAGAGTTTACAGGTCACCTATTATTGCTTCAAATTGGTTGAGTTGACTGGTATGTCCAAAAACATACTCAGTGTCAAATCTTGCAAATTTTGCCATATTTTTTATTAACTGGCCTTGATTTTCTCTCCTTGATATGCAGTGCATTGATTAATCCAGGTGTCCAGGAGAGCTGCAGTGCTAAGGCACTATTTTTATGACCAATTTTTCTTACTTCGGAATCAGAAATACTGAAGCTCCTCATGTTTCTGTGTTTACTGTTGGTAAATTGAACTTGTGACCAACCTTGAGCCTTGCTAGGAGAGAAGGGCGACAGGAGTGTAGGAGGGGCAACAAGATGAAGAGAGGGAGCAGGGAGAGAGGGGTGGTGGTGCTTATGATCAAAATTTCCCTCTCTTTTGCTCTTTTCTTTAAAGTTACCGACTCCAGCTTTAAAATGGGACTATCATGACATGCGCATATGTAAATCTTTGCACCAATAGTGAACTTGTTACTCTTATGTTTTCAATAGTTGCAAAGAATTTTTAGAATCCTCAAGCATCTTGCTTTATGGTTGCAATCCTTGCACTCAAGAATACTTCAGCTGTTCATTTTCAAGTTAATGAAATAGCTAATTAGCTAGCTAGCATGTAAACGCGATTTTCTCCATTAAGGTACTAAATTTGCGTTTCTACGATAGCTTACGCATGAAACGTTTACTAAAGCCCTTCGCATGAACATCGCTGCAAAACAAGGCATTACGCATGCTGTTAACAAATAATTCTGTGTCAAGTTCCTTTTCTATAACATAGTCCAGTCCAGAAATTTCAGCTGCTGAGGAATTCATGATTCTGTCCCCTATGACAGCGTCTAATCAGCGTCTGAAGCGATTGCGTCGCCAACGACGCTCGTGACTGTTGCTATGGCAATGGTTGCTGCCACTGATACGGGATTTTGCCCGGTGGGCAGATACAGGTGATACAGGATTTTTGCCCGGCGGGCTGATACAGCCTCATGTCTCACGCTCGTATTCCCCGTATTTAGAAAGAAGTATATGATAAAAAGTGTTACCGTTTATATTTCTATTTATTTTACTTTTTTAACCAATTGATCATTGCAATTGTATATCTGTGAGTGTGTGTATGTGCTTGTGTGAATTTGTGTGTTCTTTCTATAGACAGTACATGTATTTGTGTGTAGGAAGTCAAGTAGACGCATGTCTTCAAGAGCCTGTCTGTTCGCATTAATGTTTGTTTGAAAGTGTGCATGTGGCATTGTCTGTTTGTGCCTGCATGTGTGTGCATCTGTATGTTTGCCTGTATGTATGTTTGTTTGTGCGTGTTGTGTGCAGTATGTTTTTGCACATGTAAGCAATGCATGTGCTTTCATGCATGTGTATGTATATGTGTGTGTGTGTGAATGCTTCTATTGGTGAGTGCATGTTTTTGTGTATGTGTTTGTGTCTGAGTGCTTGTGCCAGTGACTGCATGTTTTGTGTTTGGGTGAGCGGGAGAGTGCACATTTGTGTGCCTGTGTGTGTGTGTGTGCGCGCACGCGCCATGTGTGTGTGTGCGTGTCTTCACTCGTGTGCATGTGAGTGCATGTTGGTGTGTGACTTTTTGTAGATGTGACTGCTTTTGTGTGTACAAGTGCTCTTGCGTTGGTGTGAATCCAGGCTTTTTGATGAAGGCTTCATAAATCATACATTATGCATTCATTAATGTGACACAATGCCTTCATAAACTGTCCTTGAGTAAATCTCCTACTTCATCAAACATGACATGTCTTATTTGGCATAATATGCTATAATCTGTCACGTTTTGTGAAGTATGACATCACTTATGCATATTTTATGAAGGAATTTTGTTGCATTAATGAAAGCATAATGTATGATTTATAAAGCCCCCATGAAAAAAGCTTGGATTCATACATAAGCAAGTTTTATGTAACCCTTCATAGCATTTAGCCACTAGCTCAGTGACATTGTCAGTCACATCACATCTGGCATAACATGCTGAATAAGGATGTATTATCTCACTTTTACAAAGCATGACATTTGCTTATGTATGATTCATGATGACATTATGCCTCATTTATGAAGGCATTCTACATGCTGTATAAAGCCTTTATGAGCAACACTTCATCTAAAGTGTGACTGAGGAATGGAATTTGGAAAGTACAGACAGCTTGAAGATGACCAAAAAATATTATGAAAGACACATCAGATTTTGGATGCTTGCTTCTCCATTCATCTCTCAAAGTTCTGTACTTGCACTGAACCATGGCCATCTCGTACATCTCAGGAAATTTCAACAGGTGGAGGGGATATCATCCTTACATAATGTAGTGTTATAAAGTATATAAAGCAGAATGTAATAAAAACCATCAAGTTAGGGTTTTGATCAATGTAATGGCAGCTCAGTCTGGTCTAATTGCTCGCAGAGGCCAGCCAGATGTCTGGCGTAGGCTTCTGTCCATTTGAACATTCTCCACAGCAGAGAATCTGAATGATCCCAATCAGTCTTATGCCATCATCTGGCTCTGTGGCTGAAGACTCTTTCTGGATCCTCCTTAAAGAGAAAACCTAAGTAAGCCTACTCCCGTATCAACTATTGTCGATAAGGTCTCTCGAAAAAGAAGCATGCCCTCATGGATTAACAAGCCTGACTTCCCTCTGTCATGATTTCTCTTCCCTCTCTCGTCTATCTTTTCGGCTCTTGGTTCATCTCCCTACATGCCACCATCCAACCCCCAGGCTCAATAGCTGCAGAAGGCAGAAATGGTACCAAAGATGGGATTGAGAGGACAAGGATAGTAATGCTGCATAAGGTCTCCTTCCTGGAATTCCAGAAACACCTGAACTGTCATCCTCCTAGTGTTTGATAATCCTGCAGGCTTTTCCTGGCTGCTTGATAAATATTCTTTTAATGCTCTTCAAATGTCATGCTGGTGTTTTGGCTCTATAGCTGTTTGAAAATCAGTCAGTGTTTTAGAAGAAGGAAATGTAAATGGTACACTAGTTATCAGCTGTGTGTATTAAACATGATAGGGCAATTCAATCAAGTCAGAGCTTCTGCGTGGGAATTTCTGCTGTCTTTTGATGCGCCAGGGAATGAATCAAAGGCTTTCAACTGATGTTGTTGATTGGCCGCATGTCGTGATTGCACAATGATAAAATGAACATTTGCTCATGGAGCGCACTGGTAAAATCAGAGTCACAGCGGGGAAAATGTTTATTCCGACATGAGTAAAAGAGGAAAATGGACACAGAATAATGGATACAGAATTAGCATTTAGATTGAGGAAGTTAAATTAAAAAATGTTTTGTTTTTCATCTTTGCAAATTCCAATATACTATGTAAGCTGCTTGTGTTTGACAGAATAAAGCTGTAATTATTTGCATTATCAGTGTAATTATTAGAATCGTGAATATTTCTGGTAATACAGTTATGGCATTAGCAGATACATTCTGTGCAGGTGCAGAAAAATGCCAATGCATTTCACCCTGGAAAAAGAAAATGTGTTAAGAATTAGATCTAGGGAAAATGAAAACTTTGCTGAGGTTACGGACTGGACAGCATACCGGAGCAAAATTACCAGAGGCCGTGGGTTATTGACAGGGATGGGGAGAAATACGTTGAGATTGGCTCATGGGTACTTGAGGTTTTTTCACGTGTTGAGGGGTTGCCATTAAAATGCTTTTCAGGAACACATGGTGAAATCCTCTGAATAGACCATTTTTGCATTTCATTTGACTGGGTAACTGTACTACTGTCAAAACCATCACTATTATTTACCTGCAGCTTTTACCAAAAGGGACTTAAAGTTGATTTGATTAAGTTGGGCTTTATCCTGCAACACTCTGCCTCCCATTCTGTCTCCTTAACCACTGGGAATAAATGTACCCACTGAAAATTAGACTCATTGATCGATTATGATTAACTTTACTCCATCTGCTGTTGGTCCATCATCTGTCTGTCATAATGCTGGGCGGATCTTCTGTCAAATGACAACTCTGTTCTGGCTCAACAGGGTCTTGGAGGGGCCTTTTTAGGGGGGGCAGTGTCCTGGATAATGCCAGTATCTCTGTGGCTCTGCAGAGGAAGTAGAGGATGATGCTGGATATCTGGACGTGACCGTGTCAGAGTCCTAACACCCTCCACCTGAGCTGTCCCCTGTGCCAGAGGGACTCAGCAGGCAGCAGGTGTGCGTGGTGTGTGTGTGTGTGTGTGTGTGTGTTTTTGTGCACCATGTTTACCTACCTTTGTGGGGACCCAATGTCCCCACAAGACATGGAATTCCAGACTTCTTTGTACTTGTGGTGACATTTTCAGGCCCCAACACAAAAAAATTGAGCCATTTTAGGGTTAGGGGCTGAGGTTTAGGTTGAGATCAGGTCAGAGTAAGGGGTTAGGGAATGAATGGAAGTCAATGGAATGTCCCCATAAAACATGAAAACAAAAATATGTATATATGTATATATGTGTGTGTGTGCGTGTGTGTGTATTGTGTATTCCCTCTGTCCCCATCTTCAGTAGTACACTACCTTTTAGTCAACAGCCTGGCAGTCGTAGTCAGCATGAAGCTACACATACAGTACTGTACAGTGCATTTCAACACAAAGCCAGTTGGATCAGCCGATGCTCGGCACATCTGCGTTCTGTGGTGAAATGGTGCAACAGCATGCGGTGCTATCTGACTAATTCTGTAACAGTCCGAAAATGAAAAAGTAAATCAAACAGCAGCATTTCTTCCCAGACTTGTTTCAAATTGCTGAGGCCAGACTTTTTTTATTAACTTGTTTCTCGGAACTGCCGACGACCCAATTCTGAAAACCAAAAAAAAAAAAAATTTTTTTTTGTCTTTTGTGGATCCACCGATCATTGATTGCCCCGGTATTGAAAAAAAAAATTATTTTTATTTATCCTCCGTCTGCCAACGTGGAAAGAACATAATCATATCAAACAAGTTTGATTAACTTCATAAGCATAATCCTTGATGTTCCTCAACTCGACAATAAATATAAAAAAAATTTTTTTTTTTATTTCTTCCTCCGTTGCAAATACAGGCAGAACATTCTTCCAGAAACCCAAAAGTGCTGAAAAATAAATATTTTTAAAAATATTTTTTCCCCTCCCTCCTCAATTAAATCTTCAGGATATAAGTCCGAGAAACAAGTAATAAAAAAGAATGACCAGGTTAAAAAATTTTACTGCTCAGGGAAAAAGTTTCATGGCACAAACATGATTTATGCAAAGGAAGAGGCTGGTGAAAGTGTTTCTTTGTCTGTGGCTTACAGTCACCTATCAACCACCATGTTAATGAGATGCGGTGGATTCCACGTGCATTTAGCTTCCCTGTGTGTGTGATTAGCGTTCCTGTGCCTGCGATCAGCATTCCAGTGTGTGCAATTAGCATTCTTGTGAGGGCAATTAGCACTTCTGCGTGCAATTAGTGCTCCAGTGTTCCTTGTGTATGATTTTCTGTTTTGGCCCCAGGCCCTCAGGTTGTCAGGGCTCCACCGTTCTACCTGTAGATCTACCCTGAAGTCTCTGAAGAGAGTCCTGCAGGTGAGTTACTAAGGGGTGAGCAGCACCTCACAGACACACACACACACAAACACAGACACACACTCTGCATTAACTGCACCTTTACACACAGACTCACGCACACAAAATTTTATGCGCACATACAGGTGCACAGAGACACACACACACACACACACCGGCTTTGGCATTAATGCTCAGGAACTCAGGTTCACAACTCTTTTACACTTACCAACAGGATCTCCCTTTTTTTTTCTGCTGGACTCAGACACAGCACGTAATAACACTGACGGTGTGTGAGCATTGCATCTTCATATTCATCATTTAAAAGAGCTGAAATACTGAAAATGACAGCAATATCTGCCAAACAGCATTAAAGATAGAGGTTGGAGCAAGACAAAGTGCTTTACTGTATCTGCCATTTTCATATCTTTTACAGCTTAATCTTCAGAGAATAGGCATCCTGGATGGGACGTACAGGCATTCTTTTTTTTTTTTTTTTTTTTAGTCATCTAGATCTAACAAACCTTTTATAGATGGGAAGATTCACGCCCAAAAAGAAAGGGGATCCACTGTTTTAATGTCATATTTTTCTCGCTGAGAATTCCCTGCTGTGCTTTTATGTTTAGATTTGTGTTACAGTGGCTCTCATCGCTGAATATCATTATTCTTTTTGAATATTGCTCTCATTCAGCGGGAGATGAAAGATGAATTTGTTCTGCATTTTTTCAAGGCCTTCAGGGTACAGAATTCCATGGCTGGTACATAAAGTTCAATACCAGAAAGAGAATGATAATTGTTTGAACAAAAAGTTTCTGTCCTAATTCCAAATACATCATGGAGACAGTAGTCCCTTTGTAACATGGGCATGGCTGAGGGTTCTGTGAATCTACTGGCTTTAGAGAGATGATTTAAAAAAAAAAAGTATTAAAGGCCCCTGATCATGTGACCAGGTGCACAGCCAATTATCCATTACACGTCCATTACAAGCCATTTCAAAAGCAGGAGAGACCACAGAGAATGATAAAGGAACTGATTACCTACAACTTCTGGCTGAAGTGATGAGAGCTTCTTGCCTCTTGGCAGTCACTGCCCCATGTGATGTCATGAAAGGACAGACTTAGAAGTGGCTTGCAATGGCTAATTGGCTGTCCAATGTGTGACATGATAGGGGACCTTTTTAAGTCAGTTTTGTCTGTGCTGGAAAAATGATAGAATATTTGTTCATTTATTTTTTCTGCTGATTTTGTACAACCCCAATTCCGAAATAGTTGGGACGAAGTGTAAATTGTGAATAAAATCAAAATACAATGACTTTCAGATCACATGAGCCAATATGTTATTTACAATAGAACACAGATAACATTTCAAATGTTGAAACTGAGACATTTTTACATTTTTATCCCCAAAATGAGCTTATTTCAAAATTTCTGGCTGCAACAGGTCTCAAAAAAGTTGGGACACAGGCAAAAAAGGGCTGAAAAAGCGATGAATATATAAGAGAATCAGCTGAAAGAACATTTAGCGAGTAATTAAGTTAACTGGCATCAGGTGTGGAACATGATTGGCTATAGAAGGGATGTCTTAGAGAGGCTGAGTCTCTCAGAAGTAAAGATGGCCAGAGGCTCTCCAACCTGTGAAGGCTTGCATAAAAAAATAGTGGAATATTTTAAAAACAATGTTCCTCAACGTCAAATTGCAAAGGCTTTGAAGGTCTCATCATCGACAGTGCATAACATCATCAAAAGATTCAGAGAAACTGGAAAAATCTCTGTGCGTAAGGGACAAGGCAGAAGACCTTTACTCGATGCCCGTGATCTTCGGGCCCTCAGACACCACTGCATCACTCAACGGCATGATTCTTTCATTGACATTACTAAATGGGCCCAGGAATACTTAAAGAAACCACTGTCTGTAAACACAGTCCGCCATGCCATCCACAGATGCCACCTAAAACTCTATCATGCAAAAATGAAGGCATTGTTGAGCATGATCCAGAAGCGCCGCCGTGTTTTGTGGGCCATGGCTCATTTAAAATGGACTGTAGCAAAGTGGCAAAGTGTCCTGTGGTCAGACGAGTCCAAGTTTGACATTCCTGTTGGACATCATGGGCGTCGTGTCCTCCGGGCTTAAGAGGAGAAAGACCACCCCTCCTGTTATCAGCCTTCAGTTCAAAAGCCAGCATCTCTGATGGTATGGGGATGCATTAATGCATATGGTGTGGGACACTTGCATGTTTTAAAAAGCGCTATGAATGCTGAAAGGTATATAAAGGTTTTAGAGCAACATATGCTCCCCTCCAGACGACGTCTTTCCCAGGGAAGGCCTTGTGTATTTCAGCAGGACAATGCAAAACCACATACTGCAGCTATTACAACAGCATGGCTTCGTAGTAGAAGAGTCTGTGTGCTGAAATGGCCTGCCTGCAGTCCTGATCTTTCACTGATTGAGAACATTTGGCACATAATTAAAAAAAAAGTCCGTCAAAGAAGACCCAAAACTCTCCAGCAGCTGGAAGCCTGTATTAAACAAGTGGGATCAAATTCCAATGGCTAAACTCAATAAACTTGTCTCCTCAATGCCCAGACGCCTCCACTCTTAGTTAAAAAGAAGAGGGGATGCTATGCCATGGTAAACAGGCCCCTGTCCCAACTTTTTTGAGACCTGTAGCAGCCATCAAATTTGAAATGAGCTCATTTTGTGGATAAAATTGTAAAATTTCTCAGTTTCAACATTTGCTATATTATCTCTGTTCAACTGAGAATAAAATACTGGCTGGTGTGATTTGAAAGTCATTGTGTTTTGATTTTATTCACAATTTACACTTTGTCCCAACTATTTCGGAATTGGGGTTGTATTTTTCTGTAAGTTTTTCTGTATTTTTCTGTAACATAAACCCCTCCTGTTCAGTGCTTACACAAACCCCTCCGGTTTAATGCTAACCCTTCCTGCTTCTCTCATTCTCAAGAATACCAGAAGCCTCTGCTTTAGGCGGATGCATAATTGGTAGAATCATGAATTCTCCTCTCTACCAGAAAATCCTGAAGGAGAATGTCCGGCCATCGGTTTGTGACCTCAAGCTCAAGAGCAGTTGAGTTATGCTGAGGATAATCATCTGAAGCACACAAGCAAATTCACCTCTGTAGGGCTCAAAAGCAACCAAATGAAAATTTTGGAATGGCCTAATCAAAGTCCTGAATCCAACTGAGATGCTGTAGCATGATGTTAAACAGACAGTTCATGTTTGAAAATTCTCAAACGTGGCTGAAATTAAAACAAATCAGCAAAGAAGGGTGGGCCACTGTGATGTAAAAGACTAATTGCTAGTTATTACTAGTGTTTGATAGCAGCTGTTGCGCAACAATTAGATTTGGGAAGGGGGATAGTTTTTCTCATGGGTGATATAGGTTTTAGTAACTCTTTTACTTTAAAAATTAAATAATCATTTAAAAGCTGCAGTTTTTGTTTGCGCACATCTTTTTGATGTTTAAATTGGTCTGATGATTTGAAAAATTAAAATATGACAAATAAGCAAAAATTGAAGACTTCATGAAGCAATTACTCTTTCACAGCATCGTACATGTATGTGTGCTTATTTTTTACACAACAAGAGTTATATTCAAGGTTTATTGAGGTATTCAAAGCATTTTATGCACTACAAAATGCTTTCTGTCTTTAAACCATGTCACAATAATATTCACGTGTGTGAAATAGCTGTTCAAAATTTTTAAGTGTCCGCTACATTAGGAAGTTACACCTGCTAAGATAGAAATTATAAATACAGGGATATAAAGTGAATTTCTCTGATAAATATAAAGTTGAATTCATTGATCATGACTTAAATGGATGGAAAGTGCGATACTTTGAATTTGTATATCTGCTCTTCATGTACAGGTCTTAATAACAAGGTTTGGCTCTGACTGGCTGCACATAGGGGTGTTGAAATTCACATTAGCTGTGAGATATAGTGAGTAATTGGGGGAAAGCTGGCATACAAATCAGAGCACGATGGAAATCCAGTGATGTTAATGACATGGGCACGATGAACCACTTTCTTGTCTTGTGGATGAACTGAAAGCATGCTATGTTGCTCTCTTAAGAAATGGGTTAATTGATCAATGCAAACATTTCGCTGGTGTAGCTCTTTGTAGCTCTAGTTATTTATAGATTAAAATGAGGTTTACCTTCTATGACCCCATTACTTGTATACTCACATTGATTATTTGGAGTCCCACCATTTAGGCTGGGCTACGCTAGTTCAGGCAACAGATAGGGGCCTGATTGATTCTTGACTCATTTCTCACAAGGATTTCCACCGAAGCCGGGTCAGGGAGGTTTTTGCCATTCTGCAGTGATAAGCATGGAAATGCAGGAGTTAATTGAATCCCATGACCCGTTAGCTGATCGCTAATCGTCTGACTGCTACCTGCAAGCCTCCCCATCATAAACTGAAGCTAGCAGCTGTGAGCTCTCAATCAAACTAAGTGAAAAACGGCTGAATCTGCGGAATCTCCCCAAAACAGGCCGGCCTTAAATTGATCAGAGACGTGCTATAAACAGTTGAGGAGCTCTTTACTGCGATTGCTCCCTAGTGAATGCGCACATTTACATTTTTACTTTTTCATTAAAAAAAAAACTTCTCCCTCGGTAATAACTTACCCAAACCCATGAACATCATTGCAATTTGGTGTGCGCTACATCAGGACTTGAAATTTCTTTTTCAACAAGCACACTCAAAAAAATTAAACCCTATGAAATGTTATATTTACTTAATACTGTTATGTCAACTGGTTCCACAAAACTGAGTTAAGTACATTCCACTCAATGCAATTAATTAAACTGGCCAAAAATGTTAGAAGTCGAATAAAGGTTATGCAAAGCTAGTGCGTAGAACCAGTTGACATAACATTATTACGTAAATCTAACAATTCATAGGGTTTCATTTTTTTGAGTGCATGATTCTCGGCTCATCTCTGGTGTAGGTAAATCATTTTAGGGATCGTAATTAAAAGTCCAAACCTTGCTGAGGGTGGCGCTAGAATATTTGAAGCATGCCCTTAATCGGAAGCATGCCCTAGGGCATGGCAATAAACAAGCTAACTAATAGAATAAAATTAATTAACAGAATGGGGGGCGGGTGCAGAAGCCAGGATGAAAACAAAAACACGTGGGAACTGAACAGAGTGACAAAACCAAAGAAAAAATTCATTCAATGCCTGAAATAATAATACTTAACACAACAATATGCAGAAACATGAAAAATAACAAAGATCTGACAATACTCAGTTCCAACACAGCCAAGTAAGCGAATGATTCATTCTGCAACCCACTCCGATGATCCATCTTGGGTCCCCAACCTACAGTTTAATGAAGACTAATCTTTCTTATTTTCTGAGAGGTCTCTCATATCTGTATTATTAAGCATTGTCACTATGTAATTTGACTGAGATTTAACAGCTGATGCAGAAATGAAAAAGGACCTGTGACTCACCGCACGGTGCAGCGGGCTGCTTTTTAGAGTCCGGGTGCCTGTTCCACAAAGCAGGATTACTCAGGTGGATAACTGCACCAATTAAGTCCTGGAAAACTTTCAAATTTGGAGTTATTCAAGGTTTTACTTCGAGCTGTTACCTGGCTAACTCCGCAATCTAGCTTTGTGGAACAGGCCCCTTGTGAATTTATGTTCAGTATGAAAGCTGTGTTCTTCTGCTCAAACTATGTACAGATGAAGCAGGCATCTAGAGCAGATTGCATCATCCTGTACAGCCTGATGATGAAGCTAATTCAGCGCTTCCCCCAGTTTAATTTCCTGCTGCAGGTCCGTCATTACCGTATCGTTGTTTCACAGTCAGCACCAACGCACGGTCTTTGATCTCCCCAGTGCTGGCTCTACTGAGAGAAATTTCTATGCCCACTGTTGCTAACAGAACGTTTTTAAACTGACCGCGACATTACTGTTATGCAGCTTACATTTTTATCCAAAGTGACATTCATTCAATTATGGGCTTTGCTCAAGGGCCGTTGAACTGGTGTTATTGTAACTGTGTTTAGGCTCGAGCCACCAGCTTTCTAAGTTCCAGTCGAACAGTTTAACCACCAAGCAATAAACTGCCTATATGAGTGACAGAAAACATTGACACTGACTCCTGCAATTACTTTTCACTCAAGGCATTAATTTGCAGGGTCTACCGTCGCCTCTGATGCACAGCTCCTGAACTCTCACTCAGATCATGGATGTAACAGGGTCTAAAGTCACAGCTAACACAGCTTCCATACTAACTGCATTTTTTTTTACTTCTGTCACAAAGAACTGACATCCTCTGAATTGATGACAGCGCGCACACAAGTACTCGTACATTACCAATTAAACAATAAAAATAGTGACTGTTGTAATATCAAGGATCTACGAAAGGCATGTAGAATATTCTGTCTACTTCATGAGATAATGAGCAGCTCATACACTAAAGTGTTCTGACAGTGGCACTATTTTAAAGGGCTGTAACTCCTACATGGTTCACTTGATGTAAATAAAGCTGGCATTAATGCTTGAAAATCACATCCTCTTTTGCCCCTTTTTTTCACTCCTTAGTTTCATGTTCCTATCTGCTGAACTGAGCACCACCGTCATTAATGTGACTCCAATCCAATAGATAAGGTAGGAAACAGGAATTAGGAGTTAACCAAAGATGTCGTAAACGACAAAAAATGAGGAAACAAACCGGTGTCCGTCACAGAAGCATAAATCAGTGGTTTTCCAACTTGACCTGTAGCACCCCTGTGCTTTGTATACAGGCTTTTCTTCCAACCATGACTGCAAATCCCTGATTTTAGTTGTAAATAACTGCTTGTGTTGTAAATAATACAAAATGAACCAAATAAGACAAGTTAACAGCTTCTTAAATCCAATGATTACAATGAGGACTGTAACAAAAATCAGCATACAGTACATAGAGGGGTCCCAGGAGCGATGTTGAGAACCCCTGATGTAAATGATCGACTCGTACCCTATTACCTCTCCCCATCTGCTGTACATGTTCGACTCCTGTTTCTGATGTGGCTGTGACCTGATGTTTGAAGGAGTAAGGATATTTCATTTCACTAATTCACAATTCCTTTAATTCCTTTCTCTTCACTTGCTTTTAATCCTGTGGGTGTGTTATATAGCTATCAGCATGTCCATCCGTTCGTCCGTACATGTGTCTGTGATCGTCTTCATTTCCGAACCGAAACTCAAGAACTGTCCAATATTTTTTTTCCTGAAACTTCCCACAAGCAAGAAAACAAGTACTGGAGTGCTGTCTATTGATGACTTGTGCTGGAGTCCTTATAGCCACAGAAATACTCACCAGCGAGGCATTTTGGACAAAGGACAATAAAAGACTGTGGGATTGGTATGAAAAACATGACGAACATGAGCTCTGGTATAGGAAACAGATTGTCTGTCTTGATCAACAGGAAAGATTATTAATGGCGCCTTCGCGGGATTTCTCCACTGAAATTCACCTCATAATTTGACATATCCACCTGGCTTATATTTACTACTGCTAGCAACCCGATTACTAACCAACATGTGACAGAAACCAGGTTTAGTTCGCTAGTTGAAACTAGCGAACATGTTTAATTAACATTCGTTGACCCTTATACTACCGTGGAAATAGTGAAAAGAGTTTCTGTCATCAGACCGCCTGCTGTCGACGGCTGCTGTCTCCCGCCTCCCAAACACTCTCAGAGCCGGTGAGGGAGGGGGCGGGCCAGTGACATGACACTGTGTTGCGCTTTCAAAATAAAAGCACGTAAGTTAAAAATTTCAAAATCAAATATTTTTATCCTCCGCGGTATAATTTTTGGGTGGGACAAATTCGCCTGTCTCCAACATTAGAGGGGACACGTCCCCCCCGTCCTCCCCGGTTCCTATGCCCATGCCTTGAACTATAATAATACCACCATTGTGGCTTGCCGATTGAAGGTGGAACCTCAGTTTGTACTGACTCTTTTAATTATGCGTAACAGGAACTCCATTGGGTTGAACGTTTTGCCTGTTACTCTGTAAAAAAAAAAAAAAAAAAAACTGCTCTGCAGAACTTGTTGATGCTCAATGTCCAATTTTTCAAATGTCTCTGGGCAGTCATGCAGTCCCAGCCCTCAGGAAAAAGTCGTCCTTGTGCCCAAAACATAATGCCCATCTGACAATAATGACTTTAAACCAGAGGCTTTAATATCTGTTGTTCTGAAATGTTTCGAGAGAATTACTTTTAACATGGTTAAGAATGAAATGGCTCCATTTCTGGATTTTCCTCAGTTTGCGTTCTGACAGGGTCGAAGTGTAGAGGATGCGTTATCTGTGTGTCTCATCTCATAAGCAAACATCTAGAAGAGCAAGAGGCTTTTGCCTGAATTTCATTCACAGATTTCAGTTCAACTTTCAACACGCTCCTACTACACCTGCTTGTGAAGAAGTTAAATGACCTACAGGTTAATCCTTGTATAATTAAACCATTTTATTCCTTTCTAACATGCATTGCTCAGCAAGTCAAGGTTAATGGCTCTCTCTCTTTCAATGACTAAACATTGTAGTACAAAGGACCTCAAGGTTGCATGAGCTTGACTATCTTGTTTACACTGTACCCTAATGAATGCAGAAGCAGTCAGCCAAACAGCTATAACATCAAATTCTTTGATGACACTATTATTTTATCTTTGCTTTAGAGTACTGACTGTCCTTCTGTTTACCATAATGAGACTGCCACTTTTAAGGACTGGTGTGACAACCACCACCTTATTTTTAGTGTAAACAAGACAAAAGAAATCATATTTGGCCCCAGAGAGGTGAGAGCTTGGGACCCTCTGACTACTAACAACCGTGCTATCGAGCAGGTGTGTTCATGCAAATACCAAGGCATACATCTGGATAAAACACTGAACTGGTCCGTGCATGTTGAGTATCTGTGTGCCAGGCTGGCTCAGACACAACACTTTCTATGCAGATTGAGTCCGTTTGGTGTGTGAACAAATATCATGTTTACATTCTATAGTGGAGTACTTCATAGCATTATCAGGTATGGTGTGGCGGCTTAGTATAGTGCCCTTAATGTTCAGCTATGATTATAAATGAATAACTTGGTTAAAACAGCTGTGGAAGTGATTGGGAGGAAAGAACAGCCATCCCTTCAGTCTATTTATAAAGGGTTGGTTGTCAGACAAGCACAAAAAATTTTAAGTGACTTTATACCTGAATATAAGCTGTTACCCACAGGCAGACACTATACAGCCTGTAAGTATAAAAGTAACCGCTTTAAGCTTTCTTTCCTTCCAACCTCAGTCACATTGCTAAACAAGCAACCAGCCAAACCTGACCATTGTTGAACCTGTCCAATGCACATTATTCCAATCCTTTATTATTATTATTATTATTATTTTAGCCTTTTAATCCTTTTCACTGTATTAATTATGTTTTACAGAAGTGCACATATTTACAAATTATTTATATTTATTAAGGGTTTTAGGCTCTCACTTGTTTTGTGTTGTGGTTTCCAGTTTGTGTTGTGTTTGTTTATATGCTGTTTCAAGTTGCAGTGAGCTCTGTGTTTCTTTTTGCACTATTACCCATGCCAATTTACCCTTGGGGACAATAAAGTATGTTTAATCTAATGTAATTTTAGCTGTGACGTTGAAGGAACACAACAAAAGGTCATTGAATAGCTGCTATTTGTTAGCACAGCGAAGTTAAGTGAAAGGATGGAGTGGTTCCTGTAGACTATAGAGAGCATTCTGAATTTATGCAGCAATGGCGCATAAAATGGATATGCTGTTTGTCAGGGGTGTATACAGTAATATTAGAAACTGAATGCTTGAAAGAATGCTGCAGGATCTCTGCATTTCAAATCATTAATTTCCATTGATATGGAGTGGTTGGCCATTCAAAGCTCATATTTGTATTTCAGGCTGATTGCTTAGATTTAGCTATCACAGGAGAATAGCGGATATTGCTTATTTATATTATCTGCCATTTTTGTCTTTTGTTTGCCACTGTAATTTCCCCGTCATGAGAATATGGTTCATTAAAAATGTGAACATTCAAGACGAAGTTTATTCCCATCTGTCAACGTAAAACGGGAGACCAGTTTCCAGCACTGCGAATCCAAGGGCCTCATTTTCTGCAGCAACAGTGTTCTTGGTGTCCAAACTGCTCCCTCTCCGCATGTTTAGGCAGCCCTGCATCACAACACTTTCATTTTAAACTGAATTACCTGGCAAAGGTCATTTTGGCTGAGTGCGTTTTTTTTGTCATGGGCATGTAAAAGGTGCCCACATATCGGTATTGAGGGCCTTGGGAAATCCTCTGCCTCAGTTTTTAGCACTCAAGCTGTCCGTAACATAATTTCACTCTCTGGTGAACCATAAACATATTTAGAGAGGTACAATAAATCTGAAGAGATCTTTCAGATCAGGTGGCTTCCAATGAGAAAATATGGGTCAGACGATCCTGAACAACGGGAGCTAAACGTGTTTCCATTTCCCCGGTGAAACATGTTTTTGTGCACCTTAGTAAAAAAGGTGATAAATATATCAAGGGATGTCGCAATTCTAAATGTTATTTGATTGTTGCGGTGCCGGCTTTTACGCGGTTGTGGTGTATTAATGAGGCTCTCGATGGTCGCGAGGTGGGCTGGTTCTGATCTGATGTAAGGGTATCGCATTGGGAGAACTGGAGACCCATGGCATGTGTGATGACCCATTGAACAAGAGCCATCAGGAGATGGCATATCCTGCTGGCCCCTGCAAAATTGTACTGAGTGTATTTGCGTTAAAAATGTTATTTCATTCTTTCAATTAGATAGTACAGAAAATCAGAATTATGTCCAGAAAAACAGAATTGCACACTGAATGTCAAGCAAAAAAAGAAAATTAAGCTAGTGATATTTGAGGGACACATGGACAAAACAACTATGAATGGATATGTAAAATAGCCTGGACAACTGGACAAGATTTTGGATTGAAGGACATGCAGAGTGACAGAGTGCTATATACCCCCGCTTACATCACAGCAAGCATATAGTGAAAATATGACATGATGTTCTGATTATGTTCTGTTTGAACGATTAACAATCAAATTAACTGAAGTCGAATGTGTTTTCATGGAAAAAAAAAAAAAGTGAAAATTCTCAAAATGGTAAACTGCACTACTTCAGAATTTGCTTTATGTCCATGATAGGTTTGCTAAAGAGATAGAAAAGGTTTTCAAGTTACATTCTGGACAAACAATCCACACTCAAGGTCAAATGTTACCAGAAAAATGGATGAAATGAAAAAAATGTCTAAAATTCCAAAATGGCTTAAGGCACTACTTCAGCATAAGGTCAATGTGTCTGACAAAAAGTATCAAAAGGTTTTCAAGTTATGCCCTGGGCAAAAACATTTACAGTCTGGCGGAGCAGTAGCTTTATCCGCCACATACATACTTTGGTTGATTATGAAACAGCAGCACATACTTTGACCTTCACTTTCCACTTTCTCAGGTACGTCCAAGGCAGCTTTTTATCCAAATACCCCCCCCAGACCTGTCTTTCTATAGTTCAGGTGCGCGCTAATCTTGTTCAAGTATGACTCCACAATACTCCCCTTCTAGCCTAAAAAAACTGAACCATTTTTGTTTGGCCTGGACCTCATGGGCTAATTTATCAATGTAATAGGCTGGACGTTGTGGACACCCCAGCGATAAATCCCGTCGGTTTGCTTTTAATTCTAATGAAAACACCTTCTCTGCAGGTTTAAATCTTTCCTCATCTCACCATTCAGCTTTTTACTGTGAGCTCCATAAGCCTTTGGACAGACATTTCGGATACCAATACAGCCTTAATTTGAGGGTGACTACATCTGTATCAGGTGCACTATTTTGGAATTATGGCCCTTTGAAATTGTGTTTCTGTTCACATACTTACAAGCCTCAGTGTGAAAAATTAAGCTTTATCTGATGCACAGTAAGTGCTGTTAATATAAAAATGGTCAATTTCCTTGTCTGAATCTACTTCCCATGGCTTGACATTCACCATACAAGTCACAGCATATTGCACAATCAACACAGGATGAGCAATGTTTACAAATTGAAAATAATCGTCCAAACATTAAAACATATTTCATGCGTGTGCACAAGCTCACACACACACACATGCACATACACACACACCTCATCTGCAGGCGCGTTGGTTTCATCCTTGTTTCATCACAAGCCATAAGTTGAGCTGCGCTAGTCATGTCCTTGGGGATATGGGCTGCTTTTGATTCCAGGCTCTGCTCCTAATCTTGTCACTTTAAATCACTTCATTTGTTTTGAGTTAAAGACACAGTGAAGCTGCAGTGTTCACGCGTTCATTCTGCAATATAAGCATATGTTGTGTAGTGACTGGGCAATTAACCTCAGGTGCTTAAGCGCCCGTACCTCCGCCAGCATAGCTGGATTTGAACTTTGGCCAATATCTCACCTGTACTTTGGCCTAGATATGCCAAAATTTAATCACTTGTTCCTCTTGTGCTACTTTAACATCCTGCAAAGTTTGGTTAAAATCTATGCAACTGTTTTTGAGATATCCAGCTAACAGACAGACAAACAAATAAATAAACAAAAGGAATCAAAAACATAACCTTGGCGGAGGTAATCATACACTAGTTGTCACAGCACACCCAAAAGCTCTATTACCCTTAGTGCTCACATGTAACGCCCTATACCAGGTGTTCCCTAGTGCTGTCCTCAAGGGTGATAGTTACTGCAGGTGATTATTAGTGGCTTCATCAGCCAATTAAGACCTTGAGAAACAGATACGTGATACCCAAGAAACATTGTCACCCTGTGTGGCTTCTTCTTGGAACCCCTACTATGACGCCCATTTTAGACATGCAGTGGGCCACCAAAATGGACAGGGCCTGTACATGACGTTGCATAGCAGATATTTAAACTAAGCACGATACTAAATTGTTTAAGGTGCCAGGCGCTGACCAATAACAACTAGCAGCTGGGCCCTACCCCTTTTTGCGCCATTTTCAGAAAATTATTCAATCTATATTGTCCTCATTAGTTCAACTTTGTCGCAATAATCAATTTCCTAAATAAAAAAGACATATACAGGCTACTATACGAAAACCTGCATGGACTGGGAAATTTAAAACACAAAGGAGATAGCAAAAAACACGGCAGTAGAGAAAACAGGATGAGCAATCTAGCTAAACAGCAACTGACACATTAGATTAAATCAGGAAGTGGGCAAACATTTTGATCACTCAGAGGCAGGACAAACTACAAAAAAATTCACAGATAGAGATGAAGCAACCAATCTTTTTGACCCCCGCAACGTTGCAAAGGATTTTTTTGGTTGCTCGCAACCAGTCGAAATAATGTCACTGAAACCCAAAGTGTTCTATTCATTTTTTTCTGTCGCGCAACGTTTTGCGCTGTCGCATCCCGGTATGTCTAAAATTGGCGTTAAGCATGCGCCCCAGCACTTCTGGCTGTGAAACTCCTGTGGGTTGCTGGCTGATTAGGCCATAAAAGAAATTATCCAATGATTGAAGCTGCGTGCTGATGCTACCCTTGACCTTCCCACAAGTCATTGTTCCGGAACTATCTGTGCTGTGTGGTTTCTGACACCAATACCCATTTTTTGGATGACGGGCAGGCGCCTCGGCAACAATTTTTATCTCCTCCTCTTTTCTGTGGGAGGCTGGATTGGGAGGATACCATCAATCGTTCTGCAGGCCCAGGGGCACGTTGTGTCATGGCCGGCGATGAGAATTCACTACGCGTGACAGTTATTCCTCGGTCTATGTAGGAGGCGGCATCAACATGCCGAACGATCCCCAGAGGGGCGTTTACTGACAGAATTTAATTACGCGATTAATTCCATCAGGCTTTGGAGCAGAGAGCCTCATAAACTTTGGGGAAAACAACTGTGGTATGGATTCCCTAGGAGGTGGGTGCCTAGTCAGAGCAGGAGCCAGAGAGAGAGGGGCTCAGGATTCAAATCGATGGCACATTTGGCTTTTATAATGAGACAACCTACACTGCTCTCAAAGTACCATGCCGCGCCTGGCCTTCAGAAGGCTTAATTTTAGTCCTATTGGTTTCAGACGCTGCAGAGTTCCCTTTAACAACAAGGGATCAATTCATCACACATTGATCAGTGTGGTTAATGATGTGCCATATTGGCGGTAGGAAGTTTTCTGTAGTGACTTTGCTGCAGTGAAATGAAAGTTCAGATCTTGGGAGCTTTATTGTTACTTAAGTTAAATGAGAAATTACTTACCGTCTAAACATTGTATTTGCTTTATAGGACTTCTGAAGCCTAACGTTATATGGGTAACAAAAGCTGGTCCACTGTCAGTTTTTAACATCCTGACTAGGTTATTAGTTCTGATAAGATATTTCGAGTAATGAGGTATACAGAGTAATTGGAACCTTACAGCAGCATAATGAGAAGCAGGGAGTAGATGTGGTTACTGGTGTGCTCTACAGGCGTGGTGTGTGTAAATGATTTGACTGAGCTCACTGGTGAGTCATGTGTTACAGGAAGTAGATTTATCTAGCTCACAGGTATGTGATGTACATATTACAGAAAGTCGATTGAGCTCACAAGTGAGTGATATGTCACAGGAGTTTGATTAATTGAGCTCACAGGTGTGTTATGTATCACAGGGAGTAGATTAATTGAGCTTGGTGTGTGATATGTTACAGCTGGGCATCTCAATCCTGTTCCTGAATACAGTTCCTAAATATGTACCTAAGGTTTTCATTTCAATGTATTTTGTCAATAATGAATCCACTGATAAGGTTTCCTGCTATTGAGTCAGGTCTGCTTTGTTAGATTTGGAGTGAAAACCTACTTTTCCATTTTGAGCAGCGCTCTGTTGCACATTAGATGAGCTAATAGATGTGTGATTTTGCACAAGAAGCAGATTGTGATCACGGCAGTTCAGGAGCACTGGGATGTAAGTCAGCGTGTGGCGTCTCAGGAATGAAATGCGGTATAGCTCGCAAGTGTGGTTTTTGGAATGAAATGCAGGAGGCCCACAGGTGTGGTTGCAGGAATGAAACCAGTAAGCTCATGGGTGTGGTGTTTCAGGAATGAAATGCAGTAAGCTCACAAGTGAGGTTTCTGTAATGGAATGCCGTAAGCTCACAGGTGTGGTTTCAGGAAGGAAAGACAGTAAACTCACAGGTATAGTGTTTCTGGAATGAAATGCATTGAGCTCAAGTGTGGTCTTTCAGGAATACAAGGTGTTTCCAAAAGATGGACCGAATTTCAATGCAGTATATATCCAAATCGGGTCCATCTTTTTGAAACACCCTGTATAATACAGTAAGCTCAAAAATGTGGTGTTTCAGGAATGAAATGCAGTAAGTTCACAGATGTGATGTTTTATGAATGAAATGCAGTAAGCTCACAGGTGCAGTTTTAGGAATGAAATCCAATCAGCTCACAGATGTAGTGTTTCAGGAACTGAAAGGCAATAGACACACAGATGTGGCATTTCAGGAATGAAATGCAGAAAGCTCACAGGTGTGATGTTTCAGGAATTAAATGCAGTAAGCTCACAGGTGTAGTGTTTTAGGAATGAAATGCAATCAGTTCACAGATGTGGTGTTTCTAGAATGAGATGCAGTAAGCTCACTGGTGTGATGTTTAAGGAATTAAAAGCAGTGAGCCCACAGATGTGGTGCTTTAGGAATGAAGAGGAGTAAGCTCACAAGTATGGTGTTTTAGGAATGATATGCAGTCAGCTCACAGGAGTGGTGTTTCTTGAATTAAATTCAGTAAGCTCACAGGCGTGGTGTTTCAGGAACGAAAGACGGTAACCTCACAGATGTGGTGTTTAATTAATGAAACGTTGTAAGCTCACAGGTTCAGTGTACCAGGAATGGAATGCAGTGAGCACACAGTTGTGTACTGTATTGCAGGGAAGATGTTTCTGGGAGCCTTTTCACTGTCCCAGGAGCTACAGCAAGACTTGTCTGTATTGGACGACAGGTCAAGTGCTGGCGGGCACACTTCAGGGAATACACCCAATAAACCGAGAGCTGCAACTACTGCCAGCATTACATCTAATCAGCATTTAACTAATGCTGGAAAATGACGTAATTTCCAGGTGATTAGATGAAACCGAGGCCAGCGCCACCCAAAATAATGTGAAGTTAAGGGTCTCTCTCATGAACCAAATGGCAGCGCTGGCTACACAAGGGCTTTAACCAATAACATCACATTATCCAGTGAATAATCGGCAATCTACAGCCCACATTAATAAGGAAGTTCCCTCTCGGCCGTGCGCATCTTCAATTTGTGTTTTTTCGTGATTTTGCACGATGTGCATTTTTGAACTCACATCCACCTGTGGTACACAGTGCTGAATTGTGGGAATCAGGGTGGAGGCCACACCTTTAAGGAACCCCCAGAGCTTCTTGGAGAACCATAATGCCAGCTTCTGTGGGTCTGGTTCTCTCTCTGCTGCCTTCACAGTGAAACACAACAGTGTGCTAATGCAATTTCATCAATTTTATCTGCTCTTGATGTTGATCTCAGGTATTAGGCACTAGATAAGGCTGGACAATGGAGGGGTTGGAATAGGAGAAGTGTGTCATGATCAGTATGAAACTGATTGAAAAATGAATTAATTTTTGCCCACAGACACAGAGTTTATTCAAATCTCTTATATTATGCAAAATGAATCTTTTTTTCCCTTCCTGTGAGCTAATATCACTCATACAATAAATTATCTGCGACTGCACTTCAGTTGGATAATCAGTGGTTGGTGTAATTGGCTGGTTTAATACCAGAGACTTGGTCGCACATACTGTAACGCAGTGCCAGGAGATGGCTGACAGTGAATAAGGTGTGAAAGTGGCTTGTGTGATGTCATATCTCTGTTACTGGAGTCACTTCACGCATGGGAAGGGGGGCTCTTTGATGGAGAGTAGAGTGTCCATTAATGTCACCAGACACAAGATTAAGTAACTTATCTATGTTAGTGTGAACACCCCCCCTCCCACTCACCACAGGAAATTAACAATCTTTAACCAACACTTCATCTATCACCCACATCCCCTCCCCTTCAGAACTGCTCTCTATTGTACTTGTGTAGCCTAGATCTCATCAAGGTTTGAGCGGCGTCTAGACATTGTGCTTATTTGGCTGCTTCTATCCAATGCACTGTACTACAAAATGCATACTAACAGTCTTCAGTAAATTCACAGAACAGCTGCTACAGTAAAGACACAGTTCACATGAAATCAGTTTATCCACTGCCATGAACTACAGGTCTAGTTCACATGGTAAATGTAGGTTTGTAGTCAGTCAATGACTTCATGCGAAGAATGAATGCAGTATTTTCACATTCTTTGTAGTTTCAATGCCAAGGTGGATAGAAGTGCTGGGTGTCAATGCAAGGCAAAAATACAGTTGCCTTAAGAAAACTATGAGATCAAGTTTAAATGATACATGAATGGACCTGATATCTGCCACAGTTGCAGTGTAGAATAAATCAAAGACATCTGGCCTGTCAGGAATATGAGAGCTGGATTTATTTGGATGCGCTACATGCCCACAAGGGTAAATGTGGCTTTAAAATTGTGTGTGTGTGTGTGTGTGTGTGCGCGCGCGCGTGTGTGTGTGTGCATGTGCGCGTGTGTGTGTGTTTTTGTGTGCACATGGCCCCAAGACCAACTTGCGTGCACACATACTCACTAATATTGTTGATCAGTAGGATGAAAGTTGTGTTTTCTGACATAATGATTGTACTGCAAATCTGGAAATGACATAATATGAATATATAGAGCAAAAGTTCACACTAGGATGGAGTTGGGGTGGTTGGGCAGGGTGCAAAACAAAAAAAACTTTTGCATATGAGACCAAAGTTCGATCCTTGCCCCCGGCAGCTTAACATTTATTAGCATGAGTCAACTATGTTTTATAAAAGTACAATCGGCTTTCGCAAATCCTCAAGTCCAATCTTAACATTTTAAAAATCATGATTGCCTTTCCTTTTTCCTGAATTCTAACCTTAACATTTTTAAAAGCACAATCGCCTTTCCGTAACCCAGAATTCTAACCCTCAACCTTTTAAAAAGCGAGATTACTATTCCCTATTCTTGAAACGTAATGTAAACATAATGAGAACAACAATTTTTGAATCTCTTGCAGTGGGTACAGTAAGGCCCTACGAGCCCATATCTATTGTGCAAATAACAGATGATAATGCCCATTCAGTCAACTGATAACATGCGAAACGTGGCTGATGTTACCGGGCCTGAGTGCGCTATTTCATTTCTTAAATTACTTTCCCTTTGAGAGCTTCAAATTCAAAGTGTGCCTGAGAAGGGGATGTTGACCATTTAAGAGGTGATTATGGTTTGAATTGAACAATGTTCTTCAAAAGTGTTCAGAAATATTATTCCCCCTCCCCCCACACCAATGACTCACTCAGTCCCTGGGCTGTGAATTGCTGATAGCACTTTGGTAAGTCAGATTTGCTTGTGGAGTAGAAATGGATATGGTCTCTGAAAGGATCTGCTGTTCTGTTAATTTGTCAGAAAGGGAATGTTTTGGACATCTGGTATTTTTGCAAAGTATGTTTCCGTTACGTCATTTTTTTTTGTGCTTTCACAAACCAGTTGCGAAGGATTTTCCATTTTATCTTAGACACGTCAGGATCAGTCTGTTGAAAATTTCCGATCTCCTTCCATGTGTTGGAAATCATAGGAGCATCCTTGTAGATCCGACAGGAACTGTCGTAAAGATGTTTGTATTTTCTTACTTGTTCAGCTGGCTTTTCTTTGAAGCCTTCCATTTTTTATTTTAATCGGTATACGTACTTCCGGGTCCCGAAGCGAGCCAATCATTGCAACGCGGTCTGTGCGACCCCAACCGCGTTGTTACAAAATCCTCCAGGTGCGCGGCTCGGCGTTCAAAGCCTCCGCAGACACCCCGCGCTCTGTCGCTCGGGCCGCAACTGCGTCCTTTGCCGTGGGCCGTGCCGACCGCACCGACCGCAAGAAGCATGAATCAGGCTTTACTCTTGATTATATGATCATCGAACTTAGATTTACTGGCGTTAGGTTGTACCCAATATGTAAACGTTTCCCTTACAGCCCGAGGGTTTGCCCGACATGCCGTATTTCCGAGGCTGTAGCAGGCTCAATTTCAGCTAAAGTGAAGATACACACATCACATGAAACAAGACAACCTAAGGAATATATACAGTAGATGCAAAAAACGCTATGCTATGATGTCGGTAAGCAGGCAAAATTGCGTTCTAAACATAGCATAAATTTCTGCTAGCAAAAAGCTAATGTAAGCTCGCTAGGTTTAAGCCAGCATTAACTGTGCACATTCTGTTAATTTGTTGATGGATGGCAGTATATTATTGTCTTTTCATGCTATCCAAACGCAGCGTGTTACTCTTGATTTTATGATCATGGAACTTAGATGTACCAACATCAGGTTGCATGTGACATTGATACTCCCCCTGTTTTTAGGCTTTTTCGCTAGTACATCTCACACAGGGGCCACTGCATCGCACTCAGACAGCAGGAGCACATCTAAGCCACTCAGAATGGTTGATAGATTCAGCTATGGTGAGGTCACACGTTATGTTATTATGCACAAGTTGCTATGGCTGTGTTTTAAAGCATCTAATCCCTCCTCCCACCCTCTTCCCTCAAACCACCCCCTCCGCCAGCCATGCCTCTATCTTCTGGCTGAGTCAAAATCTCGAAATTTTCTTGCTAGAGCAAGATAGGCTTGATAAAAAGGGCAAAATAAATACAATTCCGAAATAGTTGGGATGAAGTGTAAATTGTGAATAAAATCAAAATGCAATGACTTTCAGATCACGAGCCAATATGTTATTTACAATAGAACATAGATAACATTTCAAATGTTAAAACTGAGATATTTTACATTTTTATCCACAAAATGAGCTCATCTCAAACTTTCTGGCAGGAGCAGGTCTCAAAAAAGTTGGGACACAGAAAAAAAAGGGCTGAAAAAGCAATTAATATATAAGAGAATCATTTAGCAAATAATTAAGTTAACTGGCATCAGGTGTGTAACATGATTGGCTATAAAAGGGTTGTCTTAGAGAGGCTGAGTCTCTCAGAAGTAAAGATGGCCAGAGACTCTCCAACCTGTGAAGGCTTGCATATAAAAAATTTTGGAATACTTTAAAAACAATGTTCCTCAATGTCAAATTTCAAAGGCTTTGAAGGTCTCATCATCAACAGTGCATAACATCATCAAAAGATTCAGAGAAACTGGAAAAATTTCTGTGCGTAAGGGAAAAGGCCGAAGACCTTTACTCGATGCCCGTGATCTTCGGGCCCTCAGACGCCACTGCATTTGCTATGTTATCTCTGTTCTATTGCGAATAAAATACTGGCTGGTATGATTTGAAAGTCATTGCGTTTTGATTTTATTCACAATTTACACTTTTTCCCAACTATTTTGGAGTTGGGGTTGTATGAATATTGTGTAATTTTGCAAATTACCACAAAACATTATGTTTCAGATCCAAATCACTTATTTATAACGGGTGTAAATATCAGGTAATGGATCCTTTAAGAAATTAGAAGTTATGCACTGTCAGGATTCAATCATCGGCTCTTGAGTATTTGCTTATTTTAATCCAAACAGCAACATTTTTTTTTTTTTTTTTTCTTGAACAAGCAGCACGTGTCCCTCTCTGAAAACTTAATAAGAGCAGTAGGTTCTTACAGGACAGAGGTGGGTAATGACCTTATCCATTTCAAATTTACATGCAAACTTCTGACCTTAATTTCTTAGTTAGCCCAAAATTTGCACCATCTGACATCTTAGCTATGTTATGCCTCTTGATTAGCACATACTGTAAATGATAGTGTGAGACTGTGTTCTTATGAAAAGCTTTTCTGTGGTCTGATCCATGAGTAAACCAGTGTTTACACTCACAGCCAAGTTAGCCTTGCCTCCCTACCTCTCTGTGCTGTGTGTCTTGTGGGATGCAGTTCATTAGTTGCATACAGCTCTTCAGTAAATTACCCTATAACAATGCACCTGTGCAAATCACCTGTTCTTCTCACCCCCACCCCTTCTGCAAGTAATGGGTGGGGGAGATCTTTAATTACAAACTCAAGGGGCAGTCAATCCTAATGATGCCTAGCTACACTTCTCTCTGATGGAAGAGCTCGGGCATTATCATAATGTGTTCAGAGGTGCTGCGATAGAGATAGGCCTGGGAGGCCTGATGGTCCTGTGCTAGTAAATGTGAGGATGGGGTTTGGGGACGGGTGCAGGGGTTCGGGGACGGGTGCTGGGGTTTGGGGACGGGTGCTGGGGTGGGGCGGTGGCTGTAAGAGAAGGTCATCAATACTTATTCGCTCCAGCTGCCTTTAAGACCACAGAGGACAGCCGATACTGTGAAACTCATCACACATCCGGAATGCGCCTCATTTATATGCATTAGTCCTGGGGAAAAAGTGATTATTTCGGTAACACGGGGATGGGATTTTACCCATCACCCAAAATTGTGTCTATAAATGGAATGACCTGGCTGCAGCCATTTGAGACAGCGGTAATTATGCAATTATGCAGGATTCTTTTTTCTTTTGGGGATCAGTAATCGTTATCATAGATATTTAATCACATTCCCATCACAGCTGTTTTTCCAATACACCTTGCCCGCCAGTGGGGAACAGACTTCTCCTCAGTTACCATTTCCTTCCTGAGTCGTTTTTTTATCACAGGGAATTTTTTTTATCACCTCTGTTTAGGGGTTTTTACTGATTGAGAGTAATAGTTTTTAACTCTTGTGTTCATTACTTAGTGGTTAAGGGCCATGTCTGTTTATTTTTTTGTTTTTGTTTTTTTTGCCCCTTATATATTACGTAACATAATTCCCACTGAAAAAAGTGTGATGTAAAGACAATAGAAATTGTTCGTAGTGAATTTAAGTGGCAAATATCTGACATTTTGCATCCATCTTTTGTGAAGAAAATGCCTAACCACTGTAGTCTGGGGTGGAACTGGTGGTGCATGATGTTTCCGTTGGTATACAAGGTTGTGCATAGTGTGCGCTGTCAGGGAGAAGAAGGGTTTGTGTCCCCATTCAAGAGACCATTTTTAAACCCTTTTTGAAATGATATATCCTAGGAGTGAGAAATGTTAATGCTCCTAGAATCATTTTGGCCTCGACAAATTCAGTTCCTTTCAATTCATCATTTCACTGTGGAGGCATGACGGCAAGTCAAGCAGAACCATAAATTGTATAATAAGGCCTACATGCTTAACAAGGTCTACACAGCTAAAAATACAAAATGAAGAACAAAGCAAGCTAGAGCAAAGGTTTTTGGTTTGGTAGAGACAAAAAGGGATGGGGGCAACTGTGGTTCAGACTGAATTCAGAGTCAAATGGGGCCTCGTGAATTAATGGTCAGGATGAGCCTAAGTTCAGATGTGACTGACCGGGGCAGAAAGTCTGGAGATGGGCAGGGTTTGGCCAGTCTCAGGAGGGTCCAGGGTTCTTTCTGGCATCACAGAGGTGCTGCATAGTTATCCTTGTCGTGATGCCCCATCACAGTAGTTGGAATAGCAAAGCCTCATGGTCATGGTGCTTCCACACAGTAGGGGAGTAAGGTATGAAAATGTGTGTGCAGAGAGAAGTGCTCGTGAGAAGCCATGCACTGCTGCCTATGGTGCATTACTAAGGATTGGAATGTCTTGAGTCAGCACCATTATGAGGGCAAGCTAAAAACCTCAAAATAAACCACAACAAGAGAAGTGAAAGGGCAGTGACCAAGGCAGATCACCTCTCCTGAGACCCTATAACAGCTACTCGACCACCACACTCCACACCTACCTATAGGCTTGGCGAAAAAGAGAGATTCTAGATTTGAAGACTGAGAGGGTTTCTGATTTTTTTCCATCAAGTGGAAAATTGTTACATGGCAGTAAGTTTTGATAACAAAAGGCTCTGCCTCCCACTGTTATTTTATTTATGCTTGGAGAGATGAGAGCCAGCTCTTTCTGAACAAATAAATCTTTGGGGACAATAGGGAGCAATTAGATCTTTTTTATGTGAGTGCTTGGTTGTTACGTACTTTGTAAGTTATTAAGTTATTATGAAATTAATTCTATATTTCACTGACAGCCAGTGTTAGGAGGCCATCACTGGGGAAATATGATCAAAATGTCTAGTTCTGGTTGATATGCCAGTGGCTGTGATTTGTACCCCCTGGAGGCTTTTTAACAGCTTATTTGTGCATCCAGATTGGAGTGACATGCAGTAATCCAGTATGGAGGTAATAAAAGCATGGCTCAACTTCTCTGTATCATGCTGAGACAAAATGTCCTAAGAAGGTTTTTCAAATGGCTTGAATACACCACCATCAACTGATCTTATAACAATTACAGGTGATCCTGAAAGTGTTATTATATTCTAATAAATTAACGTACAACTATATATTATATATAGTAACAATCTATATTTGTCTTATCTTAAAAGGACAAATGTGTTTCAGATGTATTGTAGTTATGATCCAGAATGATCCGGAAGGCCAATGTCTCGTCAATCATGTACATATACTCTATGACTCTTAATATGGATAAGTATCTATAACAAGCATTCCATGTTTATTATTTAGTGACCTATTTTGACACCCAAAGGAGATAGTAATAATATCTAAATACAGGGATGGTTCCAATTTTCACAATCCGGATCCATGTTACCGGTCTCGCAATTTAACGACACTCGCACATTATTTAGCCAACTATATGAGGCAACTTTTGTGAAAATATATTAGGTGTGTTTTCATAGGAACCTGGTTGTTTTTCAAGATGAACTTTATGTTTTGCATCAATTTTGGTCAAGACAGATGCATTTTTCATTGGAAAATTGTCTGAAACTTCTTCAGTTTTTCACATATATACTTATGTTTGGTATCAAAATGTCTGTCATGTTTTTGTGTAGCCATTAAAAATCATCTGGTTTTTCAGAACAATCATTTATGGGTTTAAACGTGGAATTTTCGAGGCCTTGCCCCACAAAAATCTTGAAATCACTTTATAGGTCACAGTTCACTTCCTGTATGCAAATTTCACATTTCAAATCTATTTTCTGGACAGTCCCACGAGGAGGCACATATAACCAGAAGATGGTTCAAATTGGGCTGTGGGCAAATTTGCCTATACCCTGCAAAACCTCCTTTGACAATATTATGCAAGTGAAAGAAAGCAGTCTGAGTAATGTTCTTCAAATGCAAAGTAAATGGGAGGTCAAAAATAATGCCTAGGTTTTCAACAGAAATGCTTCAGGCTTGAGAAAACCATATGAATTAACTTAATGACTTGACAGAATGCTAATCAGGTGATACAGACTCATTACCTTGACCTCTTTTTACCTGAATTGAAAGGTAGGAAGTTTCGAGTCATCCATACTTTTATATCTGTAAGACAGGCTTTAAGCCTGGCTACTTTATAGAGTTTATCTGTCCTCATAGATACTGTATACAGAGCTGAGTGTCATTTGCATGGCTGGGGAAATTAACACCATGGTTTCTTTTAACATCTCCCAAAGGATGCATATGCAGGAAAAAGAGCAAGGGCTGAAGTACTGACCCTTGGGGAACTCCGAATATTGCTTTTTTAAAAATACAAGATTCATTATTTACATGATCTAATAGTGACTGATCATAGATAAATGAGGGAGCCCTGCGCGAACATGCATGCCCTCCCCTGTGAGCACAAGTGAAGTTTGCGAGAGAAATATGAATTTGCGAGAGTGTGCATGCCCTCCAGTGCTCTCAAAGCAGAAACTCTATCATGCGTGCTGCCATTTTGCACGGGTGGAGCGATATAATTTGCTCGTGGGCATGTTTTCTCACGCTTGTCACTTTTGGCACAAATCTGATGCCATAGTCCCATCGGCTTGATGGTGGTCTTTGACACTCCAAGCCCTCTCCATAAGCTCTCCTGGGTAAACCGACTACTCCTGGCCAAGATTGAAAGATAGCTTTGGTTCTGCAGGATGGGACTCCTGAGTAATGCATACTCATTTTGAGTAGCTTAATTCATAGTGTAGGTTCTGCAGGATACATCTCCTGGGTCACAAACTCCTATTGTGTAGCTTAATTCACAGATCAGGTCCTGAAGAATGTGTCTCCAGTGTAACGCCTGGTCCGTATTTGAACTGGAGACTCCTAATTGGATGCGGATTGGAGTATGCACGGAACAGTCACTGTAGCCCAACCTGGGAGGGATTATCAGCAGTGCAAACATAAAGAGAGAGAGGGAGAGAAAGTGGGGGAAAGGCTGAAGAGATGGAGAGGGAGAGTGGGGGAGAAGGTTGGAGAGAGAGGGGGTGGTGGAATAAGGCAGCTGTTTCTCCTGCTGCACTCCTGTACACCAACATCTGAAAGGTTTTCAGGGAAAATAAGTGGAACAGATGAAATGGTGTTAGGTGAAATGAAAAGTTTGCGCTGGCTGACATGTTCAGCACTAGAAAATCCTATAACAGTAGGGTCAGAAAAGGAGACAGTATACCATTATATCTTTCTGAAATTTTTTATATAGACTTGTACTTACAGTGAATAAGTAATACATATCGTCGCCTGAGAATTAACTTGGTCTATCTGTATTTTTGTGAATATTTGAGATATTCTGTCATCATGATTTTTAAGTTAACAAGGTCTATTTTAGGTTATGACCCTGCTTAGATATGCTCTCAGTTTATGTCAAAGGTCAATATTAGAAGGGTCTATTTTCAAATTTGCCGCTTCACCAAGTTTTAAGTAGGTCTATCTGCAATTAACCAATAATATTAGAGGGATTGCATCACATGACCTCAGGCCTCAGAGACAAAATGGCTGCCAAGAAGAAATTTACTGAAGCAGAGTTGAGAGAAATTGCTGCATTTCCTCATTTAGGTGAGTGCTTCGAGAAGTCAGATTGAACAGAGTGTTATCTGCTGAAACTTAAATGATTTGCTGAAAAATTATGTTTTGTCAAGTTAATCATGTAAATTGAGTTCATGGTTACCTTTTCTATGCAGATCAAAGTGAAGAATAATGACCCAAAGGCTTCGATCAATCAGAGAAATTGGCAGAGTCATAAAATTACATTGTTTATATACTTAAAGATGTTCAGAGTTATAATAATCATATTTCCTTGATGTGAGATCATTCACACATGAATGTTTCTCTCTCATTACTAGGTCATGTTGAAAAAGGCCTAAAAAGTGTTAATCTTGTATTCCTTTTTTACTGTGACAGTGTTTAAAAGTTGTCTCATAAGTATTTTTAGTTAATAAACATTGGGGTTTCTTTAAAATGCCGTTTTAAGAGACTGTTAATTAATTTCCATATTTTTTTAAACTTGTAATCTGCAGATAGACCAAAGTAACACTGGAATTTTATGAATTCTAAAGTTACAATGGTCTACCTGCAAAATTGGGTACCCAGAATTCAATGTTGCCAGACAAATAGGGGTATGTAAATTAGCCCAGTTTAGTCTTGTTGTATTCTAATTGTTTAGGGGGAAAAATCTTTTAATTCAGAAAAACCCGAAGGGGATATTTTTAATACCAAATCTTTAATCGCAATTTCTTCTAAAACACAAAAATGGCAGATAGACCTAGTTAATCCTCGGCCGACGATATGTCTTCATGAAAAAAGTACAGACTTTGCGTTGATTTTACTCTCTGAACATCCTATTTCACATTTAAGTCAATTTAATTGTAAAGGAAAATATATTCTTTATCTAGACCGATAAAAAATATTTTATAATTCTGTAAAGAAAAACAGCTCTCTTTTTTAGCTTTCAGAGGGAAAATCAGGGAGTTTCAATTTGAAATAAGAAAAGTCAATATGAGATTCAACCCTGGATTTTTATTTTTGTGCGCAAGCAGTCTGGCATGGGGATTCTGCAGTTAGTTAAACAGTCAGTGTGTGGAAATGAGGTCCAGACCTGCATTTCATAATCTGAGTGCGATAAGTTGGGGAAGCTGATTGAATCCACCCCACTGTGATTGGTCGGTCAACAGTACTGACCCATACCGAAGGGATAGAGGACGGAGTCCTTATTTCCCTATGCAGTCCATCCTCTCTTTCCACTTAAACCCCCCCACCCCGACAGACCCCACACCCCACTCTTTATACATGCCGCAACCATCCTCAAAACAACATCCTCCTCCCTCTTGCTGCAATTACATTCTAATTAAATTATCCCTCCACTTTACCTCTCTTATTTCAGTGCAGTGTAATTTCGCTCAGAGAAGATGCTGACATCATTTCACAGCAGGCATGGCAACTCTCCTCTCCTGCGCAGTACAAATGAGTATTTGTCCATGTTTCACCCAGAGCCTTTCATATTCCCTGGAGCACCTGCCTGTGTTTCAGACACTCTTCTTCAACAGTGGTCCTCAAACTCAGTCCTGGAGGACTCCTGTGTATTGCTGGTTTTAATTTTGAATACACCTGCAATTCCAGAACTTTAACAAACTGGTTTTTTTTTTTCTTCATTAGGTGCTTTTTTTATCTGCAGATGAGTTATGTACCTTAACTGTCCACGGCTATGTGAGACATGGCTTTTCAATGCCACAAAGATTCCCATGTTCATATTGTGCTTGTATGGCCAACAGTTTCAAATAAAAAACTGAAGTTAACAGGCTAACTTAACCGGTAAACAAGATTCATTTTATTGTTGGATATGTGATTTCCCCGCCCCCCTGAAAGAATAGGGTGAGAGCATTGTGATCGGCTTGGTTTGTTTGTTTGTTTAAAAAAAAAAAAAGTCACCATTTGGATTTAAATAAGCAAATACTTAAGAGTCTATGACTGAATCGTTATCGATTCTCAGGCAATAATTATTTTAATCCTGATGATTCAGTGCTTATCTTCTCATTTCCTAAACAACCATGTCAAAAGTCGTATCTCATGGTCATTGAAAAGATGTTAATGTGTTTCAAGAGGGTCAAATTATTGGCCAGCGTCAACCAAAGAAAACAGCAGGAGATTGCTGAAATCACGAGAGTTGGATCATGAAAGGTCCAAAAATGTATTAAAAACTGGAAAGATAGTGTTGAACAGTCAATTTTACGAAAGAAATGGGTTGGAGAAAAAGCATGACTGATCCTGATTGGGGATCACAAAATGTGAAGTCTCATCGTAAAAAAAATCAACAGTAGTACTCATGGCTGCATTTAATTATGAAGGTAAGAGCATCTTCACATGCGTGTTGCAACAAGAACTTGGAGGAATGAGACTAAACAGCTGCATGGCCAGAAGAGAGCCACTTGTTAGTGAGGCTAAGGGGGGGACAAGTTCAATTTGCAAGAGATCATTAAGATTGGACTGAGGAGCAATGGAAAAATGTCATGTGGTCTAATGAGTCCAGATTTTCCCTATTCCAGAGTGATGGGCACATGAGGGTAAGAAAAGAAGGCCATGAGGCGATGCAGCTGCCATGCATCGTTTCCACTGTACAAGCCTCTGAAGGCAGTGTTATGATCTGGGGTTGCTTCAATTTGTCAGGTCTGGGCTTAGCACTGATCTGCAGTGATAAAATGAATTCAGCAGAATTTACTGAATGATCAGTACCCCGTCACTTTTAAATCCCTGATGACAGGCATATTTCTGGATATCAATGCCAAGATTCAGCGATTTCAGATTGGAAAAATGTATGGTGGCCGACAAGGGCAAACACACTGCAACCGCCCAAAACATCTCCAATTGGAGACGTGCCGCAGAAACAGAACCACTGCAAAGTCAAAAACACACAAACCTCAAAAAAAAATGCAGGAGAAAAACACAGCATTAACACAAATGCCCTGCAACGGCCCAAAACATCTCCAGTCGGAGAAGCGCGCTGCTAAAACAGAAACAATGCAAAGTCAAAACATGCAAACCACCAAAGCAAATGCAAGAGAATGCTGCTCTATTGCATACTGCAGTCTGTACACCAAGAGCTTTATATTATGCATACTGCTTTTTATGGAAGTACGCAGCATGAACTGTTCATCACTATATTTACGGTAGGCACCATCATCATCCAAGTTTAAGAAATCGCTCTTGTGCTATGGTACAAGCTCGCTAACCTTAACAAGTGAAATGTGCCTGTTATTGTTTCCTCAATCTTAGAATCACATCTGATTTTAAAAAAATAAACCTTGGAACCTAATACTTGAATCTTAGGGGGTTCACTGATGTGGTTGGGTTTTATAGGGTGAGACAGTGTATGAGATGGAGGGAGAGCGAGATTAATTGAATTGTAAGAGATGACCAAAAGAGATGTTTCCTGAGTGAAACTTGAAGTCAAGGGTTGATCATTATAAGACTGTTGGAACAATACTTCTAATGGCTTGGGGAAGTCTTTGCCCACCATGGAAAAACGCTTTCGCGTAAATTGCCCTGAAAAGGGAAGGTGAAGTGAGGCAGACTGTTGCTCATTTAAAGCTGTGCTCTCTGTCTGTCCGACATTCCAGGAATCTTTGCTGGCCCCCAGGAGCTGAACAGAAGTCTGGCCTTTTTTTCCCCCTAATCAGAAGCTCCAATCCTGGGCCTGGAGTGCTCTCTGCTACCCTGATGTGCTGGGCATGCGGTCCTCCAGCCCTCTGCATGACGTGCTGGGTTAGTGTTTGGGTTCATGAGTGAGCTGAAGTGGAGCATGTCTCAGTCTCTCACAGAGCGTTTACTCTGGGAATAAATGTGTCCTGGATAGTTCTTACCGTGAAGAAGGGCTTTCAAAATCTGGCCCTAGTTCTCTTTTTCTGTTGGTAATTCACTGAATGATTTGTGCTCCTGATAAAGTAGGCTATATTCAAAGCAGAGTCTCAGGGAGAAGGAGAGAGGGAAATCAGCAGTTCTCTGCAGGCTATTGAGGAACATTATTTGACGAAGTGGAGTGTGATGCATAATTCTCAATTGCAGTCTATTACAATGGATTGTGATGCATCATTCTCCACAGTACAGTACAGCAGAGGCATGTATCGGGCCTGGCTATTGGGCTATAGCCCGGGTATTTTTTCTTCAGCCTTGAGTTTTTTTGCTGCCAGAATATTTACTATGAACATGAACTTTGAGCTCATACAACCACCAACTAGGTATTTGGCCTGTATTGTAATTTATTCCCATGCATGCAACTGTGGCACTTCACCTTTATATTTTTAAAATAAAATTTGCATCACTCTGCATAAGATGACAAACAAATAGCAACCTTCAACTGACCTATTGCTCAGTCTGCCACCATCATCGAGTCTGACAGTGCTGCCGACTAGTAAACATTACTGTGACTTTGCCCAGAAAGACCGCCCATTTAAACTAAATCATTCAATTAAAATGGGACATTTTTTATGAAATATGATTATTTGTCATTTAATAGTGAATATAGTACTGCAAGGGGCACAAGCTAAGCAAAAATATATGTTTTGTCAACAGTGCCCGTCTTCCCACCCCAGTCGCTGTTCAAGTTGACAGTGAGTGCACCCCGGAAACTTGCTCAGATGTGACGCAAACTAATGGCACAGGGTCTAGTATGGAGCTAGAACGGTCTCAAAATAGATAAATGCACAGAAAAAATTCACAAATGTGTTTGGGGATTTACATATACGTGCGTATATATATGACTCAAAACACAAATACATTTCCAATGCACACACAAATATGTTTCACACACAAATACATTTTCAATGCACACACAAATGTGTCTCATTCCATATATAAGTTAAAAAAATCCACAAATAAGATTCATAAGCATATTTTCGATGCAAACACAAATAGAAAAAAAATTCACAAATCTATGCATGTAAAATTATTTGCAATCGTCATCAAATACATATGTGGAGCTTGTTACATTCATATATGAACTGTTGGATCTGCATTTACGAAGTGCTTTTAATTTGTAAACTTCGCTGCATTTGTGTGTGAGACTTTTGAGACTCCCCTGACGTGACTCCGATCCACAAATGCATTTTTTCTAAGAGGGATCGTCTGTAGCCGATCAGATGTCTCACTCCTTTACAGCGAATCACCTGAGTGCCTCCCCACGAGGGGTGTTTTATGACGTCATTAAAACGTGCGTAGGCGGCCAGAGGCTGGAGGTTTTTAGCCATGGATCCATGTTTTTAGCCCGCCAGCTTTGGAAAAAAAGAAGACAGGAGACTTTGGCAAGATGGCCTCTGGTCACGGGAACCCTGGCAATTTAAGTGTAAGTGAAAAATAATAATTTCTTGTGAATCTTTCACGTAAGTCATGTTCTAGAATTATGAATGATTGTTTATCATGAATCGTGACGTTAACTCAGATTGGTTTTAGAGACTCATTAGAAACATGTTTGGCCTCTGCTGATTGTCCTGTCAGCTGTCAATAAAGATTCATTTGAAAGCTTCGACGCCAGTTTGTTTATTAGCAAACATGCTAACAAAGCAGAAGAAGGTTGCTTTATTTATGGCGGCTATCTTGTGTGCTGAAACCAGCACGTTATCAGGTATGTAATGTGCTCTACTGGGTGTGATGTCATCTTGGTTGTAATGCACTCTGTGCGGTGTAATGTAGCCTAATGCATAATGCGCTCTTTAGAGTGTGATATTATATTGTGTGTAATGTGCTCTGTAAGGGTGTGATGTACTCTAGTGTGTAATGTGCTATGTAGGCTGTGGGGTACTCCAGTGTGTAATACGCTCTTCGGGGTATGAGGTTGCCCGGGGTGTAATGTGCTCTGTTCAGGGTAAAGTTATCTAGTGTGTAATGTGTTCTGTTGGATGTGAGGTGGACTACTGTGTAATGTCCTTGACGGGGTGTGGTGTCATTTTGGGTGAAATGTGCTCAGTAGGGTGTGATGCTGCATAATGAGGAGTGTGTGTCCTTGGCAGTAAGAAGGCCACTCAGGTCCCCTTGAGGAAGTCTCTTGACCTGGATTGCCTCAATGAATATCCAGCTTAAAAAATGTTTCACCACAATAAATGAATAAATATACACTTAACAAAAATATAAACGCCCCATGTAAACTAATTTATGTAACATGAAATGTGTTACCCTAAATGAGCTGATAATGTCTTAACTGTGCAAAATGGTTATTTGTCTTGATTTGTATGCAACATTTGTGTTCATCTCTGCCAGTGAGCACTTGCTCAGTGACGCATTGATTCCACCCACAACACAGGTGTGGCATGTGCAGACGCTGCTCAAACAGCATGAACAGAACTCAGACACTCCCTAAAACTGGGGACAATAAAAGGCCATCCCAAAATGTCAAATTTCATCAAAAGTCACCATGCCACAAATGTCGCAAATCATGCGGGAACTCGCCATAGGAATGCTGGATGCAGGAATGTCCACCAGAGCGGTTGCTGCATAGCTGAATGTTCACTATCGGACAATTGGGCGTTTAAGAGTTTGTTTTAGACAGACTGGCAGTACCGCAAATCGACCTCACCCTCGTCGTCCATGTGTGACCACACGAGCACAAGATCGTCACATCTGGCTTCTCCACTTGCGTGATCGCCTCAGACCAGCAATACACACAGCAGATGAAACAGTTGGTCTGCACAACAGATGTATCACACCTCAAACTGTCCAGAACCGCCTGAGAGAAGCGAACCTACATGCTCGTTGTCCTCATCGTGATCCCAACCGTGTCTACGAGTATCCCTGATTGCCATACACCATTATCTTGCTTTAATGAACAGTAATCTGTTGCATATTGAACAATAAAATGAATCGTGTATGACTTAATATATTGTAAAACGCTTAATGCAAATAAAAGTTTAGGTGTGTCTAATGGGGCGTTTATATTTTTGTTAAGTGTATAAATAAAAGCACATCTCCCAAGGAAATGACTCATTTCAAGATCGAAAATATGGCAGCAACTGCCGTGTCTCCTTGCGTCATCTGCAGCGCAATCCATGAATTTTGCTATGGGCTTTGCAATGTGAATATTATACAGACATTCCAAAAGTGTACTTTTTAAAAGGTCTTGATCTCGCTGACCTGGGATTCGAACATTTTCCCCAAAGCATAATGTAGTCAATGGTGAGCCGATGGTATCAACTATACTAGAGTAAGAAAAATGCACTATACTAGTGTAACTATAGTATATGCTCTATACCACTGTATCTATATATGCACTATACCAGTGGAACTATACTTGCACAATGCCAGTGTGATTTTACAGTCATGTTCAAAAAAATAGCAGCACGTTAAAAAATGTGAATAACGTGCAATTTTTTTTTAATAGCCTTCAGTCACATATTTCAAATATGGTGGAAACATTACATATTCAATTCCAAATCAAAGCATTAACAAAATTGATCAAGTCTGTGTCATTCTTTTACAGGAAGCAAATAAAATGAATATTAATCTGTTCTAAAAAATAGCAGTGTCGGCAATTTTAGCTTCATACTCAAGCACAAAATTTAACTCAAGATTTAACTTTTAAATTACTAAACTAATATTTAGTTGCATAAACATTGTTTTTGATAACTGCTGCACTTCTGCATTGAATCGAGTTGTCCAACTTCTGGGATCTAGAGACAGGTATTTCAGCCCAGGATGAAAACTACATTCCACAGATCCTGTGATTTTTTTTTTTTTTTTTTTGGATTTTGCTTTAGAAACTGTTTTTTTAATGTCATTCCACATGTTTTCAACTGGGTTGAGGTTAGAGGATTCAGCTGACCACTCCATTACCTCAATCCTGTTTGCCTGGAACCAAGATGTTACTCACTTACTGGTGTGTTTGGGGTCATTTTCTTGTTGAAACACCCATTTCAGGGGCATTTCCTCTTCAGTATATGGCAGCATAATCTCCTCAAGTATTTTGATGTATTCAAACTGATCCATAATCCCTGTTATACGATAAACAGGCCCAACACCATAGTATGAGAAACATCCCCCTCCCATAATTTATGCACGACCATGCTTCACTGTCTTCACTGTGTACTGTGGCCTGAACTCAGTACCTGGGGGTCGTTTGACATACTGTCAATGACTACTAGAACCGAAAAGAACAATTTTACCCTCATCAGTCCACAGAATGGATTTCTCTTTGGCCCAATCAATGTGTTCCTTGGCGAATTTTAACCGATTCGACACATGCCTTTTTTTTCAACAATGATGCTTCACAGGGGCTTTTTGCTGAAAGCTTCGCTTCGATGAAACGTCTTTGGACTATGACAGCACTTACAAGTAATTTTATATCATCTTTGATTTTTCTGGAGGTGAACATTGACTGAATCTTTTCCATTCTGACTATTCTTTGATCTTTTTTTAACAGTAGTTGCTCATTTCCTTCCATTTATTTCAGGTTTTTGTTGCCATTTTAAAGCATGAGATCATTTTGGCCGAGCATCCTATAATTTGCTTCGTTTCTTTATACGTTTTCCCCTCTCCAATCAACTTTTTAATTAAATTATGTTGTTCCTTTGAACAATGTTTTGAACAGCCCATTTTACGTCTTAATTCAGAAGGAAATATATTTTATGAAAATGTGTGAAACATTTGCTTCCCTTCTTCCTTAATAAAGGACAAATCATGACACCTGTTTCCTCACAGAATGAATGAATTCTCTAATTAAACTCCACACTGCTATTATTTTGATCACACCCTTTCAATAAGTGAATCAATTACTCAGAACAAGCAGCGTGCATGTCATGACAGTTGTGTCTGTTGTTTTTCTATCACACTGCTACATCTACAATTAAATTATTAGCCATGCAGAAATATAACTATTACTAATAACAGTGGTTCATCTGGTTATTATCCCCCGCCACGAAGTGCGAGGGGGATATAGGTTTGAGTTCCGTCCGTCCGTGCGTCCGTCCGTCCGAGATAAAGGGGACAGCTTTTCTCAGAAACTTTTAGAGATAGGACAACCAAATTTGGTGTGTAGCTTGAGACCATAAAGGCCTTGATGGAGCTCGAAAATGACATGTGCGCGATTATTTTTCCCAGAGTTATTGCCCTTGATCCGTATTTTTGGACTCCGTCCACAGTATCTCTAAAGGGGACAGCTTTTCTCAGAAACTGTTACAGATAGGATAACCAAATTTGGTGTGTAGCCATAAAGACCATAAAGACCATAAAGACCCTGATGGAGTTCGAAAATAAGAAGCACACGATTATTTTTCATACAGTTATTGCCCTTGTGGCATTTTTTGGAGCCTCTGTTCGTGGTATCTTTAAAGAAGACATTTTGGCGGGGGATGTTGTTGACCATGTCTACTTGTTGAAGCTGTACTGCTATTTTTTTTTTTTTAACAGAGCTGTATATGGATAATGCAAGGGTAACTATATGCACTCTGCTTGTGCAACTAAAGCACAAGTTATCAGTGTAACTGTATATGCAACTCTGCATTAGAGTGCTACTGTTCCGCCATGCGTATAAACACTTGCACTACCTTATTAAGAACATAACTGTCCTGTAACTGGACTACTTTATCCCCAAGGATCGACAAAACTATGTCTTGGAATGCTTTTACAAAGTGCGCGTCCTCAATAACAGTGCAAAAAAAAACATAAACACTAACTCCAGCTAGTGGCTGCTAGATAGTAACAATAATAACATTTGTACTTTCAGTTATGCTAATGCACTGTGTGCTTTGAATTTTCTGCACAGATATCTTGAGGCCATAAGATACATATCAAGACTGTGTTTGGTGTTTGATTTAAAATCTTGGACACCATACAGAAATTGTGGTCTCTGTTTTAAATGAGGGCGAAATAAAATCCTGAATTAATCCTATTAGTCGTGTGACTGTTTACCAAAGCTTGTGTTCAGCAGGCTGGGTCATCCACACTGAAGAAAATTAAATTATGAAAGCTGCAAATAATTATACAACCCCAATTCCGAAATAGGTGGGACGAAGTGTAAATTGTGAATAAAATCAAAATGCAATGACTTTCAGATCATGAGCCAATATGTTGTTTACAAAAGAACACAGATAACATTTCAAATGTTAAAACTGAGACATTTTACATTTTTATCCACAAAATGAGTTTATTTCAAATTTTCTGGCTGCAACAGGTCTCAAAAAAGTTGGGACACAGGCAAAAAAGGGCTGAAAAAGCAATTAATATGTAAGAGAATCAGCTGAAAGAACATTTAGCAAGTAATTAAGTTAACTGGCATCAGGTGTGTAACATGATTGGCTATAAAAGGGATGTCTTAGAGAGGCTGAGTCTCTCAGAGGTAAAGATGGCCAGAGGCTCTCCGACCTGTGAAGGCTTGCGTAAAAACAATTGTGGAATACAATAAAAACAATGTTCCTCAACGTCAAATTGCAAAGGGTTTGAAGGTCTCATCATTGACAGTGCATAACATCATCAAAAGATTCAGAGAAACTGGAAAAATCTCTGTGCGTAAGGGACAAGGCCAAAGAGCTTTACTGGATGTCCGTGATCTTCGGGCCCTCAGACGCCACTGCATCACTCACTGGCATGATTCTGTCATTGACATTACTAAATGGGCCAGGAATACTTCAGGAAACCATTGTCAATAAACACAGTCTGCCGTGCCATCCACAGATGCCACCTTAAACTCTATTATGCAAAAAGCAAGCCATTATTAAGTATGATCCAGAAGCACCGCTGTGTTCTGTGGGCCATGGCTCATTTAAAATGGACTGTAGCAAAGTGGCAAAGTGTCCTGTGGTCAGACAAGTCTAAATTTGACATTCTTGTTGGAAATCATGGGCGTTGTATCCTCTGGGCTAAAGAGGAGAAAGACCACCCTTCCTGTTATCAGCGTTAAGTTCAAAAACCAGCATCTCTGATGGTATGGGGATGCATTAGTGCATATGGAGTGGGACACTTGCATGTTTTAAAAAGCTCCACGAATGCTGAAAGGTATATAAAGGTTTTAGAGCAACATATGCTCCCCTCCAGACGACATCTATTCCTAGGAAGGCCTTGTGCATTTCAGCAGGACAATGCAAAACCACATACTAAAGCTATTACAACAGCATGGCTTCGTAGTAGAAGAGTCCCTGTGCTGAACTGGCCTGCCTGCAGTTCTGATTTTTCACCAATTGAGAACATTTAGCGCATAATTAAATGAAAACTCTCTCAAAGGAGACCCAAAACTCTCCAGCAGCTGGAAGCCTGTATTAAACAAGAGTGGGATCAAATTCCAATGGTTAAACTCAAGAAACGTGTCTCCTCAATGCCCAGATGCCTCCACTCTGTGTTAAAAAGAAGAGGGGATGCTACACCATGGTAAACAGGCCCCTGTCCCAACTTTTTTGAGAACTGTAGCGGCCATCAAATTTGAAATGAGCTCATTTTTTGGATAAAATTGTAACATTTCTCAGTTTCAACATTTGCTATGTTATCTCTGTTCTACTGTGAATAAAATACTGGCTGGTGTGATTTTAAAGTCATTGTGTTTTGATTTTATTCACAATTTACACTTTGTCCCAACTATTTCGAAATTGGGGTTGTACATCAGAGGAATTGCAAGTTTTAAGAGGTTTTTTTTTTTTTTTTTTTTGGCAGTATGTGCGCATAAATGGACCCTGGGGACTGTTTAAACCCAGCTGATTTCTGGTATGAAATGTAACATAGAAAGCCCAAAAGAGCACACGCCCAATGCAAGAAATGAACTGGGACGAGTGAGGATTTTTTTCATCTGCCATTAAAAAAAACTGAGGCCATGAAGCAATGGATTGATGCGATTTAAATGCGTTTTTAAACCTCCCTGTTAGACGCTATAAGATGTCAATACATCTAGATGTTCTTTTAAAATGAGGGTAGTAAAATAGTGGGCATGTAAAGCTTACTCTACACGCTCTCTATTTTCTTTATGAATCAATTTTTTATGTCATATTTTCATGTTGCATATTTAAAATGCCTCGCACGCACTCCCAAACTGATTCCATTTTTCTTAATAATGACTGTTTTCTTGTCGTGGTTTATGATGTATACCATTATTTCTCAATTGCTTATTGAGCTTTTTTTCTATAAAAAGTAAATAAATGAAAGTTCCTGTTGGATGAACAGATGGAGTGATAATGGATGACATAAATAAAGTTGTAATATGGCTTCGGAGTCAGGCACATGCCCCCCTACAGAGAGGGCTGTTTCGCCTTGCTTCATCTAATCAAGTACAAGTTGCTCTGTTTAAATGCATCTGTTAAATAAATGTAATTTAATTGTAGATGGAAAGTCAAGTACATGAGTTTTCATTAAATAACAGTAATGTAATGATGGACGGAAAGTCAAGTGCATACCCTGGCAATTGGGAGAGATGAATTTGCAGCTTGATCACTTGCTGTACCAGCAAAAAAAAATAATAATTTTTTTTTGAGTTGAATCTTGTTCATGTTTTTGATCCCTGAAAATACCTTGGTTGTTCAAAGTCAAGAAAAAGTGCATCTCAACAACTAATTAAGATACATATTTTGACTTAAAATTGTATTCATACTGCTTTTTTGCTCATTATAACCGAAAAAAGATCAGCCAATGTGGAGAGACGACTGAGAGACGAGAAAAATTTACCTTCTCAAGCAAACGCTAACCTACAAACAAGACTAGCTGTTAAGAATGCACATTTTAAGACTCATAAAAAAACTAAAACAGTTCTAAGGACAGACATTTTGTGCATGGCACTGAGGACCTTACTGAGAGAATTTGTCCACCCTAAACTGAGTGCAGCACTATTCTTTAGAGGGATGTTGAGTGAACTGTCGTGTGGCTCAGTCCATCTGAATCAGTATGCCGGCCTTGCTTTGAGCTCATTCCCACTTCAAAGGTCACCAGAAGTGGCCTTGAATTCACATCCATGTGCAGTGCACTTAGGAGCATAAGGACGGGGTGGGTGGGAGTATCTCGTTAATCAGCATTTGTTTGGCTCTGCTTGAACATGAGGTGCCATCACCGATGCGCACATTCCTCATTACGCCCCCTGCCTCTGAGGCAGCTCTACATTTGAGGCTGGACCTGGGGGGGGGTTCCGCAGCGCACGTCGCTGAATCACTGAGCTGTTTTTGCTTCTAACCCATGGAGCGAAGAGCAGCTTCATTTTTCATCATTAGTGCATTCAGTTGCTAAAGGTAGCGACTAATGCCGCTGAATGTCAAGCTTCGTTCTCCAAAGGGAGTCCGCTATTTTTATTTTTGCACCCATTTCTTCCTCAAAGATAAGAGGTTTACAAATTCCAGGGCTTAATTTTTGAATTGCTTGATTTGATGACATATCCCACAATGCAACTTATACATCACATCCAAAACACTTACATAAACTTTAATGTATACTGAGAGGCATTAAAAACGCAAAGTGGTTTTTATCGTCTAATTTGAAAACTGATAGTTTTTCCTTTTGCTGATTGACATGATGACCATCAGGTATGGTAAGCATTGCAAAATGTCAAGTGTCTGGGTTCGAATCCTTTCTTGGTTTAACACCTCATAATGATTGTCTAAATGCAGCACAGTTCCCTGGATCATGGTCTTGAATCACATTGGGAGAAATCATTTTGCACACGAAAAGTTGAAGATCAGGGCCAATAAAAAAAACACATAAACAAAGTCACATCATTCCCACTTCAAATGCCACAAACAAATGAATCTCGGAAGAATCAAACATTTTGAATGTTGAATGATGGCCAGTCTCAAAGAAAAGATTCTGGATGCATTAATGTCCATTAAATGACTGTATCCAGACTGCAGGGATGACACAGAATGACCAGATGTGTCAGCTGTCGTCCCCCCACAAAGTCGTCATCTGTGGCGCCAAAAAACACATTCCATAAAACGTCTTCTGCCATGTCAGATAATGCATAAGAACTGCTGAATTGACTGCCAATGTAACAATAACAGTGAGGGCAAGTCTCACTACCAAAAGCACAGTTTCCTGAGACCGTGTTTTGCAACTACCAAAGAAACCATTTACCACTACTTAAAACAGTATATTTTATTATGCGTTTTTAATGCCTCTCAGTATAGTATTTGAATTATATTGAACATCCATGGGATATTTGCCTCATGATGAAATACAGTTGATCTGATATAATTTAAAGAAGCCAGGAAGGATAGCATTTCTGTTGGTTCTACAATTCAAGACCAGCTAAGTAAGCACAAAAAATTTTTTTTGTTTAACACTGAGTTGCAAACAGGCAGCATGTTGGTATAGTGGACAACACTGACACTCCAAAGAAGAAAGTTCCAAGGTCTGAATCTCTCCCTGAGCCTCTCAACAGGGAGTTTGCATGTTTACCCTGTGTTCATGGTTCTCCCCGTGTGTGCCGCCTGTGTATTTGTGTGAGTGTGTGATAGTGTGCCTCGGTGTATGTGCCATACAATGGATTGGTAAAATATCCAAGATGCTGGGTGAACTGCCTCTCAATAAATGAATACTAGGCCGCAGTATGCCCTCATACTCCAACTCTTCCCCCTGAACTTGACTAGGAATGGATGGATGGATGGATTCCCCAAAAACAGGAGAGGCTGGTTTTCAAATATTTTACGAGGAAACCCAGTAAAATTTACCTTCTTTACGGAATGAGGAATATTGCTCCGCCTTCTTCCAAATGATGGGAACTGCATCGTAGAACGTGCAAAGCAATTATAGCAAGTGAGGGGATCCAATTTTCACCAGACTGGGAGGGTGGGAAGATGTAATATTATACCTGACCAGCAAAGTGCACTCCTTTTATTACTATGAAGAAATACTGCAATAGGGAACATTGTTAGGCGTCAGTATTTTATCTTGTATTCGGATGACCGAAGAGCATACATTGTTTTTCAATTTCCATCTGTATTCATTAGCTGAGAATTGTCCTGGGGATGTTTAAATTATATACTGGTCTCGGCTTGAATAAATCAATTAAGGAAGGTGAAAACGGGACAACTCCTCAGAAATATATTTGAATCACTACCTGCTGAGGTTGGAATTGCTGATCCCACTCCTTTTACAAATATAGTAAAGATTTCTTTGACCCGTTTTATTCTGCTGAGAAGCGGCCCGAGGATACACTCAATGTCCACGAACCAGAACCAGAGACATGATGAATATAAGGAAACGGTGCACTCCGACACTATATTTGAAACGCTCTTGGGCAGTTGGATAGCTGCCAACAAGACCAGTGCTCCATCTCCTTGAATGGTGAGATGCCCACAGATCTCGTATTCTGTCTTGTGCATTGCCATTTCTTTTCCATGTTCATGGACACTGTCAAACTGTTAACATCATTGAGTCATAAAATTGTTGTGAAAGGCATTAATACCACAGAAAAACAGCATTTTTTTTCATTCACCGAGGCTTGTGCAAATGTGCTATCCACAGCTCAGGTCACAACATTTCACTTTGGGGCAACCTCAGCATTTGTCATAGGCACAGAGATCGTAAACTGTCATGTCAGGCAGAGCAGCCGTTAATATTTATTAATTATCATCTGCTGAATATGAAAAAGCACAACACCTCTTAGCGAGCTCAGCCTTTATGCAACCACAAATATATCTGACATTACACAAAAGGTCTTTCCCATGCTATTTGGCCATCATAATCACGTTGATCAGGAAAAGTGAGGGTAGACTATATATACGTCAATGGAGATTATGTGTAGCAACAGAAGCAAGTAGCATTTGAATCAGAGCATCAACTGCTAATTCACTCATGATCGGCTGTACAGTAGGGATCGATATAATTGGAGAAAAAACAGACAACAGTATTAAAATCTGTTTTATTTTGAATGTGTAATTTGGCCTTAGTCTTTGTCACTAAGCCAAAATACTCTCTTACAAAGATGTGTTGTATCATTGTTGAACCCTAACCCATACAGTCTGTTGTAATTTTTAATCTTGTGCAGTTTAGAAAAATCTGAAGTTCAGGATTGGCTGACAGAGCATTTCACATTGATGCACCGCCATCTTTAGCTCTTCAAACTTTCTCATTCAAAACATAGCAGTACGCCGCCTCCTAATATTTAAACTGTCACTGACCAGAACCAACCTGACAAACTGGGAGCTTATTAATGAGGATGATGATTAGGGCGATGATAATGATGAAGACTGAGAAGAGATTTAGAGAAAAAAGGTAAGATGGACCTGCTGAATTTAAAGACCGCTTTTTACTTAAGTCTAGATTAATAATAAGGCCTTCTATTCAAATGCATAATTTTGTGAAAAAAAAAATATATATATATATATGTGTGTGTGTGTGTGTGTGTATATATATATATATATATATATATATATATACACACACACACACACGTGTGCATGTGTCTTTTCAAAATACAGGAGAGATTTCAGGGATAGTAGTTGTTCATTGTTTTATTGTTAGCAGATAATGATTGATGCATTTAATTCATGTTCATTTTCTTTAGCTCACATAAGAGATATGTGTGCAGGACTAGGAAAAGGGGTCACTTGGGTCATTTTGTGAAAATTGAGATTTTCTAACAAAATCAAAGAGTGATCCAAGTTTTTCATTTTGAGAAAAAAATTTGGTGAATTTGAGCACAGCAAAGTGTTGTAAATTGACAGTACAGTAGTGCTGGGATATCACTATCACTGGGATATCACTGAGATTCCTCGTTAATCTCAGAATGGAAAAAAATCCCAAGTGACCCCTTTTCCTAGTCCTGCACACATATAGTGAGAATAATACTACCACTTGAACCCAAGTAGATTTTTTTTTTTAAATTAAATTAATTAAAATGATTTTTGGCTCAAATAAGGACACCAAAATGTGACATCAAAAATAAGTTTTTATCAAAAAGGTAGTGGGAAATTAAAATTGGTAAGTATCATGTGCATTTGCCCATAAGTTATTTACTCACAGTCCAGGGAACAAATTCCACTTTGTTCCAAAACTTTTGTGGTCAGAACATAGGACGATATCAGACTGAAATTATCGGGTAACGGTCATTGCCCGACATGTCTGCTGTGCTAATAACTGTTACCATGGCAGGCATGTCTTGAGTGAGTGGCACTTCTTGAATGTACTGTCTCTCCACAGAAGAACTGACTTTCCTTACGTTGATAACCAACTTCTTGACCGCTAATTTCTGTCAATTTTGAAAAATATTAACTGAAATACTAAAAATTACCAAAGGCAAAAATTTGATTTTTCCATCCTTAATCTTCATATTCAAATTGGCGCCTCCTGCAATTTATTGATTTTTTCATGTCCGATGGAATGACTCTGTTTCATATTTTTATTTTATAATGCAATTCGGCAATGCAATGACAGTTTTCCCCATGTGCTGCTGTGAGTCAGCTGATTTCCGTGACCATACCTTTTGTGTCCACAATTTTGTATGTAGCAATTTTGAGAAAACATGTCTGGGGCTCTGGCTGGCTAAAAAATCCCTCTGGAAAATTCAGACAAATTAGGTGACAGAAAATGGTCTGGTGATGCTGTAGCACTGATGACACAGTGTTGCTTGAATCAGTCCCAAATGGCAGCCTCTGAACATAGAGCAGCAAACAAACGTCAGTGTGTCTCATATTAGGGACCTTCTGCCTTCGTGCTGACTTTCCATTGCCAATGAAAGCCACCAAATTCTCCTATCTGTTGAAATAACTTTCGAAAGATAAGAAGAAAGCAGTGAAAGTTGTGCCATATGAACTGTCAGACTTTACAGATTCTTAATTACTTCACCCCACGGAGTGGCGTGAAGTACTGTTTTTAGCGGCTCTGTGTGTTTGTTTGTTTGTTTGTCTGTTTGTGTTTCCGCACTTGCCAATGGGTGAAGTCTGCCATCTAATGGCTCTGCGTGTTTTCTGCACTTGCTAATGGGTGAAGTCTGCCCTCTAGTGGCTCTGCGTGTTTGTTTGTGTTTCCGCACTTGCCAATATTTGCGTGAATGGGGTGAAGTCTGCCGTCTCTGATTGCCTTGTTTATAAATGTCTTTCTTCCATTGTAGCAATTGCATTTTTTCTTGCCCAGACATGCACTTTTGTCCTTTCTCTTTCTAACATGACAAAATATGATACCAGAATGTCTCCATGTTGTTGCTGTAGTGGCCTTCCTGAGAATCATGTACATCAACAACTCATGTCAATTCTGTGCCCTTATTGAAGTCAAAGTTGATTCATTTGCTTAGTGCTGGTGGATTTGGTTTTAACCACCACTTTTCACTTTGCACCACAATAAACCAACCAATCACAGCCTTATTTCCATCAATTCACCACCCACTGGAAAGAGCAGGTAGTTATTGAGGCGAGAGACTGAGAGTCTGGGGACTAGCAGCAAATGCTGAATTTGAGGTTTCTCCCACAGCAAAAACTGCATTCTTTGTCCATGTGTTGCAAAATGCGGTTGGTCGGGTCCGGATGGGTTGTTTGTTTTGATCCCTGTCTGTTTAGGAGAGATCACAATCACTGGGGAGTTTGCCTGGTTTACAGAGGCTTGTCACGTGATCCTTCTCTGATGCCCGCAACCTCCGTCCACCCTTGCAACTGAGCAGAAGAGTGGACCTCACAGCGAAAAGGTCCTGGGCTGAAGCCAGTTTATCTGTGTGGAGTTTGTCTGCCTGAGTTTCATCCAGGTAACCCAACTCGAGTTTCCATCTGCAGTCTAAATTCATGGAGATCAGGCTAACTGGAAACTCTAAACTTCCCATTTTTAAGTTGCATGTATGTAGGAATATATATAGGAATATATTTGATTTTTAATATCAAAAATTTATATCACAGTGAAAACCTTTTCCCCAAATTTCAAAAGATAATGTTCAAAGGAGAACAAGTATTCAATAAGAATTAAGGTAATCGCTTGATTAGGAAAGGTAAAAAAAATCAATTAATTGGCCCAAACTTGGCCTAAACCAATTCCATAGTAGCCCTGGGCCAGTGGACCCTCCTTAATTTCCTTCCATATTTTCTGGGCAAACTTTTTTGACCTGACATTCTAGTGTTAACATCAACATTTTTTTTCTGTGCTGTTATGGACGGTACAGTCAAATTCATATTAGGGCAAATATTTCTTATGGCATATATTTTATTGCCCTGTGATAGATTGGAGAACTGTCCTAGGTGTGCTTCTGCCTTATTCTCAGGTGATGCTTGGATGGGCTTTGGCCGGTTAGATAACGGATGTGAGAATAATGTGGGTGGATAAGCTTGATTAGCCTTTAGGAAGGCCAGTGACTTAGAAAAACCTGTCCTTAACCATTGGATGAGTTTTGCAGGGTATATAGAAAGCACAGAAAAGAATCTGCACTTGGATGGTTAAGACGTTGTCATATTGACTGGGCAGATAGTTGCCAAGAATGACAGTTTGTCTGACTGCCTGCCAATTCCCCAAACCCCTGATTTGCTTGACAGCTCAGTGAATGTTAATCATATTTTCACAGAAATTAATCTGTCATCTTATAAAGAGGTATGTGCATATCTTTTTTGTTTCTTTTTTTAATGAATAAAATCTTGATAGCTGGATATCTAATAGAGACACTTAGGCTGAATCATTTGCTACCCTCCAATTAACATCCAATTGCATGTTTTTAAATCCATTGTTGTTCGAAAAGCGTGCCCACATTTGATGTCAATAAATTTGACTAGCCCTCCCACAGACAGATTAGTTTTACTCAGATATAATGTGAGAACTATAGATTAATTGAACAGTGACACAGTTTTACCAGCCGCAATACCTATGCTGGTATTGTTTTCAGTTGATCGGTGTTTATAAATATGCAAGTGCTTTTGTGGACAATTATTGGGAACACAATAGCCTCGTGACCTTTTTAGATGCAGTCATGAAACATCACATGTGAGTAGCTGGAATAAAAAGGAAGGCCAAGTTTGAAAATAGGTGTGGTCTGAGTAGGCACTGACTGTACACATTATACTGAGGACTGCTTTCCTGAAAACAATACCAGCATTGCTGTTGCAGCTGATGCGATCTTAGATGGTCTCTAGTTGTATTTTCATACTGTACTCTGTTGCTTGGAGCTTGAAAGGATACTTTGCTATTGAGGTTGAAATGCAGACTGTCAGCTTTGAGGTTGTTTTCATCCATATCAGATGACTGCTTGAAGTCGGTGACACAGACTTCACCAGATGCTGGATATCTTCCCTGCTGAAGCTCTGCCTGGCCTGTGCTGCCGCCATCTTCAGTCCTACTTGTTTCAAGAACGTATTAACCTCTATCTCCTCTTCAGCATATTAAATACAGTACTTGTTCAATCCTGATTCAGATCCAGCATTGGACTTGGGCAACACAGCCAAAAGAAAAAAGAATGAGTTACTGGCCAATGAATTACAGTGCTCACTGTTATACGACACACTGCTGAAGTTTGCTGTGCTACCTTCCTTTCCACAGTATTTTTACGTTGTGAGTTCATTTTCTTACCCTACAGGCATACACTGCAGGCCGTTTTCTTTGCTGACAGACTTTTATCTCGCCTGCAACTGAGTCAGCAAGGTGAGGTATTGTAATGAGTGCGGTTTGTTAGTCGGTTGCATTAGCCGTCTGTTTGTATGTATGTCTGTTTGTTTGTCTGTTAGTAACACGCTTTTTACCCTTTCCAAATTGTTTATGTTCATTAAATTTCCCCATATGATAGAGGAGGTTCGTTGCCAGAAACCTATGCTTTTTTTAGTCCCTAGATCAAAGATCAAGGTCAAGGTCACCAAAAATATTAAAACCACATTTTCGTTCATAACTTTGCTACTATTACAGCTAGAGAGTTGAAACCAACTTCATTCTGTTTAAGAGATCTATGCACGATTTCGGCAAGTCGTCATTCTATGAGTGACCTTTCATTTGTTTGTTTGTCTGTTTTTTTTTTTTGTGTGTCCGTGTGTTAACAATGTAGTGTCTACATGGTTGCACTGATCGACTTCAAACCTTCACAGTCAGTGGGCAATGGTCCGTAGATTACCTGGTCATCATGGCCATGGGAAATGTAAAAATATATTTTTTTTTTTTGGTGATAACTTCCTTCAAATTCATCATATTGACTTCAAACCAAAAACAAAATGTGCAAAGGAGGTTTTGCAGGGTATAGGCAGTTTCAGACAATTTTCCATTGAAAAATACATCTGTCTGTAATGTTCTTGTTCTGTTCTGCCTTGTCTGTCCCAGGTTTTTGTTTCCGCACTGCCAATGGAATCCTCCTCATGTTTGCGTTCTAGTCCACGTCTTGTTTTCTCTCGTGCATGCACTGCTTCTTCGCTTTTAGCTGGCTGCGGTATTTCCACTTTCCTTCAGCGCTGTTCTGGCTTCGGGGCTTTCTAATCTTAATGTCAATTAACTGTTTTTAGTTAATAACAGCTACTAACATTCATGGGAGGTGTTTTTCTTAGACGGGCACTTTACTAATATTACTAATTTAGGTGGGGCGTTAATTGTCATGATTTCCTGCTGTGTTATTATTTCAGATCTCGCTTTGCTTTGCTGCATAACTTTTTCTCTCTTCCTTCAATCTACATACTTTATTGGTACTTAGCTGAGCACACTCATTTTCTTGATGAGCTCGTTATGTCATTAAACCCTGTCCAATGTCTTACGTTCCTGCTTTGTTTCCTCCCTGTTCTGCCCAGGTGTTCCTTGTTCCTGTATCAAGCCTTGTACCTTTATATTCCGTGGAGGCATTCCAGTTGGCAGTCAGTCTGTTGTTCTGTTTCAGTTCCCTGCTATATTCTAGAGTGGTTTCATGTGTATTTCCTTGCTTGTATTCATGCCATGCTTTTCATGTCCAGTCATTGTATACCCTTTAGTTCAGCTCTTGGTGTGTAGTTTTTTTGTTGGCCTTGTGCCCCCTTAAGCCTGCAGTATTTCTTAGTTTTTCTTGTCAGCTGTTTAAGTGCAGTTTTTTGTTGGCTTCGTGCTCTCCTTTTCCCCGCTTTGCTCAGTTTAGTTTGTGGATATTCTGTTGGCCCACATGTCGTTTTGGTTTAGTTTTCTGTTCAATAAAGTCAATTCATTGGATTCAAGACTCGCTATTGGTGTCCTTCTGCGAACGTAACACTGTCTTGTCCTAAATTGATGCAAAACGTGAAGTTCATCTTGAAAAACAACCAGGTTCCTATGAAAACACACCTAAGATATGTTCACAAAAGTTGCCTCATAAAGTTGGCTAAATAATGTGCGATTGTCGTTAAATTGCGAGACTGGTAACATGAATCCGGATTGCGAAAATTGGAACCATCCCTGTATTTAGAAATTATTACTATCGACTTTGGGTGTCAAAATAGGTCACTAAATAATAAACATGGAATGCTTGTTATAGATACTTATCCATATTAAGAGTCTTAGAGTATATGTACATGATTGACGAGACATTGGCCTTCTGGATCATTCTGGATCATAACTACAATACATCTGAAACACATTTGTCCTTTTAAGATTAGACAAATATAGATTGTTACTGTATATAGTTGTATGTTAATTTATTAGGTTATAACTCTTTCAGGACCACCTGTAATTGTGGTAAGATCAGTTAAGGGTAGTGTACTCAAGCCATTTTTATTATTTACTACATATTTCTCAGAAAAGTCATTTAGATGTTTTCATAAACTGTTGTACATTGTATAAGTTATATATCTCCCAGACCTAGTTTTTACTCCACTGAGCAAAGTGTCGTCTGCGCTTGTGGTCACGCTTCAATGATTTTGTGAACCACAAAGCATTTAACATTGTTGTATGCAAGGGGTAGGGAACCTTTTCCAGAAAGAGCCACTGTTGGTGCAGGCTTTCATACCAACCAAGCTGCTACACACCTGATTCTTCTAATCAAAGCCCTTAACAAACATTCCAGGCAATAAGGCCTAGTCGTCTTCTTCTTCTTCATCTGAAATTCCGGCAGGCTGTACACCGTATGGCGAAATGCTGCCCTCCACAGTTCATTACAAGACACTATTCAAATCTTCTTCACCATTCACTCTCACACTCATACCTATGGGCAATTTAGAGTCTCCAATTAACCTAACGTGTATGTCTTTGGACTGTGGGAGGAAACCGGAGTACCCGGAGAAAACCCACGTGAACACGGGGAGAACATGCAAACTCCACACAGAAAGGCCCTAGGCGAACACCTTCTTGGGGAGAACATGCAAACTCCACACAGAAAGGCCCTAGGCCGGAATCGAACCCACGACCTTCTTGCTGTGAGGCAACAGTGCTAACCACTATGCCACTGTGCCACCCACAAGGCCTAGTCCAGGGATGGTCAATCCTATTCCAGCAGACCCACAGTGTCTGCTGGTTTTTGTCATTACTGAGCACTTAATTGATCAGTTAAAGTAGCTGATAACACAGTGACCTTACCTCACCTCACCTGGTTTTGTGGTTCTAAAGTGGATGGCAAACTAACTAGCACACCCTGCGGCTCTCTGGGACCAGGGTTAGCCACCCCTGGCTTAATCACTGGCATACCTGAGCGTGTAGGGTTTCTGAGGGGGTACCCATAGTATGGCTCAAAAGCTGAATTCACAGGCCCTATTTACACTCATATAGCATTACCCCCTTGGACAGCTACGGTCAGAATGTTATGATTTCAGGCACAGGTGTGCGTGAGAGGTTTGGGTTTTGGGTGGTCAAGTTGGAGTTCTCGCCTTCTGGGCTGCTGCAAATGTCAAATCGCTCTGATCATCCATGAGGCCAGACACTTGGGAGCAGAGATGGAAGCACATTTACCAAGCGAGTATGTCTGACATTAACTGATGTAGTTGTTAACGACTTAAATTTTTGCCTGTACACGATTAATTGATGACTACATTCTTTTGCACATTAACTAGCCATAAGAAAACAGCAGCTAATGTATGTCTTTTTTATTCAGTTCCTTGCCAATTCATATATCAGTTAATGACATCAAAATCATTTAAAGGACCTGTATTATGCTGTATTTAGATGTTTAAAACATGTCCAATGGGTCTTTAAAATGATGTTAAGAATTAAGATACAAAAAAAACCCACACACATCCAGGCCTTTTGAGCCCTCTTCTCTCACTCTTCTTCTCTGTGCTGGCCTGAAACACGAGCTGTTTTGAGTGGGCGGGGAAGCTATGCTAATGAGGCGCTGCTCTGATTGGCTGCCTGGCCGCTTCGATTTCAGGGGAGGGTGCAGACCCAAAAAACCAGGAAACTAAGATGGCAGGTATTTCAGGACAGCTCTCTGCGGCATCTATTGCTGTGAGACCGTACTTGTTTGATCCCGAATCCGACCCTGAATGGGAGGAAGTGTTGCAGCAACTTTTACGGCAGGATGTCAATGAGTGGCAAGTTGAAATTTTAGCGTTTCGCTCAAACTGTCGCGCCTTGCATGCATGTGACTGTAGCTGTACTGTGATATAGTCATGTTATATGCCCACTTAGCTATCCGGAAGAAACTTTGCTAAAAGCTCCTGTTAACCATTTCTACCTAAACTAAACAATTCCTCCACCAAGCTACTAAATAAGTTTGTGACAAAAACACACAAACGGTGTAAACGTTGCTTATGTGGAGCTAACGAATCGATAACTTCTACCGGGAAAAAAAATTTGTATCCGACCTCCACTTATTTCGGCTTTTTATTAGCCAGAACAATTTTCAAAGGTGGATGAAAGTCCACCACGGCAATGCAGAGAAATTGTGTGTTATACCAGACACCTTATAGTGCGTTTCGCGATTGCTTTCACCGTGGTAGGATCAGAGAGCTAGCCCACACCACGGCAAAGTACCCGGCTGACCCCGGTCATGCATAAGTAAAACAATCGTTTCACAGCAGCAGTAAACAAACCCAAACATGTACCCTAAGCTCTGCAAAGCCTACGTCTGGTGTAAGTGCAGCCTTATCAGCCCAACTTTTCAAACACGCACAACACCTCTCCGGTTAGCTTCAACAGTAGCGGCTACGGTCAGGTAAAGTTATGATGAAACTACCACCTTGATGCTAACCAAAGTAACACAAGCATATCAATCAGAATTACTGCATCCAAGTTAACCAGGAGCATTTTTTAACTAGCACGGAACGCGAACTAACATGCGGTAGTAACTAAGCGTTCATAACAACAACAGAGACAAACGTTACCCTGCAATACAGGTTTTACAGACAGTAAGTTCCGTTACCGTGAACAGTTGTACCAAGCATCTAAATTACAAACAAGTACAAAAAGTTGGCTTCAAATGAGGTTTATGTTCACACGCCATCTGTTGAATGTCTCCTGATATTAGTTACTCTTGCATATTAAGAACACAAACATTAGCAACAGTAACTTAGTTACGTTAACAGCAGTGCTACAGCCACATTCAACAGGCTATCACGTTAGGTAGGCTTATTCAGTAAAGCAACACAAAATGGTAAAACTTACAGCTTCCGCATCTATTGTTGAGTCACGGACAGTTGGTACCGATCCAGGCTTTATCTTCAGATATTTTAGAAAGCCTGCGTTTGAGGCCAGTTGTTAGTGCTAACTACTGTTAGCGGTCCTGCTAGCCACCCGTAACACGTGAGCTTCATGTACATTATTTGCGGTTATATTGTTACTTACGGCTTGTAGCTCCGAGCTCTTGATCAATGCAACTGCCCCAGGTTTGAGATGCATATCCAGCGTTGAATTATCCATTATATACAAAGCTGTCTTCAGTCAGCACAAACCGCTAACGTTCCCTTTGAGTGTGGCTGTTTGCTGCGGGCAAACAAAAAAGCTATCCACTGATTTCTGGCGGCATTGTCTTTTGGAAGAGAAAATAGTTGTGCTTTTTTTTTCGCATCCAAAAAGACACGTACAAACTGCCTTGAGAGACATGCTGTTCAATCCACACGTTATATGATTTGGGCTTGTTTGTGTCTGATAGAATAGATTCCAGGGTGGGCAGGTCCAGCGCCGTGATTGGCGCCGGGCAGATCTGTTCTGATTGGACATAACCTGAAGTCAGGTTTTGCCAAAATCTCGTGAAGATCTCGGGACGAGCTGTTCAGAGAGGAAATCACGTTCAGGAAATCACGTTCTTGGATTACGGCAAAACCCCTGTATCTTATGCTTAGAAACTTTGCAGAGGTTGAGTATTAACATCCAACATTATAACATTACTTGTATGTATTAAAAGAAGGATCAGCATAATAGGGGACCTTTAATTACTTTTATTTGTACATTATAATTTACTTTTTTTTTTTAACACAATAAAGATAGTAAATAACTACCACATCAAATCAGTTCACCTGAACTCAACTTCAAGGTTTACCAATAATTTACAAGTATTACTATTGCATTCTGAAACTAAAAACTGCATGGGTTATTATGGAGAGAAATATTGTATGATGTGTCATGAGGCAATGTAAAGGAGCAACACTGCCCATGGAAAAACTTTCAAGTTTTTGAAATAGAGTTTTATAATAAGGACAGCTGCAAATAATGTAAAATTATTAGCATCGCCCATAAAAAAGTGTGCTACTGGCAGACTGCATATATACTCTTGACAAGCATAATTTGTGCTTTCAGAACAAAGAATATCTAAAATGGTCATAAATTGTCAACACAAGAGAGATTTAAAAATTGCTGAACAGAAGCTGCCCAAGTTATAGCAGTGAAAGAGCTGGTCATGGGCTGAACAAACTGCTATTTAAGTTTGATGAAATTCCCACATCCTCTTCAATGTCACTTGACCTTCAGCCATCAAATACAGAATAGCAATTGGGTACATCTGGCTTTGGAAACTAATGAATAGAAGTGTTTATATAATGGCCCCTGAATACATTAAGTAAATTCATGAAGTGTGTCTGAGATGGAATATTAACCCATTAACGCCTAAATTTCTTTTCACAGTAAAAGTAACATTTTATTATCAGATATGGTTTACAATGAACATGTAACATTTAAATTCTGGTGAAAAATAATAATTTTATCATTGGGGACCCCAAATTTGTATGTCCCATCACAAATGTACACCAATCTTTGAAAACACAAAAAAAAATCGTCATTCTGAGAAAAACATATGTAGATACAACCCATCCTCATTGCGACTCGTCGTATAGTGACGCTACCTAACCAAGCGTTGATATATGACACGAAAGGAGGCTTTTGGCATCCTTATTTGATGCTAAGGTTTAGGATTTGGGTTCAGGGTGAGGGTTACGATTTGTTTTAAACTGGCGTCAAATAAAGACACCAAAAGGCTTCTTTTGTGACATATATCGACGCTTGGTCCGGGAGCGCATTATATGACGAATCGGGATGAGACTGGGCTCGTAGATAATGCTATAATCTCCAATTTTTTTGTTCTTAGTGTTGCATAAAAAATGTGTCTCAGAAAAAAAAAATTTGCACACTCACCTTTCGCATAGTGCTGATAGTGAGTCAAGAAATTCATGCAAATGGCGGCCCCCACCACTGCTGTAAAGAGAGACTACTCTCATAAACACTTTTCCTGGATACGAGTTACTTTCCAAGATTAACCTACAGCAGCTTGGTCACAGTAGTGCATTCTCTTGGCTTACAGAGATTACAATGTGCCGCGTCCCTAAAATGGGACAGTGGTCATTAATGCATTAAGCTGAGGTCAGTTCTGAATTTGCACTCATAATGCACGTGTCTCAGCTATAGACCAGGGAAACCGGATCTTAGCAGTGAGAAAAAGCTCATCCTGGATGGCCAATCAATCACTGAGCAGCAACAGATTGCCAAAATAAAATGGTAACTTTACAATTCTGTCATCAGCACACGCAGGCTAGTTTGAAGTCGGTGGAGGTGCCCGTGGCTTCATACCCCTGTCAATCATCACAACCCTGGTGGGCAGTGAGACACGGGATGGCGGTGACTTGTCACCCATCGCCACCAGGTCCGTTATCACAGAAATCACAGGAGCACAACAAAATTGGGGAAAAAAAAACCAAGATAAGTCTGGATATTACCTCTGCAGCAGGATACTCAACAATCACAGTTCCCCACAAAGCCCAATGAGCCCTCCACAATCAGACGGTTATTGTTTGGACTGGATGACAGACAAAGACTAACAGTAAAAACATACTGGTGAGAGTTGCGGGGCCTCAGTTGTCAATTTCAATTGAATTCACAGTCAGTCAGAAGTGGAGGCAGCAAATGCAGTTTCCGTGGATGATGCTTGGGCTAGGGTACACAAGGGACATTTCAGGCTGAGAGAATGTTCTGCAAATTCAGAAATACAAATAATTCAACTGGCAATAGCAGTCTAAAGTATTCAAAGTAAAGTTAAATGCATATTTCCCCTCCACGTGTGCATACAGACAAAAATATGAAGGCATACATGCCAATAGTAATCCTTATGGGAAAAAAATGAAGTGATTGTTCTGACTGCGATATGTATGCATTAAAATGAAATACACATGACACAACTCCATTATTCATCCATTAAAAGGTGCTTGTAATACACTGTGAAACTCCTAAAATTTCAGTATTCGCAGTGCTATATGGACTACACGCGGAAAAGAGATTGGTAACATTACGCATGAACTAAACACCAAGAATAAATCATCACAAGCTAATATTATGCTGCAATATTTTTAACTCATCAAAAAATAAATAAAATAAAAATATAATGACAGCATCAGACAGTCAGCCTCCCCTTCATTCCCCAGGAAAAAAAAGAATCAGGGACTCAAACTGAGCTCCTCCTCACGCTAGGGAAATAATATTTATTTCCATTGATATTTCAAGTCATAAACTTCTGTCCTTTGAGCTGAGTAGATATAGATTTTTCTTTTTTTTATGGCAAGATCCCTGGTTCACTCAGCAAAAACCTACTGTGCTACCTTTTGTCTGACTGCTTTATATACTACTAACCTGAGTCAGTACAATGCAGAACTGGCAAAAAAAAAAAGTTCGTCTTTTCACAACACTGGGCAACAAAAGCATGACAATGAAACAAGCAAGAAAACGCCAATTCATGTTGAATTTCGAAAGTCGTCATCACTATTTACGGATAACGTCAACTGTACAATTAATTAATGAGATAGTTATTCTGAAGCAAAACTTTCATCGCGATGGATTACGGTGAATAAGAAATGGGTACGAATGAATCCGTCACTGCATGATGAGAAATCACATTATAATCCTAAAATATGAAATCAATAACGCAAATTATACAGAAAAGTCATGAAAATAGCAGTCAGAAACATCTTACTTTGCAGGAGGATGGCCAATTGCTGAATGATGATCAAGCGTAAGAATGGATTCAAACAATATTTATCATACTCTCCTTTTCACTTAATAGTCCTTGCTGCATACAAAATTGTGGAGACGAAAGGTATGGTCACGGAAATTAGCCGACTCACAGCAGCACACAGGTAAACTTTTGTTGCCGATAAAATGTGTGCACAGGGTCATTCCATCGGACATGAAAAATCAATAAATTGATACATTTAATCAAAGAATAAAAATCTAACTTTGTCTTTGATAAGGGTCGTGATTAACTGGACACGACATGATTCAAAATCAACGGAAATTAGCGGTCAAGAAGTTGCTTTATCGGCGTAAGTAAAGTCGGTTCTTTTGTGCAGTAGCAGTACATTCAAGCAGTGCCAAGAACTGAAGACCTGCTTACCGTGGTGACAGTCGTTAGCACAGCGGGCACGTTGTCACATTTTAGTGTCCTTACTTGAGCCAAAAATTATTTAAATTAATTTAATTAAAAAATACCTTCTTGAGTTCCAGTGGTGGTTTTATCCTCACTATATCTCTTACACTGCCCTCAATAATTATTGGCACCCCTGGTTAAGATGTGCTCTTTATCTTCTTATAAATTCAGTTTTTTTCTAAATAATATAGGACCACAATGAAAAAAAGAGGAAAACCCAACCTTTAATTCAAGTGCATTTATTCAGTGGGAAAAAAATCCCACATTAAGAAATAATTCTTTTACATCAAATCATGTGTGCCACAATTATTAGCACCCCTGGTGAGAATACTTTGTACAACCCCCTTTTGCCAACAAAACAGCACCTAATCTTCTCCTATAATGTTTCACAAGATGGGAGAATACAGAAAGAGGGATCTTCAACCATTCCTCTTTGCACAATTCTCTAAATCATCCAGCGACTTGGGTCCTCTCCTCTGCACTCTCCTCTTCAGCTCACTCCACAGGTTTTCAATGGGGTTGAGGTCTGGGGACTGAGATGGCCATGGGAGGAGCTTGATTCTGTGTCTGGTGAACCATTTCTGTGTAGACTTGGCCACATGTTTAGGGTCATTATCTTGCTGAAAGACCCAGTGACGACCCATCTTCAGCTTTCGGGCAGAGGCCACAAGATTTTGATTTAAAATGTCCTGGTATTTCAAAGCGTTCATGATGCCATGCACCCTAACAAGGTTCCCAGGGCCTCTGGAAGAGAAACAGGCCCACAGCATCACCGATCCTCCCCCATACTTCACAGTGGGCATGAGGTGCTTTTCTGCATACTCATCTTTTGTGTTCCGCCAGACCCACTTAGAGTGTTTGTTGCCAAAAAGCTCTATCTTGGTCTCATCTGACCAAAGCACACGGTCCCAGTTGAAGTCCCAGTACCGCTTAGCGAACTCCAGACGTTTGCGTTTATGATTGTGAGTGAGAAAAGGTTTTTCCGTGCATGCCTCCCAAACAGCTTGTTGGCATGTAGATAGCGCCTGATGGTTGTTTTGGAGACTTTGTGACCCCAAGATGCTACCATTTGTTGCAATTCTTTAACAGTGAGCTTTGGAGAACTTTTTATTTCTCTTACCATCCTCCTCACTGTGCGTGGTGGCAAAATAACCTTGCGTCCTCGTCCAGGCTTGTTTACCACTGTTCCAGTTGTTTTAAACTTCTTAATGATTCCTCTGACAGTAGATATGGGCAGGTGCAGGCGAGTGGCTATTTTCTTGTAGCCATTGCCTGACTTGTGAAGGTCGACACACATCTGTCTTACTTGAATAGTGTGTTCCTTTGTCTTTCCCATGTTGAAGAGTGGATAATAGAAATGGCTTCTGTGTCACGTCATATTTATACCCCAGGGAAACAGGAAGTGATGAATTACTAATTAAATGTTCCTAGATACTCTAATCAACTTTGTGAAGTACTGTAGAAATGACAGAAATACTTCAATTACATTTATTTCCTGGGAATTGTTAGGGGTGCCAATAATTGTGGAACAGGTGATTTTATGAAAAATAATTATTTCTTAGTCAGGGATTTTTTTTCCCTTAAAATTCACTTGATTTGAAGGTTATTTTTCTACAATTTTCAGTGTGAGAGTATGCTTCTGCAATAAAAATTGAATTTATTTTAAGGCTTTTAACACATCTTAACCAGGGGTGCCAATAATTATGGAGGGTGCTGTATATGTGCTAAACAAAATGAACATGAATTAAATGCATCAATCAGTATCTGCTAACAATAAAACAATGAACAACAACTATTCTCTCCATCATTGTGAAAAGACACACACACACACACACACATACATTACATATGTGCATATTTCTTCAAAATTTCCTTTGCAGAGGAGTCAATGACACTTCAGTGAAATGTATCTTCACAAAATTGATGAGCCAAAATCTCTCTTGTATGTTACCATCATTTAAATTGCTTATGACATGAAAATAAAAGTATAAAAAGACCTCAAGAATTTGAAGTAGTAACGTACTGGAACATTTGTGCCATAGCTGCTCCAGTCGCAAAGAAACAATAACAAAGAGCAAGCGATTCAAAATTATATTTCTCTTGCACCATTGAGAGTCTTGTCGTGCGTAACCATCATGACTGTGACATCATTGCAAGAACTCTTGCAAACCCATACAACGCATTTCAACGGAGGGATACGGCAGAGCAGAGTGAGATATCTTCGGATATATCACTGTTCTTCAGTTATAGATACTATCTATTTCTGATTATCTAGATCATAATTATATGGATATAGGCCTTCATTGCCGCCAGTACGTCAAGATTGTCATTCGTTTGTAATGTCTTGTAATAATAATAGCATTCATCTTATTATGTCCAGTCTCTGTGTCGCTATAAATTACGAATAGGATAAATAATTAGCATTGCCAATATTGTAAAACAGAGTTACAAGCATTGGCGCCGACTTGGGTTTAATATTGCAACAAAATGTCAGTAATAAATGTTGGTGCAGTATTATTTGCAAAATTAAAAAAAGCGGTAGTTTCTAGCTGGCAGTCTATTCAAGTCAATGGGATAAGCTAGCTAGCATGCTAACACATTTTGCCATTAAAATAATAAATTCAAGTTTCTACAAGTTACTCTCATAACTTATTATTTTAAAGGCAAAAAGGGCTAGTATGCTAGCTAGCGAATTATTTATCCCATTAGCTTGAATAAACCACAAACTAGAAGCAAACGCGATGGTTATTGGTTCCCAGCAGGAGGATTGGAAACATTACCGTGTTTGCCAATGAACAGAACCTGACCGATTGCGACGCGAGAAAGACGCTGCATTACACGTGCATAATGCCAAATCTGCATCTAACAGGTTGTATCACACCATCGTTTTCCATCGTTTGTGGGATAAAAATAAGAATCAGAAAACCTGTTTGGAAAATGTGAAAGGGAACACGTGTGCAGTACACTAATGCTTCAGAGCAGGAACATGATCAAAATGGGCACAGCACAGGACTAAACTCGCAAATATCACGCAAAAAGGGGTCCTTTGAACTAAGACCCTTTTCCCTTGTATTCCACCAAAATCCGGCAACACAGCGATACGGCAATTTCAAGGAAATACTGAAATGAGAACAAATGTATTATTTGGCCCTGATGGCTCGTCAGCAACTCACGACCAGTTCTTGCGCTTACGTCATTTCCGCCTTCTGGCTCACAGGCTTGAGCCTTGGAGGCTATTGTTTTTTTTTTTCGCGGTGGTAAATTCAAATGTGTCAAATATTCGACAAATGGGTCAGATCTCGTCCGGTTATGTTCGTGGATTAAAAACTTCTATATATGTCGTACATAATCAGAAATTGTTATAAATACGTGGCATGAGAGCTGCCGGATAGCTCACTCGATAAAGCATCGCGTTGCGAAGCAGAAGTGACTATCACGTCGCGAGTTTGATCCCCGCCTCGTACCAGCTGGCAGTGGTCGCCAGCTTTTTCAGAGTAGCGCACAACTGGCTATTGCGCTACAGGGTTGCAAATTGGGAAGGGACTGCCGGGGAGGGAAAATAATAGTTGCCTTGTTCGTTGCTGAAGCGCCTCCTGTTGGCCAGACGGGCGCTCGTCAGGAAGATTCTAAGCCTGTTCATGTCCGGGGTTCCTCCGCTCTCATTCTGAACTTGCGAAGATTCAACCAATGAGTGTATAAGAAGCGGTGGTTGACGGGCGTGTGCTTCGGAGGAGAGCCGCGAATGGTCTACACTCTCCTGAATTGGCAGCAAGGGGTCGCATACGAGCAAGCCTTGTGCCTTGTACGCTGTACATAGTTTACCAATTGGGCATTCCAGATTCGGGTGGGATTGGAGATGCCAAATTAAAAAAAAAAAAAAAAAAATAAATACATTGCATGAACACTTTAATGCTCAAGTCACTTCTTGAAATTTACAAATACTGACAAATACTAATTCAGAGCTCTCAAAAAACCCCTCTTCATTTCCATAGATTGACCAGAGAACATTCTTTGTAATCACAAACACTAATCTCCTTATTGCATTGTATGATGTTTAAAAAAATATTCATACAAATACCAAATATGTACAAACAAAACATTTCACACCTTTGTTATAGAATTTTAGATAACACTTTATATTAAGGTCCCTGTAATAAGCAGTAATTGATAGTTAATAAGTCAAAAATAAGACCTTAAAAGATATTTATAAACAATTATTAAGTTGACATGAGTGTTAATAAAGGCATAATTAACACATTTATTCCTGCTTATAGGACACTTACAGGCTCTTATTAGAAACGTGTTCAGTTTATATACCTGGCATATATATGAATAAGATGTTTAGTAACATTAATTAGACTTTGTAAGGGATTTTACATATTTACATGTATATTATTGCTTGTAAGATGCTTTATTAAGAAATTCTTAATATTAGACAGCTAATAAAAATCACAACATGTTTATTAAAATTCAAAAGACTATATAAGTGTTAATTAAAACCAACTCACTAGAAACTTATCAAGTTATTTGTATGTATATCTTATGAATGTTCATAAGATGTTTATTAACATTGAGACTTAATGATTGATAATAGTATCAACAAGCCGATGCTGAGCACCAATTGAACCCCAGAGCCCTTAACTAATTATTACTAAATAGCTGCATCACCGATGGAAAGGCAAAGGTCACTGTGCCAAGGTCAAAGATCAAATGCACTAATGACCCTTACCTTGCGCGCCTAACTCTCACAATGAACCTGCATATCAAATTTGAAGCTGATGTGGTTAATACTTTTGGAAATATGGCCCGGACAAAATTTTTAAGTTCAGGTTCACTGTGCCAAGGTCAAAGGTCAAATCCTTTGATGACCCTTAGATTGCACACCTAATCCTTCACAAAAAAACCAGCATAGTAAATTTGAAGCTCCTGTGGCCAGCATTTTCAGAGATATGGCCCGGACAAATTATGGAGCCACCGCCTGCCCATCCAGATGCCACTGAGTATAACAATACGCCATCAGCCCATAAAGGGCTGTGGGGTAAACTCATTTATTTTTGGCTCGCACGCTATTTGTGAGCACTTCATAAAAAATGGTTACATTTACAGACCACTTACCAACCTAAATAAGATGTTTATTAACATAAATCCTCAGCAATCGGTGTTGGGACCCCTGCTGTTCCTCATCTACATTAATGACCTTGATAGGAATATTGAGAGCAAATTAGTTACATTTGCAGATGATACTGAATTGGGAGGTTTGGCAAATAGTTTAGAGTGCACTAGAGTGATTCAGGATCATTTGGATAGAATCCAGAATTGGTCAGAAATGCGGCCAATGAAATTTTATGTAGCGAAATGTAAAGTTGTACATGTAGGGAATAAAAACATTAGACAGGATTACTTCATGGGAGGTTTAAAACTGGAATGTGCTCCAGATAAAAAAGATCTGAGAGTGATTGTTGACCATAGCAGTTAAAAAAGCCAATCGGATGCTGGGATACATTGCCAAAAGTATTGAGTACAAATTCAAGGAGGTCATACTTCTATTGTACAACACATTCGTCAGACCACATCTGGAGCATTGTGTACAGTTCTGGGGACCATACTTTTAGAAAGATATAGAGGCTCTAGAAAAAGTTCAGAGAAGAGCCACTAAGCTAATTCCAGGTATAAAAGATGAAAGCTATGAGAAGAAGCTGAAGATCCTTATTCTCTTTAGTTTAGGAAAAGGAGACTTAGGGGTTATCTGATTGAGGTCTTTAAATATGTTAAAGGGATCAACAAAGTGAATTATGTAGGATTCCTTTGGCCAAGTTTTGTTAGTAGAACTCAGGGTCACAAATGGAAGTTGACCAAGGGTAAATTTAGCACTGATATTAGGAAATATTTTTTCACCCAAAGAGTAATTTCAATGTGGAATAGCTTGCCTGACCATATTGTCGAGGCAGAATCCTTGGGAATTTTCAAGAGCAGGGTTGTCATAAAGCTAGATACCATTGAGTCATTGAGTATCTGAAGTGATATATTCACAACAGTAAAAAGAAACTGGTGAGCTAGTTGGGATGAATGGCCTGTTCTCGCCACTCATGTTATGTTATGTTATAAATGAGACTTAATGACTGTTAATATCATAAAATGCATTTGTTATTGGCTTATAAGATATTTATGAGCACTTATTAGAAACCTTTTAACCTTTTGAGACCATTTAACATTAATACGATGTTAAATGACAGTAATAAGAATATAAAAGGTTAATATTGATGCTTTATAAATGCTCATAAATCTTTTTATGATGCACTTTTTAACAATTAGCAATTATTAAGTCTTATTTATGTTAATAAAAATTTTATTAAGTTTGGTAAGTGGTCTGTAAACTTAACCATCTGCTATTAAGTGCTCATAAATACTTTACAAGCCAAGCATAAATGTTTTTTAATCTATTATTATTAGTCATTAAGTCCTAATGTATATAAACATCTTATGTAGTTTCATAAGATATATACACAGAACTTTTTAACTTTTTAGTTAGTTCTTATAGGGATGCTCATAAGCAATGATATATGTTAGTTATGGTTTTAATTAACACTTATATAGCCTTATTTTAATAAATGTTAATTTTTATTAGCGGTCCATAATTTTAAGAATTTTCGAATAAAGCTTCTTTACAAGCAATAATAAACATGGTAATTCCTCTAATTATTCCTCAAAATCGAATTAATGTTAATAAACATTTCATCAATATGTATGCCAGGAATATAAGAGCCTTGTAAATGTCTTATAAGCAATAATAAATTTGTTAATTATGCTTTTATTGAAGAAAGGAGAAGACGCCTGCACACTTTAAGCCACTCATGTTGACCAGACGAAGATCTAAGTTGGATCGAAACGTTGTCCTTTTTTAATCAATAAAGATTTCCTTGGTGGCTTGGAGTAAGTGTGCAGGCATCTTCTTCTTTCTTCATTGACATGTTTTATTTGATTGCCTTGCACTAATAGGCGATGTGCGTATAACTCTTTTTTTGTACCGAATTATGCTTTTATTAACACTTATATTGACTTATTTATGTTTATAAATATCTTATAAGGTCTTATGCATGACTTATTAACTATAAATTACCACTTATTACAAGGACCTTAATATAAAGTGTTACCGAATTTTAATTGCCATGACTTCCTGAACAGATTCCATGTTTTCAGTACAATGTTTTAAAGAAATGCTGCAATTCTGGCCTGACTTAGGCCCAAACATTTCCATTCATCGTCTCCATGTATTTTTTGTGCATTACATTAAAAAAAAAAAAAAAAAAAATTTGCAATTTGACAAATCATTTGGTAAGAAAACGTATTATGTGGTACACACATACATGTTGGCACACTGAGGGGTTGGAGCAGCAATATCACATTAGAAACTTCCTAATTGGTTATATATAGACACATTGACTTTAAAAAATGTAATCACACTGGTGACTGATTGAAATTAAGCCTTCTAAATTGTTCGCAAATTCTGAGTCCAACCAAGGGGCCAATTGTTAGGTTCCTCTTTTAACTTCTCTCAGAGAGAAGGTACATCTGTGTGACAACAGAGTCAGGAGATGAAACAGAGCTACATCTATGAAGTAGAGTTAATGGTGTGAACACTACACATTTTCTGTGTCTGAGCCTTCATCTAGTGATCCTCCAGCAACTGGGTTTTGGCAATCGGTGCACTTGCATAGATCAGAACATGCTAGATTATGTTGCCGTCATGAACATCTTACCTTCTTTTTACCAGCTGGCATCTGGCAGTTTGTCTTTTTACAAATGCAGTAAGTTCAGGCAAACTGCTTGGAGCAGGGGATTGTTCTCTCCAGACAATATCTAGCCCTCCAACTTCCACTTTCCAACCATGTCCATGTGGGCTTGGAATCTCAAGTCCAGAAAAAAAACATCCTCGTTTACTGTGAATGAGCTCTCTAACTGTTGAAATGTGGCCTTGAACTGTGCACTCTGGCATGAATTTGTATGCTTTTGCCTTGGACTTGCCATTGAAACTGCTGACAGCCGCATCCAGTGAAACAATGGAAAGAAATACGTGCATTGCAAATGTCTTCCCCAAAATAGGTACTTTTCGCAGACAAGCTCAGTCTTCCTGTTGTTGGCCCTTCCAGTATGGAATGACAACTCTCTTCCGATTTCTTTGGCTTTCGCTACTCCTATGATAAAGACATCAGTATCTGGGCTCCTGATCACAAGTGAACGAGAGGCACTCTCGTGTTTATGGGTAAGAAGTGTGCAGTCTTATCAAAATGATCGACACTTGATCCCTGTCCTGAATCCATGAAGCACTGCCATTGAGTGCGTTCCAATGGTTCTATCATGCACTTGTGCATTTGTAGACTCCTGTTATTGTGGTAGCCATTCATCGCACCATTCAGGGAACCTTGTGCTACAATACCAGATTCAATCGCTAAGTTCTCCGGGCCAGCATCCCTGAATCTTTTTCCAATGCATGCCAGCAATGCAAGGGAAGTGTGAAAAGCTCCAAGACGAAAAACAAATCGCTCTGAGAATCTCTCATTGCTCCATCTGATATGTTGTGCCTTAGAGTAGATGGCTTGATCAAAAACTGCCACTATCTCTTGCTGCTTAAGCGCATCTGCTCTCTCAAGACTTTTGTCCAGAATAGTGCAGTGCCTGACAAAAGTCTTGTCACTTATCCAAGTTGTAGGAACAACAAATAAAAACCTGACTTGTAGTTGATCAACTGGAATCAAAAATGGCTTATATGAAAGGCAAAGCCCTCTAGATTATGCGAAATATACCAAAATAGAGTTTTGTGTCATTGATTTAGTTTTATAATTTAATTTTTACAGAAAGGTCAGATTTTGCTTGGACAAAAGTCTTGTAGCATTGAAAAAAAATGTGGAAATTATTCATACACTTTATTTTGAATACACAAATATGCCACTATAATATCAGAACATAAAGTCATGGTGCCTTGGAAAAAAGAATTAATATTGTGTATGACTCCCATGAGCTTGGAGGACTGCATCCATACGTCTTGGCAATGACTGAAATAACTTGATGATGAAATCATATGGAATGGCAAAGAAAGCAGTCTTACAGGACTCCCAGAGTTCATCAAGATTCTATGGTTTCATCTTCCAAGCCTCCTCCTTCATCTTACCCCTGAAATGCTCAATAATTGTTCATGTCAGGTGACTGGGTTGGCCAATCCTGGAGTACCTTCACCTTCTTCGCTTTCAGGAACTGTGACATGGAGGCAGAAGAATGAGAAAAAGCAGCAATATAAGTAGGGCAGCAAGAACTTCTTGATATTTCAGGCTGTTGATGTTGCCATCCACTCTGCAGATCTTTCTCACACCCCCATACTGGATGTAACAACAAACCATGATTTTTCCTCCACCAAACATGATTGTTTTCTGGGAGAATCTTGGGTCCATGAGGGTTCCAACAGGTCTTGTGCGGCGACTGGGATGCAGTTCAATGGATGATTCACCAGAAAAATAAACTTTCAGCCACTTTTCCAGTATCAATCCTTTCTGCGAGCTGTGGACCTTGGCACATGCAATTCAGGTTTTATTTTTTCTGTTTAATGCAGGCTTCTGTGTACTAATTCGGCTATGAAAACCACTTTGAGAGAGAATTTGACAAACTCTTCTTGTAGATACCGGGATTTTTGGTGACATTTCCTCATGTAGCTTCGCTGTAGTTGAAGAAGGGCTGGCCTTGTACAGTTGAAGCAACAAACGGTCCTTTCAAACAGTTGTCATACCGGGGTCTGTCTGACCTGCGCTTGCCATGAACGTCACCAGTTTCTTCAAATCTTTTTCTCATCTCCTCCACTTGACATTTGGATACATTAAAGATGTCTGCCACCTCAGCAGCAGACTCAGTCTTCAGGCTCTTGATGATCAGCACTTTGGTCTGTGGTTGAATCTTTGGTATGTTGTCAGAGGTCTAGTCGCACCTCATATGAAAGTCTGGTGTGCTGGGGTTATTTCTATACACATCTGGGAATGTGTTAATTACAGTATTTGTCATAGGTTAAACTCTAATCTGCGATTTGTTGCATCATTTGAAGAGACGACATGACTTTTGTCCCAGCAAAAACAGATGTTATGGGCTTAGCCAAGCTGTGAACATCAGAACACTTTTTGACGGTTTCATTTTGCACCAAATTATTAATGTGAAAGCCCTTGACATTAAAATGGACCATTTATTGTAACAATTGATTGGTTAGAAATAAAGTTATAAGCTATTTTTAGTTACTATGTCGTTATGCGACAAGACTTTTGTCAGGCACTGTATACACACAGTCATATTCTGTGGGACTTGATTCAATAATTCGCAAATAGTCTATGGTCAACACGCTTGGGATTTCATTTTGCACCCATTTTCATCTTTCCACCCAGGAAAGATCTTGTCTGATGCATCAGCCATTTTCATCACTCTCAATGCCAAATCCAGGTCCCTCGCAGATTGCTGGGATGGCCGATGATGTCCCTCAATTAGAAAAACATTGACTCTATATGACTTGGGGCTAGCACATTTGTTTTGCAAAATACTTTTTTATATTGGAATCTGGAGGCTGGATTGATCTCTCTCGAGTTCTTTGAAATGGTATTGGTTGTGCAGATGGAATCTGGAGTCCTCCCACAGTCCAAAGACATGCATGTCAGGCTAATTGGAGACTCTAAATTGCCCATAGGTATGAGTGTGAGAGTGAATGATGTGTTCCCTGCAATGGATTGGCAAGCTGTCCGAGGTGGGTCCCTGTCTTTAGCTCTTTAGCTCATAGTCACCTGTAATAAGCTCCAGCTCACCTGCAGCCCTTGTGAGGAAGAAGCGGTGTAGAAATTAGATGGATGGATATGGGGTATTGAGTGTAGATTCATGAGAGGGGAAAATTAATTTTAATGATCTTAATGCACTGTACCTGCCATAGGTCAGGTCAGGAGGTCAGGTGCTGCACCTGATCACAATGTGGAAAGCTGGATGTGCTCACTGTATTGTAATGCTCCTCTCCGTTACAGTTCTTCATCAAACCCTTTGAAGCAACTACTTTGCAAGAAATTTCAGCATTAATGCCAAATCAAAGTAGTTTTCTGCCTTGTTGTTCAATAGAATCACACTGAAAAACTTCAATAGGTCAAAATGACCAGTATATGGTTAGTCATTTCAAAATGACCAGCTAAAATCAGCCGAGTTAGGCAAAGTGACCAACCATATTGGTCAAATCTGAACAACAAAGAAATCTACTTAGTCACAATGACTAACACTTACTTGGTCACTTGATTTAAGGTCTGTTAAAAAGTGCCAAACAAGTCATGTCGACCAACCTACTTAGTCACTTAAAACTTGAAGACAGATCGTTACATCAAGAAATGGGGCAGTCACCAGTTAATTATTTTGACCTGGACTTAATTTGGTTTGGACTGCCTAAAATCTTAAAATTTTCATATTTAGGCTAAGTTTTGCCCAAAATGATCATTTGAAATTAGTCAAAGCTTAAAATAAATTACAAGAACAGGAATTCACTCTTGATTGAGCACCTAAATATCAGATACTTCAAATTTAAGGTTCCTGGCTGGCTGACCACATCAAATTTCAATGTACTGTGGCTGGTCCTTCCTTTTTTGTCTAGAGCTATACTTGTTGTTAGTATTAGCTTTGTGAGCCCACTCACAGCTTCCAATATACAACCTGGGATATATCCTGAATTAGTCCCAATTAACGTTTTCTTTTTTAGTGAAATTTTCCATGGGCCTACATGCACGTAATATGATGGCTTAAGCAAAAAGAATTGTCATACTTAAATAGGCCTGGGCCTACAATTCAAATTGATGGGGAAAAGGCCGATATTCGGGAGGTGGTAGTCCTGACTGTGTGGTAGGCCAATGACAGGCCTGAGTCAGGGCCTAATTCTATTTTAAGGATAACTTGGGCGTGGAATCAAGGGATTTCCCTGCACGTGCACCTCGCCGAGATTTTTTAAATTAAAAAAAAAGTATTGTTTAATAAAGGAGTGATTTTTCCGTGTTTCTGAACATTTTCATGTATTAACTTAAAGCTTCTGTTTGGCTATTTTTTCTTGGCTAATCATTCGGAAGTCTTGACCATGCTGGTACTTTAAAACATGTTTTTGATGGTGCCCCCCTCCCCAAGTCACCAACATCCAAAAGTGGCCGGCCTGTGTAGGCGGGATACAAGATTTGAATAAATTTGTTTTCGCAATAGGTCTGAATGAGATACAGATTTGGTATCTCAAACATGTTATACAGCTTTTTTGCATCACGTTATGTCAGATTCCATTTATTGGCGTCAACTAATATGTTAATATGCTCGCAAAGGTAGCTTTACCAAACCTGCTGGAAACATTCACCATCGCTGGCGTTGGCCCTTAAGTGACCATTTATTCAAGCAAATGGCACGAATATTTCCTTAGCTAGCATGCTAATGTTACAGTAATGAGTTACACGTGTAACTGTCATCTAAGACGCTTGAATCAATTTAAAGGCGAAAAGCATTAGCATGCATGCCAGCGAATGATTCGTCCCATTGACTTGAATAGACTAACAATTTCCCAATAATACGATGCTGTGGGATGAATAGGATTTCAGATTCGTGAGCCCGAGATATCAAATTTGTAGAAGAAAAAAAAATTACTGGCTACTCTCGTTGCATAAATTTAATATCTCGAGCTCCCTCAGTGGAGATTCTCAATGCACCGATACGGTGGATGTCCAAGAACACTGTATTCAATGCAGCATGATTTAAAACACGCTGACTTGCATTTGCTAAACTCAAAGCCTCGTTTAAAATCGACTTCAAAATTGTTTTTATTCGTATCGGAGAGGCGTAACTGACCCAAGAGAAAACAAGTCTAATGGTAAAGTTAGATGCATATTTCCATTTTTATTTCGTGAGAGATGAAATCTCTTGACAAGATGAAATTCCATCTACTGCAGCAGAAATAAAATGCGTATAAAAGCTAACAGTTCTACCACTTTGAAACTGGTTGTCTCTTGATCACGCTGATAACGGTTCAGAACTTGTTATTTTAATGGTGCTAATGGAGTTCTGTGAAACGTAGATTTTTGCAAAAGGCTCCTAATAATTGGCTGCATTATTCCACGTGGTTATTATGCATGCAGCTTTGACACGAGAAATCATTGGTCATATATTAATAAGTTTGATTCTGGGCTCAGGATATAAAGTGGAAAGAAAAAAAAATTGCGACCAGCGGCTATGAGCGTCAAGTTTTGAGCATGCGTGGTAATCCTGACACCCTTCCTTAAAAATGCATTGTCTTTTCCAAAACCGTTAGAGTGATTGCGATTCCCTTCACGGGTACGAGCGTGGATCAAGCCTAGAAAAACGTTGTCTGTGTTCTGTGGCTACATTTTCAAGTCATTAAAAACTCCGGTAACCATAAACTTTACCTCGAAAGACGTTTCGAGGCACCGATTTAAGCAGTTAGCCTAGCACTGCTCAGCTAAGATGAAGCCCGCCAAAACCAGCCTGAGACAACGACAACATCGGCCCTGAAGAGACACCCCAACCTGGTATTTCTTTGGGCGGCTGGTTCCCGCTGTATCAAAACTGCCGTTGGTACGTTAGCTATAGATTTATTTCATGGAATTTGATAATTTTGATGAAAAATCCACTACACTGGTAGATAAATCGCCTAATCTGGGGGTGCGTTTCTCGTAACCACTGTTTGTGTACGGAAAAACTATGTATTTGGGAAATGCACCCCTGATCGGATCCGCTGATGTAATTTGCTCAGTCCAAGCATGTAGATTTCTGGCTAATATACAGCTAGCTACATTACATTACTATAATTTTAATATCGTGCGTAGAATTTTCGTGGAACAGTGCTAAGTTTCTAACGATTGTAGGATCAGAGACCGATGAGCATATTTGGTATAACTTTTGAAGGTCTTTGGTTTTATAGCTGCAATTCGTGAGCACTGCTCGTATGCTATGTCTAGTGTTGGCCGAGGATGCGTCATGGCGATGTGTTAAAAAGTTGAAGACAAGTAGCAGCAAGTCGTCATTGGGGCCTACTTCAGGTAGAAGTCTCTGATCGGAGCCTTCCTCGGCTCAGCATAGTGCTAGTACCAAATCGAATTATATATTTGTGCTGGTCCGGTAATAGCGATTTTGGTTGAGTTTGAGGGATCTTTTAGATCAGTACAAAATGGCAGATGTACTACAGATGCAGATATTTCACTGCAGCAAATGCAGTTACTGTACAAGGCAATTTATTCAGTTGCTTAGCCATTACAAAGGCGTACATGAACATGAAACAAACTTTTCCATCACGTGTGGAATTAAAAACTGAAAAATCTTATAAAATTGTGAAATCCTTTCAGTCTCATATTTTAAGAAAGCACAAATTATTCTATGAAGAGAATCTCGCAAGCGAGAGAAACCCTCCTAACAACGGAGAGAATGAGCAAAATTATGCGGAGCAAGTTCACCATGACATGCTGGCTGTTGATGAACCTACTGATGATGGCCGAAACGATAACACTGATGAGATGGTTGACCAGGCAGTTCTCGGCAAAGAGAAGTTAGACTTCTCCAAACAAATCGCATGTTTTCTTCTAAAGTTGCGGGAGACAAAAAAGCTGCCAATGACTGCATGCGTTGATGTGGTCAGAGAAATAAAATCTATTATTAGTTCATGTGAGACAGAAACGAAACATCAAGCAAAGAAAGTACTTGAAAAAAGTGGCTTGAACATGGATGAGTTAGTCGGAATTAATGAGATATATGAAAGTTTTCAGAATGTATTGTCTGCATGTATGTCTTTGTCATCTGAAAAGAAACAAAATCGATATTTTGAAAGAGAATTTGGCTTTGCTGAACCAGTAGAATTCATACTTGGTGAAAACCAACAAGGACATTCAGAAACTGCTATTTATGTACCTATTGGTGAAACACTGAAGATGTTTTGGCTCATGTCATGAATGGTCATGCATCACAGGATGGTAAATTACAGGATGTCTGCGATGGCAAGGCATTCAAATCTCTTGGAGATGGTACAGATCTGCAGTTGCATTTGTATATTGATTATTTTCAAGTCTCCAATCCTCTTGGAAATAAAATCAAAAAGTATAAAATCACAGGTGTGTATTTTGTATCAGGAAATTTGCCTCCAAGGTTTCGATCTAAATTGTATGTGATCCAGTTGGTCCTCTTAGTGAAGGCCTCTTACGTGAAGAAGTATGGCTAATCAGCTGCATTAGGACTTCTAGTTGCTGATCTTCAAACTTTTGAAGCTGAAGGCCTTGTCGCTCATTTGCAAGATGGGCCAGAGCTGCACTTTTCTGCATCTTTGTCTCTTGTAATAGCAGATAATCTTGGAGCACATGAAATTATTGGTATGTTTGGGAGTTTTGTCGCATTTCGTAGTTGTGGGTTCTGCACAGCAACTAGAAATTCAATGCAGAAATTCTTCAGAGAAGATCAGTTTACTCTTCGGATCCAGAGTCCTATGATGCAGCACTTGCTACAGTTGAAGAGGACCAGTCTTTAGCATCAGTCTATGGTATCAAGTCCAGGTCTGTTCTTAATAGCCTGAGTAACTACCATGTTATTTGGGGCGTTCCTTCTGATGTTGCGCATGACATATTTGAAGGGTTTGGATCTGATGTGCTTCAAACTTGTATTGTCTACTTTGTGCGAGAAGGGCACTTTACTCTGGACGAGTTTAATGATATTGTTGAAACATTCCCATATTCTGAGAATGACAAGGTAAACAAGCCGACAAGAATGTCAAATGATACAACAAAATTCAAAATAAAGCAAAGTGCTGCACAGACTTGGTGCCTTCTGCAACTGTTACCAGTTATGTTTGGCCACTTAGCTCCTCAAAATGATCAGGTATGGGATCTGTACACTCAGTTCTTGGATATTGACTTAGTGTGTGCACCACTCATTTCAGTCGGAAAGGTAGAGTATCTTAGGATGCTCATCGCCTGTTTCTGTGAAGAATACTTCAGTTTCCATGGTGATGCCATCAAACCTAAGGCCCATTATCTTGTACCTTACCCAAGTGAAATACTGGCTTTTGGTCCCCTTGTTCATTGTTGGACCCTTTGCTTTGAAGGAAAGCACAACTGTTTTAAAGAAATAGTGCACAGGACAGAAAATCGTTGCAACATTTGCAAAACAATGGCTAGGAGGCACCAGTATCTGCAGTGTATGTATCATGCAGCTCAGAATTTTCTTGACCAAGATCTAGTGGAATCAGCAAAGGGTAATGTGTTTCCAATCTGGTTGTTGCTTCCAGACATTCAAGAATTGCTACTCCATCTTTTGGGCCCTATTGAAAATGTTTACCAGGCCCCATCTGTAAAGGTAGAGGGAATCCAGTATAACACAGGTAGCTGTGTAGTTACTCACTATGAAGATGACAGTTATCAGTTTTGAATTATTGAAAAATGTTTTATAATTGGTGGAATTGTCTACTTGTTGCTGAGGCTTCTGGACACCCAGGAATTTTCTCCACACTTCCATGCTTACATTGTGACAGAAACAGAAGAATACAGGTTACTTTGTCCAGATAGATTGCTGAGTGTTCATTCACTTGGAACGTACCTGGTGGGGGAGCAAACATTGATTGTTTTGAAATACTTCATTGATCTCTGATCAGACTGTTTAAACGAAAGAGTAGCCAGTACAGTCTTTCACTGAATCAGATGGTGCAAAAGACCTTAGTGCTAGGGAGTATAACTACAAGCAGATGTGGTGGATGTTTTATTCATACGATGGAAAAAGAAAACCTAAAAATGTTAATCCAGTTTACACATTTTAGTATTTTTGTGCTGCAGAGCAGTCAACATGTTGTTTAAATATCATGTTACCCTAACGGAGGACATGAAGGACATATTTGAAGTAGAAGATAAAACCATGCTTCCAGGCATGGTTTTCAAATCATTCAGAGTGCCTTTTTCAGAAAACGAATTTAATGTCCAGCTCTGGGACAATGAAATTGAAGACAGGTGTAACATCACCATTGAAAAATTGCCTGATCGAGGGAAAGTAAGATTTGTAAAGATAAGATGTGGAGAGTCAGACCACAGTAAAGGTGCAGGAGAAAGCAGCCACCAAGAACCTGGATCTGAATGTTCTGATGGTGGGCTTGAAAGCATTCCTGATGCAGTTGGTGCCATACAAAATCCAGCTCCAGTAAGGTATGTATGTGTACAACTTCTAGCCATCTTAGTGATTGATCTGCAGCAGAAATGAAAGTTTGATTCAGGGTGTGTTTACATTCTCATTATGGCAATCCAGGAAGTGTTCATATATACTCTGGTTGTATACTTTCTTCAGTTCTCTAAAACTCATTCAGGGGTCACTGTTGCTTGTAAGAATTGTAATATAGACTAAACACCTATATTTAAGCATTCAGTAAATTGAAATGCTTTATTTCTTTAGTTTACATTAATGGAAATACAGAAAAGATTAATAATGACACTTTATGACCGGGTGATTTTGACCTGTATTTCAGACTGTCCATTACAATAAAACAATCATTCAAGGATAAAGCATGCCCTACACCAGTGGTTCCCAACCCAGTCCTCAAGGACCCCCTGCCCTGCAGGTTTTTGCTCTCTTTCTACTCTTTCACACCTGATCCATTTAAGGGCTTCATGCTGATTGGTTGAAAAAGATCCACCTGGATAGGGTGTGCATGAAGCTGCATTGGGCCTTAAATGGATACGGTGTGCAAAAGTAAAGCTGCAAAAAAACCTGCAGGGCAGGGGGTCCTTGAGGACTGGGTTGGGAACCACTGCCCTACACCATCTACCTATTGAAACACTGGATGTCACAAAATTTTTATTGTAGAAGTTTTGGGTTATTTTTTTGAACAGTCAGTCCCTCTTAGGAGCTGATTTTTTTTTAAATTTTCTCAAAATCAAGAAACAACTCTGTGCTGGTGATGTTTGTTACCACAGTACATGGTAGCTTTCTACTACTCGTGGACGGAGCATTTCTTACAGAACCTACGATACATGAGAAGCTTAATATTACAGATCTGTGACAAAATGAGTGCATGTTTGACACAAGGTATCCCTTAGACAATGGATGCTTTTTCACTCAAAGTAACTACTTCAGCTACAGCTCAATTGTTTCGTTGGTGATTTTCGCTAGTTGCTAGGAACAAGACGATATACAACTGGCTGTCAGACAATGCCGTTGCCCACTCCCAAAGTGCCTGTATTCTAGCTGAGGATGGCACTTTTCATATTTTGGCATTTTGTGACTAACCTTTGCTTGTGAAAATATGGCAAGTCTGCCAAACATGCAGAGTATCTGAGCAGAGCTTTATAGGCTAACAGGCCTCTCGTTCCTTGTCTCTATTACCAAGGTGATGGATAATTTTAAGATAAGATAAGATACACTTCATTGAACCCCGTGGGGTAATTTGTCCTCTGCATTTGACCCATCAAATAATTTGGCAGCAAATGAACACCATGAATGTCATATTCACAGAAATAAGTCTTCAAAATGTCTGTCTAATTCTGTGTAGATATTGGCAGAATTCACAAGGCTGTCAGAGAAATCAATGGATACGATGCTGCTAAATGGCCTCAAGAAATTCGGTGCTGCGCTCATCAGTGTCTCCAAAAAGACAGAACTGAAGACCAGAATTCTTTCCACCATGAGCTCACTCAAGGACCAAGTGGATCGAGCTGGTTGGTGTATTTGTTATACTGAAAATTGATATGCTGATCAAGTTTAAAAATGGCAACAAATGTGATTTGATGACATCTGGTAACAGACTGAAATCTCAATTTCCCTCGAACAGCTAAATACAACATGCCATCATAGAATAGAGTAAGAAAATGACCATTATTTCAGGTCCTGACATAGAGCAAGTGTCATGTCAATCTGGACTATAAAATTAATAAATTCCTATTTTTTCAGTAATGGCTGGACATGGAGCCATACTCCTTGTCCCCAGTATGATGGGAGAAAAGCAGGAGCTAGTACTAAAAAAACAAGAAGTATCGTTCCCCTTTATGATTTATTATTGTCGTCATGTTAAGGATTTCATAATTTTCTAATGTGACTTGAGTCCCCCGATTAGGGCCATAATCAGACATAATGACATATTGCTAATAATTTTTTTTCCGTCTATGATGTAGGCCGTAGTGTGTTGTAATGGTGTATTTTGATGTTTTTTGGACTCTTGTGATAAAATTGAACTTATTCTTCAAACATTTCCTAATTTGCACTGCAGGTCACAGATGAAATCGCTCATGCTGTAATAGTCTGCAATGGTGACATCATGAAGCCCAGTGAAATGGAAAGTATTGCCATTTATGCAGAAGGACACCAGATCTGTGAGGCAGATGATCTCTCGGAAGCACCTGGATGCCTGATGGCGACTTATTATATTTTCAATTTGGCGTACCCCAAAAACCTCAACAGGACCCTTACATTTTTTCAAAGAGTAATCCTGAATCTACAAGATGAGAAAAAGATACCACCAAGGGTTCTTAGTGTCTTGAAACAGTTGAACATTTTCTTGCTCAGTCCTCTCAGAAGTAAAATTCTAATTCTAGCGGATAATGCCTGGTCCACCCAAACAGTATTATAATTTGATGACTGACTGTGTCATGGACTACAGTTCTGATGAAGTCCGGGACCGCGAAGCATACAATCTTTTTTTAACATCTTAGAAGATGGGTAAAACGGACATGCGTTGATAATTGCTGGTATATGTACTTTCACCAACTTTGACACAATCAGCTGGTTTAAGATGGTGAAAAAACTTTATGTAATCGGTTCTTGTTACGTATTGGTGTACAGTTGAGTTCAAACAAATAGCAGTAAGTTAAAACGTGTAAAGACCACATTAGAAAAATGATCAGTCACATTTTCACATTGTGGAGCAATGATTAATTAAAAATTCAGAACGATCTTAGAAACAAAGCACTGAAAAAACATGCCCAAAAAAAAAATCATAATATATTGTGTATTATTATAAATATAATAATAATATATAATAAATATGCAAAAATGCTAAATTTGGACTCTGATCGATTTAACTTTGTGAACTTTATGTGAATAAAGTGCAAATTTTTTAAATAGCCTTCAGTGCCATATTTCAAATGTAGTGGAAACATTGCACATTCAATTTCAAATCAGCATTGACATATTTAATCAAGTCTGTGTTATTCTTTTACTGGGAGCAAAGAAAAGGATTATTAATTTGTTAAAAAAAATAGCGTTGACAATTTTCTCTTCAAACTCAAACACTGAACTTGATTCAAGATTTAACTTCACTTTAAATTACCGAACATATAATTCGTTGCATTACCATTGTTTTTGATAACTGCTGCACATCTGCGTTGCATTGACTTAACCAGCTTCTGGCACCTATAAACGGGAATTTCAGCCCAGGATGAACAAACTACGTTCCAGTTTCTGTGAATTTTTGGGTTTTGCTTCAGAAACTGCATTTTTAATGTCAACCCACAAGTTTTCAGTGGGTTGAGGTCAGGGGATTGAGCTGGCCCCTCCATTACCTCAATCCTGTTTGTCTGGAACCAAGATTTTGCTCACTTACTTGTGTGTTTGGGGTCGTTGTCTTGTTGAAACACCCAATTCAGGGGCATTTCCTCTTCAGCATATAGCAACATAATCTCTTCAGGTATTTTGATATATTCAAACTGATCCATAATCCCTCGTATACGATAAATAGGCCCAACAGCGTAATATGAAAAACATCCCCATACTGTAGACATTGCATATTTCATTTTACAAAAGATTGTTCCATTTCTAGGGTAGGGGGTTAGGCCCCCCGAACCTTGGAAATAACAGGCGGCGGCGGGACTGCAAAGTTCCGAGGGCACGTTAAATCGGAACTATAGTGCAGGGGAGTAAACTGAAGGCCTCCGTGTTCAGTGAAGTATGAATTGACATACTGCCGTGGTACCGTCTAGTCGGCGTGTTGTCGCCTTTAAGTGTGTGGGCATCACGTGGTACGTGGGCGACAGCCCACACCTAAGCAGAGGGACGCATAGTACGACCTCTGTGAACAGGCAAGGCTGGTGAAAACGGTCAAAGTTTCTATACCCATAGCTAAGTGGGGTAGGGGTCAGACCGTCGGCTCCCACCTGGGTGGCTGATAACCACTACGGGATTCGGGGATCGCTATCGACTGGGTCACCGGCCGGTCGGGTCGCGTATGGCAGTAAGTCCCTTTTGTTGTTGCCCCGCGCCGCTCAATGTACAGTCAGGCCACCACAAACCAAAAGCGAATCGTCAGTAGGCGAGTGGTGCTTCTGTGATCGGTGAGCTTTGAAAAGAAGACGCCGGGAAGCAGAAGACGGAGTTCTGAACCTGGGGGAGCCTGGGCAAAGATCTCTGTGGGAAGGGATCTAGCCTAGAACTGCGCCCTGGGAGGGGAGGTTCGAAGGATCAAAGTGAAACCCGTAAAAATTCGTCTGTGCCTTTGGGTTAGGTTCTGAGCGGCACCTCTGTAAGATCTGCAAACGCTGATGCGTGGGGGAGCCCAGCGACTGTATCACGACAAATGGCTGATAAGCTTAGTCCAGAGCCATGCCAGATAGCAATAAAGCTTTTGTGGACTTCCTCCCCAAAATGCTTGCTAAGGTGTTAACAGTCTTACTGTTCCTCTGTATGGGGGGGTTGTTAGAGGGCTCTGGCTGACACAATGCCCCTGTGCGAGTCATATTACTGGCCTAAGTCTTAAGTTAAAGTCCAGTTATATTAATTTGTTTCAAATAATCTAAACCACTGGGAAGTGCATAATGTGCTTATATGTTAAATCATGTTCTTATATATCCAAATAGCACTTATATACTTATAACCCAATTAAACTATATATTAATTCATCTTAAGGCTTTTTCATGACAACTGCATCATATTAGTACATACTCATATCATGTTTGGTCTTGTTATTCTCGGGGGAATCTAAGGAGTTGAATGGAGTATGTTTCATTCCCATTGAAATTATGGTTCATTCTCTTTTGGAAACTCCTGAGAATTTGGTCAGAATACTCTCTGGTAATCACCCTATTCTCCTCTCTCTGCTGAAGTGTTTTATTACCCAAAAACCGGATTCGACCCCCCTTCCAAGTGTTTATGGCCATGCCGCCTGGATCAAAGGCGTGATTTGGCTTAAAGCAAAGAGAAACAATCCATTCTGGGAAGATCGTATCTGATCTGTCCCCGCGCACGTAAGTGCGTGAGTAGCCATTCCGTATGCCGTATGTAGCCAATCTATATAGTCAGGAAGATCGTATCCGATCTGTCCCTCGCACATTAGTGCGTGAGTAGCCTTTTCGATGATGTAACATCGTATTTCGAACTTCCCGCGCGTTAGTGCGTGTATCCTTTTCCTCCAGGTATGACTTTATTCTCCTCTTCTAAATTATCGCGAACTTGTAATTGGCTTAACGTTGATTTGTTTGATTTAAGCTTTTGCCTACCTGGTGAATAAATTATTGTCATTCTTTTTAAGCTTGCGTGGTCTCCGTGACTCCTAATCCTTTTATTCTTTCTAGCCAATGCGTTTACCCGGTACTTAGGGGGGCGAGTCCTTGCATTCCAGACTAGCTAGCTGATGTTTTAAAGGTAGTGATGGGTTTTAAGTTGGATTGCAGATTACGGTCTACTTATATAAAGGGTTTATGTAGTATCGGTCCTGGGGATTTGACCTTAAGGGCACCCTTGGGCTTATAAGCGGTACCTGGTCGATCCTTTAAGGGCCCCTGTGGTGCGCATTATGTAGCATCGGTCCTGGGGATTGACCTTAAGGGTTTTCTTGAGTTTATAAGCGGTGCCTGGCGATCCCCTTAAGGGGCCCTGTGGTGCGATAAATCTGGGTTCATGGTATGTTTATGCCAAAGTTGCTACTATCATGGTAATTTCTTCCATCCTCTAGAACTCTCACCGAACTAAGATCCGGCAATTGCGCTATTACCCGGGGGCGTCAGTTGAGTAACTGGGTTTTCACGGAAGAGTCTGGCGGCTTAGCTGCCCCGAGACTCACGCATGTGTCCCTAAACTATAAATTCTAATTCTAATTTGGAGTCAGATATTTAACGAGGGTATAACTAAATTTGGTATTCTAAATTTATTACGGAGTCAGATTAATGGTAACCGTTGTGCTTTTGTGCCCCGTCCTTCGAACGGAGAAAATATATCCATTTTATTGTGATTCGCACCAGCCAGGACATCGCGGATGCTAACACTGGCCCAAAAGAACACGTTGAACCTTTGCCCTACAATTTCCGCCGTTGGTTATTGTTTTGTGGGTTTTACAGCTGGTGACTGCCCTCCGTGATGGCTTTAAGTGTATTATACCGTAATATGTCGGTTTGGGAATCTTTGCATTTTTCTTGGCGTGACGGCTTATGCACCATACTGGCGAGGCCTATAATCGGGAGCGCGTGATTCTGTTTTCCGACGCCTTCCGAGATGTTTCCGCATTGTGCTGGCTGAAGTGTGAATCTCCACATCCGATGTGATCCTGGTTTCTTCCGCGATCTGGCCGGCTCCATCAGTCGTCATCCACATGTGGTAAGTAACGGTGTTTTCTACTTTGTAGGATTCAGGGAAAGTTAGAATTCACTGCATAGAGACCGTTGTTAAGGGATCGATGTATCCCCAAATAGGCCTGGGACCGTAGAAACCAGGCACAAGTTTTAATTCTATCTTTTTCGGGATCAGAGAATGGTGTGCAAGTTGTAGGAATGTTTGCATGAGCCTTCTTTGTTTTTCTGTTATCTCTTCAGACTGCGCTGTTTTCAGATTAATCCGGGTCATTTGATATTTTCATGCTTTTGTGTAGAAGGTTTAATGGCAAGTTGGAGGTGATTGGGTTTCTGTGTGCAGTCGGGGTTTTGGCATTTTAAGTGGATGCGAATATCTGTTGTTGTTGCTTGGCACATCGGGCTTGACTCTTCTTCGACCGTAGGTTGTTTGTGCTTTGGCACCTAGACTGGGCGGTTGGAACAGCGAGGATCCGGTGGTAATGCCATAGCAGGGATAAAGCTTGCCACTGAAAGTGTTGAATACTCTTGGCCTGTTCTTGAAGCCAGGAAAGATTGTGTTCAAAGGTTTGCGTATGTGTACCGAAAGTAATCCGCAATTGTGTGCATTTGACGGATTTGGTGCAAGGTCCTGCTGTAACTGTGCAGACAATCTTGCCCAAATACTGGAAGAAATGGGACACTGGTGAAATGCCAGTGTGATTTTGAAGGAGTCTTGTACGTAGGGGAGTGAGGAGATTAGCTTCGAAATATCATTGGACTTACGGATTTTATCGTTGTAACAATCGCGCACGGGTTGCAAGTATGTTGTTTAGTGCTCTGACCCGCATCATGGGTTCGGTTTGAGTTGACAAATATTTCCATCCTCTAGTCTTGTTAAACTTTGTGTAAAGGTAATAGCTTACGGTTTCACTGCCCAGTGTGTGCGCTCTTTTGATCAGCGCCCTGAGAGAGATGCAAAACGGCATTCGGAAAATTTTAATAATTTGGACTCAAAAGTTTAAGCAGGGTGCATTCTGCACCATTGGGTTTTCGAAGTTGGACAAATTCGGCAGAAGTTTTCGTGCCGGCAGTTTTTTGGGACACGGACAGTGATTAGACTAACGTTAATTCTTGATTGGGTTTGTAATGTGGTTTTTCGCAAGCGGAATGTTCAGCAGTTTCGGTATGGGCTGAAGTTTGCTGTTACAGGCCACGTGGGCTTCTCGGACTGCAGGTTGTTTTGCTTCAGGCGACTAGACTGTGCGAATTGTGGGAGGATATGTGTCCTGGACATAGCAACGGGAAAGCTTATTGCTGAAAGGGTTGAATATTTTTGCATTGCACGTAAAATTGGGAAATTGCCATTATAACCGCTCTAAAATCTGCTTGCATTTAAGCTTATCCCAAGTACGCATTGAAGCTGCCATATTACTTTTGCACAAAGGATTAACAAGTTGAACGGCCCGCCATTTTTGACTCGCTTTGTTGGGGAATATAACGTGGTTTCATCTGAGGCAGCCATTGGTTGAGTTTGCATGTGGGTAGGTGCTTCCTCCCGAGGGGGGAAAGTCTTAGCCGACCCATTTGGTCACGTGACTATTCGCCGGGGAGCTGGTTGGCTGATACAGCCCCGAGTCAATCCGTGTAATATGGTGACGTAGCCCGTTGCGGGTGAGCTGGTTGGCTGACCCGGCCCTCATCATAAATGCTAGTCAAATGGCGCTCTTCAAATCGGCCAATCACTGCCACGTTTCATGCTAGTTTCCGGTCTTCCTGCCGGGAAGGAGAAGGAGAAGGCGGAACCAGCACTAAGTCGCATGCTGTGACCACCATCTTGAGTGTGGCCATTCACTAACAACGTACTTGCCTTTTAACCGTTATAGTTGAAGCAAACCGTCTAACATAATTACGTTTTTTGTGGATTTCACCAACCACCAAATACGTTTATTGGAATTAATGTTTGGTTAACCATTGTTGTATACTGTCATTGCCACTAGTCATCAAGCAACATCTGAGCTCTAAATGTCTAGTGGGACATTGAGTCTCTTTTGTCTGCCCCAGCAGGGGGTACTGTTTATGGCCTCATGGAAGTAGGTAATTAGATTTAGAATGCCTACGTGAGTTGCCTTTTAGGAAGAAATATTCCTCCCCTACATTTATTTTTCCTGTAATTCATTTCTATTAAATTTGCATCCGTCCTAAAGTATTGGAGCCAGATGGGTTTGGTCACTTTTGGCAAAGATGAATGTCTTTCTACTCATACTTGCTGTGTTTCTCACAGCCTGCCATTCCTCTGCTTGTGCTCCTCTCTCTGATCCTATTCACCCCTCTGTCAGTTAGGACTATGTTCCTCGAAACATGGATCACTTCAATCTATAAGCCTGTACTCTTTATAGAGTGCATGAATTAATCAGAGTTACTAGTACATCAGTAACTCAACGATGGTTGCCTGCATTCCTACTGGATTGCATGGTTCAGCCTATCTTTAATGTCTGTTTGTCATTGTCTTTTCAGTGTCTGAAGCTATGCAGACATTCACCCTGCATAGTTCATTCTCTTACAGTCTTCACACCTGAGAGCCTTGGTTTTACAGCAGATGTCTAAGGTGATGACATCCTCTCAGGGGGTGGAAGAAGTTGCGGGGCCATAAAACACCCGCTCGTGGGTAACAGGCCCCATCCAAGCCACTTTACAACCCTTAGTCACACGCGCGCGCGCACACATACATACACACACATACACCACTTGCGTTTCTCCATGTTTGTATGTGTTTATCCTGATCCGAGGGAAAGCCATAAAGCATTGTTCCATTTAAAACTGGTACTAACTTCATCTGTTCTTTCTTTCTGAAAACAGGGGTGATGGAATCTTCAACAGTGCCATTCACTCATCCTCAGTCATTGTCCCCTTTGAGGTGTCATAAGGTTACCCAGACGGCGGGGACATGTGAATTGTAGGGTAATTGCATGCACTGCATTAACTTTTTCATCCATTGTTTTCCACAGGACAGTTTGCTGGCAGGAAGACCCCCAACTAAATGTTTCCAATTAACTTTCACACTTTCTGATTCCTGCAGGTTGAGTTTTAACAGAGTACCTTGGTCACGTCTCGTCTTGGTCTCCCTTGTTGTTGTCAATTTGGCAGGGTGCTGTTTCTAAAATTTTCTATACAGGCATCAAGGATTCGAGGACCTGACTTTGCCATTTACACCTGAGGAACAGAAGCTCCATTTATATGCTTTTGGCTGATTTGGATTTCGGGATTTCATCGCAAACATGGTAGCAAAGCAAGGGTGAGACTCAGCAGGACACAATCCCTGTCTACCCTTCTGGCTCTTGGGAGCCATTTCTTCCACTATTCAACTTATTATGGACACACATTCAAATTCCAACAATATGTGCACCAACGCGGGCGGCCGCCGGACCTCAAACATCTCTACAGCTACCGGACTCATACAGGACAAAGGACATTTTCATATGGACAAACTGCAGTTGTTTGTGATTGTGATTTGTAAATTACATGTAAAGAGTGTGGGTTGATACAAAAATAGGTTGAGAGGAATCAATCAAAATTCTATTTTATAATGTGGCACTTCATGGACTGGAGCATAGAGGTTTCTTACACTGAAGGCCAAAGGTAGTGTGCCTTAAAAGTTCATCAAGTGAGGTAAAACTACATATGCATTGATTTAAATAAGTCCCATTTACCTTTAATATTTTTCAGAATTAAATTGGGAATTCCTACTAAATGATTCTGACCAGCCTATTATGTGTATCAACCCCACTCTCTCAGTTAATCCCCAAATCATATCATGTGACGTAAATTGCTGAATGTCTGGACATATGAATTTCACGATTTCCAATATTTCACCATATCACTTCAGTATAGCTCATGTAAATGTTCTATTGTTTTTTTTTTCATCTGTAACTGTTTATTTTTTTTTTGCACTTTAAATCAGCTGCTTAAATGATTTGATATTGTGACCGCCATTGGATTTTTTCCCTCTGGGGTTTTTTCCAATTGGTTGGTTACTTAGTTAGTGGCACATATAATCTTTTTGCTTTCCCTAGTCAAGTGTGGGAAAGTTTTTGGTTTATGTGCTGGTTTGTTCTGCGATTTCTATTTTTACTGATGTTAGAAAAAAAAAAAATTACTTTTGAACCATCATTCCATTGGCTATAATAACATTCGTCCAATTGGTACACTAACTTCAGATAATAGACTCATAGAACAAACCTAGATAACATACTTTTAATTTAATTTTATTTTTTGTTTGTTTTTCCTTTTAATTTCTTCACGTTTCATTTTCATTTTAATAAAACGGTTGTCTCTCTTTCTTTTAACTTCCCAAATCACACTTCACTAAATTCTCAATTATATTGCAGTGAGAGGAAACAATCCATTTTTTCCATTTTATCATGTGATGCAACTGTCATGAAAAACTGAACTACTCAAATCTGGAATCTCTCATCAATATTCCATCCATAATCTCAGCAAATATTCCCTGAAGCTATTTTTGACCCTGTGGGTGGAGCTTAGCCCATCCACACGCTCAGGGGGTGGAATGTAGACATTGCATATTTCATTTTACAAAAGATTGTTCCATTTCTAGGGTAGGGGGTTAGGCCCCCCGAACCTTGGAAATAACAGGCGGCGGCGGGACTGCAAAGTTCCGAGGGCACGTTAAATCGGAACTATAGTGCAGGGGAGTAAACTGAAGGCCTCCGTGTTCAGTGAAGTATGAATTGACATACTGCCGTGGTACCGTCTAGTCGGCGTGTTGTCGCCTTTTAAGTGTGTGGGCATCACGTGGTGCGTGGGCGACAGCCCACACCTAAGCAGAGGGACGATAGTACGACCTCTGTGAACAGGCAAGGCTGGTGAAAACGGTCAAAGTTTCTATACCCATAGCTAAGTGGGGTAGGGGTCAGACCGTCGGCTCCCACCTGGGTGGCTGATAACCACTACGGGATTCGGGATCGCTATCGACTGGGTCACCGGCGGTCGGGTCGCGATGGCAGTAAGTCCTTTTTGTTGGCCGCCGCGCTCGGCTCAATGTACAGTCAGGCCACCACAAACCAAAAGCGAATGCGTCAGTAGGCGAGTGGTGCTTCTGTGATCGGTGAGCTTTGAAAAGAAGACGCCGGGAAGCAGAAGACGGAGTTCTGAACCTGGGGGAGCCTGGGCAAAGATCTCTGTGGGAGGGATCTAGCTTAGAACTGCGCCCTGGGAGGGAGGTTCAAGGATCAAAGTGAAACCCGTAAAATTCGTCTGTGCCTTTGGGTTAGGGTTCTGAGCGGCACCTCTGTAAGATCTGCAAACGCTGATGCGTGGGGGAGCCCAGCGACTGTATGCGACAAATGGCTGATAAGCTTAGTCCAGAGCCATGCCAGATAGCAATAAAGCTTTTGTGGACTTCCTCCCCAAAATGCTTGCTAAGGTGTTAACAGTCTTACTGTTCCTCTGTATGGGGGGTGTTGTTAGAGGGCTCTGGCTGACACAATGCCCCTGTGCGAGTCATATTACTGGCCTAAGTCTTAAGTTAAAGTCCAGTTATATTAATTTGTTTCAAATAATCTAAACCACTGGGAAGTGCATAATGTGCTTATATGTTAAATCATGTTCTTATATATCCAAATAGCACTTATATACTTATAACCCAATTAAACTATATATTAATTCATCTTAAGGCTTTTTCATGACAACTGCATCATATTAGTACATACTCATATCATGTTTGGTCTTGTTATTCTCGGGGGAATCTAAGGAGTTGAATGGAGTATGTTTCATTCCCATTGAAATTATGGTTCATTCTCTTTTGGAAACTCCTGAGAATTTGGTCAGAATACTCTCTGGTAATCACCCTATTCTCCTCTCTCTGCTGAAGTGTTTTATTACCCAAAAACCGGATTCGACCCCCCTTCCAAGTGTTTATGGCCATGCCGCCTGGATCAAAAGGCGTGATTTGGCTTAAAGCAAAAGAGAAACAATCCATTCTGGGAAGATCGTATCTGATCTGTCCCCGCGCACGTAAGTGCGTGAGTAGCCATTCCGTATGCCGTATGTAGCCAATCTATATAGTCAGGGAAGATCGTATCCGATCTGTCCCCGCGCACATTAGTGCGTGAGTAGCCTTTTCGATGATGTAACATCGTATTTCGAACTTCCCGCGCACGTTAGTGCGTGTATCCTTTCCTCCAGGTATGACTTTATTCTCCTCTTCTAAATTATGCGTAACTTGTAATTGGCTTAACGTTGATTTGTTTGATTTAAGCTTTTGCCTACCTGGTGAATAAATTATTGTCATTCTTTTAAGCTTGCGTGGTCTCCGTGACTCCTAATCCTTTTATTCTTTCTAGCCACGTTACGACCGGTACTTAGGGGGCGAGTCCTTGCATTCCAGACTAGCTAGCTGATGTTTTAAAGGTAGTGATGGGTTTTAAGTTGGATTGCAGATTACGGTCTACTTATATAAAGGGTTTATGTAGTATCGGTCCTGGGGATTTGACCTTAAGGGCACCCTTGGGCTTATAAGCCGGTACCTGGTCGATCCCCTTAAGGGGCCCTGTGGTGCGCATTATGTAGCATCGGTCCTGGGGATTGACCTTAAGGGTTTTCTTGAGTTTATAAGCCGGTGCCTGGCCGATCCCCTTAAGGGGCCCTGTGGTGCGCATAAATCTGGGTTCATGGTATGTTTATGCCAAAGTTGCTACTATCATGGTAATTTCTTCCATCCTCTAGAACTCTCACCGAACTAAGATCCGGCAATTGCGCTATTACCCGGGGGCGTCAGTTGAGTAACTGGGTTTTCACGGAAGAGTCTGGCGGCTTAGCTGCCCCGAGACTCACGCATGTGTCCCTAAACTATAAATTCTAATTCTAATTTGGAGTCAGATATTTAACGAGGGTATAACTAAATTTGGTATTCTAAATTTATTACGGAGTCAGATTAATGGTAACCGTTGTGCTTTTGTGCCCGTCCCTTGAACGGAGAAAATATATCCATTTTATTGTGATTCGCGCCAGACATCGAATGCTAACACTGGCCCAAAAGAACACGTTGAACCTTTGCCCTACAATTTCCGCCGTTGGTTATTGTTTTGTGGGTTTTACAATACCATTTTTGCACCACCATGCTTCACTGTCTTCAGAGTATACTGTGACTTGAATTCAGTGCCAAAAAAGAACAATTTAACTCGTCCACAGAATGTAACATAACACTGGCCCAAAAGACCACTAGACTCCCCTAAACAATTTAATTCTTGCCATTCCACAGAATGTTGCTTCATTTACTCTTTGAGTGCCAATCAATGTGTTCATCGGCAAATTTTAACCGATTCTGCACATGCCATTTTTTAGCCAGCTTGGCCTTTAGGCCAGTTGGGCTTATGCTGTGGTTAGATGCTTTCGTGGTGGTTTGTCGTGCGTCCGTCCATGCGTCCGTAAATTTTTTGCCTCGTCAGCACTCTAACACCTTCAGTTTTTTAGGATCCTTTTCATATTTTATATCAAGGGCTGATAAAAATAAACAGTTATGTCCAGATGTTGTATATTGGACATAACTGTTTATTGCAGTCAGCCCTCGATATGTGTGTATACGGGATTAAAATCTAGACCAAGTTCAATTTTGGCCGTGTTGCGATTGGCCAGGCGGCACAGTGGCTTTGCCACTATTTTTCAACAATGATGCTTTTCGGGGGCTGCTTTGTGATAGCTTAGCTTCGATCAAACGTCTTCTGTCTGTAACAGCACTTGCAGGTAATTTTATATCATTGATTTTTCTGGAGGTGATGCTTGGCTGAATCTTTGCCATTCTGAATATTCTTTGATCTGTTTTAACAATAGTTGCTCGTTTCCTTCCACGTGTTTCAGGTTTTTGTTGCCATTTTAAAGCATTTGTCATCATTTTAGCTGAGCATCTTATAATTCGCTGCATTTCTTCATACGTTTTTCCTTCTCCAATCAAATATTTTATCAAATTATGTTGTTCCTCAGAACACTGTTTGAAATGGCCCATTTTACTTAACAATTCAGAAGAAAATGTATTTTATAAAGATGTGTGAAACTTGCTTTCCTTCTTTCTTAATAATGGAAAATTAACGACACTTGTTTCTTCACAGAATGAATTAATTCTCTATTTAAACTCCACACTGCTATTATTTTGAACACGCCCTTTTCAATGAATGAATCAGTAACTCAGAACAAGCAGCGAGCATGTCATTACAGTTGCGTCTGGTGTTTTTATATTACACTACTACATCCACTAGTAAATTATTAGCCCTGCAGAAATATCACAACTACCAATAACAGTGCTTCATCAGCTTATTGATATTGTACTGCTGTTTTTTTAACAAAACTGCTATGTTTCACATGTGAAGTAGCAATGGATATGTAGTAATTAATGCATTTACAGCCAAGTCATTGTCAGAGGTGATGTTATGTTTAATAGAAGATTTTATTTCTATTGGTTACTTCTTCTTTCTCTATCACAGATCAAGACTTTGTCAGATAAGACTTGTATTGCATAAAAATATTGTCATAATGCTCCCTTTGACACTTTCTAAGAGGATAGATGTTTGTATCCTAAATAGATTTTGTACCTATCGTGCACTGTTTTAGATTTCATTGATCTTTTATACAATTTGTTTTTAACCTTCATAGACGTTCTCAGGCCAAGTCAACAAAGACTTTCTATTTCTATAATTTTGATTTGGAGCACAGGGAAACCCTTGTCCCAAGGTATCCTTGTAGGCATCATGAAATGCACATCAACGTTTCAGTTTTATTATTCATCTGTTGTTCAGTTGACTGCTTGTTCAATCATGAAGGAACACCGCACTGCCTGAGAGATTACATGGAGTGATACAGAACAGGGTTTTGTGTGTTTCTTACTAATAAAGAATGGTTTTTCACATCAGTACACAATCTTCAATTTTGTTTTGCATGTTATCTCTCATAAGGTCAATTTGCCAGATTTGTAATCTGACCAATCATTTAGTCAGTGTAGACTGACTAATTGTGTTGGTCACAATGGCTTACTTAGAACTGAGAACTGACCAGTCGAAGTTGGTCATGGTGACCAACTTATGAGTTGTTCTGCAAATGGGGAAATAACCAACCTTTTTTAGTCTTTATGACTAACCAGTTTTTCAGTGCAATTTTTGATGCAGAGAGAAAAGCAATCATGTCCTTGAGTGCAAAGCAAGGATGTGTGATTTCTTGAAACAAAAGAAGGCAAGGAACAAAATCATATCTTAAAATTACATGAATAAAAATATGTCCATTTACTCTGTATTCTGCTTGCATATATTCTCAAATACTGTACATTTTCTGTACATTTTTGTTCCCTTCTGAATGAAGTTTGACAAGCAACTTCAACTGTCAAAAATGCTGCCATTGTTGCCAGGGTGAGAAAACTGAATGCATTAAGACTTCACACAGAGAGCTTTAGTCTCTATTGCACATTAATACTCGCCTCTGTACCTTGGTCTACCTCATTCTGTCCTGGCGCTCATTAATCTGTTTTGCAGACTGCATTGCTCCTTTGCACATGTCACATGTCTTGTACGCCTTGCCTACCTTGAGCACCTATCTTGTAAATATACTGAATATTCTTTATTGTCATCATCTTACTACCTCACTGCATTTAATTAATATTCATTTCCACATCCATGTCTAGTTTCATGCTAACTACATTTCATCAGCTCTGTACTTGTGCTCTGCACAACAATAACGTTGAACCTAAGTGCATAAAGGCCTGGTCCCAGTCAAAAAATAAACACAAATAAGTCCAAAAAAAAGAAAGCATTCTCCCAAAGTTCCTCAGCATGAAGGCCCAAATGGCTGCAGATTTATTTTTATCACTTGTGCAAAAATAGGCTCTCTCACACCTGCCCTGAGTAAGCAAAATCTTCGAACATTCAGTCTTTCATTCTGACACAAGCTCTTTAGTAAATGTTAATGCCTTCTGTCTTCTTGCCCATCATTTTCCGTTAATCTCAATGGCAGCAAACCTAGGAGAAAATCATTACTTAAAGTTAAGAAAAAATTACACTTTGACTGAATCTCATCCCTACAACACAGAGAATTAAGAAAGGCAACTTAATAATGTCTTTTCATGTCCCTCCAACTGCTCCAACTGTAGCATCATGATGTATCATGACCTTGTCCGGGCTTGTCCGGGCCTTCAATGTAAAAAAAAAAAAATCTTGTTAAAATTAAAGGGTTTTACACTGATAAATAATCGACCTCTGCACGCCTGCTTCTATACTGTATATATATTTTACTCCGTAACAGCTTTGTAATCAGAAAGCACTAATGGGAACCGGTGTTAATTTCCAAAATCAGTTTCTCAGAAACCAACCCGATTTAATTCTCTTAGAATTGATTTCACGGTATGTGGAACATGAATATATAACAGCAAATCATTGAAACTACATTTGCCAAGATATGATATGCCTCCAATTCAGCACTGTGTCACAGATACCAGTAAACTTAACAGCTTTTCGACATAACCAGGTTTTCAACGCATCAATTTTGCTCGTAGTTTTTGCCTTTTGTGTTGAGGTGGAAGGTGTTCATTTCCATTCACCAGGTGACACTTTTTTATTAGTGTGTATTATCTTGAGGGAAGCAATAAAATTTCATGAATCTTCCTGAACAAATTATTCCCAGAAACAATATTTAAAGAGCTTATTAATGAAAAAAAGCGCATTATTAATTATGGCGGCCTATTTTTACCCTACTACGGTAATATCTATTACCACTCAGCACCTGCGTCGAAAACTACGTCATTTTCCTCCATGACCATCGTCGGTAAACAGTGGTTATACGAATTTAGTTTTCTTTGCTTGTTGCCGTTTATTTCCAAAAATAATTTGATTTTCCATCAGCATAGAATCCAGTCTTTGGAAAGCCCCAATATAAAGAGTTTTGTTTTAGGAACAGTAATGTAGATGGGTAATGTATTGGTATAAGTGCATTGAAAACTTGACCCTCTTTCCTACTTGAAGGAAGTTGATCTGAAAATACAGTACATTGACCTGCGGAATGACAGTATGCAGTTTCGAGAGGTAACATGAAGTTGAATAATGCTATTCAATGCTTAAATTCATAGCTCTGGGATAATACAACAAAGCAATCAAGTGTAAAGAGATAAACTTTCGTTTCAAGCGAATCCACTGTTAACCAATGCCACTCACCTGCGACTCAGCAATAGCTCACATTTTTCCATTATTTCTGAGTCTGCTTATTTGTCTGAATTCATGCAACCAGTGGCCTTGTGCTGGATTGTAATTGGCATTTCCAAATGTTTTATTTTTCCCCACGCAGTGCGAGGAAAACCAGATACTTTCTAAGGTGCGGAGCACAGTCAAGATCCCACTGTGACACTTCTTGTCATTGGCAAGGTCAGTTCATCACCAGCTCACAACTGGGGGTGGCTGGGGGATAACTAAAAAGTTTTGGGATTCAGAATGAGATGGACAGCATAGTCGATGCAAGTAAGATTCTACAATGGGGTTTGTCCCTTTCTGGCAACAAAGGTAAAAGAGATCTACTGCAGCACTCCAGCCAGAGATAAGAAAGATAACATTCTACCTCCAGCAACAAAAGTGGAAGCGGAACATGAACAAGTTTAGGAAGAAAAAATTATTTCTATAAATTAATTTGCAGATTTTTTTTTAAAGTTCAATTTGAAGAGTTCATTTGCAAAATCAGATAAAGGCCATTCTTAAAATGAATAAACCAACAGCAGTTTGATGAATATTCCTTTGACTACACAATCCAAAAACATAATTTAAGAAAAGTAAAAAAATTTGAGATATCTTTCTGAAATAACCCAACTCTAATTTGATTGCTATTCCATGATGTGCACAATTAAAAAACATAATTTAGAAAAATAAATCAAAATGCACATAACTGTTTTTGCAAATGAACTCTTCATTTGAAGGATCGAATGCTTCTTTCATCTTAGGTGGGATGTTCAAATCCCTTCTGAGGATGCATGCACCCACTGATGGCAGGTTGCCCAATGATCTTGGCGGTCAGAAGTGAATTGATTTTGGTCATCATACATGTTAACACATCGAATAGCAGGTTCTTTTATCAACATTTCTTCTCAATAAAGGCAGGAAGAAGATGCATTTGTTAAATGAGGCTGCTGACTGGTAGGCAGAAATTGACATGATCTCTTTAAGGAAGATTAAAGGACGAATGACTTTGTTTATTTTTTGCAAGTCTGTGGCTCCCTTTCTCCCTTTAACAACACTGTGTGTAACCCAGTTATTCTTAGCAGGATAATTACCACATGCTAAACAATGCAGAAGCCGATAAATCCTGCAGTTTTTAGCATCATTTCAGAGATAAACAGGTACGGTGTGCCTCTCACCCCCCTCCCCCCCCAAGTGTCACGGCACTTAGACGGCAGCGCATAAGAAAATTGATAAGTTGGTGCTAATCTCATGACCCCAAATGTCTTTTTCACCTCATGTGGTGACAATAATATGGAGGGCAGAAAGAGGCTGTTTACCAGAAAAAGCAAAGACTATTCCAAACAGTACACTAAGCTGCCAGTTCCATTCACAATAAAGGCTTCACATATTCCATGCTATTTCTGGTTCTGCTATGAGTGCTATAATCGCAAGCTTTACCCTATTGCTAATGCATACAAGGCCCTTTTCACAGATTTTTACAGTTTAGCTTCCTGAATTACATGTTTGTGGAGCCGGCTGGGAGCAGTAAACATGCCAATAAGATGCTGTTGTTTTTTTTTTTGTTTGTTTGTTTTTTTGCTTTTTTGTAATTCCCCTATATCATGGATGACCATTGATCTGATTTTTATGCTACAAAACCCTGAATATGATGAAAGATAAAATGGATGTGTTGCGGGTGCAGACAAATGACGAGAGCTGTCTGATGCAACATATTTTAATAGTTCAATTTTGTTCTGCAAGAATGACAAAAAGACAGACATTAACATGTGCTCTGCTCTGTTTGCCACGGCTGTCTCAATGAAATGGAACCAACTATGACCACCGAGTTTAAAATAAAAGTCTTATCTTAGCTGGCTAATAAAAAAAACAATAAATCAATGTATTTAACATATTTTCCTTCTAGACATCAAAATTACAACACGGCGTTTTTAAACTGTTCAGATACACGGTTAACACTGGATATACAACGCGTATCTATCGGCATTAACAATTATTTAAAGTTCGCCTGCAGGCTAGACTGGAGTAGCAGACGGGCAACAACGTGATTGCTTGATCGAAAATGGCGTCCACTGTAGGAATCGGAACAACGTTTTGTGCACGTACGCCGCCATTTTGGTTCTAGCTAGGACCATGCGTCTTAGTATACCATCTACATAAACCCAATTTACAAAGATTGGCGATATCGTTTCACAAAAAAATGTAAATGCGGTTTAGGTCTCTCAGTAACAAACAACACTAACGCTTTACCAGTTTACATACTCGCCCCGATACCGTTAAAATAACTAGTATAACTCGTTCATGCGATAGCAACATGCTAGCGTGTACCAGACAGTCACGGCTGGTTAAAACCCAACTACGCATTCGCGTCTTTTCTTTACCAAATTAAACATGACATACACGTTTGGTGCATTATTTACTACACCAACCTATATGAATCATAATACTTCGGTTTTCTCCCGAATTGCTTACCTGCAAGAATGACAAAAAGACAGACATTAACATGTGCTCTGCTCTGTTCGCCACGGCTGTCTCAATGAAATGGAACCTACTATGACCACCGAAAGAAACTAGCATTGTTCCTTGTGGGAAAAGCTCCATATTGGTCTCTATCGCCATCCAATGGCGAGAAAATGGTATTGTTCCACATTATTATTAGCAAATGAATTGTCGTCCTTGCAAGCAAACAATAAAATCAGTGAATTGACCCGAACTTATAAACAAAAAAAACAGTATGGGGGGAATCTGAGAAATACTGGCATATTAACCTGAAAAATAATACAAACATCCTAACCTAGCGCCACAGATGTCTAAAAAATGTAATAAAACTATTAAATAAATTTCTCCTCTTTCCCTCTTTTGATCTTGCTTTTTGCCTTAAAACCAAAGGTCTACAGATAGAAATTTTGGTCTTCTCCATCTTTGCCAGCTGACCAAATATACAGTGAAAACTGGAGGCTGACGAAAAATTCAGTGAGCATGAATATAATTATTTTTCCTTCCCGTCAATCCATTAAAAAAGTCAGTTGCAGACTCACAAAGGAGATTAACTCATTTTAAGTGTTTCCTTTATTTGCCAAACCTCAGTGGAGGATTGGGACAAACAGGCACACGTTAGGATTAAATCTTGACCTTTGCGTTCAGGACAGGCTGGCAGGGCTTATCTGTGTATTTGTGAGGATTTTGGAGTGGACCAATGCTGCTATGAGTGACGTACTAGGCCACCTTGGGCAGTGAGAGGTCTTCATTTAAGGGAGTGGGCTTCCCATCAGGAGTAATTGTAAACACTGTATGTTCTGACAGAGGAAATAGTGAGCCATGTCCCAGGGGACATTCTCCTTTACATCCCTGACACCTGGAGAAGAAGGATACACAAGCACACATTAATAATGCAGGTTTATGGCGACTGCATTGTCAGAGTCGTAAGAGTTATGGGAGGGAGGTCAGCCATAGAAAGGGGAGAAGGGAAGATAGATCATTTCTTTAATCTGTCTCTGAGAGAGATAGATGTCCTTTTGAGGCAGCCCGAGAGCCTTCAACCCCAGATCACTCCAGGTAGCTCGCGTGCCACAGAGGTGGCAGCATGTGCCTTTCAATCTACAAATATGACCAGTCACCTGAAGTCATAATCTTATCCTTCAAACAACAACCCCTTCACTCACCCCACCCTCACATGACCTCAGAACCAAATATCACTGCATAACGAGACGACTACTTCAACATCCACCATTTACTCATGGGTAGGAAGAGCAGGCAACCATGTCACTTAAGCACTAACCCCCTTATCCCCAGACATGTTCAGTGACTTTAACCCCTTTGTGCGGATGTGTCCACCAGTGGACATGGAGCTGCAAATTTATGCATGCAGTTAAACTATTCCATGACAACATGGCACACCCAGATCAGTTATTGAATACTGACAAGCAAGCCAAGCTTGAACACTGTTTAGAATATGGACGAGTTCACTCCCATCTGTTTTTCAGGAGTTGTATGTGGGTCAATGACGTGACATTGTCCGAGTGCACTACTTTGGTTTAAAATAATTTTAAATGATTCATAATAAGCATCAATTTATTATATAAAACCTGTTTAATTTGAACATATTTCCAGTTTATCATAAAAATGATATGTATTTTATGTTTTGCCATCTCAAACCCCCAAAATGTCAGGTGGCGTAACCGTCCGTGCAAGTTAACACTATGTGAAATGTATTAAATATGTCATTTAAAATATTAATTAATTTAATATTAATATGGGGGCACAATTTTATATTGAAAACCTTTCAAATAAACAGAGTTTAATAGTTTAATTGTTCTTAAATTGTTCGGAAAACCAAAATACCCGCCCCAACAATAAAGAATCCATGTTACTTTTAATACCCAGCTCAATTACAAAATAGTAATGTTTTAGGCAGAGTAGACACTCTCAGGTATACTTACTAAAAAAATCACTCAGAAAAAAAAGAGGGAAGTGTGTTTTTTTTGAAGAAACTTTTGGTTGCGCCACCTGACATTTTTTGGCTGGTGAAATTGCAAATACAGTCTAAAACTGTACTAAAACCCTTTAAATGTTGTGCAACCATTAAGACTTGTTTAAACACACTCTTCTAACTTCAAATAAATGTATTCTTTGCATTTTTAAAGATTTATTTAAAAAAAAAAACATTTTTAAAAGGCTTATTTGTCATTGACCCATGTATTAAACTCCTCAGCTAAGCCTGATGTGAAAACTGCTCAATATACTTGGCCATAGTATCTGTCCAGCAGTTCAAAAAAATGGTCTCTTGGAACAGAAAAAATCGTTGATGTCTGTAGCAACCACTTCAGCTACAGTGAGCCAATAGTATCCCAATTAGAAGTTTTAAAAAAATCGTTTTTCTGAAGCAAAAATTCAACATGGTATTTATACTATATCATTCTACTATCAATTATAGTAATCACATATTAAAAATGCATAATTTCCTGCCGTGGATTCATGCGTAGATTCCTCCTTCAACGAATTCAGTGCTTCTTTATATCTTCCTAAGCACTCACGTTGATAGCCAGTCACTCAATTATTTACTTAGGCTCATCTGCGCAATGCACACTTATAGTTCACGCCCACATTAAGCTTCCCTGGTAATGATGTATTGATTGACTCGTTTCTTATCCAATTCCAGAGTGTATAAACTTTCGACAGTAACTCAAAGATATTGATTGGACAATCAGAAATGTATACAAACCTTTGCATAAAAAACAAGGTAGGTTGTATTCTGTTATTAGGCGCGTTTCCACTAGGTACTTTTTGCCCTCATGAGCCGCTATGGGTGTGGCTTGGGAGAGAGGATCCGCCCAAGATCCGCCCACATTCACCGATAAGCGGCTCACGAAGCGGCTCAGAAAGTACCTACCTCGGGTAGGTACTTTCTCAGCCGCTTTCTGAGCCGCTACTCACTAGTCGATGCTGATTGGATACTGTTGAGACGGGATATGACGTGAGTAGAACTCGACACAAACCACAACATAAACATCGCCAAGAAATAAGCAGAGCAACATTTGAGAGAATCGAATTCAAGAATAGAAAAACAATAATGGAAAAAGTTAAAAGAAAGACCGCCGACAAGTGGGTTGACTGCGAGATCCAGGCCTTGCTCGTCTACTGGCGGAGCATTAACGTCACACTCCAGCTCCGTTGGTGAGCCGATACTAAAGTACCTAATGGGAACGGAGGGCCGAGAGGAACTAAAAAGTGGGCGTAGCCAAAACACTCAGCCGCTTTCCAACAAGTACCCAGTGGAAACACGCCTATTGATGCGTACAATTGCGCAGGTAAAAATGACGCAATTTTAAAAAAAAGACTACCAAAACCGGTCTGAAATGTTCAGTTACATTGATGGGATTTAAATGAGGTAAGGACATGGTTAATGGGAATTATTCCAAATGAAACAGGACTAGAGGGTTCCTTCTATCGGATATATCTGTCTCTGGAGGAGGGATTCAATGAAGACAGGTTATACTACAACTGTGGTAGCATTTTGCTCAATGTTTCTTTTTGTTTTGGAATTTATACCATATTCAACAAAATCGAATGCCGAGGTTCTGACTCATTGAAAAGACGAGCAGCTAAAACACTTCGGTAGACCCCCTGGTACATTCATTGCACCATTCTGTTCAATCTAGGGTAGAATATTATCTGATTTCTTTCTTGATAGTGGAATGTCTGTTCTATTAAAATATGGCATATTTCAGATATTACTGAGTCAGTGAGTTATACTTGTTCCTGATAAGGTGTGGAAAGTGTTTATATACGGTTGTAAGCTCAGAATTGGGAACTGCTAGCTTTTCATTGTGGGATGAATGTTCTGACCATTAAATAAGCAGTTCCTTTAATGAGTATGTGTGCTGGCTTGGGGGACAAAATTCTAAACTTTATCATGCAGAAAAGGCATATTTTGTGTTTGGAGAGGTTACTAGTGACCACTGATGTCCAACTGCACCTATATTGATAAACTCATTGTAAATTCAATCAGAAAATCATTAGTTCATATTGAATTTCATGCATCAAAAAGTTGATTTGTGTTAAATATATGATTATTTTATGATTTGACAGTGCACCATTTTCAGGGATCTTTGGGTTTGGGGAGCCACCTCAATAGCTGGCTTATTTGGCTCCTAGAGAGTAGGTAATTTAGAATGTTATGCTCAGATGAATTATACTTGTGGTCAAGGAGTTTATGATCCCAGAAATGTATAGTTTTAACCCCCAGCCATTTTTCAATTCTCAGTATTAATTTTTTTACAACTTCAATGCTGAATTTTCATTTTTATGTTTGCAGCCCTTTTTCTCTATCAAAATCAAATGAAAATAAACTGAAATACGATGAAATTCTAAATGCTTCAAGTGTCTTGACTCAGTTGAGCCATACCCTTCCTCTCTCTGAAGCTGCAATCTTGAATTATAAAGCCTTAACAAAGTAGAATGTCTGTACGATAAAAAGGTTGGGTTTAGTTTCAATGTAATGTAATCAGTCTCATTTCTCATTTATATATAACCAACCTGTTTATGTTGAGACTTAAAGCTTCAGTTTTTTTCTTTTCTTTTTAACATTACAACTTACTCCGAAATACCACCATTAAGCTTAAGTAGTATTTTTTAATCATTCCTACAAGTTTTCAAACTCTGTGCTGCATTTTCCACAGCTAATTATGCAAATACAACTATGGTCCATTATAGTGGCAACGCTGCTAAATAAAAGATACATGTGAAGCTGCTACAATTGACAGTGAAAATGACATCAGTGTGTCCAATATGGAACTGAAGTTTTCCCTTCGGAAGAGGAAATGTCTGGAGTAAAGCAAGCAGTTCAAATTTATGTCATATTCAACACTTCACTTTTTATTCTAGTCAGTGACATTGGGTGGCTGGAGCCTATCCCAGCATCCAATCGGGAAAAGGCAGGAACACAACCAGAGATGCATTTCCCAAAAGCGTGGTTGCGAAGTAAGTTAGCAACTTACATAGTTTTCCCATTCAAAGTCAATGGATCCAACTATGTACGTTAGCATCTGTGATTTCGGTAAACGCACCCCAGAACATTCTTCCAATCTATTGAAGGGATCACACACTATTCACTGACATACTCATACCTGTGGGCAATTTAGAGTCACAGAGGAGGACACGCAAATGGTGCACAGACGTAGCAGTAAAATATATAGTACTCTGTGATCGGGATCGACTGATATGATTTTTTCGGGGCCGATACTGATTACTCGTGATCAAGGATAACCACCGATCAAGGATTACCGATATACATTTGCAGCGACAATGAACATCTTAGTGTCAAAGTTTAAAATAATATTATCTCCAACATGGAACTTTGTTGAAATGCCTAAGGGCATTTGTTTAATTAAACAAGAACTTTTCAAAATTTTGTGGCCAAAACTATGTGACGGTTGCAGGATGATCGCACTTTTGGAAAGAGATTTCCAGGGTGGGTTTGTCTGTGACTGGTGCCAGCTAATTGAGCATCTGGAGAGCAAGATCCTTGATCTTCAGGGCCAGTTGGCGCACGGACATAGTTCATAATCAGTAGAGTTCCTAGAGGAACTAAGTAGTATGTCGTTTTTGAGAAATGGTTTGTACGCCAAAGCAGGGTGGTGTGGGGACCCTAGAGCAGGCAAGGAGAGAAAGTTGGGTGACGGTAGGACGTCAGCGCAGGAAAAGGCGTGCACACCGTACAGCGACAGCTCCTCCAGTGGTTGAGGTGTCCAACCGATTCCGGCCCTTGCAGGAACTCGAATTGGCCCCTGACCCTGAGAGTGAGGGGACTGATGAGCAGCAGGGCACCCTGTTGGCCTCTACCCCTCAGAAAGGAGAGTTATTGATAGTGGGGGACTCAATACTTAGAGGAATAGACAGTTTAGTCTGTTCGCGCGACAAGGAGTCTCATACGGTGTGTTGCCTGCCTGGTGCCCAGGTAGGAGACCTCCTGGGCGTCGGACAAGCTCCTGGCCAGAGCGGGAGGGATCCAGTTGTCATGGTCCATGTTGGGACTAATGACATAGGTAAGGGTAGGTTTGAGGTTCTGCAAAGCAAATTTGTTGAATTAGCTGAAAAGCTTAGGAGCAGATCCTCCACGGTAGTGTTCTCCGGGATTCTACTGGTACCACGTGCAAGCAGAGGGAAGCAGAATTTTATCTGGAGGTTTAACACGTGGCTACGAACCTGGTGTAGGAAAGAGGGGTATAGATTTATGGGGCACTGGAACTACTTCTGGGACAGGGGTGACCTGTTCAAGCCGGATGGGCTACACCTGAACCGGAGGGGTACCTTTGCACTGGGTCAGCGTATGTTGAGGGTAGCAGAGAGTTATTTAAACTAGGGACTTGGGGGGCAGGGAGGTTAGAGAGTGTTACACAGAGGAAATGCAGACTGCCCTGATGGAAGCTGACAGCGTTACATGCACTATTGATGATATATTTTAAAGCAAAAAAAGCGTGATGAGGGGCTTTGAGCAGCGGGCACATGGGAAATCGAAGGGGAAGAGCGTTCGTGATAACCTGAAATGTTTTTATCTAAATGCAAGAAGCATTAAAAATAAATTTCGAGAACTTGAGGTCGTTATGATTAGTGAAGGCTATGACATAGTTGGGATCACAGAGACATGGCTTAGTGAAGAGGATGGAGATGAATATAATGTAGAAGGTTATAAGCTCTTTAGGAAGGATAGATGCAATAGGCGAGGAGGGGGTGTAGCACTCTATGTGAACGAAAACATAAATGTGCAGGAAATTCCTGAAATTAAACATTCCTTGCCTTGCGAAGATATCTGGGTCAGGCTCACTGGCAGACACGAGACTGGTTTAAACATAGGTGTATGCTATCGACCACCAGCTTTGGACAGTACAGTCAATGAAATGCTCTTTAAGAGGATTACGCAAGCTTGTAGAGGAGGAGGGACTATTATTATGGGAGACTTAAATTATCCTGGTATTGATTGGGAAAAGGTGAAAGGACAGGGAGGGGGAGGAAGAATTTCTAGATGTCATAAATGATAATTTTTTGGTGCAGTATGTTAATAAACCTACAAGAGAGAAGGCAATTTTAGACTTAGTGCTCTGTAATGACCCAGATAGAATTAGCAATGTTGAGGTACAGGAGCCACTTGGGACAAGTGATCACTCTACTATTAATTTTGAGGTTTCATGGGAAGTTAAAAAGGTGTATTCAAAAACAAAAATTTTCAATTTTAGGCGAGCAAAATTTGACAGGATGCGCTCATATCTAAGTGAAATAAAATGGGAGACACTCCTGGACTGTGAGTCTGTAACTGAGATGTGGGAAAGATTTAAGGGAGTTTTACTTGATTCACAATGCAAATTCATTCCAAAGGTGTCCAAAAGTAAGCTGAAAAAGCAGAATCCTCAGTGGATGACCGCAGCTATTCGTAGGAGTTTGAGGGAAAAGAGGAATCTTTATAAGATGTACATAGAGGATAACAATGAGATTACTAAGGCTGAATACTGTAAAATGCGGGCTGTGGTCAAAAAAGAGCAGAGGAATGCTAGAAGACTGTATGAAAGACAAATTGCAGAGGGGGCAAAAACTAACCCTAAGCGCTTCTTTCAGTACTGTAGTAGAAAAAGGAAAGTCAAAGAGCAGGTTAAGTGCATAAAGAATAAAAATGGATCCCTGCTATATAATAACAAGGATATTGCGGACACCTTAAACGGTTACTTTGTTGAGAATTTTACCTTAGAGCGGGTCTTTATTCGGCCAGAGGGCATGTCCAATGCTCAAGATTATTTAGCGGAAATTGAGGTTAGGGATAACGTAGTATTAGACAAGTTGCATAAACTAAAGGCAGATAAGGCGGCGGGTCCTGATGGCTTATATCCTAGAGTGCTCAGGGAAGTTAGTGAGATCATCTTTAAGCCGCTATCCGCCATCTTTAGACGGTCTTTATAAACTGGAGAAATACCAAATGATTGGAAACAGGGTAATATAATACCAATATATAAGAAAGGGGACCGTACTGAGCCAGGTAATTACAGGCCAGTCAGTTTAACTTGCATTGCGTGCAAAATATTGGAATCTATCATAAAAGATGAGCTGGACTTATTTCTTGAACGTAACAATATCTTGAGGGATAGCCAACATGGTTTCCGTAAAGGAAGGTCATGCCTGACAAACCTTCTGGAATTTTTTGAAGAGGCCACCAAGACTTATGACCAGAGCAGGGCTTATGACATCATATATTTGGATTTTCAGAAAGCATTTGACACAGTACCGCATAAGAGACTAATTTTTAAAATGAGCTCCATTGGAGTTACAGGAGGTATTCTGAAGTGGATTCAAAACTGGTTGCAGGACAGAACACAAAGAGTGGTGGTCAGTGGTATCTCATCAGAGCTAGGTATGGTGGGGAATGGCGTCCCCCAGGGATCGGTGTTGGGACCCCTGCTGTTCCTCATCAACATTAATGACCTTGATAGGAATATTGAGAGCAGATTAGTGAAATTTGCAGATGATACTAAATTGGGAGGTTTGGCAAATAGTTTAGAGTCTACTAAAGTGATTCAGGATGATTTGGATAGAATCCAGAATTGGGCAGAAATGTGGCAAATGAAATTTAATGTAGCGAAATGTAAAGTAGTACATGTAGGTAATAAAAACATTAGACGGGATTACTTCATGGGAGGTTTTAAACTGGAATGTGCTCCACAAGAGAAAGATCTGGGAGTGATTGTTGACCAAACCCTCACAGGCTCTAGCCATTGTGCCGTAGCAGTTAAAAAAGCCAATTGGATGCTGGGATACATTGCCAAAAGTATTGAGTTCAAATCCAAGGAGGTGATGCTTCTTTTGTACAACACATTCGTCAGACCACATCTAGAGTATTGTGTACAGTTCTGGGGACCATACTTTAAGAAAGACATAGAGGCTTTAGAGAAGGTTCAGAGAAGAGCCACTAAGCTAATTCCGGGTATTAAAGATGAAAGCTATGAGAAAAGGCTGAAGATGCTTAATCTCTTTAGTCTTAGGAAAAGGAGACTAAGGGGTGATCTGATTGAGGTCTTTAAATATGTTAAAGGGATTAACAAAGTGAATTATGTAGGATTCCTTCGACCAAGTGTGGTTAGTAGAACTCGGGGTCACAAATGGAAGCTGACCAAAGGTAAATTTAGCACTGACATTCGGAAATATTTCTTCACCCAAAGAGTAATTTCGGTGTAGAACAGCTTGCCTGACCATATTGTTGAGGCAGACACCTTGGGAGTTTTCAAGAGCAGGCTTGACTTAAAGTTAGATACCATTGAGTCATTGAGTTATCTGAAGTGATATATTCACGATAATACAAAGAAACTGGCGAGCCTAGTTGGGCTGAACGGCCTGTTCTCGCCATTCATGTTCATGTTCATGTTATGTTAAAATAATCATAAAATATAAAGTGCAGGGAGCTGCCAGCTGCTTTTAGAATAAGATTAAGTGAAACTTTAAATAAGTAAATATACACATAATTGAACAAAATTTCTCCATGAAGATCAGTTAAGTAAACAGAGTAAAAATAAATAAAAAGAGTAAAACTAGTAAAACTTGAATTTCGCTTTACACGTGCATAGCTTCAACACCATCCATTGTCAGCCAACAACGAAATTCACAACACATTAGCATTGTCAATTGATAAAGCATAAACATTTTTGTCCTAGTCTGCATCCCAGATGGTCTAATAAAATTGTTCCAGGGATTCCACTGTGGAGGATGGCAGAAAAAACCTCGCAGTAACTTCTTTCTTGAAAAGCGTTGTGTAAAATTACAATTGGATTCATTTTCTTGTATGGACAATACCAGTCAAAAGTTTGGATGCACTTTGCTAATGTCACAGCACTCTATTTTCAGAGAAATTTAAACAGCTTAACTTCTCTATATAATATTAAATTGAATCTGGTAACAGCCAGAAGTTACAAGAGAATAATTTTCTTCTTTGAATTGTATCCAAAATTTTGGAATTCTCAAAGAAGCCATATTTTGCAAAGTAAACAGGCAAACAAGCTCCTTCCATTTTCCAATGGCTGAATTAAAGTCACAAATTAAAGTTAAATAAAGCTGTTTTTGGACTTATTGGGCAAAAGGGTCGATGTTAAGCAAACCGCAAGTGCAGCACATCTTTGGGAAGTTAGACGGCCTCTCAGCTGCAAACTCATTACAGCCATGTAACTGCCCTAGTTAAAAAAATAAAAATATGAACATGCTCAGCAATTATGACAAGAACTGCTGGTTAGTTTGATTTAAGAACTAGATCATTTTTTTTTTTGCAAAATAAAGGGTGTTTATTTCTTTATGTAACATGCATCCTCAGAAAAAATGTGGGTATGTCCAAACTCTTGACTGGTACTGTATTTCAATTATGAATGAGGGAACTATGATTGTGTACACCTTCATTTAATAAAAATGATGGTTGGAATTACATTTATTATAGTCTATGGGGAAATGCAAATTGAAGATTCACTGGAAGCCCTATTGGTTCCTGAAACTTTTTTCTCTGAAAGCCTCGCCAGTTTCTTGCGCATATCTGATTGGCTGCATGTAATTCCCTGTTGAAAAATATTAATTTGCCAATTAAGTGAAGTCAGGGGAAGAGAGCCACAAAAAACCTGTAGGCAAATGCAGTGAGGTTCGCAAATGCAGGTTCAACAGTCTGTATATAATTGTAACAGCATTCAAATGTCTTTTTAGGTGAAAAATACATTAATGAATCCATCCCTGTGTATTCATTTCTGGATATTGATCTGGTATCATACATCAAGAGACAAGTAGCGCATTTTTAAATGAAATATTTTATCGGCAGTAGGATAAAAGAAAAAATACCGATACGGATAATCCTAAAAATGCTAATTATTGGAGCCGATGATCGGTCCACCCCTGCTGTGAGATATTTAATTTGTTTACGCTTGTGACTAACCTGAAAGTACAAAAACAGATATACTCTATGTGCAGTCCTCATTGCTTACATTTTCTTAAGTTAATTTGTTTACTTTGACACTACTGAACATTGGGAAACGGCCATTTCCATAAAATGGCCAAAATATAACCATGAATTACAATCCGACTATTTGTTCTTTTCTCTTACACTGATTGTATAATCTCTAATCAACGCCTTATGTATGTTGCAAAAGTAGCAAATGTCAGTCTGTTGTTCCCTTGGTTTTTGGAGGTCTTGACCTTGCGTGTCTGTGCGTGAGTGCGTGTTCACATTTGCTGTTGCCCTTTAAATCTTCACCAAAAGCTTGTGTTGAAAAGATTACAAGTTGCCTGACAGATCCTCCTGAAATGGAGTTTGTAAAAACTTATTCATTTCTGAATGAAAGCGGCCTTTCACATTTTTAGAAATCCATATTTGATATCTAATCTGGGCTTACATATTGAAAATGCAAACAAATGTCAACTTCACAGAATTTCAGCTTTTGATTTTCATTATTCAACATTCAAGACCTCATGTTTCAAGCTAGGGCAGTCATTTCAAGGTCACTTGTGCAATTTCCATAATGGCTTATTCTGTTAACTTTTGTTAACAATCTTGTTTTTTTTTTTTTTTTATTGCTCTAGTGAGGTCAAAGTTCAGTTAGCATATTCAACAAAACGATTTTAAGACATTTCAGTGAAATGTTGTGGTTCAGGTGTAGGTATTCAGTTGTTAAAATAAATTTCTTTTATACAAATTTCTTGTGGCTTGCTGATTCAGTAAAAACACTTGGCACACTGCTCCAATCAATGGCAGGATTCACTTAAGTTTTGAAATATTGTTGTTTTTTGTATATTTTGCGGCAAATCGTTATGTAAACACAATATAGCAATTTGTTTGGGAGGTGAACAGAGGACAGCAGAGTCATTGCTGTCATAAGGAATTAGTCCCTAAACACAATCAGATTCGGTGTTGATGACCAGTGTTGCTTCAGTCCTGCACAAAGGCAGGACAACAACCAAAAACAACCACAATGCTCCACTGCACTGCCAAAAAAGTAATGAAAAAAAATGGTGTGATAAGATAACAATTTAACATATGCTTTTACATGCCAGTCTCAGCTCAGGTCAAGTGAGCAGAATTCAGAGGCAGAGTGAAGCTACACAATGCATATTATGGGGAAAGATAAAACTTTTATTGAGGAAATGTCCCCCATGGTGGCTTTAAAATTTTTTTTTTTTTTTGGTGCATTTCTTGTATTAAAATTAATTAGCCAAAGATTTGAACTGAATATTTCTGCCAGAAAAACCAGTCAGGTATTGTTTTGTATCCATGTGACAAGCCCCAGCAATTATAATTACAGCTGTCATTAAGGATGTTAAAAAGGCTTGGCACCAGCAGTTCTTCAAGCAGCATAGGTTTGGGGGAAACTGAGGCCTCGAATATGAAAGAAAGAGCCTGGCAATGACTATTCGGTCTCTCAATCCCTATCGCCCGAAAACAGGATTAGACACTTTCACCAGCAGGTGTCCTATCCAAAGACTTGAGTTGTCTCTCTGCCCGCAACAGAATTTCAGTTTTGTTTTTTCATAATGAATGCATTGTCTGTACAACATTCAGCACTGAAATGGGCATATCCTTTCATACATACTGCATCACATTTACGGCTCACAGATGGTTATTCATGTGCATACGATGATAGAGTTACTCCATTGAGCAGATTCTCCTTTCCATAATGACTTGGTTTGCATTCTTTAAACAGAATTCATTCATAAATCTGGATGTCCGGGGTGCAATGGCAGCACTATACCTTGGTGGCGCACACATGGCTACAAAACCATTATGTATTATAGCATCCATTAAAGAGCGTGGACAATTGGCTACATTTCAGATATCAATATCCCTTTCTGAGGCTTTACAAATGAATTTTTTGTCTCATGTCAGTGTACAAGATTTGGAATAGGTTGAAGTCCAGAGGGATTTTCTTGTGAGAGCTGATAAGTAATTCTTTAATTGCAGACTGACAGAATGAAGAGCCAGAAAGCCCAATATTGGGGGCTCAAAGTCCCTGCGCCCATATGCTTAGTGTTCGGGCAAGTATGCAACTCACCTTAATGCTTCAGTTTTCACCCTCAACTGGTGCACTGAACTGAGTGTTTCAGTTTAAAACGTGGCAGAAACCAGCAAATATCAGCCTCATGCGCTGTATTCTTGAATTTATAGACCCACTTCCAAATTTACTTCCATTATTTTGAGCCAAATAGGACCAACATATTCCACTCGTCAAACAGACATTAGCTTGAAACTGGTTAAAATTCTGTACCCAGAAGAAAATAGTTTTTCAGTCCAATTAGAGGATTAGTACTTTAAACCAGATGTTTTTTTGTTTTTTTTTGTACGATGGATTGCTTTGGAAGGATGCCACTTGAAATGGAAGCATTGTAAACAGAGAACAGAAGCTACAAATGGAAATAAATGTTTAATAAATGTTATCATTTTTACAAAATTCGAGTAGCACTGATCCTTCATTCAGCTTCCATGTGATCAGCAAGGTAATTTTCCTTACAGAATCACAGTCAGACCAGGCAGAAATGCAAATTGATAATCATCTCACATGTATAATTAAGTCCTGCTTGCAGCAAAGTAAAAGCAGCATATTCTCTATGCTGAATCAATTACTCTGAGCCATATTAAACTAGCAAGTTCCAAGCAAACTGTTGCCTTGACCCGTATAAAAAACAAAATTTGTCCAGGTGTTCAAAATAAAAATAGAAATCTGATCTCTGAACAAAATCAAATGTCATCGATGATACGCGCATGGTGTTAGAATTCAGAATTAAATTTGGTTTTGTTCTCTGGCATAAAAAAACTGAATCTGGCCTCAGTACAGCCGTGATGAATCACTCTCTCGTGATGAATGTGAAGGTGAATTCAAGCAGCGGGTGAAGTGAAGCCTCCTCCTGCCCTTTTGGTCTCAACAGAGATTTCTGTCTCATAACCATCAGCCAGGATGACTGAACACATGATCTAATGGAGAACGCCCAATTTAACTGCTGGGCTCAAAGTGACCATGCAAGTTCCACAAACATTCAGCAAGTCAAGAGATGATTCACATACACAGTAAAACAAATAAATAGAATAAAAAAAAATTTTAAAAACTCACTTTGAAGGAGACTCTTTGCAAGTCATTACCATCTCCCACCCACAGTTTCACCCAGTGATCTAACAGTCAGATTCAACTGTTGAATCGGGACATGGTCTGCAATTGGAGTTGCCCCAATCTGGTGATGCTCTGCCAGATCGTACTGCAACCACGTTCAGTTCCTACTGGTCATAAGACCTTCAGTCTCTTCTACAGCATGTAAAATGCATGTTCAATCAAATTTAGATCTGATGATTGACACAATCAATCAAATCAAATAACAAGAAAATGTGGTCATGGTCCAATAAATTATGGTCCCCGCAGAGTATTACTTGGGTTAAAGGTGGGTTCAGGAATACTGGATGCAAATGACGACATATAGGGGGGACTGGGGTCCGATGAGTCTCTCCTACCAATTTAAAAATTAAAATTGCACTATGAAATTTGCAGACTGTAAGATGTCTTCTCATATGGTTGAAGGTTCAATTTGTTCCACCACCTATAATACGAAATATTATGACTGTGGGAAGCATAAAGCCATGATGCCAACAATTTGAAACCATGTTAAAACAATACAGACAGTCTTTCACTTTGGAGAAAGAAAACCAGCACATTGGCATAGCGTTTTCAAATCATTGCATGGGATCAGTACAAACAATGCAGATGTTTGATTTACAACCAAATAGTAATTGTTCTTTTTTTTTTTTTTTTTTTACTATTGCAGCTATAGCCTGTGAACAGTCTTCTTAGGATTCCACAGGGACCTGCAGTTACAGCAAGCAGAGTCCCAAGACAAGTTCTGATGTTATTGGTTTCCATCTAGGGCATATTCTGATTTATTAAATTATCGATTTTGCTGATCAAATGCAATAACATTGCCTTACACAGTGTAGATATATCTACCTAGGCAGAACATTGTTTTAGTTTGATGGGTTAATTAGGCTTGTTTACTTTGGCACAGTAGATTTTAATTATTTCCTCCTGCACACAACAATGCTTTGAAAACAAATATAGGCTAGATGAATTACCTCCAAATCAGTATTTGACATGCTTTCTTTGGCTGCTTCACTGTTGTAAAGCTTTAGCTACTCCTGACCTGGTGGAGGCAGCAGAGAGTCATGTTTATATTAATGCTCAGGACATAAACCATTTTGGCTGTTGGAAAACACAAAAATTTGTGCAGAATTGCTAAGTGCACCTTGGACAGAGACTTTATCTTTGTTGCAAGTAAAATGCATTAGATGGTGCACCTAAAACTATGCTGGGGAACATCAGTGCATGGCTGTTTGGCCTGAATAATAACTCCATATGAGTAGCCTCACTTACCCCTCTTTTTTGCATCAAAGTTCATTTGTTGTCATGGTCGATAGTTCCAGATTCTTCCACCCAAAATCTGTACCCCCAACAAAGACCTTCATCCTTTTCCCCCAAAATTATTTGGCGAAATGTCTAACATAAGCTATGTTTACATGGACACACATAATCGGAATAAAAGCCCAATCAGATTAAAAAATGCTTCATGTAAACACGTCAATTGGAAGATTCTGATCCGATTCCATTCGGAAAGAAATTTCATTTCGAATAAGAGAGGTGGTTTATGCCGGTCATCATTCCGAACAACGTCCATGTTACACACCCATTCGGATCCCGTCTTCGTGGTTGGGATAAAATTGTCTTCACTGCGCATGTGTGCAACAAAGAGAGTCAGTAAAACAAAAATTTGCCAATGGGGTGAGATAATTTTGATTTATTTCAAGATTTTCCAATGGGATAAGAAAATTTCACTTATTAAGCACATGGTGACTTAAAATATGCTCATATTTTCTTCCTGAGAGAGAAAAACTAGGAAGTTAGGTCATATATTAAGACTAAATGACTTGTTAAGACAGAGAATTTTTGCAGTGGAGCTTACTGATTTTGTCAGTCTAATTTGATCTGTTTAATAATGTTTTCCCTTGAAAGTCCTCACAATATAGAAAATAAGCACAATATGTTCAAGGGTTTTTATTCTTCATGGCACAATGGATATGTCCATAAATACGTGGGTTAAGATGGAAAATAACTGCTCTTAACATGGAATGCAGCTAATTAACTTGGCTCGTTTGGAGCAACTGTTCCGACACAGGAAGTGTTTTCCCCCAGAGATCGGTTCATTTGGGCTGGTGTGAACACAGCAAACGCACTCTGATGCGGAACAAAACAAGCGAGCTGAGATCGCCAAAAAAGGGTGGTCTCGGCTCGCTTCCATTCGAACCCTGAAGCGGTTCGTTTGCAGCAAGAACACAATCGTCTCAGCAACCGGCCCAACTGACTCATAGGTGTAGTTTGGGTTGTTGTTGCTTCCCGGGGAAGGAAGAAGAAATGCCCCTTCCTTTCTGGGTCAGATTTCTGACCAATGAGAGAACCGTTTGTTCGCGCATGGCATTTGTTTACAGCTTTGGACCGGTAGAGACTGTTGCCATGCGAACACAAACGAGCCAAAGGACAAATGGAAGAATTGTATCATTTTTGCCCCTGAGTCGGAACAAAGCAAGCGAGCCACATGTGTGAATACACCCTAAGACAAATAAACAGATCCTACGATTGCGATTGTGGTTGGAACAAAAACCAGCATACACAGTGGGGTGCCAGGACCGAGTTTGAGAACCACTGGCATTGGTCAACATGCTTATTTACCCAAATGAACCACTTAAGTGGTCCTGAAAACCAGATTAAACCTCAGGTTACCTCAAAAATATCAAATCCCGCTTCATAGTGCAGTCCCGGGGGGTATACTACGAAGCAAGTTCAACATAGACAGGTTTTATTTGAATGTGGTGTCTTACAATTGGTCATGGATGGGAAAAGGACATGAAAGTTAGCATTCACTAAGGGAGAAATCCTCCTCTTGCATGATGAAATTGAACATAAGAAAGATTTACTGTTTTCCAAGTCGAAGTAGATGTATTAAGAAATACTAGTGGATACCCGTGCTACGAACGGGCGATATGCGCGGGCATTGTTTTTTGATGCAATGTAGGCAGCTTGGGTTTTTTTTTTAAACACGATAACAGCTGATTGAATTACCCAGTTTTACTTGCAAAAACGGCTTCAAAATGTAGTTTTCACTTTATAACTACGCGAGAAACCTGGCGCTTCGTCTTTGTCACACAGTAAAACCGGTGCATGCGGAAAACAGACTGATTATTCACGGTGGTTTCTGAGGAGATGTGTGAAATTATGCAAATCGCCAACCCAGTAATAATATAGATTTGTATTTTTTTTAAACTCAACTTCCTGTTTTATGGGCAAATTTGCATCAAAAGCGCATGCGTATTGTGTGCTCTGCAAGAAAGGACGGCTGCAATGATGATACCTTGTAGGATGGCTGCTGCGTTAAGAGTGAGAACCAGCCGGCATCTCCAGGACTGTATTCGAATCCCTGTTCTTGACTGTTCCCGAACAGCTCGGGAAAGAGTCAGGATTCGAATATGCCGGAACAGTCGGGAACGGTAACCATGGTTACGCGTCTGCAATCATATGTGTGGACCCACGCTACTGAATGTTTGGCAGAGGTACTGAGGTCGTCAGGGGAAATGCGGTTCTCGCAAATAGTATATTCAAGATCACGAAGCAAAGAATTGTGAGCATTTAAATGATTTTTTCAATCTGGAACTGGGTCAACGTCAAGGCCTAATGGATAGATGAAAATGTTCCGAAATCTGCAAGTTATGTAAAATAGACCATACGAGGAATAAAATCAGCTTACGTTTCATCAGTTTCGCCAGTGGCCGCATGTTTGTTCCCTGTCGTTCTTCACTACACCGGTGTGGTCAAAAACGTCCAGAATGCGTTCGCAAACACATTCTCGGGTATTCAATTTGCGACAAACAGTGTTCTCTGTTTTAGAAAAGGGATTCAACTACAGCCCAGGTGCTCCCTTTAGAACCACACCAAAAAAGTTATGTGCACCCCTGGTTATAACCTTTCTTTGTGAACCTCAGCTTTGCGCTTTCAACGCCATGCGCGCTCCCAGTAACAGGGCGTTCTATGCGTCAATTGACCCCATTTCCGTTCATAAAATGACCGATCGCGTGCTGTATGTTTCTCCGAGGAAGCTATCCCTGATCCAGGATCAGGAACGCTGTGGATATTTCCCCCCGAGGGACCAGTGGGCGCCGCCAGCGGCTTAATGGGCGACACATCTGAAGTTTTACACTGATTGGTTGGACACTTGAAAGACTGCATGATTATGCATGCACATACTCGGGTAGACACTTGGGAAATTTTAATTGAGGTTTATGTTATATGCATTCATGTTGGTTGATGTATGCACTTGTTCGTTGGATGTAATGTAAGTGGTTGCTGGGTGATTAATAAAATCCTAAAAAAAAAAAAATATCCTAGGAGGAGTGGATCGTGATTATGGACAGTTATGAAGAATGTAAAAATATAAAAACAGCAAAAAGCAACACTGTTGCGGCTAATAAGGCCGGAGAGGAATTCTGCCGGAAAATTTCTGACCGTGTAAATGCGTACTAAGTCCTCTGATGAAGGAGTAGTGGAAATCACTTTAGTTTCTTGGCCAAATCTAACAAAATGAAATTAAATTACAGATTGAATATTATCTGACTGAGATAAATACCAACAGTAAACTCTGTTTTCTTTGTTTTTGGTTTAAAGTATTTTTTTGATTACTTTTCTTTTATGCAGCATGATTTAAATAAGATCGTATCCCACCCCTAACCCTAACCGGTTGCACCATTGCAAATTTACAGTAGTCCTGTGGCATATCAAAACAATGGTAAGAACGATAAAATACTATTTAATTTTGTAATTGGTGCTTAAATAGTTGCAGTACCAGCACTGTCAAGAGGACATGGTAGCAAGTTAAAACAAAGCATAGGACATTTTTCAAAGTGGTAGGCCCGATGTTGCTTTGCTTTCATAGTTATTTTAATAATTTTAATGGTATGCTGTGTAAAATGTACAGCGCGGCATACAATATTCTTGCTCAGATTTTCTGCATCACCACCTGAATGTTGTCGGTTCCCGTGGCAAAAAACCGCAACACTATGCATCCCGTCCGTGCAACTGTAAGTGCTTCTCTTTGTTACATTGCTAACATATGGCTCCAGTAGATTGCATAAGTAAAGAATTCCCTCAGCTGAAAATCTGTAGCGTTCATAGAGAATATCGTCAGAAAAAGCTAACAGGTCATGCCAGTCTCCCTCCGAAGAGAACCGCGTACGATTAGTACTGCATTTATGGTCTCAGGTTACATTATATTCGTGGTTGCATCTCTCCTCTTATGGCTTGTTTCTGGATTTCATCAGAATGTATTCAGTATGTGCCATTTGATTCTAGGCTGGCACATTTCATTGGCACTACAGCATCAGTTTGATGCCAACTCCGGCTCATTACTCACATCGCCCATTGGCCTCGGCATGTTGTTTACCAAGAACAGTGCCATTGCTCACATTAATCATTTGAATACACAATTTCTACATTGTGGCGTAAATACTTGTGGTAAATAGCATAACGCTAAAATGATGTTACTCATTGGAAGTAAAATGAAAACAGTGTGCCATTTGAAGTCATGCCAATGCAGCAACTTAATGCTCTGTTCCACCATTTCAACTCTCTGTTCATTCTAATGCTCTTTTTTACCATTCCAATGCTGTTCCACTATTTTAATGCTCTCTTCCACCATTGTGTGCTCTGGCTGGAAAGGGAAGAGCACAGAAACAGGGGTCAGAGAGATGCACACTGGCTGAATAGGTCTTTAAAAAGCCGTTAATTTTCAAAATCTTAGTCTCTAAATGAGCATAATAACGTACCCCGAATTATGGGACTGAGCCATTAAGAGCTGCTTTTCAAACAGCGATTTCCAGCAATAAGTTGACCAAAACAAAAAAATTTCCAATTATGGTTTAATGACAGAATCATACACAACAATATACTGAAGCAGTTTGTCATATAATTTCAGATTGCTGGGTTCTGTATGACAAAAAAAAAAAGGCAACTGCAGTAATGTATTCGAGGGTATGATCTAGGATTATTTGCGAACGATGTGCATTTTTTTCTTTGTAACATGCATACACACACATCATGTGTGAGCACATGCTCGCAATGCATACACACAGACACATATACAGCACACACAATGCAGAATATCTTCTGTGTTCAGCTGTTCTCTTGAGTTATTCAATTCCCTTAAGTATCACAGGAATAGAACAAAAAAATTGAATCAAATTAAACCATCTACACCACACAGGGTTCTCATGAGCTACACATATCTGGATTTAAAGGTCGTCTTGAGAAATATGTTTATTTTACAAGCCTCTGCCTTTTATATCGTGTTTGTTTTCAACTCCGCCTTGTTTTCATGGAATGTCTCTGGATTACCCTTCTCCAGAGATGAAGTAAAACAGACTGGGGTACAACGTTTTTATTCTTTTATCCACCATCCTGACAATATCCTGTGAAAACACTGCAGCTATTTTATATAATATTGTACGCAGATAATGAGACAATAAAAAAATCTAAGCCAGTTAGCCAAGTAGTGATACATTCCCCCAAGAACGAACTGGGAAAACATTTTCTAGTTCAACATTCGGCACAATTAATTATTTAAGGCAGCAATTCTGTTTTAATTCAATCATTTGAGTTTCAAAGTATCAGTGCTTGTGGCAGTATGTAAAAACTTCTCACTCTGTACAAGACAAGGAATTATTACTCTGTCCTTCCCCAAATCTATTATTTTATAGTTATTCACCAAGCTGTATAACAGGGTAAAATTGTGTTTTCTTTTACAGGAGAACACAGCTTATGAAAAATAGCCACCAGTTTTTCAGGGTAACCTACATGGAGACCAGGCAGTAAAACCATGGAGCAACTGCTAAGGGAAACACAGTTCAATAGCAAGGGCAGTGAATAAATGTCACCACAAAGTGATGCAGATCACTTCTTGTCATGTCTGGACTGGGTTTTCCCAGGTTACATGCCCTTCTGGACCCAAAATTCATTTCCACATTTTATATCCATCCTACTTGATCCCTCATATCCGGCACCAGGGGGCTGTTTCAATAAACTTAGCTTGACCAACTGAGTCGGACCATTTGTCGCTGAAAAGTCGGACCTTCGACAGACCATGTCTGTCAGGTGTTTCAATAAAACAAAATGAGAATGTCCAACCATATTCCAATGCGGACAGACCATTTATCACTGTCTGTTCAAAGTTGCATCATAATTTACACCTGAGCGAAGCACAACTTTGTGATTTTGTGTTTTTCAAAATACATTAACGTCTATTGAAAAAAACAACTCAGATTAGGTAGATCTCTAACTAAAAACCCCAATTCCAATGAAGTTGGGATGTTGTGTAAAGCATGAATAAAAACAATACAATGATTTGTGAATCCTTTTTGACCCATTTTCAATTGAGTACACTACAAAGACAAGATATTTAATGTTCAAACTGATAAATTTTATTGTTTTTTCAGAAATATTCACTCATTTGGATTTGATGCTTGCAACATTTTCCAAAAAAGCTGGGACAGGGGCAACAAAAGACTGGGAAAGTTGAGGAATGCTGAAAAAACATCTGTTTGGAACATTCCACCGGTGAACAGGTTAATTGGAAACAGGTGAGTGCCATGATTAGGTACAAAAGGAGCATTACCGAAAGGCTAAGTCATTCACATGCAAGGATGGGGCGAGGTTCACCACTTTGTGAACAACTGTGTGAGCAAATAGTCCAACAGTTTAGGAACAATGTTTCTCAACGTACAATTGCAAAGAATTTAGGGATTTCATCATCTACAGTCCACAATATCATCACAAGATTCAAAGAATCTTGTGGAGAAATCTCTACATGTAAGCGGCAAGGCCGAAAACCAACATTGAATGCCCGCGACTGTCGGTCCCGCAGGCGGCACTGCGTTAAACACTGACATCATTCTGTAAAGGATATTACCATGTGGGCTCAGGAACACTTCGGAAAACCATTGTCAGTTAACACAACTTGTCGCTACATCTACAAGTGCAAGTTAAAACTCTACCATGCAAAGCGAAAGCCATATATCAACAACATCGAGAAACACTGCCGGCTTCTCTGGGCCCAAGCTCATCTGAGATGGACTGACGCAAAGTGGAAAAATGTGCTGTGTTCTGACAAGTCCACAATTTCACATTGTTTTTGGAAATCATGGACGTCATGTCCTCCTGGCTAAAGAAGAAAAGGACCATGCAGATAGTTATCAGAGCAAGTTCAAAAGCCAGCATCTGTGATGGTATGGGGATGTGTTAGTGCCCATGGCATGGGTAACTTGCACATCTGTGAAGGCACCATTACTGCAGAAAGGTACATACAGGTTTTGCAGCAACATATGCTGCCATCCAAGCGATGTCTTTTTCAGGGATGTTCCTGCTTATTTTAGCAAGACAATGCCAAGCAACATTCTGCACTTGTTACAACAGCGTGTCTTCATAGTGGAAGTGTGCAGGTAATAGACTAGCCTGCCTGCAGTCCATACTTGTCTCCTGTTGAAAATGTGTGGTGGATTATGAAGCGCAAAATAAGACAACGAAGACCCCGGACAGTTGAGCAACTGAAGTCGTACATCAAGCAAGAATCAGAAAGAATTCCACCTACAAAGCTTCTACAATCAGTGTCCTCAGTTCCCAAACACTTATTGAGTGTTGTTAAAATGAAAGGTGATGTAATACAGTGGTAAATATGCCCCTGTCCCAGCTTTTTTGGAACATGTTGCAGGCATTGAATTCAAAATGAGTGAATATTTCTAAAAAAAAACAAAGTCTATCTGTTTGAACATTAAATATCTTGTCTTTGTAGTGTACTCAATTGAATATAGGTTGAAAAGGATTTGCAAATCATTGTATTCTGTTTTTATTCACGTTTTACACAACTTCCCAACTTCATTGGAATTGGGGTTTCTATTATGAAAAAGTTAACTGTGCACATAGCTACAGGATGTCTTGTTCAATTTCAGTATTAACTGAATACAAGGTATCTAGCTCATCAAAACCAGCCTTAGCTTATTGTGCATTTGTTTTGGTTCCCCATTCAGATGTTTTTGTATTTTCAAGGTCTCCTTATCTTCCAATAATTGGGGAAAGGCAGAATCTTCAGAAAATTATGAGACTTTATTCAAGCCTGGAGTAGTCCTTGCAAGGAATACAATCCCAATCAATCCAAATAGCCTTTTTTACATAAAATAAACCTCCTTCCAATCACATTACACTGGTTATCACTTATCTCTTTCCCTTCCTGTATTGGTTGGCATACTGAACAGATATTGATCAAAACTTCAGAAATCAACTGGACAATGTCTGTGTATAATAGCCATTGCCATTCAATTTTCAGGACTTATGATTAAGTTTGATCACGGTCTGTAAAGCCAGGCCAGTAGGGTGGTCCATATTGTGCCGACATTTTTTTATATACAGTAGAAGTCAAGGCACCTTTTCAAAATGTTCCAATTATCACTTTAACATGCAAAATTTCAAGTTGATATATGAACATAAAGGCAGTGCACATGATGGGTCAATTTCGCAAGCTATTTGCTATCATTGTGCCGTATTAGAGAACCTGCAAACTTTCGAGTGCATATATTATTCCATCCAACAAATAACACAAAGAGCTGTATCCAACTAAAACTAGATCATTTGCTACTGTTTTAACATATCATAAACAAAAATAGGTCATTCCCTTCTGATTTAAACAACAGAAATTTAAAAAAGACCGCAACAACCACAATGCATGTGTTTCACAATCGTTCAAACTGTTTAAATGAAATAAGACCATTTGAAACGTTTTTATGCAATTCCGTTGCTTTCAACCCCTGAGTAAAAGCGTGAGAAGTCCGGAGTCATAATTGATTTCCATGTCACTAGTGGTGAAATCCACCGTGACGCATGTGAAACTGATAAACCTCTGTGCACATAGATTTCAATTATTACATCACCTACGTGCTGATTAATGAAAACTGGCCACACTTGATGATGCTGAGTTTTGACCCGACGCTGAAGCCCTCCGCCACAGTTTCAAAAAACCCTGGAGGAAACCCTGGATATAGATGACCCCATGAGCACTGCTTTCTATGAACAATATCACTAAGATTTTTGGCATAATTACATAGTTTAGTAAAACAAACAAAATGAGGAGGTGCATTGGTTAATACCATGAAGTTAATTTTTTTAAACCACCCTACAGGCCAAAGAATACATGGGTTTTGATTTGTTTAATCCTCCTCCCAGGCAGTGTCACATTTAACTGGCAGATGAATCTCCAGTAACATATAATAACAGGGATTTTACTCCCAGCAGTAGCAGCAGCTCAAGCGTCTGAGAGTTAGAGGTCATTGTTGAGCCAGATGTCATCCTTCCTCATTCTGCAGAGGTCTGACAGGCTTGCGAGCTGGTCATTTTCCAGGAGTGCAGCCATCAATTACACACCAGCTGAACGTGGCCAAGAGCGTGTAGGGGCCAATGAAATATTAATAAACTGAATACATAAATATTTATTCGCAGGTGAATGTGAAAATTTCCAAGTAAAAAGAGGATTGTTTCCCCCTGACTGAATCGAAGTTTTTTTCAGAGATTCTTATAAATGGATGTATCACTCCCTTTCCCAATTCAGATAACCGATCAATGGCCCATCAGTGTAGTATGGCACTTTAGGTCAATATATGTTTTCAGGGTGTGATGAACCTTTTAGATAATTTAACCAGGGACAGTTGCATTAATTCTCCTACGGCGTACTGTAGCTCAGCCTGAACTCCTTGTGTAAACATAAGACTGTGATAACTGAGCCTCTGACGAGATAGATTAAAGGTCTGGCATCATTCAAAATATTCACTTTTATTCTTGTTTGAAAATGCTATCAAAGAGAAGACTCACTGCTGTCCAGTTAAACGGTGTTGTTTGCAGGATAACAGAGTTGGCTGCATAAATGCAGTAAGGAAAACTCAGAGCTTCATCAAACTGGAACATGGACTGAACTAAAGACAGATTTCCTGGGTTTTAGTCTGTGCAGCTACCCAGCTAATTTGGTAATTATGAGGCCAGTTCCACAAAGCCGGATTGCTGACTTAGCCAGACAACTGCTCAGTGATACACAGCAGCACTCTTTATTTATTTATTTATTTATTTATTTATTTTTTTAACTTAAGTCCATTTTCCTGATATGACAAGTTTCCTGGTTCTACTTGGCGTAATTATTCAGCAGAGTAATCCTGCTTTGTGGAACAGGGCTCCACCTTGTGAAATACCCTACGTGTCCATTTGTGTGGATTGTGAATATGAAATATACACATTGAATTTACTGATGTTCACTGACAGAAATGGACTATTACTTGCAAATACTTAATGAGTGAAAATGGAGAAACTGGCAAGAGTAAAATAAAATATTTTTTGCCAAACTTTGGATCAATTTTATTTGTCACCATTTAAAAGAAAAAGACTGCGTAGCAGGTGCTGAAACTGCTGTCTGACGCCTGATAAATTGTCTCACTTTCCTTTCAAGTAGCATTTTGTCTTGCATGTCTACAGCTCTGATTCATCTGCGGGGGAGTCACTGCCAGATCACTCCTTTTCACATCATGCGCCAGCTTCTGATTCATGAAGACTGAGTTTCATTAAAATACTTGTACATTCTACAGGTCCTATATTCTATTTGTACCTTGTTCAGGTTCCTAATACGTGAAACTGTGGACACATTGTCTCAAAAACTGACAATTTATTAGGCAAGCAAATGACAGTTACAAGTGATCGTAAGAACTCAAAACACCTGTGTTCAGCAGCCTATTTTCAGCTTACTGATTTTCCCAGTTAGTAAAGTAATCTGTTCGAAAAAAATCTTGCCTGAAAGTGTTTGCATTTAGAAAAATAGACATAATATGTCCAGGGGTCTTTTATTCTTCATGGCTCACATATGCTACATATGATATTTCTGTAAAAATGTGGCTCAAGATGGTAAATAACTACTTTAAACTTACTACTTAAACTTTTACTTCGCCTAATTAAGGCAAGTTAACAGCTTTTTACAATCTTACGATTGCTACTGAGGGCAGGATGCCCCAGGTCCAAGTTTGGGGAATCACCGAATTGAGATCAGTTTTATCATGAATCTAAGGTGAGGTCCGCATGTATGACAGTGACACAAATTTATGAGGCTGGTGAAAGTAGGGTTTACTCTATATGGGTCTAAATATCTTCAAATTAAAAGAGATTGAGGGCTTTAATTTCCGTTTGTACATCTACATTGAATGACAGAAATTTCTCAATTCAAATTCTTTGACCTCACTAATTTACAGGAGAAAAATGTAAAGTTAAATTAATGCTGTGTTAAGTGTCTTTCAACCATTTCAATTTGTAATATTTCTCTGGGAATACTCACAAGTGCGAATGGTTTGAGAACAGAAAGGAACCACGTATGCATGAGCGCATAAAGATCAAGTCTGCAGCTTAATTTGCATACTTGCATAACTCACAATCCCCGCCCAATCGTGTTGTGATTTTGCATGATAATATAGTTGCCATTCTCTACCTTAATGGGGTAAGAAGTTACTCACATATGGTTGAACAATTCATTTAGCAGCTCTCAACCCCTTTATGCGATTTCCAAATTGTTGTTTGGGACGGGCTTTTCAGAGGCGGGGATGGAAAGGCCGCCTGCTTGTCATCGTTATGCGCGCTCAGTGGTGCCTGGTGGGAGTTGGCGACTATGTTCTCTGTCATTTTGAGGAGCGGGAATTAAAAGAGCCTGACATTAATGAGTCCTCTGTTTCATTATAAGTGATTTGCGGAGGATGTGGCTGCAGGCGTTCCTACCACAGAAGAACCCTTTCAGTGTGCGGGCTGTGCTAAAACCTCCACTGAGGCCCGAAGTGCGCAGCATTTCTCTGATGGTGAAACCTATCAGGCAAACGAATTCCTCAACATCTGCCAAGCTAATGCAGCTAGTCTGTATGTAGCATTGGAACTAAAAGCAGTGAACAAATTAATATTAGTCCAGTGTTTTCCAATGGCCTCCAGATTCAGCAGATCCCAATCCAGGATTTTTTTGCATGTTGATTGGGAATTTTTCTATATTCATCACTCATTTCTGTCTTTGCCTTTTCAATTCTTATCTGTTCCTTTTATATCGTAATGTCACACGCTGTATTCAATGTGGAGGTAACATATTGAACTATATTTTTGCAAGATAAATTTTGCTGTATTTGCATTTTTATGGTGCTGCGTTACAGCAGTTTTCTCAATGTCAAAAATGGATGACCGGCAAGTGCTGTTATATCTCGCCAACAGCAGACCTTTTAAATAATTTTTTTTTCACCTGTTTACTAGGCCATTCAATAATATAAAATCACAGTCTGGAAGTAACCAGGCTAATATACTGTAAATATGACCTTAAATCATTTCAATTACATTGGATTAAATGTGCTCCGAGTTCAGTGTTTCTGAATGTCAGTTCAGGGGACCTCCTGTGTGTGCGCTTTTTCATTCATGATTTAAACTGCTGTTAATTTTTTCTAAATTGGGTTCTTTTCCTTTTAAAGGGATTATTTACCTGATTTGGCTTGATTGTTCAAAATAGCTATAGCTATATGGCATGTGGGATAAAAACCGTGCTTTATTGAAAACATTTTCGAAAAGGATGCACATTGTTAATTGACTGAATTGAAGACGATGGTGTATCTATAGGGTCCTCATTTGCTGACCTTGACTTTTTGTCTCCCTTTTACACAATGCAGATTTGACTCCTTATTTGCCTCGTCTTTTAATTTGTCATTAACTACCAAATGGCAATTTTTTATTTGTGGGCCCCATCTTATACCTGGGGCTGAGCAGAACGAAGTGTGACAGAAGTGCCTTTGCTATTTTATGACTAGCGCAGTTGTTGTTACCCCACACAGGACCCAGTTTGCATTACTAGCGAATGTACTTGCATTGAACTGAGCGCCCATGGGCGTGCTGGTCTTAAACTGAGGTGTGTTCAGGCGAACTGATGGTGCATTGCTGTCTTGAGACAGTAGCAAGTGATTTGCACAATTGACCAACAAAAACCTGGTCTAAAGTCAATTGTCAGCTTTTTGACTGCATCCAAAGTGCGACACACTGAGGGTCACAGGAAATCAACATTACTAATTTACAGTACAAAGGGTGCAGAACATTATAGTGAAATGTTTAATGCAATGAAAACAAAATTAAGCCCCGCACTTCTCAGAGCTATTGTCCAGATGGGCATTTGTCTTTTTTTTTTTTTGAAGTCAGTGCTTCAGGGAGAAAACATATCCCATAATCTAAAGCTCATTAGCAACCATAACGTATAGGCCTACTAGCACAGTGTGCACCCATAAGTAATAAATGTAAGGAGCAGTTAATAAATCAATGTGGTATACTGAGAAAGGCTCAGTACATTAAAAAATTATATATAGTTAAAACAAAACAGAAAAATATCATTGAAGATTAAAATTGAAACTAGCCAGTATAGAGGAAAGTGGCCTGAATAATATTATCATACTTGTACTGCAGCTATATTTCATAAAGATGTAAATGATGGTGCATTTCAATGAACTCCAAACAAAAAATGAACTGCTGCAAGTACTACACCAGAGAACAAACAGTATTTCCTCCATACACACAAAGAGGCACAGACACATGGACACAGACACAATATAAAATTAGGTCCTCAGGACATTCAGGACAAAGTCACTGCCTATGCCTCACTGTAGACTAAAAATGCATCCATTTCAGCTGCTCCCAGGCCCACTCAATGCTGATAGGTAAAAGCTTTGAATCAGGGAAGGCATTAAAATGGGGGAAAAGGGTTAAAGAGTAGCTACAGCGTTCCTGCTAGCGTTCGTGACTATCGTCATTGACGAATATAATCCATCAGTGACGAAGAGAAAATTACCAGCAGTAGTCACAGTGGCTTATGTAATTGTCACTGAATAATTTGTTATAAAACAATCAGTGGCGTTGACTGGCCATGGCACTCACGGCTATAGCCCCTAAGATATTTTCTCTTGCCCCGAATAATTCTTCATTTTGTGCAGTTTGTCAGTCCATAACTGAACTTGGGTAAAACAAAACAGCACTGTTGTATTTTTTATCTTTAATGAATGGAGGCAAGAAAGACCCATCAGAGAGGGTTTATTACGAGAAAATAGGTCAAAATATTGTGTTGTTAGTTGACAGGTCTCTGTGGGGTGACTATGCCAAATACTTTTCACCTGCAGTCAGTCAGTGGGTGAAAATTAACATGCTCAGATTTTTTTCCCCCCTGTAAAATGGTTGAAGCTGGAGCACAAACATCCTCGCATGTTGAACCAGGAAAACAAGGTAAGTCAATGTCTACGAGGCCCTAGTTATGTGAATGTGATATGAACAGACCATAAGTTATACAGCTAATGTACAGTGTGCCTCCCCTTGGCTAGCAGCACCAAACTAGCCCAGTCTGGCATTAGATATAGAATCTGGTAACAAAACCCGTTTTCTTTTTAGAACTTGTTCCTATACCAAGCGTATTTACCAGACAGAATCACAACACAGGTTTTGGTGCTTAATTTTGGTGCCTCTTAACATTGCTATATATGCAGAGCTGGGAAGTCCGATGACATAAGTTGATGTAAGTTGTTCCCACAATTTAGATAATTTGTGGCCATAAGATATAACTTGTTCCCTCAATTTAATGAACTCCTTCCCACAATTTAAATAACCCATGGCCATGAGATATAACTCATTCCCACGATTAAGTTAACTTGTGGCCACAAGATATAATTCATTCCCTGGTTCTCATGATTTCAGTTATTCAAATTGAGGGAACAAGTTATGTTATGGAAGCCCATAGTGGACAATATTCAAATTAAAATGTAATCCCACTATTGCATTATAATTTTCCACTTATGAATGAGTTATTTGAGACAATATTAAATTGAAAATGCACTAATCCAATTATCACTTTCATTTTCACATACACATCTGGGAAATCTATGACTATATTCAAATGATAATGAAAAGCTGATTGACATTTAATTTTCAAAGTCATGCTCCGCAATACAGTGGACAATATTCAAATGCAATAAGCAAAACAGCACCCCCAGCCTATTGCATTTACATTTACATGATCACGCTCTTTTAGGGTCAACATGATAATGAAAATGCTGTTTTCTAATTACTTGGAAATAATAATGATATAATAATGATGACGACATTTGACATTTCATTTTCAAAGACTTATCCTGCAATACATGTGACAATATTCAAACGCAGTAAAGGAAACAAGCGCCTCCCAGTCCATTGCATTTTTTCAAATACATGTCACCACGCTCTTTTTGGGACACAATGAAAATTAAAATGCAATCTGTCAGCGTCTCATCAAGGCGGGTTTTCCGCTAGGACGTCACTCATTAGGCGCGAACGGAAACCATGTTCCTTATTTGCATACCAACCAATCAGCTTCTGGGTAGCGCTTGTACGCACGGAGGCTTACTGATAATGTCATGATGGCTAGGCTGATACGTATTGTGTGCCATCGCGCATTAGGCTACGTTGCGCTTTGGATGTAGCCATCTCGGCAGCTAGTATGCTAGCTAACGTTAACTAAGGAAAATATTTGTAAATGATCATCACATTAAAGCGATATGATTTGATTTTTGCCCCAACTCTATTAACTGAGCCAGCTGTAATATGCATGAACTTATCCGAGGCTTCGCGGCAGTGTTGTGCAACTGCAACCCAAGTGTGCTTGCAGATTTCAGAGACGTTAGCTAGCTTGCTAGTGAGTCTAAAAGCAATCGCTTAGGAACAGCTAGCTAGCTATGATGCCTACTGGAGAAGCTCTTACAGCCCTGATTTGTCACTTTAAACGCCATCTCGCACACACGACCTCTTTCACCATTGATTAGCAGCTTCTTTTCCCTAAAGAACAAACTGACAGTTCAGCCTGAGACATGTTATTTCATAGCTAGTTAAAGCAGCATTATCCTTCCATGCGTGCCATAGCAGATTACATTACTCCAGATAAAACGCTATCCGTCTTCCGACCCTGCTGACGCTAGTTAGGGGAAATGTTTGTCATCATTTTTATACTTAATCGCTGTGATTCGGTTTTTGCTAGCTGACGATTGCTCTTGTATTTGCCGAGTTGCAAGTTCGCCACTCCTGAAACATGCACAATGTATACATCATGTAGAACGGTCCGATAAACGGCCAGCAGACAGGCTGCCGCTGTTCCTAGTTTAATCGCGATTCCCAAGCCACGTAGCAATGGTAGAAGTTTTGATGACTGGCTGAAAACAATGTTCCTCACTTGCTAACTTAACCTGCTGAAATATGAACTTCTTTGATATGTTTGGCAGCACTTTTGTACGTCCCAAGAGTACTATCAGATTTCTGGGAGATTTAAATGGATAGCTCATTACCTGGCTAGCTCAAGAACGATCTGCAAGCACAAGAGCAATCACTGTCGGCTAGCTAGCTTGTGAAGCTAGGGCAAAAACTGAATCACAGCGATTAAGTATAAAAATGATGACAAACATTTCCCCTAACTAGCATCAGCAGGGTCGGAAGACGGATAGCGTTTTATCTGGAGTAATGTAATACGCTATAGCAAGCATGGAAGGATAATGCTGTTTTAACTAGCTATGAGATAACATGTCTCAGGCTGAACTGTCAGTTCGCTCTTTAGGGAAAAGAAGCTGCTAATCAATGGTGAAAGAGGTTGTGTGTGCGAGATGGCGTTTAAAGTGACAAATCAGGGCTGTAAGAGCTTCTCCAGTAGGCATCATAGCTAGCTAGCTGTACCTAAGCGATTGCTTTTGGACTCACTAGCAAGCTAGCTAACGTCTCTGAAATCTGCAAGCACACTTGGGTTGCAGTTGCACAACACTGCCGCCGCGCCTCGGATAAGTTCATGCATATTACAGCTAGCTCAGTTAATAGAGTTGGGGCAAAAATCAAATCATATCGCTTTAATGTGATGATCATTTACAAATATTTTCCTTAGTTAACGTTAGCTAGCATACTAGCTGCCAAGATGGCTACACCCAAAGCGCAACATAGCCTAATGCGCAATGGCACACAATACATAGCAGCCTAGCCATCATGACATTATCAGTAAGCCTCCGTGCGTACAAGCGCTACCCAGAAGCTGATTGGTTGGTATGCAAATGAGGAACATGGTTTCCTCGCCCCTAATGAGTGGCGTCCTAGCGGAAGACCCGCCTTGATGAGACGCTGACAGATTGCATTTTAATTTTCATTGTGTCCCAAAAAGAGCGTGGTGACATGTATTTGAAAATGCAATGGACTGGGAGGCGCTGTTTCCCTTACTGCGTTTGAATATTGTCCCATGTATTGCAGGATAAGTCTTTGAAAATGAAATGTCAAATGTCGTCATCATTATTATATCATTATTATTTCCAAGTGATTAGAAAACAGCATTTTCATTATCATGTTGACCCAAAAAGAGCATGATCATGTAAATGTAAATGCAATAGGCTGGGGGTGCTGTTTTGCTTATTGCATTTGAATAATGTCCACTGTATTGCGGAGCATGACTTTGAAAATTAAATGTCAATCAGCTTTTCATTATCATTTGAATATAGTCATAGATTTCCCAGATGTGTATGTGAAAATGAAAGTGATAATTGGATTAATGCATTTTCAATTTAATATTGTCTCAAATAACTCATTCATAAGTGGAAAATTATAATGCAATAGTGGGATTACATTTTAATTTGAATATTGTCCACTTTGGGCTTCCATAAAAGAGCGTGATGACATGTAAATGTAAATGCAATAGGCTGGGGGTGCTGTTTTGCTTATTGCATTTGAATATTGTCCACTGTATTGCGGAGCATGACTTTGAAAATTACATGTCAATCAGCTTTTCATTATCATTTGAATATAGTCATAGATTTCCCAGATGTGTATGTGAAAATGAAAGTGATAATTGGATTAGTGCATTTTCAATTTAATATTGTCTCAAATAACTCATTCATAAGTGGAAAATTATAATGCAATAGTGGGATTACATTTTCATTTGAATATTGTCCACTATGGGCTTCCATATTATGTCTTGTGGCCATGAGATAGCTAAAACGTGGAAACGACTTATAAATCATGGCCCCAAGACATATTTTGAATGTCATTGTACTTCCCCAGCTCTGTATAAATACCTAAGATTTCAATTGAAATAGTTGCTCACAGGTGCTCCAAAACGGATATTAGAGGAAAAGGAAACTAGTAAGCAAGCCATATGAATTCAGCACAGTTGTATTATTTCTGTGCTTCATCATCTCAAGAAAAAAATAAGCATGAAGGTAAACTTATGTAAAGTGAATGGAATAAATTACTAGTGAATGTTAATGTTACATCGTCTGTCCTTTCCATCTTTATCAGTGGGTGTGTGACCTAATTTCAATGACTGCAAGTTCACTTCGCAAATGACACAGCAACCGCATCTTTATAAGTCATGTATAAGTCTTAAGACTTATCAATGGCTTGATGCATGCAAACATGTCATTTGCTGCCATGTTATCTACAACAGTATGACTGGCAATTTCAGTGCAATGTGAATGGAGGTACTCCCAAGTTATCTGTAATGGTACGAGATGGCGCTGAGCAATAACAGTCTCATTATCAGGAGTGAACAAATGTACATATTGACAGCCATATTTCCTTTATGGCTGGGTGAGTTGTGTTTGAACTCATCACTGTAAAAATATGTTCAGACTACTTTGATAGCTAGCCTATAGATATTCGGAAGATTCCCTTAATGGGTGTGTCCCATATTAATTTTGGGATGCCCAAAATGGCTATTTTGATAAATCTGTTCTGAAAACATGAAGAAATAAAGGGTTTAAAGGGATTCATAATACCTATTTTGAATAAAGCTCAAAAGAGGTTTAATTTAGGTTTTACGGTGTTCAGGGCGCCCATTATTAGAGGCTGAACTGGAGTGGAGCCTAAATTATATATGGACTCGAATGTATTACGGAGAGGCCTGTTTATGTACAAATATGAGGTTTGACATTTTCCTAGTATATGCTGTAGGCACTTTGTCTGCTTTCAAGACTTTTCAAAGTTGTGTAAAGTTCATGAGAGACTATGAAAAAAAGAAGACTAAGACAACATGAGGAATACTTTTTTGACGTTATTTTTCATGGTAAAAAGTGAATAATATTTGGGGGGGCGCTTGTGAGCAGCGACATGTAAAGACGTGGGTTTACGAGCTCTGCATGGATTAAAATGTAATAATTGTTTTTTTTTCGCTCCCACTCAGTCATAAATTCAAAAAGGGCATACTACAATGTGTTTGTAGTTATATAATTTAAAAAATAGAAGTCTCCTGAACCGTTCGGTGAGTTAAATTGCCTTGAAATGCCAAAATATTCGAAGGCAAAAAAAGGCCCAGAGGCCTTGGATTCTCCCAACCCTGAATCCTTGGAAACCCCCGAGAGCTTGTCGGACGTGGACGCGATAATGATGGCGCTGAAGAGAACGGAACAAAGTGTGGCATCTAAGATCGGTACGTCCATCGCCTCATTATCAGATGAACGTGAAAAGAAAATAAACAATCTCTCGAGAGACATGAGGACGGAAATTGCCGGAGTCCAAAAAGAGATAGGAGCATATGCTACACGGATCGACAGCCTGGAGGAGGGAGCTAACAGCTATGCTAACAGGGTCATGGAGTTGGAAAATAAAGTTACGTCTCTCACATCGGAAGTCACTTGGTTGACGGCTAAAACTGACGACCTTGAATGTTGCCAACGGAGAGACAACTGCAGAATAATTGGCGTGGAGGAAGGTTTTGGAGACATGCGACCTGAGGCAGCGGTGGCTAATCTGCTGAAAGATACCCTGGACCTGACCTACACACCCACGCTGGACAGAGTGCACCGGAGCCTGCAGCCTAGACCAAATGGTGGAAATCCCCCGAGGGCTTTAATCATCATATTTCACTATTTCCAAGAAAAAGCTGATGTTCTTCGCAAGGCTGTGGGCGCAGGGCCCATGCTCCACAACGGGAAGCGCTTCTACATCTACCCCGACTACTCGGCAGCAGTTAGGAAGAAGAGGGTGGCCTTTACGGAGGTCCGGAGAATACTTCGCCAGTGCTCGGGAGTGAAATACGGTGTTCTGTTCCCTGCTACTCTTAAAATTACCACGGCATCAGGTGAGCAGAAAACCTTTGATGACCCGAACAAGGCAAAGCAATACATCGAAGCTAATCTTCGGCTTCGGGAGACAGAGGGTGAGTGAAAATGACTTGTTAATGGGGATACTTGGACAATGCTGCACGTTGATAGGGACTCAGTGAACTGCTTATAAATATACTGAAACACCTCACTCCCGGAGTACCTTCTCCAGGGGGAGGGCAGCAGCAGAGGCTTCTCAGAGGCTCACGCAGCTGAACATGCATTATGTTGTAAAAACCAAAGACTTAATAGCGCCGAATCTTTGTAGGTACGCTGATTTGTCATTTATATGCAAATAGGTGGTTATCTGATTTAAATTATGGTAACGAGGAGGGGGACATATTTTGTGTTTACTTTTTAATGATCGCTGATAATATTAAGGTATATGACAATCCTTGGCGAACCGGTCCTCCTGATATTTTATTTTGAGCTCTTCTGAGCCCACTGGAATTTTTAATTTAGCTTAAAGAGGCGTATGTAAATTTATTTTATCTCAGGGCTTACCCATTTATTTTGTGATGCTGTCTGCAGCTGTGAATTTTGAATGATGGTTAAATTTTGTTTATATTAATGGGTCTCATCAAAGTGTAGCCATTTGAAAAACAATTCAAAATTGCCCCATTTATTGCCAGTTGATCCATGTAGGGCTCTGTTGAGTGTTGAGAATTAAGAATAGATCTTATGTGTTATATGCTAGGAAGTAAGGGGACTATTTGTAGGGCAGTCTCATGTTCAGGGAAGACCAGCCCAGGGATCCAGGATGGCAAGGGGAGGTTTGTATCTTTATCCGGTATGTTTTCTTTTTCTTCTTTGTTTTTTTCTGATGCAGTATTGTAGTTTCATTATGACTCATTCTGATACAGTACACAGCCAGCGGATGTACTTATACAAAGCCTTTTCATTACAACCCCAGTCTATATATGGTTTCTGGAATGGAAAATAATCAAAAACGTGCAATATCCTTTGTTAGCTGGAATGTTAAAGGATTGAATAATCCGGTGAAACGAAGCAAGATGCTGACTCATCTTAAATCACTCCATGCGGACATCATATTCTTACAAGAGACACATTTGAAGATTGCTAGTCAGGGGAGGTTGAGGTGTAGGTGGATTGGACAAATTTTCCATTCAAATTTTGATTATAAGGCCAGGGGGACAGCTATTCTTATCCTGAGAGGGATTCCATTTGAACTTACCAATACTATTTCAGATGTTAATGGACGTTATGTCATAGTTGTGGGTAAATTATTTAATACTCCCCTCATTTTATCTAATGTTTATGGCCCAAACTGGGATAATCCTCAGTTCTTTAAAAATGTCATGTTGCATTTACCTGATTTGAACTCCCATCAGTTAATCTGGGGAGGGGATTTTAAATGTGTCCTTCATACATACCTAGACAGATCGAATCCCAATCCAAATAGCTCCCTGTCAGCTTCAGCAACTGTTGTGAACTCTTTTCTGCATTCCTACGGCCTGTGTGATCCATGGAGGAAAATGAATCCCACCACCAAAAAATTTTCTTTTTTCTCCCCCGTTCACCACAGTTATTCAAGGATTGACTACTTTATTGTAGATAATAAATTACTACGTTTGATTTCCAGCTGTCAGTATCTTAGTATAGTTCTGTCTGATCACTGTCCTGTTCAAATTGATATACAGTTTCCAGATAATATAGCTCCCCAGCGTATCTGGCGTTTGGATCCCCATTGGCTCTCATGTAACCAATTTAAAACATTCCTCAATGAACAAATAGACCTATTCCTTGAAGTTAACAATACTCAAGATGTTTCAAGAGGGATTCTTTGGGAATCATGGAAATGTTACTTAAGGGGACAGATCATTTCTTTCATTACTCACAGAAGCAGGCAACGCAGTAAACGACTTGACAAATTTAAGCCATAATATTGCTGAATTAGACAAAAGATATGCTGTCTCACCTACACCTGATTTATATAAGGAAAAGCTACTGCTTCAGTCTGAATACAACAACCTTTCCACCTGGCAGACAGAAAAAGCTTTACAGAAATCTAAACAAGCTCATTATGAGCACAGTGATAGAGCAGGCAGGTTACTTTCTCTTCAGCTCAAACAACATTCAGAGGAACGCGCCATACCAGAAATTAAGCTAGATCCTAATACAACCTCTCATAATCCCCAGACCATGAACGACCAGTTGAAACATTTCTATTCTAATCTCTACCAATCTGAGACAGAAAATGAGTTGACTGAAATATATGCATTCCTTGATTCATTGGATATCCCAAAAATAAGCCCTGAAGCCCAGGCCTCCCTGGAGACCTCCATAACGGCTGAGGAAATATTGTCTGCTATTAAAGCAACTTAGAGTGGGAAAGCACCGGGACCAGACGGGTTCCCCATTGAATTTTATAAGGAGTTTGCACCAAAACTTGCACCTATTCTTAAGTCTGTATATGAGGAATCTCTTTCGTGCGGGAAATTGCCACGGACCCTATCTCAGGCGATAATATCTGTACTGCTGAAGAAAGGCAAAGATCCCCTAGAATGTAGTTCGTATAGACTAATAAGTTTACTTGGGTGTGACTACAAAATATTAACTAAAGTTCTTGCACGCCGTTTAGAGACGGTAGTGCCCTCAATTATTAATGAGGACCAAACAGGCTTTATCCCTGGACGTCACTCCTTCTTCAATATGTGGTGGTTACTTAATGTGCTATTATCTTCCCACTCAGCCCTACAGCCAGAAGTCATCCTATCTCTAGATGCGGAGAAGGCGTTTGATAGGGTTGAGTGGGATTATCTTTTCGCAGTGTTGGAGAAGTTTGGTATGGGGCCAGTTTTCTGCAAATGGATCAAAATTTTATACTCTGCACCTATGGCAGCAGTCCAGACTAATCGGGTGATATCTGAATATTTTATGCTCCATAGAGGTACCAGACAGGGCTGCGGTTTATCTCCATTTTTATTTGACATTGCAATCGAACCCTTAGTAATCGCCGTAAGGTCAGAAGATAAGATCAGGGGTATAACTAGAGGTACAACCTACCATAAAACATCTTTATATGCAGATGACCTGCTTCTCTATTTGTCAAACCCATCAGAAGGTGTGCCACACCTGTTAGATCTACTAAAGAGATTTGGAAAGATTTCAGGGTATAAGATAAATTTAGCTAAGACTCTTCTCTTTCCGGTAAATGATTTGGCCAGACAGTTGACTTATAACCACTTACCCTTTAAAGTAGAAAATAATACCTTCAGTTACTTAGGAATCTCAGTGGCAAACACAATAAAGGCCCTTTTTAAACACAATCATAAAATCTTATTAGAACGTACTAAAATCGACTTGGATAGGTGGTCAAAGCTCCCTATTTCATTGGCTGGCCGGATTAATTCAGTGAAGATGACAATAATGCCTAAGTTTCTTTATTTATTTCAGATGATACCCATTTTCCTCCTTAAGTCCTTTTTCGCTCAACTAGATCGTCTTGTTTCTTCATTTATATGGAATAAATCCACAGCAAGAGTGAAAAAATCTAATTTAGAGAGGGCTAAATCAGAGGGAGGTCTGGGCTTACCTAATTTTTTACACTATTATTGGGCTGCTAACATTGCCAAACTCAATTATTGGACCACGGGGTTCGCTGGCAAAGAAGGACCCGTTTGGGTGGACATGGAGTTAAAATCAACTTTACCAGTCTCTCCAGTTTCATTTCTGACAGCACCACTGAGTGCTAAAATCAGTAACCAAAATTTGAATGTTAATTTGGTTGTCAAAAACTCAGTTAAAATATGGGACCAGTTCAGGAGACATCTTGGCCTTAAAGGTATAAATAGACTTTTCCCTATTATGTTTAATCACCTCTTTAGGCCATCTCTACTAGACTCAGGATTTTCATTGTGGCATACAAACGGTCTTGTTTTCTTTAATAATTTGTTTAATGAAGAAGGCTTCCTATCATTTATTTCACCTCGCCAGGTTTACAATCTGCCAAACTCACACTACTTTAGATATCTTCAGGTGTGCAGTTTTGCCTCCAAGTATTTTTTAGGTTATCCTAACTACCCCCCAGAAGATATATCATATTTAGTGCTCAACATTGACCAATCCAAGAGAGGTTTAATCTCTAAACTATACAACTTGATCCAAAAAGAGCTTTTTCATAAATGGGAAAAATCTGAAATTGCTTGGGAGGCTGATATTGGGGAACCCATTCTGGATGAAACTTGGGAAAACAGTATTTCTAAAATACACACTTCATCCTTCTGTGTTCGTCATGGAGTCATCCAATTCAAAGTGGTGCACCGTCTTCACTACTCCAATGATAAATTGGCAAAGATATATCCCAGTGTCGACCCAGCGTGCCCCCGGTGTCAGTACTCCCCAGTTTCCCTTTGTCACATGTTTTGGTCTTGTCAATGTCTATCCAATTTCTGGATCCTGGTTTTTCATTCTCTTTCAGCAATAGGGAATGAGACTATTAATCCTAACCCTCTGATGGCGATTTTTGGAATAATAGAAGGTATAAAGCTCCCCACTTCCTATAAAAATGCTACAGCTTTTGCGTCTATGATTGCCCGTCGTCTCATTTTGCGTAATTGGAAGAGTAAAACCCCTCCTACTTTTACTCAATGGATTCGTGAGGTCATGATGTTCTTGAACTTGGAGAAAATCAGGTATTCTGTACGTGGATCTTCAGAGAAATACAACAAGTCTTGGTCCCTATTTGTAACACATGTCAAAACTTTAACACTGCTTTGAGATGCTACTCTCCTATTACTTAGTCACTGTGTGTATGAGATTCCAGCTGTGGGAAACTGTGAGACATGCTGTATCATTCATTATCTGGTAACACTGAATAGATAGTACAATTCTGAGCATCAGTTTATTTTTATTTTTATTCTATTTCATTTTTCTCCTATTTAAATTTATCATTTTTGTATTCTGTTTTTCTTTTTACTTGTTGTATTAATTATTATTTGTAATATATTATTATTTTCTTTCTTTTATTTGTCTGTTTAATTTTGGTTCTCCAATTTACATACTCCAGTTATTTGCCTCCTGAAGGGTGAGGGTGGGGGGTGGGGGTAGGGAACATATGTCATGATCCTCATTTTTTCACCTGTTTTGTATATGCTAAAACAACAATAAATAAAGTTTAAAAAAAAAGTGAATAATATTTTTCAAAACTCAGGAGGAACCGTGAGCTAGTGCAGCAGGGAGAGGAAGAAGATTGGAGAGTCCAGTCTCATCCTGACTCATCATATAGTGAGGCTACCTGACCAAGCATCAATATACAATAATAAAGGAGGCTTGTGGTGTCTGTATTTAATGCCAGTTTAAAAAGAACCCCACCCCCTAACTCCTAATGCTTAACCCTCAACGTCAAATAAATGATGAGTCACTATAGCGTCACTATATCATGAGTCAGGATGAGAATGTGTTGGATTGCACAAGGGGCTGAGTAAGGGCACAGTATTTTCAGAAACCCAAATAATTTCAATTTCAGTTTTTTTTTTTTTTACCATAGGGTTCACTTTCTCGAGGATAAAGCTCTTCAGAACCTTAACCTTCATGCTGATCTGATGAAAGGAACATGCATTATGCCCAAGACAAGATTTATGATTGCGTATTTAATCCATTTGGCCACTTTGTTGAAAGCCTGATCCTCTATGCAGCCAAATGCATAAAAGATGCACAATCTTTTAAAAGGCAAAGACTGGGCTCTTAGCAGAGCCGAGCGTTCAGTCAGGAGCAATAAGAATCTACATGCCCTTAAAATACATATTATATTTTAAATGAACGCAAAGCGCACACAAAATTCAATGTAGAGCACTGAAACACTGAAGCACACAAGGTCACGTAAAATCGAATCAGAGCCAGAAATTCATTATTAATTAGTTATAGCACATCAAGCTTGTGTCCAAATCAAGCTGTGCGCAGATTTCAAGCGACATGTTCCTCTTCAAAAAATTTAAAAAAATAAAATAGGAAGAGGAAAGGGTGGTGGAGAGGGGTATTCCAAGGGCACAAGATTCTCAGCAAAGCTGATAAGCATCTTAAAGCATTATTGGAAAAAAAGAGATACCAAGATATGAAGAGAATACACAGATGTCTAAATGAAAAGGTCTCCAGGGCGGTGGAGATCACAGAAAGTTGGGGTTCTAGCCACCCAGCAACCTACTGTAGCTGCAGCTCAACCAACTGTTGGACAAATTGTCACACTGCGTACGCAGCTCATCTCAAATTAGTAGAAAAGGGTCAGTTATCACCACCTAGCCACAGATGGCTCAGGCCCATCAGTAGCCTTTCCGCTAAGAGAATGCACCGTGGCTGCAACCATACCTGTAGTTTTGTCTCTCTCCCTTTGTCTTAAAGATGCAAGTTTTGGGAGGAATTCTCGCTGTGTGTTTGCATTGATGGGACACTCAATGCTACCTGCTAACTTTGCGATGACAATGAATGAAAGTTAAGGGACCAAGGCAAAAAATGCTCATTAGCTCTTTATCCATTGACTTCTATTCATAGCCATCACAGGTCTCACATGTAACATGACATGTTCTATTAATTAATTGTGTGGCTCAGAGCAATAACGGCTTATGCCACTGTAGGAACTTTTCAAGACATTTGACTTTTTTAAATTTTGTGAACAATTAATATAATGTGCAAACTATCAGTTTTTATGCGTATGCATTTTAATGATATTACATTCAGCCATATTTCTGCAAATACTAGACTCTATCTTTTTTTAGAGGTAGTAATCAATGATCAGAATGGCGAAAAAGTACTAAGCTCTAAGAATGATGTTACAGCAACGAAAAAATCACATTCTTAAATAACTTTATTGAATTATTATTGAATACTTGCACTATTTCACTTTGCAACACTGCTTTTCTTTAAGCGGGCATTCCCGTTTATCAGGTATAACTTTACCACTAGTACTCACATACTCTTTTCCTGTATTTCTCAACTTTTTTCTTACATTTCTCTTGTGAGTTTCTTCAAATCTTAGAAGTTTTCTTGCCTTAGATTTCTCCATTTCAGTCGTGGGTTCCATTTTGTTTACTATCTTGCACTGTGAACTAAGGAGTGATCTGATTGGTCGAAAAGTTTAAATGCCAACCGTGGCTTGTGGCATAAGCCATTAGTGCCCGGAGTCAGTAACAAAGACTCATTGACAGTCTTTACAACATACAATATAGAGGCTTTGGCGTAAGCCACATAGCTTAGGTTTTTCATGGGCATGTAGCTAGAGGGAGTAAGAGTATGATTCCCTCAAAAAACAATGTTTTCTAAAATTGTGGCATGCGCCATTATTGCTCTGAGCCACACAATTATTCCCCACTCCACCTTGTGCACTTTTATAACAGTAACACAATTTGGTATTTTTATGCCATACAGCATTCAAGTCCTTGAAATGAAGTAGGCCTACTTAATACCGAGCAGTCACTCAGAAATCAGCTTAAATCCCCCGCCGTAAAGTGGGATCGGGGGATATTGGATTGGGGTCTGTCCGTCCGTGTGTGTGTTCGTCCATCCGGGCCACAATGGGGACAAGAATTCTCGGAAACTACAATACCTAGATGCGTGAAATTTTGTATGCTTAATAAGCTACTCATGATCTATGATGAGTTTGAAAGTGGATGTCGAAGCATTTTTTTTTTTTTACAGAGTTATGGCCCTTGCTCATGGCGGGGGATAGTAATGACACTGTCGTCTTGTTGAACTTGTTTCTGCATTTCTGAAAATCATTTCTGATTACAATATCAGAAAATCCTATGACAAGAGAGGGCAGTGTAGCACAAGCAGCAGCCTTGCTATTTCACTTATTGTTACCACATACCTGGACACCTTGTAATGCAGCTCTCAGATCAGGTTATGAGGCACGTGACCATGTACAGCTCCAGCCCCCAAAGACAAATGGGCTGTTTTGTGCCCAATGATTGTTTTACATGCGTTCTACTCAATGCCAGTGCTCTGACGAGAAAAACAACAGAACAAGAAAGAGCATCTCGGTTTCTCTCTTTCTCCCTCTCTAGCCCCAATCAGACTGCACAAAACTATGCGTAGTTTCAGTTTGCCGTATTTTACTTCTCGTAGTTTGGACAGTCTGACTGCAAACTTCTCGAAAACTTACCAGCAAAACTTCCTGTGAAATTTCCACTCCAACTTGAGAAGTTTTTCGCTTCCCAGAAAACTTATTGAAGTTTTCAGCGGTCTGGCCAGGCCCTCTTGAAACTGTGCGTCGTTTGTCACATGAGCTGACATATTTGAAGGAAGAAAACAACAACTAAAAAATATAGGGCACTGGCGGCCCCAGAAGCTCCTGCCGTTAAGATAAACAAAATGTTGAAGTTTTTTTTTTTTTTTTGACGGACACACGGATGGATGGACGCACGCACGGATGGATACCATAGCTCTCGTGCCACTCGGGAGGCGGGAGCTAATTAGGAGCCTGTAACTGAAAATGTTGATAAGATAAAGCAAATTGTCGAAGTTTTTGGTGATATTTTTAGGCCAGTGACCTTGAATAAAAAAAGGCCAAGGTCACCTTTAGGCACGGCATTTGTAGGCCTTTATGAGATGCATGTCCAGTAAAAATTAGAAGCCTGTAACTGAAATAGTTGATGAGATAAAGCAAAATGTCAAAGTTTTTGGTGATATCTTGCGGCCAGTGATCTTGAAAAAAATAGGCCAAGGTCACCTTTAGGCACGAAATTTGTAGGCCCTTATGAGATGCATGTCCAGTAAAAATTAGGAGCCTGTTACTGAAATAGTTGATGAGATAAAGCAATATGTCAAAGTTTTTGGTGATACTTTGAGGCCAGTGACCTTGAAAAAATAGGCCAAGGTCACCTTTAGGCATGTCATTTGTAGGCCTTTATGAGATGCATGTCCAGTAAAAATTAGGAGCCTGTAACTGAAATTGTTGATGAGATACAGCAAAATGTCAAAGTTTTTGGTGATATTTTTAGGCCAGTGACCTTGAAAAAATAGGCCAAGGTCACCTTTAGGCATGTCATTTGTAGGGCTTTATGAGATGCATGTCCAGTAAAAATTAGGAGCCTGTAACTGAAATCGTTGATGAGATAAAGCAAAACGTGTTGACGGACACACGCACGCACACATGCACGAACGCATGGACAGAGCCCGATACCATAGCTCCCGCACCGCGAGCGGTGGGCGCTAAAAAAAAGAATTTTACACAATGAAACGGGAATGTCAATTCAAATAAGATTTTCTGTGCCAGCAGTATTTACACTTTATAGGAAACATCAAGGATGGTTTTTATATGACAAATAGCAAGCGAGAATGCCTTCCTCCAGTTCAGTGCATTTCATATCAATGACCAGATTAATTTTTTCATTAAAGTACAAATTCAAAGTTGATTATTATTAAATTATTTAAGTTTGCAGCCATTATTAGCTCATTTTACAAATTTATTGCAGCTTTAATTGATCCAAGGCTGTGGTCAAATTGTCAAAAAGTTAAGGCACTCTTTCCCAATGGCACTGGCAAATCCTGGTCAGATATGACAACCTAGAAAGGTTATCAGGTTTTACTTGGGCCGGTAAGCCACGAGTCTAAGTTTCGGCTCCAGATCTTCTTTTTTTTCTTTCGCGGTCGTGATTGTCCTACTCATGCGCGCGTGCGGTTTCGCGATTGGCCCAGGCCCAGACCCGCCCCGAGTACAGGGGGGTATACTACGAAGCAAGTTCAACATAGACAGTCTTTATTTCGGTAAGCCGGTTCAACAAACCCTGACCTCGCAATCACAGATAATTGGTATCACAACGGTGGTTATAATCTTTCTTTGTTAACCTCGGCTTTGTGCTTTTAACGCCGTGAGCGCCCTCAATTAAAGGGCGTTCCGTGCGTCAATTGTCCATATTTCCCTTCATAAAATGACCGCTCGCGTGCTGAATGTTCCTCCGAGGAAGCTATGCCTGATCCAGGATCAGGAAGACTGCGGGATGTCTCCCCCCGTGGCACCAGGGGACGCCCCAGCGGCTTAATGGGAGACATATGAAGTTTTACACTGATTGGTTGGACACTTTGAAAGACTGCACGATTATGCAAGCGCTTACTTGGATGGACACTTGGGAAATTGTAATTGAGGTTTATGTTAGTAGCCTATATGTATTCTTGTTGGTTGTAATAAGGCCAGGGAGGAATTCTGCCGGAAAATTGCTGACCGTGTAAATGCATAAGTCCTCTGATGAAGGATTAGTGCAAATCACTTTCGTTTCTCGGCCAAATGAAACAAAGTGAAATGACATTATAGATTGAATATTATCTAACTGATAAATAACAATAATAAACTCCGTTTTACTCATTTCTTTGTTTTTGGTTTAAAGTATTTTTTCCATTGCTTTTCTTTTATACAGCATGATTTTAATAAAATCGTATTCCACCATTAACCCTAAACAGTTGCACCATTGCAAATTTACAGTAGTCCTGTGGCATAAAATACTATTTCATAGTTGAATGCACTTTAATACTTGCAGTACCAGCACTTTCAAGATGACATGGCAGCAAGTTAAAACAAAGCATGAGAACATTTTTCAAAGTAGCACGCCCTATGCTGCTTTGCTTTCATAATTATTTTAATTATTTTAATGGTATGCTGTGTAAAATGTAAAGCGCGGCATACAATATTCTTTCTCATATTTTCTGCATCACCACCTGAATGTTGTCGGTTATGCATACTGTTCGTGCAACTTAACTGCCTCTCTTTGCTACATTGCCAATATATGGCTCCAGTAGATCGCATAAGTAACAAATTCCCTCAGCTGACATTCTGTAGCGTTCATCGAGAATATTGTCAGAAAAAGCGAACAGGTTATGCCAGTCTCCCTTCGAAGAGAACCGCCTACGTTTCGGGCACCAAAATCTACAGGATTATTCAAGAAAGGTGATTCCAACTTCGAAGGAGGTGTTTATTGATAAGGCAGCACATGTATAGCCGATTACAGCCGAAACTCGGCACATAACCTGCTCCCGACCAGGTTAAGTTTGCAGCGTAAGTTACCATGCTAATCTAGCCACATTAAAAGAGAGGCACCTTCGTGACATTGAAAAGCCTAGGTTTAGGCTTGACATACCTTGCTAACCCACTTATCTTGCTTCGTAGTATACCCCCTGGCTCTGAGGAGCCTCTTGTTTTTTTTCGGGGTAGCGATTGTCCTGCTCATGCCCGCGCGCGGTTTCACGATTGGCCCAGGCCTAGACCCGGCCCGAATACAGGCTCTGAGAAGCCTCTTGTTGTATTTTGTATTTCCTTCATTGTAATCACTTTGGATTACTTTGTGTTATACATTAAAAGAAAGCTGAGAAGCTTCTTTTTCCGATAATACCTAAATATTGAAAGGTTTAGCTATTGTTGGATAAGTTCAGCTTCTCAAAGCACAAGATGCTTTGTGTTCTTTGTGTTCCACACATATCAAAGTACATTTTATCCAATTTTTATGGATTTTAGTGTAATATTTCTACTGGATATCCATCAAGAAAATGAATATTTGCTTGTTTTCACTCATTTTCTCATCGATATTCATGAAAGCTATTTTGCATGACGTGCTCTATCATGGCTAATTTTCTCCCTAATTATACTCAAAAAATAAAACTTAAGAAAGGACATAAATAAATAATTTTAATGATTTTTTTTGTGTGGCAGTGTTTTTCCACAGCTGTTCTGTCCTCATGAGGGCCAGCTGGGAATGAGTTAACCTTGATGGAAAATGTCATGAGGTTAAGGAGTAAAGGAGAAAATTCATCATGACTGAGGAAGAAAGAATTCGACTGCGCTTACACAACGCAATGTCATGATGCGTCCCTTGCCCGTCATGTTTGTTTGTTTTCATGGATGGCTCGATGGATGGTGTGTTGCTTAAATATTGCTGCCACTAGGAATTTTGGGATGACGTTATCTGCTTTCTTTTCATATGGATGATCCAATTTACCTTATGCTAAAGGAGATAAGTAAGGAAACACAGAAGCACCTATGTTTTACAATTCAAACAGCACTTATAAGGGCTCCCATGCAAATACTTTAGGTCATTTCCAAAGAGTTAGAAAATTTCCTTTACAGAAAGACTATATTAACGCAGCCCAAGTTCTATTGGCCACTTCTGGCACTTGAACTGGGGTTTGCAGCACTTTTGGTTCTGCTAAATGCACTTTGTGTAGTAAGTGGCCCTAGACAAAAGCATTGCTACATGCCTGTAATTTACAGTAAATTAACTATCCACCTTTGACAAGTTTGCAGAGTGATTATCGAATTCATCAACCATGTTTTTGAAGATACAGATTTATTTGCAAGTCTTTGCATGACTTCCCCATACAAGACCAATAGCAGGACGTTTGGTTCATTTGATAAAGCAAAGTTCAAATGTCTAAAGATGATTCAAGGTGAGGAATCTGCACTTGAAGGCCACCCTCTCTACAAGAGGACTAAATAAGCTTTAATTCAGGCATGTGATCATGAGGCCAAAATAGGGATAAATAGATCAGTGACAAAGCACTGGATATTGGATGAGTCAAAGTCAATATTGACAAGCAAGACTGCACTGCTCAGCAATAGCAAATGACCATCTGGTAGACCAAGGAAAAGCCCTGAGGTGGATGACAAATATGTCATGGTGATGAAAAACCCACTTTTAATTGCAAAACAAATCAAGCACACTCTAAGATGTATTCATATGAAAATTGTCAAAAAACTATATATACACAAGTTGCAAATACCACTGTACTTAATACTTTCTGCAATGAACACTTAGTATTCTGACTATTATATAAAATATGGTTGAAAATTTGGGGACGCACTCAAATTTAATAACTAAAAAATGGAATTAAAACATGTAGTACTATAATTTAAATGTCACATGTGATGATCACACTGCTTTTCTGTTCACAGAGAGGGTCCGAGGACGAAGACATCATCAAAGGCATCATCTTAACGTGCGCTGATAGAGGATTCTAATGAGAGGCAATGTTTGCAATGCCTTTTTCACAGGCCACCTCATTAAATCTACGTTTGCTCATCTGCACGCTGCAGCAGAAGTTAATTCAGTCTTCCTCTCTGAAGATTGGCAGCTATGTTCTTGAACCCACCTGCATGAGGTTTGTAATTCCAAAGAGTACATTCAGCATGGTAACAGAGGGCATAGATTCAATCAAAACATGTGCTTGGGGCTGCAATTAAAATCCCAATAATCCTCATTCACACCCACACCCACAAATATAAACAAATATTCTCGATGAGAACAATCATTGTACCGGGGGAAATAGGTAAAAAACTAAGGTATTTATTACACCTAAGCAAAGTCATTTCACACTCTAACTGGCTTGGCAGCAACATTAAAGAAATGAAAATAACACAAATATTGTCATATCTATTCAACAGTAATGACCACAAACTCTTACCAATAACACATGCCAGATTTTCTGCCAGCCTGCCCTGGCCATAAGTATTATATGTACTGTACACCAAAAAAGAAGCTGGCATTGATTTTTCAGCCTCCATCTCATCTTTTGACTATAAAAATATAACAATGCTAAACACGGAAGAGATTTGCGAACCAGTATTACACTATGCTGCAGTACATCTCAGCACTGCATCACCAGGGATTGGAACATACAACTTCCTGTACCTAGCAATTTTACCATCACTGATCCACCTCGGAGGCAGTAGCTGTGTAAAGGTAATGAGCATGATGATTTGTATGCTAATGGATGCACCGGAGGCACAAGCTTATTATCGGCGTTTGCTCAACACAGACACTATTAGAGAAACAGAGCCATCAGAGTGCAAGGCAAGTATTTCTCTGGAGATGCTTTGAATGACGTGCACTCAAAATGAACATTGAAAAGGATTTAATAAAATATGATACCCATGTGAGGAATAGGGAGCATAATTACCAACGGATCTCAAGCATTCTTAACTTTTTTAAACAAAGTGGTTGTCATTGACGTGGCATCGGAGGTATGAGCCCTTCCTAAGTAACCACACCCCTGAAAGCACGATTGCTCTTTTCCATTTTACTTTTCCTGATAAAGCACTCAAACATTGGTTCGCTTAGGTACTAGGACTCATCAGTAGAATAACTGACTAGTACATTTTTGGGGAGCATTGGTTCTTTATTGTAATATTGAGGCATTTCCTTTTTACATTTTCACGTTTTCACGTTAAGGGGTCAAATCGCCAAAATGACAGGTTGTCAGTTTTCTTGAAAAAAAAAAATTATGCACTATCTGAAGTTCTGTGGTTTCTTTTTGATGCAGTTTTCATGAACAAAGCAATTGTACCCTTCTAAAATTATACAAGATGTGCTGAGTTGAGGTTTTTAACATTTTGGATAAACTGCAGTTCCATTTTTACATATGTGGCACTGCGTTGGTAATTCAATGCAAAGCAAACATTAAGTTTAAATCCATTATCAGCATGGTAAAAATTTTCCGCAATATACAAATTTTGTTTGGCTCAAATCAGGGAATGATTACATGTGTTGTTACAGATTTATTTAGGAGTATCAATTTGCGTCTAACAAAAAAATGTATGTCTTCTCCAGAACCTGCCTTCAATAAAAATATTCTGAGTTGTTATAATATGCAGTTTGAAGGTTTTCTTTCTTCTCAAGGGCATACCCATTTATTGTAAATTATGTACTATTTCATTTATTCATTTCATTTTTCATTTACATTTACATTTATTGTACAAAAAATGAATGCACTGGTAATTTTCCATTAAAATTGTGTCCTCCCCAGAACGTAGATAATGAGTGTGTCGCAGAAGACATCTCAATTCAGTTTGATTGTTACTGAGTTGACAGGTTATTTGTCATCAGTGTGATCCAAAAATTTTGATCAATATTCATAAATTCTTCAGTCAACCTATCAAGTTAACTGAAATGTCCTCTCCAGAACTTTTTTGAAATGCGTGTCTTGGTAACAATATTAGTTCACACAAATGACATGGCTATATAACTTCCAGGAACTGAGGTTTTGGTGGCTAAGAACTATTGATAATGTACAGTTGTCTTCAGCAGTTAAATAAATGTTCAATCCTTAGTAGGGTCCAGAACAGGGACTTCGTTCTTGTTAAGCCTTCCAAGTCCAGTCTGTTTATCAAATTTTTCAGGAACAAGCTTCCAACCCTTATCCGGGTCCAGGACTGGGACCGAGTCCTCTTAAGCAGCAGCCCTCCTCATGGTCAGTCCAGTGCTGGCAAGCGCTAGGACATCTGTCAGCGCACTGGAAGCCACTGGCCGACGACAGCAGCCCCAGCATTGCCTATTACACCTCTGCTCAGCTGTCTCTCATTTTTTCTGGGGTTCCATCCCCGCTTATTCTTTCTGGGGTTCCGTCCCTGTCATTACCGTGTTGCTGCTAATACATTACCAGTTGTTTTGGAAGTCTGGCTGTGCACTTGATTCCTGGACTGGACAATAATAATAATAATAATAATAATAAAATAATGAATACAATAGTTGCCAGACCCTAATTACAACAAAGTTTATATAAAATTGATATAGGGCCTATATATTTTTAATAAGTAAAAATAACAAGGCTGGTTAATTTAGCAGACAAGTCTCATTCAAAGCATCCATTTGAAGTTAAGCACTCTTCAGCTCTCTTGCTCATTGAAGTTTTAGGAAATGGGGCCCAAATCTACTGTTGGGACACTGAGGAAAAGGCCCATCGGCTGTTGCATGTACATCAGTATCATTCTAATTGATCAGAATGAGACTAACTTAACATGAGACATAGTTCCACGGGAAACCCCGCTGTTGCTTTTTAATTTGACGCTGTTTACTCATTAAGTCTTCTCTAATGTTTTGTTTTAATTAAATATTCAAGGCAAACAAAGCAATCCCAAGGAAATTGCTAGAGTGTGCTTTCACCTCAAAGATCAGGAAAGAACAGGGACCGTTTCCTCATCTGAATAAAAGTCTAGAAACCGGAGGCGCTGCAACCTTGGTTGTTCAGAGCACATTCACTGAGAAACATGCTCATCAAGCCTCTTTGAGTTTTGCTGAATAAAGGGTGTGAGCATTGGGTCTGGGGATTCAGGGGAGACATCCTGTGACAAACAGCTTCGTCTGAACTTTGTCTTGTTGATAACAAGCTAAGAAAAGAAAACACAAAGTTAGAATTCAGGACAGGCAGCAGCTTTTTAAAACCTGCCCCATTTGAAACCATAGCCATGGTTTAGTATATTTCTGTGTACTGTTTTCAGAAATTCATCCACAATCAACAGTAAGAGACAAGGGTGCGGGAAGGGGAGGGGGGTGCTGATAGGACTGCAGCCCCTCCCCCCCGCATCTCCTCCTGGTGGCAGCTGCAAGCTATAGCATCTTGGATGCTGCAGTACCTTTAAACAGTAATAAAAATTAAAACGGTAAAAAAAAAAATGTATAAATTGGGTTAAAACCTGCATCAAAAATCTCAAACTGTTTTTGAGTTATTCTAGAAAATAAGCATATTTAAGCAATGACCTTGACCCCCACATTTAACCCCCAACCGCAAAGTAAACTATGAGGAATACGCATCATGTAGCTCATGAGTGGAGGCAGAATTGAAAGATGCACATGCTGGATTTAGTTGGAAGTTGAAATGATCAATTTTATCAAAGTTATTGCAGAAAAATTATTGAGACTTTTCCGGTGACTGTGACCTTGACCTTGACCCAATGAAGTCCAAATTTATAGCGGTCTTTTGTGGATGATGCCCGCCTATCTTAAAAGCTTCATGAAGATTGGTCGAGCCGTTTTGCCGTAATGTTGCTAACAAAGAAGCAAAGAAAGAAACAAACAAACCCCACGAAAAACGAGACCTCTCCCTCCGGACTCCGTCCTGAGCGGGGTAATAGCTAGGTGACGCCGTTCTGGGCCAATGTTATTTCGGAATTGACACAAATATTTATCCAGTTTAAATGCTGACTTGGGCGTTGGAATTCAGAGAAAGTTTTGGATTCATGAATTACATGCATAATTGTCTTCCCTGGAATATTACAGGTATTAAACACAGGCTGTGTTTTCATCGGTGGCGGCTCCTGACTAATAATATTCCAACAGGCCCAGTATGTTGGAGCACCGCCCAGTGCGCCCCCCCAGGTCGAGTGTGTTGAAGTAGTCCCAACACCCCCCACCCACCCCCAGGCCCAGTGTGTTGAAGTAGTCCCAATACCCCCCATAGAACCAGTGCGTTGAAGTTGGCCCAATGCCCCCTCCCCCAGGCCCAGTATGTTGAAGTCAGCCGAATACCCCTCCCTAGGCCCAGTGTGTTGAAGTTGGACCAATACATCCCCCCAGGCCCAGCGTGTTGTAGCGTACCCAATACAACCCCTCCCCCTTGGTCAGGGGTCATCAACTACATTTGTCCAAGGGCCAAATTTTTTCCACGCAGACACTGTGGGGGCCGGATGTTCATTCATACACACATTAAATACAGTACCAGTCGAAAGTTTGGACACACTTCGCTAATTTCATGGCACTCTATTTTTAGAGAAATTTAAATGGCTTAACTTCTACATATAATCTCAAATTGAATCTGGTAAGAGCTAAACAGTCAGAAGTTAAAAGAGAACAATATTCTTGTTTGAATAGTGTCCAAAATTTTAGAATTCTCAAAGAAGCCATATGTTGCAAAGTAAGCAGACAAACAAGCTCCTTACATTTTCCAACAGTCAAATTAAATCAAAGACAAGCTGTTTTGGAACTTATTGGGCAAAAAAAGGTCGATGAAGAGCAAACTACAGGTGTAGTACATCTTTGGCAGCTTAAATGGCCGCTCAGTAGCAAACTCATTATAGCCATACAACTGCTCTAATAAAAAAAAAAAAAAAAAGTATGCTCTGCAAATATGACTAATGCTGGTTAGTTGGATGGATTTAAGAATTAGATCTTTTTTTTTGCCAAACAAAGAGTGCCTATTTCTTAATTTAACATGTATTGTTAGCAAAATTGTGGGTATGTCCAAACGTTTGACTGGTACTATATATATCCCAATTTTGATCTCAATCTCTCATTTTAGCATTTTCTACAGCGTAATTAATTGTTAGATGGCTCTTGATTTAATTATAGGCTGTTGTTCTTCATATTGAAACAAATACATCCTATGAGGAAGAAATCTTAGGTTTATCAAACCATACTGACATGTAAAATGCTTTTAGGGCAATAAGCCGCAAAGAAATTAGCATCAGTGCCATTTTATGAGCTACATGCGTTCGGAATCTTCGAAAGGACAAGCTGTCATTTCTGCGCATAGGAAAACGCCTAATAACTTTGTGATGCAATTTGCAATAATGCAATAAAAAATGAATTAGTTATTCATTCGATCGATTAGTCTCAACAACTGAGCAAACTGATGGTGGCTGTGCGAAGTTTTTCCTCTGTTATGCTCTAATGTTTAACTTTGTACCGGCATTCGTTTTCCACGTCAAAGAATGGCTGCGCCAACAGTTTTATGAGTTGGATTCATTGTAAACTGACTGGTCTAGTTTTATTTTTAATAGCGCTTTATTTGATAAAGCCACAAATGCTGTGAATGGCTCCACTTGGATCCATCTATTTTTTACCATTCATATCTGTTGTCGCACAAAGATGGTATTTGTCATTGTTGCTTAAATAAGCCGATTTTATATTTTTTTTCTGTTTTTGGCTGTGATAGGCTATTTTGCTTCTGCTGAGCATCATCTGTACATGTGAAAAAAAGTAAAACTGAAATATTGGGCAGGGTTTTATTCGTGGGATTCATTGTAAACTGACATTGTCTAGTTTTTTTTTTTTTTATACGTTTTATTTATATAGGCTAGCCACAGATGCTCTGACTGGGTTTGGACCTGTCGGTTTTATTTTTCATATCTATCGTCACACAATGCCGGCATTTGTTACTGCAGAAAATAAGACGATGCATTTCATCAGACCAGGCTGTGAGCACCGTTATTGTGCATGTGAAAAGTAAAAACGAAATGTTAAATGGGATCGTACAAAATTCTTTTATGTTAAATAAGAGCGTGAAAATATATAAATAGTACAAATTGTTTGAAGCAGAGATTTGAGTTTGTCCCCTTCTTGCATTGAGAGACAGCGTAGCTGACTCGCAGTGCCAGCTGACTTTCTGTCCCATAAGAGGAACGCGCACGCGACACACACGTCAGTAAATTTTTCCAAACAAAATTATTTTAATCTGCCGTTGCTTTCGGGGTTGTTTCAATCTATATCAGAGGGAGAAATGCTACTCTAAATATCTAAAATTATCGAGAACCAATTCTATGTTCACATTTTCTGAATTAATTAAATGTTCCGCAGGCCAGATGGAAGGCCTTGGCAGACCGGATGTGGCCCGCGGGCCGCCAGTTGATGATCCAGGCCCTAGGCCCAGTGTGTTGAAGTTGGCCCAATACCCCCCCCGGCCCAGTTTGTTGAAGTAGGTCCAATTTTCCGCCCAGGCCCAGTGTGTTGAAGCCTGTTCAATACCCCCCTAGGCGCAGTGAGTTTAAATAGGCCCAATACCCCCACCTAGGCCTGGTGTGTTGAAGTATACCCAATAGCCAGCCCCCCCAGGCGCAGTGTGCTGATGTCAGAATACCGAATATATAATGAATACCGCTCAGAGGGCACAGTCATCGCGACAAATCACTACTGAATATCGATTGTGGAGAGTGACGACCTGACAGTTCCCCAAATATTAGGGAGCAAACACTGAACCTAAAATTACACTCTCATAACTATCTAATCTGTTAGCTAAGTTAGGCAGCTAGAAAACATAAGTAATGTTACAGCCGTCCCACTAGCTAACGTCAGCTGATATATTATAGTTAATGCCGTGGTATAAACATAGACTGTATAAATCAGTCTATGGGTCCAAGTCCAGATTTCCTACATTATGCATGAACATACTGTAACCCTTTCTGTCTACTCCTGTCTGAAACCGCATTTGCTGCTTTGTAAAAGCCCGACAGCAGTTCAGCTGGAAGAGCTGTCAAAAACGCCATGTTGAAACTGAAGTTTTGTCAGACTTAGCAACAATAACTAAGTGGGGCGGGGCTTAGCGAAAGGTGAATTCAATAAATTGTTTGATTGTTAATCAGGCGATCTCGAATGAGGACAATTTTTGATCTATCACCCATTGAAAGGAGATACACTCAGCTGCGAATCTCATAATGCCAGCATAACCTGGAGTCGAAGAGGTTGAAACAAAGGAACAAAAATGTTAGCTTTTTAAATTACACATGTAGACTAACATTTCAAAGAAACTTAATGGGATAAAATGAAAATGAAAAAATATAAGACTACTGCAGAAATATTATCAATGATCAGTTTTTGTGTCCACTTATGATTCATATGGCGATTGCTGGTTTGCACCCCTAGTTGCTATGACACTGTTGCAAAGACCAACATGACCATAGCGCCCCTATGCCGTGATGAAAGAAATGATATTGACATCATACTTTTACAGTTGTTTGGCAGCCCCCCCTGCTGAAAACATCTTCCGGCGCGCATGGAAAGAGATGGTAGAAGGTGAGAGAAACAAAAAAGAGAGGCAAACTTGAGAGCAGTGACTGACCATTGATGGAACCAGAATGATGATGAGTAAATTTACAATAAACCCCTTGAACTCTATAGACTTGTTTAGCAGCCACATAGAGAACATCCAATAACCCAAAATGCCAGAAAACCGGCCTCCAAACATGTGACTTTGATCACATGACTTTTGATTGTCATGTGACCTTGTTTAGAATCAGGTGGTTTCTCCATCACAGTAAGCTGTGTTTCAGCATAGTCGGAAGTCGCGACCCCTTTATATAATAAAGGGTTCGAGGGTTAAGAACTTGCCGGAACATTGGCCTTCAAATCATATGACAGATATAGCCTCGTGAACCGCACGGCGCTTATTTTCATGGCACAAGCCATGCAGAAACAAGCACCGAGAAGGGTCGGAAAGGTCATTTTTAAACATTCGTTTAATACGTTTATCAAAAGCTAATGGCTAACAGATGAAGTGATGGTGAAAATAATTCCTCTTTCCAAGGGCAAAGAGCTGAAATTAACTTCTCAGAATTCATTCAAAACACACTTTGCTATGTTTTGAGGGCGCAAATGTGGTTAAATTTCAGGGGTACGGTGGACTGAGCTCAAAGTTTGTTTTTTTTTTTTTTTTTTTTTTTTACTGACATGATTGCTCCTGATGCAAATGGGCATGTAACATCTCAATGCAGCCTTTCTGTATCTAATGGTCCGAACAAGTGGCAAAGGTTTGCCTGTGCAGTAGCCAATCACGTTGCTAGCCCATCCCTCTTGAATAAATGCCTTTCATGAGGGATTTACGCGCTTATTTCAAATATTTAGTCATATTATTTTACAAATGAATATACAATATCTTTTAATTTCATTGTATTTATACTTACTGTTTTCAATTTCCCCAAGTCTCCTATTTACATTACAAGCACCCTGCTCTAGTCAGTGGAAAGCAAATTGTTCATCATCATCATCATCATCATTATTCACCTCCACCAAGGAGGTGTATGTTTTTGCCGGCGTTTATCTGTTTGTCTTAGTGTTTGTCTGTTAGCAGGATATCTCTAAAATGGCCGCATAGATTTTAACCAAACTTTGCAGGATCTTAGAGCAGCACAAGAGGAACCAGTGACTAAATTTTGGCATATCTAGGCCAAAGTACAGCTGAGATATAGGCCAAAGTTCAAATCCAGCTATGCTGGCAGAGATTTGATGTCTTTCCAATGGGCCGGATTTTCAATTGGCGTGCTTTTGGGTTTTGCTGCTACCTGGCGTTAGAATGCAACGACACCCTTGTTATGGCCCCAATTTGTTATGGCGTCAATTTGTTATGACATCACGGACAGCAAGGGATGACAGACAAAATTCTTAAACTTCAACAGATTTAATTAAACAAACACTTAGAACTAATCTACAATCTACCCTACTGACCAAGATTGAAATAAAAAAAAAGAGATATTTGCAGTCCCCTGGTAATTGAGATGGGCTGCTGTGTTGCAATGTCCTGGGACAGGAAAAATGCTCAAACACAGGAAAAAATCCACAAAAAGCTTCACAGGTCTTGAAAAGAGTGACAGGTCTGGTCAAATGTATCCTTCCACAATTTCTCCTTGCAATTTCTCCTACTCCCTTTCACTCTCTCAATTTTTCTCCTTATATACTCTTTTCCAGCCCCCTCTGAGGCATGCCCAGGACATGCCCCAAACCTAGCTCCAGACTGGGCTTAACAAAAAAAAAATGTCAATACTGCCATCTAGTGGCTTTTTTTTTCTTCTTCACATTACACCTCCATTCCAAAAGGGAAAAATTTTGACTCATAAAGGCAAAATTTTTCTTTTCAATACAAAAATGGTTAAGTAGACACTTGTGTATATATACATATAATACAATATGCTAATAAACACATGTGATATATATACACATACTCAAACACGGGATAAGCAATCAACAATTATATTGTCAGTACCCTTTACATGCTAAATTTCCAAGTCAAACTCCTGTAAAATCAAACTCCAATTCAACAATCTCCGATTCTTGTTTTTCATCTTACTCAAAAACATTAACGGATTGTGGTCAGTATATAAATCATTGGCTTTTGACCTGTACAAACATAAACCTCAAAGTGTTGTAAGGATAGAACCAGAGCCAACAGCTCCTTCTCAATTGTGGAATAGTTCTTTTGGTGGCGATTGAACTTCCTGGAGAAGTATGCCACGGGATGCTCAATGTCATCAGAGTCACTTCTCTTTAGGAGCACAGATCCACAAGCTTGGTCGCTAGCATCAACCGCCATGGAGAACGGTTTGTTGAAGTCAGGAGATTTGAGCACGGGGAAGTGACACAGCAGAGACTTCAGGCGATCAAAGGCTCTTTGGCATGCTTCATCCCAAGTGAACTTTACGCCTTTCTTCAGTTGGTTGGTGAGACTGAGAGCAATCTCAGCAAAGTTCTTGCAGAACTTGCGGTAGTACCTGATCATTCCAAGGAAGCGGCGCAAAGCTTTTTTGTTGTCAGGAACTGGAAAATCCATGATGGCTTGGACTTTAGCATTTATGGGTGCCACCTTACCCTGGCTTATGACGTAGCCAAGATACGTGACAGTAGCACAACCAAAGTCACTCTTGTTCAGGTTAACAGTCAGGTTAGCCTGGGTCAAGCGCTGGAACAACGTCTCTACATCTTTCAGATGTTCTTCCCAGGAGTCACTCCATGTGATCAGGTCGTCGATGTACGCACCCGTGTGTGGCAATCCGGCGATTGTAGACTGTATCATCCTTTGGAACATGGCTGGGGCATTTTTCATGCCAAAGGGTAGGACTTCACACTGGTATAACCCAGATGGTGTGGCAAAAGCAGAGATGCTCTTGGCCCTCTCAGTTAAAGGCACACACCAATAACCCTTCAATAAATCAATCTTGGTCAGAAACTTTGCTTGCCCTACTCTATCGATACAATCATCAATCCTAGGTATTGGAAACACATCAGTTCTAGTTACAGCATTGACTTCGCAATAATCTGTACAGAATCTAGTACTTCCATCAGGTTTTGGAACTAGAACACAGGGTGAACTCCAATCTGAGTTAGAGGGTCTGATAATATCATGTTCTAACATGTACTCAACCTCTTTCTCAGCAATCTTTCTCTTTTCAGGATTCATCTGGTACGGATGCTGTTTTATTGGTTCGGCATCACCAACATCTACATCATGAGAGGCTATAGAAACTCTCTTTGGAACATCAGGAAATAAATCTTTATATTTCTTGATCAACCTCTCAAACTGATCTTTCTGTGAGGGTTCTAAGTGCTGGAGTTTTACATCAAGATTTTGCAACACTTCAGAATTTGACAATTTACATGAAAGAACTTCAGCTTAATTCTAGGTTCATCATCTTGAAACTCCCCCTCATCTTCACAAGTCTTGGCCATAGGAGGATCTGAAGTGACAGCTGCAACCCTAGCATTCCTATCATGATAAGGCTTCAGCATGTTAATGTGACACAACTGTTTTGGCTTTCTCCTATCTGGAGTCTTCACAATGTAATTGAGATCATTGAGTTTTGTCAGAATTTCATAAGGACCATGAAATCTAGCCTGCAATGGATTGGACTGCAAGGGAAACAACACAAGGACCTTGTCTCCTGGTTTAAACTCACGGCTTCTAGCCTTATGATCATACCAAGTTTTCATTTTCCCCTGACTTGATTTCAAGTTCTCTTTGGCTAGGTCTCAAGCTGCATGCAGTCTTTCCTTGAACTTGCTAACATAGTCTAACAGACTGATATGTGGCTCTTTCTCTTGCCATTGTTCACTCAACAATAGCAAAGGTCCTCTCACTTCATGGCCAAACACTAGCTCAAACGGACTGAATCCAGTAGACTCCTGCACTGCTTCTCTAGCTGCAAACAACAGCAAATGAACACCTTCATCCCAGTCTTTCTCATGGTCATAACAATAAGTCCTCATCATTGTCTTGAGAGTGGAATGAAACCGCTCTAAGGCACCCTGACTCTCTGGATGATAGGCACTGGAAAGAATCTGCTTCGCACCTAGTTCATAGACAACCTGCTGAAACAATCCGGAAGTGAAATTGCTACCTTGATCTGACTGAATTTCCCTGGGAAGGCCAAACAACGTGAAGAACTTTATCAAAGCCTTCGAGATTGCAGTTGCCTTGATGTTGCATAGAGGTATGGCTTCAGGGAATCTGGTAGATGCACACATGATTGTCAACAAGTACTGATTTCCAGATCTAGTCTTGGGTAATGGACCAACACAATCAACGATGACCTTGGAGAAGGGCTCCCCAAATGCTGGGATAGGCTGCAATGGAGCTACAGGTGGGTCTAACTGGTGTTTTCCAACTACCTGACAAGTGTGACAGGTTTTGCAAAAGTTGGAAACATCTTTCCGAAGTCCAGGCCAGAAGAAGTGTTTCGTGATCTTGTCAACAGTCTTGTTAACACCAAGATGACCTCCTAAAGGCAAACTATGAGCCATTGTTAAAATCTCATTCCTGTAGACCTTCGGAACAACAATTTGCTTGACCACTGCCCAATCTGCATTGGTAGGGATATCAGGAGGGCGCTACTTCTGCATCAACACTCCATCCTTGAGATAATACCTAACTGGAACTGCGTCTATTTCTTCATCAGGAAGGGCTCTCTTCTTTAGTACACAAATTTCAGGATCGTTGGTTTGCTCCTGAATCAACCGTTTTCTGGACAGAGACAAGTCTCCAGACACATCAGTATCACCAGACCCATCTGGCTGGCTGAACAGAGAACTGATAAAAGTGTCTGATAAGTCCTCAAACGGAGAAACCATAGTAGGATGAACAGAGTCATGAGGCGAACCACCTGAGTCATGACTATTCAATGTGCTGGACGGCACCACATCATCTTCTTCTTGAGCCTTCTTGGCCATAGCACGGGTCACTGCACAGGAAGGATACAGAGATAGGTCTTCATCCCCATCTTCAGTGCTCGGCTGTGAAGTAAGATGAACAGGGGGAACTACATTGCCCCCAGCCAGGTCATTGCCTAGCAACAGAGAAACACCTTTGATAGGTAGACTTGACATAAGTCCCACCTTTACCTGTCCTGTAACTAAATCTGACTTCAAGAATACAGAGCGCAGGGGTACAGATACAGTCCTCCCTTCAATACCTTGTACGAGTATGAAATCCCCAGAAGCGGTCTCATCACGTAACTCCAAGGAATCCATCAACAAAAGTGACTGAGAAGCTCCGGTATCCCTTAGGATATATATGGGTACTGGAGGAGAATGCTCATTCAGAGCCACAAATCCCTCTGACACAAATGGAAGAAATTCCTCCCTCACAAAGTCAGCAGTATCAGGCTTCTTAGCCTCACAAGGAGCAGGCAATTTAGCAGATCGGTCATCTACTACAGGGGTTTCTAACCTTGTCTTCACAAAGGCATTGGGTTTGGTATCCTTTTTTTTTTTTCTTAGCTTTTAAGGAACCAACAGTTAGTTGTAACATGACCAGATTTCTTGCAATAATTGCAAACTAGACCACTTTTGTCACTGTCAGCTTTCACACTTTGATCAGACCTTTGACTGGATTTCTGAGCACTATCACCAGATTTGTCTTTGTCTTTGGGTAAGGAGTCTTGGGTATCACCGTTACCTTTCTTCTGAAATTGGGACCATCTATTGTTACTGCTGGACTGAAATTTGGACTTATGTGTGAGAACATATTCGTCTGCAAACTTAGCAGCTGATTGCAAATTCAGTGCTTGCTTCTCATTAAGGTAGGTCTTAATATCATCCTTGACACAGTTCTTGAATTCTTCAACTAACACCATCTCTTTTAGTGAGTTGAAATCATCCTTGACCTCCATAGAAGTACACCAGCGCTCAAAGCAAACCTTCTTTTCATTAGCAAATTCCACATAAGTCTGATTGTCAGATTTCTTCAGACCTCTGAATTTCTGTCGGTAAGCCTCTGGAACCAACTCATAAGCTGTCAAAATAACCTTTTTGACAACCTCATAATCAGAGGAATCATCTGCAGACAAAGCCGAATAGGCTTGTTGAGCTTTACCCTTGAGGACAGTTTGCAACATCAGAGGCCAGTGTTCCGTTGGCCACTGACAACTCTTAGCTACCTTCTCAAAGCACTGGAAATACTTATCAAACTCCTTTTCCGAGAATGGAGGCACCAGCTTTACCTCCTGGCTAGCATGAAATTTGTTTTCAGCTTCCATTTTGATTTTTAGTTGCTCCATTTGGAGCCTTTCTTCTCTGTCTACTCTCTTAAACTCTTGTTGTTTTTCTTTTTCCTCCCTTTCTTTTCTCTCTTTCTCTCTCTCAAACTCTCGTTGTTTTTCTTTTTCCTCCCTTTCAATCTCCAGCATTTTTTATTTAAGTTCCATTTCTACATTTGGATTTTCCACTGGAAACTGTTCCAGATCTCCTGGTGCAAACACATTTTCATCAATGTAATATTCAACAATCTCTCTAGCCAGTCTTGCTTTTCGCATGGCTGGTTTTACATCTGTCAGCCGTAACTGTCTGCATATTTCTAGCAGTTCTGTCTTTTTAAAAGACTTCAAAACCTCTACGGTTGGTGATGCCAAGAAATCATCCATTGCTGTTGATCTGTCAATATATATCTAGGAAAATTCAAAAAACAATTTCACAATTTGAAATTTTAGATTTTCAATAAATGACTCACACAATGGTCTATCCCGGACGAGCCCCCAATTTGTTATGGCCCCAATTTGTTATGGCGTCAATTTGTTATGACGTCACAGACAGCAAGGGATGACAGACAAAATTCTTAAACTTCTACAGATTTAATTAAACAAACACTTAGAACTAATCTACAATCTACCCTACTGACCAAGATTGAAATTTAAAAAAAAAATGAGATATTTACAGTCCCCTGGTAATTGAGATGGGCTGCTGTGTTGCGATGTCCTGGGACAGGAAAAATGCTCCAACACAGGCAAAAATCCACAAAAAGCTTCACAGGTCTTGAAAAGAGTGACAGGTCTGGTCAAATGTATCCTTCCACAATTTCTCCTTGCAATTTCTCCTACTCCCTTTCACTCTCTCAATTTTTCTCCTTATATACTCTTTTCCAGCCCCCTCTGAGGCATGCCCAGGACATGCCCCAAACCTAGCTCCAGACTGGGCTTGACAAAAAAAAATGTCAATACTGCCATCTAGTGGCTTTTTTTTTTTTTTCCCCCCCTACAGTACACCCTACATCAGCCAAGGAAAATAATTAATGATAGAGTTTTCTTGGCGTGGCGGAGGTGCTGCGCTTTCTGAGTGCTCTTGTTATTATTGTTATTATTATTATTATTATTATTATTTCACTCATTGGAAAAGCAGTTCTGATTTATTTAAAACCTTGTTGCATTGATCTGGTTTGATTGATTGAAGTGAGGGAATTGTTGGTGGCCAGCAGGGACCCCTGACATGTTGTCTTTGGAGGGTTCAGTTGGAAAGGAGCCTCTTTGACCGTGAGGGCGGAAGCTATCACACTAAACTACCCCCAAACCACCCCTACTGCCTCCACCAACAGGGCAATGTTGCAGGAAGAGTCTCTTAACTGCGCATTCTCTCCAAGGCTGACCAATAGTGAGGTGTGGTGACCTTATTTCATAGAACCTGGGTTATATCTACATAACCCCTCCTTTTTAGAATGTAAAAACAAAATATTTGTAGAGATATTATAATTGTGTGTCATATGAGGAAAGACATCTCTCAGCAATTAACAACACTCATTTGAATTCAGGTGTTAAAAACAGCTTTGTGATGATAAAAAACAATCATAAAATATGCTTCACGCAGATGAGATACTCTGTTCCTTGCTTTCACTGCTAGCTGCTGCAGGACAGCTGCCTTCAAGGAGCAGAGGAAAGTTTATGTGGTTTCTTTTTACAGCTCTTTTTTTCCAGAATAATGGGATGCTTTGTCCCGGACTGATGAGCACTAATGCATTTACACTGTTAGCAGAATGTGCTTAGCTGTGCACAATAAATAAGGTGCAATAACAACAGAATGTAGCTTTGAGGTTCTAAGGCAATAGCAGGCTGTATGCAACACTATGTGCTATCGCTCCCAGGGCTGCAAATAGCATGTTTGCATGCGACCATGTGAAGAAATATATTGTAATTATGCCGGATAATTAGTTTGTAATGCCTTTTTATATTGCTTGGATTACACAAAAGTTTCTAGATGCTCTGTACAGTCGAGCTTGCCAGGTATGAAGCGCCAGAGTAAACAACAGAGCCAGGAATTATTGATTATTGATGGAGTGGAAGAGCTCCATAGTAGCACTGTGCATTGAAAACCTTACCCTATTCTGCTAGAATGAAAATAAATATATTCTAAGATAATACTGGATGGTCAGATATTATTGTTTAAAATAATTTGGCAATAAGGGAGGCTCAATTTATTGATATTATGAACAGCTATGTACTGTACTGGTGTGCATGTGTATTTGCCTGTGAGCATGCATGTGTGCGCGTGTGTGTGTGTACAGTATATTTGTTGCTGAGAATCTGTTGTGTTGACAAGGTGAATTTCCAATTCATAAGAGGTTGTCATTCATAATCATTATTGGTCATTTTCCTGATAAAAATACTGTACCGTCAGCCTTTTACAGTCCTACATTGGAGATAGAGGCAGGGAGAGAGATCAGATTTAATTAAAACTGCTCAGTGGCAATATGTAGGAAGGGGACGCACCCAGGCTGACCTCTTGGCTGTGCTGTAGCGCTGTTCGTTGGTGTTCATTCTGCTTGAGTTGAGACAGAGGAAGACGTGTGGGAGCGAATCTGAAGTTTTACTCTTGTTTAAACGGAGTTATCTGAAAATAATTTGTGTGTTAAGGCTCAAACAGTATTAGAGATTAGACAATTTGTTCCCGAGGTATAACCTTTGTCGCATTAGGGGCAGGGAGAATCTTCCTCCATCTTTTTTTTTCCCCCTTTTCCCCCTTTAACAACTCGGTGAGCAAACAGCCAAATTAAGTCGCTAATCTGGTCAAACAAAGGCGACAGGGGTTTTTTGGGGTTTTTTTTGAGGGGGTTTCAGTCTCCCGGGAGCAAAGTAAGGTAAAGTAAAATAAATTTAAACGCTAAATTTAAAGAATAAACTAAACGCGAAGTAATTGTCTAACTTAGTGAATTGTGTGATATACAAAGTAAATCAGAGTTGTTTTCAAGGACTGAGGTACACTGTCGCCTGCTTTTTCTGTAGCTGATTTAGCTAACGTACTATTGTAAGCTCTCAACGCCAGGAATATATCAAATTACCGGGATATCTAACTATAACCTGGCTTGGTTTCATACTTGGTCGCTTGCCTTTCATACAGTCTTCTAGCCAATAAATATTGACGTTCACGGGGTTTTTAGTCCCCTTCGTTCTCTATCCTGACCGCATTACGCGATAAACGCATTGCCAAGCTTGAACATTAACGCGAACTGAGGTTTTTGTCTTTTTCGCATTTTATTTTCATCAAAGGGCTCGTCTGATTAAACACATTGCAAATTACGTGATCTTTGTATTTTCCTTCGGTTGCGGTGCCTCGATCAGCTGATTAAAGTTTAACTGCTTGTTTGAGTGCTCAGCGACAGCTTGTTGGGGGAGATACGTGTATAGTTAAGCTCACAAAGTAAACGACTTGTTTATTCGGTCCATTTTAATTAAAGGAACCGAGGCTTAACTCTTATTTCGGTTACCCTTGGTTGTATTTGTGGCTAGCTAGCTAGATAGTTACTGTTTGCTTTTTGGCTGGGGATCTGAGATTTAGTATTTAGTCAATAGGGCAGCAGTCACTTTAGTCGTCCATTCGGTCTCCTTGGAATTTAAACGTAAAGCTTTACCGGAGTGCTCCACCTCCTCCAGTTTCTCCTGGGCGTAGTAACTTAGCCAGTCTTTTTTTTATCTGGGTTCTCAGCTAAGCCCTGTGATACTTTTAGGTTAGTATATTAATAGTACCGGGTCTAGATAAATTCAAGTTGGCTTATTAGGAGTGCTTATTATCGACAGAGTTTTTCAATTTGGTATTTCATTTCTGTTCACTAAAACTAAGCCCCTGTTAAAAGCGGCTTATTATCCATTCACATAGTTTCCCCACGGTTTCTATTGTGACTGCTGCTTAGGGCTTCTCAGGTTAATAAATTAATAAATTGTGGTTCCTGAGCTTCTGTCTCGGCATTAGTAATTTTCTTTGTTATCTAGGGTGAGCGAGGTCATTAGGTAGGGGGTTCAAAATGTGGCCAAAACTATGTGACGGTTGCAGGATGATCGCACTTTTGGAAAGAGATTTCCAGGGTGGGTTTGTCTGTCACCGGTGCCAGCTAATTGAGCATCTGGAGAGCAAGATCCTTGTTCTTCAGGGCCAGTTAATGACACGACATAGTTCGGGTAATCAGTAGAGTTCCTAGAGGAACTAAGTAGTATGTCGTTTAGAGAAATGGTCTGTACGCCAAAGCAGGGCGGTGTGGGGACCCCAGAGCAGGCAGGGAGAGAAAGTTGGGTGACGGTAGGACGTCAGCGCAGGAAAGGGCGTGCACACCGTGACAGCGACAGCTCCTCCAGTGGTTGAGGTGTCCAACCGATTCCGGCCCTTGCAGGAACTCCTAATTGGCCCCTGACCCTGAGAGTGAGGGGACTGATGAGCAGCAGGGCACCCTGTTGGCCTCTACCCCTCAGAAAAGAGAGTTATTGATAGTGGGGGACTCAATACTTAGAGGAATAGACAGTTTAGTCTGTTCAAGACAAGGAGTCTCAGACGGTGTGTTGCCTGCCTGGTGCCCAGGTAGGAGACCTCCTGAGGCGTCTGGACAAGCTCCTGGCCAGAGCGGGGAGGATCCAGTTGTCATGGTCCATGTTGGGACTAATGACATAGGTAAGGGTAGGTTTGAGGTTCTGCAAAGCAAATTTGTTGAATTAGCTGAAAAGCTTAGGAGCAGATCCTCCACGGTAGTGTTCTCCGGGATTCTACCGTACCACGTGCAAGCAGAGGGAAGCAGAATTTTATCTGGAGGTTTAACACGTGGCTACGAACCTGGTGTAGGAAAGAGGGGTATAGGTTTATGGGGCACTGGAACTACTTCTGGGACAGGGGTGACCTGTTCAAGCCGGATGGGCTACACCTGAACCGGAGGGGTACCTTTGCACTGGGTCAGCGTATGTTGAGGGTAGCAGAGAGTTATTCAAACTAGGGACTTGGGGGGCAGGGAGGTTAGAGAGTGTTACACAGAGGGAAATGCAGACTGCCCTGATGGAAGCTGACAGCGTTGCATGCACTATTGATGATATATTTTTACAGCAAAAAAGTGTGGTGAGGGGCTTTGAGCAGCAGGCACATGGGAAATCGAAGGGGAAGAGCGTTCGTGATAACCTGAAATGTTTTTATCTAAATGCAAGAAGCATTAAAAATACATTTTGAGAACTTGAGGCCGTTATGATTAGTGAAGGCTATGACATAGTTGGGATTACAGAGACATGGCTTAGTGAAGAGGATGGAGATGAATATAATATAGAAGGTTATAAGCTCTTTAGGAAGGATAGATGCAATAGGCGAGTAGGGGGTGTAGCACTCTATGTGAACGAAAACATAAATGTGCAGGAAATTCCTGAACTTGAACATTCCTTGCCCTGTGAAGATATCTGGGTCAGGCTCACTGGCAAACACGAGACTGGTTTAAACATAGGTGTATGCTATCGACCACCAGCTTTGGACAGTACAGTCAATGAAATGCTTTTTAAGAGGATTATGCAAGCTTGTAGAGGAGGAGGGACTATTATTATGGGAGACTTAAATTATCCTGGTATTGATTGGGAAATGGTGAAAGGACAGGGTAGGGGGGAGGAAGAATTTCTAGATGTCATAAATGATAATTTTTTGGTGCAGTATGTTAATAAACCAAAAAGAGAGAAGGCAATTTTAGATTTGGTGCTCTGTAATGACCCAGATAGAATTAGCAATGTTGAGGTACTGGAGCCACTTGGGACAAGTGATCACTCTACTATTAATTTTGAGGTTTCATGGGAAGTTAAAAAGGTGTCTCCAAAAACAAAAATTTTCAATTTTAGGCGAGAAAACTTTGACAGGATGCGCTCATATCTTAGTGGAATAAAATGGGAGACACTCCTGGACTGTGAGTCTGTAAATAAGATGTGGGAAAGATTTAAGGGGGTTTTACTTGATTCACAATGCAAATTCATTCCAAAGGTGTCCAAAAGTAAGCTGAAAAAGCAGAATCCTCAGTGGATGACAGCAGCTATTCGTAGGAGTTTGAGGGAAAAGAGGAATCTTTATAAGATGTACATAGAGGATAACAATGAGATTACTAAGGCCGAATTCTGTAAAATGTGGGCTGTGGTCAAAAAAGAGCTGAGGAACGCTAGAAGACTGTATGAAAGACAAATTGCAGAGGGGGCAAAAAATAACCCTAAGCGCTTCTTTCAGTACTGTAGCAGAAAAAGGAAAGTCAAAGAGCAGGTTAAGTGCATAAAGAATAAAAATGGATCGCTGCTATATGATAACAAGGATATTGCGGACACCTTAAACGGTTACTTTGTTGAGAATTTTACCTTAGAGCGAGTCTTTGCTCGGCCAGAGGGCTTGTCCAATGCTCAAGATTATTTAGCGGAAATTGAGGTTCGGGATAACATAGTATTAGACAAGTTGCATCAACTAAAGGCAGATAAGGCAGCGGGTCCTGATGGCTTATATCCTAGAGTGCTCAAGGAAGTTAGTGAGATCATCTTTAAGCCGCTATCCGCCATCTTTAGACGGTCTTTAGAAACTGGAGAAATACCAAATAATTGGAAACAGGGCAATATAATACCAATATATAAAAAAGGGGACCGTACTGCCAGGTAATTACAGGCCAGTCAGTTTAACTTGCATTGCGTGCAAAATATTGGAATCTATCATAAAAGATGAGCTGGACTTATTTCTTGAACGTAACAATATCTTGAGGGATAGCCAACATGGTTTCCGTAAAAGGAAGGTCATGCCTGACAAACCTTCTGGAATTTTTTGAAGAGGCCACCAAGACCTATGACCAGAGCAGGGCTTATGACATCATATATTTGGATTTTCAGAAAGCATTTGACACAGTACCGCATAAGAGACTAATTTTTAAAATGAGCTCCATTGGAGTTACAGGTGGTATTCTGAAGTGGATTCATAACTGGTTGCAGGACAGAACACAAAGAGTGGTGGTCAGTGGTATCTCATCTGAGCTAGGTATGGTGGGGAGTGGCGTCCCCAGGGATCGGTGTTGGGACCCCTGCTGTTCCTCATCTACATTAATGACCTTGATAGGAATATTGAGAGCAGATTAGTGAAATTTGCAGATGATACTAAATTGGGGGGCTTGGCAAATAGTTTAGAGTCCACTAAAGTGATTCAGGATGATTTGGATAGAATCCAGAATTGGGCAGAAATGTGGCAAATGAAATTTAATGTAGCGAAATGTAAAGTAGTTCATGTAGGTAATAAAAACATTAGACGGGATTACTTCATGGGAGGTTTCAAACTGGAATGTGCTTCACAAGAGAAAGATCTGGGAGTGATTGTTGACCAAACCCTCACAGGCTCTAGCCATTGTGCCGTAGCAGTTAAAAAAAAGCCAATCGGATGCTGGGATACATTGCCAAAAGTATTGAGTTCAAATCCAAGGAGGTGATGCTTCTTTTGTACAACACATTCGTCAGACCACATCTAGAGTATTGTGTACAGTTCTGGGGACCATACTTAAAGAAAGACATAGAGGCTTTAGAGAAAGTTCAGAGAAGAGCCACGAAGCTAATTCCGGGTATTAAAGATGAAAGCTATGAGAAAAGGCTGAAGATCCTTAATCTCTTTAGTCTTAGGAAAAGGAGACTAAGGGGTGATTTGATTGAGGTCTTTAAATATGTCAAAGGGATTAACAAAGTGAATTATGTAGGATTCCTTCGACCAAGTGTTGTTAGCAGAACTCGGGGTCACAAATGGAAGCTGACTAAAGGTAAATTTAGCACTGATATTCGGAAATATTTCTTCACCCAAAGAGTAATTTCGGTGTGGAACAGCTTGCCTGACCATATTGTTGAGGCAGAGACCTTGGGAGTTTTCAAGAGCAGGCTTGACTTAAAGCTAGATACCATTGAGGCATTGAGTATCTGAAGTGATATATTCACGATGGTACAAAGAAACTGGCGAGCCTAGTTGGGCTGAACGGCCTGTTCTCGCCATTCATGTTATGTTATGTTATGTTATGTATGATTTGCATGCTTTGTTTAAAAACACTGCTTTTATCTAAAGCTTCCGGGAGAGATACAAATAAAGGACTGAATAACCCTCTTCACTGACCCTGAATGTAGTTTCCTGTGAACAGAGCCAGTGCACATTCAAAATCAATTTCCTGTCAGGCTAACTTGTTCAGTCCAATTCTCAGGGCACCTACACTTCCCAATAACTGAAAAGTTCTTGGAGACACTTCTCTCCTAACCTTGGTCCGAACTTAGCTGTTTAAAAGAAAAAAAAATTCTAATGGTCTACTGCAGTCTGCCACTGGCACAAGTTGGTGTGAGTCAGTGGCCTATTGCAATTTCACCACAAAGAGGCATACTATACCTGCTCATTTTATTGTCCCACATGCTGAACTGCGTTAGAAATATCTGAAGTGTAGTTATCACAGTATAGGACAGGACAAGCCACCATGCAAATTTTTATACAACTGAGAGTTTTTAATTGGGAATTAAGTGCAAGTATATCCATTTCCCACCAATTTAGGCTTTTTGGGAATTTACTGCTGGTGGGTATTGCTATTCCTGTTAAAACATCATGAGAACTGCAAAGTAGTTTTATGTGTCCTGATTTAAGTCTTTCTCTTGCTCCAGATCTCTCTCACCCACACACTTCTGTGTCTCTCTGTCAGGGACAAATTAATTATGACAGATGTAAAAGCCAGCAAAAGACATTTCTTATATACATCTTAGATTGGCATACAGGCTGCAAAACATCACAAATATAAGACTTTTAAGTATATCGGTTATCACTGCAAGGAATTTGTTTAGCAAAACAGACATCGCAAGTCTCAATTATCTTGGCCATGAGTTTTGGTTTGTGTTTGTGTGTGGGTGTGCATGTGCGCTCTGCTTTGTGTGTGTGTGTGTGTGTGTTTGTGTAGTATTAAATAGCTATACTTTCACAAAAAAGAGACCACTGATGCAGTGTGTATATTTGCATTTATGTGTGTGTGTGTGTGTGTGTGTGTGTGAACGTGTGTATTTCCCTTTTGTGTGTGTGTGTATGTGTGTGTATGGGTGAGTGTTTCATGAACACCACTGCAGCTCCCTGGCATGACGTAGGTACCTCTGGCAGCTGTTAGCACTGTTGGAGGTCCTGGAAGAGAATCTGGTGCACGAGGAGAAGGTGGTGCTGAAAGAGAAGATGGTGCTTGAGGAAATGGAGGTGTTAGCCTGTGTTTGGCCAGAGGATACTGAGTGAGCCAGCTGTGGACCCAGGGTTAGCGAGGCCCTGCATGTCCCTGAAGTGGCTCACAAACACGAGGACTGGGGGCAACATGAGCCCTCCCCGAAAAAAGCTGTTACCTCCCATCATCCGTGAAAATACTCTGCCATTCCCAAAAAATCCTGACTTCATACCAACTTCATACCGCCAGGGGACCAAATTGCACATAAAATATTCAGCCAGAGGAGCTTGTTTTTTTAATGCAATTCATTCATCAGCCAAGGGAGGTAAATACTAAGATTAATTTACTTTTCCCACAGAAGGAAATGAAAGAAAACACTCATTTTTGTTGGTATTATTTTTATTTTCTGTGCAAATTTACTTCCTTGAAAACCAGCTTGAATGCTTTTTCCTTCTCTGGTTTGCTAGATTGCTTTTTGGTGAACACCTACAGGGGGTCCTAAATTAAAAAAATTCCCACTGCCATGTCTGATGAACCTGACGCTCTGTGGCTTTCAGTCCCATACTTATGTACACATTATTTTTAAACCGTTATTTATCTACGGGAATTTCCACTGAGAACATGCATTACTTATTCAAAGACACGCTGGGAGAAATGTCAGTCAGAAGAGGTGCAAGTGCGGACAGATAACGAAAAACAGGGATAAAGCAATGATGGGGTTAAATGTCTCACTGAAGTGCCCAACTACAGAGTTTTTCTCAATTTCATCTCTCGAGATCAAGTCAGAAAGTTGAGCCCCAGTGGGGGCCTGAATTTGCAGCTCTTTGGTTACCAGTCAAACAACCTTCCACTAGGCTACCCTGCCATCAAAACAATATGATGAAGGTACCTGTGAGAAAGAAGTGCGGTGATACACTTGTGCAAGGAGGTTTGCATTTTGGACGGTGATGTTGTTTTCAGGCTGCATTTTCCACGCAGTTCAATTACTATGGATGGCAATACCCTAAAATGAATGCTAAGCCTTGATTTTAGGCGTTTACATCTAGACTGAGAGAAACTTCTATAAATTTCAACCCCTAAAACATCCAAATATACAGTAGACCTTATTATAGCTACAGTATCAGTACTGAGATACAGCCCTTAAGTACTTGGGTGAGATTCCGACGGTCAGTTAGAGGGTTGTGAACATCTATTTAGTCTACTATATTATTGTGTGTATTTTTGGTTCTGGTCTTTCTGTAAAGATAATGGTGTCTTGTAAGCCCATTTGGGCTGGGCATATTGTTTGAGCATGACACAATAATAAAACTTAATCAATCAATCTATATTGGGTGATCTGAGTAGGAATTTTAACACTTTAAAATTGTGTCATGGTCTAAATATTTATTAACTTAACGTCATGAAACACTGACTGCAAAGAATCATGATACAACACATCTCAGCGTACATCAAATAAAACTAGCAGTACCACTATTACCGAAATTTCTGCTCCATTTCAGGTAATCGGCCGGTAAAATTACTGACCGACCTACCAATCAATAGTGACACTGGTTTTCTTAACATTGAAGTACACCTCACTGACCGCATTCAACAGAAATAATTAGCTCTCCAGCTGGAAGAACGCTGTGAGGCTGCTTCACTTCATAACGAATTATAGTTCAATCAATAAATAAATTTTATTGGATAAGGTACTGCTTACAAAGAATTGCTATAGAGTGCTCCACAAATCACATTCTTTACAGCCAATTCATGAGTTTCCAATGGCAACACAACCTTATTTTATAAACCATATAAATGTTTTGCTTAGGGGATTAAAAAAAGTGAAAAAAAGAAAACCAAACGCTGTCAAACTTTCTCAAGGAGTGAAGTTGAAAAATTTCCCTCTGTCAAATATGGCCAGCCATAAACGCACCTTATCTGTTTGTGTGGGAAATATAATTAAGCTCGGGAATAAAGCAGGATATAAAAAAGCGGAACTTACGTAGCTTTATCAGGCATTAACAGCTGGGGCAGAGACAAACTGGAACACAGCAGACAGGTTATATTTAATTTTACTGCAGCAGGAAATACACATAACTACAGCAAATATGCTCTCTCGCTCTCTCAAATACCCCTTTGTTAAAACCTTGTCACCTTCTGCAAAATAAGGCGTTTTTAAAAAGGGGCCAGCCGCAGATTTCTGTGGCTTTACCATCAACATCATAAATCCTTCCGCTGAAATGCAGCATCGCTTGCTCTTCTGTGACATCACACCAGCTCAGAGGCGCTCATGTTATCAGACTATTGCCCAGCCATTACACAGAAGTAGCCCTGTGGATCTGACTGTGAGCCAAGACATCTTGCAGGTGCAATCTCAATTAGGAGAGGCCTTGGAGCCAATTATCAATCAAGGAGGATTGATTAACAACTAATTTACTTAGACTAATTGGCAGAATGACTGGCCAATTTCAGTTTCCACGGTATTATTGCCCAGTGCATTGAACTCGAAATGCTCTCGAGACAGCAAATTAGCTCTTATTTGTTGACAGGAAGTTAACGCAATGCCATTAACAAATACGAAAACCTGTCTCATGCCACGTTCAATGCTTGGTCAGTATGTTTATGGTAATGTTTCCCCCCTTAAATACATACTTTTTAATGCCATTAAAAAAAAATGGGAGTTTGTTTTCAGTCTTCTTTCATAATCTGAAAACAAAAGGTTAAAACCATACATGGAATTACTGAGAGAGTTGAGATTTTCCTCTAATTAATTGCTAAGATTTCCATCCTTGCAGTCTCGAATGAAAGCGTATAGGTAAATTAATCTTTTTGTCATTATCACCTCTTAATCATTGCAGGCTACATATAGGCAAGGTCTTAATTGTTTGGTAAAAAGAGTAAAAATTAATGGTCAATCAGGCAGGTTGACAAAATCCAGCAATGAAAGGTGACGTCACTGCCTCCCCTGACAGCACGTCTCTGTATGTATCCATGTGTGTGTGTGCATGTGTATACATACATTTTTAATCCTCATTGCAATTTATTCATTTTTGGATCTATTTTCCTATTTAGGTTTTTGTCCTTTCACTTTAGCGTGTGTATCGATGGGTGTAGGGTTCTGTCAGGGGTGTGGGGTCTGTTTACAAATATACTGTAATTGAATTAATGCAGTTGACCCCCAAAGTGCTGCTGGGGTGGGGGGTGTGTGTATAGAGGGATTTTTAGAAAAGCCTCATCAAATGATCACTTTTCAGAGAACTGCTCTAGCTTGCAGTTATTACAGTCTTCCATAGGTTGATTCTATGGGTTTTGTAGATGAGTATTTCTATTTCTTAAGAAGCCAGGGGAATGTGAGAACCAATCATCTTCAGCTCTGATGAGAGAACAGGGATGACAGAGGAGGAGAGAGAGGAGATGTAGAGGGAGAGGAAGGACGTGGAAGAAAGGGGGAAGAAGAGAGGTAAACAGGAGGGGAGATGGATGAGGGGAGAGGATAGATAACATGTAAACAACCTGAGATGAACACAGGAGTGAGAACGAATGCATTTCCATGGCAACCCTTTCTAATAAACCCTGGGCTGAGAAGTTCTGTCAAAGAGAGTGTTCCTTCAGCTTCCCTCAGGAAATTTGTGTTTTCATATCTTTCTTTAATTAATTCCTGTCTATAAACCTCTGTCTTCATTACCACTTCTTTTTGGTCTTAAAATGCATAATTAAGCGAGCCAGTCCCAGGTGCCATGTTGAGGCCCACTGTGGCAGGAAAGCCCAGCAGTTAAAACTCCGAAACAAAAGGTGGGCATAATTAGCACCCCACCGGCTCCCAACATTCGCTCAGAGATGTTTATAGCCAGCTAATGATTGAATGAAGTAACTATCTGCATTTATAGTGTTGGGCAATTTATTCCTTTTCTAGAAGTTTCTAACAAAGTCACCATGAGATCAAGGTGTGGGTGCACATGCGTGTATGCGTGAGTGCGCGTGCGCGCGCTGTGTGTGTGTGTGTGTGTTCCTCAACTTGGTATGAGGTGAGAACCAGAAAACATTTCCTATGGAGTGGGGATATTTTTGGGAAGTGAGGACATTTTCTCATGTCCACACAACTACAAAGGCAAATTGCGACTTATTAGTTAAGGTTAGGGTAAAGTTAGAATTAGGGATAGGACAAGGTCAGAGATAGGGTTTGGGATAGGCATGGGTTGCTTTTTGTTAAAATGAGGCATAGGCTGTAGAGACACAAAGAATAAATGTAAGTCAATGTAACGTCCTCACAAGAATAAAACTACAAGGATTACAAGTACAAGAAGTACACGGTCTGTGTGTGTGTGTGTGTGTGTGTGTGTGTGTGTGTTTGTGTGTGAGAGAAAATAGAGAGTAAAGCTTTTGAAGCTCTTTAATGCAGTCAATGACTGTGCTGTAAAAAAAAAAAAAAAACCTATGGGGCACAATTGACATTCAGTCAGATCTTGATCTCCATCTATTCCTTAAAATAGAAGAAGATGGTGAAAAGATTTTTTCCCCCCCTAAACTAATGCAATAGTCGTTAAGTGAATTTCACCAACCAGCAAAGCTTGTTTTGTGCATGAAAACAAGTAACACATAGAAAACACTGGCAGATATGCTGGAGGCACATTACAAATGAAACAAGATCCTAGTTTATTTTCTTATTTTTGCTTGTCTGTTTTTTCAATCCTTTGATTTGCTTCAACTGATTTACATCAGAGCCAGAGGGAATAAAATGAAATTCCCAGAATTAAGAATAGTTCCCGGAATAGTAGCGGTGTGAGGCGGACACGTGCCTGGGTCCAGGAAGGCTGAGCGCATAGAGATGCTGATCTCCTGAAGATGCTCCGGCATTTCAGTGTGGAATGAGTCCTCCAAAAACGCAATCCAAACTCCACTGCCAGCCTGCACCATATGAGCTATGCTCACAAGTACGCCATCTCAGCCTGTGATGAGCAGTGCTGGTCCAGTTGGTGGGTTCTACCTTGAAGTCCTTCAGATCACGCTTCAGTGCATCCTTATAGCAAATACGTGGGCACCCTATAGGACGGGTTCCCTCCTCCAGTACACTGTGTAGTACACTGTGGGGGATCCTGGTCATTGGCATCCTCTAAACATGACCTGCCCACTGGAGACGAGTATATTTGAGCCTGGATGACAATGGTCGGGAACTGGTGATATTTAACAGGGTTTTGTCGGTTATATTGTCCTTCCATGTCACTCCAATAATTGATCTGAGGGATCTGGCGTGGAATGCACTGAGTTTATCCTCCTGCCGGCGATAAGTTGGCCAACATTTGGATCCATACATCCATACATCACACAGGCCTCATAAACTTGTAATTTGGTCCTGATGGTGAGGTGTTTATTTGTCCATACACGTTTTGTCAGCTTGCCAAGAGCAATGACTGCTTTGCCAAGACGTGTGGAGAGTCCCAGGTCAGGCAATAGATTGGATGACATGGTCCAACCCAGGTAGGTGAACTTATCAACGTTATCGAGTGTTGTCTTGATGACAGTGAACTCATGTTTATCAGAGGAGTGGGATAGCACCGCAGTTTTTTTCAGACTGATTGTGAGACCACAGTCTTCACAGGCATCCGCAAATCTATCCAGGAGCTCTTGTAGCTGGCTTTCAGAGGAAGCACAGAGGGCTGCATCATCTGCATACAGAAACTCACGGACGAAGTTCCTCAACTTTGGTCCTTGCTTTAAAGCGGGACAGGCTGAAGAAATTTCCATCATCACGTGTGAGCAGAGTAACACCTACATCATCTTGTAGATCCTGATATGCTGACTTGAAGACAAAAGAAAAATATATACCAGAAAGTGTAGGAGCCAGCACACAGCCTTGTTTCACACCTCTGTTGATCAGAAATGGGTCAGAGGTGTCACCGTCATATTAGACCTTATCCATCATTCCTGAGTGAAACTACTTGATCAGTGACAGCAAAGTCACAGGAAAAGGGAGTCTCTACCGACCAAGTCGAAAGCCTTTGTGAGATCTATAAAAGCGATATGCCGTGGTCGCTGCTGCTCAAGTGATTTCTCTTGCAGTTGTCTCACATAGAAGATCATGTCAGTGATAGATCGTCCAGGGCGAAAGCCTCATTGCGATTCAGGATAAATATCTCCTGCCAATACATGCAGTCTACTCTGCACAATCTATGCTAGGACTTTTTTAGCCACACTGCGGAGAGAAATGCCGCAGTAATTGGTACAATCTCTGCGGTCACCCTTCTGTTTGTAGAGAGTTGTAATCTTGGTATTCTTGATGTCCGGTGGTACATCACCAGCTGACCAGCAATTGATGATGAGACGGTTCATCTGGTACAGTTCATCTGCCAGTGCTGTTATACCAGCCTTCAAGAGCTTGCCTGGAATAGCATCTTCACCTGATGGCTTATCGACTTCAGTTTGTTTATTGTTGCCACTACTTCATCATTTTCAGGTTCTGTATGTAGGTGTGTCCATACTGGTTGCCAGGGTAGATTGTTAAGAGTCTGGTTGGAGACACTGCTTTCTCCAGAGTACAGCTCGCTGTAATGTCATAGCTCCCAAGTGACCCGCATCTGGTGGGTCCAACCCGCATTTGAATAGCAAAACCCGCAGACCCGCAAGCAAATGAGAAAACCCGCAATTTGCGCAATGCGGGATTTATGCGTTATTTCTCCACCCACGCGTAATAATGTGTTATGAATCAACAAAATTAAATGCAAATTCCACCACCCGGTCAATAAAATAAGGAAATCAATCGTTTTCTACCCCCTCCACCCCCCCGCCCCCGCCGCTCAAAAAATGAAACTGTTCCATTAATTACCATTTTTAGATTTAGCCACTGAGCGTACAGATCATCTGCTGGGGGTAGTTCAGCTAAGTCCTTCTGAAGTTCAATACAGTATTGCTCTCTGAGGCGAGGTATGACTGTCTTGTGTACATCGATTTTGGCTGTCTGTTGAGTTCGTCTGTGGTACACTTTTGGCTGAATGGTCACGAAAGATAGCACCCGACTGCGGTCTGAGTTGCAATCAGCACTGTGCTAAGTACGAGTGTCAGTGACCTTCTGCCAATGACAGTGCTTGACTGTCACAAAGTCTAGTTGGTGCCACTGACTGGAGCGCAGGTGAAACCAAGATTTCTTTCTATGCGGCTTCCCAGGAAACATGGTGTTAGTTACATACAGACCTCACCTGCAACAGAGTTCAAGGAGTCGCTGGCCATTTTCATTCATTTTCCCGACGTCAAACCTTCCAATGCACTCAGGCCATGACTCATGATCATCACAAAACCGGGCATTCATGTCTCCAAGCAGAACAATGCGACCTTTGGCTGTCGCTCATCTCTGGAGCTCCTCATGTTGTTCATAGAAATCATCTTTCTGTATAGGTTCCGCTTTTTAGGCAGAAACCACGAAGATGTTACCCTGTTTTGTGCTGAGCTGGAGAGATGATATCCTTTCACTGAGAGCTGCTGTTGTTTGAATGCTGCTCACGATGCTGTTGTGGACTGTAAACCCTGTTCCATACATCCTTTGTTCCCCGTCTGGTTTTCCAATAGAATTTATAGTTCTTTTCCTTGATTGATCCAGTCCCACATAATCTAGTTACCTGTAGAGCAACTATGTAGACATTGCGTTGTGTAAGCTCGAGAGAATGGGAGGGATAATACATTAGAGGGAGAGAGAGAAAGCAGGAAAGGGAGATAATGGGAAAGAGACAGAAAGACACAAAGATAGGGAGAAATTAAAAATCCACTTCATCGGAATATTGTTCAAAAACAGAAAATACGCAACTTTAAAAAGAACAGCAATGGAAAAATAAAGGTTAACAAAGAGAGCAACAAAAGAGAAAGACTGAGTCAGAGCGAGAGATGGAAAGAAAAGCATTTGTGTATTGAGGAGATGGACAGAGTCATAGAGAGAGAGAGTGAGAGAGTGTGAAAGAGATTATCAGGCAACCCACTTGAACAACCAAATAATAGCGAATGCGTCACAACCAAACCCACAATAATGGTAAAAGAGAAAGAGAGAGAGAGAAAAAGAAGGAGAACAATACATGTGTCATGCATGCCTGATATCAGTTTTGACCATGCAAGACACAAGAGCAAAGGAACAGCAATACTTTCTTGGACTGAGACCGCAAGCTGTTTTTTACTCAGTTAGACAATCTGTTCTGTAATCCTTGAAGGCTCATTATTGATTCTGTGAGGAAGATAATCTTCGTCCTTGATGAGACTCATTCAAAATGATGATATTATTTTAATTTTACATAGACATCCACTGAGTCGCTGCGAAGTTCATTCACCATATTTACGATAATAACAATTAACACATTGACAATAGTACCGATAAACATTTCGATAATACCAATATACTTCGAATGTGACAAGTCGGCGAACTGCCTACAGTGTAAATACCAGTCAAACGCTCCTGTCTGTGCTGCAGAGCGGACGGAAACCTTGTCTGCACACTTGCTGAAATCCCTGTTGCTGCAGCAACGGATACCAGAAAAATAAACCCAAAAAATAACCCCCAAAGTGCTGCTAATGCTGGGCGACCACAAGGCTCTCAACAGTGGCCATGACACTAAATTGTGCAAATTATAGCTTCTGTGATTCAACTCTGTGCTGAAGATAAGCTGTTGGTTTATGAGGGAAGAACTGAACACAAGTTTCGCCATTTGTTCGAGCATTTTGTCCTTATGGGGAGATGGTCATCTTCCAGCACCCAGAGCTGATGCCTGAGGCAATGAAATTCGACAAAAAAAGAAAAGAAAACCACACCCTGTGCCTGAGTGATGTATATTCAATTGATCCTGGGCATCCAAACACAAAAAAAATATTTCCCGGGCTTTTCAAAGTTTCATTTTCCAGAGGTGATTCATCTAATAATTTTTTGAATACTTAAAAAGTAATTTAAGAGAGTTTGATCACACACTTTGTCAGAAAGTGAAGGCTGAACCTTTTGACGTTACTAATTGCAGGACACACGCAGCAGTGGCTGCGTGAAGCTTCGAGACGCACGGCACAGACTCCGTCCTGAACAGCATGCTAATGAGGCTACATCAGAGAGAGTGACTCCCAGGCCCTCTAATTAACATTTGGTGTTGTTTACTTGAGTTGCTGACAGCATCACAACATACTGCCTTGTGTGATTTTAGCGTGATTTATAAGTTGAACCCCTTCACCCCCTCTCATGAAATCCTGCACCATAAACTTGAATCTACAGTGGGGGTGGGAATATTTTGGCATCACCTCTAAAATCTGCATACCAGTGTGATATAATACGTCTAATAAGTATGATAAAATTTCTGAAATAATGGCATGACTAGAGACACTATGCCATGAATGAAAACTATTATACAATGTGCCATTATGCCATTTTGTCCAGAAACAGCATTTCACATTCATCAGTCTTCTCTTGCTGCTCTTATTATTGAATATAACTGTTGAAATTAATTGAGATTTTACTATTCCTACAATAACCTGTCACAGTGGTCTTTTCCTCTGGGATAAGACTGACTCAAATGGATCACGCTTTAGTTAATCATAGCATAAATCACATAAAGAAAAAAAAAAAACTGGCCAAAAGCTTTGCTCCTTGATCTCCTTCATGTGTCTTACTATCTTGATTTCATTATTTTTTCCTTTTCATTTAGGTTTTCAATTATGTGACAAATAATATTTAATATGCATATGCAATCTTGCATTGTTCAAAATCCAGTCTGCTCCAGCAATGATATAAGAGATAAGAGGTTATCTAGAACTGTTATGGAATTGTGTCATTGCTTGGAGTTAGGGGCGCAGGAGGCACGGGGGCCGCAGGGGGATTTGTCCCATGCAGTTTTGACGAGACGGCGATCCGTCTCCCCCCAACTTTTGCTAAGGAAAATACTGAGGCTACGCTTAATAAAACCTTTGTCCAACTGATCTCATCCCCACTAACCAAAGCCTTGTAGAGAGATGACCCTATCTCACATTCGCTCTACTTGTAGCAGTTGCATAGCTAAAGTGTTGCATCATTTTGCATAGTTTGACAACCATCACAAACTAGACTACTCGATTCTGAAGACCATCTCCCGTTCGCCCTGTTTGTAGCGTTAGATAATTTGTTGGCCATAAAGCAACTCAACTGCTACTGCTAATACTCAGCTTATTTTCACTTACAGCATTGGGATGATGAAATGAAACATGAATAACTCACCAATTTTGATTTATAAGACATTTATTTCAAGCATCTTTCAATGAAATGATGCAAGTTACGAAAGGGCATGTATCACTAGTGTTGTGTGTAGTTTTTAGCAAAATCCCTGCAGGTAAATGAATCGTTTTTGAACAAATCGGCCAAAAGAAGGAATGAGCAAAACATGGGTAGAAAGCGTGGGCAAATGGTTGGATGAGTTAAGAGCTATTCCACGAGAGATTGACATTCGGTGCGCAGTTGACCCCCCTGGAATTGAATGAAACTTGGCATATAGGTAGATATGAGTGTCTCACAGAAAAAGCCGAATTTTTAGGTCCGTATTTCACTGTGCCTACCGATAGCACCATCTGGAATCCACTTAAGCGGCTCAGTTTTGCTGTTGACACCACATTTTACATCAACTATCATGACTTAAGAGTACACAGTACCAAAGATGTTATACTTTTATCATGACCTGTGACACTGCAAGTCCAGTTAGACTTTAGCACCACATCAGCGCCAAGCTGGGTTACTATGCTATCGAGCCAGAATTATTTGAGAAATAACAATAAAAATTGAACATGGGAATGGGAATAATATAATACCCCAGACATATACCAAACTAGAATGCTTTATTATGTGTTTACACACAACAAGACTATCATTTTCAGTGAATAGCACCTTGGTATCTTGCTGAGGTTGTGCAATAGACGGCCAGAAAGATGGGAGAAATTCATTTTTGGTGCATGTGTGCGGTATGTTTTCTGTGTAACCCAGATTTGTACTGTGAGGGTAAATGCTGTTTGCTGTGCTTTTGGAACTCTATTTTCAGGAATACCAAGCATTTCTTTGGTAGTATCTACGCTTTCAAGCTGGACGGAGCCAAAGTTGGTGGAACACTCAAAATGGACCATTTCATGGCAGATTGTGCCTATTTTTAGGTGGCATTATTTTGTTTACCCAGCAAAATCGAGATCTGAAATTCTCTGGATACGTAGTCCCTTTGGGGTATATTACAGCATTATTAAAATCTCACTGGTATTATTTTCAGTGTGGATGATTTTGAACATCAAATGTTGGAAAAATTCGCCTCCAGGGGGCACTGTATGCTGGATGCAAGTACTGCCCATCCCCAGCGAAGTACCAAAGAAATTGTTTTTGAATTGTGATGCACACAGCTAGTTTTCTCTGAAAATGAAAAGTTTAGCTTGGTACTATTCTGGGGTGCGTTTCCCAAAAGTGTAGTTGTTAACTAAGTTAGCAATTTACATAGTTCGTCCATTCACCGTCAATGGGCCCAACTATGTAAGTTAGCATCTGTGATTTTGGGAAACGCACCCCTGGGTGGATAGACCAAAAGTGGTGCTCTAAAGACCTAATATTTTACCGACCTAATATTCCATATTCCCAGACATATACCGAAGTTCTGTCTTTTCACATATATAAAGTACGTGCACAGTTAAACTTAAAATTTGTAATCTTTTTGGTATAAAGCTAGGTTGGTTGTATAGTGGATAAAATATTGGTGGTGATTGTAGCATTGTGTCAACATGCAAGACTTTTACCAGTAGTCAGTACAGTGTACAGTTTTGTAGTGTTGGAGAGTTTCAGAAAATAACAAATTCTCTGCATTTTTGCATTACTATTAGAATCAGAAAGCAGGCTTCAGTGTTAATTCTAAGATTTCCCTAAGGTATGGTGCTTGGGTATGAAAAAGGGCACAGCAGTCGCGTCGCGTGAGTGGTTATCCTGATAAAGGGCACAGAGGTCCTAGCAAGCAAGTAGCAGCCTGCCAAGAAAAGGGCAATTCATTTGTAGTGGTAACTTGCATGCCTTCATTCCTTACACCTGCCCTATGATGTCTAGCCTTCGGGATGCCCGCTGGGTGGGAGGGTGGGGTTTCTTTACAGACTTCCCATTTCCGTGCGTACCAAGCCATGGGTGTTGACGCAACTATTGTGCCATATAGGCTGCAGCCCTCTGTTTAATTCAGAGACAGACATTCTCACTATCAACGGCCTGTAAGCACCCCTGTAGAGACCTAGGATGCAGTGTAGTAGGGTTTGCCTCGGGCTCAACTGGCTCCATGGGTAACATCGACCCGGATCCAGTGAAGAAGGCCATGGATGGCTGCTCAAGGCCAAGGCCAAGGAGCACCTCTGGTGCGCACCACCAGGTGCCGCCAATCCACAATGCAATTCCAAAAACAGAGTGAAGGATAGAGCTAGTCACATGCTGTAATGACATAATTTTGCTTTGGATAACATGAAAAGTAAAAAACAGTTTTAACTTTTGTACTATACATTCTGTCTTCATGTGCACGGTTGTGTGACAAAGATTTTTTTTCAGAGTTCAAATTATGGACTTTTTATGTAAGTGTGTGTATCCTGTTGACGCATGTCTGCATACGTACTTATGGTGGTACGCCTTTTACATTAGTTCTTTTCTGGCATTTAAAAATTTTGGACTGGTCATGTTTTATAACGTGCTGTACGTTTCTGACAGCACCCGTACTTGGTAATAACCCATGTAGTGGGCTTTTGTAATGCTCACAGTCACCATCAGTTTACAACCAAACAAGCTTTATACCAAAGGAATTACAAATTTTATGTATAACTGTGTATGTGCTTCATATATTTCAAAAGATAGAACTTTGGTATATGTCTGGGAATATGGAATGTTAGGTTGGTAGAACATTAGCTCCTTAGAGCGCCACCTTTAGTCAGAAAGCTATGTACCCAGCATAGTACCAAACCAAGTTCCTCACTTTCTGAGAAAACTAGCTGTGTGTATCACAATTCAAAAAAATTTCTTTGGTACATTGCTGGGGATGGCCAGCACTTGAATCCAGCCAACAGTGCCCCCTGGAGGTGAATTTTTCTGAGTTTTGATGTTTAAAATCATCTACACTGAAAATACTACCATTGAGATTTTACTAATGCTGTAATGTACCCCAAAGGACTATGTATCCAGAGAATTTCAGATCTCCGTCTTGCTGGGTAAACAAAATAATGCAACCAAAACATAGGCACAATCTGCTATGAAATGGTTCATTTTGAGTTTTCCTCCAACTTTGGCTCTGTCTCGCTTGAAAGTGTAGATACTACCAAAGAAATTCTTATTATTCCTGAAAACAGAGCTCCAAAAGCACAACAGCATTTATCACCATGGAACATATCTGGGTTACTGAGAAAATATACCGCAAACATGCACCAAAATCAATTTCGACCATTTTTCCAGCCATCCATTGCACAAACCCAGCAAGATACCAAGGGAATATGAACTGAAAATGATAGTTTTGTAGTGAGTAAACACATAACAAAGCATTCTAGTTTGGTATATGTCTGGGATATTATTTTATTCCTATTCCCATTTTCAATTTTTACCGTGATTTCTCTAATAATTCCGGCTCAATAACATAGTTACCCAGCCTGGCGCTGGTGTGGTGCTAATGTCAATCCAGACTTGAAGTTTGACAGGTCATGATAAAAGTATAACACATCCGGTACTGTGTACCCTTAAGTCATAATAATTGATGTAAATTGTGGTGTCAAAAGCAAAACTGAGCCACTTTAGTGGCTTTCCGGTGGTGCCACTGGCAGATTTCTTGAGATACGAACCTAAAAATTTGGCTTTTTCTGTGAGACTACCATATCTACCTATCTGCCAAGTTTCATTTAATTCCAGGGGGGTCAACTCTTCAACTTCTTCAAAAAGTGCCATTTTCTCACAGAATGGCTCTTAAAATATAGTTAACTGTTGATCTTTGCTGACTCTTTCTTTCTTTATGACAAAATATTTAAGATTTTGGAATCAATATGACAGAGCAGAAATCAGAAGGACTGTATCGTGTCCCTAGCCTCAAGCAACATGCGGGACTTTAGAATATTATCCATAGTTACTGGCAACTCCTTTCTCTCACCTTGCAGTTTCTTACGAAACATGATGTTTCATCTCAAGCGTCTCAATATCTGATTTATTCCACGCAACAGGTTGTGGCCATGAAATTCTCAGGTAATTAATGTATATGCATAAGTTATCTATGTGGCTGTTGTGAGAACTCTTGTGATCTCCATTGATAAAGCTAACAATTATTAGCCTCTAATTGCCTTGTGAAATTGGTGATGCATTAGCTAAGTGAATTGCTCTGTAGCGCGTCCGTTTTTGCTGTTAGCAAGGGTACAGCAACAGAGTATTTTAAACATACATGTATAATGGGTCTTAAGTCTATTCATAGACTACACAGCTGCATTTAACATAACATAACATAAGTGGCGAGACCAGGCCATTCAGTCCAACTAAGCTTGCCATTTTACGATTACTAAATTGAAGCTAACACTTAAGATACTCGATGACTGAATGGTATCTAGCATTAATTGTAGCCCCCAGACGAAGTCAAGCGGCTTGCATGGATTCATGCTTGTCGTCTCCACCGTCTCATCGTCTTTAGACACTTCCTAGTGGACGATATACAGGCTGTAATTTTTGACTGATTACTTTCATATTTGGTATGAACATGTGTTATACTTAAGTTATGACACCTTTCAATTTTGGATGCCATGGCAACAGTATTGGCCGAATAATGCATAAAGAAAGGGGAGAAGCGAGCTTTCGGGGGCTACACACATGCAGTTGCCACGACACGCATGCAGAAACATGCAGTTTCAATGAGCATAATCGAATTTGGGGTCTGTCAAGCAGTTATTTTACTACCAAGCTTTTTTTTGACAATTTCCCAAAACCCAATTTATTCTCATTCAATGGTTTGTTAAAATGTTATTTTTCATTTCAATTCTAACAGTTGACTGTAAGGGCAAACTACGTAAGTTGCAAATTACTGTTAACTGGTTACAGTTAGCATTAATCAATAAACACAGTCTCCTCACACAATTTCTTACATTCCAGTAGCTTATAATCGATAAATGTTAACTTGATACATATTGTAGAGAATGAATGTTGTATTAGTGGTTTGTTTGGCAATTTCATACCAGACAATGAAGCAGACCAAACCATTTGATCATGTACATTAACCAGTGTATATGTTGATTACTGTTAACTCTTGCTCATTCATGGCTTCATAAACTGTCAGCACCCCATGTTATTTTTAGAGTTTTAAACCATTAGCCAAAGCAATGTGAAATAACTCAATCAAAAAAGTGAAAATAGAATTATATAACCTTAAAAGTTGAGACCTCCAACATAGCAAGAGGCCAGTGGACCACTGTCAGTCCACTGGCGACAGATTTGGTGTTTTGCTGGGGTTTTGCTCATTGTTCGAGGGTGATTGTAACGTTTGTGCCGCGTGCACAGTTCAGATGCATGGAGAACAGGAAGTTGAGGACTGGACTCAAGTACAAGGATGGAATTGGTTGGTATTATTATGCCAGCTGGACTACAGAAGGCACACACGTTGCAATGCACACAATGAGGAACTGAGGTTCCAAAATAAAGTACTATGAGCAATACAGAGACTGAGCTATGGCAACAATTACAATGTATTACAAATAGAAAAACAAATAGAAGCAATGTTCCCTAAAAATATAAAGTGCTGGCAAATACATAAACAGCACTAAGATCAAAGAGTTTAGATTTACACGCGAATATGGAGGATAGGTCTACAAAAGACTAACAATGCTGCTCAAACGTGGATTTACGAGACTTCACTGAGTGAAGCTTGGTCTTAAATACACACTGCTACCACCCAGTGGCAATGAAAAACAGGTGCGAGTAATAATTGAATAATGAATGAAGTGCTGTCCAGGTCCTAGTAGACCAGTGAGCTGGACAGCTGCAGGCATGGCTTTACAGTGGTCCACAGGCAGGTTACCGATAAAAGGCCTACAGGTTTGCCTGTTTGGTTCCAAAAACCTTTTAAATCATTCATTTATTCTTCTTCATTCATTTTAATAACAATTAACGTTAATTTCTTAATATTCAGGCAAGGTAAAAATATGATGGTGCATGGTGGTCTGATGGTGGGCCAGAGGTGGTGGTCTAATATCTGGAAATCTGATTTTGCTATCTGGGCTTCAGTTCACAATCAACTTCGGAAGTCCCTCTTGCGCCCCTGCTTGGAGTAACTGAATTGCGGCCAGACTCCCGACACCAGCATTTTAGAACAAACGAATGCTTTTACATCTTAACACAGGTGAGCTAAAATTAGAACACCAGTCTATCCTATTTTCAGTGTGCAAGGAAAATATGACATTGTTCAAATGTGATTTGATTTCTCTAACGTGATATGGCTGATACTTTTCAACCGCAGAGTGAACAGATTAGCATGTTAGTGCACTATTATTGGCTAAATCCATGAATCTCAGTTGATGTTATGTGGGGTCTGAATTTATTACAATGTTTTTGTAAATGGATTTTTTTTCTCTCTTTTTTACTTTTAGCCTGGGCAAATTCAGAATCAGATTCAGAGACATAATACAGCCAGAGATATAGCAGCATAGATCATTGACGAGCAAATAGGAGAATGTATCGCAGTAAGATGCAATATAATGGCAAGCATATTTTAAGAAATAACACCTACTGAGAGGATGAGTATCTAAAATGAGCCAGGTATAAAAAAACTGTGACAGAATGGAGTAAGGCTCAATAAACTAATTATGGCACCATGTGATGATCCGTGCTCAATATTGCTTTGCTACAAAGTAATATATATGGCACAGCTGGCAGCACGCAAAAATGCATCCATACACACTTGTCATATAAACAGCACATACTGCATAAGACAAAGATAAAGTTTAAATTGAAATGTGCTCCACAGGGAACTAAAGTCTGAAGCATAGCACACTTACTCATTCTGACATTGGTTAGAACAGCAAAGCATTTCAGTTGCAGTCAAATTCATGATTTCTTGCAAGGTGACACATGATAGAAGCTGTCATAAAACACAACAAAAAATGATACCAATCTAATCATGTAGGATAAGCTGGCAGGTAAACACTAGCGCCTAAAGACTGTTTTTAGTTGAGAGGTCAGTACCTTGGTCAAGGGAAATAGTTGGAGGGAACCAAAACTGATATAATGTCTCACAGTGCAAGGAAAACCGATGTACCCCAAGAAAATACAGGTGGATATTCCACACAGAAGAAGAACCAGTTGGACTCAAACCCAGAACCTCCTCTTATAAAGCTACAGTGCAAAACAACCATGCCATATGACACTCAGCCACTTAAAACAGACTGTAGGAAACAGACTTCAAAAAAAAAAAAAAAAACAGTCCAATGCAGTGGGACTTCAGCGAACAACTTTCTGTGGCGAAAAAGCATTATGGGATAGTTCAGGCACTGCCATGTAGTACAGTTTGGAACAAGTGCCTTTTCAAGTCAAGAAACTAAGTGATAATCACCGAGTGATAAGCGTGTTAGCCCCAGTTTTAATTTAATTTAATTTTAATTTAACCTCTATTTAACCAGGGAAGTCCCATTGAGATTGAAATCTCTTTTTCAAGGAAGCCCTGGGGGGTTGAGGTGTAGAGGACAAGTTGCATTGCCAATTAGATCAGGGGATGATTAGGTGGCAGGTTGAGAGCCAGGTTGGGAATTTAGCCATGACACCGGAGAACCCCCTACTCTTATCAAAGAGTGTCATAGGATCTTTAATAATCACAGTGAGTCAGGACCTCGGTTTAACATCTCATCCGAAAGACGGTGTCTCCTTCAGTACAGTGTCCCCATCACTGCACTGGGGCATTGGGGAATTATTCCACCAGAGGGAAGATCGCAACCAAGTGGCCCACCAACACCTCTTCCAGCAGCAACTTGGTTTTCCCAGGTGGTCTCCCATCCAAGTACTAATCAAGCCCACACCTGCTTAGCTTCAACCACACGGCTGGAGCAGATTGAGCAGTGGTATGGCTGCTGGCAGTGATGCAACCTGCTTCAGATTCATCTGCAAAATAACTTAATAGTGTCCAAGCTTTGCACTAGATTAACAGATCAACATCCAAGAAGACAGTTAGATGAAGAAAAAAGACAAATTGAGAGTACATATTGCGGTAGGGAACAAATATTTTAGACTTTCTATTTTCGCAATAAAGTCACCATTGACTTGCAGGGTCTCTTTGATCAATACAGGAGTCAACCACTGAGGTGCTAGTGAGCAAAGTATTTTTCCCAGGAAATGCAGAAAGTCTCAACAAAATAAAACTGGATTGCAGCTGCTTAGCTTGGATCCAGCCCCTGAAGAGCAGAGGTATCTCACCTCCATCCGTCTGACCATCCAGTCGCTCAGCCTGGCAAAGTGGTCGTTAGTGGAATGTTTCAGGCACAGAACCGGGCAATCCTCAGAGTTCTGGATGGTCAGCTAGTAGTGGGCCACTGTGTCCACATTGCTGCAAGTATGGATGCTGGGTGCTACCAGAGACATCCCATCGATATAAAACTTGCCTATCACACCTGTATTGTGCTTATAACAGCTCAAAATCTACTCAAAAAGATCTGTAAGGGATGTCCTGTCACATTCTCCTACATCTGTCCAACTTAGTTACTCCTTATTTGCTTGAGTCCTTCCTGTTTGTATGCAGCACTAGGAGTAATAACACTCTATTACTGCAAATTTAGAGGAAACATAGGATGACTTGTAAGTCAAAACTGCAGGATGCAAATTCCCTCCATCTGTGGATTTTACGTGAACACAGCACAAAGTTTCCCTTTATAGCACAGCACAAGAAATAAAAAATTGCAATGCAGAGCCAGGTAAAGTGGGTTTGATCAATCAAGGGCGACAGGTTGAAATATTAGCTTTGATTATGTTTCACACACAGATTTGCAAAGTCACATTCACTGCACACGAGGGCCTTAGGGGCTTGGGTGTGAACTGGAAAAGCATTTCATGGGAGCCAGACCCGGGAAACTCACAACCTTTCTTCCTTTTCCTTTCATTAAAACTACTGCCTCAAAGGCCATTTCGTAACAGTTTACCTCACAAAAATATACAGGATGGCTACGCTAAATCTGGTCCAAAAGGCTCATACATTCTTATTGATTTCCTTCAGTGTATTACCACTGTGGCTAAACTGTAGTAAGATGAGAATTGCACAATGATGTTTTTGCTATTATTTGATTAAGGGGCCTGGTCTGAGGTTAGAGGGGCACATGGTGCAAAACAAACATCTATGGCAAGGCTGCCCAACAGTTTTCCCTGAGATCAACAGTCCTGTTGATTTTGCCTCTGCCCCTGATCAAGCACACCTTATCTGCCAGCAGGAGGTCACACTGAGCTTCCAATAGGTGCAATCAGGTGAGCAAAAAAATCTCCTGGACTGTAGATCTCCTGAGGCTGGGTTGGGCTGCTCTAATCTTTTGGGATTGAGTGTACGCAATGATTAAAATAAATGACAGTGTTAGGCAGGACTGGCAACAGTTTTAGCTGATCTATTTGGGGTATGGACATGTTTGGTCATAAAACATTATGGACCAACAACAAGTACAGTGAAAACATGCAACATTATATTAAAGTAGAGTGGAACAAATCCTGATTGACTTTTGCAAAAGAATTTTTGAAATAACTGCTTTTTTTTGGCCGTGGCTATTCTTACGAAGAATCGTAATAATTACGCTTCTGGTTATTCTTACAACATGCATGCACGTCTGGTGACGCATGTGCAATGTGGGAAATCTGGACTTTGACCCACAAAATGTTTTATACAGTCTATGCTTATACCACGGCATTAACTATCATGTATCAGCTGATGTTAGCAAGCGGGACGGCTTCAACATTATTTATGATGCTTGCTAGCTAGTTGCTTAACTTAGCTAGAGCATAAGGTGGTTATGAGAGTAATTTTAGGTTTAACGTTTGCTCGCTCATATTTTGGGAGCTGTCCGGTCGTCACTTTTACAATCAGTAGTCGGCAGTGATCAGTGTTGTGTAGAAGAGCTGATTAGCTATGCCAAGTTTGTCCTTGCAAGAAATTTTAGAGTACAAGTTGGCTAATGAGTTTGATGGCAAGCTGGCTAAGTTAGCTAGCCAATAAATAACGCTATCCAGCTTGAGGCCACTGCAACTTAAATTAAGTTTGCCAGCTAGCCGGTCTAGTAATGTTAACCATAAGGCATGCTGCGAAAGCGGGCTATTTTCAAGGTAGTCAGTGAGTTGCATTTTTTTTTCCCAAGGCCGTGTTTCCAACATTTCTTGTGCGGTTACGGAAGTTTACGATTGGTGTAAAAATAGCCACTGCCTAATTTATACGCCTCATCATAAGAATTGCCAAGCTTTTTTTTTTTTTTTTTTCCTTTTCGGTCTTGAGTGAGTTTGCGCAGTCACCTAATCCGCAATATGATTTTGCAACTCCAGCAATAAGTGAAGCAGCCAACAGAGTGAAAATGAGCAAATGCAGAATTTTACAGGTCTGCTGCAATTTCACCTGCCATCCAATAGCTCTACACAGATGGTGTTTCCCACTCATGAGAGACCATCTCTCCCACTGCCCTCAGCCTCCTCCAGAGTGCTGGGCTCTGAGACAGACTCAAGACACAACCCTGGTGCCCCAACCAGGAGGGATTTAAAAGAGCGAGGGAGGGGGCCTGTTCAAAGAGATGATGTCCACCTGAGTGACATCCCTCCTCTTGCCACCTGGTTGGAGAATAAATGCTGTGAATTACAAAGATGAGCATGAAAACACTGGATGGGAAAGTTGTCAACTACACATGTACTTTGACTTCCTGAATGATGAACAAATGTTCAGGGCTTTGTGCGGTCATTGCCTAAACTACTGCATGCACAATATGAATGATCTCCTAAACATGCAATGCAGACAGTCTGATTTTTCTTCCACACTATTTTCCAACATTGGGTTGGGTGTGTCATTAGATGTCTGTCCTTGCAATATAAAGTACCCTCTTCTTTTTCTACAATTGTATGGTTTCTTTTTATGAGTGTCTCCAGAATGCATTCACCAAACCACTGAAATAAGCGCAAAATCTGGGGATGAATATGAAACAAGAATATTTTTCATTCTTAGCAACTTTTTCATCTAGTCTGCACAGCATGCTGTTGCAAGACATGGTCTGTATTCAGGAGAGCAGTAGGTAATTTGCAGTAGGTACATTTGAGAGTACATATTTCAAGGACTTGGCAGTTAGGAAGCTATTGTGGACAGAGGAACTTTGGAAATGATTGCATAGTATGGCCTGCTCCTTGAAATTCTACAGCTTTTAGATTTGGCCCTATACAATTTTAACTCAGAGAAAATTCATTTATTTGCTTGCTTTTAAAGTCAGAAATATATAATTCTTTGTGTAAATAATAATTTAAAAAATCTCCCTCTTGAATAGATCCTTCCCAATCTATAAAATAAATATCTCACAAATTAATAGGGGATTTTTTTTGGCTTCAAAGTGCCTTTTATAACTTCAAACAGATTTGTGTAATGCTCACTCATTGCTCCAGAGACATGAGAAGAAAAAATTACTTTCAAGGCTTGTTGTTATTTCATTTACTGCTCATTTTTAGATTATGATTAAGAGGGGATTTATTGAAAACTTGAGTCATTAAGGAATGAATCAAGCATAACAGCTGAAGGAAAACACATTGGCCTGACACTCCAAGCGCACAATGATATCCACAGGAATCACTGAAATAATTTGGGTTCACTCACCAGGCCAGGATTTTTAATGATTTTTTCAAATGGGATTAATAAATGAAGCACTTTTGAATCTAGGCCTGAATACAAAGAGCCAAGTACTGTAAGGGTTTTGCCCTGCAGTCCCTCCCCCTCCTGCTGTCTTCACCTCCACTTCAATGAGCAACAGGTGTGACTCGTTGAGGTGGAGGTGAAGGCAGAGTATTTAAGAGCTGCAACTGCCAGTTGGCAACTGCAGCTGCATTCTGATATTTTAGCCCTGCTGTTTTGTGCTGCTGCTCCCCTCAGCTTTTGATTGTCTTTTTCTGATACTTATTAAAAGTTCTTTTATTTTTGTATCAGCCTGTGCGTGTGGGTCCTATCTTCCTGCTTTTGGGCTCCTGGTCCCAGTGCTCGCCGGATTGCAGGTTACATCCGGCGGGACCAAACCATGACAAGTACATTCGGAGTGGCCTAAGTTACACAAAATAGTAAGTCCAAAGAAATCTACAATAAAGTGGTTCATGTCAAACACAATCAATCTGTCCTTGATGCAACACCCCATCTCTTGGCAACCCAAATGTATGCACGCATGCACACTAGTTGGTACATGCTTATCCTCATTAGGGCCTGAATGCAAAAAAAAAAAAAGCAACTGACAGGACCTATAAACAGCCTGTTCCAGTAAAAGACTGAAAGGTCAGGGGTCAGCTGCGAACATCTGAAATAATGTATTTTCCATGTGTTTGGAAGAGAGCTGGATGCCATCAGTATAAAGCAGTAAGCCATTGTGTCTCATATTCATTCACATGCTTTATTCACTCAGGTATTGCATTAACATTGTAAAAATTTCAGCTCTAAGCAGACGCTTATCGAGAGTTATAAGTCCATTTTACACTGTAACCATTTACACTGGATGTGATCTGCCTATGGTGTCCACCCTGTTCAAGCAGATCTACCATCCCGTAGGTTTTTAGTCCAACCCTAATTTAGCACACCCAATTCATCGCCCCAAAAAAGGGTTCTTTGGCTTCATAGAGGAACTATTTGTAGTTTTTTTTCCAAGACCCTCTATTACAGGGGTACATGAAATTAAAAATTGCAATGCAGAGCCAGGTAAAGTGGGTTTGATCAACTATTTGATTCAACTATTTGCCTTACAAACACCAACTAACCAAGTTCTCGCTAGAATCATACAGCGGCCTTTTTGAATCCTTTTCTCCTGAGACTGTGCTCCAACAAATTGAAAACAAAGAGCCATCAGGTGATGGCATATTTCCCCAGCCTGTACTGCACCCTGAAATGAGCCTAAGTTTCCCAATAACAAGAAAAACAAGCATTCAGAGAATTCATAGTCTCGCCCAACAGCCCGAAATTTATGTCATGCCGTGAGGTCAGCCCAAGGTGTTTACATGTGAAAGATGAGTGAAATCGGTCAAGTGGTTCTGGAGATATCTGCCCGGAAACACACATACACACACACAGACAGACAGACTCACAAGGTGATTACAATAGTCTCGCAAACCCCTCCGAGGGCTCGACTAATAAGTGTTTAAAAAATCCCAAAATGGCATAAGGCGCTACTTCAGCATATGGGTGGTGTGTGAGCCAAGGTTAGTGATACAATGATCAAAGTTTTTTGCAGTTATTCTGACCTGCTCAGTGATTGACCTCACACAATTTGTTCCCTGAGCAGGCAGGCACCGTTGTCCCAGCTCACCCTCTCTGCCCTGCCTCCTGATAGCATTCAGTTGGCTAGTCATTAATTACTTGTTTGTTTACTTCCTTATGTATTACTGTCTCTGCAGGTAGGACAGTTCAGACTCTAAGCTTTCAGCTTTCTGCTCCCATTACTACTGACGTTTTAAAAGGTATGTGCTACCTGCCGGGCTTTGTTGTTTCTGCCTCTGTGCATTATTAATTTTAAAGTTGAACTGCTTGGTAACTGGTGTTCGATTGTTCGCAACATTTCCCTGCCAGAACGCTGGCTCCCCACCGAAAGTTGATGCAGGGTGATTTAAAACTAATACTATTGTGATGACATTAAGTGAAGTTATGTTGAGGTAAAATGAGAAAGCTTAGCTCTTTCGGTGTGTGTACCTTTTGCATAATGGGGATAATATCATGCATATTTGGTACAGGCATGTCAGTGGTTTTGTTTGGTCGGTTTGTGTTATGTCTGGTGAAAGGAACCAAATGCAAATAGTCCGGAATGCAAAAATTGTGGTCTCTTACTGTCCGTGTCCAAGCCAGGTGATCAGAGTGACAGTACAGAAGAGCAATCCAAAAATCAGTGTCCAAAAAACAGGCAGGAGGTCAAAAGCCAAAAAGCAGAGTACAGAGCCAAATCGCTAAAACAGAAGGAGAGTCGAGTGTCTGAAATCCAAATTCAAAAGCCAGGGCAGCAAAAGACAGGAATCATGGTTATACAGAAAAAAGGTCTGTAACAAGAAGCAAACAAATCAAGGCAGGCACAGACAGAAATCAGAATCGAGCAGAAGGGTGTCACTATCTCTCAATCAAATCACTAGCATACTGGTAGCTCAACACAGGAAAAGTTGATCAACATTCTGACATGGGCTAAGCAGAAGTGAGGGACTTTTATACACAATTCTGCCTTATTTAAGTGCTTGTCATAATGACTGAATTTTACAAGTGTGGCCTCAACAGTCTTCAACTTATAGTCTTTTGAAAATCCTTGACCTTCAGTTTCAACTTTCAAGGTCACTCAAGGTCAAAGGTCATGGTGTCAAATAATAGCCATAAGAGTTTCTTATATGATCATAATAGTAAACATCTGTCTATCTGCTTCCATGTTTGAGTTATATTGGGAAATATAGGATTTTCACTGATGATCTTGACACCCCTGACATTTAGCCCCCAACCGCTCCAGAGACTATCAAAGCTACCCCATCATGCAGCATATGGTTGGAAGCAGAACTGGAAGATGCACATTTTGTTTGGTTTGAAGTCAATGTGATGAGGTTGAAGGAAGTTATCGCAAAAAAAAAAAAAAAAATTTTGACATTTCTGATGACCTTGACCCGATCACCCCCAAAATTTAATCAGGTAATCAACAGATCATTGCCCACCTATTGTGAACGTTTGAAGTCAATCAGTGCAACCATATAGACACTAGATTGTTAACACAGATAAACAAACAGACAGACAAATAAACAAACCACACTGATTCAATACCTCCCCCCGCTGTCTCTGTTCAGGGCAAGGTAATGAAGAGTCACAAGCCATGGTGTTTCATCTTGACAGCTTCCTTTGGTACCATGTCATCAGAGGCTATTTGGCAAAAACACAAGATGATCTTCTTGATTGGAGGCAAGTGAGGTGCATGTCTTTTTTTTCAATGTGCCTGCTGAGGAAAAAACAAACTTCAAAAATCCACAGGAAAATTAGCGCCAGAAATGCTTAGGTAATGTGCTACCTCAGGTAGTGTGTTTGCTATGCAATGACAGACCCCCCTCCCCCCAGCCTGAGGTTTTCAAACACAGGTGATTCCAGACAGCAGGGAGTGCCACTTCTCTTTGCATGGATGCCCATCTCATACTGTACAACTATAATTAACTGTGAAATTATCCATTTTTATTTTGAAATTGCATGTGAAAATGGATTTGCACAAGCAAATAAAACCAGACATCATTCAGAAGCAGATGAATTTTGAAAACACACACAAACATATGCTAAATTTTTGGCGTGTGCACAAGATGAAATTTTAAACCACTATCACAATTTTCAGCATTTTCTTTTTCTCGATACATTCAGTTTTCAAATCTAAACCCTGACAGTGTAATTACTGACCAATCAGAACTCTGATTGTGAAATATTTGAAGATGGTTGGGTCTCCTGCAAGTCTCCTCAAAAGTTCTCACACAACAGTGCGATTTTACCCTTAGACAGTGACGGCTTCATAGGCTTGCCATTATGTATATTGAATATGTCTTCCCCACCTCTCAACCTGGGGAACTTTGCTTTGGGTTCAATGACTTATGTCACAAATAAGCCTTTAAAGACACAGCTTTAGTGCGAAATACTGTTCTCCTTGCTTGTACCGTCCAAGTCAATGACGCCAAACTCACATTTCACCGGGAAATTGTTTGTGGCTTATCTGGGATCAGGACTATAATACTGGCAGCATTCCGCTGTTGCAGCTAAACCAGTCCAATGCTGGACAAACCATTCTTACAATCTGACTATTACACAATTAATGAAGTGGGCAGGCTTAGCATTGATTCGATTATGTGCTTACATCTGTATCCAGTCATTCTGTTTACATTTTGAGATTGTTTAGATTTCCATTTTCTCTTCCAAGGCAACACTAAGACTACGAACTAAGAGACTGTGACTCATGTCCACGGAGCAAAAAAAAGGCAAACAACATAATACTGTAGACATTATTTTGAAACTCTTCTTCCAATAGATTATCACAATGATTTCAGCGAGAAGGATATTGCCCAGTTCCTTTATTAAATGAGACAAATAGAGTAAGATTTAACATGCAGATCTTTGCAGAGCATTACAGAAGAGACTATTCGGGCTGCTAAAATGTCAACTTGCACAAAGTCATAATGAACACACATTAAACTAGCTAACCATTTAACAGATGTATAACACTGCACCGTTCTCTGAATAGGAAATTCTGACAAGTATAAACCAACTGTGAGTCAAGTATTCAAATTCAGAACCCATTGTATGTGTGTGCGTGCGTGTGTGTGTGTGTGTGTGTGTGTGTGCATTATCATGTGTGTGTACACACGTTTGTGCATATACCTGTGCATTTGCGTTGGCATGTGTGTGCATATGAGACTGAATATTTCTACATGTGCATCCATTTTTGTATATGCGTGCATGTATGTTAATGTAGGTGTGTGTGTGTGAGTGTGCAGGTGTGCGCGTGTCTCTGTGTAGACGCGCATGCGCTGCTTGTGTGTGTGCATTTTATCGCATGTGAGTTTTCAAACACTGCTCTTATAATCTGAAGATCAGAGGCCAAGGCATCAGCTTGAAAGTTTCATTGGTAACTTTCATCAGAACTGTTGTTGTGATGAACAGGCTTTATGTTGCGCGGAGGCCGTTACCCGAGATGTGTGGGGACAATCCCTACCTTTGGGGCCCGTTGTCATGAGTTTTTGTTTCAATGAATGAATCACAAGCTTCTAAACTCCCTCTTATATGGCAACTCAGTCCAACAGAATCCACTTTCACCAGACTGAGCGCCCCCAAGACAGCAGTGAATAAAGACAAGTGGAATCCCTCGTAGTGGGAAGTGCTGTCGCCTCACAGCCAGAAGATTCAGGGTTTGAATCTCGACTTGGGCTTTTCACAATAGGCAAGTTTTCCCCATAATTGCATGGGTTTCCTCTGGTTTCTCAATTTTCTTCCCATAGTTCAGAGATATACTGTACATGTTGGGCTGATTGCGCACTTCAAATTCATGCCTCAAGGCCATGAGTGTGTGTGTGAATGGTGTGTGCGCCCTGGATTGGCAAACAGTTCAGGGTGAGTTCCTATGTCCCACTTATTGCATGTTCGGATTAGCTCCACATTGTTCCCCCCACTACCTTGGCCAGAAATAAGTGAATACACGAGGTAGACAAAAAACAGACGGATTAACACTTCCCAAATCTGCAAACCTGCCTGATTCCCTGCCTCGACATTGCCTCAAGGTAGGCAAATGCTGCTTCATAAAATGACTTCACAGCTGCCACTGCTGTTCTAGCAAATAAAAATGGATTGTTTGAACAGAATTGCCAACCAACCTCGCCATGCGCCAAACCAAGAATGAGCTAAGCTCCTTGGGGAGATGAAAAGTAATAAGAGATAGCGAGGAATGTGGGAAGTTAGAGGCCGCAGTAATTTATGACACTGAAGGAGTTTGCCCTCTTTGACTCAGATCGTCCTGGGATGCCAAAAAAAAGGATAAATTGGGAGGCTGGTGGGCGAAGGTAATATACAGAAAGCAAGAAATATAAAGAAATGAGGAGCACAGAGGTAGACAAGTGTATAGGCCTATGGCTAAAAGACAGGCGTTTAGGGTTTTAGCTAAAAGGCAGGTGTACATGCCTGTGATAAAAAAACAGAAGTATGAGCTCATAGCTAAAAGACAGCTGTACAGGCCAATGAGTGGCAGACAAGGGTGCAATCATATTGGTAAAAGACAGGCACACAAGCCTCTAGCTAAGATACAGGTGTACAAACCTAAACAATAGGTGTACAGGCCTGGAGGTAGAAGACCAGTGTACAGACTTATAATGAAAAGATAAGCATGCAGGCAAAAGACTGGTGTACAGGCCTATGGGTAAAAAAAAAGGAGGACAGATTAATGGGTTCAAAACAGATGTGCAAGCATATGGGCAAAGGACAAGTGTATAGGCATATGGGTAAAATACCAGCGTATAGGCCCGTGGAAAAGAGACCCATCTATAGGCCAATGGTTGTAAAAAGACCTTTACTTTGCCTGTCCTCACTTTCTACCTGACACCCTTTTTTTGGGGTTGGACATGTAGTTTGGCAGACAAACAACTACAGAAGGACAAGTGCTAAGCGGCCATGGCGGTGAAGTGTCTTTTAATGTTGCCCCAGTGCAAAGCGAGCATCAGTCAACTGTAATTTATCACTCCGATCACCCGGTGCCTTGTGGCTGTCATAGCAACAAATGCTACAGCACAAAGAGCAACAAAAACAATAACAGCCAGATCATCATTCTGGCTGATTTGTCCGATGATAGCCTTTCCTCGACCACTCAGTCTTTAATTACATTATTCAAATTTCACAAAGCAAATGCCTTTCTACCTTTCTTCCTTTTCCACTTCAACCTTTCTCACAGTTTCTTTTCTTGTCTTGTCCCCAACTCCTTGTCTCTCCCTCTCTCAAACTAAAGCCCTCATGGTAAATAAATATTTCATATTTTGTTGTTTTTTTCATGCTGCATATAGGTGTCTGATGCATACAGGACCTCAGCAGGTGTGGCAGCAGCCCATCATTCAATTTACAATTTTAGGTAGTTTTTGCCTCTTACCACTAGTCACTTAGTCCTAACGCACAGATGCTGGCGGCCATTACGGCTCCCCAGGGGAGTACCAGTATGCGACCCTCAGTGTGCCATCAGCCAAAGTGGACCCTCAAGGGTTAATTTACCTCACTTTACTGCGTTTTAGTGGACGTACTGATTGAGAGTGCCTTACATTCTAAACACAAGCTACAAAAAGTGTGCAGTCCCAAGGGCAACTGCAAGGGCACGAAACTGCTGACTTAGAAGATAGCTTGTCAAACACCATATTTTACATCAATTAATTCAAGTTATAAAACAAGCAGGAAGATACTTGAATCACTTATGGACATTAAATGAACCATAAAGGAAGATGCTAGGGGGTCGGACAAAAGTTGAGGCGAGGGGCAGACTGGGTGGAGGACAATCAAAACTGAATAATAAAAAAAACAGATGAATTAGTGTATTTGTTAATAAAATAATTAATTAATTTACCCTTGGCTTTTCCTGACTGAGACCTAGAGAAGCTAAAACTCATTATCAGTCATTATTATGTATGTATTCTGCAGGTAAAACATCGCTGTTCGGTAATGTTGCAATTGAGGCTGAGTCAAAAACAGTGTTCAAAATGAGAAAACATACTGCAGAAAATGTTGCTTCCAGCCGCAAACAACACAGAAAACACAAAATCCTCTCAGAAAATGTTTTTTTTTTTTTTCCCCCAATGTCATAATGATGCTGAAGTGACATTGTATTTTTTGTGTATGCTGGAAAGGAAATCCAACAGTCAATCATCGATGGTGACGCAAATACATTCACTTCCAGACCAGAAAAGAAAGGCAACCCCAGAGGAGAGAAGAACACAGATTTGATAAGAGGAGATTTGCACAGACAGAGCAAATCTACTCCCACTGCAGCCGAGCTTCGAGTGTCAGACCTCCAAACCTGGTTTGCATTCGAACAGAACTCCAGATCAGTATCAGATTCTATCAAAAATAGTGAATTCTGGAATTATACAGTACTTTCCTTTAATTGTGCATGATGAACACCTCCAATTAATAAGTTGTTGGACTTAAAAGCCCACCAATGAAAGAAAGGAATCCTTACACACTATCGTGGCTTTACACCTTTATTGAAGACAACATTTCAACCCAACAGAGATCATGGTCCAGACCAAGAATCAAGAGCTGAGACAGACTTGCAATACAAATGGTAATTTATTGGCTGCAGTACGGTAATGATGGGAACTGAACTCCAGAGAGCACAGGCAGGGATGGAACCCCAGAGAGAATGAGGAACAGTTCAGCACAGGTGAGTGCTGTTTGCTGTCACCGGCCAATGGCTTCCATTGTATTGCCAGATGTTGCCAGCACTGGACTGCCCATAAAGAGGAGAGTTGATACTCGAGAGGAATTAGGTTCCAGTCCTGGCCCCAAATTAGGGTTGGAAGCTTGTTCCTGAAAAACTTGATAAAGAAAGTGGACGTTTGTTTGGAAATTTGTTTGGATTGAGTCATTACAATAAAGGTTTCAGAATAGACTTCTGCTGCCACTAAAGAACTGGTTGCCTTAAGATGAAGACAAAGGAGTTTCACATACATGTGACTGGGATCTCAGTGCAAATGCAACTTTACAACAAGCACATGCATTGGAAGGCTTAAATACCATCAATCGCTCATTAGGAAATGAGCGAGTAACAAGATTCAGTCGAGAGGGGAAACACACGCAACATGTACACCAATCACATCACACATACTCCTAATAGACATGCAAAATGTTGAATTGTGAAGAGACACTAGGGATTCATGCAAATGTTGTGACACAACTGAGATCGTAATGCTGTCTCGATTAGATGTGCGTAAGGAGAACATTAGTGCACTGGCTTCTTTAGTTTCATTTATATGTTTTTTAGGCATGACCTGCACATCGTCACTGAACAACCCCAAAGTGCGCAACATCACCAAATGGCAATCTCTCCATTAACTCCATCAGACCATCATTAAGACTATCCTGATGATGGTATTCAGAAGGTTTTATCACTTAGCATGTTTGCTGCAGTGTGTCATCGCCACACCCCCACCCCGTTACAAGTGTTAAGTGGAAAATCAAATTTCTCTCAGAGAGGAACAGCTTTGTTATTCAACTGTTCATAGACAGGGCTGCAGTGTTATTCATTCCACGCATCATAACGTTTTATCCCTATCCAAAACCAAATAATGTTGTCAGGCGATCAACTCACGATGCAGGAAGTGTTGACGCCTAAGGCTGAATTTCCGCACCCCGACTGTGAAATGCATATTAAGCCAAGTTGCGATCTGAGCTTCTGTCACCCTGAGATCTAAACATTACATGACTCAATAAAGCAGGCGTTGTGTCCCAGTGGGTAAATGAAGTCATCGTCCTGGCAAGCACTGTTTCAATATGATGTCTCAATGCGAGTCTGACTATCTAACACCAATAAAAACCATTCGTTATTATTATTATTATTATTAAGGGGAGGAGAAATCCAAAATAATGGTTTTTCACAATTTTGATCAAAATTTTAATTTTGGTCTTAATTAAAAGTTTAATCATTCATAATTAAGAGCAGGTGGATGCGTCGCGCGTTAGGGGGGCAGAGAAGGCCAACCTAGACTCTGAAAAAGCCAAAAGAAAGAGCAAATCACTTCAATCTGCTCAAGAACAGGACAATCAGAGGGAGCAGGAGGGAGAAGTTTATGCTTCAGGGGCATTTTAATGTTCTAAGTTGACTGTTACAATGTTTTGTCGGTGTACTTTGACTTGAACCTGGATTTTCTCAAAACCTGATTTTTGCCCCGATTGCTATCATTTAAGGCACTATATCTCACTTATTTGTGGAGCTTTTCTCATGAAATTTTGACAGAAGTCTGTGTACATATCAGGAAGTCTACTGAACTAAAAGTTTTGGTTTAGCACTTTGGGTCTGTGAGTTATGGTGATTTATATTTCATATCGAGGGGGTGAAAAATGGCAAAATCCTCTTTTACCCCACTAAATCTCTAGTATTACATGTAAATGCTTTATTCTAGTTCAGAAGAAGGTGTAAACATAACTCAATCTAATAAAAAAAAACCTGATTCAAATATCTTGCTTCAGTCCTGAGATATAAGGCAAAGAAATAATGGTGAAATCGGGGTGGCGGCCATCTTGAATCACATGACCTAATTATGCAAATTAGGTCAAATTCATATTTTGTGCATTTCAGGTCATATACTGTCAATACACCAAGTATGAATGATTTCTATCCAAAAATGACAATTTTTTTCCAAAAGGTTTCTCCTTCCCTTAATATTAATATTAACTTGCTTATTTCTTGTCAGTGTCTTTGAGGATCTGAACCCTATCCCAACATACAATTGACAAGAGAAAGGAACGGCCCCAGGACAGTCCGACAATCCATTGCAGGGATCACAAACCATTCATTCACACTTATTATGGGCAATTAGGAGTTTCCAGTTTGGTTTCCTCCCACATGCATCCCAGGCAGAGTACACCTACATCTTGCTGCAAACCAGCTGTTTGTCTACATGAGAGAGCAGGCAACCAATATATCGGAGAGGTAAAGAGGCCAATCCATAATTACTTGTTTATTCCTGTTTAGGGTCATGGGGTAGTCTGCAGCTAATCCCAGCATGCAATGGGTGAGATGATTGGGCCAAATAGACCAAAGGCATGACCAAACTATGGTCCTTCCACAAATCCATGGCAAGGACCACATACTCTTCCCTCACACAATCATATACATTTACTTTAACATAAGCAATTTACAGTCTGTTGCTGGTCTGACATGTATGTCTCTGGACTGCAGGAGGAAACTGGAGTACTCAGAAAAGTCTCCACACAGGAAGAACCCAGGCTGGACTCAAACCCATTGACTGTATAAAAAGATGGACGCAGCACCCAGGTCTGAAAATTGAAGCCAATGAGGAAATCTCTTAAAATTGCCTTCTATTTAATGGCCAGCAGATGGCGACGCCAATCGTTGCAGAAAGAAGTTCCAAAGAAAACGGCCAAGCTGTAACAAAAGTTTGTCAGGTGTCTACCTTTTTCAAAGAACCAGAAACACACAATTGAAAACGCATTTGGTTTGTCTCTGGGTTTTTTACAGGCTGTGTGATTTTTTGAGTTTGGTTCTGGTGAAAATGTATCGACATTAAAGTGTTGTGGCTCAAAGTTTTGCGGGAATGTGACATGTTTTCGATTGTGTTGCTGGTTATTTAAAAAAGGTAGACATCTGACAAACTTTTGTTACAGCTTGGCCGTTTTCTTTGGTGGGCCTGATAGAAGTCTATAAGAGAATGACCCTACTAATTTATTATTTCCATAATGATTTTCCACATTATTTTATGTTATCTATCACAAGTTTCAAGTCTCCTTCGATATATCAAGATGTTAATTTTTGTAAATTATGGTCCCAAATAGACTAGAATAAAGGATAAAGACAGACATGTTTTAGGGGCCTGGCTATCCTCTGGTCCTCATCATTTACAGTCAGATCCACCAGTAGATCCACCCCTCGCTCCTCCCTGGATCTTCATTTCATGTTCTTGTCCAAAAGAAATCACATGTGGTTTCAAAATGACAAAATGGCGCTGTTCAAATAGCCAAAATCGAGGTTCAGAAATGTTATGCTGAAACCAATGGGTGACGTCACGGTTGCTTCGCCCATCTTTTTATACAGTCTATGCTCAAACCCCCAACCTGCTTTCTGAGGAGACAAGGCTACGCCCTGAGTTAATGGGCCACCCAATTAATATTATGATTATGATTACTAACATTATTATTTATTTTATTTATGTTTAAGTTTTTTTCCCTCTAACAGGATAACATAAAACAAAGGCCACAAAGTCAGAAGATACAGTGGTAGCGTATGGAATCAAATCAAACACATATCCTACTGCTAACATCGCGCTTCTACAATATAGAGACCTGCGAGATCAATAGCTCAGTTTTCGTTTTTATTAAACTGAAGTTTTGAGCATCCAGTTTGCCCTCGCCAACTTGATTGTGATAGCTACCCGTTTCTTGAACAGCCGAATTGTTCCTTGCACTTTTTGTGCAGACTGAGAAACAGTCCGTTATTACGATTGACTCCGATATAACACAAGGTTAACAAGACCATTACGAACCATGTGAAAAATACTTGACTGTTAGTTTCTGGTAACCTATCGCAATTTAATCAGATTCAATGAACTGGAATCAAGTTTTATACAGTGGTTGTTCGTAATGTTCGCCAGCTTGCAGGAGAGTAGCTAGCTAGCTTGCTAACCAGTGAATTAATGTAACGTGAGTCAATCAAACCGTGTTGGTGAAAAGCGCACACATCATTTGCCCGAGACATATCACTGTTTCCACATCTGGCTATTGCTGGCGAGAATATATGATTAGAATGACATTACAGTATAATTAAAACGGAATCAATCAGCTATGGATTTCGCCATAGACATGGGGGAGAAATAGCTTCTATTTGGCCACCGATTAGACAGTTTGACTTACTGTGACGGTGGGTAACATTCTGATTGGCTATTCAGTGGGCAACGTGCTGATTGGCTTGTCTACCCTAATTCGTAACTCGAGGTTCGTAAATCTGGTTTGTGCTTGTAAAAAAAAGTGTTGCATGCGAAGGTAGGAAATTTGAGTGTATTGCAACTTCACTGTCACACATGAAGGTAGGAAATTTTCACACAAGCACAAAACTACTTCACAAGCTCAAAGCTTTTTTGCACACTCACAAAATATTTCTACAAGTTCAAAACATTTTTTACACATGCAGAAAACTATTTCACAAGCTCAAAACTTTTTTACACATGCATAAAATATTTCTACAAGTTCAACACTTTTTTACACATGCACAAAACTTTTGGCCCTAATTTGATTCCATAGTTGCATTACACAAAACATAAATAAATATACTGCAGCTTCAAGGCAGCTACCCGCTGTTTCTCAGATCACTAGGGCTTTTAACAGCACGTGCTTTTTTCAGCCATCAAAGCATCGCCTTCCTTTGAAGCTCTGTTGGCCAATGGTGAGAGTGTAGAGACTGCAAAATTCCTCCACATTCGTTCACAAAAAGATGGATCCTGTCACCTCATTAGCATGGCCCCACAGCTACGTGACGCTTAAAAACAGCAGGGCACAACAACCAACAGATGGTGAGACACAGTGATGCAAGAGTGCGCCACTTTGGACCAATCGGAGAAAAGCTTCTCAGAATGGTTCTATTGATTCTGAAGACTCCATTACTGGAGGGTAGGTGTGCTGTGAAACCAAATCTAACTTCCATAGTTATTTATTTGGGCTCGCAGAATTACGTTCTACCTCCCTTTACCAGATATTTGATCTCAGGGTGCAGAGTTTAGGAGGGCAAGAAATAGGAGATGGGAGGTTTTTTTTGTTTTTGGAGGCTGGGGGGTCAGGCTCTGAGGACACAGGAAAGGAGATGAGGTGAGTTGGGGTTACGAACAAGATGCTCTGATCAGTGCAGCATCCGAGGCGGCCATGGATTAGAGGGAAAAAATGCTCTGGATTAGCACACCAACACCAGTGGGAGCGTAGCCTGAAATGGCATCCCTGTACAGTGAATAGAATGACATTTCAGACTGAAGGGCAAGGATTTTTATTTCCCCTTTCACAAGAAAACCACAGAAAAATATATAAATAAATGAAAATATGACAGGGTTTCTGTTTTCTGTTCTTTCATGTTGTGTTTATTTCAGGGAATACATTTATGTTGCCTCAAACAATGTCTATTCTGCTTCTACTCTTTTGTTTTTATTCCCCCGATTTTCAAAAATTCCCAGAAGAATATCTACTGTAATGCATTGCGGGATAGCCTATAATTCTCTAGGAAGATGGATAACAGTTGTTTGACTAGTCCTGCAGTGTTGTTGTTCTCACGAAAATTTTTGCACTCTAAAAATAATGAGGTGAAAGCTGGCACAAGGCTGTTGAATTTATGGGCTAGGAGAGAGCTCTGTATAGAAATTTAGAGCGCACTGGCCAGTAATCCCTGTATACTCACGACAGAATATGAATCTACAGAAAATTAATGTCACACAGGTTGAATACGCATGGCATGACATCTACAAAAACTTCAATTTTGTTATAGTTTTTGTGGCATTTGTTAGTATCAATGGGGAACAACAATGAAATTAATCAAAAGTACAGTGATGTTGCAAATGACAAGTTCATATCCTAAATAGTAAGTATGCAGCCTAACTTTATGGCTTTAATCAGTAGGTTTGCAGACTCCGTTTCCGGCCATAATGAGTGAGAATTCAGGCTTTGGGCTCTAAGGGCTCTATCTTTCACACTGCCCCACCCGTTGCCACTACCCGCTACCCGTGAATTACGCATTTAGCAGCTTCCACTATCCCTAAACGGTGTCTTGCGGCCACACTACCCACTATACATTATGCCGACTCCCTTATTTGCGCCTGGAGGTGTGCCCGTGGGCGTGTTTATGCGCTTTCCCTACAATTGCTATCTTGACCGCACACTTTAGGGAAAGCGTATAGCGGGTCCTCAAACCACCCGCTACCCATTTGGTTTTCCTTCATTAACACGTTTTCCAATTCAAGAATAATCAAGTGGCAATTGAAGACACGGCTTCTCTCCCCCATGCGATCCAACAGCGACAAAATAATGGGCTACATTCAGTACAGAAAAATAATTTAATTATAAATAGGTCTATGCACTGGCACTCAGCAACGGTAATTTTTTTTCCAGCTAGAGCGGCATTTCAGAACTCTTTTGCGAATGAAGGTAATTTCGGCGACAAGTACGCACACCTGTTTTTGCAGCAAGGTCATGCAACTTGCTGTAAAAAAAATAGTCAGCTGTCCGATTGGAAAATGTAAACGGACGAAACCACGTACTTGTCTGTCCCCAGAATTACCTTCATTCGCTGAAGAGTTCTGAAATGCCGCCTCGCTGGAAAAAAAATTACGCTGAGAGTGCCAGTGCATAGACCTAATTTTATTTTTTCTAAAATGGGATTTTGTCCTATGCTTCATTTCAGACGGAGAGGGAGTTGGAAGTGCATGGCGAAACGCATTTTTTTCTTTTTCTTTTTTTTTTTTTAAGTTTCCATCACAGAAGTGTTGTTTTTTTATTACATACCAAACATTAAACAATATGTCAATGTCAAATAATAATAATAATAATAATAAAATAGTACAATTCATGATTAACTTAACAAAAACAGATCCTCCCCTGTCTGGATTTGACCTCATGCACGAGCAATTTAACTTCGTCTTCGGAGAAACGTGGCGACCTTCCTCTCTCCATCACCGGTTTCGGTTTGAGGATTTGGGATAGCGCAGCCTGCTCCTAAAGGCAATGGCACCTGGCACACTGATTGGTTTAACTGGTGTAACGCCCAAACCACGCCTATGTATAATATAACGGGTAGCGCAGGTGTTTTAGGGATATAGGCAGGTGTGCAAGATAGCAACTTTCGCGGGGGAACGCCTCTTACGCAATGCTAAATCCCCAAATAACGGGTTTAGGGACTCTGGCGTAAGATAGGGCCCTAAATTCGTAAACCAGGCGCAGGCGCCGCGCAGGCGCGGCGAATGGGGGGGCGCCAGCGCCAACGGGTGTGTCCAGGCGTATGTTGCAATTTCGCGTGCCGGCGTAGCCTGGCGCAAAATACTCCTCTGTCCCGCCTCGGTCCCTCCTGCCAGCGCAAGTGGGAAAGAGGGAGGAGAGAAGGCGTGTTTGGGTATAACACAGCCGAGTCAAATCTTCACCAATCAAATGAGCTCCTCTCCTCACCTTTAATGTGTTGGAATATAGAAGCCTCTGTCCTATATCTGCATGATGCGTTAATGTTGCATTTTACTTTGCTGCTTCAGACATGTTTTCTGCACCGCTTACGTCTATATAAAGCATTACGAATATGAGTTAGCTGGCTAGCTAGGGCATTCGCGAATTATCACCATTAGCGAACTTGAATGGAATTTCAAAACGAAACTACGTCAGATCATTCGAACTTATGAAGTTGGAATGAAATACGACGGTTGCTCATTTATTTCTTCTGCCTGCAACATTGGGAAGAGAAATGATGGATTGCGTGTTCCTATTATTACACCCTGTTGCTGCTTAATCTTTTGGGATTAACATGCATGGACAACAATGCAAGATACGTTGCACATTTATTTTCAATATGTGATCTTAACTTAGTACGAGATCATAGCAATAAGGCTGTATTCCTTTCCCCCACTAAAAACGATAAAACCTAAGTGACAATAATAGTAGCCTAGTATTAAGCCGCTTGCACACTGGACGCGAAACGAATTTTTCGCACGACAGATAGCGTCGAACGCAGTGTCTACATGTCCGAAAGTCTGACAGGGTTTTAATATATCTCAGTTTCCAACAGTCGATTATTGTTTTTAATTTCTTCAAATCTATTGAATGTTTTAGATATTAAACGTGAATGTTTTGATAAGAGGGCTCAGTTCTTCAAGATGAGTACCGAGAATTTCAATCAATATTTCTGTTTAAGCTCTGCTCAATAAAGTGAGTCGACATTGGCGCGGGACGATGTACAATGCCTGTCGGATATTAAATGTAAAATACTCCGTGTCTGACAGCCAAAAAAAAAAAAGAGAGAGAGGACGATTAGAACAGATTGATAACGAAATAAAGAATAAAAAGAAACATTTTAACAACAAACAGAACATCCAATGAACACTGCGATTTATTTATTCGCGGGCCATCTTTTTTGGATGCTCTGTTTGTTGGTGATATATTTTTATTCTTTATTTCGTTATAAATCTGTTCTCATACCAATACTTTAACTTTTTGCTGGCTGCCAGACATGGAGTATTTTGCATTTCGCCTCGGACAGTCTTGATCGTGCATGCGATAATTTATTCTCACTGTCAATGGTCATGGAATTGATTTGCTCACTGACTACAAGCATTATTTTATCTCTGGTGTGGAAATAAAGCGTGAATCTGTTCGATCCATCTGACTAATTTTCAAAAGAGAGACCGAATAAAGACTGTTGTATATCTTCAACGGAAGAAAACACACAAATAAAAAGACCAAGAAAAGTCGATAGCTATCAATTTGCATTTTGTGAAGGTCGAACACAAACATGGCCAAGTTTGCACGTCTAATAATTCCTGTAATAGGATTAGAACTTTTATGACTTTCGGACACGGAGATATATTAAAACCCTGTCCGACTTTCGCGTCTTTGCATTGAATTTGACTGTAATCAGTCGTGCGAAAAATTCGTTTCGCGTCCAGTGTGCAAGCGGCTTTACTGAGCATAGAACGCAAGCATTATATATATATATATATATATATATATAGGCAGTTTGTGGTTGGCTGAGAAAGATGTGAAGTCGTTAGTTTGCATCACAGATTCAGCTGCGTTGATTAAGCCAGGTGGAGTTTCCATTACGCGTGCCAACCGCCTTTAATCTGACATCAGGACAATCGATATAGATACTATAATTTATGTCCTGATTCAGATAGTTACATTAAATAGTAGTTGCTGTAATTATTTATTGCATTGAAATGTGCCTGACATTCTGGAAACCTGCCTGTGAGGTTTTTCATGACGTGTGCGCCCAGTGCGCCGGTCAGCCAAATTACCACTGCACAGAAAGTAAACCAGGTTGGAGCTGGCGAGCTTTCTGCGCAACTTCAGCGAAGACTTTTTCTACGACATTGTCACTGCGTCTTGATGAATATGTGACACCTCCCCCTACTACGCCGCCACACACATCTCGGCGCACGTCCGTCTACCAAATTGCCAAAGTGGCTGCGCACGGTGTTGCACCGCACGAAATTACCACTGCGCGGGCAGCACCGGACGAAATTACCACTGCGTGGGCTGCGCCACACGCTGCGCCACCCTGCGCTGCGCCAAGAAATTAGAGCCCTTTGTGTGTGACTGCGTCTGTCCTCTGTGCAACACTGCCGCAGGCTTATACATTGGATATCTAGAAATTCACACACCCTCCACACAATCAAACACTTCCATATTATATTACGCCACAGTCAGTCATTTAGCAGATGCATTTATCCAAAGTGGCTCACAGTTGAATAGACTAAGCAGGTGTCAATGCCCCACAGAACAATGTGGGCTTGAGGCCTCTACTCCCGGCGCCAATAGGGTCATTCCATGTCAAAACATCCAGATTATGAGAAATTTTCCAGGTCACTTCCTCAAAATTTTTGAAAAAATTCACGAGGAAATATTCCCAAAAAATTAAAAAATGCCAAATATTAGGCCAGTATCTCAAATAGATTTAAAGTTATAGCCCTTCAAAATTTGAATAATATTTTAAGTTTTTTGGTGAGCCCATTTTCAGCCAACTTTGGCAACTTATTGCTCCAAATTGATTGCTTATACGAGGCTAAAATTGGGTATACTAACCATATTCATCCCCTAGACCAGTTATTCATCTCTCTGAAATTTTTACTGTGCAATCTTATGTGAACAGTGTCTGACAAAAAAATCTGAATGATGTTCAGCTTAATTTTTTTTAATGAATTTTTAAAATATGTTCCGAAATTGTGTATTTTTTTGTTGACTAAACGGGTATAGGCCTGCTGCGAGTGCTGTTATCTACTAAATATAAAACAAAACATTGATTTAAAATATTTTTCGAACATGATACACCATCTAAAAGTACAATACATGACAGAGGTCTTGTCAGAATATTTAGGTTTTTGCTAGATTCCACAGATTTATTCCTCAATTTTTTCATTGGTTTCATTGTTTTTGTTGGGGATGACTGTTTGGGGATCATCTGACATCAGTGCCTCAAACATGCCATGACTTGACTGATCACAGGCTTCTGAGCCCAAACTTGTATTGCTCAATTGCACAATAATAGTTCAGTATAAAAGGAGGCAGTTTCACTTGGGGATTATTAGATCATCGTGAGCACTGAAATGGAGGGGAGTAATTTACCTTGGTGCAGTATTGGAATCCATTTAGATGATGCATGTCATTCAAGGAAATTTACAAGAAAAACTGGACTATTGGGGCTTGATACTTTCTCAAGTGAGGATACTGCCTTAATGCAGTGGCAGTCTGGTGTTCCGCAGATTGATTCTGTGTGTTGTCATCATGAGAAAATGTTTTTAACTTGCTATGAGAAGAATCAAAGGTACTGTGCATATCCCAGAAACATTAACCACAAAAAAGCATCAGGCCTATACCCGTTTAGGTGACGAAAATTTTGGAATAATAAAAAAATTCATTAAAAAAAAGTAAGCTGAACATCATTCTAATTTTTTTGTCAGACATTGTTCACATTTATAAGTTTGCACAGTAAACATTTCAGAGAGATAAATAACTGGTGACATGGTCATTTTTTGCCCCAAAAAAAGGGCGTTTTGGGGCAAAACTGGCAAAATTTTACTTAGAAATTATTTCATTAAAAAACTTCTGCAAATGATATTACATGGATTACTGCATTTTTACAGAGAGATATATCATAAAATCATAAAAAATGAATTCTAGCCTTTTATCTTACTTAGTTTTTTGAGTTTCATATCATAAAATGTGGTCTCGTTTTTGGGCATTTTGTGTTTTCGGCTGATTTTTGAGGCTTTACCATACATAAGTGGATCAAGATACACAGAATCTAAGGCCATTTTCAGATTCTAGGGGATGAATATGGTTAGTATACACAATTTCAGCCTTGTATAAGCAATCAATTTGCAGCAATAAGTTACCAAAGTTGGCTGAAAATGGGTTCACCAAAAAACTTAAAATATTATTCAAATTTCAAAGGGCTATAACTTGAAAACTATTTGAGATACTGGCCTAATATTTGGAATTTTTCATTTTGTGTGAATATTTACTCATGTGAATTTTTTCAAAGAATTTTGAGGAGGTGACCTGGCACCCCCTGGATGATTTGACGTGGAATGACCCAATAGCTGAACTGTTGCAACACTGGAGCTTCAGTAACAAACCTGAATCCCAATCAAACACCCTCATCATGAGGCTATAATCCGATGCTACTACACTTCAGGGCAACCTCATTGAGTCATTTCATGACTGCGCAATCTCAGCGTGCAGTTCTTCTCACAAAGACAGCCACACACCAGGCACACTGACTCATACCCCCAACAACCACAGTGCTACAACCCCCCCCAAACAACCACAGTGCTACATCAATCCCACCAGCCATGTGTGTATCCAAGCATACTGTCAGCTCACAGTCCTTCATTACAGCCGTGTGACTCAGGCTTGTTTTTCAGAACCCCCCCCACAGACACCTTGATGAGACAAACAGAGAGAGCGAATCAGGACTGGAGGGGGAACACGAGTGCGCATCATGTGCAAGCTGTCCAGGGGCCTACCAGCTGAGCACAGCGCCAGTGAGAGCCAAGAAACACAAAAAATTCAATAAAATATCTTTTTTTTTACGATGTCGAAGGCTGTTCATCATCTTTTTTTTTGAGTCGTTTCCTCCTTTCTGTCCTACCCCAAACACAGTCAAACTGTTAAGCTCACCACGTAGCGACCTGCTCCTATGGACTCAGGAGGAAGATGCAGCGGCATGTTATTCATCCAACTCACTTGACGACTAGTCCTTGCCTCTCCTCACTGTGCAGTCGCAGCGCCAATTACATACTTCCAATGCCATCGGAGGATCATGTAGTCAGCGTACAATTTAGCTCGAACAGCTACATGTGCTTGGCCAACCAGAAGTGGTCGCTAAACAGCGATGAACTAACGGATTTCAATCAGCTTAACCACTATTATATTACACTGAGAAATTTATTAGTTTTTGAAAAACATATGCTAATGCACTGTAGAATTTGATTCCAGCAACATGTTTCAAAAAAGTTGGGACAGGGGCAACAAAAGACTGGAAATGTTTGATAATGCCAAAAAATGCACCTGGTGGAACATCTTGCAGCTAATTAGAATAATAAGTAATGGGTCAGTTACATGAATGGGTACGAAATGAGCATCTCAGAGTGGCTGAATCTTTTCGAAGATGGTGAGGGCCTCACCACTCTGTGACATATTGCAAGGGGAAATTGCTAAATTTTAAACTGCAATTAAAGAATGAATTTGCAAGGAAACTGGGGATTTAATCATCTATAGTATGTAATATCATAAATTATTAAGAGAATTAGGGGAAATCTCTGTACGCCAGGGACAAGGCCAAAAACCAATATTGAATGGCCGTGATCGTCAGGCCCTCAGGTGGCACTGCATTAAAAACAAACAGGATTTTGTAGTGAAAATCAATGCATGGGCTCAGGAACACCTCTGAAAAACATTCCGAGCACAATTTCCTACTGCATCCACCAATGTGAGTTCAAACTTTACTATGTAAAGTAAGAACCATAAATAAACACAATCTAAAAACGCTGCTGCCTTCTCTGGGCCTAAGCTCATTTATGATGGCCTGAGACACAGAGGAAACCTATGCTGTGGCCTGACCACTCAAAATATGAAATTTTATTTTGAAATCAAGGATGCCACGTCCTCTAGGCTAAGAGGGAGAGGGAACATCTGGCATTTTGTCAGCGCATAGTTCAAAAGCCAGCATCCATGATCGTATGGGGGTGCATTTAGTGCATGTGGCATGGGTAACTTGCACAAATATGAAGACAGCATTAATGCTGAACAATATATACAGGTTTTGGAGCAACAAATACAGCCATCCAACATCTTTTTCTGGTAAGGCTTTGCTTATGACAGCAAGAGAATTCCAAACCACATTCTGCGTGCGTTTCAACATCATGGATCCATAGTTTAAGCTGAAATCTAAAATCAAGCTAGAATGAGAAAACATTCAACTTGGTGGAAAACTTGGCCCTGTCCCAACTTTTTTGAAACGTGTTGTTGATATCAAATTCAAAATGAGCAGATAATTTTCAAAAACAAAATTTCTCAATTTCAACATTTGATATGTTGTCTTTGTACTATTTTCAATTACTTGCGCCAATCATTGCAGTCTGTTTCTATTTACGTTCGCACACAACATCCCAACTTTTCTGGAAACGAGGTTGTAATAACTTATATCACACAAAGTTTGATATCCTATCTGACCTGGATTTGGCAGTGCCGCCGGAAAAGAGTTGAACTGCATGATTTCTGGGAAGAATCATTGCTTTTGAATTTTTCAAAAGTATTTGTTTGCCGCTTTGAGCACCTCAAGACAAATACAATCTAGTTCCATTATATTTGAGCGAAGGTAGACATCTCTACCGCTAATATTTCCTAAACCCAACAACTCACACCAACGTAATCCAGATGGATATATTGCACTTCAGGTAAAAGGAAAATGTTTTTTTTTTTGGTGAAAACTATACCTCTAAATTTTGTTTTCTCAGTTTGGCATTTCAGTGTATCTGAGGTAACGAGAACTACATATAAACATCACTTTCAACTTCATAACATATTTCAGAAGTTCTGTATCAAAATTTAGAGGCAACTTTTGCTTACTGACCCCCCCATAAATGTGATTCCAGCAGAATAGGAGGGCTGAAAGGCCTCCTACACGGCTGACATGATAGGGATGTACGTACCCTCTAACTACAGCGCAGACAGCTTAACATGCACATATGTAAATACATAGCCTCCTTTGCTGCTGAGGTCAGTTTTAACTTGAGGGCATTGAAAGTCCTTGTGAAGTCAACCCAAGTCGTAATGACAGCCTATAAAAACTGTCACCATCCATTTATTTACAGACCTCACTGTACACACAGCTGTTCACCTACAGTCAGACACAGCATACGCATCTAGCACCTGATCCCAAACTCAGGGTTTATCTAATTCCACCAGCCGCGACGAGCATGAGTGAACAGCACTCTACAACAATGCCCAAAAAATGTTGCCAAGCAGACTCTGTTCAACAACAGATCCTGCTCAACCCTTAACCCACTTCAATCTTCTGTTCAAGATGTCTCTACATTGACCCTGGACAACAGGAGTGCCAAACTTCAGCCCTGGAGGGACCAGTGTTGGGGTAGTTACTCAAAAAAAGTAATGCATTACACATTACTAGTTACTTTTTTAGAAAAGAAATCCCTTACTTTACTTAATTACTCACTGCTGAAAGTAAATAGTTACATTACTAGTTATATTACTTTTGGATTACTCAGCACCATCATCTGAAATTCACCATAAGTTAATTAATTAACTATGTCATATTAAACCTGGCATATGCCCAGATCAGCACAAATCTTTATTCTGGTAAGGAGGGCACACTCACAAGATCTCTCTTCCATGCCCTTTAATACAACAAAGCCAACAGCAAAGTTATAAAAATAAGACCAAACAGCACTTCACAGAAAAGTGAGTCAAGTACAAGGCTACAGTACTGGCATAAACACGCATGAAAAAGGACGTTTGATTTGTTTTTCTGTCCTCGGTCTCAATTGCCAATATACTCAAAAGGAAGATGAAAAAGAAGAAAAGAAGACGTTTTTCTGGCCTCCTGTCCTGCCGATAGTTGAAGAATTAAAAATCATTCAAGTAACTATATAATTTATTTGTTAGTAACTGTAATCCGATTACTCAAGTTATCAAAGTAACGTGTTACATTACTGCGTTACTGACAAATGTAATCTGATTACAGTAATTAGTTACTTTGTAATGCGTTACCCCCAACACTGGGAGGGACACAGTTTCCGCAGCTATTTCAAGTCACCTTTCAATCAGCAGCCAATTAAGGACGAGATCACAAAGTGTGTGGATATTTGAGAGCCAAGCAGTGACTGAAATTAATCAACTGTGCAGTAACATACTGAAAACCAGCACACTTTGGCCTTCCTGGAATAGACATTGACACCTCTGCTATAGATAACGTGGAACACAGTTCTGCTACCCAATCAGTAATTATCGCGCAACTTTCTTTTTTTAAGAAAACAAGGAATGATAATGCAGCAACCAACGCTTTTATCATGATAGGGTTGTCTGCAGTGCAGTCAAGCTGCGGTCCAGCTTGTTTTTAAAAGCAGACTAATGAGTGACACAGTAATTAACAAAGAAGCAAAAAAAGAAGGGAGTGTGGCAGCAAGAGAGAGGGGAAGGGAATTGATATCGGGCCAAAAATGTGGGCCTTATTATTATTATTTATTTATTTATTTTTAATTATTTGATATGCTTGAATCACCAGGGATTGGACTGGGCTACCAGCCCTAATACAGTGCGGCTAAAATTCTGCCAAAGCTTATGTTTATGCAGCATCAGTCTCCAGTGATAAATGTGTGTGAACAGAACACAGTGAATAAAGGTCTTTCGGACTCTTCTGTATGCCTTTGTCTGTCCTCGATAATCACCGGTCCACAGTCCTCTTGTTTGACGTGCAGGAACAGGCTGAATACAACAACCCTCAGTAATTATCACGTAACTGTCAGATGGACAGATCAGCCTCAACAAATGACCAAGTCTCAAGAAGAGACAGGGAAGACATCGTAACAGCTGCAATTTTCAAACACAAAGGACACATTACCCTCTGCTGGCTGGAAGTGTGAACTGTTGTAGGAAGAGACATAAAAGATGGAAGCCCCTCGAGGTAATGCTTTTGTGCGAATTTTATTACTCCTTATCAATGCAATTAGAGGCGTAATCCATCAGCACCAAAGTTGTGTCTAATTTCCATTAACCACAAACGCTAACACTATTTGTGGCCATCAGCTATTCTCCAGCTATCTTCATTTTCTTGCTATTTGGAAGGTCCTCCAGTTTATGTGAATGCTTGCTGGCATTACAGCTTGAAGCCACAGTGAAACTACATTATGAACCAGACTTGAAACCAGGTTCTATCGGATTAAGATTCCCTTGAGAGATCCTGCCGTTTTGAAATGGACTTAACCTAGAGTGCTTTAGTAAAATTTAATTTACAGTTAGATGAATGAAAAAGACAGAAAATCTACCATATCTCCCTTTAGTTAGTAGATAGTTACCAAGCACATATAGTTGCTTACTTTCACAAATATGACTCAATTAACATCAATTTTTCAAATTAACATTCTGTTCATAGCTGATGGACAATAGCACAAGTACTACAACACATGCTCATTAGCCATCATAGTTAACATCTTCATCCAATTACGCCACAGCAAATCAACATTAACCCCCTGTCAGTGCTGAGGCCAGGTCACTGTCAGATACGGCCTCTTAAGTACTTGGACAGGAACACCTTTAAATGCCTGTTATTCTGGTTTATTCTGGTCGTGAGGCAAACAGATGGGACAGACAGTGCAGTGCAGATTACTTTCATTTTACTGTTTGCATCTTTACACAGTGAAAAGTATACAAACTACAGCCCTTTAAAATTGAGCTGTTATTGAAATACAAACAGATCTCGCGGCAGGTGGTTGGCAGCCGCCATGCTGCTCCTCCCAGCTGCTGACATACTTTACAGTGGAAATCCAGGTCACGTCCCAGAGAGGGGCAGCTCCGATACAGTATTGCTGAACTGATGAGTGGATCAACTCATCTCAAAAACGAGGAGCCTACCTAGTGAGAGAGTAAGATTGGAGGTGAGGAAGTGAATGAGTGAGTGAGGGAAGGAGTGAGTTTTGAAAGTCAATGAGAAAGTTTGTAAGAGAGTTAGAAAGTTAGAAAGTCAGTGACTGAGTGAGCGAGTGAGAAAGTGAGAGTGAGTGACTTTGGGAGTGATTGAGAGTTTGTCTGGGAGCAAGGAAGTCAGGGAGTCATTGGGTGAGTTCAGGAGTAAGAGAATGAGGGAGTGAGTGAATGATAAGTGAATGAGTTTTGGGAGCGTGTGAGAGAGTTTTTAGGGAGTTAGGCAGTAAGGAAGTCAGAGAGTTTGTTTGGGAGTTAGAATGTGAGTGAGTGAGTGAATGATTGAGTTAAGGAGGGAGAGTGAGTGTGTTCTGGCCATGAGTGAGAGTGTGTCAGGAAGTTTGTGAGTTAGTGAGTCTCTGAGTGAGTGACTCAGCAAAGAAATGAGTTTTGGCAGTGAGTGAGAGAGCGTTTCAGGGAGTGAGTGAAAGAGATAGTGATTGAGTGAGTTATGGCAGTGAGTGAGAGAGTCAGTATCAGTCAGTCAGTCTGAAATGGAGGCTCCAATAGCCTCTGTTCGTCTTTCTCACCTTACAGCTGAGCCCTATACCCAGTCGCTCCAGAAAACATCTTGCTTGTTGCATGGCTTTGACGCGCTTGAAATATTCCTCCCCAGTGTAGCCATGCGCACATACTAACCTCCCACTCCCCTGCATCCCTCTCACTCTGTGAGGAAACAGGCAAGGGGTGCCACTGACGTGCCGCTGTGCTGCACCAGCCTTTGAGTTCTGCTCTCGGGAGCTGGGGAACATTTGTCGGCCTCATCAGGCTACAAATACTTGCACTGCCAGCAGCTGTAGCTTTCCTCGCTGTGGGAGTATAAATTACACAGAGTCATGTTTGCTCGCCGTCGTGGAACAAGAGGGAGTGAGTGAGCTGGGTTCTTTTGCGATGTTATGGGGTCACTGGGACCCTAATATACTGTAAGAAAAGCCAGGATTTTGCCTCATTCTGACTTTTTTGTATTCGTCATTCAGTCGTAAAACTCAGTAGCAGATCAGCTGGCCCACACACAGCAGGATCCATATGTACTTGTTTTTTTTTTTTTTTTAATACAATTCTGATCCTAGAACAGCAAGCCTTTCTGGTGGGTTCCTATGCAGTAAGATCCATGAGTATTTGGATAATGATAAACTTGTCAGGAGCAGCAACTCATCCATTATGAATATAAACACCCTAAAATTAAACCTGCGTGAACACTTTGTAATGAGGTGCTTTTTTCACCTGCACTGTGATCGGGCACCTTACACCGCGCTCCTCTCGGCTGTGCTGTGGCCTACATAAAATTAAACAGCATTTGGTTAAGTGGAGCGTCTACAGTCCCTAAGCCCCATAATACTCCAGAACTGCTGGACTATAATCCAGGTGAAGTCAGCTAGCAGCTCTGAAATTGAGTTTGTATGGTTATTAGCACAGAAGGGAAATACTGGGCCGTGAGTAATAATGATCTCTTAAATCGATCCAGTTTCAGCTCCCAAGGTTTGCCCCTACTGAGCTGGAAAGGCCACAGAGCCAGGAACTGGCCAAGTTCAGCGTGGATAAATAGGCCCAAAAAGGGCTGAGGGGACCAATGTTGAGCTCGACAAAGTGACTGCTGACTCCCTGCTCTTCATTTGCCCGCGATAAAGAGCCATGTCTACAGCGAGGTCCATAAGTACACGGATGTGACTCAGTTTTAAAGGGCTGAAGGTCCTGCTCAATTCACTCCATGTGGACTCACCATAAAATATTGTCTCGGTGGAGGGTCTTTATTGTGAGATCTTGCACATTTATGTCCAGTTAATGATATATGGCCTATAAGTCCTTTAAATTTGCGATGCTGTCCAAATGCTTATGGAGCTCACTGTAAATTACAGGAACGTTGTTGGCCGGCGGGGATGTATGTGGCAGACCAGGGGTTTATGCAAAGTGCTAGAGTCAAAGAAACAAGCAAAAAAAAAAAAAGACATAAAATATTAAAGCCAGTTGATCTTTTCACAAATTGCAAATAGCTTCTTAAAACATGAATCAGATTGGATACTGACGTGGCCAATTTTCAGAAATATAAGTAATTATAATCTCAATACCATTGTTTGTACACTGTTCTCTCCCAAAATTAAGCAACAAATCAACCCTGCATTTACCCAGAATTCCAGTGGTGCAGATGAGTGAGCAGGCAGAGTCAAAGGATAATTCTTTCCAGCGCTTCTACGAGCGATTATAACTCCTATCTGCTTTCGGAGCCTGTCTTTTCAATCAGCCCATATTTTAGGGCAGAGAATCTTCAAGTGGACACAAACAGCATGAAAAATTGCAGCCTAGCCATGGGTGTCCATGTGCTAATGCACAGACCAGCGCTACTGACCATGGGTTTGGAAACAAGCCGGTGTCTAATCGACCGTCTAAATTGAGGATGGTAATAATAATTGTAATTTAATAAATAATCTGTTTAAAAGGAATGAAAACAAAGTCTCCCATCACGTCAAAGAGTTTTTGATGAAATCACTATGAGACTTAAAAAGCCCTTTGATACCAGTTTTATGATCTGTTTAAAATTCTATACCCAGAATGTAAAAAAGAATCTTAGATCATAATTGATTTCTGCGATGGCCCCATATGATATCCACGCCTGATGGATAGCATGTTCAGAAGCATGTGCACACAGGAAGGGAGAGAACACGCTTGTGGAGATGCAAGCCCACCTTACGTAACTAGCAATATTGCTACATGGATGGCGGAAACTTTTCATTAGTTTACTTGAGCAAGAGACGGGCTCCAGCAGTTATAAGGCTAAAGGTGCAACACAAACATGTCTGTGATTGATTTATAAGAGCCCAAATCTCTCAATGCATTCAGTTGACCAAGAGAGACCCCATCCTCACAGCGTGCTCACAGTGCCCAATGGGCCTTCCACGAAGCCGAGTGGAGGACTGTGCTCACGAAAGGCGGTTATGACCAGCCAAGCAGAAGACACTGTGCACTGGTGGGAAATTTTAATTGGTCTATACCATAAATGCAATGAGGTCCGTAAGTATTTAGGCAGTGACAATATTATAACTTGGCTGTAATTCTTGCACTTTCACTCTGTGTACTGCACAACTGATGACCTGCACATTAATAAGAGAGCATTTAAACGTCCATATTGAGAAAACTGTGCAGGAAAAACAAGCCTTTAAAACTGTGTAGCTGCCCAAATACTCATGGACTTCATTGTACACTCTATGTACCATGAACGCAGGCCTTACTATCCATGTGTGTATTGTCCGTGTGCCTTTTAGGCAGGTTTCTGAAATTTGCACTTTACAGCTTGCCGTTTGGCCACCGTTCTTGATTTCTTGAGACTGTTTAGCAAATTTGCATGCTGGTAAAATACAGTTCTATCCGAAAATTATCACGGAAAGTACAATGTAAAAGAACACCTTTCATATACATATACACACACACACACACACACACACACACACACACACACACACACACACACATTGCCCTATCATTAGACCGGCCTAGTAGTACTGGTGCCTTGTCAGTATAGAGCTGGCGTATAGGCCTTACTACCATGGGCCTATCGGTTAGTTTCTTTAAATTCCCTTAATTGGTATATCGACCTATTGATTTGGATATATAGCCTGAACAGTGCTTAGTGCATAAGAAGTGCTATCTTGGGTATGTTATTAGTTTCTTTAAATTGAAGTAATCAACATGATGTTCTAGTACCGGCTGGTATGAAGACTGTAATTGCTCGCCAGTCGCCAGATTGGTTTCTTTAAATTGTCCTAATCAGCAGATCAGCCTAGAAGTGCTGATGCCTTATTGGTATTGTACTAGTGTATACGCTGTGCTATTGTGGACCTGCTCATTAGTGTTTTTGAATCTTCCCCAATTGGTATAATTAGACTATTGACCTGGACGCATTGCTGGAATAGTGTTGGTGTATAGGTGGTGCCATCTCGTCTTTATGTAGTAGCATCTTTAATTTGTTGTAATTAGCTAATTAACTTGAAGCTTGTCGCCAAAGCCTGTTTGTGCTATCAGGCATAACAGGCCGTTCTGCTCTGTGAGGCTAGCGGGTGGGACCTTACAGTATGCTGTTACTAGTGACTATTTGTAATAACTGACTCGCAGATTGGGCAAAGCGTGGGCAGGTAGCTAGGGCTCCAAATTATTACACTGATTGTGATTTCGCTGGGTTTCTCGGATGTGCAAACTGATTGGTGAGGATTTTCCTGTTGGATTGGTAAGTGTAGTGTCCTGTTTGGTACCTTTTGCTCATTGCTTACCCTGCTCTGGTGTTAAGTATTACATGTATTAGTGGGTCTCACGCTGTGCAGCACCACAAGGCCCAAATAAGTCTTTTGCCCAACAATCACAATTTTGTGAGCTCATGGTGTAAAAGATACTTCTGCTCTGGTGCTCTTCGTGTGTATTTTTTGGGATTAAGCTTTTTTTTTTTTTACTTTGTACATCAGCCTGTTGTTCTGGTCATTCTGGACACCAGCCCTGCGGGGAATACGGTAACAGGGACAGAGAGAGTCCTTAGCTTTCATATGCAAATAGGCTGCCTGGCCACAATAAGATTCATCCAAAAGTATTAAAAAGTAACAGCTGACTTATTGGACAATCTTTCTTTCCTCCATTAATCAGGGGTTCTGGTGTTGTGTTCATTTTGCTATGTAGTGCTTTTTCGTGTTTCTGCCATGGGTGTGAATCGTTTTGGAATGGCTACTTTGCCCTAAGTACCAGCTTTATGAAGCCTGTTTCATGCTGAATTTGTTTCCAATATGGATTGATGCAATAGAGCCATAGTGGGTGTTTTTAATGGTTTGCACACTATTTTGGGATGGAGGTCTTCACAATTTGTGCTGTTTTGACTTAATGGGGCACTGCTGCATTTGTAGGTCATGCACTTTCATCCATGCTCTCTTGTTTTTAGCCAATATATTTTCAGTACAGATGAAAATGGCACAGAAGCATATGAGTAGTTCTAGCTTGCTGATGACTCATAGTAAGTGCACTGCTTTGATTTGAGCACTTTTTCCATAGTGTGTGCAAAGTAATGGTGATTTGGTAGTTTGCTTTGAAATGCAAGTTTTTTTAAATTACATTTATTTATTTATTTATTTTTATATGAAGGTTGTGGCATTAGCAGTTTGGTTACAGTCATGCAACAACCTGAGAAATGCATTTCTGGAAAGTTTTAAGATTCACTTCACAGTAATCTTATTCCTGGCTGTAGTGTAGAGTTCTCACCATAAATGGAGATGGCCTGATACAATGACTTTTGATTGATTTATTCCATTGACTATAGTATTATCTCAGTAATCCATTTTTCTATTCATTAAGTTTCACACAAGACTGGTATTTATGAGCAACCTGTTGGCCATATTGATTATTTTAATGGGCTAATTGAAAATGGTGGTGGGGGGGATGCTCTTTATTTACAGATAAATATGACTGGCCAAATCAATACTCATGGTTCTGAAACCTTGTGGAACTTTCAAGTGTTCCCATGGGGATGACATTTTTTTTTTTTACATTTGTTTTTTTCCCTGTGATAAATTTAAAAAAAGGCTTTATTTCTCTGTTTCTCACATGATCTTGTCTTCCATTTTAATCTGTCAACAAAATGAACCTTCAGTTATCCTGTCTTCCATACAATATTTTTAAAAGGTTTAAAGAAGATTAATATGAACAGTATTTTTGACTGCATTTGACATTCATGGCTCTGTCTTCTTTTCCCAGCTCAGATGGCCCAGTGGATTGATGTTCTCTCATCAATAAGATGAGCTTATGTGGCCTATGACTTGATTGTGCAATTTTGTTGCATGTCCGGAATTGAATATACATCAGCACTGGAGAACCTGAAGCTGCTCATAGCATTTCAAGTCATCTTTAAAGGATAACAGAGCCAGGAAAGCATCAGCCACCTCGTGTGTTCTTTTGGAAATTAGAAATGGAACAGTAAAATGTTGTGCTGGAGCATATTTAATTGAAGAAACAGAACCGAACACAGTGAAATGGTCTTGTGGATCATTGTAAATCTAGTGTAATTTTCCTTTACGTTCCTGCACAAGTAGTTTTTTTTAAGTATGATGAGTACATGAATGTAAAACATATGCCAAAACAAACAATTGGGAAAAGTGAAAGGAGGCAGAGGATTGGTCAATCTGCTTGTCACTGATTGGCCTGTGGGTTACGTACTCCATTAAGGATCTGGGGAAGCATCTGTCCATGCCCCGCATCAGTGTATGTACTAGAATGTACCAGAATGTAGTAAGGTAGTAAAATCCTCAGGGTCCCCACTGTTGCATGGGCTTCATATCGCAGGCCAATAGCCCTAGTCCTGGAAGGTGAGGGTGCCTGCTGCCATTTTTAAATCAAAACCTCAGGCCACTTCTGTTGTAGGAGCCCATACAAGAGGTATTGTTTCAAAATCAATGGTGAAAATTCAAGTAAGACATTTGGTGCAAAGTAAAAACAAAAAAAATAAGCAGAACTCATTGCCCTCCAGGACCAAGTATCCTGCCCCATCAATCTCAAACTACATTGATGAAATGTCAGATAGGCATTGTGTTGTCAATGCAGCCAAAGAAACATCTTTGACACAGCTGCGGAAATGCTGTCTCCACATGGTTTTTTTTGGAATATCAGCATAGGAAGGTGGCAACTCTGAATGACCAAATCACAGAATGCTATCCTTCGCGCTCAAAATGTGTTAGTTTGGGAGTCATGTGATCATCGCGAGAGATGCGGTAGATTTTCACTGAATCTCTGTGGTTTCCCCCTTAATTATAACAGCTTAACCGCTTATCTCTACTTTTGGTCATATTTTTTGTTTTTCTGAAAGTTCTCTGCACACTGCTATGACGTTCACGTAGAAGAAAACCACTACTAGGCAGACAACTTCAAATCCAGTGGAAAGTGAGGAGCTTGCCAAGCTAGTTAAGACAGCTGTAGCAGATGCTATCCAGGAAGCTACCCCTACATAAGTGAATGATATCATGGTGAAACTTTCTGCCTAAATGCAACCCATGGTGGCTGAGCAAGTGGCAGAATTCAGGAGCGAAATGATGGCAATGCGGACTGATATTTCAAAATGAACGGAGTATATGGAGACAAGTGAAAAACGCCTGGAAGATGTGGATAGCCGTCATTCTGCATCAGTGAGTAAGCTAACTGCATTATGTACCAGTCTGGAAAATAAGATAATTGACATGGAAGACAGATCTCGCAGAGACAATATACGGGTGCATGGGATCCCTGAAAACACAGAAACAACAAATCCGTTCATCTACCTGTCTGAAGCTATTCTGAAGTGGTTTCCTGAAATGGAATCTGTCGAAATAATGTGTGCACATCGAGTAGGCGCAGCCAGGGAGGACGCGAACGGCAAACCCATTCCTCGCACTGTTCTTGTGAAGCTGTTACGTTTCACTGACAGAGACAGGATCCTGCACACATTACAGAAAGCTACGGTGGAGGGGGTGACCGTTCGCTTTACCCCAGACTACAGCACAAAAACTTTCAGACGCCGGCTGGCCTTCTCAGATTCCATGGCTGCCTTGCAGCATTTGGGATTCCGCACCTTTCTCCTTTAGCCTGCCAGGCTGAAAGCAACACGTGGAGGAGCAATCCATTCTTCAACACTCCACATGTCCTTAAAGACTTATATGAAGACAATGGTCTTAGAGCTTTTAATGATTTAAAGGCTGAATACAATTTGCTTGGAACATCATATTCTTTTATTTGTGGTTGAGATCTTAATTGAAGGCATATGGTGTCCCATGGGAACTACCACTCTTAACACACCCATTGCACAGGTTATAAGCTCCACAAAAAAAAACGCATGGGATGGTTTCTAGACTATAAATTTATCTCTGGAACCCTTGCACCTCTATCAGTGGAAAACATATGGTGGAGGGACTTACCTTCTGTGGGTGAGGAAGAGACATGCTGGGATACCGTATTGGAGAATTTGCATGATACTTCCAAAAACCCCAATCACCAATGAATCCACTTCAAATGCATACACAGGATGTATCTTACTCCCAGGAAATATCATGCGATGAAAATTATTCAATCTCCTAATAGCGACCTTTGCTCACTTAATGCATCAGGGACATTTTTACATGTTTTGGGAATGCCTCTCTGTGGTAGATTTTTGGAGACATATATGCCATAATCCAAGTGATATGTTAGAGGTAAATATTCCATTGTCATTAAAATTACTTTTACTTAATGATGACTCTACTATAGAATTGTCTCTACAGGAGAGGCGTATATTATGGGCTGATCTCACAGCAGCAAAGAAAATGTTGGCCTTACGCTGGCAAACACCTCACACTCTGTCATGGCAGCAGTGGGCCAATTCCTTTTTAGACATAGTTATGATGGAAATGGTGGCCTGGGTATATGGAGCCAGTAAAAAAACCCAGCATGCGTGGGATGCAGCTCATACCAAGAGTGCAAAGGGTAGATTCAATGGATTCTATGTGAAAAAGACTTCTAATTATATTTGGCTATGTTTTGGGTTTTATTCTGTTCCCCCCAGAGGGAGAGAGATCTGGGGTGGGATGGTAAGGGGGTCGCCATGGGGAGGGAGAGGGTGGTGAGGACTGGGGTGGTTGTTATGTGTTGTGTTTTTTTATGTTAAGAGTTTTGTAATGACTGAAAATCAAAAACTGTGTATTGTCATTGTAATTTCACTTACATATGGAAAACAAAAATTTGATCAAAAAAAAAGTGTTAGTTTGGCTTCTGCAACTGTAGTACGAGTGCAGGTCCCCTCAGGGGGAAAATGCTTTGCCCTTTTATGAAATAAGCCTGGATAAAGTTGCGCTATTTTGTGGAGGAATTATTTGCCGAGATTTCAATCAGTCTAAGTGTGAGAGTTGCCTGAATAACTGCAATGCCCAGCAGCAATGACTCTGCTGCGAAGAAAAAAATACCTAGACCAAAAAAAAAGGTTTTAACTTAGTGTGCGAATGGACCCACCTTTTAAAGTCCTGACTACTTCTCATAAATTGATAATGGGATTTTACAGTGGCCAAAGAGGGGTAACAAATATCCTGGTATTAACAGTGAGAAAACTTGTGGGTGGAAGCATTAATGATGCATTTTAACCACAGGAGGTATTATACCGCTGATAAATCTAAAATGATTGTGTTTGTCCTCTCTGGCCAGCTAACAACTCAATTAGGGAAGGAATGTGTTTCTCCAGCTATGCTTTTATTCATTTTTTGGCTCATTGAACTGGAGATCAGTCCAAGTGATGGCAGGCAAAAGCAGTGAAATAAAAATAGCAAATGCATAAATTGGTAATTACAAAAATGTTTTGTTTTGGGCCTTAGAAAATGGAGGAATGTGACTGAAAAGAAGGAGGTTTGAAGCAGGATGTGCTTGGGCGCTGGAGGGGTGTATCTGTAAATCAGCCTTCTTATGCGGTCATACTGGTGCTACTGCTCAGAAGCTTGGAATCACTTTTCGTTTAAGTAGTTCTTGCCATTTTATTCAATGAAAGTGTTTGTATAAATGTGCATTACATGATATGAACACAAACAGCAACAACATGTAAAATATTTTATTTAGTACTTTTAGTATTTGGGTCAAACAAGTTTTCAAATGCTAACACCACAATGGAGTTTAATGATTCCTTATAAAAGTATACATGTTATGTACGGTCACATCTCCAGCCTTCAGACTCACCGGTCTATTAAGACCCGGACCGCATTCCTCCGCTCCGCAATCATCGCATGCACCTGTTATTCATTTCCACTGCGCGGTAGTATTGTGCTATTGAAGACCAAGCCTTGCACTTAGTCTTTGCGAAGTCTCGTAAACCACATGACTATGTTGTATTGCTATTCTTGTATAGACTTGTCCTCTGCGTATCGCGTGTATATTCTAAGTCTCTAACTTAGTGTTGTTATTGTTGGTATCAGCACTTTAACTTTACAAATAGGGAACCTTGTTTCCTCTTTCCTTTTTCTATTTTAGTAATACATTGTTGCTGTAACTAAAGCCCTGTGTTTGTATTACTAATAGCATTATTAAGGAACCTCGTTTCCTCTTTTTTTTTGTATTGCTTCATATGTGCCTCTCTGCTGCGCAGTGGACATAATAAATACAACCAAGTCCTTTCTTGCACCTGAGTCCAGTCCTCAACTTCCTGTCCTCTGTGCACATCACCAGTGTGCGAAGCACAATCCATATACCTTGAGATTTAATCATGATAAAATTCATAATAAAAATCAACGGGGCATGGGGCGAGGGATGTCAGGTATGGTTTGGCTTTTAGACTTTTTACATCTTGGCAGAAAATCTGTTATCCTCTTTTCCTTCTGGAAAGTTTATGTAAAAATTGTTGAAAAAGCTGCTCAACTTTTATGGTCAGTTTGTGAGACTCATAATCAGAAGTTTACATATTATTCATTAGATACCAGTTAAATGCAGAATAAAGCTTTTTTTCTACATCATTAATCTCTGAATTGATGTGGCAGAGAAAATGAAAAAAAAAAAAGATGTTCAAGTAATGATGGTATTTCTGCACTTATGCTCTTCAGGCCTACAATTGTGCTGTCAGCACATAAAAATGCTACCTAGTGTATTGACAATTGGCAGCACATGGTAGATTTACATTCTAGGAAGCTGAGCATTTCAAAATATTTGTGTTCTTTGTTTTTTTTTTTTAAGATGTTCCTGAAAATTTGCTTTACTGACATTTGCCTCTCTTGCTTTTGAAAATGTGAAAGGTCTGAAAACCTTGGGAAACACTTTATCTCAATGGGTGACTTTTAAGTGCTCAAAACCTAGTTAGCCTATTTACTACATCTAATCAAATTTTATCGCGAAATTGATGGTTAATAGTACAGCAGTTGAAGCACTAGTGTCAGACTGGAGGTTATGTTTCCACGGTAGCTGACCGTGGGCGGTAGAGGGTGATATAGGGAGCTTAGGACATTAACGTATATTTTCATGATCAGAGATGTGAGGTTAAGAGTCCAGATTCATCTTGATAAAACCTATGTTGTCAGGGAAACGATGCCAACATTTTTACTTTGCATTAATTCCTTATTTATTGGTCACAATTCTATCGCCATGGCTATGACTACTAACGAAGATAGTGGTCACAGTGGCACCACTCCTGGGCAAGTGTTTGGCGAATGTTTGGCAATAATGGAAAGAAATATGGCAAAAACATGTTTGACGTAGTTCTAAGTACTACGTGGCACTATGTATGAAATCTAGTCTCCAGTGCAGAGCATGAAAACAATTTGGCAGGTTACAACAAACCACCAACAGTAACCACACAACGGCAAAACAATGGCAACAATTTGAGGAATGGCACTACTTCAAATCATCGGAAAGTTTCCACCAAACATCAAAAACAGTAACACACTACATAATTTGAATATGACAAACTTTTATCACCAAACTTTGCCAACACATTCTTCTTCTGTGTGACAGCTACTTCAGTTATTTGTCGACAACAGCATTATGCAAAAGCCAATAGTTGTATTGTTGCGTGAAAGTATAACCAGAGTTGGATCTTAGCCTGATCGAGTTGATTAGATTTTGGGAGTGATCTGGATCCAGTACTACATCCAGGATTTTTTTTGAAGTATTCTTCGCCATTGTGAGAGAGGGCAAAATTTGAATTTTGTAGTCACATTTTCACAAATGCCTAATGATTTGAAATAAAAAAAAATGGTGGCCATTATCCCAATGGTGTCAAAATATCACAAACTAATCTGAATACTGATATCTTTCTGGATCCTGGAACTCGCACAAAAATTGAGTGCAGACACGTACGTAAATCTCTGTAATAAAGCAACTAGTAGAGGTAGAGACTTTAGACTTCCAACCAGCACTAAATTATTGCTGAGATGTAGATTCTCTTTACCCAAAAAGAGCAAAAAATGCAGAGAATCTTTGACAGGGATGATGACAAATAAAGTCATTGTTGCAATCTGATTGATTTTACTTTTCTTGTTTCTTGAATTCAGTATCATGCGGTACTGGAAAGCAAACTCAACAACGTATAAAATTTGTCAGGCTGGTGCTTGGAACACTGTTATTTCAGAGATTAGTGTGAGCTGGTAATCCATTATTTCTGCACTTGTGTTTATTTTGAAGCATTTGTTGATGAAAAAGTCTGCGAGAAATGTGATTTGATATAATCACCTCTCTCTTATTTAGTTTTCATGAAAGGGGGCAGTGGAGGATAACAGAACTGTGTAGTGTTGGAAGTAACATCTCCGCTGAAAAGTAATTAACCTGGACACCTCAGCATTAAGGTTATCCAACAAAGTATCAGGATTTTTTCAAATGGGCACAAAAATATGAGATTACTTGGTCCCCATAATTGAGGCTGAATTTTGATCACCATAATTCCTTCACAGTCAAAACATGTGCACACTGTGGCCAATGATTGTGCGGCTTCTGCAATTGGGTTTGGTTGAAATATGAAGGAGCTGAACAACAACTAGCTCTTGTTAGCTGTATATTGAATTCCTGTTTGGAAATAGGTCCTGTGGGTTGCGCATAGTTTTTAAAAAAATATAAATCAAGGCTTTGGTTGTGTAAAGGCAAGTGGCAAAATTCAAACGGCAGCATCAAACAGCACTACTGTCTTTGCTTTTAGTTTTCCTTTCGCCTGCATCCTTGAAAATGCCAAAATCATTTTAAGAATTATTCTAATTGGCTTGGCCCGAAGTTTAACTGTATAATTGGCCTTCATTGACCAGGATTTGCTGTTTTTTAAATTTACCTTTCAGTTTAAGTTCGTTCAACTTACTGTGTTTGAATGATAGTCAGCATCAATATTTTCCTAGCTACAATAAAATCTCCTGCATATTGTTACAATATTACTTAGTAGCCTTACTACCAGGGAGTCTACGTTGATGGTGTGACACTAAAGTAAAGGAAACTATCCACACATACATGCCAACTCACTACGGCTTTTGAGGCGTTTTTTTCAGAATGAAACGCCCCAGAGGCGGTGTTAGACCCAAAAATTATTGGCTATTATCCCACCCTTTATTGACAATAATTTGTCCTGGCTAATTCTTGATGGTTTTCCTTCATTAACACGTTTTCCATTCAAGAATAATCAAGTGACAATTGAAGACACGGCTTCTCTCCCCCATGCGATCCAAAAGCAACAAAATAATGGGCTACATTCAGTACAGAAAAATAATTTAATTATAATTAGGTCTATGCTCCGGTAACATTTCAGAACTCTTCAGCGAATTAAGGTAATTTCGGCGACAAGTACGTACACCTGTTTTTGCAGCACACGCAACTCGCTGTATAAAATAAACAGCTGTCTGATTGGAAAATGTAATCGGACGAAACCACGTACTAGTCGCCAAAATTACCTTCATTCACTGAAGAGTTCTGAAATGCCGTCGCCGAGTGCCGGTGCAAAGACCTAATTACTATTATTTTTCTGTACTGAATGCAGCCCATTATTTTGTCGCTTTTGGATCGCATGGGGGAGAGAAGCCGTGTCTTCAATTGCCACTTGATTATTCTTGAAATGGAAAACGTGTTAATGAGGGAAAACCATCAAGAATTAGCCAGGACAAATTATTGTCAATAAAGGGTGGGATAATAGCCAATAATTTTCGGGTCTAACACCGCCTCTGGGGCGTTTCATTCTGAAAAAAACACCCCAAAAGCCGTAGTGAGTTGGCATGTATGCCCACATTTCATTACATTACAGGTTCTTAGCAGACGCTCTTATCCAGAGCGACGTACAGAAGTGCAAAAGATCGGTACAAAAGTGCAGAGCTCCCAGAAGACAAGTAAAAGTGCCAACAGTAAAAGTGACAGAGAACACATTCAGTTGTTACAGGTCCAAACCAATAGGCAAACACCAAATGTACTGATAAAAAGACCACGTCAAGGGCAACAAAATCAATTTTAGGGCAACAAAATCAAGGGCAACAAAGCAATGTGAAATGTAATGTCAGTAATTAAGGGCAGTGGAGTAGGGGAGAGGTGGAGCCTGAAGAGGTGGGTTTTCAGGCTATGCTTGAAGGTGCTCAAGGATTCTGACGTTTGGACCTCGATAGTTAGATCATTCCACCAACGACACCAAGACAACCAGGACAGACAGCAGCCGTGAGCAGGAAGGGCAGGAGCAGAGAGGGGGTGTGTAGCCAGGCGACCTGGAAGTAGCAGAGCGGAGTGCTCTGGCAGGAGTGTATGGTCTGAACAGTCTCTGGATGTATGCTGGAGCTGTTCCGTTGACTCCCTGGTAGGCTAGCACCAATGTCTTAAATTTGATGCGAGCCGCGACAGGCAGCCAGTGGAGCCTCGTGAGCAGGGGGATGATGTGGGAGTGTCTCGGGAGGTTGTGAACCAGGCGAGCTGCAGCGTTCTGGATGAGCTGCAGGGGTCTGATGGCAGATGCTGGGAGGCTGGCGAGGAGGGAATTGCAGTAGTCGAGGTGGGAGAGGATCAGCGCTTGGACCAGGAGCTGCGTTGAGTAGCTGGTGAGGAAGGGCCGGACTCTACGGATGTTGTAGAGGAAGAACCTGACCTGGTTCGGGTCAATGCTGCGATGTCCGCAGCAGAGGAGAGCCTGTTGTCGAACAGGACCCCAAGGTTCTTCACACTCAGCGAGGGGGAGATGGTGGTTTCCCCCAGGGTGATGGTCAGGTCCAGAAGGGGGGAGGATGGAGCAGGGATGTAGATCATCTCCATCATCTCCATCTCCGTACCCTCCTTTGGAAAGATGCACTGTTGCAGTTGACCAGTCATATAGCATTATATATTCTTATGATTAAACTCTTGGGGAACTCCCCCTTATTACATATGTTTGTGCTTGTCTCATCTGTTAGGATTGATAAACGACTTCCTATTCCTTTGCTCACGGTTGGACTGACATGCAAAATGTTGGTAAATTACTCAAAGCTGGCATCACTGGTATAATTACCACACTGACTGCAGAACAGAGCTGTACTTGGAGGAAATTAACAGATGAAATGAAACAAAAAAACAGAACAGAAGCTTTCTGCAATCTCCAATGCCACACTCTGTGTGTACGCTTCAACTAAAAGCATCTCAAATTTACAGCCCAATTACAGCTTAATGTAAATCGCTCCTTCCCATACCTCGTCCGCTGTCACGCGCAATTAATTTGGCCATTGAAAATTTGTTCAGTAGTCCCCAATTAACGGCAAATAACCAGAGGTAATGACTTGCTTTACAGTCGATAGTATGGTTATTGCCTCTTGAATTCCATTATTTATCTTCATTGAGATAGGTAATCTCTCTGAGACACAGGGTCTCATTTTCAGGCAAGTGCTGGTCAAGACATGGTGTGATCCATGATCAGGTCTTCCAAAGCAATGGTAAAGAAAAAGAACCATTAATGGTTTAATAAGTCTGAGCAAGTATTTCAGTCGCTTCCTTGGAACAGACGTCCTTGCCTTTGTGCCCTTGCCTCAAAGATGTGTGAGTAGCTTGTCTCCTGGAAGGCCAGCTTTCATGTACTTTTTTCTCACATTTATTCCTGTCTAAAATAAATATTTAATAGTGGGCACTGACAGATAAATTTGCTTAAAGATCCGACCAAAGTGAAGTATTTTATACTGCAGCTGGAGATGTACTTTGTAGGATATGCGCTTATTGCATGATTCAGCTGAAATTGCATATTGTTAAATTGAGCTGTGAGCTGTTGTAAAAATTGGTGTTAATGATGGTTTTATTGTCTTGTTTGCCCCACCTTTCAATGTAGACAGACAAATAGTAAAGACTAATTTGTGCAGGGATTAATGCGTACTAATAACCATCCAATAAAAGCAGCTTTCTTGTGTAACACTAGGCCTGTTAAACTTTGGCTGTGTTAACAATAAACGTACAAGAGGTTCTTTTTCGGAATGAATGCAATATTATAATTAAACACCATCAACTGTGCAGATCAACACTTTACCAGGACGATATGTTTTCTAACCATGAACTCAGGACATCAGTAATAAAGCTCCGACTAATTCGAAGGTTGCTTTGCTAAGAAAGGACACGTCACCAATCATTTCGTTACTGCGCACATGGCACAAAATATTATTCAACCCAAAAAAAACCAAAAAGACAAAAAAATGATCTCTAATACACAAAACCTCTACAATTCCCGAGCCCTTTTGCAATCCACAAAACTAACATAAAAGTCCAACTAAAAGCAGAGCAACTGCGCGCAACAAAGTCAGTAAGACGAGGAGGAGACGAAGGAAGGAGCCGCTGCCTCAAAATAGTCCAATGTTGGATAAAAAAATCAACGAAAAAAGTATATTCCACAAAAACCAGGCAAAAAAAAAAACGTTTCGCAAAAAACAGGCAAAAAAAGCGATCGCATGCAACCTGCCAGGTATACCCAACAAAAAAAACAGGAAAAAAGGCTTGATCTCACCAGAGACAGAGGTTTCTCTTTTGATCCACAGCAGGAGTAGCAGTGTTTCTCTTGATACGTCTGCTCCTTGGTAACGCACCAGAACGAGAGCAGGCAATCCCGGCGTAACGTTCCATTTTAGACCAGCACTCCCCAGACGTGATTCCGAACTTTTTCCACCATCAAAGGAATAAAAAAAACAGTAACTGCAGCCTTCAAAACACTGGCGCCACTCACTCACACCGGTCCCCTACGCACTTGCTACACTCTGTGTTCCGCCGCCCCCCCCCAGTCACCAGCGCACCTCCCTAATAAAAGGTTGGGTGCACGATGATAGGCTAAATTGAAATTGGAAGCATTAAACAGACAGACGCCACCATATACCATAACGTCCAGTGGAAAGTAACAGTTCATAACGGGAAAGTACATCCACATATTTTTCCAACCATAACATACATAAACATTATATGTAATTTTCTTGATGCTTACTCCTGCTACGCTTTAGATATGACACTAAATTAATGTGACAATGTCACACTTGCTTTCTGTGTCTAGCATGATACCCATTTGCCTCTTATGCTTAGGAGTGCAGGTACAAAAACTGCTAATCCACTTTACATGATACAGTGATTGCTCGTCTCCCAGTCTAACCTGATTATCTGGATATATGATTACAACACATGATGTTACCATTAGATGCAGCCATTTATACAGTCTTGTGAACAAATTTTGGGTGGGATCATGGCCTTCCACCAAAGAATACAGTTGTAATAAGCCTATTTTTCTGCTTATTTACCTCTGCTGCGCTGAAATACACTGCTCAAAGCTGGCAGTTTGCAAAGATCTTTTGCTAGGCTGTAATTTACAACCCAGCTCCATGGCTATTGCAGACAACAATATGGGTTATCTGTGTTTGGCCTCTTTATCTAGTCGCAGAATGGGCTTTCTCCTGCATTATTCGATATGAGATAACGCAGCTCGGATATTGAATTGGTGCTGTAACGAGGACAATTAAAATCAGACTTCTGCCCAGAATGACACAGCCCATAGTGAGCTGGGCCGTGTTCCACTGTGTTCCACAAACGCAAGTCAGCTTTCCTGTCTTGCACTCTGTCAGCAAGTACTCTCTCCTAATCACCAAAATACAGTCAGGTCCACAATTATCCAAACACCCCTTATAAAAAAAACAAACAAAAAAAAAAAAAAAGAAGACAAGACCTGTGATGCAGGTATCAACAGGGTCCAAGCCACCAACGCAATTTGCCACCTGGCAGCCTGCTGGGCAGACACAATTCATACTTCCAGGCCCACTGGTGCAATGCAATTGTTGGGTTAAGAGCAGCAGAGAGACTGGAAACATTAAATTAATGATTTGCTTTATGAGCAGTTTTGTAATAGTTAGCTTAAAAGCAAATTTAAAAAAAAAATTTACATTTCCAAAACGCACATTTACGACCATGGAGGAGTTTGAAAAAGTAGGTTTTGCATTTATCTCGACTAGGAATGACCAAAAATGTTAAAAATGCAACAGTTTGAGATATTGCTATAAATAATCCTTAGACAGTCCTTAGACAATCAATGAGGCCTTAGAATGCATTCGAGCGAAATTCGGACTGAACATGCGCAGTGAATCCATGTGACATCATATTCGTGAACGCAGGTAGAAGGAGAGTAAACCAATCAAACTAAGCCAAGCAGTTTGAAACTGAAGTCACTTGACCAAGTAGCATCTGTCCCAGAGGTTGTTACAAAAGTTTTAATTTGCCATCTCCTAATACTTCATTACATCGAGTGAATTATGTCCAGCTGGAAGGCCAAAAGTTATTATTTGTGGTAATCCATAAGGCATCAGGCATGAACGTGACTCAATATAATATAAGAGCCGTGAGCTTGTTCAGTGCCACGGTCAGATTATGTTTACGATTCACTTTTGCTCGGCTTCTTAATCATATACCCCAACTGTACAAAAGAACCAGGGAGCATCTCATATATAAAGAAAAACGAGGAGTAACTAGCAGCTCGGGTAACTTCACAAAATGAGACATAACAGCAGCTTACTGCACTGCAAGTGCAAGCACTCCAGATACTCTGTGAAATATTTCCACTCCAGCACATTCTTGTTTGCAAGACATGCAGGTCCAATCAGCACTCTCCCGCCTTGGGACAGTGCCTCAGTACGCTTACTGCATTTTTAAAGCCATCCATATTTTTTTTCAACACCTGGAAAAGACCAACTTTCGAACAGTGGCGATTTTCCATTGGTGGAGCAGATTGCAATTCTTCCCGTAGAGGTAATTATTCACTGGCAATGAGTATTGCCTTGCTAAGTGAAAACTGGAACAGTCGAGCATTGTGGCTGTATCCGAATTAGCATGTGCAGCTCTAAATTTACGGTTTAACAAATGACAACGATTACAAAAGTTTCCTTCAGCAAACACATAGGCAATGTTTTCAAAACAAGCTACATTTTAAGACTTAAGACTGTGCTGGCTAGTCATCATAACCAAGCACCTCCATCGTGGCAGCATAGGCGAGCATGCCATCAACCAAAGACCAAGAGCCACATCAACTCCGCCAAAGTGCGATAACTAAAGTAAACATTGTTATAGAAGTTTCCAGCGAAAATGAAAGCCACAAACCTTGTAGACGGTCTATCAGTTTTCTGTACCAGTGGTTTGTTCAGCTAGTGCGCCGAGGAACAGCTACACAGGATGGCAAGCTTAAGTAGGCCAACATATAAACGGCTAAGCAATCATGTGATGGCAAAGACAGATTACAGTCAATGCACTCAGGTGACTCTCCAGCAGGTAGCACCTTCTCTATGTTAAGCAAGCTTGACTCCGTGGCCAATCAGAATTTACGTCAAAGGTCCATTTTTATACATCTGCAGATTACCTACTGACATATCCGATTTGATCAAAATCAACAGCAGACTCTCTTGCCAGCTAAATCATCTTCCTTTCTCCTGTGAGAAACATGCAAAAACATTACAGCAGACACAAATTTCAGTCACCTCAACATATGAAATAATGCATGTACCTTCAAGTTCATACAACTGACAAAATGTAAGAAAAAAACAGTCATAATTGATATGAGTATTTGCTTCAGATCAGAGCTTGAACAAAATCTGTGATAATCCAAATCACCCGCAAGTTCAATCCACTAATGTTTTTTTGTTCCTCAACCTGTTATCAAAACACAGACTCATTTCTCACAGTTTACCTCCAAACTAGTAAATCTCTAAATTTTTTTCCCTCTCAAACACTTGGGTGGACTATTCCTCACAAATACCGTTTAATTTCTAAGACAGTGACATGTTGAACACTCAACATACAGGTATTTTATTTGTTTATTTTAAAGGGACAAAGTACATTGATCATATGCATTGCATAAAATGTACCAGATTTAGCCATCAGGCTATTTTGCATCTGTATCTGCCCAAGTTGTCTATTACATGTCATGGACAAGGAAATTATCTTCAGTCCTCCCTCCATCTAAAATAGTGCTGTAATGATTCATCTTACTATAAGCCCAAAGGCTGTACAACTGTGTCTTACTATATGTTGGGAGATCATATAAACTGAGGTTATTATGAGCCAACAGACTTCCTGCCTTGAAAGCTCGCTGAGCTACTGATACCACGTTAGTTCCTACCAGCTACCAGTAGTTCTTACCAACTACTACAGGCATATGAATCGCTGCATTGACTTGTCTTACTATAAGTTGAGCACTGTCAAGACCTATCTTACTGTAAGGCTAAAGGCTGTACTAACTTAACTTTCCTTAAAGGTGACATAGAATTAAAAACCGTTTTTACAGTGTCAATGTTGAATTACGGTAGTGTACCCGCATTCAAGAACATACGAAAAGTGCTATACATTCTGAACATCTCCGTTTCATAGAAATTCCTCTTTTAAAAATGACCGCCAGAAAACGGGCCAATCTGAACAACGCAAACATATGATGTCATATGTATCTCACTGCCCCCCACTCTCATTCCGTTTCCTCCCCTTCAAAATAATTTGCTTACACCCGCTCTCCCGCCCCCTATGGAAAGTAAATTGCAGCAGTGTTCGTGAAGGTCAAGGCGAAATGTTGAGTGGGGTACCGAGGTGTGCTCTTCCAGGCTGTGGAAGCAGTGTGCAAACGTTCCATAACCTTCCAACCTAAGAAATGAACGAGATGCATGGCTGCTGTTCATTTTTAATCGGATTCCCACTACATTCAACCACAGACTGTTACTTTGCTCAGCCCATTTCACCTCTGACAGTTTTACTAACCTGGCGCAATTTCAAGCCATCTTCTCGCATCGTTTGGTGCTACGTTGCGGAGCAGTTCCGATTTTGCGTCTACCTCAACAACCGGTACAAACTGTAAGTATCACGTTGTTGTTAGATTGTTTTTAAAACGTTAAAAAAAGAAAATATTCGTTTTGCTTGTCTAGCCAATGTCGTATGACGTGATTATCACTCAACAACAGCTTTGAAACGAGATCTGAAATAAGTCCGTGAAGATTGTTGTTGCCAATGATCCTGCCATGCTCACATTAAGTCGGTGGGAGGTCGGCATCTGCGCCTTTAGTTTGAGAAGATGTTTCGCCTGGTGCGTCAACACCAAAACATTAAAAGTAGCAGAGATGCCAAGTCTCACGCATTCGGCGTGGGTCTAGCGCATTTTTTAGGATTATTCGCTGTAGTCCGCAATTATTCAATGAATGCTTATTCATGAGATTCTCACGCAGAATTAAAATCCTTGTGCCTTGAAGTTTCAGTTTCACTTGCGTAAAGGTGAATTTCACTGCAAGTAACATGGAAAGTGATTATGACTTGCTTCGCTTTAGGCTGCAAAGCCAGCCAATCAGCGTCAAGTGCTTGCATTTCATGAGGGTGCCAGTTAAGCCCGAAAGGTTGCCACATAGGTGCAAAACAACGCGTTCAAAATCCCCCACCCTAACACAGCTTTTTGAGAGAGGTTTTTAGGAAGCTTCTGGGGCATTACAGACCCAACCAAAATTTTGTTGTGTATATGTCACATCATTGAACTAGGATAAATACCCCGTTCAACCACTCTAGGTCACCTTTAAGTTGGGAGACGATACAAACTAATCTACTACAAGCTGACAGGTTCCAAGCCTTGAAAGCTCCCCAACCATTAATAGATACCACAGTAGTTCTACTAGTAGCTCCTTCAAGATTGAGATCAATGAAAATAATGTCAATTTCATTGTATTTTTTTTAACAGAGGGCATGTTGGCATGAAATCACCTAAAATGTTAAAGCTGTTGTTGTGAAAATGATGAATAAAGCCGTTCTCTCTAGTGCAACAAAATCAAGTTGTTTCAGATATCCAGTCTACTTCCTTGAATATATGAGTCATATGAAGATGTTATGTAAAGTACACATCAGTCAGTCCCACTACAGTATGTCACATGCCATCTGTTACTAAGATAATCAGAGGAAGAAGTCTGTCAGAGTTGTTACAGTTGAAGCTGACCTATTATGCCAGCTTAATGTCATCAGTTGCCCATGTACTTTTAGTGGGTGCTCTAACTATACTGGATAGGCCATTTGTTTCCCTAAAGATGGAACTTTTAGTCAGAAATAGATGACACAATTGGAGAGACATTTAGAAACAGGATCCGTTAATCTAGTTGTGAGGTATCGATCAGGAACCAGTCGCGATAACCAGAAGTAGCAAAGAATGTGATTTTATTAGCGAGGGGTAAACCCCGCAGGACCGAAGGCAACAGTACAAAGTCCACAATCCAAAATCACAATCCTAGGGGCAGAATCCAGAGTCGAAAAAACCAGGGCAGCAATACAGAAATCGTAGTCAGGCAAAAAGGGTTCGAAACACAGGAGCAGATATAAAGCCAAATCAGAGACAAAAAGAGGTGGTCGGGCGGTCCAGTCAGAAAGATAACACGATGAGTACAAGGCAAGAAACAAAAGCAGCACAGGTAAACACGAGAGACGATCTGACAGGGAACTGCAGTGAGAAGACAGCTTAAATACATTCAAGGAAGTCACATGCTATGATTAGGATCAGGTGATGAGGATCAGACTAATTACAAAGGAGGGAACATGAGGGAGAACCTAATCACATGAAATTGGCAAAAGCCAAAACGCGGACAGGGAACACGAGACAACCTATGACAAAACATACAGCTCCGGTTAGGGAGTTCTAATGTGCACAGATAATGAGAGGTAGGACAGAGGGAGCAGGTGCAGAGGATCTGCTGAATTGCAACAAAGACTAAGTGCAGGCAAGAGGCGGAGACTAGAACAGGGCGAGTGTTGAGAGCTTGTTAATGAATTAGTAAGTGCAGCTATACAATCCCTAGTGCTTGTTAGTAAGTTAGTATTATATACAATGTTAGTTTGGGTTAGTAACTTTAACGAAAACAACAAACTGTTAGTATTGGTTAGTAATATAGAAAAGAGAGGCGAAGGAAGCAAACGAGATTGGAAGAAATGTTTGAAACCCAGAAACCATGAAATCACCTAAGCATGTGACACGCAGGACTGGGGAGAAGCTGTAACTTAACAAGAGACCAGACAGGGGAGACAAAGTGCAATGCAGGGCATGAACAAAGACATGGACCGGAATCTAACAGAATAGTGGATTGGGAATGGCAAAAACGAAAACATGGCAAAGTACAAAAACGAAACCGAACATGGCAAAACCTAACAGACATAATCATAAACATAACAGGGAGTGGCAGAATCATAACAAACATGGCAGAATCATGACAAAACAGATCAGAATCATAACACTAGTTTTGTTTGCGTTGCCCACTTTTAAAAAGATGACTTCATTAATTTGAATCAAAAATAGTATGGGCGACAGTATTGGATTGAAGAAGGTGATGGAGCCATCTTTTTTTCCTGGATCAGCATGAGCAAACCTCACAGATGAGGGATTTTGCCTACTTTTGTTGCTAAAGTTCATGTTGCTAGCCATAAAGGCTTGTTTCAGTAAATTATTAGCAAACTGTGATGTCTAACGGCTAAAATCCTGTCAAATGAGGCTCAAGCTGCTCCTGGGCTTAAATGGGTCTTTGTGGCTTGTACATTTATAGCACAATTGCAGTCATGTGGCCACTATGTGAAATATTGACAACTACTACAAGAGAAACATTCATTAACTCGTGTCTTGTGAACCGAAAGCCACATCCCCGCAGCATTCTGAGAGTAGGCTGAGCTCAGAGGAGGTGCACTAAAACAATTATAACAAATTAAACATCTGAAGTTGAAACATTAATTTTCATGATGTCAAAATTCCAAAATCTGCAATTTATGACTGAGTTAAAAAAAAAAAAAAATTGCGCTGAATCTTTAAGCACAGACTAATGAGTTAAATTTTTTATTTTTTATTTATTTATTTTTTAGTAGGCCTGCACAGCAACAAGCACATGCACAAGAGGACTTAAATACCTGTCATATGCTCATTGGGAAATGAGCAAGTAATGAGATCAGCCCAGAGGGGAGACACGCACAAGACATACACCGATCACAACAGACATACACCTAATGGACACGCAGGCTGCTGATTTGTGAGGAGATACACTAGGGATTCACATGAGGGTTGTGAAAAATTTGGTCTTTCACAGGCCACTGCCACCAACTTCTTTCCCCTCATTTATTCTAGAGCTGTAAAGAGGCTTACTCCAGTGGTTCTCAAAGTGGGGGGCGCAGAGCAATTGCAGGGGGGGCGCGGGAAGCAAATTTTTTTTTTTCCCCCACTGGAGTTCCGGACACCAACAGAAAATCATTTGCATACAGCAAATCAGCAACCTAGTTCTGGACCACTGAAGGAGTGTCTTGAGACAGTTGGATTTTTTCTGTCTTTACTGGCCTTGCACTGAGGTACGGTCTCGGAACCACTGACTGCACAGTCTATTCGCTGCCCAGAATACTGCGAATACATCATATATGCCTGCCTTAATCTCAGCATAACTGTCGGCAAAATCATTCATCTAGCCTGTCATTTTCATAAATAACTTTTTATTAATGTAGTTGTTCAAATATTTGAAGCTGGTAAAATGAGCTGGTTTCAATCAATGTAGTCTAGCAATACCCAACTCGCCGCTTTTTTTATCCTGCACTGATCATAATAATAAACTAGTTAGTGACACCGAACAAAATCCAATGAATATAAAGAAGAAATAACTAAGATTGCGTCAGCTTATTCTCGAAAATTTGAATGCTCTGTAGGCCTACAGATTATTTTTATCTAGCCTAGCTACTGAACGTTATAAACATATCGGCAGGTTTGGCAAATGGTGTTCATGAATTTTTTTTCGCACTTCGCTGTCGGCTGTTAATATAGGTTGATTATGGTGCTTTCTTTCTGCATCATAGAAACATAATTTTAAGTAGACGGCTATACTCAGGCAGAGGGGTGTGATACAGCCTAATGATTTTATACTTTAAAAGAGGTTTTGAATTATTAAATCTTCGTGTCCTTCATTTGAAAATGCGGTGGCTGTTTCCAAACCTGCCAATCATGTTTAATGTTTCCAGCTAGGCTAGACAAAAATCATCTGTTCAGAGCATTCATATTTTCTAAAATAAGCTAACGCAATCTCGGTTATTTTTACTTCATAAGTGCAAGGCCAGTGAAGCGAGAAAAATTTAACTGTCTCGAGACACTCCTTCAGAGGTCCCGCACAAGGTCGCTGATTGGCTGTATGCAAGTAAGTTGTTGGTGTCCGAAACTGTAGTGGGAAAAAAAATTTCATGCACGGCAAGAATGAATGAATAAATAAATACAGTAAATGACACTGCTACCATAACATGGACAAATTTTTGACGGAGCTCTCACGTAAGCGCAAAGCAGAGGATGAAGCACCGCCAAATGTGCTTCTAAAGCAATTTCCTTCCAAGGCAAAGACTAGAAAATATGACGACACATATCTTGCCTTTGGCTTCACCTGTACAACGGTGGGTAGTGAGGAGAGACCGCAGTGTGTTGTCTGTCTTCAACAAACCTTTAGGTTTTTGTTTTTTTTTTTCCTCTCAGGGAGTTGGTCATGTTTTAAAACCCATTTTTGCAGAGAGGCAGTTTTTCAAAAATGCATTAATAGCAATGTTGTTGAATATTAAAAAAAAAAAAAAACCTGTTACACTGAACATAATTACACAATTAAGATGCTTGAAAACCGTTACACTTAAAATAATTACACCGTAAAGGCAGTTTGTTATTTTGTTATTTATTTCTAATTCTGAAAGTAGTTGTAGTTTATTACAACCTGCAGTTTATGGCAGTTTACTTTTATTTTTTCAAAAAAGGTTGAGGTTTATATTAATTACAATGTGGGAAATAAACTGCAATGGACTCTGAAAACAAAATATGTGTATGTATGTCCTGTTTTTTTTTTTTTTTTTTTTTTTTTGAGGGCCGCAAAAATTTTCTTATGTACCAAAGGGGGGCCCAGCAGAGAAAGTTTGGGAACCACTGGCTAACTCAGTCCGTAGGATGTTTCACTATTTTGGGAGAGGTCCATATATTTGTAGTGGATCGAGGTTCGAGCAGAATAGCATGCTATATTCCACTTGCTGTTCTCTGGTAGCATCCTCAGCCCAACAGTGCTAGCTTGGCTGAGTTAGCAGTGGAGAGAGCTGGTTCCAAAAATGTAGTTCCATTAAGGAAATGCGTTTAATTCAAGGGTTCTGTTGTGTAGAAATGGGTTTATTCTTGGAGCAGCTCGGACAGAGGATTCTATGAAGACCATGACTGAAATGAGCAGAAGAATTTATCATAAATAAAGCATTTCAATGAGCTTTATTTGATGACGCATTATTAATACTGAGGACATAATACATGCCTCTAAGTACTGCTTACGGAAATACTCCATCAAATGAATGGAACAAGAACAATCGCACTGTGATGAAGTACAGCGCAGGGCTGAGCCTATCCATTCTGCTCTTTTCCCCTGAGAGGATCTACAGATCTAATGTTTTAAGATCCCTCCATCACAATATGTTTGAGAGGATGAAAACATGCTTGTAAGTAAGTGGGCACATGCATCACATTGAAAAGACTGGTGATATTCATTAGTTTCTTAATGACAATATCAGGCTTTAGTGGCTAGGAGAAACAAAATGAAGGAAGAGGTTTTGTGAAACTTGGATGGTGATAATGCAAAGTAGGCAGTTGGTTCCCCCCTTTTTATCTGTGGCGGGTTTGTAACTTAGCCAGCCTTGAGCGAACAATAATACATTTGAGTGCCAGTCTCCCTGTATTATGCAGGCTGGCTTCCTGTGGCACCAAGGAAACTAATATGCTGTGTCATGGAATTTTTCAATGAAGAATACAATTTTAATATTAGACTTAATTTATAATGAAGTCACACGGAATTCAGATTTACAGAAGGCAACTGGTGCTAATCTCTGACAAAGACACTGGGCACATGGAGAGAACCAAAGTGATTCCTCTCTCCTCTCTCAGCCAAAGCTCTCTTTATGGTAACATCAAGAGCACTACTTACAGTGGTATAACATCTGTATAAACCAGCACAAAGTATTTTGTATCCCAGAAGGTAAAGGAAATTTTAAGCATTTGAAAAAAACTGTTTGCTCAGCAGCTCGCACCCTCCTGCTTATCATCACCACATGATTGGCAGTGCAGTGAACTGACAAAGCCCATCTGCTTGAAATCTTTATACTATTTTTAAACCAAAGTTACATTTGAGCAGTTCAGGCAAAAAAAAGTCTGTTTCCTCACATGCTACTTTCTGTAAAAATGCTCCCCATTGCAGGAGCATCTCAACAAATCCTGCCAGAAACCTGTTTGGAAAATTAGAACTCTAAAGAAATGTGCACCCAACATCCCATCACCCTCCAAATTCTGTGCCCTCGCCTTATTATGTGATAGCACTGGAGATTCCTAAAAGTGAGAAAGAGAAGTTGATCAATATCCATTCCCCTGTTTTCCTGTATTTGAATAACTCCATCACAAATAGGTCCCTCAAGAACATTTCTGTCACCGGGTTTTGTGGAAGCTTTGGTGTCAGTTCTTTTTAACCGTAGTCACAGTGCTATTAAGCATGAAGGTTGGGCCATAGTATTTGCTATTATATAAAAAATACTCATTTCTGCAGTAAGTGATCAAAAGAAAATATATCTTAGCTCTTCAAGTGTAAAAAACTAATATTTATGGGACAGTGCCTTACATAGAAATTATAGCCAGGATGAGAGAACCCTCAGATATTATTAAAGGATATAAAGGTCACGCACCAGATTAAGTATAGAAATTTGTGAGCAGCTCTTTTTCAAAAACAGGCAAGTATCCATAAAGTGCACTTTTCCCCCAGACTCAATAAAACACTCTTGGCCACTGCAAAGGCCATGGGAGATGAATGTTTTTGCATTCATTTGACTCAATCATGAGTGGTGTTCATAAGGCTCAGGCATTTGCAGGGAAGCATAGTTGCACACAGAGATTAATCTAGAAACTGATTAACTAGTTTTAACATGACGGTAGTGCTTCCCTAAGGGGAAACATATTACTTTCAAAATGTCTGTGGCAATCTCAAGCACTCACTCACCAAACACCTTGCTTATTTCAGTGGAATTCAATGTTACTTACATAGTGTTTTTGTATGGGTGTGAACATCGCAATGGGGACGTGTTCAAAAAGGTTGCCAACCTAATATGTAGGAGGGTGACATGCGTTTGTCTGAACAAATGTGCTACTGATAGAGGATGCTATGAAGCAGCGACTATGCCACAAAGAAGCAGAACAGGAGTGGCTGAAATCCTCCCACTTTCCTGTACTAATAATATAATTAACGGCATGTTTGGTCATTAACCTTTATCTAACATATCCTAGAGTAGTGTTCACGTTAGATTTGACGGTCTCGATGACCAGTAAAATAGTGACTTATCAAGCAAAGACACAAAAGGTTACACAACTCAATAGCATTCAATTTTTCTGTCAAACTGCAAAGGAAAAGTTGGATGAATGATGTGGACGTGCATGCCCTGAGTAATTAATTGAACTATACTTAATTACAGTGGTGCCCAAACTACAGTGGAGGCCCCTTGTGTATAATGGATTTTGTTCCAACCTCAACTGCAATTAAAATATTTTAACAAGCTATTTCCTTTTCAAACTAGGTGCTTTTCATGGAAGATTACTTAAAATAGGAATCACATCACATCACAAATAGAATTGTATGATATGTTCATTTGCATTTCTAGACATGTACAGCTTATTGGGTTTTAAATTACAAACAGATCCTTAAATAAAGGGAAGCAAATGATCTCCAATCAAATTGAGACTGATCAGAATCAATGGGCTGCTAATTAGTGGAAGTCCAGACACCTGGCCATGAATCACAACCATCTGATAGATAAGTAAGGAATCAAAGACAAAGTAAATGATCATACGGTAAACTTGCATTGTATTGATGTTTGAGAAAGGAAAATAATCAATGCTACTCAAGTTAGGAGCCTATTACCTCAGTGGTTAATGTTACCTCGTTTTAGTGTAATTTTTAGCCATTTTGCAAGAAGCACAATATTAAATTGGGCATTACATATAGTGGTACTGCATTTTTCTGGAAAGTCATCAATTAAAAGCAGGTAATGAAGAAAAATTAGCAGCTTGAAAAAATGATTTAATTTAAATTGTGGTTGGAACAAACAACAGCGTAGGCAGGGGGCCTCCAGGACCGTGTTTGGGAACCGCTGCTCTAAAACATCTAAACAGGAATATAAATTAAATATTATATAAGCAAGTCATGTCAACACCTTAACTGAAAAATTTTCTTATTTAGATGCAGGCGAATAGTCTAAATTTTGCTGTCCAAGCAAATGTACTGATTGTTTCTCAGCTTATGTGGTCTCCTTCAAAATCACCAAGCTATCTTTATTTGGAAAAGGAGGTGTGAGGACTCATTAGCCAATCAGTTACATAAACGAGTCAGTTCTACTGAAATGCACCTAAAACCTGCAGGCGCTGTGGCCGTCCAGGACTGAAGTTGCCCATCCTTTTGATAGAGTCTGATAAGACTTGTGGTTGAATCTGTATCTGAATCTGAATCTGTTGAATCTGTAAAGAGGTTTGTGCACTTATCTGTAGTGAATATACTAGGCTAATATGACAATAGCATCCAGATTTCGTGCACTTTCAATGCTACATATTTTGGCTATTATACACGGTCACAAATCATTTGAAAGGTCTGAACAGTATTTTTAGGGATGTGGCATTGTATTTTATATGATATTAATGGACCTCTTCTGTTAATGACTGGTGTGATTTCATTTGTGGCTTTTCTCGGTTTTCCATTCGGCTCCTGAAGGCTCACTTCTGTTCGGCTTCAGTACATTATTATTACCAGTCCAAGCGCTCAGTGTCAGAGTTATGAAAAAGATGATATGATTTTATAAAATGGTTAGGGAATCATAAAGTCCCCTGGAGTTCATAAAGTGATCATGCCATGCCTAACCTCAAAGGGAGAGGTGAAGTGTCCCTTCACACTAAGTCAGGCTGGGTTTATCTGCAGCAGTGACATGCCGTTGGAAGTGAATTAGGTGAGGCAGAATCCTCGCCGTTAAACAAACGATAACTCCCTTTTACTTTGCTTGATTAGTAATCAGAGGATTGATTAACTAATTTACTAAAACTAAACGGCAGAATGACGTGCTAATTTCAGTTTCCTCGACATTATTGCTCAGTGCATCAAACTTAAAATGCTCATAAGACAGATAATTTGTTCATATTTGCTGACAGGAAGGTAATGCCATGAACAAATATTAAAATCTTTCCTATGTCGTGTTCATTGATTGGTCAATATATTTTTACGGTAATGTTTACCTCTAAAATACATACTTTTTAATGCCATAAAAAAAATATAGTGAGTTTTTCATAATCCGATAAACAGAAGGTCACAACAATGCACGGAATTACTGAAAGAGTTGAGATTTTTTCTAATTAAAAATGAATATTTCCGTCTTTGCAGGCTTGAATCAAAGTGTAAACATAAATGAATCTTTTGTCATCATCACCTCTTAATCATACTTATCGGCTAGGTCTTATTTGTTCCGTAAAAAAGTAAAAATGGATTTATTGTCAATCAGGCATAGTACGTGGAAACAGGCTGACAAAATTCAGCGATGAAAGGTGAAATCACTGCCTCCCCTTGACCACACGTCTCGGATCTGCAGAGTGCAGTTAGCACGCATTAAGTGCATATTAATGCTGGGCTTTTTCACACATGCATCGCAGCTAAGCAGACAATTGACATCTTAGGAAATGGTTATGGATGAGGAAATCTGGTCTCTCACTAATGTATGTTCTCATCTGTCAAACAGGAGATTCAATTTGTTTTTAATATTTGCCGTTATGCTGCATTGGATGTCCCTGGGGAAACTTTGGAGTTTGTCCATTATGCCAAAGATTAATACTAAAAGTTTCTAAGAACAGCAGCTGCCAAGCTACTTTTTTAGAGTGAGTATTTTCAAAAGTAAGAGTTGATAAAAAATGAAAAATAGAAAAATATAGTGCTTCCTCTGCTGAGAATTCTGTAAAGAAAACCCAACATATACCAAGAGCAGAACTTGTAGGCTTCAATCAACATTGCTTGTTTTTGAACAGGAGAAATCTGTTCAGTGCCTCTGCTGTGGCTATCAAAGAAACAAAGCAAACATCATCAACAGTATGAATATTTATTCAGTACAGACATCTTTTCTATAATAAAAAAAGTAATTCCTTTCTAAAGTGGGCACACTTTATTATAACACTGGGGAACAAAAACCGCCTGAAAACAGTTCCATCCTCTTGACCCCTTTTAACAAGAAGATGTGACAGCTGCATAGAATAGGACAGGCCTGTAAAAAAGCCCTTGCAGCACTTGACTAATCGCATTCCTCCTGAATCTTTGTGTATGACTCTATCAGAGACAGTCAAGCTCAGCTAGAAGTTATTGCAGTACAACTGATTTGAACGTCGAACTGAATCTCACCATTATGTTAATTTCATTAGTAAAATATACCGTAACTCAAATCCTGGTATTTCAACTCACTAGAGTATAAGATTGGGGTTCCATTCGATACTGCAGTGGTGATATTGTGGAAAAAACCTGCACATGACTTGCCAAGGATACATTATACCTATCCCTCAGGCAATTTTTCATAAGGTTATAGCTAGGGATACTCAGATCGATCAGCCACCGATCACTATTACCTGATACTCGCTCTTAAGAGGGGATCGGTGACCGGCCAATCACGTTTTAAATGGCCGATCATGCAAGCCGATCGCATGACGTAAAAATGATGAGCCAGTTTGACGCAGTAAACTGAAACATCATGTCGCCTGTCTGGCACTTATATGAGACATCTAAAACCAGCCAATCCAAAGCAATGTGTGTAAAGCTGATGTCCCACATGGAGGTAATCAAGTGGCTGTAGTGGAGGGGGAGCGCAAGGGAGCGATGCTCCCCCACTTCTAAAAGAATAGAAAGAACAAGCTTAATTGATCTGCTGTCCAATGGACTGAGAGTAAAGAACTTACACTAAAGAGAAGTGAAAGCAGCAGGGCCACACCTCCTCCATTATCGTCTGAAAGCGACTACCATATCAAAGAACTCAAAGGTGCTCAAAGTTAAAGTGGCATTTTGATGTGCTTTCTGTCTTTTCCTGCAGTTAGAAGTCCCCTCCCTCCTCCTCATGTCAGCGCATGAATGCACAGAGGTCTTCACCACAGCACCTTACAATATTAGCTGGTTAGGCACAGCAGCAATGGAGAGCCATTGATCATCTACCTAAATGTTTCATTTCTCTTTCATCCATCTGGTTGTAAAGTTAGCCAGCATTACCAAGCTCATAGGCTGTTGATGCGCTGAGCAACTAAAACCTTTTCCATACACAACCAGCGGTACAGGAGATCAAGTGATGTAATGTCTGCCAGAAACATGATTTATTTACACATGGCTATGCCAAAGATGTCATGCTGCCATGAGAGCCATTTATTAAACAGCTTTGGCACTATTGGAATTTTACTTACCTATTTAACTTAATCCAATGCCTGCTGTCTACTCAACCACTCGGGTAATATTAGTAATGAGGATATGGTTTGAAAAATATTGGGAGACTAATGGCCCTGACTGCGAGTATGGTTGGTGCCGATAGTCATATTGAACTTTCGAAATGCATGACTGAAACTATTGTCTCATTTTGTTTTTGTTTTTAATTTCTTGTCAACTTTAGCGACTTTCTATTGTCATTTACCTTGCCATTTTATATCATACTGGTAACATACAACTTTGTTGGACCTAAGCAAGCAAAAGAATTTATTGAGAGAGTGTTTTAGTTTAAGCGTTTGACGATTACTCAGCTGAACAAGATGTCAGAGTTTAAAATTGTCTCCATTAGTCTGAGTGCTTTATTGATTGTCAATCTTTGTGTTGCAGGTTCCTATTTATGTTTGGTAAAAGGTTTACTTCCTTGATGCAAACAAGTTGGTAAACAAAGATAATACTGTGTAATATGAAATGTTTTTGAGCAAACAGTTGTCTGGTGTGACAAGAAAATAGGGCTGTTTGAGAATCCATTTTCCTAAAAGAGCCTATTCTGTGATAAGAGCAGCAGTTAATTTTTTTTCCCTTCCTTCTTGCTTTTTCCAGTTTGATCTGGTAGAGTTGTCATGTGTAAGATCACCCTGACAAAATCAAATCCAAGTAAATATGCTTATTCTCAAATTAAGCCTTAAGTCCAGAGACTTTATATGTCAAAATTTGTCAACCCTTGTGTGAATGCCTTCTTTGTCTCCTTCCATTCAGCAATTTGCGTGTCTATTAGAAGTAATGTCTTCTTTGATTGGTTTGCATCTTGTGTGCTGCCTCATCCCCAGCTGTGTCTCATTTCATAGTTCTCACCCTTTGGATCTGTGATGTATATTTATCCCCCCACCTTTGAGTTGCAAGTTGCTGGATTGTCATTTGCTATGTGTGCTTAAACCCAGTTAGTACTTGCAAGTTGAACGCTTTTATACTTTTGAAAGTATAACGTAGTCCTTAGTGATAGTAATTTATGGAAGCTACCTGCCTTATTTATGAAATATATTCTCCTTTGGTTGGAATTTTGTCGTTTAGATCCTTATACATGTTACATATGTTTCAGTGATGTAAAATGGCTGCATGATTTTACTACCTTTGTAAGCATGAAAATATGCCATGAGTATGCATGAAGTTGAAGATTTCAGTCAACAGTTTTCTTTAACTGTGACTTAGACTGAATGCAATTTTTTCTTCTTTTAATTAATTTGAATAATTATCAAAGTTAAAATGAATGATTGTTTTACTTGCTAAACAGTGTTTATGGGGATAGGAAAGTTAATTTACGCCTCTTGTCAATTGCGCGTCAGTGAAGGATAAATTAAAACAGGGAAGCATAAACGGCCTAACTTATAGAACAGGAAAATACTGTTATTATATGAATTTAATGATGTGCAAAACTCATTATTCTGCTTTTATCTGTGCTGTATTTCCTCAAATAAACAGAGCATGAATTTAGTCACCTCATGGGATGGCAGGACTGTAATGCTCTACAGACAAACACCTTTAAGTCTTAATGAAGCTTAGCGGAAATTCAAGCAGGAAGACTTTCTCTTTGCTCATACCCAATATGCCTTTGTATAGTTTCTGCTTGCCCTTTAAAAATTACACTGCCTAATTTATAAACCAATCGGAATCCTACTCCGAGTCTCTGGACCAATCATTCGCTAGCTGTCAAATTTTAAAAGTACTCTCTCTCCCTGCAGTTAACCAGCTGTCAAAGGCTTTGATATGCTCTGCAACCCTCCTCCTCCCCACCACCATCCTCTGAGGTCCGCCAAGACTCCTCTTCAGCTCTCCTACCACTCCGGTCCCAGGACTCATCCCTGCAGCAGCCTCTCACCACCACCACCAGTGTTTAGACCCTGGGGGAAATTCATCTCTACGAAGCATCTAATCCTCAGATTCTCTAAATGCTTTATTTGTTCTATGCCAGGGTCTAACTGCCAAAGTTCATGTTCATGTTCATAAATAAATACTTTGTTAAAATTTCATATCTCATTGTTTTCTAGTCTTTCCTGATTGAAATAAATAAATCTGTAATATGGGTGAATGCACAGACAGGGTCCATGTTGTTCCTTATCTCAACTCTTGTGACTGAAGTGAGTTATGAGATTAATGCATCTTATCAGCAGCTTGAGCAGATGACTGATGTTGTGACATTAGTCCTAACACATGCAAAAGCAGATGCAAAAACAAGGTCTGGGTTGTTTCACCATCACTACCTTGAGCAATTGAAAGAAGGGGGAAGCTTTGCATTATGGATGAGGTAAAGCTTGTTTTAGTCTGCCCATCTCTCAACATGCTCACCATCTTCATCAGTCTCAGCAAAGCCCCAGGTGACATTATGGCTGTTGAAGTCACCTAGGGTCACACTGATATTGCAACTGGTTACATCATGAGGGATATCAAAGGGGATGAGAGGAGGTTTATTAATTGAGGTAACAGAAAATCCCTTGATGTCAATGGAGAGGACTTCAATGTCATCCTTGTCAGTAACACATCTTGTCAGCAGATAGCCCATTGCAAATGATGATTACACTTCCATACTGGTTGTGTGGCCTCTCAAGCCAGAGATGCAGGGACAAAATCAGAAAGGCCCGCTGTGAGTCTCTTGGAGACAGAAAATTTTGCAGCTGTGTCAAATGCACAGATTCGACAATAGATCTTGCTTGGCGCCAGTGAGACCTTCAATATTAGATGATATTATACACAAGGCCAGTCCTGACAAGGACCTGTTTTTGCAATCTTGGAATTCATCAACAGTTCTAAGATCTGATGAGAACAGCTGACAGGGACCGCAACGTGAATGCTCCTTCAATGGCCACCACTGCATCAGTAACAAGACATGATTATAAGGGCAGTAATGCCAAATGGTGGCCGACAATTGTTCTCAGAGTAACACTCAGCTGTGCCTTCAATGACAGCTCCCACTCATTTGCATGTCAGGCAAAGGATGTGAAATCATGAATAGATTAATAAAACTGCATGTTAATTGAAGCACAGAGCATACCAAAAATGTTCCTGAAAGCAGCTTATTCTTCTTTTCTACTACTGAGAATAATAAACTTGGTGTTACTGAAACCAGAAGTCAGACAAGTGCATGACGGTGTTTCCTGCAAACCCGAGTATATCAGCTTATAAAAGCCATTGTAGTTTTGGAAGAAATTACTACTTGGTACATGAATAAATAAATGTTTAATGCTGAAGAAATATTCCAAAGGAAAATGGGTAAAGGCTTTTCTTGAGAGTGACTAATTGATTAAATGATTCATGATTCTTTCAGTTTGTACATGCATTAAAAGTTCAGTTGGCAATTCTATGAATTAGTCAAAGGTCTCTGCATAAACCACAACTTATGCTTGATAAGAATTAGACATACGCACAGGCTGGTTTGGAATATACGTACAAATGACTGTCATTTTTTTAAAATGTATTGTAATGATTGCTTATCCCTTGCTTCTCCACTGAATGATACACTCCTTTCAATATGCGAAAGCTTGATATTAATTTGATCAGCAGTCGATCCTGCTCCCCTACCACAAGCTATTTTCAGCATTCTGCTCTCCATTTGATTGGGCTGATTATTCTACTGTTCATCAAACAAATCCAAGTTCTAAACCCCCCCCCAAGACATTGATTGCATGCTTGTTACAACAATCATGAAAGACAGAATCTCCTAACAGGAAATGGCAAAATCATTGTCATGTTGCTATTCCAATATAATTCCATTACCATGTTTATTTTCATGATTTTCCCTGATTAGCACTCATCCACTCAAAGTTGACTGCAGATAATTAATAATAGCCGTGAGCCATTTTAATTTGTTTGTTCTTTTATAGCCAAAGCATCAGCTAACTGGGAACATTTATTGTACTGAAAATCCTTCAATTCTATTTCTAAAATACACTAATCAGCCGCAACATTAAAACCTCCAGCCTGACATTTTGTTTGTCACCCTTGTAGCGGCAAAACAGCACCGACGCATTGGGTCATGGACTCTACAAGACCTCTGAACATGTTTTGTGGTATCTCACACCAAGATTTTTACAGCAGGTCTGTTATGTCCTGCAAGTTGTGAGGTGGGGCTTTCATGGATTGGACTTGTTTTTCCAGCACATACCACAAGTGCCCGTTTGGATTTAAAGCCAGGGACTTCGGTGGCCAAGTCAAAACCTTGAACTCTTTGTCATGTTCCTGATGTCATTCCTGAGCAAATTTTGTGGGGTGGCAGGGTCCATCATCATGCTTAAAGAGGCCACTGCCAACAGGGAATTCTCTTGCCATGAAGGGGTGTACTTGGGCTGCAACTCTGCAACAATGTTTTGGTAAGTGGTATGCGTCAAAATGACATCCACGTTAATGTCAGGACCCAAGATTTCCCAGCGGAACATTGCCCAGAGTATCACACTGCCTCTGATAGCTTGCCATCTTCCCTTAGTACTTTTTGGTGCCATCTCTTCCCCAGGTGAATGATGCACACATCCAGCCATTGCTATAAAATAAAATAATAAAATAATATAATCTAAAATGTGATTCATTAGCCCAGGGACACAAGAGGGATACGTTTTGGAGATACTTCGACCCAGTCATTCAGCCCTCACAATTTAGTCCTTACAAATGTTTCTGAAGTCCTTACACTTGCTCAGTGTTATACACTCACTCCACTGGATGGGCATGTATTGCAATCGCGTCTGTCCGTCCTTAATTTATTGTTCTCAGTCTACAGACTACAATTTGGATTCTATTTATTCTTGTTTTTTTAGGTCAATGTTGATATGAAGATGATCCCTGTTGATTTTGGTGTTGATTAGAAAATTTTTTCAAGGAGTTGTGGCGCCAAAATGAACACATCCCTATGCATAGAGGTTGCTCTCACTCTACAGGGTGCAAGTTTTGTGGGATCCTTTTCATTTTTGCTTTTTGGGTCGATGGTGATATGAAGAGGATCCCTCTTGATTTTGGTGATGATTGTTAAGTTTTTCATGGAGCTGCGGCAGATAAATTAGCTCATCCTTATACATGGCTTTTATATAGGTTATTCAAAATCGGTCCTAGTGACCCACTGTGTAAAAAAAATAAAAACATCCCGGAGAAATTGCTGTCACGTTTCACGGTAAAGAGTCAGCCCATACTAATGGCTGTTGATACTGGAAAATCATTAAATTGAATAGACCTCAGTGTTGCCTATGATACCATTGACTATACTTCCTCAGCACTCTGCTTTGGGAATACTGTGGAGATTCGGGGCATTGCCTTAACATGGTTTTCATTTTACTTTAAAGATTAAACTTTTTTTTTTTTTTTCAGAATGGGGAACTTGTCCTCATCCTCAGCACCTAACAGCTGTGGGGTACCCCAAGTCTCGATCCTGAGCCCCATCTTGTTTTCAGTATACATGTTTCCACTTACACTGACAGTATACAGCTATTATCTGCTGAAAACCAGGAGTGAATCCATGATCCTTTAAGTGCCTGAAAAACACGAAACACTGGCTGTCCAACAGTATCCTCTAAACGACAGTAAAACAAAAATCATGATCTTAGGTTCAACCTCTCCCATAAAGACTTGGAGATTGTAACTCGTGATTGTCTCCTCTCACCTTGATTACTGCCACTATCTTTACATAGACTTCTCTCGGTCATCCATATCTCTCCTACAGCTCGTTCAGAGCGCAGCCTTCAAGTTTCTGACTGACACTGGGGCACAGAATTTCCCCTGTACCAGTTTCTCTCCACTGGCTGCCAGTAAATCACAAAATTGATTTTAAAATCCTTCTTCTCATGTTTTAAACTCTAAGGATTTGCTCAAAGATGGTATACTTTTAGATCTATCCACCCACTCCCACTCCTCCAGACTACTCAGATTGTTCAGTGAGCCGTTTCTCTGCATACCCTGCTCCTAGTTAAAAACAAAGCATTACCTCGCTTTCACTGTTGGTGCTGCTAGGCTGTGGAATAGTTTACCCCTGCACATTTGATCCTCCATTACCACCTACTCATTGAAATTCAGGCTCCAAACAAAGCTCTACTCTTTGGCCTTTGTTTCTACCTGAAAGCACAAATGTTGTTTTGCTTTGTTCTGTGGTGATCCTTACTGCACTGCTATGTTCTGTGCCCATCATTACTGTCCAGCTATGCTTTGCGTTAACCATTATTATTGTGCGTTACTCTATATGAATCACTGTTGTCTGATGATGTTTTTTGTTTATTATTATGGTCCTGCTATACCTTGTGTTTATCATTAGTGTCCTGCAACACTCTGTGTTTATCATCAGTGTCCTGCTATGCTCTGTGCATGCTATTTGACCTGCGATGCTTCATTTACAATGTTATAATCCTACTATACTGAGTTTTTTTATGCACTGCAATACTATGTGTTCATTATTGTGTCCTGCTTTGATCTTTGCTCTGCTCCGTGTCCTGTTTGGTCTTGTGTGTAGTGTTTTTTTTTTTTTTTTTTTCTGTCCCTGTATCTAGATTGGCTCTGGCCAGACTATTCCTTTTTAATAAGGCTGCTGTGAGTGCAGTTCTGTCTGTCTGCCCGCCAGGATGACCGTACCTGATTTTATTGTATTTTACTACATTTATTGTACAGCACTTTAGTTCTCTCCAATTTTTTTCAAGTTGCTGTTTGAAGACATTTGACCGAACTTGATTTCAGAACAGGAACGGACTTGAATAGAGTTAACTCTAACTCAGTCCCAATCTTGGGCCCTGATTTGGATTGGAAGCTTGTTTGAATCAACTAAATGATTAGAATGATTTCTAAGGAAAAGGCTGTCACTAAAGTACTCATTGCATTAGATGAAGATGAAAGAGTTTTAAAACTAAACATTGACTATGATAACTAGCATGAAAGCAAGTTTACAATCCAGCAACTTGCACATGAACTAAAGGGCTTAAATACCCGTCAGTCCATGCTTAAGAGCCAGTTTTTCTAAGAATGAGAGAGTAAAGCATAGGGGGTGATGTACAACCCCAATTCCGAAATAGTTGGGACAAAGTGTAAATTGTGAATAAAATTAAAATGCAATGACTTTCAGATCACATGAGCCAATATGTTATTTACAATAGAACATAGATAACATTTCAAATGTTTAAACTGAGACATTTTACATTTTTATCCACAAAATGAGTTCATTTCAAATTTTCTGGCTGCAACAGGTCTCAAAAAAGTTGGGACACAGGCAAAAAAGGGCTGAAAAAGCAATTAATATATAAAAGAATCAGCTGAAAGAACATTTATTAAGTAATTAAGTTAACTGGCATCAGGTGTGTAACATGATTGGCTATAAAAAGGATGTCTTAGAGAGGCTGAGTCTCTCAGAAGTAAAGATGGCCAGAGGCTCTCCAACCTATGAAGGCTTGCGTAAAAAAATTGGGGAATACTTTAAAAACAATGTTCCTCAACATCAAATTGCAAATGCTTTGAAGGTCTCATCATCGACAGTGTATAACATCATCAAAAGATTCAGAGTAACTGGAAAAGTCTCTGTGCGTAAGGGAGAAGGCCGAAGACCTTTACTGGATTCCCGTGATCTTCGGGCCCTCAGACGCCACTGCATCACTCAACGGCATGATTCTGTCATTGACATTACTAAATGGGCCCAGGAATACTTCAAGAAACCACTGTCTGTAAACACAGTCTGCAGTGCCATCCACAGATGCCACCTAAAACTCTATCATGCAAAAAGGAAGCCATTGTTGAGCATGATCCAGAAGCGTTGCCGTGTTCCATGGGCCAAGGCTCATTTAAAATGGACTGTACCAAAGTGGCAAAGTGTCCTGTGGTCAAACCAGTCCAAATTTGACATTCTTATTGGAAATCATGGGCATTGTGTCCTCCGGGCTAAAGAAGAGAAAGACCACCCCTCCTGTTATCAGCATTCAGTTCAAAAGGCAGCATCTCTGATGGTATAGGGATGCATTAGTGCATATGGTGTGGGACACTTGCATGTTTTAAAAAGCAACATGAATGCTGAAAGGTATATAAAGGTTTTAGAGCAACATACGCTCCCCTCCAGACGACATCTATTCCAAGGAAGGCCTTGTGTATTTCAGCAGGACAATGCAAAACCACATACTGCAGCTATTACAACAGCATGGCTTTGTAGTAGAAGAGTCCATGTGCTGAACTGGCCTGCCTGCAGTCCTGATCTTTCATCGATTGAGAACATTTGGCGCATAATTAAATGAAAAGTCCGTCAAAGGAGACCCAAAACTCTCCAGCAGCTGGAAGCCTGTATTAAACAAGAGTGGGATCAAATTCCAATGGCTAAACTCAAGAAACTTGTCTCCTCAATGCCCAGACGCCTCCACTCAGTGTTAAAAAGAAGAGGGGATGCTACACCATGGCAAACAGGCCCCCGTCCCAACTTTTTTGAGACCTGTAGCAGCCATCAAATTTGAAATGAACTCATTTTGTGGATAAAATTGTAAAATTTCTCAGTTTCAACATTTGCTATGTTATCACTGTTCCATTGTGAATAAAATACTGGCTGGTGTGATTTGAAAGTCATTGTGTTTTGATTTTATTCACAATTTACACTTTGTCCCAACTATTTCAGAATTGGGGTTGTATATCACCCCCTCAGATTCCAACAAAATTTTTTGTGGGAGTAGATACATTGTAAAAACTGACTGAAATCACATTTTTTATCTCTGAAACCCTTCGGAAAAAAATTTACAGCCCTATTAAGGGATGGGGTCTCGAGGGCCAAAATTCCAAAAAACTAAAAAATGGGTTTTTGACTTTGATTATCTCTGTGCGCCCTCATTCAGCCTCTGTGATTTCATGGTATATGAATGTATCGGGTAGTGTCTTTCAAAAAAAAATGTGGATGTTTTAGAGGCTGAGTTAGGACGCCACCTATAGGTGGTGCCTCAAATCACTACTTTTCATTTTTTGGGCTGCATTTGGGGACCTCCCAAGGCTTGCGCCCTGATTAAGCCTGGCTCATCCATGCATATTTGGACACGTGGGGACCTTTCCTTTCAAAATATGCATGAATGGCGAAGGCTTAGTTTGGGCGCTTTTGTATAGGGGGCGCTTTTTGCGGTGAAAATGCAGTTTTGGTACATCTTCATCAGGCCATAACTCAGTGCGCCCAATATAGCATTAAATAAAACTACTTTTATTATTTTCCTCTATATCTCTACTTTCTATGATTACAATATCAGGAAGGCTTTTTGCATCATTAACTCTTTACATGCCAGAGTTCCAGATGCCCCAGGGAAGGTGAAAATAAGGGTGCCATGGCTAACGACAGGGCAAAATGATTGGTTGCACATCGTTATACACATATTTTGATTTGTGGTGTGTCGTTTACAGACCTCCAAGTCACAAGATGTTTGAGATAAAGCTGGATTTTCACAGGGCTAAATCACTCTGTATGTTAGTGTCCTTTCAGATCATGTGGTCATGCAGTGCTACCCCCTGGGCCAGCTGAGCCATCTAGTGGCCAGTTGAAGAACCGACGTAGCAATACAGTACCGAGTGGCTGTAATCTGCCGTGAATGTTTTAGCTCAGAAATGGTTAATGGGACAAAAAAACTTCTTGATATTATTATCATAGAAAGTAGAGATATAGAAGAAGATAATAAAAGTAGTTTCATTTCATTCCATAGTGGGCGCACTAAGTTATGGCCTGATGAAAATGTGCCAAAATGGCATTTTCGCCACAAAAAGCGCCCCCTTCACAATTCAGCAGCTTGTTTGTCTCTAAAGTGTTTGAGTGCTGTGATTGATTTTTGTCTTGTGCGTCTCTCTCCTTTGGCTGAATCTCTTAAAGCATTTTTGTGCTTAAGAGCCAATTTTTCTAAGAATGAGACAGGGCGTGATACATCACCCCCTCCGATTCCTATCAATTTTTTGTGGGGGTAGATATATTGCCAAAACTGACAGAAATCACGTTTTTTATCTCTGGAATCCTTCGGGAAAAAAAATTATGGCCCTACTTAGGGACAGGGTCCAGAAGGCCAAAATTGCAAAAAACAAAAAAATTGGTTTTTGACTTTGATTATCTCCGTGTGCAGTCATTCAGCCTCCGTGATTTCATGCTATATGAATGTATCAGGAAGTGTCTTTCAAAAAACATCTGTATTTTAGAGGCTGAAAGAGGGCACCCACCTATATGTGGCGCTTCAAATCACTACTTTTCACTTTGGGCTGCATTTGGGGGCCTCCCACTGCTTGCGCCCTGAGTAAGGCTGGCTTATTCATGCATATTTGGACACGTGGAGACCTTTCCTTTCTAAATATGCATGAATGGCGGTGGCTTAGTTTTATATATATATATATATATATATATATAAATAGTATATATAGTATAATATATATATATAGTATAATAGTATATAAATATATATAATATATATATATTATATATATAATAATATATAATATATATATAAATATATATATATATTTAAATAGTTAGCAAAAAAGAAAAAGGTATTGAGATATATATATATATATATATCTCAATACCTTTTTTCTTTTTTGCTAACTATTTAAAGTTATTTATGTTTATCAGTTAGGGCTGTTTTGCAATGCAATTGGTTTCGTATCTTTCACATTAGTTCCAAATTAAATACTGGTTGTCAAAAATTGTTGATCATTGATGGGAGACGTAGGTTCTGTAAGTCTAGAAATGTAATTTCTTGACAAATGGACACACTTCTGACTTAATATTGAGTGCAGTGAAATGAAACTTTAAAAATAAATATTTAACTTGTTTTCAAGTCTTGAAAGCAAAAAAAAAAAAAAAAAAAAATGCTGAAGCTGCAGATGATGAAATGGCAAATGAAAACAATGAAAAATAAGCCCGCAGAGACTATTGACTTTTTTTTTGACAGATGTGCTTCGCATGCACTATATGAGGTGGCTCTACATCATTTCAGGCCCCTGGTTTTTCTATGATGTTGACAGGTGGGGGATGAAGTGAATATGATTGCCTTCACTCTTCTGAAAAAGGCTGTCCACTTGATGCTTGAGCTTTTCTGCTAGAATGTGTTTCTGTTTCAGCCAGAGAAGCATTATTGAGCTCAGGCAGTGACGTTCAGTGGTTATAACTGTGTCAGAGCCGGCTCTCCATTGATTCCAATCATGTTTGATAGAGTTCAGGTCAAGGCTCTGTGAGGGCCATTCATGTTCATCTACCCCATTAATGAGGATACCTGTATTTGTCTTGTCTGTGCATACGGGCTTTGTCCTGCTGAAACAGTCAAGCGCCTTCTTCAAACTATTGGAAGCAAAAAAAAAACCTGATCTGAAATGTGATAATATGCTAAAGCATCAATTTTTCACAAACACGCCTTTCCATGAAAAACCTCCACAAGCTGAAGAGTATTTTTATGGAATAATTGCTTAGCAAGGGTTAATGCTGTTATCACAGGCTGCTCTGCATTAGGTGATGACAGTTTGGAATTGGATTCTATGAAGCTCTGGCAAAAGTTCAGTTAGGAGGAGCCCCCATTCGCATGTTTCGGCCACTTGTTTATTTATCATTCAGTGCGCTTTTACTCCTCTCATGCATGCTTACTCATTGTTCCAGCTGCCATTGTGTGGAGTGTCAATTCAGACATCAACTGATCAGCTGATCACATCTATCCAATTCCACACCGAGACACCTACATTGTTTGCCTATTGTCTTTTTTCTGTCTTTTTAAATATGATTATGATTCTTTCTCTACCTTCAGTACATTCATGCTGCTGTTATGCATGCCCTCCACCTCTCCATCACTGCACAGTCTTCGCAGATTCACCAGCTTCTTCATTCATCATCCTCATTGGCCTATCCGTTGGCCGAGTCATCTGCCACCACCACCACCACCAGTATTTGGACTCCATGGGGGGATTTATCCTGCTGCAGCTCAAGGCAGATGCTCCTCAATAATATAATCTCCCTGTTGAGTCCATGCGCCAAAGACGTTGTTAAGGCCATCATCATATCTGTTGATTTGTTCACTCTGTAATTAGTAATAAATGATACTCTCTACATAATTTATTGGTCTTTCCTGATTGAAATACTGTTATTTACTATTATGAAGGTAAGTGCTAATGAAAGGCATTGCAGGTTAGCTGAATTTGCATATGAAATTCCCTTGTTATTTGGGTAAAATGATTTATGCAGCTGTAAAGCGTTTCAAAAAACTTTTTTTTGAGGATTTTTATCTTGCAGCATTTCCAAAGTGAATAATCTCCATTAAAAGATTCATAACTTTCTGAAATTAATTGAAAAATTCTACATCCCATAAGCTTTCGTGCATGATATGAAATTCAATGCCTTATGAATTTTCAAGCAAAGAAATTGTATGTCTGAGGACCAAGTTTTAATTAATTGATGAATTAGTTTTTCTTACACAAACTTTTTATCATCCATTTAGGAGATAAACCTACAGTTTTTTTTCGAAAACGAGGTATTTATCGAAGGAGAGATACCTGGAAATTTCATTTAAAACCGAACGCTTGCGCGAGGTTTCAAATGTAAATTTCCAGGTATCTAGCCTACGATAAATACCGAGTGCTCCAAAAAAACTGTAGGTTTATCTCCATTCTACCATGACTCTTGTCAACACCCCTACAAAAATATTGGCGTGCTAGCTATGACACACAGTTCGATATCACTTTGGCTTGCTAGCTAGGAAGCCAACTAGCTCGCTAACGAGTATGACAGTGTACACATTGAAAGCGAACTGCAGCCTTTTTAGCTGGCTAGCCAGCTGGCTATGTAGCTAAATACATTGGTGCACTAGCTATATTATTGTTAGCTAGGTGGCCAACTAGCTCACTAGCGAGTAAGACTGTACGTAAACTGTAGCCTTATTTTGTCGGCGTAATCATGACGAGGTCTTGACCAGAGTTGCCAACTCTGATTAGACAAATAAGCGACCGCAGCTTCAAAAACAAGCCCAAAACAAGCGCAATATAAATTAGACGATACTAAGACGGTGTAGACCTGGGGTGGAATCTCTTTCGTTTTGTTGGAGGGGGGATTAACTTTCATTTAGTTGAGCAAGGGGCAAGGAGAGAGGGCGGGTTCTCTCACATTGCTCATGAGGCTGTGAGCAGACAGAGTCAATCAATGAATCGGGGGGAAATAGCAACCATAAACGTAGAACAATTAGGTCGCTTGTTACACTTCTCTAACAAGCATTTTTAAAAACAAGCCCAAATAAACCACAACCCGCAACCCATAATTTTTTCAAGCAACTTCAGGAAAAAAGAAGCCCAAAGTCGCGTATCATAAGCGGACTTGGCAACTCTGGTCTTGACCCAGTGCGAGGTAGTTTACCGGTGAATAGATACCTGGTGTTAACCAATCAAAATGCAGAATTCGCTGGAATGAATGGTAGAATTCTTTATAAATAACAAGCTTCCAAAGATCAAGTGTAATCATATCATTTGTGAGACAGAGAAAATGAATTAATTCTTTGCTAACTAAGTCTGATTCGGTCAAAGTTTTTCCAGCAAAAGCCAGAAGACACCTTGCTTCCTAAATAATAATAATAATAATAATAATAATAACTAGAGGTCACTCAGGGAGTACATACCTTCAACAGGTTTTGATCCACAAGCACTTACAATCAGCTGCAGAATCCGGATCTATACCCGGATTGGTCAGTAAATTTACTCACCTCTTCCCATTCATACAGTCCAACTAGCCCTGAAATTTTACGATATTCCATTCAATTCAATAGTCCTGCTTGCTGATAAACACACACACACACACACACACACACAAGCAAGTGATCACAATAATCGACTGGCCGAGGCAATAATAATAAAATCTATGATAATAATAATCATCATCATTATAGTCACCACCACCAGGATTTCCTTGCACCATCCAGTCCTCCTGCAGAGTGAAGCCTTAACATCTGCTGCAGTTGACCTTTGAGTCTGAGCTGAAAATGTAACCTGCTATGACAGGGCATCATAGTGGTGACACTGTGCTAATGGGATAATTCTGTGAAGTCATCTCAGGTAAAGGGTGCTGTAGGTCCTGCGTATCTGCTCACTGCACATCAGAGAAACTGCTCGAGGTGTTACGAATATGTAGCTTTCAGGTTAGAAAAACTGGCCATTCAAAAGGTAGCAGACTCTTAGCAGTGGCCTGCGGCATTGTAGTTAACCTATCAGGTGGGGCACTTGGTATTGTTGTTATCCTAACTGGGATCAGTGAATATTCAGCTGTTTACGTGGGAAGCGTTTACATTACTCTGGGGGGGTGGTGGATGGGGTCTTAGCCCTGCTTAGTATAATCAGGTGCATATTGCTTTTTTGGATTGAAGTGTTGGCAAATTTAACAATCTTTAGGGTTTACAGTATATTCTATATGTTCAGCTCTGCTGTAAGCTGTACGAGATGCATGGCTTGAAATAGCCACTATCCCCTGGGAGTCCCACTTTAGGGAGGCGTGTGCAGTTTGTTCTATGGAGTGCTGCTGTAGCTCTGTACATCTGGGGATAAGAAAAGATGTGAGAATAAGAAGGCAACAAGATAATAGATTTTTCCATCATCATATTGGCACATTGGCTTTAAAATGTGAGAGATATTTTGCTTTTCTATCCCATGTAGGTGATTAGAATAACACGGTAATTTCTATGGTAATAATATCTTAATTGCAAAATACAAAACATTTCTGCTTTGCTTCATGGCTTTACACTGCAAAACATGCAGGTTCCTCTACACCATCTGTAAAAACCAGTGTGATCAAGATGCCTCATTCAGTCAACATTCAAATTATTCAGTGACAAACCACTGATGTCATGCACATCATAAAATTGGGGATAATAGTGCACTTTTATGTTCTAAGCCTTAAAAAGTTGTCTGTTTGTTACCTAAGATTTCAAGATCAACTGAAAATGCCCTCCTGTAAATGAATCTTTATTGCTAAATGCAAGTATTATTCTTTACATCAATTTAATTTTCATATAAATAGAGCCATGACAATTGCACAGTCATTATGCAGTATGCAGATAATTTTCAAGAAAACAGTATTGGTCCCTGCAGAGCTTCATCTCAACCTTTTTCTAATCCCTCAGTGATTGATTTATTATGTCTGGCTGCCAGACCCTATTACATATTGACCAGTATTTTCCTCGGCCATTGTTTTAAAGATCTGAAATAAAATTGAAATAGAATTGCTAAGCCAAAAGAGACATAAAATTGGGGCTGTATTACAATATTGGTTACAATATTTATCAAACACACCATTTTCTGTGTAAAATGGCACTGAAATATTACAAATTGCTGAAATACAATATAACTGTCATAGTATGATTTTGCGGATTCGATCCAGGGATCTGTGTGTCTTCATAAAGTGTGGGATGAGATGAGGCATATTGTTACACATCCACACACTGCTCAGTGACATGAACGATTTTGACAGTGTGCATGAGAAGATTCTCATGAGATGCTTCTGGGTGTTTGCTAACATCAGACTTTTCTCTCTGTTGGCTGCCTGTGAGCAAATCTTCACGGCAAAATGGCACTGACAGTGGAGAAAAGTCCATCTATGGCAAAATAAGCAAATAATACAAAATGTACAAAGAAATCATTCTATTGCCAGCATTTATGGGAGTTTTAGAGAGAAAATTAAAATTTACAGTTTCTTTGTCTGCCTGCCACTATCAAACTCATCTCAAGAGGCCACTTCGAGTTGTTAAAAATATTCTTTAAAAAAAAAACACTTCCTTATATTATCATTGCCATGCAGCTAGGACAAAGTGTTGTATTTTCATGCTGTTCCCTTCACCAAAAGCATAATGAATTATGTTATGCACCATACAGGACGAAATATCCAAATCCCTTCTTACTTTTTTTGGGGCACATTGTTTCAAACCTTTCAATGACTTTCTCAAGCATTTGTGGGCAAATTGGCCATCCTCAGCCCTCGCTCCTGAAGGACAAGGCCTTTTCTGGGTGCTGCTTTTGTGCCAAATCATAATTAGTGTCACCTGCTGACAACCATCAGTTATTTCATATCTAATCATTATTCAATTTTTTTTGCCTCAATACTACCCTAAATTTCCCCTGTTCCCAGCTTTTATTTTTTGGAATGTGTTGCTGGCCTGAATGGCAGAAACAAATGTATATTTACAAATGAAATGAATTTGACTCATTAAAACATGAAATATCTTGTCCTTATATTGTTTGCAATGAAACTGAAGTCAAAAGAATGTTATAAATCACCGCTTTCTATGTTTTTTTGTTTTTTTTTTTAGCATTTTCCAAACTGCCCCAAATTTTTTACGTGTTGGCATTGTGGTTAGTCATGCAGTTCTTAGTTCTCTGTGGAGTAGCTGTGATGCTTAAGGTGATTTTGAGGAAAAAATCTGAAGATTACCAGGCAAGATATTTTTTGTTCCCATGATGAATATCTCATTTTGGAAGCAAACTCTGCAAATATTAATTTGTAAAGATTTGCGTTATTTACTCAAACACATTTAATTATATTCTCCTTGTGAGATTTCTTGATGTCTCTCTAGTTTGGCTTGGATTTTATGGAAGGAATTCACATCAAAAGAATTTCTGACACACAGCTTCAAACAGGCTCATGCTTGGCATTTTGTTTTATTGTATGCTGCCACTTTGATTCTTTAAGTCATCAATATTAAAAAAAAAAACATACAGAGCAAAAAAAGGAGGCTTTTAAATCATACATATGTTGGCATATATTATTTATGTCAGTACTGGACTGCAAGTAAACTGTTCACTTCAAACAGAATGCAAAGGTGTGAACAGATATCATGTAAGTTGAGGACATTTTGCCGTTGCAATTTGAATTGCTGAAATCCTTGGCTCATTTCGCAAATATAAAACCAAAAATACTGGGAGTTAATGACCACAGAGATAATGAAATGAAGTCAGAAAAATAGATACCAACATCTTGTGCTTGCGAATAGATGTGCTTTTCATTAATAACCTGACAGTGGTTTCCAGATGAGGAAAAATTTGTGGCCATTATGCTCTCTGTTAAATGACCTGGTGTTTGCTGTTCTATTTTGTCTCTGAATCCAAGCAACACTATGGGAGAATCCAGCTGAACCTCTCATTTTCCCTGGTTCATTTTCATCTGCACATGCTTTCTACTAGCAATGGTTGGTTGCTTTATGCTACAATTCAAACCCTTTAAGAATAGTTTCCCTGAAGCTATGTACCAAAATAAATTGTGAAAACCGAGACCTGAATCAATGAAGAGCTGATACAGCATCGGAGTTTGCTCTGCTTTTCACTTAGGGCACAGTATCTTTTTCGGTGTTATCTTTTGTTTTGCATTTTGCTCATTGGGGTGCAAAATCACTGTTTGTTTTGTTTCTTGTGAGTTGAATCTGCACTTTGAGGGCCTCGAGGTTTGTAGTTGAGTTGCTGCAGGATTATAAACTGAAGAATGATCGGTGTAGCACAACAAAACCGGCAGAGCATTAAAAACTGAAGAGTGAACAGTATCCTACAGCAAAACCAACGGGGCATAAGAAACTGAACAATGAACAGTATACATGATAAAAAAAAACCAATGAGGCATTAAAAACAGAGGAATGAACAGCATATTACAGCAAAACTGGTCGGGGGTTAAAAACTGAAGGATGAACATAAACAGCAAAATTGACGGGCCATTAAAAGCTGAAAAATGAACAGCATACAACCGCAAAACCGGCTGGGCATTAAAACCTGAAGAATAAACAGTATGCTTCAGCAAAACTAGCGGGGCATAAAAAACTGAACAATGAACCGTACGCAACAGCAAAACCGGTGAGGCATTAAAAACAGAAGAATGAACAGTGTACTGCTGCAAAACAGGCGAGCTATTAAAACTGAAGAATGAACAGCATACTACAGCAAAACCAGCAGGGCATTAAAAACTGAGGAATGAACAGTGTACTACAGTAAAACCCGTGGGGCATTAAAAACTGAAGAATGAATTGTATACCACAGCAAAACTGGTCAGGCATTAAAAACTGAGCAATTGACAGTATACTACTGTAAAATTGGCAGGGCGTTACTGCTGTAGAATATACAAGGTACCTGGTGTCTGCCCATAAATTCATCACAAATTTGTGAGTGTGAATGTGTGTGACCGTGTGCATGTGTTATTTTCTGTGTGCGTGTGTGTTTTTGTGTGTGTATGCTTTGATTTAATTCAATTTTCATGCTTTTTTGACCTGAAAAGTATCAAAACTTCATCCAGAAAAAAAGATGAGATCCAGGCACTCAAACTTTTCGAAGTAGTGCAAATAAAAAGCCTATTATTAACACATGGCTGAACACTTAAAAATTGTCGACATGTTTCGACCTCAATAGGCGGGCTTCATCAGGGCATAATCAGGTAGACAGGTACGTCAGGTATTTATACTCTCCAAATGACCACCAGGGGCATTATTACAAATAACATGCAACTAATTAAAAAATAAAAAATGCACATATCTCGACTATAAAACATACAAAATAGAGAGACATGAAATATGGCTCACACATATAACACAATAAGAGCGATATAGATAATTACCCGAACATTGGACAAAGGGAAATTAATTTCTCTTCCACTATATGCTCATATAGATGGGGCTTCAGGATTAAACAACAAGCATGTGTATTCTCCATAGTATGCATTCATCAACAAGTAAAAGAGTAAAACATCTCCAATAGTAATGATGACTGTAGGTGGTAAAAGAAAACATACAGGAAGAATGACGAATTACAAAAAACAGGCATAATCAATCGAGTCATTGAGGCCTGGATATTTTAAGGCATCTAAACAGTGGATCCAGAACGTTTCCCTTTGATCAAGTTTACGAATACGATCACCACCTCTAATCGATGGTTTTATATGCGCAATTCCTACAATGCGTAAATGAGTATCATCACTATTATGAACATCCATGAAATGTTTGGCCATAGGATAATCCAAGTTGCCCATTCTAATAGCATATTTATGTTCAGCAAGGCGATCACGTAATCGACGTTTGGTGCGTCCCACATAAAAAACACCTGCGCAAGTACAGGTCAAGCGGTACACCACAAAGGTAGCGTTGCAATTTATGAACTCTATGAAGTTGTATGTTTTCTTTGTTTTAAAGTCAGTAAATATTTTGATTTGTAAAATGTTTTCACAGTGTGGACAATGCATACATTTGTAAGTGCCAATTGGTCTCTTGAGCCAGGTCTCTTTCCTCTTAGGAGGCAAAAAACTACGAACTAGATTGTCTCTCAGCGTGGGAGCACGGTTAAAAAACACCACTGGGGGTTCAGGAAATGCTTGTCTAAGAACAGGATCACTGTCAATAATAGCCCAGTTGCTTTGATTATAGCTTTGATTATACGCTTAAAGCTGCATTTGGTAACTTAGAGGAGAGAGAGGACTTGGCATAAAAATTTGAAAAAATGCAACATTCAGATCCCTCCTCCTCCCCTCTCCACTGCACTCCTTCCCTAAGACCCTCCCCCAGAAGGCTGCCGTGTACGCGAAGGCACGCAAGCTGTTATGCATGCGACCAAGTTGCCGAGGCTAGACATCACTGTTGTGAACAGTCAACACTGCTGGCCAACAAACGAGCAGAAATAAATCATGTCGACATGAAAAGTAATCTACAGCAGTATGTATTCAGTAAAAACCCAGCACACGCTTATTTCAGTAAGTTACCCGTTTTTTTTTTTGAGATCAGAAACTGTTGTGAATCCTGCTGAATGGCCAGTAAACCATGTATGACAGCATTTAGCTGTGAGAGCACAGAAACGTTACACATATTTATGAGGACAACAACACAACCAATAAGACTGCCAGGTCACGAACATAAAGATATTTTCTGCTATTTTCTAATAAAACGACGCCAGTAACGTTAGCCCTAGCATCGGAAACAAGCTAACGTTAGCTCAACTGCAACATCACAGAAACATCACATGCACTACGGAGTACTGTAACAATTACAAGATGCTGGCTATTCGAACAGCGACTGTTCTTGTAAGCGACGTTCACTCGCTTATTTGCAGAGTGAAACTGAATTGATGCCGGTTAGGGCTGGGGTTAGTACCAGCTGTGCATGTGAGCAATGCCAACTCGCTTATTTGCAGAGCATTGCGGAGCAAAAATGAACCAACGAATAAAGCAGGGATTTACCTGTCAAGCAGAAAAGTTGCCAACTCTGTGTCGGTTTTTAATCCTTCCAGATCACAGAGTTCCCTCCACCTCTGAAAAGCCACTCCGATGTTCACTTTGGTTTTATCCCGGGCTTTGTCTAATTCTTTCTTTTGTGGTTTTTTTTCTTCTGGCTTCCTCTTCTTACTTGTCTTAGCCGTGTGTGCTGTTGTCGATAACGGAGGTATCGGTATTTTCTTCCTCGCTGATGGCTGTTGTTGCGCCATTAGTTTCTCTAAGCTCCTGAACCCTCTCTCGGAGATTTGAGCTTGACTGAGCACTGGCGTGAACTGAGGAGGAAGGGGGAGGAGGCTGTCTGCAGCGCGTGCATGTGCATTGTTTGACGGCTGTCAGAGACAATCCTGGCTCTAATTGGTTCTTTTTGGTCGGTCCGAACGATTCTTTTAAATTGCAGTAGGAGCAGTAAGTGGGTTTAAAGGAGGCTTTTTTTAATTACGGAGTACTAGTTTTATGTAATACTGTCTGTACACAGTGACAGTTTTAGCAAAAATGACAAAAAGTTACTTTTATAAGACTTACCAACTGCAGCTTTAATGTGTATCGCTGCACTACTGTATTGTGTCACGAAGAATGGCCGAGACTGAGTAAAGTGGCTATGTTTCTTTTTTCCAAGTAAAGAGGAACGATCGATAGATTTAGCCCTATTTCGTGCTGCTACCACAGTATCCGATCTGTACCCCGATTCCTGAAACGTGTAGCCATCTCATTTGCTTGTACTTCAAAAACTGCGTCAGTGTCGCGAATATGGCGTAGTCTTTGGAATTGACCAAATGGAATGTTCTTAATTAAATGTGGAGGATGAAATGAATCCGCTCTTAAAATAGTATTTCGCGTAATTTCCTCTCCAAAAATAGTACTATGCAGTTTGCCCTCAGGATCCTTTGAAATGGTGAGATCGAGAGAATCAATGCTTTGTAGGGAATATTCGAGGGATAGTCTAATATTATTATTAATGGAATTCAAATATTTATGAAATTCCATTAATTGAGTTTCATTTCCATTAAAAATGAAAAGCAAGTCATCGACATAACGTCCGTACCACGTGATGCAGTGATAAAAGGGATTGGCAGAATTAAGGACATACATCTTTTCCCAAAGACCTAAGAATAAACATGCATAATTTGGCAAAAAACATGAGCCCAAAGGTACTCCAATGCATTTTTATAAATCTCATCCATAAAAATGAACACACCCTGCAAAAAATGTTCGATAGGACTTCTATGGAATTCTGTAGAATTCTCCAGAACTCTATAGAACATCAATGGAACTCTATAGAACATTTTAGTAGAACAGCATGTTCTATAGGATTTTCCGTGTGTTCTATAGGAATTTGCTAGAAACCTATAGAGCACCTCTATGGAAAAGAAAGTCCTGTAAGATTATTCCTGTTCTATAAGACCTTCCTATAGAACACCCTAGTTGAAAAACCTGTTCTATAGGACTTTGGTCTTTAGGACCTTCTAATAGAACAAAAGCTTAATGGGATAGACATCTTAAATAAGGGTTACATAAAAATAAAAATAAATCTTATGAATCCTTGCAATGCTCTGTCGAAGGGTCAATTTACCTTATATGGACCTGGATTCTAGAAGTGAGAAACCAGACTAATGGTATGAAAATGTGCAATATGCAGTGATATCCACGATACTGAAGTAGCAAGGAAATTGTGTCCCTTTAACTTTAAGGTGTGCTTAAGCACATGGGGTACTAGGCACATACCTACTCATTGATTCTCTGATCAGACGATTGATTGACTGACTGACCACACAACTTAGCAGTATTTCAGTTACGGTATATGAAGACCTCTTTCCATTTCCTCGGCAGCAATTCAAAAATATAAATGTAAGGCATTAAAACTTTATTATGCTATAATGGAAAACTCGTGTTCCTCTATTGCTTACGAAGACAGAATTACGTTGAAATTTTGACCTTTTGAACTTTTTCCTTAATTTTAAAAATTCAATCAAATTATGCCTTTCCATTCACATGCATGTGATTGCAGATTATATACAGATTTAGAATTAATTTGAATACAATTTGAGGTCTGCTGAGACTTATTCCCACCATCTTTATACATCTAAGGGTTATTTCTAACCACTTGGTTAAAGCACCGCATTGCGGAGCAGAAGTGTCTGGGTTCGAGCCCCGGTCAGAGTAGCACACGAGAGGTCACTGCACTACATAGATGCAAGTTGGGAAATGATTGCTGGGAAATGTCATATAAAGTGGTTGCCTTCCAAATTTGGGAGGGATTTAAGATGCCGAACTGAAAAAAAAGTCCACCAGAGATTTTCTATGGAACTGTTTTCTATAGAACTTTTTTTCTATAGGACTTGAGGCAATAAAGTTCTATAGAATTCTATTGGATTCCTATAGCACATTTATAGGAATTCCTGTAGCAAATTTTTTGCAGGACATTATTATGAATGATCCAATTTGTCAATTGCAGCATGAATTCAGAGGGTGGAGCATTGTCTTCTCTAGCTGATAAGAAATGTCCTAACACAAATAGCCCCTCCTGATGGTCGACATTAGTGTACAAACTTTTAACATCCATCGTAACAAGATAATGGGAAAGTAGATTATTCAAATCAGCCAACTTCGTCAACAGTAGTATCTTCAATAAATGACAGCAGTATCCTCACAAATGGTTTGATATAGAAATCTATGTATTTCAAAGGCGGTTCAGTCAAAGTGCCTAAGCCAGATATAATAGGACGACCAGGAGGATTGTCATAAGGCTTCTTGTGAATTTTCGGAACAAGATAAAATACCGCTGTAAAACCCACAAAACAATAACCAACGGCGGAAATTGTAGGGCGAAGGTTCAACGTGTTCTTTTTTGGCTGGTATTAGCACGCCAACCGACGCCCTGGCTGGTGCGAATCACAATAAAATGGATGTATTTTCTCCGTTCAAGGACGGGGCACAAAAGCACAACGGTTACAATTAATCTGACTCCATAATAAATTTAGAATACCAAATTTAGTTATACCCTCGTTAAATATCTGACTCCAAATTAGAATTAGAATTTATAGTTTAGGGACACATGCGTGAATCTCGGGCAGCTACGTTATGCCAGACTCTTCTGTAAAAACCCAGTTACTCAACTGACGCCCGGGTAATAACGCAGTTGCGGATCTTAGTTCGGTGAGAGTTCTAGAGGATGGAAGAAATTACCATGATAGTAGCAACTTTGGCATAAACATATCAGGAACCCAGATTTATGTGCACCACAGGGCCCTTAAGGGGATCGACCAGGCACCGGCTTATAAGCCCAAGGGTGCCCTAAGGCCAAATCCCCAGGACCGATACTACATAAACCCTTTATATAAGTAGACCGTAACTTGCAATCCAACTTAAAACCCATCACTACCTTTAAAACATCAGCTAGCTAGTCTGGAATGTAAGGACTCAAAGTACCGGTCGTAACATGGCTAGAAAGTATAAAAGGATTAAGAGTCACGGAGACCACGAAGCAAAGGAATGACAATAATTTATTCACCAGGTAGGCAAAAAAGCTTAAATCAATCAAATCAAAGTTAAGCCAATTACAAGTTACACATAATTTAGAAGAGGAGAATAAAGTCATACCTGGAGGAAAAGGATACATGCACTAATGCGCGATTTCAAATACGATGTTACATCATTGAAAAGGCTACTCACGCACTAACGTCTTCGGATATGATCTTCCCAGAATGGATTGTTTCTCTTTGCTTTAAGCCAAATCACGCCTTTGATCCAGGCGGCATGGCCATAAACACCTGGAAGGGGGGTTGAATCCGGTTTTTGGGTTTCCACCATTGGGAGGATGTAATAAAACACTTCAGCAGAGAGAGGAGAATAGGGTGATTACTAGAGAGTATTCTGACCAAATTCTCAGGAGTTTCCAAAAGAGAATAAACCATAATTTCAATGGGAATGAAACATACCCCATTCAACTCCTTAGATTCCCCCGAGAATAACAAGACCAAACATGATATGAGTATGCACTAATATGATGCAGTTGTCATGAAAAAGTCTTAAGATGAATTAATATATAGTTTAATTGGGTTATAAGTATATAAGTGATTTCTTAACAGGATATTGAACATATAAACATATTATGCTCTTCTCAGAGGTTTAGATTATTTGAAACAGATTAATATAACTGGACTTTAACTTAAGACTTAGGCCAGTAATATGACCTCCGCACAGGGGCATTGTGTCAGCCAGAGCCCTGCAACAACCCCCCCCCCTGGTGGTGAGACCATTGTCACCTCCTGGAAGTCCACAAAAGTTTTATTGTTATCTGGCATGGCTCTGGACTGAGCTTATCAGCCATTTGTCGCATACAGTCGCTGGGCTCCCCACGCATCAGGTTTGCAGATCTTACAGAGGTGCCGCTCAGAACCTAACCCAAAGGCACAGATGAATTTTACTGGTTTAGAAATGGATCAATCTTTTGTAAAATGAAATATGCAATGTCTACAGTTCTATTGCCATTTGGCCTGGCTCTGGACCGAGCTTATCAGCCATTTGTCACTTATATTTCCAGATTCTACACCGCTAATGTAGGGTGTTCAACACATAAATATTTCAATTCGCTATCAGTAATCCAATGGGCATCTTGAAGGATATTATGCAATTGTAAAGTCATATCGCCCAATGGATTTCGGGGAAGCTTTTCATAATATTTGGACCTCAATTGACGTCTTTCCTCCAAAATATATTGATCCTTGGAGTGAACGACAATGGCACCACCCTTGTCTGCAGGTCGAATAATGATGTCATCATTCTTAGCGAGATCAGACAAGATCATACGTTCTTTATTAGTCAAATTCGGCTTAAAGCCAAATATAGAATCAGTATTAAATAACTCAAAGTCAACTTTCTTGGTGAAAGCTATTAGGCTGGGGTTGGATACAATAGGTGAAAAGCCCGATTTAGGTCTAAATGTGGGTTGCAATGCAGTGGCAGAATCATAATCAAAAGCATGGTCAGAGCTGGGAAAATTGTGCGTATGCCCAGACTTGTGATGATACCATGTTTTAAGGTGCAAATTACGATAAAAACAATACAAATCCACTCGAGTATTAAATAAACTGGTATTGTATGTAGGAGCAAAAGACAGACCTTTAGATAAAACAGACACCTGTTCCTTACTCAGAGCAACGTTACAGAGGTGAACTACCGGGGATAAAACTTCTTTGGTTGGTTCCTCAGGATCCGAGGCCTCTGGCGTGTGTGTTGTGCGTTGCTTTCCTCCGCGCCGTGTTTTGCGTTTGCGGATCTCGGCATGGGAACCCTACAGTCATCATTACTATTGGAGATGTTTTACTCTTTTACTCGTTGATGAATGCATACTATGGAGAATACACATGCTTGTTGTTTAGTCCTGAAGCCCCATCTATATGAGCATATCGTAAAAGAGAAATTAATTTCCCTGTGTCCAATATTCAGGTAATTATCTATATCGCTCTTACAGTGTTATATATGCGAGCCATATTTCATGTTTCTCTATCTTGTATGTTTTATAGTCGAGATATGTGCATTTTTTATTTTTCAATTAGTTGCATGTTATTTGTAATAATGCCCCCTGGTGGTCATTTGGAGAGTATAAATACCTGACGTACCTGTCTACCTGATTATGCCCTGATGAAGCCCGCCTATTGAGGTCGAAACATGTCGGCAATTTTTAAGTGTTCAGCCATGTGTTAATAAAGGCTTTTTATTTGCACTACTTCGAAAAGTTTGAGTGCCTGGATCTCATCTTTTTTTCTGGACCGAGATATCTTTTTTCCTGGAGACCCAAGAGCACCAATTTTTCTATATCACTGGTTTGCTACTCACACGAGCGCTTTGTGGATTTCTTGATTATATCAAAACTTCATGTTGGACCTTTCAGGGTACATACAAGAGAATGGAGAAGGGTGAAGGAGAACGAGTATGACCCAGATTATTCGCTCTAAACAGATGAGTGATGGACTACAAGTTCCACAAAAAACTCAGCCTTAAGATGTTATCAGCACACACCCAGTTTATCACTGCAGACTGATTTAACGAGCCATTTTAGGTACCAGATGATGTCACACTTCTGAAATGTGTCACAGCTCCGTCGGCAACTGAAACCCCTCGGGAATCAATGGTTTACTGAACCTTAAATTTCGGTCAATAACATCTGCTAGACTTGCACCTTGATTACGATGACACCTGAGAATCACTTATATATTGAACTTGTGCCAAATGACAGCTGCAAAATTTATGCACAACTTCCTTGTCCATTTAGCGGCTCATTTGTAGTGAGACCCATTGCCTCTCAAGGCTAATTGAGCCTTGGCACATTTCATCCATTTCTTTACAGGACTTTAATTACACACCAGGAAGCACTTCATTTTCTGACTATTCCCTTGTCTGTCCTTCATTTCCAGCTATGTTTTGGACCATGATCCCCAGAAGTGGAGACAATATGTTAAATACGTTGTGAGAAAATTTGAACAAAATATTTTTCCTACTTAGAACTTACTTAGTACAAAGTAAAAATCCTAGTGTCAATTGAACCAAAGTAGAGTTTAAATGAGTCCATCTCCGCCCTCTTACACTCAAATAATATTAATTAGAGTTGAATAAACACTGGCATTTTTACTGTGTACCTTTCCTCGCCACATACTCTGCCAAGGATGGGCTTTCAAAAAACTTAGCCACTTGATTTGTTATGTTTTCTGCTCAGTGTTTTTGAAGGGACAATCCTGGGGGGCTTAAGTCTTGATATTCTTGTCTATGTCAGTGCTGTGGCGCATCTTTATATAGCACATCTTTTTCTTTATTAGTTTTTGTCAAAGCAATTTGCAGATGGTTTGTTAACAGCTGCACCCACTCTAATTACATCAAGATACCACACCTGTTTCTTTCCTTTGACAACTTTTTCTTTTTCTTTTTTAATTTGCATTAGGAGACTGCTGCGGTAAAGTTAGAATTTTTAGGAAAGTGGAAAAAAAACATCGGGTGTTCATGAGGCATAGTATTTGTTAGGGATGAGACGGATCTAGTGATCTTTGACACAAGGTCAAATAGGTCAAATATAATGATGAATGACTCATGAAACCTTTTTTTTGCATGGCTTAAGTCAACATCACCTGACGGTTTTTGTGTCGCTTTTGATCAAATGTGTTCATAAATGAAAATATCTATGCAACATTTTTATTCTTATGTCATATATATATACATGATACATTGCTTCAGTGAATATATCCAGCTGTACAAATAGGCTGCATGAATTTTAAATTTCAAAATCATGGTGGGGGATGCATTTATCTGACAAATACCCACACAATGAAACAGAGGAATTGCAAAAAAAAAAAAAAAAAGATAATCTCTCAAAGACAAACTGAATGGACCAAGGCTAAAAAAAGCTAATTAGCCCCTTTTAATTACCTTCTATTACATTTTTTTCATTGTCTGCACAAAACAATCCTTCAAGCATGGAGTGATCTTTTGAGTAAAACTCATTATAGAGGTCAAGTCATGCTTGCTTTAATTTTGCCAATAATTTGGAAACAAATCTGATTATTATGGCTCCTGCTTAATGACACACCGTGTGCATTAATATACGTGTTTTGAAACACAAGCCCACACATGGTGAAAATTGTCAGAGCACAATTGCAAGTTTATGGCAGAAGTCCTGATCGAACTGTAAGTATACAATACTTTACAAACAGGCATCATTGGACTGAGCATGCTCACTGCAGTTCTGTATAACTGCTCATCTTTCCATTGTAGTGTCCTAGATTATTATTATGAGGACTTAATATGTGTTCACTTTCCAGCAAAGCAAGCTAATCTCCTGGTTATGTATTTGTTTTTCTCTGGATGGCATTTCATTATGCATAGCATCTGGGTCTGTTGTAAGAGTGCGCTATTTTTGGAGAGCATTTTTGCTGAAGTTAGAATGGTTTTTTTTCCTTGGTTGGATAATGTTTCAAACAGTTTTATATTGCAAAATTTCTCCATTCTAAACCTGCTGCTTGTATCACTGTCTTGTAGACTTAGAGAAAATGGGAGTAGAGGCTCGTTAAGATGAAAAAACGTGCTTTGACATTTGTGCCTTATTATTTAAATAGTCTGCCCCTACAATGCCACAAACATTTTGTCATAATGTTTAAAGCTTTGAGATACCAACACATCTAAAGGTGTTGGGGTTCTCAAAACTGGACTGTGTGTACATGTGCGTGTGTGTGATTGCGTGCATTTGTGTGTGTGGGGATCTGAATCCAGGAGCGGAAGGAGCCAAAGATGAGTCTATTTTGCTGCCATTATCAAGAAGAGGGACAGCAAAGACAAAACAAAACCCTACCACCCACAGAGTAGGACAAGCAGGAACACTATACCAGTAAGCCGTATTCCCCAAAATCACTAAGGGGCATGCTCCAGCTAGCTCAATGCTACTACACAATACAGGAGCCAACAAAAATATATTCAAGCAAGAGAATAAAGGCTCGCACAAAAAGACAGGCTTGAGAACAAGGAATTAGCTCAAAAACAGAGAGAATAATCAGCACTGGAAGGTGCTCATGTTCCATGAATTGGGCTCTATTCCATGCGTGTTGCCAGGCCTCATTTCTCACAAGGTTAATTTGATAAACGTTAATTCTTCCCACAACATATTCTCCCACATTGCCGAGCTTGCGCTTCAGGACCGTGGATAGCGGCCAGGAGCATGACTGGAGCCGAGACTGTGAAAATTTTAGGACCGCGGACAGCGGCCGGGAGAGCAAATTGAGCCGTGACTGCAAATTTCAGAACCGCGGACAGGGGCTGGGGACTTGAGCGGAGCGGTAACTGTGCGGATTTCAGGACCGCGGTCAGGCGATCTGGAGGAGATGCGACTGTGACTGAAAGTGGATTGATTTATTAACTGGGCATGATCTACTTGTAGTTAAATGATAAAGTAAACAAACTATGTAGTTTAGAATATTTTATATATATATATATATATATATATATATATATATATATATATATATTTTTTTTTTTTTTTAATTCACAATATAGTTTTGGCTTTACACTCTGGCACATTTGAAATGAAACCGTGATAATGGTGCCAGCATGTCATTTCATGTTCAAAGAGCTTGCATCCATATCATGAGGCAAAAAGATATTTTTCTTAATTTGCCTCTGCTTTAAAAGCAAAGTGCTGTAATGTAATAAGATAAATCAAAACTAGATACGGGGGCCAAGCTCCCCTAAATGAGTTATTGTGCCTCCAACCCTGCTGCAGGCCAAGGCAAACATTGCATTTTATAAATTAAGAATTTTTCAGCTGACAAAAATGATAATAGCCAATTGAGGGGAAATGGACCATACAGCACACCCTCTCAAAGTAACACTCACATCTGATCGCGATGCCCAGTGTGCGGACTTAACAGTCGGTGCATCCTCCGCAATGCGGCAGAATTCGTTCTCCACTCTGAGAAATACATTTTTGGACCAAAGCTACGCAACGCTCCACACAATGCACCCCCCCCAAGCAGTCACTCAATTTTCCCCATGGTAGATTTATTCTGACCCCACTTCTGACTAGATATTTAAAAGATAAAAAAATAAAAAATAAAGCTGAGAATCTGTGCTGTACCCACGCACAAAATGTTTGATTATAAATCTTTAATTGCTTGATACGGAGTCAAATCTATTGAATATGTCTTTAAGAAGCTTTTGTTTTTGCTGTTCGGTTTAGTGTGTGTGATGGGGGAGTGTAGAATGAGCATTTAAATTGTTTATTTACTTTCACTGAAAATGAGCTGAGGCTATGGGGCTTTATATTTGACATTATTTCAGTGAGGTTGGTTTGCGGATAGTAGGCAGATGTTAATTTGTGTCCAACATTCCAGGTTTCACACGCTGCTTGAAAGATTGCGGAGACAAACTCAAGGTGTTCCAGAAGCCCCGGTGGCCAGCGATTTCGCCGACTACTCAGTCCTCCTCCGCCGGCTACTTTACTGACAGTTTAAAAAATTTAAGGCGAGTTTTGATGCGTTTTATTTTGATTGATGCTTTTCAGTTGACTGATTTACTGTCTCTTCACCGCAGTATTGAAACATTAAGCCGCGCTGTGATTAAGCTGACTCGAAAACAACTTCAGCATCCAATGATATTGCGCTTCATAGAACTCTAAGAATAGTACTTCCCTCATCTGTGCATGGTGGAATTAAAATCTTAGAAATTTGAGCGGTACCTTGTAGAGATAAAGGCGAGTAGCGGGCAGACATTAATGATGTCCTTCGTAAAGAAAGGTGATTTCAGCACAATAAACTGAACTGATTAGACATTTCCAATCGGAGGTTAGCCCATGTGCGATGATACTGTAAACACCCAAAGAACGTTTGCCACTTTCTGCGTTGAATTTCCTTCTTGCAGTAGTTTCATAATCATTTCCAATAAAGTCCAACACCTCAGGAAAGTCAGCAAGCATTCTCTTTTAACTGAAGGCCAATTTGCGTTTTCTGATTTTTGCTGAGATATCTTTTGTAAATGCCAATTAAATGGTGATTCCATAATTTTTCTTCTATCATGGAGTGACCCCATATTTGTTGTGGTTGAAAATGGCTAATTATTCAGTGCCAAAAGAAAACCCACAGACATTTAAAGAACTGAAATATTGAAATAAATGTATAGTTGTAAAAAAAATGTTAATTATTTTGTACAGTTTCTAATACTTACTACTGGAGAAGACAAGCAAACGATGTGAGACAAGGAAAAATGCTTCAAAGAAATAATTGCTATGGTGTTCAAGTTGATTTATGCTTGCTTATAGTACTTAATGTACTTGTGTTTGTGGTGCTAGTTCATATTGTGCATGAAATGGTGGCATGTATGTAAGGGTGTTCAACTTTAAATAGCAAAAAAAAAAGGTAAAATTTGACCAGAAAATTCTAAAACTTTCCACTCAAAAATAGATTAATTAAGCTGTCTAAGGTCCAATAAAATGCACTAAAGAGTGTCATTGAAAAAAAAAAAAAATTCCCAGGGGGGCATACCCCCGGACCCCCTAGAGGCTAATTGACAGTGTGCTGTGCGTGCAACTCTTGACTGGCTACTTTTTTCATTTAACCTGCTACTTCCATTTCTTGGTAACACTCTGCAAACTGTGTTCCACGATCAGAACGGATATAATCAGGGATACCCCTTCTGGTCAGGATATCGCTCACCAGGACTTGAGATATTGTTTCAGCATTTGCTTTTCTTAATGGGAACAGTTCTACCCATCTGGAATAATAGTCTACAAAAACTAGCAGGTAGTTTTGTTTGGAGCTTTTGAGGAGAGGATCCATCAAATTGATCACCAGCATTTCCCAGGGGCGTTGAACTATGCTGTCCTGCAAAGCCGTAACAAAGCATTGGGTAAAATTTGAGTTGAGCAGTTTTGGGCTTGAAAGTATTTGGAGGTTAGGATTGATTTAGATAGAAATTATACCATAGCAAGTCAGTAAACCATGATCTATCATAGATGTGCTAACCATTTGTTTGTTGGGACAGCAAACAAACTCTGAAGCCATTTTTTACTGTTTAAATTATTTTGTAGTTACTGCACTTAGCCTTTGTAGGGCAGTATGGTTTGCTGCAGTTTCTCAGCCAGTTTTCCATTTTCCAGTTTGTAGATTTGACATACTTGGTAATTCTGCACCTGTTGTTGCACATCCATGCTCACCTTTGACCATTATACCAGCTGTTATTATTCCAGCCTTCCAAGGTGACCAGGGAGGGGATCTTTGTGAAAGTACTCCAGAATTTGCTTTCTGAAGCTGGCTGGAATGAAAAATTAGTAAGTGGTCTTGTATGGCAGTGTAACAACACGGTGAATGAGATCCTTCAAAATGGTGAATGAGATGCTTGAGTTTATAATGACCTTGTCATTATGCATAATCTTTTGATATAGCACCAGACACTCCGAGTCTTCCTTTTGTGCCTTCCACACAGCCTCGAGGGAAATAGGAAGTTCGTTTGATGGTCCTGAGGAAGTAGACATGATGGTAGCACACACAGGTATAAAGTACTTATTTCCCATTGGGGCTCTAGATAAGGCATCTGGCACTGTGTTATTTTTTCCCTTCCTGTATTGAGACGAGTACTGGGTTTAGTTGTTTTAAACACCCACAGCAGAGGCATGATCAGTTACCAGGCAAACAGTCAACCTTCCTGATAGATCCTCCAGTACTCTAATGCCCACACCACAGTCAAGCATTCCAGCTCGGTAGCAGCATAGTTTTTCTGTGCTGGATACAGGCTCCGGCTGGCAAAGGCGAGGTCCTGCTCTGTTCTGAGATCTGTTTTCTGGACCAATACTGCACCAAGTCCTACCTCAATGGCATCAGTAAAGTCTATAAAGGGAGCATTTAGTTTGGGTGACCGAGGACAGTTGCATTTATCTAGTGGTTTTTAAATTTGTCAAAAGCAGGTTGGCATTCAGGTGACCAGATGAACCTTGCTCCTTTTTTATTCAAGGCATTCAGGGGCTCGGTGATCTGTGAGAAGTTGAGAACGAACTTGTGTTACCAACCAGCAATGCCCAGGAACCTCTGTAAGACCTTCAAATTGGTGGGTGCAGGAACATCATTCCTGACCTCTGTCTTTTCTGGATCAACTAGGACTCAGTCAGTGGACATAATATGTCCATGACATTTTAAAGAGGTTCTGAATAATTTGCTTTTTTTCCATGTTAACAGACAGCCCAGCATGATAGAGCTTGTCAAAGACTGCTTGGACATCATCAAAGTGCTGTTCTCAGGATGAGGAGAAAATAATGTCATCCAGGTATACAAGACATATGACAATATTTAATTCTCCCAGTGCTCTCTCCATGAGCCTCTGGAAAGTTGCAGGGGGCATTTTGCAGTCCAAAGGGCATGAGTGTAAATTGGAATAACCCTAGAGGGCAGATGAAGGCAGTGATTTCTCACACCTCAGGGTCCATTTCCATTTGCCAGTACCCACTGTTCAAGTCCAGGTAAGAAGACAGCAGCAATTCTGAGACTGTCAAGAATTTCCTGAATTGTGAGGATTGGATAGGCAGCAGTTACGATGTTTCCAATCATTTTTCTGAAATCTACACAGAACCTTGCTTTCATATTCTTTTTGGGAATAAGGACAACTGGCGAAGCCCAAGCGGAAGGAGAAGGTTCAATAATATCATTCTGAAGCATGTTGTCAATGAGCTCTTTCATCACCTTCAGCTTCAGAGGGGAGACACAGTAGGGTTTCTGTCAAAGGGGAAGTGGATTGGTGAAAAAAAAAATTTCATGCCTGAATACAAACCCCAATTCCAAAGAAGTTGTGTAAAATGTGAATAAAAACAGAAAACAATGATGTGCAAATCTCATAAACCCATATTTTATTCAAAATAGAACATGGACAACATATCAGATGTTGAAAGTGAGACATTTTACCATTTCATGAAAGATATTAGCTCATTTTGAATTTGATGGCAGTAACACTTCTCAAAAAAGTTGGGACAAGCTGTGTTTGCTATTGTGACATCCCCTCTTCTTTTAACAACACTGTAAATAAGTAGGTCTTCCAGGCACTCAGAAAATATAGTTGGGTTCAAATGAAGCCTAAGATAAAAAGCCTTCATTAAAGCATGGCTGAAAACAAATTTAAAAAGCCGACATGTTTCGACCTACACGGTCTTCATCAGGGCGTAAAAAGTCACATGAGTAAAGACTGCCATATATAGATGGCACCAACCAATAAACAATCAGACTAGTGTCACCTGGTAAACTGCAAAAAACAAAAGTACAAAAATGACACTTAAGTTAACAAAAATAATCAAACAATAAAATAGAAAGGTGACAGAGATAATACAATTAAATAGAGAAGTGACAGATATACTACGAGTAGGTTGTAAAAATACCAATAACAATGAAAAAGAAGACACATAAGGCAATATTGAAAAATAAATGGCAAGAGGTATCAATATTAAACGGGTGCAGGAGAATATCAATATAAATACAGAAGGAAGTGAATAATCAAGAATAAAGAAGAAAAATCATTAAGGCCAGGATGGCGCGAGACAAGGCATGTTCGCTCAGTCGTGTCAACCTGTTAAATAAACGCAAGCGTAACAACCGTCCACAATCTCGGCCCTTCTTTGTGACACAATACAACACTCGTGCAGCACATATCAGAAACATCATAAAATCCAATAAAATATATAAAATATATCCATATATATCCATAAAATCCCCACTCTAAGAGATAAACTTGTGCATAGTTATCTCCCTGCCGGAAAAAACAACTAATTGGCTTAGTAAACCCGTTGGTACTTTCAAATGTCATAACTGCAATCACTGTGACAAAATCATTCAGACCAAATCTTTTTCTGATTTTAAAACTGGCAAAAAGTACATGCATACAGATTTCATTAATTGCAATACTGTCTATGTGGTCTATCGTCTTTCATGTCCTTGTCCCGGAATTTTTTATATTGGCCGTACTAAGAGACGTCTTCGCGATCGCCTAACCGAGCACAAATATGCCATACGCAAGCAGAATTTCACTTATCCTATTGCAAGACATTTCGCAGAGGCTCATGATAGTAACGATTCCGCTCTCAGAATTGAAGGCATTGAACATGTTCAAGCTCATATTAGAAGCGGGTAACAGATTCCACAAGCTTTGCCAGAGGGAAGGATTCTGGATACATGCTTTTGATGCCCTTAATTATCCTGGCCTTAACGAGGATCTTGATTTTTTATCATTTTTATAATTCTCTTCTTTTTCTGTGTTCTCGTGTATTTGTTTTATATTGTTACTTCCTGTACCCATAATATTGATACCTCTTGCCATTTATTTTTCAATATTGCCTTATGTCTTCTTTTTCATTGTTATTGGTATTTTTACAACCTACTTGGTATTTTACAACCTATATATATCTGTCACTTCTCTATTTAATTGTATTATCTCTGTCACCTTTCTATTTTATTGTTTGATTATTTTTGTTAACTTAAGTGTCATTTTTGTACTTTTGCTTTTAGCAGTTTACCAGGTGACACTAGTCTGATTGTTTATTGGTTGGTACCTTCTATATATGTCAGTCTTTACTCATGTGACTTTTTACGCCCTGAAGAAGACCGTGTAGGTCGAAACATGTCAGTTTTTTAAATTTGTTTTCAGCCATGCTTTAATAAAGGCTTTTTATCTTAGGCTTCGTTTGGACCCAACTATTTTTTCTGAGTGCCTGGAAGACCTACGTATTTTGGTTGTCCTCTCGTCCCACTTTTCCAAGAGCACCAGATTTATTCTTTCAACCTAAAGATTTTTTTTTTTTATCCCATGAGCGCCTTATATCCTTCTCTCTTAACACTCTGTAAATGTCTGGGAAATGAAGAGACCAGTTGCTGGAGTTTTGGGAGAGGAATATTGTCCAACTCTTGTCAGATGTAGGATTCTGGTTGCTCAACAGTCCTGGGTCTTCTTTGCCGGATTTTCCGTTTTATGATGCCCCAAATGTTTGCTATTGGTGAAAAGTCTGGACTGCAGGCAGGCCATTTCACCACCCGGACTGTAAAGCCATGCTGTTGTGATGGATGCAGTATGTGGTTCAGCATTGTCTTGCTGAAATATGCAAGACCTTCCCTAAGAGAGACGGTGTCTGAAGGGGACAATATGCTGTTGTAAAACCTCTATATACTATTTAGCATTGAGAGTGCCTTTCCAGATCTGTAAGCTACTAATGCTATAGGCACTAATGCAACCCCAATCAGAGATACAGGCTTTTGAATTGTGCGCTGATAACAAGCTGGATGGTCCCTCTCCTCTTTAGACCGCACAACACCGCCTCTGTGGTTTCCAAAAGAATTTAAAATTTTGGTTCTGACCACATCTGACCACAGAACAGTTTTCCATTCTGCCTCAGTTAATTTTCAATGAACTTTGGCCCAGAGAAGACGGCGGTGTTTCTGGATTGTGTTGACATTTGGCTTCTTCTTTGCATGATACAGCTTTAGCTTGCATTTGTAGATTGCATGGTGAACTGTTTTCACAGACAATGATTTCTGGAAGTGTTCCTGAGCTCATGCAGTATATATTCCAGTGTAGAATTATGCCTGTTTTTAATGCAGTGCCGCCTGAGGGGCCAAAGATCACGAGCATCCAATATTGACCTTCGGCTTTGTCCCTAGTGCAAAGAGATTTCTCCAGATTTTCTGAATCTTTTGATGATATTATGTACTGTAGATGGAGGGACATTCAAAGTCTTTGCAATGTTACATTGAGGAACATTTTTCTGAAATTATTACGTAATTTTTCGATGCAGTTTTTCACAGATTGGTGAACATATGCCCATCTTTACTTCTGAAAGACTCTGCCTCTCTAAAATGCTCTTTTTATACCCAGTCATGTTACTGACCTGTTGCATATTAACCGAATTAGCTGCAAAATGCTTCTCTGGGTGTTTATTAGTACCACTTACTTTTCCAGCCTTTTGTTGCCCTTGTCCCAACTTTTTTGAGACATGTTGCTGCCATCAAATTCAAAATGAGCTAGTATTTCTCATGAAATGGTAAAATGTCTCACTTTTAACATCTGATATGTTGTCTATGCTCTATTGTGAATAAAATGTGGGTTTATGAGATTTGCAAATCATTGTATTCTGTTTTTATTCACGTTTTACACAACATCCCAACTTCATTGGAATTGGGGTTAGTAGATCATTGTGGGCCAATTTTGTTGGGCAGACATTTGCATTATTGAATCATTGGGTTTTTAAGTCCGATTTTCGGTTTTCTGGCAGATGAGACTAAAAGATGAGACTTTGCCCTTTGAAATAAGTCTAAATCTCCCAAAGTGGTAAATCTAGGGAACAGTGCAGTGGATGATGGAGCTTTCGCTGAGAAGAAAGCCACATAGTTTCCAGTCTCCCCCTACCTTAGCGGACGGGACTCTGCACTCAAAGAATACTTCACCTTCTCATTCTCCCGGAGCCAGTAGACTCCTCCTCCAACATCTACAATGTTGTATTTGCATCCCAGTAAAGAAGATGAAGTCCAACCCAGCAGAGCACAAAATGCAAGGGTTTTACGATCCAGCACCACCAGCCGCCAGCCAGGTTTTCTTTTGTAGACCCAACTCCAATTCTGCCCAACCAAGGAGATTTCTCGGCTCCCTGTCAGCTAAATAGAGCAGACCTCCAGTCCATGGGGATAACTTATCTTCTGGAGGTTTCACAAAATCCCAAACATGTTGACTAATCAGAGTGGATGTTGAACCAGTACTGACAACACCTCTGCCACTCCAGTTCTGTACACTTAATGGAACACTCAACTACCTTGGTAAACCATTGCCAAGGCTCACTTTGGGGTTGTTGCATTTCTTCAGGCCTTGGGCAAAGGAGTGGGAGGTAATACATGTTGCTGACTGTACCATATCTGTCAAGCTGAGGGGTGGTCTTGCTCATTTGTAGATTGCAAGGCCCGTGTATGGATTTGCTGCAGGTGAGATTGATGAGCAGACATTGAGTGCGGTAGCTGAGGGTGGGATTGTGGAGGGTGGGACTGCTGAGGGTGAGGTTGGTGGTCGGACTCTGGATAGATTTGTGGAAGTTGAGATGGGAGAGGGGTTTTAGATTTCTTTGATTGGTTGTCATTAGGACATGAATATGGAGCATGAGTAAGGCTGGGTGATAATTTTATTGAAAAAGTAAATGCTGTCATTGGGCAGACTGACGAGCTTGCTTTTTATCTTCTCTATGATGCATACCTGATGCGATGTTGAACGAAACATCAACATTTGAAATGCTTCCGGGAATAAAATTGCGTTTTGAAGTCAGCTAATTACCAGCGAGGTTGAACAGCTTCCTTCACCTTGGCATAATTACCCTACCTTAAATCTGTACACATGTATTTTGCCTAAGTAACAATCAAGCAATTTATTTAGCCTGCTGACTAATCAAAACCAATATGTAGCCTACAAGGATTAAGAAATGATAATGAGAAGCAGACAGACCATGCCAGGCTACCGTGTTAGATTGAAAGAATGCCAATAATCTGAATAATTAGAGGGAAAAAAATGTTCTTTTAATTCCACCTCTTATCATAGAATTTTTACGAATCTGAATGAATTTATTTTTCATAAATAAGATGGCCCTGGTTTTTAAGCATCTAGAACAAAGTGGAAAACCTTTTGTGAAGCATATCAAACGTGAATGGAAGAGAGAAATTATTTTCGCATTGCACAACATTGTCTAATGCACCAAAAACCTGGCAAACACGTTCAGGCAAATCTGTTCCGCAGATTTGTAGAATTTTTTATTTGATAATTGAAAAATGATAATTAAAAATAAAGGAATTCGATAGCTCTTGATTTTGGTTACTTTTGAGCTTCTAAATGGCCCACAGTGAAGGTGGAATAGATTTTGTTAAGCATATCGAACGTGTCATATAAATCATTGCATTCATACAAAGTGGCTATATGTTAAAATAGAAATGATCAAGCAAGTGCATTCATGCAAATCTGCCATGTTTCATGGTCATTTCAATCTCAAAATGTGACAAACAAAAATGTTATTGAAATAAATTAGACTGTTTACCAATTTAAACTGTAAATTGAGCAAATCAACTATTTGATTGGAATTTGAGCAAAGGAAATGGGAGCGGAGTGAGAGCAATTGTCAGCTAGCACTTGGTGATTCTGTAGACCTTAACGTTGCTTTGGTCAGCACGTCGCTGATAAATGCTGAAGATAGTGAAATTGTTCTCCGGATGCATTTTCTATGGTCTCTGATTTTTGGCAGTTGTGTGTTCAATGCTGCATCAGGAATGAGTCATAGAAAAGATAAAAGGCAAGCTCGTCTGTCTGCCCCATGGCGGCTGTTACTTTTATTGCGCTGAAAATTATTGCGATAAATTTATCACCCAGACCTAAGCATGAGTGCCTTTACATCTCCAGGAATAAACCATTGTTGGTTTATTGGGTTGGGTTGTATGGGTTTTCTGTGAATGGGAAGAGGGAGGCAACACATCCACTTTTTCTTTAAAGGAGACAACATATGCCATTTTCACGATGCTAATGTTCCCATTGTGTCAGTTCTGAAGAGCTACTGAGTAGTTTAGCACGACTTTCAGCTCGAAAAACTCCCTACCTTTCTCGGAGCTGCACCCAGAAAAACACACATTTTAACAGCCTTGCAGCCACTTCCTGAAAACGGTCGGTTTTGGTCTACACTCTGCCATGATTGGTTGGTTTAGCGGAGCCTGACAGGGGTGGAACCAGAGGCAGATGGGGCAGACCTAGGTTTCCAAGGCCCGCTCCCACCCAGCTCCAAGTGCTCTTTTAGTATTCACAGTATACTCTACACCAGTGGTTCCCAAACTCAGTCCTGGGGACCCACTGTGTCTGCTGGTTTTTGTTCCAACCACAACTCCAATCATAGAATGTAAATGAGTTGCTAATTGTTCTTAATTGCACTTTTCTCGTTCATACTGATTATTTACCCTTTTAGACTAACTGTCAGAAATGGCCATGATGAAAAAAAGTTTCAAAGTTGGCTATATTGGAAATGACTTTTCTCACATAAAAAGTGGAAATTTGCAATTGATGAATGACATTAAACTATGAACTGGCTTCTAACTGATAAAATTGAAGACACATAGTCACTAAAACTAACTATTAATAGGCTATTAAGAAGACAAAGCATTTTATAATGAGTCAAGCCTGTTAAATGTTACTTGTTTGGTTTCAGGAAAGAATTTGAACATGTGCGTTCAGAACCCTAATCAGCAGCTGACTGATTGTTTGCAGTCTTGCACTTGATCACATAAAACATATCGGGACCTTGGCTTGGCATGCTTACTTAGAACATCAAAATAAAGAAAATGAATGTTGGGCTTTGAAACATCATGGAATGCACTGCCATTTCTGTCCTAATGTGATTTAAGGGGGTGAAAATGTTCCTCTAATTTGAAAAATAATTAATTAAAAAAATTAATAGCTTCTTAAAATTCTGGTATGGTAATTGTGGCTGGAACAAAACCAGCACACACAGTGGGTCCCCAGGGCTGACTTTGGGAACCACTGCTCTATACTATATCATGGCTCTCAAGTCTCATGCAATGAGCTTGATTGTCACTCATTTTAGTCGGATGTTACGCACTTACGCCGCACACAGTATTTCTCAAAAAAAAAAAAAAAGATTAAAACGAAAACAATTTCCAACAGTAGGACTGTATGTGCAGCAGCACCGCTATAACTGTGGAAACCGGCAGGAATCAAACACGTCTCCCCTGGAGTTCTCGATGGCAGCTTGCCCCCCGCCAGCCAATCAATGAAAGGAAAGGGGATACACAATAGCCAATCAGATAATAGCACTATCGTATCTGGGTAAGATTTAGGGCAACAATCAATGGAAAAAAACGGTGTAAACTGTGTGCCTATTCACCTTATTTTTCACGGAAACACTGAGGCAAAACAGAACGCAGCCAGCTTCCGTTTTTTTGTGCAACACTTCCGATCCAGCACTCTAGACCACTGTGTAGCTTTATTAGCTGACTTGTGTATACCCATGTGTACCTCAGCTACAGAGAGATATTTGTTTTAAAAAAAACATAATGGCTTCAAGGAAGACCAGGATCTTTTGTGCAGTTAGGGCTGTCATAATAGCTGGAATAAATGTAAAGTTTACCTGGAGGGGGAGTGTTTTGAACATCAGCCGCGTACGAGAGCTGAATGTGGATGTAAGGCGCCCAATGATCTGCATCCTCCGCCGAAAGACGATAAATCCCTTTGCCTATGGTTAAAGGCACTTAACTTAAAGAAACCACCAAAGCGACGGTATGTTAAAAAAATCTCCAGACATGTCGACGTGATCGGTCATCTAATGTTAATGTTTTGTTCTACAAATCCAAAAGCTTGTCCATGTTTACACAGTGAAACTGTTTGGAGCAAAAAAAAAAAAAAAAGCCATCTTCTTGATAAATTCTGAGCGTCATCACAGCTGTCTAATAAATTTTATTTCAGAAGTTTAAAAGTTTAATTCTGTTTCCCCTGCAGTTTCCTCTGTCCTGTCAAGTTAATAACTACAGTTTTGAGTTTTACTGCTTAAATGTCCCACGGTAGTTGCTACAGTGCCATTACTGCGCGCATGGAAATGTTAACATTACTGAAGGCAATTTTAAGGACTAGCTTTAAATATTTGAAGTTAATCGATAAAGAATAATCACCTGGAAAGCTGGTGCTGCTCCACATAATTTAAAAGGTAACCTAGCCTACACAGAGCGCTGGAAATCTCGGTGCAGCTGCAGACAGGTGCGGCCGGATGACTGATGCCTACATGCTGATTCGGATGCTATCAGAGCCGATCCGCGCATCACTATGGCTTAATAATCAACTCAGTCAATAAAAACAACCCGTCCTGTGTCAGGGGTGTATGTCGCTGACAGAATGAAAGAAAGAAAAAGAAAAAAGATAGAAAAGCAGCGTAGACCTCACACGTTTGGCTGGCACGCAGGAGCACCGTCTGTGTGTCTCAGTTGCAGGTGCAAGCCGCAGCTTCAGCTGCTCAGGTAGAGAGGCTGTGTAACCCAATGTGTTTTTTCGCTGATTCGGTTCTGCAGATTCTCTGCTGGTACACTGGAGACGGGGATCAAGCAGTTTGTCTCACTCAGGATGGATTGTACTTTTTTGGTTCATAGTTTTTGATTGACGTGCAATTTATTTGTGTTTAGAGGGAATTATTTTCACCAGCAATTACTGGATAACGGAAACATGAGCACAGCTATCTATAAAATACACAGACTAACTAACTAGCTAACTGATTGACTAACATGACTAACAGCCAATGTAGTCAGGACCCAGGCAGAGTGGAGGTCGGCTTTGCTTTGACTGGGCAGTACATCAGCCTTCATGAAATCCAGGTCATCGAAGTTGTACAGCAGTACCTGGCCGACTTTACCGCTGTGGACGTACTGGTAAGCTTCTGTGCTCTTGTAGTTTCGCATATCAGACAGTGGCAGGCGGTGGAGGGAAAACCGAGGGGGCGGAAAACATCCCTTGAAACGGATGAGATTAGTGACCCGATTTCAATCATTGTTCTTGGTCAACATGTTAGTTTCCCTTATAATGAAATGTTCAGGCGAGTGAATAATAAATTCTATAAAATGTTTAATTCACATGCCTTACTAAAAAAAACCACTGAAATTTTGTCACATCGTAAGCAAGTCGTCAAACCTATGCGTAATGATTGTTTAACTGAAAAAAAAAAGATTGAAATTTCTGATGCGTTTCATTTCTGCCTTACAAAGCTACACCTGAGAGGGGACCAAAGTGTCTTTCAGCAGGAAATTGACTGAAAACAGATAAAGACTAACAAGCAGTTTAAAGACATGTTTATCACCTCCTTGTTCTCTGTCCACCGCCCGCCACTGATATCAGACCCATCCACACCAAGAGACAACAGAAGATAATTAAAAATGTCCTCATCGTGTTTCAGGCCACTTTTTCATGAATGTCCTCCCAGTCGGTGAGCATCTGAGGATGTGGTACCAACCTCCCATCTTGGTTTATTAAAGTTTCTTTACAGCGTAGGCATGGGCACCGCTCTGCATAAACTCTAATGCAATGCGTAACAGCTGAACTGGGGCGGTAAACAAGCCTCAGAAAACTTATAAAAAATGATGTAAATACCATTTTCATACAAAAAGAACACCATGGTTTGATTAAAAGATTTTCAATAGGATACCGCATTTCATACATGAACTCTGATATCCAATAACGCGATTTGAACAGAGCTATTGTTAGCCCGTTGGATGAATCGTGACCTCAACTTGTTTACAAATTTGAGAAAAATATCCATTTAGGAGTTCTGTTCGATATCCCAGGCTAGACCTTGGCCAGGGGATTTGAAATTTCGAATTCGTCCAGGCTAGACCTCCAGGGGATGTGGTAAATTGGACAGTTTGTTCGTTCTTTCGCCGTGATTTCTTCTCAACAATAGCAAGAAAGGTGGGCGTATTTTTACTTTACCCTACATAGTTTGTTGACAGAATATTCTGTGACCCTATTTGTGAAGTTTCAGTAAAATATACCAAGGAATAAACCGGCGCCAGGCGTTTGAAGCCCGCTGGTCACAATTCGTGCCATCTCCACTTCAACTGGCTGGACGCCAGCGCTGTGATGCTCGACCAGATTTCGTCAGTGCGTGAAATGAATTGTCTTACCAGTGCCGTGCGGTCGGAGGTTAGTTTGGTGAGGCAGAATCCTTCCCTTAATTTGCTTGATTAGCAATCAGACGATTAACTAGTTTAGTAAGACTATTCGGCAGAATGACGGCCCAGTTTAAATTTCCGCGGGGTTATTACTAAGTACATCGAACCTGAAATGCTCGCTAGACAGCAGATTTGCGCGCACTTGCTTCCAGGAGGCCGAAGCAATGTTATCAACAAATATGAAAACAGTTTGACTTATGCAGAGTTCAATGCTTAATCAATATACAATGTATTCTCCTTTAAATACGCGCTTTTACACGCAAAAAAAGCGCGGGCGCTTATTTCAATCTTCTTTCATAATCCGATTAACAAAATGTTGAAACGATATGTACAGAATTACCGAGAGCCGAGAATTTTTCCTAATTGATTATTCAGATTTCCATCCTTGCAGTCTCGAATTGAAGCGTGAATGAATATTTTTGTCATTATCTCCTCTCAGTATAAGGGCTTCCTATAGGCTTCGCCTTAATTGTTTTGATTGTCAATCAGGAATAGTACGAGGGAACAGGTTCGCAAAATCCGGTGATAAAAGTTTGGGTGACTGCCTTACCTCACTGCACGTCTCTGGCTTCCTGTAAGAAAGTACTCGCAAATCTGCAGTTTCGTGAGCATTTCAAGTTCGATGTACTGAGTAATAACGCCGCGGAAACTTAAACTGGCCCGTCATTCTGCCGAATAGTCTTACTAAACTAGTTAATCATCTGATTGCTAATCAAGCAAAGGGGAGGTTTCTGCCTCACCAAACTAACCTCCGACTACACGTCACTGTGTTTTACTATGAATTATTCACTGTAGCTCATTGAAACTATCATGGGAGAAGGATATATGGACATAGTAAAAAACAGTGCAAAGTTTTTTGTTTAAAATTACCACGGGTTATTGAAGGGGGAATGTTTGATTCATTTCATAGCAGTGAGAGGGCAAACAACTGCCAGCATCTGCGACTTCACTGCATTTTATATGGTAATGGGAGAGTAGCGTTAACGTTTGCCCTCCCACCGATAATTTTGACATTTTTGCAGGCCATTGATCCAAAAAAAATTTCACAGGCAACCCATTCATACCATTTTTTAATATCAATGCAAAACCTAATGTTTGTTGAACATAATTGGGTTAAATTCAATGCATTTTCCATTAAAAAGGGCTTAGGGGTGCTGCTGTATTTCAGAAAAGGGGTAGATGACTTAAGTATCAATTATTTCTGTTAGGGTACCCTAATGGATAATTTGGCCTGGTTTATTTCTGAATAGACTGTATTTTCAAAAATGCCCTCAGGCTTCACCCCCCAATTTTCACAATGTGTTTTGTTGAAAAATGCCGAAATCAGCCATTTTTGGGACCCTGTGGCTCTGAGACCCTTTCCTGTAAAGGCGTTGGACTTGTGGCAAACTCTTCGTCTGTGTCTTCTGTACTTACCTGCAAAAAATCATTGGAAAATAATAAAAACTTTGTTCTCAGCAACTCAAGAAATGTTGTCATTTTATTCATTTGTATTGCCCATGCCTATACAGTGTACCCACGACATTATTGAACAAAATTAGCTTGCACCGTTAGTTCCAGTAAGGGAAAGTGGCCGACCGGAAGTGCCGCACAAAAATACGGAAGTTGATCCCTATTTCCTTCCGTGTTTGAAAATAAGGTGAATTTGAACATTTTTATGCAATTCCATTGCTTCCAACCCGAGTGAAGAAAAGCGTGAGAAGCCCAGAATCATAACTTATTTCCATATTACTAGTGGTGAAATCCACCGTAAAGGCCCATTCAGACCAGGGCGAAGTGAAAAAGCAGCACGGATTTGCAGAATATTCGCTGCACGAAAATTCTGCATGAAACCATGCACACCGGACTCAGTGCGAAATTCCACGATCTTGCGTTCCAATTTCGCACAACAGACAAACAAATTCACAGGATATTTAATCAAATTGGACCATGAGAGCAGCAGCAGTGACGATGACATTGTTTGTATGTATCTAAACGATAATCTTAGCCTCACGTCTACTTCTGCTTGACAGACGGTCATCTCCGTAGCCACCAAGCGTTTTCATTATTGATGTCCGGAGCTGGTCTTTCAGCTCGTAGTTCAAGTAATCATCCGCCTCTAGTCATAGAGGACAGCATGCTGGAGAACAATAATGATGAGACACTGTCCTTTGTTTGTCACCGTACTATGCTATGTACTGAGTTTGTATCTAGTTTATGTGACTTTGCAGTTTGAGGTTTGAATGCTGTAACGTGAATAGAAAAGTCTAGTTTCGGAGACGGATTTTCGCAAAGCTTAAAGCCCTGTTCCCACCTTAGGATTTCTATTCCGATTCATGCCGATGTACCAAGACCTATTATCGTAGTGAGTCGTGGTCCGTCCGCCTGAAAAAGCACAAAATTTTGTCACGGCCATGACGATGACTTCGTGGCACATTCGTGATAGAGTCGTGGTGGTGTCGTGCCTATTCGCATCCAAGCCGTTTGACATCACATTATATTTGTTCATCGTGGGTCTGTCTCATTCTGTCCGTGTTCACATCGTGTTATGTCGTGGGCATTCGTAGCATATCATGGCTACATCTTCCACAATCATGGCCATTTTCCACAAGATGATTGCATAGGAATATTCACGAACCATCACGACACTAACACGACCTGTCAGGACACCATTATGACACCACTACGACATTGCTAAGACATATGACGATCCGTGATGAGCTCGCGAACCACCACGATTTTTTTGAACATTTTGAAACTTGCGCCATGACGAAAATGAGACAACGACTTCATTGTGAACTTTTGCGACTGTTCAGGACTCCCCCCAGTTACAACTATGACACCCCCATGACTTGCCACGATCTGACATCGGCGTGAATCGGCGTAAAAATTGTGAAGGTGGGAACGGGGCTTTGATCCGTGCGGATGTTTTTTCTGCCGCACAAAACTTCCGCCTTGGTGTGCAAGCTTACATTAGAACCCATGAAGATAAGCTTCTATAAATATCCGCGCGAATAATCCGCACGGAAATTCACGCTAGGTGTGAATGGGCCTTGAGACTGACCCTTTCTTTTCATACTGAACTACTACCAAACATTATGGTTAATGTTAACACAAAAATGTAAATTACAAAAAAGTAACATACACTGATTAGCATGTATTAGTGAAAGCTAATGCTAACTAATAGCTTACTGCTGCTTCTTAATTGAATGTTTGTTAGACTTCAGCTGAGTGACAGCAGCAATTAATGTTCTTTCAAACATTAATGACAACCATGGGGATTTGCAACTCAAAACGTTGACTGCCATCGAGCGGTTATCTGTGTCCTCTCCAGCCCACCTGTCGCTGTGGTATTGTTGGAGTGCCAGTGTTCACTGAAATTCAGTGATGATTCTAGGACGCGTAATTTGCGGGATCCCGCAAGTTTGACAGACTTCGCGCTAAATGAAGATTTCAGTGCGCCAGCAACTACGCATTACATTATGATTTGGCACGAATCCTTTGTTCTAGTGCGTAGATTGATATGAAAACATCGTCTATAACAAACTTCCATGCATTTATTCAACAAATTTAAAAACCTACTCCAAAGATTGTTGTCAAAATGTCAGCAGCAAGAGACTTCTATATATGCCTGTGGCTGGATGAATGTTTCTGTAACATCCTGTCACGCTCGAGTGCTGCTTTCCAGTTGGTAAAACCACGCGAGGTAAAAAAAAAATAAAATAAAAAAAACAGCATCCCTCTCCCCGGCAGTAGCATATTTCCTGCAGGGAAAGCAAAAGCATGCATCCCGCTGAACTGAGTACTCCAGCCACGGTCGTGTACGATACCAGGCTGGTTTGAATGATCGCCATTAAGCACCGAATGCGCGCTTTGGGTAGCTATGGGGAGCATCGCCATTCAAGTTGCTAACCGCGTGAGGTAGGGCTGAGGCAGCAGAGAGAGGGAACTGGTTTGGGGGCGATGCTTGTGGAGGGCACTGGAGCCATAGCCATAGTCTGGTGTGCATAGCATCATAGTCTGGTGTGTAGGTCTCACGCATTTTTTAGGCTTATTCAACGTAGTCCACAGTTATTCAATGAACAGAGAGATTCTCAAGTGGTCAAAATCGATGCATTGAAGTTTCAGTTTCACTTGTAGGTCCTCACGCGATTTTTCTAGGCTTATCAGGGATTGGAAACAATGCGTGTGTTTCATGATCATTTAAATTATTTAAATGAAATAAGACCATTTGAAATGTCTTTATGCAATTCCATTGCTTCAATCCCTCAGAAAGGGGAAATCCTGAGTCATAATGATTTCACACTAAAATCGGATTAAAACTGATTAACTTGATGCACAATGACCTAAATTCCGCGAGTGAATTTCTTCAGTGCGCTTTGATTGAATAATTGCAGACTATGGCACAGGTATGTGAATGCCACTAAGAGGAGAGAGACTCACGCCGAACGCGTGAGACTTGGCATCTCTGCATCGCTTGAGGTTGAAGCAGCACAAGGCTTGCTAATAGGTTTTAAAAAACGACACATGGCTCAGAACTCGTTTGAATGAATAAAACGAAATTTAGGTAAAATTGTGAGTCTCTGCGTGCTGCTCAACGTACACCTATGAAGAGAATGGCTTCGCTGCCTGGTGAAGTATTCGTACTTAAAACTTTAGCAGAAGGACTTCAGTTTGGAGGCGGGCTTTAAGCTATGCACCAAATCAGGCGTTAGGAACTATTATTTTATGCGCTATTTTGTCATTTACTTTATAATTGTTATGATTTGCAGAGACTGTAAAGGTTTTCTATTGAAACTTTAAACTCAAACTGTCATTCATGTCTTAGTTTTGTCAATAAGGTGTAAAAACTAAATGTGTGTACATATAAATAAGTGAGCCAGTCAAGGTACTCTTTAAAAACTTGATATAAATGGTATTTTACCAGGTATACCCAGTTGGCCCACTTTTTTTCCTATTGGCCCACTTTTTTTAAGTCGGGTGGGAATTGGCCCACTTTTGAAATTTTCTAGAATCATCACTGAAATCGTCATCTTCTTCTGTGAGCTTTATTGACAGTGATATGCCTATTTGGCGCAGTACTGCCACCAACTCTTGGGCATGGAATTGCATTCACCTATAATCTGATTGTCTCGGACAAAACGACAGATGAGTGACAGGACAGCGACACTTCAGGGGGCCAATTAGATTTCAGATGGGGCCAATGCCCCCGTGGCCCCGCCCCTAGAACCGCCACTGACTTAAAGGTAAACAATTTATCCTCAACTTTTTTTTTCGCGTAATTTGTCAGGCTGTTCCAATAAAAAGATTTGTGTGTAAGTTTTAATGTCGTCCTCAACCCCTAACAAGGGTAAATTCTGAAGGAAAGCAATCACTCTACTGTTACGATCAGCCATTGTGGCTGCTGGACCGCAGCCATTTCAACATGCCTACTACTTAATTAGGGATGTGACAAAAAAAATCAAATTCAGTTAATTTTAATAAATTTATTACCTATTTAAAGCTCTTGAAAAGAACTTCCAGTTGAGCCCAAGATCATGAAGATTGGCCAAGAAATAAAAAAGTTATGCAACTTTACAGTGCCCCAAACGGCAAATGGTTTGGTGACCCATTTCAGTCACTGGGGATCAAAAAAAAGTGCATTGCGAACCTTTCGATTAAGGTCAGATTTACCTCAAATACAGTAGACAGTCCAAAAAACGAAATAGTAAATGTTTCAAAGAAAAGAAAGCATGAATGATTTTCATCAGCGGCAGAGCGACCAGTTGCAGCCAAACGCAATCTCTCTTGGTCATATACTTAACTTAATATGCATGAGCGATCTGCATGAAAAATCACGTCAGATCAGTCATCAGATTCGAGTGCTAGTAAATAAATTGGCAGTGGCTATTCTTACGGAAGCCGTAAAGATACTCCGTTAGGCTATTCTTACGTCCTTCCGTTTGTACATGAAAAGAGCAGCGAATTCTGGACTTAGATTTTGATCAAGATTTTCTACTGTAAGAATAGCCCGAATGCGCCGCCACGTACGGCATTGACATAATGTTATTCAGAGAGGCTATTCTTACGGTAGTCGGTAGTCATGCCTCAGTTGAACAGGGCCCTGTGAGATACCTTTTTAAAGGAATATTGGGAAGAATTGAGTTTGAATTCATGATTTGAATTAGATTTTGCAAAGTCTGTTTTGCTTTTAACTAAGCATAATAACGCTCAGGGCCAGCCCAGGGGTAAGGGGCCATACTTCGAGTATTGTAAAACCTCATGGCAATACCAACAACGGAAATTGCCAAAGGAGAAGGCTCAGCGCGAACTTTTGGTTGGTGCGTGAACTTTTTGATTGGTGCAAATCATAATAAAAATAAATCAATTTTCTCTGTTTATAGAACAGGGCACAAAAGCACAACGGTTACAATTTATCTGACTCCATAGGAAAGTAGATGTGCTCCCATTCAAGATCTGACTCCAATTAGAATTAGATTTTAGAATTTAGTGCAAACGTGTGGATCTTGGGGAAACTGCACCTCAGACTCTTAAATGAACACCTCAGTGACTCAATACATGACCCCGCGTATTAGCATAATTGCCGAATCTTAGGTTTGTTGGTAATACAAAGGGATGGAAGTCAATCACCGCAGCAATAGCATCTTTTGGCATAAATACTGTGAACCCAGATCTATGCACGCCCATGGGTTCCTTCAGGCGATTTTAACAGATCACCGACTTCTCGTCCATGGGTTTCTTTCAGGTTAAAATCGGAACAAGCAATACATAGACCCTTTATATAAGTAGATCGTGATTGTCTCTCCAACTTAATAAAACCAATTCCCATGCCGGGCCACTAGCCAGTCATAACCCCTAAGTATCCGTCGTAACATGGCTGGAAAGAATGTAAAAGAATTAGAGTCACGGAGACCATGCAAGTTTAAATGAATAACAATAATTTATTCACCAGGTAGGCAAGAAATTAAATTAAGAAACCAAATACAAGTTACCACAAATTTAGACAAAGGCAAACGTCATACCTGGTGACACACATACAGAGCACATACGGGAAAGACTGAATACAGTCTTTCAGATGAAGATAAGCTACACACGCACTAATGTGCGCGGGGGAAAGATCGGATACGATCTCACCTGAATGGATTGTTTCTCTCTCCTTTAAACTTACTCCATCCTTTGATGAAGGCGCATGGCCATAAATTGCCTGGAAGGGGGGTTGAAACCGAAACTTGGGCTTTCCCTATCTGGAGGCCGTAAAATAATTTAGCAAATAGTACTATTACCCGAGAGGAGATTCTGCCTTAACCTCTTCGACCGCCATGGACGCAGCAGTAGTCCAGAGTGTAGAATTTGATATCAGGGTTGAACTTCCTTTTAGGAACTTGCTTTGCTGCCCCTTCCAGTGTCCGAGAACTTCTAACGTACAGATTGACGCAATTTTCCCTTTCCCACCTAGTGATAGCCTCTGAAAGGCTGAGGAAATTGGTGAAAATTTGACCGACGTTAATATGGGCCGGAGGGCTGACCGCGACCTCCTCCATGTCGTTCATTTTCATTAATATGGGCTGGAGGGCTGACCGCGACCTTCTCCATGTCGTTTATTTTTGCACCAAGTCCAGAATTCGGTGCTCTGTGCATGTGCAAACGGAAGGACGTAAGAATAGCCAAACGGAGTATCTTTACGGCTGCCGTAAGAATAGCTATGTTTACGTATTAGAAATTCATTACTATAAAAATGTCTAGTGACCAATATGGGACAATTTCAAGTATATTAACGATCTGAAAGTGCTTGGAAACAGGGAAATCGGGCATTTTGCATCAGGCATCAGGTTTACTTACGTATCCAGCAAAAGTTTGGCCTAATTTTCATCGGAAATATCTCCAAACCTGGCCTTAAAAGTTTGCCAGCGATCACTTTGGCCTTTTATATTTATCCTGGCCTTCAACTGATCTTCTTCCTGGCCTTTTCTAGCACTTTTACAGGTTGAATCAGTCATATATTTCTTTGGCCGCGGTATTTTGCTGTTGGCCATCTTCTCTTCATTTCTGCGTCCACCGCGCATATCCACTTTCGCATGACATCATTTTTGCATACTCATGAATACTAATGAGGTATTTCAAATGGCGCGGGGAGTTTTTGCAGGTTGCAAAAACTATTTTCACATTCAATATTCGGGGGATTGCAAGCGTTCTCGGAGAAAACATTTATTTATTCCCGTTTGTTTTGGTCATATCTATTAAATTATATCAAAAAAAGAACAGATTGGTTAACTTTAATGCCTTACATGAACTTACTGCAGATTTTTTGTTCCTACAGAAGCTTATTGCAAAGCAATTGATTGGATTTTATGGAATGCTGCGTCAGTCTGCACATGACAGTGTCAAATTGAGGGTCCTGGTAATCTTGCGGTTGAAAACGGGCACCCAAAATGTTTTCTAGCATGTTGGAAAAAAGTCAACTGTGCAACATGATGTACCTCTACCTTAATCTCAAACTAAGTAATTCAACGTAATTGACAAATTTTATAGCATGGTGGGGAAAAAAAATGTGAAGTGTGCAGGTTCCCGTAATTTCTCGTAACCACAGATCCACAACCACGTATATTTTTGGACCTTTTATATCACTTGCACAGTGCTGAGGATTCAACTACCATAAGTAGGTTTTTGTAAATTTACGTAACCCAAACTCATCTCGCGGAACTTCACTGCATAGTGGATTTACCCAATAGGGCAAAAAAAATAAGATGTTAAATGTGGGAAAAAGACACACTGACAAACGTCATCTGTTATGTCTGTTTGAATTGAGAGAAAGTCTGTGCTTTCCTTCTCTCTCCCTCTCCCTCCCTCTCTCTGTCTCTCTTCCCCCCTCGGTCTCTAAGGTCATGCCTTTCCCCTGGGCACAACTTTCCTGAGTAATGTCCCAGTCTTAATGCCTTTGGCTAATGCTGACCTCCAGTGATCAAATACAGTAGGTGTAGACGTGTGTAGACCTGCCTGTGGGCCGTTCTCCCTCTCTGTTTGCTATCAAAGTGAAGTATGGCGCAGATTTGTCTGGAAATCATTTAGCAGCTCAAGGAAGACCTGCTGGCTTTTGAAATGAAATTAAACCATTTAAGGAAGAAAGAAAAAGGAAATTGATGGCCCATTGGAATCAGAGACTTTTATCCACACGCACAACCACACACAGATTTGGAAACTTACTCATTTCGGGCTAATTTCATGCCTACATGTCCAGGTGTGCAAATTTCACACATTTACGTTAATGTTGCTGTGCTGGATTTTAGCCAAGCAGGCATAATTTGAACTTGTCCTTGCGGTCTGTGTATCCACTGTGGAATATTCACTATTATATTGCTAGCGTCTCACCTCAACCCCTCAAGAATGAAATATTGCCCTGTAATACATGACTGAGCAGCAGTCAGAAGATGGAAAAAAGCAGCTGAAATTTGTTAATGTTAAATGACATAATGTCTTCATCCTTAAAATCCAAGTGTCCAGCAATGTTATAGAGCAAAATAATTTCTGTCTGGGGGCAAAAAAAAGAAAGGCAAACTCTGGCATTATGGATTCCTTACATTGTTAGATTTGACCAATAAAACAATTGCGTAGAATGCATGAGGATAGAACCTCACAGCAAGAAACTTGTGGGTTCAAATCTGGGCTTTCTGTGAGGAGTTTGATTGTTCTCCTCATTTCCGCGTGGGTTTCCTCCGGGTACTTTGGTTTCTCTCCATAGTCCAAAGACATAAAGAGATGCATATCAGGCAATCTGGAGACTCTACATTGTCCATGAGTATGAGTGCGTAAGTGAATGGTGTGTGAATGATGTGTGTGCCCTGCGGTGGATTGCAAGCTGTCCCGGGTGGGTCCCTGCCTTTTGCCTGTAGTCAGGAGGGATAGGCTCCAGCTCCCCCGCAACCCTTGTGAGGAAGAAGTGGTATGGAGAATATGTGGATGGATGGATGGATGGATGGATAATATTAATAATAATAAAAATTATATGTTGTACACTGAGTGGCATTGTTGCCTCACAGCAAGAAGGCTGCGAGGTTGAATCCAGCCTGGGGCCTTTCTTTGTGGAGTTTGTGAATGAATTTAGCCAGGGCCCTTTCTGTGTGGAGTTTACATGTGAGTATGTAAAAAGCGGCAACCTGCGGAGCTGAAAAGTGAAGCAAATATGGAAGTGCCAAAAGCTGCAGTTCCTCGAATGGCCACTTGAGGCTGACTGCAGAAAGGAGTAAATCCCCATTGACCCCCATGTTAAAAAGCCAATTTTTCACAGCATAAATTAACATATTTACAGCCTGGTTCAAATAAACGGTTTTGGTCTCTATAGACCAAAAAAAAGACCGTTGCAGGTGCGGAGCGTAAGACTCCTTAAGTTCAGGTAGAAGGTGAACATGGTGAACAGGCCTTAGTCACCGGGGGTCCATATGGTACTATTGTTTAGAAAATCAAAGGTGATCTTGCAGCCTGGTGTCAGTGTAGGGCCCATAGAGATATATAATAGAACCAGAGAGAACGAGGAAGTACCTTTGCTTCAGCCAGTTAGCATGTTAGCTTCCTGCTTCCGCTTTCCCCAAGGATGCAATTTTGTGGCCAATGACGCTGAAGCTCCATAGACACCAATTGAAAAGTATGCACTTTTTTCTTGCCAAATAAAGTGAAAACAAAAGAAAATGTATTCAGTAATCCTTCATTATTTTGCTCTTTGTCTGACGCAACTGTTCAATGTTTTCAAGAGGGCCTGTAAAATAAGAACTGCAACTTAGAGCTTGATGACAGCTCGTGCACGAGTTTGGTTGTCCAGCTGTTGCTCTGACTGCAGCAGTTCAGCCAATGAGTGTATAGTGCATGCGCGTTCCGGATTAACAGCTTTGCTCGTCATTTCCCCTCGAACACATTCGCCAATCCGCACAGACAACACATTTTCTTGGCCATTTGTACTGTGTAATCAGATTGGCAATCTTATGAAATGGTGCCGGAAAAAAGCACCCACGGAACGCCATTTTTATTGATGGCGTCGGTTAATTCCGTACTTCCTGGGCTGAAGTAGCTAGCCTAGCATCTCCCATTGAAAGTAATAGGGGTGGTGCTTCCTCGCTCTCTCCAGTTCTATTATATTACCTCCATGGTAGGGCCTCTGTGCTGCAGGAAGTGGATGGAGAGGTGTTGACTGTTTCCTGACCAGTCAGCTCCTAAATTCTTACTTGACACATGACACAGGACTGTATTTTTATTAATATGCAGTGGTTTTATCCAGTGCCTCACCCCCCTTTTTTCTGTGTCTCCTTCCGAGGATCTTTTCCCTCCACAAACCTGAGTCCTGGACCATCCGAGCCCTGTCCCTCACCATGAGCGCTGGCTGCTGCTGTCCTGATCCGGTCCTGATTCAGTTCTGCACCATCCTCGGCATGCCACTTCCTGGAGCTACCAATGCCTCTGTTTAGATGGACTTTAATGGAACTCTATTGCCATTTTATTCTATTTTGCTTTATATGGTTATTAATTAGCTAGTAGTTCCATTTTCTACTTAAAATAGACTTCTTTCCCTTTGCAGTAAAGTTGACTATTGATGGGTAATTTTCTCTGTTTGATTTGCTTGTCCTTTCAATTGTAAGATGAGAATGTGAAATCTGACACAATGAGCCACCAGTCAAGACAAAAGGAGTTAAAATGTAAATAAAATTTATTCAAATGTGAACCAGACATTATAGATCCACTTTTTCTTTAAATAAGAGGACATAAAATTCAGTTAAATGAACATATTGGGCCCATGCAGATCCTGACAGCTATGTCCAGCATGGGCCCAGAGAACTGCAGAGTCCATGGGGTGGTAGGGGGAAAGGGGATTAAGGACGGGATTGTTGTGGGTACGAAGAAGAGCAGAGGAGGTAACAGTGTTATGACTACACATGATGTGTTTTTTTTTTTTTTTAAACAATGAACAGAAGCTCAACATGAGCCATGACAATCAGGGTTATGTTTAGACCTAACAAAGAGGGTCCTAAGGGCCAAATTCCAAAGCAGTGACTGCCCACAGACAGCAGTTCACTGAATTTGGAGGTGGCCTTTAAGACAACTGACAAATTTACTTAAGAACATATCATTTCCCCTAAGCGTGAAATGAACTCTATCTTTCAGAAATAGCCCAGGACTGTCATGTCTAATGTGAGGGTGCTCAATCATGGCACCAGATAAACTACAAACAAATGTGGCCATAACACTGTTGATGAATTTCCTGGCCTTCTCAATCTTAACCGGACTGGCACCAGCCCTCCACCAGCACCTTTGGGTCACCGAAGAGAACAGGATCTTCATGCCTGGGTACTGGAGGTGAAGCTAGTGCAGGTCCTCCTTCATCTTGTTCACCAACTTAACACTGCTGACCTCCCCCACGTCGTTGCCACCGCAGTGGATGATGAGGAGGTCCGGTGCTGCTCTCCCTCGCAGGGACTGGAAAAAGAAGGGGAGGAGGCGGTTCCAGTGAAGTCCGCCCCAGCCAAACCAAAAAAAACGGATGTCCGGGAGGTTGAGGTTACCACCCATGGTCTCAGCAGCTCTCTGGGCACCATGCCGGACATAGCTGTCTCCAATAATCCACACTGAGACTATGGGAGGAAAAATGTAATGAATGCTCCAATAATCCACACTGAGACAATGGGAGGAAAATGAAATAGTGTAATGAATGCTTCAGACAGTGACAAATACTTGCAGTTTTTTCTGAGTGTGGCAGTTGTGGAGGCATCACGCGAGGCCATGACAGAAATTTCACCGATGTACTGGAAGAAATAAACACCTTGCGTCAAATATCAAAGTGCCTATTTTCATAATCATATCCGAGAATTCAGAATGATCTCGCATAGTGCGTTGCCGATAGCAGTACCGAAGTTTCAGTCCCCTATAAACTTCCAACAATGTCATAAACATAAATATAAGCAGCGTTTGCAATAACGGTATTAGGAATTAACTTACGTGCACCAAAGCCGAATATGCACCGAAGTATCTGCACTTTTAATCGATAGCATATTTCCCATTGACTGTATATTTCCTAATCTCTTACAATAATTTTGTAGAGCCACCAATTATACGCTGTAAATCAATTGCTAGCTATCAATTAAATATGATTTGTACAGTAAATAGCAACCATCACATGCAACCTAACGCAAACATATGAAGCTACTTTTAATCAAATGACATCCAAGTTAGTAAACGACAAACGACTTTAAAAACGATGTGATAATCCATTTAGCAAACTTATTTGATAATCCATCTTATTCAAATTAAAATGGTTTGAAAGTTCAAAAAATTCGATTGGACAGTTTTGTAGTAAAAATTTTTAATAATTTTTAAATAAAAAATAGCATAGTTTTCCACAGCTTCACAGGTGCTGCTTGTTCTCCTCGATTAGGTAAGACGACAATCATTCATCTGGAAGCATATTTGCTGTATTTAAATCAACATTATTCAGAATTGCACACCTGTCGACTCTCACGCAAATAGCTTGAGCCGCACGCTATTTTAATATTTTTATTAAACTGCCGAGTGCCACTTTTTTAAAAATTTTTATCAACCCAAGCAATACCGAGAGTGAAAGTCCGCATTTCATTGGAACGTGGACTAGTTCAATCAACGCAAAGCATTGGCCTATTAATAAGTAAATAATTTCTCTGTACTGAATTTAGCCCATGATTTCATCGCTGTTAGAACAAGCATATGGAGAGAAACCGTTGTTCTTCAGTTTAATGATTAACAATTCACTCCGCGATAATTGGAAAATGCGCTTTGTTCTCAATTAAGGAAAATGATTGAGAACTAGCTTTAAACTAATTATTCTTGTCATAAAATAGGGACGTTTTCTAGCCTATTTAACTGCCCCCCACTAATTTTTATCCGCCACTGTCGCCAAAGCATTGGAACGTGGACCAATCAACTCAAAGCATTGGCCTACATATCTTGATCTTTAGAACCGCTGTTAGATAGTAGGAATAGAGATCAGCTGTTTTAAGTTTCAGTTTTTGGGTGTATGCATGTGTGTGGGTGTGTGTGTGTGTCTGTGTATTTGTGCAAGATTGGTTTGTGTGCATATACAGCGGGGAAAATAAGTATTGAACGCTCAACATCTTTCTCAGTTAATATATTTCTAATGGGACCATTGACATGAAATTTTCACCAGATGTCGATAACGACATACATTGTACAAAGAAATCAAAACAATTAAGTCCATAAATTAAGTGTGAGTAAGGAGGGAGTGCAGGAAATCTGAACGGATGTGGAAACGTGACAAACTGCACATTTCCTTCGAAATCTTGAAGAGCAATCTTCTTAAATATCAGGAAGCAGTTAAGGCAGCCAGAGCAGAATACTTTTCTAACATTATTTCTGTTAACTCTCATAATCCCAAGGTCTTATTCAGCACAATTAATTCTGTCATTTGTCCCACCCCCTTTTCCAGCTTGTCTCCTGATAAGTGCACTGAATTTTTAAGATTTTTTATTAGCAAAGTTGAGGACATTAGAACGAGCATTTCTCCCCCGAACCATGATTTAGCGGTCTCACTGGTTTGTTCATCTAAATTGGACTGCTTTCAACCTGCCACTCTACCGTTCCTTTCCAAAGTTGTTTCTTCAATGAAACCCACAACTTGCTCTCTCGACATAGTCCCTACTGCCCTATTAAAGAAGGTCTTTGATACAGCTAGTCCCAACATCCTCTCTATTATCAATAGCTCCCTAGCTACCGGTACTGTCCCTACCAGTTTTAAGCATGCAATGGTCCAGCCTCTCCTGAAAAAACCCAATTTAAACCCTACCTTGCTAAACAATTACAGGCCCATTTCTAAGCTTTCATTTCTATCAAAGGTTCTGGAAAAGGTCGTCCTCAGTCAGTTGCTGCCTTATTTACAACACAACAACATCCTGGAAACATTTCAGTCTGGATTTAGAGCTAATCATAGTACAGAGTCAGCCTTGTTGAAATAGTATAATGATCTGCTCCTCTCTACAGACTCTGGTGACAGTGCCATGCTGATTCTACTTGACCTCAGTGCGGTGTTTGATACCGTAGATCATGACATTTTAATTCACCACATCCAGTATGGGGTTGCCATTTATGGTACCGCCTTGACTTGGTTTAAATCCTATCTCAAGAATAGACACTTTTCTGTGAGTATGGGCAATTTTTCCTCTCCCTCCATCCGTCTCTCCTGTGGGGTCCCACAAGGTTCCATTTTGGGTCCCATCCTCTTTTCAATTTATATGCTTCCTCTAGGCTGAATAATTCGAAAGCACAACATTTCGTTCCACTCCTATGCCGACGACACTCAGCTTCATCTCCCCCTGAAACGAAACAATCCGGCCAATCTCTGCAGCCTCATGAACTGCCTTGAGGATATGAAGTGTTGGATGGCTCAGAACTTTCTTCAGCTAAATGAAGAAAAGTCTGAAATAGTCCTATTTAGCCCTTCTGACCCCATCAAATCAGGTACTACCAGTTTTGGCAATCTCTACCCTCGTCAAACCCCATGCCAAAAACCTTGGTGTTATATTCGATTCTGCCTTTAAGTTTGACAAATAAGTCAATGCTTTAGTTAAAGCAAGTTTTTCCAGCTGCCATAATCAAAATCAAACCATTTCTCTCCTTCGAAAATCTTGAAAAATCCTCTCGGCTGGACTATTGCACTCATACACATCCCTTCCCGCCTCCAATCCTCTCGGCTGGACTATTGCAATTCTTTATACACTGAGCTTTGTAAGACATCCCTATCCCGCCTCCAACTGGAATACCATCCCCCCCCATAAAAGATCTTCTCCTCCCATACATGTAGACACATTTAAATCCAGGCTGAAAACATACCTGCTTTCTCAAGCATTTGAATCCTCTGGTTGTGGCTAATTATTTATTTATTTATTTATTTATTTATTTATCTTTGCGTTTATGTGCTGTGTTACCTGTTGTCGATGTTGGTGTTTTCTTAATTGTACTATTAATTTTAGCTATTTGCTTTGCTCTGCTCTGTACAGCACTTTGGCCAATGTGAGTTGTTTTGAATGTGCTTTAGAAATAAGTTTGATTTGATTTGATGAATAATGAAATGGAATGACACCGGGAAAAAGCATTGAACATGCTTACTGAAATTTATTTAATATTTAGTAGAATAGCCTTTGTTGACAATGACAGCTTTAAGAAACTAGTTGCATGCATTGCTCAGGTGTGATTTTGGCCCATTCTTCCACACAAACTGTCTTCAAATGTTGAAGGTTCTGGGGGCCTTTCTATGAACTCTGATATTCAGTTATTTCCATTGATTTTCAATTGGATTTAAGTCGGGTGAATGACTAGGCCATTCTAGCAGTTTTATTTTCTTTCTCTGAAACCAATTGAGAGTTTCCTTGGCTGTGTGTTTGGGATCATGGTCTCGCTGAAATGTCCACCCTGGTTTCATCTTCAGCATCCTAGTAGATGGCAGCAGATTCTTATCAAGACTTTGCGGTACATTTCTCCATTTATCCTTCCTTCAATTATATGAAGTCTGCCAGTGCTGAAAAACAGCCCAACATCATGATGTTCCAACCTCCAAACTTCACTGTTGGTATGGTGTTTTGGGGGTGATGTGCAGTGCCGTTTATCCTCAAACATGGCGTGTGCAATGACATCCAAAGAGTTCAATTTTGGTCTCATCTGACCAGACTGTATTCTCCCAGTAATTCATATGCTTGTCCAAATGTGCAGCAAACTTTAAACAAGCTTCAACATGCTTTTTCTTTAGCAATGGAGTCTTGCCCGGTGAGCATGCATAGAGGCCATCATGGTTGAGTGCATTACTTGTTGTTTTCTTTGAAACAACTGTACCTGCTAATTCCAGGTCTTTCTGAAGCTCTCTGCAAGTGGTCCTTGGCTCTTGGACAACTCTTCTAATTATTATTTTGACTTTTAAGTCAGAAATCTTGCAAGGAGCACCTGGTCATGGCCGGTTTATGGTGAAATGTTCTTTCCACTACCGGATTATGGCCCCAACAGTGAAGTTTGGAAACATGTCTGTAATCAATGTCATCAGTATGTTTTGCAACAATAAGGTTGCGAAGGTCTTGAGAGAGCTCTTTGCTTTTACCCATCATGAGATGCTTCTTGTGTGACACCTTGGTAATGAGAAAATTTTTATAGGCCATCAATTAGGACTCAACAAGCTGATATTAATTTGCAGTGATAGGAGGCAGGATTGCTTTCTAAATATTGACAGATTTCAGCTGGTTTCTTGGCTTTCCATGCCTTTTTGCACTTCCTTTTCTTCATGTGTTCAATACTTGTTCCCTGTGTCATTCTGCTTTATTACACATTACTTAATTTATGGACTTATTTGTTTTGATTTGTTTGTATGTGTGGATTACTTGGGTTGTTACTGACATCTCGTGAAAATTTCATGTCTATTTACTGAGAAAAATGTTTATGCATTCAATACTTATTTTCCCCACTGTATGTGCATGTATGTGATTACATGAGAGCTTGTGTCCAAGTCATCTATGAGTAATATATATTGTACTTTTTATCACTTAACTGTAGTAGTTTCCATTCATCCCAGCTCATAAGATAATTTTGATATTACCCAAGGTACATGGCACTTTTGCAAAAAAAAATTTCATTAGCTGACAGCATGGGAAAAAATTGTTCTGCCTTACATCATAGTCACGTCTTTGCACTTTTTTACAACAAAATTTCTAAGCAATTTGGTTGATGCATCGGCAGTGTTGTGGAAATTGATAAGCCGGGTCGTTCAACAGTTTGGAGTATATTCAAGGTGGTGTAAAAACCACACACTTCAAATTGATAGGAGTGAGTGTTTCGCCGATTTGTTGCTTGGTCACCTATGACTATTACAAGCCGTTCTGCTTTCCGCCTCCAGCATGGATAATCCCTCAGACAACAACTTTGGCCATTTCGGAGGTGTCTCTCACTGGGAGTCCTGAGTCTGACAACGCGTGAGCCAAGCTTGGTATGTCCGCATCTGTTGTGAATTGGTAAGATGACTTTGTTTTCTATCAAATTATGCAATTCAGTTATGTGAACCCATGACCTGCTTGCTGAGAGGCAGCAGCGCTAACCACTACGCCACTGTGTTGCCCACTTATATTGAAGGTATATCTAAAATATAAATTGTATATTGATGATGATATACACACAACCATTTTTTTTATCTCAGACTGTGTCAAAACATTCTTATTCAATTCATTTTTTATGTTCAGAAAAAGTGAGGCCACAAAATTTGGAGCTCTTTTTGTCCAAAGCCCTGCTTTTGCCTATGAGCCTGGGATTATCACTTTACACTTTGGTCTAGATGGTTGTCAGTACCAGGAATTACAGCTGTACAGAGGTTGGTATTATCAAATTATATAACAGTGAAGATAGTTATCAATAACAGGCATTACTACTGCACAGAGACTGAGATGATCACATTGTATTCAAGTCCAGATAGTTATCAATACCAGGCATTATTTCTGTGCAGAGGATGGGATTATTGTAGCCCCCAGATGAAGTCCGGAGGCAACTATGGATTCACGTGTGTCATCTCCGCCGCCACCACGTCCACATCCATAGACACTTTTCTTGGGCGCTCTACAGGCTGTAATTTTTGACCGATTTCTTTCATATTTGGTATGGACATGTGGTGTACTTCACTTATGACACCTATTCATTTTGGTTGCCATGGCGAAAGTATTGGCCAAATAATATGCAAATTAGTGGAAAAACATATGGATGTCCTTGTGGATGCAGTACAGGCTACAATTTTTGACCGATTACTTTCATATTTGGTATGGACATGTGTTACACTTCACTTATGACACCTGTTGATTTTGATTGCCATGGCGACAGTACTGGCCAAATAATATGCAAATTAGTGGCCAGACATAAAGATTTCCTTGTGGATGCAGTACAGGCTGCAATCTTTGACCAATTACTTTCATATTTGGTATGGACATATGATATACTTCACTTATAACGCTGATGGATTTCAGTTGCCATGGCGACCGTGCTAACATAATGCACAAAAAAGGGGAGAAGCGGGCTTTCGGGGGCTATACCCATGCGGTCGCAGCCGACCGGACTGTCTAGTTACAAAATATTACGGTATAGCTAGTTATAAAAGCAGTCATTACTGCTGTTCAGAAACTGGGATTATCACATTGCATTACAGTCCAGATAGTTACAATATCCAACATCGCTGCGGTACAGAGGCCGTGACTATCACATTATATTATATTACAGTTTCTCAGTTTCATTGTCCTGATATATATGCCTCTACTTTAGTGTAGGGCCCGACCGATATGGATTTTTTTGAGGCCGATGTCGATTCCGATATTTGGCAGAAAAAAATTTTGATAACCTATTAATTGGCTGATTCATTTTAAAAATATATAATGAATATAATAACTTCTTTCTTGGTCCCTTAACGCTTACAACAACAAAGATATGAATTACAGGCAGAACATTTTACTGTTTTACAATACTTTGTCCTTTAATATTTGTTTGACTTTACAACAGAGAGGAATTTTCAAGTACTAAAACATGCAAAAAAGCATTAAACCTCTGGGAAATTATATAACCTTCAAAAATAGTCAATCTATAAATGAGTTACGAAATACATCTTGTCTTGTACTTCTTGTTGCTGCAAATTAGAGGTAGGTTATAGTACAGGGAGAACAACTTTTAAAAAAAAGTTGTAAACAGGTAATTGTGAGAGGAAAGTGTTGCAACAAAAACACATCCAGCGTGCATGAGTTTAAAATGATTCTTTTAATTCGGCCTCTTTACACTGGAAATACAGAAACACAAGCACATTAGGCAACGTAGCTGCATGCTATCGGATACTGAATGACGCAGGTTTTCCTTTGTTTCACTCAAACTCGAACTGTTCAACATAAAACTTCTGTGTATAAACTTCGGATATGTTGACAAGATTCCGACACTCCGCAAACTTTAACACTAGCAGGCAATATGTGGTCATTTTTTCCGTATTTCCTCAGTGGTGCATCGCTATGTTGGATTTTCACGCTCAGGTGTTCAAATATACATCTCGCTTCCACGTTACTAACAGTCTACTGCTCAAAACTCATTATACATCAGTTTTGCTGTTTTTATACATATCTTCATCATTTCACTCACCTGAAATACAGAAACACGTTAGGCAACGTAGCTGCATGCTACAACGACGGATACTGAATGATAGGTTTTCCTTTGTTTCAAAATATTGCCCAAAGTGCCCGTGTGAGCATTACTCCATATAATCACAAATTAACTACTCAGCATCAAAGTTGCCATTTATATACATACATTTAGGAATCAACAAAATAATAAAGAATAACAGTCAAAAAATAATAATGCGGGGGGGGGGCATTAAGTATCCATCAATATGCTCCAACATTAATGTGGGTCCCAGCAACAAAAACACTTAGGCTGGGTGCACACTACAAAAAAATTCGGGGCATTTTGCCCTGAACTGGCCTTCCCGAAACAAACCTGTTCAGCCCAGTTATCTGTTACGGAGGTTAAATAGAGCCCCCTCGTGAACTGATCGGGACCTCCCCGATAATATCCAACATGTGGCTCATCGGTCTGAGCGTGCGTACCATAAAGGCTGTGTCCTTACCGCAGCGACCTGGGTTCGATTCCAGCTCAGGTCATTTGCTGCATGTCTTCCCCCATTCTTCTCCCCAACTTTCCTGTCTCTCTACACTGCACAACTGTCAAATAAAGGAAAAATTCCCCAAAAAAAAAAAGAGCCCTGACGGACAGCTGGAGACAGCTGTCACGTTTGATCCTGCGAGTTTTTGTGAAATCTTGGAAGATAAGGATATCGGCAGCTGTAGTGTGCAGAGTCCCTCTTCTTGACCTAATTCGTACACAGCTCGTTGATTAAAATTGGCAAAGATTATCGTTATGTTTGCAGCCCCCCGCAATTTTAAGATCTTAAAAGATTTGGAAACTCCTGTAGTGCACCCAGCATAGGTAACATTCTTTTCACAAGCCTCCTTTATTTTTCTACTCTACAACTTTCAAGAACAAAGAACTTTCAAGTACAAAATAATGTGCAAAACTAAAATTTCTGCAAAATCAAATAAATAACCCTATTTTAAAATGTAAATATATAGATGAATTATGAACTCTATCTTGTCACATCTGCCTTTCAGTCCTAGAGTCCTTCTCATTAGTGCTAACTGTTTTATGAGAAATTATGAATATATCGGCGTTTAATCGGCAAAACTCTGGCTGATGATGATTATTTTGAAAAGGGCTATAATCGGCCGGCCGATAAATCGGTTGGGCCCTACTTTAGTGTGGACAAAGTTGTTTCATAACCTGTCTTTTTACGGGCGTTCCTTCGACGTGTTGGATAAACCTCTTGGGAAACGAAAAGCAGTCCTATGTCAGCTGGTTTGATACCCAATAACGTGACCAATTGGCTGTTCCAGTTGCAAGTCCCATATGGTTAACAATAATAAAATTCTTTTTTTATGCCTAATTTATCACGCATGGGCTTGAGGCATCATTTGGAATCCAGCACAATGCTGAATGTAACTGGGGCATTTAAAAATGGTTTCAAGAGGCTTAAAATATTAGAAACCTGTTTATGTAGCTATCGTTACATTACAGTCCACATAGTCAGTAATACCAGGCATGTCTGCTGCAAAGAGGCTGGGGTTCATATTGCATTATATTCAAGATAGTTATCGATACCAGGTATTACTGCTGTACAGAGACAGGGATGATCACATTGCATTATACTCCAGATAATTATCAATATCAGGTATTACTGCTGCTCAGAAAATAGGGCTATGATTTTACATCATAGTTCTGATAGTTACCAACACCAGCCATTTCTTGCAGGTGCTGGCTAATGGGGCTCAGGTGATAAATGGACAAATATAAATACTTTGTTATAGAGAAAAAGCATTTTTTATGGGTTTAAAGAGGTTTTTGGAGACCACTGATGTCTGTTACCACCTACTGATGGACTCCTGATAATTACCACTTGAAAATAATCAATTAATATTGAGCATCATGCATAAAAATGGTTGATGTGGTGAAATATGATCATGTTATTATTTTGCTGCGTGCCATTTAGGGAGCCACTTGGAGTGCAAACTTATTTGGCTCCTGGAAAGTTGGAAATTTTGAGTATCACAGTCAGATGTACAACTCGCTAATGGTTAACCACGTAGCGCTCGGAGCTGTGTTTACTCGCGAACAATCGCTGGGCTTGAGTCCCAGATCCGTCTATGAACGATAGCTCATGCGAGTCATGTTTAACAGGGCAGCAGTGAGTGCTGCCGTGCGTGTTGGCCCGAATTATTTTCACTGATGGTCGTTGGCATAATGGGTTATAAGAACTGTGCTGTTTAGCATCTAAACCATCCAAACACTGACTTGAGTTCATGCGATATACGATAAGGATGCAATCAATTACGCTATATACATCTTTTACTTACAGAGAAACAGATTGCGAGGTGACAGAATGACGGCGACATGAAAAAAAAGCTTACCATGCTGTCAAGAATTTTTTATCTAGGTTTGGAAGCACGGTTCGACGCATAATGGAATCTCATAACTCACGCACATGTAGTGTGACTCTTTCCTTACACCGTTCTTGGTGCAAACTACACAAGATTCACATAGTCTCAACATTTTTGCAGTGGGCGGGTGCAAACTAGCCAGTTGATCACTGCGATCAACACCGCTCATACCGTAGTTGTTATCAACAATACAACGTGGTTTCACAATTCACTCACCCTGACGATTTCTCTTCACTGTTTTGCACATGTGGCCCGCGGGTTCACAGCGTCTTCACAAGCTTTTTGTCCTGCCACAGCAGGACCAGCATCAGTTCGTTTGGCTGTCATCATGTGATCACATTGAAAATGAATGAAACAAAATTTACAAACTGAAAGTATTGGAATGTATGCACGTTACTTCTTATATCACATATCACTTCTTATGTCACATGAACTCAAACCATTGTCTGTGTTCAGATGCAAAGCAAAAAGCATTCATAATAACAGTTCTGCATGTTTAGATGCAAAGCGAACAACGTGATAAGACGCGGCTCCGGGACTCCATGCAGTAATACGAGTACACACCTTTCCGGGCGAGTTCGATAAGCCAACTGATTAGAGATCAGGCTGGCGTGAGTTGCGGTAATGTAAATAAACGGGAAACAAGTGGTTAATGATCCCGGAAATGTATTATTTTACCTCTGAGTCATGTTTTCAATTCTCAGTATTTTTTTAAAAACTTCAATTTAAAGTTTCACAAAGACTCTTTGTGTTTGCGGCCCTCAATCTGCACAAAAAATATGATCATTGATTGAAATAAGATGGTTTCATTGAAGTCATTTCCCCTCTCCCTGTGATGTTCAAATCTTGAATTATAAGACAACATAACATGAGTAGCAAGAACAGTCCATTCAGCCCTCCTAGGCCTGCCATTTTCCCATCATTAAAAGGAACCTAACACATCAGGTACTCTAGGGCTACATGGTATCCAGCACTATATCAAGTCTGGATTTAATAAATCCCAGAGTTTCTGCCTTAACGATATGGCCAAGCAAGCTATTCCACACTGTAATCACTCAATGCGTGAAAAAATAGTTCCTAACATTAATGCTAAATTTACTCTTGGCTAATTTCCATTTGTGACTACAAGTTCCACAAACAGAGTTTAGCCTATGTAATCCAGCATAATTAACTTTGTTAATCCCTTTAACATGTTTAAAGACCTCAACCTGTTCTCCCCAAAGTCTCCTTTTACTAAGACTAAGAATGATAAACCTTTAAATAGGGGAACGCATAAATTTCCTGATTTGGCTTCTGCTCAAATAGGTTAATTACAGAACCGAGCAAGGCAAAATCAACAGTGAATATCTTTAATTAGCCAAAGCTGTGTCTCTGGAAGACTGCAAGTGACATCTCTATTTGCTTTTATTGACAAACAGAAATCAAACCTGCCTCCTAGAATTTGTCAAACCCTTATCTAAATCCTGCCAAACCACATTTCAAAGCATACAACTGACTTCATGGGAAAACACCATTGAGTAAATACAGTCTCATGGTACTGTATTCTATGTTATTGTGGGTTACAGGACTCCTCATCCCCAGACTTTTTGTCCCCAGGCTTTTCATGCCCAAATTTTTTGTCCCTGGACTTTTTGTCCCCTAGGAATTTTTGTCCCCATGAACTTTTTGTTCCTGGACTCTTCATCCCCATATGGGGCAAAACATTTTGGGGGACACAGGGTTCTCACTCGGTTTTTAGGATAGAGGGTCAAAACCAGTTTTCATAGGAAATTGGAGGGTTCTCTGTTATAAATTCCAGTAACAGTCTTTCATATCCGGGGACAAAAAGTCCATGGGGATGAAGAGTACAGGGATGAAAAGACCATGAGGAAGAAAAGTCCACGGGGTCAAAAATTTCAGAGGGATGAAAAATTAGGGGATGAAATGTCCAGGGACGAAGTGTCCTAGAGCTGAACTGGTGATTCTTTTCCCAAATCTTGTGTTCTATTGCACATTGTTGCTCTAGAGCAGCAGTGTCTTTGCACTTGTGGGTGTAAGTGATCCAAGGCCTTGTCTGAGAATCAACATTGCCATCTCATGACTGATCATATACCTCCGCTAATATAAGCCCACTTTAACTTAATCTTGTTCTTCATATTCTTGCCTTGCTAGAATTGGTTTTGATAATTATTAATGCTGAACATCTTTAAAGACATTGTTCCTCTGGAGTTCATCCTTCCACTGTTTACATAATGGGCCCAACTTGGCTTAGTGGGAAATCCTGTGCAGTCACATCATCAAAACTACCTGTCCGATATTATGTAGGTCCCACTTTCCCGCCAAGACAGCTAAGTCAACCTGACATCCATTTGAATTCCTGGAACCAGGGTTTCCCAGTAGAACATGTCCCAACAACACACTCCTTCTACCAGTTTGTCATCTTCCCACAGTGCATCCTGGTGCAGTCTCTTCCCCAGGCAAACAGTGCTCCTGGATCCAGCCAACGCATATGACATAAAAGAAAATGAGCCACACTGAACCAGGCAACCTTCTTCATTTGCTCCAAGGTCCAGTTTTGAAGATTTTTTGACCATTGTAGGCACTTTCAGCTGTAGAGCGGGGTCCAAATGGGCACTCTACCCAGTCTGTAGCTACAAAGCCCTATTCGCAGGGTGCAATGCATTTTGTTTTGTGACACATCCCTCATGCACAGTAATTATCATTAACATTCCCAGTTAATTATGCCACAGTAACTGTTCTGTTGCTCAAAATTTAATGAACTAGTCTTTGTTGCCCTTGAGCACCAATGAACTATCAATAAAACCCTGTTGCCAGTTCATGGTTCGTCCCTCTTTGGAATGCTGTCAGTTGGTACTCACCACTGCTGACTGGGAGCACCGCAGAAGCTTCTCCATTTTGGAGATGCTCTAACCCACTCATCAGGCCAAAGCAATTTGGCCCTTGTCAAAGTTGGTCAGGTCCCATTTCTCCCATATTCATCATGTTGACAACAAGACCCATCAGTTCACTTACCATATAAGGTCAGTCTGGACCTTGACATGTGCTACTGTTACAAGATAAAGTCTCATTCTACTGCTCTCAGTTATTGCTGAAGCACCAGTTACAACTGGCAAGCATCCGGATCAAAATTGGCACAGTGGAGCCACAGGCCTGACTGGCTCAATAAATATACTGACCAAAAAAAGAAACGCAATTACGTAATCAGATGCCAAATTTCGACAAACCCCTTGAGATTCTTTTGCTCTGTTATTTTTGGAGGTGAGTACTTCTACCATACAAATTTTCGTGGTCACAGCACCTATTCTGGAGCCGCCATTCGTCCGGAACCAAACAATCGGCAGTGCTTGGGTTCGAGTACTACCATTGTCCTAACACTCCCATTTTTGTTTTGAGTTCCTCATAGACACCGGGGCCTATAAAAGTCCGACTGAAAATGATTAAAAATCAGACGGGTTATAATGCCACGACTAACGGAAGTTTAACGAGAACATGCGATTGGGATGCTACAGGCTGGAAGTTGGGTAGATAGAGTTGCCCATAAATTCGGCGTGCACTCTGCGACAATTAGTCACCTCAGAACCAGGTTTAATGCCACTGGACACACGGCTGATTGCCCCAGATCCGGTAGGCCACGTTTTACGACTCCAGCGTCTGACCGTCGTATCACGACCGACCGTCTGCTACACACCGAACCAACCTTCATTTTGTTGAAGGAAACCTCAACGCTGTCTGTTACCGCGATGAAATTCTCCGTCCAGTCGTCCTTCCGTTTGTCCAACGTTACCGACTGACTTTCCAACAGGACATTTCGCGTCCGCATGTGGCACGTATCTGTATGGAGTTCCTTCGGGCCGAAAACGTGCAAATCCTCCCCTGGCCCGCATTTTCTCCAGATCTTTCACCTATAGAACACTTGTGGGACATTCTGGATAGACAGGGTGCGCTAATCCTCCCCTTTTTGCGGCTACCCGATGCCCAATCGCCCACTCGCATCATATTTGGTTCATACTTAATCATCATACATCATCATAAATTATCTTTTATAGCGTTCATTCATCGGCCCGCATTTTCTCCAGATCTTTCACCTATAGAACACTCTCCAGATCTTTCACCTATAGAACACTTGTGGGACATTCTGGATTATCTTTATAACGATTCCGATCGCTCTGACTGGCTGACGATTCATCATTTTCACGTGTTGTAATTCACGTGTTGGAAAAAGGAATTCGGGTTAGGAACCTCGCTGACCTCCACCATATTAAAAACAATGCGAGTGATTCGAGATTGACCACCAGAGATGCCAAGTCTCACGTCTTAACATTGAATGCTTAATGAGATTCTCATGCGCCAGTGCATTGAAGTTTGTTTCACTTGTTGCACCTCATCACAAATAACATGGAGCATTATAACTCCGACTTCCGTGCTTTTCTTAACTCAGTTGTAAACAATGCATGTGTTTTCATGATCGTTTAAATTGTTTAATGAAATAAGACCATTTGAAACGTTTTTATGCAATTCCATTGCTTTTAATCCTCAGTTAAGACAAGCCTGAGAATTCCCGAGATTTCCGTGTCATTAGTGTCTACACCGTGATGTATGCACAGTGACTTAAATTCGCGGTGAATTCTTCAGTGCACTTGACTGAATAATTGCTGACTACTGACATAGAAAAAGTGAATGCCACTAAGAGGAGACTCACGCCTAAGGCGTAAGCCTTGGCATCTCTGGACCACCTCAATAATATTAAATTATGAATCTAGCGGGACAGCCACAGATAAGCCAAAAAAATAGTGTTTTTCTTGCTGAACAAACACTAGTTAAAGTGGCGCATTGTCAGTGGAAACCTATTGTCCGAAGCCAGTTCTGTCATGCAAAGGAAAAGGCCTTGAATTCATTTATGATCGATAATGATTATTTGTATATTTTTAACAATAAAGACATCCTTTACTATGTGGACAAATATTCTGAGTTTGTTGAAAATAATCTTGTGTTTACCGTTAAGAAAAGTTCTAAAATTGGGGTTCTTTAGCCTTGTTTTTGATGCTCTTAAAATACATTGCTTTTTCCACTGGTATTAAGGTTTGTATCATGGGCTACCTTACACAAGTTCCACCGCAATCGTCATACTTGAGAACAACCTTATAACTAAATAAATGGCAAAGTTGTTGCTGGTATCAGCTATTTGTCAGAATGGCCCAGTATTCTAAAACATAAACCCAGTCACAGGTCATAGAAAAATAGATTAAATAAATTAGTCATTAATATAGCCATCTTGACAAACATACTGTCTACTGGAGAGAACTGGACAACTTTCAGAATGGAGTTCAGTGCAACCATGGCAAATCAGCATATAACTGTTACAACAATGATAATTTCCCCTTTAAAATGACATAATGCCTGTGGGTTCACGTGTGACTCGGCCATCATTTTCACAGAACTCCAAGCAGCCGACTGCATGCCACTGATGTTGAGACAGAAGGACACTAAAACAAATGATCAGTATGATTGTTTAAGTTAAATGCAAAACATGATCGAGCCTCTGGGCTCTACATTATAAATTGCTTCCAGAAACAAATTCATTACTTCCAGTTAGCACTACAAACTGTGCTGTCGAAAAATGATAATCATCTTCGAAATGATGCATCCAGACATATTACTCAAAAAAACTAAGCTAAGAAGTACATACAACATTGACCTTTATCACGGTATACAGTTGAATCCGTACCGATTTTTTAGCCAAACCTATGGCATTATTCCCTATATTGGCATACATTTGCCTATAACAAATTTTTGTCCACAACTTTTGTTATTCAGGTAAAATTTTATCTAGATGGCAATCATGGTCAAACCTGAACATGTTGCACTCCGAGAACAAATGGAAACATAATGAAATATTCACATTTCTTGTTACTTCAATCTGACATTTCTAATGAGTTTTAGTAAAATAATTCTGACAAACAATTATTACCAATTGGAAGAAGATAACTAAATTGGTAATATTCAAGTCATATTTTACTGTATGAGCCAAAATAAGGTTGCATCCAGGTGTGTAGATGTGAATTCATATGGCTGTGCGGGATAACTTTAAATCCATCCCACACCCTGAATTACACAACAACCAGCATGCCTAAGTTAGAATGTTGTAATACATGTAATAATCATTGTTTCACCGGGATTACAAAATGACAATCTTTAGCATGGTAAGTGGCCCCTTCAAGTTAGTAATTCAACTATTTGTCATCAAAAGTGATATTGGACTTCTATCAAGTTCCCATTTGTCTAAAGTAGCAGCCAGATAATTAGACTGGAGGATGGCCTTAATAGTCCTTAATACTTACCCGGCACTCTGCTGGCACTTGAACCAGCTCTCCATCACCATGCACCATGTGACTGTTCAGTTTGTCGTAAAAACTTTGGTGGGTGTTAGTTATACAAAACTATTTTTCTGTGAAAAATATGCATTCCATTTTTGAACAACTTTGTTTTATGTATTTCATCTCTAGTTGCATGCAAACCACATTACGGGAAAGCCAGCACCGACAAAGGTCAAGATACTAGTACAGTGTTCTCTCACCCACCAATTTGAACAGGGTTGTCCCTACCTGTTCAAAAATGTGATGGATTTCCCTCCATGTTTGAATTTTAATCACAGTTTAAAAATGTGATATTTAATGCATTTTGCAGCCTGTACCATTTTTCATTGCCACAGTATTTGAAAATTTCTTGTAACTGCCAGTAACCACCCTGATGGGAAGAGAACTGGCCAGAACACTATAGTACAGGTGTTGCTGACAAGTTGATGCATACCTACTAGTCTCTGAATGTCTGTCCACTTATTCTGTGACTATGTACGCACACTGTATGACTGAATCCAAGTTCTCCAAGGTTAAGGCAAAATGTATGGCTAAATGGTTTTCTCTGTGGCTAACTGAACTTCGGGGTGATTAGCCACTGTGGCTAAGTGAAATTTTTGGCCAGCACACACCCTGGATAGAGCGATCCGGATACGTCAACCATTGCCAGCTACAGTACGTCAGTTAAGACAAGCACTGACCGAAGAGTGTAACAGTGTTCCATAAGCAACAATCAGACCTCTGGTGATGTCTACGAGACGCAGGTCTACCGCCATGCGCAACACTAACAGGGGACATATGAGATACTGATAGTGTCATTTGTGTTTCGTAATGTCGAACTTCACCTTGTTAAATAAAAGCCAACATGGCGATATTCTAACCTGATTTTCCATTATATCTATTGTCTGAGATTCCCTCTTTCATTTGATACCATTGAAGTGTTGATTAATAACAGTTACACTCGATAAAATCAAGACAAAATTATGTTTCCTTTTTTGGTCAGTATACATTAATAAACATGCTCACATAAATAAATACATACCCAGGTCATTAATTTTGCCCTGACAAGTCACTGCAGAGTGATATTAAGAGTGTCAGCGTAAAGCATATACCAGTTAACCCCTAAATGCCCCTGTGACATCACACAGAGCTGGAGACGATGCTGAAGGTGCTTCCAGCTTTGGCACGTGAGGCTTTGAAAAATGCAGATCACAAACAAGCTGCAAAATTAGAATGTGCATTATTATTATTGACTTTATTCGTACACAAAGTACACTTTAAAATTAGCACTATACAATTATAAGAAATAAACAACAAGAAAAAATCACGATGCGAAGTGCAGTAAAAGTTTGTAACAGGTGGTAATACATATAATAGCAAATAATACCAAATATATATATAAATATACAGTTGAAGAATTTATACCATGTTCAACGAAATTGAATGCCGTGGTTTTTGTTTCTTCAAAATGCAAGCAGCTCACGAACTTAAGTAGACCCTCTGGGTATGTTCATTGCACCATTCTGTTCAATTTGGGGTACAAAATTGGCTGATTATTCCTGATAATGGAATGTCTATTCTGTTAAAATGAGGTATATTTCAGATACTCAGATACTGAGTTAGTGAATTATACTTGTTCCTTATAAGGTGTGGTAAATGTTAATTTAAGGTCGCAAGCTTGGAAGTGGGAACTGCTAGCTCTTCATTGCAGGGTGAATGTTCTTACCGCTAAATATGCAGTTCCTTTAATGAGCATGTGTGCTGGCTAGTGGGACTCTATTGACAAATTTGACAGAATAGAATTGAAAAAATTCTAAAATTCATCATGCAGACAAGGCATGTTTTGCGTTTGGAGAAGTTACTGGTGACCATCGATGTACAACTGCACCTATATTGATTAATTCATGCTAAATTCAACAAGAAAATCATTACTTCATATTGAATTTCATACGTCAAAAGTTGATTTGTGTTAAATATATGGTTATTTTATGATTTGACAGTGCACCATTTTGAGGGATCTTAGACTTTTGGGAGCCACCTGGATAGCTGTCTTATTTGGGTCCTAAAAAGTAGGTAATCTAGAATTCAATTGTCAGATGACTTGCATTTGTGGTAAGGAGTTTATGATCCCAGAAATGTATAGTTTTAGACCTAGCAATTTTTCAATTCTCAGTATTATTATTATTTTTTTTTTTACAATTTCAATCCTGAATTTTCATGAAGATTTTTTGTATTTGCAGCCCTTTTTCTCTTCCAAAATCATGAAAATAAACTGAACTATGATGGAATTCTAAATGTTTCAAGTGCAATCTTGAATTATAAAGCCTTAAATAAGGTAACACATAAATAGATTTGGCTTCTGCACAAAGGGGTTAATATTGTTGGAAATAATAGACTGACTGCCCAGCAACGCCAACCTGATACAGATGTAAACATGTTTATTGTCACTGCTCATTAACGCTTTGAAGAAGCTAATGAACCGGCTCTGAATTTGCTTGTCTGGAGTAATGTTGACACAGATTAGCAGGATTAAGTTACAATGACAGCGGTAGTTCAGTCGGAATAATTTTCTCATAAATTTTTGCAAGGGATTACAGGGCTATTAGCCGGCTAAGAACAAGGAATGGGGAGAGGAGATGGGGGTGAATGTTCATACTGAAGCCAGAGCCCCCTGTAGCTCCCCAGGGCCATGTGACTCTGACGCGCACCCAATACTGGATTTCCCCAAAAGTGTTTATTTTCCATGTCATAAAATTTAATTCTTGAAAACATACAGGAAATGCATTGCAAAAATAAAATTAATCTGCACCCAAATATCCTTTTTTAGATTTAGTTTGTCATGTATGCTTTTTACCGAATTGTGGTAGAATGCATTAATTACATATTTCTGAAAGATATACGTTTTTCAGTGAAGCATATTTCCATAAGAGCTTGTATTAAGTAGTAGTGTATTGTGCTTATGGTGCCTGAGAAAATAGCTGTTGTGTAACTGCAGGAGCGATCCTTTAGAGCGCCCAGCTGTGCCTGATTGACATTCCCTTGATGCAGTGACTGCGCAGCTCAAATCCAGCGCTGCATTCAGTGCTTCTAAGCACGAGAGTGACCATCTGTGCCATCCTGATTCCATCATCACTGCAATGAGTAGAACACTATCATCCAAATATCCATTTCGGATTTTAATTGGAAAATTGAAAATCTGGATATATAACAGATCTGCACGTATGCCTGATTCCAAAATGTATTGTTTGTCATGTGCATAATTCAAGTCCTCTTCATGATGTAAAATTTATTGCAAAGTGCGACTTAGTTTCAGTCAAACTGCTAAACTACTATATAAACAGAGAACAGTAATAAAAAAAAAAAACCCCGGGGAGGGGTTATTACTTGCACTGCCAAGATCGTGCTCCGACTGAGAAGCTATTGTGATGGGAATGCCATTGTTCCGCCCAGAAATGAGTGACTCACACATAAATCGTCAAATTGTGAAAGTGCATTTGTTTAAACCTTGACCAGGGCCTCCTTTGCTTAGAGTGTTCTGTTTATGTGTGCTGAATCATATCTTCTTCCCTTTCTTAGTTTTAAAGCCCAAGCAGGAAGTGGACAGGCTAATAGAAATGATTGTTGTCAAACCGCGTGTCCTTCCATCTGTCCGTCCACTACACTTCTTTTCCAGGCCAGAATTCCTAAACTGTTCAACATTTGTCAACAATATTTCATATACATGTTATTGTGTAGATGTGCCTTTAGATACTTCTGTTTGTGCTCCTGTCTGCCATCCTGTTCTTTTCTGGGCCAGAACTCCTCAACCATTCAATGTTTGTTGAAAATTTTCAAAAGTGGATACATTTTATTGTGTATGTGCGCCTTTTCATACTTCTGTCGGTCCTCCACTCCGTCTGTCCATCCCCTTACTGTGCTTTGTTTGGTCGGAGGCTGGTCTGTGAGGAATAAACAGATGAATAAGGACGAGATGAAAGCTTGGTATGAGGCCAGCTTGTGAAGAATGAGGAAAAGATAAATGTTTGGACTGAGGCAAGTCTGTGAGGAATAAGGAGATGAATAAAGATAAGATTAAGGTTTGCTATGAGGCCAGTCTATGACCAATAAGGACCAGATGAATGTTTGGTATGCGGACAGAGTGTGATGAATATGGAGATGAATAAGGAAGGTGAAAGTTTGGTATGATGCCAGTCTGCGATGGAAAAGGGGATGAAAATGGATAAGATGTAAATTTCGTATTAAGTCCATCAGTGAAAGAAAAACGGATAAGATGAATGTTAAGTGTGAGGCCCTTCCGCACATAATAAAGAGATGAATTAGGATAAGATAAATGTTTGGTATGAGGTCGGCCTGTGCGGAATTAGGAGATGGAAAAGGACATGATAAATGTAACATCAACATTCACAGTCATTTTAATGTTAATAATAATATGAATTTGTGGACCCATTTTTGGACAAAATTTACTTTACATATAATTTACATATTGACCTAAATATTTATGTTAAAATTAACTTCCATCTTCATGTCAAAATTTTCATCTGTCTAGAGGTGAATATTGAAATTCATATCGGCATTAATTTTACACACTACTGACATGAATATTGATGTTAATTTTGCGCCAAATTGAGTCCATGACTTGACGTGAAAAATGATGGTCAATATTGACCAGATACTGATGCAAAGTCGACCAAAAGTAAACATTAACTTAATGTTACTTTGATATGAATTTGTTAACCGGGATAGTGCAGCCACGTCAAGATCAGTGCAGGTCTATGATACTTAAACAGGCTCATTAACACTACAGTGCTCTCCGGGGAACTGACCATAGCTACGTCTAATCAACGACTGTTCGTGTCTCTTTCTGAGGAAAAGCCTCCACTAAATGACCAGTGGCTATCATTTGCTGCCATCTAAAGATGACTATGCATTGGTTTTCTTTGGATACTTGCACTTATTCACATCCTGTATTTGGGTGACTTAATGTAAAACCATCGCCACTCTGTTATTCTAAATGGGTGCCATGCGCCCACAGGCTACATTAAGGCCATTGCAGAGGAATGTGCCTCCTCACATAGCCGCAGGGCCTGCAGTATGTAGGTCTCTTTGGGGAATCTAGGGATATCACACTGGAGTAGAGCACTGAATATGATTGGCTATGGCTATGACTACACTGAGACATGCACAGCAAGTGAAGAAAAAGAGCTGTGCAGATTGTTCAAAAAATACATCGAGTCCTGCGGTGAAAAACACTCTGTTTATTTGTTAATGAGTATGGAAATACTTTCAACAGGATCATTATTATGGCTGACTGTCACATACAGTATATAAATATATTTTTTAACCTTTAACTAGAGAAAGTTACATTGAGAACATGTTTCTCTTTTTCAAGAACAGCCCAACAGAAATTCTACATAAAGCAGTTGCAAGTGAGATGGGATAGAGAGAAACAGGGGCATAGCCCCTGGAGCAATTTTGGGGTTAAGGGCCTCACTCAAGGGCCCAATGACAGAGTTTTTTTTTTTTCCTAACTTCATCCCTCCAGATAATATGCAATACAGTCCCAAATCTGCATACTTGCCTACTTTTTTTTCCACATTGTGTCCACATCCCCTTAGCATATAAACTAGAAAAGAACAAACTACAACTTTTGACCAACTGCATAATCAGCAGAGAAAGTAAACATAAAAATAGGACCAAGGGTCCTGTAGCTTACCGGTAAGCAGTCTTACAGCGATGATACAAGTTATGAAAATTTCATGTGAAGTTTCACATTTGAATCAATGAAAATCAATGTCAAGGTCACTAAATAAAAGTTCACATACATTTATAAGACCTTCTGTAATACAATCCTAAGCTCTGAAGCAGTTTTGGTGATATAAGTCATTAAAATATGTCAATATGTATTCAATATGCCAATTGTGAACTTCAAAGGTCACAAAATGTCAAGTTGTGGTCAGCAAATGGACTTTATATATGACTTTCTAAATGTCTCTATACAAACCTTGGCTCAATCAGTGACCATTTTAGTGATACAAGTCATTGTAATTTCACTGTCGAGTTTGACCCTCAAAGGTCACTGACAGTCCATCTGAATGTCACCAAATGAAAGTTAATATGTGACTTCCTAGATGTCAGTAACACAAACTTAGGCTCCATCTGTGACCATTTTAGTGATAAAAGTCATTGAATTTTTACCAAGTCACATTTGACCTTTGAAGGTCAATGCGAAGTTCACCAAATGAAAGTTCATATATGACTTCCTATATGTCTCTAATACAAACCTAGACTCCATCTGTGACCGTTTTGGTAAGGCAAGTCATTGTAATTGTATTATGTGAAGTTTGACCTTCAAATGTCATCAACAGTCAAACTGAATGTCACCAAATGAAAGTTCATATGTGACTTCCTCTGTCAGTACCACAAACCTAGGCTCCATCTGTGACCTTTACAGTGATAGAAGTCATTGAATTTTCTCTAGGTCAAAGTTAGACCTTCGAAGGTCAATATTAAGGTCAATGAATTAAAGTTCATACATGACTTCCTATACATCTTTAATAAAAACCTACACTCAATCTGTAACGATTTTGCTGATGCAAGTCATTGAAATTTCACTGTATAGTTTGGCCGTTCAAGGTCACTGAAGGTCAAGTTCAAGGTCACCCAATGAAACTTCATACATTACTTCCTATATGGCCACAATGCAAACCTAAGCTATATCTGTAATAGTTTTGGTGATAGAAGTCATTGAAATTTCACTATGTGAAGTTTGACCTTCGAAGGTCACCGAAGGTCAAGTTTAAGGCCACCAAATGAAAGTTCATGAATGACTTCCTATAAATCTCCAGTACAAACCAAAACTATCTGTAACCATTTTGCTGATATAAGTAATTGAAATTTGATTGTGAAGTTTGGGCATTCAAGGTCACTGAAGGTCAAGTTCAATGTCACCAAATGAAACTTCATACATGAATTTCTATATGCCCGCAATACAATCCTAAGCTCTATCTGTATAGTTTTGGTGATAGAAGTCATTGAAATTTCACTATGTGAAGTTTGACCTTCGAAGTTCGCTGAAGGTCAAGTTCAAGGTCACCAAACGAAACTTCATACATGACTTCCTATATGGCCACAATACAAACCTAAGCTCTGTCTGTAATAGTATTGGTGATAGAAGTCATTGAAATTTCACTATGTGAAGTTTGACCTTCGAAGGTCACCGAAGGTCAAGTTTAAGGCCACCAAATGAAAGTTCATGTGTGACTTCCTATACATCTCCAATACAAACCAAAACTATCTGTAACCATTTTGCTGATATAAGTCATTGAAATTTCACTGTGAAGTTTGGGCATTCAAGGTCACTGAAGGTCAAGTTCAATGTCACCAAATGAAACTTCATACATGACTTCCTATATGCCCGCAATACAAACCTAAGCTCTATCTGTAATAGTTTTGGTGATAGAAGTCATTTAAATTTCACTATGTGAGGTTTGACCTTCGAAGGTCGCCGGAGGTCAAGTTCAAGGCCACCAAATGAAAGTTCGTACATGACTTCCTATAAGTGTTCAATGCACATATGTTCCCAATCTTCAATATTTTCATGCCTAGAAACCTTTGAAAATTGTAACATTTTGCTTGACCTCAAGTTTGACCTTTCAAGGTCATCTGAGGTCAACTTTAACACAGCCAAAATATAGGTCATATATTACTTCCTATATGTCAGTAATACAAACTTAATCTCTATCTGCGACCATTTAGCTTCCACAGACGTTTTGGCCCATTCTCCATAAGACCCAATGTTAAAGTACTAGACCCACTTCCGTCGATTCAATCAAAATGGCACTCGCACTGTACATAAAGTGTATCAAGGTGAGTTGATTGTCAGATTTAGAAAAAAGTTATCAGACAGTTTTTGAGAAATAATTCTTTGAAATTTCAAGTCATATCTTTTAACATTGTTAAAATATTCCCTGACTTCGAGTTTGACCTTTCAAAGTCATCTGTGGTCACATTTAATATTGCCAAACTATAGGTCATATGAGACCCACTTCCGTCGATTCAATCAAAATGGCGCTCACACTGTACATTAACGGTACCAAGGCAAGTTGATTGCTTGATTTAGAAAAAATTTATCAAGCAGTTTTTGAGAAATATTTTTTTTTAAATTTCTCAGTCCTATCTTTAACATTGGAGCCAAAATTTCAAGGGCCCATAAAACGGACAAAAATGATTCAATCAAAAATCCGAGAAAAACGTCTGGGGATATGGTCTAGTAGTATGTTATTGCAAATTTACACAAAAATTCATCTGGCCAAAAAAAAGATAAAAAATGTTCCGGACAACGGACGCCACACCACGACAATAGCTCATCGGCCCATAGGGCCGTTAAGCTAAAAAATCAACAAGGAATTCTTTGTGCACTGCAGAAAATACTAACTTTACAGGTCCTCTATCTTGTAACAAGTTGCACAGCCATTCAACCATTACAAGCCATTTCAAAATTTGTTATTTTGTGACAGCACATGGTGAAGTGACTGTAAAGAGAGAAGGATGGATGAGCCTCAGCCAACTAGTTAATCAGTTTCTGCATTATTAAGGTTATGCACATAACATCACAGTACACAGAAGTAGCAGTGGATACACCTCCTGAGTAGCAGACAGAATACAGGGTGGCAAGTGAGGTCTGTACATTGAGATATAATCAGCCAGAAGTAACCTGGTTTCCATGGAGTTCAGATCTTGCTGAAAACTGGACGGCGTGTGGGATATCACCAAGTGTTGATCTCGCATCTTCTTCCCACAACACGGACATTCCTCTCCACAGCGTATAGAGCGAAGGGAGTATATAAAGTTGGAGGAAAACTGGGGCTGGAGCACAGCTGACACCCGCTATATTATTGCACCGTGGTCTGACACCACTGTGCAACTTAAACTTGAGAGCAATTACCAAAATAAAGCAATATTTGAGAAAATCACCAAGGTTCCAGCACTGAAGAAAACAACAGCTGCATTAATCACTCGTCACTGCTGCCCTCCCCTCAACAAACACATCTCCTACCGGTCCTGCTACCATTACAAAGTAAACAAAATATTAAGAAAAGAAGGCTCTTTCTTGAGCCCATGGGCGACCTCAGATGCACATACTGCATGGGAATATATCTCCTCGGGCAGGCAGTGCTGAATTGTCAGGTGTGGACACACATGCAAACACAGCTCAGTTTGATCTTGTGCATCTGACCACGAGTCGCTTTGAAAAAACAAGTGTAACCACTGGCATAGATTCAACTAAAAATTAGAGATATCTTTTTCAGACTGCCGAAATCTAAAGAAAAGGAAAGCAAATAGATGGCTTTGATTCAGAAAAACAATTTGAATCCTCGTAATGAAATATGGCTTGCAGTTGATATTTTGTGTCAAGTATTTTGGGGTGTAATAAGTAAGGTATATACTGTGATGATCACTCACAAATCAAATATTTAGCATCTTTTATTTATATTTTGTGTCACTATATTTTTTGTCAGCATTTATTGAAAAAAAATTCAAGATGACTGACCGTATGTTATACAAATAAAAGCGGTGAAGGTGGCTAGATGGCATTGCTAGCCAAAATCCACCTAGCTTAATTTAGCCAACAAATGCTGCTTTGAAGAATGACTAAGCGTCAGGGCTTATTGTATCCCTTGAGGCTTTGCGTTGAGTATTTCCCCGGAATCGAAATCAGGTACACACATAGTATGTGCCAGGAAACCCAATTCATGGCTACTTGTTTATGTCCACAGACCACTGGTTCCTTTTGTAAGTAGTCAGAATCATTATGGAATCCGATTGCTTCTAATTTAACATCATTATGCATTTCACTACTGGTTTGGCCATTTCCCCTGCTAGAGGCAGCCATGTTGCAGGATGTTTTGCCACCCAGTCAGAATGAGGGGGTGTGTTCCATTGGGAGAGAGATGTTAATGCATACCCTCTATTCTGGGGGGTCTCTCCTGCTTGTTATGGCACAAAGAACATATTGAAATCAAACAGGTTGAAATGGATAATTGGCTGTGCACCTGGTGACATGATCAGGGACCTTTAAAGGATTGACAGAGCCTTCAGCAATGCCCTTGTTACATGGGACTACTGTAATGTCTCCATGACGCATTTGAAATTAGAACAAATAGATATTTTTAAAATATCATTATCATTCTGTTTCTGGTTTTGTACATTATTCGCCAGACATAGAATTCTGTACCCTGAGGGCTTTGAAGAAATGCAAAACAAATTCATCTTTCGTCTCCTGGTAAACGAGAGCAATATTCTAAAAGAATAATAATATTCAGCAACAAGAGCCACTCCAACATAAATCTAAACATGAAAGCACAGTAGGGAATTTACGACGAGTAAAATTTGACATTGATACAGTTCATCCTCTTTCTTTTTGGGCTTGAGTCTTCCCATTTATAAAGAGAGATAATAAATATTGCTCAATTCTCTTCTCACTGCTGACTCAAAAGAAAAATGAGTGTACTACATCCTATTCGGTGTACCTGATCTTAGAAGATTAAGCTGTAAAATATGGAAATAGCAGATAAAAACATACCAGCGTTCTCCGACCTCTATCTTTAACGCTGTTTGTCAGATATGGCTTTCCTTTTTTTGGCAATCGGGATTTTGTATATCAGCTGGATAATTTCAGCTCTTAACCCATTCAGACCTAAGGTGCCCTCCTAAGAAGCTTCCTGAAACCTAAGGCATTGTTTGAAAACAACCACAACTGACAGTTTTTTGAAAAAACATAACAGGATTGTTAACATTCTCAAAAGCCCCTATTTCGACAATAAAAACCATTTCAGAGGTTAAGCCACTGGCTTTCTTTGGAAATAGTTACCTTTACCTTACTGTTCATTAACATTGCTTAAAAACCAATAAACAAAAGAATGTTTTAAAAATTAACATTTTAAAGTGATTTGTTTTCAAGTGGCAGTTCACAAAAAAAAAAAAAAAAGCATTGTAATAAAAAGTCAATGTCTCCCCCCTCACTCAGGTCATTATCCATTGTCACAGTCTGAAGTGCAGCTTTGGAAACTTTTTTGTGGTTCACACAGAGGTTAACAAGAGCCATCAGGAGATGGCATATCCCCCCGGCCCCACGTCATCAACTTCGGAGGCACCACATCAGGTCACGATTAATGTTCATACAAAGTTTTGTGGCAAAATATTGAACGTTTATGCCCCGGAAATGAAATGTTCACAGACAGACAACCGCAACCATGACTATGGGGATAAAAGATTTAAAAATAAAAATGCTACATAGAGAATATCATATGGGCATTTTCATATCACGCGCTGTATCAACCCGAGATCCCAGTATAAGCCCAAGAGCTTTACCTCGAGGGCTGATACTGGTCGAGGGTTGATACACATATGAAAATGATGTTCTATTTATCATGCTCATTTTGACCATAATTAACCATACATTTTGTCTAAAGCATTTATTTCAGGTTATTATTGTCATCATTACAGGCCAGTAGTGCTAGCATTTGCTTTTGGTCAGCGGTGTATTCAAGTCAATGGAGTGGCTAAATAGCTAGTTAGCATGCAAACGCGATTTTATCCATTAAGGTAATAAATTTGCGTTTCTATTATCACTTACACATGAAACGTTTTACTACAGCCCTTCGCATTAATATTGCTGCAAAACACGGCATACTGTTTACAAATAATTCTGTATTAAGCTCCTTTTCTGTAACAGTCCAGATAAGAAATTTCAGCCGCTAAGGCAGCAGTCGCAGCTTGCTGAATAGTGTTACAGGATGTCCGACAGATAGAAAATTTGCGAAAGAAAATTATCTGGTGGCGAATGTCGTCTTAGTCCCTGCTTGAGGCTCAAAATGCCCAAAACTGTTCGCTGGATTGAACGGATCTCGTCTGACAAGAAACGTATGCAAATGGAGACGAACCGATTGAAAGTTTTGCTCCCCGTCGGATGTCCGTTAATGCTATCCAGCAGGGTGTGACTGCTGTTAAAGGAATTCATGAGTCTCTCCGTCATGACAGCGTCTGAAGCGATGCGTTGCCAATGACGCTCGTGACTGTTGCTATGGCAATGGTTGCTGCCACTGATACGGGATTTTGCCCGGCGGGCTGATACAGCCTCGTACCTCGCGCTCGTATCACATGGGCAGATTCCCTGTATTTATGAGGAAGTATATGATAAAATACAATACATCAAGCCTTCCCACTTATATTTTAGCGAATCACAATGCACTTCTACAGTCACATTTCTGGAAAATGCTGGCATCATCTAAAATGCACTCACGTCATGTCAGGTCTTAAAGGGAAAGGCCTGCAGATGTTGCATCAGAAGGATTAAAAAAAATGAATATAAAGAGGCAGTAGCCCCATGCTCACTCAGGGTTAACATTAATCTATGCTGCATTTGACTCCAACTGAAAAAATGAATGGGAGACATTGTTGGGATTTGTGAGAGTAGTGAACCTGATTTCATGAGTATTAATGCCTGAGCAGGTGTGTGTGTATGTGTCTCTGAGTAAGCATATGTGTGTGAGCAAGTTATATAATATTAGCGAGCATGCCTGTGCATGAGTGTACGTGTGCAATATATTTGGAGCTTGTGGGAGTGGAAGTGTGTGCTTGTGCGTATGAGCATGCATACGCAGGTGCTTGCGAGTTGAAGTGCAAGTTTGTATGTGTAAGTTTGTGTGAGGGAGTGTGTGTAAGTGTGTGTCAGGTGTTGAACACCCCTTAGTAACTCACATGCAGCTCGTCAGGGACTCCAAGCAGCTCCTCACAGTCTGAACAATTTCTTTTGAACATCTGAGGGCCCCGGGGCCCTCCTGAAAAGAGCCCTCCAGGAGCCCTCCAGGACCCCTTCAACCCTGAGTACAGGCTGAATTCAAAACTATACTAGCAGTATATTCCGATTGGGCTAAAATGTAGAATGTTAAATGGCCAAATCAGTATGTACTGCTAGTATAGAAGGTGGTTTCAAATGCAGCCACAGTCATCAATAGACCAGAGAAGTTACGCCCGACATATGACAGATAGACAATAGACCACCAGGGATTGGGGGCAAAGCCAATCATAATTTGTCTCTCTTAAAACCTTCGCAATCGAATCATATTTTCAGAGGTTACATTGACTCACTGTGATTGAGGAACCTGACTGGGACTCGGAGGGTTTGTCGTTAAAGCAGCAACAATAAGATGAGTGCAAGAGTTGGGACCCTAAACAAGACCCTTAGTGTCTTTTTGCTCAAGGGGTAACTGATCTCTGCTTTGTATGATCGACTGAAAGTCGCTATAGGTATATGTTTCTGCTAAAACTAATCATGGTAGTGATAACAGTAGAATTAGCCAGACAAATGGAAATACAAAAATGGTTAATTTGGAGAATTTCAACATTTTTTCTAGGATGCACATTAAACAATTAATCCCGGAAACAGGGAAAAAACCTCAGGTACCCATGAGCTTCTCTTTACATATTCCTCTTCATCCCTCTGCTGTCAATCACCCACAGCCTTTGGCAATGTTTCCCCAACATGTTGTCCAGTCCATAACCTCAGCAAAGTTTTCATTTTCCCTGGATTTAACAAGATTTTCTTTTTTCCAGGATGAAATCCATTCATATTTTTTCTGTACCTGCACAAAATGTATCTATTATTGCCATAATCTGTAATGTCGTAGCTATTATGATTATGGTTTTAGAAGTAACAATAACACAGATAATGAAAATAATTACAGCTTTATACTGCAAAAAAATTGCAGCTTATGCAGTAAATAGAAATTTGCAAAGATGGAAAAACTATACTTTTTAAAATCCAAAACCTTCAATCTAAATGCTAATTTTGCATCCATTTTCCTTTTATTCATGTTGGAAGATATTTTCCATATTCCATCATCTTCAGGGATGAATTGCCAATTTATACCAACACTGCTCAAGACCGAATCAGAAAATCTGAATCCGAGTGAGGATCGAACTTGCAGTGTTTTCCCTGCAGTGACTATGATTTTACACGCGCAATCCATGAACAAAAGTTCCTTTTATCATAGTGCAATCATGACGTGTGGGCTATCATCTGCATCAATTCGAAACCTTCAATTCATTACCTGGCACACCAAAAGACTGCAGATATTCCTATGCACAAACTCTGGCTTGATTCAATAGCCCAATCATGTTTAAAGCACGCAGCAGATAACTAGTGTACCATTTAACATTTTCTTCTTCTAAAACACAGAGCGTTTCTTCTCAAACAGAGATGGTGCAAAAACACCAGCATAACATTTCAACAGTGTTAAAAGAATATTTATTAAGCGGCCAGGAAAAGCATTCAGCATCATCAAACACGGATGACAGTTCATTTCTGGAATACCCGAGTTGTCTTTCTTCTGTAGGAAGAATGAATTTCACAGCATGGCTATCCTTGTCTTCTCAATTCCGCTTTCAGTTCCTTTTCCAACTGCCTTCATCAGCTGCTGCACCTGGGGGAGATGGCGGCACGCAGAGAGATGAACAAAGAGACAAAAACATCAATAAAGAGACAGGGAGGAGAAATCAGAACAGAGTGAGGGGGAGAAAAGGAGGGGAGGTTAGGCTTGTTATTCCGCGAGGACGTTTGGTTTTTTTTTTTTTCGGGAGACCTTCCTGGAAATAGTTGATATAGTTGACAGGAGTAGGCTTGCTTAGCATTGCTCTTTCGGGAACATCCAAAAAGGAGCCTTCAGCCATAAAGCCAGTGGATGGGATATGACTGATGAGAATCATCCTGGCTCTCTGCAATGGAGATTTTCGCCAGAAATCCAGCCAGCCTCAACAGGTTCTAAGAGCAGACTGCGCTGCTGCTATCCTTCTTCTGCAAAACCCCAACATGATGGCTTTAAAATAATTTTCCTTCATATGCTGTACTACACTAGATTATGAAGCGGGTGAAAATCCCCCCCAACTGTTGAAATTTCCTGTGATGTATGGAGTTGGAGAGCGAGAGATTTGGCCATGGTCCAGCGCAAGTACAGAACCTTGAGAGACGAATGCGGAAGCCAGAAGTTAAAATCTGAAGCGTCTTTGATGATAATATTTCTTGGTCGTCTCTAAGCTGTCTGTACTCTCCTTGAAGAAAAGAGCTTTGATGTGCTGCCATTAAATAGCTTTGTTTTGAATGGACTTCTGGTCCCTGGATAGTAAAAACAGTGACTACCAGGGTCAACTGCACTCTCAAAAAAATGAAAAATTACACTCCTTACGGTCTTTTCAATGGGAGAGCAAGTGGTCCTTTTGGCTGAAAAATAAAACCTGAGATCTGGTTTAGCCCATTAGAGTAGGCATGATGGACACACAGATGATGGTTTTGTTATTTCCCTTCAGTCAGTGGCAAATTTAGGTATTGAAAACAAGTTTACCAGACAAATCAAGGTCAACAATGACTTCTATCCATCACTGAAGGGCTGAACCAGGCCAAGAAGCTGCAAATACAGTGGATTGTCCAGAGACCAACACCCAAGCACCCCCATTCCTACCACATTACTCACCGAGAGGCAGGTGGGGAGGGTGTGGTTGGTGTGTGGGGTGGAGAGACATAGCAAGTGGGCAGGTGCTGTAGTTGTGTTGGATATTGAGACTCAGCAGGTGGGTAGGTATGGCAGCTGTGTTGGGTGGAAAGTTGTGGAAAGGTGTGCCAGTTATGCTGGGTGGAGAGGCATAGCAGGTGGGCAGGTGTGTGTGAGGTAGGGTTAGGTTTTGCAAGATTAACAATCGCTTTCAAGTTGGCGGCAGCACGTAGCTCTCTGTCGCTCTGTCAGTTCGTTTGCCTGTGCGACTGTTTTTTTTTTTTTTTTAAATGTGCATAATTGAGTGATATCCACTATTCAAAGATATACCGGTCATTTTGAAACTTGTTCAGATAATCTTATAGTTTTTAATTCAGAACCTGAATTAAAAACTAAGTGATATTTTTGACATCCAAAGGTAGTCGCTCTGATTCAGGCTGACTCTGGCTGTCAGTTTTGTTTGCAGAAAACGCGCCGGACCCAAGTTACAGCCTATAAGTTAGCTTTTTTATTGTCTCAGTTTTTATAAAGTAATCCATCCATTACGTTGTGCGCTTTGATGATTTGTGAAGTATCTCTTACATTTTTGGCATTTCTGGAGGACCTGGATCGGTCATACTGGACCATGGAGATTGCTCGCCTCGTGGAGCTGGAGTGCTATAAATAACTGACACAGTCATCTGCTGCTCCTCTCCATCAGAGGTACACTAACTTGAACTGCTATAGTCTGCCTTTGATGTGGTTCAGTCCCACTTAACTCAGTTGAAGTTGGTGTGAAACACAGTAAAATCCAAATTCATGGTCTTCACAAATGGTAGAAAGTTACCATCTGACCCAAAGATTTTGACTGCTCGACAGGTGGAAATTGAAATGGTTACTGCTTACATGTATCTCGGAATCATTATTGACCAAAAGTTTTCATTCCAGTCACACATTGAAAATCTTGTCTCAAAGTTGAAATCTAAATGACAGTTTATAGGTTTCCTCTTTAGGAATAAATCTTGTTTCTCCCTCCAGGCAAGAACACATTCGATCTCTGCAGCGTTTTAACCTTTATTGGATTATGGCAACCTGCATTTGATGAATGCTCCAGTTCAGTGCCCCGAGAAACTTGATTTTGTATATCATTGTGCATTATGTTTTGTCACTGGCTATGGGCATTTTATACATCATTGTACTCTGTATGCTGTGGCTAAACAGCCTTCTCTGTATATCCACAGGGCTTCCTATTGATTGGTTTTCATGTATAAATCTATGCTTGGGCTGCTTCCCTCTTGTTTATGTTCGTATATGTGTAGGAACCACAATCTGTATGGTCTGCGGTCACAAAATATTGCATAGATGTTGGTCCCCATGGTTTGCACAAAGCTTTTCAATATACTGCCCCTCCTCCTGGAATAATGTAAAGAAGGAACTGAAATTGTCAGAGCTGGTTACCTTGGGGAGATTCAAGTCTATCCAAGAGGAAAGGAAATCTGGCAGTCGTGGTCAATGTCATTGTGCCCAACACTAGTTTCTGACGACGCGGATAGTTTGTGCTGATAGTCCTGATACATATGTATTATTAATTATGATCATATTTCAAACTAGATATTGTGCTCGCTCGTTTATACTCTGTGTACAGTTGTATTTGTCCAGCTGTAATGTTGGTTTTATTGTTGTAACTATTCATGCTGCCTTCTTGGCCAGGTCACTCTTGGAAAAGAGATTTTTTTTTTATCTCGATGAGTCTTTTTATCTGGTTAAATAAAGGATAATAAATAAATAAATAAATAATAGGTGCTACGCCAAACAGGTGTGTGAGGTAGGGCGTTGTGGCAGGTGAGTTGGTGTGTGAGGTTGAGCATTGTGGCAGGTGGCGAGGCCTGCGAGGTAGGGGGTTGTGGCAGGAGGGCAGGTGAGGTTGAGCATGGCAGGAGGGGCAGGTTGGGGGTGAGGTGGGGTTGTGGCAGGAGGGCAGGTGTGTGAGGTAGGGTGTTGTGGCAGGAGGGCAGGTGTGTGAGGTAGGGTGTTGTGGCAGGAGGGGGGGTGTGTGAGGTAGGGTGTTGTGGCAGGAGGGGGGTGTGTGAGGTAGGGTGTTGTGGCAGGAGGGCAGGTGTGTGAGGTAGGGTGTTGTGGCAGGAGGGGGTGTGTGAGGTAGGGGGGTTGGGCAGGAGGGGGGGTGTTGAGGTAGGGTGTTGTGGCAGGAGGGGGTGTGTGAGGTAGGGTGTTGTGGCAGGAGGGGGGTGTGAGGTAGGGTGTTGTGGCAGGAGGGGGTGTGTGAGGTAGGGGTGTTGTGGCAGGAGGGGGGGTGTGTGAGGTAGGGTGTTGTGGCAGGAGGGGGTGTGTGAGGTAGGGTGTTGTGGCAGGAGGGGGGGTGTGTGAGGTAGGGTGTTGTGGCAGGAGGGGGGGTGTGTGAGGTAGGGTGTTGTGGCAGGAGGGCGGGTGTGTGAGGTAGGGTGTTGTGGCAGGAGGGGGGGTGTGTGGAGGTAGGGGTGTTGTGGCAGGAGGGGGGGGGGTGTGGAGGTAGGGGTTGTGGCAGGAGGGGGTGTGTGGAGGTAGGGTGTTGTGGCAGGAGGGCAGGTGTGTGAGGTAGGGTGTTGTGGCAGGAGGGGGGGTGTGTGAGGTAGGGTGTTGTGGCAGGAGGGGGGGTGTGTGAGGTAGGGTGTTGTGGCAGGAGGGGGGTGTGTGAGGTAGGGGTGTTGTGGCAGGAGGGGGGTGTGTGAGGTAGGGGTGTTGTGGGCAGGAGGGGGTGTGGAGGTAGGGGTGTTGTGGCAGGAGGGGGTGTGTGGGGGGGGGTGTTGTGGCAGGAGGGGGGTGTGAGGTGGGGTGTTGTGGCAGGGGGGTGTGTGTGAGGTAGGGTGTTGTGGCAGGAGGGGGGGTGTGTGAGGTAGGGTGTTGTGGCAGGAGGGGGGTGTGTGAGGTAGGGTGTTGTGGCAGGAGGGGGGGTGTGTGAGGTAGGGTGTTGTGGCAGGAGGGGGGTGTGTGAGGTAGGGTGTTGTGGCAGGAGGGGGGTGTGGAGGTAGGGTGTTGTGGCAGGAGGGGGGGTGTGTGAGGTAGGGTGTTGTGGCAGGAGGGGGTGTGTGAGGTAGGGTGTTGTGGCAGGAGGGCAGGTGTGTGAGGTAGGGTGTTGTGGCAGGAGGGGGGGTGTGTGAGGTAGGGTGTTGTGGCAGGAGGGCAGGTGTGTGAGGTAGGGTGTTGTGGCAGGGGGGGGGTGTGTGAGGTAGGGTGTTGTGGCAGGAGGGCAGGTGTGTGAGGTAGGGTGTTGTGGCAGGAGGGCAGGTGTGTGGGGGTAGGGGTGTTGTGGCAGGAGGGGGGGTGTGAGGTAGGGGTGTTGTGGCAGGAGGGGGGTGTGTGAGGTAGGGTGTTGTGGCAGGAGGGGGGGTGTGTGAGGTAGGGTGTTGTGGCAGGAGGGGGGTGTGTGAGGTAGGGTGTTGTGGCAGGAGGGGGTGTGTGGGAGGTAGGGTGTTGTGGCAGGAGGGGGTGTGTGGAGGTAGGGTGTTGTGGCAGGAGGGGGGGTGTGTGAGGTAGGGTGTTGTGGCAGGAGGGGGGGTGTGTGGGGGAGGGGTGTTGTGGGTAGGGGGGGGGGGGGGGGGTGGGGTGGGTGTTGTGGGAGGGCAGGTGTGTGAGGTAGGGTGTTGTGGCAGGAGGGGGGTGTGTGTGAGGTAGGGTGTTGTGGCAGGAGGGGGTGTGTGAGGGGTGGGTGTTGTGGCAGGAGGGGGGGGTGTGTGAGGTAGGGTGTTGTGGCAGGAGGGGGGTGTGTGAGGTAGGGTGTTGTGGCAGGAGGGGGGGTGTGAGGTAGGGTGTTGTGGGGGAGGGCAGGGTGGGGAGGGGGGCAGGGGAGGTGTGGGCAGGGGTGTTGTGGCAGGAGGGCAGGTGTGTGAGGTAGGGTGTTGTGGCAGGAGGGGGTGTGTGAGGTAGGGTGTTGTGGAGGGCAGGGGGGGGGGTGTGTGAGGTAGGGTGTTGTGGCAGGAGGGGGGGTGTGAGGTAGGGTGTTGTGGCAGGAGGGGGTGTGTGGGTAGGGTGTTGTGGCAGGAGGGGGGGTGTGTGAGGTAGGGTGTTGTGGCAGGAGGGGGGGTGTGTGAGGTAGAGCATTATGGAAGGTGGATGCTCACTTGACGTTGATGTTGGCATAGATGAGCATGTCGTTGAGGAGAAAGACTTTGCCCTCCTTGGATTTGACGACCTGGCCCATCTCTCCATGAACCGCCTTCATCAACGTCTCACATGGGGTCAACTGCTTCTGCACAGAGTTCAACAACTGCCAGGGAAAGTAAACATGAGGAGTTACACATGACACATGCAAACACACACACACCAACACAAGGGCACAAGCACACACACATTCAAGCACTCATGCACTAATGTGCACTCTCATGCACGCGCACACACGCACAAATGAGCACTCAACAGCACACAAAAACACAAACATGCAGTCACTGGCACAAGCACTCACACACATAACCATACATAAACCCACACACACACAAAAACGCTGACACCAACACATGGATATGCACACATGCAAAAAAGCACATGCATTGCACACATACACACAAATATTTTGCACACATCACACAAAACAAGCACATATAATATACATATTTGCAAATATACATATTCACACACACACATACACACACACAAAGGTATGCACAAAGGCAGACACAGACAATGGCACACGCGCGCACACACACACACACACACACACACTTTCAAACAAACATTAATACAAACATGCACAGGTACAAAGACATGCGTTGACATGACTTCATACACACTAATATATACAGTATAGACACACATGCACTGCACACACACTCACACGAGCACATACACATGCACAAGCACTCACACCAAGGGTGTAGGTTTAATGTGAGAATTGGTAGGGACATGTACCAGATGCGTGGAAAATTTTTGTAAATCTGAGTGCAGATACTGCCTTTACTGTATACAGAGATTATCCGAATGAGTGTTTCTCCATTTTTTTTTAAATTATGCTACACAAGGTGCCTCCAAAATTTTCATACGAAGATGCCACATATATAAACTTGCCACAACCTTAACTGACAGCTGCAACCATCTCAGCGCACTCATGAAACCGGCTCAGATCTAGTAACCTGGATATTGATACCAAGTGAGTGGATATATTACTACGTCAGCAAGCCAGCTCGCAATCCTCTCTATCAGCATCTTAATATGAGGTAACGCAATTGCAGCCGCGATAAACACCTCAAAATGGACCACCGACTATGAATTGGACAAGCCGCAAACTGAGCGTTAATCGGACTGAATCATGTTAGATTTATGATAATGTGTTTCTTTCATTTCCCCCACTGAACCAAAGTTGGTTGGGACATGTTGACTTTCAAAGGTTATATTTGCTGAACATCATGAGAAAAACTTTAATGCCTTCCCTATAATTCCAAAGAACAAGTCATAATTATGACCTCACCTGGAGCCCTGATAAACCTGTATCCCCAACAGCTTGCTCTGTTTCTCTAGCTTGCTGCTGTGGTTCCTGCATATAAAATAATTAATGAATAATGGCACCTTTGCAAGATTTCTCCACTGAAATTCATCTCAAAATTTGACATATCCTCCTGGCTTATATTTACTACTGCTAGCAATCGATTACAAACCAACATGTGACAAAAGCCAGGTTTAACTAGCGAACATGTTTAATTAGCATTTGTTGACATTACTTTCCGGTAAAAACTAACTTAAGGTAGCTAGCAAGTTTTCACTTTAAGTAACTATCTGTGACTAGTTAGGTCACTTATTCAACCAACATTACACTTGGCATTCAGTTTGGCGAAATATTAGCAGCATGACTTAACATGGAACTACTTTTTCTTCCTCACGCTCTCAATGAAATTTCCACAAAAGTGATACGTACCTAAGGTAATATCAATGTATGAACAATATGACAAAATACCAGCGCACACCAGCATACTCTTGGCAGCACTTTTATTCAAAAAACAGGTGACTTCTTTTGTATAAAAAATACTCAGCCACTGAAACCTTTCCCGACACAGCCCCTTCCTGCCCCTCCCTTACGTAGAAAGGTGGATTCTAAATGTTTTTCTTTTTTCTACCTCGTGATGAGTCTTATTTATACTATCAGCATATCCTCTGTATTTTTAAAGATGAAATTTCCAGTATTTAGTGTGTATCTTCGCATTGTGTATCTACTCAACTTCTGTGTATGAGAATTCTATTTATTATTATTTTTTGATAAAACATTTCAATATTATATTTTGTTTCTAATCTGTAGAGGAGATGGCCTTTGGCTTTTTGTATATTTTTTGAGTCTCCCATTTGTGTTTTTGCAGTGTTGTATTTTTGTATTTGTATATTTATGTATTGAGTCTGTTTCCGTTTCCTGTCAATCAGCACCTGATGGTTTTAAAAAGACACACCGGCTGTTTATCAGCGTAGAGCAAATCTGATGAAGCTGATGCGAAACGCGTTATTTGCTCCCCCTTTTTTTAATGTAATTTTTGAATAAAAGTGCTGCCAAGAGTATCCTGGTGTGCGCTGGAATTTTGTCTTATTGTTTATGAATTTTTCCTGCACCAGCCGGCACCCAGGACACAGTGCTGTGCACGGGGTATCCACAGTTTGTGAAAGTAATATCAATGTATATCATGAGTTGGGCCATGGGAAAAGTGCTATAGTTACACGATAAAGAAAAATCTGGAACAAATGCCAAATTACAGTTTTTTTCTACAGGTAAGCCATTGCAAACACATGTAATCAAAGCTGGCGATCCAGTTGCGCGTCTGAAGCCCCGCTTTGGACAAAAATGAATACTCATGACCTGAATAGCGTGGTCAGTTTACTCTTGACTTTTAGCCTTCAGATAGCCCGTCCTTTCAACAATCAAATGCCAGAATGCATAAATAGGTTGTCTTGGAGACGTAGCCTCCAGAGTTGGGGCTTGTCTGGAAAGATGATAAGAATAGGTTGGCTGAAATATTGGTAGGGACAATCTGGCTTCCCAAAATATTGGTAGGGACATGTCCCGACCTTCCATATACAAACCTACGCCCTTGACTCACTCCCACAGATATCAGATTCAAATCATGAATCAGTTAAAAAACTGGAATAAACAAAAATATACTCAGTCAAAAAAGAAACTTCACACTCGTTTGGAGGTCGATAAATTGAATATACAAGAAAAGTGGTTTTAAATAATGATTTAATTCCATTCTTTACCTTTAAGGACGGTGTACCATAAAAATCATGTTCATAATGTAACCAGTTCCACCGGAAATGCGATGGAAATGTAAGAGAGTAAAAATGGTAAGTTACAACTTGATGAAAGCATGTCAATAGCGCGTATGCCCTCCACGAGCGTTCACAACTGCGACGCAACGTCTCCTCATGGATTGAATGATGCGTCTGAACACAGCTTGGGGGATGCGTCGCCATAATTGAACCAACATGGCACCAAGTTCCTGCAAATTCTGTGGAGGGTTCCTTACTCGACGGAGTCTTCTGCCCAACACATCCCATACATGTTCTATGGGATTAAGGTCGGGAGACCTTGAGGGCCACTCCATGACATTGATGCAAGCATTCCTAAGAAAATGCCAAGTTAAATTGGCCGTATGAGGTCTGGCATTATCGTGTTGGAATGTCAGACCTGGGCCATGAGCTGCCATGAATGGCAAAACCTCTGTATCCTGCAGCAGTTAGGTTTCCTTGAACGACCATCAGTCGGGAACGGGCAGGACCATTAAAGGCACCCCAAACCATAACACTACCGCCTCCAAAACGGTCCACTTCCTGCACACAACACTGGGCGTTGTGTTCACCGCGTCTCCTCCAAACTCTAACTCTCCCATCAGCGAAGTGCAAAGTGAATCTGGATTTGTCACTAAAAACAACCCTATTCCAATCACGCTGAGTCCATCTCAGATGTTGTTGTGCCCAGAGAAGCCGTTGACGTCGGTGTAACTGGGTTAAAATTGGTCCGCGATATGGCCGACGTGCATGGAGACGAGCAGTGCGCAGGCGATTACGTATGGTTTGGGCAGTCACACGACCTCTAAACAATTCATTCCTAATGGATGTTGCAGTGAGAAATCGATTACGCAAATGACGTAAGACGATTTGTCGGTCTTCTGCTTGTGTCGTCACACATGGTCTACCCGAACGAGGTCGGTCTGCTGTGGTGCCAGTTTGTTGGAGACGTGTCCGAAGATCATGGATAGTCCGTCGACTGCATCCCATAACCCTGGCAACGTCAGTGACCGATGTTCCCGTATTCAGCATGCCAATGGCACGTTCACGTTGAATGTTTGACAGTCGTGGCATTGCAAATCAACGGATAATTGACTGTAAGAACTTGTTTTTCCGAGATTTCACTCTACCGTGCTAACGTGGGCTCAATTGCACGTGTCTCATAAGGTCACGTGACTAGGAACACGAGGAAACATGCTTTTACCTTGATGTATGCTCGCACGTGCTGCATGCTTGTGCACGTCGGAGTTGCTATGTGTCATGTCTTTGACAACGCATTTACCCCTAATAATAATAATAATATCTCTTGTATTAAGTTTCAAGAAAATATTTAGAAATTTTGAGTGTGAAGTTTCTTTTTTGACTGAGTATATTATCTTAACACTAGACACCATCTGGGATCGCACCAGCCACACTGGCGATACTGGTATTGCTTTCAGGAAAATAATGTTTGTAATGTTTTATGTTTCATGACTGGATCTTAAAAGGTTGCGATGCTATTGTGTTCACAAGATTTGTCCACAAACAGACACACCTACAAATGTTTAAACACCGATCAAATGAAAAAAAAAAAAAACAAGCATCACTATCGCGGGTGGAATATATTGTGTAAGTATGACAGCTCTGTGACATCTCTGTGACAAAGACTAGAGTTGAGCAGCAGAAGAGCCTAAGCCACATCACTGCCCCTCTCTCTCTGCTCCTTCCCTCTCTCCTGTAGCCCCTCCTACACTCCTGAAGCCCCTCCCTCCAAACAAGGCTCAGGCTTGTTCACAAGTTCAGTTTACTTGCGGTAAACTGAAACATATGAGGAGCTCCATTGTGTCTGATTCCCACGTAAGAAACGCTGGTAATGAGAAAAAAGCATGCATTCAGCATTTACATGTTACTTACTGACGCTTACCACGCTATCTCAAAGTCACTGCAGACGTGCTTGGTAGTCCAAAGATGTTTGAGGCACGAGACTGGTAATCAGTCAAGAGTGAATTAATCTTACCAGATGACGTTCGTATTAGCTACAATACCTAGTAACTAGCCGTACTTATTAGCTACAAAAGCTACCCAGGAGACAAATAACATAACATTTTTTGTATTATTTAAGGGTACAAGATGAGAGCTTTGGCTCCAGTGATGACAACACTCCAGGTCCTTTCACAGGATGAGGGAGGCTGAGACTAGTGTTTTTTTTTCTCCCCCCATCCTTTTCCCATCCTCAACACAGCCAAACTGTTCAGCCCACCGCAAAGCAACCTGCTACCATCGACTCAGGAGGAATATGCCATCGCAAGTAATTCTCCAACTCGTGTGACGACTAGCCCTTGTTCCTTCAACACAATGCAGTCGCACCTCCAATTACACACTGCCTATGCCAAGGGAGGACCATGTAGTCAGGGACCAATTTAGCTTGTAAAGCAATATGCCTCTGGCAGACCAGAAGTGGTTGCTACAGAGCGATGAACTAACATATTTTAACCAGCTTAACCCCAACTATCCCAGCAATGTTGCGCCAATGTTGCCTTGCCCATGCGTCCTCTTGCCATAGCCGGTGATGGCATCGCTAGGATTCCAACATGCAACGTCAGGGCTCACAAGCTAATATCTTAGCAGTGACATTCCCCATGGAGTGATTTATTTTGCAAACCTATACACAAGAGTAAAATCCACTTCCAAGCTGCAACCTAACGAGCTGTCTTTAAGCATATTTTCACGGCCTAACCGGGTACAATGCTACGCTAGGCTGTGAAACACACACAGGTCCCAGTCCTTAACAGCCATGATAGCAATGCCAGCAGTGATAGTGATGCTGGTATTTTTTTAAGTTCATCTTTATGTGTCATCAGGGTAAACTTTAACAAGACTAGTATGAAGCCTCTGCAACAACTATAACAGATTTTTTTTCTGTATTTTTGATGGTGTTTATATGTTTGAATTCTTCTGAATACGATAGCATAGCAACCTTTTAAGATGCAGTCACAAAACATTACAGGCGAATAGTTGGGATACAAAGGAAGGCTGAGTTTGAAGACGGGTGTGGTCTGAGTATCCATTCGCTGAATGGGTTACAATGAGGACTGCTATACTTAAAACAATGCCAGCATCGCTGATGCGGCTGGTGCGCTCCCAGATAGTCTCTAATTAGAGCTGACATTACAGTTTCTGAGTATTACACCCTGTCGAGTATTCTGCTACAGATGGATTGCTACATTTTTACAACTTAAGCCTAGTCACTATAAATAAATGTACGGACCAGTGTTACAGTGCCAAAGTAGTAGCATGCTAACAAGCTACTTGATAACACAATGCTTGCAGATCTTCACTTGGCCCCAGTTTATAAGGGCTGCAATTATTACAAACAAGCAAACATTACATACACAAGATAGTACAAGATAACACAACTGGTTACCTATCCAAAAGAAAGGTGAGAAAGGTATCCAGTGACTTCAGCAATCGATTTCAAACTTCTGAAATCCTGAAGTTGTGCCGATCTTTGGAAAGCCACACCGATGCTGACTCTGGTTTTATTTCTCAGTCCACCTCCTATTAGGTTGACTGCTAATATATGAAGTTGTTGGCTACCGAGGAATTAGAAGTGTGAACGGAGATTTCGACAATACTGGATTTTTTTTGTCTGCCATTGTTTCAGGTTTCTCGTAAACAATCATCAAACTCAGGCAGCAACATGATCGGACAACCCCTCAACCAATCAGGACGAAAAGATCAGAGAGAGGCCCAAATCAGTTACAGCTCATGAGAGCGGTCGCATTTTTCGACTACTGCATGCAGAGGAAATCACAAAGATCTGATTTACAATCAGACCACTTCAATGACTGATAGTCGAAAGGGTATTATCATATTTTTGCCCCCCAAAAAAAACCCACAAAAAGTAACCAACTGCAGCTTTAATGGGAGTGGTACAGAGTGGGCCAGCCCACATCAATCAGGGAATTCTTGAAACAAACAAACAAAAAAAAAAATCCTCGAGACACCCCCCCCAAAAAAAACAAAAAAAAAAAACAAGATATTTGGACAAACGGCACACTTATAATGATTACTCACAAAAAAAAAAAAAAAAAATCTCACGGTGTTTTCGCTTTTTTCACTGGACGAGATGATTAATATGAGATGAGGACAGAGAAGTGAGAAACAGCTTCAAGGGCAGAGGTGGGAAAGAGTCCTTTTCTCACGCTCGATGATGTTCTAAGGGTTTTGTCCTCTTGGTTGTCCAATTAATTATAAAAAAATTGTTCAAACAAAAAAATAAGAAAACCTTGCCAAGCTTTCTGGGAAATTTAGTGTTGCATTTCTGCAGACAGACAAATTGATGGATGGACAGACTGTAGTCGGGCTGAGTAAGAGTCCAGTGAAAGGCCTGAGTGCAGTTCAAGAGGCTCAGAAATCTCACGTCACTGCCAGTGTCACTGTCAAGATGGCAGCTAAAACTGCAAGGACCACCATGTTGTCACAGGAGGCTGCATCTGCAAAGATATGGGACAGAGGCATTAGCATTAGCAAGTTAGCAAGCAGCATCAACCCTCTTCCCAGGGGTTAGCATTGGCACCTCACAGCAAGAAGGTCATGGCTTCGAATCTGGCCTGGGACCTTTCTGTGCGGAGTTTGCACATTCTCCCCGTGTTCGCACGGGTTTCCTCAGGATACTCCGGTTTCCTCCCACAAGTCCAAAGACACGCACTTCTGGCTAAATAAGGACACTGAATTGCCCATAAGTATCAGTGTGAGAGCGAATGGTGCATGAATGGCGTGTGCGCCCTGCAATGGATTGGCGAGCTCTCAAGAGTAGGTCCCTGCCTTCGCCCGTAGTCAGCTGAGATGGAGAATGGATGGATGGATAGATATCAGACTGGATGCTGATTATGTCATTGATTATGTAAGTCATGTCCGGAAACTGCTTGTGGCCAAGATTAGCCTTTGTCTGAGTATAGCACCGGCCTCCATTGACGGAAAGTCTTAAATAAAGACAGAACATCTCTTTGATCATAAATCTCAACCAAGTATCAGTGGCAAGCTGCAGTATTCTCAGAGACACTGTGTGCCATCTCTTGGTTATCTTGTATGTTTAGAAAAAATCACCTTGACTTATTTTTCTCTTCAATTTGGTGTGCTGTGTTATGACTTGAAAATCACAACAAAGAAAACCAGCAATGACAACTTAAACAAATTAATTCTTCACTGATTAAAAAAAAACTTCAACAAATAATTCACTGTTCAATCCTATAATAACACTCTAATGCCACTATGTAGGCATGGGCAATACAAATGAATAAAATGACAACATTTCTTGAGTTGCTGAGAAAAAAGTTTTTATTATTTTCTAATGATTTTTTGCAGGTAAGTACAGAAGACACAGACGAAGAGTTTGCCACAAGTCCAACGCCTTTACAGGAAAGGGTCTCAGAGCCACAGGGTCCCAAAATGGCTGATTTCGGCATTTATCAACAAAACCCATTGTGAAAATTGGGGGTGAAGCCTGAGGGTATTTTCGAAAAATGCAGTCTACTCAGAAATAAACCTGGCCAAATTATCCATTAGGGTACCCTAACAGAAATAATTGATGCTAAAGTCATCAACCCCTTTTCTGAAGTACAGCAGCACCCCCTAGGCCCTTTTTAATGGAAAATGCATTGAATTTCACCCAATTATGTTCCAACAAACATTAGGTTTTGCATTGATATTAAAAAATGGTATGAATGGGTTGCCTGTGAAGTTTTTTTTTGATCAATGGCCTGCAAAAATGTAAAAATTATCGGTGGGAGGGCAAACATTAACGCTACTCGCCCATTACTATATAAAATGCAGTGCAGTCGCTGATGCCGGCAGTTGTTTGCCCTCCCACTGCTACGAAATGAATCAAACGTTGCCCCTTCAATAACCCGTGGTGATAAAAAAAAAAAACCTTTGCACTGTTTTTTACAATGTCCATATACCCTCCTCCCATGATAGTTTCAATGAGCAACTGTGAATAATTCATAGTAAAACACAGTGACATGCAGTCGGAGGTTAGTTTGGTGAGGCAGAAACCTCTCCTTTGCTTGATTAGCAATCAGACGATTAACTAGTTTAGTAAAACTATTTGGCAGAATGACGGGCCAGTTTAAGTTTCCTCGGCGTTATTACTCAGTACATCGAACCTGAAATGCTCACTAGACAGCAGATTTGCACGTACTTGCTTCCAGGAAGCCGAAGCAATGTCATCAACAAATATTAAAACAGTTCGACTAATGCAGAGTTAAATGCTTAATCAATAAACAATGTATTCTCCTTTAAATACGCGCTTTTACACCCAAACAAAAAGTGGGCGCTTATTTTCAGTCTTCTTTCATAATCCGATTAACAAAATGTTTAAACGATATACAGAATTACCGAGAGCTGAGAATTTTTCCTAATCGATTATTCAGATTTCCATCCTCGCAGTCTCGAATTGAAGGGTATAAGTGAATGAATCTTGTGACCGGTGTTCGCGAGGTGGCATATTTTGATAGGTAGCAAAATTTGTCAGAACACTGGTACGTTTTGAACGCCTGGCGCTGGTTTATTCCTTGGTATATTTTACTGAAACTTCACAAATAGGGTCACAGGATATTCTGTCAACTAACTATGTAGGTTACAGTAAAAATACACTCACCTTTCTTGCTATTGTTGAGAAGAAGTCACGGCGAACTCGCGATGAACTTCAACAACTTCTGTCGAACTTATTTCACATCCCCTGGAGGTCTAGTTTGGACGAATAGACTCGTAATTTCTCAAATTAGATGGCTGTAAGGCAATCAGGGCCGTAGCTGGGATATCATGTCAGTGCGGGCTGTTTGAAATCAACCTCCAAAATGGATATTTTTTGCCACGCCATGCACTTGAAAGTTTGTAAACACGGTGCAAATTGAGGTCACGCATTCATCCAACGGGCGAATAATAGCTCTGTTCAAATCGCGTTATTGGCCGTGTCTTGCAGAGTTCATGTATGAAATGCGGGTATCCTATTGAAAAGGTTGCTTTTAATCAAACCATGGTGTTCTTTTTGTATGAAAATGGTATTTACATCATTTTTTTTAATAAGTTTTCTGAGGCTTGTTTACCGCCCCAGTTCAGCTGTTACGCATTCCATTAGAGTTTATGCAGAGCGTTGCCCATGCCTACACTATGTGACTCTGTTGCCAAAACAAAAACTCTGCTCCTACTGACCAAAATCACAGCATTTATATAGACTAGCAACATTCTGGAAATATCTACAGGATTCCTGGGTGATCCCGCCCCCACCGGGCAAGAAGAAGCCAGAAACTTCCAGAAGGCACTAGTCTATTTCATCACAAAGAAGTGATATTGCATCAGATCATGTTTTGCTACAGACACCACCAGAGGGTGCTGATGAACAAAATAAATAGCTGACCAGCAAGGCAGCAAAAACAGCATGTAACAAATCTCCATTTACAAATGATATACAATGCTGTACATAAAATACTCATACATAACAGTTGTTTGTACAGCCAGCCACATTAATTATCACAAATAGCAAAGCAACGCTGCAGTCAGGCCATGGTTTCCCCGAAGAAATGCTAATGCAGAAAAGGCAAATGGTCTGCATCACTTTCGAAATAATGGTTAGCTAAAGATCTAAACTAGCTGTCTTGTTACTGTAATCCCATAAACCAGATGAATTTGGGATTATACTTAATTGGAGCCTGCCGTGATTGCCATTAAATCACACTGCATCCACTGAATGACTTTCAAAAAAAAAAAAAGATCTTGTGTGTGCCCTTCAGTGAAGAATGAAACCAGAATTTTTTTCAGAGAAAATCGGGCATCTTAAGAGCATTGAGTATTAAAAAAAACAAAAAAACAAGATGCATGGAAATATCTGGAAATAGTTTGTAGTAATGCCAGGGAGGAATTTCATGAAGCTGGATTCCTGAATTAGCTGAATAGCTGTGTCGAGCAAAGCATGCCAGCATAAGGAGGTAGCTGGGGGAGATTAGAATGACAAGTGGCTAAAATGCAGCTTGGAACTGGTATTACACAGTAGGGGACTGAAGTAATTTGGGTTCAATTGGGGTATAGGTCATTTGGACCCAAACCAGTTGGACCCCTGACCACTTGCACCCCAGACCCTACCCAGTTGGACCTCATGCTGTTTGGACCCCAGACCCTAACCATAACCCTAATCCAATTGGACAGGGGTCCAACTGGTCTGGGGTCTACCTGGTCCAGGGTCAGACTTGGCTGTGGTCCAAATGGTATGGCGTCTAAACGGTTAGGGTCAGTGGTCCAACTGGTCAGGGTCCAACTTGTATGGGTCCAACTGGTACGGGGTCCAAATGACCCGTTCCTGTTCAAGGGCAAACTGTTTTTCACTCTCACTCTCCTCAATGGCAGCAAATATGCAGTAACGAACCGCTCTATCAGTGACGGAATTTGCATGCAAACCGGCTTTGACTGACCTCCTCCATCCTGTGCCAGCCAATACACCTGCTGACCAGTATCAGCCCTGGAAATGTGCGCAGTCAAATTTCACCCATTGAAAAACAGCGCATACTGGGGCGTGCACTGTGTATGCACAGCTCCAGTTATGAAGGGCAAATGACTGGTGACTAAGATACACAACATCCAGCAGACACTGCAGCCTTCCAGGAAGCCCCTACCCCTGCTCCAGCCTGCACACACCATCCGTCATATCCACTTAAGTCCCCTACAGAATTAAGCAACAAATATGGACAGCGTATGTGCTGTTTAATAAATAAACCAAGCCATCATTACCAGTGTACAATTCAGCAAAGGTGGGCTTCAATAGGAGAGAAGAAGAGAGGGAGATATTACCTAAAGGCTTTTAGCACTTTTAGCCTCCACCCTAGCACAACAGAAAGAAAACCATCAGACAAGCTTTTTTAAGCATTATTAATTAGCACTAAAATGGAGGCTCGGGACTGAGTAAAGGTTCCTTATCCCAAGGGAGGCACTAAACACAGAATACGGCCTCCAAGCAGGGCTTTAATATTTTAGTACCACCTGTATATGGAGTCAAACTTCATGATCTTCATCAACAAATCTAATACAACTCAACTCTCAACCCTGACACACCAAGGGATGTGTGAGGGAGGGTAAATAAAGTCTGCACTGAGATAAGATATACTTTTTGGAACCCCATGGGTTAATTCGTCCTCAGTGTTTGACCCATCCTAGTTACATAGGAGCAGTATACAGCCATAGTGCAGCACCCGGGTCCCAGTTCTACCGTCAGTTCTTTGGTCAGGGGCACTGGCAGGAGTGTGCCTATAGTGCATGTTTTTCTGGGTAGAGTTAACCCGATTACCCAGAGGAAAGCCACACAAACATGGGGAAATAATTTGTTTACCCGTTTATTTGCCAAATAAAAATACTGTCTTCTGAACTGTAACTGATTATTTCTGACTTTTCACATCTTGCCTTGAGCCATTCAACGTCATTTTACATGACTTAAAGCTGCCAATTTCACTAAAATCGAGCAAAAATATTAGTGAAGCGTTTTACAACTTTTGACCAGTAGTGTAAATGTGAATGAATAAGTATTTATAAGTTTCTTAATAATATCTCATGTAGTCCCAGTCTCTTATCTTGGCAACTTTTACTTTCATCTAGTTTTATGTATTGTATAAATGTACTTTCAAATTTCTGTCAAAGCCCTGGTGTCTCATTAATTAGTTCCTCCCAAGTTCAAACAGTCTTTGTGGGTTTTGCAGTTTGTCTCCCTATATTTATTTATTGTCTTACTAAACTCCCTGCCTCCTAACATGCTCTTTTGTATGCCTCGCTCCATTTGTATTGTCTTGTCTATATAATCTTCTCGTGACATCTCAGTCAAGGCTGGATTGTCTTTGCCTTCTGCCTGATGTAATCCTCTAGTTGCCTAGTATTGAGCTAAGCTTTCCTTCTGTGTTCGGTTATCTAAGAGAAGAAAAATGCTAATTTCTCTTTGTGAGTACTTTATTAGGAACAACCTCCCTGTTCTCCTGCAGTCTCCAGAGCAAGGACACATCCCAATAAAAACTGCGCCTGGTGAAAAGCAGTCTGGCCACGACACTGCAAGGATCGGCTACCTGGTTTCTGCTTTCTTGACAGTTCCTGACCATAGCTAGGATACGCCCCTCGACTGCTGCACACAAATTGCCTGACTTGGACTGCCCCACATCTTGAAATTTCCTATGCCTTGATTCTTGGAAATAAACATTACTGACTGGATTTCATCATTGATCTGCGCGTGATGCCACAGCCTGGTTCATAACAGTCTTTGCAAATATTTACCAAATATCAAAACCCTCTTCACCCAACCACCAGGCCACCAACAGGACAATTAACCAACCATTTATTATTACTATTACAATTGCTAATCTTATATTATCTTTAAATTTGTTTTTAAATCAGCATGGCAGTCTTCACAAGAGTGTAATGTTTACTCACTTCTTTGATGTTGCATTTCTTTCCTCATACTCGGGTTTTCTGTGGAAAAAAAAAATCAAACAAAAAAAAACAAGAAAAAGGATCAGCTCTCAAATGTTTCTCTATATTGTTTCCAGATTCAAAATTTGTCAGAAGCAGTCTTGCACCACATACTGACCTAAGATCCATACTTTGACTGCTAAAACAACAAGCCCACCAATACATTATACCACAAGTGCAACAACTATAGTATAAATTTGGATTTTCTGTGGAAAAAAAAATGAAAAAGGGCCAGCTCTGAGGAGACTTTTGTACTCTGACCAGGCTTCAGTGAGTGTACTCTGGTTGCAAATAATGATATTCAGATTCATGTCTTAACAACAAGTTTATTGAAGGGGCTTCCTCATTCATGTGCAAAAAATGTGCATTATAGCATGATCACTAATATGCAAATGCCAGCAAACTATGTGCATTATGGCACGATCACTCAAATGCGAATGCCAGGCGACTATCGCCAGCGAAGGCAAAATGCTTATCTTCACATGCTGAATGTTAGCTGTGCAGGATGTAACCATGGCCAGTAGTCGAGTTTCCATCTCATTATTCTTATGCGCATTTTGAAAATTTGTATCGGAAAAAGCAGATGGAAACGGAAAAATGCGAAAAAAATTGCTCTAAGTGACATAAAAGTTTATACGCTCGCTTGAGGTGATTTTTGCCTTGTGATTAAGAGATAATGTTCAAAATGTGGAAAGGGAACAGCCTTAGTCGACCAAGTTCAGACGCAGCTGCCTTGATGCCGCTGTGCAGTAGGGTTCGACTCCATCTTGGTCTCCAGACAACGTCAAAAACTGCAATCATTAAGTGAAAGATAAATTCTATTACAATTTGCCGAATTGCATGCAACTCCTGTATACCTCTCTCCATTTTTACAGCATCTTGTTTCTTCTCCAGTTGTTTCTCTTACTGTTGTTATGCTTCAGTTTGTTTCGTTTCCATTTTGCAACCTCGTCTGCTCTGTTGTTCCATACATGTTACGAGTGTCCTCCACCGCTGTCTTGTGGCGAAACTGGCCTAATTTACTGGAATTAATTCGGTCCAAACCATTCATGGAAATGCAGGTAATTCGAATTTTCTTTTCAGCAAATTTTCTAAAATTTGCTTAAACTTTGCTTGACATGAGATGGAAACTCTACTACTGATAGCTAAGTAGGGTTCAATTCGATTCAATTTTATTCTTGTATATCACTTTTTAACCAAAGATTACATTAACAAGTGCTTCACATGTGTCAGACCAATGACAAGAGATCCCCCAACAACGAGGCACAGGCAACAATGGCAAGGAAAAACTCCCTTATCGGAAGAAACCTTGGGCAGATCCTGGCTCTGTGAGAAGTGGCCCTTCGGCCTAAAGGCAGTCTGAAGAGGCGAGAAGGGAACAGAAAATAGGGACAGGAAAGATCGGCTACAGGGGTCATAGATTTCTTTTACTGCAAGTTGAGGCTAAGATTTTGCTGGTCAAAGTTCAAAGGTGAACTCCCCACAGAACGAAGATACAAATTTTCTTCACCTCCGGGAGTGTATGTTTTGTTTGCCCCGTCGTTCAAAGAGAATGGAAGTGAATGGAAGGCAAATTGTCATACCCTGGCACCCAGAGATGGTAAAAAGGCGCCAAAGGCGAGGGGTGAAGCTGAGGACCCAGGTGCAGGGACGTGGATTTTATTAAATAGAAGGTGCAATATAACTAAAGTAAATACAAAACTTAGAGGAGAACTGAAAGGGAGTGCGCTAAACAAAAAGTGGGAACAGACTATGACTACCTGCCCATGAAGGGGGAAGCTAAGCTTTAAACAGAAAAGGTGATATAAATTAACAAAAAGAAATCAGATGACAGTCATTAACTAAAGAGAACTGAGGATAATTGAATAATTGAGTAAGGACAGGTAGGCAGGCAAAGGAATGCCAAAGGGGAGGGGCATTACACAAATATTTGCCAATGTTCATTTTGCTTATGTTTGACTGTGCCCTAAATACTGTGTATATACACTGAACAAAAATATAAACGCAACACTTCTTATTGTGAGAAACATGACCATGTTTAGAAGCTCATTGCACTTTCATTGAGTGTTGACAGATTGTATGACCATATTGCAATAAATTTCGATCAATGATTTAAACAGACAAACAAGAATCTCACGATGGCGTGATGATAAAGGGGATGGGGTCTATTGTCCAAATTTCACAAATCAATACTGGGTATGTCCGTATTCAGCCTGCTGCACTGCTACACATCTCTGCTGTATGGACTGTAACAAATGGTCAATGGTGACTTGAAGAGAAGTGGGAACATATCCCCCAAGAGCTGTGCGGAGTTGGAGGCTATTGGCCGAAAATGTGAACCAATGACGAACTCGTTGCTTGTGGACATCCCAAAGATGCTGGGAGGGGGACAAATCCAAGGAATAAGCCAGCCATTCAAGCACACAAATGTTTTCAGGCTCAAGGAATTCTGTGCATACACGAGTGACTTGGGTCTGGCATGGTCATGCTGGATGGTTATTGTTTTGATGGATGAATGGTAGGACGATAGGCAGCAGCATCTCATCGTGAAATCACACTGCATTCAAGATGCTGTTCATGAACTACAGTTGAGTGCAATGTCCATGGGATACTCCCACCCAAACCAGCACTCCCACCACCATGTGCCACCGTGCGCACAGCAATGATGTCAGCATAACGATCCCCCGTCCATCCTCTCCGTGGAGTTGGAAACGTGACTCGTCTGTACAGAAAACAGTCCTCCATTGTGCGATTGGCTATCAAACATGTCTATTCACTCAGTCAAACCAATTTTTTCATCGAGCTGAGGTGAGGTCCAATACACAAAGAGCAAAATACGTAAAGATATGGACTTCCTGAAGATTATTTTTCATGGTTTCGGCAAAAATGGGTTGATGGTGGGGACCAGCTGTCTCATCTGCAGTGGGAGTTACTGGTCTCAGACAGTCACAGAGATGGAGAGTCCAGATATGGCGGTCTTGGGCGGAGGTTGTCACACATGGTCGTCATGCATGTGGGCAGTGTGCTGTCTTGCCTCATTCCTCAAAAAGGTGTTTTATGGGACTTATTGTTGAAACATGGACATTAAGAGCCCTTTCGACATCCCTGAGAAACATTCCTGCATTGACCATGCCAACGCCACCCTCCCTAAGGGCTTGAGTAATTTATGGCATTTAGAACAATGTCAGAATTGGGACTTTTGAGGTGGCCTTTTATTAACCAGAGTACAGGATGTGCCTGGGCTGACTGTACCTGATTTCAGCAGCTCTGGATCAGGCCCCACCTGTCTGACAGGCCAATGTTGACAAAGGGCATGAACTTGACAAAGATATGGAGAAGGTGACTGAAATGCACACAGACCAGTGGCACACAACCTTGGTCACATAATTAAACCCAACTAACCCAACCTCAGAAATAATTATTATATTGAAAGGACTAAACTGTTGCGTTTATATTTTTGTTCAGTATATATGCACTATATATATATTATTTTGACATTTCCTTTTTTGAATACAAGCATTTGTTCAAACAGGCTTTTGCTGTGAATGGGTTTAAATTTATTTCCATCCATTCATTCATTTTGGAGTTTGAATATATCACTTTCTCCCTACTGCAGAAGACCAACACAATCATTAACAGAAATTCGCCTTTCTTCCTGATTCAGCTGATATAGATTGATCAGAGTGCCGTCTATCTTTAAATCAGCAAGCATGAAATAGCTCTCAGCCAATCACAATGCATGATCATAACTATTGTTAAACAATATTGTCCACTGCATCTTAAATAATACCATTACAAAATTAACATTGAATTAAAATGCAATTTTTCCTCAAAGAAACATAAAACGTGAAATGGACATAAATTCAAGCACCTTAAAATTTGCCACAAATCATTAGAACTACAACTGTAACTGGATGCTGTAGTCCTATGAGATGAAAACAGAAACTTCAGGCCAATCACAGTATTGATGATTGGTATTAAAACAGCTATGCATTTCAGGTAAAGATTATGTCTACAACCAAATATTATTGTGGCTCATTGATTTTGCATTTTATTGCCAGGTGCCAGTGGTCCATAATTTATTATTCGATGCACTCCCATACAATGAAAAAATGTTCCAGCTGCTTGGTACACTCCCTCTTTTAGAAACGCTCTGCTTTTGCTGTGTGATTAATTATAGGCTGTAATTTACTCCCAACTCAATATCTTATTACTCATGTGGTCCATGAGAATTAATTATTCATCACAGTGATTCAATTTAATGAATTCCCTCTTTTTTCATGAGAAGAGACTGCTCACATGTAGAGTCCTCTGTACATCAGTCCGATGCAAAAATGCTTGAAACAACAAAACTATCATTTTTGTTCACTAGTCTCCTCCAGTAGAGGTGGAAACTCCAGGTTATGGAAGTAAAAGTCCATCTCAGTATTTTGATTCAGAACTAATTTGCAAATTCTTCTGCCGGGGCCCTGTTCTTCAAATCACAGTCCTCCAGGGCTAATACAGGGGTCTTCAAAATTTCTGGCACCCCTCACTGGCAATGCACAAACAATTCTTTAAAAATTTTAAAATAGATATATTTATAAACTCTAAACAACAAAGTGAAAAATATTGTATGATGTTAATGTTCCAATGGAACCAACCAAAATTCCTCATTGATGTAATTAAAAATCATTTTCCGGGCTGCCGAGTTAGCTCACTGGGTTAAGGCGCCACACTTGCGGAGCAGTAGTGACTACTACGGTGCGGGTTCGATCCCCGGTTGTGCCAACCAGCAGTGGTCGGCAGCTTTTTCAGAACAGCGCACGATTGGCTAAAGCACTGTAGGGATGCAAATTGGGAATGGACTGCTGGGAAGGGAAATTAAGATGACTGCCTTGTTCGTTGCTCAAGCGCCTCCTGTTGGCCAGCCGGCTGCTTGTCAATGAGATTCTAAGGTTGCTCATGTTCGGGTATCCTCTGCCCTCGTTCTCAACTTGCGATAGTTTCAACCAATGAGTGTAAAGATGCAGGGGCTGATAGGCGCGTGCTTCGAAGGAGAGCCGCGAACTGTCTCTCTCTCCTGAGCTGGCAACAGGGGGTTGCATACGAGCAAGACTTGTACATAGTTCTAGGATTGGGCATTCCAGATTTGGGTGGGATTGGATATGCCAAATTCATTCAAAAAAAATAATAATAATAATAATTTTCCTCCAAATCAAGGTTTCACAATTAATGGCACCCTCAAAGATTATTGCGAATAACATCTAACAAGATTAAACCAGGTATCAAATTCCACTCATTTAAGTTATTTAAGTATTAAGGAACTATATTCAGCTAGTACATCACTTCCTGTTTCACTAGGGTATGAAAATGAAGACCACAATGGAAAAATGACCAGTCACATTTTCACGTTGTGGAGAAATGATGAATGAAAAATTCAAAACGATCTTAGAAACAAAGCACTGAAAAAATAAGCAAAAACTATAAAATATAATAATAATATATAATATTATTATATATTATAAATATTATAATAATAATATATAATATATAAAATATACAAAAATGCAAAATTTGGACTCTGATCGTTTTTCCTTTGTGGACTTCAAATGAGGTAGCACACATGCAGTACCCCTTTGTCATCCAATATCATGATGAAAACAAAACAACTGTCAGTTCAAAAGAGGCAGATGGTCTTCGACCCTGATAAATCTGATAATGGCTACAAGAAGATTCACAAATGATTTAATATGCCACTGAGAACTGTCAGGGCAATTATTAAATAATTCCAAAGATATGAAACTGTTGAAAACCTTAAGGTCAGAGGATACAACTGCATTGTGCCCCCCAGGATGGTGAGAGAAGCAACAAAATCCTCAAGAATCACTGTGAAGGAATTGCAGGCCTTGGTGGCATCTTGGGGTCACCAGGTTTCAAAAAGCACCATCAGGTGCCACCTCCACAGCCACAGGTTCTTTGAAAGGGTTTCCAGAAGAAAACCTTTTCTGACCAGAAGACACAGAAGCAAGCGCTTCGAGTTCCCCAAACGTCATTTAAATTATAACTGGAACAAGGTGCTTTGGTCGGATGAGACCAAATTGCGCCTTTCTGTCAGATGCAGCATCAGCATGTTTGGTGTCGAAACAGAGATGCATAGAAGGAGAAGCACCTCATGCCCACAATGAAAAATGATGGTGGGTTAGTCACGTTTTGGGGCTGTTTTAATTTAAGAGGTCCAGGGGTGCTGGTTAAGATTAATGGCATAATGAATTCCACCAAGTATCAGGATATTTTGGCTGACAATCTGGTTGCCTCTATTGGAAGACTGGGACTCGGTCGTAGATGGACTTTCTAACAAGACAATGACCCAAAGCATACCTCAAGATCCACACAGAAATGGTTCTGCGACAACAAAATCAACATTCTGCAATGGCCATCTCAGTCACCAGACCTCAAAACCAATTGAAAACCTGTGGGCTGAGTTGAAAAGGGCAGTTGATAAAAGCAAACCCGAGAATGAGAAGGATCTTGAAAGAACCTCCTTCTAAGAATGGTCCAAAATTCCCCCAAACGTGTGTCCTAACCTTGTCAAAAATTACAGGAAAAGACTCCATGCTGTTGTCTTTGCCAGAGGTGGTTGCATTAAGTATCAAATGAAGGGTGCCAATTAATGTGAAACCTTGATTTTGTTGAAATTTATTTTGTATGAAATGATCGTTTTGATTTTGGTTGTTTCCATCAAAACATTAATGAAGTGAAGTATTTCACGTAGTATATTCCATTTTCTCTAAATACATTGATTTTTTTTTTTTTGTATTGTTTGTGCATTGCCAGTCAGAGGTGACATTAATTTTGGAGACCACGGTAAATAATTTCCTACCTCCTTTTATGTGGGAGTCCACTGTGAAGCCAATCAAGTCAGGACAAACAGCTAGTTAATTTTAGTTAATTTAGATTACTTAATTTGAAGAAAACCAGAGAAAAACTTGGATTCAAGAGCCAAATTTAAGGATCTCAGTGCTCAGTATTAACTGATAAATGAAACCATCTCTGTAAAGAAATATTGCACCTTTTGTAAATGCAAGATGTCTGAAATGGTCAGTCAAACTTGGTATTTTTTTATTTATGAAAAATAGGGGATTTGAAGTTAACCTGACCTGACTTCTGTTAATGCAAAAAATTAAGATGTGCTGAAACAACACAAGGCAGACTTTGTTTTACAGTGGGCTTGCAGGTTTTGTGGGAGAAGTAGTAAGTTTACAAATGCACATAGGAATTTTTTTAAAATTCTGACCTCTGAATTAGCTTCCTCTGGCTTTGAGGTGCCAGGAAACTAACCAAAGATGATGAGTCGCATGTAGGTGTCCGTAGTGCCCAAAGGATTCTGGGCTTCGCAGCGATACATGGAACCGTTCAGCTCAGCGGGTACCCGCTCCAGAACAAGCTCCCGCCCATCTCGCTCCTCACTCCCGTCCAGGAGACGGCCCCTGACCCGGGTCCAGGTAAACAGAGGTTCCGGAAAAACCTCAGTCTGGGTTAAGGGGGTAATAAGTTATCAAATGCTTAGAAATTCCTCCTTAAAAATGTCTTAATGCACAGGAGATATGCTCTTGTACAGTATTTTTTCCCGAAATTTTTCTGAATCTTCATCAGATTTTTCCTTTAATTAAAAATGGATGCAAATTCTTATCTTTACTTATTCCTTTATTCTTTTAATCCTTCTGCACATCAATCTGTTTTTATATACTGGACAAAGAAAATTAGGGATCACCCCAATTTTCGAATTTGAAATATTTGATAGTTCAAATTATGTTCCATATCATATTTCAATATTAAAAATCAGAGTGATCCCTAACTTTCTTTGTCCAGTATACTTCTGTTACCTCATTTATCTAAGGAAACATTTCATTCTATAAGGCACAGCATCATTTCACACTCAAACCTTCCTTTTATTAAAAAAACTCTAATCTCCCAGAATGTATATTATACTCCACACTTCATGTGGTCATTGCATTTCATGTTGAATTTACTCTTGCTGAGTTATTTGTTTGATCAAAACTTTAAAAAAAAAAACTATTTTTGCTTTAAAAAGCATGAAACAAATATATAGTGAATACAATAATATATTGGACAGTCACAATTTTTGTTATTTTGGTTAGCAGAGTCAATCATGTAGTCTCAATCCACCTGAACATGTTTTCTACAGGCTGAAGAGGAGACTAAAGGCAATAAGCCCCCAAAACAAGCAGGAACTGAAGATGGCTGCAGTACAGGCCTGCCAGAGTATCGCCAGGGAGGTCACTGTCACAACCCTTCTGTGAATGCCTTCCATTCCTCCTCCTATTCAGTAACTTGCATGTCTTTTTTAGAAGTGTGTGTCTTTTGATTGGTTTATGTCTCATGTTTGCCCTCTTACCTGGCTGTGTCTTGTTCCATTGTTACTTCCTGATGTACCTATAACATGTATCTAAACCCCCTCCTTTCGCCCATTGATGTCCACTGTCCCATTTTTGGGATGCGGCACATTTGAACCTCAGTAACCCAAGTGACTGTATTACTGTGACTAAGCTGCTGTAGGTTAATCAAGGGCACTAACTCGCATCTCGGAAAAGTGCTTATGAGAGTAGTCTCCGTTTACAGTAGTGGTGGGGGCTGCCATTTGCATGAATTTCTTGAATTGTAACAGCGCTATGCAATGCTCTAAAAGATGAGTGTGCCATTTTTTTCTGACAGTTTTATGCAACACTCAGAACAAAATTGAAGTTTATAGCATTATCTAAATATGTTGTTCTCAGAATGATGATTTTTCGTGCCTTAAACAATCTGAGTACATTTGTCCTCGATGACAAAATAATTATTTTTCACCAGAATTTAAGCATTACACGTTCATTGTACATCGTATCCGATAAATAAATGGAACTTTTATTTGAAAAGAAATTTGGGCATTAATGGGTTGAGTATGGGCCGTGATATACTTGCTGCAAACAACGCGAGCGCATCATGACTGCCACGCGTTACCTGCGTTGGTTTGAGGCGTCGGACGCGGCCGGTCGCACATCTCGACGCGAGTTACCGCGACGCGTGCGCGAGTTGCAATATTGACATGACCACTAGAGGCGCTCGTGCGAATAAACACTGTGACCAGACCGGAACAGACAGACGGAGTCCGATAATGGAAAGTTTTGAGGACAAATTGACAGACCTGGTGCGGAACTACCCGCACCTCTACGATGTTTCCAGCCCACTCCACAGCGACAGGCATGCCTGTAATAATAGTTGGCGGCAGATCGGTTGGATTTTAGGGGTAGATGGGGAAACCTGTCAAAAAAAGTGGAAAGTTATCCGTGATCGGTATGTGCGCGCCAAATGGAAAATGCAGGAGAAGCGGAGTGGAGATGCGGCGGGTGATGTGTTCTGCCCTGCAATAGTTAAATGTCTTGGCTGGTTGCAAAATTACATCTCCCATCGTACCACCGACACCAATTTCCCGGTAAGTGTTTAATGTGTTTGACACTGGATGTTTATCTGTCACATGAACAGAGTACAATAGCAAAAAATGTGTGAGCAGTCGCATGATCGGCCAAAGATCGTTTATTTACATCAAGATGATTGCTCTGTTGCCGTGTATGATCATTACTATCAGCAAATCTCCCATAAATATCCCGTAAATCCTAATAAATAATGCCTAAATTAACATTTATGCATTTCATGCAAGTAAGTGGGCCTTAGATGAAGGAGAACCTGTGTTTACTGCAGTAAACATGACAAACCTCATGTAATTTTTCTTAGTACTATGGCTCTGTCTAACTGCAAACACAGACAGTTTTCATGCCAGACATACCAGGCAACTGGGCCATTTTTGCAAATAATGTAAATAATATATTTTCTATCATAGTTAGAGCCTTAATTATTTTGCCCCTAATCTCCAGGACCTTAAAGAACAGCTGTAAAAAGATAATAATTTTCTGTGTGTTTACCATATATATGTGTGTGTGAAATCCATTTTCCGTTTTTCATTTTACCCTCAATATTTAGTCAAATCACTTTTTCCACATTCATATGACACCACTACAGCATGAATATTCTTAAAGCCCAGGTTGTTTTGAAAAAAAAAAGTAAAATACTTGATTGTACCTCACAGGGTTAAGGATTTATAAGTATTCATACACAAGGAGACCAGGCGAGAGGAAAATACAAGAAAATTCCATAGACCTCAGAGGGTTAATGTAGTTAATGTTAATTTCTGGGCTGTACCACCTATTGCAGCCCAATGTGTACATGCCCATTGAAAATCAATGTATTTCATTTCATTTGAAACATGTCTAAATATGTTCAATATTTAGATTATATTAGTAGGGGGCAGGGGCAGCAGGTGAGTGAAAAACAGCCAGCTGCACTATAAAGAGCTAACTTTACTGTACTCTGCAAAGAATTTTAATATTTTCAATATGACACTCTGTTTCCGGATACTTGATGAAGAGCCTCCATCACCGGGTCCCATCTCCCTGGCCCCCACCTCCCCAGACCCAATCTCCCCAGGCCCCACCTCCCCAGACCCGATCTCCCCAGGCCCCACCTCCTCAGGCTCCACCACATTGTGTGTACCCTCCTCTCAGTCCTCTACCTCACCCCCACCTTGTACTCCCTAAACATGTACACCCTCCAGGGGAAGTGGCAAATGGAAGAGGAAGCGAGTCCCAGAGCCAGATCCTATTGAGGCTGCCCTCCTTCGGAGGCTGCAGGAGATCCAGGAGGTGCGGCAAGCAGGACAAAACTTGTACGCAAGTTTCGGCCAATATGTTGGCATGTTTTTACAGGACTTGCCACCAGAGTTTGCAAAGAGACTGATGAAGGAAATAAAACAAGTCATGCAAGTTTATGAACTGTAATTCTTGTTCTCATTGCACTGCTACACACTAGAAACGACACTGAACAGTAGTGATGATGTTTAGGTTTTATGCATTGCAATTCTCTCTCTAAACGACTTTGAACAGTAGTTTTTTTTGCATTGCAATTTGTTTACATGTAGCAAGTGTTACATTGTTTACACTATTGTTCACTGACAACATATTAACACATGAAATATAACAACAATCCTTTTTCAATAAACTAACTATTCATATAACAATATTCAAAAGCAATTCTGTTCCTATTCTGTTGTATTTGCTCTCTCACGCACGCACACACTCACACACGCGCGCACACACTCACACACACAGTCAGTCTGTCAATTAGAAGGGAAACAGACAGAAAACTACTCCAAATTGTACTGCGGGAGCGTGCCTCGCTGGAGGACAGTGTCCTGATGGGCAAACCTGCCGGCCGGTGTCAGAAAGTGCTTTGACAGACGGCTTCGCACCTCACAGCCTAGCTGAGTGGCGCGGTTGGCTGAAAGGCATCCAGTGCGGAGGAGCTTTGTGTCTTCTGCAACAACTTGCCTCCACTCACCAGGTGTGTCATCAGAATCTATTAAGTTGCCTGAGACATAACTTGCCCGTTCGGCCTGGGAGGATGAGCAAAGGAAGTTGTGCAGGGCCACACATGCTTTGGTGACATCCTCCGCAGTCTCCAGGGTGCGCTCTATGGCCTTTCCAAAGACCCTCCACCTTGCAGCAAGAATGCCAAAGGCATTTTCTACAACCCTCCTGGCTCTGGAATGGCGGTAGTTGTATGTTCGCTGCTCAGCAGAGAGATTTGTGCCTGTTAATTCATTATGAATAGTGATTAGAATGTTGGTTTCATGTCATAAAAACTAATGAGGATAGAAAACTTATTAAAACTCAAAATTAAAAGTTGCTGTATTGTCACTGTATACACAACACAGAAAAGAATGCATATACACTGAAAATGTACAGCACTCAGTTAAAAAGGGTTCAACTATAGAGCAAAAACAAAATGTAGATAAATCTAACAGTAAAACATATTGTCACCACCCCCCCACACACACACACACACACACACACACACACACTACATTTTATATATAAAGTGAATAAATGCATTGATGTGCATTGATTGTTGTGGCAGCATAAACATAATACAGCCACAGTGTTATTACTTATTAGATTAATGTGGGGCGTTGGATAAGGCAAAATAAATAATTAAAATTAAATATAAGGCATTAAATAAGGCATAACCAATGTTAAGGTGAAGACTTTCGTAAGACATGACAAACTCACCTGGGTATGGTCGCATCAGGTTGACTTTTACAGGGAAAGCCTCATCAGCAACTAAGACAGGGGGGCAGAGTACCTCACTTCCAGGTAAAACAGCTGGGGGTGGCAAAGACAGCTTTCCCTGAATGTGTTTAGAGCCAAAGCCACCTCTGGAAAACACCCCAGCATCACTATCTCGGCCAAAGGCACCAATGTCCACAACCGTGAACCGGTAACGGGCATCGCAGACAGCCATTAGGATGAAGCTGAAGTACCCTTTGTAATTGTAAAAGGCACTTCCACTGTTGGCGGGGGCACGGACTCGGACGTGTTTCCCATCAATCGCACCCACGCAATTGGGAAAGTGCCACATGCCAAGGAAAACATGCAGGATCTGTCTCCACTGATCATCACCTGGGTAGGTCACGTACACATCTCTCAGAGCAGTCCATATTGCCTTGCAGACTTCTTGAATGATCTTCCTGACAGTCGCAGAGCCCAGTTTGTAGCTGGCGGACAATTCTCTGAAGCTCATTCTAGAGGCAAGGAAACGGAGGGTTACAGCAAGTCTCTCGGCCGATGTTATTGGCTTGGTGTGTGTGGGGCAATGTTGGATTTATGATTCAATCCGAGAAAGCAGGTGGTCAAATGCACTGACCGACATACGAAAATACTGCCGGTGTTTCTCCTCATCAACCAAGTGCATCGGCAAGACTAGGGAAACAAATTCCCCGTTGTCTCCACGGTTTTGATTTAGGGGCCGCACGTACCGCCTCTGATGGTGACGACTCCTTTTTTTCTTTCTAAATCTCAACAGAAGTAAAAGAATGATTTCTTCCTCCTCACGCATGTCGTCCATGTTTGTTTACAACGTCCCCACGTCAGCGACCGGCATCCACTACCCAGAAATACCGGCTTTTCATTTCCGGATCTTATTTTTGTTGTCTGCCCCAAGTGGAGACCGCTGGTATTGTGCGTTTTAGCTGTGTAGTGCTGCAACAAGTATATGCACACACCGGCACAGACGCGACCCGACGCGAACGGGTACGTTCGATCAAGCAGCAAGTATATCATGGCCCTAATGGAAATACAGGAAGGAGATGAGTGGAAGACATCATTTAACACCCCCTCAGGCCACTACAAATAAATAATGATGCTGTTTGGGCTCGGAAATACCCCCACTGTGTTTCAGACCCTCTTAAATGATGTCCTCTGACACATGGTCTTCTGGTTCGTCCATGTCTGCCAAGACGACATACTGGTCTTCTGTCAAACACTGGAGGATCATACCTGTCATGTCCACTTAGTCATCTGACTGCACAACATACCCCATGTCACCTTGTGTCCTAAACCACATCCAGCCCCTACGCCACTTTCAAGTCATCACACAATCACTTAAAAAAACTGAGCTTACCTGGAAACTTTGGACGCTAATGTGGACTGAGTCTCCCACTATTGCCCTGAGGGGGATCATGGAGAGTCGAGGGCCCCGGGGAGACGCTAGAAAGGTGGGAGAGGGGGTGGTGGGGGATGAGGAGAAACAAAGTCAGCGAAAATGAATTAAACTTAGCCGACTGGCCTGGCAGCATGATACAAGGGATCATGATATTGCTGATCTTACCAGCATCCAACACTTCTAGGGGAAAAAAAACCTAAAGATTCTCAAAGGAACCCCATACATAATATACAATATATATATACAATGTATAATAATGAAAACTGTCCAGGCCATGTGATCTTTGTTGGGAAAATATGGTCCTTTGTCTGGAAGCTTTCACGCTTCACACCTAAAATAGAAGGTTCTAGAACTTAAAAAAATCACATCATCATTCACTCATCAGGCAGAAGAGAAACTGCTGCTGAGGAGTGTGACAAAGAGGATTACCGGGCTCTGGTATTTAAAAAATAAAAATGCAGCTCTAACCACTGATTTCTGACAAAATGTAACATATGCTATGCAGCAAGCAGCACATGATGACAGAGGGAATAAGAAGGAGACCTATTTCATTGCTGAACACATTTCCTTTAATCTCATGACTAGGGTCAGTACATTCTCAGAGATAAACAAGGTCTGCTATGGCTAGATGCTTCTTACAAAAGGAAAACAGCTGAGCACAAAACCACAATGAAAAGGACCGATCTGAAAACTGATACCCTCGTCTGGCACCTATGACACTCCCAGACAGCTTTAATTTTGTCTCCAGGTCAAACTCTGCCAGCAGGGAAATGATTTGATCCTGTTCCTCAGGGATAAAAAAAAAAAAAAAAAAAAAACTGAGTGAGGACATGCTTCTCTTTTGTGGTTCATTTCCTTTCAGAAAAATCGGACACTATGTTAGACCCCTTGGGCAATGTCTTTCTTAACATGTCTCTGTGCAGCAGTCTCCATGTACACTGGCACATAAGAACAACTCCTTATAATCCATGAGATGAGATGAATCGATTCCGCATGGATATAACGAGTGCATGCATTTGGGTACTATAGATTTGCAGTCATCGCGCGTCCGCGTCCGTAGAGATTTTCTTGTGAACGCCTACAGACTGCAATTCTTTTCCGATCCCTTTGATATTTCACATGCACGTTGATAGTGGTTAGAGGATGCAGCCTATCGATTTTGGTTTAGTTTCGTCATGCGGTGTGCGGAATATTCCCAAAGAATCAACAAAAATTTTCCCATTGGAAAGAAAGGGAGTTGGGTTCTCATTGCTAGAGTGCGTGATGTCACACCTAGAGTGGGAGCTGGGAGCACAGAGGCTGAAAAAAATACTTTTCATATCGCTATAACTTCCACAAATTTGAATTCCTCTCCATGAAATTTCAAAAAAACGTAGGAAAATTTGTTGTTGTCACAGCAGTATAGTTTCTGTAACACATAATTTTCAAATTTTCCATCTTCTCCATTCAAAAATCACCCAAAAAATTTTTGGGAGAACAGCAAACAGAAAAGGTTTTTAGATCGCTGTAATTCCTGTATTATATCACTCAGAGAAATAATAAAGACATCCACACACTCAGCAAAGTCTCCTGCCTTGAATGATGTGGTTACATTTGTGACAGGATGAACATTTTTTGCGTGAGAAGCAGGAGTTTGAGGTGTGCGCGAGCAAGGATTTCTTTGACTAAGTGACTCAGCGATTCTCTGTGCGTGGGGAACCAGTCCTGGCATGGCCTTCTGTGATTGGCTGATTTGATATCTAACATCTCATCTGAGTTTCCATGGAGATGATTTGGTTAGAATAGGGCCGCGTTCGAAATGTACACTCACCCACTATGTAGGGCATTAAATGTTCTACATTGAAAACAATATAAAGACAGTGAGTGAGTGCGCATTCCGTGTGTCATCAGCATCTGTTTGCCAGCATTACCATTAAGATAAACTAAACCTCCGAGGAACATTGGCGTAGATAACTTAAAGGCTCTCCGTCCACCGGCCGCCACTGCTAGCGACAGGAGCTCTATTCCCCATAGCTCTTTGCATAGCGCATCAGCAAACGCAGATATGTATTTACTATTTCGTGAAATATATATTTGAAATATTCTCAATCCTTCACAACTGTCTCATATCGTGTGTTTTGTTAACTGTGTTCTATTCTTGTAAAAAAAAAAAAAATCATTCAAACAAGTCAAATTCCCTGTCGTGCCATAAATAATTTATGAAGAATAATGAGTGAATGAATAAATGAACTGAAGTAATTTTATTTGCATCCAGAAAACTTACAAAGAACTAATGTGGAATCACAATGAAATATGAAATACAATTGAAATAAGATTTGTACTGTTTCGCGATTTTTGTGGTCACTGGTTTCAACTGTGGTTTTTATGGCTTGAGTTCGTACGTGCAAGTGTTTTTTGTTATATATATATACACGTTCCGGTCCGATCCATAACCCGTCTGTGCAGATGTTGATGCCAGCGGACATGGAGCTGCTCTATTTATGCACGCCGTTACACTATTCTCTCACTAGATGGCGTACCCGGATCACTTATTGAATATTCACCCGCAAGCTGACCTCGAACACAGTTTAGAATATTGGCGAGTTCAGTCCCAGCCCTGTTTTTCAAGAGTTGCATGAATTAAACTCCTCAGCTTAGCCTCATGTGCAAACTGCTCAATATACTTGCCCATACTATCAATCCAGCAATTCCAAGAACGCTCTCTTGTGACAGAAAAAATCGTTGTACTCTGTAGCAACCACTTCATCTACAGAGAGCCAGTGGTATTCAAATTAGTAGTTAAGAAAAATGGATTTTGACATGATATTCATACTGTTATTCTTCTATCACTATCATCTTTCTTCTATTGTTTCCCTCATGCGGGGGCAGTTCTAGGCCAGGACGCAGACGCGCGACGACCGCAAATCCATTGTACCCTAATGTCTTTTTGTGAGAAAAAGTCAGTATCTAGTTCCTTTGTGTATGTGTGTGTATGCGTGCATTGGTTTACGTATATGTCCATGTTTTAGTGCTTTGCACAGGCGTGTGTGTGGGAGTGTGTCTTCACAGGGTTCCTGCAGAACCGAGGCTCAAATACAGGGAAATTTGAAATGCATGAATCGCGAACACACAGCTTGCTCTCAAAACACTAGCGATTCAGCAATCCAGCTTAGCATTAGCCTCTACTGGGTTCAGCGACCGTTCACCATTTATAAAATGCCATTCAGCACCCATTACTATTCATCACCTGTAAGTACAGCACTGTTCCCTTGTCTATCTGTCCCGATGGCTCACGTCTCAATTATAAGTCGATTAAAGATTTTCCACTCGACACAACCCTACTGCGTGTGAGAAAATTCCTGTCTTAATTTACAATACGATTTCCCTACACATGATAAATGAATGGCTGGCACTCATTGTCCTTAGTTGGTCCTAAAGAATAACATCTCGTGATTATTTTCCTCAGACAGAATGACACACACCATCTGACATAGAGAGGGGAGCGTCATGCCAGCGGAACAGAGGATGACGTGGTGGTGGCAGTGAGAGAAGCAGAATGAAATTTAGGCCAGAGCATCAGGTCTTGGTTGATCCATAGGATGTATGATTTCACCAGAGAGCAGGAGAGAGTTCTCTGTCTGAGAGCGGGTACCTCCTGCCACACAGTGTCCCTCTCACAGTACTGCGCCGTTCAGTTTTTGATTGCTTGGTTCAGTCCTTCCATGCCTCTGCCGTCTCACGGGGAGAAGAGTCACAGGATGGAAATACCCCTGGTGTCTTAGTTTGCTTTTTTGGGGGAGGGGGTTAATTATTCTAACCTCAGATTCAATTTCACATCACCTCGCAACCATCCCTGCGATCAAATTTGTTTTGTCTGGCTGTCTGTAACCCCATTTCCCCGAATGTCTTCCCTCGAGGGGTCGTGCCAAATTTTTAAACAATTTGCATTCAAATGAGCCTCAAACTAAAATGTCCAGGACATTTACGGTTTGTTTGGACCACATGCACCTTATCAGGGAGCTCAGTATTTCAAGGCAGAGAAAAAAAAGAGCACAGCCTGTGTTCCTGGAGAGCGCGGCTAATGACAAATTAGTGAGCATCGTTGACGTGACAATGTCTCAAAGAGACCGCAAGGGAGCTTTCAGACTCCAGTGCCAAATAAGTCCAGCTGCTTTACAAAAGAGCATCTCACCTCCAGTCTGTGAATCCCCCAATTTCTAAAAACCCCTAAATGATAATTTATCTGCCATTAGCCTTTGTTAGGAATTTTCTGCGTCCCTACCTGTATAAAGCAAATCACAAAACAACGATAAACTCGCATAGCCCACAGGGTGTTTCCATGACAGTCTGACAGATTTGCCTTGTCTGTTATGCCTTTATGCTAGTGTGCTCATCAAGGACAAACTGACTTTTGACTGATGGCTTGGTTGCGTGAGACAGGGTGTGTTCCTGCCTCACCCCTACTGAGTGCTGTGATAGTCTCCACCACCCTGCGACCCCGACCAGGAATAATGGTTAGTTAATGGATGGATGGATGACAGCTTCAAAGGGTAACTGAACCCCCAGCTCTGAGCCAAACTCTACCCACTTCATAATTTTAAACTAGAGAAATCTGTGCCCATGGACACGTATGCCCCCACCACTGACAGTTTGTGAGGCCCCTAAAATAGTAAAATTATCCAATTTTGTCAAACAAAATATGAGATACACACCTTCGATCTATCTAGAAAGCATTTACTAAAGCTTGTTGAATTCTGTCTGGCAGTTTTTGACAGGAAGCGGATGGACAACATCCCCTTTACAATGCTGTACGTACAGGCGGACGGATGTATGGACAAGGGTAACTCTATATGCTCCTGCAATAAATGGCAGGGGCATAAAAATGCAAAAATTTTGCAAGGAGCTGAGAAAGGGGCTGATCAGGGGAGCGGGTAGCAAAGGTTGGTTTCCGTTCTTATTAGATGAATTAAAGCTATGGCAGCAACGATAGCCAAGAAGAAGAGATAAATTTCAGTGGAAAACTCAAGAACTGTGCAAATTAAAAAATAAACACATGGGTGACTGAAATAAAATTCTGCGGACAACTCTTACTCACTTTGACCATAGATATTTCACCACTGCTGCTCTTAGGCCTCGCTGCATTCGAGCCAAAAGATCCTGAATGGATTTGATTGTTATCGAGTATACTCCCATTTAAAACAAAAACACGCTGTTGTCGCAACAGGTCGACAATAGCTAAAAAACTAAACTACTGGTACTAGTAGCTCAGATTTAGAAGCTACCATGCTGTGATTGCTATTTAGCCAACTGGACAATGATAAAACAAATGTTTGTCTTACTATGGTATCAATATAACAGTCTTCAATGCATACACAAAGGGGTTGTCTGAAAACAAATAATTTTAGCCTATTCATCACATACTGTCGTTTGGTCACACCTATGTAAATTCTCTATGTATGTGTGACCAGCCGCAAGTGCACACTTGAAAACTTTTTGGTTGTAATGTCTGAACATAGTTTAGGAGTTTGTTGAAATTGTTTTAAAGATGCATACTTAAGCAAAATTGGGTGTTATAGCTTATAGCTAAGATTATATGGACTTTACATACACAACTGCATGGTTAGCCATGAGATGCCAAAGCCAATTAGAAGCCTTCAGAATTTGAGAGAAAAAAAAAATTGAGGGCGGGGAGGGAGGTTTGGTTGGTGACAAAAGCCTGTACCATTTACATCATCTGATGCCAGATCAGCCAAAAGCAAAATTCAATTGCAATAGCAGGGTTTTGACCTGTAAAGGGCAGGCGTCAAGTATATCTATGACAGAAAATGTAAAACGAAAATACTTTTCACTAAAGTGTCAAGAGTTGGACTTGAATCAACCAACAACACTACCAAATACCCAAATGCATTGATTTTGAGCTTTAAAAAGTGGTTTGGGGGTTCAGTTCAATGACTAGCTGCCGTGAAGCTAGGCTAATTTTCCTACGACGTGAAAGTGGGTTCACTGAAGATAACGTAATGTAAACTCAGCAAAGTGGCTAACTAAATCAGCGTTCACATGAGAAGTGAGGTGATTTGTGTGTTATGGATATGTGTGTAAAACTGCCTGCCATTCCTTACAGAGCGTGAATCACATCATCTGTTTAAGTGGCTCAAACAATATATCCTCATTGATAACCCGGAATAATTAAACTAGTCTGTCAACAGTAATTGAGTGTCGACAGAATCTTTTCCTTATTAGTGCTGGCTAAAATTAGCCTAGATGATTTGACCAGTCAACGCTGGTTTTGTTGGCTAGCTAGTCTGGTCTAATATTATAAACAGCGTTGAACATCAGTATTGCTGTATTATTTACTTTGTGGCGCATGACATTGATTAATATTGTTAACTTCAGTTCTGTAATCCAGGTAGCTTTAGGCTAATGTGAGGAGTCACATTAGCTAACATTAATCTGAAGTATTCAAATAATGACTGTTAGCTAAGTTAATGTTGACACTTTATCTGCTTTTAAAGCGATAGTAAACTCTGCCATGCTGTGTATATCTATTGAAAGAATTATCCAATCTGTGTAGATTCATCGCATTAAAAAAAAAACAACAAAATTCTCTGAGAGAGTAAACGGCAATTTTATGTGGACGCTCCATCCCTCATGATCTGCACCATTTTGACTGGGCTCAATCTGAAATGTGACGTCAGATTGACCCAGCCGCTCTCCAATGTCTGAAAACATAAAACAATGCTGGACTGCTGAATTTCTGAACCGTCAACACAATAAAAACGCATCTGTCTTTTAGATTATTTAACGATTTCGCCTTGTCATGGTTAGTGGCACACATTTAGCGGCAACCTCACATGCAGTTGTCAACCTGCTTTTTAATCAAGTCGCAGTTTTGAAAGGAAATCTGTTATTTTGCGGGCATTTAAGTTATCAAGCGATCTACAATTAGACAGTACCTAACTCAAGGAACACTGATGAAAACTTTACACTGCTAAGTTAGCTAGCTAGCTAATTTGTTGCTGGGTAAAATAAAGTGAATCATTATCTTAATTTACTAGACGGCTAAATTTAGGAGGAAAATTATGCCTGTATATAACGTATAGTGCATAGTAACCTGACTGTCGCACTTTGCCATCACTTAAAATAAGCCTGATCGGTAGGTTTTTTTTTTTTTTTCAAAATTAAACGTTGTCTTGTTTAATATTTTGAGATTGACACGCATGGCTTCTCGGTCGAGTTGACAGCTGTCAATGTTGATGTGGCTGATGCTTTCAGTGGGCGTTTAAAAGCGTCAAGGCAATATTCGGAGTTTGACGCGACGCTTCGCGGCCAGTGGGCGTTGGGCTTTACAAGTTCAGACGAGGAAATTACAAGTGATGGAGGTTTGCAGGGATACCAGTTTGAACTTAAACGAACAAATTTTGAGGATAGTGACAGCGAGGCGATAGAAGAGGAAACACATACAGTCCACCAATGTAAACTCGACTGGACTGGGTCACTCAAACGTCACAAGGAAAAAACACGTGACATGGGAAATGCTTTTGATTGGCGAACGCGCTTCCAACCTTTCACAATGGCAGCGCTGTACAGTTAGCTGCAGAACCCATGCATTCTCAATGTTCGACAGCTTCGCATTTATTTCAAAAAAAAAAAAAAAAATTATGTTTGGTTTTTCTGATATTAGAGATATAGTTCTTTGAAGATAAATATATACCATCGCAGAGTATTCTATCACGTTAAGGTAGATTGCCAATGGCTTATAATAAGCAATATATTTAAATTGATTTTACAATTTTTTACAATTTTAACTACAACCTGTACATTGTCTTGCCACATCCCCTGAAAACTGTTGTTCTGCAATGGAAAGCTGCACCTCAAGTCATCTACGCCACAGGATACTATATAACGGTTGCTTACTACTGAGCATAGTAATATGGCCACTCGACCACTTCCGCTTGCTTCAACCTCCCAATGCAGTTCACTATCACATCAGCAATCCATTATTCTATGTAGATCAGAGGTCATGATACATTATTTAGTTATCGTATGCTATGCTATGTTATGTCCTGTCAGAGGAGACTGTGGGAGTGTTTGCACTTGATTGACGCTCACCTAAGGTGACCTCTGCTTGCATGGGGATAGACAGGGCAGGATGCTTCACCTCACAGCTGAACAGGGCATCATTGTCCAGCTGGGGGTTCAGGATCCAGGTGAGAGAGGTCCGAACCTAAGGTGGACGACATGATTAAATCCTTAAATCATTTATGCTACGTCTTTATCTGTCTATCTGTGAGGCGTAGACTGCTAGGAAGAAACACCTTTCAATGAATGATTACACCTCATCCTGCTCCAATTTACACTGCCAGATTAGCAATCAGACAACTGATTTGCTCACTAATTAAGATGTATACTAACAAGTTGACGTCATGTCCTAGTATTGATTTAAAGAGACTCATAGTTGATTAAACAAAGCAGGGCCTAAATCCTTCAAGAGGTTTGCGGGTAAGGGGCCGTCTTAAGCCCCACACAGCTGCACTGACTTTACTATGGCTCACTATGGCTGCAGTGGGGCTTCAACAACCCACTTTAAGATTCCACTTTGTGGCGAGGAATAAAAAACCTACAAAGTAAGTCGTCCTCTGCTTTTGACCCATCCCGTGCTGCTGTCTAAGGTGTAAATGGCCAGCAGTAATCTCACTTTTCAATGCATGATTACACCTCAGCATGCTCCCATTAACTGACTGATTAGCAATCTAATGAATAATTTGCTAAATAACCAAGACTAATCCTTTCAAGCTTTCATTATATCCTATTTCTCTAATAGTCATTATTATGTTGAATAATCATAGGCAACAAATTGTACTTGATTATTCAATAAATAATTTGTTTGTCAATCAAGCAAATTAAATGGGAACAGATTAAGAGTAATCAAGCGTTAAAAAATGAAGTTACTGCAGGTTTTTCATACCTCTGGAGGCTCGTCACCGTACAAGCTACTTTAGAGCATTTTACAGCCAATATAGCTTCCAGGGACCACCGCCTGGTCTGAGGCTGGAGTCTTCGTCATGGGCAATGGTCACTAACCTTTTTTCCGGAGATCTACAGTCCTGTTGGTTTTCACTCCAACCCTAGTTGAAGCTAGCAGCTAATTATTAGAGTTGAATTTGCCAGATTAAGGTTACAATAAACACCCAGGTGAGGGTACATCTCTAGAAACAGTGTTAATGACCAGAAGCAAAGTGAAGGGAACAGCCAGCATATACGCATGATGATCTTACATCTTTTCAGGGTGGGAGAAAAGGGAACACCCAAAGGAAACCCACCTCAGACGTGCCGTTTTTAAGTGGGACCACCGTGTTGTGAGAGTAGTAGATCAGATCACTGCTCTGGACCCAGTGGGGGAACTCCCGGCTCACCACAGTCTCCGGAATGGTCTCAGTGGCGGGATTGGGCTCCATGCCTGGGGCGAGGCCCTCTGTGTGGGCCCTGCCCAGCCTGCTGTCTGAGTCCAGGAGTGAGGGAGACTTCCGTAGTTTAGTGTTGTCCAGGTCCCGACTCATCAGCGGCCTCAGACTCCGCACTGCAGCGAAGCCTCTGCCCTCTAAGCCACCTTCGCTCTGCGTGTGCGGTATCACCTCTATCACCTCTCCATCCCGTTTGAAGTACACCTGGAGCAGATGAGACAGATGATGGGCATAAGAAAGAAGAGGACAGTCAGAGGGACAGTAAGAAATAAAATGGAGGCGATAAAACAGAAGGGGGAAAGTTCCAGACAAAAAGACTCACATGCATCACGTACATCCTTCAGTCATGGTTGGAATTACGCTAATGTCTGCAAATGCCTAGCATTCTTTGTTCTGTCCATGGACTCACCAGATGACCAACATAAATACAAAGCAGGTTGCCCATTCATTTGTTATTTCTAGGACAGTTTGGCAGCTATCAACTTATGGGTGGATGGGAGGGAAAGGTTTGAGTAGCTAATACACTGTAGCAGTTTATTTAATTTAAAAACCACAGTGGACAGTGGTCCCCCTCCACAGCAATTGGTTCTAAATCGTGCAATGCTTATTTATTCATATTTTCAGTCCACTCCAGCTTAACTCTTGGCTTGTTTACTGAGTAAAGAAAATATAAGTTTTTAATTAACTTATTACACAATCAAAGCTTCATTAGGCTTCATGGTACATTGAGCCCGGCTTTAATGAACTAATGTTTTTGTTAATTGTTGTACCATTGAATTTCCCACTGAGAGCGCCTCACAGATTATCCAAGCACACGCTGGAACCCTAGACCCCCTCCAGGGAACAGATTTCTCTCTCTGTTAGTAACAGAATGACTGTAGTGGAATTTAACTTGTTTGCCCTCGAGGGTCTCCTGTTATTAAAAAGAGTGAGAAAGCATCAAAGATTTGGGGGGCGGGGGGGTCTTGGAACACTGGCGATCTATCAGCGGCTGGAGCCGAATGAAGACAGGCCTGAAGTTTTTCAGAGCTTGTATGACAAAGTAATCCTGCACTCCTCCGTAAACAGCCTGGTATAAGGAGATACAGATTAAGATAAACATAAAAGTGGTAGACCCTGCAGCAGGACTACAGCTATACCGTACCATACAGGGCTTTCTCAGTTTGGTTTCCAAGAGAAATGAGATGAGATTATCAAGCTCCCTCAGTGGTTTGTGTGATCAATCCTGACTACAATATTGAACTGGATACAGTTCTTCTTAGTCATGATTAATGCGTCTTTTTTTCCCCAATACTTTTTGATTCTCAAAGATATACTAGGGATTAAATGGAGTTTGCAAAAAAAAAAAAAAAAACAACACTTGTTTTTTCTTTTACCTTAAAGATACAGGTACAAAGATGCAGCCAATACAGACTGAATCCAGACCACAGCCGCCACAGGTCTAACATAGCCCTCTGCCCTACAGTGGTAATCCCTCTAAAAGGATTATATCAAGCAGTTTTCAGCTGCAGTAAGATCGCTTACGAACTGATTAAATGGAAATATACCCTTTTATTTGTCCTTTTTTTAATTTTTAGATTGGTAACTTGCAACTTCAATTTCCAACAACCTACATTATTAAATTTGTCAATAATGCAAAATAACACATCTGAAAGGCTCACAGCTATGGTATTCATTTGCAGGCCCTGTGTCGAGTGTTCGAATCTAAGCCATGCCGTTATCGGCTATGGTCTGGGCTGAGGAAATGGGTGAGGAAACAGTTGTTTCAGCCTCTCCGGGGATAATGGGGATTAAGCCAGTGAAAATTTGTCAACAATTCAACAAAAATGTTTAATTAACTTGCCTTAATAGGAAACCCTTCACTAAAAAAACCACTGTGGATTTTCCGCATTAACTTTTCTCACATCCTGAAAAGCTAGCCATCAAACCTGTGCTTCATGATTGTTTAACTGAAAACAAAGATTAAAATGCGCACTTTTTGCATCCAATTGACACGTTTTATTTCTCGTCTTAAAGAAGAGAATTAGCTACACCTGAGAAGGGCAAGTTAAAGTATCTTTAATTAAGGAAAATAACTGAAAACAGATCAAGACGAATTATCAGTCTAAAGACACGTTTATTGCCCTCCCTGCTCTCTGTCCACCGGCCGCCACTGCCCCCAAAAGAAAAAAGTTAGATGTAACAAATGGTGGAAACAGAAATCCTTGCGCTTCTGAGCTGTCGACTCAACCACACTGCGACTATTGATATAAATTTTCACTGACGTATAAAATAAAAAAAAACCTTCACAAATGTTTTCTGTCATGACGTCAAGCCCATATAATAAAATGTGATATATTGTGACTCCATGAACAGCACAATTCACCATTAATTTCCCTGCTCATCACTGCAGGAGACAGGGGCAACAGCCTTGTCTGCCGTCACTCCCTGTCTGAACAAACTGAGGATTTACTCATAAGGGCAGCTACAGAAATACCACAGACACAAGGCCTGCCAGTTCTTACAGCGAATCACTAACATGATTGAATATGGCACAAACTGTAAGTACAGAAACTAGACTTCAAAATCTCTCCTGTGCCAATTCTATGAGGCAGCCAAAGAACACACCAAATCATTCATAGTACAAACCCTGTCTATGGAAAGCAGTCAGCAAAATGTTTATGGAATTATATTTGTGCGTGAGCAATTGGAAATTTTGAGCGCAGAAAAATATATTACGCAAGCACACAAATCTTGTTTTGCGGAAAAATTAAATGTGAGCAAAAAACCCCTTCCGATTGAGCAAATAAAACTCTATTCTGTGCTCAACAAATGTCTTTTCATGTTTGTTGTGATCAATATGAACGTGCAATATTAACCCCTTTCAATCAGTTTCACTCTATGCCCTCTCACAAACTCATGCTCGATGCGCTGGCAGACAGCAGCATGCTCGCTTAAAGTGTGTCTCTCCCTCTCTCTCAATCTGCCCACTCTGTGCGCGCTCAACTTCACCTGCGCGCTCGCTCAAGCAGTGCACAGTGTTACAAATGTGCCACAATTTGGATTGGCTGCTTTGGCTCCAATTAGACGTATTATGACCAAACAGCAAAGAAAAGGTGGAAAGTTAATAATGAAATTCGACAACAACTGGATTACAGTGCTGCCGTGTTGCATTGTTTGGGTTAACGTTAACGTTTCATCTTCACTTATCTTGAGACATCGACTGTTGTGTGACTCTTTTGACTCATATCCCTTTTAAGCAATCCTGGCTGCTGCTAACTATAGCATTGGACGATGTCTTGTGAACATCAAAACCAAAATGTCACACCACAGCCATGTGTACCATGTTTTAAGAACCTTTATGAAATTTTGTTGGTCAGTCTGTACACCTTTGGCTTGCAAACCAAGTTAGCTATCTAGTTAGGTTGCTAGCGCTAGGTCAACTAACTAATGTCGGGGAGAAAAGAAGAAGCTTACTGACATTAACGTTACTTGCATGATAGCTAGCAAACTCGACAGTCTTAAAAAAAGAGAGAATAGTTTTGGCACCCTCCTCCAGCTGATTTATTTCAACGTATAACACTTGAAGAAGGGACTTTTCTGATATGTCAGTCGCCATAAACTGAAATAGACTTATAACCTGCATATCAAGTCTGATAACCTAACGTTACACAACTGAAGCACATGATCATTCGTGATTAATTGTGTTAAAATCAAAGACACATTTCAGGCAGTGATCTACATCTCATTCTCAAGCCTAAACACTATTAGCAATCAGTTTGACTTGAAATAGCAGGGAAAGCACATGTGTTATAAATGATATTAATTAGGGGTAACATTCCAGTTAGGTGTAACAGAGCCAGGGCACTCTGCTGTTCCCAGTGTTGCTGTGCTGGCTCACTGGAGCATGGATGTATCAAGAGAACATGAGACATTGTGGTGTCAAATTACGGCATTTGCGATTTGTTTAGTTATATTTTGGGGACTGCTTTAAAAAGATTACATCAAAGCATAACCTAGAACTACCTGGAATAAACTTGGAAAAACCTGGAAGTTCATTCACAAATGAACCATCCGGAATTATGACTCTTCCCATGGCGAGTGCTTCTAACTACGGGACCACTGGTGTCAGCGTCAGCTCGGCTCACCAGTATAACCTGGCGCTAATGTTCGGGAAATATGCAGAAACAGATCACTCAATTGCGGGCAGTCAAATGCGACCACTCTAGGCTCCTGCAACAGGGAGTGCACAGCCGGTAACAACACACAATGCGTGGCTGAAGAGGCCAACCAGTCTGGAGCCATGGAGCGGGTGCCCAGCGGCGCAATGCCGGCCTTCATAGCTGCCAGTGGGGACACACGCATCAAAGCCTGGCATCGCACCAACGAAAGCCCGCTCCCAGGCTCCATACAGGCCGAGCCTTCCTTGCAGCCGCGCACCGTCCGCTGCCTTCAGCTATGCACTCCCCGCTATAAACATTTCATAAAGGAACATGGTATAATACTAAAGCACAAACCACTCACGCATTGTTGTGGTGTGACATTTTGGATTTGCTGTTCAGAAGACATCGTCCGATGCTATAGATAGCAGCCAGGATTGCTAAAGAGGGATATGAGTCAAAATGGTCACACAACAGCCAATGTCTCAAGATACATGTAGAAGTAAAGTTAACGTTAACCCAAACAATGCAACACGGCAGCACTTTAATCCAGTTGTAGTCGAATTTCGTCATTAACTTATCCCCTTTTCTTTGCTCGTTGGTCATAATGCACCTAATTGGAGCCAAAGCAGCCAATCAGAATTGCGGCACATTTGTAACACTGTGCATAGCTTGAGCGAGCGTGCAGGTAAAGCTGAGCACGCACTGAGTGGGCAGATTGAGAGAGAGGGAGAGACACACTTTAAGCAAGCATGCCGCTGTCTGCCAGTGCGTCAAGCATGACTTTGTGAGAGGGCATAAAGTGAAACTGAGTGAAAGGGGTTATTATTGCACATTCATATTTATCATAGCATTTGCTCACATTTACTTTTTCCTCAAAACAACATTTATGTGCTTGCGTAATACATTTTTCTTCGCTCCAAATCTCCTATTGCTCGCTCAGGATTGAGGCACAAATATAACCCCATAAATGTTCTACATTCAGTTTGGAATGTGTTAATTTGTGGATTCATTATTCATTCATATGGAAATGTTTAACGCCGCCATAGTTCCAAAAAGAGGAATAATCATTAGGACAAACATACCTGAGGAAACTGAGAGTAGTTGCCCTCTCAGGCAGTATCACTTTCTGACCAGATAGTGGAGCTCTACAACCTCTTTGATGCCAGGTCATCACCACGTCCTAATTATTGCTCAACACAGCTTTTTCTCACAATGTGTGGAGCTCACGGTTCATGGCCCTTTTCAAAAACAAATAAATTAACAAATAAAGAAATAATTTAAGAAAATTATAAATTCTTCACGCATCAGTGAGAATACAACCCTCATATCCCCCACCTACACTAACAATGTCATTTTTAAACAAAGTCACTCAGTTACATTTTGAAACAAATGCAAATAAAGGCTTTTTTCCCCACCACCCATAAAGTGAGAATTAAACTTTAACAGAAAATTAAATGGCTTTGTTGGTTTCGGCACATTCAGGACAGGACAGGAAATCACTAAGGAAAGGGGGCACACAAACCAGGCGCTCCTGAAAAAAAATAAAATAAAATGAAAGAAATACTACCATACAACGAAAAGGCTTAAAAAAAGAACAAGTTCTGCAAAGTGCATGAAGTACTCTTGTGTTAAGTAAAGTCCATTTGAACTCGAAAATTGAATCATAAAAAAGATATGACTCCACATCAAGTATTGTTAATAATTCAGAGCATTGTGTGAATATACTGTGTATCCAAAACAATAGTTTCTTGGAGCTGGGAAAAACTACACCAGCCAGGGTTTAATCTGTTTCCCTGTTTCACTAGGACTTCATGAACCCACAGTTTAGGGAGAAGTATGACCGTCATATCAGCAGCTAAAAAACATGTAAGAAAAAGACAGTTATTGAATATACATTGTCCATCCAGGATCCTAATTTGTTGTTACTGGCTTCACTATCATTTGCAATGCTCTTTCCTATTGTTAATGGGTAACCATATTATTAAAGACGGTATGTTTTACGTTTTCAGACACGTAATTGCTGATTGCTGATCTCAATTGCATCCCCCCCATCCCCCTTCAAGAAATACAACTTTGCTACTAATGGATTCTGAATAAAAATCCACATTTTTACGACATCAATTAGCCACTTAGCTCTGAGCGCTGCATCCTGATTATACCAGAAATGAAATGGGTGAAGTACAGCATTAATTAAATGTAAGCTGTGGTGGGACTTGTGTCAAAATATTAAATCAGGAAATTTGCCACGAATATCACAGATGCTGCAGTAATGAATCAATCCTGTCTAAAATGATTGGTATCTAACTATAAAATGAGAAAAACCCTGTCTCTCTCTCTCTGTCTGTCTGTCTGTGTGTCTGAATCCATGTTTCTCCTCAGTGGGGTGGCCAATCAATCAGAAACTGCACCTGGGCATTGAACATTGTCTTAGACAGGGAATGACAAAATTGATTTTTCCAGTTTCCCAAATTTAAGCTGTTTATGAGCAAATTTAAAGGTTTACTCAATTAGAAAAAATTTTGGCTATTTTTTTGAAGAAATGGGTCATATGTAGCAAATTAATATGCATCACACATTTGTAAATGCTTTCTGTAACTTTTAATCATCATTTGAAAACTAAAATTTAGCTGGTTTGTACGGTCCTAAGCCACGCCCCTCAAAGAAGTCGTTGCAGGGACCTCGTAGTCACGTGACCTGTGACGTGTGAGAAGTAAGTTGCAAACATTCCCAGCTGATCGACCAGTGGTTTGTTCTATACTGATAATTGATTTCGCCTTGATCAATCCTTGATGTTGTTGATTTTGAGATAACATTCATCAACATGCCAAATAGGTGCGTAGTGGCAGGCTGTAACAAGACTCCAAACGATGGTGCGAGTTTACACCACTTCCCAAAAAAGAGATGCCAAGTCTAACGCATTCGGTGGAGTCTCTCGCCTCTCAGTGGTATTCACCTTCCTGTGCCGTAGTCAGCAAATTTTCAATCAACGCGCACTGGAGAAATTCACTTGTGGAATTGAAGTCATTGTGCATTAAGTTAATCAGTTTCACGTGCACTATGGTGGATTTCCCAACAAGTGACACGGAAATCGATTATGATTTGGGAATTCTCACGCTTGTCTTTACTGAGGGATTGAAAGCAATGGAATTGCATAAAGACGTTTCAAATGGTCTTGCTTCATTTAAACAATTTAAATGATCAAGAAACACATGCATTGTTTCCAATCCCTGAGTAAAGAGAAGCACGGGAAGTCCGGAGTCATAATCGCTTTCCATGTTACTTGTGGTGAGGTCCACCTTTACGCAAGTGAAACTGAAACTTCAATGCACAAGGATTTTGATTCCGTGTGAGAATCTCATTAATAAGCTTTCATTGAATAATTGCAGACTACGGTGAATAAGCCTAAAAAATGCGAAGGACCTACATCGAATGTGTGAGACTTGGCATCTCTGAGATCCGTTCTCGTGCTTAGTCCCCACTTGCTCAGCTGCTACCCCACCGGGCCCGGCGCGGGTAGCCCACGGCCCAGCCCCGCTGTACGGCTTCAATGTAAATGTCTATGTAAGAGTGCTGTGAAGACGAGCTGACAAGTGAGCTTGTGTTTACGTTGCTTTGTTGTTGTTAGTAACTTAGTATTGCTGATCATTGTTGTTGATGATGACATTCTAATTCTGCATTTGTGTTTGTTTCTGAAATACTGGCCATATCGTGATCCTAGTCACTGGGGACTACTAGAACTTCAGTACGGCACATATCCGAAAGTGAAACCCAAACATAAACACAAGCGACCGGTCCATGCAAGTATGAAGTTGCCGTGTTTCTCAGTGGCTTCTATATTCAAAGTCCAAAATTTGCACTCATTTTGTGTAGTATACAATGCAAAAATGCGTAAAACGACTGTACACGCATTTACGACCAATGCAAACTTTTCGTTTTGCAATCCCAGATGAGATCAGAGCTTTGTTCACAGAAAAGTGAAAAACCCACAAAATCTGGACATTTTGTGTCAAATCATTTCATTGAGTATGTATAAAATGTATCGATAAGAATATTCGTCCCAAATAAGATCACTATAACTTTTCTTTCTTTCACAAATTGCCTGTTGAAATGAGGAGTCAAACAAGTCATTTTGTGTGCAAGCTCCGGGGCAACTTACTTTGTCAACGTCACAGCCGATTAGCTAATCGCTCGCAAATTTTAAGGAGAGGTCTCAAGGTGTTTAGTTTCTTCATTTTTTTGCCAGTATGACATACAATTATGAAAGTTAAATGCTGGATTCGTGAATTGCAGGCAATAATACATGTCTACAGTGGTTTATTTCCCCTAATTTAGTAGACCTTTAACATGTTTATGACAATTTTTGCAGTCTTCGTGGACTTGTGGCATGGATGCCCAGGTATGGACAATACTAGACTATAATTTATGGACAGTATATTTTTGTAAGCCACTAAAAAAAAAAACACCATGTAGATCTCCAAACAGCACAGCACATCTCATCTTAATAGCAGAAATCTAATGTTGACTCTATCTTATACTCTTATATCCTTTTGTCTTTCTGCAGCTAAAGAGTAAGCCACCGGCTGTTCACTGCCTGAGCTGAGCTGCAATCTCAGAGCAAAACTACCTGTTTTCTCAAATTGCCCCTATGCGGCGGTTGAGATGGGCAGCAAATAGTTCACCCAAAATGGGCGGCAATGTCAGAGGAGCTCAGATATAACTCATGTCCACAGGGCCTGAGCTTTCTGAATCTTTTCACCTCGGTACTAGAGGGCTGCAGCATTTACACATCACTGTGGTTTCCTTTCAGTCGACACCCAATTTCAGCCTTGGGAACAAGGTGTGTGTGTGTATGTGTGTGTGTGTGTGTGTGTGTGTGTGTGTGTGTGCGTGCATGAGTGCGTGTGTGTGTGTGCTTGTATGTGTGTATGAATGCGCACATGCATGCGTGTGCGCGTGCATGAGTGTGTGAGTGCGTGAGCACACGTGTGAGAGGGTGTGTGTGTGTGTGTGTCTGTGCACATGTGTGAGAGGGTGTGTGTGTGTCTGTGCGCTTGTGTGAGTGTGTGTGTGTGTGTGTGTTTGTGCACGTGTCTGAGTCTCTGCGTGTGTGTCTGTGCGCATGTTTGAGAGTGTGTGAGTTTGTGTGTGTATGTCTGTGTGCATGTATGTGCATGTGCATGGGTCTGTGCAATGTGCACGGGTGAGCATGGTTTTGCTAGTTAGACTTTCTCAGTGCCGCTGATCACTATTTAAACCTAAGAACTTAACAGCACCACATGTGACATCCACAAGTATTCAGACAGTTACTTGATTTAAAGGGCTGCAATTCCCATATGCTTAACTCTGTATAGCTGTTAATATCTTCACAGTAAAGTGAGGCCAGTCAACTTTAATTTGAGGTATTTTTGTGTGTATATACAACTGTAATTATGCACATCTCCAGCTTTTATATTATTTGCCTGCCATGTAAAAATGTGAAAAGCACTTTTGTACATCTCTTCGGCTAAAAGCTTCTACCAGATGACTGAGGTGTAAATTGTTATTGTACGCCTGGAGGAAAGACTCTCCTAGGCTAAATCATTTGTTTTGTCAAAAAGGAGGTGCTCCACAATGTTCTCTGCGGTAACTGCAAACAGGGTCCTGCGCCAGGTATATCAGGTACATCCCCAGAAGGGAAGAGCAGGGAGCCACAGAGCAGTCTGCTCTGAATCTGAAGATCGTCTCTCTTCCCTTAAAACCATGACTGCATGACACATATGTTTGCTCACCATAGTTCACCTCAGTGCGTCCACTTTCAAACTGCACCGCTGCCAGGAGGGGTATTTCTGTTCTTTGGTCTCTACATAGATTATCCCTCAAATTCTAATTCTAATTGAAATAAACTCCAATGCTATGACACTTACTGTACACTGCTGGAGCAATTACTGACGTAAGAGATGACTTATAACATGGAAAATAACTAATGAAGCTGCTGGATGCACAATCCACAAAACACAAAGATGCAGGAAGAGCAAAATTAAAAGTAATCTACATCTGAAAGACAAACACATCAAATCAGCTATGGACCATAAAGCATCTTTTATGTGTTTTCATTTTTTTATGTCTCTCAGTTAGTGTAAATTGTGAACACACTGCCCTGACAAAACATAACATCCCCTCCTCTCTCCCATGAGTAATGGTTGTTCCTCTGAGAGAACTTGAAAATTGGGGCAGATTTATTTTGTCGTTTGGAAATACTGGGTTCTTACTTTGCTGTGTTTTTTTACTTTTTCACTGTTCATTAGAAATTAAGCAGCGTCTCCACCACTTGAGTATCACAAAGTATTTATTTCGTCAATATTCTCTCTCTCTCTTTCTTCACCTCCTACACTCTCTCCCTTGGTCTCTTCTCTCCCCCGAGGGTCGACGCATGCAATTCTGGTGCTCCAGACGAAAAACAATTATGCCAGCCCTCAACGGAGTAACCAAGTTGACGTCACGGAGTGACCGCTTGTAGTTGCTGGTGGGCAAAAAACAGGCAGCACCTGTGGTGCAAACTATGGTGCAATCTTAAGTGGTAATCAGGTGCACAAATAGATGGGAGAGGGACAGAAGAATATCATGGTACATATCTCCTCTTGAACATCACCATAGGAGACACCAGTTGAAAACAACCATGAAAAAAAAACAAATGAGGGGTGTTGATACTAACGCTACACAACATTGGCTGGGCCTTCTTTGCAGGAGTTGGCTCATCAATCCCGAAATTCAAAGTTACCATGGCAGGTTAAAGAAAGCCAGGTTTGTGACAGTGAAAACCGTGGCTTTAGGCTCAACATTCCTCACTAATAATCTCACTTAACATCTATGGACCTTGGGATCAGATGATTGTATTTGCGGAACACATTTCATTTTGGTTAAGTAACATGGACTAACAAATGAATTATTATTACACAAAATTTATCATTTTCTTTATAATGAAAATTTGAGATGTCTTTATTTCCACAGTATATTGAATGTAAGAAGTCAATTATTCTGAGTTATTATTTAAAACTTGCTAACTAAATGCTTGCCAGTGCATATACTCAGGAAACATGGATGCCCGCTCCAAAATCATGTTTGTTTCGCAAGTCTCAAAGCTCCACAATCAACCACTGAGGCAGTTTATCTGCTACCACAGTGCCATTAATGATAACAGCATATTTTGTGAAACATAATTATTTTTATCTTTTATCTATCCACCAAGAGTAGTGTTTCAAACTTGAATTATGAAAGAAGGGGAGGAGCCCTCTAGGATTGCGCGTAAAGACTGCTATCAAGCACAAATCATGTAAATTAAATTAAAAATGACTACCATAAAGTTGTCATGGCACGTTTCACAACACACACACACCTCATCAAGTAGAAATTTGATGAGACGGTCATTCTGCTGACTGTTTACTGTGTGCACGACCATTTTGCTGCAGTGTCAGATGTGTTTATGTCGGCGAACTGGCTGGATCTTGTCTGAATTTCAGAGTTGGGGAGTTCCAGGTTGAAAGACCATTCCGTGGCAATTTTCCGTGTTGTTCCTTGAACCTTGCCAAAAAGCAGTTCAGTAATTTATGTAATGGCGCATTTCATCATATTTATCATTAATGAAATCCAGAAACTTAGCTGGCGAAGTTGTGAATGTGTGGTTTATTTTTCAGTACGACTGCATTTTCTGATTGTTCCTTTGCAAAAAGAGCATGTCTGGATCCTAATGATCCAGTTTGCTAGATTTAAAAAAAAGAGAAAAAAAAGTGTCCCTTGTAACTTAAGTAGAAGATGGTTGGCAACCGTATCAACCTCAGCCTAAATAAGCTATCTTATCCAAATGCATCCAGGGATTTATACATGTTTTCACTTGGGTAGATCCCAGTTGGGTGCACTACAAAGCAAGATTAGCAGGTGAGCTAGGTTTGTTGCGCCTAAAGCTGAGGATTTCAATGTTATTAAGGTAGCTCTTGTTTAATGTGGCATCTATTGTATCTCTGATGGTGAAATTAGGGTTTGTCAAGCCCGCTAATGCAACAAAAGCTTGGCTAATGCAAAACTTGCTTTGAAGCTCGCCCCTCGTTGCCAAACTCCAAATCTGGCCAAACAGCAGGATTATAGTCCGTACACTCATGAAATGAAAGGGGTCTGGTAAAATCTAATGTCTGCTGTCATTCAATTTAGGAGCTGTAAAGAAGTCTTGCATCACTTCAGTTTTAAAGCATAGTTTAGAGTATGGGTTGATCATGCTTTATCTAACATTTCATTTTTATCAATCTGTTGAAAATGACAGCTTTTCATGACCACCCATTGCTTCACGAGCGTTATTTTGCGTGATGAGAATAATGCTTTTGCCCACCAGTTCTATGCACACGCACGTTTGCTTACAAACACCAATTACTCCAATTCACAACGTACCACACCAGCAACAACACACTAACACCAATATGCCATATACATGAAGTAAAAACCAGCAACAAAATATAAATGCAATATGCAACACACATAAAGCAAAAACTGGCAACAACACACAAACAGCACAATGTCATACACATACTGTAACACTATCTAGTGCAAAACTAGCGTGCTCAGTGTGTCAACAATATTAAAATATGCTTGACATAACATTCACAGCCAATTAATTTTGGTAGTTTAGACATACTGCAATCCTGCTCTATTCCCACATGTTTTTTTGGAGGACAATTGAAACCGGTGTCAGTAGGTCAAAGTCCCATTGGCTGGTGAGAGCTCAGGGGATGGAAGGTGCAGGTGCAGCATGATTGACGCATTCCTCAGCAATTCAATGTGCTCACAGAACGCATGGCTTAGCGAACCTGCAGTCGCTATTAGTTACCCCGCGATTTTGCTCATGAATAGTTGGCCAACACTTCACCGCCGATTTCAAAGTGTCGCCCTAAGCAGTTGCATAGCTTGCCCATACGGACAAGGTTGCCCTGTCTCTCCCTCTCTCTCCCCTTCTCCCCCTCCCTCTTCGTCACCATCTCCCTCTCCCTCTCTCCCTCTCTCCAGGACTTTTGAGCACTGATCCGATCTTGGTGATTGTCGTACTTCGTCAGGATATTGCCACCCGACTTTCACAGAACTCATCAGCTCATCCCACTGTGGCCCTGAGATTGACCTGAGGCTCACAGCTGAGCGCCCATCGCAGATAAAAATCTGGTGTCAAATTCACAATGGCGTTGAGAGCGTGTGTGTGTGCTGGTGTGCACACACACGCACAAAAGCTCATCACAGAGGAGTCAGCCATCAGCTGAGCGCGGCATGATGTCAGCTGCTGCTTATCATGATATTGCAGTTCACAAGCTGGGCTTATACAGACACCAAGTTTGAAGAAGGCAAACAGTAGACGCCTAAATCGACCCTGAGTCACTTTTCTCAGCGTGCTGTCTGGGTTTGCACAAGGACAGCCTGGAATCGATCTCATCTTGCTTCACATTATAAGGGTAGCACAGCATACAGACTCATGTTCTGCGATGTGCAAGACCTAAGACCTGAACAAGGTTCTGTGTGTTTAAAGTAAGCCCTGTGTAAGATCGGAATTCTTGTGCTGAGCTCTGAACACTGGGCAGGAGATAAACCATCTTGTGTTGGGCTCTTTACACTGTGCAGGAGATGCACCATCTCACGCCGAGCTCTGTGCACTGTGCAGGAGATACACCGTCTTGTGCTGGGCTCTGTACACTGAGCAGTAATAATGTACAGCCACCCATGGGGCTGGGCACCTGCAGAGTGTGGTGATGTGCTGGAGACAGTAAGGTTCATTATGTGCAATGAAGAACCGTAAGAGCCCAGTGAGAGCCCTGCAAGAGAAGGAAATGGAGCTGGGGGGGAAGGGGAGGGGCAATCACAGGGGATTATTGCATCAGTAATTCTAACCGGGAGACAGGTGATGTCAGAATGGAGGACTTAAGAGTCAGAGGGCCAGAGACCAGCTTTTCTTCGCGGTCAGGTTGCTCAAGCATTTGAAATGAGCAGGGAGCTGGGAGATAAAGAACATACCTGTGGGGAAGATTAATGGGCATTAAGAGAAACCCTCAGATAATGATCCTCACTGGGAATTCACTGAAGCTTCTTTCCTCAACAAATCTGGTAAAGTAACAAGGATACACAGAACAGCGTTCCTACTCGAATGAGCATGAAAGGTAAAAGTAACATATTTATTTATTTTTGTAGAACATATAAAGTACAGTATATTAATTTTAATTGTGTCATCATTTGACTCACCACTGGTGCAGGCTTTCCCCCTGATACGACGCACATCAACGTGAAATTCTGAGCCTGATTGCGGCTGAATGGCGCTGGGGTGTCTGCTGCAACAACCGAGATGGACACTGGGGGCGCTGCGGGAACAGACAAATGCAGGTCAGCTGTGAGCATTAGCATTAGCATCCAGTCTTTTAATGAGACAGTTCGACTTTCGCTGATGTAAAAAAAAAAAGAGCACTTCTTAATTAGAGGAAAAAATAAGCATTGTATTGTTGCTTTATTTGGTAAAAAGAAAAAAAATAGCAAGGGCTTTTCAAAATAGTGAAGAAGTAAAATTAGTCACGTCTCATTTCAATTAATCGGTAGCCCCAGTTTGAAGAGCTTATCCTCTGCATACACTCTGCTTATGACGTACAGACCATGTCATCTTCAGAGAAAGCCAGAAGGATTCTGAGTCAAAGGGATTTTCAGCACTCAGCAAACTGTGGTGATAATTTGTCGAGGGGGTTAGAGAGGTCTCCGTGTTGAACCGCTTAATGAATCGCTCTGGAATGTGCAACAAAGTCAGATCGCCGCAGGCAAAAGAAACAAAAAATGCCATCAGCCCTTTGACCAACAAACTATATATTTGTTGGCTGTCTGAAAAAAATAATTTCAAATAAAAATCTGTCAGCTACTGCCTGACATCGATTTGTAATCCCTCCTGTATAGTTACAAAACCCTTTAATAATTCAGCTTCATCTGTTCAATCATACAACAGAACCGATTTGACAGAGCATTCCATTTTAAAATCACACCCTGGGGGCGGAATGAAGACAAAGCGCGCGTGTCCACTCTTTCTCCGCAACCAAATTCCTCATCCGCAGGCCGACACGACATCACCAGGGATTGGGAAATGGAAAATGCCCACTACTCCTCATCTACACAGAGAAAAATACATGCAGAGGTCCCGCTAAAGTATCCATGGAGGAACAGGAAAAGAGAAGTCTTTTTCAAGATGATGAACACTTGGATGCCCGCAGTTTGGCACATGAAAATGAGGCATTATTTCATAGAAGAAAGCTTTACACCAGAGAACAGGGCTTATCAAATTCTTGAGGCCTATAGTGACACTGCAGATGACAGTTTCGGTCCAGACAATCTCATGCTTAGTTAAGGTTGTTGAACGCATTTTGCAAATCTTTCAAAAAATTCTGATTTATTTGGGAGCACTGCTGCCTCATAGTGAGAAGATCATGGTTTCAGACCTCACTTGGGCCTCTCTGTGCAGAGTTAGAATTTCGGACCCATGTTTGCTTATGTTATTGCAGGGTACCCCCATGTTCTCCCACAGTCTGAAGACTTTATTGTACCTTACCTTAATTGGGGACTTTAAATTTCCCATTGGTGTGACTGACTGAGTGAATAAATGTGCTATTCCAGTGGTGGTTTTGGAAACTGTTGTGGGCGTTTTGCTTGGGATTTTTAAATTTTTTTTATTTTTAACTGCTTAGTGCAATGATCCACAAGAAAATTCATTTCAGTAAAGAATAACAGGCTGATTTCAAAACCAAGCAAAATCTAAAAAGTTGATGTCTTGTGATGATAGTAACTTTCATTATGAATGTCACAAAATGATTATTTTTGATCACTTGGTAGTAAAGACGGGAAAATATTACCTTATTTTCTCTTGACAGAGAGCCTCTGCATGAAGGTTTGTAAGTATCGAAAGGTATTTACACTGCTTTTTATGTATTGCCTAAAATTGAACCATTTTCAATTCTGCTCTTCGTATGAAATATAAAGTCGCTATCACTCGAGTTTCAAAATACAATCAGGGAAGTTTTATTTTGCTAGCAAAGAACTGATATTCCCAATTCACTTTAACAGAGAGTGATAATACTTCATAGTATGCTCACACTGCAGACATGCGCAGTACTGGCTTACTTTTCTGGCCACGCAGTAGAGGATGGTCGAAGACACACTGTCCTGTCTAGTTAATTATGCTTGTGAATGGTCTCGAGCTCATCTGCTATGTATGGTGATGCGTAATTTGTATCCAATTTGCAAAACTGTGCACAATATGAGATTAAAAAAAACAAGCCATTTAGTACTGTTTACTGACATGGAGCTTCAAAGGACATAATCAAGGTAACTCTCTGATGGCACTTTGATCCTTTCCAAATTGCTCCAACAATGTTATCTTTGTAGGCATACAAGGCACACTCTAGAGTGGAATCTCCATTAGCATAACATCACATCTTAATTCTCAGGAATTCACATCTATAGCCTTCAAGAACAGAAAATACTTTCATAAATTTCTGTAATAACCGCTGGATGTGTGAACCAATCACACCACAGACTGAGCACTGAAGGACATGCTACATCATTCCAGGGTTTTGGGATTTAGTGGGAACTGAAACTCAGAATGTAAAGAAGATGAGTATGCAGACATGGCTTCCATTGGAATCAATTTTTAGACACTTGAAGAGCGACTTGAAAATAAAACTAAACTCTACCATTGCCACTTTCAGACAGGAACATCTGCAAATACACTTGTGAAGATTTTTGTTTAGGATTCAAACTACAGGAAAAACTTTAAAAAAAAAAAAAAAAAAAAAATATATATATATATATATATATATACATACATACATACATACATACATATCAGTGGCGGCTGGTGAACTGGCAAAAGGGGAGGCTCAAAACAATTCCTTAAAATTAATGATTGGTCACGACCTGTTTTCAATCATTCATTTAAAGACCTGTCAACTCTGACGCATTTGGTGTGAGTTTAAGTGGCATATTTTCATTCCTCCGCTGTAGTCGGCAATTATTCAATCAACGCGCATGTAAGAGATTCTCCCGCGGAATTGAAGTCCTTGTGCACTGGAGGGATGGTAAGCAATGGAATTGCATAAAGACGTTTCAAATGATCTTATTTCATTTAAATGATCATGAAACACATGATTGCTTCCAATCCCTCAATAAAGAAAAGCGTGAGAAGTCCGGAGTCTTAATCGGTATGCGTTATAAATTAAAACTGGCCAGATCTGATAATGTTGAGAGTTATCGGAGTTTCTGTAATGGTAATTTAAATGAATTATTGAAAACAGGTCATGACCAATCATTAATTTTAAGGTATTGTTTTGAGTCTTCCCTATTGCCAGTTCAACAGCCGCCACTGATTATATATATTTATTAGTATGTAGGCAAATCTTAGGAGGCATATGTGACCCGCTGTGGTAAAAGGTACCGCCGAGCGGCAATCATGCTATTGAGAAAACCGCAATTTAAATGTCCCCCTTGTCACGTGGACTGTGTTTACTTTTGCTTTTGGAAAACTGCTTCTGATCCAAGAGATTGAGCTCCATATACGTCACGGGGAATCCCCGCAGTGTCTCGATAAATTTCCATTTCAATACTGCCGAAAATTGGCTATTATTCAGTGGCGGAGCTAGAACTGGGAATTGGGGAGGCACAGACACGTTTCATTATTAGTCCTGGCTAGTTCTCAATCATTTTTCTTTATTGATGTGTTTTCTGATTATCATAATTGGCAACTGAAGGCACTGTTTCTCTCCATATGCAATTTAACAGCAATGAAATCATGGGCTAAATTCAGTACAGAAAAATAATTTACTTATTAAAAGGCCAATGCTTCGCGTTGATTGAACTGGTATGCGTTCCAATGAAATATCGCCTTTATTTTGTTTATTTATTTACCTTTATTTAACCAGGAAGTCTCATTGAGATGCAAAATCTCTTTTGCAAGAGAGACCTGGCCAAGATAGCAGCCAATAGCAGCCAAGATAGCAGCCTTTCACTCTCGGTATTGTGTGGGTTGATTAAAAAAAAAGTGGCACCCGGCAGTTAAAGAGGCTATAAAAAGCGTGCGGCTCAAGCTACTTGAGTGAGAGTCGACAGGTATGCAATTTTGAATGACGTTAATTTAAATACAGCAGATACGCGTCCAGATGAATTTCTCGAAGAGGAAGGTTCACTCTATAAAAAATAACATAAAACAGAATTTTGAAAATTTTGGCCCTGCCAGCCTTTTTTCAAGGCTGGTCACATATATCAAAATCACCCTCTGATTTATATCCCCCTGAATCTTTAAACAATGAGCAGCCAAGAATAATCCTGAGGCAACTGATTGACCGACTGCCAGCTCGGCAGATTGTATGAATTATTCAGCCATAAAGCTGTCTAGAGAAATTAGATTTTTCTTCTGAGTGATGCTTCTACATTTATTTTGCACCCAGACAAACATTTGTGGTGAAGTGTTCCTTCACTGATATCATTAATTGCTTACTGATGGGGAAAGATACAGCTTTAATTAACAGTAGCATTCATTCTGAGGTGCTGGATTATCGGTCAGAAAGAAAATCGAATCACTGATTGCAACTGTACACTGCAACTGAATGATACATTTAATAACACTTTGGTGTCCTCATAAAGTTATTGACTGGAACATTACATGTCACTCATTTTGATAAATGCTGATATTAATTAGTTTTTTTTCTTCTTCTTCTCACAATGGCTAGTACGGTTAAATTAACCAAAGGCCTGAATCACAACAAGGTGCTGACACTTCACGATCATGAATGTGCTCGTAATGTGCAAAGAAAGCTTTGTTAGCAATGCCAATAATTTCCAAAGGACAGGTAATAAGGCAAAAATTTGGGACAGAGCATACAAGGACATTCAAGAAAATGTCAGAGGACATAATTACTGACCTAAGAACAGTATTCTGGGCGGCAGTAAAAAAAAAAAAAAAAAAAAGTCTGTAAATCAGCTGACCCATATCCAAACAACAGTTTTGCAGTGTTTTTTTTCTTTTCCCCAAGCAGTGTTTGAATAATATTCCACTCACAAATCACTAAAGTTCACTGGTGGGGAAGAATCTTAAAAGCTCCTGAAACTCATAACAACTCCAGGCACAAGGAAGTATCAGGTTCGAGATATCTATTCAGTAAAACACAATACAACACAGGGGTGCTATTCTCTCTCAGATGGTGGTTGGTTTGAACCCAGCCTTGGGCCTGTATGTTTGGGATTTGGATGTTCTTGCCATGTTCATATGGGCTTTATAAGGGAACTCCACTTCCGTCCAGCAGTCTATTTTTGATTAATAATAGGGTTTCAGTGATTAACAAATTATTGCATTCTGTTGTTATTGACATTTGTCACTGCAACCCAACTTTTTTTGGAAATGGGGTTGTCCTAAAATCAGTCGTCAGATACATGCGTCAGAAGTGATGGTGGCAATGAGTGCAGATCTATAAAGAAATACAGGTAATTGCAAATTTAGGAAAAGGTCTTTAGGGATTGTGTCCAGAGCCTTTGCTTCTCCAGCTACAGCAAATAGAATTAATACAACTGTGAGAAGGTGAAAGGGGCCATTTTTCATGGCCGTAGGAACCGGCCCGGCAGACCCGGCGATCGCCGGACCAATATTTTCCCGAATACGCCCCTCCCCCTCCCCTCTCTTCCTCATGTCATGTCAACTTAGACCGTCTAGCCGATCCTGGCTGCTTATCACCTATCAGATTAATGCACTGCCGCGAGACCAGTGTCATTAGCGTTCGTCAGCGATATTGCATACTCTCATAAATGATAATCCAGTGCAAAAAACATTCTTATTTAATATACGTAATTAATTCACGCGCGATTTTAACATTACAGGGCTTTTGTTGGTGACCTCACACGCTTGTTTAATACATACAATTTGAATCGAGAGCGATGGTTTACTCATTTATTTAGACAGTTTTGCCCCTGAGATAAGGACTGTGCTTGAAGGGCTGTCAGTTTCTCGGGGATCACCTAAAATTGCTAAATTGCCATCCTCACATTGCAACAGACAATCACAGAGTGCAACGTTATTTTAATTCGAATGTAACGGATTATTTACCAGACCTAAGCAGCACAAACTATCGTTATCCCCATATTTGCATTTAACTGCTTGATCTGGATGCACTTCGATGTATGAAGAGCTCCCTTTCAATTTTTTTAATTTTTAATTGATTTTTTTTATGACAAATCCTCCACCAAACGCCGACTGGCATCTGTGATTGGCGTATGCCGCTCGGATCTTTTCAAATTGCTGGCAATCACGGGTGCGCACAGAAAACCGAATGCTTTGGAGGCGCGCCGTGCTTTTAGAAGGGCCACGTGTCCGAAAGAAATTATTCTTTTACGCGACCCCAAGCTTGGTGGAGGGCGCGAGTGAGATGGGGCTTGTGTGCGGAAGCAGTGTATTCTAAGTGCGTCTAAGAAAGCTCACGAAATCCTGTCTCTTTTCATTAACTAGGTTAAAAACTAATTGTTGCTAACACGCTTTAAACAGTTTGTACTGTGTTTGTGGGTATCCACCTTCCGAGTTCATATAGTTATCATCAGGTGCACGCCCCTGCATTCCCGGTAAGATTTCAATCGGCACAATATTAATGCAGCTTGTGTCCTGCTTGTGTTTTTAATTCGTATTTCGAGAGCGAGGGGTTAGTTACGTGCGTGCGTATTGCATGTCCACATATGATATCTGAATTAGCCTATGACGGGATTTACCCGTTCTTGGTAATCTTGTGTCAGTGTTTTATTTTTTTTTCTTAGATAGGTGGCTAATTGCATTATATGGAATGATTATAAATAAGGTAAATCAGATAAATCAGTAAATGTAAAAAAGCAACGGACAAAAAGAACATAAGGAAACTGACAGTCAGTTTCTATGGGTGGATAACCCTGACACCATTACTCTGGACGTCACCTTCTTTTATATATCTCAATTTATAAGGTATTTTATAAGCCTCCAATTCATTGCTTGAACACTGTCTCGAAGGTTTATATCAAGTTCATGCATGAAATGCTTCAAACTGCTAATGCTGGAAAGTGCATACTATAGACCACAGACAGAACTAATCTGCTTTTGTGAACGTGAAGAAACACCACCCAAAAGTTGAAACTGTTGAGGCTAAAGATGAGTCTCAATGCAACCACAGCGAACCAAATCAATCCCCAGTTTAAAAAAATTTTCTAATGATGGAAGGGGGGACGCCCCTCTTCCATACCATCCCCCCAGCGCCGTCTGCCGGACCAATATGAATATGCTTCCTACGCCCCTGTCTTTACAGTAAACACCGTAAGAATGAGAATAAACTTTGAGAAGACTTTTTCAAAAGTGTTTTGAATGCAATTTTGCAGCCATTAGTAACTTCATAGTTATGTATTGAATTCCTCATTTGAAAAAAGGTATTTGCAGTGGAGAAAATGACTCAGTTCATGACCTTCCACAAATTTAAAGTGTTTAAACCCTTGAACAAGCCCTTTTAGAAAATGAATTATAAACCTAATGAGCCATGTCTGAGAAGAGTTTTGAAAACACAAAATGACATTGTTTAATCCTTTTCGGAATAAAAACCACTTATTGCTTGAAACACCATAAAATTTTTATCACGTCTTTAGTTTAATTGGAATTTCCAGTTGTCTCCCACATCTTTTGTTCCAGATTCTGATTTCACAGTGAATCATCTGACATTGTTCACTTTGTTCTAAAATTGTCTAATCATTAGCGACCTTCCATCTTACCCAAGTTCATCCAGGATTTATCATTCTCACAAAAACTATTATTCCACTTTCAAATGTATCTAGTTGTTGTCATATAAGTTTCCAACCAGCATCTGCAATCAGGTGAAGTGAGGCAACTAGTGTTTAGTTTTGGAGGTTTTTACTAAAATTCAGAGTTGGACAGAATAATTAATTGGTAATGACTGGTGTATTCCCTGGTGATGGGTCCTGTCCCCCCTTAACTATAGGAATTAAGTCTGTTCAATGTGTGGCCCATACTGAAGTAGGCACTCCAAAAACGACCCTTTTAGAGCCATGAGAGTCTAGCAGAGGGTCATAAACTATTAGTGTACAGCCTTGCAATTCCTAAAGCAACAGAGAACACCATTGTTACAGCTTTCTGACCACCAACAAGTTTAGAGCACGGCCCCTTTATATTTATTTTTAATTTGTATTTTATTATATTATTCTTTTTTCTTTTTTTTTGTGCCCCCAAACACCACCCAAGATTTCTCCACATCACTGATGTTTTCAGGAGCAGTGGTAAAACTTTTCAGTGGTATTTGATAACTGAGCTTCATTACCCCATACCATATTTGTTCTCTTCTTTGATTGTTCATGTCTTTGAAATTCTTTTTCAAGGTAGCAGTAGACCCTCATCTGTACACATAGCAGTTGTAAATTCCGTTGCAGCTTATATTAAATTTCCTATTTTTGAATCATACTCTGAGTTGTGCTTTTTGATAAAGGTTGATCCAGCAGGTTGCTCAGCCCATCAACAAATTTGGAAATTTAATTGTTAATTAACATGTTTCACGGTAATTAATAAATAAAATTGAATAAATTAATTTTACATGTTGAATAAGCGAGGGTTAAACTACTAAAACTTCTAAAACAACTGGATTCAGTACAAAGGGGGACAAAAGAGAGAGAGAGAGAAGCATTTCATGCTTCATCCACCTCAAAAATCAATTCACACCCATACACATTGTCTAGGTCCCCCGGTACTGCAACTTCAAGCATCATTACCCTGCTGACTTTAAAAATAACAGCAAATGGAATTTTAAAACATCTGAAAAGCAGGACCTCATTTAGCCAAGATACTAAAAGACAGATGCAACAGCACTCTTAATAAATGGATCTGGCATCTGGGAAGCGATACAGAGTTCAAGAAACTGGCAAGAGCTTCTATTCAGCTCAATTCAATTGCATGTGTTAAGCACTTTTCTAAATCAAGATTGACACAAAGGGCTTTAGACAGCACTGGACATGAATCCCCAAAGAGCAAGCCAAAAGGTGACAGCAGCAAGGAAGAAGTCCCAAGTAGGAAGAAACTCGGCTCCAAAAAAAAGGGGGAACCGAACTGCCTGAGGTTGACCTCGGAGAAATGAGGAGAGAGGGGGAAGGAGAAGACTTGAGAATGGAGTGGACAAATGGGGATGTGAAGCAGGAAACAGGGGGTAACATTTCACAGAGAAGGCGAGGAAGTCAACCTATCCTATAACTTCCTTGTTTTGCCAAAGAATCGAATCGCCCCCTTGGAAACTGGCTCCAAAGCAGGATTACAGAGTTAGCCAGATAACTCCACAAAATGAAACCCATGACAGCGCTCTGAACTCCCTCAAGCCCAACGTCCCCCTGGCGCTTCGGGACTTTCAAATGATGTGCTACGAGTGTATGACCCTTATTATTGAACCTGTCATCGTCTATCCCCTTTCCATTAACACGTTGACTGCCAGCTAATGGCGGGTCAGGGCCAGCGCCAGACTTGAAAATTCGGGGGAAATTATCCATCCCTTTATTGACAACAATTGGTCCTGGCTAATACTAGATGGTTTTCCTTTATAAGCACGTTTTCTAATTCAAGAATAATCAAGTGGCAATTGAAGACACGGCTTCTCTCCCCCATGCGATCTAACAGCAAATAATGGACTACATTCAGTGCAGAAAAATAATTGAATTATAATTAGGTCTATGCACAGGCACTCAGCAACGTTAATTTTTTTCCAGCAAGAGCGGCATTTCAGAACTCATTTGCGAATGAAGGTAATTACGGCAAGTACCTACACCTGTTTTTGCAACACGGTCACGCAACTTGCTGTAAAAAATAGCCAGCTGTTAGACTGGAAAATGAAAACGGAGGAAACCACGTATACTTGTCACCAGAATTACCTTCATTCGCGAAGAGTTCTGAAATTCCGCTCTCGCTGGAAAAAAAATTACCATTGCTGAGTGCCAGTGCATTGACCTAATTATAATTCAATTATTTTTCTGCACTGAATTTAGCCCATTATTTGCTGTTAGATCGCATGGGGGAGAGAAGCCGTGTCTTCAATTGCCACTTGATTATTCTTGAATTAGAAAACGAGCTTATAAAGGAAAACCATCTAGAATTAGCCAGGACCAATTGTTGTCAATAAAGGGATGGATAATTTCCCCCGAATTTTTCTGGCGCGGGCCCTGACCCGCCATTACGAGTTATCTTGTAGTTGGCAGTCAACGTGTTAAATTCCAAGCAATCCAATTAGTCTTTTTGAGCTGGATATGGTCACTCGTGGATTCTAAATCAGTAAACACGGACTTGACTATTAAGTGGAAGTGTCAAACTGCCGACCATATTGGGTTGCATTAGCACATTCAGGATAACATCACCAAATGACCTTGTCCATTCTACTGTATATAATTTTATGTAGTCACGACACACCATTCAAGTTTGCTGGGGACTCATGAATATTTCATGAAAACATATGACCCCATTTAGCGAGTGCGGTTCTGCACACAGAGTTTCTTTCAGTTCTTAATACGGGTGACATCAATTATAGAAATACAGGGACCTCTACACTTAAATCTCTGGATGCTGTTCATCACTCTGCCCTGTTTTTTTTTAATTATTATTTCTGGTGATTCCATAGAACTCATCACTGTACCTCTCAGTGGCGGCTGGTGAACTGGTGATAGGGAAAGCTCAAACCCATCCCTTAAAAATAATGCTAGCTCATGACCTGTTTTCAATCATTCATTTAAAATACCATTACAGAAACTCTGAAAACTGTCAACATTATCAGGTGTGGTCAGTTTTCATTAATAATGCATACCTGTCAACTCTCACGCATTCGGTGTGAGTTTTAGTGGCATATTTACGTTCCCATGCTGTAGTCAGCAATTATTCAATCAGCGCGTTTGTAAGAGATTCTCCTGCGGAATTGAAGTCCTTGTGCATGGAGGTTTATCAGTTTCACATGCGTTACGGTGATTCTCTGGACTTCTCACGCTTTTCTTTACTCAGGGGTTGGAAGCAATGGAATTGCATAAAGATGTTTCAAATTATCTTATTTCATTTAAACAATTTAAACGTTAATGAAACACATGCATTGCTTCCAACCCCTGAGTAAAAAACAAAAAAAATACTAAGTATTGGAAAATAGCTGGGAGTTAAAACAATATATTACTGGGATCATAAATTCCTTAACAAGTGTACTTCATCTGACAGTGATTTTCAAAATTGTCCACTGTTAATGAGCCAAATACAATAGCTCTCCAAATGGCTCCCCACACTGTCAGATCACTCAAAATTGCTAACTGTCATACCATAAAATAATAATGATATGTTTAACAAAAATCAACTTTTGACTGATGAAGTTCGAAACTAACCAAAAACACGCTTTTTCTCCATTATAAAGTTTCGAATTTTGTCCATTTTTCTTCAGAGCCCCATCAGCCAGCACAAGTACTCATTAAAGAAACTGCTTATTTTACAGATAGAACTTTCACCCCGCAATGGACAGCTTGCTGATTATATGATTATATTTACATGATTGTTAATTTATCAGTATTTAACATGTTGAGAATGTTACTTCTCACGACTGAAATTTGTTTAGCTTTGCTGTCATTTATATCATTAAAAAAACTTCCCCTCCACCATGTGATGTACAGCCCTAAAGAAATTAATCATCCCCTTCCAATTATAATTGTCTTTCTTTCAATAACCGTACTGATTATTTTGCCACAGCCTCAGATGCAATTTGCCCACGAATACCCTTGGGCTCAGGCGCAACTGCACTCTGTGTTTTCACCAGTAGTGGGCAAGTTTTTCAATATCAGCAAATGTTTGAAATTTGTTCACTTTCCATAGCCTTTACTGACTGCATCAAATAACCTCTGCAGATTTACAAAACCCGCTCAGCTCTGGTTGAGTGAACAGTGTAACTAACTGCGTGGATATTGCTACATTAGCTGGCTAGCCATTTTGCAATCTTGCCGATTCTGTGCACTGTGCTGTTTTCTTGAAACAATGTTAGTAAAATGACAACAGCCAAGATAAACACTTTAGATTAAACCACTGACTCCCTATGAATTGGACAAAGCAACCAACTGCAGATGCACTTTCATGACATTGGACTGGGGCATGTTACATTTACAGAGTTGATTTCTTCCATTCTCTCCATTGATCGAAAGTTGGTTGGGGTATTTTTGCCATGTTTGCTCCCTACCCAAATCTACGCCTATGCCGAGCACCTAAGCTTTTATAAATGCTTTTCAGACCCTATAAGGAGCAAGTATAACTCACTAACACAGTAATATCTGAAATATACCTTAAAAAACAGACATTGCACTATCAGGAAAAAACAAGCAACACGCAACCCTAAGTTTGAGCAGAATCAGTGCAACAGACTTAGCAGAGGATTTATTGAAGTCTTTGAGATGTTTACATTTCAAACAACGAAAACCTAGGCATTGTATTTTGTTGAATGCGGAATAAATTCTAAAACAGATTGCCACACCGAGCAAAATGTTACCGCATGCAATATAATTAGCAAAGGCTAATGGTTAACTCTTATTACCCAATGTGGCTGTGATCATGGTGGTAAACTGAAAATAAGAAATAGCTAGCTAGCTTGCTATAAGTAATACAAACGTATATAACTACTCCATACAACAATAGTTGTACTTACACAGCATGAACAAAAACTCTACATCATTGAATTTCTCTTCCAGAGAATCAGTACCATCAACCCCCCCAGTCCAGTTCTATTCAGAATGACTCTTCTTATCCATGTCCTTATCATATTTCCATCTCGTAAATGTAACCTTAGTACTTCTGGCTAGCTTTTAGCAGTCCTTCCTTTTCTCCAATGCATGCCTTATTCAGATCAGATTCAGAATCGCAAACTCGAGAGGACATGACCTAACTTGTTGCTATGCAAGGGTTTACACTCTTTTCTGAGGGTCCAATCAGTGTCTTTCAATTACTGAGGAAAGTTTATACTGTCTGGAATTGGGGAAAAAAAAAACAGTCAATCAATAGGTAATTACCTGGAAAGTTTCAAGTGGGCATGAACTATAACTGTGCCTTACGCAGATAAACCTGAGCGTTCATTGAAGTGTTTGCATTTTAGTGAGAGATTGTTTGAGGCTTTAAGTGACCACTGAATCCTTTGAGGGACAAATCTACAAATCACTGGTAGCGTATTATGCGTTTTTAATATCTGATGACTATGATTGACAGAAGAATGATTTAGTATCAATAACATGTAGAATTTTTGCTTCGGAAAACTAATTTTTTTTTTTCACTACTTAATTGGGATAGCTTTGGCCCATTATAGCTGAACCAGTTCCAAGAAAGGACAATGATTTTTTTCTGTTGCAGGAGATCACTTTCATTAACTGCCGGATATGGGCAAGCATGTTCGGCAGTTTTCACATCAGACTTGGCGGTGGAGTTTAATTTATACAATTCCTGAGAAACAGGAATGAATGGGACTCATCCATATTATAAATCATTTACAGGTACTGCACGTGAATATTCAATCACCGTTTTGGATGTACAACCTATTGATAGGATGGTGTAACTGTGTGCATAAATAGAGCCATTCCATGTCCGTGGGCGTCTACATCTGTGCTAACGATTTAACTGGGGAGAGGATGAGGGAGAGGGGGAGGGGGAGAAGGAGAGAGAGAGAGAGAGGGAGAAACCCCAATATTAGTTTGCACAAGTCGGACCCAACCATTTTTCTTCAACAAAGTAATTTACTAATAATGAAATATTCAAATTCTTTCTCTTTTTAATTTTAATGTAATTTCTCATCTGTCTCTTTCATTACGGGGCTAAAAGGGAACAGGAAGGAAGTACTTTCACTGACTGACCTTTTTTCCCATCTTTCAAAATCTTGTCTGTCACTTTTTGGTTTTGGCAAAAAGATATTTGGATCTTGGAAAAATGTGGTAGAAGTCAACACAACAACACAACCCCTCTTCTTCGGTAGATATAACGCGGACAACATATTTTTGATGGACGGAGTGACAGAGATTATGACAGACGCGCAGATGGACAACCAGAAAACAGTAGGGTGGAGGCGTAAAAAGGGCAACCATAGTCTGTTTGTGTAAACCAGGTACAGTCAGATGGTCCCACAATCCCACAGGTTACCTGACTAAGTACAGTTTTCTTGGCTTACTTCAAGGGGGAAACAATGTAATTTTCCAACTGAAGTAAATCCAGAACCACGACATTACCCCATTGAAATTAGACTTCACTATTCTCAACCAATTTTTTTCAATTCTAAAGTTTCTTCTCACTGAACATGAAAAGCCAGACAGAAGAAGAAAAATATTTTACAAATTTGCATTATGCATATCCTGTTTCCAAATAAATTCTTAGAACCAATGCGTCGGTGCTGTCATCGTTCTTCTTGATCTCAATGGTATAACCCAACACAACAGTATCCACAGGCCTCTCCACTTGCTCTCCTTTATTTACTTCACCGCATGCATTGTCTTCCACCCAACAGCTGTTTCCCTTTCCTTTTTTCTTAAGAATATAAAAAGCGCTCAGCAGATACCCCTTCAAGAAATTAGCAGAACAACCCCTCCACTTCTACAATGAAGGCGCAGCTTTTCAAAAGTTAAGCTCCCGTCAAATTCTCTCTACACTGCTCAGGTGAGATATGGGCCGTGGAACCCAGCACGGGGGCAGGACAGTGCTGGAGAGACCTGGGATCATTGTACATCTCCTCATGGATTAACTGAGCCTCCGCTGCCACCATCTCCACCGCTTTGAAAATGACTGGGGAATTACAGGAGGATTTATGGAAATGAGCAAAAAGTCTTTGGCACCCGAAATTTTCTTTTAATGTATTCAAATGTGACGTTGGATGTTTATTTTTGTTTTCCATATAAGTGGCACTGTAGATTAAAAAAATCTCACTTGAAACATTGAATTGTAATTTAGTCTTATGAAAATCGACAACTTAACCGACAAGTTTCTAACGGCCCCTATGGTTACAGTATAACTTACTCACAATCACTCGCCATTCACCTAATTAGTTTGCATAATACAATAAAAACAGCACTTTAATCTGCCAATCTCACCAGTCGATCCGAAGACGTACGGCAACTATTGTAAAAACAGTTCATATGCAAATTAACTGAGAGCGACGTATGCGAAGGTAGGCCTACCCAGCGTCTTGACTGCACACAATAGTAAAAGCAAGCACACACAATGGACATCGATACCTCCTCTTCGGAGTTTTCTGATTATTCTGATTTTACGGATAGTGATAGCGATGATGCGTTCTTCAACCAAGTTGACGATGTTGCAATCGATAGAGTAGATAAGAGGTAGCCTATGGCCATGGATGTCGAATGAGGACGATAGTGCAATGTAGTTATAATTTAATTATAATTAGGTCTATGCACTGGCACTCAGCGACGGTAACTTTTTTCCAGCGAGAGCGGCATTTCAGAACTTCATTCAGCGAATGAAGGTAATTCTGGTGACAGGTACGTGGTTTCGTCCGTTTACATTTTCCAATCGGACAGCTGTCTATTTTTTACAGCAAGTTGCGTGACCGTGCTGCAAAAACAGGCGTACGTAGTTGTCGCCGAAATTACCTTCATTCGCACAAGAGTTCTGAAATGCCGCTCTCGCTGGGACAAAAAAATAAATATCGTTGCTGAGTGCCGGTGCATAGACCCATTTATAATTAAATTATTTTTCTACACTGAATGCAGCCCATTATTTGTTGCTGTTAGTTTGCATGGGGGAGAGAAGCCGTGACTTCAGTTATCACATGATTATTCTTAAATTGGAAAATGTGTTCATAAAGGAAAACCATTGAGAACTAGCCAGGACTAATTGTTGTTAATAAAGGGATGGATCTTTGCCTCCGAATTTTCAAGGCAAACGCCGGCCCTGTGTCTAGGCCTACTGCGTAATATAATAACCAACCTCTCTTCTCGATATCCTGATTCCACAGTCTTGTCCGTCCTTAAGATAATTTTGACCTCGTAGCAATCCCTTGAAAAGTGCTGCGAACACAACGCGGATGTCTTGGAAGCGGTGAAATTTTTCCGTTTGAACCCGACAAATCGGGTCCACTGGGCTCTAATTCTTTCGTCAGTTGGAAAAATATGGACCTTTTTCTTTGCAGGCAGTGTTACTACACCTGCCTGCAATGCACCGGTTTGGCATATTTGTTGTCTTTTCGCTAGCAATTTAATCGATCGTCATGTATTCCAAATGCAATTGTGCGTAGTCTACACTTTGTATATGAGCGCAGGTAGCCCGATTTCCTTCGCATACGTCACAGCCGAAGATAGCCGAAGACTTTGGAAGCTACGCTGGGTTCTATCAGACGCTAAATTTCAGCTTACAAAAATAGCAATTAAAAACTGAATGTGGCGTTTATTTTAAAATCTGAATGTGGCATTTAGTTTAAAATTTATTACTCAAAACATTATCAGGGAGTAACCAACTTTAAGATACATAGAGCCTTTATAGCAAATTCATAAGACTTTAAAGAGTAAATGAAATCTTACATACAGTAAAAAAAAAAAAAAAACCAAACAAAAACTGGTATTTCACCGGATACAGTTGATACAAGTAATACGCCATGACAGAGCCCTGATCTCAACATCCTCAAGGCTGTCTGGAAATACCTGGGAAGACAGAAAAAGGTGAGACTGTGAGCCTGTAGAGGAACTGTGGAATATTCTTCAGTATGCTTAGAACAATCGAACAGTCGATAAGCTTATAAACAACAAAATTGCAGAACAGTGTCCCAGATTTTTAGGCAAAGGGCAGTAGGGGTGTCAAAATTAACTCAAAGGTCGAATATAATTCGAATATATTTTTTTAGAATGAACTTCGAACCTAAATTTGAGAATTCGAACTTGTAATGTTGATAATTTAACTGCTGGCACGCGCTATGCAATTTCATTATGAACGCCATTTTTACTTCCTTGTCTGCAGCAATGGTTCCCTGTCTGTGATCATGAATGTGGATATTTAAAACAGCATAGACTTATAAGCCAGGCTATAGCCTAGCGCTTCATCGGAAATTCCAAAGCGCAACTTCTGAATTAATCAGGCTATTGGGCCATGCACGAATATGGATATTTACACAGCACAGACATAGGCTATAGCCTAGCGCTTCATCGGGAACCCAAAGCGAAACTTCTGAATTAACCAGACGGTTATCCTTCCTGACAATGAAAGTCTTCATATTTTGAGTCAAAGCAGGTTACTCACCATCACATGAGTCCTTATTAATTTCTCTTTCCGTCATTAAAGGGGCATTGTGTAGGAATTGCTCCCATCCAGCGTTGAAATCGTGAATTACATTCAAACGAATAGTGCACTCTAGCGCCTCACTTTTTCAAACACATATTGCAACTATGGTAGCCACCGTGTATCAAAAAGCCTTGACAACACTGATGACACCATGGATGTATTATAGGTCTATGGTTGTGTGGACCTTGTGAATGCGCTGACGCCTGAGGTATCTATGACAACCATCCACGCCCGAAGCACTCCCACACAGGAGGAATTTAAATCAACGTTATTCAAAATTGCATACCTGCGCAAATAGCTTGAGCCGCATGCTTTTTATAGCCAATTTCACTGCCAAGTGCCACTTTTTTTCACTCAATACCGAGAGTAATTTTGAATACCATTGATTTAAATTAAGCAAATACGCGTCCAGATGAATGATTGTCGTCCTACCTAATCGGGGAGAACAAGCAACACCTGTTAAGTGTGGAGTGCTCTCGGAGTGAACCTTTTGTTAATCATGAAAATGACTGAGAACAGGTCAGGACTAATAATTGTTTAAAACGGATGTTTTGCCCACCCCAATTCTCAGTTCTACTGAATTTACCCCATGATTTCATCGCTGTTAGATCGCATATGGAGAGAAACCGTGTCTTCAGTTGCCAATTATGATCATTGTAAAACGCGTCAATAAAGGAAAATTATTGCGAACTAGCTAAAACTATCCTAATTGACATAAAGGGACATGTCTGTGCCCCCCCAATTCCCTGTTCTAGCACCAGGCCTGATACTCTCGCAACCCGGTGCGTCATCCGTAACATAGCTACTGCCGCTTATTACCACGTTTATCAGCACTAGAAAATAAACTCTACATTTTCTTTACTAAATTCACGCTTCACGTTTTTACTACCCAAATGTTTCTCTGGGTACTCAAACATCAAGGTAAGCCGGAAAAGAGCTGAATCTATTCGATATTAGTGGAGTTTCAATTCTGAATTATTTTCCTTCCCCTTATACAGGATTAGCAAATTCCTAAGTCCGCACATGATCAACAGCCCAGTTATAAAATATATATAAAGTCGATCTTAGTTTCGTTCTCATCGGTTTCTTTCTTCTGGAGCCCTCGTGTTTCCTCTGCGCAGATGGAGTTCAGCCGCATTAGCAAATCTCCGCAGCACCACTCCCATACACTGATGCAGAGACGTGCGGTGAGGTGAGGCAGTGACCCAAACTTTTATCACAGGATTTTGTGAACCTGTTCCCATGTACTATTCCTGATTGACAATTAAAACAATTAAGCCCAAGCCTATAAGAAGCCCGTATACTGATAGAGGAGATAATGACAAAAAAATTCATTCACGTATACGCTTCATTTCGAGACTGCAAGGATGGAAATCTGAATAATCAATTAGGAAAAATTCTCGGCTCTCAGTAATTCTGTATATCGTTTAAAAATTTTGTTAATTGGATTATGAAAGAAGACTGAAAATAAATGGCCGCTTTTTTTTGGGGGGGTGTAAAAGCGCGTATTTAAAGGAGAATACATCGTATATTGATTAAGCATTGAACTCTGCATAAGTCGAACTGTTTTAATATTTGTTGATGGCATTGCTTCGGCTTCCTGGAAGCAAGTATGTGCAAATCTGCTGTCTAGTGAGCATTTCAGGTTCGATATACTGAGTAATAACGCCGCGGAAACTGAAACTGGCCCGTCATTCTGCCGAATAGTCTTACTAAACTAGTCAATCGTCTGATTTCTGATCAAGCAAAGGGAAGGATTCTGCCTCACCAAACTAACCTCCGACTGCACGTCACTGCACTGATGCCCCTCATGAACAGTGTGTCATTCACATCTCATCCTATCCAGCATTTCCAGCCCACGCAACACTTCTAGCTAATAAAGGCTGAACAAAAAATACTGTCTCTGTGCGGTGCTGTCATGCAAGTTCGGCGCATGCATAAAATAAGATACAAAGTATGAAGTTTCCGTCATCTTAAAAGTTGCTGAAAAGTCACGAAATCAAGTATGCACATCTGCTATTGTTTAAATAATTAAGAATGAGCGTGCAATGGTAAATAAATGATTAGCTGTGAAGTTTTTTGGGCTGAATTTATACCATGCTAAAAGTGCACATATTATGGACGTAGTCAATGCTACTTAGCCAGCATATAATACATGAAGCAGCAAAACACAGTACCGTGAATCGGCGTAAGATATTCAAAGTAATGGAAATAAACAACTTGGCTTAGGTGCATCTTGAACAATATAATACGAAAAAGCAAAGCAAGTGTTAGCTACATGCATGCTTATAGGATGTCACCTTCAATAGTTACTGAATGCACGCCCGTTATCAAACCTAAGTTAACCAACAGCCTTTGCTACCTTACAGTTTATTCTGTAACGTTACATAAAAGACAGGTGAAGCAGTCGAGTCGCTACATAACAAAGCCATGCATCAAACACAATAGCTTAAAACATTGGTGTCGTTGCACCTGCTCACTTCACCGACTTGGTAATAGCGTAAGCCGACAGCACGGAATCTCCTGACCAGTGCTAGGAACCGCAGCTGCCTCACTGCTTATGAGAACGCGCTTAGAGACAAGGTCCCCTTGGTGTTCGCATAACATGAATTTGAAGTTGACTTACTTGTCGATCAGAAAGCTGGCAACTTCAGCGTCCCTTTGAAAATCTTTCGCTTTCATTAGCTCCTTCCACCTGGGGAAGGCTAGCCCGATGTTGACCCTCGTTTTTTGAATGCGCCGGTCGCGCTGCCTTTTCAATTCTCTTTTTCGCTTTCTTGGAGATGAGGATTCCGTCTCCTGTGCTGCTGCTGCATATGCATGGTCCAGTAGTGCAAATTTTCAAACTTGCCGCGGTAGCCTCTCTCAATCACTCTGCGCTGGCTGGCAGGGCAAACGCGGATTTATTCCGCGTTTGGTGCTATTTGTCCCTTGCCGGCGGCTGTAGTTTCAAGATGGCAGACCGTCATGGCGCTTCCCTACTGGCTTACCCGTCCAATATGCAAACAAATCTAAAATTCTTCGTTTACGAGAATATGTCAGATAATTAGCGGAGGTCATAATACACCAATGATGACATATATATGAATGCAGACTTAGATTTTGGCCAATAAACAACTGAAAATGTTACAATATGTCCCTTTAAATCATTTTAAACTTAACAGAAGCGTAGGCTATAGGCCTATTTCTTATTTCCATTGGATTAATTAATAAATGCGCTTTGAGCATCCAAAAGAAAGTAGGCCTAGGCTACTTATTTTTCCATTCATGCATTTGGCTTTATTAAGTATGGGCTCGTTTATAAAATGATCCAGTTGGTAGGCTATTACACATTTAGTCCACACAGTTGATTAAAATAATATATTATACATTGAAGACGTGCGGCCTGGATGTATGTGAGGGCTCTGCAGGTTTACCCTTCTACTGCCCCCTTGTGGAAAATAACGCCAGAGCATTAAAAAAAAACCCCACATATACTCGAACGTCGTTCGAACTCCATTAAATTATTTCGATTATGTTCAAGCTCATTTTAATGGCTCTTTTGACAGATCTAAAGGGAGTAACACTAAATATTGACTTTAGCTAGTTTTTAAAAGTTCACAGCACTTTATCATAGAATTTTAAACATTTAGAGACCTTCAATTCAATGATTTTTGGAAGCATCTCCGCTTCATGGGATTTTAATGTGCCAAAAATGTTTGCATAGTTGCATAGTGCAACAGTAATCCCAAGCGGGGGACTTATCGGGTCCTGGTACAATGTGCTACAGTTTGCTCTGCCGTTTGAATCAGAAACTAGGTAATTTACAGCACTGCTCTGTACCAGCATGCAAGGTGCTCCCCAGAGCAGAGGCGTCACAAACAAATTAGCTGATTGCTGAAGCCGAGAAGAAGCATGAGCAGACAATTTTTACGACCCCCTTAATTTACCATCAGAGAGAAAATGGGACCGTAAGCTTATAGGAGATTTGGGAGAGCAAAGCAAGACTGCAGTGAATCTATCACTTCACTGAGCTCTCTTAGCTATCAGTGCAGGGACATAACCAGCCTCCCTCCTTCCCTACTGAACAAAAAAGCAAGTTTCTCATCATTTATGAAAAAAAAGTATAAAATAAAAAAAGTTAAAAATGAGACAAGCATGGTGATATAGAAATTTTTTTCAGGAGATTTGTGGCTGTGTTGAAACAAACCTAAAAGAAATGGAAAGGCTTTCAACTCGAGGAGGGAAGAGTTAGGATCCACTTTTAACAAGTACTATTGAGTTTCTTTCGATGTTGATAAAAGGTACAAGACAGACTCAGCCTAGTTTGAGCCTTACTACAGTTCAGTCAGGACCACTTTACTCAAAGAAAACTTATTTCTTAAAACAGGGAGAGCAGCAGCAGAGCCCCCCATAGGGTACAGAACTGAGCAGCATCAATGAAAACTGAAATTACATTGATTAGTCAGACACACCATGAAAGGGAGGATCTGGGGTGGGGGCGGGTTATGAAGGGGCTTACAGAGACAGCAGTTAAGAGTGGGCAGGCTGGGGCAGCTCGAGCAGACATCTGTCAGAGATTTTGCAACTAGATGCATTGAAAGGAATCAGCTGTTCCATTAGCTCATATGGGCTGATTTGAGATCAGTTGCTTGAGATCAGCTGCCTCAAGCTGATGTGGCTGGGATTGTGAGCTGAGCTTGACTTTGTGGCCTGCCTGAATTAACACTGTGCTCCATTAGAATCCCCGTTCCAAACGCAGTTCATTCGAGGATTAGCCTTCATCAGTTTCTGGGAAACCAGAACAGCATTGGCTCATTCAGTTAAACTCTGGTGAGTCTCGTGGAACAGTTATGATGTGGCCAAACCACGGCATCTTCTGAACACCACACACTTTTTTATCTGTACAAATCTCATCTTACTTCCTCTCTTAATTTAAAAAAAAAATGAAGGGAGACATACTGCTTAAAAATGAGTAAAATAAAAGGCTATGCCCACCCTGGCAGCAGGCCAAAACCTCACGCCAAGTTCTGGAGTAAGAGTGGAAGAAGTCATCCATTGGGCAGTCCTTAAAAGGCTGTGCACTTTATTTTCTTGCCTCTCTTTGGGCCTTGGCAGTGCCCTCAGACCTCTACTGTGGCTGCCTACTGCTCCTTAGTAACTATGGGACAAATTTTCCTCGCATAATTCAATACAGTATATGTAATTTTAACTTGATCACCCATTATGCTTAGTTTGACACTAACAAAACTCACTGGCTGGCAAAACTAATATAAAACAAAATGTATAACAAACTTCCGAAATGTCTCAAAGTGCATACTGTCCGTGCATGCTCACCTTATAATAAACTCCAGGGTATTAGTAATTGAAAATGAGTGAAATTACCAATGAGATGAACTGATCAATAAAATATGTGATTTTTAGCAGACGTGAACTTTAATTTCATTATATTATTGAATTTTAAAAGCTGACTTTGCTTTAAGAAAGAGTAACAGTTGTCCATATCCCAATAACTTGACATTATGATGCATGTAGCTGCACTAGCATTTAAAACGGCTTTAGCTCAAATAAACGGATAATTGCACTTCACTAATAACACAAGGGACATTCAGCACAATGTTTTTGTCACTGTAAATCTCACTGTAGGCTCACCAGCCCTCCTTGCCCTTGCATTTGTAACTACACTTATATTATTGTCAAGGGACATCCAAAACTGTTGTACAAGCTACTGGGAGTCCATATAAAAATTTCGGGCAGTCTTCTTAAGCCGGCTTAGGACAACTTGAGCCCTTAAAATCTCTTCAAGGTCACACACAAAAAAGGCACAGCAATAAATCTTAATCCCTCAAATTTTTTATGGGAGCTTTTGTCAGCATCTATTTTCAGTCCGATATAGTGCAGCTGTGGGCCTATGCATTAAATTTGAATTCTTGCATCCAGATATCCATTTTAATTCAAGTTTCAATTCAGGAACTGGATTAAAATTTAAGGGCCATTCCGTGAGAAAATGGCACTTTTTGAAGAAGTTGAGGAGTTGACCCACCTGGATTTGAATGAAACTTGGCACATGGGTAGATACGGGTGTCTCACGGAAAAAGCCAAATTTTTAGGTCCGTATCTCACTTTGCCTGCCAGTGGCGCCACCTGGAAGCCACTAAAGTGGCTCAGTTTTGCTTTTGACACCACATTTTAAATGAACTATCATGACTTAAGGATACACAGTATCAAATATATTATACTTTTATCATGACCTTTGACACTTCAAGTCCAGTTAGATATCAGTACCACATCAGCACCAAACTGGGTAACTACGTTATTGAGCCAGAATTATTTGAAAAATAACGATAAAAATTGAAAATGGAAATGGGAATAAAAAAATATCACAGACATATACCAATCTAGAATGATTTATTATGTGTTTACTCACAACAAGACCATCATTTTCAGTGAATACTACCTTGGTATCTTGCTGGGTTAGTTTAATGGATGGCCGGAAAGATGGTCGAAATTGATTTTGGTGCATGTTTGCAGTATATTTTCTCAGTAACCCAGATATGTACTGTGGTGGTAATTGCCATTTGTTGTGCTTTTGGAACATAGTCTTGTTTTTGAATTTTGAATTTGCATCCACGGCTGAGGGGTAACGGCCGCTTTGCAGGGCTATTTTTCTTACCTCAGCACCCTGCCCTTCGGAAATCCTAGAATTAACACTGAAGCCTGCTCACCAGTTCTAATAGCAAAGGAAAAATGCTGAGCATTTGTTATTTTCTGAAAACGCACCAACACAACAAAACTGTACACTGTACTGACTACTGGTAAGATTCTTGCATGTTGAGACAAGGCTACAATCACCACCAGCATTCTTTTCCAATTTACAACCAACCCAGCTTTATACCAAAGGGATTACAAATTTTATGTATAACTGTGCATGTACTTTATATACAGTATGTCAAAAGACAGAATTTTGTTATATGTCTGGGAATATGGAATATTTGGTCAGTAGAAGTTTAGCTCCTTAGAGTGCCACCTTTGGTCTGATAGCTATCCACCCAGCATAGTGCTAAGCTAAACTCTTCATTTTCAGAGAAAACTAGTTGTGTGTATTGCAATTCAAAAACAATTTCTTTGGTGCATTGCTGGGAATAGCCAGTACTTGTATCCAGCATACAGAGCCCCCTGAGGGTGAAATTTTCCGACTTTTGAAGTTGAATATCATCTACACTGAAAATACTACCATTGATATTTTACAAATGCTGTAATGTACCCCAAAGGGACTATGTACCCAGAGAACTTTAGATTTGCTATCTTGATGGGTAAACAAAATAATGCCGCCTAAACATAGGCACAATCTGCTATGAAATGGACTGTTTTGAGTTTTCTTCCAACTTTGGCTCTGTCTACCTTGAAGGTGCAGATATTACCAAAGAAATGCTTGGTATTCCTGAAAACAGAGTTCCAAAAGCACAACAAATGGCATTTACCACCACAGTACATATCTGGGTTACTGAGAAAATATACTGCAAACATGCACCAAAATCAATTTCGACTATCTTTCCGGCCATCCATTGCACTAACCCAGCAAGATACCAAGGTACTATTCACTGAAAATGATAGTCTTGTTGTGAGTAAACACATAATAAATCATTCTAGATTGGTATATGTCTGCGATATTATTTTATTCCCATTTCCATTTTCAATTTTTATCGTTATTTCTCAAATAATTCTGGCTCAATAACGTAGTTACCCAGTTTGGTGCTGATGTGGTGCTGATGTCTATCCAGGCTTGAAGTGTCTAAGGTCATGATAAAAGTATAACATATTTGGTACTGTGTATCCTTAAGTCATGATCGTTGATGTAAAATGTGACGTTGACAGCAAAACTAAGCCACTTTAATGGCTTCCAAGTGGCGCTATCGACAGACAAAGTAAGATACGGACCTAAAAATTTGGCTTTTTCCGTGAGACACCTGTATCTACCTATGCACCAAGTTTCATTGAATTCCAGGGGGCCAACTGTGCACCAAATGTCAATCTCTCGTGGAATGGCTCTTAATAGCTACATTAAATTGGACTGAAAATTGTTCCTGAAATCTACTGTGCTATAATTCACCAGCATATGCCAATATAGAATCATCCATCCATCCATCCATCCATAATTTAACCCACTCACTCCTGAAAAGTGTAAAATACGAGGGGGAAGACGGTTGGAGCCTATCCCCACATCCAACGGATGAGAGGCAGGAAAACATCCAAAACATTTTGCCAATCAATCATCGGGCACACACACCATTCACTTGCACACTTATACTAAAAAGGCAATTAAGAGTCTCCAAATTGCATGGCATACATATCTGTGGACTGTGGGAGTAAACAGGGGCACCTAGAGAAAACCCAAGAAAATCGGGGAGAACTTACTGGCTAGTAATCATATAGTGATGATACAACTTACGAAAATTTCATGTAAAATGTGACCTTCCAAGCATCGAAGGTCAAGTACAAGGTCACTAAATGAAAGTTCACATACATGTACATGACCTCCTATATGCCTGTAATATGTACAATCCTAAGGTCTGAAGAAGTTTTGGTGACACAAGTAATTGAAAATTCAACATGTCGATTTTGAACTTTAAAGGTCACTAAAAGTCAAGTTGACGTCACCAAATGGACTTCATATATGACTTTCTATATGTCTCTAGAACAAACCTTAGCTCTATCTGTGACTGTTTTGGTGATACAAGTCATTGTAATTTCACAATGTCAAGTTTGACCTTCAAAGGTCTCCGACGGTTGAGTTGAATGCCACCAAATGAAAGTTCATACCTGACTTATTATTTGTCTCTAATACAAACCTAGGCCCCATCTGAAACCGTTTTGGCAATACACGTCATTGCAATTCTATCATGTCAAGTTTAACATTCGAAGGTCACCAACAGTCAAGTTGAATGTCACCAAATGAAAGTTCATCAGTGACTTCCTACATGTCTGTAAGACAAACCTAGGCCCTGTCTGTGACCATTGTAGGGATACAAGTCATTGAATTTTCACCAGGTCAAGTCTGACCTTTAAAGGTCAATATGAAGGTCACCAAGTAAAAGTTCCTGTATGCCTCTAATATAAACTTGAGCACTATTTGAAATAGTTTTGGTGATAGAAGTCATGGAAATTTCATTATGTGAAGTTTTTCCTTTAAAGGTCTCGAAAGGTCAAGTTCAAGTGGACCAAATGAAAGTTAATATATGATTTCCAATTAGTGTTCAATACAAATATATACTTTCTCTTCAATTTTTTCAAGCATAAAAGCCTTTGAAAATTGAAACATTTTGCTTGACCTCGAGTTTGACCTTTCAAGGTCATCTGAGGCCAACTTTAACACCGCCAACATGCAGGTCATATATGACTTCATATACTGTATGTCCATAATAAGAACTTTATCCCTGCAACCATCTGGCTTCCACAGGCCATTTTGCCTATTCTCTGTAAGACCCAATGTTAAAGTACAGCGCCCCCACAAGATCCACTTCCGTCAATTAAATCAAAATGACACTCACATTGTACATTGAGGGTGCTGAGGTGAGTTGATTGCCTGATTTAGGGGAAAAAAAAATTCAGACAGTTTTTGAAAGGTAAAAATAGAAATTTCAAGAAATTCAATCTTTTAACATTGGGGTCAAAATTTCAATAGCCCATAAAACAGACAAAAACGATTCAATCAAAAATCCAAGAAAAACACCTGGAGATATGGTCTAGTAGTATGTTGTGACAAATTAACAGGAAAATTCATTTGGCCAAAAAAAGATAAAAAAATGTTCCGGACGACAGATGGCAGATGACAGATGACAGATGAAAACCTACGGCAATAGCTTATTGGCCCATTAGGCCGGTAAGCTAAAAAGTGGGCCCACCATGAAAAATCCAAATAAATCAAGAAAGGAATTATTTGAAGTCCATTCACTCCTCCTTTATTCAGAACACTACAGCAATCACTAATTAATGCTTTAATTTGTGAATTTCTGATGACTGCAGCAAACTCCCGAAATGCTGGCAGAGGAGCAATTTAGGACTAAAATGTGCCAAGTTGCAATAATATAGGGACATGAAACAGGTGGTGACAACTTGCTCAGAATTTACGTTGTACAATGTAAACTCCACACAGAAAGGTCCCAGACTGGATTTGAATACACCATCCTCTCTCTGAGCAAAAAGCAGAAGTGTTACTGCATTACTGTGCTGCTCTGCATGGAACCATGTTGATTGTGGTATGTGTGAATGAGACAAGGCTGGATACTCTACCGGAAACATATTTCACACTAGCTCTGCACGCTGTACATATGGACATGTGCGCACATGGAGAACAGCAAAAATAAATAAATAAATAAAAATGAAAAAGAAGTGAAGAAGATTCACACATTTGCAGATTATAGGCGCAAAATAGATGCTTTTGGGAGTGATTTACAATCCCATTGGGTAGTGATTGTAAATCACTCAGAATTAAATATATTGCAGACACATGGATTATTAGACAACAATGGCTACTGCTGCAACATAATTTAATTTCAAAATTACCAGTGTTATTGAAGGTGTACTTGTTATTGTTGGCGTTGTAGTTATTATCGCTTTTCCGTTAAAGTAGCCACCTTTTTCCAGCTGCATAAGTGACATTATGACTGGCTGCAGGCAGGTGAATTTGACTCACAAAAATCTCACACTAAGACCATTTGGATATTTTAAAATTTAATTTCCACTGACTCGCTCAATGCCAGACACATTAAAAGCAGAGTCAGACATTCAAAGACTCCCTTTCTCCTCCTGTGTGAATTTGCGTGGAATCTGTAATGCTGTTATGCACACTGTGTGTCATCTTCATATCCCGCTGAACAGGATTTTAATAATTCGGAGGCTGCGCTTTCGCTGGTCTCCAGTCCCCAAGGAGGAAGAATGAATATGAACATCAGGTTAATAATTACTCATACTCTTTTCCAAACCCAATAATGTATTCATTTCTCAGATAAATTATAAATACTGCATAAAGAGAATGACTTCCGTGTGGTAATATTAAGCTTGTGGAGTAAAGAAGTGACTCAATTGAAGCAAAGTCACAGTCGCCATTAATAATAATTATATAGCAAAAGTACAAGGTTATCCATATATAAATGTACTTAATATTCACTTTGTAAAGATGATTAAACAAAGGATCGGAGGAGTAGATTTAAATGAATTTATGCAAATAAACTTCAACTGAAATAAGTTTGCATTCTGTTGCCCTGATTAAAATGAATTATTACTCTCCAAGCGAAGTTCAGGCTTAGCGGAATTTTTTAATGTTAAAGTTAAGCACTACTGCACACAGTTTCAATGCAATGGAAAAGCCAAACATTTTATAACTTTCAAGTCTGGTGAGATTTGCACAATGAACAACACAATGCTTAGTTTGTTAACAAAAGCAATTATTCAGGCAAACTCGACTGATATTGCTTTAATTTCAAACCATGTCTGTTCTTCCATCTTTATGGTTTTTTTATCAAGCTTGTGCAGTCTTTGTGTAACCAATAAATGCAGGAGTGTAGCCATTGGCGATTTGAGGGTTTTGAATTTGATTTGACTTCCTACCAAGATCTCGGTTTCATCATAAAGGCAAAAAAATATCATGACATAAAGCCAAGCGCTGTATACACACCTTGCATCTTGTGTGTCTCAGTTATGATTGAAGGAATTCAGGTGGGGATTTTATCGTAGAGGGAGGGGTTGGGATTGGTGAAGAACTCAGGTGGCTGGGAAAAAGTTTTCTATTTGTATTTGTGGGGGATGTATGGTAAATAGTTTTCCATTCATTGGGGATGTAGGGGAAATTTTCCTCTATTTGTTGGGGATGTAGAAGAAACATATTTACATTTGTAGGGGATGGAGGTGAAATACTTTGCCTATATACAGTGAACTTGAACTGTTTAAACAGAGATTTTTTCAGTCCATTAACTTCTGATTCACTCAATGTTTCATCTGTCTGCTCAGCCTCAGGACTTGTTCTCCTCCAATATACTAGATAATATTAGCGAAGTAACAAGGCTAAGTCATCCTGTGCATGTGTGCGTGAACAAAGCATGATAACTGTAATCAAACAAGTTAAAAAGGGCCTTGGATTACCATATTGAATTATCCCTACCTTCTATATTCCTGGGTATACTTCCCCTTCTCAGACACAGACCTCTGACCAATCGTGTAAAAGTATCTATAGTACTGATGTTTCTGTGCCTGCTTGGCTTAGGACTGCAGGTGTAAATTAGTCCTGTATTCTGAAGGAATCAGATTAAATGGGGTCAACAAACAAAGAGTTCCGCGCGCGCACAAACTCACACACAGTGGGCTCCAAAATTACTCGCACCCCTGACTGGAAAGGCAGCAATGCACACACAATACAAAAAAAAATAGAGAAACAGAATATACCAACGTGCGACATACTTTTTTTTATATTAATGTTTTGATGGAAACAACCAAAATCATAACAATTATTTAATAATAATTGTAATAAATGTCAACAAAATGAAGGTTTTATAATAATAGGCACCATTCATTTAATACATTGTGCAACCACCATTGGCAAAGATAACAGCATGGGGTCATTTCCTGTAATGTTTGACAAGGTTAAGGCACACATCTTGGGGGATTCTGGACCATTCCAATAAGCAGATCCTTTCAAGATCCTTCACATCCTTGCATTTGCGTTTATCAACTGCCCTCTTCAACTCAGCCCACAGGTTTTCAGTTGGATTGAGGTCTGGCGACAGAGATGGCGATTACAGAACGTTGATTTAGTTGCCACAGAACCATGTGGATCTTGAGGTATGCTTTGGGTCATTGTCTTTTTGGAAAGTCCATGTATGGCCAAGTTCCAGCCTTCTGGCAGAGGCAACCAGATTGTAAGCCAAAATATCCTGAAACTTGGTGCATTTCATTATGCCATTAATCTCAATCAGTGCCCCTGGACCTCTTGAATTAAAACAACCCCAAAACATGACTGACCCATCATCATATTTCACCGTGGGTATTTGGTTCTTCTCTTTGTATGGGATCTCCGTCTCAATGCCAAACATGTCGATGCTGTATCTGACGGAAACATGCCATTTTGGTCTCATCTGACCAAAGCACCTTGTTCCAGTCATAATTTAAATCACATTTGGCAAAGTGCTTGCTTCAGTGTCTTCTGGCTAGAAAAGGCTTTCTTCTGGCAACCCTTCCAAAGAGCCTGTGGTTGCGGAAGTGGCATTTGATAGTGCTTTTTGAAACCTGTTGACCCTAAAATGCCACCAAGGCCTACAATTCCTTCACAGTGATTCTTGGGGATTTTGTTGCTTCTCTCACCATCCTCCTCAGTATCCTTGGGGGAAAAATGCAGTTGTGTCCTCTACCCTTGAGGTTTTCATCAGGTCCATATATTTGACAATTTTTAATAATTGCCCTGACAGCGCTCAGTGGCATATTCAATCATTTGTGAATCTTCTTGTTGCAATTACCAGATTTATGAAGGTCTATGACCATCTGTCTCTTTTGAACTGACAGTTGTTTTGTTTTTTTCATGGTGCTGGATGACAAAGGGATATTGCATGTGTGTTACCTCAGTCTTTAAGCCTTGTGAAACAGGAAGCGTTGTAATGGCTCAACACAGTTGTTTAAAACTTAGACAAAACTTAACTAAGCGGAATTTAATACCTTGTTTAATTTTGGTAGATTTTTTTTCAATAATGCCTTGGAGGAAATTTTTAATTAAATCAGTAAATCATTTTGGTTGGTTCCATTGGAACATTCATATCGTACAGTATTTTTCGCATTTTTATATAGAGTTTATCCATAAATAGATACTTACATTTTTTAAATTTTTTTGGGAATTTTTCCTTTATTTGACAGTTACACAGTGTAAAGAGACAGGAAAGTTGGGGAGAAGAATGGGGGAAGACATGCAGCAAATGACCTGAGCTGGAGTCGAACCCAGGTCGCTGCGGGAAGGACACAGCCTTTATGGTATGCGCGCTTAGACCGATGAGCCACCAGGGCGCCCCTATTTTTTTTAATTTTTAAACGTATTTTTGTGCATTGCCAGTCAGGGGTGTCAGTAACTTTGGAGCCCATATATATATATAGTATCTCACAAAAACGAGTACACCCCTCAAATTTCGACAATTATTATATCTTTTTAAGGGGCAACGTTACAGAAATGAAACCTGAATATATTTTAGAGTAGTTGTTGTACAATATGTGTAGCTGTGTAGATTTACTGCACTGTCCAAACAACTGAACAAACAGTCACCATTTCCAAAATAGGTGGCAACAAAAGTGAGTACACCTCACCGTCAACATGCCAAATTGTGTCCATAGTGTCCATATTTAGTGTGACCACCATTGTTGTCCAGCACTGCCTTGATTCTCCTAGGTATGGAGCTGCACAGGTTGTTGCTGGGATCCTCCTCCACTCCTCCATGACAACATCACGGATCTGGTTGATGTTGGACACCTGCTGTTCCTCCACCTTCCTCTTGAGGATGCCCCACAGGTGCTCAATGGGATTCAGGTCTGGAGACATACTTGGCCACTCCATCACCTTCACCTTCAGCTTCTTCAGGAGGCAGTTGTCATCATGGAGGTGTGTTTCGGGTCGTTATCATGTTGGAAAACTGCCGTTTCCGAAGGGAGGGCATCATGTTCTGCTTCAGAATGTCACAGTACATGTTGGAATCCATTATTCCGTCAATGAAGCGCAGCTCCCCAGGACCAGAAGCACTCATGCAGCCCCAGACCATGATGCTGTCACTACCATGTTTGACTGTAGGCAGTACACACTTGTCTTGGTACTCCTCACCAGGCCGTTGCCACACATGCTGGGCACCATCTGAGCCAAAAAAGTTTATCTTGGTCTCATCAGACAACAGAACATGGTTCCAGTGGTTCATAGTCTTGGACTGGTTGTCTTCAGCAAACTGTTTTCGGGCTTCCTTGTGTGCTAGCTTCAGAAGAGGCTTTCGTCTTGGCCGACGGCCATGCAGACCAACTTGGTGCAGAGCACAGCGTATGGTCTGAGCACTGACACCTGTTATCTCACTGCTGCAACCTCATTAGCAATGCTGCCAGCACTCCTGCATCTGTTTTCTGAAGCCAACTTGTGCACCTGACGCAGAGCACGAGGACTCAACCTCTTCGGTCGACCCTGACGAGGCCTGTTCCGAGTAGAACCCATCTTGGGAAACCGCTGAATAAGCTTGGCAAACGTGCTGTAGCTCAGTTTCATGGTTTCACAGATCTTCTTGTAGCTTAGACCATCTTTGTGGAGAGCAGCAATTCTCTTTTTCAGACCCTCAGAGAGTTCTTTCCCATGAAGTGCCGTGTTGACCATCCACTGTTCTTAATGAGAGCACTGCACCCAAAACACCACAATTTAAACCTTCAACACGTTACACAACCTTATATAGCCCAGTTGAAAAGACAAAAGCATGAACGTGATGAATAAGACTCATTTCATTGCTTGGTTGACCATTACCAATTTGGGTGTGTACTCACTTTTGTTGCCACCCATTTTGGAAATTATGACTGTTTGTTGAGTTATTTTGACAGTGCAGTAAATCTACACTGCTACACATATTGTACAATGACTACTCTAGAATATGTTCAAGTTTCATTTCTGTAACGTTGTTGTAGGTGCAGCTGCTTAAAAGGGCATTAAATGGCAATCCAATGTAATTAATAACTAATAAAATTAGTTTATTAATTATTTATTAAAACTTTAATAAAAATGTTAAAGTTCCCCCCACGAGGCATCAAGACGTGTGGGGGAATATGCCTTTACGATACGTAAAATAGCGAGGATGGATTATTCAGACGTTTCGTCCTAATAATCCTTCCTGCAAGATACCCACATGATTCAGCAGGAAACCTGCAAATTTAATAACCAGTCCCATAAAATTGCTAATATAACCAAAAATATGGAATTTTAATTAATAACTAAAATAACCAATATTAATGATTAAAGAAAACAATAATTAAATCAAAGATTTAATTAATAATATGAAGGATTTTTGGAGTTCTACATAGGCTATTTTGACTCAGACTCCCACTTGTTTCAGCACCAAAACAGAACCCAGGTTTAATAAATGAATTTATTAAACAAAAAAACACAGAATATACATGGGCTAATCTACGGAAGGACTATATACGAACTAGGGAGAGTAACAATGGTGTGTGTGTACTTGCTAGTGTGCATGTGTGCATGTGTGGGCTGGCGCAGCAGGATACTGATGCGTGTCAGCGCGATTTTGGGGAGTGGGCAGGCGCATGTCATGCGCGTGGCAGATGCGCGTGTGTGCTCGTGGGCACGAGTTCCTTTGTCTTGGGACAAAGTCTTTCAGCGCGGGGGCTGCATAGAATTTCTAAATGTATAGGCGGGCCGATGCGCGGCTGGATAACTCCATTTAGCTTCAACGAATTGCGAGAAGAGTTTGCTTCAGCTCATACGCAATTTGTATTACTAATTGAGTTATCATCCATACTACGGCATGCGTGTTAGTTAATTGCAGCATTATTAAGTTAGCCAGGAAAATATTATGCATGTAAAGTAGGGGTGTAACAATCAGTCGATCTGAATCGATCAATCGATTTAATACAAAACGATCCGGTGTAATCGATGTGAAGCATAAACATCGGCATGCTGTGTTTAGCAGCCGGCCTATTAGCCTTGCTTGCATTCTGGCCAGCACATTAGCCTAAACAACTTTAATGATGGAGCTGCAAGAACTTCACTCTCCCGTTAGGTTGAAATCGTGGGTGTGGAAACATTTTGGTTTCAGAAATGTTAGCGGAAAGATTGTCAAGAGTGTTGCCGTTTGCAAAGAATGCAAATGTGAGATTAAGTACAGTGGCAATACGACTAACTTGTCAGGTCATCTGAAAAGGCGACACGGTTTAGAGGATGGTGGTTCTAACGCGAGTTCGACTCCTACACCGGCGTTGACCACATTTTTCCCTCAGACATTAGCCCACACTTCAAAAAGAGCGATGAACATTACATCTGCCATAACGTAATTTTTCCTTTGCCAGTCAGTGTTAATGAAATGGCAGGTTATCGTTACATAGGCTTCGGTTGTGCATGATGTCCAACCATCAGTTGTAAGTGCGACTCACCCTGCATCCATTAGCTCGCGTTTAATGTCATCCTGCACTTCTCTGTACAGCTTCGGAATACAACTTTCACTGAAGTGTTGTCGAGACGGTATATTGTATTTCGCCTACAGTGTGGTAGAAAACAAAGGCTTTCGTCACCTACTGCACACACAGGAAACGGAAACATCCTATACAGCACCACCCCCTTCCTTTACGTTTCCCGGTGGGAATAGAGCCAAGAGAGCGTGTGCTCCTCAGTTGGAAGTGTGCCAAGAGAGAGCGTGACCTCCTCAGTGGGACGTGTGTCAAGAAGAATGAACTGGGTGGAGTCCCTAGTTTTAAAAGTTCTGTTGCCTGTTTTATTGCTTTTGGGCTCATTCTACTGGGAAACGTAAAGGAAGGGGGTGGTGCTGTATAGGATGTTTCCGTTTCCTGTTGACTGCATGGGAAATGTAGTTCTGTGGGCCCTACATTGTCCCTTGAAAAGATATAATCAATTAATTGTCGAAATGTGAGGGGTGTACTCACTTTTGGGAGATACTGTACATACATACATACATACACACTACTTTGCAAAAGTCTTAGGCGCCCTGCACTAAATAAATGTTTGTATTCCATTCAAAATAGTCGATACAGATATTATATTCTTGACAGATCCTTGATGTAATCATCATGGCAGTTTGTAATTTCTCGGAGGGATAGATGCAAGTGAGACAGTCAGTCTGAAGAAGAATGAAGGCCAGTTCTCTACTCTGCTTGGAGCAAGCACAAAGTCAATCATCTTATAAAACTACAGCACAACAGAATTTTTAGGCATATTGTTGTCACACAAAATATTGGTTTGGCTTAGTTTTTGGCAATTTACAGCTCTGTTAAGTACATTTTTCAGTTGTTTTAAGTTAATGATTTTTACAAGAATATTTGCTCTATGAAATTGCTTTAAATGTGCCAAAGACTTTTGCAGAGTACTGTATATATACACACACAAACAGTATATACATACTGTGCATGTGCACATACATGCATACAATATATAAGAACAATTTATTCTCTAAATTCCAGCTCAATCTCAATCAATACTGACCCATTCAGAGAAAGTGCAGTTTCACAGATTTTGATCAGAAATGGAGTGTGTAAGCAAGTCTAGACCCTCTAAGCATACCCCAGCACGCAAGATACAGGGCTGCCAACTCTCACGCATTCGCCGTGAGTCTCACGCCTCTTAGAGGCATTCACGTTCCCATGCCGCAGTCAGCAATTATTCAATTGACGCGTATTTAAGAGATTCTCACTTGAATTGAGTCCTGAGCACGGAAGTTAACCAGTTTCACGTGCATTACGGTGGATTTCACCACTAATGACACGGAAATCGATTATGACTCGGGAATTCTCAGGCTTGTCTTTACTGAGGGATTGAAAGCAATGGAATTGCATAAAAATGTTTCAAATGGTCTTATTTCATTAAAACAATTTAAACGATCATGAAACACATGCATTGTTTCCAATCCCTGAGTAAAGAGAAGCAGGGGAAGTTCGGAGTCATAATCGCTTTCCATGTTACTTGTGATGAGGTGCACCTTTACGCAAGTGAAACAGAAACTTCAATGCATAAGGATTTTAATTCCGCGTGAGAATCTCATTAAGCATTCAATGAATAATTGCTGACTACGTTGAATACGCCTTCAAAATGCGTGAAACTTACACCGTATGCGTGAGATTGCGTAGAAAGTTGGCAGCCCTGAAGATAACAATAAAAAAAATTATTCAAGGAACAAGTGAAATACTACTGGATACAGTGCCTCTTCAAGATGTAGCCAGCTCTGTGTACTGACCCAATAAAGGGAGAGCTATGTCCACTTGTTCACCCCTGCTGAAAGGCTGGGAAGAACATCCACCCATAAACTTCTCTCCAGTCTGCCCACTGCAGACTGTGAAATAATAAAGCACTTCACATTGTGTCTATATCCCATTTACAAGAGCATCAACTGTAGGGATCACTACAGCAAATGGGTGTATGGTGGGCAGCAATATACAGTCGACAAAAATCAGCCCACGGCTCAAAGATAAGAGGTCAGTGACAAATATATGTAGGCGATAAATTCATGGAAAGATCAACATTAATAGATTTTGCAAGGCGTTAGGCCTTTACGAGATCAGTTACAACATGCCAAAGAGTCAAAAGGTGCAAAATTTTACTGGATGGATAAAGTGTCTTTCTTCCAAAAGATATTCCCTCCTTTGTTATTTTGATGATGGTGGCAGAGAGCACCGTCTGACCCTCTCCAAAATCTCATATGAGCTCAGCTGGTTTGAAATTTGGTGACTGTTAAGGCAGTGTCATGTGCCTAGGATCATTTTCATACATGTCTAACCATTCAGCGACTATTTGAGGAGTCCACTTGCAAAGCCTTCTAAGTCAACTTGGTCCATTTTTTTAACAGAAAAATCCTATTTTTTGGTAGGCATAGGAGATAGCAATTTTCACTGTACTGAAACTATTATCCTTGCAGACATAATCTATGAGGCAATTAATTATTATTTTTTTTTTAAAGAAATGACTTTGATTTTGCAACACAAAGTTTTGACTGAGCAGGTTTTGAAAGTGGAGCGGAAATTCAGCAGGCTCTGACAGTGTTTTAACCAGCCCCGTTGCTCAATAGGTGAAGGTATTTGACTCAGGACCCACTCTACATGCAACTCAATGCTACAGAGAGCACAGTGGTTGAATAGCTGCTAATGCAATGACAACATAAACATGATTCCATGGGTTAAAATCCTGCTTTCATGGTATCACTATCATCATACTTTTCTGAACTGCCCAAACCAACAAACTAGAACCCAAAAACTGAACAGGCTACAAAAGCTCAACTGTGGTTGGTTCCTTCTAGCGAACGAAAACGGAATCACGTTTCCACATTGGCTGATGACTTAACAGAATTTGACAGTTTTCCTCCTTCACTTGGTGGGTTTTGACAGAGTTTCGCTTTTTCTGTTACAATTTGTTTACATGATTTAGTAGGTTCTGAAAGTGGAGCTATCAGCGGGACATGCGCAGGTATGAAATTTATTTTCAAAACTTGACTTAGCAGGTTTTGCAAGTCGACTCCTCATTTACACCCTATGGGACTTCAGCCATTTGTCATCCTGGTAGAGATCATTCCAATCATGGTAGGAATGTGTCATTTTAGGATATAAATGTGATCACACTGAATAACCCTGCATTGATTTGTCGTGACCCTTCTGCCTTTGAGTGGACCCAATCCATGGCAAGAAAATGAACACAAGGATCTGCATTTGGTATTTTTGCCCACACATTTATTCAGGTTTTTCCCTTAAGTTGTCACCCATCTTTGACTAGGATGTCCCTGAATGAACATTCTAATTCTGATCAAACAGTCTCTGGTGATGGCTTGAAAATAGTGAAATTTGAGCTCTTAAACCTTAGAGAAACATCAAGTGTACCAACTATTTGAGGGTTAAAATGAGAAAACCCAGACGAGTCAACCTTGCTCTTCTGCCAAAAATATTTCTGGGACATACAGGAATTAAGAAACACACTGAATTAATGAATAGCAACTGCAAGCTAGTTTTGACCTTGCTGAAACCCAGAGGGTATCACCGAGTCTGCTTTAATGCCTTCGTCTGCTGTGACCAAACTGGGGTTTAAAATTCCCACCAAACCTTCACAACCTCCCAATGGCAGCACCGTAACATCTGGCCACGGCGGAAAGCCAATGACAGGGGCCGACATCCGTTTTAAATTTTGCCAGCATAAATATTCAATTTGCCAGGTGAGTCACTCTTGTAGTCTGTCCAGGGCATAGGATGATTAAATTGAAAAGTCCCTTGACGGCACAAACAGAAAGGACAGGTGCAGAGACCAGAACTGAACATAATAAAGGGAGTGTCATTACACTGTTCAGTACCACTGGTTCGCTACAGAATGATTTTATTGCAAATGCACATGGCTGAATAATGAAGGCTCCCCTCCAACTTTCTGTCCACCAAACTAAGTATTTTAAAAGGAAGATTCAATACAACCCCACACTGTTACATTATTTGGCAGTAAACACCTAAAAGTGTTCACTTAAGTGAGATCTTTGGCACACAAGGTGATTATTAAAAAAGATAGCTTTTTTTCTCAGTTTTATGTATTTGGGGTGATGGAGGATCACAGAAATTGTCCGATATCCGATTGAGACCACTTTGAGTCAGCAGAGGGACAGAGGTGGCAAACATTGGTCTTGGATAGGATGTGATATGCTAAACAGAAACCTAATAAACCAGTTTTACCAAAGTGATCCGAACTGTATTTATATTTCACTCCCCTATAGGCGGAGAGAGTTATATTTCACTTCCCTATAGGGGGAGAGAGTTATATTTCACTCCCCTATAGGAGGGAGAGTTATATTTCACTCCCCTGTAGGGGGAGAGAATTACACTGCTTTAGCTCTGTTTCTTGTTCTTGTTCTTCTCTTCCTCCAGGCTTTTTGATCAAATGGGCGCCACGCTTTCATTTTAAGGCCAAATGACCTGACATTTGGAACAGGGGTAGCTTAGCAACATTAGCCCAGACGTTTTTTTTTTTTTTTTTTTCATTTTTTGGATGCTGACCTTAGAAATGATTTAAATAAGCTTTTTTGGGGTAATAATAGCCAAAAATGTATATTTTTTGCCTCCTGTGCCATTATGGTCAGGCCAAATGAACTAAAATTTGGCATGGAGATAGCAAGTACTTTTTTGCTTCCTTTCACTAAAAGCTTGCACATTGGGGGCGCCCCGGTGGCTCATTGGTCTAAGCGCGCGTAGCATAAAAGGCTGTGTCCTTCTCGCAGCGACCTGGGTTCAATTCCGGCTCGGGTCATTTGCTGCACGTCTTCCCCCATTCTTCTCCCCCAACTTCCCTGTCTCTCTACACTGCATCACTATCAAATAAAGGAAAAATTCCCAAAAAAGTAATCTTTAACAAAAAAAAAGCTTGCACATTGCATAATTCGCAATCAGTATGGCTGGCATTGCAATGTCATCTTGTTACTGCATGTCACATTCCACGGCAGATCATGCCTACAATCACCGCTGTGTTAATGAATTCAAAAAATTCACTTGCAGCTGAATTAGATTCTACAACATGAGTTTTTTCTTTTTAAAGCGTACAATAATTGGACTAAGATTTTGGCGACTCACACAGTTGAAAAGAAGTCTAGCTCTATTCATTGCGAAGCGCACTGTCATTAAAATGAACTCCTTATAGTTTGAGTCCGAATGAGAAAGATTTTCCCACCATTTTCCAAGGTTTAAATCATTTTAATTAGGAAATTTTAATTTTGTTTTGTTTTTTTTTTTTCAGTTTTTGTTTCCTTTCCCAAAAAAATCTAATTCAGGCTCCTGTACGGTGGGAAATTATTAGATAGTAACACAGTTACGCTATAACCTTACCATTTGAAGGCAAACATTTTGCTTTGATTAAAAATGTTATATTTAATGTTTTTTCATGTCCGTTATTTTTACAAAAAAAATCTATTTTACAAGAGATGCGGGGTGATTTTGTAATAGTCCTTTTTTGCATGGGGGCAATTATAGAAGAGTCCATTTCCGCTCAGGTGAGGGATGGGGAGTGAAATATCACTGCATTTGTTCGCAAATGTTGACTTTCTAGTATCATTATGGATTGATAATATCTGCCTGGGCAACAAATGGCAGTGGCTTTTCATAACCACACTAAGTTTCAACTGCAGGGAAATTTCTGCTGCTTTATTTCTATTGGGAGAAAGTGTGGAAAACAACTGCATGCGTCATGTTGTGTTCTGTTGGCCAATCTATGGCGAACACAGCAGGCGTCTTATTTAATTGGTCAATTACAACGTCCACGTTTACACAAGATTTACATACTTCAAGCTGATTTCAGCAGTTGAATTTTAAATGGATATAAAAAAAAGGCTTTATACAGGGAATGTTTATCACTGTTTAAACCAGTGGTTCCCAAACTTTCTCTGCTGGGCCCCCCCCTTGGTACATGAGAAAATTTTTGTGCCCCCCCAAAAAAAAACAGGACATACATACACATATTTTGTTTTCAGAGTCCATTGCAGTTTATTTCACACATTGTAATTAATATAATCTTCAACCTTTTTTGAAAAAATAAAAGTAAACTGCCATAAACCGCAGGTTGTAATAAACTACAACTACTTTTAGAATGAGAAATAAATAACAAAATAAAAAACCCCCTTCCGGTGTAATTATTTTTAGTGCAGCTGTTTTCAAGCACCTTAACTGTGTAATTATGTTCAGTGTAACAGGTTTCTTTTTTTTAATATTCAGCAACATTGCTATTAATGCATTTTTGAAAAACTGCCTCTCTGCAAAAATGGATTTTAAAACATGACCAACTCCCTGAGAGGAAAAAAAAACCCCAAAAACCTAAAGGCTTGTTTAAGACAGACAACACACTGCGGTCTCTCATTACCCACCGTTGTACAGGTGAAGCCAAAGGCAAGATATGTGTCATCAGATTTTCTAGTCTTTGCCTTGGAAGGAAATTGCTTTGGAAGCACATTTGGCGGTGCTTCATCCTCTGCTTTGCGTTTACGTGGGAGCTCCGTCAAAAATTTGTCCATGTTATGCAAGCAGTGTCATTTACTGTATTTATTTATTCATTCATTCTTGCCGCGCGCGACATTTTTTTTCATTTTACTAGCTTCAAATATTTGAACAACTACATTAATAACAATTTATTTATGAAAATGGCAGGCTAGATGAATGATTTGGCCAACAGTTATGCTGAGAGTAAGGCAGGCATTTACGATGTAATCGCAGTATTCTGGGCAGTGAATGGACTGTGCAGTCAGTGGTTCCGAGACCGTATCTCGGTGCAAGGCCAGTAAAGACAGAAAAAATTCAACTGTCTCAAGACACTCCTTCAGTGGTCCGGAACAAGGTTGCTGATTTGCTGTATGCAAATGATTTTCTGTTGCTGTCCGGAACTCTAGTGGAAAAAAAAAAAAATTGCTTCCCGTGCCCCCCCTGCAATTGGTCTGCGCCCCCCCTAGGGGTCGCGCCCCCCACTTTGGGAACCACTGGTTTAAACAACGACTCATCCTAAATCCCACAAACCATCTGCTACTAGAAGTCATGCATTACCTTCTTCTGTCAGTGCTGATTCAAATAACTCAGCACCAGTTTTTCAAAAAAAATACGTGTCAGTATGTGTATATGTGTAGGTGTTGCACCAATAACATTGTAATATCCCTCACTGGAATTAAGTCATTTAGCAGACAGAGTTCGTTGGTATGTCAACCACAACCTCCTTGATATTATGACAAGATTCTTAAAATTGAGCCCCTAAGAACTATACCGAGCCATCCCACACTTTTGGCAAAATTGAGTAGAGGTAGTCAGCATGTGCAGAAAACTGAGATCTACATTTCCTAAATGAGCCAACCCAATCTACCCACATGGATTGTTCATACAAGCAAACGTCCTCTCTGCCACTGTACATATGCACTGCACTGCCTTATCCATAGTGGGCCATCTCACAACTTTTCCATAATTCAATGTAAACATGGTGGCTAGGTATCTCACTGATGAGGAAAAACTTGCTATGATTGATGATGATGGTGAAGTGGAAGAAGACAGAGATCCACAGTTTGTCCCAAATGAATCAGAAAATGATGGTTCCTCTTCAGAAAGAGATAGGTTTCACTTTAAATGATGACTATGCAACCAAAACATGCATAAAAAGTGCATGTACATAATTTTTCATATCTTGAGTTTGTAACATATGTTGTGTTTTTTGTTGCCAGTTACTCTAGATGACAGAGGAGGCTGGCAACCTTGAGTCCGGTTTTCTCAAAAGTGCCCCAACATGGGTTGGCCCAGTATGGTTCTTTGGGGCTCAATTAAAAACTCACATTTGCACTGCTGTGACTCAAGGAAAAATGCCAGACCAATCATAGCAAAACTATGCAGTGATAATTCAGCTGGCAATTCAATCCTTCAGCTGAGGTAAATGCAGACAGGTTAGTATTGACAGCATTGAGCAGAAAGGAAAGGGCCGCAGTTTTGTTTCATTTGCAAATGAGCCGCGAGTAACGGAAGCGTCAGAGCAGAAGTGAACAGCTGAAGTCTTGAGGAAATCTTGGTCTGAAATTCCAGGTAGATTCAACAAGATGCAAGTTTATTTCATCCTTTTATTATATCAATTTGGGGGTGTCAGGGTGGGTTGAGGCAGTGATTAAAAAAAATGGGAGATGAAACGGTGGAAAATTCACTGCCCGCATGTTTGTCTATGATGAAATGCAGCTGGCAAATAGCCAGTACTACAGCTGTCTCGACAACGCCTCTGCCCTAGGATTGCAGGCACAATGCAAGGCCTACAAGGTATAATCTAGATGTCCTAAGACTTCAATGTTATTTCAGCCTGATTTTGATTTATGGGAAAAGGGAGAAAGAGTAACAAAAAAGAACGTTTGTTTCATATTGCAGTCAATCTCCTTGAGCTGAGATACATCTCAAACAGATAGACAAAGCCTAAATTGTGAATAAAATCAAAATGAAATGACTTTCAGGTCACATGAGCCAATATGTTATTTACAATAGTACATAGATAACATTTCAAATGTTGAAACTGAGAAATTTTACATTTTTATCCACAAAATGAACTCATTTCAAATTTTCTGGCTGCAACAGGTCTCAAAAAGTTGGGACACAGGCAAAAAAAGGGCAGAAAAAGCAATGAATATATAAGAGAATCAGCTGAAAGAACATTTAGCAAGTTAATTAAGTTAACATGGCATCAGGTGTGTAACATGATTGGCTGTAAAAGGGAAGTCTTAGAGAGGCTGAGTCTCTCAGAAGTAAAGATGGCCAGAGGCTCTCCAACCTTTGAAGGCTTGCAGAGAAAAAAAATAAAAAAAAACAAACAAGTTCAAGGACATGAATTACTTTCATCAAATACTTTAAATACAATGTTCCTCAACGTCAAACTGCAAAGGCTTTGAAGGTCTCATCATCAACAGTGCATAAAATCATCAAAAGATTCAGAGAAACTGGAAAAATCTCTGTGCGTAAGGGACAAGGCGGAAGACCTTTACTGGTTGCCCATGATCTTTGGGCCCTCAGACGACACTGCATCACTCACTGGCATGATTCTGTCGTTAACATTATTAAATGGGCCCAGGAATACTTCAATGAAACCACTGTCAGTAAACACAGTCTGCCATGCCATCCACAGATGCCATGGCAGCCTAAAACTCTATCATGCAAAAATGCAGTCCATTTACCAGCCATTATTGAGCAGAAACATATGAGACAAAATAAAATCAAAAATGAAACTCCAGATCTCCTTTAAGTCTTGAACATGACTCCTGTTGCTCAGTGTCCTGTCTCACCTATTTCTCCTAGTGAATTTTAAGAGAAACATATATGTGTTCTGTGGGCCAAGGCTCATTTAAAATGGACTGTAGCAAATTTATTGTAATTTATAAGCTAGCTGGATTGCTCACAACCTAGCCGGCTAGCTACTGATCTAATTGTGCTCTGTTGCCAGCCACACAAAATGGACTGTAGCAACACTGCACAAATCAAAACCTAGCCAGCTGCCTGACTGATCTAGTTGTGGTTTGTTGCCTGCCACAACATTTCTGTGTTACCCAACATCCCACATAAGTTGGATAACTGTTCTGACACAGGGAATTTTTTGAAGAGGAACCATTATTAGAGTTTGCAGACCCATCCCAATTTAACAGCAAAGCAAAACCTGAACTTTTAATTATTTAACAGATTCTTGAAGGCAAAATCTTACATTTCCTATTTAGAGTCAATTTGAACTTCAAACAAAAATTGGGTGCTCGCTAGGTTCTCAAATCCAGTTGCTGACTGTCTTCCATAGGAAAAACAGCTGAACTGGAAACAAAAAACCAGCAGCATGTAAAAAAAAGTCCCACGCCAGAGAACAGGAGTCGGCCTCTGTGCTCAGTTAATTAGCTAGATGGCTAGATAGCACCATGGCTAGCCATGGTAACGCCATCTAATTTTCCTCAGGTGTTCTGCTGCTGCACATTGCACAAGGAGACAAATATGGGAATCTACGTAAGGCAGTATTACCCTCGCCTCATCATCTCTGTATTCTTTTTATTCTCCCATTATTGTGTTCTTTGATGACTGCATTTTCAGGGAAGTCGCTGAGAAAGGCTAGCTAGCTAGCTGATCTAAATATCCTACTTGGAAGTTTGATTGGTCATCATATTTCCCATAAAAAGAAAGCAAGTAGAAGGATATTTTCCAGAATATAAACAGAAAATATGCAGCCTATGCCACTAATCTCAGTACTGCACCACATTGTTAGACCTTTTTCTCTTGTTCCCACAGCTTTACCAGCATAAAGAGACTTTTAAAACTAAAGTGTGTCCTAAATCTTGAGAAATTACAGGTGCTTGGAGCTCAGCCTGAGGGTGTGTGGACAGTTAACTTAGAGAGTCAGTCTGTTCTCCTTCAGCACTTTCTCTTATGGGCCCTGTCACAATCTGGCAGCGTTCATCGACTTTAAAACATGGAGCCAACCAAGCTGATATCACTTCTTAGATATGGCCAGACAGCAGCCCTGTGGAAAAAAAAAAATATCTCGACACGCTGTGGTAACAGAGACAAGAAGTGCTACTCTCAGAAGATGAGGATTAATTGCACCATTAAGTGGAAACAGAATCATCCGTGCTGCATTCACAAGCATCCAGAAAAACTGTGCGAGCAATCCCATCATTGATTAAGGAAGGTAGGCTGGTTTCTGCCCCCTTAACCTCCCTGGCAGGCAGTATGAACTCATATGCACTATGAATTTTTATTGATTAATTTATTTGTTTATTTGAATATTTATTTACTGAATGCACCCAGGATCATAACATCTCATAAAAATCTAACTCCGCTTTGAGGAAAAAACAAAAATTCTCCCATAAAGGAAGGAGTCAGCAAAGACACTCCGCAAGTCTGGCCTGTACCCTGACAATGTGGCTAACAATTTCATTTTAAGCATGTACCAGTGCACTGATGACATGCTCTAAAATTTCACTTTACACTATACCGTCTATGTACTGTTTATGCATATGATATGACTATGAATATTAAATATGTCTGATATAAGGGCCATTATTACACTACACCATGTATGAAATATCGGTTGAAAGTTGCTCAGCTCTGTATACACTTATTTTGATGCTCTATCTAATGGTCTTAGGCTTGCTTTTACCTAATAAACGTTCATTAGCAGTGTGTACTGTGTGTAGTTTGTAATGTAGGTCTTAATGTGTTTTTCGCTTGGTGTCGGGATGGCTGTTCTGCCTTACTGCACTGAATATTGTATTATTGTTGTGCTATCTTTTTTTTCTGTTCTGTTACGTTGTTGTAGTTGTTGTTTGTTCGTTTGTTTAGTTATGGTCTGCCGAGGGACTGCAGATGCAAATTAGCTTCAGCTGTAATCTGGTACAGTGCATCAAATGGAAACATTTATGTTTAAACTGCAAGTTGTCCCTTTTAAATACATAAAAAAAAAAGAATATGATATGCCTATGAATATAAAATATGAGCAATATAAAGGCACTCATTATACTGAATAGAAAACAGTGTTTATAATAAGCGGTAATCCGTTTGTCTAGACAACCTGAATTAGACTCGGACAACCTAGCCTACCTACGACGTTGTCCGGTCGGACGCCCGAGAATCCAGGCAGAAGTTTAAATTCGTCAAAAGTTTGTTGAGTTCCGTCTAAAATCAGCAGAGCCGATTTGGTCATATTTAAGACCTTTTATTGCCCAAGTTTCATGCAACATGATTCTTTTAAAATTTTGTTTGTTACACTGTAACCGCGGCAAACAATGACCTTGAAATTGCCTGCACCAGGGCTGCCTGATTGGTCTGATGGCTTCCAGTCCAAAACAGATTCATAATCTGCCCAATTGTACAAAAACTAGACCAAAGTAACACTTAATGTATTATGCTGTTTGATAAACAATTAATAAATTTTTATTTTTATTTATTTATTTATTAATGTTCTCAAATAAAGTTGTGTTTGAAGAGATGTGCATGATTGTTGATTTGCGCTCATTTCCTCCTGACCACACCAAACGAGGAGAAAATAATTTTTTTTTTTTTTTTTTTTTAACGCTAGTCATTGTTATAGTATTGCTATTAGGATGTTGGATCAAATTATCATGATTTATATTTTTTGTCACATTGCCCAGCGCTGTGGGAGAAACATGTCAGAAACAGAGAGAGACAAAAGGTGCCGGTCCTCTCACAGTGCTAAAAATAGCTCACTACTGCATAGCGACAGCACCACTAATGATCGACCTTCTTCCCCTTTTCTCTGAGACATTCCTGCAAATAAAATCACTGCAGTATCAGACAGACAAAACTGCTGAAAACTAAAGGAAACATCTTGTCCTCATTTTCCCTCCGCCATAGTCCAGGGCACAGCTGCTGATGGGCAACAGTTTTTTTTCCCTCCTCTTCCTTACATTTTTCGACTAAAATTTCACTCTAGAATTATCCACGATCTTCCACACGCCATCATAACATATGTGATGTTCAAACCTCTCAACACAGTCAACGACTACTCACCCATCACTTCTAGAAAGACGCTGTCTGATGCCAGTACCACCTTTTCTCTTGTTGCTCGGTCGTAGATGCCCACATGACATTCGTATGGCCCGCTGTCTGCGATTCTCACCTCAGGAAGCCTGGGATGTGGACAGATAGGAGTTGTCATTGTGACAATAAAGAAAACATTCATGCATTCATGACATAAAAAAAAACTGCAATCAACATACAATGACCTCCTGTACAGTGGGCTTTATGGCCCGTTTTTGTCATTTAGATACTCTTGTGATCTTAAAACTTGCATCAGTTGAGAGTGAATACAAATTAAGTGAAGCCACTGAATAAGTATATAGAATAAAATAAATAAACAAACCTTAGGAACTTTTACAGGCTAGCTTTGGCCTTTCAAACAGAAGGAGATTAAACTCCACCAGCCTGTGAAGAGCGCATATCTCTGTCCCCATTTGCCAAAGAGGCAACCTTGTTTAAATTAGACAGCCACTGTTTATTTGGCTGGCAGATGCTGCATGGCCTGCACTTCACCTCATCATCCTCCTCGTGCAAGCAGATGTTGAAAAGGGAAAATCAGGCTGAGTACTGGGGCTTGGTGCCATTGCAGTGCAACACTGATGATTTGACCAAATCTCTTTTTCACAAGTATTGCTACACCTCTCCATCACAGTACAGAGCCTTACTAACTCATTGCATGTCGGTGTTTAGCAGATAGTGTTATCGAGTGTGAACGTACATAAGAGCAAACTTTTCTGGTCAGCTGGAGTTAATGCCAAAGCACAAGGATCACTACTGATTGCAGGTGTTCGATAACAAGGAACTTGCTAAAAAAAAAAAAAGTACTTTTACATAACCCAACAACATAGAAGTCCAGCACAATGGGCAACTTCAAGCTGGAACACCTGATATGTGGTCCTGGAAGCAGTAAACTGTTGTTTAGCATACAGTTTGAGATAAAGTGTAGGGGGGATAATGAATACATTTAAAAAGTGCAAAGGTTTGCAATAAGCTGCCCATTAGGCAGAAAAGCTTATCCGGAGTGACTGTAAGTGTATTAAAATAGATACAGCCAGGGAGAAATGGTGAAACTAAATTATAAGGGTCGTGATCAATCACAGACGTCAGTATATAATCTCACAACGTATAACTAGATGCCACAGCAAGTGCAACAGGTAAACAGAGATGACTGTGCTATTGGAAAGCAAAGAGGAAAAAATACACAGCTAACTCTGTAAGTATCAAGATAGTGACAATTTTTAAGGGCCAACAATTCTTTCAAGGTTCACACTGAGCACCCACATACTCTTGAATTAAACAGGGAAATTTTAAACATGATTGTATTTGCACCCATATCAGGTAAACTGTGTCAGGAGTTGGTGCACTTTAAAAATGCATCGCTGTCAGGTGTACCTGTAGACCTAGCTGTACCAGTTTAAAATATAATATCATTATGGCTATGATTTACGAATGAAAGGTTTATAAAGTGGAACATTGTAGGTCAGTTGGAAGCATTTTCACTCTGTGGAAGTGATGCTACCCTGATTAAAGCAGTACCTTTCTAAGTAAAAATCCCAGAAATGTAATATGCATGTTTCCCACATATATGATGTCAGTTACCAACAACAAATGTGACAAATCCCTGCAAATGAACCAGCTATTTTGTTTGGGGGAAACTGAGTATTGCATTTGAGGTAGAAACGTATTATACATACTGTATACGCCATATCATTACAGCTGCAGATTACTATTACTTTTGTTGGATGTTATGGTGTTTGTGGGTGTAACAAATGGGTGTGTCCTCTATACTCCCTTCAAACTCACTATGCTCTGATCCTTATTGAGTATAAATTCAAAGGCTATGTGCAAAATCTGAGCCTTATCAGTTTGTGACATCATCCACATGGCTGAACACCATTTTGTACATTCAAATGTGCCCTGTCTGCTTTGGAGTAAAATTATTACATAACATAGCAATTGTGCCAGGGCTAGACTATGAGAAGCTAAATTTGATTGTTTGATTTGATTTTTCTATGTCTGCTCCTGCATTAAGCCAGTACAAAGTAACTGTGATACGATGGAAGAATTAGTTTTTGTACACCGGTGAACATCAACTGTACGTCATTGTTTAATTTCATTGAGACCATCGACATCACATGTGCCTGAGGTAATACTGAAGCTCATTTTCAGCTGCATTCATATCTTTCTTATTCAGGGCATGAGGAAGAGTCCTGGAAGTAATATAATGAGATTTGTTTTACTTCTGAAGGTGAGAGTTAAAGGCTTCCACCGTTGGGCTTCATCTGAGCTCACCTCAAAAAAACTTACAGCTACTCTCAATGTCATGTGTTGCTCATGAGATGACCCAAGTTGGATGAGATGTATACATGTAGACAGGCTTTATCCTAAACTTTCAATAATTTGTGTAATTACGGTCATATTTTCTCCACAACTAACCAAAACATTAGTAAAAAAAAAAAAAAAAAAAAAGTTTTTTTAAATTATTGGGCCAAATTGGTTATTGTCTCATTAGTTTTGCATCCTCTGCACTAATCGAGACAGTTTAAACCAACCCATTATTATGAGACATATTTCATATTTATTTTCAGAAGATTTAAGTTTTGATGTTAATGTAAAAACTTACAGTGTATAAGTGGTGCCTCATATATACACTATAAGATGTTATATTAACACCCAATTATTTAATTGTGAAGTGTTTTTTTTCTTTTTTTTTTTTTTTTAGGAGAACTTCAACTGTGACAGTTACAATGATAAACTGTCCCTCATACTAGACTTTAGATACAAACTTTAGAACATGAGTAAAGGACAATAATACCTCCATATTTGGAAATTCAAATGGGTACATTCTAATTATGGGCCTGTCTCAGGCCAGTGAATCAATCATTAGGCTGGGAAAGTTAATTAAAAACCACATCACTATCAAAGTTATCTTTGCTGAGCAGCTCTCTGTACAGGCCAATAGCTGGGAAATAGAGAGACACAGCTAACACAGCAGCTAGTGACCAGAACCCTCAACCTGCTGCAACAATAGAAGCCTAGTGGATGATTAAATAAACTGCCCGTGAACATTTTCTCTCCTCTCAACAATATTATCAGACTGACAGCCATAAAAGGAGGAGAAAGGAGGGGACAAAAATTGAAGAGAACTGCTAGTGGAATCAATGAATTGAAGCCAAGGGAGGAGAGGAGAAAATAGCAGTATTGTACTGAGACAAAATGCAATTTACTGTAAATTAAACTCGTGAAATAAAAGCTGGTCTATCAAAAGAAAAAACAGATTGAGATTGGTGCACACACCTCTGCACACACTTACCTTACCTTTACCCCCTGCTCAGCTGCATTGGCAGAGCATTTCATGGATTAAACATGCAAATCTATCCTGTAGGTTATTGAAAGAATGCCCAAAAAATCATTTAGACCCTCCCACACCCAGTATCTATGAGCACAAGCACATGCACTTAAGCCTATGCAAGCACAAAGTTAAAACCCCTGCAAAAAGTAATCGCATTTTCTAGCACTGCAAACCTGTCTTCCACTTTCTCAGTCTTCGGTTCTCCCACTTAAGTGAAAACACCAGTAAAATGTTCTAAATATTCAGAAATATACTAAACATTCAACTGTTTTATCGTACTCTGCTTTTCAAAATGGCATACTGGAGGATGAACAAAATGGAGGAATAACTTTGTATCACAGTCAGAGTCACTTCCATACCCCATCAGCATGATTAGAATGAGACCCTGAAGGATCATGATGAAATATTAAAACAGAAAGTGTTCCCTTGTCATTAGAAACTGAGACCAGTCACAAGTTCAACATGCTTCATGAGTGATAAGGAAATAAAGGACATCACATTCAGTAAAACAAACCACACACATGTTGTAGCACACACTCTGCATTCTCAAACGTAAATAAAAAGGTCTCTTCTTGCACACGCACTCACATGCACACACGCATGCCCACACACAAACAATAAACTCTGCATTACGAGCTTGTTTTATAAATCCATTTGGCCTTCTGAAAGTACAGCAGGCATCTCATCCACTCCAGCCCTGGTTATGCAGCACCCCCTCCCGAGTCAGTCTGACCCAGGGCAGTGACAGAGGGGTCATTTCCAGCTTAACTGCCCATATTTATAAGTGACTGCAGAAAGCACTCTTGCCAGCAACAGTAATGGGATCTGCCCAGAGCAGTAGGCTGTCAGGTGTAGGTCTGACCCCCCGGCTGCGTGGGGGGGGGGGAGAGAGACAGCAAACTAAATACTTCTGAGACAAGAGGCCACGGGAGAGTGGCAGGAGTGGAGGTCTATAAAGATGGGTCATCAGGTGGATTCCGATCTGTCTGACAGCTTTTGTGGTTTTCCCCAGAGAACTCAGACTAAATGCAAATCTACTGCTCTGTGTGTGTGTGTGTTTATGCACGCATGCATGCACGCACGCACATAGGGGAATGCATGTATATACAGGCATTTCTATAATAGGGGATTTATCTGGCAATGTTGAACAATACGCAAAGACTGCATTGATATAGATAATCATCATTCCCTCTGCATAAAACCCATTCTATGAAAGAGATGTGTTGAATCCCGCAGTTAAATCACTTGTTTTTATGGAGGATATTATCTTTCCCTGTTGATTCACTTTCATGGAGTCACAAATTTCACGATCTTTTTTTTTTTTTTTGGGTTTTTTTTTTTGCAAAAATCGCAGAAATGTTTTCATTTTCACCAATGTTAGTAAAAAAAAAAAAAAAGAAATAAATCACTTAAAATGCACACTGAATAAAAACAGCTAATTCTGCATCTACACTAGTTTCCTGTGATTGAACTGTGAACAGTTTAAAGTGCACTTCTCTATTCATCAGAACTGGCTCGCCGAGGTCAGTTCAGGCCTGTGGGCTAGAGTTGGATTGGAAATACACTGGTGTGCAGTGATTATTATACATTTCATATACTTTCATCTAAAAGGGGTCCTCCTATATTACTTCTTTATAATTTTTTGGTAAAGACATATTGAAAAACACTACTGTTGGCAATTAGAACAAAAAATCATTCTCTGAAGTATACTGAGGTAAAAATAACGGTGATAAACAAAAACACTGAAAATATACGTTTTTTTAACAATTGAAAGATGCCAAAAAAAATTTTTTTGACTCTTGTGTAGCCTGAATGCATGTTTGAAGGCTCATTCCATGATTATTGATGCTAAAAACAGGGTTAAACACGAAGGCACGACAAAAGGAGCTCTCTGAGATTGTTTGTAGCCGCATTGTGGCATTACATGATGCTGAAGACGTTAAATGCTGCCCTGGCACTGCAAGAAACACCATCAAGCATTTCAAAGAAATCGTTTCGCTTAAAACTAGTGGAAACTAGAGGAGCAAAGCAGAAGTTAAGTGCCTCTGATGTTTGTTATCTGTGAATGACAAGTCAAAAAAAAGTAGCTAGCTATTTAGCCAACAAACTTTTGTGTGAAATGAGTTATTGTGGAGATCTGCACTTGTCTGCTACTTTATTTTAATATTTGGTAGCAGCTTCTACATCATTTACCATGTAAGCTGCATGCTTCCAGTTCGGTAGATCTGCCAGTCATTTTAACACAAAAATGCCCATAAGCGGCCGGCGGCAATGAGCATCTAAGTTTTCAAAGTTTTGAATATGATCAGTCATCTTGACACAGCTCCTTTGAAAGGCGTTGGAACGATTCATTTTTTAAACTGTGTCAAACAGCACACTGGCATTCCTTTTTCCATCCATATGTCTTCTTAAGGCAGACACCTGCAGAATTGGACAGAGGTGCATCTGCTACCAGTCTTTATAAAAATTCTCACACACATACAAAATGGCACATAAATATGATGTCATGAAAAATATGGTCTACCTCAGAAATAAGCATGCCCATGTCCCCCCCCTCACCAAAATGAAAACTAAGGTTTTCATTCTGAGAGTTTTAAATTTCTTTGAAGCATTTGCTCACTGCAACATTTCTAACTCAAACAGCTAGTGACTCTAAATTGTGACATGATGATGACCAGGGAGAGCTTACTTCTGAGGGGGAACTTCTTGCTGAAGGTAACAACACTGAGCTTGTTTAGCATCGCAGGGCAGACGTTCATGAAGCTTACCGAACTGTGGACTGGTAAACAAGGTCTTCCCGCCTTCGGTAATCCTCCATGTGTGAGTAATTGGTATTGAACATGGCATCGTAAGTGAAGATCTTCTGTTTAATGGTGCCCCCTTCTGAAACCTGCAAGGAGAAAAAAATATAAAACTGCTCAAAAAAGTAAGGGAAGCCGCAAGCTGTCTCACTCTCCTGAGTTGGCAATATGCAAAAAGCTTTGTACATAGTTCCCCAATTGGACATTCCAGATTTGGGTGGGATTGGAGATGCCAAATTTAAAAAAAAGAAAGAAAAAAAAGTAAGGGAACACTTAAATCACATATCAGACCTTGATTAACAAATTATTCAAGTTGAAAATCTTTACTGATGTACATTGTATAATTTGCTAAGAATAAAATGATTTAACAATGGTCAATGGAAACCAAAATCATCAACCCACTAAGGGCTGGATTCAAAAACACCCCAAAAATTACAGTAAAAAATTGAAATCACAGGCTCATCCAACTTGTGTTAATTTTATCACACCAACTCATTATATGATTTAGTAGTATGTTTGGCCCCTGCGTGCCTGTATACCCTCCCCACAATGTCTTGGCATGCTCCTGATGAGTCAGTGAATGGTGTCCTGGGGGGATCACCTCCCAGTCCTGGATTCGAGTATCAGTGAGCTCCTGCAGAGTTTGTGGCAGCGCTTGGCGGTTTTGAATGCACCGATACATAACGTCCCATATGTGCTCAATTGGATGTAGGTCAGGGGAACGAGAGGGCCAGTCAATGGCATCAATGCCTTTGTCATCCAGGAACTGCTCACATTCTTTGGCCACATGACACCGGGCATAGTCCTGCACTAAGAGGAACCTAGGACCCACTGCACCAGCATACGGTCTGACAATCGCCCGAAGGATTTCATCCCGGTACCTAACAGCAGTCAGGGTACTGTTGGCTTTGACATGGAGGTCTGTGCAACCAGTCATGGTTTGTGAGGTGTGCGTGTTGTTTGGACCTTTCTTTGCGGCTCTCGTCCCGGGACGATATCGAATTCCTGGGCCATCGAATTCTTTACTCAGCTGGTTGATTGAGCTGGGGCGGCGCTTCCCCAGAATCTATATAAGCAGGATGTCCGGCATGCCTCCTTCGCTAGAGTGTCTGTGTTTAGCTTCGCACTATAGCCGAAGGTATCTGTAGTCAGGTTTTGGATGACTTTCTATCTTATTTCTTATTTCTATCTTATCTTATTGTTGGAGTTTCTTCTCCCTTTTTCTATCTCGCTTTGTTTCCGTGGTTCGGACTATTATACATCCTTTGGAAGCTCGAGTACTTGCGTTTGGTCTATATTATTCTCTGTGTTTGCACTGTGTTCGTGCTACTCTCTTTCTCTCTGTCATTGCACTTGGCCTCCGTATACTACCGGCCATTACAGAACACTCTAGCCAGCATGGAGTCGTCAGCAACAGCTGCGTTAGAGAGGGTTGTGGCTAACCAACAAGCTGCTCTCTCCGGTTATGGCAAGGGTCTTGTTAGCCTGAAAGAACAACAGGCAGAGTTGGCGGAAAGAGTCCGACTTCAGGCGAATGCCATGGAGAGACAGGAGAACGTTCTGTTAACTCTCACTGAGAGTATTAGAGCCCTGTCCACGCAAATCACACAAAATGTTGCACAAGCACAGTCAGTACATTCTCCCCCAGAGCCAAAGCTTCACTTACCCCATAGATATGGTGGCGAGGCAGGAAGATGTAAAAGATTTCATTGCCCAATGTGAGATATTTTTTAAAGCGCAGTCTTCAGGGTTTGTGAATGAAGAGTCTCGGGTTTCATTTATTTTATCCCTGTTAACCGACACAGCACTCATTTGGGTTGGCCCACTTATTCGATCTAATTCACCGGTAGTGAATACTGTGGAGACTCTCGTTAGAGAGATGGTATCGGTGTTTGATCAGGATGTTTGTGGCCAGGACGCGGCTACGCGTTTAATGCATCTAAGGCAAGGCTCTGGGAGTGTCGCTGCATTTTCAATCACATTTCGCTCCTTGGCTACAGAGACAGGCTGGCCAGAAGCGCCTCTTATGACAGTGTTCGTTCACGCTTTCGCAGGGGAGGTTAAGGACGGTCTGGCTACATTGGAGCCTTGTTTGTCTATAGATTCGTTGATAATCGCATCCGCGAATGTAACAGGGAGAAATGTACTGCATTAGCTCTTCCTGGCAACGGGGCTATGCTACTAGCAGCATGCTTAAAGTTCCCATCCTGCCCACTGAAAATTACACTCCTAGTGAGTCTATGCAGGTTGATGGCTCATATGAGAGCCAGGCTCGTAAGCCCGTTCGGAAACGTATAATCTGCTATAATTGTAACAAACCGGGACATATCCATCCATGCTGCCCTGAGCTTCAGGGAGATGGGAAGTCCCTCTATCGGTATGGGGGGCACTAGAGGAACAGACCCAATTTCCCTTCCGAACTTTAATCCCTGTAGAATTGACTGTGGGGAGACAGAGAATATTTATCGAAGCTTTTGTGGACTCTGGCGCCGTGGATTGTTTTATGGATGCAGAGTGGGCTAGGAGACATTCCATTCCTATCCACCCTCTTTTACATTCATGCTCTGTTAGATCTTTGGACGGTCGCCTGCTGGGAACTGGATTTATAACCGAAGTTTATGAATCATTGACTATGTTCATCTCTTTTGGTGGCCATTCTGAGGAGGTCCGGTTTTTTATGATCAGTTCTCCTGTTTTCCCTGTCGTTTTAGGTCACTCTTGGATACGGGAACATAGGCCTCATATCATTTGGGGAAGTCAGGATAACTCGATCATCCAGTGGGGGACTGATTGTAGGTCCCACTGTAGGGATAGTTTAGCATGTCATCCCGGGCATCGACTTATGGGGGAGGCTGATGCCTGGAGTGATTCTGAGGAGTTTGCCCCACACAACCCTCCTAATCTACAGAAAGGGGCGGAGGAAGGGTTGGAGTGGGATCCTCAATTTGACTGGCGGCAACCAGAAGAGGATTGCTATTTGGAGGATTTCTCTGGCTCTAAATCTGACTTAGAGGGGGCAGGTTCCGAACAGGGTGAGAATTTGGGGGCTGCTCTGAACTTTTGTCTGCCTCCTAATGTTGCTGACGATTATGCTGATCTCGCGGAGGTTTTTAGCAAGCAACAGGCCTCGACTTTACCTCCTCATCGCACGTTCGATTGCGAGATCAATCTCCACACAGGTACCACTCCCCCCAGGGGTTCATTATACTCGCTGTCAGGGCCTGAACGGAAGGCTATGCGAGAATATATTCAGGAAGCTCTGGCTAATGGATTTATTCGGCCCTCCACGTCTCCTGCCGGAGTGGGGTTCTTTTTTGTGGACAAAAAAGATGGTGGTCTGAGACGCTGTATTGATTACAGGGGCTTGAATAATATCACTATTAAAAACCAATACCCACTTCCGTTGATGAACTCTGCGTTTGAATGGCTGCAGGAGGTGTCGTTTTTTACTAAGCTAGACCTCTGGAATGCTTATAACTTGTTCAGATCCATGAGGGGGACGAGTGGAAAATGGCATTTAATATGAATGACGGTACTATGAATATTTGGTCATGCCGTTTGGATTGGTTAACACCCCCTCTGTGTTCCAGGCACTCGTTAATGACGTCCTAGAGATGCTGGAGAAATTCGTCTTTGTCTACCTTGACGATATTCTGATTTTCTCTTCAACTCTCTCAGAGCATAAACAACACGTCAGACAAGTGCTTGAGGCCCTCCTCAAAGCCAAGCTTTTTGTCAAGGCTGAGAAATCCGTTTTTCATGCCAAGACAGTTTCATTTCTTGGCTTCATTATTTCGGAAGGGTCAGTCCGCATGGATCCTGACAGTGATAGCGGTCAGGAATTGGCCTGCCCCTCAAAACTTTAAGGAGGTGAAATGGTTTTTGGGGTTTACTCATTTTTATAGGAGGTTTATCCGTAATTTTAGCGCGGTAGCTGCCCCCATTATCGCGCTCACTAATAAGAATACCTCCTCGTCGTTTGCTTGGTCTCCAGCAGCTGAGGCTGCTTTTCAGGAGTTAAAGAAACGATTTAGCTCAGAACCCATTCTCATTTTGCCCGACCCCTCCCTCCCATTTGTTGTGGAAGTGGATGGTGCCATTTTGTCCCAGGGCCCCCTTCGGGACAATAAGTTGCACCCATGCGCCTACTTCTCCCGGTCGTTGTCAGTGGCCGAACGGAATTACAGCATTGGTGACCGGGAGTTGTTGGCCGTCAAGTTGGCGTTAGAAGAGGATATCCTCCAAGGAAATGCCTCCCCAGACCATCACTGACCCAACACCAAATCGGTAATCCTGGATGATGCTGCAGGCAGTATAACATTCACCACACCATTTCCAGACTCTTTACCGACTGTCACATGCTCAGTGGTAAACTGCTCTCATCAGTAATGACAACGGGGTGCCAACAGCAGACCTGCCAATTCAGGCGCTATCTGCTGAATGCCAATCGAGCTGCATTGTGCAGGTCCCACTGGAGGATTTCGGGCCTTCATGCCACCCTCATGGAGTCTGTTTCTCACAGTCTGGTCAGAAACATGCACACCAGTAGCCCGCTGGAGGTCAATTCGTAGGGCTCTGGCAGTGCCCCACCAACTCCTTCTCACACAAAGGAGCAGATACTAGTTCTGTTGCTGGGTTGATGCTCTTTTATGGCCTTGTCCTGCTCTCCTAGTGTAATGGCCGGTGTCCTTGAGACTGTGCAGGGAGATGCAGCAGACCTTCTTGCAACTGTACAAATGGATGCGTCATGCTGGAGGAGCTGGACTACCTGGGCAATCTGATTGGGCTGCAGGTACCACCTCATGCTACCAGTTGTGACAAGGACACTGCCAGAACACAAAACTAGAGAATAATCTGTCAGGATGAGGAGAGAGTAGTTGTCTGTGGCCACCACATGCACAACCATTCCCTTTTTGGGGGTTGTCTTGCTTTTGCCTCTCCATTACACCTGCTGTCAATTTCATTTGCACAAAAGCAGGTGAAGTTGATTGACAATCACTTGTGCTTCCTAAATGGACAGATTGATATCACCAAAGTTTGACTAACTTGGTGTTATACTATGATGATTAAATGTTCCCTTAATTTTTTTGAGCAGAATCTGAAATCAGGTTCAAACTCAGGAAAGAGGTCCCAAAGGCTTCTCGGTGAATCCTCAAAGGAACCCTGTCTAGTTCAGGGTTTTTATTGAGAAAAACAGTTCAAACTCAGAGCTTTTCAAACCTACAATGGAAGGTTTTATAAATATCAACTGTATTAAAGCTTCATATATGGAGGAAGCCTAAGAAGTTTTCAAGGAGTGTAAGCTGAATTAAAACTTTGCTTCATATCAGTTTAAAGTTCAGCAGCCAAAAATATACAAATGTTCTGTCAGTTGGCATGAAATTATACCTTGAAATAGACCCATCAATTATTTGATGATTCCTCTCTAAGAAAAATAAATTGATGACCTAAAAAAGTAATAGACAGCCCCAGGTTTTCAATAAATCTAATAAAGAGTGATTAGCAAGACCACATCTAATCAATGTTATTCAGTTCAGCTTTCCTTTTCTGGGGTAGTTTGTAAAACCTGAAAAGATTTTAATGGAATTTTTAATATTGTGCTGAAGAAGGACAATGTGATTGGCCCTTCCCTCCTCAAGTGGTGCCACATAATCCAATCACTCCAGAGATGCCACTGAGGCTCACTTATGTTATGATTACAGCTGTACAAAGGCCAAATTCAATCAAAGAGGCAAAGCAAAATGGGCTTGACATGCTTTATGATGAAACTACTGCTTATATTACTAGGACAACAAGTGTCACTAAAGAGAACATTCAAAAAGATCAAAATATTTGTCAGTATCTGAATCTGTCTAGTTTTGTTGTATGTGCTTTTTGTATTTGTATTTATATTTCATGTTTCAGTGCATATTTTAGCAGTTCTCTGTACAGTCAATCCCATTCATCTGTCACTAGCCATGCACTTCCTGCACTGCCCCTCGTTCATTGTTAATTGTTTATTTGTTCCCTCATTTGTAAACACACGCTTTTTAGCTCCTGGTTTGCTAGCCAGTATTACTAATGAGTGGTTTTTGAATTCCCCAGTCTCCTGGTTACAGGTCTGACTTGTTGTTTTGTTTATGATTTCTGCTTAATCTTCTGTGTCCAATTCAATACCCGTGTTTGATTTTTGGTTTGGCTTTTCAATTTACTGATTTTTCTACTGCTTGGCTTTAGCATACTGACTTCCTGGTTTTCTGATTATTGGACTGTTTACCTATGACAACTCTGGATTTACCCTTCTGTGTGTTCATATTTAAAACTCTTGTTCTACCCTGCCTGTACAACTACAATTTCTAAAAGTCACAGAGATCTTTTTCTGCCCTTTGTCAGTATTTGTGACCCAAGCCATCCATTAATTTTAAATAAAAAGCCACTTGACGAAGGAATTTAGGCCCAAGTATTATTTCTCTTTTCTGAATTTATAATTCTGTTTGATTGTGAATTACAACAACTGGTGCAAAAGAGCAATTGTGAAACACAAATCTTTTGTTCACACTCTCAAATTGGCTCATTATTTGTGTGCAAAAGTAATGTGTCAGGGTTAACTCAATTCAGGAGTTGATCTTCCCACAGGCCATCCTCTGGTAAATTAATCTATGAGCTGCAGATACTGATTCTTTTTCATTTTTGAGGTAGATAATGGTGGCAGCACCTTGAACAAGTCAAACGCTGATGAAGTCATAACATGTACTTTCATATAATCCAAGATCCTGAACATCTCAAGCAAGAACTAAGGTTGTCGCCTTGTGAAAAATAGCCAGTAAATAAAGGCTTCAAAAATTCATGTCTGAAGGTTCAAGTCACCATATACAGTGGGGTAAATAAGTATTGAATGTGTCAACATTTTTCTCAGTAAATTTATTTCGAATGGGGCTAGTGACATGAAATTTTAACCGGATGTCAGTAACAACCCAAGTAATCCACACATACAAAGCAATCAAAACAATTAAGTCCATAAATTAAGTTATGCACGAACCCCAATTCCAATGAAGTTGGCGACGTTGTGTAAAACGTGATTAAAAACAGAATACAATAATTTGCAAATCTCATAAACCCATGTTTTATTCACAATAGAGCACAGACAACATATCAGATGTTAAAAGTGACACATTTCACCATATCATGAGAAATATTAGCTCATTTTGAATTATATCATAAAAGATCATAAAACAAAAAATCCGGCAAAGAAGACCCAGGACTGTTGAGCAGCTAGAATCCTCCATCTGACAAGAGTAGGACAAAACTCGAGCAATTGGTCTCCCCATTTCCCAGACGTTTACAGACTGTTGTTAAAAGAAGAGCGGATGCTATACAATGGTAGACACAGCCCTGTCCCAACTTTTTTGAGATGCGTTGCTGCCATCAAATTCAAAATGAGCTAATATTTTTCAGGAAATGGTAAAATGTCTCACTATCAACATCTGATATGTTTTCTATGTTCTATGCTGTGAATAAAATATGGGTTTATGAGATTTGCAGATAATTGAATACTGTTTTCATTCACGTTTTACTCAACGTCCCAACTTCATTGGAATTGGGGTTTGCACATAAATACCTGAGAAATTTGAGATTCTGCACATTTTAAAAGTTTTACTGGGGCTTATGTTTTGTTTGTCAGTTAATATCAATGACTGAACAGAGGAGGAATAATGGACAAAAGCATTCGAATGAGTAGCCATTCCTCTTTGTAGGTGACTCTAAAGTGACTGTTTGGCATGAGTACAAGGGTTAGAGCTCTCCGCTGAGTATAGCTGCCACCAGAAAACAGGGCTGAAACGAGACGAAAGAACATCAGGTTGCAAAAGCACAGAAGCACTTAAGGAAAAAAAGGCCCCTAGCCTTCTGGCCAAAATGCTTTGGCAAAAGATAACCTGCTAAAAGCTCAACAGTGTTTCAGAAAATCCATAAAAGGCAGGTGTTCCCATGAGGGGAACTGCTGCACTTGCTTCACATCTCTACAAAATGAAGTCTGGAGCAGCTAACCCTGGCAGGATCGTATGAAACTTCAGAAATCAGATTTCACGAGGTCCACCTAAAGCCTGTTCCTACGGATGCTTTCATTACTAACCTTTACTATCACTTACACTAGTGTATATTCTGTCACTGATTTAATGCATATAATGTGTGGGTGCCACATTATAATAAAGACGGACATAAACAAACCCAATGGTCTTCAAAAGGTACTGACTATGTTTGAGAATTAACTGATAAACTTATCTGTAGAGGCACAATGGTAAATTAACATCCATATTACCTGTTTAAACGGAACAGATTCATGCATCGTGTTTGAACAGATAGGTTGGAGATGAAGATAAACCAATTGTATTGTGGTCTGGTTGCAAAGGCATGTTTGATCGGGACACAGACAATTGGTGGTGCGCCCAGTCCAACCGCAGTAAAGATCAATACAGCTGTTGGGCCCTTCAGCTAGGCCTTTAACCCATTCATTCCATGGGCGTTTGGCCCTGCTTAGTCGATCAACCGTAGGTGACTTTGGATACGCATCTCACCTAAATGACTTTAAAGCAAACAGCTGACTTATCCAGCCCAGAACAGATATCCCAAGGAATTACCAAGGCTATGAGTCTGTGAACCATGGGAGAGCTGTTTCCTAAATTTGGGACTGACCATTTGCAGGAAAACTGTGCAGTAAAGACATATGAAAAGCTTTCTGAGTTACAACCCTAGAGCTAAAAATAACACGAGAGCAGACACCGGCCCCTTTCTTGCTTACTTTCTGGCCGCCATCTTATGATGGTAAACATCTGGTTTATGATATTGGCTTGTTCAATTTTTGACCAGAAACAAGTTTTTGACCCCCTTATTAAGAAAAAAAATTCAGTTTCACCCTTCTCTGGTCAATAACACTGTCATTTCAAGTGATTAAATGAATATCATCATTCCTGATGGGCACACAATGGATGCATTTGTGATAGACGAGATATATTCGAGATATATAGAAGAGATATATTCATGGAATTCTCATTTTTGTTTAACATTGTTCAGTTTAGTTTCACAGAGAAAACAAGAATTTATCCCCTAACTACATACTTATCTTGCATTCTGTGAAACTAAATTGGTCTGCAACCAAGTTCCATGACTGGGGCTCAGGGGGATTGCGAACTGTCTTTTGCATTGCAACAATAAATTTGAATGAAAATGCAGATTTAGAATCAAGATGGAAGCCCAGTCAATGTTTGTTTACTGGAGCTAGGTGCATGATTACCATCATAGGATGGCGGCCTTGGTGGATGTTTTCCGCTGCAGTTGGCCAATAGCACGTCCGCTCTTGTCTTATTTTTAGCTGTATGGTCACAACTCTTGAAGTACACTGACCATAAGCATGGACATGGTCTGGGAACTTTATTGGATTTACAGAAGAGAGGATTACACATATTTTATTTTCTTTACCTCCCTGTAGTTGCGCTATTTGAATTTCTAGTGCTTCAAAATGCAAATTTCAGCAACTCTGAAACAATATATAACCAATCGCTGCTTATCAAACCTCAGCATTCAAGTCAGGCTCAGGCAGATATAATTCAGAGGTGGTCCCAAAACCGAGCCCTGTGATTCCATTGAGGTAACCTATCTAGTGCCATGGTGCTTTGTCAATTAAAATAGTTCAATTCCGTATTGGATTCATGCTTTTCACACCTGTGATGGAGAGTTCTGGAAAGCACATAAAGAAAAAGGCAACCTCAGTAAAGACAGCCCAAACAACACTTTTGTTTCCCAGAGGGAATAATAGCCAGGCTCTTCTTGTATTTGATTGATCAGCTGGGTGGAGGCGGCTGCTGTCATTTTGGATGGATAGAATCTTCCCATCCCTAGGTGGCCCAAAAGGAGCACTGGAAGTTTCCTCATTGGGCAACAGTTGAGATGAGCACAGGCTAGATTTGACGCCAGAATGTGTGGCTCTTTTGTGGATAAGAACAGCGCCTTACGCCGTGTTAACAGGGACCTTAGACTGAAGACAACAAAAAAGCAATTCTGAGATGACATTGAGAGGGGAAAAAACTGAATGACATAACCACAAATGAACAATTTGTTGCTGAGGTTATGTAATTTTCAACATGGAAAGGAAAAAAAAAATTGAGCTTGGTGCAGCTGTTCATGTACACAAAAATAATATCTTGTTTTCCATTTCTGCGCTGTTGTAGTGCCGTGTTGTCGAACATACATGCCAGGGGTCAAAAAAAGTGGGCGTGGCACTCCAGTTGGCGATATTAGCATTTTTTTCCATTTTTAACAGGCTGCAACTCTGAAAGTAATAAAGCTAACCCCATGATATTTTAAGGACTTCGTCTTTAGGCACTGTACTACCCTTTATTGCCAATCAAAGTAGTTTTAATCCTTTTATTGTGGTTTTATAGGCTCTCAAAATGCTACTTTTACAAACCGGTAAATACATACACATTTTAGGGTACCATTTTCACACCCATCTGATGACATATGTGGGTTTGTGGTAACATCAGATATTAGTAATGGTCAAGAGCTTTCTATCACCACCAATTAATATTCTGTAGCATTTATAGTTCTTTAGTAATATTGACCCTTATTTTACCCCCCTGTATGGGGCGACCCTTTTTCGGCCCCTTTTTTCAAAATGTGGATGTCCTTAAATTTTAATGAAACCTATATTTTTGGAAAGCTCTTGATATGCACTGCCACCGAAATAAATTTCATAATGGAACTAGCGTACTTTCATTAAAAAAATTAAGTCATTTTCTTCAATTTTCATCGTAAAATCAACCCCCTTTTAGGGGTCGTTCACAATTCTCAACAATTGCGCAAGTGTACAAAGAGTAAATTTTTTCAGATCCTCCTCCCCAAAAAAAAATGTACAGTGAAAATATTCAGTTTTACATCAATATTTCCTCTTTCTTAAATGTAAGAAGTGGACACAGATCACCCCAACCCCAACCCTGTGATGCTGAAAATTGTGACCGGCCCCTTAAAGGGCATCTAAAGTCAATTCTCAGACGGGACGTTGAACGTCCAGTGTTTACAAACAAATCACTAACTTTTGTTGACATCTTGCATTGTCACGTGACCAATTTCATTCATATAAACCAATGTTTTGTGTACATGCGTAGATAATCATTCTATTTCTGGTCGTTTGCGCAGGTGCGGCTCGCTGATTAGCCGATAAACAAAAACAATGGAAATCGACTTTAGATGCCCTTTAAGCTGCTTTAGTTCTTACAAGTACTATTACAAGAGTTGCTGATTTCTAAATTATACCCCCGTTCCACAGAGCTTTCTGGCTCATCGGTCACTCGTCGGAAGCAAAGTTTATTTCTTCCGGTCACCCACAGAAGACTATGGTATCACAGGCCAATGAATCCGATTTGTGTTTGTCCACTATCAGGTCAGTGTCCGACGTGTCGGGCGTGATCCGATGAGGTGAAATCGTCCGATGAAGGAACTAAGCTCTGAGCTTAGTTCCTTCATTGGATGATTTCGCCTCATCGGATCAAAGAAATAAACTTTGCTTCCGACGAGTGACCGATGAGCCAGAAAGCTCTGTGGAACGGGGGTATTACTAAGCGATTCTGTGAAACTCATAATCAGAAAGAGTGTATTGCCTTCCAGATCCTACAGTACTTGGTGCAGAGATGAATAACAAATGGTTCAGGGGAACATGACAAATGTCATCTTTATTCTGGGGCCACTGAAATAAAGATTGGTTTCAGACAAGGCAGATGATGGATGCTGATCACAAAGAACAGTCAACCTCTCAAACAGTTTACTCCAGGACTTTATGTAGCTTGCCTGTATGATGGCTACTGGTGGCCGGCAGTTGTCTTGGATACATCCGGGGAATATAAGGACGTCAATGTAAAATTCGTGCATCCTCACGGACTAACATGGAAGTTTCAGTGGCCCCAGAATATAGACAGCATCCCAGGCTAACTGGTGACTCTAAATTGCCCATAGGTATGATTTGTGCCCATATATGATTTGAATGGTGTGTGTGATCTCGCTGATGGATTAGGGAACTCTTCGTGGTGTGTTCTTGCCTCTTACCCACTGCATGCTACGATAGGCTCTAGCCCCCTCGCAACCCTTACCAGGAATTAGCGGGTTAGATCAAGAATGAATTTTAATGTAATATTTTGACTTATAACCATACTTAAATTACAAGGCACTTTTCTTCCTAAATAATCATCTGCCACAGATGGGAGGTAATTACACTCATTTCAAGATTTGCCAATCAAATAAGAGAGCATCACACGTCAAGTGCAGAGTGTCTTTAAACAAGATACTACCAACATCAAACAGACTAATAATAATATGACTGTCACTCAAGACAGATGATGTTTGCTGAATATTCCCCAATAGGAACACAGAGACCTCTGCAAATTCTTCCATTTTGGAGCAGCAATACAGAGCTTTTTGGAGCAGCACCTCTCTGGCTATCACTGGTAATCTATGGCTACCTTATTGGTAGATGCAAGGAACTTATTTCTGTGGTAACCTTAGTGAACTATGGTTGAATATACTACCCTATAATCGGGAGAGTACATTTTGGGCTGATCCAAACATTCCATTCCATGATTTTCTAAGCAGTGTGGCTGAATGTCATTGAGTAAAACCTACAAATTGCTCATTTGGATCTGATGACTACCACGGGCATGGAGTGGTGTACCACACGGGCAAAATTTTCTTACAGAGTACTGTGAGAGTTGATAGTTGGCCTTCAGTCCATTTCTGTTCCATTGTATCTTACATGAATCAGCTTCTTAATTTTTTCCATAAATCCACCTCTTAATTAAGATGGATGTGATTCCTTGTGTATAATGAAAGCAGTCTCGAAGGAAATGCATCATAGCTGGCAGGGTTTTCTGCAAAGCAACAAGGGAGCACAGCCATATTTTTGTTAGTGATGAAAAGCAGCCAGGTGGATGACTGTGCTGTGACTAAATGTACTCCATGAGTGGGATCATAGCATCCACGGGGCTGATTCAATAAACACGACAGGCTGTCCGACCCAGCGACAGACTACCCCTGATTGGGTTTGACGATTTGTCTTTTTCTGGGTGTTTCAATGGTCCGTCGACCTCCAGTCCGTCGGACTGTCCAACTTTCTGGGATCACTCGAGAGCTGTCCTAAAACACAGTCAATGGTGTTGCTGTTCAATCTTGCCTGGAGGCAAAGACATCTGAAAATAGGTCAAGAAAGGAAAGACAATATAACCAATGCCTGCAAAGCCCATATACACCCAGAGATGGGGCTGGGCCGCACGCCAACATGGGTTCAGCAGTCAACCCTGAGGGGCAAAAAGAATTTTCTCCATGGTAAAGCGTTGTAATAGACACTGCTAAATCCATGAATGAATTTTTCTGACAACCACACATAATTAATATACAATCTATGAATATTTCACTTCTAAATCACTGGCGCCGTATTCCTCGGTTGCGGCAAAAACGTGTATTTTTATTCAGGCCATGTGAAAGCCAATGGGACATTGCCTTGAGCGCATTGGCATGCTTCTGTAATGTGGGGGGGGGAAAATAGCCACTAGATGGCAGTATTGACTTTTTTTGTTAAGCAGTCTGGCGCTAGGTTTGGGGCATGCCTCAGAGGGGGCTGGAAAAGAGTATATGAGGAGAAAAATTGAGTGAGTGAAGAGTAGTAGGAGAAATTGCAAGGAGAAATTGTGGAAGGATACATTTGACCAGACCTGTCTCTCTTTTAAAGACCTGTGAAGCTTTTTGTGGATTTTTGCCTGTGTTGGAGCATTTTCCTGTCCCAGGACATTGCAACACAGCAGCCCATCTCAATTACCAAGGGACTGTAACTATCTTTTTTTTTATTTCAATCTTGGTCAGTAGGGTAGAGTGTAGATTAGTTCTAAGTGTTTGTTTAATTAAATCTGTTGAGGTTGAAGAATTTTGTCTGTCATCCCTTGCTGTCCGTGACGCCATAACAAATTGGGGCCATAACACTTCTCAGTGGTTCTTACTAATTATCATATTTGTGGTGCTTATGTGTGACTGAAAGCGGAGTTCTGTTTACCACCTGTCTTTAATTTAACTCAAGTCTGTAAAGTGAGCAATCATCACAATATGAATGTTTCAATGATGAATAGCTTTGTTATGTTGCAACTCGATAGCTACTCACAGCCTTTAGCACAAAATGCACAGTAAGCCAAGACTACTTTTGATTTGCTAGCTAGCTTGTCGGCAATTCGGTCCGTATTGAAATTGACCGGGACATCGATAGCTACGTGCGCAGTTACTTTACTTTTTCATAATATATTGATAGAGATCAACCTAATCAGAGTTGTTTTTTTAAGGTTAACGTATTTTCAATATTTGAACATAAAATCACAACGCTGCATGTTGCTGCGGTGTAAATTATGATGCAACTTGAACGAACAGTGGCGAACAGTCCGTCCCCATCGGACCATAGTCGGACATCCTACTTTTTGTTTTATTGAAACACCTGATGGATATGATCTGAACTTTTCACGCTACGGATGGTCTGACTCGGTCAAACAAGTTAAGTTTACTGAAACAGCCCCCAGCATCTTTAGATACAGGTCAAGACACGCTGTGGTGGGTAATTCAGTACCCCACCCATTCAACATAGTGCACTGTTATAAAGCAGCCAAATCCTCCCAAATCCTGCCCAGGAGCATTGGTTAGATTACCCACAATTCCAGTACCCAAGAATCATTGTGTTTTCCTTTAAAACCAATAAATGAAATCAAACAGAGCTGTATACATTTTTTATTAGTTTTTTTGGGCCTGGAATATTTTTAACCTCTTAAACTCTAACTTCTTGCTGAAGTTTTCACTTAAGTAGTTTCAAAATCAGAAAAAAGCATTTTGTTACCCCGCCCCACCCGAAGGGTGAGGGAAGGGGTATTGTTTTTGGTTTGGTTTGTTTCTGTGTTTGAGCGTTTGTTTGTTAACACTCTAGCGGCAAAACTAATGGCCAGATTCACCCCAAATTCGGTATAGGGATTTCCACTGACCCGGAATAGATCTCTATTGAATTTCTTACAAGTAGGTGAAAGTATGTGCGAGGGGCGGGGTTTGTTGTGGCTGGCACTACTTGTTTCATATTATTATTACAATGTCATAGATATTCTGTATCAGCAGGTTGCAGTGCTCCACTGAAGCGAAATCCCACTTATATTGAAATATTCAAACCCAGGACGATATGTTTTTATGGCCAGACCATTACATCAAATGGATAACATCCAAATCTTGTACAAAATTTTATATACATTTTCCTGAAATTCAGCAAGACATATTTGGAATCATTGGAAGCCTTGGGATCTCCATAGAATTTAAAATAGGCCGATAGTTCCGTAGGTCTGAATACGGCAGTGGCATTTAGCGGAATCATATACGGTGTGGGCCTGTAGGTTTCATTGGGTTAATAAGGCTGATGAGCACCCATCTAATTTCCTATTCAGGCCTTTTTTTTAGTCCTTTAGCAAGAGATATGCTACACAGAGCATATTTTAATGCCTTACAGACAGAGATATCCTTTTCACCCATAATACTCCACACCCCAATAAACACTTACCCTTCACCTGAATTAAAAACATGACACGTTTGCATGTCCTAAAGAACACTCCCACCACTTTTGGGAATGAGGGTCTGTTGACCAAAGCATGTTTAGTACATTTTAAGCTGAAAATTGAGAATTTTTTGCTGCAACCCCTCCCCCTCACGTGCAACATCTGGATTCACTTGATGCACAATCACAGGCCCTCATGTACAAAAGTCATCTCACACTCTCGATTATGGTGTTAAATCAGTGTTTACAGAAAAATAGGGGCGCTCCGATCAGGGTTTTTGGAGCCGATCACCAATTGCTGATCACTGAAATCAGTATTGCCAATACCGATACCGATCACACAGCATCTATTTGAAATTGAAGCCTGCTTTTCATAGTGTAGCATTAATTATTCATTTATTTCTTTAAGTTATTCTTAACACTGTATATTCAGCATTATTAAATAAAGAGACTAGAGAGTATCATGAATTGACAACTCTTATTTGCAAGAATATGCAACAGACAACTGACCGAATAAAGAGCAGGGCAAGAAATAAAAACCTGTAACCTAACTATGACCCATAACTATAACATCTTGTAGTACTTCTTTATCTGTGGGCCATCTACATCCATCCATCTGTAACTTTTTCTCAGCTAAGGTAGTTTTTATGGCCTTTCATAGGGGAGAGAGAAAATGTCTGTCTGTGTGTGTCTGTGTTGGGGGGGGTTCAGACTTCAATTTTTTATCCTATCCTTCTCGAGCAGCAACATTGGCAGATTTACCTTCAGAAATATGAGTATCTCTGCATTTTTAGCTGTTAGCTTGTTCCTTGACATCTACAATATTTCCTGCTGCACCAAAAAGTCGCTCACTGTCTACATTTGTGCACGGTGCAGAGATGTAGACTCGTGCTGCTTGTGCAAGAGATGGAAAGTGACTTTTACTGTCCTGCCAAAAAGGATGTTCCCACGCCTCACTCCGTTTAAACCAGTTATTTTTTTTCTGCACAATTGGTGACGAAGATTTAACTACATAGTAATCCTAATAATAGGCCTACCAGTCAAATTGCATTAGCCTATTTTTAGTAGGCTATAATGATTTTAATCCAAACCTTTTAAGTTCCATTATCTCCAGATCACTATAAAATCCAACGGTCAAAATTTCCACAAAAAAAAGTAAAATCCAAAAATAAATTTGGATACTGTTGAGTGTAATTTCTGCCAGTAACCAGCAGGGGGTGACAAAGGAAGCATAGAACTGATAAAATTGATTCTTGATAATATATTCATCTTGATTATAGAAATACGAGCTTGTAGAGAATTGGGTAGATTTGACCCTCTGTCAAGATCTTTGAGAACTTTATTTAATATTTCAGTATAATTATGTTTAATAGTCTTATTAACAGAAGAAAAAATGTCAATACCCAAATACTTAAAATGATTAACTATGGGAATTTCAGTAGGAAGAGATGCTAACTTAGTGGTTTCACTTAAAGGCAAGAAAGCAGATTTAGACCAATTTATTTTCAAACCTGATAATTCTCCCAATTCCTCAAATAATGTCAAAAGGTGAGGGACAGATTTAGCAGGGTCCTCCATGAAGATCAAAACATCATTTGCGTATAAAGCTACATGATGTTGCGTGTTGCCGACAGAAAGGGGGCAAATATTGGTTGACTGAGGCAAGTACTGGGCTAATGGTTCAAGGGACGATGCAAAGAGGCCTGGATTCAATGGGCAACCCTTTCTGGAGGATCTGGAAACAGGAAATAAAGGGGAGCAGATTTTATCCGTAAGGACCATTGCTGACAGAGTAGAGTATAGAACTTGAATCATATGGATAATCTCCCTTCCAAATCCCATAACTTCCAACCCTGACCATAAATAGGACCACTCGAGTCTATTGAATGCTTTCATGGCATCCAGAGATAGAACAGCCATTGGCAACTTGAGATCTACACCAGCATTGATCACATGTAACAACCATCTAACGTTATCGGAGGAAAGACGCTTTTTTATGAAACCAGTTTGATCACAGTTAATCAGATATGACATATGTTTCTGTAGTCGTTGGGCAAGAACTTTGCCTACATCTTGAGATCAGCATTAAGCAAACTGATGGGTCTGTAGCTGCCACAGTCTGTTGTATTTTTATCTTTTTTCAAGAGCAAAGAGATAACAGCTATGTTTACGTCTCCGGCAAAACCACCATGTTCTATGGAATAATGAATCATGCTGAGTAGTAGAGGGCCTAAAAGGTCCCAGAACACCAAATAAAATTCTAGGGGTATGCCATCCAAACCGGGTGATTTCCCCTACTGCATATCAAGTGCCACCGCTTTTAATTCCTCTAAAGTAATTGTCTCAGCTAGTTGTTTTGAGTCTACCTCAGGTAGGCGTGATAGTTCTACTTTACTGAGGAAGGCATCACACTTTCCTTTTTCAAAAGTTATATCTGATTTATACAAATTAGAATAAAAAGAACAAAATGTATTATTGATCTCTATAGGGTCAGTTGTTACATCGCCATTGTTTGTTCTAATAGCTGGAATATAAGCAAATCACTCACAAGTCCTGATCTTCATAGCAAGCAAATGGCTTGGTCTGGAGCCATGGAAATAATAGTGCTGCCTAGCTCTATGGATTAGAAACTCTGAACTCTGTCTAAGAATGACATTGATCTCTTTCTTAACAGTTTTCTTTGTAAGTCTACCTGTTCCAAATAATTTGTCTGCAATGAGGCATCTAAGTTAGTATACAAGGTTTCCAGGTTCTCCAATTTAGAGAGCTGCACTTTATGCAAACTGGATGTAAATAGTATGACATAACCCCTAATATAACCTTTGACAGTGTTCCACAGTATTTTTGCATCACTGACTGTATTTGCATTGATGTATATAAATTCTCTAAGCCCCTCAGTAAATTGAGATCTGTAGTCATCATTTTTTGATAGAGTAGTATTCAGCCGCCATCTAGGAGCACGAGAAGATACTGTACCAAATAAAGCTGAAAGGGAAATTCCTTTATGATCTAGACAGTGCTATTGGTATTAAAGAAATGTTCACAGTACTAAAAAGTTGATGGGAGGCAAAAATATAGTCTATCCTAGAAAAGGATTTGTGTCTTTTGTGTCATTTGAGAAATGAAAGTTTTCTGAATTCGCTCCGCTTATCTTACGCAGTAAACAAGATCATGTCATCAATTAGGCTATTGGTTAAATTGTAAGTATCCAAAATAGCAAGGCTGTGATGAATGAAAAGACTAACTCCGCATAGGAGTAACAAAATAAAGTTATTTAGTAAAATATCTAAATCAATTTTTTTTACGAAACATGGGTGCGTTGCTTGCAACAGACTGCACCTACTACAACGAACCAATGAACCCTGGAGCAGGTGATGAACCTCCTTTGCTGGAGAAGAGGAGAAAGGAAATAACAGATGCGCTTGTGACTGCGATAGACATTCAGCAAGCGAATACTGCGCAGGGTGAAGGTTTTATACAATTTATACAAGTAAGAGCCGGGTGCACAATTCCAAATCGTGAAAAAAAAAATCATTTAAGGGCTAATCAAGAATACACAGCAGTGAGAGAAATTCTCTGTGATATTATTAAAAACTCTGTTATAGGCTTTACTATAGACATCTGGACAACTCAACAAATCGAAGCTTATACAACTGCGCCAGCCCATCTGATTACAGAAGACTGAGAACATAGCAATAATGTGCGTGAAACAGCTAAAATGACTATGTCACACCGTGGCAAATTTAGCACATTAACTAGGAGTTCGCTGATGCTTTCCAGATATCGGAGTCTTAAAAAGTCATTAAAGTTCATGACAATACAGCCAACATGATTGTCGTCTTCTATTTCTTAGTTAGTTTCTTAGTTTTGTCATAGTACAATTGCGTATAGCTAAGCCGCTGAGAGAGCGCATTATTAAAGCGCATTTGCTGCATCTCGGGTCCGTAGGTGTGTGTTGGGGGGTTATTCGATGCTTAATTCGAATATCTCTGTCAAAAAATACAGCCCTAGCATTAATTGTCTCGCGCATTTTGCGTCATGCGATCAGCTCTTTTCATCGGCCTAAATGACAACTCCGATTAAATCTGATAGTACGCAAGTTGGCCGATGCCGATCGATCGGAGCAACCTTACAGAAAAATGCTATGAAAGCCTTCTTTGCATCTTGAGAGGAAAAAATATATACAAAGGCAATTAACTTCCAGTAATCATTGAATATTTTTCAACCTTATATATCTGAAATATTCACATCGGCTTCAAGGTGCACCATAAGTTACAATGAACATATTTTTTCCACATATTTGCGGTTTCCAGGTTGACAGAAATGACATTACTTTGGAACAATAGAATTCCATATAGCTCTAAGAAATTAGCAATTTTCTATTCTTCTTGTAAAACCAAGAAAAATGTTAAAATATTGTATGATCCACATTAATTCACATTACAAAATGGCAGAAGTTGATTAATATCAGTAATTATTGAGAAAACTAAAATAAACATCCTTTTGTGCTGCTGACTGGTTGCAACGTACTATTTTTATGCTACCTGTAGCTAAAGCCTGTCAACATTAGAATTCAAATAACGCTATATCCAGACCTGCCTGTCTATCAAAAATGTTTGTTATGACAAAGATTCAATATTCCATAGGTGTTACTACAAATATTACAGAACGGAGGCACCCAGTTTTATGCTTAACCAACATATATACTGAAGTAAAATACAGAAAACAAAGGATGGATAAAATGATCCTTGCATGTAAAACCAATATATAACATTGTGGAGACACAGAGTCTTCTGTGGTAAATGGTTCTTCTATCAGATTATCAGGACATGGGCATCCCTCATTATTTCAGCACTTCTGTTCTCTAATGGGTAGAGATAATGACACTGCAGTGATATCTGGTCTACAAAGAGCCCACTGTTAAAAATAAATAATAATTAGGCAGGTCGGTTGCCTGTGACCAATAGGTGTAGACCCCGATCTCCGACATTTTTTCTTTTGGCTTATTTTTGGCATAAAGTTGTCTATTATTTAGTAAAATATGTTACCATGGCAACCAAAGTCAATAGGCACTGTGTTCTAACTACTGTCCATATACATACTAAACATAAAAGAAACAGCTCGAAATTTGTGGTCTGTAGAGTGTCAACAAGGAAATCTCTACGGCGGCGGCAGATGCGGACGTGTGATGAGGCCAAATCCATAGTAGCCCTGACTTCGTCTGGGGGCTACAATAAATCTTATACTTATTTTTAAGTCTTTGGCCATCAGTCATTATGCTGCGATTCGCTAGAACCAACTTCCCGAAGACCATAGATGTGCTCCAACCAAAGCATCAGTTTCCAGAACCGTCAGCCAGAATGTCTGGAAATCTACTGTGCTGTACTTCTACATATTTATCATATTATTCTCTTAAAAATATTTTCTCTTTTACTTCCTTTTGCTTTTCATATTTTTATTTCAATCTTTTCCTTCTTAATATTTGATCCCATTTGTAAAGTGCTTCAAATTATCACAGTATATGAAATATGCTGCATAAATAAACTCGCCTTGCCATGGGGACTCATCTCTGGGGAATCTGATAAATTATCCCATCAGCTATCCATGCCAGTGTGTTTTATAATCATTTCCGTCGAGGCTGTACTATGAAATAGTCGCATTGACCATCAGAAACAAAATGACCCCAGTGCAACTGCATTACTTTAAAGGGATATTTTCTGTTCAGCAAAACAGAATTTCAAAAGAGGCAAAAGAGCAGCAGCTATTCAGCCTCTGAGTCATTGAGAACCCTGTGGCTCTGTAAAGAAAAATGAACTGAAAGTCTGAAAGGAAATCAGTTTCAAACAATTTAACGAGACAGAAGTTCATTTCTCCACCATGTGGTCTTTATTTCGCATTGGCCACAGAGGGAGGGAGCAGATCTGCAGGAACAGACCATCGAGTTTGAAAAGGCTTCTACTCACCAATTCCAAAGATTTCCAATTGAGCAGCGCAATCTTACCAGAAGCCAAATTTTGGAGGCTGCCATGTTTGTTTCCAGGGCTTTTTGGTACCATGAGCATTGGGACTTTTTTTTATGGTGCCAGAAAATCCTCACTGGATACGTAAACAGGAAGCGATGGATTAGAATGGATAACAAGGACCCTGAAGAGTGAACAGACCATTACTGTGCCAAACAGTTATCTTTGTGCCACAGTTAACTTCTTTAACTCTGGGTTTTTCAAGTGCAGATGCTTTATTCAAACTTGTGCTCAGGCTTTAAAATGAAGAGAATATCTCAAGGTTTCCAAGGATCCTAAATATGTACTGCTGAATTACAAAGAAATCTGTATAAAATCTCGACAAGACCTAGATATTTTCATTTTTGATGTAGTGCTACAGCTAGAAAAGCAAGATATTTTGGGTGAAATATGCCAACCTATGACAAGTGTGATGTAGCCTCTGGGCAACCAGCAAATACAGAATTTGTATGTGACATTGTCTTACAATATAGAAAAAAATTTTCTTCTAACTTTTAACCTATAAAAGGGGAAATTCAGGCGAAAATCAGAGTTTGGGGTGTTAAGTCTTACATGAACTTCAATGGGCCAAATTATGATTTTGGCATTATTGGTTCAATTCAAAAGATGCCTCCAGTAACTACTAAAGCTTGTGAGCATCTCGAGAGATCTTTAGCCAATTGGATGGTTGCGTTCACTCTTGCAAAGGCGATGAAATCTCCCACACGTCGGGACTACTTGAGTCCGGTGAATAGCTGTCTGCAAAACATGCCTACAATGACATTTTGACTCTATTAAAACAGACACAGCTCTAAAATGAAAGTTATCAAACGCTAAATTTAATAGCAGTGTTTTCGTGCAAAACTAACATAAAACTTGCGCTTACTATAATATTTTTCAATCGCATAAAACAGGGTTATGCCTACCGTATTCGGTCTTGTATAGCCATCCGCTAAATTTCGGGTCGACCAGCCATTCAGAATTGAATCCACTGATTCGGTGTTTACCCCCTATGTTCACAGAAATACTCGGCTGCGCTGCAGGGGAAATCGTGCCAATAGCCGTTCCAGCTGGCTGTGCCTCGTCGAGCCACGGCCTGGCTAACGAGATCGACTCAGTGGATGCCTCTCGGTCATTACCGCTGGGTTCACCGTCTACTCCAGTGTTTGGCAAAACCCGATAAAAGAAACTGTCCAAAGTTTTTTGGCTTTTCTTGCCAGATATGTCCAGTTATGTCGTGAGGTTTTAACGTGATGTTTGCAGGTGATGACAGTTGGGAGTGCTTTGAGGTGTAGCTTCAGGTGATAAAAAGATAACCATTGGATGAAAAAGCTAACGGACCCTTGACTTGATGAGTTCACGCATTGACCAAAAGATGTCACCATTGCGCTTTCCAACGAAGCATGTTCCCTGTCACTAACCGCACCAGCATGTCTGGAATTTGAAAACCTACAAAAATGAAATAAATACATAAATAAACGATGCTAAGTCTGGTGGGGGGGCAAGCAGGCCGCCAGGCCTGTAATACACTGGGGGAAACCCTGCAGTGAAACCACATTCCCAATATTTTCCACAAACTTAACTGGTCACCAACTTCCGTGAATTGCATCGATTTAAACGCAGCATGGCCGCTGCAGCAGGAAGGATATCTGTAATGCAGTGAAAGGACTTAACATTTATTTCATCCTGATGAAGTTTCAGGCAGGTTACAGGGTATTAATATACAGGTTTGTACCAAGGCCTTTTGCATTTCCATCCCCGGCTGAAAATATCCGCACAGCAGGTCCTTCAATATTCATCAGTTTCTGGTGCATGAAGATCCGTTAAACTCAGAGAATCAGACAGCAAAGCTTTGGGTCCTAACTTGGAAACAAAGGTATGAAAATAGTTTTTGGATGGATCTAGCACTCACTGTGTGACTTAGTGCATCTGTCTCACAGCTGTGGATCATTTTTCAACATTTTCTTTCCTGACAAAGTTATTCAGTTCCTGCTGTAGACTGTATGCTGTCCGAGTGAGATGAAAATTTTACATGGTGATACAGACACTAAATGTGGACATTTTTAATGACCCTGGATGCCCTTTAGAAAACAGAGCTAAAGAATATAATGGCACTTATTTTTAGAAAAAAGGATGTGGGTTCTCTCCATGGGGACTGAAAACCCCATGTTGGCCTTAAAGCGCCAGTGAAAGAATTTGTCTCTGGAGCAATACATGTTGCGAGATTCAAGTGTTTAAGGTTCATGTGTGTGCTGCATCTTTTGTGTGTGAGTGCATGTGCGTGCATCTGCAAGACCTCAAGAGTGCATTCTAGTTACTGTGAGTGTTTACCAGCCTTTGAACATCAGTAAGAGCTTATATGTGTGTTGCTGTGTGTGTGTGTTTGTGTGTGTGCGTGTGTGAATGAGTGGATAAGGCTGTGGTTTGGTCATCCTGAGCCGTGAGTCCTCCTCAAACGAGGCACCCAGACAGATAAGCACTCCAGCCTCCTCAGACAAGCACATCAGGGCCGCTCTTTCATTGACACAGACGGGGGGGGTCTCAGGGCCCATTTGAGCTCAGGCCTCTCCGCCCACCCAGACCGCAGGGAACCTGCTTCAAAGACGCCAGACCCAAACCAGGGTAATGATATGGACCAGCACCAGCTTTGAGCCCTCTTCTAACCTTCAGACCATGCGAGAGCGAAAATACTACACTTTATCGACTAGCAACATGCTAAAGCAATGTGAAATTAACTGCTAAAGGGACTACCTCTGGGGGAAGAGTAAACTACTGTATATCAGTTGTACAGGCTGCTTATTATAAATGCAGGGTACTGTGGCATACTGCAGATTTTTGCCTGTGGTACAGACGGAAGGAAGATGATATAACTTCCAGAGGAGTGCGCACTTAGTGCTATGACGGAGAAACAACAAAGAGATGTGCTTTCTCTACAGTCACGGCTTCAAAGCTGTACTCTGGCAGGAGCTGGGCAGGAGATTGGGTAGGTCAGAGAGAACTAGAGACAACAAGAGAAACCCAGAGACAGCACGCGAGAACAAGAAACAGAACAGGAGAACTGAAGACTCCACGGGAGAGCCGGAAACAGCACTGGTGAACCAGAGACAGCACTGGAGAATTATAATCAGCACTGGAGAACCATATACTATAAGACAAACACCTGCCCGATGCCCATTTCAATGCCATATGCTGAGGAGTCAACGGTTAATGCTGGGCTATGTGACAGAGCTGAGGCGGGAAGAGTGAGATGTGATGAAAGAGAAAGACTAAAGGAGTAAAAATCTGGATGTAAGAGCCTAGTTTGCGCTCCTCTCATTACCTTGTTACCACAACTGTCCTTTTTGGAGGTCCGGCCCCCCCTGTTTTCTGCACTGAAGGGGATCTGGGGATCACAGTTTAGCACATGGTGCCCCTATGAGTGGTGGCTGCAAAACCTACAAGAAACATACCCCCCCCCAAAAAAAAAAAAAAAAAACAAAGGAAAAACTAAGAGTGAAATTTGCTGCCATTAGCAGAAAATTTTGGCAAATCCTGCTGGCCCACTACAGATCTGACACTATCAAGATTTTATGAGGAATGTCTCAGCCAGCAACCAACCCAGCCACGGAGAAATGTCAGGTTTTTATATAGTGTAGACTTCATCATCATTTGTTTCTGTTAAAAAAAAACAAAACAGCCCCATCTTGCTTGTGATGAAAAATGCTATGCTAAAAACAGAACCTGCAAAAACAATGACAAGCCGGAACCAAACCGTAGCTCTGCAGTCATGGAGGGAGAGGGCAGGGTCCAGAACAGGCTAATCAGAGGAAAAGAGCAGCAAACCTGCTCCTGAGGAGCTCAAATGATCCGAAACATCAGCAATTATGAAAATCTGCACACGATTCCTGCGCCGACACCACATAAATCACTATCACATCCAGACAAGGTACTTCGCCAAGATTTAATGGGTGAATCAGCAGTCACATGACTAAATCCCAGAAAGAATAAGGTTGTGGGGAGCTGGTTGGTGGTGACATGATGGATGGCTACTCTGCTAACAAAAAACCTTCTCAACATGGAAATGTAAGGTTAATGTATTCGATCAAAACCTCTCAGTGTATGGGCCGTTCCATTGGTCCATTCTTTTTAGATGTTACAGAAATGGCCATTTGTGCAGTGAATAAACAATTTGAGAGAAGAACACAAACATACTTTTGTTGTTGGCTCACCATCTTGTTAAAAGGCCCTCATGGTAAAGCTTTGAATGCAGTGTGGCAAGGAGCAGATTTACTGTAAGTAATCAAACATTTTTGATTAAAGGCAGAATCTTCAGAAGGTCGTAAAATTCAGACACTTTAAAACAGAACAAGAAAACTTAGCGAGCAAGCAGGAGATGATAAGTACAGATTCTCCACAGGCACGCGCTCTCAGTGAAAGCATTAGATTGTGCAAGACTGCTCTTACACAGCACAGAACACACCACTTTACCACAGAGATGGAAAGCTGTCCTTGATTATCAAACTCAGCTGCATTAAATTTACTTGAACAGTGTTTTCTGTTGAAACTCTGCCGCAAAGGTACATTGATAGAAAACAGGAAAAAAAAAATGTAGCAGGGATGAAACAAGAGAAATAATCAGACTTGAAAAGGCTGAACTCAATTCAGAAAAGAAAGCAGGAACGCCAAGGTCTCCATATTGTGCTGCCTTGCAGATTTGAAATCAGTTTTTTTTTTTCCCAAAACAGTCTTTTTTTCAAACCCAGACGCAGTCAACTCAAGAGAGGCTAAACTTATGTTCACTGTTGAGAAAAGAAACAAAAAAATGGCAAAAAAACATTCTAACTGAATTCAGACCAGCTTGCATATGTGCTTAGTTTGGCTGCAAAAGGCTTGGACTGGCTGTAGCACAGATCCACCATCTGACAAACTATATGGGCATTTTGCATAGCAGTTTCTGCTGCCCTGAAATCAGTCTGTGCATGGAGGAAGAACTTAATGCTCTCACACATTGTCCCTTATATACCCAAAATGCATAATGCGGATGGCTGCGACATTACCTTGTAAGAATTACCCTCTCTGGTCTGTGTCCAAGACAGGATTTACATCTCAACTGATTCAACTGATAATGTGACTCAGATTCAGGGAGGATGAGATAGAACACAAGAAGCAAACAATGTACAGGATTGTGGGGGGAGATTAAAGACTATAAATAAAGTGCAAGATCATTCATTCTCCACTCTGTCTTCGTCTCAATCACAAACAGCGCAAGCACTCAAGGAGTTTCAAGGAACTATTGATGGTGACAGGGAGTTCAAAGCAGGACACAGAATCATGAATCCTTGCACTGCTGATAGAGTGTGGCGCACCTACACCATGCATGAATCATTCAACACAATCTGAGGCAGATGTAGTATCGCAGCAGTTTGTCTCTCAAGTAAATTGGGATCGACAAGATTGCTGAAGCACATGCATATTGTAAACACTCATGGATTACCCCTGGCAATATCTGATGCCTCTAATTATCATTAGCTTCCTTCGCAACACTAATCACAAGCGCAAACATGGTACCGTCCATTTTTCATTTTAACAGAATCTCAGTAAAAAGGATGTTATACCCAGCGAAAAATGAGAATTGAACAAAAAGCACATTGTTTGCTTTCAGGGTAACATATGAGAGGTTAGTCACTGATGATCGAACAGCACAAGCTTTTGGAGTCATAGTATTTATACATACATGGAGGTTTTCAAAAAAGCCCACAGAGTACGATATCCCAGCCCAAACCATCTTTTCTGAGAGAGCACAGATTCCCAAGCGCGTCACAGACTTTGAGTTGTTCATGAGATGCCTCCAGCAGAGGGTTTGATCACCTTGGCTAAAATACGACATCTAGCTCTTATCTGTGCCTCTGTTTCCTTCACCTGTAGATCTGCTGTGTGTGTGTGTACCGGCTCCCAACTCAGGTCACATTCAAATGTTCCTGGCGCTAAAGGCATGCACGAATTTCAATGAGGAATACTCGGCTCACACGTACACACGAATGCACGCACAAGCAAATGCGTAAGCATGCACATAACGGGCGCGCATACAAGCACATGCACTCACAACATGCTCGCACAGACACAACTCACACACACACACACACACACACACACACACACACACAACTCAGACACACAACACATGCATCAGCAAAAGCAAAGGATAGCATGCCAGCAGACTGGGGATTGTCAACGGGGTGTGTTCCTTAAGGCAAGAAAATCACGGAGTGAAGAGGACTTTAAAGGCTTGTACCACCGATCCATTCTTGTCATACTCACACATCTCTGATGGCCATCAAAGGCAGAAAAGTAGAAGGACTTATGTTCCTCCTGTGCCACAAAGTACTGGAGTTTTAGGCATCAGCTCAAATGGACTGATAAAGACTACAGATAAAATCATGGTGAGCACAGTAAGCAGCCTAAAGATAATGACCCCCTCCGGGATCTTCATGAAGACCATGATCACAGCCACTTAGGAAAGGCTAAATGTAGGCTGATTTAATTAATAACAGGACACGTCAAAACAATGGATTTTGCATTATTTCCGCTTAACTGTGTCCCAAGATATAATGTTGACTGTTCAACCACTCCGAGTTTTCAGTTTTCAGTGCAACTTTTGTAAATAAAGCCCGTTTGATAACTTGGCTCATACATTGCATTTGCTGCCTCTAATAAATTGAGATTTTTTCTTTTTTTTTTTTTTAATCCACTGACATACGCATGGCTGCCTCAATATTAGCTCAGTTGTTTTCTGAAAGATCACTGAGAGGTCACTAGTTGTAAAGCAAACGTGCAAGGGCATTCTCGTAGATTTGAAAAGTGGGGGAAGCAGTTCACTGTTAGATGGCTCAGTTCTGATGTGAACATATTTCCTCTGTAATTTGACAATATTCAGCTTAGGAAAAGTTAGGGGGACATATGTGTGTATATATGATTTGCAAATCAATTAAAACCCTATAATTAAGTGAAAATAGGACAAAGACAGCAAATCAAATGTTGAAACTGATAAAAATGTCTTGTTCATTTGAAAAATATCTGCTGATTTTGAATTTGATGACAACAACATGTTTTTTAAAAAGTTGGGATGGGACAATAAAAGACTGGAAAAGTTGCATGATGCTTAAAAAGACAAGTGGCAGAACATCTCATGGCTAATTAGATTATTTAGCAACAGGTCAGTAACATGATTGGGAATGAAAAGTATTTCATAAGTAAATATGGTGAGGGCTTAGCCACTCTATGAAAGACTGCATGGGGAAATAGTTTAACAATTTAAGAATAATGTTTTCGACCTAAAGTTGCAACGAATTTGGAGATTTTATCCTCTATGGTACATAATAACATTAAAAGATTCCGAAAATCCAGAAAAATCTCTGTGCTCATGTGACAAGCAAAATCCAATTTTCAATGGCTGTGATTTTTCAAGTCCTCAGGCAGGCACTCCAGTAAAAACAGACAGGATTCTGCAGTGGAAATCACTCAGTGGTCTCAGGAACACGCCCATAAACCACTGTCAGAAAACACGGTTTTTCACTGCATCCACCAATGCAAGTTAAAACCGTGCCATGTAGTAATTAAACCATATATAAACAAGATCCAGAAACACTGCCTTCTTCACTGGGCCTGAGCTCATTTAAAATGTATGGAGGCAAAGTGGAAAACTGTCCTGTGGTTTGACTAATTAAAATTTGAAATTCTTTTTGGAAATCATGGACGCCTGGGCTAAAGAGGAGGGGGGCCATCCGGCTTGTTGTAAGCAACCGATTCAAAAGCCAGCATCCATGATAGCATGGGGGTACATCAGTACACATGGCATGGGTAACTTGTGCATCCGTGAAAACACCATTAATGGTGAGCAATATATAAACGTTTTGGTGTAACATTAACTGCCATCCAGATGCATGTTTTAAGCAAAGGCCTAGCTCATTTCAGCAACACCATGCCAAACACCATACTCTGCACATATTACAACAACATGGCTCTCTAGTAAAAGAGTCTGGGTGCTAAAAAGGTCTGCCAGCAGTCAAGACCTGTCACCTACTGACAATATTTGGCGCATAATGACACAAAAAATCTGACTAAGGAGGCTGCAAAGTTTTGAGCAGCTGAAATCCTACATAAAGCAAGAATAGCAAAACATTTTGCTTTCAAAACTACAGCAATTGCTCTCATTAGTTCCCAAACGTTTACAGAGTGTTGACTGAAGTAGACGTGATGTAACACAGTGGTAAACATGTCCCTGTACCAACTTTTTTGAAACTTGTTGTTGGCATCAAATTCAAAATTAGCATATATTTTCCAAGGAAAGAATAAAAATAAGTGTCAACATCTGATAGATTGCCTTTGTACCATTTTCAAATAAATATAAAGTTCAAATGATTTGAAAATCATTGCCATCTGTTTTGATTTACATTTTACACAGTATCCCAACTTTTTTGGAAATGGGTTGGATATTCAGACAGTTTTTAATTCAAGATACTGTAACATGTGCCAGTTTCCCCCATTACTTACACAACACACAAAAAGCATGCATTCAGATTCTTTGCCTGAAACACCCCCCCCCCCCCCCACCCCCAAAACTGTGCAGACACTAGTTTCACATCAGTCAGTGCTGAGTAAAGTTAAGTGACTGTTAAACCACTTGCAGTTGTATTTAAAGATGCTTTTCTTTGGGTTTAATTTACAAAGCTTTGTGTACTTTGTATGTGCTCCAGGGCATTATCTGGCTCTGTCTGCAACAGGATCAATATCCACTGGTATAAATCCCCAAGCTTCACACCAACCTAAGGCATATGCTAGTGCCAGCAGTGATTGAAAGTATGAATCATGAGAAGGCTCTTCCCTTTGAGGAAGCCATATATAGGGATTTCAGGGTACTTTTAGTTCACAGCTGCCTAATAACAGTGTTAATTGAGCAAGTTGTTTGCTCAATCAGCAATTACAAGCTCAGATCAAACTGAGGGCATAAAAGTCACAGGATTCCACAAGAAAAGAATGAAACAAAAAGTGAAGGCCGGCTCATGGCATTCATCTCAAATAAAGGAATTTATCAGAGCCTCTTAGAACAGAATAATCCACCAAATTTTTCATTTTTATTTTTCATTTTGGACCACTATTTCATTGAGCACTTTATGCATTCTTGAAGTGTGGAACATTTGCCTCACCTACTGTACGGTACCGAAACTAAACTGAGTTAATCCAGTATTGCACTAAACAGATCAGCCACTTAGGAATGATTTTAAGATTAGAACTTAAAAAAGACAAATATGGAGTTTGACCACTTTTTTTTTTTCCCCTCAGGGGCACATTTCACCCCCTAGTTAGGGGTCCAATCACAAAGTGGTGGAACCTGTGGTGGGAAAATAATCTTAAATACTGTAAAAATCAAAGTATTACTATATTCACAGTTCAACAGAACGTAGCCAGGTTAATATGGCCCTTTAAAAATACTGAGAGGGAGTTTGGAGCTCAAAAAGAGGCAAAAACTCATAAATCTGCCAAAAAACCTGATAAGGATGCTCCTGCAGAACCCTCATGGCTGGCCTAATGAGCTAACCTTCCAGAATAACCACATCGGTCAGCCTGGTCCCACTACCTGAGCATGCGCATCTCAGTGTTCTGGAACCATCCATTTTCTCAGATAACTTACTAAACTTTAGGAGAACCCAAGGTTTGGGAGACTTAGGTGTGGTCTTCAAGTGTCCCTGGCGGCCGAAAATGAAGGTACATTATTATGTAATGACAAACTTGTTACTAATGGTGGATGGTTGCTATGGGACAATGTACCAATCAGAATTAGTAATATTAGACAAGGTAGAAAAAGTCACGTTTAATCCCACCTAAAGAAACGTGCCAAAAGGCAAATAAATATGAGGGTTCAGACAGCCGGAGGTCAGTTGGCGTGGGGTGATTGATGAAGAATGAATGCTACGTGGTTTGCGCAGACCAGCCTGGATTTCTTTGTGCTTCCTCTGGATGGATTTACAATAAACCCAATTACATCAGACTCTGGAGAATGGATCTATTTTTTGGAGATAGATTTGCATGGGTCAGTGGAACACTTTGTCCACTTGCTCGGACTTATTATTTTCCTACAACAAACCCTATTGTTTCTGTTCTGATTTTTATTTTTTTCTTCCCAATAAGTGTTTGTGCAGCAAAAACTGATTGGCCAGACCCTGATTGGCCAGATGGTGACATTATAAAGAGCTATTACTCTTGAACCATTTGGGGTAGAATCAAAATTGGTTTTTTTCTCTGACTTCGTGGCCCCAGATTAACAAAAAAGCCACTTGGAAGAATTGATGCGTCATATCAGATTTTCCGCCACTTTTAAATTTTAGTCAACCTGGTATTTGATATCTTATATCTTATATTTTTACCCATTTAAATACAAATATACTGGACAAAGAAAGTTAGGGATCACCCAACTTTTCAATATTAAAATATGATATGGAAAAAAATACAAACTATCACATATTTCAAATTCAAAATTTGGGGTGATCCCTAACTTTCTTTGTCCAGTATACATACAACGGTGAGTAAAAATCTAAGACATCCCAGATTTTATTTTATTTTTTTCTCATAAAATATTTTCTGCATATTGTGCTGGAGTAGATAAGATGACTTCTGACATCTCCAAGCATTCATTTTCTGGAAAAAAAAAAAAAAAAAAAAAAGGAATTTTTTAACTATTTTGCAAAAGAAAATAACAGATGGTAGGGCCTCCACAGTGCCCTGATCTCAGAATTATTGAAGCAGTCTGGGGTTACCAGGGAGACGGAAGCAAGCAAAACAGTTACCCTGCAGAAAAAGTGCGGCAAGTTCTCCAGCACAAAGTGAACGACCTACTGACAACACAGGAGAGAAACTAAACCTCTTCATTTATGTTCCAGGCACTCAACAGGCTGTATTATCCATAGTGGCTCACACTGTATCCATTTATGCAGCCAGATATATACTGAAGCAATTCAGGTTAAGCGCTTAGCCGAAGGCTACAATAGCAGCGCTCCAACTGTGGATTGAACTCAAAACCTCAGGGTCATAAAGCCAGCTCCAAACCCATTACATTATACTGCAGTCTAGCATCAGAATCAGTGGGACTCAATGATGGGGAATAGGTCAGGACACAAGACTGAACACTACTAAAGCCCCATTTACACCAAGCATTAAAAACAGAGATCCATAACCACACATGATAGGATTATCACCCGCTCACCCCATCTGTATTTAGACCTGACATCAAAGTGCATCCAACTAAACTTGCCATTTTCCACACTGTTGTAGGACTTTGCTTCCAACCCTCATTTCAACACCATACAGCTTGGATGGAAAAAAAAAATCTGGAGGAAAGGAAATCCAGCCTTATTAAGCAATGAAAAGAGAAAAGTGCTTGGAAACTGGTTTCCTCACACTTCCAGCACGTTAATAGCACAGAATTATTTAGTCTTGTTCTTGAAATACTTTTATTTTTGAAGTTAAAGTTAAGAAAAATGATAACTCTGAGCAAACACAGAACATCCCTTCATTGTTAAAGAAATGGTTTTGAATGTTATAAAACTGAGAGAGTGTATAACTGGTAAAAGGTAAATGGTGGCTGAAATGGTAGGATACCAGAACAGTAGAATAAGAAAAAGGTTGTGATTTTAGTCTCAGGGACGAAACAGTGCCTTGGATGAATGCCCTTGCATTATCTGTAGAGGTGCAAGTCACAATGTCAATCATTTTGGTGTGATCCATGAATCAGGAGGTCAATGCCTCCTTTTTTTCTGGACAGAAAGCAATTTCAGTGGCTAAGTTTTCTACTCGGGAGGAGGGCTGGAAATCCTTCCCCAAGATTTCATCTGACATGAGCATTCAATTATGGCCAGAACAGACATTGTTCTTTTGATTTCGGATCATTCCATTGCAGCAGCCACGACAAAAACACATCTCACTGACAGCTGTGATGAAAAATGCCATACAGAACAACCAAAACCGGTACAAGCAATCGTTGCTTTTTTACACAACAATGCAAAGGCCAGGAGGACGCGTACATACGCACACACACTAAAATTCAAATACAGTACTCATTCTGGAGTTGCTGTCGCCAAGGATTCAATGCATACTTCTCCTGATTTCAGGTTCTGACAGAATCAACATTCAGCACAGAAAATAATTGTGTAGCTAAAATCCCACTAACTGCAGATGTACAGAATGTCACTCAGTGGGTTTACTTACAGAGTATTGACCAAATGTCTTTGCCACTCAAGATGCTTTATATGCATATGTCTTGTTTATTCATTGTTTTCTAAATTATATCAGTAGAGTAAAGAAAATAGATTTCCAAACATTAAATTTCCAAAAAATGGAATGTTAGAAAAACATGTTTGTATTTTGAGAAACAGGTGGCAGCCCTGACAGACCCCTGATGTCAGCACCAGCAAGGCTCAAATGCCATTACCTGCAGAGGCTGGCATTATCAGGCATTTCCTTGAGAGACGGGCATTACCTTACATTACCTGGAGAGACTGGCATTACCTGGCATAACCTGCCATTACCTGGAGAAACTGGCATTACCTGGAATCACCTTGAGAGACAAGTTCGAGTGAGACTGCCCAACTCCACAGAAGAACTGTGGTAAATTATCCAAGATTGCTTGGGCAATTGGGTACAATTATGACAGTGTATCATGGTCAGTATTAAATGAAAATGCAAACTGAGGGTACAAAGGCCTGCAAAGACTTTTCACTAGCATCAGTCAGCAAATTGTTTGTGCAGCCATTTACTGAAGAGGCAAGTTTTTATTTTTTAAAAAGGAGGATTTGACAGCAGATTATGATTCTTGCAGTTGAGCACAATAATGTCCTCTCACAAGTGAACTGCTGCCATCTTCACACAAACTGAGCACAAGAGGATATTCTGACAGTCTATCAAAAGACAATCCTTATGTTTGTCATTTCACATTTACAGCATGTACAAACATTACCTGAAATCTTCCATTAAAAAACAGCTGCAAAACTTCCCTGAGGTTAAGGCAAACTTGTTCTTAGAGCTCATAGTAATATCAGAATAATCGCGCCAAAAAAGTCCTCGAATCGCGAAATAAACATGCATAAGATTAGATTTCTGATTCATTAACTGATTTATACATTTTCATTGCATAGGCTGAGCTATTATTTCATATCAGACTTAAATTCAAGCTCCTCTCAAACACTGCACAAAACTACAGCCTATTTCAGTAATAAAATGGTGATTGCACGGAGCAATGAGCTAAATAGAGATGGGAACCATTTCATGGACCCGTGAGCTAGTGGAATCCAGATGGTAGAAAACATCTTTGGGTGCTTTTAAAAGCAGCAGAGTGAACCTCGCAATGTGCCAGATTTAAACACATTTGCAGGATATAACTTTATGGAAGATTCTCTGTACTGTACTCTGAACTGTCAAAGAACAGGGACTGGTAAAATGTAAATGACTGCAAAAATAAAACAAAAGAGTATTGTTTGTTTGGCTGTAAAGTGCACATCACTTAACATGTAAATCAGCCTTTATGAGCTATTGACACATGTACAAGTTGCAGCATATATACCTGGATGCCTTCTGAACAACCTCATCAAGCCGCAATGCCTTCAGCTTCACTGGTAATAGAGAAGCAAAGCATTTACCAGCTGTGAATTCACTCCCATTATGTGTCTGGATCTCATTCACAGACACAACAGTGACTGTTCTACATTAAATACAATACATACTTTCTCATAAAACTAACAACTAACATGGGTATAAATTAATCTCTAAATGAATAAAACTCCTAAATAAGACTTTATTCACACCACATTTAGCCCAGTACCAATCAACCACTTATGGAATAGAGTAGGGCGACAGAGAATTAATTAAGCAATAAAGAAAGACATACCAGTCATTATACAAAAAGATTAGGTCTCCAATAGCTGGCATGACTCCTTTTTCGTGTGTATGTTTTGTTCATCTTAACCTGTTTTATAGCTGATAATTTCATGCCATGCTAGTTTATAATTCTATTAAAAAAGTGGACAATATTCAAGGTGAACCTTGAAAGTCAAACACATTTCACTGATATGTGACTGGTATAGTACGATGCCATACGAAAATACATCCAGAATTTAACCGGTGCCAACCAGTGCATTCTATATTTGATTTATATCCCTCATCAAAAAAATTATAACCTTATAGCAAGGAATAATAAATCTGACAAAAATATTAATTCTTAGTCTTTGTCCCTCCCTACTGTGATGTGTGGAAATATTTTCAAATTGTAGGCAATATTAAAAAAATGGATAATGGATTCCGTCATTTATTGCTTAATCGATGGTGGATTTATTTTAGGTCACGTAAGCCCTTCTTGACCAATCCCAGCATGGGAATTTTTTTGATGAGGGATACAATACAATACATAATTTTGTACAAGTACGAGTAGTACAAGTAGCACTACTAACAAACAAGTTTCTAGCTTCAGTAAAGGTAGATAAGAATCCCTATTAATTAATCTACATCTATTATACTTTTTAGAACTGAGTCATGTAAAAAGTCCCCAAAATCACATATTGCACAAAACTAATTGTCAATGTTGTAAATTAATGCCAAGTTAAGCCATATCTTTTTTATGCCTGGAAATTGTAGCCTACGTTAAATCATTGTTTATCTCCAATGTCAAACTTGATCTAAAAATTTGGTGGAGCTTCTTCATTTTTTGATTTAACCCTTCTGCGCACTTTTTGACAATGAAGATAACCTAATACCTGATCCCAGACACTAATTTTCTGACATAAACCTAGGCCAGTGTTCTAGCATTGTTTTCCTGAAGCGTACCATACCTCACTTCAACAGATTTTCCTGATTTAGTTAGGTTAGTCTACACATGAAGTGCCACAATCTTTCTTCCATGAACACACTTGTGTGTTGCAGAATACGAAAAGAGAGGAGCGAAGTAATAGCAGCATTTTGCCAAATGATCTCGGAAGAATTTCCCTTGGGACTGCCAGCTGCAAGTGCATGCAATGCATACATTTACAGAGTGTGTAGATTTCCAAACCATATAGCTAAGGGAGACGTTTTGACAACTCTGGTCACTTTCAACGCAATCACACCCTCGCAACCTCCTTCAACCTTGATTTACAGCTGCTGTGAACCGAAGAGCAAGCTGACAGTTTGGCCGGAGTCATGCTATTTCAAAGCTGGTTTCAGCTGCATTATGCTGCTATGATTGTGATCGCGTATTATGTCACTCTTCACGTTACCTCGCTGTCTTCCCAGGTAGCTAATGTTAGCTGAGCAAAATCTTTGTAAATAATTGCCATATTTAAGTGATGTGATATGGCTTTTACCCTATCTTTACTAGCTAGCTGTATAAGTGATTGCTCTTGAGCTACCTAGCTACCTTACATCCCAGAAACCTGAAAGTCTAGGACGCACAAATGGACTGCAAAACGTATCAAATAACTTCATATCAGATATATCAAATAAGCCTATTGCAACTGGTCAAGTTATAAAAGTTAGGGCAAAAACCAAATCATATGATGAGATGATGATTATTTATGATGATTTTCTTTAGCTTGTTAATATTTGCTGGATAGCAGTGTAAGATGGAAAAATGAAATCATGAAATGAATAAATGCATTATGTTTTACAAAAACTACCTAAATCTTAGATTGATCAAAGTATACGCCTTTTGCTACGATAAATGCTGAACAGATTCGGCTCCCTACAAGGTCAGACCTATAGTTCTGAAGGCTTATATCTAACACTGTTCTGAAAATTCCCATGGAGATGAGCTGCACATGTGGTTTGCTTCTACTTGATTTTCTGTCTACTTTTTGCCAATCTTGCTTGATTTTACATCCTTTCTTGGAAATTGAAAATAAATGGATAACCTGTTTTTGCTGCCAACGGTTGATTTACAACCCCAATTCTGAAATAGTTGGGACGAAGTGTAAAGTGTGAATAAAATCAAAATGCAATGACTTTCAGATCACATGAGCCAATATGTTATTCACAACAGAACATAGATAACATTTAAAATGTTGAAACTGAGACATTTTACATTTTTATCCACAAAATGAGCTTATTTCAAAATTTCTGGCTGCAACAGGTTTCAAAAAAAGTTGGGACACAGGCAAAAAAATAGGGCTGAAAAAAGCAATTAATATATAAGAAAATCAGCTGAAAGAACATTTAGCAAGTAATTAAGTTAACTGGCATCAAATAATGTGTAACATGATTGGCTATAAAAATTATTTATGTCTTAGAGAGGCTGAGTCTCTCAGAAGTATAAATGGCCAGAGGCTCTCCAACCTGTGAAGCCTTCCGTAAAAAAATTGTGGAATACTTCAAAAACAATGTTTCTCAACGTCAAATTGCAAAGGCTTTGAAGGTCTCATCATCGACAATGCATAACATCATCAAAAGATTCAGAGAAACTGGATAAATCTCTGTACATAAGGGACAAGGCCGAAGACCTTTACTGGATGCCCGTGATCTTCGGGCCCTCAGACGCCACTGCATCACTCACCGGCATGACTTTGTCATTGACATTACTAAAAGGCCCCAGGAATACTTCAAGAAACCACAGTCTGTAAACACAGTCCGCCGTGCCATCCACAGATGCCACCTAAAACTCTTTCATGCAAAAAGGAAGCCATTGTTGAGCATGATCCAGAAGCGCTGCTGTGTTCTGTGGGCCAAGGCTCATTTAAAATGGACTGTAGCAAAGTGGCAAAGTGTCCTGTGGTCAGACGAGTCCAAATTTGACGAGTCCTCCGGGCTAAAGAGGAGAAAGACCACCCCTCCTGTTATCAACGTTCAGTTCAAAAGCCAGCATCTCTGATGGTATGGGGATGCATTAATGCATTGGTGTGGGACACTTGCATGTTTTAAAAAGCACCATGAATGCCAAAAGGTATATAAAGGTTTTAGAACAACATATGCTCCCCTCCAAACGACATCTATTCCATGTATTTCAGCAGGACAATGCAAACCCACATACTGCAGCTATTACAACAGCATGGCCTCATAGTAGAACAGTCCGTGTGCTGAACTGGCCTGCCTGCAGTCCTGATCTTTCACCAATTGAGAACATTTGGCGCATAATTAAACGAAAAGTCCATCAAAGGAGACCCAAAACTCTCCAGCAGCTGGAAGCCAGTATTAAACAAGAGTGGGACCAAATTCCAATGGCTAAACTCAAGAAACTTGTCTCCTCAATGCCCAGACGCCTCCACTCTGTGTTAAAAAGAAGAGGGGATCCTACACCATGGTAAACAGGCCCCTCTCCCAACTTTTTTGTGACCTGTAGCAGCCATTAAATTTGAAATGAGCTCATTTTGTGGATAAAATTGTAAAATTTCTCAGTTTCAACATTTGCTATGTTATTTCTGTTCTATTATGAATAAAATACTGGCTGGTGTGATTTGAAAGTCATTGCGTTTTGATTTTATTCACAATTTACACTTTGTCCCAACTATTTCGGAATTGGGGTTGTACATTCTCTCTTGGAAAATGAAAATAAAAAGATGTTTATGTTGCCAAACACTTTTTTTTTAAAATCTACATTTCTGTCACTATCCAGTGAAAGAACAGACTCTTTTTGACCTCTCCCTAAGCACATCCTGCCTGAGGCCATTTGAGGTTATTTACGCAAGTTAAAACTGCTTATATACAGTATTCCACTGAAACTTCAAACAAAAACATGAGTATAGTGTTTGAAAACTTTCGACCGGTAGTGAAGACAGACACAAAAAGCTGTACATGCTTGATCGCCAGAGGTAATTTTTTTCATGTTCGTCAGCCAGGGGCAAGAACATTGTGTCAAAAAATCTACACTTTACATTTCTGTTTTTTCTCGCAAGGGACCCCAGTTCATACCCTAAATAGATTAGAAACTTTACACTTTGACAGACTCTTCAATTACCAGCTTTGTACAATAAAGGCCCTTTGGCAAGAAACTAAATGAGTGCAGGGATGAACGTGTGAACGCTTTGATTGTGGGGAAAAATGTGAATCACAAACACCAGCAGAGTGAGATCAAAATAATATGGTCCTCCATCACAATGTACCGCAGTGCTCAAAAATGCACACTGTGGATGGAATAGATATGGACAGACTACAAAATACAGTACATACAGCTAACTTAGAAACTGCAGCAGAGCATCTGAACAGACTCAAAATTGGAGTGTCCAATCAGCATCTGTACGAATGGTCCGTTAAAGAAAATCTCATCTGCTTTATTATTCTACACTTCTGACAGAGCTTCTGGCTTTGCAGCCAGTATCGATTCGATTTTGCCTGCAAATGGAGACAGCCTAAGTAAAGTGTCATTGAAATGTCAGGAAAAAGACTCTTATTGTGTTGTTAATGCACTTCAAAGTTAAAGCATGACAAAATCCAATCCACCGTATGAGAAGTTAGGCAATGTTTTGTGGTCATGAACAAACACTTACTAGAGGAGAAGGCACAGTCTAATCATTTTTACAGTGCTACATTTGTGCTAATTACAGTGTATCAGAGCTACATCTGCGACAGCAAGCAGTCATTGGAAGGTATGGTGAATATTGGGTGAAGAAATTGAGGTGAAAATTCTTCATTCAGCTGTTCCTGAATGATGCATAAGAAATATGGTGCGACAACTAAAAATGCAGCAGGATTGATTCCAATAATATACAGTACTACTGTATTGCCTTAACCCATTTGCACATCATAGATGTTGGCCGCAATAAAACTCCGAAATGTAAGTGCTAAATAAGCCCGTAATTGAATTTACAAATAAGCAAAGAGTCTTGCTTCATTAGAAGACATTTTACAGTCTTAAATAGGAGTCATGCACAACAGGCAAGAATTGCATTATTTGGAATTTGCACAGTCGGTTTCAGCCAAGTATTTAACCTGAAATTCTTCATTATGTGCTCAGCTCTTGCAAATGGAGACTCTGTTAACAGTCACATTGCATTCGTGGCTGTTATGACACCCGTACTTTCGCAGAAACATGATTTCATTCCCCCCCCCACTTTTTCCAAATAAAACTACCATTATTTCAAAAAGTACCAGAGTGAATGAGTTCCCCATACATGAAAACCTTGCCGGCAATTATATTGATTGAACGGCCATCCAGCCAATCACAGCTATCTGGTCAACCCACCTGAGCAGGGAAGAGTAAACAGTTGAAACATGCCTTTACGCGCGTGCATTCAGAAACTGGGCTTCTTTCACTCACTGACAGTGATAACAAATCAAGGGATAACAGCTATTTCTTTGTTGGTAATGTAGCTTTGATTTTCTCAAATAAATTTGATTGTTGATTGATGTGTCAGCTAACATTCCTTATTGAACATAAGATGAAAATTGCTTCAATCTTTCAAAATTCAAGCCAGCTGGCAGACAAACTTAGTGTAAGTTAATTGTAGCTGGCATTATTAAGTTAGCAAGCTCGCAAGATAGCATATTTACAGCTAGTTAGCAAACAAGTTAAAGTATGAATGCCTGTCTCTTTTAAGGACATCTCTTGTGCTCTCAGTTTACAATGTCTCTTGTCTGAGTGAATTTGTAGGCTAGCAGTATATAACTTTAGAAGACCAGTGTTGGCTAGCTTGATAGTATGTGTAGCTGATAGTTTGCTAGTGAGCTCGGAATTAGTGTTGACTGTGTTTACATGCAGAACTTATTCCGGTTTTCACCATTATTCCGTAAAAGACAATATTATTACGAAGCTGTTTATATGGTAATGAAAATGAATATTTTTCTGTTATTTCCTTTTACCTGCATCTGTGTGTTCTCCAATTAAATAGGAGTTTTTGAGTTTTCCACCAGTGGCAGGCTTGTCCGAACATGCAAACACAGCCTCCCGCTTTAATTCGTTCAACCACCTTCTATTCTTTTCCATCTTTGCTCAACAACATTGCACATGGTTACCATGTTTTCAGATCTTTCCCATATTGCTAAATGACTGGAAATTCGACCTGGATCATGTTGCATTTGTGCCCGCGTGGAACAGGAAGTAATGCTTGACAACTGAAGAGTTCTTAATTAAACAGGCGGAATTGAAAGTGTAAAACGTGAATGGAAGCATACTTCAGTCAGAATTTAATCGTAGGATTTTCAACGGGAGCCAATAGTTGCGGCACACGTGTTTTGGAGAAAAATATTTATTTAATGTCAACATTTCATTACTTTCAACAATTTTCTTCAATGAAAAGGTAACATTTTTGTTTATTTATTATTTACTATTTATTTATTATTATTTTTAATAGTTTGAGTGAAAGACCAAGAGGATAAACAGCAGAGATATTTTATTCATAGCCTGTTTTGCTCACATTCAGTAAAAAATTTTTTGTGCGTCGTTCAAAATGCATAAGGCCCCTTTTGTCATGACAGATACACGGAAATGGACAAAAGGAAAAGGCAGAACAAGATTGACTCCTTTTTCAAGTTACATAGTCATGTAAGTGGAGTTACAGTGACTTGGGCTTGCTGAGTCTTTGGTTTGGAGGCTGGCCTTAAATCTGCCCACTGGCACTGATTTTGACTAAGTAATGGGTATGGTCAATTTGGACAAAGTAGGTCAGTTTTTCTCTAGTGTATCATTGATGAAATTAGAATAAAGAGAATTAAATTCTTAAAAAAGTATGTTTTTAATAGACTTTTAAGTCAGAAGTTACTGCATAATACTATGGCATGTCAATGCTGGGGAATATACTATCTTGGGGGTGAAGAGAGTGATGCTACAGTGTATATTTTGAACCCAATATTATTTGTGTAAGCTGATGAAGAAAATATTGAAATGTATGGCATTCATTTTAATTTGGTCTGTTGTGGAGACTGTACTGGGTGGTTGGAGGCGGGGGTTGCGACGCTCACATCTCACCCCAAGAACATCAACACTTTTAAAATCACTGCTCCGCCCCTGTCTGTTAATATAAAACACCCCGGATGGGGGCTGCCGGATAGCTCACTCGGTAAAGTATCGCGTTGCGAAGCAGAAGTGACTATCATGTTGCGGGTTCGAGCCCCGCTTCGTACCAGCCGGCAGTGGTCGGCAGCCTTTTCAGAGTAGCGCACAATTGGCTATAGCGCTGCAGGGTTGCAAATTGGGAAGGGACTGCCGGGTTGGGATTACAATAGTTGCCTTGTTCATTGCTCAAGCACCTCCTGTTGGCCAGACGGGCGCTCGTCAGGAAGATTCTAAGCCTGGTCATGTCCGGGTATCCTCCGCCCTCGTTCTGAACTTGCGAAGATTCACCAATGAGTATATAAGAAGCGGTGGTTGACAGGCGCGTGCTTCGGAGGAGAGCCGCGAACTGTCTACACTCTCCTGAATTGGCAGCAAGGGGTCACATATGAGCAAGCCTTGTACATAGTTCACTAATTGGGCATTCCAGATTCGGGTGGGATTGGAGATGCCAAATTAAAAAAAAATAATAAAAAAATAAAAAAACACCCTGGATAAGAGCATCTGATGAAAGCCTGTAGTGCACATTGGTAACCATTGCTCAGGTTAAGAGCACTTTGGTCTGTTCAAGATCAAGTTCAGCAGTTTACCCCGAAAAAGATGTGGGAGTTCAACAAATACCCTTGTGAATTTCTTTCCAAGTGAATAGGGACAAACAAAGGTACTGTATATAAAATGCTCAATTCATTAATTGATCAGCACATAAAATTGACCATTCTTTGTCTGCCCAACTCTCTGTTAATATAGGTACAATTTGGGGCCAGGCTCGTTTATCAAGGCTGCTGTTTAGACAGCAGTTTAAATGGGAGAAATAGAAAAGCCTCTTGTCTAATCAAAATGTCAAGACAGGTCACACCAAGTAGTTCTGGAAAGTCAGTGATCTTGTCTCAAACTTCATTAAATTAATAGATCAGCAACCCTTCTTTTGCATACAGCTTTTGAACGATATGTTCGGGCAAACATCAATAGGTGTAAAACCCAGAGGTCAGAGAGTTTAATTCCAACCTGTGTTTCTTTTACCTTTGAACACAGTCAACCCATTAGTTATACATCCTGCCTGAAGAATCACCTAATGACAAAATCCGGGAGGGAACACAATGCTCGGTTATTCTGTAAATGCACAGTTAATGGAGTTATTCAGTTTGGTCAGCCTTAAATGTGCAGTTACCTTGATCAATAAACCTGACAAAGCAAACAAAAGACAGACAAACACTGCCAACAAGCACAGACAACAGGTTGTTCCTCAAATAAAATAACAACCATCCCATAGCAAATAAACAATCCACCATAAGCCTCAGAATGGCTCACAGTGCTCCCAATGGCTATCCAATTTTGGTGACATTCAGCACTCTCATTTTTTTTCATTTTTGATGAAAAAAAAAAAAAAAGAGATCTACCTCATAAAAGCCAGAGCCACTGAATAAGTTTTATCATATTTAAAGGTGCATTCATATGGCACACCTACATTTTTAGCTCAGTACATCTGCCAGACCAGCTATCTTTGTCTAGTGTTGCAGTATTAGCAGTTCAGGCTGGAAGAAGAGCAGCGATTTCCAATCTCAAACACATTTATTCTTTTTTTTCCAAGAAGGAAAAAAAGAGGTTATGACTCATCAGAACAGAGTATTTGTGTACAGTATAAAAGAGCCAAATTAATTGCATAAGTTAATTTTGCAGAATCGTCTTTGCTCATTAGACTTCATAAATGTTTGCTGTCCTTTAAAAAAAAAAAGAATCTTTTAACTACGTTCCAGACAGATCAGCACAGTACTGCTCCATTGAAGACAGTAGTTAATAATGAACGGTCTCTCTAATGTATCCTCTCTCCCCTCATCTTTAACAGTGACGAGACACCATGAACTATCATAAAAGCATTAACCCCAATTTCATCTCTGGGAAAATGACCCAACACCAAAAGCAAAATGAGAAGAGAGTCATCAAGGAAATGAAACAAAAAATACACTTACGAGTGTGAAGCAAGCGAAACGGCTCCTCTACTAAAAGTGACAGCATGTAGCATGACAAAGAGAGTGATCACTGTGTGGAACAGCTTTCAAGGCCATGGAGTAGAAGGTGAAACTCTGGGGGCTTTCAGGACCAGGCTTGGAATAGTGTGAGATAAGCATCCGGAGTGTTCCGTGCACCATGGGTGTGGAAAAATTGTGAGCTTGGTTGGGCTAAATGGTCTGTTCTCACCACTCATATCGAACCTGGAGCTAGTGTCGTGCTGGTGCTAGTGCTAGTGCTTGGTTGGTTCAACCCACGCACCTCCTAAGAACCTGTTTGCTTTCCCATCGCTCAAGAGCCAAATCAGAGCCACATGATTACATCATGTCAGTACATCTGGCAATACAGAAATACAGTATGGACTGCAGGAAACCATGAATAAAAATTTTAAACTGAAATAATGCTTGTGTTTCTATGCTCAGTAATACTATTATTATCGCAGTGGTTTTATCATTTTAGAAGGGGAAAGGAATATAACCTACTAGATTGTTATCATCTTGTACTGGGTTAATATCAAATATTTTAAAAAGGCTAATTAAGGTGCAAACATTAAATGTGTATCATATCTTGCGTTGTTGTCCATGCATGTTGAAAATACTGAAACCTTGTGCAGCAATAGGTTGTAATAATAGGAACACACTATCCATCTTTTCTTTTCCCAAGGATGCAGACAGGTAAGAAATAAATGAGCAACTGTCGTATTTCATTTGAGCTTCATAAGTTTAAATGATCAAATGTCGTTATGTTTTGAAATGCTATTCAAGCTTGCTTATGGCAATTAACAGTAAATCGCAAACATCCGAGATAGCCAGCAAACTCATAATGTTCATAATGCTTAATATAGATGTTAGCAGCATAGAAAAAAATGCCTGAAGAAGTAAAGTAAAATGAATGAAATATAAATGCATCATACAGATATAAAACAGATGCTTGTATACTCCAACATTTACTGCAAGAAGAACGCTCAAAATACTTTTGCGATCGCGCCCACTTAGGAGACAGGAAGTATGACCAATTTCTTACAATAGGGGTATATTGGGGATGTCTTTGGCGTAGCATTCTACATTTTTGTTTGTTTGAGAATGAAAGCAGACTACACTCGCTCAGCTGTTGTTTTAAAAACGGCGGGACCGTGTTTACGCTGGTCTTGTTGGTCACTAAAACTGCGCCCCCACTCCCTGACTTAATCGGTGCTTGGCTCTAGACCATACAGTCTATGCTGTAGACCAGCAAGGAGTTAGTGCTGCTCTGGCACCAGTTTTGAGAGCCAAGAGCTGGCTGTGGAAAAGCAAAGAGCCGGTGCCAAGGCAGGCTCTGGCTCCGAACCAGCGCTGGAACCAGTTCGGTGGAAAAGGGGTATCAGTTATGTTCTGTAGCTCATAGACGATCACCACAGGCCACACAGGACCACCAGCAGCATACTGAGTGGATGAGCATGTACTCCCCTGACTCATGTCTGTGCAAGTTAGTCTCGTAAATTGTGGTGTGACAGAGGCAAACTCTAACATCACAGATTCCTGAAAACTGCACCCTTCAATCTGCTCTCACCTGATCTGACAAATACAGTACAGCAAGGTTCATGGATATTCAGCATTAACATGCACAATTTTCATTCTTGACCCTTGACCAGTGTCCTTTTCAAGGGTCAGTTCAAGAGTCACGCCAATAAGCAAACCAGCTGCATCCCACCAGGGAGAGCAATATGTAACGTCAAAGCTATGAACCTTTCGTGGCTCTCTATTTTTGCTAAACTGCTACTAGCTTCAACACACAAACACCTGGCTTACTTTGAAGGGCCAGAGTGTAAGAATCAGAGATATGTACTGGCAGAAATATTGGCAGATGATGGAAAATAGTATTTGTAAGTATGTTTTCATTGATTTTTGATACCCAAGATTGAGCCTTGGAAGGTCCTGCCTTCACGATGCCTCCTCCCCAACTCCGAGTAACTACGCCATGCCTTAATTCGTCACTTGCCGCGCTTGACGATCACTGTAGCTGATACTCCCTGTTCAACCTCAAAGAAAATGATAATGTACAGAAACCCTGTGCGGCGGATGTGTTGTATATTCCCAGGTATTCAGATCAATTTCAGTTTGATTTGCCGCTGCACAAAGAGGTGGCGCTTCTGTCGTTTCCCGGAATTTGGTTGTATTATTCATGTCATTAGCATAACAATCATCATGCCAACTCGTAAAAGAAGACTTGAGCAGGAGGCAAATCAGCGATAACGGAACATTGTTCCATCAGAGAATTTTTCTGGTAGGAACAATAAATGACGAAAAGTGTTGATCAACTTGAATGATAAGATTTTTATTACGCAAATATGATTGTCTGGCGAGAAGTCTGTAGTGTAATTATGACACATGAACAAGTTGAGCAAGGCCCAGTCATTCACTATGAGTAGCGGATACATTCGTTCACGTCATGTTGCCGAAACTGCACGCACTCGAAATGAAGGGATTTAGTCACATTTCGTGGTTACTCTGCCCTTGTATCATGCTTCATAGGCCTGTCTGCCAGTTAGGCTAGTCAGGGGGAGCTCTTTGCAGGGGAAATTTTTGGGCTGTTTTCTTGTTAGGGCCAGCGATAACCTGCACGTGATGGGATTGTCTGCAGTGATCAGATTAGGCGGATTCGCATCGCAAAATGTCAACTTCTCTCATTGTTATGTTAGCAGCAACCTCTCCCAATCATTCAAATAAATGATGTTGTGATGTCGAAACGTGACTGAGTTGGAGAGTGCCTTGTGTGACTGGATTTTAATAGGAATGGATCCTCTCACATCTCTGATCAGGTGTTAGCACCATATGCTACTGTAAGGTATAGATAAGACAGCTGTACTGCAGGATACAAGTAGTTTACAGAAATTGCACTGAAAAGCAGAAGTGTTCTGTATTAAATTAAGATTGATCTGGGTATAATTGATGCCTTTTGGAAATAATTTGTTTTGCTTTCAGGGTGGAGTTGTATTTCTCTTACCATTGTAATTTGCCATTAGGAAAGAATAAAAATGCCTTTTTAGCATTTAAAATCTGTCGAAGGCAGGTAGGGTTACATCCTTAAAGCCACAAAGCAAGGAAAGTGACAGGTGTGAGTAATGAAGGCATGCAAGTTACCACTACAAATGAACTGCCCTTTCTCGCTACGATCTCTGCGCCCTTTTTCAGGACAACCACTCGCTCGACGCGACTGCTGTGCCCTTTTTCATACCCAAGCACCATGCCCTAGGGAAATCCTAGAATTAACACTGCAGCAGTTGTGCTTTGCAGTGATTTGAGTTCACCATTTCAATATAAAAAGGAACATGTTCTACAGAAGCCAGTCAAACAGGAACTGTTCTTGCATGATAGAAGATTTTGCTGATAATTAAATGCTTTTTGTGAGGTGTCAGGTCTCTATCCCATAGTATTACTTTGTTACAGGGGATGGTGTTTTTCTGAGTATGATAAATCGCATGAGGGATTGTTATTGACATGTTTGACAGTGGTAATGATATTCAGGTGTGACTAATGTGCAGCGTATGCTGTAGGGCAATTCCATGAGAAGAAGGGCATGATGAGCAAAAATTAAATCTCTCTTTTATATCCAGCAAAGAGTCTCTATCCACAAAACCCCTAACTTTAAGAAACATATATATTTATGGCTGAACCACTACTTTTCAGCTAGAGTTTTGCATTCAAACAGATGGTGTGAATTTTACCCTGAAATCGGCCCAAAATCAGGTAAATAGGACCTTTGAAATGACCAGTAACTAAATGGGTATTACAATTCATATCACTCAATTTTTTATGCCAAGAGCATCAATTTAAAGTAGAGGGGAGCTTGAACCCTTATGTGGAATTTTGCTGGCCAGAAGGTAGGGGTGACTTAATCATTCCAGTCAATGTAATGTCCGTCACCGAAATTCTGAATTATTTTTATTGGAAGAAACTAAGATGGAATATTGACTTAACCTTTTCAATTGTCTTAGCTGTAGCCAAGGCAAAGTCAATGAAGGACAAAGGCTGCCTGAAAGTTTGGCACGTAAGGTTTGGCAGGGGATCAAAATCCGTAACATCCATTACATGTAACGTCCATCATAGGAAAAGGGGTCCTGTAACATCCGTCACACCCCCAGAGAGTTAAGGAATGGTCACCTTATCTAGATAATAAAAGGGAAAGAGGACTTTTTTGCCATGGAAGTTTTTGAATTGGGGCTCAAATGTGTTATTGTGCTTAATTCTAAAGGATGAAGTTTTATTCAGATTGTCATTTGATGGTCAAAGAATGTCAGAGACTGTCACAAGATTTGCAGCATTAACTGGGTTTTATTACACTCTTTCAGCTTTCTAGAATAAATGATAGTTCCACTAATTATTCAAGGGTGGCAGCTGCTGCAGGGCAAAATTTACCCATGATGCAATAGGGTTATTCCATCCCAAATCAACCAGAATGTGAAAAGTGCCCCAGGTCACTGTCTCAGAAAATTCTGAAAAAATTCACAGTTGAAGCACTACCCAAGTAATGAATGGTCTGTAAGTGCAGTAGTTGCTAAGAAGTGGCCATTTATATTTTAAGGCTTTTTTTTTTTTTTTTTTTTTTTTTTTGATTTTTGCAAAATGCATTTTTGACCAAATTTGAATGCTTATTTACAGCAAAGTAATGATGCTGCAGAGTTGTACTCTAGCATATAGGGCTAATTTTCCTAAATTTTTCATTTTTGGCTTTATAACAGGTGTATCTTCAGTCCCGGGTCATCGACTGACTACCCAAAATAGAGAGAAAGCTGATTTTGCGAAATTATGCTGTACCTTTGCAGCACTGCTGAGGGAGAATGGCTAGTTTTCTAGATCTGAAATTTTTCATGATGTCTGAACAGATGTTTATGCATGTGTGCAGCAGTCAGAAGTTTTAAATAACCATTTCTTCCAGCTCCAGTGGCCTATTTATATTAGAACATTTTATGTTTTTCCAAAACTAGCCCATATTTCACCACAAAAACTACTGGATGACTGTGAATGACAGCCTTGACATTTTTACCATGTATTGGCACATATTTAAGGATAACACATACCAACTTTCGTACGTAGAATCAGATTGGTTCTATTTTTAAAGCTATAAAATATTTGATAATTACAACCCTGCAGCATCATGACTTTGCTGTAAATAAGCATTCAAATTTGGTCAAAAATGCATTTTGCAAAAATCGAAAAAAAAAAGGTCTTAAAATATAAATGGCCATATCTCAACTGCACTTACAGACCTGAAATTTTGCACACATTCATTCCGTAGGTAGTACTTCAATTGTGATTTTTTTCATATTTTTCTGAGACAGTAACCTGGGGAGCTCTGGTTGATTTGGGATGGAATGACCCAATTGTACTTCTCCTATCATTCACAAGGCCATGAAGGCAGGCTTTTTTGAAGTGCTCAATTTCCATTTTCATGAAGCAACATCATCTTAACTAAAGGTCTGTATCCAGTTATACCGTGCTTTAAACAAAAGGAATGGACAACAACAAGGATTTTACAAATCACTAAGTAGGCGTAATACAGGTGTTCTGTGAAAATGAGACGTGCACAGATTGGGAAGGCCGTGCACCATGCGCGTATGGCGCTTAAGTAAAGAAAATGGCGTATTAAAAAAACTACTTACAGGGCCCCAGAGGTGGCCAAGCAGCATAATGGCGTTTATCCAATAAATGATAAAAAATTGGTGTGATACAACCCATTAGATACAGATTTGATATTACACAGGTGTAATACAGCTTTCTCGTGTCACAATTTTTCAGATGCCGTTCACTGGCAAACATCAACTAATATTTTCACAAGGCCAATTCTTCTGGAAATGTTTATCATAGCTGTTGTTCGCATCTATTTGACGGTCTATTGAATTCAATGGGATGAATAATTCGATAGCTAGCATGCTAACCCTTTTGGCCAGTAATGAGTTACACATGTAACTGTTATCGTAAACACTTGAATTTAACAATTTAATGGCGAAAAGCATTAGCATACTAGCTAGCGAATTATTCATCCCATTGACTTGAATAAACTGTAAACTAGAAGCCAAACATTATTTTGCCTTTTCCCAAACAATACAATGCTGACATTTGTGGGATAAAAATAATGTCAAATTCATGAGAACGAGCCATCAAATTTATGAAACTCAAGTAATAATTTTCATTAAAGTGAAAATTACTACTCTCGTTGCATGAATTTGATATCTCGGGCTCACTCTTTGGAGTTCTTCTATGTATTTTTTAAAAAGCATTTCTATTTTTGTGACTTTTAATCTTACAGTCCAGAGTTGAGTTAGTGATTATCACTCAGAATTGTTTCTCCAGTTCTTGTCTTGAATAAGCAATGTATTAAGCAAGTGGATTGAGTCTGCAGTTTTCAGTCTACAGTTAAAGAAACAGCTCTAAACACCTTCATAGGTATAGTGCATTGATTGCTCCACACCTTAAGTGGACAGCTATTGAGTTTGATTGATTAAAGAGAAACCTGAATAAAACTATTTCATAATAATGTTAACTGCAAAATACTGTGTAATTGATGCACACTACCAAAACAAAGTCACAATGATCTTATAACCTACTACAATCATACATAGATGTGGTTATTTCATCATTCCATTGGACAATATTGACTTTTTTCAGCAGAAAGTTTTGTTTTACTTCACTGGACAAAATGTAACATCCATCACGTAATGTCCGTTGCAGAGGATTTTGCGCAATTCTATAACTGCCTGCTTAGAGACTTATTTGGAGCTGTATTATAATTTGTGTATCAGGTGCCCTAGTTCTGTTACAATTCTGGGATGAACATTAATGTGTACTGTTGTTAAGACACTGAGAATTTTGAAATAAACATGGCTGAATTTTTTCCATGTCTTTTTCATGTAACATTCATCACGTTCATAATTATGGTTCATGTGAAGCACACAGACATCATTGGATGGCTTTTCTTCGCCCATCAAACAGCCTCAGACCTTGGCTTGTAATACCCATAAGGTTGGGTTCCTTGGAGTAAAACTTTAGCTGTGAGGGTAGTTGGAATGGCTAAAAATTCCCTCTGAATCTAACGTCTGTAACAGTGGAACTGCCCTGTATATAAATTGACTGAAATTCATTTGCACACACAATGAGTAGCTAAAACACATTATCATTTCATTAAAATTGTGTTATGCATAATAAATGCAAAGTGCAATGCAAGTGCTTTGTTTTTATTTATACAATGAAAGTGAACTTTATTTGTGAGACGGGCTATTAGCTTTATCCTGCTATAGCAGCAAACTTGGAGTTAACCAAATGGGTTGCAGCCTCTCTAATTCCCCATCGGTTACAGGATATTGATGATCACACACAGAGCTCTGAACACATAACATCAGCTTTAAAATCATTATATTGGCAGCCTGTTAAACAGAACATTGATTACAAGGTAGCAGTCGCAACAACACCCAAGGACTTAAAGGGACCGACATGTAACGCACAACTGCTAAGACAATTAATGAAGATCCTTTTGCAAGGCTGCTCCAGAGTAAAATTTTGGTGTTTATTAACATCCCGCTGATTTTGAAGTTGTTTATCAGTGGGAAAGGTCAAGCAGATCAGTCTGGAGGACACTTTGCATGATTACTGGAAAATGTGAATGAAGACAGCTCATGCTCATCATCCAATTTTACCAGAAAAAAGTGCATACATGTAATGTATTATGTTCAAGTGCACAGTATCATGCACAAAATTGATTTTATACCAACGTCTTACAGGAACTGCACAGGCTAATTCAGATCAGTACTTACTTACTTACAAGCCCACAAAAGTTTGGAATCACTAGTGATATTCACAAAGAGTAATGGAGAAAACCTTGTTTCACACCAAGACAACAACCCAAAAAATAAATCCAAACTCTGTGGGAACTTTTGGAAAAGGAAATACAAAAAATTGAGCGGCCAGCTCAATCCCCTGATTCTGGTTGAGGGATCAATGCAAAGTTTGTGAACTGTGCCCATCTTCAAAGACATAGCTGTAGGAAATATTGCTGTCCATGTGAAAATCACTTGTGAGTGATACCTGAGTAGGATTAATATTATGAATCCACAAAATTGCTTGGCAATGATTAATCTCATTGTGAATATTTTCTTTTGAGAGATCCCTAAAATAGATAACTGAGATATTTATGGTTAGAAAACTTTTTGCCCAAAAATACTTGAAATGCTACATAAAACTTTACATAAGCATTGGTGTTTGTGATAAGGTGCCATCATACAAACACTTATTTTGAATAAAATTGCAAGAATAACTGAAATGACAATTGACTTGAGTGATAGTGTAAGCATTTGGACTGTTGTAGGCGCAGTACATCAATCGTTCGTTAGGTTTGAAGGAAAACCCAAACTGAAGCTACACTGTTATTAATGGACTGAATTTTACAGTTAAATTAACAAATTTTCTCCTTGTTATTTTAACTGTAAGTAGAGTCTTGCGCACATTTAACTGTGGTTTACAGGTAACAAACACGGAACCGCTGTTATAAACTGATTGTAAAATTACAGTCAAAATAACTGGCAATGAAGGTGCCAGTTAGAATAACTGACAAAAAAAGGTGCCAGTTTATAGCAGTGTACAGTGCAGACCGTCAGCTTAACTTGATGGTGCATCCATATCGGATGATTTGTGTTGAATACAGGTTAAAAATTCTTGATACCGTTGATAAACATGCAGCCAACACTGTATTTCTTGATTATCATGGACATGATTTATAATATTAGATATTCAGCCACATTTTCCTGATAAACTACGCAATTGGCTTACAAAGCTTTTTGTGCAGCTTTTTATATCCATTTACATGGCATATGGGCATATACTGACACTATTCAGCCACAAAACTTTGCTCACGACAGCAGCGCCTTAACTGGAACTCAAGCCTGTAACCTCACTGTTCAGATTACAAACCCCAGAAGCCACAATGCTCCACAGAGACTTATATTGACAAATACACCCAAAAGACCTTTGGAACATAACAAGCACACAAGTGCCAGTGCGGGCAGAACAGTGGCAAATGCAATTTCACCGTTTGTCTTCATCCTCATAACACAGGCAAGCTCCGATTCATGTCCTGGAGAATGGGCTCTGAATGGGGATTCATACGGTATACACTGACCCGAAACCATACGATCTCTCGCAGCCTGCCATCAGTCTTGAAGTTGCATTTCAGCGTCACGGTGTCTCCGACGACGACGGCTGGGAGGGGTTCAATAGTGACGGTCAGATATCCTGTGTGGCAGAGGATATGAAAAATACATTAAAACAAGTGATATAAACTCTCAAGAAGAGACACCTTCAATGAATGGAGATTGGTTTCTCTGACAAAATTCCATGGCATAGAGACAATGGACAGCCTTCTTTGTAGTATAACTGGACTTTCTGTGGGCTAGTGCAGTCATACCCTACCCTCTACCAGCCGCACACCAATCAGATCCAGGTATTTGTTGTGTTCCATCTTAAGCACACCTGATGCAACTAATCAAACCCACGAAGCTGGGTATGGGAACACTGGCCTTGTAGGCTGCCAGTAATGGTTACTGTGTATTACTGGGAACCAGCAGGTTGACGGATTAAGCCCCAGTGTAGCCCTGCTAATATCAATACAGCCATTGAGCACTTGAGTATGGCCCTTTAATCCAACATTGTTCCAAGTTGGCATTGGCACCTACTTCACCTCTAAGTTGCTTTGATAAAACCGTCAGCTAAGTCATAGAAACAGAATGACTATTCACATGCTCATAATGAAAACATCTCATCGGCTGTTACAGGCTGCAGTATATGCATAATGATATTTCATCTTGTTCGTGCAAACCGTTCCAGGTCACTGAAAGTAAACCTTTTTCTAATGGCTTCATTGAAAGGCACTTGCATACTAGCACTTGGCTGCAAAATTTTCTAGAAAATCAAAAATCAATCATGAAGTAAATAGATGTGGCACAGGGAGCTGGGCTGTTCTGGGGTTCATCCAGAGCTCATGTACAACTTGCGTTGCTGGCAGATGCAGCACAGCAGAGAGCAAACAAATAGCAAACAGATGTTCCATTAATGTATCACAATTATATGAATATTTACAGCACAGACCTTTTCTATGTGGCTCTGAAAACCATTATTATACAGTATATATACCCAGAGCTCTCAGAGAAAGAAATTGCATAGTACAACGTAATTATCTAATTGATATTTAATTGGCTCTATAGATTTACTTAACTCAACTTTTATCATTAAGACTATGGGAATTCTGAAAAAAATATTGCTTTGAACTTGAAGGCATTCTGCACTGTAATTCTAGAAAGGGTAGTAACATGCAGAAAAATGTCATTTATCTGCCATCCACTTCGGTGATTTTTATGGACATAGTTGAGGGCGCGAAAGGGAATGGGAAAAAATGGCTAAATATTAACCAACTAGTAATAAAAAATTGCAGTTCATGATTAATAATGTATCAGTGAACACTCTAATCCTAGGGCCGAACGGCAACTCTTCAGTTACTACTGAAACAATGTACAGTGGGCTCCAAAATTACTGGCATCCCTGACTGGCAATGCACAAACAATACAATACATTAAAAAAAAAAAAATAGAAAATAAAATTCAACAAAATCAAGGTTTCATTATTATTGGCACCTTTCATTAAGTACTTAATGTAATCACCTCTGGCAAGGACAACAGCATGTAGTCTTTTCCTGTAATTTCTGACAAGGTTAAGGCACATATTTGGGGGGATTTTGGACCATTCCTCTAAGCAGATCCTTTCAAGATCCTTCACATTCTCTTCAATGCCACTAATCTCAACCAGTGTCCCTGGACCTCTTGAATTACAATGGCCCCAAAAATGACTGAACCACCATCACATTTCACCGTGGGTATGAGGTGCTTCTCCTTGTATGCATCTCTGTTTCAACGCCAAACATGCTGATGCTTCATCTGACAGAAACATTCAAATTTGGTCTTATCTGACCAAAGCACCTTGTTCTAGAAATAATTTAAATGACGTCTGGCAAACTCCAAGCAAATGCTCCTGTGTCCTTTGGTCAGAAAAGGCTTTCTTCTTGCAACACTTCCAAAGAGCATGTGGTTGCGGAGGTGGTGCCTGATGGTGCTTTTTGAAACCTGGTGACCCCGAGATGCCACCAAGGCCAGCAATTTCTTCACAGTGATTCTTGAGGATTTTTTGCTTCTCTCACCATCCTCCTCAGTATTCTGGGGGGCAAAATGCAGTTGTGACCTCTTCCGTTGAGGTTTTCAACCATTTTATATCTATGGAATTATTTAATAATTGCCCTGACTGTGCTCAGTGGCATATTAAATTTTTTGTGAATCTTCTTGTAGCCATTACCAGATTTACGAATGTCAATGTCCATTTTCCCCTTTTGAACTGACAGTTGTTTTGTTTTCTTCATGGTGTTGGGTGATGAAGGGATATTGCATGTGTGTTACCTCATTTTTTTTACCCCCGTGAAACAGGAAGTGATGTGATCTGTAAGGCAGAAGGCACTTTTCAATAGACAGTGGCTGTATTCCAAACGCTAGGGTTGTTCCCTTAAAAGTGCGCATAATGAGCGCCATGCCTACTGAAGCCATTTTGAAGGGCATTTCAATCGAAAGTGTGCAAAACTCATCCCTTCAAAGGGCCCTACAAAACGGCCATTTCCGTAGTGAGCAGGCGATGGTCACTTTGCACCCACAATGCCGTGCGACGACCCAAGCCTCGTGACATGTGTGATTCAATGTCATTCAAGAAAATGACAATGGTGGCTAATAGCTACCTAGCGCACAGAAAGCTGACGAACCCAGCTTGATGGTTTACTAAAGTAGACTGGCTATCGCTAGTTATGTCGTTTTTTATTTTTACCTGTGCCTATTGCGAAACTGATAAATGGCCAGTGAAAATAGTTCTCCCGTGAACTGGCTGTTTGTTTACACTTGCTTAAGCAGAAAGCAGCAGCCGCAAAATATTTTGAAGGACATTCCAAATGACCGTTAATTGAAAACCCTACTCTCCGCTGCCCTTCAGAGTTTTCACTACGAAGGGAAGTGACTTTGCAGGGTGTAGGGTGTAGGGATTAACCCTACAGAATGAAATACAGCCAGAATTTTCTTTCATTCTTACAAACTGATTCCTCAAATTCTATTGCTGTAGAGGGATTTAGTGACCTGACAATGTTTATGTTAAGGTGGCTGTGAAACCAATTCCACTGTTTACAACAGCCCACACTGCACTTCGTAGCCCCCCTATCAGGTAATTTAGTGGTGAGGTGTGTAAGATAACCTCCTCTTCAGTCTCTCTAAGCATCTGTCCTCCTGACCCCCCCTTAACTCCCTTCTGTCTCAGGTTTGGGTCACAATAAGGTTGCATTTGGCGCAGGATGTTTAATGACAATTTAAGTTCTGAGTATAGTCATGTTTGGTGTCATTTTGATTGTCTCAGTGTGACTGGTGAAATGGTCTAATTTCCACAGCAGTTTTTCTTGGTCTTAGTATACATCCAAGAGCCTGGGATAAAACTGGACCAGGGTGGAGACTTGGCCCCATGAAGACCACATGGCCCGAGTCTTAAATCAGCGCCCTCCTCCTGTGCACCTGGGAACTGAGACTCAAAACTCTAAATGGCTAATTTATGGCTCTCTGGTTAGAGAATCAAACGCCCAGTTTGTGTACTTAAAGCGGAGAAACAAAGCCTATGTGGAGATCTGCAGTCAGTCTCCCTCATGATGCGGCGTGTAGGTTTGTGCAGAGTTCTGTACCCAGACTCCGTCATGGTGCCCATCATGTGTAATTTTGTGTAGAGTTCTGTAATCAGGCTCTCACATCACCCCCATCATGTGTAGCTTGTTGCCAGTCATTAATGTATTCCATTTTGACTCTGTAATTCAGCACAATATTACAACATTTTATAAAAACATTCTAAATATTCTGATTGATAATTAATAAAATAATAAAAATAATGAAAAAAATTGGCATTTGTAATATTTGCTCGCTTCATAAATGCATTCAAGTGTTTTGATATATGTTAAATTCGGATTGTAATTGGCTTGAAATGACTTACCTGGCTAATAAACTGTTAAACTTGATCTATGGGATTTCTCTGAAATTGTGCAATTCTTTCAGTTCATAAACAAAGTGGGAATTCCCCCTCAAGCTGGTCTAGGGAGGATGCATATTTACGCTTTTTGTATCATGGAGTGTTGCACCCGTAGACCTCTGTCGTTAAATCAATCGCCTCCACTTAGCGAGTTTCCATGTTGAGAACGGGGATAGACAATGTTGGCCTTCTTGGGTTCCTGAGCCGCCAATCAGACAAACCACAGGAAGTGGCCTCCACGCAATCTCTGAGTTACCTACAAGACATCTACTCAGCTTGTGAGACATTCACATTTCAGCCGGTGTGACATGCAGTGGCACCCATTATAAATATTCTGAAAGTAGTCACAAAAATATGTGATTCTTCTTTCGATCAAGTCTAAATTGTAAATCGTAATGCTTCTATTCAAATTTGATTTCCAAATTTGATTTCTTAAATTAACAATTATATTAAAATGAAGTCAGATAAATTATACATGGTCATAAATGACTTTTACTAACTTTTATCAAAAGATCTTTTCATCAGTGCCAGGAGGGAATGCATGCAGATACCTTCGCCCTTTCAGCTAATTTCCGTCATTGGGTTAGTGGAGGGCTTACAGATTGCTCAAAATAGTTCTTTAACACTGTGATAAAACTTAAATAAGTGGAATTTAATACCAGGTTTAATTTTGGTAGATGTTATTTACAATAATCCTTCAGGGTGCCATTAATTGAAAAACCTTAATTTGAAGGAAATTGATTGTTAATGAAATCAATAAATGATTTTGGTTGGTTGCATTGGAATATTAATATCGTACAGGATTTCTCACAAGCTGTTATTTGGAGTTTCTCAATAAATATATCTTAAAACTATTGTTTGTTCATTGCCAGTCAGGAGTACCATTAAATTTGGAGGCCACTGTACTTGTAGGCCACCCAGCCGCCCAGTATAGGGGAGACTGGGATCCCATGAGCCATGGGGACCAATAAGCTATATCACTATTTAGCGATCAATCGCTGACAGAGGTGCTTAAAATAGGCAAAATATTTGACCATTGACTGATGAGTCATGGGGATAAATGAGCCATATCTCTATTTTTCCCATTTTAAACACCTTTGGCATCGATTGATCGCAAAATAGTGATATGGCTCATTGGTCCCCATGGCTCATCGGACCCCAGTCTCCCCCATGCATGATGTTCATTGTAATGGTTTTTTTTTTTTGTACACTTTGTTTACCCTTTGTCCTTGTTTTTAGCCAAATATAAGCTGTTTAAACACTTAAATATCACAGAATAGTTTTGGACAGAATAAAAAAAGAAAGAAGATATAAAAAATTCTGTTGGAACCTGCATCGCAGTATTGGGGAACAACTTTCAGAACCGCAAGGCTGTAGTTGCTGCATATCATGAATATGCTCCGCAGTTTTGGAAAAAGATGGTAATTTTGTTGAATCTCCTATTTTGATATTTTCTTTTAAACAAACGGTGACCTTGTATTTTGTTTTTCTCCATTGCGAACAGTGCATAATTTGAGGGTGTCCAAAAACCTCCGAATAGTAGTGTAAAAAAAGAGGGAAAAATGGACATAAGCAGAAATACAGTACGCACTATATATACTATATAGTATACTAATACTAATATAATCAACAAGTCCTTGTGCTGAATTTTTCATGAGCGCTCACTGGTGCCAGGATCTTGGCATGTCTTCATATGATTTTACTCTAATTTACCATGGCCCTTTCTGAAACTATAATCTCCAAAGGCCCAGCCATTCATGTCCATTCCCAGCAGGAAAAATTAGCTGGTGTTATTAATCTCAAGAACCATGTATTTAACATGACTGAAGCCTAAAAAAGACATTCTGCAAAAAATAAATATATAATATTTCTGTGAGGTATCGTTCAGGAACCAGTCGCGAGGACCAGGAAATGCAATGTATGTGATTTATTAAGCGAGGGGGTAAACCCCCGCAGGACTGAAGACAACAGTACAAAGTCCACAATCCAAAAATCACAATCCCAGGGGCAGAATCCAAAGTCGAAAAACCAGGGCAGCAATACAGTAATCGTGGTCAGACAAAAAGGGTTCGATACACAGGAGCAGATAACAAAACCAAATCAGAGCCAAAAATCGGAAGTCGGACGGTCCAGTCAGAAAAGCAACACTATGAATACAAGGCGAAAATGAGAGCAGCACAGGTAGACTAGGGAAACGTTCTGACGGGGAACTGCAGTGAGAAGACAGCTTAAATACACTCAAGGGAAGTCACATGCTATGATTAGGATCAGGTGATGAGGATCAGACTAATTACATGGGAGGAAACACAAGGGAGAACCTAACCACATGAAATTGGCAAAAAAGCAAAAAGCGGGACAGGGATCACGAGACAACCTATGACAAAACATACAGCTCCGGTTAGGGAGTTCTAACGTGCACAGATAATGAGAAGCAGGACAGAGTGGAGCAGGTGCGGAGGATCCGCTGAATTGCAGCAAAGACTAAGTGAAGGCAAGAGGCGGAGACTAGAACAGGGCGAGTGCTGAGAGCTTGTTAATCAATTAGTAAGCGCAGCTATACAATCCCTAGTGCTCGTTAGTAAGTTAGTATTATATACAATGTTAGTCTGGGTTAGTAACTTTAACAAAAACAACAAACTGTTAGTATTGGTTAGTAAAATAGAAAAGAGAGGCGAAAGAAGCAAACGAGATTGGAAGGAATGTTTGAAACCCAGAAACCATGAAATCACCTAAGCATGTGACACGCAGGACTGGGGAGAAGCTGTAACTTAACAAGAGACCAGACAGGGGAGACAAAGTGCAATGAAGGGCATGGCAAAACATGGACCGGACTATAACAGAAAAGTGGAAGGGAATGGCAAAAACGAAAACATGGCAAAATACAAAAACTAAACAGAACGTGGCAAAACCTAACAGAAATAATCATAAACATAACAGGGACTAGGGAAAACATAACAAGCATGGCAAAATCATAACAAACATGGCAGAATCAGAACAGACAGAGCAGAATCATAACAATTTCCACAAAAATTTCAGTGCAGCATTTGTTATCTTGTTATTGTATTGTTATTTGTTATCAGGATACTTGTAATATTAGCCAAAAAATAAATAAATGATGTGTGCGAATGAACATTCCTTTCTACGCGCGTGTGTGTGTGTGTGTGTGTGTGTGTGTGTGTGTGTGTGTGAAAGTGCGAGCGCATGTTCGCATGCAGATGTGGAATGAGTGAATGTATGTACCTATGGGCATGTGTAGCTATACTTGTGAGAACCAACTCTTGAAACATCATGGATGTTTTGAGGAAATAAGGGGTTGTGAGGACATTTTAGGCGGTCCTTAAGGAAAATTATGGAGGACTGCGGCTAATCAGTTAAGTTAGGGTCATGGTTGAAGTTAGTGTTGGGTTGAAGTTAAGCTTAGGTTATGGTTTGGGTTAGGCTCAAGTCAGTTACAGTTACGGTTTAAAACAGGCCGTGCAGAATAAATGTAGGCCAATACCATGTCCTTACGAGTACAGTCATACAAATGTGCGCGTTCCTCTGTGTGAGTGTTTGTGTGTGTGTTGCTGTTCATCTGCCATAGAAAAAGAAAAAGAGACAGAGGGTGAGAATTAGAGAGAGAAAGAGAGAAATTATAAAGCAAAATGCAATGGGGGGGGGTTTCTATTCAGGTTTATCAACCAACATCTCTTCTTGTGAAAACACTCTCCCAGTGCCATGAATGAGTGTAACTAGTTCAGGCAGGAAACTCGAGAAGAGCAACATCAGCTGACAGCAGCCTGGTAAGCTACCAGCCACGTCAGCATCAGCAGGCACACAACAATTGGAGGATACACATCACAAGGTCATACAGCGGTCTATTTGAAAGACGTCAAGCTCACTCACTTCTGCTGCTGTTTACAATGACTTTTCATGCTATGCAACACGCTTTTTGTTTTTTTGCTTGCCTCCTCCACCCCAGCCTCCACCTGTTTGGTTCTGCTCACATCGGAGGGATTTTGATTTCTGTTCATGACTAACTATGTTTGTATGTTTGCTGTGCCTAGGTAGGGCATTCCTCCAGAGCAGAACCACCGCCAAAATACCATGTAATGCTTATACTCATGAATAAATTGTTCTGTTTTATTGAAACGTGAGTTTTCCTGACTGAATTAAATTTCTATCACTTAAGCACTGCGCCTGGATGCAGTGTAACCCACAGATCGCCAGGCTGATCTGATATTGCACATGAGTAGGGAAAAACTGTTATCCACACTGTTTTCCCAGTCGTATCCCTTTGGTAATGTCACCAGAGTCAGCAGGGAGTCATGCAGTCTTTCAAAGGGAACAAAAGCCCCCTAGAGTGAAAGAACATGGTCATTTTCTCATGCTAAATTACAGGTCCTTGTCAGATTAGATATGTTTTTAATATATTAGTGCATTGAGTATTTGTGCAAGAATTTAGGCTGGTGGAATGCACGGCAGCTTCCGGCTAGCTTCAGTTTCTTCATCTCAGATGGGAAAAGAAAAATACTGTAATTACACAACAAACTGTTTAGAGTGATTTAAACTCTACACTCTTCCCAAAAAAAAAAAAAAAAAAAAAAAAAAAGAATGGGCCAAATCAAGACTGGGAAAGTTGTACAACGTATAATGTAAAAAAAAAAAAAAAAAAAAAAAAGTAAAACAGTTGGTGAATAGGTATACTATCATACTTGGATATGAAAAAACCTCCACGAAAGGCTCAGTCATATATAAACTAGGATTAGATGAGGATTTCTGCCTTGCAAAAAAAAGGTAATCCAATAGTTTATGAACTGTTTTTACAATGCGCTTTTGAAATGGTTTCAGTGATACCAGCCTGTGCTGAGCAAAATATTATTCAAAGATTCCGGGAATCCAAGGAAATCTATATGCAAAAAAAAGGTTGAGGTTACAAATCAAAAACTGACATACTTTTGTAATGAATATATCCAGATGATCTCGGGAGTACTTTGGAAAACCTTTGCATAAACACAACTCATCACTGAATCCAAAACAGCAAGTTAAGACTACTCCACACCCAGGACAACAAATATTAACTACATCAAGTAATGATACTGTCTTTTCTGGGCTGAAGCATTTCTATGAAAGAATGATGCACAGGGGAAAGGTGTGTTGTGGTCTAGTGAGTCAAACTGTTTTCAAACTGTTTCAAGTGAAATAAATTTTGTTTTCTCCTGGCCAAAGAACAAAATGCCCATTCTATATGCTGCCAACATGATATTCAAAAGGCAACATCCATCACGGTTTTGGCGAGTGTTAGTTTCCATGGCTTGGGTTACTTGCACATCTGTGTAGGTGTCATTAACACTGAAGGATATATGTGTACTTTCGACCAACAAATGCTGCATTCTAGATGACATCTTTTTCAAGGACATCCCTGATTATTTCAACAAGAGAAGGCCAAGCCAAATTCTGTAGGTACAACAGTGTGGGTCCGTTATTGGAAAGCGTGGATGCTGAACTGACATGCTTGCAATCTGTCCTTGAGCACATGCGGTGCATTATGAAAACACCTTCAAAACTAGAACAATTGGTGTCCTCAGTTCCCAAAAGGTTACTAAGTTTGTTGTAAGGAAAGGTGATGTAACACAGTCGTAAGCACACCCTTGTCTCAACTTTTCAGAATGTGCTGCAGGAATCAAGTTTTGCATGAGTTTATTATTTTTATTTAAATAATAAAGTTGAAAAGGTAATACATAGATAATATTGTATTTGTACTGCTATTAATCAAATACTGGTCAATAATGATCTACAAATCACTCCTTTCATTTTCATTTGCACATTCCATAACATCCCAACATTTTTGCATATCAGGTTGTGAATTCTGTAATATTGCCTTTCAAGCAAGTCAGATGTATACTTGGCTTGCCCAGCTGGGCAGGTAAAAAATTCAGTGTCATATATTTAATTTTAATAAAAACAACAATCTTTCTCATACAGTTGTGCGTTCATACACAGATGTACTGAGAAATTGTATAACGTACCTCCACGTCAGAATGTATGGAAAGGTACATGGGTCATAATTATTTAAAGTCCCTTATTTCTGCCCATCCCGTTGCAAATCTAAACTTAAATATAAAATATTGGAAATGCATTTTGCTCTGCGAGGGTTATATTCTTCGAAAGTGATTTATACCTTGTTTGAGTCCAGGATTCATATGGTCTTCAGTTAGTGGCTTTTTTCTAAATCACAGGAATCTTTTTTTTTTTTTTAATACCTTCACTCAGCTTTCACTCTGAATTGTTAGAATTGGGAGTGGACTCCTAACTCCGACCATGCCACTTCCTTTTTTTTTTTTTTTGGTCTCTCTTCTTTCTGCTTCAAATGCGTGTTTAAATGTTTCAAAAAACATTATTCTGGGTTTAGTTAGATTGCTAAACATCAAATAATGTTGTAAATGCACATTGTAATCAATGTGATGTAGCTAATTTCTCCAGAAGAAACTTGCCACTAGATGATAAAGAGAGCAAGTGCTTCTGAATTGAGAGATCTAGTTTGAAATAACACTGCGCTGCAGCATTCGGTTATAGAGTTATTCAATTTAGCAAGTTTCATCTGGCATATACATTTTAGTTATTTTATTTTTGCTTACTTTTGAACTAGTTATTAGAACATTTTTCAGCATTAAACTTTACGGTTTAGTTTTATAGTTCAGTATTATGGTGCTTTCTTATGAGATTAGTTTTTTTTACAAATAATTGATATACTAGAATGTTATGTTGTCCATTTATTGCATTTCTTCAGCAAAAGTGAAAATAAAGAGGGCAAGTGAACCAAAACCCCTATTTGGAAACAAATGGAATAGAGTCATGGAGCTTTCAAAAGCATTGCAATTATTTATGTCAAAGCAAAACCATTATGAATCTTACCGTGTGTTCCAAAAACAGCTCTTATAAAAGGTCAGAGTGCCACCATAAATGTCACATGAATGAGGGTCTAACAATTGGCTAAAAGTATGAAACCATGCCTATGAACAAAATATTGGTAAATGTGCAATTACTGCAGGCATTGAAGTGAGCCATGTTGTTTCTGAAGAACAAAGAAAAATACAGCTTACTGTCACCACACAAGGTTTGCTATTTTATGCCGGTGTAAAAACTGAAAATGGGTTTCTGTTTCTGAAAATAACGTGTGTTATTTAAGATTTTCATCTTGAAAATATAAAACAACAATGTTACTGCATTTCTATGATTCACCAACAATCTCTTAGCAAAATTCAGGCTCTTCACTTGTTTCATTATTCTAAAAATGGAGCTAAATACTGAGATTCAGGAACAGGACCACACCTCAAACACTCCCCTTCCGCTCATGTCCTGTAGAAGTCCTTCTTCCAGCACTACCTGTTCTGTAACAATCTCGTTTACATTTACAATGCAATGATCTGCATCCACAATCACAAAGCCATCCTCAAGGAGACTGAACTTTGCTTGCCTCAAATGAAGAAATAAATAAATGTTGCCCAGAGGTTTTAAGGGTGCATGCTTGAACTCCAACGCATTAAGGTTAATACTGCAGAATGCTAATTGGACAGCATGCTATGTATGAACAACAATTGTGATGGACAATGAATAATTTATGTTTAATTGTGTTCGTTTTACACACTCAGCATTGATGCAATACAGAAAGTTGGTTGCACTTTGGATGGCCTCCTGCTCTCTGGTGAAATAAGTCGGCATAGACTACCTCAAGGATCTGTTCTGGGCCCTCTGCTGTTTTCCTTATACATGCTTCCTCTTGGAAACATCATAAGTAGATATGATGTGAAGTACCACTGTTATGCAGATGACACACAGCTTTATATATCTTTTAAGCCAGGTGAAATTGATCCACTAACTAGATTAGAGATGTCTCTTAAAGCTGTTAAAGCATGGATGACGCAGAATTTTCTCTCTTTAAATCCAGATAAGACTGAAATATTTGTAATTGGTCCCTCACCATGAGCGCTGGCTGCTGCTGTCCTGCTGTCCTGATCCGGTCCTGATCTAGTTCTGCACCATCCTCTACACGCCACTTCCTGGAGCTACCAATGCCACTGTTCAGATGGACTTAAATGAAACTCTTTTGCCATTTTATTCTATTTTACTTTATTTTGTTATTAATTAGCTAGCCCGCGGAGGATGGGCTTCCCCACAATAGTCAGGTTCCTCCTGAGATTTCTTCCCACTGGGGAGTTTTTTCTCACCACTGTTTGAGGATTTTTCTTCCTACTGGGAGTTTTTTGCCTCATTTGCTGTAGTGGGGAATAGGCTGGGCACTGCCCTTTCATTCATTTAATCTCTCACTGTAAAGCGTCTTTGTGACAGTCTCTGTGAAAAGCGCTATACAAATAAATTGAATTGAATTACTTGATCTGAAATACAGCGGGACTCTGACTTCCACAATTGCCTAGTGTGACCAAACATTTCAAATACACTGCCTGTCCAAAAAAAAAAGTCACTGTTTGGATTTGGATTGGATTAATCATTGGATTGGATCATTATTGCAGCAACTAATGTGTTTCAGTTGGCATTAATTGTTTTAACCCGAAGTGATGATGCATATGGCTTCACATTTCATAAAAAAAATGATGTCGGAAGATGTATCCCTTGGTGGCAGAAAAGATGTCACAGTGTTTCTGAAGGAGCAAATTATTGGCCAGCATCACACAAAAAAAAAAAAAAAAGAAATGAGAAAAAAAACACCAATGAAAAATCATTTTCGCTCATGATTGGCCACCACGAAGTCCTGACCTTCTGCACTGATGTGCTGGAGAAAACCACAGAGTGGTTTAAGTGCCTTCAACAAATCAAAATCTCAGCCAAAATCTCTGACGTTGCAAACGTTCGGGGAAAAAAAAAAATTATTTGTCCTGTAATCAAAGCCACAGGGGTTCCAACTAAATAATTGAAGATTTGAGTGTACAACTTATTTTTGGACCAACAGTGCATATAATAAGTAAATTATACTTGCTGTTCAGGAAATTATGGCCTCTGTCACTCTAAACAAAAACTTTTGTGTGTCACTGATGTTGGCCTTTGTGTTTAGGACATATTAGCATCAAACTCAGTTATTGAAGTTTTTGGTTTGTGGCTGTGTTAGGCAGTGCTATGGTTGGCGGAGGGAATTTTTTTATGGTCATTATTAATTTTTATGCCATAATTTGAATGAAAGTCAACGCAGAAGTCTAAATGTTTCAGACCAAGTGGCCTTTCTGTAAATAACTGGACCAAATTGTAGCCGCAAAGTTAAGGATAACATTAATCTGTGTACCAAGCTACTTGTTTACACTCGGTACCCCTCTGCCGTAAAGCATGTCAGCTATGATCAATGTCATTCTATTATTCCTGCATGGAAGATGCCAAATTTTGCTGTAATGTACCAGCAAATTCAGGTAATGGTGGCAAATACTATATTTCACATGCTTTGCAAACTGTCACGTGGACCAAAAATGTTTACTGTAAGAGGCTTAGAAATCTTAAATCTGGTCAGGTAGACATCGTACCTTCAAATATTCAACACCTGACGCTATGGTGATGTTCACTGCAAATAGATCAGCCGCGCTGGAAAATATTTAATTTTTGTGATTATGCAAGCACAAACTCATTATTGTTATTGTTGCTGCAAATTGGCACGTTTCTGCACAATTTTTCCCAAAAATGTTTGATCATACGCATTCTAGTACCCTACCAAGGGTAGAGCTGCGATTGCTGCACACTCTGCCTTGCAGGCAGTTGATCAGATACTTTGCTGGTATCAAGTTCATGTCCATGAGCAGTGGACAATTCTCCGTCTGCTGAACTAGCGCCAAGCACATTGCCTGGCAGGCAAACCATTTTAGATTATTTACTTGTATCTAGCTTGCATGAATTTAAAGGAAATGTGACATGCTAGTTGCCACATGCAGTTTCATACCTCATTAAGTATTTCCTTTGTATCATGTCACTGTAATAGGGTCTTGTCCGATGTTACGCTGGCTCCATTCAGCACGCCTGCTGATCGGTCTGTTATCAGATGAGAATGTCATGCATGCTTTTGTGAAATTGAAGGAAATATGTCATGCTTTTCACCACACAGTTTCATATTTCACATAGCATATTCCCTTTGTGTTACGCCACTTTAGCAGTGTCAGATTTCCCTCTGTTTCTATTCAGCACACCTGCTAATCTCCCAGTGTTCAGATGGGAAGGTTATGCACACTTGCATGAATTAAAAGGATATGAGACATGCTTGTCACCACACATAGTTGCAGACCTCAAATAGCATATTTCCTTTGTATCAAGTCTGCCTAATATAGTGCAGCCAGATGTTCCTCTGTCTGCATTCAGCATACCTCCTGATCTCACTGCTTTCAGAGGAGAACGCTATACACCCTTGAACGACCTCAAAGCAAATGCAACATGCTAGTTTCTACACATAATTCCATTCTATCCCATTCATACTCCATTTTATTCGGCGATGACTCTTTGCTCCCTTTGAGAGCACAGCTCTCAGGGATTGTCTCTACGATGCCAAAACAAATTGTTTCAGAGCATCACTCAAATAGAGTTACCATCAAACTCGATTGCGTGTTCTTATGTAATCATTGGTTAAATCTGACGTAAGTTTCCAGGCTGAAATGGAACTTTAGCATTAGTTCCAGCAGGCACAGAAGTCAAGTCTAGTCACAAGCCGCTTTCTGTCCAATCATTTTTGACTTCAGCAACTCCCACCCAATGGGCGAGCTTTAATAATCAAGGCAGTGTTCACTCATTTCTCTAGCTCTGTGTCCTCTAAACAGCTTCTAAACTTGCTAAACATCTGCATCTCAGCTCCCCCACCTCCCCAGCCTCTTCTTTCATATATAACACTGTTCATTGTGAGCAGCATCTGTTCATATTGTGTTCATTAATTTAGATGTAAAGAATTTCAGGCTCTACAGGGGACTTTGTGATCACAGGGACTGTCAGTGTTATGCTTGATTGTTCGAGAGCATCATTCAAGCAGACTCACTGCCCAATTCAAATAGGTTATTCTGTAACAAATGAACAGATTTGACGTTAGTGTCCGGCCTGAGTTCTTTTCGCTCATTTTAAGTGAGAAATATTTTATCTCATGGGCACTCATGGGTGATAAAAGAAAATAGACCAAATGAACTACATATAGTGTAGACAATTACAGAGTGGGTTCTCTGAGTGAATCAAGCAACACAAAACACTGACCCCAGTTCTGAGGGCATGGCCCCTTCAACTTCGCTCAAAATGGTTCACAATAGGACATTGTATTTCTTTTTTTTAAGCAATGCAGCAATACAATACTGTGTGCTCATTCTTGGCACGTCAAAATGAGTTATCAGTTGTCAACAATAAGTTTTATGACAGCTAATGCATTTTTTTTGAGATGACATTCCAAATTTAGCTCATATTTTGATGTGAGTTGTGGCATTTTGGCATCATGTTTTATTGGCGATTTAATCCCATTTCCTAATCTGGAAATACATTTTCTCTACTGCCAGGCTTTTCTTGTCTCATTGGTCCGGATTCATGTTTTGACACCTTGCAATTTGGATATAAAAGCTTGCCATAATGTTTCAGACCCATTCACAAGACCATCTTTCACCACAAAATTGCATGTGTCTTGCCCTTGATGGCGTAATTTGGTCTGGTCTTGGAAAACTATGAATGAATGTGTCAGTCGCAACAGATGCACAATACAGCCATTTCTGTCCTTTTTCCCCTGCCATGACTGTTTTTTCAGGAAATCTCGCTCTGTGTGTGTGCGTGTGTGTGTGTGTATGTGCGCCCGCATGCGTGCGTGCATGCACCTGTGTGTGTGTGTGTGTGTGTGTGTGTGTGTGCTGCCACTCTTAAGGCTCTACATCCTCCCTGCATTGGTCTCATTCCCATCTCATTTGACTGGCTTCCTACCGACCTATGTTTTTTTGAAGGAAAATGCCTTCCAGATTATGACAATAAATGATTCAGTAATCAACACCTCATATCAACATTAAACAGAATACCCTCATCTCCAGCAGTCGTTCAGCTGTTAATGATTTCAAAATCAAAACTTATTTCATTTGCAAGCTATTTCTGCAGACTGGTTAAGACAGGTAGACATTATAAAGGAGCAGGATGTGCTGTCTCAGCCATCTTTCTGCAGGGTATTTGGAGAGAGGAGTCCAGGTAGACGGAGAACAGAATTTTACCGGGATTCACATCCAGTGAACTCAACCAAAAACTTCTGATTGCGATGTGCCTACCTATCCTACAATAAATGCCCAGTTCTTTGAGAGATGTTCAGCTGCTTATTGTACCTGAGCTCCTTATGCTGCCCCTTTAAGATCCCTCATCTCTCCACACAAAATACAGCCTTCCACTAACAAGATAAAAACTAATTTCATCCAGCGCTCTCAGCATATTCAATAGAACCACCCCTCCTGAGAAAATTTACCACAATCTCAGCAGTAAATGCATCTCGACTATGCTTGCAAAGTAGCGTAACCCAACGGAGCCTTCCATAAATTATGGGACACAATCAGCTCATGTTTCCACAGGGAGAACCAATGACCTTCACAACTTTAATAATTTTCTAACCATAAATATATTGCCTCAAGGGGTCAGCAAAATACAATGTATGTTCTTGCAATACTAACACCCAAAATTAATATGGACGGTAAATACGGCCACCTAGCATTGTGAATTTAATTAAACCACCGAGCAGGTAGGAGGTACAGTAGCCATAGCTCACGGAAAATGACCATTGACTGGCGCAACAAATTCTTAACGCCTCGAGAATTTTCTTCAGTGAACAAGCAGTCACAAAGGACACAATGGTAATGTGCTGGGGAGATCCCGCGACACAATAATAATGGCTTTCCTCCATACCGGTGTCAGGGTGGCAAACATTACAGGAAATGAATACTAGTATTCTTCCTGTACCTATTAGCACATATCTCAGATCCATTATGAGCTGTGCCAGGATAGAGGCCTCTTTCTGCAGGTGAAGGCAGGTTTAGGCACAATCTAGCTCAGTCATCACCCCCCAGGACTAAGAGAAAGACGGAGAGGAAGTGAGATGGGAGAGATAGAAAGAGAGATGAAAGAGAAAGTACTTCTCTTTAGAGGAATGGGAAGGCTAGCACAAACATATGGAGTTGTCTCCACTGGAGGTAAGGCTATGGTGAAGCAGAAGAACCACATTTTGGCATGTCTTCACTGACAGAGTAATTTGATGGCAGCACAGAGAAATAGCTCAGGTTACCTGCACATTCATACACAAGCAACAAAAGCAATGTCTGATGCACTGTTGTGCAGAGCCAACAGTAAAGTCTTGTATTGATCGCAAAGAATTCAGTCTAATTACCCATATAAGTTTGCAGTGTGGATGATTATTTTCACGCATTCAAGAGCTGAAACAGGCAGCCCATGAACAGCACAGCATGTAACATTTCTCTTGATATAGTAATAAAAATGACTGGATCAAGTAATTAATCATTGGGCAAATAACGATTAAGGACGCCAAATCAGCTAATGATCAATCATTTACCATCCAGTCATGTTTTCTAATCATCTCCTGATGAATAATCATCCAATCAGATGACTGTTGATAGCATTTCCATTTTGCATATACAAAAGTCAATACACTATTTACAGCACATATTAATGGAAAAACAAGCTCATCAGTTCATTAAATAGCACTGGTGCACAAGTGCTGAGGGGATATTGTGTAGTGGCTTTCCACTCCTACAGAATCTCAGACACCTTCAAGCACTATCTCACCCCTCACACTGAACACACTGTGGACACACTCTTCATGGTCCACATTTTATCGTAAGTGACAAAATGAGTTATTGAATGGTATTGGCATATGTACAGTATCTGAGAATAAAAATTGGTTCTCAAGAAATGCGGACAGACAGCAGAGCAGCAGATGATAATCTGACCCAGCTTTACGAAACTGCCTGTCAGAGTAGTATTGCAGCGTGCTCCATTAATAGGTAGTATGGATTAGTGGTTGTGTTGGACAGCAGTTTATTGTGTCAACGTTTCGATCAAAATGATCTTTATCAGGATGAAGTTCCTGATGAAGATCATTTTGATCGAAATGTTGACACAATAAACTTTTGGGGAGCATTGTCCTTCAGTGTGCGGACTTTATTGTTTTATTTTGCGGATTCTTAAATTGTCCTGCACCTGTAATTGAGTGGATGTGCATGCTTTATTTTCTTAATTTTAAGCATCTGTGTTGGACAGCAGTACCCTCTATTTTGTGGCCGTAATTTTGAATAGCTCCAGCAACTCCCGCTCATTTCAAAAAACTTATATCAAGGCAATACAGCACACACAAAATGGCTGCCTGTGGTATAACTGAAGTACACAAAACAAGGAAGCTGCTAATAGCACAGACTTTATTGCGACTGCCGGTTTAAATTAAGTTTGCACAGCAACACAGTCAGGTTGCAACAGTGACAGACAACTGCAGAGGGAAATTTTAGAATACTTTTTTGTTTTGCTCTGTACAGGATGATGACTGGGAAGTAATTCAGAGTGAAACCAGTTCACATCTGTCTCCGACAGATATCACTAACAGCATTCCTTCAAGGATGAGCTCATTTCTCAAAAAAAAAAAAAAAAACAACAGAGGATGTAATCAGTGAGTGTAATTTTACAGTGGAAAAGGGGAATGCTGAATACATCTTCATTTTGTGAACAAAAAGTAAATGATAAATTAAAATCCCCAACAGGGAAAAAACAGAATTCATTCAGACAGAATTTATGTCTACTAGTTCAAAAACTAGAGGATGAGTTAATTTCTTCTTTTGAAGGAAGAGAAATTAGTTTTGCTGAGCTTGGTAAAATGACATGATTGATCCAAAGTGAAGCAACTCATCTGTGAAAAGGGAGTACAACTCTGTGCTGATTGATATTTCTGAGCAGCTCTTGAGCCTGCCAACAGGAAATGGAGATTGTTTTCAGCAGATGTCTGACGGAGGTGATGGAGGTTCTGTGCTTTTCCACAATCAAAGTGATTAGCTCTCAATGAACGCAAATAAGGGCTGACTGACAGGAGCTCAGCATCACTTAAACCTCCATTCAGCTGCACCCAGAATTCACACAAGAATAAGGGGCCCAATCAGCTATCAACTGCAACAAAAATGGTGGGAGGATGAGGCATGATGGATCTGCTGGTGTGTACGACCTGGTCGTGGGGGAAACCACAGGCCCCACGTTTCAGCTTGGACTCGGGAGAAAGCATTTTGTGCACAAAAACTGAGTTTCAGGCGACGCCATGTCGTAAAATTTGAAGCCAAAGTCTCTGCAGTACAGCCACCAAGTCGTCCTCTGAGTGCGGTAGATTCTTAGAGGAAAGCTACCCCTAATTAGTTCACAAAACATTGCTCTATTGTCCTCAAAGCTCTAGCATTACTAGTCAGCACGCATAGAGACAACTAGACAAAGAAAAAAAAAAAACTTGCGTTGAGCATACTGTTACCTAAGGTTCAAGAGATGAGCCAAAACTCCAATGTAAAGCTTTAAAATAACACTTGCCGTGCTTCTTGATTTGTACAAAATTTACATTTAAAAATATATTTATTGGCACTTTAAAAAGGATTTTCTCTTTGTGAGCAACAGTAAATTAATACATCCCATCTACTGACATCCGATTCCAGCCAGCCTGGCTCCTCCGGGCTTATTGCAGGTTAGAGAGGGGATAGACAACAAAACATTATGGTTCACACACAGCCACCTGGCAATCATATAACACTGCACCTCTTCAGAGCAACAATTACCAATACAACTCAATAAAGCTTATGCCAGTGTACACAGCAATCCCATCTAGTGTAAGCCCCTCGGTTTACGGCAGGTCAAGCACGTTTGGAGATGAGGCCTGACAGTTAAACTTTTGTCAGAGATAGTGGGAGGATAATTTAGACAAACAAAAACAAGCAACACAAAAAACAAAAAGATAAGCAGCTCAGCTGAACAGCTCCGCTCTGTGAATATTAACATGAGGCCATATGAATGAGCGAAACTCCGCTCAGCGGCAGCTGTTCAACTGGACGCCCTCACCGCGTATAAAACAGGAAAAGGGAAAGGAACAGCAGTCAGGCCATGCACCGCTGCTCCAAACAGACCTACAAGCAAAATACACTGTTCAAACATCCTGCTGACAAAATACAGCAAACAATACAACAAACTATAAAAATTTGCCCTGCAGTATTAAAATACAATTTATAATACATGCAACATGCAAGCAGCACACAAAATAAAAAGATTACATTACCATATGACCGTCAAGGGTTGCGCGCATACGTACACGGGTCTGACCGACTCTACTCAGGCCCGTTTCCCACTGCAACTGTTATAACAAAAAATGCAGTGTGGTCAGCCTCACATATGTACACACACACACCTTCCAACATACCGTAAGCAATTCTCTCATACACAAAAATAAAGACAACTCCTACACAAGTTACTTCAGTGCCGCAAAGCCCAAACCACGCTCGTGTCTCACTACACACGCCGAACACTTGTTGTGCAGTCGAACACACTGGAGCAGCACCTAACAGCTTGGAACGTACAATCACACAAACGTGCCTAGCGCTGTGTGTTTACACATACACTCAAACACTGTTACCTCTCAGCGTGTGGTCTCACAACAGCCCCAAAGCTCACAGTCGGCAGCACCCTCCAACAATTGCTCTCACGCACCTGCAGCAGCTTCACATATGAGGACCCAAGACATCTCCCTTCGCCTGGCTAGAACACCCTTAAATCTGCCTGTCCTGATTTATAACCCCGCCTTCCTTTGGCAGCTACAATACATTTATGACTTTGTATTTTTATGCTGAAGTTTCCATCGACTGGAATGGAGAACCAAGTATCTCTGCCTACTCTGAACTGGAGCCAGCCAGAGCAGTGACTCATAATGGAGACGCAAAATTTCAGTCTCAAAAACAAAGTCAAAGTGGCCCTCGATCAAAAGTGGCTTTGCTCCCGACCCCAATCCCCCTCCCCCACCCCAACACCAACCCTGGCACCCCCCCACCCCCTCCCAATCCACAACCCACCAACACCCAGAGATAGCCAGCAGTGTCCAGATCTATAGGTTCTGTGGCACCTCCAGCACTCTCAATATACATAAATATTTATATATATATACAACAAAACCAAAACCAGTGAAGTTGGCACGTTATGTAAATCGTAGATAAAAACAGAATACAATGATTTGCAAATCCTTTTCAACTTATATTCAATTGAATACACTGCAAAGACAAGATGTTTAATGTTCAAACTGAGAAACTTTATTTTTTTTTGCAAATAATCATTAAGTTAGAATTTAAAGGCAGCAACACATTGCAAAAAAGTTGGCACAGGGGCCTTTTTACCACTGTGTTACATCACCTTTCCTTTTAACCACACTCAGTAAACGTTTGGGAACTGAGGAGACCAATTTTTGAAGCTTTTCAGGTGGAACTCTTTCCCATTCTTGCTTGATGTACAGCTTAAGTTGTTCAACAGTCTGGGGTCTCCGTTGTCGTATTTTACGCTTCATAATGCGCCACACATTTTCAATGGGAGACAGGTCTGGACTACAGGCAGGCCAGTCTAGTACCCGCACTCTTTTACTACGGAGCCATGCTGTTATAACACGTGCAGAATGTGGCTTGGCATTGTCTTGCTGAAATAAGCAGGGGCGTCCATGAAAAAGACGTTGCTTGGATGGCAACATATGTTGCTCCAAAACCTGTATGTACCTTTCAGCATTAATGGTGCCTTCTCATATGTGTAAGTTGCCCATGCCTTGGGCACTAATACACCCCCATACCATCACAGATGCTGGCTTTTGAACTTTATGCCTATAACAGTCCGGATGGTTCTTTTTCCTCTTTGGTCCGGAGGACACGACGTCCACAGTTTCCAAAAAACAATTTGAAATGTGGACTCGTCAGACCACAGAACACTTTTCCACTTTGCATCAGTCCATCTTAGATGCGCTTGGGCCCAGCGGCCGGCGTTTTCTGGGTGCTGTTGATAAATGGCTTTCGCTTTGTATTGTAGAGTTTTAACTTGCACTTGCAGATGTAGCGACGAACTGTAGTTACTGACAGTGGTTTTCTGAAGTGTTCCTGAGCCCATGTGGTGATGTCCTTTACACACTGATGTCGGTTTTTGATGCAGTACCGCCTGAGGGATCGAAGGTCACGGGCATTCAATGTTGGTTTTCGGCCTTGTCGCTTCGTGCAGTGATTTCTCCAGATTCTCTGAACCTTTTGACGATATTACGGACCGTAGATGATGAAATCCCTAAATTTCTTGCAATAGCTCGTTGAGGAATGTTGTTTTTAAACTGTTCGACAATCAGCTCACGCATTTGTTCACTAAGTGGTGACCCTCGCCCCATCCTTGTTTGTGAATGACTGAGCATTTCAGGAAGCTGCTTTTATACCCAATCATGGCACCCACCTGTTCCCAATTAGCCCGTTCACCTGTGGGATGTTCCAAATAAGTGTTTGATGAGCATTCCTCAACTCTCTCAGTCTTTTTTTGCCACTTGTGCCACCTTTTTTTTGAAACATGTTGCAGGCATCAAATTCCAAATGAGCTAATATTTGCAAAAAAATTACAAAGTTTACCTGTTCGAACATTAAGTAACTTGTCTTTGCAGTGTATTCAATTGAATATAGGTTGAAAAGGATTTGCAAATCATTGTATTCTGTTTTTATTTACGATTTACACAACGTGCCAACTTCACTGGTTTTGGGTTGTATATAAATACAGAACCTCACTCCCACTTTCTAAGACAAAGGTTAGAGTATTAAAGGGTTATAAACTCAACCCTGCTATTAGAGGAGTTCTACGGACATGTGTCTCCAAGGAAAATATAGCATACCAGTATTTTATTTGCAAGTGCAGAGGTCTTGGCATTGAATGGCTGGAATACACCATGTCTTGTTAAGGCAGGAATTAGCAGTTGTTTACCAGTTTGTTACTTTCTCACTCAACAAAAAAGCGTTGACAAGCATTCAGGTTGTATACTGCATGATTTTCAAACCTACAATTGATTCACATAAATGAAGCTGCCACCTGTTATGAAAATAACAAATTGTACTTTCAAAGCATGATAATCAAACGTTTTTGTGAAGCAGCAGTAGCCACTGATTCTCCTTGAGAGAGGTTTTGTACGAAATGACTTAAAATGTCATCATTGTAATGCTTCGCAAATAAACTTCTTGTGGCAATCAGCCTCACTGGGATCCTGTCTGAATTTCCTCCATCTGATGTACTGTGATGAGACATGGAGGGAAGAGCTAGTTAAAAAGCAGTGACGACAAAATGTGACACAATGACATCAATCTCATTTCAAGCAGGTTTCCAAGTTCAGGTGAGTCAGAATTTTACATGCACTAATCAGCCACAAGATTAAAACCACCAACCTGCCTGATATAGTGAAGGTCTCCCCAATACTGCCAAAACAGCACCATAAAAATGATGTCACTTGAATTCCTAAACTCAGGGTTTCCAGACAGAACATTTCCCAGAGTATCACACTCTCTTCACCAGCTTGTCTTCTTCTTCACAGTGCATCCTAATGCCATCTCTTCCCAAGTAAATGGTACTCACATACCCAGCCAAAGCCCATGCCGTAAAGGAAAATGGGTCACACTGGACCAGGCGACTTTCTTCGATTCCTCTAAGGTCCAGTTCTGAACCTCAGATACCCACTGGGAGCTCTTTTAGAGGTGGGCCCGGTTTAGAGCGGGCACTTTGACTGGTCTGCAAGATAAAAAGTGTAATATACTGCAGGGTATGATGCAATGTGTGTTGTGACACATTTTTTATGTAAATATTGAAATTCTCAGCGACTGCTACAGTCGCCCTTCTGTCAGTTTTTACCAGACGGGACAGCCTTCCTAGCCCGAGGTCGTGCATCGAGCTTTAGGCACCCAAAACCCTGTCGCCGGTTCATATTCTTGGACCGCTGTTAGCAGGTTCTCACATCTCCTCTCTTGGAGCACCCTAGAAGTCTTGCCACTTCAAAGACGATCTCACCCACTCGTCAGGCCATAGCGAATAGGCTCCTGTCAAAGTTGTTCAGCTGATTTCTCCCACATTCAATCTGTTATACTGTATATTGAGTACTCACTGTTCCCTTCCCATCTAAGATCTGTCTGCAGGCCTTGACATACGCTGTTGTTTTGAGATGATCAACAATACGATGCATCTGTGAGTGGTTTAAATGTTTTGTGCCAATCGGTGTGCGCCGTCCTGAATTAGTTATGAATTTGTTCCAAGTAAACAAACTGAGTGCACTAAAGGTCGTGTTTTCAAAGCAGCTCAGAGTATTCATGACATTTCAATGCTATGTTAAGCACTGCAGCACAGACATACACACACACACACACGCAAATACACACACACATACACAGAAATCAGAAACCATCAGTTTAAACATGACTGTGCCACAGTAAAAACAGTGCTTGCAATGTCAAATGAATAAACAGGGAATAAGAAAAAACTTCTAGCTTCTTCTGTATTAAAAAAAGACGTTTTGACAATAATCTTAAAAAGTTGAGCAGGAATTGTAAAGTATGTGGCCATCTTGAAGAGGCAGCTCTTTTAGAAGGAAATTATATATATATATATATATATATATATATATAAAAATATAAAAAGATATTTAGATACTGATAGATATTTTTGCCTGTTATTGTTCACTCAAGGTTTGCCCCATTATTCCCTGGAAATGTCAGTAAAACTGTTACAAATATCCTGCTCCAGTTAGTTCAACCCAGTTCAAGATTAACATCAAGCATGAGGAAGAGAATCGCCATCGAGTCGCGGGACATTGATCACACCTCCCACCAATGTAAGGCAAACTCCACGAGGATACGGGATACTACTGCAGCAATTTCTGCTTGCAACATGCCTCACACCACAATGGCTGCTGTTTTCTGTGTGTGCATTCCAGAATACCCCGGGTGCAGTGAAGACGCGAGGGAGATCGATCATCAATTCAGTCCTCGCTCATTGCTGCTCCCGCATCAATAGCGGCCAGCTGGATCTACAGGAAGCACGCAAACTAACAACAGCACTGCAAAGGAACGACCAATTGAGCTCCTGTGACTTAATTTGCTTTGAAGAATGTATACAAGCCGGCCAATCCCCCGCCCAATCCCCTGAGAAATGGATTTAATAGCTTGAGAAACAGCTCAGTCCTGATATTTCAAGCTGAGGTCTTTATTTTACAGAGGACTGCTATTCTCAAACTTCCTCCTCATCTCCCTTTTTTTGCATATTTTTGTCCATCTATCGCACCATAGATGCTGTTATGTCTTCACAAACTCTCATCCACTGGAATGTGAATAATATCTTTAAATATATGACTGAACTGAAAGTCAAGGGCAGATGCTGCATGGTATAGGGAGGCTGGGCAATAGTCTCAGACGAATCAGAGATCTGCGCTGGGCTCAGTGCCAGATGGAAGACTGAGTGGCCTAAAAACTAGTGCACATTTCACAGGACTGTAGTGACATTCACAAGCAGCAGCACTGAGCCGGGCCTCTTCTCCTCTCCCAGCTGAAAATAATAAGTGGATCCCTCTTATGAAAATCTGTTCCAGGTACCATCTCATGGATCTTACTTCAACATTGCCCTCTAAATAAATAATTGCAAAAATTAAAATTAATGGTGGCCCAAGTACGAAAAAAAAAAACATAAAATAAACAAATAAATCTTAAAATGGCTTCTTAAGCTCAAAGTAATACATTTTGTAATAAAAAGTTTGGCAGAGTCAAATATATTTATGTTACACCTGATAGGGATAGCAATGTGGTGGTGGTGGTGATGACATTGATTAAATTAATATCATTATTATCATTATCACTACTACTATTTGAGTGATGTGTCTGTCTCCCTCTGTCAGCAGTGCGTAGCACACGCCGTACGTCACTCATCTTACGTCATTACGTTACTGTGAGATGAACACTGGCCTTATCATTTCTCTTCGCTTCACACAGGCTCGATTCAGCCTCGCTTCGTTTCACACAGCTGGACCCCAAGTTTGCAGTGCTGGCTTCAGTCAGTCTGGAGCAAACTCAAAAGCCAAGGTGATCTTTCGCTACAAATCTGAGCACATTATGAAATTAACTATGAGCACACCGGCTAAGTTAACCTCATTCGCTAGCGAAATGCTTGCATCGGCTACACTCAAATTATATAGCACCACCGTTCATCTGTACATAACAATACCAATACGTGCACATGCCCAAATTTTATAGAAGTAAAGCCAAGGTGATCGTTCGCTACAAATCCGAGCACGTTATGAGATTTTCTATGATCACCCCGGCTAAGTTCACCGCATTCGCTAGTTATTATTATTATTATAAGTGGAGTGTTTGCCAATACATTGAAGGGCATGCACAGACATTACTCATATGTATTTTGTAGTATTACCACTATCGTTTTTTTCTGTTTGTTCTCCAATATTCATGAATTTAGTTTTTTGGGGGTTTTTTTGGTGGGGGGAGCCATTTTTATTTATTTATTTTAAATCACTGTTATTAAATATATATGCTACAGACTTACGGTCTTGTATTCTTGCATTGATTTAACACGCATACATAAACAACACTTGAATAATGGAGCAATGTGGCCTTGCAGTGCCCAGTAAAGGTCACAGAAACACTGTTCTGTGAAGATACATGGCTATTGACTACTGACGGGTCAGCAAAAGTTCACATGAAACGGTCTGCTCCAGCATGTTGGAGCCCCAAACTCCCATCTGCTGGTCTGGGTGAAGATGAAGGTGCTGTGCTCCCCGTCAGAATATCCATGTTCCATATCAATTTAGCATCATGGAACTGAAGAACTATGTTTACTTTACTTAATGCGGCCTGCAGCAGGGCTCCCTATTGGCATAAAACCAGCTCCCTTTATCAACACAAATACAAGCCTGCTGTGAGCAAAGGGAGTATAAAATGAGAAAGAGAATATCAATAGATCCAGTCTTCAATATTCATTAGGTTTAAGTATATAAATTTGCAGCCAAACATATTCAGCCCCCATTGCAAATTAGGTCTATTGGCAAAATGTACAAACTTTCAGCTGTTTGCAATAAACAAATCGAACCAGAGCAATTCAAATGGCTCAGTGTACCTAATATTACAAGTGGTTTCTCCAAATTCAACACAAAATGCTACTTTTGATGACTACTATAGTCTCAAAATTATTCAACCCCCACATGATCCTAAAACCCCTTTAGTACTTAATAGAGCACCCTTTTGCTGTTTGCACCTGGCTGCAAATGTGATGCCTACCCAGACTAGCTTTGAGCAGCGTTCCTGAGGAATCTTAGCCCATTTCTCATGGAAAATGGCCTCCACCTCACTAATAAGCTTGGGTTTGCATGCTGCAACTGCCTTCTTCAAATCCTAACAGATTTTCTGTGGGGTTAAAATCAAGTGATTGATGGCTACTCGAGAATCTTCCAAGACTTGTTCTGAAACCAAGCTTTTGAGGACTTGGAGGTATACCTGAAATCAATGTCCTGATGGAAGGTCCAGTGACACCAATGACATCCGTGAGTAGTCCTCACGGACTACTTGACATTTTCTCCTTGGATTTCATGATATTTGATCAAATCCATCTTGCCCTCCACACGCAGCAGATTTCCAGTGCCAGAGGAAGCAAAGTAGCCCCAGAGTGTCAATGAGCCCCCGCCATGCTTCACTGTAGGCAGGGTGTTCTTTTCAGTCTATGCTTCGTCCTTTCTCCTCCAGAGATATCACTGATCCATAGTCCTTAAAATTTCCAGTATTGTTTCACCGCTCCACAGAACTGAATCCCAAAACTTCTGAGGCTTATTTAGATGGTTTTGAGCATACTGGAGTCGACTTCTCTTGTGGTTTTGAGTCAGTAATAGTGAATGTTTTGGACTTCGGGCTTTGAGACCGTCAGCGTTTCGTATGCGCCTTACTGTGCAAACTGAAACCTCAGTTCCTGCTGCGACCAAGTCTTCCAGCAAGACTGGCCATCTGACCATCTGCCTCCTCAGGAATCTGATGGCAAGCGTTGATAGCTTCCTCTTTTAGCCATGTGTTAGGTATTGTAGCCACAAGTCCTTCGGAACTATGCTTCTAACTGTATCTCTATGAACATTCAGTGCCTTTGCCATCTTATTGTATCCTTATCCTTGTTTAGGCCAGACAATAATCTCCTCTCTTACCTTTTTGGACAATTCTCTTGACTCTTCCATATTTCTAACATGTAATAAAATGTCACTGTCAACACACCCCGAGCCAGTACAAGTATTTGATGCATTCCATCTTAAGCACACCTGATCCAACTAATGAAGCCCTTAAATAGTTGCATCAGCTGTGCTTAAGACAACACCAAATTTGCAGAAGTGCTCTTATGAGGGAATCTGTTGAGAGTTTGAATAAATTTGAGACTGCAGTAGTCACTGAAAGTGGCATTTTGTCTTGAATTAGGAGAAACCACTGGTAAATATTTGTTGTCTTGAGCTATTTAAATTGTTCTTGTTTGATTCATCTATTGCAAACAGCTGAGAGTTTATAAATTTTTCCAATAAACATAATTTGCAATGGAGGTTGAATAATTTGGCTGCAACTATAAGACTGATATATCAAGACCTTATATTACATCCATTCATCCATCCAACCATCCATCATCTATCCAGCACATTACTGGACAGGGTCTTGGGCGAAAGCAGGGGCTGGAGCCAGTCTCACCATGTGAGAGGCAGGAATACTCTCGAGACAGTTTGCCTATCCACTGCAGAGTAAACAGGCAATCACACACACTATGGGTGATTTAGAGTCTCCAAGTAGCCTGTCATTGATGTCGTTGGACTGTAGGAGGACATGGGAATATCCGACAAAAACCCATGCAGACGAACACAGGGAGAACATGCAAACTCCTCACAGAAAGGCCCAGGCTGAACTCAAAGACAAAACATTCTTTCTGAGGAAACAAACTGCTCTTGTCATCCTGCTTAAACATTGAAAAACGCAAACAAAGCAATGGAGAGACTTTAGAGGTTTTTATAGTGTAAAGGTCAAAATTACCCTTAATAGATGTTTTTCTAAGACATAAACTAAATGATTTTGACTGAATTCCTGCAAGGAACATATAAATCACAGAGATGCAGAATTTATCTACAGTACATGGTGTCCACACGCTCAAATTGCAACTTGCAAATGTACAAAACCATGTACATAAAAACGGCTAGTGGCAGGGAGTTGGCAGTACCAGAGAATTCCTGGTGTGATTTAATCTCCCAGTTCCCTTTCCAATCACTAGCGCCAAACCCCGCCGGTGTCCCCGACAGACAAGCATGCAGGAACCCGGAAAGAAGCATAACTCCCTCCCCCGGAGAGAGGACGTAATCCCATCCTGGATATTTTATCAAAAAGCTCAAAGCTAAAGCAGGGGTGGTTGATTACTTTTTGGGCGGCTAAACCATCGACTGGACCAAAATAAGCCTCTTCTTTCACTGTTGAGATGTTGTGCCAAACTCCTGTTAGGGGGTGTGAACCCTACTCCCCGCATGCTTTTACACCTCATTCTGTTTTGTTCATGTCGCTTTCCCAAGCCAACCCATCTCCCTCAAAGATGTCACTTATTCAAGTACATGAGTAGAAATGATGAGATTGGTGATTACATTTCTGAATGCAAAAAAAAATCATTCGAGAATATGGAGCGCGGACAGAGGCTGGGGCTATTTTTATTTTGATGTGTTTCGGTAACTATCTAAGCACCATCCAAGTGGATGGTTTAATCCAAAAATCACCCCCACAGATGGCAAACCTGTGTGTCCATGACAGAAAGCTCTTTTTATATAAACACATACATTTCTGAAACGAGCGGTAGATGTGGTGTATGTGGAAGGACATAAATACGAGCAATGAGATAGTATTACTGCTGAGGAAGTGAATTTGTGGTCAGGGTTTCAAGATATACAGCACGGGACTTATTTTTCCAAACTTTTCAACAGGGCAATTCACCCTAGAGGCTTCATTATAGTATCTTCTTGTCTAAATGGAAAACAAGCAAAACGGCACGCTGAATGCAGAAGTGGAACAAAAACCAAGGATTCTACAAATAAAAAAAAAAGCAATAATCATTGAGCTATGATTTATACCTGAGGGGAAGTCTGTGGGGAAATAACACGAGGAATGCATGCCCTCATTTTCCCCCTCTGCTTACCTGCTATCATCACAAACAAACACAGAGGAAGAAATACCATGTTAATTCAGACAATCAGTGTGCCAATTCTCAGCAATGCACAGCAAAAGAGCAACTAAGTCAATCTTATGGAGGATTTTCGTCATATTTATGCTTGAAGTTTATTTCTATTACAGTTCTGCAAGAAAACAAATAATTTGCCAATGAGACAAGAATGTGTGCTCAAACTTGTGAAGTGCAAAGTAACTTGCTCCTTATACACTGCACTACACAATGAGACTAAAACACTTGTATTTACAGATTCTTTGCAGTATGACTGTAATCTGATCCAGTCCCACACATTATAATGGCTTTGGATGATGTTTCTGTTTTATTGGCAGTATAGTTTCATATTTATCTGATTATGCACCTTAGGGTTGGGCAATTGTCTCTATTTTCATATCGTCCAATCGTGGTAACTGGAGATCGCCGATAGGCGATCCAATCGCCAGAGGGGGTGGGCGGAGTTAAATCACAGCACGCACATCTGTATAGTTACTTGTCAGCATGGCCGACAGGAACTTGGTATCAAAAAAGAACGCTAAATCTGCTATTTGGCCATATTATGGGTTTTACCAAGATACCAACGGTGAGCCTAAAGACGTAGCACAGCCATTATTTTAGCCTATCTTATCTTGAATATCAATAAATTATACCCTTAACATTACACCACTTACGGCGCACAGAGAAAAGTGTTTGGTGAGCAAGCAAGCACACGAGGAACCGAGAAGATCTGTGAAAAAGAGACGGCAACAGGGTTTGTAATTAAGGATTTAATATTCACTCGTCAGTTGCGCAGATTAAAGAGCTCCGTGTAGAGCTCTTCTCCGGTCTGGTAGGCCCCGAAAACCAGAGGCCACATTTAACAGCAGAATTCATCTTATGTCACTAGATGGTAGGGATTAATATTTTTCCCGAAAATGAGACATTTTCTATCCCGGGAAAAGAAGCACATTTTTAAAAAAAATTAACTTGTTTTTGAGGTATAATTTGGGGTACCGTTATATAACATTTGCCATAGTTCAGGAAACACTTAACAAAGAGACACGTGGGTCCAAAACATGACTGATTTAATGTATTATCTGGTGACATATATTATTATTGAGGCACAAAAATGTAATTTCAACATTAATCAATATTATAACAATATAAACTGCGCAAGCCGCATGCAGCTTGACAGTCGCTGCAGATGAGAGGGAGAAAACGCCTGTGATCTGTCGCTGTCTGACTGAACAGCCTCATGGAAATTATATTTTACAATTCTTCATATTATAAACTAACAAAATTCGTTAAGGCAAGTGGTTTGGTGCTTTCATAATCCATAACCATTCCATAATCTGCTCGCATTCAGATGCTGCGGGTGGCCGGCACGGCGTGTGTCGCGGTGTCAGACTTTCGGCTAAATAAAGTCAGCGATCACTTAAAGTTAAAAGGTAAAGCTATAAAACGCGTCCACTCACTGGGTGTGAGGCTTCAGATGGATTCAGGAGATTTTTCTTTATTCAATGAGAGCCCCATTTCACCAAAGCCCGCTGCATCTCTGTCTGAAGTGTTTTGCATGAAGTATGAATCCAGTGTTCTTGTAGTTTTGAGCTTTCACCTGGAGTTTTGTCTGAGATTTTAAATGTTGCAGTGAGCCGACTGTTGAACCTCAGTCTTGCACATTTGATCCCTCCCTCAGACAGCGCAGCGCGTCCTCATTATTTAATATTTTGAAGTAGGCTATTATGAAGTATTTCCACTCAGAGCTAATGTCAAAAATCGTGTTGTGTTAGTCTAATTCAGATGATAGAGCCACAAGTTACTTAACTAACTGCGTTAACGGTCAGAAGTGTCTGAATTCAGGGCATTTTGTGATTGTTAATCAATCAATTAAGGCCGATGTTATTTGCACTTATACGTGTGGCCAATGCTGAATTTTTTTCTTGGCCACACTTACTCGCTGCGCCAGTCGATGACCATCCCAGCTTTTAGACCGTACCGTTTAAAATAAGTTTGGCCAAGAAAAAAATTTTACCTTTGGACACACTTAAAACAAGTGTTGGAGCAATGTGCATCTTGGCCACACTTATTAAAGCGTCTAACGCGAATTTCGATCAACTTCTGTGCTTGAACGCACTTAAATAAGAGCGAATAGTCAGTTCGATTAATTTAAGTATTCTCTTTCCCAGCACGCATACACAAACAGCTGTTCCGCCTGCGCACACACACACAGCTGTTGAATATGTTTTAAGAAAGTAAAATAGGCCTACATATTTTCTAAATATATTCCATTATCTTATAAATGTTTTAAAAAAATTTTTTTCCCGGTTTCCCGTTTTTCTATTTCCCGGGAAACGGGAAATGGTTTGGAGGTCAAATCCCGGGAATCCTCATCCTGCCAGTCGACTCAGGTCGACTTCCATAACCTGCCAATGTCGACCTGAGTCGACATGCAGCGGCGGCTCATGTGAAATCGTAATATAAAAAAAATAGAGGACAGTAGGCACTACTGTACATGCTTGCCTACATGAATACGGATTACTTTCGCTTTCAAGTAACGTGATCCCGCCGGTGAAAACCCGACTGAAGCCGCGCGATCTCATTTTAATATAAAGACTGTCAAGTAGACCCATGAGATGTGAGTTTATTGGTGTAAATGATGGGTTACATATTGGGGTTTCGAAATATAGTGTTCAATAATTTATTTATAGCATCATAGTGAAATTAATTAATTTATTGACAATGCGTTTATATTTTTTACGGAGAAATGCCGGCAGTTCGTTTCTGCAACAAGACTCGTTTCAATTGGCTTTTGGTTTACCTTCAGCGGATAAACACCCGATAGTTTGGTTGTTACGGTTTAGGAACGTCTTTTCCACCATTGAAAATGAATGTAGACCGAAATATCAACACGCACCATCGTAAAGAAGGTAAAGCGCAGCAACATGAAACTGCGTGGCGAGTAAGGCGGTGTCTGCGTGTCAGGTTAAAAATACCGCTTTATGAAAAAAACCAATCACGATCATCCCTTCGATCGCCGATATGCGATCTGATCGAAAATCGCCCCATCCCTAATGCACCTAGTCACTCAAAGCCAGTTTAAGCCTTTGTGGGCTTAATTATCACATTTTCACCTTAGACACACTACACAGCATCTGAGAAAGATTACTAAGATGACACAATATGCATCAGCATTATAATTCAATTAGCCACCTGAAAAATGACATTACATTAGGCTAGCTAGAAAATGGTACTTGCTCTACTGATAGCGTGTCGCCTTGTCCTGCAAGTCTTAGTCATTTCTTCCAGTTGATTTTCGGCATATGGAACGCCATCTCCTGAACACTGCAGGGTAGTTTTGGTGGAAACACTTTTAGTCCATGGCTGCCTGTGGGTCTATTTTAGCAGCGGCTTCTTTGTCCATCTGTCAGAGTTCCTCATTTGTATATTCAAGCTAAAACAAAGGCTGAGCAAGGAAATGATGTTCTTCTTCTATATCGAAGTCCTCAGACATTTTCATCTTTGTCTGAAAGTTTGCATAGGGGTCATTCCATGTCAAATCACCCAATGAGCTAAACCTCACCATCTCCAATTTTGCTCAAAATTTATGTGTGAATTGCTCGTGACCGAAAACCCCGAAATCTCAAATTTCAGCTCAATCGGACCTTCCAGTGCAAAGTTATGGCCTTCTGTTTTTTTGGGGTTTTTTTTCGATATTTCGGGAAAAATGGCACTGGCCGCCAAAATTCAAATGGCCATATCTCCAAAACTACTTGACCGATTTTGACAAACCAGGTATTGTTGGAAAGGGAATCACACAAGCATTCCAAATTCTGGTAACTCTGGGTGTGATGAATTATTGACCTATATTTTGACCTAAAAATTGACCTTGAGGGTCGCGTGACCTTGAATTCTTTTTAAACACCAAATTGTACCCTGATGAGGTATGTACAACATATCAAAAACTTAATAACATATTATTATTTTCAGTTATAGAGTAATTCAAAATTAAAATTCATGTGTCTAGCCATTTTCTGAGAATTCTTGTGCAATTAGCGATGCACTGGGACTCCCTGGACTAGGAAGTGGTGGTCCCCTATAATTAGTCATCACAGCATGCTTAAGAAGTTACACAAAGGAACTTCAACTCTCAATTTCAATTTTTAGCATTTGTAAATGACTGAGAGCATTAAAAATTTAAGAACATGTATATCTTCATTTTATTCAGGATGCCTTCCTTCAATAAATCTTGTTTACAGTTTGTTTGTATTAGGAGACAAATCAATCAAAACACTGGCCATCACGGAATGACATTTGTTGGCCACCTGAGGTGGATTCTGTGTGTTCTTGACACCCCATCACTTACATCATCCTCATCAAGGCAATATACTCTCAGCTGCAGTGACTTGATGAAAATTTCAAAAGTCTGCCCAGTTTGGCAAATTGATTCTGAATAAACTGAACCAAGTGGGACAACACTTCCAGGAGCAACTTCGATAGTGGGATTTTAATTTGATTTTTACTAGAAAGTGTGCAAGCTATCAGGATAAAAAACATTACTTGACCATAAATGGAACAAGACTACACTTAACAGAAATTAACTGTAGGTATAAGTATGCACGTAGTACATTTTGTGTACACAGACCTGAATTTCAGCAAGGGTATACCAGATTTAATTGGATATTGCTGAAAAACAAAAAATAATGTTTCCAAGTTTTTGATATGTTGTAGATGCCTCATCAGGGTACAATTTGGTGTTAAAAAAAATTCAAGGTCACGCGACCCTCAAGGTCAATTTTGAGGTCAAAATATAGGTCAATTATTCATCACACCCAGAGTTACCAGAATGAGTTTAAAAAAGGCAGATTTGGAATGCTTGTGTGATTCCCTTTCCAATAATACCTGGTTTGTTAAAATCAGTCAAGTAGTTTTGGAGATATGGCCATTTGAATTTTGGCGGCCAGGGCCATTTTTCGCAAAATATCGAAAAAAAGGCCGAAACTTTGCACTGGAAGGTCCAACTGAGTTGAAATTTAAGATTTGGGCGTTTGGGGCCATGGCCATCTTGCATATCAAATTTTAAGAAAATCAATACAAGTGAGGTGTAAAATCTCAATTTTTTTTGGGTGATTTGACATGGAATGACCCATAGTAAACTGTAAGCATGACTAGCAACTATGCCAGCATATCTCTTTATGTTTAGAGTTGCGATAGTCCCAGCTAGCGTATGAACATAGGTGCGCACTATGCTCCTTTTCTTCTTCTTCTTCTTTTAGTTTATGGAGTCTGCCTTGACCTCGTCTCGTTCCGCGTTGGTCGTATGCCCACATAGAAGAATACTGCTCCTTGATAAGAGGCTATTGTGGAATCTTAGGCCAAAAACATGGTGTATCTGATGTCTTTTTAAGTCAAATTTGATTGTCAGAGGTTAGAGAAACTTGGATTATGCCACACAAGCAGTATTGAGGTATTTCATGTTTTTTCTTTCGTTTTTTTTTGAAGTTTCAAAGAATTGTCATCATTAACTTTGATCGCTCTGAATTTGTCAGCATCGCTGTTTTCCTCTAAAACACCAGGTGAGTATAGTGGACTAAAAATCCACCCTTACCCACCCTTCCATCAGCATAGGTGTGAGGGGGAATGGGACGGAGGCCCAGATGAGACACAAGATAGGGTATCTAAAAGCCACCCACGAAACGCGAGTGACCACTAAATAGAGAAAAGGTTGCAGAAAAAGAGAGCGTAACTCCCCAGCTATTCCACCAACAAAAAACAACCCAGAAAAAATGGGCGAAAATCCTCCCAGAAAATAAGAGCTTTCTCAGAAGAGACAGATAGGGTTACCACCCCCTCCTGCTGGAACAGGAGCGAACCAGCAGAGGTCTGAGAGCAAAGACTATGCTCCAACGAGACGACCCTCTGCAGGACAGAACATAAACTCTGACGAACAGAACAATAAATCAGATGGACAAACACCAAATCCTAAACTCTTTAAAGGAGATTCCTCCAACTAAACACTATAAGGGCTTCGTGGACCTCGCAAGAATGACACAAAAGCACCAGACTGCGCCGGAAGCACCTCTTAAATAGTCTCTCCACAGCTGCAAACAATAAGCAATCAACCACTTTATCAGAGAGCAGGATAGCCCTCAGGTGGCGAAGAAACTGCACAGCAGGCAGCAACCCCCCAAAACCATGACAATAGGGGTGAGTACACGATGGGTGAATTTTCATTTTTGGGTGAAGTATCACTTTAATGTAAGTTTCACTTTTAGTGCCAGAGCTGGCTGAATTCACTGACTCAGATATTGCAAAACAAGCCTGTGCTGCGAAAAGAAAGAGAGGACTGCTTACAAATGCAATTATGTCCGAGAAGTGTGGTAAAATTAAGCTCTTATAATTGCTTTCCCTATAATGGCTGTATTGTTTCTCCCAAGTTTATAATCTCCGATTTGGCCTCTCAGCTTTTAACCCATGAACCCACAACTGCACTCGAAGCACAGCGAGTGTAGTGTATGCACTATGGCACTTGCAACAGCAACTCAAATTTACGCATTATGGCACCTGAACGCCCAACTGAAATTCATGCTCTTTGGAACCTGAAACTGAAACGCTGCAAGTGACATGCATGCATTGCGGCATCTGAAACAGCAACATTGCTATGGAAGAGCATGAATTATGGTGCTCTTGTAATGTGGTTGAAATGCTGAGTGTTGAGTTTCCATTTTCAGTTGGTATTTAAACAGCACCCCCTATTTTTTTATATATATAAAGGGAATACTGTGAAGAGCTACTGTGGTAAAGGATTTTAATGCATTGTGAATCTACTCCACCGGGTCAGTCGAGGGCGCTCTCATATTTTTGGTGGATCCGTTCGGGGGACTTTAATACAGTATATCAAGCTCAAAATAGCGCGAGCCGGGGGCGTGCCAAGATGGCCGAGTGAGCATACGTTTCTACCGCGGTCTGCAAACTTTAACTCTCAGAACAGTAAAAAGACTGAAAATTTACATTTGCCAAACACTGGTAATTTACTCAAAAACTTTTATACAGCAAATTTAAAACGGGTAGTGGTAAAATGCCGAACCAGCAGCGAGAACGAAAACGAGCATCCGATGAGGCTAAAGCTAACAGTGCTACGGCTGGGAATGCACTGATAGACAGCTGCCACGATTATACAGCTGCCTTGAGCCATCCAGTTTTAGGAGATGAAATGGACGAGTTTCCACCTTTGCCCATCATCCCAAGCAAATCCCCTGCTCCGAAGAAGGTGATGTATGCACACATCTCAAGCGCTAACTCTCAAGAGCAAATCAACGCGGGCGACATAATTGCTTCTCTGTCTGCGCTGATTAATACAAGATCGGACAATATTGAGAGCATGGTCAGTGCTAATGCACTGAAAATTGAGGGACTAAAAAAGACAGTGGACTTTGCCTGTGCAGAAATAAAAGACATGAAAGGGAAAGTGTGTATACTCGAGAAAAAAGTTGCAAAGGAGGAGGAACGAGTGAACTCATGTCAGCAAAGGATTTCCGAATTGGAAAGATACTCCAAGAGGTGGAACCTCAGGCTTAATGGAGTTGAAGAATCGGAAAAAGAAGATGTGCGACGAATGGTCATCGACATTTGCCAAGCAGTCCTTCCAGAGCAAAAGAGCAGAATTGGCGACACCATCGACACTGTGCACTGCCTCGGGGCCAGGCGGCAGGAGCCTCCAAGCCCAGAGGTATTATTCTCCACCTGCCTCCCGAGTTTCCAGGGATGCGATATGGAAAGCGGCCAAAACATCCTCCTTCCTGCGAGGTAAGAGCCTACGGTTTGGGAGGATCTATCAAAGGAGGACAGGGATCGCCGCAACAAACTGTGGCCGATGATTCAGAAGGCTCAAACGAGGGTAACACTGCCTATTTTATCGGAGGTCGTGCATTTATCAACGGTTCAAGTTTTACCTCCCCTGATCACTGTTTCGCTTTGTCGAGCAACACATATTATGAATCAAACACGGTGAAACAAGGTGGGCTAATTTGGCTCCGTTACAAATGTTCATAGACCATATGCTGGTATTAAGTTGTTAATTATACTACTAAGACTCAACAAAGATGTTTTAGTTAAATTGCTATTTAATTTACAAAGCCAAAGGCCTTTTCATTTTTATGTGTATATATTTCTTGTTATGCCATTTTTAAGGCCATGGCAACAGGTTAAAATGCTGTAGACTTTATGTTGGCATCTCACATTCTACGCCTTTACTAGTGTATTATTTTAATGATGCAGTACCCGGTCCCCTTATCCAGTGTTACACTTCTAATTACCTGATTAGTAACCACTACATACTTGTTTTCTTGTTCTTTAATAACCATGTCTTCATCTATAGTTTCCTTAAATACCAGGGGATTAAGACAAAATTGCAAACGTAAAGCCTAATTTTTATTTGTGAAACAACTCAAAACCAATTTTTGCTTTTTACACGAGTCTCACTCCACATCTGCTGATGTCAGCTTCTGGAAATCACAATGGGGTAACGATATTTGGTTTTCACATGGATCCGAGCGCTCTGCTGGAGTCACTACAGCCAAGAACACTTTCAGTGGTGAAATATTACATTCAGACTGTGACTCTTTAGGGCACTACATATGTCTTGTGATTAGGTATAATAATGTCACTTTTATTATTGTCAACATATATGGATACAACACAAAACATGAAAATAATAATTTATTTGAATCCTTGGAAAACAGAGTTCTCTTTTGGCTTTCGAAATACCCAAATTCTTTTCTTTTAATTGGTGGGGACTTTAATATCACTTTAAATAAAGCAATTGATAGATGGCCCCCAGGTCGGCCCTGCTCTTTTAATACAAGCTTGAAGACGTTTATGGAGAAGTTTGATGTGAGTGATGTGTGGCGAGCAAAATTTCCTAATAACAGTTCCTTCACTTGGAGCAACAGAGCGGCATCCAAACAATCACGCATTGATTTTTGGTTGGCATCCAATTCCTTTAACAAAGATGATATTTCAACTAACATTCTTACTACACCTCTAACTGACCACAGGGCAATTCATATCAACATTCAATTGTTTGTGCCTGACAATACAGTCTGTAGATTTTCCTACTGGAAATTAAACAATTCACTATTAAAACATGAGATTGTCAAAGCAGAGATAAATAAATTAATTGCTCAATTCTGGAATAAAGCTAATAGGGAGAAGTCCTACAGCAATAATTGGGAACTGTTTAAATATGAGGTAAGTAAATTTTTAAGAAGATATGGGAGTTTTATTGCCAAATCCAGAAGAGCTGAGGAAGAAAATATAATTACTGAAATTGCCTCTTTCTATCAAAAGCCCCCTAGTGATATATTAGAAGAGGACAGGCTAAATCTATTAGACCTTCAGAATCAGTTAGATGACTTATATCGGCATAAGGCAGAAGGAGCTTTTATAAGATCCAGAAAGAGATGGTTGGAGGAGGGTGAACAAAATTCTGCATACTTTTTTAGACTCAAAAAATATCACTTAAAAAATAACTCTGTTCATCAATTAAACATTGACGGGGTCATTACTGATAATGCCAAACTTATATCAAATTTCTGTTGTAAATTTTACGGTAATTTATATGATTCGAATTATAATGAAGAGTTCGCAACCTCATTTCTGAATTCAGTAAAGGGTCTGAAATCCATTGACATAAATGACAGAAATTACTGTGACACCCCTCTTAGCGTAGAGGAGGTTGTTGAATCTATTAATGCACTTAGAAATAATAAATCTCCCGGTACTGATGGCATAACTGCAGAATTTTATAAATCCTTCTCAATCCAGCTGGCCCCATTCCTGTTACAGGTTTTTTCCAAAAGCATAAGAAATAATACTCTTCTTCCTACCCTTACTCAAGGTCTAATTACATTGATTCCCAAGCCCAAAAAAGATTTGCTTCTTATTGAAAATTGGAGACCGGTCTGTCTGCTTAATAATGACTATAAGATTATTGCTTTGACATTTGCCAAAAGAATTAAAACAGTCCTAGACTCAATTATTGATGAGACGCAGTCAGGCTTTATGAAAAATAGACATATCTCTAATAATATTAGGCTTGTATTTGATATTCTTGATTACTCTGAACTAATATATTAAACAGTTTTATTCTCTTTCTGGATTTTTATAAGGCCTTTGATTCAGTAGAACACCAGTTTATATTCCACTCCCTCGAAAAATTCGGCTTTGGCAACTTTTTCTGTAAAGCCATCAAAACTCTGTATACCAACAGCAATAGCTCAATAAAATTGAAACATGGCACGACCCACAGATTTAATTTGAATCGTGGCATCCGTCAGGGAGGTCCTATCTCAGCATGTTTATTTCTGCTTTGCACACAGATTCTCGCAACCTATATTATCAATAGTGATATTCAAGGAATTGCCATAGCAAATCGGGAAATAATCATCAGCCAACTGGCTGATGATACTACATTGTTTTTGAAAGATGCAAGTCAGATACCCGTTGCCCTGTCCGTGATCAATGATTTCTCTCAGGCTTCTGGCCTATACTTAAATGTAAATAAATGTGAACTGTTGGCGGTGAAGGACTGTAATGAGCACAATTTTTGCAATATCCCTGTAAGGAAAGAAGTTACATATTTGGGGCTTTCTATCTCTAAAGACCAAAAATCAAGATGCTCTTCAAACTTCACTCCCATTATCCAAAAAACTCAAAAGCAATTAAATCAGTGGTTGCAAAGAGATTTGTCCTTGAAAGGAAGAGTCTTAATTACTAAGGCAGAAGGACTATCTAGACTTACATATGCAGCTCTCTCTGTACACCTTGACAATAAAATCAGCAGAGCGGTAGATAGAATGCTCTTTGATTTTATTTGGAAAAATCGCACACATTATATTAAAAAAAGTGTTCTTATGAATAATTATGAATCTGGAGGGTTCAATTTCCTGGATTTCACTACACTAAATAATACTTTTAAGATTAATTGGGCCAAGCATTTTCTAAAAAATCCCATTTCGGTGTGGAATTTTATTCCCCATCACATTTTCTCCCGTTTTGGTGGCCTAAGTTTTATTTTATGCTGTAATTATAACATTGAAAAACTCCCTGTGAAATTATCTGTATTTCATAAACAGGTCCTCCTTGCCTGGTCTTTAATATATAAACACAATTTCTCACCACACAGGTACCTTATTTGGAACAATAGAGACATTTTGTTCAAAAATAAATCTCTGTTCTTTGAGAGATGGGTTCAGAATCAGATTTTACTGGTAACACAGTTGTTTAATGAGAATGGACTCTTACTCACTTACAAAGAATTTCTATCCATATACAAATTCCCCATAACCCCTAAGGAATTTGCCATAATTTTCAATGCCATTCCAACAGGAACATTGATGCTCTATCGTATCCAGGCCTACACCTCAATGTATATCCTTACCCAATACAGCTGACTCCCTGGTAGGAGAAATCTGTTTCTCACTACATCCTAAGAATAACAATAGAGCCATTCATGCCCTGTTTCAAAGAGAGGTGGTCTCTATCCCATATGTCATGGCATACTGGAATCGTTTTGTAAATGATATTTATTGGAAAAAAGTATGGTTGCTTCCTCATAAATACCTAATTGTGAACAAGGTTAAGGAGGTGTCTTTTAAAATTATTCATAAATACTACCCCGCGAATAATTACTTGCAGAAATTCAAAAAAGATATAACCATTAACTGTTCTTTATGTGATGAATATCCAGAAACAGTTCAACATTTTTTCTGGCATTGTTCTTACACCAAGAAATTTTGGCAAGACCTATGCAGATTTATTATTGATCATATTTTTAAAGACTTTACATTATATTGGGAAAATGTGATGTTTGGTTTTTTTAAGAATCTAAGAAAAGAAAACAAATATTTTTTTAGAATAAATTTGATTCTGATATTGGCAAAATTCTTCATTCATAAATGCAAATTCAGTAATAATAAACCTTGTATTGTGGTCTTCTTAAAGGAGGTTGAACAATATTTGAGACTGCTATCTAATTCCACTAACAAAAAGGCTGTCAAAACACTTAATGTCTGTATGTTTTTTAATGTTTTTGTCTAATGTAATATACCCCTGGCTCCTTCATTTTTTAGTTTTTCCTGGTTAATTGTCTGTGTATACTGACTGTTATCTGTGTTATACCTGTTTTGAAATCCTCTGTATACTGTATTTTTGTTATATTAACAATAAAAAAAAAAAAAAAAAAAAATAGCGCGAGCCAGAAATAACATGGCGCTAGCTTGGTGAAAACGGAATCTCATCGTGTGTCTCCTCATTGATCCACAGGTATGGTAAAACATAAGCAAAACCCCTCAGTTATACTCATTTCAATGTGAATAATTAACTACCGCTCTTTTCTGAGATAACCAAGATGACTATTTATTGTGTTGGTACGCAGTTGAGCGAATTTACCGGGTCAAACGCAATGCACATGCTTGCTAGTTAGTTTGCCTGTTTCTTACGGCAAAGCTTGGTTGCTAAAGTAGCACGGTTATTATTACTGTTGCGGTTTTATATGCGCCGCTTGAATTTCGCATTTTTATCAAAATGATTTGAAGCACTACCCGTTTTGTTGATGAATTTGCCGCAAGCTACTGTGAAGAGTGACGTGACACTCGAGCCTGAGCTGGTTTAGAGGAGTTGAGTGAACAGATGGTATAAGCAGAACGGATTTGACGCGTTTATGTCTAAAATGGTTTTATACAGCCAATTTGGTATCTATATGCACTTAGTAAATTGAACAAGCGTGATATGTTTTTTATACTCATTAATACCTCTTCTTAACTTTTCACTCAGGCATGTTTGTGCGCTTGTTACGCCTGTACAATGCATTGTATTGCATGTAATCTGTTGTTCTACTGTTTGAAGAGTAATAATGCAAGGAGTCTATTTAAACATTGGAAATTGTGCAGAAATAAAATGGCGCTAGCTTGGTGAAAACGAAATCTCATCGTTTGTCTCCTCATTGATCCACAGCTAGTGCACCACTGATCCACAGTGCTTTTCAGCCTGTGCATCACAAGTCCAGATACCCCTAGGTCTGGCGCCGGTTACACTCTCACCAAACTTAAGTATGTTTGCTATACTGTGGTGTTGTATTTATGCTGCTTCTGAGTGACTACATGATGAAAGCTGTGACAAATGGAAGGAAAGAAGGGTCAGGTCCCATTGGTATGTGCAGAGATCATTTTTAATCGAGTGAAATGTATTTTATGAACAACCTCAGAACTTGAGAAATGCAATGCCAAATGTCCGTACACTAATGTTCTTCTAACATTAACAGGATACAGTAAGCACCATAGTGGTTCTGTTGGCTGAGTCAATCACAATATCTGAATAGAATCACATATTTTACATGCCGAAGGGATGACTGAAGGCAAAAAGTCCTCAAAGCAAGCAGGAATTAAAGATGACTGCAGTCCAGCCCTGACAGAGCGTCACTAAGGAAGACATGCAGCATCTGCTGCATCCATGCGTCACAGACTTCAAGCAATCATTGTAATCAAATATTACAAATAATGACTTCATTTTACATGATGTTACACTGTACATTATTTTTTGACGCGCCCAAAACTAGAGGTGGGGGGCACTTGTACTAAATGTGCTGCAGTTTTTACACACGCTCAAATGAAAGCTGACAGTCCGCATTTCATCGTCACAGTCATTGTATCTTTTGAAACTCAAAGCTGGAAAAGAGAACCAAAAAATGTGCAACTGTCCAAAGAATTATGGTGCTCAGTAATTAGTCACCAGTTATGTTTCTTACTTATCAACATGTTTTCATGTGTCAGATAAAATCAATGTCAAAATCTTTAAAACTGCCATTTTCAGTTGAATTTCGATACCTAAAATTGGGAGTAACAAAAGGCTTAAAAACTGTTCTTAGTGATTTGTGATGGATAATTTCGAAAGGAGTTTGAAACAGTGCCTCATGACGGACTTATGCTACAATTTTCTCTCATGAGTGAAAAATTATTAAAGCAGCTTTATACTTGGTAAGATAGACCCTCAGTCCATACAAATCTAGGCTTTAGACATTGTAGGGTTCTCCGGAGTCTGATGCCTAATGACAGGCCGATAGACTGAACTCCTGTTCTTATTTAGTGCCTTCTTATGTTAATTTCTAATTTATAGTTCCATTTTGTCATTCACTCTGAGTCAGGGTTAAAATGATTTCAAAATTAAAATAAACAGTCAAATATATATTATGACACCTTAATTGAGGGAATCATCACTCCAATCAAGAGGGAACATTTATCAGTCAAGCTGAACCACATAGCCTATACATATATTTCAAATACTAGTCTGTCTGGGCTCTTTTCTGGGTCCCCAACATAAAATAGTGGTGGATGATTAGATTCTGAGGCTATGGGTATAGTTAGCCATAGTTCCATAGACCTCCTGGCCAATCATTTGAGAGATATTCCACTTCGACATACTGCAGGGCTCAGCTGTTGTAGGGGGAAAAAAAGGAAAATGATCATTATTTTCTATGCTTGTTTGAATTATTTGTACATCAATAACGCATGTAATAACTACATTAGATAATGTCAATTCATGTCAGTTCATGTTATTTTTAAGTGTTGCCATGTTTTTCCACTTTATTAAAATGAGCACATTTAAATGTCACAAAAAAAGCATCTCAAATGGAAATGTGCGAAACATGGAAAGGAAGAATAACTGCACAGCACCAGACATTTTCTGTACAAGGGCTAATTAATCACTAAAAGCAGAAATTTTACGCTCAAAGACAGGCCCAGAGACAGAGCCAGCAGGCAGCCCACTCCAAAGCACTGGAAAATAAACAAAGAGAAAAAAAATCTACTGAAATACATTTGCTATCATTGAAAACTAAGAGGAAAAGGAATAGCTTGATTCACACTAGGTCATTAAATTGCAAGAAAAACGAGTTAAACTGAGGTTTAGCAAACAAATACAGGCTTTGTTTTCTGACAGTATCGGCAGTTCTGTCAGTTTCCATGAGCCCGATGTTCAGGCATATGCATTAATGTACTTACTCATTTATTAAACATTTGAGAGAAAATCTCTTCAAACACAAAAACGGGTAGAAAAAAAAACTGGCCTCATCTGAACAGGACATTTTTACGTGGATAAACAATTAAATTCAATACTAAGTAGTGACGGCAGCGTCCAGGCATTGGTCTGTTACTGCTCTTTTATCATGTATTTGGATGAATTAAATAATAATTAAAATGAGTTTTTTCCAACGTATGTTTAGCACATTGACCCTCCAGGATTGGAGAGTAACTGACATACAACCCCATTTCCGAAATAGCTGGGACGAAGTCTAAATTGTGAATAAAATCAAAATGCAATGACTTTCGGATCACATGAGCCAATATGTTATTTACAACAGAACATAGATAACATTTCAAATGTTTAAACAAAGACATTTTACATTTTTATCCACAAAATGAGCTCATTTCAAATTTTCTGGCTGCAACAGGTCTCAAAAAATTTAGGACACAGCCAAAAAAGGGCTGAAAAAGCAATTAATATATAAGAGAATCAGCTGAAAGAACATTGAGCAAGTAATTACATGAACTGGCATCAGGTGTGTAACATGATTGGCCATGAAAGGGATGTCTTAGAGAGGCTGAGTCTCTCAGAAGTAAAGATGGCCAGAGGCTCTCCAACCTGTGAAGGCTTGCGTAAAAAAATTGAGGAATTCTTCAAAAACAATGTTCCTCGACGTCAAATTGCAAAGGCTTTGAAGGTCTCATCATCGACAGTGCATAACATCATCAAAAGATTCAGAGAAACTGGAAAAATCTCTGTGCGAAAGGGACAAGGCGAAAGACCTTTACTGGATGCCCGTGATCTTTGGGCCCTCAGACGACACTGCATCACTCACCGGCATGATTCTGTCATTGACATTACTAAATGGGCCCAGGAATACTTAAAAAAACCACTGTCTGTAAACAAAGTCCGCCGTGCCATCCACAGATGCCACCTGAAACTCTATCATGCAAAAAGGAAGCCATTGTTGAGCATGATCCAGAAGCGCTGTCGTGTTCTGTGGGTCAAGGCTCATTTAAAATGGACTGTAGCAAAGTGGCAAAATGTCCTGTGGTCAGACGAGTCCAAATTTGACATTCTTGTTGGAAATCATGGGCGTTGTCCCCTCCGGGCTAAAGAGGAGAAAGACCACCCCTCCTGTTATCAGTGTTCAGTTCAAAAGGCAGCATCTCTGATGGTATGGGGATGCATTATAGCATATGGTGTGGGACACTTGCGTGTTTTAAAAAGCACCATGAATGCTGAAAGGTATATAAAGGTTTTAGAGCAACATACGCTCCCCTCCAGACAACATCTATTTCAAGGAAGGCCTTGTGTATTTCAGCAGAACAATGCAAAACCACATGCTGCAGCTATTACAACAGCCTGGCTTCGTAGTAGAAGACTCCTTTTGCTGAACTGGCCTGCCTGCAGTCCTGATCTTTCACCGATTGGGAACATTTGGCGCATAATTAAATGAAAAGTCTGTCAAAGGAGAATCAAAACTCTCCAGCAGCTGGAAGCCTGTATTAAACAAGAGCGGGATCAAATTCCAACGGCTAAACTCAAGAAGCTTGTCTCCTCAATGCCCAGATGCCTCCACTCTGTGTTCAAAAGAAGAGGGGATGCTACACCATGGTGAACAGGGCCCTGTCCCAACTTTTTTGAGACCTGTAGAGGCCATCAAATTTGAAATGAGCTCATTTTGTGGATAAAATTGTAAAATTTCTCAGTTTCAACATTTGCTGTGTTATCTCTGCTCTATTGTGAATAAAATACTGGCTGGTGCGATTTGAAAGCCATTGTGTTTTGATTTTATTCACAATTTACACTTTGTCCCAACTATTTCGGAATTTGCGTTGTACATTTGTCCCCCATATAGTACTACATAATGATATGAAGAAAACTATTTCATACAATTTCGTTGTATTGAGTTAGCCACAATGGGTTGCTGAATTGTCTGGGGTGTGTTCTGGCCTCTTACCCATAGTCAGTAGGGATAAGCACCAGACCCTGTGCAGGAGTGAGTGAGTTCGATGAGGGATGGAGTGTGCAGCTTATGACTCAGGTTTGAAAGACGGGTAATTTAATCAGGCTCATATTTACAGGAGGGTTTTTTTCCCCCTGGAGTGCCACATAGTCTGCTGGTTTTAGTTATTACTCAGCATTTAACAGGTTAACTGAAACAGCAACTGCAGTTTGCTCATGCCACCAACATGATCTCACAGGTCAAAATTCCTGGTTAAAAATGGAGGCATGTCTTACAGGTCCCAATGACCAGGGAGCGGGGACAGAATATTTGTTTATTTTTCTGAAGGTAGCATCAAATTCAGCTGTTTTCCTGGCAATACCAATGCAGTGAAATGCTTCAATTTTCATCTATTTATTCCCCCCACCAGACCTCATCAAGGTTTACAGTTATATTGAGACAAGTTATAACCAGAGAACAATCAACAATCAAAATTTTCTGGTGTGCCACTCTGACGAACAAAGATCTTCCAAGGTTATCAAGGTAAATATCTCACACTTTACAGGAACACTAATAATGGTTTCATTTTCACATAAAAATGCATTAAATCACAAAATTTCCATAGCATGTTCACAAAGTTTAATATGCAGCAGTCAGCACGGCATTTAAGGATTCTTCGCATTAGCCAGCGGAGGCACTTGCCAGAAAATGTCCACTGGTCTAGTTGAAATGTTATCAGCAGAAATTTTATGCTTTTAAATACTCTGTTCAATCGTACCAGGCGATATGCAATGTTGTTCACTGATTTTTTTTTTAATAGAATATTCGATTATTTTAGTGTTTGTTAATTATTTATTTATGTAAGTTGCTCTCCTATGGTATTAGAATAACGTTTGATTTACCAAAATAACCATTCAGGAGACCGAGGCCCTCAAATTTGACTTATTAAACCCTACTACTCCTTTATCTGCACACACGCACGCGCGCACACACACACACACACACACACAAGCTAGGGTCCTTCTTTACACCTCTCGGAGCAGTTAGGTCACATTTCCTTTTTTTTTTTTTTTTTAGTTACTTTTGTTGTAAATTTATGGATGTAATATCTTTACTGGCATTAGATAATCTCCATCTGTTTGCGGATATCAGTGTTAAACTGTGGCACTACAGATTAAAATTATGATTTAGCCATAAAAGCCATTTTAATCACAAAGTTTGAGCGGCCAGGAGCTGCTACATGAATCACAGGGTCTGGTCAGCCTTCAACCTTCCACAGGCTCGATAAGAAGCATTTCTGCACGCGGCCTTGCCATTTTCAGGTGCTGCCATAATGCGCAGTTTGGAGCCAAAATATGAGCAGATGAAAAAATGGCCAAGTTAGAAACTGACTAATGGCTGAGAGTGACCCCCACTTATTACAACACTCACATCCAGCCGTAGAATAACAGCGATGAACACGTCTGAATCTGGCAGCTCCAACGCAGGCACAAATTAACCAAAATGAAAACCTTTTTCAGGGGAGACCTGCATTTGGGTTTAGTTAGAATCTAGGCCCAGAATCCAAATGGTGTAATAAACCTTAAATATGGTTGGTTACATACGGCTCACTTGCAGCACAAACAGTACATTTTGGTTGGTTCTATTGGATCCAGTTTGGGGTCGATAATGTGTAGGAAATTGCCATAAATGACAATTCAGTGTGTAAACTCAACCTTGTTTGGCCCAGAATATGACTTTAGGACAACAGCAATATAGCTTCGCTAAATGTCATTAATATAATCATGGAGGCCACAGTCATGGTTTTTCGTACGGCTACATAAATTGAAAAGAAAAAAATACTGACAGTAAGCGTAATGATGTTCGACTAAAGATAAAAGGCTTGTCAGGCATATTCTTATAAATTTGGTTTGTTTTTCCAATAATGTTAGAGAAGTGCCTCTCTTTGACAAGAGCAGTCAGAAATAATCTTGTTTTTAGGCTTTCCTAAAATGGATGAGCCCAGCTGAAACACAATTACGCATCTTTACTTTTGCATTTTCTATTTTCTCAGAGGATGCCCTTAACTGGGGCAGGAAACATTTGCATGCATTTTCAAAGACTTTTCCCCACATGCAGCTGAATCAGAAATGAAACGCTATGCAGTACAAAACAGCTGATCACTGAGGAATATAACTTACTGCCACATTACTTCTCATGTTTTATTGCCTATTTTGCTTTTATGCCGACACAGTAAAAATAATACCACAGAATACAGTTTCCACCAAACAGAGGTTGACTTTTTGCCCGAAGCTCATAGAAGAGAACAGAGTTCCATGACCCAGATAACAGCTTTTATGTGGCCAGTCACATTAGAAATCATTTGCAGCTGCAGCAGTTGCATGACAGCAAGATTTTTACCCTGGGAATGTGTGAATATGTGTGAGAGGCCACAGGTCATTCATCTTGAGAGGATTCAGGTGGAAGCAGAGGGAGTTGTAGCGCAATAAGGTGTGAACACTGGCCAATCATGCACCCGCCCTACACTAATGACATGAGAATTACACTGTGGTTAACTTTAATGGTACAGATATACTCCTAGTTGGTGCTAAATCTTCGCTGTTAGGGTTAAAAAAAGGGCTAAATTTGATAACCGAAATCTTGCAAATTTTTTGGGGGAATAACTGAAACACAGCCTCCCACACTCTAGCACAGCTGAGGAAAGGCAGGTCAGTCAGGTACACAGTGGATCGGGGTGATAAAGTGCTGCAGCAGGTCTTGTGCTGTCATTAGTATTCTAAAGCCCTTCACCGTCCTCCAATTTCACCAGGTGACACTCTAAGGTTATTTCCCAATCTAAGCCTGTCCTGACTTTCATAAACTAGATTTACAGTGAAAATTGATAAAGTTCCATCATTTTCCAAGGTAATGCATTATTCCACTCCAAGCCTGCAAAAACCCCACTTAGAAAAAGAGACCGCAGTGCAGCCAGCTCAAAGCCTGTTTGATAAAAAGATACCAAATTCAACCATATAATTCTCCAGAGGGTTCACCAGAACTTCACCAATTCATCAGAACCTCTCTTGTCGCAATTAACTCCTTTTTATTCAGAAAAATTCACGATTTACAGATTTACAGTGTTTCAAATCTCATATACATATAAAGAATCCAACACATCAGGTAATCAGAGTATAACAACAACAGTGCAGTCAGGTCACATTGGAGCACATATGCACACATGCTCCATGTGGTACCTGTGCTTTTGTAACATGCTGAGGTAATGCTTTTAGCTGCACAGACATACCTCCTCAAGGGACAAAGTGCAAGATTGTAAATGCGGTTTTAAAATGTCATTGGGACATTCTGAATTCACATGAATGCTCATCCTGTTCAAATGGCAGCAGTTTTGTGTGTGAGGTATTTTTAGCTTGCACTCTGTGTATGTGAGTGTCAGTGGTGGCTGGTGCTAAAAATTTGGGGGGGCGCAATTTACCTTTGCGCAGCACACCTGACAGCTGCTTTGATGTCGACACAGTTATTAAGAAGGAAAATGTAGCCTATAGATTTTATCAGAGTTTGTACCCTTTTTTATTATGAATTGAGGATGTATCCCCTATGTCCACATGTCCACAGATCACTGTATCTGTCCTTACATTGCTTACAGATTGATTGTAAAAGCGGTCATGTTAAAGATAGTCCACCAACTAACTGGGATTTTGATGTTTTGTAAAGATGCAAACAATAAATGGAACCTAGTTAAACAGGAAAAAAAAAAAACACAAATTAAAAAACAGAGCACTTAAATGCTGTCTACAGTCTTCGTACACCTTTTCCAAAGTGAAATTCAAGCACTTTTCAAGGATTTTCAAGGTGCATTTTCATGCTTTTCCAGCACCTTACAGCTGTGGTAAATTACATATTTATATACATAAATGACAGATTCCACAGAAAATGTGACCAACAGGTCCCACTGTACTTAACAGGATGAAATTATAAATTAATGGTGTATATGTGTTTTATTTCATTGATAACATAAAAAAAAATGTTTACAGGAAGTTTTAGATGTGGATCACGGCAATTTTGGTAAAAAAGTGAATTTAAAAATTCGGTCTTATTGCTAATGTTACATGGACGGAAAATTGGTTTTCAAAGGACAGAACTCAAACGGTGACAAGATTGTCTGAGCCAACGCCAATAATGTGTGCCATTATTTTATTATTATTATGAGCAGAGAAAAGGGAAGGCACACCAGTGACCAACCCGCTAATCCACAATAAGCAGGGCTTTGTTAAAGCCTGTTTATCTACTCTTGAACAGTGACCTGAAATGCACAGTTTTTACCCGGGATTATTTTGTGGCAATAAAATTCATACACTGGATAATTAGTCAATCCTGCCCACTCATTTCCAAGTTCCTCATCCACCTTGGAGTTCTGAGAGGAAGGAGGGACACTTTTTTTGGGCCACCCTGTAGTATGGATGTACCAACCCCTTTAAGTCAAACCAAGGTTGTCTTGATCCATCCAGGGATTGGAGTGAACTCGTCCATATAAATACCGTGTTCGAACTCGGCTTGCTTGTAAAAATTCAATAACTGATCCGGGCGTGCCATCTAGTGATAGAATATTGTAACTGCGTGCATAAATCTGCAGCTCCGTGTCCACTGGCGAACACATCTGCACAAAAGGTCTTAAATACCCTGCCAACAACCGCCAAATCTCATTCACAGCAGTGCTTTACTAAGATTACAGGTTGTTGCTAACGTTATTACTGTGGACGGAAATTTTTACCTTTTTCATGAGGGACACAAACGCGAGTTGGTGAAAATTCTTGAAGGCCAGGAAGAAAACATCCGCTCGCACATGCACTTTACCCCGCTTTCAGACTACCGGTTGTTCTAAAATAGGGACTTCAACCTGGGAGGTCAAACAGGGAGAGCAATGAAAGGCACTGCTAACGCCACATCCAGCTAGCCAACTCCGTTTGTCGTAACAAGTGCGGGAGCAGCCCTGGATGTAAGCTGGTCCACGATCACTTGCCTGCTGCTGAATCTTTAAATCGGGTTGGTCCGGGCCAAGCTCCTTTACTTTCCTTTTTTTCCTCCAGTGAACAGCCTTGAGAAAGGCTGTTTTTGTTAGGAAAGAACCGTTGTTCGGTTTCCCCGCTTACACTTGAACATGCCTTCTCGCTCAGCTACCAGGTTGAAAACGCGGTGAATAATTTGACAGTCGAGACGAAGCGTCGCGGTGGGCGTGAACATGATTGACAGCCACGAAAATTATCCAATCCCATTAGATCAAAAAACATTAAAACAATTCCAATTCGCTGCCTATAAAAGTGGGAGTGTCTGGGGCGCACAGAAGCAAATCTGAAGAAACCAATGAAACAGCAGCCTCGGATCACATGCTCACCAAAACTTTGAGAGCTTACAGGTACCGTTTGGCCAGCGTCCCTCACCCAGAAAATATATGTAAACAGAGAAATCAACCAAATACCATTTGGAACCGATATTTAGGGGCTGTTGACAGGCGCTCACAGACTGAAAAACACGTTTATTTCATAATTATTTGCATTATACAACTGAATTATATTTAACACGTTTAAATAAATTTTCATCTCTTGATATTTGAAGGGGGGCGGCGCCCCAGCGCCCTCTACTGGCCGGCACCACTGGTGAGTGTGTGTGCGTGTGTGTGCGAGCGCATGTGTTTTGGTGTGTGTGTGTGCGCGTGTGTGTGAGTGTGTGCGGACATGTGTGCATATGTCCCACATGCTAGCCCTGGATCCCAAAAAAAAGAAGAAAAAAAAAGAGCTATTTTGTCCAGGATGGATTAGGGGGCCAAAAATAGGATGATCCCTTTACAAAAAAAAACCTCAGTTAACCTTATGAGTAACAGGAGGATGAAACCAGAATTAATTCACAGGAGCTCATATCCTCCAGTAGTCACCACAATGTGCTTTTCTATAGACCAGGAAGGGGGAATCTTGTCCTTCGTTTTAAATTAATTTTGCTGTCTTCTAGGCGATATCAGATAGGAATGATATAACATTCCCTGCCTTTCATTGAGACGTACTAAAAAAAAGCTGTAGTGATAAATTTTTGGCTGGACAGTCTTCGCTTCTGACTCCCAGGTAAAGGGAAGGTGGAGAAACAGCAGTTTGGGGATCAGGAGGACAGAGGTTTGATGATCTTTGCAGTACAAAGAGAAGCCTGCATAGCTGAACCTGTCAGACAGGCTCAACTACAGGAGATCTACAGGGAACATGGGACTTTACTCAGGGAAAGCTGAAGCAGACTATGCTAAAGTGTTGTCAGCAAATACTAGCTCAGTCAGAACAGCTTCCAAAAAACCAAAGATGCCCCAGCTCTCTTTGGCCTTACTGGACTGAAGACACAATGAAACTAAAAAAAAAAAACATGGAAAGAGAAAACAGCTATCCTGACTCTGTCCTAGACTTTTAGTTTTTAGGTCTAGTTTTGCTCACTTAAAAGCAGCCTTCCTGCAAAAAGCAACCAACTCTGCTATAATCATTGACTTAGCAGGACTATGACTGCAGACCGATTACCAGCTGCGACAGTGTCGATTGTTATCGTTTTCACCTTATGAGGCTTTGTGTGTATGCGTGTGTGTGTGTGTGTGTTTCATATGTGTGTCATTATGGAAAAATGTGTCCCTGAAGCCACTTATTGAATCAGGAACTACCACAGAGGTGGTCTTCAGAACTTTCCTAGGTGTTTATATGTCTGTCCTCTCAATAACTCCCATTCCACATGCCTTTCTGTTTGAAAGGTTGAGAGAAAAAATAACATTGGAGGAAAACTGCGAGGTTACTGGACAAACACAGAATAACCATAGCCTCTCACCGACTGAGCAAACTAGAAATTAAAAAAAATAATAAAAAATCTGTGCTTCAAAAAATGTACTTGCTCTAGCCTTAATGTTAACAGTATACTTAATATTTAATCAATAATGAAGGAGATCAAGTTTTGATTACAGCATGCAGAGTGCATATACTAGCAGTAATTCAGATGTCTGTGACTGCAGCAATTTAGCATTAAGCATTTCTGATAACCAGTGTGATTTAGTTAAGTGAGTAATGAAGGAAAAATTGTTCCATTGTTAATGATAGTTGATATGAAAGCTTCATAAAATCTAAAGCAGGTCAGGAAGTCTAACTGTTGATTTATTCAAGTCATTACTTTGCCCCTCCATCATCCGGCTTTTTTGGAAAAAAGTAAATAAATAAAAAAGAACATCGCTTGTAGCACCACCCATAGTGCAGCACTATTAACACCTTAATCGTCAAGTTAATAAATCAGGGTGAAGAGTCAGCATCTGTGTGTGTGAGCGTGTGAGCAGAAGTGCATTTCAATGCTCTCCTGCATGTATGACTGTGTGCACATTTTTACATTATAGTGTATGAATACTAACTTTTCTTTATGCATGCACTTAACTTCCTCACATAAATGCACATCTAAACAAGCAGCAGCTCGCATAATAATAAGTTTCCTGGCTCCATGAGTGGAACGCATTGGCACTTTCCAGCCGTACTGTGCATGATCATATTAAGGGTGAGATTCAATCAGATGCGCTTAGGGCTCTACGCTCGCCATCAGTGTGCAGCTCTAAACCCATAGGCCCAATTCAGGGCAGCATCAAATTACCTCAGTACTGGCCATTTTGTGTCTAGACTGGTACATTAGAAGACCAGCCATAAAAAGAGTTGATTTAGGGAAAATAAGTCACTTTTGCTAAACTCAGCAGCCACTTCCTGCCCCCATTATAACAGTGCATTCGCAGCAGTGCTGAACAGCAATTTCCTCATTTCTGATTCACTTTTCCGCGAGAGACACAGCAGCCACAGATGCATTTATTGCACATCAAACAAGCCTCTGGCAAACTATGTTGTCAAGGCCTCCAGTGAAATTTCACATCATAATTCGTATTTGTATAGTTGGAGTAGGATGCTAACTGTATTACTGAGCAACCACCTCAGGTCAGCCTAACTGATGGATGGGTACAGGCAAACAGAACATTTTCCATTTATGCACCGTTTATTACCAGAATACTGAAATAGGACACAGCAGAAGCAATTTGTTTTCTTGACAAACTTGATGTCATGGTTGATAGTAACTTGGGCCCAACTCATCAGTAAATTCATTTTTCATTCGCAGTGTCAAAAATTTTTACTCTAAGTTAGTAAATCTAACAACATGACGTACAATTAAATTAAGCAAAATGATTCCTAAACCAACCATTTTGCTTATCTAGAACGCATTACCTACAGTCAGAGTCCTGTACGCACAGTTCAAACTGCATTTCATGCAATCAGTATCCGCCAGGTATGCTGGCTACGTAATAAATGTTGTCAATAACTGATGTGGCTTTTTAAGCCTCTGAGGTCTCCTTAGTTTATATTACTAAATATAAATTGTGCTAAAGCAAATAAAAGCTGGTAAATGGTAGATATGCATCTATGTCCAATAAAAAATGAAGTCTTTTTAATATCCTGGTGCATCTCACCTTTAACGCACTCCTTTAACCAGCCCTTGTGGATTTACAATAAAAACGGTGCATTTATATGAAAATATAAAAGCCCAAGTATGTTCACTGCATGTTCATGTGCATGGACTGGATGAGCATACACTTACCAGCACACAGTTGGACTACATCTGTGTGTGTCTGAATAATTTGTGCAAGTTATGAAAGTTATTTACTTCAGGTTATGGTCCGTATTGACCCTCTACATCAAGGATCATCACATCACAACCCTCGAGGGCCGAGAACTGATGGTTTCCTTTCGTCCCTGGGAATCTAACATGAAGACAGACAGGCTAATCAGAAGCATTAATTGCTCAGTTTTTTGTTTTTTTTTGCCAGTGAGCTGGATTTGGATTTGAAGCCCAGTGTTGGTGATCCTTGTTCTGCATTTTAGATACTATGATTTCTAACCAACAATATTGGACAACACAGGAATACCTGATACACAGTCATTGCAAATGCATGTTACCAAAATGTCAGATATTTCAGATGATTGTCTGAAGACATGCTAGGAAAATATTGCACTAGCACCAACACAAAGACTAGATTCCATTGTGTCTGGAGAAACTACATTACAAAGCACTGAGGAAAACCACAGGGACAAATCTGAAAGGCCCACCTACTTTCAACTAAACATAAAATGGGAAAATAAGCTGTGGAACACGACTTCAAAGAACAACCCCTGAGCTACACACTCACACACATGTTCAATGGGACCCCAAGACACAGATAGAGCCTGAAGAAAACACACATACAGTGAAGGATTATTTTTTGAAAGGATTATTTTGAAATGCAGAAGAGGCTGGTCAGCCATCCAAATAAATAATAAAAAGAGCCCCAGAATCTTAAGAGATTGTAAAGAGGTTTTCTACCAAGGTCGGGTTGAAGAAAGAAAACTGTGCACAATGAAGCGGGAGACCAGTGTGTTGCCACAAATCTGCACCATGGCGCGTGTGGGAAGGCTGCTGATCAATTGAAACCATTTGAAAATAAAAAAATTGTGCCACGGGCACTGTAGGTCACCTGGACATATATAACCTTTGAAAGATATCAAATATTAGGCCACCATGGCGGCCATATTTGAAATTGGATCATAAAATTTTGTATAAAGTTTGGTGTCAAAAAGTCAAACCAAAGTCAATTTTGTAAATTTCACAAAACCCATCAATTATGTTTCTGGGCTTCTTGCTAACTACCATTGTACCAAATTACAGCTCAATAGCTGCAATAATGACCATCTACTGGGCCCATATGGCATTTTCAATGTGGCCGCCATGGCGGTCATATTTGAAATCAATCGGAAAGTTTTATATGAAGTTTGGCGTCCACATTGGTAGGAACATGCATGCCAAATTTCACCATCATAGCTGCAGTAGTTTTAGAGGAGAATATTTTTAAAGTCATAACAGAAAAAACTGGGTCTGATAAGCGATCATAGGTCAAACCATGGTCAAATTTGTAAATTTCACAAAACCCATCAGATATGTTTTTGGGCTTGCTACTAGCTACCATTGTACTGAAATGTAGCACAATAGCTGCAAAAATGACCATTCAATGGGCCCATATGGCATTTTCAATATGGCCACCATGGAAATCAAGCGGAAAGTTTTATATGAGGTTTGGAGTCCTCATTAGTAGGAACATGCATGCCAAGTTTCACCATCATAGCTGCAGCAGTTTCAGAGGAGAAGATGTTCACAGGCGAAGAACAACGGGCAACCAGGCCTTGGGTTCAGGTGAGCTGTACCAGCACGTTTCTGGGTTAGGGGTAATGTCACCGCCATAGCCTGCGTCACTGACAAGAGGGTACGTTGTTTATGGATGAAGCAGCAGAATGCCACGGTTTTTCAGGATTGCAAGCTTTTGATTCACCCTGAGACTAATGCGGTTTGCCTGCTAATGGGATCACTATGTCAGTCCTGTGATATCTGAGCTAAAAATGAGGACTTTTCTGAGACTGACAGACTCACAGCTCACTGCATGAGCTGCTTGGCTGTAAAGGATTGGAAACTTCTGTCTAGTAGGCCGTGCAGTAAACCTGGTGCGTTGCAAGACTTATTCGCTATCCAGTGAATTCAAGAAAGCGGACGCAGCCTTTCTGCATATGCTAGTTTGCTTTACGACTATATTTATACTCTGAGCACCAGAGCACACTCGGAGTTCTCTGATCTCTATACATTAGAACACAAGGTAGCAGGACATTTCTGCATATTAGAACAGTTGGAAGCAGAGCATTTCTACACATTAAAACATGAGGAAGCTGGGCATTTCTGCGCATTAGAACTGTTGGAAGCAGGGTATTTCTACACATTAAAACACGAGGAAGCTGGGCATTTCTGCACATTAGAATACTATGAATCAGGGAATTTCTGCACATTAGTTAAGGAAGCATGGTATTTCTGCTCACTAGAACACAAGAAAGTAGGTCATTTCAGCATATGAGAACAGTAGGGAACAGGGCACTTCTGCACATTAGAACATGAGGAAGCAGCGCACTAGAACGCTAGAAGGCATCTGTGGGGAGGCAACTAGCAACTTATCACCATGGTGTCAGGTTTGATGCAAATTTGGAACAATAACATACAGTACTTGATTAAAAAAAAGAAAGAGAAAAACATCGGCATTCGGATACAGCTCATGTTCTCAGTGGGCGGAGAAGAAAGATGAGTAACAAATATGAAATCAAACGATTTATTCAGGTTCCGCAGATCAAATCAAAGCATTGGGCCAGAAGCTGAGGAAGCCAAGGACATTTGGGGGTTGGCAATGAGTGAATCAGCTGTAAACAGGCCACACACACTGTTAGATCTCCTCCCTGCCACATTATTTCCAGAACTTTCCATTTTCTGAAAACCAGGCCTCTTTTTTCTAAGTTTCTGGATCCATCTTTAACTAGACAGTCAGTTGTTCACAGAACGTGTATCCCCAACATGCCCCAAGGGAATCACTCCCAAAATATTAATAGGCTTTGTGACCTTACCACACACAAGGTCCATGTCAAATAATAAGTGAATCCACTGAGAACTGTGACCTGCAGAGTGCTCACAAACAATCTCTACGAATGCTGCGGATGCAACACAACAATCACTGATCCATAGTATCCCTGACTTGTTGTCCAAGGATACAATGGCACAAGCAACAGAGTGGTGCCTTGCTGGGGTAAGCGCTGGGGGGGTGGGTCTGTGCACTGAAGTAAAGTCATGGAGTTATACTTCAGGTTAGGCCAGACTTTTTTGATTCCTTGGTCCTCGGGCTTTTTTCCACAGACAACTGAAGCGGAGGGCGAAATAAAAAAATAAAAAAATATTTTATTTTCCTCTTCCTCGAAACGGTAATTGGCAGGTACGAGAGAGGAGGAAGAAAAAATAAATAAGTATTCATTTCTAAAATAAAGATTTTATTTTTCATTATGCATTTTTTTGCTGCTTCACTTCATCCCACAGGATTCATTACTCCAGCGGGATTACCCTGGGGGAATGATTTTGAAAATCATGCAAGTCATTTCTTTTTAGTAGGGCCTATTTATCAGAGGTGGAAAATCCAGGGGTCAGAAAGTAAAAATCCAGCCAGGGTTTTCTCCCTCCCACAGAATGAGCTGATCACTCATATTGGCTTTATCTCCTGGCAGAAGTAAAACAGGTGGTTGGAATAAAGTTCTGGGGAGGATTTTTATCTTTGAAACCCGGACTTTCCACCGATGCCATTTGTGTTGTTGCCTGTATGTACCTGCATTATTCTTATGAATTCTCTGGTAATTTCTGTCAAACTAATCTAAGTGGAGAGTCGTAAACCAGCCCGTAACTACCTACTAATTTGTACAGTAGTCTATGCACAGCTCCTCAGCAATAATGCATGTTTTTCCTGTCCTCTGCCTACATAACCTTTATGTTGTCTTGCTTTTTGCATTGGTGTGCTTTCTGCAGTAGTTTTTAGTTTTCACCTGCACAACATCACTGCCACCAGACTGGTTGACAGTCATTCAGTATGATCAGAAATGAAATACATGTATGCTGGTGGGGAGCTCAGTAGTGAGGACACAGCTGATGTGTGTAGACTGCATAGATGCAGTTTAAAGGGGGGTGGCTGAGAGTCCTAAGCCTCTGAAAATGATTAGGGAGCTCTCCACCTTATGTCGTCATTTCAGATTGACCACACAGCTGCAGCAGAGTTATACAACCCCAATTCCGAAATAGTTGGGACGAAGTGTAAATTGTGAATAAAATCAAAAGGCAGTGACTTTCAAATCACACCAGCCAGTATTTTATTCACAGTAGAACAGAGATAACATAGCAAATGTTGAAACTGAGAAATTTTACAATTTCATCCACAAAATCAGCTCATTTCAAATTTGATGGCTGCTACAGGTCTCAAAAAAGTTGGGACAAGGGCCTGTTTACCATGGTGTAGCATCCCCTCTTCTTTTGAACACAAAGTGAAGGCGTCTGGGCATTGAGGAGACAAGTTTCTTGAGTTTAGCCGTTGGAATTTGATCCCACTCTTGTTTAATACAGGCTTCCAGCTGCTGGGGAGTTTTGGGCCTCCTTTGACGGACTTTTCGTTTAATTATGCACCAAATGTTCTCAATCAGTGAAAGATCAGGACTGCAGGCAGGCCAGTTCTGCACACGGACTCTTCGACAAAGCTATGCTGTTGTAATAGCAGCAGTATGTGGTTTTGCATTGTCCTGCTGAAATACACAAGGCCTTCCTTGGAATAGATGTCGTCTGGAGGGGAGCATATGTTGCTCGAAAACCTTTATATACCTTTCAGCATTCATGGTGCTTTTTAACACATGCAAGTGTCCCACACCATATGCACTAATGCATCCCCATACCATCAGAGATGCTGGCTTTTGAACTGAACGCTGATAACAGGAGGGATGGTCTTTCTCCTCTTTAGCCCAGAGGACACAACGCCCATGATTTCCAACAAGAATGTCAAATTTGGACTCGTCTGACCACAGGACACTTTGCCATTTTGCTACAGTCCATGTTAAATGAGCCTTGGCCCACAGAACATGGCGGCGCTTCTGGATTATGCTCAACAATGGCTTCCTTTTTGCATGATAGAGTTTTAGGTGGCATCTGTGGATGGCACGGCAGACTGTGTTTACAGACAGTGGTTTCTTGAAGTATTCCTGGGCCCATTTAGTAATGTCAATGACAGGATCTTGCCGGTGAGTGATGCAGTGGCGTCTGAGGGCCTGAAGATCACGGGCATTCAGTAAAGGTCTTCTGTCTTGTCCCTTACGCACAGATATTTTTCCAGTTTCTCTGAATCTTTTGATGATGTTATGCACTGTTGATGATGAGACCTTCAAAGCCTTTGCAATTTGACGTTGAGGAACATTGTTTTTAAAGTATTCCACATTTTTTTTTATGCAAGCCTTCACAGGTTTGAGAGCCTCTGGCCATCTTTACTTCTGAGAGACTCAGCCTCTCTAAGACATCCCTTTCATAGCCAATCATGTTACACACCTGATGCCAGTTCATGTAATTACTTGCTAAATGTTCTTTCAGCTGATTCTCTTATATATTAATTGCTTTTTCAGCCCTTTTTTGCCTGTGTCCCAACTTTTTTGAGACCTGTTGCAGCCAGAAAATTTGAAATAAGCTCATTTTGTGAATAAAAATGTAAAATGTTTAAGTTTCAACATTTCAAATTTTATCTATGTTCTATTGTAAGTAACATTTTGCTCATGTGATCTGCAAGTCATTGCATTTTGATTTTATTCACAATTTACACTTTGTCCCAACTATTTTGGAATTGGGGTTGTAGAATGCACATGAATAAATGACAATCCAGTAACTGCTCTTTTCAAGAACATCTGATTGATAGGATGTGATCAATGGGCATATATACACAGACTGTAGGTGACAGATTGAAGGAACTGCACCAGTCAAAAGGAACTTGTGGCTACGAGTACTTGTGATTGTCTGACATCTTATGTAAGGAATCGACGGGGAATTGCACAATCAAACGCTGTACATGTGTATGTGCGACTAGATAAAATTAACTGAACCACCTTCGTCTCAGCTTATTGTTTTGCTTGTACTGTCTTGCCTTGCATGCATGCGGTTGTAGCTGTACTGTTATATATCCACTTTTCTGGAAGAAACTTTGCAATAAGCTCCTGATAACCATTTCTACCAAAACGAAGCAATTCTGACAGCAAGCTACTGAATGAGCTCATAGCAGAAACACACAAACGATCAAAGCGTTGCTAGTGTGGAGCTCGCGAATCAATAACTTGTACTGGGAAAAATTCCGTATCCAGTTTCCACTTTTTCAGCTTGTAATTAGCCAGATCGATTTTTAAAGGGGGATGAAATTCCACCACGGCAATGCACAGAAATTGTTTGTTGTACCAGACACAGCTTTAGCATCAGAGAGCTAGCCCACTCTTACAAAAATTCTCAATGGTAAATGAATGGTATCCAAAGCCTACGTCTGGTCTAACTGCAGCCTTATCAGCCCAACTTAGACACATACAACGCCCCTCCGGTTAGCTTCAACTGTAGCAGCAACGATCAGGTAAAGTTATGACGAAACCACCACCTTGATTGCTAACTAAAGTAACACAAGCATACCAGTTAGAATTACTGCATATAAGTCAACCAGGAGCGTTTCCAGTATCGCGACACGTGAAGAAAAATGTGGTAGTAAACGAGTGCTCATAACAATCACAGAGACCAATGTTACCAATAAATATAGGTTTTTACAGACAAGTTCTGTTGCCGTAAACTGATGGCTGACGCGGGAACATGGGAATCATCGATGCAATGGTTATTCCAGACGGCTTGATTCTTTATTTTTCAGAATAGCGAAACGTTCAGAGTGGAGGAAAGAAAAAAAATAAGGATAACTAGCTTTCCAGGCAGCGGCGGCGGTTGGAATGAAAATAATAAATTTTTTTTAAATTCCATTTTTGAGATTTTTCTGACCGGCGGGCCCGAGCACATGCAAAAAATAAAATTTTATTTTTTTTCTATTTTGGGCAATTTCCATGGCGGCGGGCCCGAGGACCAAGGAATAAAAAAAGTCTGGCCTTAGTGATCATCCTCAGATGTGTGTTTTTCAGTGATTAAACAGGCAAAAGGGGAAGGAAAGGTGATGTCATCATAGACTGCATAAAAAGGACGAAACAACCATGAAGTCACCCATTGGCTTCAGTTTACCATTTAGGAAGCCTCGATTTTGGCAATTTGAATAGCGCCATTTTGTCATTTTGAAACCAGATGTGATTCCTATTGCACGAGAGTGTGAATTGAATATCCAGGGAGGAGCGAGGGGTGGATCTACAGGTGGATCTGACACCATCAGACGAGGACCAGAGGATGGCCACGCCCCTAAAGCATATTCTGGCTTTACCCTTTATTCTAGTCTATTTGGGATCATAATTCACAAAAATGAACATCATGATATATCGAAGGAGATTTGAAACTTGTGATAGATACCATAAAGTAATGTGGAAAATCATTATGGAAATAATAAATCAGGTGAGAAAGTAGGGTCATTTTCTCATAGACTTCTATAGGACTGAACTTCTTTCTGCAACCACCGACGTCGCCATCTGCTGGCCATTAAATAGAACGCAAATTTTAGAGTTTTCCGCATTGGTCTCAGTTTTCAGACCCGGGTGCTACGTCCATCTTTGTCATAGAGAGCGATAGAGAACATGATCACATCTTATCGAGAGGTCCCTAAGGTCCTTCCTGAGCCTTAAGTGCAGTAAGAGGAGAAACACAATTTCACACTAACACACACACACACACTCACTCTCATACACACACAGGAGTCACAGATGTTCTTTTTAAGCAGCAGGGGTGATATTGATCGTCTATGGCCTCCCCTCGACAGCAGAGGCTGGCAGGAGGTTGATTTTGTCGCCAGAGTTTTTCGAAAGGGAACGCACTCGCAGAGCAGAACGCGCCAGCCTCCTCAGTAGTGCTGTTATTTCAGAGTGATGAGCAGCGCAAACGGTGCCATGGGAACTGTGGCTCTCCCCTGCTCTCCTGTCTCTTATTTTCCTTTCTCTCTCATCCCGTTATCCTTTCCCAGCACAAGCGTCCTGCCCCAACAAGCCCCTGTCTCGCGTCACAACAGAGACACCCACAGATCAGTTTCAGCTGGCACTGTTCAAATAACAACAAAAGTTTCATCCCCCCACCTCTCAAAAAAAAAAAAAAAAAATCTGTTAAACACAGAACTATTATGAGGTCCTTCTGTATTTTTTCACAGTATAAAAACCTACACACAAATATCGAATTCTGAAAAAGTCAGCAGCCACAATTTCAAGGCTAAACTTAATTTCACATTAATTGTGTTCAGTGAGTCTGAGTTCAGAACCAAAGAGGCAAAGTCTGTACCACTGTCTGAAAACTTCTGCTGTGTTATAAAGATGCATAATACACATGAAAAAATGGTTATAATTCATATAGTGAGGCTAAATTAAGCACACTGACATCTTAACACATCGTATATACCAAGAGACTGACACTTCACAGCCAGTTAACATCTGCCCTTCACTTACCAAATAATCTGCACTTCTTAATTTCTGAGTAACTTCTTGGTCATCATTGAAATGCAGGCATTTACACATTGCGAAATAAAATACAAAAGATTGTAACCTTTTTTTTTCAGTAATCTCCACTCATCAAAATATAATTCTGAAGATTGTACTTTGATGCATTTATTTCTGTAGCGATCAATAAATGTTAATAAAATCTGAGCCAAAGAAATATAGAAAATACATCCTATTACTAAACAGTTTCATCTATTGTATCTCCCTTTCTTCTAAGCTACTTCAATAAATGCAATAAAATATAGATTTTACACAGTCTGTGTCCACTGCACCTATGCCACACAGAGCTTTCACATTAACTGAGAGCACTTTTACATATCATCCAAAATACCTCCTTTATTAAGCAGAAGGTTTCAATAGCTAGTAAGGGGAACTAAAGAATGCCAGGAATATACTTGCCCTTTCTTTTTTTTTTTCTAAAACTGAAAACAAAATAAAAAGGTAAAAAATATACAGTATAGGCTGCTCCATGAGAAAGAATGCAATGAGAGACTGCAGTTAGCATCACCAACCTCCTCCATCCCAACATCCACCCAAATCACCATAAAATACATTAAAATCCCATGATCCCACCTGGGGAAACTGATACAGCCTGTTCCCAGCAATCAGAGCATTGTTTGTTATCAAAACAATGAATTTCAGAGGTAAGATGCTGCACACCATAAATTAATAATCCTTATAAATAAATTAAGAGACCTTGAGGTAACCTTAACACTAATGCCCTGGATCATAGCAGTATATGCCAATACATAGTGAGAACTGGAAAGAAAAAAGGTCTGCACATGCTAAAAAAATGCTGCTTCCATTTTTGTCTTGGGGCAAAATAAGATACTATGTGAGAAGTCCCTCAGCTGAAGCCATGATCAAACAGCAGAAGGGATTTTTTCTGACTACAGCTTCAAGATATTTACTGCAGTTATTGCTGTTGTAATATAAGCATAGTAGTGGACTAACTGCCAAACAATGTTCAATACCCATCTGAATCCTGACAGCTTTACTCTTCAGCTTTGATAATAGCTTGTAAGGAAAGGGATTTTGATTTGGCCTCTTTTGCGATGTCAGCACACATAAAAATATCATGGCAATTGAGAAATGGTGAACTAAATCTTGCTCTTTCCTTCTCATGTAAATGGTAGCTCTCAAGACCTCATACTTGAGGAGATGCTGGTTTCTGTGATCAAGCAACACTTCGTTGAACCCATGTCAAGTCCTGCCCAAGTGTGGTATTTTCCTTGAATTTCGTTTTTAAGTCATGGAAGCGTTCATCTAAGAGAAACAGACCCTCACAAGCAATGCAAATTCCACATGGCGAAATTGCTACATTATGGATTTAACACAGTTGAAGTCAATAGGCATCCTTAAAAAACATCAGTTTATGGCAGAGGTGGTCGATGCAGGTTCAGAAAGAAAAGTTTTTCCCAGTATTTTGTTCTGACTTTGGATTTGAAAATCTGAACAAACAAAAATCATCTGGCTGTGCTCTTGGGTGGAATGTTGGTTTATGTGCTGGTTTCCAATTGCAACTTTGTTGAACTACAGTAAGACTTGTTGTTGTAGTTTATTTATCTATTTTAGATGGCCAGCAATAGCTAGTGTCAGTTTCATCCCAGTCAGCACTTGTTCACAATGCAGCCATGATGTATGGCTATATTTTTAATATTATTTATTTATTTATAACACAGATGGAGACCCTGATAATCAATTGACATTGTAAGGAGTGCTGCAATCTCACACTTTTTTAATCAGCATGTTCTTACCTTCCCAACAATTTTGGTGCCATGATTTTTTTTTATTTTATTATTTTTTTTAAAATATGAAATCAGCCTGACTGGCTTGCGCACACTAGCTGTTTTCATACCAGGCTTCTGAGGCTCTCACAACTGTTCCTAAAGCGCAGAAACTCTTAGGGTATGCCACTGGCTGCATACTTTAAAAAAAAAAAAAATGAGTGTGTCAGACAGCATGATAGCATCGGGATAGAAAGAAGAAATACTGCTACAATTCCCTTTTGGGGCAAATGTGGTGCGTAGTAATAAGTAAGTAATAAGTATGAAAATAAGTGTTGTGCTTGAGTGTTAATGACGGAGGTTTCAAAGGCACTTAAGCGCTCACCAAATATCAGTTACTCAAAGGGTAATGTATGTTATGTGCCACCTTAGATGAGAGAATGAGATTTCTTAAGTATTGACAGATTCCGGATAACTCCTCTGTAATGGACACAATTTAAATATCAAAGAATCAATCGCTGTGATCCCTTTAACCTCTCCATTTTAAAGACCGATGCTCATGTTTAAAAGTATCTTTCAGTAGGAGAGCGGATCTAGGATGAGGCTTTTTTGTCTATATTCTTACTACGAGCTAAAGGGCAGAACTAAAGCTAAATCTACATTTTTATTCTGATGTGCCTTACGAATATTGACCCTAGTGAGGAATGATCCTCCAGCTTCTTGTGAGGTATTCATGAGAGTGTATGTACACTGCTTTCAATAACACTAAATACAATAAAACTAAATGGAATGGCACTTCAATTTTTCTCAGGAATAAGTCAGCACTCAAGCACTTTGGGTTACATAAAGCTGAATATTTTATGTTCTCTCTGTCAGAAAGCGAAGAACTAGCTCTTCAAATACAACCCCGTTTCCAGAAATGTTGGGATGCTGTGTGAAATGTAAATAAAAACAATGCCATGATTTGCAAATAATTTGAACCCAATATTTGAGTTAAAGTAAGGCAAGAAAAACAATTTATTGAATGTTGGAAATGAGAATTTTTTTTTTGTAAATATCTGCTCATTTTGAAATTTACTACACTTCAAAAAAGTTGGGACAGGGGCATGTTTGCCACTGTGGTACATGATCTCTTCTTTTAACAGCACTCTAAGTGTTCAGAAACTGAGGAGACCAACTACTGTAGCCTTAACAGCAACATGTTCTACCATTCTTGCTTGATATTGGATTTCAGCTGCTCAACACTTCACAGCCTCCTTTATCATATTTATTTATTTATTTATTTATTGTTTCCTCAGTATCTTAACCATGATTCAGGAGAATGTGCAGGGTGTGCAATGATGAAATCTATGATCATAAAAAATACAGTAAAAATAATAAAATTTAGAATTATCATGCTTTAGTCATGGCCTGATGCCATTGGCACAACAAAGGAAAACAAATTTCACCATTTCCCTCATTCATCGTCCAATTCAGTTCACACAGATTCCACAAATCATACCATGTAACAATACTGCTGCGGTTTGTGGGTCGGCAGCAGGACACTTACGCATGTCACCCGCAGGAAACTGCACAAGCTAATCGGGCATGTTCTTCACTCATGTGGAGCCTCCATACAATCCAGCGCTTTAAGCTCCCAGCTTCTGTGGATGATCTTTACAAGGCCAAGCTTTCTGCCGTGCAGGTAGTGGCACACAGTGCGAGCACAGGCCCCACCCTGAATCAGGTACTGGAGACACGCAGGCCAATCACCTCTCTCTGTAAACAGCAATCATTCTTTCCTGCTTTCTCTCCTTCTCTTTCCTTCTTCCATCCACAGCAGAATTATTCTACTGTTTTATGATCAAAGTTTTAATTGACATTTTTCACAAACACAAACAATAAGACCATAATTAAAAGAAAAAAAATCAAATTCCTGTATTAATGTTGACTGAAGGCATCAAGTCCCCAGATCAAGCAAGAACTGAAGGAGGCTGCAGTATCGGCCTTGCAGAGCATCACCAGAAATATACCCAGCGTCTGGTGATGTCTATGTGTTACAGACTGCAAGCAGTCATTGTATGCAAAGATGCAAAGAAATGTTAGCATTTTTTTCTTTAATTCAACAGTATTTTAAACTGTCTATTATTTTTTATGCACCCCAAAAATGGGGGATGGGGTGGGAGGGAGTTGCGCACTTAAGAGTCTGTCATTTCTAAACTGTTCATCTGATATGGATGTGAGCACCTACAAATAAGCTGCTCTTCACCCTCAATCAATCCTTTCAAAGTCTACGTGCTTCAGTACAAAACCATTGTCCAATGAATTATGGTGCTCAGTGTATGCGTATATAATGCATTTTTTTTTTGAGCAGAAACAAGGTCATGTTAATTACTGTCAAGAGCTGCAGTGGAGACTCACTACCAAATATCAAGAACACTCAAGAAAAACTTCTAGTTTTGTGAGTATTAATTCATTAAAGTAATGTGTAATGTTTCCCCATGCATTTACTACAGTGACTTTTGCTTTATTGAATATCTCTGAAGGCTTTTTGAGAGAAATGATACCATTTAATAAAATAAGCCATTATCTTGACCTAAATTATTAATGGCTTCTCCCAAATGGTGACACTGCTTGCTATCACCACTCACAAAAGGCAGCAGAGTTGTATGATTGGTAAAGAAATCGGGTTTTTATGAAGCAAGTTTGCAGTGTTAGGCAAAGGAGTAAAAGCATTCTTGACTGGCAGGACAATGATCAGTGGTTCAAGCTCCAATGTTGCAGTAATAGGATCAGGGCAGCTGTTTGGCCCTTGATCAAGGCCCTTAACCCTACAATTCTCAAGCAGGGAATCCACCCTTCTCAGTCTAATCAGCTGTAAGTTGCTGTGGAGAAAAGCACCGGCTAATAATGATAATGTAATGCAGTAGCTGCTGCAGCTCTGGCAGACTGAACATCAGGCTGACGGAGAGCACCAGTCTGCCCAAACACAGTTGAGGACACATGCTGATGTACATTCTCAATAACCCCCACCAATTCACCAAAAACACTGTAGTGACAGGAGCACCCAACAGTCACATCTGAGCTGAGAGAATCAGGGTGAAAAATCTGCATCTGGGGAAAATAATACGCAAGTAATTAACTAATAGCAGCTTTAAAACTGCAAATTATGCTGACCACTTGCTTACACTTGGATAAGATTTTCTGATTACATTAACCAGCAGAGGATCTCTGGCGATGCAAAAACTGCCCTCTCATTTAGGTCAACAGCTATTATCATCATTGCATCAAGAATTTTTAAAGCAGTCATTCTGACTGCGATTACAGTTTCATTTAAATTTAGTTTGTCACATCATAACGCAGAATATGTCCACATTATCATAATATTATCAATTTGCATATCAATATTTCAGATTTAATGCCTCACAGATTAATGGACAGAATCACTGAAAAACTCAAATGATTAGAAAAGTCAATGATGCTTTATGCATAGGATTTCAGATCTGTTGCATCAGATTAAGAAAAGCTGACACACCATCAGTCCATTTCTCAGAGTTATATTTCTGTTAACAGGAATTAATTTAAATAGGTAATTTTACGGTCTAAGCGCGCGTGCCATAAAAGCTGTGTCCTTCCTGCAGCGACCTGGGTTCGATTCTGGCTGGGGTCATTTGACGCATGTCTACCCCCATTCTTCTCCCCAACCTTCCGGTCTTTCTACACTGTATAACTATCAAATAAAGGAAAAATTCCCAAAAAAAATAATCTTAAAAAAAATAGGTAATTACAGTCATTTATCTGAAAGACATGATGAAATCAAATTGGGACTTTTCCCATGTTTTCATGGGTAGGCATGGTCATACGTGTGTCATGTATTTAACAGTGGGCTGTGATTTTCCCACTAGTAAAAATCCCACTCCCAGAATGCAATGAAAGGCTGAACTTTTCTCAACCTCTAACATGACTGGGTGAAAACTTTTATGAACTCTGCCCTCCCCTCCATCCCATATCCATGTCCTGCAAAAAACTGTTTTTTTTTTTTTTTTTTTTTAATCGGAAGTACGGTACCGGTCAAAAGTATGGACACACTTTGCTCATGTCGCAGCTACAGTGGCCGACGAGGGCCAACACGCTGCAATGGCCCAAACAATTCCAATTAGAGAAACCTGCTGCAAAAACAGAAATAATGCAAGGTCAAAAACACGCAAACCTCAAAAACTAATGCAAGAGAAAAACACTGCATATCCACGTCAACACAACAGACAAGCTCCAGTTGGAGATGTTTGGGCCGGTGCAGCGCTTTTATTCTTTTCGGCCACTGTACACAGCAATCTATTTTTAGAGAAATTTAAACGGCTTAACTTCTCTATATTATCTCAAATGGAATCTTGTAAGAAGTAAACAGTCCGAAGTTTAATGAGAATAATTTACTTGCGTGAATAGTGCCCAAAATGTTCAAATTCTCAAAGAAGCCATATTTTGCAAAGTAAACAGATGGACAAGCTCCTTTCATTTTCCTAAAATCCATAATAAGCACAACACAAGTGCCACTCATCTTTGGGAAGTTATACAGCTGCACAACTGCAAACTCATTATAGTGCCAATTTCTTGATTTACTAAGTATTGTAATAAAAATGTGGATATATCCAAACTTTTGGCTGGTACTGTATGCAAAATTGTCATTAAAGATCCTCTAATACTCATTGCAAACAGTAGGAGAGTCCCCTGGTGTACTGGCTCTTTCAACCTTTCAGCTCACCAAATCATCTTTGATTTAATTGCTATTTCTTTCCCTCTCCACCTCAGTTGATGAGTGGTGAGCATTATAGTGCAAAATGGCTGCCGTACATCAACTTGGTTTGTGCTACACATAGGTGGCAGGTGAGGTAAGCTACAACCTCATCATAGTTAGTGCTTTCAGTCACCGCCCCTCGAGGAGGAAAGTGCTCCGTAAACACAATAATTCAGTCAATGAAAGGGAGGGTATATATGCTGTACTGCAGTGACAAGGTGACAACCTGACTATGCAGGAGATGGAGGACATTTCACCCATACAATTTCACCAATACGAAATCTACAAATCTCAGGAAGAAGGAGATTTTTTAGGCATCTGTCCTTAACCTAGAAAAGGTGAAAAACAATAGTGCTGGCAAGCAAGAGCCTGATGAGCACTGGGAGTTTTCATTGCAAGATAAGGTTGACCATCTGCTCTTGAATACCAATGAGCAGCTGGCTGATTTTGGCCACTGTGTTGCATAATGTTTAAGGGAACAGGGTGAGTAATTTAAAGGTAGTGGGTACCACTGCTTACTGGGATAGTTCCACTGTACCCTTGAACAAGATACCAAACCATAACTGCTGTAATTGGACCATAAGAAATAATATAATCTGCCAGTCCCTCTGTGAGTTCATATTATTAGTATTTTCAATGCACTACACTTATTACTCCATACTAAATTGCATTTTTTGAGACAAGCAGTTGAAATGTATTTTTGGCTTTAGATTAGGAGTATATTATGCATTAATGTCATTAATTTAAAGATTACAGTGCTTTTAACTAAAAAGTGACCAAGCGTTTTCAGCAACTAAAATGATCGAGTGACCCCACGTTTTATGCAAAAATTCTTATTTTTAATGACAACTTTTTGTGTTCATTATATCCACGCTTCATTTATGATTGACAGATATAATTAAATGATCTAATGTAATGAATTAAGGGGTTTGATCAATTTTTTTTGTGCGCCAAGAATAATAAAAAGTTGCGTGGGGTCATCTATGACCCCAGAAAATATATACGTTTTTTGACTTCATGGGTATTGATTTTATTGTAATGGTCAATTTTCATTCACTAAATGGTTATGTTCTGCAGTAAACCTTGCCTATCATTTATGACGACGCTATATCTTTAGGGTCATAAATGACCCCACAAATCTTTCATTTACCTTTGCCGTACCAGTGGTCCAATTCCTCTCAAAACCAATGAAAGGTAGTGAGAGGAATAGCCTAACAAACGCATGGAGGAAACATTTTTCTAATTTGAAATATCAAAACGGCACATAAAAATATACATCTAGGGTTGTAAATAACCTCTATCGGTTGCTTGAAGGTTAAACAGGCCACCATTACAGGGAACCATAGCTCTTTGGACAGATTCTCCTGAATCTGCTATTTTTTTTTTGTTGTAGTTTTTTTTTCCATTTTATAATTAGCTTATTTCCCAAATATGCAAAATTCAGATATTTTCAACTGTCACTGACATTTCTAGAGATCAGAGAAAGCAGTCACTGTGGAGCTGAGTGTATAAATTCTTATCATTTCCCACTTAAGCCAGAAGCTGTCATTGAGAAAAGGTTAATCCACTGCGATTTAGTGCCCCATGTTATTTGACGGACTCTCCTCCAATATTTAAGCTTACAGACAGAACATTATCCCACTTGCCCTGCACAAGCCCTGCTAGTCTACAAATCTTGACACCGAGGTCTCTGACAACACACTAGATGTCCTTCCTAAATCCCCCTCTGAATTACCTGCAAAGAGAATTCTTCGTTTCCAATCATAAAAGTGACTTTGGCTGAGTCTCATGCAGAAGGTATCTGTCGCTAAGGACTGGTGAAAGGTTCTGGATGCAATGAATCACTGATATTCCATTGGGAATAAGGCCAGTGTGACTGCTGTTAAGCAAACAAAATCACTAACCGTAACAACATCTCTGAAAAATCTGCTGTAATGTAAATATATTTATTTACATTTTACTGCAGAGAACATGTCTACTTCATTGCAAGGACAACCAACGAGAAATTCCACGAAGAAACAGACTGATCAAGAAGAAGTTTTTTCCAACTTCACCTCTCCAGATTCATGTCAGAAATCCATGCCCCACTGGTGTCTTAAACCAGCAACTTAGCAGCCAGTCAAGCAGGCAACCTCGAGGGCACCCTGCTGCTACAATTTGTGGATTAGGGCCCATTTACATAACAGTCCTCACCACCACAGAAACACAGTATTCCACAAAATAAGCTATTGCGCACTTTGTTTAAGGACAGTGGTTTTGGAGGACTGTACTGTACATAACCTTGGAGGTTCTCCACAGTCCACTAAACATACCACGGAGAGAGCAGATTTCCAGCATGGGGAGCCAGCTCGGTGAAGCACTCAGAGCAGATTCAGAGTAACAAGCTCTTTTCCAGAGCAGAGATGCTGCCTGGTTGTTCTATCACGTTCAGCGTGAATGGGAGGAGAGACACTGCAGATGGTAACTTACATTACTAACTGACAGGAAGGGAAAGAACTGGACAAATCCTTGCAATCAAGAGGGGCATTCTATAACAAATTTGAATGTGTGTCATAACCCTTGTGTGAATGCCTTCTGTGTCTGCTCCCATTCAGCAACTTACATGTCCATTAGAAGTGTCTCCTTTCAATGGTTTGCGTCTTGCGTGCTGCCTTATCTTTGCCTGTGTCGTTTCATAGCTTTCACCCTTTGTATCTGTGACATGTGTTCATACCCCCTCCTTTGAATAACAAGTTGCTGGATTCTGATTCGCTGTGCGTGCTTATCCCAGTCTGTATACACAAGTAAAAGTATACAGGCACACTTGACTCCTGGTCTGGATCATTACAAAAAATGCTTAATCATACGTCATCCATTTTGTTAGATTTAAGGTATATATCACAGAATCCACAAAATAGCATTATGCCATTTTCATCTGGGCTAGCGGTTGCTGATATAGAGTATATGCTACAGTCAGATTGTGAAACTAGTCATTTTGTGAAATTACTGAAATTAAGCATTAATGAAATGACTGAAATTTTTAGTCATTTAATGAAATGACTGGTTTCACAATCTGATTGTAACATATAGACACAAAAATTCCTGGGAATAACTTAATCTAAAAGAAAAAAGAAAACCATGAAAGGCCAGAAAATGCTGCTAACATGGGATAAAGAGATGATATAAGAGTCAGTTCTGGTAAATTCCAAGGTGCAGAATCCCATGGCCATCGTTATTTGCCGTTTTCTTGACTCATTGACATCCACAAAGTACCTTGATTCTAGCAAAATCCCTAATGCCAGGTTAAAAATATGTTCACCGCTGGAATGTCTCAAAGGTTGAGGATAGAACGTTTTGGTGTTTATAGCGCATCATCTGAAGAAAAAGGATACTTTGTTGATGTTTTTTGTGCTGTATTCCTGTCAGAGCACGATAAAAACAGGGACTCAGATGAGAAAAATGTAAGCTTAGCTTTCCCAAAAAAAGACAGTCAATTGCAAAATGTACATTCTTTCCTTTTAAGTTCACCTATATTTCCTGCAATCCGCAATACTGAGTGAGCATGAGAATGCTAATGTATAAAATAGTCATTCGTAAGCTGTGAACGATGTCAATCAGACACAAGCATTCAGTTTCCTTTCACAATGTTCAGCACATTGAGTCACTGCATATCAGAAATCAGCCACAATAAGTCTACCTTGTACAGAATATGCCTTCAATGAAGAGCTATTGTGCAGTAACCTCTTAAATGCATACACTTGGTTGCAAATACAAAATACAGTGTCCTTCCATTGTATAGCAAAGGCTATTTTTCTCCCTTTCTGCTATATACTTAGGGTGGAATTCACTACAGTCTTTAGCAAAGGCAAATTATTTTAACTCATGAAAACTAATAACATAATCAGTTATGACATAAACTGGTGCAATAAAATATGAATGATCAAGTATTGGTGATATTGGTTTTGGATTTGCTAAAAGGGTTTTGCTTATTCTAAAATCTTGGCAAATCAAGCCAATTTGAATCAATCAATTTTTGAACTGAAAAAGGTCATATTTGATACCTTCTCACAATGAGAATAATGGCTCAATGTGTGTGCCTTCATAAACTTTTCCTTTAGATTCAGTTACAAACAGCCTGCCTGAAATTCAAATTCCTGCCACATATTGACATTTGATGATGTGTATAAAGCTAGAGAGCTTGCAATTTGTCAATGTCAGATGCATACGACATTTCATCATGAAAATGGAAGGAGCAAGCATCTAATAATAAAAAAAAAAAATTCTGCTAATGTTATATTGCTGGGTATTGTGTCAGAAAACAATGTCAATTGGCAGTCTCATCTCCAAACTGTCACTGCTGGTTTATCTTATGCAGAGATCATATGAAATAGTTTTGTTCCAAATAGAATTCTGATATTTGGAGTGGCAAGTAACCACAGACTGTCACTGAATCCAGTAAAACTGATTATTTGCAGACAGACACTTTTTTCCCTTGGATATAAGCACAGGATAAATGGAAACCAAAAGTACTAACCATCATATTTATTTTATGGTATTTGCATGCACATAGTAGTACCCTTTCACAGAAGCAGGAGTTTATATTATCCCTGTAGTGAGATACTGGTTCAGGTAGGTAATGTTTAATTCAAGGCAACACCATGATCAGATATTATTCACATCAACAAAGATAACACTGAATGCATTCAGGTGCAAAACGTTCAAAGCTCAACCACACTCACACAACTGGGACTGCTGTGCTTAGCAATGTACTTATGTCAAACTTTAAGTAAATTACGTATCAATTTTTGGTAAATTACCTGTAGAGAGAGAAAAAAAACCAAGTTGAAAACTGGATCTCAGCCAGTCCCCTTGCCATTGATTTTAATTAAACCCAGAGTGACCACAGACCACCATCTCACATATGGCAATGCTTCCTTGAATCAAGTTAAGGCATGTCTCTTTGTTCACTTGCATAATGGCAACTGTGGCTGCTGAGCTGAATATGGAGGCAGCAATAAATAAATAAATAATGATCAATTAATTAAGTTATAAACTAAATCAGTTAAAACTGATATGTCTTGACCCATTTAAAATCATTTCCCTATATTCACAAGCGCTCCAATGATTAGAATGATCTATTTGCAGGTAAATACACAGCGTCTTTCTGAATGCAATGTAATGAAATTCAGAAAAGTAGCCATTTTATTCATAAAGTACATTTAAACAAAAAACATAACATGACAAATTTGTAACTCCGTTAACGACCAGTTTTTTTTTTTTTTCACCCAAAATAATTTAAATGAACAAAATTAACTATTTTATTTTTTGAAGTATGAGGGAAGACCTACACAAAGCCATTTAAATTGTGACTCTATCTTACTTATTTTTGGAGCTATGATACAAAGTACACCAGTTTTGTAACTGGGTTACCGCATGACCAGGCCCTCAAGCAAAGCAGCCCAGTGGCAAACCTCCACAGTGGAGACCTAATTTTATTGCTGGCACTTATGTTCAAGAAAATATAAAGGGGGTTTAAACAAAGCTGGTATGTGTTTTTGCAGCTAAAATTTTCACCAGACCTTGATGTAGGAGCGCAAGGCTGGCATGCTGTCATAAGCAAAAGCCACGCTGTGACAATAACTGTCAACAGATTGTCACAGCAAGTAATTGATACGGTTCGCTTAAAGTGCATGCTAAATGCAGTGACATCTCGGAGATGTATAATCTGGAACTCTGGCCAGAAGGGTCTGTTGTGTGGTGATACTATGAGTGTACAAGGCGGAAGTTATGGGGTCAAACACAGCTATTACTGCACTAAGTTCAATTTTGCAGATACACTGAACAAAAATATAAACGCACGAACCAAAAATGCTGAGTTAAATTGACCTATAATGAAATATGAAATATGCCCACAAATAGTGTTTACTGGAGCACTGAATGATTTGTTTTTCTCAATTCTGGTGACCCACTTCTCATTGACCACTCCCTGTGAGATTACTCACTCACCAATACACAGGCACTCCTTGCACCAGGGTCAATAAAAGGCCACGGCAAAATGTGCACTTTTGTCACAAGTCACAATGCCACAGATGTCACAAGTCATGAGGGAGCGTGCCATTGGCATGCTGAATGCTGGGATATCTGTGACAGCAGTGTCAACACACTTGAATGTGCGTCATTCCACCATCAGCCAGTTGAGAAGTCGATTCAGAGAGACTGGCAGCACTGTGAATCGTCCACATGCCCCACGACCACGTGTGACCACGCCCACACAGGATCGGCACATGTGGCTCCAGCACTTCCGTGATCAGCTCCGACCAGCCACTAGGACAGCTGACGAGACCGTCGAACTGCACAAGAGGCAGATATCAGCTCAGACTGTCGGAAATCGCCTGAGGGAGGCAGACCTCCGAGCCCGCCGACCGCACCAAGTCTCGACCTGACCGCCATCCATCATCGGTACAGACTCGACTGGGCCAACCGTAACCTTCGTTGGACGCTAGCACGGTGGAGGACGGTGTTATTCAGCGATGAATAGCGATTCCAACTGTACCGCGCTGATGGTAGACAACGCGTATGGCGACGTGTGGGCAAGCGTTGCAGCACTTCTTGCCATTTGTTTTATAGGCTTTATGACACATGGAGTATTTCCAGACTCTGTGTGGTCTGTGACTCTTGTGCTGGTTATTTAGGACAAAGCTGGCAAAATCGGGAGCCTGGATAATTTTAACTCAATTTCACAAGCTAATGTGGCGTCTTGGAGAGGAATGTGTTAGATTGTCTGAGCAAATATCTCGGCACCTCAGACAACCAATTTGGCTTAAAGGCTAAGCATGGTACGGACATGTGTATCTATGCCTTAAAACAGTAGTTGGTGCATACCAAAGGCAAAAGTTATTATTGGCTTTATTGATGCCTCTAAGGCTTTTGACCAAGTTAACTATCAAAAGCTGCTTCAGAAATTAGGTCAAAGAGGCATGCCTGATGGGATTATATGAATAATTCCACATTTGTATGCCGATCCGAGTACGCAGGTTAAATGGGGAAATAGAGTCTCTGCTCCCTATAGTGTTGGTAATAGAGTACGAAGGGGGAGCTACTCTCTCCAGCCCTTTTTGAATTGTGCAAGAATGACTCATCAGACAAATTATGTGGCTGTAAAACTTGCTGTATGATGCACACCACTTAGAAAAACCATTTTTTGTTCGCATATTTGGCGAGTCTTTTCTCCAACAGTGCTGGGTTTCAACAGTCCCTGAATGTATGCTCTGAGTATGGGGTGGAACATGATGTGCAATACAAAGTGAAAGAGAGTGTTGATATGATATGCAGAACGAAAGGGGATAAGGACCTCAACTTTCCACGTTTTCGTCTGTCAGGGCAAGTACTTTGTGTTTGTAATAAAATAAAATATCTGGGGCACTTCATTACAGATAAAATGTCAGATGATGAAATGTTTCAGAAGCGCCATGCATTATATGCACAAGTAAACATCCATCCATTATCTATACCGCTTCTTGCTCACTAGGGTTGCGGTTGAGCTGGAGCTTATCCCAGCTGGCAAAGGACGAAAGGTAGGGTCCCACCCTGGACAGCTCAGTCAACTATCCATCACAGGGCGATTACACCATTCACTCCCGCACTCATAGCTGTGGGGAATTTAGAGTCTCTAGTTAGCCTGACATGCATTTGTTAGGACTGTGGGAGAAATTCAGAGTATCTGGAAGAATCCCATGCGAGCACATGCAAAATCTACACAGGAAGGACGCAGGCCAGATTTGAACCCATGACCTGAGTGCCCACTGCGCCACCGCCCCGCTCTAAAGTGAACATGTTGGCAAGAAAATTCCGCGTGTTTAGATCATGCCAAGATAATACTCTTCAAAGCATATTGCACCTATCTTCATACTGGACTAAGTATGGCAAGTATGTATGAGCTTCAGGTTGCCTGTAATGATTGTACGCGGATTTTACTTTAAAAATTTAAGTGGTGTAGTGCCAGCAAATTATTTTTTAATGTAGGAGTCTATACTTTCCAGACTCTGTTGGGAAATTTGCTGTATAAATTCATTTGTCGACTGAATGATTCTCAGAACGCCATTATGATACAGCTGTCAAATCGCTGTTTTAGTGTTCTATACTAGTCACCCCTGTGGAAAAATTGGCGCAACTCTTTTATAAAAGTGGCAATGATTTTCCTCTATTTTTATAATGCATTTATATTTTTTGTGTGTATTTTTATGGACCCTGAGTCTGACAATAAAGAAAAAGTAGAGAACAAAGTAAAGTAAAATCTCTTCAGTAAGACTGTCCCAAATCTCTAAGAAAAAAAAGCATGCTTTACTCCCATCAATGCAACCAAAAGCATGATCAGAATCAAAAGAAGTCAACAGATTGCATTTTCATGGTAGATAGATGGATGTTTGTACGACTGTGTGTGCGAGCATGCGTGTGTGTGTATGTGTGAATGTGCTAAGGGAATAGGAGTGGTTTTGAAAGTGAGTGGCACAGTTTAAGACAAGTTTATATTTTTAGCGCATTTCAAACAACAGATGTTAACCAAAGCACTTAAATGTGTTAAATAAAGGCCACCCAAAATCAAGCACATTCATTTGAAAGTCAAAGAAAACAAATGTGACTGAAGACATGACATTGATATTGGGGGAGATCTAATATCCAATGGCAAACCAGGAGGTTAAGTAATAGGAGGGTACTTAGTGGCATTTGGGTATTTCAAGGATGCTCTTCTAATCCAAATGACAGCCTGATCAAATAGTGATAAAATGCTGAAATGTCAGAGCAATCTGAAGGGCTGACATAGTTTTTTTAAGACTCCCGATGCCCTTATTAATCTTCCAGCGTGCGATAAAACCCAAATTCTGAGGTGTCAACATTCATCTGAGTTGGAACTAGACAGCACTAGAGTGCTGTCAATAGGCGATGCAGTCCTAATTCTGCCCTCCAGAGAACTGACTCCTCAATCAGTCACACGTACTGAAATCAGCCTGCTAGCCCTTCTTCTGTTACTGCAACAGTCAGGAAAATCCAGAAATAGGACCGTGGTCTATTGCTGAAGGCATGACAGGTGACTGAAAAAGGCAGGGACACAATCACACTGAGTCTCACAGGTATACCTGTAGTGAAGGATATAAAAGCACTGTGGGCTGTTACATTTTTGATGATAAATGTGCGGCACTTGGGCAGTATAAGCCAGTTTCGAACAAAAGTCAAGAAAAATTAGCACTGTCAAAAACTACTAGTCACAGCAGAAATAGACTAAAGGACTCTACTATAGTACAGTATATCCTATATTGGCTCGGCTGTTCTCAGGATGTCATGTACTGAACTAGACAGACAGGGGCTTGTTTAGGATAGATGGAAGCATATAAGACCTCATGATGCATAGACAAAGAACACAAATCTAAAATCCTAAAAACATGTTTAAAATAAGGCTTCTCAGTATAACTGTACAAGTCTAATTGGCGGTTGTCTAAAGGAAGCCTTCTTTCTTAAAATGATCTACTTCAGGTTTATCCATTATCCATCCATCGATTATTTACACTGCTTCTTCCACACTAAGGTCATGGGGGAGCTGCAGCCTACCCCAGCCAACTATGGGCAAAAGGCAGGGCTACACCCTGGACAGCCTGCCAATCCACAATGCACAGGGCGCACAACATTCATATACCAATCACTCACATACATATCTCATTCGCTCATATCTATGGGCAGTGTAGGGTCTCCAATTGGCCAACGTGCATGTTTTTGAGCGGTGGGAGGAAATCAGCGTACCCGGAGCAAACCCACACGAACACTGGGAGAACATGCTAACTCCACATTGAAAGGCCCCATGCTGGATTTGAACCCACTATCTTCTTGCCCCTCCCTCAGGTTTACATTCTAAGAAAAATAAAGTTCTTCATATTCTCCTATTAAATATCTTGTATGTTTTGCAAATTAATTTTAAATGTTAAAAATTAACGCTAGCGACTGCCAGGGACCAAAGGATGAAGCTAAATCTACCAAAGATGGAAAATAACCAGAAGTCACCATCTCAGTGGTCCTGTGCTCTTGAATTCTGTTCATTTGGAAACATCAAGGGTTTTTCTTTGCACTTTAAAATGAGATCGTCCCTTCACAATATATTTTTCATCATATTCCTTCTTTGTGCGCCAAGGACTAAATCCGAACCTAACAGCTGACAGAATTGCCAGACATTTCGAGGAGAGAGCCAGTCTGTCTTCACTCCGCTTTGAGAATTCCATTACATAAAGCAAATTTAAATCAAGGACTCTGGGAGCAAAGCCAGAAGCACAAAATCCTTCTAACTCCAGGCCTTTTGCAATTCTTGCTTTTGTTATTTTTAATTGTAACCATATCATTTTGTATTACACAGAGATTCGTTACTGTGCATATCTGTACCTGTTCTCTCTCAAGCCAGGTCTACGTCACAAAAAAGTTTGTACCTCCCAATGAGACTTTCAGATAAGATGGTCTTCTTTTCAAATCACAAGGACACCACCCCAAATCTTTCTCTCCTATTGAGACCCAGGCAGAGAGGCAGTTGGTATTGTGTCCATTTTTAAAAGTCCTTTGGCACGATGATGACATGGGCTGTAGCTTTGGCCTTTCATGGTCAGTTTGAGTTTATAACCAGGCTTCATTCAGACCTGTACACAAAACCGGCAGACCTCAGTTTTTATTCGCTGGCTTTAATCTCACAATATTGATATTATTGGAAAACAAAAGCAAACGGGGCATTTTCTTGATCGCATACAAAGCGTTTTATGTAACAGCTCAGGGCAGTGCTTTTTTTTTATAGGTCAGTGGCCATCGGATTGATGAGCCATCATGTACCCACATCCCACATCCATCCCCCACTAATTCCAGGCCGCCATCCCATTTCAGTCGGTACATATTCTCACTTCCTATGACTCAAACCCAGCTGTCATGAGGAGACAGCGACAGAATGCAGGATGACCTAATGCCATCAGCAATGCGCAGTCTTCTATGTCTGATTAAAGCTGTCAAGAAAACCCTCTCACTTGATTATATTCTGCAGTGCAGGTCAGCCATCACACTGCATCAGTCTGTATCACCTCAGGCCAGAGTGTCCGCACTGTCAGTTTCTGAAAGAGTCACTGATGACCCCTTATGAAGCTTGTGGTTAGATTTTGATTTAGTATTATTGAAATCATGTGATTATAAAATTAGTGATTAAGGTTTGTCATTAATGGATGCCAATTACCAGTATTGGAGGCACCTGGTTGAGACACTTCCTTGACAATCTCATTCCAAATGGCCTGAATGAGGAGATTTATTATAATTATTATTATTATTTTATATCATTTAGATTTTTTTATTATTTTTTGTATTTACTATGTATTCATGAAATCATTAACTATGAAATCAGTGACTGGGGTTTGTCATTAAAGCCTATTTATGTGAGTATTATGCAAGCTAATTAAGTAGTATTCGAGACACCTGTTTGATGCACATAGTGATGAGGTTACCTGTGCCTATAAAACACACCTGTGCCAATTGATCTTGTTTGCAATACATGCTGAGGAAGGGTACAACCCGAAACGTCCTATAGTGTGGCAATAAAGTAGTGATGGCCAAACGAGGCTTTTTATGAGGCTTCGGACCCTTTTGGACCTTTCTATTGAAAATGGTTCACTACTCGAAGCTTCATTCATTGAGCACGTGAGTGACATCTGCTGGCACAGAGATTGTTGAACAGCCTTGCAAAGGTGAGGCTGACGCACCTTGCGCGGGCACTTCGAGTATGTTGTGTGAAAAAATACTTAAATAAAGCTGAAATCTAACTTGGTCTTACATATGTCTGTTGTTTTTCTTCCTTACCTTAATAATTCATATTATAATAACATTAATTACATCCACAGCCTCATTGAATCCTGTAAATATTTACTCTGTCCAAAAATATTGTATTATGTTTTTTGATTGCGCTTGGTGTATACTGGGTGTGCTTCTGCGACTTGGGCATTACAATTTTTGAATAAAATTGCCTAACAGAGCGCTGTCAAGTTTGAAGCGTGCTTCGGAGCCTTGGTATCAGCGGTAACATCACTACAATAAAGTATATTTTATTTTATGCATTTGGAGTGCTGCCCATGCCTTCTTGATTAGTGTATTCAACTTTTGATAGGTTCTAGCACCCATTGCTTAATTGCTTAATAACTTTTTGTGAGTTGAGTGCGTCTGTGCCTTTTTCATAAACACATAAAAAGCATTCTAGGTGGGGACATGTATGGGATATTATTTTATTCCAATTTACAAATTTTATTGTTATTTCTCAAATAATTCTGGCTCGATAACATACTTACCCAGCTTGGCGCTGATGTGGTGCTTAAGTCTAACTGGACTTGAAGTGTCACAGGTCTTGATAAAAGTATAACATTTGGTACTGTGTACCCTTAAGTCATAATAGTTCATGTAAAATGTGATGTCAACAGCAAAACTGAGCCACTTAAGTGGCTTCCAGGTGGCGCTAACAGCAGGAAAAGTGAGATACGGACCTAAAAATTTGACTTTTTCTGTGAGACACCCATATCTACCTATGTGCCAAGTTTCATTCAATTCCAGGGGGGTCAACTGCGCACCGAATGTCAATCTCTCATGGAATGGCTCTTAATGAGCACAACACAGTTTCACCCATCAGATTTCACAAAAGCATATTCATCCTTCTACACTAACAGCTAATTATGAATGGATTCAAAGTAAGTGAGTGAGTGTAAAATCACCGAAACCCTGTTCCATAATGGACATTACTGGCACATAAATAATGTGCATAATCCTCGTTATTGTTCCCTTTAGCACCTGGTGGTATGACTCCTTTGGACAACAGCAGGAGCCTCTCTCTGCAGCCCATAACCTCATTAACACTGATAATAAAACGCAAAAGTTACCTGACAGCACTCAAACAGTGACCAAGCACAGTTCAGAAGCAAGATTCCTCGTATTCATGGTCACAAAATAATTCAAAATCAGATCTTTAAAAATAAAAAAATGAAAATCAAGTAAGCATCATACAACAACCTTTAATGATAAACTGTTATGTGGCAGCTCCTCATCTCTTTTGTCTGAATAATAAGGCCATCTTAAAACTCAAAAATTGGCCCTGTTGACTGATCGCTGAATGCACAAATGCAGTTAAAACAAACTTTTTTGCTTGCATTAATTTTTGTAGCCAAGAAAGCAAGGACACACTGACGTAAAGACGTTTGCACACAGCCCTTCTATCAGATCTCACAATAGATTGGCTGAATAACTAGAAAATTCACTTCAGAAATACTACTTTGAGCAACTTGGCAATTACCAGACCTGGGCTACTTTGAATTAATGTATTCCATTAAAGCAACAGTTATTTGGCGGTGATATACTTGTTTCTGGAAAATGAAATGGCTGACTTTAATTATAGATGGGAAAATATTACAAGAGGCATCTTCAATGCTGTCTTCATCATCTTGCAATTCTGATATGTCTGTAATCAGAAATAATTTATGCCATATCTGCTCTTTTAAATAGACAAAATATTATTTTTCTTCAGACAGCCATGATGGCAACCATGGGCATAAAATGCATCCTCATTGTGCGGCTGTTGAATCGACCATGTTCCATTGCTGCATGATTTCAGGTTTACTTGAAAGAGATGATTCCTAATTGTGAAAAATGGAAAATTTGCAATTATCTTTGTGAATGAGATGTGCCCTCCATCAAACATCCTTCCATCTAACATTTTGCATAAAAATGGTCACTTTGGCAATGCAGTATAATCCATACATAAATGTAGATCACACCATTCACATGTGCCAGTCCAAAACAGACCACTCCTTTTGCAGGGGACTTGTTTTTTTCTTGGGGTAAATTCTGGAAATTATGAGGACTTAACAGAAACTCTCACATTCATGATTTTAGGAGATGTATATCTACACGTTCTCTTTAAATCACAAAAGCAAGCATAAGAATTCTTTTTTTTTTTTTTTTTTTACTAAGCCTTTATTGACCCAGGGAAGTTCCAGTGAGGACATGTTTCTCTCTTTTTCTAAGGACTCCCTGGGAGAAATGCTAAACAGAACAGCTGTGAGTGAGTGTGTGTGAGTGAGAGAGAGAGAGAGCAAGCGAGAGCGCGCTTGGGCAAACCCTCTGGAGTGGTTTTGAGGTTAAGGGCCTTGCACAAGGGCCAACGACCAAGCTATTCCCAACTTCATCCTTCTCAGTGCATCTTGCAATGCCAAGGACCCAAAAAGAGCCCCACCAAACTACTTAAAATAAGTAAACCTATATGACAGTCTGACTTATGGAAGTAATACATCATCCAAGCGCAATAACCCATAGAGGATCACGAAGTCACCCAGCTCATCAGTGTCCTGAAAATCTATTATCCATCAGATATTTGTGATAAGGAACCTGTGTAGCAGCCCATACTAATACCCCGCCAGACTATACCCAGGTAAAATAATTAAAAATATATACCCCAGGTTATAAAATGTGATTAAATGTGGAAGGTATAATCCAGGGGGGTGTGGGGCTCGCCCGGATTATACCAAGGGTATAAAACTGGCTAGCCCACTTTAACTCCGGGTATACTCTGGGCTGGGGGTATGCTTTGGCACGTTACACCGGCTCCCAAAAACTGTATTCACTGGAGTAAGGAGCCCTCTCGGGGCAGGAGGGAGACGGCAAAATCCTTTCGAATGATTAAACATCTCGGTTTCTGTGGGCCACCCCAGCCAGAACACTGATCATTAGCAGCATGACTATCCTGTCAAAGATTACACTTACAGCAATGACCCGCAATTATGGGCCAACCAAAAAGAGCTGAGCTGAGTGGCCTGGAACTATGAACAATATCCTGGTTATCTTTTGCAATTTTTGTACAGTACATCTCCTTCAGTAAAGGCTTTTTTCTTTAGTTTAAAATCAATTTGTACAATTTCCTGAGACTTTTCTTAGAGGCATTTACGAAGCACTGCGAGGACTACATAATGCATCAACTGTTAATAAGAGAAAGCTGCTCTGACACGAACATCAAAGTTACAAAGTGAAATGCAGTGATTAAGAAATTTATTTGTGATAAGGCATACTATATCCTACAGGCTAGAATGTCTGACTGGAACTCAGAAGATTGGTGGGTCAAATCTTAGTGTAGCTGGGAAGCAAGAGTCACCAGCAGCCATACTATGAATTCACAGCCCTATTTCCTGGTTCATGGTGATGCTTCTACACTTCCTGCCTCTACCAGTGCATCACCTTGCAGTCTATGGACTACCTACACTGCCATTTTGTGTATTACATAACAAGAAGCCGTCCAACAGATTTAAAATAGTTGGAACCGCTTTGCTGCTATATTTGTTTTGCCATAAAACCAACTGTAGCCAGCCAGTGGAGAACAGACTTCCCCTTCACTATCAAGTTCCCCTTGAAATTTCCTCCCAATGGGAAGCCCGTCCGCACCACTTTCCCAGGATTTTTCTTTTCACTGTGCAGTTTTCATCATTTTTCCGCCAAATTCTTGCCATTTGGGAGATCATAGCAGGTATTTCACCACTGTTACTAAGCAAAGCATGTTTGTAACTGCCTTCTGTGAAGCACTCTGAAAATCCCTGGTGAAAAATCCTCGCAAGGATCCTGCAACAATCCCAACAGGATCCTTTGAAGATCCTTAAGGACCCTGATGGATCCTGTGACAGGATTGTTCAAGATTCTTAAGGATCCCAAGGGATCTGGTGACAGGGTCCCCTTGAAGATCAAGAATCCTGGGAAAATCCAGCAAAATCCTTAAGGATCCTTGCTAAATCCTTAGTGTTCCTTAAAGTGCTTGCTCATTCAAAAATAAGATTTGGACCACAGAATCTTTAATATAAATACATCTTTTGTGCACTGGTCATTTCAAATTGAAATCAGCTGTAACAAATTTACTTGGATTTTAATCACTTCAAATTGCGATCACCTCAGAAAGAATTTATCTTCGGCATTCTTCAGCGATGATATCGCAGGAGGTATCTAGCCAGCGGCAGAGAACACATTGTCAATGTCATTAGACTCAGTGATTCGTAATTGTGGATAATTCCCTGGGAAAATGCCAAAAATTTGCCTTGTTTATGGCTGCAACAATGATGCTGATGCAAGCATAAATTTCCCAAAAAAAAAAAAAAACCCCACAATATGAAAGGCATGGGTGGATTTTGTGAAGAGGAAATGAGCGGATTTCATGGAGCAAGGATCAGGATCAGTGATCTGCTAAAAAGCAGTCTTCTGTGACTTGTTTAATCAGCCAGATCCCAAGTCATAGGAAAAGTCTGGATATTACAATGGGTTAGCGATCACTGAAATCACCATTTAATAAGCCATCAGTTCATAAGCCGAACCCAAACTGCTCCGGCCCCGAATTTTATCCATCTATTCTGTACTCAGAAAGGCTGGTTAATAAGCCCAGGGCGCCGCTTAAGAAGCCCATCCTCAAGTGAATGTAGAAACTATTTTAGGCAAAAAATGACTCAATACGAAACTACAAAGTAAATCCATCCTCCACCATGAGACCCATAGTAAAATCGAAACTTCAGCCATGATAGCAAAACCGGAATGAGACCAGAAGCTGCAACTGGAGAATGAAAAAAGCATAAGCTTCGAGTCTGTTCAAGTCAATGGGATGAACAATTCATGAGCTAGCATGCTAATGCTTTTCGCCATTAAATAAATAAATTAAAGTTTCAACAAAAACTGTCACACATGTAACTTCATACTTTAATGGCAAAAAGCTAGCCAGCGGTACATTTCCCAAAAGCATAGTTACCAACTAAGTTAGCAACTTACATAGTTCGTCCATTCACAGTCAATGGTTCCAAATACGCAAATTAGCATCTGTGATTTCAGGAAATGCACTCCAGCTGCATGGGCGGTGTTGTTTGTCGAGTGTGCACAGTGGAATGACAGTTAATAGACTCTGAAGGTCTCGTATTGTCATTATGTACATAGGCTACCAATTTTTGGACACCTTTCCTTGTCATGGCTTAGTAAAACTCTTAGTAAGTGGTTTTGGTGCACCATGCCTATCGGCTGATCGTCACATTGTTCCTTGTCCCTCTCTGATGAGAAAAATATTTGTTTTCATCAATTTATGGAAATAATATTCTTTGACATCTTGTTTTCCCACTGTTTCCAGCTTGACTTCTGCGTTTAGTACACCTCCCGTTACGCCACATCCGCTAACTGGCAAATTTGGGTCAATCTTCATTTTGTTTTCAGAAATCTTCACTGGAACCAAAATGAAAAGGCTCATTTTCCAGAAAAAGCAGCAACTTTGGGGCATTTAATTAGCAGGATACTGTTCATGAACTGTTTGGTCAAACATATGCCAGATTAGTTTTTATTTGAGAAAATTCGATGAATTTGCACTTTAAGGATCACCAACGATTTTGCTGGGGATCCTATCCGGCCAGGATCCTGGGTTGTTAAACATCCTGCAAGGATCATTGTTTTTCCAAATCCTTGAAGGTTTCTTGAAGGATCCTTGAATGATTCTGAAAGGATCTTGTCCTTGCAGCATTCCTACTGGATCCTTCAGAATCCTCATGGATCCTGCGAGGTTTCCATCCAGGGCATAAAACTGAAGTGAACTGAATAGAAGGTAATTTGATCTGCAGGCCTGTGCCAGAACTTACAGCATACAAACCTTTTGCTGACATCAAAAAGCAGCAACTGCGATGGGAACAGAATCATGGGTATAAATGACTGCTTTGTTTGATTTGCATAGGACAATTTTGAGTTGGGGGGAGGGAACTACAGTATGTGAATTTAAATGCTCCAATTACACAGCTCCTTACCCTGAACACTGTAAGCTTCAGACAATGTTATCTGTTACTGGCAGGAAAAATTATTTACTGACATCTCACCAAGTACACAGAGCACATCCATTTTATTTTTGTTTGTTTTTCTGAGAGCCTTACTAAAAAGGCAAGCTTCTGCGGGAGATCTCTGATGATGGGGGACTCTGAGGTGGCTGTGTTACCTTTTCTCCCCAAAACTTGTCAACGATGCGGGGGTCTGAACCCAAACAGAACCCATGCAGAACCCGAGACACAGTGGCCCCAGTTGTAAAGCCTTTATACTCTACTTCTCCTAACCAGCTGAAGCCTTCCTCAAGGGTGTAACTTTGGTTAGAAGATTGAAGGTAACTGAAATACCTAGATGTTATTACACCCAAGTTATTGAGGGGGTGTTATTGGCTTGTTCGAAATATTGAAGGGGGCCATGCTCCCCTCCCTCACCGCACCCCCCAATAAATGACACCCTTGGCTTAGCTCCCATTAAAGCCAAGCCTTCAACAACAGATAACCCAGTGCATCAACAGATACTCCTTCTTTCTCTGGCTCTCACACTCTGTCTATTATTCTCTGCTTTCCCCACTTATCCACTCTAGTCTGTCCCCACTTCCATATCATCTTTCTTGAGTGAAGCCATTTCAAACCTTTTTCTCATTCAGTCAATGATACCCCTTGTCTTGATGGAGTACATATGTACACACTTCTCTCTCTCCAGTCCACCATGCCAATTTATGCACCAAGAGTTTACACAAGAGTTTACTTTGTTTATGGGTTTCAGCACTGAACATCAAAAGAGAACCAGTGATGGGCAGAAAAGACCACCCCTTTCTTTGAGAAATGATATTATATGTCTCTACTGTGCATCATTCATGAGGTGTAAGCATACCAATACAGCAATTAAACACCTGTCAATAACACATCACATTAGCTGAAGAAATAGATAAATGTCTTTCTAAATTTGGCTTTTATTTCAACTTTTTCTTCATCATCAAATTTGACAACATATAAGAGTGATAACAAAGGTTTTATCCCTCCCTGACAAGTCTCTAACTCTTTCGGACTCTTTCACACACATACAAGCACACAAACACAAGCATCTCCACGGCAACTCCTGAACTTCATAGCTCCTCTTTACCAAATCACTCATCACTTCAGACTCAGCACCTCATACTTAAGGTGTAATGAGAGTCACTGTGTCTGGGTATGAAGTCTTTCTGAAGGCACTCATTGTGATAGCAGGGGCCTCATGCTTCAGTCTCGGCGGGCCGCCAATTCGGCTGGTTTTTAGCCTGTCCATACTGGAGCTACGTCAATCCTGCAAGAAAGGCGCGGATTAATGAAAAGCCAATCAATGACTTAAGTCAAGCACCTGTGTCTGGTGCAGAAACACATCCAACACCAGCTTATACACTGACCCTCCAGGATTTGTTTGAGATTGCCGGCCCCCCGAGGATAAAAAAAAACAAGGGAATGGACGAAGATCCATCGCGAGGATTCAAGGACTGTGTCTCCACAATTTCAATTAAAACATCACTCTGGATCAGTTATTCATTATTGTTTTGAACATTTAAAGCTACATTTTTGAAAAATTCTGAAATGACAGATATCAACAAACTCGGTGCATGCAGAAAAAAGAGCAACTTTTTCACCTCATTTTGAGCCGACTAGATCTGCACCTGTATTTTTGCATTCATCAGAAAAAAAAAAAAACATCATCTTTACAATAACTGGAATAAGCACTACTAGAAAATGAAATGCATATATTCACAATGCAAAGAGCCACATTGGAGAACAGCAAAGTGAATAATCCATTAAAGCACAAGTGCGGGGGCTTCATGGTGACTGCAGGTGTGAATATTTTGCATCAATGCCCTCAATTCAGAGAGTATAATAGCTACCATTTTTCACTGGCATTTTTGTAAGAACTGGCCATTGTATTTTAGTCAATTTCAATTGAACCATAATTCAAATAACTGAATCACAATCCCCACAAGGAATAGTATAGACAGGGTAGTGGGAATCCGTAGACAATAAAATGCACGCTTTCAGCAACTTTATTAACTGTTACAATGCAAACTGAAGCTACACAATAGTGTAATCCCAATAACAAATACATCCAATAAGCAACATTTAAGCATGTTTTGAAACATGAAAAGCATATGCAATCTCTAAAATCATATTTTTGATATGCCTTCAACTGAGCACCAAATCAGTACCATCAAATGCACTTGATCTTTTCCAACACTTTGATGGTGGCTTTCAAGAGTGAGAAATTAGGTTTATGTTTTTGACAAGATATTTCAGAAAAGAGGGAAACAAAAAACATTTCTTGGCACAAGCTACCCTGCTTGATTAAACTGTTGTTACACTGACAGTGGTGACATCAGATCTTCCTCAGCACCCAGATTTAATCATTCCTACATCTCAATTCAAGACACAAACTCTCCCTACACATTCCTTATTCAGCTGTCAATCAAATCAAAGGGCCGACAATATGTGTTCACCTGAATATTCTCAATTAATATTTATGAAAAAGGGTAAGTTTCCTATGCAAATTTTGCTCCGAATACTCAAGATAGAACACTTGAATATTAAAAACAAACTATGTCCCTTAAGGTCAGCATAACCTCATCTTAGTCTGAAACCAGCCAGTGTAGTTTGATGTTCCCATTAAGGTACATTCCTTTGCATTAAAACAATCACCCTGCCACTAAGAGCAGCTTGTATACAGTACAGCAGGGCTATTCAACATTATCCTGCAAGGGCCGGTGTGGGTGCAGGCTTTCATTCCAACCAAGCACTTGCCATACATGCCAACTCTTCTGCTTTTGGTGGTAGACAACCACTTTCGGGGCGTTGCATTCTGAAAAAAACGCCCCAAAAGCGGTAGAGTTGGCATGTATGACTTACACAACAGATACTACTAATCAAACTCATTAGCAAAGACTCTTAGGGTTGATTAGTGGTGTCAGGTGTGTAACTGCTTGGTTGGAATGAAAGCCTGCCCCCACACCGGCCCTTTCTGGACACGGTTGAATAGCCCTGCTGTATAGTGAAGTGTGGTGCCAGGCTGAGGTTGACAATGTCATCACACAGTGAACAGATATGAAACCAAACACAGATGGTCCAAAATACCAAATTAGCAAAGAGCTAATAATCCAAACAGATCAACTTTTCTCCAGAACCCAAACCAAGTGCAAAGCTGACTTGCAGCCTTTCCTCCCAGGCACTCTTCCTCTGGGCCTTGGAGTTGGGCCGACGAAAGATTCATAATGAGGAAACAGGTGAGGCAGCAGGTCACAACTGCAGTGATTGAAACTCTCTACAGCTGTGACTCAGCTTGTAAGTGGACTGGGTCTGTGGACCCTGGTGGACAGCACCCTGAACTGCACCCTTCCTACCACAGATGGAAAAGTACATGGGCACGTTAGTTAAAGCCGTTCAAAGTTTTAACGTAACATGCGTTCACTCCGTATGAATTAAGAAAGCACCATACACAAAAGACATGTCATATAGAAATCTGAAACTGGAGAATGTGATGTGCAAGAGCATGATATTCTCTTAGTATGGGAATGGTAACAATATCAAGAAAAAACAGGTAACGGCAATAAAAGTCGCATTACCAAACTGTAATTGACATGTAAATTCTCATTTCTTGAATAAAAAATAAGTAAATATTTTCAAATCCTTTGGAGGCACAATTTACTGGAATAAGATTTTTGGCATTGGTCTTTTTTCAAGGAATGTTACATGACAGGGTCCTCAAATTCCATCTCATTACAGGAATTCAAATGGACACACACAAAAACAGATAATTCTTTGAAGATATCACTCAAACCTTCACTTCTCCAGAGGATCAACGGCATTAAACTGAACCACAAGGAGTTTTGAATCTCAAAACAAAATAAAATCCGACTGCGTGTAAAGATTTCTGTGTTTGTCTACGTATCACCAGCAGGAAGAAATCACAGAAAAACAGCTGCATACGCTGTTTGGACTGCATTGTACTCACAGCTGGTTTCCAGTAATTTGCGCAAAGCATTCACATGCATACACACACACACACACACACACACACAGGTTTCAGTAACGGCCGATAGATCGGTGATGTATTACAGCGGTATACATACGTAAAAGGAATGCATTTCTCTGCACACAACACTGCAAAGTTTCGACCCATGAAAAGCCAGCACGGTAATAGTTCCCAGGTTCTAAGGAGAAGGCATATATAATGAACTGAAATGCTAATCAAACTCAATCTACCGAGTAATGCACCATCTACCAGAGTGTACAGAAAGCACTACAATGCGTTTGGTTATGAACTCACAAAAGCTACTACCGGCGCCGAGATGGGCACAAAGGGGCCACAAATTAAACCATGAAGGGGTGGGATGGGGGAGTATTCATTGCCAAAAAAAGCACGAGACCAGTGTAGCGCGAGCGTAGTAAAGCAGAGCACCATAAGGCTGGCCTTCTGCGCATGCCATTTCTTAATCCCTTCAATATATCCAATAACATGCACTTCTCATGGAAAAACTACATATAATAAACAAACTGGAACTCAAATGGGTTTGCGAAAAAAAAAGTATGCTAAGGTAATGTAAATGAGGCTGCACGGTCATTACATTTATTGCCCACATACTGTAAACAATAAGTAAAAGGCGAAGTCAGCTCCGATGTGCGGTTAAATCATTGGTCATCAGAGCAGTGACATGCTGCTTTGACTCAAATCTCACCTATTCTAGTGGTTAATTGCAATTAAGTCAACACAATTGGTTACCATGACATCCAGAGAGGCAGGGATTCAGAACCACTGAAATGGCACCAGTGGTTTTCACTGGGATGGAATTAATTCAACAGAAACTAGTTTCAACAAAGCAGGATTTCTTAGCTGAACAAATACACTAAGTTCATGCTTGAGCCCCCATAAAACAAAACATGGACTGAAGTAAAAGCAGCTTTTTCACATTTAACTCATCACAGTTACCAGTAAACTGTGTAACCATGACTCATGACACGCCCTTGGTGATTGGCAAAATCAAGGGACAGGGACCACCGAGGTACAGGTTTAAATTCAGGAGAAAAATAAATATGCAGAAATAAAAATGCTTTAAAACTCAATTATAAAGCCAAAACTTTCAGGTTTAAATTTGTCCAGGATTACTCAATGAGCTCCAGGGTCATAAAATCACACCCAGTAAATCCTGCTTAAAATGAGGATCAGTATGGGAATTAGCCGAAAGAATACATCAATAATGAGTCAAAGCAGTTTAATCTTCAACAAATGTTTGGTCATTAATTTATGAGCAACCTGATAAACAAAGGTTCCTGCACTGCAAACTGGATAACTATTTACATGAAACATTTTGGAAATGGGTGTCTTGTTCTTTAAAGACAAAAATTAAATATTTCCAGAGGTAACAAGGAATTGAACTAAATCAGGAAAGCAGAAAACTGAATTATACAGATCAGTTATTCTGTTAAATTACTGTCTGGCATGCCACACACATTTACTAAATCATTGTTTCAGTCACACCACCTGATTACACAACTAAATGACAAGATAGAATTCTGAAATATCTATTGCCTGAGTCACATAATTATCCAAGTAGATTAATAAATTACATTTAGTCCTAAAAAGCGTTATTCACAGTGTACTTCTGTAAAATCTTTTTTTTTTTTTTTTTGGTTCTAAAGGCTGCAGAACAGTGAAGGGACACAATTTTTGGAACCTAATGGACCGTTTGCGGCTGTTCTGCTATTTACTTCTTCCTGCTTGGTCATTAAATCCCCATTACAAATGAGTAACAAAAATTTTACATTTAAATATTTTCTTAAAGCAGCAGTAGTCATCTCTACAATATCAATATTGAGCTATTCAGTCAAAAATATTGTGATATTTAATTTTCTCCATATCACCCAGCTGTACATTACGGTCTTGGATTGAACCCAGCCTTGACAGCACAGACTACGGCCTGCACCCTCATGGGAGCAGCACATTCTTGACTCAGAGGTATTGGCAGGACACCCGGTTTGGGTTAGTGTTGTTTACTGCTCAAGCATCTCCTACTGGTCGTCCAGGTGCCCTTGAGTTGCTGCCTGAACCAGGGCATGTCATATGTTTCCTCTGGCCAAGGTCTGTGTGTGTTGGGATTTGACTGCTTTGTGAAAATAAGCAGTGGCTGACAGGCTTGTGTTTCAAAGGAAAACCCCAAACGGTCTGCCTACTCCCAAGATAGCAAAAACTAATTCATCACTGCAATAATGATTCAGTCATAGGCTCTTGAGTATTGCTTATTTAAATCCAAATGGCGACTTTTTTTTGTACGGGCAGTGTAGTTTTTCACTATAAAGTGAAATCCTGCTGAAGGGCCCGTAACCCCACATCTCTCCAGTGGCAAATTGGCCCCTGCCCAAACTTTTGGATAACAGTGTAAACTTCTGTTTTTATTTTTACTTTTAAGAGAAAAAAGATGACATTAAAGAGACAGTTCACTAAAAATGAAATTAAAGAATCTGATTTTTTATACCATTTTAAAGTTGCCATACACTCAACTACAATGGCCCTTTCTGAATGTCATCCTATGGCCAATTATGAATGTTCAGAGATCTTAAAGGTGCACTATGCAAGTTTGTTTACTTTCTGTGCGATTGTATTTTTGTCTTAATTCGCCGACATCGCTCCACAATCTGCTATCTGCCTGCCCCTAAATTCACTGTAAAAAAAACCCCGGGCTCTGGAGACCGCACAGGCGTCACAAACTGCAAATGAGGCTGTGCCCCATATCATAACAAACCGTCCCGGCCAATCACCGACAAGAGTTGACAGTTACGGAAGCATGGGAAGGAGGGAACTATGGGAAGTAGGGGCGAGCTACCTCCGTTTTGTTTGAGTTTGAATGTCAACAGAAGTGAAAGTAAACATACTTGTATAGTGCACCTTTAATTTGTGCACCTACTCATTCCACCAACTAATCACGACTTCCTCTTCAGCTCCATGGCATCCTGTCTGCACAAGACTTGCTCACCCAATCAAGCTTCACTATTTGCAAGAGTGAAGAAACTAAGGTGGTTTCACAAAGTCGAAAAAACACGTTCAAAAGAACAACAGTGCTTTCAGGTTGCAAGCTGACTTCTAAAAATGCGTCCTTGAAGCAATGTAGGAAATATGTTCACATGAACGTCATGGATGTTAAGGGTGTGCACTCTCAGCCAGAGAGGGCTCATGGAGTTGGCAGCACTAATACACCTGATTCCACTAATCAAACTTTTAATTTAAGGGTGCTTTTAATCACAAGAAAGCCAACTAAATGCTATGTAACTTTTTCATAAAATATTTAATGTAAGACCCAAGTTTTATAAAGTGATTCAACCTCAAGTAGTACTTTGTCGTACATAATGGATCGCTGTCACCACATCCACCCGCTGCGGCAGAAATTACATTTGACCTTAGAGTGGCGCCACGGACTGGAGAATAGAAAAATCAATTCTGTGTTTGCCATTCTTTTCAAAGCCTAACACTACTTTTGGCCATTCAAAACCATTAGCCAGAAATAGTCAGTTGCCACTTAAGTGATAATTATGCCTCGGTGTGCGCATGCGCACAGCGAGCATACGGTACTCAGTCTGTGTATTTGTTTGTCTGTCTGTTACCATCATAACTGCGACAGCGTGTGCATCCAAGCTAAAGTAACAATGCCAACGAGTGACAAACACTGTTCTCTTGATTTTAAATGTGCCAGAATTTTGATTTTTTGTAGCACTTCATGTTTCAGTATACACGTTTTGTGTACATAATGTTAAGCCACACCCACATGATTTTGGCACAAGGACCGCACTCTATTGACTGTTTATGTATTCAAGCTTGCTTTTATGTTACTGTACAACTATTGTACATCAGTAGTGGCTAAGCAATACACACCGAGGCATCAGCACCTCTGGTGCTTTCATTAATTAGGTAAATGCATTTTGCGTTGCCATGAAACACAAACAACAATGTTTTCCAAAAATTAACATGATAAATTAATGGTAAGTCAACACCATGAATGTTAGATGCAGGTTTTACTGTACCTCAAGTGCCTGGTTAATAACCCATGCAACAGAGTACAAGTCTGCTCACCATTCAGTTTTATTACAAGCCAGACAGCACACTGCAGGGGGTGACTAAGAGTTAATAGGTGAACAAGTCATAAATTAATTAAGATTGAAAGTTCTAAACACCAAAGAAGGAAAACAATATGGGTTACTAGAAGGATACACTCCAGAAGGTGAATATTTCAACATTAAAGAGCAGATATTGAGAAGTTTTTAAACACCAAACCCCCAAGAAAGCAAAGGAATATTCAGCACACTGCACAGTCTATTATAATCATAAATAAATTACATTACAATACTTTGCCTTACATGAATATTTCACCTTATTGATGATATACATGTACATACAAAAGTGAAACAGTAGTTCTGGAATGGTGGATATGTTACAGTCAGATTGTGAAACCAGTCATTTCATGAAATGGCTAGCGCTAAACTTCAGTCATTTCATAAAATGACTAAAACATTTTTTCATCTCACAAAATGACTGGCTTCACAATCTGACTGTGACAGAAGTAAAAAGCAAGTTATCCAGAAGGTGATCTAAATATGTTTGCGAGAATCATGGTTGATTCTCTCGATTCTCGCGAAACCGATTCGCTAGAATCAACGTCGATTCTCGAAAAAATGTGCATAATACTGAAGAACAGGCCGTTTGGAACAAACATCCCTCACTGAAAATGAGTTCTGCTCAGATTGTCCAGCAAACAGACCCATCCCCTAAAAATGTAACATAGGGGCCAGGTCACGTGGTAACAGAGTTAGAAAATTGGTGTATTTTGTATCATAGCTCCAAAACTAAGTAAGATAGAGTTAAAATTTAAATGGCTTTGTGTAGGTTTTCCCTAGTACTTTGACCAGTTTTTTGTCGTTTTCACCCAAAATAAATCAAACGACCAAATTGAGCTATTTTGTTTTTTTCAGGGAAAATAAATCAAAAGCCATTTAAATTGTAAATATCTTACTTAGTTTTGGAGCTCTGATTGAAATTTTTTGTAACTCTGTTACCGCGTGACCTGGCCCATAAGTGCTACAGGCCAGAGTGAGGTGGAGAGGTCCATAAAGGCTTTGGAAGGGAGCAGGGCAGACAGAATTGGGAGGTATGAATTGCACAGGGCAGGACTGTTCGTCACATAGAGAAAAGCAGGAATTTCATACCATGGGTTTGAAACACTGAAGAGGAAAAGATTGCTCTGAAAGTATTTGGGCATCGGTCAACTTTGTCTGGGCTGTTAGAACATCAACATCCTATAACATGGGTCCTTTAGTAGGAAGGAGTCAGGTCCTGTCCATGAACAAAGATGAGCAACCGTTCTAACCGTTCTCAAAACATGTTGAACAGCTTTGGCCTAAAACAGCTCAAAGACTTTGAACATGCATCACTAAAGGTGACATGATTTACTACTGCCCACCAGGATAAGTCAATCATGAGGCTACAACACGAAGAGCAATGAAGAAAGGGGCTAGCAAACTTACAACCAAGAGCCGCACCACAACAAAGGTATGCAGCATGATGTAATATACTCCACTAAGTTGGAGGAGTGGCCCACCGACTCAACTTGACCTTCATGATAACATCCAGTGTCCATGATAACATTTTAGCATAAATGCATACCAAAAAAAAAAATACACGGGGCGAAGATAGAGTTACAAATGTTAAAATGGAACCCAAGATACGACTTTTTAATTTGCGAAAAAAAATCGCCCCGCTCAAAAATCAGACCGTGGTCTGCGCGAGTTTGCATAATTGGACCCAAGTCTCAAACAGGCCGCCTGGACTATGTTGCCACGTTTACCATAGTAACCTGTCTGTGGGTTGAAGCGCAACTTCTCAGCTTTCAGGAAGTTGGGATTTTTTTCTCACAAACCTTACGGTAATTACGGTATGTACAACATGACACGTGCATTTGTGTCCGCAACGATACATTCAGATAAGAGGGATAGGGCTTGGCAACCGACGTCACTGCGCAATGCATTCTGGGGCGTAAACAGTAATGATATTGTGAGGCCATATCGGCGAGACTAAATTAAAAACAGAGCCAGAGATACAGTAACTTGAAAACTTGTTGCGCTGAGATGCCAAGTTCACGATTTGAGGTCTCGCACATTTTTAGGCTTATTCACTGTAGTCCGCAATTATTCACTGAACGTTCAATGAGATTCTCAGGCGGAATCAAAATCCTTGTGTTGAAGTTTCCGTTTCACTTGCGTAAAGGTGCACCTCATCACAAGTAACCTGGAAAGCGATTAAGACTCCGGACTTCCCGTGCTTCTCTTTACTCAGGGATTGGAAACAATGCATGTGTTTCATGATCGTTTAAATTGTTTTAATGAAATAAGACCATTTGAAACGTCTTTATGCAATTCCATTGCTTTCAATCCCTCAGTAAAGACAAGCCTGAGAATTCCCAAGTCATAATCGATTTCCGTGTCACTAGTGGGGAAATCCATCGTAATGCACGTGAAACTGATTAACTTGATGCACAATGACTTAAATTCTGCGAGTGAATTTCTTTAGTACGCTTTGATTGAATAATTGCTGACTACGGCACAGGAACGTGAATGCCACTAAGAGGAGAGACTCACGCATAATGCGTGAGACTTGGCATCTCTGATCAAGCGATGCTAAGAAGTCAATTAAACAAAAGAAATGTACTATACAGAGACAAACTTCTGCCGAACGCAAGAAAATGGTACATAAAAAAGATTGCGTTGATCGGAAATTTGGATCCGCATGAGGTGCCTGCGAGAAACTGCAGTCGAAACCGCCTTACCCCCTTTGACGTTTCCTGATATTTTTGTGTACATAGTCTGTGACGTCAGTGCATATACCGAGGATAAATTTCGGAATTATAAATCTATGGAAGCCCATGTACAATTCACAAATGACTGGGTCCATGATTTGGAGGTCTGCAAACCACCGAGCTGTGAAAACAGCGTCGTTCGCACAAAGGTGTGTATCATCTTGCTTGCTTACCTACCTGTGATTAGAGAGACATACATTATAAAGGTACTCAGTGGCGGCTCGTGAACTGGCACCAGGGGAAGCTCAAACAATCCCTTAAAATGGATGATTGGTCACAACCTGTTTTCAGTCATTCATTTAAATTACTATTACAGAAACCCCGAAAACTCTCAACACTGATGTGGCCAGTTTTCATTTATAACGCAAACCTGTGAACTCCCACGCATTCGGTGGAAGTTTAAGTGGCATATTTACGTTCCTCTGCTGTAGTCAGCAATTATTCATTCAACCCGTATGAAAGAGATTCTCGTATGAACTAAAGTCCTTTATGGAGGAGTTGGAAGCAATGGAATTGCTTAAAGACGCCTCAAATGATCTCATTTCATTTAAACGATCATGAAATGCATGCATTGCTTCCAACCCCTGAGTAAAGAAAAGCGTGAGAATTCCGGAGTCGTAATCAGTATTCACTATAGGCTAAATGAAAACTGGCTACATCTGACCACACAGCAGGTTCTTCCCATGGCTGTGGTTTCTTGGCGTGCAACAACAAGAAGTGGCCTCACAGTATGGCGATCTCTCCCATCAACCCCTGTGGCGCTGCAGCCGTGACGTCACGCCCCCATCCCCTATAAACATGTTCACTTCAAGATAGAGTGTTTCCTTGTGAGACAGGACAATCAAGCTTGACTTCTGCCCGGGACCTCAAAAGCACCAACTACTTCCAAAGTTGTAGACAAGAAAAAAAATGAAAAATATTGTCAAGAAGGAGAGAACAACCCTATCTTGGAAAAAAACTGGGTAGGGGTAGAAAAGCGAGCAGTTTTTCAAATCACATGCGGCTTCTTCATTCTTCATGCCAAGTGTGTGGCTTTTACGATGTAATTGCAATCTGCAGGCGCATATGTACAGTTGGCATGGTAGATGAGAATGCATATGGTGAATAGAAAAATGAACAAAAATGGATACACGTTACATTATTACTGGGTTTAATTGGGAAGTATTGTGCAATTATGTGACAAAGATTGTGGTGATTGAATGTGATAATGGTGATAAAATTTTATATTTACTAATCAGTTGTCTTGAATCTTATTAACTTGAAGACTGGAACTCAATGAGGACAGGAATGGAAAAGCAGATATTTGTTGCTTTAAATTTCATTGTTTAATGAAGCTCATTGTTTGTAATGAGTTTTGAGCCAAATGTGGTAAGCAATAAGGTATGCAAATTCATGCAACACTACTCCATTTTAAACAATTTGCGCAAATGCAAAGAAAAACAAAAGAAAAAAATGGCCACAGTGAGCCCTAAAATAGCCCCCGTGAGAATTTTAACGAGGGCTATTTTTTTCGCCAGATCTTGAAAACAGCCCTCGTGAAAAAAAAAATTATTTTTTACCCTGATGCATACCACCACTGCCCCATAGACCTCCAAGCCATGGTTCCTCTGCCATGCACCAGAAGTTGAAATACTATAACAAATCATGTTCTCACCCAACCAGCCTTCACAACACAATCCTTAGACAGACACCTTCTCCACAAAACAATATGTAAATGAAATAGCCTTCCAGGGAGCGTTTCTGCTCCCACAAAAAACAGAGCTCTACAAATCTTCAATTGAAAGCTCCATAGACACCTGACCAATACCCACATTGACTGTTGAACTGTAGTGGGCAACGTGACCAGCAGAAAATAACCATAATTTATAAGTTACAATTGTTTGACTTGGCTTTTGCAATCAATGAGTTGAATGAATGAATGAATGAGCAGCATCACCATATTTCACATTTACAAACTATCAATGAGAACACAATCTGGGATTGAAAGCCAACAACAATTTTAAGCCAACAACAAAAAAATAAAAATAAAAAATAAAACATGTAGCCTACTGTCCACCAACTGAATAACTACAAGTCAAGCTGAATTGCATAAGCCAAGTTAAAATGTTAAGAGAAAGACAGAAAGTAGGCCAAGCCTGATTGGGTAGATCCACAGTGAGGTTATGCACGTAAGGTAATGTAATGCAGAAATTTTGTCTTTTAACTTAAGCTCACTGCAAACCAATTGATCAGCTTATACAGAATGCAACTTCAGTCTGCATAAGATGGCGTCAAATTGAGGGTCTTCCATTACTTAGTGAATGAAAACGGGCCCCCAAATAGTTTTCTAGCATGCTGGAAAACAAAGTCAATCAGCAAGATGATGTACCTTTATGTTAGAATATGAGGCATGCAGTAATCTGTTGCCAATACGTCAGAATATCTGTGAGACTCCCATCAATATTTAAAAAAACAGACTAACTTCAAGCTAAATTATAGCTGCTGCGCAGCAATGGTCGGGGCCGGGCAATTTTAGGCAAACTTAGGCAATTCTGAGCAACAAGCAGAGTGTAGGAAGATGAAAAAAGGTGGCATTCTAATGTGCGTTTTACATCAGTTGAGGCTTGAACTCACAATTTCTGGCACAAGAGACTATGCTTTATCTCACTGACAGTGGCGGGTCTAGAACTGGGAATTGGGTGACAAAACATTTGTTTAAAACCATTATTAGTACTGACCTGTTCTCAGTCATTTTCATAATTAACAAAAGGTTCACTCTGAGAGCACTCCACACTTAACAGGTGCTGCTTGTTCTCCCCAATTAGGTAAGATGACAATCATTCATCTGAACACGTATTTGCTTTATTTAAATCAGCGTTGTTCAAAATTGTATACCTGTCGACTCTCAAGCAAATAGCTTCAGCTGCAGGTTTTTTATAGCCTATTTAACTGCCGATTGCCACTTTTTTTTTTTTTTTTTTAAATCAACCCACGCAATACCGAGAGTGAAAGGCAATATTTCATTGGAACGCGGACCAGTTCAATCAACGCGAAGCATTGGCCTATTAATAAGTAAATTATTTTTCTGTACTGAATTTATCCATGATTTCATCGCTGTTAGATCGCATATGGAGAGAAACCTGGTCTTCAGTTGCCACTTAGGATAATTGGAAAACGCGTCAATAAGGGAAAATGATTGAGAACTTGCCAGGACTAAAAGGGACGTGTATGTGCCACCCCAATTCCCAGTTCTAGAACCGCCACTGCTCACTGAGCTAATTGGCAAATGGAAATGTCACATGTAGCTTCACAAATTGACTAATCTGGTCACCTGTGTGCAAGACAGCAGCTGTTAGCGTGTAAAGGCAGATTTCAAACGGCTGTCAAAAATTCAGTTATTAAGACAAAAATCCGAAAATACACAAATTGCATCTAGACAGCATGGAGATGTTGGTAATTTGTTTTTAACAATGATTTATTGGCTCCATAAGTGAAAAACTGATGTTTAAAAATGCCATTTTTGCATTGACTCCAATTGTTCGCATGAGAGCAAATGCTGTAAAAAAATCAGTTTTTGAGATGAAATTCTGATATTTTCCAAACAGCATCTACCATGACTCCAAAATTTTGCCTTTTTTTTAAATGAACATTGAAAATGTATTTAGCAAGAATTTGCAAGTATGTGTTTACAATACCGTTTACAGTCAAACATTTTGATGCACTGTAGGCTCAATTTTCGATAAATCAAAAATCTGTGCGGATCGTTTGTGTAGGACCGTTTGAAGATGCTCTGTAGCAAGTTTGGTGTCAATTGAGCAAAAATTGTGGGAGGAGATGGGTTTAATAAGTTTTACAATTTTTGAAAAAAAAACAGAGTGATGGACTTCATCATTTGAAATAGGTTTAAATGTACAAAAGTTTTTTCAGTATTGGGGCTACATTTTAGTGAAAGTTGCTAATCTGTAGCACACATGGTTGATTTGTTGAGAATTTTCAAAATTTTTAACTTTAGAGGCTTGCTGTAGCGCCACCATCAGGATTATTGGCCTGTTTTTGCAGCTGAGGCAATCTGGCATGGGACTGGACCTTTGTGCAAAGTTTGGTGATTTTTCGCACATGGGAAGTAGGATTCCCTCGGAAGAAGAACATGCAGGATAACAATAGGGTCCTGGCAGTTTAGGCTGCCCGGCCCCTAATAATTCAACGTTACAGACAAGTTTTCTAGCATGACTGAAAAAAGTCCTTCATAGCTGAATGTGTAGGTTCCTGTATATTCACGTGACCGCAAATCCACAGCCTTATCAGTTTGCGGATCATTACTGTCACCTGTGGAGCGCTACAGGTTAAATTACCATACGTAGATTTATGTAAATTTACGCGTGCCACACTAATTTAGCGGAACTTCACTGCATAGTGGATCTACCCTATGACAGACACATTGTGCGCAAAGATAGAGAATCTCCATTTACCACCGCGTATTTTCCCCCGTTTCCGCTGCGCAACTGATAACCGTTCACATACCCGAAGCCACGTAAAAATAAAGTAAAATATAAATAATCAGAATCAAAGTTAACGCCTAAAATGCTGGGTCCCGTGGGTGAATATCGCGCCTTGCAAAATTGGGGGCGCACTTTCGATTATCCCCGCAACATTGGTATTCTGAATTGGTCATCAACCTAGACCAAGTGCAGTAGCCAAAGAATGAAGTCCACATTCAGCCACTCTTCTGTCAAATATTTCCAGCTATTTGCGTAAATCTGAACAGAGGGCTCATGCCCGTAGATAAGCCCTTTTGAAGTGGGACCAAATCTTTTTTTTTTTCTCCTACATGGGCAACCAGGTATTTCCTTCATCGAGGAAAATATGACACTTCAGTCAGATCAGTTTCAAGGCACTAAAAAAAAAAAAAAAAAAAAATTATTAGATGCAAGGGAGCAACAAGATTTCCTTTCCCTCTGCACAACTGTGACAGGCCTTCCCTGAACTCCCAGGGTTAGCTGCGATTCAGACCAGACCAGACCAGACCAGCGATTAATACGGAAAACTAGTGTCACGCTCGTCTTTCAGATCATTTGAAATGCCAAAAAAAAACCAAAAAAAAAAACACCAGGACATGACCAAATGGACTGCCTAATACACAGTGGGTACAAGTTAACACCAGCCGTTTACGAACCTTGAAGGCTACGTAATTGTATGCTTAATACGCATTTGACGTGCGCAGTGGCAGCTGTAGCATTCGCATTAATAGAGACTCAGTAAACATCGAATCGTCAGGTTACAGCAGCAGCGAGAAAAGTTGACAAGATTTTTGTCACAAATGCACAAAATGCATCGCAGAGGCGAGACCGAAACCAAAGACAGCAAATTGACAGTTCAATTTTGCTTACCAAGATCTCTCGATTGGACTTGAGAGAACACCAGCGAAACATATTGAGAAAATAGTCGAGTTAACCCACACAACGCTGTTCTGTATTTCATGCGGAAAAATTAGAAAGATCTTACATTCACTATTATATTAAAATGGTTTATTAAGTGACGTACTTACCAACGGCAAAATCAAGTAGATCCGCGCATAAGAGGAAACACAACGAGAAGACGGTCATCTTTCTCGTTTATTGCAATAAATCCCCAACTCCATTAGTTTTCAGAAGCTCAGTGTTCCTCCACTGCCTGACGTCCACCATTCCAAAGGTACTTGAGTGGGTGACTCCCCAAAACTGCACATGGTGCTAATAAAAATATCAGCACAAATAGGACACAGTCGCCGATTTAAAACAAACAAAATAATTGGTGGTGTGAAAGGAGACGTTCAAGCGTGCACTGGAGAAGGATCCCTCCACGTATTCCGTAGTTCGCAAAGGGGAAACGCACTAGGGTCTACGGCGAAAAATTTGGAGGAAAAAAGCCCTTCAGTCAATGAGCTCTCGCACTCTCTCTATCCTTCCCTCAGGAACTCTCACTCGCGTAGCCTACTGTTCGTCATTCTTTACGCAATAATTATGCATCGTCATTTTTATATTGATAAGGCAGATCCACTATGCACCAAGGTAACGCACGTGAGTTAACATGGTGCCTTTATCCTGAGACATAATGCAAACCAATTGATCCGCTTTTGTGGAATGCTGCGTAAGATAGCGTCAAATTGAGAGTCATGCAATAAACTTTCGGATTGAACTGGCCGCGCAAAAAGTTATCGAGCATGCACAAAAGTCAACCACGCATCATGACTTATCTTCACGTTAGAATATGCAGCATGCAGTAATCTGCAGCATATTCTGCAGCACATTTCTGCTTTGGATTCCGCCGTAATGTTTGGGACACTATCACATATGTGGACTGATACCTTTGTCCTCCTTTACTTCTGATTTTTATCCAACAAATAGTGCGCATCCTCAGCTTTTAAGGGTGGTTTCATCAATTTTATCCAAGGTCAGACCAATTTTTTTTTTTTTTTTTTTTTCCCATTTCTGATCCAAATCTAGAAATATATTTTCATTCCAAATGCTATGGAACTCAGTACTGGGATGATAAAATAATCTGAAATGCTGACATAGATATGCCTTTGTGAAGCTCATAATGTAATTTTTAGAGCTGTTCTATAGTTATTTGCAATTGTCCAAATAAGTCTGTCTTTCCCCATCACAGTTTTGACTTGTTGCCATACACACATGCACGCACACAAACAAACAAACAAACACACACACACACACACACATATATATATATATATATATATATATGACAGTCCACAGGAAAAGGGTGTATAAGGGATATTTTGGTCAAATTGAGTTAAGTGCATCTGATGATCCCTTACCATGTACTAAACATAGAAAAACAGTTTTCTCTAAAACGTAAAAAATCCCTTATACACCCTTTTCCTGTGGACTGTCCCACACATACATATGTGTATATATATATATATACATATATACACACATATATACATCCAACCTAATTTAATTTCCAGAAAAGTTGGGACGCTGTGCTAAATGTAAATAAAAAGAGTGCAATGATTTTCAAATCATTTTACTTTCCATTTATTTGAAAATAGTACAAAGACAATAAATCAGATATTGAAACTGAGATATTTTATTGTTTTTTGGAAACTGTACTCATTCTGAATTTGATGCCAGCAACACAGTTGGCACAGGGGGATGTTCTGTGTTGCATTACGTCTTCTTTAATCAACTCTCTGTAAGCTTTTGGGAACTTAGGAGATCAACTGCTGTAGTTTTGACAGTAAAATGTTTCCCATTTTTGCTATATGTAGGATTTCAGCTGCTCAGTATTTGCAGCCTCCTTAGTCATATTTTTCGTTTCATAATGTGCCAAATATTGTCAGTGGGTGACAGGTCTGGACCGCAGGCAGACCTTTTTAGCTCCCAGACTCTTTTACCTCAGAGCCATGTTGTTGTAATATGCGCAGAGTATGGTGTTTGGCATGCTGTTGCTGAAATGAGCAAGGCCTGTCCTTAAGAAATGCATCTGGATGGCAGTTAATATATGTATCGTTCACCATTAGTGGTGTCTTCACGGATGCGGAAGTTACCCATCCCATGAGTACTGATACACCCCCCTACTATCATGGATGCTGGCTTTTGAATTTTTTGTTTATAACAATTCGGACGGCCCCTCTCCTCTTTAGCCCAGAGGATGTGGCATCCATGACTTTCAAAAAGAATTTCACATTTTGATTAGTCAAACCACAGGGCAGTTTTCCACTTTGCCTCAGCACATTTTAACCCCTATGCGGAGAATACAAATAATGCCAATTTTTTCCAAGTGTGCATGAGCCTATTTAAGCTTTATATCTCAGTATTTGTGTCACAGAGACTGGAAAATTATTCCAGTGAAGCAAGACATTTGGAAATTCAACTACAGAATTATTTAGGAATTAAATGTTGGAATTTACGGACATCGGTGTCTATATCTGTGCAAAGGTGAGTTCAGGTCCGGAAATGAAGGCAATGTTTCTGGATCTTGTTTATACATGGTTTAATCTCTACATGGCAGAGTTTTCACTTGCATTTATGGACACAGTGACAAACTGTGTTTACTGACAGTGATTTACTGAAGTGTTCCTGAGTCCATGCAATGATTTCCACCACAGAATCGTGTCTGTTTTTAATGGAGCGCCGCCTGAGGACCTGAAAATCACAGCCATTCAAAACTGGATTTTGGCTTTGTTCCATGCATACAGAGATTTTTCTGGATTTTCAGAATCTTTTAATGATATTATGTACCATAGAGGATAAATTCTGCAAATTATTTGCAATTTTAAGTTGAAAAATTATTCTTAAAATGTTGAACTATTGACAGAGTCTTATTTTCATGAAAGCAAACTTAATACGCAGACCTGAGTCGGCAAAACCACATTTTTAAAAATGTTTTCTTAGGCTTATCTGCCAATCAAACATTGACATAGAAAAAAAATGTATATATACCGTTTTGTGAGCTACTGGAATTTAGAAGCTTTGAAAGCCAATGACGTTTTATGTCGCCATTAATGTGGATGGGAAAATGCTTGATAACTATTGCACTGAACAATAATGCAAGCTTAGGGGAAATGGAAAGTAATTCTACTGATTAATCTTCACAACTGAATGCATTAACACTTAGTTGCTATTTTGGAAAAGAAATTGGAAACAGTTTTGGAGAAATAATCCGCTTTAAGGCAAGGTGAGCTATAATCCCTCTGATGGCAAATCCAGGGGGGAAGACTGAGTTCCTGACTTGCTGTAGTCATTATAGATCCCATCCTGCAAAGTATATGAGACTCCCTCATATCCTTAGAGCATGCCCAATTTATCCATCCATCCATCCATCCATCCATTATCTAAACCGCGTCCCCCTCACTAGGGTTGCTGCGGAGGTGGAGCCTATCCCAGCTGACAATAGACGAAAGGCAGGAACACTCTGGACAGCTCGCCAATCCACTGCAGGGCACACACACCACTCACACACCGTTCACAATCTCACTCATACCTATGGGCAATTACAAGTCTCTGATTGGCCTAACATGCATGTCTTTCGACTGTGGGAGGGGACTGGAGTAACTGGAGGACACCCACACGAACACAAGGAGAACACGCAGAACTACACAGAAAGGTTCCAGGCTGGATTCGAATCCATGACCTTCTTGCTGTGAGGCGGAGTCCTATCCACTGCTCCACCATGCCGCCATATGCCCAATTTATGTATTTATTTATTCATTTATTTACTGTATACTGTATCATCTGCAGTACTGCGCTATATGTAGGAATCAAATCACAAAGGATGACATAGGAACAAGACCAGGACATTTTACTACACTGCAGGTGGAAAACAGCATGCAGAGTCAAGATTAGATAGGGAGCTGCTTCAGAAATGGCTTTGGGTAAATGGCCAACTTGGGTCCACGATTACCCCTCATTGTAACTAGATACAGATTACAATTGGAGTTAAATTTGGGTTTGGCTTAAAAATTTGAATATGTCATATGAGTACAGACAATTAACTTTTTCTATGGTGCTAACATCAAATGGTCAATTATTTTATGAATTTAACTCTCCAGTTTGCATACTTTTCCATGGCACTATGTACCCATACACTCAATCCCCGTATGCACCGACTTATTTACAAGGTCCAAGGGATTATCACAAAAAATAAAACTGCTCAGAAGCCATGTTTATCTTGACACTGTGCCATCATGTCTTGGCTATTCAAGGTACCAGCCTCCATTTGTTTCCACAGCTCACAATCATAGCAAAATTACAAAATATTTTGTGAAAAAAAAAAAAAACCACAATATTCATGACAAAATTCAGAATATCATATACACTAAATTCATTGTGTGTATATACACTGACTCAGAGAGATAAAAACAGCAAAATTAATGTATGAATTAAATTACACATTAAAGAGAAAAAAATGCAACCGCCTCATACATGCATGCTTAAATTTATGTTAAAAGGCCTGAATTGTCCTGATGAAATTGAGCACTTAAATTGGCAGCTGTTGAGAGATGCTGCCATGTTCATTGTCTGTCTCTAGAGGGCAGTATCTCTGTAAAATTTTAGATTGACGCTGGAGGCAGACTGTAACATATATACATGGCAAATGAACCTTCAAGGGAAGGCTATGTGAAAGCAGCCCTGTGAATTAGCAATTGCTACGGACCATAGAACACATGCCTCCTTCCGTCTAAAAAGTGCACGAATAGGAAAGATAATGAAAAAAAGACAAGCAAATTTTAATACTGATATTCTTAAGTAACAGACAGCCATTTCAATGATCCACTTTGAGGTCTTTTTATACTATAAAGCCAGTAACCTGAGCTTTTTTCACCTCAAGATACAGTGTATTTTTAAAACAATGTACAAAGCTTTTTATCACTTGCTATGCATCCCTCAGTGCAGTGAAAGCCATAGCTGATCATATTCAGCGCACTACCCCAGTGTGCTATCCCCAGATTCCCCACAGCTAACTGATAAACTGCAGGCCCTGCAGCTTGATAAGGAGGCACATTCTTCTGCAATTGCCTTTACGTAGCCTATGGGCACATGATGCCTGTTTAGGAGAATAATGGAGTGTTAGCCTGAGGAAATGAGGGTTTAAAAAAATTCTCCCAAACACAGGATGAGAATAAGTGCAACTATGAATGAGAAAACCACGGCATAGTCATCATTATACAGTGGCATGTTATAGACCTTAACATTATACTGGTAATTTAGCAGAGGCTTTTCTCAAAAGAGACTTAAACAGTAGTTTATTAGACAAAGGCAAGGCCTGGTCCCCCCTGAAGTAATGTGGTTTCAATAACCCTGCTCAAGGACTCAACAACTGCCCTGATCTTAATCAGCTGCACTTTGGCAATAACTGCAAACTTCATGAGTCACAGTGAAGTAACCTAATGACTACGATATGGGCCATGTTCTGTAATACAGCTCTACCGGCTCCACGCAGCAGGAACAGGCAGATCTGATCACAAACTTGGACCTTTCAGATGCCCCTGCTCAGATGGTAGAATTCAGATTTCATATGTGAAAAATCATACATCAATATCTCTATCCCCCATCCAACTGAAAGAAATAGCATTTTGTTGGCTCATAAGGAAGACTCGATACTGTAGGTGTCACCAGTATCTGAGTAACTTTTACATTTTGAAGCATGAACACCTTTCGTCTGGTGAAAATTCCACCAGAAATCCTGTCCATTGTCCAAACTTGGCTTCAATCTGCCCAGACTTAGTAGGACTCGGTGAATGGAGGGGAAAAAGCAGGTAGGTGTTGCTAGAGAAAAATAGTGCTTTCGTCACAAACACACCAACTGTATCAGCTCTCTCGCTCAATTTATAGCAATGAGAGCAGATCAGGCTTAGTTGGCCAGTACAGCAAGTGGGCATTTTACAAAATAAATCCCTGATTGGAAATGCAGATTCACAACAGATGCTGCCAGTGCAAAGTCACAAAAAAAAGAAAAAGAGAAAAAAAAATTATTAATGTTATTGTTATTATTATTATTGTTAATGTTATTACTATTGTTGTTGTTATTGTTAATAATAACTTGTTTTCATCAAAATTGGACCATCCTACACCAAGTTATGCAGAGTCCAAAAACAGTATAAGAAATTATATAGCAAGATGGATGATTAAACATCCCACTTTCAATATATTTGACATGCACATATATGACTTTTGGACCTTGTGATTAATAATGGTCTTTGGACATTGAAATTTGGGTTCTAGTATATCCAGGTTCACAGTCACCTGCAGAGAAACTCTTATTTTCATCAAAATTGAAACATCCTGAGCCGAGTTATGCATTGTTCTTAAGCCATATGAAATCACCATTGAAGCTTATTGTAAGGAGGATGATTAAAAAACGTCCAACATTCAATCTATTTGAATGGATCCATCATGCATGGTTTATTGACTTAAAAGGTAACCAATCTGTTCTTTTTTTTAAAATAATTTAATAGATAAGACCAAAACAAACGGGAATAAATAAATGTTTTCTCAGAGAACGCTTGCAGTCCCCCAAATATTGAATGAGAAAAGTTTTTGAAACCCGCAAAAACTCCACTCCAAATGCCATTTGAAATACCTCATTAGTATTCATGAGTATGCAAAATAATGTCACGCGAAAGCGGATGTGCGCGGTGGACGCAGAAATGAAGAGAAGTTGGCTAACTGCAAAATTCTGCGGCCAAAGAAATATCTGACTGTTTCGGCCCGTAAAACTATTAAAAAAGGCCAGGGAGAAGATTGATTGAAGGCCAGGATAAATATAAAAGGCCAAAGTGATCACTGGCAAACTTTTAAAGCCAGGTTTGGAGATATTTCCGATGAAGATGTGGCCAAACTTTTGCTGGATACGTAAGTAAACTTGATGCCTGGTGCTAATAAATGCCCAATTTCCCTGTTTCCTAGCACTTTCAGATCGTTAATGTACAACCCCAATTCTGAAATAGTTGGGACAAAGCGTGAACTGTGAATAAAATCAAAACTCAATGACTTTCAAATCACAACAGCCCATATTTTATTCACAATAGAACAGAGATAACATAGCAAATGTTGAAACTGAGAAATTTTACAATTTTATCCACAAAATGAGCTCATTTCAAATTTGATGGCTGTTACAGGTCTCAAAAAAAGTTGGGACAGGGGCCTGTTTACCATGGTGTAGCATCCCATCTTCTTTTTAACACAGAGTGGAGGCGTCTGGGCATTGAGGAGAGAAGTTTCTTGAGTTTAGCCATTGGAATTTGATCCCACTCTTGTTTAATACAGGCTTCCAGCTACTGGAGAGTTTTGGGTCTCCTTTGAAGGACTTTTCGTTTAATTATGCGCCAAATGTTCTCAATTGCTGAAAGATCGGGACTGCAGGCAGGCCAGTTCAGCACACGGACTCTTCTACTACGAAGCCATGCTGTTGTAATTGCTGCACTATTTGGTTTTGCATTGTCCTGCTGAAATACACAAGGCCTTCCCTGGAATAGATGTTGTCTGGAGGGGAGCATATGCTGCTCTAAAACCTTTATAAACCTTTCAGCATTCATTAAAACATGCAAGTGTCCTACACCATATGCACTAATGCGTCCCCATACCATCAGAGATGCTGGCTTTTGAACTGAACGCTGATAACAGGAGGGGTGGTCTTTCTCCTCTTTAGCCCAGAGGACACGACACCCATGATTTGCAAGAACAATGTCAAATTTGGACCCGTCTGACCACAGGACACTTCGCCACTTTGCTACAGTCCATTTTAAATGAGCCTTGGCCCACAGAACACGGCGATGCTTCTGGATCATGCTCAACAATGGCTTCCTTTTTACATGATAGAGTTTTAGGTGGCATCTGTGGATGGCACGGCAGACTGTGTTTACAGACAGTGGTTTCTTGAAGTATTCCTGGGCCCATTTAGTAATGTCAATGACAGAATCATGCCGGTGAGTGATGCAGTGGCGTCTGAGGGCCCGAAGATCACGGGTATCCAGTAAAGGTCTTAGGCCTTGTCCCTTATGCAGAAGATTTTTCCAGTTTCTCTGAATCTTTTGATGATGTTATGCACTGTCGATGATGAGACTATCAAAGCCTTTGCAATTTGACGATGAGGAACATTGTTTTTAAAGTATTCCACAATTTTTTTTACCCAAACCTTCACAGGTTGGAGAGGCTCTGGCCATCTTTACTTCTGAGAGACTCAGCCTCTCTGAGACATCCCTTTTATAGCCAATCATGTTACACACCTGACACCAGTTAACTTATAAGTATTCCTTAGGGAATGAGTTATATAAAATTGTCGCGTTTGCACAGAATACTTTTCCCGAAAATTACACAATGTAGAGTATTGAAGTACAGGTGGCCCATGACCGTGATCGTCAACTGATTTCTTGTTTTCATCGGACTGCGAATGGTCATCCACGCTGCTGGCACCGGCTTACCGTAAGGAATGGTAAAATTCGCCATGCCGTTGGCAGCGGCTTGCCGTAGGGAATGAGTAAATTACTTGCTAAATGTTCTTTCAGCTGATTTTCTTATATATTAATTGCTTTTTCAGCCCTTTTTTGCCTGTGTCCCAACCTTTTTGAGACCTGTTGCAGCCAGAAAATTTGGAATAAGCTCATTTTGTGGATAAAAATGTAAAATGTCTCAGTTTCAACATTTTAAATGTTATTTATGTTCTATTGTAAATAACATATTGGCTCATGTGATCTGAAAGTCATTGCATTTTGATTTTATTCACAATTTACACTTCGTCCCAACTTTTTCAGAATTGGGGTTGTACTTGAAATCATCCCATATTTCTAACTAGACATATTTACAGTAATGCATTTCTAATGCATAAACGTAATTTATTTACTAGTGGTCGAATCTGATGACTCATCTGACATGACTTTTCTTGCAAATCGCTCATGCATATTAAGTAGTAGGCACGTCGAAATGGCCGCGGTCCAGCAGCCACAATGCTCCCAATGCAGCCAATGTGCCAAAAAAACAGTAAAGCTGGGCATACTTTCTGCCATTCTGAGAGCAGAGGCCCAATTAATTGATTGAGCTCATCATTTTGATGCAAAATCTTTGTGCTAGAGCTTTAAAACTTCACATGCTTGTTCAGGACCCTGAGGAGGGAGAGCATGGACATTTCTGTGTCTCTTCGACATTTTCTTCACCCAAACCATACATCCAAAAGGCAATATATCTCCATACATTTTTTCCGATATGATTTTTTTTGGCAATGAATGTTTGTGTTCTGGTTGATACCATTGACTTCAGGGTCACCAACAGAGTAAAAAGTACTTATTTTCCTCAAACTTGGACTATCCTACACCAAGTTATGCAGCGGAAAAATGTGATATAAGAAACTACACTGTAGGATGCATGATTGAACATCCCACTTTCAATATATTTTACATGCACGTGACTTTTGGACCTTGGGATTAAATATGGTCTTTGGACATTAGAATATGGGTTCTGGCTCATATATCCTGGTGCACACTCGCCCACAGAGTAAAGCTTGCTTATAACCATAAAAATTCTACGATTTTGAGCCAAGATATGCATTGTCCAAATGTCATATATGAATCCACCATTGTAGTTTATTTTTAGGAGGATGATAAAAAGCATCCCACTATATTTGAATTGACCTGTCATGCATGGTTTTTGCACTTAAAATTTTTTGGGGGGTTTTGGCTAGTGTATGCAGGTTCAGGGTCACCAGTTCAGCAAAATCTGCTTATTTCCATCAAATTAGACTATCCTGAGCCAAGCTGAGCAGATTCCAAATGCAGTCTTAGAAAACATGTAGAAAGAGGATGGCATATTGTCCCTATTTCAATCTAAGTTTTGCATTCTATTTTTCCTACTGAGAAACCAACTAGGAACGAGCAATGCGGCATGCTAGTACTAGTAGTTCACAGTACCAACATATTTAAAAAGCAAATCTGTGGACTGTTCCAATAAAGAGGAAAAGTGGTCATGCTTTCTTCCATTCTGAGAGCTGAAGCCTAAGAGCTGAATGAGCTCATCATTTTCATAAATAATCTTTAAGCTAGAGCTTTGAAAGTTCATACGTTTGTTCTGGACCCACAAGAAAGACTGAATGCACATTTCTGTGTCCCTGAAACTTTTCTTTCTCCCCAAACCCTGGCTGATACCTCTTACTTCAGGGATATTTGCTGAATAAAACTTGTTTACTTTCATCAAAATGGGGCCATCCACCCGCAAGTTATGCAGAGTCCAAATGCAGTATAAGAAATTACATAATGAGGATTGACCATCCCACTTTCAATAAATTTGGCATGCATATATATGACTCTTGGACCTTGAGATTAAATATGGTCTTCAGACAATAGATTTTGGGTTCTGGCTAGTATATCCAGGTTCAAGGTCACCTGCAGATTCGCACTTGCCTATTTTTATCAAAATTGGACCATCCTGAGACGAGATAGGAATTGTCCAAATGCCATATATAAATCCACCATTACTGGTTATTGTAAGGAGGATGATAAAAAAATCCTTTATTCAATATATTTGAATGGATCAGTCAAATATTTACAAACTTAAGAATTTTTGGTTATAGCCAGGGTATTCAGGTTCTGGGTCACTAGTAGAGCAAAATCTGCTTAGTTCCCTCAAAATTAGACCATTCAGGAAACCAAGAAAACTATCGTAAACTACAGAGTTACTATAGTATATCTATAGTAATTCTGCTATTTCTGCTAATTCTGTTACTATAGAAAACTTTAGTATTTTTACTGTAGTATTTTGTGGTAATTTTTCATATGGATTGTCTTATTCCAGGGGGCCATTTAAGATAGTACTACTTGATTTTCAATCTTATATTTTATGCACTGCAAGATGCATGTGAATGCACATGAACAAGTACAATATGATGGACATAGTACTCGTTGAACCCAAGCCCAAGGCCAGAGTTTGTTTACTATGTAGTGTGCATCATGTCTGCATTAAGAGCCATTCCGTGAGAAAATGGCACTTTTTGAAGAAGTTGAGGAGTTGACCCCCCTGGAATTGAATGAAACTTGGCACATAGGATGATACGGGTGTCTCATGGAAAAAGACAAATTTTTAGGTCCGTATCTCACTTTGCCTGCCGGTAGCGCCACCTGGAAACCACTAAAGTGGCTCAGTTTTGCTGTTGACACCACATTTTATATGAACTATCATGACTTAAGCATACACAGTACCAAATATGTTATACTTTTATCATGACCTTTGACACTTCAAGTCCAGTTAGACATCAGTACCACATCAGCGCCAAGCTGGGTAACTACGTTATTGAGCCAGAATTATTTGAAAAATAACAATAAAAATTGAAAATGGAAATGGGAATAAAATAATATCCCAGACATATACCAATCTAGAATGCTTTATTATGTGTTTACTCACAACAAGACTATCATTTTCAGTGAATAGTACCTTGGTATCTTGCTGGGTTCGTGCAATGGATGGCCGGAAAGATGGTTGAAATTGATTTTGGTGCATGTTTGCAGTATATTTTCCTCAGTAACCCAGATATATACTGTGGTGGTAAATGCCATTTATTGTGCTTTTGGAACTCTATTTTCAGGAATACCAAGCATTTCTTTGGTATTATCTACAATTTCAAGCTAGACAGAGCCAGGGTTGGAGGAAAACTCAAAATGGACCATTTCATAGCAGATTGTGCCTATGTTTAGCTGCCATTATTTTATTCACCCAGCAAGACAGCAAATCTGAAGTTCTCTGGGTACATAGTCCCTTTGGGGTACATTACAGCATTTGTAAAATCTCAATGGTAGTATTTTCAGCGTAGATGATATTCAACATCAAAAGCTGGAAAATTTCACCCCCAGGGGGTGCTGTAGGTTGGATGCAAGTACTGGTTATCCCCAGCAATGTACCAAAGAAATTGTTTTTGAATTGTGATGCACACAACTACTTCTCTCTGAAAATGAAGAGTTCAGCTTGGCACTATGCTGGGTGGATAGCTATCTGACCTGTTATGGCCCCAATTTGTTATGGCATCACGGACAGCAAGGGATGACATACAAAATTCTTCAACTTCAACAGATTTAATTAAACAAACACTAAGAACTAATCTACACTCTACCCTACTGACCAAAATTGAAATAAAAAAAACATGAGATATTTACAGTCCCCTGGTAATTGAGATGGGCTGCTGTGTTGCGATGTCCTGGGACAGGAAAATGCTCCAACACAGGCAAAAATCCACAAAAAGCTTCACAGGTCTTGAAAAGAGTGACAGGTCTGGTCAAATGTATCCTTCCACAATTTCTCCTTGCAATTTCTCCTACTACTCTTCCACTCTCTCAATTTTTCTCCTTATATACTCTTGTCCAGCCCCCTCTGAGGCAGGCCCAGGACATGCCTAACCTAGCTCCAGACTGGGCTTAACAAAAGAATTGTCAATACTGCCATCTAGTGGCTTCCCCCCCCATTACAGACCAAAGGTGGCACTCTAAGAAGCTAAACTTCTACTGACCTAATATTCCATATTCCTTGACATATAACAAAATTCTGTCTTTTGACATATATGGAGTACATGCACAGTTATACATAAAATTTGTAATCTCTTTGGTATAAAGCTGGGTTGGTTGTGAATTGGAAAAGAATGCTGGTGGTCATTGTAGCATTGTGTCAACATGCAAGAATCTTTCCAGTAGTCAGTAGTCAGTACAGTGTACAACTGTACTGGAGTGTTGGTGCGTTTTCAGAAAATAACAAATGCTCGGCATTTTTTTCTTTGCTATTAGAATTAGTGAGCAGGCTTCAGTGTTAATTCTAGGATATCCCAAGGGCAGGGTGCTTAGGTAAGAAAAAGGGCACAGCAGTCGTGTCAAGCAAGTGGTTGTCCTGAAAAAGACCACAGAGTTTGTAGTAAGCAAGCAGCAGGCTGCCAAGATAAGGGTAGTTCATTTGTAGAGGTAACTTGCATGCCCCCATTCCTAACACCAGCCCATGATGTCTAGCCTACGGGATGCCTGCTGGGTGGGAGGGCGGTTTCTTTTTCAGACTTCCCATTTTGGTGCGTACCAAGCTGTGGGTGTTCACACAACTATTGTACTATATAGGCTGTAGCCAGCTATTTCATTCAGTGACAGAGAAGCTCACTGTCAACGGGCCGTAAACCGCCCTGTAGAGACCCAGGATCTAGTGTAGTAGGGCTTGCCTAGGGTTCGACTGGCTCCAAAGGTAACATCAACCCAGATCGAACGAAGAAGGCCTTGGATAGCTGCTCAGGGCCAAGGCCAAAGAGCACCTCTGGCACGCACCACCAGGTGCCACCAACCCACAGTCCAATTCCAAAAACAGACTGAGGGATAGAGCAAGTCGCATGCTGGGTTGACATCATTTCACTTTGGATAACATGAAAAGTATAAAACAGTTTTAACTTTTGTACTCAACATTTTGTCTTCATGTACACGGTTGTGTGACTAAGATTTTTTTTTCAGAGTTCAAATCATGGACTGTTATTTTATACAAGTGTACGTACACTGTTGATGCATGTCTGTATACATACTTATGGTGATACTCCTTTTACATTAGTTGTTTTTTGGCATTTTTTTTTGTTTTTGGACTGGTCATGTTTTATAACTTGCTGTACATTTCTGACTGGGCTGTACGTGGAAAAAACACATGTATTGTGTGTTTGTTACACTCACAATCACCACCAGTTTACAACCAATAGAGTTTTATGCCAAAGGGATTACAAATTTTATGTATAACTGTGCATGTACTTCATATATTTCAAAAGGCAGAACTCTGGTATTTGTCTGGGAATACGGAATATTAGATCGGTAGAACATTAGCTCTTTAAAGCGCCACCTTTAGTCATAAAGCCATCAACCCAGCATAGTACCAAACCAAACTCTTCATTTTCTCAGAGAACTAGCTGTGTGCATCACAATTTAAAAAAAAAATTCTTTGGTACATTGCTGGGGATAGCCAGTACTTGCATCCAGCATACAGCGCCCCCTGAGGGTGAAATTTTCCGTCTTTTGATGTTCAATATCATCTACACTGAAAATACTACCATTGAGACTTTACTAATGCTGTAATGTACTCCAAAGGGACTGTGTATCCAGAGAATTTCAGATCTCTATCTTGCTGGGTAAATAAAATAATGCCACCTAAACACAGACACAATCTGCTATGAAATGGTCCATTTTGAGTTTTTCTCCAACTTTTGGCTCTGTCTAGCTTGAAAGTGTAGATACTACCAAAGAAATGCTTGGTATTCCTGAAAAAAGAGTTCCAAAAGCACAACAAATGGCATTTACCACCACAGTACATATCTGGGATACTGAGAAAATATACTGCAAACATGCACCAAAGTCAATTTCAACCCCTTTCTGGCCGTCTATTGCACTAACCCAGCAAGATACCAAGGTACTATTCGCTGAAAATGATAGTCTTGTTGTGAGTAAACACATAATAAAGCATTCTAGATTGGTATGTATCTGGGATATTATTTTATTCCCATTTCCATTTTCAATTTTTACTGTTATTTCTCAAATAATTCTGGCTCAATAACGTAGTTACCCAGTTTGGCGCTGATGTGGTGCTGATGTCTATCCAGGCTTGAAGTGTCTAAGGTCATGATAAAAGTATAACATATCTGGTACTGTGTATCCTTAAGTCATGATTGCTGATGTAAAATGTGGTGTTGGCAGCAAAACTAAGCCACTTTAATGGCTTCCAAGTGGCGCTACCGGCAGGCAAAGTAAGATATGGACCTAAAAATTTGTCTTTTTCCGTGAGACACCCGTATCTACCCATGTGCCAATTTTCATTCAATTCCAGGGGGGTCAGCTACGCACCAAAATTTCAATCTCATGTGGAATGGCTCTTAAATGTACTCAGATGAACTTGTACTGGCTGTAGAGATAGGAGCAATTGACACTGAACGCCCTCGAGACTCCATAGCTCATTTCAGTGTTACAACGTTTGTTTCCTATTTATTTTCAGACAGGACGCGGCTACCCATTTTCTGTGATTATTATGGTCAGATACTGTTTTTCTTTCAAATTCTGTATTACCTTTTACCATGAACATGTAATTTGCAGATTTGGGTGGAGTCACATTGTTGAGTTAAAAAAAAAAAAAAAAAAAGGCAAGACAGAACTTTGTGGCTAAAAATTTCTGGAAATACAAGGAGCTATCTAGGAGATAGAACCATATACCTGCAAAATTTATGACATTTTGAAAATTCCAAAGGTCTATCTCCATTTACATTTTCCTAGATCCCCTATCTAAAATCATTCTACTAAAGATATAACGGTATGATATTATACCTTTCAGTCCCAATAACTCCCCTGAATATAAATATCTGAAAAGTATACTTCGAGTGAGAAATTATAATGCAGCAAAATTTCACATCCCATTTTCTTCATTTAGTAAAAAGTGGAGATAGGTCCAGTTAATTCTCAGCCCACGATATATGAATCTACCATTATTGCATCTTGTCAGGGGGCATGATAAAAATACATCCCACATTCAATATATTTGAAAGGACCTGTCATAAATGGTTTTTGGACTTGAGAATTTGGGGTTTTGGCTATTGTATCCAGGTTCAAGGCCACCAGTCAATTAAAGCTTGCTTATATCAAACAAAATTGGGCTATCATAAGCCAAGTTATGCAGTATAAAAATATCTGGCCAGGAGAATAGCATTTATTCTCTATTTCAATATGTGCTTTGTATTTAAATGTTCCTGTTCAGAAAGCAACTAGGAAACTGCAAATTTGCAAGGTAGTACCAGTGGTTCATTGTACCATCAGACTTTAAAAGCAAATCTATGCAATATTCCAAAAAAGATTAAAGCTGGTCAAACTTTCTGCCATTCTTAGAGCAGAGGCCTAAGAGCTGATTGAGCTCATCATTTTCATCAATAATCTTCAAGCTAGAGCTAAAAAACTTAATATGCTTGTTCAGGACCCCGAGGAGGGAGAGCATGAACATTTCTGTGTCCCTATTATATTTCCTTCACCCAAACACACATCCAACAGGCAATATATCTCCATAGATTTTTTCCCACATGATTTTTGGGCATTGGGGCACCCAAGGTTAATTGATGCACGAGGGCAACATAGGCTATTTTGTCTGGTTCTAAGCTACAGAAGGGCTACCATAGCACAAGTCAAATTTTGATGATACTTACCCAAGGAATGTGTCACAACACATAGAGCATTGCACCAGTGGCGAGCTGGACTTTTATCCTTGGGGTGGCCAGAGGGTGGCCAAACCTATTTCAGGGGACCCACAGACTATGACAATGAATGTGTTTCTCAAACAATCAATTGCAATAGTCTGTAAATGTTTAAATATTACATGTATTGCATATGTGTATGTAATTTGTACGGTTTATTAACAATGTAAAACACACACACAATTTGGCAGCAATTTTTCAAAAATAGGACCAAGGGTCCTGTAGCTTACCGGCAAGCAGTCTTATAGTGATGATACAAGGTATGAAAATTTCATGTGAAGTTTGACATTTGAATCAATGAAAATCAATGTCAAGGTCACTAAATAAAAGTTCAAACATTTATAAGACCTCCTGTAATATAAACACAATCCTAAGCTCTGAAGCAGTTTTGGTGATACAAGTCATTTAAAATTCAATATGTCAATTGTGAACTTTAAAGGTCACACAAGGTCAAGTTGAGGTCAGCAAATGGACTTCATATGGGTCATTCCATGAGAAAGAGAGCCAAAGTGTGACATGACTGTTCAAATTTGAAACAAAGATTTTGCAAGAAGTACTGGTTCACTTTTGTTGGCGTTCCCATGAGTCAAAATGTGACACAAGTTAAATGGCAAGATCTACTGTGGGATGTAAGAGGCAAGGTGTTGAACGCACAGCGTTGCCTATGTAACAAGGACACAAAACTAACACAAAAGTATGCAATAAAAATTTTATTTAAAAATATAACAAAGTCTTAACTTGTTCAATTAGTATAATGGAGAACAAACTTAAAACAAACCAGCAGTTTGGCAATGCCCAGTTGTGCTCTAATAAGGTCAGAACATGTTTGGCAGGGCTTTGATAAGTCGCTCATTGGTTATGTTCATCTGAGGACGGAACAAATGCAATATTCTGGACGAAATATGAATGAGAAGGCAGCCCATGTAAGTGATTTCCCATGCCACAACTGTGTTCATTGTTACACCATGATGAAGGGTAACACTTTCACCCATCCTAAAACGGGGGTAGTGCTCAAGGTTAAAGGAAGAATTACATGTAGAACCAAATATGTGATTTATTTGCTAAAATGTCCATGTAATTTATTTTATGTTGGAAAAACTAAAAGGGAATTAAAAACGAAAATATGTGAACATAAATGTAATATTCGCAACCACGATGAGAAATCATCTGTGGCTAGGCACTTCAACAGCCACAATCACAGTACCAGTGATTTACAGTATATGGGCTTGGAGGTTGTGGAGGCGCCATCTAGAGGTGGTAATAGGGATAGGCTCCTCCTACAGAAAGAATGCCAATATATCCACACTCTTGGAACCCTCATTCCTAATGGGATGAATGAGGAGATCGTGTTGACTTGTTTTCTGTGATGTTTTGATCTGTTTTTTTGGTGTGATCAAGTATTTTTTGATCTCTTTGACCCTTTTTTCTCTTTCTTTTTACTCGGTATACTTGTTTCATTTGGGTGGAGATTTCATTGTAGTCAATTGATGTTTAATGAGCTTCAATTGTGTTAATGAGGGGATAATTACCACACCTGAGCCAGTGCTGCTATGATAAGTCAACTGTGTGATACCCGATTTGTTTGTCACTGCACTGAAGAAGGGTTAACAGCCCGAAATGTTTGCGGGCAATAAATTTTAAAACTTGGAGTGCTATCCCCTTTTCTTTCATTTCAGTCCTATCTTTAATATTGGGGCCAAAATTTCAAGGGCCCATAAAACGGACTAAAATGATTCAATCAAAAATACGAAAATATGGTCTAGTAGTGTGTTACAGGAAAAATCATTGGGCCAAAAAAAAGATAAAAAATGTTCCGGACGACTGACGCCACACCACGACAATAGCTTATCGGCCCATAGGGCCGGTAAGCTAACAAACAATGACACCATGTTGACATGAAATACGTTATACAGTTTCAGAACAACATAATTCTTCGGTTGTGGTGATAAGTAGTAAAATGTTTCACGTAGTCATCAACGTTGAGGGCGCGTGCCCTCCTTGAAACACTGAGAGTTCCAAGGTGACTTAACCTGTCATCAGCCATTATTGTCCTGAGGTGGGTTTTAATCAGTTTTAAAGCAGAGAAGCTTCTCTCACAGGAAGAAGTGCTGACTGGAGCAACAACAGCAATCTTTCCAAGTCTGAACAGCTCGTAGAAAACCTCTTTGTAAGGTTCAAGAAACACAACAAAATCAAGCAAAGTAGATGGTCTGTCTAATCCACCTTTCACTCTCCTATCAAGAAGTCGCTTGGTTTGGTGAACTTCACGTTTGAGGTCACCTAAATCTGACTGAAATGTCTGTGCATAGGCAAACAGAGGCTCCTCATTCAAGAAAGTTGCACTCTTTGGGTTCAGAGACTGCACACCTTGCATGATCACACAGCTTTTCCTTGAAAAACACCTCTTCAGCTCAGTTATGAGACAGTCAATCATCTGGGGAAGCCCTCATCATCACAATTTCTCTGGCCTACAGTGCTCATCACCAGTGAGTCAAGAAATCTTGAGTTTATTCTAGCATGTCTTTTATACTGTGTCTGTACACCAATTTTGCATTATTCAGCAAGCTCCTCAACCTCTTTCCACAGTTCACCAAAGTATTTCTCATTTCTGTAGCCCTGGAAAGTGACTGTAAGGGCACCTACTAGATCTACAGCCCTTGCTAGACCAAGAGTGCTGGACTGGAGCATGTCAGAAAGACATTTGGCATCACCAAGCACTTTACAATAGGTCACCAAAAGCCCCATGAACTGTATATCTATCTGAGGAAGAAGACCCCTCGCCTCCACTGATCTATCGCCACTTCTTTCAAGTGCAATATCCTGCAACAGTCTCAGGACTGCTGGAAGTCTCTCTCTCAGATTACGGCACGCTGTGTGTCTGCATGCCCACCTTATGTCTGTAAAAGCCTGTAGCTCCCCAGGCTGCTGCAGTGGATACAGCTCTTTCTGAACGGCAAGCCACTTCAGATGCACGTAAGAGCCGGATACAAAGTTATACAGCTGCTGCAGAAGTGCAAAAAATAGGACCAAGGGTCCTGTAGCTTAAGCAGCTACAGCGATGATACAAGTTATGAAAATTTCATGTGAAGTTTGACATTTGAATATTCCCGTGGTATTTGTACATGCTCTTGGCCTGTGGAGGAGATCAAAATGGCTGAGTCCATTCCGTAGTCTAAAAATGAGGATAAAAATTAAACAATGACTAACTATTCATTCAAATATATTAAGCCCACCTGAGAAAAGTGGAGGCGGGTGGCATCGCTAACTTTGCCATCACAGAATGCTTTCCCGGTCCACTGAGTTATGATGATTATGTTCAACTGCATTAATGAAATCATGTTACTCAAATTAAAAAAAAAAAAAAGAAAGAAAAAAAAATCAACATTATTAAGATGTACAACTTTTAAATATACCTAGCTAACTACATGGTTAGAAGGGCTTTTTATTTTAATTCAAAATTCGAACTACCATTCCAACTTGAAGAAAAATTATAAGTTCACCTGTAATACAGCCAGCGGCATGCACAAACGAAATGACACTTTCACTTTGGCATGTGATTTAGAAAATTCAACGGAGGTCGGCGTTAAAATGCTCGCAGCACGCAAAATGGGGTAAGTTACAGTTGAGAACACGGACTGCAGCTATGTAGACGAGAAATTGCAAATATCTGTTACCTGCGTTAGCTAATGTAGTTAGCTACCTAGCTAGCTTGTTAAGCAAGATTCAATGACAAGACATGATTTCTGGCGTGTTACGTAGTCAGAACTATCTGCGAAACAGATGGCAACCTTTGCCCACAGACGGCATTACTTTATTTAACGAGCCTACGATTTCAACGCTACCGGCAGTTGGAGGGTCCGCTCCCTTACATAGGCTGTACGGTCTCAATGCATTAGCCATTACAGGCACTTACATTAATAGCGTAGCCAAGCCAAGTGAAAAGTTCGGGGGGGGGCGTTCGGGTGGGTGTATGGGCGGGATCGATATCAAGAGCTCGACCCGATCACTACTGCGCATACTCTGGCTCCAAATGTGCAAGATGGTAGCGCCTGTATCCGGGATATTTTGGCTGCATTTTTGATCAATGGGAGTGAATGGGGACGTGTCGTCTATCTTTATATACAGTCCATGGTTAGTACCAATGTGTACTACAACTGTAGAGGTACGCAGTCATTGCTAAGGTTCTCATTTACTTTAACCAGGGTACATTTTCCGAAGCATAGTAGTGAACTACATTTGCAACTTTAGCTACGTAGTTTGAATCTTTGACTACATGGTTCCAGCTATGCTTTTTGAGAAATAAATATTCATTCGCTCAGTTGCTCGGACTATTTGTGATTTCTTTTCATCGTTTTAGCAAACCTTCCCAAGGTCGCAAAAATTAAACTACGGAGACTTGACATTTGCAACGATGAATTGCCAAAGTGCTTAGAAGATGGTTTTTATTACCAAGGAACAACAAGCGCTTGAGAGAAGTGCTTTGTAAGGCTGTGATCAGACACAACGTAATTTCAAGCGCTCCTGAAACTTTTATAAAATGGTTTTCAATGATTTGGACGCATATAAACGTGACTGTTGTGCTGCTCCACAACCCATACCCATGATGTGCTCTGGGCGCCACAACACAAGAAGGCGCATCAAGTTCAAAATATGCCTATTTCTGGCACAGAGGACCGCATGTCAACTGTAATGCTGTAGTCAACAACCAATGAAATCGATGGAGACTACATTCCAAGCAAGGAGAAAAAAAAAAAAATCGTCATGCTTCTTTGCAAGATGGAGGAGCAGCTAATTTACCTTGTGTCAGAAAATCCATGCCTCTTTGACTGGTCTGATAGATATTATCATGACAGGGATAAAGTCAACAGTGCCTGGACTTAAGTTCGCACCTTGATGCAGATGCCTGGTGAATAAGCTTCAAGTAACCTGTACTTCCCAGGTCCTGAAATCGTGGTCCATAAGGTCCGAGAACTGTTGATTTTCCACCCTCCCTTTACCTGAGAGTCAGGTGTCAAAACAGTCTGGCCAATCAGAGGTACTAAATGTTCAAATTCTTGCCTGAGATAAAAGGAAATCTGGGGTGGAATCGGATTTGAGGTCCAGATTTGAGGATCCCTGTTGTATTCAATCTGAGCTTCAGTTTGCTTGCCAACATTGCTAGAAAGAACAAAATTGTATTTCAGAGAGGGTATTTGGCTGAAAATACAGGGAACACAGCTAAATAAATCTCTGCAAACTAATAAGTAACTTGGTAAAGTTAGCCTTGACTCACTTTTAAACATTTTCCTTAATTAACAATTTCCGAAAGATAAGAAAAATTCATCTACTATTATACACACAGCCTCCTTCGGACAGCAATGTAACGGCGGTTGACTAGCTAGCAAGCCAGTGAATTCAATTCAGATATTTGTTTCATTCACTTTTCAGAAAAAAAAAGATAAACTAGCTACTCTTAACGTACATCTCTGCCTGCATGGCAAGATGTACTAAAGGCAATCTAACCTGCGCTGCATGATTGTTTAAATTGACTGTAATAACAAAGAACGAAGTGGCCAGTGTCAAAGTAACGAAGTGAAAGTATACTTTTTAATATTTTAAATGTGGTAGAGTAAAAGTAAAAGTCCCGGTTTAAAAAAAACAAAAAACTCAAGTACAAATAGGCCTACTCCAGAAAAAAAAAAAAACAACAACAAAAACTACTTCAGTCTTGTAATGAAGTACATGTACACCTCTGTATGATAATGTATCCCAAATCCCTTCATTGTACCCGTTTTCTCTCGTATCGGTTGCGAGATTCTATAGGAAGATTAAGGAAATGATTCTGGTACCGGCTGCGAAATTCAAAAGGGAGATGGAGGAATGTAACACATCGTACCAATCTAGCGTGATAGAATCTTAATGGTCGTAATGCGTTTTTAATTTCCCTATTCAACCTCTCGTAATGCGTTTTTAATTTCCCTATTCAACCTCGCAACCGATACTGTCCTCCATGCTTGTTAACTATCGTATCGGTTGCAAGATTGAATAGGGAAATTAAAAACACATTCCGACCATTGTTATGAGATTCTTTCACGCTAGATTGGTACGATGTGTTACATCCCTTTACCTCTATGGAATCTCACAACCGGTACCAGAGAAAACAAGCATGGAGGACTAAAACAAACTAAAGCAATCTATCGTGAAAGAAGATTAGCCCAATAATGGTCGGATTGTGCTCGTAATGCAACAAAATAGAATGGAACTTTTTTTTAAAACCGGTCTAGCTAGGGAAAACGCAGCATATGCATCCGCTATATTAAGATTTATATTGAAACCACCAGACTGTCGGACACGGACTAATATTAAAACCCTGTCCGAATTTCGGACACGTAAACACTGCTTCGAAGTGTCTCCGTGTCCGACAGTCGGATGGTTTTCAATAATTCATAATTCACTTTTTAACTTTTTTCAAGCCATGAACATCATGCAAGAGAATAAAACTGGGTAGCTAACTTATTAAAAGGGGTGTCTTTTGACACAAACAGGCCATTGACTGATGTCGCAGAACTCCAGAAGTCCTGTGATTCTCATGCGCTGTATTTTGTGCCGTCATAATAACAAAGTCGAGATCCACTTTGACGTCCCCCAGAAAATCGTTCATTATAAATAAGACACAATCGACTTATGCACTACTCCTTGTTGCACATTTTGCCGGACGACTGATTGTGTTATTTCACTGATTATACCGTATTGTGTATTGCTTGAACTCGGTAAAGCTTCTCTGGAAGCCTGCAAGGTAGGACCTGAAATGTCTTTCCAAATACATTTTGCCAAATGTGTGAGCATATAAAGTTGATGGGTATGATAATGTCAAACACCAACAGCTGGTTGTAAACCGTGTAAATTTTTTGGAACGCTAGCCACAAGGGAAAGTGTAACTGCGTATCCTGTTATACACCTGAACTTTCTGCGTCTGAGTCCCAGATTGGGACCCTTTGCTTAGATTGTCGATGTCGATGCAGTTGCCTGTTCCACAACGAAATGTGACACCCGAACAAGATAACTCAGAGCGAAATGCAGTTAAGATACTCCTAAAATTATTTCGAAAAAGTTGCAAGTAATGACGTTGCTTCAAACCTTGATCCAGTCATTCACTGCACACTTAACCAGCACTAAACCTAAGCGCGAACTTCAGGCTGCGAATTCAGTGTACTTTGACTGGAAGCGGAGTCAAGAGACGTTTGCCACGCGCTATTTCAGTTACATCATCATGTTTATGAAAAATCCAAGCAAACATCAATGAAACATACTAACTGGTTACTGAAGAAACGTTATCCAGATTAGCTCGCTTTAGACTCTAGCTGCAAAAGAACTGATTGCACTCATGAACGGAGCAGTAACACAAGCTGACCTGCTAAGCGCTAATAAGCAGCTAGCTAGCTAGCCACGTCTAGCATCCAATTTCGTCGACTCTAACATTGCTATGTATTGCATAAAATGCACCGCGGGATTTACGATTACAAGCTCGCAAGCTACAGTAAACTATACGCAGCTATGATCCCAGTTATCGGGAGAGTTTAGTTAGCTGTGTTCGCAGAACTAGCCCAGATAGCGGGCTATCCATAGGGACACGATAAGTCCTCCGGAGTTAAAGTGCATTTTAAAACAAATTTTTCAACTAATGTCTACTTAACATAACCGTCAGCTATATTTGCAAAATAATTTGTTTTATTGATGACACAACCCACTGATCAGGGCTCTCAAGTTTTGAATGCAGGCTAGAATGAGATTTTCTTCGGGGATGGGTGTATTATACTCCAGTTTTCAAAAGTACAGTACTTAAGCAGTTTTGTTGAGGATTTGTACTTTAATTAAGGTTTTTTTTTTAACCGGGACTTTTTCTTTTACTCTACCACATTTAAAAAGATAAAAAGCATACTTTCACTTCGTTACTTTGACACTGGCGACTTAGTTACTTGTTTCAAATTAAAAATTAATTTAATTCATCATTTACGGATTATCTGGATTTGGCGCGTTCGAGAAGAACAACGGTGTATCTTTGTGCAGACGTGGACGCGGAGCTGAAAATTTATGCACGCAGTTACAATATTCTATCACTAGATGCCACACCAGGATCAGCTTTTGAAAATTAACAATTGCCAGTAAACTCAAAGAAGAAGAAGTGAGTCTTCATCCATCCCCGTCCCCCCTCTTATATCTGCATGTTGCGTGTATATTTCATTTTACTTTGCTACATCAAGCATTTTACAACACAGCTGACATCACGAATATGAGTTAGCTGGCCAACTACGGCATTCGCGAATCTTATTTGACGTGAGCTTAAAAAATGTGATTTCAACTTGCTAGCGTTTACTCTTGAAGTAGTTGTTAGGTTTTGAACAAGATCATGTTCAGCCATATCTGTACTTTTTTAATTTCAGCGGGACTCCCCAGTATAATAAAGGCTAAAGTAAATAATTATTTTGTGTATTTGTATCGTTTTGTCTGTCACAAACAAGAGATGTTGCGGTACCGCCAGTGATCGGAGCAGGGTTTGTTTTCAGCCAAAATACACTGCATGGAGGATAGAGAGCCCCCACTCTCCCCGTAACAAGTTACAAGTAAATTCATCAAACCATAACCGTCCAAAGCTGTTAAATTGAGGTTAAAAAAAAAAAAAAAAGATCCATCAAGTAAATATCCTGCATAGTTCCCCGACTTTAATAAGCAGCTATTGTTAAAAATAAATAAATAAATAAAAATTAAGTGATGCAGTGATTACCTGATTTCGGGCTTCCACTTACAGCTCTTCTTTGACGTGTGCACACGATAGCTGCATTCGCGCGCGTGTGGAAGACGTGATTGCGGCGCTGCTATTTCACCTGGCAACAAGAAATACTATTTTCTGATTGGCTGATAGGTTGCTGATTCAAGCAGAGCAGTCTGCCTTCGCCTCATCCATTCATAGATTACTAATCTCTTATATATACAGTCTATGTTACTAATGTGCGGCGAGTTTTATCACTTCTCAGCGTGAGAAATGTCATGTGTGGCGTGTGAGCGTGTGAACTTATTGAAATGCGCGTGAGACTTGAGAGCCCTGCTACTGATGAATTGTCCCATTGGAGAGTTGCATGGATTTCCCAATTAACAGAGCACGCTGACAGTGCATGGAACAGAGAAACGCCTTTATCGCCTGCCTTCCGAAAATATTCATTGGTTGAAATTTCAAACCTCAAAATACCACTGGTAAGAATTGACGCCGTTCAGAGATAAGATCATGAGTGGGCCCATACCAGGAATTGCACATCCCAATGGCAGAAGTTTTATGACGGTCTCTTGTCACTCAAAGCGGCCACGTCTTTAATCCCCCCACCCCAATTTGTGCTGTCATAATAACAAAATGATCTCATTGACGATGTCTTTTGAGACGCCCTGCAAAAAAGAACGTGCAATATAAATGGGACACTATCCATTCATGCGCCACTTGAAACTCAACTTTCCAGACGTGAGAGGTGACAAGGTAGAGATTGCCATGTTGGTCCGTGTACCTTTCGGGTCCGTGTACCTTTCGGCCCACAGAGATATAAGAAAACTAGAGTGGACGACGTGTGGGCTGGACCAAAGCGGAAACGGCAGAATAGCTTCGCTATCTTGTGTATGTATAAATGTCCAATGAGGCACATGTAAACAGTAGGCTAAATATGGGTGTCGACAACTTAGAGACTTGTTTTCCGTGTTCTTTTTATCCTTTCATACTTAAAATGGACACGAATAAGGAATTGTAATCAAACAATAACATTTATTTAAAAAAATATTTTTTTTTAAATTCGGTGTATTCGATGTTTATTTAATCGGAAGACATTACAGAGAAATCGGAACTTAAGCTGTTGTCCCGTATGAGCGAGTTTTCGTTTTATACAAGCACGGTTTAGGCCAGTTATACTACATTTTCCATTGAACGTCTGCCCCGATATACATACACAAGATGGCGGCGGCGTGCTGCCACGGAAACAACGGGGTTGTCCACCGTAGTTTTCTTATATCTCTGTGTTTCGGCCATTCGTTTTTCGTTTTGATTAAGGTAATGAAAAAACGGAGAACGAACTGATTTCCGTTTTTTGTTTTGATGTAGGTAAACGAAAAACGAGCCGTCTCCCGATTTTCGTTTGGAAATTGGAAATCGAAAAACGGAAAACGAGTCGTTATCTGATTTTCTATTCAATGATTACTAAACAAAAGTCGGGGAACGAAATACAGCCAATATTCTTTTAATAGAGCTTGCTCTGACCTGAGCCGGAAGCGAAATTTTTTCCCCAGTCTGCTAGTAATGGACGAATCACTATTGAGCAATCAGAGAGTAGTGAAGTCAATATAAACAAGCGTAGTGGAAGCCGCACTGATGTCAACAAGCATTATGTTGTTAGCTAGCTAGCATCGTGCTGCTACATAAAATGATGTGCGAAATCCGTAGCTCGCTGATTTCTGTTTTTATTGAACGGTATTGCCACTTGTAATCATATGTTCTCGCCAGCAATGGCCAGATGTCGAAACAGTGATATGTGATATGGCAGTGTGCTTCTGACCAGCACGATTCCATTGTTTGACTCACGTTATGTTGATTTTAGCTGGTTAGCTTGGTCGCTCTCCTGCGCGCTGGCGAACATTACGAACAACTGCTGTATGAAACTTGCTTCCAGTTTATTTAACTTGACTAGATTGCCATCGGAAACCAGAAACTACCAGTCAAGTATTTGCATGGTTCGTAACGGTTTTATTTTGTGTTATATCGGAGTCGATCGTAATAACAGACTGTTTTTCAGTTTTCTGCACAAAAAGTGCAAGGAACAGTTCGGTCCTTCAAGAAATGGATAGCTATCGCGATCAAGTTGGTACGGGCAAAGTGGATGCTCGAAACTTCAGTTCAATAACAACTAAAACAGAGCAATGGATTTCGCAGGTCTTATTGTAGGAGCGTGATGTTAGTTAACAGTGGGATATGTCTCTCTAGCCTTCTCCCAGCTTACTCATATGCTGCCTGCGATTCATCCACTAAATCTAAGTGTGGCACACCGACTGGAGGCCGTCATGCAGCTGTTAGGGTTACTATGAACTTGATAGCGATAGCTACGCGTTTCTTAAACAGCCGAATTGTTCCCCGCATTTTTTTGTGCAGAAAACTGAGAAATAAAATAAACTGAAGCGATTTTTATATAGCGGTTGTTCTTCATGTTCGCCAGCTTGCAAGAGGTTAGCTAATTAATGGAAGGAGAGTGAAACAATAAAACCGTGTCTGGAAAAAGCCTGCAGACGCATTTTCCGAGACATATCACTGTTCAGTGACATTATAGTACGATAAAAACGGAAATCATTGACCTGTGGATTTCGCACGTCTTTTCATATTGCTGCACGGTGCAAGCAACAAAATGCATATTTCCCTTTGTAGTGTGGCTCTGATGTGTCTCATGCAATGAGTGTCTGTGCTTTTCACCAACGCGGTTTTATTGTTTGACTCACGTTAAGTAAATTTGCTGGTTAGCTAGCTGGTCTCCTGCAAGCTGGCGAACATTACAGAACAACCGCTGTATAGTTTATTTTATTTCTCAGTTTTCTGCACAAAAAGCATGGGGAACAATTCGGCTGTTGGCGAAACGGGCTGCTGTCGCTATCGAGTTCATAGTGACCGTAACAGCATGACGGCCTCCAGTCCGTGTGCCACACTGCGATTTAGTGGGTGAATCGCAGCATGGGAGGGAGCTGGGAGAAGACTAGAAAGACACATCCTACTGTTAGCATCGCGCTGCTACTATAGAAAGACCTGCAAAATCCATTGCTCTGTTTTGGTCGTCATTGAACTGAAGTTTCGAGCATCCAGTTTGCCCTACTTGATCGCGATAGCTACCCATCTCTTGAACAGCCGAATCGTTCGTTGCTTTTTTTGTGCAGAAAACTGAAAAACGGTCTGTTATTACGATCGTTTCCGATATAACACAAGGTCACTAAAACCGTTACGAACCATGTAAAAATACTTGACTGGTATTTTCTGGTTACCGATGGCAATCTAATCAAGTTTAAGAAACTGGAAGCAAGTTTTATACAGCTGTTGTTCGCAATGTTCGCCAGTGCGCAGGAGAGTAGCTACCTAGCTAACCAGCTAAAATTAAGGAAGTGGCTATTCGCCCCGCAGCGGGGTGAATTGGGGGAAAGAGATCGGCTATCTGCCCCGCAACGGGGCCGACAAGAGAAGCAGTTCTGCTATTCGCACCGCGGTGGGATGGATAAGAGAATCACCTCTGCTATTTGCCCCGCAGTTGTGCCAATTAGAGATTTCATTTTATAAACCGCCCCGCTCTCTGATCTTTCGCGCTGAACCGCCGCGGGGCGAACAGCCTCCTCCAAAAGAGGAAAGTAACGTGAGTCAAACAAGGGAACCGTGTTCGTCAGAAGCACACACATCCATTGCCCGAGACATATCACTGTTTCGACATCTGGCCATTGCTGGCGAGAACATATGATAACAAGAGGCAATATCTACAATGAAAACGGAAATCAGCGAGCTACGGATTTCGCACATCATTTTATGTACCAGCACGATGCAAGCTAGCAGCATAATGCTTGTTGATATCAATGCTGCTTCCACGTGCGCTTGTTTATATTGACGTCACTACTCTCTGATTGCTCAATAGTGATTCGTCCATTACTAGCAGACTGGGGAAAAAATTTCGCTTCCGGCTCAGGTCAGAGCAAGCTCTATTAAAAGAATATTGGCTGTATTTCGTTTCCCGACTTTGTTCAGTAATCATTTAATAGAAAATCAGATAACGACTCGTTTTCCGTTTTTCGATTTCCAATTTCCAAACGAAAATAGGGAGACGGCTCGTTTTTCGTTTGCCCACATCAAAACAAAAAACGGAAATCAGTTCGTTCTCCGTTTTTTCATTACCTCAATCGAAATGAAAAACGAATGGCCGAAAGGTTCACGGACCCATGTTTACTTCTCTCTTTGTGTGTGTGTGTGTGTGTTGTTTGCGCCCAGGTAGAATGGGAGCCACAGGCTTAATATGGACAAAGTTAATGGGCTTATTATAAATATATGCAATTACATTTAATTAGCACAGCACATTACCCAGAGTGACGTAGAGAAATTATAGTGTGTAAATTGGGTGTATTAGATTTATATTACTAAAATCATTCAATCTGTTTTTGGTATTTATTCAAGGCAACTGTATTAATATTTAAATATTTACAACTATCACCTGTTTATATTCACAGAGTGGACCTTACCAATCAGTGTCCACACAGGTATATTGTAGAAGCTGAGAAAACAGAGAGCTAGTTTGCCTCCTTGAAGGTGCTGTAAAAATACCTTGTTGATGTTAGCACAATCTGAGGATTAAAGCCCAAATACTTATGTCTCTTTCATTCAAAAATAAAAAAACAAAAATAGACCAGTTATTTCTTCTTGTCAACTGAGTCAGGGGTTCTAAAACTGGAACAGCCACCCAGTTGAGAAAGATGGACATGGCGGTAATTGTACACTGTGTGAACAATCGGTCAGAACTAGATATTCTAGATGTAATGAAAGACTTACCATACAAGGCAGAATTTGACTAAACTTTTAAAGATTTGTTCATATGGTCTTTCTTCTCCCCAAGGAGGCGAAAGGAGCTAAATGAGATATGCGGATCAATTGGAGCAGAAATCGCAACCTACAGTGATGTCAAATAGTTAAGTTAGGTGGGTGTTCTCTAAACTGAGGGGCTGCTTCTTCACTCGAGAAGACCTGCCCCCTACTTTAATTGCCGAGATCTCAGATTTGTTTGAGCTTTTTTTGCCTGCCCAGATTTATCAGCTTTGGTGCTGTTAGCATGATGTTCCAGGTAAATGTCAGTGAGATTGTTCAAATTTCTTCACATCATGAAAGATTTTTCTCCACTTGGTGACAGAAGCATCTGAAATGTCACAGTCAAGCACATTTGTTGATAGAAATGGAACAGGAGATTGAATCTCTCAAAGCCATTCAGGAAGATCCAGTTGTTCTTTTGAATTCGACATATGCCAGTGCAAAATTAGCCACTGGCAGATTATGCATTGTATCACATGGTGCTTTTTGGCCTTTTTTGGCAGAGAATTAATCCAGTGCCCCTTTAGCAGATAATGGGGCATGGTGATCTTGGGAATTGACTTCACGCATAGCATTTCTGGATTGTTCTTGAAAAAGTAATGTGCAGTCTCCTTGGATTGCACAGGACCGTGCGATGCGTGTTTTTGCATATTAATTTAGCATGATGCAATGGAATGTTTAGAAAAGTTGGCACGTATCATAGAGCCATCTAGTGCAGGGCTATTCAACATTATCCTGCAAGGGCTGCTTTGGGTGCAGGCTTTCATTTCAACCAAGCACTTAACACACCTGATACTACTCATCAAACTCTTTAGCAAAGACTCTTTGGGTTGATTAGTAGAATCCGGTGTGTAGCAGTTTGGTTGGAATGAAAGCCCGCACCCACAGCGGCTCTGTCTGGATAAGGTTGACTAGCCCTGATCTAGGTCATCTCTAGGAAATATTGCCATCATTTCAGGTTCAACCAAGGATGAGTGCATTTACTAAATACATTGAAGAAATTTTCATGTGTTATTTCACTCAGTTTTAAAGCTCATTAACTGTGTTGTAATGAAGTGAAGCAGTCTTTAATGTTTGACTCCCTGAGGTAAACGTGCTGCCATTATCCCGACTGTGACACAAAGTCCGACTATGACAGTGGGAAAAGGGAATACAGCTGACATGGATTGTCAGATAATGGTTCCTTGACACAATCTGGGTATTTTTGGGCGAGTGGGTCTGTATGACCTAGGATCTAGCTCAGTGTCGGCACAGGTATGCAGTAGAGGAGGCAAAGAGTGCTAGCTCTCACTTTGAAGGGCTTTGAAAATACAGAGTTTGCGTTAGCACTATCCGAGGGGTGAGCCCCACTTTTGGGCCTTTTGTTCAAAAATAGAAACACTATAAATCTAGCCCATTTATTTCTTCTATGTTTTAATCAGCATGACAGATACCTTGTTTTTTTTTTTCATCTTTCATGTACCTGAAAGGTGATAAACCAGTGACAGAACTGGTTAGCCTCCACAATGATGGTTCCCGGATGTGAACTGATTTTTTCACGGAGTGGCACCACTGTGTATTCAGGATCTAGCCCATCACTTCACCACACAGGTATACAGCAGAAGTTGAGGCAAAGAGCTAGTTAGTTTCCTTCAGGGTACTGAAAAATCAAGTTGATGTTCTAAGACTATCTGTGGGTAAACCCTACTTTTGTGTCTTTTTTCCCCACAATAGTGGGCTAATATGGCCATAATGAAAGTGAGCGAGTTGAGTGAATCACAATCCCTTCTTACTCATAGACAATTTTAAAGCTCATTTACTGTGTAGTAAAGCAGTCTTTAAAGTTTGACACCCTGAGGTAGTAAACGTGCTGCCATTATCCTTACCAGACGAAAGTCCGACTATGACAGTGGGAAAAGTGAATACAGCTGTCATGGATTGTCAGATAATGGTTCCTTGACACAATCTGGGTATTTTCAAGGAGTGGCTCCGCTGTATGACCTAGGATCTAGCGCTTCAGTGTCGGCACAGGTATGCAGTAGAGGAGGCAAAAGAGTGCTAGCTCGCCTCTTGAAGGGCGCCGAAAATGCTGAGTTTATGTTAGCACTATCCGAGGGTAGAGCCCACTTTGGGCCTTTTGACCAAAAATAGAAACACTTTAAATCTAGCCCATTTATTTCTATGTTTTAATCAGCATGATGAGTACATCTGTTTTTTCATCTTTCTGTACCTGAAAGGTATAAACCAGTGACAGAACTGGTAAGCCTCCAAAATGATGGCCTTGGATGTGAACTTGATTTTTCACGGAGTGGGCACCACTGTGTATTCTAGGACCTAGCCCATCAATTTCCCACACAGGTATACAGCAGAAGTTGAGGCAAAAGAGCTAGTTAGTTTCTTTTAAGGGTGCCTTGAAAAATCAAGTTGATGTTCCTCGCACTATCTGAGGGTAAAACCCCACTTTGTGTCTTTTTCCCCACAATAGTGGGCTAATATGGCCATAATGAAAGCGAGCGAGTGAGTGAATCACAATCCTTTCATACTCATACACAATTTTAAAGCTCATTTGCTGTGTAGTGAAGCAAGTCTTTACTTGACTCCCCTGAGGTAAACGCAGCTGCCATTATCCCGACTGTGACGCAAAGTCCCACTATGACAGTGGGGAAAAGGGAATGTTGAAGCTGGACACGATAATGGTTCCCCTTGACACAATCTGGGTATTTTCAAGAGTGACCTCGCTTGTATGACCTAGATCTAGCTTTCAGTGTCGGCACAGGTATGCAGTAGAGAGGCAAAAGAGTGCCAGCTCGCCTTGAAGCGTTTCTTTGAAAATACAGAGTTTATGTTAGCACTATCCGAGGGGTAGAGCCCCACTTTTGGGCCTCTTTGTTCAAAAAAAATAGAAACACTATAAATCTAGCTTGATTTATTTCTATGTTTTAAATCAGCATGATGAGTACATCTGTTTTTTTTTTTTCATCCTTCATGTACCTGAGGTGATAAACCAGTGACAGAACTGGTAAGCCTCCAAAATGATGGTTCCCCTGATGTGAACTTCACTTTTTCACGGAGTGGCACCACTGTGTATTCTAGGACCCAGCCCAATGTCCACACAGGTACAGCAGAAGTTGAGGCAAAAGGGAGCTAGTTAGTTTCCCCTAAGGGTGCCTTGAAAAAATCAGTTGGATAGACTTATTCGAGGGTAAAACCTGTGTCTTTTTTCCCCACAATAGTGGGCTAATATGGCCATAATGAAAGTGAGCGAGTGAGTGAATCACAATCCTTCATACTCATACACAATTTTAAAGTCATTTGCTGTGTAGTGAAGCAAGTCTTTAATGTTTGACTCCCTGGGGTAACCTTGCCATTATCCCGATCAGACGCAGTCCCGACTATGACAGTGGGAAAAGCGAATACAGCTGTCATGGATTGTCAGATACTGTTCCTGACAATCTGGGTATTTTCAAGGGAGTGGCTCCGCTGTATGACCTAGATTTTCAGTGTCGCACAGGTATGCAGTAGAGGAGGCAAAGAGTGCTAGTCACTTTGAAGGGCGCCTTTGAAAATTACAGAGTTTATGTTAGCACTATCCGAGGGGTAGAGCCCCACTTTTGGGCCTTTTGTTCAAAAATAGAAACACTATAAATCTAGCCCATTTATTTCTTCTATGTTTTAATCAGCATGATGAGTATATCTGGTTTTTTTTTCGTCTTTCATGTACCTGAAAGGTGATAAACCAGTGACAGAACTGGTAAGCCTCCAAAATGATGGTTCCCGGATGTGAACTTGATTTTTTCACGGAGTGGCACCACTGTGTATTCTAGGACCCTAGCCCATCAATGTCCACACAGGTATACAGCAGAAGTTGAGGCAAAAGAGAGCTAGTTAGTTTCCTTAAGGGTGCCTTGAAAAAATCAAGTTGATGTTCGCACTATCTGAGGGGTAAAACCCTACTTTTGTGTCTTTTTCCCCACAATAGTGGGCTAATATGGCCATAATGAAAGTGAGCGAGTGAGTGAATCACAATCCCTTCATACTCATACACAATTTTTTTGCTGTGTAGTAAAGCAGTCTTTAATGTTTGACTCCCTGAGGTAAACGTGCTGCCATTATCCCGACTGTGACGCAAAGTCCGACTATGACAGTGGGAAAAGGGAATACAGCTGTCATGGATTGTCAGATAATGGTTCCTTGACACAATCTGGGTATTTTCAAGGAGTGGCTCCGCTGTATGACCTAGGATCTAGCGCTTCAGTGTCGGCACAGGTATGCAGTAGAGGAGGCAAAAGAGTGCTAGCTCGCCTCTTGAAGGGCGCCTTGAAAATACAGAGTTTATGTTAGCACTATCCGAGGGGTAGAGCCCCACTTTTTGGGCCTTTTGTTCAAAAATAGAAACACTATAAATCTAGCCCATTTATTTCTTCTATGTTTTAATCAGCTTGATTAGTATATCTGTTTTTTTTTTCGTCTTTCATGTACCTGAAAGGTGATAAACCAGTGACAGAACTGGTAAGCCTCCAAAATGATGGTTCCTGGATGTGAACTTGATTTTTTCACGGAGTGGCACCACTGTGTATTCTAGGACCTAGCCCATCAATGTCCACACAGGTATACAGCAGAAGTTGAGGCAAAAGAGAGCTAGCTCGCCTCTTGAAGGGTACCTTGAAAATACAGAGTTCATGTTAGCACTATCTGAGGGATACAGCCCCACTTTGGGTCTTTTGTTCAAAAATAGAAATATGTCAAAAAATAGCCCATTTAGTGCAGCAGGGAGCTGATTAAAATTTGGTTGAATCTGTTAAGTTGCACCATACTAAATATGTCAAAACGCACCGCATCACATGGTCCAGCCCAATCCAATAGGACTGCACGTTGCTTTTATTAAAAAAACAAACCTAGAAAAATAGCCCTTTTATTTGTTTTAATCAGCTTGATGAGTAACATCTGTTTCTATCATGGTAAACCAATAACAGAACTTGTGAACTTCCAAGGACTTTCGCATGCGAATATTGCAGGTATTCTGTTTGTCATTGATCAAGGCCTCGAATGCATGAGTTAGAAAACTGGAGCTATTGTAGACGCAGTGGAAGACTTTCCGCGAGCCAAAATTTGAGTAAACTATTAAAGACTTGTAAAGAGATATACAAATTGACTGAAGCAGAAAACGCCACCTACAGTCATCTCAAATTAGTTGGGTGGGCGTCCTCAAAACTGAGGGCTGCTTCTTCCATTCTAGAAGACCTGGTTCCAACTGTCATTCACCTGGAGCACCTTGCCAATAGCACCAAAGCTGATTGTGACATTTACACTTGATTATTGCAATGCCCTTTCATCTGGGAGTATAAATAATTCATTGAAGAGCCAGACAATATCACGCATCAGCTTGTATACTGACCAGAATTAGATGATTTGAGCACATCTGTCCAGTGCTGGCATCTCAACACTAGCCTCCAGTAAAGCACGGAATGTATTTTTAAATTCTCGTGACCCAGAAAGCTCCACAAGGGTTAGCTCCTACCTTCAATACAGCTTTATTGGTTTCTTACTGCCCGTCTAGATCTCTTCGCGCACACAGTGCTGGCTGGGTCACGCTTGCACAAGTGGCAAAAATTACAATGGGAAGCTGTAATGTGACTCTCTCCTTTGAAATAGTCCACCTACTATTTTAAGAAACAAACATAATCTCTCCTTAAATCTCAACATAAAGCCCACCTCTATAGCTAATCTTTTGATTGAGGGGTGGCATGCTGACATCCAGCATTTTCTGTAGAACATTTGATGCACTGGCCTGACTTTGTTGTTGCCTTCTATGAGTAGGTTAGCCTTTCATCAATGGGTACAGCCAGCCCAGGGCCACCCTCATAGTGATGCTGGGCCAATGTCCACTATCTCTTTATGCTGCTAAAGGCTTTGTCAGCCAGAGGCTTTCCATATCCCCCTTCAAGCACATGCTTTTTTCACATGTATTACATATATCACGGTATCACCTGCTAAACTTTTTTTTCCTTTTCTGCCCATCCTGACTCCTGACACTTCGGCACTTTTGATTGGTGCCTAACCCTTGAGTCCCAGATCCATGGTCCCCGGCAGCACCTGCCATCCAGCCCTTGAATCCCTTGCCCTGGAAGAATGACCCTGCTCCTGCTCCCCGGTTACTCAGGATTCTGGTCTGCTGACCCCTCCTCTCCTCTCCAATGGCTGGCTGTCAGGCTCTCCACTTCTACTGTTTAGCTCCGAAGGTAATCTGCTCTTTCGGCTGATCAGTTGTTGTATTTTCCATATTTTACTATGCTTTCGATTGTACATTTGCATGCAGCTGATTTTTCCTGTCCCTATTCTCTGTGCCCCCCCCATCCTTATGCAGAAGAGCCCCCTCTCAGAGCCCGGATCTGCACAAGGATTCGTCCAAGAAGCTAGTTTTTTTTAATTTCCCTCTCTCTAGTAGTTTTTTTAGTTATTCTCCTATAAGGGGTTTTTTTCTTTGCCACTGTCATCTTTGGTATAGCCTGGGAGGATCTCTTGTTATTGGTCGGACATATGTAAAGCACTTTGTGATGACATCTTTTGTTAAAAGTGCTAGACGATTAAAATTGAAGACTCATGAATTAGGAATACGGCTTTGCTTTGTGTGAGTGTGTGTGTGTGTATGCATGTGCACCATTTCACATAGCATGAAGCAGACGTGCAGAGCATCCGCTGATCAAACTGGCTTTGTTTTGTAATATACTGTACTGTATACAGTATGTGGCTCAGTGCTGACCATGACAGACAGGCTGGTGACTAAAAGACAGACACACTCACACACATAAACATGGTCACACACACACACTCACAAGCACATGCAAACACAGACATACGCACACACACACACATGCACACACAAACGTGCTCACACACACTCACAAGCACATGCAAACACAGACACACACACTCACAAGCACATGCAAACACAGACATACGCACACACACACACATGCACACACAAACGTGCTCACACACACTCACAAGCACATGCAAACTCAGACACACATACACTCACAAGCACATGCAAACACAGACGCACACACATGCACACAGACACACACACACACACACACACACACCTGCAGGCTACTGAGTCCCTTGGGCATGGTGGACTACTCGGGTGGAGGGTGTTTGGACTCTGACACGGTCACTTCGAAATATCCGGTATCATCCTCGGTGTCCTCTGCTGAGCCACAGAAATACAGGCATTCACAAAGGCACCCTCCTGCAAAGACCCCTCCAGGACCCCGCCGACCCCGACAACAGTCGTCATTAGACAGGAGAAGATCCACCCAGCTTTATGGCAGACATATCATAGACGTATGATAGTTAGGGCGAAGCCAATCATACTTGGGCTCCCTTTGAACTTTGGTTAATGAGTTATATTTTCAGCAGTTAAATTCATTCACAGTGGTTAAGGAGATAGACTGGGATGCAAAGTGTAGGTGGTTAAAGCTGCAGTGTAGCCACAATAAGATCAGTGCAGGTGTTTGGTCCCTGAGAAAGACCCCTTACCTCACTTGGCTTGAGGTAGAATTGGTCCCTACTTAATCTAACCAACTGGAAGTCACTTTTGGTAAAAGCTTCTGCTCATAATAGATAGATAGATATACTTTAATCATCCCAAAGGAAATTCCATTGTTTCAGCAGCCTTAAAAAACAAAAACAAGCACACATACACATACACAAACAAAAAATACTTTCACCAACAAGACATAGCCTGAGGTAGTTGTCAAAGTACAATGCACATCCAAGTGCCAAGTGAGACCATAACTGCCTGGTAAGACATTTATCAACACAATGCAATAGAGTAGTCCACAAAAGAATATGTATGTACAGTACAGAAATGAAGCCCTCCCAACCAGGGAGAGTTAGAGTGCATTGAATCAAGATTTCAGTTTAAAAAATTATTTAAAAAATATTCTTCTCTCTCTACTAAGAGGAGAGTCATTATAAAGTGCTATTGCTCTGGGTAAGAAAGTTCTTTTATATCTGTTCTTACTACACCTGAGTTGGCGAAGACTCCAAGTGAAAACACTTTGTTGCTTTGCCAGTGTACTGTGTAGGGGATGTTATGTATTGTCCATAATATGTTACAGTTTCTGTAACATCCTCCTCTCCACCACCAATTCTAGGGGTTCCAGAGTAGTCCCCAGCACAGAGCCTGCCCTCCTAATCAGCTTGTTCAGTCTGTTAGAGTCACTGATACTGCTACCCCAACAGATAACAGCAAAGAAAATTGCACTTGCCACCACAGACTGATAACACATTTGCAACATCTTAGTACTCACATTAAAAGACCTAAGCTTTAGGTCATAGTAATGGTTCTGATAGTGTAGATAGAATTATCCAGTCAAATGAAATGCAAAATGGTCTTTTCCAGATTTTCACCATCTGTTCTTGGAGGGCCATTTAATGGCAGGCCCTCACCAACTGATAAAACCTCTGGTACCAGTGAGCCCATCTCTGCCTATTCTTCCACATTCCTCCACTGTCAATCACCAACAGCCTTGGGTAATTTTGCTGCAATATGCCAAAACCTTAGCAAAACAGATTTAATTCTGAATGCATTTTCTTTTTCTTCCAGGGTATAAAGCATTATTATTTTTCTGCACCTGCACAGAATGTATCTACCACAGAATGAATAATACCACAGATATTCACAATTATAGTTTCAGAAGTAATTATTTTGTTGATAATGAAAATAACAACAGCTTTATACTGTCAAACAGAAGCAGCTTACACAGCATGCAGGAATTTGCAAAGATAAAAAAGAAACATCTTTTTAATTCAACAACTTCAATCTAAATGCTAATTCTTCGTTCATTATCCTCTTTTACTCATGTTGGAAGACGCTGATTTGACTGGCCCGCTCCATGAACATTCATTTTATCATAGCGTAATCACTATCTGAGGGCAAGCAATTCCATCAATTTGAAACCTTCTATTCTTTCATACCAAAAGACTGCAGACATGTCCACGTAGAAACTCTTGACGAAATTGAATAGTTCAATCATGTTTAATGCACACAGCTGATAGCTAGTGTGCCATTTACATCTTCTTTGTCTAAAACATCAAGTGCTTCTTTTCAAACAAGTATGGTGCCAAAACAGCCGCATAACATTAGAACAGTGTTAAAGGAGTACTTTAGTGGCCAGGAAAAGCAAGGAGGTTTATCAAACGCTCGGCTGGTCAGTGTTTAGGCGTTTCTGGAACACCTGGGTTGTCCTCCCTCTGCAGGAAGGAGATCATTTGCAGCATGCTATCCCCATCTTTTCAATGCCATGTTAGGTTCCATTCCTGACCGCCTTCAGCTGTGGTCGCTGCCATTCCATGGGGTGGTTGGGGGGTGGGGGAGAGATGGATGATGGGACACAGGGAGAAGAATAAATAAAAAATAGGACCAAGGTAGCTTACCGGCAAGCAATCTTATTGTTATGATACAGGTTATGAAAATTTCATGTTAAGTTTGACCTTAAAATTATTGAAGGTCAATGTCAAGGTCACTAAATAAAAGTTCACATACATTTATAAGACCCCCTGTAATACCCAATCCTAAGCTCTGAAGCAGTTTTGGTGATACAAGTAATTGAAAATTCAGTACTTCAAATGTGAACTTTAAAGGTCACGGAGGGTCAAGTTGAGGCCAGCAAACAGACTTCATGTATGACTTTCTAAATGTCTCTATACAAACCTTGGCACCATCTGTGACCATTTTGGTGATAAAAGTCACGGCAATTTCACTCCCAAGTTTGACCCTCAAAGGTCACTGACAATCAAGTTGAATGCCACCAAATTAAAGTTCATATGTGACTTCCTAGATGTCTGTAACACAAAACTAGGCTCCATCTGTGACCATTTTAGTGATGCAAGTCATTGAATTTTCACTAGGTCACATTTGACCTTCGAAGGTCAGTATGAAGGTCACCAAATGAAAGTTCATATATGAATTCCTATATGTCTCTAATAAAAACCTAGGCTCCACCTGTGACTGTTTTGGCAATACAAGTCATTGTAATTGTATTACGTCGAAGTTTGACCTTCAAAGGTCACCAACAGTCAAGTTGAATGTTCATGTGTGACTTCCTTAAAATCTGTGATACAAACTTAGGCTCCATCTCTGACCCTTTTAGGGATAAAAGTCATTGAATTTTCACTAGGTGAAGTTTGACCTTCGAAGGTCAATATGAAGGTCACCAGATGAAAATTCATATATGAATTCCTACATGTCTCTAATACAAACCTAGGCTCCATCTGTGACCGTTTTGGCAATACAAGTCATTGTAATTGTATTACACTCGGCATCAGTGAAAACTTTACACTTATTTTTTTGTTGTTGTTTTTTTTTAAAATACTTATTTGAGCAATGATTTCTGGCTGAGTTCATTGTAACAGCTCAGGGCATGTTGATGACCACTGAATTGTGACCATTTTTGACCTCCTTGGTATGCTGCCGTGTGATTGGCTGAAAAATGGATAAGGTGATTTTCCTCAGTGGTCAGTGCCAATCCTGTACTTCTAATCCTCGGTCTGATATTGTCTATAAAATGCCTCCAAAAGTGAAGAATAACCAGATCTCAAGAACGACGCCATGCCAAGATTATCTGAGAATCAACGTCACCGTGCCTTGGGTCTGCTGGAAGGAGGTCTCTCGGCTCATGTTGTGGCCAGAAGAATGGGCTGTTCTGCATCCAAGATCATCAACCTGAGAAGGTGGCATCAACAGACCGGCACTGTGACTGATCGTCCACAGACAGGACGAGAACGACTGACGACCTCTGCTGACGATCGGCAGATTGTGTTGCAGCATCTGCGTGACAGGTCTCGTACAGCCACACAGACTGCTGCAGAAATACCTGGAAGGAACCAGCCACACATTAGAGCCAGTACAGTCCTCCGTCGGCTCCATGCAAGCAACCTGAGATCCAGAAGGCCAGCTGTTGGGAATGTCCTGACGCCAGTTCGTCATGAAAATCGACTTCAGTGGGCCCGACGTCACTCCAACTGGACCCAGGCATGCTGGAGGGAGGTGTTGTTCACTGATGAGTCCAGGTTTTGCCTCTACCGGAATGATGGACGCCAGAGAGTGTGGTGCCGACCTGGTGAGAGGCATGCAGAATGCTGTGTACACCAGCATGACTGATGGGATGGAACTGGTGTGATGGTGTGGGCTGGCATCTCTGCTGATCATAGAATGCCCTTGGTGATCATTGACGGCACTCTGACGGCCAGACGCTACATCAACGAGGTGCTGGAGACGGCCCACCTGCCCTTCCACAATGACCACCCAGAAATCGTCCCCACACTGCTCAGGTCACTACAGCCTTCCTGGAGCAAAACAACATTGATGTTCTGCCATGGCCAGCCTTTTCGCCTGATCTGTCACTCATTGAGCATCTCTGGGATCAGTTGGGACGACGCGTATCCAGATGCACTCCTTGTCCAATAAATCACCAGGAGTTGGTGACAGCCTCGCAGCAGGTGTGGCAGAACATCTCCCATGACAATATCAGACGTCTGGTGTGCTCAATGAGAAGGCGTTGTACATCCTGTGTCCAGGCAAATGGTGGTCATACCAGATATTGACTGCTGTGATTTCCAATTTTGTATTGTTTTCTTTTCAACAAATTTATTGGCCTTGATCGTGCAATAAATAAACAGCATTCATTAAATTTCGTGTTTAGAATTGCACAGCAAATAAGTCAAAGCAGAGTTGATTTGAAAAAATATAATTATTAAGCTCCCAAAATAGAAAAATCCAGTGTAAAGTTTTCATTGATGCTGAGTATATGTCATATGTCAAGTTTGACCTTCAAATGTCACCAACAGTCAAGTTGAATGTCACCAAATGAAAGTTCATATGTGACTTCCTATGTCAGTAACTCAAACCTAGACTCCATCTGTGACCTTTTCAGTGACAGAAGTCATTGAATTTTCTCTTGGTCAAGTGTGACCTTCGAAGGTCAATATGAAGGTCACCAAATGAAAGTTCATACATGACTAACTATACGTCTCCAATACAAACCTACACTCAGTCTGTAACGATTTTGCTGATATAAGTCATTGAAATTTCACTGTATGGTTTGGCCATTGAAGGTCACTGAAGGTCAAGTTCAAGGCCACCCAATGAAACTTCATATATGACTTCCTATATGCCCACAATACAAACCTAACCTCTTTCTCAAATAGTTTTGGTGATAGAAGTCATTGAAATTTCACTATGTGAAGTTTGACCTTCGAAGGGCACCGAAGGTCAAGTTCAAGGTCACCAAATGAAAGTTCATGTATGACTTTCTATACATCTCCAATACAAACCAAAACTATCTGTAACCATTTTGCTGATATAAGTCATTGAAATTTCATTGTGAAGTTTGGGCATTCAAGGTCACTGAAGGTCAAGTTCAAGGTCACCAAATGAAACTTCATACATGACTTCCTATATGCCCACAATACAAACCTAAGCTCTATCTGTAATAGTTTTGGTGATAGAAGTCATTGAAATTTCACTATGTGAAGTTTGACCTTCGAAGGTCGCTGAAGGTCAAGTTCAAGGCCACCAAATGAAAGTTCATACATGATTTCATATGAACGTTCAATGCACATATGTTCCCAATCTTCAATTTTTTGAAGCCTAGGAGCCTTTGAAAATTGTAACATTTTGCTTGGCCTCAAGTTTGACCTTTCAAGGTCATCTGAGGTCAACTTTAACACAGCCAAAATATAGGTCATATATAACTTCCTATATGTCTGTAATACAAACTTAATCTCTATCTGCAACCATTTAGCTTCCATAGGCAATTTGGCCCATTCTCCATAATACCCAATGTTAAAGTACAGCGCCCCCAATAGACCCACTTCCGTCGATTCAATCAAAATGGCACTCGCACTATACAGAAAGTGTATCAAGGTGAGTTGATTGCCAGATTTAGAAAAAAAGTTATCAGACAGTTTTTGAAAAATAATTTTTTGAAATTTCAAGTCATATCTTTTAACATTGTTAATACATTCCCTGACCTCGAGTTTGACCTTTCAAAGTCATCTGTGGTCAAATTTAATATTGCCAAAATAGAGATCATATATGACTTTCTATATGTCGATAATACAAACTTAATCTCTATCTGCAACCATTTAGCTTCCATAGGCAATTTGGCCCATTCTCCATAATACCCAATGTTAAAGTACAGCGCCCCCAATAGACCCACTTCCGTCGATTCAATCAAAATGGCACTCGCACTATACATAAAGTGTATCAAGGTGAGTTGATTGCCAGATTTAGAAAAAAAAGTGATCAAACAATTTTTGAAAAATAATTTTTTGAAATTTCAAGTCATACCTTTTCACATTGTTAATACATTCCCTGACCTCGAGTTTGACCTTTCAAAGTCATCTGTGGTCAAATTTAATATTGCCAAAATAAAGATCATATATGACTTCCTATATGTCAATAATACAAACTTAATCTCTAACTGCAACCATCTGGCCTCTACAGGCCATCTTGCATATCCATAAAGTACAGCGCCCCCAATAGACCCACTTCCGTCGATTCAATCAAAATGGCGCTCGCACTGTACATTGAAGGTACCAAGGTAAGTCGATTGCCTGATTTTAGAAAAAAATTTATCACGCAGTTTTTGAGAAATAATTTTTTAAAATTACTCAGTCCTATCTTTAACATTGGGGCCAAAATTTCAAGGGCCCATAAAACGGGCAAAAATGATTCAATCAAAAATCTGAGAAAAACTTCTGGAGATATGGTCTAGTAGTATGTTATTGCAAATTTACACGAAAATTCATCAGGCCAAAAAAAAGATAAAAAATGTTCCGGACGACGGACACCACACCACGACAATAGCTTAAGCTAAAAAAGTCAACAACCTCAGGCACTGCTTTTGTGGCATCAACAAGAACTAAATTCAAGCATTGCGCATTACAGTGAACATAAAATGCAAATCGGGCCTCGCTTTGAATTCTTGCAGATACACCGGAATGTTTCCCACGGATGCACCATCGTATCCTTGTCCAACAAGGTTATTTCTGTAGTACAGACCATGTGTCTCTGGACAATTGACAACCATTTTACTGAGACCTGCTGCATCAAGGCTTTCAGCTGCCTGGAAGCATAGGAAGCTTTCGAGGATGGCACCATTGTAATAATACCCTAAAACTAAAGACATTTGTTCCTTTTTTTGTTTTGTTTCATTTGCAATTACACTGAACACTTCATTTTCGTTCACTTCTCTTATAATTTCACTCTGTACCATCTCAGCTAAGCCCTGAAGAATTTCATTTTGTATTTGGTGGCTTGTGTATTTTGCATTGCCACATGAATCCAACCTTTTCTGAATAAAATCGTCGTGCTTTGCCATTTTATGTAATATGGCCAAAAATTTCCCTTATTGTTAGAGTCCTCAGACTCTCGATGACCCCTCTGTGCTATATTTTGAGTTGCAGTCAAAAGAAGCACACTTGCTATTGTTCACCTCCGCCAAGGAGGTGTATGTTTTCGCCAGCGTGCATTTGTCTGTTTGTTAGCAGGATATCTCAAAAACGGCCACATAGATTTTAACCAAACTTTGCAGGATGTTAGAGTAGCACAAGAGGAACAAGTGATTAGATTTTGGTATATCTACGCCAAAGGACAGCTGAGATATAGGCTAAAGTACAAATCCAAGTCTTTCCAATGGGCCGGATTTCCAATCGGCGTGCTTTTGGGTTTTGCTGCCACCTGGCTGTGGAATGCAACAATACCCTACATCAGCCAATGAAAATAACTATTGCGCAGAGTTGCCTTGGCGTGGCGGAGGTGCTGCGCTCTCTGAGTGCTTTCTAGTTTTCACATAATTTCGGTTTTCCTGCGCTTTCTTTTGACGATTCTCATTCAAAGAATTATAATTGATGTGTTCATCTCAGTAGCCCTTTTAAACTGACTCCATGCATACATTGCATTGATGTGCAGCTCTGACTTTGAGTGGAGCTTAAACCCAGAGTCTTTGGACAATGCCTTTTTCCAATTAGAAAAGCCTGACTGTCATGCAAAGGCAGAGTCTGGTGCATTAGGCAGGGAAAAATGCCGACAGACAAAGCAGTAGGAAGAGTCTTGAATGACAGAATATTCCAGCCAAGAATTGTCCCTGTACCAGGAGCTGTTAAATGACCTTCTCCATGTTCCATGCTGTGTTCTTGGGAATTTGGCCAGACACGGCTGAACAGGACCCTCATCTTTGGATCTTGAAATGTCTGGAATGCAATTAAAATGGTCATGGAAACACAGTTAAGGGATCCAGAAGATTAGTGGACACTAACTGCAGCTAACTAGCAGGTTTGGCTGTAAGTAAGTAGACCTACCACTGGGTCCTTTTGGAAGGGCATATGTGGTGCTGGCCGCAGCTGAGAGGTGGTCAGTAGAATCTCCTGGCTCTGGCTCTTCTGGTTCAGAAGCAGAAGCCTCTGTGTCCTCCCTTGATGGGACTACATTTTACAAATATATTAGTGTATTCAAAATTAAAATGCAACCACCATTAAAAAAACAACACACATTATCAGTAACCAACATTTCAAAATAATCTAAAACTAAACTTAAAGGTACCATCCCAGGCGGCTCATTTTTTGGCAAAATTATAAAAATCTGAGTATATCTGGTAAGTATTAGACAGTAATCGATAACATAAGTGATTTGACATACCAATGACGAAATTTGGTCATCTGTGTAAGGAGCAGGGGCCAAAATTAGGCTACCAATCAAATTAGTCTCAGACAACTTTAATTGGATGGCCCCTCTGTCAGTCAAACTGCCAAATCAACATGCATGCTGTTCTGCGCGTGCATTCCAATGCGCACGCACTTTGGCTGTAGCAACATAGCCAGCAATAGCTAGTAAGCTAGGCATTCGGACGGAGTCATGGCGCAGCCAAACGAGCAGCCAGTTTTCCGACCTCCAACTGCACCCAGCGGTCAAACGCCAGCTAAAAAGACAAAAACCTTCATTGAAAGTATGCAAGAGAGACAAGGATATGTAAAAATTGCAAATGCAACTCGAGTATCCCTTGGCAGAGAAGCATTCGACCGCTGGAGAGAACTGAAGACACTGAAAGGTTTTAAAACTGACGCACTCGTAGCGGAGTTTCTTTTGGACTGGTAAGCTAGCTTCTTGTCTTTCTTTCTGTGTGAATGCTGTACATAGAAAGTGTAGTCTATACACACTGAGTAGTAAGGTCTAGGCTACTTTTTTTTTGGGGAATTTTTCTTTTATTTGATAGTTATACAGTGTAGAGAGACAGGAAAGTTGGGGAGAAGAATGGGGGAAGACTAGCCTAGGAAACTTGTGTGTAGGCTATAATGCCCTGATTATGCTGTGAATCCAGTGTTGAAAGATACAGGTGTTGTTGTTGGTGGCTTTGTGTGATGTAACTTTAGGTCTGACTGCCAGTGGCCTACTTGTGTGTGGGCTATTATTCCCTGGCTATGCTGTAAATCCTGTGCAACCGCCATCGATATCCACTGCTGGTAATGCTGTCTGTGTTGTAATGTTGTCTCCGGTGCTATCAAAATATGCTACCTCGCAGTTCTGCGCTTGTGCAAATCTAAAATCTTGGGCTCTATTTCTTCGCTCACATCTCAAGTATCTTCAAAAATGATAAATATACGTCTTTTTTCGGTGTGCCTTTCGACCTTTTAGCATATTTATACTTGCATGTACACGTTGGGGTTTCTTGAAAATGCAGAGATTGGATGATAATGGGGTATATGGGCATATATCTTCAAACAAACTTATCCAACTCATTATAATTTCTGCTTATGTTATAATAAGATAAATGACAACGTCACTATTGTACACTGATTCATATTGCAATATTACGGCGAGAAGAAAGACTTTACGATCACTTTGCATCACGGTAGCATTTTTTTGACAAGGCAGCACAAATTGTCAGAACACCAGCCGCACCGGTCAGCTGTTTGTGGTGGAATGAAGCACGTGCACGAACTGAGTGGTGGGGGGCGTGGTTTGGGTGATTCCTGATTGGACGGAGGGGGTGGGTGCTTATCAGTTGTGCAATTCGAAAAAAAAAATCGTAAGTCCAGCCGCCTGGGATGGTACCTTTAATTACTGAACTGGGCATGTGACTGCTTCAGTAGATGCTCTAACCTGGTGATGGAGGGCTGGATTGAGCCTGACATTGGCTCTCCTGACTAGTCCCATGGTGGGAGCTGCCAGGACTGCTGATGCCAGGGCTGTCTGTCTCTACCTGATCTTTCCCTGATTTGCTTCTTTTAACAAAGAAGTTACATATGTCCCCCTGTCTTTTCATTCTCAACTGTTCCTATGAAAAAACAAGCCAGTCTTGTAACTTGTAGCATCAGTTACAATTAAAAATGTTATGAAATCCCCACTTCCAGCCTAAAAAAGTCAGTGCAAATACACCACTGTAGATGTAACTTTAATATTCAAACTTTTCAGCTAGTTGACAGGCTGGCATTTTCGTGTTACATTTCATTTAAGCCAACAGAGCATGCAGCAGCTAGCTAGCTGAAAGTCTGCCAGTTTTATTCATCTAAAATCATTGGAGAAACGCGCAAAAAAATAAGTGGCAACTGGGTCGGAGCTCAACAAAGTTTGCCCAGTTCAACGAGACGCCCAGAGTTAAATGAAGACGTTAACGTGGAGCGTGCTGGAAGCTGATGCTGATCATCTGTTGACACCATCAGATGTCACGTTCAAGAGGAACTATGCAGGATATTTGCCTTATGATTCATATTTTTTTTTACCTTAATTAAAATGCTTCGGACTAATTGTGATGGTTAGATAAATGACTTGTAACTTGTTACGGGTAGAGTGGAGGCTCTTTGCCTTCCACGTAGCGTCTCTCGGCTGAAAACCAACCTTGCAAGATTAGAGCCTCCGACCCGGTGTCCCAGCTCTCCTCTCGGTGGCACCGTGGCACAAACGCGCCCCGTAACCCGTAATCTCTTGTTTATGACAGATAAGACTACAAAAATACACACATCGTAACGCATATATGATAATCCACCACTCCACGGATTGATTTCTCAACAGCTATGTTGGAAACAAATACACAGGGCCGGGAGGACGGTTAGCAAAACAGCGGAGAAGTGACTGGACTTGCATAGGTACCCTTTAAAGTTAGCTTGATACTCGTTGCTTGTAGCAAAGTCAAACAACAAAAACGATCTCCTGTCTGAATATTTTTAAACAGTGACTCATTAAGAAACCACTGTAAAACTTACTTCAGAATTTGGATTTTACTTCCATGACCGCTGCTCATCCCCTTGCCGCGATATCTTTCCTTGATTCTTCCTCTTCTCTTTGTGGTTCGTAGCACTAACTACCGTACAGGAGGGATCTAGTAGTCACTAGGCGTTACCAATTTCAAAATGCAACAGTCTCCTTTCAACAAGACGTGCGCTGCTGTGACATTTCAATCATCTGGGGGCCCACCTGGGGTGTCCAATCAGATTTCAGGGGGGCCCAGTGCTACCCTGGCCTCCCCACTGGCTCCGCCCCTGCATTTCACCTAACTGTGTATAATACTTTATAGCAGCAGACCAGTCGGAGAGCCTATGCTGACCCAGCTCTGCCACCAAAGGTGCCTACAATGTGCACATGAGCATTGAAACTGGACCTTGCAGCAAATTAAGAAGGTTGCCTGGTCCAGAGAGTCCTGTTTTATTCCACATCACGTATGTTAAGTGGGTCCATGTGTACGATTTACCTGCGGAAGGATGCACAGTGAGAGGACAAGCTGGTGGAAGGAGTGTGATGCTTTGGGAAATGTTCTGCCGGAAAACGTTGGGTTCAGGAATTCAACTGCACGTCAATTTTACTGAGCTATTTTGGCAGGACAAGGGGATTCTACACTATAATCAGCAGGTAGTTTTGATGTTGTGGCTGTTCCCTGTATTGGATTTCCAACTAAGCCAAGTTGGGCCTGTTGTGTAAACAGTGCATCCTGCAAAACAGCTTAGTAGGATGAGCTCCAGAGGAACAACTTCTTCAAAGATGTTCAGCACACCAAATTATTGAAGATAATTGTAGCAGAGCAAGAATATGATGAAGACCAAGATGGCGTTAAAATAGCCTTAAATTAGCAGAGATATGTGATCAATCATGAGGTGGCAATGCTCTACGCAATTCTCGGACAAAGTCATGGATCACAAGCACTCGCAAGTGTAAAGACACCACAGCTCTGAAGGGCTATGCAATCTGGGAAAAGAATCATCAATACATAGAGGATAGTATCATGAGACTGTATTTACGTATATTTTCAAAAAAAAGCCCAATGGTGTTTCCCATGAGGTAAATTATATATTTTGATATGTAGTTCGCCAGCAATTAAAGGAGGACTATCATCAAAAAATTTCTGCCCTCCTGTTATTTCAATTTGTTAATCACCTGCTAGTTAAATTGCATTCATATAGCTCAGTTGGCTAATTGACGAAAAAATTGAATTTAATTGAGCCCATTGGGCAGCGCCATTATTTTCCGTAGCACCTGTCGCGTCTGATTCTCACGCGCGAGATCATGACGTCAGCGCGGGGGTCTGGCGCTTCCAGGCATCATGGCGGTGCATTCGATTTAATGAGATTTTCTCGTCAGTGAACAGATCTGAAATCGCTTTGAAAATGCCGCATTGTCAGGCATACGATTGTGTCAATGACACTAAACAGAAGATGGCCGGTGTGACAATGCACATGTTCCCAAAGGACAAGGATTTAATTCGCCGTTGGGTTATAAACTCGCACAATAGCACAATGCAAATCACTGTTCAGGGATGCTTTGTTTACACTCTCAGCCGCCGCCTTCACGTCACGATTCCGTGCTTTCACGGGCTGAAACTCTGTCTCGCGTAGCTTGAGTTCAAAACACTGGCGGCCTCCGTTTTGGATTTTATCATGGAAATTACGGGCAATTATTGCCAATTACGTGGAAAGGACTAATTATCTTGCGGAAATACTTGAAGGGGGTGCTGCTGAACTGCAGTGCAGTTAATACAAGTCGAAACGGGTAAGTGTGATAATCCTCCTTTAAACGAGGGTTTGATAGATTCTTGCAGGCAGGTTTGATTTCTGTTTTTTAACAGGAGCTAATAAAGGTGTCACTTGCAGTCTTCCTGGGACACAGCTTAGGCTTATTAAAGACATTCATTATTGATTCAGTTTCACTGTGCAGTGTAATTAAGCCTGAGAGTGATGGCGATGCATAGGGAACACACCATCATTAAACGAGCACTGCTCTTCTCTTGTTGCTTTTTGTTTTGTTTTAATGCTTTGGGCTTTAAACACACCAAACACAGCACAGAGGGCACTACAGTGGTGAATACACTAGTTAAGAGATAGGATGGCAGGAAACATCCTGATCAGATCTGCAAACCACCACTGGGCGCACACACCACCCACCCATCCTCTCACTCACTCACACACACACACACCCACACATATGGGAAAATTTTAGTCTTCAATTATCCTGGTTTGCAAGTCTTTGGAGCAAGAGGAAACTGGAGTAATGGAGAGAGACCCATATATACTCACAGAAAGAAAAAAAAGAAAAAAAACCATGCAAACAGCCATGCTAAGGACCCTTGGCTAGATTTGAACCAACAACCTTCTTGCTTGCCATAACAAGTCAACCCCCTGCCCCAAGCATACTGTGAACTTAGCTATAAGAGACAGCACTACCACAACCAGCAGAGTTTAATCACTAAATATTTACTGCTCCAAAATACAATTTAAATTTTTTTTTTTTTTTAATTTCCCATTAATACTGTGCAGGATAAATACTGGAGTTTTCTTTTTCTTTTTTTTTTTGAGAACTCACCATCCCCAATCCTTTACCCAATTTCAACCTAAACTGGTCAACAAACTTGTTCATCATCTTTCAAAACAGAACAAGTACTGTAAGTAATCCTAAAACAAGTTAACATTTCAGCCGTTTGGCTCCCTTATTGTATTTTCAATGATAATTTATTTCCTGGTGGAATTTTGTTTTTCAGTCATATATAAGGTCTGTGGCCAACATAGGCTTGTGGGGGTGCCATATTATGGTCTAAAGTTAAATTTCATCACTAAAAACTCAAATGTGAATTTCAAAGCTGTTCTGTGCTATTTCTGCTGCAAATTGCTAAAAAAAAAAAAAAAAAATACAATAACAAAGGAAAAGTCAGATGCACACGGGCCTCGAATCTTGAGAGGTGGATGGTGGAATGTGACTGTTATTACAATTCCAATGTAGCTGTGCTATAATGTAGCAATTTAATACACACAGCGGCTTTGAAATTCATGGGGAAGATGTCAAAAAATGAAATTTAACTCTCAGGACAAAATGTGAACTGCTCCTGAGATTCCATTAAGTACGGACCTCATTTTTGGCAGGAGAAAACAAATTTTGTATCAAAAAAATTCATTCAAAATCTGGCTGGAGAATTCATGGCAGAAGACATAGAATAACTGAATGGAGAGAAACTCTGGACCGGGTCACTGACATGATGCAAGCATTCAATGTCCCTCAATCCAATGTGCGAATAAAACAGTTTGGGTAAGATTTACCAAAAACTAAATTTTGACTCCAGTTGTGTTTGATTGATTTGGAATTAAAGCAACCATCTACAGAGAAAATTAAATCACAGCAGGTATACTTAACCCCTTTGTGCAGATGTGTTGCCTGCGGACATGGAGCTGGAAATATATGCACGCAGTTACAATATTACAATATCACTAGATAGCACACCTGGATCAGTTATTGAATATTCACAAGCAAGCTGAGCTCGAACACGGTTTAGAATATGGACGAGTTCACTCAAATCCCTTTTTTTCAGGAGTTGCCTGAATTAAACTCCTCAGCTAAGCCTGATGTGCAAACTGCTCAATATACTTGCCCGCAGTATCTATCCAGCAGTTCAAAAAAATGATCTCTTGCTGCAGAAAAAAATTGTTGTCCTCTGTAGCAACCACTTCAGCTACAGTGAGCCAATGGTATCCCAATTAGTAATAAAGAAAAATCAGTTTTCTGAAGCAACATGGTATTGATATTATGTCATTCTACTATCAATTATAGTCATCACGTATGAAAAACGCATAGTTCCCTTACGCGTAGACTTCTCCATCAACAAATTCAGCACTCCCTTATATCCTTCTAAGTCCTCATGTTGATAGCTAATAACTCAATTATTTACTAAGGCTCATCTGTGTAACACACACTTATAGTTCACGCCCACGCGAAACATCCACGGTAATAATGTATTGATTGACTAGTTTCTTATCCAATTCCAGAGTTTAAACTTTCCACAGTAACTGAAAGACATTGATTGGACAATAAGAATGGTATACAAACCTGTGCGTACAAGTAAGGTAGGTTGAATTCACCTAATGTTGGGCATGATTACGCAGCTGAAAATGATGCGATTTCAAAGAAAGAAAGACATCCAAACCCGGCCTGAAGTGTTCAGTTACATTTACGGGATTTAAATGAGGTACAGACATTGTCAATGGAAATTATTCCGAATGAAACAGGACTGGAGGGTTCCTTCTACCCGATACATCTGTCTCTGGAGGAGGGATTCAATGAAGAAAGGTTATACTTCTACTATGTTTGCATTTTGCTCACTGTGGCTTTTTGTTTTAGAATTTATACCATGTTCAACGAAATTGAATGCCGAGGTTTTCGTTTCTTCAAAATGCAAGCAGCTCACGCACTTCGGTAGACCCCCTAGTACGTTCATTGCAGCATCCTGTTCAATTTGGGGTAGAAAATTGCCTGATTATTCCTGATGATGGAATGACTATTCTGTTAAAATAAGGTATATTTCAGATATTACTGAGTTAATGAGTTATACTTGTTCCTTATAAGGTGTGGTAAGTGTTTATATAAAGTCATGAGCTTGGAAGTGGGAACTGCTAGCTTTTCATTGCAGGGTGAATGTTCTTACCATTCAATAAGCAGTTCCTTTAATGAGTATGTGTGCTGGCTAGTAGGAAGAAAAATTGATAAAATTCTCAACTTCATCTTGCAGAAAAGGCATGTTTCGTGTTTGGAGAGGTTACTGGTGACCATTGATGTCCAACTGCACCTATATTGATAAACTCATGCTAAATTCAACGAGAAAATCATTACCTCATATTGAATTTCATGCATCATGCAAGTTGATTTGTGTTACATATGATTATTTTATGATTTGACAGTGCACCATTTTGAGGGATCTTAGACTTTGGGGAGCTGCCTGGTTAGCTGTCTTATTTGGGTCCAGGAGAGTAAGTAATTTAGAATTCAATGCTCAGATAACTTGCACTTGTGGTCAAGGAGTTTATGATCCCACAAATGTATAGTTTTAAGCCCCAGCAATTTTTCTCTACCAAAATCATGAAAATGAACTGAAATACGATGGAATTCTAAATGCTTCAAGTGTCCTGACTCAGTTGAGCCATTCTTTTTCTGTCTGTGAAGGTGCTATCTTGAAATATAAAGCCTTAAATAAGGTAACTCATAAATAGCCAGATTTGGCTTCTGCGCAAAGGGGTTAAATGCAGCCGAAGGTACTGGAATCATGGCACTTTACATTACGGCAGCCTGCAAACATTTCACAATATATACCATGCTTCACAAATCCCGCAGCTGCCCCCACCAGCTTACTGTGTATTTAGATGTGATTTTTACCTTTATTTTTTATTCAAAGCCCTCCTCCATTTTGGAGAGCCACAGAGCCATTGATTCCACTTGCTTTTTTCAGTTGAGATATTTTTCCCTCAAAACAGTAGTTCAAAAAGCGCACGGAATTTTTGAAGAGGTCATTAGACTTGTGGTAAAATTGAGTCGACAGCTGCGTGACAAAGCCAGAACCACCAGGAAAAGCCCTTTGATCATCTAAGCACTCTGACCTCAAGCTGAGCAGTTCTTTTATGAAGGATTTCAGACAGCCAGCCAATTAAGGCCACATAGGAATAAGTGCTGCTGCTTTCTGTGATGTCCATGGGGCTTCTGTATTTTAAAACAAGCCTGGGGGTATGGCAGCCTTCAACAAACTTGATCCAATAATTATGACTGTAATTAGTATGCAAGAGAGTTGCCTGATGCACTGTGACACGTGGTGACAGTAATTGGTGACACAAGTTGTTACGGCTCTTACATAAATAGGTGTTATAGCAAAGCATGGCTTCTTTGCATCAACTTCAACGATCTGCATATTAGACCCATTGTTGGGTATCATTGAGTCAGTTGCGGAATTTGGTGTCATTGGTGTCCTTCCCTGATAATCACTGTTCTCCGACATGTCCCTATGATTCAGTAATACCTGGTATTGATAACTATTGGAGTGTAACATAATAAGATAATCCCACCTTCTTTCCGACAGAAATGCCTGGTTTAGGTAACCATGTGGACTGCAATACAATTTCATAATGCCGAAGTTGGTGCTGCAGTAATGTCTGGTGTTGATAACAATTTGGACTGTAATGTAAAGTAATAATCCCAGCCTCTGCGCAGCAGTAATGCTGAGTATTGATTATCTTTTCAGTGATGGAAAATGACAATCCCAACCGCTGTGCAACAGACCAGCCCACTGCATATTGGTTGAAGCCATTTGGTTAGCCAAGAATGAACACTGTTTCCAAGCCCTAAACTGGCTGCTGATTGAATGGAAACCAAAAATCCTGCAGCCACTCTGGCTCTCTGGAATTGCAATTTGACTCCCTGTGACACCAAGCATGTTTCTGCTAGCAGTGAGTTTTGCTCATTGTAGTTCAGCACTGGACAGCTCTAGAGCTGCATGATATTTATTTAAGCATGCAAACCGTTCAAAATACTGTACAAAGCTTACGGAGTGTTCTGGCAATATATATTTTTTTCAAAAACAAACAAACAAACAAATAAATAAATAAATACTGTATGTGGAACGCATTCAGGATTAAGGGGTCAAGCTAGCCAGCAAAGAACAATGGCAGTAGATATGAGGCACATGGACCCTGTAGCAAGCCATGGAGTTGTGTCCTTGATTGCAGTAATTAGAACTGCTGGACCTGATAAAAATAGCTTTGGCAAAAGTCTCACCTTTTTCTGGTTGACTGAAATAAAACAAAATTATTCAGTGTTAGCAGGTCAGCCATTTTATAGAATTGGCTCCCATCCTCTGTTCAGTCTGTGAAGATCACTGCACCCCTTAACTTGAGGGGCACTTGAGGGGTACCTCTGCCTGCTTAACTTGCATGTGAAATCCTCAATATACTACGCTTCTTGATCTCCCCACATGATGTCACTCTATTTACGTTTATTATTTATTTGGGGACCAAATATTTTATGCTTTTATGTTTGCTCCATACAGGAGTATAGGAGAACATGCAGTGCAGTATAAAGAATGCTGAACAAAATTATAAATGCAACACTTCTTATTGTGAGAAATATGACTGTGTTCAGAAACTCACTGCACTTGCATTGAGTTTTGACAGATTGCATGACTATATTGCACCACATTTCAATCACTGACTGAGACAGACAAACAAGAATCTCATGGCAGCATAGATGATAAATGGGATGGAGTCTACTGTCCAAATTGCACAAATCAACATCGGGCACATCTGTTCTTGGCTTGCTGCAGAGTTGCACATTTACGCCGTATGGACCATACCAAACGGTCAATAGTGACTTGTGGGACATGATCCCACTCCTCCTCAAGAGCTGCATGTAGTTGGCAGATATCAGCAGGAAGTGGGAACTTAAGACAAACTCGTTGGTCGAAGAAACCCCAAAGATGCTCGAACGGGGAAATCCATTGTATAAGTTGGCCATTCAAGCACACAAATGTTTTCAGTCTCGTGGAACACTGTGCATGCACAGGCGACATGGGGCCTAGTGTTGTCATGCTGGAATAAGGTGTTATTTTGACGAACGAATGGTAGGGCAAGAGGCTGCAGTATCTCTTTGTGATATCACACTGCATTCAAGTTAATGTTAATGAAATGCAGTTGGGGGCAATTTTCATAGGACATTCCTGCCCAATCCAGCCCTCCTCAATCATCGAATGCCATCCTGCACACCATATTGATGTCAGCATAACGATCCGCTGTGTGCCACCAGACACGTTGCTATCCATCTGCTCTGTGAAGCTGGAATCGTGACTTGCCAGTAAAGAGAACAGTCCTCCATTGTACCATCGGCCATCAGACATGTCAGTTCACCCAGTCAAGCCGATTTCTTCGATGAGCAGGGGTGAGGTTCAATCCACAAAGAGGACCATGAGCACAGAGATTGACTTCCCTGAGACAATTTCTCATGGTTTGAGCAGACGTGCTGATTGTGAAGACCAGCCGTCTCATCTGCAGTGGCAGTTGCTGGTGTCAGATGGTTACAGAAATGGAGAGTCCAGATATCGTGGTCTTGGGCGGAGGTCATTACACATGGTCATTGCACATATGGGCGGTTTGCTGTCATGCCTTATTCTTCAAAGTGGTGTCTCAGGCCAATGATTGTTTAAACAAGGACATTAAGAGCCCTTGCCCTTAGGGGCATTGCTGCATTGAGCATGCCAAAGGCTTGCTCCGAGAGGTTTTGAGTCATCTCTGGCATTCTGAAAAATGGTTGAACTGGGACTTCTGGGGTGGCCTTTTATTGACCAGAGCACAGGATGTGCCTGGACTGACCGTACCTGATTTCAATAGATCTGGATCAGGCCCCACCTGTCTGGCAGTACAGTTTTGACGAAGGGCATGAAATTGACAATGATTTGGTGAAGGTAACTGAAATGCACACAGGCCAGAAGCGCATAGCCTTGGTCATAGAATTAAACTCCACCCAGTCAACCACAGAAATAATTTTGCGGAAATATTGACTGGATTGAACTGTTGCATTTATATTTTTGTTCAGTGTACATATTACTCCTACAAACATGACTTGGACACAAGCCCTCATGTAATCACACACATGCACATATATGTACACAAACCAATCTCAAACACACACACACACACACTCACATATATACATACAACCAAAACCACACTAAAAAGAGCGCCTGTTTTTGGAGTGTACTATATTCAAGCCGACAGATGTGTCCAATGTACTTAAGTTGTCGGTGGTAGCAGAAGTCACGGACGGGGAGCGTGTTGGTGTTTTCTCTCAGCCATACATTGGATATTTTATAGCTTCAGTCTAGTTCTTCGTCCACTTGAGTTTGTGGATCAACATTTTTTTTACTCTTTCCTTCTGGCTAGGTACATTTTTACGAACATATCCCCCTTTCACAATCTTCCTCAAGAAACAGTACCACATGGCCTTAACTTTATCCAGTTAACTGTCCATTTAAGCCCATCCCTGGATACTATACAAAAGGCTGGAGCACACACATGGTCAGAAATGTCACTCTTTTTGATAGTTTAATTTCATAGTCTGTCAACACGTGCTTCAGCTCATTCCACTTCTGAAGAGCAGCCCCAATCCTGACATGAGAAGTATTCATTTGTAATGGTATACCAAGTTATTCTAGATTTTATTATGCCCAATAGTTAGCAAGCTCACATGATTTTTTGGTTTCATCATCAACATTGAAGGCCATTGTTTCAGTCTTGCTGGATGACATTTACAATCCAAACCTTTCAAATGTTTAGTCATAGATTTCAAGGATGCTCTTCAGTTCCTCTGTAGAGTTAGCAAAAATGGCCTCATCATCTGCGTACAAGAGTTTGATGACATGGGTAACACCAATCACTCAGGCTCACTTCTGGTGTTCCCTCCGGGACATTTCATTTAGAATGCAGTATTCAATCCCGAAATCTGGCTCAGGATGCTTCTCAAGTACTGTACTTCCTGACATGCTATTCATACCGCAAAGTCCATCTAGATGCTGAGAATGAGGGGGAACTCTAGCGGTCCTTGGCGACATCCCACCAACATCTGAAAGAAACATGCTTCCTTTAATGCAGGCTTTTGTGCCAGTATATAGAGAATATAGAGCAGTATATAGAGTACTGTTCTAGTTCACTGTTCATTCTTCTGGTAATAATGCAGCAGAAACTCACAACTACAAACCATGAGGCCCTCACAGGGCCGATTAAAAACACAAAATACCAAACAGTGGTTCTGCATCCTGACAAGCAAAATGCAAAAGAACACAAAAGATAACGCCAAAAAAAAATACTGCACCCAAAGAGAAAAAACAAACCAAATTCTCATGCTTTATAAGCTCTTCAGGGGCCCAGGTCTCAATTTTAATGATTTAATTTTGTACGTTCTTGTGGGTCACTATTATTAAAGGGTTTACTGTAAGTTGCAGCACAGAGCAATCAAAGCCAGCAGATAGCATATGCAGGAAAATAAACTATACTGTTTCAAAAAAAGTGGTTGGGCTGGATTTATTTTGAGATTTGTTTTTTTCATACAAAACAAAACAACAGAAATGATCAAGCCATCAAACAGATATCATGATGGCCGCAGATTTTTGCTCATCTGGACACCACTATCAGGTTATGGTGGAAAGTAAATTTATTTGCAAGTACGAGATGTGGCTATGTCTCTTTATGACTCAGTCTTTTCATTATCTCAGCAGGCATTATCTCCCTGTGGTTGGGTTTGTATATTTGCAAAATGATCCATGGATTTCAGTAGATTGTGATGACAGTCCACCTTCAATTAAAACGGTATCTTAAGACAGGTCGTTCAGTCAAGATCACATGAATGTGTTCTTGTTTGAAGTGAACAGTTTACTTGCAGTCCAGTAGTGGAATAAATAATAAACACACTCAAATGTGTGATTGAAAAGGCTCCCAATTCTTGCTCTGTGCTTTTCTTTTTATGATTCTGATGACTAACAGAATCAAAGCAGCATTAATACAATCAAACAAAATGCCAAGCATGTCCTAATTTGAAGCTATGTGCCAGAAATTCCTTTGATCAGAGTTCCACTAAATGAAAGCCAAGAGCCAAAAACATGAACAAATCCCACAGGTAGAATGACAATAAAATCTGTTTGAGTAAATAAAGCAAATCTTTGCAAATTAATATTTGCAGTGTTTGGTTCCAAAATGAGACATCCATCATGGGAGCAAAAAATATCTTGCCTGTAAATCTTTAGATTTATTCCATCAAAATCACCTTAATTTAGGATCTCAGTTGCTCCACAGAGAACTAAGAACAGCAAAACTACTACAAACTCCAACTTGCAAAAAAGTTGGGATGATATAGAAAATGCTCCTAAAACAGAAAGCAATGATTTAGAAATTAAATTTGACTTCAATTTCATTGCAGATGGTACGATGACAAGATAGTTAATGGTTGCTCTTGTCAATTTCATTTTATTTGTATATCTGCATCTAATTCCTGCCATTCAGGCCTGCAGTATATTCCAGAAAAGTTGAGATGGGGTAATTTAGGGTAGTAATGGGGTAAAAAAAGAGAGAAATTATGTGATTTGAAACAGCTGATGATTGTCAGGAGGTGAGTGTAATCATGGTTTGATATAAGAGCAGCATCCAGGAAAGGCCAAATCTTTCAGGGGCAAAGATGGGCCAATAATTGCCAATTTGCCAGCAAATTCATGTAAAAATCCTTGAGACCTTGAGAATGATAAGAGGGGATTTCAGTATTTTACCCCATTCGGTGCATAACATAATTAAAAGATTCAAGGAATCTGAAGACATTTCTGCATAAAGGGCAGGGGCACAAGCTTAAGCCATGAATTCCTGTAACCTCTGATCAAGCAGATGGCACTGAATTAAGAACTGTCATTAAGTGATAAGTGATACAACTACATGGACTCAGGAATTCTTTGGCAAACCTTTATCAAGTGCTTCTATACATAGTTAAATCAACATGTGGCAGGTGTACCTTCAATGTGCAAAAAGGAAGCCTTATGTGTCCATGAGCACCGTCAACATCTCTGGGCTCGTAGTCATCTGCCATAGACGATCACACAGTAAAAACATATATTGTGATCAGCCAAATCAATGTTTCAGAGGCCTTATTCCCTACACCAAAGGACAACATGACTGTAACAAGCATCAAGTCTTAAACCATGTTCTTTCAAGGAATGGCATTGTATTAGTGTGCTTTGAAAGGTAACTTGCACTTCTGTGAAGGCACCATTAATGCTGTAAAGTACTGTGATTTTGGAGCTACAAATGCTACCTTTAATAAAACATCTTTTCTAGGGACTCCCATGCATATTTCAACAAGACAATGCAAAACCACATTCCGCACACCTTGCACGGCTGGGTAAAGAGAAGATGCATGTGCTGCACTCTGCCTGCAGTCCCCAATAATCCCCCCAAAAAAACTTGAGGCAGATTTTGAAATGCAAAATACAATAATAAAGTCTCTATACTTTTGAACACTTTAAAACTTGGTTGCAGAAAGAATAGGACAAAATTACACCTGTAAACATTTATACAGGTCAATTATAATTTACAAATCTGCTTTCAAGTTTTAATTTTAATTTATCATATTGTCCCAAGTTTTGCTAATTTGGGTTGTCCAGACCACTGCACAGTTAATACATAAGAAAACCGCAGTTGCTACATCAGAAAACTGCAGTCAATACCGAACGAGACTAAATAGTAACAACATCAGTAAACTGCACATTTAATACATAAGACTGCAGTTACTACATCAGAGAACTGCACATTTGGTGCATAAGAAGATTGCATCGCTACTTCATCAGAGAAATGCACAGTTAATATGCAGGGGACTGCTGTTGCTTCATCAGAGATCTGAAAAGTTCCTGCGTATTGCCGAGTCAATTCAGATTAATCCAGTGATTTCTCGCACTGCAGGTCTGGCCTAATATGCAGAATATCAATATGTAAATTATATCAATGATTTTTTTTTTGTTTTTTTGGATAAGAATTACATTGTACAAAGATTTTTCTACAGTAAGAGACTAGAAGGAGAAACAGAAATAAATTAAGAAATGAAATAGTCATACTGTCTGCAGGACACACTGCATAATGGGTTATAGAACACAGGGCCCTATCTTGCGCCAGAGTCCCTAAACCCGTTATTTGGGGAATTTCTGTCATTAAGTGATAAGTTCCCAACTACATGGACTCAGCTATCTTTGGCACCTGCCTATATCCCTAAAACACCTATACATAGTTATATTATGCATAGGCGTGGTTTTCAATGTGCCAAAAAACCAATCAGTGTCCCAGGTGCCACATCTCTGGGCTGCGCTATCTCAAATCCTCAAACCGAAACCCGTGAAAACATATATTGGAAGGTCGCCAAATTTCTCCGTTTCAGAGGCCTTATTCCCTGCATGAGGTCAAATCCAGTCACAAGGATCTGTTTTAAACCATGTTAATCATGAATTGCATTATTATTATTATTATTATTATTAATATTATTATTATTTGACATTGCCATATTGTTCAATGTTTGGTTTGTAGTAAAAAAATAAATAAATCAAGCCTACTCCTTTTGTGATGGAAACTTCAAAAAAAAAAAAAAAAAAAAAAGCGTTTAAGCCATGCACTGGGTAAAACTCCTCTCCTCTCCTGAAATCCCCAGCATAGAACAAAAATCCCATTTTAGAAAAAAATAAAATTAGGTATATGCACTGGCACTTTAGCGACTTGGTTGCCCCCAAGAATAGGACAAAATTACACCTTCAAACAATGAAGGTAATTCTGGTGACAAATCTGTGGTTTCAAGTTTTAATTTACATTTTCCAATTGGACAGTTTTGCTATTTTTTTTTTACAGCAAGTTAATACATAAAGAAAACTGCAGTTGCTACAAAAACAGGTGTACATACTTGTCGCTAAATTACCTTCATTCAGTAAACTGAGATTCATAAACTGCAGTTACTACATCGAAAAACAACTGCCATTTGGTGCAAAAAGCTAATGCATGCATAGGGCTCTTCATCAGAAAATGCCCAAATATGCGGGGGACTGCTGTGGTTTTCAGAGATCTGATATCGCCTTCCCTAAAGTGTGTGGTCAAGATAGCAAATTTAGGATTTCTCGCAGGTCATAAACACGGTCTGGCACATCCAGAATATCAAATAAATTATTCAATGCATAATTTTTTGTTTTTTGGATAGTGTGGCATTGTACAAGATATTTTTTAGGGATAGTGGAAGGAGCTAAATGAAATAATTCACGGGTTGAAATAGTCAACTGTAAGGCAGGGTGCAAATGATAGAGCCCACAATGCCTAAAGGGTGTTTTTTGATGTTCATTATGCTTACAGTAAAAGAAACAGCTTGGAGATTCAGCACTTTATCCTGGGTGCATGGCAGTGACAATATACAAAATTTTAAAGGATATTTTCATTCAAAATGGCCCCATGATAATAGTTTGAAAATGGCAGGTAAAGGAAGAAAACGGTACTCTATTCACCTCCCATAAACATCAGCATTAAAACTCTTCTGTAGTTCATTTGTTTTATCTGTTTATTTAGCCTCAGATGGACTTTTCTTATCTTTCAGTGCTGTTTGCTGTGAAGATCTGCAGACAGGCAGCCGAGAAAGAAAAAAGTCTGAAGTTGTCAGCAAACAGAAGCGTCTCATGAGCATCTACTCATGCACACTGCTTACCTGTCAAAATTGCTCCTCTCTCAGGACAGCGCAGCGGGTGTTTCACAATATGCCTCAGCTTGTCCCATGTTATATAAAGACGTGAATATCCCTGGATCAAAACACCCAAATCATATTATGGGAAATTTATATTGTACCTCAGGAACCTTTACTTTTTCAATGCCATATTACACAGATAGTGAAGCCCCCCCATTCCGGGGGGAAAGCTTTTGATTGGTTGAGATTTAATTCAGCTGTTATTGTTATTGTAATACAGTCCCAATTTTAGATTTCTTTTCACATTGAAATTCTGTAGTGCACTGTCAATTTTATATCAGGTTTTAGAGCAATGACCAGGGAAAAGTCTAGCCAGCAATGGGGTCCAGCAGCCAGACATAATAAATCAATCACAGAGGCATTAGAAAAGATAAGGATGAATCTCAGCAAGGACCAAAAACTATTTTCTGCATAATAAATGGACAATAGTCATGTTTCTATTTGTGAGAAAATGAAAATGATTTCAAGAATCATGTTTGCATTTGCTGATTCATCGATTCATTTACAGGAGGGCATTTTGAGCTGATCTTGAAATCCCAGGTATAACTAACAGGGAGCCTTGTATGGCTTCAAAAATTAAAATTTAGTATTACCTCCAGCTTTATAATGATTTATTATTTCATAAGTCAACTGTTGACTAAGTGTGAGGCGACTTGCACTGCTTTACAGAACCTGCGTGTGTGTGCCAGTGGAAAGCCATGATGCAGAGTAGCAACTTCATCTTCCTTGCATGTTTTGCAATTAAGATATTAGAAATGTATTACTTAAGTAATGACTGTGTGATTCTAATCATCTTAATGGGATAGCCTAGCAGAACTTCTCTCACATTTAAAAGTCAGCGTGCCAATATGATGATGGGAAAATGTATTTTTTTCTCGTTATCTTCTTACTCTCACGTAATTTAGAATCACTGAGCTACAGCAACACTCCATAGAACAAACTGCACGTGCTGCTCTAAAGTGGGACTCCCAGGGGATGGTGGCTATTTCCAGCCATGCATCACATATAGCTCAGCGCAGAGCTGTGCAGATAGAATCTGTTCTGGCATTTTTACCCAAAGGGGCATGCAGCTGATTACACTGGGCAAGGTCAAGGCCAAGGCCAAGGCCATGTCCCCCTCCCCCTCAAACAATGTGAGGTCAAGAGCCTTGCAGAGGAGCCTAACAGCTACCTCCGGATTCCGAGGTATTTTATTCAGTCCATTTCATTTAGTGGCGGTGTCACATTAATGTGCCGTTGGATTCTTTAAACCGTCCGTTTACCAGTTACATAGGCTTAAGGGGAGGAGAAACCTTTTGGGAAAAAATTGTCATTTTTGGATAGAAATCATTCATACTTGGTGTATTGACAGTATATGACCTGAAATACACAAAATATGAATTTGACCTAATTTGCATAATTAGGTCATGTGATTCAAGATGGCCGCCACCCCAATTTCACCATTATTTCTTTGCCTTGTATCTCAGGACTGAAGCAAGATATTGGAATCAGGTTTTTTTTAGTAGATTTAGTTATGTTTACACCTTCTTCTGAACCAGAATAAAGCATTTACACATAATACTAGAGATTTAGTGGGGTAAAAGAGGATTTTGCCATTTTTTTGCCCCCTCAATATGAAATATAAATCACCATAACTCACAGACCCAAAGTGCTAAACCAAAACTTTTAGTTCAGTACACTTCCTGATATGTACACAGACTTCTATCAAAATTTCATGAGAAAAGCTCCACAAATAAGTGAGATATAGTGCCTTAAATGATAGCAGTCGGGGCAAAAATCAGGTTTTGAGAAAATCCAGGTCGAAGTCAAAGTACACCTACAAATCATTGTAACAGTCAACTTAGAACATTAAAATGCCCCTGAAGCATAAAATTCTCCCTCCTGCTCCCTCTGATTGTCCTGTTCTTGAGCAGATTGAAGTGATTTTTGGGTTTCTCCTCCCCTTAATCAAACTGGCATGCTTTGACGCAGCCTGTAATAGTGTCAAGCATCCTTTGGAATTGGACAGATATCCGTGATAAACCAAACAAATACAATGCCAAATATTTTGTTGTCGATGGAAGTGAATAGCACTTTAAATTCATACTGGGGCAAGGACAGTAAAAGCTCTAGAGACGGCTTGAATAGGCTACACTTTTAAATGGCAACTTATTATTTGTTTAAGTTTGACATTGCTGCTCTGGAAATGTTGTATTACGGTACTTACACCCTACGGGCTCTATCTTTCACACTGCCCTACCCGTTGCCACTACCCGCTACCCGTGAATTACGCATTTAGCAGCTTCCACTATACCTAAACGGTATCTTGCGGCCACACAACCCGCTGTACATTATGCCGAATCCTTTATCTGCGCCTGGAGGTGTGCTCGTGGATGTGTTTATGCGCTTTCCCTACAATTGCTATCTTGACCACTCAGGTTAGGGAAAGCGTATAGCGGGTCCTCAAACCACCCGCTACCCATTTGGCAATTGAAGACACGGCTTCTCTCCCCCTATGCGATCTAACAGCGGCAAATGGGCGACATTCAGGAAAAAAAAAAAAAATCCTGAAAATTTGGGGGAAAATATCCATCCCTTTATTGACTACAGTCCTGGCTAATTCTGGATGGTTTTCCTTTATTAACACGTTTTCCAATTGAAGAACAATCAAGTAGCAATTGAAGACACGGCTTCTCTCCCCCATGCGATCTAACAGCGACAAAATAATGGGCTACATTCAGTACAGAAAAATAATTTAATTATAAATAGGTCTATGTACTGGCACTCAGTAACGGTAATTTTTTTTTTTCCAACGAGAGCGGAATTTCAGAACTCCTTTGCGAATGAAAGTAATTTCGGCGACAAGAACGCACACCTGTTTTTGCAGCACGGTCACGCAACTTGCTGTAAAAAAAAAAAAGACAGCTGTCCGATTGGAAAATGTAAACGATCCGAAACCACGTACTTGTCACCAGAATTACCTTCATTACCTTCATTCTGAAAATGCTCTTGCTGGAAAAAAAAGTTACGACGCTGAGTGCCAGTGCATAGACCTAATCATAATTAATTATTTTTCTGAGCTGAATGTAGCCCATTTGTCGCTGTTAGATTGCATAGGGGGAGAGAAGCCGTGTCTTCAATTGCCAAATGGGTAGCGGGTGGTTTGAGGACCCGCTATACGCTTTCCCTAACCTGTGTGGTCAAGATAGCAATTGTAGGGAAAGCGCATAAACACACCCACGAGCACACCTCCAGGCGCAAATAAAGGATTCTGCATGATGTATAGCGGGTAGTGTAGCCGCAAGATACCGTTTAGGGATAGTGGAAGCTGCTAAATGCGTAATTCACGGGTAGCGGGTAGTGGCAACGGGTAGGGCAGTGTGAAAGATAGAGCCCTACGTGCCTTAAAATGTGTTACCGTAAATACGGTCCGGATACATGATAAACAAATCTTGACTCACAACACGCACGGATTCCCCCGGATTCGTCAATGATCAGGATAAAGCCGGATACGTCCGAATACGCAGCGTGTCGCGAAATATACAGGGTCAAGATATCTCCAGATTCCGAGGTATTTTGCCCAGTATTAGACACGATTCTTCTCATTAACATCTTGGAGAAAAAAAAAAATCACAATTCATTCAATGACTCAGTCAGGGTTAGTATTGCTCTTTAGAAGGCCTACATCCACCCTGACCGGTATTGGATGGGCTTGAACACCCCTGCAGTAGAACCTAGTAACTCATTTTGAAATTGATGCTTTTAAACACATTTTTAATATGTTGATCCAACTGTAGCATGAAAACAGTAGTCTATGATCAATCACGCAGATAAAGTATAAGGGCTTAAAAGATTATGGATTGTGGGCATGCTTGCCCCTCAAAAGGGGTCAGCGCAGTGTTTTCATTTATTTTCTATATAGTATAGATAGAGAAATACAGTAAAATTTTTGGCAACCCAAAAACATTTCTGGCTTTGACCTCAGATTCCCAAGTTACCCATAAATGCACAATTTTAGCCAATAAGATTTAAAAAAAATGCATGCTGCCTGGCTTGTCAAGTATGTAGATCTACACACACACACACACACAAAAAATGACAGTGTTGGAACCTTATAGAAGCTAGCTTGGCATAAGCATGCTTTCTTAAGTACTGCTTTGAGTATTGAGCGAACTTCCAGTCCCCCATTTTGTGACGTTTCCCTGATAACTGCGATCAATCTTACTTATGACCTCGGAAAGCATTCCGTCGACTAATTTAACAATGAACAATGTAATGGCTACATAATTGGTAAACTAATGGAACATTTTTAACAGATTCTTTTTTTTTTTTGGTAAAATTGTGAGTCCGACTGTTCAGATCCACTCTAGAGACACTCATTTTGGTTACTCTTTTAGGAAAGGAAGGATCTATCGATCGAGTGTAATGTATTTTCGGTGCACGGTGTTGCGTGCTCTGAAATAAAAATGACGGTGCCTGGATTCAAATGTGAAGACGAATTGTGTTTATAAAAAAACAAAGTCATAGAACAATACGGGAAAACAGAAATTCCCAAATAATTACAAAGATTTGCAAGACTAACAATAGTCTGCAAAGTATCAATCTTTTAGTAGATACATGATACAAAATAGGATTATGAGAGTATGTACCCGAGCGGTGCGAAGCTCAGGCTTATAAAGGCTATATTGGATAATTGGGTAACAATACACAGCTGCACATAGTTAAAAGATGAATGAGAAGCAGGCTGGTTCCTCAGAACTCTGGTGATGCAGAGCGCTGGGGGCATGGCATGACATTAAGAATGGATAAACATTTTAAATGAACACAAAAACAAAGTCAATAGTAGTTTAGTTTAATTTAATAGAATATTACTGCTGCCCATCTCTTAATTAACACTGTGAATAGAGGGATTGATCCCCAAGCCATCCGCTTACGCTGGGTAAATTTAATTTAATTTGCATAAATGAATATACCACAGAGGACCTGTCAGTAATTGTACTAGGGGACATTTTCCCTCCCTACAGTGGCACTCAAAAAAGAAGTACAATGTCTGTATTTTTTTACATTTGGATAATTAGCAAAATAAACAGAAGCATAAAATTACATCTACTGATTGCTAGTCAGATCTTGTCATAATTTAAATTGGATCTTCATTTGATAAATGACTTCATGATACCATTATCAAAAATGTAATCCACCATCAGCAGTTTAATGGGTACTTTTTCCAGTGCAATTTGGTTGGGTAATGTTTGGCCTACTTCACAAAAGGCTAGTTATCCACTTTTCAACTACTGTTTGTCAGCTCACAAACTCACAAAAGAGCTCACAGAACAACCAAATGCCACAATGACAGGCAAAATTTTCATAAAGTAACATGCAAGTTGTTGACATGTGCATTATCGATCCTCATTTCCCCAAACGTCTAGTACATTTGGCCTTTCTCCCAAGGTATCTCCCAAAAAAAGTAATTGCTAACATGCCTACTTTCTTGGACCACAGCAGTGCCTGTCTGACTCTCAAGAAATGTTTGGAAATATGTGCTACACTATTTCCAAGTCAAAAGTTAAGAAAAATGTAAAAATTTATTGCTCTTGGAGTGAATATCAGTGGCTTATTTCATCAGTCACTCCAATAATTTGCACAGTAACACAGAAGTCTACACAATATTTAAAACACTGAAATGCATTTTCTTAGCCGCACTAAAAAAAATAGCCAGTGGGTGGGAATCTTCCCTTCAGTGATACAATTCCCAATACAGGGATGAGGGTACTGTACTAAAGAAAACGCTATCTTTCGGATGAGACATTAAACCAAGGTACTGACTCACTGTGGTCATTAAACATCTCACGACACTCTTTGACAACAGTAGGAGGTTCTCTGGTGTCCTGGCTAAATTCCCAACCTGGCTCTTTCAACCTGCCACCTAATTATCCCCTGATCCACTGGTTATGCAATTTATCTTCTCTCTCCACCTCAAGCTGACGTGTGGTGAGTGTTCTGGCACATAATGGCTGCCATTGCATCATCCAGGTGGGTGCTGCACATTGGTGGTGGAGAGATGAGATTACCCCAAATGAATGTAAAGTGCTTTGAGTGTCTCTGGCAGGATTTACACTGCAGGTCTTGTTGCCCAGATCGGATATGGATCGGATTTTGAGGCCCATATCCGATTTGTTCAACTGCGTGTTTACATCTTGTTTTGAGCGTGAATTATATCTGTTTCGTTTCAATTCCGTTTGTTTACACCACTCACTACCCGGCAATTGACTTGGGCGATCCACATGCGCGCAGTTGAGAAGGCTACCGAAAATAAAAGCAAATGTGCGTGCAGCGCTACAAAAGCATGCAGGCCTATCGGTCATAGAAATGACCAAAACATCAAGCAAGCTCGCAACATTTCACTGGGTAACCTACATCTGATTCTCCTGTTAACGCCTTTTACACCTATCACCTGCATCATCGCAAATGCGTAGGCAGACTCCGCCCTAGTTTATTGTTTATTACGGATCCCCATCAGTCCTCACCGCTGTGAAGATTCTTCCTGGGGTCCAAATGTTAATACTTCAAACCAAAAATGTCATACAGTGAAATACTATAATTGCAATTAAAAGAACCAAAATTCAGAAAATAAAATAAAATAAATGATAATATAATGGAATTCAGCCCTTTAAAGCCTGTGCTTTATATAGCCTAAAAACTAATACAGTTCCCGCCTTTCCATCTGAAAAAAAAACATCAGTACACAAATCGTCGCAGTTTCAATGACGCAAAGAACACAATTTTTTTTTACAAAATATCCGATCTGCATGTTGACATGCATTTACACGACGGGCACACACTGGCACATACCCGATACACATCAGATACATATCCGAACAAAAACCACATTTGAATGAGGCCTGGATCCGAACTGACGGATCCGATCGAGGGCGGAACCAATGTGTTCTTTTTCTGTTTACACAGCCATGTGACGGATCGGATATTGGCCGCATTTGAGCAAAAGATCCGATTCGTGTCTCATTCGAGTCACATTTAACCGGCAGTGTAAATCCAGCCTCTGAGAAGGCGCTATACATTATTATCAGGGGTGCACATAATTTTTTTGGTGTGGTTCTCAAGGGAGCACCTGGAGATGCTCCCTGGTGCTCACTCTTTACGCAGCGCCCATCCTACAAGGTGTCATCATCGCAGCCGTCCTTTCCTGCAGAGCACTCAATACGCATGCGTTTTCGATGCAAATCAGCCCACAAACGAGGAAGTTGAGCAAAACAAAAAAATTAAAATATTTCTTAATGTATATTTACTTTTACTTAGAAAACAGTAAATCTTTCTTATGTTCAATTTCATCAAGCAAGAGGAGGATTTCTTCCTTTGTGAATGCTAACTTTCGTGGCCTTTTCCCCAACATGACCGATTGTCAGACACCGTGTTGCCACATGCCTATTTATTGGAGCAATCTGGCTCTGGATTGTTTAACTGAACAATGAACTGAGCAGACAAAGGCTAAATGAGTTTTACGTCATTATTAAACCTTTTCTTAATTATTTCTATTCTTGTGATCTTTCGTTGTAATATTTCTGTAAGCTAATTTAATTAAAAAGACACTGAGTCAATTTAGTCATATACTAATGATGATGACAATGTGTTTTTAAAATATTGTATTTCAGTGTTGATTGGTTAAAACGAGGGACATTTAATCTCACAGCATCGATTTATTAACAACTAATGCTTTAGCGAGGACTCAAGAAACTCTCCGCAAAATTCCTCTTTAGGCCCGTCTAACGACTGTGTTTGGGAAACCCACGTAAGGAGAATGTGACGAACATGAGAGAATGTTCCTTGCCTAAGAATCTCTGTGCCACGCTCGTTAATCCTGAGATCCAACATTATCGGGAAACCCACTGCAGAGCTTTAAACAAGCATCATTGCCAGTCAAAACAGCCTCTGATTGCTCTCAAGTCAAGAACACACAACCTTTAAACAAACAGCCTTTGGTCTACGGACGCAATCCAAGGGAACAGTGGATTGTTAATGGATGAGAATAGTTTTTTTCAGTATGGGAAATCTAATACGTAAAATGTAGATATTTCTTATAGAAGTTTTCCAATAAGGCACCGGAGTTTAAGGTAGGATTACGAAGCTTCTGAAAGGGATTTGCATGCATCGGTGCTCTCGTTGAAATGGGGCAACGCATAAAATCTAAGCAAAAAATTAAGTACTTCGCTTGTACCATTGCGGAGATTTTCAGAATTTAATATGTGGTGTGCTTTGATGTCTTCTATGACATTGTCGATCGTAGAAGGTCTTTTCAAAGCATTATCTAGCTAGCTCCTGCGATTTTTGTCGCATTAAATTGCCCATGAATATAATGGAGGTTTCTGGATTTGGGCCAAGTTATGGTCCAGTTGCCTCCGGAACCGGGTCGGTCAAAAAAGTTTCTGATCGATAAAATTTCACAGAATCTAAATAGAAATATTAAAGATCACGTCTATTTAGTTTTTAACAGTGTCTGACCAGTATTTGGTGTAAATTATAAGCCTACACCTTGAAAACGACCGTATGCTTACAACCGTTCATGAAACGGATAATGTGCGCAGATCTTAAAACTTAAAAGATGAGGATATAAAGGCAGTTCCCGGCTACTCCATATTCAAATAGTACTTAGGAATACCGCAACAAAAGCCGACAAGAAGCGAGTTTTCTGGGACAAGTCAAAGTTCAGGCAGCTCTGCACGGAAACCGCATTCGGGCAGAAAATAACCGATGCGGACCATGCCGATTTTCCCCTGCTTTGATGGATTTGACGTTTTGCTAATTTGGGTGAAAGCTGAGTAAACTTTAAAAGCTAATAATTAATGAACACACTTGTCATAATGTCTTCTGTCTTACCAGAGATGTATGGAGAAAAAATCCTATTTCAGTAGCCGAAGTAAACCAGTCAAAAATGCCAAATATGCTGGTACGCAATTGAGCTTCCCTTCAAGTTTTCTGCCGCGCAATTTCTATTTTTTCTGCGCATGCGCACCAGCGCACCAATTATGTGCACCCCTGATTTATCACACTATCATGTATCCAACATATCCCAAAGGCAAAAAATTACAGTGTATGTGCCTCCCCCTGTGGCGAAATAGTGTTATTGTGTCCTCACCAAAAATCCAGGCAACACACTTCCTTGAAATATCAATTCAATGTACGTATAGTAACTGGTTTAAGAAATGAATAAATAAATTAAAAGAAAGCGAGTTAACATCCTCTAACAGCTACAACTATAGATCAATGTATTTTAATGTGGATAAGGATACAATAAGAGCACAGCTGTGCTGAGTAATGCGTTACACAAGTCATGCTAGACAGCAGTCAAGAATTCAGGAAACTTTTATAAGCCAATAATGCATATCAACCACAAGCGTCCCACATCCCATCAGATCACACTAGGGTATATGCACGAAAAAGTTTCAGTGCATTTTGAGTTCTTCCATACATTTGCGGCCCTTGATCCAGAAACCAGTGATATAATTTTTTTCAACCCCTCAACATAATCAGAAAAGAATAATATTTATTTTTCAGAGCTCCCTGTCAACACAAACAGTTGAAGCTCGATCTGATATTTAATCATGTGCCGTGTAAACACTGAATCTTCCTTTCTTATTGTCAGATATAAAGCTGACACACTGCAGTTGTGTGAACAAGCACATCTGGCAGAATTGTTTAATTGGCACTGAAGGTTAACTGAAAGCTCCTATTAGCTTACACCAAATAATGCCACAACTGGTTGCTGTGTAACGCTAAAGCTCTCCTCCAATCCAGCGATAGAGCACTGCATATTGGGCACCAGCTGTACATACGCACATACCTGGATTTTCATTAAATTACGTTCACTCTGATCAGTGTACTTACTTGTTCTACAAGTTTAGAGAATTCATCAAAAACAATTGTCAATTAATTAATTTTGCATGCATTCTGTGGTAAAATGGCATTTTTTGATGATAGATCATTGAGATTTTATTTGCAGCCTGAATCTGCCAAATTAGGGAGGGGGACAGATTGAAGCACTTAAGGTTTCTTCATGAAAAGAATTAAATATGCACCTCTTTATCCTTTGCAAATCTTATTTTCAAACAAATTACTCCCGGTGTAAATTGCCAAATCATCTGAATGACTAAAAATATGTGACACATTCCACGACATTTGCTATTTTTCCAAGATCATCGTAGCTGGCTAAAATGAGCAGATTACCAAGAGTCCTTTAGTTTGTCTGGGTTTTCAGTAATCTTCACATGAAGTGGCTTTGTTGAGGAGTCTTTTTAATGTGATTGTGTCATCTTTTGCACGTTTGTTCTTTATTTATTCTTTTTTATTTTACTTCTATGAGAGCTTTTACAGAAGCACCATCTGTAGCAGAGGACTGTGCATGCTTGATACCTCATTACTACGACTACATCAGGCCCCAGGGATTAGGTGAAGAAGAACAGGAGTTCCAAATCAATTCTACTTGTATAGCTGTCATGTCTCGTGCCCCCAGTTCATTGATTTTTCTCCGAGTATTATCTTGAATCCATTGTATCGTTACCACTTCAATCTTCCACTTTGCCTCAGTAAATTTTAAATGAGCTCAGGCCCAGGGAAGAAGGCAGTGTTTTGGAATCTTGTTTATATATGGTTTAATCTTTACATGGCAGAGTTTTAACTTGCATTTGTGGATGCAGTGACAGACTGTGTTCACTGACAATGGTTTAAAGAAGTGTTCCTGAGTCCATGCAGTGATTTCCACTACAGAATCCTGTCTGTTTTTAATGGAGAGCCAAATGAGGACCCGAAAAACACAACCATTCAAAATTGGATTTTGGCCTTGTCCCATACATCCAGAGATTTTTCTGGATTCTCAGAATCTTTTAATGGTATTGTGTACCCTAGTGGATAAAATCACCACATTCCTTGTGATTTTAAGTTGAAAAGGTTATTCTTAAATTGTTGGGCTATTTGCCCATGCAGTCTTTCATAGTGTGGTTAAGTCCTCACCATATTTACTCATGAAAAACTTTTTATACCCAATCATGTTACTGACCTGTTGCTACATAATCCAATTAGCTGTGAGATGTTCTGCCAGTTGTCTTTTTTTTCTTGCATCATGCAACTTTTCCAGTCTTTTATTGTGCCGTCCCAACTTTTTAAAAACATGTTGCTGTCATCAAATTCAAAATGAGCAGATATTTTTTCAAAAAACAATAAAATTTATGAGTTTCAACATCTGATGTATTTTCTTTGTACTATTTTCAAATACTTTGTAAACATAAAGTTCAAATGATTTGAAAATCATTATTTTGTTTTTATTTACATTTTACACAGTATCCCAGCTTTTTTGGAAATGGGGTTGTATATTTATCCTCAATAAATGAAATGATTGTTTAAAAGCTGAAAATTGTGTTTTCTCATGTGGTCTTTGTCCTATAGTAAAATTAGGTGGATGATCTGAAACATTTCATAATGACAAATAAGCAAAAACCTGAAAAATTGGGAAGGGGTTTGAAACAGTTTTTCCCTGCACTGTAGTTTTTGCTGTCCAAGAAAAAAAAAGACAAAAAAAACAATAATAGAAATAAAAAATAAAAAAATAATAAAAAATCGGTCCCCAGTTTGTCTCCTCTTCATTTCCTCCCTCCACTCCGCAGTTTTGCCGCTGACAGTGTCACAGTACTCTACACCTGTGATGTGAGTGTGGCCAGTGTGGACCGGCTTGGGCTTGCCACACTTTGCTGCAGATGTACTTTACTGCAGATATTTGAGATGAATCTTGCCATGGGACACTCTCCCTCCCAGGAGAGGAGGTGTTCTTCCCCTCGCTGCCTTGAACCGGCCCCCATGGCTGCCTCTCCTGGTGTCCGGGCAACGGATCGGGAATACTCTTCAGTGTTCTGACCTCCACACTGCTCTTGGAGTCACTCTAATGTGAGGGAATGGCCAAATCCCAAACCGGTCCCTATCCACTCGCCCTATCCACTCCCCCTCCGTCTGCACGTTCCCACGGAGTGTCTGCCACATTGAGTGCCATCCCAAACCAATTAGCACGGAGTGCAAATGGCTGATTAAACCCTCCGCAGCGAGTCTATGCCAATGCAAGCTTACAAACCATCCTCCTTTTCAAGTGCAGCACTTATTTTGTGTCCGGGATGGAGGAAACGCTGCATATCTACAAATTTCAGTTCCATGCGGCTATTTCCGAAAGATAAGTAAAACATTACCTAACCTCAAAAGGACATTTGATTGACTATTTCATGCGCACATCAGGGAACTAAAGGTTACATGATATTTTGAAATGAGCATGCAGATGTGCACTCGAGAAAACACTAGGTGAGTAGTTTTTTTTATTAAATTAATCATTGCTCTTTCTCACAATGTGCCATTTCATGCACAAACTGTCATGGTTCTGTGTTTGTGTTCATGCTTGATGTTCATGGTTATGTCTTTTCTTTATTCTTTTTGGTTATTGTATTCTCCGGTTTTCAGTTCATACCATTTTAAGTTTTATTGCACTTGTCTCCCCTGTCTTGTGATCTAGCTGGTTCAGTCCATCTTCCCAGTCTGTGTGCTTACCTGCTTCGGGTGATTTCATTGGTTTCTGGTGTTTCATATTATTACTTCAATTCTCGTTTACTTCCTTCGCCTTGCTTTTCTAGATTACTAATAATACTAACAATTATATTGTGTATCATAGTCTACTAATCCAACTAATCCATGTATATATTACTAACTTAGTAATGAGCGCGTTGGTTAATTTGTAAAGCTGCACCTCTACTAATTATTACTAATTCAATCTCAGCAATCACCCTGTTCTAGTCTCCGCCCTTGCTTTGCTTTCCCTGTCTCTCCCTACGCTTCTGTGAGATCTCTCACACGTGCTTAATTGCTTTCCTGCACTCATTGTTTGTGCACTTAGAACTCCTTGACCGGAGCTGTTTATTTGTCATAGGATGTCTGTGTGAATCCCGTCCGTGTCTTGGCTTTTGCCAATTGTTGTGGTTTAGGATTTCCCCTTGTGTACCTTCCTTTGTAATTAGTTCTCATCCAATTCACCTGGTCCCTGCATAGCATGTGACTTCCCTTGTGTCTATTTAGAGTCCTCACTGCTGTTCAGCCCTTGTCAGAATGTTGATCAATATTCCTTTGTGCAGAGCCTCTTGTATGCCAACTGATTATTGTTTCGCTTCGACTGTTTTATCCGACCTTGATATTTGCCACAGCCCTTCTGTCTTGTTTTTGTCTTTCTGGATTTTTGACCCATTTCTGTACGACCACGTCTACTGTGTTTGGATGCCCTGTGTATAACTCACTGCTTTGGATTTTGACTACGATTTTTTGCCAACTGTATGTACCATCGCACCTCTGCCTTTCTGGTTCAGACCCCGGCCTGTCTAGTCGACTTTGTTTTTGGATTTTGTTTTTTGGCTTGGCAATTCTTGTGTCTTCTGGTCCTGACCCTGCTATCCATAAAGGCATATGGATATTTTTGGATTTCCTGCTCTCGCTTGTGGTTCCTGAACGCACCATCACACAAACACCTTCCTCTTTGTCAATGCTGTGTGTTCAATATTTTTAATATAAATTTTATTTAATGAAATTATCCTCTCTAAAATATTTTGGGTTATAAGTGTATAATTAGGGAACTAGACCGTCAAATATAATGCAACTCACCTACTGGTAGGCATGGTGATGATTACCTCCGCTACCCGTTGGATAAAGGGGAAGGGCATACCAAAGTTTGTACACGTTTTTACACCCTCCCCCTTTATGAAGCTCCCTCCATAGCTGTGAGGGAGACGTCACACGGAGTGACACTCGGTCGTGAAGTGCTAGTGGACAGGTACCGGTTTAGGATTGGGGCACCGTCTCATCTAGAGAGGTCCATAGAGGTCCATCTTTCGAAAACCCCGCAGGCTGCTTTAGGCACAGCAGGGCAAACTGTCGCCTGGCCCTCCCGCTCGTGACAGGTGGTTTGCATCTTTTACGAGTGCCTCTGTACAAGTGACTCTCAAAAGTGAGGCAGGTAGGTTGTGTTGTTATGTCTTTTATGGAGAGAATGCCTCACTCTTCAAGGGCAAAGGCACTCCTTGGCCTATCACAGATTCAACCAGCGCTGATGTTCCAAACAGATTTAATCAATGCCACTAGCACCTCCGTCTCCTCATTATCTATCCAACTGGCCACATGACCCATAAAAGTCAGCCATTTACTTTTCCATTATTTTTACTTTTTAGGGTATTTTTAACCTCTTAGAATGTTACTTGCATTTCAGTTATTTCAGAGGAAAGGTATTTGAACCTAAAATAAATTTTAAAGACAAATGCACAAAAAAATCTGCTCAAGCTGCTAATAAATGCTCTTGTCACAGGGCTAACTTCAGAATCAAGAGAGGCGATAAGAACCATGGAACCTGCCTGAGCATTCTGCCTTATTACAGATTTATTTAATTTAATTAAGACTCAAAAGTGTTCTCCTGTAGAACATTACATTCCTGCCATACCACAGAATGCCTTAATTTATGCTCTGTTCACTTGAGGAAACAGAGGCAGAATAATTGGTTTACCACATAGACAAATAAATTGCAGCAATTGTCCATTCTGTAGGCTGAGCTGTATATGCTTTCCTTTTTCAATTTATCCTTCTCTGACAAGCAATAAACACGGGTGTAAATTAACATTACTATCTTCATGAACACTGTTCAGCAGGTAAATCAATCATTAAATTAACTAGAATAATTCAAATGTGCTTAAAAAGAAAAAAAAAATTACATTTGCAGTCAATCATGTCACAGTTGAAGAAACCTGTTTACTGAAATCTATAACAATCTGTACTAATTTCATATTTTCATGCAAAGACAGGAACATTAAGATCATGTAGCCATATGTGACATGTGAAAGTGTCTAGAAAAGTCCAAATTTCAACAAAAAGAGAATGTTTAATGACATCATAGACATGCAATCATTGAATGCATAGAAGTTTTTTTTTTCAAGTGTTTTTAAGAACTACTTGTGAAATTCCACTGACTTTTAACAATGCTGACGCGGCATTAAGCTTTTTGAAGTAGTTCATTTGGGTTTCCAGGGAAAGGGCAAAGCTGACTTCATGAACTAATGGCTGGCTGGTGGTGACTTCTGCAGTTCAAAACTTCATCGAGATGTATCCAAGCTGATTAATTATGCATGCAGAGGTACAAGTAAAAATGCATTCAAATTTTTCACTGTAATGTTTCTGAACAAATGAAAATAGCTTTAAAATATGTCAAGGTACACCAATGGAACTCTGAGCCAGTGACAACTCTGAAACACAGGGAAATCAATCATAAGCTCTACTGATGGCCATATCCAAGAGAGAGAATGTATGAACGTGAATCCCATTTAGTGCACTTTGTTGCAACTGAGTTCATTCACACGAAGCCCTTTATCGGCAGATCAAACTGACAGGGTCATTTTTCAAACAAGCAATGCCTTTACAATATGCAATATCTAATGAGCTCTAGTCCCTGCGCACCAGAAATATGAACCAATACCACATTCTTCATGTGCTATACCCCCCCCCCCCCACACACACACACACTCACACTCTCCTTGGTATCAGGAATTGCAATCCGAAGCAGTTTTAAACATGAGGAAATCAAAAAATCCAATACAATTGTGAACAGTTGCATCTTGCATGTCATGACTACATCAGTACCTAGTTTGTTATGTTCTGAATTCATTTCCATTTGAGAAAAAAAATAGGGCTTTCTATCATTTCCACAAATTAGTGAAAACCACTTCATCTTCTCTTTGAATAAAGAAAAAAGTTGGTAGAAGTGTTTGAATGTATCTTCCATTGCATAAATTCCTGTCCAAACCTATCACCTCTAAAGAAGATGAGCTGTCAAGTTAATAGCTTTACCCCTAGCTATTATGCCATTGTATTTTTCCATCAAGTATTATTAAGAAAAAGAGCTAGAGCTAAAACCTTGAGAGAATTTTTCTGACGGTTAGGCATTATGTTTTCTTGGCAAGCCATATTCAGCTTTTTTCAGCAATGCCACTGCTGAAATATCCAATGCAACCCAAGTATGATATTCTAGAAAGTTGAAATACCAGGATTTAAAATACTGCAATTTTTTTTTTTACTTCAAATTAACAGGGTGGTGAGATCCAGTATGACGTTCAAACCAGTTTTTCCGCAATTTCTTCTAACTGAGCCTGGCTGTCTCTGACAGAGTCGGACTCAAAGATTTAGGAGAAAGCCAATTAGTCAAGCGAAGGAGGTTTTCTTTTTAATAAGCCTGCCCTTGGCAGGTGTCACATCTTTTTGTTTAAAAGGGACTTGAGGATGGAACTGTTTTCAAGCAGTCTCTGTTCCCAGTGTTATGATAATGTGTCCCCACTTTATGAAGGACATTACTCGTTTATAATAATGAAAATTTGTCTGCGTAGAATAACTGTTCATCCTGTTGCTAATTACAGCTGAATTCCAAATAAACTCCAAGAAACATGACCAGAAACTATGCAAACACTTTAGAGATGGAGACCTTTATATCGGTAGCTGAAATGAACGCAAAACCAAAGTGGATTTTTTCTTTTTAAAAAGGTATGTCAAACTGCATATGGCTGTAGTGCTTGATATGAGAGTAAGTGAGACCCCATCCATTTCCTTGTTTATTGCACATTATAAACATTTTTTGTGGGGCAGTCCCAATAATTGTCCTTGGATGTGAAATCATTTGTAATGATAATATTTAATTCAGGGATTGTCAAACCGCAAAGAGGAATACACTTAACCATAATAAATTTGTCCTGATCATATTTCCACAATAGGAACCCTTTAAATTCACAAACATATCATTCTTTCACTAAGTGATGTACAGAATGAAATTTTTCCCATGGGGTATTCAGATGTTTTGGGGTCACATAACACAATTTTGCTCAGTGTAGGTTAGAGCCAGGAACAATCAGGTGGGCATGCATAGTGTTCTCGAGCTCTCTATCAGATCCCTGCCTTGCTTCTCACCTGCTCCACCCTTTTGTCCAATTACTGTCCCTACCAGTGTAATAAAAAATCTGGCCCCCGAGGTCACGTGACTTTCGTTGCATATCATAAGTCAATTTGCGTCAATGTACATCATTTCGCATCACCTTCATAGTTTTCTCTTCTGTCAAAGCACAGCGATAGAGAGTTGCATCAAGTCCATAAACTCCAGCGAGCTAATAATTTTGCAACAATGGCAGATCACAGAGCCCTTCGATAGTGCCAAACAATGCGACCTGGACAATAGGAACTTTATGGAGGAGCCTTGTATCTTGCATGGGGTTATGATTTTTAAAAGCTAAAACGCCACAATCAACACTATTATGCTAGCCATTTTAAAAGCATGTTTCAATTCGTATTCAGATCAATGATGAGATATAACTCTACCCTAACTGGCCTACATGAGGACAAGATGGCAACAGAAAGCATTTTCTTTTAACGAATGGTGACCTTTGCTAAGTGTGAAAATAACGGTCGATCGCCAGCTAACCTGAAAGGCCCTTGTGGGTAAAATGAAGTTATGGTGGCCGGTAGCTAACTTAGCTATTTATTTCTCAATAGCTAGTTGGCTAGTTTTCTCATATTAATAAGACGTTGTTCACCTTCCAGGAGGTAGATATAACCAGAATTATTGAAGTTGCAAATGTGGATGATGGCCATAATGATTCATTAGTAGTCCCTTAAACCAAGCAAATGCATTAATGAAGTTAACTAAACACAGGTTAGTGAATTAGAACACGCCTAAAACGTCACTACATTCATCCACATCCTAACCATCAAGGCTATTTGTACCGCCTTCACTCTACAATCTTAGTCTGTCTCATTCGACATCTGTCCCTCCCATTCCCTCCTATTCATTTTTCACACTGTCACTCCATAGGAACCCCAGGGGACACAAAGGAGCCTTTATGACTCCAAGATGAGACGCTATCCCTACCCTGAGTCTCATCACATGGGGCTCCCGGTTATCCTGCACCAGTCTCCATCAGAACAATTCCTATGCCTAACCAACTCAATAAATATTGTTATCTACTATTTTAAGTGTGGTCTGGAATTTATTAACAGCCATAAAGTAAACAGCTCAAAGATTCTTTAGTTCTTTTTTTGAGCAAGGGAAGATAAAACAGTAATCACCAGATAACGAAAGGGGGAAAAAAATCTTGGGATGGAAAAGGCACACTGATTATTTTCCCAGTCACGAGCTAGGTCGTCTGTCTTGTGTCTCTTTGAATCTTGGAGGAACCTGTTTTTTTTTTTTTTCTTTTGCCGCTGATTTGATGTTTGAAACAGGTTGTTTAATTCATGATTAACTTCAGGATATGAATAACATTTTTATACTGTACTATCCTGTGGCATGGGCCACTACGCTAGGAGTGCAGTAACTGCACTGCTCCACTAGGGGGGCTGGCCCAGGCCACTGAACGAGTGTCTCAAGACTGGCTCGAGGCAGTGGCTTGCCATTGCAGTAGCTGTCCTGCTCCTCTAGGAGACTGGCCCGAACTACTGAACAAGTGTCTCGAGACTGGCTCGAGGCAGTGACTTTCCATTGGAGTAACTGTCCTGCTCCACTAGGGGACTGGCCTGGACCACTGAAGGAGTGTCTCGAGACAGTGGAATTTTGCTGTCCTTTCTGGCCTTGCACCAAATAAAGTGGCTTGAGACAGAGGTAGCCTACGGTCTCTGAACCACTGATTGTACAGTCCATGCTTGGAATACTGCAATTACATCGTAAATGCCTGCCTCATCCCTCAACATAAGTGTTGGCCATCTCATTTATCTAGCCACTATTTTGACAATTAAATCGATATGAATGTAATTGTTCAAATTATTTGAAGCCAGTAAAATGAGCTAGTTACAATCAATGTGGCCTTACAATACGCAGCTTGCTGCTTTTTACTGCACTAATTTGGGATATCAATAAGCTTGCTCATGACACCAAACAAAACCCAATGACTATTCAGTAGAAGTAACTGATATTGGGTCAGCTTATTCACAAAATATGAGTGCTCTTAAAAGATTATTTTTGTCTAGCCTAGCCTGTGAATGTTAAAAATAATTGGCAGGTTTGGCAAGTAATGTTAATGAATTGTATTCACACTTTGCAGTTGGCTGATAATCTTGGTTGATTATGGTCCTTTCTTTTTGCAGCACAGGAACATAATTTTAAGTGGACGGCTATAGCGATAGTTCAATTTTTTTAAGCTCAATTTTAATGATAAAATCACTGGGCTATATTTCACCCTTCTCCCACAGTAGAGTAGCCTTCTGCCTAAAATTACATGCTGCTGAATAGAAGTGCCACAATTTACTGATATAAATGCCGACTGAAAAGAGTTATTAAAATTCATTTACAGAACCTACTAATGGGAATGAATTTTAGTAAAACCACATGAATATAAAATAAAAATTCTAATTGTGTTAGCTTATGAACTAAAATCATAATGTTCTGAACACATTTATTCATCTTAGCCTTTTCTTGCTCGCTGGTGAACATAAAAAAAATAGTCGGCAAGTTATGATCAGGCCAGTAACGTTAATGAATTCTAATCACACTTTTTCAGCTTAGGTTACCTCAGTATAGGTGCTTCTTTTTGCAGCAAAGAAGCATGTTTTTGTGGCAGGACGCTATAATTATACTCTGTCAGAAGGGTTAAATGTATCCAAGTTAAATGGTTGTATAATTAAAATTGCCTCTTAATTACAACTCCAAATGGGCCTAATTCATTTTAAAATGCAGTGGCCGTCTCCGTGAGTAAACCCATGAAGACGAGAAATGGATCGCTAATCAATTATATTAATTATTACATGTTTGGTAACAGTTGTCACACTAATAAACAATAACCCAAGTTAGTCACGGCTAATCTGGGTCGATGTACAGTACTCCTAGCCGCAGTAAAGGCCTACATAATTAGGCTATAATAAAGTTGCAAGGTTACTTCAGTCCAATGTCTGATGGACAGCAGCAACAGCCCACTTACATTGCTCAAACACCCATCCCCTCAAAACATTTTTTTTCCCTTTGCTCAGAATTGAAAAACCATGGTAAAACCATGAAATCACTTTCCAGTGTCTTCTTTGAGGCCAAGTCACTTTTAAGAAATGGCCACCACATTTTCAAATGAATTACAGGGAGCTTTCATCAAAACTTCATTTAAGGTATGAAATCATTTGGCTGTATCACACCCCTCTGCCTGAGTATAGCTATAGCCATCTACTCAATATTACGTTTCTATGCTGCAGAAAGAAAGCACCATCTGTGAGGTATCGTTCAGGAACCAGTCGCGAGAACCAGGAAATGCAATGAAAGTGATTTATTAGCGAGGGGGGTAAACCCCCGCAGGACCGAAGGCAACAGTACAAAAATCACAATCCCAGGGGCAGAATCCAGAGTTGAAAAACCAGGGCAGCAATACAGAAATCGTGGTCAGACAAAAAAGGGTTCGATACACAGGAGCAGATAACAAAGCCAAATCAGACCCAAAAAAACAGTAGTCGGACGGTCCAGTCAGAAAAGCAACACTATGAATACAAGGCAAAAAACGAGAGCAGCACAGGTAGACAAGGGAAATGTTCTGACAGGGAACTGCAGTGAGAAGACTGTTTAAATACACACAAGGGAAGTCACATGCTATGATTAGGGAAAGGTGAACTGGATCAGACTAATTACGTGGGAGAAAACATGAGGGAGAACCAAACCACATGAAATTGGCAAAAGCCAAAACGCGGACAGGGAACACGAGACAGCCTATGACAAAACATACAGCTCCGTTAGGGAGTTCTAATGTGCACAGATAATGAGGCAGGACAGAGTGGAGCAGGTGCGGAGGATCCGCTGAATTGCAGCAAAGACTAAGAGAAGGCAAGAGGCGGAGACTAGAACAGGGCGAAAAGGAGAGCTTGTTAATCAATTAGTAAGTGCAGCTATACAATCCCTAGTGCTCGTTAGTAAGTTAGTATTATATACAATGTTAGTCTGGGTTAGTAACTTAACAAAATAACAAACTGTAAGTATTGGTTAGTAAAATAGAAAAGCAAGGCGAAGGAAGCAAACGAGATTAGAAGGAATGTTTGAAACCCAGAAACCATGAAATCACCTAAACATGTGACATGCAGGACTGGGGAGAAGCTGTAACTTAACAAGAGACCAGACAGGGGAGACAAAGTGCAATGAAGGGCATGACCAAAGACATGGACCGGAATCAACAGAAAAGTGGATCTGGCAGGGTAAAAACAAAAACATGGCAAGGAACAACTGAACAGAACATGGCAAAAACCTAACAGACATAATCATAAACATAACAGGGCATGGCGAACAAGGCAGAATCATAACAGACATAGCGGAATCAAGACAGACATGACAGAATCATAACACCATCATCAGCCAAGATTAACAGCCGACAGCAAATTTGCGAATACAAATCATTAACACCACTTCTGCTCAGAGCATTCATATTTTATGAATAAGCTGACACAATCTCAGTTATTACTTCCGCCAAAAGAAGTTTGCAGGAGGTTAGGTGATCAGTGCCGTTTGTTTGTTTGTTTGCCTGTGTTACGGGAACCCCGTACTGCCTCCGGTATTCAGCGTGTGTGTGTTCTTCTGTGTCTCGTTTTTCCCGCAGGTGTCCCATTCCGGTATTCACTCTCCATGATTCTCCCATTCCGCTGTCAATCGCCTGGTCAACGCCCTCCGAATCCTTCGTCTCCTTCCGCTCCGAAATTCCACCCAATTCCATCTTGTCCAATCCTCCGTTGCCTTGTTGGATCCTGGTTTATTTAGCGCGTCCCTTCCCAGTTTTCGGGAGCGCTCGTTCATTTTGTGTTTTGTGGTGTAGCAAATTCGTATTTTGTGCTTTGGGTCATTATTATTATTATAATTTTTCATTCGTTATACACTGGGGTGTGGGATGCAATGTTGGTCTATGTTAGATGGGCGCCCTGTACACTTGCACCCACGTAGAATTTTTTTTGTTAGCGCTCTAGTTAGAGACGTCTGCCACCCTTTGTTGTTTGTTTTGAATCCGTTAGTATAGGTAGGTATTTTTCTTTTCCGTGATCTAGTAGTTAGTTGATTTTTATTTTATTAGCGGTGTTTATGGTTTTGTTCTTTTCTTTTATTTGGTGGTGTCTTGTTGACCTTATTGTTTTCCCCACACCCGTGCCTTGTACTGACCCGTTGTTTCTGTTATTGTAATTTTATGTATCACAATTAACACCAATTTCACTTGCAAACAGTTCCGTTTCCCCGATTATTTATTTGCACTATTAATGCGTCCATCATATCGTCCTCTGGACGTAACAGCCAGTTTGTTTGTGAACAAGATAACTCAAAAAGTAATGAACGGATATCTCTGAAATTTTTTGGGTGGGTTGCTATTACATCAGGGATGGACCCTATTGATTTTCACCGCGATCAGTCAAACAATATCAGTCAAACAAAATGGCCGCCACGGCAGCCATCTTGAAATCCTGTGACACGCGATAACTAAACTTTGCTCCCACTCAGCAAAATTTGGACTGTGCTGCCTTGGTAGAGGTTTGTACTCTAGGAGTGCCTCTAGTTTCCAATTTATATTCATAGGGATTTGTTAAGTGTCATGAGCTAGCTTATTGATATGCCAAATTGGTGCAGTAAAACACAGCAAGCTGTGTATTGTTAGGCCACAATGATTGTAAATAGCTCATTTCACCAGCTTCAAATATTTTGCATGATCACATTCATAATTTATTTATCAAAATGGCAGGCTGGATAAATGAGATGACAAAAATATAAAAAAGAAAATGTCAGCACTCACATTACAAAACAAATATTTTTAAAACGCTGAGGAAAGCAGATTTTGAAACGTTCCTTTTCTCAACTTTTGCAATAATAAATATTTATGTTTTGCAATGTGAGTGCTGACATTTTCTTTTTTATATTTTTGTCAACTTTTTTTGGGACAGCACCCGTTACTCTTTAGTATAACCTGAGTTGAGCACGCATACTTGTTTAATTAAGTGGATAAATGAGATGCCCAACAGTTACACTGAGGGTAAGGCAGGCATTTGAGCCACTTTCCTCGGTGCAAGGCCATTAAAGACAGCAAAATTCCATTGTCTTGAGACAATGGACAAGTGATATTTACCATAGCCATGATGACCACAGAGCTGGTTAGCCACATTGGTTAGTATGAGTAACTGTTAGCCTTTGATAATAATACTCTATATGGCAGCATTTTGCTTAATGTGGCAATGTTTTAGAATTTATACCACATAAATTGAAACCTAAGTTTTCATTCCTTAAAATTGACAACAGCTCCAGGACTTTGGTAAATCCCCTGCTACGTTTTTTGCACCGATTCTGTTCAATCTGGAGCAGCAGATTGCCTGCTTTTTCTTGAGAATGGAATGTCTGTCACTTCAAAATGGGGTATTTTTCAGATATTATTGTGTTAGTGAGTTACTTGCTTCTTATAGGTTGTTAAAAGCGTTTATACAAGCTTGAATTTGGCTTGGATGAACAGAATTGTAAACAGCAAGCTTTCCTTCGCAGGGCGAACGTTCTGACCATAAAAAAAGAAGTTCCTTTAACAAGTACGTGTGCTGGCTGATGCGCTTTCTAGTGTCTACTTAACATTCACTTTGAGTTTGGGCATCTTGAGCATTATTATTGCTTTTAAGTTAGACAACATCCCAGACTACGTTGAGTGTTATGTCATCCCGTGGCGGGCGCTGAATTGGAAGCCATCAAAGGATATTGTCAAACACAATGTTGTGACAAACAGGTTCTACAAACAATAAAGACAGTTGCTTGAAAAAATTTCTGCAAGCATCTCAAGGATGCATGGGATGCAAACAGATTGAATCTCCGACAAATTTTTTGAGAGTATTGAAATAGATTACCTTAGGCTTTCAATGTGCTTTCACTCAAAGAAATATGGATATATAGTATCATTTATTCTTTGTGGGTTTCAGCAAATATAAAATGCGGTTACTCTAGCGATACGGCGTTTGCAGGCCATCTTCTGTCTTTAAAACAGTGACGAAGGTGCATGTGCAAATCAGCTTTGGATTTGTATTTCAGCTCCCTTCATATTGCACTACATGTAATATTTAAATGTTTATCAACTGGATGCTACTACACATATGCCCCAGCTGACATAGTCCCTTTGATGTGTCATTTACACTCAGCTGCCCAGTTTATTAGACAGGCCCACGGCACTTCTGTTGACTCAAACATCTAATTGTTTGCCTTTAGTTTATCAAATCGTGCGACCTAAATGATTTTGGTTTCAGTGCATCTTTCTCTACTGTGCTACAGTCCACTGCTTTCAACAACTCAAATACAATTATAAATTAATTATTTTGTAACCTTAAAGAAATTCATTAATGTATGCAAAATCAAGGCTGAGAGGCTGTGCTAATGCTTTATCCCAAAATGAACTTCTACAGTATGTAAGAGAAAACCAGCAAATTTTGTTGAAAAAAAATAATTAATTTATGAAGTAATCGTGAATTAACATCCCTTAGCTGATGATCTATTAAGTGTGAACTAATCACAAAAAGTTGTAGTGAGTTCATCATTTGTTAATGATGAGCAACAGGAATTCATGATATGCCCTGCATTAATCATGAATTAAATTATCATGAGTCTTGCTTTAGTTCAGCATTACTTAAGCATATTACTTGTCCCCTTATAGTAAAGTGTGACCAAATATTGCATTAACAGTCCATGTATTCTGGAAAATATCACAATTTTGGTAAGTTATCTTGGTATATTCACGGCAGATAATGGCATGAATCTCTTTAAAAAAAAAAAAAAAATTCAGATCCATGCAGATAACAAAAAAAATAAACCTCAAAATTAAATCTCTAGCTTTCTTTTTTCTATTTCATTTAAACTGTATCTTCAGTTAATGAATCCTAGACAGGCCTGAAAAAGACATTGACTTTTTCTTACTGTGAAAAATAGCTTTCATCAGACAACATTTTGGCCGTTTACCTTCCTTTGTTTACCCATATTGATTATCCAATGCCATCATTCCCAAAAAGAAGGCACTAATACATTAAATTTGTGCACAAAATTTGTTTCACAAAGCCAAACACAAGTGTTTGGATACTGGTATTTTATATTTAGCAAATAATGTTCTTGCAGCGCTCATCCAAGCTCGCCAAAACCCGAACATGCACGGCCAAAAAATGTATTTTCTGTTGGGTACGTGTGCATGCACGTGTTGCTCACGTAGACGGCGTTGAACAGCACTTGCGCTCACCCTTGGACGTTTCAGACCCCTTGTCTCATGACCAGTTAGGGTTGTTGTCCAGAATCTGTCACGTACAGGCTGTAACCGGACATGGCGCTTGAGTTCCCGTAGTCATTTGTGGCTGCCCTAAGCAGGATCGGTCAGCAACAGTGCCTGTTTTCCATTCTCGGACAGATAGCTGACAGTGTTGACCCCTGACAGTGCAGATGACGCGCCACCTCTTGGCGGCTGAGACCTGCCTAAACATGCCAATGCTCTTTTTCTCTCCCCTGTGTCAAAAGTCGTTCCATTCTCTTGACGCCGTAGCATTTTTCTAGTTGGCTTTATGTAGGTTATTGACCATACCAAAAAGAACAATTCAAGCATCACTGTACACATCACAAACAACTCAATGTTTGTTATTGCTGAAGTGCTCAGCTCGTCCACGTGGTGCGCGCCAGGATTAAAATACATCGCGCTTTGCTTTATTTTCACTCATATCTCACCGGAGAGGCAGTAAAAAACAATTGACTCTTCAATTTGCAACGAATACAGATCATACTGCTCCAGTCAATTTTCAATGGTGCTAAGTTTATATAAGCTTTTTGTAGATTAACCTCAATTTAAGGCTGAGCCTTATGAACACAGGCACACAAGTGGAGCAAATGAATCCTGACAACATATATTCCCAACCACACTGCAGTGGCCAAGTGTTTTTGATTGCAGGAGATAGCATGCTTTATTGAGTCCAGCCTGTTCTTGAAAAAGAGCTGCTAGCAGATTCCTATACAAAAGCTGGTGTGTGACCTTTATATCCTGTAATATTTGAAATTTCTCTCATCTAGGCTGTTATTATTTCCATTGATGGCACTGTCCCATAAATATTGGTCTTTATACTTAAAGAGCAGATATAGATTTTTTTTTAATCACTGATGGTGGGAATGAGTCATTTTTTACAGAATAGTAAATGCTTGCAATGTGCTTTTATTTAATTTTCACAAAATGGCCTAACCTTCACGCATAGCTAATAGCATTGTGACCACGGTTAAGAACTCTGACGTCAAACCTGCCACAAAACTTGGTAACAGAAATGACCATGGGGGACATATGAGAGTTATTCAAATACAGGAAGATGGAGACATGGATATTGATCACATTCACTCACTCACTTTTATTAGTCAATTGTCAAATAGCAATCACATCGTAAAAATTTAGCAGGTGAATTTGGAGGGTGACGGGATGTTAAGTAGACATTATTTAAGCTGCAATTTTCTGAACAGGTTTTCAGCGGGGTTTGTTGAGATTGGGATGGGAATAATTTTAGAGAAAGACTCATGTCAGGAAACAGATGTGAGATGGATATTTAGATGTCAGCAGATTCTTGGTGCCAATCTATGAAGGACAGCCAGTGACGTGCGGTTGGAGGTTGGTTTGGTGAGGCAGGATCCTTCCCTTTGCTTGATGAGCAATCAGTCGATTAACTAATTTAGAAAGACTATTCGGCAGAATGACGGGCAGTTTAAGTTTCTGCGGCGTTATTACTCAGTATATCGAACCTGAAATGCTCACTAGACAGCAGATTTGCGCGTACTTGCTTCCAGGAAGCCGAAGCAATGTCATCAACAAATATTAAAACAGTTCGACTTATGCAGAGTACAATGCTTAATTAATATACAATGTATTATCCTTTAAATACGCGCTTTCACACCCAAACAAAAAAAAAGCGGGCATTTATTTTCAGTCTTCTTTCATAATCCGATTAACAAAATGTTTAAATGATATACAGAATTACCGAGAGCCGAGAATTTTTCCTGATTGATTATTCAGATTCCCATCCTTGCAGTCTCGAATTGAAGCGTATACATGAATGAATCTTTTTGTCATTATCTCCTCTATCAGTATACTATGGAGGGTGATTTGTGCCATAATTCAATACAATACAAACATTGAAATACAATACACTTATTGAAATACATGTCTAACAGTAAATACAATACAAACGTGCTTAAATACAATACATATATTGAAATACAATACATGTGTAACAGTAAATACAATACAAAAATGCTTTGTTTTTCAATGTGAGTCAGGAATATTTGTGCCAAAATTAAAACAATACAACCGTATTGTATTTTTGAGATGTGTATTGTATGTCGAGATGTGTATTGTATTTCAATGTGTGTATTGTATTTAATTTTGTCATGAATAATCCTGACCGACATTGAAAAACAAAGTATGTTTGTATTGTATTTATTGTTACACATGTAGGTCTATTGTATTTTCGAGGTGTGCATTGTATTTCGAGCTCTGTGCCAAAAACCTCGCACTGAAATACAATACACCGTGTATTGTATTTCGATATGCAGTTTTGGCACAATGTAGGCTGGTTCTTGGCTAGATACGCCCTGCGTGGCCAGGATTGGCCAGGTGCGGATTTAGTTGGACCAACAAACCTACAAAACTAAATGACGGTTTCCGCAGAGCCAGCGAGCTGAAATCAGTCCGTTGTCACAGCACGTAGCCAGCGAACTGTTAGCAGTCGCTGATACATGAAGTGGACATGTTAGCTTCCTTTGTAACTGTGCACAATTACTATCGTTTAATGAATAAAGCGTGATTACTTCGCTGCTTTAATATTTACGGTCATTATCGCTGGAGCACCTATTGTTAACCGCCCCACAGGACGATCTCGCGTCTTTTTGCATTGACTTTGAATGTAATCTGTCGAGCGAAAAAATTCGCTTTCAAGCGTCCCAGTCGAAAAGCAGCTTAACTCAATTCTGTAAAATGAGCGATTATGACGATATGAATGTTTTAATGTCTTTTGTGTGTTGAATAGCTTTGTTTTGTTGCCAATCGTAGTTTTAGCACAGAGTGCACAGTGAGCAAAGACTGCTTTTAATTAGCTAGACTGTATTCAGTTAATAGCCTACTGAAAATGAACGTTACTTATGCGACATCCTACAGCGACGTGCGCCGTTAATTTATGTCTGAATAGTAGTTAATGATCTACCTAATCAAAATTGAGTTTTTTTCTTTTTTCATGTGATTCAACACGTGATAAAAATACACATACTCAAACGCGGGATAAGCAATCAGCAATTACATTGTCAGTACCCTTTACATGCTTAATTTCCAAGTCAAACTCCTGTAAAATCAAACTCCAATTCAACAATCTCTGATTCTTGTTTTTCATCTTACTCAAAAACATTAACGGATCGTGGTCAGTATATACATATCATTGGCTTTTGCCCTGTACAAACATAAACCTCAAAGTGTTGTAAGGATAGAACCAGAGCCAACAGCTCCTTCTCAATTGTGGAATAGTTCTTTCGGTGGCGATTGAACTTCCTGGAGAAGTATGCCACGGGATGCTCAATGTCATCAGAGTCACTTCTCTGTAGGAGCACAGATCCACAAGCTTGGTCGCTAGCATCGACCGCCATGGAGAACGGCTTGTTGAAGTCAGGAGATTTGAGCACGGGAAGTGACACAGCAGAGACTTCAGGCGATTGAAGGCTCTTTGGCATGCTTCATCCCAAGTGAACTATACGCCTTTCTTCAGTTGGTTGGTGAGACTGAGAGCAATCTCAGCAAAGTTCTTGCAGAACTTGCGGTAGTACCCGATCATTCCAAGGAAGCGGCGCAAAGCTTTTTTGTTGTCAGGAACTGGAAAGTCCATGATGGCTTGGACTTTATCATTTATGGGTGCCACCTTACCCTGGCCTATGACGTAGCCAAGATACGTGGCAGTAGCACAACCAAAGTCACTCTTGTTCAGGTTAACAGTCAGGTTAGCCTGGGTCAAGCGCTGAACAACGTCTCTACATCTTTCAGATGTTCTTCCCAGGAGTCACTCCATGTGATCAGGTCGTCGATATGTACGCACCCGTGTGTGGCAATCCGGCGATTGTAGACTGTATCATCCTTTGGACGTGGCTGGGGCATTTTTCATGCCAAAGGGTAGGACTTCATACTGGTATACCCCAGATGGTGTGACAAAAGCAGAGATGCTCTTGGCCCCCCTCAGTTAAAGGCACACACCAATAACCCTTCAATAAATCAATCTTGGTCAGAAACTTTTGCTTGCCCTACTCTATCGATACAATCATCAATCCTAGGTATTGGAAACACATCAGTTCTAGTTACAGCATTGACTTTGTGATAATCTGTACAGAATCTAGTACTTCCATCAGGTTTTGGAACTAGAACACAGGGTGAACTCAATCTGAGTTAGAGGGTCTGATAATATCATGTTCTAACATGTACTCAACCTCTTTCTCAGCAATCTTTCTCTTTTCAGGATTCATCTGGTACGGATGCTGTTTTATTGGTTTGGCATCACCAACGTCTACATCATGAGAGGCTACAGAAACTCTCTTTGGAACATCAGGAAATAGATCTTTATATTTCTTGATCAACCTCTCAAATTGATCTTTCTGTGAGGGTTCTAAGTGCTGGAGTTTTACATCAAGATTTTGCAACACTTCAGAATTTGACAATTTACATGAAAGAACTTCAGCTTTAATTCTAGGTTCATCATCTTGAAACTCCCCTCATCTTCACAAGTCTCGGCCATAGGAGGATCTGAAGTGACAGCTGCAACCCTAGCATTCCTATCATGATAAGGCTTCAGCATGTTAATGTGACACATCTGTTTTGGCTTTCTCCTATCTGGAGTCTTCACTATGTAATTGAGATCATTGAGTTTTGTCAGAATTTCATAAGGACCATGAAATCTAGCCTGCAATGGATTGGACTGCAAGGAAACAACACAAGGACCTTGTCTCCTGGTTCAAACTCACGGCTTCTAGCCTTATGATCATACCAAGTTTTCATTTTTTTCCTGACTTGATTTCAAGTTCTCTTTGGCTAGGTCACAAGCTGCACGCAGTCTTGAACTTGCTAACATAGTCTAAACAGACTGATATGCGGCTCTTTCTCTTGCCATTGTTCACTCAACAATAGCAAAGGTCCTCTCACTTCATGGCCAAACACTAGCTCAAACGGACTGAATCCAGTAGACTCCTGCACTGCTTCTCTAGCTGCAAACAACAGCAAATGAACACCTTCATCCCAGTCCTTCTCATGGTCATAACAATAAGTCCTCATCATTGTCTTGAGAGTGGAATGAAACCGCTCTAAGGCACCCTGACTCTCTGGATGATAGGCACAGGAAAGAATCTGCTTCGCACCTAGATCACACACAACCTGCTGAAACAATCCGGAAGTGAAATTGCTACCTTGATCTGACTGAATTTCCCTGGGAAGGCCAAACAACGTGAAGAACTTTATCAAAGCCTTCGAGACTGCAGTTGCCTTGATGTTGCGTAGAGGTATGGCTTCAGGGAATCTGGTAGATGCACACATGATTGTCAACAAGTACTGATTTCCAGATCTAGTCTTGGGTAATGGACCAACACAATCAACGATGACCTTGGAGAAGGGCTCCCCAAATGCTGGGATAGGCTGCAATGGAGCTACAGGTGGGTCTAACTGATGTTTTCCAACTACCTGACAAGTGTGACAGGTTTTGCAAAAGTTGGAAACATCTTTCCGAAGTCCAGGCCAGAAGAAGTGTTTCATGATCTTGTCAACAGTCTTGTTAACACCAAGATGACCTCCTAAAGGCAAACTATGAGCCATTGTTAAGATCTCATTCCTGTAGACCTTCGAACAACAATTTGCTTGACCACTGCCCAATCTGCATTGGCAGGGATATCAGGAGGGCGCCACTTCCGCATCAACACTCCATCCCTGAGATAATACCCAACTGGAACTGCGTCTATTTCTTCATCAGGAAGGGCTCTCTTCTTTAATACACAAATTTCAGGATCATTGGTTTTGCTCCTGAATCAACCGCTGGACAGAGACAAGTCTCCAGACACATCAGAATCACCAGACCCATCTGGCTGGCTGAATAGAGAACTGATAAAAGTGTCTGATAAGTCCTCAAACGGAGAAACCATAGTAGGCTGAACAGAGTCATGAGGCGAACCACCTGAGTCATGACTATTCAATGTGCTGGACGGCACCACATCATCTTCTTCTTGAGCCTTCTTAGCCATAGCACGGGTCACTGCACAGGAAGGATACAGAGATGGGTCTTCATCGCCATCTTCAGTGCTCGGCTGTGAAGTAAGATGAACAGGGGGAACTACATTGCCCCCAGCCAGGTCATTGCCTAGCAACAGAGAAACACCCTTGATAGGTAGACTTGACATAAGTCCCACCTTTACGTGTCCTGTAACTAAATCCGACTTCAAGAATACAGAGCGCAGGGGTACAGATACAGTCCTCCCTTCAATACCTTGTACAAGTATGAAATCCCCAGAAGCAGTCTCATCACGTAACTCCAAGGAGTCCATCAACAAAAGTGACTGAGAAGCTTCGGTATCCCTTAGGATATATATGGGGACAGGAGGAGAATGCTCATTCAGAGCCACAAATCCCTCTGACACAAATGGAAGGAATTCCTCCCTCACAAAGTCAGCAGTATCAGGCTTCTTAGCCTCACAAGGAACAGGCAATTTAGCAGATCGGTCGTCTACTACAGGGTTTCAACCTTGTCTTCACAAAGGCATTGGGTTTGGTATCCTTTTCTTTTTCTTTCTTAGCTTTAAGGAAACAACAGTTAGTTGTAACATGACCAGATTTCTTGCAATAATTGCAAACTAGACCACTTTTGTCACTGTCAGCTTTCACACTTTGATCAGACCTTTGACTGGATTTCTGAGCACCATCACCAGATTTGTCTTTGTCTTTGGGTGAGGAATCTTGGGTATCACCGTTACCTTTCTTCTGAAATTGGGACCATCTATTTTTACTGCTAGACTGAAATTTGGACTTATGTGAGAACATATTCGTCTGCAAACTTGGCAGCTGATTGCAAATTCAGTGCTTGCTTCTCATTAAGGTAGGTCTTAATATCATCCTTGACACAGTTCTTGAATTCTTCAACTAACACCATCTCTTTTAGTGAGTTGAAATCATCCTTGACCTCCATAGAAGTACACCAGCGCTCAAAGCAAACCTTCTTCTCGTTTTGCAAATTCAACATAAGTCTGATTGTCAGATTTCTTCAGACCTCTGAATTTCTGTCGGTAAGCCTCTGGAACCAACTCATAAGCTGTCAAAATAACCTTTTGACAACCTCATAATCAGAGGAATCATCTGCAGACAAAGCCGAATAGGCTTGTTGAGCTTTACCCTTGAGGACAGTTTGCAACATCAGAGGCCAGTGTTCCTTTGGCCACTGACAACTCTTAGCTACCTTCTCGAAGCACTGGAAATACTTATCAACCTCCTTCCGGGCTGAGAATGGAGGCACCAGCTTTTACCTCCTGGCTAGCCCGAAATTTGTTTTCAGCTTGCATTTTTGATTTTTAGTAGCTCCATTTGGAGCCTTTCTTCTCTAATTTTTTCTAAATCGAAATCTCTCTGTCTCTGTCTCTCTCTTTCTGCTCTTTCCTCTTTCTCTCTCTTTTTTTTCTCTTCTCTTGCTAATTTTTCTAACTCAAACTGCCTTTGTTTTTCTTTTTTCCTCCCTGTCTATCTCTAGCATTTTTTAATTTAAGTTCCATTTCTACATTTGGATTTTCCACTGAAACTGTTCCAGATCTCCTGGTGCAAACACGTTTTCATCAATGTAATATTCAACAATCTCTCTAGCCAGTCTTGCTTTTCGCATGGCTGGTTTTACATCTGTCAGCTCTAACTGTCTGCATATTTCTAGCAGTTCTGTCTTTTTGAAAGACTTCAAAACCTCTACGGTTGGTGATGCCAAGAAATCATCCATTGCTGTTGATCTGCCAGTATGTATCTAGGAAAATTCAAAAAACAATTTCACAATTTGAAATTTCAGATTTTCAATAAACGACTCGCACAATGGTCTATCCCGGACGAGCCCCCAATTTGTTATGGCCCCAATTTGCTATGGCGTCAATTTGTTATGACGTCACGGACAGCAAGGGATGACAGACAAAATTCTTAAACTTCAACAGATTTAATTAAACAAACACTTAGAACTAATCTACACTCTACCCTACTGACCAAGATTGAAATAAAAAAGATAGTTACAGTCCTTGGTAATTGAGATGGGCTGCTATGTTGCGATGTCCTGGGACAGGAAAATGCTCCAACACAGGCAAAAATCCACAAAAAGCTTCACAGATCTTGAAAAGAGTGACAGGTCGGGTCAAATGTATCCTTCCACAATTTCTCCTTGCTATTTCTCCAACTACTCTTCCACTCTCTCAATTTTTCTCCTTATATACTCTTGTCCAGCCCCCTCTGAGGCATGCCCAGGACATGCCCAACCTAGCTCCAGACTGGGCTTAACAAAAAAAATTGTCAATACTGCCATCTAGTGGCTTTTTTTTTTCCACATTACAAGGCCTTTTTCTTTGCACGACAGAACTGAGCTCAAAGTGTTGCGCAGGTTTCAGTACCGATCTTGTCCCACTGACATTAATGTGCTCATTTAACGAGTGTTTGTTCGGTAAGATATACACTATCTCATGCTTACTTTCGCTTATCTGTGGCTGTCCCGCTAGATTCATAATTTACTATTATTGAGGTGGTCAATCTCGAGTCACTCGCGTTGTTTTTAATTCTTGGTGTGCACTTGACATCATGCATAATTTCCAAACAGGAAGTCCGCCATGATGGATGATAACAACAACCAAGATAGCTGCGCTGTACCATTGAGCTCCTGCAACGCTTCGTGATTTTCTTCGGATTTGTGCTTCTTTTTGAAAGAAAACAATGCCTACTTTGTGTGCGGTTTTTAATTGTGGCAATAATGCTCCACGTGATACAGACAAGAGTTTCTTCAGAATCCCATCTCATTGAAATCATTGTCGCTTACTAGCAAATACGGCACTGTTTACGTGCGCTGGCAACCACTTGCTTTTTACTTCAGTACATGTTCTCGAGTTCCCAATTCTATATCCAGTCCCAAAGAGCAATGCTCCAAGGGAACAAGCCTCGCTTAATCCAGCTATGCAATCACAATGTGCGAGGATCACATCGCCATTCTTATCGCACACAAACCATGGCTTGAGCGGCGTTTCTCGAGATCCTTGAGAATGGTTTACCCGAGCATAAACCAGCACCCTGTTCTTTCACTTCTTTAGTGAGAAGAATACCAACCCAGCCAGACCAAAAAAAAAAGTTATAAGCATCTAGACTCTTATAAGCCTTAAAGTCTTCGTTTGTGCGTTGGTTGCCCACGAGGTTTGAATGACGAGATGGTTTACGATATCGGGGTATTCAATCACTGGTAATGTTGCCAAATCCTCCATATAATCAGACGGCTTTAACATATGGGTCAAAACCAGAAATTTTCTCTGTATCTTGACTTGGTAGAGGACTCCAGAGAGTCATAATATCAGGGCTGCCAACTCTCACGCATTCGCCGTGAGTTTCACGCCTCTTAGAGGCTTTCACGTTCCCATGCCGCAGTCAGCAATTATTCAACTGATGCATAGCTATTTAAGAGATTCTCACGCGGAATTGAGTCCTTGAGCATGAAAGTTGACCAGTTTCACGTGCATTACGGTGGATTTCACCACTCGAGACGTGGAAATCAATTATGACTCTGGAAGTCTCACGTTTGTCTTTACACAGGGGTTGGAAGCAATGGAATTACATAAAGATGTTTGAAATGGTCTTATTTCGTTTAAACAATTTAAACGATCATGAAACACACACATTGCTTCCAACCCCTGAGTGAGGAAAAGGGCACAACGTTTGGAGTCAGAATCGCTTCCATGGTGAAATCCACCGGTAAGCAAGTGAAACTGAAACTTCCACGCACAAGGACTTTAATACACGCAAGAATCTCATTAATATTCGTTGGTTGAATAATTGCTGACTACGGTGAATACGCCTTCAAAATGCGTGAAACTTACACTGTATGCGTGAGATTGCGTAGAAGGTTGGCAGCCCTGTAATATTTCGAAAAATTTGGATATGTATCACTGTTATTGTTCGCACGAGATGCCATTTTTGATTTGTTTATCATCCAACGTGGCGGCGCGAGCTATTTAATCACGTGGTTGCACACCAAGAATATGGTGGAGGCGAGTGAGGTTCCTAACCCGGAATTCCCTTTTCCGACACGTGAATTACAACATAGAAAAGTCCCGAATGGAATAATGAATCGTCAGCCAATCAGTGCCATTGGAATGAACGTTATAAAGATAATTTATGACTGATGTATGATTATTAAGTATGAACCAAAAATGAGAGCGAGTGCCGGCGGCGAGTGGGCGATTGGGCTTGCTGTAGGCATCGAGCAGCCGTGGCGCAAAACCTCAGGTTATTGCTTCGCCACTCTCTCCATTAGGCTTTCGCCAATGTGGCGCTTTGAGGCCAAGTTTCGGTCACCACAGGCCACACCACTTCGCCATCGGCGACGTGGCGAGCGGGTAGCGCGCACCCTGAATAAGGATGTGTTATTTCACCTCATCTAAAGTTTGACCAAATTAACTCCATTGTTTGGCATGTATCTTCTTTTTTTTTTTTTTTTACCATTTTTTGTCAGTAGTATATGCATAATAAGAACTTCTATTTAAAAATAGTGAAAAAGTTTGCAAGAGGAAGGGCTCTGTCAATTCCCTGCACTGCCAACCATATTGCAATGATAAGGAGGAGGATGTGAGCTGCTGAGCAAACAGTTTTATATGATTTATTTATATCTGCATGTCAGTCTCCTTGGTGCCACAGAAAGACAGGCTGCATAACTCAGGGAGACTGGCAATCCCTCAAATTTATTATTGTCAGCCCAGCACTGGCGCGGTTCAGACCCCCACAAAAAGTTGGGGGGGTATCCTGTACCTACCTTGCATTACACCATGTTAATTTCCACAGAACCATACAATGGCCCTCTCTGCTAACCACCCTTTGCTTCTCTACCAAATACAAAAGATGGAAGCCCTTCCTTCTGCTAAATATCGTCTGCTCCTGTCAGTATATTTTCTATGAGTGATGTCAGAATTAACCTCAACCCTCAAAAGCAGGAGAAAATTATAGGTTTTTTTTTGAGGACCAAATTTATGCTGGAAACACAACAGAAACTCAAGTTGAGTGAGGGAGTGCAGGAAATCACTGTCTTTCCAGATGAAGTTCCAGGGCTGCGCTGTGATGTTAAACAACAGTTGATGTTATCTAGACAAATGAGACTCTAGCTTCACAAAGCCCAGTCCTTCATTATTCTCTCTCAGCCACCAAAGCCTGATTTTGTCATCAAGACACAAATGAGCATCATCAGTCTTATGTAATGTGATAAGTGAATCTACCTACCAAAAAGGTGTATTCATTTTCTCAAAGGGATTGTGATGGAGGAACTTATAAAACTACATCAGTAGATCTTCTCAGGGGAAAAGAGCAGAGTGAATAGGCTCAAACCAGTGCTGTACTTCATCACAAACCATGTGCTTGGTTTTGTTCTATGAATTTGATGGAGTATTTCCCATCCCCCATTAGCAGCACTTAGAGGCATTTGCATGTTTGTACCAGTTAATGTCTCTGGAATTCTAGTGCAGTTTATTTTCCAATAGGCTACATTTGTTTGACATTTCTATTTAATTTTGGTCTTGAGTGAGACATTTTGAAATTTTGGCATCTGGGGACACAGTTGTGAGGACCAGACTTTTCCAGGCCATTAGGAGAGATAAACAGAACTGAAATGAATGTGCAGAGGCACAGCACCACAGGCTGGTGGAATGAAACTAATAACAGCAGCATTCATAATCAAATAAATCATGTTGCAATGCATCACTATCTCAGAAAAAAATAATGCTTCCACTAATTTCAGTTATTTTCTTCACAGAAACTTCAGTCAGAGGTTTGCCAAGAATTAACCCATTACCTCCAGGACACAACCCTTGAACTCAACCGATTTCCTCCATTGAAACCCATTTCAGAAACAGTTGTTTTTCTCTGCTAATTTGCATTGCCATATAGAGGATGCAGCCAGAAAACATCTCAGGATGGTGCACAGCATGCTATTCAGGGTGAACATCAGTCATTCAGACCTCTCTCTACATAGTATAACATTTTTTTTCCAGTTGAGCAAGCCTCAGTACAGTTCTGGAATGAATGAGGGAACAGAAGCTGGAGACATTGGCATGTGAACGACTGAACGGGCAACTTGGTGGAATGAGGGTTGAAGGAATCGAGCAATAACCCAAACAGACTGAAGAATCAGACATGCTGTTTGCTCATGTCACATTGCTTGCAATGTGAACTTCAACGCTTAACACAGCCTGATTGGGACTGAGAGTTGTTCCCTGAGCAGAGGTTTTTGCAAGGAAGCCAAGATGTCAGTCAAGCCGGTTATAATAGCTGACAGAAGTCATCAATTCAGTCTCACATTTCTAAACTGAAAAACTATGTTTTCAACTTTACTTTGCCATTTTATTAGCACTTTGGACATTTTTTTCACCCTCAAAATCAAGCCACGCCTTCACAGAACTTGAGAGGAAGCTTTTTAACTGAGGGTTTTTCTGGAGGCAGTAATAAAATTAGCTTAATTCAGTATGTGCTGTTCACCAATTCTAATATAGTGAAGAAAATAACAAATCAGATTATGTACATTGGAGAAAATCGGTGCGTTGACATGCTGAACTACACTTATAATCACAGTACAAAACTAACCAAAAGACATACACTGTAAAGGCTGTACTACACTTCGTATCTCCCCCACATTAGGTTCAGAGGCGGAAGATCCCACCCACAGTAGTGCTTATGCAAACGTGCTCCAAAGAGGCAATGTCTCATGGATGGGCAGAGTACTGCTGCTCCCATGTGGCCGAGGCACATGTGGCATTGATCTTGCATCACCTTCTGCAAACTCGTTCGCACACGATGGGGGGGGGGGGACAGGTAGTGGAAGTTAAAGACGATTCTAAAGGAAAATGCCTTGCTTGGGAACCCTAGGGCCAAACACCTACAGCAGACGATTTATTTATTTTGCGAGCTCTAAAATAGCTCACAGGGGCTAGTTTGTAAGAAATAGGATAAGTTTGCTTCAGTGGCCAGGGTTCTGGTTTGAGTCCATCGGGAGTTTGGGTGAGAAAATTAAAATTTTGATTGATCGGTCCAAAGGACTAGAAGAGTTTGTTTCCATAACACAATGAGTGTGCCAAAATTACGTTGTACAAAAAATTTAGAATATACCATAGAGTGATTGCCTTGTGCTTTTTACACATGGTACAAAAATTTGTTTCCTTAGAAATTCATACTATAAGGTGTATTTTTTTCATGGGCAAAGTTTGTGTTTTCTATAAAATGCAATCAGCGCCAACATAGAAAAAGCTGATTTACTCAAAATGAGTAAGATGGATATATTGCGTTTTGGAAACAAACTCTTTACTTGCTCCCAGGCCATTGGCGTCCAATCCTTCAATTTCTTGGCAAACTCCAGTCTTTTTATATGTTGCCAGCTCTTGGCAGCAACACGACCAATCACATTTTCATGCAGTCGTCTGGAAATAGCAGATCTTGATACTGTCATCTCCTCACTTCTGGTGCATCTCACTTAATATCATCACAGAGTTGTTGCGCTCTCAACTGCTTATTTTTTTTTAATTGTCATACACAGTAACCAAATATTGGCAGCACTTACCTTCAATTTTGCACCTCTATTGCCACTAGTTTTTAGTGAACCTGTCACGCCCCACAGATGTTAAATGGGTGCCAGGGCAAGGAGTGGAGCTGAGGACCCAAGTGCAGGGACATGGATTTTATTATATAATGAGTGGGGGTACAACAAAAATAAATACAAAGCTAAGAGGATAAAAGGAGTTCACACGACAAAAAGCAGAACCGACTAAGGCTACCTGTCTATGTGGGGAGAAACTAAGCTTAAATACTAAGGGTAATGTAAATTAACTAAAAGGAAACAGGTGACACTAATCAAGGTCAAGGGACTGAGGATAATTGATGAATTGGTGAAGGGCAGGTAGCCAAGACTTGGATTGCCAAATGGGAGGGGCAAGGCACAGCTTCCAGACGGGCGTGGTGTACAACTGGACCGGAGCCAGCCAATGGCACTGAAGCTGGACTGGAGCTGGGCGCGTACACTGCAGCTGGACTGGAATTGGATGTAGCTGGACCGGAACTGGACTTTGGGGTTGCAGCGGGATTGGAACATGTTGTAGCTGGACCGGAGGTAGACTGTGGGCCTGCAGCTGGGTGGGAGCCGGAGTGTGGCGCTGCAGCTGGACCGGAGCCGGATGAAGCTGGACCGGTGCTGGACTGTGGCACTGCTGCTGGACTGGAGCTGGACTGTAGCTGAGCCAGAGCCGGGCTGTGTCCCTGCTGCTGGACCGGGGCCGGGCTGTCACTGCAGCATGGCGGGCCAGAGTCGGGCACGTGCGCTGCAGTATGGGCTGGAGTTGGGTGTGTGCGCTGCAGCTGAGCCTCAGGTTTACTAATGGGGAGACAGGCTGACGGCTGGAACAGCATGCTTACTGCTGGGGTGACAGGCTGACAGCTGGCGCCACAAGAGGGTGACAGACCAATTGCTGGAGCTGTTATCTTACTGCTGGGGTGACAGACTGACTGCTGGAGCCAAAAACACACTGTTAGGGCGACAGGCTTGCTGCTGGTGCTGCCGGTTTACTGCTGGGCCAGCAGGCTGACTGCTGGAACTGCAGGCTTACTGCTGAGTAGACAGACTAACTGCTGGAGCCGTAAGCTTACTCCTGGGGAACAGGCTGACTGCTGGAGCCACAGATACACTGCTAGGGCGACAGACTTGCTGCTGGTGCTGCAGATTTACTGCTGAGGCAACAGGCTTACAGCTGGAACCGCAGGCCTACTGCTGGGGTCGACAGACTGATGGCTGGAACCACAAAGAGGCGACAGACTTACTGCTGGAACCGTAGGCTTACTGCTGGGGAACAGACCGGCTGCTGGAGCCACAGACACACTGTTGGGTTGACAGCCTTGCTGCTGGTTCCACAGGCTTACTGCTGGGGCGACAGACTGATTGCTAGAGTCACAGACACACTGCTGGAGTGACAGACTTGCTGCTGGTGCTGCTGAAGCTGCAGGCTGACTGCTGGGGCCGCTGGAGCTGCAAGCTGACTGCTGGGGCCACTAGGGGGCACCAGGCTGACGGCTGCAGCCACGAGGGAGCACCAGGCTGACAGCTGTGGCCACAAAGAGCCACCAGGCTAACGACTGAAGCTGAGGGGGAAACAGACCGCTGAATCAGGGTGCACAATGGCCTTCTTGTGCCGGGGGAAACTGTAGGACTCTCTTCAACCTCCTACTTTAGGTATATCTAGAGCCTAACCTCATGTGTCGGGGCAAACTGGACTTCTTGTGCCAGGGCGAACTGTAGAACTCTCTTCTGCCTCTCACTCTAGGGATCTCTAGAGCCTCACCTCTTATGTCGGGGCGAACTTGCCTCTTGTGCCGGGGAGACCTGCAGAACTCCCTTCCGCATGTTACTCCACGCATCTCTAGAGCCTAACCTCTTGTGCCGGGGTGAACTGGCCTCTTGAGCAGGGTGCTGGTGCAGGGCGTTGAAAAGTGTGCAAATGCAGCAATATAACCAAATAACCTGCAGTGGCGTGCACAGATATTTTGGGAGGCAGGTGCTCAGTGAGAAATGGGGGGGGGGTGTTGCTGTTCTTATTTTCTTCAGCTTGCTTCCTATTTTCTTCAGCCGGGGGTTGCTGCTTCTTATTTTTTTCAGCGGGGATGTTGCTGCTTCTCATTGCGCACATTCCGCGTTTTTCCAGTAATTTCAATTTTACCGATTTTTTTTTTTTTTTTTGCGCATGCACATAGAGAATGCGATAGAGAAAAATCGCATTTACGCGAAAAAAAACAAACTTTGAAAAGGGCACTTGCTTGGTCCAGAGGGCAACGGGCAGGTGCTATAGCACCACCTAGAGTCTATCTGTGCACGCCACTGATAACCTGCTATCTGCATAAATGCCTGGCTTTTCAGGGGAAAAAAAAAAGGAAGGGGAGTGATCCAGGGTGGGGTGGTTTTGTTTGTAAATATCAATTTTTTAAGTATTATCAATGTGAATATTTATACCAATAAGAAATTTAATTGTTCCCTTTAAGTCCTTCTTTTCACCATTTCATGTCCAAGAATAAAAAAAGAATTGGTTTCCCAATGGCCATGAAGCAAAGCAGTATTATGTGGTGAAAATATTCTTTATTTTCCATTCTGACCACTCTTCACATTAAAATAAATTGAATGTAAACAAAATTTCAAACTAAATTACCATTGCCAGTTAATTGTCATTCTTCAAATATGTTTTTTTCAATCACTTGAACAAACTGCAAAAACAAACATGATCTCTTTCAATTAACTTTCAATTTTCAGTCCATAAAGTTGGAATAAATACTCAGTTTCTGCAGACTAAAAATAAATGGAACATTACGATGAGATGCAGCGAGATGTCTGTGATGGCGGAGAAAATTTGTCACACAGAGCCAACAGAGAGAGTCTTTGGCAGTGGCGGTTCCAGACCGGAAAATTGGGTCGGCATAGAACATCCCTTGAACACAGTTTTTAGAGTGGACTTGCTCTCAGTCATTTTCCTTTCTGAACACAATTTCCAATTATAACATTAATCCACTGACTATTAAAGACAGCTTCTTTAATGCAATCAAAGGGTAATTAAATAATTGGCTAAATTAAGTTCAGAAAAATATTTTACTCATAAGTAGGCCAATGCTTTACAAAACGTACCCTGCTCTGGAACTTCTGCACTACCTTTTTGGCACATCAAGTGATCTAACCTGCACTTCATCGTTGTTTAAAGATTAGAAACGCCTTAACAAAATTTTGTATAAGGCTGATTGAAGTGCAACAAATTGTGCATCCAAATGAATGATTATGGTCTTACCTTAACATGGAGAACTTGCAACACCTGATAGTGTGATATGTTTTTGGAGTGAGTGTATTGTTGCTTAGGAAAAGTGATTGAGTAAAAAGTCAGGACTAATTGAATCCTTGAGTTGCCAAAGGGCCCAACTCCAGGACACACACACACACACACACACACACACACACACACACTTTTTCAAGACAGGGAAAAATTGATTTACTTTTTGCCCATGTTATGACCATGTATTTTTATTTTATTTCATCTCAAGAGGGTGTCATTGGGATTCTTTTGGCTGAAATTACAAGACAGTTCTTTTTTTCTTGAAGTCTGCATATACTGTAAGATATGCAGACCTCCAAGTCATTGGAGTTGGGCGCTTTGGAAACTCATTGTTCAATTGCTTTAAAGGGATGCTCTGTGTCGACCCAACTTTCCAATCTGGGACCGCCACTGGTCTTTGGGGCACATTCAAGTCATCTGGGATTCCAAAATAGCGCACAATGCAGCTAGCTTGGCATGAAAAATGTCCAGTAGTCAGCCATGATATTTACATCAAATGCACTCCCAATCAAGCAACAAAATCATGATTTCCCTTCACTCTAACTCCTAACGCAATCCATCGAACAGAGCTATATATATATATATATATATATATATATATATATTTTTTTTTTAAACTTCAAAGTCCACAAAACTTTGCTATTCAACTATGCTCTTCACTTCTACTATAATGTGCAAACAAATGTGGAACACATGCAAGCCTGCTTCAGACATGAACTGTTTTATAATGAACATGGTGTTAAGAATATTAATGTTTTGAAACACAAAGTACGAACTTCCAGCTTGCTTCAACACATTGAGATATACATCATGGAAAACTAACAAAACTTACAAAACCCTGTTTTTCCTAAGTCCACAGTAAGCCAACCAGCTCATTCCACAACCATCCTCCATTGGTAATCACTGGATCAATGGAAAATATCTTGCACAGCTCCGATACTAACCTCGATTATATTTCGTGGCTAATAGAAACAGTCTCTGAAACTTTGTAACTTCCTTATTTAAGAGCCAATTTTTGACAAGTTCAGACAGTCAGAATTGTTGACCCCCCAGATTTGGCTGATATTTTATTTTTGAGATGGGTATGGTATCCAAACCTCAAAACCCAAACCGCTCCTCTGTTGACCCCTTCTGTCCCGAACTACAGCGACCCCTTTTTTTTGGCCCTTTTTGGGCAATTTAACAAAATTGCAAGTTCCCACCTCTCTAATTCTGAACTTCAATGGTGTCCCAACTCAAAGTTTATTAAAAGTGGGTCTATAGGGAGGGCAGATTACCAGAATGTAGTTATCCACCTGGGGCACCCTTGAAGTTTGCCAATAGGGGGCGATCAAAATGCTCCAAACCATTTTTTTTTTTTTTTAAGTTTGTCACAGATTTTCTCTAAACGTCAAAGATAACTCAGTTGCCCTTTTGCAGGAATCTTTTAGTTGGAAGGACCTTAATTCAAATCTACTGTTACATTTGTGGGACAACCTTGAAGTTTTCAGAAAAAAGGGCCAATAAAGGGTCTCGGACCAAAAAAGGGGTCATTTTGGGACCCTTTTTCTCAAAACTTCAAAGAGGTAGCCAAATGCTGATAATTACTCATGAAAGTCATAGACCTATTTATTACAAATAAACAACAAAACAGCTGGGATCTTATCTCATTAGCTTATAATTAACAAAACCAAATTTCTAAAAATAGCATCTAGGTGGCAGCACTAATCCTTAAAAAACATAAACATTGTACTTTGTTGTGACAAGATGCATGTTTACACACATGTGCAGTCAGGAATATGTTCTTGATACAATTATACTTGTTGCCTTTTCATGGCCAGGCTCATAAAGCACAAACATGAGAGATGAGATCAGAATAACAGTAAGCTTATATCACGACTGTGACAAATGAGTGAAAAGAAAATGTTCTGCCACATTTCAGAAGTCCTCTTTTCCCTCACTGCATGAGATTTCTTCTTTTATTGTAATTTATAGGCCCATGGCTTTCACATGTAATTTTCAACATTTGGCTACCTCTTTGAAGTTTTGAGAAATAGGGTCCCAAAATGACCTTTTTTTGGTCTGAGACCCTTTTTAGGCCTTTTTTTTCTCCAACCTTCAAGGTTGTCCCACAAAAGTTGTAGTAGGTTTGAGTTAAGGTCCGTCCAACTAAAAGATTCCTGCAAAAAGGCATCTGGGATATCTTTGAAGTTTGGAGAAAATCCATGACAAACTTAAGAAAAAAAATGGTTTGGAGCTTTTTGAGACCCCCCCCCATTGGCAAACTTCAAGGGTGCCCCAGGTGGATAACTTCATTCTGGTAATCTGCCCTCCCTATAGACTCACCTTCAATAAACTTTGAGCTGGGACACCATTGAAGTTCAGAATTATAGAACTGGGAACTTGCAATTTTGTTAAATTGCCCAAAAAGAGCCAAAAAAGGGTTGCTGTAGCTCGGCACAGAAGGAGTCGACAAAGGAGCGGTTTAGGTTTTGAGGTTTGGGTACTATACCCATCTCAAAAATAAAAATCTGCCAAATGCCGGGGGGTCAACAATCCAATGTGTCTAATTTTGTCTGATTCTCTCAAAAATTGGCTCTTAACAAGTTATACGCTGCATGTACAAGTCTCTGTTCTAATCTATTTTCAGAAAATGTTTGTGTACACATACATTCACACTGCTGCGTTCTGAATGCAGTTACTCGTACAACTCCATTGCAATTTCATGCACTCAAAAGTAATTGATAGATTCTACACAAGGGGTTGCCATCTAGAAAAATGAGGCGCCTTGTAGCGTTGCTGTTAAGGTGCTTAAAAGTGACTCAGTAGCTTGTTGGCTCAAATCCCAAAGTAGCTCCAAGAATTTCACAGCAGTGAATCCCTACTGAAGTAGCATTTGCAGCCCCATGCTACTTCAGTAGGGATTCACTGCAGTGAAATCTAAATAGTAACTTGCTGTGGATTAAAATATCAGCAAAATACTGTCCTGTAAAAGGAAGGGGTGGAGTCTGTTAAATGAAGCTTTCACAATCAGAAATGCTGTGACTAAACTTGTAATTTAGAAGACTGCAAACCCAGTACCCATCGAGCCAATCTAGCCATCGCAATGAACAAAGCATCAAGAGGAGAGATGGATGGCATCTGGAGATGTTAATAGCTCGCAGATCGGTGATCAAATCCAAAGGGGTTTTACACCAGGAACCAAATATGACCACATTATCAAGATTTTTCTTATAGGCCTATAGTCAATTACTTTCTGGTCCCCCAAAATGGATGGGGTTATGCGTACCAGTACAAAGAAAGGGCTGAAATCCTACATGCCTCAGCCACAAATATATGTACAAATAAAGGCGGAATGTCTGCATTTTCTGATTAAAATTGGCATCTCCAATCTCACTCGCATCTAGAATGTCCAGTCGGTGATTTATGTACAGGCATTCTCTAAAGTGACTTATGCTGCCATCGTAAGAGAGCGCTGACAAAATATCACAATATTTCTTCCAAATTGTCATAATGACCACCAGCCCGACTGAAAACCTGTGGCCTGAGCATTCTGTGACAAGCAAAGGTTCATAGCTTACATTAATTTGTACCTGTAGGTAGATTTAATTTACAGTGGATAATCCCTTGGGCTTCCATATTTACAAAATTTGCAGAAAGCACACAGACTATGGACAATTTTATGACAATAAAAATCAATATATACAAGGTGCAGAAGCATGGGCTTCTAAAAAATTGAAGGTTAAATGCCAGAAGAATAAAATACGATAGTTTTGTTATCTCATACCAAATAATGTGGGAGAAAGCCTCTTCGGCAACACAATAAAGAGGCCAAACATTAATAACCTATATTGTTGTCTGTAACAGCCAAAGAGCTGGGTTATAAATTATGGCCTCATGAAAGATCCGTGCAAACTGCCACCCATAAATCAGCATAGACGTAAATGAGCACAAAACCAGGCTTATTACATTCATATTCTTTGTGGACAGCCATAAATTCCACCACAAATTAGTTCACAGGTTCATACAGATGGCTTTATATACTGCTAATATCATCTGTGGTAATAATACAATATGGTTCAGTAAGTGAGAGCAGGAGACGAACTACTATTTCATCTTGTAAAGTGGATTAGCAGTTATTATATCTGTGCTTCTAAGCATAAGAGGGAAAACGTCAGTTTTCATGGAGAGAAATAAAGGGAGATAGCAGTTTTTTACCTGACTGTAATTTTTATGTATGAATCCCACCACAAATGGGTGATTCTCACGAAACTGTCCTGACTTTTGCAAAAACAATTTTAGGTCAATTTTGCTAGTTTTTTCTCTCATTAGTAGCAAGCAGGGTCTCAATTAACTGGCTCAATTAAAATGAGAGATCAATACGTGTTTTTTAATACATTTTCAGAATGTTTTATTGAGTCATTAACCAAATAAGTTCATTACCGTCACACATTTTCAATTGATGATAACTGAATATGTATGAAAGGTAGACCTTTTATTTTTTTCATGTATGATCTATTAATAGTTCAGAATAGCCACACAGTGTAAATATTCAGAAAAATGTTTATTGATCTAATAACTTTAGTTATTATGTTCATTACCATAACAAAATTACATGTTTTATACTTGTAATGTGGGGGGAAAGCCACTAGATGGCAGTGTTGACATTTTTTTTTGTTAAGCCCAGTCTGGAGCTAGGTTGGGCATGTCCCGGGCATGCCTCAGAGGGGGCTGGAAAAGAGTATATAAGGAGAAAAATCGAGAGAGTGTGGTAGTTGGAGAAATTGCAAGGAGAAATTGTGGAAGGATACATTTGACCAGACCTGTCACTCTTTTCAAGACCTGTGAAGCTTTTTGTGGATTTTTTCCTGTGTTGGAGCATTTTCCTGTCCCAGGACATCGCAACATAGCAGCCCATCTCAATTACCAAGGGACTGAAACTATTTTTTTATTATTATTTCAATCTTGGTCAGTAGGGTAGAGTGTAGATTAGTTCTAAGTTTTGTTTAATTAAATCTGTTGAAGTTGAAGAATTTTGTCTGTCATCCCTTGCTGTAATTGATGCCGTAACAAATTGGGGCCATAACATACTAAATTTTACCTGTAGCGTAAATTTTACAAATAAATAAAAAATGTCAATTCAGTTATCTGAAAAGACCTGACAAATAGTTCCTGTGCAAAAATAAAATTTGAAGTTATCATTCATTCCCATCCAAATATTTACATAAACAGCAAGTGCTACAGTAATGAAAAGCTGTTAAGGTAATGAAAAGCTTTGTTACGGTAATGACCTCACATGGCATTCATACATCATAGAAGCCATGTTTTTAGTATTCACAAATTAGGCTATATGGTCCAATCTTTTCCACTGTTTATCATGTAAGGCTACATTTTAATTACTGAACAATTAGATTGTCTTGGGTAATGACAAATTAAGCTTGACTTTACAAAAAACAATGAATCAAGAGCAATTCATAACAGAATAACAGAAGGTTTAATGCAACCACAATCAATACAATGTATACAATAACATTTTCAATTAATTAAGAGCACTTCATAAAAAGTATAAAAGATATTAAAAAGTTGAATGGTAGCTGAATAGCTGAAAGTCTTGAGAGCATTTTAAAGTTTGAATGAAGTCTCTAGCTGAAAGTATGCTGAAGTAGTTGAAGTTTAAAGAGGCTGAAGATTTGAAGGATTAGAACATTCTCTCCATTCATTTTGAATGAGGAAAATTTTTCAGGAAAAGCTCAATATTTTAAAAAGTATAAATAACTTCAAAAGGTTGAATGGAAGCCCTAATGTCCTGAACAAGCTGAACGTTTTGATATTTGAATGGTTTTTCTAGCACAAAGTATGAAGGACTAGTTAGACTGCAAAAAATGGCAGAAGAACTAGAATAATAAGAACATATAAAGATTCAGATAACAATAGTGTGAATGCTGACTCAGCATTCACGCTAATAACAGTGTTTCCCACAGAATTTTTGGAGAATATGCAAACTTGCCTCTTGTGCCGGGGAGACCTGTAGAACTCTCTTCCGCCTGTTACTCCACGCATCTCTAGAGCCTAACCTCTTGTGCCAGGGTGAACTGGCCTCTTGTGCAGGGTGCTGGTGCGGCGCATTGAAAAGCGTGCAAATGCAGCAATAACATAATAACAGTGTTTCCCACAGAATTTTTGGAGAATATGGGGGCACATGTGTGGTAGGTGACCGATGTCTGGGGGAGGGTCATTTTCACTTTGTTGGGCGGGGGGGGATCATTCTCATTTTATTGGGGGGGGGGGCAGGAATTGCGCAAATTTTTACTTGTCTTTTTTTTTTTTTAATTTAAATGTGCATGTATGCTCAACACGAGCAAATTGTGCATATTGAGGCTAAACATCAGGGTAGCTTTTCCCAGGTGGAAAGAGCTAATGAAGGAGAAAGACTTTCAAAGGGACGCTGAAGTTGCCTGCTTTCTTCTCGACCAGTAAGTAAATGTTACTGTCTAAATTACACGCTTTTTTCATTGCTTGGTTGTGTAATTCGTTATATAGGCAGCATAACAGTAGAACATGTATCGGTAAACAGCGTCGTTGGTGAATAGCAGCATAGGCTATGTTTGATGGAATAAGGGTTGCATTTCATCATGCCCACTACCTCCATCAGTACGTTTCTTAGGAAAATAGACTACGGTGGTAAATGATGGTCTCACCCCTGCCATCAAGTTGTAATTTTATTGTTTGACAGGCGTCTCCAGGCAAATCCAAGATGACACTCACATTTGACAGCTGTAGGGAGCAATTTTAGCAATTTTGATGATTTAGCAACTGAAATTCAGTCAAGAAAATTTTGAGTTTCATTTCTTGCGCTGCTATATGTGGTAATCCATGTTACTGATGACACACCGAGTTGCTAGGGCACCGCGCAGCATGCATTCACGATATCAATATTCTAAAGCCCCCTCTCAATAATAAAATCCCCCAAAACATATTGGCGCCTCCTTTTAAAATCATACTGGCAAATAAAAAGCCAGAAAAAAAGCGGAGATTAGATACGGAATTCTTTCTACGCAAGAGTTAACAACTCCTTCTTTCTGTATATCTCCCCATTAAAAACTACCAAGGTGGATACTGCAACGCACTGTATTGGAATTTTGGCATACCCAGGTATGGTACGATATTACTAATGAGTAAGCTGACCAGCGGGGAGAGGGGACAATCGCACTGTGGCACGGCACCGAACAATTGTACCTTGTGCGAAAGCGGTCTGAGAGTTTGTATTAAAAACAAACACTCCGCCGTAGACCGCAGTTCAGCGTGGTATTGTGAAGTGGTATTGGATGACATGATGTCATAGCTTCTTGGTACATAACCGCTACCGTAGTTGCAACACGCCTTTGAAAAAGTGAGGTGCTAGAGAGCACTATTTGTCTGAATGCAAAATACAATTTCACCGCTTGATGGGAGAAATTCCTACACAATGTACCTTTTAAAAATCACAGGAATGGGTTACAGACTTACTTTTTTTTTACATGCTCAAAATAGTGATTTTTCAACTTCGTTTCAGCAAAATGAACACTAATCTGGAAATGGGTTATCCCACCAGACAGGAGAGTTGTATACGCTCTCATCCCTTTTTTAATACTTATGCTCAAAGAAAAAGTGATTTTTGATGAAAGCACACGTTTCAGCAAAGATGAAACATCAATCAATAATCACCTTTAGCATCTTGTTGTTCATATTTTTAGCACTCACTATGTCGAGGAAGTAAGACTACCTGGAGTGCCTGTTGTATTGTTGTTAAAACATTTGAAAGAAAAAATGCAAATTATGGAATTTATAGTCTCAAAATGAACAAAACCCTGCAATGGTAAAATAAATATAAGTTCTGCTCTGGAAACAAAACAAAAAAGGAAATTTGAATTTTTGGTAAAAAAATAAAAATTTTGGGCCCAATGGAATTGAAACCCTAAAAGGCACAATGGCATTTGCATACCAAATTTGAAGTTTGTATGGTGTGGTATGTAATTCTGCTCGAAACAAAACAAACAAGCAGACAGAAATATCCCCCGCCTACTAGTATTACTTTGAGACTATTATGCATTTAAAAAATTGATTATTACCATTCCTCCTGAATGCCTGAATTGTGCCAAGACAGAATGTTACCATTGAGTATTCAATACAAAATGTATTTGATGAATGGTCTGGCCAAAAATAAAAATCTGAAAAGGTGAAAACCTAAAAAGGCACATCTAAGCATGTTGATTGTTGCACACATGAAGTTTTGTAGAGCTAGGTTCAGTAGTTTTTGAGTTCTGCTCGAAAACGGTGGGACGGACAACGCCCTAGTTAAACCGGAATTTTCCCCCACAACCCCGGGGATAAAAAGGAAATTTGGGCTGTGGAATTGAAACCCGCAAAGGGCACAATGGCACCCTAAGGGGAAATTGCATCCTTTGTAGTATAGTTTTTGAGTTCTGCTTTTCTGAAACAAAGTTGGAAATTTGGGCCGTTTTTGGTGAAAAATTTCAAAAAAAATGGAATTGAAACCCGCCAACCAATACCCTAATATGAAGTTTGTAAGTGGTATAGTTTTTGAGTTCTGCTGCGGAACAAACAAAGTTGGAAATTTGGGCTTTTTTGTGAAAATTTCAAAATTTTGGGCCCTGAATATTTAAACCCGCAAAAGGCACAATGGCACCCTAAAATATGAAGTTTGTAATAGTTTTTGAGTTCTGCTCGAAATTACGGATGGACGGACGGACGGACAGACCAGGGCGGATGATTATATCCCAAATAAAAAGTTCTGTAACCCATTCCTGTAATTTTTTATCAATTTTAAAGAAAAAAAAACCGAAATTAGCTAAAAAAAAAAAAAGAATAAATAAATACATAATAAAAAGAATGCTGCTACAGAGATGCATTTGGAATGAGGAATTATTAGAAATATACTTGTATCAAGACTGGCGGTATGATTTAAATCCATTCAACTTTGCTTACTCTAGTCAATATAGTTAATCTCCTTTTCTGTCTACTACTACTCCTAGTACCAACCAACCCCTAGTAAACCAAACAACACCTAGTACCAACCAACCCCTACAGTATAACCCCTAAAAAACCAACCACAAAATTTGGAGCCCTGATTATACATATAAAATCAATTATCAGAACACTTCATTTCATTACCGTAACAGCCTTTGTATATGTTACAATGAATGGCAATGTTGCTAGCAATAATTAGCATAGCTAGCATGACTCGGCAGAAATATTTTCACTAACAGTTTGGCTCTATAAAAGTTACTTTTCCACAGAACATAAAATAATTATCTTCAAAACTATTTTAAATATACCCTGTTATGGTAATGAACAGTAGTAGTGTGCCAAGGGGTGTATATAATTACAATCTTTAATATATCTACCAGAAGAACTTGAAAGATGATCTTACCTGGTAGCCATTTTGCAACTTCTCTTCCACGCAATGCATCATGAGACAAAAAAACTTTATTTATTGGAACACAGGGATTTTAATGGAGCCAAATATCTCTGTTACGGAAATGAACTGTTCATGGTCCGGACACATGTATTTGGCCCAGAAAAAAATTATTCCCAAATGGTTGGCCCAAAATGGTAACACTGCTAGTTAAAGGGTATAACCCCAACCTTTTTTGTATTTATATGTATATTAAATTATGGGGATGTATTGTGATAATTTTGGGTTTAAGGTAAAAAAAAAAAAGCATGGACATGTTACGGTAATGAACTTTTTGGTTGAAATGTTGTCATAAAATATAGAGTAATCCATCAAATGCAAAGACAACAGTAGTCCTACAATTAGTACATACCATAGTTTGATATATAATACAAAAGTATGATTGTTTTATTAGTAGTCTATCAAATCCTTATGGACATGACAAAATGCAATTTCGTGAGAATCACCCAAATGTGTAAGTCCTATTTGTTGGTCAACATAGGAAGGTAGGTGCAAGCAAGATAGAACAGAACTATAATAATCCTTAAAACCCCACCACATTATGCAACAACAAATGTTGGTTTTATGAGTTATGTGACAGACGTTATTTAGGCAGACTACTGTGACCAGACAATGGGTACAAGGAGGGTATAGTTGTGGGAGTTACAGATGATTATAATTTTTGTAATTATATCTGTAATTATCTCCCTTTATAATAGAGGAAAGAGTATGGATTCTGTATCCATGCTGGATCATTATTTAAACAATTTTACAATTTCTAATTTCAGCTGAATTATGCAGTGAGCTCAAAACCAACAACATACATCTTGAGCTGCAATATAAAACATTGATCACATTTTAGATGAAGTGTTACTCATAAAGGCTTTATACAGCATTTATAATGCCTTCATAATTGAGACATAATGTCTTCATAAATCATACATAAGCAAATGTCATGCTTAGTAAGGGGTGAAATAACACATCCTTATTCAGCAAGTGATGCCAGATGTGACAACGACAAAGTCACTTAGCTGACAATGTCACCCTTTATAGCATATAGCCACTAGCTAAGTGACATTGTCAGTTATATCACATCTGGCATCAAATGCTGAATAAGGATGTGTTATTTCATCCTTTACAAAGCATGGCATTTGCTTATGTATGATTTATGAAGACATTATGTCTCATTTATGAAGGCATTATATATGCTGTATAAAGCCTTTATGAGCAACACGTCATCTAAAGTGTGACCAAAACATTTACTTTGATTTGATCCTCAAGATAATTCATTTGTCAGCGTCCACTATTAATGATGTAATTGAGACTGGAGTATAAATGTAAAGAAAAAAGAGCATGGAATCTGGCCATCCAGGTTACAGGTTACCCGTACATCTTTGGGGCAAGAAAACAAATGCAACGACAACTGTTCCAAGGAAGCAAGATCACCAAATGATGCTAATGATGCCAAAAGGGTTTCACTGCAAATAAATAAATAAATAAATGAAAGGTCATTCATAGAATGACGACTTGCAGAAATCGTGCACAGATCTCTGAAACAGAATGAACAGAATGGAGTTGGTTTCAAGTCACTCCCTGTAATAGTAGCAAAGTTATGAACCGAAATGTGGTTTTAATGTTTTTGGTGACCTTGACCTTGACCTTTCACCAAGGGACTAAAAAAAGTATAGGCTTCTAGGGACAAACCTCCTCTATCATATGGTGACGTTTCATGAACATAAACGATACGGAAAGAGTAAATAAGTGTGTTACTAACAAACAGACAGACAGGCAAACAAACACAAACAGACGACTAACGCAGTCGACTAAAGTAATAAATAAATAACAAATGATTTTTTTTTTGCCCCATTTAGCGAAGAGTTCTTAAGACTTCCTACACCATTTATATTATTGCACTGAAAGACCTGCTCGTGGACTATGCTGTGTCTGTGTCTTGCCCAAGTCTCTCCTGAAAATGAGACCCTGTGTCTCAGTGAGATTATTGTCTAAATAAAAGGAGGAAAAAATGTAACAGAGCTCAGCAGTAGCCATTTCATCAACTATGAAGGAAGTTATTACCTTTGGTTATAAGAGTCTACTCTGGGAGTACTGAACAAATTATCTCAGGCTAAATTAATTGTGCATGACTGAGGATGACGTATGGCAAGGAGCTATTTACATTAAGCTGTCGTGGAGATATGAATTCAAGATGCTATATGCTAAATCAAACATACGGTGTGTGCATAGGAAACTGCAAAAAGCTTCTATGCAGTTCCATCACTTTGTTTTATGTGTTACTTTGCTCAAAGTACAGTACTGTTCATCAGTCAGAGTGGTAATTGAAGCTTTGATGCCAGTTTTGAGAAATGAACCAACATTTAGTATGTCAGTCCATCAGTGAACAAAGGAACAGGGAGTCATTTTTCAATCCCAAACAGATGACGCTAGCACACATATGTATGTAAAGAGGGGGAGCTCTCCCAGAGTTTAATCATTGATGTCTATTCTGCTCAATAACTGGTCGACTGCAGCAGTTTCTTTCCAAAGGACGGTAGTTAGATAGTTTAGCTGAACACCATCAATGTTGACTTTGTGGCTGTAAGGCCAATAACTACATCATAGCTGTATGCATGAGACTGTGTTGTAGCTGGTAAAAAAATTAATGCTGTCTATCATAGTAAGTTTAACAAACAAATCCGAAAAAAACAAAGTCTTGAAAAAATGATGGCCGATAATAGTTATACTTCAAGCCATATTAAATATAACGATTGATAAACTTACTTTGTTATTTTCAAAGATACAAGCAAGGCAGACTAAAAGTCTAGCCATTAGTGCTGCTTGATTTTGCCGATTGAATGTTGCCTGTTGCCTTTTCTCCAGATTTATTCATTTTTTTTTAAAACCAGCATATGCAACCCATAGGACCGTTTCCCAAACAGGAATAAAACAGCCACTATGCTGCATGGAGCCAGAAGACGCAAGATCATTTGGCAACAGCACGTTATGACTGTGTGAAGGCATTAATGTGATCAAGATTCTGTCTCAAATTACAGGCTCAGAGTCATATGTTTGTTTATTCCCGTTTGAAAAATCCTCATACTTTTTTGAATTACCTTGATGCTGATGCGTCCAGGTTAATTGCCTCTGTCCAAGATAGAGCTTCCAACATTACACAATTCTCTCACTCTCCACTGCCTCCTTTCATGAAAATTACATAAGAGAGAGGTGATTACATAGCATTACATTTCTGGCTGACACTTCCATCAACTGATACGTGCACAGTCCCAGCCTGAGAAATTATATGTTGTTGAGTTGTCTCTAATTCAGCATGTAAATGAAATTATATATAAAAAAACAAGCAATCCAAGATTGCAAACAACCTCAGCCAAGGCCGAACAATGCCTTCTTTGTCAACATGCCAGCAAAATACACATTTGCATTTTTTTTGCTCTTTTTATTTAGCAGGAGTCTACATCTCAGCAATAATTTAGTGGTGGTTGGAAGTCTCTAGCTCTATTAGTTACTTTACAATAGCGACAGATGTGTACGCTCCCCTAGCGTAACTTGAGTCCTTGGATCCAGAAAGATATCCAGACCCAGATCAGTTTGTGATATTTTCTTGACATCATTGAGATAATCCCGGAAATTTTTCTCATTTTAAATCATTATGCATTTGTGAAAATGTGTCAAAAATGCCAAATTTCACCCTCTCACACAATGGAGAAGAATCCTAAAAAAATCCTGGATCCAGATAATAAATAAATGATAATGAATAATAAGTAAAATGAATAAATAATATTTTCAGTGCAAAGAATATTTCTAGAAAGGAAAGAAATAGACAGTAATGACTGTCAACAAATTTTCACTAAACAAGCAAGATCATCCCATTTTTCTTTTTGAGCAGCCTGAATAGAAGCGTCTCTTGGTAACACCTTTTTTTCTCATTTCCAATGTAAGGCTCATGAATAAACTTGATTTCCCAAGTGATTTTCCAGGGCGGTAGAATTGTGACAGAGGAATGAGGACTTCACACAAAGTGAGAATGTTGGCATCTTTTCCTTGACAACAGAGATTTTTTCTCAGGATGAATCTGTATTTTTAATCTTACATCTCTGATCGTGAGAACATGCACCAATGCCCTTACAATGGAGCTCCCTACGCTACCTTCCACCACCTACCCTCTGCAACCGCGTACCATAACCTCCACGACACAAGAGTACCCTTTAAATAAAAAAAAAGTACAGAGCACATTTTCTGAAGGATAAAAATAACCCATTGCTGCCACTGCAATGGTAATGCTTGATCTGCTGAATTTTTAATTGTCCTTTTGAGGATAACATTTGATTTGATGCAGTCAATAAGCAAACGAGTGTTCCAGCACTCATCCGCCATCCATAGATATGCTTCCCATGTTTTGGAGAGCTTGTAAATTCTCAAAAGCAAGAAATCCAGCGTTCCCAAGGCTACTTTTCAGGAGTATGTTTTTAAAAACCATTATACAGCCTCAATTAATTGCATTTTATCATAAATAAATAGGGATATGCCTTAATAACCAAAAAAAAAAAAAAATGTTATTGCCAAAACAGCAACTAGCAGTTTGACGCAGCTGAAATTCCTTGAATGCCTCTATTATTAGTTCTAGCACGATAAAATTAGAAGCATGTTTTTGGAGGGCTTTTGGCATGAGTAATGTGTTGTCCTTCTCAATTTTTATTAAAAAACATTTTATCTTGACACAGAAAAAAAGGAATATGTTGAAATGCTTAGCTCCCATGACTGTAAATGCAGCATGCGTTGCCAATTGTGGATAAGCCAGGTTAGCATTTTGATGTGCCGACTCGCTTTGGTGCAACTTTGTGAGGCAGGTAGTGATTAAAAAGGGTTCATAATAACAGCAAAATTGTAGGCCTGAAGAGCGTAATTACAGAAATCCTGTCATTGTTTTAGCATCTGTTTTTTATTTCTTTTTTCCGAAACATCAATTGTGGATTAGTCATGCAGAAAAAGGCTTAGACCTACCCAGCCTTTAAACTGAGTCTGATTTATAATATGAGAACATTTTACAAGTCTAAAGAATTCTCCTTAGAAATTCTGCCACTTTGTCAAGAGGTTTTTAAAATTAAACTTGATACAGAGGCAAGGGAGAATAGTAGGTTTTCTCTCGAGTCAAATAAAGCATAAAAGCCTATCCACCCCTGAGGTCTCTTGCACTATGCCCCGTTGCTTTTCGTCATGAATTTTAAATGACCATGGGAAATAAAAAACAACACTACCATGTGTTAATGTCCACCAGTTTACAAGGCAGAGAATAGTATAAATAATATTATACATTAACAATTATTAATACATAAGTAATTAATAAATTAATGATCGCGTCATGGCTACAAGTGTGAGACTGCACTGCTCCAACACTGGCATGTGTTCTCTTTTCTAATTAGAAAAAAGTAAATGGGAACCAGTTTGGTGTTATGAATTTCAAGGGAAGGTTACTGAAGGGCTTTTATACTTCTGATGGCATATTGCTAAAAATCATAGATGGAAGAAGTCAAAATCATGTCTCTGTCAGTGGACAAATTGTACCCATTTTCCTCTCATAATCGGATAACTGGAACTTATTCATTCAAATACCAGGAATGAATGGCATATTCTGGCTCTAGCAACTCAATATTGCCATCATTGATGCTCATTTTGCTTACTACGCGCAATACTGAATAGCTCTTCTGGTGCCAAAGTTGGTTGTTGTCGCATGGCAGTGTAATTTGACTACCATTTTTGAGGGCAAAATTGCACAACTTTGAGGGCTTGTAAAATCATCCATTTTAATCCCAACCGTCTTCAGCTTGGAATAATGTGTTTCAAGCCCTACATTTTATAAATATACAAAAAGTTCACTTCATCAGCTCTTTAACTGAAGAAGAACTGAAGAACTGAAAAGGCTTGAGCCGGAGAATTTTCTGAAGACGGTATAAAATCAGACGAGAGCAATCAGGAACATAGAAAGTCAGGGAAGGCATTGTCAAAGGGACTGGTCCGAGGTAAGTATTAAGGCTTCCCATATGAACCACGGCACACTGGATTACTGCAAACCTTCAAAAAGGGGTTAAGGATGGATTGGAAGAAAGCCACTCACCAGGACCGTGGACTCTGGGAAGATTTCCTCAATAAATATTTATTTGTTTTCTAAGATAACATGTCGAAGACAGACATAACAAGAAAACATGGTCATCTCTATACCCCGCCACGATCAAGGGCCATAAGGGCCATTTATCAATGTGCAAAATTTCAATAATTTTTCGACAATACTTTTTGAGAAAGTTTGTCTCCATTAGAGGCTATTCGCAAAGTAAGACATTTCGATCCAAGGGCCATAACTCTGTTCATAAAAAACCTGCAGCATTGATTTTCGAACCTAGATCATGGCTGGTTAAGCAGGTATGCAAAATTAGACTCATGTATCTCCCATAGTTTTTCAGAAAACTCGCCTCCATCAAAAGTATGATGGACAGACGAAAAGAAGGATGGATGGATAGAATCCAATCCTACCCAATCCTATAAAAATCCAGCAAAGGGAAGGTGGAGAACAGGAACATAAATACACAAGACCACAATCGACAAAGTGGAAAAAGTTTGTGAAAGGAAAATGAGTGAAACACGAAGGGAGGGGAGTAGAACAAGGCAATAACTAGAAAGTGTTTTTACTCGTAAAAACGTACGTCTCCCTCCCGGCCCCCTTCCCTACCTAACCCACCGGACGGACAGACGAACAAACAGGCAGGCACATACCAAAAGGCACCACTTCAGGACCTGAGTAGTAAGTACGCAAAGTTTCGTTAAGATCATGCAAATGGTTTTGGAGTTACGCTCCGGAAATGAAGTCGGAACACCAACGCGAACGCGAATGGGAACCGAGCCTAGAACAATATGTCTCCCCTCTCTGAACCGAAACAGAGACCGAAACTGACCAGGACAGCTGAATTGTGGGTAAAAACACTCAGGATGTGAGAAAAATTCACTTTGATGAAAAGAAGGGGTCCTGGGCTCGTCTCCACATGATAATCCTTTTTAGCTCTTTATGGAAAGACTCCCACTAAATGTGAAAGCAACAAGTGACAGCTCTTGGACAGAAAAATTCTGCCCAACCAAAAACCCTTGAACTGGGTAGGGTTCCTTTATGAGATCACAGGGTTCTTTTGGGGAAATTTTTTTTTGGAAAGTGCAAACTCTGATGACCATCAACAGGGGTGTCTGAATAAAGACACTGGACATGATCCCTGACTCCCTCCCTCTCTCCCACCCTTGATCCATCAATCCCTCCATCCCATCTCGCTCTTTTTCTCTGTCAAAGCAGAATGCAGCAACTATTTTCCAGTTCTGACCTGGGGGGAAGTGGCTAACCAGTCTGATATTGTGATCAGCTTGGCTTTAGTTTACAGGTCTGAAGGTACAAAATTGGCAAAAGATATATAAAATGTGAATGAAATCCATGTTACACTAATGTCCCTGTTTCCCTAACACAAACCGTGGGTCAAGAATGAAGGAATGTGTATAACTGAACAAAAATTCAAATATAAAAGTCAACAGCTGCCTAGAAGAAAATGTGCTTCAACAAGTTCTATTCTACAAAAAAAAAAAACTTGTTTTCATGGCAAAGCTCTCAGTGCTAGTAATGCACTTCGTATATATGGGTATTTTAACTCAGTCCTATGCTTTTCATAAGCACAGAAAGGAGCTTGTTTTAACTTGTTCTCCAAAAAGAAAAAAATCCTAGATTTAGGATCCGAAACCCTTTCCTCCAGTTGCTATATTAAACACCTTTACAGACTGCATCATTTCTTCAATGAAGTACAAACATGTAAAGTGTAAGTCCAGTCTGCTTTCATGACAGTATTACAAAAAACGCCAATATACTGTATCTTTAAAAAAAAAAAACAAAAAAATAACAAAGCAAATAGTAATGAAAATAATAACGGACTAATTTTCTACAGTGTTTGTTCATACATATACAGCACATCCAGCATATCCAGCAAGAAAAATAAAATTCCAAGCTACAGTATGTAAACAGAATGAAGAACAAATGTTCTTTCTTGGGGTACAGGGGATGAGTGTGCAAAAGATCTCCTCATTGTTCCAGAGATGCAATAATGTTTGCCATCAGTTTTGAAGTCAGATTTCAACCCTCATTCCCATCATCCAGCAGGAAATTCAAGAGGAAAGATGGTGCATCTCCCTGCTCCCCAGTCTGCTGAACTATTCTCCCATATACATCACCAACCAAACATTTGGAATCACTTGTGATTTTCATATAGATTAATGCTCAAAATTAGAAAAGCAGTGATTAAATCTCAGGGCAGATTCTTTGATGAGACATCTCTAAAATCAATGGTGTCATCAGTGGAAAATATTTTTGACCCCAAATAGTGAACATACTAAATGAAACATTGAAGACATTGCTGTTCATTTCATATAAAGCCCTTTTAAACAAACTCTCATCGAAAAAAATGGCAAGAACTACTTTAATGACGAGTGATTCCGAGCTCTTGAGCAGTAGCACCAGCGTGGCCACATACAAAGCCCGATTTACAGATTCACATTTCTGATGCCGAAGCGCATCCTGCTTCAAACCTCCTTCATTTCAGCTGCGTTCCTCCAAATTTTGAGGCCCAAAGCAGAACTTTTCTCTTTTAATTATCTATTCATGCATTTGCTTATGTATTTCACTACTTTCCCCGTGCCATCATTTGGACCAATCTGCAGTTCACTAAGCCAAAAAATGAATTAGAGGATAGCTGGGGAAACAGAATCCTTTCCTGATTGAATTGTTAGCTGGCCAGAATGAACGGATACAGTCATTTTAGATTTATCCCAGATATAATATCTCCAGTGGTTAAAATGCATCATTAGTGCTTCCACACACACATTTTAGTACTGTTAACACCAAGGTATTTGTCACCCTTCTTTGGCTGCCATGATATCCCATTATAAATTAATGTAATCAGGACTTCAAAAGATTGGTCTGTTCCCAAACCAAGCCAACTCCTAATTTTTTGGCCTGTTGTTATTTTTGGCAGTAAAGCCATCTTTGTTGGGCATTGCAGATATTCAGGTGGCACTCACACTTTGACAGATTGAAATCTGCATAAAATTGTGCATCAAAATAATGTACAAAATCTAGGTATTTTGCATTTGATGTAATGCAGGGGCCAATCAAAAAATTGTATTCTCTATTTGAATATTTCTCTTAATGTGTGTGATGTAGCTTCAGTAAAGTGCTGCAACCAGCAGATACAAAATATGTATGTAACATTGCCCTACTATATGAAAAAAACGCTTTTTCTGACTTTGAACCTACTTAAAGTAAATATGGTACATAATTTGAGTTGGAATTTTTATTTTACAAATTACAGACATGGCAGATTTGTATGGGATTAAGATCACAGATGACCTCCGCAATTACTTCAAATTACAAGAGGTCCCCAGGTAAGTTCCATGCAAATGGGGCTTGAGGGGGAACGGTATCAGTCAGCCATTTGCACCATATCAGCTATGTTTTTGGCAACTATGTAAATCAGTCTTGTTTGTCTGTTTGTCTGTCCCTTAATTTGCACTCTAGCGCCCAGTTTTGCATCAATCATCTTCTTACTTCATGGATTTAAACAATCAAGTCAAATAGTTGAATGAGATTGCTTTTGGCTATCTTAAGTCAAAGGTCAAGATCAAAGTCACCGGAAACATCTAAAACACATTTTGGTCGATAACTTCACTGCTATGTGCGATAGAAACTTCAAACCAATGCCACTCTTTTATACTAATGGAGCCGGTTCTAGCGTTTGGGTCAGAATGACGTTACTCTGATTCAAGTACATCACAGTGATGTCACAATGCTGACGTAAATCAAGAATTTATGAAAATGTAAAATTTGATGACAGAATTGTGTTTGGCATGCAACAAATACACAACACGTCAATTTTGAGAGAAATTGGTCCAACGGTTATGACTTAAATGATGTTTGACATCTCTTCACTGTTGATTTTGGCAGCTTGTCATTTTTACTGGTATTCAGGGGCAGACTGGCCATCAGGAATACCGGGAGTTTTCCCGGTGGGCTGCTGGGTCAGTGGACCGGTCCGGCTAGCAAAAACAATATAAAAAATATCCGTAATTGCCTAGACGGCCCACAATATTGTAACTAGTGGCCCACATGAAGGGGAGCATAGGGGCGTTTGGATCGGTCTGTTATTGTAACATATCTATAAATAGCATCAGCAATGGTGGCTAATTAATTGAAGTCGATAGATGAAGGGTCATGGTATCATTGTCTTTGAGTTTACTGAACTAAAGGTCATTGGCTAGTGGTTTTATTTATGACTTTTCATGATTTTACTTCACTATTCCGGACGTATTGCGTCATGGCCATTTTAAAAAAAATTTATTTAGATACTTGATTTATGCTATAGGAATGACCAAAAAACTGTTTTCTTGCAAATAAAAATCAATGGTTTGGTTTAGGCTAGCCACAATTTATTTAATTTTATTGTTTTCGTCTTAAAAGTTTAAGAAGGCAGGCTTGCAGGGAAATTTGTTTGACCAATGGCCTTGTTTGTCCCCTGTTGCGTTAACAGTCTAAAAACGCGTTTCAACGACAACACGAACAGAAAAAAATGTCAAAAAGCAATGGAGAGGCAGAAAAGCTTCGAGAATAAAGGAAGCAGGCATTGGAGGCTCAGGCTTTTAAATACAAAAACACATTGGCCAGCCGTTTGGTCATGATGATTCTCATGTGGCAAGTGGTTTTCGTTTGGAAGGGGACACGGAAGCAGTAAGACTGATGTTAAATGAAAAGGCTATCGCAAGTATGTGTTCGGTTAAAATTTGCTTGAGCTTACAAAACAACCCCACTGATGGACTAGTTATTACCCCACTATTTAAAGCATATTGATTTGTTGCTTTACGGTGCCAAATGAAATTTGTCTTGGAAAATAGGAAGACTTTCCAAGTTTTCCGCCCCAAAACCCTGTCTTGACGTTCAGAATCACCTGTCATTAAACTTGCAGCTAGCGAGTTCTGCGGGTCTGAAGCGAGTGGGCTATTCTATGCCCTTTAGAGTCTGTAAGATATGTAATTTTATATAAAAAAAGGCTATGAATCAATCCAAATAATGCAATGGTCTTATTGAAAAATTCTAAATGCCCCCAAAAACACATTTCTTTTTCACATTCATTCATGTAAATATAATAATAATAATAATAATAAAAACAATATTTCCATAAAAATACATTAGTTTATATGTTGACAATGTTATTTTTTTAATATAAGACAGCATCATTGCATTTAATTTATTTCAGGACATCTTTAGGATAAATAGAATCTTTAATATAAATAGGATTGTTTGTTTTTGGACATTACCCACCCAACCCCTGCCAGCAGAATAGTAAATTCACTCACATGTACATAAGTTCAATTTAATAGTGATTCGGATTATGTGTATGTTGGTGTTTCATGAGACAACACTTTCTACTTTCACAACACTTGGAGTGTTTTGGAAGCATTAAAGCCTCATCTTCCAGAAACGGGAGAGAACTATGTAATCTGTTAACATCTGCTAAGATCACACATGCATATAGCCACTGGGTTTGTATGTTAGATATACACAACAATTTTTTTTGTTGTAGGCTAATGTAATGGCTGGTAGAGTTGAGGGCTAAGTGCAGCGGCAAGAGGGAAACAGAGCAGCACGGATTTAACACAAAGCGAGAGAGAGAAAGGAGAAGTATCTCTGGAACCGAAATAAACAAAGGTCCTCAAATAGGGCGATACAAAGATTAGAGAGGAGAAAAGGAAACGGGAATAACCCTAAAGAAACAGAAACTCCAAAAATAACGAGAAGATATAAAGTCAAATAAATCCTGACTACAGATGTCTTTGGCTATCGTGCATAACTACAAACAACACTCTAGCGAAGGAGGCGTGGCGGACTTCTGGCTTATGTAGAGTGGGAGGCGCCGCCCAAGTTCAATCAGCCAGCTGGGTAAAGAATCCAACGGAAAAGGAATTCGATATCGTCCCGGGACGAGATCCACAAAAAGTCCTGAACCACACAAACATCCAGAACCATGACAGCTAATTGGTGTTATATAAACTCAAAACTAATAATATCAATGTTTTATGGGAAATATGGTCCAATATGATGTTAAAATGCACACTTCTTTGTCAAATAATGTGAAATGTTTTTCGGCTGGCCACTACCTCCCCATCCCTGCCCCTTGTAGAGTGAGTCGGTCAGGTACGAATTCCCAGGCCACTTTTTTGCCCCAGTCCGCCCCTGCTGGTGTTTGTCCTGCTCCAACTGTAATATCCATATTTTAATATACTGTAACTTTAAATAATTTGCACTGCACCATTAGACCTTTAGTTCTCTGGCAGGAAGCCATATTTGTGACATCAGAGCGTTGATATGCTGCTGCTTTCACAAGAACTGTCTCATACAGGGTGTGCGTGAAAATACCTGAGGACTGTCAGCAATCGTTTCAAAGCAAACTCTGAAGTAAACATAAGCAGCATTGTTATGCCATCTTACACACTTTTGATCGTGAGACAGCTAAGATAAGATATAATTTACAGTTATGGCTGTACGGAGTGCAGTTTATTTTTGCAATTTTTCATCTGCTAATTCACTGAGTTTTGGTCGTAGAGCAATAAACCTTTTATGGTTAGAATCCCTGGGGTCTCTCCTTTTACAAAGTGTATTGCTTGTGCAGTAAAATGAAGTTACAGATTCGCTAGCACCACATATATGACTCATGCACAGATCTTGTGTTTTTGCTTCAAGCTCATTTAGTTGCTTGGAACAGGAACTGTGTTTCACACTGGTAAAAATGCTTATTGTAAGCTTTAAGCAAAGTTTTTTCCTGTTAAGCGGGTATATGAATATTTTGCTACATGGTTGCCATTTGCTTGTTTGGTTTTTGTTGTGAGATGCCACATATGAAAGTGGCACAATTCTAATTAGATGATTGGATTTAAGATCAGATTTCTGTGCCCATGCAGCTCTGAAAGCAACAGATCTATGTCATAAAGGCAAAAAATCAGATTTGAGTTACTTCAGCCTGGTAATGTAAACGTAGCTTTTGTTTACCAGACTGCCGTTTCCTTTTTAGTATTCCTGACTCAACGCTTTGAGTCCCAAATGTCCCGCTTCATTGCCAGCTTTCTTTAAACCATGGTCTAGTATTGTTCATGTATCAAGCACCATGGTTGTTTCTGCCATCAACACAGGTGCAGGATATTATTTGCGGTATTCCAAGGTTACTGTTTCAAATATTCTCATAAAAAGATAAATTAAAAATAATGCCACGGCACTGTAGCTCACCTGGACATTCAATCCACCAAAGTTTTTCACTCCTTTTGTTTTATTACATTTTATGAGGTTAAAATCATGTTGAGTATGTTTATTTCTTAGTTTTTACATTATTATGGTTATTTCTACACTTTACCCTGAAGACCCCATAACAACATATTGGAAAGGACAACAACACGGTAGCAATAACCCATTTCCCAATTGTATTTTCTCATCTTGGATGATCCATCCAGATCCCAATGTCCCCACGCAATCTCAGAGGTGTTTTTTCATGAATAACACTTTATTCCACTTCTATCCGTAAAGGTCTTCTGCCTTACAAGTCAAACTTATTTTATGTAAATTTTCTTTCTGAATTCAAATATGACCATGTTTTTTTGCCTAAAATCATTCTATAATGCAGACATCTCAAAAAAAAAAAAACGACTATGTTTGGGAACACCCCTAAAAATTCTTATTTTTTTCACAACTGTTCCCAGTTTGGGTGTGACATAGACTCCGGAACGCTCAGCCCTGCCCCTAACGGTGAAGCCCCACTACACACGGAAATCTCCGCACTCCTCCGCATCCCATTCATTTTCTATGGCATGCGTGCGTTTTGGTGCGCGATGCATTCTGGGACACCATCCGATGCGAGCCGGGCTCCGGTGCGGGAAAGTGGGAGGGGACGAAGATCAAATTTTCAAACCATATTGAAATGAATCCGGTGCCCGTGCTGCGTGAACCAGTCTCTTTCGCCTGAAAATGAGCGGGGGAACTCTTTATCTGGGACCAACAACAAGCAGAGATTGTTAGAGACTAGCCAGCTGGCTATCTTATATCAGTTTTAAATGGTATAAAAAGTTCCTGCGCATAAGTTCAGCCGTAGTGAAGTAGATACAAATCCCTATTTCACTTATCATAATTCCAAAGTTACATTACTGTTCAATTTAACATGGTGAGTGACGTTTTGAGCTTTGTGGCTCACGTAAACGAGGATTACAACTAGGCGACATGAACGTATCTTTTCAGGGTATCTGACATGATTAATTTAAATATATCAGGCCGTCACAGTTTACATAATTATACTGTTAACCCCATCAACTCTGTATTTATAACAACAGCACAAAAATCAGAATCCAGCGGGAATGGATTCTATTTGATGACATATTGTCTGATACGCCCACAAGCCCAGCAGACCAGATACGCCCATAAACGAGCAACTCCGCTGGGCTGGACATGCGGATGTTCCGGATGACATAGATCGGATGTTCCGTTCCTTTGAAATGACCAATATTGGGGCTTCACCGAATAACCCAGCATTCATAGATCCTGCATACAATCTTGACCCATACCCATTCCTGCGCTTTAGAGTATCTGGGAACTTTGAAAAACTCAAGACCAATATTGTTCACGTTTCAAAAGTGAAACCTACCTCCTTCTGCCTGTCTACAATTATGGATGGCGAATCATCACGGACAATCAGAAGAAGAGAGTATTTCAGGTGCGGAATTGTCTGATTTTGAAGAGGGAAAGGAAGAATTATGCATTAGGAAACAAGCGCACATAGGTGCGTTTCCCGAAAGCACAGATGCTAACTTACATACTTCGTCCATTCACTGTCAATAGCATCTTGCAAGCTACGCTTATGTGATTCGTCCCTCTTTTTGCTGAAGTCGTTTTTCGTGCGCCATGCAGCCTTGCATACAACACATTAATGACTACTCAAACAAGATTTGACATTTCATAAAGGTTTTCATTTTTTTATTGGCTTTGACCTCACTTTCACACTGTAATTCTTCACAACGTTAAAAAAAACATTGCTGCTAATGAAAACGAAACAGACCCAAAGCCAACGGCAGAATCGGCGAGAGCAATGCCTTATTTACATTAGCACGAAATCTGTGTTGGTACGAAAACTGAACAGTTAACCATACGTGCAGACGGCAGATCAAGTGATCTAGCACGCTTACTTAGGTTAGTAAAATAGGCTACTTTTCATCATGATTTTCTTTTTTCAAATTTAGTGGCAAAATGTAACTTGTTATAGCAAAACTTAACCTCTCGCGTTCACGCTTCTCTGCTGCCCCCCTTCTTGGTGGCTCTCTGCTACATTCACCTCGATTCACCGTCAAAGTGCCCAACTTTACCTTAGGAACTGTATGAGGTTTTAACAATCGCTTTCTCCCCATATTGAAAAAGCGCTGTAGAGCCCGCTCTCGAAGTCGGTGTCTTGGAAGTGGTCACTGCAAATTAAGCTGGACTCGCTCGGTCACTTGGCTCGAGTTAGCCTCACTTTCGCGGCCCAAAGTTGTCTTCGAGCCTTATCCTTGGGGAAAGTGTGAAGGCTTATCGCGTCTTTGGTTGTTTTACTACAACCCCCCACGATGCACCGACCTGGCATTTCAAGTATTGAAGCAGACTTTTAGATAAAAATATTGCGCGAATACACACCACCAAGCTTAAAAAATGTCAGGTGCGTTCTCGAGTGTACGTCACGGGTTCACATGATCATGCTTACTCGTTTTTTTCCCTATTTTTGAAGGCTGGCCGTAAGAACTGGCAAAGTGGCTAAAATACTAACTCCGAAAATGTTTTTTTTTTAATTGTCGAAACGCTGTTCGCAGAACTAATGTTAAAATGTTTATCAAAAGCAGTCCCTAGAACATATATCAAATTTAAATTTTCGGTGGCAGAAGACCTTTAAAGCAAATCTGATCCAAATTATTCCCTGTGATGCCCAAAATTTCTTCCCAATTATGAAATTGTCTTGTCAATGCATTGTGACGAGCTGTTCTGAGCTTCAGTCCAACTCAATCATATTAATTCAGTGCCTTTTATATCTGAGATTGACCCTAAGAGTTTTACTCAGGACAGGGCCTGAACCTCCAACGGGAAAGCCTATTAAATTCAATTCAATTCAATTCACGCAGAGGGTTTTCTTAATCAGTAAGTGGAACCTTGTTAAATCAGGCCCGTATGTGGATGGACCAAAATGACCCATTTCAAAACTCAAGAGAGTAGCCATTTGTCTCAATCGGCTTGAGGATAGAGCAGGAGACAAAAGCACCAGGAAATTCATAGATGCTGCCTCAGATCAGTTGCGGTTCGTCGGCTGTAACAAAGGGAAGCCAAAACCTCGCCCTTCAAAGCTTAATGACTTAAACCTTTCGCAGTTTACTTTTCTTGATCAGCAGTTCCTCATACGAATTTGAAGGAGGACAGTCAAATTTATTTTCGATAGCATTGTTATACATAGCACCACGAAATTATGAGGGGTTTTCTTTCTTACATAAATGACGATGCAAATTATCAATACGTCTTTATAAAATAGTTTGCAAGGCTTATTTCGCAAGAAGCCACAAGAATCCGTTTTCTTCAATCTTAAAATAGAAGTATAGAATGCAATGTTAATGAGCCTCACTAATCAATTTGCAAATCTATGCCGTTTCACGAGCTACTTGAGCGTGGAATTTATAAAGACGTAGGCCTATGGTAATTCACGTAGTAATTTATGTGCGAAAGAAAACCCCTCATAATTTTGTAGTGCAATGTACAACTAACAATGATATCGAAAATAAATGTGACTGTCCTACAAATTCGTATGAGCAACTGCTGATCAAGAAAAGTAAACTGCGAAAGGTTTACGGCATTGAGCTTTGAAGGGCGAGGTTTTGGCTTCCCTTTGTTACAGCCGACGAACCGCCACTGCCTCTGATAGTCGTTTTGATTCATGATACCATGACCTAATGAACTAATTGGAGTAAAAACTCTACTTAAACAACACTTTTTCAACTCCTGGGCCGATGAAACTGAATTGTGGCTCTACCAGGATACTCAATCACACCCCAATGAAATGCCAACAAATCAATGCCATGAAAATTTAAATACTGCACAATGCAAGATATAAAAGTTTCCGTACTTTGAGGCATTTTATTTTTACATCATTTTCCTGCTACAGAACACCTTCGTAGACACCACAGCCATTTTAAAGACCGTACATCTAATTTGTTTCTTCCTGCTCCAAAGAAAGCCTATGGCGTAACAGCATTTTAAAAAAGGACACATGATATTCCCAGCCCTTAATTAGTTGGGGCCACAATGCACCCCTGGCCTACTGTTGGGATATGATGAGGCAAAATTATGAAGTCTATTCATTATAGTATGCAAAAAAAAAAAAAAAAAAACTGAACAAAAAACTAATGGCCATTTCATACCATAAACTGCATCAGGAGGAAGCTAATTTTCTGTGCATGGTTGAAATAAACAACACTTAATTCTTGTCTGTGTAACTATCTGAATGTCTCATGAAAAATTCAACCACTTTCAACATTTACATTTTAAAACTACAAAATGCTGTCGGTGAATGACAGCAGGGTATATCTACAAAACGACTCTGACACAACACAGGTGCAGATCTCAGGCATACAAAATTATTCATTTCACAGGTTTTACTGGTACTGCACACAATATTCTTGAGTGTGGTCCGACGAATGTGTTGTACAAGAGAAGTATAACCTCTTTAGATTTGCCACTGTAAATCCCAGCATCCTTTTGGCCTTTATAACTACTAAAGCACAGTGGCAAGAGCCTGTAAGGGTTTGGTCAACAATTACTCCCAGATCTTTTTCAAGTAGAGCACATTGCAGTTTTAATGAGCTTGTTCATCTAAAAATAAGATTTGGAGTAGTGATGTAGTCAAGATCACCTAAACCCAGGGGTGAAAGTAAGCTGGAACGCAGCGGTATGCCGTATCGGGAGAAATATACAGTCCTCTACAGCCGGTACGCAGGGGTACGCCTTGGAAGAGCAATTTTCACCCCCGCACACAACGCAAGCCCTTTCAATTTTCAAGCGAATTTCTCCGAAATAAATGTAAATTTGATGAATATGTGAAAATCATCAACAGAATGTGCTGCCCGTGATGTGCTGAAGTAGATTTTAGTGCGCTGGACTAACGTTATCATTTGTAGTAGGCTACTCGCTTACCGTGATATGTTGCAACTTGTAGGCAGTCTACACTCTGCATTGTAATGTTAATCCAATGGCAGTGACTCGAGTGCTGTGGAATTTTGCAGACAGCAGTGAGCAGTCGTTTTTGCAAAAAAACAAAAGAAAAATCCCCAAGTAATAAATTGTGAGGTTTCACGATTAAAAATCTAAATCATGAATGACTCTGTGTCATGCGAGCGAGCAGTCAAACAAACACATGCGGAAAGTGGGAACACTCAATGCGTTCTTTTGATTGGATGCTGGTTGCCTAGGTGATGCAAGGCTGGGTGCTGGGGGTCCCGTGCATCCTTTTGACAGGGAATGGTAAAACACAACTTGTTCAAAATGCAAGGAAAAATTGATTATATGCAGAATTTAAGAATCTCAAAGTCAGATAAGAGCAGTCTTTAATATCTTTAATATGATGCGAAGCGCGCGAGCAAAAAAAAATTCTGAGTAGCACAGTTCCTGCAAGAATCTAATCTTACTTTCACCTCTGCCTAAACCAAGACCAAGACATGACCAAGAGCAGAGTGTATCGAAACCAAGTCAAGCCCAAGACTTTTAGAGGCCGAGACAGAGTCAAGGCCAAGACCAAGACCGAGTCGAGACCAAGACCAAGGAAGGGCAAGATTAAGGGCTCTAATTTCTTGGCGCAGCGCAGGGTGGCGCAGCGTGGCGTAGCGTGGCGCAGCCCACGCAGTGGTAATTTTGTTCGGTGCAGCCCACGCAGTGGTAATTTCGTGCGGTGCAAGACGGTGCGCAGCCACTTTGGCAATTTGGTAGACGGACGTGCGCCGAGATGGGTGTGGCGGCGTAGTAAGGGGAGGTGTCACATATTCATCAAGACGCAGTGACAATTTCGTAGCAAAAGTCTCCGCTGACGTTGCGCAGAAAGCTCGCCAGTTCCAACCTGGTTTACTTTCTGTGCAGTGGTAATTTGGCTGACCGGCGCACAGTGCACACACGTCACCGAAACCTCACAGGCAGGTTTCCAGAATGTCAGGCACATTTCAATGCAATAAATAATCGCAGTGTCTACGTGTCCGAAAAGTCGGACAAGATTTTAATATATCTCCGTGTCCGACAGTCGGAGGGTTTCAATATAACTCCGTGTCCGACAGTCGATTATTGTTTTTAATTTCTTAAAATCTACTGAATCTTTTAGATATTAAACGTGAATGTTTTGATAAGAGGGCTCAGTTCTTCAAGATGAGTGCCGAGAATTTCAATCAATGTTTCTGTTTAAGCTCTGCTCAATAAAGTGAGTTGACATTGGCGCGGGACTTTGTGCATTTATGACGAATTTAGCGACTGTCGGACAGAGATCCTCAAATAGGCTACTCCGTGTCCGAAAGTCATAAAAGTTCTAATTTATCGAGTATTCCAGGAATTATTAGACATACAAACTTGGCCATGTTTGTGTTCGACCTTCACAAAATGCAAATTGATAGCTATTGACTTTTCTTGGTCTTTTTATTCGTCTGTTTTCTTTCGTTGAAGATAGACAACAGTCTTTATTCGGTCTCTCTTTTGAAAATGAGTCAGATGGATCGAACAGATTCACGCTTTATTTCCACACCAGAGATAAAATAGTGCTTGAAGTCAGTGACCAAATCAATTCCATGACTATTGACATTGTGAATTAGGATCGCATGCACGATCAAGACCGTCCAATGCGAAATGCAAAATACTCCATGTCCGGCAGCCAGCAGAAAGTAAAAGTATTGGTATGAGAACAGATTTATAACGAAATAAAGAATAAAAATATATCACCAACAAACTGAATATCCAAAAAAGATGGCCCGCAAATAGGGGAGAGCTGGTACGAAAGTAACATTTTTCACATGGACGTCATTTTAAAAGATAACGTTACAGACCGAAAAAAAATTTCAGACCGATAAACTACTTTCGTGTGTGCTCTGTCAATATCAGGTGCTAAATCATCCCAATATATATTGACTTCGACATAGTTTGACGTCGAACTGAAGTTGCGCATTGCTACTTTCGTAATACAATATTACATCGCAAATGCAGAAAATTGTTCAGTCCTACAATAAATGGTATATTTTCCTGCTCATAATAATAATGATAATAATTTTTCCTTTAGGTAAAATGTTGTGTTTTTAATGATTTTTTTTGTGTCTTTTACCTGATGTACTTGTTGTTTGGGCATTCTGACCAGCTTAGCTCTGTAACTGTGACGCTGTGAGGATAAAATGGTGGTGAATTTAGAGCCATGTTAACTCTTGCTTACTTCATTCAGGTCAGACTGTTGCCTGCCTGTCCCAGGCCTTTGGAGGGATGTCTCCCTCAAGCCAGCGCTACAAAGGCTCTTGCTGGCAGGAGAACAGCAGGTTTTTCATAGAGCCCCTGCGCTTTAACATCACTCAAGGTATGCACTGAAATGGACTCAGGGGTGTTAAAAATGTCTTAGCGCTGGGTCGATATGCAGCTGGGTATGCACTGGTGTGTGCTGGCACTGGGAGATCCAGTGTAAAATTAACTGAATTACATTTTGGTTGGTGATGATGTAGTCTCACCAGCACATGCATTACATGGAATCATTAAGTTACCCAACTTAAAACAACGTATGGAGTTGCAGCCTGATTATTTCAGTATTTGAGAGTGCTTGAGTGAGATTCTACCTCATCACCAAAAGTGCTTTGAGTCCCAGTGCAAAGTTATAAGAATTTGAGTAGAATGTTGCTTGCAGTACTGGGAATGGAAATGGATCCAGAGCACTTTATTTTTCTTGTACTAGTATTTCAGAATGTATTTTGGTTCGTTTACTCTGCAGATTACGGCTGTGATTAGTTGTAATAGTGTCTTTGGGAATGTGAGACTGACCCCTCTGTGGATTTCTCAGCCCCAGCAGGGAAGGAGGCGCGGGCAGTGGATAAGATCCACATCAAAACTCTGGCGGAGATCCAACAGAAGAAGGCGGCCAGGCTCCTGGGACAGGGCGCGGCACACGAGGCCGGCACGCGTGGCACTACCGCCGCCAGCCCTACAAAGAGGAGCGCTAAGCCTCCTGGGGTTGTCCACATGAAGACCCTCTCCGAGCTCCGACAGGACAGGAAGAGGAAGCTGGTCAGAGAGGGGGAGGAGGAGCTGAGGGGGAGGAGCGAGGCACCTCTTCAGTGGGAGGTCCCAGACAAGAAGGCCGCCATCCAGCCCAGCAGGATCTGGGTGAAAGCACTGGAGGAGATCAGCAGGGAGAAGGCGGTGCGAACGCAAGCTAAAGCTCAGGAGATGAAGGCCGAGGAGGCGCCAGCACCTCCCTGTGCTCAGCTGAAGAGGAGGATACTGCGCATCAACAGGAACTCAGCCACTGGTGAGGCTTTATCCTGTGTGTGTGCCCTCAGCCCTGTCCCCTCTCAGTGTGTGTCCTCAGCCCTGTCCCCTCTCAGTGTGTGTGTCCTCAGTCCTGTCCCTCTCAGTGTGTGTCCTCAGCCCTGTCCCTTCTCTCAGTGTGTGTGTCCCCTCAGTCCTGTACCCCTCATCCTGCATGTGTCCCCTCAGTCCTTTCCCCTCATCCTGTGTGTGTCCCTCAGTCCTGTCCCCCCTGTCCTCAGTGTGTGTGTCCTCAGTCCTGTCCCCTCTCAGTGTGTGTCCTCAGTCCTGTCCCCTCATCCTGTGTGTGTCCTCAGTCCTTTCCCCTCATCCTGTGTGTGTCCTCAGTCCTGTCCCCTCTCAGTGTGTGTGTCCTCAGCCCTGTCCCCTCTCAGTATGTGTCCTCAGCCCTGTCCCCTCATCCTGTGTGTGTCCTCAGTCCTTTCCCCTCATCCTGTGTGTGTCCTCAGCCCTGTCCCCTCTGTGTGTGTGTCCTCAGCCCTGTCCCCTCTCTGTGTGTGTGTCCTCAGTCCTGTCCCTTTGTGTCCTCAGCCCTGTCCCCTCAGTCCTGTCCCTTCCCTCCTGTGTGTGTCCTCAGTCCTGTCCCTTTATCCTGTGTGTCCTCAGTCCTGTCCCCTCTCAGTGTGTGTCCTCAGCCCTGTCCCTCTCAGTGTGTGTCCTCAGTCCTGTCCCCTCTGTGTGTGTTCTCTCATGAGCCCTTCCCTGATGTGTTTCAGTTAGATATGGTAGCCAGTGGTATGAAGTCCAGGCTCAGACTGTATAAGTCCTCCCCACTATCTGCTTAATAGCCAGGAGATGGATCTAATCAGTGAAATTATGTGGAGGAAACGCATAGCGGGCCTTTACATGTCTGGCCCTCGGACTTGACCATATGGTTAGTTTTTGCTCAGGCTTTTCTGCACTTGATTGTTAATGGAGTCTGTGTGCATTTACAGGAGCAGGCAGAGGCAGTGATGCTTGTGCCAGAGAAGGGAGGCCAGCTGCTCCCAGCGCCACAGAGGTGAGCTGCTGCCTGTGTGTTCTCTCTGTATTCACTTCCTGCGGTGGGTTTCTGTTTAGGACGGGCTGCAGCATGTCAAAATGAGAGCGCCTTTCCCTGTGCTGAGATGTGAGGAGGGGTTAATGGCATTGTGGTGTGTTTGTTCGCTGCTCTAGAGTCCTGCTCCTTTGGTGAGGGTGGAGGTCTCCGAGATTCCAAACCAGCCTCAGTCTCGCCACCAGAGCACAGCGACACCTCACACCTTCAGCTCTGCCCACATCAACGACTTTGATGAACTGATAAACGAGTTCACAGACGATCTGCTGGATGTCGAGATGGAGCTGGACCCCACCATGAGTGAAGACAACCTCTTCCTGCAGCTGATGGAGATGATCAACAGCTAGGGGGCCAACTCTGGAGTATTGGAGATCCTTCTGGGTGTTTCATGGTGCACTGGAAGTGATGATCTGAACAGAGCTGCGCAGTTCTCCCATTTTAGGAGCACTTGCTAGTGGAGAATAGATGTGTGCTTGCTAAGAAATAAAGGATCTTTAAAGCATACCTATGGTGGGATAGCAAAACTTTATTTGTTACACCTTAATAGTAGAATGTAATTTTCCAGATTGTTAAGCTAGTTTTGCAAAGGTATACAGAAAATCATTGGTTTCTTACAGAATGTCTGGAGTTTATGGCAGGTCCTGGGTGGTGCCATTTTGCAAGATTCATGCCCTCTCGGACATAGGGAGTTGATATATTTTTCTGTGCCTTTCATTCCAACTGTATCCAGAGTTACAACTGGAGTTAAAGTGGTCTCTTGAAAGTGGTAATTTTTGAATCTCAGACAAATTTGGGCTTCAGGTGCCACTGTCCTAACAGCAGGCTGAGCCTTTTTCGCTAAATGCTTGATTAACATATCATTAGTTATGTATATTTAATGGGTTTGGGTGAGACTGACTACATCTTAGTCTCGAAGGTTCGCATGGTACAACCAGTGTTAAGTAATCCATGTGGAACGTATGAGCATGCAGGCAACGGTGCCAGTGGGGCTTACTGCTTTAGTGACTGGGGTGGTCCACATGGTACCGGTGGTAGTGTAGCACCTGTCCATGTTTAACTGAATTGGTGTTGTAGATTGTTTTTCTTTGTTTGCACTGTATGCAGGAGACTAATGAATGACATTTAAACATTTTAAATCATGTTTATGAATTTTTCCCTAGGAATCAATGGAATTTGAAGTGGCCTTGCAGAAAGTGTATATAGAGGATGAGGAGCCTTGTCCTGGCAAGGATGAGGCTTGGTAATTACTCTTCCCGGAGGTAGCAAGGTCCATTTTTTTTGTTTGCACTGTATGCAATGTAATTAACCACTTGTTTTTGATAGGCCCTAATTTATGGCCTTTCTTCCTGAGAAACACTTGGTTTTTTATCAATAAAACTTTTTTTCCTCTTTTTTCAATTGTCAGTATTTCATACAGTACCTATGGGAAAACCAATAGGGTCAAGCAATGCTTCGCTTTGTTAGGATTGGCAGGACCTGCATTTTTTTGACAACAGCATGGATCTTAGTACTTCTTTTCTTCTTTCAGTGAAGTGGAGGAGTTCAATAGGGGGGTGAAAAGAGAACTGGCAAAGGAAGGGGAGACTCCTTTCTGAAAAGGTATATTTGTGAATTATTTCTTCTAATTATTATCAAAAAGGATAATGCAGATTTAATGTCCTTCCCATGTTCTTTCTGTCTCTCTTTCTTTCCCCTGTCGCTGTGTCTGTTCTATTTTCAGATGTCACTGGATGATTGATTAGCTGCCACCCTACTTCCACCGATTATAGTTTTAGTAATAGTATTAGTTAAGTTTTATTGTTTTAAGTATTTTTGGTGTTGTTGTTAATGTAATAAATTGTATAAACTTCCACATCGTGCTGCCTCCAGTTACTTTTGAAGTACTCTGAAGCCCCAGCCTCTTTTTTTAGGCCTCTGCTCGAAAATGACATACCAAAATTGAATAAGTATATCTCTGCATCTACAAGGTCTTTTGAATAATTCTGGTGTCATAATATAGGGAACACTTGAGAAATTTGTTCAGATGTGTAAGTATTAGTATTTATGTTACTGGCTCAGAGTAAATTAAGATGGCACACAGCATAAATGAAAGATTTTTCTTCCGTCTAACAAAAAAAATTACTTTTATACAATAAATATCTCTTTGAAATGCTGCAGTTGCAGCTCTAAATCACAATCAAGCATAGCAAAATATGTGAACATTATCTCTTCCAAGTTTGATTCTTATAAAGTGAGGCAGAGCAAAATTACAAAAGTTTTAGTTCAGACTTTGTAGGCGAAATCTCTAAAATGGTCATTTTGGCACCATCTATGCCATTTGAAATTTTTGATGTACCATAACGGTAAGAACCACCAAAATTAACTATAATAAAAAAAACAACCAGAATGCAGTACCAGTAATACCCACTAGATGGCCACATTCTGTTTACAGTTGTGACGACTTAACCTTTTGGGTCAAGGTAACATCATGTTATTATGTTTGCACAATATTTTTTTATTGGCCTTGACTTGAATGAGCTTGTAGCGGAGTTTCTCCTGTTTAATCTGATGTGCCATATGACCATATTTATACGTGATTATTGCAGCATTTTATGCCTTTTGTTATGGAGCGACCGCAGAGTCCCCCAGCTGGGGGACCCTGGGGTTTAAGAGGTTACTGTAACTACATTAAAATTAAAGCCTCTAAAATGATGAATATCCAGCTATTATATTGATTTACAACAACAGAAGGAGGATATATAAATTGGTTCAATTTAACCAGGATAGAGATCCACATTATCTAGCTGTATTTTCAAATTCACCAGCTTATGAATAAAAATAATCTTATTACAATTAGAAATGTAATTAAAGGTATACTATATGTAGAGTATAAGGCCTTGAGTTTCTGATGTATGTCTAAAGTCTGATATTAGTCCTGATGATGTCATAGTGATGTCATCAGGGTTATAGGCTTATAATTTTTTGTTTTGACACAAGTGGTAATCGAGTGTTTAACAGTGAAAGTGTCATTGAGAGAGTAGCAGGCAGGTGGAGTTCTAAGTTCTTCACATCATATTCCTTTAAACACAGCAATTACTTACTTGTTCTAGCAGTGCTACTCCTTTACATAAACATACGTCAGAATGGTTATTATGAAATAATTTTGGTTCAATGCATGGGTCAACCGTATTGCCTTGACCTGGGCACCTACCTGCTGTGCATTGCGGGTGACCTTTGCTGGTTGGGCTTCCACATAGCAAAGTAACCTATTTATAAATGTTATGAAAATTAGATATACATTAAATAATGATAAAATATATCATAACTACCCTAGGGTACATATCACAACTAATACTTCATGGTATCTTAATCTGAAGTTAGAGGTCAACAATATGTGCCATTGTCAAAATGCCACAAAATGGCAAAACTATAAACCGCTAAAAAAAAAAAAAAAAAAAAAAAAAAAAGTTTTAATTGGATATTCTGTATTGTGTTAATGTAGACTGTAGCATATATATTTCCTGCATGAATGCTCAAGCATGTATTGAAGGTTTTTATATTTTTGTTAACATTACGTTTATAATTTTCAGAGACAAAGAATTACACCTAAAACATGAACAAAAAAGTTTACCAAATAAAAAATGTAGCCTACAGACTGTGTTTACAACAGGATCCAAGCTACAAAAAATGATCAGCGTTTTATCAGATTAATGTCAACGATGGAGGAAACAAAAGACAGCGTTCAGATAAACATATTGAAGTTCATTGCTCTGTGTGACATATTGCAAACATTCAAGTCAAGACAATTTAATTCATATAGCACGAAATCGCAATACAAGTTATTCAGGGCTGTGTGGTTTGCTCCGTCTGTCCTAGTGTTGTGCCGTACCTTGCTGTCCAACTGATGAAGTCGCTCAACCAATTATATTCGGGGGTTGGCATGCCCTCAGGCCCGCCTCCTTACTGACAATAACCGCCTCCTCACTGACAAAAATCAGCCACCAAAGAAAAAAGACCCACTCGTGAGCGAGCAGTGGAAAGTCTTGCGCGCGAGCAAAGTGTGAACTTTTATGAGCGGATTCTCTATGCTACGCTCAAGCATGTATTTCTCCTGGCAGGCTAAAATATTGCTCGAGGGAGCAAAGATGCAGGAGACAGCATAGCTTGCGAGTGATTTGAAAGCGCTTGCAAAAACAATATCTGGCCGAGCGGATGTTGCGCCAAGAGGTCTCATTCGCGTGCGCGATTTTTGTCAGTGTTCTAATCCCATATTACAGATATTCTGTTATTCTTGAAGGAACGCTACACTGGTTAGAGTTTATCTTAAAGAGATGGTTTGGGTTTTTTGCACTGCGGTTGAATATTTATCCCCAGTCATTTTATTACCTGCAGTAGATAGCAGTCAGCAAGCTCCCAGTTTGAGGAAACAGAGCGTAGTGCCGGCAATGAAGCAGAGCAACACACTGCTGTGGAAGGGACTGCAGCGAAATGTATTTTAGCCACCTGAAAGAGAGCTCTAAAATAAATCAATATCTGTGTGAGTTTACTTAAAATGTTGAATATTTTCAGCGCTTTACATCATCATCAGGCAGTGCTTTCCTTTGGCACTGACGTCACATTTTCTCAACTGTTGATGAAACTTTTGTACTGATATACAGTCAAGAAAATGTCATGTTGGGCTGTCAGATGACAATCTCTGTCAGTCGTAAGACATGGCCTGTGTTTGAGTGTGTGTGACCCCTTGTAACAAACATATGTTTGGTCATATTGGGATTGAAATGCTAGCAATATTCAGAAGATATGGTTTATTACATGCCCAATTTTCTCTGTTGTCAGGATTTTGTTTACCATCGTGTAGAGTACACAAGCTGAAGAAGGCGATCTTCCCCAGTTTCCCACCATGATGGTGTTTTCTGAGCGAGCTCCTCCGCCCATGTTTCCGATCAGCCAATCAGGATTGTGCATTTTGCTCACGCAGTACCCATACAGAGGAAGGATGTGGAGGAGGTGCCGGCAGTCCCTGTTCCAGACCCCTCTTCCCGGCCCCCGTGCCTGTCACCACCCCAGAAAACCCCCAGCTCAACAGGGTCATCAAGGCTGAAACTCAGGAGAACATGCCCAGCCCCACCCACCCGCCGGGGGTCATCAACCCCGCCGACGATGAGGATGAAGATGGTACTGAACCAGCGCCCGCCTGTATGGCTTCACTGCAAAAACCAAGGAATTTAATACTCTGGTTTCCTCCCACAGTACAAAGATGTGCTTGCAAGCCTGATTGGTGCCTTTGAATTGTCTATACAGCATCTGAGTTAAAAGTATGACATTTAAGTGTGTGTCCATGAGAAAACCATGCAAAATCTGCAAAAAGTGACAAGGTGGGGGGTCGACAGATCGAGCTCAAATTTCTACCATAACCTAGTCTTATGGTGGGATGATGGCAAGTAAAACCTTTTGACAAATGATCGCACTGCTAAGAAGTAGCAGGGGGAAACCTGTTTTAATTCATTTCCTTTTAGATTATTAGCCTGATTTTCATTGAAAATGGACATATTTGAAGGCAGTTTTCACATTTACAGGAAATATGAACACATATTACTATTATGAAAATACAAGTTGATATCATATGTAATGTTTCCAAGATCAAGTGGTGTCCCAGTCTTGCTCCAGTTAAACGCACCATGCCCCACAAATTTGCATTATCCTCAAAATAGGATAAACTGGGTCCTACGTAAAGGTCAATATCTGAAATGCTGCAGAGAGTTTGCTAATATCCTCTTCACAATACGAAGGAGAGAAACCTCTCTCAGTTAAAAAAATAAAATCTTCGGGCGCCCCTTCAGATATGTTGGTAGAGCACTCCCCCCTGCCCCAATTTTAACAGTTCCGACTTCAGCAAACTAGCTGTCTTCATACAACTTATATTTACTATGATGAGGCTCTGAACACTCTTATGAGTCTCTAAGAATCTCCCATGTCCAGTGCCACTAGCGGGGAACTCCATTTCCCACTGTACCCTCAGGCCCTGGCCACTTCTCCCCCTACACTCTTAATTTGCCCATCGTCTGGCTTACCATACCTAACAGCAACAACGGATGCAGCAGTGAAAATGGCATCCAACTGGCGAAATCTTCCAGTGCAGCAAAAAAAGTCCATGAAATGCATACCTTTGTACAACCCCAATTCCGAAATAGTTGGGACGAAGTGTAAATTGTAAATAAAATCAAAATGCAATGACTTTCAGATCACATGAGCCAATATGTTATTTACAATACAACATAGATAACATTTCAAATGTTATAAACTGAGTCATTTTTTTAATCCACAAAATGAGCTTATTTCAAATTTTCTGGCTGCAACAGGTCTCAAAAAAGTTGGGACACAGGCAAAAAAGGGCTGAAGAAGCAATAAATATATAAGAGAATCAGCTGAAAGAACATTTAGCAAGTAATTAAGTTAAATGGCATCAGGTTTGTAACATGATTGGCTATAAAAGGGATGTCTTAGAGAGGCTGAGTCTCTCAGAAGTAAAGATGGCCAGAGGCTCTCCAACCTGTGAAGGCTTGCATAAAAAAATTGTGGAATACTTTAAAAATAATGCTCTTCAATGTCAAATTGCAAAGGCTTTGAAGGTCTCATCATCGACAATGCATAGCATCATCAAAAGATTCAGAGAAACTGGAAAAATCTCTGTGCGTAAGGGACAAGGTCGAAGACCTTTACTGGATGCCCATGATCTTCGGGCCCTCAGACGCCACTGCATCACTCACTGGCATGATTCTGTCATTGACATTACTAAATGGGCCCAGGAATACTTCAAGAAACCATTGTCTGTAAACACAGTCCGCTGTGCCATCCACAGATGCCACCTAAAACTCAATCATGCTAAAAGGATGCCATTGTTGAGCATGATCCAGAAGCGCCGCCGTGTTCTGTGGGCCAAGGCTCATTTAAAATGGACTGTAGCAAAGTGGCAAAGTGTTCTGTGGTCAGACGAGTCCAAATTTGACATTCTTGTTGGAAATCATGGGCGTCATGTCCTCCAGGCTAAAGAGGAGAAAGACCACCCCTCCTGTTATCAGCGTTCAGTTCAAAAGCCAGCAACTCTGATGGTATGGGGATGCATTAGTGCATATGGTGTGGGACACTTGCATGTTTTAAAAAGCACCATGAATGCTGAAAGGTATATAAAGGTTTTAGAGCAACATATGCTCCCCTCCAGATGACATCTATTCCAGGGAAGGCCTTGTATATTTCAGCAGGACAATGCAAAACCACATACTGTAGCTATTACAACAGCATGGCTTCATAGTAGAAGGGTCCCTGTGCTGAACTGGCCTGCCTGCAGTCCTGATCTTTCACCGATTGAGAACAGTTGGCGTATAATTAAATGAAAAGTCCGTCAAAGGAGACCCAAAACTCTCCAGCAGCTGGAAGCCTGTATTAAACAAGAGTGGGATAAAATTCCAATGGCTAAACTCAAGAAACTTGTCTCCTCAATGCCCAGACGCCACCACTCTGTGTTAAAAAGAAGAGGGGATGCTACACCATGGTAAACAGGCCCCTGTCCCAACTTTTTTGAGACCTGTAGTAGCCATCTAATTTGAAATGAGCTCATTTTGTGGATAAAATTGTAAAATTTCTCAGTTTCAACATTTGCTATGTTATCTCTGTTCTATTGTGAATAAAATACTGGCTGGTGTGATTTGAAAGTCATTGTGTTTTGATGTTATTCACAATTTACACTTTGTCCCAACTATTATGTAATTGGGGTTGTATATCATGGGGGAAGGGTGACTGTGATTGACATGATTGACAGACTTATCAAAGAACTTGCTTTATTGAATGACCCTATTCCAGCACTGGAACAAAGTTTAGTGTAGAGGAAAGGCTCATGTGCTTTGAATGTTCTTTTGTTTCTTTTTCTGCTACTAATAATAGCAATTAATTATGAAATTGAATTCTTTTGTGTTTTATCTTTGTCTGAATTACCAAAGTCACCGAAAATGAATTTTGGTCGGTTTTGAAGTCCTCTGAGTGATGGGCTAGACCTCAGTTCAGTCTTCCACTCCTCTGGATTTTAAAGATTTAATCCTGTATCATCCCTGAAGATCAAGCTACATGTATACAACACCCAAACTACTATCTCCGTGTGTCCTTGTTGAGCAGGAGTAGTTGAGGGACGATCCGTGTTGACAATTGGGCCCACTAGAAATGCCACAACTATACCGTTAAGAGTGGATTGCCCCAAGAACTAGCCACCTAGGGTGCTCTGGGTTTGTGATGTGGTAAGATGGGTTAATTGATAACATCCCACATCATGAGAAAATTGTACAACAGACATTACAGCTTAGTTTCAATCACTGCCGATAGGTGGCAGCACTGCAAAGTATCTGAAAATAGACCAATTTCATTCCACTGGTACTCCTTACTGAAAGCAGCGCCTAAAGATTTTATTTCTGATTTTGAAAGAGAAGGTCAAAAGGTACATTATAAAGTATGGCTCATCATCCAGCTCCCTGCAGCAATTTAGTTATGGGGTCCGACTTTAACCATTGTTCAAAACTTGTATTTTGGGTAGGGGGTGTATTGTCCATGTTATCTCTGCTAATGATGGATGTATCCTAATAATTTTCCACAAATAAGTAGACCACATAATAGGTATGCTACCTTCAAAATGGCAGTCTTCTTGTGTTTTGAGTATTTTGTATAGAGCTGCTCAAAATCCCAACCAAAAAACACTGTAAAAAAGGCTTAAAAACATCCAAATTCCAGCTTTTGGCTCTAATTCTACAATGGTTCAACCAATTGGACTAAGATTTGGCACGTCATCATCCCTTCATAGAAGGTACCTCCATACAAAATTTCAACCAAATCGGCCGACCCCCACCTTGTCACCGTTTGCATGGTCTTCTCGTGGACACGCACTTAATTAGAACAGTATGACGGATGGCACAATATAGCCGTAGTGTACTATAAGTGTTATTCACCATGAAAATAAAAATAGACTTCAAAAAGTTAGGGCTAAATGATTTTAGAAAATAACTGTGAGTTATTTAGACCAATATTTCAATTTAGTTTGCAATTTATTTTACTTATTCTTTATCCTCTGTAATATTCACTAAACAAAGAGCAATAAAAACAGAAACATCCTGTTAGCAATCAAGATTTTACTGTGTGTAGACCAGGCATACGTGTCGTGATGAAATGAAATAATTGATGCATGAATTGATATGAATGACCTGTCTTTAATTAACTATTGAATAGCAAAAAGAAAAACCTTCAACCACAGTTGTGCATTGACTGACTGATTTCACTTAGGGCCTCGTAGACATGTATTAATTACCATGATTTCAGTTTTCAATGGAATCTGAAGAAGGAACAACAAAGCACAGCGGAAAAACAGGCCTGGTGTGAATATGAAAAATGAATTTAAATCTTAATGATCTCCAATCAGTAACAAATCACTCAAACTAAAGTGCAGAAATACAGAGAAGAACACATCTCTGATTCTGCCACTGAAAATATTTCAATCTACTCAAAGTTTTTTTTTATAGGGTCACAAAACAGACTTTAAAACATGGTTTCTGAGTATATCGTGCGGACATGCTAAACCAATGACGAGAGAAAATACTAGACTGCTGCGCGCTCTCTATCCTGGGTGCATTCCCATGGTCATATAGGCGCCAGCTTGTGGTCATGGCAAAACCAATGGGCAAAATGCACAGTCAACATAGTACCGTAAATACCCTTGCTCAGAAATAAACAATCTAAAAAAATACGGTCGCGATTGGACACTTTTTAAAATAATGACATTATTGAGCTTTCAGGATAAAACCCATATAAGATCAAAAATCAGGTAAACTGATTTTCAAAAAAACTCAAATATCTATCCATAAATATCAGTAAAACCACGGTTTTAGAGAGAATAAAAAAACATATTTCTGCACTGTCTGTGCGGTTTTCACAGCCAACAGCATAACAGAAACTAACCATTTTGGCGCATAAATCATGCGCATCCAAACTGGTTAAAGCACGACATGCTTTGTTTTGCCATGACCGGATGTTAAAGCCGACTTATCAAGAGAAAGGGGGCTGCGCCGCAGTCTTTTTTTTTTTCCTCTACGTCGTGCGCTAAACGAAGCTGTCGGGAAACGATGACGTCACAGCTCAAGGCCACTGTTGCGTAGTGTGACGTTCTCTGGCATTGGACGACATAAATATAGACTTCATCGCCGCCTACCGTTGTGGATTGGTGGATTTGAGCATTTGTGGTAGTTTTTGCGTTTTTGTGCGGACGCAAATAGTTAATAACACGAGGTCTTTTGGAAAGACGTTTTTTTAAAGGGAGGAAGTTAATATCCGTTCAGAAGACTCCGTGTATGCGTGGATAGGGCCTTAATATACGGAATACGTGGCAAGTGGTTCTCTTCACGAAGACTGCTGCTCTGGCAAGAATGTCACGTGAGGGTAGGTTTGTTCACGGGTGACCACGCGTGACCTATCGCAGCTTTTGCAGTTTTAAAATTGTATTGCATAGCGTAATACAATATTACATCGCAAATGCAGAAAATTGTTCAGTCCTACAATAAATGGTATATTTTCCTGCTCATAATAATAATAATGATAATAATTAAGGTAAAATGTTGTGTTTTTTAATTATTTTTTTTACCTGATGTACTTGTTGTTTGGGCATTCTGACCAGCTTAGCTCTGTAACTGTGACGCTGTGAGGATAAAATGGTGGTGAATTTAGAGCCATGTTAACTCTTGCTTACTTCATTCAGGTCAGACTGTTGCCTGCCTGTCCCAGGCCTTTGGAGGGATGTCTCCCTCAAGCCAGCGCTACAAAGGCTCTTGCTGGCAGGAGAACAGCAGGTTTTTCATAGAGCCCCTGCGCTTTAACATCACTCAAGGTATGCACTGAAATGGACTCAGGGGTGTTAGAAATGTCTTAGCGCTGGGTCGATATGCAGCTGGGTATGCACTGGTGTGTGCTGGCACTGGGAGATCCAGTGTAAAATTAACTGAATTACATTTTGGTTGGTGATGATGTAGTCTCACCAGCACATGCATTACATGGAATCATTAAGTTAACCAACTTAAAACAACGTATGGAGTTGCAGCCTGATTATTTCAGTATTTGAGAGTGCTTGAGTGAGATTCTACTCATTACCAAAAGTGCTTTGAGTCCCAGTGCAAAGTTATAAGAATTTGAGTAGAATGTTTCTTGCAGTACTGGGAATGGAAATGGATCCAGAGCACTTTATTTTTCTTGTACTAGTATTTCAGAATGTATTTTGGTTCGTTTACTCTGCAGATTACGGCTGTGATTAGTTGTAATAGTGTCTTTGGGAATGTGAGACTGACCCCTCTGTGGATTTCTCAGCCCCAGCAAGGAAGGAGGTGCGGGCAGTGGATAAGATCCACATCAAAACTCTGGCGGAGATCCGACAGGAGAAGGCGGCCAGGCTCCTGGGACAGGGCGCGGCACACGAGGCCGGCACGCGTGGCACTACCGCCGCCAGCCCTACAAAGAGGGAGCGCTAAGCCTCCCGGGTCGCCCACATGAAGACCCTCTCCGAGCTCCGACAGGACAGGAAGAGGAAGCTGGTCAGAGAGGGGAGGAGGAGCTGAGGGGGAGGAGCGAGGCACCTCTTCAGTGGGAGGTCCCAGACAAGAAGGCCGCCATCCAGCCCAGCAGGATCTGGGTGAAAGCACTGGAGGAGATCAGCAGGGAGAAGGCGGTGCGAACGCAAGCTAAAGCTCAGGAGATGAAGGCCGAGGAGGCGCCAGCACCTCCCTGTGCTCAGCTGAAGAGGAGGATACTGCGCATCAACAGGAACTCAGCCACTGGTGAGCCTTTATCCTGTGTGTGTCCTCAGCCCTGTCCCCTCTCAGTGTGTATGTCCTCAATCCTGTCCCCTCTCAGTGTGTCCCTCAGTCCTGTCCCTCATCCAGTGTGTGTGTCCTCAGTCCTGTCCCCTCTCAGTGTGTGTCCCTCAGCCCTGTCCCCTCTCCTGTGTGTGTGTCCCTCAGTCCTGTCCCTCTCAGTGTGTGTCCTCAGCCCTGTCTGCTCTCAGTGTGTGTGTCCTCAGTCCTGTCCCCTCTCAGTGTTTGTGTCCTCAGTCCTGTCCCCTCTCAGTGTGTGTCCTCAGCCCTGTCCCCTCTCAGTGTGTGTGTCCTCAGTCCTGTCCCCTCATCCTGTGTGTGTCCTCAGTCCTGTCCCCTCTCAGTGTGTGTGTCCTCAGCCCTGTCCCCTCTCAGTGTGTGTCCTCAGCCCTGTCCCCTCATCCTGTGTGTGTCCTCAGTCCTTTCCCCTCATCCTGTGTGTGTCCTCAGTCCTGTCCCCTCTCAGTGTGTGTCCTCAGTCCTGTCCCCTCTCAGTGGTTGTGTCCTCAGCCCTGTCCCCTCTGTGTGTGTGTCCTCAGCCCTGTCCCCTCTGTGTGTGTGTCCTCAGTCCTGTCCCTTTATCCTGTGTGTCCTCAGTCCTGTCCCTTTATCCTGTGTGTGTCCTCAGTCCTGTCCCCTCTCAGTGTGTGTCCTCAGCCCTGTCCCTCTCAGTGTGTGTCCTCAGTCCTGTCCCCTCTGTGTGTGTTCTCTCATGAGCCCTTCCCTGATGTGTTTCAGTTAGATATGGTAGCCAGTGGTATGAAGTCCAGGCTCAGACTGTATAAGTCCTCCCCACTATCTGCTTAATAGCCAGGAGATGGATCTAATCAGTGAAATTATGTGGAAGAAACGCATAGCGGGCCTTTACATGTCTGGCCCTCGGACTTGACCATATGGTTAGTTTTTGCTCAGGCTTTTCTGCACTTGATTGTTAATGGAGTCTGTGTGCATTTACAGGAGCAGGCAGAGGCAGTGATGCTTGTGCCAGAGAAGGGAGGCCAGCTGCTCCCAGCGCCACAGAGGTGAGCTGCTGCCTGTGTGTTCTCTCTGTATTCACTTCCTGCGGTGGGTTTCTGTTTAGGACGGGCTGCAGCATGTCAAAATGAGAGCGCCTTTTCCTGTGCTGAGATGTGAGGAGGGGTTAATGGCATTGTGGTGTGTTTGTTCGCTGCTCTAGAGTCCTGCTCCTTTGGTGAGGGTGGAGGTCTCCGAGATTCCAAGCCAGCCTCAGTCTCGCCACCAGAGCACAGCGACACCTCACACCTTCAGCTCTGCCCACATCAATGACTTTGATGAACTGATAAACGAGTTCACAGATGATCTGCTGGATGTCGAGATGGAGCTGGACCCCACCATGAGTGAAGACAACCTCTTCCTGCAGCTGATGGAGATGATCAACAGCTAGGGGGCCAACTCTGGAGTATTGGAGATCCTTCTGGGTGTTTCATGGCGCACTGGAAGTGATGATCTGAACAGAGCTGCGCAGTTCTCCCATTTTAGGAGCACTTGCTAGTGGAGAATAGATGTGTGATTGCTAAGAAATAAAGGATCTTTTAAGCATACCTATGGTGGGATAGCAAAACTTTATTTGTTACACCTTAATAGTAGAATGTAATTTTCCAGATTGTTAAGCTAGTTTTGCAAAGGTATACAGAAAATCATTGGTTTCTTACAGAATGCCTGGAGTTTATGGCAGGTCCTGGGTGGTGCCATTTTGCAAGATTCATGCCCTCTCGGACATAGGGAGTTGATATATTTTCTGTGCCTTTCATTCCAACTGTATCCAGAGTTACAACTGGAGTTAAAGCGGTCTCTTACAAAGCGCCAATTTTATGGAACAATCTCCCGAGACAAATTTGGGCTTCAGAAACACTGTCCTCAACAGCAGGCTGAAAACGTGCCTTTTTCGCTAACCCTATGCTTGATTAACATATCATTAGTTATGTATATTTAATGGGTTTGGGTGAGACTGACTACATCTTAGTCTCGTGGTAGGTTCGCATGGTATTGGAAGCCAGTGTTAAGTAATCCATGTGGAACCGGTGGTAATGAGCATGCAGTAACGGTGCCAGTGGGGCTCGCTACTGCCTTAGTGACTGGGGTGGTCCACATGGTACCGGTGGTAGCTAGTGTAGCACCTGTCCCATGTAGCTAATAGGTTAACTGAATTGTTAAGAGGTGTTGGGCCCTGGGTTCTTTGTTAATGACTCACCGCTTAACCTGTGTAACAGGAGACTAATGAATGACATTTAAACACTTTTATAAAATCCTGTTTATGAATGTTGTTACTTTCCCTATAGGATGTAATCAATGGAAAGCCATTGAAGTGGTATCCTTTGAAGCCAGCTGGCGAGGTGCCAGTGTATATAGAGGATGAGGAGCCGCAAAATATACTGCTGGCACACCTGAAGTCTATACTTCACAGAACAAGGACACAACTGTCCTTCATGGATGAGGTGCAGTTGGTATGTGGATTACTCTTCCCGGAGGTAGGCCCAACCATGTTTATGGGTCAGATTGTTTTTGTTTGCACTGTATGCAATGTAATTAACCTGTTTTTGAACAGGGCCTTGCAGAAAAAATGCTAATGAAAACACTGACCATTTTAAACATGGTGTGCCTGTTTTTTCCTCTTGGTTTTTCATTGTTTTAAGTATTTTTGGGTGTTGTTGTTAATGTAATAAATTGTATAAACTTCCACATCGTGCTGCCTCCAGTTACTTTTGAAGTACTCTGAAGCCCCAGCCTCTTTTTTTAGGCCTCTGCTCAAAAATGACATACCAAAATTGAATAAGTATATCTCTGCATCTACAAGGTCTTTTGAATAATTCTGGTGTCATAATATAGGGAACACTTGAGAAATTTGTTCAGATGTGTAAGTATTAGTATTTATGTTACTGGTTCAGAGTAAATTAAGATGGCACACAGCATAAATGAAAGATTTTTCTTCCGTCTAACAAAAAAAATTACTTTTATACAATAAATATCTCTTTGAAATGCTGCAGTTGCAGCTCTAAATCACAATCAAGCATAGCAAAATATGTGAACATTATCTCTTCCAAGTTTGATTCTTATAAAGTGAGGCAGAGCAAAATTACAAAAGTTTTAGTACAGACTTTGTAGGCGGAATCTCTAAAATGGTCATTTTGGCACCATCTATGCCATTTGAAATTTTTGATGTACCATAACGGTAAGAACCACCAAAATTAACTATAATTAAAAAAATAACCAGAATGCAGTACCAGTAATACCCACTAGATGGCCACATTCTGTTTACAATTGTGACGACTTAACCTTTTGGGTCAAGGTAACATCATGGTATTATGTTTACACAATATTTTTTTATTGGCCTTGACTTGAATGAGCTTGTAGCGGAGTTTCTCCTGTTTAATCTGATGTGCCATATGACCATATTTATACGTGATTATTGCAGCATTTTATGCCTTTTGTTACGGAGCGACCACAGAGTCCCCCAGCTGGGGGACCCTGGGGTTTAAGAGGTTACTGTAACTACATTAAAATTAAAGCCTCTAAAATGATGAATATCCAGCTATTATATTGATTTACAACAACAGAAGGAGGATATATAAATTGGTTCAATTTAACCAGGATAGAGATCCACATTATCTAGCTGTATTTTCAAATTCACCAGCTTATGAATAAAAATAATCTTATTACAATTAGAAATGTAATTAAAGGTATACTATATGTAGAGTATAAGGCCTTGAGTTTCTGATGTATGTCTAAAGTCTGATATTAGTCCTGATGATGTCATAGTGATGTCATCAGGGTTATAGGCTTATAATTTTTTTTTTTTTTTTAAGTGGTAATCGAGTGTTTAACAGTGAAAGTGTCATTGAGAGAGTAGCAGGCAGGTGGAGTTCTAAGTTCTTCACATCATATTCCTTTAAACACAGCAATTACTTACTTGTTCTAGCAGTGCTACTCCTTTACATAAACATACGTCAGAATGGTTATTATGAAATAATTTTGGTTCAATGCATGGGTCAACCGTATTGCCTTGACCTGGGCACCTACCTGCTGTGCATTGCGGGTGACCTTTGCTGGTTGGGCTTCCACATAGCAAAGTAACCTATTAATAAATGTTATGAAAATTAGATATACATTAAATAATGATAAAATATATCATAACTACCCTAGGGTACGTATCACAGCTAATACTTCATGGTATCTTAATCTGAAGTTAGAGGTCAACAATATGTGCCATTGTCAAAATGCCACAAAATGGCAAAACTATAAACCGCTAAAAAAAAAAAAAAAAAAAAAAAAAAGTTTTAATTGGATATTCTGCATTGTGTTAATGTAGACTGTAGCATATATATTTCCTGCATGAATCCTCAAGCATGTATTGAAGGTTTTTATATTTTTGTTAACATTACGTTTATAATTTTCAGAGACAAAGAATTACACCTAAAACATGAACAAAAAAGTTTACCAAATAAAAAATGTAGCCTACAGACTGTGTTTACAACAGGATCCAAGCTACAAAAAATGATCAGCGTTTTATCAGATTAATTTCAACGATGGAGGAAACAAAAGACAGCGTTCAGATAAACATATTGAAGTTCATTGCTCTGTGTGACATATTGCAAACATTCAAGTCAAGACAATTTAATTCATATAGCACGAAATCGCAATACAAGTTATTCGGGGCTGTGTGGTTTGCTCCGTCTGTCCTAGTGTTGTGCCGTACCTTGCTGTCCAACTGATGAGGTCGCTCAACCAATTATATTCGGGGGTTAGCATGCCCTCAGGCCCGCCTCCTTACTGACAAAAATCAGCCACCGAAGAAAAACGACCCACTCGTGAGCGAGCAGTGGAAAGTCTTGCGCGCGAGCAAGTGAACTTTTTGCGAGCGGATTCTGCGCGCGCTCAAGCATGTATTTCTCCTGGCAGGCTAAAATATTGCTCGAGGGAGCAAAGATGCAGGAGACAGCATAGCTTGCGAGTGATTTGAAAGCGCTTGCAAAAACAATATGCGAGCGCGGATGTTGCGCGCAGGTCTCATTCGCGTGCGCGATTTTTGTCAGTGTTCTAATCCCATATTACAGATATTCTGTTATTCTTGAAGGAACGCTACACTGGTTAGAGTTTATCTTAAAGAGATGGTTTGGGTTTTTTAACTGCGGTTAAATATTTATCCCCAGTCATTTTATTACCTGCAGTAGATAGCAGTCAGCAAGCTCCCAGTTTGAGGAAACAGAGCGTAGTGCCGGCAATGAAGCAGAGCAACACACTGCTGTGGAAGGGACTGCAGCGAAATGTATTTTAGCCACCTGAAAGAGAGCTCTAAAATAAATCAATATCTGTGTGAGTTTACTTAAAATGTTGAATATTTTCAGCGCTTTACATCATCATCAGGCAGTGCTTTCCTTTGGCACTGACGTCACATTTTCTCAACTGTTGATGAAACTTTTGTACTGATATACAGTCAAGAAAATGTCATGTTGGGCTATCAGATGACAATCTCTGTCAGTTGTAAGACATGGCCTGTGTTTGAGTGTGTGTGACCCCTTGTAACAAACATATGTTTGGTCATATTGGGATTGAAATGCTAGCAATATTCAGAAGATATGGTTTATTACATGCCCAATTTTCTCTGTTGTCAGGATTTTGTTTACCATCGTGTAGAGTACACAAGCTGAAGAAGGCGATCTTCCCCAGTTTCCCACCATGATGGTGTTTTCTGAGCGAGCTCCTCCGCCCATGTTTCCGATCAGCCAATCAGGATTGTGCATTTTGCCCACGCAGTACCCATACAGAGGAAGGATGTGGAGGAGGTGCCGGCAGTCCCTGTTCCAGACCCCTCTTCCCGGCCCCCGTGCCTGTCACCACCCCAGAAAACCCCCAGCTCAACAGGGTCATCAAGGCTGAAACTCAGGAGAACATGCCCAGCCCCACCCACCCGCCGGGGGTCATCAACCCCGCCGACGATGAGGATGAAGATGGTACTGAACCAGCGCCCGCCTGTATGGCTTCACTGCAAAAACCAAGGAATTTAATACTCTGGTTTCCTCCCACAGTACAAAGATGTGCTTGCAAGCCTGATTGGTGCCTTTGAATTGTCTATACAGCATCTGAGTTAAAAGTATGACATTTAAGTGTGTGTCCATGAGAAAACCATGCAAAATCTGCAAAAAGTGACAAGGTGGGGGGTCGACAGATCGAGCTCAAATTTCTACCATAACCTAGTCTTATGGTGGGATGATGGCAAGTAAAACCTTTTGACAAATGATCGCACGGCTAAGAAGTAGCAGGGGGAAACCTGTTTTAATTCATTTCCTTTTAGATTATTAGCCTGATTTTCATTGAAAATGGACATATTTGAAGGCAGTTTTCACATTTACAGGAAATATGAACACATATTACTATTATGAAAATACAAGTTGATATCATATGTAATGTTTCCAAGATCAAGTGGTGTCCCAGTCTTGCTCCAGTTAAACGCACCATGCCCCAAAAATTTGCATTATCCTCAAAATAGGATAAACTGGGTCCTACATAAAGGTCAATATCTGAAATGCTGCAGAGAGTTTGCTAATATCCTCTTCACAATACGAAGGAGAGAAACCTCTCTCAGTTAAAAAAATAAAATCTTCGGGCGCCCCTTCAGATATGTTGGTAGAGCGCTCCCCCCTACCCCAATTTTAACAGTTCCGACTTCAGCAAACTAGCTGTCTTCATACAACTTATATTTACTATGATGAGGCTCTGAACACTCTTATGAGTCTCTAAGAATCTCCCATGTCCAGTGCCACTAGTGGGGAACTCCATTTCCCACTGTACCCTCAGGCCCTGGCCACTTCTCCCCCTACACTCTTAATTTGCCCATCGTCTGGCTTACCATACCTAACAGCAACAACGGATGCAGCAGTGAAAATGGCATCCAACTGGCGAAATCTTCCAGTGCAGCAAAAAAAGTCCATGAAATGCATACCTTTGTACAACCCCAATTCCAAAATAGTTGGGACGAAGTGTAAATTGTGAATAAAATCAAAATGCAATGACTTTCAGATCACATGAGCCAATATGTTATTTACAATAGAACATAGATAACATTTCAAATGTTATAAACTGAGTCATTTTTTTAATCCACAAAATGAGCTTATTTCAAATTTTCTGGCTGCAACAGGTCTCAAAAAAGTTGGGACACAGGCAAAAAAGGGCTGAAGAAGCAATAAATATATAAGAGAATCAGCTGAAAGAACATTTAGCAAGTAATTAAGTTAAATGGCATCAGGTTTGTAACATGATTGGCTATAAAAGGGATGTCTTAGAGAGGCTGAGTCTCTCAGAAGTAAAGATGGCCAGAGGCTCTCCAACCTGTGAAGGCTTGCATAAAAAAATTGTGGAATACTTTAAAAATAATGCTCCTCAATGTCAAATTGCAAAGGCTTTGAAGGTCTCATCATCGACAATGCATAGCATCATCAAAAGATTCAGAGAAACTGGAAAAATCTCTGTGCGTAAGGGACAAGGCCGAAGACCTTTATTGGATGCCCATGATCTTCGGGCCACTGCATCACTCACTGGCATGATTCTGTCATTGACATTACTAAATGGGCCCAGGAATACTTCAAGAAACCATTGTCTGTAAACACAGTCCGCTGTGCCATCCACAGATGCCACCTAAAACTCAATCATGCTAAAAGGAAGCCATTGTTGAACATGATCCAGAAGCGCCGCCGTGTTCTGTGGGCCAAGGCTCATTTAAAATGGACTGTAGCAAAGTGGCAAAGTGTTCTGTGGTCAGACGAGTCCAAATTTGACATTCTTGTTGGAAATCATGGGCGTCATGTCCTCCAGGCTAAAGAGGAGAAAGACCACCCCTCCTGTTATCAGCGTTCAGTTCAAAAGCCAGCAACTCTGATGGTATGGGGATGCATTAGTGCATATGGTGTGGGACACTTGCATGTTTTAAAAAGCACCATGAATGCTGAAAGGTATATAAAGGTTTTAGAGCAACATATGCTCCCCTCCAGATGACATCTATTCCAGGGAAGGCCTTGTATATTTCAGCAGGACAATGCAAAACCACATACTGTAGCTATTACAACAGCATGGCTTCATAGTAGAAGGGTCCCTGTGCTGAACTGGCCTGCCTGCAGTCCTGATCTTTCACCGATTGAGAACAGTTGGCGAATAAAAGTTAAATGAAAAAACTCTCCAGCAGCCGTCAAAGGAGAATGGCTAAACAAAAACTCTCCAGCAGCTGGAAGCCTGTATTAAAAAGAAGAGGGGATAAAATTCCAATGGCTAAATTATCTCAAGAAAATTGTCTCCTTTAATGCCCAGACGCCTCCATCTTCTGTGTTTTCACCAGAAAAAGAAGATCCGGGGATGCTACACCATGGTAAAACAGGCCCCTGTCCCCATAACTTTTTTGAGACCTGTAGTAGCCATCTAATTTGAAATGAGCTTGCATTTTGTTTTGTGGATAAAATTGTAAAATTTCTCAGTTTCAACATTTGCTATGTTATCTCTGTTCTATTGTGAATAAAATACTGGCTGGTGTGATTTGAAAGTCATTGTGTTTTGATGTTATTCACAATTTACACTTTGTCCCAACTATTATGTAATTGGGGTTGTATATCATGGGGGAAGGGTGACTGTGATTGACATGATTGACAGACTTATCAAAGAACTTGCTTTATTGAATGACCCTATTCCAGCACTGGAACAAAGTTTAGTGTAGAGGAAAGGCTCATGTGCTTTGAATGTTCTTTTGTTTCTTTTTCTGCCACTAATAATAGCAATTAATTATGAAATTGAATTCTTTTGTGTTTTATCTTTGTCTGAATTACCAAAGTCACCGAAAATGAATTTTGGTCGGTTTTGAAGTCCTCTGAGTGATGGGCTAGACCTCAGTTCAGTCTTCCACTCCTCTGGATTTTAAAGATTTAATCCTGTATCATCCCTGAAGATCAAGCTACATGTATACAACACCCAAACTACTATCTCCGTGTGTCCTTGTTGAGCAGGAGTAGTTGAGGGACGATCCGTGTTGACAATTGGGCCCACTAGAAATGCCACAACTATACTGTTAAGAGTGGATTGCCCCAAGAACTAGCCACCTAGGGTGCTCTGGGTTTGTGACGTGGTAAGATGGGTTAATTGATAACATCCCACATCATGAGAAAATTGTACAACAGACATTACAGCTTAGTTTCAATCACTGCCGATAGGTGGCAGCACTGCAAAGTATCTGAAAATAGACCAATTTCATTCCACTGGTACTCCTTACTGAAAGCAGCGCCTAAAGATTTTATTTCTGATTTTGAAAGAGAAGGTCAAAAGGTACATTATAAAGTATGGCTCATCATCCAGCTCCCTGCAGCAATTTAGTTATGGGGTCCGACTTTAACCATTGTTCAAAACTTGTATTTTGGGTAGGGGGTGTATTGTCCATGTTATCTCTGCTAATGATGGATGTATCCTAATAATTTTCCACAAATAAGTAGACCACATAATAGGTATGCTACCTTCAAAATGGCAGTCTTCTTGTGTTTTGAGTATTTTGTATAGAGCTGCTCAAAATCCCAACCAAAAAACACTGTAAAAAAGGCTTAAAAACATCCAAATTCCAGCTTTTGGCTCTAATTCTACAATGGTTCAACCAATTGGACTAAGATTTGGCAAGTCATCATCCCTTCATAGAAGGTACCTCCATACAAAATTTCAACCAAATCGGCCGACCCCCACCTTGTCACCGTTTGCATGGTCTTCTCGTGGACACGCACTTAATTCCTGCACTTACTTAGAACAGTATGACGGATGGCACAATATAGCCGTAGTGTACTATAAGTGTTATTAACCATGAAAATAAAAATAGACTTCAAAAAATTAGGGCTAAATGATTTTAGAAAATAATTGTGAGTTATTTAGACCAATATTTCAATTTAGTTTGCAATTTATTTTACTTATTCTTTATCCTCTGTAATATTCACTAAACAAAGAGCAATAAAAACAGAAAAATCCTGTTAGCAATCAAGATTTTACTGTGTGTAGACCAGGCATACGTGTCGTGATGAAATGAAATAATTGATGCATGAATTGATATGAATGACCTGTCTTTAATTAACTATTGAATAGCAAAAAGAAAAACCTTCAACCACAGTTGTGCATTGACTGACTGATTTCACTTAGGGCCTCGTAGACATGTATTAATTACCATGATTTCAGTTTTCAATGGAATCTGAAGAAGGAACAACAAAGCACAGCGGAAAAACAGGCCTGGTGTGAATATGAAAAATGAATTTAAATCTTAATGATCTCCAATCAGTAACAAATCACTCAAACTAAAGTGCAGAAATACAGAGAAGAACACATCTCTGATTCTGCCACTGAAAATATTTCAATCTACTCAAAGTTTTTTTTATAGGGTCACAAAAACAGACTTTAAAACATGGTTTCTGAGTATCGTGCGGACATGCTAAACCAATGACGCAGAGAAAATACTAGACTGCGCGCTCTCTATCCTGGGTGCATTCCGCCATGGTCATATAGGCGCCAGCTTGTGGTCATGGCAAAACCAATGGGCAAAATGCACAGTCAACATAGTACCGTAAACACCCTTGCTCAGAAATAAACAATCTAAAAAAAATAAGGTCGCGATTGGACACTTTTTAAAATAATGACATTATTGAGCTTTCAGGATAAAACCCATAAGATCAAAATCAGGTAAACTGATTTTCAAAAAACTCAAATATCTATCCATAAATATCAGTAAAACCACGGTTTTAGAGAGAATAAAAAAACATATTTCTGCACTGTCTGTGCGGTTTTCACAGCCAACAGCATAACAGAAACTAACCATTTTGGCACATAAATCATGCGCATCCAAACTGGTTAAAGCACGACATGCTTTGCTTTGCCATGACCGGATGTTAAAGCCGACTTATCAAGAGAAAGGGGGCTGCGCCGCAGTCTTTTTTTTTTTTTTTCCCCTCTACGTCGTGCGCTAAACGAAGCTGTCGGGAAACGATGACGTCACAGCTCAAGGCCACTGTTGCGTAGTGTGACGTTCTCTGGCATTGGACAACATAAATATAGACTTCATCGCCGCCTACCGTTGTGGATTGGTGGATTTGAGCATTTGTGGTAGTTTTTGCGTTTTTGTGCGGACGCAAATAGTTAATAACACGAGGTCTTGTGGAAAGACGTTTTTTTGAAAGGGAGGAAGTTAATATCCGTTCAGAAGACTCTGTGTATGCGTGATAGGGCCTTAATATACGGAATACGTGGCAAGTGGTTCTCTTCACGAAGACTGCTGCTCTGGCAAGAATGTCACGTGAGGGTAGGTTTGTTCACGCGTGACCACGCTGCGACCTATCGCAGCTTTTTGCAGTTTTAAAATTGTATTGCATTGCGTAACACAATATTACATCGCAAATGCAGAAAATTGTTCAGTCCTACAATAAATGGTATATTTTCCTGCTCATAATAATAATGATAATAATTAAGGTAAAATGTTGTGTTTTTTAATGATTTTTTTACCTGATGTACTTGTTGTTTGGGCATTCTGACCAGCTTAGCTCTGTAACTGTGATGCTGTGAGGATAAAATGGTGGTGAATTTAGAGCCATGTTAACTCTTGCTTACTTCATTCAGGTCAGACTGTTGCCTGCCTGTCCCAGGCCTTTGGAGGGATGTCTCCCTCAAGCCAGCGCTACAAAGGCTCTTGCTGGCAGGAGAACAGCAGGTTTTTCATAGAGCCCCTGCGCTTTAACATCACTCAAGGTATGCACTGAAATGGACTCAGGGGTGTTAGAAATGTCTTAGCGCTGGGTCAATATGCAGCTGGGTATGCACTGGTGTGTGCTGGCACTGGGAGATCCAGTGTAAAATTAACTGAATTACATTTTGGTTGGTGATGATGTAGTCTCACCAGCACATGCATTACATGGAATCATTAAGTTAACCAACTTAAAACAACGTATGGAGTTGCAGCCTGATTATTTCAGTATTTTAGAGTGCTTGAGTGAGATTCTACCTCATCACCAAAAGTGCTTTGAGTCCCAGTGCAAAGTTATAAGAATTTGAGTAGAATGTTTCTTGCAGTACTGGGAATGGAAATGGATCCAGAGCACTTTATTTTTCTTGTACTAGTATTTCAGAATATATTTTGGTTCGTTTACTCTGCAGATTATGGCTGTGATTAGTTGTAATAGTGTCTTTGGGAATGTGAGACTGACCCCTCTGTGGATTTCTCAGCCCCAGCAGGGAAGGAGGCGCGGGCAGTGGATAAGATCCACATCAAAACTCTGGCGGAGATCCGACAGGAGAAGGCGGCCAGGCTCCTGGGACAGGGCGCGGCACACGAGGCCGGCACGCGTGGCACTACCGCCGCCAGCCCTACAAAGAGGAGCGCTAAGCCTCCCGGGGTCGTCCACATGAAGACCCTCTCCGAGCTCCGACAGGACAGGAAGAGGAAGCTGGTCAGAGAGGGGGAGGAGGAACTGAGGGGGAGGAGCGAGGCACCTCTTCAGTGGGAGGTCCCAGACAAGAAGGCCGCCATCCAGCCCAGCAGGATCTGGGTGAAAGCACTGGAGGAGATCAGCAGGGAGAAGGCGGTGCGAACGCAAGCTAAAGCTCAGGAGATGAAGGCCGAGGAGGCGCCAGCACCTCCCTGTGCTCAGCTGAAGAGGAGGATACTGCGCATCAACAGGAACTCAGCCACTGGTGAGCCTTTATCCTGTGTGTGTCCTCAGCCCTGTCCCCTCTCAGTGTGTGTGTCCTCAGTCCTGTCCCCTCTCAGTGTGTGTGTCCTCAGTCCTGTCCCCTCTCAGTGTGTGTCCTCAGCCCTGTCTGCTCTCAGTGTGTGTGTCCTCAGTCCTGTCCCCTCTCAGTGTGTGTCCTCAGCCCTGTCCCCTCTCAGTGTGTGTGTCCTCAGTCCTGTCCCCTCATCCTGTGTGTCCTCAGTCCTGTCTGCTCTCAGTGTGTGTGTCCTCAGTCCTGTCCCCTCTCAGTGTGTGTCCTCAGCCCTCTCCCCTCTCAGTGTGTGTGTCCTCAGTCCTGTCCCCTCATCCTGCGTGTGTCCTCAGTCCTTTCCCCTCATCCTGTGTGTGTCCTCAGCCCTGTCCCCTCTCAGTGTGTGTGTCCTCAGTCCTGTCCCCTCATCCTGTGTGTGTCCTCAGTCCTTTCCCCTCATCCTGTGTGTGTCCTCAGTCCTGTCCCCTCTCAGTGTGTGTCCTCAGTCCTGTCCCCTCTGTGTGTGTTCTCTCATGAGCCCTTCCCTGATGTGTTTCAGTTAGATATGGTAGCCAGTGGTGTGAAGTCCAGGCTCAGACTGTATAAGTCCTCCCCACTATCTGCTTAATAGCCAGGAGATGGATCTAATCGGTGAAATTATGTGGAGGAAACGCATAGCGGGCCTTTACATGTCTGGCCCTCGGACTTGACCTTATGGTTAGTTTTTGCTCAGGCTTTTCTGCACTTGATTGTTAATGGAGTCTGTGTGCATTTACAGGAGCAGGCAGAGGCAGTGATGCTTGTGCCAGAGAAGGGAGGCCAGCTGCTCCCAGCGCCACAGAGGTGAGCTGCTGCCTGTGTGTTCTCTCTGTATTCACTTCCTGCGGTGGGTTTCTGTTTAGGACGGGCTGCAGCATGTCAAAATGAGAGCGCCTTTCCCTGTGCTGAGATGTGAGGAGGGGTTAATGGCATTGTGGTGTGTTTGTTCGCTGCTCTAGAGTCCTGCTCCTTTGGTGAGGGTGGAGGTCTCCGAGATTCCAAGCCAGCCTCAGTGTCGCCACCAGAGCACAGCGACACCTCACACCTTCAACTCCGCCCACATCAACGACTTTGATAAACTGATCAACGAGTTCACCGACGATCTGCTGGATGTCGAGATGGAGCTGGACCCCACCATGAATGAAGACAACCTCTTCCTGCAGCTGATGGAGATGATCAACAGCTAGGGGGCCAACTCTGGAGTATTGGAGATCCTTCTGGGTGTTTCATGGCGCACTGGAAGTGATGATCTGAACAGAACTGTGCAGCTCTCCCATTTTAGGAGCACTTGCTAGTGGAGAATAGATGTGTGATTGCTAAGAAATAAAGGATCTTTAAAGCAACCTATGGTGGGATAGCAAAACTTTATTTGTTACACCTTAATAGTAGAATGTAATTTTCCAGATTGTTAAGCTAGTTTTGCAAAGGTATACAGAAAATCATTGGTTTCTTACAGAATGCCTGGAGTTTATGGCAGGTCCTGGGTGGTGCCATTTTGCAAGATTCATGCCCTCTCGGACATAGGGAGTTGATATATCTTTCTGTGCCTTTCATTCCAACTGTATCCAGAGTTACAACTGGAGTTAGAGCGGTCTCTTTCAAAGCGCCAATTTTATGGAACAATCTCCCGAGACAAATTTGGGCTTCAGAAACACTGTCCTCAACAGCAGGCTGAAAACGTGCCTTTTTCGCTAACCCTATGCTTGATTAACATATCATTAGTTATGTATATTTATTGGGTTTGGGTGAGACTGACTACATCTTAGTCTCGTGGTAGGTTCGCATGGTATTGGAAGCCAGTGTTAAGTAAATCCATGTGGAACCCAGGGCTTTCAAAAGTTTTTGGAGTAGGCGGCTGGCAGAGTACAGTAGGCGGCTATGGCTGGCGGTGGAGGTGCCGAGAATCCAAGCATTGAGGGCGCAAAGCCCTCCAGGGAGCATTCTACCAGGAGAAATTTAAAAATTTGAAGCTTTATAATGCATTTTGGTGCCTTCTAGTGTTATGACTTAAAAATCACAACAAAGAAAACCAGCAATGACAACCAAAACAAATTTATTCTTCACTGAAAAAAAAAACTTGTACAAAAAAATCTACTGTTTAATCTTATAATAAAACTCTAATGCCACTATGCAACTCTGTTGCCAAAACAAAAACTCTGCCTGCCTCTATTGACCAAAATCACAGCATTTATATAGACTGGCAACATTCTGGAAAGATCTACAGGATTCCTGGGTAATCCCGCCCCCTCCAGGCAGGAAGATGCCAGAAGCTTCTAGAAAGCACTAGTCTATTACAAAGAAGCGAGATTACATCAGATCATGTTTTGCTACAGACACACCACCAGAGAGAGCGGAAGAACAAAATAAATGGCTGACTAGCAAGGCAGCAAAAACAGCATGTAACAAATCTCCATTTACAAATGATATACAGTGCTTTACATAAAATACTCCTACATAACACTAGCGTCTGATTTCCTTGTCATTTGGTGATGTAAATTCTAAATTTTTTTAGTGTTAACATTTTGAGGATGCTTGTCATTATTTGCTTATGATGCATTACTGTATACATGTATTGTCACTTCCGATTATCAGTCATTAGAATTAGATACATGCAACAAACCCTTTTGTGCAGAAGCCAAATCATAAAATGTATGCGTTCCCCTGTTTAAGGCTTTATAATTCAAGATTTGAGCTTCACAGCAGAGGGGAAAATGGCTTCAGTGAAATTAGAAACTTGAAGCATTTAGAATACCATCGTATTTCAGTTTATTTTCAAAACAAAATTTTTGGACATTTCATGAAATGGCTGGTGTCAAACTTAAGTCATTTCAAGAAATGACTGGTTTCATGATCTGACTGAAACATATTGCCCATAACACAAAGTAACAAAATTTTTGCTTTTTCCTGTTCCTGTGCAGAAAGTGTTATTTCCCAATTGCTTTTATCTAAAGTAAAAAGGAGAAGACCTATCAAACTTTGCTTTTGTGACTTGGGTAATGAATTTTTCAAATGGTATCCATTTTCCAGGACATTAAAGGTAGATATAGAGCTGGTTTGCTAACAGAGAATTTTCTTGAGCTTACAAGCATTTAAGAACTTTCCATAATGTTGTGCAACTTCCAAGAAGTTTCAAGAATTTTTCCAGGATGTTGTAGAACTTACAAGTATTTCAAGAACCTTTTCAAATTTTCTAGATCTTTCCATAGTAATATCTGTACAGCAGCTCACCACTCACCACCTCAGTTTAGTTCTAGCTGCCCAAGTAAACAAGTAGATATATCAGAATTTTTCAGAGCTGGCATTAAGAAGCTGCAAAGCATTCTCTAGATGCATTCTGCAATGTATGTGACCAATTTATCAAAATAAGAGCAAAAAAGTACTGTGTGACCGCAACTGTTAAAATGTATGAAGCCAACAAGGTATATTTTGGCATGCCTGTCGAGGATCAACACAAACTCTGGGCACCACATTTTACCTAAGACCACTGCAAAAAAAACTCAGGAAGGTAAGACAGACAATTTTTGCTTGTTTAAATAGAAAGATTTGATATTATACAAATTAAATAAAATTTGATTTTTGTTTTGTGTTATTCATACCTTATGGAAATGAAAATGTGCAAATTTCCCATTTTTACACAGAAAATAGGCAAATTCCTAAATTTCATTATCTTGGTCACAAAAGCAAAGTTTGAAGGAAATAATGGGCATTTTCTATTCTTTTTACAATGTAAGCAATAAAGAAATAACGCACACAAACCAGGGAAAAAAAAGTAACTTGTATTAACATGTTAAGGTAGGTGTGCTGAGTGGGACGCCGTTTGATAACCATTCCCTGAGTGAGACACTTTCGGCCTGACCCACTTCCCAGCCTTCCCTGCAGGCACCGGACGTCAATAGACGTTGATCTGTGGTTGGATTCATGTCACGACGTCGGTGACCAAAAACCGTCCTTTCAATGTCTATTTTCAACGTTGATTTGACATTGAATATTGACGTCAAATGGCGGTGATATTTTGTTGGTCTTAAGTTGTGGTGTTAGGCAACCAAAGCCCAATGTCTATTAAACGTCATATAATAAACGTTGTATCAACGTCATATTCTGACATCCTTCGACGTCGGAATTTTTTTGGTTTTTGGTTGTGGCGATCAGTAACTAAAATCGAACGTCTGACAAACATCTAAAGCCAACGTCTATCTGGCGTGGAATGCCGACATATATAGTGACCAAAACCCAACGTCTGCTAAACATAATGTTAACATCTACACAATGTAATATTCTAACATCATTTGACGTTGATATTTTGTTGGTTTTAAGTTTGGTGCAACGTAACTGATATCAAACGTCAAACAAACGTCTGATGCCAACGTCACTTTGACATATAATTCTGACATTTATGGTGACCACAATCCAACGTCTGTTTAACGTCATAATATAAATGTTGAAACAACATCATATTCGGACATCCTTCGACGTTGGAATTGCGTTGGTTTTACGTTTTGGCAATCAGAAACAAAAATCCAACGTCTGACAAACGTCTAAAGCCAACGTCAATCTGGCATAGAATGCCGACATATATAGTGACCAAAACGAAATGTCTGTTAAATGTCATAATGATAGCATCTACACAACGTAATATTCTAACATCGTTTGACATTGTTATTTTGTTGGTTGTAAGTTTGGGTGTAACGTAACTGATATTCAACATCGTACAAACGTTTGATACCAACGTCACTTTGACATATAATTCTGACATTTATGGTGACCACGATCCAACGTCTTAAACGTCATAATATAAATGTTAAAACAACGTCATATTCTGACATCCTTCGACGTTGGAATTGTGTTGGTTTTACGTTTTGGCGATCAGTAACTAAAATCCAACGTTGTTCAATCGTCTGAAGCCAACGTCAATCTGGCGTGGAATACTGACAAATGTAGTGACCAAAACTCAACATCTGTTTAACGTCATAATGATAACATCTACGCAATGTAATATTCTAACATCGTTTGACGTTGATATTTTGTTGGTTTTAGGTTTGGGTGTAACGTAACTGATATCCAACGTCGTACTAACGTCTGATGCCAACGTCACTTTGACATATAATTCTGACATTTATGGTGACCGATATCCAACGTCTGTTACATGTCATAAAATAAATGAGGACCACTTGTGTTCTTTTTCCTATTCCTTCGACTGGCAGGCTTTGTGCTTGCAGGCACTGATTCAGGCAAGTATGCGGATTTTTCAAATTCACCCAATCACGATGCAAAGTTTGTGAAAGACAGCGCTGTTGGCCAGTATCTGTCTCAACTGGCCTGTAGTCATTGTGATTGATTGCAGCTACTTAAGTTGGTCTTCCTGAATTTCTAGGCTATTTACAGTTTTTTTCAGTTGCTAAGACACATAAAGTATCCATTTCACATTACATTATAGTATAGCACATTTTTCATCTCCAAAAGTAATGAAAAATTCACGATCACTGGATTCAGAATCAAACATATATAGCATTGAAAAAAAAATTCCAAATTTTCAGGTGTCTTCCCGTATGACAGTCTTCGAATTCTGAGAGGCAGTAAGAGCCGAAATTGTCCTGTGTCCTGTGCGGTGTCCTGCGCGCTGTCCTGCGCAGTGTCCTGTGTCCTGCGCGCTGTCCTGTGCGCTGTCCTGCGAGTGTACTGTGTCCTGCGTGCTGTCCTGCGCAGTGTCCTGTGTCCTGCTCAGTGTCCTGCGCGCTGTCCTGCGCAGTTTCCTGTGTCCTGTGCGGTGTCCTGCGTGCTGTCCTGCGCAGTATCCTGTGTCCTGCGCGCTGTCCTGCGCATTACCCTGTGTCCTGCACGCTGTCCTGCGCAGCATCCTGTGTCCTGCGCGGTGGCCTGCGGCAATTGAGCAGTGTCCTGCGCACTTGTAACAGGATAGGACAGTTTTATTTATATAAATTTCATGCAGTCGGAGAGAGGAGTTGAGTTTATATTTATTTTCTATCTTGAGAACAGCGACGTTCGAATAACACACATCCTTGCAGATTTTAGCTCTGCGTTTTAGTTTATAGGCTACGTTAACCGGATCAATCACGAGTACTAACCAGTTCAATATATCAAATCTAGCACGCTGCTCCTGTTGCAGGAAAGTCGCTATCTGTACACCATTTCTAATTTTAACAACGGTATTTTTCAAACAAGTCCCGGTTTTACGTAGGTTTACAATGCTCATTCGAAACTGCAGTCACGTTGCCTGTACATAGGCAGAGATACGACATAGCTTACAGTTGAATCACTAAGTTGAATTGGCCAGCTCGTGAAAACAATTTTGCGGTTCATTCCGACAGATGACATTTGGCTTAGGCTAATAGGCCGTGTCATCACCTCGTCCCCCCGTCAAAGCAACAGTTTCAAAACTTGAATTGCAAACCGATTCTTCCCATCAAATAACAGAAATTAAACCAAGTCACTGAGTTAGTAGCTCATTTAAGAGGGGTTTGGATTGACTTAATAATAGCCTACCAGTCATTCCGAAGGGAGTAAATAAACTCCAGATGCATCATAGGCCTATCCTAAAAAATATCTCAGGCGAATAAGAATAAAGAAATGACCATGTGTATCGTTCCGCATGCTTTATTATAATGTATGGCAGTAAACCATGTGTGCCTCTGATTTATTGTTGTGGGTCGAGAACAATATTCAGACGTGCCTTGTTTCATTCCAAAACATGTAAAAAGTTGGAGTAGCCTCAAGGTTTCTGCCAGAGAACTGAGCATTACTACCAGAAACCTTGCATCAAAATTTTTTAAACAATGGCTGTGAGACTGTTTGACAGGTTTGAAATGGCCAAATCGCGGCTCACGGCAGTGGCCGAAATTGTCCTTTCCTGTGAGATTTACGCAGGACACTGGCATACTTCCACAGGACAGTCAACAGGACACTCGTGCAGTGCTAGACAGTCAGCAGGACACTCGCGTTTGGCGCAGGACAGTCTGCAGGACACTCGCGTTTGGCGCAGGACAGTCAGCAGGACACTCGCGTTTGGCGCAGGACTTTTGTTTGTTATTTATATTAGGATTATTCTTTAATGTTAACATTTTTTTAAAATGCAGGATTTACTTTTTGTTTGTTATTTATATTAGGATTATTCTTTAATGTTAACATTTTTTTATAATGCAGGATTTGCTTTTGTTTGTTATTTATACTATGATTATTCTTTAATGTTAACATTGTATAAATGCAGGATTTACTTTTGTTTGTTATTTATATTATGATAATTCTTTTATTCACAACTTATTATGACATGTAAATAATAAATATGTGTGATATGATCCTTCCTGCTGTGCTCAGTGTTCAATGACCAGCGATTTAGTTCACTATCAAAGAGACAGCAGGGCGGATCCAGGAATTTTTGCAAAGGGGGCGACCCCCCATACGAGCGCTGAAGGTGCGAAGCCTGGAGGGGGGTCTGGGGGCCCTTCCACAGAAAAAAAATTTGAAAATTAAAGTGCCAAATACGTGTTTTTTCTGGCATCTGGGAACAAAATTAAAGGTCTTATAGTTAGCTGAAAAAAAGCATTTTTTCATTAACAATTATCTCTATTTAAGGTATAAGTTTGCACTTGACTCTACAAAAGACAATCAAAACAAAGAGACTTAGGTCCTATTCCGATAGAAAAGGACAAACCGTGAAAATGATCAAAGCATTCATCAGTATACATCATGGGTTAAACATTTAAAACACAACACTAAAGTTGTTTCCTTTCATGGAGAATGGTATTTAATTCACTTTTGAAGTGAATTTCCTACATGCACATTAGGCACATTCAGTAGGCATGCAGAGCTACAAAATCATCTTCTGAAATTTTTAATTCTCACTAAATGAGTTGATGAAGAGCATTCTTCGGGGTATCTATGGGCGTATATATCATTCACTTTGTCATAATCAAGTTTAAGATCCAGTTGCACTGGCACAAATGTTACTCTAAGATATAGCGCTGTTATCACTACTTAAACAAACATTATAGCTCGTCTTAAAGTTAATCCATATAGGACTGCATACAACAGGCAGTGTACAGTTGTCAGAGTTGTATAGTCACTTGCTGTTTTATACATTCAGCTATAGAAACCACTAGTATTGAAGAGGCCTAGTTGTCCCGTGTTAAAATATAGCATTTAAACTGTAGTGCAATAAATACTCAGCAGATTAACTTCACTAAAAGTGTCAATATCACAAGGTAAATGCTTTAATAAAAGTAGAAATCCTGTATTTAAATTAGGAGTGAACTCATTCATAAAACCGTGTTTCAGCTTGGCTTGCTTGTGAATATTCAATAACTGATCCTGGTGTGACATCTAGTGGTAGAATATTGTAACTGCGTGCATAAATTTGCAGCCTCATGTCCGCTGGCATCAACATCTGTACAGACACCCTGCCGAGCACCGTTGTTCTTGAACGCACCAAATCCAGATAATCCTTATGATGAATTACATTCATATTTTAATTTGTAACGAGTAACGGTGGCCAGTGTCAACGTGCTTCAAGTGAAAGTATACTTTTTATCTTTTAAATGTAGTAGAGTAAAAGTCAAAACTCAAGTAAAGTACAAATCCTCACAAAAACAAAAAACTACTTAAGTAGGCTACTGTTCGTTACTATACACCTCTGACCAACACAAAGTGCGTTAGAACTCTTTTTTTTTTTTTTTTTTTTTGACTACCCCCGGTAATTTCATTTTTCCGCATGGCAATTTTTCGATTTTTAAGCCCTGTGTGTCGTGCGAAAAAGGCTGTCTTCGAAAAGTCAGTCTGCAGAACTAAATCCGCCATGGACAGTATATCTTAAGCTGCTTGGCGGCAGGAGGCACTCACACGGGGGCTTATCACATAAAAGTAATAACTGGTCATGCCATTAAGGGGACCTATGCAGAATAAAGCAAAACAGACCCTTACTATTGCTGCACAGGAAAAACTGAGACCTGAAAAAACTATTGCTGCACTGAATAATACTTCGTGCCATTATTTGGTTGAAAATTTAAAAAAAAATTACGGTGTCTTTATTTGATGCATTATAGAAAATAATCAAATAAAGACATACTCGTTTTTACTATTTTAATTTTCAGGCAAATGATAGCTATCCATGTGTTCACTTGAAAAAAAGGGAGGTGGCTTTTTAAAAAGTGCTGTCTCGCGGCACACTATAGCAGTGTTCTGCAGTAGTCCAGTAGTGCCCGTATAATTTGAGCTCTCTTGCGCGGCTGTGGCACTTTCAACAGGACTGGACGATTTGCAGCACACTGCAGTCAAGTCTGATTACTGGTCTAGCTCAAGCACTAGTGAATAAACGGTTTTTATGTTACGCGTCTGTTTTATTGGAAACGGCATCAAAACATTGTGGTAATATTGAACTTTGTATTTTCATGGTAAAAATTATGCCTTCATGCACGCCTAGTGGAATTAATGCAAGAACCTAAGATTATATTTTGCTGCGAGTGTAATAATTTACCTGCACAACTCGCAGCACCTCAGAGTGCTGTGCTGCGACTCGTCGCTGTTTAAAACATATAAAAAATAAACATAAACCCATCACCTCTCTCCCACTGCATGAAAATTTCATTAATAAAACTGTCCTCTCCTGTAAGAAGTACGCAGGACACCGCACAGGACTCAGGAAACTGCGCAGGACAGCGCGCAGGACACAAGAAACTGCGCAGGACAGCGCGCAGGACACTGAGGACAGGACACAGGAAACTGCGCAGGACAGCGCGCAGGACACAAGAAACTGCGCAGGACACTGAGCAGGACACAGGAAACTGCGCAGGACAGCGCGCAGGACACAAGAAACTGCGCAGGACAGCGCGCAGGACACCACACAGGACACAGGACAATTTCGGCTCTTACTGTTAGTGCCCCGTTGGCGCGGCGCTCCCCCCATTCGCCGCGCCCGCGCCAGGTCTACGAATTTAGAGCCCTAAGTCAAAAAATCAAATATTAAAAAAAATGGTTTCAGATAAGCACAAGTATAAAAACCTCATGCATTTATGTAAAATGCGTGTACTGTATTAGAACATCAATGTGTGGATCAACACAATACATACATAGCAAGGGCATTATGGCAAACACTATTATCAAATAGCTACGATAAGATTGATAGGTTGTGATATGCCCGGACCAGTTAATTTCCTTACCATCATGCAGAAATACAAAGGAGTAAATGTGTATTTTTCTTTTAAGTATCTAACATCCTTTTTTTTAAAAAAAAAATGTTAGGTCAAATATTTTACGTTATTGAATATGCAAATGTGCATTCAAAGTCAAAATTAGCACCCTTAAAGAAAAATGCCCTGAGCTTATGGACAAGCAAGGTAGCCTTCTGTCTCCATCAAGGTAGCATGTATCTCCACTCTGCTGTCACATATCTAGCTCTCTCACCCAAGTGAGGGAGCGGCACTATGTAACTACATTTCTGGCTGGAGTGGTATGCAGCCACTAGCCAGTGCTAACGTTTGGTTGCGAATAGCTGGCAAGCAACTGAAACTAGTGCCTTGAAACACACAGTATGTACATAGGTAGCTAATGTTTACAGTCGCTAAATCTCTAACGGTAAAGGGTTAAGAGTTCCAGTACAAAGGCAGATTGCTAATGTTGGCTAGCTAGCTTTGCAAGCGTGACTTTATTTATGCTTCCTTTCTTCGATAAAAGTTTGAAGCGGTCCCGGACATCCCAGTAAATGTTGCATTGCAGAATTTGCATGCTGCTGAGTGTTTTCTTTCGGATGTGGTATTGCAGATCAACTCTTTGTGGTTTCGAAAGCCACATTTTATTAAACAAGATCTGGCGACATCTCCCAGACTGCCAGAGCTTCCTCACCTGAATTTACTTTTTGGAGCACATGTTAAGGGGAGCAGGAGGAGAGGTGACAGCCGTCAAGTTAACGTTATTGGTAGCATTTGAAGCAGAAAGTTTTACATCCAATCAAAGCAATGATGTCCAAAATAAATCAGACAATTCACATGCAAATTAGTGATACACCCGCAGCTGTGGTCTTGACCCGTCTTGGTGAAAAAAAAATTACCCGAGTCCGCTTTGTCCGAGACGGAGACAAGACCGAGTAAAAATGCGGTTGATTCTGAGACGAAACCAAGACCTTTCAAAAAATGGTCTTGAGACAGGCCTCGAGTGCTACAACACGAAATTGGACTACGGAATCTTTGTTATAATTGCATGTTTTGTGCACTAGTCATTTAAAATTATAATCAGCCATTACAAATTTACTCGTATTTTAATCGCCGCAAATCGCAATAATATCGGAAAGAATTTATCTTCGTTGATGATGTCACGGAAGGTACCTAGCCAGCGGCAGAGAACATACTGTCAATGGCATTTGACTCCATGATTCGTAATTGTGGATTGTTCCCTTGGGAGAATGCAAAATATCTGCCTTGGTTACGGCTGCAACAATAAGGCCGATGCAAGCAGAGGCATCATGGTCCATAAATTTCCAAAAAAAAAAAAAAACCCAGAAGCCGAAAGTCATGGGTGGATTTTGTGAAGAGGAAATGAGCGGGTTTCACGGAGGCTGATATTGTGTCTGATTCTGCTCCCCCGTCAAATCGTGTTCCCCCTTCGGGAAAGATTTGTGATGCAGTTGCTGATTTTAAAAAATGATGAAAGAAATCACGTAACAGGCATTGATGAATCAGCTCCCTTTAAGAAAGTTATCACAGATGACGCCTCGTATCATCTCCTGTGATTTGAGCTTTTCTGATATTGAGCTCTTCTGCTCGGCAGTGATCACACAATTACCCCATGCTTTAATGATCTGTTCTGCTGTCAAATTCAGAGTAAAATGTACATACGCTCTTCACACTATTTAGGGATGTCATTGCATTGTCTTATTCGTGGAAACATAATTTGACGGGGGAACTTAATCGGATACAACACCGGATCAGGATCGGTTATCTACACTAAACACTTCACAGATTTTATCAGCCAGATCCCGAGTCACAGGAGAAGTCTGGGTTTGGAATTGCTAAAATCGTTGCTAAATAAGCCATCCATGAATCAGCCAAGGCCAAACTGCTCTGCCCTGAATCTTCCCCATCTGTTCTGTACTCAGGAAAGCGGGTTAATAAGCCCAGGGCGCCACTTGATAAGCCCATCCCAAAATGAGTGTAGAAACTATTTTATGCAAAAAAATATCACAAGAAAACATATCACACTTGTCAAGCAAATGTAGGTCAAAACAGGTGAAAATTCTCTACAAAGAGGAAAAATAGATTTTGAGTCTCATTCGAAGATTAATACTTTAAGTAAGGCAATGATGCAAAAATAAAATGCCTCAAAAGTACGGAAACTTTTATATCTTGCATTGTGCAGTATTTAAATTTTCATTTTTTCCTCAATATATTCTACATATTTTGGGCTAAGTGAGGATGCCACTTATTTTAAGCACTTTAAATGGAAAACCCAAGCAGCAAAAGAAGAAATATTCAAAATGGCTTCATTTTAACAGAATTTCCATAGCACCGGCCTTTCATTCAGGTTCCATGTGACCAGCGAGGTTGTTTTCCTTACGTGTTCACAGTCAGAATGGGCAGAAGCACAAGCTGAAAATCAGCCCAATCTTTAAAACAAGTCTAACAGCAAAGTAAAAGCAGCACATTTTCTATGCTTGATCAATTACTGTGGCTATAATAAGCAATATTCCAAGCAACATTCAAATCAAAACCAAAATCTGTCCAGGGGTTCCAAAACCCAGAAATCTCTGATCTCAAATCAAATCAAATGTCATTGTCAATGCACCCATGGTCATAGAATGCAGTTAATTTTTTTTCTGCATGAGAAACACAGAATCAGGCATAAGTATTTGACCTCTGTGATGGATGTGATTTGTGAATTTCTGCAGCCACTGATGAGCATCGTTCTCCTGCCCTCTCGGTATACTCAGACAGTCGTCTCAGATCCATCAGTCAGGAAGACTGAGCACATAATCTAATGGAGAGTACCCCATTTAACTGCCGGGCTCAAGGTGACCTAGCAAGTTCACCAAATGTTCAGCAAGTCAAGAGCTGTTCCCCACAGACTGTAAAAGACCTCTCTTCAAGGAGACACCGTCAGGTACTTGTGAATGTTTTCCATCCTCAGTTTTACACAGAAAACATGTCTGTAAGCTGTCCAACTGTTTGAGAGAAATGCTCTGCAAACGGACACTCGCCCTGATCTTCTGGAATGTTTAGTTCCCCCAATCGCACAGTACTCATCACGATAAGCCTTGAGAAATATACTTCGTTTACTTTTTTAATGTGGTTGTATGGCTTAAGAGTTGTAAAAAGATGCTTTGCACCGAATCGCTAGGTATTTCCCCCCGCTCAATATCCCTGTCACTACTGCATCTGAAAGTTGTTGCATGACTCCATCTCTATCTCCGTCCAACAAGCAACAGTTACCATGCAAGACTGGTAATGTAGTCTCATCACTCCATATGAGCAGCCTCACTTTACCCCTCCTTTTTGCGTCAAAGTTATTGTGGTTGCAATATTCTTTTTCTCACCCTTTTTTTAAGTACACGTGCCCACCACAGCAGCAGCTCACCGCACCAGCTGCTAATTTATACCTCTCCACTGGAGGCGCAGTAAATATTCTTCATGAGAGAGGAGACTGTCACCACAGCAAGGCGCTTAATCCCAAATAAGCCCGTCGCTGTCAAAAGCTAACGCGGAGGTGTATATCACCCCGCAGGCAGCCTGACTGGATAAGCCAGGGGACAAACTATGGGGCTCGTCAGCGAGCAGCAGCTAAGCGCTCAGGAATACAATCCTTCATTTATAGGGCAGGCGAGGCATTGGGGGGGGGATTCCACCAGAGTACAAAATGGAGCTCAGTACTTACCGCCCGTCCCGTACATTAACCCAAAACTGGCCTGCAGTGAAGTCCTTCCCGACTCCATGTAACCACGGATACAAGATAAAACTTTAAAAATGACATCATTACAGTTTATGTACATCCCAAAGACCATTACCTAAGGAGACTGACAGGTTCACTTATCCAATATGGTGGGGAACATACTTCCCCAAATAAATTCAAGATTTCCTTGTTGCAAAATATTAGAGATTAAGCAAGCACCAGGTATGGTTTGTTTGGGAAAGTAAATGAAAATGACATATAAGCATAAGTGAACGGATGGACCAAATACTAAAATAAGGCCTGCAGTGTGTGCCACATATGGTGTCCCTCTGACATTAACATAACCATTCTCTAACAGCAGAGATGGAGATTTCCATGAGAGCAATGCACAGTCTGAATGGATAAGGTTCTTTCTCTGTGTCACTAACACACAAGTTGAGTAAGGTGCGGTTGCTGATGTAAAACTCCAGCGACTCCAGGCATAGGGCCATTGCAGGACACAGGCTAAGGACCCATCATGGTAATTAGCAACAGCATCCCCATCTAGTCCCAAAACCCCATAGCTCTGCCATCTTTTATACCAACAGGACATCTGGCAGTACTACCTTTACATTTTTAGGTTAAAATATTTTTGCTAGCAAAACTCTCCTCTCATGGCTTGTTGTTGGATTTCATCTGAATGTATTCTGTATGTGCCCTTTGTATATGTATATTTGGTTTTAACAAGCACATTTCATTGGCACTACAGCATCAGTTTGATTCCAATTCTGTCTCATTTATCACATTGCCCATTGACCTCGGCATGTTTTGAACCAAGAAAGGTGTTATTGCTCACAATAATTTGAACACACAACTCCTACATTGTGCTGTAAATACTTGTGGAAAGGTACTATGCAACGTAACATGATGAAAAATGGCCATGTTAGTCATTGGAAGTAAAATAAAATTGGAATGTGCCTCTTGAAGTGAGGCCAATGCAGCAACCGAATGCTCTCTTCCACCGTTTTAAAACCATTCTGTGCTCTGGCAGTAACAGCAGAGGATAGAAACAAGGGTCACAGAAATGTGCAGAGTCTGAATAGGTTTTAAAAATGGCCCACAATTTTCAAAATCTTCATCTACGAATAAGCGTAAAGCGACATGCCTCAGATAATGGGACTGAGCCATGAAAAGCTGCTTTTCAAATTGCAGTGCCTGGCCAGAATTTGACAAAAACATATTCCCAACAATTGCTTATTCTGACCACAGAATCATTCCCCACAATATTTTGAAGTTGTTTGTCATATCATTGAAAATTGCTGAGTTCTGTGTGACAAAAATAAGGCAACTGCATGACTATTTGTGCACAATATACAGTACGGTACATTGTTTTGTTACATTGCATACAAACACTCACACAACATGCATGCAAACTCTCTCACTCACACGCACGCACGCACGCACACACACACACACACACAATAAAATGAAGTCCTCAACACAATCAGGACAATAACCCCCATCCTTCACTGTAGAGAGAAAATCCATCCATTTCAGCTGCTCCCAGGCCCACTCAATGTTGAATAATACAATTAGAGCAATAAACTTTCCTGCATAGGAAGCTGCTTACCACGCATTAGGACAAGCTGCATAATGCATGTCTGATGAAAATGGGGCTACAGAGAGTGGCAATCAAAGACAGGTACAAGCCTTGATTCAGGAAAGGCAGTAAAATGGGGAAAAGTGTCATAGTAGCTGATAGAGCAGGGGGTGGATAAGTACTGACACGCAGGGGCTTAGAGCTCAGTATTTTCAGAAGTCTCCACAAACTGTGGTGGTGAGCATAACCCCTCATAATCACTGTCTTTTCTTACCAAAGGGTAAACTCAGCTCAAGGACAAAATTCCTCAGAACCTTAATGCTTGTGTTGATCTGATGAAAGGAACATGCATTATCCCCATGATAAGATTTATGTTTGCGCGTTAAATGCCTACGGCCACTTTGCTGAAAGTCTGAAACTCAATGCAGCCATCTGTATGAAAGATGCAGGGTCTTTATAGGCAAAGCCTGGCTTCTTTGCAGTGACAAGGTCTCAGTCAAGGGTGATAAGAATCTACATGCACTGAAAAATACGCATTGCATTTTAACTGAATGCAAAGTGAACACAAATGCAGTGTAAATTTAAAGGTGCCAGCCCAATAACACCACGGCAGAGTGCTGCGACAGGGAAGCACACAATGCCACGTAAACTCGAATCCGAGACCCAGAAATTCATCATTACATTAGCATGGGGTGACAGAAATGACATGGTAAACAGGCCAGAAAGCAGAAAAAACCAGAAAGCAACAAAACACTAGATCAGTGGTTTTCAAACTTTTTGTGCCCAAGGTACACCAAAGGGTGAGTCGACATCTCATCTCTCACCTGCATTCATATCTTCGCAAAATTACCTCTATAACATGTTCTCACTCTTACCATTCTGTATATATTTATTTTTATTTACTAATGCAAAATTAAATTTGCAAACAACTACTATACTCATGAAACATTAATAAGAAAACAATTCAAGGATTCACTTTGTAAAATTACATTAAAGCAGCAATACACCCATTCAAACCAGGCAGGTTACAAAATTAATCTCGTAATTGCTTCGATTGGAGTGTCGGATTCTCAATTTATCGCGGCAAAGCCAAAACACAATTAGAAACACTTATTTTTAAAATAAAAATCAATAGTACACTTCTTGTCTTCTTTGTTCCAACAATTGCAGAAGCACCCATTCCCTTCTTACATTTGCATTTAAAAAAAATTGTAACTTAACTGAGCTGGGCATAAATATTGCCCCACCGAATCAGAAATATTAATAATTAACCCCTAATAGTAATTAAACAGACACCTATATTGTCATACATATATATTTTAGGACTTCTCTCAGTGAGCATGATCAGCACATGAAATTTAACACTTATAGTAGGCTACATTTGCTGTGCGCTTGTGATCATGCACAGATGAAGAAATGAACGCATAGTATGCATTGCTGCGTGCTGTAATAGATAAAAATGATTGTGAAAAGATGTGAAAATGAGGGCACATAATATTGTTAAGCACAGAGGAGTAGACCAGACGCGCTCAAAGCCCGCTATGGAAAAGGACTATAGAGGTGCTCAACAGCATGGACAGTCAATGCAGAAAAAAGCGCACCTTACCAAAAAAAACCACATAGGACTATTTCGGTAAAAAGCAAAAGCTGGAGCACACAGAGCTCAGGACAAAATCTCTTTATTGAAAGGACTGACGTTTCGACGTCCACTGACGTCTTCCTCAGACTCAGATGATGCAGTATCAACTTAACAGTGCAAGCTCTCATGGTGTTGTCTGAAGGTCCAAAGCTTCCTATTGTTTTGCAGAAAAATGAGGAAGAAGCATCAAAAGGTTCTAGGGGCTTCAATTGACCATGTTATGTTAGTAAGCTACCTTACCGGTGATCCACTTAATGACATGGTCTGCACCAAGAGATCCTGGGGCGGGGAAGGGGAACTTGCGGGTAAAGAGTTCATTAAATTAAAGGAACGTGTTAAACTTGTGGTCATGAACCAACTAAATCGTAGGATGATTTATAGCCATCTCATGGCCACAAAATGTATATACTTTTCTATTCTCATTGCACTGCCCTTGATCTGCTCAATGATAATGCATACAGTACCTTTAGGAGTAGCGGATCACTTTCTGATCGTATGCTAATTGCATGAATTCTATTCAGAACTAAAAGACAAAATTAGTATTGTTTTAAAGCTTTCTTTCCCCTCTTTTTTGCAGCAAAATCCAACACATAGTGAGCAGTCTTTCATATTTCAGGGGCAATAGTTTCCTGTCAAGCTACCATTTAAGCTGTTTTGGATCAAATTTAGTATTATCGGATCACCCCATCTGGAAGCAAATTTCATCGCTACGCAACTTGCCAAGAAAGGGTTGTATAAAAATCTTACATATTTATGATTTCAGAAATGATTGATACAGACAAAAAATCACATTTTGTTTGGTTTTTTCATTTGATTTGTTTATACCACCAAAATTCAAATGATGCTACTAAACAGGAAAATCAGATGAAAATCACAAAAACATGGAACTCCTTCCAGCTGAATTAGGCCTTAGTGCTGACAATAGAGAAAATTTATCATTGATCACAACCCAACAAGAGTGCATTTTTCATCGCGTCTAATGACAGTGTGAAAGTATTTTCTGTACACATACCATGGCTTGAACGTTGCTTAATTATATTTAATAAGCAAACTGAAATGAAACCAACAATAAGTTAAAGTAAATATTTAAATGTGTGCTCATGCACATGGTCCTACATACATGCATAACACGCAATATAAACAAACTTAAAATAGAAGCAGAAAATAACAAATTAGCAGGGAACCGACACCAAGGCAGGTGAAAAAACAGGCAGGGAGCTAATCAAGGAAACATAAAAGGTGAGACACAATGGAATAGAGCACAAGTGGGCTTGGCTACAAATGGGTAACAATCAAGAAAACAGCATGGAGGAAGCGAACGGGAACATGGAAACAGACAGGAAACCAAATGAAATAAACACAACAATGAAGAATACTCAAATAAATACAGGATATGAACAAAATAAAACTTAAAACAACAGACAGAATGACAACACTAACACATGGCTTATCTTGGGGGGAGGGGGTCCCTCTGCACAACATTACCACACATTTCCAGGAGACTTGTGGTAGTGCAGGATTTTGTGCCTCATTACATCCCCATCATTTTCTTAACTTAATTCCTGTAATTATTTCCCAGATAATGGATGTTGTTCTCATTAAGGTCCAAAATGTTTATTTTAAAAATGAACATGACATTGTGTATCAGGTATGTACTGTATTGTCGCCCCCTACCTGAACAGTGTGCGCTACTGTTCTCAGATCAGGTAATAAGGCACCTGACCCTGCACAGCTCAGACCCCCAGTGGAGCACATTTCATCTCCACTAAACACAGGAGCATTCATTTGATAAACCATGCAAATGGCTTGACATGTATTTTGCCAAATGATGGTCTTGCATGCCTTCCATACCAATGCAATGTCAATGTGCAGAGAAATTCAACAGAACAAGAACATCTGTTTCTCTTGTCCCTCTCTGATTTATGAGAGTGGCATGAATACTCCATTTAATTTTCATCATTTGAAATACTTTTCTAAAAAGATGGGCATTTCTGTGCCAACAGTAATTACACCTTCAGGGAAAAGAATGCTTTCCTCCAGTTAAATTCATATACATTGACGTCTAGATTAATTTTTCCATCAAAAAACAAATTAAAAGTGGATGATTAATCAATCAAGTTTGCAGTTCTGATTAATTTTACAAATTAATTGCAGCATTACTTGTTCTGCTGGGATTACTATGACTCAGTTTGCTCCACAGGTTGATAACATTGACCAAGTTCTATGCAGGCGACCTTTGAAAGCTGAAATGTTACTTCCCTCCGGGGTTCTGGGCACTTTTGATCCTGCTAAATGCACCTTGTGTATTAAGTTTCTGAAAATAGTAGCAACTGCTAAAACCTGTAATCTAAAGCAAATTGACCCTCCACTTTTATCAAGTCTGCACATTTCATGATAACTGTATTTGTCAGCCATGTTTGTGATGATGAGGATTTATTTGCAAGCGGACGCATGATCTCCCTCTGCTTTACAAGACCAAAAGCTGTATGGTTAGTTCATTAGATCGAGCAAAGTTTAGATGTCTAAAGATGATTTAAGATGTAGAATCTTTATTTGGGGGCCAAAACTATTTTCTCTTTAAGAGGACTGCAAAAGCTTTCAGTACAGGGTGGGGAAGCAAAATTTGCAAAATAAATCACCATCCATAGATTGTATATTATTCTCAACTGGCATGTTTATTAAAAAAAGAGATTAGACTCAGATTACAGCTTATAGTCTTTGCTTTTTCAAATAACAGGTGCACACAATTCAGGGGAGTGGTTGTGGGATTGTTTGTACTTTAAATGTCAGTGCAAGTTTTGCTTCCCCACCCTGTAAAGCATGCAATCATGAGGCCAAAAGGGATAAATATTGACATAGCACTAGACATTTGATGCATCAAAATCATGTCTACATTGATAAGCAAAACTGCACTGCTCAGCAATCGCAAATGACCATCTGGTAGACCATGGAAAACCACAGCTGTTGACTAAAAACCCATTTTTAACTGTAGAACAAATCAAGAACACTCTAGCATACAGGCGTTGGTGTAAGTTTTAGTAGGGAAGGGTAGGGATGTGTCCCCACCAATATTTAGCTGCTACTACTGTTAATTGTCCCTACTAATAATTATCTAGTGTCTGGTCGACTTTTTTTTGGCACAAAAAAGGGTTAAATGTTATTGTTATGAGTCCCGCCCCTTGAGCCAAATGTGGCCTTTGGATTAGATCCACCTATAGGTATAGATTTTGATAGCAATGGTCGGGATATGTCCCAAGCAACTTTCAGACATGGCAAGAATATCCCGACTTTTTGTCAATGGGGAAGTTGAAAGAAACGCGGAGTCGTTCATGTAACATTCTCCAGTCCAATCGACTGTTTGCAGCTTTGTCCAATCCATAAACAGCCAATGGTCCAATCTGAAGAGTTTATCTCTGCTCCAATCGCATAACGTTCTTTCAAGAAAACAATACCGCACATGAAGATGCTTAATAGACATGATTACCAACTGGCTAGCCAATGTAGCTATATGGCTATCATCTCAATTGGTTTCAATGCCCATTGTACTAGAAATGAGTAGGTTTCAGTTGTGCGGAGAGAGTGGCGCACTACCGAAACTAATATACACAACCGATAATTAATAAATATATTATGTCTGAAGCAGGGCTTCAGACACACACACAAAAGGTAACACAAAGGGAATAACAATCACAAATATACAAGGGTTTTAACTAGACTATCAGTCTACAAGTTACAATAAGGGCTGGTAGACCACGCTGTCTCCTCAGGAATGGCTATATAAAGATTTTGCAAGGAGAATAGGGAGCAGAGGGGTATATATGGGCTTAATTGCATAATTGATTAACTACGACACAGATGAGAGTAATTGTAGTGCTGAAACAGAAGCAGGCCGGTAATTAGTGCTCTGGTGATGCGGACCGTTGCGGGTGAGGCATGACACAAACTCAGAATGCTGTGTATAAAGTAAAAAAGCTACAGTACTGTGCGAAAGTCTGTGGCACCATAGATTTTTTTAATTTGATGTTGGATGTCTCTTTTTGTTTTTCATAATAGTGGTGCTGTGGATTAAAAAGCATTTTTGAAGCATCAAATGCTCATTAACAAGAAAAAAAAATCTGACAAAAGAACTTTGTATTTCACTAAATAGACTTGGTACAAATAATATGCCATGGCAGAGCCCGGATCCCTACATCATCAAGGCTGTGTGGGAATATGGGGGGAGACAGACGCAAGTGACCCTATAATCCTGTGCAGAGGTGTCAAACTGGTCCATAAAAGGGCCGCAGGGCTGTAGGTTTTTTTTTAATCCAACCAAGTAATGCACACCTTATACAACTAATTTAATCAACTAATCTCAGCTTGCACAGTTTATTAGTTGTATCAGGTGTGCTTCTGCTTGGTTGGAATGAAAACCTGCAGCCCCTTGGCCCTTTTACGGACCAGTTTGACACCCCTGCTGTGGAGGAACTGTGGCATATTTTCCAATGTGCTTGGAATAACCGAACAGTCAATAAAATCACTAACGCTGAGTCTGAAATCACTCACTCATTCACTATTCCCTACTCAATATAAAGGGGGCTCGTATGTAGGTGACTATATAGTGAGCTCTTTCGGACACTACCAGGCTCGTTTTGTCGCGGCTGTTAATAGCGTCATTGCTGTCACAAAATTAAATCGTACCTGTTCAACTTCAGCTGAAGGATTTGGACATATTTTTGTAATAAACGAATGGAGTATATTTCCCGCCGAGTTTGTGTTTACCATTATCGTTTAAATAATAAAATTTGCCTTAGATTTTTAATATCATCTTATATTTTTGTCCTCTAACTCATCATTATTCATTTTAATTGTACCTAAATGTTCGTTTGAAATCTTTATCTCATCTTTACGTTACATGCACTGTCCTTACTGAAATATCCTGTGTAAACAAACGGGTCTCCTGCGCTGGTTGGTTTCAAAAAAAAAAAAAAACCATTTTCGCGCCTGAAGTTGAATAAATGTCTCGTGTCTGTTTTCACGAAGTAAAATAAACCAAACTCCGTTGACTAAACGCAGCTCTTTCGGAGCTTTTCGGTTTGTGCACAGGGCATGATGGGACGTATAGCTGGGTTAGTGACCATCGGATGTTCACGGCATTTCGCGATGGATTATGGGATGTAATGAGTTCACTATATAGGGGACAATAATTCTTACAAATAATTCGGACAGTACTACAAAATGGCAAACCCACTATATAGTGCACTATGTAGTGAGTAGTGAGCGATTTCGAACACAGCCTAAGAAATGGAATTAAAGCAAGGTAGCACTATAATTTGAATGTCACGGATGATGATGACACTGCTGCCTGCTCACAGAGAGATTCCAAGGGCAAAGAAATCATCAAAGGCATCATCTCAGAAGACAACATTTCTTTAAAGTGCACCGGCAGACGACTGCAAAGAGTCAAGGTTTACTCACAGCCCACCTAATTAAATATATACATTTACTCATCCACACATTGCAGCACTAGACAATTCGATCTTCCTCTCTGAAGATCAGCGGCCATGTTCTCAAATCCCACCTTGATCAGGTTCATAATTCCAAAGAAAATACATTCAGCATGATAACAGAAGGCAAAGATTCAATCAAAATACATCTTTGGTTTTGCCGAGAAAATATCAATGATCCCCCCCTCCCCCCCAAAATCTCTCAACAAATGCAACACAAATATTCTCAATCACTGTACTTGGGGGGAGGGGCGGACACATTATAGACAGGGTTCTTTTGTTTTTGTTTTTTTGGTTTCTTTGTTTGTTTATTCATTTTTGTACCAAAGTAATATTATACTCCTCCTGGCTTGGCAGCAACATTTAAGAAATGTAAATGACACAAACACTGCCATCTCTATTCAATAATAGTGATATCAAATTCACAAATGGTCACAAACCCTTCCCAATAACACACAAAATTTCCTGCCAGCCTGCCCAGTCCATAAATTTATTAGTAAACCAAAAAGATGCTGCCGTCGATTACTCAATCTCAATCACAGCTATTGATCATGGACGTATTATCAAGCTAAAAAAAATGAATTGATTAATTCTTCAACAACACTTTCAGCTATCTTATCATACAATTCATTCATGCCAATGGACAATTTAGAGTCTCCAATTAGCCTTCCATGCATGCCTTTGGGAGGAAACCCACACGAACACAGGGAGAAAGTGCAAACTCCTCACAGAAAGGCCCCAGGCTAGATTCAAACCCACAACCTTGTTATGAGGCAGCAGTGCTACCCACTGTACTACATGACATCCAAACACTGAAAATTGAAAAATAAACAGGCATGCAGTCCATAAGGCCCATATTCATAAAGCCCCCCCAAAAGCAGGAGTCCTGATCTTAGACCAGTTATCTCTGCCCCCCCAGTATATCTATTGAAACAGAACTGATCCTAGATCAGTACACTCACTCATGGAAGTTTCAGTGATTGGGGCCCAAATCTGCACCTAGGACACTGAGGAAAAGGCCCATTGGCTGTTGCACGTACATCAGGATCATTCTAATTTTATCAGAGAAAAAAATTAACTCAAGAAAACTTTCACAAGAAACCCCACTGTTCCTTTTAATTTGAAGCTGTTTACTCATTAAGCTATTTCTAATGTTTTGTTTTAATTAAATATATGGGCTGAACAAACCTATCCCAAGGGAATTGATTGAGTGCGTTTTCACCTCGAAGATCACAGGAGAGCAGAGACCTTTTCCCATTTGAAGAAAAGTCTGGCAAAAACCACCGACTTTGTTGAGTTGTCATGTAATTTCTTGTTGTAAAACTCACCCCAGGAAGAGTCATCTCAGCGTTTGTTTCTCTTCATCAGAGGCCATTCTTCAGACAGCAGTTCAATCCATCTTCTGCCATATTGATTAACTGCCAGTTTCTCTAAACCCACCGACAGAGATACCATCACTTTCACCTGTCACAGCCCTGAGCCTACCTCAGTGTTTCTCACGAAACTCATCTCCACCTGGCACTGCAGCGATTACACAACACATTAACTTTAAGGGAACATTCCCCTGAGGACAAACCAGTCTAAACTACAACAGATAGTGCCTAACTGTATACAAGACTTGTTAGTGTGTTTCTGCAGACATTTGGTGTGCTTGGGTTTGGCACCATCTCAGGCACGACCTCTAGCACTTCCAGCGACCCTAAACAGATAGGAGCGCTTTTTTAAAGTTAACCACCTGGGAGGGGGGGGGGGAAAAAAAACAGGGCCAGATTTTGATTTGAGGGGCCAGTTCTGATCATCCCTGTAGTAGAGAGAGCCAGCTTCTTCTTGAATGGTCTCAGACTACCATCGGTCCCACCCAGTCACCTTACACAGTGAGCGCTACCATCAGCGTAGTCTCATCCAACTCCTCCACTCTTCCGCCAGCAGTTCTCCCCAGTCAGCGAAACCCCCGCCTGTCAGAGACAATGGCATCTGAGGTCACCAAGTTGCGAGGCGGCCCCTCCCTTGCTGAGGGTCGCCCCTGCACCCAGACGGCAAAATTTTTTTCTACAGGATACTTGTGCCATTATGGACAGAACTCTGTTGTAAACTTATTGCAAAATTACAGTTAAAATTACTGGCAAAAAAGGTGCAAGTTTATAACAGTGTATTTGCGGAAACTGAAACTGGTGCAGTTTCATTTACATACTTTAGTTTTTAGTCTTCGTCATTCATCCCAGTTGGACCAGTACGCAGTATCTGTAATGTTCTTGTTCTGTTCTGCTTTGTCTGTCCCGGGTTTTTGTTCCCGCACTGCCAATGGAATCCTCCTCATGTTTGCGTTCCAGTCCACGTCTTGTTTTCTCTCGTGCATGCACTGCTTCTTCGCTATTGGCTGGCTGCGGTATTTCCACTTTCCTTCAGCGCTGTTCTGGCTTCGGGGCTTTCTAATCTTAATGCCAATTAACTGTTTCTAGTTAATAACAGTGACTAACATTCACGGGAGGTGTTTTTCTTAGACAGGCACTTTACTAATATTACTAATTTAGGTAGGGCGTTAATTGTCATGATTTCCTGCTGTGTTATTATTTCAGATCTCGCTTTGCTTTGCTGCGTAACTTTTTCACTCTTCCTTCAATCTACATACTTCATTGGTACTTAGCTGAGCACGCTCATTTTGATGAGCTCGTTATGTCATTAAACCCTCGTCCAATGTCTTGCGTTCATGCTTCGTTTTCTCTTGTTCTGCCCAGGTGTTCCTTGTTCCTGTATCAAGCCTTGTACTTTTATATTCCGTGGAGGCATTCCAGGTGGCAGTCGGTCCGTTGTTCTGTTTCGGTTGCTTGCTATGCTCTAGAGTGGTTTCATGTGTATTTCCTTGTTTGTATTCATGCCGTGCTTTTCATGTCCAGTCATTGTATACCCTTTAGTTCAGCTCTGGAGTGTAGTTTTTTGTTGGCCTTGTGCCCCCTTAAGCCTGCAGTATTTCTTAGTTTTTCTTGTCAGCTGTTTAAGTGCAGTTTTTTGTTGGCTTCGTGGCTCTCCTTTTCCCTGCTTTGCTCAGTTTAGTTTGTGGATATTCTGTTAGCCCACCTGCCGCTGTGGTTTGGTTTTCTATTCAATAAAGTCTATTCATTGGATTCAAGACTCACTATTGGTGTCCTTCTGCGAACGTAACAGTATCATCCTGTTATCCATTGTGTCAGGGCAAATGACTAAATGAAGACAAGTAGGCATGTGCACTTCAGAATGAAGTTGTTCCGATCTTTGTACACAAAGCCTACATATAAATTCATGCATGTATATAACGGATATAATGTTATACGCATATAGCGGATATAATCTCTTATGCGTATAATGGATTTTTTGTTTTATGCATATAGCGGATTTCGTTCAAAACGGACAAAATGAGCTGGTCTAATTGAATCCGTTATATGGGAGTTTTATTGTACTAGCGTACTACTAGGCCTACCTGTAATCGTGCATGCATTGTAATGTATGGCCATAACTGCATCCACCGCGAAGCAAATGCCACATCTGATTTCGCACTTCTGATGAAGTGTGACCACGCACAATGCCTGTTTTACAAATGTGTGAACAATGCTTCATAGCCTCAATCATAATGAATAACTTACTTACGTTCAATTGTGCATATTTCGGGTCTGAAAGCGACCGATTGTCACATTCACACTTGAATGCCGCCATTATCATGGAAAACATTTTGGTATTCTAATTAAGCGCAACTTTAATTGGGAGAGAGATGTACATAATGGCACAAGTATCTTGTAGAAAAATATTTCGCACCCAGACCTCAGGGTCGTCCCTGAGCTCATAGACGGATTTGGCGTGGCCTCTGCATGCTGAATCCTGACCACCCTGTTAGCCACTCCAAATATCACATCACAGCCTTCACTACTTTCCCTAGTGTGGAACCATTACTGCACTGCCACAGCACTGCTGGACACCTTGGCTGCGTTCACATCCAGCCTGAGACAAGCACACCACTGTTCCACGGAGGGCATGCTCTTGAGACACGACTTTTCCACTGGGAAATCTAGAAAACCAATTGATGATTAACGAGAATGAGTTTTTACTCATAAAAATGATCTCCCCCCCGGCTCCCTTCCCTGCCAAACTCACCGGACAGACGGACCGACGGACAGACAGACAGGCACATAGCAAAAGGCACTACTGCAGGGCCAGAATAGTAAGTATGCAAAGTTTTGTTAAGATGATGCGAACGGTTTTGGATTTATGCTCCGGACAAAACTTGACCACATCCGGACGACAGACAGGCGCATACCGAAAGGTACCACTTCAGGACCTGAGTAGTAAGTTTGCAAAGTTTCATTTAGACCATGCAAATGGTTTTGGAGTCACACTCCGGAAATGAAGTGGGAACGCCGATGCGAACGGGAACCGAGCCTAAAACAATATGTCTCCCCTCTCCCTCCGGGGGGGGGGATGACATATTTACCAGTAAACTTTAATATTAGAGGAGAGATTGCTTTTCAATGCTTTTATTAATGTTGATTATCCCGCCCATAACTGGAATAGCGAAATTTTAGCTAACATTATTATGCATCCTGCAAAAACTAAGGTGAAGTTACAAACATATTTTCCATGAGTATATTGTTCAGTAAGCTGCATGAGAATGCGCAGAAACAATGTATTGTCACATTTTGAGTCATATCAACGTAACCCTTTCGCGAGCATCGGCCCGAGAGCAGGCCGCTAGGCATAATTGTGTTTTTATACCGCAAAATATTATGCTATGTTGTAGAACTACTGTATGTATCATTTGAAAGTTTGAGGACTCGGTATTCTAACTGCGCAAGCTATTTTATGATGTAGATATGATAGCGACAATACTATTTAAAATTGTGTCATAACAACCCTTAGCGTGACTATGCAGTCCCATAGGTTCAGTTGTACAGCGTTAATCAGATTTGTCAAAATATCTCAAAATCAATGTTCTTCCTGTGGTAGCAGTCCAGAGATAAAAAACGTTTTTGATCCACAAAACAAGCAAGACAAACGTCACTAAATCAACTTTGCCACAGAGGTAGTGGCTGCATGTCTTTGTAAATTTCACAGTAAGCTTTACTACTCATGATACAGTGCCGTAGATTGAATCGTTGACTGCCAGAATAGATCAATTTGTGAATTTCTTTGCTGCAAACAACAGTAATTGCAGAATGCAGCTGTTGTAAACTCAGTGTGGTTGTCATCTCATATGTATAATGTTGTGGACAGGGGATTGGTTTTATTGCTTTTATGTACAAGTAAAACATAATATACGATATTATTTAATCAGACTTTGATTAAAAACAACAACAACATAATCTGTATATAGTAAATGAGCTGTATATTGCACTACATTTGTACAGTATTAGCTTCTTTGTGTCTTTGTCTGCAGGAATAAGAAAAAAAAAGATACACTGAATATTATTTGATCTTTTCCACCACTACAGGAATTCTAAATAATGTAGAAGTGTGTGTTGTAGGTGCCTTAAATAGCCCCTTATTTTTTGGTGAGGAGCATTTTAATGTTCATATAATAGTTATTTCAATGCCACCCCAAAAGATCACTGGCACCATCCTGGCAACCCCATCTAAGATTTCCTGACTCTGAGTAGGTGATCAGGTACGGTTGTATCGTTCTGATGCTGTACAGAAGAAATCTACAGGACTGTACACGTCTAGTTGGTTGTCCAAGATAACCTCCAGGTTCGTTGTAGAGGAAGTAGCGGCTACTGCAGTGCTGTCAACGGTGATGGCAGGCTGTTGTGGAGGGAAGGTTTGATGGAGGAGAGAAGCTCTGTCTTCTCTGGGTTGAACGTTAGATGATGTCTGGCCATCCACATTGAGCTATCGGCCTGGCACATGGATACTCTGGACCATATAATCCGCACCTTGGCTTGCTAAGTCCGCTCCATTCGCTATGGAATCCCGCTTCAGCAGCTCTGACGATGGCACGCTGGACGGCACCACCAGGAAGTCCACTGGACCGTCGGGAGCATTCAATGACATCATTCCCTTTCTTTGTAGGGAATACAAGAGGACATTAAATTCTGGTTTTATCCATTTTACTCTGTATCCAAGTCTGCAAGTCTCTTTTGACAGTGACAGATTTGTAAAGCAGAATAATTTCTACATGGTTTCATCATTCTGTGGAGGTGTAAATGCAAAGTTCCGTTTGAGGGTAGTGAACATCCATATCGGGTGATCAGTGTAGGAATTACAGCACTTAAAAATTGAGTCACTGTCATACTTATGGACTTCACTGTATGAAACACTGACTGCAAAGAAACATTATACAGCACACCTCAGAGCACCTCAAACCTAACTTATTATAACTGCTGTCAAAAAAATTTCCATTCCATTTCAGATATTCAGCCACTTAATTTATCGACCAGCCTACCTTTTAATAATTCACAGGTTTTCTTCATGTATGTTCACAACGTCCAAATGCATTTCACTGTCTGCACTCAACAGAAATACGTTTGTAAATAATTTTCTTTCCAGCTGGAAAAACTGCATTAGGCGGTTTTGTTTTAATCAATGAATAATGGTTCAATCAATACATAACAATTTTATTGGATAAGGTTCTGCTTGCAGAGAATTGCAACAGAGTGCTCCATAAATCACATTATATATTGCTCATTCATGAGGTTCCTGTGGCAACTCAACTCATTCTATAACCTATATAAATTTTTACTCAGGGGATTTAGAAAAGTGAGAGAAAAAAACACCCTCAAACTTTAACAAGGAGTGAAACTTTCAGTCGACTTGTGCCAACCATAGATAAAAAATGTATGATGAGCAAATGAGCAAAACCACCTTATCTGTTAGTGTAAAAAAATAATTATGCTTGAGAAGAAAGCAGGTTGTAAAATAAGCAGAAATTATGTGGCTTTATCAGGTATGAACAGCTGGGGTAGGCACAAAGCAGAACACAGCAGGCAGGTTAGATTTAGTTTTACTGCATCAGGAAATGCACATAACTACGGCAAACATGCTCTCTTGCTCTCTAAAATACCCACCCATTTAAACCCTGTCACCCTCTGCATAAAGCACTCTATAAAAAGGGGCCGGCTGCAGCCTTCTGCTGAAATACACTGTCGATGCTCTTTTGTGACATCACACCCAGCTCAGAGAGGTACTCGCATGTTATCAGATAATTGCCCCGCTGTTACGCAGAAGTAGCCCTGTGGATCTGACTTTGAGCTGAGACATCTTGCATGGTGTAATCTCAGTCATGAGATGCCATGAAGCAAAATCTTAATCCAGCAGTTCATATGTTACTTAAGAGAAGATGTGCAGCTGTCACTAGCAATTTCGAATACAGCTATTTCGGTATACTTTGTAAGGGATGCTCTGCAAATATTACTGGTTACACAGGAGATAATGACAGCTAGTTCTCAATAAGTTTCAGCCTTTACAGGTAAAGTAGGTGATTTCTCATACTTGTAACAGGTTACGGAAGAAATGCCTTACAGCTAGTACGGTTTGTATAGAAGATGGCTTACAGAGGTAAATGGATATTAAGTAGGTACTTGGCAAATGCTATTGTTTTATAGGAAATGCCATAGAGTTGTTTCTGGTTGTACAGGAACTGCCTTAGATTGGTTATTGCTTATATAGGAAATGTCTCACAGCTACTGGTTAGATAGGAGATGCCAGCCAGATGTCACTGGTCAGATAGCAAATGCCTACCAGCTGTTACTGGTTATTTGGGAGATGGGTGAGAGATGTCACTGGTTTAACTGAAAATTCCGCAGTGCTGTTATGGGTTATATAAGACATGCTGGTCACACTTTAGATGAAGCGTTGCTAATAAAGGCTTTATACAGCATGTATAATGTCTTCATAAATCATACATAAGCAAATGTTGTGCTTTGTAGGTGAAATAACACATCCTTATTCAGCATGTGATGCCAGATGTGACACTGACAATGTCACCCTTTATAGCATTTAGCCACTAGCAAAGTGACATTGTCAGTTATATCACATCTGGCATCACATGCTGAATAAGAATATGTTATTTCACCCTTTACAAAGAATGACATTTGCTTATGTATGATTTATGAAGACATGATGTCTCATTTATGAAGGCATTATACATGCTGTATAAAGCCTTTATGAGCAACACTTCGGGCTCTATCTTTCACACTGCCCTACCCGTTGCCACTACCCGCTACCCGTGAATTATGCATTTAGCAGCTTCCACTATCCCTAAACGATATCTTGCGGCCACACTACCCGCTATGCATTATGTCTAATCCTTTATTTTCGCCTGGAGGTGTGCCCGTGGGCGTGTTTATGCGCTTTCCCTAAAATTGCTATCTTGACCACACACTTTAGGGAAAGCGTGTAGCGGGTCCTAAAACCACGCGCTACCCGCATTTGGGCTTTCACAAGAGCCCTATGCATTAGCACTCAGCAACGGAAATTTTTTTCCTGCGAGAGCGGCATTTCAGAACTCTCTTGCGAATGAAGGTAATTTCGGCGACAACTATGTACACCTGTTTTTGCAGCACGGCCACGCAACTTGCTGTAAAAAAAACAGACAACTGTCCGATTGGAAAATGTAAACGGATCTAAACCACGTGACTTGTCACCAGAATTACCTTCATTCGCTGAAGAGTTCTGAAATGCCGCTTCGCTGGGGGGAAAAAAAAAGTTACGCGCTGAGTGCCAGTGCATATACCTAATTTTATTTTTCTAAAATGGGATTTTTTTTGTTCTATGCTTCATTTCAGACGGGAGAGGGAGTTAGAAGTGCATGGCGAAACGTTTTTTTTTTTTTTTTTGAGTTTCCATCACAAAAGGGGGGTAGGCTTGATTTATTTATTTTTTTTTACTACATCCCAAACATTAAATAATTTGTCAATGTCAAGTAATAATAATAATAATAATACAATTCATGATTAACTTAACAAAAAAACAGATCCTCCCCTGACTGGATTTGACCTCATGCACGGGCAATTTAACTTCGTCAACGGAGAAACGTGGCGACCTTCCTCTCTCCATCACGGGTTTTCGGTTTGAGGATTTGGGATAGCGCAGCCTGTTCCGAAAGGCAGTGGCACCTGGCACACTGATTGGTTTAACTGACGTGACGCCCAAACCACGCCTATGCATAATGTAACGGGTAGCGCTGGTGTTTTAGGGATATTGGCAGGTGTGCAAGATAGCAACTTTCGCGGGGGAACGCCTCTTACGCAATGCGAAATCCCCAAATAACGGGTTTAGGGACTCTGGCGTAAGATAGGGCCCTTCATCTAAAGTGTGACCGACATGCCTTACATTTGCGACCAGTTCTACAGTAGATGAATTACTGCTGCTACATTACAGCTGTTACTGGTTACATCGGAAATTCCATGCAGATGTTCCTGGTTTTTCAGGAGATGGCTTGGAACTGTCACTCAGTCAGTTATGCAGCTGTCACCTGTAATTTTGGGGATGCCCATCAACTTGGGCACCAGCAGAGTGATAACGATGCCCTATGCACTGCTGACCAACAGCAGACCCTGACAGATGAACAGGCAAATGACCTGGGAACACTTCTGGCCTGTGAGACAGAGATAGTTATTAACGGTGTGTAAATATTGACCTTGCAAACCACTTTGTCTAAAATACAGAGTCCTCAAAATATATAGTCTCTTAAAGCAAACTGTCCACTAAAATTAGTGTTCAAAAATGTGTTCCTGGATAGATTTCTCTGGATGCTGTCCTGCGCAGACTAAAGGAAGAAAACCAAATTAAGGAGGAACCAGAGGGAGGAAGAGACGAACCTATCTTTGGGTCCAATCACAGTCAATAGATCATAGATGAAGAACAAGAATCTTAATTTCAAGGATGGGTACTCATGAATGTTGCATTGAACTGTTGGGCATTAGCATGTAGAAAATGCCTGACAGGAGCTGAATGTGTTTAGTTTAGAAGACAGTTCATATTTAAGGACAAAATTTTATTTCATAAATTTAATGAAGCACTTGAAACAAGTTCATAATCAGTGCTACATTCAAAGGAACCTTTTACCAACAACTCCATTCCCTGTACTCCAATTCAGGAAAGCAATTTGTTTCAGACATGACCACTCTTTACATGCTTGTACATTAGGGCTGCGATTTTTGGCCAAAATAAAAGAAATCGATTTTTTCTCTGGAATCTCATTTTGATTTAGATTTCGATTTTAAAACTATATCAGAATAAATTATTTCAAAGATTTTGTTTTTCATTTTAGAAAAAAGTAAACAGATTTCCCTATTGGGAATGAAGTGCAAATTCGACCTTGACCAAGCAAAGATCAATCCTTGGGATTAATAGTGAGAACTTCACTTTCACCAATGAAAATAAACAGGTTCCTTGTAAACAAAGAGGAGGTTCCATTATTTGGCGATGAAGTGAAAACTTAAGAACCCCCTTGGGGATAAAGTGACAATCATAACTGTCTTTAACCAAACTTCACTTTAAAAATAAAAGGCTTTTCTATAATCTATAACAAAGATTAATGAACAAAGTGCAAAACTTTCACATTTTGTGAAATAGAGCTTGAAAAAATATATTCCTGAGGTAAAAACACAAACACTAATTGTTATTTGCGTGCCTATTGAATAATTGAGTCAAAATCAGCGAAGGTGTAATACATTGTCACACTAATGTCAAAATATAAACTTCTTCAATCATTTATTTTCTGACTGTTTTATAAAAGCTGAACTACTGAACAAAGTTAATTTGGTAAAGAAAATATAGTTATTTACCCAGTTTTTTTAAGTGACTTTTTCACCTGAGATGCGACTGCTTGCGCGTTATTGTTTGACGGAATGAATGGTGTGTTTTCTGCTGCTATTTACCTTCTAGCACCATTTTCAGGTGAGGGAAAACATTTTCACAAGTATTTTATTCATTAGAAACGTTTTCTTAGGCGTATCAAGCTGATCGGACGCAGAAATAAATATATTCCTTTTTGTGAGCTGCAGAATTCAGAAGCTTTGTAAGACATTGACGTTTTATGTCACCATAAATGTGGATAGGAAAATGCAACATAAATATAGCAATGAAATATAAAACAAACTGAGGGGAAATGGATACAGATTGATTCTCTATGAACAAATTAACCCTTAGTAGGTTAGGAAACCTAAATTGGATCGGGTTTGGAGATAAAATGCGCTTTCGGGCGAGGTGAGAGCAGTGCCAATATCCCTCCGATGACAACTCAGGAGTGGAAGAGAACAGCTTATTAAAATCCCACCATTGCAGTTGCGATTTAAAAGGTTGGGGTTATTTATTCGCTAGCTAAATAAAATAGTACATTATCCTATTGGGTAATTTACGAAGGACACCAGATTTCCTCAGTCATTCTCTGAGGCGTGTAATGCCTTCAACCAGGTGGACACAGCGCAAGCACAGGGAAACGTACATACATTCTGGTAATCTGCCCCCCCTATAGACTCACTTTCAATGGACTTTGAGCTGGGACACCATTGAAGTTCAGAATTAGAGAGGTGGGAACTTGCAATTTTGTTAAATTGGCCAAAAAGGGCCAAAAAAAGGGGTCGCTGTAGCTCGGGACAGACGGGGTCGACAGAGAAGCGGTTTGGGTTTTGAGGTTTGGGCACCATACCGATATCAAAAATAAAATCTCAGTCAAATCTAGGGGGGTCAATAATTCTGACTGCCTGAACTTCTCAAAAATTGGCTCTTAAAATTAATCTCTGCTGCAGGTCTTTCGTTGCATTGAAAAAAAAAAAAACAAACAAACCTTTCCCTCAATGTCCACAGCAGAAACACCTCATTAAGTTCTAGCAATGGCACTCATTGTAAGTTTGGTGACAAAGCCCATCATGTGCTAATCTACACAGCTGTACTACAGACAACATCATGACACCATGTGTGACCAGCTAGGCATTTTAGGTCAATTCAAAATGACACAAGCATATATAATGTACATCATTCATTTATACACTTTATTAATCCATGTCTGGTAATTTTTCCTCTTCATTTGGCCCATCCCAGGAACTTATGAGCACTGGCAGATCCAGGGGCAAGGCCCGCTATTTCAAAGCAAATTACTATATTCTATGTGGCCTTTCATTGAGAATAGTTGCATTTAGTGCTCGAGTGTTTAAACTTCGATTTTTTAAATTAAATATTTCAGCAAGTTTTGAGAATTCATGCCTCAAATTTTATAATTGAACAAGTTCTAGCATAGGTCTTTAAGGTTGAGAAACCATTTTGATATGCATGCAATATTAAGGATTGTGACGTTTGCCAAGCACTGGAAAAAAAGTGGCCCCTGAATTTTAATTTTCTTTCCTTCATTCAGGGCTTCATTGATGGTGCTCTAACTATCTGTCCAGTCTCTTGAATATTTAAATTAAGGCCACCAAACTAAATTGACTGATTTACTCAAATACGGAATAATTTATAATGTGATGGTTTGAATGAATTGCCATATTACACCTTAGCTGATTTTGACTCATATACTTTGATATCACATTTTCAATTCAGTAAAGACCCTTCAAATATATGTGACTGGTTTGATTACATTTGAAAATGAATTGATTCTTTCATTAGTCAAGGTTTACTCATTAATCTTATTACAGACAGCTATAACATCACAATGACATTTTTTTTTTTTAATTCTGTGCAAATTTATATTCAGCTCATTAACTATCAACAGACAGAACACAGAAATGTGCAAGATTCAATGGGTCTCATTCATGAAACGTTAGTAAATTTGAGCCTAGATTTGCACATAAAAGCCTACGCTACTAAAAACCTACTCCGAATTCATGAACACCGCGGGAAACTCAGATCTGATCGTAAACACGTGTGTATGATCATGAATGCCAATCCATCCTGAAGTGACAACCTGCTCCCGGTAATCAGCTATTAGCATAAATCCCCGCCCATGAATTGCCAATGACCACCATATAAGGTGGTGTAGATGCATCCAGTTGGCCTATCAGTCATGGCGCAAAGAAAGAAAGAGAGAGAAAGAAAAAAGAATTATTCCGAAGCGGAGATAGAAATAATTTTGGGTGAAGTGGAGTTAAGAAGAAACATTTTATTTTCATCTGTTAGCAGTGGTGTGACAGGGACAGGCAAAGCGAAGGCCTGGAGGGAGGTGACAGATGTCGTTAATGTTGTCTCTGTAGTCCGAATAACTATGTCCAAGGTGAAGCGTAAATGGTTTGACATGAAACTGGAGGCAAAGAAACGTATAAGCGCACACAAAAAAAAAAAAAAAAACATCAGCCACAGGAGGAGTAGGCTCACAGTCACAACTCGTCCCATGAATAACAAAAGGTCGTGACATTCCTGATGAAACCTGTTTTTCTGCACCACAAATTACTACGTGGTGCAGAAAAACAGGTTTCATCAGGAGTGTCACTTGCGACCTTTTGTTATTCATGGGACGAACTATCAACTGCAGACGAGCGCATCGCTGGCATAATTGGGGAGACCTCTCTGTCAGGAATTATACCTGACGGAGACAGTGAAATGCCTCCACATTTATTTTTTTATTATCATCATTCAAAGAAACGTGAACGAACGTGTAATCTATTGAGTCGATTCACATAAATAATTCACAATCATGAACCTAATCTGGATCTAAAACCTGCCAATTGCCAACTAATTTAACTAAATGTGTGATATTTTTAATCGTTTGTCATGTTTAGGCTATATCACGTCTTTCAAAGGCATTTGCGTATTGTGTACATAACAGAGCGCAATATGAATTAAAATTGTAATTTCCAATAATTAAGCATTATTTCTGTGCATTCTTAAATTTACACAAGTACTACGCGTGGTCAGCAGCATGTGTAGATTTTGTTAGTAGCTACGTAAAGATCGGAGCTACTAAATTATTGATGAATGCGGAGATGCACGTAAATTTCCGTCTGCGAACAGTTTACACACAAATTCGTTCTGCTCACGTTTCATGAATGAGACCCAATGTGTCTAACCTGAAATTGTTATGTTAAAGTTTGTATCTTATACCTGATGAGACAAAATGAAATACAGTGGACTCTCGTTATAAAGAACATTGATATAACAAAATCTTGTTATAACAAAGTGATTTTCCTGGTCCTAAAAAATAAAATTCCTTTGAATTCCCTTGTTTTTGCAGTCCTGATATAACAAAATTTCAATATAACAAAGTAATTTTTCTGGTCCCAAGGAGTTTGTTAGAAAGTCTACTGTAACAAATTCATTTTATTGTACAGTCTGTATGATGAAAAGATAGGAATAGAAATAATATATTTTAAATTAAAATGAGAACTTTGATCATTTGAGTCACATTAATTTTGTGGAAACAAACCTACATAATGTACATACATGGAAAACAGGCAATGAAATGCTTTGGATAATTTAGTTGTTTAAGCTGAAATTTTATGAAAAGGTATAAGCAGCATTATACAATTTCTTGTTTACGTATATGAAATCATGATTTTCTTAAACAGTATTTAGGTCTCAAGCACTCCTGATGGTCCTGGGTGGGGTCTTGGGGTATTTTCATTGAGATCTTGGTATTACTGTAACAGAACTTAGTCAACGTTTTAGTCAACATTAAGTAAACAAGTTAACATTAAGCCCCACATTAAATATTCAAATTATGGATGAAAACGGTTAAGATTGTGCCCATCAGGTAAAGTAAGCTATTTGGTGACAAAAAAAAAAAAAAAAAAAAAAAAAACAAAATTTTTGGACTTGACATCCCTGAAAATGGTCAATTTCATCAAGAGTTATAAATTTATGAACCAATCGGAGACAACTTGATCAGAGATAAATCCAAAAGTTTCAAGGTTTATTACGGTTCCAAAAATCAAAAAGCCAGTGATCAACTAATGCAGAGGCCTTCTCACAGAGACACAGTTCCAAAATCTGGTTTTTTTTTTTTGATAATCAATTGTGAAGACACAAGTGGTCAATTTGTTTTTTTTGCAGGTAATCAGATGTGAGTTAATAACATCAAAATTTAAAAAAAAAACAGAGGTCATCTTCAATATTTATTATTTTTCTAAACTGTACAGTGATCCCATGAAATAAAAACATTGCATATAATATTCACTAATATTTACTATTTGAGCTCAAAAGCAGGTTAAATAAAAATCTGGCAGCACAAAATCAGAAACAGGTCTCAAAACCAAAACTCAGGATAATCCAAACAAGGTTTATTAGAGGGCCAAAGACAAAAAGGTACAGGTCTTTCAAAAATCGTTGTCTCAGGTATTCAAAATCAGCTGGAGGGCAAATCAAAACAAGTCAGAGTTTGTGAGCAAAGTTCGTTAACAGGGACAAGGCAATAGAATGGTCAATCAAAACGGGTCGAGACTATATATACAAAAAGCAAGGTCTTCCAAAGGTGATTTTCAAAATCAGCTGGCTTACTCAACATCGAGGGAAATTGATCAACGTTCTGACAAGGGAGCTATGGCAAAGTGAGACTATATATACACAGGGAATGATTACATTCTAAGAGGGAAGAGGTGTGGGGACGTGCTAATACAATCAACACGAGGGAAAGCACAAGTGGGGAATTACAAACAAAGATAAGGGTAAACGAAAACGCGGACTGGATTCACGCAGACAGCAAACAAAACAATGACAGCTCCATTCAAGGAGTCACATGTGCATAGTTAAGTTTCCAGGACAGAGAGAGAAGCGCACCTGAGGTGCGTAAGCTGTAATCAAAGCAGAGCACAGGGAAAGCAAAAGGGGCGGAGTTACAGAGCAGAGCAGAGCAGTGCAGAGTTAGTTATATTTGTAAACAGTGATATCTACACACCTCATCAAAATAAGTGATTGTTAGTTAGTTAGTCACTGTACAGACAAAGGGATTAGTATACAGTAAAATTACCAGTACTAACTAAGCAGCCTAGCGGTTAATTATTATGGAAATTTCAGAAAAGCGGGAAGGAAGGTAAAAAACGAGACTTGAAGGAAGTCCGTGAAATACCATAAAACTTCCGAAATCACCCGAAGCATGTCTGCACGCAGACAGGGGAGTGCACTGGCATGATGACACAGATCACATCAGACATTACAGGGGAGACAATGTGCAATGCAATAATGGAGGGATGAATATACATGAAAAATAATAAATACAAAATCAGACAAATACAGATCATAACAGATCCAGCGTTGAAATCGTGTATTACATTCAAACGAATAGTGCACTCTAGCGCCTCACTTTTTCAAACACGTATTGCAACTATGGTAGCCTTCGTGTATCAAAAAGCCTTGACAACACTGATGAAACCATGGATGTATAATAGGTCCATGGTTGTGTGGGGCTCATGAACTTGCTGACGCCTGAGGTTTCTATGACAACCGTCCCCGCCCGAAGCACTCCCACACAGGATGCGTGTTCACGACCAATGTTCCGGAAATGTAGCTATGTCCACTGCAAAACCCATGCAACAGCTCCGCACCGAATGGGCAAACATAGCATTTGGCTTAAATATAGTTTGGAAAAACAATTTATATACCTAATAGGGATATAAAATGTTGATGAACTAGTTTTATTTAACAGGGAAATAAATTCTGACAAGTGAAATTACTTTTAGTGTACGAATGCTCAAAGCTCATTAATTCCATCCTTTCTCTATACCTGGAACTGGAGCCCATCCCAGCTGACTCGCAGGGTGCACACACCATTCATTAGAATTTAATTTTAATATTGCGAACGCATATGCTACGCATATTCTCGCAACCCGGTGCGTCATCCGTAACATAGCTACTGCCGTTTATTACCACGTTTATCAGCAACAGCACTAGAAAACAAACTCTAAATTTTCTTGACTAAATTCACACTTGATGTTTTTACTACCCGAATGTTTCTCTGGGAACTCAAACATCAAGCCAGAAAAGTGCTGATTTCATTCGATATTAGTGGAGTTTCAATTCTGAATTATTTTCCTTCCCCTTATACAGGATTAGCAAATTCCTAAGTCCCGCACGTGATCAGCAGCCCAGTTATAAAATATACATAAAGTTGATCTTAGTTTCGTTCTCATCGGTTTCTTTTTTCTGGAGCCCTCGTGTTTTCTCTGGGCAGATGAAGTTCAGCCGCATGAGCGAATCTCCGCAGCATCACTCCCATACACTGATGCCCCTCACGAACAGTGTGTCCTTCACATCTCATCCTATCCAGCGTTTCCAACCCACTTAACACTTCTAGCTAATAAAGGCTGAACAACAAATACTGTTTCTGTGCGGTGCCGTCATGCAAGTTCAGCGCATGCATAAAATAAGATAAAAAATATGAAGTTTCTGTTATCTTAAAAGTTGCTGAAAAGTCACGACATCAAGTATGCACATCTGCTATTGTTTTAATAATTAAGAATGAGCGTGCAATGGTAAATAAATGATTAGCTGTTAAGTTTTTTGGGCTGAATTTATACCATGCTGAAAGTGCACATATTATGGACGTAGTCAATGCTATTTAGCCTGCATATAATACATGAAGCCGAAAAACACAGTACCGTGAATCGGTGAAAGATATTCAAAGTAATGGAAATGAACAACTCAGCTTAGGTACATCTTGAACAATTTAATACGAAAAAGCAAAGCAAGTGTTAGCTACATGCACGCTTATAGGATGTCACCTTCAATAGTTACCGAATACACGCCCATTATCCAACCTAAGTTAACCAACAACAGCCTTTGCTACCTTACGGTTTATTCTGTAACGTTACATAAAAACAGGTGAAGCAGTCGAGTTGCTACACAACAAAGCCATTCATCAAATGTGATAACTGAAAACATTGGTGTTGTTACACCTGCTCACTTCACCGACTTGGTAATAACGTAAACCGACAGCACGGAATCTCCTGACCAGTGCTACAAGCAAAGAACTGCAGCTGCTGCACTGCTTACTAGAACGCGCTTTGAGACAAGGTCCCCTTGGTGTTCGCGTAGCCTGAATTTGAAGTTGACTTACTTGTCGATCAGAAAGCTGGCAACTTCAGCGTCCCTTTGAAAATCTTTCACTTTCATTAGCTCCTTCCACCAGGGGAAGGCTAGCCTGATGTTGACCCTCGTTTTTTGAATGCGCCGTTCGCGCTGCCTTTTTAATTCTCTCTTTTGCTTTCTTGGCGATGAGGATTCCGTCTCCTGTGCTGCTGCTGCATATGCATGGTCCTGCATTATGCTGCAGTAGTACAGATTTTCAAACTTGCCACGGTAGCCTCTCTTGCTGATCTCCTATGTTGTCTCAATCACTCTGCGCTGGCTGGCAGGGCAAACTTGGATTTATTCTGCGTTTGGTGCTATTAGTCCCTTGCCGGCAGCTGTAGTTTCAAGATGGCAGACCGTCATGGCGCTTCCCCACCGGCTTACCCATCCAATGTACAAACAAATCTAAAATTCTTCGTTGACGAGAATATGTCAGATTATTAGCGGAGGTCATAATACACCAATGATTACATATATATGAATGCAGACTTAGATTTTGGCCAATTAAACAACTGAAAATGTTACACAATGTCCCTTTAACTTAGTAGCTTTCACAAAATATCAGTTGTTCGACTGAACTTATTCTGAACTAAAAAAAAAAAAAAAAAATTACAATAAGTGTTATGTACTTCTATTATGACAGGTAAAGTCACATCACATATTTGCAACAGTCATTTTAATGTATGTGGAATCATGGACAATTTAGAAAGTGCACGAAAGAGTCATGATCACTTGCCTTGTCCTCACTGATTATTCTCAAGGAGCCACACTGATTAATATTTTGATGCAATCCAAATGGATCACAACACGATCTTTGAAGATAGTTATATTTTTTCAAAAACACCTTTTGATAGTGTAGGCAGACAGTAGCATCATCTGGTTGATCACCGCAATCGCTTCGCCACTTGAGTAACTCCTTCTCACTTCCCAGATCACCAAATGTTATCAAAGCAGACTTTCCATGAGGGTAAGTTGCCTTGGGACAATTATCTTCCTGTTTAAGACCTACTCCAACAGAGCAAGGCTCCATGACATCTGTAGTGCTTTTTTCAACTGACAACTGAGATTATCCTAATCCAAGCCTTATATACTCCCAGCTGTGGTGCAATCATGTTAATCTGCTGGACCTGTTTTTTTTCCAAGACATATCTTGACTTGTTATTAATGATGTCAGCCTATATTTAGATCAAAATTATGAAATTCATAATGATGAATCAAATGGATTTAAGCCCAGACCCATTCATGGTGATGACATTATAATGCAATATTCATGTCAATAGCACTCATCAGATAGCATGTTTCACTAATGTGGTCATATCTTGGACTAAATATCTTCAGTTTTATTCATTTTTGGCTTTGGGAATGCACAAATAAGCACAAGAAGCCAATTAAATATCACCTTGCTGCATTACTGAAGTGAAAAAAGATAATTTTTCAAAAAATAATAGATATTGAAAACGACCTAGCACATCTGTGAAAATTTGATATGCTGAGATATAAGATCTATATTATCTTAGGAAAAAAAATTCATATACATATCACTTGTACCCCTTTCACAATTGAAGTCTAAAATCATCATAAAACAGTGTTTTCAGTTCCGTGGCCAAATTTAAACCACTGTGCAGCCCTTAATATTGCATGCATATCAAAATGGTTTCTTAAGCTTAAAGACCTATGCTAGAACTGTATCATAATAAAATTTGGGGCAAGAATTCTCAAAACTTGCTGAGATATTGAATTTTAAAAATTGACATTTAGGCACTCAAGTACAAAAACCATGTTCACTTGAAAACCCTATAGCTGGGCTATTCATGTGTAACGAGGTCACCTTGTCCAGAAAGAACTCAAATTGGCTACTCCAGGTGGGTAGAGGTTTCCATTCCAACCAAAAAATTCTTGCAGTTACACATCATGACACCACTAATCAACCCCAAGAGTCTTTGCCTTATGAGAACTTGATTAGTAAAATTTATCAGGTGTGTAAGTTGCGAGATATTGTTTTAAAATGAAATTTAGCCTGCACCCACACCGCCCTTTCTGTGGAATTCCAGGTTGAATAGCCCTGCCCCCATTACAGGGATTTGTATTGAAACGGTCAAATATGAATCAGAACATATCATGGGACTCATTATTATGTTCAGTAAAGATTTCAGCTCTTTCCAGTTAAATGCTTGCCCCTGGGGAGGCTTTAAATTAAGACATTTTCTTGGTGAAAATAGTGTGAATTTTGTCATCTTTGTCACATTTCAAAAATTCACATCTCGAAAACTATTTGGAATATAGCACGAAGATTTGGCATGCTTTCATTTCTCAGGTAGGAGTACCAGCATGATTTTTTTCAGGAAAATCCATGACATGAACTGGGAAAAGTCCCGAAATTTAGGTGAGTTCGTATGGAATGACCCCACTGTCTTTAGTAACTGATGTAAAGCTGATCAAGGAAAACACTGTGAAGATGGTTGTATTGGTACATCCCAACAAGGCAGGTCAACAAGACAAAATGGATTAATGTCACTGAAGTTCTAGAGTTTGATACTCAGATCTCAAAGAGCTCTTGTAACTTCAACATGTCAAAAAATTAAACACTAAACAGTGCACTGGTCACATGCTCATGGCTTTAAGCCTTGGTTGAGCTAGTAACCGAAAGAAGTCAGGTGGATCACTCCAGTATGACGTTATGTCACCTTTTGGATGAAAAGATTCACGCCAAACTTAAATCCAGTCACTGGGAAAAGAAAATCTTTCGACTTGTACAAAGTAAATCTATTTAGAGAAAAGTAGTCATCTTCTCATACTTCGTGTATATATACTGTATACTGTATACCGTCAAGGTCCAAAAAAAGATAAAAGGAGATTGATGATTTAAGTTATCAGGGACTTTAAAGTTTACATGCATTTATTTGATGATTAGGTCTTTTGCAAACACATTTGCAATCGCTCATCCTATTCAATGCTTTTCGGCAGAAATCACAAGCTTAATTTCACTCTCTGACGCCCACAAAGGATTTATTCAGTACAGCAAGTAGAACAAGGACAGGTAGTTTGGGTTTGTTTTCCCATTTGTCCAATAGGGACTAAACCAAGGCAAAACATGTACCACTGGGCATATAACAAGCATGAAATCAAAAGTAAACTTCTTTCATTGGACAGAATGATTGTGCTGTACACAGTGGAACTGACTCTGAGATTCTGAGGAGGGCGATATTAAGGCTCATTCTGCAGTCTATGCTGATATTACCTCAGCTCTGTCCTTATAATATATCATTAGCATTGTTTGTGACAACCTTCACAACACTGAAAATAATAAAAGTAAAACAGCAAATACCAACTCACTTGATGGAAAAAAGTAGATATGGGGGGATGATGACGGAGTCAGCTGAGTTCAGTTATTTCAGTTTCAATCCTGAAAGCTGCATTTTATTTATTATTTTTGCTTAACGAAAAAGTTTCCATCTCAAATTACACAGACAGGTTAAGCCTCACTAGATGATCTCTTTCCCCATCAGAACAGCTCTGGCTTGTGTTTATTTGATTCTGTTGGTTTTGCAGATTAATATTTTTATCACTTAAAGGTCCCCTATTATGCCACCAGGTGTACAGCTAATTAGCCATTATGAATCAGTTCAAAGTCCTGACATCACAAGGGGGAGTGACCACCTAGAATAATCAAATCTGATTGACTGCTTGCCTGAAGATGATCAGTTCTTCTTGCCTCTGGTTGGTTACTTCCCCATGTGATATCAAGAGGGAAAGATTTTAAAATGGCTTGTAATAACTAATTGGCTGTGTACCTGGTGACATAGTAGGGGACCTTTAAGAATGCCGGGAGATATAAGAACCACACGTCTGCGGAGAGCAGGCACGACAGGAGAGGAGAGGAGAGAGAGAGGACGAGAGGGAGACAGAGGGAGAGAAAGGGAGTGCGGGAGATAGAGGGAAGAAGAGAGTGGAGCAGACAAGAGGGAGAGATGGATGAGGTGAGAGGAGAGAAGGGGGAGAAAAGAGCAAGGAGCTGGAAAGAGGAGAGGGAGAGAGGAATGAGAGACACGGAAAGGAGAGGAAAGAAAACATAAACAACCTGAGATGAAAACAGGAGCGGGAATGAATGCGTTTCCACGGCAACCATTTCTGATAAACCCCTGGGCCAAGAGAGAGCGTTCATTTAACTTCTCCCGGAGATAAGTGTTTTTTTTTGCATATTATCCTTTTATTGATTTCTGAATTTTCATTACCGATTCTTTTTAGTCCCAAAATGCATACTTAATTGGGCTGAATAGTAAGTCCGCGAAACCAATTTTTGCAAAGCACAATTTTACGCCTGAGACATCCTCAAACTGCCATCCAGCAAAGCAGTCTTTTCTGCTGTTATCCTGCACCAGATCTGTCGGTATTTATCTGTAACCCTGCTTTCGTTTCGTTATTCTGACAAACGTGAGCCATTCACGAGCTGAAGTCTCCACCCAGTGATCAGCATATGTACGGAACAGCAAATATCACCTTTCTGGTTTTAGCGTTATTTACCAGGCCGTGTTTGAAAGGGTTTTCTCTGTTCAGCTGCCTATACTACCAGTACAGCCTGTCTCTGGGGGTGGAGTATTGGCCAATAATTTTGACTGAGGTCACTTGGCGCCAAATGAAACAAGGGCCCCCTTGTCGAACCAGTCCCTGGTGCCATATACGCTGAAGCCCTCTTTGGCAGGAAAGGTCAGCAGTTAAATCCCCGACAGAAAGTAAGGCCATAAATGGCAACCTGCCATCCCCCTCTATGTACAGAGAGCTATATAATGGCTGATGAATGAATGAATTATTTCACTTTATAGTGTTGGACACTGTCTTCCTTTTCTAGAAATTTCAAGACAGTGAGATTAAGGTGTGTGTGTGTGTGTGTGTGTGTGTGTTTTGGAATTTTGTCAATTTGAACAGATATTTGTCATTACAGACTGCCACTGATAATGCCTGATTTTTTTCAGAGCTCTATTACCCCTGGAAAGACTGGTCCCCATGGGTGATGGCCCAGTCATACAGCCCCACAAGTGTAGTTAAACGAGTATGTATGTGTGTGTGTGTGTGTTTGAGCATGAGCACATGACCGTGTGTTTGTGTCTGCCTGTGTGTCAGAGGGTGGGAGTAATGATTTTTAATGCATTGCAATGACTGTGATGTAAAATTGATTATGCATCAGTTGTGGGGCTCAATTAACATTCAGATCTTGTTCTCTGTCTATCCCTGAAATTGGAACATCACAATGAATAGATTTTCTTTTTCTCCTAAGCTAACATAACAGTCGTTAAGAGAATTTTACCAACCAGCAAAACTCGTTTCATGCATAACAAAACAGTAACATGCAGTAAACATTTGAAACTGCAGATACGCTGGGGGTGCACTGCAGATGCATCAAGATCCAAGTTTATTAAATTATTTTTGCTTGTTTGTTTTTTTCCAATCCTTTGATTCAGTTTGACTTATGTCTATCAGAGCAGGAGGGAATAAAATGAAATTCCCAGAGTTGAGAGTGGTTCTCGGAATAGTTGCGGTGCGAGGCAGACACGTGCCTGGGTCCAGGAACGCTGAGCGTGTGGAGATGTTGATCTCCTGAAGGGTGCTCCAGCGTTTCCGTGTGGAACAGATGAATGGACAAGCCCCCCGAAAGCACCATCCAAACTCCGCCACAAGTGCGGGCCACGTGGGTCCAGATGCACCTCAAAAATCTGGGACAGAGACAGGGGGAGGAGGGAGAAAGAGAGAGACAGAGGGGAGAGGGAGAGGGAGAGAGAGAAAGCAGGGGAAATAAAGAATGGGAGAGACAGAAAGACAAAAAAGCAGGGAAAGATTAAAAAATCCACTTTACTGGGACATAAAATAGAGACCTTCGAAAAGGACAGACGAACGAATGAAGGCAAAGAGAACAACAAGAGAAAGACTGAGAGAGAGAGAGGGAGAGGAGAAGAATAAACATGTCATGCCCAGCCTCAGCTCTGCTTTAACTCCTTCAACCCCACAGCCCTCTACAGAGGGCTGACCAACATATTCCCTTCAACCCCAAATTCCTGTAGGGAAAATTCAAACAATCTGACTAATTGATTGGAACATATCAGGTTACATTTAATGGGATTCCAGAGATAACAGTAAGATACAATGTCCAGATAATGACCAGCCCTCTACAGAGGGCTGTGGGGTTGAAGGGTATAGTGATGCTAGAATATCTGGGGTTGAAAGAGTTAATAATGGACAGGGCATAAAAACAATAGAACCGCAGTGCGTTCTTTGGACTGATACTGCAAGTTATTATTTCACTCAGTTACACAATCTATTATCTCATTATCCTATGCCATGCATTCAGTTAGATGTAATGATCGGCACATTACTTGACCTTAAAGGTAAGCGATAGAAGTTTTTTTTTCTCCATTCAGTTAATAATAGCTGAATAATAAATGTTGCTGATTATTTCTGTAATTTATATTAATTACAACAGACCATCACTCAAGTTTTAATGCAGCTGAGCAACCAATAACTGGCTCAAAAATGTAATCAACTTAAAATATTCAAACTGCTCTTCAACCCTGCCTATGACTCTTTCATTGGCCTCATTACTCATAAAGTTTTATTTACAGTATTTACTCAAGAGGAAGTTTTATTATAGATGTGTTTGCTGGAGACAATGTCTATGTAGTCTTGTTAATTATGCAGACTGTCAAGCAAAAAATTTGCATGTCACAATGATCTCAAAAAATCAGGCACAGGAGTCTAAAATGAAATGCCGGATCAGACAGGCAGAAGGAGATGCGGCAAAGAGAGACAGAGCATCTTGTGACTATTTCTGATGCAGACATTCCTCCTTAGTCTGGGATTGATGAGTCAAGGAGATGGTTGAGGGGGCGTTAATGACCATTGCAGCAAGTACCCACCGTTCCGGGGTGCCAGAGGGATCACTACCTACTACCTACCCCGTTACCGCTGTGACTCCGTGGTTACTTGAGTGGCGATCAGATCTGTTTTCAATACAAGTCTCATTAAATTTACAGTCTTGTGCAGATTAATGGGATAAAGGTGCTTGTCAATTGAATGAGCTGAACGGAGTGCAAATAGCAGTGCCAAGTGATGGACGTTTTACATAGGGACCTCAAAGATCACTGTATAGTACCTTTTAGCCACGTTTCATTAATTTGCTTGACTTGTACCATGCAACTAATGTGATTGAATCATCAACACAGTACTGTAACTGTGTTGGACTGGCCTGGTAATTCACCTGACCTCAATCCCACTGAGAATCTCTGGTCCATCATCAAGTCAAGGCTGCAGCAAAAGGACGGCACCACAAAAGCCAAAGTCATCCATGCAGTTGTCCAGGTGTGGCATCGTGTTGAAGAAATCAAGGCAACCTGCAAAAACCTGGTCAGCTCCATGCCAATACGGGTGGAACAGCTTATCAAAAACCGTGGAGGACACATCTTGTACTGAGTGCTGAATGTAAATGCAATTAAAAGTAATAAAAAACCTGAAAACCTTTGCTGTTTGGTTATTCCACTCCAGCCTTGCTTTATCCAATCAATTTGCACAAGACTGTTATTCCTCCTTACTTGCATAGTTCACTCTTCAGGCAAGACTACTGAAGTATACAGTAAGGCTCACAAGATAAAAAGCTCTCCACGCAGGATGCTTATTATCAATATTTTAGTCATGAGCATAGTAACAAGACACAATATATTTAGGCTAGCAGTGGTGTTGGTTGACAGCCCATTCAACCTTTTATAATAGTTTTCAGATGAAAAAAAGTAAAAAACAAACACACTGTCCTCACGCACACCCTCTCCCACATCACGAAAGTCGAGATTCTGCATCAAACTGCATCATGCTCCCTCACCCCCATGAAGTGGAAGTCACTGACAGCGACACATTTCAGGAAGAAACGCCATTGGGACGTTCATACTGTAATGAATCAGCGAGCCAACAGCATCCAATCAAACTGCCATGATTTGGTGGAAAAATTGGGGTTGTGCAGGAGTTGGGGGAGAAGTGGACTTCCCCACTGATCGCAGCAGCTTGTGGACAACATCAGGACCCAATTTGGCTTTGGAGAAGATTTAAAAACCTGAGTAAATATATAAGGCAACTCCGGTCATTTTGTCTCTCAGGTTAGCAGCAGCAAGAAAGAATGTGAAACATCCGCAAGTCTCACAGTTTAAATTGGAGAACAAAGTCATCAACAAAGCCAGCAAAACAAAGGAACTTAGGAGGCCAGAGGGAGAGGGGGGGAGAGGAAGTTCAGACAGCTCTGGGCTAAATCGATTCAGGTTAGAGATCTGTGCTTTAAGAGGATGCTGACAGGAACACATCCTTCACAAAACAAAAGAAAAAACACGCACACACACACACACACACACACACACACACACACAGAGCTAAAGCCTCAAAACCTCTGCCCTTCTCTGGACCGCTGTGTCTGCTGTGTAAATACTAGTCAAATGCACCTGTTCCTGCTGCAGAACAAATAGGAGCCTTGTCTGTATGCATTCTGAAATTCTTGTTGCCGCAGCAACGGATCGCATTAAAACCAACACAAAAAACCTCAAAATGGCGCTGATGCCAAGATGATCGCAAGGCTGCAATAACGGCCGTAACACAGAATTTGAGCAAATCATTGTTTCCGTGTCTTTAGCCCGTTTACTCCCTTGTATAAAAGACTGGTTAGCGCATGAGGGATGGGTTGTCCGACAGTTACGGCGGGAGCTGATGTGCTCAGTGCTGTAGATGAGCCGTTTGTTTACGAGGGAGGAGCTAAACACAACTTGTGCCATTTGTACGACTGTCTTGTTCTCGTGGGAAGGAGATAATCTACACCAGCATCCAGAGCTGATGTCTTTGGCACCAATGTTCGGTTCCGACATCGATCGGGAACAGACGAAGGAATTATCTTGTTAATCGCCTAATTCAAGCTGATTACATGATGTGACTGAGGTTTTTCATTCTGCCCTCAAAACACAAAGAATAACTGAAGGATTTTCAGCCCATGGATCAATACTTATGAAAGGGGAGGGCCAAAGGTTCCCATTAAGCACCCCTATGACCATAAAAACATCCTCACCACTTTGGCTGGAACAGAAGTACAAACCTCAATCCAAGCTTCAATCAGACGTCAGAGCAACATCCACTGGCCTGTTATTCTAGCAAGTTAAGAATGCCAAAGCCGCAAGGCAACAGAAAAAAATCTAAACAATAAATCTTTTGCAATTATTGGCCCTTGAGCCACCATTGATTTTTCGTGAAGTTTCACTCCCTACAGAAATAACGAAGAGCTTCACTCCTCCTGGCTGAACTCCAGAAAGATCTGCCAAGTTTTGTCGTGGACCAGTATTGTGATGAAACTAAAACTCTTATTTACTCTCTCTCTCACTGAGAAAACATTATTCTGTCTTGAGTTACTGTCTCCTGGACTAGTGGAATTTTCTTACCCAATTGGCACATCTGTCAATCTGTCTCAGCTCATGGGCTGTAGTTCTCAAACTCAGCAAACAAGTGAAATCTATAAATTTTTATGGATACTAAGTATTGCAGTAAAGTACTTGCACTATGGACCACCTATTTGGTGTTTTCAGAGGCTAAAAGAAGATAAAATGCATCGAAGCAAGAAAGGGCGAATCACTGCAGACCGCGACTGAGAAGCACTGCTCGTCACATGTCAAGACCATGTGCGAAATCCCATACTTGCTCACTAAATACTGCCAACTGCTACAGTACACAAAGAATACTATGTGCTACCCTCTATAACAGTATACAAAGTTGTAGCTGGAATGTGACAATAATCGTATTGTGTACTACACAGTCACATGATCAAAATGCTATTACGATCACCTGGGTCTCAGTGAGACGTTACCACTGTCCACTTGGCATTTTGGTAATCAGGTCACCACAAGGACAGCACTGGCTGCGTACTGTGAAACTGGGTAAGTGTCGTATGTCATCCATGTATCTTTGGCACACTGGGAAATTTCAAGTTGGTCACTCACATACTAAACAGTACTTGCTACTTTTTGCCACAATCAACAGGCCTGCACTTCTCTGGACCCCCCCACACACACACACACACACACACACACAAGATGTTTTGGCCGCAAATACCTGGCCTAGGCTTCGATACAACACTCCCCCTCCATCTCTCCAACCAGCCCATTCCACCTTGCCATGGTCATTGAGTCCAGGGCATTAAACACATAAATACACACACAGACACACACACTCAGAGTACTTTGGGTCTGGCCAGGGGCACTTGCCTGTATCAGGAGGCTAGACCCTTGGATGACGGTGAGTTGGTTGACATAGCTGGCCCAGTTGCAGCCCTCCAGTACCAGCAGTGAGTGAACTGGCTGCTTTCCCACCTCAAGCCGCCAAGACAACACAGAGTTCCAGAACTCGGCTATAGAATAAGCCAAAGCAAACACAGTAGTAGTTCCACAGTGGAGTGAGGAGCCATTGTGGTGGGGGAAGAGAAATACAATTCATAGACAGGGTATTAATTTCCTCCTTTCATTTCTGACTTTCTTCCATGCTTTTGTTATGTGTCCTAAAACATTGGAAAGGAAATTTAGAATAGCACCACTGCCTGCACCTCATATTATTGACATCCAGCTCCGACTGAAACCTCAAAATCCCTCAAAATAATGAGCACTTGAAAATCAGCCCTAAGTAAACAAGTTGATGTGGCTAGCAGAAAAAAGAAAAAAAAAAACCATATCCTGTGCCTGAAAGATGTATAAACAATTGGCACTGGCATACAAACACAGAAGATTTCCCTGGCTTTTCTTAGTTTAATTTTCCTGACGTGATTAATCGGATAACGGTTTTGATACCTCAAAAAGTAATTTCAGAGAGTTTGATCACATAGTGTGACAGGAAGTGAAGGCTGGACCTTTTGACATGTTGTTAATTGCAGAACGCACGCTACAGCGGCCACATGAAGCTTCGAGATGCGAGGCACAGACTCCGTCCTGAACAGCATGCCAATGAGGCAACATCAGAGAGAGGGGCTCCCAGTCCCCTAATGAACATTTGGTGTTGTTTACTTGAGCTGCTAATAGCATAGCAACACACTGCCTTGCGTGATTTATTTGAGTGCATTTATATTTCTCTCGCACCGCTCGTCCCCCCATCCCCCAACCCACCACTCCCAAAATCTTTTTTTTTTTTTTTTTTTTAAATCCTGCAGTGTGTACATGACTCTACATTGAGGACAGGGAATATTCAGGCATCGCCTCTAAAGTCTGTGTATCAGTGTAATATAATAAGTCTGATAAGTGTAATACAATTTCTGTGATAATGGTCTCATACAGTGACAGGAGACACTATAGCAAGCACAAACACTATTTTGCAATGCCTTTGTATGCCGTTTTATTCAGTAATAGTGTTTCACTATTATCACAATTGTATCTTGTTTTCTTATTATCGCATACATCACCTGTGAAACCAATTTAGATTTTTCTGTTCCTGCCATAACTGCTCACACAGTGTTCTTGTGTTCTGGACTCAAATGGATCAAGTTTGAGTTAATCTGAGCATAAATCACTTAAGGAGCAAAAACTAGCTAAAGCTTTTTTTTCCTTCATCCCTTTCATGTTTTTCATCATCTTGATTGAATTTTTTTTGTGCTTTTTTCAATTTTGTGGGAAAAAAAAATCAATATGCATTTGCAACATTGCATGTCGCAAAATCCAATATGCTTCAGTGATAAAACACATTCAGAAAAAGGAATTACTTCACTGTAACACAGAGAGATAAGCGGTCTGTTATGGAACTCCCTTATTGCTTGAAGTAACTGAATTTCTCGCAGATTCCCGACACTGGAACTTGAGGAACATGCCTGACTTAACACAGGTGAGGTATTAATTACAGTGCAATTCTATCATATTTTCAGCTGAGCAAGGAAAATATTAGATCTTCCAAATGTTATTTGTGTTTATTCTAACATGATACATATGTACATGTACTTCATAAATGCATGCAGAGCATTTTATGCCAAAACAGCATGTTAATGCATTCCTGATTGGCCAAATCAGTGCGCCTCAGCTCATGCTTTATCGGATCTGAATTTATCACGATGAAATACATTTTTATAAATGGATTTTGTTGATTTTTTCCCTTTTCACTAGGGCAGTTACACATTCAGAAACATAATAGAGCCAGAAAAATACCAGTATAGATTACAGACAAAGACCAAATAGAGGAATGCATTACAGTAATGGGTTACATTATGCTTAGCATTCTTATTTTGAGAAAGAAGATTCACTATGAAGATGAGTTTCTAAAATGAGTCAGATATAACAGAACTGAGACTGAATGGACTGAGGTTCAATGAGCTTATAATGGCCCCATGTGATGTTCTGTGTTCGACACCGCTTCACTGCTAACTAATATACGGCAGTTTGCAGCCAGTAAAGAATTAATCCATATACAATTGTCATATAAACAGCTCATGCCACTTAAGAAAAAAAGACAAAGTTTAAAATGAAACGTCCAACCCCAGAGAACTAGAGACTGGTTTAGAACAGCAAAAGGATTTCAGTTTCTGTCAAGTTTTCAATTTCTTGCAAGGTGCTGCGTGATAGAGGTTATTGCACAATAGAACTAACAATTGAACCCATCCTAATCATGTAGCAAAAGCTAGCAGCAAAATGGTATTGTCTAATGACTGTCTGTAGTTCAGACACCAGTACCTTGGTCTTGGAAAAAGGCGAGAGAATCTAAACTGATATAATGTCCCTTGATGATGGGTAAACCAATACACACAAAGGAAACGTACTTAGAAATTCCACAGTGAAGATGAACCAGCTGTACTCCAACCCAGAACTTCGTCTTTCAAGGCTACAGTGCAAAACCACTGTGTCATATGATGCCCAGCTGCTCAAAAAAACACTACTGACAAGGCAGTTAGAGATCAGTGATCGACTTTCCTAGGTGAACAGCATTTTGGCACATCTCAGGCACTGCAATGTTGAACAATTTGGAACCAGAGGCTTTCCAAGTAGAGGCACCAAGTGATAATTGATCATTAGATATGTCAAATTCAGTGACGTAATCTGCTCCCGATTCATCTACAAAATACTTTTATATTGTCTGAACAGTGCGCTACACTGACAAATCAGCACAACTGAGACAAAGACAAACAAGAGCCATCAGGAGATGGCATATCCCCCCGGCCCCATGTTATCAACTTCGGATTAGCAAAAGGCACCACGTCAGGTCATGATTAATGTGCACACCAAGTTTTGTGGAGCATATTGTACAATTTTCAATTTATGCTCCGGAAACTAAATGAACGCACAGACAACCAAACCCATGATTATATCCCCCCCGCCTTATATGCCGGGGGGATAAAAAGATGAAGAAAAATGACATATAAAAGTATATTTTCTGGTGGGGAGGAATATCACTGTTCTTACAAAAAAGCCACCATTGACTTGAGCGGACAGCAGGGTCTCTGTGACCAATACTGGAGGTTACCACTGAGGTGCTAGAGAGCAAAGTCATTTTACCTGGAAATACAGAAAAAAAACAGAATGTCTCGACAAAACTGTATATATATGTACATATATATATATATATAAGCTGTATAACGGCCCCTTGGCTCGGACCCAGCGGCCGAAGACCATAACAAAATGTCACCCTCATCCTTACAGCCGCACACCATCACTGTTCCAACGCTCAGTCTGCCAAAGAGGAGGTCAACAGAATGTTTCAGACACGGAACAGGGCAGCCCTCAGAGTTCCAGATGGTCAGCAGGTACTCCACAATACAGGGTGTCCACCATGCCGTAAACATGGATGCTGGGTGTGATCGAGAGCCATCTCGTCAACACCAAACTCACACATCGCATCTGGTTCATGTTCCTGACAGCTAAGAAAGACCTGTAAGTCTGAACTGCTGGATTCAAATTTCCTCCCCCCATGGGTTTTACAGAAACACTGCGGAAAGTTTCCCTCCATTGCACTGCACAGGAATGTGAAAAATGCAGAGCAAGGTAAAGTGGGTTTTGATCCATCAGGCCGACAGGATGAAATATTACCTTTGATTACATTTCTCTCAGATTTTCAGAGTCACAATCTCTTTGCCTGTAACTGTAAAGGTCCTGGGCATGAACTGGAAAAGCATTAGATGGGAGCCAGACTGGAAACAGCTGCTCTTTTTCCTTTCCTTAAAATAACCGCCGCGCTTGCAGTTTCGTCACAGCTTACCTCACAGAAATATACAGGCTGGCTGCTATAAATCAGGTCTGAAAGGCTCGTGCACATTCATTGATTTTTCTCAGTGTATTACTACTGTGGCTGAAGTGTATAGAGGGGAGAATTATACATCTGTGTTCTTGCTATTATTTAATGAAGGGCCTGGCTTGAGGCTGCGGGGCTAGATGGAGCAAAACAAACATCTATGGCAAGGATCCCCTGGCACCTCCTGCACTCACCACCTGGTTGGACAACAAAAAAGTCACCATCAACACAGGAAGGCTGTTGCTAAGAAAGGTTTATTGCTTACAAAGAAGGACATGAGAATGCTGTATGGGAACACTTTTAATAGCGCATTTACTTAAAATTCCTGAATGATGTACACATTTTCATGGTTTATTGTGTATGGTCATTGTCTAAACCACTGCGAGCGCAATACTGGCAATGTCCTAAACATGCTAGACAGACTATATGAAGACTTGTCGTAAGTTCTGATAGGCCATGGAGTCAAGCCTGCTAACAGAGGAGCAGCTTCTACCTGAGTGCACATGACTGTCATCTGACCTAGCTGCCTGATTGCATGGCTGGTAATATGCTACTCTTCTTAAGCTCGCCATGGGGAAGCTGCTCCTCAGTGCGCTCGCTCAACAAAGGTGTGTGGTATTCTTTATCGCTGCAGACTTCTATAACAATGTTTATGTTGGCTACCGCACTTTGGTGGGGTTCATGTTGCTCTGGTGTACGATATCATGTTTGCCCTAGCTATTCTACTACGCTGGGAGTGCTCGGTTATGAAGGCCATCACGCGCAAGCTTATTTGTCTTTAAAATGTGGCTTGTATCGAAACATTGCCCTATGTGTTTGCGGAAGGAATCTTTGGTGTAATTGAAGGCCTGGGTGCAAGAAGTACTTTAGTCACAAAATAACACTTTTGAGATATTAAGGGTCAAAGTTTTGAAAACATGCAGCAGATACTTTTTTTAAAAGATAACATTCAATGGCGCCTGCTGCTAGTCCCAGGGGCTATACAAAGTAGACAGACACATTTTTGTGGAAAAATAATGCTTTATTACGAAAAAAACAAAAAAAATCAGTTTCGGACTTTGGTACTTCTGACCATAAAATGCCTGGACTTCAGTACTTATTGCCATAAAATGCATGGACTTCGGTATTTTTACCACACAAATGCCGCTTTCAATCATTTTCTGATTGTCAAACAGTCATTTTTGCTGCGCTTGTCACATGACACATACTAGCAGCTGATTGGACAGCCATGGACTTAGGCACTTGTTCCTGATGAGGTCAAGGACTTGAGTACTTCTGCAAAGACTAGAGTATTTCTTGCACAAAAATTCAGTAGATTCAGGGAAGGCCCTATATCAGTATTGAGGACTTGAGTACTTAAATTTGAAATTTTCTGGCTTTAAATGATGCACATGACACTCTACTTTATGGTAGTAGTGTCAGCTCATTTTTTGGAAAATGTGACTTAAGTACTTCTTGCACCCAGGTCTTCAATTGGTGTCATTTGTCAAACCGTAAATTTAGAGCAGCACATGCTAATCCGGATGCAGCCATGAATGCTCGTCAATTCCAGTTCTTGCTTGGCAAGGCAACACTCATTGTTGGTAGCTAAATAATTTCTCTACGGCAACAATTGCGATCTGCTCACCTATTGCGAATCGCCACTATTCGAAAGGGTCTTTTCCGGGTGTCGAAAGCATGTGGATGCTTTTAAAACGCAGTAAGTGTACTGCGGTACTGTCCAAAATCGGCAACGTGTTAATTGAACCTATATGTCCTGCAAACAAGTGTCTGCGGGAGTGCAAACATTTCACGGAAGTCGCGGCAGTGCTTGCGCTTCAGTGCAGTAATATCGCATTTTGTGAAGTTACCCGAGCTGCTAGTTCTCCTCGTTTTTACTCCTGGATAAGTGAAGCTTAGGAAAGAGTTTTTGTGATGTGTGTGTCATGCACCAATCAATTTGCTGTTAGCACGACCACGGCCAGTAAGATAAATATGATTTTGGCACAGATGATCGGTCCCTAATTCACAACGGCATATCGATGAGTTAACGATTGTCACTTTGATTTTCTTTATGTACAGGTTGCTCGCTAGTTTCTTCGCACTGTCAGTGTATACGAGTTACAAGCCAAACAAAACGCATCATGAACGTTATCTTACCGCGGTGCTGAACCTGCTTATGGCTTCTATCGGAACGCTTATATCGAATCGCGTTTATGCCTGTTATTCCCATTAAAATATTCAATGGATGTACTTTGCGCGTTGTTTTATAAGTTTTTGCATGACTTTGATTTACTTCATGCTTTTAAATATCAGCAATGGTTTGTTTGGCACAGGAAGTTGTTAATGTTGTAATATTCATAATTTGAATAGCCGTGGCTGAAAATGGATTAAGCATTATTCAGATGACGGTTGCCTTACTGCTGTTAAATGACTGGACCAATTGTGATCGCCATGAATGCTTAAATCGATTGCTGCTATGCTGCTTGAATTTACTTGGCCCGGTGCGATTTGGCGCACTTTGCCTTCTGGAATATCCTTCCGGAAGACACATCTTCTAATTATAGATCGAACAGCCAGAAGAAAGAGATATGGCGGCACACAACATGCAACAGCTTATAATGGCTATGCAATTAGAAGAATTAGAGAAGAGAGACACATGTAGTAGTAAACTGCCAATAGTATTCTCCCTAGCAAGCCTTGCAACGTAAGTACAAATCGATTATAACTGCAGTGGATGCATACGGGAACTGCGGTCAGTGTCAGTCAGATGCAGCTCGGAAAAAACTTGAAGCGGACGCCATTTGGTTTTGGAAGAGAGCGCCAATCTTCTACCTGCTTATACTCGATAAACGGAAGACAAGGAAGCTCTTCTCAGAAGAGAAGAGTGCAAAGCGAACAACCGGAAGATAACTCTTCTGCTTCCAGAAGTGCAAATCGCACCAGGCTCTTGTTTCCAGTAGTCATGCTGTAACTACTCTTTTGTTAGTTATTTTCTATCCCTAGCAGGTGCTGCCATTGGTAGCAGAGTTCAGTTAAGGTAACAGTTTGCAAATTGCATCGCATACACCTTGTGACGAACCTACAACAAATGCTAGCAACTGAAGCACTCAGCAATTTAAAAAAAAAAATGAAGTGGATGTGGCTCCAACCAAAAATTCTACCTAATGCTGTAGAATGATCAGGACTCAGAGTAGTCATTCCAGTTGGCACTGGAATTTCTGTTATCAAGCAGGTCATACTCATCCTTGTTTGTAAATGAACTGCTATCATATTTGCACTACCTTTCCTATAGCCAGAGCTCTGTGTTTTCCCCATAATTTGGCAGTAATGTTTTTTTGCATCATTGTACACGCACTTGTATCCTTGTGGGTAGAATTATGATTGCTGTGCAAGTCATCACTTGCTTGGGAAGTAAGCCTTGGGTTGCTTGACAATATCAAGCTCGCGTCCTCCGATGTGGCTGATCTTGCACTCAGCAATGCCATGGTGAGGCGATATTTTGCTGATTCTTCACCAATATTTTCCCTATGTCAGCCAGCCAGCTAGCTTGCGCTTTGGTCATCTTGCCCATCATTTCATTCAAAATAGCTTTGGTTCTGTCTGCTCAGAATGTACTATAGCCTTTAAGTTTGCTAGTTAGTTAACCAAAAGCTAGAAAGACCATATGGTCTCTGGTCTTTTTTTCTGGTCTTTGGGTTATGCCTGTTATTAGCTTCTGGTCTTTGGTTTATTGGCATCATTGTTTTTTTGTTTTTTTTTGGGGGGGATTTTAGTATTTTTTTTTTTTTTTCAGATTCATGAGTGATCTTAATATTTTCCAATCATGGTAATTTATTTTTATATCAACTTTGAGTACACAACATTATTTCATGGTATATCCCTAGCACTGCTTCCACCTGCTGCTCTCCACTAATTGCCTGGTTTTGTGTTCCCTCCATGTTTGCGGTGGGGCCCTGCCCTGAGTATGCTGCTGCTGGTCTTCGCCATCATCGCCATCTGACCCTCTGCTAAGTGCTGCCCAGTCTCCACCATCGGAACAGTCTGGTCCATGGAGTATACTAGTTTGCAGGCTGTGGCCTCTCCCCTCAACTCCACATTCTCCACACCTTCTGTATTGGAGCAGCACAACCGTTGCGTCTGTCTCGACACTGAAGGCCATGGGACGTTGGTCGTCTTTGGCGTATAATCAATACCTTCGCCCTGGATTCAAGGAAAATATGGAGCCGCAAAATGTTCTAAGATATGTCTGGTAATTAACTGTTGCAATGTTTGCATGCCCTAAACACTACACACTAATCTCCACTCCAACACACATTCTGCTCACGCCTCGTCTATCATTCTTCCAGCCACATAGTCAGGGTATCAGCGTCACAACACTATTCTACGCCATCTCATTCATCACCACTCTCACCTTCATTAATATATATATATATATATATAAAAAAGCTCATCTCTTTTCATCATACTTCTACCAGCTTGCTGACACGCTAGATCATATTGTAGCATATTTCTCTTGAAATGGCTTCAAGAGAAATTAAGGTAGCCGTCGGGCTATCTCTACACATAGTATACTTCATATAGTATATTTCTCTTGTATTGGCATCAAGAGAAATCAAGCCAACTGCCGGGGTCACGTTGTCACTACACTTCATATATACATTTCATAAAGAATATTTCTTCTATCGTATCATTGCATCAAGAGAAATGAGTACCATCTTCATATAGCCAGGCTGTCACTACACATAAAACAATTCATAAAGAATATTTCTCTTGTATCGGCATCAAGAGAAATTGTTTCAGCTGCCAGGCTGTCACTCTTAGAACATTCGTGTAGAATATTTCTCTTGTATCGGCATCAAGAGAAATTGTGCCAGCCGCCGGGCTGTCACGACACATAGCACACTCATATAGTGTATTTCTCTTCTATCGGCTTCAAGAGAAATTGTCAGCCGCCAGGCGACCACTATGCATCTACCACTTAACGCTTCTGCATTTCAGCTGGCCTTGCTGGCATGGTTCTGTTGGGGGATTACTAGCAGCTCCTGCCTTCAGTTCCTTGTTCGGACAAGCAGGGATCTCTCATAACGGAGCCATGTCGCCAAACTCAATGTATGATTGTATGCCTGTATGCTGCAATAAATATTTTCTTTTTTGACAAAGTGGTCCTATCAGAACTGATCTTTCTTTCGCACGGTTTCCCAACAGAAGGGTGGATGTGTCATGACATGTCTGGCTTTGTAATAACACCCCAATTGGGCTTGGACACAACAACAACTCCCTGTCTTCGTCTCTTAGTATGATTTACTTCTAAAAAGTGTCTTCCTGAATGCATTCGTCAACCCATTGAAATATGTGCATAATCTTGGTGTAAAGTAAACAAGAATATTTTTTCATTTCACCAATATTTTCATTGAGCCTACACAATATGCCTTCATAAGAAATGGATGGAATTCAGATGGGCTGTGGGTCTGTTGCAGTATCTTCAGTGGTCAAAACATATTTCAATGGCATAGCAAATCGGGAGCTATTTTGGAAAGTAGTATTTTGGAAATGACCACATAGTATGACCTGCTCTTTTAAATTCTTCAGCCTAGAGACTTATACCAATGCAATTCTACATCCGTCTGCAAAGGAACTGAAACCAGCTGCAATTTTTTCAGTCTATGATCCCAGTTCATGTTCTCAAGCAAAAACCTGCCTTTTTGTCTTTATTTTTTCATTTCTTTCAGCAGGACAAAATGAAATCTTACTGCATAAAAAATCTCAATGTTTGTGAGGTGCATGATGCAAAATATGTGTGTGTACAGTTATTACATCAATTGGTATTGCACCATGCATTTCTTGCTTACAAGTGATCTTTTGTTTCCCTGGCTTGTAAATTATGAATTTGACATTGTCTGTGATGGAAGTGCCCCCAAAAAAGTGCACAAAGATCGTGACTTGACAAGAACACATCAGCAAATCATACTGGGATATATAGCAAGAAGAGTTGATGTTATTCTTTCAGTCTTAAAAACTGAGGAGGTCATATTACGTATTAATATGATTAAATCAGTACGATTCATTATAAAAGTCCAGTTGAAAAAAAAAAACGAATCATTTACCTTTTTCACTGCTCGTTTCAATTAATTTGCACGGGGTGTAATTCAGAAAAAATGCCAATTCATTTACTCACTCACTGAAAAAGTCAGTTAGAAATGTATGATTTCTAATGTAAAAAAAAACTTCACTTTGCTGAATACATCCTCTCCATACTTTCAAATAAATATCTCTCTAATTAATAGGGGATTTCTTTTTGCTTCAGCGTGCTTCAAACAGATCATTTTCTCCAGAAATGTGTGAAGAAGAAAATTACTTTCAAAACTTACTGTTATTTTATTTACTGCTCATTATTGAATACTTGAATCATTAAGGAGAGAGTCAAGCACAACAGCTGAAGGAAAACACACCAGCCTGACACTCTGAGCGAGCAGTGTAATCTACAGGAATCACTGAAATAGTTTGGGCTCATTCACCAGCCTGGAATCATTAATGATATTTTCAAATGGGCTTTCAATGATGCACTTTTAAATCTGGGCCTGAATACAAATAGCAAAGTACATTTGCATCGGCCTACATCACATTAAATAGCGAGTCCAAAGCGATCTGCAACTAAATGGTTGTTGTTCAACACCATTTTCCAATCTGTCCTGCCCTCAAAAACTCTTCTCTCCTCAACACAAAACCACTCACTCAAGCACACATACGCATGCACTCTAATCCAAATTAAGGCCTGTATACAAAAAATGTAAACTGACAGGATCTAAAAACAGACTGTTTTCCCAGAAGATTAAAAGGTCAGGGGTCAGGCTGTGAATGGCATATGTATTTGTGTCTGGGGGAAAGATGGGTGACATGCTTCCGAAGCTGAAAGCATTTGTGTATCAAATTCATTTATACTCATCTGCTTCATTTACTCCAATATTGCATCTGCATTACAGCAAATTTAAATGTAAAATGTCAATTTTGCACTGCAACCATTCACACCATACATTACATATAAGTGGTTTCCAATCCTGTTCCTGGGGATCTACCATCCTGAAGGTTTTTACCCCAATCTTAATTCCATGCACTTGATTCAGGAAATTAGTAGCTCGTCAAGATTTCTAACTGGAAAATGAGACATGCTTTGCTTTGGTTAGAGTTAAGACCTTCAGGGTGGTAGCTTTCCAGGAACAGGGTTGAAGAGGACTGTTGTATACTAACACAATTCAGACTAAGCACCAAACCATGTCCACTAGTTCCATAAATGAATGAATGAATGAATGAATGAATGAATGAACTTGAATTTATCTTGCATTTTCTCAGAGGAACTCAAGACACTTTACTGTCATATGGGGGAATCTCAGCTCACCACCGCCAATGTGCAGCACCCATCTAGGTCCAGGGTGATGCACAGCAGCCATTTTGTGCCAGAACGCGCACCACACATCAGCTTAGGTGGAGAGAGAGGACAATTTTTCATGGATAATTAAATCAGGAGACATTTTCATCTCTGTTTTCAAGTAATGTTCAGGACAAAAATGTTTACAGACAGATGGCAAGACAGACGAACAGATCCACATCTAAATCCCCCCCATTACATGCCAGGGGATATATTGTATACAATGGCAAAAAATGAGTCATTGGCATGTTTGCATGGATACAGTCCCTGGTCGTATGAAATTTGGCAAATGTTTTCTAAAGTATTTATCATAGCCTTCACAACACACTTTCCTCAATATCCTTCCATTAGGCAAAGTTTTTCTCAATGCTGTTGAAGTATTTTCTTTCTTCTGAGAATTTGTCTTTTGTTTTTCCTCACTTCATGCTGAACTAATTCTCTTATTTTCCTCTGAGGCATTGTGTAACAATGTCTGAATAAGCAGTTCAATGCATAAACTTTCACTCTCCATTTAATACAAGTATTATTTTTTAACCTCTAACATGTTTCTGCATTTGTACATCATAAGCCATTTTTCTCACAGGATATTCACTGGACTTTTGGTTAAAATATTCTGTTCTTGGCATTGGCCCATGCACTCAGAGCTGCCTGACGACGGGCCATTACCTATCATGTTTTTTTTTTTTTTTTTTTTATTTGTACAGTTATACAAAAGGTTATGACGTTTTTGAGAGGTATTTTTGTTCAGCAACACTAAAGCCAAGTTTGAATTGCTTTCTACTAGTTTAAAAATATTATTCAGTACTTTCAAAAATGTATACATCATCTTTTATTGTATTTGACTGTTATGAATGAATAACACTCATGAGTTTTCAATTAACAATAATTGAATCAACAACGTATTGTAAGGGTTTTGCCCTGCAGTCCCTCCCCTGCGGCTTGCTCTCACCTCCACCTTGACAAGCTGCATCTGTTGCTCGTTAGGGTGAAGGTGATTACCACAGTATAAAGGGCTGCCAGTTGCCAGTCCTGGTTGTCACTGCATTTTGCTTTTATTCCCCTGTGTTAGTGCGTTGCTGCTCCCCGGTTTAACTTTTTTTTTGTTTTGAATTAGTTATTAAAGTTTCCAGTTTTTACCAGCCTGGCATTTGGGTCCTGCTCTGTCTTTTAGGCCCATGGTCCTAGCTCCCACCGGATGAATATTGCAAATATTCAAATCCATGACACGTATGCCAAGTATTCATCAATATAAATAATTTTTATTGTTTATTTTCCCCTTACAAACCATTACTTGGTCATTAAATTATTCCTTCATATTATTTAATCTCATTGAAATGAAAAAATGAAGAAAAAAAATACAATGCTGTTTCCATCTGTAATATCATAGTAAAGAATTTAACCAGCTGCATATGGGTAATCCTGAAGGTAATACGTACAATTGCAGTAATACAGGATAAGATTATTTTATATGCATTAAAAATAATCTATTTCCCAACTCCATTTATAGCTAGCCAGTTAGCCACCATGGCAGCTCATCTCACTGACACCTGCAGGCACACACATACACACCTGAATCCATACATACATTCAATGACACACATGCGTACATATATGCATGCATGTGCGTACACACACACTCATTGACGTGCACACACACATACACAGTTTTCAGTTTTACGGGGCAATTTTATTTCGGCAAGCTTTTAACGACCAGTGTCTGACCAATTGGAACAACAGAAAATGTTCCGCAATGAATGTGCACACATATTTTTTGGATGCAAACAAGATCGGTCATTGATGTTGCAGTGGCGGCGGTAATGTGGTTGAATGTGTGCAGACAGCAGCTTCGTGTTCGACACAGAGTTCAGTTTCAGCAAAGTTGAATGTTCAAAGTGAAGTATCAACACATTTACAGTTAACTGCAAAATATCAGATGTGCTTTTATTTATCACAACTGGAAACATGGAGATATAACCAATGGATACAAGATAGCACTGAGGTTGCAGTATGTGAACGGATAATACAGAATAGAGGTCATTCTGACTTCTCTGTTCCTTTGTCTACCAGTGATAATCACCGGTACACAGTCCCCTTGTTTCACATGCAGGAACAGGCTCAAGATGACAACCCTCAGTAATTAGTGCTGAACTGTCAGATGGGCAGATCAGCCTCAACAAATGACAAAGCCACAAGAAGGGGAAGGGGAAGGCATCGTAACAGCCATAATGTTCAAAGACAAAGGACATACTGCCCTCTATGGACTGGAAGAGTGAACTACAGAAGGTAGAGAATTTAAAGATTGAGGCCCCACAAGGTAATGCTTTTGTGGGAATTTTATGGCTCAATATCAATGCAATTAGAGGCGTAATCTATCAGCACCACATAAAGCCGTTTTTAATTTCCATTAACCACAAACACTAACTTTATTTGAGGCTATCAACAATTCTCCAGCTATCTTTCTTTCCTTTCTATTTGCCAGGTCTTCTAGCTTATTCGATTACATGCTGACAATAACACTTGAAGCTACAGAGAAACTGCAAAAGAAAACAAGCTTCAAACCAGGCTGTTTGAGGTTAAGATTCCCTGACAGATCCTGCCATTGTACTCTCTTGAAAGGCCCTTAACCTAGAGCACTTCAGTAAAATTTAATTTCCAGTTACATTAATTGAAAAGAAAATAAACCTTCAATCTGCCCATAGAAGCAGAAAGTTAGTAAGCACATAAAATCTCTTATTTTCTTATCTATTACTAAATTAATAGCCAATTTTAAAAAAAAAAAAAAAAATCATCTTTAACACATAAATACGATTATGCAACAGCAAATCAGCATTACCTGCCTGCCATTGCTGAGACAGGCTCACTCTCGGGTACAGTCAGGCTCATTAGTATCACCTCTAATCACTGTTAATCCCTGAATGGTTGATGCTATTGAGATGTAAACATATGGACAGTGCAGTACAAATTACTTTAGTTTTAGTGTTTGCATCCTGACACACTTAACAGTATATAAAATACAGTCATTTAATATTGAGTTGTTTGTACTAACAGATCTCATTGCAGGTAGATGACAGCAAAAAGTCCCCTGGATGACATCATAACATGCTGCTCCTCCCTACCGCTAACACGCTTTACAGCAGAAATCCAGGTCATGTCCAAGAGAGGGGCAGCTCCAATGAGTGAGTGAGTTTTGGAGTGAGGGAGTGGGTGGGTTTTGACAGTGAAAGAGAGCAAGTGCTTCAGGAAATGAGTGAGTGAGCAAGTGCAAGTGAGTGAGAGAGTGCGTCAAGAAGTTAGGAAATCAGTGAGTTAGCGAGTGAGTAAGCGAGTGACTGAATGAGTGAGTGAGACAATCTCAGTCAGTCGGTCTCAAACAGAGACTCCAATGGCTTCCATTCATCTCCCTCACTTTGCTGCCCAGCCCCTTCGCCCCACCCAGTCCCCCAGGAAACAGATGCCGGCGGCAGTCCTTCTATCATATTGCACGGCCCCGACGCACTTGAACTATTCCTCTGCGGTGGAGTTTGCATATTTACAGGCCTCCCCATCCCCCTGGACCCTTTCCCCTCCATTAGGAAACAGGTAGGGGGTGCCGCTGACCTTCCACTGTGCTGAGCCAGCCGTTGTGTTCTGCTCAGAGGACCACAAGAACATCTGTCGGCCGCATCAGGCTGCGAATACCTGCACTGCCAGCAGCTGTAGCTTCCATCACCACGGGAACAGGTATAAAAATTTACAACGTACACCAAGTCATGTTTCCTCACTCATGAAAAAAGAGAGCTGCATTCTTATTAAGTGTTTTGGGGTCAGTAAAACCGAAATATAACTAAAGCCAGGGTGCTTTGTAAGTCCTTCAGTCATTTAACTCATGAGAGGCACAGCTGGCCATGCACAATAAGGTCCATAAGCATTTGGTTTTTCATGCAATTCTGACCCCAGAACAGCTGGCCTTACTGATGGGTTTCTGTACAGTGAGATCTGTGAGTATTTGGATAATGATACACATGTCAGCAGCAGTAACTCATCCATTATGAATATAAACACCCAAAACTAAACTTGTGTAAACACTGTGATTGGGCACCTTGCACTGCCATCCTCTCAGCTGTCCTGCAGCCAAAAAAAAAAAAACTAAATAAAGTTAAGTGGAGCGTCTATAGTCCTTTACAGAAAAAAAGTTCTGTTTTTTTTTTAATTTCCTACGCCTGTTCCATAACTGTTGGCAAACTCAGGCAAAGTCAGCACCAGCCTTCTAAGTGAGTTTCTAAGGTAATTAGCACATAAGGGAAATACTGGGCCATGAGTCATAAAGATCTCATTAATTAATCCAGCCTCAGCTCCCAAGGTTTTCACCACCTGAGCTGGAAAGGCCACAGAGCCAGGAACTGGCCGAGCGCAGCGTGGATAAATAGGCCCAAATAGGACTGAGGGGAGCCATATGGAGCTTCACAAAGTGACTGCTGACTCCCTGCTGTTCATTTATACGCAATAAAAAGCAGTTTTTACAGCAAGGTCCATAAGTACACGGACGATGACTCAAAGTTCCAGCTTGTTTCATAACAAGTAAGCGTTATTGACAAGCTTGAGGACCTTAGATAATGTGAGGCCATGTACATTCATGTCAAGTGAATGATGTATTATTTACAGCCCTTTAAATTTGCGTCATTGTCCAAATACTTATGAAGCTCACTGTATATTACAGGGATGCATGCCATTGGCCAGAGAGGATGTGTGTGGCAGATCAGGGGTTTTTGTTAAGTGTCGCATCAAAGAAACAAAAATCAAACAGACCAAAAAGCCAGCTGGTCTTTTCATAAGTATACAAATTGCTTCTTAAAGCATTAATCTGACTGGATATTGCTGAACATCCCAGTTGCAATTATTCAACAGTATTTGGTTATATGTCAGCAGATACTGTCCCCAGCGAGTTATTTAAAGGAAAAGACACGGAATGTAAGAATATGCATAGGTTGATAGCTTATAATATTGAGAGCCCATGAGAAAAATTTCAGGCATACTTGACCATTTATGAATAAGTTGTGAGCGTTTTTGTGTGGCAGTTTGAAGGCCACAATTGAGCTGCCATTTTGCTTCCCGGAAGGGCGATGCGTGATGTCACATGGGCGCAAGGGTGAATCTCCATTCTTCATTACTCTTCTGTTGGCGCATTTGGTCTTCTGCTGTGAACTTGCATAAATTCAATATTTGGTTGCTGTATTCTGTACACTAGACCATTAGAAGGCACTTACCTAAAGCCTAACCATCAATGACATTTGTTTTGAATGATTAAGAATGAATTAGATACATTTAATTGTTGCTATACAGAGCTGTGGTGACATTACATCATATCTTCATGATAGAGAATAGCTCCAGTTTGGTATGCGGCACCAGAAACAGAATGCCAGCAGATAAGTTACTTTGCATTATACAGTATGAATAAATACAGGAAATTATTTTTATTCAAAGTCAATGTAAAGACGTGAATACACAAAAATTCGTTTCGCCTGTATTCGACATGTCTTTGCATTGACTTTGAATGTCTAAGGAATATTTAATTCCAGATGTCGGCATGGATTTTATCGAAAAATTCATGTGAATTTTATGTGAAAGCAGGCTTAACTCAGACACAATCAACCAAAGAAAGGGGGCTTTTACAGGGGGAATGTGTGTTAACTGATTTGCTTTGCAACAAACTATGGACCTTGATTTTCATAAAAAACAATCAAATTGACTATTCATCCACATGATAAAGGAGGTCTTCTTGTGACAAAGGACTTGTTGATCATAAAGAAGTGGTCTGCCAGCCTGCATCCCCAAGGAACTGCTCTAACAGTGGATTATTGTTTGGAAACATCGCTGATGATGTGCCTGACATAGCAGATATGTATAATGATGGAATTGGATTTTCCTGCTAGACATTTTACAATCGACTAAAAAAGTTTCATAGTTCAAACGGAATGTTTTTTAACGGTTTTGCTTTGCACGAATGCCTACCCAACTACACCTGTTTTTGCAGCACGGTCAGTTAACGCAAATCATCTAAGTGGAGTGAAAAATAGACAGCTGTCTGATTGGAAAATGTAAATGGATGAAACCACGTGCTAGTCACCAAAAATTACCTTCATTCGCTGCAGAGTTCGGAAATGCCGTTCCCAGGGAAGCAATATCCTCCCTTTCATTCCACAACAATGCCGGTGCATAGACCTAATTATAATCAAATTATTTTTCTGAACTGAATGTAGCCCATTATTTTGTCGCTTTTAGATCTGTTTTGCATGGGGAGAGAAAAAATAAACAGCTGTGTTGGAAAATGTAAATGGACTTCAATTGCCACTTGATTATTCTTGAATTGGAAAACGTGTTAATAAAGGAAAACCATCTAGAATTAGCCAGGACTAATTGTTGTCAATAAAGGGATGGATATTTGCCCAGGTCTAACGCCGCCCTTAGTGCTGCCCCTGCTGCTCATCTTTGTGTCACCACTAAATTCTCCCAGCAGCCAACATAAAGGTTCAGACAGGTCCAGATTAAATTAAATTGCAGATAACCAGCCTGACAGCTTTTTACATCCATCTGGGATGAACTGTACAGGAAAAACAGCTCTGCACAAGTGCATCATTGTCCAAATACTTATGCACCACACTGTAGATTTCCAGGTGCCAACCAGAAATATAGATGAAAATCTCAGTACACTTCTCTTTTGGATATAAAAAAGGATTAATGTATTTTAAACGGTCCTATAAATTAATATATAAAAGACACCCACTTTAAACCTCTCATCATGCACCTTTTCCTGGATGCACAACAGCCATGGCCTCCTTTTGTAAATACAGGCTATCTTAAACTCAATACCATTGTTAATGCACCATTCTCTCCCCAAATCAAACAGCCACCACACTGCATTTACCAAGGATTCCTTCACACAAATCGTGCAGGTGAGAGAGCTGTCAGAGCCAAAAGATAATTCTTTCTTTCCAGAGCTTCTACATGGGATTAGAGTTTCTACATGGGATTATCACCCATTTCTGCTTTTGAAGGCTTTCTTTTCAATCAACGCCTGTTTTATGTCAGAAAATTCTCAAGGCACCATAAAGAGCAGGTAAAACTGCAACCTAGCCGCATATGTCCATATGCCAATGCGCAGGCCAGCGCTGCTGACCATCGAGGCAAGCAGGCGACTAATTGAACATCTAAATTCAGGGTGGTAATAACAATAATAAGTGATTCCCATTCAGAATGTTAACAACAATAGTAATTGAATAAATTCAGGATGTTAATAATAGTTGTGATTTAATTAATTGTCATTAAAAAAGTAATGAAAACAGAATGAATCTCCCCTCACATCGAAGAGATGGTGATGAAATCACCTTGAGAATTAAAAGCTTTGATACGAGTTTTATGATCTGTAAAACTTTCTGCACAGGGAAAATGAAAAAGAAACACACATCGTGATTGATTTCTGCAATGGCCCCATATGATATCAGTGCCACACAGATAGCATGTTGAGAGGCACATGAACACAGGATGGGCGAGAACACGCGTGTGGAGATTCAGGTCCACCACACATTACCAGCGGCTCCCGAGGGGCTTGCAATAACATAACATAACATGAGTGGCGAGAACAGGCCATTCAGCCCAACTAGGCTCACCAGTTTCTTTTTACTATTGTGAATATATCACTTCAGATACTCAATGACTCAGTGGTATCAAGCTTTACGTCAAGCCTGCTCTTGAAAATCCCCAAGGTTTCTACCTCAACAATATGGTCAGGCAAGCTATTCCACATCGAAATTACTCTTTGGGTGAAAAAATATTTCCTAATATCAGTGCTAAATGTACCCTTGGTCAACTTCCATTTGTGACCCCGAGTTCTTCTAACAAACCTTGGTTGAAGAAATCCTTCATAATTCACTTTGTTAATTCCTTTAACATATTTAAAGACCTCAATCAGATAACCCCTAAGTCTCCTTTTCCTAAGACTAAAGAGATTAAGGATCTTCAGCCTCTTCTCATAGCTCTCATCTTTTATACCTGGAATTAACTTAGTGGCTCTTCTCTGAACTTTTTCTAAAGCCTCTATATCTCTCTTAAAGTATGGTCCCCAGAACTGTACACAATACTCCAGATGTGGTCTGACGAATGCATTGTACAAGAGAAGTATGACCTCCTTGGATTTGTACTCAATACTTTTGGCAATGTATCCCAGCACCCGATTGGCTTTTTTAACTGCTACGGCACAACGGCTAGAACCTGTGAGGGTTTGATCAACAATCACTCCCAGATCTTTTTCATGTGGAGCACATTCCAGTTTTAAACCTCCCATGAAGTAATCCTGTCAAATGTTTTTATTAGTTACATGTACAACTTTACATTTCACTACATTAAATTTCATTAGCCACATTTCTGCCCAATTCTGGATTCTATCCAAATCATCCTGAATCACTTTAGTGGACTCTAAACTATTTTCCAAACCTCCCAATTTAGTATCATCCGCAAATTTAACTAATTTGCCCTCAATATTCCTATCAAGGTCATTAATGTAGATGAGGAACAGCAGGGGTCCCAACACAGATCCCTGAGGGACGCCACTCCCCACCATACCTAGCTCAGATGAGATTCCATTGACCACCACTCTTTGTGTTCTGTCCTGTAAGCAGTTTTTAATCCACTCCAGAATACCTCCTGTAACTCCAATGGAGCTCATTTTAAAAATTAGTCCCTTATGCGGTACTGTATCAAATGCTTTCAGAAAATCCAAGTATATGATGTCATAAGCCCTGCTCTGGTCATAAGTCTTGATGGCCTCTTCAAAGAATTCCAGAAGGTTTGTCAGGCATGACCTTCCCTTATGGAAACCCATGTTGGCTATCTCTCAAGATATTATTATGTTCAAGAAATAATTCCAGCTCGTCTTTTATGATAGATTCCAGTATTTAGCATGCAATGCAAGTTAAACTGACTGGCCTGTAATTTCCAGGCTCAGTACGGTCCCCTTTCTTATATATTGGTATTATATTGCCCTGCTTCCAATCATTTGGTATTTCTCCAGTTTCTAAAGACAGACATGCCCTCTGGCCGAATAAAAAACCCACTCCGAGGTAAAATTCTCAACAAAGGAACTGTTTAAGGTATCTGTAATATCCTTGTTGTCATATGGCAGCGATCCATCTTTATTCTTTATGCACTTAACCTGCTCTTTGACTTTCCTTTTTCTGCTACAGTACTAAAAGAAGTGCTTAGGGTTAGTTTTTGCCCCTTCCGCAATCTGCCTTTCAAACAGTCTTCTAGCATTCCTCAGCTCTTTTTTGACCACAGCCCGCATTTCACAGTATTCAGCCTTAGTATTCTCATTGTTATTCTTTATGTACAACTTCTAAAGATTCCTCTTTTCCCTCAAACTCCTACGAATAGCTGTGGTCATCCACTGAGGATTCTGCTTTTTCAACTTACTTTTGGGCACCTTTGGAATGAATTTGCATTGTGAATCAAGTAAAACCCCCTTAAATCTTTCCCACATCTCATTTACAGACTCACAGTCCAGGAGTGTCTCCCATTTTATTTCGCTTAGATATGAACACATCCTGTCAAAGTTTGCTTGCCTAAAATTGAAAATTTTGGTTTTCGGAGACACCTTTTTGACTTGCCATGAAACATCAAATTAACAGTAGAGTGATCACTAGTCCCAAGAGGCTCCAGTACCTCAACATTGCTAATTCTATCAGGGTCATTTCAGAGCACTAAATCTAAAATTGCCCTCTCTCTTATAGGTTTATTAACATACTGCACCAAAAAATTGTCATTTATTATGTCAAGAAATTCTTCCTACCCTTTGCCTGGTCCTTTCACCATTTCCCAGTCGATACCAAGAAAATTGAAGTCTCCCATAAAAATAGTCCCTCCTCCTCTACAAGCTTGCCTAATCCTCTTGAAGACCATTTCATTGACAATATTGTCCAAAGCTGGCGGTCGATAGCATAGTCCTATGTTTAAACCTGTCTCGTGTTTGCCAATGAGCCTGACCCAGATTATCTTCACAGGGCAAGAAATGTTTAATTTCAGGAATTTCCTGCCCATTTATGTTTTTGCTCAAATAGAACGCGACACCCCCTCCTCGCCTATTACATCTATCCTTCCTAAAGAGCTTATAACCTATATTTTATTCATCTCCATCCTCTTCATTAAGCCATGTCTCTGTAATCCCAACTATGTCATAGCCATCACTAATCATAACGGCCTCAAGTTCTGGAAATTTACTTTTTATACTTCTTGGATTTAAATAAAAACATTTCAGGTTATTACGAATGCTCTTCCCCTTCGATTTCCCAGATGCCTGCTGCTCCAAGCCCCCCACTACGCTTTAAAAATATATCATCAATAGCGCATGTAGCGGTGTCAGCTTCCATCAGGGCAATCTGCCTTTCCATATGTATAACACTCTCTAACCTCCCTGCCCCCAAAGTCCCTGGTTTAAATAACCCTGTGCTACCCTCTACATACACTGACCCAGTGCAAAGGTACCCCTCCTGTTCAGGTGTAGCCCGCCCGGCTTGTACAGGTCACCCCTGTCCCAGAAGAAATTCCAGTGCCCCATAAACCTGTACCCCTCTTTCCTACACCAGGTTCCTAGCCACGTGTTAAACCTCCAGATAATATTCTGCTTCCCTCTGCTGACACGTGGTACCGGTAGAATCCCGGAGAAAACTACCGTGAAGGATCTGCTCCTAAGCTTTTCAGCTAATTCTGCAAATTTGTCTTGCAGAACCTCAAACCTACCCTTACCTATGTCATTTGTCCCAACATGGACCATGACCACTGGATCCCTCCTCGCTCTGGCCAGGAGCTTGTCCGCGTACTCCAGGAGGTCTCCTACCTGGGCACCAGGCAGGCAACACACCGTATGAGACTCCTTGTCGCGTGAACAGACTAAGCTGTCTATTCCTCTAATGATTGAGTGCCCCACTATCACTGAACTCCCTTTTCTGAGGGGAAGAGGCCAACAGGGTGCCCTGATGCTCATCAATCCCCCCACTTTCAATGTATGAATGGTGGAAACTTTTGAATGGTTTACTCGCGCAAATGACTTATGTTACATGCAGACTCCAGCAATGATATGGCTAAAGGTGCAGTTCAAAGATGTCTGTGAATGATTCATGAGAGCCATAATCTCCAATAGCATCCTGTCGACCAGAAGAGACCCCATCCTGACAGTGTGCTCTGTGCCCCATCGGCCTTCCACAGAGCTGAATGAAGGACTGTGCTCACAGGAGACAGTTATGACCAGCCATTCAGAACACACAGTATGTCCGCCGATTAATTAATTAATCCACTGCTTATTAATTTGAAGGCATTTACACATCCGTATTGAGGAAAAAAAGTGCAGTAATAATTGGTCTTTAAAATAGTGTTGCAGTCCAAATACTCATGGACTTCATTATACACTGAATACATGAACACAGGCCTTTCTATCTAATGTTGTTTGTGTTCCTTTTAGGAGGGTTTCTGAAGATTGTACTCAAAAGCTTGCCATTTCGCTACAGCTCTTGATTGCTTGAGCAAATTTGCATGCAAGTGAAAATTCAGTACTGTCTCAAAATGATTGCTTGGAAAGAACAATCAAAAATTTGAAAAACATAATTTCTTTATCTACATTCTGAGCCTTATTATTTTAACCTCTTCAACCTGAGTGCCTCCAGTATCGGGGGCGAGCTGTGCATATTTTAACAAACATGATCTAAGGGCATGTTTAGCCTCTCACCTTTTAAAGCAAAATTGCTGTCAACCAGTTCCTGTCCAAGATCGACCGATTAATAATCAAATTATTTATTTGCTCAAGCCCAAGACATAAGCCTAATCAGACATTATCAATTAAGAAATGATGAAGAGATCACTATTAGGCTACATTGACAACGTACATGTAATACACAAGATATTATAAGGATGGCAATAATACAAATAATTCATTAACCCTCTCATGCATAAATTATGATAAACTCAGTCAGGATTTTTTTACTAATATGCAGCAGTGCCCAAAATTGCAGGCATATATAGAGAAAAAACACTTTTAAACAGCTGTACACTGTAGTGACCTCCATGCATGAAAGGGTTAATGTAAATCTTGCAATGAACTCCATATCCAGTTGAAGCATTTTTTTTCAGCAGAGTAATTTATTTAACTCAGTCAAAATGTTTTCAGTGTTAAAAAGAATGTAGCCCATTTAATATTGGAAACATTTTCTGAAGTATATCGAACGTTAGCACAAAACGGCACCCCTATTAACAATATGTGTTGGCTGCCATTTTATTAGCTACAGGAAATCAGAATCTTCAAAAGACATTGACATTTTATTTCATCATCTATGTGTATGGGAAAATGCCTGATGACTTTGGGATGCAATGAACAATAATGCCAGCTAAAGACAAACTGGCTTTTCATTCAACTGATTAGACTTTGAAAATGACCAAATTAATGTTTGGTAGCCAAATAGATGTTATGGAAGACAGTTGCACACTTGTAACCACAATTCAATAATGATTAATTTGTAAAATTAACAACATTTCCATGAGTGTGCAACACCCCTGCTCCAACACTGGTGTGTGTTCTCTCTCCTTATTAAGAAAAGTAAATTGAAACCAGTTTGTAGGTATGTAATTTAAGGTGAGGTTACTGAAGGGCTTTCAAACCTCCAATGGCAGGTAACTGAAAATCCTTGATGGAAGAAGTTAATGAGGACTTGCAGTGGCCATGTTAAACAACTACAGATAATCCAATGACTCAACTCTTTCTTTCATTCCATAATAAAAGGAGGAACAGCAGTTCTCCAGGCATTTCAAAAATCCTGCCAAGGTAGCAGCCACACTGCCGCTGGCATAATGGTATGGGGTTTTACACCAGCAGTGCTCCACACATTCACTGGAGCTCCTATAATTATTATCTCTCCACTGCCTAGAGAGAGAACCTTCAAAGCCTCGGATTTTACAGAAACCACATGCTGAAGCTCTGCCTCCCCAGACTTTCTTTTCAAGGAGGTTGAGGAAGGTTCCTTCTCTGAGCCGACTCACGAACCTTCTCACTTAATCTCTCTTTTATCCACATTGCCTCACTTGTTGAGTTGAGTTTCCCTGCTTACAGGAGATCGATTAATAAGATGCTTTAAATATTCCAGAGAAAATGTTGTGCTTCACGCTTACCACATATTTAGCAAGTTTCAGATGACAAAACTCATCCCATGGTGAAGGACAGGCTTCTCTAAATCGCTGGCATTTCAGAGGGCTAATCAAGCTTTTCCTTTCACCCATTACCTAACCATCTATTAATTAACCTGCTTCTAACGCCAAAGCCTAATCCAGCATCAACTGTGCAAGAGGCAGGAACACGCCTATATAAGTTTGCCAATCTATCGGGACCATAAACTTTATACCCTGGGATATAGGCCTATGTGCCACAATGTGAATTTGGCTATACCGTCCATAAAAGCACGGAACAAATGTTGATGTTTACTCTAAAACATCAGCGCAAAAAATTTTGGGAGAATATTAGGCCCCACTGGCTTCTGGGCTGCGCTGAAATTAGTCCAAGCCAGTTGACTGATTTGTCATTTGCCAAATCAAATTAGTAGCTTAATTCTTTTGCATGTCTGTTCAAATTTTAAAGCATGCACTGTTGAAATTTGGACCTGTAATATATAGTTACTATTAAAAATTCAAAGTATACTTTAATATACATTTTATTTGAAATTTCCCAGCCCAAGTGCACACACATTTACTCATGTGATCACAAAAATGTGTAATTTAAAGTCTCCAGTTATCCTGATCTCAATGTCTTTGGACTGTGGAAGGAAACTTGAGAATCTGGAGGCAGGCTAACTCTACATAGACGGAGACTGGATTTGAAACCAGGACCTTCTTGCTGTGAACTGATGCTACAGATCTTGATAACTGAAAAAATTACGGACGCACTGATCCAACTTTTTCAGTTGTGATACCAATACCTAGGCTTTTGGGTAGCTGATTCTGAAGGCTGAATCAATACCAGAGCATAAGGTCTATGCCTCATTGTGTAGAAGAGACTCAAATGATTCTTTTATGAGTAAGACAACATAAGGCCTGAATTAAATATTGCTTTCCTAAGTTTGTAAAACATAATGTAAAAACTAAATACATAGATGTAGTCAATGTACTCAATTGGAATATATTTAAATAAAGGGTAACCGATACCAGATCAGTCCAGCATCACCAATCCTCAATCCTGCTATTTGAGCCCTAACAGGTCACAGTCTAGGACTGGAGTGTTGGAGTCTCACGGAAACTGACACTGAGCATTAACACTTTGACCACAATCCTCTGAGCCCCTGACCCTTCATTTCAACACATCAGCAGGACCAGAAGGCCTTTAAAATGACACAACAGAGAGCACTTTCTGTTTGACCTGCAAGCGATTTTCTCACACTTAAAGGCTCTGACCACTAAATCTGCCAGCTGTGAACCTGGGGTGCAAATGGGAATTCTCCTGTCACTCCACACTGCCTTAACCAACAACTCGTTATCAATTTCACTCAACAAAGAATGACACAAAAAGAAAGAAAATTTCTATGGTCTCCAACAAAAAGAATAATTTAAAAAAATGCACCTCATTGTCACACTCCTTATCTGATTATTTAAGGACAAGAGACACTTGTACACTGAAAGCCAATTATACCATCAAAAGAACAAACAATATTATCGATAAAGATTTTTTTTTTGGACATTTTCTTTTCAGGAAAGGTCAAGAGGAAGAGACACACGGCCCCAGGAATGTGCTGCTCACAGCATTACTGGAAAAGTGGGCTAGATTTACGAAGACCTTTCACACATACGAAACCTCTTATCAAGCACAAAACTAATGATAACTAATAGTGGCCGACAGGATACAAATACAGTGATTGATTATTACACAATTTACTGATTTTTACTCATGCTAAATGTTTTTGCACAAACTCAAGGCCTTGTAAATGAGGCCTACTGTCACTGGCAATACAAGAGACACAACCGCTCACAATGAGACAGGTAAACTGCTGCTCTCCTTCTGCTCCTGGGTCTCCATGGAAAAAAATCAGCACACGGCAAACCAGCAGAGGACACCAGAAAGGCACCTTTGTTTTTCCATCATCATCTCCCTCCCCTGAACACATGGGGGAAGGTTAGTAAACCCATGTTTTCCTGTCCTGAACGCAAGACATGGTAGACAATTATTAAACCTACATTTCCCTCTCCTGAACACAGACATGGGAGATGTTCAGTAAATGGACATATTTTCCTCTTCTTGACAGAGACATAAGGGATGGTCAGTCAAGCAAAGTTTTCCTCTCCTGAACACAGACATGGGATATAGTCACAAAATCCATCGTAGAGGCGTGAGGTTCAGACGTCAGAATATGTTTTTACCGCCATGAGCTCCGACACCTAATTTCACTCATGAGTTCTTCCTTCCTCCAGGAGAATTGTACAAATTAGCCAACCCAGGGGATTGGAAATGGGTGGCATTACATCCCCTAGTGTGCAGTTGCTACTTTGAGCCCATTAAAGGAAAAATCTGTCTCATCTGCGTGGTTTCCACAATACCAACTGTATAAAACAGGCCCATGACTCTCTTAGCAACTTTGCCATGAAAAATCTGCGATGTTTGACAGATTATATGGCACAGCTCGCTGAAGGGGTGGGGGGCCTGATTACATTTGATGTTCCAACAGATACAAGACAGCTTAGCATGTTTTAGCACATTTATTGCTTACAGAGAAAATCCTCATCATTGTGATCATAATTTTTTTTTTTTTTTTTTTGCCTGAGCAAGCAACTTCAGGCAGCCTTCCAAAATAATGGCATTTCAATAACAGTCACTGAAAAGTAATCGCTTTTATGCACAAGGGACAGATATGCCTGTTTCTGACAGCACTGATGCCACACAGAGACTCCTCCTGGTATGAGGCAGATAATGTAGATTTCATTTACAAGAAGGTCCCCAATACAGACCACACTGAAGTTTGCTCACTGCTCTATCTAACGACTGCTCAAGGGACTGACTCAAGCAACGCTTTGTCACCAGTGCTATGCTACAGCATCGCCGTCTTCAGTCACCATGTGTCATTACAAAGGAGTCCAAGCCAGCCAGAGCTCCAGACATGTTCTCTCAATGAGACACGCATAAATCAAGTCGCTCATGAGATTTGAATAGCATAAGCATGACTGTGTTTGCCACAACAATGGTATAGCAGAGAGAATACAGAATTTAATGGGTATTCTTAATGGCCTTTGGGGAAATTAGGCTACTATGTGACTTTGCGTGATTGTAGTATTTCAGTCAGACTGTCCCCATCAAGATAGGTGTAATGCTGATTTTCACGATACTGCATTCTGTCTCGAATTTAGATTTTTAGATTTCTTAATTGTTATAGGCCAATATATTGGTCCTGATTATTCAGTAAATAAATTGTTTGATTATTCATCATTCATTCATTATTCATAAATGGTAACAGGTGGAAAGCAATTATGCTTTTTAGGGTTACAGGCAGAGGGCATGCCACCATAGACTGTACATAAGCTAGTTTAATTACCCTCCAAATTCCAGTAACTCATAAAACAGCACATATTTGTTAGCTAGAATATTAAATGACACTGCTTTGTGCTAATTTTCCAAAGGCTTGGAGTGAAATAGTTGAAATGTTTGTTACTATGGTAGTATAAAAGTAATATTTGGTGCTGTTAAATTGTGGGCAGACCTCCCCATTAATACGTCTGCATACATGGGGCAAGCTGAAGAGCGGTTATTGACTGCAGTAAAAAGAAAAAAAAAAAAGTTTGTTAGATAAAATCAAGCGGTGAATCTTAGAACTGATTACATATATTTTTTTTTCCAATAAATTTTTACTTTCAGAATTTGCTCTTAGGCTATAATGCTCTTATAAGAAATGCTTGGATCACGAGAGCCAGAAAGAGTCCTGCCACCACTGGAATCTAATTCTACAAAAAGTATGATACTAATAATATCAATATTACTTAAACTTTGTTTGCAACTGTGCAGAAATACTAGGTTAAAACAAAACCAGTGGCTTTTTATTGACTGAAAATCATAAATAAAAAATAGAATACAATGATTTGATTTAAATTTGATTATCAACCTATATTCATTTGAATACACTGAAAATAACAGCCTAATGTTCGAACAGGATTCCAGTTTTGTAATTTTGTACAATCATTTGTAAAAAGAATGAAACTACATTTGGTTATTTGATGCCTAACATGTTTCACAAAAAGGGACAAGTATTTGTTTAGAGAAATGAGGAATGCTCATCAAACACTTATTTGGAACATCCCACAGGGGAGGAGGCTAATTGGGAACAGGGGTGGGTGCCATGATTAATCTGTTGAGAAAAGTACATCCAGCATCTTGGAAATTTCAATCATTCATAAACAAGGATGGGGCAAGGGTCACCACTTACACAACAAATGCGTGAGCTGATTGAGAGAACCATTAACAACAACATTCCTCAAACGAGCTATTGCAAGAAATTTCAAGATTTCAAATCCAGGTCCTATTTTTCGAGACAGTGTTGCCGAACACCAAAATCCCCCTGTCAGAACTCAATGTTTTCTATCGGGGAAAAAAAGAAAAAAAAATGTTTAATCACTGCTTAGCTGGTCTTAACAAGCACCTACCCAACACTATAAATGACAATATATGACCTCCCGATCACAGGCGGGCTACTGCATCAAAAACCGACATCAAGATCACACTTTAGGAAACCCCAGAAAACCACTTGTCCTCTACAGTTCGCCCATCCTATCTGCAAGTGCAAGTTAAAACTCACAATGCAAAGCAGTGCCATTTATCAACAGCAAAAGCCAGAAACGCCAGGGGTACTGGTTGGCTGGGCCTAAGATCATCTAAGATGGACTGATGCAAAGTGGAAAAGTGTTCTGTGGGTCTGAACATGAAACCACATTTCAAATTGTTTTTGGAATCTGTGGACGTCCTTCTTGCTCCGGACCAAAGAGCTAAAAGAACCATCCGGACTGTTAATGGTTAAAGTTCAAAAGCCAGCATCTGGCTATTGGCAAAAATTAAACCCTGGAATTAGGGGTGAAGGACATGGGCACAGAAAGTGCCAGCAGACTCCTTTGGGAGAGCAATGCTTGACATTTAGAGGCATGGGCAGCTGCATATGTGAAACTGAATTAATGATGAAAAATAAACAGGTTTTCACAACATGGCTGTTGCCATCAAAGCAACGTCTTTTTTTCAGCCTCACCCCTGCTTATTTCAGAACAATGCCAAGGTCCAGCCTCAAAAAGTAATGTTACCTCAGAGGCTCCGTGGATAACGAGGATTGTATGCCTAGACAGCACCAGTTCAAACAGTCTCCCACTGAAAATGTGTGACATTATGAGTTCTAAATTCTCCAATGGAGACCCCGGACTGTTGAACAAATTCAAGGCCAATCTACATCAAGCAAGAATGGGAATGAGTTCCACCTGAATACTGATTCAGAAATTGGTCTCCTCAGTTCCCAAATCCCTCTTAAGAAAATTTATGCGCTAAAAGTTCTGAAAGGTGATGTAACACAGTGGTAAAAAGGCCCCTGTGTCTGTCCTTTTTTTTAATGTCATTATGAGTCTTAAAATAATGATTATTTGCAAAAAAAAAAATAAAGTTTGTCAGTTTGAACATTAAACATTTTGTCTTTGCATGTGTATTCAATTGAATATAAGTTGAAAAAAAGATTTGCAAATCATTGTATTCTGTTTTTAATCCATTATTAGATTTACATAACGTGCCAACTTCACTGGTTTTGGGTTTTGTAGGTTAAAACAGAAAGACTGGGTTTAGATTGACTAAAAACATCCAACAAAAAATACCGAAGCCGTCAAATGTTGATTTAATATTTGATTATCACATTATGAATGAAGCATTGAACCATTCGGAGCAGCCCTAATTTCAGAACAGAAAATACACAGGAAATAACAGCCTAATGCTGCCTGCATTGATTCCAGTGCACAAATTTTGTACACTGGATCGTATGTAAAAAAGAATGAAACTACCAAGTGGTTATTGGAGTACTCTTTCACACAAAGGGACAAGTATTTGTCTAGAGAAAATTTTCAATTTTACATCCATCCATCCATTACTGAACCAACCTATTCCTTGGGGAGGAGTTGGGATTGTGGGGAGGGGGGGTATTGGAGCCAAGAATTAATCTGTTGAGAGGCAGTACATCCAGCATCTTGGAAATTTTACTAATCCATTGCAGGGTGCACACACCAAGGCACATGCGCACGCACGCACACACACACACACACACACACACACACACGTGCCACAGAGTGAGAGAACCATGAACAAAGGGAGAATATGCAAACTCCCTGTGGACAGATAGTTCAAGATTCAAACCCAGGAACTATTTTATTCGGAGAGACAGTGTTGCCCGCTACACCAACATGCCCCCTGTCTAGAACTCAATGTTTTCTATCGGGGAAAAAGAAAAAAAAAAAGTTTATTGCGCTTACTTAGCTGGTCTTTAGTTGTAGCACCTACCCTACTCTATAAATGACAATATATCACATAATAAGATACACTTTATTGAACCCCGTGGGGTTATTTGTCCTCTGCATTTGACCCATCCTATAGTTAGGAGCAGTGGGCAGCCACAGAGCAGTGTCCAGGGACCAACTCCAGTTCTAAAGCCAGTTCCTTGGTCAGGGGTACTGGTTGGAGTGTTCCTATGATGCATGTTTTTGTGGGTGGGGGAAACCGGAATACCCAGAGAAAACCCACGCGAACACGGGGAGAACATGCAAACTCCACACAGAAAGGCCCCAGGCCGGAATCGAACCCACGACCTTCTTGCTGTGATGCAGCAGTGCTAACCACCGTGACACCGTGCCACCCCATGTTAATGGTTAGTATGTATCCCCACTGGTCACACTGTGGGGTATGTCATTATAGGCTATTGGCAAAAATTAAACCCTGGAATTAGTAAGCGTTTCATCTGCGAGAAGGACATGGGCACAGAAACGAATACAGCAGACTCCTTTGGGAGAGCAATGCTTGACATTTAGAGGCATTGGTAGCTGCATGCGACAACTGAATGTAATGATGAGAAATAAAGCTGCCCTTCACTCCATGGCTGGTAAGCAAAAGCAGCGCGAAGATTCAGCCTCACGTGCACCTCGAACCCCCCCTAGGTCCAGCCTCAAAAGTAATGTCTCCTCAGAGGCAGTGGATGTAACGAGGATTGTATGCACGGGTGACAGCACCACATGTTCAAACAGAGCCAAACAAACACTGATTAACGAGACACCCCCACCCATTCAGTTCTTATTCTCCTTAATGCAGCACCGCACACAAATCTAAATTCAAGGCCAATCTCAATGACCTTTGAAGTGGGAATGAGCTCGAAGCAAGGCTGGAATACTGATTCAGAAGGACTGAGCTTCAAGCCAGTACGCTCAACATCCCTCTTAAGAAAATTTATGCGCTCCCAGTTCTGAGGGGACATGTTCACTCTGCTAGGTCCCTGGTGCCCTGCACAAAATGCCTGTCCTTACAAGTGTTTTAGTCTCATTATGAGTCTTAAAATCAGCTTTTTCTAATAGTCTTAAAATACCATCACCCCGCAGGCAAATCCTGAAGTGAGTTGTCTCACAATGGTAGATTTTTTTTTTGTTTTAATGAGCAAAAAAGTGGTATAAATGCAACTTGAAGTCAAAATATAATCCATAATTAGATGTTTGAAGTCAAAATATAACCCATAATTAGATGTTGAGATGTATGTTTTTTTTTTTTTTTTTACTTTGAACAGGTGAGATTTTTTCACAGATAAATAAAATGAACATGATTTAGTAGTTTAAAAAAACACCATTTTGACTAGAACAGCAGATGACACTATCGTACTTGCGGAGTCTGAAGGTGAATTGCAGTCAGCCTTAAATGCAGTGGAGGAATATTGTCGAATCTGGAAATTAAATGTCAATGTTAATAAAACTAAAGTGGTAATTTTCTCTCGAGGCAAGGTGCGAAAACATAGTAAATTTAGTTTTGGGGATTTTGAGTTACAGGTTGTCGTTGATTATGTTTATTTAGGGATAACCTTTAATTATAATAATCGATTCTCTAAGGCTATTAAGAAACAGGTTATCCAGGCAAGGAAGGCTCTATTTAGTATGATAACCAAAGCACGTGACTTATGTCTTTCTGTAGAGACCCAGCTGGAACTTTTTGATCAGCTGGTTGTACCCATTCTAATTTATGGCTCAGAAGTTTGGGGTCATGAAGATATCACTATAGTTGAAAGCTTCCATCTAAAGTTTCTAAAGAGGTTGTTAAAAGTAGATAAGCATACTGTTAATTGCAAGGTTTATGGTGAACTTGGTAGATACAAGCTATCTTGGAAAATTGAATGTCGGATGATAGGTTTTTGGTGTAGGTTACTAAATGGAAGTCACAATAAGCTGTCGTTTCTTATGTACAGGCTGCTGAGATCCCATTTTGATAGGGGTGTTTACAAATCTAAGTAGCTTTTAAAATTAAAACAGATCTTGCACTACTCAGATTTCTCTTATCTCTGGTACTGTGATGGACCGGTTGATCAAAGTTCATTAAAGTAGCATTAGAGCAAAGGCTAACTGCCATGCAGGACCAGGATTGGTTAGCTGAAGTAGATAGGAATAGTCTTTGTATGAATTTCAGAATATTCAAGCATAGTATCCAACTCGAGGGATATTTTAAAAATTTAGATGAACCTCTGAGGTGCTACTTGACCAAGTTTAGGTGCGGTGCTAGAGGCATTCCTGTAGTCACGGGACGATATCAAGATATAGAGTATCAGGATCGTATTTGTCCACTTTGTAACAATACACAAATTGGTGATGAGTTTCACTACCTGTTTGAGTGTGACTACTTTAAGCGTGTCCAGAAGGAAGTACCTTGCCGGCTTATGCCAGGGTTAGGCCAAATGTTTATAAGATGGATTCGCTTTTGAACTCTAGTAACATTGGTGTCCAGCGAAATCTTGCCAAAATGTGTAAGGACATTATCCTTACTTTTAAACGTCTGTAGTACCTGATTGAATGTTTTATTCTCCCAATCACCTGTAGTATTTAAATAGTTTCTCTCCATTAAAGTAGTTCACGGCTATGTAAATATATCCAGTCTGTATATATCTGTATCTATTTGGACAACACGCTGTGCATGCATTATGTATTGGATGCTGAGTCCGATGTGTCATGTTTGCTATGCATATACCAGCTGTGTGCTGTTGATTTATTACTGCAGCTGCTTAGGCCAGTTGCATCATGTATGTATTTCTATGTATGTTTTTACTAGTCATTTCTCACTTACCCCAGGGGGGGTCTTATGAGAATAAATAAATAATAATAATAATAATAATAATAAAGCAAGCGCTCAAGCTGCTGATCCACCTCTCCCCATTTGCCAGCGCATGCGCTTAACTTACCATTTACAAATAAATTACAGCAATTTAGGTGATGCTTTTATCCAAAGTGACTTACTGTTGATTAGACAAAGTGAGGCTCTTTGAGTAATATGAGTCACTGCACTGATCTTACTGAGGCTACATCGGAGCTTCAACCACCAACCGCCTAAGGCCCAGTCAAACACCTTAACCCCCCGGCTACATACTGCCCTTGGGCTTCAACCTGAAGTCTGAAGGAACAGGAACATTCTTAATTCCTTCTTCACATGCTTTTAAACTAATTCATTTCCTAACGTTGCAATGGGAGAGGCCAACAACGAGGGAAAATGCAAGCAAAAGAATAATAAGGTCAAAAATAGGCTACTGGAAAGGGGCCAGTGTGCGGCCAGAAAAACGTGCCCCCCCGTCAGTTCAATACCGATATAGAAACCCCCCATTGCAGAGGAGCATGAGCCTGACTCCACAGCCATATTCCAAATGTATTTACATCATCCCTTATCAATCCATCTGTTCTTCCAACAGTAACTTTCATGAATTTACATTTTACAGAAAAAAAACCTCAATAACCATTTAAGAAATAACTGTATAGTATACATCATAAACCACAGCAAGAAAATGGTCATAAGTAACATTACATTTGTCAGTTTGGAAGTGCATGCAAGGCTTGTAAAATATGCAACAAGAAAATAATGACATAAATATTTGATTTATTAAAAAATAGAGAGCATGCAGTGGGCTAATTAATTAACACTTGTTCAAGTTAATATTTCGCATTGGGTTTTTAGCTTTTGCTCATGTTGGCTTTCTTATTTTACGTTTCATATCAGAAATCAGCAGGGTTTGACCAATCCCAATGGTTCATTTATGCATACTTCATGCCAAAACCCCCGAAAAAGCTATTAACTCATGCAATTCCTCTGGTTTATAATTGTCTGCATATTTCATAATTAAATTTTCCTCAATAAGGACAACTTGGCCTGCTGAACAAAAGCTTTGGTAAACAGTTACAGGACTAATGGGATTAATTCACGGTTGTATTCCTCCCACATTGGAGAGCAGAGAACCCAAATTCCGCATGTTATCCAATATTTACAATTAAACACTGTGTCCTGCTATATACATTCTGGCCTGAAATTATCTGTGCAGAATAATAAAAGCACACACAGCATTAGCATAACTGAAAGTGCAAATGGTATTTTTGTAATAATCCTGCTGCCTTTAGCGGGAGTTTGAGTGTTTGATGGCACATATTTTGACATTTTTTTTGTTCAAATGGATTGGGCTATTATTGAAGACGTGCATCTTGTAAAAGCATTCCAGGACATTTTGTTGCACCATTACTAGACATGTATGTTCCCAATTAGATAATGCCACAGTTATTATAGGAAGAGTACCACTCTAGTGTGGAGTTGCATATATAGTAACACTAGTATAGTGAATATCGTTGGCTCACCCTTAAAGGAGAAGTACCGTTTTTTACAGTTTTGACATTATTTGTGGCATAAAATACAATCATTTACTCACCCATATAACTTTCGTGTTACTAGAAGTCCTTCGGAAGATATTTAGATCCAAAGAGAGCTGCGTTTATCCGTATAATGGGAGTGAACGGGGCACCGAGAGCGCAGCCTCTAATGCCGCATTATCTGTCGCGCAACTCATTCATTCTACCAATATTTTGTTATGATTCGCTAGTGTTGTTCCCCTTTTGAGTCCGGGGTTGCCTGTTATCGTCATCCGGCGTCTGTAGCTTGACTTACTAACCGCTGAACTGGACGTTGTCATCTCAGGTGCCTCTAGAGTTGTGAAACAGTCATTTCTGGAGACATCCAGACGTGTATCTCCTGGCCTCAAATCCCACTCGGAGCAGCAAAGGCATTCCTCCTCTGTAGGCATAGTCGAACATTATCCACAAGAACACCACCATTTACCATCTATTCGCGGACGTGCAGCGGTTTGTTGTTCTCTGGCTAGCTGTTCCTCTCTTTGCCTCCTCATCCTCCTTTCAATGAGCTCCTCATCTGTATACTCTGGCTCAAAACGGTAAGGACACCCATCTTATTCAAAGTTGTCGTCCACAACCTCGTTTTCCGAAAAATATTCAGCCATGTTGCACAAAACTAGCGGTAGCAAAATCCACGTAACGCGGCCGACCGTGGCTGGGCTAATGAACCGGCACCTGAGATGACAACATGCAGTTCAGAAGTTAGTAGGTCAAGCTACGGACACCAGATGACGATAAGAGGCAACCCCGGATTCAAAAGGGGAACAACACTAGCAAATCACAACAAAATATTGGTGAAATGAATGAGTTTCACGACAGATAATGCGGCATTAGCGGCTGCGCTCTCAGTAGGATGTTCACTCCCATCATACGGATATACGCAGCTCTCTTTGGATCTAAATATCTTCCGAAGGACTTTGAGTGACACGAAAGTTATATGGGTGAGTAAATGATTGTATTTTATGCCACAAATAATGTCAAAACTGCAAAAACAGTACTTCTCCTTTAACCGCATTATGAAGCTTTGGGGAAAATGTTGGAATCCCTGGTCTGTGAGATCAAGACTTTTTAAAACTCTTCCTTTTCACACTTATTTGAAATGTTCGTTCAAAGCCCACATAGCAGACCCAATAGTGCAATTCTGAGAACGTAAAGCTTGTGCTGTTTCCTGAAGAACTTCACTCATCATTTCTACTTTATGACTTGCCATAAGCTTATTGACTCAGCCAAGGCTTACCTTGAGAAGGAGGCCTGGCTATGGGTAACTGAGTATCTTATCCAACCAGTGTTGTGCAGTTATTACAAAGACCTTCAGTATGCATTTATTGTGCATTGGTTTTGATAAAAGTACTTGCCAATTATAATGCAAGGAAATGTTATTTCAGCCACCACATCTCATTATACCTTACCCCACTCTGAGGCAAGTCAGAGGACAACGCTTGTGTACATTTCAACACACTTCTTTGCGGTTGGCAAAATTAACCGGATGTGCATGGAATCCCGATTTGGCTCCCATTTTATCTCACCATCTTCCAGTAAGATTTATGTAACAGTAGTTAAACATTTGTGGAAGATCTTAACTGCTACCAAGATAGCCATGTCTAGATACAAAGGAATATGGGAGATGATTGCTAGAAGATGAACTTAACCCAAGGGATGAACATCCCTTCCATGACCAACCAGATTGATTACTTCAGCCTGGGTACAGTATGTGAAAGAGCTCCCATTTTGTCTTTCCATGCTTTCTGCTCCTGCCCTGTCTATATATGTATGTGCATCTATCCGATTATCTCCATCTCTCCTTCCCCAAGCTCCCTCTGTCTCTCTCTCTTCTGCTTTCAGAATCTTCATGCTGTCTTTCATCCTCTCCCTCCTAGCTGCTGCCTCTCTTTTTTCCCAAACATCTCTCCCCCTCCCTCTCTCCAACATTATATCCCCCCCATCCCGCCCTGTCACCCCACTATCATTTCCCATCAGCCACTGCAGTACCACACTGCACATTGGAGTGCCTTGTACCCTGTAGAGCACATTGCACACAAGAATCCCTCACACCCTATAAAGCACATTAGAAACTAGATTACCTCAAACCCTGCATATTATACACTAGTGTCCCCGACAGTCTACAGAATACACTTCACACTAAATAACTTCACACCCAGCAAAGTACAATACACACTAGAGCACCTCACACACTACAGAGTACATTACACATTAGTGCACGTCACATACTACACAGCTCATTACACGATAACCTCACACCCTGTAAAGCACAACACACACTAGAGTACCTAGCTCCCTGTAATGCACCTCACATCCTGTAATCACATTACACATTGGACAACTTAACACCTTATGAAGCACATTATGCACTACAGCACCACCAACTGTACAGAGCACATTGTGAACTAGAGTGTCTCACACCATTTAAATCACATTTCACACTTGACACCCTCAGTCCCAGTAGAGAATATTACACTCCCGACCAAAACACACCCTTTCCAGCACATTGCATGCCAAACCAAAGCACATCCTGTAGAGCACATTATACACTAAAGCACACCCTGTACAGCATATTACACACTAGACAAAAACACACACTGTAGAGCATATTACACACTAGACAAAAACACACACTGTAGAGCATATTACATACTAGACAAAAACACACACTGTAGAGCATATTACACACTAGACAAAAAACACACTGTAGAGCATATTACACACTAGACAAAAACACACTGTAGAGCATATTACACACTAGACAAAAACACACACTGTAGAGCATATTACACACTAGACAAAAACACACTGTAGAGCATATTACACAATAGACAAAAACACACACTGTACAGCATATTACACACTAGACAAAAACATACACTGTAGAGCATATTACACACTAGACAAAAAAGCACACTGTAGAGCATATTACACACTAGACAAAAACACACACTGTACAGCATATTACACACTAGACAAAAACACACACTGTACAGCATATTACACGCTACACAAAAACATATCCTCTAGAGCACATTGCACAATAGACCAAAGCACACCCTATAGAGCACATTATACACTACCCCAGCGGTTCTCAAACACAGCCCTGTCGGCCCCCTGTTTCTTTGTTCCAATCACAATTGCAATCATAAATTTTTAAGGAACTGCTGATTTGTCTTAATTAGGGGCATTTACGTTTAGACCAGTTATTTATCCTCTTAAGCCACATTTTGACACGAGTGTATCTATGCATGTCCTGAAAAATAAAAATTTCACATCCACATTATTGTATGTATGATGTATTAGAAAGCACTGCTGAGGGGGAAAAAAAAATCAAAAATTCAACCCAACTAAACAATTGATAGGTTACTTATTGGTGATTCAGTGGACACGTGTAAATTAACAATTTATCAGGCAAACAAATAATCGTCACACCTGCGTTGTGTCATGTCAATGTTAGTAAGTTCAGACAAAGTATTTTTACAGACCATTGTTCAGCAACCTATTTTAGAGCTTATAGATTTTCTCAGTGACTAATTTGATCTGTTAAAAAATGTTGTCACCTGAGATTCCTAACAATATTCGACTGTAACTCTCTACAATGGAGAATTATACATCATACTCCACTGTAATACACTGCAAAGGAGAAATATGCTTCACACGCCAAAATACACTACAGCAGAGAATTACACTTCACACTCCACTGTAATACATTAATACATTACAGTGGACAATAATGTATCATGCTCCACTGTAAAAGACTACAATAGAGAATTATGCATCACACTCCACTTTAAAATACTACAGTGGAGAATTACGCATCACACTCCACTTCACCTTTGATGTAACATCAGAGGATAATGTTTCTCAAGGGCCTGCAGCAAGCTGCTGTTTTCCCTCCCTCCTTTTACCTGAGACTCCACTGTGAAGAGAGCCTGTGTTATCAAGAGCACAAATCATTCAGTCCCCTATCCAATGAAAAGAAATCCAGGACTGGATTTTGGATGTGAGGCGCAGATTTGATGATCTATGCTTGATATTCTTCTTAACTGTGAGGACTATCTGGGAAATATTTATCCCCAGAAGAAGCACACTGTGTGAGATTAAGACGTGCTTCACTTCCCTCACTCATGAACCCAAACACTAACCCAGCACATTGGGCAGAGGGCCGGAGGAAAGCAAGCTTAGCACATCAGGGCAGCAGAGAGCACTCCAGGCCCAGGACTGGGGCTTCTAATTAATGGAATAAAGTGGCCAGACTTCTGTTCAGCTCCTGGGGGCCAGTGAAGATTCCTGGACTGTTGGGCAGACAGATAGCACAGCTTCAAATGAGCAACAATCTGCCCCACTTCATCTTCCCTTTTCAGGCCAATTTACACAGAAGCCTTTTTCCATGTAGGGCCAAGTCCACAGACTCTCCCCAAAGCCATTATAGAGGAATTGTTCCTCCCAACAGTCTCGTAATGATCAACCTTTGACTTCAAATTTCACTCAAGGAAACATCTTTTGTCCTCTTTTTTGCTTCAATTTATCTCCCTTTCTTCCTGTCTCTTGCACGTCTAAAAACAGTTGCAACAGTGGACCCCCTTATAGAACAAAATTTTAAAATAGGGTACAACCCTTTCAAAAATTCAAATGTGATTTTAGGATTAAGAAAAAGATAGCAGGTACATTTCACCTGTGACGGGAAGCCAGCTAGCACCATATGACATGAAAACTTTATGAACCTGCTTGGTAATGTGGTAATGTCACACATCACAAATGTAATAATTACCATTTCATAATCTATAATGCCATTAAAAGCTGTAGGCAGTGTAAACAGCACCTGGTACACAGAATGCAGTATGTAATAGAGCAGAGGTCTTAAATGCTGCACTTTTTTTCCAACCACAATAGAAATCCTACGATTTTTACAAGCAGTCAATTTTTCTAACCTAGGACCTTAGAATGTTGGATTACCTAAACCCTTAAACCATATTCTGTCAGAAGGAGCTATGTCTGAGCTAAAGTCTGTCCTTTGTGCTCTTCAGTTCTTATACTGTAGGTCTAAATTGCAGAAAAAAAAAATGGATGGCTTTGAATATTAATAAGATTGCATGAAAAGAGGTCAATTATTGATTAAAGACTGGTCAATCAATAAGCTCCTTTTTAGTGAAAGTGTGGCCACCATACCATTCTGTCAGAAAGATAATCAAGAATTCAAAGAAAAAAACAAATGATATTGAGGCAAACCTGCATTCTGTTGGACTTTCAGAGGAAAAAAAAATCAAAAAAGAAAACTGCAGATTCAACAACAATGTAAATCTAGTTCATTGTTTACCAGTTAAAATAGCCCATTAACTTCAGTCTTTAATTTATAACACGTCTTCATGTAACTGTTTGCCATGCAAGCACAAAATTAACTTGGTAGTCCTGTCTCACATAACATGGATGACACAGGTAAATGACTAATGAATTAATCCAAGCATAAAAAAGCACCATATCAAGGAAAAAAAAAAAAAAAAAAAACACTTGTTTGAAGTGTAGAATGACAATTGTGTTTGGAGTGAAAACCAGCTATACACAGGGGTCCCCCAGGACCAAGCTTGAGAAACACTGTTGAAGCAGATTGTTTAAGTACTGGCAGGCACTCTTGGGAAAAAGAAAGGCTCTCACTGAAACACTATTCTGGGCTCATGGACAAACACACCTCTGCACTGCGCAGGAGAGGAGAGCCCTCCAGCAACATCATGCCAGCCGTGAAATGATGTCAGCAGCTTCTCTGAGTGCAATAATGCTGCGCTGAAATAAGGGAGGTAAAGTGGAGGCATAATTTAATTAGGATTGAATTGAGGCGAGAGGGAGGAGGATGTTGTTTTCAGGATAGGAGCTGTGTGTACTGAAAGGTGTGTGGCGGGTCCTGGTACGGGGCGGAGGAGGTTCAGAAGAAAGACAGGATGAGCTACAGAGGGAGAATAACAGCAAGAGTTGTGATCACACACTCCATCCTCCATTTCTCCAGCATGGGTTGACCGACCCAATTAGGGCCAAATTCAATCAACTTTCTCCCCTGTCGCCCGCTTGTATAATGAAATTCAAGCTCACACACCCTGTTAAACTAACTGCAGAGCGCCATTGCTAGACTGTTTGTGCAAAAATTTTAAATCCAGGTTTCTATTTCATACTGGCAATTTTTTACTATAAACTCACTGATTTTCCATCAGAAAGCTAAAGAGAGAGAGAGGTATCATTACTGAATTATACATATTTTTTAATGATGCATTTTTCCTGAACACTTGTATTGCCTTAAGGAAGTGTTGAACAAGCAGTTCAGAGAGTGAAATCAAAGCTTGAGCTTTTTTATGAAGACACAACACTGCCCGCCATCATTTTTGCTAAATAAAATCCAAGACTTGTTTTACAAATTTTTGGGCGCTGATTCGAAAAATAGTCTGTTTTGCTCTAGCACACCACATTTACTCACAACCTTTGATGTGCATTTCATAGCATTGCCACTTTCAAAAACCACTTGTAAGATTAAGAAGTCCTGTATCATCCCTTAATCACCAGAAAAACTGCCACAAAGACGAAAATTCCACCTTCTGCTGAACCAGGTGAGAACTATTTGTTCAATTCTCAGCAAATTTTCTTATGTATGAATCAATCTAAAGACATTATTTTATGCCTAATCCTGATTTTGGGCTTAGAAATATGGCCACTGACTATGGTGGCCGACAAGGGCAAACGCGCAGCAACAGCTCAAATCATCGTAAATTGGAGAAACACTCTGCGAAAACAGAAACTATGCAAAGGTCAAAAACAAACAAACCACAAGAACAAATGCAACAGAAAAATGCTGCATATCCACATCAACACAACGGAAGTGTTCCAAGCCGCTTGGGGGAGCGCCAACTAGAACACGGCAATGGTTCCACATGCATCCCAATCCACATCCATTCAGGAGTCCCCTGCTAATGGAAGGAGCCTGCATTATACAGGAGACACAAGTGGAGGATAGGACGATCATTTTTTTTTCTTATGCTGGGACGCACCAATAGGGCTCACTTCCATCCCTCATTTATCATATAATTCACTTCCCCTCCTTGCCATCAGATCAACTCAAGGAGAGGAAGTGAGAAAAAAGGTCAATATTATTTATACCATCGGTCTCAACATCGGTCTTGGGTCCACCTGTGTCTGCTGGTTTAGTATGTTCCCACCACAACTGCAATCATATGACTTTAATACTGTAAATTTTTCTTAATTGAATGCATTTCTTGTTTAGCACAGTTATTCACAACCAGAATCCTGGGAATGCAATTGTGGTTGCAACAAAAACCCACATACACAGGAGGGCCCCATTACCAAGTTTGAAAATCACTGATTTATACTTCTGCGAAGGACACTGGCAGGTTTTCTCATTTTTAATTGCTTAAGATATTTTTTGGAAACTCCTAATTTCTTTTTCCTAAGTCATTTATTGGATTGGAGTCAGGTTGATGATGGTGGTGGCGGTCAATCGAACTCCAGAGCAGGAAAATGGAAGTGAACCATAAAGGAGTTACAGCCCTTTAAAACAGTGCCGCTGTCAGAACACTTCAGTGTATGAGCTGCTCATTGTCTCATGAAGTAGAGTGAATATTCTACATGCCTCTCATACCTCACTGATATGATAGCAGGGATTATTTTGATGGTTTGATTTACAATGTGTGTGTACACATTGTGTCATAGTCTTGGAAAAACAAATATTTATATTAATCAATCTTCAAATTAATTTGAGACTTAGATAAAGCAAAATGCGTGGGAGAGGAGAGTCGGTGTAAGAGAGACGGAGAGAGAGAAGAGCAGAGAGAATGAGGGGTGAAAGAGCAGGAGAGAGAGGGGAAGACAGAGGGCAAACAATAGAAAGAGAGAATGGAAGAGAGCGATCGAGAAAGGGAGAGAGAGATTCAAAACCCACTTTATTGGGAGATGTGAAATTCTAAAACACAAACTGCAGAACAGCATTAAAAGACAATCAAACAAGATGGCATATCCCCTTGAGCTCCTCAAAATTTGAAATTTTGAAAAATTCCAAATGGCAAAAAGCAGTAGTCCAGCACATGGTTGATTCATGCTAAATAATCTTGTAAAGTTTCATGATGATGCATGATAGCTCAGAAAGTAGAAGGGATGATAAAATATGATTGACTGATGGTAGCCATCTTGTTTGCAAAATAACCTTGTAATTAAAGATATCCATCAAACCCTTGACCAGCATGAAGTCTGCAAAATTTTAAGTTTATTGGGTGGCTGGTTTTGGCATGATGACTATCTGTTTGCTATAGGATTACCGAATGGCATGCTTAAGTCTAATGGCCTGCAGATGAGGGGGCTCAAGTTTGGTGATTGGACTTTGCACTAAGGAGTTAGAGTTCATTTTAGCAATAGAGGGTAAACCCACAAAACTCATTGCTTTACTGGGGCAACATCTCCTTCTCATAACATTTTTATGAATATAGCATAAAAAACTTGGTCTGAAAATGCAGAGTACCAAATTTCATGTGAATTGGTTACACCGTGTAGGAAGAGATAGAGTTTTAAGGATTTGAAAAAATTCAAAATGGCAGAAAATGTACACATGCAAAATTGGGTGTGACTGATATGGATCGATTAGTGCGGATTGACAGAATCCTGAAAGTAACCATTTTTTTTTCCTGAGACCTACGGTTCAAAAGTTTTGGGTCATACTGTAAAGTTTGTTGTTATAGTGCCTCCCTGTGCTCAATCAATATAAAAATTCCAAAATAGTAAAAGGCACTACTCAAGCATGTGTCTGTTGCTAGTAGAAAGTTCCAAGGTTCCAGAGTTAATGGCCTGCAGGTGAAGATGATTGTAAGTGGACAGACAGATCGAAATGCTGATGGCTGGATCCCAGCATATTACATACCAGAGGGATAAAAATGAGAACCAAACAAAAAATGATTGAAGGTAAGACAGGACCAGACAGAGAGAGAAAAACAGGAAAGGAAGGCAGAAGAGAGAGAGGAAGAGAGAAAGAGGAAAAGAAAGGCCATTAGGTTCCCCAGCAGGACAGCCAGATTATTGCAAATAAAAAGAAGAAATAGGCTGGATGCACAGTAGGACTCCAGTCTGGCGAGAGACAGCAGGAAGCCACTACTTCTCCCAGCATGCCCCTGGAGCAGTGGGGTGTAGGACCACTCACTGCGGCAAGTTGTGAAAATCTCAATCAGGGACTTCAACCAATGACACTGCTTACACACACGACCACAGCCAATCACACCTCTTGCACACATGACCATGGTCAATCACACTGGTCCCATACAAACAACCAAAGCCAATCACGTTTCTTATACACACAAACCAATTTCACTTACCCCATAGATAAAACTAGAAATGAGTCAAAATTACTTCAAATCAGTGGTAGAATTTCTTTTTCTAATAAAAAGGTCATAGAAATGAGTGGTTACGTCTAAATACGAGATTGAAATGCTTGGTCAAATTTTGTTTTTGCAATGTGGATCTTAAATAAAATATTCAAGAACCAATGATCATTGAGACAAAGGGATAAGTCTGTCTATTCTTTGACAGCACAAATAAATCAGAAAGAAAAAAATTGGTGTCAGAAAGAAATTCCTGCCCTTCATTGTCACATCAAAGTTTTCAGGGGGATGCCTTTCAAGGGGGGCAACAGGTTGAATTAAACTTGGAATGATTTAAAACAGACAGAAAACATGAAAAGTATCCGATTATCCAGAGACCAGCCAAGAAGTGTGCTTGTTGGTAACTAATTCCCTTTAATACACAACAAATTGTGAAAAAGTGCACACCACATTACCATGGTGCCAGTGGGTTTGATGGGGGGTAATTTATCACGAAGGGGGGAACTTATTTTTCCTGACAGAAGAACCGTGAAGTAAAAATGTAAATTTTGCACGTTCACAGGGGAGCAGTTGCGGTTAAAGAGCTCCTCAGCAGTTTATGCTGTGTCTCTGATCAATTTAAGTCCAGCCTGTCTAGGGGAGATTATGCTGACTACCGTTTTCTCCCTCCGTTTGATTGAGCACACACAGCTGCTTCCTCCAGTTCATGATTGGGAGGCTTTGCGGGCAGCAGTCAGACAGATTAACGAGCGGCTTAAAGGCCTTGCGAGGCAATTAACTTCTGTGTCTTCACGCTTACTGCTGCAGAGCTGCTTTTAGGGGGTTGAGGGGGTTAAACCCTTGTGACTAAGGAGTCATTATGTAAGAAATCAATCAGGCTTCTTCATGGTGTAGCCCACCCTGACTGGTAGGACTCTTTATGATCAATATAATAATACAAGTTACTGGGTCATAGCACCCAAAGCTCAACATTTTAATGCATAAATAATTAGAGGGACAGAGTGTATTAATCAATCAGCCCACTTCTTAAGAGAGCCACAAACATGAGCTCAGTTAATTTACAAGGCAAGAAAGCAGTTCATCGTGCCTGTATTATTAACATCACAGCTCTATCACGCCCTGATTTGTATGCCGGTTTGTCCATTCAAATCCCAAAGAAGGGCGCCACTGTTAACGCAAAGCTAATGTGAATGTCAATATCCCTTTGGGCAGCAGGCCAGAGAGCCAGACCTTGTTATTATGATCGATACACAAGGAACAGATATCCAAATTAAATCACACTTTGCATCCATGTAAGCCGTGACTCTTGAATACCTCATTAATCCACAGTAAACACAAGTGTCATCTTTTCAATCTATGAGAAAATCACTAGTGAATCCAAACTTTACAGCAATAGTGCTCATGGGAATAACAGACTCACTGGCAAGACTCAGAACTCAAGTGCAGGCAGAGAATCAGTTCAAGTTTATTGATGAGCTTACGCTTGCTCAGACAGTCCAGTTCAATTCAAATCAACATCAACAGTAAACACGCAGCACAAAAGGGATAATCAAAATCATTGTCACAGAACAGTCCGCAGGTCAAAAGCCAAACAGTAGAATTGCCAAACGCGGAATCATATCCAAAAGCAGAATCATACAGCCAAAAAACAAGCCAAAGTCAAAACTAGAAATCTCAATATACAAGAGGCAAGGTGATCTCAAAAACTGTGGAACAGAACTAGATTCAAACCAGGGATGCTCACAGAAATAACAAGACGACAGTGTCATCACTATCCCCCACCACGATCAAGGGCCATAACTCAGTAAAAATGTGCTTCGACTTCCATTTTCGAACTCAACATTGATTATGAGTAGCTTATTAAGCAAACAAAATTTCACGCATCTAGGTATACACTACCGGTCAAAAGTTTTAGGACACCCCAATTTTTCCTGTTTTTTATTGAAAATTATGCAGTTCCAGTCCAAAGAATAGCTTCAAATGGTACAAAGGTAAGTGGTGAACTGACTGAAATTTTAAACAAAAGGTAAGGTTACCCAGGTTTTTTATACACCGTCGAGTAGGTGGAAGGATGGTTCTTCAGTGCGTGACATCAGCTGTCAAACATGGAAAAGGAAGTGTGATGGTCTGGGGCTGTTTTGCTGGATCCAGGGTTAGTGACTTGTACATAGTGAAAGGAACCCTGAACCAAAACGGCAACCACAGCATTCTGCAGCGCCGTGCAGTACCCTCGGGTATGCGCCTAGTTGGTCAGGGGTTCATCCTACAGCAAGATAATGATCCAAAACATAAGTCCAAGCTCTGCCAGAACTACCTTCGGAAAAAAGAACAAGATGGTAAGCTTGAAAACATGGAGTGGCCAGCACAGTCTCCAGACCTAAACCCCATTGAGACGGTTGGTTATGAACTGGACAGAAGAGTGAAAGCAAAGCAACTTACAAGCGCCACACATTTATGGGAACTTCTGCAAAAGAGTTGGGAAGAAATTTCTAAAGAATACTTGATTTCCATTGTGGAAAGAATGCCACGAGTGTGTTCAGCCATTATATCTGCCAAAGTTGGGCACTTTGAGTCAAAAGTTTAAAACACATTTTGGTTTATAAATTAATTCCATGATTTCTTTTTTTACTTCAATTGTTTATTTGTTCTATCATGTCTATGCTTTCATTCCAGAGTACAATGAGACATTAAACTGCATAATTTTCAATAAACAACTGGAAAAATTGGAGTGTCCTAAAACTTTTGACCGGTAGTGTAATAGTTTCAGAGAAATATTGTCCCAATTGTGGCTTGGACAGATGAACGGTCCCGAATCCAATATCCTATTGACAGCAAATAAAAAAAAAAAAAAAAAAAAAAAAAAGGGCGAGTGTGGGAGTGCAGGAAAAAACAAAAACGCAGGGGAGTGAGAAAAAAATTGAAAATGCATGCAATAACTGAAATAACAATAAATGCATAAAATAATATGAAAAATAATAAACAATGGCACTCACTGAAGCTGAAGCCACGAACAGGTCCCCAATGGTCTCGGCATGGTCCCACTCTGCCATTCGGGATGACAGGGTGATATGGAGCATGCAGGGAGTGGCACGGCAGGATCAGAGCCAGAAGAATATTGGCTGGATCTTCCTGGAGCTCAGGATATGAGGATCCACCCCCGCCAAGGATTCTCGTTCTCCTGATAGTGAGAGAAACAAGAGACGTTTATGTTAATATAGATGGGGCTTATCACGTGGGCTATTTTTTTTTTTTACAGCCTTTTTTCCCCAAACCTTTCCTGCTCCACTTGTTGTAGAAACATAAAAAAGGTAAAAACTATAGGCAATTCTAGAGTGCAAACCTCCGCCAAGGCAGCACAGTCAAAATCTTGCTGAGTGGGAGCAAAGTTCAGTTATTGCATGTCATAGGATTTCAAGATGGCTGCCGTGGCAGCCATATTGTTTCAGTGATTGCCGTGAAAATCAATAGGGTCCATCCCTGATGTAATAGTGACCCACCAACAAAATTTCAGAGATATCTGTCAATTACTTTTTGAGTTATCTTGTTCAAAAACAAACAGACAAACAAACGGCACCGATCACATAACCTCCTCCGGCCAACTTCGTTGTTGGTGGAGGTAATAAAACAAAGAAGGGGGAGGGGTGGACTGAGGATACATAAATTAGTGACATTAAACCTCCAGGAATATTTTAAAAAGTTGCCAATAGTAACTTGCATGACAGACGTCCAGAATACAGGCAGAGGTAGGGCCAATCTCAGTTCACCCCCTACCCCTCACACTTAGCCCTAACCCACAGTTTTGCGCGTTCACGTGTAGTGGTAGGATGTCCTGAGTTTTGTTGTGATAGAGGGGAAAGGGCGAAGTGCAAAGGCCATATGGCCCTCCTAATGGACGTTTTTCAGAGCTGTACACCAAAAGGAGGGGAAGGGGAAATTTCCCTGAATGCCTTGCAAATCATTGGCAAGATGGCGGCAAACATTTAGGAAGCAACAAATGAAGACCGCGAAGAGAAGTGTTTTCATCCTAAGTAAATCATAATAACCACCAGATCATCTTAGTTCACTGCTTTTTCAATGTATTATTGACCTTTCTTTTTTATAACAAACATCACAATAATCGCTAGTTGTGTGTGTGTGTGTACACTCAAGTCTCTAGCCAAATAACTGAAGACATAACACTGTTTTTAAGGCTGATTTGGCACAAACAGGCTAACAGCTGCATACATTGCACGGTACGGTATCCTATGCAAACAGACTGGCACACAGATCATCATACCATCAACACATAAATCAATAAAGTGAAGGGTCGTTTATTAGCATTTGTATCACAAGTGGGTCGATCCAATATTTACGTTAGTTACCACTATACTTGCTTGCTAACACGTTGCATAGCTAACTTTTGGCTAACTGCTGTTGTTCCGATTCAGTTCCCCCAGTAAAGTGTGCTCCCCCTAATGACTCAAGGACAGACTTCATACATTTAACTCTGAATTTGATGACAAAACAAATTATGAAACCATGGGGTACTAGTGCAACCAAAGATAAGCAGAAGGGTTTTGTATTGCAAGTGGGCAAAGTGCTGGGGATGGAAAAGCACCAGAATTCATTGCTGTTTGTGACATCGTCTTTGATATCTTTCTTAAAGAGTGAGCAAATTTCTCAATACTCATTATGTTATTTCTTCATTTATTTGCTTTAAAGGGCATCTAAAGTCGATTCCCATTGTTTTTGTTTATCGGCCAATCAGCGAGCCGCACCTGCGCAAACGAACCGAAATAGATGGATTATCTCCACATGTACACAAAACATTGGTTTATATGAATGAAATTGGTCATGTGACGATGCAAGATGTCAACAAAAGCAAGTGATTTGTTTGTAAACATTGGATGTTCAACGTCCCGTCTGAGAATCGACTTTAGATGCCCTTTAATCAGTGGCAACAACACATTACTTTCACGTGGGAGAGCATGATTTGGCAGTGAAACAAAATCATACACAACAATGGTAAACAAAGTGGTTACCTCAGTAACACCATCGATGTCTGCTGATTAAACATCGGGGTCTTGAAGAGTTGTCCCATTTCACAGGGGAATATTTCAATCACTATACCCCTAGTAACCCTGTTTCAAGGGGCTAAGCAGGGGCAAGGGATAAAGGGGTAAGGGCAGGGGGCTAGGGGAAAAAAAAAGAACAATGGTCTTCCTGGTTCAGGTTATAGCACAGGAGAACGTTGAATTAATTTCTCTAAACACACAGATTAGAAACTCCTAGATTGTGGCAGGCTTCAGACATTTTTCCTGATGGGTGCAAGGGATGAAGAAAAGTTGTGAAAATTAAGCGGTCAGAATGAGTCTCCTCTTGTGTCTTTGCACTTCTCCTGACCCAGCAACCATTTTTAGTCAGTCGTCTTCAAAAAAAAAATTCTATTCAATTAAATTTTCCTCAAGGGAGCTCTCAGTGTGTGACGAATAAACGAGCACAGCATCTGTCATGTCTGTGACATGAGGTGATGCAGCTTCAAACCGATGAGCAAAGGACATCATATTTTCCTCTTCGATTTACTCACCCTCACTTCCTTGTCTCAGTACCTTTCCTTTTCTCCCCTCATGGATGCAGCTAAAAGGAAAGAAAAGGCCTCAAGGAAAGGAAGGAGGAGGAAACAAAAATCAGTGATTGGAGAAAGCCTGAGATCTGAGTGTATAAATGTACTTTAAAATGTCAATTAAAATGGGATGTGGGATTTTTGGGGCTGCCTTTAGCCCAGTGATTAAGGCGTGTTATTGTGACTCAGGAATTTGGTGATTTAAACCCAGTTTTGACACCATAATATACAGCAGCTGGGCCTTTAACCCCATTTTGCTCCAGTGGGGATTGACCCCCTGCTTAGTTTAATCCACTGTACAGCGTCTTAGATAAAAGGGTAAGCTATATAAGTGTTATAATGAGATAATTAAACACAGACTCAGTGTGAGGAGGTACTATAACAGCAAGTAGGGAGGTTCAGTAACATCCCGTTTAGCCTGACTGTCCTCCCTGTAATTACCCTATTAATTAAATCAATCCCTGGCAGTTAATTTCATTACAACAGCTTGTGAAATGGAGTGACAGTGTAAACCAAAGCACTTCATTTTACCGCGTTTCCTGTATGTACAGCATATGTACATATTACACTTCATTCCTTCAGCTGAAAAATGTGACAAACCTGATGAAACATTTTATTTTCATATAAGTAAGGTAATTTTTAAAATGACATGTATTGATTTGAAACTTTTTTTAAAAAAAATTGTCGTATTTGGTACCAGCTGAAAGGGCATGCAATACTCTCTCAAACTATCTACACTTTTCACCCGGAGATAATAGTGGAATGGAGTAATCATGGATGTAAAAAGGGCTTTTAGCAACCCCCAATGTCACCCTTGAACAGCACTGTGCATCGGGCCAAGAGCTGTGACATCACTAGTGGGATCAATTGTGACGTAGGCTATTGGATGTGTACTTTACATTGCAAGCAAGACGTCGAAATCCATCAAAAATGTCAGAATTTTAGCTCAAATTGAACATTGAAGTTGAAGAGGATGATTCAAGTGCAAGTTCAACTTCTAGCGACAGTGATGATGACGATGGAGCGGTAGGAGCGATGGAAAATGAGGAAAAAGTCCTGGGCGATAGGGATGCAGCTGAACAGCAAAAGCTACCGCAAGCGTATCAGCACGAACTGGAGCCTCAGACACGGGTGAGGGAGCGGGAAGCAAGCTCTTGGATGCGTTGCCCAAAAGCATAGTTGCTAACTTAGTTGGAATCATTGTCAGCAGATGGTCGAACTACCTATGTAAGTTGCTAACATAGTTAGCAACTATGATTTTGGGAAACCTACCTCTGAGTGAGGGTGGAGGGAACCCGAACATATACAAGCTTAGAATTATCTGACGAGTACCCGGCTGGCTAACAGGAAACCCTTAAGCAACGAAAGATGCTATAATCCTATAATCCAAAACGGGCTGTCCCTCCCAATTTATTTCCGTGCAGTGCGAAGCCAATTGTGTGCTGTTCTGAAAAGGCTTCCCACCTAACCCAGTAGCCAAACAATAACATACCTTTTGAAGATCATAAATTTAATCCGCTAGAAATATAAAACAAAACGAGATCAAGAGATGAATAAATTATGACAGGCAAACAGTGGTCGACGTACTCGACTGCCTTACTGTATCCCCGTTTCCCAGAAATTACACAATCAGGGAGGAGCTACTTTCGCGCGGTTTTTTTGGGGATGTGCGCGAGTTAAAAGGGTGCTCAAAATGCCTCTTTAATTCTCTTCCCGTTTGAGTGAGTGTCCAGAAAGGGTTTTATTCATCATCTCCATGACATTAGCCTTCCGTAGAGGTGTAATTTGCCCAATTTTTTGATTTCTGAATACATGTCTACTTTGAGTAGTTTAATCATGCGAGCATTTTTTCAGAAGAACCACATCATGTTCCTCTTTACTTTCAGCACCATGGGTTTAATTACCAGCAACTGTAAAAATCAGATGTGCTGTAAACAATACAGTTCAATTCTACATACTTGCATATTTGTTATTCTACATTGTTTTTGTATCCCATGAGCATATGCACTACAGAAGTAACTTAAGAACAAATATATAATCAGCAGAAAAAATACACGAAAAAATGTACAATCATTTTTCCACTACAGACAAAACTGACTTGAAAGGTAAAACTATAATGTCACAAGTTGCACAGCCAATTATCCATTGCAAGCCATCTCAAAGTCTGTCCTTTCGTGACATCACATGGGGAAGTGACTGTCCAGAGGCAATAAGGACAGATCAGCTACAGCCAGTTAATCAGTTCCTTTATCATTCTGGGCAGTCTCCGCTGCTTTTGAAATGGTCTGTAATGAGCTTGTAATGGATAATTGCCTGTGCACCGGGTGACATGATAAGGGACCTTTAATGTTTTTTTCTTTCTTTTTTTTATTAACATCAGCTCTCTAAAGCCAATGGATTTGTCAGAACACTCACCCATGGCCATGTTACAAAGGGACTAATATCTCCATGATGCATTTGTTATTAGGACGGAAACTTTTTGTTTAAACAATCATCATTTTCTTTCTGGTATTGTACTTTATTTGCCCGCCATGGAATTCTGTATCCTGAAGGCCTTAAAAAATGCAAAACAAGTTCATCTTTCATCTCCTGCAGAGCAAGAGCAATGTTCAAAAAGAATAATAATATTCAGCGACAAGAGTCACTCTAACACAAATCTAGACATAAAAGCACCGCAGGGAATTTACGGCAAGTAAAATATGACATTGATACAGTGGATCTCCCCTCATGATGGGCTTGAATCTTCCCATAAATAAAGAATGATAACAAATATTGCTCAATTCACCTCTCACAGATGACTCAAAGGAAAAGTGAACAAGCAACCTGAACCTGTTCTCTGAAGATTAAGCTGTAAAAGACATGGAAATGGCAGATACAGTAAAGCACTCTGGTTTGCTCCAACATCTATCTTTAATGCTGTTTGTCAGATACTGCTGTCATTTTCATTATTTCAGCTCTTGTAAATAAAGAATATGAAGAGGTGATGCTTACACTTGGTTAGTGTCATTCCATGCTGCGTTTGAGTTCAAAAGAAACAAGACGAGTGTCATCATCATCATTCATCGCCACGATCAAGGGCCATAACTCAGTGAAAAAAGCATGCTTCAACATCCCTTTTCAAACTCAACATAGAGCATAAATTGCTTATTAAGCATACAAAATTTCACTCATCTAGGTATAATAGTTTCAGAGAAATCTTGTCCCTATTGTGGTCTGGACAGACAGACGGATGGACAGGCCCCATCCAATATCCCCTGTTGCACTTCATGGCCGGGGATAAAAATGAATGGAAGACCCTGCTGGTAAGTTTAAGAAAGTTGTGAACCTGTGTTCCTGAGTATTAACCCTCTCACGGACCATTTAAGTTATAGTCTGAGGAAAAATCTAAGATTTAGTGCAAATCATTGTTTAGGCACATTTAAACATAATAGAACGTTATTTTGGATTTTTACGCAGCATGCAATGCATTATTTTATGCTGCAAATTTGCAATGTCAAAATACGCCCACCCCTAGAAAAAATATCAATGCAGTTTCTATCCATAAATTGGCATGAGTAGTATCTATAAACATTCGAAAAATGACTTATGCACTCCTGTCCTAAATTCAACATTGTTTTCTTGTGCTACTTACCCGAAATAGGAGCCTTAAAAACTGGAAGAACTTTTCACATGGAGGCTGCCATTTTGGACAGGCCACAGCTCTGCCATCCAGTGGACTACTGATGAACTATACTTTGCAAAAATGCAACCAAGTCCTCCAGTGTGACCAAAAAGGTGAAAAACATGAAAAAAGATTTTTGTGCAAAAATGAGCTAATTAGCAATTTGGTATTGCAGATTTGCAACTTATCCCTGGAAAGGATTAATGCCCAAGCAGATGTGTGTGTGTCTGTGCAAGTATATGTGTGCATACAACTGCAAGGTTTAATGTGTATGAGTTTGTGGGTAAGAGTGCAGTTAAAGCAGAGTGTCTGTGTGGATGGAAGTGTGTTCGTGTGAGTGTACATGTGTGAGTGCGTGTATGCTTGAGTGAGTGAGAGAGAGAGGAAAACTGTGTGTGTGCGTGTGTGCGCGTCTGTGTTTGAGTGTGTGTGTGTGTGTTTGCGCGCCCAGGTAGAATGGGAGCCACAGGCTTTAATATGGACAAAAGTTCATGTGCTCAAATAAATATATGCAATTACATTATTTAGTACAGTACATTACCCAAAGTGATGCAGAGAAATGATCGTGTGTAAATTGGGTGTATAGGATTTACTAAAATCATTCAATATATTGTTTCGGTATTTATTCAGTGCAGCTGTATTAATATTTAAATATTTACAAAGGATGCCTATGAGGACACCTGTTTATCTGGGACGTAGTTCTTTAATTTGAAATTCAGTGAACAGAAATTGAATAATTTCAGTTATACTGCTACAGAAAATACGCATTTTACACAATACTTACTGATAACTTCGAAATCCAGGAGTTATTTGGCACTAGTCGGGATGTCGGGAGATAGGAGCATTTTACGGGAGTCTCCCGCAGAATCCGGGGGAGTTGGCAGGTTTGCTAACGGGGGAGGGCATTATGTAGGCAAACTCTGCGGTGATGGGGATCCCTCATAAACAAACAGACAGACAGTTAGTAAATCCATGTTTTTCTCTCCTGAACAAAGACACTGGGTCGATTGGTAAATCCATACCATTTGCTCTCCTAAACACAGACACAAGGGGACGGTCAGTAAACCCATATTCTCCTCTCGTGAAATTCAACACGGGGGGCGGTTAGTAAATCTATGCTTTCCTTCCTGAACACAGACATGGGAACAGTTAGTAAATCAATGTTTTCCTCTCCTGAGCACAGACATGGGATGGTTAGTAAATCCATGTTTTCTTCTCCTGAACACAAACATAGGGAAAGGTTAGTAAATCCAAGTTTTCCTGTCCTGACCACAGACATAGCGGATGGCTAGTAAATATATTTATATATGTTTTCCTGCCCTGAACAGAGAGAAAAGACAGTTAGAAAATCAGCATTTTCCTCTCCAGAACACAGACATGGGTAACAGTTAGTAAATCCACGTGTATTCCTCTCCTGAACACAGTCACAAAGCAAACCAACAGCAGAGGTGTGAAATTCAGGGGTGAGAAGGTTCAAATGTGTTTGCAATGTGTTTGTCCTACCAGTGAGTGCAGGCAGCCGATTTTACTATTTGGTTTTCCCGTCTTGCTGGAGAATTGTGCACATCCGCGAGTCCAGATGGTTGAAGATGGTTGGCATTTACCCCCCCCCCCAGCATCCACTAACTCAAGCCCACTGAAAGGAAAAAAAAATTGGTCTTATTTGCATGATTTCCACTGCATCAACAGTACAAGTTAGGCCCATGACTCTCAAAGTTACTGTGCCATTTCAACACATTCATAAATTTAGAAATTATGTGAAGTTTAAAATTTCTGTGATGGTTGGCAGATCTTATGGAACAGCTTTCTGCGCGTGCACATATGTATATGTGTGTATATGTGTGTGTGTGAGTGTGTGTATGTGTGTGAGTGTGTTATGGGGAAGGGGTAATTACTTCTTCTAACAGATACAAGACAGGTTAAAATGCTACCAACCACTAGCAGTCTGAAAAATAATAACAGGGTGATAACAGCTGTTGAAAGTAGCCACTTTTGTGAACACAGAACAGATTTTTCTGGTTCTGATGCCACACACAGCCTCCTCCTGGTATGTGGGAAATTCTGAGGATTTCATTAGCAATGGCAGAAGGTGTCTAATACAAAACACACCAAAGTCTGCTCACTGCTCTACTTACAATTACTGCTGTAAGGACAGATTTGTGCAGAGCTGTATCACCAGCGCTACAGCATCACCGGCTTCAGTCGCCATGTGTCATTACAGAGGGATCGAGCCAGCCTGGGCTCCTGACACGTCCTCTCAATAAGACACGCATAAATCAAGTGACTCGTGAGATTTGAGAAGCACAAGCATGACTGTGTTCACCACAGTGATGCTACTGCAGAAAGAATACAGAATTTAATGGTTATTCTAAATGGCCTTTTGGGCAGTTGGGCGTCTAATGTGACAATGCATGATTGTAGTGCAATATATTTCAGTCAAACTGCCCTCAACTTGATAAGAGCCATACTGACTTACTAAATTCTGTCTCAAATTAAGACTTATTTTTTTCTACAAAATAACATTTCTGAACCAAAGGCCTTTTCAGTAGTTTCATTTTCCCTTGTTTCATGTCATCTCTTCTCAGTCTTCATCATCATTATCATTATCATCATCATCTTCAACGAGCTCTTTGTCAGTCAGTTTGGTTCTGGTTCACTCACATTGATCTTATCCCTCAGGCTGCTTCTCTGGACTCCAGAATAAAACAGGATAAACAAAATCTTACAGTATTTATAAAAGGTGTGGAATCTACAATCCAACCTCAGCAGGAAGCCATGCAAAACATATTTCAGAATTAAATTGCCTTCCTTAATGGTTATATTAAAGCTGAAACCAATATATCATTTTTAAACAGCCCCAGGACAATTCTCAAATAATGAATACAGGTGGAAAATGAGAAACATTTTGGACTCTTTGGTATTTCAAATACAAGATAAAACACCTTTTGCAGCGCTTCTTCATTGTAATTAAAGTAGTGTGTTTTGCTGATCAGGTTTATCATACTATGTATACTGATGAACCAAAACATTAAAACCACTCACAAATGCTGCAAATAGTGTTGATTAGCTCATAGCAATGGCACATGTCAAGATCCGAGAGAGATTTTATTTTTTTATATACGTATCGTGATAATGTGAACTCCTGGATTCCAAAAGGATTGAAGCCATACCCTCATGTGGTCCTCAGCTAAAAAAAAAAAAATGTCTGTTCATTAGTTCTTTGGAACAAAATTGGTCAAGCAGAGGGGAAAGAAAATGATAATAACAAAAAAAAAAATCCTCTTCCCTTTCTGCGGAGGGATTTTGGATGGTAAGCAAACAGTTGGTTCTTGCATTCAGTGTGTAGGATGTGGGAGAAATGAGAACTGAGCAATTTTGACAGGGGCCAAGTTGTTATGGCCTTACAAAGGGGTAACAACATCTTTGACTTGGCAAGACTTCTGGAGTGCTCCCTGTCAGCAGAAGTCAGCATGTACTGACAGTGGTCCAAGGAAGGACAAACCGTGGACCGGCCATAGGGTTTTGGGCGCCCAAGGCTCATAAATGCACAAGGGGTATTAAACCTATCGCATCTAGTTCAAACTGACAGAAGGACGAATGTGGCACAAGTCGCTAAGAATTTTGATAATATTTACATAAGGAATTTGTGATAACACACAGTGCATAATACCTTGCTGCGCATTGCACTTATTAGATTGCAGACCGGTCAAAGTGCCCAGTCTAACCACGGTCCACCTCTAAAAGCACCCTGAATGAGCACCTGCGCTTCATAACTGGACTTTGGAGCACTTGAAGAAGGTTGCCTGGTCCTGTGAGTCCCATTTTCTTTCACATCATGTGCTTTGGCTGGGTACGTGAGCACCTTTTACCTAAAAAGAGATGGAATCAAAATGCACTGTGGGAAGAAGACAAGCTGGTGGAGGGAGGGTGAAACTCAAGGAACTGATCTGTTAGGAAATCCTGGATGGATTCAAACCTTCCTGCGGTGCATATAACACAACTCAGTAATGTGACTTAAGTTTCGAAATGGTGTTGTAAACCTGTGTCGATACTGGAAGCTTTGTATGTGTTTGGAACGTATCCAACTTGAGTGTTGAAATTGCATCACTACTGTTTTCCCTGTCATCATTTTTCCTTTTGCCAGAACAATGGCGAAGGTGAAAATTTTACCGAGGGAAAATGAGCAAAGCATTCTTGGCAATATCAAAGCTAGGAGGCATGATTTTTGTCGGCTCCGTTTGACCGAGGAGCAAATAAAAATTTGCCCTTCCCTCAACAAAACTGGATTGGAATCACCCTTCTGGTGGCAGCCATCTTACATCTGGGATTTTTTTGGGGATTACCCTCTCCATTGGAGGGTGCATGAGCATGAAGAAACAAACTTTTTTTTTTTGTTTATTGGAATGCTGCCAAAATCTACTGTATTGGATTATAAGGCAAATATTCTATGGCTGGTTAATCAGCATTCCAAATAAGTGGTAATCCGGTTCCCAAGACAACCGGAGATAAATTCAGACAACCAAGCCTACGAAGTTGTCTGGTCAAACAGCAGAAAATCACAGCAGTTGTATTAGGGCCTGTGTCCTCAGGCAGCTGTTTGGCATGGCAAGCGTGTATTTTCTACACAAATTCTTTGAATTTCAGCACTGAACACCCCCCACATACAGCTTTTTGTCTGCTGCATTTATGGCGCTCGCAGCTGAAAACAGTTAATTTGTCGAACATCTCCGTGCTCGTTAATGTCACTTCTTTCTCACTGTCCAATCTAAGCCAAGAGGGCGGGACTTACAAAATCAACTTCAATGTCGGAGCTGCCAGGCATGTTTCCAATCAGCTACAGTTTAGGTGTGCTTAGAGTTCTCTTCTAGGGACTCTAGGTTTGCTAACAAGTCAGTTAGTACCATGGACTGTATATAAAGATGGACAGCTGAACATATCCTGAAAAGTGAAGCTAGAACGTCTCAATCGCCATCCAGTGGCTGGCTGCGGTACAATTTATAAGCCCGCCCCCTCCATAATAGTGAATGGGACACAGGATACACAAAAAAAAAAAATCAAGTACATGTCAAATAATTTTCGCAGGGGCTTGTTTTTGTAAACCAGGGTAACGGTAAATGATTTAGCAGCTTGCAGTCTAACGTTCACTAGAGGAGTCCCTAAGTTCGACTGATTCCATTAGAGCCAGCGAGCCAATGTCTCGGTTGTCAGCAGATAACACTATAAAAATCTATCCTTATTATGCAACCTTATGAATAGCTGCTAGGACTGCAGGAAAAATGAATCGGATCAAGGAGGTACAGATTATTTGAATAACAAGAATATGGCAAAAATGAAACATACCGAGAGCAAATTCAGTCCCTCAATAATTACAATATACAGGCGGCAAGTTTCGGGTGAAAATACAGCTGGAATTGATGCATCTACTCCAATGGAATTGGCAAGGTAGCTAGCTGGGTAACTCTTAAAAGACTGGCTGGTAAAAGTATGGGGTAAAATATGACAATATTTCGAGTTTGGCCGAGAAGGAGACAGGCACATAATGTAAGGGTGCAGTAAACGGGGAAGCATAACATTGAAGAAGTATGTTACAGCGTGATGGGTGTTGTGCTAGTAAATAGTACATTAAGCTGCGTTTGATATCGAGTTACCCAAACGTTAAGTAGCTTGCTAGCTGACTTCAGTTACTGCTGTCAAGACCATTGACTTGCGCAAGGCACTTTATGATTAATTCAGGATCTGAAACATGTTTGTGAAGGTGTTGCATGCATTGTCTGAATTTAGAGAGTTTGAGCTGTGATAGGACGTTGTCCAAAGATAAAATGTTTTACATGATCTGCTTTATTATTTCAGAAAATTTTATGCAGTTATTTTGAAATTTGGTGTCTCTTCTTTAACAGTCTATGTTATGTTAACCACTGCGCAACATAACTTCTACTTTTTCTGATGATTTTTTATTATTCATGTGATTACAGGAGCTGCCCTCAAATTCAGACCTCAGCCTTACCCAGCAAGGACTTGGAGAATGCTTCAAGCAATTCTTTTGTTTTATTGTTGGAGTATACTTCTGAAGTAATTAATACATGTCTGAAAAACTGATGAAAATAGTTGTAAAAATGCTACACAATGCATTGTCAGTGGAACTTGCAATTTTTTGTAAGACAATCATTTACGCTTGGAGATTGACAAGTCAATGTTGACTGAATAATACTGAACATGTAACTGGCCTCTCTTATGTATGCTTGTTCTGCCAGTCCTTCCTTATATGCTTCCATCTACACTTATTGGCAAAAACTGTCACATATTTTGTGTGTTTAAAAATACATTACAAAGCAGATAATCTAGACTGCTACAGCTTCAGTATTCTAACATTGACTCTGGTCATCTGCCCAAGGACAAGGAGTGCATGAGAAATGTTTTGTTATTTAACGTTCATTTTCTTTGATGGCAGTAAATAAAACCACTTATAATGTATAATAAAGGTCTTCACATGCATGTGGAGCCAAAAACTTCACTCTGGAATTCTTTCACATGTACTACTTTTGCTTCAGTAAATGAGAGGCGTGACATGAGAGTTCAATAAAAATATTTATTTCAACAAAAACTGCGGAGGCCTAAACTTTTGGTTGGCCCAAAGACAACCACTTGCCTACATTCACCGTGGCGAAAAGCGATTGAGGAAGTCCATCAGGTGGAAAGGCTGAGGGAAAGCAAATGGTTTGGAGAAGATTGAAGAGGAAGAGAGAGGGAAATGAAGGTGGAGGGGGAGGAAGAGCTGCTACAGCAATGACAAGTGTGATAGCAACCCAAGTATAAAAATAAAAAGATCAAACATCACATAAAGCAGAGAAATCATGGCATTTATTGCGGCCATAACTTGTCAAAAATCCAAATCCAGCACCACCCAACTGTACTTGGTCTTTCAGACACATGGCAATACTTTTTAAACTCCTTTTCCCTAAGGGAATTAAATATATTGTATTATTCCATATTTTGACAGGCTATATTGTGCTCTCATACACTGGATGTAACAATAATATAAATTTGAGTCAGTTCATGAAATTCCCCAGTGAAAAGTATTATGCAGAAGTCGCAATAGCCATCGATTTCCAGATATTCCCGTGGTATTTGTACATTGTCTTGGGCTGTGGAGGAGATCAAAATGGCTGAGTCCATTTCGTAGTCTAAAAATGAGGATAAAAATTAAACAATGATTAACTATTCATTCAAATATATTAAGCCCACCTGAGAAAAGTGGAGGTGGGTGGCATCGCTAACTTTGCCATCACAGAATGCTTTCCCGGTCCACTGAGTTATGATGATTATGTTCAACTGCATTAATGAAATCATGTTACTCATTTAAAAAAAAAAAAATCAACATTTTTAAGATGTGCAACTTTTAAATACACCAATCTAACTACGTGGTTAGAAGGGCTTTTTATTTTAATTTCAAAATTCGAACTACCATTCCAACTTGAAGAAAAATGACAAGTTCACCTATTATACAGCCAGCGGCATGCACAAACGAAATGACACTTTCACTTTGGCATGTGATTTAGAAAATTCAACAGAGGTCGGCGTTAAAATGCTCGCAGCACGCAAAATGGGGTAAGTTACAGTTGAGAACACTGACTGCAGCTATGTGGACAAGAAATTGCAAATATCTGTTACCTGCGTTAGCTAATGTAGTTAGCTACCTAGCTAGCTTGTTAAGCAAGATTCACTGACAAGACATGATTTCTGGCAAGTTACGTAGTCAGAACAATCTGCGAACCAGAAGGCAGCGGGGGTATCTTTGCCCACAGACTGCATTACTTTATTTAACGAGCCTATGATTTCAACGCTACCGGCAGTTGGAGGGTCCGTTCCCTTACATAGGCTGTATGGTCTCAATGTATTAACCATTACAGGCACTTACGTTAATAGCGTAGCAGCCAGGCCAAGTGAAAAGTCTGGAGGGTGGGGGGCGTTCGGTTGGGTGTATGGGCAGGATCTCGATACTGCAGCTCGACCCCCGATCACTACTGCGCATACTCTGGCTCCAAATGTGCAAGATGGCAGCGCCCGTATCCGGGATATTTTGGCTGCATTTTTGATCAATGGGAGTGAATGGGGACGTGTCGTCCATCTTTATATACAGTCCATGGTTAGTACCAATGTTTACTACAACCGTAGAGGTACGCAGTCATTGCTAAGGTTCTCATTTACTTTAATCAGGGTACATTTTCCGAAGCATAGTAGTGAACTACGTTTGCAACTTTAGCTACGTAGTTTGAACCTTTGACTACATGGTTCCAGCTATGCTTTTTGAGAAATAAATATTCATTCGCTCAGTTGCTCGGACTATTTGTGATTTCTTTTCATCGTTTTAGCAAACCTTCCCAAGGTCGCAAAAATTAAACTACGGAGACTTGACATTTGCAACGATGAATTGCCAAAGTGCTTAGAAGATGGTTTTTATCACCAAGGAACAACAAGCGTTTGAGAGAAGTGCTTTGTAAGGCTGTGATCAGACAACACGATTTCAAGCGCTCCTGAAACTTTTATAAAATGGTTTTCAATGGTTCGGACGGATATAAACGTGACTGTTGCGCTGCTCCGCAACCCATACCCATGGTGTGCTCTGGGCGCCACAACACAGGAAGGCATATCAAGTTCAAAATGTGCCTATTTTGGCACAGAGGACCACATGTCAACTGTAATGCCGTAGTCAACAACCAATGAAATCGATGGAGACTACATTCCAAGCAAGGAGAGCAGAAAAAAAAATTGTCATGCTTCTTTGCAAGATGGAGGAGCAGCTAATTTACCTTGTGTCAGAAAATCCATGCCTCTTTGACTGGTCTGATAGATATTATCATGATAGGGATAAAGTCAACAGTGCCTGGACTTAAGTTCACACCTTGATGCAGATGCCTGGTGAATAAGCTTCAAGTAACCTGTACTTCCCAGGTCCTGAAATCGTGGTCCATAAGGTCCAAGAACTGTTGATTTTCCACCCTCCCTTTACCTGAGAGTCAGGTGTCAAGACAGTCTGGCCAATCAGAGGTACTAAATGTTCAAATTCTTACCTGAGATAAAAGAAAATCAGGGGTGGATTCGGATTTGAGGTCCAGATTTGAGGATCCCTGTTGTATTCAATCTGAGCTTCAGTTTGCTTGCTAACATTGCCAGAAAGAACAAAATTGTATTTCAGAGAGGGTATTTGGCTGAAAATACAGGGAACACAGCTAAATAAATCTCTTTGCAAACTAATAAGTAACTTGGTAAAGTTAGCCTTGACTCAGTTTTCAACATTTTCCTTAAATAACAATTTCCAAAAGATAAGAAAAACGAATCTACTGTTATACACATAGCCTCCTGCGGACAGCAATGTAACGGCGCTTGACTAGCTAGCAAGCCAGTGAATTCAATTCAGATATTTGTTTCATTCACTTTCAGAATAAAAAGATGAACTAGTTACTCTTAACGTACATCTTTGCCTGCATGGCAAGATGTACTAAAGGCAATCTAACCTGCACTGCATGATTGTTTAAATTAACTGTAATAACACAGAAAACGAAGATAAACTGTAAGTACCCACAACTGAATTTAATGCAATTTTGCATTGAAAATGCCTTTTATTTTTCGGCGTCACGGTAATGTTACCTAAACAATTTGTGGTAACGCACGCATAACAGGATTTACATAAGTCAATCACTAGAATAATTTACTAATGTATAAATAAGCCAAAAAACATCAATATTGTCACGCAGAATCCTTTCAAGGCATCCCTTTTTCATAACCATGTTGCTGTTCCGTTCAACTTCAGTTGTAGGGTCATTCCATAGAAAATCAACCAACTCTGAAAAAAGTTCCCGCCTGACCCCCTCAGAATCAAATGATTTTTTTTTTTTTTTTGGACAATAACTTTGTATTTAATGAAGCCATGAAAAAATGTTACCGACATTCTATGAATATTTTCCAAGTTATAGGCCCTCGATGTAAGTTAGAGAGGGTTGAAATTTTCATTATTTATTTTTAACATTTTTGAGCCCACATAGCTGCATAAATTCTTCTAGGCACATCAGTCACGGAAACGTTGAATCTCCTGATAATAATAATTTAATATAATAATGCATAATAATAATAATTAACTGCTATGGGCAAGTATATTGCGCAGTTTGCACATCAGGCTTAGCTGAGGAGTTAAATGAAGGCACGTCCTGAAAAACAGGGATTGGAGTGAACCCGTCCATATTCTAAGAGCTCGGCTTGCTTGTGAATATTCAATAAATGATCCGGGAGTGCCATCTAATGGTATAATATTGTAACTGCGTGCATAAATTTGGAGCTCCATGTCCATTGGCAAACACATCTGCACAAAGCGGCAAAGATACCCTGCCGAGCACCGTTGTTCTTCTCGAACACGCCAAATCTAGATAATCCTTTAAAATATGAATGTAATTCATCCTTTATGTGTAACGAGTTACGAAGTGGCCAGTGTCAAAGTAACGAAGTGAAAGTATACTTTTTAATCTTTTAAATGCGGTAGAGCAAAAGTCCCGGTTTGAAAAAAAAAAAAAAACTCAAGTACAAATAGGCCTACTCCAAAAAAAAAAAAAAAAAAAAAAAATCTCCAGTCTTTGAAATGTATATGAAATGTATCCCAAATCCCTTCATTGTACCCGTTTTCTCTATCGGTTGTTCTATAGGAAGATTAAGGAAATGATTCTGGTACCGTGGCAAAAGGGAGATGGAGGAATGTTACACAAAATCTAATAGAATCTTAATGGTTGTAATGCGTTTTTAATTTCCCTATTCAACCTTTTTTTTTTAATTTCCCTATTCAACCTAACCGATACTGTCCTCCATGCTTGTTAACTATGGTATCGGTTGCGAGATTGAATAGGGAAATTAAAAACACATTCCGACCATTGTTATGATTCTTTCACGCTAGATTGGTCGGATGTGTTACATCCCTTTATCTCCGCTATATTAAGATTTATACTGAAACCACCAGACTGTCGGACACGGAGTAATATTAAAACCCTGTCCGACTTTCGGACACGTAAACACTGCTTCGAAGTGTGTCCGTGTCCGACAGTCGGATGGTTTTCAATAATTCATAATTCATTTTAACTTTTTTCAAGCCATGAACATCATGCAAGAGAATAAAACTGGGTAGCTAACTTATTAAAAGGGGTGTCTTTTGACACAAACAGGCCATTGAAAAACTCCAGAAGTCCTGTGATTCTCATTGTATTTTGTGCCGTCATAATAACGAAGTCGAGATCCACTTTGACGTCCCCCAGAAAATCGTTCATTATAAATCAGACACAATCGACTTATGCACTACTCCTTGTTGCACATTTTGCCAGACGACTGATTGTGTTATTTCACTGATTATACCGTATTGCGTATTGCTTGAACCCGGTAAAGCTTCTCTGGAAGCCTGCAAGGTAAGACCTGCAATGTCTTTCCAAATACATTTTGCCAAATGTGTGAGCATATAAAGTTGATGGGTATGATAATGTCAAATACCAACAGCTGGTTGTAAACCGTGTAAATTTTTTGGAACGCTAGCCACAAGGGAAAGTTTAACTGCGTATCCTGTTATACACCTGAACTTTCTGCGTCTATGAGTCCCAGACTGGGACCCTTTGCTTAGATTGTCGATGTCGATGCAGTTGCCTGTTCCGCAACGAAATGTGACACCCGAACAAGATAACTCAAAGCGAAATGCAGTTAACAAACTCCTAAAATTATTTCGAAAAAGTTGCAAGTAATGACGTTGCTTCAAACCTTGATCCAGTCATTCACTGCACACTTAACCAGCACTAAACCTAAGCGCGAACTTCAGGCTGCGAATTCAGTGTACTTTGACTGGAAGCGGAGTCAAGAGACGTTTGCCACGCGCTATTTCAGTTAAATCATCATGTTTATGAAAAATCCAAGCAAACATCAATGAAACATACTAACTGATTACTGAAGAAACGTTATCCAGATTAGCTCGCTTTATACTCTAGCTGCAAAAGAACTGATTGCACTCATGAACGGAGCAGTAACACAAGCTGACCTGCTAAGCGCTAATAAGCAGCTAGCTAGCTAGCCACGTCTAGCATCCAATTTCGTCGACTCTAACATTGCTATGTATTGCATAAAATGCACCGGATTTTACGACACAAGCTCGCAAGCTACAGTAAACTATACGCAGCTATGATCCCAGTTATCGGGAGAGTTTAGTTAGCTGTGTTCGCAGAACTTGCCCAGATAGCTGGCTATCCATAGGGACACGATAAGTCCTCCGGAGTTAAAAGTGCATTTTAAAACAATTTTTTCAACTAATGTCTGCTTAACATAACTGTCAGCTATATTTACAAAATAACTTGTTTTATTGATGACACAAACTACTGATGAATTGTCCCATTGGAGAGTTGCATGGATTTCCCAATTAACAGAGCATGCTGACAGTGCATGGAACAGAGAAATGCCTTTATCGCCTGCCTTCCGAAAATGTTCACTGGATGAAATTTCAAACCTCAAAATACCACTGGTAAGAATTGACGCCGTTCAGAGATAAGATCGTCAGTGGACCCATCCCTGGAATTGCACATCCCAATGTCAGTAGTTTTATGACGGTCTCCTGTCACTCAAAGCGGCCACGTCTTTAAAGCCCCACTATGTAGGAATCCCAGTTTCGTGCGCTCTAGCGGCCTCTAAAGGCCACTAGAGCAAGAAGAAGCGCAACACCGCTGTCGTAAAACACACAGAGCGCTGTTGCCGGCTGACGTCCCCCGTGAGAACGTGCTTTTTTTTTACACCCTGAGACTTGTGGAGCGCTCAATATAAAGAGGAGCAATGTCGACCGACAAGGTACAGTAATATTACCGGAATTTGGCACAAATATGACTTTCCTAGCATTTTCCGCCTGTTATTAGCATAATGTTTGCATGTGGAGCATGCTATTATATAAAGAAAATGTTGGCTTGATGTCTGCAGATCACGTCCAACTTACATCACTGCATTTACAATCGAGAGGGTAATTTATTACTTGCAGGTAGACATGTGATTCTGAGGGTCAAAACTTATAAGGTTTGGGCTACCTGTGGAAAGACAATTACAAAGGCAACTTTCTGGTGTAACATTTATTTATTTTAGTGCTGTCAAACGATTAAAATTTTTAATCAGATTAATCACAGGGTTGCTGTGGATTAATTTCGATTAATCACGATTAAATATCATTCATTTTTAATCTATATTAATCGTGTTTCATTTTGCATGAGCAAAGAGACTTAAGAAAGAGGGGAATATACCTGTATATGCACTTAACCCCTTTGCGCAGAATCCAAATCTGGCTATTTAGGTGTTACCTTATTTAAGGCTTTGTAATTCAAGATTGCAGCTTCACAGACAGGAAAATTGATTAAATGATTAAACAGTCAAGACATTTACCCTGCAATGAAAAGCTAACAGTTCCCATTTCTGAGCTCACAACCTTTCTACACCTTATAAGGAACAAGTAAAACTCACTAACTCCATAATATCTGAATTCTGAAATATACCTTATTTTAACAGAACAGACATTCCACTTTCAGGAAAAATCAAACAATATATCGAGGGCTGACTGCAATAAACAGTTATGTCCAATGTGAAACATCTGGACATAACTGTTTATTGCAGTCAGCCCTCGATATGCCTCCCTAGATTCAATAGATAGTGTTCCAGCTCGGCTTGCTTGTGAATATTCAATAACTGATCTGGGGGTGCCATCTAGTGATCGAGTACTGTAACTGCATGCTTAAATTTGCAGTTCCATGTCCGCGAGCGTCTTTAGCGTCTGCCATACCGAGTTGTTTGGTTCTGCCTTGGGTTCTGCTGGATCAACTGCCCATTTTCGCATGCGCAAACGTAACACTACTTGGACAAACTGCCCGAAATGCGACGTTTCAGGGATTTTGAGTCATTCTGCGCTGCAGATGGATTAATTGCGTTAAAATTTTTAATCAGATTAATAATGATGATGGATTAATCCGCGTTAACGCGTTAATTTTGACAGCCCTAATTTATTTGTTCGTTGTTTGATTGTAAACCTGCGACCAAAGTTGGATTAGATAACTCACGTCATCCATGAAATCTCATAAACATGATACAATGATAACAGATAGCTCTAGTTTACAAATGACGCCGCTATGTGTTATGAATAACTATTTTGGGGATGTAACGTTACACCCTAACGTTCGTTTGTTGCTTTCTTATTAGCCGTGAGTCAGACAATAATATGTCAATAACTCTTCTATGTAAAAAGCTGGAATCAATAAAGTTGTTAGTTATGATTGTGTTTACATAGAAGTCTTCAACAGCATTGGATTAGAAACTATTGCTCTACAACAAAATATGCGCAAGCACCACTCCTAAGAGTAACGTTAGCAGACTTAGTAGCTATTGTAACCTCAAAACGGGACAATATCAATACAATGACGGTACAACGCCAGCCTACAAAGCTGATATGGCCTGTCTTTGCTTTCAAACTATAGTTGCTAGTAAGTCAACAACTTTTCTCACCGTGAAGCATAAAGTTCGCTATAAGAAACACTCCGAAAAGGGGCTAACTCTGCCGGTGAAATGCTAATGCTACCTCGGCTAACCTTGTTTACATTGTTTGAATGGGCTTACAATCAGTTACCTTTTGATAACCCAAATAGTGACTGTGACTACACATAATAACACAGCCAACAAAAACAATGTGTGATAAATACAATGCATGAACACGAGTATAAACTCACCTCTCAATCAGCAACATTGCCAGCTCGGCATCTGACTTGCAGCCCTCTTTTGCCATGAGCTCTCTCCACTGTGAAAAAGCCGGTCCAATATGAACTCTAGTTTTGTGCCGTGCACGGTCACTCTACCTTTTTTTTATCCTGGCTTCCACCAACACCGTCCTTTTTCGCTTCTTTGCCTCAGCCATCTTTCGAGACGCGATACCGGGCTAGCGGGCTAGCCTAGCTGCCTTCTCCTTATGCTCCCTATCCAAAAGCTCGTGTGTGCCGTAAAGCAGAACGTACGTCTCGCGAGAGTGCGGGACCCGCGGTCGAAAGTTACATAGTCCCAGATGCAGGCCACCAGGTCCCTCTGTGGTAATGGGAGAGATGCCATTCTCACTGTAATAATCCAGGCCACCAATAGATAGACTTTGAAACTGATATTTTAAGGTGAAATTCCTACCTAGTGGGGCTTTAATCCCCCCCACCCCAATTTGTGCTGTCATAATAACAATGATGATCTCATTGAAGATGTCTTTTGTGACGCCCTGCAAAAAAAACGTGCAATATAAATGGGACACAATCCATTCATGCACCACTTGAAACTCAACTTTCCAGACATCAAACTGTTCTACTGATTTCTTTCGTATGGCCAATTGCTTGAACCCTGTAATGCTTTACTGAGAGCTGACAAGGTAGAGATTGCCATGTTTTCCTCTCTGTGTGTGTGTGTGTGTGTGTGTGTGTGTTTGCGCGCCCAGGTAGAATGGGAGCCACAAGCTTAATATGGACAAAAGTTAATGGGCTTATTATAAATATATGCAATTACATTTAATTAGTATAGTACATTACCCAGAGTGACGTAGAGAAATTATAGTGCGTAAATTGGGCGTATTAAATTTATATTAGCTACTAAAATCATTCATCTGTTTTTTGGTATTTTTTCAAAGCAGCTGTATTAATATTTAAATATTAACTATCAACTGTTTATATTCACAGTGGACCTAACCAATCAGTGTCCACACAGGTATATTGTAGAAGTTGAGAAAACAGAGAGCTAGTTTGCCTCCTTAAGGGTGTTGTAAAAATACCTTGTTGATGTTAGCACAATCTGAGGATTAAAGCCCAAGTACTTATGTCTCTTTCATTCAAAAAAAAAAAAAAAAATAGACCAGTTATTTCTTCTTGTCAACAGAGTCAGGGGTTCTAAAACTGGAACGGCCACCCAGTTGAGACAGATGGACATGGCGGTGATTGTACACTGTGTGAACAATCGGTCAGAACTAGATATTCTGGATGTAATGAAAGACTTACCATACAAGGCAGAATTTGACTAAACTTTTAAAGCCTCTGGAAACTTGTCTTGACATAGTTAGAATTCACGTATAATATCAAAGTTGGGTGTCTCATTAAGCATCTACAAAAAAACTGAGGGAAAATTAACATTCATAACGATTAGAAAACCTAGTTTAAAAAACGGCTCATTTTGCTATTCAGTCCATTTCTCAAGACAGTGTGGGCGTGGCGCATCGCGGCGTGACTGGCCACTCCCTCGATTTGAGTGACATCTCACTGGCTCCTTGAGCGTTAGTCACAGCAATGGCGCAAGGGTCAATCCAGCCCTATATGTTTGAGCCGTCTGATCTCAAAGCCGCTTTCACACTGGATGACAGAAAACGAATTTTTTCGCAGACGACAGATTACATTCAAAGTCAATGCGAGGCTTGAATACACGTATGTATTCGCGTCTTCGCATTGACTTTGAACGTAACCTGTCCAGCGAAAAATTCGTTTCGCGTCCAGTGTGCAAGCAGCTTCAGAATCAGACGAAGCAGCTCCTCTGCCGTCTGGAAACACCGTCCAGCCAGTTACGGAATGGTATTTTGAAAAATCCTTTGCGGTTTTTATTATTTCCGAACTAGCGCATCTCCGCAAAAATTCAACGTTAGCAGGGATGCACCCAACGGCAGCCTGATGGTACTATAACGTTACAGTAACGTTAACGTTACTGTAATGTTAGCTAGTAGGCTACAGTTTATTATTATTGCATCGTAATTAGCTCGCCAGTCAACCGGTTCCTCTCAGTGAAAATAATTTCCATTCAGTAATGTTTTACCCTCAAGTATGCATATTGTGAAATCAACGCTCACTGACCAATAGAACTACATTGTGCTAACAGGTGTTCCTGTGGAGAATGTCAGATGATGCCATCACTGGCAGAAAATATATGCTGTCTGGTGCTTACACCGGTGTGTAGTATTAGTCCACTGTATACTTAACTCCATTAAAAACGCACCGGTGACACATGTAATTACTGTACTTACTGCAAATTGAAGAATCAATTTTTATGTGGGATTATAGAAACCGTGAACGCGCACTTCAGTCATGACGAACATTTGCTTTTTTTTCTGACATGTACAATGATGCTGGATTTATTCTTTTGAGTGTGTTCAATAGCCGACATAGAGCCAAACAAGAAATAAAAAATGCTACGGCATCAGCAAAATGGCGTGGCTAACGACATGAAAGAAAAAAGCATCATTTGCACTGTCACTGGTCAACAATTGGCTGTCTGTCCGATAATGGAAAACAGGCCCTGTTACTCACCGACCCCGCTTGCAGCAGCCGTGAGTAACAACTGTACCTCAAGGGCCCGATATCCGGTCACAGCATGCACGAGACAGATCCTGAGCAACCCAAACTCGTTGTGGGATAAGGGTCTGATGCTGCGCTCATACCGCTATGTTGAATATGGTGAAATTACCACTTACCGGTTGCGAAAAAGACACGCATGGAGAGCTTTCATTTGCTGCCAGTCTGTCAGGGGCGACACTATGGGCGATAATAAAGGTATCAAAATATTAATTTAACTTCCCAATGACAAAACGACAGAAACATTGTGATATGGAAATACAACAAACTATGGGACATAAAGGTTAATAAGTTGCTCCATTTAATATTTAATAAAACCAACATGAAAATAAACGTACTTTTCTGTTTAGCTCATCATGTGTTGGTCTGGCCTCATTTTGTTCACGAGTGGTGAAGATTGATCCGCTGAATTAATCACCAGTTCACTGCTTGTGATCACAGGTTGTAAGGTTATTTGAACGCAAGTCACTGCTTGTGTTCTGACAAACACCATTTTTACAAGCTAGTTTAAACGCAGCATAAGACATTCGAGCCAGAGCGGAAGTACCATTCCACGCTAAGTGAGAAACGCATGCGAGCACGTGGGGTCCCGTTCAGAAAATCATTTACTGGTACGTTTTGAATGGAGCTAATACAAACATGCATGATAGGGGAAATGGCGGGGAACAGACAAATACGCGGACAGACGGATGGACAGATAGATAAATGGAACCAATTGTAGTTGGGTAATCAATCGCAAGACAGGCTACTTCTGGACGATGTTTTTCGGGCTCTAAACAAGCTGACCTGGGCGGAGCAGAGAGTTTTTATAATTTCAGTTAGGGGTGGGACAAATGACGGAATTTTTTTTTTTCATTGGTTTGGCTTATTACGTAATAACCCACTTAGAAAACCATGCCCAGTTGAACCGCAGTAAGAGGATGAGTGCTAAAAATTAAATGACAAAATCTCGGATTTGAATTGGACATAATTTCTCATATTATAGTATATTTACTATTATGCACATACAACCCCAAATAACGTAGTTCAAAGGTTTTTGTGAAATTGGGTTTTCAGAGGCTTTAAAGATTTGTTCATGTGGTCTTTCTTCTCCCCAAGGAGGCGAAAGGAGCTAAATGAGATATGCGGATCAATTGGAGCAGAAATCGCAACCAACAGTGATGTCAAATCGTTAAGTTAGGTGGGTGTTCTCTAAACTGAGGGGCTGCTTCTTCACTCTAGACGACCTGCCCCCTACTTTAATTGCAGAGATCTCAGATTTGTTTGAGCTTTTTTGTCTACCCAGATTTATCAGCTTTGGTGCTGATAGCATGATGTTCAGTCAGTGAGATTGTTCAAATTTCTTCACATCATGAAAGATTTTTCTCCACTTGGTGACAGAAGTGTCTGAAATTTCACAGTCAAGCACATTTGTTGATAGAATTGGAACAGGAGATTGAATCTCTCAAAGCCATTCAGGAAGATCCAGTTGTTCTCATGATTTTGACATATGCCAGTGCGAAATTAGCCACTGGCAGATTGTGCATTGTATCACATGGTGCTTTTTGGCCTTTTTTGGCAGAGAATCCAGTGCCCCTTTAACAGATAATGGGGCATGGTGATCTTGGGAATTGACTTCACGCATAGCATTTCTGGATTGTTCTTGAAAAAGTAATGTGCAGTCTCTTTGGATTGTACAGGACCGTGCGATCGTGTTTTTGCATATTAATTTAGCATGATGCAGTCCGACTATGACAGTGGGAAAAGGGAATACAGCTGTCATGGATTGTCAGATAATGGTTCCTTGACATGATCTGGGTATTTTCAAGGAGTGGCTCCGCTGTATGACCTAGGATCTAGCGCTTGAGTGTCTGCACAGGTATGCAGTAGAGGAGGCAAAAGAGTGCTAGCTCGCCTCTTGAAGGGCGCCTTGAAAATACAGAGTTTATGTTAGCACTATCCGAGGGGTAGAGCCCCACTTTTGGGCCTTTTTGTTCAAAAAAAATAGAAACACTATAAATCTAGCCCATTTATTTCTTCTATGTTTTAATCAGCATGATGAGTACATCTGTTTTTTTTTTCATCTTTCATGTACCTGAAAGGTGATAAACCAGTGACAGAACTGGTAAGCCTCCAAAATGATGGTTCCCGGATGTGAACTTGATTTTTTTCACGAGTGGCACCACTGTGTATTCTAGGACCTAGCCCATCAATGTCCACACAGGTATAAAGCAGAAGTTGAGGCAAAAGAGAGCTAGTTAGTTTCCTTAAGGGTGCCTTGAAAAAATCAAGTTGATGTTCGCACTATCTGATGGGTAAAACCCTACTTTTGTGTCTTTTTTCCCCACAATAGTGGGCTAATATGGCCATAATGAAAGTGAGCAAGTGAGTGAATCACAATCCCTTCATACTCATACACAATTTTAAAGCTCATTTGCTGTGTAGTAAAGCAGTCTTTAATGTTTGACTCCCTGAGGTAAACGTGCTGCCATTATCCCGACTGTGACGCAAAGTCCGACTATGACAGTGGGAAAAGGGAATACAGCTGTCATGGATTGTCAGATAATGGTTCCTTGACACAATCTGGGTATTTTCAAGGAGTGGCTCCGCTGTATGACCTAGGATCTAGCGCTTGAGTGTCCGCACAGGTATGCAGTAGAGGAGGCAAAAGAGTGCTAGCTCGCCTCTTGAAGGGCGCCTTGAAAATACAGAGTTTATGTTAGCACTATCCGAGGGGTAGAGCCCCACTTTTGGGCCTTTTGTTCAAAAATAAAAAAAAATAGAAACACTTTAAATCTAGCCCATTTATTTCTTCTATGTTTTAATCAGCATGATGAGTACATCTGTTTTTTTCATCTTTCATGTACCTGAAAGGTGATAAACCAGTGACAGAACTGGTAAGCCTCCAAAATGATGGTTCCCGGATGTGAACTTGATTTTTTCACGGAGTGGCACCACTGTGTATTCTAGGACCTAGCCCATCAATGTCCACACAGGTATACAGCAGAAGTTGAGGCAAAAGAGAGCTAGTTAGTTTCCTTAAGGGTGCCTTGAAAAAATCAAGTTGATGTTCGCACTATCTGATGGGTAAAACCCTACTTTTGTGTCTTTTTCCCCACAATAGTGGGCTAATATGGCCATAATGAAAGTGAGCGAGTGAGTGAATCACAATCCCTTCATACTCATACACAATTTTAAAGCTCATTTGCTGTGTAGTAAAGCAGTCTTTAATGTTTGACTCCCTGAGGTAAACGCGTGCTGCCATTATCCCGACTGTGACGCAAAGTCCGACTATGACAGTGGGAAAAGGGAATACAGCTGTCATGGATTGTCAGATAATGGTTCCTTGACACAATCTGGGTATTTTCAAGGAGTGGCTCCGCTGTATGACCTAGGATCTAGCGCTTCAGTGTCGGCACAGGTATGCAGTAGAGGAGGCAAAAGAGTGCTAGCTCGCCTCTTGAAGGGCGCCTTGAAAATACAGAGTTTATGTTAGCACTATCCGAGGGGTAGAGCCCCACTTTTGGGCCTTTTGTTCAAAAATAGAAACACTATAAATCTAGCCCATTTATTTCTTCTATGTTTTAATCAGCATGATGAGTACATCTGTTTTTTTTTCATCTTTCATGTACCTGAAAGGTGATAAACCAGTGACAGAACTGGTAAGCCTCCAAAATGATGGTTCCCGGATGTGAACTTGATTTTTTTCACGGAGTGGCACCACTGTGTATTCTAGGACCTAGCCCATCAATGTCCACACAGGTATACAGCAGAAGTTGAGGCAAAAGAGAGCTAGTTAGTTTCCTTAAGGGTGCCTTGAAAAAATCAAGTTGATGTTCGCACTATCTGATGGGTAAAACCCTACTTTTGTGTCTTTTTCCCCACAATAGTGGGCTAATATGGCCATAATGAAAGTGAGCGAGTGAGTGAATCACAATCCCTTCATACTCATACACAATTTTAAAGCTCATTTGCTGTGTAGTGAAGCAGTCTTTAATGTTTGACTCCCTGAGGTAAACGTGCTGCCATTATCCCGACTGTGACGCAAAGTCCGACTATGACAGTGGGAAAAGGGAATACAGCTGTCATGGATTGTCAGATAATGGTTCCTTGACATGATCTGGGTATTTTCAAGGAGTGGCTCCGCTGTATGACCTAGGATCTAGCGCTTGAGTGTCTGCACAGGTATGCAGTAGAGGAGGCAAAAGAGTGCTAGCTCGCCTCTTGAAGGGCGCCTTGAAAATACAGAGTTTATGTTAGCACTATCCGAGGGGTAGAGCCCCACTTTTGGGCCTTTTGTTCAAAAATAGAAACACTATAAATCTAGCCCATTTATTTCTTCTATGTTTTAATCAGCATGATGAGTATATCTGTTTTTTTTTTTCGTCTTTCATGTACCTGAAAGGTGATAAACCAGTGACAGAACTGGTAAGCCTCCAAAATGATGGTTCCCGGATGTGAACTTGATTTTTTCACGGAGTGGCACCACTGTGTATTCTAGGACCTAGCCCATCAATGTCCACACAGGTATACAGCAGAAGTTGAGGCAAAAGAGAGCTAGTTAGTTTCCTTAAGGGTGCCTTGAAAAAATCAAGTTGATGTTTGCACTATCTGAGGGGTAAAACCCCTTTTTGTGTCTTTTTTCCCCACAATAGTGGGCTAATATGGCCATAATGAAAGTGAGCGAAGTGAGTGAATCACAATCCCTTCATACTCATACACAATTTTAAAGCTCATTTGCTGTGTAGTAAAGCAGTCTTTAATGTTTGACTCCCCTGAGGTAAACGTGCTGCCATTATCCCGACTGTGACGCAAAAAGTCCGACTATGACAGTGGGAAAAGGGAATACAGCTGTCATGGATTGTCAGATAATGGTTCCTTGACATGATCTGGGTATTTTCAAGGAGTGGCTCCTGTATGACCTAGGATCTAGCGCTTCAGTGTCGGCACAGGTATGCAGTAGAGGAGGCAAAAGAGTGCTAGCTCGCCTCTTGAAGGGCCTTTGAAAATACAGAGTTTATGTTAGCACTATCCGAGGGGGTAGAGCCCCACTTTTGGGCCTTTTGTTCAAAAATAGAAACACTATAAATCTAGCCCATTTATTTCTTCTATGTTTTAATCAGCATGATGAGTATATCTGTTTTTTTTTTTTTTTTTCATGTACCTGAAAGGTGATAAACCAGTGACAGAACTGGTAAGCTTCCAAAATGATGGTTCCCGGATGTGAACTTGATTTTTTCACGGAGTGGCACCACTGTGTACTCTAGGACCTAGCCCATCAATGTCCACACAGGTATAAAGCAGAAGTTGAGGCAAAAGAGAGCTAGTTAGTTTCCTTAAGGGTGCCTTGAAAAAATCAAGTTGATGTTCGCACTATCTGATGGGTAAAACCCTACTTTTGTGTCTTTTTCCCCACAATAGTGGGCTAATATGGCCATAATGAAAGTGAGCAAGTGAGTGAATCACAATCCCTTCATACTCATACACAATTTTAAAGCTCATTTGCTGTGTAGTAAAGCAGTCTTTAATGTTTGACTCCCTGAGGTAAACGTGCTGCCATTATCCCGACTGTGACGCAAAGTCCGACTATGACAGTGGGAAAAGGGAATACAGCTGTCATGGATTGTCAGATAATGGTTCCTTGACACAATCTGGGTATTTTCAAGGAGTGGCTCCGCTGTATGACCTAGGATCTAGCGCTTCAGTGTCTGCACAGGTATGCAGTAGAGGAGGCAAAAGAGTGCTAGCTCGCCTCTTGAAGGGCGCCTTGAAAATACAGAGTTTATGTTAGCACTATCCGAGGGGTAGAGCCCCACTTTTGGGTCTTTTGTTCAAAAATAGAAACACTATAAATCTAGCCCATTTATTTCTTCTATGTTTTAATCAGCATGATGAGTACATCTGTTTTTTTTTTCATCTTTCATGTACCTGAAAGGTGATAAACCAGTGACAGAACTGGTAAGCCTCCAAAATGATGGTTCCCGGATGTGAACTTGATTTTTTCACGGAGTGGCACCACTGTGTATTCTAGGACCTAGCCCATCAATGTCCACACAGGTATACAGCAGAAGTTGAGGCAAAAGAGAGCTAGTTAGTTTCCTTAAGGGTGCCTTGAAAAAATCAAGTTGATGTTCGCACTATCTGATGGGTAAAACCCTACTTTTGTGTCTTTTTCCCCACAATAGTGGGCTAATATGGCCATAATGAAAGTGAGCGAGTGAGTGAATCACAATCCCTTCATACTCATACACAATTTTAAAGCTCATTTGCTGTGTAGTAAAGCAGTCTTTAATGTTTGACTCCCTGAGGTAAACGTGCTGCCATTATCCCGACTGTGACGCAAAGTCCGACTATGACAGTGGGAAAAGGGAATACAGCTGTCATGGATTGTCAGATAATGGTTCCTTGACACAATCTGGGTATTTTCAAGGAGTGGCTCCGCTGTATGACCTAGGATCTAGCGCTTGAGTGTCGGCACAGGTATGCAGTAGAGGAGGCAAAAGAGTGCTAGCTCGCCTCTTGAAGGGCGCCTTGAAAATACAGAGTTTATGTTAGCACTATCCGAGGGGTAGAGCCCCACTTTTTGGGCCTTTTTGTTCAAAAATAGAAAAACACTATAAATCTAGCCCATTTATTTCTTCTATGTTTTAATCAGCATGATGAGTATATCTGTTTTTTTTTCATCTTTCATGTACCTGAAAGGTGATAAACCAGTGACAGAACTGGTAAGCCTCCAAAATGATGGTTCCCGGATGTGAACTTGATTTTTTTCGGAGTGGCACCACTGTGTATTCTAGGACCTAGCCCATCAATGTCCACACAGGTATACAGCAGAAGTTGAGGCAAAAGAGAGCTAGTTAGTTTCCTTAAAAAAAAAAAAAAAAAATCAAGTTGATGTTCGCACTATCTGAGGGGTAAAACCCCACTTTTGTGTCTTTTTTCCCACAATAGTGGGCTAATATGGCCATAATGAAAGTGAGCAAGTGAGTGAATCACAATCCCTTCATACTCATACACAATTTTAAAGCTCATTTGCTGTGTAGTAAAGCAGTCTTTAATGTTTGACTCCCTGAGGTAAACGTGCTGCCATTATCCCGACTGTGACGCAAAGTCCGACTATGACAGTGGGAAAAGGGAATACAGCTGTCATGGATTGTCAGATAATGGTTCCTTGACATGATCTGGGTATTTTCAAGGAGTGGCTCCGCTGTATGACCTAGGATCTAGCGCTTGAGTGTCTGGCACAGGTATGCAGTAGAGGAGGCAAAAGAGTGCTAGCTCGCCTCTTGAAGGGCGCCTTGAAAATACAGAGTTTATGTTAGCACTATCCGAGGGGTAGAGCCCCACTTTTGGGCCTTTTGTTCAAAAATAGAAACACTATAAATCTAGCCCATTTATTTCTTCTATGTTTTAATCAGCATGATGAGTACATCTGTTTTTTTCATCTTTCATGTACCTGAAAGGTGATAAACCAGTGACAGAACTGGTAAGCCTCCAAAATGATGGTTCCCGGATGTGAACTTGATTTTTTCACGGAGTGGCACCACTGTGTATTCTAGGACCTAGCCCATCAATGTCCACACAGGTATACAGCAGAAGTTGAGGCAAAAGAGAGCTAGTTAGTTTCCTTAAGGGTGCCTTGAAAAAATCAAGTTGATGTTCGCACTATCTGAGGGGTAAAACCCCACTTTTGTGTCTTTTTCCCCACAATAGTGGGCTAATATGGCCATAATGAAAGTGAGCGAGTGAGTGAATCACAATCCCTTCATACTCATACACAATTTTAAAGCTCATTTGCTGTGTAGTGAAGCAGTCTTTAATGTTTGACTCCCCGAGGTAAACGTGCTGCCATTATCCCGACTGTGACGCAAAGTCCGACTATGACAGTGGGAAAAGGGAATACAGCTGTCATGGATTGTCAGATAATGGTTCCTTGACACAATCTGGGTATTTTCAAGGAGTGGCTCCGCTGTATGACCTAGGATCTAGCGCTTCAGTGTCGGCACAGGTATGCAGTAGAGGAGGAGGCAAAAAGAGTGCTAGCTCGCCTCTTGAAGGGCGCCTTGAAAATACAGAGTTTATGTTAGCACTATCCGAGGGGTAGAGCCCCCACTTTTGGGCCTTTTGTTCAAAAATAGAAACACTATAAATCTAGCCCATTTATTTCTTCTATGTTTTAATCAGCATGATGAGTACATCTGTTTTTTTCATCTTTCATGTACCTGAAAGGTGATAAACCAGTGACAGAACTGGTAAGCCTCCAAATGATGGTTCCCGGATGTGAACTTGATTTTTTCACGGAGTGGCACCACTGTGTATTCTAGGACCTAGCCCATCAATGTCCACACAGGTATACAGCAGAAGTTGAGGCAAAAGAGAGCTAGTTAGTTTCCTTAAGGGTGCCTTGAAAAAATCAAGTTGATGTTCGCACTATCTGAGGGGTAAAACCCCACTTTTGTGTCTTTTTCCCCACAATAGTGGGCTAATATGGCCATAATGAAAGTGAGCGCCCATGAGTGAATCACAATCCCTTCATACTCATACACAATTTTAAAGCTCATTTGCTGTGTAGTGAAGCAGTCTTTAATGTTTGACTCCCTGAGGGTAAACGTGCTGCCATTATCCCGACTGTGACGCAAAAGTCCGACTATGACAGTGGGAAAAGGGAATACAGCTGTCATGGATTGTCAGATAATGGTTCCTTGACACAATCTGGGTATTTTCAAGGAGTGGCTCCGCTGTATGACCTAGGATCTAGCGCTTGAGTGTCCGCACAGGTATGCAGTAGAGGAGGCAAAAGAGTGCTAGCTCGCCTCTTGAAGGGCGCCTTTGAAAATACAGAGTTTATGTTAGCACTATCCGAGGGGTAGAGCCCCACTTTTGGGCCTTTTGTTCAAAAAATAGAAACACTATAAATCTAGCCCATTTATTTCTTCTATGTTTTAAAAAATAGCATGAATCTAGCCCATTTATTTCTTCTGTTTTTTTCAGCATGATGAGTACATCTGTTTTTTTTCATCTTTCATGTACCTGAAAGGTGATAAACCAGTGACAGAACTGGTAAGCCTCCAAAATGATGGTTCCCGGATGTGAACTTGATTTTTTTCACCACTGTGTATTCTAGGACCTAGCCCATCAATGTCCACACAGGTATACAGCAGAAGTTGAGGCAAAAGAGAGCTAGTTAGTTTCCTTAAGGGTGCCTTGAAAAAATCAAGTTGATGTTCGCACTATCTGAGGGGTAAAACCCCACTTTTGTGTCTTTTTTTTTCCACAATAGTGGGCTAATATGGCCATAATGAAAGTGAGCGAGTGAGTGAATCACAATCCCTTCATACTCATACACAATTTTAAAGCTCATTTGCTGTGTAGTGAAGCAGTCTTTAATGTTTGACTCCCTGAGGTAAACGTGCTGCCATTATCCCGACTGTGACGCAAAGTCCGACTATGACAGTGGGAAAAGGGAATACAGCTGTCATGGATTGTCAGATAATGGTTCCTTGACACAATCTGGGTATTTTCAAGGAGTGGCTCCGCTGTATGACCTAGGATCTAGCGCTTCAGTGTCGGCACAGGTATGCAGTAGAGGAGGCAAAAGAGTGCTAGCTCGCCTCTTGAAGGGCGCCTTGAAAATACAGAGTTTATGTTAGCACTTTCCAAGGGGTAGAGCCCCACTTTTGGGTCTTTTGTTCAAAAATAGAAACACTATAAATCTAGCCCATTTATTTCTTCTATGTTTTAATCAGCATGATGAGTACATCTGTTTTTTTTTTCTTCTTTCATGTACCTGAAAGGTGATAAACCAGTGACAGAACTGGTAAGCCTCCAAAATGATGGTTCCCGGATGTGAACTTGATTTTTTCACGGAGTGGCACCACTGTGTATTCTAGGACCTAGCCCATCAATGTCCACACAGGTATACAGCAGAAGTTGAGGCAAAAGAGAGCTAGTTAGTTTCCTTAAGGGTGCCTTGAAAAAATCAAGTTGATGTTCGCACTATCTGAGGGGTAAAACCCCACTTTTGTGTCTTTTTCCCCACAATAGTGGGCTAATATGGCCATAATGAAAGTGAGCGAGTGAGTGAATCACAATCCCTTCATACTCATACACAATTTTAAAGCTCATTTGCTGTGTAGTGAAGCAGTCTTTAATGTTTGACTCCCTGAGGTAAACGTGCTGCCATTATCCCGACTGTGACGCAAAGTCCGACTATGACAGTGGGAAAAGGGAATACAGCTGTCATGGATTGTCAGATAATGGTTCCTTGACACAATCTGGGTATTTTCAAGGAGTGGCTCCGCTGTATGACCTAGGATCTAGCGCTTCAGTGTCGGCACAGGTATGCAGTAGAGGAGGCAAAAGAGTGCTAGCTCGCCTCTTGAAGGGCGCCTTGAAAATACAGAGTTTATGTTAGCACTATCCGAGGGGTAGAGCCCCACTTTTGGGCCTTTTGTTCAAAAATAGAAACACTATAAATCTAGCCCATTTATTTCTTCTATGTTTTAATCAGCATGATGAGTACATCTGTTTTTTTTTTTTTTTATGTACCTGAAAGGTGATAAACCAGTGACAGAACTGGTAAGCCTCCAAAATGATGGTTCCCGGATGTGAACTTGATTTTTTCACGGAGTGGCACCACTGTGTATTCTAGGACCTAGCCCATCAATGTCCACACAGGTATACAGCAGAAGTTGAGGCAAAAGAGAGCTAGTTAGTTTCCTTAAGGGTGCCTTGAAAAAATCAAGTTGATGTTCGCACTATCCGATGGTTAAAACCCTACTTTTGTGTCTTTTTCCCCACAATAGTGGGCTAATATGGCCATAATGAAAGTGAGCGAGTGAGTGAATCACAATCCCTTCATACTCATACACAATTTTAAAGCTCATTTGCTGTGTAGTGAAGCAGTCTTTAATGTTTGACTCCCTGAGGTAAACGTGCTGCCATTATCCCGACTGTGACGCAAAGTCCGACTATGACAGTGGGAAAAGGGAATACAGCTGTCATGGATTGTCAGATAATGGTTCCTTGACACAATCTGGGTATTTTCAAGGAGTGGCTCCGCTGTATGACCTAGGATCTAGCGCTTCAGTGTCGGCACAGGTATGCAGTAGAGGAGGCAAAAGAGTGCTAGCTCGCCTCTTGAAGGGCGCCTTGAAAATACAGAGTTTATGTTAGCACTATCCGAGGGGTAGAGCCCCACTTTTGGGCCTTTTGTTCAAAAATAGAAACACTTTAAATCTAGCCCATTTATTTCTTCTATGTTTTAATCAGCATGATGAGTACATCTGTTTTTTTCATCTTTCATGTACCTGAAAGGTGATAAACCAGTGACAGAACTGGTAAGCCTCCAAAATGATGGTTCCCGGATGTGAACTTGATTTTTTTCACGGAGTGGCACCACTGTGTATTCTAGGACCTAGCCCATCAATGTCCACACAGGTATACAGCAGAAGTTGAGGCAAAAGAGAGCTAGTTAGTTTCCTTAAGGGTGCCTTGAAAAAATCAAGTTGATGTTCGCACTATCTGAGGGGTAAAACCCCACTTTTGTGTCTTTTTCCCCACAATAGTGGGCTAATATGGCCATAATGAAAGTGAGCGAGTGAGTGAATCACAATCCCTTCATACTCATACACAATTTTAAAGCTCATTTGCTGTGTAGTAAAGCAGTCTTTAATGTTTGACTCCCTGAGGTAAACGTGCTGCCATTATCCCGACTGTGACGCAAAGTCCGACTATGACAGTGGGAAAAGGGAATACAGCTGTCATGGATTGTCAGATAATGGTTCCTTGACACAATCTGGGTATTTTCAAGGAGTGGCTCCGCTGTATGACCTAGGATCTAGCGCTTCAGTGTCGGCACAGGTATGCAGTAGAGGAGGCAAAAGAGTGCTAGCTCGCCTCTTGAAGGGCGCCTTGAAAATACAGAGTTTATGTTAGCACTATCCGAGGGGTAGAGCCCCACTTTTGGGCCTTTTGTTCAAAAATAGAAACACTATAAATCTAGCCCATTTATTTCTTCTATGTTTTAATCAGCATGATGAGTATATCTGTTTTTTTTTTCGTCTTTCATGTACCTGAAAGGTGATAAACCAGTGACAGAACTGGTAAGCCTCCAAAATGATGGTTCCCGGATGTGAACTTGATTTTTTCACGGAGTGGCACCACTGTGTATTCTAGGACCTAGCCCATCAATGTCCACACAGGTATACAGCAGAAGTTGAGGCAAAAGAGAGCTAGTTAGTTTCCTTAAGGGTGCCTTGAAAAAATCAAGTTGATGTTCGCACTATCTGAGGGGTAAAACCCCTACTTTTGTGTCTTTTTCCCCACAATAGTGGGCTAATATGGCCATAATGAAAGTGAGCTCATACACAATTTTAAAGCTGCCTTGAAAAAAATCAAGTTGATGTTCGTGACTATCTGATGGGTAAACCCTACTTTTGTGTCTTTTTTCCCCACAATAGTGGGCTATATGGCCATAATGAAAGTGAGCGAAGTGAGTAACTCACAATCCTTCATACTCATACACAATTTTAAAGCTCATTTGCTGTGTAGTAAAGCAGTCTTTAATGTTTGACTCTCGAGGTAAACGTGCCTGCCATTATCCCGACCAGACGCAAAGTCCGACTATGACAGTGGGAAAAAGAATACAGCTGTCATGGATTGTCCAGATAATGGTTCCTTGACATGATCTGGGTATTTTCAAGGAGTGGCTCCGCTTGTATGACCTAGGATCTAGCGCTTGAGTGTCGCACAGGTATGCAGTAGAGGAGGCAAAGAGTGCTAGCTCGCCTCTTGAAGGGCGCCTTTGAAAAATACAGAGTTTATGTTAGCACTTTCCAAGGGTAGAGCCCCACTTTGGGTCTTTTGTTCAAAAAATAGAAACACTTATGAATCTAGCCCATTTATTTCTTCTGTTTTAATCAGCATGATGAGTACATCTGTTTTTTTTTCATCTTTCATGTACCTGAAAGGTGATAAACCAGTGACAGAACTGGTAAGCTTCCAAAAATGATGGTTCCTCGATGTGAACTTGATTTTTTTTATCGAGGGCACCAGTGTATTCTAGGACCTAGCCCATCAATGTCCACAGGTATAAAGCACAAGTTGAGGCAAAAGAGAGTTAGTTTACTTAAGGGGTGCCTTGAAAAAAAAAGTTGATGTTCGTGACTATCCGATGGGTAAAAACCACTTTTGTGTGTTTTTTCCCCACAATAGTGGGGCTAATATGGCCATAATGAAAGTGAGCGAGTGAGGAATCACAATCCCTTCATACTCATACACAATTTTAAAGCTCATTTGCTGTGTAGTAAAGTATTCTTTAATGTTTGACTCCCCTGAAACGTAAAACATTATCCCGACCAGACGAAAGTCCGACTATGACAGTGGGGAAAAAGGGAATACAGCTGTCATGGATTGTCAGATAATGGTTCCTTGACATGATCTAGTATTTTCAAGGAGTGGGTCTTTTGTATGACCTAGGATCTAGCGCTCAGTGTCCGCACAGGTATGCAGTAGAGGAGGCAAAAGAGTGCTAGCTCGCCTCTTGAAGGGCGCCTTGAAAATACAGAGTTTATGTTAGCACTATCCAAGGGGTAGAGCCCCACTTTGGGTCTTTTGTTCAAAAAATAGAAACCCTATGAATCTAGCCCATTTATTTTCTTCTGTTTTAATCAGCACGATGAGTACATCTGTTTTTTCATTTTCATGTACCTGAAAGGTGATAAAACCAGTGACAGAACTGGTAAGCTTCCAAAATGATGGTTCCCGGATGTGAACTTGATTTTTTCACGGAGTGGCACCACTGTGTATTCTGGACCCAGCCCATCAATGTCCACACAGGTATTAAGCAGAAGTTGAGGCAAAAGAGAGAGCTAGTTAGTTTCCCTAAGGGTGCCTTGAAAAATCAAGTTGATGTTCGTTCATCCCATGGGGTAAACCCTACTTTTTGTGTCTTTTTTCCCACAATAGTGGGCTAATATGGCCATAATGAAAGTGAGCGAGTGAGTGAATCACAATCCTTCATACTCATACACAATTTTAAAGCTCATTTGCTGTGTAGTAAAGCAGTCTTTAATGTTTGACTCCCCGGTGTGCTGCCATTATCCCGACCGACTATGACAGTGGGAAAAGGAATACAGCTGTCCCATGGATTGTCAGATAATGGTTCCTTGACATGATCTGGGTATTTTTCAAGGAGTGGCTCCGCTGTATAATAGGATCTAGCGCTTTGAGTGTCTGTCACAGGTATTTTCAAAAGAGTGGCTCATGTATGGGCTTTTTGAAATCTGGGTAAAGTTTCAAGGAGTGGCTTTAGGGGTAGGGGCAGAGCCCCACTTTTGGGTCTTTTGTTCAAAAAATAGAAACCCCATGAATCTAGCCCATTTGAAAAATTTCTGTTTTAATCAGCATGATGAGTACATCTGTTTTTTCATCTTTCATGTGCCTGAAAGGTGATAAACCAGTGACAGAACTGGTAGCCCATTTATGATGGTTCCCGGATGAACTTGATTTTTTTTTTCACGGAGTGGCACCACTGTGTTTTCTAGGACCTGGCCCATCAATGTCCACACAGGTATAAAGCCAGTTGAGGCAAAACTAGTTAGTTTCAAAAATGATGGTGCCTTGAAAAAATCTTGATGTTTTTTTCTGCACCACTGTGTCTTTTTCCCCACAATACCTAGCCCATAAATTTTGAGCAAGGTCTCACAATCCCTTCAACTCATACACAATTTTAAAGCTATTTGCTGTGTAGTAAAGTGCCTTAAAAAATGAATTAATGTTTGAATTATCTGACCTCAACGCAAAGTCCCACTTTGACAGTGGGAAAAGGGAATACTTTAATGGATTGACTCGAGGTAATGGTTCCTGACATGATCCCGATTTTCAAGGAGTTCAAAGTCATACATGACAGGGGAAAAGGGAATTTGCTTGTCAGTGAAGTCAGATAATGGTTCCTTGACATGATCTGAGTATTTTCATGAGTGGCTCCGCTAGGGCCCTAGAAATACAAAGAGTATGTTAGCACAGGTATGGGAAGAGGAGGCAAAGAGTGGGATTTTGTTCTCTTAATAGGTTCCTTGACAATCTAGCCCATTTATTTTTTAGGTTTTAATCAGCATGCTGAGTACCTAGAGCCCCACTTTTCATGGTCTTTTTTGTTCAAAAATACCAGTGAAAGAATGGAGGTTTATTTCCAAAATGATGGTTACAGAGTTTTGAACTTCCTTATTCCTGAAAGGTGAGAAACCAGTGACAGAACCTAGCCCATCAATTCAAAATGAATAGAAACACTGTAAACTTGATTTTTAGAGCTAGTTATGTTTTAACTACCTTGATTAGTATCCACACAGGTATTAAGTCTATCTGATGGGTAAAACCCCACCAGTGACAGAACTTTTCCCCAAAATCGAAGGCCCGGATGTTCGGCCATAATGATTTTTTCAAAACCCACAATTTTTGTGTCTTTTTCCCATCAATGTTTAATACAGCAGAATAGCAAAAGAGAGTCTTTAATGTTTGATGGAGCCTTGTGAACTGTGAATCCATTATCCCGGGGTAAAACAGACTTTTGTGTACCCAATTCCCCTTTGATTTGTGGGAAATGGCCATTGAAAACGAAAGTGATGGAATGACAATCCCTGGTCATACTGACATTATCCCGACTGTTTAAAGCTCCGACTGCTGTATGGAAAAGGAATACAGCAGTCATGGATTGTCATGATAATGGTTCCTTGACATGATCTGAGGTTTTCAAGAGTGGCTCCGCTGTTATCCTGAAGGAGTGACTGAGTATGCAAAAAAGAGTTTATGACAGCACTCTTTCCAAGGAATACAGCCCCACTTTGGGTCTTTTGTTCAAAAATAGAAACGCTATGAATCCTAGCCCATTTATTTCTTCTGTTTTAATCAGCATGATGAGTACATCTGTTTTTTTTATCTTTCATGTACCTGAAAGGTGATAAACCAGTGACAGAACTGGTAAGCAGTAATGATTCCCGAGTGAACTTGATTTTTTCACTTGAACTTGCTTTTTCCAGCCCATCAATGTCACACAGGTATGAAAATTGAGGCAAAGCCCATTAATTCCCTAAACAGGTATCCGAAGTTGATGTTGAGGCCGATGGGGTAAAACCCACTTTTGTTCTTTTTGTTTAAAAAATAGAAACAAATGAAATGAGCTAGTTGATTTCACAATCCTATACTTTTACACAATTTAAAGCCTACATTTGTGTTTTTCCCAGTATTCTTTCATGTACCTGAATTATGAAAACGAGCACAGAACTGAAAAGCCAATAAAAATCCGACTTGTCATACACAATTTTAAAGTTTTTCAAGCTGTCAGGAAAGTCAGATAATGTTTGCACAGGTATGCAGTCAAGGCAAAACACAGGTTCAAATTAGAAAAATGCAGACCTTAGTTAGTCCAAGGTGGAGCCCTAGTCTGCAAAAAGAAACGCTATGATGTTCATGGATTTCTCAGTTTTAAAAGCCCATGATTTGGTATTTTCAAGGACTTTCTCCGTAGGGTGCCCCTGGGCTAATATTGATTTTGTTCATAATGGCAAAGCGAGCGGAGGCAGTGAATCAATTTCTTCATTTTAATACACAATTTTTACAGAGTTTTGCATGTTTGAAGGGGTAGAGCCCCATGTTTGACTCCTTTTGTTCAAAAAATAGAAACGCTATGAATCTAGATGGTTATTTCTCCGACCATTTCAGCATGATGAGGGAATATCTGTTTTTCTGGATTGTCATGTATAATGGTGATAAACCAGTGACAAAACTGGTAAGCTTTCAAAAAGTGGTTCCCGGATTCACCTTGATTTTTGAAAAAAAATGTCGTTCACTGGTATTCTACTACCTAGCCAATCAAGTCCCACAGGTATGAAGCCCCAGTTGGGCTAAAAAATACACAGAGTTTATGTTAGGGTGCCTCGGTAAATCCCACTTTTGGGCCTTTTGTCTTTAAAAAATAGTTAAAAACCTAGTTTTAATGTTTTTTTCCCACAATAGTGGGCTAATATGGCCATAATGAAATAGAGCGAAAGTGAGTGAATCACAATCCCCTTCATACTCAAAAAAAAAAAAAAAAAAATTTGTTGTAAAAAAAAAAAAAAAACTGGTAAACGTGCTGCCATCTAGCCGATTATGACGCTGTCTGACTATGACAGTGGGAAAAAGTGCTATACAGCCTCTTGAAGAAGTTTTTTTGGTTCCTTTTCATGATCTGGGTATTTTCAAGGAACCAGGACAGAACTGGTAAGATTTAGCAAAATGATGGTTCCCAGGTTTTCTTGCAGTAGAGGAGGGCAAGAGTGTTTTTCATTTTTGGACCTAGCCCATCAAAATACAAACTAGTATGTTAAATAATGGTTGAGGGTGTGAGAGACTTTTTTATCTTTTTGTTCTAAATGGCAACGAAAATCTAGCCCATTTATTTTTTTCTGTTTTAATCAGCATGATGAGTACAAAAAGACTTTTTATCTTTCATGTCCTGCCTTGTGATAAACCAGTGAATAACTGGTAAGCTGAGCAAAAGTGAACTGTCTTTTTGAACTTGATTTTTTCACGGAGTGGCACAATTTGGTGAATCTAGACCCTTCATATCATACACACAGGTATAAAGCTCAAGTTGAGGCAAAGAGAGTCTTTTATGTTTCCTTAAGGGTGCCTTGAAAAAAAAGTGTTCCGACTATCCTGGGTAAACCAGTTTTGGAAAAGGAATACAGCTATCTCATGGATTGTCAGATAATGGTTCCTTGACATGATCACAATTTTTTCATACTATGACCTAGGATCTTAAAGCTCATTTGCTGTGTAGTATGCAGTAGGAGAGGCAAAGAGTGCCTGACTCCCCGAAGGGCCTAAAAATGGAGACATGCCATTACTTTCCGACTGGTAGACCCCAAGTCCGACTATTGTTCCAAAAACAGAACGCTATGAAAAGGGAAGCCCATTTTCTTCTGTTTGTCAGATGATGGCCTTTCATCTGTTTTTCATCTTTTCACCAGTACCTGAAAGGTGATGGTTCCAGATCTACAGAGTGTCTGCACAGGTTCCAAATGAGGTTCCAAAGAGTGCTAGAGAGCTTTTTTTCAAGGGTTCTGAAAAATACAGAGTTTATGTTAGCCCATCAATGTAGAGCCCCACTTTTGGTATAAAAGTCCGTGAAACCAAAAATCTAGGCCATTATTTCTTTCCTTTTAAGTGAGCATGATGAGTGAATCTGTTTTTTCATCTTTCATGTACCTGAAAGGTGATAAACCAGTGACAGAACTGTCTTTAGTAAATGATGGTTCTCGATAATGTTTGATTTTTTCAAACGAGTGGCACCACCCCGTATTCTAGACCCAAAGTCAATGTCCACACAGGTTAAAAAGCACAGCTGGGAGGCAAAATAGATGTTTGACATAGATCCTTAAGGGTGCCTTTGAAAATGAATTTGAAATTCCGACTAGCTGATGGGTAAAAACCTTATGTTTTTTGTGAAATGGTTCCTACATGATCTGGCTAATATGGCCATAAAATGACCCTAGTCCTATGAATCACAATCCTTCCATAGTAGAGCCACAATTTTAAAGCTCATTTGCTGTGGTAAAGCAGTCTTTAATGTTTGACTTTTTATTAAACCTTCTGTTTTTCCCGAATAAACGATGAGTCAATGACAGTGTTTTTTTATGTTTCAGCGTCATGGAAAGGGGATAAATCTGTTTTCATCTTTCATATTTTCAAAATGGATAAACCAGTAATAGAACTTGATTTTTGAGCTTCAAAAGGTATTCAGTAGAGGAGGCCATCAATTTCCGCGGTTACTGAAGGGCGCTTTTCACAAACCTTATGTTAGCAATAGGGGTAGAGCCCCCAGCTTCAAAATAGAAACGCTATGAATTAGCCCATTTAGGGTGCCTTGAAAAATCAGCATGATGTTCTCACTATCTGATGGGTTTAAACCCTACTTTTGTGTTTTTAAACAAGTGACTAAACGGCCATAATTCCAAAATGAGCAAGTGAAAGTGAATCACAATCCTATTCATACCTAGCCCATCATACAATTTTAAAGCCTCATTTGGCAAAAGAGAGCTGTTAGTAAAGGTGCCTTGAAAATCAATTGATGTTTGACTATCGGATGGGTAAACCCTACTTTTTGCCGTTTTATCCCCACTGTGGGCAAAGTCCCATAATGACGGTGGAGCAAGGGAATCACAATCTGTTCATGGTCATACACAATTTTAATGCTCATCCTTGACATGCAGTCTTTACCGTTTTCAAAGGAGGGCTCCGCTGTATGATCCCGAGGATCTAGCCGACTTGAGTGTCTACAAAGGAATATGCAGGAGGCAAAGAGTGCTAGTCGCCTCTTGAAGGGCGCCTTGAAATACAGAGTTTATGTTAGCACTTTCCAAGGGGTAGAGCCCCACTGGTCTTTTGTCCAAAAATAGAAACGCTATGAATCTAGCCCATTATTTCCTTCTGTTTTTTAATCCAGCATGATGAGTACATCTGTTTTTTTCATTTTCATGTACCTGAAAGGTGATAAACCAGTGACAGAACTGGTAAGCTTCCAAAAATGATGGTTCCCTGATGTGAACTTGATTTTTCACGGAGTGGCACCACTGTGTATTCTAGGACCTAGCCCATCAATGTCCACACAGGTATGAAGCACAAGTTGAGGCAAAAGAGAGCTAGTTAGTTTCCTTAAGGGTGCCTTGAAAAAATCAAGTTGATATGTTCGCATCTATCTGATGGGCAGTTAAACCCTACTTTTTGTGTTTTTTCCCCCACACAATAGTGGGGCTAATATGGCCATAATGAAAGTGAGCAAGTGAGTGAATCACAATCCCTTCCATACTCATACACAATTTTAAAGCTCATTTGCTGTGTAGTAAATTCAGTCTTTAATGTTTGACTCGAGGTAAACTTGCCGGTATTGCCATGTATCCCAAGACGCAATCCGACTATGACAGTGGGAAAAGGGAATACAGCTGTCATGGATTGTCATAATGGTTCCTTGACATGATCTGGGTATTTTTCAAGGAGTGGGTCCGCTGTATGACCTAGGATCTAAGCTTGGAGTGTCCGCACAGGTATGCAGTAGAGAGGCAAAAGGTGCTAGCTCGCTCTCTTGAAGGCGCCTTTGAAAATACAGAGTTTATGTTAGCACTTTCAAGGGGCAGAGCCCCACTTTTGGGTCTTTTGTTCAAAAAATAGCACGCTATGAATCTAGCCCATTTATTTTTTTTGTTTTAATCAGCATGATGAGTACATCTGTTTTTTCATCTTTCATGTACCTGAAAGGTGATAAACCAGTGACAGAACTAGTAAGCTTCCAAAAATGATGGTTCCCGGATGTGAACTTGATTTTTTTTCACGGAGTACTTTCACCACTGTACTCTAGGACCTAGCCCATCAATGTCCACACAGGTATTAAGAAGTTGAGGCAAAAGAGAGCTAGTTGGTTTCCTAAGGGTGCCTTGAAAAACTCAATGTTTGATGTTCGCAAAATCTTTTGGGTAAAACCCTACTTTGTGTCTTTTTCCCATAATGAAAGCGAAAGTGGGCTAATAATCCTCTATACTATAATAATTTTTAAAGCTCATTTATGTGAATCACAATTAATTCATGACTCATAAATGTGCCATTATCCGACTGTGACTCAAAGTCCCACTATGACAGTAGTAAAGCTGTCATCTTTAATGTTTGTTCTTGACAATCGTGCTGCCATTATCCCCCAGTGACCTAGGATCTAGTTGCTTGAGTGTCCGACTATGACAAAGAAAAGGGCGCTTGAAAAATACAAAGTTTAACTGTCATGGATTGTCAGATAATGGTTCCTTGACATGATCTCTGTTTTTCAAAGAGTGTAGGGTTTTTTCATGTATGACCTAGGATCCAGTACAGAACTTAAGAATGATGGTCTGCACAGGTCCTTGATTTTTTCACAGGTATGCAGGACTAGAGGAGGAAAAACAAAGTTTGGCAAAAAGAGAAGGGTTTCTTAAGGCCCGCTTTTTGGTCTTTTGTTCCAAAAATGTTTGCACTATGAATGGGTAGAGCCCCACTTTTGTGTCTTTTTTTTCTGCTAATAGTGGGCTAATATGCCATCTGAATCACAATCATTATTTCTTCTGTTTTAATCAGCATGATGAGTACATCTGTTTTTTTCATCTTTCATGTACCTGAAAGGTGATAAACCAGTGACAGAACTGGTCAGATAATTTCCAAATGATGGTTTTTATGGAGTGGCCATGACCCAGGGATTTTTCACCTGAGGGAGGCAAAAAGAGTCTAGGACCCTAGCCAAAATCAATTTATGTCCACACAAGTATAAAGCCCCTAGAGTTGAGTTCAAAAATAGCAACGCTAGAATTAGCCCATTTCCTTAAGGGTGCCTTGAAAAAATCAAGTTTTTTCATGTTTCATGTATCTGAAAGGTATCCCAGAAAGAACTGTTTTTTCCCAAATGATGGTTTTGTGAACTTTTTTTCCCACACCATAGTGGGCTAATCATAATCCTTCATACTCATAAACAATTTTAAGTGAGAGCGAAGTTAGTTCCTTTCAACCTAAAAAAGCAGTCTTTAAAACCCATTTGCTCCTAGTAAGTATGGGCCATAAATGAAAGTGGAGCAAGGGAGTGAACTGGGTTGCCATTATCCCGATTAAAGCGCATGCGTGCAGTGTGCCAGGTATGTTTGACTCCCCGGGAAAAGGGAATACAGCTGTCATGGATTGTCACAGGATAATGGTTCCTTGACATGATCTGATACGGTTCCTTTCATGGAGTGGTTCATGAGTGTATGACTGAGGATCTAGCGCTTGAGGGTCTGCACAGGTATGCAGTAGAGAGGCAAAAGAGTGCTAGCTCGCCTCTTGAAGGGCCTTGAAAATACAAAGTTTATGTTAGCACTTTCCAAGGGTAGAGCCCCACTTTTGCCTTTTTTGTTCAAAAATAGAAACGCTATGAATCTAGCCCATTTATTTTTCTGTTTTAATCAGCATGATGAGTACATCTGTTTTTTTTATCTTTTTCATGTACCTGAAAGGTGATAAACCAGACAGAAGAACTAGTAAGCTTCCCAAAATGATGGTTCCCGGATGTGAACTTGATTTTTTTTTCCACAAGAGTGGCACCACTGTATTCTAGGACCCAGCCCATCAATGTCACACAGGTATAAAGCAGAAAATTGAGGCAAGAGAGTTAATTTCTTTTAAGGGTGCCTTGAAAAATCAAGTTGATGTTAGCACTATCTGGATGGGTAAAACCCCACTTTTGTGTCTTTTTTCCCACAATAGTGGGCTAATATGCCATAATGAAAGTGAGCAAGTGAGTGAATCACAATCCTTCATACTCATACACAATTTTAAAGCTCATTTGCTGTGTAGTAAGCGAAGTGGTAATGTTTGACTCCGAGGTAAACGTGCTGCCATTATCCCGACTGTGACGCAAAGTCCGACTATGACAGTGGGGAAAAGGAATACAGCTGTCATGGATTGTCAGATAATGGTTCCTTGACATGATCTGGGTATTTTCAAGGAGTGGCTCCGCCAGGCGACCCAGGATCTAAGCTTTGAGTGTCCGCACAGGTATGCAGTAGAGGAGGCAAAAGAGCTGCTAGCTTCTTTGAAGGGCGCCTTTGAAAATACAAAGTTTATGTTAGCACTTTCCAAGGGTAGAGCCCCCCTTTTGGGTCTTTGTTCAAAAAAGAAACGCTATGAATCTAGCCCTTTATTTCTTCTGTTTTTAATCAGCATGATGAGTACATCTGTTTTTTTTCATTTCATGTACCTGAAAGGTGATAAACCAGTGACAGAACTGGTAAGCTTCCAAAATGATGGTTCCGTGAACTGAACTTGATTTTTCACGGAGTGGCACCATTGTGTATTCTAGGACCCAGCCAATCAATGTCCACACAGGTATAAAAACAAGTTGAGGCAAAAGAGAGCTAGTTAGTTTCATGGGGTGCCTTTGAAAATCCTCAAGTTGATGTTCGCATAACTATCTGATGGGTAAAACCCTACTTTTTGTGTTTTTTTCCCCAAACAGTGGGCTAATATGGCCATAATGAAAGTGAGCAAGTGAGTGAATCACAATCCCTTCATACTCATACACAATTTTTAAAGCTCATTTGCTGTGTAGTAAAGCAGTCTTTAATGTTTGACTCCTCGAGGTAAAATCGTATGCCATTATCCCGACTTTTCAGACGAAAGTCCCGACTATGACAGTGGGAAAAGGGAATACAGCTGTCATGGATTGTCAGATAAATGGTTCCCTGACATGATCTGGGTATTTTCAAGGAGGCCCGCTGTATGACCTAGATCTAACGCCGAGTGTCCGCACAGGTATGCAGTAGAGAGGAGGCAAAGAGTGCTAGTCATTTGAAGGGCGCCTTGAAAATAAGAGTTTATGTTAGCACTTTCTAAGGGTAGAGCCCCACTTTGGGTCTTTTGTTCAAAAATAGCAACGCTCTGAATCTAGCCCATTTATTTTTTTCTGTTTTAATCAGCATGATGAGCACATCGGTTTTTTTTCATCTTTCATGTGCCTGAAAGGTGATAAACCAGCAGAACTGGTAAGCTTCCAAAATGATGGTTCCGGATGTGAACTTGTTTTTTTTCGGAGTGGCACCACTGTGTACTCTAGGACCCAGCCCATCAATGTCCACACAGGTATTAAGCAGAAGTTGAGGCAAAAAGAGAGCTAGTTAGTTTCGCGGGGTGCCTTTGAAAAATCAAGTTGATGTTACCCGCACTATCCGATGGTTAAACCCTACTTTTTGTGTCTTTTTTCCACAAAAGTGGGGCTAATATGGCCATAATGAAAGGAGCGAGTGAGTGAATCACAACCCTTCCATGCTCATACACAATTTTAAAGCTCATTTGCTGTGTAGTAAAGTATTCTTTAATGTTTGACTCCCCCGAGGTGCTGCCATTATCCCTACTGTGACGCAAAGTCCCGACTATGACCCAGACAAAAGGAATACAGCTGTCATGGATTGTCAGATAATGGTTCCTTTTATGTTAGCACTTTCCAAGGGGTAGAGCCCCACTTTTGGGTCTTTTGTTCAAAAATAGAAACGCTATGAATCTAGCCCATTTATTTCTTCTGTTTTAATCAGCATGATGAGTACATCTGTTTTTTTTTTCTTTCATGTACCTGAAAGGTGATAAACCAGTGACAGAACTGGTAAGCTTCCAAAATGATGGTTCCCGGATGTGAACTTGATTTTTTCACGGAGTGGCACCACTGTGTATTCTAGGACCTAGCCCATCAATGTCCACACAGGTATAAAGCAGAAGTTGAGGCAAAAGAGAGCTAGTTAGTTTCCTTAAGGGTGCCTTGAAAAAATCAAGTTGATGTTCGCACTATCCGATGGTTAAAACCCTACTTTTGTGTCTTTTTCCCCACAATAGTGGGCTAATATGGCCATAATGAAAGTGAGCGAGTGAGTGAATCACAATCCTTCATACTCATACAAAATTTTAAAAGCTCATTTGCTGTGTAGTAAAGTATTCTTTAATGTTTGACTCCCCGAGGTAAACGTGCTGCCATTATCCCGACTGTGACGCAAAGTCCGACTATGACAGTGGGAAAAGGGAATACAGCTGTCATGGATTGTCAGATAATGGTTCCTTGACATGATCTGGGTATTTTCAAGGAGTGGCTCCGCTGTATGACCTAGGATCTAGCGCTTGAGTGTCTGCACAGGTATGCAGTAGAGGAGGCAAAAGAGTGCTAGCTCGCCTCTTGAAGGGCGCCTTGAAAATACAAAGTTTATGTTAGCACTTTCCAAGGGGTAGAGCCCCACTTTTGGGTCTTTTGTTCAAAAATAGAAACGCTATGAATCTAGCCCATTTATTTCTTCTGTTTTAATCAGCATGATGAGTACATCTGTTTTTTTTCATCTTTCATGTACCTGAAAGGTGATAAACCAGTGACAGAACTGGTAAGCTTCCAAAATGATGGTTCCCGGATGTGAACTTGATTTTTTCACGGAGTGGCACCACTGTGTATTCTAGGACCTAGCCCATCAATGTCCACACAGGTATAAAGCAGAAGTTGAGGCAAAAGAGAGCTAGTTAGTTTCCTTAAGGGTGCCTTGAAAAAATCAAGTTGATGTTCGCACTATCTGATGGGTAAAACCCTACTTTTGTGTCTTTTTCCCCACAATAGTGGGCTAATATGGCCATAATGAAAGTGAGCAAGTGAGTGAATCACAATCCCTTCATACTCATACACAATTTTAAAGCTCATTTGCTGTGTAGTAAAGCAGTCTTTAATGTTTGACTCCCCGAGGTAAACGTGCTGCCATTATCCCGACTGTGACGCAAAGTCCGACTATGACAGTGGGAAAAGGGAATACAGCTGTCATGGATTGTCAGATAATGGTTCCTTGACATGATCTGGGTATTTTCAAGGAGTGGCTCCGCTGTATGACCTAGGATCTAGCGCTTGAGTGTCTCTGCATGCAGTAGAGGAGGCAAAGAGTGCTAGCTAAGCCTCTTGAAGGGCGCCTTGAAAATACAAAGTTTATGTTAGCACTTTCCAAGGGGTAGAGCCCCACTTTTGGGTCTTTTGTTCAAAAATAGAAACGCTATGAATCTAGCCCATTTATTTCTTCTGTTTTAATCAGCATGATGAGTACATCTGTTTTTTTCATCTTTCATGTACCTGAAAGGTGATAAACCAGTGACAGAACTGGTAAGCTTCCAAAATGATGGTTCCCGGATGTGAACTTGATTTTTTCACGGAGTGGCACCACTGTGTATTCTAGGACCTAGCCAATCAATGTCCACACAGGTATAAAGCAGAAGTTGAGGCAAAAGAGAGCTAGTTAGTTTCCTTAAGGGTGCCTTGAAAAAATCAAGTTGATGTTCGCACTATCCGATGGTTAAAACCCTACTTTTGTGTCTTTTTCCCCACAATAGTGGGCTAATATGGCCATAATGAAAGTGAGCGAGTGAGTGAATCACAATCCCTTCATACTCATACACAATTTTAAAGCTCATTTGCTGTGTAGTAAAGTATTCTTTAATGTTTGACTCCCCGAGGTAAACGTGCTGCCATTATCCCGACTGTGACGCAAAGTCCGACTATGACAGTGGGAAAAGGGAATACAGCTGTCATGGATTGTCAGATAATGGTTCCTTGACATGATCTGGGTATTTTCAAGGAGTGGCTCCGCTGTATGACCTAGGATCTAGCGCTTGAGTGTCTGCACAGGTATGCAGTAGAGGAGGCAAAAGAGTGCTAGCTCGCCTCTTGAAGGGCGCCTTGAAAATACAAAGTTTATGTTAGCACTTTCCAAGGGGTTGAGCCCCACTTTTGGGTCTTTTGTTCAAAAATAGAAACGCTATGAATCTAGCCCATTTATTTCTTCTGTTTTAATCAGCATGATGAGTACATCTGTTTTTTTCATCTTTCATGTACCTGAAAGGTGATAAACCAGTGACAGAACTGGTAAGCTTCCAAAATGATGGTTCCCGGATGTGAACTTGATTTTTTTTCACGGAGTGGCACCACTGTGTATTCTAGGACCTAGCCCATCAATGTCCACACAGGTATAAAGCACAAGTTGAGGCAAAAGAGAGCTAGTTAGTTTCCTTAAGGGTGCCTTGAAAAAATCAAGTTGATGTTCGCACTATCTGATGGGTAAAACCCTACTTTTGTGTCTTTTTCCCCACAATAGTGGGCTAATATGGCCATAATGAAAGTGAGCAAGTGAGTGAATCACAATCCCTTCATACTCATACACAATTTTAAAGCTCATTTGCTGTGTAGTAAAGCAGTCTTTAATGTTTGACTCCCCGAGGTAAACGTGCTGCCATTATCCCGACTGTGACGCAAAGTCCGACTATGACAGTGGGAAAAGGGAATACAGCTGTCATGGATTGTCAGATAATGGTTCCTTGACATGATCTGGGTATTTTCAAGGAGTGGCTCCGCTGTATGACCTAGGATCTAGCGCTTGAGTGTCCGCACAGGTATGCAGTAGAGGAGGCAAAAGAGTGCTAGCTCGCCTCTTGAAGGGCGCCTTGAAAATACAGAGTTTATGTTAGCACTTTCCAAGGGGTAGAGCCCCACTTTTGGGTCTTTTGTTCAAAAATAGAAACGCTATGAATCTAGCCCATTTATTTCTTCTGTTTTAATCAGCATGATGAGTACATCTGTTTTTTTCATCTTTCATGTACCTGAAAGGTGATAAACCAGTGACAGAACTGGTAAGCTTCCAAAATGATGGTTCCCGGATGTGAACTTGATTTTTTCACGGAGTGGCACCACTGTGTATTCTAGGACCTAGCCCATCAATGTCCACACAGGTATAAAGCAGAAGTTGAGGCTAAAGAGAGCTAGCTCGCCTCTTGAAGGGTGCCTTGAAAATACAGAGTTCATGTTAGCACTATCCGAGGGATACAGTCCCACTTTGGGTCTTTTGTTCAAAAATAGAAATATGTCAAAAAATTGCCCATTGAGTGCAGCCGATGAGCTGATTAAAATTTGGTTGAATTTGTTAAGTTACAGCATATTAAATAAATATGCAACAACGCACCGCATCACATTTCCCGTCCAATCCAATAGGACTGCACGTTGCTTTTATCAGAAACAAACATCGAAAAATAGCCCTTTTATTTCTGTTTTAATCAGCATGATGAGTAACATCTGTTTCTATCATGCATCTGAATGATGGTAAACCAATAACAGAACTTGTGAACCTCCAAGGACTATCGCATGCGAATATTGCAGGTATTCTTTTTGTCATTGATCAAGGCCTCGAATGCCTGAGTTCAAAAAAATGGAGCTGCCACTTAGTTGAGGGGATGGACATGGACTGGCCTGTGATTGTATACCTTGTGAACCGAAAATAGGAGGTAGATATAGTAGACGCAGTGGAAGACTTTCCGTGAGCTAAAATTTGAGTAAACTATTAAAGACTTGTAAAGATTTACAAATTGACTGAAGCAGAAAACGCTACCTACAGTCATCTCAAATTAGTTGGGTGGGCGTCCTCAGAACTGAGGGCTGCTTCTTCTATTCTAGAAGACCTGGTTCCAACTGTCATTCACCTGGAACACCTTGCCAATAGCACCAAAGCTGATTGTGATATCTACACTTGATTTTTGCAATGCCCTTTCATATGGGAGTATAAATAATTCATTGAGGAGCCAGACAATATCACGCAACAGCTTGCATACTGACCAGAATTAGCTGATTTGAGCATATCTGTCCAATGCTGGCATCTCTACACTAGCCTCCAGTAAAGCACGGAATGTATTTTTAAATTCTCGTGACCCAGAAAGCTCCACAAGGGTTAGCTTCTACCTTCAATACAGCTTTATTGGTTTCTTACTGCCCGTCTAGATCTCTTCGCGCACACAGTGCTGGCTGGATCACACTCCCATGAGTGGAAAAAATTACAATGGGAAGCTGAATGTGACTCTCTCCTTTGAAATAGTCCACCTACTATTTTGAGAAACAAACACAATCTCTCCTTAAATCTCAACATAAATCCCACCTCTATAGCAAATCTTATTATTGAGGGGTGGCATGCTGACATCCAACATTTTCTGTAGAACATTTGATGCACTGGCTTGACTTTGTTGTTGCCTTCTATGACTAGGTTTGCCTTTCATCAATGGGTACAGCCAGCCCAGGGCCACCCTCATAGTGATGCTGGGCCAATGTCCACTATCTCTTTATGCTGCTAAAGGCTTGTCAGCCAGAGGCTTTCCATATCCCCCTTCAAGCACATGCTTTTTTCACACATATTACATATATCACGATATCACCTGCTAAACTTTTTTTTTCCTTTTCTGCCCATCCTGACTCCTGACCCTTCGGCACTTTTGATTGGTGCCCAACCCTTGAGTCCCAGATCCATGGTCCCCGGCAGCGCCTGCCATCCAGCCCTTGAATCCCTTGCCCTGGAAGAATGACCCTGCTCCTGCTCCCAGGTCACTCAGGATTCTGGTCTGCTGACCCCTCCTCTCCTCTCCAATGGCTGGCTGTCAGGCTCTCCACTTCTACTGTTGAGCTCCGAAGGAAATCTGCTGTTTCAGTTGATCTGATGTTGTATTTTCCATTTATTACTATGCTTTCGATTGTACATTTACATGCAGCTGATTTTTCCTGTCCCCATTCTCTGTGCCCCCCCCCACCCCCCACCCTTACGCAGAAGAGCCCCCTCTCAGATCCCGGATCTGCACAAGGATTCATCCAAGAAGCTAGTTTTTTTTTTTTTTCCTTTCTCTAGTAGTTTTTTAGTTATTCTCCTATAAGGGGCTTTTTTCTTTGCCACTGTCACCTTTGGTATAGCCTGGGAGGATCTCTTGTTGTTGGTCTGACATATGTAAGGCACTTTGTGATGACATCTTTTGTTAAAAGTGCTAGACAATTAAAATTGAATTAAAAAGACTCATGAATTTGGCATACGACTTTGCTGTGCTTTGCTTTGTGTGAGTGTGTGTGTGCGTGTGAGTGTGAGGTGCTGCTCACCCCTTAGTAACTCACCTGCAGGACTCTCTTCAGGGACCCCAGGTGGTTCTTCTTGTTCTGAACGATGGAGCCCAAGAAGTGGCTTCAGACCGCCAGAGGGCTTGGGGCCAAAACAGGAAATTCTAATCTCACTCACTGGAACACTAATTCCATTGCCTGTTAGGGCCACCTTCTCCTTGCAGTCTTTTAAAAATCAGGAATTTGAAATGTATAAATTAAGAGTTGATTCTGTTGATCTGTCCCATTCTTGTAACTTGGTTACTTATTGTCGCTGCTGAAGATGTAGGCCTGCCTAAATGAGACTTTTGTAGGATTTTATGCATTATGATTTCATGATTTTGAGAGCCACTGATACAGGTTTTATCCTTTGTGGTTACCCCTTGGATACAACTTTCTGTATTGAACCTGAACTTACTTTATATTGTGTCGATTTTTGTTTCCAAGTTTTTAATTATGTACTTTATGTTATGTTTAAATTCATTGTTGTATCCATAAAGCTTAATAAATAAAATAAATACAACCCCAATTCCGAAATAGTTGGGACAAAGTGTAAATTGTGAATAAAATCAAAACGCAATGACTTTCAAATCACACCAGCCAGTATTTTATTCACAATAGAACAGAGATAACATAGCAAATGTTGAGATTGAAAAATTTTACAATTTTATCCACAAAATGAGCTCATTTCAAATTTGATGGCTGCCACAGGTCTCAAAAAAGTTGGGACAGGGGTCTGTTCACCATGGTGCAGCATCCCCTCTTCTTTTTAACACAGAGTGGAGGCGTCTGGGCATTGAGGAGACAAGTTTCTTGAGTTTAGCCATTGGAATTTGATCCCACTCTTGTTTAATACAGACTTCCAGCTGCTGGCGAGTTTTGGGTCTCCTTTGGCCAGACTTTTTTTAGTTTAATTATGCACCAAATGTTCTCAATCGGTGAAAGATCAGGACTGCAGGCAGGCCAGTTCAGCACACAGACTCTTCCGCTACAAAGCCATGCTGTTGTAATAGCTGCAGTATGTGGTTTTGCATTGTCCTGCTGAAATACACAAGGCCTTCCCTGGAATAGATGTTGCCTGGAGGGGAGCATATGTTGCTCTAAAACCTTTATAAAGCTTTCTGCATTCATGGTACTTTTTGAAACATGCAGGTGTCCCACACCATATGCACTAATGCATCCCCATACCATCAGAGATGCTGGCTTTTGAACTGAATGCTGATAACGGGAGGCGTGGTCTTTCTCCTCTTTAGCCCGGAGGACACGACGCCCATGATTTCCACCAAGAGTGTCAAATTTGGACTCGTCTGACCACAGGACACTTCACCACTTTGCCACAGTCCATTTTAGAAGAGCCTTGGCCCACAGAACACGGCGGCGCCTCTGGATCATGCTCAACAATGGCTTCCTTTTTGCATGATAGAGTTTTAGGTGGTATCTGTGGATGGCACGGCGGACTGTGTTTACAGACAGTGGTTTCTTGAAGTATTCCTGGCCCCATTTCGTAATGTCAATGACAGAATCATGTCAGTGAGTGATGAGTGGCATCTGAAGTGTTATGGTTCTATGTTTTGAGTTCATGCTTCATGTTCATGGTCATGTCTTTTCTTTATTCTTTTTGGTTTTTTTATTCTCCGGTTTTCAGTTCATGCCATTTTGAGTTTCATTGCACTTGTCTCCCCTGTCTTGTGATCTAGTTGGTTCAGTCTGTCTCCCCAGTCTGTGTGCTTACCTGCTTGGTTGATTTCAATGGTTTCTGGTGTTTCATATTATTATTTCAATTCTCGTTTACTTCCTTCACCTTGCTTTTCTAGATTACTAACAAGACTAACATTTATATTGTGTATCATAGTCTACTAACCCAACTAATCCATGTATATATTACTAACTCACTAACGAGCACTTTGGTTAACTTGTAAAGCTGCACCTCTACTAATTGTGACTAATTCAATCTCAGCAATCGCCCTGTTCTAGTTCCGCCCCTTGCTTTGCTTTCCCTGTCTCTCCCTACGTTTCTGCGAGATCTCTCACACGTGCTTAATTGCTTTCCTGCACTTATTGTCTGCGCACTTAGAACTCCTTGACCGGAGCTGTTTATCTGTCATAGGTTGTCTGCGTGGATCCCGTCCGTGTCTTGGCTTTTGCCAATTGTTGTGATTTAGGACTTCCCCGTGTGTACCTTCCTTTGTAATTAGTTCTCATCCAATTCACCTGTTCCCTGCATAGCATGTGACTTCCCTTCTGTCTATTTAGAGTCCTCACTGCTGCTCTGACTTTGTCAGAACGTTGATCAATATTCCTTTGTGCAGAGCCTCTTGTTTGCCAATTGATTATGGTTTCTCTTCGACTGTTTTGTCCGACCTTGATTTTTGCCATAGCCCTTTTTGTCTTGTTTTGTCTTTCTGGATTTTTGACCCATTTCTGTACGACCACGTCTACTGTGTTTGGATGCCCTGTGTATAACTCACTGCTTTGGATTTCGACTACGATTTTTTGCCTACTGTCTATGTACCGTCGCACCTCTGCTTTTCTGGTTCAGACCCTGTCAAGTCGACTTTGTTTTTGGATTTCGTTTTGTGGCTTGGCAATTCTTGTGTCTACTGGTCCTGACCCGGCAATCAATAAAGGCATACGATTTTTGGATTTCCCTCTCTCGCTTGTGGTTCCTGAACGCACCGTCACACTGAGGGCCCGAAGATCACGGGCATCCAGTAAAGGTCTTCGGCCTTGTCCCTTACTCACAGATTTTTCCAGTTTCTCTGAATCTTTTGATGATGTTATGCACTGTCAAGGATGAGGCCTTCAAAGCCTTTGCAATTTGACATTGAGGAACATTGTATTTAAAGTATTCCACAATTTTTTTTTACGCAAGTCTTCACAGGTTGGAGAGCTTCTGGCCATCTTTACTTCTGAGAGACTCAGCTTCTCTAAGACATCCCTTTTATAGCCAATCATGTTACACCTGATGCCAGTTAACAATTACTTGCTAAATGTTCTTTCAGCTGATTCTCTTATATATTAATTGCTTTTTCAGCCCTTTTTTGCCCGTGTCCCAACTTTTTTGAGACCTGTTGCCGCCAGAAAATTTGAAATATGCTCATTTTGTGGATAAAAATGTAAAATGTCTCAGTTTCAACATTTGGAATGTTATCTATGTTCTATTGTAAATAACATATTGGCTCATGTGATCTGAAAGTCATTGCATTTTGATTTTATTTACACTTCGTCCCAACTATTTTGGAATTGGGGTTGAAAATAATTGCATGCAGGAATGCTAATTGCACTTGCAGGAACGCTAATCACACACAAAGCTAAGGGCAGCTAATCGGCACAGTGACCACCGCATCTGATTAACATGGTGGTAGATAGATGTATGTGAGCCACAGAACGACTATCATCAGCCTCTTCTTTTGAATAAAACATGTTTGTGACATGGACCGCTTTTCAAGAGCAGTAAAATTTTTAACCTGCTCACTCTCCAGTTCTGCAGTGTGAAACATGTCTGGGAAGAAATGCGGCTGTTCGATAAATCTCTTCTTTCTCAGACTGTTAAAGAATTAATCAGATGCTGCACCATTTCACATAGCATGAAACAGATGTGCAGAGCATCCGCTTATCAAACTGGCTTTGTTTTGTAATATACTGTACTGTATACAGTATGTGGCTCAGTGCTGACTATGACAGATAGGTTGGTGACGAAAAGACAGACACACTCACACACATAAACATGGTCACACACACACACACACACACACACACACACACACACACACACTCACAAGCACATGCAAACACAGACATACGCACACACACACACAAACGTGCTCACACACACTCACAAGCACAGGCAAACACAGACACACACATACTCACAAGCACATGCAAACACAGACGCACAGACACACACACACACTTACACACACACACACACACACCTGCAGGCTACTGAGTCCCTCGGGCATGGTGGACTGCTCGGGTGGAGGGTGTTTGGACTCTGACACGGTCACTTTGAAATATCCGGTATCATCCTCGGTGTCCTCTGCTGAGCCACAGACATTCAGGCATTCACAAAGGCACCCTCCTGCAAAGACCCCTCCAGGACCCTGCTGACCCCGACAACAGTCGTCATTAGGCAGGAGAAGATCCACCCAGCATTATGGCAGACATATCATAGACGTACGATAGTTAGGGTGAAGCCAATCATAACTGGGCTCCCTTTAAACTTTGGTTAATGAGTTATATTTTCAGCAGTTAAATTCATTCACAGTGGTTAAGGAGACAGACTGGGATGCAAAGTGTAGGTGGTTATAGCTGCAGTGTAGCCAAAATAAGATCAGTGCAGGTGTTTGGTCCCTGAGAAAGACCCCTTACCTCACTTGGCTTGAGGTAGAATTGGTCCCTACTTAATCTAACCAACTGGAAGTCACTTTTGGTAAAAGCTTCTGCTCATAATAGATAGATATACTTTAATCATCCCAAAGGGAAATTCCATTGTTTCAGCAGCCTTAAAAAACAAAAACAAGCACACATACACATACACAAACAAAAAATACTTTCACCAACAAGACATAGCCTGAGGTAGTTGTCAAAGTACAATGCACATCCAAGTGCCAAGTGAGACCATAACTGCCTGGTAAGACATTAATCAACACAATGCAATAGAGTAGTCCACAAACAGAATATGTATGTACAGTACAGAAATGAAGCCCTCCCAACCAGGCAGAGTTAGAGTGCATTGAATCAAGATTTCAGTTTAAAAAATTATGAAAAAATATTCTTCTCTCTCTGCTCAGAGTCATTATAAAGTGCTATTGCTCTGGGTAAGAAAGTCCTTTTATATCTGTCCTTACTACACCTGAGGTGGCGAAGCCTCCAACTGAAAACACTTTGTTGCTTTGCCAGTGTACTGTGTAGGGGATGTGATGTATTGTCCATAATATGTAACAGTTTCTGTAACATCCTCCTCTCCACCACCAATTCTAGGGGTTCCAGAGTAGTCCCCAGCACAGAGCCTGCCCTCCTAATCAGCTTGTTTAGTCTGTTAGAGTCACTGGCCCTGATACTGCTACCCCAACAGAAAATTGCACTTGCCACCACAGACTGATAAAACATTTGCAACATCTTAGTACTCACATTAAAAGACCTAAGCTTTAGGTCATAGTAATGGTTCTGATAGTGTAGATAGAATTATCCAGTCAAATGAAATGCAAAATGGTCTTTTCCAGAATTTCACCATCTGTTCTTGGAGGGCCATTTAATGGCAGGCCCTCAACAACTGATAAAACCTCTGGTACCAGTGAGCCCATCTCTGCCTATTCTTCCACATTCCTCCACTGTCAATCACCAACAGCCTTGGGCAATTTTGCTCCAATATGCCAAAACCTTTGCAAAACAGATTTAATTCTGAACGCATTTTCTTTTTTTTCCAGGGTATAAAGCATTGTTATTTTTCTGCACCTGCACAGAATGTATCTGCCACAGAATGTATAATACCACAGATATTCACAATTATAGTTTCAGAAGTAATTATTTTGTTGATAATGAAAATAACGACAGCTTTATACTGTCAAACAAAAGCAGCTTACACAGCATGCAGGAATTTGCAAAGATAAAAAAATGAAACATCTTTTAATTCAATATCTTCAATCTAAATGCTAATTCTTCATTCATTATCCTCTTTTACTCATGTTGGAAGAAATGTTTTGACGCTGATTTGACTGGCCCGCTCCATGAACATTCATTTTATCATAGCACAATCACTATCTGTGGGCAAGCAACTCCATCAATTTGAAACCTTCTATTCTTTCATACCAAAAGACTGCAGACATGTGCAGGTAGAAACTCTTGACTAAATTGAATAGTTCAATCATGTTTAATGCACATAGCTGATAGCTAGTGTGCCATTTACATCTTCTTTGTTTGAAATATCAAGTGCTTCTTTTCAAACAAATATGGTGCCAAAACAGCCGCATAACATTAGAACAGTGTTAAAGGAGTACTTCAGTGGCCAGGAAAAGCAAGGAGGTTTATCAAACGCTCGGCTGGTCAGTGTTTAGGCGTTTCTGGAACACCTGGGTTGTCCTCCCTCTGCAGGAAGGAGATCATTTGCAGCATGCTATCCCCATCTTTTCAATGCCATGTTAGGTTCCATTCCTGACCGCCTTCATCTGTGGTCGCTGCCATTCCATGGGGTGGTTGGGGGGTGGGGGAGAGATGGATGATGGGATGCAGAGAGAAGAATAAATAAAAAATAGGACCAAGGGTCCTGTAGCTTACCGGCAAGCAATCTTATTGTGATGATACAGGTTATGAAAATTTAATGTTAAGTTTGATCTTAAAATTATTGAAGGTCAATGTCAAAATCACTAAATAAAAGTTTACATGCATTTATAAGACCCCCTGTAATACCCAACCCTAAGCTCTGAAGCAGTTTTGGTGATACAAGTAATTGAAAATTCAGTACTTCAGTTGTGAACTTTAAAGGTCACAGAGGGTCAAGTTGAGGTCAGCAAACAGACTTCATACATGACTTTTAAATGTCTCCATACAAACCTTGGCTCCATCTGTGACCATTTTGGTGATAAAAATCAGGGCAATTTCACTCCCGAGTTTGACCCTCAAAGGTCACTAACAGGCAAGTTGAATGCCACCACATGAAAGTTCATATGTGACTTCCTAGATGTCTGTAACACAAAACTAGGGCTCCATCTGTGACCATTTTAGAGATGCAAGTCATTGAATTTTCATTAGGTCACATTGACCTTCGAAGGTCAATATGAAGGTCACCAAATGAAAGTTCATATATGAATTCCTATATGTCTCTAATAAAAACCTAGGCTCCATCTGTGACCGTTTTGGCAATACAAGTCATTGTAATTGTATTAGGTCAAGTTTGACCTTCAAATGTCACCAACAGTCAAGTTGAATGTTCATGTGTGACTTCCTTAAAATCTGTGATACAAACTTAGGCTCCATCTGTGACCCTTTTAGGGATGAAAGTCATTGAATTCTCACTAGGTGAAGTTTGACCTTCGAAGGTCAATATGAAGGTCACCAAATGAAAGTTCAGATATGACTTCCTATACATCTCCAATACAAACCTATGCCCTATATGTAACAATTTTGCTGATACAAGTCATTGAAATTTCACTGTTAAGTTTGGCTGTTGACAGTTACTGAAGGTCAAGTTCAAGGTCACCAAATGAAACTTCATACACGACTTCAAATATGCCCACAATACAAACCTAAGCTCTATCTGTAATAGTTTTGGTGATAGAAGTAATTGAAATTTCACTATGTTAAGTTTGACCTTCGAAGGCCACCGAAGGTCAAGTTCAAGGCCACCACATGAAAGTTCATATATGACTTCCTATAAGTGTTCAATACACATGTTCCCAATCTTCAATATTTTCAAGCCGAGAAGCCTTTGAAAATTGTAACATTTTGCTTTTCCTCATGTTAGACCTTTCAAGGTCATCTGAGGTCAACTTTAACACTTCCAAAATATAGGTCATATATGACTTCCTATAGGTTGATAATTCACACTTAATCTCTATCTGCAACCATTTACCTTCCACAGGCGATTTTGCCCACTCTCCATAAGACCCAATGTTAAAGTACAACACCCCCACTAGACCCACTTCCGTCAATTCAATCAAAATGGCACTCACACTGTACATAGTGTATCAAGGTGAGCTGATTGCCAGATTTAGAAAAAAAAGTTGTCACGCAGTTTTTGAGAAATAATTTTTTGAAATTTCAAGACCTATCTTTTAACAGTGTCAATATTTTCCTTGACCTCGAGTTTGACCTTTCAAAGTCATCTGAGGTCAACTTTAACATAGCCAAAATGTAGGTCATACATGACTTCCTATATGTCAATAATACACACTTAATTTGTATCTGTAACCACTTGGCCTCCACAGGCCATCTTGCATATTCATAAAGTACAGCGCCCCCACTGGACCCACTTCCGTCCATTCAATCAAAATGGTGCTCGCACTGTACATTGACGGTACAAATTGATTGCCCAATTTACAAAACCCAAAACCAGTGAAGTTGGCACGTTGTGTAAATCGTAAATACAAACAGAATACAATGATTTGCAAATCCTTTTCAAATATTCAATTGAATACACTGCAAAGACAAAGTTTTAATGTTCGAACAGGTAAACTTTTTAATTTTTTGCAAATATTAGCTCATTTGGAATTTGATGCCTGCAACATGTTTCAAAAAAAGGGCACAAAAAAAAGACTGAGAGCTCATCAAACACTTATTTGGAACATCCCACAGGTGAAAGGGCTAATTGGGAACAATGATTAAATAAAAGCAGCTTCCTGAAATGCTCAGTCATTCAAAACAAGGATGGGGCGAGGGTCACCAAAACATCTGAGCTGATTGTCGAACAGTTTAAAAACAACATTCCTCAACGAGCTATTGCAAGAAATTTAGGGATTTCATCATCTACGGTCCGTAATATCGTCAAAAGGTTCAGAGAATCTGGAGAAATCACTGCACGTAAAGCGACAAGGCGAAAACCAACATTGAATGCCCGTGACCTTCGATCCCTCAGGCGGTACTGCATCAAAACCGACATCAGTGTGTAAAGGACATCACCACATGGGCTCAGGAACACTTCAGAAAACCACTGTCAGTAACTACAGTTCGTCGCTACATCTGCAAGTGCAAGTTAAAACTCTACAATGCAAAGCAACAGCACCCAAAATCAGGCTTAGCTGGGCCCAAAGCTCATCTAAGATGGACTGATGCAAAAAAAAGTGTTCTGTGGTCTGACGAGTCCACATTTCAAATTGTTTTTGGAAACTGTGGACGCCGTGTCCTCGGACCAAAGAGGAAAAAGAACCATCCGGACTGTTATAGGCCAAAAGCCAGCATCTGTGATGGTATGGGGGTGTAAGTGCCCAAGGCATGGGCAACTTACACATATGTGAAAAACCATTAATGCTGAAAGGTACATACAGGTTTTGGAGCAACATATGTTGCCATCCAAGCAACGTCTTTTTCATGGACACCCTGCTTATTTCAGCAAGACAATGCCAAGCCACATTCTGCCGTGTTACAACAGCATGGCTCCGTAGTAAAAGAGTCTTGGTCCTAGACTTCAGCCTGCCTGTAGTCCAGACCTGTCTCCCATTGAAAATGTGTGGCGCATTATAGGCGTAAAATCGACAACGGAGACCCCGGACTGTTGAACAAAAATCTGTACATCAAGCAAGAATGGAAAAAGTTCCACCTGAAAAGCTTCAAAAATTGGTCTCCTCAGTTCCCAAACGTTTATATTAAAAGGAAAGGTGATGTAACACAGTGGTAAAAAGGCCCTGTGGCAACTTTTTTTGCAATGTGTTGCTGCCTTTAAATTCTAAGTTAATGATTATTTGCAAAAAAAAAATAAAGTTTCTCAGTTTGAACATTAAACATCTTGTCTTTGCAGTGTATTCAATTGAATATAAGTTGAAAAGGATTTGCAAATCATTGTATTCTGTTTTTATCTACGATTTACATAACGTGCCAACTTCACTGGTTTTGAGTTGTAGAAAAAAATTCATAACGCAGTTTTTGAGAAATAATTTTTTTTTTAATTTCTCAGTCCTATCTTTAACACTGGGGCCAAAATTTCAAGGGCCCAAAAAACAGACAAAAATAATTAAATCAAAAATCTGGGAAAAAAAAACATCTGGAGATATGGTCTAGTAGTATGTTATGGCAAATTTATACGAAAATTCATCAGGCCAAAAATAGGATAAAAAATGTTCCGGACGACAGACAACGTGATACCAAGCCATCACGACAATAGCTTATTGGCCCATAGGGCGATAAAAAACAGGAAAAAACAAAAAAAGAGGAAGGGGGATTATGCTCGTGAATCAGTGAAGGCGTGCTTCTTCTCTGAGAGACCTCGCTGAGATTTGTTGAGGTGGGCATAGGCTTGCTTAGCATTGCTCTTTAACCAGGTAATGCCATGTGTATCATATTTTTTACATAACTTTCTGGGACCTCAGTGTCATCTGCAGTACCAGTCAAAAGTTTGGACAAACACACATTTTTCTGACACAGCATGTTAAATAAAGAAATACCAAGCATCCTGTATTTTGAAAAAAAAAAAAAAAAAAAATCTAATTCTGAAATCCATCAAACTTACCAGCATTTTTTTCATAAATGCTGAGCGTACTTGCATTTTTTTTACTCGGGCAGTTACATGGCTATAATGAGTCAGCAGCAAAGCGGCCTTCTAAGGTCCCAAAGATGTGCTGCACATGTGGTTTGGTTCTCATTGACTTTTTTGCCCAATAAGTCCCAAAACAGCTAGACTTTGATTCGACAATTGGAAAATGGAAGGAGTACGTTCGTCTGTTTACTTTGCAAAATGTGGTGCCTTTGAGAATTCCAAAATTTTGTACACTATTTGAACAAGTAAATTATTCTTTTTTCTTCTGTCAACCTGATTCCAGATTCCATTCGAGATTATATAGAGAAGTTCAGCCATTTAAATTTCTCCAAAAACAGAGTGCTGTGACTTTAGCAAAGTGTGTCCAAACTTTTGACTGGTACTGTACATCAGTGTTTCCCAAACCTCTCCTGGCATACCCCTTGTCCTGCATGCTTTAGATCTCTCCCTGCTCCAGCACAGGTGATTCAAATTATTTGCTTATTATCAAGCAGCTTCTGGGGCTAATAATGACCTGATCATTTGAATCACCTGTGCTGGAGCAGGGAGAGATCTAAAGCATGCAGGACAAGGGGTACGCCAGGAGAGGTTTGGCAAACACTGATCTGCATGATCAACACTTTCGTCAATAACCTTCTGTATGCAATCTGATACATGTCATCCCCCCCACCCCCCACCCCCGGTGGACTATCCATGTACTGCAGGCAGAAGAGGTCCATAGAATACAAAATTAAAGATGGCTGACCCCATTCACCAACTTGCAGGTTTTTTTCACAGAAATCTCTGCTAATTTTGATAAAGTTACAGTGAGAATAACTTTTATATTGTTACGAATACTTCTATTTGAACATTTACTGATTGAAATAACTAATAAATGCACAACATTTGTCCCTTATTTTATGGTAAAATAGAGTTGAAAATGTATGTATCAAATGTGATACAACAGGTATTTAACCTTAAGAGATCCACAGGAGCACCGGTGATCTCTGCCAACATTACTGTATTAATAAGGCTCACACGTGTGGTAGCACACGTCCTGCTTACTTGCAGGGAAGAGGCTGAGTAATGCTCCAAATTTAGACAAAATTTTAACAAAGGAAAAACTGTCATGAACATTCTCACAGGGGTCCTTTGACCTCTGACTTCAAGACATATAAATGAAAATGGATTACCAATACCTATGAGTGTCCTTCTTACCGACATGCTCTTATTATGATAATTCCATGCAGATTTGAGCAAAAAAAAAAAAAAAAAACATGGAGCTTTTTGCATTGCAGCATTTGCCCGCAGTGGGTACAATCCAAGATGGCCTCTAATTAGAGCTAACATTACAGTTTCTACCATTCATTTACAGATGGATTGCTGTTAGCTCCATTATTACAACTGAGGCCCAGTCACTAAATAAATGTGCAGACCAGTGCTACAGCACTGATCTAGAAGCATGTCAACAAGCTACTTGATAAAACAATGCCTGCGAATCTTCCAAATGCTTGTGCCCAGTTTACTCGGTTGCAATTACAACCCCCATTCCAAAAAAGTTGAAATGCTGTGTAAATTGTAAATAAAAACAAAATGCAATGATTTGCAAATCTCATAAACCCACATTTTATTCACAATAGAACATAGACCAACATATCAGATGTTGAAAGTGATACATTTTACCATTTCATGAAAAATATTAGATCATGTTGAATTTGATGGCTTATTGCTGCCACGCTAAAAAAAAAAAAAAAAAAAAACTCAGTATCCCGTAATTCGTGAAAAAAGTTTCATGTTTTTACAAAAAAATTTTCACGTTATTTAAATGATAAAAAACTCAGTATCAAGAAATTACGTGAAAAGTGACAACATATCCAGCTTGGATGCAGTTGAGATGGTGGAGCTTGTACCCATGGAGGCGTTCCTTGCCCCTCCGTTTGATCAATGAGGAACGACGCTACCTCAATAGGGTCGGATTCGTTCTTCCTTCGATACAACCCCATGCATTTCAAAATCCTCCTCAAAATACTGATTTGATATCATCCACTGTGCTCAATAAGTTTAGGATCTCACCATGTCTCAAACCAAGCAAAGTACAGTTTAATCGAATCGTGCAAAGGAGCCATAGTGCCTAGCTTATGCCTGTCATTTCAGTTTAGTTATCACGAAATAACGTGAAAATTATCCTGTAAAAACATGTTTTCACGTAATTACGTGATACTGATTTATCCGCGAAATAACGTGAAAATTATCTTGTAAAAACGTGACACTTTTCACGTAATTACGTGATACTGAGTCTTATTATCATGCAAAACTGTGAAACTTTTCCGTAATTTCGTGATACTGAGCCTTATTATCTTGAAATAACGTGAAAATTATCTTGCAAAAAGCGTGAAACTTTTCCGAATTACGTGATACTGAGCCTTATTATCACGAAAATAACGTGAAAATTATCTTGTAAAAACGTGAAACTTTTCTCGTAATTACGTGGATACTGAGCCTTTTTTTTTTTTTTTTTTTAGCGTGGCAGCAATATCCATTTAATGGCAAACACATCTCAAAAAAATTGCGCAAGGCACAAGTTCGAAGGTCAATATTGGATGCTCGTGATCTTCAGGCCCTCAAGGCGGTATGCATCAAAAACAGGTTCTGCACTGGAATACACTGCATGTGCTCAGGAGCCCTTCCAGAAATTATTGTCTGTGAAGTTCGCTGTGCAATCTACAAATGCAAGCTAAAGCTGTATCATGCAAAGAAGAAGCCATATGTGAACACGATCCAGAAACGCCGCCATCATCTCCGGGCTAACATTCATTTAAAATGTACTGAAGCAGAATGGAAAACTGTTCCGTGGTCAGATGAATCAAAATTTGAAATTCTTTTTGGAAACCACGGACACCATGTCGTGCAGTCTAAAGAGGAGAGGGACCATCCAGCTTGTTATCAGCACTCAGTTCAAAAGCCTCCATCTCTGATGGTATCGTGTTGTATTAGTGCCTATGGTGTGGGGAGCTTACTCATCTGAAAAGGCATTATCAATGCTGAAAAGTATATAGAGGTTTTACAACAACATATGCTCCCATCCAGACAACGCCTCTGTCGGGGAAGGCCTTGCTCATTTCTGCAAAACAATGCCAAACCACATACTGCATCCATCACAACAGCATGGCTTCGCAACAGAAGAGTCTGAGTGCTGAACTGGCCTAACTGCAATCCAGACTATTCACTAATAGAAAACATTTGGCGCATCAAGCAACAAAAAATCTGGCAAAGAAGACCCAGGACTGTTGAGCAGCTAGAATTCTACATCTGACAAGCTTGGGACAATATTCCTCTCCCAAAACTTCAAAAATTGGTCTCCTCACTTCCCAGACATTTACAGACTGTTGTTAAAAGAGGGGATACTAAAAAATGGTAAACATGGCCCTGTCCCAACTTTTTTGAGATGTGTTGCTGCCATCAAATTCAAAATGAGCTAACATTTTTCATGAAATGGTAAAATGTCTCACTTTAAACATCTGATATGTTGTCTATGTTCTACTGTGAATAAAATGTCAGTTTATGAGATTAACAAATCATTGCATTCTGTTTTTATTTACACTTTACGCAGCATCTCAACTTTTTTGGAATTGGGGTTGTATTATAACTAAGCTACTGTCACATATTTCACATCACAGGATAATATAGTAAAATAACACAACTATTCACCAATCCAGAAAAAAGGAATCCAGCAACCTTGGCATGCAATTTCAAACCTCTGAAATCCTGAAGTGGTTGCCATCTTTGGAAAGTCACACTGATGCTTACCCTGGTTTTATTTCTGGCTCAGTCCACCTCCTTCTTGGTTGACTGCTAGTATATGCATTTGTGGGCAATGGAGGAATGGAGGGAGATTGATGCTTCTGGATTTTTGGTGTTCCGCCATTGTTTCTTGTGAACGCTCATGAAACTCAGGCAGCAGCATGATCGGACAGCCCCTCAACTAATCAGGATGGAAATGTCAGTGAGAGGCCCTGATTGGTAAAGCTAACAACAGCCGTATTTTTAGACTCCTGAACACAAAGCTACGATAGCTGAAAGGGTATTTTGACATTTTTCCTTAAAAAAAACAGGACAAAAAGTCACCAGCTGCAGCTTTAATGGGAATGGTTCACAATGTGGGCCTGCCCACAGCAATCAAGGGAATTCTTTAAACAAAATAAAAATCTTTGAAAAAAGTCTGAAAGAAAAACAGCCAAAACAAAACAACAATTAATTGACAAACTAAGAAATTAGGACAAATGCCACTCTCAAAATAATTTCTAACAAAAATTGATTTCAGTTTTTAACAGGATGTATGTTTAATGCGAGACATGTTCAGAAATGTAAGAAACAGCCTCAAGGGCAGGAGGCAGGAAAAGAGTCCATTTCTCTTTGATGTTATTAGGTTTTCCCCTCTCTGTTTTTCATTAAATTATAAATAAATTAAAAAATCCTTTCCGATCCCTGTAGACAAATTGATGGATGAACAGAACGTGCGCGGGTTGAGTAAGAGTCAATTGAAAGGCTTGAATGGAGTTCAGGCAGCTAAGAAAGCTCACGTCACCGCTAGAGTTACTGTCAAGATGGCGGCTACAACCATGAGAACTGCCGTGCTGTTATAGGAGGCTGCATCTGCAAGGATATGGGACACAGGCATTAGCATTAGCACATCAGCAAACAGCCTTCACCCTCTTCCCACTGATGAAAATGGCTTTTACAGGACCAAACCAAAGCAAGGAAATTGTCACTAACTGCATATCCAACAATTTAATCAATTAATTAACGTCCTGACCAAGCCAGCAGCACAAAAAGTTTCACATAAACAAGAAAGACTAAAAACAGTAAGAAGTTAAAATAAACGGAACAAAAATCTAACAAAACACTTCAAAAAAAAAAAAGTTACATCCATCAATGAAGTACTACTATTCTATAATAGGACATGAGCATTTAGTGGTCAAATAGTCTTCCATGCTTTGAAAATAATCATATTTAACATGACTCTATAGCCTACACCAAGTTGAAAGTGGAAAAAAATGGTGCGGGTTCATGAAATAACATACAAGACTTGTTTGCGTGACCAAGGGTTGCAACAACTGATGGTTTTAGAAGGCAATAAAGAACATAGATAAGGAGGCAGGTTGAGTAAGAAAAGAAAGATCCTTTAAAGAAAAAAATATACCAGTGTTTTATTCTACAATTGAACAACAAAGAGGAACCAACTTTCTTCGACAAACTCCTGTGATGTGTGCAAAAAACCGAATCAGAGATAAATCTTAACACTGCATGGTACACTGAATCTAACATTTTCAAAGGAGATGAATTTGTACGCATATATAACCTATCGCCAAAATCAAGTGCTGATAAAAAATTGCTTGAATTAATTTTTTCCTAACACCAACAGAAAAAGTGCACTGAATACTTTTTTTGGAATTTTCTCCTTTATTAGATAAGCATTCAGTAGAGGGACAAGAAAGATGGGGAGAAGAATGGGGAAGACACACGGCAAATGGCCCAAGCCAGAATCGAACCCGGACCACTGCAGGAAGCACGTTGTCTTTATGGTGCGCTCACTTAAAGTGGGAGCAACATTACGGGCTGTGCTCTTCCCCAAACAAATTCTACAATAGTTTTTACCCAATTCTCAATGTAAGTATACACTAAAAATTTATATTTTAAGAGCTGGCGGGGCAAAAAGGGGGCAATCCCCAAAATCTCATCCCCCGTGTTGGAAAAGCCCGAGTGAAATCACTACGTCATCGCGGGAACATTATTTGCCTGACCATTTTGCGATATTCATATGTTAAACAGCTAGCTAGTAACATGGCTAATGTTAGCTAATGCCGGTAAGCTACATGGATCGCTTACCGGGCTACCAAGCCAGTGCCGGCTGCGTGTTTTGTTTACATGCACCAGATATGACAAGCAAAGTCAGCAAAAATGCTTTCTAGGGAGCTAATGTTATGTTGCATTCAATTTGTACTGGAAAGTCAAGATTTCCAAGCTCCCAGTCGGAAATTTCAATTTTAAGGGCCCCTGAAGTTGGATTTCCAACTCAGAAAGTCGGTGATTCTTTACCTACTCCAAGGTCCAACTTCCGAGTACAAGATGGCCGGACTGTTCATCGACAGTAAGCGAAAGCTGTGATAATTAACTGTATAATCACAATTCTGTGTTATTTGAGTTTCATTAAATCAGTCGTACACACAGTACTGAATCGGTAGACTTGTTGCTATGGTGTTTGCATGCTAAAAATACCGAGTAATGCGTTATTATCAAGCAGCATTGGAAACAATAGCTAATAAACACTATCCTGACCAGAGGACACCCCATTGACCCCAAGCCAGTTTTCCGACTTAGTTAATAGAACGCAGTCAGCGTGAGTATGACATTATTCCCAGCCCCGATTTCCAACTACTGAGCCAAATCGAACACAGCATTAGTTTGGCTTACCCAGCTGGATATCAAGTTTTGCAACTAGTGCCAATTTACATTAATAGCCAAGTATCTTTGCTAAGCTAATCAGCCTCGTCAGAGCGTAACTGAGCTAGCTGCTCCACTAATTCACGACTACTTGCTAATCTATCACCAGTGAAGTAGTGAAATAATTGCGATGCACTATTTTATTGATTAATATGCACCGAAAATAGCTAGTTAGCAGAGCGTGCAAACTAGCTTGCTAGCCTAATGTGCGAGATAGATTGGTTTCTTTAGTCAACATGCACCAAGAGAACTAACGTTAGCTAGCTTGGTAGAAAGCCTTTTTGCTGACTTCGCTTGTTATATCTGCTGCATGTAAATGCTAGCTAGCTAACTAAATGGCAGAGGTATAACTGCTCACTGTTATCCATTGATTTCTATGCATCACATGACAAACTAGTAGTTAGCAATGCTAGCAACAGCTATGAACCACTTTGAATGTGTTCTCTCTATTGCCTCACAGAAATTGCATTGTGGGTAGATTTCCGAAGGTATGGTAAAATCCTGAGTTAAGTTTTTAAACTTCAAATTTGCAAATTTCTTTTAAAATAAATATTATCACAAACTTACAATGATATAGTTAGGGTCTATATAAGAGACACGTGTCATTATTTTTGCAAGGTAAAACTTGCTGGTGCCTACACTTTTTAAACCAATGTGCCCGGAATACTTATTTCTATAACAGAAACCTAACTTCGCCCAAAGTGTTTTTCAATATGCTATATCGTCGCTGTTGTGCGGGAACCTTGTATCTCCATTTTGAGTAATATAAATTTTTTTCACAAATCAATGTCATTTGTCACCTTATACATCTGTCTGTGGGTTTTACAAATGATTTCCCGATGAAAACTATATAAAAGAGCTTGTGACTAGACCTCGTAACTCCATTAGATCATCACACTGTCCCAAAATCCGCATAACTCCACCCTGTCCCCATCTTGAGTGATGATGCACAGGTGTAGACGACAGCACACGACATCCGGAGGAGCAGTAGTAACAGCAATGTTTCTTCGTCTGACTTAAATCCAAAAGAGGTAAATAGGTTTAACCCTTTGCGCATGCGCAACAGTAAGATCTTCTTTCCTGCCATTTTCCTGCACGATGGCCCTGATCAGGTCCGCATCAACTGTATATTACATTTGCGCGACCTCAGTTCGGCTCCCAAACAAACAGCTTTTTCTTCCGCTTATGATGGTGGAACACGTCGAGTGGAAACTTAAAGAGCTACGCTTAAACTCACAATACGTAACCAACTGTTACAGCCTTGCTGGTCTATTCGTTTGTGTCAAGGGTTGGATAGGTGTGCGTGTAAAGATCCCAACTTGATAACTGGTATCAGATGTATTAATCCAATTAACTCTCATTGGTGGGCGGAATTGTGAAGAGCTGACTGAAGCTCATTGGCCCCACCTGTGCTAAGTATTATTTAATGAACTGCCTACTCTCAATTCAGGTGGAGGGGCAGGGGCTGCTTTTTGATAGCTGGTTGCTGTATAGCTCCCTGGTCTCAAACTAGAGGTTCTTTTAAGTTATTCAATGTGCTTTTCTTTAAATTACTTTTTATTACTCGGGCCGGCAGGCCACGAGTCTAAGTTTCGGCTGTGGATCTTCTTCTTTTTTTTTGGGGTTGTGATTGTCCTGCTCATGCGCGCGCGCGGTTTTCGCGATTGGCCCAGGCCCAGACCCACCCCGAGTACGGGGGGGTATACTACGAAGCAAGTTCAGCATAGACAGCCTTTATTTCAGTAAGCCCGTTCAACAAACCTTGACCTCGCAATCACAGATAATTGGTATCATAACGGTGGTTATAATCTTTCTTTGTTAACCTCGGCTTTGTGCTTTTAACGCCGTGAGCGCTCTCAATTAAAGGGCGTTCCGTGCCTCAATTTTCCGTATTTCCCTTCATAAAATGACGATCGCGTGCTGAATGTTCCTCCAAGGAAGCTATCCCTGATCCAGGATCAGAAAGACTGCGGGATATCTCCCCCCGTGGCACCAGGGGGCGCCCCAGCAGCTTAATGGGAGAAACATGAATTTTTACACTGATTGGTTGGACACTTTGAAAGACTGCACGATTATGCATGCGCATAGACTCTTGGGAAATTGTAATTGAGTTTTATGTTAGTATATGTATTCTTGTTGGTTGTGATAAGGCCAGGGAGGAATTCTGCCAGAAAATTGCTGACCGTGTAAATGCATAAGTCCTCTGATGAAGGACTAGTGGAAATCACTTTTAGATGCCAAATGAAACAAAGTGAAATTACATGATAGATTGAATATTATCTGACTGATAAATACCAATAATAAACTCCGTTTTACTAATTTCTTCGTTTTTGGTTTAAAGTATTTTTTCCATTGCTTTTCTTTTATACAGCATGATTTTTTTAAAATCGTATTCCACCACTAACCCAAACCAGTTGCACCATTGCAAATTTACAGTAGTCCTGTGGCATAAAATACTATTTCATAGTTGAGTACGCTTTAATAATTGCAGTACCAGCATTGTCAAGAGGACATGGCAGCAAGTTAAAACAAAGCATGAGAACATTTTTCAAAGTAGTACACCCTATGCTGCTTTGCTTTCATAATTATCTAAATTCTTTTAATGGTATGCTGTGTAAAATGTATAGCGCGGCATACAATATTCTTGCTCTGATTTTCTGCATCACCACCTGAATGTTGTTGGTTCCCGTGGCAAAAAAAAAACAAAAAACACATCGTTATGCATACTGTTCATGCAACTTAAGTGCCTCTCTTTGCTACATTGCCAATATATGGCTCCAGAAGATCGCATAAGTAACGAATTCCCTCAGCTGACAATCTGTAGCGTTCATAGAGAATATCGTCAGAAAAAGCGAACAGGTCATGCCAGTCTCCTTCAAGAGAACCGCCTCGTTTCGGGCACCAAAGTCCACAGGATTATTCAAGAAAGGTGATGCCAACTTCAAAGGAGGTGTTTACTGATAAGGCAGCACATGTATAGCCGATTACAGCCGAAACTCGGCACATAACCTGCTCCCGACCAGGTTAAGTTCGCAGCGTAAATTACCATGCTAATCTAGCCTCGTTAAAAGACGGGCACCTCCGTGACATTGAAAAGCCTAGATTTAGGCTCGACATACCTCGCTAACCCACTTATCTTGCTTCATAGTATACCCCGCGACTCTGAAGAGCCTCTTATTTTTTTTCGGGGTAGCGATTGTCCTGCTCATGCGCGCACACGGTTTCGCGATAGGCCCAGGCCTAGGTCCGGCCCCAGTACAGGCTCTGAGGAGCCTCTTGTTATTTATATTTCCCTGTGTTATCTCCCTTTTTGTTATGGCCTACGACTTAGGTCGTAACACCAATGCTCTATTTTGTATAAGCTTCGCCCTAAAAGGCTGTTGCTATTGGGATAAAGGGCATTCTCTTGGTAATCTTGTATGTTTAGAAAAGATGATCTCACAAGAAAATTATCTGAACAGAATCAATAATAATGAAATCATACTACAACATTATCATTATGAGTATCAAGTATCAGTTTTTGAATTTTGAATTTTTTTTTTATCACTTCAATGTGATGTACTTTTAGTCACATTATCATAAATAGTAAAAGCGACACAGCACTCATGACATGTTTACCCAGAGGAAATCCTCATGCGGAAAAGGCAACTTGGCCACATTGCTCTTTAAAAAAAGGCAATAATAGTGAGCTGAAGAACTAAGCAAGGGGCCTTGTTTTATGCCTGCGGAAATAAGTTGCTGTTATCCCATAAACCAGAGGGGTTTGGGATTATATACATAGCTGGAGCCTGCTCTGATTCCCATTAAATTACACTGGATCCGCAGAGTGACTTACAACTAAAGATCTCACGCGTGTGCCCTTCAGCGAAGTATTAAAACCAGGAACTAGTCACTTGGTTTCGTTATCCAGCTCAGTATCTCTGTAATCCTATTTTGAGGTAAAGCCTTCCTGAGTGGCAGGTTGATTTATTTTCCAAACCCAATGAACCAACAGCCAGCAAGCCTGCAGAGAGGCACCTGATTGGCAATGGATCTGCCCAGGGAGAGTGGGTTGGTATCATGCTGAGCATCAGTGTGCATTAGCGCCGCCCTCTGGCAGCTCTGTTTGCCAGCATGTTGAGGTAGCTGGATGAGATTTGAATGACAGGTGGCTAAAATTCAGCTTGTAACTGGGATTCTGTAGTGAAGGACCACGACGAGTTCAAGAGCAAACAATTCTGTAGCCTCACTCTCCAAGTGCAAGACAGCACTACAGCATATCTGTAGCAAAGCGCCGCTCTATCAGCAATTGGACCTGCTTGCAAAGCAGCTTTGACTGACCTCCTCCATCCTGTCCCGGCCAACAGACCTGCTAACCCCAATCAGCCCTGGAAATTTGTGCATTCAAATTTTACCCAGCAAAAACAGCGCATACAGAGGCATGATAGCCCTACACTTCCAGGGCACAGCTCCAGCTCTGAAGGACAAACAACTGGCTACCAAGACACACAACATCCAAGAGAAACTGCAGCCTTCCAGGAAGCTTCTACTCCTGCTCTGCATTCACACGCAATCCATTATATCTGCTTAAGCCACCAGCAGAATCAAGCAATGAATACTGAATGTTTTTGTTTTAATGCTTAATGAATAAACCACACTATCATTGCATTACCAGCGTGCAATTCACTACAGGTGGGCTTTGAAGGAGAAAGAAGCCATTACCAGAAGCCTTTTAGCACCTTAAGCCTCTATGGACTAGTGCAACAGATAGGAAACCGTCAGACAAGCACTTTTAATCATGATAAATTGGCACTAAAATGGAGGCTGGAGCATAAATAAATGTTCCTCATCCCTTAAGAGGTACAAAACAGACTACCGCCCCCGATCAGGGGTTTAATGTTTTTAGTACCATCTGCTCATGGAGTTAAACTTCACTACCTGCATCAACAGTCTAAGAGACAAATCACACCAGGGGATGTTTGTGGGAGGGTAATTCAATGCACTGACCTTGGTTAATTTAACATCCCTTGTTAGAAAATGGAACAATTTGTTTCCTGTTTATTTTGCCAAATACAAAATGTTTTCTTCAAAGCTGTAACTTCTCACTTTTCAGATCTTGCCTCTCAGGCCATTTACACAAGACTTAAAGCTCTCAATTCACTAAAAAGTGAACTGAAAGATTAGTAAAGAGCGGTACTACTTCTGACCGGTAATGTATCTGTGAATATATAAGTATGTATAAGTTCTTTAATAATTTTATTTTTTAAGTCTATCTCCGCAATTTTTACTTCCATACAGTTTTACGTATTGTGTATTTCTGTCACAGCCCTCGTGTCTTATACAGTTCCTCCCCATTCCAGCAGCCTTTGGGGGTTTTGCAGTTTGTCTCCCTTAAATAATTTATTGCCTCGTTATACTCCTCACTTCCTAATGTGCTCATTTGAATGCCTCGTCCCTTTTGTACGATTGTCTTGCCTATATAATCTGCCTGTGGTGTCCCAGTCTTTGCAGCATTGTCTATGATGTAATAATCTAGTTGCCTGGGGTGCACCGGTGGCACATCGGCTTAAGTGCACGCCCCACATAAGGCTGAGGCCTTCCCACAGCAGCCAGGGTTCAATTCCAGCTCGGGCCATTTGCCGCATGTCATCCCCACTCTTATCCCGCCTTTCCTGTCTTTCTCCACTGATTACTATCTAATAAAGGGAAAATCTCCAAAAAGTAATCTTTAAAAAATTAAATTAAAATAATAATAATAATAATAATCTAGTTGCCTACTACTGAGCCAAGCTCTCATTCTTCTGTGTTCAGTTATATTAGAAAAGAAAAGCATTAATTTCTCCTTGTGAGCACTTCATTAAGAACAATCTTCCTGCTCACCTGCAGTCTCCTGAACAGGGACTGCATCCCAATACAGGCTTTATTCCTAATTGCTAGCAGTCCAACTGCTGCAATACAAGGATTGACTACCTGCCTTCCCACCCCTGGACAGTTCCTGATCATGGCTCGAACACGCCCCTCTACTGCTGCATGCAAACCACCAGATCCGGACTATCCCTTACCTTCAGCTTTTCTAAGCCTTGATTCTTGAAAATAAACACAACCCGGCACCTTTCATCATTCATCTGTGTGTGGTTCCTCCGCATGGTTCATACCAGTCTTCACAAATGTTTACCATTCATCATAACCCCCTTCACACTATCTGATCTTAATTGCCTCCAACAGAACAATTATCTAACCATTTATCATCATTGTTACTATTGTCAATTTAATTTTCAAATTTTTCTCACTTCGGCAGTGTTCGCATAAGCACCAAGTCTACTCACTTCTTTGATTCAGTGCTTCTGTCCTTATACTTGGGTTTTCTGTGGGGGAAAAAAAAAATCAAGAGAAAGAATGGTTTGTTGTTCAAAATTGGTCAGAGGCTCTCTCGTGCCACCAATTGGCCAATGAACCATATTTTGACTGAGAATAGAGTTCAACTACAACTAAAAGCCCACTCATATGCAACAACTACAATATAAACTTGGATTTTCTGGGGGGGGAAAGGGAAAATGGACCAGCTCTAAGGAATTTCTTACTTGGAATCTGACACAGCTTCAGTGATAGTATCCTGTTTTTAAATAACGATCTTGAGATTCGTGTCTTAACAACAAGTTGATTGAAGGTGCTTCCTCATGTGCAAAAAAAGTATATTTGGGCACGGTAACGCATACGTGAATGGAGGCAAATGAAAATTACCTGCCACAGCAAAATTCTTATCTTGTCGTCTTGAATGTGGTCAGAACAGGATGTAACTACAGCCAACGATAGCCAAGTGTGGTCACACATTTCTTTGCTATTAGCTGGGGCTGTGATTTTGCCGGTCGAAGTTCACCAAAGTTGAACTCCATGCGACCAAAGATGCAAATATACTTTGCCAGTGGGAGTGAATATTTAGTCATCCCTTCGCTCAGAGACAATGGAAGTGAACAGGAGGCAGATTTTTTGTTTGACCGTCCCCTCAATATATTTTTCTTGCCATTTTCTTTCTTAGGATGCAAACATTTACTCAAGCAGGCTTTTGCTGTGAATGAGTTGAAATATATTTCCATCCATTCATTTTCTGGGGATGAATTTACCACTTTATCACTTGCTATATGTGGAAAATCAACACAATCCCAAGCAAAAATTCAATTTTCTTCCTAATTCAGCTGATATAAATTGATCCGTGTGTTGTCTGATCTTAAATCTGCAAGCATGAAATAGCTCCCGGCCAAACACAATGAATGATCAGAACTGTGGTTTAAGAAACAATACCTACTGCTGAGGCATTAAAAAATATGATTTCAAATCTTACTTTTTTTTTTTTTTTTTTTGCAAGAACACTCATAAAACAAAAATTCAAGCCCAAGTAATTTAGTGACAAATCATTAGAACGACAACTGGCTTGAATGCTGCAGTCACATGAGAAGAAAACAGACATTTCTAGCAATTCACAATATTTATGCTTGGTATTAAAAAGCCTTACATTTCAGGTAAAGCTCATGCTTACAATCAAATATAATTGTGTGTCATTGATGCTGTGTTTTATTGCCAGGGGCCAGTTGTCCATGATTTACTTTTGGATGCACTCCCAAACAATTAAAAATGTTCCAGCTGCTCGCGACTTCCAGGTACAGATTTATTTCAGACTGTGATTTCCTTCCAGCTCAGTCACTGATCACTTAACTCCTAAGCACATCAATTCAATGCAAAAACACTCAAAACAGTAAAACTCAGACTTGGATTCAAGTGCCAGATTCGAGGATCCCAGTGCTCCGAGGTTGAACTGATAAGTAAAAACATCCTTGTAAAGAATTATTGCACCTTTTGTACTGTCAGCATGTCTTAAATTGTCAATTGAACTCAGTATTTTTCTCAAGAAAATAGGGGATTTGAAGCTGAGCTGACTTCTGTTGATGTGACAAATTAAGACACATTGAAACAAAAGGCAAACTTCATTTTACAGTGGGCTCGCTGGGTTCTTGGGAGGAGGAGTAAATGTAAGAGTACATGAAGGAAAGATTTTTGTAACTTCGACCTCTCAATCTGCCTCCTCTGGCTTTGGGGCATCAGGAAACTAACCAAAGACGATGAGTCGTATGTGGGTGTCCGTAGATCCCAGAGGATTCTGAACTGTGCAGCGGTACATGGACCCATTTAGCTCAGCCGGTACCCGCTCCAGAACCAGCTCCCATCCATCTCGCTCCTCACTGCCATCCTGGAGACGCCCCCCGACCCGGGTCCAGGTAAACAGAGGCTCCGGAAAAACCTCTTTCTGGAATAGGGGGGCAATAAATCATCACAAAACTCAAGAAAAAAAAACAAAATCTGCTTTCTTGCAGCACAGGAAATATCATCTTTCTCAGTATTTTTCCTGAATTTAAATAATCTTTTTCTGATTTTCCCTTTACATCAAAAGGGAATATTATATTGTTTAAATTGTATCCTTCTGCATATCAATTCATCTCTTTTTATAATTCTGCTACTTCGTTAATCTAAGGAAAAATTATTCTTTTAGGGGCTGCAACATTTCAGGCTGAATCCTTTCCTTTTTTTCAAAAACCTGAAAAACCCCATAATTTATACTTTATTACACACTTCATGTGGTAATCTGCATTCAATTTTGAATGTACTCTTGATGCAGTGTTATTTGATCAAAACTTTAAAAAAAAAAAAAAAAAAAAACTTGTTTTTGCTTTTAAAAGCACAACTTGTTTGTGGGTCATTCCATGCCAAATCACCTAATGGTCCCCAGGTGACCCTCTTAGATTTTGCTGAAACTCCATGAAAATGTTCATATATGCAAATAACGAACACACAGAAAAATTTCAGGCCAAAAGTCCAAGCCGTTTTGAAATTACGGCCGTCCGAAGACCCCCCTCTTTCGCCGTCGTCCAAGTGTCGCGTTTTTTTTTTTTCATTTTCAAATGATCATATTTTTGGATTTGAAAAAAGCTACAAAGCTGAAAATTGCTACCTGGGGTAATTTGCACACAAGCTTTCAGAATCTGCAATCAAAAACAGTGTATCTTGCTTCCTTTTTGAAGATATGGGCACCTGAAAATGAAAGTTTTTTCTAGCGGAAATTATTTTTATGATTTTTTAGGCTTACCTGGTGCCCGAACCATTGATCTGAGGATACCCAAATTGCTGATACATAATCTCTACACACAGCTAAATAACTCCCTGCAAGCATAGACTTATAAAACAATCAGTAAAGGTATGGCTAGGGTCCAAAGTCGACTTTCACAAAAAAAATCTCAAAAATCACCCCTTTTCAGGGGTCGGTTGACCTTGTGAACAGTTACTCAGGGTAATGAAATTTGCACCACAGAATTATATGTATCTGTCCTTTATATGTACCAAATTTCATTGATGTGACTTAAGTCCTTCATAGTTAGGCAGTGTTTCAAAGAAACCCACTAATTTGATCAAATTACACCATTTTGCTGTACATTACAATGTCTTCGTAGATGTCAAAGGGCAAAAAATGAGAATAAGTAATCTTTGATAACCTTTTTTATATATAATAATTCTTAGAAAGTTGTAAAATTCATGACTTTGTACATCAGGAATAGTATCATATGGCTTGTTTTAAAACAAAGTTTTTCCATAGTACCATACATTGTACATATTGTACATTGATGTTACTAATACAAAACTGCTTTTATTTAAGTGGATTCAACTTACTGATTTTCAGTGGGCTCTACTTACATTATTTGCATGAGGTCATAGCTGTTGGAAACTGTTTATTAAGATTCATCCTAGTCCAGGTGACCTCGTCTAATTAGGTGTAAAAAAACATTGTTTATCTAGGTTCATCCTAGTCTACTTAACTCCAAACCACAACTGTTTATTTAAAATAGCTGGATCAATTACCTCACTGTTGTGGCCGTATTGTTTACAGAATAATTGAACAGTGTGTTCACTTTTCAGCTCACATCCACTCCTCACAATTCATTTCAACTGCAATGTTCAGCAGATGAAGTGTACATTTTAGAGCTCTGTAAAAATCAAGATTTAAAACATGGAATTTGAAGCATCAAGATCGGGATGCAGTATTGGAATTGCACTGGAGGAGGAATGCCATAGAGAAATATATGGCAGAAATGTTAGCACACTTGCAGCCTCTGACTTGTCACAGGATGATAAGAAGCTATTGGAATGGAGAAGTGGGGTACTGCTACGTGATGACAGCACAGTGTGTTTTCACCATGAGAAGATGTACATCTCTCGATATGAATATACTCAGAAATATTGCAGTGATCCATTCAAAATGCACAAGAAACGTATTTCAAGTAGGTTTGCTTCAATTTGCTTTTTACAAATTATTATAATTGTCAATTTACCAGAGCTCGAGGATGTTGTTATATACCGTAAAGTAGCATAATTTGATCAAATTAGTGGGTTTCTTTGAAACACTGCCTAACTATGAAGGAGTTAAGTCACATCAATGAAATTTGGTACATATAAAGGACAGATGCATATAATTCTGTGGTGCAAATTTCATTACCCTGAGTAACTGTTCACAAGGTCAACCGACCCCCGAAAAGGGGTGATTTTTGAGATTTTTTGTGAAAGTCGACTTTGGACCCCTAGCCATGATTGTTTTATAAGTCTATGCTTGCAGGGAGTTATTTAGCTGTATGTAGAGATTATGTATCAGCAATTTGGGTATCCTCAGATCAATGGTTCGGGCACCAGGTAAGCCTAAAAATCGCAAAAATAATTTCCGCTAGAAAAAACTTTCATTTTCAGGTGCCCATATCTTCAAAAGGAAGCGAGATACACTGTTTTTGATTGCAGATTCTGAAAGCTTGTGTGCAAATTACCCCAGGTAGCAATTTTCAGCTTTGTAGCTTTTTCAAATCCAAAAAATATGACCATTTGAAAATGAAAAAAATCTGCGACGCATAGCCTTGTATGACGGCGAAAGGGGGGTTTCGACAGCCATAATTTCAAAACGGCTTGGACTTTCGGCCTGAAATTTTCTGTGTGTTCGTTATTTGCATATATGAACATTTTCATGGAGTTTCAGCAAAATCTAAGAGGGTCACCTGGGGACTTTCCTGAAAATTAGGTGATTTGGCATGGAATGACCCTTGTACAATGAGTTCCGTTATTTACTGGGCAGTGACACTTTGTTAATTTGGTACTGTTAGCTGAGTCAGTCGTGGAGTCTCAATCATATTAAAAATGTATTTTACATGCTTAAGAGGAGAATGAAGGCATAAAGCCCCGTAAACAAGCAGGAACTGAGGATGGCCGCAAAACAGGCCTGACAGAAAGCCATTAGGGGAGATACTTAGCATCTGGTGATGTCTATGTGTCACAAACTTAAAGCATTCATGGGAAGTGAAGGATTTGTGACCACATATTTAAAATGATTACTTTGGAAACCCAAAGTTTCCCAGCCCCCTCCTTGGGGCACACCAGCCAGATCCAGGCATTTCTGTTGTGTTCCAACTTGAACTCACCAATTAGCCAGTACAGGCCATCTTGAAATCTTTTCCTTTTTGACATAACGTGGGGAAGTGACTGCCCAGAGGCAAGAGAGACTGATCAACTTCAGCGAAAGAGTTAATCAGCAGCTCCTTCATTATTCGGGGTGGTCTCTCCTTTTTATGATGTCACATATGGCAGAATTTGAAATGGCTTGTTAAGGCTAACTGGCTGTGTACCTGGTGACATCACAGGTCAGCTTCAAATTTTCTAACGTGTACAAAAAGTTCATATAAAAATGGTTCTGCCATTTCTAAATGCTTCCTCCGATCTTGATGAAAACACCCATAACCCTATAGAACCTATGGACCCATATAAGGGTCTGTCAAATGTAGCTGCTGCATTCAAACCTCTGGAACTTAAGGCCGATTTTATATCATAGTGGAGATTCCAAGATTTCCAACGATCCCAAATATGTCCTGCTGAATTATGCATATAATGCATATTTCATGCATATAAAATTATGTACAAGATCTGGATGTTTTCAGTTTGATGTAATGCTGAGACCATAAAACATGGGTTTGAATATTACTCTCAGTATAAATGTGACATAGTTTTAGTGAAGCGCTGCACCCAGCAGGTAAACAATATGTATGTGACACTCCTGCGCAATAAAACAGGCTTTTCTGACTTGAACCGTATGCTTAAGGAAAACTTAAGTGAAAAGTTAAAGATTAAGGGGTTCAATTAAAGCTGACAGTCTGAACTTCCACTTTTGTTAAATGCAATGTGCCAGAGTGCAGAGCCAAAATAAAAAAAAAAAAAGTCTCTGTCCAATGCATTATTGCGTATATTGTACAAAAAAATACAGTGCAGGACAAAAATCTATCCCAAAATGTATATTAAATGTAGGATGAACCATTTAATCGGCTGCATACAGGTAAAAATGAGCAAATACATTTCAATGGGTTAATTAACTCTGACAACAGAAATGCAATACTAAGTACAATGATAATGCTAAATAATAGCTATAACTAGGTTTGCCATTAATGATATTTCTCTTAAGCATACAGTAGTTGAAAATAATTTATTGCCAGGGGTAGTTTGATCCCAGCATCAGAAATGCAATAATAATAATAATAATAATAAAGAAAGAAAGAAAGAAAGAAACATAAATTAGTACTATATATACACCGTAACATGACAGACCAAAGAAATGAAACAGACACCTCTATAAAACAGTGCAGCATTCTCAATAGAAAAAAAAATTGCAACAGGCAAGAACAGGACCCCACATTAGGAAGAAGAGACATCTATATCAGTCAATTAGATATTGAAAGATCAGAGATCCTATCTGCCTGGAAGTTTCTGAATTTGCACTATATTTGACAGGTGGAAATCAAGTCTTATGCCAAGTCACAATCCAATTTCACCATATGACAGTAACAGTACTGTACATATCCCCAGGAGTCTGAGGGAAAGCAGTCGAGTGAGATCTATTTCTGTTAAGAATTAATAAAAAAAAACATAATTCAGAAAAAGAACATTGAGAACCAGGTAAGAAACAGAAAATAGATAACTTAAAGAATTGGAAAAGCAGATCACTACATCACCTTGTTAATAAAAAACCATCATGGGGAATCTAGTGCACATCGACATCGCTGTATGCACATCTGAAACATTGCATCCTATCCTGTAAGAGTAACAGCGAAGCTCTTATGGCATGAATTAAGCCTTGCTAATAGGTTTCAAATAAAGATGAAAGCAGTTTCTCCCTGAGAGAGATCTGAAATAGTGTACGACGGTGTTATGACATAGGTGACAGTTACTCTGACGAATCCGTTTTACTTCTTTCCCCAAAACATTTTCTCTTTTAATGACAAAAACAAATTAAATAGAGATTCCTCCCTGAGCCTCAATTGGATGGATTCAGGGGGAGGAACCCCACAATTTTTTGTCCATTAATGTTCTGCCAATTGGGTCTTATTAGTTTTATTATTTTTCTGGAGTCAGAAAAGGGCCTTACAGTCAATGGAATCACAAAGGCCAAGTCATTCTTAGTGCAGTCGATTTGCAAGCAATAATGAAAACTAACTACAACTGACTGCTCAGAAACTTACTGCAGACAGAAATGCACGACACCAGAACACTTGACAGAAAATGCTTGGTGGTAAATAAAGTGATGCTTGTACAGTCAATATAAAGATGTGCTCGACAGTTACAAAAAAAAAAGAAAGAAATCATTAACTGATCCCGATTTACCATTCAGCTTCTGCGGGTGCATAGGAGGTGGTTAAATGCTAAGCAAAGCTTTTAGCCGACTTCTCCAAAAATCCAAACACACTCGTACAGCCATCAATCAACTGCCCAGCCAGCACTATCAGAGTGTGGAAAACGCAATCCTCTAGAGTTTATCGACTGGTATTTGTACATGAGCGAACTGTTGCTTTCAACTAGAGTTCCTGACTGACCCCCCACCCTCTTTGCAAAGCCAACACACACACTTACCCCGACTCATCCTACCTGGAAACCTTGGACACTGATGCGGACTGTGTCCCCAACCTTCGCCCTGGAGGGAGTCATCAACAGCCGAGGGCCCCGGGGAGATGCTGGAGAGGGGGGTGGGTTGGTTTGGGGAGAAAAAAATAATTTTAAGAAAACTAAATTAAAATTAGCTGGGTGGCCTGGCAGCATGACACAAGGAATCAAGGATCAGGGCACTGCAGATCTAACCAGCATGCAACACTGCCAAAAAACAAAAACAAAAAAAAAAGCAATTGAAAAAAAGGAACCCTGTGATTATATACAACCCCAATTCCGAAATAGTTGGGACAAAGCGTAAATTCTGAATAAAATCAAAACGCAATGACTTTCAAATCACACCAGCCAGTATTTTATTCACAATAGAACAGAGATAACATAGCAAATGTTGAAACTGAGAAATTTTACAATTTCATTCACAAAATGAGCTCATTTCAAATTTGATGGCTGCTACAGATCTCAAAAAAGTTGGGACAGGGGCCTGTTTACCATGGTGTAGCATCCCGTCTTCTTTTTAGACACAGAGTGGAGGCGTCTGGGCATTGAGGAGACAAGTTTCTTGAGTTTAGCCATTGAATTTGATCCCACTCTTGTTTAATACAAGCTTCCAGCTGCTGGAGAGTTTTGGGTCTCCTTTGACGGACTTTTTGTTTAATTATGCGCCAAATGTTCTCAATCGGTGGGAGATCAGGACTGCAGGCAGGCCAGTTCACCACACAGACTCTTCTACTACGAAGCCATGCTGTTGTAATAGCTGCAGTATGTGTTTTTGCACTGACCTGCTGAAATACACAAGGCCTTCCCTGGAATAGATGTTGTCTGGAGGGGAGCATATGCTGCTCTAAAACCTTTAAATACCTTTCAGCATTCATGGTGCTTTTTAAAACATGCAAGTGTCCCACACTATATGCAATAATGCATTCCCATATCATCAGAAATGTTGGCTTTTGAACTGAACGCTGATAACAGGTGGGGTGGTCTTTCTCCTCTTTAGCCCGGAGGACATGATGCCCATGATTTCCAACAAGAATGTCAAATTTGGACTCGTCTGACCACAGGACACTTTGCCACTTTGCTACAGTCTATTTTAAATGAGCCTTGGCCCACGGAACACAGCAGCGCTTCTGGATCATGCTCAACAATGGCTTCCTTTTTGCATGATAGAGTTTTAGGTGGCATCTGTGGATGGCACGGTGGACTGTGTTTACAGACAGTGGTTTCTTGAAGTATTCCTGGGCCCATTTAGTAATGTCAATGACAGAATCATGCCGGTGACCGATGCAGTGGGGTCTGAGGGCCCGAAGATCACAGGCATCCAGCAAAGGTCTTCGGCCTTGTCCCTTACGCACAGATTTTTCCAGTTTCTCTGAATCTTTTGATGATGTTATGCACTGTCAATGATGAGACCTTCAAAGTCTCTCTAAGACATCCCTTTTATAGCCAATCATGTTACGCACCTGATGCCAGTTCATGTAATTACTTGCTAAATGTTCTTTCAGCTCATTCTCTTACATATTAATTGCTTTTTCAGCCCTTTTTTGCCTGTGTCCCAACTTTTTTGAGACCTGTTGCAGCCAGAAAATTTGAAATAAGCTCCTTTTGTGGATAAAAATGTAAAATGTCTCAGTTTCAACATTTGAAATGTTATCTATGTTCTATTGAAAATAACATATTGGCTCATGTGATCTGAAAGTCATTGCATTTTGATTTTATTCACAATTTACACTTCGTCCCAACTATTTCGGAATTGGGGTTGTATAATGATGAAAACTATCCAGGTCTTGTAGTCTTTGGTGGGGGAAAAAATGATAAGACAGATAGATAAGATACTGTATACCTGTGCTTTAATGAACCCTGTGGGGTAATTTGTTGTCTGCATTTGACCCCTCCTAGTTACTTAGGAGCAGTGGGCAGTCAGAGAGAAGTGCCCAGGGACCAAATCCAGTTCTAAAGCCGGAGGCTTGTTCAAGACCACTGAAAGGAGTGTTCCAACAAGAGCATGCCTTTCAGGGTGGAGGAAACCGGAGCACTCAGAGAAAACCCACACATATACGCAGAGAGATTCTGGCCAGCCGGTACTCAAACCCGGAAACTCCTTATTGAATAAAATTGAAGAGAAAATGACACCTCATTAGGAATAGGAGACATCAACATCATCATTAGCATTCTATGCTGAAAGGCAAAATGTTGTATTACAGTGTGGCATCGTTCAGAGGGCCTTCGCTAACCTCACCCTTTACTGCTCGATTGCCATCAAGCTGTTTCCGTTTAAGTTCGCCTGATAAACAATCAAACAATTTATTGACTGAACAACCAAGACTAATAAATGACCTTTAATGAATAAGAATGGATGATGAAAAAGCGAATGCCTATTGCCTACATTTATTTAATTCATATGGTATTGCAAGAATGGCAATATGAATGCAAATCCAAAACTTTAGCTGCATTTATTTTCACCATCCTTACCATTGTCACTTTACTGTGCCTTGTGCCTAACAACGCCCTTTAACCGTGTCTACATTCAGAATATAGAATGGATTCTCATGGCTTATTGCTTAATGAGCCTCGCAAACTAATTTGCGCAGATCTATGCTGTTTCACAAGCTACAGGAGCGCTTTATTTATAAAGAAATATTTATATTTTACGTCATCATTTCTGTGGTACGAAAACACCTCATAATTTTTTGGCGCAATGTATAATGATGCTATCGAACATAAATTTGACTGTTGTTTTATCGATTGGTCTAAGCAACTGTTGTCAATCGAGAAAGTGAACTGCAAGAGGTTTAGGTTGTTAAGCATTGAAGGCTGAGGTTTCCGAGGGCCTTAGTTACTGCCGGTGGACCGCGACTGCAGTGTAGTGAAATCAAGTCTCACAGTCTTAATCCAATTTCACCATATAAAAGTAACAGTCCTGTAATTTCTCGAGGGGTCAGAGGGAAAGCAGTCTAACCTCTGTTAGAGAAAATACATCATTCAGAAACAGAACTTTGAGAACTGGGGAAGAAACAGAAAAAGATAACTGGAATTAATAGAAAGGGAGTTAACCACACAGTTTATATCATCTAGTCAATGAAAATGTGCTTCACGGGGGCGAAGGCAATACCCTTCAGCCCCGACACACTGAATCAAAGGTTAATTTGTTTGAGCCAGAGTGAAAGGTCATTGTGGTACAAAACCTGGACGAGGCACACCAACCCACCAAGGCAAGTTCACATTATGCAAAATGAAGTTCCTGACCCAAGCGTTCTGAGAGAAATGGCCCGGACAAAGTTTTAAAGGTGAAGGTCATGGAGTCAAGGTCAAAGGTCATTCGGGTATGAAACCTCAACGAAGAGGCAAGTCCTCATATGGAAAATCAAGTTCCTAACCCAAGCAGTTTGAGAAAAATGGCCCGGACAAAGTTTTAAAGGTAAAGGTCTGAGAGGCAAGGTCAAAGGTCATTCGGGTACGAAACCTCCACGCAGCATGCCCACCCACTAAAGCGAGTGCACATATGCAAAATCAAGTTCCTAACCCAAGCGATTACAGAGAAATGGTCCGGACAAAATTTTCCCACCAGCCGCTCATCCGCCCCCCTGTCTGTAAAGGGAGGGACAATACCCCTTTGCCCCTTAGTTGGGACCGAGGGGTAAAAAAAAAACTATAGTGCACAATCTAGCTCATTCATACCACAGTATGCACATCTGAATACATAGGGTCCTGATCCAGTGAGAGTTACAAAGATGCTCTTATGCTAAGGATAAAGCCTCGCTCATAGATTTCAAAATAAAATTAACATTGTCTCTCCCAGAAAAAGACCTTAAATAGTGTAGGGCGGTTTTATAATGTACTTGTAGGTGCCGGTAACGCAGACAAATCTGTTTTGCCTCTTTTCTATAAAGATTTCATCATTTTTCACAAACTAAACAAATCAAATGGGGACAGTCAGTGGGACTAACCACCACTAACCACCGATTTCTGGCACAAAGTGGTGTCCACAACGCATCAAGCAATGCTCTATGACGGAGGGAATATGAGCGAGATCCATTTCACTACTAAACACATTTATTTAATGACAGGGGTCGGTAAATTCCCCCAGAGTAACAAGGGCTGCATCAGATAGGTATTCATTACAGGAGGAAAACAGCCAAGTGAGGAGCCTTGGTGATAAGGCCTGATCTCAGAGTGGATTATCTTGCCTGGCACCAAACAAACTCCCAGGTAGATTTAATTTTGTCCCCGGGTCAAACTCTGAAAAGAGAAATAATTGTAGCCTGTTCCTCAAGGGGGATTAAACTGCACTGGGATACTTGTGCCTGTTTTTGTAATTGTCTTCCCTTGAGAAAAAAACGAGATTGAATGGAAACACTTCACAATAAGCGTACATTAATTAACATTAGCTACTTCAGTAAGAAGTATTAACTATCAGTGAATTAACAGAAAACTAATGGGTCTACTAATCATTTACTAATGGTGTTCATGTTAACTAAGGTATTAATTCGTACATTATTGAATAGTTTGATAGTTTGAGGTGATACGCGAGGACTTAAGGGATGTTTTCAACTTCATAATAAGGATGTCAAAGAGCATTAATAAATGGTAGGATAAGGTAACCTAATGCTTATTTAGCTCTCTGATGCATTAGTTAACTGTTAATTAATTGGTAGTTATTGCTTATTACTGCATTAACTTATGTACCCTGATTGTAAAGTGTTACCGATTAAACATTAGACAGTGTGCTCTGATGGCTTCAACTCTTTATGCAAAGTCTTCCTGAACATGTCTGTGTTGGAGAGGTTGTTGGAAAAATGCCCTGTACCTCCAACTGTATGACGATACCCTCCACATAAGAGCCACTCATTAAAACACATACAGTGTATACAGCATGTACACCGTAAGCAATGGAAGTCACTGGGCTGTGACACATTTTTTGTTATTTGGGCCCTGTTAGCTGACTCAATCACCAGATTTGAATCCAATTGAACATGCATTTTATTATATGCTGAAGAGGATTCTACATCATGAATCCTCTTGGGGGGGGGTGCCCATGTTCAAAAGGCATGGTCATTTCTATGACCTCAATTCCACAAGAATTGGGACAGTGTGTGCAATGCAAATAAAAACAGAATTTTGTGATTTGTACATTTTATTTTAGCAACATTTTAGTTTTAACTACATTAAGTTCAAAACAGCACAAAAAAGTTCAAAACAGTGGTAAACCGCCCACATGGCAGCCTTTCCCATAATCAGCTGGGATGCTCTGGCTTCTCTGAAATCTTTGTGAGGAAGAAGCAGTATATATAATGGATGGATGGTTAATTATTCTAACCTCGGATTTAATTTCACATCACCTCGCAACCATCCCCGCAATCAAAATTGTTTTGTCTGGCTGTCTGCAACCCCACTCAACTGAACGGCCTCCTACGAGGGGTTGTGCCAGACCCTGCGTGATATTTCTAATCAATTTGCATTGAAATGAGCCTCCAACTATAATGTCACAGCCATTTACGGTTGCTTTGGACCGCGCACGTCTTATCAGGGAGCTCTGCATTTCCAGGCAGAAAGAAAAAGAGAGCAGTGTGTGTTTCAGAAGAGCGTAGCTAATGAAAAATTAGCGCGCACCATTGACGTGAAAGAGACCACGAGGGAGCTTTCAGGGTCCTGTGCCAAATCAGCCCAGCTGCTTTACAAACCAGCAACTCACCTCCGATCAGCTAATCACCCAATTTCTAGGCCCTCCTGAATACCAAATTACCAAAGTGAAATTTTACACATCTCTGCCTAAAAAAAGCAGATCACAAAATGCAGACAAACTTGCAGAGGCACCTGGGTGCTTCCATTAAAGTCTGACAGATTTCCTTTTCTGTTATACTTCAATGCTGGTGAGCTCATCAGTGAAACTGACTGTGGACAGATGGATTGATGAGCAGGACAGGATGTGCTTCTGCCTCACCTTCACCATATGCTGGGACAGTTTCCACCATCCCTGTAACCCTGACCTCAAATAATGGATGGACGGATGACAGCACTAATAATTACAAATGCCACCAATGTCATGCTCTTACTGAAAAGACAGAGGCCCGGACTCCAACAAGACTGACTACATCACTAAGCGCTAATACTTTTTAATCAAGAGGGCAACTAAAGGGCAACCAAAATGATAATCGTCAAGTACAGCCCTTAATGCAGACTGACTTTTCCACTAACCTGTTTGAGGTAACTTGCTGTGTAAATTGCGCATTTGCATTTCATCCCTCCACCAGGAGAGTTCATGGGCAAGTCAATTAAGCATCGCACCAGTAATTGATGCTGCGCTGTGCATCTTTCAGATTGGACAAAAATAATGGCTTTGTCATCCAGGAACACTGATAGGGTGATGAGGCCATTGCTGACAGAACGCGAGACATGTCTTCCAGGAACACTGATAGGGTGATGAGGCCATTGCTGACAGAACGTGAGACATGTCATCCAGGAACACTGATAGGGTGATGAGGCCATTGCTGACAGAACGCGAGACATGTCTTCCAGGAACACTGATAGGGTGATGAGGCCATTGCTGACAGAACGCGAGACATGTCTTCCAGGAACACTGATAGGGTGATGTGGCCATTGCTGACAGAACGTGAGACAAGTCATCCAGGAACACTGATAGGGTGATGGGGCCATTGCTGACAGAGCTCCAGTCAAGTCTTATAACCAGGTTATAAGTAAATGAGGAAGACAAGTAGTGGATGATGATAAGGGGGCCACAGTCATTGCAAGGCTGCCTTCAGAGGGGCATTGTTTCATCGTCGTCTGCCAATGTAAGAGATGGGCACATTTGATTGACAGTTGTATCAGAAGAAAGCAGGGTGTAGGATTTTCTGAGGGCATGGCTATATTTGATGGACAGATGTTCAAGATGATAATGGAAGAAGTTTCCATATTATGTTTTGTTAGCAGTGTGATATTTGGAAGCAATTTTTTTAGGCAGAAAGTGGTCACATAGTGGAATAGCTTTGCCAGGTCTGAAAATGCAGGAGTTTTCAAGAGCAGGTTTGATACAGTGCTAGATACTATCTACTTCATCAGCGAACTAATCATTAGGTACATTTTAGTAAAGAGACTGGGAAAGCATAGACTGGCTGAATGGTGAGTTCTTGTCATTGCGTTATACAAATGTATTATGGCATATTTTGATGTATTGTTTTCTTACTGTATGCTGTGCTACAGTATATTACGTCCTGTTAGATGAAATTGAAGGAGTGTCTGCATATGACTGACACTCACCCAAGGTGACCTCTGCTTGCATGGGGATAGACAGGGCAGGATGCTTCACCTCACAGCTGAACAGGGCATCATTGTCCAGATGGGGGTTCAAGATCCAGGTAAGGGAGGCCTGAACCTAAGGTAGATGAGACTAGATGAATAAATCCTTAAAAATGAATTAGAATACATATTTATCTGTCTATCTGTGAGGTGTAGAAGGCCAGGAGAAAGCACCTTTCAAAACATGATTACTCCTTATCCTGTTCCCATTTACACAAACAACTGATTTGCTCATTTATTTAAGATGCATCCTCAAAAGCTGACATTATGTCCTAGTATTTATTCAAAGCGACTCACAGTTGATTAAGCAAAACAGAGCCTAAATACTTCCAGAGGTTTGTGGGTGAGGGGCTCTCATAAGGCCCAAACAGCTGCACTGACCTTAATATGGCTGCAGTGAGCACTGAAAATCAACCTTATGAGTCTACCAAATCCACAAAATCTACGCCAGATGTAATAAATTTGTGGAGTGAGTTATCATCTGCTTTTCACCCATCTCATGATGTGCCATCTGAGGTGTAAATGGCCAGCAGTAATCTCAACATTTAATTTATGATTACTCCTCAGCTTGTTCCCATTTACTGCCTGATTAGCGATCAAACAACTGATTTGCTTAATAACTGAGAATAATCCTTACAAACTCATATTAAATCCTGCTTCTCCGTTTATCCTAATCACATCCTAATGATCACAGGCAACAAAATGGCCTTGATTATTCTGAAAATAATTTCTTTGTTAATCAGGCAAAGTAAATAGGAGCAGGTTAAGAGTAATGAAGCGCTAAAAGGTGAGGTCACTGCAGATTTTTCATTCATCTGGCAGCACGTCACAGTCCTAGCTACTTCAGAGCATTCTGCAGCCAATGCAGCATCAAGAGACCAACATTTGTTTTCATTCCACCCGAGTTGAGCACACCTCGTACCGAAGCAAGAGATCCTGTTTAGCAGCTAACTATGAGAGCAAGTTGTCCCACATTAAGTCTGCAATAAACAGGGGGAGGGTCTATCAACAGCATATACTGCATGCTTGATGATGCATGTCATTTCAGGGTGGGAGGTTAGGGAACACCCAGCGGAAACCTACCTCAGTTGTGCCGTTTCTCAGTGGGACCACCGTGTTGTGAAAGTAGTAGATCGGATCACTGCTCTGGACCCAGCGGGGGAACTCCCAGTTGACCACCGTTTCCGGAATGGTCTCAGTGGCAGGATGGGGCTCCTGGCCTGGGGAGGGGCCGTGGGCGGGGCCTTCCATGTGGGCCCGGCCTGGCCTGCCGTCTGAGTCCAGGAATGAGAAGGATTTCCGTAGTTTGGAGTCGTCTCGGTCACGGCTGGTCAGTGGCCTCGGACTCCACACTCTAGCAAAGCCCCTGCCCTCTACACCACCTTCGCTCTGAGTGTGCGGTATCACCTCTATCACCTCCCCATCCCGTTTGAAGTACACCTGGAACAGACAACAGAAAAGTGAAAAGAATTTGAGAGGCATATGACAGAAAAAAATAACACGGAGGAGGTGATGAAACAGAAGAGAGAGTTCCAGACAAAAAGGCAAGCTTCTCAGAATTCTTCCTGGAATTATGCTGATGCCTGGGAATGCCTAGAATACTCTGTTCTGTCCTGGGCATCTGTAGATGTTCAACATAAATATGAAAGAGGGTGCTCTATTTATTTTTTATTTCAAGGAAACTTCAGCACCTGTCTGCATGAGTAGGTGTGCGGGAGTGATGGCTTTGAGGTAGTGCACACGCTCTCTCAGTTAATTTATTTGTCAGTGTTTAACCCTCTGTTAACCAAGTACCTTTCCAACTGTGAAAAAAATCATTTCCCTTGGCAAATATGTTGATTATGGGCCAATATTTGGAAAAATAGTTAAATTTAAATTAATTTTTTTTTTTTTTATTTTAAAATTTTAACTTGACGGACCATTCAAGTTATTCTCAAATGTTTATTTGGCAATAAGAAAAAACCAGCAGGGTGTCCAGGCTGTTAACCCTTTCACTTTATGAAGCAGATATGCTACGGTGGTTAATAGAGGATTAAGTCTGCTTTGCTTTGTCTTTTTGATTTCCTGATTTGCTTTGTGATTTGGCTTTGGCATACCAACTTCCTGGTTTTGACTTTTGGACTGTCATGTGATTATGACTCTGGATTATCATTTTGTATTGAAAGATCAACGCTTGTTTTTGACCCTGACTGTCCAACCACACTTTTCAATAAAGCCACTAAATGGATTCAAGCCTGTGCATCAATTTAAAAACCACAGCGGTCCCCCACCATTGCAGTTTCTTAACCGCGCAGTACTTATTCATTCATATTTTCAGTCCACTTCAGCTTAACCCTCAGCTTGTTTGCAGTATATAAAGTGTGTTCAATGAACTCTTCACAAGATAAAGGGTTCATTAGGCTTCACGGTACATTAATCCCAGCCTTTACCGCTTGAATTAGCTGTGGAGAGCGCCTTACGGATTATCAAAACACATGCTGGAACCCTAGAGCCCCTCCAGGGAACAGATTTCTCTCTTTGTAAATAACGGAATGACTTGAGTGGAATTTAACTCCTTTCCCCTAGGGGTCCATTTTATTAATAACAGCGTAACAGCTATAGATCCGGGGGTTGAGGCACATTGGCGGTCTAATGGGTTCTGTAGTCCAGTAAAGACAGGCCTGCAGCTGAGTGTATGACTAAGAAATCCAGCACTCCCTTTAACTCATTTCCTACGGAATACTTTTATATAAAATTGTTGCGTTTGTACGGAATACTTTTCCCGAAAATGACACAATATAAAGTACTGAGGTACAGGTGGCCCATGACCGTGATCGTCAACTGATTTTGTGTTTTCATCGGACTGCGAATGGTTATCCACGCCGCTGGCACCGGCTTACCATAGGGAATGGTAGAATTCGCCGTGCCGTTGGCAGCAGCTTGCCGTTGGGAATGAGTTAAACAGCCTGGAGATAATACATTTCTTCTCTATAATTTTTGGCGAAAATGTATTGAAAAATACTATGAGAGGGAATAAGAAAAAAAAAATCATTCCCACAAGTATATTGAGGTAAAAATATGGGTAATAAACAAAAACACTGAAAACGTCAATTTTTTATAATAATTGAAAGGTGTCGCCATTTTTTTGACTCTTGCATAGTCTGAATGCACGTTTGAAGGCTCATTCCATGATTATTGATGCTAAAAAATTTGTTTGAACTGGTTTGAGGCAACATTACTCCACAAAATTACCTCTGATGGTCAGTTGTTGTCGTACATAAGGTGACATAAACTTTGAGCAGTGTCACCATCAAGTGTTTCAAAGAGACCGGTTCACTGAAAACTAGAGGCAATAAAGGTGCAAAACTGTAGTTAAGTGCCTCTGATCTTTGTTACCTGAATATGACAAGTAAAAAAAAAAAAATAATAATCAGTTGACAGCATGACAACTCCGTGATGATATTAATAGCGCCAGAAGTGAAGAGATGAAAGTATCAAGATCTACCATTTGCCGATGCATGTGCGAAAATGGTCTAATCGGTCTTGCTGCTGCCAAGAGCTGGCAACATCAAAAAAAAAGGCTTGAGATGGCAAAGGAAATCAAGGATTGGACGCCACTAGACTGGGAAGTAGTCCTTTGGACTGATGAATCAAAATAAAAAATTCTCTCACCCAAATGGAGAACTTGTGTGTGCTGTACAGTTGAAGAACGTTTCAAAAATGACTGTTTACCCCCTTCAATAAAACATGGAGGTGGTAATATTATGGTTTGAGGTTCAGTCATCTCGAAACGAGGCAACCAGTCAGGCGAGTATTACCATCTGGAAAGAGACTTATTAGTTGGAAATTTTATTTTCAACAAGATATTGACCCTTAACACACTTCTAAGTTGTGCAAGAATTATCTCAGTCAGAAAGAAACATCTGGTGACATAAAAGTTATGACTTTGCCTGCGCAAAATCCAGACCTTAATCCGAATGACTGAACCTGTTGTAACACCAAAAGAATCTCTTTGGAATGAACTTCAAACCATATGGAATGGTTTAGCGAGTGAGGTAATAAAAAATGTGTAAACTACGCATGTCTCAAAGATTAATTGCTGTAATCAAAGCAAAGGGTGGCACACTACATATTGACTTTTCCCTCAAAAAGACATTGTTATTTTTGTTTGTACTACATGTTGTTATCTGCTTGCATATTTTCATCTATTTGATCCAATATTACACGAAACAAATACTTGAATAGTCCTTGGTTTCTGATTTATCTTCATTTTGTTCAGTGTATAATCATCACTGCACACTACTGTAACACTCCAGAAAATCTGAATTGCTCACAGGCAGGCTGTTCATGTTGAAGCCTTGTGGTCTGGTGTTGGAGTCCCAGCCATGCCATACAGCCATGGCCGAGGGTCTGCATGGGTGAGAGATAATTGGCTCAGTCTCACTGGGGATGATAGGGGTTCTGCCGGTTAAAATGCATTCGTCTCATCACTCTCTAGCAGCTACTCCTGGTAAGCAAGGCTTGTACACGTACTCTACTGGTCAAAGGTTTTAGGACACCCCAATTTTTCCAGTTTTTTATTGAAAATTATGCAGTTCCAGTCCAATAATTAGCTTGAAATAGTACCAAGGTAAGTGGTGAACTGCCAGAAGTTTTAAACAAAAGGTAAGGTTGCCCAGGTTTTTTTGTACGCCGTCGAGTAGGTGAAAGGATGGTTCCTCAGTGTGAGACATCAACTGTCAAACATGGATGAAGAAGCATGATGGTCTGGGGCTGTTTTGCTGGATCTAAGGTCGTTGACTTGTACAGAGTGAAAGGCACCCAAAACAGCTACCAGAGCATTCTGCAGTGCCATGCAGTACCCACTGGTATGCGCCTAGTTGGTCATGGGTTCATCCTACAGCAAGATAATGACCCAAAACATAAGTCCAAGCTCTGCCAGAACTACCTTAGGAAAAAAGAACAAGATGGTAAGCTTGAAAACATGGAGCAGCCAGCACAGTCTCCAGACCTAAACCCCATTGAGACGGTTGGGGATGAGCTGGACAGAAGAGTGAAAGCAAAGCAACCTACAAGTGCCACACATTTATGGGAACTTCTGCAACAGAGTTGGGAAGAACTTTCTGAAGAATATTTGATTTCCATTTTAGAAAGAATGGCCTGAGCGTTTTCTGCTGTTATATCTGCCAAAGGTGACTACTCTGAGTCAAAAGCTTAGAATACATTTTGATTCATAAATTGATTCCATGATTTCTTTTTTAACTTCAATTGTTTATTTGTTCTATCATGTCAACGCTTTTATTCCAGAGTACAATGAGAAATTAAACTGCATAATTTTCAATAAAGAACTGGAAAAATTGGAGTGTCGTAAAACTTTTGACCGGTAGTGTAGCTGTACAAGCAAATTTTTGCACGGTGTTACCCTACAACAGCACAGACAGTGTGAGTTTGGCGGTAAAAAAAAAAAGGCCAGTTCTCACGTGAGATGGAAGAATCACACAGCGCCAAGCTCCTCCGGAGTCAATGGGAGGAAGTCACTGCAGCTGAGTTCAGGGTGGGGAACCAACAAGCTCTGTGCTTCAGAGCAGTCAACTCTTCGGCACTGAGACTATTGACATAAATCCTGTGCTTCCGAGCTATCGAATACTCCGTGCTAAGACTTTTGATATAAATGTTATTAATGTATAAAATGGAACAAACCTTCACAAATGTTTTCTGTAAGAACGCCAAGCCCACAAAACAGAATTGTGAAATATTGTGACTTTACAGATATATTGTGACTTCGAGATATACATGACAGCACAGATCCCCATTTATTATCCTGCTTATTATCGCAGGAGACAGGGGCAGCTGCCCTGTCTGCCGTCACTCACCGTCTGAACAAATTGAGACAAGATTTACACAGTAAAGAGCACAACTTCTTTGCAATTCAGTTTAACAAATGTCACCAGCACAAAGCCTGTCTACCCTTGTAACAAATCCACTCATCACGAACATGATAGAATATGGAGGAAAATGAAAGGACGGAAATGAGACATAAAAATCTCTTCTGTGCCAATTCTATGAGGCTGCTGTGGAACACACCGATTACCATGATTACAAACTGTCAACAGAAAACTCAGTCTGCAAAATGTTCAAGATTAAGTTTGGAATGTGGTAATTCATGCATTCATAATTCATTAATGTAGCAATTTTATAATCCACCACTGTTTTACAATGAGGAATGATCATCCAGACAAACAAATGCCTAAAAAAAAAAAAAAAAAAAAACTTCACTGTAGATGCCCTCTCATGCAGTATCTCTTTTGAACAAGACTCCACGGCGTAGAGAGCACTACTTCCTCCTTGATGCCACAAAATCACCTGACGTCACATGGCACCCGGCCAGATGACGTGCCAATGTCCATTCATTTAATTATTTACTCTAGTGTTCCTAAAGGCTGGGACTATCACAGCAGTGCTGTGTTTAAATTCATCATTTAATAATTTTCTCATGAGGTGTAGAGCTGACAGGTAATGGCCCTCTTCAAATAAATAAATAAATAAATAAATAAACAAAAAAAAAAAATAAATAAATAAATTCTTCACACATCAGTAAAAATTCAACCCTCACATCCCCTCCCTACACTAACCACTTCATTTTTAAACAAAGTCACTAGGTTACATTTTGAAAGAAATGCAAATCAATGGCTTTTTCCCCCTGTTGCCTATAAATCCAGAAGTGAGAATTAAACTTTAACAAAAAATTGAATGGCTTTGCTGGTTTCTGCTCATTCAGAACAGGAAAGGAAATCACTAAGGAAAAGGGCACACACAAGGTATGACATGGAAAGATCATTGCGGTGTGCGGTATGGGTGATGCTGACTTGCTGCCATCCAGCTTTCAAAATCCCTCTCTGCAACAGCAATGCCATTCTTTACGTGGTAACATTATAAATGCAACTCGCTTCATTTTAAGTTTGCTGCGCTGACTTTCATTTATGTCATGACTCTTGCTGCCAATTCAGTGCGGCCGTGTTTGATCAATACACTTAATTGCAATCAATGTACATGGAATGAAAACATCTGTCCCAAACATTTAGTACTTCCTTTGTTCCGTGAATGTTTGGCCATATACTTGCCCGTCGGACAGTTTGCTTCATATTGCAATGTTCTTAATGATGGAAAAGCGATCATCCCAAATGCTGCTTTCAAAACAAAACGAACAAAGGCAGGTCACTGCTGTGGAAACTTTCTGGATACCCGTTTATCACACTCTTTCTTGCAGGGGATGTGCATTGTAATCCCGGGCCAACTGCGGGGAACATGGATCCAGATCAACATCAATCAGCGGCACTCGCAGAGAATGTTCATTACTATCCCGGCATGAATACGCTGGAGTATGACTTTACTGCCATAAACAGCAATTTGCTCACCGCTGGAGCCATTAGACTCTTTAAGCGGATTTTTAAGCGAGTTTTAAGCGGATTCAATACCAACAGCTAAATCAATAGCAGTAATCATGCCAAATGTTGTGCCACCTTCCATGGAAAATCATGAGCAAAGGATAAACCCTGCTTCATCAAAAAAGACAAAAACGCAAGATAAATCTGCTATTGGAAAAAAAGAACAGACGGAAACTCCAAATGCAGATCAAACTCAGCAGGGCGTTTATTAGACGTGGATTAATCCCTTAATGGTCAGTTCAGAAAATAGTCAGAAGCCAGCAAACAGATAGATACAGGTGAGCAGAATCGTAATCAGTAATACAGGCCAAGATTCAGTCTGCACAAAGACAATGAACAAAAAGGGGAAAATAAACTAAAGGAACGAAGGGAAATGGGGAAAAGGGTAAGGGGAAAATAGGGAAGGAGAGATTAGGGAAACTAACTAAACAATTGGGAACACAAGGGCAAAGGGAATACAAGGACCTATCAATCACACTGCAATCTCACTTCAAACACAAAACTAAAATATATAGACTGATACAAACAGACAGAATACTTTCAAAAGAGCAATCATAAACCAAATAGCAACGAAGACAGAGTCAAGGGAAGAACGAATCGACTTGGAACAAAGGGGAATGGGATATTTAAGCACAAGACAACTAACGTGATTGCCTGACTAGATAGGGAACAGCTGTGCCAGGAAGCCAGAGAGGGGCGGAGCCAGGAAGAGCAGGGATAGGCGAGTAGAATGGAAAGGGCGTGGAAACCTATGCTAATCTGCTCTACACACCCAGGCCCTGATTCTAAACTAAGACAGGCAGCAAGAACAGAATGAAGGAAGTTAGAATCACCTCACCGAATTAACAGGGAATTAGTGTGTTAACAAGGACTGACAGGAAAGAACACAAGGATTTCAACAATCAATCAGAACAATACACAATCACTCAGAAAAATAACAAAAGGTACATAAATGAAAATAAAAACTAACAATAATTAAAACTAAAAACAGGCAGACAAAATCCTACTTTCTAACACTGTGGCTTTAAACTTTTTATGTCTGAACTTCAAACAACTATATACAGTTTTATGAGGAAAGTGAAATGCAACCCAGGCTGAAGAAATTACCTTCCACAGTTAAATGAAAAAATATGGTCATTCATGAAAAAAAGAGATCACACTCTCAAGATTGCTCTCAAGAATAAGATGGAATACGAGAGGCGTTTATTCTCCATATTGAGAAATAAGGTCATAAAAGAGCTCAGAAAGGCAAATGCAACAATTTCCATGAATATTATTGGTGAGAGAAAGGGAATGCCAAAGATATCTGGCAGAATTGAAAGAAATTAACAGGGAAATCTAATACCATGAATAATACAATAAAATTAAGTACAGATAGAAATGCGACCAAAGATCCAAGCAAAGTGGCAACGGCACTTAATTCCTATTTTGTTGATTCTGTAAAAACTTTGACTAAGAATTTCCCTGTATTGAATTATTCTGTCACTCCTCTAAATACTGATGCTCCCATTCTGACTTTTAGAGGAGTGAACAATCACGAAGCACATTCAATTATTTCCTCTCTTAATTGTTCAAGGGTAAAGGATGTACAGTATATATAGGATGGACACCATATTTTTCAAAACCCTTAAGGAGGCACTTATTCCACCTATTTCAAAAATTATGAATTGGTCCATTAATGAAGGAGTGTTTCCAAGTGCTTCAAAAATTGCAATAATTGCACATGTTCAAATCAGGTAATCATGTGATCATTAGTAACTACAGACCCATCAGCATCCTTCTGGCAGTTTCAAAAATTGCTGAAAAATTGATCTCTCAACAGATACGCAAGATCACATTTGAATATTTTCTTATTGCATCCTATGCCATTAGGGTTTCGAAAACATCATTCCACTGAAATTGCAAACTGTTATCTGCTGGAAAATATTAAGGCTAAATTGGACAAGGGAGGCGTGGTAGGGGCTTTCTTGATTTAAAGAAAGCCTTTGATACAGTTAATCATGAGGTTCGAATCATCAAGTTTTCAAAATCTAATTTTTCACCTAATGTAATTAAATGGATAAAATCCTATCTTACTGATAGGAAACAATGTGTTTGCACAGAGACCAGGGATCCCCAAATCGCGGTCCTCAAGGGTTGAGAAGTACTGGTTTTCCACAGTCCCATTACCTGGAAGTCAGCTGTGATGACAGTCTGGCCAGTCATTGTGCAGTAACTTTTCACTCAATTTCCCGAAAGGGGAGAAATCCCGGGCTGGATTTCGGGAGCCCTGGCATAGACCATAAAACCTCACAAATGGTGGATATTCATGTCGGTATGCCTCAAGGCTCAAACTTGGGTCCTCTGATATTTACTTTGTATATTAATGACCTGACTGAAATATGTCCACCAACTGTAACTTGTCGGATGTATGCTGATGATACGATCATATATGTACATGCTAAAAACAAGAAACAAGCTGCTGAAGAATTGTCAACTTCAGTGTTCATGGCCTTAGTGCGGGAATATGGTAGCCTGGAATCCATCCATATCAAGCTTTGGTCACTCCCAACGGTCACTTGCTTATATGTCTGGCCTCAGTCGGAAGACCAGTGTTTGACTTCCAAATATTCGCACAAAATCCATGCGAGATCTGTGATTGGCTCACAGTCACAAGGGTACCCCGCCCCTTTAGACAGACTTAAAAATAAATAAAATATCATACCACAGTTCTGCATTCAATGGAAGTCCCGCCTCCCGGCTCGTGTTTATACGAGTATTCATCTGAGTGGCAGCAGAGTCTCTGGGCAATGAACGAGCCGGGAGGCGGGACTTCCGTTGAATGCGCGAGCTTACTTGAAGCATAACTGTGGTATTTTATTATTTTTAGTGAAAAATAACTGCGTTTCTAGAGTTCTGAGGATACGAGTGGACAAAGCAGACTTGGATTATACTGGACGATGCGTTGGATGATGGTTTGAAAGTTTGTCAACGGACGTTTTTTGGAGTTTTCCCATTGCTACTGGGTGACCCCATTTGCTTCCACCAAAAAAGGAATTTGGATAATTTTTCAAAACTCTCCAGTGGCCATAAAGTTGCGCCAGATGAAGAACAACTTCGTCTCTTCAAGACATCTAATGGTGAGTAATTGATATACAAATTATAGTTTTTGGGTGGAGTATCACTTTAATCTAGCTGATGCAATCATGCCCTTCGAGCTATAGCTAATGCCAATTACAGTGAAATACGTTATGTACTTTGAGTATTATTTAATTTAGCCTTTATTAAACTGGAGAATCCCACTGAAATAAACAAAATGCAGATATGGCCAAACATTATCCTGTTTAAAACCTAACAACCACTCCAACAGTAAACACAAGCAAGCCACAATCTAATTTTTAAGCTCATGTCGAATAACATTCACGAATGCCGTTGCTGGCCAGTTAACTCATATTCGATTGGTGGTTCTCGCCAAAAGGTCACCCAATCAGCCAAGAGCAGAAAACACGAATATTCATATATTCACTTCATTAGTGACGTAAGGCTAAACGCTGGCTATACGACTGAGGCCAGACTGATATCAGTCAGTGACCGTTGGGAGCGACCAGCACTTGATATGTATGGATTCCAGGCTAGGAATATGGTGGAATACAGCAAAGTTTGGCTAGATCAGACAGCTCAGTTAAATCTGCTTTTTATTCAATTCATTGCATTTTGATAAGAGATACCGCTAGGGGTATCCGACGAACATTTTCAACTGCCTAACAAATGTTTCTATTCCTGTTTCAGAAAAGTGAGTAATAACTTGAAAATGCACTCACAGAAAAGAAAGAACCTCAAGTATATGGCATTTTTAATAATTCAAAACATAGAATGAGTATGCTGAGTATCTGGAACAAAAGATGTATAGAACTGGATAACTCTTCTCCAGCCAGGATTTAATCTGTTTCCCTATTTAACCAGGACATAAATTCACAATTTAGGGAGGAGAAAGACTATCACATTAGAAGTCAATGAACTTGTAAGAAAAAGACAGTAATTGAATATCCATTGTCCTTACAGGATCACCACTTATTGTTACTGGATTCATTGTCATTTGGCGTGCTCTATCCTATTGTTAATGGGTAATCACAGACATGTAATAGGCTGCTGAACCCAAGTACATTCCCCCTGCCCTCCAGAAACACAACTTTGCGACAAATGGCTTCTGAACAAAAAACCACATTTTTACTGCATCAATTACCAGCTTAGCTCTGAGTGCTAAATCCTTACTGGACCAGAAATTAAATGAATGAAAGTACAGAGTGTACCTAATGAATTAAAAGCAAGTCAGTGCTTGCGGAAGCTTTCACCCCAGTACGAGAGAGCAGAGGTGCCTGTGGGTTACTGTGGTTTCCTATCAATTGACACCCCATTTCAGCCTAGGGAGCAAGGTGTGTGTGTGTGTGTGTGTGTGTGTGTGTGGTCCGTGTTAACCAACCCTTGTGGGGACAAAATGTCCCCTTAAGACATGGACTTCCAGATTTATTTCTCTTTATGGAGACAATTTCCCCATGAGGAAATTGAGCTATTCTAGGGTTAGGGGTTAACGTTAGGGTTGGGATAAGGTTAGAGTTAGGTTAAGGTTAGGGAATGTACTGGCATGTACTGTGGAGGGTTAAGGTCAGGGAAAGGGGTTAAGGAATCAATGCAAGTCTATGGAATGTCCCCACAAGACATGAAAACCCAACGTGTGTGTGCATGCATGTGTGTCTGTGTGCATGTATGAGTGTGTGCATGTGCGCGTGTGTGTGTGTGTGATTGTGCTCGTGCATTACCTGTTTGACTACATTTTGACCATTTGTAATATTGTTGTCATCAAATCCCACAAAGGGTTCATGCTACTGAAACTCACATATCCAAGGATATTATTTTATATACAAATATTTGGCAAGCCAATAAAACAATAAAATTCTGAAATTCAAATTCCAAAATAAGTTTTACCACACCATCAATGAAAATAAATTATGCTGTATTGCAACACAAAATTCAGTCCATGTTATGATTCAGACCAGGAATCAAGTGCGGAGGCAGAGTACAAACTAAAATGAAGGTTTATTGATAATAATACGGGAACCCAGAAGAAGAATGCACTGTTCAGTTCAGATGTTGTGAGCAAGACAAGGCAAAACCAATCTCTGGCCAGTGGCTTTCCGGAATGACTGCCTAGTGTAGTGCACACTTTGCCAGAGCCGAGCTGTCTGTAAGGAAGAAATAGTAGCTTGAGGGGAACTTGGTTTCAATCCAGATGACCACAGAAGGATTGGGAGCTTGTTCCTAACAAACTGGACAGAGGAACAGACTTGGACAAAGTTAACAAGAATGCGGTCCCAATCCTGGACCCTGAATTGGGCTTGGGAGCTTGTTGAAATTGACTAAGTAATGAGGACAGCTTCCACAAATTACTATCATTTAAGGTAAGGTTTAACATTCAAAAGACAAAGAGTTTCTACTACGAAATACTGTCTGGTTCTAATCATGAACAGCAGCTAATTGCAACTCAAAGTAGGGGTTTAAATACACGTCACAGGTACATCAGGAAGTAAAAATGAAATCAGACAAAGCCGGAGATGAGGGCAGATGCAAGACACAAACCAATGTAAAGAGACATACTTCCAAAAGACACGCAAGTTGTTGAATGGGAGGAGAAACAGAGGGTATTCCCACAAAGGTTGTGACAGTCCACTTCTAACGAAATAACTCCATTCAAATAGAGAATCAAAGTCCAGCGTGGGTTTTCCCAATGACAAGTTCAAAGAAGTCCAGTTCAACAAACATGTTTAGACTTTTCCATTCCACAAAAAACAACATCAACCCAAAGCAAGGAAATGTTCTCACTCCTAACTCAGTTCAGTTTAGGGCTGGGCGATAGGGACTAAAAGTCATATCTTAATATTTTTTAGCTGAATGGCGATACTCGATATATATCGATATTTTTTTGGCCGTGAACCGGGTTTACAGTTCTAAGGCTATTTGACCATGACTTCCGGTACGCATGCACAGTTGTATCATTTTCAGACTTGGTTATATGTGTGCAGGACTAGGAAAAGGGGTCACTTGGGATTTTTTTCCATTCTGAGATTAACGGGGTATCTCAGAGATATCCCAGTGATAGTGATATCCCAGCACTACTGTACTGTCAATTAACAACACTTTGTTGTGCAGAAATTCACCCAATTTTTTCCTCAAATTTTTCTCAAAATGAAAAACTTGGATCACCCTTTGATTTTGTTGGAAAATGTCAATTTTCATAAAATGACCCAGGTGACCCCTTTTCCTAGTCCTGCACACATATCGGTCGGCTTGTTACTCTCATTTCTAGGTGAACGTTGTTATTTAGCTAACTAGCTCCATTTGGTTATGGAGAGGTACTGAATGAATATTTGTGAATATAGTTCGTCTGCAAACAAGCCACCGGTAGTGAACTACTCGGTTATCTGTGGATTTAAAATCCGCCAAAGTTCGTTGAACCGCGAATGAGTGGCAAAGTCACTGCATAAGCTTTGAGCAATAAGACCGTTGGCTATTTGCGCTTGAGCTTATCAACTATAAACCCCTGAGGATATGCTTCTCAAGCTCAGGCTTGGGCGCACGGCAGTTGCAGAATAGACACTTGCTAGGGGGAGGTGCGCGGTTCTCAACAGCTTTGTTTACTACCAAAAAAATTAATTTCCATGTGCACCTTAGTGGTTGCAGATTCCCATTTGTGATATCTGAGCACTGCGCTAATTCCATGACTGTCTCTCATTCGCATGTGAACGAATGTTTACAGATTTTGAATCCACAGAAAACCGAGTAGTCAATTAATGATAGCTCGTTTGCAAACAAAAAAAAAAAAAAAATATATATATATATATATATATATATATTACCAAACCCCTCTTCTGCGGTGCACTCCGTCTCCACGTTGTGGCTGAGTGTAGGTGAGAGTGGAGGTGGAGGGGGAGGGCTTGTGGGGCTTGTGGTCACAGAGCGAGGGAGGCGGAGCAGAAAGGTTGTGTGTGTGAGACAGGGACACAGAGCGGGAGAGGAGAAATAGGTGCGAACTTGCGGCCCATGTATTGTCATTTTAACGCAAAATGAACCATATCGATACAAGCAATATTGTCCATGTTATATCTTGTTTAGAAATATATCGATATAGATTAAAATACTGAGATATCGCCCAGCCCTAGTTCAGTTCACTCAGAAGTAAAGAAAATTAGCCCGCAAACCCCACTGCTTGAACTACGTGGGTGAAAGGCAAATAAGTCATTAAAACACAAGTAATTCCATGGCTTCTGCTGAATCAGGTTTACCACAATGTGGTTTTTTCTCGCTGTTGCCAGGACTCTGCAGCCGGATTGAGGTGATATTCAGCTGAGTTGTATGCCTTGGAGATTCACCAGTGAATCCAGTAGAGTTGAGACGCAGGTCGTCTGAAAACTCTGACTAAAACCAGCATGACAGCCCTGGTAGGCCATGACGAGGAGGGAAAACTACCATCTCGCTCCACTGCTCTCTTCCAATTGGTATATCTATGTTTGGTGAACATTTCTTCAGAAATGGAAATGCTAAATTTCTAAAAGCAAAACAATAGGTTGCACCACAAGACAGAATATGCGAACCACGGTCATGTATGGTACCATCCTGCTCTATAGCTTCGCAAAGATTGTCCAAATGAGCGCCTGGGATAACTACTTAAAAATGGCTGGGATGGACAAAATCAGGAGCGGGCACAGCAGAGCTGGTGGACGGAGTTTCAACTCTTTGTGGTAACATTACATTAAAATTTTCAGCCCCAGACCCAGAGGCAATGTTACGGCTATTAGCAGATGTGCCGGGTTCGGCTGTTGAAGCCACATACAAGGACGCTGCTTTTTAATGGAGCCACTTATCCATCTTATTTTGATAGATTTCGGTCTACAACATAAAGAACCTTATCAAAATTAAAAGAACTGTGTTAACTTTTGTTCCAGTCGATTTGATTTTGACAGACAAACCGTCAATAGGTAAACTTGATCCAGCAAGCAAACCACCAGTTCCTCTTGAATTGCCAGCTAGCTAACCACCAGTTCGCCTTATCAAACAAATGACCAATGCAAAACTAATCGCAAATGCTAAATCAACTTTTAACTCAACTCCAAGATTATGCCCATTTGTAAATCAAAACTTACAAAAATCTATTCTACATAAAAATTGGAGAAAAAATTGAGAATAAAAAGTATTTCTGTGATTCGATTTGAATGTGAGAGCAGCTGCCAATGTCAGTCACCAGTGTTGCCAGATTGGTTGTATGGTTTCCAGCCCCAAACGCAGTCAAAATCTGCTCAACTGTTTAAAAAAACGAAAACACCGCCCAAACAACACTTATCAAAAATTATGCTATTTATCAATTTATTATATACTTATTTCAGCACATTATATTAACCTTTAAGAGTTAACCTTCAGCTCACATCAGTGAATGCATGCAGTAATTTCCAGTGTTTCTTCGGTGTAGTAAACAATACACCTGAAGCCCATGAAAGGGCTGAACTAACACTTATTCCTCGCTAGCTACATGAATTCGCACAAGTTCAAATTCATACAGAGAGGGAGAGAGAGAACATCATCATAACCAATGTTAGCCTGTCCTGTCAAAAGCAAGATAATTAGCAAGCGCTGTTCTGAACATCAACTGCATGTAGCCTACTGGCTCACTTCAGACGAGAAGTCAAGTTAAATAATGACACATCCTTAAGAAGAGGAAACGGCGATCAAAAGTAAACTAGCAAGCTAGCTCGCCTGCTATTTAACTAGCCTACAAAAAAATTGTGTTTTTAAGCAGTACTTCACACACATGCATATTAACTTGTTCACGAAAATGTGCACTAAGAATACAAGGAATCACCAATATCCAGTGTGCTCTCCTGAAATACAGCACGAGAACGGATTCAAGAATAATGTGCACATGGTTCTGTACACTTTAAATGCTCTGGATTCATATCTAGCAATATCCAATAAATCATCAGTGTTTATTGACTCATGAAATGCAACATAAATTATGCAGCTTTTCGAAGTTCACTATGTTAGCTCAAGTCATTGGTCACTTGTTTAGTGTCTGCAACAGTTACTTCAACGTGTTTACAATAATTGAGCAAGATCCAAGATCTGCATTTTTGCTTGAGGCATGATCCTTTAGTTTTTTCTAAAGGGGCTTAGCCAATATAGGTGCTCCAGATTTTGCAATGGGCTTTACACTTGTCCACTTTGATAGACAGAACCTTACCCATTCTTTTGGATCAACATTATTTTCCAAGTCTTTACTGTAACATTTTGTTTCTTTTATTGTCCAGTTGCATTATTACACTAATAGAATACGCTAATGGCCATTATGGGCTAGCACAGGTGCTCCGGTCAGTCACAGAATCTGACACTGTCTGAGCCAGTTGGTTGTTTGGCAATACTTGATCGAAGGAGGTGTGACTAACCACCTTCATGTCGTAAAAATGGGCAATAGGCACGCAGTGCTTTTTTTGCTAACCAATGACTTAAAAACGGTATGTTTGAAAACTTCTATTAGGGTTTTATCATAATTTTCATTGCATGGTCAAAGGATTCCTCTGGGTGGGGAAGGCTTTTCTTTGAGTGGGCATTGCCCACCCCAGCCCACCCGTAGACATGCCCCCGTTTCACTCGCTTTTAAAGAGAGATGGGGGAATGAAGAGTGACCGTGAGGGAGAAATGGAGGGGAGGTCGACAGATAGAGTGGATGCAGCAAGATGCAGCAAGAGACAGGGAAGGGCCAGAAATGAATTCAGAGTGGGCAAGGAGAGAGAAATTGAGAAAAGAGAGAGGGAGGGAGAATAGACAGAGGAAAAGAAGCGGAGCTGAGCAGTAATAACGTACAGCCTCCCATGGGGCTGGGCATCTGCAGAGCGTAGTGGTGTGGTGCAGGCAGCGAGGTTCATTATGTGCAATAAAGATCCTCAAGAACCTAGCAAGATCCCCGCTAGAGAAGGAAATGGAAAATGGAACTCGGGAGGGGTGGGGCACATCTTGCATCTATAATTGTAACAGGGAGACAGGTGATGTCAGGATGGAGGACTTCAAGGGACACTCGAGTCATTGAACATACCTAATAAAACACAATATTTCAATGAAGTATCGTTCTCTAAGCCTACCATGGAAAAATCAGTAACATCCCCCCAGGCATTTTGATATTATGACACTTTTTCGCTGAACTGTCAAAGCTCTCCACGGAGGCCGCCATTTTAACCATTTTCTGCGAGTAACATGATCATAAATAATGGCCCTGACGTCACTTGTGCGTATAGCACATTCAGTGGCTTATCCTTCCCGTTCATTTGATGTTGCTGTCTTGAGTGTCGAGTCGACTGGATTCACTCAATAATCGCAAATAAACGATAGTTTATTTTTTTCATTTGTCTGTTGATTGAGTGATAATATGTGAGCGGGGATAATAAAACAGAAGACCATAGCTACATGCATTGTATGTATGCTCGGAACCTAATGAGCTGTCGGGAATTCTCTGGAGTCCCAGCAATGACAGAACACGGGAATGTCAAAGAAACTTGTTCAGAGAAACAAATGAAATAGCTTGCTTTACAAAGGCTGCAAACCCAGATTATTCTAATAACAGGCATGTTAATTTTGTAGGGCATGAAAGGATACGTGAATCATGCTGAAAACAGCCAAGATTTTATTCAGGCGCGATTTTTCTGCTCTGCCTCCCAACTATGGCAATGATGACATTATTTCCCTGACAGATGGAAATAGCATGAATGCTTCGTTCGCAACTCACGTGTTTTATGCTATTAATCGATCGTTAATCATAAAATAAAAATGATCAAGGCTTGGCGACCGACAAATGTTGCTGTGTTCCAGAGATCTGTGCTCTTCCCCTGCCAGTGCGCACTGATACTGGGGGAGTGGTAACGTGCAGCAACTTCGCTGCTGAACATAAGTTCCATTTTGGGCGTCTTAAAATGCAGCACTGTCAAGCAAAAATCAGCCTCACAATAATGCCAACTTTAGCTATTTAGCTAGAGACATGAGCGGACACATGTACACCACTAGCGATTTTTGTTACGAACAAACATTCCATAAAATATTAAAACGCAACCAAACTAAGGTGATTCAGTGGTTTTCATATTTATTTACAAAGGAATAATTTACTTGTATGCGTTTCTTTCGGTGCCTCTGTGGCGTTGGTAACCATCTTGCCGATGATTCGCGTGATACTGTGGAGACATGTCTTACCGATGACAACACACATGAACGCGCAAAACGAAGGGGTAGGGCTAAGTGGTAGGGCCAAGGGGTGAAATGGGATTCTCCCTTAATTTAAGCGAATTGCGATGCAGCCCTCGTCTGATCCCCACTCGTTCGTTCGTTTTTCCGCATTTTCAAGCGACTGCAGTACCGTATCCGTAGCAGCCGGTGAGCAGTACGGTTGGGCGACCTGTTAACACATCCACAATCATGGAGCAAGGTACAAGCCTTGAACTTCATATGCAGTAGGTCCTAGTAAAGTAGGCTTGTTGCTGCATCGTCATTCAGTATCAGTTTACTTGCGAAACCCATGGAATGCTTTATCAGATTATTTGAGTTGTTCTCCGGGTACGTGAAGTGTTTACTACACGCACGGACCTATTGATCTTTTGGTTCAGGACGTGCACATTTCGCAAGCCACTGAATCCGTAGACGCTTCCTTTTCTTGCCAGCTGGCAACTTGTGAAATCTAGCATTTCGCGGATTGTTTCTATCCAAAACAGCGCAGTGTTCAGCAATAATGTCGGCATTTCATGATGAAATGATGGACAAAGGAAACCAAACGAACACGAGGTACAAACACTGATCTATATAGAATAACTATATATTGTTTTCTATATAGATCAGTGGGTACAAAGCGGAGATTACTCCTGTCAATACGCACACCTGACGTCACTACCGTTGAGATCGGTCATGTGACTGGACGAAATGGCTGCGCCCATGAGAGTATCAAAAATTTACTAAGTAATCGGCTTAAAACTATACAAAACGCTATCGGATAGCACTGAAATTTTGTATGTACCTTCTATACATTATAAACTATCGATTGACATTATTTCATTTTTTAGCATGATGACAATAGTTTCCCTTTAAGTAAGAGTCAGTGGGCAAAATATGGAATTGTCTCTTTGGTCAGGCTGCTTGAGCTTTTGGAGAAGCGTTTGAGGAGCGGGTGCTGAGAGATGAAGAAAATACCAGTTGGGAAGATTAATGGGCATTAGAGAAACCCTCAGATAATGATCCTCACTGGGCATTGACTGCAGCCTCTTCCCTGAAGAAATATCAGTGTGTAACACAGATACATAGAACAGCACTACAAAAGCACCAGACTCTAATTCAAGCTGCACATTGACATAGGTTGAAGTTTATCAAGTAAATCAGCTGTAAGTACGTTGAGCCAAGGGCAGGCTCAGTGGTGAATGTGTATCTGTTTGTCATTTGGTGTGTGTGTGTGTGTGTGTGTGTGTGTGTGTGTGTGCATGTGTGTAATTGTTGGAACAAAAATATGCCTTGTGGGGACTTCAGGACCCTACAAGGATGGTAAAGTCTATAAATAATATAACTGTGGGGACATTTTTTTTGGATTCCCCGGAGGAAAAGGCTTAATTCTGGACCAGGGGCTTAGTCTAAGTCTCAGGTTACAATTGGGCTTATTTTGAGGACTAGGCCTAGTTTAATGGTTTGGTATTCAAATTGGGGACACCTTAAGGTTAGTTGTTAGGTTAAGGTTAAACACTGCGTTACTTAGGACGGTTATGCCCTCTTTTTTGCAAGATATACAGAATATAGACGTAAAACCGGAAGAAGTGCAAGGGATTTGAGGTTGTCAGTGTTGTTTACAATTGCTAGCCACTGAGCTGGCTATCCTGACCCTAGACCAGGGGTGGGGAACCTTATCCAGAAAGGGCCAGTGTGGGTGCAGGCTCTCATTTCAACCAAGCAGCTACACATCTGATTCTACTAACCAACCTCTGGAATCTTTGCGAAGGACCTTGATTAGTAGAATCAGGTGTGTTATTACCTGGTTGGAATGAAAGCCAACACCCACACCGGCCCTTTCTGGAAAAGGTTCCCCATCCCCGCCTTAGACCTTTATACATAGACGCCACATTGGCTGCTGGATTGAACTTAAACGTCGCCGCAATATTTTTGGTCGCATTTGGCTATTATAACATTATGTTGAGAGTTAACTAGTTGACCACCGGACTCAGACGATTTAAAGCTTCCGCTAGCCATAATGCTAACTAGCTAGCAATGAAAGCCGAGACTTCATCAGAAATCATTAAGTTAACATTAAGCATTAAAATAATTGCCCAAAATCAAAATTTTCATCCAGCATAACGTAAGCTTTAGCTATATTGCCATTTTTCTCTAAACCCATTTTTTTTATGACAAGCTACTCATTTCAGCTGAATGACAGACATTATGAATCTGACTGTCACCAGCTAATTGGCTACAAAGTTTCAACATTAAATTCCTGTTGTTTATTGGCTTGACCTGAAGTGTGTTCCACTTCTTAGGTGGACATGGTGGTGCTTGGTGAATGGCCAGTAAAAACAATTGATTAAACACTAAGAAGCCAAGAGTGGTCGCAAAACCATAATGTTGTCATATACCATCATACTTATTTAACCTCCAAATATAAACAAGGTCCAATTATTGCATTTTGAAAGCATTAGGGTCATTATACCATTGCAATGTTTCCAGAATAACACACATTTTTCAACAAGGCAGGCTCAATAATTTGCCTGAAGGGAAAAAATGTTTGACTTTTAATTTTTTTTTTCATAATATATAAAGTATTGCAATTTTAATCAATTATTTGACTCACCACTGGCGCAGGCTTCCCTCCTGACACGAAGCACATCAGTGTGAAATTCTGATAGCGGCTGAACAGCGCCGGAGTCTCTGCTGCAACAACTGAGATGGACACTGGGGGCGCTGTGGAACAGATGAAACAAGTCAGCCATGAGCATGAGCATTAGCATCCAGTGTTATTGGGAGACAGTTCTGCTTTCACGGTCACAAATGAGCACAGCAAGTGATTAGAGAAAAATACACATGGCATTGTTGCTTTATTTATGAAAAAAAGTTAAAATGGGCAAGGGCTCTTCAAACTGGCGAGGAACTGAAATTAGTTACACCTCATTTAAATGTATGGACAGCCCTAGTTTGAAAAGTTTATCTTCCGCATACACCCTGCTTATGACTTACAGACCATTTCATCTTCAAAGAAAGCTTTAAGGATTTCGAGCGGAAGGGATTTTCGGAGCTGGCAAACTGTGATGATTATTTGTCTGGGGGGTTGAAAGCACCTACCCCCACCCCACTGCCCGTGTCTGTCTGGCGAGGTCTCTATGTTGAACCGCTTAATGAATCACTCTGGGATTCGCGACAGTGTCTAATGGTCACAGTCACCACAAAAGCAAATGACATTATATGTTCATGTGGGCTGTGTTCATATGGGCCCTCTGACCCACATATTTATTTGCAGGGGAAATTAAATAAATAAATATGTAAAAATCCCTCAGGTACCATGTTGTTGTAATCCTATCTGTACAGTTGCAATATCCTTTAATAATTCAGCTTGATTTATTCAGTCATACAACAGAATGAATTTGGCATGGCAGTATGACTTAAAATTGCACCCTGGGAGCAGATTGAAGACAAAACCTGTGTGTCCACTTTTCCTCTGCTGCTAAACTCCTCATCCGTAGCCCAGCAAAACATTGCTGAGGGAATGGGGAATGTTTGATGCCTAGTTCTCCTTCTTGTCTATACAGAGAAAAATGAAATCAATGCAAGGGGAGGCTTAAGTATACATGGAGGAACAGGAAAAGTCTTTTTCAAGATGGCAAACACTTCATTGCTGGTCAGGCACAGCTCGGCACATTCAAACGAGGCATTCTTTTACAGAGGAAAACTTTGGACCAGAGAGCAGGGCATCTGAAATTCTGAAGGTTTACAGTAATACTGTGGATGTTTTTTCCTCCAGGCAATCTCTTACTCAGTGAAGTTTTTTGAACAGTTCGTGAAGTTCTTGCATAAATTTTGGTGCTATGGGTAGCAATGTTTCTTTATAGTAAGATTATCATGATTTAAACCTCACCTGGGCTTTTCTGCATGTTTGAATTTCCAACCCATATTTGCATAGGTTATTGCATGGTACCCCAATGTTTTCCCACAGTCTGAAGACTTCATTTTATCTCAGCTTAACTGGGGACTCTAAATTGGCCATGGGTATGACTGACTGAGTGAATAACGTGTGATCCCTGTGGTGGATTGGCTAACTGCAGAGAGTGTACTGCCTCTTGCCCACTGAATGGTGGGACAAGCTCCTACCCCGTCCCCATTATGCCTGGCCTGCCAGGAGACTGTTTTTGAGAAAAAATGTTTGAAGCAAACTCCACACCAGGACTAACCTGAATATTAAACCAGCCCACTGGTCTTAGATGGGTAAATAAACATTAAAATAATGAAGTTTGTAATCAAGAAAAATAAACAGCTTTTTGCAATTCTGCATTTGCAATTGTGGTTTGAACAAAAACCGGCATAAACAGCATCCCAAGCACTGAGTTTGATATCTGCTGTTATGCTCTTCCTATTTTGGTCTTCTACCAGCACAGGAAGCAATGGAAGTCTATAGTGCTTAGTGTAATACTCCACATGTCCATTCTGTTCAGTGAAGAACACCAGGTTGATTTGACAACCATAGTAAACCAAACAGGTCAATGTCTTGTAACGATAGTAACTTTCATTATGTTTGTCAGAAAATGATCATTTTTTGGTCAAAAAGTTGTTCAGATGGGAAATTGTTATCTTATTCTCTTTTCGTGACAGAAGGCATACGCATGAAGACAAGTAAGCATCCAAAGCTATTTACTATGCACTGCTTTTTATGCATTGCTATTTATGTATTGCACAAATATCCAATTAGCAAAGATACACTGCAACATGAGAGAAAACCAGAAAAAAGGCAATGTGTTCCATTTGCTGTTGGTGAGCTTCAAAGGATTTCATCATGGCAAACTCTGTTTGATGGCACTTTGATCATTTCCTAATCCCACTAACGGTTTTATCTTTGGAGGCATGCATGGCACACTCTTGGGTGCAATCACCATTAGCATACCATTACGTTTTAATTCTCCAGAATTCAGATATACAGCTTTCCTGACCAGAAATAAAATACTTTCAAAAATTCCTGTTATAACCAGTAGATGTGTGAACCAATCACATCACAGTGTGAGCACTGGAGGGCATGCTATATTAATCAATGGGTAGTAGGATTAACTGGGAACTTCAAATTTCAAATATAAAGCAGATGGGAAATGGAAATAATTGCTTTCAAATGAATCATTAGATGTTGGAATGGGGAAATGTAACTAAATTCTGCCATTTACACCTTCAGACAGCATTATCTACAGATTTACTTGACATGCAATTACAAAGAAACACATCTCGAGGTCCTAAAAAAGTTTGGTTTTGGGACACAGAAATCTAGAATTTTTCTGTTTGGCCATTGACCTTCCACCAAAAAAAAAAAAAAAAAAAAAAAAGAATTAATTAATTTTAAAAAAAGCAAATCTGAGGTGGTTATATATCAATATCATCCTCTGATAAAAATCCGCCCAAATTTTTTGACTATTTTCAGTTACAAACATGAACAATGACTAATTCTGAGGCAACGGGCAATGGACTGACCTACTGCCAGCAACGAAAATTGAAATAATTACTCAGTCATACAGCTCTCTGCGAGATTGTGCAATGCTAATCTCTACATTCATTTTGCTCCCAGACAAATGTTTGTGACAAAATGTTTCTTCACAGATCCCATAAATTTCTTACTGAGAGGGAAAGGTACAGCTTTAACTAGCAGTACTATTCATTGTAAGGTGCTGGATTATCTACCAGAATGGAAACTCAAAAAGTCTCTTATAACCGTACACCGTGACTAAGAAATGCATTTAATAACACTTTGGTTTTTTTCTTTAAGTCATTGAGTGGAACATTACATGCCACTCGTTTTGTCATACATTTTTTTTTTCAATGGCGAGTGCGGTTGATTTTACCAAAGGCTTGAATCCTGACAAAGAACTGTAATCGATGTCAAGCAAAACAAACATGGTCTTAGGCGTAAAGAGAGTGGGTGTGCGTGTGTCTGTGTAATGGGAGTGTGTAAGTTTGTAAGTGTTGAGTGACTCAATGTTTTTTTATTATTTTTATTATTATTATTATTATCATCAATACTATTATTATTAATAAAAGTAATAATATCACTTGAGCATGAGGAGTATGTAAATATGCTTAGTGGAGGTTCATCTTGCAAGAATGTGAGTGATACCCCTTTTCAATCTAATGTTTGTGGTTTGCGAGGGAGCATGAGGCAAAACTATATGTCTATATTGTGTCAGTCCCACCAATACAGCCCCAACAACCTGAGGTCCACTTGAATTTCTGGACCCAGGGTTTCCCAGCAGAACATTTCACAGAGTATTACACTTCCTTCACTAGCTTGTCTCCTGCCCCTGTGCCATCTGCCTCTCTTCCCCAGGTAAACGGTGCATACGAACCCAGCCAATGCATATGATGTGAAGGAAAATGGGACTTACTGGACCAGGTGACCTTTTTAAATCGGTCCATGGTCAAGGTCATACACTCATTGTAGGCACTCTCGGCAGTGATGTGGGGTTATAATGGGCGCTTCGACTAGTTGAAACTACAAAGCTCTATACGCAGCTGGGTGCAATGCATTATATATTGGGATACATTCCTTGCATAAGTGCCAATAAATTCTCTGCAGCTTGTGAACAGTAGCCCTTCAGTCGGTTTGAACCACATGGAATGGCCTTTATTGCCCTTCTGCATCGATGATCCTTGTGTGGCCAACACCCTGTCACGGGGTCATGGTTTTTCCCTCCTTGGTCCACTGTCAGTAGATGCTAACCACTGCTGACTGGGAGCACTCCAGTACCTTACCCGTTTAGAAATGCTCTGACCTTCTTGTCTGAGTATAATGATTTGTCCCATTTCTCCCACAGCCAACACTGCACGCAGACTCTGTCTCTGTTGTTACAAGACAATTAATGTTATTTGCCTCATCAGTGAATAGTTTTAATATTTTGACTCATCCATGTAAATGAGACTATAGCCTTTTTTCCATCAAAAAGATAATTCGCTTTAAAATGATGTGCATCAAAAAGTTAGTGCGACATTTGTGATGGAAAAAGAGTTATGTCGCTCGAACGCCGATTTTGTCGCCCTAAGTTAATTCGCTCGGCAGAGGTGGTTTTGGGAAAGTTATATCGACAGAAAAGTGATGGAAAAGGGTTGAAGCGATATAGAATGTCGCGCATGCGCATTGGTAACGAGAATTCGAATGTTGTTGTGCCGCCTCTGCGGTCTTCTTTCTCGCGCAGTTTAGTTCAGTTCACCTCAGAAATGATCCTTTCGCCCAACTTCAGAAGAATGATGACTAAATAAAAAAGACATCAATCGTTGTCTTTATTTTAGAAAAGCTTGCCAAATGTGACATGCAATCCTGTACAACGTTAAGTCCCAAGGAATGTCTTGTGTTTCGTTTACCATTTTTTTCAGTCCTAGCCATCACTGAATAGCAGACAATTAGCCAGGGTGACAGTCGTAGGTAGCAAATGGGTTTGGTGAAGATAATGTTACATCAGCTAAGCTTAGCATAATAAAGTAGTTGTTCACATGAGAAGAGAGGTGAGCGGTAGCTAGCTGAAACTATTTGGTATTTGTGATAGTGATTATTTTGTGCCACTTCAGCAGTTATACATTTCCAGAGATAACCTTGCAAAATTAGATTCAAATCAGATTATTGGGCGATATGATGAGGTTCGCTTCGTTTGTGCTGGTTAAAATTAGCCTTGATGATTTAACCAGTGACTGCCTAACGTTAGCCAAGCATCCGGGCATCTGTCAGACTATGGATCGAGTGCGCTTTTTAAACATCAGCATATTCACGATCATACGCAAAACAGGCGAAGTATTGGTATTAACCTGTGGTTAGCTATGAGGAGAAATGCAATCCATGTATGGCGTCAGGTCGCTATTTTTTCAGCATGTTTTTTTTTTTCTCCCTTCAACTTGATAATAGTCAGGGACGTTCGGTGTTACACATATCCTCTGTACTCAGGTCAGTGGAAGCTTAGCTTTCCATAAATGAGCCAATAACCCCATCTATACCTCAAATTTTGTTTTACTGCATTTTCATGTGTAAGACCAGTCTATTATAAATCAGCGTTGCGTATCAATGATGCTGGCTTTAAAAAAGTTATGGCGTGTGACATGGATCTCATTGATAACGTCAGATGCAGTCGTGAAATCTTGTGTATAAATTAGGCTAACGCAAAGGGTTACTAATTTGAAGTGGGCTATATTCTTGAGATGACCGCCTTGGCTAGTTGATTATAGCTGCCGAAGGTGTCATGTTAAGGTAGATCGATAATAGCCATTTAACGTTCACTTATTATTCACAATATATCCATCGCAACGACACCCAATGAATTTTCTTGCCAAATAACTTGATAAATGTTTGCTGCGCTGGGAAGATTAGCCTATTTTTTAATCTCAGAAGAGCCACATAAAGGCGGTTACAAGAAAAATTTTGGATATTTAACTTACAGTTACTTTTATTCTATGTCTGTGCTCTCTTAAATTATACTGTTGTTTTTCTCTGTAAAGCACACTGAAATGTCTTGATGTAAGAAATACAAATAAAACTGCCTTGCCTTTTATTCAACAGTTTTTTTAATACATTTTCTACTCAGACCTACGTATTTGCCACGAAGCCTTGTCATTTTAATATAAGTAGTATTGACTGTTATTATAGTCTTCTACTAGGCCTAGGCTTATCCCTTGATTGCAAGTTTATTATTTTATTTACTATTATTTTTTTGTCGTCCGAGAGCCCCGGCTGAGCAACAAAAGATCCTGCGGCTGGCAAGCCCCAGGTTCCCGACCTCTGCGCTACACAAACTTTCTCAGAAGGTTCTAATTCACTACATTGTTGATGGAATATCATCTAGCGGGTCAGAAAAATGCGCTTCAACTCGGGGCATTGTGACATCATTTTAATTCGCGAGAATCATTCTGTTTATGGAAAACCGTTCTGACGCTTCTTATGTCGCTAAAAAATAATTCGACATTAGAGTTAATTCGCTTGAAAATCTGATGGAAAAGGGTTATATGATGGAAATTATGGTTGGAACAAAAATCAGCATACGCAGGGGGGTCCCAGGACCAGGACCATACATGCTAAGAAAGGTCGAAAACAGCCAAAATTCCAACTGTCACATCGTTTGGTATTAACTTGTTTGTAGTAAACAGACCTTTTATGGAAGTCCTAAAATTTTGTATTTGTGAAAATACCGTTTGTTAAAGACCAAGTGATCCACTACTCCTTAAAATCCGTTACCCCTGAATATACTGTAGCCACAAAACGGGTACCTCGAATGGGGTACATCATGTCTGTGCTGTTGGTTTGTGTATGTCTCCATGTCTCTTGGCATTCCAAGCCTGGCATAATCAATGAATAACTTGAAAATAAGTCTAAAAATAAAAAAGAAGGCTGGTCAGTCCGTATTCCGTGTTTAACCATTTACAACCCCAATTCCGAAATAGTTGGGATGAAGTGTAAATTGTGAATAAAATCAAAATGCAATGACTTTCAGATCACATGAGCCAATATGCTATTTACAATAGAACATAGATAACATTTCAATGTTGAAACAGACATTTTACATTTTTATCCACAAAATGAGCTTATTTCAAATTTTCTGGCAGCAACAGGTCTCAAAAAAAAAAAAGTTGGGACACAGGCAAAAAAAGGGCTGAAAAAGCCATTAATATATAAGAGAATCAGCTGAAAAAACATTTAGCAAGTAATTAAGTTAAATGGCATCTGGTGTGTAACATGATTGGCTATAAAAGGGATGTCTTAGAGAGGCTGAGTCTCTCAGAAGTAAAGATGGCCAGAGCCTCTCCAACCTGTGAAGGCTTGTGTAAAAAAAATTGTGGAATATTTTAAAAACAATGTTCCTCAATGTCAAATTGCAAAGGCTTTGAAGGTCTCATCATCGACAGTGCATAACATCATCAAAAGATTCAGAGAAACTGGATAAATCTCTGTGCATAAGGGACAAGGCCGAAGACCTTTACTGGATGCCCGTGACCTTCGGGCCCTCAGGCACCACTGCATCACTCACCGGCATGATTCTGTCATTGACATTACTAAATGGGCCCAGGAATACTTCAAGAAACCACAGTCTGTAAACACAGGCCGCCGTGCCATCCACAGATACCACCTAAAACTCTCTATCATGCAAAAAGGAAGGCATTGTTGAGCATGATCCAGAAGCGCTACCATGTTCTGTGGGCCAAGGCTCATTTAAAATGGACTGTAGCAAAGTGGCAAAGTGTCCTGTGGTCAGATGAGTCCAAATTAGACATTCTTGTTGGAAATCATGAGCGTCGTGTCCTCCGGGTTAAAGAGGAGAAAGACCACCCTCCTGTTATCAGCGTTCAGTTCAAAAGCCAGTATCTCAAATGGTTTGGGGATGTATTAGTGCATATGGTGTGGCACAATTGCATGTTTCGAAAAGCACCATGAATGCTGAAAGGTATATTAAGGTTTTAGAGCAACATATGCACCCCTCCAGATGACATCTATTCCAGGGAAGGCCTTGTGTATTTCAGCAGGACAATGCAAAACCACATACTGCAGCTATTGCAACAGCATGGCCTCGTAGTAGAAGAGTCCGTGTGCTGAACTGGCCTGCCTGCAGTCCTGATCTTTCACCAATTGAGAACATTTGGTGCATAATTTAAAAAAAAGTCCGTCAAAGGAGACCCAAAACTCTCCAGCAGCTGGAAGCCTGTATTAAACAAGAGTGGGATCAAATTCCAATGGCTAAACTCAAGAATCTTGTCTCCTCAATGCCCAGACGCCTCCACTCTGTGTTAAAAAGAAGAGGGGATGCTACACCATGGTAAACAGGCCACTGTCCAAACTTTTTTGAGACCTGTAGCAGCCATCAAATTTGAAATGAGCTCATTTTGTGGATAAAATTGTAAAATTTCTCAGTTTCAACATTTGCTGTGTTATCTCTGTTCTATAGTGAATAAAATACTGGCTGGTGTGATTTGAAAGGCATTGCGTTTTGATTTTATTCACAATTTACACTTTGTCCCAACTATTTCAGAATTGGGGTTTATTTAATACCTGTTCGTTCTACTGTTGCGAGAAGGATTTATTGGCAACTGTACATGCTCCGGTGGCACTCGTGCCAGCAGGAAGGAAATTGAATGATTTAATAAAAGAAAGAAACATTGGTTAGCTCCGTGACAAAAAAAGTATTTCAGGTCTCCCAATCTCCAATTGGTACACAGGTACAGGCACAAAAACCCAAGCAAAATGACAAATTTTTTGTCTAAATCTTAGTTATTAAGGAATTGTGTGCATTTGTCAGTCAGAGAAAAAGAGTAAACCCTGGCTGTTTTTTCAATGGTTTTTTAAATGTGATCAAAATGCGATAAAAAAAACAAAGGAAATAATCTAAAATGACAAAACTTCCTTAAAACTCAATGGAAATAGATGAAAATTTCAACTAATATGGAACGACGTGCACTCTCTTCACTGCAACCAAAGATTTAAGCATACGGTAATCAATTAATTCGTGACGTGTGCTGCTGCTACCATTTTTTTTAAACTTAGTTGGTTCCATTTGTATAAATAAATATCCAATTTGAATTAAAATTTGGCCAATATTGCTCAGATACCCAATCAATATCATATAGTTTTGTACATTTTTTTACTTCCCTTCTGCAAACACCATTAGGGCAAATTTTAGGCCTCTTTTTGAAGTCAGCTAAAAAGCAGAGGAGAAACCGAATTTCAAACGGGCATTTTTCTACAGCGACAATGAAAAGTGGTTTGAAGCAATCAGATGATGACAATGGTCGGTCAAGTCGGCCAGTGTAATTAAATGTTGACATATTGCACTGAAATTGCTTGACTTTCTATTAGATGAGCATGCCAGACATGTCTAACTTCAGTGAATAATGAACATTCCGCACCTCCCGGACGGCCTTGACTAGGCTACTTGTAATCTTGCGTTGTCAAAAAAAAAAAAAAAAAAAAACACATGGATCAGAGCTAAAACTACTCCATCGTTGTGAAGACTGGAAGCATCTCTAATCTTTAGTGTCAATCATTCATGAAAAAATACATCAATGAAACACAATACATTTCAAAAGGCAAAATAGCCTATAGGTGGAGTGAGATGTCCATGCGGGTGGGGGTCTGGAAGTCAGGGAAAACAATAATTTCGGGTGGGGGGCGGGTGAATGATTTAAGCATTTAGCGAATTCGGATGACGTGAGAACCGATCCACGCATTTCTAGTTTGCATCATTTAGACGTGCAAAGTTGAGAGGATGCGACCTAACATGCTGTTATGCAAGGGTTTGCATACTTTTCTGAGGGTCCAATCAATGTCTTTCAATTACTGCGGAATGTTTATAGAGTCTGGAATTTAAGCTCAATTGCAGGAAAACAAACCCCACTTGTGAATTGTGGAGTGATAGTAGTCAGTGTTCTTCATCGTACAGTACTGTGCAGAAGTTTTTGGCACCCTAGAGTTTTGAAATTTAAATTTGGTTGAAATTGATTATTTATTTATTTATTTTTCCCACAATAGTACTGTTGAAGAAAAGAGGCTAATTTGAGGTTTCACATGTTAATATAAAAAATGTGCAAATAAACGCTTGAATTTCTTTAAAGGCTGTTGATCCAGATGATATAGTCTTGACAGAGCCCTGATCTCAACACCACAAGGGTGTCTATGGTTACCAAGAGAGAGAGAGAAGCAAGAGACAATTAGTCTGCCAAAGGACCATGGGAAGTTCTCCAGTATGCTCAGAACATGCAAAACAGCAATCATCTTATAATACTACAGAATTATAGGCCAGTGTATCTACTTTTCAGGCAAAGGTAACAGTAAATCTTCATTGCATTTAGTTTTTAAAAATAAATGGGTCTTTATGGTACATTTCTCAGTAAAAAGAAACCATTTATGTTATGATTTTTGGAAATTATTTTTGCCTTACTAAATAATTTTTAAATGTGCCAAAAACTGATACACAGTACTGTATGTATTGGAGCACAGCACGTGCTCCCCTGAATTAACATCAGAGGTGAAGGTGAGTGTTGTAGCACAAGCCAGATTGAGTGCTCTGAATGGGAGAGAAAAGAGCAAGGGGAAGACATTAAAAACAGCTGCAGTCCCCTGCCTCTAGGGATACCCAATCAGACAGGATCTTTCTTTATTAGACATGGCACAGCATTGCTGTGCAACAACAGGACAATGATGGTGGGAATATTATTCATAGTCTTGCCTAGCTTCTACAATGAGGTGTATGGAGTCTGCGCACTCACTGCGTGCTGAATTTCTTTTTCCATTTCTTGATGGATTTGGCCGTGTGTTTAGGATCAATATCCTGTTGGAAGATCCATTCCTGCCCAAGACCAAGCGGATTGCTTGATGTTTTTCACTGAGGATGTGGATATACTGGTCCTGTTTCATAATGCCACTCACTTTAACAAGGTTTCCGAGCCCATTCACTAAAAAGCAACCCCAGAGCATGAAACTCCCGCCACCGTGTTTGACTGTTGGGACTGTGTTTTGGGGTTGAACACTTCACCTTTCTTACGCCACTTACACTTCTCCAACCCAGACACACAGAACTTGTCTAGCCTTTGCAAAAGCTGACCTAAATGAAGATACAAGCTTCTGGCTGTCAATGTTAAGGGCGGATGAAACAAATATGGATCTGCTTGGGCACAGAGATGTGGCTTTTGTTTGACGTAAAACAGATGAAGAGTTCAACCCTAAAAACACAGTCCCAACGGTCAAACACGGTGGCGGGAGTGTCACGCTCTGGGGTTGCTTTTCAGCAAATGGGCCCGAAAACCTTGATAAAGTTAATGGCATTATGAAACAGGACCCGACCTCAATCCTATCGAGAATCTGTGGAGGGAACTGAAGACCAAGGTCATGGCAAGGACACCCTCAAACTCTAAGGACCTGGAGAAGTTTGCCTAAGAGGAGTGGGCCAAAATCTCAGTGAAAATGTGTAGAAACCTTTCCATCAGCTACAGGAAGCGTTTGGAGGCTTTAATTGCAAATAAAGGCTTTGCCATCGATTACTGAGAAAGGGGTATGAATAATTCTGGACATTGCATTTTTTGTAAACCTGTCAAATAAAATACCAAAAAGTATTATATTTCTTGAAAAATCATGTTACTGTACTTCTTACAGCCTTATTTCATTTCATTTCTGGGTCATTTGTGCAAGAATAAATTTGATTTGTCAAAAAATATCTCTAAAAAACCTGAAATTTGATTGGGGTCTGAATAATTTTGGAAATAACTGTGTGTGTGTGTGTGTGTGTGTGCGTGCGCAACAGTCAGATTGTGAAACCATTGTGTCCAGTCACTGCTGGTCACTGGAAAGTAGTGGAGTTTGAGCACAGACAAGTAAACTTTACTCTTCTGCCAAAAATATTCTGAGGTGCACAGGGGAGAGAGAAACACTGAATTTATGAATCGCAATTGCACACTGCTTTTGACCATGCTGAAAACCAGAGGGTATCACAGAGTCTGCTGTACTTGTCCCCGTCTGCTGTGAGCAAACAGGAGTTTAAAATGGCCGTCGAGCCTTCACGACCTCTCTGTGGCAGCACGGCAACATCTGGCAGGCGAGAAGCAAACGACAGGGACTGATATCAGTTTTAAATTTTGCCAGCATAAATATTCAATTTGCCAGGTGAGTCATTCTCAGTCTGTCCAGGGTATAGGATGATTAAATGGAAAAAAGCCCCTGACGGCTCAAATGGAAATGACAGATGGAGAGACCAGAACCGGACGTAATAAATAGAGCGTTATTACACTCTTCAGTACTGCTGGTTTCCCTGGGTTTCTATTGCATGATTTTATTGCAAATGCACACAGCTGAATATTGAAGGATCCCTTAAAGCATTCCGTCCACCAAGTAAAGTAAAATGAAGGAAGATTCGATTCAAGCCCACACCATCATATTCTTTGGCAGAGAAAGCCTCTCACTCTGTTTGAGTGAGTTGGCAATTAAAACGTTAATTTTTTAAAATATATTTGAGGTCATACGTAAATACAACCACCACCCAATATCAGCGCAAAACCACTTTGAGACAGCATAGAGGGACAGAGGAGGCAAACCATGGTACAGGATAGGATGAGATAAGCCAATCAGGAACCAAATAAGCCAGCTTTAATAGAAGTATCCAAACAGTATAGTCATTATGGATTGATTAATACAGGTCTGGGTAATAATCACAACCCAAACACCAGTGGCTTTTCAAGACCAAAGTTGGTTATATCAACAAGGAAATGACTTCTTCTTCACTCCTATAGCTCATATGAAAGTGTATAAAAAAACACCTGCAAGTACAGTGTTCTATAAGCCCATCTACAGTGAACACAGCAGGTGCCTTATTTAATGGGTCAATTGAAATATCCGCAATTACCCAAGATATACATATTCCAAGCCAATTAAAGCCTTTTAATTTTTGGTCACACTTTAGATTAAGTATTGCTCATAAAGGCTTTATAGAGCATGTATAATGCCTTCATAAATGAGATACAATGTCTTCCTAAATCATACATAAGCAAATATCATGCTTTGTAAAGGGTGAAATATTACATCCTTATTCAGCATGTGATGCCAGATGTGAAGTAACTGGCAATGTCACTTAGCTAATGGCAAAATGCTATAAAGGGAGACATTGTCGGTTGAGTGACATTGCCATTGTCACATCTGGCATCACATGCTGAATAAGGAAGTGTTATTTCACCCTTTACAAAACATGACATTTGCTTATGTATGATTAATGAAGACATTGGGCCTCATGCAAGAAGCGATATAAGAACAAATTTTCTCTTTTTTTTTTCGTATGCCCGATTTTTTCTTATTTTGTTCTTACCCATAGATTTCGGGGATGCACCAATGTTTTCTTATTTTTGCTCTTACAGCCTGGAATCCATCCGTATCAAGCTTTGGTCGCTCCCAACGGTCACTTGCTTGTACGTCTGGCCTCAGTCGGTAGGCTCGCGTTTGACTTTCAAATATTCGCACAAAATCCATGCGAGATCTGTGATTGGCTCACAGTCGCAAGGGTGCCCCCCTCCCCCCTTCAGGCAGACTTAAAAATAAAAAAAAAATACCATAGTTCTGTATTCAACGGAAGTCCCGTCTCCCAGCTCGTGTTTATACGAGTATTCATCTGAGTGGCAGCAGAGTCTCTGGGCAATGAACGAGCCAGGAGGCGGGACTTCCGTTGAATGCGTGAGCTTACTTGAAGCATAACTGTAGTATTTTATCATTTTTAGCGAAAAATAACCGCGTTTCTAGAGTTCTGAGGATACTAGTGGACAAAGCTGTCTTGGATTATACTGGACGATGCGTTGGACGATGGTTTGAAAGTTTGTCAACGGACGTTTTGTGGAGTTTTCCCATCGCTACTGCATGACCCCATTTGCTTCCAGCAAAAAAGGAATTTGGATAATTTTTCAAAACTCTCCAGTGGCCATAAAGTTGCGCCAGGTGAAGAACAACTTCGTCCGTTCAAGACATCTAATGGTGAGTAATTGATATACAAATTATAGTTTTTGGGTGGAGTATCACTTTAATCTAGCTGATGCAATCATGCCCTTTGAGCTATAGCTAATGCCAATTACAGTGAAATACATTATGTAATTTGAGTATTATTTAATTTAGCCTTTATTATACCGGGGAATCCCACTGAAATAAACAAAATGCAGATATGGCCAAACATTATCCTGTTCAAAACCTAGTAACCACTCCAAGAGTAAACGCAAGCAAGCCACAATCTAATTTTTAAGATCATGTCAAATAACATTCACGTATGCCGTTGCTGGCCAGCTAACTCATATTTGATTGGTGGTTCTCGCCAAGAGCAGAAAACATGAATATTCATATATTCACTTAATTAGTGACATAAGGGCTAAACGCTGGCTATATGACTGAGGCCAGACTGATAAGTCAGTGACCGTTGGGAGCGACCAGCACTTTATCAGTATGGATTCCAGGCTACTTCTCTCAGGTAAGAGAAAATTTTACGAGTGGTTGAGAGCGCTCTTACTGAGATAAGAGAAAACAGAAAACTTATCTCTGTCCACAAATTGCTTGTCCAGTGCATGGAAACAAAAGTTTTAAAACCTAAACATTAAAAATGCATCATTTAATCAAATTTTGATTGTTTTATGTTTTTGAGGAATTATAATGATTTTATTATTTAATTCTTGGGCTAAAGAGTTTGGCCAGCTAATCCTAATTATGACTAAGCAATAAAAACCCTTAGATACTTACGTGCGTTCTGCTTTTGAATGGCTTACCGATTGCTTTGGCCATCCAGGCCTTGTGCACAGAGCGCATTTTCAGAGCGGATCTGTTTGCTGAGACAGATGAGTGGCTACTCGTTCCAAATGTGAAAGCAACCGTACTTGAGCACAGAAGATTACTGATATGTGTTGCAGATCTCTTATTCTAACAAATGCAGCGGCAAAAAGATATCTCCATTCAAACGAAGAAATTCAATGCTTGCTCGAAATGTAGGAGGACGAAAACATACAATCACAACTGGATACTATACGCAAAATCACAGAAATTTATGGAATAATTCGTGAGTAGTTCCATTTGCGTGGCTATCACAGAATAATAGATCAGTGCCCTGACAAACTAAAGAAAATGCAGCTGCGATATTTCAAAGTGCGGGATGCGGTGCAAAAGTCTGGAGCTCAAATTATGAGATAGATAAATTTTCATGGTATGAGGCAGTGGACAGCATAATCGGCCAAAAAAGCAAGGGCCAAAGAATTCCGTATGCAACATCCACCTTTCGGCTTATCTTGATGTTTGGGCACCCAGAGAAAGATTTGGATGTGTAAAAGCATCAAGCATTCAGTCGAGAAAATTTTGAGTTTAATTTTTTGTGCTGCTATACGTGGTAATCCATGCTGGTTGCTAGGGTACGCACAGCATACGCATTTTGCGATATTAATACTTGATATTAATATTCGTAACCGCCTTCTCAATAATAAAACCCCCCGAAGTATATTGGCACCTCCTTTTAAAATTGTTCCCCATTTAAAACCACCTAGGTGCATACTGCAATGCGCTGTATCGGAATTTTGACATGTATGCAAGTGTACTCGGGTACAGTACGATATTACTAGCGTGAAAGCTGACCAGAAAGGGGAGGGGAGACAATCATACTGGGACACAGTACGGAACAATCAAACCTAGTGTGAAAGCGCCCTCAAGCAGCCAAGAGCAGCCTGCTCTTTGTACACGGCACGTCACCTGCCCTTATATGGTGTTTAGTGGGTGTCATATATGCTAATTTAAAACAACCGGCCATGCGCTTCCAATTTATGATCAAGTGGGATTCAACACTCAGCACACCTGAGTAAGAGCAAATTTGGACGGTAAGAGCATTCGATGCATCCGGAGTTTATTTCTCTTATTTTTTCTCTTAGCAAAAAAATAAGAGAAAATATAAAAGAAATTTAAGAGAATGTTGCTGCATGAGGTCCATTATGTCTTAAATTTTTCAGCTCAGGCAAATGCAGCCAGGTTAGTATAGACGGCACTGAGCGGGAAAAAAGCTGCGGTTTTGTTTCATTTTCAAATGAGTTGTGGGTAATGAAAGTGTCAGAAGTGAACAACTGAAGCGTTCATAAAATCACGGTCTGCAATCTCAGGTTGAATGTTCAAGAAAAAGTTTGTTTTATCCACTGTTCTTTTTCTATATCAATTTGAGGGTGTTGGGGTAGGAGGGGGGTCATGCGTTTGGACATCGGCAAAAAAATTCATTGGCAGCTTTTAAAAACATTGCAGATGAAACAGTGAAAACTGACTGCTTGCTTGTTTGTTTACGATGAAATGCAGCAGGCAAATAGCAATGACTGCAGCTGTCTCAAAAATACCTCAGGATCACAGGCCAGTATCAGGCCAACAAGGTATAATCGAAAAGTCCTAAGACTTTCAGTTATTTTGAGAAAGACTAGCAGATACATTACCTTCAAAGCAATCTCCCACAGACACACTTCTTCCAATCATCCTGCCTTTATCAGCAGCAATGCTGGAAGTCTGCAGCTGTTCTCTGCCGGCTTTGTGAAGTTATGTTTTGGGGGTATAATTTAAGGGTGGAATGTCAAATCAAATCTATCTTTTCGAGCCGATTTTGATTCATGGGAACAGAAAACACTCACACAGGGTAAGTTCTGGAGGACATTGCTGATCTTGGGACAATGAAATGTTTTTTAGGCAAAAATTGCAGTCTCTCTTTTTTTTTTTTTTAAAGAAACAAGCAGAAAAAATACAAAACAGCCAGCCTTAAAAAATAAACAGAAAAAAAATACAAATAACCAATTACACAATAAGTGAACAGAATAGATTCAGAACTAAGCACAAACTCTGGACACAAAAGGCATGAGACATAAGGGTAACTCATAAACATGACAATGAAAAGAAACAGAAAAAAAGAGGAAGAAAAAAGAGAAAAAAAAGAATAGGTCTGTGTGTGTGTGTGTGTGTGTGTGTGCTGCTGTGCATATATGTATATATGTGTGGGACGAATATGAAGGAAGTGTAAGAAAAAAAACGCATTTTAATAGCGTTAAGTCAAGAACAACACATAACCATGCACTGATATAACAAAGGTGAAACAAATTGCTGCCAATAATGGAAAGATCCTATGAGAAATAAAGATGATCATGATAGGCAGAGAGAGGGGGAGGTTGAAGGTGGGGAGAGGGGGGGTGGGGTGTTGCAGTGAGTGTGTCTTCTCTCACCACAAAGCAGCCAGAATCTCATCCTCCCTGCGTGTTTCTTCATTTCCCTTTTCAGGGTTTTCTTCATCTCTTCATCTTTTTACAGCTGGGTTGAGAGTTACCCTGGAATTTGAGCACACTGGTATAAGGTGTGGAGAAATGGCTCATCCACATTCCAATCAATCTCGCAGCCTCGTTACTTTTGCCTGTAACAGAAGTCTTAGAGCCATTTCCTAACACTTTAAAAATGTAGTGGTGAGCATATTGACATAACAGCAGGGAAGACAAGAAAAGCAAGAGCAACGCAAGGCGTGGCATATGTCCCCGACTGAAACAGTTGAAGAATATGTACAGAAAGCGAGTGTTAGGCATCATGAGCTGTGTATGACCATTCAGGTCACCAAAAAGCAAAAACCTCCGGCGAGTGCGCTAAAGAATTTCAAGATGGCTGCCATATTGGCCATATTGGTTGGTGGAGCGAGCTCAAAATCCTTAGGCATCATCCCCTATGTATGACCATTCACCCCACCAAAAATCATAAACCTCCGTTGAGCGGTATTCACGTTAGAGCGCGACAAAGGATTTCAAGATGCCTGCCGTGGTGGCCATATCGGTTGGCGGAGCGAGCTGAAAATCGATAGGCATCATCCCCTATGTATGACCATTCACCCCACCAAAAGTCATAAACCTCCGTCGAGCGGTATTCAAGTTAGAGCGCGACAACAGATTTCAAGATGGCTGCTGTGGTAGCCATATTGGTTGGTAGAGCAAGCTCAAAATCGATAGGCATCATCCCCTACAGGGTGGGGAAGCAAAATTTGCAAAATAAATCACCATCCATAGATTGTATATTATTCTCAACTGGCATGTTTATTGAAAAAAAGAGATTAGACTCAGATTACAGCTTATAGTCTTTGCTTTTTCAAATAACAGGTGCACACAATTCAGGGGAGTGGTTGTGGGATTGTTTGTACTTTAAATGTCAGTGCAAGTTTTGCTTCCCCACCCTGTATGTATGACCATTCACCCCACCAAAAATCATAAACGTCTGTCGAGAGGCATTCAGGTTAAAGCAACAAAGGATTTCAAGATACCTGCCGTGGCGGCCAAATGGTTGGCGGAGCGAGCTGAAAATCAATAGGCATCATCCCCTAAGTATGACCATTCACCCCACCAAAAATCATAAACCTACGTCGAGTGGTGTTCATGTTAGAGCGCGACAAAGGAAAAGTTTACGACAGGACGCCCGGACGGACGGACGGAAGGCGTGAAAACATAATGCCCCCGACCAACTCTTTCGAGTTCGAGGGCATAAAAATGCTGTCCTTTCTCTTCACAGACTCCAAAGCGATAAAAATGATCCTGTTCCTGTCTGCAAGCTGCCACGTCCACTGCCAGCTTTTTAAAAGGTCAAACACAATATGCTCGCGTTAATAAAAATTTTCCTTAAATACAATGAAAAGCTTCTGGAAGTTAGTAAAATTAGATTTTTCTCTCAATTATTTTGGTAAGACATTCAAACTTTCCACTTGTTGATCTTAGGAAGAGATCGGCACGTGATGTAGCGGCGTATGTCAGCTAGAAACGAAAGTGTAACTTCTGACAGCAAGCAAACTCTGTAACTGTTTTTAGTCTCTCAACTATTCCGCTCCAGCAACTGTTTAATTATCCTTTATTGCTTTGCTGTGGGATTTAAAAATGGCAAAAGGGCCAGAAAATGGTTTCCAATGGACAAAAAGATGTGTCGAGTATGAATACAGCAGGTAATCAAAAGTGTCAAAAATGGGAGCCCACATAAACCATCCTCACACTGGAACAGAACTTAAACAGACACTAGACCATGGGGCCCAACCACACACTAGAATAGGCCCTTAACAGGATGAAAGACACCTGATTTTTGCCCCTGTTCATGCACGGCTATACAAAACATAGACAGTGAACAGCTCCAGCATCAGTGCCATTCACCTACAGTATCTCGAGAACTTCACACAGCCTATGCCCCAAATTTCCCAGTGAGAAGGCTTATTTTTACATGATTATTGCACTGGCTATGAACAATGCGGTTCATTTTGTAGAGGGAAAAATAAGGTGAACACATCAAATTGATGAGAAACAAGGATTAAAATAATGGAAAGATTACGGAGACCATAGCTGGGGTGTGAAATGGGCTTTAAGGTCGACGAAAGCTGAGGTAAAATCATAGTTATGGTTGGAGAGATTGTTAATTCCAAGTTGACAGCATTTTTCTGTCATACAAAAGTTCCTCAATGAGACTCTGCTGGTTCTCTGATATGTAACTGGGGTTGCTGTAATGCCACTAACACACAGAGGTAGTAACTGTCATATTTTCTTTCTAAATGAAGTCCTCGAAGCTACCACGATTGACTGACGGAATGGGCATCTTCACTCACGCAGACAATCCAAAGATGCGCAGACAGGTTTTGACAGTGGAGTCCTGGCTAATTAACATGCTTTCATTACCTGTTTTTCCTTTTCCTTGTTTATACAGTGTTCACTCTCCAGGGAAATGCCATCCTTTTGGCAGTAACATACTGTTCAAGCATCCATGTGTACCTATACAGAGAAACAGCCTTCATGTTGGACAAAGAAAGAGACAAATAGATAAAGGAGAGAGTGCAAAAGAGGGATGGAGGAAGTAAAAGGGAGAGGAGAGTGAGATAAAGAAATGGAGAGGTTGAGGGAAGGGGTTGGAGGGAGAAAAATGCATGGAAAGGGACAAGAAAGATCATAAAAAGAAGGAAAGAATAAGAGGGTTAGGGCTGCATATGGCGTGAAACAGCAGGGAAGAGCAGGAGGTAACAGGGAGCAGGTGGTGCTCAGAAGATGGAGGTCTGTTGGACTATCAGATGTGCGGTGAATAACCCCCGGTGCTAATAATACAGCCTGAAGAGGATTATCAGAACACCTCGAGCTAGTCTGTGAGAATTCGGCAAAGGGTTGGTGCCTCTCATGATCAAGTACTGGTGTGTGTTGAGTGTGTGCAATGAATACAAGAGAGTGTGTGTGTGTGTGTGTGTGTGTGTGTGTGTGTGTGTGTGTGTGTGTGTGTGTGTTGTGGCAAACTGGGGCATGGCCACGCCCCTCAACTATGTCAGCATGCCCACAACAGCAAATTCCCCTCCCTTTCAGCACTGGTGCAGAAAGGAGCTTCAGCACCCCAGACAGCGGCCGGAGAGCCAACGTCCACGCAGTACTCCCTAGACTTGCAGAACCATGGACAGTTCCCGCCAGCTGCAAGTCATGAGGCTAGGTGGGCCTGGAGGAGAGACACATGAGGGAACACAGCTGCGTCTCATAATTGAGGGTATTGCCAGAGTACAAGAGGAGGAACCGAGCAGTGGCAAGGGGGCCAGCAAAGAGTACACACACAATGGGGCACCCCGGTGGCTCATCGGTCTAAGCGCGCATACCATAAAGGCTGTGCCCTTCCCACAGCGATCTGGGTTCGATTCCAGCTCAGGTCATTTGCTGCATGTCTTCCCCCATTCTTCTCCCCAACCTTCCTGTCTCTCTACACTGTATAACTGTCAAATAAAGGAAAAATTCCCAAAAAAAAAAAATCTTTAAGAGTACACACACAAAGCTCTGTGCTAACCGTTGTTCTGTTTCTCATTCTTTAAGATTCCAGTGGTGGTGAGATTGGGGCTTGGCAACGAGATCCTCTATGCCTGAGCAGGAGATGCCTTCCAAAAGCAGAAGGGGATGACGAACCGCGTTAAACATTTGTCCTCATTTAAATGCGCACAATATTATATGCGCCTTTTTCTTTTTTATCTTCATGGCAATATAAACTAGAATGTGTTTTTATGTGTAAAAACAGACGCCCCCCCCCCCAGCCCCTTTCCCGGCCTAACCCACCGGACGGACGGACAGACAGACAGGCACATACCAAAAGGCACCACTGCAGGACCTGAGTAGTAAGTATGCAAAGTTTGGTTAAGATTATGCAAACGGTGTTAGAGTTATGCTCCGGACAAGAATTGATGACGACTGGACCGACAGACAGACGGATGGACAGAACGGCACATACAAAAAAGGCAAACTTTAGAACCTGAGTAGTAAGTATGTAAAGTTTTGTGAAGATCATGCAAACGGTTTTGGAGTTACGCTCCGGAAATGAAGAGGGAACGCAAACGGGAACCAAGCCGAAAACAATAGGTCTCCCCTCTCCCTCCGGGGGGGAGACATAATAAAGTTACCGCCAGTGGTACAAGACATCTTGGATGCACCCCCAATCGAAGCACTGGCATTTGTTGGACTATGTGATTGTCAGGAAAAGGGATCGGCGGGATGTGAGAGTGACAAAGGCGATGTGTGGGGCTGATTGTTGGACAGATCACCGTCTGATCATTTCCAAGATGAGCCTCCATATCCAGCCGAAGAGAAGACCCCAGGGACAGAAAACTACCAAGAGGCTGAACGTCTCCAAGTTCAAAGACCAGACCACCTCGCTCAGCTTCTCTACAGACTTGGACAGTAGAGTACAGACCCCATCAGCACAAGGCACAATTGAGGAACAGTGGGCCTCTTTCGAGGATACAGTTTACCAAACTGCCTTGAAGCATGTCGGACCAGCTACACGTAAACATCAGGACTGGTTTGACAAAAATGATGTGGAAATTAAAGCTCTACTTGCAGAGAAAAATCGACTTCTCCAATCTAACTTAAGCAACCCCTCTTCAACAACCAAACACGACTCAGAGAAATGCAAGACTCCTGGCTCAGTGCTAAGGCAGATGAAATTCAGGGCTATGCAGACAGGCACGACCTGAAGCAGTTCTACGAAGCCCTGAAGGCCGTTTATGGTCCACAGTCTTCTGGCTCTTCTCTTCAGCACTGATGGCCAGACTCTGGTCACAGAGAAAGGACAGATCCTGGAGAGATGGGCAGAACACTTTCAAAATGTTCTCAACCAGCCATCTGCCATTAATGAAGAAGCTATTACCCGACTACCTCAGGTAGAGATAAACCACAAACTGGACTCCCCTCCTACTCATCAAGAGGTCACAAAGGCCATCTCCCAGATGTCAAGAGGCAAAGCTCCGGGCCCAAATGCAATCCCTGCTGAAGTGTTCAAAGCAGCCAGACCTGCCACAATTGCTCAGCTGACAAACCTCATCCAGGATATGTGGAATGAAGGGAAAATCCCCCAAGACTTCAAAGACGCTAACATTGTCCATATCTACAGTACAAGAGAAAAGGGGACCGCCGATCCTGTGACAACCACAGAGGAATCTCCTTGCTATCCATCGCTGGCAAGATACTCGCCCGCATCCTACTCAACCGTCTGCTGAGACACTTAGAGCAAGGCCTGCTCCCAGAGAGCCAGTGTGGTTTCCGCGCTGATTTGGAACTGTTGACATGATTTTTGCTGCTTGCCAACTTCAAGAGAAATGCCAAGAGCAACACCATGACCTCTATACAACCTTTGTAGACCTCACAAAGGCCTTTGATTCGGTCAGCAGGGTAGGACTCCGGTAAATCATGGAGAAGTTTGGCTGTCCAGACAACTTCATAACCATAGTAAGACAGTTCCACGATGGCATGATAGCTCGAGTTCTTGATGACGGAGAGGTGTCTGATGCCTTCCCAGTAACTACCGGAGTTAAGCAAGGCTGCGTATTGGCCCCAACGCTATTCAGCATGATGGTCTCAGCAGTGCTGATGGAAGCCTTTGAGAACAACAGCCCGGGATCAGCATTAGGTACCGAACTGACGGCAAGCTGTTTAACACCTGCCATCTTCAAGCTGTAACAAAAGTCAAGGAAACTGTACTTAGGGACTTCCTCTTCACAGATGATAGCTCTCTCAATGCTAGAAGTGAGCTTGAGATGCAACAACAGATGGACCAATTCTCAGTAGCATGCGACAACTTAAGTCTTGAAATCAGTACAAAGAAGACAGAGATCATGTGCCAACCTGCCCCTGGAAAACAGTACCGGGAACCGCAGGTCACTGTCAACGGGAAAAAAAAGTGTAAAAGTGTAGACAGGTTCACTTACCTTGGGAGCACGCTGCCTAGAGTGGTAAACATCGATGATGAGGAAAACAGTAGACTCTGCAAAGCCAGCACTGCATTCGGCAGACTACAGGGGACTGTATGGAAGTGAAGGGGTATCAGCCTCACCACAAAGCTGAAAGTGTACCATGCAGTTGTTCTGACAACCCTACTGTATGCCTCAGAGTCCTGGACAGTCTACTGAAGGCAAGCAAGGCAGCTAAACCACTTTCATATGAAATGCCTTCGTAACATTGCTGGCAAGACAAGATCCCTGACACCCAGGTGCTTCAGAGGGCCAACATACAACAAGATGTATAGGAAGTCATATATGAACTTTCATTTGGTGACCTTCATATTGACCTTCGAAGGTCAAACTTGACCTAGTGAAAATTCAATGACTTCTGTCACTAAAAAGGTCACAGATAGAGCCTCAGTTATCAGCCCATGGGGCCGGTAAGCTAATAATTAAAAAATTGACCAAATCCATGAAATAACTAATTAAAGATATTGATACCCCCTCACCCACACACACTGCACATCCTCCCAACCCTTCTGACTGTTAGAGGCTTAATTTTAATTGAGAAACTGCATATAAAACCTTCAGGCACATAATATAGCCCTGCAGAATCAGGCCATCAGAGACCAGAGACTGGAGTATAAGTAATTCCTAAATATTCTGCAATATATTGACCATGGAGAAGCAAAAGTGCTTCCTGTAGAATCGTTGGAAATCTGACTGACCGCAGCAAGTGCTGACAGATGTCCAATGCTAGACTGTGCCACCAATCTTAGGAGAACATCATAGCAGCAGACTTCCATTTCAGGTTCTGATAGCCTTTGCAGCATTATAAGGCCTTTAAAAATAAATTGTGACCTAAATCTTGAAAAATTACAAGTGACTGAAGCCCAGCCTCAAAGAGTGCAGACCGTCAACATGGAGAGTTAATCTCTTTTCCTTCAGTACTCACTCTTATGGGCCTTCCTTATCTCAATCTGGCAGCATTCACTGACACTAAAGAACAGAGTCAGCCAAACTGATATTTGTTGCACCCGTGCACTATGTTAACATGCTTAAAAATTCCACATTTTTAATGTGTGAGAAATACAGTCTATTTTACAACGAACAACAATTTCTCAGAAATTAAAAAAAGGTTCCAGCAGGCCTTTGTGCAATGTGATTTAGGAAACCTACACAGTTTATGGGTTCTTTTTTCCAGTAAGAATGATTCAGTCTTGAGCTGCACATTTTTAACACTGAAGACAAAGGGTTTAATAAAGACAGAAGGGTTCTATTATGGAGATGAGCCAAAATCCCTTTTTTTCTGCCCGTGCACTTTGAATATGAACACACCGCCCCAGGAAAATCACTTGACTCTATGCTGTACTGTAGATGAATTTGATGCAACCATGAATATAAAATGTGACAGATATAAGAGCCATCATTGCACTGTACATGACTATGATAGAATTGTGAATATAAAATATGAGGGATGTACAGTTCATTATAACCAATGGTACTCAGACCATCCCCTCTCTGAATGGTGATGGTGTGGAAAAGTATGTCTGGGTAATAACTGTTGTTATCCTCTTTTTATTTATCGCATGGCAGCAAATTGAAAATTTCCAGTTATAACACTGTTACTGCCGTACGGAAGCTAGGGTCTATCTAGATATTAGGCTGGTCTATAAGTCATTACTGCACACAGCAGCACAGGATGTTCTGAAATAAAGTTGTACTTGAATGACTAGGCATTTTTGTTGATTCATGGTCATTTTCTCCTGATCGACTGAAAAAAAAAATAGAATAAAAAAAATTCTAAAAATCATTCTTATAGTATTGCTATTGACATTTAAAGGTCCCCTATTATGCTGTATTTATTTGTTTAAAATATTTCCAATGGGTCTTTAAAATAATGTTAAGAATTCAGTTTCAAAAAAACAAAAAAAAACACACATCCAGGCCAACTGAGACCTCTTCTCTAACACTGTCTATGCTGGCCTGAAACACAAGCTGTTTTGAAATGGGCGGGGAGGCTATGCTAATGAGGCGCTGCTCTGAGTGGCTGCCTGGCCGCTTCGGTTTCGGGGGAGGGTGCAGACCAAAAAAAACCAGGAAACCCAGATGGCCGATATTTCAGGACAGCTCTTCGCGGCATGTGTTGCTGTGAGACCGTACTTGTTTGATTCAGAATCCGACGCCAAACAGGAGGAGGAAGCAATTGAAGTATTGCAGCAACGTTTACAGCAGGATTTCAATGAGTGGCAAGTTGAAATTTTAGTGTTTCGCTCGTACTGTCTCGACTTGCATGCATGTGACTGTAGCTGTGCTGTGATATAGTCATGTTATATGCCCACTTAGCTATCCGGAGGAAACTTTGCTAAAGCTCCTGTTAACCATTTCCACCAAACAAAACACAATTCCTACACCAAGCTACTAAATGCGTTCGTAGCAAAAACACCAAAACGGTGTAAGCCTTGCTTATGTGGAGCAAGCAAATCAATATAATTTCTACCAAAAAAAAAAATCTGTATCCAATCTCCACTTTTTTTTTCCGCTTTTTATTCGCCAGAAAAATTTTCAAAGGTGGACGAAATTCCGCCACGGCAATGCAGAGAAATCATTTCTTATACCAGACACGTTAAAGTGTGTTTTGCGAATGCTTTCACCGCGGTAGGATCAGAGAGCTAAACCCACACCACGGCGAAGTACCCGGCTGACCTCGGTCATGGATAAGTAAAATGATCGTTTCAAAGCAGCAGAAAACAAACCCAAACATGTTCCCTAAGCTCCACGCAAAGCCTACGTCTGGTCTAACTGCAGCCTAATCAGCCCAACTTTGCACAACACGCATGATGCCTCTCCGGTTAGCTTCAACTGTAGCGGCTACGGTCAGGTAACATTATGATGAAACTACCATCTTGATGCTAACCAAAGCAACACAAGCATACCAATCTGAATTACTGCATATAAATTAACCAGGGGCATTTTTTAAGTAGCACAGAACACGAACTAACATACGGTAGTAACTGAGCGGTCATCATAACGGCAGAGATAAACGTTACCCAGCAATACAGGTTTTACAGACAGTAAGTTCTGTTACCGTGAAAAGTTGTACCAAGCATCCAAATTACAAACAAGTATAAAAAGTTAGCTTCAAATGAGGTTAATGTTCACACACCTTCTGTTGAATGTCCTCTGATATTACTCTTGCATATTTAGGACACAAACATTAGCAACAGTAACTGAGCTACATTAGCCACAGTGCCACAGCCACATTCAACAGGCTATCACGTTAGGTAGGCTTATGCAGTAAAGCAACACAAAATGATAAAACTTATTGCTTCCGCGTCTGTGAGTCATGGACAGTTGCTACCGATCCAGGGTTTATCTTCAGATATTTTACGACGCCTGCGTTTAAGGCCAATCGTCAGTGCTAACTATCGTCAGCGGTCCTGCTAGCCACCCGTAACACGTTAGCTTCTCTTACATTATTTGCTGTTATCATATCGTTACTTAGAGCTTGTGGCTCCAAGCGCTTGATCGATGCAACAGCTCCAGACGCAGACTGAGACGCATATCCAGCATTGAATTATCCTTTATTGACAAAGCTGTCTTCGGTGAAATGCCGAGAACAAACAGCTAACATTCCCTTTGAGTGTGGCTGTTTGCCACCAGCAAACAAAAAAGCTACCCACTGATTTCTGGTGGCATCGTCTTTTGGAAGATAAAATAGTTGTGCTTGTTTTTTTTCGCATCCAAAAAAACGCGGACAAGCAGCTTTGGGAGATACACTGACAAAACTGCACCTCAAATGATCCACAGTTTTTCTTCTTCTTCTTATTGTGTATTTCTGGAAGTGTAGACACTATTAAGGCGTAATATGATCTGCGTTTGTTTGTGCTTGCTAGAATAGTTTCAGGGTCCAGCGCCATGATTGGCTCTGGCTAGGTCTGTACTAATTGGACGGCACAACCTGACGTCAGGTTTTGCCCAGATCTCGTGAAGATCTTGGGACGAGCTGTTCAGAGGGGAAATCACGTTCTCGGATTACGACAAAACCCCTGTGTCATATGTTTGGAAACTTTCCAGAGGTTGAGTATGAACATCCAACATTATAACATTACTTGTATGTATTAAAGAAGGATCAGCATAATAGGTCCCCTCTAAGGTCCAAGCATCATGATTTCTTTTTTTTGTGTCGGATGGCGCCGGTCTTCTCACTGTGGTAAAAATAGCTCACTACAGCATGGCTACAGCACCACTAATGACTGGCCCTCCACTCCTCTGCATTGTGATATTCCTGCAAACAAAATCACTGCAGCAACACACAGACCAAACTGCTGAAAATCGAGGGAATCATCTCACCCTCTCTTTCCCTATGCCATAGTCCACAGGGAACGGTTGCTGATGGGTAACAGTACTTTTTTTTCCTCCCGCTTGGCTTATTTCTTCACCAAAATCTCACTTGAGTTTTGTCCTCAACCTGCAACATGGCCTTACAACATACCGTTCAAACATTTTAATGGAAACGACAACTCACCCATCACCTCCAGAAAGATGCTGCCTGATGCCAGTACCACCTTTTCTCTGGTTGCTCGGTCGTAGATGCCCACGTGACATTCATATGGCCCGCTGTCTGTGAGTCTCACCTCTGGGAGCCTGGGATGTGAACAGATGAAGGAACCATCAATGTGAGGATATCATGTCATGACATAAGGCAAACTGGTCTCAACATACAATGACCTCCTCAATGGTGGGCTCTGTGGCCTGTTTTCCTCATTTGATGGTTTTTTTGGTCTTTTATCAGTAGAGACAGCATACAAATCAAGCAGCGCCACAGAATAAATAAATAAATAACAAACCTTAGGAGCTCTTCCAGGCTAATTAATATAGTGGGCGGCCCTTCAAACAGTAGGAGATTAAATAACACCAGCCTGTGAAAAGCTCACAAGGTCCTAGTCCCCATTTGGTAAAGAGGCCATCTTGTATAAGTACCACAGCCGCTGTTTATTTGCCTCGCAGATGCCTTCATGATGGCGAACCTGCACGGCCTGCATTTCTACTCATTACCCTCATTAAAGCAGATGTTGACTCGGGAAAATCGGGCTGAGCATTGGGGCTTCGCAGCATTACAGTACACCTCTGATGATCTGAGCAAAATCTCTTGTTCCATAAGTATCTTTGTCAAAGTACATGGCCTGATGAATACATTACATGCAGGAGTTTAGTGGACAGTGTTATCTAGAGTGACTGTGCATAACAACAAACTGCCTGGTCAGTTAATGCCAAGGCATTAGGATCACAACTGATTGCAGCTGCTAACACTGAACTTGCAAACAAGTAGTTTTACTTAAACCAACAACATAAAAGTTAAGCACCGTGAGCACATTCAAGCTGGAGACTCGATATGTGGTGCTGCAAGAAGTTAATTGTTGCTTAAGATACAGTTTGAGATAAAGAACAATAAAGACATGACAAACGTGCTGTGGTTTACATTGAGATACGCCTTAGGCAGACGAGCTCATCCGAAGTGACTTACGAGTGCATGAAAATAGATTAGGCCAGTGAGAAATACTGAAACTAAATCATCAGAGTTGTGATCGATAGTCAAAGTCAATACATTATCTCACAACATGTAGTTAGATGCCAGAGCGAGCTCAATAGGAGATTGTTGTTCTATTTGAAAGCAAAGAGGATGAAAGAGGCTACAAGGTGTATATATTTAGAAATAAAATGAGAGCATTCTAATTATGAGCTGGTCTCAGGACAGTGAATCATCCATTAAGCTGGGAAAGTTCATTAAAAACTTTTTCATTATCAAGCTCATCTTTGCTGAGCTGCTCTCTGTACAGGCCAATTGCAGGGAACTGGAGAGTCACAGCTAACAGAGCAGCGAGTGACCAGAGCCCTCGTCCTGCTGCAACAATAGAAGCCTAATGTGCGATTAAATAAACTGACCATGAACATTTCTATCTTTTTTTTTTTTTTTTACAATATTATGAGACTGACAGACATAAAGGGGGGGGAGAGGGGGGGAATAAAAATTGAAGTGAACACTTAGTTGGATCAATATAGTGAAGCTGAGGCTGGAATGAAAAAGGAGCAGTGTTCTGCTGTGATAAAATGTAATAAACTATAAATTAAACCAGTGAAACAGCAGATGCTCAGCCATAAAAAAAATTTTAGAATGAGCATGCTCTCCCTGCATCTTCAATTCACCCACTTTAGTGTGAACACCAGTACACTGTTCCAAATATTCTAAAATATACTAAACACTCCATTTTTATCATATTGTACATTCCACTCTGGCATACTGGGAATGGACGACATTAAAGAGTAGCTTTGCATAACAGTCTATTGGTCACTTCCATACATCATAAATATGAGAATTGGACCCCCAAGGAATTTAATGAGAAACTGTATAAGACAGAGTTCAGGAACAGTGTTCCCTAGTCCTTAGAAACTGAGACCCATCCGAACTTAAACACTCTTCACAATAAGTAAAGAAAGAAAGATTCATGCCCATCACATTCAGTAAAACAAAGCACATACATGTACACACTCCACATTTTCACAACCAAACAAAAAAGTCTCTCTCACACGCACACATCCAAACAAACTCACGTACATAGACACACTAACCACACACAAACAATAAACTTCTGAGTGAACTTGTTTTATAAATCCATTTGGTCTTTCGAAAGCAGAGCAGTAGTCTCATCCACTCCAGCCCTGGTTATGCCGCACCCCCCCACACTGACTCAGAGCAGTGGAGTGGAACAAAGGGGTCGTTTCCAGCTACAAACTGCTCACATTTGTCAGTGACTGCATAGAGAACTCTCCAGCAGCACTGATGTGATCTGCCAGGTGCAGTGGGCTGTCAGGTGTTGGTCCCACCCCCAGCCGCAATGGAGGGGGGGAGACAGTATGCTGAACATCACTGAGACAAGAGGCCGTGGGAGAGTAGCGGTGGGAACTTTTAAGATGTGCCATCAGGTGCATACCGGTCTGTTTGGCTGCTTTTGCCATTTTCCCTTCAGGAGTTAGACTGAATGTAATAATTTTTTATTGATATTTGAACATAAATATACAGGGTGTTGGGGGGCGGGGTGTTAAGTTGATAGATCACAAATAAAGTAAATTAATATAATCTTAAATGTCCATTAACAATTTGACAACTATAAGAGCAATGAACAGGAAAAAAAAAAACCATTTGCAAAAACAAAAAAAAGTAGATAAAATAAATGGAAAACATTTGCCTCACCCTTCCTCACCCAGCACCTTCCTTTGGATCCCACCCATCTGTCCCAATCTGTTTTTTCAGATAATTGCAGGTCATGGGTCGATCTGTGCAGGACTCTGACTGAGCTCATCCAAACATCTGAAGCACATTTTAAGCACTTCAAACATATGTTCTGCTACAGTTTGTGTTTCACGTGATGGACCAAAAATCCACGCGCTCTTTTGACATGATATGCCATGTGTTTAATATATAGGCCAACTATTGTCCCCAAACAGCTACCCCCCTCCAGGGGAGATCCGCTGGAAGACAGCTAAAATGACAGAGTTCGCCAGAATAATGGAGTCATGGCTTTATTTAGAATGTTTTTAATGCCAATCAGACTACCCATTATGACATGAATTTTTTTTTTGGTAATATCTTGCTAATAATTTTTTTCATTGTAATCTTTTTATTCCTAATTCTTTGCATGTGTGGATCCTGCTGATTGTCCCTGTGTAATATGTGATAAGGAGAGTGTAAGCGCGTTGTGCATTTGCCAATGAAGGCGCAAAATACTATTGTACTATGCGCCCTTACATTAGCAGTCAAAAACAGACAGTTGACTTCAGACCAGGTTTTTATTGATCAATCAGGCAATCACTTTCTGCTGCTTCAAACTTGCAATACGCCATAAATACGCCTGACCAACATACCCATGGGATCTCAGTTTGGCGCGAGTAAATTTGTTATTAATGCAAACTGGGCACTGGACGGGATAACACCTACTACGCCAGTCATAAACTAGCAAATACACTTGCGTCATGCTTGGCACCACTCTGCTTTAGGTGATACAGCCCACGGAGTGAGATACTGACTGCATAAAATTAAAACGATTAACTTGACAATTTGGAGTCTCCGGTAGATAGTTGCATGTTCTGCCAGATTACATTACGATTTAGGTGAGTTGAGGTCCACCTTCTACAGTCTGTCAATAGATGTGGGCTTACAGGAAGCCTTATGGAAGATAGAATATACAGTATTGCCAAGACAATTGTACTGGAGCTGGTCAGAGCTATATTTGGGCTTTTGGGCTTTTTATTTCCCAGTATAACCTTAAATGTTAAGGAATGGATTTTTTTACAGTGATCCCTAGGTGGTTGTAAACGCACCATTGAGCTAAGGAAGTCGATTCTTGGGAGGACATTAATTCTAATTATAGATATGTGAAAATGGAATGATAACGGGAGGTTTTTTTCATCTTTCTAATTCTTCCATATCGGTCACAAGTGCCTTGTTGTTGTTTTTTATAATGTTTGCTGCTGAAAAGTAAATTGACACTCCTGAGTATTTAATGTTCTGAACAACAGGAATATTTGATATGGGGGTCAACTGTCTTGCTGAGGCACTGAGTGGCAGTAAAGCAGATTTACCCCAGTTAACTTTATATACTGAAATCTAGCTAAAACTACTGAATATATTTAAAAGATTAGGAAAAGACTGAGGGACATCCTGGATAAAGAGCAACACATCATTGGCATAGAGAGAAAAAAAGCGCTTGATGTTATGCATGATGATGGGCTCATGCTTGACTGACTGTCGGGAAGCCTGAGCCACAGGCACCGAAATGGCAAATAACAAAGGCGAGTGAAGGCAGCCCTGGCTGGAGCTACAGGATACATGAAACTGTTTAGAACAGATGTTCCCTGTCAACACCATAGCAACAGGATTTGAATAAAGAACTTGAATCATTGTGATAAAGTGATTACTGAAGCCCATGCGGGGTAGTACTAATCATAGAAAATGCCACTCAAGGCAATCGAAAGCCTTCTCCGCATCAAGAGGAAGGACAGCTGTTGAAGAGCCTTTATGATTAGAAAACTCACTAATACTGTATGAACAAGGTGGCAAACTTTGTCTGCAGCAAGAAGATTTTGAGATAGCCTGTCTGATCCTCATGAATTAAATTATTCATATGCGGTTCCAATCAAGAGGCTAGCACTTTGGCATGTAGCCCATAATCAGTATTCACTCGTGATAGTGGCCGATAATTGGAACAATCCTGTGAATCCTTGCCTTTTTTTTAAAAGTAGAGAGATAACGGCTATGTTATTGCTCTTGCAGAATGAACCCTTTGTAAATTACATGCTCTGTGTGTGGTTTTCAAAAATATGTCTTTTATTCAAATCGATTATGTATTGAAATACCAATATTGTGAGAACGCTGTAACGCATATAACTCATTTGTGCCCTTCCTGCTCCATCTATTTAACATGTGTAAGTAAGCTGGTATGCTTGTCACTCGTGTTCTACAAATAGCCTCGGCCCATTGAAATTAAAAAAAAAAGAAAAATCAGCACGAGTGTGCGCATATGAGTGTGCACGAGTATGTGTGTGTGTGTGTTTGTTTATATGTGTGTGCGCGTATGCATGAGCACGTGCAGCGCATGTGTGGTTGCATATCGGAGCTTGCATGCAAACACGTGCATCAGCGTGCTTGGATATATAGAGTATGAGCATGTCCTTTAATACAAATACGATTTCACATGGCTACTGTATTCCAGTCGAAATGTGGATGACAAGCCACCGTACTCGAGTGATTAGACAGTCTAAAAAAAGCAAAGCCAAAGGAAGAAGAGGGAGGAGAGAGATGTTACTGACAGAACACACGGAGTTGGAGCAAAACTGTGGACAGAGGACGGCCTTTTTCAGGAAGATGAGTCCATCCAAAAAAAAAAAAAATCATACAAATATTTAGTGAAAGGATTTAATATGTTATGTTTGAAAAAATCAATTTGAAGAAGAGAATACAGGCATTTTTGAAACCGGGAATTAATATACTGCATCAGGCATGTACATGAACTGTACTGCTATACATAATCATGATTCTGTCTTTGCAAAAATCATTCCATGAAAGAGATGTGCTGAATTTATGTTGTTATATCACTTGCTCTTCTAGATGATTCAATCTTATCTTGGAGTGCAACCTCCCGACAGTCATAAATATCACAATTATCATGTCATCCTCTGCTTAGACTGCAGCAGGAAGTCATGAGTTTTAACAGAAAAGATCATAGAAACACTCATTTTCTATGCTGTTAGTTAAAAATTAAATAATTCTGCAAGATGAACAGTGACCCAGTTGAATATAAATGGCTATTTCTGAATCTACTTCAGCTTTCTATGGTTCATTTGCATTCAGTAAACAGTGTACCTCTCTGCTCATCAGAACTGGCTAGCCAAGGTCAGCTCAGGCCTGTGAGCCAGATTTGGGTTGGCAATAAATTATTACTTTAGTTATTTAGCTCACACATTTACCCAAAGTGGCTTACAGCTGATTGAACTTAGCGGGGGCCAATACTCCTGGAGCAGTGTAGGCTAGGTGTATTGCTGAAGGGCCCAAAAACTGCACTGATCTTATGTTGGTTATACTGGGGCTTGGATCACAAACCACCAATCCATCACCAGTCTCAGTTAAATGTGCTACCCGCAAACCTATAGGCAGCCTCGACTGGATTTCTAGACCATCAGAAACAGTCATCTCTGTCCAAGCACTCAGTAGAACTTCTCCAATATCCATCCACAGAACTCTCTAGAGCACCTGCTTACAGAAACAAGGAGACTCTATCCAGAAAAAGGGATCCACAAAACAAAACCTTCACATTTGATTTTGATCAATTAATAAAAATTTTTGGATTTTTAAGAATTAAATGGCCATTTGGGTTCCTGGGTCCAGGATTTAATCGAAGAACCTTCTCGCGTGTCGAGCCCCAGAGCTGCACACACACAGGGGTGAGGCAGACAGTTGAAAAGAATAAGTTACATCCCTAGGTTAAACAATCAGACACGATGTATTACATGCACATGAATCAAATTAAATCATGCTAATTTAATTTTAATACCACTGGCACTTAAATGATATTGGAACAATTCATTTTTTAAACTGTCATACAGGACATAAGCATTCCTTTTCTCCATCCATCTGTCTTCTTTAGACAGACAAATGTGAAACTAGGCAGAAGTGCATTTTTTACCCATCTTTCTAAATAAAATTCTATAAACATAAATTGCACACAAATATGATAAATATGATTTTTCAAAAGATATGGTCCACCCCAGAAATTAGGCTCGCCACCCCCCTCCCATGATGTGCACACTATTATAATTTGCTGGGTACTGAAATACTTTCTCTGAAAAGGTCCGATTTAGTTTGAAGGCAGTTCCACTTGTTAAAAATAATCTATGATTTTCATTGTGAGAGTTTTAAATTTCATCAAAACAGTGGCAGCTGCCACTTCTAACTCTCAGACACTGACTCTGTAAATTGTGAAGTGATAATGATTAGGAAGAGATCATTTCTGAGGGCGACATTATTTTATAGGGGGAACTACTTCTTCAAGGCAACTCGACTGAGCTTGTTTAGCGTCACTGAGCTGAGTTCATGAAGCTTACCGGACAGTAGACTGGTAAACAAGGTCTTCTCGCCTTCGGTAATCCTCCATGTGAGAGTAATTGGTATTGAACATGGCATCATAAGTGAAGATCTTCTGTTTAATGGTGCCCCCTTCTGTAACCTGCAAGGAAAAAATATGAACTATTAGATACAAACTCAGAAAAGCAGTTTCAAAGAGTTCCCTTTGTATCTACAAAAGAACCCTGTCTAGTTCAGGGCTTTACTGTTGAGAAAACAGTTCAAACTCAGAGCTTAGAGTAATAATAATAATACCTACAAACTGATGCATCAATTGCTTGCTCACTCCTCCCTAAATTGATGAAAGAAGTAATGCATGGCTTCAGGTTTTTAATAAATTATGGAAAGTTATGAGTAAGACCAAATCTACTGAGGGTCCTATTTTAACGATTTCAGCGCATAGTCTGAAGCGTGCGGCGCAAGTGGATTTTGGGTGTGTCCAAATCCATTTTTGCAAGTTTAGTGGCGGGTTATCAGGGCACAATGCAAGGGGCAAGGTTCAAAGGGGTCATACTTAATCTCTTCATTAATCATAGGCTTGTTTTGGGCGTAACATGAAATAAGCCAATCAGAGTGTAATCTCCCATGTCCTTTAAAAGCTAGATGCCCCAGCACCTTGGCGATCTGCTATTATAAAGGAACACCTGCCTGGTAGCGGGGGGAATAAAAAAAGTGTACACTGCAGATGAAAGGGTCAGCGAAGCGCAGCGATACGAAAAAACCATTACTTTAAGTATGGAAACCGGAACACGGTAATCTCCGAAAATGTAATAAAAAATTTTTAAAATATTGTTCAAAATTATTTTATTCATACCCTGATGTTAGAAATCATCATAGTGAATTTCTGAGGCTCCATTTGAACTTCACATTACATTGCCTTACAACTTGCGGATAAAACAAGCAAATGAGAAAAAAAAAAAAAGATTAATTTAGGGTCGTGGGTAAAACAATAATTACACGGCGCTCGTGGGGAACAACTGACAGAAATTAAAACCAGTAAGAAAAACAGCATGTGAGAAAGAGACGAAAATAATGTTATTTTGATTACTCTACCGTAACCCTTTGAATAATATCTGAAGAAAAACTTGCTTCCAATTGGCTGACGATTGAAGGTCAAATCAGATACATGGAAGAAATTCAGATTGATTATAGACCATGACAATGTCTCTATTGCTTTTGCTGCTACTAAAAGGGTGTGTTTTTTTTTTTTTTTGTGGCCACTTCATTTTTCACCCAAACAGTAAATAATAAAGATGACATTTCAATTAAAATGCGGGCTTCTGTACTTGATAATAGAGGTGGGACAGATGGGTTGCAGGCTCTGTATTAATGAATCAGGTTGGATTCAAAATAGATTTTTTTCAGATAAGTGCGGACAATAGGTCGTCCCATGCACGACTTATCCAAAGATCTGAAGCGCATTCTCAGCACTTCAAACATTCATTCTGTTGCAGTTTGTGTTTTGTGTGATGGAAGGAAAATCCATGCACTGTTTTCGACGATGTATCATGTAATGATTGTCCCCGAACAGCCAACCAAGGAGAGATCATCTGTAGAACAGCAGGAATATCGGAGCTCGCCAAAATCAGGGACTTATGGCTTTATCCAGGAGAATTTGCGAACACCTACATGCAGAACCGCACAAGTTGAACTGCATATCACCTGATGGAACAGGTTCATTGACGAATTAAATAGCCTGCATTACAGCATGCCCTGATGTGCGGACGTCGGTCGCACTAATTATTCTGACATGCATTTTTAAAATATCTTGACAAAATTTTTTTTTCCCATCTCTATATATATTTTTTTTTTAAATCGGTTGCATGTGCTCCTGCTTGTCGCTGCACGAGTATTATGTAACAAGCAGAGTGTATGTGCGTTATGCACTCACCTGCAAAGACGCATAATACTGTCTGACAATGCGCCCTGAAATGAGCAGTCAAAAACTGACCATTGACTTTAGACCAGGTTTTTGTTGGTCAATAGCGCAATTGCTTTTTCCGGTCTGAAGATAGTGATGCACTTGACCACACCTCATTTTAAGACCAACATGCCCATGGGCACTCAATTTGGCGCAAGTGCATTTCCGACTTAGGCAGACTGGACACTGGGTGGGTAAATGGTATTTGCGTCGGTCTGAAAGTAGCAAAAATATGCGCTTTACGCTTCCAGCTGGGTGTAAGATAGAGGCCTAAGTGTTATTCAGAACAGATCTAAAACATGATCAGATTTAAATGGAATTTTTTTTCTGCAAGAAACACTGTGATTGGGCTTTCCCTCCTCATGTGGTCCCAAGTAATCCAATCACTCCCAAGATGGCCCTGAGGCTCATGAATATAGAGATTACAATGGTACAGAGGTCCAATCCAAACCAAGGGGTTGACCAGCTTTCAGGACAAAACTGAATTCTAAATAAAGGTATGTAATAATGCAGTTGTTTTCCCAAACATTAATCCAGTAGTTGATTGTGGGGGCGGTAGGAAGGAAGGAAGAGACATTGTTTCTTGGTTAATATTTTTGTTTTCTTTATTTAAATAGAATAAAGTTATGTACTTTAGTAGTTTTAAGGTTTAGGTTGGTTAAACATTTGGAGTATTTGTTGTGCTTATTTTAACTAATAGCACCTAAAAACCGAGAAAGTTCACCTTTTTCCGAGAAATTCCTACAAAAACTTAGAATACACCGAGGTTTCCTGAAGATTTGAGGCCAACTCAGTAAAGCTCGGAAAAATTTTACTGAGGTATCCCGAAGTCTGTCCAGTTTACTTAAGTTTGGACAACACCTCAGTAAACCTTGGTTAAATTTTCCCGAGACACACTGTGAATTGTCTGGCCCAAACACAGTACTGAATATTGTACTGGCTTACAGTACTGAATATTGAACAAATTCTGAATACTGAATATGTGTTTTTGTTGTTCTTACTATAATGGTGGTGGTTTGCCCTTTGCGAATTCCTGTATGCAGCACAGACAGAGCAGGCTGTTTTTGGCATACAGAAGACCACCCCCCCCCCCCACACACACACAAAAACACTGGTGCAACCACATCTATCTGTGCATCTCAACACCTACAATGATCAAACCAAAATAGAACACAGCTCCACAGACACAGATCCTTTTCCCATGACCAGTGTTATTTAATGTCATTTCAGTTATTTTTCATCCATAATTTTGGAACCACAGTTCGGCCTCCTGAACTGTTGTTATGTACTGAAAGAACCAAAAAAAAGTGAAAAACTAGGTAGTGGGTAGTGTTTTTGCCTCACAGCAAGAAGATTTTGGGTTCAAGCCCGTTTTGAGGCCTATCTGTGTAAAGTTGGCATAAACCCCCTGTGTTTGTTCTCTGAGTACTCTGGTTTCCTCCCAAAGTCCGACGACTTGCATGTTTGGTGACACCAAATTTCCCAGAGTGTTGACATGTGGCCATATGTGATTTTAATGGTGTCTGTGATCTCTGCGATGGATGAATCAGCGGACTGCCCAGGGCTTGTTCCTGTCACTCAACTATTGCATGCTGGGATAGCCTCCAGCCTCCCTGCGACCCTGACCGGGAATTAGTAGTTCAGATAAAGGATGGATTTTTGTCTTATATTTTGACTTAACACCATACTTCTGCCACTCTGCACTTTCTTCCTCAATAATATGCATGAAAACATCTGTCAATTGAGGGTATCGCCAATATGCAAAAAATGCCCAGATGTAGCGCTTTCGGCAAAATATCTTGCTACTTCCGGAACCCACTTACTTCTGGTGCATTAGTGAGATCACGGCTATCGTTCAGCATCAGCTAGCTACGGCTCGGCCCTGCACGCACGCATACGTAAATCAAGCCGCGGAAAATGTAAACATTCACCAAGCGCACAGCTAGTTTCACAAGCGTATGGACGAGTATGCAAGTAAGTACCCAATGCGGTCGGCGGAACCACGCACGCCTAGGCAGCATTCGATTTTGTCCCGCAGCCGCGAAACAGACCGGAAGCAACTGGGTTACCGAACTATCCCATAATGCATCTGAAACAGAGCACGAATGCAACATCCGGGCATTTTTTGCGTATTGGTGATACCCTCAATTACACTCATTTCAAGATTTGTCAAAAGAGTAAGAAAGCTTCAGAACTCAAACACAGACTTTAAACAAGCTAATATTTCATACTTCAAAAGGAAAAAACATAAGATGGCAGCTCTTATACTAAGACTAAGATTTAAGAAAAGTGTTTTTTGCAGAATATTCCACTGCAGGAGCACACCACCCTCCTTGAAGTCCTTAATTTCGGATGGCAGCAGAGATGTAATGCCTCTCTGGCAATGACCGATTACCTTATAAGAAGATGCAAGGAACCTGTGTCAATGGTAACCTAAGGGAACTAAAGTCAACTATACTCCCCAGTAGCTGGCAAAATGTCTTCTGGCCTGATCAAGAATATTCTATTCCATGATTTTGCAGCAGTATTGCAACACTTCACACCATGAAATCTTCAAACTGCTCATCCAAATCTGATTATGTAACTACTGGGGGCATAGAACAGTACACTGCAAGGGTGCAATTTTCTTACTGAATACTTGAGAGTTGAGAATTGGGCTTTGATCTGTCCCTATTCCATTGTATTCTCTATACATCAGATTCCTAACTTTACTTAATGAATCCACATCTTAATTAAGATGGATGTGATTCCTCATATATCATCAGAGGTGGCCATTCCAGGGGTCAGAAAGTAAAAGTCCCACCATGTTTTACTTCCACCCATCAACTCAACCAGCTGATTTTCTTGACTAGTCCAACCTCTGGTCTGATGGGCTGTTTTATTTAGCAAATCCAGGAGGTTGGAACTAAATACTGGGGAGGACTTTTACTTTCTGAACCTGGATTGTCCACCTCTGTATATAATGACAGCAATCTCGGAAGAAATGCATCATAGCTGACAAGGTTTTCTGCAAATCAACTATAGAGAATAGTCATATTTTTGTTGGTGATGGAGAGGAGCCACATAGATGAACTTGCAGTGATTAAGAGTATTCCACGAGTGGTGAAAAATAACTTGCTTTGGTGCTTTTTCTATCCCCTCCCAAATCGAGGGATGCCATAACAGATGGAACGCAAAAGACAATCACAGCCGGGACCTTTAAATACAGAACAAGACACGCTCCAGTGGGCAGCCCAGTCACCCGCACTGCCAACACAGAGCACTGGGATGAGGCGACCAAATCTGCAAAATCCTGCCCAGGATTATTTGTTAGATCACTCAGAATTCTACTGTCCATGAATCACAGCGTTTTCCTGTAAAACCACCAATTCAAATGAAACGGACTGTTTACTGTGTGCCAACAATAAAATCCTATGGTTTTTTTTTCTCTTCTTCTTTGGGCTAGGAATATTCCTTACTGAGACTGCTCGGCACCAATCTGATTTCCTATTCAGGCCTTTTGATGGCTTTCTGGAGGACACCCCAATTAACACTTTCCCTACACTTGCATTAGAAACGTTACACATATTCGCATGTCCTGGAAAACACTCCCGCCACCAGTAGCAATGAGGGTCTGTTGACCAGTGCACATTTAGTACATTTTATGTTGAAACTGGAAAAAGGTTTGGCCTAAACCCCTCCCCCTCATGCTAGAGAAAGACAGAATCAAAATGATCTTCAACAGCCTGATAACTCTTGAGGGATTCACTTGATGTACAATCACAAGCTCTCGTGAACAAATGTCATCTCACCCTCTCAGTCACAATTTTAAATCAGCGTATACAAAGGGAAATGCTTTGGACTTCTTTCTTGCATCTTGACAGGAGAAATATATATATATATATATATATATATATTTAAGGCATTAAGTCTTACATGGATTTTAATGGAGGAAATTGGCTTTTTGGCATTATATGAGTATTTATCAAGGCGCAATACTTCTAGTAACCACTAGATCTTTTGAGAATCTTGAGCCATGTCATTTCCACGGTGCCCTGTTATTGACAGAATCGCTCTATTATCCTATTGGGGGCTTGCAATCTCTCCAGTAAGATCCATGCAAATGCCCAAACATGGCCCTAATTTTATCACAAAGTATCTGTATTTTTAAAAAATAATTTTGTTGGAGGATGCACCCTCATCCATAATTCCAGAATTAACATAATTTATAGGTAAATAAATTTTATATCTTACATCAAAATTATCATAAAATGATTACACAAGCACAGACATGCAAGGGAAAGAGGACTGTTTCAGCAGATTTTATGCACACCTTTTATCCCCACACTGAACAGTATGATTAATGCTTTAATGTTACACCGTTTATGGTACTGGCTAATTTACCCAGGCGTATCTCTCAACGAGGACTCATTATTATTTTATAAACATCTCCCTCCTCTCCTTTATTCCTCTGAACTGTCATATATTCTGTTTATTTGGGTTTCAGGATTGGCTACACAGTTTTGTACAGTACATGAGAGGCAAGTCTGTTATCGGAATTTAATGATGTGAATAATTTCTCTACCCAGGTGCCCCAGCAATAGAAAAATACCAGAAGGGACTTTTCCAGAATTTCCAGAATTTTACCTAATGCTAGAGGGCGTACAAATTTGATAGTTTTGCTGAACTGAGTACAAACAATCATTCAGCGTGTTGGCCTTTATGTTCTTCTCACGAGGCATAGTTCCATATAAATGACTCATTCGCAGTTAGAAAGTATAAGAACTCTCAAAAGCAGTGATAACAGTGCACCTGAGCCATTCCCAATGTTTTCTGCAATGGACACATTCTTGCACAAACGCGGCATGGCCACTGCAGTGGGAAGGATATATGTAATTGAGTGAAAGGACTTTACATTTATTTCATCCTGATGAAGGGTCAGGCAGGTTACAGGGGATTAACTAACGTATAGATTTGTACCAAAGTCTTTTGCGTTTCCATCCCCAGCTTGTTATGATTCTAATCTGTTCTGTCATGATTCTGCCATGTTTGTTATGATTCTGCCACTCCCTGTTATGTTTATGATTATGTCTGTTAGGTTTTGCCATGTTCGGTTTCGTTTTTGTACTTTGCCATGTTTTCGTTTTTGCCACTCCCAATCCACTATTCTGTTAGATTCCGGTCCATGTCTTTGTTCATGCCCTGCATTGCACTTTGTCTCCCCTGTCTGGTCTCTTGTTAAGTTACAGCTTCTCCCCAGTCCTGCGTGTCACATGCTTAGGTGATTTCATGGTTTCTGGGTTTCAAACATTCCTTCCAATCTCGTTTACTTCCTTCGCCTCTCTTTTCTATATTACTAACCAATACTAACAGTTTGTTGTTTTCGTTAAAGTTACTAACCCAAACTAACATTGTATATAATACTAACTTACTAACGAGCACTAGGGATTGTATAGCTGCACTTACTAATTGATTAACAAGCTCTCAGCACTTCGCCCTGTTCTAGTCTCCGCCTCTTGCCTGCACTTAGTCTTTGCTGCAATTCAGCAGATCCTCTGCACCTGCTCCACTCTGTCCTACCTCTCATTATCTGTGCACATTAGAACTCCCTAACCGAGCTGTATGTTTTGTCATAGGTTGTTTCATGTTCCCTGTCCGCGTTTTGGCTTTTTTGCCAATTTCATGTGATTAGGTTCTCCCTCATGTTCCCTCCTTTGTAATTAGTCTGATCCTCATCACCTGATCCTAATCATAGCATGTGACTTCCCTTGAGTGTATTTAAGCTGTCTTCTCACTGCAGTTCCCCGTCAGAATGTTTCCTCTTGTTTACCTGTGCTGTTATCATTCGCCTTGTACTCATAGTGTTAATCTTCTGACTGGACCGCCCGACTTACGATTTTTTGGCTCTGCTCTTTTGTACTTTTGTCTGCATCTGTTTTCGAACCCTTTTTGCCCGACTACGAGTTTTTGTGATTGCTGCCCTGGTAACGGTTTGGATTTCGCCCTCTGGATTTTGGCCTTTGCTTCTCTGACAAACCTGTGCCTGTGTACCGAACCTGTTTTTGCCCGACCACGATTACTGTGATTGCTGCCCTGGTTTCTCGACTTTTGGATTTTGTCCCTGGGATTGTGTTCTTTGGATTGTGGACTTTGTACTGTCGCCTCCTGCTCTGCGGGGGTTCGCCCCCTTTCCAATAAAATCCCATTTTACCTTCACTGCTCGACTCTCGCGTCTGGTTCCAGAACCGTACCTAACACAGCTAAAAATATCCACACTGCAGGTCCTTCAATATTCATCTGGTGCATGAAGATCAATCTCATTCAGAGACAGAACTAATGCTAAAATGCATTTAAGACACTGTGTGTGTGTGTGTGTGTGTGTGTGTGTGTGTGTGTGTGTGTGTGTGTGTGTGTGTGTGTGCGCGTGCACACATATACATGGTTCTCTTGCTCCAGGAAATCAAGCTCTTTCTGTAGTATTTAACTGTTTATGACTGGAATTTATTCCTAAACCAATCAGACTGCACTTCCAAGGCTTTTGTCCTTACTCAAACAAGGGCATGAAAAAAGTTTTTGGATGGATCTGGCAGTCAGTGTGCGAAACTGTTTATCTGTCTCTCTCTCTTGCAGCTATGGCTCATTTTTCAAAATTTTCACTCCTGGCGAAGTTATTGACTTCATTCTTTAGACTTTTTGCTGCCCAAATGACGTTAAAATTTGAAATGGTGATACAGACACTAAATTTTTACATGTCACTCGCCCTAGATGCCCTTTAAAAACACTTAAAGCTGAATACAAAAAACATATTTGTGCCTATGTATAAAGAGGGGTAAGGGTCCTCTCCATTGGGACTGAGTCCCAGTTCTGTTGGCTTTAAACGCCCATGGGAAAATGCGTTCCTGGGGCAACACTTTATGTGGTTCAGGTGTGTGCTGCACTTTCAGACTGTGAGTGCATGTGTGTGCATCTGTAAGACCTTGAGAGTAAGCAGGCCTGTTACTGTCTGTGTGTGTACCAGCAGATGAGCATCTGTAAAAGCGTGTGTGTAGGGGTGTGCGTGTGTTTGTTTGTGTGTATGTGAGCACGCATGCATGTGTACACATGTGTATGCATCTGTAAGACCTTGAGTGTAAGCACTAATGTCACTGTATGAGAGTGTGTGTGTGTGTGTGTGTGTGAGAGCATGCTTCTATGTGTGTGTATGAGTGCAGCTGTTAGATCTTGTGAGAGGGTGCGTGCATAAGCATGCACGCATGTGCGTGTGTGTGTGTGTGTGTGTGTGTGTGTGTGTGTGTGTATGTTTGTGTGTGAGTGTGTGTGTATGAGTGGATAGGACAGTGTTTCAGTCCCCTGGGCTATGAGTCCTCCTCACACGAGGCACCCAGACAGATAAGCGCTCCAGCCTCCTCAGACAAGCACATCAGGGTCGCTCCTTCATTCACACAGATGGCGAGTCTCAGGGCCCATTTGATCTCATGTCTCTCCGCCCACCCAGACCCCAGGCCACCAGCTTCAAAAAAGCCAGACCCAAACCAGTGTAATGATGTGGACCAGCACCAGCCCCGAGCCCTCTTCTTACCCTCAGACCATGCGGGAGAGATGATCACACACTCTCTCAACTAGTGACATGCTAAAGCAATTTGGAATTACCTGCTAAGGACACTGCATCGTGCCCCCCCCCCCAAAAAAAAACAAAAAAAACAGAAAGACAAAAATAAGGAAAGGGAATTCCTCGCCATTAGCAGCACAGTTTCCACTGGTCCGAATTTAGATCTGCCACTGTCAAAATTTCTAAAGGAATGCCTCAGCCTTCAGCCTTCGGTGAAACAGCAGGTTTTTATGCAGCACAGACTTTGTCCCTATATGTTTCTGTTAAAAAACAGCCCCACACTGCTTGTGATGAAAAATGCTATGTTAAAGACAGAAACTGCAAAAAACAAACCTTAGCTCTGCAGTTACGGAAAGAAGAGGCAGGGGTCCAGAACAGCATAATCAGCTCAGCAACCAGCCTCTGAGGAGCTCAAATGAGCCGAGACGTCAGCAATTATGAAAACCCACCCACGTGTCTCACACTGACACCATATAAATCACTGTAGCATCCAAATAAGGTACTCTACGGGCCAGAAGGGAAGGCAATGCATTGAAGCATTTAACAAGGAAGAAAAGGCGATAACAGGATCAACATTTTATGGATGAATCAGCAGCCACGTGACCAACTCCCAGAAAAAGTAAGGTTGTGGGGAGTTGGTTGGCAGTGATATGATGGAGGGCTTCCCCGCTAAAAAAAAAAAGCCTTCTAAACGTGAACATGTATGGTTAATGTATTCGCTCAAATCTTCTCAGTGTATGAGCCATTCGATTGGTCAATTCTTTTTAGATGTTACAGAAATAGCCACTTGCACACTGAATAAACAGTTTGAGAGAAGCACACAAACATATTTATGGTGTCAGTTCACCATCTTGTTGGAAGACCTTCATGGAAAAGCTTTCAGTGCAGTGTGGCAAGGAGCAGAATTAATGTGCACTGTTGCTCATAAAGTTGGAATAAAATATCTTTCCTCTTTTTATTAAATTATTGTGACAATGTGATTTATTCTTGTCAGATAAAGTGTCTGAATACAAAATTATTCCAACTTTATGGGCAACAGTGTACTTAATCAAGCATTTTTGATGAAACGCAGAATCCTGAGAAGGTCATTACATTTAGGCACTTTCAAACAGAACAAGAAAACTCAGCCAACAAGCAGGAGATAATGAGCACCGATTCTCCACAGGATGCTCAGAGCTTCGTCTTCTCACGCACTCTCAGTGAAAGCATTAGATTGTGCAGGACTGCACTAACACAGCACAGAACAGACCACTTTACCACAGAGATGGAAAGCTGTCCTTGATTAACTAACTCAGCTCCATTAAATTTACTTGATCAGTGTTTTCTGATGAAACTCAGCAATAAAAGGTGCATCGAAAGACGACAGAAAAACAAATATAGCAGGGATGAAACAGGAGACATCATCAGAGTTGGAAAGGTTATACTCAATTCAGAAAAGCAAGCAGAAACACACAGATCTATACTGTGTTGCTTTAGACATTGGAAAGCAATCATTTCTTCACAGAAAAAATTTTTTTTTTCAAACTCGGAACATTTTGACTCAAATGAAGAAAGACTACACTTACGGTCATTCGTTAATCAAGGAATGTATAGGGAAACAAATCCACTCATCCATCATCGATACCCGCTTCTTCCTCGCTAAGGTCACAGGGGAGCTGGAGCCTATCCCAGCTGACTATGGACAAAAGGCAGGGACCCACCCGAGACAGGTCAGCAATCCATCGCAGGGTGCACACACCATTCACACACTCACACCTATGGGCAATTTGGTCTCCAATAGGCATGACATTCATGTCTTGGGTCTGTTGGAGGAAAACAGAGTACCCAGAGGAAACCCACGCATAACATGCTAAGTCCACACAGAAAGGCCACAGGCCAGATTTGAACCCACAAGCTTCTTGCTGTAGGATAGTAGTGCCTTCCACTGCACCACCGTGCCAGCCAGGAAAAAAATGCTGACTGAATTCATGCCAGCATACATACTGTATGCTTTGGGCTCAGTTAGGCTGCAAGAGGCTTAGACTGGCTATAGCTCAGACCCACCATCAGACCAACTGTATGGACATTTTATAGAGCAGTTTTTGCTGCCCTGCAATCAGTCTGCTTGGAGGACCATCTTAAGCAGGCCACCCCCTGTGAGAGTGACCTCCCACACAGCATTGTAAAAGGGAGACGGCAGACAAAGCATTCAGCTGAAGGCAATCTTCCATGATTTCCTCCTCTGAAGAAACCGCATTATTCGCCTGAAAAGGTCTCCAAAAATGAGAGCTACAGGACCATTTAAGATAAGTTAGCCATTTTCCAGCAGTGACCTAAATGTTAAATTGATACCATCAAACTTAAGCCAAGTAAAGCAAATTCTATTTTATGTTTAACATAGGTAGCAAGATAGTACTTACATTGCACTGATTTAGGTCACTTAACAGATTGAAAAAAAAAATCCTTGCCAAGCTGAAAACATTCCTGAAATCACTATACTTTAAGAATCAACATTGACTGATAATAAATAAACCCAAGACGTACATCCTCTTGCTATTTACCTCGTCACAAGCCATTTTTCACAAAAAGGTAACTTCATTTCATTGTTCAGCCATTGTGTGTTCAGGGGCTGCTTTCTGGGTTTTGCAACACCTGACTAAGAACATGAAGGGAGGAGGGAGCTGTGGCTGATGCACCCCTTTGTTTTGGTCTTCTGGTGCTCTTATGTGACATCTTGTGGTTCTGAACATTGTATAAAGAACCTTTAAAGAAGTGAGGTCTGTGCTGGCATGAATGTAAACTGCAGGTAGTTTGCATGTTACTTAGGACTGACAATACAAACCGAGCCTCAGCTTTTTCAATACGTTTATTTAGCATCAAGCCTTTGTGTCTCTGGGCTTTTACAATGTGCAGATGATGAATACGGTTTCAGCAGAAAAATGCCACTCCACACGACGCCGCAGAAATCATTCAGAGAGACTGCAATGGTCAGTTGAGCACTAAACTGTGCAAAAAATCCACAAACACTTGGGGAAAAAATCGGTCTCACCGGAATAAGAAAAAGGTGTTCATGAGGCTATAAGACATGCGCAAATGCACACGCACACACCCACTTACACACTCCCACAGACACACACAAACACACATGCACGCATGCCCACACGCAAGCATACACATATGCGCGCACACACACACACATACACACACATACATGCAAATATGCATGCCTGCACACATGCACACATACACACACTAGCACATGCATTTGCATACATGCATGCAAATACACACACACTCACATGCAGGCACGCTTACATACGCACACGCGCTCGCACTCACACACACAGTCAATGTTGGGGCATAAGTGCTCTCACACGTTGTTTCTTATATAACTAAAATGCATAATGCGAGTGACTGCGACATTATCTTGCTAAAATTACCCTCTCTGGTCTGTGACCAAGATAGGATTTCAATTTCAGCTGATTGAACCGATAATGTGACTCAGATCCAGGGAGGATGAGATAGAATGCAAGGAGCAAACAATGTACAAGACTGTAGGAGGAGTTAAGAGATTACATCACCCTGCATCATTTTTGCTGATCCAATACTTGCTCCTTACTAATTTTGGGGTGCTAATCCCAAAAAATAGCGTCTGTCTTGCTTTAGCACATCACATTTTCTCACAATGTATGATGGGCATTTCATAGCATTGTCACTTTCGACAACCACTTGTAAGGTAAAGAAGTCTTGGGTTATCCTTTAATCACTGGAAAAACTGCCTCAAATACATGATTTCCATCTTCTTCTCAGCCAGGTGAGAACTATTTGTTCAACTCTCAGCTGATTTTCATATGCATGAATGATTCTAAAGACATTATTTTATGCCGAATCCTGGTATCAGGCTTAGTAATATGGCCACTGACGGAAGAAAATGCAAACACAATCCAGATGTTTCCCGCTACATCTGTGGGTGTTTCACTACACCCAAACAGTGACAAAAATGACAGACTTTATGAAAAAGCTCAATATGATTTAATAAGGAAAATCTTCATTCTTATTTTGTGAAAAAAACCCCCCCCCAAAAACGTACATGATAGAAACTTTTTTCCTGCATTTCATAACTCAGCATACTGAAATTAGGTAAAATGAAGCTTTTTTGGGAAATCAGATTTTTTTATTTTATTTTATTTATTCTTTTTTTTTTAACAAAATGCAGGGTGTTGTTATTTATAAAGAGCAAGATTGTAAGTTCTCCATTCTGCCCTTGTCTGTCGAGAGTTCCTGTATTTTTTTTTTTTTTTTTGAGATTACAAACAACGGAAGCTCTCAAGGCTCAAGGATATCGGGGAGCTATTGATGGCGACAGAGTTCAAAGCAGGACATGAATCAGAAACATGAATCGTAGCACTGCTGTGAGAGAGTGCGGTGCACTTACACCATTCATGAATCATTAAACACAATCTGAGACACATGTATCTCAGCAGTTCGTCGCTCAAGTAGACTGGGATCGAGATTATTGAAGCACGTGCATATTATAATCACTCACGGCTTCCCCCAGGCAACATCTCATGCCACTAATTATCGTTAGCCTGCTTAGCAATCTTAATCACAATTAATAATTTCGTTTCGACCAATATTTCAGCGGAAAAGATGTCATGCTCAGTGAAAACAAAGAACTGAATGAAAAGTGATGTTACATATGCAAGCTCAGTGACTGATGACCAAACAGCACAAGAACTTTTTGATTCACATTTTACACATATATAGAGGGATCATAAAAAGCCGAATGATTATGACATCCCAGCCCAAACCACTTCTTCTGAGAGCGCACGGATTCCCAGGCATGTCACAGACTCGAGTTGCTCATTTGATGCCGTTTGCTATTCTCCAGCTGTGGGTTTGATCACCTCTGATAAAACAGCACATCCGACTCTTTTCTGGGGCCTCTTGCCTCTGTTTCCTTCACCAGCAGATCTGCTGTGTGTGTGTACCTGCTGCCCCCCACCCAACTCAGGTCTCATTCAAATGCCCTGTTACTACGTGCAACACAACAATACTTAGGGAATACTCATCTCACACGTACACACGTGCGTACACACAGGCCAGTTATAAGGCTGGTTCCATTGATCCGTTCCCGACAGACTCACATGTCTCTGACAGCCATCAAAGAAAAAAAAAGTAGGAGGACTTCTGTTTCTCTTGTGCAACAAGGCCACTGCTGTTTTAGGCATGGGAAAAGTCTACTTAAAATAAAGTCTACTGGTAAAATCATGCCGAGCACAGTAAGCGAAGATAATGACCCTCTCTGAGAGCCTCATGAAGACCATGATCACAGACACTTATGAGAGCTTAATGCAGGGCAATTTAATTAATTAAAAGACACATCAAAGCAATGGATTGCGCAAATGGCAACTCAACAGTGGTTCTAAAAATAATGTTTACTGTTCAGCCACTCTTGAATTTTTCATTTTTTCAAAGCAACTTTTGAAAGTAATGCCTTTGTGATAATATCTTTATGAACAGGCCCATTCATTGCATTTGCTGCCTCTTCTAAATAGAGATTTTTTTGGGTTAATCCTCCAGACAAAAGCATGGCTATTTCGATGTTTGGTCAGTTGTTTTCCAAGAGATCACGGAGAGGTCACTGATTGTATTGTGAAGGTCAAGCATATTTGTTAGGGCACACAAGTAGATTTGAAAGTGGGGGAAGCTGTTCAATATTAGGCAGCTCCGTATTGGTATGAACACATTTCCACTGAAATTAGCCAACGTTCAGCTTTGAAAAAGTGAGGACAACATCATTTTTTATGCATTTATTTTGTTTGATTGAATGGGGGCACTGAAATCTTGTCTGCCATTGCCCCCCAAACAGCGCTGCATGTTGCTGTTGGTACTTTTAAATAATTACTGCCAGGCTTTAGATATTGTGACAGTTCTAATGTCAAGATACTGACAGCTGTGCCAGTTTCTCCATTTCTCGCATACCAAAACCCTGCATTCAAATTTTTTGCCAGCTCAGCACTGCCCCCCCCCCCCCCAAAGAAAAAAAAACTTCAGCATTACAATTAAAGGTCCCCCCCAAACCCCCCCCGCCGTTGTGTAAAGACAGTAGTTTTACGTCAGCAGGCACAGCGTTAATCACTTCAGTCAAGATCAGGGTGTCCATTTGCTTTATCCCTTGTCATGCTTTTGTTGGGTAAATTTCAGGCTGTCAGGTAAAAGAAAACTTGCCTTTGAGTTGGGACATTTTAGTAATGTTTTGGATAAACACTAAATTTCCATCATCGATGATAATTATAAAAAAGACTAGTTTATGGTTATGGAGACAGTATATATGATCGCGTTGCGCATTTGTAATTTGTCTCTTTTGGTTTTTTGCAAAGCTATATAATATTTCAATGGCATATATGGCCATGTTTTACTATAATGTGGTTAACAGGATTATTTACAGTTTGTTTTGCTGTTTATTTTATATCGATACAAAGAAAATTGATGAAACCATGAACTTTTGAATGAACCATCTCTGGTGTTATAAAATTCATCTTTTCAGAATGATATATCATCATAAAGGTAATAAAAACAACAAAAGAACATTTAGTCCACCGTTTGTTCTGGTTACAGTTAAGCTTTTATTCGTTTTCAAGCTGCAATAGTTCCTTAGCATATTTTCCCACATTTTATGGGTCTCGTGTATGCTCAAATATAGTTCGTTGTTGGTAAAGGAAATTTTTGTAGTGTTGGCAATGTGTCCAGTAGCAATCTCAAAAGATGCAGCAACAAACCATTTTTATGTATCTATGATAGGACTCATTTGTACCTATTAAATGATGTTTGTCATATTTCTCTGATTTTTTTACATACATAATCCACATTGTTATAAACTTTTGTTGTGTCCAAATTGCATGTGGTGTCTGAAACGCAAATCATAATTTGCTGTCACATGATCAAATAACTCATTATTGATCTGTAACTGAAATGAATGAATAATAAAATTAAGAAATTAGTGAAGGTTTAATAAGAAGTATGTTCAATAAAGTTTTTTTTTGTTTATTTGCATTAAAAAGCCTACTTTGTAGTGTCCGCAACGCAAGGTCAACTATAGTATGATATATGCATTACTGGCATCTAAAATACTTGAGTTTTCAGTGAGATTTTAAGTATAAGGAGACAGTAGAAATGTTTGTTGCTATAAAATATCACAAAGTAATATATCACACCTTTTTTTGTCCATACTGACTTATCCAAACCAGTTGTTTGGAATTGCACACATTGTGCACATATATGTCATAAGTGTGTCACATTATTTTACTTTTTCGAGCAATTGAAAGATATTATTCATTATGAATAATATGAAGGAAATTAGTTAAGGTTTTATGAGAAATATATTTGATAAAGTGATTTTTTTTTTACTGTATTTAGTAACACTATTATGTAGTGTCTGCAATGCCAGGTAAATTTCACCAGTACAATATATGCAGCACCGGTGTCTAAAATATTTGAGTTTTCAGGGGCATTTTCAGGATCTGAAGACAGTAGAGCTGTTTGTTGTTTTAAAATATCACCAAAAGGTACACCATTAATGCAAATGTTTTTTGTCAAAATCTACTTATCCTTAACAGCTTGTATTGCATGAACAGTTATTTGGAATTGCACATTTGGTACTCAGGGTATTAAACTTCATCATTTCAATTTTACAAAGTTTCAAACAAACTACAACTAAATGCAATGTTATTGGGTCTCAAAGGAAACAACATTCCCCAAATCCCCAAGCTTCATCCTGACCCAAGGCAAATGCCAGTGCCAGCAGTTTGTGAAAGTATGAATCATAAGAAGGCTCTTCCCTTTGGGCATTTCAGGGTACATTTGGATCATGCCTGCTTAATAACAGTGTAAGTTAAGCAAATCGTAAGCTTAATAATAATTACAAGCTTGGATCAAACTGTGGGTATGAAAAACCCAAGATTCCATCCATTAAGAATGAAACAATTAATGAAGGCTGGCCGGTAGCTTTCATCTCAACTGGAGGTATTTACTTAACTCTCTAGTCCATTTTACAGTAATTTTCCTAGATTAATTTCTCATCTAAAGCATACCGTGTTGTTTATATGCATTTCAATTGAGGAGATCTTAATCTAAATTACTGAACCAATGTGGATTCTGAATCAGAATAGTCAAGTTGCTAAGCTCTAGCCCCATATAAACGGACAAGTTCCACGTTCAGTATTGCATTACAATTTGCGTAAGTGAGGAAACTGCACCTCATACATCAGAGTTATGTTTCTCTGCGGTCTTAAACTGCGCATTAAGACGTCAAACTTGCTATGATCCACATCCATGCCCCTCTGCCTTTCCTCACACAGGCATTATGTGTTGGGCTTTCTGACTGAAGTTAAGCAGTTGATTTATCACCAATACTCTGTAATAATTGGGACTCGGGAGAGGGGCAGATTATGCAAGAGAAATTTGTACATTATTTTTTTCCCCATGAAATACAGGTGTAGTCTCTGTTAACCCCGAGAAAGTGGTGGCCACCGACAAAACAAGTCCAACAGCTCTTTCCCTGTGTAAGTAAGTGCTAAAATGGAGAGCCGACTGCCCAAGTCAGCTGAAATTGTAAAGGCGGGGAAAGCCTTTACAGACGACTAATTATAGCACCTTTTCCCCTCACCTGATCAATTTCACCAAGGCTTTCCTCACAAGCATCGGAGGCAGTGGGGAAATCAAAGCAATGTTTTCCCGTTCTTCAGGAAAAGCAATCAATTTTCCCACTGATCCACACCATGGGAAAGATGACTTGCCCCCGCAGATACCCAGGCCCTCAGATGCTGATAAAAATGTGTATGAGAACAACTAACTGTCACTAACGTGCCTGTGTACCTTGCCACATATAAGATCTTTCAACAAAAAATTCTTATCCAACATATATCAAATTTTTAGTATCACTGTTCATACAACCATGCAGCAGAAAAAGAGGAGCTATCAATTTTGTAATAACAAGGTTTACAAAGGCAAAATCTATGTAATCACACTGTGACCTTGAAAATGACCTTAAGGCCACTAAAAATGACTGGTGTCCCTGCACCCTACGAGAAAAAAAAAAAGATAAAAATGTAATACTCAAAAATGAAAGTATAAAAAGACCTCAAGAATTTGAAGTAGTAACACACTGAAAGGTTTGTGTCATAGCTGCTCCAACCACGAAGAAATAATAACGAAGAGCGAGCAATTCAAAATTAAATTTCTCTTTCGCCACTGAGAGAGTCTTGTCGCACTGAACCATCTTGACTGTGACATCATCGCAAGAACTCTTGCAAACCCATACTACGCATTTCAACGGAAGGATATGCCAGAGCAGAATGAGATATCTTCAGATATATCGCTGTTCTTCAGTTATAGATACTATCTATTTCTGATTATCTAGATTATAATTAAACGGATATAGGCTTGCATAGCCGCCAGTATGTCAAGATTGTCATTCCCGTTTGTTATGTCTTGCAATAATACTAGTATTTATTGTATTATGTCCAGTTTCTGTGTCACTATGAATTACGAATAGGATAAATGAAATGTTGGCAATATTTGATGATGCCATTGTGTGCTTAACACATATGTTTCATTCCAAAGTTGTCCCATACTCTTCTATTAAGTCCCATTTATGACAGTATTTGAGGAACTATTCATTTTCGAGTAAATCGCTTTGGATTCAAGAACCTGCTAATTCAATCAATGACTGCAAGTAAAAAATCACTCCTGTTTGAGTTCATTTGCATTCCATTACTCATTGGAGTCAATGTTTGTACTGTACATCAACCAACTACAATGCATGGTCCACGAATTTGAGATCCTTTTTATCCCATAAATGTCAGTGCAGTATTATTTGGAAAAATTTTATAAAGCGCTAGCTTCTAACTGGCGGTCTATTCAAGTCAATGGGATAAGCTAGCAAGCACGCTAAAAATGGAATAAATTCAATTTTCTTCAAAAACAGTAACTCTTATAACACATTATTTTAATGGAAAAAAGGGCTAGCATGCAAGCTAGCAAATTATTTATCCCATTGACTTTAATAAACCGCAAACTAGAAGCAAATGCGATGGTTATCGGTTCAGGAGGATTAGAAACATTAACGCGTTTGCCAGTGAACGGAATCTGACCAATCGCGATGCGAGAAAAAAGCTGTATTACACGTGTATAATGCCAAACCTGTATCTAACGGGTTGTATCAAACCGATCATTTGTGGGATAAAAATAAGAACTAGAGGCACTCGTAGAGTGCAAACCTCCGCCAAAGCAGCCCAATCCAAATGTTCATGAGTGGGAGCAAAGTTGAGTTATCGTGTGTCATACGATTTCAAGATGGCTGCCGTGGTGGCCATATTGTTTCACTGATCACAGTGGAAATCGATAGGGTCCATTCTTGATGTAATAGCAATCCACCCACAAAATTTCAGACAAATCCGTGCCGTACTTTTTGAGTTATGTTGTTCGCAAACAGACAGACAAACAAACAAACAGGGGTGAAAACATAACCTCCGGCCCAACTTCATTGGCTGAGGTAATAAGACAAACTGGGGTGCGTTCCCAAATGCGTAGTTGCTAACTAAGTTAGCAACTTACATAGTTCGTCCATTCACAGTCAATGGGCCCAGCTATGTAAGTTAGCATCTTTGATTTTGGGAAACGCACCCCTATTTGGAAAATGTGACAGGGAACACGTGTGCAGTACACTAATGATGTTTCAGAGCAGGAACATGATCAAAATGGGCACAGCACAGGACTAATGACTCGCAAAAATCACGCAAAACGAAGTCCTTTGGACTAAAACCCTTTCCCCTTGTATTCAACCAAAATCCAGCAACACAGCGAGACGGCATTTTCAAAGAAATACTAGAACGAGTACTCCACAACAGTGCTCTAACGGGTTGTATCAAACCGATCATTTGTGGGATAAAAATAAGAACTAGAGGCACTCGTAGGGTGCAAACCTCCGCCAAGGCAGCCCAATCCAAATCTTCATGAGTGGGAGCAAAGTTGAGTTATCGCGTGTCATACGATTTCAAGATGGCTGCCGTGGAGGCCATATTGTTTCACTGATCACGGTGAAAATCAATAGGGTCCATCCTTGATGTAATAGCAATCCACCCACAAAATTTCAGACAAATCAGTGCAGTACTTTTTGAGTTATGTTGTTCACAAACAGACAGACAAACAAACAAACAAACAAACGGGTGAAAACATAACCTCTGGCCCAACTTCGTTGGCAGAGGCAATCAGACAACCCGGGGCGCGTTCCCAAATGCGTAGCTGCTAACTAAGTCAGCAACTTACATAGTTCGTCCATTCACAGTCAATAGGCCCAACTATGTAAGTTAGCATCTTTGATTTTGGGAAACACACCCCTATTTGAAAAATGTGACAGGGAACACGTGTGCAGTACACTAATGATGTTTCAGAGCAGGAACATGATCAAAATGGGCACAGCACAGGACTAAAGACTTGCAAAAATCATGCAAAACGAAGTCCTTTGGACTAAAACCCTTTCCCCTTGTATTAGACCAAAATCCAGCAACACAGCGAGATGGCATTTTCAAAGAAATACTAGAACAGTACTCCACAACAATGCTCTTCGGCCCTGATAGCTTGTCAGCAACTCTCAACCAGTTCTTGTGCTAACGTTATTTCCGCCTTCTTGCTCACAGGCCTGAGCCTCGGTAGCTAATTATTTTTTTTCACGGAGGTAAATTCAAATGTGTGAAATATTCAACAAATGGGTCAGATCTCGTCCGATTTTGTTCCTGGATTAAAAACTTCAATATATGTTGTACATAATCAGAAATTGTTATAAGTACGTGGCATAAACACTTTAAGATATCATGGTAACACCAATGGGATAAACGGACGGATAGACGGACAGATGGAGCTGAATACTATACTGCTGCTTAAAGACATCAGCAGCTAATTCGCTTTATATCTATCTATCTATCTATCCTGTCTTATTTTCATACATTTAAATACAAATATATTTAAAAAATACTCAGTAAAAATCTAAGAGTAATCTAAGAGTAAAAGTAACAGAAAAGTCATAGGCTGTGTCCAAAATCACTCACTTATTCACTATTCCCAACTCACTATAAGAAGACTCACTATGTAGGTGACTATATAGTGAGCTCATTGGCAGCGGGAAGAAGCGCTTTCGGACAGTACCTGGCTCGTTTTGTCGCGGCTGTTAATAGCGTCATTGCTGTCGCAAAATTAAATCCTGCCTGTTCAACTTCAGCTGAAGGATTTGGACATATTTATGTAATAAACGAACGGAGTATATTACCCACCGTGTTTGTGTTTACTATTATCATTTAAATAATAAAATTTGGCTTAAATTTATTATATCATCTTCTATTTTTTGTTCTCCAACTCATCATTATTCATTTTAATTGTACCTTAAATGTCCGTTTTAAATCTCTCTCTCATCTTTATGCTATGTGCACTGTCCTTACAGAAATATCCAGTGTAAACAAACGGGTCTCCTGAACTGGTCCATTTCCAATTTAAAAAAAAAAAAAAAAACACTTTCGCGCCTGAAGTTGAATAAATGTCTCGTGCCTGTTTTCACAAAGTAAAATAAACCAAACCCCGTCGACTAAACACAGCTCTTTCGGAGCTTTTTGGTTTGTTTGCAGTGCATGATGGGATGTATAGCTGGGTTAGTGACCATCGGATGTTCACTACTTTTCGCGGTGGATTGTGGGATGTAATGAGTTCACTATATAGGGGATAATAATTCTTACAAACAATTCGGACAGCACTACAAAATGGCGAACCCACTATATAGAGCACTATATAGTGAGTAGTGAGTGATTTCGGACACAGCCGTAGAGTCATGGGAAGTAACAGATGGCAAGTCCTCTACAGAGCCCTGATCTGAGCATCATTCAGACTGTCTGGAGTTACCAGTCTGGCACTACCTGGGAGAAAGAAGCACGCAAGCCGGCAGCAAATTCTGCTATACTAAATGAATGACCTACTGAGGAAAACGTGAGAGAAACTAACCGTCTTCATTTATGTTCCAGGCACTTAGTAGGCTGTCTTTTCCATAGCAGCTCACACAATATCCATTTACACAGCCAGATATATGCTAATGCAATTCAGGTTAAGTGCTTAGCCGAAGGCAACAACAGCAATGCTTCAACTGTGGGTTGAACTAGTAGCCTCGGGGTCATGAAGGCAGCTCCAGACATTATACCAAAGCCTATCGACAAAATCAGTGGGACACAACGATGGGGAACTGATAAGGAAATACGGCAGAGCACTACTAAAGCCCCATTTACACCAGACTATAAAAAAGAGATCCATAACTGCACATGATGGGATTATCGCCCATTTACCCAGACTTTATTTACACCTAACATCAAAATGCGTCCCACAAGAGATTCCACTGTCTTCACTGTTATTTAACTTTGCTTTCAATCCTCATTAGTAAAATAAAGCTATGTAGCCTAAGCAGTTGAGCATGGCTAGTTGACTTCAGTGTGGTGGTTATTCAGTCAATAAGGGAAGTTAAAACACATGAGGGACCTCTTTCATGAAACAAGGAAAAAGACCAGAACTTCCATGCTAACGATGTTTTCCTATTTGTCTTTTCTTTGCCCTAAGGATAGATATTAAAAAAGCAGTTCTCCCCACCATTTCATCAAACAGACTGATTTCGATCTCCCAGTGCGCTTCAGCATGCATTACTGTGAAATAGTCTGAGGAAGGAGTCCAAATTGATTTTGTGATCAGGTGTTTGAGCACCTTTTTAATCCGCTTTGATTTTATCTGGCTTGTGGATTGGTACCTTTTTTTGCAATTTGTGTCAGAGACACAAACAAGGTTTTTTTCTTTGTTTCTGTGAAGAGCATTGATCTTGGTGTTAGTATTGTAAGAATCTACAGAGGTTAACATATTTCAAGCCCAGTCATTCCAGATGGGAAAAAGCGGTGCCAGGGACGACAAAACTCATCCTTCACGCATATATTAGCTGTTCAATGAGTTATAATCCTGACCATGGATCAACTGCAGAGACAGCTTTGCAATACAATTGGTGAATTACTGGCAGTAATGCGGTAATGACGGGGACAGAACCCCAGAGAAGATCAGCGGGGATGGACCCCCATAGAGGAAGATAGACAGTTCAGCATAGATGTGATAAGCAATGGTTGCGCTCCTGTTACCAGCTAGTGGCTTCCGGTGTGCTTTCACTGCATACTTCTCCTATTTTCAGGTTTTCACAGAAAGAAAAAAAGAAATAATTACCCAGCTAAAAACCCTCGAATGACAGATGTACACAAGAATCCAGTTCAGCGGGTTTACTCACAAAGTACTGACCAAATGTCTTAGATACCATAGATGTTTTATATTAAGTTTTCTTTTTTAGTCTTTGTTTTTACTGAATTGGAATGCCAGTTGGATAATGAAAAGAGATTTCCAAACATCAAATATTTCAAGAAATGAAATATTATGAAAACATTTTGTATTGTGAGAAAGTGAGAAACAGATGGTAGCCGCCACTGAGCCCAGATCTCAGCATCATTAAGGCTGCCCAGCATTACCTGGAGAGACTGACATTACCTAGAAAGAGTAGCATTCCCTGGAGAGAGTACCATTACTCAGCATTACCTGGGAGACTAGAATTACCTGGAGAGACTGGCATTATTGGAGATACTGGCATTACCTGGAGAGACAGGCATACCTGGAGGAACTGACACTATCTAGAAAGACAGGCATTACCTGGCATTACATGGAAAGATTGGCATTACCTGGGGAGGCTGGTATTACCTGGGAAGACAAAGGCAAGAGAGACTGCCAAAGTTTGCAGAAGAACAGTGGCAAATTACCCAAGATTCCTTGCACAACTGGACACAATTAAATGGTGAACGGTGGTCAGTACTACATTAAAACACCAACTGAGTGTACTAAGGCCTGCCAAGGCTTTTGCTGACAAATACTGGTCAGCAAGTTGCTTGTGCAAACATGCACTAAAGAAGAAAGGTTTAATTTTGAAAAAAGGAGGATTTGACAGCAGATTTTAGATTCCAACAGTTTAGTGTAAATACTGATTTCACGCAAGCAAACTGAGGTCATCTTCATGCAAACTGAAGATATTGTAGAAGTCTATCATAAAAAAATCATACAAAACAATTATTTTATGATTGTCATCTCACAAGCACAGCATGTGTAAACAAAACCAAGATCTGATAAGTCCACAGCTGCAAAATTTCTCCAAGGTTAAGTGAAATCATTTTTCGAAACCACAGTAATATCAAAATAATGTGCACATGAAAAAAGTTCTCTAATCTCCAAATAAACAGGAATTATTAGATTATTTGTTTGATCAAAGAACTGATTGACACATTTTCATTTCATATCAGACTTAACACGATACAAAACTGCAGCTTATTTCTGTAATAAAACGGCAAATGCGAGAGCAATGTCTAAAGGATAATGGGAACGTTTTCAGGGACCCATGACGTGAGCCACTAGAATCCAGATGGTAACACACGTCGTTGGATGCTTTTAAAAGCTGCAAAGCGAACCTCACAATGTGATGAATTTAGAAACATTGACAGCGAATGGCTTTCCAGAGGATTCACTGCTCTGTACTATGAGCTGTTGCAGAGCTGGGAATAGTAAAATATAAATAACTGCAAAAATAAAACCCAGGAGTATTGCTTGTTTGGCTGTAAAATGCACAAATCAGCCTGTATAGGCCATTGAAGCAAGTACACGTCACATTATATATACCTGAATACCCTCTTTCCAACTCCATCACGCCCCACATTCTACAGCTTCTCAAAATAATTTGAAAAGCAAAGCATTTTCCAAGTATGAAGTCACTCCCATTTCTGTGTGTCTACATCTAATCCACAGACACAATAGTTACTGTTCTACGATGAATACAGTCCATAAATTTACATTAAAATTACAACACCCATGACTTTAATCACTAAATGAATAAAATACCCAAATAATATTTTATTAATACTGAATGCAGGCTTGCACCTATCCAACACTTAAGTACTTGCCTAGGGGACAGGAGATAAATGTAGGCAAGCAATCACCTGATATCATAACGGATAAATAAATAAAAGATTGTTTGCGGTATTTCATGGATTATATAATACTACAATTTTCCAAACAGAAAGCATCCAAGAGACAGCCAGAAGAGAGGGTTCTGGTCGATAGTTGTAATAGAGTATCCAAGCATAGATGTAGACTGTAAAAACAATGACAGTTGTAATGCATGAACATCAAAGTTAATCGTAACTTCAATTTCAGCACATTCAAGTCCAACCAGGGGATTCAAAACTGTAATTTCCATAGCATTCCATCATATTATCTTGCTAACATGCTCTGCAATCAAAATATTCTGACGGGTGTTCCTGAAGCAGCCGTGAAATGCAAGACAGGCCCAAATTGTTTTACTCTGGTATCATTGCACAGCGCTTCAGTATTACAGACTACTGTAAATGAAAAATGAATAGATATTTGAACTTGTACAATCATTTATTTAAAAAGATGAGATTCACATTTTAAAGAATCATTTATTCCTCCAAGGAGAATTTATGACGAATTCCTCTTTCAGACTATAACAGAATGTACTTCAATCTCAAAGATTCTACTTTTCCCATATTGGTCATAAAGTTCATTAAAGGTGCTATTTCACAATAATTACTGCACATGCTCAGAAGTTTGAAAACTACTCAGCAGAACAAAATATCAAGTGAAGTGAATCCGACTGCAAGTCAAAATCTGATTCCATCATTGCTAATCCATCATCATTTTGCATTGTATTTACTGTATATTTTTTTAGTTACTCAGGCATTATGTTTTTTTTACATTAAGGAGTTTTCTATGAAAATTTGAGGATTCAAGGTGAAATTTTAGCGTTAGCCAAAGGATATGAAGAATGTAAGTTAGTCTGCCAACTGCCCATAAACATCATAGAAGAAGAATATCTTCTTATTCTCTGCATTCCAAGTCAAGGTTGCGTTTATACATACAATTGATATGTATAGGAAATCTTCTAATTCTATACGCACAAGAATCTGAGATCCTCAACAAACAAACCGGAGTGCTGATTTAAACCTGTATTTACTAAGAAATTCTCAATTTATCATAGCTTCTTTGCTATATTAAAACTAAGATGACAAACAAATGAATAATATGAAAGAAAATGGTTAATATTCACCCACTTGCATGTCCAAGGTAATCCTAATAAAGTCCCAATGCAATGAAGGAATGATCCCTGGGGAGGAATCTAAGAAAGTCCAAGAATTTCCAAGAAATCCAAGAATTTGGTGTGGTGTTTGGAAAACACAGGGCCTTAGGCTGTTAGTGTTGTAGCATGTCATGTAGTGGTTGTGGAACTTTTGCATGACTTCTGCTTCAGCTGCAACTGACATCTAGTCCGCAAGGGTGAAAAGGGGGGCAGAGTGCTTAAGCCCTCCCCTGATGCGTTTGACACTCCTTTGGTCAAGACTCTTGCAGTGCCTCCCCGCGACGCACCATGGTAACTGGGTACCATACAGCCCCAGGCTAAAGCCGCAAGGCATCTCTGAGTAGAGGTTAGATTCTCTGCCCGAGCCCGAGCCTGAACTTGACCTGACCCGACCCGGGGCCGGTTGGGCCGATATTTTCCGCCACTATCATCGGGCCGGGCCCTTGATCAAGCATTTGTTTGTTTATTTATTCGCAGTGTCTATGTGTCCGAATGCGAAAGTCGGACAAGGTTTTATATAACTCCGTGTCCGACAGTCGGATGGCTTCAATATAACTCCGTGTCCGACAGTCGATTATTGTTTTTAATTTCTTCAAATCTACTGAATCTTTTAGATATTAAACATGAATGTTTTAATAAGACGGCTCAATTCTTCAAGATGAGTACCGAGCATTTCAACCAATGTTCCTGTTTAAGCTCAGCTCAATATAGATAAGTCGACATCGGAGCGGTACTTAGTGCAAATTTAGCGACTGTAGGACAGAGATCCTAAAATACTCCGTGTCCGACAGTCATAAAAGTTCTAATTTTTCGAGTATTCCTGCAATTATTAGACGTATAACCGTAGGAATGTTTGCGTTCGACCTTTATAAAATGCAATTGATAGCTATCGACTTTTCTTGGTCTTTTTATTCGTCTGTTTTCTTCCGTTGAAGATAGACAACAGTCTTAATTCGGTTTCTCTTTTGAAAATTAGTCAGATGGATTGAACAGATTCACGCTTTATTTCCACACCAGAGATAAAATAGTGTTTGTAGTCAGTGAGTAAATCAAATTCCATGACCATTGACATTGTGAATTAAATATTGCATGCATGATCAAGACTATCGGACGCAAAATGCAAAATACTCCATGTCCGGCAGGCAGCAGAAAGTAAAAGTATTGATATGAGAGCAGATTTATAACAAAATAAAGAACAAAAATATCTCAACAATTAGAACATCCAATGGGCACTGCAATCAATTTATTTCGGCCATTTTTATAAATACAACGAAGTCTGTACAATGCCTGTCGGACATTACATGCAAAATTCTCCGTGTCCGATAGCCAAAAAAAAAAAAAAAAAAAGAGGACGATTAGAATAGATTGATAACGAAATAAAGAATTTAAAAAAATTAACAACAAACAGAACATCCAATGAACACTGCAATTTATTTATTTGCGGGCTGTTAGGAACAGACGAATGCTCCAAGCGCAGATCAGAGTCAGCATGGCGTTTATTAACATTAGGATTCGATTCTAGACTCATGGTGAACAGAACAGGGTCAAAGGCAGCAAACAGGTATGTACAGGGAATCGGAAACAAAGTCAAGAAACAAGCCAAGGGTCAGAAGCCAGGATATCAATCCGCACAATGACAATGAACAATGGGAATCTAACTAATGGAGGGGTAAAGGGAAAAGGGAAGAGGGAAAAAGGGAAAGGGAAAACAGAGTAAATCTAACAAAGGATACACGGGGAATAAAAGTGAAAACGGGACTGGCAAGCACTCAAATCAATCAAACAACAAGAATACAATACAATAATACAATGACAAGAATACTGACAAAACTAGCAATCACAATCGAGAAATCTTACAAACCGGAAACACAGAGACGGATCAGACTGAGTCAGAAAACTGAATGGGGAAATGGGATATTTAAGCACTCAGACAATTACTGTGATTACCTGACTAGATAGAGCACAGCTGTGGCAAGAAGCCAGAGAGGGGCGGAACCAGGAAGAGCAGGACAGGGATAGGTGAGTAGAATGGAAAGGGCGTGGAATCCTATGCTGATCTACTCTAACACACCCAGACCCTGATACTAAACTACTCTCAGGTGAGGACAGGCAGAGAGCACAGAAAGAAGGAAGTTAGAAACACCTCACCGAATAAACAGGGAATTGGTGATGACAGGACTGAGGGGGGGGAAGCACACAAGGATTAAAGGAACTAGACCAAGGGAAATAACAACCATTCAGAACAATACACAATCACTCAACCAAAAAATAATAAAATGTACATAAAGGAAAATAAAGACTAACGATAATGAAAACTAAACATTACAAACAAACAGACATCCTACTTTCTTTTCTTTTTTTTTGGATGTTCTGTTTGTTGGTGATATATTTTTATTCTTTATTTCATTTTAAATTTGTTCTCATATCAATACTTTTACTTTTTGCTGGCTGCCGGACATGGAGTATTTTGCATTTCGCGTCCGGCAGTCTTGATGGTGCATGTGATATTTAATTTAATTTAATAATAAAACTTTCATTTAGTCTAATCCAACGTTGCTTTGTTAATTTTGTATGTTCATTTTTTTTTTTTTTTGGTATTGGAGTGTAATTACTGTACCCTGCATCATTAGCCTATCCCCTTGATTCCTTGATGTGACTCCACGTTTTTGCACTATAGCCTACTTTTTTAAATGTCAAAATACACCCATTTGTTGTGTTTTCAAAATATTCTATTTATATTAACTTTTCTAACATATAGGCCTATAAGACTAGGCCATCCAAAGTTCATTCTTGTTCATTTTGTATGTTTTGAGATCATGCTAAAAAAAATTATTCGGGACATGAAGCAGCGTTTTTGCACTACGTTTTATAATCTTTAAAAATATTTATTTCGTTTAAAAAAATTCTATAGCCTATTTCAAAATCTTATTGAAATGTATTAGAGTAATAGGCCTATAGGTACTCCTAGGCCATCCAAACTAAGTTCATTCTTGTTCATTGTCTGTGTTCATCATTGTTCACTTTTCTTCATTCGGATCCATTTGCGATCCATTCCATTAAACAAACAGTGCAGTTTACATGCTTCGTCCTTGTTGCATTATTCATTAAGATAATTCTAAACTGATTTCTGTAGTTCAAACAACTTGGAATTTTATTTGAGAACGTCAGTTATAACAGCCCACGTATTAAAAAAAATGTCGGGTTTAAATCCGACTCGGGCTCATAGCTAATTACAGTTAATGTGTCAGGCTGGGCCGGGCTCGGATACAACATGCACGGGCTCGGGTAGGGTCGGGCTTAATTTTCTGGGCCTGATTTAAGCTCTCTCGGAGTAGGTTGGAACCCCAGAGGTACAGTGTTGTCGACTCACTGACTTGTGGACACGCTCTCACACTTACTAATCCAACCACCTGCTGCCTTGTAGGTTGTGCCTCTTTAGGCAAAGGCTAGGAGATGGTAACTCTGAATTCAAATCCACCTGCTGCCTTGTAGGTTATACCTTTTCAGGTAAAGGCTTTGAGAAGACAACTCTGACTTCAAATCACAAGGAGTGTGGTACACCCAGGGCGAAGTCCTAAGTTATGGGATCATCGGCCAGCCACCTCTGAAGAGCTTGGGACCTCACAGAGTATCAGACCCATTGTTAGCCATGGTAGAAACTAGAAGTAGAAATAGTGCTGCAGATACAAGTAGTTCTGATCCCCCTGCGGAGCTGCTTGCTGTAAATAATAACAGGGAAGAAGATGTGGAGTCGATAAGTAGGAGGAGGCAGTCAACTGATGTTCCTCATTTGATATTCAGACAAAATATGTAAAAAATTGGAACTTGGAATGTTCAAACAATGTATCAAGCAGGAAAAATTGACAATGTGATACAAGAAATGAGAACACATAACATTCAGATTCTAGGATTGGCAGAAGTGAAATGGCTGGAGTCTGGACAAATTGGAAAGAATGAATATGTACTATACTACCATAGTGCAGGAAGTAAAAAGAAGAAGTGAAGCCCTAGGATTGAAGATGAATATAAAGAAAACTAAAGTGATGGTGGTGAGAAGAACACAGAATGAAACAAGATGCAGTATTTACTTGGATGGAAAGAGATGACATTCAACAAATTCCATTAACAAAAGGGACAAACAAGGGTATTGTAAAGGTACATAAAAAAACCTCATTTGTAAGACCTTCTCAGTGCATCAAATTGACAAATGTTTTCTCGCCTGCTCTACTCTATTGTTTCAAATACATTTTGGAACTGCTGTTCAGCCAGCAGTTTGGGAGGTAAAATAAAAAAGTCTCCTGTCTGATCAAAATGTCAAAACAGGTCAAACCCAGCAGTTCTGGGCAAGTCAGCAATCTTATGTTGTCTAACCTGGATTAAAAAAACCGATCCAGTCTGGCAATCAGTTCCAATACTAGAGCAAATGAGGTGGCCCAGCCCAGTCATGTGACAAATTGCCAAAGCTGAACAGCATTTCCTCAGGCAAGCATGAATCAGACCATAAGCTCACAGATATCATTGCGTTTTATGCTGATTGTTTTTGTAAACTGCAAATATAACAACCATGCTCAGAAAACACTGCTGTCACAGTTTAGGCATAATTACGAAATAAAGCGCATATCACTGAGACCAACTGGAATTATGGCTTTCAGTAAGGAAAGAGACTTTTATAAGGACCAGGTAAACAGGCGATGCCATGACTGGTCAGGAACATTTGACTGAAGCACACTGTGGGTCACCCCGTAAATACAGCAGTAGTGCTTTGTAGTGACTGAAGTTCACAAATTCAGTATAATATACTACAATTTCAGAATATAAACATGTTATGTGGAAGCCAGCCCAACAGGAACCGTTTTTGTATGATCAAAGATTTTGTAGATAAATAAATGCTTTTTGTGAGATGTCAGGCCTCTCTATTCCATTGTGTTACTTTGGTACAGAGGACGGTGTCATTGGGATCATGATTTATGACATGAGGGACTGTGACTGGCTTATGTTCTGACAGCGATAATGATTTTCAGCTCTGACTAGTGGGCAGTGTATATATAAATTGACAGGAATTCATTTGCATATGCGCTCAGCGTTCAAAATACATTATCATTTGATTAAAATTGTGTCATGCATAATAAGTGCAAAGTGCAATGAAAGTGCTTTGTTTTATTTTTTTTTTAATATACAATGAAAGTCGAGTTTCATTTGTGAGGTGTGTTATTAGCTATGTATTGTTACCGCAGCAACCTTGAAGTAAATCAAATAGGTCTCAGTCTCTAAAATTCCCCACTGGGTACAAGGATATTGATGATCAAACACACAGCTCGGAACACATAACATCAGCTTTAAAATCATTGTATTGGCAAACTGTTAAACGGCACATTGATCACAAGGTAGCAGTCACAACATCCAAGGACTCAAATGGCAAGGGGCTCACATATAATGCAGAATTTCGAGGACATTAAATGAGGGCTAGACCCCTCTGGAAGGCAAGGCCTCTGTTATTGATGCCTCAGAAATGCCACACATCATCTGCACTGATCCTTTGCTTACGGGGCTTCCATTTCTGAAAGTCTCTTACAGCATCAAATAAATAAAAGTGTTTAAATTGCTTCAATGTAAATTTTACTTCGTCACTTCACTAGAAAACAGAAATGAATGATGTGATTGTTGAGGAATAAAACACAATTTGTTGCATAAGTGCAGCTTCGGTGTAGGAATTTGGTATTAATGAACATCCTGCTGATGTCCAAGTTATTTATCAGTGGAATAGGTTGAGTAGATCATTCTGAAGGACATTTTGCATCATTACTGGAAAATATACATGAATAAAGACAGCTTGCGCTCATCATCATATTTTACCACAAAAAAAAAGTGTTTAATTGAAATGCATTACGTTCGAATACACAGTAAAATGCACAAAATTGATGTATTACCAGTGTCGTCCAGGAACAGACCAGGCTTACTCAGACCAGCACTTAAACTAACCCACATAAGTTAGGAATCTGTGATATCCGCAGAGAGTAATAGAGGGAACTTTGTTTTTCGACAAGACAACAACCCAAACAATAAATCCAAGTATTGCTAAGTAGTGATTAAATCTCATGGTGGATATTTTGATGAAAAATCACAAAAACAGACAAATGAGATGTTTATCATTTGAACAATTTTTTGCCCCTAAATACTTGAACTACAAGGTAAAACTTCAAATTAGTAGAGGTGTGTGTATAACAAAACAGTATACTATCATGCAAACACTTTTGTTGAATAAAATAGTAAGACTGACTAAAATGACAAGTGACTTGAGTGGAAGTGTAAGTGTTTGAACTGTTTTTGGGGCAGTACGTCTTCATTAGAGTTGAGGGGAAACCATAACTGAAGCCTAAGTGCGGACAGTCAGCTTAACTTGATGTTACATCCATTCTGAATAATATGTGTAGGATTACTGGCTAATAAATGCTGACACTGTTGAGAAACATGTACAAAACATGTACACAACTGCATGCTTTCTTGATTAGTTATGATATGATTAATAATAATTATAATGAATCAACTAAATACATTGTATATTAATATAGACATTTAGCTGCAGTTACCTGACCAACTACAGGATTGACTGACAAAACTTTATTTGCAGCTTTTTATTTCCATTTACACAGCATCTAGACACACACTGAAACATCATAGCCACAAAACCTTGCTCACAACTGCAGTGCGTTACCCAGATCTTCAGCCAAGCCCTATTAGCCAACACATTGTACTGGAACTTGTATTGACTTATACACCCAAAACACATCCAGCAAAGAACATGCACACAAGTGCCAGCACAGGCAGAGCAATGACAAATGCAATCTCAAAGTTTGCCTTTATCCTCATAACTCAGGCAAGCTCTGATTCATGTCCTGGAGAATGGGCTCTGAATGGGGATTCATACGGTTCACACTCACCCGAAACCATACGATCTCGCGCAGCCTGCCATCAGTCTTAAAGTTGCATTTCAATGTCACGGTGTCTCCGACGACGACGGCTGGGAGGGGTTCGATGGTGACAGTCAGATATCCTACGTGAAACAGGGAAATAAAAAATACATTAACACAAAAGATGTAAAGTCTCAATGACAGACACCTGTAATGAATGACCACAAAAGTCCCCACTAAAGATCAGATGCATGCACACTTGGACGAACGCGCTCACGGACAGACGCAGCCTAAATTAGTCTCCCCGCCTACCCTTTCGGAGCTGGGGGGCTATAAAGCCATTTTGACAGGCCACTGGAAATGGTTTGGAAGTAATTCTCCTGAAACAAAATTGAGGTTAAAGTCACAGGTCAAACATCATATAAAATGTCTTGTAGAGGTCGTAGGTCAATTTTTATATTTGCACTGGTTTTCGTGACATAAACTTAATAGGTTTTTATATGCTACAATAAAAGATCTGATAATTTTTAATCAAACTGAAAAGGTGAAGATCATAGGTCAAAGAAATATTCAAGAGGCACAACTAGAGGATAAGGCAAAACAACACAAGAAACTTTGAAAGTCCACAATCAACAGTGCCAGTGTCACAGGTCTGATCCGCAAACAAAACAAAACAAAACAAAAAAAAACAGTGATAGAGGTCATTCCTCAGAGGTTAAATGTCACAAAATAGTAACAGATATGAAACATTGGTAAAGGTAATAAAGTCAGAGTAAAATGGTAGTGCAGCTGCAAACAGTTTCAAAATAATTGATCTAGACAGAAGCACTCACGCAGAGAGGCTCACACGGACGGACATGGCCAAAATCAATAGTCCCACGACCTACTCTTTGGGTAGTGGGTGACTAAAAGCCCCGAGGCAGACACAATGGACAGCAATACTTTTAAAGTCTCTGGATTGTCTGAGGCCTGGTGCAGGGTATTTGAGTATTACCCTTTAGTCTAACATTGTTCCATGTGGGCATTGGCACCTGCCTTCCTTGTATGTTGCCTTTGATAAAACTGTCAACTAAGTTACAGTAATTCAATAAATAATTACACTCTCATAAAGAGTGAGAAGACCTCTCATCAGTTATTACAGACAGCATTATAACAAAATCATATTTCATCGTCTTCATGCAAACCACTACAGGTCATTGAACATTTAAGTAAACCCCTTTTGAATGGTTTCGTTAAAAGGCAGATGCGTACGTGCGTTTGGATGCACAATTCGCTGGACTATAATCAAAGATGAAGTGAATAGAGAACTGGGCTGTTTTGGGGTTTCTACATATGATGCAGATGTAGCACAGCAGGGAGTAAGCAAACAGCAAACATATGTTCCATTAATCTATCACAATTATAAGAATATTTAGAGTGAAGACCTATTTTGCGGGACTTTGAAAACAATTAATGCACATAGATACCCAGAGCACTCATAGAAAGAAACTGCATTGTATTTATCTAACAGATTTTACTTGTATTAATTAAACAGAAACTATTTTATCATTAAAACAATTTAACTGGGGGAATTCTTATCCTTTAGGGGAAGATAAAAAACATCAACATAAGGGAGGCAGCATGAACTGAAAGTCAAGAAAGGGCAGAAACATGCAGAATTACTGCAGATTTATTTACCTTCCATTTAAGTAGTTTAATCAGGACTTAGTCAGCCCTTGATAAAACAATTTGCGGTGTATATTTAAACATAAGAGTATTTTCTGTTTTGCCTTATATGTCTTTATACATGAATACATTATTATTATTATTATTATTATTATTATTAGAACACAATGAGCAAAAGGAAATGAGTGTTCAGAGTAGGGTAAGAACAATGTGCAATCTACTTACAACACACTGAAAATGTTGTTTCCACCTGAAACAGGACCAGTTGCGACCAGTCTCAAATGGAACGGGTTTGAAAAATGAGACTTAAAAATGGATTTTACAATAGATATGTTCATGATAATATGACCCCTTAACTTTTATTTGAAGCTTGTAAACTACAGGCAAATTTTAAGCTGCCCTCAAAGAGAGGAATTCTCAGGTCACCTCTCTTCAAGATTTACTTTTTTGACATAGAAAAAAGGAAAATGTGCAGAAATGGCCTGCCAAGCATGACATTCAATTCATTTTTGAGTCAAGAAACACTTGAAATCTGTCACAGGGTCAATAAATTTGTAATATTCAAAGTGTATAATCATCTGTGGAAAAAGACAGCAGATGATGACAAGATATCATCATATCTCAGCCCTGAATGAGAGTGGCCGACAGTATTTACCAGTGCTTGGTGAGTCAAACAATCAAAATCATAGGCTTGGATCAACCTATCCATCCATTATCTAACCCCCCTACTGGGTTCATGTTTGGGTTTTGGGGCCTGAAGCTTATTTAGACATCTGACGGGCACAAGGCCAGAGCATGCCTGTGATGAAGGTTTATGGGTAGAACTCCCAATAGAAAAAAAAAGATGGCTTTGCTTCAAAAGCACATAAGTACGAAAGATTATATTTATAGTGCCAAAATCTCAAAGTGTAACATGTTAAAATAGTGAGAAATACATAAAAAACATATACACAGAAAATAAACCATATATGAACTCTCCACTTCGTACAACAATAACCTGCGACAGTAAGGTTTATACCACACTCCAAAAACGCACAAAGCCTTGCCACTGGGCCAGCTTTTGTTGGGGTAACCCCGACTATCCGGGTTGAACCAAATTTGTGCAAAGTATAAAAAACACAATATATAGATATGTATTAACCTTTGGGTAATATTATTAGTACACTTCAATGCAATGAACCCTCATTTTGTCATCCAACTAAAATGATCATGCATATCAGACACAAGACATTACAAACTTTTCTATGGCAATGGTGAAGTCTGAGGACCACCCTGAAAACACCAACGCTTTTGGGTCAGGCACTACATAAGCCTGCCCAGCTCAGCGTTCAGTTTGGTCCTTTCCACCTTTCGTAGTTCCCAGCGTTACCATGGCAACAAACACAAGACGCAAACAGAGGAACCACAGAGCACTCCAACATACACAGAATCGAAAACAGATGAGCAAAATAAAAGACTCAAAACAATAAACAAATGTGTGTTTGTTTGTTAGTTAGTTTTGGACTTTTATGGGGACACCTCTAGTATAGTGGACGTACAGTCGCCATTTTGTAATTATTCACATAACGTTTCTATATAGCGTCGGTTAAGGACCCTAACCCTACCCCCAAACCTCAACCCCTAACCCTAACCCCTACCTGCACACATCAGTCGAACACGGGCGTGAGCTTGGAAGTGCATCCGCTAAAATGCAGGTGAGCACTCGTAAAAAAAGGTAACTTAAAGGTGAATTTGGAAAGTTCTTGCATGCGTGTATGGACCCGAAAGAAGCGTGTACAAACGGTGGGCAAGCCGCTACGACAGGGAAACTTTGAACTGTGGAAGGGGAAAAAAATCAACATTTAGTGGTGCCACAAGTCATGACAGAGTCCTCTGTCACAATGCCCTGGACAGCTTACTAGCCTATCACAGGGCACATGCGTCATTGACTCAAACACTCATGCCAAATTGCAATTTAGAGCCTCTGATTAGTGAGGCAAGTCCGTTTTTGGACAGCAGGAAGTTAATCTAGCGCCCAAAAGGGAACACATGTTCACATGGCCAGAGAAAATGAACTCAGGTCAGAAAAGCTAAGGTCAGATTTGAACCTACAACTTTTTTGCTATGAGGCAACAGCGCTATCCACAGCACCAATGTGCTGCACTACAGGCTAGGATACTGCCACTATCAGGTAACTATGTTAATTACTTCACCCCACAGAGTGGGCGTGAAGTACTGTTTTTAGCGCCTCTGTGTGTTTGTTTATTTGTTTGTTTGTCTGTCTGTTTTTGTTTCCACACTTGCCAATATTTGCATGAATGGGTGAAGTCTGCCATCTAGTGGCTCTGCTTGTTTGTTTGTGTTTCCGCACTTGCCAATATTTGCGTGAATGGGTGAAGTCTGCCATCTAGTGGCTCTGCTTGTTTGTTTGTGTTTCCGCACTTGCCAATATTTGCGTGAATGGGGTGAAGTCTGCCATCTCTGATTGCCTTGTTGATGTTGTATCATTCTTTGATTAAAACAAATCAAAGAGGTATGTGCAACACTCTGTCAATCAAAACACCCTGCAGCTACTCAGAAAGTTTATGAATCCCATCTAGCCAGTTTCACAATTGTTTCGCATCAATACCATCTCATAATACAATATCGAGGCATTAGCTCCTTCGCCGCAATAACCTCTCCCATTCTTCCTTATTTTTTACCACAGCTGAGAAAAGAAAGAAGTGAAGCAGGACAGAGATGCTTGTCTTTGATCAGCACATCAGTCCTTTGTGGCTTGGCAGCCGCTTTTATCTAGTGATAAGTGCATTCAGGTTATTGGAACATCTACACAATACAGATCAGATAAAGTATGACTTGTAATATAACACATAAGTCAGGTGCTGTCAGAAGATTGTTTGCTTTTGACTCACTTGAACCTGGATCATTCTCAAAATAAAAACAACATATGAGTCACAAACACTTGAGCTGAAATGCGCAGTAGATGCCATTTATGTATATTGATCCTCTACCAAACCACTTTACGACCACAGACCCTGGGTCAGATACTGGACTCAAAAGTGGTTCTCCAGCGCTTTCTTTTTCTGTTTTTTTTTTTTTTGTTTGTTGTTTTACAACACTTCCATCATTTTTTTAGCCATTTCATGCCACCCAGCGTGCTCCTCAAACCACAAGTTGGAATCAAAGCACACACGATTCATTCATACCAACAGGCAATTTAGAGTCTCCAAATAGCCCAGCGTTCATGTCTTAGGACTCTGGGAGCAAACCTGAGCACCAGGAGGAAACCAGCATGAACACGGGGAGAACATGCAAACTCCACGCAGAAAGGCCTCAGGCCTGATTTGAACACATGACCTTCTTGCTGTGAGGTGGCAGCGCTATCCTCTGCACCACTGTGCCACCCCTTCTTCTACAGGTATAAACAAAAGAGCTTTAGAAATTTCTGTCAATAAAGTGTGTCCATATGCAGCCATCACACTGCCAATCCACAATTGAAGACCTGGGTGCAAGGAGTACTTTAGTCACAAAATAACACTTTTGAGATATTAAGGGTCAAAGTTTTGAAAACATGCTGCAGATACTTTTTTTTAAAAGATAACATTCAGTGGCGCCTACTGCTAGTCCCAGGGGTTATACAAAGTAGACAGACACGTTTTTGTGGAAAAATAATGCTTTATTACGAAAAAAACAAGAAAATCAGTTTCGGACTTTGGTACTTCTGACCATAAAATGCCTGGACTTCGGTACTTATTGCCATAAAATGCATGGACTTCGGTACTTTTACCACACAAATGCCGTTTCAATCATTTTCTGATTGCCAAACAGTCATTTTTGCTACGCTTGTCACATGACACATACTATCAGCTGATTGGACAGTCATGGACTTAGGCACTTGTTCCTGATGACGTCAAGGACTTGAGTACTTTTGCAAAGACTTGAGTATTTCTTGCACAAAAATTCAGTAGATTTAGGGAAGGCCGTATATCAGTATTGAGGACCTGAGTACTTATATTTGGAATTTTTGGCTTTAAATGATGCACATGACACTCTACTTTATGGTAGTAGTGTCAGCTCATTTTTTGGAAAATGTAACTCAAGTACTTCTTGCACTAAGGTCTTCAATTCAAGTCTTGTTTCAAAAACTGTCAATACGATTTTGTAAAGGAAGAGTACATTTCAGTACAGGCTGTTCATGCTAAAGCCATCTCAGTTCTCAGTCTTTCCAGTGGGACGACTGAGTTTAGACTTTATCCCATTTCTCATGCCTTCATTAATCTGAGAGAGTAAGTGGAGTGCTTGTGTGTTGATTGCAATTAAGATTGGCTATTGCTAGAACTGAATAACTGAATGACTTGAAATACTTTTCTCTCTCTTTGCTGAAGTTCTGCCTTTGTAATAGAAATAGAAGCTGATGCATTCTGAACCATTTTGCAAAAGTTCTCTATTCTACATAACCAAAACAAAATTAGTGAAATCTGATAATACACTCCAGCACAGTCAAACTGTTGAAAGCAGCATTTAAATAAGAAAAGAAAATTCTCAAGAGGAGCTGAAATAAGATACGCTCAAAGTGAGAAGGAAAAGGTCCGGAATTCAGAGTAAATCAAGGTGTGTGAGAGAGAGGAGGTGGTAAATTATGATAAACTCAAATTGAGACAGAGAGGAGGTGCTGTTTTCAGAGAATATTAAGGTGAGCTACCATTTTATGACTATATGACTATTCTTACTGATAAAGGATAACATGCTGAAAACTGATCACATTGCAGTTCGATCCACCACATAACTCACTGACCTGCCCTCCAACTCAACCGCAACACAAGGCAGCCACAGAGAATGGTTTGGCTTACTGTCAAGGGCATTTGGAAATTAAGAGGTACTATCTCACAGATGCTGTTGCTTGCGGGAATCAAAGATTGAACAAACCTCGGTTTACCTCCCAATATTTGTTGCAGCCACAAACCAGCCCAGTCAAAGCATTAAGCAGATCATTGCAGCACCAAACGATATGGGTACACTTGGCGAATGACCACGTTATTAATCTACATCCGAACAGAGTTGAAGAGTCCCATTTACGCATGGCTGCCCTTAGTGGGGTTGGTCAGCGACAGTCCCTGTTTTCCATACTCAGACAGAAACAGGGAAATAAAGTGCCAAAAAATCACACAGAGGCAGGTGTCCCCCATCAGAAGTGAAGAGTTCCTACTCCTATTGATGGGCAAAAAATGGGTTTTCTGTAGGGGTCGTGTGCACGCATGTTTTGCTCACGTAGACGGCGTCGGACGGTACTTGCACTCACGCACAGTCCTCTCGGACCCCTCGTCACATGATCAGTTTGGGTTGTCGTCCAGAATCTGTCACTTACAGGCTGTAACCAGATGTGGCGCTCTAGAGCTACCATAGTCACTCGTGGCTGCCCTAAGCGAGGTCATGCCTGTGTTCCATTCTCGGATAGACAGCGGACTGATTGTTGAACGGTGACAGTGCAAATGACGTGCCACCTCTCGGCAGATGAGACCTGCCCGTAACATGCCCATGGCTCTTTTTCTCTCTCCTGTGCCACAAGCCGTTGCATTTTCTTGATGTCGAAACATTTTTCGTTCTTTTGGTTGGCCTTATGAAAGCAACTGAACACACCCAAAAGAACAAGTCAAGCATCAGTGTACACTTCAAAAACAACTCAATGTCCGTTATTACTCAAATGCTTGGCGCATTCACATGGCAAACGTCGGGATTACAATACCATGTGCTTTTCTCTATTTCTACTCATATCTCCAGCAGTGGCGGAGCAAGAAATGGGAATTGGGGTGGCACAGACACGTCCCTTTATGACAACAGTTAGTCCTGGCTAGTTCTCAATCATTTTCCTTTAGCCTATTGACGCGTTTTCCAATTATCGTAATTGACAACTGAAGACACGGTTTCTCTCCATATGCGATCTAACAGCAATGAAATCATGGGCTAAATTCAGTACAGTGGCGAACCAGAACTGAGAATTGGGTGCACAAAACATCTGTTTAAAACAATTATTAGTCCTGACCTGTTCTCAGTCATTTTCATGATCAACGAAAGGTTCACTCCGAGAGCACTCCACACTTAACAGGTGCTGATTGTTCTCCCTGATTAGGTAAGACGACAATCATTCATCTGGACGCGTATTTTCTGTATTTAAATCAACGTTATTCAAAATTGCATACCTGCGCAAATAGCTTGAGCCGCACGCTTTTCATAGCCTATTGAACTGCCGAGTTAAATAGTAACTAATAAGTACATTATTTTTCTGAACTGAATTTAGCCCATGATTTAATCGCTGTTAGATCGCATATGGAGAGAAACTGTGTCTTCAGTTGCCAATTACGATAATTGGAAAACGCGTCAATAAAGGAAAATAATTGAGAACTAGCCAGGACTAACTGTTGTCATAAAGGGACATGTCTGTGCCACCCCAATTCCCATTTCTAGCTCCGCCACTGATCTCCAGAAAAACCAATAAAAATCGATTGATTCTTCAATTTGCAGCAAATACAGTACATACCTCACCGATGCATTTTTAATATCGCTAAGTATACATTATGACATTGTCATACCCAAGTATTGAAACTGTGTAAATAACCCGATTCAACACGTGGGTGAGAGAGCGCGACAGGAAGCAAGTTTCCGTTGTTCAAGAAACATCTTATGGCAGATAGTGGGTTGGAAAGCGAGAATGAGGTGGATTTGAGCCGTATATTTGCTATTATCAACGATTCCTCTGAGGAGGAATTTCCTGGATTTGAAATGCGAGATAGTGAAGAGAATTCAGATGAGTGACAAGCTGTCCTGAACACAGTGATGTGCTGCATGGCTAATATTATATGAACTGAATGTCAAATAATCATGAAAGGAAAAGTACATAGTGTTTGTTCTTTGTTTCTTATGTTTTAATTGCTTCATGGGGAGGCTAGAGAAAAGGTCCAGTGATATATATAACAATGTAGTTGTTATGGGGAAAAGAGTTAAGCTGTCACTCTCACCTCATTCATCATCTGGCCTCGTCAAACAGACCAAGCTTCGACCCTTGTCTCCCTCCTCTCTGAATCTAAGTTGCGTCTTGCCTCCGCTTTTTCCTACTTAAGCACTTCGATCTTCGGTGTGTGAACTAAAATGCCTGGTCTAGTATATTATATTGTATACTTAAGTTTGGTTCGTCTGTGCATTTGTCTGTTCTGGTATTCATCCCATTTGATTCTTTTAGTGTTTTAGCGCCTGTTCCCAGCCTGTATCTTCTATGCTTAGCCTTTGATGTATATCTCCTTGGTCGTGTTAACTTGTTTACCCCAGTAAATAAACTATTGTTTAGATTTGTGACACTAGTTCTGTTCTCTGTTCTACCCAACTCCATGGCTGCGCACGAACAGTCAAAAAATTATATCCTATCGTCTAATTCCTAACCACTTCTCTTTAATCTCAATGGAAACCATCATGAGGTAAAGGAAAGGTGTAGAGTGGAATTCATGAAACCTGAGGAAGAAAATCCAAATGCACTTATTCACTAGGCGATTTGATCATGCCTCTCTCGCGAGTCAAGTTTGTTTGTTTTCGTGATTGGACAGATAGATGGTCGTTGCTTTAAATGTTGCTGACAATGAAACTGTGGTTCAGTGGAAGAGGATGGTTCAGTGTATCCTATGCTAAAGGAGATCAGTTCGGAAGCACTGAAGCACCTTTCCTTTCCATTTTAAGAATTTGAACGCTCTTATCATGGCTGCCATGTAAATACCTCTGAGTCATTTTCTAGGAATTAGGAAATTTCCTGAACCAAAAAGATTATTTGAAAACAGCCCTTCTCTCCAGATCAAGTCAGTGTCCCAAACCCACCTGAAGCACAATCTGGCAACTCAGTGGTTACAAGTAAAGCTACCTGCCACTAGGCCACCCTGCCATCCAGTATGTACGGACAATATTCTTATTTTGTCCACAAATCTTTCATTTCATAGAATGGTTGCTTAAATTTTCAAGTTAAATAATAATCCGTAATTTACTAATAAACAGGTTAACAAATTATTTTTCTGGCAAGGGCAGTAAAATCAAGCTACTTTGGGACAAATTGGACAGAAAAAAAGCAACCCAATTGTGAGGCGCATCTGCGGGAATCTCCATTGCAGTGTTGGGCGTCAACTTTCAGAACTGTGACACTGTAGTTATTAAAAAATATATATAATGAATATACTCAGTACCTGTGGAAAAAGATGGCTACAGTGTTGAATCTCAGATTTTGATATTTTCCATTAAACCAAAGGTGTCTACATATTTATTTTGTCCGTCATTTTTAGCTGCATGTAATTTGTTGGCGATAAAAATCCTTTGACTGATAGTGTGCGAGACAGGGATGACATACAAATAAATACAGTACACACCAATATAATTAACAACTCCTGGTGCTGAATTTTTTATGAGAGCTAATCCCACTGGTGGCAGTTTCTCCGCTTGCCTTCATATGATTTCATTCTAATTTAACACAGTCCTTTCTAAAAGCATCATCTCCTGAGGCCCATTCATTACGTTTCCCAGCAGGAAAATTTATCCTTTGTTCTTAATCTCGAAACAAGTACTGAACATGACTGGAGCCAAAAAAGGACATTCAGTAAAAATTAAATTAATATATCTGAAAACATTCTTACTGTAACATGTTATTTGTATTACTTGGAAAAAAAAAAAGTTTATGACGAACTCAACAGATGTGTCTGTGTGCATTACTGCTTTCATCAGTGTGTGGGTGCATGTCAATGTGTGTGTGTGTGTGTGTGTGTGGATGTGTGCACATGGTGTTTTGTTTGTCTGCAAGAAAGAGAAAGAAATAGAGAAAAAGCATAAAATTGTACGCTACGGGGGGAGGGAAAGTGTATTGTCGCCTTTCTCACCCAACATCTCTTTCTGTGAAACACTCTCCCACCATCATGATTTAATTACTATCATTTAAGCACTGAGCACAGATGCAGCGTAACCCAGAGACCACCAGGCTGATCTGATGTTACTCATGTGTAGGAGGAAACTGTGAAACTGTTATACAAACTGTAATACCAGTATCCCTTTTGATAATGTCACCAGAGTCAGCAGGGAGTCATGCAGTCTTCCAGGGGGAACAAAAGCCGCCTAGAGTAAAGGGACATCTTCATTTTCTCACACTTAATTACGTATCCTTGTAAGGTTAGATTTTCTTTTAAGATATTAGCGCACTGAGTAATTGTGTAAGGCCTTTGGCCATCGGAAAACATGGCAGTTTCCGCATAGCTTCTGTTTTTTCATCTCAGATTGGATTTAGAAGAGAGTAAATACTACAATTACACAACAGACTGCTTGGAGTGATTTTGCTCAGCTGAAAGAATGGCATCTCCTGTCTTTTTATTTTCCACTATAATTGTTTTATTCTTATTTTGGAGGAAAGTGCAAACCAAATTCTAGAGACATTGAGACAGTATGGAAAATGCAAATATAAAAAGAAAGCAGTGATTTATACAATGACCTGTATTAACTAGAAATGAAAACAAGACAAGATGTTTTACTTTATCAACTTTGTTTTTTCTTAGAAATGAGCTCATTCTGAAAGACATGCCTTAAACACTCATCTAAAAATTCAGGACTGCTACTACAAGCCTCGGAACCTTGTATCATGGAAATAAAGGCTAAAAGGTGGTGAATAGGTGATGCTATCATATTTGGGTATACAAGAAACATCCACTAAAGGCCCAGTCATGTACAAACAAGGATTAGATGAGGCTCACTATAGTCCTAGTGTATACATACCGGGGGGAAGAAAAAAAACTGGTGGTTTAAGAACAATGGGCCTCATTTATCAACTGAGCCTAGGCACAGAAATGATGCATACTACATTGGCAGATTATTGATAAACTCAAACTTAACATTAAGAAACACAGAAAACTAATAAGATAACACACATATGAAAAAATACATAAATCCAAGTTAATCCTGATTAATTAAATAAAAATTGCGTGTAGTTTAGCTGACCCACAGATGTTTAAAATGGGATTTTTTAAACATGCATTTTTTTTTCCTTGTTTGAGCATACACAATATTTAGGAGTGAAATCAGCAAAAAAAAAAAAAAAAAATATATATATATATATATATATATATATATATATATGTGGCCCAATGTTTCTCAACATGCTATAGATTCTATAGCAAGGCAATCATCCTGTGCTGAGGAGAATATTGTTCAGAGATTCAGGAAATCCAAGGAAATCTCTACAAAAAGGGGAAGGTGGAAAATCAATACTGACATACTTTTGTCATGAATATTTGGGTTTGGGAATACTTTGGAAAACCTTGGTATAAAGACTGTTTGTCCTTGCATCGGCAAATGCAAGCTAGAACTGTATTTTGTACGGAGGAAGACAAATATCAACTTAGAGAAATGCTGCCATCTTCTCTGGGCTAAAGCTTTTCTACAATGGAGAATGGTATTCTGAGGTCTGTCGATTCAACCTTTCAAATTGTTTCAAGCAACATAGATGTTGGGGTCCTCAAGCCAAAGAAGAAAAGCCTGATTCTGGAGGCTAGAAACACGCAGTTCAAAAGCCAAGCTCTATCATTGGAACATGCACATCTGTGTGGATGTCATTAAAACAGAAGGATATGCACTTTGGAGCAACATATGCTGCATTCTAGGTGATGCCTTTTTTCAAGGACATCCCTGATTTTTTCAACAAAAGAAGGCCAAGCCACATTCTGCAGATTCAACAGTGTGGTTTCATAATCAGAAAGTGTAGGTGCTAAAATGGCATGCTTGCAATCTTCCCCTCAATAAATGTTGTGCATTACAAAAAACACCTTCAAAACTAGAATAATTGGCATCCTCAGTTCCCTAACGGTCACAAAGTTTGTTAAAAAGGTGATGTTACACAGCGGGAAGCACACCCTTGTTTCAACTTTTCAGAAAATGTTGCAGGAATCAAATTTGGCGAGAGTTCATATTTAAAAAAAAATTGCCTCTGTACCGCTTTTCCATTTAATATTGTTAGGGTTCTGCCCTGCAGCCCCTCCCCCTCCGGCTGTCTTCGCCTCCACTCCGGTTGCTCGTTGAAGTGGAGGTGAAGTTAGGATATTTAAGAGCTGCACTGCCAGTTGGCAATTGCAGCTGCATTCTGGTTTTTAGAGCCCTGTTGTTTTGTGCTGCTGCTCCCCTGTTTTGTGATTTTTAGAAGTATGTTTATTAAATGTTTGTCTATTTTTGTATCAGCCTGTGCGAGTGGGTCCTTTCCATGCTTTTGGGTACATGGTCCCAGTGCCCGCCGGATTGCAGGTTGCATCCGGCGGGACCAAACCATGACAAATATAGGTCACTGATGATTTATGAATCACTGCTTTCTTTTGTATTTGCTCATCCCAACTTTTTGTTGGAAATCCAGATGTGCATTCTGTCATTACACAGAAGACAATATGGAAAAGGGCTCAGTTTTCGGTTTGGGATCAGATTTGTCAATTCGCAAGTGGTACAAAATCGCAAAGGGTGTGATGTTCAAATTGATTAATCGAGATCATCAGCCTACAGAGGACAAAATAGACGACCCAATCAGAATGCAGAATGAAGGTGAGATGGAGAGAGAAGTAGACAGAGGGCAGTGAGATGAAGAAGAGTGGTATAGAGAGGTGGGGAGGGAGTGGTAGAGAGATTGAGAGGGGTATAGGGAGTGGGGGGTGGGGGGAGAGAGAGAGAGAGCACTTTGGATAATTTTAGTAGATTTGTTGAGACATTTGCTTTTCAACAATTCGTGATCCCAAAGCCATCCTGAATTATGCTGTGTTATCTCTCCCCCCCCCCCCAAAAAGCCTTTAAAAGCATTATAATTTTTTATGTCAGGGCAAAACCATTATGATTCTCTCTGTGTTTTGAAGGCTGCTCTTTCAATATGTCAGAGTGCCACGAGAATGTCACACAAATGAGGGTGCAAACATTGGCCAAAAGTATTGCCCCATGTCCACGGATGAAACTGATAAATATGCTATTACTGCAGACACTGAAGTGAGCCATGTTTTTCATGAAGAACAGAGAAAAATACAGCTTACCCTTTCCACTCAAGGTTTGGTACTTTACACCAGAGTGACAACTGAAAATGGGTTTGTTTCTGAAAAGAATCTGTGTTAATGGGATTTTCATCTTGAAATTTTCATTATGAAACAACAGTGTGACAGCATTTCTACAATTCACCAGTAATCTCTGATTGTCTGCCAAACGAAGGCTCTTTACCTGCATTTGTTCATCTCAAATGGAGCTAAATAGCTGATCACAGCTTAAATACTCCCCTAAGCCCCCCTGTCTGCACAACCTGTCCTGCTACAATCTTGTTTACTTGCCCCACCCTCCCACTTCTGCCTGTCTGCTTTCTCCCTTTGCTCCTCTAGGAAAGGGTCTAGGGTCGGGGAGCGGAAGGGATCGCGGGTGGCTCCTTTAGCTTGGGAGCCACAGTCAATCTTTCGCAAAAGTCTTCCTCACATTACATGACTTCATCATCCACACTTCTTTATCCATCCACTACTAATTGCATTCAATTTTAAACACCTGTCCAAAAAACATCCTTGATTGCATTCAGTTGTTGGTTGGATGGTTTGGTTCTTCGCTAGTGAGTATGTGTTCGGCACATTTACGTAGTTGTTTGTACAGGCTTAACCTGAAAAGTCTCTTTTGCATAATAAGATTATTTGCATTACATTCCAATGAGCAACAAAAAAAGCAGAAGATACCATGCACACAGCTGGCCAGAATGACACCAAAAATATTTTCTGTAATAACATTATTAGAGAGGGCTAGGTGTAGCAACTGAAAATGAAACAATAAGTTGACAGGGCGCTTCTAAAAGCCCAGTTAGCTTTGGAAATACCTTTTGTCACATGCAATATCCACTGCAAAACAGAGCTGCAAATATAAAAATGTTTAAACAAATGTGAGTGGGCACAGTTAATGGTGATACATCCTTGGTTGTTGGCTGAAAACCACAGCAAGGGCAAAAATTCTGCATAGAATTTCTTTACGGCCTAAAAAAATAAAGAGATAAGATCAAGCAACTTTTCTTTCTGGTATTGATTAAGGTGACGTATTGTATATGGATTCGGCCATGTCCACGTTAAGGGGTCTTGACTCAGTGTTTCATGCTTCTTTGGGTTTTATTACCAAAGCAATTCCACTTTCCCTGCACTATATTCATTATCAAATGGACCTTGAGGACATTTGTGGACAAGAGTATCATTACATATTAGTCTAAAGTATTAATCAATACTGGCGAAACTGCAAACTGATCTCTGGCCTCTGCTTTTCTTTCATGATTGCAGAGATTCACTCTACAAAATAGTTACTCGGCTGATGCTCCTGTGGTTTGCACAACTTTTAGAAACATTATGTGCCCTGCAACTGGAGACACCAGTATCCTTGGACCATTTAACTCTTATGTCCATGAGTAAAAAATGTGGTGCAGAAGGTGCTTCATTAATTGATTGTACAAGTACCAGCTGTGTTAACCTACGGTTTGGAGTTTCTGTCATTGTCATTTTTTTCTTTTCTGCACACTCATTTGAAGTGAAAAATGTTCCCTTTTAATGGGACCTCTAGAATAATAAAAGAAAATACAGCAACAGCAGTATGGTTTGGGCAGTTACAGCGTGGATGCTCTTAGTGAATCATGCAACATAAAACACTAACCCCAGTTCTGAGGGCACACCCTTTATGGTGTGTTTCCACCAAACGCAAAAACTTCTCGCATGGACAGATTACATTAAAAGTCAATGCAGAGATGCAATTCCATGCCTGAAGATGCAAGTTTGCGCAGGGCGACACATATTGCATGAGAGATGTGATGCGACAGGAATGGCGCGAATGATACGCCACTGGTGCAAAACTGAGAAATTTGCGTATCGCTCCAGCTGAAAATATTTATCTTGTGTGAAAAATATGCGCGAGTAGAGCAGTGTTCTGAATAGCATTGGTTTAGTTTGATTCTACCTGAGTTCATCAATACATCTTCACATGGCTTGACTACACATGTTCAATCCGAGTTGCGCTAAAACCAGCTCGAACGTGTTCCAAGGTCTTGTGGGTTGTGGACTTATTTAGCCTCATTTTAGGCCTATTTATAGCAATTTGTGGACAAAATTACCACAATTTGCCAGCTATGCCTATTTAAATACGCCATGGTGGAACTTTGTGCATTATTTTATATATTTTTCAAAGTTTTGATTCGCTTCATGCTTTTTAAATATAATAGAGATGGAAAGTTTGAAATGTGCAAACCTACTGTGATGTCAAACTTTGATGTAAAACTCGAGTTCAACGACAGTTCCAAGTGGTTACACGCACATCTGAGTACTACAACAGGTGCAGGACTAAAGTATGTTAAAACTGAAAATGAAATGTCTGCACGCTGTTAAATCAGCTCACAAAAATTTGTTGTACAGCAGTTTTGGCTGATGTGGCCTTCGTCCAGTGTGCAAACTCGAGTTCTACCCAGCTCCCCACAGTGCTTCAACACTGGTAACAAAATTGCATCAAATGACGTCACTCGGGTAGCAAGGATGTTGGTTCAGTTGCAACATGATTAGATAGTGTTGTACGCAGGTGGCAATCGAACTAAGCCATAATTGCCACAGATAGCAACATTGGCTTACTGGCTACCTAGCTACATATTCAAACCGCAGTTACATTGCTTGAGATAATGGCAAGGCTAGCGAGCTAGCTGTATAAACTAACCTATGTAACGCAGTTTTACACAAAAAAAAAAAGGTCTAGCTCAGCGTCGGCTCCATGATCGGTTTAGGGAATATTCTTATTCTCAAGCAGGCACAATGTTCAAAGTAAAATGTTTGTGACATAAGCATAGCAACATTAGTGCTGCCATCTTGTTGCGGATTTTTGGAGATTCGAGGAAGTACCGCACCTTGAGTCTAAACAAGGCTCAACTTGCATTGCTTTGGTCAGTGGTGTGAATTCGCACATCAATCTTCCACTGAATTGATCTCCCATAGAAGTGAATGTAATGTTCTCGCAAACAGAGCAGCAGAAATAAAAATGACCCCACGGTCAAACTTGCACGAGTAAAGCGAAGAGAAATATTTTTTCTCTTTCAGTGGAAATGCAGCATTAAACATTCATTCAGCATTCATTCAATATAGATGGCAATAGGACATTGTTCTTCTTTTTTACTTGCATAGCAATGCAATATTCTGAGCTGATTTTCAGGCATGCCAAAATAAATTACCATTATCAACAGTATTATGATGACCATTTTTTGAGATGTCATTCCAAATTTATCTCCTATTTTGATGTGAGCTGTGGCATTTTGGCATCATATTTCTCTGGCCATTTACTCCCATTTCTTAATCTGGAAATGTGTTTTCCTTCTTGCCTGGCTGTTTGTGCCTTTTTGGTACGTATTCATGTCTTGGCGCCTAGTAATCTGAATGTGAAAGCCTGCTGTATTGTTTCAGACCCATTTACAAGGCTATCTTCTGCCACATAATTGTAAAAGATGGTGTTCCTTATCCATGACAGTGTAATTAGTTCTGGTCTCAGAGAAATGTTAATTAATGTGTCAGCATCATACCAACTGCAACAGAGGCAAAATACAACTATTTCTGTCCTTTTTCCCTTCTCATTGCCGTGACAATCCTTAGGAAATCTGGACCTTGTGTGTGTGTGTGTGTGTGTGTGTGTGTGTGTGTGTGTGTGTCTGTTTGTGTGCGTCTAAGAATGTGCATGTGTGTGTGTGTGTGTGTGCCCTGACAGTGTGTGTTTGTGTGCATGCGTGTGTGTGTGTGTGTGTGTGTGTGTATGTGCATGCACTGCCATTCATAAGGCTCTACATCCTCCCTACATTGGTCTAATTCCCATTTCATTTGATTGCTTCCCTGCCTACTTACTGTCCTTTGAAGGTAAAATGCCTTCCAGATTACCAGATTATAACAACAAATGAAGCCGTAATCAGCATCTCATATCAGCATTATACAGTATGAGATCAGCTTCAGCTGTCATTCAGCTATTACCATTTTCAGGACACAAACTTATTAGTTTGCATGTGAAGCATGCAAACTATTGTTATTTCTCAGGATCTTTCAACTTATTTTTATTTTTTTTTTTATTCTCTTTCTTCCCATTCTGTTAACACTAACTCCTCCAACAGTTTTCATACTACCCATACAACCTCCATACCAAATTATTCTACTATATGTGCAGATCGTTGCTATTCAAAATCATATCGATATTAATTATAGTTTATGAATTATTAGCAATTAAAAATGAAAAAATTCCCATTGACAATGAATGGAGCCCATTCATTTTCAATGGGAGCGAGACTTTCTTGCACAACCACACTCTCTCACTTTTCCAATTGGCTAAACAGCATCGACCGTTCTCTCTCTCTTTTCCTATTGGCTAAACAGCATCGGGACAAAATTGAAACGCCGCCATCTTGTTTTGCTTCCGATGCGAGCGAAAATATGCTGAATAATACAAAGTAAATAGCTATCAAACCACAAATTTAATCGTAACATCACAACAGACAAATGTCATACAATTATGAAACATAATTATCTCATGCAAACTAGCATATTGTTTTATGAAAATGCATTGCGATTATGGTTCGCATGGCTCCGTGTCACAACACGGAGTTCCACGTAGCTAGCTAGCATGCTAGCTACATACTTGTAACGAAATAATTACATACAGCACAAACGCTCACAAAAATTCTTCGTTATGTTCATTTCGCTAAAATAATACAAAGATAACCTAAGCAGACAAAGAAAACAAAATAATACAGGACAATCCAGGCTCCACAGGCAGCAAACAAATAGGCCTACGAGCCATGGCGGTCTCCATTTTAATACGGGCGTCGACGAACAATGCGCTGGTCCCCAGGCATGTCTTAGTTTATCCCGGGCAGCTAGCTAGCTAGCTAGCTCGCCACATAATATTAGTCAAATTCATTCATACTGCACAAATGACCACAAAAATGCTTAGCTATGTCCAGCTAGGTAAAACAAAAGGCAAGACGGAACTACCTAGACACAGAAGACGAGTTAACACGTTATACCATCTTTAAAAAAATCGGTGATTCCAGCAAGCGCAGATGACTGTCAAGCGGACCGCATCAGCTACAATATACATGCAAAATCCGCATCAACGCGAACGCTTTGTCCGCTAACTATAAACGGGCAGTATGCAGCGAAAATATGCTGAATAATACAACGTAAATAGCAATCAAAGCAAAAATTTAATCGGAACATCGCAACAGACAAATGTCAAACAATGATGAAACACAATTATAAATGCAAACTAGCATACTGTTTTATGAAAATGCATTGCGATTATGGTTCAGAGGGGCTCCGTGTCACAACACGGAGTTCCATGTAGCTAGCTAGCATGCTAGCTACATACTTATATGAAATTACATACAGCACAAACGCATAAAAAATTTTTTTCTTTATGTCCATTTCGCAAAAAATAATACAAAGATAACCTAAGCAGACAAAGAAAACAATATAATACAGGACAATCCAGGCTCCACAGGCAGCAAACAAATAGGGCCTACGAGCCGCAGCCCGTCTCCATGTTAATAGGAAGACCGACGAACAATGTGCTTGTCCCGTAGGCATGGTTTAGTTTTTCGGGGAAGCTAGCTAGCTAGCCACGTAATATTAGTAAAATTCATACATACTGCACAAATTACCAAAAAGCTTCCGCTATGTCCAGTTAGGTATAATAATGCAATAAACAGCAAAACACACAGACACAACAATAATCGATTTTATTTTAAATAATCCGTCACAGTATTGATAGCCTAAATCGCAGGCTAGCTAGCTAGCGAGATAACTAGCTTCCTGGTGCTAGCGATCTATTTACGTTTACGTGGAATAATATGCATTTAAAACGGGCTTTTATCGGCCAAGATGTAATATTATGCTACAAAACAAATTGGCCGTAAAAGCCCTTCTTAAACGCATAATATTTCACGTAAACATTCAGCACCCAGAGCCGTCTGACAGCGTAGCGTTACAGGGACTCGAGAACCGATGGATGATCTGCTCATTCTAAAATTAGGTGACATGAATACTTGCTTCCGAAGGTCATGAAATCGATGTCAGACAGTATTATGCCTTCGAACTAAGGGTTCTGCTATGATGTTTTCTCCCAGTAAATGTCCACATATCATTTTATGTCGATCAAAAATATTATAGATTTGCGTTATCACTTGTCCATTTAGCCACTTTAAAGACAATCGCCTGGTTTGCCGGTGCTCACCCGACTGCCAACTTCCTCGGTACACGTGGTAGATGTAAACATTCCGCAGCAAACAGTAGCTGACAGTTTGATGAAAACATATCCGCCAAAGATTGTATAATGGTGCGAAAGCTAAAGGGGGGTGCGATTTTTAAAGAAATCGGTCCTAACGACAGATGCAATCTGCTTTCATCAAGGAAGACAATGAGAAGCGATTGCAGGTGAGTTTAGTGTGTTACGCTGGTGCGTTCACTTTTCATGGCGCAAAGCAAGGGATGGATTGAAGCGAAGTCAGAAATAACGTTAATGTTTTAACAATCATTAACTTGTCCTTCGTTAACACACACAGGATCAACGTAAAACAATCAGGCGGGGAAAATGTGAGCAAAAGTAAACAGCATGTCCGAATGTTTAAGAAGTGCTGTGCCTTCACCAGTTTTCCTGCTGAATAATTTTTTTCGTGTGCCGTCGGAATTTAACATTTCATACAATTTAGTGTTTTTGTTGGCCTTTAGCTCATTTTCATGCGGTAATTCTCCACAAACGCTCGGAAAAACACTGTTGCTAATGAAAACAACGTGAGAGCCCGTCGGTGAGAGTAACGCATTATTTACTTTAGCACAGAATCTGTGCTGACAGGAAAACTGAACAGTCAACCATGCTTGATTATTTTTATTTGATGATGACAATACCAGTAATATTCATAATATCATTATCGTCACAGAAACTTTAAAAGACACTTTGCATTCCTGGGGAGGGTTCTGTATTATATTGATATCATAACACTATTAATTAATATTAATATAACTATTATCATAATCAAAAATGATTATAATAATAATAGCACCAATGATAATTGAAACAAAAATCAAACCTTTATAATACATACATACATAATCAAATTGTTCAAGTTTTGTGATTCATCATATCCACATGCCGTTCAAAGCAGTGAGATCTGGTCTTCCATTATTCATCTTAGTCAGTAGGGCGGCACGGTGGTCGGCCTCCCAGCAAGAAGGTTGTGGGTTTGAATCCGCCCGTGGCGTTTCTGGGTGGAGTTTACATGTTCACCCCGTGCCCCCGTGGGTTTTCTCGAGGTGTTCTGGTTTCCTCCCACAGTCCAAATTCATGCATATCAGGCTAATTGGAGACTCTAATATGCCCAAAGGTATGAGTGAGTATATGGTGTTATACCCTGCGATGGACTGGCTACCTGTCCAGGGTATATTTCTGCCTCTCGCCCAAAAGATATGCTGGGATAGGAATACGGAGAAGAAAATGAATCTCTCATAGTATAAAAAAATTCAAACCCAATTAAAATACTGAGACAAAATTACGATACAAAAACAAATAATAAGATAAAACAAAGTAGACTTGAAAAAAACAAACACTATGAATATACAAAATGATTTTTGCAATACAACCTACAAGTATATTATGCACTGGTGTGTATAATTATACATCTTTATGCAAGTGCATCATAAATATTATCAATTCAAATTGTTCAAGTTTTATTATTAAGGAGATTAATATGCATCTCTATCACTTCACAAAATTCAAACCCAATGAAAATAATGAGAAACAAGATAGTAAAAATTTCATCATCATAGAGTAAAAATAACAATATAAGACAAAGTAGGCTCAAATAAATGAACATTCTGTATTTACAAGATATTATAAAGGCAATTGCAATGAGCAAAAAGATGAAGGAAGCAGCTCAGTAATTCGTACTGAGAGAGCAGTGCACATCTTATTGGTCTTATAGAGAGTATGGAGGTAGAAGCTGTGGCTTTGGTAATTGGTCTTGGCTGCAATGTTCACATAGCCTGGCTTCCGACTGGACAGCTTCGTCAAGAAGAGGCCATGGTTTGGGTGACTGGGGTCCTCACCTCATATTGTGTAAGTCCATCAGGTTAGGCAATACAGCACCAAAAACTCGCTAGGCTGACTGCACCACCCTTTGAACCCAGTGCCTCTCAATTACTACGGCTGCTTTAACAAGGTGGTGATGCTGCCAGTCCAGAAATTACTGTTACCAATAAAAAAATTATAATAATAGTAATAAATAGAAAGTAATAACACATAATAACACATCTTTTAGCAATGTCCATTCTACTATATTGATAAAAGCAAAAGAATGATCATACATGTTGGACCTGTATCGTCCAGCACATCAAGTTGGACTTTGATGAACAATAGTTGTATTACAATCATATGCTGTGAATAATAACATGTCGATAATGATGATAGTGCATCAATAGCCATGTAAAACCAGTATATAGATAATAAACAAATATATACCTGAACCATTACTGACAACAAAGAAGATCATCATCATCCAAATAACTTTTATTATGCTACATACCAATGATGTAGCTCGACAACTAAATTAACCCTTACCATACATATGCCCTGGTCACTTCGACCATGCAATGGACGGTCATCATAGTTTATCATACTTGCCTATCAGTAAAGAAGACACTTTGCACCTTATCATACAGCAGAGTGCAGGACAATGCAAAAATAAACATCATCCAGTGAATTGTGCTATCACATGCAAACTCAGAGTTTCTTTATAAACTCTCATTCTAGTTTCATTTGCAAGCCATTTCTGCTGACTGATCAAGATAGACAGATATTACAGAGTAGATGATGTGCCGTCTACACCATCTTTCTGAAGGGGATTGGGAGAGAGGAGTCCTGGTAGCAGTGGTGATAAAGCAAGTCATGATTCAGGAACAGAGAGTATTACTGGTGCTTAAATCCAAAAGGCTGACAGTGAGTTTCTGATCGTGTTAAGAAGTGATGTTTGTATGCTTGGTTTTAGTTGGTTTTAGTCCATTCTAGTGTATTTATTGTATTTATATATTTATTCTTAGTTACATGTTTCATGTTTAGAGAATGAATGCTTGCAGTCTCATGTCTTACTTTCCTCTTGTTTCTTTGTGTGGTGTCTTTAAAAGATTCTCACTCTTTCTTTTCCATTTCGGTTTGGTAATTCCTCTTCCTTCTCTCTTGCTGTTCTGATTGGACTATCCACACTTAGAGCAGTTCAGTTAGGCACGGGTGATTAGTTAGTTCAAAGTTAGGATCCCACCTACTTCCTCTCTCTCTCTCCTATCACCGTCCTTGCTTTTCTAGATCCGCCTCTCCTCTCACCTGTTCTGAGTTTAGCTGGGCCTCCACTTAATTTGTTTGTGTATAAAAGACCCACTTTCCTGCTGCTTCTTGTCGACTCGTTTCTACCACAGCTCGTTCTTGGTCAGTCTCGTTTCTGCGCTATTTTCTCGTTTCGATTGTTGAAAGCTTGTTTCTTGTGATTCTCCCGTAAGTCTTGTATTTGATTGTTTGTATTGCGTTGTGAGATTGCGGTTTGGTTGATTAGTACTTCGTTCTCCCTGATCCCCATTTTGTACCTATCTGTTTAGTATCTCCTGTGTTCTCCCTTATCCCATCCAACTCCCTTTTTTTCCTTCCCCCTTCCATTCCCTTAGTTTCAGCCCCTTTGTTACTGTCTTTTGTGCGGACTGATTCTCTGGTTACTGGATTATTTTGCTTGTCCCCTGACTTCGATTCTGCCTAGTCTGCATTTGTCTGTTTGCCTGGCTATTGATCCATTTCTGTTTTGACCATGAGCTTGGTTAATCCCAATAAACGCCCTGCCATTGCTGAACTGCATTTGGAGTCTCAAGCCATTCCTTTCAGATCGCTGGGTGACTGCTCATCCCATAATTAATTAATTACAGAACCACCCTTCCTGGGAATATTTACGAGAATCTCAGCAGTAGAGGCATCTCAACTGTGCTTGCATAGTGGAGTAACTCAACAGCTTTGCTCATGAATTATGGGACAAATTAGCTGACGTTACCATAAGAGGAACCAATGACCTAATTGTGTCCCATAATTCATGAGCGAAGCTTAACTACTCCATATGCAAGCACAGTTGAGATGCCTCTGCTGCTAATTTTATCTGAGCTCCACATGAAGAGTTTGATTGCAAAACGGGTTAACCACCAAATCAACATTTTGCTTGTTTATTATCTCAAACAATAGAGAAAAGTCTTACGTTGATGTGAAATCAGATTTTTGACAGGTGAAATATATTCAGAGCTTTTAATCGGCAAAATTTATGTTTTTTTGCAAAACGGCTTAAGTGCCACCTCCGTTTGTTTGCAAAACGGGTTATATCCAGTTGACCAATCAGCGCTGTGTATTTTTTTCAAGATGGCTGTGCTCACTAACAGGGAATTAGTGTTTTATGTGCATGAGTGCATAATATTTTGTGTTTGTGTGTGCATGTGTATGTTTGTTTGATTGGGTGCATGCTTGTCTGTGTATGTGTGTTTGAGTATTTTTGTTACATGCACTCACGTTTGTGTTTCAGGACCACAGTGCTTGTGTGTCCAATGAACCAAGACTGACATTGGGTGGTGTGTGTGTGTGTGTGTGTGTGTGTGTGTGTGTGTGTCTCTGTGTTGTGCGTGTGTATACATATGTATATGTGTATGTGCATGCATGCTTGTGTGTGTATGTGTGTATTTATGTTTACATGCACATGCACATTTGTGTTTCAGGACCATAGTGTTTGTCTAGTGAACAAAGACTGACATAGGGTGGTGTCGTGTGTGCGTGTTTGTGTGTGCGTGCATGCGTGTTTGTGTATGTGAGTGTAATTTTTGTTTACATACACGCCGTTTGTGTTTCAGGACCATAGTGTTTGTGTGTCCAATGAACCAAGACTGACATTGGGTGGTGTTCTGTGTGTGTGTGTTTATGTGTGGGGGTGGGTGTGTGTGTGTGAATGTGCATGGGCATGTGAGTGTGTGATTTTGTGTTGTTCAGCAATATTGAATGAATAGAGTTTCCCGACACTATAACAAAGAAACATACTTATTCGATTGGATTTAACCCGTTTTGCAATAAAAGCAAGCTATGGATTTAACTCGTTTGGCAAAAAAACTAATTTTTAAGCTAAACGCAGCTTTTGGTCAAGAATATTCCTGTGGCTGGATTTGAAATGAATATGCCAATTGGTTACCATTTGGCTCATATACAATAGTAGAAAAAACCATTATTCAAAGTTTTACAGAAATAGTAATTACACAGAAAGCCATTTTTCTCAATTCAGACTCAGTGGAGTTAACCTGTTTTGCGATAAAACTCTTCACATTTTGATACCCCCCACCATCTCTGCACATAAAATAGAGGCTTCTAACAGGATAAAAACGAATTTCATCCAGCCCTTCCTTGAAAAGAACCACCCTTCCTGGGAATATTTACTAGAATCTCAGCAGTAGAGGTATCTCAACTGTGCCTGCATAATGGAGTAACTCAACAGCTTCGCTCATGAATTATGGGACACAATTAGCTGACATTACCATAAGAGGAACCAGTGACCTCCACAACCTTACCGCTTTTCTTAGCATTGATATAATGCCAAAAGAGGTCAGCTAAATATGTTCTTACAATACTGACACCGAAACTAATTATGCACAGTAAATACGAACACCTAGTATTGTTTATTAAATGAAACCATTAGACGGGCGGGAGGTAGCCATAACTCGTGGGAAAATGAAAATCCATTGGCATTAAGAATTTTACCCACCTGGAGATTTTTTTTCAGTGAAAAAGCAGTCACAAAGGACACAGCGGTAATGCACTGGGAGATCCCGCGACACGATAATGGTCTCCTCCCACGCTAATATCAAACTGGCAGACATTACTGGAAATTAATAATAGTATTCCTCCTATATTTATTAGCACCTATCCCAGATCCATTATGAACTGTGCCAAGATAGAGGCCTCTGAAGGCAGGTTTGGGCACAATCTAGCCTAGTCACCTCCTCTGGGGACTAAGAGAATAAAAGAGATAAAAAAAAAGTATGGAAAGAGATAAAGATATGGGAGGAAAGAAAGAAAGAGAGAGGAACATAAAATGAATTCTCTTTGAAGAAGAGGGAAATCTAGCACATTCTGCAGTGTCCTTTCTGACAGAGCAGTTTGTGTACTGAACAGTGAAATGGGTCAGATCAGCTGCACATTCATACAGATGCAGCACAATGCAGTGTCTGATGCACTGTTGTGCAAAGCCAACAGTAAAGTCTGGTATTGATCGCATTGAATTCAGTCTTTAATCTACCAGTTTGCTGTGTGGATGATTATTTTCATGTATTCAAGAGCTGAAACAGTTTGTCCATGAAAAGTAGCGTGTGTTGCAGTTCTCCTGATATAGTTATAAATCTGCATTTATAATAATTATTAATCTTTGGGCAAAGAAGGATACAGGCTGCCCAATCAAGTAATGATAAATCATGACAATCCAATCAGATTTTCTCATCATCAGATGATGAATAATTATCCAATGTTGATTGCATTTCTATGATGCTTATACAACCCCATTGCCAAAAAAAAAGTTGGGATGCTGAGTAAAATGTAAATAAAATCAGAATGCAATTATTTTAAAATCTTTTGAACTTTATTTGAAAATAGCACAAAGACAATATAACAGATGTTGAAACTGAGATATTTTATTGTTATTTTGGAAAACGTGCTAATTTTGAATTTGATGCCAGCAACATATTTTGAAAAAGTTGGCACAAGGGCATGTTTACCACTATGTGGCATCACGTCTTCTTCAATCAACACTCTGTAAGCGTTTGGGAACTAAGGAGACCAACTGCATTAGTTATGAAAGCAAAATGTTTTCCCATTCTTGCTTCGTGCAGGATTTCAGCTGCTCAATTCCTTTCAGCCTCCTTTGACATATTTTTCATTTCATAATGCACCAAATTTTGTCAGTGGGTGACAGGTCTGGACTGCTGACAGACCGCTTTAGCACCCAGACGCTTTATCTGCAGAGTCATGTTGGTGTAAAACGTGCACAGTATGGTGTTTGACATAGCTTTTCTGAAATTAGCGAGGTCTTTCCTTAAAAAAGGCATCTGGATGGCAGTAAATGTTGCACCAAAACCTGTCTATATCATTCATCATTAATGGAGTCTTCACAGATACGTAAGTTACCCATGCCATGTATACTAATGCACCCCCATACTATCATGGATGTCGGCTTTTGAATTGTTTGCTGATAAAACGCTTTAGCCCAGAGGATGTGGCATCCATGATTTCCAAAAAGAATTTCACATTTTGAGTAGTAAACCACAGGGCAGTTTTCCACTTTGCCTCAGTGCACTGCAAATGAGCCAGGCCCACAGAAGAGGGCAGTGTTTCTGGATCTTGTTCATATATGGCTTATTTTTCACATGGCAGAGTATTAACGTGCATTTATGGATGCAGTGACAAGCTGTGTTTACTGACAGTGGTTTACAGAAGTGTTCCTGAGTCCACGCAGTGATTTCCACTACAGAATCCCGTCTGTTTTTAATGGAGTGTCGCCTAAGGACCGGAAAATTCCAGCCATTCAAAATTGGATGTTGGCCTTGTCCCATGCGTACAGAGATATTTCTGGATTCTTGGACTCTTTTAATGGTACCATGTACCATAGAGGATAAAATCTGAAAATTCTTTGCAAATTTAAGTTATTCTTAAATTGTTGAACCATTTCCCCTTGCAGTCTTTCATAGAGTGCTTAATCCCTCACCATATTTACTTATAAAAGACTTCATGCTACTGACCTGTTGCCAATTATTCTAACTAGCTGTGAGATGTTCTGCCTGTTTTTTTTTTTTTTTTAGCATCATGCAACTTTTCCAGTCTTTTATTGTCCCGTCCCAACTTTTTATAAACATTTTGCTGTCATCAAATACAAAATGAGCAGATATTTAAAAAAAAAAAAAATAAAATGTATCAGTTGCAACATTTGATACGTTGTCATCGTCCTATTTTCAAATTAAATATAAGGTTTTGATTGATTTGCAAATCATTGCATTCTGTTTTATTTACATTCAACACAGAGTCCCAAAATTTTTGGAAATGGGGTTGTACAAACATCATTACACTTCATACAGCACATATTAAGAGAACCAAATACCAATGGTGCGCATTAACTCTTTTCCCTATAGCTTCACTCCACCCCCCGCCCCCTTTCATAATGACTCATAATGGCCACAAATGACGATCCTGGCCATATCAATGAAGATGACATTTTACGCATTGGGGATACCCCCGTTTTCACTCAGAAAACCCCAAGTATACCAGTCTGTTATAGTTGGCCAATCAAATTTCACAAATATGTTATGTCATTGTCATACCCAATTATACTAGGTCCACTGATATACGTACAGGCGTCATATGTAGTCATTATGAGGAAAAGAGTTAAATGCTGACTGGACACTGCATTGAGGGGGGGCTTTCCAATCCCATAGAATGTCACACACCTTCCAACTCAATCACATTCCTCACTCTGAACACATTGTGGACAAACTCTTTAAGGTGCACATTATTCACAAAGAAAATAGATTGAATTGCATATGAGCACATGAATTATAAAATAGGTTATTGAATGGCATCAGCGTATGTATCTGAGAATAAAAATTCATTCTGAAGCCAAGTAGACAGGCAGCTGAGCTGCAGATGATAATCTGCCCCAGCTTTACATGCTACATTCATAGGTAATATGGATCATTGGCTGCAGTGTTAGACAGCAGTGCCTAATATTGCGTGATCAGAATTTTGAATAGCTCCAGCAACAACTTCTCATTTCATAAACCGATATGCAGAACACACAAAATGGCAGCCTGTGGGATAACTGAACTACACAAAACAAAGAAGCTGCTAAATGTCACATACCACTGCCAGTTTAAATAAAGTCTGCACAGCTACATAGCAGTACTATCAGCTTGCAACAGTGACAGACAATTGCACAGAAAATATTCTGAATACTTTTTTCTTTTGCTCAGTAAAGGGTGATGATTTTGAAAAGCGATTCAGAATTAAACCAGTCCAAGTCTGTCCCTCACAGACATCACTTATTGCATCCCTTCAAAGATCAGTTTATTTCTCGTTAGAGCAGTGGAGGCAATCAGCTAGTGTAAATTTGCAGTGGAAAAAAGAGAATGCTTAACCAAAAGTAAAAAATAAAAAAAAAGAATTCATATTGATAGAATTTATGACTACTTGTTTGAAAAGTAGATGAGTTATTTTCTTCTTTTAAAGGAAGACAAATTACATTTGTTCCTTTAAAAGAAAAAAATAACTCATCTACTCATTCAAATGCTTCGAGCTCCAGTAAAATGATGTGATTGACCCAAATTGAAGCAATTCAGCTATGATTAAGGTGAGAAACTCCACACTGATTGATATTTCAGAGCAGCTCTTGAGCCCGGCCGCAGGAAAACAGGGCCCGGGTTTTCAGCAGCTATCTGTTGGAAGTGCTGGAGGTTCCCTGCATTTCCACAATCAATGTGATTAGCATTCAATTGACACAAATAAGGGCTGGCTGACAGCAGCACAGTGTTCCTTAAACCTCAAGTGAAGGGGGGGGACATGATGGACCTGTTGGTGTGTATACTCGAGTCATGGAAGAAATCACTGGCCCCTCTTGTTTGAAATACAGCCAAATTTTTAGCTGCGATGTCAGCCGTTTACTTTCCTTGTGTTTTAGGAAAAGCATTCCAGCAAACGAAAGTTCAGCTATCGAGCGATTCCTTGTCATAAAATTTGGAGCCAATGTTACAAAAATACAGATGCTGAGTCATTCCACTAAGTGTGGAAACCACGGCAAGCAAAACCAGATTGGTCCACAAAACATTTCTCTACTGTCCTAATAGCTCAGTAGCATAACAAATTGGCATACAGGGAGACAAACAGACAAAAAAAAAAAAAAAACTCAAATTGAGAGTAAACTTTCTCAAGAGGAAAAAATAGCCTACTTTGTATTTTTACATTCAAGTTACCATTGACTGGAATTAAAAATGTCGTATTTCTGACCAACTGTATACTGGAGCTGGCCAGGGTGGTGATAGAGATCTGTGAATTCTCATGGAGATTTGAAAACAAATCTCAAAAACAAAATCAACGTGGCCCCCTATCAAAAGTGGCTTTGTCCCCTGCGCCACATCAAGATATGGCCAGCAGTCTCCAGATCTCCAGGCTCTGTGATATCTCCAGCACTCTCAAGGTTTAAAAACACAGAACTTCTCTCTCATCTTCTAGCACACAGGAAAGAATATCATAGGGATAAACTCAACTCTGCTATTAGAAGAGTTATACTGAAATGTTTCAAAGGAAAACGCAGCTAACCAGTATTTTATCTGTCAAGTGCTGAGGTCTTGGCATTGAATGGTTGGAATACACCTTGCCCTGCAAGAGTAGGAATTAGCAGTTGCCTACCAGTTTGCAATGTTGTCACACAGCAAAAAGGCTTGGACAAACATTCAGCTTGTATAGCACACAGTGGCGTAACAACAGGGGGTGCAGGGAGTGCAACGGCACTGGGGCCTGGCGGCAAGGGGGGCCCATTGATGGGCACATCCGGGCCCCAAAAGACGCCAGTAAAGATTTATAATTTCTAATCAAATTTTCATCGTAATGTCATTTTGTTAGTAATAATCCAATAGGAGACACATGCTGTCTTACAGCACATTTATACCACTGCAACTGCATTCATTTCTCAGTCATGGTGCTGGCAAGTCGATGTCATCATGGTACATTCATCATTTTAACTGAATAAAAGTTGTTATAACATGAAATAATTTTGATTTCTTTTTTGAAAATGCTTAGTAAAACAAACAATGATAAGTTTATTCTGCTGTTGATATCATCATTGAGACAGCAAGTGTTTCTGGGAACAACATTCCGTAGAGACCCACGTGACGATGTCAAAGTCCGATCGTTTAATCCAAGGACAGTCTGTGGTTTAATCTTGCATGCAATATAGGCTACAAACGAAGTATTTATGCAGGAAGCGGCAAGAGCGTAAGGAGCAGGAGGAAAGGTTGGCCAAGCTGCCGAAATTAAGCACATTTGGTTTCATAGCTAAAAGAGTCTTAAAAGCCGCTCTCCCTTTCCTGCATGACCGTGGCGCAGATCAACTGTTTTTACGATGTCCACTCGCTCGCTGATGATTATTGTTCCCACAATTCCTTGCTGTTCACAAAATTTCAGATCATCCCAATAAAGTTATGTTAATGTGTCGTTCATTTACTCATTATGCCTGATTGTTCTTGATGATGACCATTATTAAGATAATAATTTTAAGATAATAATGTTAAGAAATTAATAGGAAACTTTATATTATATAATGAAATAGTATAGTAACCCTTAGTGTGTGTTGTAGCCTACATAGGCCGCATAAAAATGACAGACGCATTTGAGCTGTTTCACTTGAAATACCAACATCCCTGCAGAAAGATCCAGAAAATTTTGTGGAATTTTGTTGAGGGGCCCGTGTTAGCAGATTTCTGCACTCGGTCCACGTGGATTACGTTATGCCACTGATAGCACATCATGATCCAACATAAAACTGAATGCGACGGGTGCGATGTAAATTATATAAATTGCATTTCTGAAGTAAGAGAATTGAAAGTTTTGAATGCCTCAGATTCTCCTAAAATAGCTTGAGAGACATTTTCTATGAAATTATGTCACGTCATCGAATTGACGCGATACAAACAAGCTTTAATTGACAGTCAGCCTAACTCATCACAGTACCTAATGTACTGTAATGAGACATGGAGGGAAGAGCCAGTTTAAATCAGATGTAAAAGATGTTTGTTAAATTTATTCACTGTCAGAAAGAAGGCTCTCCCTTTTAAAAATGCAGCAGTGCCAGCAGACAACAATGCAATAATACAAAGTGCATGACAACCAAGCTCTGAGTTAAAGCAAGTGGTCATTTCACATGCATTGTCCTGAATTAGAAATGAATTTGGTCCGAGAAACCAGGCTGAGTGCATACGAGGTTGTGTTATCCAAGCAGGTCAGACAATGCATGATATTGCAGTGATAAGTTTAGTACTGCAGCAGTCAAGCAAAAGTCAGAGAGTATCAGTATAAACAATAATATAGCTCAGTAAAAACCCTGCACTGGCAATGGCCAAAGAATAAATAAACATGGAATACTGAAGTTAGAATTTTTATCTTATTTAAAAATAACTTCACAAAGAAGAGCAGGCAATGTAAAGTATGTAGTCATCTTTAAAAAGATAGCAAATTTAGGAGGGAAAATGTATTGCTAATTTTGATAGATTTTTTAAAATTCATTTACTGTATTTATTATTTACTTTTTTTTAATTAGATGCAAAAGAGCCAGTCATTGTTTACACCAGGTTTGCCCCGCAGTACCCTGGATCCTTCAATGTAACTTTTTTTTTAAAGATAATGTTTTTGGGGGTTTCTCCTTTATTTGACAGTCACACAGTAGAGATAGACAGGGAAAGCTTTGGGGAGAAGAATGGGGAAGATATACAGCAAATGACCCGAGCTGGAATCGAACCAGGTCGCCACGGGAAGGACAGCCTTTATGGTGCACGTACTTAGACCGATGTGCCACCGGGGCGCTCAATGTAAATTTTAATAACATGTTCCAATTAGTGCAATCCAATTCAAAAATGATGTCAAACCTAGAAAAGAACAAGCTGGCCGTGAGGCCCACGGTCTCCCGTCGCCAAAATAAATATGTACCCTGTGACCTTAAAGGAGGTCAATTCTGTTCAACATGAAAGTGGATATTTTGTAGAAGATGGCAAGGAACTGGATCCATAAAATCTGACCATCAGGTTAAAGAGAATGCTGCAAAACACCACAGTGAACAATTCTAAGCTTGTAAATCAAGTTTGAAAAAAAAAATAGAAGTACCAATATTTGACAGTTTGGAGAGGTGCAGAGAGGTGTGAGCCACACGGTCAAAGGGCTATCCCCCCCCCCACATTTCCCAAGAAATGGAATTCACAGCCTAGGAAATGGACCTGTCTTGATATTTCCAGCTTCAGTCTTTATTTTACAGAGGACTGCTGCTTTCATTCTGCCTCCCTCCTTTCTTTTCCTTTTTCTTTGTTGTCCATCTATGGCACCACACACACTGTAGTTTCATCACAAGCCCAAATCTGCAGAAATGAGAATAATATCTTTAAGTATATAACTGAACTGAAGGTCAAGGACAGATGCTACGTGGTAAAGGGGGGCTGGGTGACTGTCTCAGACGAGTCAGAAATCTGTGCTGGGCTCAGAGCCAGACGGCAGACTGAGTGACCTAAAAACTAGCGCACATTTCCCAGGACTGCAGTGGCATTCACAAACAGCAGCACTGAGCCGGGCCTCTCCCCCTCTCCTATAATGACTGGATCCCTCTTAAGTAAATGCACTCCTATTACCACCCTAGAGATCTTGCTTTAACATTGCTGGAAGGAAAATTCAATGAAAAAAAAACGCTCTGCTTCACCTGCCACTTCAGTATTAAACCACTGTCTTAATCTCTGGGGCTTCGCCCCCACCTCTTCTGCGGTTCTTACCTCGAACTTGCCATAATACTATCAATATTTCAGGATTGTACTCTCCCTCCACACTTGATTCCTGGTTCATAACAATTATTGCTGTTATTGTAGCTTTTGTTTTCTGACCAAGGCATTCAGTATTCTAGTTAAAACTATTTTTAGGGCGCAGTTCTCCATACGCCCTTATCTGATTTTGATGAAAACTTGACCTACAATGCCTCATGTAGGACAGCTACTGCAGAAAAGGGGAGTTCAGTGCATCAAGTAGTTCTTCAGCGGGGGGGTTAGCAATAATCTGGGGGGAAAAATAAATAATCTGCATTTTCTGCCATCCAAAACCTGTGGCAACAAGTGATTAAGTAAATACATGTATTTGTCAACATATAACAATGGGGTCACCATGAACTGCCTTTTAATAAATGCTAATCAATCAAGAACTAATTTTGGTGATACAAATGCTTTTCAAATGCATTAATAATGATTAATTATTCCCACAATCCAGCAAACCTTATCAGGTTTTTCCTACTGTTTTCCCTAATTACTGTAGTTCTCATTATTGAATTATTACCTCATGCACGACATTACCCTACGTACTCCCGCCCCCACCTGTTCCCTATTGTTAATTGCTGTCATATATATTTTAAGTTCCTGTTCTGCGTTCATTTATTGCTGGACTGTAGCACGTACTCTGTCTTTCCTGAGCTGCTTAAAGCGCCTTTACTACCATCTTCAGAATTAACTTGACACTTGTAACTGTTTTATGAGGGATATCTCCCTGTTCACTCCTGCTCAGAGTGAAGAGTTAGCTGTTACCTCCAAGCCTTGGAGTTTGGGAGTGGGCTTCACCCATGGAGCCCTGTACCCCGGATTGCCTTCCTGGTACTGACCTCAGACCTGTCCATGACTACAGCTTTCTTGTTCCTCTGGATGCTGTAAGCTCTTCGCCTAACCCCGAATGTCCCGAGCTATTCATCCACTGATTGCCATTTTAGTCTTATCTTCTGTTTGCAGAAGATATTTTCATTAAACACATCCCCAGTGGCTTTTTTGCGGATCTATACGTAGTCCCTTCACCGCAGTTCTTGACAGTGTCCTTATTTTGTAGTGAAGCCATGTTTTGTTTTTTTGTACTCTTTATTTCTGTTTATTTAAATGCGTTCATTTTATTGTCTCCAAAAAAACAGCTTCTCAGGTGGAAATAGGCTAAACATGGAAAGGAAGAATAACTGCATAGCACCAGACAATTTATCTGTACAAGGGCTAATTAGTCACTGCAAGCAGGAATTTTACGCTTGTCGGCCCCCCGACAGAGCCAGTAGGCAGCTCACTCCAAAGCATTAGAAAATAAACAAAGTGAAAAACAAAAATCTACTGAAATGAATTTGCTTCTGTAAAAAAATTAGGAGGAAAAAGAATCACTGGTCTGATGCCTAGTAGGTCATTAAGTTACAGGAAAAAAGATTTGGACTCGGGTTGAAAAAACAAATTCACACTTTGTTATCTGACAATACTAGCAGTGCAGTCATTTGCATGACCCAAATGTTCAGGTACATGCATTTATCTACTTACTTATGAAATATTCAAACAACAAACTGTTCAGACTAAGAAAGGTTAAGAAGAAAAATGGCCTCATCCGAACAAAAGTACTGTACATGGATTGAAAAAAAAAAATCATTTTAAAGTAATTAAATTAACAGCAGCACCCAGGCATAGTCATCAGTTAGTGTATCTGGATGAGTTAAATAATAAAAATAGTGGTAAAGCCACTGCGCCGCTTGGTCAAACATGGGCAAAATGGAACGCCCCCAACTGGCCAAAGTATCGGTCCGATTTGGCTGAAAATCGAACTTGGTGTAGACCTTATGACCATATATACACATATGAAATATGAAAAGGATCGGTCACGGTCAAAAACTGATGATGCTAGAGCACAGACAAGCCAAAAATTTACGGAGCACGCACGTACGGCACACCACCGCTGAAGACCCTGAGTATAGCATAAGCGCCTTTGGGCCTTTTGGCCAAGCTGGCTAAAAATGAGTTTTTTTTTTTCCAACTAAAGCTGGACACATTGACCCAGCAGGACAGGAGAGTTAATAAAACCTATAAAGAAACTTACCAGACCACGGAGCAATTGGTCAAGTCCTTTATGAAAGAAAACCTCAAGATGAACGAGCGTGAAGTTGAAGCCATACGTTTCTCCAGAGCGCACCGGATCGGGCAGGTCGAGGCATCCAGGCAGAAAAGTCGTCCCATCGTAGCAAAAGTGGTTGACACGAAAATGAAGATATCCATCATGGAGAGAGGAAAGGAGCTTCGCGGGACTAACCCTCCATCAGTGACCAATTTCCACCTGAGATTCTGAGGAGAAGCAGACTGCTTCACCCTATCATGACGGAGGCGAGGAAGAATAATAAAAAGGCTCCTCTTGTCATTGACAAACTCTACATCGACGGGAAGATATACAGTAATCCCGAGATTACTTACTGGCTTGGTGGAGGAGATGCTAACACGAGCCAGTAGAAATCAACCTGTTGCCTTACGCTCATGCAAACAGACGTATGTATTGGACGCCATCGGAGCAACGGCTGCCCTAGCAACATATGGATAATCCTTGGCATCGCTGTGGCAAGATGAAGCTGCTGATTCGTCATGGTAATGTAGTTTTTTTTTTTTGCTTATTGGTTTTTTTTCTATTACTCTTTTTTCTCTCTTTTTTTCCATTTTTTATTGTCCTATTGACTATAAATGATGCAGCTTGGGAATGGCTGGTACATACATTGCATTGTTTTTTTTTTAAATTCATTTTTTTTTCAGTATCTTTTTCTGTTGCAATGTTTAGCTCCAACTCTTTTTTTTTTTTTGTGCACTATTGGTTTTGTTTTGTTTGTTTGTTTTGTTCTATGTTTACCTCATCGGGAGGGCATGGGGAGGGTGTTAAAGGGGGTCAAAGGGGATTGCTAAATATCAGGAATAGGGAGGGAGCAACAGCACCTGCACTCTTACATACACACACTCAGACACATACACATCAAATCACCTTTCATACCTGTCGTACATCAAACATGTACATAAATCTGTTTATTGAATCATGTCCACAATCAAATTTGTAAGCTGGAACATATGTGGAATTGGAAGTCAGGAAAAGCTGTCAAAAGTTATTCGCCATCTTCACAGATTGCAGGCAGACATATGTTTATGGCAAGAAACTCATTTAACTGATACAAGAAGCAATGTCTTAACATCAACACATTTCCCACATATGTTCACGGCAAATTATAATTCTAGACAAAGAGGAGTGGCTATTATGATTAATAACAAAGTAACCTTTAATCACAATACTTCAGTTTTAGATCCAAAGGGCCGATTTATCATTATCAACATATCCATCAACAACATCCCTCTCACAATAGTTAATCTTTATGGCCCTAACAATGATGACCCCTCCTTTTTTCATAGACTTTTCTCTACTCTTAATAACTTACCTAGCTCAGATTTAATTATGGGGAGACTTCAACACAACACTTGACCCAACATTGGATAAATCAAACACAACAGGAAGTACCAGAACAACTCAATCTACTGCTGTCCTAAAACAACACATGGAGAATTGTGGCCTAGGCGATGGCTGGAGACTAAACCACCCTACTGACAGAGAATACACCCATTTTTCCATCATACATATTCCAGAATTGGTTACTTCCTCACGAGCGACTCTCTACACCCTGACACATATGAAACACAAATCCACCCAAATATAATCAGTGACCACTCACCAGTTTCATTTGTACTACATACAAAAAGAAATCTCTACACCACTATCAGATGGAGATTCAATACTTCACTGCTTGAAGACCAGGAACTTGACAGTTACTTTAAGAGAGAGTGGACATCCTTCATGGAAATGAATGATTCTCCGAACACATCCGCAACTCTACTCTGGCAAACTGGGAAAGCTGTTTTAAGGGGCAGAATAATTTCATATTCATCCTACAAGAAAAAGAAAGATATAGAACTGGAATCAAAATTGGAAAAGAAAATTAAAGAACTCGAAAGCACCCACGCTACCAATCCCACTGAAATCATTTATTACGAGTTAAAGAAATATAAAATAGAACTAAAGAACCTTTTAAACAAAAAAACTAAATTTCTTATTGAAAGACTCAGACTGAACACATCACAATACAGTAATAAGTCTATGGCACACCTGGCAAAATTGGTCAAACAAAATAAAGATAAGACAACCATTGCAGTAATTAAGGACTCAGCAGGGAAGCCGCAACACAACCCAAAAGATATCAACAATGTCTTTAAGAATTATTATCAAGATCTGTATACATCTTCTCATAACCCAAATATGGAAGATATTTCCAAATTTCTGAACAATAGCAACCTACCCCAATTAACATCAGAACAAGCTAATTCACTTGATCAGCCATTAACCCAAGATGAATTCTACAGTGCACTCCATAAAATGCCAAATAACAAGGCACCCGGCCCTGATGGCTTCCCTGTTTAGTTCTATAAACATTTCTGGTCTACAGTCTCTCCTCTGTTTCTTAGAATGATGGATGAAATCCTTACAACCAATAGAATACCTTCCATCATGAACACAGCTTTAATCACCCTGCTCTTAAAACCTGATAAAGACCCCACTCTGCCATCTAGCTATCGTCCTTTTTCTTTGATCAATACAGACATAAAAATTGTAAGTAAGGCACTGACAAACAGAATCGAAAAGGTCACTCCATTTATTATACATCCAGATCAAACTGGCTTCATTAAAGGAAGGCAGTCATCCCATAACATACGGAAACTATTCAATTTAATGCAGCTCTCAAAAAATAGGAAATCTAAAACCATAAATCTAAAACCTCTCTCTAGATGCACAGAAGGCATTTGATAGAGTTAACTGGGAATTCTTGTTTGCAACTCTACAAAGATTTGGGTTCAGAGAATCATTTATCAACTGGATTAGGGCACTATATACATCACCAACAGCCACTGTTACCACTAATGGGTTAATCTCACAACAATTCACTCTTCACAGTGGCACCAGACAGGGATGTCCACTCTCTCCATCGCTCTTCGAAATCTTCATAGACCACTTGCTGTCAGTATACGACAAGATAATAACATTAAAGGGATCACATCATTATCCACAGAACATAAAATAATCCTGTATGCAGATGATGTATTGATCCTACTACAAGAACCATACTCATCATTACAAACATGCCTCTCAGTTATTAAGTCATTCTCAGCACTTTCTAACTATTCACTCAACCTGTCAAAATCCACCCTCCTTCCTCTTTGTATGGATGAGGGGGATGTGGCAGCCCTTACCTCTCATTTTTACCTCCCCACAGGAAATATTAAATATTTAGGAATCAACATATCCCCCAAGCTGTCAGAGCTGTTCGACCTCAATTTCACACCACTACTTAAATCAATACAGAATTACCTCAATCGCTGGACAAATTTACCAATATCACTTCTAGATAGAATTTTAACAATAAACATGTCAGTCCTCCATAAAATTAACTATCTATTCTCTGTGATCCCCACTCCTCCAAATACATCCTGGCTCAATTCTTTAAATTGAGCAGTATCTCATTTCTACCAGAAAAACAAAACTCCCTGTATAAAATTATCAACACTGCAGAAACCCAAGTCTCAAGGATTAGGAGGATTAGAAGCCCCAAATCTTGAATGATATCACATGTCAAGTCAATTAAAATACTTAAAACAATGGTTCACCCCTACCGATCTGGACTCACACTGGTTGGAAACTGAACAGGCACTGTGCAATAATATTAATCTTGCAGATCTCCCATTTATCAGTCAATCAAGTAAAAACAACATCTGTTTTCAAAATATTACCATAGCCTCAGCCTTGACAGCTTGGTGGAAAACCTCTCATATCAAAGGCTTCACAGTTGCACCATCCCACCGCTCACCAATTTGAAACAACCCAGACTTGATGATGTTATGATTCTGCTCTGTCTGTTATTATTCTGCCATGTTTATTATGATTCTGCCATTCCCTGTTATGTTTATTATTATGTCTGTTAGGTTTTGCCATGTTCTGTTTAGTTTTTGTACTTTGCCATGTTTTCATTTTTGCCATTTCCTTATCCACTTTTCTGTTATAGTCCGGTCCATGTTTTGCCATGCCCTTCATTGCACTTTGTCTCCCCTGTCTGGTCTCTTGTTAAGTTACAGCTTCTCCCCAGTCCCGCGTGTCACATGCTTAGGTGATTTCATGGTTTCTGGGTTTCAAACATTCCTTCCAATCTCGTTTGCTTCCTTCGCCTCTCTTTTCTATATTACTAACCAATACTAACAGTTTGTTGTTTTGTTAAGTTACTAACCCAGACCAACATTGTATATAATACTAACTTACTAACGAGCACCAGGGATTGTATAGCTGCACTTACTAATTGATTAACAAGCTCTCAGCACTCGCCCTGTTCTTGTCTCCGCCTCTTGCCTTCACTAAGTCTTTGCTGCAATTCAGCGGATCCTCCGCACCTGCTCCACTCTGTCCTGCTTCTCATTATCTGTGCATGTTAGAACTCCCTAACCGGAGCTGTATGTTTTGTCATAGGCTGTCTCGTGTTCCCTGTCCGCGTTTTGGCTTTTGCCTATTCTATGTGATTAAGTTCTTCCTCATGTTTTGCTCCCACGTAATTAGTTTTATCCAGTTCACCTTTTCCTAATCATAGCATGTGACTTCCCTTCTGTGTATTTAAACAGTCTTCTCACAGCAGTTCCCCGTCAGAACGTTTCTCTTGGTTTGACTGTGCTACGCTTGTTTTCACCTTGTAATCTCTTGTGAATCTCTTCTGACTGGACCGTCCCTGTTTACTGATTTTGGCTCTGTTTTGGAATTCTTGCTATCTCTGTGTATCGAACCTCTTTTGTCTGACTACGATTTTTGTGATTGGTGCCCTGTTTACGACCTGGATTACGCCCTGTGGATTTTTGATTTTTGGATTGTGGACTTTGTACCGTTGCCTCCTGCTCTGCGGGGGTTCGCCCCCCTTTCCAATAAAATCCCATTTTTACTGCATTCCTGGTTCTCGCGTCTGGTTCCAGATCGTTACCTAACAGATGATAAACAGGAAACCACTACACCTCACATTATGGAAAGATAAAGGCATCATACACCTCCACCATATCATCCAGGACTCTAAAATAATCCATTTTCAACAATTAATCCAGAAGTTCGGCATTGGGAACGATCAATACCTTCAGTATCTACAATTAAAGTCCACCATTCTCCCAAAACTCAACATATTCAATAACGAAGACCAGAACTCCATCATTAATGACCTCTTGAACATCTCTAGTGCCTATAAATTACTTTCAAAAACATATTCATTTCTAAATAACAGACTCGTCAATTTCTCTCCCAGTTACAAAGTGGGAACAAGACCTATCCATCAATCCCAATGCCGACTTCTGGACGCAAATCTGTAAAAATAACTTTACTTACTGCAAATTCCTAAACTTACAGCTTATTCAATTCAAGGTCAATCATAGAATTCACTACACGGGTCAAAGATGACACAAAATGGGGTTCACCACATCAGATCAATGCACTCATTGCACACAGAACACTTCAGACACATACATACATGCTATTTGGCACTGCACACCAGTTAGTGAATTTTGGGTTCAAGTCACAGTCCATTTATCACACATACAGGGCAGCCACATTCCCTTATCCCCTCAGCTTTGCATCTTAGGAGATTTATCAATAATACAACTGAACCATTACAAAAAAAATTATACTGTTCACAGCTCTAGCCATCGCCAAGAAAACAATCCTCCTAAACTGGAAAACAAGAAATAAACTTAATATTACCCACTGGAAAAACTTGTTAACTGACCACATATCAACAGAAAAGATGGCTGCATCACTCAATCACAACACACTCCGTTTTAACAAAACTTGGTCCACATTCTCTGACAAACTCATCTCTGCAACTGCCTGACTTCCACCCCACAGCAGGTCTACTAAATTATAAATAAAGCATGGATCTAACTTGACACACCATAAAACCATATCCACACACATACCCGCGCACACACACACACACACACACTCACATATACGCATAAATAAGAAGAAACCTAAGTCCAACATCCTCTTTTTTTGTTTGTTTGTTTCGGCTATTGCTCTGCTTCTCTGATTATACTGCTTCCACAACTGCTCTGTTTATTTGTTTGCCTTGTTTATTTATTTGTTTGTTGTTACTGTCACACACCTGAGTTGTTGTCACACAGTCGTGTTGTTTTGATTCACATTTTTTTTGTTTGGTTTTTTTTATGTTTGCTTTGCTTTGTTATAGCCCTCCCTTGGAGAGGTTTCACTGTTGTTTCTGTGTAACATTAATAATTAAGAATAAAGCTGTCCTCCAAGAGGGGGGGTGGTGGCGGGCTTAAGAAAAAAAAGAAAAGGATCGGTCAAAAACTGAAGATGCTAAAGCGCAGACAAGCCAAAAGTTTACACACGCACGCACGGACGCACGCACACACGGCGCACCACCGCTAAAGACCCCGAGCATAGCATAAGCCCCTATGGGCCTTTTGGCCAAGCGGGCTAAAAATGAGTTTTTTTTCCACCTAAAGCTGGACACATTGACCCAGCAGGACAGTAGAGTTAATAACATACATTTATCACCTGCATAATGATACATTAAGATGTATGGAAAAATGCATTTCAGTTAGCAGCAGCGGGTTGGTAAACTGTCCAGGGTGTGTTCCACTCGGAACTTTTCGGCAGATTCCGCTACTCTTCATCAAGCCTCGGATGTGCAACAGAAAGTTGATATGTTGCTCCACCTGACATTTCTTTGCCTGAAGACCGATTTACGCAGTTGTCCAAATCCGCGCATTACATCGCCACCTAAAAATGGAGGCAAAACTGACCTTCGCAAAAATCTATGTGTGGCAACGCTTCTTTGTGTCTTGACACGAGGCAACACGATGTTTTCACCAATTTCGCATCGAACCCAGCACTGCTGCCACTGGACACCGCCATGTTTATCCAGGAAAAAAAAACCTCCGGTTAATGGCTTCCGCAGTCACACCTCCGTGGTTTTATGAGGAACAAATCAGCCAAGGTTTGCCGAGTGGGGTGTGTTCCTGCCTCTTACCCATAGTATGCTGGGATAAGCTCCAGATCCTGCAAAGGTATAAGTGGTTTGAAGATGGATGAAGTGCGCACCTCATGGTGTAAGTTTGAAAGCCAGGGTAATCTAATCACTCTTATATTTACAGGAAGGTCTATTCTCCTGGTGCGCCACATAGTCTGCTGGTTTTACTTCTTCAGCACTTAATAAGTCAATTAAAACAGCAACTACACGGAGCGCAAGCCACCAACATGGCTTCACAGGTCAGAATTTCCGATTAAAAATGGGAAGCATTTCTTGCAAGTCTCCATAGCCAGGGACATCATATTTCTGCATTTTTCTGAAGTTAGCATCAAATTTAGCCATTTTCCTGGCAATGCCAACCCTTTCAAATGCTTAGTTTTTTTTCTCTGTTTATTCCTCCCAGACCACATCACGGTTTAGAGTTACTCTGAGACAAGTTAATATAACCAGCAAGCAGTCAAATCCCCCAATGTCACACAAAAGTCCAGAGTTTGAAAATATTACTGGTCAGACTATATCACATGGCACTTTGTTCCTAGTTTCCTTGAGCAGTGACTAACTTGAAATTTAATATCTGGCATTAAAATGCATGCAGTCATTTGGCAGGGACTCTGTTAGCTCTTTGCCATCAGTCTGGGAGTATAAAAGACATTGGTATTCAGGAAAGACTTTAAATATTGTATTTTCCTCAGCAGTCCCTCTCTGACTACTCAATACCTGACACTAAGGTTATCAGGGTAAACATCGCTCACTTTGTAGGAACACAAGAACACGTTTTTCCACAAAATAAAGTTTTTTAAATCACATAATTTCTATTACATATTCTGAAAGTTTAAAATGCCGCAGTCAGTATGGCATTTAAGGATTTTTTGGCACTAGCCAGCTGAGCTATTCACTAGAAATAGAGAGTGGCTGTGACATTTTGTATGTCCTGTACTTTACTGCTGCTGCAAGCCACTGAGCTGCCAGTGCAGTTACTCTCCTGCTCCACTAGAGGCTTGGCCCGGGACACTGTGCTAGTGTCTCGAGGCAGTGGAATTTTGCAGTCTTTACTGGCTATGTACCACGAGCAGACTGGCTCCAGACAGCAGTAGCCTAGAACCTCAGAACCATTGACAGTACAGTCCAGTGCCTGCATTAAAGAGCTGCCTTACGGGAACCCCACTGCCTCAATGGAACGGTGGGCCAAGTAATCCATCAAGCATGGCATTATTAATAGTCACACTAGGCCTTTGTGATTTCCTGAAAATACCAACTCGAAACAAATTGTTCTGAATGGAATTATTCAAAATGCTTCAAGAGGATAAAATTTGCTTGTTAACGATCAATATAACAATGCTGCAACTCGTTGCATTTACTAATATAAGCTCATGTATGAGCTAGCAAATGACAACCAATAAAACCAGAGGAATATAAAATAACAATAACCAAGACTGTATTAGCTTATGAACTAAAATCATAATGTTCTGAACAGATTTTTTATTTTTTTTTTAATTTGCAGGCTGGTAAACAAAGGAAAAAAATTATGATTATTATGATTAATTTTGATTAGGCCAGTAACGTTGTGAATTCTAATTACACTTTTTTCAGCTTTGTTTAGCTCAGTAGGCACTTTCTTTCTGCAGCAAAGAAACAGAATTTGAGGCAGAAGGCTATAACTGTACCCTGTCAGTACAGTGACATGCAGTCTAATGATTGCATTATTAAAATTGTGTTTTAATTACAACTCTGTGTAGGCCCAATTCATTTGAAAATACAGTACATTTCCGAGAAAAAAAAACACCCATGAAGACTTGTGGTGGCTCACTAATCAATATTATACGCTTAGTAAAAATAACTGTCACACTAATAAACAATGACCCAAGTTAGTCACGGCTAATCTGGGTTGATGTACAGAACTGCGAGCCGGCTGCAGTTAATAGGCCCACACAATTAGACTATTTTAAAGTTACGAGGTTAGTTCAGTCCCATTTCTGATGGACAGTGACAATAGCCCTCTGCATAGCTCAAATATCCATCCCGTTTGACCGTCTAAACATTTCTAACCTTTGCTTTGAAACATTGAATGGTAAAACCATTAAGTCACTAGCAGAGTTTTCACTGAAGCCAAATTGCTTTTCGGACACGGCCACCACATTTTCATATGAATTATACAAAGTTGTGATCAAAACTGAATTTCATTTACTGTATAAAATTATTAAGCTATTACTCTCTTCAGCCTGGTTACAGTTATAGCCTTCTACATAAAATTGTGTTTCTATGCTGCAGAAAGAAAGCAAAACGATCTACTGAGATAAACAGCCGACTGAAAAGTGTGATTAGAATTCATTAATGTAATACTTGCCCAATCATAACCAACCGACTATTTTTTTTTTAGTGCAATAGCTGGATATAATTAATCTGTTCAGATCATTCCTATTTTAGTTAGTAAGCTAATGCTATCTCAGTTATCTTTATTTTATATTCATCTGGTTCTGTTAGCTGTCATTAGCTAGGTTATTGATACTCCTAATTAGTACAATAAAAAGTGGTGTGCTGCAGCATTGTTGCATTGATTTTAACTTACTAATTTTACCTGCTTGGAGTAATTTGGACAATTACGTTCAGAATGGTTTATTTATCAAAATGGCAGGCTATATTGGTGACTCGACCCACAGTTGTGCAGAGGGCGAGGCAGGCATTTACTATGTAATTGCAGTGTTACATGCATGGCCTGTACGGTCCGTGGTTCCCAGACCAGAGGCAGCCACTGTCTCGAGCCAGTCTCCTCATGGAGCAGGCCAGTAATTACAGCACAATTCATGTGCCACAAAACAGTGGCTCACAGCCAGAGTTGCCAAGTCCGCTTATAATACGCAACTTTGGGCTTCTTTTTTCCTGAAGTCGCTTTAAAAAATTACGGGTCGCGGGTTGCGGTTTTTTTGGGCTTGTTTTTTAAAATAAGGTTGCTTGTTAGAGAAGTGTAACAAGCGACCTAATTGTTATACATTTATGGTTGCTATTTCCCCCGATTCATTGATTGACTCCGTCTGCTCACAGCCTCACGAGTAATGTGAGAGAACCCGCGCTCCCTCCCTGCCCCTTTCTCAACTAAATGAAAGATGATCTCCCCCCCCCCCGCCATCCCCCCCCCTCCATCCCCCCCCCACTCAACAAAACGAAAGAGATTCCACCCCTGTTCTACATCATCTTAGTATCGTCTAATTTATATTGGGCTTGTTTCTGAAGCTGCGGTCGTTTATTTCTCTTATCAGAGTTGGCAACCCTGCAAGCCAGTCCCCTAGTGGAGCAGGACAGTCACTGCACTGGTAGGTCAGTGGCTCGCAGCAGCAGTACACAGTGCAGTGCACACAATGCTACAGCCCCGACTGCAGACATATCAGCTTGGCCAGTTTAAATGTTTCTAATGGGCTAATGGGAATGTTATGCTTTGAAATACTCCCCTCATATTCATAGCATGCAATGTGTATATTTGTTCCTTGTTGTTTACCTTTGTTTTTTACAGACTTGATACACAGTGACCTACCTAAGAGAGTATAACATTTAATTTACCAGATTAACCATTCAGGAGACAGAAGCCCTCAAATCTGAATTAGACCCTCCTATCCTATCTAAACATGCTACCATCTTCAATAAAAATGACTCTAACAGGAAGGCTCTTTCATTATTAGCAGAAATTTGGTCCTTAAACCTTAATTAGCCATATAAACACACTTTTTTTTTACATCTCCTCCAGTTTTCATGTCATGTCTCCTCATTTATTTATATTTTGTTTTTATTCATTTATTTTCTTCATAATTTGTAATCATATCTGGATGATATATATTTACTGGCATCAGACAGGCTCCATCTCTCCATGAGTACCAGTGTTAAACTGTGGCACGACAGATTAATTATGTGATTTAGCCCAAAAAGCCATTTCAATCATAAAGTTAGGAGCTGTTCTATGAATCACGGGGCCTCGTCAGCCTTTGACTTTCCACTGGCTCGGTGGAAAACATTTCTGCAGACGGAAGTGCAGTTTTCAGGTGATGCCATGATGTACAGTGTGAGCCAAAGTAGGAGTAGATTAAAAAGTAGCCCAGTTAGCAACTGACTGATGGCTCAGAGCGGCCCAGAGTTATTACAACATTCATATAAACGGTCAAATAACAGCAATGAACACATCTGAATCAGGCTGCTAGAATGAAGCCACAAAGCTTGGATGAGAACATTTTCAGGGGTGATATGCATTTAGGTTGAGTTACAATCCAGGCCCAGAATCCGAATGGCATAATAAACTTGAAATTACGGTTGGCTGACTTGCAGCAGAAACCTTGCATTTGATTGGCTGTATCTGGCCCAGCTTGGAGCTAATAATATTCAGGAAATGGACATAACTGACCCTTAAGTACATTATTAGGGTAATAGCTGTAAAGCTTAGCAAACAGTCGGCAATATAATCATGTAAGCCACAGGCATGGTTTTTGCCTGTGGGTTTGTATAAAAAAGAAAAAAAAAGACAGTAAGTGCAATGATTTATGCATGTTTACAATTCTTCCTGAAAGGTTTGTCAGTAATATTTTTTTTAATTTATCTTGTTTTTCAGTAATGTTAGAGAAGTAGCCCTCATTGACGGGAGAAATAATATTGTTTTTCGGCTTTCCAACAGGATCAGGAAGAAAGATGAGCCCTACTTAAACACAGTTACGCATCTTTACTTCAGCATTTTCTATTTTCTCAAAAGATGCCCTAAACTGGAGCAGGAAACAATGTCATGCATTTTCAAAGACTTTTCCCATATACAGCTGAAAAAGCACTGAAACACTATGCTGTAGACAACAGCTTACCACTGGGGAATATCACCACAATCACATTACTTCTCATATAACTTTGCATATTTTGATTTATGCTTAGTAAACATAAATGAATACCACAGAATACAGTTTCCACCAAACAGAGGTTTACTTTTTTAGCCAAAGTTTATAGAGGAGTTCCCTGATCCAGATGACAGCTTTTGTGTGAACAGTCACACTAGAAATCATTGGCAGCTACAGCAGTTGCATGACTGCCAGACATTTATCCCGGGAATGAGTGAATGTGTGCAAGAGGCCAAAGGTCATTCATCCGGGGAGGATCCACACAGAAGCAGGAGGAGGTGTGGAGCAATCAGGTGTGAACACTGACCTAGCAGGCACCTGCCTTCACTAATGACAAGGGAATTACACTAAGCTCAACTTTAATGGTACAGATATACTCCCATACTCCACCACAGGGGGGAAAGGCAGGTGGGTCAGGTAACACAGTGGACCAGGGTGCTGTAGATCTGCAGCAGATCTTATGCTGTCATTAGTATACTAAAGCCCTACAGCAGGCTCCAATTCCACCAGAGGACCCTCTACAGTTCTTTCCCTGTCCAAGTCTGTCCTGACTTTCCTAAATTAGATTTACACTGAAAATTGATGAAGTTCCATCATTTTCCCTGCTAATGCATTATTCTACAACAGGGCGGTAAAAAATCCTACTGAGAGAAAGTAAGACAGCAGTGCAGCCGGCTCAAAGCCAGTTTGATAAATTGATACCAAACTGAACCACATAATTCTCAAGAGGGTTCAACAGAGCTTCATCAATTCATCAGTACTCCTTTTGTTGCAAAAGACAAACAAATTTTAAACAAATTTAAAGAATCCACAACAATACATCAGGTAATCAGGGTACTGCACAATACGTAATCAGATCATATATGAGCACACATATGCAATCAAGCTCCATTGTGGTACCTGTGCTTTTGCAACCTGCGGAGGTAAAGTTTTAGCTGTGCAGACAGACCTGTTTAAGGAAGAAGGTGTGAGATATTCAATGAAGTTTTAAAATGCCATTGGGACATTCTTAAATTACCTTAATGCTCATCCATTTCAAATGGCAGCAGTTTTGTGTGCGAGATATTTTTGTCTTGCAACTGTGTTTGAGTGTGTGCCTGTGTGTATGTGTGTGTGTGTGTGTGTGTGTGTTGTACTTGCAACAAAGTCAGAACCAAAATACACTCTATACAAAAAAAAAAAAAGTATTTTCATGTGTCCTCACAACTACAAAGGCAAATTGTATTATTTTAGGTTACGGGTAAGGTTAGAGGTAGGGATAGGTCAAGTTTAGGGGAAGGATTTGGGTTAGGCATGCGTTGCTTGTTGTTAAGATTAGAGAAAGGCTCTAGAGACACACAAAGAATGAATGAAAGTCAATGTAATGTCCTCACAAGGATGTGAATGTATGTTTGTGTGTGCATGTGCGCGCGCTTGTGTGTTGTGTGAGCGCACTGGCGTAGCGGCCGCCCCCGCAGCCCCCGCGGTGCGGGGGGGGCCCCCGCAGTTCAGAGGGCCCTACTTGATTTTTTTTCCCTTTACATTTTCTATCTACTTGGGTTTCCGTCAATGGGAGCAGGGCGCAGAGGGCGGGGCCCGTCCGTTCGATATGTTGTTATTGCTCATAGACTGTATATAAAAGATAATATATAATTAATATATAATTTTTATATACAGTCCATGTACGCGACCCGTCATGTGTATCGTTCCAATATTTTTTGCTCATCTGCGATAGGGCTTGCCGGCTGTTCATCATCTTTGCCAAAGCTCATTGGCTGGTTGGGCAGCACCCAAAACAAAGCAGGAAGTAACATGAAGCGCAAATACCCAAGTGCTATTAAAATTAAACAAAATGAGAGCGAAAGCCGAACAGGAGAGGGCCAAGCTACCAAAAATAACATCACTGTACCAGTAGGTAGCAAAGGTAGAATCTAACGTCGCTGCAGATGCATCGGCAGTAAGCTCTTCACCCTGGCCGGCCACCGCTAACCCCTCGGTTAGCTCCGAGTCCAAGCAGACAGCGCAATCAGGCCCCCAATCCCTTTACAGCCGAGCCAGCTGGCTCACCACCAGACCCGGCCAACGTTTACAACCTGCCGCTCAGCTATGAGTCCAGGCAGACAGCGGACAAACAGCCCAGCCCCGTTACAGCTGAGCCGAGTAGCTTTGCCTCATGCTTCGAGACAGGTGGAATAGTTGAACGTTTTATCACATGCTAATTTTTACCATAATTAACGACGCATTTTGTCCAAAAAAATTATGTCAGCTGGCTGGTGAGTAACGTTAGTGCAGTACCCTTCTAAGCCAAAAATACAGAACAAACTTTGCAAGCATAAGCACTGATGAAATAAAGCTATGAAAAACAGCTAACTGTGGGTACTCACCGAGAGCTGCAAATACTGCCGATTCTATTCATTTTCAATGGACACCGGCGTTTAGCGCTGCTAATGCTGCAAAGCGTCCGGTGTCCATTGAAAATGAATAGAATCGGCAGCTCTTTGTGTACCCAAAGTAAACGATGCTGTATCCATGTAGCTCTGTAGGAAGCTAGCTAGCTGGCTAGTAACGTTAGTGCAGCATCCTTCATCGGAGCAAGAAACACAAAGCAAACATCGTTTGCATTACTGTATTGGTTTAATCGAGTTTCGACTGGATCGCGAATAATTTTATGAACTCGCTAGCTAGTTTTGTTAGCAAGCTATCCGATAGACTTTAGAAGCAAGCTAGCCACACAGACCTACGTGAAAAACAAGCTGACAGTTCAAGGATAACTGTGGTTTTCATGTAACTACCTCCGTGGCAAGCTGACAAAGCTCGGGATCATAAAATCCATCGGAAGAAACACTAGTAATGTTTGTGAAGCGCTCGGATTGCTTTGTGTATTTGTGTATAAAGGATCTTAAGCTGGGCGGGGATATTAAAATAGCTTTAATAAATAAAAGCCATTGTGATTGGTTTATGGATGATGCGTGTGCTTGGCTTTATTGTCCAATAAAATGAATGAGTTGTTGCACTTGAAATATTCGCATAGCCAGAGTTTAAAATCTGAAACGAAGAATAAAGTAGCAAAAAAAAAAAAATGTCCGGTAAAAGATGCGAAGGTCAAATATCACATGAAAATTTCATGAGTTGTATCATGACTATTGTTATTACTATTGTAACTAAGATTGCTTGCTGGTAAGCTGCAGGACCCTTGGTCCTTTTTTTTGTTCTTTTTTTGGCGACTTTTCTTTTGTATAGAATGTTGTTTAAACTGTTCCGTTGTGTGAACTTAAATGATACGAATATTCTACAATTCATTAATGTTACAAAAAAAAAAGGCACTTGTTAAAATTTGTGATGCCTGAAAAATAAACATTTTTTAAAGCATTAAGTGGCCACAATGTCTATCCCATGTCACTCTATTATTGTTTTAGATAGGGCTGAGGGAGGGGCCCCATAGTCTAACCTGCAGGGGGGCCCCAAAATATTGTGCAACGCCACTGTGTGAGCGTGTGTGCGTGCGCATGTGTATTCAACTCGCTATCATATCAAAAGCCATTATTTTCAGGATGGATTAGGGGGACAAAAATAGCACAATACCTTCACAAAAAAAAGCTTCAGTGAACCTTTAGACCAGGGAGGAGGGAATTGTGTCCTGTTGTTCAAATTAATTTCTCTGTCTGCTGGGATTGTGCTTGGTGAGCAGTTTGTAGCTTTAATCAGTAATTCATTCACTGCTGTTTGTTTGTACAGTGTATGGTCACCCACCAGTAAATGGACATCATGGCTGCTTCACACCTTAACCATCTATGACGGTAGGAGTGCGAAAGTGCCTTGTTTTGTGAGTGGTCAAATTTGGCTCCACTCAAAAGGAAAACAAGTCTTTGACTGTAAATAGGGTCCAACTGCAGTTGAGATTTGAATGCCACGGTCTCTACGGCGATAATATGCGGGTAGAGAAAGACGCTTCAGGTGGCACACATTTGAAGCTCAAGCTGCCTCTTATTTTAGGGTTATTGAGAAACACAGCAGTGCAGATGAAAAAAGCAGAGGAGGTGAATGCGGTTCTGACGACAGACAGTAACCCTTCTGAGAGCCTCCCGTAACACCAGTTTGACACTGAATCGTCTGTTCTTTGGAGCTGATGTATGTGATTCTCTCAAATACCTCTGAAAATAAGAGAAATTCAGGTGGTGACAGAAGAACAGGGGTCATGAAATCTGGCCCAAAAATTAAATCCTGCCCTGGTTTTCTTTTAACCCAGGTAAATAACTTTGACTTTGGTCAGACTGCAGGCAAATCAGATTTGCTTATCAAATCAAACCTTTAAGAGAGACTGTCTACACTGTTATTTAAAAGTGATCAGATTATAATTGTGTGTCCAGACATCACCAACCTATCTGCAAGGGTTGCTGTCATAACTACATTCTCTGTAATGTCCTCCATGCCGCTTTGCTTGTGGCAGCATGGATTTGACGTTGTCAATGTGTGTCACATTGCGAGTGATGCAAAAACATCCAACGGAGACCGAAACACATCTTTGGTAATTAAATCGAATTGTATTTAAAAACGCCTCCATATGTGGCTTGCAAAAATGTGGTTTCATGCGTTTTTTGGCTGTATGAACTAAGTGAAGTAAATCTGGACATGCCAAAGAAAAGATTTGGGTTGACATCCTGAACAAGGCCCTAATGATTAACATTTAGCTGGACAGTATTAACATCTGACTCCCAGGTAAAGGGAGGATGGAGAAACAGCAGTTTGTGGCTCAGGAGGACAGGGGTTTGATGATCCCTGCAGTAAAAAGAAGCCTGCATAGCTAAACCTGTCAGAATGGCTCAACTACAGGAGATCTACAGGGACCGTGGGACTTCACTGTAGCAAATAAGGCAGGGGTGCAGTTAACAAACAGTAGCACAGTAGAGGACAGCTTCCTAAGAACCAGTGATACTCCAGTTCTCTTCAGCCTCACTGGACTGACGACATAATAAAACTAAAAAAAAAACACAGAGAAGAGTGGAGAGCCATTCTGACTCTGTCCTCGACTTTATGGCCTGGTTTTATTCACTCATCAAATAAGCACCCTTTCACAACCAACTCTGCTATAATCACTGTCTTAGCCGAACTACGACTGCAGACCAATTGTTACCAGCTGTGACAGAATCGGCTGGTATTGTTTTCAAACTTATAAGTCTGTGTGTGTGTGTGTGTGTGTGTGTGTGTGTGTGTCTTCCTGGCAACATGTGGTCCTGAACAAACCAGGAAAAGCAAATGGTGTGATCCCATTGGACAATGTCATATCTCCTTAAATAACTCCAGAGCTATCCTGCATGCCTCTCTGTCTAAAAGGTGGCGAGAAAAAAAAAAATACAGGAAGACGAAACAAACTGCAAAGGGATTAGATGACTATAGAACAATGATGGCCTCTCAATGAACATGCGATCCAATCCACATTAACACCTCTGCTAGCAGTATGAAAAACAATAACTCCTCTCAATGTTACTGATCAACATGGCTTAAACAACTGTGTTATCTTTCATAAGCATTACACAGCTAGTGCAATACTAAATCAAGAAACTGCTCCTGAATTAAGGTCATATGTTGTGAAGTTCATCAAAAAGTGTTGTGTAAAATATATTAAGTATTCTGCCACCTCAGGAAGACACTAGTTGGGTTTCCATTCACCTGTTTTAATTTGCATTTTCAATTTGCGCATTAAAAACCCAAATGGAAACACTGAAAATTTGAAAAAATTTCCAAATATCGCAAAAAAAGTTTTTTCGTTTGGGGGAGGTGGAAAAGTTGGTGTATCGATAAAAGTAAAATGCGAATAAGTGCTCTGGAAACAGATGACGCTCATAATCACGTGACTTCCGCTCCACTGTGCAGTCACGGTGCGCCATTACGTTGTGCCCTCTTCTTCTGCAGTGGTATACTGTCACACAGCTAGAGTATTAGTGCCACCTATTGCTTATCTCGATGAACCAACTCCAAATATTCGCATAACAGTACTGGATGGAAACGTGCATAAATTCGCAATTTGTTTTGCCGAATTTCCGAAAATTTGGTTAAAATTTGTGATATGTTTGGATGGAAACCAACTATTGTGTTTGCATTCGATACATGCATTCCAACCTAGGCATAAAATCAATACTGCCAGAATCAGAATTCATACTCAACGTCTCTTTACAAGAAAAAAGGAAAATAAATGCTTTGCTCTCCATCATATTTTAAACTACATAGTCAATACCCAAAATTAATATTCCAGAAAGGTCCTCAAGGCCAGAGTCTGTGCATTTGGATAGAATTCAGAAGGATAGACCTTCTAGTGTCTCGCAAGTAATTACAGTATACTGCCTTGAATATTGCGTTCATGAATGAGCAACAATATAAACAATGTCATCTGCATTTTAAGCAAGGGCAAATCATTGTAATATCTCAGCTTATTTGACATTGCCTCAGTATTTGCTGCATGAGTATCAGAATTATATTGGTTTCAGTCAGCAATTTTAGAGCCAAGCTCAGTTTCTGACTGCATTCCCGCAAGTAAAACCCTCTGAAGAGCACAGAGGTTGTGCCGACAGTTTATCGCTTGCTTGCATCTGGACTTGTGGCATGCATTTCAATGGCCTGAAATCACTAAAACTGAGTTTGATTCCTGTAACAATACTAATGAGTTTTCCCAAACATGCAAGGGCTTAATGCCTGTTCAGAATATATTCTACACACCACTGCACCACTAAAAGCGGCCTGTATCACTGACATGCGGACTGAATCCACAGATTCCTACTGGTTTTACACAAACTTCTGGCCCAACCATCAACAGGTCATAGCAGAAATCAGGATTCCTCAGACCAGGCAATGTCTATCATACCAGTTTTGGTGAACACGTCACTGTTGCCCCATTTCCCTGTTATTAACGGACAGTAATGGAACCTGGCGTGACCTGCATTAGTTACCCATCTGTTCTGGTCATGGTCCGATATCTTGTGCACATATTTATGCCCTTCAGTGCAATACTTGTAAACATCTTTTGAGCATTTGAGGGCTCTGTTAGCTATATAAAGAGAGCCCAATCTTTTCTGATCTCTGTATTTAACAATGCATTCATGACCAAGGCAGTGCTGCTCATATGGATGTTACACTTCATTGCAGAGCAGTGGTCCCAATCCTGTTCCCGGAGTTCCACAGTCATGTAGAATTTCTGAGTCGGTGACAAACCTTTGTCACTGTGGTTTCAAGACTTCAGGTTAAATTCTGTGTAATTAAATACATAGACAATGTGCTTGTCTGTGCCAGCCCCATTAAGCAGCTGTGTCAACATCGATTCATCAATCACCAAGCTGAAAGTATTTATAGCGCCCATTTTCTCCCAACTCTTCTAAACCATTACCCAAACTCCTCATTCTGAAACAATGAAATTTATTTGTTAGACATCGGTCACGCAGCATTGTAATAAAACGCCCTTGCGGTAAACATGATGCAATCCTGATGAGGCACTAAATTTTCTTCAGGCATGCAAATGTCAATAACAACTGGGCCCATCACCTGAGAGTACAATATCTTGACTGCAACTTATTTTAGCAAGCAGTAAAACTAGCTTAATGCTTTAAAAATAAAAAAGTGAAAAACATGAATAATTTCAATAATTGATTTCGAGTAAGCACAGACATCTTACTGGAAAACAGTTTCAAAATTTTTTTGAAAGGTGACTGGGTCACACTTTAGATGAAGTGTTGCTCATAAAGGCTTTATACAGCATGTACAAATGTAAAATGCCTTCATAAATGAGACGTAATGTCTTCATAAATCATACATAAGCAAATGTCATGCTTTGTAAAGGGTGAAATACATCCTTATTCAACATGTGATGCCAGATGTGATATAACTGATTATGTCACTTAGCTAGTGGCTAAATGCTATAAAGGGTGACATTGCCAGCTAAGTGACATTGTAATTGTCACATCCGGCTTCACATGCTGAATAAGAATGTGTAATTTCACCCTTTAAAAAGCATTACATTTGCATATGCATGATTTATGAAGACAAATTTGTCTCATGAAGGCATTATACATGCTGTATAAAGCCTTTATGTGCAAGACTTTATCTTAAGTGTGACCGGTTACTGCAGTTAACTTCTTGAAAAGTTATGGTCATTCTGAATCAACTTCGCACAGAGCATTCCCGACATCATGCAAGTCATTTATTTGAATATAGGAAACAGTTGAACACCACCAAAAATGACTGCGTTCTGCCAGCGACTAAATGACTGTCTGACCCAATGGAGTCTCCAAGTGCCTCAGTGGAAAAAAAAGCATCGATAAGACAAGGCCTCGGCACTAGTGGGGCCAACCAATGGGTCTACCTACCCACCAGCTTAAACAGAACTGGGGACTCCACCCTGCCACTCCTGTTCCTCATTCCCAGACAAAAAAACGTAAGTGTGCACAAGGCTAATATACTGAACAGTCAGCAGAAAACACAACCACGGGACAATATGAAAGGTGTTCAGTTGCTCATGTCATTCACCATAACTTATGAAATTAGGGTCAGGATGGGATCCCATGCAGACAGCATTGTAAAAACAGTTCTGAGCAAAATGTATATTAAAAGCCCGTGTATATGAATAATACAATCACTAATCTTTTCATGTTCTTCTATACAGAAATAGGGCGGGGGGGGGGGGTGGCTGGGGGTGAAAGGGCTCTGTGCTGGGCGCGAAATCACGGACAACCAAAAAGCAGCCATTAATTGTTTGATCATGTGAGTTAATTTCCTCCTTGACATAACAAGAGATGAAAAATGAATTGAGGACCACTGAGGATTTTCTCAGCGTCCCAATTTAAACTCCTGACCCTCTCATAAAGTGACAGGGACTCTGCACAGAGCTTTTAAATTTCACTGAGCCAACATCAAAGAAAGCTAAGAGAGAACTGCACAAAGTCCTCTCTCCCTAATGGGACATCCTCACTGCTGAAATGCTGTGTGGTCAATACCTCCTGGCAGGGCCACCGATAGCAATTTTGAGCCCCATGACTGGAAATCAATTGCCCCCCCCCAATATATAAACACATACACACACACATACATACATACTGTGTGTGGCTACACAAACAATAGGCCCTGCTCCTGCTGATATTGTCCTGCTGACATTACTTTTGAACACTTTTGTCACTCTGACTGCCCTCCTTAGCCTCTTCTATTTCATCACTGGTCTCCTCTGTGGTCGCCTCGTGGCTTGAAGATGGCCCTGACTCTAAACCACCCATTAGAATCATATATTCAGGATCTGTCATAGGTTTTTCAGTTCATTTCAATAATTGTACACCAAGGTAGCCCAGCAAGTGTGCAAAAAATATTCAGTTTACAGAAATCTTAACCTCAAAGCCTTTTATTTGGGGACTATTATCGGCTATGTATCATCTTGTAGCCTATAGTGCTCACCTTCCTCCCATTCGACTGTATCTTGTGTATGGGGGGTTGAGGAAAGATTACCTGGGGCTGCTGCATCTGTGCATAACAGCATTTAATATTAAAAGTGAATTTCGGAAAAATACGTTTTTGTCGATGTCCGGTCTTTTTTAAACATAAACGTGTTCTAGGGATCAAAGTAAATAATCCTACTGAAGAACTTTGTCTTGCGACGAATATTCGCTGTGTATTTTGCGAAAACAAATTCTATAGGACCAACCCGTTAGATTTCTCCAAAAACTACATCTCCCGCCACTAGGTGACATTTTACAAGAATGGACAAAGAATGTCACCAAGTGGCGGGTAGTTTTTGGAGAAATCTGTGTTTGGTCGAATAGAATTTGTTTTCGCAAAATACACAGCAAATATATGTCGCAGGACAAAGTTTTTAGGTAGGATTATTTACTTTGATCCCTAGAACACGTTCATGTTTAAAAAACACCAGAAATTGACAAAAATGTACATTTCCGAAATGCACCTTTAGCAATCTAGCCTAGTGTGTGGACAGTAGGCCATTTTGAAGTAGCTAAAATTAGTCAAGATGAAGGCTACAAACTCATTTATCTCTTTATGTGGACAAAAGTACACTAATCACATATTCTGTCTCAAGGGCCCAAGGTAATCATGAATGACAGTGCAAACGAAGTTTTCATCCAGGCAGCAGCCAAACTCAGCTATCCTAGCCATTTAGCTAGTCAGTTTGCTAATGGTGAGATACGCAAATATACCTTTCTTTTGAAAAAACTTGGTCACCAACTGTCAACCTTTCTTCTCTCTCTCTCAGCTCTTTCTTTCCGTTCCTTTCTTTTCTGGCACCCTGACTTTGGCATTCTGCCTCTCGTTCTCAGTTCACCACTAGCCTGAACCATTGAGTGTGTGAACTAAGGGAGCGCAGCCAGTGCAGGCAGTAGCATAACTTGGGCCGTTCAAAATGATGAATTCTCAGATGGGGGGCCCATGTGCTGAGATTATTCTTAAAAAGTTGAAAATTGAGAAACTAAGAACAATTCATTTTAAATTGATCAAGTTATGAAAAAAATTAAAGTATAAAATTAAAATGTCCATATATTTTATCTACAAATGTTTATAATAATAATAACACTATCCTCTGTGGGGCCCCTGTGAATGAGTTGAATATTACTTAAGTATTTTAATACCCTGATCACTTAAGTCATGGATCTGAAAACACAAAATAGATTCAATAAATCAAATTCTGTCGAATGAATCCCATTGGCGACTGAAATTCAGTAGATGCAAAATACAACTTCCACTGATATGGATACATGCAATAATACCATCAGATGTATTTATTATTTGAATAGAACATCAAATCCCCAGCTCTGTTGAGACATATGATGAAGCTGCTTTGATTTCTGACAAACAATAATACTACAATAATACATTTTAATTCATTCAAATGTACTCCTTACACTTGAAAGGAAAAAATAGTGCACAAGAAAACAGATCTTTCATTTAGTCAAAACATCATTTCCATTAAACATTTACCCTCAGCCCTCCCTTTTGAAAGATCAACAATAACTGTCAGAATTAATTTCTGCTGAGACATTTTCAACGCTATTTGCAACCAAGTGCACAGCAGCCTTTCATCATACCACCAATAGCTTCTGTCACACAAATCAGAACAACAGAGGAACCAGCCTTTCCCTAATTATTAGATCCACTGAGCTAAAAAGCTACACACCTTATATTCCCTGAATTGCAATGCTCACTTGCACTCCTAACAATATAAGTTTTAAAGTTTTGGGGTACAGAACAACCTGACATATTGATGTTAGTTTATGTTAGATAAGATGTTATGCTGTGTAAGAAAGATTGCGGTTTCTGTGGGGGGATGGGGGTTATGTGATCACTGTAATGTTATGATGATATTATATAATGTTATATCCCCCCAGTCTGACAACCACTTTGGTGATGAAAACGTTTTTACATTCACTTTGATGATTAAAACTCTTTTACATTCTCACATCTCAGACAGGTGGGGCTTGATCCAGAGCTAATGAAATCAGGTACGGTCAGCCCAGACACTTCCTGTTCTTGTGTCAAAAAAAGTCCACCTCAAAAGTCCCAGTTCTGCCATTTTTCAAAATGCCATAGATGATTCCAAACCTCAGGGAGTGTTCCATTAGCATGCTCAATGCAAGAATGTCTCTCAGGGTTGTTACAAGGGCTCTTAATGGCCATGTTCCAACAATAAGTCACCAAAGATAAAGTTTTTAAGAAATGGGCACACCAGCAAGCTGCCCACATGCGCGACAACCACATATGATGACCCGCACCCAAGGCCATTATACCCAGTCTCTCCAACTCCCCTGAGATCCTCTGAGACCAGCACCTGCCACTGCAGATGAGACAGTTGGTCTCCACAATCACCACATTTCTGCCTGAACAGTGAGAAATCGTCTTTGGAAAATCCATCTCTGCGCGCGTTGCCCTCTTAATGTACTGGACCTCACCCCTGCTCAACACAGTAATCAGCTAGACATTTCTTCTGGAAAGATGGGGGACTATTCTCTTTACTGATGAGTCATGTTTACAGCTTCACAGAGCAGATGGACGGCAGTGTCTGGCACTGAACAGGGGAATGTTATGCTGACGTCAGCGTGGTGTGCAGGGTTTGGGTGGGAATGTCTCATCAACATTGCACCCAACTGTGTTTCTTTAATGGTGACTTGAGTGCAGTATGATATCGCAATGAGATACATTAGCCTATCATCCTACCATTTGTTCATCAAACCAACGCCACATTCCAGCATGACAATGCCAGACCCATGTTGCACATATATGCACAGAGTCCCTTGAGGCTAAAAAACATTACTGAGCTTGAGCGGCTAGCTCATTCCCCAAAATTTTCCCCCATCGCATCACTGGGATGTCTTCGCCCGACGAGTCTGTCATAAGATCCCACTTCCGGCCAATATCCCATGCAGCTCTTGAAGAGAAGCGGGAACACGTCTCATAAGTCACCATTAACCATTTGGTACGGTCCATACAGTGGATATGTGAAGCAGTGCAGCAGGCCAACAACGGACAAACTCAATATTAATTTGTGCAATTTGGACAATAGACCCCATCCCAGTTATCATCTATGCCACCATGTTTGTTTGTCGGTTGTACAGTGTATTTTTTACGATTTACTCAAAACTAAGATTTCTTTCAGCCAATGCAACACTTTAGCTGAAAATTATGCCTTATTGCAGGAACAAAATTCCAAGAAACTATTCACAATTCTTAAAAAAACAATGTATAATACAAAATTTACCAGGAAGTTTTACCACACAGTTTCTGACACTGCTTATTCATATTACCATGCTCTGACATTTTAGCCACAATTGCAGTCTTGTGTAACGTGATCTACCTTGTATACTTTGAATAATTAAAGTGGAAAGGTAATGATCTCATCTTCCTCAACTCACCACTTTTATACAGCACCATTTCAGGTGGTTTCATGTTGATCTTCCAACAATTTTATGTACCAGTATCACATTTGGGGGACACAAGGTATTAAGTGATCAAGTGTGTTCTGGGAAAAGAGAAAAGCTAAACAAGAGAGGACAAGCCAATGGATCTGAGGCATTACTCCGAGAGTTATACAAATATGATACATGAGTGTAGGGGTGTATCTGGGAATTCTTGACTTCTAAAATAATATTGTTCTGAGCTGCTCATCCACTTCCATTCTGTGAGTCCTCTCAAGTTGCCCAGTCTCCTCTAAAAGCAGTATGCCCATTGAATCACTACCATCTCTCAGCTCACAACTGACAGGGCTACATGTTTGCAGGGAATATTATTCAGAGATAAGCAAACAAAATCTGCAGAATGTGACAGTGTGGAGACACGCACAACTTCACTATTCCTTATTGACTTTATAATGGTCGGTTTTCTGTACCCAATGGTTTTCTGCATCTTATGGACGAAAAACTGATTTTCAGAGCAGGCATTTTTAATCTGCAATTCTACAACTAGAGAAGACCAGTAAACACTGACCTCATTCTGGTTACAAGGGGAAGCAAACTGCTTCATTATAAAGAAATTCTGTCCAATTACTATTATTAGCTATAACCACAATTTTGTTTTTACAATCATATTTACAACCAAATGTGATGTATTCTAAAATTGTTCTCACTATAGATAATGTGAGAAAAGAGAGCTATATAAAAATGTCATTACACAAGATTAGAGGTTTAATGGTCGGAAAAGAAAAAAGCGTAGCGTTCTGAGTCATAGACAACAGCCTGGCATCAGAAATTGGTGTGTGAGACCAAGTCGAGAGATGGATAAAAAATACAAATTTTGGAATTGATTTTATTCCCGCTTTGACATGCATGACAGAAATATGACATGAAATGACAGAAATCCATGCACAACCTACGCACGCACACACACACACACACACACACACACACACACACACACACACACTTTCTCTCAAACACACACACACACACACACACACACACACACACATATTCGCACACACGCACAGGCACACACACGCACGCACGCACACACAGAAGAATTATAGTGGTATGAAGGTTAAAAGCTGGAATTTGTGCAAGTCCGGGTTCAAACCCAGTTTGTGCGTCTGTCAGGAGATCCCAATTCCAAAACACAACGTTTGCCAAGTCATTCAGCAGGTTGAATGCATCACTTGAATGACATGCAAGTGCAAAGCAAGACACTGGACACATAAAAGGCACAGTGGTTCATCCCCATCAGCATCAGTGTCAGAATGCCACAGCTTACAGAACAGCAGAGGGAGTGAGTTTTGGGGATGCTGCTTAGAAGAACATCTCAAAGAGAGGTTGCCTGCCAGTTCAGGGTCAGTCCATCCTCCATCAACAAACTGGAGCATCGCTACCAACAGACAGGTAGCGTTCACAACCGCCCCCAACCAGGACAACTTCCGGTTATGATGGCACGTCAGGACTGACACATCCAGAGGACTCATCTGAGGAATCGCATCCAAACAGCAAAAGTCACGGCTCGGAACACGATAGGATGCCACGGACGCCCTATCCATGCCATGACTGTGATTCGGCGACTGTGAGCTGTGGGGTTAAGGTGCCGGAGGCCGTATCAAGGCAACATCATGACACAACGTCACAGAGACAACAGACTCCAGTTTTCTCGACGTCATCATCTTCGGCCACCACGAGTTTTCCATTGTTGAGTTTTTCAGATGAATCAAGGTTCTGTGCGTCATTTGCCGGCTGCCGACAATGGGTGTACAGGAGGCAATATGAATGTCATCAAGACAGGTGTGTTCTGGAGAGAAATGGGTTTGGTGGGGGTAGTGTGATGGTCTGGGCTGCCATTAATGTGAGATTTCGGAGTGAACTTGTTGTGATTTGTGTAAGTCTAACGGCACAGCAATATGTGGATGAGACCAGTTCTCCAACCACTATTGAACAACCATGGACAACAACGATTGCTGTTCACGTTCCAACACAACAACGCCCATCCCCATACTGCACGCCTCACCAGAGACTTTCTCCAACGAGCAGGGATCGATGTTCACCCTTAGCCATCCATTTCACCTGATCTTAACCCCATTGAACGCATGTGGGATGAACTGGGTCGTCGTGTGCGCAAGCGTCATCGTCAACCATGCAACGTCGCCGAGTTGGCGGCAGCACTACAGGAGGATTGGAGGTACATTCCCCAAGCAACTGTGTGACGTTTGTGCGAATCGTTGCCTCGCCGTTTACCCGCATGTGTGCAAGCACAGGGAGGACACTGACAGTTTGTGGAGGGTCTGTGCATTCACAATGGCATATCAGAAACACTTTTTGAGATAATGTGATGAAAATTTACAGTGTTATGAACAATTAAATTCTTTTTCTATTTGTATTAAAATTGAATTGAAAAACATTGGTTTCTTCTTTTTGGTTATTTAATATGAGTGTTGCTTTCTCACTATGTGTCAGTATATTTTGGAACAAAAATCATATTTCTGTACTTCATCTTGTACATTAAAATTTTCCTCACTACCTGCACGTCTTCATTCATGCAGCCTTCTCTTCCCCTCATTATTAAAAGTGTAAATCATTTTGGAGAGCCTTGTGAAGAGAACTACCTGTTAATTTACTTAAACATTAATATTAACATCATACATAATACTGAAACCTTTATGAAGATGGGGAAATCTTGAAAACAGTCTATAGAGTGCACACAATCACATCCTCGAGTGAATGTCTTCCATCTCCGTCCCTATTCAGCAACTTGAATGTCTATTAAATGTATGCCGTCTTTGATTGGTTCACATGTGACATGTTTGCTTATCTTCGGCTGAGCTTTGTTTCATGGTTATCTCCACATGATTATTCGATGTGTATTTAAGCCCCTTGTCTTGAGTAGTAAGTTGCTGGATGTGCTATTGGTGGTCTGAGCGAGGCGTTGACCGATATGGGTTTTTCTATGGCCGATGCCGATGCCAATGTTCAGAAATCATGGCACCCAATGGCCGATACGGGGTGCCGATTAATCAAGGTTGAAGGAGGTGCGTGTGATTGCACAACTATGATTGGTGAATTTCAACGCAAACAGGGAGGCAGTCTTTGATCTTAAATTAGGGCCGTTAACTTCAAAAGGGTGTTTGGAATCCTGTCTCTGACACATTTCTGTTAGTTTATAAGCTGGTTTGGCATCTTCTTCGGAGGAAGAACATGTCTGTTTAAAACTAAATTTCTCCATAGGCGGTATTCCGTGGAAAATCTGGGATTTTGCTTATGAATGCCAACTCGGCGATTCCATCCGCCATTCCGCGTTTGCGGAAAATTGCTACCCCTTATAAGGTAATTCACATTTTCTCTCTAAAATTAACATTTCATATCTACCCAATTACATATATAGGGCTTTGAAAGATAAGAATCCAAGCCTTTGCATTTTCTTCTTGGAAGTTGTGATGTTGTTGACAGGTGTATTGCACTCTTCATCTGATCTCAACACTGGGCTGCCCGCTGATGTGCCCACGTGTTAATCGGCTTAACATGCTCATGCATCGGCCAACGAAAATTATTTAAAAATGGCAAAAATCGACCCCAATTAATCAGCCTGCCAATCAATCAGTGTAACACTAGTTTGAGCTAGTCAGTATTCCTCGTTGTAATCCTCTGTTTTTATTTTGTGTAACAAAATTTTTATCCAGTCAAATATTCCTAGTAGAGACTCTTTGTCTTTATTATTGTAATTGTTCACAGTGGAAAGGCTTCCTCTTTATTAAGTTAAACGTAATCTTCATTGATGGCTATTTGCAGAAGTTTTTTTCTTTACTTAATCAACTCAAACAAGCTTCCTAGCCAACTCAACGTTCTGTATTGAGATCGTGTTCAAGTCAGTACATAAAATCTCAAGTGGTTCCGGAAGTCTAAAATACAACTTTATTCAAGTCATTACTTTGCCCCTCCATCATCCTGCTCTGGAAAAGCCTACTGTGCAGCACTGTTCACACATTAATTGTCAAGCTAGTACACTGTAGCTGATATCAGCAGATGAGTTTATACATATTCAAAGGGACTCTGCCAAAATGAAAGAGGCGATGAATCAATGTGTGTGTGAGTGCACCTATGCACTCCTGCATGTATGACTGTGTGCACATTTTTACATCATTGTGTATGTTCACAAACTAATTTTACCTCACGCGTGCACTTAACTTGCACACATAAATGCACGTTAACAATGATAGCAGCTCTAGTGCTCTTTCCAGCCATACTGTGCATGATCATATTAAGGGTGAGATTCAATAAAATGCACTAACAGCTCTATACTCGCAATCACAGTGCAGCCCTGGTACTCTGGGCCCAATTCTGGGCTGCATCATATTTAGGAAATAGAAGCTCAATATTGGCCATTTTGTATCTAGACTGGTGCATCAGTGAGGCAGACGTATTAGAAGTTGATTAAGGGGAATAAGTCACTTTGGCAGCCACTTCCTGCCCCCATTATAACAGTGCATTAGCGGCAGCACAGACCAGCAATTTCCTCAGGACTGATTTACTTTTCCGCGAGAGACACAGCAGCCACAGATGCATTTATTGCACATCAAAAAAGCCTCCTCCAGCAAATGATGTTGTCAAGGCCACCAGTGAAATTTTATATAATAATTTGTATTAGCAAAACATTTTTATAGTCCGAGTAAAATGCTTAGTGTACTAGCAAGTTGACTGCCGAGAGCAACCATCTTAGGTCAGCCTTTCTGACAGATGAGTAAAGGCAGACAGAACATTTTCCATTTATGCGCCATTTATTGAAATAGGGACACAGTGGATGCAATTGGTTTCATTCACAAATTTGATCTCATAGTTGATAATAACTTGGGTCAAACTTATCCAATAAATTCAGTATTGATTTGCCATGACACAAGTTTCGACTCAAGGTTAAGAAAACAAACTTCCAACCATACAGCTAAATTTTGCAATTTTATCACCAAACCAACTATTTTGCTTATCTGGAACTCATTACCAACAGTCAGAGTCCTGCACACGCAGTTTAAACTGTATTTCATGCTATTAGCATCCACCAGGTATGCTGGCTACATGATAAATGGTGTCAATACCTGATAAGGCTTTTTAAGCCTCTGAGGTCTCTTATGCTCATAAAACAGGATAAAAATTGTGTGAAAGCACATAAATGCAGGTAAATGGTACAAATGAATGCACATCCAATATAAAATGAAGCATCTTTAATATCCCTGTGCATTTCATCATTAATACACTCATTTAACCAGCCCTTGTGGATTCACATAGAAAACGGTACATTTCCAAAAAAAAAAAAATATGAAAGCCTGAGTGTGTTCACTGCATGCACATGTCCATGGACTGGATGAGCATACACTTACCAGCACACAGGTGCACTGCATCCATATGCATCTGAATAGTGTGCGAGTAATTTTGGTCATGGTCCTTATTGACCCTCAACATCAGGAATCATCACATCACAATACTGGAGGTCTGAGAACTGCAGGTTTTCCACCCTTCTTTTACCTGAGAGTCAGGTGTAAAGACGGTCTGGCCAATAAGAAGCACTTATTATTCAGTTCATTGCCAGGGAGAAAAGAAATCCAGGGCTGGATTTAGATTTTAGGTCCAAATGTGGTGATCCCTGCTTGGTACTGTGATTTCAAACCAGCAACAGCAGATAACAGAGGAATTGCCTGATACAACGTTATTGCAAATCCGTGTTAGCAAGATGGCTTATAACTACTGGGTCATTCAGAAGAATGTTTGACAACATGTTAAGAAACTATAACACTAGCGCCAGCAAAAAGACCAGGGCCCTCTTCCAAAAAGCGGGTGTACAGACATAACTGGCTAAGTTAACCCAGAGTATGCGATAAACCTGGGTTTTCCGTTCCAAAATCGTCTGGCTAAATAAGTTACTATGGCAACATATGATGTGAACATAACCTGGTTGGGGTAGGTTTTATTCAGGTTTAGTTCATTTTATGTGGATAACCTAGGTTTTGTTCAGGTTAAGTTCGGGTTATGTTCGAAGATTTAAGAGCACGTTCAGCAAAGCTGCTCCTTTGACTTCTCTCACACAATGGCGTTTCCTTTTGAGGAGGGTCCCATAGGCATCGAAGCTCAAATTGTCCGTGCAATTCACCGTGAAAGGGTGATACGACCGTGGCACGATATATTGTCATATCCTGATGACTATTTGCGGGAGCGCTACCGCTTCTCAGCGGAGTCGCTCATATATATGAACAAACTGCTGCATCCATACATTTCAAACACCACACATCAGGGGTTTGCTTTGACATCCATCCAAACATTATGCATTTCCCTTACTTATACAGGGAGTATTTTGTACACAGTCGGAGACGCAGAGCACATCGGAAAGGCCACCGTGTGTCGCTCGGTGCGTAAAGTGTGCCTTGCGCTTAAAAAATTCTTAGGCAACTTCGTTCAAAGAGACAAACAAAAAGATGTAACAGGGAATTATAGTAATATGCCTATAATATAGTATAGAGAAGTGATGCAAGGAGAAAACTTTTTTCTGTTTGGACGATATTTTTATATTTAGTTTTCACTTGCGGTCACGTCCTTTTTGGGGCGGTCGGGTTACATCTAATTGAGAATAATAGGCTATTTTTTATCCAATTGCAGGGGGAAAAAACATAGGCTTACTAAAGAAGCCCATAGTAGGCAATAATAGTGACTGAATTAGATCTTTCCTGAGGGTAGGCTAATATATTGTGCTTTTATTAGCCCTATTAATAGCCTAGACTAAACTTACACATTTACGCGGTCCGCAACCCTCTGCCAAGCATGCTCGCATGCAGTGGCAGACGCGCTGGTATTGCTTTTCTTTGCGATTATTACTCGTTCCTCCTCGTAGGCCTCGAGGAGGACTTGTAATTCTGGCTCAGAAAAATACGGGGCTCAGCGTTTCATCATTCCCTCAAAGGATTTCAACACTCAAATGATGTTGTCTTTATATGTCCGCAGTGAACGCGCACCAGTCTTGGTTAACCAATACGGAGCTGATTGAACTAATTCATAACTGGTGTTTTGGAACCGACAGCTGGGGTTTACAAGTCGCGGGTTCAACCAAAAACGAGTTCAGACTTTATCGCCGTGTTTGTTAAACCTGCTTTCTGGAATACTTCCCCAGGTTCCACCATGTCTAAAAACACGATGACTAAGTGCAGAGGAAAAGCACAGGGAAAAATTTCAACTAAACATAAAATAGTGTCACAGCACTGTAGATCACCTGGACACCGGTGACCTTTGACAAAATATCAAATATTAGTTTTCACATATTTTATGCCCCCCTCACACTTACTCAAAATCAGCAGGAATCAAGCAGAACCAGCCGGAATGAAGAATTCGCGCAACATTCGGGCGGGAATTTCAAACTGACCAAAATTCTTATAGCTTTGAAAGAATGCCGTTCGAATGCTTAGAATGCGGTTCGAACCCGCCGCAAATGATTCTTGCACATTCTGGGTGTATTAGCTCTCGAATGCAGCTTGAATGTAGTTGGAACACAGTTGGAATATTTAGGATGCTGTTAGAATGCAGTCAGAATATTTAGAATACACTTCAAATGCCGTACAAGTGCGGTTCAATTGCTGCCTGAACACCACCCAAAGTCTGGTTGGAAGGTGCCTTGAGTACTGTACGAAGTCACCTCGAATGCAGTCAGAACGCTCCTGGATTGGCCGCCGAATATGGTTGGAACGTCCAAGAATTCAAACAGAATGCAGCTCGAATTACTTAGAATGTAACACGAGTGTCCCATATGCGTTGATTGAGTAATTGCTGACTACAGCAGGGGAACATAAATATGCCACTTAAAATGACGCCGAACAGGTATGCGTTATTAATGAAAACTGGCCACACCTGATAATGTTGAGAGTTTTCAGAGTTTCTGTAATGGTAATTTAAATGAACGATTGAAAACAGGTCATGACCAATCATTATTTTTAAGGGATTACTTTTAAGGTGAATTGTTTTAATATCGAAATAGATTCCGGCAGCAATCTAGATGCATTCGAGGTGCATTCTGGCTCATTCGAGGCGCATTCTAGCTGGATTTGACGTGGCTTGCCGTTTCGATTCTCCCTCGAATGCAATCAGAATGTTTTGAATGCTGTTGGAATGCCATAAGAATATTTATAATGCTGTCAGAGGGCAGTTAGAACACATTTCGAATGCCGTTCGATATTTCTCCACTTCGAATACACCTGGAAAGTTTTGAGCATGAGCAAAACATTCGAGCCAGCCACAAGAATGGGCCCGAACATTTGGAATGCACTCAGAATGCAGTCAGAATTTTTAGAAAGCAATTCGAATATCCAGGAATATACAAAGAATTTTCATTCCGATGGCATTCGGCTCATTCCGCCTCTAGTGTGACTAGGGTTTTACTGTCTAAAGTGACTTGGGGAAAGGACCGAAGTGACGCACTTATGTAGCTCTCTCCCTACATGCACATTTCATGCTTAATTAAGTTATAACATACATTAGACACAGTGCTGTAGACTACACTGGTCATACACTGCACCTATATATACTTATACACAAACACAGATTGTAAGCTAATGAAACAATTACATTTGTAAGATATAACAAATTGGTGATTATTACATGTAACTGGTACATGTCCATTTTTCCGTTTAAAAATATTTTATTGGTATATGGTGATGGCAGGTACGTACAGTATATGGTGATTGCAGGTACAACACTGAAAATGCGTATTCAACGTGAGAAGTGTCCTGATGATTTAATGAATTGATGAACATGCAAAAATATAGCACCATTTTGTTCATGACCAACTTCACTATCCCAAACAACAAAAATATGAGACTGCTATTCCCCCTAAGTTCTTTCTATGTTTTGTTGCTTGCTGAAAGCTACCCATATACCAAGTGTCAGCTCAATTAGTGCAAAAATAGCCAATCAACAGCTCTATATACTATTTTCAATATGGCTACAATGGTAGCCATATTGGAATTCTGATCAAGATATCTATAAAGTTTGGTGTCCCCATTAATAAGAATATGTCCAAGTTGCAGCTTCATTGGTGTAGTGGTTTCAGATAAGAAGTTTACATCCAACATCTAAAATGTGGGCGTGGCCAGAGGTCAAATCAAGGTCAACTTTTAAATGTTTACAAAACCCGTCTATTATATTTTGGGGTTTTCTGAAAGTTACCCATGTACCAAATTTCAGCTCAACTGCTGCCAAAATGACTGAGACATGGCTCTATATGACTTTTTCAATATGGCCACCATGGAAAATCTAATATAAAGTTTGGTGTCCTCATTGGTAGAAACATGTATGACAGTTCGCAGCTTCATAAGTGCTGTGGTTTCAGAGAAGATGTCCACATCTAACACCTGCAATACGGGCATGGCTTTAATCTAGAGATCAAATAAAGGTCAAATTTGAAATTTTCACAAAACCTGTTTGATATATTTTGGGGCTTGCTGAAAGCTACCCATATTCCATTTGAAATTGGATTGGAAAGTCTTTTTTAAAGTTTGGTGTCCTCATTGGAAGGAACATGCATGCCAAGTTGCAGCTTCATAGATGCAGTGGTTTCATAGAAGATGTTTACAGATGACGAACAACAACGAACAATGGACATCCAGGCCATGGCATAAGCACGCTGGACCTTTGGTCCAGAAGAGCTAAAAATGGGAAAATAAGTAGTGGAAAACAGCTTCAAAAAACAACCCGACTCACATGCTCTGACAGCAAGAGCTCAATGAAGCAAGAGACTAGCGTGTCGTCCCAAATCCACACCATGCACGTGTGGGAGGTTGCAGGTCAGTTGAAACTGTTTTAAGAAAAACAAGCTGTGTTCATGGAACACTGATGCCCCCGGCGGCAGGTGAAAGTATTGCAGGTTAAAGTTTTTTTCCCGCTGCAGACAAACAGACAGACGGACAGGTGAAAAACTATATGCCCGCGAATCTTCGATTCCGGGGGCATAAAAAGGCATCAGCACCTTTCTGGGTTAGGGGTAATGTCACCACCACAGACTGGGTCACTGCCCAGAGCGTGTCTTCATAAATCAAGTGGCAGAGCACCATGGTTTTTTCAGGATCCCAAGTCCTTGAGTCTCCTCCATTCTGATGCAGTTTTCCTGCTAATAGGATTACTTTGGCTGCCTGTGATATCTGAATTAAAAACGAGGACTTTTTTGAGGCTGACAGACTCACAGCTCACAGTGTCTGCTGCTTTGTTAGAAAGGATCAGAAACTTCTAATCCATAGGCCGTATAGTAAACCATGGTGTGTTGTAAGGTAAATCAGCTGGTGGCCACATTCAAGGAAGAGGACACAGCCTTTTTGCATGGACTTGGTAGTGCATTATATTTCGTGCTCTGAGCACCAGGGCACACTCTGAGATCTCTCTGATCTCCCCACATTAGAATACTGGGAAGCAAGGTATGTCTGCACATTAGAACATGAGGACGCAGGGTATTTCTGCACATTAGAACACCGAATCAGGGTGTTTCTGCAAATTAGAACACGAGAAAGCCAGGCATTTCTGCACATTAGAACACTAGGAAGCAGGGAATTTCTGCAAATTAGAAAACTAGAAACCAGGGCATTTCTGTGCACTACAACACTATGAATCAGGGCATTTCTGAAAATCAGAACACTAGGAAGGAGAGCATATCTGCATACAAGAACACTATGAGGCAGGGCATATCTGCATATTAGAGCACGAGAAAGCAGGGCATTTCTGCATATTAAAATACCAGTAAGCAGGGCATATCTGCTCATTAGAACACTAGTGAGCAGGGCATTTCTTCATATTAGAGTACTAGAAAGCAGGGTATTTCTTTATATTAGAGCCACACTTTCCATAATTAGAACACGAGGAAGCAGGGTATTTCTGCACAACAGAACAACAGAGCAGTGCCAACCAGCTGTTCATCACCATTGTATTAGGTTTGACACAAATAAGGAACAATAACCAACAGTACTGGACTCTTGTAAAATAAATAAATAGATAGATAAATAAATAAATAAATAAATAAATAAATGAAAATAATACATCTGAAGTTTTCAGTAGGCAGAGAACGGGGACAAGAAAAATGTATGAAATCACTTTTACATGATTTATTCAGCTTATGCAGATTAGGGGCTCTAATTTCTTGGCGCAGCGCAGGGTGGCACAGTGGTGATTTCGTCCGGTGCAGCCCGCGCAGTGGTAATTTCATGCAGTGCAACACCGTGCGCAGCCACTTTGGCAATTTGGTAGACGGACGTGCGCCGAGATGGGTGTGGCGGCGTAGTAGGGGGAGGTGTCACATATTCATCATGATGTAGTGACAATTTTGTGGATAAAGCCTCCGCCGAAAGTGCGCTGAGAGCTCGCCAGCTCCAACCTGGTTTACTTTCTGTGCAGTGGTAATTTGGCTGACCGGCGCACAGTGCGCACACGTCACCGAAACCCCACAGGCAAGTTTCCAGAATGTCAGGCACATTTCAATGCAATAAATAATTACAGCAACCACTATTTAATGTAACTATCTGAATCAACACATAAATTATAGTATCTATATCGATTATCCTGATGTCAGATCAAAGAGGGAGAGAGAGAGAGAGAGAGAGAAGGAGATGTGTGTGCATGTGGGCGCGTGAGTGCGTGTGTAGGCTATGTGGGTATGTGTCCTTCAGCTGCTGTGACACCGGACGCGAAACAAATTTTTCGCACGACTGAATACATTCAAAGTCAGTGCAAAGACGCAAATACACACGTGTATTCGCGTCTTTGCATTGACTTTGAATGTAATCTCTCGTGCGAAAAATTTGTTTCGCGTCCAGTGTGCAAGTGGCTTAATACTATTATTGTCATTTAGGTTTTATCATTTTTAGTGGGGGAAAAGAATACAGCCTGATTGCTATGATCTCGTACTGAGTTAAGATCACATATTGAAAATAAATGTGTAACGTATCTTGCATTGTTGTCCATGCATGTAAATCCCAAAATTTTAAGCAGCAACAGGGAGTAATAATATGAACACGCTATCCATCGTTTCTCTTCCCAATGATGCAGGCAGAAGAAATAAATGAGCAACCGTCGTATTTCATTCCAACTTCATAAGTTTGAATGATCTGACGTAGTTTCGTTTTGAAATTCCATTCAAGTTCGCTAATGGTAATAATTTCCGAATGCCCTAGCTAGCCAGCTAACTCATATTCGTAATGCTTAATATAGACGTAAGCGGAGCAGAAAACATGCCTGAAGCAGCAAAATAAAATGCAACATTCACGCATCATGTAGATATAGGACAGAGGCTTCTTTATTCCAATTTTAAAGGTGAGGAGAGGAGCTCATTTGATTGGTGAAGATTTGACTCGGCTGTGTTAAACCCACTCAGGCCTTCTCTCCTCCCTCTTTACCACTTGCAACGGCAGGAGGGACAGAGGCGAGACAGAGGAGTACATGCGCCGGGCTGCACCGGGCACGAAATTGCAAAATACGCCTGGATACACCCTGTTGGCGCGGCGCTCCCCCATTCGCCGTGCCTGCACCGCGCCTGCGCCTAGTCTACAAATTTAGAGCCCTAGATCAGAGCATATGGCATTGGGTAGGAAACTGAGGAAGCTAAGGCAAGTTGGGGGGGGGTGGCGGGCATGAAATGAGTCAGCTATATACTGGTGACTCACATTTAGATCTCTGCCCAGCCACATAATTTCTAGCACTCTCCTAAAAACCAGGCCTCACAGCGGCTGCCGTGTTTGAGTAAGTTTTGAAGGGTGGGAGGGAAGGTTTCAGGTCTGCAAACTGTAATCAAGTCTTGGATTTATACTGCAGGCAAGTGATCAACTCCAGAGAAAACAATGTGTAATTTTTGTGATTAAACAGGTGGAAGTAATGGTCATGTCAGTGGGGAACAAGATCACATCTTAGACAGAGGTCCCAGAGGCCCTTATTGTACCTTAATTAGACTAATAGCACACACACACACACACACACACACACACACAAAAAAAAATCACGCGCACGCCACGACGCGCACACACACACACACACACACAAACATTCACGCAGACACACGCGCACACACACACGCATGCAAGCACGTGCAGCAAGAGTCAGATGTTCTTTTTAAGCATCAGGGGTGACACTGATTGACTATGGCCTCCCCTTGAGAGCAGACGCTGGCAGGAGGCTGATTTTGTCACCAGAGTTTTTCGAGAGGGAACGCACTCGTGTAGCAGAACGCCCGGTCTCTCCAGCTGTGCTGATGTTTCAGAGTGATGAGCAGCACAAACAGCGCCATGGGAACCATGGCTGCCTCTCTGCTCTCCTCTCTCTTATTTTCCCTTCTTTCTCATCACTTCATCCTTTCCCTGCACAAGCCTCCATCTCACATCACAACAGAGACACTTGCCGATCACCCTCAGGTGACGCTGTTCAAACAACAACAAAAGTTTCATTTCCCCCCACCTCACTCAAAAAAAAAAGAAAAAAAAAACAATTGGAAGATTCAAAACCATTGTGAGGTCCTTCTGTATTTTTTACTGTGTAAAAACAGCAATATGATTCACCACACAAATACAGAACACTGTAAATGTCAGCAGCCACATTTTCAAGGCCAAACTGTACTTTCACATTCATTGTGTTCAGTGAGCCTGAGTTCAGAACCAAAGAGTACTACTGTACTTCCACAGACTGTTCCACTCCCTGAAAACTTCCTGTGTTTTACAGATGTTTAATACACATTTGAAGTGGTTCAAATTCATATAAGGAGGCTGAATTAAGCATGTTGACATCTTCACACGTAGTATATACCTACAGACTGATAGTTCACAGCCAGTCAACACATGTACTTCACTTACCATACATTGCTTGTTTTTTAATTCCAGAACACCATTTTAGTTATCACTGAACTGAGGCATACAGTCTACACACTGTACAATAAAATACAAACAATTGTCAGAAAAACATATTTATTTTTCCCAATTTTCTCCACTCACAATATGTAATTTTGAATAGTGTACCCTGCGGCATTTATTTCAAAGTGAAACCAATCAGTAAATGTTTATAAGATCCAAGCCAAAGAATTTTTTTTTTAAGAAAAACTTTTAATTGAATCTTCCTTTTGTCATATTAAGCTACTTCAATAAATGCAATTAAATCTTGATTTTACACAGTGGGCTCTAATTTCTTGGCGCAGTGCAGGGTGGCGAGCGTGGCGCAGCCCACGCTGTGGTAATTTCGTCCGGTGCAGCCTGCGCAGTGGTAATTTCATGCGGTGCAGGATGTGCGCCGAGATGGGTGTGGCGGTGTAGTAGGGGGAGGTGTCACATATTCACCATGATGCAGTGACAATTTCGTAGCAAAAGTCTCCGCCGAAACTGCGCAGAAAGCTTGCCAGCTCCAACCTGGTTTACTTCCTGTGCAGTGGTAATTTGGCTGACCGGCGCACAGTGCGCACACGTCACCGAAACCTCACAGGCAGGTTTCCAGAATAAGCACATTTCAATGCAATAAATAATTACAGCAACCACTATTTAAAGTAACTATCTGAATCAGCACATAAATTTTAGAATCTATATCGATTGTCCTGATGTCAGATCAAAGGCGGTTGGCACGCGTAATGGAAACTCGACCTGACAGCCCTCAGAGTGTCAGTGCATTCTCTGTGGCATGTTACGTGCTACACAACATAGCTGTACACCATGGATGTCACTTTGACCTCACGCAGGAGACATCACAGGACTTGAGACAGAGAGAGGCCGAACTGCATGTGCTGTAGCAGCAGGGAGAGCAGCAGCGTGCATGGGAGAGGAGAGACCACCTGGCTGCACAGCTCTGTCCTTAACACTTGAACTGCGGCACTGATGTTAGTAATGCATGGTATTTCATGTCAGTAAAAGATATGAGTCCATCCGTCCAAGACTTTTTCTAAATATGTGTTTTCGATGTTATGTCAAAGTTTTGAACTTCTGCTATAAAACGTAAGTGAGTATTGATATTAAATTACTTTGAGCGCCGTAGCCGCTTTTTGCGGCAGTGGCTTTGACCGCAAATACCCCTGTCTGCAACGTACGAGAGAGAGAGAGAGATATGAGCTTATGGGCGAGTGAGTGCGTGTGTAGGCTGTGTGGGTATGTGTCCTTCAGCTGCTTTCACCCCGGACGCGAAACAAATTTTTCGCACGACTGATTACATTCAAAGTCAATGCAAAGACACGAATACACGCATGTATTCGCGTCTTTGCATTGACTGTGAATGTAATCAGTCGTGCGAAAAATTCGTTTCGCGTCCAGTGTGCAAGCGGCTTAATACTATTATTGTCACTTAGGTTTTATCGTTTTTAGTGGGGGAAAGGAATACAGCCTGATTGCTATTATCTCGTACTGAGTGAAGATCACATATTGAAAATAAATGTGTGACGTATCTTGCATTGTTGTCCATGCATGTTTATCCCAAAATTTTCAGCAGCAACAGGGTGTAATAATAGGAACACGCTATCCATCGTTTCTCTTCTCAATGATGCAGGCAGAAGAAATAGATGAGCAACCGTCGTATTTAATTCCAACTTCATAAGTTTGAATGATCTGACGTAGTTTCGTTTTGAAATTCCATTCAAGTTCGCTAATGGTAATAATTCGCGAATGCCCTAGCTCGCCAGTTAACTCATATTCGTAATGCTTAATATAGACGTAAGCAGAAGGGGAGACGAAAGTAATACGGCGATTTACTCACAGCCATCCGCACTTCGATGCGTCATATTCGGTCAGCACGTGCAGCTCGCGACACTCTCCAGACCCGCGAAAAATCTTGAGGTTTCGACGCTTCCCCGCGGAAGGAGACCGGGAAGACCGTTTTCCACAGTGGTGAGTAAATTCAGACAAATGGTAAACTTTTTTGACTTAAAGATTGTCTTTATCGCTCCATGTTTCATATTTATGATGAAGTGATAGGTCATTTAGTTTTGTAACATATCCTGAAGTTTGAAATGTCAGACTTTTTCCACTTTAGAAGCAATCCTGGTTCTAATGTCCGGAGTCACTGTCGAGGCGGAAGTAGCAACGGTTACGTTTGTCCCTCTCTGCTAATGCGGCCAAATTTTCTTGTGTTATATTTTACCAACAGAAAATGCCGAGAGTTAGGGTCAGAACTACCCAGAGAGGAAAGGTTGACCAGCAGGTTTACGGAAGGGCCTTTTTTGCTTGTCCGAAGAGGCGAGACTATAAGGAGGGTAGCAGAGGTGCATGGCGTTTGTCATGTCACCCTGTTCAGGTACTGCAAGAGGAGGGCAGAGGCAGGAGGGCAGCAGGCCAGAGCCCCAGGGTACAGGGCTCACAACAAAGTCTTCACAGAAGAACAGGAGAAGAGACTGCAGGCATATATAAAGAGAGCAACTGATATATATTTTGGCCTGAGTCCTAAAGAGGTTAGAGTAACACTGCAGACAGAGCTACACCACTATCGCCATTTGCCTAAGATAGCAAGCACCTCCGCTCCAGATCTGCCCCGGCTCTGAGGTGCTTGCTATCTGGGAATTAACCTCTTTTTTCATGCTGTTTTAGGTGCGAAAGTTTGCATATGAGCTGGCTGAAAACATTGGCCTCAAAACTCCATGTTCATGGGAGAAAAACCAGATGGCAGGGAAGGACTGGCTCACCTCCTTCCTCGAGCGCAACAAAACCCTGTCCATCCGTCGACATCAAGCCACCAGCATGTCCCGTTCCACCAGCTTCAACAAGACCAACGTGACAGCGTTTTTTAAAAACCTAAAGACTGTCCTCATCTGCTATAATTTTGAAGCAAAGGACATCTGGAACATGGATGAAACAGGTAAAATTTATATTTAGATAAATTAAAAAGCAACAGTGATTTGCAACAGCAATAATTCATTTCATTTATTATTTCAGGTACCACAACGGTTCAAGTGCCAGACAAAATCATTGCCACCAAGGGGCAGCGCCAGGTCGGTGCTGTGACCTCTGGGGAAAGAGGACATTGGTGACTGTTGCCTTTGCTGCCAACGCACAAGGCAACTTTGTTCCTCCTTACTTTATCTTCCCAAGGAAGAAGTTCCAGCACCACTTCATCTGGGATGGCCCCTTGGCTGCACTGGTTCTGCCAATGGATCGGGGTGGATGCAGGAGGCAGATTTCTTGGCATTTTTACAGCATTTTGCAAGGCACACCAGCGTGACCCCGAGTCAAAGTTGCTGCTGCTCTTAGACAATCATTCATCACACCTCTCTGTGGTAGCTATTGACTTTTGCAAGTCACATGGAATTGTACTCCTGTCTTTTCCCCCACTGCTCCCACCGTCTTCAGCCGCTAGACCGAAGCGTTTTTGGTCCTCTGAAGCACTACATTAACAGTGCAGCAGACAATTGGATCTGAATGAACCCTGGAAGAACTTTGACCATCTACAACATCCCAAGTCTTGTGGCTAAAGCTCTGCCTCAAGCTGCGACAGCAAGCAGCATTTCAGCTGGGTTCGAGTGTACCGGTATCTGGCCCTTGAATCCAGATATTTTCAGTGAGACAGACTTTGCTCCAGCTTTTGCGACCGACCGTCCTGCACCTGCACCAGCACCAGCTCCATCCCCAATGCCAGTGCCAGCTCCATCACCAGCGCCCTCTTCATCACCAATGTCCGCCAGTCACCAGCGGCCTCTTCATCACCAATGTCCGCTCCATCACCAGCACCCGTTCCCGTAAGACACCAGCAACCTAGCCAGAGCCCATTTGAGCTGCATCCCCATGAGTCCGCCATTCCTCTAGATGGTGAGAGTTTGTGTCTGTGTGTGTCTTTTAAATGTGCATGTTGAGCCTTGCCAAGCATTTATTATTTTTTGAAATATTATCTTTCCAGGTATGATTGTGGTTCCAGGAACATCTAGTGGCACGCCAATACAGAGGTTCAGCCCAGAAAAGGTTCGCCCATATCCAAAGGCTGGCTCGAGGAAAGAAAATAAAAGAAGAGGCAGAAAGAGGTGAGCAGTGTCGTTTTTAACTTGTCTTGATTTTCTTGCTTGTATAAAAACAAGCTGATTCTGACTATCATCTCATTGAATGTTGCAGGTCAACAGCAATACTGACCGACACCCAAGTAAAAGCTGCCTTGGAGGAGGAGACTCGGCAGAGGGGCCAGAAGAAACAGTCCTCTTCAAAACGCCCAAAGAATACGTTGTTAAGCGGATACACTGCAACCACAGTTTCTCGGGGCAATGAGGAGGAATGTCTTGTTTGTGGGGAGACATTTGCCTCATCTTTGCCTGGAGAAGTGTGGGTGCAGTGCATCTTTTGTCTGCTGTGGTCACATGAGGCATGCACTGAGGGTGCAGCTCATTATATCTGTCACAACTGTGATGAAAATGTTTAAAACAAATGTGTGATTGTTTTTGCTTCTGTTTTAATGTCATTTTTATGATTGAATTGAATAAATGAGTGCATTGTATATTTACAATTGCATGTTAGCAAAGACATTGTTTGATTTTTTCAAATGAAAACGACAGTAATTCAAAAGATTCCAGTTAATTTGATCAAGTTACTTTTGTCCCGCCCGTGCGCTACTTTCATCCCGACTGGAGGGGTCGAAAGTAGCAAAGCACAACTTCCATTGGACGGCAAACTATGCCGAAGTCAATATATATTAGGATAATTTAACACCTGATATTGACAGAGCACACACAAAAGTAGTTAATCGATCCAAATTTTTTTTTCGGTCTGTGAGGTTATCTTTTAAAATGATGTTCATGTGAAAAATGTTACTTTTGTACCAGCTCTCCCCTACAGAAAACATGCCTGAAGCAGCAAAGTAAAATGCAACATTAACGCATCATGCAGATATAGGACAGAGGCTTCTTTATTCCAACATCTTAAGAAGATGCAAAAATGTACTGACAAGCGTATGTATTTTATAGAATTTGCAGGCATATATTTATACCATTTTACAGAAGCAGCTGTTTTTGTGTTGAGTATCCCCGGAGTGTAATACTGGTATGGGTAGGTCACGTTCAATTCATGGTGACAACAGTTAGATTAATTTATATCAACAGAAAACATTGAAAGCATTCAGGTGTGAAACTTTTAAAGTTTAACCACACTCACAATACTGGGACTGGTGTGCTTAGCAATAAGCTGTATCAGCTCATGTCAAACTTCAATTAAAAAAAATGTACATTTTGGGACAAAAAGCTGCAGGGAAAAAAGAAAATGTGCTTTGCGGAGGCAAAGGCAATACCCCTCAGCCCCGACACACTGAATCAAAGGTGAAGGTGTTTGAGTCAGAGTGAAAGGTCATTGTGGTACAAACCCTGGACGAGGCACGCCAACCCTCCAAAGCAAGTCCACATATACAAAATCAAGTTCCTAACCCAAGCAGTTACAGAGAAACGGTCCAAACAAATTTTCCCTCCTGCCCGCCCGTCTGCAAAGGGGACAACACCCCTTTGTCGGGGCTGAGGGGTGGAAAAAAAAAAAAAAATTGTTGAAAACTGGATCTCGGCAATTCTCCCAGCCAGTGATTCTCATCAAACCTAGACAGACCACAGATCACCACCTCACACCAGGCAATGCTGTGGTAAATCAACTGTCATTACAATACCCATTAATTTACTCGTATTGTGGCAACAGTGGGGGCTGCAGAGCTGAAAAATAGTGGTGGCACAAAAAATAAATAAATAAAAATCCCTCAACTCTTTGCCCCTTAATGACACCTAAGTGCATGTCAACCTTTACCTTCAATAGTACTATTGTGTTATTTCAGTTTTGCTTCAACAGCAGCTTTCAGAAAAGTTGCCATTTCATTCACAAAGTACATTTTTACAATAAAAGATGACCAACAAGTATTTTCCTTGTTAGTTTGAGGCATTTTTTGCAGTGCTGGCTACCTATCCCGTGCTTTTTTGCCATTATTAGTTAGATCGATCCACAATTTTGAAAAACATTATTTATATTGCACCCAATTTTGCATGCAAAGAGTTCCATTTCTTAGCTCACCCACACTGCGAAGAAGAACGAGCTGTGCCTGATAGTGTTGACCATTTTCTGGGTTAACACATTTATTAAGGAAAAGCAGTCAGGACAAATCATCAGTTAAAAGGGATTTTTTGCACCTCGTCTATTTTCAGCTCAGCAGCCACCACCGAATGGCAAAACTCAAATGGGTGAAGTAACTCTCCCAGCAGTACACAGTACCTCACCGTACCACTGGCTGCCAGCACTATATTCAAAGCCACTGCCGACGAGCATGCCGATTTTGTCTAATAGAAGCACCTAGGGCCAGCATCAGTGGAACACATTTGTATGATAAGGCACCAATTTTGCTTTCAATTACCAGTTTTCTGTTTGGTACTGTGGCGGCCTGAGTAATAGGCACACCCATCATCCACGTCACACCTACTGAAGACAGCAATTCCCCTCCCCTTTGCTCCCTACTCCATCAGCACCAAGGACAGCACCTGCTGGCCAAGCTTCAGTTCAGCACACCTGGCCTCCACTCAGCACTGGACAGCTCCCTCCAGTTGCGGAGCAGCCAATGAGAATGGCTCTCCTGCACCATTCCACATGGGACCGCACAGCTGCAAGTAGGGAAGATGACTACATAATGAAAGAGCGGCAGCAGATGGGGACAGATTGGCCAAGAGAACACATCTCAAATCAACTACTAATCTTTGTTGTTCTTTCTCTGCTTCCCCCCCCCCTCCCCCTCCCGAAAGCCTCGCTCTCGCCACAACTTACCAACCTAAAGGCGGCTAAATCCCCCCAGTTTTTTGGTGCCGAAAGAGACAACTGTCTTTAAGGCTAATTCTTGTAAATAAAACACTACCCTCTGGGTGGTTTCTCGCCGACCTGTTGCCTCGTCTGTGCCCGTTTTTCCGGCGGTTGGCCACAGTTGCATAATTAAGCAAACAGTCACCCCCAACAACACACACCTTTCTCTAATAGTATCACACACAATTACTCTTAACCCATTAAGGAACAACACGGAACACTGACAAGGAACATTAACAGAAAATTGCATCAACACTACCTGCCACCCGTTGTCAGAAATCAAAAGCAGTAAGACAGTAGTTTGCCAATTATCAAAGACCTGTGGTCTATTCTCTTCATGCACAGATAAAATGGCTTGGTATGAGGCTTATATTTAATCAACTACTGACGGGGTTGTCACACAAACAAAGTGGCATTAAGCATAAAAATAAATATGGTGACAATGTTAATTTTACTTAACAATGAATACTGGCAATTAAAGGTATTTATGAAGATAAATTTCATCACAACAACCACAGAAAATATTCTTGTGGACATTAAGGATCATATTTTTCTCCAAATATTAATTTCTTTGACCTGTAATCTTCCAATCTGACAATTAATTATGAATTGACAAAACAACTCATTCATTCAGATCAAATTCAATTATATGTCAGTACAACTTGCGTAAGCACATTTATGCACAAACCATTTAGCCACATCAGTGTGAAAACTATTCCACCACATTTCATCATAACTTATTTAACCCCATCTGTGTAATACACATTCAGCCACATCTTTTTACAGCCTATTAAATCACATCTCTGTACAAACCATTCCACCACATTTCCATTTTACCCATTTAACCCCATCTCTATACAACATGCCCAGCCACTCTATGCTCCCCATTCTGCGACATCTCTACACAGCCCACTCTGCCACACCTCTATATAACCCATTCTGCCATATCTTTAAACAACACATTCAGCCACATCCTTTGACACCCACTTAAGAAAGAATGGCAGGCAAAAACTACAATAGCATGTTTTTCTCAGCTTGAACAGAAATATCAATGCATGCACTGAATTATACTCTGGTTAAAATGCATATTAAAATGTGAATTGAACTGTTGAGTCAAGCATTCTTCATTAGCTGTATTGCTTGGAAGACAGATTATAAAAGAGCAAAAATTGTTCATCTTTCTGTTTTCATTTTTCCAATATTTTATCCTCAACTATTTTGGGGGGGCAGGGGAAGAGGGAATTCAGTTTATGACATCCTGTGACCCGCGTCACAAAGAGGCAGGAACTCAGTGACCATCACACCTCAGAGAAAATTAGACTTTTGATTTTCACACCCATTTCATCTCTGCACCGTACTATTTTATTTCTGTGACAGACCTGTGACACAGCCAAAATGGAAAAGTAAAAAAGAAGAATTTCTGCAGCGAGGGCAGGGGGTGGATGACAGTGAAGGATCACACCAGTATTTTAACAAAGTGAAAGACACAAAAAGCTGCCATACCAAAAAAAAGAATTCCGAGGGCGTTCACCCAAGTTAAAATGGCATCGTTGGTTATAAATAAATAAATAAATAATGCCACAGCCAGCAGAAAACATTAGGGGTGAGGGCCATTAATTTTGGAAATATTTGGCCTATACTTTCAGGCAACTCTACAGAGCAAATTCAGCTGCAGATCAAGTATATATTGAGATACATAAATATATATAAATATAAATTGAGAACTCCCCATTCAGCCCACGGCTTGCCATTTTCCTAATGGTAATATAACAACAATCATGAGAATAACTTCATTTTTATAGCATTTCTCAAGTTCAACACAAAGTGTAGCAGTTTACTAGTGTAAAGGTGACAATATATCAATCCTAAAATGAAAAAAAAAAATCCATGAGGGGAAAAAAAGTTTTAAAAATTGAGAAGATTCTCTAACTGAACCTAGTGTCACTCCAGTCCAGGAAAACGTGACAAAGTTGAGTCTAGTTTGTGATTTTGTGCCTTCTTCTGTTGTTTGTAAATAAGCTCAATCACATTTTAATATGATTCAATTAGACTGTTCCAAATGCTGAGAAAAATAACATGAAACCATGAAAATAATGATCAATTGAGTCAGAAGCTGACATCCATCTGTTTTGTAAGAACATGCAGTCTGTCAGTGAGACTGTGTGTGTGAGACTGTATCCATGTATATGTGAGGGAGCTAAAGGAATAGGAGTGGTTTCGGAAGTGAGGGGCACATTTCAAACAGTTTTTGAACAGAGCACATTCCAAACAACAGGCGTTGACTGAAGTGCTTTACATAAAAATCTAAGTAAAGACAGATGTATTAAATAAAATTTCTCTAAAATCAAGCACATTCACTCAAAAGCCAAAGAAAACATACGTTTTTGAAAACACAATTTTAAAATCAACGGCAAACGAGGAGGTCCAACAATTGGAGGGTCCATAGTGGCATTTGCATATTTTAAGGATGCTCTTCAAATCCAGTTGGCAACTTGGCAGCCTCTTCACATTGTAATATAACACTGAAATGAATGATAGAATGATTTGAAGGGCTGACATGATTTATATTTGACTCCACGTGTTCCCATAAATCTTCCAGTGCATGTTATAAAGCAGGTTCTGAGGTGTCCCCATCCATCAGAGTTGGAAATATAAGACACTAACTGAAGCACTCTCAGTAGGGGGCGCTGTCCTAATTCTGACCTCTGGAGACCAGACTCTTCACTCAGTCACACTTACATACAGAAATTAGACTGCCAGCCCTTCTTCTGTTACTGCAATAATCAGGAAAATCCAGAAATAGGACTGAGGTCTATTGTTGAAGGCATGACAGGTGACTGAAAAAAGGCAGGGAGACAATCACACTGAGTCTCATAGGTATACCTGTAGTGAAGGATATAACAGCACAGCAGGAAGCTCATTTTTGATGGTATATGTATGGCGCTTTGGCAGTACAAGCCTGTTGCACATATAAGTAGAGAAAAATTGGCACTGTCATACACTACTAGTCTCAACAGATATAGACAAAAGCACGCTGCTATACAGTCGTACATCCAGTATCGGCTTGGTAGATGCTAACATGACAGGTATCGAGCAAGAGAGCCAGAAATTTGTTTTGGATGGACAGAAGCACGGACGACCTCATGTTGCATATAGAGAGAGCGAGTAACTAAAATCCTAAATAAAAAATTTCTCAAATCGGGCTTCTCAATATACAACCACTAGTTAGAATGGCATCAACACACTTGGACGATGTTTACCCAGCTTTTTTACTTCACGGCCAGGAAACAAATCACAGATACTCAAAATATTTTTTGTTTATTCGCTTAACACTCTGAAACACACCTCAAACAAACTGGGTTAAATAATTTTAATCAATGGCATTTTTTTTTATAATCAAGTAGATGAAAAATTATGGAATCAAGATAAAATCAAAGTAAGTATACTGAACAACAAAAGAAACGCAAGTTAGCTAGTTAGTTAATGTACTCTTATAATTACTCAGTCAAAGTAACCGCAAAACAAAGAAATGTTTGATGAAACGAGTGTAAATGTGCACGTGCTAGTAATAGATTTTCTATAATTACACGCAAACTTATATTCCGCGGTCTGCCTTTAATTAAATTGCGTTTCTTTTGTTGCTCAGTATACTTTGTTGCTCCTCTTTGGGCTTTTATGACAGCCTGAATTCTTTGAGGCATGCACATCACTAATTAAAAAAAAAAAAAAAAAAAAAACAATTTTCTCCAAGCTGGTCCCAACTTTCTCAAATAGTGGTTGACAGATCAGCTTTGCAGGATGGGGTTCGTCATTTGCCTTTTCTTTTTTTTTTTTTAAATTTCCATCATAAATTCTCTAATGGATTGAGATCAGGACTGTTTGTTGAGCTGATTTGTCCTTCTTGTAGAAAAGCTTTTACACCCTTTGCTCTGTGACAAGACGCTTTGTCATCTGGAAAATTGAATTCATCACCAGACCTATTTTCTTCTGATGGAATTAGAAAATGGTCCAAAATTTCAATGTAAACCTGTGTTGACTGTTGAGGTAATGATTGCCATCTCCCCTGGTCCTTTACCTGACAAGCAACCCCATATCATACACAAGGGGAAATTTGCTTATTTTCTTCAAGCAGTCATCTTTATATGTTTCATTGAAACGACACCAGACAAAAGTCCCAACACCACAGCCTTGGCCAATGCAGATTTGCGATCCATCACTGAATAGCACTTTCAACCAGTCGTCCACACTCCTTGATTGCTTCTCTTTAGCCCTCAGTAACTTTCCTGTCTTCTGTTAAGGTGTGAGTGCTGTTTTTCATTTAGCTTTTCTGTAAGTAAATCCCATTTCATTCAGCAGATTTCTTACAGTTCCATCACAAACATTGACTCCTGTTTCTGCCCATTTGTTTTTCATTTGTTTTGTTGAGCATTTCCTATTTTCAAGGCATATTGCTTTTAGTTTTCTGTCCTGACGCTTTGGCGTCTTCCATTGTCAATTCGTATGCAGGGCTCGACATTAACGCTTGTCCGGAACAAGTAAATTTTATTCTCGGACTAGTGGAAGAGAAATTTATATGTCCCACTAGACAAGTTAAAAGTCGCAAAAAAAAAAAAAAAAAAAACTGTCTGTGTCGTCACGTTTTGTGCCCCTGAATTAGATTCGCTAAATGAATACATTCAGAATACTGATTTGAAAAAAAAGACTTTTTTTTTTCCTACGACACCTCAAACCAGCGTCCAACTCGAACGCTTTGATTGACCGATCAGATACACAGTCACGGACACGCGCATGCAGACATATACAGTAGGAACAGCTTACATCAGAGGAGCCGCGATGTTTCTCAAGGCTCCGCAACCTAGGCAAGCTCCAGGAAAAGCTCCAAGAACAAAAACGGCATCTGCACCCAAGATATACGAATCGAAAAGGGAGAGAAAATCTGTAGAGAGCTGGAGAGAGGAATTTGAATGGGTGCACTACGAAGGTGGTGTAATGTTCTGTTAGCTACATCTACCGGAAGCATCCTAACTTGGCTGGCAAGTGATGCCAACTGCCAGTATTAGCAACACTGTAGTCACGAATCACGGCACAGGGACTCCCCTTTTAATTTCAGCTGATATTTAACTTTAAAAAAAAAACTCGAACACAAACACACACATTCACACATAGCAGGGCTGTACAATGCGACATTTATGTTGCGCGTGCGACGTGAAACTTGGTCTGAGCGATGAATGAGAAATGAACTGTAATAACACCGGTGCAATGAGAGACAGAGAGCGAGTGAGATGTGAATCAATTCCACCTCGCTGCAGCATCGATAGTTTAGCTGCTTGTCAAAATTTATCATTGTAATATTGCCTATATGAGTTTATGTCGTGAGTATATTTACTGTTTAATATTGTTTGTATTTAGTGATATTGCCAGTGCTTCTTTCGTTACTGACCTAACTCACTAGTTTACGGAGACATTTGCGGGTTTATTAAATATTTCCAAGGTAACAGCGTAGGACTGTGGGTCATGTAGTACTTCTCCATGACATGCATCAAACTTTTTTTTTTTCAAAACAAGGTTGATTTCAGACGGACTTGTAGTTTCTACAGGAGCAGATATCATTGTTTTACAGTCTACAAGCTTGTGATCAGTCTGCCTTCGATGTTGACAACATTATAGCTGATAATCGCAATCCTAGTCACTGAATATCATTGGGATTTCACCTCCGGAACCAGATTGCCCAGGTCTATCAGTCTACAAATTGGTAGTTGAATTGTTAGGTTAAGTAATTTATATAAATAAAATAAACCATTCATTGAAACAATTATCTAATTTGTTTGAGGCGTTTCATGAAGTCACAATGTTAAGCGAATAAACAGAAATTGTTCTGTCATACCTGCGATTTGTTTATTTGCTTTGAAGTAAGAAAGCTGGATAAACATCCTCTGTGTTTGGTGATTCCACAATTTTTGCCAGGGGTTGTAATAAAGCAAGTAAAATTGTCTTGTTGTCAAACAGACAACCTTCCATCTTAAAATACCCTGCCTCAAATGTATATTCGAAGAAAAGTAAGGTACCAGTACTGGATGTTCTTCTATTAAATATCTTGAATGTTTCTAACATAACTCCCATGTTTGTAGTGTTAACAAAAGGAACACTAGACAGTCGTGTCGGCTGCGACCGCATGGGTGTAGCCCCTGAAGGCCTGCTTCTCCCCTTTTTTGCATATTATTCAGCCAATACTGTCGCCATTGGCAACCAAAATCGATAGGTGTTATAAATGAAGTGTATCACATGTTCATACCAAATAAGAAAGTAATCGGTCCAAAATTGCAGACTGCACTGCGTCCACAAGGAAATCTCTGTGTTTTGCAACTAATGTGCTAATTATTTGGCCAAAACTGTCACCATGGAAACCAAAATCAATAGCAGTCACAAGTGAAGTGCAACACATGTACATACCAAATATGAAGGTAATCTGTCAAAAATTGCAGCCTGTACTGCGCCCACAAAAGAAATCTCTGTATTTTGCCATTAATTTGCATATTATTCGTCCAATACTGTTGCCATGGCAACCAAAATTGATAGGTGTCATAAGTGAAGTGTCTCACATGTCCATACCAAATATGAAAGTAATTGATCAAAAATTGCAGCTTGTACTGCGCCCACAAAAGAAATCTCTACGTTTTGCCATTAATTTGCATATAATTCGTCCAATACTGTTGCTATGGCAACCAACATTGATAGGTGACATAAGTGAAGTGTAACACATGTCCATACCGGTGCAGCCCGCGCAGTGGTAATTTCGTGCGGTGCAACACCGTGCGCAGCCACTTTGGCAATTTGGTAGACGGACGTGCGCCGAGATGGGTGTGGCGGCGTAGTAGGGGGAGGTGTCACATATTCATCATGACGCAGTGACAATTTCATGGATCAAGCCTCCGCCAAAATTGCGCAGAGAGCTCGCCAGCTCCAATCTGGTTTACTTTCTGTGCAGTGGTAATTTGGCTGACCGGCGCACAGTCTTGCCTGCGTCACCGAAAACCTCACAGGCAGGTTTCCAGAATGTCAGGCACATTTCAATGCCATAAATAATTACAGCAACCACTATTTAATGTAACTATCTGAATCAGGACATCAATTGTAGTATCTATATCGATTGTTCTGATGTCGACATTGGCGCGGGACTTTGGGCATTTATGACGAATTTAGCGACTGTCGGACAGAGATCCTAAAATACTCCGTCCCAAAGTCATTAAAGTTCTAATTTTTCGAGTATTCCAGGAATTATTAGACATACAAACTTGGCCATGTTTGTGTTCGACCTTCACAAAATGCAAATTGATAGCTATTGACTTTTCTTGGTCTTTTTATTTGTCTGTTTTCTTCCGTTGAAGATAGACAACAGTCTTTATTCGGTCTCTCTTTTGAAAATTAGTCAGATGGATCGAACAGATTCATGCTTTATTTCCACACCAGAGATAAAATAGTGCTTGTAGTCAGTGAGCAAATCAATTCCATGACCATTGACATTGTGAATTAAATATCGCATGCACGATCAAGACTGTCTGACGCGAAATGCAAAATACTCCATGTCCGACAGCCAGCAAAAAGTAAAAATATTGATATGAGAACAGATTTATAACAAAATATAGAATAAAAATATATGACCAACTAACAGAACATCCAAAAAAGATGGCCCGCAAATAAATAAATCGCAGTGTTCATTGGATGTTCTGTTTGTTATTAAAATGTTTCTTTTTATTCTTTATTTCGTTATCAATCTGTTCCAATTGTCCTCTTTTTTTTTTTTTTTTTCAGACACGGAGTATTTTGCATTTAATGTCCGATAGGCATTGTACATTGTCCCACGCCAATGTCGACTCACTTTATTGAGCAGAGCTTAAACAGAAACATTGATTGAAATTGTCGGTACTCATCTTGAAGAACTGAGCCCTCTTATCAAAACATTCACGTTTAATATCTAAAAGATTCAGTAGATTTGAAGAAATTAAAAGCAATAATCGACTGTCGGACAAGGAGTTATATTGAAACCATCCGACTGTCGGACACGGAGATATATTAAAACCCTGTCCGACTTTCGGACACGTAGACACTGCGTTCTACGCAATCTGTCGTGCAAAAAATTCATTTCGCGTCCAGTGTGCAAGCGGCTTAATACTACTATTATTGTCACTTAGGTTTTATCATTTTTAGTGGGGGAAAGGAATACAGCCCGATTGCTATGATCTCGTACTGAGTTAAGATCACACATTGAAAATAAATGTGTAACGTATCTTGCATTGTTGTCCATGCATGTTAATCCCAAAATTTTAAGCAGCAACAGGGTGTAATAAACACGCTATCCATCGTTTCTCTTCCCAATGATGCAGGCAGAAGAAATAAATGAGCAACCGTCGCATTTCATTCCAACATCATTAGTTTGAACGATCTGACGTAGTTTCGTTTTGAAATTCTGTTCAAGTTCGCTAGTGGTAATAATTTGATAATGCAGAAAACATGCCTGAAGCAGCAAAGTAAAATGCAACATTAACGCATCATGCAGATATAGGACAGAGGCTTCTTTATTTCAAGACTTTAAAGGTGAGGAGAGGAGCTCATTATATTGGTGAAGATTTGACTCAGCTGTGTTAAACCCACTGACGCCTTCTCTCCTCCCTCTTTGCCACTTGCGCCGGCAGGAGGGACAGAGGCGGGACAGAGGAGTACTTGCGCCGGGCTACGCCGGGCATGAAATTGCAAAATACACCTGGATACACCCGGTTGGCGCGGCGCTCCCCCCATTCGCTGTACCTGCGCCGCGTCAATGAATTTAGAGCCCTATGTGTTGCCACTAATATGCATATTATTCAGCCAATACTGTTGGCAACCAAAATCGATGTGTGTCATAAGTGAAGTACAACACATGTTCATCCCAAATATGGGGAAAAAAAAAAAAAGTCAGTCAAAAATTAAAGCCTGCAGAGCGTCCACAAGAAATTGTCTAAGGACGCGGACGCTTATTTGAATTTAAGCAGCGAAATTAATTACATTGGGGATGCGTCGTTGACCGTGGCAAAACCACAGGGGAATACTGTAAAGCTGTCTGAAATTTCCATAAGATCATTCCGCCATTGTTGAAAGTGATAGAGGAAAAAGTTCATGCAAACCCGGGAAAGAGTGCTCATAAACATCCACTGTGTCAAAACATTACCTTCAGCAAAGCAAAGATAAAAAAGATTTAACAAATAAAATGCTTGATTTGCTGATCATACCAATCATAGTTGGTTTGTTCCTTCAGTTACTTTAACTCCAGTAGAGGGCATTCTAAGACTGTAAATCACAATATATCGCAAGCATACGTTTAATTCTGTAGGTTAATTAATAAAAAACCAAGAACGTTGTCCCGATGAAGAAGCAGACCCCGATGTTCGCAGCAAAAGCAGAAAAAAAGTTTATTACACAGCCGGCCGTGGGAACAACAGCATGATGCAGAGTTCAAAATTCCTTAATTTCGTAAGAAACTTTATACATGTAAAAGTACAGACATTTGCATTTGACTTCTTTAATGTTATCAGAAGTTGTTGCTGATTGGTCCTGGGGTTTACATAGTGATAAAAAAGGGATACGCTACTATTGGGCCTCACCTGAACCTCTCAACTTAATTGGTTCAATAGATGCCCAACCCCCGGAAGTGAGCTCCATATGTGGGCATACAGAACCTCCAACTAAAAGGTGCTAGTGCGTATTGTGTCCTGTCGGAGCTGAAGACAAACGGAGATCCCAGCTGGAATTAGCAAATAGGTGATATGCCCTGTCGGACCAGACAGCTTCTCTTTATCTCCTAATACACATTCAATACCTATTGATCAAACCGTCTGGCTCACCTCATATTGCAAATACCCAAAAATCATGTTTCCCAACAATTCTTTGAAAGCTTCAAAAATTCTTGGCTTACCTTATATCCGTGGCTGTTCTGGGCAACACGCCAATGACGTAAGGACAGGACACCAACCTTTAATCATGGTATTTCAGCATGCAAACGAGGTCACTTTTTAACAACCTTCTGCTAGTCACGTGATGTTCATCCAGGGCTGTTATGCCCTGGTATTTTTATTCAAAATTTACCGGAGGAAAATGTTCTAAAACAATATTTCGTTCAATCATGCTACATGATGTAACAACTTGCTTGGAGAGCGATTTTTGTATGCAAAAATGCATCTACAACAGTTTGGTATCTTACGTAAGCACGGGGACACCAAAGCTTACGTCGGGAGGCTCAAATTTCAAAGCACTGTGAAACGAACATCAGGGGTTGGGAAGGACATGCGCCATGCGCAAATGGCGCATAAATTAAAAAATGTGGCGCATTTTAAAGCCACTTAGCGGGCCTAGAATGCGCCCGTGTCCCAATTAAGTACAAATTTTTTTTTCCCCCTATTACACAATATCAAAATTCTTCGAATAAACTCTACTGATCGCAGTTGATCCAGTACATTCTGATGCTCATTCGATTCTAGTTCCAGGCCCACGCGCGGTCCATCACCATTGCGAGGCTGTGAAAATCTTCATGGTGTGAAACACTGATTTGGAGTTTATTTTCTCAGCGGAATGAGTTTGTGACAAAGTCCTTTGATATCACTTTGCGTTTATATCAATATGCAGTATCAAATGACAGTCTCGGAACCGAGCGTTGTAATACTGATTGGGTATGTATTTAAAAGCAATGCATTAATTGTTTTCTAAGTCTGAGACTGTTTACTTTGTTGTCAAATTGACAGTTGTTGATGAAAAAGGTTCAGGGTTCACTTTCAATCATCATGTACGGTTTTCTGACCGAAGAAAGTAGGTCAGATTCATTCTGGATTGAACAAATGAACAGTAATCTTTTGTTTAGAAAAGCCACGAGGGCTGTCCTCATATAGTGGTCAGGTCGATTGTTTGGTTGATGCGCTTTTGTTTTGGCCGAGCAATCACAAATAACACGATAGAATAATCCACTCGGGACGCGGCGGATATTGCTGTGACAGTGCTTCATTCTCAACCCTGGCCTGTTTTAACTCTGAATAAATGATCTTTAAATTAGTTAAATTAAATTGCACTGAATTATTAATTATGTATCATTAAATTAAAATTACTAAGGCAATATTGATGTTGTGTATAATTCAACTAAACTAATAAACGCAACATTACATAGTCAGCCTAATTGTTTTTTATATATAAAACTAACGTGTAACACCTCCTCTCAAAGCCACATTATGCCCATCTTAAATATGCACACAAATGTGCGTTTCAATTGTAGCTTGTGGTTTGTTCTAAGCAACAGTTAAGATTAGTGATACAGGCATAGGCCTAATTTAATAGCTAATTTTGATGTAGCCTTGAAACATAATGATAAAATAAAAAGAGCTAACAGCATTTCTTTTTCAGTCGTAGACTACCGAACAAAACTGGAATTAATCTGCAACCAAAGTGTCGCTTACCCAGGTAAACAAAGAACATGACATAGGCTACAATCGAAAATGGCGGATATGCGAGCTTACTAAATATTCTTTCCGCGCATTAATACGTTTTATGTCCTTGATCGGATCGGTGAACATTAAGACTGAGTTTGTTATATGTTAGCTATAGTAATGCGAATCACGTTATTTATTGGCCATTTCATTTGAAACTGTATTTATAGGTGCATCTCCATTATATCGCGAGCAGTCCAAATGCAACTTGAAGTTAACAACCGTCGTAAAAATAGCCACTGTCTTAATGCAAACTTGGAGCTGAAACCTGCCAGTTTTATGCTGAATTCAGACTTCAGAGTGCGGTTACAGATACTGGTCACTGCAGTGTGACTAGCTGAATTCATGGGATAAATTTAGAGCTAATTAACCAAATAAAACTTGCATCTTTCGCATGGAAGCTATCGTTTGTTTGTATAATGCGATGACACCATCTTCACGTAGCGGAATACTCACCGGGCAGGTATAGCATTTTTAGCGCAATTTAATTGTTTATTAATGTGAAGACGCTTTAAAATGGTAGGTGGCCACGGAGGGTACATTTTTACGATAGGGAACCATTTATGTTCACTCAGGATTACAATTAATTTGCTATTTGTGGTATTATTCATGGATTTCCTTTATCCTACTTAATTCTTTGGTAATTTCTTAATAATATTGTTATGATTCTGCCTTGTTCTGTTCATGTTTTGCCAGTGTCTTGATCCATGCCATGTTTTGTTTTTGTTTATTCCTGTTTATTCTGCCATAGTCCATTCCCTCAGTCATATTCCGGTCATTGTTTTGTATTTTCCCATGCATTGCACTTTGTCTCCCCTGTCTGGTCTTGTGTTATGTGACAGCTTATTTCCCCCAGTATTGCGTGCCATGCTTTCAGGTGATTTCATGGTTTCTGGGTTTTCAATCGTTCCTTCTAATCTCGTTTGCTTCCTTTGCCTTGCTGTTCTGTCTTTACTAACAATACTAACAGTTTGTTGTTTTAGTTAAATCTACTAACTCTAACTAACATTGTATATAGTACTAACTTACTAATGTGCACTAGGGATTGTATAGCTGCACTTTACTAATTGACTAATGAGCTCTCAGCACTCGCCCTGTTCTAGTCTCCGCCCCTTGTCTTCACTCAATCTACTTTGCTGCGTTTCAGCGAATCCTCCGCACCTGTTTAACTCTGTTCTGCCTCTCATTATCTGTGCACGTTAGAACTCCCTAACCAGAGCCGTATGTTCGTCAATAGGCTGTCTTGTGATCCCTGTCCGCGTTTTGGCTTTTGCCAATTTCATGTGGTTAGGTTCTCCCTCGTGTCTGCTCCCTTGTTAATTAGTCTGATCCACTTCACCTGTTCCCAATCATAGCATGTGACTTCCCTCACGTGTATTTAAGCAGTCTGTTCACAGCAATTCCCTGTCAGAACATTTCCCTTGTGCTACGCTTGTTTTCACCTTGTATTCTTTGAGATTCTTTTCAGACTGGACCGTCCCTGTTTTCGATTTTGGCTCTGATTTGGATTACTGTCTGCATCTGTGTATCAAACCCTTTTTTGCCCGACCACAAATACTGTGTTTGCTGCCCTGGTTACGACTTGGATTTCGCCCTTTGGATTTTGATTTTTGGATTGTGGACTCGGTACCGTTGCCTCCTGCTCTGCGGGGGTTCACCCCCTTCCTTAATAAAATCCAGTTCTATTGCACTGCTTGGTTCTCGCGTCTGGTTTCTGAACACTACCTAGCAAATATAATATTATTAATTAATAATATATTGCGTCATTCCATATAAAATCTACAAGTGCCTCCCACCTGACCCCAGAATCAGCTGATTGTTCTAGTACAATAAGTTAAGTATATTTTATGAATCCCCACCAAATATTACCTTGAACTTGAGAAGATTTTGAGCTACAGGCTCTAAAAGTACTCGAAGTAGGTTGAAATTTCGTGCTTTCTAACATTTTTTTCTAGCATTTTTGAGCCCTCATAACTTCATGTGTATAAAAGATTGCTCAATGAAATTTTCAGAGCTGAAAGACATATTGGAGCACTGTTAAACAACTGCAATTAAATTAATTGTATGCCAATTCTAGGTGTCACAATCTTAAGCCAAAATCTGTATTTTCTTCAAGATTTGTTCTGAACCCAACTTCAAGCTTCAATATCATGGGAGGTATGGAAGTTTCAATAGCAACACTGTACCAATTTAATAACAATGACATACAAATAAGTGCTGGAAACATGAATGTGTCATGTATTCTCTTGTAATTCGCCAGAGAAAACTTTAAAAAATGTGTTAAGAAAACTTCACGGGTCATATCACCATGTGGGATAGGCTCATCCTCTAGCCATGCATACTTCTGTGTCAAATAATTTTCACATTTGTCATTGTAGAGCTGCAGCCAGTGCCGCTACAAGATGGTAGTGAACTGTGTGGGTAAAGTCAAAAACTATCAACTTAAAGCTACTTACTAGTGTATCAGCAGACTAATGCCACAGACAGAAGTTTTACTGAACGATTGAAACCAAAACGGCCGATTTCCCTCTTGTGTATTTGAGTACATAATCTTGTCTTATGTATTAAGTAACGATTATTTTTGTTTTAAGCAATATTCTAATGCTAAACATTAAAAGCAAAATGTATGTATCCGTTTGTTTTAGCATTAAACATATAAAGCAAAATGTATGCATATGCAGTATACATTTTGATTAAATGTATGTTATGGTTAAAATTATTGGTGCATTGAATTTTGGGAATGGCCCATACATTTTGAAAATGGCCCATTGATTTCCATGACATGGGCCCATGGGCCTTGCTGTCCTTCCCAACCTCTGAAACATGAAATCGATTTCCAGGAAATGTGGCATATTTGTCAAAATTGCGTCCTAGTCATTACTTCTGAGAAATAATACATTTAATTACATTGCTTACAATACCAAAAACAATGAGCAAACATTTCACTTGAAAAATGTCCCACTGAAATTGAGGAGAAATGGTAATACCACAATACTTTTTCTTGTTTATCAAGTCAAATCAAGTCATATTTGCCATCAAAATCGGATGGGGTTATTATATGAAACATACTGAAGAGATGCTGCATAAACAGACAAAGTTAAAGTAAAATCCAAGACCATGATGGCCCAGGTGTGTTTCCACTTGGCATGGAATGACCCAACAGTAAGTCATTCTATTCTAAGAGGATAGGAACCACGTTCCCAAGTATAAAACCATATCCAAATATATTTTAAAAAGTATGTGGGGTGCTTTTCCTATACTTCCTTGTACATTTGTGTACATTCGCTGTACATTACATGTATATTCCTTGAAAATTGAACATTTGATGGCAATATTTCATCCTGAAATAGGCAAATATATAACTTTCTCTCACTTTTACCATGAAATATAGTTCTTATACTGTTACATATCTCAAATTGAGGAGGTTTGGAGTTGGCCCTGGGGTCTTAGCAGGGCCCCCAAAAAGGGACTTTTTCTACTGCATCCGACATTGAGAGGGTTAAGGCGCCAAAGACGCAAAATTGCGGCAAGGAACATTGCTGAATAAACCAGACCAATACTGCCAAATCTTGTTACTTCTTTGTACCCCCAGATGGCGAACATGTGCAGCTTTAATCCTAATGTAATTTGTGGGTGTGTTTTTATTCAAAAAGTTTGAAAAACAGAAGGAGGGGCAGAACTGGAGCGAGCGGAGCAAACGCAGAGAGAGAGAGTGGTGTCAGAGATAGCCGAGCGAGAGACAGCAGATAGAGAAAGAGAGCGAAATATGGTGAAAAAAACATAAAATGCCGAAAGGATATTTTACTGTTAACGAAGTGCTGCGTCAAGTACTTGCCAATTCAGATTCTGACGGGAAATATTTACCCTCTGATGATGATCGGTCGCCGAGTGAGGGAAGTGAAAGTGACAGTCTGTGCATAGCAAGCGCGACGACAGTCCACACGAAGCAGCACATCACATTGATAATACTCAGACTTTGCCTTACCGCAGTCGGGGTGGCAGAAATCAGCCGAGGAGGGGACGTGTTGGAGGCAGCAGGGGTGGTCAAAGCAGGGCTGTAAATATTGATGATGATGATGGCTGGGTTTATTTGGGAAATGAGGAAGTGTATCACAAGTGGATCAGGGACTTTGATGAGCCTGTTGGCTAACGTGGAGACAAGGATCTCACAAATGTTAAACCCATTGATTTCCTGTCTACTTTTAGATGATAATTTCTGGAGCATAATCACAAATGAAACCAACAGATCTGCTAATCAGTTAGACAGAGAAAAGATAATACAAAAATCCAGATTCAATGACTGGTATGATGTTACTGTCCCTGAGATGAAAGCTTTCATGTCACTTCATTTGTGCATGGGGCTTGTAGAGAAGTCTGAGACTGAGCACTACTGGGCTGGATTTTGGCCAATTTATACATCTGGCTTTGGCAAAGTGATGACAGGAAAAGATTTGAAATAATCCTTTCTTTCCTCCACTTTACAAATAATGCAGAACATGTTGAGGGGTCAGCCAGGCCATGATAGATTGTTCAAAGTGCATCCAATAATTGATTTGTTAATTCCTCGTTTTTCAGATGTCTATGGTCCACTCAAGGAACTTTCCCTGGATGAAATGACCAACCTTGAAACTGTACAATCCCAAGAAACCTGACAAATATGGCTACAAAGCATTTGTCTTGAGTGAAGCCAGCTCAGGCTATGTTTTACAATGGTCCATATATACTGGACACAATACAGATGTGGATGATAATTTAGGTGCAATCCATCTTATTGTCCGTCAGCTGATGGCCCAATACACAGGGAAAGGGCATGAGGTGTATATGGATAGCAACTACACATCCCCAGCCATAGCTAACGAGTTAGCTGTTAACGAAACTGGACTGTGTGGGACAGTGAACTGCAACAGGCGAGGGATGCCAAGGGACCTGAGACCACCCCAATTGCCTTTGAGAAGGGGAGATGACCCAGTGTTCATGCGACATGATAAACTGCTGGCTTGTGCAGGGCATGACACGAAGCGTCTCACTATGCTGTCATCCATTCACGGGAACACATGCATTCAGAAACGTATTTGAACGAAGGAAAATGTGACTGGCCTTCGTAACATCACAAAACCAGTGAGTGTTGACAGTTATATCTCCTTTATGGAAGAGTAGATACAGCTGACCACCGAATTAAAACGTACCTCTTTCCACAACGATCCAGGAAATGGTACAACCGCATTTTCAATGCAGTTCTCAGCTTCAGTGTGGTCAATGCCCACATCATTTACAGGCAGTGTAGTCCTGGTTCACACAAACCACTGAAGGGCTTCATTCAGGATATTGTAACTGGTTTGCTTGAGGGCTACTCCAAGAAGGAAGGCAAAAAAGGAGGAAGGCCTTCAATGAAAGGGGGAGAAATGCCACAGAGGCTCACTGAGCGCCACTGGCTTCACAATACTGACGATCGTCCAGATTGCGTAGTTTGTTCAGATCACACCCATCCTAAAGGGCGTTGCCAGACGCAGTTCAGGTGCAGTCAGTGTGGGGTAGGTCTGTGTGCTGTGTCTTGCAATGAGAGATACCACACTCTGAAAAACTACAAACAATGCCATCTTGATAGGTAGTCAGATTAGGCTTCTGTGCTACTTGGCTGACGGGCTAATAAAAACGACATTTTATTACTGTCTGTTTTACCTTTTACTGATTCCTGTTCTTTTATTTTGAGGATGAGAAAACAACAAAAAACAAAAAAAAAAATCTTCTGAGTAAATATGTTCAAAATTCAGCTTTACCGATCATCTTATGTAATCCAATATAGCTGCCGCGCAGTGACGGCATAATATGCAAATTAGATGAGTAAATTTACTCCAATCAGATTCCTGTTCCTTTAGTTTGAGGATAAGATGACAAAAACCAAACAAAACAAAAAAAAAAAATCAACTGTGTAAATATGTTCAGAATTCAGTTTTACAGAGCTATGTAATCCAATATGGCCACCACCTAGAGACATTACAATATGCAAATTAGATGAGTAAATTTACTCCCATCAGATAGCCGTTCCTTTATTTTGAGAATGAGATGACAAAAACAAAACAAAAAAAATCAACTGTGTAATTATGCTCAAAATTTAGTTTTACTGAGAGTTATGTAATCCAATATGGCCGCCACCTAGTGACGTCATAATATGCAAATTAGATGAGTAAATTTACTCCTATCACAAACTTTGGGTCATAATAAACATTTTTCTCATTTACAGAATGCCTTTATCTCTCATCTTTTTCAAGCTACAGCCTTTTAAAATCTTGAAGTGAAAATTGACTATTTTCCGAAATTAACTCCAGCATCTAAAGGGTTAATCTGAAAAACTAATGATATAATGAGAGGTTTTTCCTTTAATAAAGAGATTCTACATGAAATCAAAGATTTATGTCATTAGTTCTTCTATATTATGTTCCATGATTGAATTGCAAGGGTCTCAAAAGTGAAAAAAATTTGGCCACACCCAAATTTTTGGCAACTTTGAGGGCCCACTGCATGGCAACCAAAGAATTTTTTAGGAATTTCTCTTTTCAGTTCCCAAGACAAGGGCCTTGTCCTCCATCATGCTTATTTACAGGAATGAATCTATTGCAGTTTTCATGTAACAGGAATCTTTCTGAGGGGAATTTTACACAATCTCTGTACAGTGCCATCTAGTGGCCGTTTTTTCAAAGTGCTGTAAAACCCATACCGATAGTCCGATTTCCGAAAAATTTGGCAGAGTTGTTATTTGGGCAAAAATGAACAAATGAGCAAAGCTACAGGAAAATCTAAGGCCATGATGGCGCAAATTGTACCCCAAGCATTCTCACTTGGCATGGAATGACCCTCATCACAGATGACACAGACTTTCTGCTACCAAGCATCAGTATTCTTCACTGCAGCGCTTCTACAGACAGAATATAACATGTCAATCCAAATAATGGAGCAAAGCTGGATCCAGAATACATGAAATGAAGCTCACAGTTTGACATACTCTGTCAGCAGTGCCCTTGCTGAGATTAGTCAGTAAAAACAAGATGCCTCCAGCCACTGGTATGAGCACCATGCATCAGTACTAGATAACCATCATCCTTTGTGTCTGAAAGATACATAAACAGGAAAAAAAACAGAAGACAACATAAAGAGGTAAAATTGAGTAAATTGTAATGCAATTCCAAAACCTGGGTGTATCACAGTGACAGTGCTCAACCAATTCACACATGCATGTCCAATACAGCGCCCCCCCCCCCCAGCCTTTCGCAGTTACTCTTGTTTTCAAGGGGGAGAATTCTGATACTTTTGAGGACTGAACAAAAACCTCTCACTATCATTATTTTAGGAGATTTATATTGATTTGTTCTCTTCAAGGTAAGCAAAAGAATTCCTTCTTTCTCTCAGCCTTTACTTACCCAGGGATGTTCCATTGAGGACATGTTGCTTTTTCAAAGGACACCCTGGGAGAAAAGCCAAACATAACAGCTGCGAGCAGGAGAGAGAGAGAGCACGGGTAAAGCCTCTGGGGTGCTTTTGAGGTTAAGGGCCTCGCTCAAGGGCCCAACGGCCCAGGTATTTTCAACTACATCCATCTAGGTGCAGGTCAGAATGCTACAAACCCATCAAAAACTCCATCCAACTGCTTTACTGTAAATACTTTTATTTATCAGCCATTTTGTCCTTTAATCCTATACATCTCAACACTCAGAAGGTCAGTGGTTAAACCCCAGTGCAACCACAGCATGATCAGTGCAGCTATTGGCCCCCTTAACCCCACATAGCCCCAGGGAATTGGCCCCTGCTTAAAAGCAGCAGCTAAGTGAAGATAAATAAATGAATGTTCAGTTTAACAACTCTTTAAACTAGGTATTCCCCTATTTGTCCACAAGTAATTAGTTCAGCACCATTCTCTATGACTGATAAATTTCAGTGACTGCAGCAACTATATCTGTGACCCCTCATGGATCAGTATTTGCATTTTGGATTTCTTCTGATGGGAGTAATTTAATCCAAGGGCAATCATCCGTAAATGGAAATTCATGGGGTCTAGAGTGGTGGTTGAGAAGTGCCACTTCAAATAGAATATTTCATTTTCCCACCCAAAATCAGAGTGTTCCCCTACTAAAATGTTTATCAGCGTGGACCTGAGCTCAAACATTTCAAAGTCTTAATTTCCCTCTCATAAGCGTGCAGATAATTTATTCATCAGATTTTTGTGATAAGAAAGCTGCTCCCAAAAACTGCATTCACTGAAGTAAAGAAGAACCCTCCCGGGGCAGAAGGGAGGCATTTAAATCCTTTCCAGTGATCAAGCCTCTCGGTTTTTGCGGGCCACCCCAGCCAGAACATTGAACATTTTCAGCACAACTATCCTGCCAAAGATTACACTCACGATGATTCCCTATAAAGAGGCCTGTCGAAATGCGGGGAGTTAAGCGGCCCAGAACTATAATTAGTATCCTGGTAACCTTTTACAATTTTGCTACAGTTTATATTCACTAGTGAAGGCTTTTTTTGGAGGGTTTTAAATCAGCTTGTGCAATTTTTTGAGCCTTTCCAAAGTGGCCAATCACTGCTGGGACTACATAAAGCATGACCCGTTAATGAAGGTACACTGCTCCAACACAAATATCACCAAGTTAGAGAGGGAAATGCAGTAATTACAGAATATATCTTTGATAAAAGGCATCCCAGTGGCTAGAATGCCAGACTGGAACTCAGAGGGTTGGTGGATCAAACTACCGGTATATGGTAGCTGGATAGCTAGGCTGAGCAGCCACCAATCAGCTGTACCCTGAGGTCACAGCTCTATTTCCTGGTTCATGCCCACACTTCTACACACCAGTGGAACACCCTGCCTCTATAGACTACACACTATACGGATGGCCTCCTTTCGTAACTTGTGTATTACATAACTAGGAGCCATCATATGGATTTAAAATAGTTGGAACAGCATTGTTGCTGCATCTCTTGACGACAACTGTAGCCGCCGATGAAAGATAGAGTCTAAAGGGGCAGTCAGGCTCCTTTAGAGATTTCTTCCCATTGGGAAGCCTGTCTTTCCTACTGTTTGAGAGTTTTCCTTTTCATTGGACAGTATTCTTCATTTTTTACACCAAATTCTTGCTATTTGGAAGCTCAGGGCAGGTTTCTGCCCTTCTGTTCCAAAGTAAAGCATATTTTCGACAACCTCCTGTGAAGCTCTTTGAAAATAAAACTGAATTGAACTGAATAGATGCTAATACAGCAGCCTCTGACAGTGCTTGAAGCATGCAAACCTCTTACAGAGATCAAAACCGCGGCAGCTGTGATGGCAGCAGCATCATGGGTAAAGAAAATTGCTCTGTTTGATTTGCGTCCAAAAACTTTGAGTGGGAGGGGAATTTAAATGCTCCCGTTACACTGCTCCTTTCCCCAGACCATTGGAAACGTGAGACAATGCTACCTGTGACTGGCAAGATAAATAATTATTTACAATCATCTCACTACGTAGGTGCACAGGGCAGAGCTGCTTCTCATATTATGCACATGCATTTTATGTGTGTTTGTTTTCTTCCGAGAGCCTTATTAAAGGGCAAGCCTCAGAGGGACACCTCTGATGATCAGGGACTCTCAGATGACTGTTGTTTCTTTTACATCAAAACTTCAACTTTCCCTCAATACTAGGGTCAGAACCAAAACAGAACCCAAGCAGAACCCATGCAGAACCTGAGAGGCTCTGACTCCAGTTATAAAGCCTTGATGCTTCCCCAAGCTGGAGTGTGCATCAAGGGCGTCACTTTGGTTTGAAGATTGAAAGGAATGGAAATACTTAGATAGATGTTGTTACACCCATGTTATTGAGGGGCGTTGATGGGTTGTCAGTAATATGGGAGGGAGTCATGCCCCTCCAACCCCCCATTAATGATACCCTTGGCTTTCCTGAGCCCATTTCAGCCGAGGGTTCAACAGCTCACCCAGCGAATCTAGACAAATTCTTTGATTCTCTGGCTCTCTCACTCTCGGTTGATTATTCTATGCTTTCCCCACTTATCCTCTCTAGTCTGTCCCCACATTTCATCTTTCTTGAGTGCTGCCATTCCAAACCTTTTCTCTTTCAATCAATGCTGCCCACAGTCAAAGATGGAGTACTTCTGTTCACACCTCTCTTTCTCAAGTTCAACATGCCTATTTGTGCACCACTTTCAACGGTTTACTTTGTCTATGGGTTTCAGCCCAGATGACTTCAAAAGAACCAGTGATGGGCAGATAAGACCACCCCTTCCTCAGACAAATGATGTTAGATATGCTTCTCCCGTGAATCATTCATTCAGTGTCAGCGCACGAATAGTGCAATTAAACACCTATCAATAACCTGCCACATTAGCAGAAGAATGAAGATTTCTTTTCATTTTTGGCCTTCATTTCTACTTTTCTTCCCATCATCAAATTTATCAATGAATTAAAGTTATGACAAGGGTTTAAGTGCACCCTGATAAGGCTTTCTCTCATTCTGTTGCTTGCTTGCATGCACATGCACACACACACACACACACACACTTACACACACAAACTCAGTCATATCAAATTAAAATAACATTTCACTCAGAGGACATCACAAGCCTTACTTACATTTGTAGTTCACTGAAATTAAATTGGCGCAAGTCTAAATGAGAGTGAAATCAATTTTAAGGGATACAAAATTGTTGAACTGGGGAATCCAAGAATAATAATTGACATTCAAATATAGAAAAAAAAAAACTGTGTTCAATGCAGGAATCATTGCATGATTTGAACCATCTGTATTACAATTCCCCATTACTTCACAGCTCCTTTCTACTACATCACGTATCACCCAGCACCTCATATTTAAGGCATCATAATAAGAGTGACTTCATGTCTGGGTATGAAGCCTTCCCAATGACACTCATTCTGAAAGCAGGGGCCTCACACTTCAGCCCTGGAGAGATGCAGACTTGGATGGTTTTTGGCATTTCCACTCAGGAGCTACGTCAGGCCTTGCAAGCAAGCTGTGGATAATGAAAAGCCATTCAATGACTAAAATAAAGCACCTGTGCACACCTTTTTCCTCAAAGGAAAAAAAAAAAAAGGGAAATGACAATCCTTCCCCAGGATTCAAAGAACGTTTCTCCTCAGCCTTAATCAAACCATGCCATTAATCCGGAATCAAATATTCATTTCTACTGTTGTTTTGTTTATTTAGACCTACATTTTTGGCAAATTTTGATGTGACAGTAGAGATACTGCAAAACTCTGCATGTGAAGGAAACAGAGAAACATTTTCACATAATTTTAAGCCAATTAAATTAATGTCCCTGTTTGAATGTTTACCAGAAATAAACATTATCCTTTCAATAACTGGAATCAGCAATACAATAAAATGAAATGTGCATATTCATACTGCTTTGAGCAAGTAATTAATTGAAGCAGAAGTGTAGGGCCTTCATGGTGACAGGATGTATGAGTGTCCTGCATTAATGCACTCACCTCCAAGAAATGAATATCCGGCAATTTTTCATTGCTGTTTTTGTAAGAGTTCTGAACACTAACCATTAAATTTTAGTCAAATTAAAATGAACCAATTCAGATAATTGAGCCATAACCCTCAGAAGGAATGGTATTGAGAAGGCACTACACATACTAAATGGACATCCATAAACAATAAAATGTACACTTTTGACAAGTTGATTATCAGTTAAAAGGTAAACTGAAGCTAAACTATAGAGCCCTCCCTATAACAGATTAATCCAATAAGCAGTATTTTAGCACTTTCTAAATATGAAAGGAATATGCAATCATTTTATGTCTTAGATACACCTACAACTGAGCACTAATTCAGTAAACTCCAAATCCCTTTGAGTTTCTGCAATAATATGATGGAAGCTTTGAAGACTGGGAAATGAGGTTTCGGTTTTAGAGGAGGCAATGACAGATGTTTCAGAAAAGGCAAGAGAAAACCTCTGTTTCTGGGCACAAGCTTCCCTACTTGATTAAACTGTTGTTAAGCTGAAACTGGTCAAATCAATCAAATCTTCCTGAGAACCCAAATTTAACCAACGCAATGTCTCAATTCAGGGCTGAAGCTCTACTGATGCATTCCTTATTCAACTGCAAATCATATCAAATGGCCAGATAATATGTCAATGGAACTGGGCTCCTCAGTATATTCTCAATTAATATTTATGAAAAAAGGTTCATTGTCCACAGTAGATTTGGTCCTGAATACTCTAAGAATCAGGCAGTTAACCATTAGGGGGTGATATGTGATGGTCTCAGACTTGCCTAACATTTTTGTTGGTGAAAGAAAGGTTGGTTCAACAGAAAAACTGCAAAATTTTTAGGTGCCAATACCCTTCAGTTTCTTTTTTAGGGGTACCAGAAGGGCCAAAGATTCCAAAATGAGAAATGAGCACTGAAATAAATTCAGTTTTGAAATGCAATTATATCATTGTGCCAAGAACAGCCCACATTCATTTTCACATATGTCAATCTACTCTGTGTAGGGCTCACAGTAATCTAAAAATTTTTGTGGGCTTTCAAGGGTGCATCCTATAGGGGGCGTGGCAAGATTCTAGTTTTGGCCATTTGAGCAGTAGTATCAGGGGCATTTTCAGACTGTGCCCTCAACAGCCCGAGACAGTTTATTCATGATATGATACCATGGGAAGTCCTTCACATAATTAACACAAATTAAGCGTGGAATATTGAGGGCGCAGGAGTATAGCTGGTGCTTGTGTCAGGGAAAATGTGAAATCTGGCATTTTGGGAGGTCAAAGTTCTCCATGCGCCCCATCCGATTTTTATGAAACCTTTTCTGTTGCATGGCCCTATATGTCTACTAACTGTGATGTGAAGATTACTCTGAGTTTCAAAATATCAGAGAAGATCAGAACACGGCATGCACTTACCTTGTCATCCTAAGCCTAGGCCACAGACGATCGGTCGCCACTACAACAGCTTAGTACAAATGCATACCCACCATTGCCCCATGGACCTCCAAGCTATGCTTCCTCTGCCATGCACCAGAAGTTGTACAACAATAACAAACCTTGTTCTCACCCAGCCAGCCTCCACAACACAATCCACAGACAGAAACCTTCTCCACGCAATAATGCGTAAAAGGAATAGACCTCCAGGGAGTGCTTCTGCACTCATCACAAACAATGCTCAACAGGCCTTCAAGTGCTGACAACAGACACCAGACCATCTCCCACATTGACTGTCCACCTGCAGTGAACCACATAATTAGCCAATTATAACAATAATTTATTGATTATTATTGTTTTGACTTGGCAATTCACGCTTGCAACTTGCAATCAATAAGTAAAACAAAAAAAAAACCTGCATTACACAGCATCACCACATTTCATATGCTTACAAACCATCAAAGAGCATGAATTCAGGGTTTGAAAGCCAACAATTTCAATCTTACAGCAATATTGGCGCAAAATTTCAGTTTGAGGAAATTCTCCAATGCCTGAAGTTTCAGAGATTCCCACAGACCATATCATGACAAGGAAAGTGCTGACATTTTTAATGGCAGGATATGCTTGACTCTAAATTTAGTCTGCCCATGCTTTAAATCAGTGGCTCCCAATCTAAGCCCTGGAGCCCCCCTGCGTATGCTGGTTTTTGTCCCAACCACAATTTCAATAAAATAATTTTAATACGAATTTTTCTTAAGAAACATAATGCAGGATTTCCTCGTGATCATTTAATTTCTTTGAATTGTTCGTTATCTATCAGATGGCTCCAATTGGTGGCCAGGTGTCTGGACTTCCACTAATAAGCAGCCCATTGATTCAGATCAGACTAAATTTGATCATAAATTATTTGCCTCCTTATATGTAAGTGTATGTTTGCAATGTACCCTGGGCTTGGCCAAGCAAAAGTAACGGAAGGACACTGTTACTTAACAATGTAATTCATTTAAGGTATGCAACATGATGAATCTTTTTGTTTCAATTTAGTAAGTTAGCATTGCTTCATAATTCTCCTAATCTGCAATAGTGTACGATAAAACATAATGTCCAAAATAAACTTGGTAACGGAAGGACAAATGTTCACTTCGCCCCTATAAAGCACTATATGTCCACAGAAATGTAATTGAGCATATCATACAACGCTATTTCTGATGTAGAATAATCAAAATTTCAATACTGCATGAAAAGCATCCAAGTTGAAAAATTAATATCTTGTTAAAATGATTTAATTGCAACTGAGGTCGGAGGAGGAAAAAAAAAAAAGCATACACAAGGGGCCTCCAGGACTGAGTTTGGGATCCACTGCTCTAAACAACTGAAAGTCAAGATGCATTGCCTAAGCTTCGTAAAAATGTTCGGAAGAAGACAGAGAGGAGGCCAAGCCTGGCAGACACAAGATGCGCACCGATGGCGAGATAACAGCTGTTTGCCTCCGCATACGTCTCACCCTTTCGACTGCGCAATTGATGACCGTTCAGTTACCTGAAGTCAGGGGAGAGGAAAAAAAATCAGCAAAATACATGCCTGTGAGATAAGATTACGCGTCTGAATTGTGCGTCTCACCAACAATGGGAGCGCACTTTCAAAGATTCTTGCAATATTGGTATGCTGAATTGGTCGTCAACCCTAGCAACAGCCAATTAGTGAAGTTTCAGTTCAGCCACTCCGCTTCCAAAAATTTCCATATTATTCACGGAAATCCAAAAGAGGGCACCTGTCCAACGGAGAAAACATAGGTAGAGAGGGCCTTTTAAAAATGGAATTGATTTATTTTTTTTCCCCGTACAGATGCTGCCAAGTATTTCCTGAGGAAAACATTTCACCTCAACCAGATTATATTTTCAAGGCACAAAATCAGCAGACAAGAGGGAGCAACAGGATTTCCTTTTCCATCAGCGCAACTGTTATTGACCTCCCCTGAACTCCCAGGCTTCGCTGCGATTCAGACCAGCGATGAATAGTAAAGACCGTCATGTCACGCTTGCGATTCAGATTAATTGAAACACCACAAAACTCACGGCATAACCTCATGGACTGCCCAATACAGAACTACTTGAGTCACGGTACACGTGTAATAACGCTGGCCGTGTAGGCTACATAGTTGGACACTTAAAACGCATTTTCTGCCTGCAATGGCGGCATCCACTTTTATGATGAAAGTGAATATAAACGTCGAATCTTTAGGTTTCAACAGCAGAGAGAAAAGTTGGCATGTAAGTTTTACAAATGCAGAAAATTGCATTGTTGCGGCGTGAGCGTTAAACCTATGACAGCAATTTAACACTTTGTTTGTTTCCCCGAGATCCCTCGTTTGCACTTCGGAGAAAATCAGCGAAAAAATTCCAAGAAACATTCGACTTAAGGAAATCCATACAACACAGTCCTGTCTTATCATGCCCAGTCCCTAAGGCACAGTCGCTTTTAAATGAAGATGTAGTATTAAGTGGCGTACTTACCAATAGCTAAATCGAGGAGATCTGCGCACAAGAGGAAACACAGCGAGAATACGGTCATCTTTCCCGTATTTTGTCATAAATCCCCAGCTCCATCAGTTTTTTTAGAACCACTCTATTCCTCCGCTGCTAGATGACCATCATTCCAAAGGTATTAGGCTGGGTGATCCTTCCAAATTGCTCATGATGCCAATAAAAATATCAGCGCAAAAAGTGGTACACAGGAGCCCATGTAAAGCAAACCGAATTATTGGTGGTGTCAACGAGCATGCGTTGGAAAGGGATCTGTCCAGCACGCATTCTGTCGCTCGCGACGCAGAAGCGCACAGGGATATATCACAGCAACAGATTTCGGGGAAACAGCTTTTAACTCTGCGCTCTTCCTCCCACAAGAATCCGCTCTTATGTTGCCTAATTTTTTTGTTACTTTGTACGATTTAATTCTGAATCGTAATTTTTATACTGAAACACGAGGTGACAGACATGGTGTGTAATGAGAATGTACAAGACCCCAGTTTGGAAATACACGGCAGAAATATCATTTTTTGCCCTATTTATTAAGTATTTTGTTACAACTACTAAAAGATTAAGCATGAACTATTGTGCACCAAATATTCGCGTCTTTTTAGCTGCTGTGATGGCAGTGAGACGTCTGCGTTAAAATGAGGAGATCTGCGGAAAACAAGATTTGAGAGGGACAGTGGCTGAAAAGAGGCTCAGGGTGTCACTGCATGCTGCAAATGCATCGATTTTAATTGAAAAAGGACTTTAGCCGTGCCTGTGTGGGATATGTTGTTGTAAGCTGAAAAAGCAAAATACGATGATATTTTTGTTGTTACCTTCTCATATGCTAATATACAGTGACCGTCCAAAAAAAAAAAAAAAAAAAAAAAAAAGTCTGATTAATTTGTTGGACCACCTTTAGCTTTGATCACGACCCACATGCAAAGTGGTATTGTTTTGACAATCTTATACAACGTACTTCGTGACAAAATTTATGTCCGATCAAATTTGTATTCAATTTTGGCTGAGATATTGACGACGAGTGAGTCAAACCACTCCGCAGCACATCGCACAGACTTGCAATTGGTTAAGGTGCACATTCTGAGGTGGCCAATTCATGTGTGAAAATGATTTATCACGCTCAATGAACCACTCTTTCTCAATTTGAGCCTAATGAATCTGGGCATTGTCATCCTGGATTAAAACGTTCATTGATGGGTGACAGGTCATTCAGTATATTCAGGTAGAATTCTGAATTCATTTTATTGCTGCAGAACAGTGCTGAGCCTAGGCCTGACCAATTGAAGCAACACCAGATCATTACACTACCTCCAGAGGCATGCACAGTGGGCACTATACATGAAGGGTGCATCACTTCATGAATTCACCTTTATTACCCTGATGTGCCCATCACTCCGAAATTCGGTAAATCTGGACTCTTTTGACCACATGACCTCAGTCTTTTTGAAGTCTTTTTCCCCCTCCATTAAGCCTCACTAACAAGTTGCGTTCTTGTGGCCACACAGCTTTTAAGTCACAATCTTCTAAGTTCTTGTTGCATTGTTCATGTCACAATGCTCATACCCTCATAAGTACTGTTGATTTTTTTTTTTATTTTAAAGATGAGACTTCAGTGAGCGTTTTAGTGATCCCCGATCAAGATCAGTCATGATTTTTCTCCAACCCATTTCTTCCACGAAGTTGACAGTTCCCCAGTATCCTACCAGGCTTTAATAAATTGTTGGCAGGTCCTGACCCAATTACAGTGAATTCAGCAATCTCCTTTGCTTTTTTCTTTGGTTGATGCTGGCCAATAATTTACCCCCCTTGAAACACAGTGACTTCTTTTCAATGATCATACATATGTCTTCTGACATATTTTATTGCTTTTATTGTTTTTATTGTTTTAATGCCCCCGCCTCGAAAATCGAGGAGAGGGGGCATTATGTAATGGCCCAAGTCGTCCGTCCGTCCGTCCGTTAACCAATTTTCTTGAAAACGGTTCAACCCAACAAAACCTTTTTTGGACAGTGGCTTTGAAATGAGTAGAGGAGAGTTCTGTGTGAAAATGGGTTCGCTCCGACTTTCAGTATGGTTGCCACGGCTGCCATCTTGATTTTCGTTTCCGGACGATTAAAAGAAAATGACTCGTCTGATCAATTTGATTTTTGGTTCATATGTTTGGGGTGCCTATAGGAAGGTTCCTTTGGAAAATAGCCGTGCTTTAACTTTCAATATGGCCACTACGGCAGCCATCTTGATTTTCGTTTCCAGATAGCCGTCTTGATTTAGTTTCCGGACAATTAAAGGACAATGACTCGTCCGATCGATTTTATTTTTTGTATGTATGTTTGAAGGTTCCTTCAGAAAATGGGCATGCTCCGACTTTCAATATGGCCGCCACGGCAGCCATCTTCATTTTTGTTCCCGGACAATTAAAGGAGAACAACTCGTCCGATGGATTTGATTTTGGGTATGTATGTTTGGGGTGACTAGAGGAAGGTTCCTTTCGAAAACGGGCACACTCCGACTTTCAATATGGCCGCCACGGTAGCAGCCATCTACATTTTCGTTTCCGGACGATTAAAGGACAACGGCTTGTCCGATGGATTTGATTTTGGGTATGTATGTTTGGGGTGACTAGAGGAAGGTTCCCTTAAAAAAACGGCTGTGCTCCGACTTTCAATATGGCCGCCACGGCAGCCATCTTGATTTTTGCTTTTTTCCCTACAATATTCATACATTTTTACATGTATGATGGATATGCCTTTATGGCATAAGCTCAAATCAAACAACAGTACAGTCAATGTTTTCTTGAGACAACATTTAGGCGGGGGCATATGCCACTCTTTGCGTTGCTCTTGTTATTGTTTTATTTACTATCTATTTTAAAGCACTTTGGTTCACCTGTGGGTGGTTGTAAAGGGCTGTATAAATAAAGTGAAATGAAGTGACATGGTTTTTTTTTAAGAAATTAGAAGTTACGCACTTAATCAGTCAGGATTAATGGAATTATTGCTAGTTGAAACATATTCAGCACTGAAATAAGGATTAAATCATAGGCTCTTGAGTATTTGCTAATTTAAATCCAAACAGCAACTTTTTTTTTTTTTTTTTTGGATGAGCAGTGTATGTTGTAATGACTAGGACATATACTTCGCTGGTGTAGTTCCTTCAGTAGGAGACTTTTCTGTGCAAGGATTGGACTAGTCCCCAACCATTAGTTATCCAAAATAAAAATAGGTTCCTGCCTTTTCTGTGATCATTCATGGTCCTGTACTTGTATCTGAGGAGTAGGTGGTGTTATTTTGTCACAGTAAATTAGAATTAAAAAAAAAAAAAAACTTTGTAAAATTCAGCTTTCAATCCTGACACCTAATCATTTTTTTCACACTCAAAATAAGATCTTTGAATTCCAAATCCAAATGATTTCAAATGCAAAATTTAGTTTTTAGTTGCTGTCCTACGTCAAATGAAATGAAGTTCTAGCAAAGGTTCAGCCAGCAAAACCCTCTTTTTGCATGCTTTGGCCAGTACTTTATTTTTCATTTTATCTGTGTTTACTTTTACTCACTCATACTCACTAATTGAGGAGCCTAGTGCTAAAAGTACTTAAGTCACATTTTCACACAAGGTGAGATAAGGATGGGAAAATGTCTTTTATAGTCACCTAAGTCAATTTTCTCAAAATGGAAATTTTGTGACTTAAGTACTTTTAGCACTGGGGTCTTCAATTATTCTCGCTGTCGTTTTGTGGGGCTGTCACTTGAGACATCAGCTGTCCTATCAGCAGTTGATCACATCTATCCATTAGTACTGTGACATACTTACATTGTTAGCTTATCTTAATGCTGTCTTTTAAATATGAATCTCTCTCTGCCTTCATTATGTTAATGCTGCTGTTATGCATGCCCTCCACCTCTCCATCACTGCCCAGTCTTCGCAGATTCATCAGCTTCATCATTCATCATCATCAGCCTCAGTAAGCAGAGTCATCAGCCACTGCCACCACCAGTATCTGGCCTCAAGGGGGGATTTATCCTGCGGCATCTCAGGGCAGATGCTCCTCTTTTACAAAATCTCCCTGTTGAGTCCAAGTGTTCAAGACTTTGTCAAGGCCATCATCATAATCGTTGATATGTGTAATCAGTAATAAATGATACTCTTTACATAATTTATTGGTCTCTCTTGATTAAAACACTGACTATATGGCTCCACTACACTGATCTCAGCCAGCTGGAGACATTTTAATGATTATCTTATTTGGCTTTGTTTGCATGTTGATTCCTAAGTCTGGCGCAGCTTATATTTAACACACACTGCATTTCTACAGGTGACTTAACTCTGATGAAGAGTTTTGTTTCAGATTTCAGTTTGTGCTCATTCTCACCTTGATCCTGAAGCCCAGCAGAGCTCAGCTAACAAGCCCTGCTACTCAGCTGCAGCAAAAGCCTACCACTTGCCACTCATTTACTTTGTCACTTCCACCACTCAGCACCTGACATTCAAACTCAATCGTCCCTTTCCTTGAATCTGAGTCACATCACTTGCATTGACACAGTGAGATGCTGTGGCCTGACTTTCTTAGTTGTACAATCAAGGTGATGTATCTGAACTTATGTGGTGATGCTATGCCAACCTATGTAGGTCAACCCATTTTTCTGGGGAAAGACAATGGGGTACATCTTAGGACTCTGTATTGCTTGAAAGAAGAGCTACTGTCAATCGAATCCTGGTAGAAGCACTATGGCCACTAGGGCATCATCAATACATTTGTGCCTGACTTTGCTGGTATCCAGAACCACTTGTCCCAATCAAGCAGATGCTTCAGTACAATCGAACGGTGGTTCCACCCACAGACTCAATGAGGAATCATCATTCCTCATTGGAGCTGAGTCACAATTGATTTCAGGCAGGTCAGACTCAAGAGTGAGGTACGGTTTTGCTTAAACGTGGTAATTATGTTTGTTTGAAAAAATAAAATGTTTTCACCCACCTATGAAACTCCTACTAAAACACATGTTCAAGACATTGTTGATATACTGTATTTCCACAGACTCAAGAGTGAGGTACGGTTTTGCTTAAACGTGGTAATTATGTTTGTTTGAAAAAATAAAATGTTTTCACACACCTATGAAACTCCGACTAAAACACATGTTCAAGACATTGTTGATATACTGTGTTTCCATGCCTTGAATATAATAGGGCCTCTCTTCCCAACATGTGTTCATAGACTTTGTCATGTTTAACAACCTGAGGAACATCTTCAGCAAAATCAATATTTTTTGTGGCGTGAAAAAAAAAACATATTTCTCTTACACCCCAAGAGAAAATGAGTGTAAGTCTACCTGTTTTGACCTCTGTTACTAAAAGCTCTGTATCTCAAAAACTATAAATGCCAGAAACATGATTCAAAGTTTCTTTTAAATTACCGAACTGCAACTTAATTACCAAACAGTCATTCTATACCTAAATCCAGTTTCTGATACTTATTTTCATCCACTCATTCATACAGGCCCGGCGCTAGAACAGGGAATTGGGGGTGCACAGACATGCCCCTTTATGACAATTAAGATTGTCCTGGCTAGTTCTCAATCATTTTCCTTTACTGACGCGTTTTCCAATTATCGTAATTGGCAACTGAAGACACGGTTTCTCTCCATATGCGATCTAACAGCGATGAAATCATAGGGTAAATTCAGTATAACTGAGAATTGGGGTGGACGAAACATCCGTTTTAAACAATTTTAGTCCTGACCTGTTCTCAGTCATTTTCATGATTAACAAAAGGTTCACTCCGATAGCGCTCCACACTTGACAGGTGTTGCTTATTCTCACCGATTAGTTAAGACGACAATCATTCATCTGGACGCGTATTTGCTTAATTTAAATCAACGTTATTCTAAATTACTCTCGGTATTGAGTGAAAAAAGTGGCACTCGCCAGTGAAATAGGCTATAAAAAGCATGCGGCTCAAGCTATTTGCGCAGGTATGCAATTTTGAATAACGGTGATTTAAATTCAGCAAATACGCGTCCAGATGAATGATTGTCGTCCTACCTAATCGGGGAGAACAAGCAACACCTGTTAAGCGTGGAGTGCTCTCGGAGTGAACCTTTTGTTAATCATGAAAATGACTGAGAACAGGTCAAATTGTTTAAAACGGATGTTTTGTCCACCCCAATTCTCAGTTATACTGAATTTACCCTATGATTTCATCGCTGTTAGATTGCATATGGCGAGAGACCGTGTCTCCAGTTGCCAATTACGATAATTGGAAAACGCGTCAATTTTGGAAAATAACTGAGAACTAGCCAGGACTATCCTATTTGTCATAAAGGGACGTGTCTGTGCCCCCCCATTCCCTGTTCTAGCGCCGGGCCTGCATTCATAGATAATGTCTAAAAATCAAAAATCAAATTTTGGAGATGTTTGTTGATAACTGACAGCAGGTAGAAAGGAAATGGCAGAAATCTGGGCCCGTACTCACAAAGCATCTTAGCGCTAAAAGTAGGTCCTAACTGCCGGATTTAGGAGAAACTCCTAAAAACAATGGGCATGTCAGTCGTAAATTTAGGACTCCTAATTATTATTACTAAGTGTTATTCACAAAGCATTTTAGGCCTAAAAGTAGCTCCTAAGTCTGGGAGAGCTTAAAAGTAGTCAAGAGGACTCCTAACTCGCTAAAACCTATTCACAAAGAATCGGAAAATCGCTGCTGTTGTTGAAAGACGGAATGCCTTGGAAATTCTGAATGATGCACAGTTGTTGAAAAGATATTGGATCGACTGTGAAGGGATATTAATTTTTGTTGAATTGGTGAGGGAGAGAATTACGTCTCCAACCATGAGAAACAACCCAATAAGCCCCGAAATAAAATGTTTGACAACACTTCATTGCTTGGCCACTGGAAAAATGCGACTTTGCAACGCGAAAAATTTTGGGATTTCACAATCATCTGTCTGTTGCTCAATTCAGCAAACAATCAATGCACTCTGTGAACCCCATATCATCTGACAATGTATCCGGTTTCCAGTGGACATTCGCCAACAACACAGACTCAAACTTGAATTCATGCACATCTCAGGTATGCCCGGTATCATCGGTGCTGTTGACGAGAACCATATTCAAATTATTTCTCCGACCCAAGATGAAGAGGTATTTGTAAATAGAAAAAAAGTTAATTCCATCAACACCCAGATAGTGTTTGATGCCGAATACAATATTTTGGACATTGTTGCGAAATGGCCAGGATCCACGCACGACTCGCATTTTAATGGAAAGCAGCTTATGCCAATTATTTGACAGGCATTATGTGCCAGCGGGATGTCACTTGCTAGGGGACAGCGGCTTTGGTGCTGTACCTCCTCCTGCTATGCATGAATTATTTTATTAGGCTATTGAGCGAGGCTTACATTTAATAGATCATCATAATAATACCAGCCTATGTCATATTTTGTATGCATATTTAAATTGTAGGCTATAAATTACAAACCAAGCTTAGTATGCCTTCCTGTTTGAACGATAGCCCGTTTATAGGGTGCAATCTCGGACTCCCTTTGTGATTGCAGCCCATACCACCGCTTCTCGCAGTCGTCTGCCGTCCACGACTGACACCGAGGGGAATGCAACATTGATCTGTAGGCTGATATTATCTCACGCATCCCGCTTGGATTTGCTGTTCACCCCCGAGCCAAATTTCCCTTTGATTACATGCTTTCGCTCCAGCACCAACTGGGCCAGCAGCAGTAACTGGTCGTGGCTCCAGATGGGCTTTCGCGTCCTTTTTGAACTTTCATCGATGACAGTTTAGGGCAAACAAACTTGAACGGCTCGACATTTAAATGATCGCAACATATTCTCATTGGGTAATAAGTTGCTAATTATTGGGCAAATGACGCGTTTTATTATTGACTCGTTTTATGCTATTAGCGTTTTTACAAGTCTCTCTTTCCTATGTATATTTATTTGCCTAGAGCATGATATGTGGGGATTGCGCATAGTGCATTTTCAGGAGTGCTCAATATGTTATTATTTTATGGAACAAACCAGCCGCTTGGACTGTTTCCTCATTTTTTCCTCCATGGGTTGTATGTGGGATATTTTTTTCAATGGGCCGCCCTGTCACAAAACAACCAATCACCGTGCTCATTGTCCCAAGACTCATGCATGAGAATTGACGTCATCCATAGCAACGGAGATTTACTCCCACCTATCACAGAGCTACTCCTAGTCTAGGGGTTACCAGTTTTCTTAACTAAAAGTTTCTCTCAGCAGCTTTGTGAATAACTTTTAAGATTTTACTCCTACATAAAATGTTTTTGCGTGACTTAGGAGTGCTCCTAGCGGTAAGATAAGATGCTTTGTGAATACAGGCCCTGGAGTACATACTTTTCCTCAAAATACTAAAAAAAAAAAAAAAAAAAAGTATGTTAAAATCTCTAGCCATTCAAATAACAGAGCAGTTTTTCAAAAACATAGAAAAGCGCCTATTTTTACCTGTTTTTATGTAAAATCATAGAAAACACAGTATCTCAAACACTATGAAGGTCAGTAATATGGTTCGTTGCCGTTTTAAAAGTAGGGAAACTAGGGAAGTGCACCTTCACAACCAAATAGTTGGTTTCAACCAAAGTCCAGAATTTGATACAGTATTTAGTTTCGACAGTGAAATTTATTGACTTATCTAAATCTTGTTGCTCCCACAGGACTGTGATGGGGTGTTGGGGTTTCAGAGGATGCAAATGTCTGATTGATTTTCTCCTCTTCTCTGCAATTATCAGATTTGACTACACACATGCACACACCCACACGCGCATACATGCACACACGCACACACCCACATGCACACGCACACACACACACACACACACACACACACACATACTCAAAAAGCATACACACATGCAAGGTCCTGACCTAATTTCCTTCCACTGCTCTCCAGATATTCCCCAGGAACTTGAAACACACCAGTGTAACGGTTTTTAATTCAGTTCCTCAAAGCACTCAGAAGCACATCAGCTCATGGTGCAGCCTGAGATGGCAGATACCACAAAGCTCTTAATTCACCTGACACAAAGCTCTGGTTTCATACAAACATATTCCCTGTTGGTTTAATCACAGACCATGAGGCAGCAACAAAAAATATCATTTTAATTGGGCAACCTATACCTGTGTGTGTATATACTTCATGGGGTTATGAGCATTGAAGAAACCACGAAGGTCATAACTTGAATGCTACTTGATACAGTATCAAGTAGCATTCAAGTTATGACCTTCATGGTTGCTTCAATGCTCATAACCCCAAAAAGTATATGCTTACAAATATGTACAGGTACTCCAACTGTCTACAGTATATATAGTGTATATACTGTAGACAGTTGGAGTACCTGTACATACAATAGTGTGCAGTGATGATTATACACTTTACAAAATAAAGATAAATCAGAAACCAAGTACTAATCAATTATTTATTTAATGTAATATTGGATTATATACAACCCCAATTCCAAAAAAGTTTGGATGCTTTGTAAAATGTACAACATATATAAAAACAGAAAACAATGATTTGCTAATCTCATAAACCCTCATTTTATTCACAATAAAGCATAGACAACGTATCTGATGTTAAAAGTGAGACATTTTACCATTTCATGGAAAATATTAGCTCATTTTGAATTTGACGGCAGCAACACATCTCAAAAAAGTTGGGACAGAGCGGCCCTGGCTCAGACAACAGCACTCAGATTTCATTTCTGAGATTATCACATGCCGATTCTCTCCAAGCTGAAGGAAAAAAAAAAAACATTTTGTGGACCTACATGAAAGACTCGATACTGTAGAAGTCACCAATGTTGGCGTAACTTTTGCATTTTGAAGCACCTTTGGTCTGGTGAGAGTTCCACCACAAAACCTGTCCAGTATCCAAACATAGCTTTGATCTGCCCAGACTTGAATGGCAGGACTTGGAGAATGGAGTGGAAAAAGCAGCCATGTGTTGCTGGAGAATAACAGTGTTTTCTTCACAAACACAACAACTCAAGCTCACATCAGCTCTCTTGCTCAGTTAATGGGGATAACAGTGGATCTGTTATGATTCTGCCATGTCTGTTATGATTCTGCCATGTCCTGTTCTGTTCCTGCCATGTTCTGTTCTGTTTTTGCTCATGTTCTGTTTTAGTATCAGTTCATTGCCATGTTTTTGTTTTTGCCATGTCTTGTAATTCCCCGCCATTATCCATATTTCTGTTAGATTCCAGTCCATGTTTTTGCTCATGCCCTGCGTTGCACTTTGTCTCCCCTGTCTGGTCTTGTGTTAAGCTACAGCTTCTCCCCAAGTCCTGCGTGTCACATTTTTAGGTGATTTCATGGTTTCTGGGTTTCCAACCATTCCTTCTAGTCTCGTTTGCTTCCTTCGCCTTGCTTTCCTATTCTACTAACCAGTACTAACAGTTTGTTGTTTTGTTAAAGATACTAACCAAGACTAACATTGTATATAATACTAACTTACTAACGAGCACCAGGGATTGTATAGCTGCACTTTACTAATTGATTAACAAGCCCTCAGCACTCGCCCTGTTCTAGTCTCCGCCTCTTGCCTTCACTTAGTCTTTGCTGCATTCAGCGGATCCTCCGCACCTGCTCCAACTCTGTCCTGCCTCTCATTATCTGTGCACGCTAGAACTCCCGAACTGGAGCTGTATGTTTTGTCTATAGGTTGTCCTGTGATCCCTGTCCGCGTTTTGGCTTTTGCCAATTCCATGTGGTTAGGTTCTCCCTCGTGTTTGCTCCCACGTAATTAGTCTGATCCATTTCACCTGATCCTAATCATAGCATGTGACTTCCCTTGTGTGTATTTAAGCAGTCTTTTCACAGCAGATCCCTGTCAGAACGTTTCCCTATGCTGCTCTCGTTTTTGCCTTGTACTCTTAGTGTTGCTTTTCTGACTGGACCGTCCGATTTTTGGCTCTGATTTGGTAGTGTTGTTCTGCATCTGTTATCGAACCCTTTTTGCCCGACTACAATTACTTTTTGCTGCCCTGGTTTTTTGACTTGGATTCTGCCCCTTGGATTGTGATTTTTGGATTGTGGACTTTGTACTGTTGCTTTCTGCCCTGTGGGGGTTTACCCCCTCGCTTAATAAAATATCTTCTACTGCATTGCTGGATTCTCGCGACTGGTTCCTGAATGCCACCTCACTGGATCAGGCTCAGGAGGTGAATACTGTGAGTGGCTGTTTTACAAATAAGGCCCTCATTTTGGCTCAGTTTTTCTCAATTGGTTAAAAACATTTTATAAAAACTAAAGCTACTTTCTAAACTCTGAGAGCATGTAAAAAGTGGGCAACACTTGCCCTTTGTTTATTCAATAAATAATACCACATCCACTTTTATTCACTCTCCCGGTGCCCTTATGACATCGTTGGGCACCAGAATCGTTACAAAGACAGTTTGTCTCCAGATCGAATACCAGCGACAAACTGAAACATTATGAATGCCAAAAAGATATAAACTGGTGTGAAAAAAGTAAAACGCAATCATGAAATTTATCAGTATTCTTGTTTTCAGAACAACTCCAGGAGTAAACTTATTTTACAGGAAATATGGTGGATCCAGAACTCAATGATGATCATGCAGTGTTTCATGGATGGTTATGTGGCCCCATGATGAGTGCATTCAGTAAGATTACTGATTAGTCAAGCGACGGCAAGTTGCCCGACCAAAGGAGTAAATCATCTTTGCAGCCATTTTACTAGTCAAAAAAACATTGCAAAAAAAGCTTCTATATTATAATAGCCGAGTGGCCTGTGTGTGTGTCCGGTCACTCAGTGCTAGATTCCACTGGGCGCGTATCTGCAGCATAGCGTGAGCGACGCTATTTGGCTCCGTCTTGCAGGCGACTGTGTCCAGCCAATCAGTGCAAGACTCCGCCGGGCGCGTATCAGTGCTAGATTCCACCGGGTGCGCATCTGCAGCATAGCGTGAGCGACGCTATTTGGCTCCGTCTTGCAGGCGACTGTGTCCGGCCAATCAGTGCAAGACTCCGCCGGGCGCGTATCTGCAGCATAACGTGAGCAACGCTATTATAATATAGACATACAGGGGGAAATCCCCCTGTATCCCTCTCTCCTGGGGATTCCCCCTTTTGAACCCAAGCCAATTCATCCACAGGAGTCCCGAATCCCAAAAAACAGATGCCAGGCCGCAAGAGAAAGTAACGCGTAATCTGCAGCATAACGTGAGCGACGCTATTTTGCTCCGTCTTGCGGGCGACTTCACGTTCCACTGAGCGCGGAATGTCAGCGCAGCGTATTCCCCTTTGATAGTTACTTAGTTTCAGTTACTATAAAAACATCGGTCACGTGACAACCACCTTGGTGTTTATGGAAACACCATAGCAACGTGATGACATCATAGTGGTGCATTGTTCACTATAATATAAAAGCAAAGTTACATAAAACAATAAAATTTAAACTTGGGCTGAAAATTGGGCCCCATGTGGGTTGAATCTAGAACCCGCGGATCCCCACGGGCAAAGTGCTAGTTTGAATTAATCTGTGTGGGACTGGTTATCTCCTTATCTTTAAGATCATTTATACATCACACTGTCTGAATAATTAATCGCTTCCATTTTTGCTTGCTCAATGTGTTTTTGGGAAGCTCCTGGCTTCCAGGTCTTTGAGGAAACATTCAACAGATTTGAATGTAATTAAAAATGGCAGACTTTGAGTGATTTTAGGGTCAGGTTGGTGAGGAATAAAGAGGTGAATAATGATAAGATAAATGTTTTGTATGAGGCCGGCCTGTGAGGTGTACAGAGGTAAATAAGGATTGAGATACATGTAAATGTTTGGTATGAGAACAGTCTGTCAGGAATAAGGACAAGAATAAGAAAAATGATAATGAGGCCGGTCCCTGAGGAATAAGGAGAACGATTTGGAAAAGATAAATGTTTGGTATGAGACCAGTCTTCCTCTTTCACAGGAGATGGACCTGTGTGTTAGCGATGGAGCAAGACCCAAAACCATTTGGGCTTATGTTTTAATTAAAAAAAAAAAAATGATCTAGCCACTGTGGAATTATCTCTGAGGAAAAGATGTGAGGCTTTTGTGAGTGAAAGGAACCACAGGGTTTACAGCATTCATTACCAGCATGGTCTTCTCTTATTTTCCACCCACTGTTCAGTTACTCCCAAAATCCTCATATGTCGGGCTGTATTTTGAACGATGATTCAGAACTTTTTTTGCTAATTTATTATCATGTCATGTGAAGTCATGTAAAGTCATGTAAAGGCCATCTTTCTATTAGATGCCTTAAAGCTCTGCAAATAAGGAATACAATGATCAGTTTAACCAGAGATTCTCAGACTTAATCAAAAATCCGGCAGAACTGTTTGTTTGGGTGAAGTTGGGTAAGTTCAGTTTACAGCTGCAGTTAGAGTCAGTCAGTGAAACAGCAAATGTGTGAGAATAAAGCACCATTACAGGATCTTCCAGTACTGCTTCAGTCTGCTGTCTGAGAACATTATTCAGTGCGCAGGACTCAACAGAAATGGATAGTAATAGGCTTGTGTTTAAGATGTGCTGGGCAGGTTTTGCATATGGTACTGTCACGACATGGTCCATATAAACCAGTGTCACCCTGGTGTGGCCCTTAGAAGCACAGTCGACACAGATATAATGAGGTGGTAATTTATCTGTTGAGATCATACTTCAGATCTAACCATGCTGTATTCATTTTGACTGAGAAAAATGGTTCATTAAAATTTTATGTTCTGCCTAAGTCTTCTTCACCCCCAACTCCCACAGCAACATTTTTCTTAATTAAACTGTTTTTTTAAAATGAAATGTACTGCTTTCATTTGGAAAACTCTACTGTCTAAAATTCTGAACTTTAATGATCAACTCATACACCCACTCATCCCGAGATAAACACAAGTTGATTTAGTCATTAAATTAGTGATGAGAGCTTTTATTCAAATAAAATTACAATAGATGAGCTTTCTGGACTGGAGAACAGCGGCTTATGGCAAATATCATGAATGAGATCCATGGGATAGTTAGCCCTTTTGGAAATCTGAGTAGAGTTCAACTAAATAATTGGCACTTTGTGGTTTCATATGCTGTTATAAACTGGCACCTTTTTTGCCAGTTATTCAACCCTCCAGACTAACTTTTGGACCTAGGAGCGCATGTGCTCTCAACCTGAAAAAGTTGGGCGCGCAGGCCAAAATTTAGGCGCGCAGGCCAAAACTGTGGTCACGCAAAGAACCATGATACTTTTCTGAATATTTACAAGCCCAAATAAAGACACCTGAACAGACTATCAGTTGTTGCTGCATTTATTTATGAAACATTATCAGAAAGCACTTTATGAACTGAAAAGTAGATATTGATGTTCACAAGAATGTATGAAAAATGTATAAATGCAGTTATCATTTTGAAGAATTATCATACAAGTCTAAATGTATGTACAAGTCTCCATTTCCCCAAGGGACAACTTTTCATCAAACCCTCCCCTGTACATAAACTGAGTCATTCATAGAAAAATTATGGCCAAATTTAGATGAGCACCCCCATAAAACCAACATATGGGGTTAAATCAATGAATAACTCCCAATTATCAGTCAGTGCTAATTCTAAAATTTATAACTGTTATTGTTGCTGCCATCCCAAGGAACAATTTGACACTGAACATGGCTTAATTGTTTTGAAAATAAGAGACCCAGGAGGAATTGAAGCCGTAAAAAGCATAATTTGGCTACATTTTTTCATCACAAATTGAAAGTTTAACTTTAAAATTAATATAGTTCCCAAAGTGATCCACCCTAAGTATTTGGTAAAAAGTAGGTGCAGTATGCCAAGTTCGTTTGCACAAAGTTTCAAGAAATAATTTCACCGGTAACAATGCAGTAGGACGGCTTATAATAATAATAATTATTATTATTATTTACCAGAATTTTTTTTATTTTGCTATTTAGATTTTGCACATTTCGAAGGGTAACGGAAACTCACACATAGAGTGAGGACGATGTCAGACGTTATTAGCCCCAAAAAAACAGTCTGCTTCGTGACCGTAGACTGTTCGTGACACAGACTCCTACTTGAGGCATTGCACTGATAAGCATATGGTCATCGCTGGAGTACATTGGACAGGCGTCACCAGTTAGTTTTTGAATCAGTTTTGAACATTTGCTGCAATTGACAAAATACTATTCCTCTGACAGCTGGCCAATTATCGGAACCCCAAAGAAAATGGACTATAAATCTATAAGAACCACAGCTTTTCTCATCTTTATTGTACTCTAATGAAAATAAATAATCTTGCGCTCGGACCAACCAGTCACTGATTTCATACATACTGCATGAATGAAAGCACTGAAGGTGCTGATGCCTCGGTGCTTACAGCAGTGACAAGTATGTCCCTTAATGAAGCTATAAAATTCTGTGCGGATATGTCAGAGTGCCCTAGCTGTGCATCTATGCTTGACATAAGCTATGGGTGTTTTCACACAGTCCCTTTTAAAAGAACCAAACTCAGTCCTCTGAAAGTGGACTAAAAAGAGGACCAACAGAAAATGAACTCTGTTCTTTTTGTGTTCACATTGTGAGTTTATTTCAAAGAGGACCGGGTTCTCTTTCTGGTCCACTTCAGCACTGATGGGGCCAGTCCTCTTTTTGTTCACACTGTAGTTCCTGTAGACCCCTACTGCACTGAATTCTGGATAGTTTTTACTTGGAACAAAATGTCTGCTGCCATAGCCAGAGCCCTATCCATACCTCCTGCCCGATCGGTTCTGCGCATGTACAAACTTTCTGCGCATGTGCATTGTTTAACTCGTATTGCACACTACCCGATGTGTTCCACGCATGCATAAAACCCTTCACCGGTTGGATTGGCGATTCAAGTGCTCGATAAGCGATAGAAACAGAGGCTGCGTCTCAAGTCTTTTAAATTGCATCCTAGTTCTCCTCACTTGCGTCTTATCCTTTTTTTTTTAAATTTTTTATTTTGTTTTTATTTCGGCATGATTGTATAGTCGTTTCATGACAATTTCAACACAACATGTATCATGACCGAAAGGGTCAACGGGAGAAGCTATAAACTTGTCAAAGTCCGCCCCCAACTCCCAGAAAAACAGTTTGATTATGGTTAAGATATCATAAAGATTTATAAATCACAACAGAGCTGAGTGTCCATTTACACTACGATTTAAGCGTCACAACATAAGATCATAAAGATTTATGAACATCATGAAGAATTATAATCATAATATAGCTGAGTGTCTATATAAGTTTAGATTTGAATGTCACTCTTGATTTAATCCATTTAGACTTGGACCAGAAAAACCTGGACTCCTTTCTTCATCATTTGATTTGTTCCTAGTGATTTGGAGTAGTGGAAAGGTGCAATAATACCAGATCTTTGCATGGATCTCTTAATTAGTCATCATTTCCGTCGACTTGGTTCACCCTTGCCTTATCGGATTTAATGACTTCTACTTGGTATGTTTAGTCCATCATTGCCTTCCTTGACGTCGAATCCAATTTTATTGAGCTTTCTGTCGAGGATAACCATGCTTTTCAAAGTTTTCTTTATCCTATGGTCGATCAAAAACAGACCAAGCCCCAATGATAGCAGGCCCGCTATCATAAATCCAATTAGATAGACATCCTCTAGATCCTCGATGTCCAGGACTGCCAAACACAGCGAACGCCACTTTCCCCATGCATCCACGGTGTAACCAGCCGGGAATGTCCCATCTGGGCATGTCGGTTCTCCAGAACCTGTCCGCCTCGTGGAAATAATTTTGTCAATTGCATTTAACGACCAGTTTATAAGGTCCATGTTGGTTACAGCTGTCTGTAGTAATGTGCTGTGACAGTTGTCTTTCAGACAGATGGCCTGGTGTGTCCAGTAGATGCAATGGTACAGATTTAACAATAGCAGTCCACATATGTAGTCTAAACAACCCCTATTGTTTATGCCCGTTATGGTTCCGTTTAATTTATCCAATGCCATTTTGTTGGATAAGTTTATAGTTATTCAAACATGCACATTTCAATAGATACCTAAAGACCTTCAGATTGTCTGCCATTCTAATATTGTCTTCAAGTATGTTCCATGCACTGACTCAGCCACAGATAAGGAGTGCTCCTCCGATCGATTTGACCCTTCTCGTTTTTCAACAACATTCTGCCTCTGAGGTCGTGGATACATTCACGTTGAAGAAATAGGCATTGTATATTTCTAGGCAATTCTTTGTGGTATCCTAAATATACAATTTGCAAGGAGTTGAATTTTATTATATCCTGTAATTTAAGAAACTTTGCCTTAATAAACAAATCGTTTGTATGAGTTCCATAAGGAACATAATGAATAATTCTAAGGGCCTTTTTTGGAGTTTAAACAATGATTCTATTGTATTATTATAAGTGTGTCCCCATACTTCAGCGCAGTAATGTAAGTGGGGTGCTATGAGTGCTGAATAGATTATTTTAAGAGACTTGTGTTTTAATAATTTCTGCATTTTCCAAAGAATAGACACGCTTTTAGCTAACTTTGTTTAAACCAAATTTACATGTGGTTTCCTGCTTAAGAGATTATCTAACATAACTCCCATGACTTTATATTCGTTTACCCTTTCAATGCTGGTACCATTTACCTTTAAGTCTATGTCGTCCTTTAGGCCTTTTTTCCCAAATATCATAAATTTGGTCTTTGTAAGATTTAGTGATAATTTGTTTACATTAAACCACGTGTGAAGTTTAGACATTTCGTTATTAGCCAATTTTACCAATTGTTTGAGATCGACACCTGAGCAAAAAAATAATTTCGTAGTCGCTCTGTCGGACACCTTAACAATGTCATTTATGTAAATTATGAACAACTTGGGACCTATGACCGAGCCCTGAGGAATTCCACAGGTAAAGTCAAGCAATTTGATTTGCTATTACCCATCTGCACAAATTAAGTCCCCTACTTGTTAAGTAATTTTTGATCCATTTTAATGCGGTCCCTCTTATTCCATATTTGTAAAGTTTTTCAATCAATATATCGTGATTTATAGTGTCAATGCTTTCTTCAGATCAATAAATATGCCTATAGAATATAAGTTTGAATCTAGTGAATCTTTAATCATTTCAATAAATTCTGTTAGGGCTAGTGCTGTCGAATTTTTTCCTGAACCCATACTGACTGTCACACAGTAGTTTGTGTTTATCAATGTACTTGTCCAATCTGTCATTGAAGAGCTTTTCTAGGATCTTTGAGCATTGAGGTAAAATCGAGACAGGGCGATAGTTTTAGAAATCATATTTATCCCCACTTTTTGTAGAGAGGGATAACTTTAAACTATCTTCATTTTATCTGGAAACACTCCGTGGGAGAAGGATAGATTGCATATATGCGTAAGTGGAGTTACAATTGCTTAGTTAGTGTTTTCAGTAATTTCATATCTAATTGGTTTACATCAACAGATGTCTTAGCTGTACAATTTTTCAGAATTGATCTGATTTCGATTCGGTAACAGGAGTTAATGTCATTGTGCCTTGGATTTCCTCATCCTTATCAAGGTAGTCCCATCTTAGGTGTGAGGATTTAATACCCTTTTGCTAGTTCTGACCCAACATTCACAAAATAACTGTTAAAATTCTCCTCCAATTCCATGTTCTCTACCTTTTGCCATTTATATTAAAGAAGGCAGGGTACTCCCTCTTGAGTCCTCCCAGAGACGTTCTTTATTATATTCCAGAGATTTCTGGTATAAAGTTTATTTTCTAATAAAAGCTTTTCATAATACTCTTTTTATGTTTCCTTAGTAAATGTGTCATTTTGTTTCTGTAACTTTTGTACCTAATTTCTGCTTTCTCAGTTCTTTCTCTCTCAGAAACTGCTTATACAAAGTATTTTTTTTCTTAAGGCATTTGCCAGTGCTTTTTTGAAACCCAAGGTCTTCTCTTTTGTTTTGCTTCATTGTTCGTTGTTTTGACTAGACAGTGTTTATCATACAGGAGTTTACTGTCCATAGAAAAAGCCTCATAGGCTCTATTTGGATCGTTTTTCTGCTAATACATTATCCCATTTTTGATTCAACATATCTAATTCTAGTTTCTTTAGCCTTTTTTCGCTTGCGTCTTAGTCCCTCCCACCGAGGATGCATGGAGGAGAGAGGACAGATGAAACGAGGATATGTGTTTTTAAGCGACATGAGATGTCCTTTCCTCACTTACTGATATGAAGCGGTTGGGTTCCTAATGACGGCCTGGGCTGGATCTGTTGGAATATAATCAGCGGGAATTGGCACGCATGCAAACCGTGAATTAATCGCAAAATTTAATCATCAAAGTAGGAAATACAGTTCAACTGCCGCGTGCAATATATCACTAAAAATGGCTCAGGGTAGCCTAAATTTTAACTGTGGCAGTTCTGTGATTAAAAATGTTTTCATAAAATATTTAAGTTCTCTGCTTACTGACTGACTTACTGAAATTTTGTTGCGTTGTGCGCGACCCTATTGATAATATAGACATGGATAGCCTATTTTAAACTCAGGGCTTCAGGATATCTGTACCCTCATCAGAAAAAAATCGACCTCCCCCAATATGAAAACCATTTATTTTCGTAGCATCCACGAATATCTGTTTCTTATCAATTGTAAGCAGTAAGGGATAACTTGACGTTGTTTTTCAGATCACAGTGGGGAAAAATAAAATTTCCGCCGGGTGCCTAAAGAGCAAGAGAGCGGTATGTGGTAAATGCACCGTCAATGTGCTGAATGTCTGCTGAGGGACACGTATTATCACATATTCATAGTGATAAAGGAGGAGTTTCGTTAATACTTTTGCCCACAGGGTTTACATGAGGGATCGGAAAAATGAATCATGTATTAATACACAAATTCCTGTCAAGGTACCATCAAACACTTCCATAAGATTTCACGCGATAGTTTCCATATTTTGCCATGACTTGTGCTGGAAGTGATGTACATAGACGATTTTGTGCCAAATGGCAAAACGCCTATTCAAATAAAAAATCTATACATGGAGGACCATGAAATAAAATATGATCTTCCTAAAATGTCCTTCTGTTGCAGTGAATTTGTATACTATTATGTTATTAAAGTAAAAGTGAAGTCGCTGGCTACATTAAGGACCATGAAATAAAATATAACCTTTCTAAAATATCCTGGTGTTGTAGTGAATTTCAAACATGCTAACTCTACCGCTTTTGGGGCATTTTTTTCCAGAATGAAACGCCCCAAGTTGGCATGTATGGAATTTTATACTATTTTGTTATTAAAGTTAAAAAAAAAAATGCGCTGGCTGGCGTCAAGTAAAATGTTTACCCATGTATGGTACAAATCGAGCAGGAATTCTATGCACTCGCGCAGCACTAGTATTGCACATGCAGAGAACCGATCAGGCAGGAGGTAGTCTAAGGCAAGCGAAGAACAATACAGTGCAAAAAGGCAAAGTGAACCCGGCACGCTTTGTGTTCACAATACCAAGCTCAATTTGTACCGTACTGTGACTTTTAGCAACTGGTCCCAAGTACGGTTCGGGGGCCTGACACATATGCACAAAATATGCTGAGTCATCGATCTGAGTTCGTTTTTAAAAAAAAGGACCAAGTGTGAAAAACACCCCAAGTTTCCATCCACTTGTTAATAGAATTATCTGAGTTTGCCAAAAATATTCCTGCAAATAAAGGCAGTGAAAATGTATTTCCACCTAACAGCATTAAAGTGAATAAAAACTAGCGTAATGACGTCACTTGCTGCTATCATCAAATCGGTGTGTCGAATAGATTTCTGACATTTGAAGCTGTTTCCATTCATTTTCGCACTGAATCTTCAAGTGAACAGAAGTAGTGTGGTAGGCAACAAAAAATTAACTAGTTAGCAATAATGGATCGCGTCACCCAACAAATGATGATAATTGCACAAGTTGTAATAGTCTTATGTGCCAGCTATTAGCAACATGCAAACCATTAACAGAGGGCAACGAATTGGCTACCGTCATGATGAGTTGCAGATTTATTCGCAAATAACGTTTCCATCAGCAGAATAAACCTTTTAAAAAGAAAAATCAATGAGATCAACCGTATAAACTCCGATATCTTGAAATCAAGTCAAATTTCACCGTTTCCATAAATTCGATGACTTAAAAGAACGGTGGATGGGAACATGGCTATTTTCAAGTATTTACCCACCAGTGGACGGTTGATATAACGATTGATAAGCAGCTTCGTAGGACCGCTTAGCGGAGACTGCAGTTGTTAAAAGATTCAGATTGTTCATTTGCACACTGTTACTGTGTGGGGGGAGATATCATTTGTGATGTTTTATAAAGTTCATACAGCAGTAAGTCCGAAAATCCACGCAGTGCTGTATTTAACACAGTGCGCAATGTGTGTCTACATGAAGCACTATCAGCATTATGCTCCGTTTGTCAAGTTTTGCCATCAGCAGTAACTATTGCTGTGAATAAATCGAACTCACAAGTTGTAAAGGGATCCACTGTAAGAGCTTTTTTCTTCGTTAAAGTCTTGATCGCCAGCAGCCATCATTAATCAAATAGTGCTATAACTCGAAGACAAAGCTCTATTTCAAAAATCTGGAAAATTGAAATCCAAGAGATCATGGCATTTAACCCAGAGAGCCATATTCTAGGACTTAATTTTGACTGGCGTTGCGGCTATCCCAGTAACAGACAGAATGACTGACACACAAACAAACTACCGTATGCCCCGCTTGGGCATGCGCACCGAGGCATAATAATCATGTACATGCAGAACTTCAGATCAGAGTGGAAGTGCGCATCCAACCTAATCCATCAGGATAGAAGGTTAGCGATTGATATTGAAATGCTAAATAAAACCATTCGCCCCTGGACGCAAGCATCCATAGCTGGTATCAACAAGACTCAAAACTGTGTCATGAACAGTTTACGGTCATTCTGTGTTTTTTGGGCTAATAACGTCAGACATCGTTCTCAAGGTGGACATTACCCTTAGAAATGCAGCAAAATCTAAATAGCGAAATAAAAAAAAAGCAATGAAAACACTTTCTGATATCATGAAATTTGCTCTCCGATCTGCAGTATTAGTCACCGGCCAAGGCCTAATGCATAGACTATTGGAAAGCTGACCAGCTAGTGTACTTGTAATTTCGTGTATTGGATTGTCAGACAAGGTTTTACAAATTTGCCTCACGCACAACTCAGCTTACATTTTTATCCACAAAATGAGCTTATTTCAAATTTTCTGGCTGCAACAGGTCCCAAAAAAGTTGGGACACAGGCAAAAAAGGGCTGAAAAAGCAATTAATATATAACAGAATCAGCTGAAAGAATATTTAGCAAGTAATTAACTGGCATCAGGTGTGTAACATGATTGACTATAAAAGGGATGTCTTAGAGAGGCTGAGTCTCTCAGAAGTAAAGATGGCCAGAGGCTCTCCAACCTGTGAAGGCTTGCGTAAAAAAACTGTGGAATACTTTAAAAACAATGTTCCTCAACGAAAAAATGCAAAGGCTTTGAAAGTCTCATCATTGACAGTGCATAACATCATCAAAAGATTCAGAAAAACTGGAAAAATCTCTGTGCAGTGTTCAAGACCTTTACTGGATGATCTTCAGGCCCTCAGACGCCACTGCATCACTCACCGGCATGATTCTGTCATTGACATTACTAAATGGGCCCAGGAATACTTCAAGAAACCACTGTCTGTAAACACAGTCCACTGTGTCATCCACATATGTCACCTAAAATTCTATCATGCAAGAAGGAAGCCATTGTTGAGCATGATCCAGAAATGCCGCGTGTTCTGTGGGCTAAGGCACATTTAAAATGGACTGCAGCAAACTGGCAAAGTGTCCTGTGGTCAGACGAGTCCAAATTTGATATTCTTGTTGGAAATCATGGGCGTCATGTCCTCCGGGCTAAAGAGGAGAAAGACCACCCCTCCTGTTATCAGTGTTCAGTTCAAAAGCCAGCATCTCTGATGGTATGGGGATGCATTAGTGCATATGGTGTTGGACACTTGCATGTTTTAAAAAGCACCATGAATGCTGAAAGGTATATAAAGGTTTTAGAGCAACATATGCTCCCCTCCAAACGACATCTACTCCAGGGAAGGCCTTGTGTATTTCAGCAGGACAATGCAAAACCACATACAGCAGCTATTGCAACAGCATGGCTTCGTAGTAGAAGAGTCCGTGTGCTGATCTGGCCTGCCTGCAGTCCTGATCTTCCACCAATTGAGAACATTTGGAGCATAATTAAAGGAAAAGTCCATCAGAGGAGACCCAAAACTCTCCAGCAGCTGGAAGCCTGTATTAAACAAGAGTGGGATCAAATTCCAATGGCTAAACTCAAGAAACTTGTCTCCTCAATGCCCAGATGCCTCCACTCTGTGTTAAAGAGAAGAGGGGATGCTACACCATGGTAAACAGGTCCCTGTCCCAACTTTTTTGAGACCTGTAGCAGCCAGTAAATTTGAAATGAACTCATTTTGTGAATAAAATTGTAAAATTTCTCAGTTTCAACATTTGCTATGTTATCTCTGTTCTTTTGTGAATGAAATACTGGCTGTTGTGATTTGAAAGTCATTGCGTTTTGATTTTATTCACAATTTACACTTTGTCCCAACTATTTCAGAATTGGGGTTGTATTTGAGATGTTACAAAATCAGGCTTTCAAGAGGGGCACTTTTTCAACTTCAAGTTGATATTTTAAAAAATGAGTACAGAAACCCAACTGATACTGTCAATGCTGTCTCTTTATTTAATAACCAACATTTATGCACAAGAATATATGCAGTTTCTTGACAAATGATGGAATAAACACAATTCTAGCAGTGTTTGTACAAAATCCCTGTTTAGCATTCTGTGACTCATATTCCACAAATCCAAGCAATGAAAGCGGCAATTGGGGATATTCACGCCAGCACACGTATATTTCCTCTGATGCTTGGCCTGGATGAACATCTTGTGAGAAGCCCTGGCCTGATAAAGAACTCTTCATTTGGTCTTGTATTTTAACTAATCTGGGAATCTCTTTGATTTTTATTTTTGTTTTACAGTTAACTTCTAGAACCCACCTGATCACCAGCACACCCTCCAAAAAGATCAGAAAGTAAGTGAGTAAATAATTAGTTAATCCTTCACATTTGAGATGATGGAGTGGGGCCTGTGTTTCAGCCACATACTACATGAGAAAATTTTCTGAAACTCGACAATGTTGCTTTTCAAATTTGGCCTTATGCATGTATTTTGCCCATATAGCTTGTCTATTATTAAGCTTTTCATTTGGAAATATCAAGAGGTCAAAATTTTTAAAATGGTGGGCTTTAAAGGGTTAAGCAAGGCCTCCAACTCTCAAACAGGATCCAGTCATTAACCCCACAGCAGTTTTACAAATCCCAGTCAACTGTCCCTGAATCATGTTGCTGCCCAGATACTGATATGCTCGTTCAAGCACTGCCCTCCCCACCACCACCAGCATAAAGCCTCCATTCATCATTAGGATGACAGACAGAGGGTTCAGATGCTGCCTAATCATAGGATTCTTCCTATGACTGGCAATAAGCCCTAAATGGATTTGAAGCCAAAGTCTTAATTTATGCCTGATCAATTCACCATTGAAAGCAGGGGTGTCATATGGTGTACCCCACAACAAATTGCCTGACGAATGTTTGGCTAACGTTTCAAATACTTGTTATGATCTAAACGCGATTGCATTATTGAGTATTGATTTTCTGTTTGTCTTCATGTAGATTAATTTCAGCTTTTCAAACACAGCGTGAAACAACACAGAATTAAGCTACTATAGATGCACCTTAACAAATGCGTCTTTCACACCCGGAAGTCACGGCGCATTGACTTTACAAACAGAAATCAAAAAAATCTTGAATTGAGATTCAGCATTTTCATTTTCGGTGCACATATCACATGTGGAAAAGCTTTGATGGCAAGTAGGCCTCTGAAGTTAAGAAGCCCTCCTACCAGTTTTGGATAAGCTGACTTTAATTGTTTTAATAGTAGTAGCCATCACAGTAGCATTTTTTTCAGCTTCTGAAAATGAATGAGAGTTGGCCTACGTGAAAAACACTTATTTTCAACAATACTGTTGTGTTTGTCCTCATATCTTGCCTGTAAAGACAATATGAGGCCCATACGTGTGCAAATGTCTTATTAATGAAAGTTCATAATTGTGCTGAGTATTCGATTTTGTAAATAGACCTTAGAAGTGAAGTTAGGCCTCTTTCCGACCGAACTAATTAAAACTGAGCAAATCTGTTCACTGTTTAATTAAATCTGTGGGACCACGCCTCCGGCCCTCCGCCCACCGGTCTATTAAGACTCTGACTGCTTTCCTCCTTCCTTTAACCATTGTTTGCATCTGTGCATAATTGTCTCTGATTGGTAGCAGTGCGTATATAAGACTGAGGCCTCTATCTTGCACCAAGCGCAGTGGGGCGCAAAACGCTATTTCCCGTCGAGCGCCCTCTCTGCATAAATAGCCAATTCATTTGCGCCAAATTGAGCGCCCGTGGGTGTGTTGGTCTTAAAATGAGGTGTGGTCAGGCGCAATGCTGGCCTGTTCCTATCTAGCGCCAGAAATAAAGCTCTTGAGCGATTGACCAACAAAAACCTGGTCTACAGTCAATAGTCAGTTTTTCACTGCAATTTTAAGGGCGCATTTTTATGAGTATTATGCGCTTTTGTCAGCGAGTGCATAACGCGTGTTCCCTCTGCTTGTTACATATTAGGCCTATACAACAACGAACTGCAGCACCCACAAAAGCAAACAATTAAAAATAAAAAAATGATGAAGTGAAAGACTATTTTCAAGATATTTTAAAAAACACGTGTCAGAATGGTGAGTGCGATCACTCCACGTACCCACTTTAGAGCATGCTGTGATGCAGGCTAGTTTAATCGTAAGGGAACCTATTCCATCGGATAATTTGCAATTCAACATGTGAGGCTATGGAAGTACGCAGATTATACTGGATAAAGCCACAGCTCCTTAATACTGGCGAACTTTGCAGTACATGCTGTCTTCCAGAGGATCCCCCCTGGAAGGGTGGCTGTTCGGCGACAAAGTTTGGCCAAAATATCAAATAGGCTACATGGCATATAATGTCTGAATAGCGCATGGATTTTCGGTTTGTCACAAGAAACACACACTGTAACTGAACTAATGTTTGAAATGCTGATGAAAATGCGCATCAGAAGTTTGGATAAGTCCTGCATGGCTAGACTCGTTATTTGCAATTATGTGAAGAAACAATTGAATCTGACCTGATCCATTAATATGGTGCCTGCTTGTCCCGTTTCCATAATCAAATGCAAAATCCTTCATTTCATTTGGAAATGGGTTTATTATTTACAGTTTGGCTGATGAACAAAGTAGCCTTAAAAACCAGAACTTTTAGAAAAAGCAGTGGATGACACCATCTGTAATTAATCTGAATTTCTTCCATATATTCCATTCAACCTTCAATCATAAGATAAGCGGAAACAAGTTCTTGTCACTCCTGTTGGATATTATTCAAGGGGTTACGGTACCTGATGAAATAAAACATTAGTTTTGTTTCTTTCTTGCTATTTTTCTCATCCATTTTAATCTCTCTTAGTCATTCCTCACCAGCGCGTAAATATTTATGCATTTATTTTTACCGGTGACCCTGAAGTAAAAGCTTTTTTTTGTTTGCTTGTTTTATGCAGAAGTTGTGATATAATATAAAGTTCAAATGCGGCCCTGGGGATTCACTGTTATAATTTTTTACACCTGGAGATGACTCAAATAATTTTAGCGATATTTTAAAAATATTTTTTATTACATTTTTGAAGATCACTATGGTCAGGTTTCCATACTTGAAACAATGGTTTGCTTGTGCGCTTTCACTTCGGGCACGAACAGCCCTCATTCTGATGCAGTAAGGAGTTTTTTTTTTTTTTTTTTTAAATAACGGCAGTAAAGTCCACCGTTATAATAGGTATCCGCCATGGTACAAGTCCCCCTGGCTTTTAAAGGCAATGGGAGATGACAATCTGATTGGTTTATTCCATGTTTCGCCCAAAACATGCCTATGATTAAGAGATTAAATTCAACCCCTTTGCACTGAGCGCCTTACTATGCACTCAGATAACCCACCATTTAACTAGCAGAAATGGAACTGGACACGGTCTAAATGCATTTGCGCCGTACGTTTCAGACCGAGCGTTTAGATTGTTAACATAGGGCCCTGAGTCTTTGACTCAGTCTACGGTGAAGTCTCGTAACTACATGCCTGTGTTGCATTTCTAGTCTTGTATAGATGTATTTCCCGTGTTTTGCGTGTATTTGAGCTCTACCTCAAACTTTGTGCTGTTTTATTGTTTCATCCAGCACTTTGTAGTAAGGAACCTTGGTTCCTGTTTGTTTTCTATTTGAAATACATTGTTCCTGCAGCCAATGCCCAGAGTCTGTATTACCACTAGTGTTTAATCAAGGAACCTCCATTCCTGTTTATTTTGTATTGCTTCATAATAAATAAATAATAAATACTCATAATAAATACTACCAAATAAATCCTTGCACCTGAGTCCAGTCCCCAACTTCCTGTCCTCTGTGCACCTGAACTGTGTATGAAGCACAACCCTTACAAAACCATTTATTTATACCAGTAATTTGTCTGAGACAGGAGATAGCCTTCACTTGCTTTGTGAATGATGTAAGTCAATGGATATAATTGAAGAGCCTAGTGCTAAAAGTACTTAAGTCACATTTTCACACACTCAGACATAAGGGTGGGAAAACATCTTATATTGCAGTTACCCAAGTCCACTGGTTCGATTTTCTCAGAATGGACATTCTGTGACTTAAATACTTTTACCACTATGGTCTTCAATTTCTTTCAGTAGGTCTGTGCTCAATAGCAATTATGTCAGGATCTACTGGAGGGCCTTATGCTCTAAAAATAATGACAAAACCTGATCCTATTTTTTTTAACCCTAGTCCACTGCCCCTCTGACTGATGGCAACTGATTTCATTTCATTTCAAACATAAGTCTGAATGCATTTTATTTAAAATTGTTGCTTCTTTCTATCCGCACCAGTCGCACAGTTGCCAAATTTAAAATGTGGCCATGGTCCATGTTTAATCAAACACAATTTCACAATTTGACAATTTAAGTGAGAGTCACTTTTATCACCGGATGGAACAAATGGCTCTGAGTTGGAACATAATCTTGGCTATAACCGTTCCCTGGGATTCACTTTTACCATTTTTAAACATGGTTGTGCAGTGTCAGCGTAGTACTTCAACAGTTTGTTTAAAAATCAGTGGCACTGTGCAATGCATTTCACAATTGACTTGAATTTTAGAGCTGCCATGAAGTCTGGAAATGGGCATACATTTTATCACTCTTATTAATATCCTGATTTTACATTTTCCCACTGAAAGTTAGAATGGATATTGGATATAAATTGGATATAATGGATATAAATTTTTTTATTCATCACCGTGATGACAGAATCAGGACAGTCCAGATGGTCTTGCTTATTTTCAGAAACTCTCAATGCAGCGCTGCAGTCGAGCTGCGCAGTCACTGCATTCAGGGAAAGTAAATCAGGCACAGCTGGCTGCTCTAAAAAAATCCCTCCCGCAGTTACTCTACGGCCATGTTCTCAGGTAGCATACGCACAATACATGAGTGTTTAATACAAGCTCTTACGGAAATATGATACTTTGGGTAAAAATATATTTTTCAATAATATTATACAATGAGTGCATTAATCCAGCAAAAAAGTATACGTGACGACAAACAAAGGATATATGGAAACCAGGAGGCACAGTGGGAGGAAGACAAGCTGGTGGCAGGAGTGTGTGTAATGGCCGGTAGAATTGAGAGGCCAAGTGCAGCGGCAAGAGGGAAATAGAGCAGCACAGACACAATACAAATACAGAGAATAATACAGACCATACGACAGGGACAATCCTCGCGCTTCCAAAAGGACGTCCAAACATCCGACAAAACGGAAGCAAAGCGAGAGAGAAAAAAAGGAGAAGTATCTTGGAGAGCCGAGAAAAACAAGGCACCTTAAATAGTGCGACACAAAGGATCCTTACTACAGATATCTTCGGCTAAAGTGCATAACTACAAACAGACACTCTAGCGAAGGAGGCGTGGCAGACTTCCGGCTTATATAGAGTCAAGGGAGGCGCCGCCCAAGTTCAATCAGCCAGCTGGGTAAAGAATCCGATTGAAAAGGAATTCGATCTCGTCCCGGGACGAGAGCCTCAAAGAAAAGTCCTAAACACACGCACACCTCCCAAACCATGACAGTGTGATGCTGTAGGAAAAATGTTCTGTTGAGAAACTGGAATACAGGAATTAAAGTGCATGTCAGTTTGAGTGAGCCATTTTGTGACCAATCATGAGGTGGCAATGCTCTATACAATTCTCGGACAAGGCCAGGGATCACACAACACCGCACCTCTGGAGTCATATGCAATAGAACACATGATCAAAGAAAAGGATGAATACATAGAGTACAGTATCACGCCACTGTATTTATATTTTCACAAAAGCCCAGTCGTGTTTTTCCATGAAGGCAATTATATATTTTGAAATATAGTTCAGCAGCATTTAAATAAGGGTTGGATAGATTCTTGCAAGCAGGTTTGATTTTTGTTTGTTTACAGGAGCTAATAAAGGTGTCACTTGCATGCTTCTTGAGACACTGCTCAGGCTTATTAAAGACAATCTTTATTGATTTAGTTTCACTGTGCTGTGTAATTAAGCCTGACAGTGATGGTGATGCATAGTATACCAGCCATCTTCAAACTAGCACTGCTTTTGTGTAGATTTTGTTGTTGTTGTTGTTGTTGTTTTATTTAATTTGTCCCAGGGCCTCAAATTGAGAGGTGAATATCGTTTTTTGATTTATGAGACCTCCCACTAATATCCGGCAATTTTGTGGTTCGGGGGGGTGAATGTGTTTAGGAATGCATCGATCTGATATTAATATCGGGTATCGGCCCCGATCTAGACTAAATTCCTGGATCAGGTATCGATAAATGTTGCCGATTCTGGAGCCAATCTATTCAATTCAGTTCTACGTTTGCAACGCTACGCGCTACGTCAGGCATTAGCCACACGCGCAGCATGCTGATTGACAACAAACACACAGAAGCAGCATGGAGCGAGCCAAAGAGTTGATCATATGGAGGTACTTCACACCTGCAACGCCAACAAGTTTGACTGCTACTTGCAGTATTTGCAAAGGAAATGTTTTGAGGGGTGGTAGCAGCACTGCAACATACAACACAACAAACCTAATCAAACACCTCAGGAAGCATCATGCTAAAGAGCACGCCAAGTTCCTGCAGCATAACAAAACCAAAAAAGGAGAGGGCACAGTGAAGCAGTCAACTTTGAGCAATGCTCTGCAAAGACGGGAGAAATTTCCGACAGACAGCAAGAAAGCGACAAAAATAACTGAGACAGTTCTGGAATTCATCGTTTTGGATGCGCAACCCCTGTCAGTCATTGAATATGAAGGATTTCATCGCCTGCTTGAACACTTGGAAGCAAAGTACAGTTTACCGTCACAAAAATATTTTTCCTAGACCGCTCTGCCTGAACTGTACAAGAAAGTTTGCAAACACTTATCAGAAGATTTAAAAGTTGCAAAATCAATGAGCATCACCACAGATGTTCTGAGCTCTGACGTGCGTCCCATGTCACTTTTAAGTTTAACTGTTCACTGGCTGGACACGAGCTGCATGCCTCACAGCGTGATGCTCCAAGCAAAAAACTTCCATGGAACACACACCAGCAACTCCATTTCGACTGCCATAAAGGAAATGCTTGATCAATGGCATATTCCCTTGACCAAAGTGACATTGTTAGGGACAACGCTATCAACATGAAAAAGGCCATGGCCGACATATAAGTCCGCAGTTTAGGCTGCTTTGCTCACACACTGCAGCTCATAATCAACGAGGGACCCTTGTCACAACGAAGTGTGAGTGATGCCATTGCAAGCTGTAGACAGATTGTGGGACATTTTAAACATTCCCCACTTGCATACTCACAGCTACAAGATATCCAGCTCCAGGTGCAAATGCAACCTAAACGCCTGCAACAAGACGTCAAAAGGAGGTGGGATGGCACCTACTTAATGATACAGAGCCTTCTAGAACAGAAGCGAGACCTTTGTGCCTATGCCTCTGACCATGACCTGCCCATGACAGCTAATCACTGGGCCTTGCTGGGAAAAACTCTGAATGTTCTGGCACCATTTGAAGAGCTAACCAGGAAAGTAAGCTCATCCACTGCTGATGTCATTCCAGCTGTCACCATCCTCAAACACATCCTGGCTCAGGAAGACAAGGCAGACTCTGGGATTAAAACAACGAAAATGCTACAAGCCGTCAGCAAACGCTTCAGCACTGTAAAAGATGAACTAACATGAACCCCATCTCCATTTGGAGAGCAACAGAGCAATTGAGTCCACTTGGTTTTTTTTTTAGTTGGAATATTGTTTCCTCCAGACAATCGCTCAAAAAGTGCACATCTTTTTTGAAGAGGTCTTGAGATTGGTGCTGAAATTGAGTCAGGAGCAGCGTGACAAAGTCAGAACCACCAGGAAAAGCCTTTTGATCATCCAAGCACATTGACCTGAAGCTGAGCAGTTCTTTCATGAAGTATTTTAGCCAGCCAGCCAATTAAGCCCACACAGGGATAAGTGCTATATATGCAGCTTTCTGTGATGTCCATCGGGCTTCTGTATTTTAAAACAAGCCTGGGGGTATGGCAGCCTTCAACAAACTGCTTCTGGTAATTATGCCTGTAATTAGTAAGCCAGGGAGCTGCCTGATGCACTCTGACAGACTGCCATAGTAATCGGTGACAGAAGTCACTACGGCTTTGACATAAATAAGTGTTTTAGCAAAGGACTCGCAGCATGGCTTCTTATCACACGAACTTCAAAAATGCATGAATTAGACCCAGTGTTGTGTGCCACTGAGTCAGTAGCAGAATAGGAAAAAGCTCTGTGCATTTATTTCCATCCATCAGCGATCTAACCCACCTATTCCTGTACAGGGGGGCCAGAGCCTATTTCAGCATGCAGGTGTTGAGAGCTGTGGCCACACCCTGGGGTATATTTCCCAAAATGTCATATGCTAACTTACATGGTTTTTCCATTCACAGTCAATGGTTCCAGCTATGTAAGTTGCTAACTTAGATAGCAACTAGGCTTTTGAGAAACACAACCCTGGATAGTTCACCAGTCCACTGCAGTAATTGCACACCTTTAACTCACACAATTCTATCTTTGGCTAATTTATAGCCTCCATCAGCCTGGCCTGCATGTCTTTGGAGTGTCTTCAGATACACAAACATGGGGAAAGCATGTAAACTTCACACAGCAGTGCCCCAGGGTGAATTCAGCTCCATTACTTTCTTGCAAGCCAGTGCACTATACATTATTATTATTACAATTATTATTATTATTATTATTATTATTGGCATTTACATTTACGTCCCATATTAATTGTGTCACTCCATTCTTTGTGTTGTTGCCTACTGTATTAGCCAAACTCTCAATGTAGTTTGATGACCATTCAATATAAATCAGCATCTCCTGTAGTTTCAGTCACTTAAGCTCATTTTTCACAATGTTTTGCATGTTTGCTTTTCCCAGCAAGTCAGTCAATGACTTGCTCAATTTGAATCCATCACCAATTCAGTGACCTCTCTGTACCTTCATGCATTTTACACATTTGTTTTGTGGGTCAAATTAAGACATCCATAATACCATACAAAGTTTTCCTTACCCTTTTTCCATTACATCATCTTGTTCTCTAATATACCAGGACAGTATGATAATATGATAGCATTTAACATGGAATGATTTCACATTGCTGTTCAGTCATGTATCACAGTGCCAAGTAATTCTTGTGTTGAAGTGCAGTGCTAAAAAATGCATCAATGAACATTCCACAATGGATATGCAGATGAAAAATGTGTGTTTAAAGTATGCCTGCCATGTTAAAGGCCAGCGCAGCAACATCAACTACAATAAGTGGAATTTACACAGAAGGGCATGCGAGCCTGAGGTTGGCCTTAAACGAGTGAGACTCTGAGGGTTATTGATGTGAAAAAAAGTCTTACTAATTCCACTGAACCATTGAGTTCCCTGTTCTTTTTTCTTTAAATGGTATAAATTCATTTCAAAAGGCAGCAGGTCTTCCCTGAGCTGTGCAATGATGATCCACTTTCCATCATTGCACACTAAAATATATTTCAACTGCAGTTGGATGGAGCATTACAGGAGTTGCATTATGTATGCATTTTGAAAGCATTAATAAAGCCACTTTTGTGGATCTTCAACTCTACGTGCCAGAAATTCTCTATTTTGCTGCAGCTCCCACATTATAGATGACTTATTCCTGTAACATAATCAAGCACTACACTATTTGAACCAACTCATTCAGTGGGATAAGATGAGCAAACTTGGGGATGCTGCCTTTAAACACAGTTTGTCATAAGCTGAAGTTCACTATCTTAACAGAGACTCCCAGGGCCTGATCTACTAAAGCTTTGCATGCATAGAAAAGCGTGCAAATGCCATATCATCCGCAAATTACCCTACAATCTCATCTACTAAGGGTGTGCACTGAGGATTGCGTCTTTGAAGTGTGCAAATTTGCACATTCTATGCAGTTAGTACTTTTGGCCCTAATGAATATGTAATAAGGGGTGTGTCTATCCTAGCGTGCAAAATATGGGAGGAGAAAATGCAAATACAAAATTTTAGCACATGCAGGGTGACTTATCAAGCCTGAAAGCACTTTCAGTGATGGTGATTGCGTTTGCTATTTAATACCTTTGAAGGGTAGGTACTAATTGAAGACCACGAAGGAAAAATGATCCGTGTCCAAATTTAGCATTTTTGTATATTTTATATATATATTATATGTTATTATGATATTTATAATAATAATATGATTTATTATTATAATATTTCATGTGGTTTTTTTTTCTGCATATTTTTTCAGTGCTTTGTTTCGAAGATCGTTATGAATTTTTAATTCATAATTTCTCCACAACGTGAAAATGTGACTGATCATTTTTCCATTGTGGTCTTCAATTGGCTCCACATAATTGCGCACAGACATGGCTGCCATTATTGCCGCAAGGAGAAGACATAGGCAGCGAGTACGCCGAGAACAGGTGTTCTCCATTCGTGTGACAATGTTTGGGATGTCAGAGGAGAGAATAATCAAGACATATCGCCTATCCAGCAATGTCATTTTGGAGCTGTTGGATGAAATAAGGGCTGATTTGGAGCCAATCACAAGAAGAAGTCATGCCATACCTGCAATGAAAAAACTTCTTGCTACTCTCCATTTCCTCGCAACTGGTTCATTCCAGCGTACAATAGCTCTCACTGCTGGGATCTCCCAAAACAGTTTCTCATGTGTACTGTCTCAATTACTGGATGCCATCTTGCACAGGATGGGCTGCTACATAAAGTTTCCATCCATACAGGAATAACTGAATGAAACCTCATAAGTTTTATGCGGTTGCTCATCTCCCCAGAGTAACCGGAGCGAGTGACTCTACTCATGCAAATTGTTCCCCCCTCAAACACTGAGCATGCACTGTTATAAACTTTCACCTTTTTTGCCAGTTATTTTAACTGTAATTTTACAATCAATTTATAACACAGGTTCTGTGTATGTTAACTGTAAACCACAGTTAAATGCGCGCAGGACTCTACTAACAGTTAAAATAACAAGGACACTATGCATTAATTTAACTAAAAATTCAGTCCATTTATAACAGTGTATTTTTTCCCTTTACAAGCACCTCCAACTCCGTCGAGTCGAATTTCATTTTGCATTTGTCCTTCTCCTCAAAACTGTCCATGGTGGAAATGGCTGCAGCACGCAAAGTCCTCATTTAAATAATTCTGTTTGCACCAGCACTCATTTAGGCAATTACTCTTTGTAGATTACCCACAAAATGGAAGCAAACCATTTGCCCAAAATGTTACCACGAGCATGCAATTTAGCGCTCTTTATCTCGGATCTTAGTAGATCAGGCCACCAGTGTTCCATACACTGAAAGGTATTTCAGATGCGGATAGAGTATTTTGCTATTATAATACAATACAACATACTGGTCCACTCATATCAAAAAAAAATATATAAATATAAATGAATAAATTTAATCTCTTGAACCAATGGATGCAAAAATAATCAGCAATTAAGAGTTCATTACTCTTGTGGAATAGGTTCTTGGACAAAGATTTACTGCTAAATACAGAACACTGTTACAATCCTTATGTTTTATCATGAGGATCTTCCCTTAGTCTAATATTCATTGTTCTCCCATTAAATTTCTTTATTGGTTCTCATTAGTTTGCACATGCCCCCTTTCCCCATTATCAGGTCCTTATTTAAGCTCTCTGTATCTCATCACAATTGCTCAGTCGTCAGAATGTATCAGACCGTCTTCTCTCTGTGACCACAGATAGTCAGTTCTTCTTCTGTGATTATCATGCATTGTATTCTATAATTGTCATGCAATTTTCCAGTCATTAAAGCCTTCTCATGGTTCTGAGTGTTCATGCTTATTGTCATCATCTGCCATTATGGTTTTTATATTAAAAATTACATAATGCCTGAGTAATTTTATATAATTCAGGCATTATGCTTTTTATATTAAGGGATTTTATATCGTAATGTGAGGATTCAGGGTGCAATTTTCGCAGTTTAGCTGATGGATACAAAGAATGTAAGCTGGTTTTCAATCTCTAAAATCATAAAAGAAGAAAAAAATACCTTACTCTATGATTATACGGGATGGCAAACCAGTTTACATGTTTCATGTTCTTCAGCTAAAGTGCGAAAACAACCCTTTGAATCATCAAATTTCCATAGAAAACTCCTTAATATTGTTATGACCCTGGGGATCATGTGTCATGCATGCAGTGTGCTGCTCTTCCTCTCCTCCCTTGGAGTGTCTGTGTGTGTTTTTTGGGTGTGTGCATGGCTGTTTCTCTGGTTTTCCCTCCAGTCCAAGTGGTGGTTCCGCATTGGCTGGACTGGACCTAATTGAGCAGCATGGATTGGTGGAGCAAAGTGGGAAGACGTGTCCTGATTGGAGGAGCCCGGACCTAACAAGATTTAAACCACCAACTGACAGCACCTGGGGGCCCTTCCTTTCACTCTGCTACTCCCAAAAAAGGAGCCATTATTTGTAAAATTTGTAATCTGTGATTTGCTTGTGAAAATTCTGTGTTTCTGTAATTTGAGAAATTGTGTGAGTCTGTAACTGTGCAATATGGCTTTCTGTTTTCATTTAGGCACCTGCAAATATTGAGCACCTGTTTTGGCAGTTTTGGTAGGTGGGAGTAGCCTCTTTTGTTTTCGTCATTTTCTCTTGTTTTAAGTTAGGAGTTTAAGTTAGCCCACTGTATTTCATTTGCAACATTTTGTTTTGTTTACAGGTTTTTTTTTTTTTTTAGGGCTAAGAGCTTGTTTTGTTTATTGTTTTAAGGTTACTCCACACTGAGTAAATAAACAGCTTTAAAGTTTCAGATTTTCTGTGCTGCTGGCCCTTCTTGGGAGTGGGAGAGCGAGAGGGTCACCAAAAATATTGTGTCTCTGTACTCCCCTAGACCAGGGACATAACAATATAAAAAGCCTGATGCCTGAGAAACTAAAATCCTGTATTTACATACAATGCCAAATGAAGGCAGATTAGCAACGATGGAATCAGATTTTGACTTGCAGTGGAGCAGATTCACTTAGTTTCAGTTCTTGTTAGTTTTCAAAGTTCTGAGCATGCACAGTAATCGTGACAGAGCTCCTTTAAAGCTGACATGTGGCATCATATTCAATGTTCATTGTTTCATTTTAAGTGCACTGGACTACAGAGCCAAAGCAACACTGTGTGGGCTTAATTGTTTACTTTTATTTTTAGCTACACGTAAAGCACAGCGCACCCTATTTAATAAATCAAACCATCTTTTGTCATAACAGCATCTTCTCATCTCCTGGCGCTGTATTATTTTTCATAACAAAGTTAGGGAAAATTCCAGTTATGTACATTCTGATTGGTTTAAAATTCCAGTTAAGTAAAATCTGATTGGCTGAAGTGTGGCTCAGAGCTGAAGCGGCACCACAACTTGATCAGGAAAAATATGCCTCCTGGCCATTGCCCCTGACCTGAAATGAGCACAATCACGACTCTAGTCGCGCTCCCAGCCGCTGTCCGCGGTCCTGAAATTGGCACAGTGATGGCTCCACTCGTGCTCCCGGCCGCTGTCCCAGGTACTGAAGCTGAAACTACAACATGCGAGAATGTGTGGTAGGAAGAACGAGCGCTTATCTCATTTTTTTTTTGTGATCATTCCTTGTTTCCTGGCCTGTGTCTGTCTGTGAGAGTTTATTCTCTTTTATATTTTTGTCACATTTTCTCACTGTTTGTGACACATGCTTTTGCTGCCATTTATGATGTATTAGTGGAGGCAATTAAAGAGAAAATAATTAAAGAGAAAATGACTTGATATTGTGTACAAGATAGGAGCAGACATCATATCAATAACGGCTTTGTCTTATGCCTGATTTTCTCATTATGTTGATAATTGCAAAATGTGAAGAATGCTTAAAATGTTTACAGAATGCTCAAGTTTATTTGCATGTGTGGAATTTTTTTTTTTTTAGGTTATGGGTGTCATGTCTTTAAGGGGGATAGGAATTTGTGTGTGTGTGTGTGTGTGTGTGTGTGTGTCAGCAAATTTAATTTTTCATATCTTGTTTTCTGCTTCCATCAAATGGTTTAGTTTTGGAGAGGTCAGGGCCATTACTATTTCATTATTAAGAAACCATTATATCGTTATTCATATCCTCCACCCCAATCCCCTTTTGTGAAATTGGGTCTCCATATAATACCCTATGCAAAGATACAATATAATCTAATTCAAAATGTATACATGCATAAAGGTAATGGAAAGTAAGAATTCAATTAAATTATTCACAGGTACTGAATCTAGGGAGATAATAACCTTTCAGGTCACTATACCTTTGCCCACAGATTAAATCTCACACAGAATAATTGATCAGTTTTGAGAAGGTAGTTCTTGAGATATGTTTGATTCACAGAGACAGCTTCTTATCAATGCCCACTATCCTTTTCTCTCCAATATAATTTCAAAAAGCGTAAAGAATTTGGATTCCAGCCATTTTTTAAAATTACCACCAAATGCTAATTTGGAGTAATTATGATTCAAGAGATCAAGAAATATGATGGAATACAATATTTGCAAGAGAGCACATGGCCACGTGATACAGGCCATGTATAATTGGTACGAGGTACAGATCAAAAGCAAAATTATGGAACCTTTAGCCTAGTGTCTACAGTGCTTGGTTGGGGCATGGAAGGTAGTTGGTTTAATCCCCAGTGCAGCTATGCTTGGTCAAAGCAAGGGCCAATCCTCATTGGACCATTGTGGGGTTAAGGGCCACTGAACTTACTCTCAACAAAAAAAGTTAAGGACCTCTGAGTGTTTTTCTCTATTTTCTCTTGTTCTGAGCTTCCAAAGATGCTGCCAAGCTGTGGTGAGGGCACTGAAAGCATTAAAAAAAACACTGAAGCCTCTTGAATTGCAGTCAATAATCTCACTCAGGCTGTAGCAATAACTGTTTTGTTTGTTTGTGTGCTCCTCCTTTTTCAAATTCAGGACTGTGAGAAGTTGCCAAGCTGTCTTTGAGCAGTTAAAAAAAACTGAAACCATTAACTGTTTTTTTCTCTTTTTAATTTCCCTGTGATGCATTTTAGCCCCAATTTGTTTTTTTTTTTTTTGATAGCTGCAGCTGAGGCACTGAAACAGGTTTCTCCTGCTGAAAAACAGGCATTGCAGATTTAACAGAACAAGCTCCCCCTCTCAGTCTGCAAAGACTTCTCTTCTCACAATCCCCTGCAGAGAGAACACTTTATTTTCCACTTTTCATTTCTTTCATCAACTCTTACTTTTGTAAATAGCTTTTCTGAAAAGCAGCTTGGCAGCTGCTGTTTGGGTAACTTTTGTATCGATCCTCAGCATAATGGCCTGACTCCCAGGGGCATCAAGTACAGCAAAATATCTTGAGATTTTAACAAATTTCAAAAGTAAAATATAATACATCTTGTATGATAGATGATAACATTCCTCAATGAGGAAACAGATTTTCTGTTCTATATAATTTAATTTCCTCAGATGTCAATTTTTAGTTTAGCTGAGATTTACTGTATGTGTGGAAAAGCCCAGCACCTTAATGCACTCACAAACACACACACACACACACACACACACACACACATATGCTAACTCCATCCAGCAGATAAGCCTGGCCTGACTCTCTGTGAAGCATACTCCACTTCACCCTTTGAGATGAGTCATGGCATGAGTCATGATGACTTTATGAACTGCAGTGAACTTCATGGTCCTTCAACCATGTAATAAAATCATATTATCTTCTTTATAACTCTGACACTGAGTGCTTGGACTGGTAATAATTCAAAGTATTGCAGCCAAACAGAAGGCAGCCTTCAGAAGCTGAATGGGAAACAAAAATAGACACTATCAGTGGAATTAAATACAGTATTACTGCGTTCAATAATGAAAGTAGTCAATTAATATACTGAAGGATTTTAGCTCTGCATATATTACTCATGGTGTGATTTCTGATCCAGTGATAGTTTAAGGAGAAAATAAACTGATTAAATGAAAAGTTGGTTTTATTGCACATTCAATAACAAGAGTAAGCTAAACAAGATCAATTATTCCATGATTACTGAAGTGCCAAAGTGCACTATCTTTGGCTCTCAAATCACACCATAAATAAAATATGCAGAACTAAGGTCCCTCAGTATATATTATATATGATGTCATACCGTTAACAAAACTGTTCATACCCTTGTAAATGCTCTGGTGGTGCCAATCAAATTCTTCATGTTTCCAGAAGAGGGGCAGATAAATGTACACTGTATAATTTATTTATGCATGCACAGGCTAGTCTGCATTTGTAACACTGCATGAGCAGATAATTGTAATTGAATTTGTCACATTATCTTAGTATATTATCCCCCCCACCCCCAAACTAAAAAAGAGGTTGATGCAGATAACAAAAAATTATATTGCAAAATCTCCTGATTTCTTTTTTATTTTATTTCATTTGCACTGCATCTTGGTAGAATTCATCCTGAACAGAAAGGCCCTAAAATCACATTATTTTTTTCTTACTGTGACAAAAAAGCATAACATCAGACAGCACTTTGCCCTGTTAAATTAGAAGATGCCAAATAAGCTATGGCAGGAGGTAATTGAATTATGTTGTCATGTTATGCCTTCTAGTATGAAAAAATAATCTTCCTTCAGTGGTTCCCAGCTCCTGCCTTCATTGATCTCAGGGATTTACAGACCGTTCTTTGTTTACCCACCTTGATTATCCAAGGCCATCATGTCCAAAGAAAATGGAACTATGACCTTAAATTTGTATCACAATGCCAAACACAAAAGCCTGGATACAGGTACTTAATATTGAGCACAAAATGTTCTTGTAGTGCTCATGAAAGCTTGTCAAAACAGCAACCTCAGAAATCATGGCTTCAAAAACCCTTGACCAGAAGCTGGTTTGCTAATCACAGACCTGAGCAACCCTGAGTCCTATCAGGCTTATCAAAATCAATTAAATGAATGAGTTGCTCAGGTGCTTGAGGGTCAAGTTGCCGGCAGGTTTTTGGAGTTTTTCTGCATAATTGACTCATTTTAGTGACTGTTTTTCAAGCAGAGATTGCTTGCTGATTAGAGGGAGAGTACAGAAGCCAAGAGGACGCTGTGGCCCTCCAGGACTGTCATCACCCTCTCTATTATATCCAGTAACTATTACAGTCTGCCAGCCGTGGAGGATGGGCTCGCTCACCATGGCTGGGACCCTCCTGAGGTTTCTCTCACCACAGTTTGAGGGTGTTTTTCCATATAGGAAGGTTTTTAATTGTGTTTCAATTTATTTTTTCGACATTTGCTATTTTTAGGATTTAGGCTGAGCAATTTCATTTTGCCACAATGTAAAGTGCTTTTGTGTTAGCCCTTCTTGACACTTTCAGTGCTAACAGGACATATATGTCCCACCAGTATGTGTCAGTGAGACATATTTGTCCTACCAGTATTGTATTAATTTGTGACAGGTCAAGTATGACAATTGATATTTATAAAATGACATTTTAAGTCAGAAAAATGGCATATGTATATCCAATGGGTAACTCTGTATTACTGTATTTAGTATTGAAAGTTTTAAACTTTTTGCAAGCAAAATTGAATTAGACTGAAATAAGCCGGGTTTTATGTCAATCGAATGGCTGAGATTGCTACAGTCATTTTGTTTGCATTATTTTTCCACTGAGGTAAGCACTACTGTCATGTTCAAACTATTTAATCTTTTTATAGATTAACCTCAATTTCAGTCTGAGTCTTATGAACACAGGCACTTGGCTGGTCCAACACACAAGCATGTATGCTTTATTGATTTTAGCCCGTTTTTGAAAAGAAGTTGCCAGCATCCTTCATATCCTTTAATATTTGAAAGTTCTCTAATCTCAGCTGTGACTATTTTTATGAATGGCACTGTCCCATAAATATTTTTATTTTTTTTTGGAATTTTTCCTTTATTTGATAGTTATACAGTGTAGAGAGACAGGAAAGTTGGGGAGAAGAATGGGGGATGACATGCAGCAAATGACCCGAGCCGGATTCGAACCCAGGTCGCTGCGGGAAGGACACAGCCTTTATGGTACGCGCACTTAGACCGATGAGCCACCGGGGCGCCCTTAAATATTTTTTTTTACTCTTAAAGAGCAGAGGTATACTTCCCTTTGACCATTCACTGCAGGAAAGAGTTAAGCTTTTTTAAAAAATAATAAAATAGCACATTTTTTTGCAATATTGTTCATCTAATTTTCAGAAAATGGCCTAATCTTGGTGCTCAACTGCACTTTGAACACAGTTGTATTAAGAACTCTGACATCAAAGTTCCAACAAAACTTTGTGACTGAAATGTCCTTGGCGAACAGATTCTCATACTGACTCATACAGTAAATCTCATGACAAAAGGCTACGGTGTAGAATTCAGAGGGTGATGGGATGTTGGGTTCACATTCCTTAAATTGAGATTTTCTTAAAGATTTTTAGCAACAAATTATGTTGATCACTTTGGAGTAAATATAAACAGCATCATTATGCCCTCAAACACAACTTTGATCGCAAAACAGACAAGGTAAGTCATAATTTATCGTTATGGCTACGCAAAGTGCAGTTTGTTTTTGCTCTTTTTTGGTTGTTCATTCAGAGAGTTTTAGTCGTAGACCAATAATCCTAATATAATTAGAATCCATAGAGTCTCTCCTTTTATATGATATATTGTTTGTGCGGTAGAATGAAGTCACGTATTCGCGAACACCATATATGCAACCCGTGACCCACTTGTGCTGTACATCTACATAAACCTGACAATTTTTTATAAGTTGTACAATCTCCAACATGTCTTCCTCTATTCTATAGGTTGCCATTTTAATAGTACTGATATTCCCCAGTCGGTAAACTTGATCACTATGTAATACAGCTGCACGTTTTCTCCTTTGATTTTTCCCTCTGCCAGAAAGCCAGTGGTTTGCAGATTCAAATTTTCAACTCCTAAAGCTTGGCCAGCAGACAAAATATATGGTGAAAGCAGGATACTAATCAGCAGACTAACAAAAGTCAGCATTGAAAGAATTCATTTTCCCTGCTGTCTTCCACCTGGTGAATTTGAAGAAAAGAAGTCTGTAACAGACTCACAAAGGAGATTTTGTGTGTTTCCTCTTTTTGCCAAACCTCACTGGTAGATTGGGACAAACAGGCACATATCAGGCTTAAGTCTTAACCTTTATGTACAGAACATGCTGGCAAGGCTATGCATTTGTGAGAATTTTGGAGCAGAGCACAGCTGCTGTGACGGACTTACTCAACCTACTTGTGCAGTGAGAGGTCTTCATTTAAGGACGTAGGTTTCCCTGCAGGAATAATTAACTCTAGACATTCTGACTGAGGAAATGGTGAGCCATGATCCAGGGGACACCCCCCTCCCCCTCCCCCGGACGACTGGAGAAGAGGGTTACACAAGCGCACATTAATAATGCAGGTTTATGGCAAGGGCATTGTCACGGCCGTATGAGATATGGGAGAGAGGTGAGCCATGGAAAGGGGTGAAGGGAAGATGCATCATTTCTTTAATCTGCCTCAGAGAGAGAGAGATGTTCTTTGCAGGCAGTTGGAGAGCAAAGGAATATCGGCCTACAACCCCAAATCACTCCAGGCAGCTACCGTGTGACAGAGGCGGCAGCACTTGCCTTTCAATCAACAACAACAAAAATGACAAGTTTCCTGAAGTCATAATCCAGTCCTCCGAAAAACAAACCCCTTACTCACCCCACCCTCGCAGCACATGACCACAGAACCAAATGTCACAGCATAATGAGATGACTCTTTCAACATCTTGCATTTACTTACGGGTAGGAAGAGCAGGCAACTACTGTATGTCACTTAAGCAAAATCCCACCCCCAGCCCCAGCCATGGTCAGTAACCTTGAAGAGGTGCACAGAAGGTTCAAGAAAATGCTTCCAATAACCTGAAAAAAACTTATAGCAATTTTCTTTGAGTTTGATAAAGAACTGGGAATAGGCTGGTCCTTTACCAAGTGGAATATCTGAAGGTTAAAAAGGGTGGGTTTGGTTTCAATATTATGTCTCCAGTTTCATTATCACATAGCCAACCATCTTGTTTGTGTCATTTCTCAAGGCTAGAGTGTTTTTTTATGCCCCTGGAATCTTCGATTCCAGGGGCATATTGTTTTGCACCTGTCTGTCCGTCTGTCTGTCTGTTTGTTTGTCTGTAGCCGCATAAAAACTTTAACCTTGGCCGTAACTTTTGATTGGTCAGAGATAGGCCTTTGATACTTGACATGTGTATCCCTTGTCACGAGACCTTTCGGTTGAGGTCATCATTTTTGACCTTGTGACCTTGACCTTGGCGTAGGACTCATTTTCCAAAAACTTCTACCTTGGCCGTAACTTTTGATTGGTCAGAGATAGGCCTTTGATACTTGACGTGTATCCCTTGTCACAAGACCTTTCGGATGAGGTCATCATTTTTCACCTTGTGACCTTGACCTCAGCGTAGGACGCATTTTCCGAAAATGTTAACCTTGCCCATAACTTATCATTGGTCAGAGATAGGCCTTCAATACTTCATGTCTATACCTTGTCACAAGACCTTTCGGATGAGATCATCATTTTTGACCTTGTGACCTTGACCTTGGCGTCATTTTGATTTCACAATAGTTTCCTGGAAAAGTTTAAAAAATTTATTCGTTTATTTAACCCTTTGCAAGTCAAGCGATTCCATCTGGTCCTTTTCCATATTATAAATCCAAGCTATGCTTATATCCGGGGGCATCAGTGTTTCACAAACACATCTTGTTTTTTAATGTTATAACTTAATAAATATAATACTCGTATTCTTGATTAAGAAATAGTGGTATTTCTAAATTTTCATTAAGCTCTCTCGCTGCGCTGCATTTACTGTTGCTAATTATATGAATCACTAAATACGAATGGTTCATTTCAGTGGCAGCACTGCTAACTCAACGATGCATGTGTGAAACTGCATAAATGTGTCACAGTGAATATGACCTTTGAGCATCCAGCATGAAACATAAGTTCTGTTGGAAGATGAGGTATCTGAGGTAAAGCGAACATTTCCAATTTAAGTTGGAGTCAATATTTCACCTTCTTTATTTATTTATTTATTTTTTTTTTTTTTTATTTGGCATCTCCAATCCCACCGGAATCTGGAATACCCAATTGGTGAACTATGTACAAGGCTTGCTCGTATGCGACCCCTTGCTACCAATTCAGGAGAATGTAGACAGTTTGCGGTTCTCCTCCGAAGCACGCGCCCGTCAACCACCGCTTCTTATACACTAATTGTTTGAATCTTCCCAAGTTCAGAACGAGGGCGGAGGATACCCGAACACGAACAGGCTTAGAATCTTCCTGACGAACACCCGTCTGGCCAACAGGAGGCGCTTGAGCAACGAACAAGGCAACTATTATTTTCCCTCCCCAGCAGTGCCTTCCCAATTTGCAACCCTGTAGCACAATAGCCAATTGCGTGCTACTCTGAAAAAGCTGCCGACCACTGTTGGTTGGTACGAGGCGGGGATCGAACCCGCGACGTGAATATTTCACCTTCTATTGTTGTCAGTGTCATTAAGTAACTGGACCCTATTCCAGCATCCATTGGGGAACATGCCCTGGACAGTCAGCCAATCCACTCCAGGATCGCACACTATTCACTCACAATCTCATACCTATGGACACACACACACACCATTCACTCACACTCTCATACCGATGGGCAAGTTAGAGTCACTGAAGAGAACATTCAAATGCAAACCAGACGGAGCTGTAGAATGTATAGTACTGCGTGACACTGAATTGTTTAAGGCTGTGAATAACCTAAAAATACCAGAGGAGTTTAACTCAATGTGCATGATTTTGGATTTCATTGCTTAGATTTACTTAAGTTATTTTGTCTGACACTGACAAAAATGGGCAGACAGCCATTTTTATAAAATGTCAAAATAATACCATGAAAGACAAACTGAATGTCAGTTCATTTATCTTATACTCATCTTTTGATCTCACATTCAAATTCCTTTGGTATGCAGCATACACAGCAAATGTCAGTCCTGATAGTTTTTGGAGGTTTTCATTTTATGTGCCTGTGTGTGTCCATGCTAGAGGGGCTGCTGTAATATAACAGCACAAAATAAAGCACGAGCTTGTCCTCAAATGCATTGCAGCACTGAGTGCTTATATAGAGTTTTTTAAAGAGTTTTTCAAATCATCACCAAAAGCCAAAGTTTAAAGGATTACAAGTTGCTTGACAAATCCACTAGTAATGGAGTTTTTAGAAATGCATTCACTTCTGAATGAAAGTAGCCTTGACATTTTAAGTAATCCATATTTCATAGTTAATCTAGGCTCACATACAGAAAATTTAAGCAAATATAAACTTTTTAGGATTCCAATTGTATGATTCAGTTTTACTTTTCAGTTCTCAGCATTCAAGGCTTCGTCTTTCCAGCTCAGCTAGAGATGTCATTTCAACTTGCATAATTATCGGAGCAGCGCTGTCAGAACCCTCAAGTGAATTCTTTTTGTGTTTTGTTCAATTCAGCAACTTGTGTGTCTATTAAGTGTAGGTCTCTTGTGATTGGTTTACATTGTGTGCATCTACCCTCCCCCAGCAGCATCTTGTTACCTGTGATTGGGACCGTGGACAAATTAACCCTACTGAAGTCAGTTGGTCAGTCCCAGTTAATGAGAACAAGCTCCCAAGTTTAAGGAGGTCCAGGATTGGGACTGTGTTCTTGTTAACTTCTCCAAGTGTGTTCCTCTATTCAGTTAGTTATAAACACAAGCTCCCAGTCATTCTACAGCCATCAGGATTGGAAACGAGTTCCCCTCAGGAAACTCCATCCTCCTGTGGGACAGTTTAGTGCCGGCAAAGTCCGCACAACACCTGGCTATTATCACAGAAGTCACTGGCTTGTGACTGACGGCTCAAGCTTTGTCTGTAACATCTATGCTACCATTATTGGGGTTCCGTCCCCACCTCTTTCTCAGGGGCTCCACCCTTCATTACCATATTAGCTGTCAATAAACTACCTCTTGGATTGTATACAGCCTCTGCACTAGATTCCTGGTCTGGGTTTTAACAGCCACAACGTGAACTTCTGTAAAGATGGTTGTAAGGTCATGCCTCCAGCCTTCAGACTTACTGGTCTATTAAGACCAAGTCAACATTCCTCCGCTTCGCAATCATTGCATGCACCTGTTGTTCATTTCCACTGTGCGGTAGTATTGTCCTATTTAAGACCGAGCCTCACACTTAGTCTTTGCGAAGTCTCATAAACCACATGTCTGTGTTGTATTGCTAGTCTTGTATCGACTTATCCTTCACAAATCATGTGTATATTCTAATTCTCTAACTTGGTGCTATTTATTGTTGATATCAGCACTTTAACTTCATAATTAAGGAACCTCGTTTCCTCATTGGTTTTTCTATTTTAGTAATACATTGTTGCTATAACTAAAGCCCTGTTTTTGTATTACTAATAGCATTATTAAGGAACCTCATTTCCTCTTATTTTTGTATTGCTTCGTATGTGCTTCTGTGCTGTGCAGTGGACATAATAAATACCACCAAGTCCATCCTTGCACCTGAGTCCAGTCCTCAACTTCCTGTCCTCCGTGCACATCACCAGTGTGCCAACCCTTACAATGGCAGCCAATTCCCTCTACTGCTGCAGCAAGGCCTCAATTCAGTCAGCCTATTCTACAAACATTATTTTATGCAATTTCAGTAGAATGTCATATGGCACAGGTGTGGATATACTGTAATCAAAGAAAATTTCTCATTTATACAAATTCCCTGTTTCTTGTTGATATAGTCAAAACACACGGCACACTACAACAATGAACTGCAGCATTCAATACAGTTTTGGAATGCATTTTTGTATATCAGAAGATTCCTGCAAATGCTCATGTAAACATAATGCTGCAATTTGTTTGGGAGGTGAACAGAGAGAAGCAGGTGATTTAATAGCTGTGATAAAGAATGCATCCCTGGATGCCATCAGATTCCCAGCTGATCACCAGCGTTGCTTCAATCCTGCACAAATGCAAGACAACAACCGAAAACAATCTTAATACTCCACAGCTTTCACAAAAAGCTCTGAAAACAAAATGGCGTTATAACATACCCATATGATTTTATGTTCTAGTCACGGCTAAGGCCATGTGATCTGAATTCAGAAGCACAGTAAAGCTACAGAGCACATATTATGGGGAAAGTTAAAATTCTGAAAGATGAAATGTCCCCTATGACAGCCTACAAAGTCTTCTTTGATGCATTTCCCATATTAAAATTAATTTTTCAAAGACTGTACTGAATCTTTGTGTTAGAAAAACCAGCTAGGTTTTCTTTATTTATATATATATATATATATATATATATATATATATATATATATATATACCTAATCCCCAGCCATTTTATTTACAGCTGTCATTAAGGATTTTCAAAAGGCTTGGCAGCAGCAGTGCTTCAAGCAGCATAAGTTTGGGGGAAATTGAGGCCTCTATTGAGAGAGCGAAAGCCTAGCTAATCCGTTTCTCAATCCCCATGGCCCTAAAATTTGATTGGACATGTTTTCTGATGGCAGTCCAATCCAAAGACTACAGTTGCCTCTGCCAGCAACAGAATTTCAGCTTTATTTTTTTTTTTTTATTTTTGCAAGGACTATGTGTACATCCTTACACAGTGATGTGAGCTCATCCTGCTGAACAAACTGCAATTCAATTATTGCTCACAGATTGTCATTAACTTGCAAACAATGATAGAGAAGTAACACCATAAAGCAGATAATCCAATCCATAATGACTTGGCTTATATTTTTTTAAATACAATTAATGCATTCGTCTGGATGTTGGGGGTACAATGGCAGCGCTTTACCTGGAAATTAAATCTACAGCCTTGGTGAAGCATGTACAGTTTGCGAACCTTGATGCCACAAAAATGCCCATGAAGGAGTGTGAACAATTAGCTACATTTAGATATCAGTATCCCCTGCTTCAGCTTTACAAGTAAACTTTTGCCTCAAATGTCGGGGTATAAGATTTTAATGGGTTGAAGTCCACATGGAATTTCTTTTGAGAGCTGATAAGTAATCCTTTCACAATAGGTGGACAGTATGAAAAGCCAAGAGGCTAAATATTGAGAGCTCAACGAGCAAGCACCCATTTTCTACCAGTGATTGGGCAACTAAGCAACTCACCCTAATGCTGCTCTTTTCATTTTGAGCTGGGGCACTGAACTAAAGTTTCATTTGAACATGCGGCAGAAACCAGAAAATGTCTGCCTCATGAATCATTTCCTTGAAGTTAGGCTTGTTTCCAAACGTATTCCAGTACTTCTGAGCCAAATAAAACAAACATATTCTACTGGTCAAGCAAACATCAACTTGAAATGGGTTTAAATTCTCTGCCGAGAGGAAAAATAGATTTTCAGTCTATAATTAGAAGATTATTACTCCAATAAGGCATTCTGTAAAACATTTTTATTGCACAGTTGATTCTATACTTTATGGGCTGTGTGAGGATGAAAGCTGAAATGAAAGCATAATAAACAGAAAATACAACCTATAAATGGACAAGTTTCAAAGCAGCTTTATTTTACATTTATTTTGAATTTCCAAGCCAACCATAGCCTAGACTTATATTCAAATCAAAATCTGTCCAGGTGTTCCAAATCAACTCAGAAATCTCTGATCTCAGAACAAAATGAAATGTCACTGACAATACAACCGCGTAGATTGAATTCAGGATTCATTATTTAATTTTTTTCTGTTTTTTTCTGCATGAGAATAACACAGAATCTGGCCTCAGTGCAGCCTCAGTGATGCATGTCCCCGATGAATGTGATTGGTGAATTCCAAAGTGAGGTGCATCCTTCTCCTGCCCTCCAGGTCTCTACAGAGATCACCGTCCCAGAGCCATCAGTCAGGATGACTGGACACATCTAATTGACAGCACCCCATTTAACTGCAGAGCTCAAAGTGACCATGCAAGTCCACCAATCATTCAGCAAATCAAGCGATTCCCACTAACAGTATAAACCACTTTTGGAGACACTTTAAAAGCCATTACTGTCAGGTGCTCGTGAATGCTTCCCACCCTCAGTTTTACCCAGTGACCTGACGAAGTCGGAAAGCTCTCCAACCGTTGATTCTAGAAATTCTCTGTAAATAGATACTCACCACGGCTGTTTGGAATGTTTTTTTTGTTTTTTTTTTGCCCAACTGAGCTTCGCTTGCCGCACTAAGCCTTGAGATATATACTTCATTAACTTTTTAATTTTTCCAAAATTGTGCAGCTTAAGAGTTGTAAAAAGATGCTTTATACTGAATCGCTCAGTCTTTTGTCTCAGCTGAGTATCACTCTCACTACAACATCTTGTCTTTAATGTAATAGCCGGTGCCGTGGAAGGAGTGGGGGCACCGGGTGTCTGAGAGGATGGAGGACCGAGACGCAGAGGATGTGGTTCATTAAATTAACAAAGTGCAAACAACAGAAGAAACAGAAAATACAAACAAAACTGGGTAATAACTAAAGACAAAGAAACCAAAATTGAGTGCTCTACTGGGTGCATCAGAAAAAAGTAGACTCTCAGAAAAAATGCCATAAAACTAAAATGCGAAGATGTTTAGAAAATCTTGTCATACGTGTTGATAGACCATGTATTTCTCTCTTGATTGACACCAGTGTTGTGATTCAGTTTTCAGGCTTCAGTGAACACGGATAATTTAAATTTTGCAAAATGAAAGTCTAGCTATATAACTAAGGGGTGTTACAATATAATGCTGGGTTTACACATAACGATGACAAGTCACGAATGCCACAAATCTAAATTTGTGACCGAGGATCATGAATTTGAATTGAATTTGATGATTCGGGGCGGAGGCGTCACGCGTCATTCAGTTCAGTTCTTGACAGCTTTCGTGTTGATTCGACGCGTGACAGTATGGGCTCAAAGAATGGCAAGAATACACAATGAATGCTGTCATGCTCTATTATGAATCACCACTAATCACCACAAATCGACACGCTCAGTTGCGAACTCCACGAATCGAGGGTGATTCGTGACATTCGGGGAAGATTTTTTGGCAGCCAAAAACATGCTCCACGAATATCACAAATGTCACGAGCCGACACGTGCTGTTAAGAACCCTATTCAGATGCGTTAAGTCACGTTACGAATGTCACGAATGTGCCACGAATGACGGGAAAATGATATTCGTAACACATCTTGCCTATGTATAAACCCTGCTTTAGGCTACCTGTCAGTAAGTGGCGGGAAAGAGGTTTAAATAAACAGGGAGTGATAATTAATTAGTAAGAACCAGATACGGACAATTAACTTTGGGCAGGAGGCTAATTGAATGAGGCTGGTTGCCGAAGAGTACAGGAGGGATGCATTACATTTAAGTTCATGCGTGATCTCCTTCTCTGTCCAAAAAAGCAACAGTTACCATGAAGGAATCGCAAAATTAAACAAAATCTCATCACCTGTGGTAATGCTGCATCATATAAAAATTGGGCGGAAAATTATGGTAACAAGCAGAAGACAGTGAGCATCACAATCCTTTTAAAGGTGCCTTGTGTAATGGACAGCCAAAAATTAAATTCATACTCTGCACACTCCAAAGAAAAAGGGGCAGTATACCTGCAGAAAGTGAGTTGGTATACCCTAGCGTAACAATCGAGAAACGGCACAGTCCCTCCTCCCATCAAGCCTTCTGTCCATGCTTCGCCCCCACCTTCCCAACGACCCCAGAGCCATAGACGACTATCTACAATCCAAACAGGGCCGCTCTGACTCCAAAACTCAGAGATATAAACACATGAACGAACGTCAGTTGATGTCAAGTGATTCTGTACTATGACATCCTCAAGCTATTCCCCTTCACCCGATACAGTAAATATGTCCAAATTACGTGTCATTGTTCATTCGTAATAAATTCATTAGCTAGATAACATTCGCTGCTGTTGAGCAACCTAGCGTCAACGTAACGTTAGCTAATGTTAAGCGCTAATGCTGAACCAACATTTGCGTGAATAAATCTTTCTAATATAGGACTTTACCATAACCAGTCTCTGATCCCAAAATCAGCTGGCCAGTCGATCGCCACTGTTAGTTGACCATCACTTTACCGTACGTCATCAAAACAGTTATAGCGGAGTTCAAAATTATGAAGTAATCTTAGCTGCACATGTACAAGTAAAACAAGGGACAAGATCATTTTATGTACGCCGCCTGCCTGATGCTAATTTCACAATATGCAACCAGTTTGCCTGATATGCAGTCTTCATTAGCAAGAGCTCTTCTAGCAATCAAGTATCATTAGTCACTAAACATTAGAAACTAAACATTCTGTCATGTTTCATTACATTATGCAATGTTTTCTGTTACGTTTCGTGCGTTCATTTAGGGTTCATTATCATCAAAGCCATTTCAAGCTTCTTAGCTAATGTACCTCCCACACGATTGACATCAGGTTCAAGTACACCCTCAAGCCATGCGATTTATTCGTGCACTGCAGTTTGGCTGGCTGTTATGTTGCCCGCATACTGCCACCCATGCATGGCAGAAACTGGTATTATGACACAGGACGGTGCGCAGCCAGTGATTTACCATGCTAATTCAGGTTGATATCTCTGCAGCACTATACCTTGTCATCTTTTTTATGACATCATTGCCCTTATTTCTTCTCATTCTTTTGCTGTGTCTAGCTCATTTTTTGGATATTTTGACCTCAATTCTTACACAGGGCACCTTTAACAGCCCACCACAAGAATTTGTCATCTGAGCAGTCAAAATTCTACATGTAAAAATAACAGTGCTTGTCTGAAATTTGGGACAAGATGGAGCTCTCCATGTCAAAGTGGACATTGACCTCATGCTCCTACATTGAATCACAACAAAGTACGTATCTCAGGAAAATTGGTTCCATATCACTGACCAATTTAACCACAGAGAGGTCTTATCCATCTTTTCCATATTTGCTATACTTCATAAATTATGGATTTCAAGGAAAACTGTCTTGACAGCACCCAACATACCACATTTTTAGTATAAAAATTCTTGCACAGTAATTGAATTTATGGGATAAGCGCAATTTCAATATGTTTTTTTAGCCTTGGTAGGTTCATCTTGAATTCCCCTTGATGCCTTGTTTACTATGTCAAAGTACATTTCTGAAGGACAACCTCACAATGAGAGCAAATGAATCCGCTCACCACAACAAAATGGGCTAATTCTCTATCATAGACAGGCCATCTACACCCAAACAATATTCACCTTTAAGGAAATTTGTCACGTTACCACGAAGAAAGCTTTTCCAACTCCTGCTCTTGTGGACGCTGTAGGAAGTCATTTCTACATCTGCATTCAAGACATCAGCCATTTTGGCTGTTGTGCAACACGTCACAATTCAGACAGAATTTCTGAATGCACCTTTAACAAAGACTTCATCTTTATTTCATTTGAAATGCTTTTAGATGGTGCAGCTAAAACCATTTTGCAGAGCACCCAAGCATAGATGTCTAGCCTGGATCATTACTTCATATGAGCGGCTTCACAATTACCCTTCTGTTTTACATCAAAGTTTATTCACAGCCAAAGTCGATAATTGCAGATTCTCACATCCAAACCCTATACCGCCAACAACTGTGTCCATCCTCTACCCCCAAAATCAGTCAGGGAAATGTCTCACTCTATGGCGCAGCCTGTTTTTCCCAAATATACTGGAAAAAAATTAAAATAAGAAAACGCAACGTCTCATGGCAGCAAACCAACAGCAACAAAAAAACCTTTCCAATTTACTGGTCAAGAACATAGATATCACATGGAGACCACAAAGGAGATTCCAAATTTTGCATTTTTGTATATTTTATATATTATGTATTATATATTATAATCATATTTTATATATATATTTTGCATATTTTTTCAGTGCTTTGTTTTTAAGATCGTTTTGAATTTTTAATTCATCATTTCTCCTCAATGTGAAAATGTGACTGATCATTTTTCCATTGTGGTCTTCACATATAAAACCTTTTATTAGTCAAAAACCATTTACGTAGCTTAAATCATCAGGTTTTGCAGGTCAACCATTTGGACGGGGTCAAAGAACGCATCTCTGATTTCCCTGCAGTGCTCTTCCTTGTAATCTTCGTTTTGCAGTTGCAATATTCTTTTTTTCACCATTTTTTAAGTCCACAAGCCCATGTCACTGCAGCAGCTCACCGCAACAGCTGCTAATTTATTCCTCTCCACTGGAGGCACAGTAAATATTCTACATGAGAGAGGAGACTGTCACCACAGCATGGAGCTTAATCTCAAACAAGCCCATTGCAGTCAGCAGCTAATGGAAGGTATTCATCACCCCACCAGCAGCCTGGCTGAGTAAACCTGGGGACAAACTACAGGACTTGTCAGTGAGCAGCAGCTAAGCGGCCAGGAAAATAGTCCTCCGTTTATAGGGCGTGGTGGGGGCACAAAATGGAGCACAGCACTCACCGCCCATCCTGTCCATAAACCTAGAGCTGACTGTTAGGGCATAGTCCATCTCCAACTTCAAGTTAACAAGACTGCAGGATTGAACTGTAGAAACAGCTTCTTTAACGCTTGTGGCCCGTAGTCACTAGTATTCCCAGAGAATTATCACAGGCAATATTACTGTGAGTATCCGAAATCGCTGTATTGCAGTTGGAATGGTTCTGGATGATGAAGGGTTGCTTCACTCATGACTGACGAGGAACAGGACCCATTTCGCATTGTTAAAATAGTGGTTGAAATTTAGGGCCATTCTTTTGTTGTGTGTTGGAGACAAATGACAGTCCATGAACGGGAACCAGGAAGGCATGCTGGGTCAAGTCACTGGATAGCTGAGGATGCAGGCTGGAAGCTATAGACCAAGCTCTATCTCTTGTGACTCAGTTAATTCTTTCACACTGGCTACAATGGATGTGTTTGTGTGCATATGCTTTGGTTCTCATTTGCCTATGCATGCAAGTGCTATGGATGAGTGTGCGAGTTTCTGCGTGTGAGCATCCATGGGCTGGGTATGAATGCGTGGGTTTATATGCATGTGTGCACTGCACAAAGTACCAGGTCTCCAGTTCCCACTTGGTGCCAGTTTACACTTTCTAAACCATCATGAAGACATGTCCTTTTAGCAAAAATCCACCATTTGTGATTTTCACATGAAACTGCTGCTGCTCATCTAGTGCAGACGTGCAGATATTTGGACAGGCTCCTCCCAGAGTTGTAGTTTGTCTCCATGATTTGCACAGCTGTATTTCTTATTGCAGACTTTCAACTGTGTTGCTATTTTTTCACATCTCAAAGAAAGCTGTCCTTGCCTTAGGTGAGGGAAGGGTACATTTATTTATTAATTTACTTTTTACTATATTTTCCTGAATCCAGATTTGATAAAAGTTCACAACAGTCCTTCACAAACCTGAATCCTGAGCTGGAGTAAAGGCAATGTGAAAACCCAAGCCGTCACAGATTTTAAATGAGAGAAAATTTAGTCGTAGAACAAAAACATTGGGATTGGGGTATTGGTATCGCCACTTTCCAGAGAGCTGGTAAGCTCTCAGTCAATCATGACATGAGATAAGAAATGAGATCTACCTCATTGAACCATGTGAGGTAATTTGATCACTGTATTTGTCCTATCGATGGAGTATGCTGGTCATAGGAACACAAACCATCCTAATTGGGACTGGGGGATACATCCAAGAAATAATAACATAACATAACATAACATAACATGAATGGCGAGAACAGGCCGTTCAGCCCAACTAGGCTCGCCAGTTTCTTTGTACCATCGTGAATATATCACTTCAGATACTCAATGTCTCAATGGTATCTAGCTTTAAGTCAAGCCTGCTCTTGAAAACTCCCAAGGTCTCTGCCTCAACAATATGGTCAGGCAAGCTGTTCCACACCGAAATTACTCTTTGGGTGAAGAAATATTTCCGAATGTCAGTGCTAAAGTTACCTTTAGTCAGCTTCCATTTGTGACCCCGAGTTCTGCTAACAACACTTGGTCGAAGGAATCCTACATAATTCACTTTGTTAATCCCTTTAACATATTTAAAAACCTCAATCAAATCACCCCTTAGTCTCCTTTTCCTAAGACTAAAGAGATTAAGGATCTTCAGCCTTTTCTCATAGCTTTCATCTTTAATACCTGGAATTAGCTTCGTGGCTCTTCTCTGAACTTTCTCTAAAGCCTCTATGTCTTTCTTTAAGTATGGTCCCCAGAACTATACACAATACTCTAGATGTGGTCTGACGAATGTGTTGTACAAAAGAAGCATCACCTCCTTGGATTTGAACTCAATACTTTTGGCAATGTATCCCAGCATCCGATTGGCTTTTTTAACTGCTACGGCACAATGGCTAGAGCCTGTGAGGGTTTGGTCAACAATCACTCCCAGATCTTTCTCTTGTGAAGCACATTCCAGTTTAAAACCTCCCATGAAGTAATCCCGTCTAATGTTTTTATTACCTACATGAACTACTTTACATTTCGCTACATTAAATTTCATTTGCCACATTTCTGCCCAATTCTGGATTCTATCCAAATCATCCTGAATCACTTTAGTGGACTCTAAACTATTTGCCAAGCCCCCAATTTTAGTATCATCTGCAAATTTCACTAATCTGCTCTCAATATTCCTATCAAGGTCATTAATGTAGATGAGGAACAGCAGGGGTCCCAACACCGATCCCTGGGGACGCCACTCCCCACCATACCTAGCTCAGATGAGATACCACTGACCACCACTCTTTGTGTTCTGTCCTGCAACCAGTTATGAATCCACTTCAGAATACCACCTGTAACTCCAATGGAGCTCATTTTAAAAATTAGTCTCTTATGCGGTACTGTGTCAAATGCTATCTGAAAATCCAAATATATGATGTCATAAGCCCTGCTCTGGTCATAAGTCTTGGTGGCCTCTTCAAAAAATTCCACAAGGTTTGTCAGGCATGACCTTCCTTTACAAAAACCATGTTGGCTATCCCTCAAGATATTGTTACGTTCAAGAAATAAGTCCAGCTCATCTTTTATGATAGATTCCAATATTTTGCACGCAATGCAAGTTAAACTGACTGGCCTGTAATTACCTGGCTCAGTACGGTCCCCTTTTTTATATATTGGTATTATATTGCCCTGTTTCCAATCATTTGGTATTTCTCCAGTTTCTAAAGACCGTCTAAAGATGTCGGATAGCGACTTAAAGATGATCTCACTAACTTCCCTGAGCACTCTAGGATATAAGCCATCAGGACCCGCCGCCTTATCTGCCTTTAGTTGATGCAACTTGTCTAATACTATGTTATCCCGAACCTCAATTTCCGCTAAATAATCTTGAGCATTGGACAAGCCCTCTGGCCGAGCAAAGACCCGCTCTAAGGTAAAATTCTCAACAAAGTAACCGTTTAAGGTGTCCGCAATATCCTTGTTATCATATAGCAGCGATCCTGCTATAGCAGTTATCATGTAGCTTCCTCCCCCCTACCCTGTCCTTTCACCATTTCCCAATCAATACCAGGATAATTTAAGTCTCCCATAATAATAGTCCCTCCTCCTCTACAAGCTTGCATAATCCTCTTAAAAAGCATTTCATTGACTGTACTGTCCAAAGCTGGTGGTCGATAGCATACACCTATGTTTAAACCAGTCTCGTGTTTGCCAGTGAGCCTGACCCAGATATCTTCACAGGGCAATGAATGTTCAAGTTCAGGAATTTCCTGCACATTTATGTTTTCGTTCACATAGAGTGCTACACCCCCTCCTCGCCTATTACATCTATCCTTCCTAAAGAGCTTATAACCTTCTACATTATATTCATCTCCATCCTCTTCACTAAGCCATGTCTCTGTAATCCCAACTATGTCATAGCCTTCACTAATCATAACGGCCTCAAGTTCTCGAAATTTATTTTTAATGCTTCTTGCATTTAGATAAAAACATTTCAGGTTATCACAAACGCTCTTCCCTTCGATTTCCCATGTGCCTGCTGCTCAAAGCCCTCACCACACTTTTTTTGCTGTAAAAATATATCATCAATAGTGCATGCAACGCTGTCAGCTTCCATCAGGGCAGTCTGCATTTCCCTCTGTGTAACACTCTCTAAACTCCCTGCCCCCCAAGTCCCTAGTTTAAATAACTCTCTGCTATCCTCAACATACGCTGACCCAGTGCAAAGGTACCCCTCCGGTTCAGGTGTAGCCCATCCGGCTTGAACAGGTCACCCCTGTCCCAGAAGTAGTTCCAGTGCCCCATAAACCTATACCCCTCTTTCCTACACCAGGTTCAGAGCCACGTGTTAAACCTCCAGATAAAATTCTGCTTGCCTCTGCTTGCACGTGGTACCGTAGAATCCCGGAGAACACTACCGTGGAGGATCTGCTCCTAAGCTTTTCAGCTAATTCAACAAATTTGCTTTGCAGAACCTCAAACCTACCCTTACTTATGTCATTAGTCCCAACATGGACCATGACAACTGGATCCCTCCCCGCTCTGGCCAGGAGCTTGTCCGCCTGACGCTCCAGGAGGTCTCCTACCTGGGCACCAGGCAGGCAACACACCGCATTTGAGACTCCTTGTTGCGCCGAACAGACTAAACTGTCTATTCCTCTAAGTATTGAGTCCCCCACTATCAATAACTCTCTTTTCTGAGGGGTAGAGGCCAACAGGGTGCCCTACTGCTCATCAGTCCCCCCCCCTCTCAGGGTCAGGGGCCAATTCGAGTTCCTGCAAGGGCCGGAATCGGTTGGACACCTCAACCACTAGAGGAGCTGTCGCTGTACGGTGTGCACGCCCTTTCCTGCGCTGACGTCCCCACCGTCACCCAACTTTCTCCCTGCCTGCTCTGGGGTCCCCACACCACCCTGCTTTGGCGTACAAACCATTTCTCTAAACGACATACTACTTAGTTCCTCTAGGAACTCTACTGATTGCGAACTAATGACGCTAACCGCAGTGCCTCTAATGATCAACAACTCTTTAAATGACCATCATCGAAATATCAGTCAAACATGTCACCCATATTTGGTCGGTTGGTTGTTCAGCAGGTCTTGAAAATGGGATGGGGAAGAGAAAGTAATCTTGGTTTTAATGTGAAGTCAATTTTTCCAGAAGGAAGGATGTGAGCTGCAGGCCATTCAAGAATGAGGTAACATAAGTAAAATAAATCAATATAGTTTCTGATCCACATTTAGCCATCGGGGTAGCAGAGTATTCTTGTGGAAAGTTGCTAAACTTCCCGCCGTAAGGTTGCTGGTTTAAGTCCCCAGGTGGAGATCTGGGATTCTGAGTTTTAGCAGGAGAGCTGAAGTTCAAAAGACTTAGGAGACTTGGGCCCATCAACAAGGCCCCTCACCCACAAACTCGCATTGTTATTTCTCTCAGGATACTACTTGCTGCTCTTCTCTGCCTTTTCTCCAAGGACATCCATTAAGAAATTAGATTAGAGTTAAAGTGTGACTCATGTGGGGTGACAGAAAATTAGCATTGCTGATTTACAGTACAGAGAGTGCAGAACAATATAGAGAGATTTTGAATGCAGTGAATGGAAAATTAAGCCTTACTCTTCTCAGTGCCCTAGTCTAAACAGACATTAGTTTTGGCTTTTGTTTTTGTTTTTGTTTTTTTTTTTTAAGTCACTGCCTCAGCTGAAATTTGGTAAACTATTCAGCCCATTTATTCAGAATCATTTCTGTCTTGGGAGAAAACATATCCCACAATCACAAGGTCATTGGCAGCCATAATGTATAGGCCTACCAGCACAATCCACCCCCAGTTTACATTTCTTAATTTTTATTAGTAATGAAATAACTGCAACAGCCAATTAATAAATCAAAGTTGTGTGTCGAATAAGGTTAAGTACATTAAAAACATGTATTTAAAAGAAAAAAATCTAAGATTTAAAATTGAAATAAGCTAGTATAGAGGAAACTGACCTTGATATTGGTTTATGTTCCATGCATTAGGATAAGGTGCATAATGTACTGAATATCTAACGGAAATGGGGCAAGTGAGAGTGATGAACACAGACAGGTATAAGCCTTGATTCAGGGAAGGTAGCAAAATGGGGGAAAAGAGTTACAGAAGCTACTACAGCAAGGAAAGGAAGAGGATTGACATAAAGAGGCTGAGTAAGTTCACAGTATTCTCAGGAAACTCCAAATTGTGGTAAAAAAAAAAAAAAAAAATTGGTATAACCCCACATGATCACTGACTGTCACCAAAGGGTTAACTTACCTCAAGGATAAAACTCCACAGAACCTTTATTCTTATGTTGATCTGATAAAAGGAGCATGCATTATCCCCATGATAAGATTTATGTTGATGCGTTTCATCCATTAAATGCCTGATCCTCTGTCAAACCATATGTATAAATGATGCAGGGTTTTTAAAAGCCAAAGCCTGGTTTCTTAGCAGCAGCAAGGTTTCTGCAGAGAGTGACAAGAATCTACATGCACAAAAAAGTAGGTATTGTATTTCAAATGAATGCAAAGTGCGCACAAATGCGGCGCTAGTTCTAAAGTGTGAGCCCAACAACACTACGGCAGAGCACTGAAAGCTGAAGCGCACAAGGTCACGTTAAGTCGAATCAGGGAGTCAGAAATTCATTATTATTCAATGAAGGCATGGCGAGTCTGTGTTGAAATCAAACCGTGGATATCCTTCAGGTGACATGACACTCAGTCAATAAGTCCTCTTCCAAAAAGAAGAAGCTAAATAAATAAATACATACATACATAAATAAAAATTAAATAAGCAGAGGAAAAGGCAATAGACGGGTACAATTTCAAGGACACTAGATTCAAATTAAAGCTGATGAGCACTCTAAAGCATTAATGGTCTGAAAAGATAACGTTAAATTAAGAGATTACAGAGGTGCCTTCATGAAAAGGCCTCCTGGGCAGTGGGGATCCCTGAAGGTTGGGAGTCTCGCTGCCGGAAGACACAGCACAGGCCTTAGCTTCAGCTCAACCGAATGCAGGGCAAATTCTCACAGGCAGCATATGCTGCTCATCTCATATAAGTAGAAAAGGATTAGTTATCATCACCCTCACTGCAGGTGGCTCAGTCCCATCAGCACAAGGAATCCTTCCTTCCTCAGAAAATGCACTTCAACCACACCTGTAGTTTGGTCTCTAGCTCTTTTTTCCTTAAAGGCAAAGAAAAAATTTAGTACAGTGGATGCCCTTGACAGTTGCACCAATCACCGTCACAAAGTCTCAGTAAACCCCTCATTTCACCCTACACCTTATCTTTAGTTTTGGTTTAGTGATGCATCTTTACATTCATGATACGCAAGCAGCAAACTACATAATGACAACACATAGATTTTGTTTCTTAAAACATACTCATAACCTTTATTGGCAATTATTTGACTTTTTACATGTTTTTTAAGTTGAGTGCACACATCTTAACTTTCATTGTAAAATCATTAATTGCATTTGAATGTTTGTTTGTTCATCTCAAGTAGAGATGGCAATTTCGACACCGAAGTTCGAACGGTTTCAAAACGTTTTAACACTTCCGGTTCCGACACGGTGTTCGAGAAATGTTTTGAAATGTCACGTGATCGGTATCAGTCCACCGTGAAAGGTTTTAAAATGCCATGGTAAAATACAGGTGTTTGAGATGTTTTGTTGCGTTGAGTTTCTGAGAGAGAGAGAGGGATAGATTGATTTTCTAAAGCTTGCCAGGTACTCTTTTCAATGTGTCAATAAGTTGATGCATCTATATATTATTACTGAGTTCGTGATTTGCATAATTTCACGCATCTCCTCCGAAACCACCGTGATTAATGAGTCTGTTTTCCGCATACACCGCTTTTACTGTGTGACAAAGACGATGCGTCAGGTTTCGAACTTTTTTATGAAGTGAAAACTGCATTTTGAAGCCGTTTTCGCAAGTAAAACCGGCGAATTCAATCAGCTGTGCGTAGCATGGGTATCGGCTAGTGTTTGTTTGTTTGTTTTTTTGTTCAAATAAACTTAAATATAAATATATATAAGGCTGACCTGAACAATCATTCTCAATGAATGAATGAATGAATGAGAATATTTAACGGCCAAATAAACAAACTGTGCCGTACAATAAGAAATAGTCATGTACAAAAAAATAAATAATTTACTGATTGTGCCTCTGTTACTATTAACTATTAATATTTTTGGATTTTTGAGCTTCAGCACATCAACACCAACAATAATTAAAGGCTGCAACGACAATTTCTCTGCCAGTGGATGCCAATGTTGAGCGAGCAAGTTTTGAAATGTTTCAAAACATTTCAAAACAATGATTTAAATGTTTTGAAACGTTTCGAAGCTTCAAATTTGCCATCCCTAACCTCAAGTCTCTCCTCTCTTTTTGGTTGGTCCCACTGAGAGTTGCTGCTGCCTCGCCTGACAACCAAATGGTTTTGCAGCCATTTTGGACTGTAGCTACTAAATACTGGCTGGGGCGTGGCCAGACTGAATCAACTCCCAGGAGAGGATGGGGGGGGCATTCTTATTGTTTAGTTTAAAAATAGATTTAGTTAATTGTTAATTACATGCTTACCATTAGGTTAAATAGAAATACCTTTGTTTGAAGTACATGTTATTATTTCTGGTGGAAACCATTTGTTAAAAACCATGTTTATTTAACCCTCATTAGTTGACTGCCCCTAATTGTTTCATGTACCTGGCCGGGTCTATATATTCCCCAGTGTTTCAGTGTGTCTTGAGCTCTGTTTGGTTCTGTTTTGTTATCCTTCAGTTAAACCCTTTTTTGGGATGGCAAATTTGAAGCTTTGAAACGTTTCAAAACATTCAAACCATTGTTTTGAAGTGTTTAAAACTTGCTCACTCAACATTGGCATCCACTGGCAGAAGTTGTCGTTGCAGCCATCAATTATTGGTGTTGATGTGCTGGAGTCCCCCTTTTCACAAATCCAAAAATATGAATAATTTTGACACAGGCATAATCAGTCAATTATTTAGTTTGTGAACAATATGACTATTTCTTATTGTATGGCACTGTTTATTCTGCCATTAAATCTTCTCATTCATTGAGAATGATTGTGTCAGGTCAGCCTTTTATATATAAATGGACTTGACAATTACAATTATTCTGATTCTGTCTAGTTGGTGTTGCACCTCATTGTGATTATACACATCAATAAAATTTAGATTCAGAAACATTTTGCTCAAAGATTTTTATTCAAAAATAATATTTCCTGCAAATTTTTTATTCAGCTGGCTTCTCTGCTTCTCTACCATCTGAAATCAAATTACAAGTTTATTTAAATAAAAACAAACAAATAAACATACATGCTTTAACTTATTGACACATTGGAAAGACTGCCTGGCAAGCTTTAGAAAATCTATCTATCCATCTAACTACAACGTTGTATCTATCTATCTTGTATATTGAACAAACTGTATCAAAATCCTCACAAAATCTCTCAATGCAACGAAACACCTCAAACATCTGTATTTTTACCGCGGTCTTTTGAAGCCTCTCGCTGTGGTCTGATACTGATCACGTGACGTTTTGAAACATCTCTCAACAATGTGTCAGAACTGAAAGTGATAAAAAACGTTTTTAAACCATTCGAACTTCGGTGTCAAAATTGCCATCTCTACCTTTTTTTGCTTTATGATTTTGGGCCCAATTTTTTGTAAATTTGTAAATTTTTGTAAAGCACTTTGGTTTGTTTACCTTTTTGTTTGCTTCATAGGGAAATAGAACTCCTATTTTTGCACATTTATCCTGAGTCCTCATCCCTTGGTTGCTCGGTCCATTACAATGCCCAATAAACGTACACTGCCCCAACTATTTCAGAAATATTTTTGGGTAATTTTTGAAAATTTATTAATGACCAAATCATTACAAAAAGATCAGATATATACAACTCCAATTTTGAAATAGTGGAGACAAAGTGGAAATTGTGAATAAAATCAAAACGCAATGATTTTCAAATCACACCAGCCAGTATTTTATTCACAATAGAACAGAGATAACATAGCAAATGTTGAAACTGAGAAATTTTACAATTCTATCCACGAAATGAGCTCATTTCAAATTTGATGGCTGCTACATATCTCAAAAAAGTTGGGACAGGGGCCTGTTTACCATGGTGTAGCATCCCCTCTTCTTTTTAACACAGAGTGGAGGCGTCTGGGCATTGAGGAGACAAGTTTCTTGAGTTTAGCCATTGGAATTTGATCCCACTCTTGTTTAATACAGGCTTCCAGCTGCTGGAGAGTTTTGGATCTTGTTTGACGGACTTTTCATTTCATTAAGCGCCAAATGTATGCGCTCAATCGGTGAAAGATCAGGACTGCATGCAGGCCAGTTCAGCACACGGACTCTTCTACTACGAAGTCATGCTGTTATAATAGCTGCAGTATGTGGTTTTGCATTGTACTGCTGAAATACACAAGGCCTTCCCTGGAACAGATGTCGTCTGGAGGGGAGCATATGTTGCTCTAAAACCTTTATATACCTTTCAGCATTCATGGTGCTTTTTAAAACATGCAAGTGTCCCACACCATATTTATTTATTTATTTGTTTGTTTTTTATTTCATGATTGTATAGTCGTTTTCATGACAATTTCAATACAACATGTATCATGACTGAAAGGGTCGGGGAGAAGCAAGATGCTTGTCAAAGTCCCGCCCCAACTTCCAGAAAAACAGTTTGATTATGGTTAAGATATCATAAAGATTCATAAATCACAACAGAGCTGAGTGTCCATTTACACTACGATTTAAGCGTCACAACATAAGATCATAAAGATTTATGAACATCATGAAGAATTTTAATCACAATATAGCTGAGTGTCTATGTAAGTTTAGATTTGAGTGTCACTCTTAATTTAATCCATTAGACTTGGTCCAGAAAAACCTGAACTCCTTTCTTCATCATTTGGTTTGTTCCTAGTGATTTGGATAGGTGGAAGGTGCAATAATACCAGATTTTGCATGGATCTCTTAAATCATCCGCAAGGTTCACCCTTGCCTTATTGGATTTATACACTATATACACTAGTGCATCCCCATACCATCAGAGATGCTGGCTTTTGAACTGAATGCTGATAACAGGAGGGGTGGTCTTTCTCCTCTTTGGCCCGGAGGACACGATGCCCATGATTTCCAACAAGAATGTCAAATTTGGACTCGTTTGACCACAGGACACTTTGCTACTTTGCTACAGTCCATTTTAAATGAGAAACTATGCCTTCAGTTGCCAATTACAATAATTGGAAAACGCCTCAATAAAGGAAAATGATTGAGAACTTGCCAGAACTAATTCTCATCATAAAGGGACGTGTCTGTGCCCCTCCAATTCCCAGTTCTAGCGATGGGCCTGATACTCACATACATACCCGCACTCACACACACGCATGCACATAGGCAATTTCCTGCCAGCCTGCATCAAATCAATATTTTTAATAAACCAAAAAGACGCTGGTGTTGATTTTTCAACATCCATCTCAGCTCCTGAATATGAAGATATTAACAAGCTAAAAATGGAAAAGGCTTGCAGGGCAGAAGGCCTATTATCTTACACTTAAGTGAACCACAATAATGCACCACCAAGGATTTAAACATGCAACCCTCTGTTTCAAGCAATTTTTCCAGCACGGTCACCTCAGCAGCTTAGACAGTCCGGTTGCCCGCGACCGCATGGGTGTAGCCCCTGAAAGCCCGCTTCGCCCCTTTTTTGCACATTGTTCGACCAATACTGTCGCCATAGCAACCGAAATTGATGGGTGTCATAAGTGAAGTAAAATACATGTCCATACCAAATATGAAAGTAATCAGTGAAGAATTGCAGCCTGTACTGCGTCCATGAGGAAATCTGTGTTTTTCCTCTAATTTGCATAATATTTGGCCAATACTGTTGCCATGGCAACTAAAATCGATGTGTTTCATAAGTATAACACATGTCCATACTAAATATGAAAGCAATCAGTCAAAAACTACAGCCTGTACAACGTTCACAAGGAAATGTGTATGTTTCAGCATAAATTTGTGCATTATTCGGCCAATACTGTCGTCATGGCAACCGAAATCGATAAATGTCATAAGTGAAGTGTGACACATGTCCTTACCAAATATGAAAGTAATCTGTCAAAAATTGCAGCCTGTACTGCGTCTACAAGGAAATCTCTATATTTTGCCAATAATTTGCATATTATTTGGCCAATACTGTCGCCATGGCAACCAAAATCGATAGGTCTCATTATTGAAGTATAACACATGTCCATACCAAATATGAAAGTAATTGGCTAAAAATTACAGCCTGTAGAGTGTCCACGAGGAAGTGTCTACGGGCGTGGCGGCGGCAGCGAAGACAGCACGCGTGAATCCATAGCAGCCACCCGACTTCGTCCGGGGGCTACAATAACAATAATCATAAAAATAATGTTCATTATGTGAGGTAACACTCAGGAACCAGTCGCGAGAACCAAGCAATGCAGCAGATGTGATTTTATTGAGCGAGGGGGTAAACCCCCGCAGGGCAGAAGGCAACAGTACAAAGTCCACAATCCAAAAATCACAATCCAAAAGGGCAGAATCCGAGTCGTAAACCAGGGCAGCAATCACAGTGCTCGTGGTCAGGCAGAAAAAGGGTTCGATAATCAGATGCACACAAAAATACCAAAACAGAGCCAAAAATCGTAAATCAAGGACGGTCCAGTCAGAATAGAATCACAAAGAGTACGAGGCAAAAACAAGAGTAGCACAAGGGAAACATTCTGACGGGGAACTGCTGTGAGAAGACTGCTTAAATACACACAAGGGAAGTCACATGCTATGATTAGGGACAGGTGAAATGGATCAGACTAATTACGAAGGAGCAAACACGAGGGAGAACCTAAACACATGAAATGGGCAAAAACCAAAACGCGGACAGGGATCACGAGACAGCCTATTGACAAAACATACAGCTCCGGTTAGGGAGTTCTAACGAGCACAGATAATGAGAGGCAGAACAGAGTTAAGCAGGTGCGGAGGATCCGCTGAAAAGCAGCAAAGTAGATTAAGTGAAGACAAGAGGCGGAGACTAGAACAGGGCGAGTGCTGAGAGCTTGTTAATCAATTAGTAAGGTGCAGCTATACAATCCCTAGTGCTTGTTAGTAAATTAGTATTATGTACAATGTTAGTCTAGGTTAGTAACTTTAACAAAAACAACAAACTGTTAGTATTGGTTAGTAATATAGAAAAGTAAGGTGAAGGAAGCAAACAAGATGAGAAGGAATGGTTGGAAACCCAGAAACCATGAAATCACCTAAACATGACACGCAGTACTTGGGGAATAAGCTGTAGCTCAACACAAGACCAGACAGGGGAGACAAAGTGCAATGCAGGGCATGAGCAAAAACATGGACCGGAAGATAACAGAAAAGTGAATACTGGCAGGAACATGGTAATAACAAAAACATGGCATGGAACTAGACTAAACGAAACATGAGCAGAACAGAACAGGACATGACAGAATCATAACACATTATGAATGAACTGTTTACTGTTGTCTATAAAATGCCTTTTTTGGATTCACTTTTTTCTCTTGCTAGAAAACCTGCCTTTCAAGTGAAGCTTACCATTATTATAACTATTATTACATGTCAGCCTACAATGCTCCGTTAATTTTTAGTTCTTTTCCTTTTTTGTCTTTTCCAGAAAATGCTGTTAAAGATGATGCAAGAGTTAAAAGGGCAACAGGACATTTCTCACACAGCTGGAAAAAGAAGACTGCCCTGAATAAGGCAAAACAAGAATTACATCCTACAGAGCACTCAATGATTACAGAGTGTCCGCAAAGATAGGACTCAAGCCAGAAAATGATTGGGAGGGTGTTGGAGCAGAGCAAGGCATTGTCTCAGGTTCTGTCTGAAGACAAGAGGACATGTCACCTGGTCCCCACTTGGCAGGACACAGATCTCCTCAAATCAATAAACAATGCTCTCCAAGAGTTTACTGATGCCCTTTCTGGTGAGGCATATGTACAGTGTGTCATGCCTGAAGCCAGTTCTCCATCTCCTGAAAACATTAACCCTGGTTGAAAATGACAAGGACTTGGACCTTACCAGGGAAATGAAGTCAAGAGCTCTTGGCTACATGGAAGATAAATACAGCAACCCAGCCACACAAGAGCTTCTAGACATTGCTTCATTCCTGGATTCAAGATTTAAGACTGATTACATAAGTGAAGAGAATGTCCCAGACATCAAAGCAAGACTGAAGATGGAAATGAAACAGGTAGCACAAAAGGTAACTTGTCCTGTTTTATGGGTTGTTTAGTAATACAAAATGCCACGTCAATAGAATTTATATTTTTATTACATAGATTGGCATTTTTTCATATTTACATAGAATGCCTTATTGCTCCAAATGACAGGTTGCAAGCTTTGACAGCACTCATCTCTGTTTTTGCAGGAAAAGAGGGCTCAGTGTTGGCACAACAGATGCCATGCCCCATGGTGCAGCAGAGGCAGAGCTGTCCACTGTAGGGAAGGGAAAGTGGTCACTGAGCAGCTTCTTCAAGAGCAGGGCTGTGCCTCCTCCTTCCCCTGCCATGCAGTTGGAGGATGCCATTGAAGCTGAGCTGAACAGCTGCCTGAGGACTCCTACTTATCAATGGAGAGGAATATCCCCTGGCCTGGTGGAGGGTGCACAATGTTAACTTTCCATGGCTATGCAAACTGGCTCGCAAATTCCTGTGCAGTATTATATGAAGTTAAAGATTGCCTCAATCAAGCATCACTATACACCCTGTACTATTCCCTCATACTTGCATATGTCACCTACTGTTTGGAGGTATGGGGGAACACTTATAAAACAAACACAGAACCAATCTCTATCCTTCAAAAAAGAGCCATAAGAATCATAAACAAAGCCAGTTCTAGAGAACCAACAAACCCTCTCTTTACCAAACCGAAAGCAATAAAGTGTGAGGATTTCAGATTATGTACAAAGCAAAAAATCTGCAGTTACTGACCAGTATCCGGAAGTTGTTCCAGAGAAGGGAAAGTAAGTTTGACCTTAGGTTCAATGCATGTTCAAGACACTTGGGAAGGACAAATGCAAAAAAAAAAAAATCCATCTTTGTCAAAGGAGTTAACTTGTGGAACAAATGTAACCATGAAAAAAAAGATGTGTCCATCACTGAATAAGCTCAAACAAATCTTTAAGAGTTGCATACTGAATAGATAGATGACCAAAAGCATGAGATGAATATGTAAAGTGCTTTGTTTGACCTGTATTGTTTTGATTGTTGCTCCTGTTCTTATGTAAATGGTCATTGTTTTTTTTTTTTCAGTTTGTTTGGAATGTTTTAGAGAATTTATTAAAAAAGGAGTAGGACTCAAAAAGTTTTTCAACTTCTTCTTACACCCTTCCTGAACATGAAATGAACATAATGTTTCCTCCTGAGATCCTGCAAAATAAGTGCAGTTACTTTAATTTGTTTTGTTTATTCTTATATATTCTGTTTTAAAATGTTTGGAATAAAAATAATAAATCAAAAATCAAATCAAAATCAAATTATTTTTGCTTTTCGGCAATAGTTTACTTCCATCAGTTGGTTGCGGAGGAGGAAACTCAGAACAAAACACTCGAGGGCAGGTAATTGAGAGGTAGGCAGTTTGGAACTCGGCAAAACAAAAACCAAAAGTTTTGCGGAGGTATTTCCAACGATCAAATGCACCATTATTTCCAGCTTTTGTATTTCACTCTCCTGACAGTTCCAACCAGAACTGCATTCATTAATCTACTCGTCATTTTAAAATCTGCACACCATGATGCTTCCTCTACTTTTAATTGCAGCATTTGTCACCTGCATATAACACAAGGAATCAGCCCACATTATTTGTCTCACCGTTCAACATAGAAATGAAGGTTGAGTTACCATATAGCCTATATTTATTTTTCATGCAAAAGCCATTACTCCATTCAATTCTGACTCCAGACCATGACTTTATGTTAGCCCATTAGCCCATAACCTAAATGGCTCTTAACTTGATGATAAAAAGGATGGATATCCAGGTGGAATAAGGCTGCACCGCTTGTCCTAAGTGTTGCACATATTTTGTCAGTAGTACAAAAAAGAACAAGAGGCCCATGGGCCTTAACGGTCACCTGAGTTGTATAAAACTGATGTTATTGATGTGAATGAACCAAATATACCCAAAAGTATCATTTTCCTGTATAAAGTATAGTAAACTTCACCCCCTCCCCAGGGGAAAACATGGAGCCTGGGGGCCATGAAATTAACAATTTTGATAAAGCACCTAAAGACCCTTCAATCTACGAAGAGTATTGCTTTCCAGCATATCTGGGTCTGGAGAAGAAGAAGCCAATTTGACCACTTTTAGCCCAGCCCTTCAGAGCACCTGGGGGTGGGCACCATATAACTCACAATTTTGGTGCAGATTTGACCAAAGAAGGTTCCTGCAAAATTTTATTGAAATCGGATCCGCGGTTTCTGAGAAGAAGTGGAAAATGTATTGACCAGTTTTAGCCCCGCCCCTCAGAGACCCTGGGGTGAGCACCATATAATTCACAATTTTGGTGCATATTTGACCAAGGAAGGTTCCTGCAAAATTTAATTGAAATCGGATCAGTGGTTTCTGAGAAGAAGTAGAGAACTGTATTGACCACTTTTAGCCCTGCCCCTCAAAGCCCCTGGGGGTGGGCACCATATAATTCATAATTTTGGTGTATATTTGACCAAGGAAGGTCCCTGCAAAATTTTATTGAAATCGGATCTGCGGTTTCTGAGAAAAAGTAGAAAATGTATTGACCAGTTTTAGCCCAGCCCCTCAAAGCCCCTGGGGTGAGCACCATATAATTCACAATTTTGGTGCATATTTGACCAAAGAAGGTTCCTGCAAAATTTTATTGAAATCGGATCAGCAGTTTCTGAGAAGAAGTTGAAAATGTATTGACCACTTTTAGCCCCGCCCCTCAGAGCCCCTGGGGGTGGGCACCATATAATTCACAATTTGGTGCATATTTGACCAAGGGAGGTTCCTGCAAAATTTTATTGAAATCGGATCAGCGGTTTCTGAGAAGAAGTTGAAAATGTATTGACCACTTTTAGCCCCGCCCCTCAGAGCCCCTGGGGGGTGGGCACCATATAATTCACAATTTGGTGCATATTTGACCAAGGGAGGTTCCTGCAAAATTTTATTGAAATCGGATCAGCGGTTTCTGAGAAGAAGTTGAAAATGTAAATTTTAGTTTACCATATAATTCACAATTTGGTGCATATTTGACCAAGGAGGTTCCTGCAAAATTTTATTGAAATCGGACCAGGAGAAGAAGTTGAAAATGTATTGACCACTTTTAGCCCGCCCCTCAGAGCGGGGGTGGGCACCAAAATTCAGGTGCATATTTGACCAAGGGAGGTTCCTGCAAAATTTTATTGAAATCGGATCACTTTGAGAAGAAGTTTTGTCTCAGGTGACCTAAAAAAATCATTGCGCTCAACGACAACTGCAGTTGTGTGAATGTATGATGATTGTAAAGGTCAAGCACAAATATTTCCCTCGGAACTCCAATAACCTTGTTTGTGGCGCAGATAAAAGTATCTTCAGTGACGCTTTTATTCCATGCCCTGAATAAATAGAACTTCTTCACTATTCAAGCTTGTGCATACTTACAGTGTGCAGTGCAATAAAACATAACCTCTGCTGCCATCACATAGGCTTATGATAACTTTCGAAATTTGGATAAACATTCTCTAGATGCCAGTTAGTATCTCATCTTAATCCAGTTATTGCTAGTAAGTACAGTAGTAATACTGACCTCAGACCAGTTTCCCCTGGCCCCCAGCCTTCACTACACCATTGAAACAATAGTGATCCTAGATCAGCACTCTTCTCAGAATGAGACAAATTTAACATGAGACATACTTTCGCAGGAAATTCCACTGTAGCTTTTTAATTTGAAGCTGTGTACTTGTTAAGTCATCACTAATGTTTTGTTTTAATTAAATATGCAGGGCAAACTAAGCAACCCCAGAGAAATTGCCTAAGTGCACTTTCACCTCAAAGATATGGAAGAGCAGGGACCATTTCTCATTTGAAGAAAAGTCTCAAAAAGCAGTGCAACCTTGGTTGTTCAGAGCATATTTGCAGAGAAACATGCTTGTCAGGCTTCTTTGAGTTTTGCTGAATAAAGGGTGTGGGACTTGGGCCTGGGGATTCAGGGGAGAATTCAGGCAACAAACACCTAAGTCTGAACTTTATTTTGTCGATACCAAGCAAGCAAAGGAAAACACAAAATTAGAATTCAGGGAAGACAAATGCTTGAGATCCACTATTTATAATTCATTGAAAACACCCTGGGCTATATTTAAACAATGCAAATGTGGGTACATTTCAGTGTTAGGCTCCAGTTTGCGCAAAGTTCCTCAATGACATAATTGGACTTGATGCAAATTGCTGTATAAAAGTTCAATGCAGCCTTTCCATATCTAATGGTTTAAACATGCACCTGAGCAAAAGCCCAACAGGTTGCAAGCACATTCCTCTTTAATAATTGCATTTCAGCAACAATTGGTGCGCTTTTTGAATGGCTTGATAATTTTCATATTCTTTTGCAAATGAATGCATTCTATCTTTGCATTTCCTCGTGTTTATATACACTGTTTGCTGGCAATAGCATTGCCTGAACGCAACTGTCAATTTAACCAAAATCTACAATCTTTTGAGTGGTTTTTTTTTTTTCGGTCAGTAACCTGCCTCGTGGTTGAACAGAGATCATGTTGTCCAAAAGAGGGCATTGGTTGCAGGGAGATTTTGAAGATATCTTGGGACATGTTTCGGAAAAATATCAGATGTCCTTTCCTTCAATAAATCATCGGCTCGATGGCAATTGATAATTGCCATGTCTGTTCCAAAATGAAAACAATAAAGGATCCCATATTCAATCACTATAATTGCAAAGGATAGTGGATTGTGGATACACTGTAGATTTGTACCCCCTGCTTTGAAATGTAACAAAAAAAGAGTTTAGTGACACTCATTTGAATTCAGGTGTTAAAAACAGCATGGTTATGATAAAAAAGAATCTGTGCTTCACAAAGGTAAGATGCGTTAACTTTGAACACAAAATCTGTCCTTCACTGCCGCCCTCTATTGCTGCAGCACAGCTGCCTTCAAGGAGCACAGACATGTTTATTTTGCTTTTTTAATAGTTTTTTTTTTTTTTTTTTTCCAAAACTTTGGGACACTATGCACCGGAACAATGAGCACTAATGCATTTACACTGGTCCACATGCAGAATATGCTTAGCCCTGCGCAATAAATTAGGAGCAATAGCAATGAAATTTTGAGGTTCTATAGTAGGTTTGAGGTTTGACAGCACATGCAGGATGTGTATAATACTATGCGCTATCGCTCCCAGGGCTGCGGATAGCATGTTTGGATTCCACCATGTGGAGAAATGCATTGTAATTATGCCGGATAATTAGTTTGGTAATGCCTTTTTATATTGCTGGGATTACACAAGAGTTTCCAGAAGCTGTGCAGTCGAGCTTGCCAAATATGAAGCACCAGAGTCGATAACAGCGTCAAGCATTATTGAATATTGATGGTGTGGGAGAGCTCAATTACTGCACTAATCATTGAAGCTATTACCCTTTTTCGCCTAAAATATCCTCAGATGATACTGGATGTGCACATACTGTATGTCTTGTTTAAAATAGCTGGGGAATAAGGGAGACTCAATTTTGGGACATTATGAACAGCAATATTCCTACAACCCTCACACAAATCCCATCCTCGTCTCCTCCCATCCAGCAGCGTGTGCATCTCTAAGATATATTCTCTCCTGTGATTGGTTTATATTCCGTAAGTGTTTTCGGTCTGCTTTTATACATTCGGATTTTCTATTTCCTTACGTATGTGTGGGCATGTATATACAGTATACCTCTTTCTGTGACATCACAAGTTGCTGGACCATTGCATTTGCAATAAAGCCATTAGCATCTGGTCAATTTCTTCCTAGTTTGTTGTCTTTTTACATCGTCATGTTTTATCGTCTTTGGAAATTAAATCGTAATCTTTAATGAGAGTACATACAGAGGTATTCGTGCATGCTTAATTAGTAAGAATAAGTTCCCATGCGTTTCTCATGGTCTCCAGGATTGGAGACCGCATCCCTGTGAATGTTTTCTTAGTTTGCTCCTCTGTCCAGTTTATTAGGAACAAACTCCTGAGCCTTCCACGGTCATCAGGATTGGGACTATGTTCCTGCTAACTCCTCCATTGTGCCATTTGACAGTTCAGCTTTGCCGAAGTGTGCACTCCACCTGGCTACCTTCCCGGAAAGCTATTGGCAGGAGATTGGCGACGCCTACACTGCTTCGCCCACAACATCTGAACTGAACTGTGCAGCTCTCCTCTGGGCTCCGGCTCACTGTCTCCCGTATTACCATCAATAAATCATACAATTGGATTGTAGACTCCCTTTGCACTTGATTCCCTGTCTGGATATACTGTATTTGTGTGAGTATTTGCCTGTGCGCATGTGTGTGTGTGTGTGTGTGTGTGTGTGTGTGTGGCTGAAAATCTGTTCTGCTGACAAGTGAAAGGTCCAGCGTATAAGGGGTTGTTGGTCATAATTTTTATTGGTCATTTTCCTGAAACAAATATTGTGCTGTCAGGCATTTGTAATATAGCCCTGCATTGGAGGGAGGGGCGGAGAAGGATCATGTGTGATTTGAAACTGCTCAGTGCCTTTATGTATGACCCATGCGCTCTATTTAAAAACACTGCTTTTTTTAATTAAGCTTCAGGAGAGATGAAAGTAAAGGACTGAATGATCCCTCCACCACCCCTGAACATAGTTATGTTGCCTGGAAAAAAGCCAGATCCCACTCTAAATATATTTCCTGTAAGGCTTACCTGTTCAGTCTAATTCTCAGGGCACCTGCACTTTCCTATGACTTAAATGTTCTTCTGCATGCAGTGGAGCCACTTCTGTAACCCCTAGTTCTGACTCAGCAGGCAAAAAAAAAAAGTTTGGTTAAAGTATACTATATTCTGCTGGCTGTCTCTGCTACAAATAGGTGCAAATTTGTGGCCTGTTGTGATTTTGGTAAACTAAACCTGGATTTTGTTCTCACCCGCACAGGCACTGCAAAAATAAATAAATAAATAAATAAATAAATAAATAAATAAATAACTTACTAAGCATATTAATCTTATTTTTGAAATTAATACACTTATTACAGTTGCCATTTTTTCTCTGTAAAACAAAAATTTTGCGAAAAATGCCAGATAATTTTGACTCGTTTCTGGATTTGTCCATGGGGTAAGAAAATTTCACTTGTCAAATCGACAGATCTAGAAATGGGTCAAAATTATCTCACATCAGTAGCAGAATCTGTTGTTTTACTTGGAAAAACTGGTAACAGAGTTAAGTATTCTTAGTCTAAATACAAGATTAAAATGCTTGAAAAGTCTTTTTTTTCCAAGCCATGATCAAAAGTTATAAAACAGAGTGTTTATTTGGGAATTCAGAGCAAGTACATTAATTCCTTACCAATTGTGACTTTTCAGGAGTGTATTGCTGGTGGGTATTGCTATTCCTGCATGGTATTGAAAGCATCATGAGAACTGTGAAGTAGTTTAATGTGTCCTGATTTAAGTCTCTCTCCTGCTCCAGTTCTCTCTCACCCTCACACTTCCATGCCTCTCTCTCAAGGCCAATAGTGACAGTTGTAAAAGCCACCAACAGACAATTCTTATATACATCTTAGAGCTGGCATGCAGACTGGAACACATCACAAATGTATGGCTTCTAATGACATGTGATATCACTGCAAGGAATTTGTTTTGCAGAACAGGCATGAGGCAAGTAATAATAACTCTGGACATCACTGTGTTTTGTTTTGTGTTTGTCTTCATGTGTCTGTGGATGTACATGTGTGGGGTTGCACAGCTCTACTTCTGAAATCAAACTCTTGAGAAACTTCAAATGTTGAGACAACATTTGGGGTTGTGAGGACATTTTGGGTGGTCCTCAAAGAGAATTACAGAGGATTACAACTAATTGGTTAAAATTAAGGTTAGAGTTACAGTTGGGGTTAGGTTGAGGTAAGGGTTAGGCATTACTTGGTAATGGTCAGGGCTCAGGAAAGGCTGTACAGAATGAAGTAGAATGCCCTCAAGTCTATCTATGCGAATGTGTGTGCGTGTATGTGTGTGTGTGTGTGTGTATGTGTGTGTGTGAATTTGTGTGTGTGTGTGTGTGTGTGTGTGTTTGTGTGTGCCTCATGAGCACACCGCAGCTCCCTGGCATGACACACGTTAGCACTGTTGGAGGTTCTGGAAGAGAACCTCCAGCGCGTGAGGAAAAGGAGGCGCTGGGGTATGTTTGGCTTGTGGGCACTGACAGAGCGGGCTGTGGACGCAGGGTTAGCGAGACAGTGCATGTCCCCAAAGCGGCTCACAAACACAAGGACAAGAGCCAATATGAGCCCTCCCCAAAAAATTAGCTACCCACTGCCACCAGCAAGAAAGTTCCACCAATTCCAAATATTGTCATATCGAAATCATACCAAGCAAAATATACATACAAAACATTCAGCCAGAGGAGTTACTTCAATGTAATTGAATCCTTGAGTTTCCAAAGGGCCCAACTCCAAGGAACACTGTTTTCCAGCTAAGGGAAAAAAATCTTTTTTTTACACATATATTATAACCCATATACTGTATTTCTGCTTGATTTCCTTTCAAGAGGGTATCATTGGGATACTTTCAGCTGAAATTACAAAACATTTACCTTCTTTGTTAGAAGATATGCAGAACTCTCAGTCATTGGAGTTGGGCCCTTTGGAAACCCAATGATTCAATTCATTCTCCAGCTCAGTGAGGTAAATATTAAGATTCGTTTACTTTTTCACAGAAGACGGGAAAAGAAAACACACATTTTTTGTTTGTATTCTTTTTAATTTTTTGTGCAAATTTTGTTATTTGTACACCAGCATGAATTCTTCTCCCTTCCCTAGTTTGATGAATTGCTTTTTGGTGAACACCTTCAGTGTGTCCCAAGTTAAAACCTTCCTACTGCCATATCTGAGAAATTTGATCCTCTGTGCCCTTCTATCCCATTGAAATTTTTTTAAACTGTTATTTAAAGAAAAGAAAAGAAAAGAAAAACTCCCGCACACGGTCTTCTCACTTGCAATTAATTTATTAGTCGATGTTTTGGTCAACTGACCTTCCTCAAGACATCAAACAGAATACATCGGAGAGCACATCTTAAATGCAGGCTGGTAGGCCTACGTAGCCCAATAAGGTAAAATCACATGACCACGAGTAAGGCCCATCTCATAGGTAAAAACATCAAAACAAATAACACTAAACAAAGGTAAATAATAACCACAAATATGGAATAGGGAATAATAATTGCAGTATATTCACAATAAATAGCAAAATAGAAAATGATTATAAACCATTAAAATAACCTCATGTTTACAGTACAATCATTAGATAGGAAACATGATTGTATGAGAAATTTGCAGCATATACAGCTAATGGAAATAAGCCGCCTCCTAATCGTCCCAACCAATGAAACAGGAGAGGAGACCAGATCAGAATAGGCTCTATCATAAGTATAAGCTTAAAAATGGATGTAAATATAAACAGTGTACAAAATAAAGGAAATACAATCAATAAAGGACAAGTTTTCTAGGGAAGTTCATCATTCAATCCATTAGACGTTAAAGTCTGTAAAGTAAATATCCAATAAACCTTGCGAAGTTTTAGCAGCAAATCAAGATCACCACCTCTCCGTGGAAGGCTGAATTTTTCAAAACCACAGAAACGCAAGGTAGAAATTTCAGGTTTTTCATCATTAAAATGAATAGCCACCGGAGAAATTGGATCCTCTGTGCCCTTCTATCCCATTGTAATTTTTTTTTAAACTGTTATTTAAACAAGGAAATTTCAAATGTGAACAGATGCAAGTGAAACAGAGGTAAAGCCCCTATTACAGTTCAAGGCTTAAGGGCCTTGCTCATGCACCCAATGGCAGAGTTACTCCATACTTAATCTCTACAAATCAAATCAGAAACCTAAGCTCCGCCACGGTCTTGAACCGGCAACAGTTTGGTTACCAATCAATCAACCTGTGACTGGGCCACCCTACCAGCCCATGCAATGAAGGTATTACGATGTGAAAATGTATTTACCCCCTTTCCAATTTCCTCTATATTTGCTTATTTGTCATAGTGAAATGTTTCAGATCATCCAACTAATTTAAACATAAGGCAAAGATAACATACGTCAATAAAAAATGCTGGTTTTAAATGATAATTTAATTTTTTTTTTTGAAGGTAAACACTTGTTCAAAAAAAAAACTATCCAACTGCAATCAGATGTTTGTGATCACTGGCAATGAGTCTTTCTAATCATTGTGGAGGAATTATGGCCTACTTGTATTCGCTGAACTGTTTTAATTCATCCACATTGAAGGGTTTTTGAGCATGAACTGCCTGTTTAGAGTAGTGACACAGCCTCTCAATTGGATTCTATTCAGAATTTTGACTAGGCCTCCCTAAAACCTTATTGTTTTTTTTTTATCATTCAGGGGTGGACTTGTTTGTGTGCTTCAGATCATTCAGCTTTAAGTCACAGTGGACGTATCCTTCATGAGTACACTGAGCGCTGGAGCCTCATCTGGACCTGCTTGTTTCTATTGCTTTCTCAGTTTATGTTTCTGTTTCCTCGATTCTTACAACTTTCTCTGCCTTCTTGATCTACCACTCAGTCTTCTTTCCTTCTTCTTTCGCTTTGCGACTCTAAATAACCTCATGCCAGCGTCATTGAAAGAATTTGCCAATTTCACCAACTTTGGCTAGGTAGAATCTCTCATAGTACAACCCCAATTCTGAAATAGTTGGGAGAAAGTGTAAATTGTGAATAAAATCAAAACGCAATGACTTTCAAATCACACCAGCCAGTATTTTATTCACAATAGAACAGAGATAACATAGCAGATGTTTAAACTGAGAAATTTTACAGTTTTATCCACAAAATGAGCTCATTTAAAATTTGATGGCTGCTACAGGTCTCAAAAAAGTTGGGACAGGGGCGTGTTTACCATGTTGTAGCATCCCCTCTTCTTTTTAACACAGAGTGGAGGCGTCTGGGCATTGAGGAGACAAGCTTCTTGAGTTTAGCCATTGGAATTTGATCCCACTCTTGTTTAATACAGGCTTCCAGCTGCTGGAGAATTTTGGGTCTCCTTTGACGGACTTTTCCTATAATTATGCGTCAACGTTCTCAATCAGTGAAAGATCAGGACTGCAGGCAGGCCAGTTCAGCACACGGGCTCTACTACTACGAAGCCATGCTGTTGTAATAGCTGCAGTATGTGGTTTTGCATTGTCCTGCTGAAATACATAAGGCCTTCCCTGGAATAAATGTCGTCTGGAGGGGAGCATATGTTGCTCTAAAACCTTTATATACCTTTCAGCATTCATGGTGCTTTTTAAAACATGTGTCCCACACCATATGCACTAATGCATCCCCATACCATTAGAGATGCTGGCTTTTGAACTGAACGCTGATAACAGGAGGGGTGGTCTTTCTCCTCTTTAGCCCGGAGGACACGACGCCTATGATTTCCAACAAGAATGTCAAATTTGGACTCGTCTGACCACAGGACACTTTGCCACTTTGCTACAGTCCATTTTAAATGAGCCTTGGCCCACAGAACACGGCGGCGCTTCTGGATCATGCTCAACAATGGCTTCCTTTTTGCATGATACAGTTTTAGGTGGCATCTGTGGATGGTACGGCGGACTGTGTTTACAGACAGTGGTTTCTTGAAGTATTTCTGGGCCCATTAAGTAATGTAAAAGGCAGAATCATGCCGGGTGTGATGCAGTGGCGTCTGAGGGCCTGAAGATGGGCATCCAGTAAAGGTCTTCAGCCTTGTCCCTTATGCACAGAGATTTTTCCAGTTTCTCTGAATCTTTTGATGATGTTATGCACTGTCGATGATGAGACCTTTAAAGCCTTTGCAATTTGACGTTGAGGAACATTCCACAATTTTTTACGCAAGCCTTCAAAGGTTGAAGAGCCTCTGGCCATCTTTACTTCAAAGAGACTCAGCCTCTCTAAGACATCCCTTTTATAGCCAATCATGTTACACACCTGATGCCAGTTAACTTAATTACTTGCTAAATGTTCTTTCAGCTGATTCTCTTATATATTAATTGCTTTTTCAGCCCTTTTTTGCCTGTGTCCCAACTTTTTTGAGACATGATGCAGCCAGAAAATTTGAAATAAGCTCATTTTGTGGATAAAAAATGTAAAATGTCTCAGTTTCAACATTTGAAATGTTATCTATGTTTTATTGTAAATAACATATTGGCTCATGTGATCTGAAAGTCGTTGCATTTTGATTTTATTCAGAATTTACACTTCGTCCCAACTATTTCGGAATTGGGGTTGTACGTATATGCTTTTTTGCACACTCTCTCATCCGGAGATCTGCAGCTGAAATTTCAGCTTTAACAATACTCAGTCCACTGTGGTTAGACACCTGGGATGAGCTGTTATTCATCTTATGATCATTCAATCAGTGCTGCCTTCCTTTCTTCTTGCACTTCTTTCTGAGATGAATCTTTAAACCCTTTTCTGTCACTCTTACTCTTAATAGTACTAATCCAGAAACATCATTAAAAAATTGTTAATCCAGGGTCACTGTTAATTGAGGGCACCCACAAAGTTGTGATATCGCCGTTTGAAGTTAGCTATTGAATGTTAGCGAGCTTTTCATTCAGATGAGAAGAGACTTGCAGAGATGCATACTTTTCATAAAACCCAAATCGCAGTAGAGTTTTTCCCTAGTTGTTCCCTTGCCTTTTAGGGAACACAGGAGGATGTTAACTTCTGGTTATACCCATTTTACTCTATATCCATGTCAGCAAGAATTCTTGACAGAGACATATATGTGAAGTGGAGTAGTTCCTTCGTGGTTTTACTGTGTGCGGGTGTAAATGTCAGTTTGAGGGTAGGGAACTATCAGGTGATCTGGGTAGGAATTACAGCATTTTACCATTGTGTCACTGTCTAAATACTTATGGACTTCACTATCTGAATCATTGGCTGTAAATTATCTTTATACAACACATTTCAGATTACATCAAACTTAACTGATTATAACTACAATCAAAAAAACTTCTGCTGTATTTCAGTAATCAGCCAGTCAATTTAGCAACCTGCTTACCAATGAGTTATTCACAGGTTTCCGCGGTGTATGGTTAGAACATCGAAGAGCACTTCACTGACAGCACTCAACAGAAAAAATTTGCTTTCCATTTGGAAAAAAACTATCTGAGGCTGCTTTGCTTAAATTATTGAAATCAATAAAAAATAATGATAATAATTGAAAAAGGTTCTGCTGACAAAGAATTGCCAGAGAGCACTCCACAAATCCCATTGTATACAGACAATTCATGCAATTCCTTAGGCAACTCAACCATATTTTATAAAGCCATATAAATGTTTTGCCCAGGCGGATTAATAAAAGGAAAAAATACCTTAAAACTTTCATGAGCAGTGAATTTGAAAAATTTCCTTCAGTCGACTAATGCAAAAGCACCTTATCTGTTTGAGTGGAAAACATTATTAAGCTTGGGAAGAAAGCAGGTTGCAAAAGAAGCACAAATTATGTGGCTTTATCAGGTATTAACAGCTGAAGTAGAAATAAAGTGGAACAAAGCAGGCAGGTTAGATTTAATTTTACTGCAGCAGTAAACATACAGTAACTACAGCAAACAGGCTCTCTTGCTCTCTCAAACACCCACCCATTAAAACCCTGTCACCTTTTGCATAGTGTGCATTCTATAAAAGAGGCCAGCCACAGCCTTTTGTGGCCTAACCATCATCCTACATCCTTCTGCTGAAATGCAGCGTCGCTTGCTCTTTCAGGATACTAGGGAAGAGATGTGCTGCAGCCATCACTGGTTACATAAGAGACAATGCCAATACTTCAAGAATTTTCAGCCTTTACTGAAATGTAGGTGATACGTTACAGTTGTGACCGGTTACATATGAAATGCCCAGCAACTCTCATAGACTCTGTCGGAGATTCCTTACATTGGTTAATGGTTGTTTAGGAGATACAAGGCTGAGGTTAATGGTTGTTTAGGGGATACTAGGCTGATGTTACAGGTTAGAAATCAAATGCCTCACATCAATTACTGTTTATAGAGAAGATACCTTTCAGTGGTTACTGGTTGCGTAGGAGATCACTGGTCTCACATCAGTTACTAGTTATACACAGTAGAAGGTACCTTACAGTAGTTACCAGTTGTGTAAGAGATTGTAGGTAGATGTTATGTATGAAATACCTTAAAGCTCTTTGTGGTTATATAGGAAATACCTAACAGATTTTTACTGGTTATATATAAGGTTCTTTAGACCTCTCACAAGTTAAATTGGAAATGCGACAGTGATGTTTTTGGTTATATCCTGTAAAAGGGTCATTCCATGTGAAATCATCCAATTCTGAAAAGATCCCACCTAGCCCCATCAGAATCAGCTATTTTTTGTGCAAAAACTTTAGGAAGCCACCCAAAATTGCACCTTTATACAATGAATATTTTTCAAGTTACTGGCCTTTGAAGGACATAGCGGTGCGTGGAATTTTCACACTTTTTAATTCATATTATTTTTTTCAGCATTTTTGAACCTTATGTTCTATGAAAGTACAAGAGACCATCACATGAAATTTTCTGGGATGAAAAACTTTTGGCCTCCATTAAACACTGCAACCAAGTCAATTTTAGTTCCACTCCAAGTGTCACAATCCACAGCCAAAGTCTGGCTTTTGTTCAGTACAATTTTTTTTCTTCTGTGTCAAAATCATTTTCTAATATGGGGACACTTTGACATTTGCAAAATGTAAAATTTGAGATTGTATTTACTCAAGGATTTAAAAATCATGATAATGCTGAGGGAGTGGGCGCTATACAGTGCGTGCATATATGTACAAAGGTGTGGTTTGCAAGTTTAACTTCCATGTCAGGCTGATTTGCCTAAAATGCACTTTTTAATGTTTTCCTGGAAAATGATCAGAAAACACAATCATGATGCCTAAGCTTGTTTCCATTACCCTACTTCATGAACATTACATTGGTGCAGTTCTGCTAATGAAACTTTGATATATCTTGCAGGACTGTTGGATATAGAAAAAATCTTGCAGAACAAAAAAGAGATTTTGTATCTACATTGTAGATTGTGACCCCTGGAGTGAATGTAAAATTGATTTGGTTGCGGTTTTTTGCAGGGCTCAAAATAGCTTTTTATCCCTGAAAATTTCCTGGCTATCTCCACTACATAAAGAAATATGAAGCTTAAAAATGCTGAAAAAAATGCTGAAAACGCTAATTAAAAAGCATGCTATTTTGAACCACCTCTATGTACTTTCAGGGCCTGTAACATGGAAAATATCCATAGACGGAGGGTAAAATTTTTGCATGGGTTTGTTACATGTACAAAAGTTATTGCACACAAAAATACATTTGATTCTGAGGGGTCAGATGGGAGGCTCTGATTGATTTTTCATAAAATGACCCACCTGATGGTTTACATTTTCTAACCGCTTATATAGGAGATGAATTACAGCAGCAACTGCTTATGTAGGAAATACCTGACTGGCTTACTGCTTAAATTGCAAAGGCCACATTGGAAATGTTGCTGCTTATATATGAGATGCAGTGTTTCCTCAAGGATTTTTTTTCAGCAGCGGGGGCAAAGGTTCTTTTTGTACCCTGGATTGTGCGCTTGGGTGAATATCAATCATCAATTTAAAAAGTATTCAAAAAAGACACTTGACTGCAAATCAAGCTTTAGAAGATATTTATCTATACCATTTATTGTGTGCTTGCTTCAGGGAAGCAGCACACTCTATTCTCTTATTTCTTCTTCCACCTAAATTTAGCTAACTCACTCCTCCTACACTGTTTAAGCTTTTGATTCCATTCAAACTTTAAAAAATCAGCTTGTCCTGAATTATGTTGCATCTGTACAGAATTTTCATTTGCTTTTTAGTTTTTGAGATATTCAATTTTAAATGTCATTTTTTTGGGGTCCTATTAAATCAAGCCATTTTTGTGCAGATTCAGCTGTTTTCTGCTATTTTTTTACTCTGTCATACCTTTACCTAAAAATGTCACTCAAACTGCAAAATGTTAAGTTAAGCTTGTATAATTTTTTCACTGTTCAAATTTTTCATAACTTCTATCATTTTTTTTTTTTTTTTTTGCATCTCCAATCCCACCCGAATCTGGAATGTCCAATTGGGGAACTATGTACAAGGCTTTTTGCATATGCAGCCCCCTATTGCCAACTCAGGAGAGTGAGACAGCTTGTGGCTCTCCTCCGAAGCACATGCCCGTCGCCACCGCTTCTTATACACTCATTGGTCGAAACCTCGCAAGCTCAGAACAAGGGCAGAGGATACCCGAACATGAACGAGCTTAGAATCTTCCTAACGAGCGCCCATCTGGCCAACAGGAGGCGCCTGAGAACTTGTTATTTACAATACCCTATCCCGGCAAACCCTCCCCAATTTGCATCCCTGTAGCGCATTGGCCAATTGCGCGCTACTCTGAAAAGAGCTGCCGACCACTGCCGGCTGGTTTGAGGCGGGGATCAAACCCGCGCTGTGATAGGCACTTCTGCCTTGCAACACGGTGCTTTACCGAGTGAGCTATCCGGCTGCTCTCTTTTATAATTTTTTATAATAATTTCTGTTACAAAACATACTGGGAACTTACAGTGTGGTGATGTCACTGTTAGAGCGGCGAACAGCTGTAAAATCGTAAAGAAGTCTTCTCTTATACTTGTTCTAACTCCCACAGTTTTCACTCCACACAAATATTTTTACATCCAAGTTGTAGCAAAAAATGAAAAACAAAAATGGAACTATGCAAGATATGAGACAGACGGTTTTGGCAGCGTGAGCCGAAAAGCGACAGGAGCACTAACCGAAACTCCATTAACAATATTAAATCAAGAAAATCAAGACAAGAAAATTCCAGTTGGGAAGCTGAAAGACAGTTTTATAACTTGCTTGTGTTCCCACATTTTTGGCACTACACACACAATTTTGACATATTTTGCTCAGCAGACTCTCCTCTTCAGTATGGTACCCCCATTTCATACTTACTATCTTTGAGGTAGGGCAGTAGTATGTAGGAGATGCTTTAGCTAAAATCTTCATTGGACCAAATGCTTTAAGCATTAACTCAAATGGCTCAGCGAAATTGTGGCATAGCGGTATTGCGGTTCAATTCTGCCCTCTGATGGACTTCTTCCTGGCCTCAGCATTATCATTGCTCGGATTAAGATTGATAAGAGTGTTAGACAAATCTCACTCTTCTGCGTCAAACTCAGTGAGACACTTTTCGGTATCGTCGTTTGTACAGCCGCTCAAGTGAGCTCCAAGAGAGCACATTTAGGGAAGCAAAGACCATGAGGTCCATGAGAACACACGCTACAGTAAAAAATTGCAAAGCAGAAAACAATTGCTCGAGCTCCTATTCCAGTATATACAAGAAACTTTTCCCACTAGCTAGATATATTTACGATCATATCTAAAACAGGCAAAATATTGGCATCAAAATGACCGTAACTGCCATCCTTGCTAAGCCAACAGACGTAACTTTTCCATGTTCATTGAGTAGTTTAATAGTTAACGTTAGCTAGCTATTGATTATGTCATCTGCAGTGATGTCAATTTCAACGCTCAAGTTAGACCCGTTTCGAACACGTTCTGTGTACCATGTGTTCACTAGCTTACTACCTAATAATTGCACAGAAATAAAAAGGGAGCCATGAATAATATCACAACGTGTGTTAACGATATCTTGCAGCTTCCTATTATTAGCTATTTAGCTAGCGAACACACAGCACACAGAAATGAACAGAGAGCCATGAATAGTAGCATTTCACTACTTGGCCAGGTCAGCGTTGTATAGTTAGGGACTGGGGGAGACACTGACAATGAGCTATAAGCAACGACAGCTGCGGCAGTCTGCCAATGTGGCTTGCCATGTTTGCTCCGCTATAAAGCTAATTTCTCAGCATGCACTGCGTCGACCTAGATAAGCACAGAGCCATAGAAATGAGTCAACCTCATTGACTCCAATTGACCTTTTTTTTTTTTTTTACAGCTAGGTTGAAGAAGAGTAGACTCAGACATGATGCAGCTGAAAAGTCACAATTCCTTGAACAATTACTTTCAGCTTTAAAGTCTTGTGTTTACATTTCAGCAGTTTTTCTACATTTCTTCAGCAATTTCGTTTGCCTCTCAGTTTCCAAGCACCTTCATTTTAAAAGCCAACCTCCTCAACTTTTCTCGCTGAAGCAAGCACGCAAATTTTCTTAAGAAAATTTTGCCTTTTCCAGTTTTATATACTTGTATATTTGTACAAATACTTACTTATTTGTATCTTTGTGTATTATAACATTTTTGGGAATTTTATAATAATAAGAATACATCATAAATATACAACCCCAATTCCGAAATAGTTGGGACAAAGTGTAAATTGTGAATAAAATCAAAATGCAATGACTTTCAGATCATGAGCCAATATGTTATTTACAATAGAACATAGATAAAATTTCAAATGTTGAAACTGAGACATTTTACATTTTTATCCACAAAATGAGCCTCTTTCAAATTTTCTGGCTGCAACAGGTCTCAAAAAAGTTGGGACACAGGGAAAAAAGGGCTGAAAAAGCAATTAATATAAAAGAGAATCAGCTGAAAGAACATTTATCAAGTAATTAAGTTAACTGGCATCAGGTGTGTAACATGATTGGCTCTAAAAGGGATGTCTTAGAGAGGCTGAGTCTCTTTGAAGTAAAGATGGCCAGAGGCTCTCCAACCCTTGACGGCTTGCGTGAAAAAAAATAGTGGAATACTTTAAAAACAATGTTCCTCAACTTCAAATTGCAAAGGCTTTGAAGGTCTCATCATCGACAGTGCATAACATCATCAAAAGATTCAGAGAAACTGGAAAAATCTCTGTGTGTAAGGGACAAGGCCGAAGATCTTTACTGGATGCCTGTGATCTTCGGGCCCTCAGACGCCACTGCATCACTCACCGGCATGATTCTGTCATTGACATTACTAAATGGGCTCAGGAATACTTCAAGAAACCAATGTCTGTAAACACAGTCCACCGTGCCATCCACAGATGCCACCTAAAACTCTATCATGCAAAAAGGAAGCCATTGTTGAGCATGATTCAGAAACGCCGCCGTGTTCTGTGGGCCAAGGCTCATTTTAAATGGACTGTAGCAAAGTGGCAAAGTGTCCTGTGGTCAGAAGAGTCCAAATTTGACACTCTTGTTGGAAATCATGGGCGTCGTGTCCTCTGGGCTAAAGAGGAGAAAGACCCCCCCCCCGTTATCAGCGTTCAGTTCAAAAGCCATCATCTCTGATGGTATGGGGACGCATTAGTGCATTTGGTGTGGGACACTTGCATGTTTTAAAAAGCACCATGAATGCTGAAAGGTATATAAAGGTTTTAGAGCAACATATGCTCCCCCCTCCAGATGACATCTATTCCAGGGAAGGCCTTGTGTATTTCAGCAGGACAATGCAAAACCACATACTGCAGCTATTACAACAGCATGGCCTTGTAGTAGAAGACTCCTTTTGCTGAACTGGCCTGCCAGCAGTCCTGATCTTTCACCGATTGAGAACATTTGGCGCATAATTAAACGAAAAGTCCGTCAACGGAGACCCAAAACTCTCCAGCAGCTGGAAGCCTGTATTAAACAAGAGCAGGATCAAATTCCAATAGCTAAACTCAAGAAACTTGTCTCCTCAATGCCCAGACGCCTCCACTCTGTGTTAAAAAGAAGAGGGGGTGCTACACCATGGTAAACAGGCCCCTGTCCCAACTTTTTTGAGACCTGTAGCAGCCATCAAATTTGAAATGAGCTCATTTTGTGGATAAAATTGTAAATTTCTCAGTTTTAACATTTGCTATGTTATCTCTGTTCTAGTGTGAATAAAAAACTGGCCGGTGTGATTTGAAAGTCATTGCATTTTGATTTTATTTACAATTTACACTTTGTCCCAACTATTTCAGAATTGGGGTTGTACATTTGTACATATATTTAATTATTTGTACAAATATAGTCTAACATATTTACTTGTACATATACTATAAAATATTCATTTTTACATTTTTAAAAATATATTTGTACATATATTTAATTATCATTTTATCCTGGTTTCTAAAATAAGGATATGATGTTTACATGCAGAAATGCAAAAACTGGGATTCTCCAAAAACCCGATCAGAACTGGGATACTGAAGCCTGTTCTGAGCCCACCGCTGCTGGTCGACTGCAACTTGGAGTAAAAAAAAAATATCCCATTCTGAAGTAGCGGCGGGAATAATTCAGCAGGGACGGGGCGCCACTACAAAATGAATGTAGCGGAAACTGTGAGATGGCCTGCAACTGTCATTCCCAGAGATTTTGTCAATTATGCAGCTGTTACTTTTAATATTGGGGATGCCCTCCAACTTGGGCACTGCCAGAGTGATAATGATGCCCTGTGCAGTGCCGACCCAAAGGAAACCCTGACAGACGAGCAGGCTGGTGACCTGAACGTACTTCTGGCCTGTGGGACAGAGATAGCCATTAATAGTGTGCAAACACTGGCCTTACTCAAAACAGCCTGCTAAACTACTGTGTCCTCAAAATACATATTGTCTGTTAAACAATCTACTTCTAAATTAAATGTACAAAAATGTCTTCCTAGATGCAGACTGCATTTACACTGGATAAGACAATAAAGTAGGCAAAACTTTCTTTTGGTGTAGCACACTTCAACAAAATTATTTGTCTTGTTGTTCTCCTGAGCAGACTTTAAGTAGTAAACCATATTTTGGAGGACCAACAGGGAAGGAGAGGCAGAGCTTACTTCTGGTCCGATGACAGCTAATAGATCATAGATGAAGAGCCGAGAGCTTTTCAGTAAAGTTCAAGAATACCCACTATGGTATAAAAAATATGTTAGCCAGGTATACAGTATGTTTAGTATAGTAGACAGCACATATTTGAGGACACAGCATACCAAAGGTCAGCAAAACTCAGAAATACATTAACATAGCATTTCAAAAAACCTCTCACCAACAAATTCATCATCCACTGTACTTGATTCAGGCAATAAATCCAGTTCAGACTTGATGAGCCTTTATATGCTCTGCTTCCATTTTTACTAACACCTGCACTATCTGCCCTCTCCCTTCAGCCATATTACCAAAATATTAAACAACTACACCCTTTAAACTTGGTTTCTTCCAATCGTCACCCTGGGCCCATGTTCCTGAAGCCCTCGTTAGCATAACGAGCTTGTTACGGCGTAGTTATGCCATCGTTACTAAACCCCCCCTGTTCCCGAAAGTCTCGTTATGGTGAGTGAGGTAGTTATTTTAACAACAGGTCGAGAGCTATCGTTAGGACCTCGCTAGGCAATAGTTAGGAAAAAGGCATGATACCTGTGGCTCAGATAGTTCATTGGTTCATTGCATCATTACATACGTTTTTTCTACTGTGTGAATCAATGGTGTGGCCAGAACTTAAAACTGGGTGGGCATTAAAATCTCTTTAAAACAATTCTTAGTTTTGACCTGACTGCAATCATTTTTTCTCATTAACTATGCATTCAATCCAAAAACATTCTGCACTATCAGGTGTTGCTTATTCACCTCGTTAAGGCAAAAATGAAAATCATTCATTTGGACGAGCAAAGTATCAGCATCGTTACATTGTATTGTTTGCTAGTTTGTGTTTGGGTTGCATCGAAAGAGTAGTGCAATTAATGTGCTGCAAAATACGAGAAAGTTACCTGGCAAACAGGGCTTTGCTGGGTAAATTAGAATTAATGCAACAGGCCTTTAGTTCAGTTTTATCGAAGGTGCATGGTGCACCTAGTAAGTTCTATAGCATTGGTCCTCATGTGCTGATCTACACTGCTGTGCTGCAAATATCATAATATCACGTGACCTGCAAGGTAAAACGATGAATTCAAAATGACTCAGGCATTGTCTGTTAGGAGTGATGGACTCAACAGCAGACCAAAGGAATAACTTCAGGAATATTTATTTGCCATCCTCAATCCAAACATACAGCAGAGTCAGAAGGTAGGTAAGGCAAAATTCCAAAAAGACAAAAATGCAAAACAGGGCAGCAGAACAAAAAAGCAGAACAGGCAGAGTCCAAAACCACAAAACACCAGAAGGACAATAAAATTTGACGGGAGAAGGCACAGAAACATGACCTGGCAGAAAACACCTGAAATGGTGAAGCTTAAATAGCAGAGAGTAATGAGGAGCAGATGAGCAGGAGAGGGAGACAATCAGGAGCAGGGTGTGGCAGAACACACATACAAGGATAGAGGCGGAGAACAAGGTGCAGCAGAGGAACACATGGAACTTGAAATCAAAAACAAACACCATGTGCTTAACATGACCCTCAGGCAACACCAGAGGGAGCAACTGCAGAAGTCCTGACAGGCATGTATAATGTATGGACTTTCCTACAGTAGTGTGCAGTGATGATTATACACTCAACAAAATGAAGATAAATCAGAAACCAAGTATTATTCAAGTATTTACTTCATGTAATGTTGGATCATATAGATGAAAATACTAAGTAAACATGTAACAATATATAGTAAAAACAAAAAAAAAAAATGTCTTTTTGAGAGAAAAAGTCATTATCTAGTGTGGCCACCCTTTGCTTTAATTACAGCATTTCATCTTTCAGGCATAGTTTTCACATTTTTTTAAATTAACTTACTTGCTAAACCATACCATATGGTTTGAAGTTCATTCCAAAGAGATTCTTTCGATTTTACAACAGATTTGCTCAACTGGACTAAGGTCTGGACTTTGAGCAGGCTAAGTCATAACTTTCATGTCATCAGATGTTTCTGTCTGGCAGAGATAATTCTTGCACAACTCAGAAGTGTTTTCAGGGTCACTATCTTTTTGAAAATAAAATCCCTGTCCAATCAGTCTCTTTCTGCATGGCAATGCGTGCCTCACAAGGATGCTGTGATACTTCTTTTGATCCGTGATTTCCTCGATTTTTATGAAATCACTGGCTTCTTTTGAGCAGATTGAACCCCAAACCATAATATTACCACCTCCATGTTTTACTAAAAGGGTTCAACAATCATTTTTTAAATGTTCTCTAACTTTACAGTGCACATAAGTTCTGCATTTAGGTGAGAAAATTTCAAATTTTGATTCATCAGTCCAAAGGACTTGTTCCCAGTCCATTGGTATCCAATCTTAGAATTTCTTGGCAAACTTTTTATGTTGCCAGCTCTTGGCAGCAACATGACCAATCAGACCATTTTCACGCCTGGTGCTATTAATATTATCACAGAGTTTTTGTGCTGTCAACCGCCTTTTTTTTTCTGTTTGTTTGTTTTTGCGATAAGGATCAAACCAAGGGGAAAAGTGCACAGTAGGAATATAACAATCAGAATCAATGCAGTGTACACTCTGGAGCTGACTCTGAGATTTGGAGGAGATTGATTAGGAGATAAACCTACAGTTTTTTTTAACACGAGGTATTTTTCATAGGATAGATACCTGGAAATTTCATTTGAAACAGAGTGCTTGCTGTAGCCTACGATAAATACCGAGTGCTCGAAAAAAACGGTAGGTTTATCTCCATTCTACCATTCCGAAGTCGAAGTTTGAAGTGGGAATGTCAGACGCCATAGCGGTCGCCTTTTTTGGACATGGAAATTAATAGCCTACGTTTTCTATTGAAGCGGCTCGATAATCAAGCGAGAGCTCTTCACGCATCACGAGGTCTTGACCCAGTGCGAGGTAGTTTACCGGTGAATAGATACCTGGTGTTAACCAATCCAAATGCAGAGTTCGCTGGAATGAATGGTGGAATGTTTGATTAAGGCTCATTCTGCAGTCCATGCTGACATTGGAGCAGTCTGCACTGTCCTTATGATATTCCATTAGCATTGCCTCTGACTACCTTCGCCAGGCTGAAAATAAGAAAAGTAGCACATCAAATACTGACTCACTTAGTGGAAAAAAAAAGTAGATATGGGGGGATGGTGGAGGAGTCAGCTGAGTTCAGTCATTTGAGTCTCAACACTGAAAGCTGCATTTTATTTATTATTTTAGCTTAGCGAAAAAAAAAAGAAAAAATTTTCAGTCTAAAATAACATAGAAAGGTTAAGCCTCATCAAACTCTGCAGAGAAGAGCTCTGGGTTGAGTTTGTTGAGGTCTTCCACAGGTTGATTCTGATGGTTTTGCAGATTAATATTTTTATTACTTCAGAAAACAGGGATATGTGAGAAACAAATCAGCACAGAGCAGAAATGACAGCAAAGGAGGGGAGAGAGAGGGGGAGAGGGAGACAGGGACACAATGGGAATGGGAGAGATGGAGAAGGAGAGAGTGGAGAAGGGAAGGAGTGACAGATGAAAGGAGAGGAGAAGAGAAAAGAGCTAAGGGGAGAGGGAGAGTGTGATAGCTACACCCATGACCACACAACAGATTGCAAGTTGGTTAGCTCTGGCATCTAACTAGCTAACACAGGCGTGTTTTTCAGATTGCTTTCTCAGATTGTTCCAAAGCATCACTCGTGCAGGATCACCATCAAACGTCATTAATTTAAGCATTGAGAATCTCAGGCTCTGATGAAGGGTTGTGATCTCAGGGACTGTCTGTGTCATGCTAGCTCAGATTGTTTCAGAGCATCACTCGAGCAGTTATGAATGGTTAAATTTGAGAAAAGTGCCCCTACCTGAAGTGTTGACTTGATATTATTTAAACTTGTCTCCCAGGGATTTGCACGTTTATGCTGCAAAACTGACAATAGAGAATGGGGTAGTGTTAACAGACCCTTATGCACTAACTCCCTGCAATAAAATAGCAGCATCTTGCGAATAAGAGAATTGCATTAAAAGAAGAGCTCTCAAAAGAGTTATTTGATAGAATTGGAAGCCATGTTGCCATGCAATGTTTAATCAAACCATATTTTACCAAGTTGGTGTTTTTCATTTGAAAGAAGCTGATAAAAAAGAAACAAAGAACACTTTTAGAGAAATAGCAGTGTCAGTACGTTTCTAAATCAAGATTTATTGTTCAAAATGAAGACATTGCACAAGCTTGGCCTGAATTTAGCTCACTAAACCAATGTTGTTGTTTTTCATATGTTTTCTGCATACTGGTACAGTGTGGAGCCTCACAAATGCCTGGCATCCATAAATGGGCATTTCAGCCCAAGATTAACAAACTAGTTAATATGAATTCCATAGTTCCTGTGGATTTTGAGGTTTTGCCTCAGAAAATTGTATTTTTGATGTTTGCCCCGAAGTGATCAGCAGTTTAGGTCAAGAGTTTGTGTCCTCGAGAAATTAACATGTTGCTTGTTCACTCGTGTTTGAGGTTGTTTCATAATCGTAAATTTAGGTACTTAAATACAGTAACTATACATGAACTTCATTATCCACCACTCTGTGAGTGAGTGAGTGAGTGAGTATACTAGATTGTGAATTCCATCCATCCATCCATCCATCTTCTTCCGCTTATCCGGGGCCGGGTCGCGGGGGCAGCAGTCTAAGCAAGGATGCCCAGACTTCCCTCTCCCTGGACACTTCCTCCAGTTCTTCCGGGGGTATCCCGAGGCGTTCCCAGGCCAGCCGAGCGACATAGTCCCTCCAGCGTGTCCTCGGTCTTCCCCGGGGCCTCCTCCCGGTGGGGCATGCCCGGAACACCTTCCCAGGAAGGCGTCCAGGGAGCATCCGGTATAGATGCCCAAGCCACCTCAGCTGGCTCCTCGACGTGGAGGAGCAGCGGCTCTACTCTGAGCTCCTCCCGGGTGACAGAGCTTCTCACCCTATCTCTCAGGGAGCGCCCCACCACCCTGCGGAGGAAACCCATTTCAGCTGCTTGTATCCGAGATCTCATTCTTTCGGTCATGACCCAAAGTTCCTGACCATAGGTGAGGGTAGGAACGTAGATTGACTGGTAAATTGAGAGCTTCGCCTTTCGGCTCAGCTCCTTCTTCACCAAAACAGATCGGTACTATTTATTTATTTATTTATTTGTTTATTTATTTGTTTTATTTCGGCATGATTGTATAGTCATTTCATGACTATTTCAATACAACATGTATCATGACCGAAAGGGTCGCGGGAGAAGCGAGATCGCTTGTCAAAGTCCCGCCCCCAACTTCCAGAAAAACAGTTTGATTATGGTTAAGATATCATAAAGATTCATAAATCACAACAGAGCTGAGTGTCCATTTACACTACGATTTAAGCGTCACAACATAAGATAATAAAGAGTTATGAACATCATGAAGAATTTTAATCACAATATAGCTGAGTGTCTATGTAAGTTTAGATTTGAGTGTCACTCTTGATTTAATCCATTAGACTTGGTCCAGAGAAACCTGAACTCCTTTCTTCATCATTTGGTTTGTTCCTAGTGATTTGGAGTAGGTGGAAGGTGCAATAATACCAGATCTTTGCATGGATCTCTTAGTTAGTCATCATCTCCGTCAACTTGGTTCACCCTTGCCTTATCGGATTTAATGACTCCTCGCAGTATGTTTAGTTCGTCCTTGCCTTCCTTGACGTCAAATCCAATTTTATTGAGCTTTCTGTCGAGGATAACCATGCTTTTCAAAGTTTTTTTATCCTATGGTCGATCAAAAACAGACCGAGCCCCAATGATAGCAGGCCCGCTATCATAAATCCAATAGATAGACGTCCTCTACATCCTCGATGTCCAGGACTGCCAAACACAGCTAACGCCACTTTCCCCATGCATCCATGGTGTAACCAGCCGGGAATGTCCCATCCGGGCATTTCGGTTCTCCAGAACCTGTCCGCCTCGTGGAAATAATTTTGTCAATTGCATTTAACGACCAGTTTATAAGGTCCATGCTGGTTACAGCTGTCTGTGGTAATGTGCTGTGACGGTTTTCTTTAGACAGGTGGCCTGGTGTGTTCAGCAGATGCAATGGTACAGATTTAACAATAGCAGTCCACATATTTAGTCTAAACAACCTCTATTGTTTATGCCCGTTATGGTTCCGTTTAATTTATCCAATGTCATTTTGTTGGATAAGTTTATAGTTGTTCAAACATGCACATTTCAAAAGATACTTAAAGACCTTCAGATTGTCTGCCATTCTAATGACCGCATTACTGCTGCCGCTGCACCGATCCGTCTGTCAATCTCACGCTCCATCCTTCCCTCACTCGTGAACAAGACCCCAAGATACTTAAACTCCTCCACTTGAGGCAGGAGCTCTCCTCCAACCCGGAGGGGACTAGCCACCTTTTTTCCGGTCGAGAACCATGGCCTCGGACTTGGAGGTGCTGATTCTCATCCCAGCCCCCAAGACTGGCTGCAAACCCCCCCCAGTACATGCTGAAGGTCCTGGTTCGAAGGAGCCAACAGCCTCTACTAAGGGCATGACCGGAGCAGGAGCTTGGTTCGCATTGCCGGCAGTAAGTCAGATTGTGAATTGCAAAAAGTAATTTGGCACTAAAGATATTTGGCCTTTAATTGTAGTGGGGTTGAAGTAAAAACCTTCCAAAAAATGAAATAATTGAATTAGATACCCATACCCAGTACTTCGTTATTGTCCACGTGTGTGTGTGTGTGTGTGTGTGTGTGTGTGTGCTTAGTGAGGTGGAGGGGTAGATTATGAATTACATGCTTATTTTAAATGTACAGATTTTGTTTTTTTTTTAATTAATTGCTGCTCTGTGCACTTGGTGCTTAAAAAGTTGTTTGTTGTATTGCAATAAATCCAAAAAAGAATGTTTTGACTACTTGACTGAGTCTTTATTGAATCAGAGGGAAATGTTTTGACAGTCAAAGTCATTATCATTGCAACAATTTTGCATTAGAATCTTGTTTCAATCCAGATAACCAAAATCTATTGATGGCTTATTTTATATGGCTAAATTTGTCCATATTCCCTCAAAACTCACCAGAAGACATCATTTAAAGTGTCATTTTTTCAAAATTTTCTCTGGGGGAACATACCCCCAAACTCCCCTGGAATTGCTTGTTGACACTGTAAAATTTAAGTACAGACTACACATACTGTAGATTATGATTACACAGAGAAAGGGTCCACAATTCACAAATTAAGACCCACACCATCCAAAAAGCTAGCTTCATCACTGACTTGCCTCCCACCCCATGTAATGTAGTGTAGAGAACAAAACGCATTCGATGAAATCCGTAGAATTTTAAGTTTTGAATAATGTCCATGGCCCCCCTCCCGGAACCTCATGCCACCCCTTTGCCACCCCAGGAAAAAATCTCTAGATCCACCACTGGTTCTGATCTCAGGGACTGTCTGTGTCATGCTAGCTCAGATTGTTTCAGAGCATCACTTGAGCAGTAATGAATGGTTAAATTTGAGAAAAGTGCCCCTGCCTGAGGTGTTGGCTTGGTATTATTTAAACTTGTCTCCCAGGGATTCGCACGTTTATGCTGCAAAATTGACATTAGAGAATGGGATATTGTTAACAGACCCTTATGCACTAACTCCCTTTCCGTGGCAAAAAGACCCCAACAAATGGGGTCTAATATTGTGACACAATCAAAGCTAGTCAACTCTGTCTAATAACATTTCTCAACTTGGTGCATTTCATGTTACAACAACAACATCTGAATGAAATTACTAGGCAGACTTCCAAGCTACTCTGACAGCAATGTTTATTCATTCACGTCTTCGTATGGCTTGTAACCAAAGACCTCTGTGGATTGCATTGAACGGAGTGTTAGGTAAGATTTAAATTAATAACTTTTTTGGCTGTTGCACCCCACAGCATAACACTACATATTTGAAGGCAGATTTCAACTCTTCCTTCCATAAAAAGTTCTCTTGAGTGAATTACTTCCTGGTTTCTTTCTGTAATCAATATACACACACTTGCTTGCGTGAAGTCACTGTGACATGGTCGGACAAGGGGTCTTTAAGCAACACTAAATATAGGCCACTGACATAGACCTAATTTGCTCAGGCAATACTATGTGTATAATTTGTGTATTTGTTCATCAACATACAATAAAAGAGCTAACCAGACTTAGTTGACCCAATATTCTGCATTATTAATACAGCAGCTAAAAAGATGAGGTAAAAGAAACATTTGTACATCAGTGGAAGGACTTAAGACTCTGCTTCCTCCTTCCATAAATCCAGTAGAATTTCCAGAGAGGTTCAGGGAATGACTTTCCCTGGTCTGCCAGAACAACTTTGTCTGGTCATCAAGAATCCCCACAGTAGAGCAATTTTTCCCATCCCATGGTATTGCATGCATTATAAAAGCTCATCTGTACAGTGCCATGAGGCACAGTTGCACAGAGCAAAGAATGTGCGCGTGTGTGTGCATGTATGTGTTTGTTATTGTACTTGGTACATAATAATTACTCGAACATGTTTTAACCAATAAAGAAGGGACATTTTTTCGGAAGTGAGGAAGTTTTGGCCAGTCCTCACAACTTCTAGGGCAAATTGTGACTTATTGGTTCAGGTTAAGGTGAAGACAGAGTTTGGATTTGGGTTAGGCATGTGTTATAGTAGTCATGGTTAAGATTAGAGAAAGGCTGTTGAGACATGCAAAGAATGACTGGAAGACAATGTAATGTCCTCCCAAATACTGAAGTACAAGGACGTGTGCGTGCGCATGTTGGCATATGAGTGTGTATCTGTACGGAAGCGTGTGTATGTGAGCATGTTGGTGCATCAGTATGTATGTGTATGGACTCTTATTTGCATGAGCATGTGGGCGTATGAGCGTGTACGTGTATGGACGCATGTGTGCATGCATATGTGTGCATGTGTGTATGTGTGCATTTCTGTGTGTGTCTGCTCATCCCAGTATCTCACAGTCCTTTGCATGCGAGCCATGTGGCCTGGAATTGTGCCAGACTCACCTGCAGGTGGCCTTGGGTCAGGGAGGTGCAGGTGGCGGAGAAGCCGAGCAGAGGGCACTGGCCCGGGTTATGAAGGGCTGCTTCCAGCTAAACAAGGCAAAAACAACATATTGAATTAGCCACTGCCGCAGCCTCCACAGGAACTCTTCCTAAGGTACAGCATCTGTTGCTCATGCTGCAATAATATTTCGTTATTGGTGAATATGAAAACAGATTTGATTAACACAGCGTTTCCATCCCCTCTCCTTGGGGGAAAACAGCTAGATCCAGGTCTTTGTTGGGTTCCACCTTAAGAACATCTGATGCAACTCATCAAGCAAATGATTAGTACATCAGGTGTGTTTGAGGTAAAATGCAAAAATTGCCTGTATCTCGTGGGCGTGTGCCGAGGACAGGGTTGAGCAACACTGAATTATTCCTTATCAACAAATGGATTAACATAATGAAAATTACAACAACCTGAGGTAAAGTATAAGCCAAAAAAACACTGACTTGAAATGTACAGAGCATAGATCAATATGTTTAATGTACTGATGTGTGCTGTACTGATCACAGTATTCTCACCACACTGGGGAACAAACCACACCGTCATGAACCGTCAAAAGCCATTATGCTCCATTTTGGAAGCCTCCATTGGCAGCCTCCATTGGCACCACACTGTCAGACACTATTGCCAAATACGCAAGATGATCTGCTCAGCGAGCCCAGTCTCTTCCTGGCTCGTCATATGGTGACGCTACCTGACCAAAAATCTAAATACAACCCAAAAGGAGGCTTTTGGTATCCTTATTTGACGCCAGTCTATAACGAGCCCGACCCCCTTACCCCTGACCCTTAACCCGAACCCAGACGCACAAAGCCTCCTTTTGCGTTATATATCGATGATTGGCATGGTAGCATCATCATATGATGACTCACAATGAGAATGTGTTGGCTCAGTTGGAGACAAGTGAGGCGCATTTCTTTTTTCTCAATGTGCCTGCTGTGGGAAAAAAAGACTAACTCCAAAATCCATTGGAAAATAATTGCGACGAACGCTCCGGTAACATGCTACCTCAGGTAGTGTGCTTGCTATGCAATGACAAACCCCCAAAAATCCTAAGGTTTTCAGACAAACAAGAGGATTCCAGACAGCAGTGAGTGCCACTTCTCTTTGCACGGATGCCCATCTCTTAATACAGAACCTTACTCAGTAATTCAATTATCAATTTTTATTTTGAAATTCCAGAAGAAGGTGAATTTTGAACATGCATTATGCCAAACACTAAACATTTGGCTTGTATATAAGATGTAATTTTAAACTATGATAACAAATTTCAATGTTTTTCTATTCTAGGCACATTCAATATTCAGATCTAAACTTCCACACAAAGTGATTACTGAACAATCAGGATACATACTGTCAGGTTTTTGGTAATGTTGGGGTCACCTAAAAGTCAGCAGTTATGCAGATAAAATACCTGCTTCAGCCAAGGACAAAATCACAGAGGATTCCTGAAAAGTTCTCTTGCAACACTGCAATTTCATCATTAGACATTGATAGTTTCCTTGACTCACCATTATGAACATTGAATATTCCTCCAATTTTCTTGAATGAGTACTGCAGCAAATATGGGAAACTGTGCTTCAGACAGCATTTCGTTTATTATCGTTCATTTGCTCAGAGCCCGGGATCCATGACTGATGTAACACATAAGCGTTGAAAAGCACAGCCTTAGCGCTAAATAGTGATGTCTCTTACATTTTCCTTCCAAGTCGATGATTCCAGGCTCACACATCACCAGGAGATTGTTTGTAGCTGGTCTGGGATCAGACCTGTAACACTGGCAGGATTCCGGCGCTGCAGACGCAGCAGTGAGATGACAGTCTGTCCATTGTCACGATCCGACCATTACAAGTGATGAAGTGAGAAGGCTTAGAATTGATTTGATTACTCTTTTACATCTGTATTGAGTCATTCTGAGTTCTATTCTTAGTTTGAGATTGCTAACATTTCCACTTACCATTCCAAGGCAAAGCAAAGGCTATAAACTAAAAGACTGACTGATGTGCACAGAGCAAAAAACAAACAAAAAAAAAAAGGCAGAGGGCTTTAATAACCACAGCATATCAGACATTATTTTTAAAGTCTTCCATCAACAAGTTATCATGATGATTTTGGAGGAAAGAATAGTGCCTAATTCCTTTATTAAATGAGACTACCCGACTATGAAAACTAATGAGCACTGGGTAATTATAATTTAGCATGCAAATTTTCACAGTGCATTATTGAATTTTATTCACAAGAGAGTCTATTCAGGCTGTTCAAATATTGATTTGCTCATTGGCTTAATGCACAAACAATAGACTAGCTAACCAATTAATTAATACAAAAACAGCACAGTTCTCAGGATAAGCAATTAAGGCAACAGTGTGCCATATATTCAAATACATAACCCAGTGCATGTGTTCGTGTGTGTGTGTGTGCATACTTGTTTTTTTATCTTGGTGGGGTCCATAACCTGAGAAATGACTAACCCCGTGGGGACCAGTTTTTCCCGTGGGGACCAAATCATGGTCCCCAGAGGCACAGCATTGGAATCAATAGAAAACAGCTCCCTCTAGTGCCTTTTGACGTTTTTTTTTGTTAAAAAAAATAAATAATAATAATTGACCCCGTGAGGTTGATTTTCCCAACTTTGTGTGTACCCTAGAGGATTGTGTATGGTGTATTTTCACTGGTGGGGTCTTTTTCCTGACAAAGTGTGTAAGTGTGTATACTATTTTTCCTTCATATTTTATGGCTTTTTATGAGGTTTTGTTCAATTGAAAATGATCAAACTTTTGAATTGTTAAATTAGCTTTGAAAAAGTAATGACAGACCACCTAAAATAAAATTTCAGTTTAAGTTGTTTAATCTTAGAATGAATTTGCTGATTTTTTCCCTAAAATAAACATATTGAATATTTCAAAATATATCTACAATTTTTTAAAATGTATTTTTACTTATATACCATGTGCTGACCACAATCAAGTACATTAGAATCAATAAAGCTCCCTGTCAAAGCAAATATCACTATACTTTTAATATTTAACATGGATAACTATTTTAATTCTAAACAATTCAATCAGCACAAAGCTAAGTTAGCACTGAGCTAGTATTAACTGTGACTTCACTCACTGAGGTTGGTGGGATTGTATACAATCCCAAAATACATAATTTACTAAATATTAAATAACTGACAGAAGAAAGATAGCAACTTGCTTTCTCTTGGGAGTCTTGGGCTATTTGAGTGAGTGAGCGAGTGGACAAGTGTGTATTCCGAACGCAGCCTTAGATTCCCCAAGTAAAAATGTCTGCCCCCTGGTATTGACGCTGATTTGAAGACTTTTAGGTTTAAAAATGTGTCGCACTGGATCATTACCAAATTAAAATTTATAAAACTGTGCATTTTAGACACTTCAAGAATTCTACTTTCCACTGAAATATACTTTGCCGAGGTGCTGTCTCCTCCTTTAAATGTTTAATTTTTAAACTTATCGTACCAATTATTAAGCTAATTTTGGTCATTTTTATTTACTTTTTTCGAGTGATAACTCAGTCAAAACTGCTGACGGGATTTCTTCCAGATGCGCGGACGTCATTAATTAATGTTTTAGCATTGTCAAATGCAACTATCCGACATAACACAATATATAGGTTAGAAAAGAAGGAAAAGCATAAAAGGTCCTCTTAAGTTTATTAAATAAAATGGAACCATATTCTATAGCAGGTCACTGTCTGTCATCGCTGCATAGTTCCCTCTTTGCTCGATTGCTGTTTGCCACACGTAGTGTAATCCAGAGTCTAAACTTTGATTCATTAGTCCATATTTCACCGCCATCTGCCATCTGATATTACTGTTATTATATTCCCCATTGTTGTTTTTGTTGTTCCTGCTTTTGACATTGATGTTGCAGCAGTTTCCCACAACTTAATGCAGTGGAAAATAAAAGGCCCACTAATATAAACGAAAAGCCAATATCAGTTTAGCCAAGATTAGCCAAGTAAGTGCCATGCAGATGACAAGAGGCGAAAAATCAGTTACCTTAAAAAAAAAAAAAAAAAAAGGTCTCAGCAATGGGATAAGAACACTTATAGGCCAGTTTCATGAACTTTGCATTACATCATCAGGTGATATATTTAATGTCTTGAGCTCTGCCTTAATTATCTATTTAATATAACACTGGTAGTACATACTGTAGCCTCACCTGAATTGTATCATTATACAATGATTATTCCATGTACAAACTGTACATTACATCAAACCATCTTTTCTATGATACGATTTTTTTCCCTTCTCAGCTTACCAAGGCTATCCTGAAATCAGTGCCCAAGGAGGATGCCAGAAATATCACCAGATCCCCAGATCTATCAGATTCCTATGTCAGTAACAGTGAAAGCAACGGCGATGAATACCTTCCATCCAAAGAGTCCATGCAGGAAAGCAGTTCAGACAGCAGAGATGAGGTTGCAGACAGTGATCAATCTTTGAAAAGATGCAAAAAAAGAAAACCCAGAGGATGTACAGCAGAAAGATACTGCCCTCTGCCTCAGCAGATAAAGAAAAAAGTGAAGGGAACCAAAAAAAGGCTGAGAAAAATGTATCAGTGATGCATTTACAAAAGAGAAAAATGGTGCCTCTACTGTTCCTTTCAATGCCATAAAATGGCAAGGCATTTGATACAGAAACACAAGACGACACCACATGTTGCTAAAGCAATGGCTTTCCCTGTCAAATTGAAGCAAGGAAAACTGCATTTGGACTTGATCATAAACCAAGGAGACCGTGGCCATAACATCGAGGTCCTGAAAACTGGAAATGGTACTCTCATTCCAAGTCAGAAATCTAGGACGCCTGGAAAAGCAAGTGATTGTATTCATTGCATTAATTGTCAGGCTTTGCTCAAAACAAGAGCCCTGTGGAGGCACATGTCAAGATGCCTGCTGTCTCAGAAATGCAACAACCCGAAAACAGGTAGAAGTCGCATTCAGTCCCTTGGCTCTTTTGCACAACCCGTTCCTGATAGTGTAAGCTGTAAAGTGTGGGAGCTGCTTAGTACCACGCACCAAGATGAAAGTAACTGACGTGATCCGAAAAGAGAACGCTATTTTGAAGTTTGGAGAACATTTGTTTTCAAAACACGGCCATGACAAGACAAAGCATGAGTATATAAGACAGAAGATGTGAGAAGTGGGACGACTCCTCATGCATTCAAAGAAAACTGACAGACTAAACAAAATTGAGGACTTCTTCATACCCTCTAAATTCAACTCTGTGGTACAAGCAGTCAAAGATGTACCGGGGTTTGACGACAACAATAACACCTATAAAGCACCATCACTGGCGCTTAAACTTGGTCTCAAAAAGATAGCCGACATTCTCGAGTGCAAGGCCAAGATGGCAGAATCTGAAAACGAAGAATTTCTCAAGAATCCTCAAGAAGAGTTGTCCTCTTTATGAGAAGAAATGGGACGTGTGCATATCATCTCGTGCTCAACAAACTTTAAAGAAGGGAAGTGGAACACTCCTCAGCTGCTACCCTTTACAGAAGATGTAAAAACTATGCATTTGTACCTGGACAAGTCTAGACAGGAATGCCAAAACCAACTTCAGAGCAATCCAAACAAGAAGACTTAGTCCAAGTTGGCCTCTTTGACTGTTTGTGAACTGATCCTATTCAATTGTAGAAGGGAGGGTGAAGTGTCAAAGATGCCACTGAGTGCATTCACACTTTGAGACACATCTGGATTCCATTCAAATTTGGCTGCAGGGCTCTCAGAGTTTGAACAAAAACTCAGTCAACATTTCCAGGGCATAGAAATTTGAGGGAAGAGAAACAGAAAGGTTCCTTCCTCATTACTCCAAACATGCTTTCATCAATGGAGGCCTTGGTTTGACATCGGCAAAGCTGTGGTGTGTGTAATGAAAATCAGTTCTTTTTGCAAGACCTGAACCAGACACTCACTTGAGGGGATCAGACGCAATCAGACAAATTGCTAAGGAGTGTGGAGCCAAGCGTCCTGAAACTCTTTCCTCAACAAAATTAAGAAAGCATGTATCAACACTATCCACCGTCTTGAACTTGAAAGATAATGAGCTGGACATTCTAGCAAATTTCCTCAGCCACAACATCCGGATTCATAGGGAGTACTACCGGCTACTTCAAGGGACTCTAGAGCTGGCCAAAGTCAGCAAGGTGCTGGTCGCTCTAGAAAAAGGACGACTTTCGGATTTTAAGGGAAAGAATCTGGATGAAATTCAAATCAATCCTACTGGTAAGAATATACATGCATACATGTAGTATATGTTGTCACCTTGGAATTATAAGGTTCTAAATGTCCTCTGAATGTTTTGAGATTTTGAAGGGCACTAAACTAGTCTGGATTTTTTTTTCTAAATAAGTCCAAAAATGCATCCATCTTTTAAAAACACAACATATAATGTTAATTTGTTGCAGAATAAGTATGTGAATAATTCAGTTTTGACAAAAATGTCACTTAGAACATTACTATTCCAAGGTGACTGTGTGTTTAAAATTGGCCAATAATATTTTCAATTTTGATGTATTGTTTTCATGTCATGTTTTGTTTTTGGATTTTATCTATTTTTCAGAAGATTTGATAGATGCTGACAATTCTGAGCATTCAGAGGAGGAAATGGAATCATCTTCCCAGTCTTCCCCATCAGTCCCAAAATTTTTGGTTTCATCTTTTAAAAAACACAACATAAAATAATTTGTTGCAAAATATGAATGTTTAATAGACTCATTAAAAAAACCCCTCACTTAACGAACCATGGTTGACCTTGGTTGACTGTGTGTGGTTAAAATGGTTAAAGCATATTTTAAAAATTGATGTATGGTTTTCATGTCATGTTTTGTTTTTGGATTTTATCTATTTTTCACCATGGTTAACCATGTTTGACCATTTTAACATTCAGAGGATGGTTGAAATGGAATCATCTTCCCAGTCTCAACCATCAGGTTCCATCCATAAAAATGTTGGTTTCATGGTTTGAATTGGGAGATAAAATAGTTAGAGCAAAAGATGAATGTTTAATTATGACTCATGAGAATCATACAATTAGGGAGACAGTGCTCATAGTCAGCAGAGGATTGATGCAATCGAGTGGCATTAACTCCAAGAAACTCCAGAGATTTCTCCACAAGAAGTCCACACACTGGTGGTCGCTGATGACTATGGAGGCAGATGGGACTGAGGTGATGAAGCTTGTAAATCTGACAACAATGGCACCAGTGGGGAGGAGGAGGGTGTGCGCATCAGTAGCATGAGAGCTAGACAGGAAGAGAGCATTTTTAAAAATAATTACAGAGAAATGATTGGCTTACAGTGCAGGTTTGTTACTAGTTAGATGAGATCAGCCGGTGAGATAAGCTCGTTACCTGAATTACAGCCCACGAAAATGGTGGCAGACTTGTGAGTGATCATGCAGTGATTGATGAAAAGCTACTTAAACAAAGGTTGTGATGCAAGGCAAGATACTGAACATGTCATCCTGGGGTTGAGGTAACAATCATTTATAAATAATTAATTTATTTAGTTTATTTATTTACTTATTCTGTATTTAATTATCATTAATACTTTGCATGATCATGGCATCCTCTTTTTAAGGGTATGGGGTGGGGTGGGGTGGAGCTTGGGGGGTTGGTCTTGGGGTCCAGGGTTTTTGAATTTTTGTATATTGTATGAATGTGACATTGTAAAGATGGCAATAATATGAATAAATGCAACAAAAAAAGAAAAAAAAAGATAATTGACAATTTAAGGACCAAACAACTCTTCAAACAGATAAGGAATTTTGTTTCAGTAAACACACTCTGAAACTGATGATTCAGATGAGCTTATCAATGTTATTTTTTCGTTATTAGGATCAACATCTAAGAGACGATGAAGGACTGAGCTGGATGATGACTGGGCACCCACAGGTATGCCTCAGACGAGTTGTGAACTACCCATTAATTTCTATTTTGTGATTTAATAAGCATACCTTTTTCTATTTTTATTTCAACAGGATCCTCAACACCGAAGAGAGGACTTCTCTCTGATACTAATGAAGAACTGAAAAGAGGTACTTGTAGCATTTAAATGCTTTGCAAGCTATTTACCATCTAATTTGAATAAACTTTTTAGCAGACATAAAATTAACAAATTTGAAATAATATTTACAAACTGATGTTGCACAAGGCCTTTAATCCACCCATTCTTTTTTTTGTTCTCCCAAACGGAAGCTTGCAGACTGTCTGGCAATGACTGCAGAACAGGTATTTCACAAAAAAAGAGATAGGGGGACAAATAGACGTGATGAGAGATAAAAGAGGAGAGACAGTGACAGATAAAGGGCAACAGGAGAGGACATGGGAAAAGAGAAAAAAATATAATGGAGTGGAAAGAGAATAAGAGAAACAAGATGGAAAGAGATTAGTGGTGCCAAATTAAACAAATAGACAAAAAGGATAGTGATAAGAGCAGGAAAGATGCAAAAGAGAAAGACTGAAGTTAAACTTACACTTTTGTGAACTTGCAGAACTCTAGATGTCCAACAGAAAGCAGCGGAATGGTGAGGAAGTCGACGGTGCTGATGCTGCGGCTAAAGGTATCCCACTGGCTTATATGGCATTCACATAATATTAGAATATTTAAAAGAATAATTGATGAAAATTGGACTTTTAAAATCCATGTAAACATGTTAGCTGAACAGAAATGGAAGTTCTAAAAGTCAAGAACAACTTCGTCCGCTTTGGAAGACATCTAATCCTGAGTAATTGATAGTCTGCAAATTATAGACTGGTCAACCAGTTGATAACCAGTTCAACCATTTTGAGCAAACTGGCCATCCAGTTAAATCCAGTAATTACAGCTGAAAAGGTAAGGTTTGTAATTTGGTTTTATTTAATTTTCCAGCAATTTATTGTATTTTTGTTGTTTTTTATTAGAAATAAACAAAATGCAAATTTGTTGGTACACTTCCCTTAAAAACCGAAAAACCCACAATGGTCCCTAAAATGCCTTGAAACTGACAAAGGGAATAATAAAAAATAATTTACTGAACATTGACTTATGGAAATAAAGACATTACTTTTGAATTGTGGTTCAACAGAAAAATTTAAAAAAATAATAAAAAATAATACTGGCCTGGATAAATTAGGTGTTACCCCTAGAAATGAAAATAATTTGACTGTTGTGACCTGGTGAACTAAAGTGTGCCCTGTAATTAGCATTACAGTGGTCTTCAATCTTTTTCCGTTTTAGTCTGCCTTTTAAAAACGAAAAGTAGTAACTCTATGGTGATGACTGCAGAACAGGGACCAGAAAAAAAAGAGAAAAAAAATAGTCGGAGGAGATCAGTGAATTATAGACAAGCATAGTAAAGGTAAAGGCTATAAGACCATCTCAATGCAGCTTGATGTTCCCGTGAATACAGTTGGAAATATTATTCTGAAGTTTAGGGTCCAATAGACTGCAGCCAGAGATGAGGATGTGATGAAACAGAAAAATTGATGAGAAATTGAAGAGATGGATAATATGAATGGTAATCAAAAGAGCCCAGAAAAACTTCCGGAGAGATTCAAGGTGAACTCCAAGGTCAAGGTACATTAGTCTCAGATTGCAACATCCATCACTGTTTGAGCTAAAGTGGACTTAATGGAAGATAACCATTGCTGAAAGAAATCATAAAAAAGTGAGAACAGAATTTGTTAAAAGATATTGATCTAAGTCTTCAAGGTAATTGGGAGAATCATCCTTTGGACAGATACAACAAAACTGAAGCTTTTTGGCCAGCCACATCAGCTCTATGTTCACAGATGCAAAAATGAAGCATTCAAAGGGGGAACTCACCTGCCACCAGCTGTCAACACCGAGGAGTCTGTTTTTGGGGCAAAATTAATTGCAAATAGTATGGGTCTTGAATCAGTTTCATGCTCAATGAAATTTCAAGACTATCAATGGTCATCCTTATTGATTTATTGATGTAGCTTGTCCTTGTATTAGTAAATCTTGGTCTCATGACCAGCAGGACATGGGTCCTTGAAGGATAATGACCCAAAAACACACGGGTAAAAAGATTAGGAATGGCAAAGAACAAAACATTGGAGTATTCTGTGTGTTTGACTGGTTACTTTACTGTATAATTTAAAAAAAACATGGCCTTGTAATTTTGAGACCTAATCTAAACATGCAGCCTGGAGAATGGCACCGTTCAAACCTTGACAGAAGGAGCACATTTAGCAGTACACTGATACCAAACAAAATGCCAATCGACAGTTGCAGAAGACTCATTGAGGTTACAGAAATCAGTTGATTGCAGTGATTTCGTCAGGTTTGATTGAACAAAATATTATGGAAGATGACCATCATTTTGAAAGAAAATCAGTTTCATTAGTTTAGATTTTTAAATGATTCTGTTGAACTAGTCTCAAAGGCAGTGGGAGAATTTCATTAGCAAATGTTCATTAAATTATATATATTATCAGTTTCAAATTCAGTTCACAGGGTACCAAAAATTTGTCATTCAAAGATATGTCTCTGCAATACTGAATATAAGTCCCAGGTACAGCAAAACAAAGCGACTTAAGCATGTATCTAAATAAATGATGAATAGTCTCAATACTCAATAGTTTCAAAATTTTTTATCGCTTAAAATAATGACACATTGTGTCCTGTTGCAAGACTGTCATGAATTAATTGTAAATTTGATTTGGTTTCTTTTGATTTAGGTCTTCAAAGAAAGGATAATGTCCCCAAAACACAAGGTAAAAAACACTCAGGAAAACACAAATGTGTTGTATAGACTCTTCTAAAGTGCCTTCTGAGTCTGAATCTGCCATGCATTGAGAAGGCACCAGCAAACCTCAAAGACAGCTGGAAAGCGGTCAAGCTCTATGTCAAGAACCAAATCACTGCCATACAGAGAGAAAGCAAAAGACAAACATTGAGACTAGTCCAACTATCTCTTGTTCTTAACCTTTAAGGTTCCCGCAACAAAATATTACCTATATATTCCTTATTCATTTTTGTCCTAGCCAGTTTCCTTATTCTGTTTGCATTATTAATTGATGTTTGTTTATTTCACAAATCAAAGATCAGTGTCAAGAACTGTGTTTAGGAATGCCCTCCCTCATTAATAAGTATTATATGAGCCCTAGAGACAGTACCAGTACACCCCATGTTGTGTTCGCTTTTGAGAAAATGGGACTCAAATGGTTGCCAGCCTTTCAAGTCATCTAGAGGCATCTCGGAACTAGAAACACTGTTATTTTCAAAATCAAGATGGATGATTAGTTTTCCCAATTATGCAGGTTTTTTCATGATCCTGCTTTTTCATTTATAACGAAATCTACAACTTTCTATCAGAGGAACCATCCGTTGTGATTCATTTGGGACAAATTCTTGGTGTTCATTATCTTCCATTGACCATCATCATCAATCATAAAGATCCAAATATCATTTCTGAGATAGTGCTAATATAACTTCATTTTAAATTGAGGAAAAGATGCAGGGTGGTCCACTATGGATAGCGAGCAATGGAGAACAGTCAGTGGCTATGCATACGACCATTGCCAAATGTGACAGATTATCAAATGCTGATATTATGGATTTTGTGTCCCACATCTGTTTTGCATTGTTCTTGCTAGCTATGTGGACAATTCTTGTTGGACAGGTATTGCAAATCTAGCCATTTTTCGTCATACATGACTATGTAAAAGGACTGTTGTGATTGTTGTACAGTACCAGTACACTCATACTACATCAAATAGTTCCCTTTTTGTTTTATTTTTTATAACGATCATAATAAATCTTTATGAAATGTTGAATTAGAACTTATTTTGTCTCACAAATGAATACAAAAAATGGCTGAATATAATACCCAGGTTACAGCAAAACAAAGTGACGTCTGGGATGTACCTAAATAAATGATAAATATGTTTCAATACTCAATACCAAATATTTTTTTAAAAATCTCTTAAAAAAATGACACATTGTACCTGTTTCGAAATGAATGAATTGTAAATTTTATTTGGTTTTATTTGATTTAGAAAACTCAAAGAAGAGGCCAATATTAGCCATTCATATATCAGAATACGGGAGAAAACATTGATGTCAGTGTAATGGCTTGTTTTGAGTGGTTGAGGTCTGTAATTCTGGGTTATTTCAGCAGCCAGCACCCAAAGATCAGTAGGTGTGATATCTGGATCAGTCTCTAAAATGCCAGTCAAGAACCGCTGAAACAGAACTCAGCTGCCAGCATGCAATAGGCATAAATTAACTCAGCATGCTAAAGGTTAAACATGTTCAGTGACATCTTTTAAGTTGCACACAATTGTTTGGACCATTGTTGAATACAGGTACATCTCAAAAAACTAGAATATCATGAAAAAGTTCACTTTTTTCTGTAATTTTGTTCAAAAAGTGAAACTTTCATATATTTGATTAATTACACATTAAGTGAAATATTTCCAGCCTTTTTTTGTTTAATTTTGATCAAGGCTTAAAGTTAATGAAAATCAATAATCCTGTATCTCAAAATATTAGAATACTATATAAGACCAATTGAAAAAAAAGGATTTATAATACAGAAATGTCAACCTTCCGAAAAATATTTTTGTTTATACATTCAACACTTGGAAGGTTAACATTTCTGTATTATAAATCCTTTTTTCAATTGGTTATTTGTAATATTCCAATATTTCGAAATGCTGTATTTTTGATTTTCATGAACTGTAAGCTGTAAACATCAAAATTAAAATAAAAGGCTTGAAATATTTAACTTTGTGTAATATGAAATATATGAAAGTTTAATTTTTGAATTTACAGAAAAAAATGAAATTTTTCATGATATTCTAATTTTTTGAGACGCGCCTGTATATCTCTGCAGCTCTACTCAGACATACGTATGTATATTTTCTCAGACCTGAGTACTGTAACTCTGCTTAGACTTGAGTATCTGTTAGGATATGAATATGTCTAAGACTCTGGTTTCTCTTTGTTGACTTGAGTATCTCTGTTCAGAATTGAGTATCTCTGAGACTTGAGTCTCGGTTCAGATTTAAGTGTCCCTGTTTAGCTGTGCTGTTATCCCTGAGGTGACGTTATTGATCTCTGATTCTGTGTGAGAGCCAGACATTCCCTCCCCCAACCCTTGAGGTTCGGCGGTGCTGTGGCGTGTGCAATTTTACCGTGACTCTGCACACATCCCTATGCCTGTTAAAAGAAAAATATTCTGTATTGGAGCACTTGGACATCACTTGGCAGTGTTAAAAAAACAAATGAAATAAAATGTTTTGTGAAAACAAAGCCTTGATTTGTCTACCCTTTTGTAGAATAGATATAGTTTTCTTCCCAATTAGATGGACCTAAAAATAAAACATCTTTAGTGGTCTAAATAATTCTACTTAAAGGGCATCTAAAGTCAATTCCCTTTTTTTTTTTTTTTGTTTATCGGCCAATCAGCAAGCCGCACCTGTACAAACAAACCGAAATAGAAGGATTATCTACGCATGTACACAAAACATTGGTTTATGAATGAAATTGGTCATGTGATAATGCAAGATGTCAACAAAAGCAAGTGATTTGTTTGTAAACATTGATGGATTTGTTAGTAAACATTGGACGTTCAACTGTCTGAGAATTGATTTTAAATGCCCTTTAAAATCAGAAATGATCAATCTTCTAAATAATTTAACTTGGCCTATATTTAAACAAAAAAGTGAATATAATTTTATTTTACATTTTCATTGTATTTTTTTAAAATAAAATCTTAATTGTTTTAGGTTTTAATTAAAGTAAATCAAGATTCCTGAACTTCTCATTAACTCTGCAATGTCTAACAGTGTATTTGCTGTATGAAAATGGGTATAGGACATATACAGGTTTGATCCCCTGGAGGTGGGGAAAATCTGACATAGTATGTTGGGTCCTCACCAGGACCAAAATTCAGGTTTTCATTTTTTTTGAGAGTTCTTGGAATTTCAAGTGATTTATGTGTTCACTTGAATTTATCATGATTTTAGCAGTTAAAATTATGTTTCTAGCCCCTTCAGAAGGGGTGGATCCCACCAGGCTGCTTCCTGTCAGGTGTCCCCGCAGAGTAGCAAAAACGGGTATGCATGTGTGTGTGAGTGTGCGTGTGTATGTGAACGTATGAGTGTGATATACCACAAGTGAGTTTTCAAACTCTACCGTAATCATCAGAGGAACAGAGGTTTGAGCAACAGCATGATCATTTCATAGGGAACTTTAATCAAAACTGTTCTTGTGTACCCATGATGCTTGGGGAATAGGGATGTAATAATGAATCAGGACACAGCTAAAAATCAATAAAATTTGTGAAGACTGAAATCAGTTGAGATGAAAAATGAATCACAATGCCCTTTTTAAACAGCAGAAGATAATCTACTTTGGAATTCACTTGTTCAATGTCATGCGTCACTACTCCAAACTTGGAATACATGAAAGTTTTAGTCCAGGGCTTGTCAATTAGCGGCTCTAGGGCCTCACATCAATTCAGACTGGCCTGCCAGTCAGTCCTGTTATCTAATAAATAAAAATCTGGCAAAAAATCTATGCCATTATGTGGTATTTCTGATGTAATGAAACTAAATACGCCAATCTTCCTATCAGTAACTGAAGGCTCTGGATGCACTGTGAATTACAACAAATCACAAGTATTATCACGAATCACGGATAAAGCAATGCATGTGTTTCATGATTATTTAAATTGATTAAATGAAATAAGATCATTTGAAACATCTTTATGCAATTCCATTGCTTCAAATGATCTTATTTCATTTAAACAATTTCAGCGATCATGAAACACATGCATTGCTTCCTACTCCTGAGTAAACAAAAGCAAGAGAAGTCGGGAGTCATAATCGGTTTCCAATTACTAGTGGTGAAATCCACTGTAAGGTATGTGAAAATGATAAACCTCCATGCACAAGGACTTCAGTGCCGCACGAGAATCTCTTACATATGCGTTAATTGAATAATTGCTGACTACAGCAGGGGAACGTAAATATGCCACTAAAACTCAAGCCAAATGTGTGAAAGTGGACAGGTATGCGCTATTAATGAAAGCTGACCACACCTGATAATGTTGAGAGTTTCTGTAATGGTAATTTAAATTAATGATTGAAAACAGGTCATGACCAATCATTAATTTTAAGGGATGATTTGAGCTTCCCCTGTTGCCAGTTCACCAGCTGCCACTGGTGTACAGGCCTAAAAAACACAGGTGCAACTGGCCTATCTCCATAGGAGAGGTGCACAAGCGTATAGCTAAAAGACAAGTGTACAGGCCCATGGGTAAAAGACAGGTCTAAAGGGCTACAGCTAAAAGACAAGTTTACAAGCCTGTGATTAAAGGACAGCCTTTGGCTAAAATTCAGGTAAAGATGCCTATGGCTTACTGACAAGTGTACACGTCTCCCTCTAAAGACAGGTGATGGCCGATGGCTAAGAGACAGGTAAACAGGCTTACCTCTAAAACACAGTTGTAGAAGCCTTTGGTTTAGAGACAGGTGTACAGGCCTCTCTTTAAAAGACAGGTGTACCTGCCTCTGGGTAACAGGTGGAAAGACCTATTCCTAAGAGACAGATGTAAAGCCTAGGTTGCTATGGTGTTTTTCTGGATCCTGGATGTTCGAGTTTTTATAGCCACAGTTCAGCCACCATAGGGTCAGTTGTCGAGCCTCTGAGCAAGGCCCTTAATTTCATTTGTTCAAGGGTGGGTTAGTCACATTAAAACTATCGGCTGCAAGTCACTTTGGATGAAACTATCTGCCAAAGAATGGTGAAGTACAGGAGTGCTACTTGTTGCAAAAGATGAGTGTTCAGCTCATTTACTTTGGCTATCTTCAGTTTCTGTCCCACATCAATGTTTTTGGGGGGGGTGGGCATGCAAGGGAGAGGGCATATTGCTTGGCAGGCAGACAACAGCAGATGAACAAAGCTCAGTGGCTGTGGCAGTGAAGTGTCTTTTAATGTTGCCCCAGTGCTAAGTGAACATCCATCTCCCGTAATTTATCTCTCCGTGCCGTTGTGACAAATGTCAACAGAGGAAGCATCAAAAACAACGGCAGCCAGATCATATATCCAGCCAATCTGTGTGACGAGAGCAACACCTCTACCACCAATTTTTTTTTTTAATTTTTATTCAAATCTTACAAAGCAAAAGCCTTTCTATGCATTACCCTTCTTCCTTCTCCAACTCAGGCTTTCTTATGATTTTTCTCATTCTCTCCCTGTCCTGCGCCCCACTCTCTCACTCCCTCTGTCAAATTTAAGCCCTCATGGTAAATAAATCATCCATATTCTGTAATTTTGTCATGTTGTGTACAGGTGTCTGAAGTGTACAGGAGCCCTGCAGGTTTGACAGCAGCCCCATCTTTCAGGTCACAGGCTTTTGCCTCTACCTGTCTGCGATTTAATCCTTATACCCAGGTGCTGGCATCCAATATGACTCTCCTGGGGAGTACAAGTATGCGACCCTCCGCATGTGATGAGCCAAATTGAAGGCCCTGGAGTTCATTTACCTTTCTTCGCTGGCATTTTTGCAGATGCTGGAATTCACAGTGCCTTACGATCTCAACACAACCTACAACAAGTGAACAAAGGCAGTTCCCCCAAGGATGGAGAGACTGCTGACCCCAAAGACAAGAGACTGCCAACTCAACAGATAGCTTGTCAAACACCACATTCAATTCAATTCAATTTTTATTACACTTTTCACAGAGGTACTGTCACAAAGAAGCTTTACAGAGCAATAAAGGGCAGTGCCTGGTCTCATCCTTTAAATAGCTAATGAGGCAAAAAAAAAAAAAAAAAAAAACTCCCATATTGAACATCAATTAATTATCTCCGTGAAGGAGGTCATGTTTTCACCCGTTTGTTTGTCTGTCTATTAACAGGATATCTAATATCTAAACATTATATGACAACAAAGCAGGCACAGTGTCCCAGGGGGTAAATTAACGCACAGTCATTGTCCTGGTACGCTCTGTTTCAGCACAATGGTTCAATGTGAGTCCAACTATCTAACTACAGTAAAAGCCATCCTTTGATTTTTTTAAAAATTATTATTATTTTTTTTTTTTTAAATAAATTTGGCATCTCCAATCCCACCCGAATTTGGAATGCCAAATCCGAGAACTATGTACAAGGCTTGCTCGTATGCGACCCCCTATTGCCAGCTCAGGAGAGAGAGACAGTTTGTGGCTCCCCTCCAAAGCACGCCCCTGTCAGTGCCTGCATCTTTACACTCATTGGTCGAAACTATCGCAAGTTCAGAAGGAGAGTGGAGGATACCCGAACAAGAGCAAGCTCAGAATCTCACTGACGAGCGCCCGGCTGGCCAACAGGAGGCGCTTGAGCAACGAACAAGGCAATCATTTTTAATTTCCCATCCCAGCAGTCCCTTCCCAATTTGCATCCCTACAGCGCTTAAGCCAATAAAAATTATTATTAACCCACTTATTCCTTGTCAGAGTCATTGGAGATCTGAAGCCTATCCCAGCATGCAATGGGCGAGATGCAGGACCACACCCTGGAACCTTCACCTATCCATCACAAGGTCAACACACTTCTCCCTCATTTATATATACATGGGCAATTTACTTATGTTGGTCTGACATTCATGTTTTTGGACTGTGGAAGGAAACTGGACCACTCAGAGTAGTCTCCACACTGTAAAGCCCCAGGCTGGACTCAAACCCCAATCCTGCTTTCTGAGGAGACAAGTCTATGCCCAGAACGAATATGCCAACCAATTCATATTATAATTATGATTACTGTTATTATTTTTCTTTATTTTTGCTCAAACTATTTTTGCTTCTAGCAGGGTAACATAGAACTTAAGGGCGCAAAGTCAGAAGATAAGCAGTGGCATTACACAAAACATAACCAAATAAACAGCTGCTTCATGCTATTTCTCAGATCTCTGCGGTTTTTGACAGCACATGCTTTTTTCAGCCATCAAAGTGACACCATCCTTTGAAGCTCTGTTGGCCAGTGGCGAGAGCATGGAGATTGCACAAATCCTCTACATTCATTCACAAAAAGATGCATCCTGTCACTACATTAGCATGGCCTGACAGATGGTTAGACACGGTGATGCAAGAGTGCGCCACTTTGAACCAATAAGAGTGAAGCTTGATGGAATAGTTCTGTGGTCCAATCAGAGAAAAGTTTCACAGAGGGGTTCTGATAGGGGGATCAGGCTCTGAGGACACGCTAAAGGAGAGGAGGTGGGGTTACGAAAGGAGATGCTCTATTCAGTGCTGCATTTAACACTGAGGTGGCATAAGCTAACTAATACGAATGGTAGCAGGTATGGCATCACTGTGGAATGACTGAAATGGAATTTCAGGGAAAAGAGCAAGCGTTTTTATTCCTCTTTCACATGTGCAGCACAGAAAAATTTGAAAAATAATTAAAAGTGGCTGGATTTCTTTTTCCTGTTGTTTGATGTATAGCTTGCAGTCTTCAGTTTATTTTAGGGGATACATTTATTTGTCTGTTTAACGTTGTTTATTCTGTTTCTGTTCCTTTGTCATTTCCTTGATTTCGTAAATCACCTTAAAAATATCGACTGTAATGCATTGTGGCATGGCCTATAATTCCACAGGAAGATGGATAACAGTTGTTTGACAAGTTTTAATGTTCTAAAAAAACATTCTTTTGCTCCAAAAATATGCAGGTGAAAGCTGGTGCACAGCAGCTGAATTTATGAGCCAGGAGAGGGCTCTACACTGACTACACTGAAGTTCACAAAGTTATGTTAATGCACAGCTTCAAATGATTTAGTTCATCATTTAGTGATATTTTATACACTATAGTGAAATCTTCTCTGCGCATATGAAATGTGGCACATACAAATTTTTTAAATGGCTGATTAGCTCACAGAAATTTCCAAACAAAACCAATTTATTATTATTATTATTATTATTATTATTATTATTATTATCACCACTGACCTTAAACTTGTATGACTATGACTGTAACTGCAGCTCACAGTTGGACAACAAGGCCGATCATGGTAAAGTCAGTCATCCAAGGCTCATTAATGAAGGACAAATATTTAGAGGACATTTCAGGGGAAACTGCATGAATGATACAGTGTAAACATTGTAAATATTTAAAGCAGGCATCTGCTGAAGGACACACACTGGCCATTAATTACTGCACATTCATAACAAAATATGAATATACAGAAAATAAGTGTGACACCAGACGGAATACACATGGCACACGACAGCTGCAAAAACTTCTATTTTGTTATTTTTGTTGCATTTGTCTGTATTCATGAAGACTAACATTGAAATTCATCAAAAATGCAGTGATGCAGCAAATAACAAGTTTATGGCCCATAATCAGTAAGTATTCAGACTCAGTTTATGGCTACAATCAGTAAGTATACAGACTCAGTTTATGGCTTTACTCAGTAAGTATGCAGGCTAAGCTTATGGCAATAATCAGTAAGTATTCAGACTCATTTTATGATCATCAGTTAGAATTCAGGTTTCATGTGTTACTGTGTCAGTCTTCTGTGCAAAACTCCCGCAGGCAAACACACCGGTTATCCAGAGGTTCACACACCCTCCGCACAATCACACTGTTATGGTTCTGCCTCGTTTGCTTGTTTGTGCTTGTGCGTTTTCCCCCGTGCCTCTCTTGATTTGTTTTTCAGCTCCATTCCCGCAGTCTGACCATTGATTCCCTCTTGCCCTGACTCCTGTGGTGTCTTGTGACAGCCTTCAGTATGCCTGAGTCTCGTGGTCCAGTCACATTTCCTCTTTCGGTTTTGGCTGCGGTATTTCATTCATTGCTTCCACCTGTGCTTATTCTGGGTCTCGCAAAACTCTGGGTGAATGCATTCTCTGATAGGGCCATTACTAACCCATACTAACCAGCACTTATTTAAGGGTGTGTATATATTTTGTCACATAGTATTAACCTAATTAACTCATTAGAGAGTGCGAGTGTTTCTAGCTTTTGTAAATTCCTTCCTAAGCTTTCCCTGATTAACAGTGTTTAAAGCTATGCTTTCCTTTGCTGTTCTCGTGGTGCTTTTACTCGTCATGTTTAGATTACCTCAATCTAAACTGTCTAGTTTGATCGTCTCAGCGTCTTGTCTCGAGTCGTCATTATTATTTACCTGGTCCTCGTGAATTTGTTCATTAATCCCATGTGTTTCTGTTTCCACCTGAGATTGCCTTCCGTATCCCCCCGTCCTTCCATGCGTATATCAGTGGGGAAGAAGAAGAGACCGTCAGACGGGACTTTGTTTTGCCTCCTGAGTTTTTCCCGAGCCTCGTGTGTTGTTATGCCCATGTCTTGTCTGCCCTTTGTCTAAGTCTCCCAGTGTTTCCGTCAGTTTAGTTAGTTCCAGTTTTTGTTTCTTTAGTCTAGCCACTCCTTGAGTGAGTACTTCTGTTTCCCCCTGCCTTGGGCAGTGTACCTTAGTTTCTCCTGTTGTTCAGCGCATGTGCACGGTGTTTTTGTTTCTGGCCTGTGTGCCTATTTCCTCAGTGTTTTGTGTTGTAATAAACACTTCTGGATCCTGCATCTGGTGTCCCCCTGACCTTCTTAACACACACACTTCCATATTATATTACACCACAGTCATTTCGCTGGTGCATTTATCCAAAGTGGCTAACAGCTGATTAGACCAAGCAGGGGACAAATCTCCACTGAGTCATGTGGGCTTGAGGCCTCTAAGTTTGGGATTCATTGAGTGAGTCAGTCAGTTTGTTTGGGAGTTAGGAAGTTAGGGAGTCAGTCAGTGAGTGAGTTTGTTTGGAAGCTAGGACAGAAGGGAGTCACTGAGTTAGGGAGACAGAGAGGAAGTGAGTGAGGGAGTTTGTTTGCAAGTCAGGCAGTTTAGGAGTCAGTGAGTAGGGGAGTCAGAGAGTGAGTGAGTCTTGCCACTGAGTGAGACTGTCTCAGTCAGCCAGTCTGAAATCAGGGCTCCAATAACCTCCGCTCACCTCTCTCACTTTACAGCCCAGCCCCGACGCCCCACCTAGTCCTGACAGGAAACAGATGCCTGCGGGTGCCCCTTCTTCCGCAATGCACCACTTTGATGGGCTGGAAATATTTCTCCCTTGTGGAGCCATGGATGTTTATGAACTACCTCCCTCAACATCCTTCCATCTCCAGCAGGAAACAGGTAGGGGGTGCCGCTGTGCCGAGCTGAGCCGGCCGCTGTGTTCTGCTCGGGAAGCAGGGGAACATCTGTCAGCCTCATCAGGCTGCAAATACCTGCACTGCCAGCGGCTGTAACTTCCATTGCCATGGGAACGGGTGCATAAATTACGCCAAGTCATGTTTCCTCGCTGTCGCGAAACAAAAGAGATCGAGTGAGCTGGGTTCTTATGAAGCGTTATGGGGTTGCAAGAACCCAGATATAAGTAAAGCCAGGATGCTGGCTCATTTTGACTTTTTTTCATTAGTCCTTCAGTCGTTAAAGTTAGGGGCATAATAGCTGGGCCCATATACAGTAAGGTCCATCAGTATTTGGTTTTTGATACAATTTTGATCCTCTGAACAGCTAGCCTAACCTAAGCCTGGTGGGTTCTGTGCGGCAAGATCTTTGAGTATTAAGATAATACAATTTTCAAGGGAAGTAAATCCCCCACTATGAGTGTAAACACCACAAAATTAAGCCTGTGCAAACACTGTAGTGGGGGACTTTGTTCATCTGCACTGTGATCAGGCACTATTTTTTTATTTAGCTTTTATTTCCTAAGCCATGTAACACTCCAGAATCACTGGAAAACAACTCAGGCAAAGTCAGCAGCAGCCTTGAAAGTGTTACACCCCTGTCTTAGGTTGGCCCGATGGGGCGAACAATACTGTACCACTGACCCCAAACCACCAGAGAAAAACAGGTTCAAAATAACCAAGCCCATAAGATTTACTATCATAAAGACATGCAAACATAAAAGAAACTAAAGCAAAGCTACCAAAAAACACAAAGGCAAAGCACAACAGTAACACAAAAATCCCAGGCTGACAGTCAAACCCGCGGTCCCCACACCAAAAGCTCCTATCCTCCAATGCTGGCACAGGAGCAGTCCAGGTGCACCTGGTTTAGCAATTGGATGTTGCATCTGAGCAGAACTAGAGAGGATAAGAGAGGCAAAGGGACAAACAGCACAGGGACCGTAAGAAAGAGACAAAAAAGTTAGTTGGTCTTTTCATAAATATGCAAACTGCTTCTTAAAACATGAATCTGATAGGACATTGCTGAATATCCCAGTTGCAATTATTTAGAGTCGACATGTATTGAGAAATCAAAAAATGGGCAAATTATGCCTCTATAAAAAGCTAATGTCAGGGAGATGATGAATAAAATACTTGCTGGACACTCACTCGAAGAAGAAAAGAGCAGAAGAGGCATTTTAAACACCCTTTCAACTCGCACATATGTCCAAAAAAATCAAGCAAAAATAGCCCCTTTCTGATGGCATAATTTGTGGGAAACAGGGACACTGTAACGAAGTCGAGTGCTTCGACCATCGTTTGCCTGCCCTAATTTGTTCATTTCTTGGTCTCGTTTCATTTTATATTTCCAGCCAAGTAAATTTATGGTCGTCAAAAAGTATGTCATTATTTGTCTGCCAGGTCATCTCACCCGGTAAAAGCACCATTTTGCAGAGTAGTAGTGAGCACCACGGCCCAGGTTGGAGTCAGAGTCGTGCGAGTGCCCGGTAGCCTTTTCAGAGCAGTGCACAATTGGCTTCATGCTGCAGGGATATAAATTGGGAGGGACTGCTGGTTTGGGATTACAGGATTACAGCATTGTTCGCTGCTCAAGCGCCTCCGGTTATCCAGCTGGTCGCTCGTCACTAAAATTCTAAGCTTGTGTATGTTAGGGTTTCCTCCGCCCTCGCTGTGTATTTGGACAGAGATAATATAACAAAAGGGCTATATATATATATATATATATATATATATATATACACACAAGGCATATATATATATATTCCACAACATGTGCTGCACAGCTAACACCCTGCACATTAATTTGAGGACATTTGCACATCCATGGAGAAAACAGTGTTGCTGAATGACAGACTTTTAAAATGGTGAAAATTTATAACACTTGTGGGCTTCATTGTACACTCTAAATATGAGCACAGGCCTAACTATTTATATGGGTGTTGCTTGTGTGCCTTCTTGAAAGGTTGCCGAAGATTGCACTTTACAGCTTGCCATTTGGCTACAGTTATTGATTGCTTGAGTCTGTAAAGTGAATTTGCATGCTCATAAAAATTCAGTTCTGTCTGAAAATTACTGCTTGGAAATGACAACCGAAAATAATTTTAAAAAAAAATCTTATTTACATTGTAAGCATTATTATTTTAATGAGGACTATCATTGGCCATATTAAACAACTGCCCATAATCCAAATATACACAACTCCTTCTTTCATTCCATAATCAAAAGAGGAAGAGCAGTTCTTCCGTGCATTTGGAAAATCCTGCCAAAGGAAAAACCACATTGCACCTGGCATATTCAGCTGTGGGGTTTTACACCAGCAGTGCTCCACACATTCACTGGAGCTCTCGCTATGATCATCTCTCCACTGCCTAAAGAGAGAACCTTACAGGCCTTATACACAAAAGACATTTTTAAGCACTGCCTCCTCACACTTTCTTTTCAATTGGAGGTTACTTCTGCCGAGACGACTCACAAACCATCCCACTCAATCTCTCATTTATCCACATCGTCTCACCTGCAGAATTGAGTTTCTGAGCTTAGAGGAGAAGGCACTGAGCTGGGCATAGAAAAGGTTGAGGTGGCTGTAAGCTGTTAATTGGAGCTGGCTGAACACCGGGGATTTCACCCATTTAACGTTAGACTCCAGCGGTTTTCAAGTGTACATCAAGGAATGAAAGACCAGTTTTGTTTCGGTTTTTTTTTTGACATTGTTGTTTTTTTGTTGTATTTCACAATCTGTTAAAATGAGGCTAGCAGTGTCATATGGAAATCAGCTCACAACTTAAAGACATTTTAAAAGGAAGTTATAGCAGAGCAAACTTCAGCAATGTGTCATACTGTGATGCTCATCATTATTCATATTGGACAGTGATAAAATTCTTCATTTTGGTTCTTTTAGTAGGTTCAAATACTGGATCTGAATCTAATTTTACATGCTGAAGAGGAGAAAGGAGACAAGAAGTGTTCTCGAAACAAGCAGGCACTGAAGTTGGCTGCAGTACAGGCGTAGTAGACCATCCCCAGTTAAGGTACCAAGCATCTGATGATACCCAATGCATTGCAGGCTTCAAATAGTCATCTCATGCAAAAGATATAGAACCAATTGTTTAAAACGATTGCTATACTCTACATTTTCATGTTTTTCAATTCGCCTAAAATTGCGGAGGGGGGGAGAGGGGGGTGTTATGGGCATAAAAAAGGTACTTTCATTCTGAAATGATTTATCAAATATTGATGTAAAAACCCTCAAATTAAAGCAAACAGTTGCGCTTCAACGTTATCGTCATTGTATCCCATCAAACTCAAAGTGCTATAGCACAGAATGATAATACAAAAACGTGTCACTGTCCAATAAATTATAGTTCCGACTGTAAGTTTGAGAAAAAGAAACCGGTTGGTGTAGAGGGAGTCAAATTGATTGATATTGATTTCGGACATGCATTTCAAACAGTGATAGATTTGAAAACACACAGTCAGATGTTGATTGGAGAATAAAGGATTATTCAACTTACTGTAAGCTTCTCTATTAAACATCCAGCTATTCAAATTCTAAGTAAAAAGCACAAAGGTGATGTGAATAACTCTGGATAAGTTAGCAGATGACTGACATCAAATGAATCAGGGGTTTGGGGAATTGGCAGGCAGTCAAGGCAACCTGTCATTCTTGGCAACTATTTGCTCTGTCAATAAATATTCCAGTGCAAAATATTCTCTTCAATGCTTCCCATATATCCTACAAGTTTCAGATGACAAAACTCATCCCGTGGTGAAGGACAGGCTTTTCAAAATAAGCATTTCAAAGGGCTAATCATGCTGATCCATCCACTCATGTTACCTAATTTGAGGATGTTGAGTTAAAAAATGCAAATAGAGAGTTTCTATCCCAAAAATTTATTTATTTATTTACAAAATAAAATTTAAGATTTTCCTTATTATATTATATAAACAGGCTTTTATGTGCTGATCAAAACAGCAAATGCAGTCAAATATCAGAAGTTTTGGTTTTAATACACAAATATTCAAAATGTACTGTATGACATAAATTACAATCAGCACTGGAGTGAAAAAAAATGTTAAAAGTTTTAAAAATATGTTTAGATACTACCTTTAACATCAAAAAACTTCAAATAAACAGGAGTTTAAACAAGAGAATGTGAAACATGCACAGATGTAGCAGAAAACATATGAACCATGTTTGCTTTTTGTTCTGTCGGTAGCCGTATTACTAAGCCTGAAATCAGGATAAGGCATAGAATGAGATCTTTAGAATCATTCATACATATGATAAACAGCCGAGAATTGAACAAAGAGTTCTCACCTGACCCAGTGGAAGATGGAAATCATGTCTTTGTGGCAGTCTTTCAGGTGATTTAGGGATGATACAAGACTTCATAACCTTACGAGTGGTTGTCAAAAGTGACGTTGCCATGAAATACATAGCATATATTTTGAGAAAATGTGACGTGCTAAAGCAAAGCAGACAATTTTTGAAATCAGTACTCCCAAAATTAGTAAGAGACAAGTATTAGTATTATCCAGCAAAAATGATGCAGGGCGGTGTTATATAACCTGCTTTTATGCCCAAATCCTATCCCTGCATCACCTGTGAAAAAGGTAAAACACACCTAGGACAGTTCACCATTATATGGCAAACAAATTACACGCCGTGAGACATATGTGCCTGAACATTAGTCTCCGTTACAGACATCTTCTGTGGTTTGCTTCCCTCACGCACCAACGTCTGCACACTTGAGCCGGGTTTTGTATTCAACAAATCAGAGAGAAGCTCTGAAATTTCGAAGCTATAGGCACAAACAGTTGTGGGAAGTAGGCGAAACATGTAAGACGACTGTAAGAGAAGCTAACCAACACAAACATGTTGAAAATGTTTAAATGGTGGAATTTCTCCTGGTTTCCCCGGTGTTGAAGTTTTCCCGAACACAAGTTCTTTAGCTGACGAGCAGCGCACTTCAGTCAGCACTTCGGTAGTTAGACGTTCAATTCGGGGGCCGGTCGTTATCATGGTAAATTGCTCTTTATGTTCTCATCCAGTCGGCTTTTTATTCTTGAAAACTTTTTAAATAAACGATAGCATCCCGTATGCGTGCTTATTTTTCCTAATAAACTCGTTGATAATGACATTTGTTTTGTATGTAAAATAGAATCGGGTTGAAGAAAGAGAAAATTTGTGTATATGGACTATCATTTAACAAGCATTCTGATTTGCTTATTTCACACGATGCTATTTCATCATGGAAGTCAAAACCCAGCTCGAGTGCAGACCTAAGATATATAAAGTTATTCAAAACTCAATAAATATTTTGATATACATTTCACGTCATATTGCCCAGCCCAAGCGCACACAGATGTCCTCATGGAGTCACAACAAAGTGCAGTTTAGAGTCAGTCAGCCTGATCTCTATGTCTTTGGACTGTGGAAGGAAACTCGAGTACCTGGAGGAAACCCAAACAGACAAACTCCACACAGACAGGGGCTGGATACGAACCCAGGACCCCCTCGCTGTGAGGCAATGATGCCAGAACTCATGATTTCTGAAAGATTAGGGATGACTGATCCAACATTTTCAAGGGGCTTTCACATAGCGCGCGCTGGGCGCAGATCTCGGCCGCCGCAGCCATTCATTGTGTATGTGATCGTGGGGCGCGAGGGCGCACCGTTCTGCGCCGAGGAGGGCGCAGCGCGAGGCTGGCACCGCCACTAGACAAGGCGCTGCGCCCAAGTTGAAAATTTTTAACTTCGGCGCAGCGCCCTGTGGCATCACCTCGGAGCGTCCAATAGGAGAGAATATTGGAATCGGAAAAAAATAGGCAGATTTTGGCAGAAAGGCACACCAAAAATGGAGGAGAGCATCATTATGGCAGTCTCTCTGCATGCAGAGCTGTGGGACACTAGACTTCAAACCTACCGGGATCTCGTTAAAAAAGCCCAGGCATAGAGAGAGATATCCCACAATTTGGGAATACCAGGTGTGTTTAAAAACTGGCAGAGATATATCGTTAGCCTCATAGCATAATTGCCTCTTAGGGCCGTCCACACCGAGAAAGATAACTAGCACGACTCACCTCACTTCTTATGTAAATGCTGATTTAGCTACTTTGATTAGTTTACATTGGCTATACTTTCTCTTCAGCGAACCCATTTTTTCTTCGTTGGAAAATTGATGTTGGCCTAGCTTCACGGCTACTATTCAGCGAATACATCTTAAGAGGAAACTTAATACAAGACATCCTTTTGGACTTAGATTAACATTATGTAATGAGTTTCTCTGCACTGTCATCTGCCATGTTGAATGAACATGACATGTTGATGTGAAGCCCTTTAAATTCCGACGGATTTGATTGGCGGTAAGTTTTTCTATTGTTCATAAAATCGCTCTGAAAGTGATCACAGCAATATCGTTTGCCATTATCGTTGTCGTTATAGTTGTGGTGTGGACTTTGCCATCTACATGAGTTAGAACGATTTTTAAAACTATATAGTTATCGTTATAGTTATCTTTCTTAGTGTGGATGGCCCTTTAGGCAGATATCACAATTTGTCCAAAATATGACTATGAGGCTAACGATATGATGTTTTTCATTTCCACAATAGGCAAATTTTTTTTCTTTTTTCCTGCAATTAAAGACCAATACTGTTGTAAACTGAAGCAAATGACTTTCTAAACGGACAGGAGGTGTATGTATTTAGAAATCTAGATGATTGACATGAGATATGCGTTACTCTTGCAAAGACAATGCAGTATACAATGAATGGCTGCAGCGGCCGAGATCTGCGCCGAGTGCGCGCTATGTGAAAGCCTCTGCGACAGTCTGCGTCGTACCCAGCGCAGAGCGCCGCCCACACCATGTGCTATGTGAAAGCCCCTTCAGTCCTAATACCAACATAATAACTGGGCTTTGGATGTCCGCCAATACCGAGCATCGATCTGATACCAATGTTTAACTAATAAGCTGCATGCATTGCTTTGTGAATGGGACCTGGATCATTCTTTTTTTGTATGGAAACATTAAGCCTGACTTTAACATTACTTTCCTAACTTTGTAATTCAACATGTAACAAATAAATACATAAATATAAATTTACTTAATTGGTATTTATTAAAATAAAGGTATTCGAAAACAGATCAGCTCACTGTCACTGATACCCTATGCAGCTTTTTGAGCCCCTACAGGTCATAGTCTGCGACTGGTGTCCTGGAGTCTTACAGTAACTGACACTGCCATTGTCACTTTGAGCCCAACCCCTGAGCCCCTGACCCCTCATTTCAACACATCAGCAGGACTGGAAGGCCTTTAAGATGACATGACAGAGTGCACTTTCTGTTTGACCTGCGAGCTATTTCCTATCACTTTAACGCTCAGTCATTCGAATCAGCCGGCTGTGAACCCGAGGTTACAGTGGGAATTCTCCTGTCAAACCACACTGCCCTCCACAATCCTTTCAGTAATCAACACCTCGTTATCCGATTCACTCAGCAGAGAAGACATGACAAGAAAGCAAATGTCAGTCTTCTAAAAAAAAAAAAAAAATTACAACTGGTTGTCACACTCCTTATCTGATCATTTTAAAGCAAGAGGTACTTACACAGCCCTAAACGCCATTTATACCATCAGGAAGAAGCAAGACAATAATGCTTTTCTACAGGATTTTTTTTTTTTCAGAGAAGTTCAAGAAGAGGCCTCTGGAATTTGTTACTCACGACATTACAGAGAAAGTGGGCAAGATTTATGAAGACCTTTAGCTCATTCAAAACTCTTACCATATGCAAAGCTAATGCTGATAATGATTGACGTGGTACCATATCGTCATGTGATTGATTTTTACGTGGGAGACGGTTAGTAAGATCACATGTCCCTCTCCTAAACACAGACACAGGGACAGATAGTAATTCCAAATTTCCCTCTCCTGACGACAGACACGAGGGGGAGTTGGTAAATCCACATTTTCCTCTCCTGAACACAGACATGAGGGACGGATAACAAATGTGTGACAGATGCAGGGGATGGTTGTTAAACCCATGTTTTCATCTCCTGAACTCAGACAGAAGGGACAGTTAGTAAATCCACGCTTTCCTCTCCTGAACACTGGCATGAGGAATAGTTAGTAAATTCATATTTTCTTCTCCTGAACACTGACAAGGAAGACAGTTAGTAAATCCACTTTTTGCTCTCCTAAACACAGATACGGGGATGGTTAGTAAATCCATCTTTTCCTCTCCTCTACACAGACATAGGACAGTCAGTAAATCCAATTTCTGCTCTCCTAAACACAGACACGGGGATGGTTAGGAAATCCATGTTTTTCTCCCTGAGCACAGACATGGGGTATGGTTAGGAAATCCACAGCAGAGGCGTGAACTTCAGGACTTTGTCTCTGGTTCATGGATGTTGATGCAGTCCACAGGATGCTTCTCTGCACACCAGAAAAACACAGCATCCTCAGCAGGTAGCAATGCAAAAATATTTCTGTAGAGTCACACCGTCTTCCTTATGGTTTTAAGATGAGACCAATACATTATTTAAACAGCCCTGGGACAATTAACTAATGAATAGAGGAGGAAAATGAAAAAAAATTATTGGCTCATTGTGTATTCAAATGCAAAATAAAACACTTCCCTTTTACATCAGTGCTTTTTCATTTTAATTAAAGTAAACTAGTGCACTGTGCTGATCTTTCCAGCCTCCCAGGCCACTTAAAGATGAGTGGATTCTGATCATGAGACATATTTTCAGGGATGAGAAAATGAAACACCATTAAAAACCCCACCAATTTGACAGGTTTAGCAAGTGATTAAGCTTTGAATCCATTTCACCTTATTGCCAACGCATGCACTTGACTCATGATAAACCATTAGATTTCGTTAATTTCAGTGACGCTTTCATCCAAAGCTACAAACCCATTTCTGGAAAAGTTAGGACATTGCGTAAAATGTAAATAAAAGCAGAATGCTATGATTTGCCCATCATTTAAACCCTATGTTTAATCAAAAACGGTTCAAAGACAATTTATCAAATGTTGAAACTGAGAAATTTTTTGTTTTGAGAAAAATATTTGCTCATTTCAAATTTGATGCCAGCAACATGTTTCAAAAAAAAAGTTGGGACTGGTCAACAAAAAATTGGAAATGTTTGATAATGCAGAAAAAAAAAAAAATGCACCTGGTAGGATTTGAAGAAGACAGTTGCAGCATGCAAACCCTGGAATATTAGTGAACCGGAGGCCACTGTCCATGAGGACTGGGATAAGATTCCTTGGGAATGCTGCCAAAAGCTGTTGTCTGCCTATGCCTCACATTTCCAGCAGGTCATAGCGGCAAAAGGGTGCTCTACTAAGTATTGAAGATGCTTGTCATGAAGGGGTTGAATAATTTTGAGCCTGCAGTAGTCATTAAAAGTGGCATTTTTGATAAATTTGGAGAAACCACTTGTAATATTTGTTGTGTTGAGCTATTTAAAATGTTCTTGTTTAATCTGTTTATCACAACCAGCTGAAAGTTTTAAATTTTGCTATTACAGTTTTTTCCAATTGCATAAACAATAAAATCAAAAGTATTACACAATTTTCAAAACCTTACACACAAGGAGCAAAACATCGACCCAGATTTTCGCAACTATAAGTACAATGCAAGCCTCACACTTTTTGCAAAACAATACACACAGTGATTTGAAAAACACTAAACACACTTGCAAACATTAGACACAAGTATATCATGATGCCACATCCTTGCAATTCCAAAGCACTGACTATCAAATGACCACACCTATGAGCCAATTGGTTAAACACAGCCATCAGGTGCAGAAACACATGATTGTTTAATTGTAGACACACCAATCAGGTTTAAGCACTATAAAAATGCAGCAGGTGAGTTCACCTGTCTTCAGCTAAAATGGAAGGAATCAGAAGAAGAGGAGTGAGGATGAGAGGGGGAATCCAACGAGGAGGAGGAGGAGAAGGAGGTAGAGGAAGAGGCGGAGGCCTTGCCAGAGGCCGGAGGCGGAGGTGGAGGTAGAGGAAGACCTGGAGCAGGAGGAGAACGTGCTCAAAGAAAAAGAGGACCAAATTTATGAAATGAAATTCACGCCACACTAGTTGACCATGTCGTGAACCACAGATTGACGCTAAGGGAGGCTGGACTGAGAGCTCAGCCAAATCTTAGCAGATATACATGTAAATTGACTAGTGTATACTTGACAAATTCTGAACCACACAATCTTGTCTTTCATTGCATTTCAGAGAGTTTTACAAATTGATGCTGAGGAAATCCTGCATGAATTCATTTACATTGATGAGGCAGGGTTTAACCTCACAAAAGCAAGAAGGAGGGGCAGAAATATCATTGGCCACAGGGCTATAATCAATGTCCCAGGGCAACGTAGGGGTGACATCACAATTTGCGCTGCCATCACACAGAATGGGGTCCTCCACTGTCATGCCAACATGGGCCCTTACAACACACCTCACATTCTCACATTTTTGGACCAATTGCACAACATCTTCACAGCAGTAAAACAAATTAACCATATGCAATACATTGTCATCTGGGACAATGTGTCTTTCCACCGCTCTGCTCTGGTCCAGAACTGGTTTCAACACCATCCACAGTTTGCAGTACTATTCCTTCCACCATATTCTCCTTTCCTGAACCCAATCAAAGTTTTTCTCAGCATGACAGTGGAAAGTTTACGATCTGCGGCCCCAGGCTCAGGTACCCCTCATTCAGGCCATGGAGGAGGCTGTGACCAAATCGACGCTGCAGCTGTGCAAGGATGGATTTGACATTTAAGACGGTTCTTCCCACGTTGTCTTGCCAAAGAGGATATCACCTGTGATGTTGATGAAATTCTCTGGCCAGATCCAGCTAGGCGAAGAGGTACATAGTGTCTAATATTTCCTGTACTACATACATTTTTAATTTTTTTTACTGTAATTGTAACCTGTACTGGATACAGTATTGTATGTTTGTCTGATATTTGCTGAGCTAACAGTGTTATTGTCATGGTTTTGCCCCCGCCGGCTGCAAACAGAAAACCGGCGGGCACTGGGACCATGTACCCAAAAGGGAGAGAAGGGACCCAAATGCACAGGCTGAGAAAAAAGATAAAGACTTTTAATAAAACTGGTACAAACCACAAATGAGGGAAGCAGCGGCACAACACAACAGGGCTAAAACTTCAGAATGCAGCTGCACTGCCAAATTGGCAGTGCAGCTCTTAAATACTATTCACTTCACCTCCACTTCAACGAGCAACAGGTGTGGCTCGTTGAAGTGGAGGCGAAGACAGCAGGAGGGGGGAGGGACTGCAGAGCAGAACCATCACAGTTACGAACACTACTGTAGTAGCATGAAAACTGGGACATGGTTTGTTGTGATTCTCCATGATGTTGACTGATTTGGGTATATGGAGAGAAATAAATTATCAAATTACGTAAATTAATTATTTTCATCAGTCTGCAGCATTGGTCTTGTATAGTGTTTGGTGAATTTAGCGTATGTTTATACTTTCTCTGTGAACTTCACTTACAGTACTCTAATCACTGGGAGGTAGAATTGCTAAAAGTGTTTTAGGTTAAGCACTGCAGTGTGTAACTGGTTCAAACAGAATTAAGTTATATGAAATGTGTGTGTTTCATATGGAAACAAAATATGGTTTTCATAAATTAGTGTATAGTTTTTACGAGAGTGTTTCATTTTGCAAAGGATCTGAGGTGTTCTGCTTATTGGGTGCATGGCTGTGCTAATTGTGTGTAGTGTTATGAAAAACCGGACCCTGTTTTCAAAATTGTGCTTAAGCAATTGAAAAAAACTGTAAACTCAACTTGCAATGGGGGTTGAATAATTATAATTGCAACTGTATATATAGAAGAGTTGTATATTTATATCTAAGGAATGCTGTTTTCATATTTTGAACACATGTACATTTGTATTTGAACCTTGAATTCCTGTAGTGCTCTTTATTCTGGATTATGACAATTTTTCTTTTAATAATGAAATGTTTATCTTGGTTCATACAATTACCAGTATTAATTTCTTTCACAGTAAAAATATTATGTATGATAAAAATCAGTCCTGAATATTCACTCATTCACAGCTTGAGCCAGGTGAGTGGCTTAGGTACAACCAACTAAAACTTACTCATTCCTATTCAGTTAATGAGTTACTACATGTTAGCTCTAAGTGGGACCCAGTTGGTAAGTCCAAGTAGTTTTAATACTGCAATGCTACTGTAACTAAACTGCCTTGGTCTTCATTATGCTATGTTGATTAGTGTTAGTACTGTTAGCTAAGTGTTCTAAGAGTTGAAAATAACAAAATTGTCTGTATATGCATTTTAACTTTTTAACGGGTGATCTGGGGTTAAATGGGCAAAATTTGATTTTTTTCCAAAAATGTTTTTTTTTGAATAAAAATATTCTATAACAACCCACCTTTAATAATCACTAATTGCTACAAGGATTAAAAACTGAATTTTGCCATAAAATCATGATTTAATAGCAACTTTGATGATGAAATTTATGTTTTTCACTTCAGGAAAGTGATAAACATTTGAATAATCAGATAATACAGTCAGAAAAATGGGTGTAAGCCACAGACTAAGACTGAACTCAACTTTTCAATGCGGTCTAATGCATTTTCCATTGATTTCCTAAGGTATTACTTTTTCCACATTTCTCATGTTTGTGGCAGCCATAACTTTTTTATTTATCATTGAAAATCAATGAAATATGGGCTGCAGGTACTTTACTTCATTAGAAATGCAATAACATAGGCAAAATTTCCCTATCTGTTACATACTTTGAATATTTTGAGTATTCGTCAGATTCTGCGCAAAATAATTTCATAATTTGAGTAAAATGCCCCAAAATCACAAAACTGATAAATTGGGCAAAGAATGGCTATGTCATTGCATTTGAATAAGCAATGGCTTTTAAATGATGAAAGAAAAACTGAATTCTATCATAGAGTTAAAGAGGAATTGGTGCCAGAAGTTTTCTGCATATTTAATGAGCTTGCTTGGTTACCATGGCAACCGCATAAACAGAAAAATGCCAACTTGTATCTTTTTTGGTGGTTATTACATATACCTCTTTAGATTAATTCTGAGTTGTTTCCTGGTGTCATTTTTCATTTAACCCCAGATCACCCCTTAAGTTTTATTTTTGCCACACATTTCTGAAAAATATTACAAAATGCTACAGACTTCTAGAGACTGCGTGGCGTTTTTGCTACACAGTTATTTTTTCTTAATGCCAGCCCTGCATTATCACTCCATCTGTTCATGCAACAGTAACTTTAATTTATTTACATTTTATAGAAAAAAATACTCAATATGCATTTAAGTATTAACAGTATACAACATAAACCACAGCAAGAAAAACAATCATTAAGATGAACTGTGTCAGTTCAGTAGTGGAAGTGAAGTTTGTTAAGTATGCAACAAGAAAGTAATATTACATTTAAAAAATGGATTTATATGAAAAAAGAGAACATGTAGAGTATGCTTCTCTGGTCCACTATTTTACTAGCCTCATTTAAGAACAACAACCACATGCATAAAATATATTGTCTAATTGGCAGTGTCAAGAACAAATATACAGTAAATTACATAATTCACTGCTAAGTGGCTTCAGCTTTTTTAGAGGCAGTTTAAAAACAATATCTACATTTTTTCCAGCTCATTTCTCATATTGGAGTTTAAGCTAATGCTAATGTGAGCCATCTTATGTTACATTTTATATCAGAAATCAGCTGGGTTTAAATGGTCCCAAGGGTCCACTTATGCACACTTAATGCCAAGATCCCTTAATGCATGTAATTCCTCTGGTTTATAATTGTCTGCAGCTTTTGTAATTTAATTTTCCTTAATGTGGATGTCTCAGCCTGCTGAATACAAGCTTTGGTAAACAGTTGCATGCCTAATAGGATTATTCAGGGCTGTATTTCTCCCACAGTTAAAAGCAGAGACCCAAAATTCTGCACGTTATCCAAGATTTAAAATTAAAAAGATAAACCATAGCCTGGAATATACATTTTTGGCCTCAGAATACAGTAAAAGCACTTGCAAAAAGGCAGTGTCCTGTTATTTCAGCCGCTGTATCTCATTATACCTCAGCCCTCACTGAAACAAGTCAGAGGTCAACGCTTGTGTAGAGCAAAACAAGCAGGGATGCAGTTAGCAAAATGAACCATCCATGGATAAAGACACAATTCAGCTCCCATTTCATGTCATCAGCTCCCAGCAAGATCATATAACAGTTGTGAAGCATTTGGGCTCATTCTTAACTTAGACAGTGCATTTGAAACCAGGACAGCAATGCTTAATCACAAAGGAAAATGAGTGGTGATTTCCAGAAGATGAACATAACCCATGGGATGAACATCCTCACCATGACAATACAGACGGGGTCAAATGAGAGTGAGCTGAGCACCACAGCCTGGATACAGTATGTGAAACAGCAGCCATTTTGTCTGTCCATAGTTTCTGCCCCTGCCTTGTGTTTTTCTATCTATTCATATCTCTCTTAATCTCTCTTTATCTCTCAAGCTCCCTTACCTTCTCCTCTGCTCTCAGTCTCACTCCCTTCCTCCCTCACGCTGTCTTTCTTCCTCTCCCACCTTCCCATAGCCTCTCTTTCATTTTCCTGAAGCATCTCTCTTCTTCGCTTTGTCACATTATCTTTCCCCCATTCCTCCTTATCAACCCTGCTATCATTCTCCGTCGGCCACTGCATATCTTGCTCTCTCTTCCTATCTCTCCATCTCTCTTTCTCTCTCCCTGGCTCTCTACCCCAGCAGCAGAGAGGAACAGTGCAAGCAGCTTCCCCTGCAGTGGGAGCTGCAGATGAGTCAGTGAGACTGCAGTCACTGGCATACTTACAGCAGATCTGGAGGTCTAATTACCCTTATTTTATTTTCTTGGCAGATGTGCTTATCTAGGGCACATAACAAGGATATTTTTATTGACATATTAATCTATTTATTATTGAGACATATTTGTTGAAGCTGGATATTCATTGATGCAATTCAGGTCAAGGGTCATCTTCAAAAAGACCCTAGTGGTGCCCTACAGAGCATATTACACGTTAGATAACCTAACATCCAACAGAGCACACTACACACATGACTAAAGCACATCCTGTAGCGCAAAATACACACTAGACCAATTCATACCCTGTACAGCACATCACAGGCCTGATGACATCACACTCTGCAATAAATCTGACCTGCTATATCACAGCACCACTGTAATACACAAAAATAGAGAATTATGCATCACACACCACTATATTACACTACAATGGAGGATTATCCACAACACTTCACTGTAATGCACTACAATGGAGAATTATGCATCACAATCTACTTCTTTGATGTAGCATCAGAGGATGGCATATCATCAAATAACATTCCTCAAGGGCTTGCAGAGAAGTCCTGGTTTCCCTCCATCTAGTCACTAGGGAGTCCACTATGAAGACAGCCTGCTTTATCAGTAACAGAACTTGTTCAGTCAACCATTGGGGAGAAGAGAAAACTTGGGCTGTATTTTGGACTTGAGGAGCAAATTTGACGACATCTGCTTGAAACCCTTCTTCAGGACTATCCGGTACATATTTATTCTCAGAAGAAGCAAGTGGAGAGAGACTGAAAAACCATTAAAACTATCCCAGCACATCAGGCAGAGGGCCAGATGACAGCATGCCTCGCACATCAAGGCACCAGAGAGCACTCCAGGTTCATGACTGGAGCTTCTAATTTAGGGGAATAAAGTGCCCAGACTTAGTTCAGCTCCTGATGGCCAGCGCAGATCCCTAAAGTATCGGGCAGAGGGACAGCACAGCTTCAAACGAGTACAAATCTGTCCTACTTTCCATTCCCTTTTCAGGCAAATAGACACAGAAGCCTTTTTCCATGGAGGGCAAAGTGCACAGACTCACCCAAAAGCCATTATAAAGGCGATGTTCCCCAACAGTCTCATCAAGATCAACCATTGAGTTCTAATTTTATACAGGAGAACATCTTTTTTTCCTTCTTATGATCCAATTAATTTCCCTCTCTCTCCATCTCCTGAGGCATCTTCACACATAAAAATTTTACAGCCGCAGAGGTGTTCTGGCTAAAAATTTAGTTTAAAGATGTCATGCCAGAGTAAAGCTGGTCTAATTTATACCAGAGCTGTACCACCTGTACATCTGGTGATAATGCCAGATCAGAACTGGCGCTCATTCAGTGTACAGCCAAGCTGTAGAATTGCGGGGGCAACTGGCAGGGTAACCATGGTTGGCGTGGTAATCACTATGCACTGTTGTGCTGAATCTCAGTTGACTGAAGTCATCAACATTACAGACTGAAACAAAAAAAAAAAAAAAAAACAATGGTTACTGGAGGTAAGAGAGGAAACGATTAGACTGATTTAGAAATTTGGGAATTGCTAAATATTAGAGAATAGGAAAAAATGACCAGAACTACAATAGCCACATGCACCCTTTGCCACACAAGGGTAAAAATTAGTATCAGCTCAGATCTAATTGTTCGCTCAATCCGAACCATTGTGATTTTTTAACCACATTCAGGACGTTATAGCTATCATGATGACTGCTGTTTCTGCGTTGTGCAAACAGAGTTGATCCCACGTTAGCATTAACACAGTGGTGGGATATACAAGACCGGGCTCATCGTAAATTAAAAAAAAAAAAAAACTACACGTTGACAGCAAATTGTTTCTGCGTGGCTGGGTAATTGTACTTGTAGCCTACTCATCAGTTTTACAGTTAAAAATGTGTTGAGGCCTGTGCAAAAGTGCTAAGTTAGTTTGCCGTATCCTAGTTCATAAGTTTCGGCAGGCAGTGGCAATTATAGGGTCCAGCAGGTAGTGGCTATTTTAAGGTTTGGCAGGTCGTGGCTATGACTGAGATGAATGCACTTTGAAAGTACAGTGAATAGTTGTTAGCTATAGTTATTTCTTCTTAACGTAGGTATTAACTTTACTAATTCAAGCCTAGGTCCATGCTGCAGTCTGGCAGCTGCACAAGTAAAGTTCGGCCATAGGCCTGTGTGATGATGGGTAGAACTGAAAATGCAGAGATGAGTTCATTTTATGTTTTTCATGAAATCACCTATTGATTCTACTTGGCAGTGTAAAGACCAAGTACCATTTAAAAGGTAGTTAAAGGACATCAGTTCAAACTGAACATCGTTATTGTTTATCCTGGCTCAGGTCGGAATATTTTACCAGCATTTGCAGAGTGAAGACGGCTTTGCACTGTCTCCTCTACAGGCAGGTGCACCAGGGAGTAGGAGATGCTCTCGCTGAAACAATATTCGGGGCTCATGGACAAACGCACATTCGCAATGCGCAGGAGAGGAAAGCCCTACGGCATCGCCATGCCAACCTTGAAATGATGTCAGCAACTTCTCTGAGTGTAATCATGCAGCACTGAAATAAAGGAGGTAAAGTGGAGGCGTAATTAAATTAGGATGAAATCGAGGCGAGAGAGAGGAGGATGTTTTCAGGATGGGTGCTGCATGTACTGATAGGTGTGCGGTGGGTTGAGGTGTGTGTGTGTGTGTGTGTGTGTGTGTGTTGGGGGGGGTTCAGTAGAAAGAAAGGATGTACCAGCTGGAGAAGACGAGGGAGGGTTGTCATTGTACACTTCGTCCTCCATCCCTCTAGTCTATCAGTCCGGTGTGGGTCAGTTCTGCTGACCAACCCAATCACAGGGGCTCTGATTCAATCAACTTCCTCCCTTATCATGCGCTCGCATAATGAAATGCACGCGTGGACCTCATTCCTGCACACTCCGTTTTTAACCTACCGCATAACCCCCGTGCCTGACTCTTTGTGCACAAAAATAAAAATCCAGGCTTCAATCTCATAGTGGTGATTTCTTTTTTTTTCTAACATAAAGTTCCAGATTTTCCATTCAAAAGCTGAAGAAATAGAGGTATTATCATTGACTGAATTATAAAATATTATTTATTTGTCAAGATAAAGGATGCAGTTTTCCTCAACACCTCAACTGACTAGAAAAAGAGTGAAATAAGCAGTTCAGAGAGTGAAATCAAAGCAAAGTTTGATCTTTTTTATGAAGGCAGAATTATTACTTATCGATACAAAGAACATCAGAATGATATAATTGCATGTTGTCTTCATTTCTGACTCTGCTGTAATAGGACTTTTTGAAGCAGAACATGTTAGCCAGCACAAACCTTTGCTGCCATTCCACCAAAAACCATTTAATCTGTGCCACTTATTTTCCTTGAAAACCGTTCAGATGTTGGTATACAGTTTAGCAGGAGAAACTTCTTCCACTACTCCCTCTTTCCCAGCTCTCTCTCTCCCACTCTCTCTCCGTCTCTTCAGCCTTTCCTCCAATATCTCTCATTTCTGTCTCTCGGTCCTGCTCCTTCCCTCTCCTCCTCTGAATGGCCTTTGTAGGATGAAGCAGAAGAGGCACAGAGAAACAGCAGCGGTGACATTTACGTGCACCATCTCTTTTTTTCCCCCAGGTGAGACTACAGCGATGGTTCCGCATGCATCCCAAATGGTATTTAAACACGCATTACACCTGAGACTTGTTTTGCAGAATCAATGCTGTGAATTAAGCCTCTTTCTCTGTGCAATCTTAGTCAGGTGCAGTCGGTTCAGCGAGGCGATTTTACGAAGGGGGCTTGGGGTGGTAAAGACCGCCATGAAACCGACGGGACATCTTGACCTGAGGGGATAGGAACACACACATAAGCCATTAAAGCCCATTAAAGCTGAAAAAGTATGACAGCTATGATGATCCGGGACAGAACATAAGAGGGAGTGCTTGAATGTTTTTTCTTAGATACAGCACCCCGGGGACAGTGACAGGGGTGTACTTTACTGAAGAGCTGTACACAGCCAAAGAACCACATCCCACAAGACACACAGCACAGATAGGGACGGCAGGGTGGGCTAATTTGCCTTTGTGCAACTACACTGGTTTACTTGATGATCAGATTACAAACAAATCTTTTATAAGAACACAGTCTTCCCCTAAAATTGTTGTGCTTATCAAGAAACAAAAAAATGCAGCGAAGATGTCAGTTAGTGCTAATGTCAGGGTTAATTGAGAAATTTCAGTCAGAAGTTTGTATGTAAAGTAAAAATGGATATACACTACCGCTCAAAAGTTTGGGATCACTTGGAAATTTTCTTGTTTTCCATAGAAACACACATGAAATTAGTCTGAGTAGGAAATATCGCAAATGAACAGAACATGCTGACATTGTCTGAGTTAGAAATAATGATTTTAATGGAAAATGATGAATATGTACTTAAAACTTTGCCTTCATCAAAAAAAACACCTTCACTGTTGATACTGAAACTGGTGTTTGACGGGAACTATTTAGCGCAGCTGCTAGTTGACAACCTGTGAGGCGTCTTTGTCTTAAACTACACACTCTCAGATATTTGTCTTTTTGTGCAGTTGTGCATCGGGGCCTCCCACTCCTTTTTTCTGTCCTTGTTAGTGCCAGTTTTTGCTGCTCTCTGAAGGAGTAGTTGACAGCATGGTAAGAGATTTTAAGTTTTCAATTTCTTGCATTGAATAGCCTTCTTTTTTAAGCACAACAATAGACTGACGGGTCTCTAAAGGAAGTTCTTTCTTTCTGGCTATTTTGAGCCTGTAAACAAACAAACAACTGCTGATGCTTCAGGTACTAAACCAACCTCAAGAATGCCATGCTCCCTTTTGAGCTCCCTTATTAGCTCAACGGTTTTCAGCTGTGCAACACATTTGCAGAAGGGTTTTCTAATAATCAATTAGCCTTATGAAATGCTTAACTTGGATTAGCAGCCATACCAGGAGATTGATGCAGAGGACTAGCAGTTGCTGATAATAGGCCTCTATGCAAAAATGCAGATCATTCTTTGAAAATCATCTGATTAATTTTAATCGTTTGTGAAATGGATAAAAATGTTTGTGAAATGGAAAAAAAAGTTTGTGAAATGCATGAAAATGTATTTATCTTTGGAAAAAAAAAAGAAAATTTGCAAGTGATCCCAAACTTTTGAGCGGTAGTGTAGTCCTTAGCAACCTCTATCCTGTGAGGACCCACTGCGCTTTTTGATTTTTCGGAGTGTCACAAATATTGTCTTCTTAATTGGTTTAAAGTTTTGCATGCCACCCCTTCCAGGTGTAATCCATTTGTGTGACCCACTCCCCTGTGTTCCTATGGTGTAAATAACCTTACTTTGAGTAAGTTGCTGGATTGTCCTACCTGTATACCCTCAAACAACCAGCCTGTTTATTCCTTCTTGTAAGAGTTCATCGTCTTCGGAAATTATCGTACTCTTCAAAACTTCATTAATACCTTTGCGTAGAGGTGCAGATAGTAAATGCCAGGATCTATGAAATACCTTTGCGTAGAGGTACAGATTGTAAATGCCAGGATCTATGAAACTGCTCAATTTATGCATTTACTTGTAGTACCTTTATCGTACCCTTGAAACATATATTGGGTATTTATGAAGAGGCGGTGCATGTAAACGATTTTGAATATGGAGGTGTTCAGTGCCATCACTGTTTCCCAGAAACTGTATGAATTAAGCTCCTCAACCAAGCCTGATCTGCACACAGCCTAACATATTTGCCAATAGTATCAATCCAGCAGCTGATAAAAATGATCTCTTGCAAAAAAAAAAATTGGTTCCGTCGTAGCAGAAACCAAAAACCACAATAGCCCAAAGGTATGCTATTAAGGAAAAAAAATCATCTTTCTGAAGCAGAAATTCAGCATAGTATTGATACTTTATCATTCTACTGTCTTTTATTGCCATCAGATATTAACCCCTTTGTGCAGATGTAGACGCCAGCGGACATGGAGCTGCTCAACTGAAGCACTTTTTTACACATTCTTAGTACGATCAGCTCGACGTCGGGTAGAGCAAGATGCTAATCACCTATTCGAGGAGGCGGTACCCTTAAACTATTCAGAATATAGCAGAATACGTGCTAAGTCCCATCGCTCTTTCCGTGGAAGTGTATGAAGTAAGCACCTCAACCAAGCATGATCTGCAAACACCCAAGCATGTTTCCCCATCATATCCATCCAGCAGTTGATACGACTGATTTGTAAAAAAAAAAAAAAAAAAAAAAATCATTTTCCATTGTAACAACAACCTTGAGCCACCATTGCCCAGAGGTGTGTCAATTTAGCAGTGAAAAAAAATCAGCTTTCAGGAGCAAAAACCCAACATGGCTCTGTAACTAAGTCATTCTACTATCCTTCATAGGCATAGGATATGAAATAAATACATTATCCTACCATTGATTTACGTGCAGATGCATCTGTCACAGCTTTCTGTAATCAGTGATCCCAACCAACAGTACCTCCTGGAAATACTAACTGACATAGAGGCAGTAGATATGTGCTGCGTAAACTCACAGCTGCAGTTCACGCCCACTTCACGCTCTCTCGATAATTATCTAGTGATTCACACGTTTCCTCCAAAGAGAGCAGCATGACCTATCCAACGATGATTAACAGAAATAATTGGGGCTTTAGAAAAATAATATATACCCATGCGTAACAGCAGAATGGGTTGCATCTTCTCAACTTTGTGTTCCAATTACGCAAGCGCATAGCGTACGCACACACAAAAAGAAATTCTTTATATTAACGAGATGGAGAACATGTATAGCCATCTCACAGACACCGGAAGTGAGTCCGATTCTGGAAGTACTGGAGGGTTTTCGCTGCCGGACAGCGTTGACTCGCTGGAGGAGGAAGCCTATCATCACGGGGAAGACTATCTCCTGGACATGTAAGTACTATGGTTTGAAATTTTTTTTTATCTGGCTATATAGTCTTTAACATTTTACACCATTGCAATGATTTTGATATTGCTGTTGTCACGTTCGTTTTCGATAACCAACCGTTTTACCTTTGCTAATAACAAAGTTAGGTGAATATTGCGCAGCTGCTCATCAGCCCTGCAGAGCTGCTCCAGCTTCTCTGCCCTCCACCTCTGCTGCTCATCAGCCCTGCAGAGCTGCTTCTGCTCCTGCGCCCTCTGCCCCAGCCACCTGCTCCCGCAGAGCTGCTCCTGCTGCTCCAGCTCCTACGCCCTCAGTCCCGGCAAAACGACCCCGCAGAGCCTCCATTGATCCTGACAGTGAGGGGCAATGGCATGACCTCAGTGTTGAGGATGAGGAGTCTGCTCAATTTCCTTTCTGTCCACAGAGGAACCCTGGAGTTCAGCTTGATGTCACAAAGAACTACAGCCCCTTAGAAATATTCCAGCTATTCTTCAGCACAGAGGCTATTGCAGTTCTTTGTGGCAACACTAATAAGAATGCACAGCGCAAGCTACTCCAGGGGAAGCGGAAGGAGTGGAAGGATGTGGATCCAATTGAGATGCTGCATTACCTGGCCCTTACCGTGTACCACGGCCTGATGAGGCCCCATGCTGTTCGGGACCTGTGGAAGAGGGACCAGCTTTACAGCCTGCCTTTTTTTGACAAGTGAGATGCCAGGCTACAGATATGATGCTATCTGTGCCAGCCTTCACATGAGCAATCCAGCTCAGGATGTCCTGAATGACCAGCTGAGGGGCCAACCTGGTTATGATGGCTTGTTTCAGCTGAAGCCACTTCAGGACCAGATCCTCACCACGTGCAGGGCTTTTTATCATCCACATCAGATCCTTGCCGTCGATGAGCACATGGTAGCCACAAAGGCATGGCACAGAATGAAGCAATTCATGAAGGATAAGCCAACCAGATGGGGCTTCAGGCTGTTCGTCCTGGCTGACAGCAAGACGGGTTACACTTGCGAATTTAGCATCTACCAAGGAAGAGCGCTCACCCCTAGTGGAAATGGTCTGAGCTATGACGCAGTCAAGGACCTGATTCGGGTGCCGTACCTCGGAACTGGTTATCACGTGTACGTTGACAACTTTTACACAAGTGCAGCACTCTTCAGGCAGCTACATCGGATCTGCTATGGAGCCTGTGGCATCATCAGGGAGAACCAAATAGGTTTCTACAGTGAATGCGCTTCCCAAAACTGCTGTGCGAGGGGACATGCGCTGGTTCAGGGATGGTTGCCCGCTCTTTGTGAAGTAGAGGGATGCAAGAGACGTCACAATGCGTTCCACCATTCACAAGACCTACAGTGGGAGGACAACAGAGAGGCGTGTGAAGAGCCATGATAGCACCTGGTCGCAACAGGAGGTTGCAGTCCCTGACCCAGTCATGGTGTACAACTGCTTCATGGGGGGAGTGGACCAGTCAGATGCCCTCATCAAGTACTTCAGCGTGTCACACAAGACCATGCGCTGGTACCAGAAGCTGTTCCTCCACTTTGTTGACATCGCTGTGGTGAACAGCTTCATCATTTATCAGCAGCTGGCTCAGGGGAAAGGCTGCACTCCGCTGACGGAGCAGAAATTCAGGGAGATCCAGTGTGGGGAGCTCAGCAATGTGGGCAAGGGTGGCATCAGAGAGCCGGAGCCAGCAGCAGAGACAAGTCAACAGGGCTGCTTCCCAGTCCCAGTCACAGGTGTGAGCTCCTCTGCTGTTCGTGATAAGGCCACTCGGGGAAGGCGGTACTGTGTGCTTTGCGACAGCAGGAAGAAGAGGAACAAGACGATACATGTGTCGTTCTTGTGATGTTACTCTGTGCATTGTGGCAGAGCGCATCTGTTTTACAGAGTGGCAAACAGTGCCTGCAGTGCCAGGAGTAGAGCACTGCAGGACTGAGTATGCAGCCCGGTGTTTTTTGTAAATAGTTCTTTTTTTTCTTTTCTTTTTTCTTTTCCCGTGTCCACGTCGCAGGAGGTGGTAACAGCACACTTTCTTTGCGGTGTAAACATTCAGATGGTAAAATCGAGGGGGGGGTGGGATATGGAGAGGTTTTTGGAGACCGTTCCAGTTATCCCTGCCTATATTGATAGTCTCTCTAAAAATTTTCACTTGAAAATCATTAAAATAATTTAATTCTTATTGAGCTTCATGAGTCAAAATGGTTGATCTGAGGTAAAAACATACATTTTAAGATTTGACTGTGCACAATTAACTTGGCCACTTGGAAAGCAGCATGGATAGCTTGGAGAGCCACTTGGAAAGGATTTCGGGAGCCACTTGGATAGCTGTCTTATTTGGTTCAAAGACCGTAGGTGATTTTGAATATCACACTCAGATGTTGCACACTTTTTGTCAAGGAGTTTATGATCCTGGAAATGTATCATTTTACCTCCCAGCCATTCCATTTCTTGGGTTTTTTTTTTCCAAGTTCAGTGCAGAATTTTCACGAGGATTTTTTTGTGTTTGCAGCCCTCATTCTGTACTAAAATTAAGAAAATAAACTCAAATAAGATGGTATTCTAAATGTTGCATGTGTCCTTATTCATAAAAGCCATTTTTCATCACTCTGTGAAGCTCAGATCTTGAATTATAAAGCCTTTAATTGGGTACCCCCATAAATTGCCAGATTTGGCTTCTGCGCAAAGGGGTTAAATAAACATATCACCCTACTATTGATTTATGCGAAAGTACATCCTTTGCAGAATTCAGTGATCAGTTCTTGCTGCAAACAGTTACTCCCGGAAATAGTCTGATTTGTAGCTGGAGATATCATGTTGCATAAATGCACACCTGTTGTTCACATCATCATACTCTTTCTCAATAATTATCAGTGAATTCACAACGGTTTAATCCAAGAGAGGACAGCATGACCTTTTGAAGATAATTCAAAGCAATTTATTCAGCCTCCAGAAAAAGAATATAAACCCCTGTGCAACATCAAGTTAGGTCACGTCTTCTCAACTTTGCGCTTTTGAATTACTGGATCGCACAGAAACACACAATCTGAGAAAATGTTCACTTCATGTTCACAAGATGGAAAAGCTAAATAGCCATTTTACACATCTAGATACTGGGAGTGAGACCAAAGTGGACAGTACAGGAGGATTTTCTGAGGCTGACAGCTTGATTCGTTGGACAATGAGGCCTATCAACATGAGATTGTCTATCTACTCGATCTGTATTATGGCTTGCAATATTTGTTATCTCACTAGCTATATAGTATTTCCTTTACTCCAACTTTGCCATGATTTTGATACCATTATAGTTGCATTAGTTATTATCACTTACTGTTAGCCTTTCCTTATAACTGTTTATTGTGGGATATTGCACAGAGTGGCGACCTGTTTTCAAATTTCTACCGCATTCAACAAAATAAAATGTCCTTCAACTGGATTATGCAATTTATTTCGCAGACAGCTTGAGGACACGTTTGACAATCATATTAGATGCACTGATTTGCATTCAAGGTACATTCGCCTATTACCTGCTTTTTACTGATGGTGGAATATCTTTTGTGTGTATGTAAGGTATATTTTGGATATTACCGTCATCGAGTGATATGTGCTCTTTATCGAGCAAGTTAAGTGTTTGTACAAGACTACTGCGCGTTTAGGTACTTGGTAAATACTAGCAGGATGGCTTCATGGGTCTGATGAAACTTTGACCGTCTATGGAAGGTAGCTAGAAGTTAGTTTGCCCATTGCTACAATTCCAGGGCAACTACAACAAACGATACATACAATATAATATGGAGGAAAGTGTTCAAATACAGTGGAGTATAATTGCATATTGAGGTGTCACTGCACCTGCATACCATTTGTTCTTATTCTCATATTTCACCATGTGTGCAGTATGCAGCCCGATGTTCCTTGTTAATAGTTTTCACTTTTTTTCTTCATTTTGCAAGCGTCCTAAAGTTCAAGCCCTTGTCCACGTCATATGAGGTGGTAACAACACACTGTTTCCTTCCAAGGGCCCTTATTCTGTACCAAAGTTCCAAAAATAAACATAAGTAAGACAGTATTCTAAATGCTACAAGTGTCTTGTTTCATTTAAGATATTTCACCCCTCTCTGTGAAGCTCAAATCTTTAATTATAAAGCCTTAAATACTTGAACATATAAATTGCCAGATTTGTGAACAAAGGAGTCAATAGGAACAAACGTCCAAGCCTTATTCTTGGTCTCCAGCATTGGGACCAGATTCCTGCAAAACCCTTCAGACCTGTTGTCTGACAGTCCTGCTCTGGCGACGCTGAACACCACCTGGTTTCTGCCCCAGCACGCCCTTGGCCAAGCATGTACATTCCCTATACTCTCACTCCCTTTTAGCATCTGAACTTAACTGTGCTGGTGCTATTCTGGGCTTCGTCCCCTCTTGACGTTACCATATTCCAATCAATAAAAGCCTTCATGGGATTATACTGTCATTCTGCATCTGATTCCTTGTCTGGATCGTGACACAGAGATGGAAATTTGTTTTCGAAATTCAGTGTCTTTTCAAAGGACATTGGCAGAGAGAGAGAGACGGTAAGAAAGAAATGGAAAGAAGGGAAAAAGAGAGAGATGGAAAGAGTGACATGGTCAAAAAGGAAGAGGGAAAGAAAGAGTGAGAAAAACATTGATGCATTCCTTGTGTATTAATTATTATTACTGTTACACTAGCATAGGGAAACATACTTTGCAAAAACAAAAATTTCTTAAACTTATTTCCCTGTTGTTCAAGGCTGATTCTGCGAGAGCTGTAAGAGACCTACATTTTGTTGATGTACCAAAGACCTTCAGTATGATTTTACTTGCGCAAAACATTGGATGAAAGCAGCCAAATAAAAGTAATGAACTGTCTAGACACCTTTCAAACATTGACGAGCAAGTAAAATGGAGTGGTTTTGAAAGGGAGAGGATGTGGGTGTTGGGTGAAGATTTTTCATGTCCTGTGGTAAGTAGGTGGGGGAGGGGTGTCTGTGACAGGCCTCTGTTTGATAGACACGATTATGTTGTGTCAGCCTTATAGCAGATCTGCACAGTGTCACCAGGTAACCAGACACCTGCGCCAACACCTGCAGCTGTTTGACCCTCAATAGGATTCATCTTCGATGGAAGAGCAACCTGCCCACAAAACTGCAGAGATATCCGTTCATTACCTTTTGAGTTATCTTGTACACAAACAGATGGACAGACAGACAAACCAACACCAACAAAAACATAACCTCCTTGGCTGAGGTAAAAATAACTGACAGTGGTTTAGAGATGATCTCTCCTATACTTCCCTGAGAATTCTTGGGTATAAAGCATCAGGGCCAGCCATCTTATTTGTCTTTAATTTATGCAATAGGTCTAGCACTTCTTTATCCCCAATCTCAAAAGTCTCGACAAAGTAACTACAAATACTTAAGGCCTCAGCAATATCCTTATTCTCATACAGCAATGACCCTTCTTTATTTTAGATACACTTGATTACCTCCTTAACTTTCCTTTCTCTACTACAATATCGAAAAACATTCAGGATTAGTTTTCGCACCTACAGCAATTAACATAATCACCAACGGTGATTAATTTCCCAGTGCTCCTAAACTGCTTTAAAATCAATCTGCTTTGTTTGAATCATTCATCTATTAGCTCAAATACTCTGTAACAAAGGGCAGCCCGAAATGGGGGAGTAGGTTTTTTTTTGCAAATTGCGGTGAATTGAGAACCTACTGGTTGGTTGGTGGATTCCAGGAACAGAATCCAGAGACAAGATCGAGCTGTCCCACACATTATGAGCTAAATTAATCTACTTCCTGTAGCTCATCACACCTGTGACCCGAAATATTCTACTTCCTGTTACACATCACACACCGTTGAGCTCAATCAATGTACTTCCTGAAGCTCATCACACCTGTGACTGCACATCTTATCAGAATTAATAATATATTCAAAAATGACAATTGAGTGGAGCAGCTGTTTCTAACTACAGTCTGTTATGCCCCAGTAGTACCATAAAACCAATACAATAATTACAGAAGGGTACGTAATTTTCCGTTTAACTTAGGAAACAAAAAAGCCCCTAAGATCTGAACTTGTTCTTCACTGCAGCCATCCAAGTCATTACGGGAAACTTCCTACCATCAATATGGCATATCATAAACCATGGTGATTGATGTGTGATGAATTGATCCCCTTTTGTTTGCAACTAGTTCAAAATAAAGCCATTTGAAGGCCTGGTGCCGCGCAGCACTTTAAGCACTTTGCGCAGGTGTCTCATTATGAATGCCAAATGTGCCATGGGTGGGAATCGCGAGCCCATCTCTCTCTCTCAGGCCCCTGCTCCCACCAAGCATTCACCTCATTGGGAATCCATAACACTTGTTTTCTCAAATTTTACCCTCCTGCTCCTTGATACAGTTAATTGTGTAATTAAATTCTGTCACTAGACGCCGCTCTGGGGACTATTTGGCATGTCACTGCTGCCTCCGAGTCAGAGTGATAAGTCACAGTCACATGTGGCAGATTTGCAATGAAACCAGTGACACGACGTGCCCATGGGCCCGCAGATGAATCAGTGGCATCCTCTTAATGGTCTCCCTTAAGAAAGAGGGGGAAATCAATATCGTGGCAGAGGTGCCCGCCTGTCATTCAAAAATGAGAATTGATGTCAGATACCACACAGTTCCGGGACAATGGCTCACAGGAGAGCCGAGGTTAGCAGCAGCACACACATTCAATCCTTGGATAGTTTCTTTGAAGGCCAAAACAGCCAACATATCATAGAACTCTCACAGCCAGGTGTGCTGGGATTTAAATATGAGGTTCCCAGCTGAAGCCACGAAGGGTCGCAATGTCTCCTTGGCATCCTACATCTTTGTTTCAGGGGCTTCATTGGCTGCTTTTATAAATTAAGCCACAAATAGCATACCTGCAGCAACTATCACCATCCAGGACAACACAAGAGCACCCCTGCTTTAGGGAGTTAGATGTAAGCATGAAGGGTAAGACCAGCGCCATAACGCAAACGTGTTAGTTTCCGAGGATCATTAATCAATAAGCCATGAGAATCCGTTCTATATTCTGAACATTGTCACGGCCAAAAGGCATTGTAAGGCACTATGCACAGCTGAGTGACAATTGTAAGGATGGCAAAAATAAATCCTGTGAAGTCAGCAAAACTTTTGAATTTTTGCATTTATATTGCCATCCTTACAATGCCATATCAATTGGATAAATCTAGGCAATAGGCATTCACTTTTACAATATCATTTCTTATTATATGTCACATATTGGTCTGCGTTGTTCAGTCCATAAATTGTCTGATTGTTAATCAGGCAAACTTAAACGAGAAAAGCTTGAGGGCAATCGACCAGTAAAAGGTGAGGTTACGGAAAGCCCTCTGAACATCTGACGGCACACCACTGCTTATAGGTGTGCTTGGACATATAGTGTATGATCCCATTTGCATTTAATTACTTAAGGTTAAAGGTAACACCACTGTCGTAAATACAAGTCTCCCACTCCCAACCCCATATAGAAAGCAGTACAAGTGGATTTGTTGGCAAGCTGGATTTGAAATCAGAAAAGCCAGTGTCATAAGCCAAATAACCATGTCTACTGAAAAAGTCCAGTATTACAGGATTTTAATCATATCTCACTTTGCATAGTTTTATTAATGGTTCCATTGGATATGAACACTAACATCCAATGAATGTGGCTAATTGAGTAAAACATTGTTGGCAAAATGATGTAGGCTACATTGCACATAATACACTTTGGACAGTGTAATTCAGCACAAATTAGCTGGGATAGGTTTACAAGGTTACAAACTTTCAAGGCTTACTTGGCGCTAGATTTCCCAAGACTGACCAAATTTTTACCATCTTGCCCACAATGTTGCACATAGATCATAAACAGTCCCGCCATACACTTGGTTTTGATCTAGTCTTCAGCATTCCCGCGGATCCTTAAAAACTCTTAAAAGTCATTAAATTCAATAACCAGAATCCAGAAGGGTAGGTCATACACAGGGCATCCAAAACAGAAATCGTGGTCGTACAAAAATAGGTCAAAATCCAAATAGACAAAACAAGAATGGCAAGGGCAAGGCAATCTCAAGGTCGGAAAAAAACAGTCATGAAGAAGCAATAAACAAAAGGCATACTAGGAGCTCTGCACAAATGAGTATTGATCAACGTTCTGAGAGAGAATGAACTGCAGTGAAGACTTTAAGTAGACAAGAAGGAAGTCACATGCTATGCAGGGAACAGGTGAACAGGATAAGAACTAATTACAAAGGGAAGCACACATAGGGAGGTCCTTAACCACAACAATTGGGAAAAGCCCAGACACGGACAGGATCCATGCAGACAACCTATGACAGATAAATAGCTCCAGTCGAGGAGTTCTAAGTGCACAGACAAAGAGTGCAGGATAGCAATTAAGCACGTGCGAGAGATCTCGCGGAAACGCAGGGAGAGGCAGAGAAAGCAAAGCAAGAGGCGGAGACTAGAACAGGGCGAGAGCTGAGATTGCATTAGTAGTAATTAGTAGCGGTGCAACTCTACAAATTAACCTACGTGCTCGTTAGTAAGTTAGTAATATGTACATGGATTAGTTAGGTTAGTAAACTATGACACAAAATATAAATGTTAGTATTATTAGTAATCAAGGAAAGCAAGGTGAAGGAAGTAAACGAGAATTGAAGTAATAATATGAAACACCAGAAACCATTGAAATCACCCGAAGCGTGTAGGCACACAGACTAGGAAGACCGACTGAACCAAACTGATCACAAGACAGTGGTGACAAGTGCAATGAAACCTGAAATGGCATGAACAGAAAACCAGAATGTAAAATAAGCAAAAAGAATAAAGAAAAGACATGGCAATGAACACATGAGCATGACATCAAAACACAGAACCATAACATAATGTTAAAGAAAAAATCTGAAGCATGGCAGCATTTCATGTTAGAAGCAGGGTATCAAAAACTGAAATGTGGACTTTGGAAGCAATGTTTTGCTTACCTCAGTTCAACAACGAACATGACCTGCAACTTGAAAACGGTAAATCGGCCAACTTTATATTCTTGCGGCACATAAATGTGTTTTATTTGCTTTAGAGGAGTACATTTAAGATTGCGCTGTTATATCTATCAGCAATGCATACCGGATTATGAACAGGCTTCTTAATTTGACACTGTATTTACAGGTTCATTTCCGCAACATCGCGAGCAGTCGTGCAGCAGCTTAAGTTTTAACGCTAGTTTGGAGTTGATACCCTCAGCTATCAGAGACAAGAAAAAAGATAACTGATGTTCTTGTCATAATTTGTCAGTCTGACTTGCCTAATCCATATAAGAGAACTTTAGAGTCAACTATCTAAATAAAACTTCTGTTTTTTTGCATTTTTAATTTATTAACTGAACACTTCAATTTGCAGAATATTAACGAAGCATATGCATGGCATTTTTAGCACAATTTAGTGGTTTGTTATGTGAAACTGAAAACAGTGTCAGATTTGGGTATTTAATGCATTTTTATAATTGATTGCCATTTTTGTACACTCAGCCCTGAAATTTAAAATTTGAGATTTTTTCCGAGCAATTTTGTAATTTCTTTGATTAGTCATTTTGCCAATTGTAATATCTAGTTACCATTGTTTGACTTTAAGCATACTTCTACTGGTTAAATTGGTATTGTTGTTTCAATTAATGTCAAAAAACAAAACATCTGTTTGAATGTTTTGTAATGTGAGCGGTTTTATTGAAGCAAGACTTAAGAACTCAGTGAATGAAACAACATACAATTAATTGCCAAAATGAAAATAAAAAGAACTTTTTGAACTAACCCTATTCTTAATTCAATGCAATTTCCATTTTGCATCTATTTCAGAGACACTATCAGAGTTAATGATCATTTTAGACGGCCCAATTCTTATAGCCTACCAAAAAAAAAAGATATTTTTTAAAAAGATATTTTTTCAAAAGAGCTTTTATGTCCCAATGAGACCAACCAGGTTTATTAAATAAAACATAGCCGATGCATTAGAATGTATTATGTTTTTGTGAAATAAACTCCTCAACTTCTCAAGTGCAACAGAATCTGAAGGGTAGCATGAAAAGGAGGCTCTGAATGGAGTTTAAACATTTTGAACAATCAACCCATTGATAAAAAAGCCAAGTGTGGGTCCATCAAGATTTGTTTTACTAGTTGGGGCCTGCCCTGCTACCGATTCTGACCATACAGGGTTTATTGCTACAGACCCAAAACACACTGAATTAGCAGCCAAAAAAAGAGCAAAAACAACCTGCACTTTGAACAGCCATAACCATAAATGGTCTTATCGTAGCTATATGACAATCAAAGTCGTGTTTGAGGGCATAACATTTCAGCATACATTTACTCCAAAGTCGCCTTATCGCTTTGAATCGATTTCTGACAGTCCCCAGGTAATTTACCCTGAGCAAGACAGTTTTTTTTTTTTTTTTTTTTTCGAAATGAGCAACATATTTACGATCTGATGTCACAGATGGGGTTTCCCACCAGTGAATCAGAGGGCTAATGGTGTGGCCCATCATTTAAAGTTCTACTAAAATACGGATTTCAGAGATGGTGCAAGACAAACACAAGTAAAAATGATTCTACACAACAATTGTAATTGAAATGTTGCTGATTTTGTCCATATGTCTGACTGGTACAGTTCCCCTTTAATCACATACAGGAACTCATATATAGCAAGTAAAATGACATCATGACGTTTTACCTTGAGTGACCTTGAAAGCTCAAACCCAAGTGCACGTATACCCGAAAAATAGATGAACTCATTGAACAGCTGAAATATGTACAAGGGGTGGGGTTTTCTATGCCTGGGACCATTTGTAGTTTTTTGTTTCCATGGAAAAAAAAAGGCAACTTAAGTTAATTTGACTGTGTATTGTTTGTCCAGGGCATAATTAGAAAACCATATGATATGATGGTTATACTCCTTCTGAGATGTATGCAGGGGTATATAGCGCTTCGCCAGTCAGTCTGTTCTTCCATCCGAAATCTTGTCTTAGCTGTTTTACATATCCACACACACTGATGTTTAAAACTTGCACTACTACGACCTGATAAAATTTAGCATCACAGATGTCCTTGACACATTTATCGCTTTTTGACCACAGTAAACAAAAACAGGGTTCAACAGAGAGAAGAAAACACATTTAGCTCCCACTGATTAGGATCTTTTGACCCAGAGTTTCTAATTGGAAGTCAGGGCTAATCTGAGTGATCTCTTCAGATTTATGGTAGCTCTTATATTATGTTTATGGTCCATCAGAGAGTGAAATTACATTAGAGAGTGTCTGCGTGCTAAAAACTTTGGCAGACAACTTCCCAGGCCCCTTGACACCAACATATGGGCAAATTTCACACTGACATGCCATGTGTAAAAAAAGCAGCTGGCCGAAGTAAACTTTTTCAGGTAATTCAGTTTAACCCTAGTCCTGCCAGTCACCAATTTATGGAGGACCCACACTCGTTTTTCTGTGCGCTGGTCGTCAATATATCATTCCTCGGTAGCTATTTCCCTGTATGCCAGTCCTCGATGAGCATTAGCCTAGAGGCAGGACTAGGGTTAAAATCAAAGTGGTGTGATGTAGGTCTGCCTACCTCTGGAGAGAGGGAGCAGGAAAGATACCAGGAACACCGCCACTGCCGCTGAGGCGCTTGGATGCACAGTGCCGGAAAAGAGTCCCCCGTTTTGTATTGACAGATGGAAATAAACTTCATCTTTAATGTTCTTTTATTTCATTAACCATATTCCCATGGCAGTGAAATTACAATGGCACACCAAAGGCAACAAATAACAGATAAAATAAAGCATATATTCATTTCAAAAAGCAATTTCAGTGATCTTCCTGTGATCCTCCTGTGATAGCCTGAAATTTAAAAAAAAAAAGCTTTGAATTGCCAACTACTCCATATCAGAGGAAATTCATCATTTCAAATGCAGGTATCCTGCCACATTTGTTCAAGCATTCATTTTTAATTTCACCGCACAGACCTCTGACAAAAAGCATATCCACTGTCTGTGCCATGGCAGTGTAAATTCAAAGCACATTTTACAGCATACAGATTTCATTCTATCCTTTCCATGAACTCAGCAATGCGAACAAATAGGAGCTATTCAAGTAGCTCTTGTTGTCTTCATTCAAAATTTGCACTAAAATGCCTCACAGGTCAGTATTTTTGTGGCTCTGCAGACTCCAATGCAGCTCATCATTAGATCAAATGTTCACACTATGGCCACACTACAAAGCTGTGAAAGAGATGATTGGATGAAAGGAGGGTACATTTTTTTTATGTTCTGGGATGCACCCAAATGGCTCACTCCCATTGCTCATATATCATATCCTTCTTTCCTCTCCTTGCCTCAGCTCAACTGAAAGAGGAAGTGGGACAAGAGCCATCAGATGAATTTTGAAAAATTCCAAAATACAAAAGGCAACACTCCAGCACATGATATATTTGTTTTTCAATCATATTAAATAATCTTCAAAAGTTTCATGATAATACATGGCAGATTAGAGAGTAGAGATGGTAAGAGGTGATTCGATGGTGGCCATATTGTCTGCAAAATATTGTTGTACTTATAGATATCCATCGGACCATTGACCATCATTTGGCCGCAAAATTTTAAGTTAATTGGGCAATTGGTTTAGGAGTTATGACAATTTGCTCACTATAATACCACCAGAAGTCTATTACTCCTAGAAGTGTGCAAGGACTCATTGAGTGTCGTAGACGGCATTTGTCTGGTAATATCGTATCAGATGAGTTCGGGCGCCTCTAGCGGTGAATCCGGAAACTGTCAGGGGAGGCGATCATGTTTGAACTAAGTCACCGCAGCTCTCCGCAAATGCAGTGCAGGCTGTTCACAAACCAGTCCAGCTATAGGGTCCATGGAATCATGGGATTTTTATTCTAAAGCAAACCGGCATAAATTTATCTCCCACAATTCAGCGTGTTTTATGTTAATGAAGCCATTGGGAATTACCGACAATTAATGAATTTCTCAGACCGTGGGCTTCTCTGCACAAAGTGATGGAGAACCATTTACAAGGAACACCAGCCAACATCTGATCTGCAGTGACTCACTCCTACATAGGTCATATCAACCTGATCTGGTAGGATTCACCCAGCACGCAAGTGAACAGCAAACTCATATAAACACTTTCCATGCCCTATAAGGAGCAAGTATAACTCACTACCACAGCAATATCTGAAATATACCTTGTGTACACAAACAAAAATATTATTCCACCACCAGAAAAAAAGCAGGCAATAATGCTTCCCTAGCTCGACTAGAAATAAGTGGACCGAGCATAACAGCAGGTACAATGAAGTCCTGTAGCTGTTCACAAAATAAAATAAACCTCGACATTTCATTGACTGAGGTATAAACTCTAAAATAGATTGCTACATGGAGCAATGTGCCATTATATTCAGTATTCTTAGCAAACGCTAATGGTTAGTGACGTTAACCAATATGACCAACTAAGCAACAACAGTATCATAATTAAAGCAATGGAAAACAGACACAACAAATGACGGCCTGAAATATTACAATTAATCATCCATACACATAGAGGAGGAAGACTCCCATGATAATATAGGCTTCCCCCTCCAGTAGATCAAAGCTCTTAGCCTCAGAACCCCTCCAGTCCTGTCCCTGTCACTACAGGTGTCCACATCTGTAAGATGGGTACATAGCTTTTCCATCTTGTAAACAATTTTGTGAATGCTCTTTAGGTTGTGCAGGGTAGTGTGTCTTTCAATAGGCGCACGTATTTCAAATGTGCGAAATTGAGAAGATGTGGCCTAACTTGCTGTTACCCATTAGTTTATATACTTTTTTCTGGAGGCCCAATAAAATTCTTTCAATTATAATTACAAAGTTCATACTATCCTTGCTTGGATAAAACCCTTGTCAATCAACAGATAATGACCAGGAAAGTTTATGTAGGCTTGAACTACAGCTGGGCTTTTGCAAAGTACAATCTCAACAGGCAGTAATCAGACTGTATATCCGGGAGAAATTGTTTAGTTCATCATTTACCACTGAATCAAGCAAGGGATATATCTACACATAAATCAATGGAAGGGTAAAATGCTTCTTTAATTTCTGATCTCTACAATGGACAGTAGAATGACATAGTATCAAAACCACATTGAACTTTTGCTTCAGATAGCTGATATTTTTCAGTATGACATTGCCATGCCTTTGAGGTATTGTGGCTTGAGCTTGCTGGTAGGACAGAAACCAAATTTTTGTATGCTGGATGGATGTTATTGGCAAATATCTTAGGCTGTTTGCAGATTAGGCTTGGTTGAGGAGCTTTACTCATCCAATTCCTGGGCAACGGTGGTTGCACTTATCATGTCCATATTATAAATGGTTTAAGGCCACCGCTTGTGAATATCCAATACACTGTACATATATTCCACGTATTCCCAATACTATTAGGATAGTGCACCTGAGTACATCAGTTGAGCCGTTCCTTAGACGCTAGCATCAATGTATGCCTGTAGGGTTTAACAAGCTTATTTAGGTGCATTTCATGTCCAGAAAAGTTATTTACTGACAAAATCCTGGGATAGCAATCATGGCTGGAACAAAAAAGGTCAGATTGGGAAAACCACTGATTTATACTTCGGTGAAGGACGTGGGCAGGTTTCTTAATTTTTTCCTTGAATAAGACATCTTTGGGAAACTCCTTATCCCTATATCCTCAGTCATTTATTGGATTGGAGTGGCATTAATGACAGCAGTGCTCAATCGATTTCCAGTTCGGCAGAGAGGAAAGTGAAAATTAAGGAGAGAAAATAAGGCGTGGAAGAGGATGTTATGTTCAGGCATTAATGTTAGCTTTATTTACATCATGTCAACCGTGTTGGAGTTACAGCCGTTTTGAACAGTGCTACTGTCAGAAAACTTTACTGCATGAGCTGCAAATTATCTCATGAAGTAGATGGAATATTCTATGCCTTTCATGCCTCATAGATATTACAGCAGGCATTATATTGATGGTTTTACTTGCAACGAGTGAGTACTTGTGTACGCACTCTCATTGTCTTTCCAAAACAAATATTTATATGAATGAATATTCAAATAAATTTGATTTGACAGACTGCAATATAGCGAACAGAGTGAGTGGGGTAGAGCGAGAGGGAGAGAGAGACGGCAGAGAATGAGGTACTGAAAGAGGGACAAGAATAAAATGAGAGTGAAAGAGAGTGGGTGATAGGGCGAGAGAAAGAGATAGAGAAAGCGACAGAGGCTGAGGGCACTGCAGGACTCCCCTCACAGTCCACTGTGAGAGAGCAGGATGCTGCCACTTCTCCCAGCATGCCCCATAGCAGCAGGGTGCATGAACACTCACTGTGCCAAGCCATGAAAATCTCATTCAGCAACCTCAGCCAATCATACTGCTTACACAGGCTACCATATTCAATCACACTGCTTACATACACAACAAAAGCCAATCACACTGCTTACAAGCAGACGTTTATTTCTTTTCTGGGGCACTTCTAGGCTATTCATGCACACTGGGGCACACATACACACGAGCAGTACATGCTTTTCAACCCTCCGCTCACTCATTTATAAGTCTGGCCATCTGGGGCACACAACAGAAGGTGGCTCAACTGAAGCACCGAACCAACAAAAATTTTCCTCCAAAACATCATCAGGAACCGAAGCACTACTCCCTGATTATACCCTCTTTCTTAAAGCACAGGACAAAATGTGTGAATATTTTTTTCCCTGACCATTTCATTCCTGGTACGTGGAAAGAAGCACAAGAGATAAGATCATACAATTGAAGAGCCTATTGTGAGAAGTACACACTTTCACATGTAGTAGGGTAAGGATGGAAAAACATCTTTCATTGTGACCTAAGTCCACTGCCTTGATTTTCTCAAAATGGACATAGTGCTGAGTTCTTCAATTGCTCACTTTCCAATAAACTCTTGCAACCAGAGACTGAAAATATACGTTGTATAAATGACTATGTTGGAAAAGATATAAATAGGCAAAAATTTGTGCATTTCAATACTTTAGATGGCTCAAATGATGATGATGATTTTTTTACAGTCAACATCAATGTGCAAGCATAAAATGCAGAAGCTGGCTTTTGGTGCCGAGGCAGTAGTGATGGTAGACTATATGTAAGCAAAGAAGTTTTCAAGTGTTTAATTGATGCATGAACAAGACTGCATGGTATGTATGAATTAATCCATGTTTGTCAGAATTGACTGCCAAATCTGTGATTTGGTGTTTTGTGTCAGTCATGATTGTGAAAAGCAATTCAGAGGATGGCAGTGATTTGTGAGAATTGTGAGAGAATGTCATTAGTTTAGAAGTGGTGTTGGCCGAGACTGTAGACCCTGTGCATCCATGATTTGCTGATTTGCATGAGAGTTCAGAGGCTGTATGTAAGGGGTGGCAGTAGACCCTGCATACCTGTGCATTGAGTGAAAATTGATTGTAGGAGTCAGTTTAGATGCTTTCTGCCACTTGTTTATGCTGTCTATAGCCTGGTGGTTAAACTATTTGACAGGAACTCACTAAGCTGGTGGTGAAAGCTTGAACACAACTAAATAAGATCAATGCAGGAGTTGTTCCCTTAAGCAAGACTCTTAAATCAAATGAAAGTCACTTGGATAAATGAATAAATTGAGGAAAGCCCTAAATCGGCTTCACCATCAGGCTGTAAGGGTGACGCAATATGCAGTGGATGCCAGCTTCTTCTGTACATTGTGCAGAGTAACACAGCTTTCAGACTGACCTGAATTCACCAGGGGCCTGTTACACAAAGGAGAATTGCTCAGTAAGGCAGATAACTGCTCAAAATAAAACTGGAGCAGCTCTTTATGCTTCACTCCATGTTTCAGATTTGAGATATTTCTAAGTTGTACTGTGTGCAATTATTCAGCGAACTGAGTAATCCTGCTCTATGCAGGATTCTGAGCACTAGAAAGCAGCCCACTGCACCGTAATTGAGTCACAGGCCCTTTTTCATTTCCGCATCAGCTGTTAAATCCCAATCAAATAACTCAGTGAAAATTCTTAATTATAAAGAAAATGTAACCATGCTCTTAGAAAATAAGCAAGATCAGAGTTTATTACACTGTGGGTTGGGGACCAAAAATGGGTCATGGGAGTGAGTTGCAGAATGAGTCTTCTGCTTATTTGGCTACGCTGGTACATATGTTTAATAAGGTCCCTGAAAGGTAATATATCTGTAATTTGGGTCCCAGTGCCAAAAAGTAAATCTAATTGGGGTTTTGATAATTAAAACATCCAGGAACCAGTGATCTCAATGATAACCGGAGAGGCCTGCAGTGTCATGGTTTAGGCGTGCGTTTGTTTGTTGGACCTTTCTTAGTTCTATCGTCCGGGATGATATCGGATTTCTTTTCCATCGAATTCCTGGCCCAGCTGGCTGATTGAGCTTCCTGATTTCTTATTTTTTTGCATATTTGTCACGCTTAAATGTTTCAGATCAGCAAATAAATTTTAATATTAGACAAAGACAACCCGAGTAAATACAAAATGCAGTTTTTAAATGATGATTTAATTTATTAAGGGGAAAAAGCAATCCAAACCTACCTGGCCTGGTGTGAAAAAGTAATTGCCCCCTAAACCTAATAACTGGTTGTGCCACCCTCTGCGACAATAACAACAACTTTGCGATAACTGTCAATGAGTCTTTCACATTGCTGTGGAGGAATTGTGGCCCACTCTTCTTCGCAGAATGTTTTAATTCAGTCACGTTGGAGGGTTTTTGAGCATGAATGGCCTGTTTAAGGTCATGCCACAGCGTCACAATCAGATTTAAGTCCGGACATTGCTTAGGCCGCTCCAAAACCTTCAGTTTGTTTTTTTAAGCCATTCAGAGGTGGACTTGCTAGTGTGTTTCGGATCATTGTCCTGCTGCATAACCCAAGTGCGCTTGGGCTTGAGGTCACCAACTGATGGTTGGATATTCTCCTTCAGGATTTTCCAGTAGAGAGCAGAATTCATAGTTCCATCAATTACGGCAAGTCGTCCAGGTCCTGAAGCAGCAAAGCAGCCCCAAACCATCACACTACCACCACCATGTTTGACTTTTGGTATGATGTTCTTCTTATGAAATGATATGTTAGTTTTACGCCTGATGTAACGGGATGCACACCGTCCAAAAAGTTCAACTTTTGTCTCGTCAGTCCACAGAATATTTTCCCAAAAGTCTTGGGGATCATCAAGATGTATTTTGGCAAATGTGAGACGAGCCCTTGTGTTCTTTTTGGTCAGCAGTAGTTTTCGCCTTGGAACCCTCCCATGGATGCCGTTTTTGCCCAGTCTCTTTCTTTTTGTTGAATTATGAATACTGACTTTAAATGAGGCAAGTGAGGCCTGCAGTTCTTTAGATGTTGTTCTGGGTTCTTTTGTGACCTCTTGGATGAGTCGTCGATGCGCTTTTGGAGTAATTCTGGTAGACCGGCCACTCCTGGGAAGGTTCAACACTGTTCCAAGTTTTCTCCATTTGTGGATAATGGCTCTCACCGTGATTCACCGAGTCCCAAAGCCTTAGAAATGGCTTTACCACCCTTTCCAGACTGATAGATATCAATTTCTTTGTTTCTCATCTGTTCTTGAATTTCTTTAGTTCGCAGCATGACATGTTGCTTTTTGTAATCTTTTAGCCTACTTCACTTTGTCAAACAGGTTCTATTTAAGTGATTTCTTGATTCAACAGGTCTGGCAGTAATCAAGCCTGGGTGTGGCTAGTGAAATTGGACTCAAAAAATGTGGTTAATCACAGTTAATTCATGATTTAACAAGGGGGGCAATTACTTTTTCACATAGGGCCAGGTAGGTTTGGATAGCCTTTTCCCCTTAATAAATTAAATCATCATTTCAAAACTACGTTTTGTATTTACTCGGGTTATCTTTGTCTTATATTAAAATTTGTTTGATGATCTGAAATATTTAAGTGTGAAAAATGTGGAAAAAATAAGAAATCAGGAAGGGGGCAAATACTTTTTCACGGCACTGTATACACACACACACACACACACACACACACAGAGGATATAAAGATATAAAGTAATTCTTACCGTACTGTAGTTTTAGCGCGCATGCATTTCATAAGGAAGAACCACGTCATATTCCTCTTTACTGTAAGGGTTTTGCCCTGCAGTCCCTCCCCTGTGGCTTGCTCTCACCTCCACCCTGACGAGCTGCATCTGTTGCTCGTTAGGGTGGAGGTGATTATCACAGTATATAGGGCTGGCAGTGCCAGTGCTGTTGGTCACTGCATTTTGCTTTTTAATCCCTGTGTTAGTACGTTGCTGCTCACCGGTTTAACTCTGTTTTTGTTTTGTATTATTTATTAAAGTTTTTTGACCAGCCTGGCATTTGAATCCTGCTCTTTCTTTTAGGCCCATGGTCCTAGCTCCCGCCAGATTGCAATGGAATTGCATAAAGATATTTCATATTGTCTTATTCCATTTAAACAATCGAAACGATCATGAAACACATGCATTGCTTTCAATCCCCAAGTAAAAAAATAGCGCACTGTTGCGAGCGGGACCCCTCAGCCTTGTGCTTGCCCTGCCGTGGCAGCCATATCGATTATCGCAGCGGGACAGAAATCATAGGGAGCTTCCTCTAACCACCCCCAACATAACACCAGAAAATGAGAACATTTGGCCAAGGCAGAAGCAGAAGTGGAATACGAACATTGTAATGCAGTGATTGTCACACTGGCATAAGCGGACGAAGACAAATCATTCTAGCTCTAGCAATGTATAGCACACATTGCCCATTTAATGTGCAGCTTTACAACAAAGTTGCAAGACATTAATAAGTTTACAACGCGCACATTAGAGATTAAATCCGGACAGTTGCCGTTACACTCCAGAGTGGGTGAGAACCGGTGAGAACATGAATATTCAATTTGCGGTGTTACGAAACACCGCAACACGTTTGTTATTGCCATAAATTCTTCGCCTATTTCCTTTTATTTGCACAAACCAATACTTCAAGTGGTATTGGAGTTCAAGAACTTCGACATGTCACAAACTGATTATGGACCTACCATGTTCAAATACTAACAGATAAGTCCATTTTCTCGCGGAATGGGCACTTTAAAGCCAATAAGAACATATTAATAAAACTCATCTTTCTTTGAAAGTGCTGTCTAACGCAATTTTTTATGATAATAATTTACGGGAACTTCTCCCTTTTGATTATTTTATCAACAGTTAAAGAACAGGCTGCAAAGCCCATCTCAGGGTCCATGTTTGGGACTGCTTTCTTAATAGGGATCACCCCCATCTCAGAGCACTGAGTACTCTCCCATGTGGATTTCGTCACGTCACGTCACGTCCGGCTGCGTGTCAGGGAACTGGCTTTGCTGCTGCCCGCGCTTTTAAGTTTACTTTTATTATTTTATCGCTATTTTAACATTTTATCGTTTTGACATTTTATTATTTTAACATTTTATTATTTTACCTGTTTTATCATTCTATTTGTTTTATTTATTTTTATTACTTTTTTTATTTTAATCATTTTCTAAAGACTGACTGCCTGAAGGAGCTGAAGTTTTTAATAACACGGTGCAATGTCGCCACTTACCTCTCCTCGTGGATGTACGAGCTGTCTCCAGCTTAGCCAAAAGGTCGCAGAGCTTGAAAAAAGAATATCCACTCTTCACCAGATAAAAGAGGACGAACAACTCCTCGATTCACTGGTGACAACTCTGTGTTGCTGGTGAGCTGGACGATTCAGCTCGGGGTCCTGCGCTTGAGGTCGGCCAGCAACATCACGAAGGTTCCTGGGTCCGACTGGGTGCAAAACCGAAGACACGGTCTGCCTCAACTCCCTTGGCACCTGCCCCGTGGAGCATAATCCCAGGTGGAAGGCGAAGAGACCGTTGTTCACTGCGTCCCGAACCTCCGCAGACCCTCACTCTCAGCAACAGGTACTCCATCTTGGATGACATGAACTGTCATTCCTCTGCTGACTGCAGGCCGTCCTTTCCCCCCGGTTCTCCGCCGCCTGCCCTGTCGTCTGCTGCTTGCCCTCCGAGGCCATCTCCAGTGCACTCGTCAGGTGCGCGGCCCAGCTCATCGCCCTTTCCTCCCCAGTCACGGAGCACTGCTCATGCACGGGGAGCAGAACCTGTCTCCCGATCTCCGAAAATGGTGGTCATTGGAGACTCCATTGTCCGGGGTTTTAAAAATAAGGCAGCAGTTACGTACTGTTTCCCTGGAGCTACAGTAGCTGATATAATTGCGAAAACTCCTGGCATTCTGGATCGGCATATGTCAGCAAAGAAAATAATTCTACACGTTGGCGTAAATGACATTCCTCGCCAACAATCGGAGCTCCTGAAAAGGGATTTTATTCAACTTTTTAATCTCTTGGATGGATATGGCCGGGACATTTTTATCTCCGGCCCCACTCCAACTCTTGGTCGGGGTTCGGGAAGATTCAGTCGACTTCTGAGCCTTCACTCGTGGCTTCAGGTACAATGCATCTCTCGCAACATTGGTTTTATTGACAATTTTAATTTATTTTGGGAGCGTGATGCATTTTTTAAAAGGGACGGGGTGCATCCAAATTGGCGTGGTACTCACATGCTTACTGCAAACATAGTCTACTGCGTGTTGAACTCCCAGCAAGGATGACTGCTCAACAGTGACTTGAACTCTAATTCTAAGAATCACCCCTTGAATGTTACATCCAATTTCAGACTCTTTGACACCCCCTGCAGGTATGGTGGTCTTAATTCTACAGCGAATACAAGGCGAAGGAGTTTTAATCGACACCCATCAAGGCCAAATGGTGCTAACCCTGGGAATTTAATCCCTATTAAGATGAATACTGTGGTTAATTTTAACAGTGGATGTTTACTGTTAAAAACTCCTTTTGATTTTCACAAACGGAATGGGCTTGGTCTGATTCACTTAAATGTGAGGAGTTTATTTCCTAAATTGGATATGATAAAAATTTGGGTTATAGACACAAATCCTGATGTTTTAGTTGTATCTGAGACATGGCTGAATAACTCCATCTCAGATGATACTGTTAAAGTAGATGGTTTTAATATTTTCAGATGTGATAGGAAAGGAAGAGGTGGTGGTATAGCCATTTACGTAAAAAATACACTAAGGGCTACCTGTGTCATCAGTCATTCTGTTGAGAAACAATTTGAGGTTTTAGTCATTAAATTGATTTTGAATGTTAATTCACATTTTTATATATCGAGTCTACCGCCGCCTTGTGCATCTAAGATTTCTGTGAATGCATTATTTGACTTACTTGTACCCTACCTGAATTCTGAATTAGTTATTCTTGGGGATTTAAACTTGGACTGGCTCACCTCTGTATCTGAGGATTTAAAGAATATATGTATTCAACTAAATCTGTTTCAGCTAATTTCAGAGCCCACACGCCCAAACTTAAAAGATCCAGGAAAATCTTCACTAATTGATGTTATTATTACAAATAATCCTCACAAGTATTTGACTAATGCAGTTTTTGCATGTGATCTTAGTGATCATTGTCCCATTGCATGCGTAAGAACAACAAAACTCCAAAGGTTCAAGCCTCGTATAGTTAAAAAGAGAAATTATAAAAATTTGATGCTCAAGGCTTCCTCCATGACTTGTATAATTGTGATTTTCATCGTGTTTCTGCTATTCCTGAAACAGAGCTGGCACTTGAATTTTTCTCCTTTATATTTAACTCTGTGGCAGACAAGCATGCTCCTTTAAAATCGCTGAGAATTAAGGACAGAGTGATTCCTTGGTATTCAGTGGAGCTCTCACAACTACTCAGAGACAGGAACAAAGCATGGGCTAAAGCTAGATCAACCCACTTACCCCAAGATTGGCTTTATTTTAGACAGCTTAGGAACAAATGCACAGTGTCAGTTAGAAAGGCAAAATCTGACTTTTACTTAAAAATCCCTTGCAGATGCTGGTAGAAACCCCACACAATTCTGGAAAACTATAAAAATACTGGAGAGTTCAAGTTCCTCTCCTTCTCTTCCATCGCAAGTTGTTTTTTAACTCAAATTTGATTACTGGTAAAGTTGAAATAAGTAATGCTTTTAATCAGCATTTTGTTTCCGCAGGCTATCTTTTTGAGACAAACAAAGCGGCAGACTCAAGTTTCTCTGAGCAGACCAATGATAAGCAGTGCACCTCTGATCTATTTGCCTGTCCTACAACCTCTTATTTGTTGAATAATAATGCTGTATTTTCTTTTTACGTTGCTTTCAACTGAGGAGGTTCTTGAAGCTCTAAATGAAATTAATGTAAATAAGTCTACAAGGGATGACTTGTTAGATCCATATCTTTTGAAACTCTCTGCCTCACTCATTGCCAAACCTCTGACTCATATATTTAATATGTCTATTATGACAAGCAACATACCAAAAGTATGGAAAACTGCTAATGTTCTCCTTTATTAAAAGGGGAGATGCAAGTAATTTAAATAATTACCGTCCAATATCCAGGTTGCTTTGCCTGGCTAAGATTCTGGAGTCCTTAGTTAATTCTCAATTACAATCTTTTTAACTGAAAATTGTATTTTGAATACTCACCAATCTGGTTTCAGGTCTGGGCATAGCACTGTTACTGCTACTTGTTTAGTTATAAATGATATTGTAAAAGCGCTAGATAACAGACATCATTGTGCAGCCCTTTTCATTAACCTATCTAAGGCATTTGATACGGTTGATCATGCCCTTCTTTTGAAAAGATTATCAAACGTTGGCCTTAACAAATCTGCTTGTAATTGGTTTAAAAACTATCTTGAGGATAGGACTCAATATATTTCATTTGAAAACATTCAGTCTCGAAGTGCTCAAATCAGCAGAGGAGTTCCACAAGGTTCAATTCTTGGCCCTTTGTTATTCACTATCTATATTAATAATATTGGCTTGTCTTTGGATCATTGTAAACTGCATTTATATGCTGATGATACCATAATTTACTCGACTGCTTCTTCAGTTCAGAAGGCCATATCTAATCTGCAGCATGATTTTAGCTCTATTCAAAGATCTCTAATTGATTTGAAGCTTGTCTTAAATGAGGACAAAACCAAGTTCATGGTATTCACCAAAGCTAAGAAAAAAGACCCCCTTGATTTTCAAATTTGTGCCCTGCAGGGTAGCCAAATTGAGCATGTCCCCCATTATAAATACTTGGGCATTTGGCTGGATGACAAGCTGACTGTTTACATGCATATTGAAAATTTAACAAAAAAGATAAGGAGTAAAATTGGCTTCTTATACAGGAATAGGGCTTGTTTCAATTTCAAAAATAAAAAGAAGATTGTGCACTCAGTAATACTCCCCATGCTTGATTATGGTGATGTGATTTATAGAAATGCATCTACTTCTGTTTTAAAACCTTTAGATTGTGTTTATCATTCCGCTATTCGATTTATCACTGGTCTTGATTTCCGCACTCACCATTGTGTTTTATACAAGTCAGTAGGGTGGGGGTCACTGAAAGCAAGACGTGACTACCACTGGTTTTTATTTGTTTATAAATGTGTTTTAATGAAAATCCCTCCTTATCTAGCTAGCCTACTTATGCAGCGAGTGGGTTGCCATGGGACACGGTCACAGGACTTATTGTGTCTCAATGTTCCTCGTGTAAGAACAGAGCTTGGTAAGACAGCTTTTTATTATAATGTCCCACATACCTGGAACCAGTTGCAAGCTGAACTGAAATTGAAAGAACTGGTTCCTTTTGGACATTTTAAAACTCTGATCAAATTATTTTGTCAAGAGAATTGTTGTTGTTTTAGTCAATGTTTTCCCTTTAATAATGGCATTGTTTTTTTGTTTTTTTTTGTACAAATGTCCTTGAAAACTGTTATTTTAATTGTCTGTAATGCAGGGCCCTGCTGAAAAGGAGACATGGTCTCAGTCAGGCCCCCTGCTTAAATAAATCTAAATAAATAAATAAATAGTCCTGTCCAAGTCTGTTCCTCTGTCCAGTTTATTAGGAACAAGCTCCCAATACTGCTACCACCATCAGGATTGGAACCACATTCCTCCTAAGCTACTCCTTCTTGTCCTGGGACACCTTAGCCCAGGCAAAGTGAGAACTCCACCTGGTGGTCATCCCAAAAGCCACTGGCCAGAGATTGGCAATGCCGATTCAGCTTCACCTACAACATCTGAATTGAACTGTACTTTCCTCCTCTGGGTTCCGTCACAATGTTACCGCTTTACTATCAATAAACCCTACTATTGCATTGTACTCTTTTACTGAACCTTTATTTTACCAGTGAAATTCCATGGGAAAGATATTTTTTCTTTTTCAAGGGTGCCCTCGGAGAATTTCTTGATAGAACAATTACAAGCGAGGAGGGACAAAGAGAAACTGGAGTAAAGCCCCTGAAACAATTTTGGGGTTAAGGGCCTTGTTTGAGGGCCCAATGGCAGAGTTCTTCCCAACTTTATCTTTCCATATCAATTCAGAATCACAAGCCCCATCGAAGGCATGAACTAGCAACTCTTTGATTCCTAGTCAAGCTACCTACCACTAAGCTATCCTGCCACCTGCCACACCTATTCTGCCTCCACACCTGATTCCTGGTCTGGATCATAACAACTGTGTCCATGACACATATGGAGTTAGGACAGAACTTTCTGTTCAAGCAGTTATCAGTATCTGTGGTTTTGTGAATTGTTTGCCAGCCATGGAACTCTGTACCCTGAAGGCCCTGAAGAAATGCTAAACAGCTTCATCACTCATCCCCAACAGAATGAGAGCAATATTCAAAAGGAAAAATCATATAATTATTAGTAACAAAAGCCATTCAAACATGAATCTAAACATAAAAGCACAGCAGGGAATTCATGGCGAGTAAAATATGACTTTGATACAGTGGATCCCCTTTCTTTTTGACCTTGTGCCTTCCTATTCATAAAGAGAGATAACAAATATTGCTGCATTCTCCTCACACAGATGACCCAAATGAAAAAAATGACAGGACTACATCTCATTCAAAGTAGCTGCTCTCAGAAGATTAAGCTATAAAAGACATGGAAACAGCAGATTCAGTAAAAGCACAATGGCTCGATCCCAGCGCAATCTTCAATACTCTATGTCAGATATTGCTTTCATTTTTTTTGGCTATGGGGAAAAAACCTTGCTTTTATACTTGTATATCAGCGGGATTTCAGCTCTTGAATATGATGAGGCGCTAGCCTCATTCTCAGGCATGGTTAACATTATTATAGAGGGAATTCACACACACACAAACACACACACACACACACACACACACACAAACAGACCTAAGCACTCTCACACACACACACAAACATGCACTTGCACACAGAAGCATTCACAGACGAACATGCATGCACGCATACACACACACGCACGCACACAAACGCACAAGAGCTCACACATCAATATACACTCACTTGCACATGCACGCACAAACAAAAAAATGCACTCACACACAAATGCTAACATATGCCGTTCAATACGACTCAAAACTCGTGCGCAACTATCAACTGAACGTGTCACATGCGCGTGCTTTGACGCCTGTGCAGCAAAGCAGTGCCTGACGTGTAATGTAGTTTCCTCATTGACTTATAATGGTCCCCCGTTCACGCGCACATTCACGCATGATGACTGCTGCACGCCGGTAATCACATGACACATAGTGACTATGCGTAACATTTATGCATTTTTTTGCGAACGCACGCAAAAACGCACGCATGAAGATAATTGAACATTTTTGTCATACGCTCACACGGACGCGAAAATGACGTGCGCAAACTACGTCACGCGTAACAAGAAGCTGCGCACAGCGTGCGCGCGTCCGTCTGTCACTGTTTGACAAATGTTGTTCAGCATTCACACACACGTGCGGTCGCAATTTCTGAAACTACGCGACCGGAAGTTGATCTGCATTGCGCGCACCAGTCCACGTACATGAACGCCTCACGTAGTTGTTCTGTGTTCCATTTTCATCCAGTAGATGGTGCAATCAATCCAATAATACAAGATACAGACAGACAAAGCCGAATTGTTTTTTTTTTTTATATATATATATTATCAGATGTAATTGGAAAAATACAGGCAGAGAGTTAGTACCCTAGATACAGTTTTTTCTAATGTTGAGAACAGTTACATTGAAACAACATTGATTTATAGTTCTGCTTATGATTGATTGAGCATCGAATTATGGTTGACCGGGAAAGATGATTGAAAAGCCATCAACTTATAGTTGACAAGGAAATATTATTGAAAAATCATCGAGTCATTGTTCACCGGGAGACCACTGAGTAGCAGCCAGACCTCTGCACCTGGCACATTTCTTAATATCAGGTAAGCATTTATCTAATCTTTGTATCCAACTGATGTTCACTACGGGGTTATTAAACAAGCATTTACCAGTTTATTTCGTGGGAATGTTAGCTAGAAATAAATAGGATGTGAAAAGATTGCTACCAGTGTATGCATAACTTGAGCTTTAGAATTAGCATTGGCGTTATTTCTCCGAGATAGCCTTTGTTAACTGTAGATAAGAGGACAATGTCAGCTAGGATCAGCGATCGAGGATGCATACAGTCCCGATGAAAGCAATAGGATCAATTTACGACTATTTTATTCATTACAGTTTTTTCTGATATTAGCATTTTATGCTAGTGACGTGACAGCAGTGGATGGTGCTTGGGTACAGTGGTGACAGTGGTACGATGATGTTTGAAATCCAACTGTTGCTCAGCAAGTTGTCCAGCTAGAGAGTGTGTGATTTTCAATGCCACTTATCAGTGAGGCTAATAAAGATTTGAATAACTTTAGCAACATTCTTATGGGCGATTTTTTTTTAAACGTTTTATTTGGCTAACTTAACTGCGTAACATTAACTGTTCTCAACTGCTGATCAGTTACATTAGCACAATGAGACGAGGCCAGCAACGTAAAAAAAAGAGCATGTTGTTGAGCCAGAATATACTTAGCCTGCATCTAGAGTATCTACAACACATTGGATGACTTTCATTTACAAAGCTCTCCTTGGTGTGGTCCCATCCTATCTAGGCAATTAATTAATTAGGAACCAAGGCCACTATAGCTTAAGATCATCAGACTTCTTTACACTCACTGTCCCCCGAGTGTTCACGGAAATGGGGAAAAGGGCATTTCGCTATGCTGCTCCCTTTTCATGGAATTCCTTGCAGACTGCCTTGAAATTGCCTGAACTGATCCCGTTTGACAGCTTTGTTAAAATTCTCAAGGATAAGGACCTTGAAAGCATTGGGGTTTGTCACTGCTTTTAAATTTGATTTGATTTTACTTCTTGTTTGTATGATACTGTATGAATGATTGTAATTGTGTAAATTTGCTGCCTCTTGGCCAGGTCACTTTTATAAAAGAGATTTTTTTATCTCAATGAGCTCACCTGGTTAAATAAAGGTCTAATAAAAAAAAAAAAACCAGTAATCATAGGTTGTTGCACTGACAGTGTTTTGCTGAAAACGGCGTTTTCTTTTCATCCAGACATACATCTATGTTTATTGTGAGTTACTGACAGACATCAATGTGCTTTGTATCTTTGAACTCAGGATGGAGGAATCTGGGAGAGTCATAACATAGTACGATGCTCAGGATGTCCTCTCTACTAGTGGAGATACATAGATGGCCCTTCTCATTGTTAAGCTGCTCATGGCACACTTCAGAGAGAAGCTTTACAGGGCTGCTCCTTCTTCACGTGTAAGATTGTATTGTCTTTCTTGCCATGTGGTTTAAATATTGAATGCCATATGTGTTTATTCACAGCAAATTAACTGAGGATACTTCATAAGGCCACTTATTTTACCTCTAGTTTATTCTCACTCAGTGTTTCTTGATTCTTGTTTATTTTTCACCTTAAAAAAAAAATCATAATATGGATGTCTTCGTTCCTTACAGGTGTCTGCCTCCACAGCTGACAATGAGACAACCCTCACTCCTTGTGCAAGCCCTTGCCTGATACTGCCTGGTAAGCATCTCATTTTCATTGTTCATATATCAGATCATTGTTTATAGACTTTTTAGAAATGTGCATAAAATAAATGATTATAACTCAAACTACCTCTTTTAGGGGGCGCCCCGGTGGCTCATCGGTCTAGGTGCGCGTACCATAAAGGCTGTGTCCTTCCCTCAGTGACCTGGGTTCGATTCCGGCTCGGGTCATTTGCTGCATGTCTTCCCCCATTCTTCTCCCCAACCTTCCTGTCCCCCGACACTGCATAACTATCCAATAAAGGGAAAATTCCCAAAAAAAAATCTTCAAAAACTACCTCTTTTAGACTACAAAATGTAGTTTTTCATTCAGTCTCTGATCATAGACTATTCTGACTTCAGACGCTTCATGGGTATCTATCCAGAGAGGGGAACAGAGGCTATCCAGGGAAAGGGTGTCACCAAGAAGATGCGTATGATGGTCCAGAAGATGTGTGCCACAGTGAACACACACGTCTCCACACTACTGAAGAACCTCATGGACTTTGAATGGGACTTCATGTAGGTCAGTGAGCTCAATCTCATATCTTGTTCTTAACTCCAGATGTTGTTCTGACAGACTGACGTTGCCACATTAAACCAGTAGAGACTTATTATCAGCTCTGTAAGCATGTAATGTTATTGTATTTTTATTATTTTCTTTGTCGTGGCTTTAGAGAAGCAACACTGGAATAAAGCAAGGGAGAGGAACAACGACCAGCAAGGTGACGATCATCTCCCCCTGACCGAGAAGATTCCTCTTTAAATCAGGACTGCCCACACATACCCAGACAAAGATAAACATGCATCTACACCGCACAGAACTCTGGAAGAGGTAAAACACAAGCCTCACAGGACAATTTTGAGGTAAAGCACACACCTACTGCACAGAGATCTTATAAGAGGAAACACAAGCTGTAAGGGGCAATTTTTAATGCCATTGTTTTCAGCAGACACTATTTGGCCGTTTTTATTTTATTACTTAGAATATTTTGTATTGTTTATCTGGGACGTCTAGCAGCATTCATGTTGATCACTGTCATTACACACTGTCCTATTATAAATTAAATTACACCAGTGCTCAAGCACCTGCCCATTTGCCTTCATAGGAGATAGTGCCCTTTTCATATCTACATATCTCTATATCTCTCATTCGGGTGACTGCCTGCATACTTATTTTTCTTTTTATTATTCTCCTCCATACTTATTCTTCTTCCTCTTCAAATTTCCGTTTATTACGGCCACAGCTTTGAGAAAAACATGCCCTCAATTTCTCAGAAATTTTTGTCTAGTTTAAATATGTCTTGCTGAACAACAGTTGCTCTACACCTTGTTCTCATTCAATACAAAGGCTGTAGGCTAGGTCATTTTGTACATACTTTTAATAATAATACAGCAGCAGAATCAAACAGACACATTTCTCAGACATGTAGGTGTGAAGTCAGGATTACAATTTAGGACATCATACATGATATCAAAAGATATTGCAGTGACTGAGGATACCCTAGGTGTCACAGACCCCCCGTTGAATACCCATCCAAATAAATACAAAGAAGAGGACACACAATGTGATTTCAGCTTGATAACAGTGAAAGCAAGTGGATCAGATCCACCCCCCCTCAAGAGAGGGATGAGTGAAAGAGGCTATACTCTTCATTTAAGCATGTTACTGCATCAGTGGTGTTAAAAACACTGGAATGAATAAACAAATTGTCACATGGAAACAGGATGAAACCAGTCCACAAGGTAATATGGACAGGGGCAATATTTCTCTGTCAAGACAAATACAGTGATCTGGAGAGGGAGTGCTGCTTCATAAGCTGTTAGGGTCTCAGCCTGGATTACAGTCCCTGATTTCCTCACCTGCGGAGGCCTGCCAAAAGTCTCTAATACCCATGCACTAAAGCAAAGGTTGTCCAATGACAAACCTTTCGGGGGCTTTTGCTAATCATCTTTTCAGGCCATTATCAATTTACCTCTGAAATAAAGACGACAGTTGCAGTGGTTTCCTGTAGCTTTGACAAAATAATATGAAAGTTAAGGTTTTTTATTTTCATTTTTTCATACAGAGGGAGCAACCTCCATTGTCATCATGTAAGTTCGTTCGATAAAGATCAGCTGAGTCGTTGTCACGGCACCTGTTAGCTTAAAAATGACTGAGATGTCGGCAGAAGTATAACTATCAGTCCATGAAAAAATGATTTTTTCCAGCGGATATTCTAGTTACAACATGATTGAGCTAGGAAAGCAGTTTTGTTTTTCAATGTGCGGTATTTATTCAGTTTTGGGAAATCACGATGTCATGAAAACATAAGCCCAAATTAGCTGGCTGACAAGGACTAGTTAACATCAGATCTCATGTATTTACACAGAAACGGACAGAATACTAGCAAAAAACTTTTATATTTTGAGAGCGAAATGCCCACAGTATAAATTGATTATACATTTTATTTTGTTGGTAATAGTTGTGTAATCGCATTATTACACTTGAGGGTGTGCTTGACTGTCATTCTTGTCACTTCAGTGATGCTAACGGAACTCGGCCGCATCACTGTCGTGACAAGAATGACGGTTAAGCACACCCTCGCGTGTAATAATGCTTAATTTAAACACTGTAATAATAAGCTGTTTTATTTATCTTGCTGTTAGATGAGGAAGCGATTTCTTTTTATTTTACTTATGACGGCAGCCCGTCAGTGGCCGCCGGTTGTCGTCCTTGTTCAGCCATGGTTTAGATTTTACGCGGGCGACGGTCGGACTCCCAGTAAATTAAAATTAAAATTAAATTAAAATTCGCTTAAGATTTGCGATACTATTTGAATGGAAACACAGCTTGTGTCACACTTTAGTTACTGCTAACAAAAATGTCTGCCTAGTGACTAAAAGCTTCACGTCTTCATCTTTGCAGAAGGAGAAGCAGTCCTACATGCAGACGGGCAGGAACCGGTCCAGTTGACTCTGGAGGATGTTCTGCGCTTTGCTACTGGGGCCGAAAAAATTACTCCCCTTGGATTCAATGAAAAGCCTATGCTGGACTTCCTTCATGGGCCAGTGATCAACCAGAGGAGAGTTTTTCCGGAGGCAAATGCATGCGCCTTGGTGTTAAGGTTACCTCTCCATGCAATTTACGATGATTTCAGTGATCACATGATTTCTGGAATTGTGCAAGCTCAAAACTTTGGGACAGCCTGATGTCCCAAAGTCTGCTTTAGAGTCTGCGTTTCAGTTTCAGGTGATGCTAAAGTTGGGGTTTTTTACGTTTTTACATCACCCCTAGCACATTGTTCATAAATAAGAAAGTCATCAAAAGACATCGAGTTCGGAGCTAGTGATTTTTATGTATTTATTTTATTCTTATTTTTCTTATTTATTTTTCTCATTATTATTTTTTTTCACAGGTTCAAACCAAAGTTTTATTGTGATTGAGCACATTTTCATTACAAAAAGAGTTTGCCCAACAGCTCATTATCACAGTTATTGTCAGCTCAGTGACAATTTGAGCAAAAATAAAGTTGTAACCATACGCTCCTGAGCTTCATGCATTTTCTGTAACGAGTGTTATCCACTCTGTTCTGAGTTCTCTCTTCTTTCATGTGTGTCCTGAGGTTGCTCTGGCTTTCTCCTCCCACAGATTAATCCTCTCTTGGCAGGTTTTGCTAAACAAAGGAACAGGGCACTCAGTGCCATGATGACTGCACAGGAGTAGAAGGCTGATCATATTATCATTATTTTTAATTTCTTTTTTTAATTCTTTTTTCAATTAATCTTTTCTCTCTATCATCTTTCTTTTTATTTTCTCTCTTCCTTTTATATGGATTCTACATTACATTGTTGGGTGGTGACAGGGGGAACGGGGGGGATTAATGATGATTATTGCAATAATAACAACAATAATAACATTACCATAATAATTATAGAATTATCATCACACACCTCGCACTGCATTTGCTTATACTTACTCATCATTACTCTAATCATGATTATTGCTACTCATGTTACATAAGTCTGGCCAACAAGAAAGTACTGTTGTTACCATTGCTATGATTGCTATCAATTTTATTACCAATGACTGTACAGCTGCTCCTGATTTATTTAGTTTTTTTTATAAAATCTATATCTATCACTGTCATTATCTGAGAATTCTATATCATTATCATCATTTTGTTATTCCTTCATTATATTGCAGTACCACTGTCAGTACTTCTATGTGATATACAAACAGAATACATAATACATAACAGCCATACACACCATAACCACACATCACTTAATAATAAAAATTTTTTAAAAAGTGTTTATTGTTTTAATCGTCATGACAATACAATGTTTATTTGTACTACCGTGCAGAATATATACCAAACTGTGCATTGTAAATCTCATTTTATGCCTCATCTAGGTTAATGGTAAATTCCAATCCCACGCATAAGTCAGTGTCAGCCATGGAGTGTAAAAGAGATAACATCACAGACTCCTCCTGTCTATAATAGAATTATCTCATGGGTCTTTTGTGGTGGCAAAAAGTTTTCCATCCATTCAGTAAAGAATTAAAAAGAAAGTCTTCACACGTAAGCTGTCTTTCCAGATGGTTCTGCCAACCCTCCCCACCAAGACATGACATAATCCCTTGAGATTTCCCAGGACACTTTGTTGTGGGAGCCTCCCTGGCTCACAACTGAGCAACACATATCATAAGGTGAGGAGAAGTTCTGTTTCAAACATGATTATACAACATATGCAAAACATAGTATGGGTTAAATACCAGAATTTTCCATCACACGACTCTCAAAGCAGATGTCAGTACAGGGCAGTTTCAAACAATCTGACTGTGCTCATAGGCAGGACTGCTGTTCTATGTAAGGCTAAGTAAGTTTATTTCTTGACTGTAGCGACATTTCTGTAAATCAACATTGGAAATTGTGTGAAAGGTTACAGAGGGACTTCTGAACTCAATGCCTGTATAGCCTCAAAATGAACTGAATTTGCCCAAAATCGTAGCAGTAATCAGTTGACAAAAAATTTGTAGCATAATGTTGACTCTAAAATGCTAGAAGTTAGGTCATTTTCCATAAACCGCTGTGAACAGTAAACATTGATTTAATAAAATGACACGTTTTCTGTTAGATCTGTATTGGTTGGCCGTGTCCATGAGTGTTATATAGTGGCATAGTATTTAAATTATGTCATGGTTTTTGTGCCCTGGCTTAGAAGATTCACTTATCAATTATGCTGTTGTGATTGATCAACTGTATCCTATAATAAAAAATTTTGATCCTGATGGGAGTGCTTTCTTCCAGCTGACCCAATCCACAAGGGAATGAGGTGTAACTGACGGCTGATAATTGTATAACAATGACTAGAGTTATAATTTATATTCTATAGCCTTCATGGTGACCAGTTGAAAACCAATGGGAGTTGTTTTGGACACGTTAGACACTAGACAAGACTCTCCACCAATATCAAAATACCAGTTGAGGGAATATCTGTTGATACAAATGTGTTGCAATTTATTAAAATTAATAATATTAATGCTCAAACATGTACTGTATCTACTGTAACTTTATGTCTGCGTTTTTCAATTAGCCAAAATCTAATAATAATAAAACTATATATAATGTCTGTATAGACCCAGCTAGCAAAGGTTATGTGTGTAATTTAAAACATGTGTTCAATTAAAACAAGCTCTGTAAAATCAGGCAAGAGTGAGGAGCTATTTAAAACCAAGAAAGTGCTTGGAGACTGGAAAGGGCATTTAAAACGATATTTATTCACAGAAATTAAAATCAGAAATAAAATCAAAGTTAAAAGTCAAAATGGTGAGAAGTATCACCCGAAAGGACCAGGCCTGATAAAAGAACACTACCAAAGCTAAAATGGAATAAAACTAACTAAAAAGAGGATAAAAGTCAGTCAAGGGGAAATGGGTTACCTGTAGAGGGGAGAGGCCGCAACGCATGTGCTGGAGGCTTTGTCAGTCTATCGGGGGGTGGGGGGTTGGGGGTGGGGTGGGATAAAATGGGGTGTGGGGGGAGGGGTCCGTTATTGTGGTGGCTTGGCAACACCGATCCTCCACGACCACCGCTGGTCTTCAACTTGCACACTGTCCTCTGCTGGGCGCAGACTCTGAAGCTGTCAGGGAAACAAGATGGCAGTCACTGCACTTTTACACCCAGTACATGCACACCACTTCATTCACGTCCTAAGATCGTTACTCACACGATGGGGCAGAGTATCAACTCAGCCCGTGTTCACTGTCGAGCCTTCGGACCAATACCACTTTCGTCGCTTGGCACCACTGCTGTCACATCGTCCTCGGGTGTCGGCCTCGTACACTGTCATGTGGGGGGAAAAGACTTCAGTCACTGTACTTTTACACACATTCACAATAAATTCCCACGGCCAGGGACCACTACTCACACGATGGGGGCAGAGTATAAACTCACATTTCACTTAGTCTGACAGTCAATGCCCGTCTGCTGGCGACAGCTGTCGTTCTCTTTCTCCTGGTCCTTTCCCCATGGATCTCACGCTCCTCTTCCTCTGTCTGCTCGCTGCAGGTGTAACTGGGACGGTCTGCAGGCCCCAACCACTCTGCGTTGTGTTCTGGTGTAGAATCAGACACTGGACACTGACAACTCTTGTTGAACCCAGGTTTAGTCCTGTCTCAACTACACACCTAACATGAAAAAGGACAAGCTTGGTGTACAGTATCCCACAAGATAAAATGGTGAAAGCCAGACACACAACGTTAAAGGCAAAACTAGTTTTTTAAGCTCTCAAAACTCAGTTTTACAGGTAAAATACATGAAACTACACTGCTCTTCTACAATAACAAAATGCATGTAAAAACTGCTGTGTGCACTTAAACGACATTAAACACTGCACACAAATAAGCCACAATTAAAAATAAACAATGCTTTTCACCATTGTGACATATGTGTCTGAGTGGATCTGTTGTGAAACTATAATGTTAAAAGTTCACAATCATCATTTGGGTTCAAAGATTATATAAATGCATGCTTACCTGATTCAGAAATTATGTGCAGTCTGATAGCTGGTCTTCCCACAATGCGATGATCCCCCGGTGTTTCAGTTTAAATAGCAACCGTGTTATCTGGTGACCTTCTCTCGTTGTAAGACATGTTACGAGAGATGAATGCGTTGTGGAGGTTTATTGTAAGGAGGACTGTATGGTAAACTGGATTGAATCACTTATGGCCGCTGGGTGGCATCGGTTAGAATACACAAGTCCAGATGTTCCTTTTAGTTTCTTTATCGCTGATTAAGAATAGTTGAGTGTGTGAGTGTGACAGATGAGTATGTGTGTGTGGATGAAATGTGAAATGTGTGAAAGGTATATGAAAGGTGTGTGAAAAGTGTGTGTGGTTCTGTTACAGAGAATAAAAAACAGTTATCAGAACAGCACATACATGGCTAACTATACAGTACAGGAATGGTAAACAACCAATAGAAATAAGAATGAATCATTCAGCTTAATTCACAACAGCCAATAATATACAACAATAATACAAGCATATACATGTGGGAGATTTCTTACTATTAGCAACTAATTAGCATTAACAAGCTAACTGGTTAGCAGGACTATCAATATAAAGAAACCATAATGAACAACATAAGGTAATAAACAACCATAAACATCACACTCACTGGTCTCTGAACGCACACTGTCAAGCTCCCAACTCCCGACAGACACGGCAACAATAATAAACAAAAGTGTCTCTCTCTCTCTCTCTCTCTCTCTCTCTCTCTGGCACGTTTCCACCTGCTGCATCGACCCACTCTGCGGAGGCTCTTTTTCGACTGCAGGGGGCACAGTTTTGCTGCTTAATACCTTATTTACCTTGTCTAAGGCACAGTATGAGTTTAATGAACCCAGTTAAACTTACACAACACAAATGACCTATGTATTTCTAAAGTATTAACCATCTTTCCCAGACACCAATGGTATCTTCTTCTGCTTCTTCTTCTTCTTCTTCTTCTTTTGAATTTCCGGCAGCCTAGGTATGGCTCAGTGCTGCCTCGCCCCGGTTAACTACAATTCAATAAAATGAAAAGGCCAATTACGCGCGGTGTTAATGTACGCGGACTGGTGCGCGCGATGCAGATCAACTTCCGGTTGCGTAGTATCAGAAAATGCGACCGCACGTGTGTGTGAATGCTTAACAACATTTGTCAAACTGTGACAGACGGACGTGCACACGCTGTACGCAGCTTCTTGTTACACGTAAAATACAATCTGCACTTAACAACGCACGCATGCACGCACACATAACAAAATTTACTAAGTTAATCATGCATGCACACACATGTTGCTGCGTGTGTCTCTGCTTGTTTTGATATCAATGGAACCTCATACTAACAGACCAACATGCACTACACACACACGCACGCATACATACAGTGGTGTGATGTGATGATTATACACTTCCACTTTTGTCTGAAAAGGTGTCTGAATATATTACTTCTCCATAATTTTCCGGTGAAAATCCACTGAAAAATACGATTGTAGGCAATTGTATAAATTATAATAGCATAACATAGTATTTAAAAAAATTCCCACAAGTATATTGAGGTAAAGATATGGGGTCATAAACAAACACACAGAAAACATAAATTTTTTATAACAACTGAAAGGTGTCGCAAATTTTTTTTTTTTGACTCTTGCGTAGCCTGCATGCATGTTTGAAGGCTCATTCCATGATTACTGATGCAAAAAAATGTACTTATCTCACCTGGTGTCTTAGGGTGCTTTCACACTAGGGACTTGGGCACGGATCCGAGTACACTTGACCCCAAAGTGGTCTCGGGCACGGTACGCGAGTCTGCTTGGAAGATGTGGTCTCGGGCATGGTTCATCCGTACTCGTACCAAATGTGAAAGGAATTGAACTTTTTGACTCTTGTTTTAACAAACATATCGGCGAAGGATCTCTCTGGTCAAATGAAGAAATTAAACACTTGCTCGAAATTTGGGCAGACAAAAACATTCATCACAACTGAATACTAAACACAGAAATGCAGAGATTCATGGAATAATTTTCAAGTATTTACCTTTGCGTGGGTATCGTAAAACAATAAAACATTGCGGTGACAAACTAAAGAAAATGCGGCTGCTATATCTTTGCAGCAATGCAGCATGTGATGCAAAAGTCTGGCAGCTCAGGTACTGAAAAAGATAAATTTCCATGGCTTCTACTTCGTTGTGTATTTTTCCCTATTCAAAACTACTTAGGTACATACTGCCCCCAACTGTACTGGAATTTCGACAAAAACAACCGTACTCGGATACGGTACGACACTGCCAGTGTGAAAGCTGACCAGCGGGGGGAGAGGGGAGGGGGGGCAGTCATACTGTGGCACAGTACAGAGCAATCGTACCTAGTGTGAAAGCACCCTTTGGTTTAAATTCGGTGGAGAAAACCAAAACCAGCAAACACTGCGGCTCTTCAGGACCAGGGTTAGCCAACCCTGATCGAGACCTTGTACATTATTAAAAAAAAACAAAAAAACAAAACAAGAAACCAGGACAAGTCCATTTCTCGTGTTTCATGATATTCATAGGTTCTTCTTCTGTCTCTTTTCCAAACATATTTCAAAAAATGAATAAATAAATAAATACTTGTAGAGCTCTTGGCAGTTAGTGTTGCATCTTTGCTGAGGAATTGATTGACAGACGGACAGACTGAGGATGGGCTGAGTAAGAGGTCCAGTGAAAGGCCTGAATCAAGTTCAAGAGGCTCAGAAAGCTCACGTCACCGCCAGAGTCACTGTCAGGATGGCAACTACAACCGCCAGACCGCTGCATTGTTATCGGAGGCTGTATCTGCAAGGATATTGGATGCAGCCATTAGCATTAGCAAGCAGCTTCAGCCCTCTGCCAAATGAAGATAATGGCTTTTACAGGACCAAACCAATGCAAGGAAATTGTTGCTAGCCACATACACAACATTTTAAATAAATAAATAAATATCAGACAGCATATTAATAATGTCATTAATTATATCGGTCAACACCTGAAACTGCTTTTGGCCAAAATTAGCCTTTGTCTTAGTGTAACATTGGCCACCACTGATGGAAAGTCCTAACTAAAGACAGAACATCACTTTGATTATAAATCTCAACCAAGTATCAGTGGTATGCAGCAGTATTCTCTGAGACCGGGTGTGCCTTCTCTTGGTAATCTTGTATATTTAGAAATGGTCACCTTGAGAGAAGTTTTGGTTTTCTGTTTAATTGCCTTGGTGAAGTGTATGTTCTGTCAGCCACATTAATAATCACAAATAGTAAATGCAGCAGTTATTACATGATTTCCTGAAAGAAATGCTAACACAGAAAAGGCAAATGGTCTGCATGAATGATGGTGAGCTGAATATCAAAGCATGTGACCTTGTTCTATGCACAAAGAGATAAGTTGCTGTAATCCCATAAACCAGAGGCGTTTTGGATTATATATTTAGCTGGAAACTGCTGTGATTCCCCTTAAATTTCACTGCACCTGCAGAGTGACATGAAAACCAAAGATTTTAGTGTGTAACCGTCAGCAAAGTATATAAGCAAAATTTCTCTGGAAAAAGTCAGGCCACTCGAGAGCTTGAAGGATTAGGAAAAAAAATGAACAAATAAGTCGCAGGAAAATGTTTGGAAATACGCAGTTTGGCTTAATACCAGGGAGGCATTTTACGAAGCTGGATTTCTGAGTTAGCTGGATAACAGCAGTGAACGAAACCAGGGACTGGTCTCTCAATGTAGTTATCAAGGCATCTCAGTGTTCCAGCTTCATGCTAAGCCACCCTGGGAGACAAGTTGATGTATTCTCCAAACCCAATGAACCAACACCAACAGCCAGCAAGCCTGCAGAGAGGTGCTTGATTAGCCAGGGAGCCGCCCAAGAAGAGTGGGTTGGTATCATGCTATGCATCAGTGTGTCTTAGCGCCCTCCTCTGGCTGCTCTGTTCACAGTCTGCCAGCATATGGAAGTAGCTGGAGGAGATTGGAATGACTAGTGGAAGTAAGTCAGCTTGGAACTGGGATTGCACAGAGGGGGACCAAAGTACAACTTGTTCTACTGCAAACTTCAGTGTTGGCCCTACTCTGACTACTCTGCAGCAAATCTGCAGCAAAGCACTGCTCTGTCAGCGATTGGACCTGCATGTAAAGCGGCTTTGATTGACCTCACCTCTCATGTCCCAGCCAACACACCTGCTAACCAGAATCATCCCTGGAAATCTGCACATTCAGCGGAAAACAACTCTTACAGGGGCATGCTGGTCCAACACCGCAGGCGCACAGCTTCAGTTCTGAAGGACGAACAACTGGTGACTGAGACAAACGACATCCAGCAGACACTGCAACCTTCCAGGAAGCCTCTATTCCTGCTCAGCATGCACACGCAATCCATCATATCCACTTAAGTCACCAGCACAATCGAGTGATGATCACTGAGCATGTTCAGTATGTGCTGTTAAATAAATAAACCAAGCTATCATTGCGTGATAGCACGGCATCATTGCATTACCAGCGTAAAATTCACGAGAGGCTTTAGAAGGGGAGGAAATAATACCTGAGTGCCTGCAGCACTTTTAGCCTCCACGGACTAGTGCAACAGAGAGGAAACCATCAGACAAGCTCTTTTAATCATGACAAATTAGCATTGAAATGGTGGCTGGAGACTAAATAAAGGTTCTTCATCCCCAAGGAGGTACTAAACACAGACTTCTGCCCCCGAGCAGGGCTTTAAAGTTTTTTTCCCATCTGCGTATGGAGTCAAACTTCACTATCTGGATAGACTAAAACACAACACTCGACCCTGGCACACCAAGGGAATTGTGAAGGAGGGTAATTAAAGCTTGCATGGAGCTAGGTTGATTTTACATCCTTTACAAGAACTTGGTAATAATTTGTTTCCCTGTTTATTTTGCTAAATGCAAACGTTTTCTCCCAAATTTTAGCATATTATTTTTGACTTCTCACTATTCACACCTTGCCTAGAGCAATTTTAGGTTATTTACACAACTTAAAGCTGGAAATTTTTTGGTGCCTCAGTGGCACATCGGTTAAGAGTACATGCCACATAAAGGCTGAGTCCTTCCCGCAGTGGTCTGGGATTGAATTCGACCCAGGCCCTTCACTGCAGCTAAAAAATGATAAAAACTCTCAAAACAATCTTTTAAAAAAGCGGCAAATTTCACTAAAAAGGGAACAAAAATGTAATAGACCTTTTGACTGGTATTGTAAATTTGAATGCATACATATGTATCTGTTCCATTTAAATTCCCTGTGTGGTCCTAGTCTATTATGTTTGCAATTTTTATTTTCATCATTTACGTGGTGTGTAAAGTCTTGAGTCCTCTGTCACAGCCCTCATGTCTTATTATTTACTTCTTCCCCCCCAGTGGTCTTTATGAGTTTTGCAGTTTGTCTCCATGAATTGATTTCTTCTCGTTACACTCCCTGCCTCCTAACGTGCTCTTTTGTATGTCTTGTATGATTGTCTTGTCTATATAATTTTCTTATGGCATCTAGACTTTGCCAGGTTGTCTTTGCCTTCAGCCTGATGTAATCTTCTAGGTGCCCGGAATTAAGCTAATCTCTCCTTCTGTATTCAATGATATTAGAACAGAGTAATGTGAATCTCTCTTTTTGAGCACTTTATAAGGAAGTATTTTATTAATCTTCCTGTTCTGCTGCAGTCTTTAGAATGAGGACTGTGTCTCTCTAAGGACTCTGTTCCTGATCGCTCGCAAATCAGCCACTGCAGTACAAGAATTGAATGCCTGACTTCTGATCCCTAGACAGTTCCTGACCACGGCTCGGATACGCCCCTCTACCGCTGAGTGCAAATCGCCTGATGCAGACTGTCCCTCAATTTGAACTTTCCCAAGACCTTCTCAGTTCTGTATTCCTGATTCCTGATAATATACACGCCCAAGTGGATTTCATCATCGATCAGCGGTTGGTTCCTCTGCCTGGTTTATAACATTAGTATTCACTTATATTAACCCATTTTCATCACCCTTTACAAGCAACCTGATATTAATTGGCACCAACAGAACAATTAGCTAAGCATTCACCATTATTACAATTGCTAATTTTATTTCATTTTAAATTACTTTTTTCAAAAGAGTGCATGTTAACTCACTTCTTTGATTCTGCGCTTCTTTCCTCATACCTCGATTTTATTTGAGTGGGGGGGGGGGAACAAAAGAAAAACATAAAAAAAGGATCTGTAAGGGTTTTTTTCTGAGCACCGGTGAACTGGGTGAACTGCAAGGAGAACAGGAAGTGTTGGACTGGACTCAGGTGTGAAGATGGACTTGGTTTAATTTATTACGCCTCGGCACAGCAAGGAGGCAATGTTGAGTAAAATACAAAACAACACGGAATCAAGGTTCCGGGATAATTATTGATACACGCGAATGCAGGAGCTAAGCAAATGCGGGAGATAAGACTAAACAAGATTAGGCACAATAAAAACAACACAGAATTGAGGAATATGCAGTTTACGAGACTTCGCCCCAGCACACCGGGGGTACAGTAAACCCACGCCCTCGGCGTCTTCAAACACCAGCCTATTGAGACACAGACTGCATTCCTCACTCCGCGATTATTACCTACAGCTGCTTCCTATCATTCGAATATAATAGTATACCCTATTTAAGAGAGACTTTTGCTCTCATTCGGGGATGACTCATTGAGAACTGGAGAAGGAGCAGAAAATGGACTGCAGGAATGATTTAAAGGCAGATTACTACATCATTTTGTTAATGAAAAACACTAATGTCCAATCTATCACACATCTACACTACAGTATACACATCAAAACGCTGATATTGTATGACTGAAGCCTTGCTAATCGGTTTCAGATTAAAATCAAGGCTTTTCTCTTAGAGAAAAATGTGAAATAGCGTATGGCGGTTTTATGCCGTAGGTCCCAGTTATTCTGACGAATCTGTTTAGCTTTTTTTGTTTTTGTTTTTTTTTGTTTTCTTTCCAGTAATGATTCCATCTTTTAAATGACAAAAAAAAAAAAAAACAAATATAATACAGAGTGATTTCTCTCTGAGATTTCTCTCTGAGCCTCCTTTAGGTTGGATTTGGGAAGGGAAGAACCCAGCAATGTTTGAAGATTTTGATCGCAAAACGGGTTAAGCACCAAATCAACATTTTGCTTGTTTATTATCTCAAACAATAGAGAAAAGATAGTCTTACGTTGATGTGAAATCAGATTTTTGACAGGTGAAATATATTCAGAGCTTTTAATTGGCAAAATTTATGTTTTTTTGCAAAACAGCTCAAGTGCCACCTCCGTTTGTTTGCAAAACGGGTTATATCCAGTTGACCAATCAGCGCTGCGTATTTTTTTCAAGATGGCTGTGCTCACTAACAGGGAATTAGTGTTTTATGTGTATGAGTGTATAATATTTTGTGTTTGTGTGTGCATGTGTGTGTTTGTTTGATTGGGTGCGTGCTTGTCTGTGTATGTGTGTTTGTGAGTATTTTTGTTACATGCACTCACGTTTGTGTTTCAGGACCACAGTGCTTGTGTGTCCAATGAACCAAGACTGACATTGGGTGGTGTGTGCGTGTGTGTGTGTGTCTGTGTTGTGCGTGTGTGTACATATGTATATGTGTATGTGCATGCATGCTTGTGTGTGTGTGTGTGTGTGTGTATTTATGTTTACATGCACACGCACATTTGTGTTTCAGGACCATAGTGTTTGTGTGTCCAATGAACCAAAACTGACATTGGGTGGTGTTGTGTGTGTGTGTGTGTGTGTATTTATGTGTGGGGGTGGGTGTGTGTGTGAATGTGCATGGGCATGTGAGTGTGTGATTTTGTGTTGTTCAGCAATATTGAATGAATAGAGTTTCCCGACACTACAACAAAGAAACATACTTATTCGATTGGAATTAACCCGTTTGGCAATAAAAGCAAGCTACGGATTTAACTCGTTTTGCAAAAAAACAATTATTTTTTTGTTTTTTTTTTCAAGAATATTCCTGTGGCTGGATTTGAAATGAATATGCCAATTGGTTACCATTTGGCTCATATACAATAGTAGAAAAAACCATTATTCAAAGTTTTACAGAAGTAGTAATTACACAGAAAGCCATTTTTCTCAGTTCAGACTCAGTGGAGTTAACCTGTTTTGTGATAAAACTCTTCATTTGTTCTTTACCATGAATTTTCCGCCAGGTTTTGTCTTATTATTTTTTTTAGATCTAGAATAGGGCCTTACAGACAATGGAGTCACAGAGGCCAAATCTTTCTAAGTGTAGCTGATTCGCATGCAGTAAAGACAAACTAAAACTGACAGCCCACAGCAGACTCAATGCACTACTTCAGTACACTTGAAGGAAAATGCCTTGAGGCAAACAAAGTGATACTTCCACTGTCTATATAAAGAGATGCTTAGCAGTCACCAAAAAAAGAAAAGATTCACTGATCCCAATTCACCATTCAGCTTCTGCAAGTACCTACGAGGTAGTTCATTGAAAAGTAAAGCTTTCGCTTGACAAAAATCCAAACACACTCGCACTGCAATTGATGGACTGTCCAGTGAGCACTATCAGAAGGTGGAAAGCACCATGGTCTGGAGTTCATCGACTGGATTTTGAATGTGAGCATGGCTGCCTACAGGCGCATTTGGCAGGAGAACTGTGGACTGCCTTGCTTTCTTGAGTTGGCAGCATGACTCGTATACAAGCCTGATTGCACATCATTCACAGATTTGACGTTCCAAAGTCAGGTGGTATTTTATTTTAAAAAATTTAGAATGAATTCCAAAGACTACTCAGGTCACATGGTCTTAGTTGGGAAAAATGGTCCTTTGTCCGGGAGCTTGAATCACTTCACACCTATGATACAAGGTTCCAGAACATAAAAATCATTCACTCATCATTAAGATGAGAAATTGTTGTTGTGGGTGTGGCAGATTACAGGGATGTGGTATTTAACACTAAAAATGTAGCACTAACTGTCGATTTCTGGCACAAATTGGCATCCAGCATGCATCAAGCAATACACAAAAACAAAGGGAATAAGGGCAAGGTCTTTTACGCTGCTAAATGCATTTCCTTTAATATAATGACACAAATCAATACATTCCCCTGGAGAAACATGGGCTGCATCAGGTAGATACTCATTACAGAGGGCAAACATCCAAGTGCGGAGCCACGGTGATAGGGGCCGATCTGAGAATGGATTCTCGTCTGGCACCAATTGCCCTCCCAGATGGCTTCAATTTTGCCCCTGGGTCAAACTCAGCAAACAGGGAAATGATTAAATCCTGTTACTCAGAGGGTTGAGGTAAAAAAAACCTATGGCATTGGTATCTGTGCTTCTTTTTGCACTTGTCTTCCCTTGAGGAAAACCGGGCATTGAATACCTAATAACAAGCTCTGACGGCAACAACTCCTTGGGCAAAGTCTTTTTCTGAACATGTCTGTATTGGGAGGCTGTTTGAAAAATTCCCTGTACTTCTGACTGTGTGACTATTTACCCTATTGATCGTAACCATAACAGCAAACACATACAGTGCACAAAGCAAATATACAGTGAGCACAATAAGTCATTGAGCCTTGGGGGGATTGAGGGCAATTGAAGGTGGACTATGTTTAAAAGGCGCTGTCATTTCTAAAACCTCAACTCCATAAAAATTGGGACATTATGTAAAGTTATGCAAGTTAAGACTCAACTATGCAAAGAGGGAGTCATATATTAACACCATCCATAATTATAACTGACTTCTCTGGGCTCAAGCTCATTTGAATGGACCCAATGTGGAATGTCCATCTTAAAAAGTAGAAGGTCCATCCAAGACGATTAAAAGCGGCATAATCAAAAGCTGACATCTGTCGTGGGCTGTTGCTGCAGAGGTACAGTCGGTGTGGACAACATCAACATCTGCGCAGGAAAAGTTGAGGCAGAAGAGTGTGCATGCACTTTGGAACAACAGATGTTGTCTTTTTCAGGAGACACACCTGCCTGTTCCAGCAAAAGAACACTAAGCTGAACTCTGCACAAATCACGAAAGTATGGCTTCATAGTCACAGAGTGCAGGTACTGCTGGCAGGCCTAAACCCATCTGCCATTGAAAATGAGTAGCAAAGTATGAATTGCAAAGCACAACACTAGAGACCCTGGGCTGACCAACTGAACTTGAAAATCATGCAGGAATGGGAAAATATTCTGCTTTCTAAACTCAAACAATTAATGTGCTCAATTTCAAAATGGCCACTGAGCTGTATTTAAGAGCAGAGGTGATGTTACACTGTGGTCAACATGTCCCAGTCTTCACTGCAACGTGTTGCAGACATTACATTTTGAAAAAGCTATTATTTTCAGGAAGAAAAAAATCTATAATGTCGATGAGTTAAAACATGCTTATTTTGTCTTTTTACTTTTCTTCAGTTAACAGCAGGGAAAAAGGGAATTTGCAATTTACTGCTAGCTGTTGTTTTTTGTTTTAATTTTACATATTTCCCCAATTCTTCAGGAAATGAGGTTATTAATAGTTCATCCAATATGGACAAGGGAAAGGTCCTTGTAATACGCAGTAATTAATGCTCACTAGGCCTCTTATTTATGTTCATAACTATCTAATAAAATCTTATAGGTATAAATAAGTGTCAATAAAAGCAGAACTGACACATTTATTAACTTAAGAATCTGCTTGCCAGTTTAAATATCTGTCATGCCCATTGATCAGATGTTTATTATCATTAATCAGACTTTATAAGGGCTATTTAGAGAATAATTAACACATTTAATATTGGTTTTTAAGACACTTTTAGCAAGTTGCGTTATGTTTATAGACAGTTAATAATGATTAATAAGATGTTTATTAACATTAATAAAACTATGGAAGCGTTAATTAAAATAATTAATTAATGAGCATATGTTGCTCTAAAACCTTTGTATACCTTTCAGCATTCATTGTGCTTTTTAAAACATGCAAGTGTCCCACACCATATGCACTAATGCATCCCCATACCATCAGAGATGCTGGCTTTTGAACTGAACGCTGATAACAGGAGGGGTGGTCTTTCTCCTCTTTAGCCCGGAGGACACGACGCCCATGATTTCCAACAAGAATGTCAAATTTGGACTCGTCTGACCACAGGACACTTTGCCACTTTACCACAGTCCATTTTAAATGAGCCTTGGCCCACAGAACACGGCGGCACTTCTGGATCATGCTCAACAATGGCTTCCTTTTAGCATGATTGAGTTTTAGGTGGCATCTGTGGATGGCACAGCGGACTGTGTTTACAGACAATGGTTTCCTGAAGTATTCCTGGGCCCATTTAATAATGTCAATGACAGAATCATGCCGGTGAGTGATGCAGTGGCGTCTGAGGACCCGAGGATCATGGGCATCCAGTAAAGGTCTTCGGCCTTGTCCCTTACGCACAGAGATTTTTCCAGTTTCTCTGAATCTTTTGATGATGCTATGCATTGTCGATGATGAGACCTTCAAAGCCTTTGCAATTTGACATTGAGGAACATTATTTTTAAAGTATTCCACAATTTTTTTACGCAAGCCTTCACAGGAGAGCCTCTGGCCATCTTTACTTCTGAGAGACTCAGCCTCTCTAAGACATCCCTTTTATAGCCAATCATGTTACACACCTGATGCCAGTTAACTTAATTACTTGATAAATGTTCTTTCAGCTGATTCCCTTATATATTTATTGCTTCTTCAGCCCTTTTTTTGCCTGTGTCCCAACTTTTTTGAGACCTGTTGCAGCCAGAAAATTTGAAATAAGCTCATTTTGTGGATAAAAATGTAAAATGTCTCAGTTTCATCATTTGAAATGTTATCTATGTTCTATTGTAAATAACATATTGGCTCATGTGATCTGAAAGTCATTGCATTTTGATTTTATTCACAATTTAGACTTCGTCCCAACTTCGTCCCAACAAAGGTGTGCATTTCATGGACTTTTTTTGCTGCACTGGAAGATTTTGCCAGTTGGATGCCATTTTCACTGCTGCATCCTTTGTTGCTGTTAGGTTTGGTAAGCCAGACGATAGGCAAATTAAGAGTGTAGGGGGAGAAGTGGCCAGGGCCTGAGGGTACAGTGGGAAATGGAGTTCCCCACTAGTGGCACTGGACATGGTTTCTTAGAGACTCATAAGAGTGTTCAGAGCCTCATCATAGTAAATATCAGTCGTATGAAGACAGCTAGTTTGCTGAAGTCGGAACTGTTAAAATTGGGGTAGGGGGGAGTGCTCTACCAACATATCTGAAGGGGCGCCCGAAGATTTTATTTTTTTAACTGAAAGAGAGGTTTCTCTCCTTCATACTGTGTAGAGGATATTAGCAAACTCCCTGCAGCATTTCAGATATTGACCTTTACGTAGGACTTAGTTTCTCCTATTTTGGGGATAATGCAAATTTGTGGGGCATGGTGCGTTTAACTGGAGCAAGACTGGGACACCACTTGATCTTGGAAACATTATATTTGATATCAACTTGTCTTTTCATAATAGTAATATGTGTTCACATTTCCTGTAAATGTGAAAACTGCCTTCAAATATGTCCATTTTCAATGAAAATCAGGCTAATAATCTTAAAGGAAATGAATTAAAACAGGTTTCCCCCTGCTACTTCTTAGCCGTGCGATCATTTGTCAAAAGGTTTTACCTGCCATCATCCCACCATATGACTAGGTTATGGTAGAAATTTGAGCTCAATCTGTCGACCTCCCACGTTGTCACTTTTTGCAGATTTTGCATGGTTTTCACATGGACACACACTTAATTACCACTTATTACAAGGACCTTAATACAAAGTGTTACCGGACGAAAACAAAACATTAAAGCAGACAGTCTGCACTGAAACCTCATCGTCAGTCTGTCCTTTCTGTCAAAGTGCTACAGTACAGAACCAACATAGCCAATCATGAAAAATTGAGAGCCCCCTGGCACGGTTTTGGCATTCTGATCTGGAAACAAAACTCAATGGAGAGAGGGACAGATGTCAGGAGGAGGGATGGATACATGAAAAGGCATATGTACACCATAAGATGCATCTTTACATTAGACTTCATGAAAAAATGGCTCCCAGTTTGAACCATTTTCCCAAAGAAAGAAACATTGAGAACAATGTGCGTGACAACAGCGTGCGGTCAATGTGCGGAGAGACCGGAACCAGCACGGATCATACAGGACTCCCTTTAAGAAAAACCTATCAAAGCTGTGAAAAACACAAACTAAGTGCTCAATTAAAATGGTGTTATTGCACTGAATCAGATTTGGAACCCAACAGCTAGCACAAAGCATGATGGGGGCGACGGATGTCTTTTTTTCACATTTTGCACGAATTCACAACCACAATTTGGAGAATCGTTTTTTTTTTTTTAATTCATTTCCTGAGGTCTAAAATTCTAAAATTTGGAGGAGGAGCTCTGTGAAACCTGCACAAACTCCATTTGAAAGTTCGAAACTGTGTATTGTTGTACATAGGTCTTTTCGAACTGTATCTCAATGGCTTATTGTTTAATTTCTAGTACTTTTATATTGGCTGCTTTTGGTCAGCTTGCCTCACAAAACTTCTTAACACCAATCTGTTAAACAGTACTCCTACTTTTTGACAGGCAGTACTGAGACTTATTTTAAGGGGATACAGGTGGGAGAAAGGGATGGTAAATGGTGAATGGACTGCATTTATATAGCGCTTTCTAGTCACATGAGACGACCACAAACCGCTTTACAATTATGCCTCTCATTCACCCTGATGGCGGAGGCTGCCATGCAAGGCGCCAACCTGCCCATCAGGAGTGGTGTGAGGTTCAGTGTCTTGCTCAAGGACACTTCGACATGTTCTCTGGAGGAGCCGGGGAATTGAACCAGGACCCTTCTGATTCTTAGACCACCCGCTCTACCTCCTGAGCCATTGGCGCCAATTTGAAGACTTTCTGGTTTAAAAATGCGTCGCACTGGATCATTACCAAATTAAAATTTATAAAACTATGCGTTTTAGACACTTCAAGAATTCTACTTTCCGCTGAAATATACTTTTCCGAGGTGCTGTCTCCTCCTTTAATAACTTAAATGCCCGCAAAATAATTGATTGCCCTTCAAAAACTGCAACTTGGTTAAAAAGCAGTTTCAACAACTACGTGAGGTTTCTGCTAAATATGTGCCCCTAACCATTACAATGCAAAATTGTTAAATTATCTAAAAGACAAATGCATTTCTATTGAGTTGAAAAAGGCGAAAAATGAAAAATTGACACGCGTCACACGCTGCCAGTGGGCGTTGCTCCATTGAAATGAATGGAACCTATTTTTTGACGCGCGTCACACACCGCTGGTGAGCGTTGGGCTTGAGACTTAAAGAGAGAGAAATTTATAATTCATGAATCCCTTACACGAGCTTGCTCTCAGAAGGTCGGGTATTCAGCAATTTGGCTGAGCATCAGAATCAACAGGCTTTTGCAATCATACACCATTTATAAGAAGCCAAGTAGCATTCAGCACCACCTGCCACACAGTGTCCCTCTCACAGTTCTGCACCATTGGGTTCTCTGCTTGGTTCAGTCCTTCCACATGTCTCCTGTCTCACAGGGAGAAGAGTTACAGGACTGAAAGACCCCTGGTGTTTTAGTTTGCTTTTTGGGAGAGGTAAATTATTCTAACCTTGGAACCTCAGACTTAATTTCACATCACCTCGTGACCCATCTCTGCTATCAAATATGTTTCGTCTGGCTGTCTGCAACCCCACTGCACCAAACGGCTTACCATGAGAGGTAATGCAAGACCCCTGGGTTATATATTCAAAATATTTGCATTTAAATGAGCCAAAAACTGATTTGTCACGGGCATTTCTGGTGTGTTTGGACCGCATGTGTTTTCTGGATGAGCTCAGCATTTCAAGGCAGAAAGTAAAAGAGAACAGCTTTTGTTTCAGAAGAATTTGACTAATGACAAATTAGTGAGCACTGTTGACATGACAAAGGCTCAACGGGACCGCAAGGGAGCTTACAGACTCCAGTGCCAAATTAGTCCAGCTGCTTTACAAAAGAGCATCTCACCTCCAGTCTGTGAATCCCCCAATTTCTAGGACCTCCTGGATGCTAATTTGCCTGCCATTTGCCTTTGTTTGAAATTTACCACATTTCGACCTGAATAAACCAAATCAAAAAACAGAGATACAACTTCACAGAACCCACTGGGTGTTTTCATGACAGTCTGACAGATTGCCCTGTCTGATAAGCTTATACTGTATGCTAGAGTGCTCATCAGGGACAAACTGACAGTGGACAGACAGATTGGTGAGCAGGACAGGGTATGTTCCTGCCTCACCCCCACTGGATGCTCGGATGGTCTCCACCATGCCTGTGACCCTGACCCAGAATAATGATCAGATTATGGAAGGACAACAGCTTTAATTATAGCTGCTGCGCAGCAATGGTCGGGGCCGGGCAATTTTAGGCAAAATTAGGCAATTCTGAGCAACAAGCAGAGCGTAGGAAGATGAGAAAAAGTTGGCATTCTAATGTACGTTTTACATCAGTTGTAATGTGGTAAATAGCCACTAGATGGCAGTATTGATTTTTTTTTGTGAAGCCCAGTCTGAAGCTAGGTTGGGCATGTCCAGGGCATGCCCAGAGGGGAAAGTCCCAGAAATGGGAGGGGCTGGACAAGAGTATATAAGGAGAAAAATCGAGAGTGTGTAGTAGTAGGAGAAATTGCAAGAAGGGTACATTTGACCAGACCTGTCACTCTTTTCAAGACCTGTTAAGCTTTTTGTGGATTTTTGCCTGTGTTGGAGCATTTTCCTGTCCCAGGACATCACAACAGAGCAGCCCATCTCCATTACAGGGAACTGTAAATATCTCTTTTTTTTAATTTTCTTTTCAATCTTGGTCAGTAGTGTAGGGAGTAGATTAGTTCTATGTGTTTGTTTAATTAAATCTGTTGAACTTAAAGGATTTTGTCTGTCATCCCTTGCTGTCCGTGACGCCATAACAAATTGGGGCCATAACAAATTGACGCCATAACAAATTGGGGCCATAACAAATTGGGGGCTCGCCGGGATAGACCATTGTGCGAGTCATTTATTGAAAATCTAAAATTTCAAATAGTGAAATTGTTTTTTGATTTTCCTAGATATATATTGGCAGATCAACAGCAATGGATGATTTCTTGGCATCACCAACTGTAGAGGTTTTGAAGTCTTTTAAAAAGACAGAACTGCTAGAAATATGCAGACAGTTAGAGCTGACAGATGTAAAACCAGCCATGCGAAAAGCAAGACTGGCGAGAGATTGTTGAATATTACATTGATGAAAATGTGTTTTGCACCAGGAGATCTGGAACAGTTTCAGTGGAAAATCCAAATGTAGAATTGGAACTTAAATTAAAAATGCTAGAAATTGAAGAAAAAAAAAAAACAAAGAGAGTTCGAGAGAGAAAAGAGAAAAAAGAAATTGAAGAAAAAAAAAAAACAAAGAGAGTTCGAGAGAGAAAGAAAGAAAAGAAATTGAGGAAAAAAGAAAAAACAAAGAGAGTTCGAGAGAGCAGAAAGAGAGAAAGAAAGGCAGTTTGAGTTAGAAAAATTAGCAAGAGAAAGGAAAAGAGCAGAAAGAGAGAGACAGAAACAGAGAAATTTCGATTTAGAAAAATTAGACAGAGAAGAAAGGCTCCAAATGGAGCAGCTAAAAATTAAAATAGAAGCCACTAGCCAGGAGGTAAAGCTGGTGCCTCCATTTTCAGAGAAGGAGGTTGATAAGTATTTCCAGTGCTTCGAGAAGGTAGCTAAGAGTTGTCAGTGGCCAAAAGGAACACTGGCCTCTGATGTTGCAAACTGTCCTCAAGGGTAAAGCTCAACAAGCCTATTCGGCTTTGTCTGCAGATGATTCCTCTGATTATGAGGTTGTCAAAAAGGTTATTTTGACAGCTTATGAGTTGGTTCCAGAGGCTTACCGACAGAAATTCAGAGGTCTGAAGAAATCTGACAATCAGACTTATGTTGAATTTGCTAACAGAAGAAGGTTTGCTTTGAGCTGGTGTGTACTTCTATGGAGGTCAAGGATGATTTCAACTCACTAAAAGAGATGGTGTTAGTTGAAGAATTCAAGAACTGTGTCAAGGATGATATTAAGACCTACCTTAATGAGAAGCAAGCACTGAATTTGCAAGCAGCTGCCAAGTTTGCAAACGAATATGTTCTCACACATAAGTCCAAATTTCAGTCTAGCAGTAACAATAGATGGTCCCAATTTCAGAAGAAAAAGGTAACGGTGATACCCAAGATTCCTCACCCAAAGACAAAGACAAATCTGGTGATGGTGCTCAGAAATCCAGTAAAAGGTCTGAACAAAGTGTGAAAGCTGACAGTGACAAAAAGTGGTCTAGTTTGCAATTATTGCAAGAAATCTGGTCATGTTACAACTAACTGTTGGTTCCTTAAAGCTAAGAAAGAGCAAGAAAAGGATACCAAACCCAACGCCTTTGTGAAGACAAGGTTAGAAACCCCTGTAGTAGATGACCGATCTGCTAAATTGCCTGCTCCTTGTGAGGCTAAGAAGCCTGATACTGCTGACTTTGTGAAGATGAGGGAGGAATTCCTTCCATTTGTGTCAGAGTGATTTGTGGCTCTGAATGAGCATTCTCCTCCTGTCCCCATATATATCCTAAGGGATACCGGAGCTTCTCAGTCACTTTTGTTGATGGACTCCTTGGAGTTACGTGATGAGACCGCTTCTGGGGATTTCATACTTGTACAAGGTATTGAAGGGAGGACTGTATCTGTACCCCCTGCGCTCTGTATTCTTGAAGTCAGATTTAGTTACAGGACAGGTAAAGGTGGGACTTATGTCAAGTCTACCTATCAAGGGTGTTTCTCTGTTGCTAGGCAATGACCTGGCTGGGGGGCAATGTAGTTCCCCTGTTCATCTTACTTCACAGCCGAGCACTGAAGATGGCGATGAAGACCCATTTCTGTATCCTTCCTGTGCAGTGACTCGTGCTATGGCCAAGAAGGCTCAAGAAGAAGATGATGTGGTGCCGTCCAGCACCTTGAATAGTCATGACTCAGGTGGTTCGCCTCATGACTCTGTTCAGCCTACTATGGTTTCTCCGTTTGAGGACTTATCAGACACTTTTATCAGTTCTCTATTCAGCCAGCCAGATGGGTCTGGTGATTCTGATGTGTCTGGAGACTTGTCTCTGTCCAAAAGCGGTTGATTCAGGAACAAACTAATGATCCTGAAATTTGTGTACTAAAAAAGAGAGCCCTTCCTGATGAAGAAATAGACGCAGTTCCAGTTGGGTATTATCTCAAGGATGGAGTGTTGATGCGGAAGTGGCGCCCTCCTGATATCCCTGCCAATGCAGATTGGGCAGTGGTCAAAGCAAATTGTTGTTCCGAAGGTCTACAGGAATGAGATCTTAACAATGGCTCATAGTTTGCCTTTTAGGAGGTCATCTTGGTGTTAACAAGACAGTTGACAAGATCATGAAACACTTCTTCTGGCCTGGACTTCGGAAAGATGTTTCCAACTTTTGCAAAACCTGTCACACTTGTCAGGTAGTTGGAAAACACCAGTTAGACCCACCTGTAGCTCCATTGCAGCCTATCCCAGCATTTGGGGAGCCCTTCTCCAAGGTCATTGTTGATTGTGTTGGTCCATTACCCAAGACTAGATCTGGAAATCAGTACTTGTTGACAATCATGTGTGCATCTACCAGATTCCCTGAAGCCATACCTCTACGCAACATCAAGGCAACTGCAATTTCAAGGCTTTGATAAAGTTCTTCACGTTGTTTGGCCTTCCCAGGGAAATTCAGTCAGATCAAGGTAGCAATTTCACTTCGGATTGTTTCAGCAGGTTGTGTATGAACTAGGTGCGAAGCAGATTATTTCAGTGCCTATCATCCAGAGAGTCAGGGTGCCTTAGGCGGTTTCATTCCACTCTCAAGACAATGATGAGGACTTATTGTTTTGACCATGAGAAAGACTGGGATGAAGGTGTTCATTTGCTGTTGTTTGCAGCTAGAGAAGCCGTGCAGGAGTCTACTGGATTCAGTCCATTTGAGCTAGTGTTTGGCCATGAAGTGAGAGGACCTTTGCTATTGTTGAGTGAACAATGGCAAGAGAAAGTGCCGCATATCAGTCTGTTAGACTATGTTAGCAAGTTCAAGGAAAGACTGCGTGCAGCTTGTGACCTAGCCAAAGAGAACTTGAAATCAAGTCAGGGAAAAATGAAAACTTGGTATGTTCATAAGGCTAGAAGCCGTGAGACAAGGTCCTTGTGTTGTTTCCTTTGCAGTCCAATCCATTGCAGGCTAGATTTCATGGTCCTTATGAAATTCTGACAAAACTCAATCATCTCAATTACATTGTGAAGACTCCAGGTAGGAGAAAGCCAAAACAGTTGTGTAACATTAACATGCTGAAGCCTTATCATGATAGAAATGCTAGGGTTGCAGCTGTCACTTCAGATCCTCCTATGGCTGAGACTTGTGAAGATGAGAGGGAGTGTCAAGATGATGAACCTAGAATTAAAGCTGAAGTTCTTTCATGTAAATTGTCAAATTCTGAAGTGTTGCAAAATCTTGATGTAAAACTCCAGCACTTAGAACCCTCACAGAAAGATCAGTTTGAGAGGTTGATCAAAAATATAAAGATCTATTTCCTGATGTTCCAAAGAGAGTTTCTATAGCCTCTCATGATGTAGATGTTGGTGATGCCAAACCAATAAAACAGCATCCGTGCGGATGAATCCTAAAAAGAGAAAGATTGCTGAGAAAGAGGTTGAGTACATGTTAGAACATGATATTATCAGACCCTCTAACTCCGATTGGAGTTCACCCTGTGTTCTAGTTCCAAAACCTGATGGAAGTACTAGATTCTGTACAGATTATCGCAAAGTCAATGCTGTAACTAGAACTGATGTGTTTCCAATACCTAGGATTGATGATTGTATCGATAGAGTAGGGCAAGCAAAGTTTCTGACCAAGATTGATTTATTGAAGGGTTATTGGTGTGTGCCTTTAACTGAGAGGGCCAAGAGCATCTCTGCTTTTGCCACACCATCTGGGTTATACCAGTATGAAGTCCTACCCTTTGGCATGAAAAATGCCCCAGCCACGTTCAAAGGATGATACAGTCTACAATGCCGGATTGCCACACACGGGTGCGTATTTGATCACATGGAGTGACTCCTGGGAAGAACATCTGAAAGATGTAGAGACGTTGTTCAGCGCTTGACCCAGGCTAACCTGACTGTTAACCTGAACAAGAGTGACTTTGGTTGTGCTACTGTCACGTATCTTGGCTACGTCATAGGCCAGGGTAAGGTGGCACCCATAAATGCTAAAGTCCAAGCCATCATGGACTTTCCAGTTCCTGACAACAAAAAAGCTTTGCGCCCGCTTCCTTGGAATGATCGGGTACTACCGCAAGTTCTGCAAGAACTTTGCTGAGATTGCTCTCAGTCTCACCAACCAACTGAAGAAAGGCGTGAAGTTCACTTGGGATGAAGCATGCCAAAGAGCCTTCGATTTGAAGTCTCTGCTGTGTCACTTCCCGTGCTCAAATCTCCTGACTTCAACAAACCGTTCTCCATAGCGGTCGATGCTAGCGACCAAGCTTGTGGATCTGTGCTCCTACAGAGAAGTGACTCTGATGACATTGAGCATCCGTGGCATACTTCTCCAGGAAGTTCAATCGCCACCAAAAGAACTATTCCACAATTGAGAAGGAGCTGTTGGCTCTGGTTCTATCCTTACAACACTTTGAGGTCTATGTTTGTACAGGGCAAAAGCCAATGATTGTATATACTGACCACAATCCGTTAATGTTTTTTTTAGTAAGATGAAAAACAAGAATCGGAGATTGTTGAATTGGAGTTTGATTTTACAAGAGTTTGACTTGGAAATCAAGCATGTAAAAATACTGACAATGTAATTGCTGATTGCTTATCCCGTGTTTGAATATGTGTATATATATATCACCTGTGTTTATTAGCATATTGTATTATATGTATGTATATACAAGTGTCAACTTAACCATTTTTGTATTGAAAAGAAAAATTTTGCCTTTATGAGTCAAAATTTTCCCCTTTTGGAATGGAGGTGTAATGTGGTAAATAGCCACTAGATGGCAGTATTGATTTTTTTTTTGTGAAGCCCAGTCTGAAGCTAGGTTGGGCATGTCCAGGGCATGCCCAGAGGGGAAAGTCCCAGAAATGGGAGGGGGCTGGACAAGAGTATATAAGGAGAAAAATCGAGAGTGTGTAGTAGTAGGAGAAATTGCAAGAAGGGTACATTTGACCAGACCTGTCACTCTTTTCAAGACCTTTTAAGCTTTTTGTGGATTTTTGCCTGTGTTGGAGCATTTTCCTGTCCCAGGACATCACAACAAGCAGCCCATCTCCATTACAGGGAACTGTAAATATCTCTTTTTTTTTTTTCTTTTCAATCTTGGTCAGTAGTGTAGGGAGTAGATTAGTTCTATGTGTTTGTTTAATTAAATCTGTTGAACTTAAAGGATTTTGTCTGTCATCCCTTGCTGTCCGTGACGCCATAACAAATTGGGGCCATAACAAATTGACGCCATAACAAATTGGGGCCATAACACAGTTGAGGCTTGAACTCACAATTTCTGGCACAAGAGACTATGCTCTATCTCACTGAGCTAATTGGCAAATGGAAATGTCACATGTAGCTTCACAAATTGACTAAGCCAGTCACCTGTGTGCAAGACACCAGCTGTTAGCATGTAAAAGCAGATTTCAAACGGCTGTCAAAAATTCAGTTATTAAGACAAAAATCCGAAAAGACACAAATTGCATCTAGACAGCATGTAGATGTTGGTAATTGTTTTTAACAATGATTTATTGGCTCCATAAGTGAAAAACTGATGTTTAAAAATGCCATTTTTGCATTGACTCCAATTGTTCGCATAAGAGGATTGTTTGTGTAGGACAGACTAATGATGCTCTTTAGCAAGTTTGGTGTCAATTGAGCAAAAATTGTGGGAGGAGATAGGTTTAGTAAGTTTTACAGTTTTTGAAAAAAACAGAGTGATGGACTTCATAATTTGCAATAGGTTTAAATGTACAAAAGTTTCTTCAGTATTGGGAATACATTTTGGTGAAAGTTACAAATCTGTAGCACATATGGTTGATTTTTTGTGAATTTTCAAAATTTTGAACTTTAGAGGCTTGCTGTAGCGCCACCATCGGGACTATTGGCCTGTTTTTGCAGCTGAGGCAATCTGGCATGGGGCTGGACCTTTGTGCAAAGTTTGGTGATTTTTCGCGCATGGGAAGTAGGATTTCCTCGGAAGAAGAAGAAGAAGAAGAACATGCAGGATAACAATAGGGTCCTGGCAGCTTAGGCTGCCCGGCCCCTAATAACCACTACCCAAATATCATGTGCTTACTGAAAAGGCAGGGGCTCAAATAGGACTGACTACATCACTGATACTGTCTATCAAGAGGGCCACAGCAATACCTTTACCAAGAATGATAATTGCCATGTATAGCTCATAATTCACTGTGATTTTTTTTTTTTTACTTGTCTGAGATAACTTGCCATGGAAATCGCAAATTTGCATTCCATCCCAGCGCCAGGAGAGTTCATTGCCAAGTCAATTATGTGTCATGCCTGTATCTGATGCCGTGCTGAGCATCTTCCCACTTTGGGCAAGAATTATGGCTTTGTCATCCAGGACCATGGATAGAATGATGGAGGTCATTGCTGGCAGTACTCCAGACATGCAATTCAGGATATATTGTATGTCAGTGGGGAAGGTGAGCAGTGGATGGGGAGAAGTAAGACAGAGTAATTGAAAATCTGCCTTTAAGAGGGGTGTTCTTTTATTGTGGCTAGTCAACGGTAATGATAAGGCCTCATTTCACGGACAGTTGTGTCAGAAGGCAGCAGGGTATGGTTTTTTCTGAGGGTGGATGACTTTTGATGGACAGATATTTGAGATGAAGGAGGTAGTGGCTATATTAAGTTCAGTAAGCAAAGTCATATTTGAAATCTTTTTTTATGCAGACAGTTGTCACATAGTCGAATAAGTTTGCCCGGTCAGAGACTGAATGAGTTTTCTGAGGCAGGCTTGAATCCAGTTAATCAGTAAACTAATCATTAGGTACATTTAAGAAGAGAATGCGCAGGCATTGATTGGCTGAAGCACAAGTTCTTGTTATTGGGTTATGTTGCGTCATGGTGTGATATGGAGAGTTTCATCACAAAATGCAGCATATCTGTTTGAAGCGTTCTTTAAAAAATGCACATTTTTGTCATGGGAAAAGTGAGGGTTGAAGAGCTTTCTAATTTGTTAATATGTCTTTCTAAACAAGTTGAGCACTATACCATGATGCAATTTAATCTAAGAATAATGAATTTTGTGAAAAAGTGAAATTTGTTGTGAAAATTTGGCGATACTCAGTATATCCACAGAAGAGCAATTTGATGTCAAATGCCTACCTGTCTATATCATGTTTCCATAAAAATTCAAAATAACTCCTCTGCATCTAATAATGCATTCTCAACCAATCAATTCAGGAATCTTTTTTTCTGCAGAGCTTGCAGCATAGAAATGACAATAATTCTGTTTTGCCCAAAACAAGAGTTGATTAACAATCAGCCCGTTAGCAGAGTGGGATTCTCCATCTCTCATGGGCCGCGTGGATATATCTCAGATAGCGGAAAAACTGGCTAGGCATTTATTTTACTTTGCAATGAAAGCTGATGTTCAAGCATGCTTAACATTGGGATATATAGCGTCTCGCTAAGGGCTGAACTTGGCATGATTACCGGCCCGCCTATGATGATCCTCCTGCAGCAGTGGTTCAAAAATTTTGGAAGTGGCTTTTATTGTATTCTGCTTTGAAACTCTTCATATATTGTTTTGTGATTGCATGCTATGCTATGTTTTGTTGGTCAGAGGCTGTCGGGGTGCCTGCATATGATTTACTGTCACCCAAGGTGACCTCAGCTTGCATGGGCATTAACAGCATAGGATGCTTCACCTCACAGCTGAACTGAGCATCATTGTCCAGCTGGAGGTTATAGATCCAGGTAAGGGAGGCCCGCACCTGAGATGGGCAAGACAAGATTATTAAATACATAAATCATTAAGGCTACACCTTTATCTGTGTATCAATGAGGTGTAAAAGGCCAACAGAAAACAACTTTTAATGTATGATTGTTCCTCAAACCTACTCTCATTTATACTGCTGGATGAACAATCAAACAATTGATTTGCTCAATAACTAAGATTAATATTATCAAGCTGACAAACAGCCCATGTATTTATTCAAAGCATTCAAAGTTGATTAAACAAAGCAGGGCCATAACACTCCCCAAACATTGCAGGTAGGGGACAAAACAGCTGCAATGACCCTATTTTACTGTGATTTCCTCCACAGAATCCTCTGTTTTTAATGTAGTGCTGCCTGAGGGCCAGAAGATCAAAGCAGCTTGATACTCGTATTTGGCCTTGTCACTTGCATTCAGAGATTTCTCCAGATTCTTTTAATCATTTCATGATATTATGTGCCATAGAAATCCTCAAATTCTTTGCAAATATTTAATTAGAACTTTTTATTCTTAAATTGTTGAACTATTTGCCCATACCGTCTTTTACAGAGTGATGAGGCCCTCGCCATCTTTACTTCTGATAGACTTTTTATGCTCAATCATGTTACTGACCTGTTGTCAATTGACTTCCAAAATGTTCCCAATAACAGCCCAATTAGCAATCATTCAACTGATTTGCTCAATAACTAAGACTGAGAATACCAATAACAAAGACCTCACAAGCTCACATTTTATCCTAGTTCTCTATTCATCATTATCATGTCCTAATAATCATAGGCAAAAAAAAAAATAAAATAAAAATACCCAGGAAAAGTAAATGTGAACAGGTTGACAGTAATCAAGTGTTAAAAGGTGAGGTTATCATGGATTTTTTTATACATCTGGTGGCCCGTCACAGTACAAGCTACTTCAGAGCATTTGTCAGCCAATGTTGCATCCAGAGGCCAACTCCAAGTTCGAAGCCAGAGGCTTAGTTATAAGATGTGGTCACAAACCCTAATCCTGGAGGTATTATAGTCCTGTTGGTTTTCACTCCAACCATGGTTGAGCATATCTTACATCAAAGCAAGAGATCCTGTTTCAGAGATGATTTTTAGAGTCAGGTGCACCAGATTAAAGGATCAGTGTGTAATATTTGGCATGGTTTATTGGCAAAATCTGAATATGCTACCCATTAATATGTTTATATAAGTGTATTATCGCTATAAAATAGAATTTGTTTGGTTTTCATAGCCTTATAATTATGCGTTTATATATACATATAGCAAGGGCCTTGCTTTAGAGACGTCGCCATCTTGCACCGCCATGTTGGTACGGCAGCCCGACCGGACAATCCAGCCAGCTAGAGAACGCGTTTTGCGTGTATAAATCCCAGTCGTGGAAGACGCCATTTCCGCAAAAGTGTTTTGGGCCTCGGAGGCCACCGTCTTTTTGCCGACGGGAGGGGTGAGCTTGAGTGAGTGAGTGAGCGCTGCAGTCTAGAATCTGAACGCTGGATGTCACTGTTTCCCCCCCCATTTTACGCACTATGAATGAGGGGAGGGTAGATCTCCAGGAATAGAGTTAGTGATAAGTGGCCAAGCAAGGGAATTGGCCGGCATATACGCATGAAGACGCATGTATTTGCAGGGTTGGAGGAAAGAGAGCGCCCAGAGCAAGCCCACCTCGGACATGCCATTTTTGAGTGGGACCACTGTGTTGTGGAAGTAGTAGATTGGGTTACTGCTCTGGACCCAGTGGGGGAACTCCTGGCTCACCACCATTTTCTCTGTGGCGGGACTGGGCTCCAAGCCCGAGGTGGGGCCTTCTGTGTGGGCCCGGCCCGGCCTGCTGTCCTAGTCCAGGAGTGAGGGAGACTTCCGCAGTTTGGTGTCGTCCAGGTCCCGGTTCATCAACGGCCTTAGACTCTGCACTCCAGCAAAACGTCTACCCTCTACACCACCTTCACTCTGCATGTATGGTATCAACTCTATCACCTCCCCATCCCGTTTGAAGTACACTGTTATGTTTGAGTATTTTATGTACAGCATTATATTTCATTTGTAAATGGAGATTTCTTACATGCTGTTTTTGCTGCCTTGCTGGTCAGCTATTTATTTTGTTCATCAGCACCCTCTGGTGGTGTGTCTGTAGCAAAACATGATCTGATGTAATATCACTTCTTTGAAATAGACTAGTGCTTTCTAGAAGCTTCTGGCATCTTCCTGCCTGGAGGGGGCGGGATTACCCAGGAATCCTGTAGATCTTTCCAGAATGTTGCTAGTCTATATAAATGCTGTGATTTTGGTCAGTGGAGGCAGAGTTTTTGTTTTGGCAACAGAGTTACATAGTGGCATTAGAGTGTTATTATAAGATTAAACAGTGGATTATTTGTAGAAGTTTTTTTTTTTTATCAGTGAAGAATAAGTTTGTTTAAGTTGTCATTGCTGGTTTTCTTTGTTGTGATTTTCAAGTCATAACAACACCTGGAGCAGACGAGCGAAAAGCTGAAAGACAAACTGAGAGGGATATTACAGAAAGAAATAAAAGGAAGGAGGTGATAAAACAAAGAGGAGACAGTTCCAGAAAAAAATTATACAGAAGCATCAGGTACCTCTTTTCATGATAGTCGGAATTATGCTAATACCCCTGAATGCATGGAGGACTCTGTTCTGAGGTAGTGCTCACATTCTGATTCAGTTAATTTCATTTAAAAACCATGGAGGTCTCTTGCCTCAGCAGTTGTGAAAGCATCAAGTAAAAATGGATATTTCAGGACACTTGGACCTTTTTGACTTTTTGCAATGGTTTCTTGTATGTACCTATAAAGTATTTGATGTCAAAAAATTGGAGTGATTCACACATTAGTTTCAATGGAATCATGTAAGAAGTAAACAACTATTGCAAATCAAGTAAAAAAGTGCCCAAATTTAACAGCCTTTATCTCAAAATCACAAAGTGCCATGAAATGTCAGTTTTTACTTGATGCGTTCACAGTAGTTTCTCAATCACTCATTGCTTATTTATTTATATTTTCAGTCTACTTCTGTTTAACCCATAGCTTGTATACTGTATAAAAAAGGATATTTTTAATTAACTTTTCACTAGACAAAAGCTTCATTTGGCTTCACGGTACATTAAGCCTGGCGTTTACCACTTGAATTTTCCGCAAAGAGCGCCTTAGGGATTATCCAAACAAAAGCTGGAACCCTAGATCCCCTCCAAGGAACAGATTTCTCTCCTGGTAAATAACAGTGAGACTCCAGTGGAATTTAACTCCTTTCCCCTAGGGGTCCATATTATTAATAAGAGCATAACGGCTATAGATACTGGGGTTGCGGCACACCAGCGGTCAAATGGCTTCTGCAGCCGAGTAAAGACAGGCCTGAAAATGTCTCAAAGCCTGTATGACTAAGCATTCCCCACAAAACCTCAGATACAAGTAGATAATGATTAAAATAAATGCAAAAGTACTGGACCTTATGGCAGGACTGCAGCTGTATTATGATACAGGGCTTTTATGTTTTGCTTTTCAAGAGAGATGAGATGTGATTTTCTAGCTTCCTCAGTGGATTGTGTAATCTGTCCTGACTACAATGCTGAGTTGGATACATTTCCATCTAGCCAAAATTAAAGATTAAACCCAATGTTTTTTGATTAACAAATATGGAGTGGGCATTCAATGGAGCTTCGAGAAAGAAGATTGAAGATCAATTGTTTTTCCTTTAAGGTAAAAAATGAAGGCCAAAAGATGAGGCCGAATATTGACTGAATCTAGAACACTGTCTCCACAGGTCTTACATAATCCTCTACCCAAGAGTGGATTATGTTCCTTAGCTGCCATCAAATCACCACTGAACTGATAGTATGAAAATATACACTTTATTTGCAATTTAAAAAAGAAAATTTAATTCCTTACTTAACGTATTATTTCAAATTCAAACAACCTGTATTGATAAGCATGTCAATAATGAGATGTAACACTTCTCAATAGCTCACAGCTATGATTTTTATCTGGAAACCCTGTTTTGGGTGTCCGAATCCCAGCCAGTTCTGAAGTCAACTTGAGTTTATTGGGTTTTTTTAACCTACCCCTTTCACTAAAAGAATTAGCTATCAGATCTTTAGATGATTTGTGAGTGTCACAATCGGTTTAAAATTAATCACTGCTGTTTGTAACCTGATCATAATGCCCCCAAACTGATCACTTTTTTCCGAGTTTATAAAGTTGAGCTTGCTTGAGAGAAAAAGTCCCTTCTTATCCCAAATTTCATCACATCTCATCCCATCTCAAACCAACTTGATCCCATCCTGTCTCATCCCATAACAACATATCTCATACCATCCCATAGCAGCTTTATCCCATCCTGCTGTATTTTACTGCAAGATGATCCTGTCCCATCCCTTTTTTTCTTTTTGGCAACAGGATCCCGATCCCGTTGATCCCATCCCATCCCATCGCACCGCTCTGGCAGGGACTGACAAATCTACATTGTTTTTTTTTTAATTATAATTTTTTTTATTTTCACTGCTTATGAGCAAATTTAACTTGTTTATGCATATTACTGTTGAGTCTGCATGGAGTTATGGCGCGCACATCCCTGGGTGAGGCCTATATCATAATTTATGGATGGTACTGTATTTTTATCAGCCACTAACAAAACACTATGTAGATTTCCTAACACAACAGTTTCAGGATAATCATTATTGCAGAGATCTAATGACAACCCTCATTATTTTGTTTCTTATATCAGTTTTTCTACCTGCAGCTAAAGAGTAAGCCCCTGGCTATTCACTGTCTCTGATGAGCTGCTACCTGAGAGCTACACTACTTGTTTCCTCCAATTGCCCATATCCTGCAGTTGAGATGGGCAGCAAATGGTCCAGCCAAGACTGGGCAGCAATATCGGTAGAGCTCAGATATGACTCATGTCCTCAGGGTCTGTGCTTTCTAAAGCTTTCACCTCAGTCGTAGAGGGCTGCAGTGTCTACGGGTCATTGTGGTTTCCTTTCAGTCGACACCCAATTTCAGCTTTGGCAGCAAGGAGTGTGTGTGTGTGTGTGTTTGTATTTGTGTGTGCAAGTGTGTCAATGTGTGTTTGCGCTTGTGCATGTGTGTTTATGTGTGTGCTTGAGTGTGTGTGTGCATGGTTTTTCCAGTCAGACTGAAATTCAGTGCTTCAGATGTTTATTTCGGCTTTAGGACACACATCTCGGCAGTGCCATGTTTTATGTCCATATGTAAAAATATGAAAAGCACTTTTGTACATCATTTTGGCTAAAAGCCTCTGCCGGATAACTGAAGCGTAAATTTAAATTGTACACCTGGAGCGAGGCCTCTCCCAGGCTAAATCATTTGTTCTGTCAAAATGGAGGCGCTCCACGATGTTCCCCGCAGTAAGTGCAAACAGCGTCCTATGCCAGGTATATTAGGTACATCCCCAGGTGGGAAGAGCAGGGAGCCACAGAGCAGCATGCTCTGAATTGGAAGATCGTCTCTCTTACCATGAGTGCCCGACACAGATTTATGTTCACTATAGTTCACCCCAGTCCGTCGACTTTCAGATCCCGCTGCTGCCAGGAAGGATATCTCTGTTCTGTGGTCCTTACCTGGTTTCTTCCTGAAAATTGAATGTTAATACAAATGGACTCCACTGCTATGGCATTTATAGTACATTACTGAAGCGCATGACTGCATCCATGTCAAGGTATACAGAATGCCCATAAGTTATCTAGATTTTCCTCCATTTATACAGCTTATGGATTTTACCAATAAAGTTTGTAATATGATTTTTTTTAATGAGAAAAGAATTTCATTCAAAATATTAATTGTCAGAGGCTATTCATTTCGACAACAATGAAAGAGCATGTGAACACACATCACAGTAAACACACAAAATTTTTTTGTTAATCACTGTCATGATTAAGCATTAAGAATCCGACAGAATGGATTACATGCAAAGCCTTATAATGTTGCCATATGCTACACTTATTTAACATCTAAATATAAAAAAGTATTGAATTTTGGAAGAAAGTTTTCAGGCTCCTACCATCTTTGCAACGTTTCCAGAATAACCCATATTTTTTTTCAGGAAAGCGGATTTAAAACTTAAAAAATCTTATACTGTATATATAAATATGTCTTTGTGCATACATGTTTAGGAACTGTTAAAAAAAGTTCCAACATAAATGAGCACAAAGGGGACATTTTATATATATTATATTAAAATTATTTTTGTCATAAATATAAAGTATCACAATTTTAATCGCTTCACTATTTGACTCACAACTGGTGCAGGCTTTCCCCCTGACACGATGCACATCAGTGTGAAATTCTGAGCCCGATAGCAGCTGAATGGCGCTGGAGTGTCTGCTGCAACAACAGACATGGACACTGGGGTGGCTGTGGAACAGACAAAGGCAAGTCAGCTGTGAGCAGTAGCATCCAGTGTTATTAGGAGACAGTTCTGCTCTCATTGATGTAAAAGTATGAATGATTTAAGAAAAAAATACACATTGAATTGCTTCTTTACTTACGAAAAGACAGAAAAACGAGAAAGGGCTTTTCAAACTGGTGAAGAAGTGAAATTAGTCACATCTCATTTAAATTTATGGATAGCTCTAGTTTGAAGTGCTTATCTTATGCAAACACCCTGCTTATGACTTATAGACCATTTCATTTCATCTTCAAAGAAAGCGAGAAGGATTTTGAGCGGAGGGGATTTTCAGTGCACAGTAAACTGCAGTGATTAATTGTCGCTGCACATATTTGTCTGGAGAGGTCTGTGGGTTGAAACGCTTAATGAATCGCTCTGGGATCCGCTGATGAGTCTGATGGCCATGAGCACCAGAAAGGCAAAGGCCATGAGCCCTTTGACCCTCAATGTCAGGTTACTGCCTTACACTGCAGTTACAATACAGAGCAAACCGTTTTAAAATCCCACCCCGGGGGGGATTGAAGACGAAGTGTGAGTGTCCACTTTTCCTCTGCAATGGAACTCCTCATCCGCAGCTTGGCACTGCATCACCGGGAGAATGGAGAATGGCAAATGCACACCTCTCTTCCTCCTCTTCATCAAGAAAACTAATGCAACAAACCTGCCATCAAACATTGCATACATGCACAGAGGTGGTGGTGGCAACGAGTGCAGGTATAAAAAATATTGATCACCATAAATTTTAGAAAAGCCATATTATATAAAAGGAGAAAAAGCATTAAAATAATCGTGGCTAGGGCCTTTGATATACCAGCCACAGCAGAATCAATAAAACTATGAGAAGGTGTAAGGGGCCATCTTTACAGCAAGGAAAGTGAGAATGAGAATAAACTTCGAAAAGTATATTTGATCATACTTTTGCACCCATTAATTTTTTCATAAGTCTGTATTCAATTCTGGGCTTGAAAAAATACATTCACTGGGGAGAAATGGACTTAGTTTGTGCTGGCCTTCAAAAGGTAAATCACAAAGTTTAAATTGTTTAACCCCTCCAATAAGGCCTTTTAACACTATCATAAACCTGAATATCAATGTCTGAGAAGAGTTTTTAAAATGATAAATAATATTCTTTAATCCTCTTTTGATTAAAAACCCTTCATTATTTGAAATGCAATAGCATATCTATTATCCTCTTCAGATTAATTGGAATTTCCAGTTGTGTCTCCCAAATCTTTTGTTCCAAATTCTGCTTTTTCAGTGATTCATACCCTCTCACTGTTCCACAGTTTCAAAATTGCTTGGGGCCTTGCCTCTCACCCCAGCTCTTTTCAGATTTACCATTCCAGCAAAAACTATTTTTCCAGTTTCAAATGTATCTGATTGTTGTAATATTAATTTCCAGCCAGCTCTTAGAACCATGTGCAAAGACACAATCTTTTTTCTCATTGACTAGTTTTTCAATGATATAGACACTCCACCAGCAGGTAAACACACAGATCCTTACCTCTAATAAGGATTGGCAGATAAACAATAAATTCAGTTTTGAAAAATTTTTCTGTTCTCTAAGTACCTTTAACCCCTTTGCGCAGAAGCCAAATTTGGCTATTAATGCGTTACCCTATTTAATGCTTTATAATTCAAGATTTGAGCTTCATACAGAGGGAGAGTATGGCTCTATTGAGACAAGACACTTGCAGCATTTAGAATTCTATCATATTTCAGTTTATTTTCATGATTTTGGTTAAGAAAAAGGGCTAAAAACAAAAAATCTTCATGAAAATTCAGCATTGAAATTGTAAAAAAAAAAAACTAGACAGTCCAGTCAGCCACGACCGCATGGGTGTAGCCCCCAAAAGCCTGCTTCTCTCATTTTTTGCGCATTATTCGGCCAATACTGTTACCATGGCAACTAAAATCGGTAGGTGTCATAAGTGAAGTATAACACATGTCTATACCAAATGTGAAAGTAATCGATCTAAAATTGCAGCCTGTACTGCGTCCACAAGGAAATCTCATTGTTTTGTCACTAATTTGCGTATTATTCAGCCAATACTGTTGCCATGGCAACCAAAATCGATCGGTGGCATAAGTGAAGTATAACATGTCCTTTCCAAATATGAAAGTAAGCGGTGAAAAATTACAGCCTGTACTGTGTCCACAAGGAAATTGCTATGTTTTGCCACTATTTTGAATATTATCCGGACTATACTGTTGCCATGGCTACCCAAATCAATAGATGTCATAAGTGAAGTGTAATACATGTCCTTACTGAACATGAAAGTAATCGGTTAAAAATTACAGCCTTTAGAGCACCCACAAGGAAGTGTCTACGGACGCGGACGCAGCGGTGGCGGAGACGACACGGGTGAATCCATGTAGCCGCCCGACTTCGTCCCGGGGCTACAATAATATAGATGATTGAAAAATGGCTGGGAGAAAAATGGCTGGGAAACAATATATTTCTGCGATCATAAACTCCAAGACAACAAGTATTCTTTATCTGAGCATGAAATTCGAAATCATCTACGCTTCAGGAGCCAAATAAGACAGCTCTCCGGGTGGCTTTCCAAACTCTCAAATTGACACATTGTCAAATCATAAAATAATCATATTTTTAACGGAAATCAACTTTTGAGACATAAAATTTCAGTATGAATTAATGATTTTCTGGTTGAATTTAGCACAAGTTCAATATAGGCACAGCTGGACATCAATGGTCGCCAGTAACCTCTCCAAACCCAAAACTTGCTTTTTCTCCATGATAAAGTTTAGAATTTTGACCATTTTTCTTCAGCATCCCACAAGCCAGCCCACATACTCATTTAAGGAGCTGCTTATTTAACGGTCAGAACATTCACACTGCTGTGAAAAGCTAGCAGTTCCCACATCCGAGCTTGTAAGCTTATATAAGGAACAAGTTTAACTCAATAACACAGTAACATTTGAAATATACCTTATTTTAACAGAACTGACATTCCACAATCAGGAAGAAGCAAGTAATTTGCTACCCAAGATTTAACAGAAAGGTGCAAAGAACGTAGTAGGGGGTCTACTGAAGTGCTTGAACTGTTGGCATTTTAAAACAGCCAGAACCTCCGCATTTGATTTTGTTAGATACGGTAAAAATTCTAAAACAAAAAGCCACATTGAGCAAAATGCCACCACATGCAGAATTATTAGCAACGACTAACAGTTAATCTTACAAACCAACGTGGCAAACAAGCTCTATGATCATCATGGCTATGGTAAACCGAAAATAAAAAAAACAGCTAGACAGCTTGCCATAAGTAAAATATGCAATTGCACTTATTCATACAATGAAGAAAACCTTTTTTCATTGAATTCGTCCTCCAAAGACATAGATCCTCCTGTCCTTTTCATTTGGAATAATTCCCATTGACCAAGTTTGTACCTCATTTAAATCCCGTAAATGTAACTTTACGCAGATGTGCCTTAGTTAGCAATTAAGTGCCTGTGGCTAATCAAGGAGAGTATGAAGTAAGATATATGGGGGAACTGAATTCATCGATGGCGGAATCTATGCGTAAATCCATAGTAGTTAACTACGTGTTTCTGATATGTGATGACTATAATTGATAGTAGAATGACATAGTATCAATACCATATCAATACACTTGAATTATTGATTTAAGTGTAAGTTAACATTTATGAAATAAAGCACTGAGTTTAAGCTTTCTATTACTAACTAGGTGCAATTTATAAAATCATATTTGAATATGCCTTTGATGCCATCAAATGCTGTGTGTCCACAAAAATACCATATTTTCAAAAATTTAGTTTGAGAAAATAAAGCAGAACCCCATCACAAATTTTGGATATGTTAATAACAGCCATATAATCTTTCTACAACAGTCAATTTGATGTTGGTGGATGGTGTCATTTTTTTGGTGTAAAATGTTAAAAATAGCACAAATTTTTTTTCATTTTCAAGCCTTAATATTTTCTAGATAATTCATAAGAGAGGGGCAGAATTAGAATACAAAATACACAACATACATGGGAAGCTGTATGTGCAGTACCAAATCCCTGTCTGACATTAGGCTTTTTACAGTCCTTCAAATATGGTTCCGCAGAGCATAGAGTAAAATTTTCAAGCAACTTTAAGCACCCAGAAATATATGATGAACCAAAGGGACACATTCATAAGTCCATATTCCTTAAGTTAGAGTAGCAGATTTTCACCCCTGAAAATTTGAAGGACCTAGCTGAAATATTTTTTTAGATATAGCCACGTGAAAGTGGCTCCTCAGAAATCGTTGTTCAAAACAGGCCGGAACTTGGTTGCAAAACTATTAGGAATTGAGAGCTAAGATTTTGGATTTCTCCTATTAGGAGGTGAATGCACTGGTTGGATTTTTTTCAGCCAAATCTGAGATGGTCAAGTGGGAGCTGAAAGGAATGGCTTGAGACTCCAAATGCAGTTCAGCAATGGCAGGGCGTTTATTAGGTGAGCTCATGGTCATACAGAACAGAAATCAAAGCCAGGCAACAGGAATGGTTTAGGCAAGGCAGAATCGTAAATCAAGGGACAAGCAGAAAGATCTATAAACCAGGATGTCAGTCCGCACAAAGACAGTAACACAGGGAAATACTAAAGGGATTGGATGGGGAAGGAAAAGGGGAGTTGGAGAGGATAAGGGTAGCACAAAGGAAATCTCTAACAAAGTTGGTACAATGGGAATAAAGGGTAAACGTGGTACTCACAATCACTATCTCAATCACACAACGCAAACAACAACTTAAACAAGACTCACGGGAGAAATCACGAAATACAAACTTGCAGAAATCGAGAGAAAAGATGCAGAAACGAGACTTGACCAAAGCGAGCTTAGGCGGAAGAAAAGAGTCGACAAGAAGCAGCAGGAAAGTGGGTCTTTTATACACAAACAAATTAAGTGGAGGCCCAGCTAAACTCAGAACAGGTGAGAGGAGAGGCGGATCTAGAAAAGCAAGGACGGTGATAGGAGAGAGAGAGAGGAAGTAGGTGGGATCCTAACTTTGAACTAACTAATCACCCGTGCCTAACTGAACTGCTCTAAGTGTGGATAGTCCAATCAGAACAGCAAGAGAGAAGGAAGAGGAATTACCAAACCGAAATGGAAAAGAAAGAGTGAGAATCTTTTAAAGACACCACACAAAGAAACAAGAGGAAAGTAAGACATGAGACTGCAAGCATTCATTCTCTAAACATGAAACATGTAACTCAGAATATATATATAAATACAATAAATACACTAGAAATATGCTAGAATGGACTAAAACCAACTAAAACCAAGCATACAAACATCACTTCTTAACAGGAGCCACACACTTAAAAATGTTGGGCTAAAAACAACCCAATTTGGGTAGTTTCCCAACCCAGCGCTGGTGAAATATTGGACAGAACACACGGTGGGTTAATTTAACCCAACAAATTGGGTTGGTTTCCTTAATACAACAATTGGGTTGTTCATATAACCCAATTAAGGGTTCACATTGACTACACTGCTGGGTTCTTTAAACCCAGCAAGTTGGGTTGGTTCCCCTAATACAACAATTGGGTTGTTCATACAACCCAATTAAGGGCTCACATTGACTACACTGCTGGGTTCTTTAAACCCAGCAAGTTGGGTTGCCAATATATAATTATTATTTATTAATATTACAATTATTATTATTATTATTATATAAGAATAAAAATAAATAAAACAAGATACAGTTTAAGGAAGAGTATGTGTGAAATAACACAATATAATAATATTATTAATAATAATAATAATATTAGAATTTATGTATAACGCACTTTGCATTTGAAGGACAAATCTTTAAGTGCTAAATATAATAATAATATAATATAGACTAGTATTTGACACGTCTCAGCAAGTATTACTTTGTACCTAAAATTAAAAAAAAAATAAGAATAATAAAAAAAATACTTATAATAGAATATAATGTTATACAATATGAGCCAATATGTTAGTGCCATGAAACTGATTTAATAGATAATTTAAGAATAATCTTCTTAGCACAATAACATAGAGTGGCTGATTGCCAAATGTCACTTTCATCATCTTACTGATGTCTTACTAACAAAAACATCTTTTGTTTTTTTGTCCTGACAAAAGCTCGTAATAAGCTAGTTTCATTTATGTTAGCTTAAAAGATACATCAAATTCAACACGTTCATTACAGTTAAAAAAATATAAAACAACTTCTCGCTTGTGAAATGTTATTCCTTGTTTCTTGGTTTCGACGTTTCTTTCACGGGAACACCCATAAGCGGCACAAAAGTCTGGCATTTTGGTGCCAGTCAGATGCACAGCGGTCTGACCGGGTCTGACTCCTTGTCAGAAACCCCGGCCCAAGATGGCGGTCGTGTTGATGCATCTGACAAGCCTGTATGCGGCATCTACGTGTATATATCTATGCAGTGGACTAACGATGTCCAGCTAGCTGAAGCCTGCTAGCATGCAGCGGGCTAGCTAAAAAAACACTGATTCACCACTGCGCTCAGATTAATTCATAAGATTTTTTATTTTTATAACACTCTCCCACTTAAGTGATAACTAACGTTGTCCTCCTAGCTATAATACATAATGCATTTCTCTTGTCATTTCAAGTAACAACAACATAGTTTGGTTGCTACATAGCTAGCCAGCTAACGTGTTAGCTTGCGACGTTTGAGGAAATGAAGTTTATGCTACTAACGTTAGCTAACAGTTAGCTTGCTAACGTACCAATTGATTCCTGAAGCTAGTACTCAACAGTGCTTCACGAACTTACATCTTAACAACTATATGAAGCTTTATATAATAATATAAAGTCAACTATATGGTAAAACAATAGTGGGCATGTAACAAACCTTGCTTTGTACTGAATTGATCCAGAGACGCCAAGTCTCAACGTCTTAGGCGTGAGTAGTGGCATTCACAAATTTTTCCATAGTCAGCAATTATTCAATCAACGCGCACTGAAGAAATTCACTCGCGGAATTTAAGTCATTGTGCATCAAGTTAATCAGTTTCACATGCATTACGGTGGATTTCCCCACTAATGACACGAAAATCGATTATGACTCAGGAATTCTCAGGCTTGTCTTTACTGAGGGATTGACAGCAATGGAATTGCATAAAAACGTTTCAAACGGTCTTATTTCATTAAAACTATTTAAATGATCACGAAACACATGCATTTTCCATTGTTTCCTGAGTAAAGGGAAGCTCAGGAAGTCCGGAGTCATAATCGCTTTCCATGTTACTTGTGATGAGGTGCACCTGTATGCAAGTGAAACTGAAACTTCAATGCACAAGGATTTTAACTCCGCGTGAGAATCTCATTAAGCGTTCAATGACTAATTGAGGATTACAATGAATAAGCCTAAAAAATGCGTGGGACCTACGTCAAATGCGTGAGACTTGGCATCTCTGTTGATCATCAGATGAGATGAGTGGTCCGAACATAACCAACTGTCGGGGTCGAGTTCGTGGGTGGTGCTTAGTTGCGCATGCCCGAACGTCAACCCAAGGTGTTGGGTAGTCCAAAATAAACCAACACAACATTATAGAAATTACAACCCAACAGCTAATAACTCCATTTCCAACAGAAATAACCTAGCGAATTGGGTTCTCAGAATACCCAATTCAATGAAAATAACCCAATTAAATTAACCAACAGGCTCAACCTAGCAGTTGGGTTGAAAAAACAACCCAGCATTTCTTTGAGTGCATTCAGACATTTGACATGGAATGACCCAAGGGTTATCTTTGCACGACTGATGTCAAGCAAAATATACTGTAACTGATGTGTTGGCATAAGGCATGTGGTATTATTGATGTTTGTGGTTCTTCCTGATTGGACCTCTATTTTGATGACTCAGGATTTTCTTTGGTCGATTGGGTATATACAGTTGGTGAAAAAGGGGAATTAGCTGGGGAGATGCGCTTACATGAACTCCTGTGCGCACCTGCATATAGCTTTTCACTCAGCAGAATCGTTTATCTGTGAATAACATTCTTGTTCAATAAATTCCGCTCATCTTAACCAGGCCTTCCTCTCTGACTGATATCCGCTACACTGCTAGGGATTTTCAGCTCTGATATACACACAGTTCACAGGATATCTGCACTCTGTTGTCACTTGCCTTTTCTTATTGTGTCGTCACAGACCTGTATTATTGCAGGCTTTACCAGCCAGAGGCATGTTCCATGTCCGCATCAACATAGCAAGATCACAGTTTTACAGCGCCACACTACGGTTACTTGCAGCCATCGGTGTGTAACTGTCAGAGCAGAGGAAGCTTAACCATAATTTTATGTGGAGTCAGTTCACTTTGACAATCTTTAAATTACACCCTAACCAGTGACACAGTAAGACGACAAGCTTCCGTTCACCTCTCAGTTACTTTCAGTGTATGGTATAACTAAGGGGAATTCTACAGTTGATGACCCTGATATGATACATTTTCACACCTATCAAGTGAAGTTTATCACTGTTGGACTCACTATTTGTGGGAATTCTACATGGTCTCCTCAAATTTTGGCACTGTTGCCAATACAGTTCCCCATGGACATGCCTTGGATGGTACACCAATGTGCACCATGACAATGCTGACAAGCAAGACCCATTCTCTGCCCACTTGTGTGAAGTGGCAATGAGTGACTCATCTCAATGCAACCCCGGGCTGCTCTCGACCAGTTACCCAGACACAAACAGTGCTGTATCCACAGCACCAAAAATGAGAAGCACAAATACTCCTTTTTTGAGCTCGTTCCCACCTCATTCGCTTTCGGAAATGGGTGGGGGGACAGATAAAAAAAGAGAGAGATGTACTTCATCCCTCATCTACCTCACAAAGCAACTCACACCTACACCCGCTGTCTGTGTCCTTTGGTAACTGCAATTTCAAGCACCATTACCCTGCTGACTAAAAAAATAACTGCAAATGGGATTTTCAAATGTCTGAGGAGCAGGGCCTCTTTTAGCTAGGATGCTACAAGACAGATGCTATAGCTCTTTTTATAAATGCATTTGGTGTCTGGGAGCACTGTGGAGTTGAAGAAACTGGAGAGAATTAGTTTGTCTTCCCCAAGGATACAACTGACCCCTTGGAAATCGGCTCCAAAGGCCAGTTTCACAAAGCAGGATTACTGAGTTTGCCGGATTACAAAGTAGAATTTGGAACAGCTGTAATTACAGCTCAGTCCATGTCCCAGATTCAAACAGGGTCCTGGGTCGCTACAGTGTAGTTTTACAGCCAACATGGTAATCCAGTTTCATGGAACAGGTTTATTGTTCCCAACGTATCTGTTAACTGAGAGAGAGAGAGAGAGAGAGAGAGAGAGAGGAAACCCAACAATAGTTTGCACAGTGGGACCAACTCTTTTTCTCAGGAAAGTGATTTATTGATAACTTAGAGATAATCAAAATCTTTCACTTTTTAATTTAAAGGCAATTTCGCGTCTCTCTCTTTCTTGCGAAGAGGAAACAGGAAGGAAGTATGGTTACTGATGACACTTTTCTCCATCATTCAAAATCTGGTCTGTTCCTTCCAGATCTTAGGATTTTGTATAAACAAGGAACAGCTCAATGCAAAGTGTTGATTGCTCTGCCTGCCCCTGCCATAGCTTCATACAACCTAAAAGTTGATCTCTGGCTACCACATACAATACACCTTATTTAAAGGAGGACAATCATCAAAAAATTTCTGCCCTCCTGTTATTTCAATTTGTTAATCTCCTGCTAGTTAAACTGCATTCATATAGCTCAGTTGGCTAATTGACGAAAAAATCAAATTTAATTGAGCCCATTGGGCAGCGCCATTATTTTCCATAGCACCTATCGCATCTGATTCTGGGGCGCGAGATCATGACGTCTGCGCGGAGGTCTGGCACTTCCAGGCATCATGGCTATGCATTCGATTTAATGAGATTTTCTTGTCAGTGAACAGATCCGAAATCACTTTGAAAATGCTGCACTGTCAGGCATACGATTGTGTCAATGACGCTAAACAGAAGATGGCCAGTGTGATAATGCACATGTTCCCAAAGGACAGGGATTTAATTCGTTGTTGGGTTATAAACTCGCACAATGGAACAATGCATATCACTGTTCAGAGATGCTTTGTTTACACGCTCAGCCGCCTTCACGTCACGATTATGGCTTTCACGGGCTGAAACTCTGTCTCGCGAAGCTTGAGTTCAAAACAATGGTGGCCTCCGTTTTGGATTTTATTATGGAAATTACGGGCAATTATCACCAATTACGTGGAAAAGACTAATTATCTTGCGGAAATACTTGAAGCGGGTGCTGTTGAACTTCAGTGCAGTTAATATAAGTCGAAACAGGTAAGCGCGATAATCCTCCTTTAACTTTGACCCTTGACCCGATGACTTCTAAAACTATAGCCATACTTCTATCCTCTATGGGAAGTCACAATGTCTGATTTGGTGAAACTCCCTACTCTCCTTCAGTACAGATTACGCAGACAAGATATTTGTGATGGACGGTGTGAAGGAGGGTGTGATGAACAAATTCACAGACGGGAAACTGGAAAGCAGTTTGCCTCCCGCAGAGACATAGAAAGAACAGTTGAGTTGAGTACTTCAGAAAACAAATTTTGAGAGACATGGATACTATTAAGAAAGAAGTAGGGGAAGGATATTGATTAAACCAGGGGGATAATTGTGATCATTTTAGAGGTAGCAGTAAGAGGCAGAAAAAAATACTTCAAGGACTTCTGCAAATTCCAGAAAAAGTTTGGAAAGTCTGAAAACTTTTAAGTTCCAACAGTTCTCTTTTCAACACCTTCACAAACTTTTTTTTTTTTTTTTTAAAAATAGAATCATATAAGTGCTGCAGTAGAGGCAGATAGGTTATGGTACCCTTTATTAATGACCACAAAGACAGGGGAAAGAACTCCACTGTGTGTTATATGGGCAAACAGAAATCAGTACCGACCAGATACGGAAATATAATTTGAGTGCCAGGGTAATGAAACTCACCTCTTACACAACCTTGAGACAAAACAAATTCAGTGAGACAGCCACTGAAAATTGCTGTGGGGCTCAAGTGGAATGAATTTTAGCAGTGGAATATGGTGAATGTATGAGAATGTGTGTGCGTGTGTGTGTACGTACGTACGTACATGTGTGCGTGTGTTTGTGCATGTGTGTATATATGATTGAGTGTGCGTCTGTTTGTGTGTGGTTGCTATTCAATCACTTAGTATTTGGACAGTGGCACAATTGTCATCACTTTAGCTCTAAACAGAACCAATGGATTTGAAAGAAAAGAGAAAAAAACACAGTACAAGTATTTACCCATTTCTCCATGTTTTTATTTAAAAAAATGATTGAAATGTTGATTGTTGGACCACAAAACACACTTCCACTGTCCTACCATTCATCCATCCCGAGACACTCAGGGAACACAACAGGGGGCAGGCAGGACCAGAAGATAGTGAATGGACCAGGCTCTTTAATCTCCCAATCAGAGCGTCAATATCCACAGATGATACTACAGATCAAGAACAAGGTATTGGAGGTCAGGAAAAAAGATCAAAACTGCTACGAGGGGAAACCAAGTACAACAGAGACTGGTAAACAGAATTTAAAGATGACAAGAATACCACTCAGAAGATACCAGGAAACAAACTAAGAAAACATAAAAATTCACCTAAATCTAAAACATAGCTAAAGGTATAATACAAACACTCCGAAGATCTCACTATGAACAACTATAAATACAAACACAACCAAACTATACGCGCGAGGGAACCAAGCGGGCCAGAAACCGCGACTTCTCTCAATGACGCCCAGCACCATCTGAATTAGACTAGGAGTTTAAATAGATTTACGGACAGGTGCAGTCAATTAGTATTCAAGGATGTTTGAATGAGGAAGAGGAGAGTCATTAGATAAAGAGGATGTGGTCACCGGGCTGCCAGGCACGGTCGTGACACCATTTCATAACTGGCCAACTGTTTTTTTTTCACCAAGGAAATAATTCTGACATCCACCAAAGTTATCACCCATGGCTTTCAGGCTTTTGCTGTTCTTGAGCTCACCAGTACATTCTATTTTCCCGAGTTTTAAAGTTTCTTCTCACTGAACATGAAAAGGCGGAGAACAGAACTGCCCGACTAAGGCAAAAGGAAGTAAATCCATCAGCAGCCGTTTTGAGAAAAATGCAAAAGTTTGTTTTTGCTTCTGCTCGACACAAAGAATATCCACTTGTATGTGCCGAATCTCAGTAACTAGGGTGAATTTCGTTACGATCATGCTTCTACTAAATCGAGTACCACTATTAGGTGTATGTTATGGTCACGGATCGAATTCGACAAAAAATTCATTTACTTCCTTTTGCCTTGGTGGGGCAGAGAAGATATTATTTTTGTAATATTTTATAATACTATATTATTATTATTATTATTATATTTTACACATTCGGATGAAGCTATACTGTTTCCAAAGAAATTTTTGGCTGCTAATAACAGTTCTAGATCTCAGTGGTATAAACCTATCACAGCAGTACCCACAGGCCTCCCCACTTTATCTCCATTATCACCGCATGAAATGTCTCCCACATCAGAGGTGTTTCCCTTTTCTTTTTTCCAAAAATATTCATAGCAGCAGATACCCCTTCTACAAATCTGCAGAATGACCCCTCCATTTCCACAGGAAACATACAGCTTATCAAAACCTAAGCTCCCATCAAATTCTCTCGACACTGCTCAGGCAAGATATGGCCCATGGAACCCAGCACGGGGAAGGACAGTAACAGAGAACCCTGGGATATTTCTACGTATCCTCACGCATTTAGGTTTAATACCGAGCTGTCGCAGCCACCGTCACTGCTACTTTGGAAGTAAGTAACTGGCGCGGGAATTAGGGAAGGGAATGAAGCGGGGATTTAGTGGAGGTGAGGTCTTAAAATAGATCTTAAAAAAACAACCGTAATCCCAAGCGGGAGAGGGGTGGGGTGATCGCTTTGTCAATGACAGGAGGAGTGACAGATAGAGGCATGCTGTCTGATATGGTTCCAGTAATACTGGGACTGTCACTTTCACCTAGAAAACTTTCACTTTCACCCATTAAAATACACCACTTGTCCTCCAAGGGGGTCCTGATACAATCTGTTACAGTTTGCATCTGCCCCGTCTGCATGGGCAACTGGGCAATTTCGAGAACTGCAGCATACCAGCGTACATATGCTTCCCCAGAGCAGAGGCGTCACGGAGAAATTAGCTGAGTGTTGAAGCCTATGGGAAGGACGAGAAAACATTTTTTACAGCCCCTTAAATTACCGTCTGAGAAAAAAAAATGGGACCATAAGCATATAGAAGAGCGGGTAGAGCAAAACAACACAGCAGAGAAAATATCACTTCACTGAGCTCTCTTAGCTATTAGCACTGAGACATAACCAGCCTCCCCCCTTTGCAGCATTTTTCTCTTGCATTTGCTTTTGTGGTTTGCATGTTTTCGAGTTTGGATCGTTTCTGTTTTTGCAGCGCATTTCTCCCAATGGACATGTTTTGGGCCATTACAGCACATTTGCCCGTTGGCCACCTTAACTTATGGTTATGAAAGCATGCCTAGAACCACAATCATCCATCATTTCACCACTTTTGACGATGAGAAGGCTCTGGAAAGAAGAAAGATTGTGGGCCAGGGGGATGCTCCAGGCCGAAAGAGCCCAGCCCAGCCAGACAACTGCATGTCTCGCAGTCTGTCGTCAGCTGATTGTAGGTACGCTATGTTGCCACCGATAGAGTCCAGGACAGACCTCGAAGAGGGCATCCAAGATGCACAACCAGGCAAGATGACCACCAGATCGTCAATAGAGCCCTGCATGACAGGCGACTGAATGCTACACAGCTGCAAAAAGGGCATCTACAGGCTACAGGAAACCTCATCTCAATGCAGACCACTAAAAAAACAGTCTGCATACTGCCAACCTGCGAGCCAGGTAGCCATACATCCTGTTGCCCCTCTCAGATCGCCATCGGTAGACAAAGAGACAGTGTCGATGATGGAGCAATGCCCAATGGTCACGTGTAATGTTTAGCGATGAGTCACGGTCAAATCTTCAGTGATGGTCGTCCTCATAGCAAGCCGCTATGATTCCACATGATCAGCATGGGAGAGGGTCAGTAATGCTGTGGGGTGGAGTCACTATGACAGGCAGGACTGACCCCCACCATCTGCCATAGGAGAGTCACAGGGGTGTAATACTGTGATCATTATCACTCCACATGTGCTTCCCTTTTTACGCCATCATGGACCTGGACTGATCTACCAAGATGATAATGCCAGAGCTCATCGTGCATGCATCGTCCTTGATCATCGCCAAAGGCACCAAATTTAAACCTTCCCCTGACCTGTATTGTCCTGTAAGCCGCACTGCAAAGGCAGGGAGGACTGTGTGCACTTAGTCACAAACGCATGCTGGTAAACTTACAACCCCAATTCCGAAATAGTTGGGAAAAGTGTAAATTGTGAATAAAATCAAAACGCAATGACTTTCAAATCACACCAGCCAGTATTTTATTCACAATAAAACAGAGATAACATAGCAAATGTTGAAACTGAGAAATTTTACAATTTTATCCACAAAATGAGCTCATTTCAAATTTGACGGCTGCTACAGGTCTCAAAAAAGTTGGGACAGGGGCCTGTTTACTATGGTGTAGCATCCCCTCTTCTTTTTAACACAGAGTGGAGGCGCCTGGGCATTGAAGAGACAAGTTTCTTGAGTTTAGCCATTGGAATTTGATCCCACTCTTGTTTAATACAGGCTTCCAGCTGCTGGAGAGTTTTGGGTCTCCTTTGACTGACTTTTTGTTTAATTATGCACCAAATGTTCTCAATCGGTGAAAGATCAGGACTGCAGGCAGGCCAGTTCAGCACACGGACTCTTCTACCACGAAGCCATGCTGTTGTAATTGTAAGGGTTTGTCCTTGCAGTCCCTCCCCCTGCTGCATTCTTCACCTCCACCTTAACGGGCAACAGGTGTGGCTCGTTGAGATGGAGGTGAAGGTCTGTTTATTTAAGGGTTGGCTGTGCCTCAGTTGAGTGCAGCAGCATTCTGGTTTTGAAGCCCTGTCGTGTTTGTGCTGCTGCTCCCCTGATGTTTGTTTTACTTGTTAAATTAAAGATTTTTATATTTTTATACTCAGCCTGTGCGTTTGGGTCCCTTTACCTGCTTTTGGGCCCATGGTCCCAGTGCCAGCCGGCTTGTTGTTTTCAGCCAGCGGGGCAAATCCATGACAGTAATAGCTGCCGTATGTGGTTTTGCATTGTCCTGCTGAAATACACAAGGCCTTCCTTGGAATAGATGTCGTCTGGAGGGGAGCATATCTTGCTCTAAAACCTTTATATACCTTTCAGCATTCATGGTGCTTTTTAAAACATGCAAGTGTCCCACACCATATACACTAATGCATCCCCATACCATTAGAGATGCTGGCTTTTGAACTGAACACTGATAACAGGAGGGGTGGTCTTTCTCCTCTTTAGCACGGAGGACACAACGCCCATGATTTCCAATAAGAATGTCAAATTTGGACTCTTCTGACCACAGGACACTTTGCCACTTTGCTACAGTACATTTTAAACGAGCCTTGGCCCACAGAACACGGCGGCGCTTCTGGATCATGCTCAACAATGGCTTCCTTTTTGCATGATAGAGTTTTAGGTGGCATCTGTGGATAGCACGGCAGACTGTGTTTACAGACAGTGGTTTCTTGAAGTATTCCTGGGCCCATTTAGTAATGTCAATGACAGAATCATGCCGGTGAGTGATGCAGTGGTGTCTGAGGGCCCGAAGATCACGGGCATCCAGTAAACGTCTTCGGTTTTGTCCCTTACGCGCAGAGATTTTTCCAGTTTCTCTGAATTTTTTGATGATGTTATGCACTGTGGATGATGAGACCTTCAAAGCCTTTGCAATTTGACGTTGAGGAACATTGTTTTTAAAGTATTCTACAATTTTTTTACGCAAGCCTTCACAGGTTGGAGAGCTTCTGGCAATCTTTACTTCTGAGAGACTCAGCCTCTCTAAGACATCCCTTTTATAGCCAATCATGTTACACATCTGATGCCAGTTAACTTAATTACTTGCTAAATGTTCTTTCAGCTGATTCTCTTATATATTAATTGCTTTTTCTGCCATTTTTTTGCCTGTGTCCCAACTTTTTTGAGACCTGTTGCATCCAGAAAATTTGAAATAAGCTCATTTTGTGGATAAAAATGTAAAATTTCAATATTCGAAATGCTATTTATGTTCTATTGTAAATAACATATTGGCTCATGTGATCTGGAAGTCATTGCATTTTGATTTTATTCACAAGTTACACAACTATTTTGGAATTGGGGTTGTACAATGGCAGCACCCATCCTGTCCGGAGTTGGTACAGCTGGGTGCAGCACCCTAGGAGGAGTGGCAGAGAAATTCCTCAAGCTGACATTGGTCATCTCATTAGGAGCATGCAGCGTCAGTGTGATGCTAGTTTTGATGCTTCTGGCAGACCAACTCGTTACTCTACACCAGGGACGGACTTGCCATCAGGAATAGCGGGAGTTTTCCCGTTGGGCCGCAGGGTCAGTGGGCCGGTCCGGCCGGCAAAGAAGAAAAATGACTCTTTCTGGGGAGCCCAACATCATTGCAATCAGAGGCCCATAGGAAGCTGAGCATATGTGCGCTGTACAGTTTTATTCATAGTTCACCTGATAAATGCATTGCATGAAGATCTGGCAAACCCTTCCTATTCGACTGTTTTTCGAGGGTTTCAGTGACTCGTGGCTTTATATACCACTTTTTATGGTTCTCCTTCACTACTCTGGTTGTCTTACGTCATGGCAATTTTTTGCATCGATTCACATATTTGCTTTAAGCTATCAGAAAAAACTGTTTTCTTGAAAAAAAAAACAACGTATGGGCTTAGGCTAGCCACAATTTATTTAATTTTGTTGTTTTCGTCATAAAAGCTTAAGAAGGCAGGCTTGGCAGGAAATTTGTTTGACTAATGGCCTTGCTTGTCCCCGGTTACTTTAACAGTTTAAAAATGCATTTCAACGACTACAAGATCAGACAAAAATGTCAAAAAGCAATGGAGAGGCGGAAAAGCTTAGAGACTAAAGGAAGCGGGCATTGGAGACTCAGGCTTTCAAATGCAAAAAAAAATTGACCAGCTGTTTGGTCATGATGATCCTCATGTGGCAAGCGGTTTCCATTTGGAGTGGGACACAGAAGCGGCAAGACTGATGTTAAATTAATAGGTTATCGCAAGTGTGTGTTCGGTTAAAATTTGGTTTGTTTTGAGCTTACAAAAGGACCCCACTGATGGAGAAGTTATTAGCCTAGTATTTAATGCATATTGATCCGTTTTTTTACAGTACCAAATCAAATTTGTCCCGGAATGCAGGAAGACTTTCCAAATGTTCCATTCCAAAAGCCTGTCTTGACGTTCAGAATCACCTGTCATTAAACTTGCAACCAGCGAGTTCTACGGTTCTGAAGCTAGTGGGCTATTCTATGCCCTTTAGAGTCTATAAGTAAGATATGTAAGGTTATTTTAGAAAGGCTATGAATCAATCCAAATAATGCAAGGGTCTTGTTGAAAAATTCTAAATGGTCTCAAAGTCACATTTCTTTTTCACATTCATTCATGTAAATATAATAATAATAATATTTCCATAAAAATGCATTAGTTTATATACTATTCAAAAAAAGTAGGGGATATTTTATTTTGAGATCAAAATTTTCACATATACAAAGGGATACGAAACCATGTTGTATAGTTCCTTACTGAGGAAGCATTTCCAAAGAAATTCATCACCCAAACACATCAATGACACTCTCACGATCTGCACGGGATGCTATTGATGATCAAGGGGGTTGTGCCACAAATTTGCATGACTCTGAATTGGAAGGTTAGAGCCACTGTAAAGGAGGACTTTGAAGAGAAAGCATCAGATTATCAGTGGTTGAAGTCGTTAATTAAACAGAGACCATGCGCCGTCTAACACAGGAGGAGAGGTTACGTGCCCTTGGCATGCTACAGGTTGGCACAAGACAGGTCGTTGTGGCAAGGGCAATGAATGTTTCCCAGTCTGTCATCAGCAGATTATGGTCCAGACATCGTGCTACAGGGTCTGTTCAGGATAGACCACGATCCGGTCGACCGAGGGCAACAACTCAGGCTCAGGACAGATTCATCCGCACTATTGTCTTGAGAAATCGTATGGTAACAGCAAATCAGATAAGGTCTCAGCTTCAAAGGGATACTGGCTTGGTAGTGAGTGGCCAGACCATCAGGAATCGTCTGCACAGATTTCACTTACACGCCCGGCGTCCTCGTGTCATTCCCTGTTTGAGGATCGTCACATTAGGGCCAGACTCAATGGTGTCGCCATCATCAACGCTGGGATAATCGCCCGATGGAAAAACGTAATGTTCTCAGATGAGTTGAGGTTGACTGTGGACTTCCTTGACAGACGCAGGAGGGTTTGGCGCCGACGTAACGAACGTTTCCATGACGTTAACGTCATTAGACATGATCCGTATGGGGGTGGATCTGTAATGGTGTGGGGAGGCATCACTGCTGCCGGCAGAACAGACTTGCATGTTGTTGCTGGACGTGTCACAGGGCAGTACAACCGGGACAACATCTTGGCACCCCATGTTGTGCCGTTTGCACGTCGTTATGGCCGCCGTTTCATTTTCCAAGATGACAATGCCAGGTGTCATAGGGCCAGGATCGTTACAGATTACCTCCAGCAGCAGAATATCACCACATTACCATGGCCAGCACTCAGTCCGGACCTTTCCCCCATCGAGCATGTCTGGGACATGCTTGGACAGCTGCTACGCCAACGTCAACAACCTCCTGCCAATGTCCAAGAACTTGCTGCAGCATTGCAACAGGAATGGAATAACGTTCCCCAAAATGACCTGGGACGTCTCGTTAGGAGTATGCCACGCCCGAATTCGAGCTTGTCTAGCCAACCGAGGGGTTTTACCCGCTACTGACTCTGTTTCACAATGGTGGTAAATTTGCTGTGTGACCCTGTGTTTGTGTCGACCCTTATTCTGGAGAATCTGTCCTTTACTGACTGTACACAGGGTTTGAATAAATTGACAAATGTTTCCTTAATGTTTTTATGTCATTTGTTTCCTTCCTGACCTCATGATCTGCATTTCATGGTACTTGTAAATCCAATATCCCCTACTTTTTTTGAATAGTATATGTTGACAATGTTATGTTTTTAATATAGGACAGCATCATTGTATTTAATTTATTTCAGGACATCTTTAGGATAAATAGGATCTTTAATATATATAGTATTGTTTGTTTTTGGAAATTACCCACCCAACCCCTGCCAACAGAGTAGTAAATTCACTCACATGTACATTGTACATAAATTCAACTTAATGGTGACTTGGATTATGTGTATGTTGGTGTTTCACGAGACAAACCTTTCTACTTTCACAACACTTGAAGTGTTTTGGGGGCATTAAAGCCTCATCTTTTCGAAACATTCCAGAAAAAGACCATCACAGCTTTTTACAAGCTGTTGAGCATGGTATCTTTTACTAAACCTGGTTCAGGGTCTTGGGAGAGGGGGGTCTTGGTGAACTGTTAACATCTGCTAAAATCACAGATGTATATAGCCACTGGGTTTGTATACACAGCAAGTATTTTGTTTTGGTGTTTTATAAACTCAAAAAATAATAATACGTATCAATGTTTTTTTGGGAAATATAGTCCAGTATGATGTTAAAATGCATCCTTTTTTGTCAAATAACGTGAATTTTTTTTTTTTTTTTTGGCCGGCCACGACCTCATCATCCCTGCCCCCTGGAGAGTGGGCTGGTTAGGTACGAATTCCCGGGCCACTTTTTTGCCCCAGTCCGCCCCTGCTCTGCATTATGATACTTTTGGTGCATCACCCCATGTGACATTTTGTACCTCCTGAAAAATTCTCAGTAACTTAAGTGATGATAAAGTGTCATGAACTTCATCTTTAATTGCTCGCCAATTAAATTACAGTGTCGAAATTCGAAATAAATATTTTTTCAGTTCTTTGTCTTTTCTTTTTGTTATCCCCCACTTTTTGTGAGTGGTATATTTTTCATGAGGTCAGAAATAAATTTAACCCCTTAACTTATTACTTCATGTATTGATATTTCTGCTGTAGTATTCATCAATAATTTATCATCAGTGAAAGAATCAAATGGCAACATATCACGGTGATATTGCTTTCATATCAGGCAATATGACAGAACTCAGGAGTTCCAGGAAATTAATTAGTTAATTAATTTATTATTATTAACAAGAGCACTCAGAGAGCGCAGCACCTCCACCACGCCAAGGCAACTCTGTGCATTAGTTATTTTCGTTGGCTGATGTAGGGTGTTGTTGCATTCCGCCGCCAGGTGGCAGCAAACCCAAAAGCACGCCGATTGGAAATCCTGCCCATTGGAAAGACTTCTAATCTCTGCCAGCATAGCTGGATTTGAACTTTGGCCTATATCTCAGCGGTACTTTGGCCTAGGTATGCCAAAATGTAATAACTTGTTCCTCTTGTGCTACTCTAACATCCTGCAAAGTTTGGTTAAAATCTATGAGGCCATTTTCGAGATATCCTGCTAACAGACAAACAGACAGACAAAGAGATAAACGCCAGCAAAAACAAACACCTCCTTGGCGGACGTGAAAAATATAAAGCTCAAAATCTATCTAGTTCTCCATCTGGATAAGATCTGAAGGCAAATAAAATTGGAAAAGGATCAATATGATAGTTTTTGAGTTATCACGTTAACACAAAGGATCTGCAGCCGATGGACCGATGATTCCATAATATAGATGAAACATAGTTTCTGAAATTTCTAATTGCACATACAGTGCATATGAGCTCTCCTAATATAGTAATCTTAGGTATGGGTGATTAAAAGCAAATCAATTGAGAAATTGCTAGTGAGATAAATTGTTCAGTAAGATATGTAATAGCTATGTTAACTTCGATTTCAGTATATTGTTGAATTTTGAAAGCTGACTTAGCTTCAACATTAACACTTATCTGTATCCTAATTGCTACTGGCAAATATTTGCCATAATTCCATGTGAATTGGATATTCACATGTATCAAGCTGCAACAGGATTTATGTAGGCTTTAGCGCAAGTAAAAAAGCAATTGAACTCCACTGATAACACAAGGGACATTTAGCAAAATTTAAGACATTTTTTCACGGTAACTCTCATTACTGGCTGTCCAGCACTCTTTGCCCTTGCATCTGTAACTGCTCTTCATATTATTGTCAGGGGGACATCCAAATCTGCTGTAAATACTGCCAACAGTCCATAAACAAAATGTCAAGTAGTCTTCTTAAGCAGGCTTAGGACAACCGAGCCCTTAAAAATCTCTTCAAGGTCAAACAGATAAAAGGCACACCAATAAAACGCAATCCTCAAAGTCCTTATTGCAGCTTTTCTCAGTATCTCTTTTTAGCCCAATATATAGTGTGGCTGTGGGCATATACACATTCAAGTGCTTGTTAATCCAAAAATAAGATTTGGACCACAAAATCTTTAATATAAATACATCTTTTGTGCACTTTCAAATTATAATCAGCCATTACAAATTTATTCCCATTTTAATCGCTTCAAATCGCGATCATCTCAGAAAGAATTTATCTTGGGCTATCCTCGGCGATGACGTCACGTAAGGTATCAAGCCAGCGGCAGAGAACACATTGTCAAAGTCAGTGGACTCAGTCATTCATAATTTTGGGTTATTCCCTTGGGAAAATGCCAAATATCCACCTTGTTTATGACCGTAATAATAAGGCTGATGCAAACAGAGGCATCATGGTCCATAAATTTAAAAAAAAAACAATTTGAAAGGCATGGGCGGATTCTGAGAAGAGGAAACGAGTGGATTTCTTGAAGCCCGGATCAAGATCGGTGATCTGCTCCAAAAACTTCACTGATGACTGATTTCATTGGCCAGATCTTAAGTCACTAAAAAAATTTGGATATCACAGTGGGTTAGTAATTACTGAAATTGCCACTTAATTAGCCACCAGTTAATCAGCTGAGCGCAAACTGCTCTGATCCCGGATTTTCCCCACCTGTTCTGTACTCAGAAAGGCCAGTTAATGACCCCAGGGCGCTGATTAATAAGCCCATCTTAAAATGAGTGAAGAAACTATTTTATATAAAAAATGACTCAAAACGAAACTGAATCCATCTTCCAGCCCGAGACCTTGAGTAAAATCGAAACTTCGGCCATGATAGCGAAACAGGAACGAGACCAGGAGCTGCAATAGGAGAATGAAAGCCTCTAGTCTGTTCAAGTCAGTAGGATGAATAAGCCACTACCTAGCATGCTTACGCTTTTCTCCATTAAATTGGTAAATTCAAATTTTTATGGTGACGGTTACACTTGTAAATTAACACTTTAATAGCAAAGAGCTAAAGCATGCTCATCAGCCAGTTGTGCAAACAGGGTCTCATTTGACCAGTGTGGGTCATGTTGTTTGTCGAGTGTGCACTGAGGAATATATAGAATAAAATGTGCACTCTGCAATTGGCCTTTAGAATTGTTCCTGAAGTCTACTGTGGTCTAATTCACCGGCATATGCCAACATAAAATGGCCCACACATACATACATTCATCCACCCATCCATGCATTCATCCATCTATCCATTACCAAAGCCACGCTATCATGGTTTGTGAGGTGTGCGTGTGTTTTGGACTTTTCTTTGTGGCTCTTGTCCCAGGACAAGATCGAATTCCTTTTCAATTGGATTCTTTTCCCAGCTGGCTGATTGAACTGGGGCGGCGCTTCCCCGGACTCCATATAAGCCGGAAGTCCACCACGCCTCCTTTGCTAGAGTGTCTGTTTGTAGCTAAGCACTATAGCCGAAGATATCTCTAGTCAGGATTTGTGTGACTTTATATCTTCCAGTTATTTTTGGAGTTCCTTCCTCTTTAGGAATTTTCCCTTTTCTACTTTTGTTCTCTCTCGCGTAGTTTTTCAGACTATTATACATCCTTTGGAAGCGCAAGTATTTTCTGGTGGTCTGTCTAATTCTCTGTGTTTGTATTGTGTCAGTACTGCTCATTCTCTCTCTGGCTGCTGCACTTGGCCTTTCTATTTTACCAGCCATTACACACGCACTCCTGAAAAGGATGTGGGAAGTTGGACTTTGGAGGCTATCCCGGCATAGAGTGGGTTGGAGGCGGGTATGCATCCAGGGCATTTTGTCAGTCTATCAGAGGGCACATGCGCCATTCACTCATACACTCGTACATATTGGCAATTCAGAGTGTCCAATTAGCCAGGCATACATACATATCTGTGAATTGTGAGAGGAAACTGGAGTATCCATAGAAAACTCACATGAGGAGGCATAAAAAAGTTAGTATATCAGAAATGTCAGAAATGTACTGAATCCCTCCCTCCTTTGTGAATTTGTATAGAAGTTGTAATGCTGTGTGTGATCTTCATATCCCGCTGAAGATGATTCTAGCAATCTGGTGGCCAGCAGAGATGGGTTGATTACAATTACATTTGACGTAATTGTAATTAATTACAATTACTTTCGTCATTGTAATTTAATTTTAATTGAATTTTTTATCGAAAAGTGATTGCAATTGTAATTGATCCCATGGATAAAAGTAATTCTGATTACATTTCAATTACTTTTCATTTACATTTCAAATTCTTTAAAAAATGTCTCATCTTTTCATTGTTTTTATTCAACTGTTTATACAGTAGGGCTTCATTTCCAGTCAACATAATGTATCCAGGGGCAGTTCCAGGATTTTTGAAGTGGGTTGGCACAGGGGGGACCAACAATCAGTCAGGGGGGGCACGTGGGGGTACGTGGGGGGAGCTTTTTTATCAGAATACAGCATTGAAAATCTGCTCAGAAATATATTATAGGATAGAACACATCGTAATTGCGCTAAAGTAGATGCAATTTTCGTTAATTTTACTTGTTTTTATTTTTAATAAAGTGTATCCAAATACAGTCCACATTTTCTGTGGTGTGCCACTTGTTTCAAAAACAATTCCGTGGTATCAGAATTTTGGAACTTCTATTACACACAAATATCCATGGTACACATTTTATCACAAAAGTAAACAGCTGTTTCACATTGCAGTGTGAGTGTGTCTATAAATTCAGTAGTGTCAATATCCCAGTCCATTGTGGTCAAATTCCCCATGCCAGCCCAAACAATTTAGAAGAGAGAGAAATAAATTTAATGGCAATGGCATACACCGTGTTAAATCTTAAAATTTCAATGACGTTCATCTGATCGCTACATTTTCAACATTCTCAGACTCCTAAAACTTCAGTGTTTGTTTAACTGCATTGTCTTGGAGAAATTGATTATGATTTTAGTCTTTAATCAAACATGAAAGACTACATCAAGATAATTGCAAAATTTCAATTTAGGGAAAGTAGACACCAAGCATGTAAATACAACTTACTGGGAAAGTTTCTTGGTATTGCGAAAAATTTGCGGTCGCTTTTGGTTAAGTACTTGCCGCAGTTGAATTGACCACAGCGTAATAGCGACCAGCTTTAATTTGCGAGTAGCGTTTTACTTTGAAGGGACGCTTCTTCAATGATTCAAAATACAATATGGAACTGAGTTTATACATACCATACCATAAAACAAAACAAAAAAATCAACAAAATAGAAAAAAACAACAAAATTTGTCTGTCCATTTGCAAGCATTACTCAGCATCCATCCTCCAATCCCGGGCTTCCAATCTAAGAAAGTAATTGTAATAGTAATTGGTTTTGCCAGATGTAATTGTAATTGACCTTTGGCTGACAAAAGTAATTGTAATTGTACTTGTAATTGAAAAAAGTAATTGAACCCAACCCTGGTGGCCACACTTTAGGTAGCCTCCATTCCCGATGGAGGAGGGATGAATATTAACATCAGATTCCCAATTGCTCATATTCTTTTGTAAAGCCAAGAGAGCACTCATTTCTCAGATACAATCAAATAAAGTATGAAAAAAGCAAAGCAATATTGAGCTTAAAAGTAAACTAATGACTCAAAGCAAAGAATTTAATTGTGAAAACCACGGTCCTCATTAATAGTAATGGAGGAAAAGCTAAATGTTATGCATTGAAATACAAAATATTCACTTTGCACAGATTATTAAAAAAAGGTTCAGAAAAGATTTAAATGCATTGGATGCAAATATACTTCCATTTAAATAAATTTGTGTTCTGCTTCTCTGATGAAAAGTAATTATTATTCTCCAAGCAAAATCACCTTTTACTGACTTTTTTAATATCAAGGTTAAGCACAACCTCACACAGTTTTAATGCAATAGAGTGGCCAAATGTTTCCTTGCTTTGAACAATACAATGTTTAGTTTCCTTGCATAAGTAATTATTCAGGCAAACTCAAATTACATTCTTTTATTTCAGACCATCTCTTTTCTTCTATCTGTATGATGTATTTCCAGTAATGGTGCAGTCTCAGTACATCATAAGTGTAAGCAGTAAGTGCACGAGTGTAGCTACTGCCAATTTGAGGTTTGAGAATTTGAAGATTTCCTCATGAGATCTCAGTTTCATCCCAAAGGCAAACAATATCATTAAATAAAACCACATACTTGTGTATCTACGCTTCCTGCATCATGAGTCATGATTGAAATAATTTATGTGGAGACTTCAGTATAGAGATAGGGGTCGGGATTAGTGAAGAATTCAGGTGGCTGGGAATATAGGGGGAATATTTCACTATTTGTTAAGGATGTGTTGGGAAACTTCCCTTAAATCCAGTGAATCAGGACTGGTCATGTCATGGTTTGTTAGGTTTGCGTGTTGTTTGGACTTTTCTTTGCGGCTCTCGTCCAGGGACGATATCGAATTCCTGGGCTATCGAATTCTTTACCCAGCTGGTTGATTGAGCTGGGGCGGCGCTTTCCCAGAATCTATATAAGCAGGAAGTCCGGCAAGCCTCCTTCGCTAGAGTGTCTGTTTTTAGCTTCGCACTATAGCCGAAGATATGTGTAGTCAGGTTTTTTATGACTTTCTATTTTCTGATTGTTGGAGTGTCTTCTCCCTTTTTCTATCTCGCTTTGCTTCCGTGGTTCGGACTATTATACATCCTTTGGAAGCGCAAGTACTTTCATTTGGTCTATATTATTCTCTGTGTTTGTACTGTGTCCGAGCTACTCTCTTTCTCTCTGGTCGTTGCTCTTGGCCTCCGTACACTACTGGCCATTACAGTTTAACACTAGAACGGCCGACAATGCAGTACCTCCTGGAACGGCCATGAGGTCATTTTGACCTCCCACCACTGGGGGGAAATTAGAAGTTTGTTACTGGAACGGTTTTTTTTTTTTAAGTAGCGTGTAAAAATGAATGAAAAAACATCTTATTTTATTAATGTTGGCTTTAATAAATAAAATAAAGCCTCGTGTAAATTGAAATGTAATGTAATGTAACAATGTTAATTCATTTCTGTCGTGTTTAATGAGTGTTTCATTGAACAATGGAAAAAAATACAATTTGATGACGCTGTCAAACAGATAAAAAAAGACCATTACACATAAACATTGAGCATTAAATAACAACACACCTCTGCTCTCATAAAAAATGAACATGAGCATAGAGCACATGAGAGAGCACCTTGGTCAAAATGTTTGGGAACCACAAATTCAAAATGTTCCATAGCCTTTGGACTTGAAATTATGCTACGAAACCTGAGCATTACGAGGTGAATAAATATCAAGTTTACATGACCTCCCTGGCATCAGAGGCTTGGTGTGCCTAGCAGGGGTGTTTGTTTATGGTGTGGCTCATGATGACATTCAGGTTCAAAATTAGAGTCGGACTCACTGGACCAAGACATATCACTGAGCCCTGATATTTCTTCTCCATCCGACTCACCAGAGCTCATGTCCTGAAGCTCTGCCAAAGCCTGACTTACATTCATCCATTTCCTCTGATCCAGTTCCATTTCTGGTAGCCTACCTGACTGACTAAATAAACAGAATCACTAAGGGAACAGCCCTGTGACAATCACAATTTCTATATGCAAAATGTGAGAGCAAACTGATTCTGACCTCATGATAGAAACTGGTTTATATACGCACCTGCACACTATTCAAAAAGTAACAAAATGCGTTGTTAGGCAACGAAGATGCAGTTGACAGCTTTGCATAGCTGCCAGTGTTTGAATGTGTTGTATAAATGGGCATATGTGAGGTATTAGGCTACTGTCAAGTGCTTTCAGCTGTCTGTCTGACTAGCTAAATAGTCAGCCTATATAGCCTGGCTATACAGCCGGGCTATATGGTCCATTTACAGTTTTTTGCATTAGGAGTAATGGAGGTCAAAATGACCACATGGCCATTCTGGTTATAATCAGTGATTTTTTTTCTTTCTCTTTTTATTCCAGAATCCTCATAACTCATAAATTGATGAATAACACCATTTTAGGAAAAGTCACTGACTGGGAGACATAGGGTTGTTATTCAAACAGAGTTATGTGCAGTTTAATAGGCAAGAGAGGTCAAAATGACCTGGATAGCACTGTCGCCTCACAACAAGAAGGTCGTGGGTTCGATTCTGGCCTAGGGCCTTTCTGTGTGGAGTTTGCATGTTCTCCCCGTGTTCGTGTGGGTTTTCTCTGGGTACTCCGGTTTCCTCCCACAGTCCAAAAACATGCATGTTAGGTTAATTGGAGACACTAAATTGCCCATAGGTATGAGTGTGAGTGTGAATGGTGTGTGCGCCCTGCGATGGATTGGCGAGCTGTTCAGGGTGGGTTCCTGGCTTCGCCCGTAGTCAGCTGGGATAGGCTCCAGTTCCCCCGCGACCCTAGTGAAGAATAAGCGGGTATAGACAATGAATGAATGAACTTCTAATTTACTCAATGTCTCATCTGCCTACTTGGCCTCAAGAATTATTGTCCACCAAATTGCTAACCATGAATCATTTTGTGCACTCGTGCGTGAACTAAGCATGAGAACCGTGATCAAACAAGTAACATAAGGCCTTGAATTGCAGTATTAAATGCTCCCTACTATCAAGATTTCTGGGAACACTTGCCTTTCTCAGACACAGACCTCGGTTGGACTCTATCAGAGGATCAATTTGATCGACATCTGTGCATCTCCCTGCCCAAGGACTGCAGATGGAAATTAGCAATTTGCTAGATCTCATGCAAAGCATCTCAAGCATTTCCTCTCATTGAGATGATTATTTTTGTACATGTCCCCTGCAGAAGTAAAACTCGTGTTCTGTTGGAATCAGTTTTAATTGGCTCAACAAACAAAAAGCCATGTGTACATTTATTTTGTAGAACACTTCTAAAACATGAAAGTAAACCTCTTAAGCCGTGAGCCTCTGTCTTGAAAGTGACTAGCCCAAAATGAAATGAGTATATTTCTGCAACTACTTTGTCCATTTGAATAATCTTGGTATCATAATAAAGGTAACACCTTGAGGATTTTTGTCATAGTGTAAAAATCTGTTAATATGTCACTGAGTCCGTGTAAATGAAGATGGAACACAGCATAAATGAAAGATCTCATTTCTGCCTAACAAATTTTTACTTTTATCTCTTTTGAAATTATTTTGTTGCACTCTGAAACCTCTAAACAATTACAGCACAGAATCTCACCATTATCTGTGCCTAACTTTATTCTAATTAAGTAAATTAGAGCAAAAGTAGAGGGAATGTCTAGGTGGCTTTGCCAAATTGGCCATCTGGGCACACTTTGGGCATTGTATGCCATTGGAGATTTCTCAGCTACCAAACTGTAAAACTTATTTAATTTCACTTATATGGCACTATAAGGATACATTCCATCTAATTAGAATCACTTTTTTTATTTTTGAGTTTTTTTTTTTTTAATCGCAACCAAAGAAAATACATACAAAGGAAATGACGTTTGATTCCACTGGAGCAGATTTATTCTCAATAAAACAAGCAAATAAAACTATAAATTCAAAGAACTATGCTTCCACTGCTCAAAAAAACAGTGCAACATCAGTAGGGATTGAATCCAAGTCAGTGCGCAGTGCCTTAGCCAATAAGCTACCTGGATAGACAAGCTGCCAGTACTCATATTGCAATTCTTAACAGTGAGTCAGCATCAATTCTTAACAGTGAGTCAGCATAACATGTCATGTACCCCGGTTTTGTGCTTGTAAAGCAGCGCTCTCATTAGTACATGCACATAATGGCACAAGGATTCTCAGTCAGATGCAACTGTGAAGACTACTTTGAAAAGACTGTTGAATATTTTCTGGACAATTATAGCGATATTATCAACGAGCAGTCGGTTTTGCGATCGCATGGCTGCATTCATTCTTGCTTGAGTACATGTGCCTGGCACATAGACACCCAATTAGAGGCACCAGGAACACACGGCTCAATCTCTGGCTAGGCTTATGCTTTTACGGTGGATTACGGCTCGTTGGAAACGTCAGAGCCCATAGAATCAAATGGCTACCCCCAAAGTCAAATTTATGGCATCACAAGCCAATCACAGAGAAGAAAATACATGCATGCATGGGGAATGATCAGGGCCTGATCTAATTGGAGGCAGCGCCACAGAAAAAAAACAAGCACGGAGACTGGCAGATGTAGTTTCAATTTAATTTCAATTTCAATTCGGACACATTGGACTGACAAAAGCCAGAGCAGATTTACCCTCAAACACAGTTTTTTATCACAAAATATCAAAGGTAAGAAAAACTTTTTGCTCAGCGCTGTAGAATGTCAAGTGTATGCCTGCCGTTCTTTCAGTGTGGTGTAGGTTTAAAATGACAAGGCTTATATCGTTGGATTCTATGGACTTTCCTATATCATTTCATGTATCATTTGTATACATAGCACAAATTCAGTAGAAATGCTAGCAATCGGTGCTGATATTATTTTATCCTATGTTTTGCTACATACTTATTTACTTGCTTGGTGCTTGAATTGTGTTCGGTTGAGGTAAAAATGGTCAATGTGAGCTTTTTGCCGAGTTTCTTCTCGTTTAGTGGATATGCCCCATGATGATGTTGCTGTTAGGAAACATGCTGTATTTATGATGCATAATGATTGCCCCCAGTACCAGAGGCGTTTGCATTTAAGAGGTTAAATATGTTCACAAGTTATTCCCATTGTATAGCTGTAGGATCCAGGGAACCCCAAGCAGACCATAAGGATTAATATACTGAAGCTATAAAAATGTAAAAATCCACGTTCTTCACTGTATGTGTTAGAGCACAGCATGTGCTCATCAGTGCAAGCCTAAAGTCACATTGCACGTTCAGGTGAGTGCATAGACTGTAAAAACTATGGACGTTGTGTCCGTGACGTCACCCTTTAAAGGTGCACTATGCAAGTTTGTTTACTTTCTGCGCGATTATTTTTTTGTCTCAATTCGCCGACATCTCTCCATGATCCGCTAGCTGCCTGCCCCTAAATTCACTCAAAAAAAAAATCCCAGGCTCTGGAGACCACACAGGTGTCACAAACTGCACATAAACACCAGGGGCACAAGCTGTGCCCCATAACATAACAAAACGTCCTGGCCAATCACCGACAAGAGTGGACAAATACGGAAGCATGGGAAGGAGGGAACTATGGGAGGGAGGGACGGGCTACCTCTGTTTTGTTTGAGTTCGAATGTCAACCGAAGTGAAAGTAAACAAACTTGCATAGTGCACCTTTAAGTTCTGAAAAGCCAAAATGAAGCCCATTTGGTGCCCCCGGCTGCGCCCATCCATCGCCTACCTTCCAGTTCTAAAAGGTGGAGCATTGGAGTCCCAGCTAAGCAGTTAAGAGATGAAGCCTGCTAATAACGTGCGGTGGCAGGATGAATGCGGTTCACAGCTGGGAAGGGTGGCTAGACTGAGACAAATGCTGTGCAAGAACTGGCTTCAATTTTATTCCCTGAGACAACGAGCGAGCGTTCGGATTAGCTTTTGAACATACCATAGCCAAATCAAACAAATCCATAACAATGGCACCAGACCTCTACGTTCCAGCATTCTCACTATAAGCTGGCTACCCCAGCAACTCTCCGCTTTGCTTTTGAGTTGTGTAAAGTTTGTTCATGGTATTTCTAGACCTCAACAATTAGCCTTTCCTCGTAAGTTTTTATTTATTTATTTATTTATTTTTGTCCTTTTGAGCTAATGTAGCATCACTGGACATGAAATATCGGTAAGTGAAACGAAGCTTGCTAACTACATTGTTTTTGTTGCCATTTGGATCATCATTTAGGTTTATGTAGCTAACTAGCAAGCTAGCTTGGGGATGGTGGAGTTCATGAAAAAAAAAAAGTTTAATGATAGCTAGCTAGCTAGATAACATAGAATAGGTTTAATTATTTTGCTTGCTAATCTGTCCAATCAGAATTGTACCATGTCGGAAAATGCACCGAAAATAGAATGAATCCATTTTTACTGAAGTACTGGAGATTGTTGAATGACAATCTTTTTCTGTATCCATCCATTGACAGCATATTTACCCTCCAGTGCCCCAGGGAAGCAGCTGAGGGACAGAGTATGCTGCCCTGTCAAGCCAGACAGTCTTAAAGTCCAATTGATTGAAGTCAGTATCTGCAAAATAGTGAAACTGAGAAAATTGGCCTTAAAGTTTTACCTCCTGCCCTACTTTTGTAGATACTGCTAATTTGCACATGCAATAACTCTGTACATGTGTATTGATCAGGCTAATCTCTACTAAAAATAGATGGAGCTGGTGCTGTAGAGGGTCAATGGCGGGTTTTCCCAATTTTGAGAAATTTGCAGATACTGCCGTCTGGCTTGACAGGGCAGTATTCTGATTCGCTACAGTAGGCCAAATGCTGTAACTACCAAGCAAGGAAACTGTGATAGCTTTCATACCTTTAGTTCAAAATTATTAGCTATTCTCACACTTTTCTATTAACTAGCCAGCTATGTTGTGACTTCAGCAGATGCCTGTTTAATAAATGTGGAAAACATACGCTCCCATCAGCTGAGCTGGGTGTCTAACTGAAACGGTAAATGAAGGCTTATTTGCTGGATAATTGGCTATTTAACAAGCCAACAATGAGTCTGCTACTTAATCCCAACATATAACGTTAAATTAAATAACATTAGAATGTCAGTCACTGAAAGATGCTCCATTCGTACAGTTATCAATACAGCAAGACATTATTTTCCCTCGCAATATCTCACTGAAAAATTCTCCAATTGTCACCAACTCCACAACCACGACCGAGAGGTCAAGTTCAGGGACTCGAATTGGCCAAGCTGAGGTCACGCCTGGCAGACAGCAAGCAGCAGTTTTCATGAAGGGGAAAACTGACGATAGAAACTAAAACCATTTTTTGAGACAGGTCGTAAACATGTTTATTTTTTGCTGTAAAGTATGGCTTCTTTAACTTGAAGGCCAATGGGAATTGACCCGCTATTGCAGTCAGTCTCAAGTGACCATTCGAGGAACTGGATTTTTTGACACTTCCATGTCATGTTGGCCTCTAGAGCCCCGGAGCTTTCCGCTTGGGTGAGTGTTGCAGCGCAACCCAAAATGGGGGCTTCGAATCAGAGAAAGAAAAGCAACGGGAAGGCATTAAAAATAGCTGCAGTACCAAGGTTGCAGAGAGACCCAGTCAGAGAAGATCTTGCTATACAGGACATGGCACAATGTCTCTGTGCAATAACAGGGCAATGATTGTGTGAAAATTATTTTAAGTCCCAGTTTGTCCTGCTGGGCTTTGACACTGAGGGGCCTTTATTCTCTGCAGTCCCTGCGTGCATATATATGTGTATTCACTTAAGTGTGAATGTGCGTGTGAGCGTGTGTGTGTGTGTGTGAGAGAGAGAGAGAGAGAGAGAGAGAGAGAGATGGATATAAAGATAGAAGGATAGAGAGATATATTGGGGGTTTGGCTGTAAAAAATATCACATTCTAAAATGTAGCCAGCAGAGGGTGCTACATCAAGCAGACAAAGATGTTTATTTATTCTCTCACACTGATTTATACTCAGAGGCAAATCTTTTTACTCTTCCCCTCTTTGATCTGATGGAAAATGACAGACTGTTCTGTATGGATTCTGCATCAAGACAGCCGCAAAGCAGACATAATTTTCTCCAACAACAGTCGGCTGCAGATTTGTTGAATTGCGGCTGGGCCAAGATCTGAAAATATTTCACAAGGTCTTCACAGATCTATTCAGACAAAACTCAATACATGATGATCATTTTAACATGCTGCACCAGAAAAAAAAAAAAAATAGCTAGTACTGAATACACAAGAAGCCCGACACAAGTGTGCGATACTACTGTCAAATCATGGTCCTTCTGAAACAAGGATTGCCATTTTCCCATGATCCTTTTATCAGAGAGTCAAGTGTAATGACAATCAGCAGAACTGATTGGTTGTTTATTTACAAAGGAGAAAATACAACTAGGACTGGCTTTCAATTTTAAAAGTGGCCTCGCTGATCCAAGATTATAGTTTGATTCAATGGTAGGGCACAGAGGGATTGTTCCAAAAACTAAGTAGCTCTGTAAATATTCATGTAATATAAATTAAATATCTGAAGGAAAAAAACAGAAAGCTTCCTAGAAGATGAGTGTCAAGTAAATGTGAAGACCACAGAATCCACAGGCCACAGTATTTGCAGCTGTAACATCTCATGTCCTGTGCACAGTGACTGGTACGGAACACAGGAAGCGGTGGACTGGACTCAGATGCAAGGATTGATTTTAGCTTTTTATTATGCCCGCACAGCAGTGCAGCGAGCACAAGCACTGCAATCAACATGAAAAGAAAAGGAACTGAGGTTCCACAAGACAGATGATAATACAACTCTCGACTGGGTACTACACTGTCATGGTTTGGTGCGTGTGTTTTGGACTTTTCTTTGTGGCTCTCATCCCAGGACGAGATCGAATTCCTTTTCTATCGGATTCTTTAACTAGCTGGCTGATTGAACTGGGGCGGCGCTTCCCCGGACTCTATATAAGCCGGAAGTCCGCCACGCCTCCTTTGCGAGAGTGTCAGTTTGTAGCTAAGCACTACAGCCGAAGATATCTAAAGTCAGTATTTGTGTGACTTTATATCTTCCAGTTATTTTTGGAGTTCCTTCCTCTTTAGGAATTTTCCCTTTTCTACTTTTTCTCTCTCTCGCATTGCTTCCGTTTTTTCGGACTATTATACGTCCTTTGGAAGCGCGAGTGCTTTCTGGTGGTCTGTGTCATTCTCTGTGTTTGTATTGTTTCTGTGCTGCTCATTCTCTCCCTGGCCGCTGCACCTGGCCTCTCTATTTCACCAGCCATTACACTACACAATCAAAAAAATGGAACGAGGTTCCTTTAAACAAGAAAATAAAAGGGCTACTTTAAGGTAAGCGGCACTTAGTTTATAGTTAGGCTTAGAATACGTGAAATATGGGAACAGTCTTGCAAAAGACCTACAGCACCGTTAATGTGTGGCATTTAAGAGACATCGAAAAGACATTCACAAGTGAACTAGCATTTATACAGCTCTGCTACCACTCAGAGGAAACAAAAAACACATGCAAGCGATAATTGAATAATGAGCAATGAGCGATCTGGGATTAGTAGACCGGTGAGCTGGATGGCAGGAGGCGTGTCCTTACAGCAGCATGTTTCCAGTGAATGTACTGTATTTGTTTTGGTCCACAGCGCATTTCCATTGTTGCATCTGTTTTGAATTTTCATATGTGTTGTTGAATTCTTATTGTTTGTGAAGCTGCAGCGCACTTCTCCAGCTGGAGATGTTATGGGCTGTTGTGTGTTTGCCCTATCAGCCACCATATATTTCAGGGTTAAAATCAGAAAACCCAGGCAAGTCAACCTTGCTTTTCTGCCAAAAATATTTCTTGGGCACAAGGGGAGAGAAGAACGCACTAAATTTTTGAATGGCAATTGCACGCTGCTTTTGACCTCGCCGAGGGTATTGCCGAGTCTGCTGCGCGCAACAACATCTGGCCCAGGCGCTGATCCAACGATCTGGGTCAATATCTTTTTTAAATTGTGCCAGCATAAATATTCAATTTTCAGGTGAGTCATTCTTGCAGTCTGTCCAGGGTGTAGCATGATTGAATGGAAAAAAGCTCCTGACGGCTCAAATGGAAAGGACAGGTGCAGAGACCAGAACTGAACATAATAAAGGGAGTGTTATTACACTGTTCAGTACCACTGGTTACCCTGGGTTCTGACTGCATGATTTTACTGCAAATGCACACGGCTGAATAATGAAGGATCCCATAAACCTTTCTGTCCACCAAATTAAGTATTTTAAAAGGAAGATTCAATTTAACCCCACACCGTCACATTCTTTGGCAGGGAGAGCCTTGCACTCTGTGGTGTGCGATCTTTGGAACATAGGTTGACTTTTAATTAATGTATTTATTTATTTTCAGTTTGTATGTACTGTATTTGTGGTTATCTGTGATCACAATGATCAGCCCAAGACTGCTTTGAGACTGCATAGAGAAACAAAAATGGCAAGTCATGGTCCAAGATAAGATATGGGATATGTTAACCAGGAACCTGGTAAACCAGTTTTACTAGAGGGATCCTAGTATAGTCATTTTGGATTGATAATACTGGTCCGGATAATAATAAAAACTTGGACACGAGCGACTTTGCAAGACTACTCTTAGTTAAATCTACAAGAAAACGTCTACTGCTTTATTCCTATAGCTCAGGGGAAAGTGTAGAAAACAACTGACTGCGTTGTGTGCTGTTAGCCTGTCTAAAGTTATCATAGCAGGTGTCTTTTTTCATTGGTGAATTACAATGTCCACAATTACCCACGATATACATATTGCAACAAGTGCATTCAGCCAGTTGAATTGGCTTAATCTAGGGAATGTTATTGCCGTTGAAAAAACGTCATTCTAAATCCCCCAAACCATCTGTTGCTGGAAGTCATACATTTACCTGCTACTTTCAGCTCTGAATCATGTAACTTGGCTCCAGTTTTTCACTAACATAACTTTTCTGTATGTGCAAATGTGTAAGTGTTGCATTGATAACTCGGTCTGCTGAATGACTACATGAGGGGGAAGGAGATGACAGAGTTCATTAGTACATAAACCCCGGCTTCGTTAAAATAATAAGATTCTTAAAATCTGAAAACTTGCATTTGCACTGCAGGGACTTGAGGAAAAAGGCCAGACCAATCACACAGAAAGTGTGTTTCAATATGTCAATTGGCGCTTCAGTTTTTCAGCTGTGGTAAGTGCAGACAGGTTAGTATTGACAGCATTGAGAAGAGAGGAAAGGGCCATGGTTTTTCAAATGAGCTGCCAGAAATTAAAACATCAGAGCTGAAGTGTTGATAAAATCTTGGTGCGAATTCCCAGGTTGATTCAATGAGATGCAAGTTTGTTTCATCCTTTGTTCATTCTTTATTCTTTTTCATATCAATTTGGGGGTGCTTGAATATTGGCAAAAAATTGATCAGCAACGATTAAAAACATGGTGGGCGAAACTGCAGAAAATTAACCGTTTGCTTGTTTATTTATGATGAAACGCAGCTGGCGAATAGCCAGTATAGCAGCTGTCTCAATGATTCCACTGCCTCAGGATCACAGGCTAAGCATGAGGCCGAAAAGATAAAATCAAAAAGTCCTAAGATTTCACTGTTATTCCGAGGAAGACAAACAGGCACATTCCCTTCATGGCAATCTCCCCAAACTGAGACAAACTCGTTCCAAATGCTCCTGCCTTTTTCAGAAGCGATACTGAAGTCTTCAAATGTTCTGTGATGGCCATGTGAAGTCCTGTTTTGACGTTATCATTTCAGAGTGGAATGTCAAATCAAATCTCTTTCCTTTGGACCTGATTTTGATTCAAGGGAGCAGAAAACACTCCGACAGGATAAGATCGGGAGGAAAATGCAGATTTTGTGCCGCATAAATTTTTCAAGCAAACATTGCAATCACTCATTGTCTCTCTTGATCTTTATACGTCAGGAGCGAGAGATACGTCGGACTTCTCACACACAGGTATAAGGTGTGGAGAAATGGCTCATTTTGGGGGGTATATCTCGCTTGACACACACCCCAGTGAATCTCACAGCCTCATTACCGGCGCCCATAACAGAAGTCTTAAAGCCGTTTCCTCAGACCTCGTACATGCTGTGGAGAGCATACTGACATCACAGCAGCATGCATGCATGTTTGAGTACATGTATGTGTGCATGTGTCTGTGTGGGTGCACGTATGGGTGTATGTTAGTGTGTGTGTGCCCCTGGATGTGTGGTAAATATGTCTAATGCGCTGATGCTTCACCCCACTGTACCATTCTTGCCTCAAAGGAAGCAGTTATTACCGCAGAGTTACAATTTCATTGAACGCAGACATTCTTAATGACCTATACTGGAGGCTTTGAGTGGGAGGCATAAAACACTGCACTTTTATTTCTCAGAGGGTAATTCTGCAGTAAAACCACCTCTCTCTGTATCTCTCTCAGTCACTCTCTCTCTCTCTCTTTTGTCTGTCTCTCAGGTTCTCACTCACTCACTCCCTCACTCACAGGAACCCACCAATAATAAATAGCGACTGACAATTACCTGGCGACCGCTATTTTTTTCTATCTTCCGCAAAAATACGTACTGACGGTGTGTGACGACAGTAGTCATAAGAATTGAAAATCTTATTAGTCTGAAAGGAAACAGATTTCCACTGCAAGCCTGTAGCAGGGCAACACCTGTGCTGCAATTAAGAGGATACGCCTGCCACCTTCTTTGACTCACCTTGAGAAAATCAGAATGACAGAACTGTCACTGCCAGGTCACAGTCTCTCAAATTCTGCACAATATCTAAGTAATGACTGCATTTCATTCTTTGCGTAATGTTTTCCAATACATGGTCTGCCGGGGCCTTTTTTCAACCCACAACAGCCTGTAATGCAAATCAACTTCCTTAATCACACATTACATAATCATCAGCGCGAGTGAGGGCTGCTCAGTGCTCCCGCGTAATACTGATTTTTTCCAATCCCAATATCTCTTTCATTCATAAACAACCTATTCCCAAAGCCACTTTGTAACTTCGTAGGCTGACTGCGATCTCCACTGGTCCTGGGGCCCATGCACACACTGGTACAGAACCTTAACTTATACCAGATCATGGGGCCCCTTGGGCCCATCCACACACTGGAACAGAAGCATAGCTTATACCAGACCGTCAGGCCCATCCTCACACTGGAACAGAACCTTAACAGATGCCAGACCATGGGGCCCATCCTCATATTGGACCAGAGCATAAACAGATACCAGATCATGAGGCCCACCCAAACACTGGAACAGAGCCTTTACAGATTCCAGACCATGGAGCGATACCACACACTGGAACAGAACATAAACAGGATGAAAGACACTTGATTCACGCCCCAATACATGCATGACTTTACAACACAAAGACAGAGGGCAGAAACTAACATTTGTGCCATCCACCTTGAGAACATCACCAGCACACAGCCTGACAGAGCTATGCCCTAAATTTCCCGATGAAAATGACAATTATGTCCTTCTTGGCCCCCAATCATTGTTTTGTTCAGTTTGACACAACACTTCGAGGGCTTTCATCTGCCTACAAATTATTCTAGTCAGATTTCAGGAACATATCTAATAATGTAATTTTCTCAAATAATTATAAAGTACAGAACATCTAAAGGGATGTCAATTTAAAGCCCAGCGTTTGAGAGAAAAAGACAAAATGGGTGTGAAGTTACATGGTCACAGTGTTCCTCTTGAACATTGCCAAACTGATCGCAAATAGTGTAATACTCAACAAAGAAATGCATTTTCGTTTTTATATTCTGTTTTTTCTTTTCCAATTTCATCAAATTAGGAGCATACTGCGCTGGGACGCTCTGAGACCAGATGGTGCAGCATACGCTCTGAAACTTCAGTCCAGACTGTAAGAGTTCCTTATTTTTGCACCTGCTGTGAGCTACGCAGGTTCATTTCAGAGGGCGAAAATAAGGCAAACATATCAAATTGACGAGAAACAAGGAATAACATAATGGAAAGGATTAATGGGAAAATAGCTAGGCTCTGAAATGGGCATTCAATTGGGCGTTGAAAGCAGAGGTGAAATCACAGCAGTGTTATGTTTTGAGAAAATTGTTCATATTGAGTTTACGGCATTCCTCCGCCATTCAAATGTTCAGTGGCTGATCCTCTGTCCTCAACGAGACACTATTGGTAATCTGATGTGTATTTGGGGTTGCTGTAATGCCATTGACACACACAGAATAGCTGTTATATTCTCTTTCTCTAACAGGAAGTCCTTGCAGCACCCTGTGGTATGATAAACTGACTGAAAGCACATCATAACTCATGCTGAAAAGCAAATGTTGACCAGTAAAGTTTTCACATTTAAGTCCTCACTAATTAGCATTTTTTTAAATTTCTTTTCCTTGTTTATTCTGCATTCACTCTCCAGAGAAATACCCTCCATTTCGCAGCACTGATCAAGCATCCATATGTACGAATACAGAGAAACAGCCTTCATGTTGGACACGAAAGAGAAAAAATATAAAGGAAAGTGTCAGGCCTTGCCTTCTGCGGTCCAGCACACCGGCCAATTAAGACCTGGATCGCAGCCCCACTCATCACTCAACCAGAATCATCTGTTTCTCATTACTGCTGAGTGGTGGCAACGTGTATAAATACCACAGCCTGGCATTTGTTCCTTGCAAAGTCATGTAAGCCACACGCCTGTGCTGTTCTGTAGCCTTAGTCTAGAAGCTCCAATTCTTGTGTGTTGTATTTTATATATATATATATATATATAAATACCTGGACAGCGCATTCTAGTCCGTATTTTATTATGTATTGTTTTATTTTGTGCTACTCTGTCCTTTGTGTATATTCTGTATTCTCCTTTCGAGGAGGTTTTTAAAATAAAATAAATATATATATATATATATATATATATATATATATATATAGTGCTGTGTATTTTTCAGCACTAATGTAGTCTCTTTAAATTACAGAACCTCGCTTCCTATTTTGTTTCCTATTTTTACTACATAGTTGCTCTAATGTAGTCACTACGTGTGTTACTTATAAGTTCTGTTTATTAAGGAACCTTGTTTCCAATTTTTGTTTGTGTCTTTTCATTCATACCATCTGCTTGCGCAGAAGGCATAATAAAACATACAACTAAGTCCATCCCTGCACCTTGAGTCCAGTCCACTATTTCCTGTCCTCCGTGCCCGTCACGTGGGAAGGTGACTCAAACCCTTACAGGAAGGAGTGCAAAAAACGGATGGAGGTAGCAAAGGGGAGAGGGGGAGAGTAAGATAAAAAAATGGAGAGGTTGATGGAGAAGGGAAAAAGGGAGAGGGAGGAGAAAGACCTTGAAAACAAGGGAAGAATATGAGAGAGAAAGATGGGGGTAAAGGGTTGTACATGGAGTAAAACAGCAGGGAAGATCAGGAGTTAACAGAGAGCAGGTGGTCCCCAGAAGATAAAGGTTTGTTTGGGTCATTACAGGCATGGTGAATAACCTTCACTCTTAACAATGCAGCCTAGTGAAGGATTGTCAGAGCACCGCAAGCTTGTCAGTAAGAATACTGAAAAGGGTTCTTTTAAAGATATAGTGTGTGTGCATGGAGTGTGCAAATACGAGTGCACGCGTGTGTGTGTGCATGCACGTGTGTGTGTGTGTGCGTACATGTGTGTGTGTGTGTGTGTGTGAGTAATTTTACTGAACAGAAGATAACTTTCTGAAGATGTGTAGGCAGTTTGCTCTTTGTTACGTGGACGATAGCAGTCAGTTTAACTTGCTGCCCATCTGATTTCAGTATGGTGCTCTCAGTTAACAAGCATTTACGAAGAAACTAACACAGAAAAGCCAGCACAATGCATCACAGGGTTGATTTACAACGTACAAAAGTCAAGGTCAAATAAGGTTGTACAAGGGTGCCAAAGAGCAACTTAAAAGGCGAATGACGCTATGGCAGGCAGAGTCATGGTAATGAATGCTTTGCCTTAAGTTGTACCAAGTTAAAGTTATTTTAAGGGAAATTAGGTTCATATCAAGTGTACTGCATGGGAACTACAGCCCAAAAACCTACAGACATTACTAGATGCAGTAGTAACACTAGAGTAAGGTGTAGAACAGGGGTTCTCAACTGGTCTCACATTGGGACCCACATTTTCCCATGGTCATTACGTCGCGACCCACTTTTATAGAATCGAAACCAAGCAAATATATTCTTCAAAAACAGCCTCTGAAAACACAAAGGTCATCTTTTTAAACATACATACGCCTTTATTTATATGTGCAAAGTGCATTTCAGAGCACATTATTAAGAAAATGAGGAACATGAAAACTGCATTAGTGAATAAAATGCAATTAAATACCAAAACTGCACAAAATAAATAAGGCCACAAAACTAAATATTTAACTTCTATGAATATTTCTGTATTCAGAGCACAAAATGAGGAGGAACATGACAACTGCATGTATAAAAGTGAATAAAATAAAATTATCGAAACTGCGCAACATAAATAATGCCACAAAACTAAATATTTTGCATCTATCAATCGCTCTGCATTATACGCTCAGTGTATTACTGCCCACTACAGGTCAGATGTATTATGATACATCTTGAATACGCAAAAAAAAAAAAAACCTCCATTTCACACAAACTCGCGCTTCAGGTTCAAACTCCTATCGTCACTTGTGAGCTCAACTCTCCTCGCTTATTCCTCTTCCGCTCAACTCCCCCTCGACTCTCAAGAACCTCAACACAACATTTAAAGTGAACGTCAATCAAATGATGGTTACCATGGCTCCAGAGTCAGACGCGCATTAAACATTATTCACCTCCACCAAGGAGGTGTATGTTTTTGCCGGCGTTGGTTGGTTTGTTTGTTTGTCTGTTAGCAGGATATCTCAAAAACGGCCGCATAGATTTTAACCAAACTTGGCAGGATGTTAGAGTAGCACAAGAGGAACAAGTGATTAAATGGCATATCTAGGCCAAAGTACAGCTGGGATATACGTCGAAGTTCAAGATTTCAAGTCTTTCCAATAAGCCGGATTTCCAATCGCCGTGCTTTTGGGTTTTGCTGCCATCTGGCGGTGGAATGCAACAATACCCTACATCAGCCAGCAAAAATAACTCATGCACAGAGTTGCCTTGGCGTGGCGGAGGTGCTGCGCTCTCTGAGTGCTCGTTTATTTATTTTTTAACCAGCTGTCCACGACCCACCAGTTGAGAACCACTGGTGTAGAAGAACTTACTGAGATCAGAGAATAAATTTACAGTTTGATTGCAAGAGTAAACAGCAGCAGGGCTGTAACAGGGCACTGGAACTGCAACCTCTCTATGACAGTGTTTCTCAACCCAGGTCCTGGTGTTTCTATATCAATTAAGGGAACTGAAGAGAGATTAGCTTTTGACTGTGAAGGGGATCGACTCTTAATACACAACAGGGTTGGCTTGATACTCAGCTGGTTTCCAAATTCCCAGAAAATGGGTCCAATATTATTTCACATGATGGTTTAAAACTGCTTTATTCAAAAATTACACCTTTTTTATTTCAGTTGGGTTGTAAATACGAGATATTATATTTTGAAGCACACGTAGCTATATCTGGCATTATGCAGCTTTAGCAATGCAAAAACATCATGGAAGAGACATTAGAAATTCCTAATTAAGAATGATCAGCAGCTACTTACAGTACAGAGATGGTAACTACAGTCAAAACAAAAATGAGCACACTCTCCAGTAAGTCTCCAGGACCAAACAATTAATTTAATGGCATTGTGGTCATGTCAAGACACAACCACCGTTTAACCCTTTGAGTTAAAAACAATCAAACTGAAGATGTCATCAGGTCCTTGTGATCTGGAATGCGCTAATGATGGGCACAATCTTGGGTATGACTAAATTGCTATAGTGAACGGCAGTGTCTTCAGAGAAGTAAGACCATAGAATTCTACAAAGTCTGGCCAGCAGTAGCAGGCAGGAAGTGAAGTCTTCCCCAATGTCGGTGCCAGTTTGACGCACACAACCATGCCAGAAAATTTCTAATTTGGGACAACAACCGCTCTCAGAACTTCCTGCTTTATGGGGACGCTCAAGAGATAGTCCTGAATAAATGAAAGCCTATGGAGTTGTAGCCTTTAAAATACTACATTCATGAGGGGGGGAAAAAAATCCAGGTAATTTTCATTACATTTGCAATACACAGAGATTGTAAAAATGGATATAGTTCAATTGTTTAAATTTATGGGATTTCAATCGTAGTAAAATATGAAGAGTTTGTTTCCAAAATGCAACATATCCATTTTACTCATTTTGAGTAAATCAGCTTTTTGGCGCTTATTGCATTTTATGGAAAATCATAAACTTTGACCATGAAAAAATAAACCTTATAGTATGAATTTCTAAAAAAGGATTTTTGCACCATGTGTGAGAAACACAGAGCTATCACTCTATAGTACTATTTCAATTTTGGCACGTGTTGCGTTTTGGAAACAAACTCTTCATATGTTTTTGTAAGTATTAGTGACCTCATGCACTATGAGCCACTTTATGAGGATTGGCCCTGCCATGTGATAGCAGTAGACCACGGGGAATCTGCAGGTTTTTAAAAAAAAATTTTTTTATTTAACCACACGCCTGACGTCTGTTGTTGTAATCATTTTGAAAATACAACATGCATAAGGAATATAATATACAAGAAAGCCAAAACCATAATTATTGTGATTGTGTTGATATAATTGTTGTAGAGTAAGCAACATAGACAAAGGTAATGTTGCCAGCAAACTGAAGATGCCCAGTGCCCTCAAGGGAGGGTGTTTTGATCGCAATCAGAAAGCAAGCAGAATGCTAGCATATTATGAGCAAAATTGCAAACCCTATAAGAAATAAAAGACATTGGTGCACTGTTGCTCATAAAGTTGGAATAAATGTTTTTTTAAACTCTTTTCATGAAAGTATCGTGACAATGTGATCTATTTTTGATAGATAAAGTGTCTGAATGCAAAATTATTCCAACTTTATGGGCAACAGTATATTCTTTTCATTTTAGCTATGACTTTTAATCAATACTATATTTGCAAAATCTAAAGTAAGATATTGGCTTTTTGTCAAGAAGCAGGTGTAATTAATTATTTTAACTGTCTAGCTCCATTTCACAGGTACCCTTTTGGTGAATTGCTGCCACCGTTGGAACAATGAATTAAATTAGGAGTGGATAAGCTCTTTGCACTAGGCCTTTATTAATGCAATTGTCATGTCAATTCTCCTTTTTCAGTTCTATGGTTCAACCTATCAGGTTAGTGTTTTGAACACACAAAATATTTTCAAATAAGCTTAAATGTGCCCTAATGATATTGACCCATTGATATTGATCATGAGCAGCATTGATTGGGGGCCAAAAGTCAATATTTGATTAGCCCCCCCAGCAAACATTACACGTTTTTCCACGTGTAAGTCACATGAGAAAATGATGGTTTTTACATGTCATGAGGTACGTGTAAAAAATGTGGAATGAAGCATGTTTCAAACCATATGCGTAAAACATGTTGATTACATGAAGCAGTTCTACTGTCATGCGTGCCACACGGGTGAAAAACAAGCCTTTATCCTGATTTTGACATCTGATAATTTACTCCTTTATGATGTCCCTAAATATTGCCCCTATATGTACTGGGGTAGGCAAAACTTGAGAAGGAAAATCAGAATGCATGGGTCTCAGCTATGAATTGAAATCACTGCATTGTATTGGTTTATAATCCCTCAGCTTATAAATTGTGGTAGCCTAATGGTGGATTGCTTGACTTGCAACCAAGAAGTTCAAGCCCCCAGTGGAGTTTGGGGTTCTGACACGATCTATCAATTCTATCAAGAATTTCTCCAAGGGCATCATTGAAAAACAGATATATGTTCTCAATGGGGTTTCCCTGGTAAAATGAAGGTAAAAATACATTTTTATTAATATTTTTGGCTGCCTCAAGAAAAATCAGTGTAAAACTGGTGTAAAGCAAGTGAAACTTACACCTGAAATGTTACACGTGTTTTACACGTTTTCGAGTTCCCACTTTATGCTTGAAAAACGTGAATGACACGTGTTTCACATGTAAAATTACACATGTAAAACATAAGTTTTACGAGTTAATTATTTTGCTGAGCAGATATCTAACCATTATGGCACGCTTATGCTGCAAGACCAAGTAAACACATTCTGATTAAAGATGAGCCAACACAGTCTTGTCCAAAAAAAAAATCATGTCCAAAAAAAGAATGTCAACATCCAAGATGCGGAGAATATAATTGTGAACTACAAGAATGATAACACCCCTAAATTGACAGTGGGAAAAGGCATATCATTCTTTTAAGAGAAAGATTTGATTTACATGTGAATAAAGCCATTGCATTTGCCAATGTCCAGTTAAAATTTTTGTTCAATGCGCAAACATTTTAACTGCTATGAAAATGTTAAATTCACATGATATTTGAAGAATTTCATTTATAAAACAGCAAATTTATGTTCATAAATGTGAATCCAGCTTTCTTAATGACACTGAAACCAAAAACCCCATAAGCACAGGTGAGAACTGTGTGCTGCAGTAAACGAATGCTTTCAGAAAAGGAGTGTGACACGACATATGACCTTTTGTGTAAATGACACAAAACACCTCCCACTCAATTACTTACGGTTTTCCTGTGATTTAAAAAAAGTATTTATTTTATGAATTGGAAAAAAATTCCAATGATACTTCACAGAATATAAAAATCTTAACAAAAATGAGGGAATACAACAGAGAATTACAGTATACCATTGAAGTATAGATTTACAATATATTTTATACTCCATGTTTAACTTTCCCAAGTACTTCTGCCACACCAAATTAAACCAGTGATGAAGGGTGAACAAACCATGGACTAAGATAAGATTACTCCCAAAGGGCTAAAAGTATGGCCCACAATGGCCCAGAGGATTACCTTGATTTTTATTGCAAATGAGGCTCTCTGCTATTGTAATTGATATAATGATTTGCTCAATTGAACTAATTTAACAATGTTTTAAGGTCATTTGCAATGGATGTCTTTTTTAAATGCCTCTTACTGACAATACTGCGGCTAGCTGCACGCTCAGACCCTTGTGGGAGATGAGGAATTCAATAAATTAATCAAGTGATTAGGGGAGCTAAGTAATTGTAATTCCTAAAACAAAGAGAAAGAGAAGATTTCCAGCTGAAGGCATCAATAACATAGCGTATGGCTATAAGTTAAATATTTGACAGGTCTTACAATGCACATATGCCAGTATAAGAAAGGCAAGTATCTGAAAGACTTATGGAATTCGAAAACCAGAAGTGCTTCCTGTAAAATCACTGGAAATCTGACTGATGGCAACAAGTACTGACCGACGTCCAATGCTAGACTGTGCCACCAATCTCAAAACTACACCACACTAGCAGACTTTCATTTCAAGTCCCAGTAGCCTTTGAAGAATTAGGAGGCCATTAGAAACAAAGTAGGACCTAAATCTTGAGAAATTACAGGTGATTGGAGCCCAGTGTGAGGGCATGCAGACAGTTAACATCAAAAGTCATTCTGTTCTCCTTCAGCACTTACTCCTATGGGCCTTATCTCAATCTGGCAGCATTCACTGACACTAAAGTACAGAGCCAGCCAAGCTGATCTCTTGTCTCAGATATGCTCAGACAGCAGCCCAGGGAAAACAATATCAAAAACAATTTGGAAACGAAGACAAGAGGTGCTATTTGCAGTAGTTGACGAGTTATTGTGTCATTAAATGGAAGCAGACAATCATCCGCACTGCATTTACAAGCACCAAGAAAAGCTGAGCTAGTGATCCCATCATTGATTAAGGAGTATGGGCTGGTTTCTGCCCCACAAAACCCCAGTCAGGCACCATGAATGCATATGCACTGTGAATATGCTCAGTATCATAGTGTCAGGCAACTAGTATTTAGTTTTGGAGGTTTTGACTAAATTTTAGAGTTGGACAGAAGAATTGGTAATGACTTGTGTATTCCCTGATGACGGGTCCTGTTCCCCCATACCTATAGGAATTTAGTCTTTTCAGTCTCTGGCCCACACCACAGTAGGCATTCAAAAGATGACCCTTTTAGGGCCAAGAGAGTCTGGAAGGAGAACAAACTGAATAAAATGGGGACATGCTCTTTTCTTGTTGGAGGTTGCTAGACTGTAGCAATGGTGTTTACTGTTGTTTAAGGAATGGCAGGGGTGTAAACTCATAGTTTATGACCCTCTACTTGACTCTCATGGCCCTAAAAGGGTTATCTTCGGAATGTACGCACGAGGGCCTGAAGGCCGAACAGATAAAATTCCTTAACATTTTTCTGCCACTAAAAATCATTATTACAGTATTGTCATTGAGGTTTAAGGCCTAATTATCATTTGTTTTATTTATTTATCTATTTATTTTTGTCACATTGCCTAGAAAAAAGTCAGAGATAGAGAGATGGAGGCTCTGGTTTCCTCACTGGGCTAAAAAATAGCTTGCTATCGTGCGGGGGCCGCAGCATCACTAATGACCAGCCTTCCTCTTCTCTTTACTGTGACACTGCTGCAAATAAAATCACTGCAGTCACAGAGAGGCCAAACCACTGAAAACCGAAGGAAAGATCTCATACTCATTCCCCTCCTCCATAGTTCATAGGGAACGGCTGCTGATGGGCAACAGTTTTTCTTCCTCTCCCCTTATTTCTGAACTAAAATTTCAGTTGAGTTTTATTAAAAACTGCCCACATGGTCTCACAACATACCATTCAAAAACTTTAACAGAGGCAACAACTTACCCATTACATCCAGAAAGATGCTACCTTGCTACCTGATGCCAGTATCACCTTCTCTCCGGTTACTTGGTCGTAGATGCCCGCATGACATTCATGTGGCCCGGTGTCTGCGATTCTCACCTCCGGGAGGCTGGGATGTGGTCAGAGATGAGCCTTCATATCATATCATCACATAAAGAAAACCACACTCTACATACAATGACTTTCTCTATGATAGGCTTTATGGCCCGTTTTCCTCATTAGATGCTTTTTTTTGATCTTGTACCTTTCATCAGTAGAGAGGGAATACAAATCAAGTGAAGCCAATGAACGATTTAATAAATAAACAGATAGATAGCAAACCTTAGGAACTCTTATAGGCTAATTAATATAATGGGTGGCCCTTGAAACAGTAGGAAAATAAATACCGCCATCCAGTAAAAAGCTGAAAGCAAAGTCTTAGTTTGGTCAAAAGAATACATTGTTTAAGTTAGAAACTTGCCTTGATGGCAGAACTGCATATAGCCAACATTTCTACCCATTACCCTCCTCATTAAAGCAGATGTTGGCAAGGGAGAATCATCCTGAGTATTGGGGCTGATTTGGCCAAAATCTCTTGTTCCATAAGTATTGTTACATCCCTCCTTCAAAGTGCATTGTCTTATGAGCACAATGCATGCAAGAAGTTAGTGGATAGTGTTATCTACAGTGACTGTGCATAATACTAAAATTACTGGACAGCTAGAGTTAATGCCAAAGCAATAGGGTCACAATTGATAGCAGCTCTTAACATGGAACTTGCTAACTAGTACTTGCACATAGACCAACAAGATAAAAGTTGAGCATTGTGAGCCAATTCAGGATGGAGACTAGACATGAGGCACTGCAAGCAGTAAAATCCTTTTTTGGATACAGTTCAAGACATCGTATAGGTGGGGATATTTAAAAGACATGACAAACGTGCTTAGGTTTACAGTAAGATGCACATTGGGCAGACAAGCTCATCCAGAGTTACTTAGGTGGACAAAAAAATGGATACAGCCAGAGCAAAATGCTGAAACTAAATCATCTGAGTTGTGATCAATCGTGGAAGTCAATACATAATCTCAAAACATACAGTTAGATGCCACAGCAAGTGCAATAGGGAAACAGATTGTTGTGCTATTTGAAAGCAGAGGATAATGGATAGGCAATCATGCGTATATATTTCCAAATAAGCTAACACTTTATATTAAGGTCCTCGTAGCCACTTATAAGACCTTATAAGACACTGTTTCCACTTAAGATCCAGTAGCTGCAAAGGAGCAAATTAATTGTTAATAAGTGCATAATAAAACATTTATTAATCTTACAAAGACACCGTTCCCACTTTCGAACCAGTAGCTGTGAAGGAGAATTAATAATAAGTTCATTGTAAATGATCTATTAGTATTTATCAGGCATTATTATTAACCTCTTATAGTCTTATCACTGTCATGAAACATCTTACTAACATAATTAAATGGTCTCTAAACTGGTAACAAGTTTCTCATAATTGCTCATAATTATCTCAAAAGCCAAGAATAAATGTGTTTATCCTATTATTCACAGTCATTATTAAGTTTAATTAATGTTAAAAATCTTCTTAACGTCGTAAGTTACTATATTTCTTGTTAACAAGTTTATTGTAAGTGCTTATAGGGGTGCTAATAACCATTAATAATTAAGTTAATCATTATATTAATAAACACTTACATAGTCTTACCAATGTTAATAAACATCATATTATCTTTATCAGCTGTTTATAAATGTTAAGTAACTTGCAACAAAGAACTTTAAAGGTCACAGAATGTCAAGTTGCGGTCAGCAAATGGACTTCATGCATGACTTTTTAAACGTCTCTATACAAACCTTAGCTCAAACTGTGACCATTTTGGTGATACAAGTCATTGTAATTTCACTGTCGAGTTTGACCCTCAAAGGTCACTGACAGTCAAGTTGAATGTCACCAAATGAAAGTTCCTATGTGACTTCCTAGAAGTCAGTAACACAAACCTAGGCTCCATCTGTGACCATTTTAGTGATACAAGTAATTGAATTTTCACTGGGTCACATTTGACCTTTGAAGGTCAATACGAAGGTCACCAAATGAAAGTTCATATATGACTTCCTGTATGTCTCTAATACAAACCTAGACTCCATCTGTGACCGTTTTGGCAATACAAGTCATTGTAATTGTATTATGTCAAGTTTGACCTTCAAATGTCATCAACAGTCAACCTGAATGTCACCAAAGGAAAGTTCATATGTGAACTTCTTATGTCGGTAACACAAGCCTAGGCTCCAGCTGTGACCTTTTCAGTGATAGAAGTCATTGAATTTTCTTTAGGTCAAGTTAGACCTTCGAAGGTCAATACGAAGGTCACCAAATGAAAGTTCATACATGACTTCCTGTACGTCTCCAGTACAAACCTACACTCAATCTGTAGTGATTTTGCTGATATAAGTCATTGAAGTTTCACTGTATAGTTTGGCCGTTGAAGGTCACTGAAGGTCAAGTTCAAGGTAACCCAATTAAAACTTCATACATGACTTCCCATATGGCCACAATACAAACCTAAGCTCTATCTGTAATAGCTTTGGTGATAGAAGTCATTGAAATATCACTATGTTAAGTTTGACCTTCGAAGGTCACCAAAGGTCAAGTTCAAGTTCAAGGCAACCAAATGAAAGTTCATGTATGATTTCCTATACATCTCCAATACAAAACGAAACTATCTAACATTTTGCTGATATAAATCATTAAAATTTTACTGTGAAGTTTGGGCATTCAAGGTCACTGAAGGCCAAGTTCAATGTCACCAAATGAAACTTCATACATGACTTCCTATATGCCCGCAATACAAACCTAAGATCTATCTGTAATAGTTTTGGTGATAGAAGTCATTGAAATTTCACTATGTGAAGTTTGACCTTCGAAGGTCGGGGAAGTTCAAGTTCAAGGCCACCAAATGAAAGTTCATACATGACTTCCTATAAATGTTCAATGCACATATGTTCCCAAACTTCAATATTTTCAAGCCTAGAAACCTTTGAAAATTCTAAAATTTTGCTTGACCTCAAGTTTGACCTTTCAAGGTCATCTGTGGTCAACTTTAACACAGCCAAAATATAGGTCATATATTATTTCTTATATGTCAGTAATACAAACTTAATCTCTATCTACAACCATTTAGCTTCCACAGGCGATTTGGCCCATTCTCCATTAGACCCAATGTTAAAGTACAGCGCCCCCACTAGACCCACGTCCATCGATTCAATCAAAATGGCACTCGCACTGTACATAAAGTTTATCAAGGTGAGTTGATTGCCAGATTGAGAAAAAAAGTTATCAGTTTTTGAGAAATAATTTTTTGAAATTTCAAGTCATATCTTTTAACATTGTTAATATATTCCCTGACCTCGAGTTTGACCTTTCAAAGTCATCTGTGGTCAGATTTAATATTTCCAAAATATAGGTCGTACATGACTTCCTATATGTCGATAATACAAACTTAATCTCTATCTGCAACCATTTGGCCTCCACAGGCCATCTTGCATATTCATAAAGTACAGCGCCCCCAATAGACCCACTTCCGTCGATTCAATCAATATGGCGCTCGCACTGTACATTGACAGTACCAAGGTAAGTTAATAGCCTGATTTAGAAAAAAATTTGTTGCGCAGTTTTTGAGAAATGATTTTTTAAAATTTCTCAGTCCTATCTTTAACATTGGAGCCAAAATTTCAAGGGCCCATAAAACGGACAAAAATGATTCGATCAAAAATCCGAGAAAAACTTCTGGCGATATGGTCTAGTAGTATGTTATTGCAAATTTACATGAAAATTAATCAGGCCAAAAAAAAGATAAAAAATGTTCCAGACGACGGATGACGGACACCACACCACAACAATAGCTTATCGGCCCACAGGGCCGGCAAGCTAAAAATGTGAATGTTCTTAATATGAGCTAGTCTCAGGAAAGTGACTCATCCATTAGGCAGGGGAATTTAATTGAAAACCTTGTCATTATCAAGCTCATCTGTGCTGAGCAGTTGTCTGTACAGGCCAATAGCTGGAAACTGGAGAGCTACAGCTAAAAGAGCAGCTAGTTACCTGAGTCCTTGTCCTGCTGCTGCAATAGAAGTCTTATGGATGATTAAATAAACTGTGATCATTTTCTCTCTTTTCAACAATATTAAGAGACTGACAGCCATAAAAGGGGGATAAAACTTGAAGTGAATTGTTGGTGGAATCATTGAATAGAAGCCAAGCATGAAGTGAAAAAAGAGGTGTGTTCTAGCATGATAAAGTTTAAATTAAACCAGCAAAACAGCAGTTGCTCTGTCAACAAAGAGATTGAGATTTGTGCGCACACCTGTGCACACACTTACCTTAACTTTACCCTCAGCTCAGCCATATTTCACCCAGTTTCTATGATCACAGGCACGTGCATATATGTGCACAAAGTTAAAAAAACATGCAAAATATCACCCCTGTAAAGCTGTCTGCTTGCTCATTTTATCCATCTTCAGTTAGTTGCACTTTAGTGCAAACACGAGTAAAATGTTCAAAATATTCTGAAAAATATTCAACATTCATTGCACTGTACCTTTCACACCAGTATATTGGGGGATAGAAAAGATGGGAGAATAGCTTTGTATCACAGTCTATGAGTCACTTCATTACCCGATCAGTGCGATGAGAAAAGCACGCTCTGGGAATACAATGAGATATTAAAAAAAAGAGAACTCAGGAGCAGTGTCCCCTTGTCATTTGAAACTGAGACCAGACCAAGGTAGAGATTATGGCGAGCCGCTTTAACTTTTAATCAGTCGGGCTGACAAATAGCTATTTAGTTTTTACTATTGGTAATTGCATTTCAACATGTCTGGCCTCCCTTCTATGTTTGGCAAACCATTATGCGGAGAGGCTATGGTAAGAAAGAAAATTAATGGAGGCAATACACAACAGTATGAGAAAATCATTAGGAATTATGGATGTACAAATTATCCTCAGCCAAAGGAAAGAGACTCTCAACACTGCAGTCTTTGCTAATAATTTGCAAAATATGTCACCAACTGTCCAGACTTAAAAAAAAACGTTATTTTGTTCACACAGGCATTGCGGCATTCCTGATGAGTAAGAACCTTGAGTATACCTGTGATTTGTAAATTTGAAGTCAAAGGCCTGCCAGTCAATATCATAGACGTAAGTATTTCCATGTTTCTGTAATAATTTGCAATACTTTTCGGCATGTAGGACACTGTCCATCTTGCAAATCTTGCAACTCAATGCAGCCAAAGACTCGGTGAGCTGGCAGAAAATGTCCACTGAAGGGAAATGCATACTGGACAGAAAAAAGAAGGAATCTTTTTTTTTTCTGCAGAGCTTGCAGCATAGACATGACATCATATTTTTGTTTTGCCCTGAACAAGAGTCACTCAACAATCGGAGCCTGTTGGCAGTGTGGGCTTCTCCATGGCTGATTGGCTGTATGGATGTTTCGCAGTTCATGGAAAAACTGGTTTGACACTCATTGCACTTTGGAATGAAAGACTGATAAAGCTTGCTAAACACTGGGTTATATCTGTTGCTGAACACTGAACATAGCATGACTACTAGCCCAACGATGATGATCTTCTTGCAGTGGTGCCTTAAAAATTTAGAAAATGGCATTTATTGCATTTTGCTGTTAACATCTTCAAATTGTGACATGATAACGATCAGAGAGAGTTTATTTCTGAGGGCGAGTTTATTGCTAAGGGGGATATTCCTTCCTCGAGGAAACAGAACTGAGCTTGTTCAGCATAACTGGGCTGACGTTCAGGAAGTTTAGTGAACTGTGGACTGGTAAACAAGGTATTCTTTTCTTCAGTAACTCTCTGTGTGAGAGTAATTGGTATTAAACATGGCATCGTAAGTGAAGATCTTCTGTTTTATGGTATCCCCCTCTGCAACCTGCAAGGAAAAAAAAACATATATACATATAAAATCTGATACAGGTTTGACATTGCTAAGATGTTTGAAATTATGTACTCCATTTTTACCCCTCGGCCAAACTTTGGCCAGAGGGGTATTGTCGTCACCTGAGTGTCTGTCTGTCTGTCGTCTGTCCATGACTTTGTCCGGGTCAGTACTCAGCAAATAAAGATTGCAGCTTCACCAAATTTGCTATGGTAACTCACTCTGACACATAGATGTGCAACGTTACGTTTTTTGCTGGATTTCACCTTTCACCTTAGCGCTGTGACCTTGAGGCAGGAAATCTTGTACGGGCCGAGGGGTATTCAGCAACGCGTTATGTTTTAAATGTGTGATTTGGGCACCCTCTACAGAAGTGTTTAGGTAGCTGCACTTTGTGAATTACAACAAAGGTGGCGAATGCGTCATGATGTGAATGTCAAGTGACTACTGAGGCAGCATGCAATGCGGAAATTGTCTGTCTCGATGATCGCTAGTTGGACTCAGGATGCCCGTGTCAAAGTCTTGAGCAGATGTCTGTACAGCCATTCCGTGCAGCAAGTGCACCTTATATGTTATGACAAGTGTCACAACAAGAAAAGTTCAAATAAGCGCCAAAGTATTCGTTACCCAACCCATCAATAAAAAAAAAATAGTTTGACAAAGGTGTTGGGACCCAAGTATTATTTCTTTAAGGGTATTCTTTCGCTCCTGGTTTTCTTTCCTTCCTCGCAATTAAGTGAACAGTTAGTGTGAAGCTGGTTGGCCAGGCTGTTTTTACATGTCACTCTCTGGTAAAGGGAAGGTGGAAAACCCACAGGTCTCGGTCCACCAGGCCCATGCTTTGGGGAACCCTGCAGTACCTCTCTTTGTCTAGGACTGGTAATCTATGGTCACCTTGTTAGTTGATGTCAGTGGCAACCCTAGTGAACCCTGGTTAATTATGTGGGGGTGGGGGATGGGCTGACGCTCACTTGTTTTGGTTTGAGATGCTGGTGCTCTAGTATGACAACTAGTGGTTCAGATCCTGTATATAGCACCATTAAGGAGGTGAAGTCTGTGTTGGTATGGCTGTAAACTCCTGATGGTTCACATACTTAATTTGGACAGACAGTACAGACCAGGCCTTAGATTTTTCAAAAATATTTCTTGCGCATGATGCATCCCAATCTGCAGGTTGTAAATGCAATTTCAGTTGAAATATGCTGACGCATACCATGCAGCTGAAGTCATTCAGAGAGGCTGCGATGGTCAGTTGAGTGCGAAACTGTACATAAAGTCTAGAGACGCTTGAAAAAATGAGTCTCACTTGAATCTGAAAATGATGCCATAACACACGCATACACGCACGAGCACACGCGCATAAATGCACGTGCAAATATGCATGAGCACACATTAACACACACACGCACACGAATGCATGAACACACACTTGCATGCACATGCACACACAAGCAAAAACACAAGCACTGATAACAGTCACACACTCTCACACGCACATGCACACACAAACAGACATACTCTCTCATACGCACATGCACACACAAACACACACACTAGTTTGTGCAGCTATCCATATTAGGACAATGCGTTGCCTTCTATTCATTATGGACAGCCTAACCCTAATCCCACCCCTAACCCTAACCATAACCAAATCATGCCTAACCCAAACCTTAACCTAACCTCCATCCACATCTGACCCCTAGCCTTAATCTCAGAAATGATGTTTTGCTGTTTTAGGATCAGGCCTTGGTCCCCATATGGATAACTGGTCCTTACGCGGTCAGTGTTTACACCAAAAATGTCCCCCATTAGGTAACAAAAATGCACTCACACTCATTCACACACACACTTACACATGTACTCCCAAAGACTCACACACACACACACACACACACTCACTTGCACACACTGAAACAGACAGTGACTCACACACAAACAGACACGCATGTGCACTCACACACACGCATGAACGCGCGCTCACACACACACACACGCTCACACACTGTGACAGCCCTCTTTGCGTTACTCGCATTCTCCTAGGCCTGTCTTGTAATTCTTGTGTTCCCTGCAGGTCACGTGAGGCAATCAGCAATATCGGGCACACTGGTGCGCAAGTATACCTGAGGCCTTTAAAACCTGCTACTGTGTTTGTCTCTTTAGCCAGGCCCTGCTAGACTTGGGAGCTCCGAAGCTCGCGGAATGCTACCCTAATTCATCCACATTTCTCATCCTCATGACCGTTTTGCCTGGCATTGTTGGCTTAGACCGTTTTTCGTTGTCTTAAAAAACACACACTCGCAACCACGCATACACAATCACATGCACTTACACACACTTACACGTGTACTCAGACACACGCACACGCAGTAAAGGTCAGGAGATAAGCGTTCTCACACACAGTTTCTTATACAGTATAACTAAAATACTTTATGTGGGTAGTTGCAACATTGTCTCGCTAAAATTACCCTCTCTGGTTTGTGACTAAGACAGGATTTACATTTGACCTGATTCAATTGATAATGTGACTCAGATCTGGGGAAGATGAGAGAGAATACAAGGAGCAAAAATGAACAGGAATTTAGGTACAGATAAAAGATGATTATAAAGTGCAAGATTATTCATTCTTTCTGTCCTCTTATGTCAAACAAGTTCCTGACTTTTTTTTTTTAAATTACGAACAATGCAAGCACTCAAGGAGATCAGGGAACTAACCTTGTGGACAAAGGGTTCAAAGCAGGACCCAGAGAACCATAGATCTCCCCACTGCTGAGAGTGTAGCACATTTAAACCATGCATGAATCATTAAATGCTATCTGAGGCAGTGGGAAGTTTGTCGGTTAAGTAAAATGGGGTCGAGAAGATTACTGGAGCACATGCATATTGTAAGCACTCAGATTACCCCAAGCAATATCTGATGCCACTAATTATTGTTAGCCTGCTTAGCAACACAAAGCACAAGGGCAAACATAGTACTGCCCATTTTTGTCTTGACAGAAATCTCAGAGAAAAGGATGTTATGCTCAGTGAAAACCTAGAACTGAATGAAAACTAGAGCATTTTCTTTCAGGGTTACATGTGCGATGCCAGTGACTGTTGTGATATACATATATGCAAGAAAACCGCTGAGTGTGACATACCTGCCCAAACCACTTCTCCTGAGAGTGCACAGATTCCCAGGCTTGTCACAGACTCTGAGTTGTTCATTTGATGCCTCAGCAGGGGGTTTGATCACCTGTGATAAAACAGCACATCCGGCAATTTTCAGGGGCCTCGCGCCTCCAATTCCTTCGCCTGCAGATCCACTGTGCGTGTGTACCGCCCACGCCGCCTACCTCAGGTCACATTAACATGTCCTGGTACTAAAGGCAATGCAATAATTTCCATTAGGAACACTCAGCTCACACACCCACGTAAGCACGTGTGCACACAAAATGCCATACACACACAATGGGGGCACATGCTCAACCGGCACTCACATGCACCATACGTACAATCAACACACGAGCAAACACACGCACAACATGAGCACACACAGACACACAATCCCCGCACACCCACACACAACACATGCACACATATACAACACACATACGCACATTTGCAACATGCATACAAACACGCGCGCGCACACACACAAACACACGCACATGCATGACATGCATACAAAAGCACAACACATACAAAACATGAATACATACATAAAAAAGCCATACACAGGCACACACACTCAATAATACATGGATGCACACACACAACATACACACAAACAAACATATAGCATAGAAGGCCAGAACACCGGGGATTGTTAATGCAAAGTATTCCTAAAGACAGGAAAATCACATCGTAAAGATGAGTTAAAAGGCTGGTTCCATTGATTCGTTCCCATCAGACTTGCTTGTCTCTGACAGCCATCAAAGAAAGAAAAGTAGTGGGACTTCTGTTCCTCCTGTGCCACAAGGCCGCTGCTGTTTTAGGCATGCGCTCAATGGGAAAAGGGACAGATAAAGACAACAGATAAAATCATGCCAAGCTCAGTAAGCACCCAAAAGATAATGACCCTCTCTGGGATCCTCATGAACACCATGATCACAGACACTTATGACGGCTTAATGCAGGGCAATTTAATTAATTAAAGGTAACATCAAAGCAAAGTAATATGCCTGATGGGGACTCTGCAGTGGCCCTAAAAATAATGTTGACTGTTCATCCACTCTGGGGATTTGCATTTTTCAAAGTAACTTCAGTTACTGCCAGTTTCCGCTATGACTATGTACTGCACAAAAAGCATGTGCTCAGAACTTTTGTCTTCAACAAGCTAGCCTCCCCCCCAATTAAAAAAAAAAAACTCATAACATTGATAACATCGCAGAATTTCAAATTAAGAACTCTCCCCCCATTTGTGTGACGACATTGTGACTATAATTGTGACTATAAATGGCTACAAGCCTCTCCCACGCCGCACTTAGTCTTAGTTTTAACTTTACTTATTAGTTTAATAACTCAGCCTAAGAATATATGATCGCCAGACTTTATTGGACATCAGACAAAATGCTCCAAAGTTGTCTACAACATCTGCAATCCCTGTGGACATTATCAAACAATCAGAGTCCTGGCCCACTGGCTGCCGAAGGCGATACGGGCGAAAGAGGGGAAGACGTGGGGGACTGCTGGTGAGGTTACGGAGCCGTCCTACGCGGCCTCCAATACCAAGCATGCTGCTGGCAAACATGCAGTCTATCAGCAAAAAGATGGAGGAGCTCCGCTGCCGGGTCAGTGTTCAGCGCGACTTGAGGAACTGCTGTGTGTTCTGCTTCACAGAGACATGGCTAACATCGGACTACCTGGACAGTGCCATACAATTGGACAGCTTCTCCGTATTTCGTTTGGACTGGGCAAAGGACGCGACTGGCAAGTCGAAAGGGGGGGGTGTGCACTTTCTGGTGAACAACTTGTGGTGCACCAACGCGGAAGTAATCTCCCACTCCTGTTCGCCGGTCCTCGAACACATTACCATCAAATGTCAGCCGTTTTACTCACCACGAGAATTTCCATCTACTCTACTCACTGCGGTATACATCCCTCCCCAAGCCAATGCCAAGGCAGCCCTGGATGAGCTCCACAACGCTGTCAACAGGTGTGAGAGGCTGCACCCACAAGCTATCTCCATCGTAGCCGGTGACTTTAATCACTACAACCTAAAGACAGTACTACCGAAATACTATCAACATGTCAGCTGTGTCACCAGAGGCACAAAACTCTCGATCACTGCTACTCAACCATCAAGGGAGCTTACAGATCTGTCCCTCGGCCTCATTTTGGGAAATCAGATCATTCCTCCGTACTGCTGCTCCCTGTGGACAAGGGAGAAACCCACCGTGAGCACGGTACAACGCTGGACTGTAGAAGGTGAGCTCATGTTGCAGGGATGTTTTGAATCTACTGACTGGTCAGTTTTTAGTCATTCTGCTACCTTGCATGAGTACACTGAAGGAGTTACTGATTATGTGAAATTCTGCGTGGACAGCTGTATTCCCACGTGTACTTTTCGTGTATACCCTGACCAGAAGCCTTAGGTAAACAACGACGTACACGTGAAATTGCAGGAGAGGACAATGGCTTTTAAATCTGGGGACGATGCTCGTTACAAGAGAGCGAGATACGAGCTCAAGAATGCAATCAAGTTGGCTAAAAAACAACACCAGGACAAGATAGAGCAATATTGTTCTGAAGGGGACTCTAGGCGCGTTTGGCAAGGCCTACAAGCGGTCTCTAGCTATAAGACCAAACCTAGTGGCGTCACAACAACTTCGGCTTCCCTCCCAGACAATTTGAACATATTTTATGCTCATTTCGAATGTGTTGCTGAGATACTGGTGCTGGGACCATTTCTAACTGGGGATATGAACGTCGTAGCTCCTCCAACTGGGGATACACACACATACACATTATCTCCAACTGGGGATGCATTAGGCAGGCCAGCATATCAGGTTTCAGTGACTGACACATGTAAAGTTTTTAAATCTGTGAAAATAGGGAAGGCTGCTGGGCCTGATGGTATAACTCCACGGGTCTTAAGGTCATGCTATAGCCAACTTGCCTCTGTTTTCACTTACATTTTTAACCTATCACTCTCTCTCTGTATGGTTCCAAACTGTTTAGAAAAAATCTATCATAATTCCTGTGCCTAAGAAGACAACTGCTACTTGCATGAGACTTTATTTCCTCAGGTGTCTTAAGAAATATGGTATGCCCCTTAACATTCTACAGAACTGTTATCGTTGTACAATTGAGAGTATACTGACAGGGAACATGGTAGTGTGGTTTGGCAGGGCTACTTCACTTGACCTTAATCTTCTGACAAAGGTAGTCAAGGCTGCATCTAAAATCATTGGGGTCACCAAGAAGGCACTTGGTATTCTGCAGAATTTAAATCACCCCGCACACAGTCTCTTCTCCTACCTTCCATCAGGGAAGCATTTGCAGAGCATCCCAACACGCAACTCACGATTCAGGGATAATTTTTACCCACAGGTAATAAAGCCCCTGAATGATAGCTCAACAGGAAGGAGGGCTGAGGGCCGAGTTCAGCTAAAGTGTTTACTGTACTGAGTGTGTTTTTAAATTTTATTTACAATTGTATTTATTGTTATTTATTGACTGGCGCTGAGAGAGTGCCAGGGCACTTTAATTTTCATTGCTGTGGTATTCTGTACTAATATGCATATGACAATAAACTTGAACTGAACAAAAGTTTTACAATAGCAGACACAGTTATGTTAAATCACTGTAAAGTTACTTTTGGTCCAATTTTAACACTTTAACACATGTATCTTGAGGTTTAATTCACAAAGCTTAGTGTGCTTTGTGTGTGCTCCAGGGCATTATCTGGTTCCGTCATGAGCCTCCCTCTGCTGAAGGCTCAGACCAAACCGAGGGCATAAAATTCCCAAGATTCCACATAACAAGAATGAAACAAAAAGCGAAGGCCGGCCAGAGGCTTTCATCTGAACTGAAGGTATTCCCCAGTTTTTTTTTTTCCCCCTGATTAATTTTGCACCTAATGCAGACAGGTTTGTTTTTATGCATTGCAATGACGGACCTCTCAATCTAAAACACAGAACCAATGTGGATTCAGAATCGGCGCAGCCACGTTGCCATGTTATAGCCCCATACTGTATATCCAACCTGCATCACACTCAGTATTTCATTGCAATTTGCATGAGCATGAAAACTCACACCTCATACATCAGTATTATGTCTCTCCGCAGTCTTACATGGAATATTAAAACGTTAAACCCGCTGTGATCCACTTCCCCAGACCCATCCAAGCCCATCTGCCTTGTTTCACATAACCATTGAACATTAGGCTTTCAGTAAGAAGTTAATCACTTGATTTATCACTTAAAATCATTTCACATTAATATTCCGACTCAGGGATGAGGCTGACGGTCAATTCTAAGTTGTGAAGTTGCACGTTATTTTTTTTCTCCATGAAAGACAGCAGTAGTCTCTGTTCACCGCAGCAAAGTGGTGGCCACCAACAAAACAAGTCCAATAGCTCTTTCCCTGTGGAGATAAGTGCTAAGATGAAAAGTAGACTGCCCAAGTCTGAAATCGTAAAGGCAGGGAAAGCCTTAATAGGAAGACTAATTACAGCACTTTTTTTCCTTGAGCTTATCGATTTCACCGAGGCTTTCCTCACAAACAACGGCAGCTGTGGGGAACAGAGCAAAGTGTACTGCAGTCAAAGTGATGTTTTCCCGCTCTTCAGGAAAAGAAATCAATCCTTCCACTGATCCATACCATGGGGAGGGGACTCGGCCCCACAGACACCCAGAACCTCAGATCCTGATGAAATGTAGATTAGAACTATGTGGCTGCTGAAAGATACTAGCAGCTACTGGAAGCTGCAACACCACAATAGTTGTTCTATCTATCTGTCTATCTATCTATCTAATCAAATATCTTTCAGTTTTGTAAAAAGATTAAGATGCACTCGATTTTATTTATTTATTTATGAACTTACTCATTTATTTACTTACAGTACTTTCTTATTTTTTGAGGGAGTAGAAAAGATCACTTCAGAGATTTCCAAACATTCATTTTCCAGGAGAAAAAATATAACATGTCATCCAGAATTTTTTAAGCATATTTTGCAAAAGAAAGTAACAGATGGTAAGGTTTCCACAGAATCCTGATCTCAGGATTATCAAGGCTGTCTGGGGTTACCTGGGAAACAGAAGTAAGTGAGACAGCTACTCTGCAGAATGCTGCAGTTTTGTGCAACATTTGTGTATGTGAGTAAGTGCACAGTGGAGAAAAGAACACAGGGATTTTGCATCTGTATGTTTATCGGTTTGAAGTCCGCATATGTATTAAGTGCATCGAGGTCTAGATTTCCTGTTTTGTTGAATATGAAAGGTAGCTTTTTCATGCTCGCACAGAGTTTTGCCTGAAACTACTAACTCACTGCTGCATGCTGTACTTACACAAGTTTGTTTTACATGCAAGTCAGACTGCATAATTTAAGGCAAGTTACGTTGTAAATACATTGCCGGGCAGTGAGAGGCAGCGACTATGGTATATGCAAGTTTGCAAGTTGAGATATTCATCATCGGATGTCAGTCAGCAGGAATAAACAATGACAAATGTCAATACCATACCCTTGTAAATCTAAGCAAGATACAGGTAGCTATGCCACAAATGTAATACTGGACACCAGTGACAGCTGGTGAAATGAAAATTAGTGACGCGCAGTACTTCACTTGAAAATAATGAGATGTGATAGAGCCGGATGTGGTTAAATCGCACATGACTGTTGACATCGTAGTTTATTTATTTATTTATTTTTGTGTAAAGTAAATTAAACATTCCATATATATCTATCTATATGTCTTGAGCATTATGGAAAAACCTAGCAAGTCTAATTTTGGTCGAAACTAAGTTAGGACCATTTTTGTACTTATTAGGCTTGGCCTCATCATATACAGTAAGATACATGAAAAATAATCATTGATTTCCTATGTTTTCCTGTGGCAAAACCAAGCAAGTCATCTGTATCTAATCAGTTGTGAAGTAAAAATCAAGCAAGTTGATCTTCCTTGATTCTTCCACACAGAATTTTCTATTTTTTAATTATAAAACCTGGTCAGTGAATTAGCCAGTTATGAAGCAGCATACCTATATTACCTGATCTGTGAGGTAAGTCCCCATGCAGAGCATTGGATGTGCAGGACATTCATGGTCAGAATTCCAAATTCACGTGCTAATAACGACTGAAAAATGGCTTGAACAGGGAAGCAGATGGTGGAGTTAACACTGAAAAACTGTCAAATTCCACTGCAGCTGCATAATCCTTAGGTTTTTGTACATCATTTTGAGATTTGACATTTTATATTTTCAGATGGAAAAATTTCTCAAGTCATATTGCCAGGTGTACTTATAAAAAAGGAAAAAAAAATTCCTCCATAAATATCTCTTGTTATGTAATGAACAAATTACTACTATGTCAGTTTCATTGTCGGACAAGAGCTTAACCCCAGAGGGATACAGTTTTCTGTCTTATTCTCTGAATCAGCTTTTTGTTACTTACTAGGTTTTTCCACAACCCTCCTATCTGGGCTACCGCATACTCTTAACTTACGACATTATCACAAGAACAAATTTCCAACAAGAAAAACTTATCTTCTTGGCATTGTTTACATACGTTTCCATGGCATCTACGTGCAATCACAAGGAGACATGAGATATATATGCAATCACAAGGAGACATGAGCTATAACAATAGAAAATTGAGATTAAACACGCATTCTGATCAGATAATATCAGGCTTTGCCTTTTGAAATTTGCAGGAGCTCAATTGGTCACTCCCATGGTCACTCCTTTACATCTGCGTTCAACTGAGGGCTCGAAGGCATATGCCACGTGGAAGGGTTTGTCCTTGCAGTCCCTCCCCCTGCTGCATTTCTTCACCTCCACCTTAACGGGCAACAGGTGTGGCTCTTTGGGGTGGAGGTGAAGGTTTGTTATTTAAGGGTTGGCTGCGCCTTAGATCAGTGCAGCAGCATTTTGTGTGTGGAGCCCTGCTATGTTTGTGCGTGCTGCTGCTCCCCTCCTGTTTTTATTATGAAATAAATTAAAGATTTTTATATTTTTTCTCAGCCTGTGCATTTGGGTCCCTTCATCTCTTTTTGGGTACATGGTCCCAGTGCCCGCTGGCTTCTTGTCTTCAGCCGGCGGGGGCGAAACCGTGACACCACGGGATGATTTCCGTTTCCAGGTCCCTCTTCTGATGATAAATTCTCCACCAATACACCAGGTATATCGGCAAACAGCTCGCTGTCACTTGAACTTTTCCGACCAATGTCACTGCCTTTCGTCATTCTGCTGTAGGCCTACACTGACATCTGGGAACTAAAGTTCCAACCAATGATGTCACGGCCTGAGTGCATGAATATAGTGGAATACAGCAAAGTTTGACTGAATGAGACAGTATGGTTAAATCTGTTTTTTGTTCATTTCAGGCTACAGGGTGATAGCATTTTGATAGGAAATACCAATAGGGGTATCAGACGACTATTTTCAGCTGCCAAACAACGACTGTTTCTATTCGCTTTATGGGATCATTGCAGTTTGTGAAGTATCCATCTTCAAAGACAGCTGTAGGAAGTACTGCAGTCCGTCTGGAAATCCATCGTGAGTGATACCTTAGGATTAACATTTTAAATGCCAAAAATTGCTAGGTAACGATTAGATGTCATTGGGGATATTCTGATTTGAGAAATCCCGACAGAGATAACTGTGATATTTGTCATTGTAAAACTGTTTTGCCCTCAAACACTTGAAATATGAAATAAAACTTCAAACAAGTGTTGGTGTTTGTAATAAGATGCAGCATCCAAACACTTATGTTGAATAAAATAGCAAGGTAACACAAATGAAAAGTGTCTTGAGTGATAGTGTAAGTATTTGGATTGTGTTTCGAGCAGTAGCCTATAGGGGAAACCATAACTGAAGCAAAAGTGCAGACAGTCACAGGGTTCCCCCTGGGTTCTGAAAAATATTCTTCACTTTCTCCCTCAAGAAATTAAAAAAAAAAAAAATTCTTCACTTTATCATAGTCGTCATTTTTTATTAGTCACTCATGGACTTTATAAAACTTTGAAAAGCCTTCAATGCGGACAAAGTGCATGCAGAATGAACAAGGTCAAACCTCATATATTAGCATTACAACGGGTCTCTCCATTATAATTTCGATTGTATATATAATTGTGGGTCCATTCAAGTCCAACCTTTAATAATGGCGACCCTGTGGACCATAAAAGCCAAATTAAAACCTCTTGAGCATTTAGCATGGAATGTATTCAAAAGAATGGCAATAGAAATCCCTTTAAACCCTTAATTAGGGGTTCAAGCCCGTAGGGCTGAAACCCTATTGTTTTTGTGCTGGTTCATTTTTATTATTATTATTATTATTATTATTATTTTTCTTTTCTTCTTCAGAAATGTTTTCGCAAATTCCTGTGAGATGGTAAATGGTACAGACCTGAAATTTTGTACATTGGTTGGAAGTTGTGTGTAAATGTTGACCAAGGCATTTATAACTCAATCGGCCTGATGGTGGCGCTATAATTCAAGAAAAACAGGTTTTTACTTTAAAGGTCATAACTCCTAGGCTGTAAGTCTGATTTACACAAAACTTGGTACAGATATTCCTTGGTCCAATCTCTACAACTTTCCCATTTAAGGTCCGCCATATTTGATTTTCCGGAATTTTGAATTTTTTGAAAAACACATTTTTGACATCTACTCCTAGGCCGTAGGTCCAATTCCTTCGAAATTTGCTGTGGATCATCAGTGGACCAAGCTCATCAAAGATTGCACAAAGCTTGTTGAAATCTCATTTCGTTTCCAAGATATTGACCAATGAACTTCAGCAGGGGCGTGGCTTAGCACATAAATGGACAAAATTCAACAACCATTGGGCCAATCATCACAGAACTTGCAGAATATGTCCATATAAGTACCAGGAACATACCTTGACAGTTTCGTGCAAATTGGCCCATAGGGGGCGCTATAACACAAATCAGACTATAAATGAGCAATTGTTTGTCCTATAGCCATAAAACTCACAGGATATGTTCATATACGTACCTGAAACATACTCTGAAAATTTCATTCAAACTGACTGATAGGGGGCGCTATAACTGCAAAACAAAGCAACATGGTATAACACAAATCAGACTATAAATCAGCAGTTGTTTGTCCTATAGCCATAAAACTCACAGGATATATTCATATAAATACTTGAAACATACTCTGAAAATTTCATTCAAATTGACTGATAGGGGGCGCTATAAATGCAAAACAAAGCAGCGTGGTATAACACAAATCAGACTCTAAATCAACAATTGTTTGTCCTATAGCCACAAAACTCATAGGATATATTTATTTAAGTACGTGAAACATACCCAGAAAATTTCATTCAAATTGATTGATATGGGGCGCTAAAAATGCAAAACAAAGCAGCATGGTATAACAAATCAGACTATAAATCAGCAGTTGTTTGTCCTATAGTCATAAAACTCACAGGACATATTCATATAAGTACTTGAAACATACTCTGAAAATTTCATTCAAATTGTCCGATGGGGACGCTATAAATGCAAAACAAAGCAACGTGGTATAACACAAATCAGACTATAAATCATTAATAGTTTTTCCAATCATTACAAAACTCACAGGATATGTCCACATAAGAGCCTGAAACATAGCCTGAAAGTTTCAATCAAATCGACTGATAGGGGGCGCCATAAATGCACAAAATAGCCTAACATAACACAAATCAGACTATACATCATAAATTGTTGGTCCAATCATTACACTGGCAAAATAGGTCCACATAAATACCTGCAACACACTCTTGAAGTGGTTTTTGTCCCCCGCCGCCACGATAGCGAGGGGAGCGGAGGACATAGTATTCAGCTCCGTCCGGCCGTCCGTCATGTCCCGTTTGTTCTGAACGCGATATCTCAAGAACGGTTTGACCGATTCCATTCATCTTTGGTGTTAAGGTATATTGGTGTGATACGCCGACCCCAGTAGATTTCCGTGACCTTGCCATTATTCTCAAGGTCATTACAATCAGTTGACCACTAACAAATTCCTTGTCAACATGATATCTCAAGAACGGGTCGACCGATTCCATTCATCTTTGGTGTCAAGGTGTATTAGGGGCGGGGGACATAGTATTCAGCTTCATCCGTCCGCTCGCCCGTCTGTCCCGTTTGTTGTGAATGTAATATCTCAAGAACCGTTTGACCAATTCCATTCATCTTTGGTGTCAAGGTGTATTAGGGTCAGGGAATATAGAATTCAGTTCCATCTGTTGGCCGTCCATCCGTCCCACCCCGTTTGTTGTGAACGCAATATCTCAAGAACGGTTTGACCGATTCCATTCATCTTTGGGGTCAAGGTGTATTAGGGCCGGGGGACATAGTATTCAGCTCCATCAGTCCATCCGTCCGGCCGTCCGTCTGTCCGTTACGTCCCGTTTGTTGTGAACACAAAATCTCGAGAACGCTTTGACCGATTTTATACATCTTTGGCTTCAATGTGTAATTTTGTGATACGCCGACCCCAGTCGATTTCTGTCACCTGGCGGGGGACACGGCCACGTTTAGTGGCAACACTTGTTGATTAAGCTTTTAAAGCTTTCAACTACTAATGGTCTTTCGTGGCTTGAACCCCGGAATTGCCGCTTGCGGCTATAGTTTCTTTATTCTTTTGTCCTTAACATTTTTATCAATGCATCCATTTTTGGCATCCCAAAATTAAAAAGGGACACGCCCTTTAAGGGCAATAGAGAGGCCTGACAGAAATGCTAAATTATTATTATTTTCCGAAGGCAACTGGCGAACGCAAGGTAAATTGCACCGAGGATTGCGCATTTACTTTCAGCGCTGTATAAATCCACTACACCACAACCTAGAGCTTAATTTACTTTTTCACACTAGAAAGGTCGTTAGATGTAACTGAGGATTTTCGTGAAGAACCAGGGCTTACTCGCCGCGCTTGCCTGACAATGTCGTTATATCCACAATAGTGGAAGGGTCTTTCCGTCAGTGTTGTCGCATGGAAACGTGTACTTGTCAGTCCTTGTACTTAACAATGGTAATTACGCGATTAACACGCTGTTGGATAACAGCCAGATTGCTTCTAGAGCAATCGAAATTTGCATCTGGTTGGTTTTTCCAACACAGCAAAAATCCCAGTGTTAATTCAACTCCAATAGAGTTCATTTGAGTCCAAGATGGATGGGTTGGTCTCATATAAACTCTAATGGAGTTGAATTGACACTGGGATTTTTGCTGTGAAAAATCGTGGTGAACGTTCACATCTTGGAGCCGTGTAGGAACGGTTTGTTGTCAATACGAAGTTTTGATCATCATTGATAATGAATCAGATATTTTATAGCACTATCTTGTGCCTTTAAAGCTAACTTGGAAGTACCATGTTTTGCATAACGTTAGCTCAGAAATTGCCAGTCATACTGTGGTAGAAAACATGGCAACAAATGACATCATTGTACGCATCAAGCGATTGTTAAGTCGAAGACTAATCAAACTAATATATGACGTGTAAAGATGGGCTCATATCAAACACGTTTACATAACTAGGGACTCGTATAGAAATTTACACACCTTGTTCTCCTAGTTCATTATGAGAGGATGATTATGCTTCAGCTTCCACCATTTTACAGGTAAAACTAAGACCACGAATATGCACTCCCTCACATGACTGACTGCCTGATAACATCATTCGGCTTTTCAACTCCACGGAGACCTGTCAGCCAATAAGACAGCATTTGAATGTATTTTCCCACAAAACCCCTCTCTGATTGGTCTTTCTTGGCTCTGTTCATTGAAGATAAAACAATACGAAAGTGTTGTCCTGTTTTATGGACATTCAGTAACGTAGTGAACTGCCCAAAGTGAAGAACTACTTATTTATTTAATTTATTTATGCATTCATATAAACTATATGGGGCTAAAGAAAACATCTTTGGGGCTACAGCCGCGAATGCTCTGGGTAGAAGAAGCCACTATTTAATGAGGAATAAAAATTCAATGGCAAACAAATACATTCGCCACTGTGACGACTGCTCATAATTTTCTCCTCGTCACCGATGAATTATTATCGTCAATAACGAAAATGACAAGCGGCAGCGGGAACCCTGCAGTCAGCTGAACTTGATTGTACATCCATATTGGGTGATACTATGTGTAGGATTACAGGCTAAAAAATCTAGATACTGTCGAGAAACATGAACAAAACACTATGTTTCTCGATTATCAATGACATGATTTATAACATTAGATATTAAGCCATTTTTACCAGACTGACCACAGAGTTGACTTACACAGCTTTTATGCAGCTGTATATATCCATTTACACAGCATATAAACATACAAAACTTTGTTTGTAACTGCAGTGCTTTACCTGTAATTTGAGCCTGTAGCCTCACTCTTTTGGTTATAAGCCCCAAAGCTCATCAAACTACACTGCAGCTTGTATTGACTCTACATCCAAAACACCTCTGGCACTTAACAAGCACACAAGTTCCAGAGCAGGCAAAAGAATGGCAAATGCAATATCAAAGTTTGTCTTTATCCTCATAACTCAGGCAAGCTCTGATTTATGTACTGGAGAATGGGCTCTGAATAGGGATTCATGCAGCACGCACTCACCCGAAACCATACGATCTCACGCAGCCTGCCATCAGTCCTGAATTTACATTTGAGCGTCATGGTGTCTCCGACGATGATGGCTGGGAGGGGTTCTATGGAAACGGTCAGATATCCTGCGTGGCACAGGGTGATAAAAAATACATTAACATAAATAATGTAAACCTTCAATGACAAACACCACCAATTAATGGAGAATGTTTTGCTCCAAGAAAAACCCCATAGCAGAGAGAATGCAGACGGCCGTCTTTGTAATATGTCTGGACTGTCTGTGGCCTGTAATATCTCTGCAATGTCTGTAGTGTGTAATACACTATATCTGTATATATAGTATATAAACAGTATATATATATATATATATATATATATATATATATATATATATATATAAATTGGTGAAGTATGCTATTGCCCGCATGCAGTCAAAACGGCCTGCCAATATATCTTTCTGGCCGACCTGTATTGGCTGACTTGTATTGGCCGACTTGTATTGGCCGAGTTCAGCATGTGCACAAGTAACCATTGGCAACTGTGGCATTCGCTCTCTTCAGAGAGGCATAGGACAGTCGCGGACCTAGCATTTAGCTTTTTAATGAGTCTTGAACTCGCGTACTTCAGAAGTCATAGTCATAATATTGTCATGATAGCACAACATACTTAACTAATTAATAAAAATATTATAAAATGTTTATTTTCACATTGCCTTGGTATTAGCCTTTGGGTTACGGTAACTGTGGCATTCGCTCTCTTCAAAGAAGCAGACGACAGTCGTGGACCTAGCATTTAGCTCTTTAATGAGTCTTGAAGTCGCGTACTTCAGAAGTCATAGTCATAATATTGTCAGGATAGCACAACAAACTTAACCACTTAATAAAAATATTATAAATTGCTTATTTTCGCATTGCCTTGGTATTGGCCTTTGGGTCGCGGTATTATTATACAATACGGCGACCCTCAGGCCAATAACAAGGCAATACGGAAATAAGAAATTCATAACATATAATATATATTAGCACTTATCCAAAGCCAGGTTGCAAGGTAGCAGACTCAGCAAAGTAGTCCAGGGCTCTGCCTCTCCAACTACCTCCTCCAACTCTTTCTGGGAGATCCCAAACTTTTCCCTGGCCAGCTAAATAGCAAGTTGTAATTTAGAGTGTCCTGGGTCTGCCTTGGGGCCTTGTCCCTGGTGGACATGCCCAGAAAACCTCTGAAGGGAGGCATCCAGACTGCATGCCCAAACCACCTCAGCTGACTTCTCTCAAAGCAGAGGAGCAGCAGTTCTACTCTGAGTCTCTCCCAGATGTCCGAGCTCCTCACCCTATCTCTTGGGGTCAGCCCAGCCGCCCTGTTAAGAAAGCTCATCTTGGTCACTTTTATTCATGATCTTGGCATTTCAGTCACTACCCAAGGCACGTGACCATATCTGAGGGTTGGAACGTCCAGTAAATGGAGAACTTTGCTTTTAGGCTCAGGTCCTTCTTCATCATGACAGATTGGTACAAGGCCCACAACATTGCAGATGCTGCACTGCACAATTTCAGTTCAGCCGTTTGGTACTTGAGTATGGCCCTTTTGTCCAACTTTGTTCCAGGAAGGTACTGTTACCTGCTTCACTTGTAAGTTACCTTTAGAATGACCTGTTAAGATCTGGACAAGGATTCAAGTGCAGAGACAGACTTGCTATACAACTGGCAATTCATTGGCAATAAGATAAGCTGAAGGCAGGGACGTCACTAGGATTTAAAGATGGGGGGGCTTAGACCCCAGGATAAGCATGTGTGAAAGCACAACATTTTTGCCCTTGCAGGGCTTTAAATTAACTTTTTTACTTGGTAGAGCTGCGCTCCCAAGTTCAAATATAGGGCACTGGCGGTCCCAGAAGCTCTCGCCATTAAGATAAAAAAAAGTCGAAGTTTGTGTTGACGGAGGCACGCATGGATGGACGGACGCACGCATGGATGGAACCCGATACCATAGCTCCCGTGCCACTCAGGCGGCGGGAGCTAATTAGAAGCCTGTAACTGAAAATGTTGATAAGATAAAGCAAATTGTCAAAGTTTTTGGTGATATTTTTAGGCCAGTGACCTTGAAAAAAATAGGCCAAGGTCACCTTTAGGCACATCATTGGTAGGCCTTTATGAGATGCATGTCCAGCGGAAATTAGGAGCCTGTAACTGAAATAGTTGATGAGATAAAGCAGAATGTCGAAGCTTTTAGTGATATTTTTCAGCCAATGACCTTTAAAAAATAGGCCAAGGTCACCTTTAGGCACGTCATTGGTAGGCCTTTATGAGATGCATGTCCAGCGGAAATTAGGAGCCTGTAACTGAAATAGTTGATGAGATACAGCAAAATGGCGAAGTTTTTGGCGATATTTTTCGGCCAGTGACCTTTAAAAAATAGGCCAAGGTCACCTTTAGGCACGTCATTTGTAGGACTTAATGAGATGCATCTCCAGTAAAAATTAGGAGCCTGAAACTGAAATAGTTGATGAGGTAAAGCAAAATGTCAAAGTTTTTGGTGATATTTTGAGGCCAGTGACCTTGAAAAAATAGGCCAAGGTCACCTTTAGGCATGTCATTTGTAGGCTTTTATGAGATGCATGTCTAGCAAAAATTAGGAGCCTGTAACTGAAATAGATGATGAGATACAGCAAAATGTCGAAGTTTTCGGTGATATTTTTAGGCCAGTGACCTTGAAAAAATAAGCCAAGGTCACCTTTAGGCACGTCATTTGTAGGAATTTATGAGATGCATGTCCAGTGAAAATTAGGAGCCTGTAACTGAAATAGTTGATGAGATAAAGCAAAATGTCGAAATTTTTGGTGCTATGTTTGGGCCAGTGACCTTTAAAAAATAGGCCAAGGTCACCTTTAGGCATGTCATTTGTAGGCCTTCATGAGATGCATGTCCTGTAAGAATTAGGAGCCTGTAACTGAAATAGTTGATGAGATAAAGCAAAATGTCGAAGTTTTTGGTGATATTTTTATGCCAGTGACCTTGAAAAAATAGGCCAAGGTCACCTTTAGGCATGTCATTTGTAGGACTTTATGAGATGCATGTCCAGTGAAAATTAGGAGCCTGTAACTGAAATAGTTGATGAGATAAAGCAAAATGTCGAAATTTTTGGTGATATGTTTGGGCCAGTGACCTTTAAAAAATAGGCCAAGGTCACCTTTAGGCATGTCATTTGTAGGCCTTCATGAGATGCATGTCCTGTAAGAATTAGGAGCCTGTAACTGAAATAGTTGATGAGATAAAGCAAAATGTCGAAGTTTTTGGTGATATTTTTATGCCAGTGACCTTGAAAAAATAGGCCAAGGTCACCTTTAGGCATGTCATTTGTAGGCCTTTATGAGATGCATGTCCAGTAAAAATTAGGGGTTGTAACTGAAATAGTTGATGAGTTACAGCAAAATGTCGAAGTTTTTGGTGATATTTTTAGGCCAATGACCTTGAAAAAAAAGGCCAAGGTCACTTTTAGGCACGTCATTTGTAGGCCTTCATGAGATGCATGTCCAGCAAAAATTGAGGAGCCTGTAACTGAAACAGTTGATGAGATACAGCAAAATGTAAAATTTTTTGGTGATATTTTTAGGCCAGTGACCTTGAAAAAATAAGCCAAGGTCACCTTTTGGCATATCATTTGTAGGACTTCATGAGATGCATGTCCAGTGAAAATTAGGAGCTTGTAACTGAAATCATTGATGAAAAAAAGCGAAATGTGTTGACGGACACACGCACGCACGCACACACGCACGGATGGAGCCCGATACCATAGATCCCACACCGCGAGCGGCAGGAGTCAATAAAAAGTGAGGAGCGCAAGCCAAAATTCAGGAGCGCACACACTGAAATCTAAGAAGCACCAATATATTATATTAATGTTTCAAAAACTACAATATAACAATCCACAATAACAAAAAAACTGTCTCCAACTAATGAAAGTTATTAAACAATATGACAGTCTTGAGTCCATTGATTAACAAAAGTTTCCACTACATTGGCTTTATGCCGTATCCTGAGGCCAGGATTTAAAATTGGGTCTGCTGGCTCTCTGCCTTTCCATCCATCTCTTCACTGCCTGTGAGGCGCCAAATATGTCCAGAGGAGGACCCTCCACACTGATCCGAATCAAATCTTCAACTGTGTGAGGGTTAAATGCAGATTTAACGTAAAGTCGTAAAGTCTTTGTTTTCGCCTATATATTGCAATATGAATCAGTCTACAGAGGTAACTTTGTTATGTGTTAGCTTATTATAACATAAGCAGACGTTATAATGCTTTGGATACGTTTGAAGATATATGCCGCACGCCATTGTCATCTAATTTCTGCATTTTCAGGAAAACCCAGCGTGTACATGCAAATGTATAAACGCTGACAGGTCCAAAGACGCGCGGAAAAAATGTGTTTTTATGATTTTTGCAGATAGGCTACTAAAGATATGAGCGAAGAAACTGAGACGTAGATTTTAGGTCTGCGCAAGCACGAACCGCAAAGCACCGGACCGAAGTAGGTCCGGTGTTCTGTCCGGTGTTGACAGAACACCGGACCTACTCGTTGACGCACATCTGTCACAGCATTTTCTGTGTTTCGCGCTTTCTCCATGTATGGAGAAACTTTCACGTTTAAAGTATTTGGACCCAGTAGCTAACGCGCTGTTATCTGCGAGATACGGGCCATACTCTTTGCAAAGAACACAATGCATTTCACCGTCTTTAAAGCTCAGCCATTAAAATTTTGAAGCCACTCTTTGTGAAAATAATAAACTCTTTTTGCCACCGGTTCGTCCAAATCTCCGTTGTAGTCATTGTCATGATTTTCAGTTTCGGTAACTTTTGTTACCGACTCGTTTTTTTTTTTGTTCTTCTTCTATTGTTCTTCGTTTCATTTTCTGTCGAAATCTTGTGTATAGTTAAAATAGTAACTCTCAGTACCGCAAAATGGAATGGTTGACGGCTAATATTAACCATTCTAGAATCGGAACTGAGGTTTAGGACGTCAAGCTTTGATTGGTCAGAATGGTCACTGTCAGCGCAAGGGAACACACTGGGTTCGCTCCATTCTTATACCGGTGCACCCGGCATGTCCAGCAGATGCATGCACAGCTCCGACGCATACGCCCATCTCTATTTAAACTGCAGCAGCGGTTTGCATGCCTACTGACCACCAAATGTGCAGGATAAGAGCCGTTTACTTGGGGGGGCTGGGGAAGCGATCGCACAAGTGTGACTATTTTCATTTAAAAGTCGCACAGAGTTAATTTTGAAACGGTTGCAATTTTGAGCCCTGCCTTGCAAAATCTCTGCCCTTGCATACTTTTGATGCTGCATTAGAATTACACAACAACCAGTGAAGTCAAGCTGGTAGCAAGTGAAAAGCAACAGACATCGTCTTCCTCCATTATCTTCTGTTGAACAAGAGTTACTGTAATGTTAACTTTTAGCCACAGGCTCCAATTATGCAGGAAGCGACACCATATTTATTTCATCGATCCATTAGATAAGCTGCAGGTCTAAAGAATGTAATTTATCGACACTAATTACTGCACTGTAGATCGTTTCAATCAAGTGTGATTTCACTGTCGTTTTTCTGTCATACAGTATAATTAGAATAAGCCAACGTGGAATTTAGTGGTTACAGTGAAATCTGACAGCATAAATATGAACTTAGCTCAAAAAATGTAATTTATTCAGGCAAATGAGGATAGAGTGTCCATGCAAAAATCCACAATGAAAAGACAGAAAGGCTTACAGAATTTTTTCTTTCTAAACTAAATTCTGTCTTCAGACTATGATGCTATAATCCTAGAACTCCATGTATAATCTTCCATCAGTATGTTTATTCAGAAAATAAAGACAGACATTGCTTTTCAACTAAAGTCATGGGCTAGATTTGCCCTTTCTTTTTTTTTTTTTTTTTTTTTATTTGTGTACACATTCCCTGTATTTTCAGATTATACCTGAAAAAAATACTGATTTAAATTACTTACAATGTAGTTTTTTTTTTTATTTAACCTTTATTTTACCAGGAATAAATCCCATTGAGATACAAAATCTCTTTTCCAAGGGGAGTCCTGGCCAAGACAGCAGCATAAAAGTTTCACGCAGAAAACAACAACAGACAATGACAAGGCAAAAACTACAAGAATAATACATTAACCGGTTTTAGCAGTAAAACATGTACATGCACTAGTTAAGTAAGCCTTAATTCTGGTTTTAAAAACTTGTAAACTTATGCGATGATCCAGTTTAAGATAATTCTGTAGCCCGGACCAACGTGAGGGAGCAAAAACAGAGAAAGCTCAATTTCCAAAACCAGAGTGAATTTGAGGGATGGCAAACACGATGTGTCCGTAAGAGCAAAGATTAAAACTGCTTACATTTTTTGGAGTCAGCAGAGAACATAGAAACAAAGGCAGTTCATGCAGGATAGCCTTATACAGAAAGATGTACCAATGTTCCATTCTTCTCTTGTATAATGAAGGCCAACATACAATGATGCGTGCGGAAACCCAGATCAGAGATAAATCGCAATGCAGCATGGAACAGAGTCCAATATTTTCAGAGATGATGCGGTTGCATGCATATGAAGAACATCACCATAGTCGATTACCAACAAAAATGTTGCTTGAATCAGTTTTTCTTTGTGACAAAAGAAAAACAGCTTTTGTTTCGATAAAAGAATCCTAATTTTACCCTCAACGTTTTTGTTAGATACTCAATATGATGATGAAAAGACAGTTTTTCATCTATGCGGAAACCCAAATATTTATATGTTGATACACATTCAATCACTTCATTATTCAGAGTTAAAATCTGATAACCATCTTTGATTTCCCTTTTTGACCTTGAGAAGAACATCATTTTGGTCTTGTTTGCATTAAGTACGAGCCTTAATCTACATAAATTCTGCTGAACTACGTTAAAAGCACCTTGTAGGTCGTGAACTGCACTCACTAAAGAAGATGAAGTAGTATATATAATTGTATCGTCAGCATAAAAGTGGAACTTTGCATCAGTAACATTTTTACATAAATTATTAATATAAATAATAAATAAAATGGGACCCAATGTAGAGCCTTGCGGGACACAATTCTTCATATTTAAAAAAGTCGAAGACAAACCATCAACTTGAACACAATGTGTTCTACCACTCAAATAGTTTTCCAACTTTTTAGTAATACAAAATAGAACCCCAAAATATTTTGGGTCAGGCTTATTTGACTCATATACATCTCTTGGTGCTCTCCAATTTTTTAATGTCGCCTCTTCCTCCAAAATACAAGTGATCAAATAACCCTTATATGATGCACCTTGCCTGGTTAACTTGCAAGGGCTGTGAAACCGGATCAAGAGACAGTGAGAAATCCTCATGGCTGGCATTTCCTTGGGGACAGTGGGTACTCACTTCGGCCGAGCATCTTTACCCCGATGGCAAATCCCACAACTGCTTGTGAGCTGGAGCATAATGGACCACACTATGGGGAGATGGACGTTGCAGTTCAGGTGCGTGCACAAGTCCAGTGGCGGCCTACACTCTCTCCGTCAAAGTGCTGTGCAGTCATCACTGCTGCACAACATTACTAACCGAGTGAGAGTCCCCTTACGTGACCAGGAGGAGGAAAAGCCTGTTAACAGTTTGGCAGGCATGAAACAGTCAAGAGATGCTGAGTATATGGGTCTTCTTGATTTGTTAATGTTGTTATTATTATTGCTATTATGTCTATAATTGCTGTCTGTTTTGGTTAATGTCCATTAAAAAAATTGCCATTCATGTTCCATGAATCACCACGTTTATTTAAGAACAGCATCAGTGGCCATGAGTAAATATGATAATAGTAAAAGAACAAACATACTGGGAAAAATATATATTTATACAACCCCAATTCCGAAATAGTTGGGACAAAGTGTAAATTGTGAATAAAATCAAAACGCAACGACTTTCAAATCACACCAGCCAGTATTTTATTCGCAATAGAACAAAGATTACATAGCAAATGTTGAAACTGAGACATTTTACAATTTTATCCACAAAATGAGCTCATTTCAAATTTGATGGCTGCTACAGGTCTCAAAAAAGTTGGGACAGGAGCCTGTTTACCATGGTGTAGCATCCCCTCTTCTTTTTAACACAGAGTGGAGGCGTCTGGGCATTGAGGAGACAAGTTTCTTCAGTTTAGCCATTGGAATTTGATCCCACACTTGTTTAATACAGGCTTCCAGCTGCTGGAAAGTTTTGGGTCTCCTTTGACGGACATTTCGTTTAATTATGCGCCAAATGTTCTCAATCGGTGAAAGATTAGGACTGCAGACAGGCCAGTTCAGCACACAGACTCTTCTACTACGAAGCCATGCTGTTGTAATAGCTGCAGTATGTGGTTTTGCATTGTCCTGCTGAAATACACAAGGCCTTCCCTGGAACAGATGTCATCTGGAGGGGAGCATATGTTGCTCTAAAACCTTTAAACACCTTTCAGCATTCATGGTGCTTTTTAAAATATGCAAGTGTCCCACACCATATGCACTAATGCATCCCCATACCATCAGAGATGCTGGTTTTTGAACTGAACACTGATAACAGGAGGGGTGGTTTTTCTCCTCTTTAGACTGGAGGACACGACGCCCATGATTTCCAACAAGAATGTCAAATTTGGACTCGTCTGACCACAGGACACTTTTCCACTTTACTACAGTTCATTTTAAATGAGCCTCGGCCCACAGAAAACTGTGGCACTTCTGGATCATGCTCAACAATGGCTTCCTTTTTGCATGATAGAGTTTTAGGTGGCATCTGTGGATGGCACGGCAGACTGTGCTTACTGACAGTGGTTTCTTGAAGTATTCTTGGGTCCATTTAGTAATGTCAATGATAGAATCATGCCGGTGAGTGATGCAGTGGCGACTGAGGGCCCGAAGATCACGGGCATCCAGTATAGGTCTTTGGCCTTGTCCCTTATGCTGGGTTTACACATAACGACAACAAGTCAAGAATGCCACGAATCTAAATTCGTGACCGAGGATCACGAATTTCAATTGAATTTGATGATTCAGGGCAGAGGCGTCACGCGTCATTCAGTTCAGTTCTTGACAGCTTTCGTGTCAATTCGTAACAACGTGTGACAGTATGGGCTCAAAGAATGGCAAGATTACACTATGAATGCTGTCACACTCTATTACGAATCACTACTTATCACCACAAATTGACACACTCAGTTGCGAACTCCACAAATCGAGGGTGATTTGTGACATCATGGAAGATTTTTTGGCAGCCAAAAACATGCTCCATGAATATCACGAATGTCACAAACCGACGAGCTGTTAAGAACCCTATTCAGATGAGTTAAGTCACATTACGAATGTCATGCATGTGTCACGAACGACGGGAAAATGATTTTCGTAACGTATCGTGCCAATGTGTAAACCCTGCTTTACGCATAGAGATTTTTCCAGTTTCTCTGAATCTTTTGATGATGTTATGCACTGTCGATGATGAGACCTTCAAAGCCTTTGCAATTTGACGTTGAGGATCATTGTTTTTAAAGTATTCCAAAATTTTTTTACGCTAGCCTTCAAAGGTTGGAGAGCCTCTGGCCATCTTTACTTCTGAGAGACTCAGCCTCTCTAAGACATCCCTTTCATAGCCAATCATGTTACACACCTGATGCCAGTTAACTTATTTACTCGCTAAATGTTCTTTCAGCTGATTCTCATATATATTAATTGCTCTTTCAACCCTTTTTTGCCTGTGTCCCGACTTTTTTGAGACCTGTTGCAGCCAGAAAATTCGAAATAATCTCATTTTGTGGATAAAAATGTAAAATGTCTCAGATTCAACATTTGAAATGTTATCTATGTTCTATTGTAAATAACATATTGGCTCATGTGATCTGAAAGTCATTGCATTTTGACTTTATTCACAATTTACACTTCGTCCCAACTATTTCGGAATTGGGGTTATAGTTCGAGATGACTCCTGCAGGTCTTATGATGCACTTAGCTTTCTGCAAGTCATATTAAGCACTTAGGGGTCTATTCTTCCATGCCCGTAAGTCGCGCTTTTCAGCCTACGCGTATTCTCCCCTTGACTTAAGTCTGTGCATTACGCGCCCCAAAGGCAGTTACGCACTTTGGGCGGAGCAAGGCCAAAATCTGGGCGTTTCTCCTGCAAATAACTCTTACGCGTATTCTCCCCCTGGCTTACGCGCTTTTTCTGTTAAGCACTTTTTAGGGCTGTATTAAGGTCAAGCGCCAATAGGCGAAATAGAATATTGCGTTTTATGTCGGTTGTAGACTGAATTTTAACATTTATTTTATTTAACATGGTAAAGGTTGAGACATTCAATATTTGATTGTTCATCCTTATTTCTAAACTACATTTCTCATAACCATAATAAATTATCAAACAAAATCATCACGATATTACGCAACAGCCTGTTCTCCAATTAGTTCAAGTACAAACGCATTGCAATTAATTAATATGAGTATAAGTAAGCCCATCATTCTACCATGACCTCAAAATCTAAAACCAAATAGCCAGTCCTGCATTTGCTTGCACTCTTGCATGAGTGGGAAAGAGTAAAAGGAGCGTGGCGAGCTCGAAGACGACCACACATATATCGGCCTTGTTTGGACATCCTGGGACTAACAGACACCGAGAGCATCCAGCACTTTCGTCTGGACCGTAAGGCAATCACCTATCTTTGCCAAATTCTGGATGAACAGCTATCCAGCCGCAGCAATCATCCACAAAACATATCCATGGTCATCAAGGTCACAACTGCGCTGTCGGTCCTGGCATCTGGGTCGTTCCAGAGAGTGGCTGGTGATGTCATGCACATATCACAGGCGCCTGTGTCAAGGTGTCTGACACAGTTCCTTGACGCTATGCTGCACCACATCAGCCATTTCATAAAGTTCCCCGAAACACCCGCTGAAAGACGGAGAGTTAAGGGGGGGTTGCGGGTCACCGGGTTCCCCAGTGTTGTGGGAGCCATTGATTGTACTCACGTTGCAATCAAAACCCCTTCCACTAATGAGAATATGCACAGAGACCATAGACGTCGGCACAGCATTAATGTTCAGGATGTGTGCGATCATGATACGCGCATATCAAGCATCTGCGCCAAATTCCCTGGCTCGGCCCATGACGCCTATATACTACGCAACTGCTTAAAATGCCAAAGTATAGGCAAATAAAAATGACCATTTTATATAACCCTCCTTCATCCGTATCCACTCCAAGTTCTTCTTCATGCACTTGCAGAAAGAGTGGATGCCACCTCCTCCTCCAGTGCAGTGAAATGCACAGGGGATGAATACGTGTAACTCAAATGCGCGTAACTCGAATCGCGTAAAAAAGGACTCACGCGCAAATGGGAGAATAGACCCCGAAGAGATCTATGATGATTTCTGAGATTGTCTTAAATTGCAATGCATTTCAGAAACACAACACAAAAGTAAAATGTGTCATAAGACGGATTCTACGATCATCTTAGCCTTAAGATGCTTTGGGGAAATGAGGCCTGGTTTTGGAAAAATATTTCTCAACTTGCAATTGCAGGGATTTAAAGCTAGTACCTCACTGAGCGGCCAATGCTTACGAATGTAGCTAATTTTGAGTTTCGTCAGAGTTCGTAAAAGGGCGCAAAGCAGTTCGATAAAAGTTTTTTAGGATCGCAAACAGTTTTTCTTGTCGAAAGAAATTTTGAGCATGTTCAAAATTTCTTTGCAATTTATTTTCTCACAAACAGTTGCAGATGTTTGTAAAGGGGTTGTAAGCCTTTGCAAATGGTTGTAACACGTGTCGCTAAAGTTCTTTTTGGTTCGTGAAGTAGTGACCACTATACAACAGAGCTACGAATGCTGACGAATGTAGAAGAATATTGGGTTTTGTGAGGATACCATCAAGGTTTCGTCAAGATTGCAAAAGAGTTTGCAAACGGTTTTTAGGGTCGCAAAGAGTTAATTTTCATATTCTAGAAAGCCATTTCCTATTCTTTCGCAAACAGTTACGCGAATGTTGTTAACTGACGCTAAACGTTGCTAAATACTGCTAATGACACCTAGGTCTATCCTGATTTTCGCCAACTTTCGTCAGAAAAGTTGGCGAATCCAAAATTCGCTACATTCATAAGCATTCGCTGCTCAGTGAGATACTAGCTTTAGGGATATCACCCTGTGCAGTTCATTATATTATTCAAAGATTCAGAAAATATTTTAATAATGCGTGTAAAAAAGGATGAAGTTGGAAATCCCTTTTAACCCATGTAGAGAATTATAAAAGCACCCTCAAAGCCAGAGCAATTGGTGTCCTCAGTTCCTGAATGGTTACCAAGTTTGTTGAAAGGAAAGGTGATGTAACACAGTGTTAAGCACACCCTTGTCTCAACCTTTCAGAATGTGTTGCAGGAATCAAGTTTTGCATGAGTTTTTACAAAAAAAAAAAAAATTTGAGACGGCAGTGCATGAATTAGATTCTTTTTGCACAGCTTTTCAATTAAATACAGATCAATTGCACAAAAAACTATTCGGTAGTGGGTACAATTTTAGTCTAGGGATCAGTGATGTCGGTTTATACTTGGTTACTGAGGGTGTGATGTTCAAATTGATTAATCGAGATCATCAGCCCATGGTGGGCAAAATAGACAACCCTATCATGCAGAAGGAAGGTGAGAGGCAGAGAGAGAGACACAAAGGGAATTGAGACAGAGAAAGGGAGTGAGACAGAGCAGCAGGGAGGAAGCAGTTGAGAGAGTGGGAAGGGTAGAGAGAGAGAGTGCAAAAGAGAGAGAGTGAGGGAGGTGTGAGAGAGGTGCAGAGCACTTTGGATAATTCAGTAAAGTGGTTGCGGCATTTGCCTTTCCACAGTTCAGGATCCCAAAGCCACTCTGAATCATGTTATCCCCCTCAAAAGCCTTTGAAAGCACCATAATTATTCATGTGGAAGCAAAATCAAAATGAATCTCACTATGTGTTTGAAAGAATGCTCTTTTAAAAGGTCAGAGCACCATTGTGAATGTCACATGAATGAGGGTCCAACTATTTGCCAAAAGTACTACACCAAGCCTGTGACTGAAATAATGATAAAGATGCTATTACTGCAGGCACTGAAGTGAGCCATGTTCTCAGTTGGAGAACACTAAAAAATACAGATTTGGTATTTTGTGCCATTGTGACAACTGAAAATAAGTTTCTGTTTCTGAAAAGAATCTATGTTAAAAAATTTTGATCTTGAAAACAATAAACAACAATGTTTACAGCATGTCTACAATTCACCAGCAATATCTGACTTGTTTGCCAAATTCAGGCTCTTTACCTGTACTTGCTAATCTAAAAATGGAGCTAAATAGCTGATCACACCTCAAACACTCTCCTTCTGCTTCCTTCTTTCATAAAAGGCCACCAGCCCACTCGACCTGTTCTGTTGCAATTGTAGGTAACACAGGACCTCAGTAAATGAAATTGTTCTTTTTTATAACTTGAAATGGACTTTCTTGAACACAACAATTTTCTGCCAATGGCTGCCTCTGAAAATGGCAGAGGACCTTCTTTGTTCTCAAAAAAGAAGAACCCAAATTGAACTCAATTACCCAGAGTGCTCAGGTTTAATCATTCGCCGCTCAGTGAGATACTAGCTTTAGGGATATCACCCTGCGCAGTTCATAATTTTATTCCAAGATTCTGAAAATCTTTTAGTAATGTGTGTTAAAAAGTATGAAGTTGGAAATCCCCTTTAACCCATGTAGAGAATTATAAAAGCACCCTCAAAGCCAAAACAATTGGAAAACCTTCCCATTGGTCAGTGACCTTTGATGCCTCTGAGACCTCCTAAGATTGATAAAAGCAGAATCTCCCTTTATTCCCGGGCAGATCTGAGATCAGAGACCTCTGAGATCTCTTAGAGCTCCTAAACGTGCAAGACCAGGCAGACTGGTTGTTCCGTGTTCTTCTTAGCGGCTGACACAGGGAATGGCAGGACCTAAATGCAATGCAAACAAAAAGAATGAAGGTTTACTGGTCTCTAATGAGATTCGAGCAGGGGTAAACAGAATGCAGAACAGGGTAGCTTGGTGCGGGTCAGGATCAGGAATTCATGGAGCCTGAGTGGTGCTCTTCCAGCAACTCACTGGAGCAGGCGCCGGTGGTGGAATTCGAACCCGGACCGTCCACACTGCAGGCAGGAGAGTTACCACTAGGCCACCAGAGCAGGCTGGCTAAAGGTTCGGCAGATGAGGTCGTATCCACACAGGCAGGCCGTGGAGTGGCAAGACGGGTGGCTTGGACAGGGACTTGGAAGACAGCAAACAGGAACCAGGAAGCACACAGGCAGAACTCAGAGTCAGAGGCAGAAGGCAATCAGGTTTACTGGGGCAGGAATGAGAGGACGTCGTCAGAGGCAGGCAAAGTCGATTCCAGGAAGTCAGACCGAAGGTAAACGCTGGAGAGTAGTACATGCTGCAACGACAATCTGGCAGTGAGTTACTGACTCAGAGCTGCTTATATACTGACTGGTTAACGAGACTCAGCTGACAGCAACTGCAGTGGAAGGGGTGTGGCCAGGCAGAGGGAGAGGCAGCAGCAGCAGACTGCGACAGCGGCAAGCAGTGCACCAACAGCTGTCAAGCTCTTACTGTTAGATCAGGATGCAGCCCACCTGGTCATCCCTATCCTTCCTCATCTCAGCTCTCCTTGTATAGTCTGCTAACAGCAGTCATACCCCAAACTCATTTTAAAAGCATAATATGCAAATGTCTGCCTTGAGTTAACAGAGGACACCTTGAAAAAGAAGGCAAGCAACAAAGCAAGTTAGCAGTGAGCTTCTGACTCTGTGAAGAGAAGAATGGAGTGACCAGCCTTTCTCCACTTGGACTCACAGCATCAGGGACGAAACCAACTTTTCCAACCCAGCTTATTTTATTCACAAATGGAGTCATCAAAAAACAAAAGACCTTGCTCCCTCTAAGGACATGGAAATGTAACTGGGCCTAACAAAAATAGCATTATCATAAGGCTTAGCACAAGACTGTTCAACCTCAATTAATTTATTTCAGTTCAGTGCTGTTCTCTGAATTGTATTGTTGTAATCCCTTTGTTGTCAAGTTATTGGGTGGTAGGCATTGCCACACCACTAAGTTGGAAGGTTAGTTTTGCTTTGTACAGACACAGGTTCTTGCATGCAAACTAAACCATTCCTTTCCTCATAGGCGTCAGTTTAGGTGGGGACGTCAGAAGTCATTTTGTCCCCACCACTTTATCTCACAGTGGGTTTTTTTTTTTCATTCAATGAAAAAAAAATTGTCATACATGTCATTTTATAGGAGAGACCGCAAACGGCCACTTAATGTGCCAGCATAGAAACAGGACTGGCTGTGTGCATATCGCAACATCGTAACAACTTCAGCCAGAATAACACAGTTGCATAGAACCGGACAGACGAGAGTAAAGAGTGCAGACTAGCATTTCAGCAACAAAGTAACTGCGAGGATGAGGACAAGAAAGAGCTGAGTCGTCGGGGCAGGGGATCCCCCCCAAATTAATAGGCATGTTCTCATCAGACTGAAGTTTTAAACTAGCGCGCCATTTTGCGGTTTTGAAATTAGCTCAATGTCAAATTAGCCAGCTATTCTTGCTGTTTAAAGACACGAATAGCGCGCTATTTGATCAGGAAAATTTCCCCAAAATCTTAGTCTAGTTCCCAAATTGCCTGCTAATTCGGGAACTAGCCAATTAGCCAGCTAGCCTATTTGTGTTCTGTCTTCATCAGAACGAACATTTCTCGATACCATTAATGCTCTATGATTAGCGTTCATTTTCGCTCCAAACTTCGTGGAGAAAACAGCAAGCAAGACAAGAAGAACAAAATGTAATATCTCAGCACTATTTTCCTTCCTTCTCTCGGTTTTTTGAAATGATGCAAAGTGCTCATGCGTCAACTTCTGGCTAAATTCTCGAGCTTACCGCCTTGGGTTATAGAGGCTGATGGAGAGAGACGCAAGATTGTAACATCGGGCTTAAAGCCCCACTAGGTAGGAATTTCACCTAAAAATATAAGTTTCAAAGTCTATCTATTGGTGGGGTGGATTAATACAGTGAGAATGGCATCTCTCCCATTACCACAGAGGGACCTGGTGGCCTGCATCTGGGACTATGTAACTTTCGACCGTGGGTCCCGCACTCTCGCAAGACGTACGTTCTGCTTTACGACACACTCCAGCTTTTGGATAAGGAGCATAAGGAGAAGCCAGCTAGGCTAGCCTGGTATCGTGTCTTGAAAGATGGCTGAGGCAAAGAAGCGAAAAAGGACAATGTCGGTGGAAGCCAGGATAAAAAAAAGGGAGAGTGACCGTGCACGGCACAAAACCAGAGTTAATATTGGACTGGCTTTTTCACAGTGGAGAGAGCTCATGGCAAAAGAGGGCTGCAAGTCGGACGCCGAGCTGGCAATGATGCTGATTGAGAGGTGAGTTATATGATCGTGTTCATGCATTGTATTTGTCACACATTGTTTTTGTTGGCTGTGTTATTGTGTGCAGTCACAGTCACTATTTGGGTTATCAAAACGTAACTGATTGTAAGCCCATTCAAATAATGTAAACAAGGTTAGCCGAGGTAACATTAGCATTTCACCGGCAGAGTTAGCCCCTTTTTGGAGTGTTTTTTATAGCGAACTTTATGCTTCACGGTGAGAAAAGCTGTTGACTTACTAGCAACTATTGTTTGAAAGCAAAGACAGGCCATATCAGCTTTGTAGGCAGGCGTTGTCCCGTCATTATATTGATATTGTCCCGTTTTGAGGTTACAATAGCTACTACGTCTGCTAACGTTACTCATAGGAGCGGTGCTTGTGCATACTTTGTTGTAGAGCAATAGTTTTAATCCAACGCTGTTGAAGACTTCTATGTAAACACAATCATAACTAATAACTTTATTGATTCCAGCTTTTTATAAAGAAGAGTTATTGACATATTATTGTCTGACTCATGGCTAATAAGAAAGCAACAGACGAACGTTAGGGCATACCGTTACATCCCCAAAACAGTTATTCATTACACATAGCGGCGTCATTTGTAAACTAGAGCTATTTGTTATCATTGTATCATGTTTATGAGATTTCATGAATGACGTGAGTTATCTAATCCAACTTTGGTCGCAGGTTTACAATCAAACAACGAACAAATAAATTAGGGCTGCCAAAATTAACGCATTAACGCAGATTAAGCCATCATCATTATTAATCTGATTAAAATTTTTAACGCAATTAATCCATCTGCAGCGCAGAATGACTCAAAATCCCTGAAACGTCGCATTTCGGGCAGTTTGTCCAAGTAGTGTTACGGTTGCGTATGCGAAAATGGGCAGTTGATCCAGCAGAACCTAAGGCAGAACCAAACAACTCGGTATGGAAGATGCTAAAGACGCTCGCGGACATGGAACTGCAAATTTAAGCATGCAGTTACAGTAGTCGATCACTAGTTGGCACCCCCAGATCAGTTATTGAATATTCACAAGCAAGCCGAGCTGGAACACTATCTATTGAATCTAGGGAGGCATATCGAGGGCTGACTGCAATAAACAGTTATGTCCAGATGTTTCACATTGGACATAATTGTTTATTGCAGTCAGCCCTCGATATATTGTTTGATTTTTTGTGAAAGTGGAATGTCTGTTCTGTTAAAATAAGGTATATTTCAGAATTCACATATTACGGAGTTAGTGAGGATTACTTGTTCCTTATAAGGTGTAGAAAGGTTGTGAGCTCAGAAATGGGAACTGTCAGCTTTTCATTGCAGGGTAAATGTCTTGACTGTTTCATCATTTAATCAATTTTCCTGTCTGTGAAGCTGCAATCTTGAATTATAAAGCCTTAAATAAGGTAACACCTAAATAACCAGATTTGGCCTCTGCGCAAAGGGGTTAAGTGCATATATATTCCCTTCTTTCTTGAGTCTCTTTGCTCATGCAAAATGAAACACGATTAATATAGATTAAAAATGAATGATATTTAATCGTGATTAATCGAAATTAATCCTCAGCAACCCTGTGATTAATCTGATTAAAAATTTTAATCGTTTGACAGCACTAAAATAAATAAATAAATGTTACATCAGAAAGTTGCCTTTGTAATTGTCTTTCCACAGGTAGCCCAAACCTTATAAGTTTTGACCCTTAGAAACACGTCTACCTGCAAGTAATAAATTACCCTCTCGATTGGAAATGCAGTGATGTAAGTTGGACGTGATCTGCAGACATCAAGCCAACATTTTCTTTATATACTAACATGCTCCACATGCAAACATTATGCTAATAACAGGCGAAAAATGCTAGGAAAGTCATATTTGTGCCAAATTCGCAATATTATTGTACCTTTGTCGGTCGACATTGCTCCTCTTTATATTGAGCGCTCCACAAGTCTCAGGGTATAAAAAAAAATGCACATTCTCACGCGGGACGTCAGCCGGCAACAGCGCTCTGTGTGTTTTACGACAGTTGTGTTTTACGACAGTGGTGTTGCACTTCTACTTGCTCTAGTGGCCTTTAGTGGCTGCTAGAGCGCACAAAACTGGGATTCCTACCTAGTGGGGCTTTAATTCCAAACAGCAAAATAGCTAGTTAGTTTAAAACTTCGGTCGGATAAGAACATGCCTAATGCCTTGGTCCTCTGTTAAGCCACCCAGGGTGAGTAGTAACTGCTACCCCTTTCCTACTACAAGCTGCGTAAACCAGGGATATGCCATCCCGCGTTAAGCTTTTCCTACCCCGGGGCTCGTTAACTCCGAGATATATTCCCATTACTACTCATCACCCCGGTGTTTCGGTGTTCGGTTTGCGCCTTGCAATTTCTCACTTCTGCTACGTTCATTGATTAACGCCAATTTCTGCAAATAACTTCATCAGTTTTGCTGGCAACCATTCACCATCGCTGGCGTTGGCTTCATCGACAGTTTATTCAAACAATGGAATGAATATTTCGTTAGGTAGCTTGCGGACGCTTTTGACCAGTAAAGTAATAAGTAACACTTGTAGCTGATGTTGTAGATGTTTAAATTTATTAACTTTATGGCGAAAAGCATTTGCATACAAGCTAGCGAATTGTACATCCCACTTATTTGATTAGACTCCCAACCGGAAGTGAGTGTTAATATTATTTTTCCATTTTCTAACAATGCTGACAGTTATGGGATACACAGGAGCTCAGATTCGTGAGCCCGCAAAATCAAATTACAGCACAAGGTTTCAAATGAAATTTCCAGTTATCAATCCTGGGATTGAATTCCCCATGGTAAAAAAAAACTAGGTTTATCTTCTAATTCAGTACATGACAGTAGTCGGGTTTCCATCGCACTATTTTTATGTGCATTTTTTTTTTTGGATCAAATTGCGACCTCCTTTTCTTCTACTGTTGAATATATGGTACATAGGTTCAAGTGATTTATCGCTATCTTGTGGCAAAACTGGCATAAACATTGGTGTATTTGCTCCAAGCCAGTTGATGGAAACGGAGGTCATTCGCATTATCTTTGAAGCAAATTTTCTAAAACTCGCCAAAAAATTCGCTTGATATGAGATGGAAACTCGACTATTGACTTAAAACATGAAATACGTAGATGCATGTTATGGTAGCATTTCACCAAAAGTGAAAACCTTAATTAATGTCATTGTCCCCACCACTTCTCAAAACGCATTCATTCTGATAGTTATTGTCCCCACCACTTTTCAAAACAAACTGATGCCCATGCCGTAACCTGGAACCATCACATCACTTGCATACACATAGGCTCTGTTTGTACTTGGTTTTAACATGCGTTTTGGGTGAACAGATCACAAGTGGTCAAGCGAGTCACATTGCTGTTTACACTTGTTGTCAAGCTGATCACTTGTGTTCGGATTATGTTTCTTATTAAGCAACTTATGCTAAAACCTGGTGCACAGTTAATATGTCAAATAACAACAATAGCAGTCATTCCTGCCAGACAAAGCCAAGATTTTGACCCCGTTTGACATTGTTACGTTGTTTTTTGGGCAAGCTAACATGTTTCTGCCCACAGTTTACATTTTCGGGATATTTTAGTTATTGAAATTAGCCAGACAGGCGCATTTGCAACTTGCAAGAGCACGAAGGAGGAAACTCTTTTATCACAAGTTAAAGACCTACATTGATGACATTTACCGGTTCTGTCCTCGTCAGAGACGCATCAGGACAGAATAATGTTTACACTACCAACCGTGGCCAGATGCGTCCTAGACCACCTCCGCAAGTGGTTTGAGCGATTGTATCTCAACCCGTCTTGGACCCCGTTTACAATTGTATTTAGCGCTGACCACTTGTAATCCGATCACTCTAAGCATGTTAAAACCAAGTGAAAAAAGGGTGTAAACAAATTTTATTTCACCTTTTACAAAGCATGACATTTGCTTATGTATGATTTATGAAAACATAATGTCTCATTTATGAAGGCATTATACATGCTGCATAAAGCCGTTATGAACAATACGTCATCTAAAGTGTGACCTAAGTCATTATATGCAAAATCAATTGTCATAGATACAGTATGTACATGTATGTAGAATAGTCCAGTGTTTTGTGGAATAGTATAGAAACTTCTATGTATTTCTCAACTATTTTGGAAAGTTCTAGTTACAACTGGATAGTACTGGCACAAGAGTAGAGGTGATTGCATACTGTATGTATAGAAGGTTCTTAACTAAGACACATATCAAGAAGACTGTGGAAACTTCTGGAAAATTGTTTTGGATGTATAAATACTTGTGGACTTGTGGGGCAGTTAATCTTAGATTCAGCTGTTCTTGGATAGCTCTACAGTTTTCCTTCTCAACTACATTAAGGAACACTGAAATTCTTGGACTTGGAAATTCTTGAATTTTTTTGGATATCTCCTTTGGGCCGCTTCATTCTCGGATTGGGACATTCATTAAGATTACTTTGACAAGGTACCACGCAACTGGGTGAATACTAACCATTTACTTTAATATTATTCATTTGTTTGTCATCTAAGTTTTGATATTCAAGATTTTTTTAGTAAATACAGTTTAAAACCAGCACAGCAGTTTGTTTTTTGATGATCAGTGATTTTTGTGTGAATGAAATTAGAAGAATTCCTTTACATAACAGAATGAACTAGTTATCATCGCCTTTTGTCAGACATATTTTATAGACATTTCTTATGAACTTTCCTTTTGAGATATCTCCTAAATTGATGAGATTGCTCTCAAATGAAGCATCGCTTTCACTAACACTAAGGGAAAGTTTGATCAACCAGTTCTCTGAATTGCTCAAAGGTGCATCTGATGAATGTTCAATTGGCAAGCTTATTACTGTATATACTCAGACAACAAAACAGTGTTAGTATTTTTGCGGAAAAAAAAAAACAAAAATTCAACAGTCTGAACAAGCAGGAAGAAGAAGAAGAGAAGGAAGGACGCGTGGTGGAACGATAGGGAGGCAAGTCAGAGGGAGAGGTAGCGGGAAAATTCCTGATGAAATAAGGGGCACTTGTAGACCACGTTACAAATCATAGCCTAACAATGGCTGAAGCTGGTCGAAGGGTGCAGCCGGATGTTGGGAGACAACTGTGTCATTTTGTACAGAGAACAGGTATGTGATCCAACAATGTGCAATGTACAGTAATACTGTGTACTTATTGCCACGCTTCATGTTAATTTGCATATTTTAGTATATGATAAATGTACTTCACACAGACGCATACCTACTGTTCAGAAAGATTCTTTATGCTGCATTACAAGGGAACATATCCATTGTGATATGGAGGAGAATCTGTGGCCTGACTGACAGGAACATAAACAGGAGGTCTAGAAACACTGCACTGCGTGTATGGTCTTGCTAACAGTAAAGGACGTTACCTGAGATAAAATTTTGTATTTAGTATTTTTTTACTGACTTTTTCTGTCAATACAGCAAAATTTCATTGCAAACAGTAATAAATGTGAATCCTGTACTCTCTCTTGCAATATTCCCCATAACATTTAACAATAACATTTGCATTTCCAGTCATTCCCATCAGATACTTACCCATGGGTTATATCACAAACTCCACTGTTAAATTGACTAAGGGGTCTATTCTCCCATTTGCGCGTAAGTCCTTTTTTACGCAATTCGAGTTAAGCGCTTTTGAGTTACACGTATTCTCCCCTACGCTGCTTCGATCACACCCACAGTGCTTAACTTCAGAATGTAGGCGGCCTTATGAAAGAGGTGTGATTAATCCAAAAGAGAGGCAGACTCTGTACCAAGCTCAGTGATTATGGCTATCAGGAAAACATGGAACAAGGATTTTCTGATTAACTGTGAAAATGCAGTTGTAGTCCATGGAAAACGCAAACCAGACTTTAAATTTGAATATTCCGCTGTAATAGTAGGCCTATGTATGTCTGTGCCAATTACAAGAATTAATGCAGACATCTTTTTTATTTCTTATTTTAGCCACCATGACATTAAAGCTATGCAAACAAACAAATTGCTGCGATAATGAAATAAATAAAGAATTTAGCGCTTCTCAACCAGTGCAATCAGAGCATTGAAAATGTGCCCCTCTTACACTAGCCGGTTTGTTCCGTGGAAGACAGGGAAGAAGAAAAATAAAGAGAACATTCTAGTCACACAAAAATAACAAAGACAGTTTATATGATCTCATTTAGAAATTGCGCACTTGAAATCTCAAACTCACAGGGTTGCTAACTTTCACGCATTTGGCCTGAGTGTAAGCGGTATATTCACCTTCCCGTGCTGTATGTCAGCAATTATTAAATCAGCGCATTTGAAAGAGGTTCTCAGGCAGAATTGAAGTCCTTGAGCACGGAGGTTTATCAGTTTCACATGCGTTACGGTGGATTTCACCACTAGTAACATAGAAATCAATTATGACCCCGGAGTTCTCACGCTTTTCTTTACTCAGGGTTGAAAGCAATGGAATTGCATAAACGTTTCAAATGGTCTTCATTCATTTAAACAATATGAACGATCGTGAAACACATGCTTTGCGTTGATTGAATAATTCCACAAGTGGTCATCCCCCGCCCCAACAATCACGCAATTCCATATCCGTAGCCTATTATGTCCCATTTGATTTGAGCGACACATTCACTTGAACTTGTGCCTAGTACTTAATTGTAATCAATTATCCCATTTACTGATAATGACTCTTCCCATGTCGGCTTTTCTTTATTGGCTAAAATTGATTAACAAATTGGCCAGGGTAGGGCTCAATTTAGAGTTTATAGGGCAGTCACATTTGTTAATAGAACATGAAAACAATGGCGACGTCGAGCCGAAAACCAAATTTCACAGATGAGGAGTTAGAGGTATTGGTGAAATCAGTGAAGAGGCACCACGAGGTGTTGTATGGCAAGGGGGCATTGAAGGCTGATCCGAGGAAGAAAGCTGCGATTTGGTCGCAAATCGTTCTGGATGTGGCTTCGGTGGGGAGATGTAAGCGCAGTATCCCGGATTTAAAGCATAAATGGCGAGATCTGCAGGGCGCCGTAAAAGCCAGGCTCTCTGCACACCGGAGAAGTGTGCACGCAACAGGTGGTGGGGAACCATCATCCCCTGTGCATTTCACTGCACTGGAGGAGGTGGCATCCACTCTTTCTGCAGTGGAAGTGCATGGAGAAGAACTTAGGGTGGATACGGATGAAGGAGGGTTAGGTAAAATTGTAATTTTTATTTGCCTATACTCAAAGTATCATACTGGAAGCAAGCTTAATATGGTTTCAAATATTTATTGTATTTTTTGGCATTTCAAGCAGTTGCAGCCAGACAAAGCCAGGTGGTGTCCTCTCCAGAGCGGACCATAGGTTGGTAGATCGTATGCTGACGTTGATCGACGTTCTACCTGTGGAGAATAAAATGCTGATAAATTTAATTGTGTTACAGATCTGGAACCTGTAGACCTGTCTCTGGGGGCTGGTATGGTGGAGGAGGCCAGAGCGCCTCTAGAGTCTGTGGAGCCGGAGCCAGAGCCACAGCCACCGCCGGAGGCAGAGCCAGTGCCAGAACCACAACCCGTGGACGACCCTCGGCCAGAGTACCTGCAGCTGATTAGAATGGAGGAGGAGAGGATGTTAGAGGAGCATGAGGAGAGGGTGCGCCAACATCAGTTCCGCCAGTTCATCAGGGACGCTTTGACCAGTGTTGACAACCACCTTAATGCCATTCAAGGTGCTCTGCAAGAACTGGTTGAGGTTATGCGCTCAACTCGGGGCGCACAGCCGGAGCCGCGCTCCCAGAACAAGGGGTGGGAGACGGCTCAAAAATTAATGCTGAATAAAATGCATGTCACCACATTTGTAATCACTTGTCTTTTGTTAAATGATCGAGTTGTATTTAATAGTGAATGTACCTAAAATGCTGATCAACAATCAGTTGACGCACTCGTGCTGCCCTCCCCATTGGCAGTTCCTCGGCCACTGCCAGGTCATCCTCTTGCTGGTTTTCCGGCATGACCGGCACGGGGAATCTTCTTTCTAATGCCATGTTGTGGAGCATGCAGCATACAGTGGTCACATGGCATGCTTTGCCCGGAGTTATTTGCAGGGAATCGTCCAGACACCTGAAGCGACTTTTTAAAACGCACAAAAGTGCGCTCTATGGCACTCCTAGTGACTGCGTGCGCCTGATTATATCGATCTTGAGACTCGGTGGTCGGGTTGGTGAACGGGGTCGTCAGCCATGGCAGGAGAGGATATCCCCGGTGCTCTGTATAGAAGCACGGTTAGGATTAGTAGGCTACACAAGGAGCATCATTTAAAAATTGTTGCCTTTACTCACCAACCAACCATCTTCAGCGAGCGTGCCCATTTTTTGCCATAGTGATGAGTTGCGCAGTACATGGGCGTCATGGGCCGAGCCAGGGAATTTAGCACAGATGCTTAGTATGCGCGTATCATGATCACACACACAACCTGAACATTACTGCAGTGCCGACGTCTACGGTCTCTGTACATATTCTCATTAGTGGAAGGGGTTCTGATTGCAACGTGAGTACAATCAATGGCTCCCACAACACCGGGGAACCTGGCGACCCGGTAGAACCCCCCCTTAACTCTCCGTCTTTCAGCGGGTGTTTCGGGGAACTTTATGAAGTGGCTGATGTGGTGCAGCATAGTGTCAACCAACTGTGTCAGACACCTTGACACAGGCGCCTGTGATATGTGCATGACATCACCAGCCACTCTCTGGAACGACCCAGATGCCAGGACCGACAGCACAGTTGTGACCTTGATGACCACAGGTATGTTTTGTGGCTGATTGCTGCGGCTGGATAGCTGTTCATCCAGAAGTCGGCAAAGATAGGTGATTGCCTCAGGGTCCAGACAAAAGCGCTGGATGCACTCGGTGTCTGTTAGTCCCAGGATGTCCAAACAAGGCCGACATATGCGTGGTCGTCCTCCAGCTCGGCACGCTCCTCTTACTCTTTCCCACTCATGCAAGAGTGCACGCAAATGCAGGACTGGCATTTTGGTTTTCGATTTTGAGGTCATGGTAGAATGATGGTCTTATTTATACTCTAATTAATCGCTGTGTTTGTGATTGAACTAATTGGAGAACAGGCTGTTGCGTAATATCATGTGGTGATTTTATGTGATAATTTATTATGGTTATGAGAAATGTAGTTTAGAAATAAGGTTGAACAGTCGAATATTGAATGTCTCAACCTTTACCTTGTTAAATAAAATAAAATAAAGGTTAAAATTCGGCCTATAATTGACATAAAACACAATATTCTATTTCGCCTAATATTAGCGCTTGACCTTAATACAGCCCTCAAAAGTGCTTAACAGAAAAAGCGCGTAAGCCAGGGGGAGAATACGCGTAAGTGTTAATTGCATGAGAAACGCACAGATTTTGGCCTTGCTCCGCCCAAAGTGCGTAACTGCCTTCGGGGCGCGTAATGCACAGACTTAAGTCAAGGGGAGAATATGCGTGGGCTGACGCGCTTTTTTCAACTTACGCGCATGGGAGAATAGACCCCTCAGTCATTTAACTGTCTTGTTCATGGACAATGAAACAAGGAAATGTCATTCTGATGGCACTGGCATGTTCACTGACAGAAATTTTTACCTTTGAGAGGTAAACGAAGGATTTTCGGAAAGTTACAAGCTTTCACAGGTAATCCACTATGTGGTGCATTTTGAACTAACTGTCAAGAGAAATTCACTTACTGTTCTGCAAATGCTGCAGATGTTTCAAAAAATGTGCCAAAGCAACTGAGAAAAACTGTAATACTACTTAATCCTCTGTTAACCAAGTACCTTTCCAACTGTGTAAAAATCATTTCCCTAGGCAAATATGTTGATTATGGGCCAATATTTGGAAAAATGGAAAAAAAAAAAAATTCGACCCTTTGGCCCACCTTTCCAAAATGTAGCAGATCTGCTACATTGGGTAATAATGCGAATGGAAAAATTAAAGTGACGGACCATTCAAGTTATTCTCAAATGTTTATTTGGCAGTAAGAAACAAAACCAGCAAGGTGTCCAGGCTGTTAACCCTTTCACTTTATGTAGCAGATATGCTACGGGGTGAACAGAGGGTTAAAGTTACTACTTAATTATTAATAATTATTTTGATAATTGTTTATTACTTCTGATATTTATTTTAACAACTTAATTCTTTCGCTTCAAAGTAAAAGCCCTATACAATATTGTTTACCTGCCCTCCGACCCCCATATGTCTGCTTTTGTCCCCCTGCCTCTCTATTCCTTGTCCAGGGCGTCATCAGGCCTGGGAGCTACAACCAATCCTCTTCCCCACACAGAGGACTTCACTGACCGTATCGCTTTATCCATCCACCATTTATTGCATTCAACTGTAAACACCTGTTCAATAAACATCCTTGTCTGCATTTAGTTGATGGTTTGATGGTTTGGTTCTTAGCTAGTAAATGTGTATTTGGCACATTTAGTGGCACGTACAGGCTAAAAAGGACTCCTTTGCAAAATAAGAGTTCTAACCGTAAGTTCCAATAAGCAACTTAAAAAGCAGACAATGCCATGCTCTCACTTGGCCAGAATAACACCAAAAATATGTTGTGTAATAACAATATTAGAAAGGCGTGGGTAGAGCTTCTGCAAAGTGAGACAATAAGTCAACAGGGCTTCTTCTAAAAGCTCAGTTAGCCTTGAAAATACCTTTCCTCACAAGAAATATTCACTGAAAAACAGAGCTACAAATATTAAAATGATAAAACAAATGTGAGTGGGAGGGGTTAAGGGTTACACATTACAAATTGTTAGCAGAAAACCACTGCCAGGCCAAAACTTCAGCAAAGACTTATTTAAAGCCAAAACAAAAAGAAGTAAATAAGATAAACGAATATTTCGCCCTAGTTTTGATTAAGGTGATATATTGTACAGTGGGCTCAAAATTACTGGCACCCCTGACTGGCACTGCACGAACAATACTTTAAGAAATTCTAAAAAATATATTTCTAGAGAACTCTTAATAACAACGTGAGAAATGCTGTAAGATATTAATGTTCCAATGGAAATCATTTACTGACTTAATTAAAAATCAATGTCCTCCAAACGAAGGTTTCACAATTAACGGCACCCTTTAAGATTATTGTAAATAACTCAAAAATTTTGTTATGTATTGACGTATAAAGCACATTGATCAGTTGCAAAAAAAAAAGTAAAAGAAATAAATACATGCATTGGTATACTACACTACTGTACTAATACTGCAATAAATACAATATAGGTAATCTTTTATTCTACACCCAAAAGTCTAACATTTGGTTTCAAATACACAAGCGTATATTATTGTAGTACTTCTGTATGCCATTACACATATCCTGATGCGGTATCATCGAGGTTTCACATTGGGTGAAAACAAAACTTAGATGACTGTTTCATACATTGATGACTTTCATTTCATACATTGTTAACCGTATGAGCATTCATGACTACACTGTCATCTGCAGGGAATGTTTCTGTACAGGTACAGCAGGGATGTATAAGACACATGTATTGATAGTATTTACCTTGTTTTCACTAACTGAATGATATATCGATATATGTGTCGATCTTCTTATTTAAACTTTTGAAAAAGTTCAGAGACTTTTGTGAGGTCTCTTTCAATCAGCTTATATTGTCTGCCACTACTTTGAACCATCAGGGGTGCTTCTACTGCACACAAAATATGCCGTAATGGTAGCCAGCATTGGTCTTTCTTATATTCAGGAGACCAAGAAAAACTATTGCCTTTGCCTTGTTTCATAAAGTTTACAAAAACATCCTGTTCATTTTCATTCCTCTGCATTATATTACCAAGATACCACTTATCATCATATATACAGGCAATATATTTTCCAGGCTGGTACAGGCTAATATCACTGTACTGTGGGGTGCCAGCAGATGGATTTTCCTGGTCGCTATCAACAGAACACAAGTTAACGATTGCAAAAATCCGATCAGCTGATACTCTTCTCATCTCCATTTTCATGTTAGAAACAGGTATGAATGAATGATGGGAACGAGTGCCAACAACAGTTTTAGCATCACTAAAACGTTCCTGCAGTTTAAACAATTCAGCATTTTGCTGAATGTCATTACTCGTGACAAAAAAAAAAAATGTATTCCTTGAATATTTGCAGTGGCCCAATTGTACATTTGCTCAGCAGTGATAATTTGGTTTTCTACAGTTGCCTGCAAACTTGCTCTAGCTACCAATTGTTTGATTGTCCCTCCAATTCCATCACATGGATTTTTCCATGACTCATGGCAAAGAAATGCCACTCAGCTGGGAGCCCATAATCTTGCTCATGGAGGCACAAGTTTGAGAAGTTCTTATAGTTCTTATACTGACTGGCAGCTCCATCACTAAATTAAAAAATCTTTTTTACAGCTGGTCTTGTTTCTCTGATATGTGTGAGCAGTGTTGTGATAAATTCGTATACACTCACAGTATCATGTTTAAGGGAATCTGATATAATACAGAAGGACAAACATTCAATACCCGATGCACACTTGTAATATACCACAAATGGATAGTCCCCCAAGTAATTGGGTAAGATTCTTTGTGATTGAAGGCTTCTCTGACACAACTGATGACTGATGTAGTTATTTGTTTATTTATTTATTTATTTTGGGGGGGATTTTCGGTGATGTATGTGTGTTATAAACATTTTTTTCCACACTTTAGAGACTTTAAGTTCAATATACAATAATATGAGGGTTTTACTTTAAACACTTGATCTTTTGGAGGAAAATGAGAAATAGTATAAACCACAATTTGGACACGAATATTTTAGATAGGCCACGTTTAACTAAACGTAAGGCATTTTGATCTTTACTTCTGACCATCAAGTCATGTGAGTTAGGAGATAAAATTTTTACTGCAGTTTGGGATAGAATGTCTCTTTCTAGCAAAAAAAATGAACTTCCTAGTCAGTTGCTTACATGGCTAAATCTCATGTAGACTGAAGGACATTTTTGATCATTTTTCGTAATGGTCCAATTTTGTTGAAGCTATAGCTCATCAGCATTTTGTTTTGCTGTCATAGTTTTTCATTTGCATGAAGTCAATAACTTAGTAAAGTAAATTCTCAAACATGAAGACAATCACTAAACTAGTCTTTGCTCCAGAGCCCTGTAAACATTGCCAAAAAATTTCGAAACAGCACAAAGTGCTATATTCAGCAACCCATAAAACAGGATCTATCCTTCCTATGGAAGTTTTGACACTTATCCCCTAATAAATAGTTTCTAAATATTACACATGCCAAGTTTCAGCATTATATATGAATGCATTTCAGAGATATTGATCTTTGAAAACAAGAAAATGTTAAAATGTCACTCGTGAGCGCTAAAAGTGGGCGTGGCATCCAGTTTTTAAGCTGCCATAATTAAAAAACTACTGGGAATTTGTGGGAAAAAAATTGCATGTGATCATCCCTCATATGTAGCCACTTGGAGAAATTTTTTGAGAATTTTCTGAGATGGTGACCTGGGAGGCTCTGGGTGATTCTACACGGAATGACCCCACTACGTAGGCCTACCCGTATATACCATATATCGTAACCGCATGTAGACATGAATGTATGCATAACCTGTCAAAATTTTGCGCGCGCAATGTATACATGAGGCAGGTGATAGGTTACCGTGGCAACTACATCTGTGTCGCACGCACCCTGGGTGGTTGTGAAGGGCAGTATAAAACGACTTTAGGCCAGACCCAGTAAATTCTAGGTGCAGTATGAAAGGGGTATTTGGGTTTTATTACCAAAGTAGTCTCTTTCCCTGTGTTGTGTTGTTGATCAAATGAACCTTATTGACCACTTGTGGACAACAGTATTATTACATATTAATCAATTAGTCAATACTGGCTTAACTGCCTTCTGATCTCTGGCCTCTGCTTTTCTTTAATGATTGCAGTGATCTAGTCTTCAAAATAGACACTCCTGTGGTTCTTACAGGTTTCAGAAACAGTCACTACATTATGTGCCCTGCAACTGTAGACACCAGTGCGCCTGGGTCATTTCAAGCCTTATGTCCACAGTAATGTGACTGATGCGAGTAACTGTTTGCAACTGTAAAATGTGGTGCAAAAGGTGCTCCGTAACTGACTGCACACGTAGTGTCTGTGTGAGCCCACTGCTGCCATCGTCGCGAATCTTCTCTTCATAATTTTTGCACCTTTTTTTTTTTTTTGATTTTCATTAAATTGAAAGAGAATTTTTTTTATCTCATGGGACCTCATGGATGATGAAAGACAATTACAGGGTGGATCCTTTAATGAATCATTCAACGTAAAACATCAACCCCAGTTCTGAGGGCATGCCCCTTGAACTTCATTTTACATTGATAGCAATGGGACATCGTGCTTCTTATTTAATAATGTAGCAATGCAATAATGGGCGCTCATTTCGGGCATGCCAAAAAGAACTTTTCAACAGTTAGTTTTATGAGGACTGACATATTTTTTGAGATGACATGACAAATATCTCATATTTTGATGTGAGCTGTGGTGTTTTGACATCATGTTTTACTGGCCATTCACTCCTATTTCTTAATCTGGAAATGTGTTTTCTTTCTCGCCAGGCCCCATTGGTCAGGATTCATGTTTTGACACCTTGTAATCTGGATCTGAAAGCCTGCTGAATTGTTTCAAACCCAGTTACAAGACCATCTTCAATCACAGAATTGCACCTGATGGTGTTCCTTGTCCTTGACGGCGTAATTGGCTCTGGTCTATGAGAAACATTAATTAATGTGTCAGCATCGCACCAACTGCAACAGAGGCACAATACAGCCATTTCTGTCCTTTTTTGTACCCCAGCGCTGTTACTGTCTCCTCAGAAAATCTGGCGCTTATCTTGTTCTCAGAAAAACAGACTCGGGTCTCTCATCTTATTAGGTTGTGTGGTTATTCAGTGGGTGGTATTAACTCATGCATCACAGATATAAGGCTGGCATTATGAACTCTGTGAAATTTGTTGACAAATTGAAATCAAACTGTTTATTGTTGGACCTTGGCAGATAAGGATGACTACACACTAATAAACACGATGTGCCCAAATTTGGAAATGATGCCCAAGCAACTGATTACTCTGTGTGTGTGTGCGCGCGTGTGTGTGTGTGTGTGTGTGCGTGCATGAGTGTGTGTGTGTGAGTATGTACATATTTGTGTGTGTGTGTGTGTGTGTGTGTATACTGTACGTGTATGTTCTCTGTGTGCATGTATGTGTGTGTATGTATCTGTTTGTATACGTGTGTGCTGCCATTCATAAGGATCTACATGCTCCCAACATTGGTCTCATTCCCATTTCATTTGACTGGCCTCCTATGTACTTATTGTCCTCTGAAGGTAAAATGTCCTCTAGATTGTTACAATAAATGATGTAGTAATAAGCACCTCATATCAGCATTTTACAGAATACTCTCATCTCCAGCTGACATTCAGCCATTTAAACTTTCAAAATGGAGACTTCTTTCATTTGCAAGCGATTTCTATAGACTGGTTAAGACATGCAGATATTACAGAGTAGATGATGTGCCGTCTACACCATCTTTCTGAAGCAGATTTGAAGAGAGGAGTCTAGGTAGCATTGCTGATAAGGCAAGTCATGACTCAGGAACAGAGAGTTGAACAGGGACTTAAATCCAAAAGAGACGCTGACAGTGAACTTCTGATTGCTGGGTGACCACTGATCCCATAATGAAGGCCTGGTTCTTTGAGAGACATTCTGCTGCTTACTGTACCTGAGCTCTTCATCCCGTCCTTTTCTGACCGTAAATATATTGCCTGAAGGGGTTGCCAAAATATATTCTTGCAGTACGAACACCCAAACTAAACTTCCACAGGAAATATGGCAGCCCAGCATGATAATTAAACGATCTGTCATGCAGGAGGAAGTCATGTATCACGGAAAATGCACATCAACTAGCGCAAAGAATTCTTCCCGCCCAGGGAATTTTCTTCAGTGGACAAGCAGTCACAAAGGACATGGCGGTAGTGCGCTGGGAGATCCTGTGAAATGATAATGGTTTTCCTCCATGCCAGGATCAGATATCACAGGAAATTAATGCTAGTGTTCCTGCTCTACTTATTAGCACCTATCTGAGATCCATTATGAGCTGTGCCAGGACAGAGATCGCTTCATAGAGGTGAAGGCAGGTTTAGGCACATTCTAACTTAGTCCCCACCTCTGTAGACTAAGAGAAAAAAAGAGATAATGAAGGAAAGAAAGAGAAAAAGATGGGAGGAATGACAGAGAGAGAGAAAGAAAATGGATTTTCAGCAGAGGAGAGGAAAAGCTAGCTCAAACATACAAAGTCGTCTCTTTTGGAAGTAAGGCTAAGGTGACGCCGAAGACCCATATTTTGCAGTGTGCTTTCTAACAAAATCATATGTGCCCTCAACAGTGAAATGGGTCAGATCAGCTGCACATTTATGCACATACAGCACAATGCAATGTCTGATGTTCTTTTGTGCAAAGCCAGCGGTAAAGTCTCATATAGATCACACTAAATTCAATCTTTAAAAACCCATACCAGTTTGCTGTGTGGATGATTATTGTCCTGTAATCAAGTGCTGAAACAGCTTGTCCATGAAAAAACCGCACATGCGACAGTTCTGATATAGTAATAACTCTGTGGGGATAATAACAATTAATCAGTGGACAAATAATAATTCAGGCCACCCAATCATCTAATGATGAATCAGTACCATCCAATCTGATTTTCAGCTCATCCAATGATGTATAATTATCCAATCAGATGACTGTGGATTGCATTTCTATCATGCATATACTGTACAAAAATCAATACATTATATACAGCACACATTAAGCTCATCAGTTCATTAAATAGCAATTGTGCAAAATAAATGCAGACAGGCTACTGCACAGTGAAGGGGCTTTCCACTCCCGCAGAATCTCACACACCCTCCAGCCCCATCTCTCTCCTCACACTGCATGCACCGTGGACAAAATCTTCATGGTACACATTATTCAAAAACATATAGATTGTGTCACATATGAGCACATAAATTCTAAAATAAGATACTGATTGGTATCAGCATATGCATCAGAGAATAAAAATTGGTTCACAAGGCATGCGAACAGACAGCTGACCTGCAGATGATAATCTGACCCAGCTTTACAAAACTATCTGTCAGGGTAGCATTATAGCATGCTACATTAGCAGGCGATATGGATCAGTGGCTGCGTTGGACAACAGTGCCTGCTACTTTGTGGTCAGAATTTTGAATAGCTCCAGCAACTCATGCTCATTTTATAAACCTTACATTACGTACAGATCACACAAAATGGCCATCTGTGGTACACAAAAATTACATAAGACAAGGAAGCCAGTAATGGCACAGACCTGATTGTGACAGAAACCTTAAACAGAAGGACAACCTTGGCATAAAAAAACATAAAATAAAAGAATCACCAGAAATTGGTGATTGAATGGTGTCCAGAAATTATGTCTTGGATTTTTTGTGATTTTTCTGTAAAATTGAAAAATGTTTGAAATGGCAACAATGCCAACAAATAATTAAAAGACTGGATTTTGCCATCTTTTCATTAGCCAATGAGAGGATGAGGAATGCTTACCAAGTCACACTTCTTTTTGTCAGTTTAAATTAGTCATTGTAAAAGCCAGTGCTTCCACTCTTTCTGTGTTGCTTGTCTGGCAACGGGAGATTTGTTGATGATCCATTTTTCTCTCTGATTGTTGGTGGCTTTTCTATAAAGCATGTGTGAGTGAAACATGAGTTGTCTTTTGTATTCATTATATTGAGTAGATATTTAAATTAGGGTAGATATTGCTGTTACTGGTTATAATGAGAGTGTCGCTCCCTTTATAATGCAGAGATCTGGAAATTTTTCCACAGATTTGATCATATTACACATAATTTATGTTTTAGCTTACGTGGTCAGCTGAGCTGGCATCATTGTGAGATAACTATGCATGTGCAATTGGCAGTAGTGTGCGGTGGGGTTTCAGTCAGGGCCAGCAGTGACAAAAAGCGACCCCCCCCAAAAAAAAAAAGTCATATATACAGGCAACACAGCAGCCGCACACATACTACAAAACATACACACTCAGAATCCACTGTAACGCACTATTATGCAACAGTACTTAATCAACACCAACATGGCAGCTGATCAACACCACTGTGTAGCACTGCCATCAGATCATCTTCCCTTAAGTCACTCACCATTTTGCAGTGCAAATACCTTTTGACACAAAACATCAAAAACAGCACCTACTGCCCAACTGCTCTGCACCCTTAGAGGAAACTTCTAAATCACTTCAAAAATTAAATCAATTTCTTCAGCAGTGGCTGTTGCAAAGTGCCGCAGGTCAACATCATAATTTGACAGCAAAGTCAGTGATTCCATGTAATTACTTAGATTAAGAGACTCGCTTCTGTCATTGGGCCCCCAGAAAAATAAAGCCTAACACCCACTAGAGAGGTCAAACGCCGAACGTTTTTAAACGCCCATTGGAAGCATCAGTAGCATCAATATTGCCGGATGACAACAGGACCGAGAAGCAAGCGCCATGGGTCTCACGCTCAAAATATTTAGGAGGACAATGTTTCATTTTGAAAACACCTACCGATACAGCTTATTTTATTAAGAGATTGCAAAGTGTGACATTCAGCTTACTATACATTATACGGTATATGTAGGCATAACTCACCTCCTAAACTTTGCCGTCTAGTAAGTTTACGTTATGTTTTGTTTTACTTCACCCAGCAACGAGTTGGCTCGCTAGCTAAATTAGCAGTGTTAAGTTCTTACCAGTGTACCTTGTGTTAGGTGCTGCCCAACTGTAGATCACTTGATAACTTAAATGGCCGCAGAATAATTGATTTCCATGCAAAAACTGCAACTTGGTTAAAAAGCGGTTATATCGGTTTCAACAGCTGCATGTGAGGTTTCTGCTAAGTGCTAAATGTGTGCCACCAACCATGATAAGGTGAAATTGTTAAATAACCGAAAAGACAAATGCGTTTATATTGAGTTGGCGCTCAAGAAATAGAGCAATACTAAAAAATGAAAAACTGAAGCAGGTCACACACTGCGATTGCACCATTGAAACTTATGGCTGCCCATTGGCCAATCACTCAAGCTTATTTGAATGACAACGCCAAGGCCAGCACAAGAAACTCCGCTTGCTCGAGGGCGTTCTGTCAATAACACATCAAAATTTGATTGGCTGATGACACGGTCACTCAATGTTGTAACCCCAATAGCAGTGTCTAGCTTCAATTAAAGGCTAGCAATACAACTACTGCTGGCCCCAGCAGAGGAAAGGAGCTGTGATGCGTTTGTCGCACACAGGAAATTTCTGCTCAGTTCCACAAAATATAACCATTTGTTTTCTGGATAAAGTTGAATATTGGACAAGTGACTGACTCAAGACACATTTCATTAACACTTTAATTATGAAAAAAAAATATCATTTTCATTTTTGACAGGGCTAGCAGTGCTAGCCTTGCTGCACCTGACTGCACACCTCTGGCAATAGGTTACTTGACATTACTGTCGTGTTTGTTTTGTTATATAGCAGAGCATTTGTTACACTGGTGGATATAATTATTACAATTACTGGTGTTATTATTTGACTGTTGGTTGTAAGAACACCACAAGGAAAGCAGACATTCTGGGTCAATGAGAGCTTTCTTGCAGTAAAATAGCCATAGGAAAATGGCAGATTCCTTGAGAGTTTTCATCCAAATGTTTAAGTATTTATTATTCAGTTAAGCCTTGTCTTAAAAGTACCAAAACCGTACTTTGTAACATCTAAGTGGCAGTTCTTTCATTTGCTGTTCACTTCATACAAAGGTTGTCTTTCACTTTAAATGAAGCCTGCACAGCTACACAGCGATCCTGACAGTTTGCAAAATTGACAGAAAACTGCAGAAACAAATGCAGGAATACTTTTTTTTTTTTTTTTTTTTTTTTTAGGGTGATGACTTTTGAAGTGATTCAGAGTGAAAACCAGTCCATTTTTGTCCTTCACAGACATCATTTATTGCAACCCTTCAATGATCAGCTTATTTCTCCGAAGAACAGTGGAGGCAATCAGCTAGTGTAACTTTACTGTGGGAAAACTGAATTTGGAATATATTTTCATTTTATGACCAAAAGCAAATGATAAATTCATGTTCCCTACAGAAAAAAATAGAATTCATGCAGACAGAATGAATGACAACTTGTGAGTTAATTTCTTATTTTGAAGAAAGACAGATCAGTTTTGTAATAATTCAAATGCTCCGAGCTCCAGTAAAATGCTGTCACTGATCTGAAGTGAAGTGATTCAGCTCTGATAAATGTGTGCAACTCTGTGCTGATTGATATTGCACTGCAGCTCTCGAGCCTGGCCGCAGGAAAAGAGGGCTCCGATTTTCAGTGGATATCTACTGGAGGTGATGGAGGGTCCATGCTTTTCCAAAATTAAAGTGATTAGCTCTCAATGAACTCAAATAAAGGCTGGCTGACAGCAGCTCAGCATCACTTAAACCTCAATCCAACTGCACCCAGAACTCAAACCAGAACAAGGCCATCAACTGCAACAAAAATGGTGGGTAGATGAGGCATGATGGACCTGCTGGTGTGTACGCTCGGGTCATGGAAGAAACCGCAGGCCCCACTTGCTTAAAACGAGAGCCAAGTTTTCAGGTGTGCCCCTCCAATAGAAGATATAAAAACTTTAGACCAAGTAACAGTGAATACAGCCATTTACTTTTCTTGGGGAAAAGTATTTTGGCGCACAAAAGTTGAGTTCTTGGGCGACGGCATGTTGCATAATTTCTGGCCAGAATCTATGCAGTACAGCCGCAGAGTTAACCAATAAGCATGTGTGGCAGGCCGAAAGAGGGCCCGGGCGGGGAATTGAACCCCAGACTCCTGGGTAAGAGTCCAACGCGCTGACCACCCACCGGTGTACTGTACAGCACTAGTACTGATATGTGTGCCAATCCCATTGACCAGACACTTGTCATATTCATCAATCAGCAAACAAAAAGCATTTGTTATGCGTTTGTTACAGAGCACCCAAACAGAAAGCATGATACAGTCCTCATGAAGCATTAAAATTATATCAGGCATGCAAATGCCAATGGTAACTGGGGCCATCATCTGAATGTAGAATATCTTCACTGCAATTTATTCCTGCAAGCAACTAAACCAGCTCAATGCTGTAAAAATTAATGAATAAATAAATAACAAAAATAATCCAAATAACTGATTTTGAGTGAGCACAGACATTTTGGCCGAATACAGTTTGAAAGGTGACTGCAGTTAACTTCCCAAAGAATTACAGTCATTCTCCACCAGCTTCTCACAGAGCGTTCCAAACATTATAAATGTCATTTATTTGGATATAGCAAGCAGCTGAACACCACCAGAGGTGATTGCATCCTGCCAGCGGCTAAATGACTGCCTGACTAAATGGAGTCGAAAAGTCCTTCAGCGGAATAAAGCATCAAAAATACCCGACCTCGGCACTACTGGGGCAAACCAATGGGCCTACCTACCTTCCAGGCTAAACAATTCCTGAACAGGGCACATCACCCAGCAGCTCCTGTCCCTTATTCCAAATCATAAAAACATGCACAGGGCTAATATACTGAATAATGCGCAGAAACACAACCATGGTAGTGATGTGTCCGTCACAAACAAGTCAGCTCCATGATCCAGCTCCTTTATGTGAACGATGAAAGCTGGCTCTCGTCTCAGAGCTGTTTTTTTTTTAAATTTTTTTACAACCCCAATTCCAAAATAGTTGGGACAAAGTGTAAATTGTGAATAAAATCAAAGTGCAATCACTTTCAGATCACGTGAGCCAATATGTTATTTACAATAGAACATAGATTACATTTCAAATGTTGAAACTGGGACATTTTATATTTTTATCCACAAAATGAGTTTAAATTCAAATTTTCTGGCTGCAACAGGTCTCAAAAAAGGTGGGACACAGGCAAAAAAGGGCTGAAAAAGCAATTAATATATCAGAGAATCAGCTGAAAGAACATTTAGCAAGTAATTAAGTTAACTGGCATCAGGTGTGTAATATGATTGGCTATAAAATGGATGTCTTAGAAAGGCTGAGTCTCTCAGAAGTAAAGATGGCCAGAATCTCTCCAACCTGTGCAGGCTTGCTTAAAAAATTGTGGAATACTTTAAAAACAATGTTCCTCAACGTCAAATTGCAAAGGCTTTGAAGGTCTCATCATCGACAGAGCATAACATCATCAAAAGATTCAGAGAAACTGGAAAAATCTCTGTGCGTAAGGGACAAGGCCGAAGACGTTTACTGGATGCCCGTGATCTTTGGGCCCTCAGACACCACTGCATCACTCACCGGCATGATTCATTACTAAATGGGCCCAGGAATACTTCAAGAAACCACTGTTTGTAAACACAGTCTGCCGTGCCATCCACAGATGCCACCTAAATCATGCAAGAAAGAAGCCATTGTTGAGCATGATCCAGAAGCGCCGCCATGTTCTGTGGGCCAAGGCTCATTTAAAATGGACTGTAGCAAAGTGACAAAGTGTCCCGTGGTCAGACGAGTCCAAATTTGACATTCTTGTTGGAAATCATGGGCGTCGTGTCCTCCAGGCTAAAGAGGTGAAAGACCACCCCTCCTGTTATCAGCGTTCAGTTCAAAAGCCAGCATCTCTGATGGTATGGGGATGCATTAGTGCATATGGTGTGGGACACTTGCATGTTTTAAGTAGCACCATGAATGCTGAAAGGTATATAAAGGTTTTAGACCAACATATGCTCCCCTACAGACAGCATCTATTCCAGGGAAGGCCTTGTGTATTTCAGCAGGACAATGCAAAACCACATATTGCAGCTATTACAACAGCATGGCTTTGTAGTAGAAGAGTCCGTGTGCTGAAATGGTTTGCCTGCAGTCCTGATCTTTCACTGATTGAGAACATTTGGCGCAGAATTAAACGAAAAGTCCGTCAAAGGAGACCCAAAACTCTCCAGCAGCTGGAAGCCTGTATTAAACAAGAGTGGGATCAAATTCCAATGGCTAAACTCAAGAAACTTGTCTCCCCAATGCCCTGACACCTCCACTCTGCGTTAAAAAGAAGAGGGGATGCTACATCATGGTAAACAGGCCCCTGTCCCAACTTTTTTGAGACCTGTAGCAGCCAGCAAATTTGAAATGAGCTCATTTTGTGGATAAAATTGTAAAATTTTTCCGTTTCACCATTTGCTATGTTATCTCTGTTCTCTTGTGAATAAAATACTGGCTAGTGTGATTTGAAGGTCATTGCATTTTGATTTTATTTACAATTTACACTTTGTCCCAACTATTTTGGAATTGGGGCTGTATTTTAATTAATTAATTAATTAATCCAAGACAGAATGGTTGTATGATCTTTTTGTCTTACTGCTCAGCCACAGGCAGTCCATGCACTGACTGACAAGCTGTTTGCGGTCTCTGCTAGGTAGCCAAGCCGAAGAAAATTAGGTTTAGCAACAGAACATTTAAATCGCGCCACCATGCACTGACCGAATGTTGTGTTGATCCACGAGCTGTGCGACCAATCATGTGCGATGGCAGACAAGGATTATACAATCAGGTTAAAAGCGGAGGGATGGCTGATGATCTACGGGGTACAGAGATAAGAGGATTGCAGGAACAGCAGAAACCAACTTGAGCGACAGTCACAAACAAAGTAGTATTTAGATGCATTTTAATAGTATAGACAATGCAAAGGCAGAATGTAGCATTTGTGTAAGACTACTGTATCAAGCAGGGTCCACTAACAACCTTCAGACGCATATTATAACTGTACATCCAACAGTGCAGTTAGAACCAAAAAGGCAAGCTGAGCATGGAAAAGCCAGTGTGTCTATGGAAACCCTTGCTGCTGCAGTGTCAGCCACCCCTCATGCATCAGGTACACCGCAACCTATTGCAACCCAGAGCTCTTAATGGCAAAAGTCATCACCCCAGGAAGACAGAACACAGTTGATAAGGAAGTAGCTAAAATGATTACAAGGGATTTCCAACCATTCTTTGTGGAGGTCAAGGTATTTAGAAGCTATACCCATGCCCTCAATCCAAGGTATGTTCTTTTAAGCAGGAGAACACTCTCCCAAACAACCATTCCCAGGCTGTAAGACAGAAAATGTGCTTCACTATTGGACAGGGTTATAAAGGCTACAGCGGTTTGCATGACAACTGAATGCTGGACGTCCAGAGCCGCCATTTCCTCCATGTCTGTTACATGTCACTTCATTGAAGATTAATCAATGGTGTCCGGTCTTCTGGACTCTCAAGTTTTGTGACAGACGGACTTCAGAGAAATTGGCAGAGGAACTGCAAAGAGTGGCAAAAAAGTGTGGCAAGTACTAGAAAACTAAGTGGTTTGGTGTTAATGACAGTGCAGCTAACGGAACCAAACAATGAAAATCTTGAAATGGACCTGCCACCCTTGTCTTGCCACACAATACACCTGACAGTAAAAGATGCCCAAAGGGTTACGAAGATTGCGTTACAAGATGGGATTCAATATTTAATTTGCTGAAATGGGTTCTGGAGTCCAAGGATGAAATCATCTCTGCCCTGGCCATTATGACTGCACCTGTTGATAGCCTGAGCCAAGAGGAATGGGAGGTCATACGGCAGACAAGCACTGTTCTAGAACCATTTGAGTAGGTCACTGGGAAATCAGTGCTAAGAGGTACAGTAGGCAATGGTCACAAAATTTATTATGTGATTGCATATTAGCTGTGCATTATAGAGGTGAATGGCATAAGTAAATCACAAGAATGAACTGAGCAAAGTCCATATTCCACATAATAAAACAAAGTATAATTTTCTGAGCTACTGTTTTCTCTCAGCTACGTGACAACCTCCAAAATGCTACTTCTATGCAAGGGTCTGCAGAGAATAACAGCCAACCACCAGACAGAAGGAACTGTAACCACAGGGAAAGGACCACAGTTGGTGACTGCTCTCTGTGCATCAATGGAAAGCAAGTTCCACAGAATGGAATACAATACTGTACTCTCAAAAACCACTGTGCTGGACCTGAGGTTCAAAAAGCTGGCCTTTAATGACAATAGAGCCATTGATGAGGCACTTCAAAGAGTAACAGCAGCAGCAGCAGCAAGATGTAGCTCCTGCGGCCAGCTGGCTCCACCACCAGGAGGCCAAGAGGGAGAAGCGGGTGCAGGCCACTAGAAGTGAAGCCACAAACGTCCACTGTTTGGAGGCTCTTTGATGAAAGAGCAGCAGAAAACACTGTAAAAAGGAATCCCTCAGCAGATGCAGTGCTGGAAGTGAGACCCTATCATGAGGAGCCCCTTATCCAAAGAGCTGCAGACCCGCAGAGCTGGAGGGAGATCAAGGCTCAGTCTACTCATGACTTGTCAAGGTGATAGCAGAAAGACTTTGTACTGTAGCATTATCAGTCCCTTCAGAAAGAATTTCCTCCAAAACAGGGCAAATAAAAACAGAAACTGGATCATACTGTTTAAGCTGAGACACTTAGTCTTTCTTAATGCCAATCTGCCCAAAAGACAGTCTTATAATGTTTCACAGTTAAAATGGTCTGTTTTGCACTTTGTAATTTATTTTCTCTTTGTTATAAGGCCCATCATGTTCTGTGAAGAGTGTGATTTGTTTGGAATGGTTTGTTTTCAGGATAGTTTATTTTGTTATTTTATTTGATATGGACATCACCGTGGCATTATAGTTGTAGCACACATTTATGCACGAGGACCAGATGCACTGTGTTTAGTGTTTCCAGCAAAATGCAAATTAACAACGTCCAATATAAATAAAACATTCAAGACAGTATATTTGATGTGATGACATCAATGTTTTTATGCCAAACTTTGCATGAAATAATGGTATTTTTAAAATGATAAAGTTTATTATTATTACTTTTTACGTGATATATGTGCACACATACTAATAATAGGTCAAAACATTGCCAAATTTGGCTGAATTGGTACTGCATGAAGAGTTAAAAGGGTTGGATGATATTGCTGTGCTGAGCGAAATGATCTGGCTCACCAAAAAGTCCCATCACTAAACCACAGATGCACATAAACGGTGTGCGGGTGCTCAGGTCATTCACTATAACTATAATCAGGGTCAGGACAGGACCAGTGTATGTGAATAATGCCACCACTAATCTTTTCATGTTCTTCAGTCCCGGAAACAGTGGGATGAAAGGGGTCTGTACTGGGAGCAAAATCACGGACAACCACAAAACAGCCATTAATTGTTTGATTAAGTGAGTTAATTTCCTCCTTGACATAACAAGGGATGAAAAATGAATTGAGGACCACTGAGGATTTGCTCAGTGTCCCAATTTAAACTCCTGACCCTCTCATAATGTGACAGGGACTTTGAACAGAGGTTTTGAATTAGACTGAGCCAACACAGAAGAAAGCTAAGAGAGAACTCCACAAAGTCCTCTCACTCTAATGCGACATCCTCACGACTGAAATGCAATGTGGTGAATACCAACTGGCTTACTTTTTAAGAAGGTTGTACTTAGTGCCCAGTCAGAGTCTTGCTTGCTAGCCTGCGAGCAGGCTCTCTTGTTTGCGATGGGAGGCACAAGTTGCGAGAGGATTGGGGAGAGGGAGGGAAAAGAGAGCCTGCACGAAAGCCAGGGGTTTTCGAATTCCGCCCCTAACAAGCTGTCAGCGTGGTTAGACTAATTAGGTATATGCATTGGCACTCAGCAACTGTAATTTTTTTTATTTATTCTTTTTCTCCAGCGAGAGCGGCACTTCAGAACTCTTTTGCGAATGAAGGTAATTTCGGCGACAAGTACATACACCTGTTTTTGCAGCACGGTCACGCAACTTGCTGTAAAAAATAAACAGCTGTCCGATTGGAAAATATAAACGGACGAAACCACATACTAGTCACCAAAATTACCTTCATTCGCTGAAGAGTTCTGAAATGAGTGCCAGTACATAGACCTAATTATAATTAAATTATTTTTCTGTACTGAATGTAGCACATTATTTTGTCGCTTTTAGATCGCATGGGGGAGAGAAGCCGTGTCTTCAATTGCCACTTGATTATTCTTGAATTGGACAATGTGTTGATAAAGGAAATCCATCTAGAATTAGCCAGGACTAATTTTTGTCAATAATTTCCCCCAAATTTTCAGGTCTAGAGCCAGCCCTGCGAGTGTTCAACTGTCAAATTTGAATTTGGGAGCTGTCAAATCCGACCAATCAGAATGCTGCGTTCGTGGACGAACGCGGGAGACTCACAAAACCCTAGCTTTAGTGCAGGCTCTCTTTTCACTCTCTCTCCACAATGCTGTTGCCGACTTGCTTCGCTCCGCCCCTCAACTCGCGCCTCCCATTGCAAACAAGAGGGCCTGCACGCAGGCTACTTGCTTGCATATTACGTGTGCCTACGATGCTAATCACTTTTTCACTGATATGAAAACACAAAATATATCCAACAAGCCTAATTTTGGCACCTGAATCCTTTTGGCAACTGAAATTCAGTGAGAATAAGGTACAAAATTTAAGGATATGGATGCATGTAATAATACCATTAGAAGTATCAGTTATTTTTCAATAACATAAATCCCCCAGCTTTGTTAAAATACGTAGATGTTGAAGCTGCTTTGATCTCTGGCAAATATCAATAATACATTTTAACTAATCAAAATTCACTTCTCACAATTGAAAGGAAAAAAATGGTACACGAGAATACAGATCCTTCATTAAGTCAAAACATAATTTCCATTAAACATTTACCCCCAGCCCTCCCATTTGAAAATTCAACAATAACTGTCAGAATTAATTGCTGCTGAGACACTTTCAAAACTATTTGGAACCAAGTACGCAGCAGGCCCTTATCATAACACCAATAGCTTCTGTCACACAAACCAGAACAGAATAACTGGCATTTCTCCAATTATTTAATCCACAAAAGTAAAAAGTCATACGCCTCGTATTTCCAAAATTGCAATGATCTTTTGCACCCCCCACAATATAATTCTAGCAGTTTTTGGGTACATTCTGACGAATTTATGTTCGTTTATGTTAGGTAAGATGTTACGTTATGTAAGGACAATTGCTCTTTCTGTTCTTTTACTTACTTTTAAAACTATTTACATCCACTTTGAAACTGTTTTTTCATGGGGGGGGTTTTATGGTATCACTGCAATTTTATGGTAATGTACCCTCCCACACAGTCAGACAACAACTTTTTTTGATTAAAAAACTTCTACATACACTCGTCTTATTTTCATCGGAACTTAAAATGTTCACAATAAGTTATGAAAAGAAGCAGGAACATAGTATAGAGTGGGCCACGCCTTAAAAAGATGCACCTTAAATCTCAGGTTTTTTAACCAGAGCAAATATGGAGATAATTGACCAGCCTTTAATTCGTAATGTGATTGGTTTCGAAGGGCTGGATGAAATCAGAATTTTCCTGCAACTTTTGCTTCAAATTTAACTGGAGTGTAACAGCTCCTTCCACTAACTCACTTTGTTATGTTAATTACGACAACAGAACAGCTCAGAAGAACAGCTCTGATTAGTGAAAAAGAAAGTGCCTATTCTATGCCTTGGAATCACATTATTTGGCTATGATGAATAAGAAGGCAAAGTACTTAGCCATATTTAATAGGCAGAAAAGTCAGGGGAAAGTGAACAATGTCATGATAAGAACTGTAATGCTGTATAAGGGACTGCACAAAGTAGCAATAGGCCAGCATCCATCAAGTTATAGCACAGCATTTGAATGGTCTGCAGCATCTAATTCTGCCTAGCCAGTCACTGCCATTATTGCATATCCTGATTCAGCTGAGCCAGAGGAGTGAACTCCTGGGGTGAGGGTTAAAGTTCAACCAGATGCACTGTGTTTAGTGTTTCCAGCAAAATGCAAATTAACAACGTCCAATAAACAAAATGTTCAATACACAGTATGTTTGATGTGATGACATCAATGTTTTTATGCCAAACTTTGTGTGAAATAATGGTATTTTAAAAATTATAAGTTTTAGTATTATTACTTTTTATGGGATATATGTGCACACATACCAATAATAGGTCAAAACATTGCCAAATTTGGCTGAATTGGTACTGAATGAAGAGTGAAAAGGGTCGGCTGATATTGCTGTGCTGAGCAAAATGATCTGGCTCACCAAAAAAGCCAGAATTCTCATCACTAAAACACGGATGCACACAAACGGTGTGCAGTTGCTCACATCATTCACTATAACTATAATCAGGGTCAGAATGGGACCTGTGTATGTGAATAATGCAACCACTAATCTTTTCATGTTCTTCAGTCCCGGAAACAGAGGGATGAAAGGGGTCTGTACTGGGAGCAAAATCACGGACAACCACAAAACAGCCATTAATTGTTTGACTAAGTGAGTTAATTTCCTCCTTGACATAACAAGGGATGAAAAATGAATTGAGGACCACTGAGGATTTGCTCAGCGTCCCAATTTAAACTCCTGACCCTCTCAAAATGTGACAGGGACTTTGAACAGAGGTTTTAAATTAGACTGAGCCAACACAGAAGAAAGCTAAGAGAGAACTCCACAAAGTCCTCTCACAAAGTGTTAATATTTGTAAATATTTAAACATACTTTACATCCTCAAATTCCCATGAATTTTTCTTTGAATAATGAAATGCAATTTGCATTCGGTGAATACCAAATGATAAATAAAACAAAAATATGCACAAAAACATATGTTTGGCTTACTTTTTAAAAGAAGGTTTATTTTAATTAAAAAAATAATAGTACATAGTGCACATTCAGAGTCTTGCTTGCATATTACGTGTGCCTACGATGCTAATCACTTTGTCACTGATCTGAAAACACAAAATGTATCCAACACGCCTAACTTTGGCACCTGACTCCTTTTGGCAACTGAATTCAGTGAGCATAAGGTACAAAATCCAAGGATATGGATGCATGTAATAATACCATTTGAAGTATCAGTTATTTTGCTATAACATAAACCCCCCAGCTTTGTTAAAATACGTAGATGTTGAAGCTTTGATCTCTGGCAAATACCAATAATACATTTCAACTCATCAAAATTCACTTCTCACACTTGAAAGGAAAAAATAGTGCACGAGAATACAGATCCTTCATTTAGTCAAAACATAATTTCCATTAAACATTTACCCCCAGCCCTCCCATTTGAAAGTTCAACAATAACTGTCAGAATTAATAGCTGCTGAGACACTTTCAAAACTATTTGGAACCAAGTACGCAGCAGGCCCTTGTCATAACACCAATAGCTTCTGTCACACAAACCAGAACAGAATAACTAGCATTTCTCTAATTATTTAATCCGCAGAGGTAAAAAGTCATACGCCTTATATTTCCAGAATTGCACTGATCATCTGCACCCCACACAATATAATTTTAGCAGTTTTTGGGTACATCCTGACGAATCGATGCTCGTTTACGTTAGGTAAGATGTTACGTTATGTAAGGACAATTGCTGTTTCTGTTCTGTTACTTACCTATAAAACTATTTACATCCACTTTTAAACACTGTTTTTTCATGGGGGGTTCATTATGGTATCACTGCAATTTTATGGCAATGTACCCTCCCACACAGTCTGACAACTTTTTTTGATGAAAAAACTTCTACATTCACTCGTCTTATTTTCATTGGAACTTTAAATGTTCTCAATTAGTTATGAAAAGAAGCAGGGACATAGAATAGAGTGGGCCACGCCTTAAAAAGATGCATCTTAAATCTCAGGTTTTTTAACCAGAGAAAATATGAAGATAATTGACCAACCTTTTATTCGTAATGTAATTAGTTTCAAAGGGCTGGATGAAATCAGAATTTTCTTGCAACTTTTGCTTAAAATTTAACTGTAGTGTAACAGCTCGTTCTACTAACTCACTTTGTTATGTTAATTACGACAACATAACAGCTTAGAGGAACAGCTCTGATTAGTGAAAAAGGAAGTGCATATTCTATGCCTTGGAATCACAAAGTGCATATTCTATGCCTTGGAATCACATTATTTGGTTATGATGAATAAGGAAGCAAAGCACTTAGCCATATCTAAAAGGCAGAAAAGTCAGGGGAAAGTGAACAATGTCATGATAAGAACTGTAATGCTGTATAAGGGACTGCACATAGTGCATATCAAATTATAGCACAGCATTTGAATGGTCTGCAGCATCTAATGTCTGCCTATCCAGTCACTGTCATTATTGCATATCCTGATTCAACTAAGCCAGAGGGTTAAAGTTCAGCCATAGGCTTCCGCCTCTTTCTCTTCCATTTTGTGAGTCCTCTCTAGTTGTGAACGCCAGTTCCCTCAAAAGAAGTGGGCCCTTCGAATCACCACCATCTCTCAGCCCACTACTGACGGGGCTACATGTTTGCAGGAAGTATTCTGCAGAGATAAGGTAACAACAGTTCTAAAATGTGATAGTGTCGAGCTGCTAAGGGAGGTGCTAAAGCTCCCTATTCCATATTGACTTTTTAATAGCCAAGCTTCTGTGTCCCATGGTTTTCTGAATCTTGCTGAGGAAAAACTGATTTTCAGAGCATGCATTTTTAATCTGTAATTTTGTTGCTATCAAAAGGGCAGCAAACACTGACCTCAGTCATGTTCCAGGGGGAAAGAAAATTCAGTCCAATTATACATATATATATATATATATATATATATACTGTATATGACCAAATAATCGCCCGCATGCAAATACACGCCTGTGTGCAAAAAGCCGCCGGGGGTCCGACCTCATTTTGCATCTTAAACGCCTGTTCAATTAAACGCCCGGGTGATTATTTGCACTATTGTATATAAACGTCAGTGTTACCCCGTGTTGCGGTAACACAGACGCTAAAACAAGCTTCAGTTTGTCTTTGTATATCTGATGTCAATAAAGATGTGGGGGAAAAAATAGCAGACAGTCTTTGGCACAGAGATATAAAAAAAACTAGAGTGGGCAACGTCATTGGCTGGACCAAAGCGCACACGGCAGAATAGCTCCACTATCTTTTGTATGTATAAATGTCCAATGAGACGCATGTAAACAGTAAACATGGGTGTCGACAATTATCATTTTATTGGGTGGGGGACTTGTTTTCCGTGTTCTTTTTTATCTTTTTCATTACTTAAAAAGGACACGAATAAGGAATTGTAATTGAACAACAATATTTATGCTCATTATTTGGCAAAGCTAAAGAATAAACTCTACGATTGCCTTACCCTTCATAAAATCGCTCAGTTACCAACGTTTCCGTTTCGTTCAAAGAAAAAGCGTTCGCATTCAGCTGTCCCTGCGAGTCTGACTCAGGTCTATACCTGGAAGAAACTAGTCATTATATGCATGAATTTGTATGTATGCTTTGTGTATTAAGATCGGAACAACTTCATTCTGAAGTGTTCATACAAACTTGTCTTCATTTAGTCCGTCTTTGTCCTGACATGATGGATAACAGGATGATATTGAGTGTTGCCCCAACTGGGATCAATGTAGAAGTCTCAAAACTAAAGTATGTAAATGAAACTGCGCCAGTTTCAGTTTCCGCGAATACACTGTTAATAATAAACAAATAAACTGAAGCCTTTTTTGCCAGGTAATTTAACTGGCACCTTTTAGCCAGTTATTTTAACTGTAATTTTACAATAAGTTTACCACGGAGTTCAGTGCATGTTCAGTGTAAACCACGGTTAAAGGCGCGCAGGACTCCACTTACAGTTAAAACAAGAGGCTCCTCAGAGCCTGTGCTCGGGCCGGGTCTAGGCCTGGGCCAATCCATATAGAGCACTAGATTGCTGATGATGTCATATTTACATTATCCAAAGTGAAGCACCCGGCCGCCATATTGATACACCCAGTGTCTTCATAAAAATGAATGGTTTCCTATGAGGCTTATTTCAGATAAGTCAATACAAGCATTAAAATGCCGAGATGTGCGGCCGCCTTTTGCAGCAATAGTCATTTGAAGGGCTGTAATAAAACTTTTCATGCGTAAGTTAATGTAGAAACGCAAATTTGTCACTTTAATAGAAAAAATCGTGTTCGTTTTGCTAGCTAGCTAATTAGCCGTCCCATTTACTTAAATAGACCGCTGACTAAAGCAAACGCTCGCGATCGATAATGGTCTCCAGTGAGCTACCTTGGTACCCTTACCGTCACGGGGACTGCATTGACTAAGCAGTCAATAAAATGAACAAGGTGGCTAACTAGCTAGCTACTTGTAATTGACATTCAAGGACAATATTTCTTACCTGCATAATATTTAAAACAATGGACAAGTCGCTTTGTCTGTTTATACAGAGTTCCAAAAGACAAGGAGGGGAGAAAGGCTTGGCTGTTAGAAATCAGGAGAAAAAAACCTTTCTCTATCCCCTCAATCCGTGCTGTGCAGTGATTATTTTTTGAGAGCAATGCTTTAACGGGACACGGGCAAAGATGAAGCTTAGTAAAGGAGTAGCCAGAGTTAACTAGCGTTTCCTTTTAACAACGTTGGCATTAGCCATATGATTCAGTACGAACAATTCGGTCAACGGCAAATATGCTCAATCAGGGTGCAATGAAGTGAGGAAACCAGAGAGTAATTTGATAACGTATACGGACATTCATCGACGTTGCTTATAATGGCGAAAACTTTGAAGCAATTACCTTAGGGTCTCATTAAAAGCCTCGGTCACTGTAACTGAACTTTTCTGCTCGCACTTGAACATTGACACCGAGTAAAATTTTGATCTTCCCTTTAGTAAGTGCGCCGCTTTCCATCCTCCAAAAAGTACATATTTAGGGAGAGAAAATGTTGCTCTGCACAGCGATACCAAAATCACCCGGAGTCGCACGCAAGTGTTTTTGAAAATATAATTTTACAGTAGGCGAAAATGAATGGGAGTGTACAAGCAAATTTAACTTCCCGGTGTATACGCTCCTGGAACAGATGCTTCACTTGAGCGTGCCCTATCAGCAATGTAGTGTTCTATATATATATATATATATATATATATATATATCGCTATCGGCCAATCGTGAAACGGCGCATATGAGCAGGACAATCGCGACCCGAAAAAAAAAAAAAAAAAAACGGGCGAAACTTAGACTCTGGCCTACCGGCCCGAGTAATGACAAGGAGACAATGTGTTAATTTAACGGTTAAATTCAGTCAGTTTATAACTGTGTAGGAAAGCCGAACTGGCCTGGTGCAGGTCGGTGCAAAATTAAATAATGGCCTGTTGCAAATACCCGCCTGGTTCTTATAAATGCCTGGGGTCCAAGTCGATTTTGCGAAATAAACCTACTAAATGGTCATATTACGGTATATATATATATATATATATATATATATATACTAGCACTCTGCCTATGGGGATCCACGGGTTCTATTTTATGTAACTTCGTGCAGCATTATGATGTCATCACATGCACCTCTATGATGTCATCACGTTGGTATGGTGTTGCTATGGCGTTTCCATAAACACCAAGGTGGCTGTCACGCGACCGATGTTTTTATAGGAACTAAAACTAAATAACCATCAAGGGGAATAGGCTGCGCTGACATTCCGCGCTCAGTGGAACACAAAGTCGCTTGCAAGACGGAGCATAATAGCGTTGCTCACGTTATGCCGCAGGTTACGCGCTACTTTCTCTTGCAGCCTGGCATCTGTTTTTTGGGATTCGCGACTCCAGTGGATGAATTGGCTTGGGTTCAAAAGGGGGAATCCCCAGGAGAGGACATACAGGGGGAATCCCCAGGAGAGGACATACAGGGGGAATCCCCAGGAGATAACAAAGGGGGAATCCCCCCTGCATGTCTATATTATAAAAGCGTCGCTCACGTTATGCTGCAGATACGCGCCCAGCGGAGTCTAGCACCCATTGGCCGGACACAGTCGCCTGCAAGACGGAGCCAAACAGCGACGCTCCCGCTATGCTGCAGATACGCGCCCGGTGGAATCTAGCACTGAGTGGCCAGACACACATACACACACACGCACACACACAGAGGCCACTCGGCTATTATAATATATATATATATATATATATATTAGGACCACAGTTTTGTCTTTACAAGCATATTCACAATCGATTATGTGATGTATTCTGAAATTATTCTCACCACAGATAATGTGAGAGAAGAGAGTTATATAAAAATGTCACAACACAAGGTTCCAAGATACCATGTTTATGATTGTAAGAGGCAAAACCGTAGCTTTCCAGTTCTTACACAAGAGCTTGGCATCAGAAGTTGGTGTTTGAGGCCAAGTCTACAGATGGATGAAGGATGCTAATTTTGAAATTGATGTCATCATACCTATGATGAAATGCAATGGTTTTCAGAGGAATTGGCAGAAATCCATTCACAACCTCCACAAAGAGCCACAAAGGAGCATGAACGTGCATAAACACCCACACACGCACACATGCACGGACGCATGCGCACACAGACACACACGCACACGCACACGCACACACACACAAAGACTATTTTACTATGCTCCTCGGGACCAAAAACAATTATTTTAAGACAAAAGCCAACAAAATTCAAAGGACTTTTCAAGGAACCCTCAAGTGCTCTCAAGCACTTTCCTTACTGGTAAATTATAAACAAAATCACAAAGTACCAGTTTAATTTGTTTTTATGATTTCAGTGTGTCCATTGCATCCATTCTTTGTAACATTAGTTGGCCAGACCCCCCCCAAAAAAAAAGTTCTTGCAGTTACAGTTAGGGCAATGAAGCAGACAATGGATAGATATGCCCTTTTAGAATGTATACTGGACCTCATAGACTTAAAAAAAAAATGGGTGGGGGGGACAGGCAGATGTCTTTCCCATTAGTTTGTTAACTGGGGACGTAACATTGAAATAATCAGTAGATTGTGAATTTAAAGACTATGGCTAGTTCAAACGTGATTGTCTGTGACTCAGATGACCGTGAGCCTGTTTTGCCATGATTTTCGGTGCCACATTGAGCACTTGTCCCTCATACACAAGGGCTCTAAGCTCCTGCACCCTGCCAGTAACAGGTGAGCCCCGGTCACAAAAGTATTGCTGCAGTTTACTTCTTTTCCAGACTGGGTTGCTGCCATGGTATATACACCAGCGCATATGTTTGTTTATGTGCCTTTACCTCTTACACAGAAGTAGAAACAAACTCTCCTGACATGCGCACTCGGAACTGTGAGCTCACTTAAAAGCTTCCTAATCATTCCAGGTTCTTATATCGATCGGTATGAAACAAAATATAATTTTAAAATAATAAAAGTTTCTCAATTTTGTAAGTTTAAGCCCAAAATCAAAATTCCAGGTATATTTTTCACATATTCAAGTACATATTCTAAATTTTCCAGCACTATTCAAGGACTTTTAGATATTTTTTCAAATTCAAGCTGTGTTCCAGTATCACATGTGAAATTCAAGAACTTTTCAAAGCTTTACGAACCCTGCATTTCTGTGCTCAATTTTTCTGCATAAAATATACTTCACCACCTTTTGATTTTTACAGCCTTCTGTGAATAATTTTGGAGAGCCCTGTTAAGTGGACAAATATCTGAGTTTACTTGCACATAAATATTAACGGCATATTTAATATTTAACCTTTTATGAAGGAGGAAAAATCTGGAACACAGTATATAGACTGCAAACACTGACAGTAATTCTGAGTCTGCCACAACAACAATTTCGTATTAAGCATTTCTGGGGACAAATGTGATTTTGTTAAGTGTGCAATGATGGAAAATTGTTCTATTGTCAATAACAGGTAATATGAAAGAATATGAAAGATTCATAAAATCGCAGGAAGTCTGACAGACGCTTTATTAATGTCATTACTTAGTCCCTCCAGCGTCCTACTCTTTAAAAAAAAATAGAAAAAAGAACACTGCCTGTAGCACAGCCTACAGTGCAGCTCTGTTAACACTTTAATCATCAATTAATACAGTGCCCTGCAGGGATGTCAAGCAACCAGTCAGTTTCTTCCTAGTCTAGAATTTGTCATCTTTAGAAATTATTGTAATCATTAATGATAGCTAATTACTGAAGAACCCCTTCTTAGTCTAAATAATAGGAACACTCTCCCAAGCCCATATCCTGGGCTGCGGGATTGGGGCCATGTTCCTGTTAATCACTCATCAGTCTATTCTTCCGCCCGGTTTATTAGGAACACCTTCCAAGCCATCTGCAGTCATCAGGATAGGGACTGCATTCCTGTTAATCTATATGAACCTGTTATCTGACGGACCTCCATCTGGCCCTGGGGACGCCACTGACTGGGTGTGGACGCGCCCCTTACTTTGCCAATTCTCCATCTGAATTGATCTGTACCATTCTACTCTGGGTTCCGTTCCTATCTGTCATTACTGTATTCTTCTCAATAAACTCTACTACTGGACTGTACTCTGCCTCTGCATCTGGTTCCTTGTCTGGATCATAACAGCAACCACAAGCACCTGTAATGGTGTTGCACTGTCAGTCAGGTCAATCTTTACCCCTGGTTTGCAGTCATATTTGCTCTTATGACGTGGGTGATAGTTCCCTGTTTTCCATTCATTGTGAAATCCTCCAAATTCGTTAAAATCCTCGTCAAACATGTCTTACCCTCTGAGCTTTGGCTAGAACACTTTCACTTTCTGATGGATTTCAAGGAATCACAGTGTATTTCAGCGGTCACCTTTCTTGAAACTGATTTTATCATTTAAAACCATTGACTGCATATAAAGTCTATGTCCAAAATGCGCAAACGTTGCATTCAGACTAAAAGGGAAAGGCTTGTAGACACCTCAACTGGTTCAAAAAGGACATGAGCGCCAATGTTGCATCTGTTCTTAATGGTTTTAAGGGAAAAAGTAATAATCCCGGCAACGAGTCAGAATCTGAATGTGTGAGTGAATGCAAGAGTGTGAGCTTGTGTGCATGAGTGCACCAATGCGCTCAGGCGTGTATGACAGTGCGCACATTTTTTCATTGTAGTGTACCTCTACGCACTGACTTTTCTTAATGAAAAAACATAACTTCTTCACATAAATGGTAGCAGCACCCGTGAATAATAAAGTGTGTTATCTCCATGTACTGTGTATGGTCACGTTAAGGGTAGATTCCGTTTTTGACTTCTGTTTTCAGTGGCATGCTGTGAACACGCTGTGAATTGTTTGTTACCCGTCCGACGCTCCAATAACTTCTAAATTAAAGTTTAGTTGACGGCTTTTATGTTTAATTAGTTGGTTTTATAACATACTTAAAATAATCAGCGGAAAATCGTCGAAAATTTTCTGTGATTGAGGTTAGGTGGATGCCTTGTACCACACGCAGCAAACAAATGGATCCAGAAGTTTTCGGGAAACTAATTAAGGACATTGTTCACAAAGAAATTGTCCTTTTACGGGAGGAAATGGCCAAGGAAAATGAGCTTGCTCGCCAAGAAATTTCAGTGGGCTTAAAACCCGTACAAACAATGTTGGATCGTCTGGAGGGATCTCTCAAAGATTGTGTTTCTAAAGTACAATCGCTGGAGAAAGCGGCGACGCATTCAAGCTCTCGTCTGGATCAGCTGGAAAAGGACTACACTTTACTTAAAAGTAAACATGAACTTTTACTCCAAAAATTATTTCTCTTGAGAATCACTCTAGGAAGTTTAATCTCTTAATTCTGGGAATTAAATACGAGGCTGAGAAAGGGAAGCCGACTGCCTATCTCCAGGAGCTTCTTTGCGGTTTATTTGGGGAGGCGGGGGTCGGCTCTGGTCCTCTACTCTCCATTGCTCACCGCACAGGCTCCCCGCGAAACGGGATATCTCGCCAGATGATCGCCAGGTTTCACAGCTTGGAGACGAAAACTACGGTTCAACGGCTAGCAGCCCAAATGGCCGGCAAGCTGGTTTACCAGGGCGACAAGCTGATGATTTTCCCAGACATCCCTCCAGAATTGTGCCATCAGCAAGCTGCTTTTGCTCCTGTGAGAGCACTTCTGCGCAAAACCACTTGGCGATATGGAGTAGCGTATCCAGCGAAACTCCTAATCACTTTCCAAAATGTGACACATACTCTTACTAAAGCAGAAGAGGCGATGGACTTTTTTGATAAGAAAATTAAGCCCACATTGGAGTAAACTCTAAGATTGACAGACTGTCTTAGTCTGAACTTGCCTGGTTTCTGGATTCTTTTTCTTCCCCCCTAAATAATCTTTATTATCATGAAATTTTTACTTTGTCTGCATTCGTGTTCGTAGACATCTTGTGTACGCTCGGGCAATTATCCATGTTTGGCCTGTGGGCTTTTGAACTGCCGATTCATTTGCGAGTGGATGCGTATGCCCGCGTTTATGTTTTGATCAAGAACTTTCATGGTGAAGGGAGGAGAAAGAGATGGGGGGAGAAGGGGTGTGTATATATGCATGTATGTGTGTGTATATATACTATTCAAAAAAAGTAGGGGATATTTTATTTTGAGATCAAAATTTTCACATATACAAAGGGATACGAAACCATGTTGTATAGTTCCTTACTGAGGAAGCATTTCCAAAGAAATTCATCACCCAAACACATCAATGACACTCTCACGATCTGCACGGGATGCTATTGATGATCAAGGGGTTGTGCCACAAATTTGCATGACTCTGAATTGGAAGGTTAGAGCCACTGTAAAGGAAGATTTTTGAGAGAAAGCATCAGATTATCAGTGGTTGAAGTCGAAGTTAATTAAACAGAGACCATGCGCCCGCCTAACACAGGAGGAGAGGGACGTGCCCTTGGCATGCTACAGGTTAGCACAAGACAGGTCGTTGTGGCAAGGGCAATGAATGTTTCCCAGTCTGTCATCAGCAGATTATGGTCCAGACATCGTGCTACAGGGTCTGTTCAGGATAGACCACGATCCGGGTCGACTAAGGGCAACAACTCAGGCTCAGGACAGATTCATCCGCACTATTGTCTTGAGAAATCGTATGGTAACAGCAAATCAGATAAGATCTCAACTTCAAAGGGATACTGGCTTGGTAGTGAGTGGCCAGACCATCAGGAATCGTCTGCACAGATTTCACTTACACGCCCGACGCCCTCGTGTCATTCCCTGTTTGAGGGATCGTCACATTAGGGCCAGACTCCAATGGTGTCGCCATCATCAACGCTGGGATAATCGCCGATGGAACAACGTAATGTTCTCAGATGAGTCGAGGTTCACTGTGGACTTCCTTGACAGACGAGGAGGGTTTGGCGCCGACGAATTTAACGCGTTTCCATGACGTTAACATCATTAGACATGATCCGTTGGATCTGTAATGGTGTGGGGAGGCATCACTGCTGCCGCAGAACAGACTTGCATGTTGTTGCTGGATGTGTCACAGGGCAGTACTACCGGGACAACATCTTGGCACCCCATGTTGTGCCGCTTTACACGCCGTTATGGCCGCCGTTTCATTTTCCAAGATGAAATGCCAGATGTCATAGGGCCAGGATCGTTACAGATTACCTCCAGCAGCAGAATATCACCACATTACCATGGCCAGCACTCAGTCCGGACCTTTCCCCCGCCGAGCATGTCTGGGACATGCTTGGACAGCGGCTACGCCAATGTCAACAACCTCCTGCCAATGTCCAAGAACTTGCTGCAGCATTGCAACAGGAATGGAATAACGTTCCCCAAATGACCTGGGACGCCTGGGGTATGCCACGCCCGTTGAGCTTGTCTAGCCAACCGAGGGTTTTACCCGCTACTGACTCTGTTTCACAATGGTGGTAAATTTGCTGTGTGACCCTGTGTTTGTGTCGACCCTTATTCTGGAGAATCTGTCCTTTACTGACTGTACACAGGGTTTCGAATAAATTGACAAATGTTTCCTTAATGTTTTTATGTCATTTGTTTCCTTCCTGACCTCATGATCTGCATTTCATGGTACTTGTAAATCCAATATCCCCTACTTTTTTTGAATAGTATATCTATGTATGCATCTATGTGTGTATGTATATGTGTGTGTATATGTATATGTGAATGTATACATGTATGTATGTATGTATATGTATTTATGTAGATGTGTATGTATGTGTATATGTGTATATATATGTGCATGTATATGTGTAAAAAAAAAAAAAAGGAAAAAATTATTTGCTGTCACTTTCTAAACATGTTACCAGTATGGAGTGTCAATGGTGGGAGTTTGTTGGTTTTGCTGCTGTCACAACTCCACCTTTTTTTTTTTTCGTGTGGAGTCAGGGGGAAGTCTAACCCCTGCCTATTTGTTTGGGTAATGACTATTTCGTTTTTAATCCTGTTTGTTTTTTTGTTGGTTTTATTTGGTTTGGTTTGTCTTATGTTTATCTCGGGTTATAGATGTCTTTGGGTGGGGCTGCATATCGATGAATTAATTATTTCTCCCTCTGGGGACAATGATGATAGACGGGTCTCAGGCTGGGAATGCATTCTAAATAGGAGCTGGTCTCTCGGTGTTGAATATGTTTTATTAATGATGATATGTAAAATTTACTTTGTCATCACAGATAGCAAATTACCCTACGATTGTATCCACTCTAAGTAATATCAAATTCTGCTCTTGGAATATTCGAGGGCTACAAACACCTGCTAAGAGGCGAGCAGTCTTGATATTTTTTAAAAAAAGAGGGTGTTTCTATTGTGTTTTTACAGGAGACCCACTTGGAGGAGAAGGATATCTTTAAGCTTCAAAAAATGTGGGGGGAGGGGCTTTGGTTTTTGCTACAGATTATTCTTCCTGTAATAGGGGTGTGGCTATTTTAATGAGTAAAAATCTAGCTTTTACTCCTGTTAATTGCATTAAAGAGTGTTTGGGTCGCTATGTGATTCTTAAGGGGATTCTTCAGGGTAAAGAATTTTCTTTTTTGAACATTTATTGTCCTCCTGGCTATTCTGTGGATTTCCTCTCTAAGGTTTTTACTCAGTTTAATGAGTTGGCTTCTCAGGATTTAATTGTTGGGGGAGATTTTAACTGCCACTTAAAGCCCACTATTGATAAATTTCCTCCTGGCACCTCCCTTATTTCTAAACAAGCAAAGATGCTTAAACTCCTATGTCAAGATTATGGATATTTGGATGTGTGGAGGGCTCTCCATCCCAATGAGTTAGAGTTTACTTTTTTTCTCCCCCCCACCATAGTTATAGCAGGATTGATTATTTCTTTATTCCCTCCTCCAAGTTATTTTTGACCTCATCATGTATCATGGGCAATCTTAAATTATCAGACCATGCCACACCACTTTACATGGTGTACTCTTTGTCAGAAGAAAGGGCACTGTCTAGGTCTTGGAGATTTAAACCATCTCTTCTTAAAGATGATAAATTTGTCTCTTTCTTTACATATGAATTTAGGATATTTTACTCTTTTAATTCATCTTCAATGAACAACTCCTCTATTTTATGGGAAACTTGCAAGGCTTTTTGTCGAGGTCTAGTGATGTCTTATGAGGTTTCTAAGAGACGTAAAAAGAATGAACAGTGCAAACTTCTCGAGATTAAATTAACTGATCTGGAGAAACAATACATCTTATCCCCTTCTGCAAATTTACTTTGACAAGTTACAGCTACTAGAGCTGCATTAATTACACTACTGATCCAAGACTCGGAACACTCGTTAAAATACGCTAGACAAGAAACTTACGAATTTGGTGATAAATCTGGACAATATCTTGCCAATCTTGCCAAAAAGAGGGCTAATTCCCAAGTCATTGCTTCTATTTTAGATCATAATGGGATCAGATCATTTGAATCAAAAACTATTAACAGGGAGTTTGCACTGTTTTATTCTAACCTCTATAAATCTGAACAACCTGAGAATGCTACTGCTCTGATGTATAAGTTTTTTTCCAAGTTAAAACTCCCACAAATTACTGAAGCCCAGAAATTTCAGCTGAATGCTCCAATAACAAGAGGGGAGGCATTTATCGCCTTGAAATCTATGCCCTCTGGAAAGGCTGCAGGGCCGGATGGTTTTCACATCCTTCTTGATTCATTGTTAGCCATGTTAAATCATTCATTTGAAGTTGGAATTCTGCCACAATCTTTGAGAGAGGCTAATATTTCCCTTATTTTAAAAAAGATAAATGTCCGGAGAAGGGCGCCTCATAAAGACCAATAGCTTTATCAAATTCAGATCAGAAATTACTCTCCAAAATTTTAGCTTTGCGCCTGGAAAAAGTTTTACCGTATATCATTAACAAAGACCAGACTGGTTTTATTAAGGGTCGGAATTCTAGTGATAATACAAGAAGGCTTTTTAATATCATCCAATTATGTCGGGATTTCAAACACCTAGCTATGGTGCTCTCTCTCGATGCCGAAAAGGCATTTGCTAAAGTTGAATGGCCTTATTTGTGTTTTGCTTTGGAGGCATTTGGTTTGGGAGATTATTTTATTAATTGGATTAAGGTTCTTTATAACTCCCCCATGGCAGCAGTCTTGACTAACGGGTTGAGATCCAGTAATTTCCCTTTGCAACGGGGAAACCATCAGGGTGATCCTCTCAGTCCACTACTTTTCAATCTTGCGGTCAAACCTCTGGCACAGGCCATAAGACAGTCAGTTCTAATATCTGGGATTAGAGTTGGAGATGGGGAACATAAGATCACATTGTATGCTGATGATCTGCTAATATTTCTTTCTCAACCTCAATTGTCAATTCCACACTTAATACAAGTTATTTCTGCATTTGGCGCTTTTTCAGGTTATAAAAATAAATTTTACCAAGTCAGAGGCTATGCCTCTGGGATCTCTTACATCTATTCCAGATTTATCTGAGCCCTTTCCTTTCCAGTGGTCTCCTGATGGCTTCCGTTACTTGGGTGTGTTTATTACACCAACATATGATCAGCTCTATGAAAATAATTTTCCGTCCCTCTTAAACACGATCAAAGCTGATCTAGACCGCTGGGCCCCCTTACCTCTCTCTTGGTTGGGCAGGATTGCCCTTATAAAAATGAATATTCTTCCTAGACTTTTATATCCTCTACAAATGATTCCCCTATTATTATCTAATAAGGTCATTAAGGAGCCCGAAGGATGGCTAAGCTCCTTTATATGGAGTAAGAGGAAACCTAGACTAAAATTAGCTAAACTGCAAACGGGTGGCTCTGATGGGGGCCTGGATTTACCCGATCTAAGACTTTACCAACTAGCTGCGCATCTTCGTGTGATAGCGAACTGGTTTAAAAACGATCCGATATCAATTTGGATTGACATTGAGAATTCGCAGTCAAAATGTCCTTTATGGAATCTCTTGTTTATTAAAGACCCCAAACTTCTTAAAAAATTATGTTCTAATCCAATTACTCTCTGTACAGTTAAAGCTTGGAGCCTTATTCGTAAGTTAGAAGGTCGTGCTGAGTTAACATCTCCTCTTACCCCAATTTTAAATAATCCAGATTTTGTGCCAGGCCATTCGGACAGGAGCTTCAGGAGGCTATGCGCACGGGGTCTAACAACATTAGGTGACATGTTCGATGGGCAGACTTTATTATCCTTTCCTCAGTTACAGCATCGGCTTGGTCTCATGAAATCTGACGAGTATAAATATTTACAAATTTTACATTTTATTACTAAAGATACCACACTTTCAACTGATTGCTCGATTTCACAGGTTGAAAGAATTCTATCTTCACAAGTTTCAGAACGCATTAGTATTTTTTATAAAGCTCTCATCTCTAATCTACCTTCCACTTTCCTGGCCTCAAAAATGGCATGGGAAAGGGACCTTGGAGTTACCATTGGAAATGATGAGTGGCAGCAGGCTTGGACTTATGCCAAAGATATATCTGTTTGCAATCGTTTTAAGTCTATTCAGTTTAAAATTCTTCATCATATTTATATCACCCCTGCCCTTAAAAATAAAATGGATCCCAATGATTCTCCAGTTTGTTGCAAATGCAAAATTGAGATTGGTGATCTTATTCATTGTTTTTGGTCATGTCCGAAGATTCAGAGGTATTGGTCAAGTGTAGTTGATGAATTGTCTTTTATTTTTCATGTGCCTGTGGAGTTGGACCCTGTGTGTTTGCTTCTTGGTTTTCCAGATTGCCACATTACTAAATATAGTTATAAGAGGCTACTTAACCTCCTCACATTTGCTGCAAGGCAGAACATTTTATTTTATTGGATTAAAGAATCCTCTCCCTCTAAGAACTCTTGGCATAACATTATTATGGATTGCATTCCTAATGAATATATGACATCAATGTTACATTCTAGAATGGATCATTTTTATAATATGTGGGGCCCATACCTGGACTTTGTTAGATCTAGACTGTCCATTTCAATATTTGAGCCCCTAAGAACCATACCGGGCCATCCCGCACTTTTGGCGGAATTGAGTTGAGGTAGTCAGCATGTGCAGAAAACTGAGATCTACATTTCCTAAACGAGCCAACCCAATCTGCCCACATGGATTGTTCATGTAAGCAAACGTCCTCTCTGCCACTGTAAATATGCAATGCACTGCCTTAGTCATAGTGGACCATCCCACAACTTTTCCATAATTCAATGTAAACATGGCGGCTAGGTATCGCACTGATGAGGAATTGCTTGCTATGATTGATGATGATGGTGAAGTGGAAGATAATGGAGACCCAGAGTTTGACCCAACTCAATCAGAAGATGATGGTTCCTCTTCAGAAGGAGGTACCTTTCACTTTAAATGAAACAGAAGGGCATCCAAAACCTGCATAAGAAGTGCACTACGTAACTGTACATATCTTGAGTTTTGAACAGAAGCAGTGTTTCTAGTTCCCAGATACTCTAGATGACGCAGGAAGCTGGCAACTTTGAGTCCCATTTTCTCAAAAGTTCCCCAACATGGGTTGGCCCAGTATGGCTCTTAGGGGCTCATTTCAAGGTCTGTTTCATTGTACCTAGGTGGATTTGCTGTTCTCAGTTAAGCCAGTGTCTGTTTGAGAATAATGTCTGTCTCTGTGTCCACATAAGCCTTGGCGTTGGCACGCACAGATGAACTTATATAATGTATGTATATTTATAGGTGTGTGTGTACATATACGTACATATGTTTGTGTATCGGTATATACATATGCACATGGGTGTATGTGCTCCACCCATTCCTTACTAGGCCTGAGAGGTTTTTTTTGTTTTGTTTTTTGTTTTGTGCGTATATATTTTTTTTTTTTTTTTTCAGTTGTCTTATTGCCTTGTCTGTACTTGTGGAATAATTATAATGATAAAAAAAAGGGTGGATTCCATCAAATGCACTTAGGGCTGCATGCTCACAGTTGAATTGAAGAGCTCTAAAACTCCAGACCCAATTCAGGGCAGCATCACATTAAAGGAGCAGATGCTCAATATTGGCCATTTTGTGTCTAGACTGGTCCATCAGTGGAGGAGCAGTATTAAAAGTTGATTTAGGGAGAATAAGTCACGTAAGCTAAAGCCAGCAGCCACTTCCTGCTCCCATTATAACAGTGCATTAATGGCAGTGCAGACCAGTAATTTTCTCATGACTGATTTACTAGTCTGCAAGAGAGAGCAGCCACAGATGCATTTATTGCACATCAAACAAGTCTCCTCCGGCAAATGATGTCAAGGCTTCCAGTGAAATTCCATATAAAAATTTGTTTTACAAAAACATGTTAATAGTTGATTAAATTGCTTGCTTCATTACTTTACAAGTTGATTTCCAAGAGCAACCATCTTAGGTCAGCCTTTCTGAGGGATGGGCAAAGGCAAACAGAACATTATCCATTTATGCACCGTTTATTACCAGAACATGAAAATGGGGACACAGCAGATGCAATTTATTACCTTCACCAACTTCATGTCATAGTTAATAACGAGCCCTATGCTGTTGCCCTGACAGCAAAGGGTATATCGGAAAAAGCCTTCAACTGAAAGGCCGCAGAAAATAAAGCCTAGCCACAGAATTGCCCCAAACAGCATGGACAACAAGAGTAACACCAGCAGAAAATGAGCGCTTTGTCCAAACGTTGTAGTAACCCTTGACATTATTATACATTTAACTAATTTTAATCTTATACTGTATATGCTCAGACTGCACATATGTACTTATTAATAATGAAAAATACACTTAAATAATTTTCATAAGGTCAGTAATAAATAAAACAACTTACTTCTTTGACTTATTGATTACAAACTGAGCCAAAATTTATCTTTATCTCAGACTGCCTATATTTACTCAATAATGATGAAAAATACGCTTGAGTATTGTTTCATGTGGTCAGTAACAAATTTAACTACTTCACTTATTGCTTAAACTATTGATATTTTTGCTGTAGTATTCAGCAATTATTGATCATAAGTAAAAGAATCCAATGGCAAAATTTAAGGTGACAATGCTTGAATATCAGGTAATAGAATGAAACTCAGGTGTTCCAGTAAATTAATCAGTTATTATTATTATTATTATTATTATTATTATTTTTATACTAAGCCTAAAATCAATCCAGTTCTCTGTCTTGATAATATCTAAAGGCATATAAAGAATCTGTGGCAGAAGCAGTTGTGGACACGGCGGCGATGATGATTCCATAATATCAATGAACTCGTTTAGTAGACATAATAACTTCGGCCTTACTTATCCTCCAAATCCAGTGCCTACTAATTTGTCATGATGAAAATCTCAGGTGAGGATTAAGAAAAATTAATAGATAAATTCACAACATCCTTGAATTAGGCAAAATTCCCCCTGAACCAATCATTTTGCTTATCTAGAGCTCAATGGAAACAGTGAGAGTCCTGTGCGCGCAGTTCATACTGTATTTTGTGCTATCAGTATCTACCATGCATGCTGGCTATGTGATAAATGGTGTCAATATCTGACATACATTTTTAAGCTTTTGAGGCCTCCGTAGCTTATATTACTGAATATAAATGCTGCTAAAGCAAGTAAATGTTGTTAAATGGTAGGCGTTATTATGGAACCCACCTATGTTATCGCTACAGTTACTGCAAAGACATGCACCCTCCAGAACGTTCAATCACTATTATTAGCTAGTCATCCAAGCACTAGGATTGGCTAGCCGTTCAGCACTAGGTTTCATTGCAAAGACACAGCTAGCGCTTGAACAGATGGCCAATCCTAGTGCTTGGATGCTCCTGAGCATGGAGGGGGCGGCATGTCACTGCAGTAATGTAAGTAGGTTCCATAATAATGCAGTAGGTACACATCTATATCCAATAGAAAATGCCTATAATATCCCTGTGCATTGCATCATTAACACTTTGTTTTAAACAGCCCTTGTGTATTTACATTAAAAATAGCACATTTCTAGGAAAATATGAAAGCCCAAGTGTGTTCACTGCATGTTCATATACGTAGACTGGATGTGCATGCGCTTATCAGCACACAGGTGTATTGCATCTGTGTGTGTCTGGAGAATTTGTGTGAGAAATTTACTTTGGTTCCTGCTTTTTATTGACCCTCTACATCAGGGATCATCAGAACAGTATCCATGTGGTCAGAGAACTGCTGCTTTTCCACCAGGGAGTGGCCAATCAGAAACAGTAATTGTTCAGTTAATTGCCAGGGAGAAAAGAAAACCACGCCTGGATTTAGTAAGTAAGTAAGTAAAGTTTATTTATATAGCACCTTTCACAGACAGGGTCACAAAGTGCTTCACAGTCATTTACATAGAGAAAAGACTAAATACAATAAAATACAATTAAAATAGGGATAGAATAAGAACACAGAAAGATTCAAATGCCAGTAAGTCAAGTCAAGATTTAGATTTGAGGTCCAAATGTGGTGATCCCTACTCTACATTTTAGATACTGTGATTTCCAACCAGCAATAGCAGATAACACAGGAATACATTATACACAATTATTTCAAATGTGTGTCAGCAAAATGCCTTATAACTCCTTAGAAATTCAAAAGATTGTCAGAAGATCCGTTAGGAAGATACAGCACTAGTGCTAGCACAAAGACCAGGTTCCACTGCTGAGGAAAACCACTGGGGCAAATTTGAAAGGCCCACCTGCCTTTCAACCAAACATCAAATGCGAAAATAAGCTGCGGAAAACAACTTCAAAGAACAACCCTGGTCACACACTCTAAAAGCCAGCCGACTTCTCTCCAATGGGACCCTAAAACTCAGAGCCGATAGAAAATACACACACCGCAAAGAATTTTTTTTTTTAAAAAAAAGGTTACTTTAAAATGCAGGATAGATTGGCCACCCCTCCAAAAACTGACAAAAAAGCTTCCAAATAAGCTGCCGGATAGCTCACTTTCGGTTAAATGTCACCGCATTCTGGGCAAAACGCAGGCCAATCAAGACAGAAGTGACTATCACGGTGCGGGTTTGAGCCCCAGTTGTACCAACCGCCAGTGGTTGGCAGCTTTTTCCAAGAGTCCAGCGCACAATTGGCCATTGTTTGAACCGGGACTGCTACAGGGATGCAAAAATTGGGAAGGGTCTGCCAGGAAGGGTTATATAAAATGGTTGCTCAAGCGCCTCCTATTGGCCAAGCGAAGCCACAGGAAGATTCTAAGCTTGTTCATGTCCGGGTATCCTCCGCCCTCATTCTAAACTTGCGAGAATTCAACCAATGAGTGTAAAAAGAAGCGGTGGCTGACAGGAGCGTGCCTCGGAGGAGAGCCAGGCTGAAACTGTCTTCAGTCTCCTGAATTGGCAACAGGGGGGTCGACTGATCACGAGCAAGCCGTGTACATAGTTCTCCAATTGGGCATTCCAGATTTAGGTGGGATTGGAGATGCCAAATTTATAAAAATTTAAAAAAAACTTCTAAATGTTACGAGAGTTTGTAATAAGGTTTTTCCTCCAAAGAGATGCTGAAGCCAAGCTCAAGAAAAAGGACTGCGCTAAATGAAGCGGGAGACTGTGCGTGGGAGGCTACTGATAAACTGAAAACACTTAAGGGAAAAAGTAACTGGTACCTCTGTTGGTTAGCGGTAATGTCACTGCCACAAACTGAGTCAATGCCCAGAGTGTGAAATTATACATCTAGGGGCCGAATGCCACAATTTTTAAGGATTCCAAGTGTTTGAGTGACCCTGAGCCTGAGGCAGTGTGCCTGTTAATAGGATCACTGTGGCTGCCCTGTGACATCTGAACTAAAAACAAGAGGACCTCCCTGAGACTGACAAACTCACGGCACTCTGCATGTGCTGCTTATAAAGGATGAGAAACGTCTGACTTATAGGCTGTGTAGTAAACCTGGAGTATTGAAAGATAAATTGGCCAACGGGTGAATTCAAAGAGGATGCTTTTTTGTGTTTACTCAGTGGTGCATAATTTTCACAGTTGTCTGAGCACAAGAGCACACTCTGAATTCCCTCTGATCTCCATTCATTAGAACACAAGGCAGCGAGGACATTTCTGCACATTAGAACACTATGAAGCAGAACACTTTATGCACATTTAAATACTAGAACCAAGGCATTTCTGCACATTAGAACACTACAAGGCAACAGAGGAATGGCAACTAGCAACGATGTATCACCATGGTATCAGGTTTGACACAAATTTGGAACAACAACCAACAGTAGTTGACTCCAATAAAAACCAAAAAAAAAAATCCTCCAGACATTGGGATTCAGCTGAAGTTCTCAGTCGGTAGATAAAAGAGAAAAGAAATATGAAATCTGTTTCATGATTTATACAGCTTTTGCAAATTAGAAAAAATAGTGTTGTGGCAGAAACTGGGAAGCTGAGGCAATTTGAAACGATTGAGATAGCTGTCGGCAGGTTACACGCACATTTTGACCTGCTCGGTGCCACATAATTTCTAGCACTTTCTGTTTTATGAAAACCAGGCCTCTTTTTTTTAAGTTTCTGGGTCCATCTTCTATAACCTAAATAACACTGTTGGAGTAAAGGTTAGGAAGGGTAGGTTTCTTTGTCTGCACACCTGAATCAAGTCTTGGAATTATACTGCAGGTAAGTGATCGACCCCAGAGAAATCAATGTGTGTTTTTGTGATTAAACAAGCGGAGGGGGAATTAAAGGTCATGCCATACAGAGGGGTGGGGAACACGATCACATCTTATAAGGAGGCTCTGGAGGCCTTTACTGCACCTTAAGTGCAATTAGAGTAAGAGCACATATACTCGCACACACACTCAATCTCTCTTTCTCTCTGACACACTCACAGACATGTACACACACATTCACACACAGACACTGAAAGTCAGAGATGTACTTTTCAAGCATCAGGGGTGACATTGATTGTCTATAGCCTCCCCGCGACAGCAGAGGCTTGCAGGAGGCTGATTTTGTCACCAGAGTTTTTCGAGAGGGATCGCGCTTATGCAGCAGAACGCCCCAGTCTCCCCAGCTGTGCTGATGTTTCAGAGTGATGAGCAGCGCAAACGGCACCATGGGAATCGCAGTTGCCTCTCTGCTCTCCTCTCTTATTTTCCCACCTTTCTCATCACTTTCTTCTCCCTGCACAAGCCCTCATCTCACATCAGAACAGACACACCCACTGATCACCCTCAGCTGGCACTGTTCAAACAAAGTTTCATCTCCCCCACCCCTCAAAAAAAATAAAATCCTTAAAAGCAAAGCTATTGTGAGGTCTTTCTGTATTTTTTCATTGTATACAAACAGTGGCGACTCCTACAAGATTCGCACAATATGGAGTATTATAAATGTTAGCAGCCACAATCTAAAGCCAACAGAATAAGCTTTACTTTCATTCATTGTGTTCAATGAGTTCAGAACCAGAGAGGCAAAGACAGCACCACTGTCTGAAAGCTTCCTCTGTGTTATACAGATGTATAATACACATCTAAAATGGTTAGAATATACATAAAGAGGCCAAATATAAGGCCACGCCTCCAGCCATCAAGCTCACCGGTCTACTAAGACCTGGGCTGCGTCCGAATAGTCTTTTTTGCCTAGGAAAGTTCCTTACTCCTAAAAAATGATCCGGAAATAATTACGTGGCAGCCATGATAAGTATTCAAATTCTTTAAATGTTAAGGAAAGGTGTCTCAGTGCTTCCTAATTTACCACCTTTAGCATAGGGTACACAGAACCATCCTTTTTGAAAAGAAATGAGGTAACGCTATCCCACAATTCTGCGCAGCAGCAATATGTCAAGTGGCAACCATTCATCCGGCCAATCACGGAAAGAAACGTATACGATGGGCAGGGGACTCATGATCACATTGCCTTAAGTGCGTTCGGATTCTCTAATTAGCGCGGTTGTCTTCCTAAGTCGTTAGGAATTCCCCTTTACACCTTTCCTACCTTATGACGTTTTCCACAAAGGTTAAAGAAAAGTGGTTAGGAATTAGTGGATAGGCCGTAATCTTTTACTTATTCGAACGCAGCCCTGGACTGCACACTTCTTTCATTATTAAATTATCTCTCGCACCTGTTTCTCATCACCACTGGGTGGTAGCATTGTGTATTTAAGAATCTGTCCCTGGGTCTGTCAGGCAGACGTGCTACATGCCATCTCTCCAATTTCAACGAAACTTTGCTAGTTTGAAGTGTCTATCCCAAAACGCGTATCAAAACTCTAAACTCTTTAAGCTCAGTGCTGTTTATGTTTATTTCAGCACTTCATAATTAAGGAACCTCGTTTCCTTTTGTTTTCCTATTTGTAATACATTGTTACTGCAGCTAAAGGCCAGAGTTTGTATTAATTATAATGTTCAAGGAATCTTGTTTCCATTTTGTTTTTTATTGCAACGTTTGTGCCTGCTGTTGTGCAGTAGGCATAATAAATACAACCAAGTCCATCCTTTCACCTGAGTCCAGTCGTTATCTTCCTGTCCTCCATGCACATCACCGATGTGTGAAGCACAACCCTTACAGGCTCTTGGCTTTGACCTCCTTTATATTAGAGTAACTGAGTCAAGTTTAAATGAAACGATTCATTAGAGTGTAAAAAGTCCTCAGCGTTCTATAGGAATGGCATCACAGTTGCTACAGAGGTGTTGCAAGAAAGAGTTCAGTCAATTTGGCAGCACAATATGCCGACAATGCGAACAATATGATACTCAGCACCTGGTGATGTCTGTACCACACAAACTTCAAACAGTCATTGCATGCAATGGATAGAGAAAAAATGTTTAAAAATTATTAATTCAACATCATGTTACTCAGTTCAATATTTCTTGCTGAACCTGAAAATAGGGGATGGGGTTGGGATAGAGGGGATTACCTATGTACAAATGTTTCATCCAATTAAATCTGAATCTGCACTTAAAAATTATGTATTGTTTTGGTATCCTTTCAAACTCTTAGTGATAGAAAAACCAAAATATAAAACGTGCCACCAATGAATCATGGTGCTCATTGTACTTAATTCATCACAATAAAAATGTTAGCATTAGAGCGCATTGTGTAGACATAATAAACTGTATGACTGGAGTAGTTATCCCTTGTTTATGGTCGGAAGCAGCAGTAATATCTTGCACTGAATAATGGGAGAAGTTTTTTCATCGCTCTGATGCCTCTTTAATTATTCCCTGAGCTTGTAGCATAGCATCTTGGGATTAATGAAGAGAGAGACAACAGCACTTTGTTATACGGCCACTTTTAGACTAACTCACCAGCAGGGCTGTGTGCAGTTACGTCACACTTTAATCGAACTATTCATATACGGCTGATCTAACAATATCATATACATGACAGAACACAAAACACTGTTACAGATAATGTCAATTAATTACGTCAACTGTCATAAACCTGTCACTAAATTCATCAGTATATACGCTGTTGCTCATTAGGTTGAAATAAAAAATTTTCTAAGCTCTTTTCATGACATTATTGTGACAATGTGATTTATTCTTGATAGATAAAGTGCCTGTATACAAAATTATTCCAACTTTATGGGCAACAGTATATAAATGTTATGACAGTGACATCAGTCCGTAAAATTTACCATTACAGTAAAAGCATGACAGAATTATGTCAATCACTTTTATTTTCCTCTAACAGCTGTTATGTCATGCAGGTAACTAATTATATATAGGCTCAAGAAAAGAAGCAAAGAGCAAAGCATTATCTGTATTTGTCCACAATCAGCATCATCTAATACGCTACTCATCCCCAGATAAATGGGGCACATATTTTGCCAATGTACAGTGCTTAACAAATTTATTAGACCACCACCCAATGTAAGGTTTATGCCACAGCTGCCCTTGTCATGGTTTGTGAGGTGTGCGTGTTGTTTGGACTTTTCTTTGTGGCTCTCGTCCCGGGACGATATTGAATTCCTGGGCCATCAAATTCTTTACCCAGCTGATTGATTGAGCTGGGGCGGCGCTTTCCCAGAATCTATATAAGCAGGAAGTCCGGCACGCCTCCTTCGCTAGAGTGTCTGTGTTTAGCTTCGCACTATAGCCGAAGATATCTGTAGTCAGGTTTTGTATGACTTTCTATCTTCTAATTATTGGAGTTTCTTCTCCCTTTTTCTATCTCGCTTTGTTTCTGTGGTTCGGACAATTATATGTCCTTTGGAAGCGTGAGTACTTGCGTTTGGTCTGTGTTATTCTCTGTGTTTGTACTGTGTTCGTGCTACTCTCTTTCTCTCTGTCGTTGGGCTTGGCCTCCGTATACTACCGGCCATTACAGCCCTAAATTAACAGCGTTGGTAATTACCAAAATTATTTTTATATTTCTGTAATGGTTAATCCACCAGTATCCACCTGAAATAATATTTTTAATGCTAAAATATCATTGTTGTTGTTATCCATGAATTTTTGAATTTACCGTTTTACAAAAAAGCGAAAAAATAGTGAAGCACATTATTATTTTTTGATTAAGATGCCAAATAGCAGTTATTTTCTTGGATTCCTGAACATAAAAATTTGTTTTAGTGGTTGAATGCAAGAATGCAAGCTGTTATCAAGGCCAAAGGAGGCCATACAAAATACTTTTTTTTTTGTTTGTTTTTATGTGTGAAGAAGGATTATTTAGTGGTTTCAGTTCGTTATTTGCCAAAGAAATAACAAAATAATTTTTAGTTTTAAACAAGTTTTTGACAAATTTCTTAAATATTTTAGTTTTCTCGTTTTTTTATGACAGTTGGTCTAATAAATTTGTTAAGCACCGTATGTAACGTAAAATAAAATAGATCACATAACGTTCTATCATTGCTCTTAGGCTCAGTTTGGATGCTCCTGTGCCCATTGCAGGCGGTTTTGGCAGTGCACAGGAGTTAGAATGGGCACTCTGACCACTCAATGGCTACAAAGCTGCATACACAGCAGGGGAAACGCAGCACGATGCAGTGTACTGTGTGTGGTGACACATTCCTCCCGTAACCTTCATTAAAACTTTCCATGAATTGGGTCACAGAAGCCCTTCTGTCGGCGTGGGCCTGATGGGATGGGCTTCGTTGCCCTTGTGAGTCTTGGACACCTAAACACCCCAAAAGGCTTCACAGATGCTCCTGCCTAGGCAATGGGCCATTATGACTTGGTCCCATTCCTCCCACACCCAACATGTTGCATTCAACAACTTGTTCACTTACTGTTTCAGGCCAGTTGTCAAACTCGGAAATGCAAGATATTCAACATTAATCACTTCATCTGTGAGTCATCAGAATTTTTGGCTTTTTGGTTTATATAGGACTACAGGACATATGAATTGGACTACAAGAAAATTGGATCATGCAAAACATTGCTGTGAATAACTGTAGAACAAAAAAGAGAAAAATAGTTGATTTTTTTAGCCACAGAGATGAATCAAAGAAAAGCAAATAATGCAGAGCCTGTGAGAGTATTTTTTATGCTAAAATGTACATCTACTCAACAAAATCCCCACAAGAATGCAATCCTTCAATATGAAAGGTAGAGAGCGACCCTGAACAATGTGGAATAATACAAAACATCCTTTGCATTCTTATCATCTTATTATCATCAGTATTATTATCAAGACATCTTTTGTATTATTATTATCTTTTACTGCTTAAAACATCTTTTATGTCAATACCCCCAAAGCTTATAAACCTATTTACCCAGAATGTGTGTCTGTGTGTGAGAGGAACTGTACAGAGGACCAAGGTCAAGAGTGGCTCAGGAATGCACAGTTTCTGCCAAGAAAGAAAACGCCCTAAGCGCAGTCCAAAGTGGCATCAGGTATCCCGTAACCGCCTCACAGTGACCTGTCCAAAGTAGACTGGACAATACTATGAAGAAAGGCGGGAGCTGATTAGACTACGGTTATAGACAGATCTACAGCCAATTGATGTACAGCTAAAGGACTGTGGATTATAAGAACTGATGCCCGGGCAACGCCCAGGCAGAGCGCTCTCCAAACTGTGGCCAAGAACATCCCTCTGTTACAGTTTGTAATTTTTACTCTTTGTCTGTTATAAATTTACTATATTTCAATCACAATCTGGTCAAGTATTTATTTCAATTGTCTTCCACCCTTAACGAACACCACCGGGTAACAAGAGGTAATTTTCCCCACAAATCTGGTGACCCCGACGTGGAGGGGGAAGACTCTTGGGTCTGACCTGGAAACTGAGTCAGAATTTGGACAACGCCTTGACGACAATCGCCAGACACTTCACGGCCGGCCAAAGACAGAGGTAGGCAGAAGCTTTTTAATCTGCAGAATACGAAGTGTCTGACGTTTGACGGAAAGGTATAAAATTATATTATTATACTTTTGTATGATTTCAGTAGCAGACACAGGGTAATATTCTATACTGGTTTCCTGTATGCGCATTCCAATACCCAACTCTAAAGACTAGTCTGAACAAAAGTCCTAGGTGATAAGTGAGATAAGAAGTGAATACGGGGGCGTGACGACGGCATAAAAAATAAAAATAAAAAAAATCCGTCACAAGGCCAGGTAAATACCCAAGGGATATTTTAACTTGAAACGTGTGGGCGAGGGGTGGACACGGTAGGATCGAAGGACTTAATAGGTTAGGTGGGGGACGTCAGCCACTGAGTTCTGAACGGTCTAGAGGTCCTATACGGGAGATCCATCAAAGACGCCTAGGAAGATAATACACACGTGTATGTGACAAAAAGAAAAGAGAGGAGAAATATAAAGGTCACATAACAATAAAATATCCAATAAAGGACTTGGCCATTGGACTGTGCATGTAGAGATCAGGACCTGAGTGTATATTATTGTAAATCCAGGCTGGTGGTGGTAGTGAGTGAATTGGGAATGGAGCAAGGAATGTTTTCAGTGCTGTTGGCAGGTGCTTTAAGTGCTGAGGTGTATGTGTGTGTATGCTGAGCTCAGATTGTGTGTGTGTGGAAGTCAATGTGAATGAACCGAACTCTGTGAGTGTCTGTAAACAACTGCATTGCTGGCATATTTGTTAGTTCTGTCTTTGTTAGATTGAATACAGTTGTCATTCTATTACATGAAGTGCTCATATAGAGGTCCACAATAAAATTAGCATTTATTCAAGATTAATTTCAGGTGCCCGTTGATTAGCCTATATTTACAGTATTTTATGGAATTCTTAGAGTAATTGCAGGATTGGTAAAAAGTGAAGTTGGTCAGAGTAAGTGAAATTAGTTGGTCTGAGTAAGTGAAGTTGGTGTAAGTGGAGTCGGTTAAAGCAGGAGTTTAGCCATTTTAATGGCTGTGGTTGGTTAAAGTAAGTGGAATTAATTTGGATGGTAAACAGAGAGCGGGAGTTTAGCCATTTTAATGGCTGTGGAGTTGTAAAAGGACAAAGTTGGTAGAAGTGAGCAGAATAATTATTCCTTGTGAAATCAAATAAAAGTCCCTATTTCTTGATTCAATAAGCGTATGCCCTTCTTGAACGATCAGTAACTATAAACAGAGGGAAGTTTAGAGGAAGTAATAATTGAACGTCAATTACATGAACGTGGATAAAGTGTTTCTAATGTGGCTAACTGAATTGCTTTGAGATGCAGGACAAAGTCCAATATTTAAATGCTCTAATATTTGGCAATAGTAATTCATTGCTGAGAAAACTACTACTAATATCCTCTGTGAGCGTGAAGTAATTACACCATTTGAATTTGTTCAATATTTGTAAAATTATAAAGAGCTCGAAAAATCTAAGCAGTTTTCTGTAAATAATTAGACTGTGTGAGATTGGTGTGTTAGAAGCATATCTCTGAAAAGAAAATGAAGGAAAAGTACAAACAAGAATAACACTGTGTGTTCAAAATTTGCCAAAATACTGTTTAACACTGTATACAGTAAGAGACTCTGTGCCAAATTTTATTGATACAGAGGTTTCTCAAGTATTGAAAATTTTCAATTGATATTTGAAAAAAGATCAGAAAAGTACCAGGAAAAATAAAATATAATATGAAATTTAATGGTACATATTAAATTTATAAAAAATAAAATAAAAAATCAAGTGAACTATTGTGGGATTAGAGGCTGGATAGGTTTTTTAGATGGAGGAATGCAGAGTCAAAACAATAGAGGAATGGAGCCTTATTGACCCGAAGCAGATTAGGGAGCACAGATAAGTGAAAGGTCAACATGCAGAAGTCAGAGAACAGAGAATGATGCATTGTGATTGAGCAAATGTGACTGGAAGCTTTCCTGACCGAAGAAATGCAAATGAATTTATGAAAAATCTTTTCTCCATTTCAAACAGGGACTATCAACCAGTGATTCTACATGGGAAAAAACTAAGAGGGCATGATAACCTTAATCTTTTTTTTTAACTTCTACAGGAAAGGATCCAAGCGAGTGGAAAAACGGCAAAATTATGTTGATGAAGTTTTTGTTCATTGTTGTATGCATCTAACTCATTCAATTGAAACTTTTCCACAGAGGACTCATTGCAGAAGATAAGGAATGAAAAAAAAATCTGAAAGTGATTTGCTGGCCAGCTAAGATTCAGCTCGGAGTTCTAAAATAAATTTGGGGAAATCCAATTCGAGTATTAACACAAGACTAAATTCAAAAGGTGGACCACCATATAATTGAAGAAGTCGACTAATAACGTGATCACATTCTAAATTTATTTTTTGATTAGGCTGACAAAATCTTTTATTTTGACTAGTAGTGAGAAGGACAGGGACTTTCGAATAAAAGGTACTGACTGACTGACTGACTGACTGAGCTGACCAGATTTGGGATGATTGTTTACCTTTATGTGCTGGGAGCCCAACAGAAAAATTATTACAGTTGAATGTTCAATACGTACCCATTTTTTTGTGAATAATAAAAAAAAAAGAAATTGCATATTGTAACACAGTCTAAAAGCAACTCCACCCGGTTCTGCTGAGGATATGGGGAATTGACACTATGGCTGGGGCTAATAAGCCCTGACTGTGCATCTCCTCCATGCTTTTAGCGGAACCCTAGACTGAGGTGGATTGCTCAAACATAATTAATGAAAAAAAAAAAAAAACACTTTGAAAAGATATTATTGTTACTACACCATTTTTGACCCAGAATACAGAGGAATACCAATTCATAAGTATACTGCCAAAAAAAAAAAAAAAAATTAATGCAAAATTGACAGGAGCTCAGTAGCAAGGATGGGCAAATTTAGTAATTATGAATTTTTAAATAAAATTAATTTATCAAGGTGGCACATGCACTGTGATCGACAAAGCAGTGTATTCCAAACAATTCCAATGAAATTGATGATTTTGTGAAACACATTCAGACCAAGCGAAAATACACAAGACAAAGTTCTTGAATTGGGATTTATTCGGCAGGTAAAGAAAGGATCTAGTGAATTCCATCGACTCTTTTGCTTGATTTCGTTTTACAGATTTATTGATTTTTATAGATGTTTTAGTTTCCCCATTTTATTACCTGCCACTTATCATTGTACACTACCTTGATTCAACTTTTGTTGTTTTAAATGTTCTCTATAAATAGACCTGACTTGACTAATGTTGCTGAAGGAATTTTTGTTGTTACTGTTATAATTCCTCTAAATAGTGTTAAGTGCACTTAGATTTTATTACATTATAGTTTTACTGCTTAAAAACAAAATAATATATACTTGTTAGAAATGTCAATGCTTATTTTGTTCTCTGCTTCAGGCTCTGAGAAAAACTGTCTGTGGGAAAGTACTGATAGGAGGGGTACATGCACCTGGATAGGAGTTATGGACTCATGTCTGGGAAATGTCCCAACTTAGCAAGATAACAGAATTGTTTCTATCTGTACCAGGCCTTGAAACTGAGCCACTAAGCACAAGATGTGACTCCTCCAAGTGCATCCCTAGAGCAGAAATCTTCAAAGAATAAAATGTTTGTGTAATTTTGTGATTGATTGCTTGAAGGATGCCTGGCTAGAAGGGTATGGGTCATTCCATGAAAAAGAGAGCCAAAGTGTGACATGACTGTTCAAATTTGAAACAAAGATTTTGCTCAAGTGCTGGTTCACTTTTTGTTGGCGTTCCCCATGAGTCAAAATGTGACACAAGTTAAATGGCAAGATCTACTGTGGGATGCAAGAGGCAAGGTGTTGAATGTTCAGCGTTGCCGATGTAACAAGGACACGAAACTAACACAAAAGTATGCAATAAAAATTTTATTTCAAAATATAACAAAGTCTCAACTTGTTCAATTAGTATAGCAGAGAACAAACTTAAAACAAACCAGCAGTTTGGCAATGCCCAGTTGTGCTCTAAGGTCTGAACATGTTTGGCAGGGCTTTGATAAGTCGCTCATTGGTCATGTTCATCTGAGGACGGAACAAATGCAATATTCTGGACAAAATATAAATGAGAAGGCAGCCCATGTAAGGCACACATCAGCTCTGAAAATATTTTAGAGTAGACTAGTTGCTAAATGCAAAATTTGTCATCTGGATTGTACCACATGACAAATGTTGCAAATGTAACATGGGCACGAAAAATGCTCGACTTAGCAAATGCATCACCTGTCTTCACCCTACGCCCTTTTTTGATATTGGAAACCGCTAATGATTCAATTTACAATGGTACAACTAATGGTTAACAGGATGAATTTGTTGATTTCAATTCCTCAGCAGGAGCATGCAGTTAAACATTCAACACAATTCTGGGCTGAAATACAGGAACTTCACAAAAAGCAACCCTACATTTGCTGTGCAACATTTATTAAAAAAAAAAATAGGCTAAATTGCCTGTTTCACATTTACTAATAACTTCCATCAAAATTCTTTTTATTTAGAAAAATTTATCCTTTCTTTTTCGCCAAAGTCGTTGAACGCAACATGGGCACAATAACAGCAGTGACTGGCCATGTCCCAGCTGGGTTTGCCACAACCCCCACAAAAATACACCTAACTGCCAAGTGTCACTTTCATTGAGAAAATATATGAATGAGAGGTGCCGGTAGACATGTAAACAATAGTGGTGGGACGCGATTAAAAAAAATCAATCTAATTAATTAAAGGCTTTGTAATTAATTAATCTCGATTAATCACATTTTATCAAATACCAATTTTTGACACAATAAGCAAAGTTTTTCAATTCAAATAAATTTTGGTTGACGACTGAATCAATGAATAGACATATATGTGATCTTAAACAACAAAAAATGTTTATTTTTCATCTCTAATTATCAGTGCATTTTTCATCTGTGTACTACATTCGCCGATTAGTGCAAACTCCCAAGTGCAATTATAGCCTTTTTATTCAACATTTAAGACCTGGGGTGCATTAACGCCACCTACCGGGCTAAAGTGTGTGCATCAGTGTTACGGTGTGCCAGAAATGAGGAACTGAGAAAGGGTGCGATTAAATCGTTTTTTTTTTTTTTTAGCGTTATTTTTCCTGTAATTAATTAATCCAAATTAACTTCCGCGACCAAAAACGATGCACCACTCCTTAAAACACGTGAAACGGCAGGCCGAATTATGAATCCCTATAGAAAACATACTTGTGTTGAAAATCGGTGATTTACCAAAAGATTTTAAGTGATTGAACGTCACTTCCTTTCAACGTAACTTTCTGGGACACAAAAATACTAACATGCTCAGCTTCCTTCATGAAGACGATAGACTGGTTCCCGGATAAGTAGTAGGAGGTTGAAAGGAAATCCATATCTATGACCACTGTGAGACCCCATGGGGATACAGCAGATCGGGCAGCGAGCTTGGCTCGTGTTGAACGAACTTGGAAAATATGACGCGAAAAATTTTGCTCCACAAAAAGAATTTTATAAAAACCTGTATGTTTTCTGAGATAATATTTTGGACAGTTATGCAACAGATTAATATCAACACGTTGGTGCAAAAATCTAGATAATATATTATGTTTCCTGGGTTTTCTCACCACTGTTTCAACGTAACTTTTCAGGACACCATGAGTTACGTTCGCAACAATATTTTAAGCGCTAATTGCAGTGTTATACATCTGGATTTCCCAGTTAATTTCGGTGTTGGTTAATCACTTGGAATTGATGTTAAGAACAAATGCCATTTCAGACAGACTTTTATTAAAAAAATTCGTAGAATTTTACATTCAAAGTCTGAGGGCAATGAATGTCACAAATTTGGACACTTTTTATCCACAAGTTTTTCAAAGACATGCAGTTTTTTTTATTTATCTTTTTCAGAAGACCAATTATATTGCCTGGGTTAGCTTTTTTTTATATACTCTGGCCTTCATGCATGGCATTTTCTATAGGTGGCATCCAATTTTGTAAATCATATAGTCCTATAAAAAATGCAGGGTCTCTGGCTCTCTATTTCATGGAATGACCCATATAAGAATTGCTTGTTGAAATTATTTAGCAGAGACCAACCTCTGACTGCTGTGGACACAGAGTCCCTGTTTGCTCTCTCATTCTGCAGAATTATATGGCAATAAACTGTTGATCATGTTTCTTTAAAAAAAAAAAAAAAATGTGTTCCCATTCTTTCAAAGAAGTCCTATCTAATAATACTGCATGTCCTGGACTCAAGGACACCCCTCTATCAAATCCTGAGATTGAGTACTTTGTTGATGGTTTGCCGTCAAGAGTCGATAAAGGCAACCCATGTGTTGGATATGCTGTCTGTACTCATGAAACTGTGTTGATTGTAATCTTCTGCACACCAAACATGTTGACCTAATCAGTTTGGCTGATGCCTTTGCAGACAGAGGAGCAAGGGCAACAGCCAAACACACTCTTGTGGGGCTATTACACCAATCTGAAGACTCAATTTCATGTGACCTGCTGTGAGCAGAGCATGATGCTGCTCCCCCACAAGAAAAACGTCAATGGACATCACATGGAACACAACACACTGATGACAGGTGGATGGGACCCAATGGTAAACCTATATTGCCAAAAATCCCTCTTCCATATTGTTGCAGATTTGGTGCATGGGCAGTGCCATGTACCAAGAGGAGGGACCAAGGGGTTAATAGAGCAAAGTTATTATCACTTATTTACTAAAAAAAAAATTTCTAAGAAATGTCCAACATGACAAAGATGGGTAGTAGTACAGAAGGGGGGCAATCCCTACACCCCTGGGCCATTCCACGTTTCATACATTTAACACCATGTGAGGGAAGAGGTATGCGTTAGTAGTGATATGACCTTTTTCTAAATGGGGTAGAAGCTATAGATACAATCACAGTAGCAAAATCCTGAGTAGAGAAATTATTCCTAGGTGGGGAATTCCAAAGACATTGTATAGTGACAATGGGTCAGAATTTAGGAATGAAGTGTTGACCCACATGGGAGCAAAATTAGGAATAGGATTGAAAAAGCATTGTACATATCATTCGCAATCAGCAGGATTAGTGGAGAGAACTAATGGAACCCTGAAAGCAAAACTGGCAAAAGCCATGTACTCCACTAATTTGACCTGGGTTGAGGCCCTCCCACTGGCACTACACTCTACGCGCCAGCAACCAGCGAAGGATACATTTCTTTCACCACATGAATTACTCACTGGGAGGCCCATGCCTGGGCCTCCGGGAGACCCTAACATGGTCCCCACCGCAGCCTTGCTGCAAACAGATTTGTCAGATTATATGCGGGCTTTGGGCAACATGACTAAGCTTCTCTCGCCAGGTGCAAGCAGCAAATTCCACAGGAGACGAGGACAACGGCACCCCGCCCCAGGGGTGACCACTGGCGACTGGGTCTGGTTAAAGGCACCAGGCCATCCACGCTGGGACGAACCGATCTGGACGGGACCATTCAAGATCACTGAGGTTTCCGACCGCGCAGTCTTGGTCGAAAAGGAGGGAGATAAGACCTGGCATCATTTTGCACACTGTGCAAAAAAGCAAGACCGCCAGAGCGGTCACTAGAGCAGGTAAGAACTAACCTGTTGTCATTCCAGGACATCAACAAGGAAGATGGAGATGGAGAATCAAAGGAGGGTGAGGAAACGTAATGAAATGTGGCTAGGAATAAGGAAGGAGGGATTGGCTCTCCTAGTAAGATTTTTTTACTTCTTGTAGGCGCTTTGCTACGCTGAACGCACTCAGAAAGACGCCCACATGACACCTACACCACACCAAGAATTCATGAAAGACATGTTGATGGTTGCGGCAGTAGTAGGAGGACTAATAGCAGGAGGAGCATTCTCCAGCCTGGTCTTGCAGTATATACATCGTTGGGTCCTAACACATACATCACCGAATACACGGACAAGACAAATTTAATTGCACGTCCCAAAAGTAACATGAAAATAGCAAGTACTATTGTAATCTTGGCTTTGGTACTGGTAACAGACGCAGCTACAGTGAACTCAGACCCTGTGGAGCCAAGGTAATTTTAAAGGTGGACCCAGACAGTGAGAACACATTTCAATTTGATTTATGTAACGTAATCAACTGTGGTACTGACCCCTCCAAATGGAGGGGGTATGAAGATATTGAGTTAGAGGAGTACCGAGATGACCCCATAGGCCTGGAGGCCGGGGACTTGCCCTAACCTCGCCCGACGAGGCGACTATGTTACTGTACCAACAGGTGACCGGGGAATGTGACAGGAAGTGACGAGTGGGTGTGTCCTCCAGAACCCTACACGCCCAACTGCCCCATTGAAATCCCTACTGTAAACATGGACAAGGCGGAGGAGCAGGTTGGGCTTGCTGGAAGTGGGCGGAGAAGTATTGCTCAGACCTGCCAAACCTCAGAAAACAACTTTTGACTGATCCTGAATTTCAGCGAGCCTACTGCCGGGAGATTCTGTGGTTGTCTGAGGAGGAGTGAATGAGATTTGAGTGGATGAAGGGTATTGGCTTAGTAAATTCATAACGTTAGAGGGTGCTCATGTGCTCATGTGCTAGATCCATATTCCGTGATAGTGGCTGATGAGTGCACTTGCACATATGAAGTAAAATTAAAATGCCGGAATATGCAGATTTGCTGTAGGACTAAAGGGTTTCGCTTGGAGCGGACGCTGGGCCGGCAACTAGCCAAGCCGACCTCCACTGGCGTCATGGCCAAGCCATGGTCATGTGGATCCCTGAGTTGTCAGGGGTGAAGGGGGCACCCAAGGAGGGGTCCCAGTGGTCAAGTAGAGCCTGGAGGTCAGGTTTTGCTTTTGCTGCGCTTAGGATGCTAATGCAATCACCCCATTGATAGCAATATGTAACGTAGGTGCTCACAGCACAAAAGGGTGAGAATGTAGTCGCTTCAGCACTTAGTGTTGCCCCCCATAAAATGGGGCCAAAGGAGGGAGTTGTGGAATAATACAAAACATCCTTTGCATTCTTATCATCTTATTATCATCAGTATTATTATCAAGACATCTTTTGTATTATTATTATCTTTTTACTGCTTAAAACATCTTTTATGTCAATACCCCAAAGCTTATAAACCTATTTACCCAGAATGTGTGTCTGTGTGTGAGAGAACTGTACAGAGGACCAAGGTCAAGAGTGGCTCAGGAATGCACAGTTTCTGCCAAGAAAGAAAACGCCTAAGCGCAGTCCAAAGTGGCATCAGGTATCCCGTGAATCGCCTCACAGTGACCTGTCCAAAGTAGACTGGACAATACTATGAAGAAAGGCGGAGCTGATTAGACTACGGTTATAGACAGATCTACAGCCAATTGATGTACAGCTAAAGGACTGTGGATTATAAGAACTGATGCCCGGGCAACGCCCAGGCAGAGCGCTCTCCAAACTGTGGCCAAGAACATCCCTCTGTTACAGTTTGTAATTTTTACTCTTTGTCTGTTATAAATTTACTATATTTCAATCACAATCTGGTCAAGTATTTATTTCAATTGTCTTCCACCCTTAACGAACACCACCGGGTAACAAGAGGTAATTTTCCCCACAACAAGGGGCGCAATACAAGACACAAGGCACAGCTGCAACTGATTGTTATTTCCTGAGCTTCAGGGTGGACTGGGTCACTCAGACTTTTCTGTATTCCTCTCTCCTGCAGAACAACACCTTCTCAGGATGAAGCATAATTACAGCATGGACAGAGGCAGCTGGAGAAAGACAATCTCTCAGCCAACACCCTTATTCCTGCAAGCACCTGAGTCCCTGAACAGAATATGACAGCAGAACTAACCCTCAAACTGTGGTGACAGCCATGTTCCGCCAGCTGATCAGAGGCTCTGATTACATTTCATAATCAAGACATCAGATTCACAACTGACTGAACAATCATAACTGAAGGGTTCAGTGCAATAACTTTATATGAGCCAGTTTTACAAAAATCAAGATTAGGATGGTTTTAAATATTGCTTCGCTTCATTTCTGCAACAACATTACATGTGCTTTACAATGTCATTCTTACCAGTACACAACACTGGAACATGGTGAAAGCATATTGTGTGTAGTACCATAAAACATGAGATTGGCATATTTCAAGTTGATGCACTGAACCCTTCAACTGAATGATTGAAATTGGTGTCTAACATACCTGTAAATACAGTACACTCAAGTACCAAATATCAATGACTATACTTGAAAAAATAGCTACGCTGACGCAAGCAGTGCCCCTCAGGCCACAGTGAGCAGTATATCAATGTGTGACTGTGAGTTTAGTACTTACCATTTGACGTGAATTTCGTCATGAAGACAGTTCATTGATGTTCAACTGTTTTGTGGAGCATTGTAACTTTCTTTTAAACAGAGACAACAAGATTATGTCAATGCAAATTCAAGATGGCGGCTCTGACAGCCATATTGGATAGTGGAGCGCCACCAAAATCAATAGGCTTCTGTAGCTCCCCAGCCCCAAGACTCATATCAAAAATGGCAATGATGGGCGATGGCGTTTTTGAGTTAATGCGCGGAATGCAAATTCAAGATGGCGGCTCTGACAGCCATATTGGATACCAGAGCACCACCAAAATCAATACGCTTCCGTAGCTATCCGACACCGACAGTCACACCAAAAATGGGGTTGATTGACGATGGCGTTTGTGAGTTAATATGTGGAATATAAGTGTGGACAGAGGGACAGACGGATGGATGGACAGAGGCCATGGATATTTATTAATATATCTGCCCCTTAGTCGGGCTGAGGGGTAAAAGTAAACATATTGCAGAACATGACAAAAAAGCATGTATTTTTTGCAATCGCAGTTAGTAGACTTGTAGCTTGAGACCTGGGCATAATTGAGATTTAATCTGTGTTTCTGGACAAAATTGACCAAGGAGATGTGAATTCAGTATAAGCAGCTTTCATTAGAGGAGATGTGAAAAGTGGTTCTAATGGCTTTGATGTGAGCTGCTAATAGCAGATGTGACAGGAGCATCTCACACACACACTCATATACACACACTCTCTCGCTTTCTTCAGGGTACTCAGACTCTCACTCCATTGTTAGAGATTTAATGACTCTTTGAAAGAAAATAAGACTACATTGGTTCTTCATAAAAATTAAAAATACTGCAGTGTTTTCAACAGGTGTTTGTTCCACAGATAAGACAGTCAGTGAAGCAGTTTTCAGTGATGCCAGTATGCACTACAAAAAATATTACAAGAAGTAGAAGATGATTGAAGTATGTCTCACCTTGATACACAGAAAACAAAAATCATTCATATCTACATCAAGACAAAAAAAACACTACCTTAACTTGTTTTTCAACGCTACATTGCATTGGTTGGATTATTTTCTGTTTAACCGCAATTTGGATTTTTATATAAATCAGATCTTCTGCTACATGGCTGTTTAGCAGAATGGCCATATCCCCACATCTGATACCAAAAAGCTGAGCCAAATACTAAACAAATCAGCTGACCAGTTTTTACTTCTTGCATAGTAAAGTGCTTCTTTACCTGCCAAAAAATATTCAGAATATGTCAAATTATACCTATATATATATATGTTTGTCTCATTGCCATTTCAAAAGGATGGCCGTAAGCAGGAAAGAACTTAGCACTAAGCTCACACAATGGAATGCCGACATCGATGTGTACACACACACACACACACACACACACACACACAAAGATTTAAATCCATTACTTATTTATGTAATGCGCATATGCACATTCCTTAAGGAGGCCTGCGATGTTGTTCCAGGGGCACGCATGCGTATTTATGCATGTATGTCTCAGTGCAATCATGTGCATGTGTGAATAAGTATGCTGCTGTGCTTTCTGTATTTATGTGCTGTGACACCATCACGCACACCAGCCTCACTATCTCTAGAAACGTCATATCAGTAATGTTGTGACTCGCGACTGCTGAAAAATAAACAAAACAAAACAATTGAAGAAAGCTAATTCATTTTACTCCATAGTGTGCGGTTAGGATTCAGGCGTGACTGAGGGTTTTGTTATGCCACTAAGAGCGCAAACTGCCTTAAGCGTTGATATAAAACCCAGTCATGTGATCTGTATGCAATTCCTTCAGTATTTTAAACCTTATTCTGGAGAATTTACGGGGGGTACAATGATAAAAACTACTATGATTAAAAAAAAATTACAATTAAAAAAACAAATAAAGTATGTTCATCCTAAGGTGATGGCCATATACCATTAGCACAACCAAAATAATTCATTTTCTCCGTTTCCTTCTTTCATCATCCACTTCAGTCAACACCGAGGTTACACAAAATATAAGGCAGTTCCACTGTTTTGGATGGACATTTTGGACACTTTAAAAGTGTGTTTTATCAGACTTATCATAAAACAAATTTTCATTTTGGCTCAAGGCATCAACTTGTTGGTACATTGACTTAAATAATTAAAAAAAAAAAAAATCATCCACCAGCATTATTAATTATTTTTTTGCAGAAAATACTCAAAACACCATAAGGTTGGACATATTCAGAGGTAATTAATATTTATGAGCACCAGTTTTTGAATCGCAAACTCTGTGACGTGGTGATGTTCTCCGACCACAAGTACGTACTTTTTTTTCTTTTTTCTTGTGTTTAGTTTTGTCAGACTCTTGTTAATATACTGTATACTGCTCACAAAAAGTAGGGGATAATGAAAAGAAAAGACAAATAACTCAGAAAATATATCTTTAGAATTTTGAAACTATGTCATTTAATTGGCGGGCAATTCAAGATGAAGTTCATGACACTTTATCATCACTTAAGTTAATGAGAATTTATTCTTGAAGTAGGGTGGTGACCCAAACGTTACAGAGTGCACAGTAATGAGTTGGTCCACCATTACCGTCCAAGCAGCATCACAGCAACACTGCACGCTCCTAATGAGATGACCAATGTCAGCTTGAGGAATCCTCTGCCACTCCTACTGGGGAGCTGCACCCAGCTGTAGCAAGTTCTGACATGGAGGGTGCTGCAGTTGTACATGTCGTCCCAGCATATCCCATGTGTGTTTTATGGGGGAGAGGTTAGGGGACATTGCAGGCCAGGGCAAGGTTTGAATTTGATGCCTTTTGAGAAGGTCAAGGATAACGCGTGTATGATGAACTCTGGCATAATCATCTTAGTAGATGAATCCAGGTCCATGATGGCATGCAAGCAAAAGCACATGTGGAGTGATGCTGTCACAGTAGCACACCCCTGTGACTCTCCTATGGCAGATGTGGAGGTCAGTGTTGCCTGTTATAGCGACCCAACCCCACTGGATTACTGAGCCTCTCCCATACTGATTATGTGGAATCATAGCAGCTTGCTGATGACGTTCACCTGGGCGACGCCTAACATGAGAACGACCGTCACTGAAGTCCAGATTGAACCGTGACTCAGCGCTGAACATTACACATGACCATTGGGCATTGCTCCATTGTCGACACCACTGTCTCCTTGTCTGCTGATGATGATCTGAGAGGGGCAACGGGATGTATGGCTAACTGGCTTGCAGGTTGGCAGCATACAGGCGGTTTCGTGTGGTCTGCATTGAGATGAGGTTTCCTATAGCCTGTAGATGCCCTTGTTGCAGCTGTGTCACATTCAGTCGCCTGTCACGCGAGGCTCTACTGATGATCTGGTGGTCATCTCGCCTGTTTGTGCATCTTGGACAGCCTCTTTGAGGTCTGTCCTGGAGTCTACTGGTGGCAATGTAGCGTGCCCACAATCGGCTGATGACGAGACATGCAGTTGTCTGGCTGTATAAGCATGGGCTCTTTCCGCCTGGAGCATCCCTATGGCCCACAATCTTTCTTCCCAGAGTCTTCTTGTTGTCAAAAGTGGTGAAATGATGAATGAGTGTGGTTCTAGGCATGCTTTCATACCCATATGTGCACAAAAAGCATGTGCCCGACAGCATTTACCCCTGAAGGCATGATGTTACTTTTCACATGCACCCCCAGGTGTGTTTAGGCACCATGTTTCTGCAAACTTTGAAATCTAGTGGTTTATGGGATATGTATTTCACAAGGGCAGCCACATGAGTCAGCAGAAGTTCTTAAAGATGTGCTGCACTTGTGTTTTGCTTCTCATTGACATTTTTAAGCAACATGTCCCAAACCATTTGGACTTTAATTCAGCTGTTGAAAAATGGAAGGAATCTGTCTGTTTACTTTGGAAAATATGGCTTTTTAAAAATTATTAAATTTTGGACTCAATTCAGAGAAGTAAATAATTCTTGTTTAGCCTCTGACTATTTCCTTTTTTCCATGTGCGATATGAGATTAAATTCCACTAAAAACAGAGCAATATAATGTTGCAATGTAAGACTAAACTTTTGACAACTCCTCCATATGTTCCTTAAAACTAGCTATACTACATACTAATTATACATATAATGCATACTAGCATTTTACATAGAAACTAGAGTGTTTTTTAAAGGCAAAAAAACAAATGTCTCCCCCTGCCCCAACTCAGCTGCTCCTCATTGAAGTTCACAGACATTTCGTCCCTTGAGAATCAGCTGGTTCTATGTCCACTTTTCCTCATTTTGAGAAAATGGAGTTTGAAAATTTCAACTGTCTTATCTCTGATGTTTAGAGAGTTATCAAAATTTATTTTGTGTGGAATATTGTTGACTGTGAAAGGTACCCTAAACATATTGCAAACATGTTCAAAATCTCCATAGGCTTAGAGATATAAGCAGTCAAAAATGGACATAGAACCTTCTGATTCCGAGGAACGTAAGTTGCCCTTGGTCAACAAGTTCTATGTCCAACATAGGACCTGGTGCCTTTACTGGTTTTACGTATGATCGAAATCAGGAAGTTCTATGTCCATCAGAGTTGTTTTAAAAAAAGTTATGAACAAACAAAGAGCGTTTTAGTCAATGAATGGTTACCTGTATTTTATACTTATTTCTATGTCCATGCATATTGACGAATGTGACTTTTCCACACCAGTCCTAACACGACAAAAATAAGATTTACAGTGTGCATACATTGTTGGTGAACAACTTACCCATTAAAATAATCCATTAGTCTTTCAGAAGGGATCAAAATCAAACGTTTTTTCTGAGGAGTTCTCATTTTGTGCTTTACATGCGCTCCTTGGCCATTTTGAGCGAATGTCACATGATCCAGGTACGGACCCTGATTGGTTCCTTGGACATAGAACCACCTGATTTGAAACGAGCCCCACTCAGAATATAGAACTAAATGTTTCTACGTGTTAATATGGTGTAGACTTTAGGTTGGAGCTAAGCACTAAGTGACATAAACCTAACTGATTTTAGAATGTCCTGGTATGCTTAACTCCATTTCTGTGCAAAGTGGACATAGAGCCAGCTGATTCTCAAGGGACGATTTATGAAGAAACTACAGAAGTTAATAACCTCAAAATAGCCCAAGGCAAATCTGCACGAAATGATGTAAATGTGTGCAAATTTGCATGTAAATATATCGAACAGTTTCTGAGTTATGGTCCGGAAATAGTGGGAATGCCAAAACGGACGCATACGCGCATGCACGCAGGAAACCAAACAAAAACAATGTCACCCCCTCCCTTTGGGGGGATGACATAAATACTATCATTGAATACTTGCATGTTGATTCGCACAGCAGTTCTACACATTAGATGCTAAGATTCTTGAAAAGGTTGTCTTTAAACAATTACTCAGTTACCTTACCCTCTACAATCTGTATGATGTATAGCAGTCAGGATTCAGAGTAAATCACATCACTAAAACTGCTTTGGTAAATTAATGATCTCAAAATCAACAGTGATTCAAACAAAGTCTCCACATTATGCCGCTTTCCCACTGAAATTAGCGGGTTGACGCGGGTGTTTTAAACCTGGGTCGACCCGCTTACAATCGGCATTTGGCTCCTTTCCCATTGGCAAAAAAAAGCCGGGTCTGTTCCCAAACTTGGTCCTGGGCACCCACTGTTTCTGCTGGTTTTTGTCCCAGCCACAATTGCAATCCCAGATCTTTAACGAGTTGCAATTTTTCCTGATTGCACTACCCATACTCATATGGATTGTTTACACTGTTAAGCCACATTGTCAGAAACAGCTATTTGAGCTGTAGCTGAAAAGCCGCATGATTAATCTTTTCCAAACCGCAAAATGAGTAGCGCTCAGTTTGCAACAGCTGAATCACCGGCATCAGCATCCTCTTTCCAACTCATGTAAAGATAAAGCTCCAGTAAATGATTAAAACCATATCTGGTTATAAAGGTAAGACATTTAAGTTTACTTTCACACCATTATATTGACTGAAAACATTAATTTTATCTTTGTATTTTAATGTAAATTTCAATGGAATGTCTGCAAAGAAGTAGCCGATCCCACTCAGGAAACAGTTCCGTTAACTGATGGTAATCAAAATGTTCGACACTAAACGATGGTTCTTTTTAGATATAGCAAGAAATAATACATCTTTACCTTTCTTGTTAAAGAAGGACAATACTGTGGTGGTTTCTAGTTTTATACTTACGGGTTCAGCCTTCTCGTATCCTCGATCATATGGCGAAGCGAATGTAATGGCTGGCCGGCCGTGCATGCAAGCATCTCTAGTCTTTATCAAAACCGTTTCGGGAGATAATTTAATATGAAAGCTGCATATGGAGGCTGCGCCAGGATCGTTCATGCGCAATAAAGGTAACCACAATGTCTTACTAAAGCAAGGAAATGACGCAAAAGCTCCTTCTTTAATCGAAAATATTGCTTGGTTAAACAAACGAGGAAGGTGACCTGAAGAATTTCGTAATACGTAAATTAGCAGGTTGACCCGGGTCTGGCGTTCCCACTGCAAGCCGATCGGAGCCAAGCCGATTGAAGGCGATTTTAACCCGGGTCGCTTGCCGAGTCGTTTGACGCGAGTCGACGCGGGTCGGTGAGCCTTTCCCACTGCCACCAAAAGCCGATTGTTAGCGGGTTTAAACGGTTTTTGGCCAGTGGGAAAGGGGTATAAGTATTATTAGACCCAAGTTCTGCCTTTGTTATGGTCGATCATGGCATTTTAATACACAGACTGGAAAATTACATTGGCCTTTCAGGACCTGTACTTCAGTGGTTCGCCTCATATTTAAAGGATAGAACATTCTGAACTTTCTCAGTTTCACTTGGCAGCAACACATCTGATAACTTTAGCATTCACTGTCAGGTTCAATACATGGTCCGCCTGTCATTCAGTCTTTATATGCTCCTGTTAGGCACAGAAACACAACACTTCCTACCATTCCTCTGCATTAGTGTAAGAATGTGAGAGCTGTTATGGGTTAGTGCAGGGTATTTTTATATATGTTTCCATTTTCATAGATATGCTTTGAATTTTATATTTTTTAGTGTCTGTTTTGTGTTTGTTTGCTTTTATCTTCTGTAAAGCACATTGAGTTTACAATTATATGGAATGTGCTGTACAAATAAACTTGAATTGAATTGAATTAAAGCTGAGTAAAGTGTTATACAATTACAAAAGATTGATGTATTTCAGTGAAGGCACTGAACCTTTAGAAGAAACGTTTGGAATTCAATACCTAGAAGGAACGATTCTTATGTGGATATTATTTATAGATTGGTGCAGTGGTTCCTGGAGGAACCCTGTGTCCTTGTATGCTAGTTTTATTCATTTTTTCCCCAACTGAAATGGCAATCCCAAAATGTTTCACAAGCTGTTAATTTGTATAAATTAGGAGGTTTCATTGCAGGATTACAATCACATTCAGTTCTAAATGGCTATGCATGCCATGAAAAACACATTTTCTGTAAGCATGTCCTGGTTAGTGAGGTAAACTAGTGCAGTGCCCATTCAAAATGTGCCTGTTTGGAATGGGCCAATCACTTGGCCTCTAGTATTGCAGCTTTCAGCATTCTCAAGATTTATCAAGAACTGTCCAATCATACAACTTTACACTCAACACTACTCCTGACTGGGTTCTCAGCACGGACTAAGTGACATTATATAGACATTTTTGCATGGCCTACAGTCATATCTCACAAGATTGGCTGAATAACTAGAGAACTGACCTCTCTAATGGTTCTTTGAACAACTTACAAATTCCGAGACCCAGACTACTTTGAATCGTTTTTCATTAAATTGTCGAGTTATTTCATGCTGAGATTCTTGTTTCTGCAAAATGTAATGGCCAAATTTAATTACGGAAACACTGTAAACCCTGGTAAACGTGGTGAACTCAAATGTTTTGTGGAAACCGATTACCTAAAAAAAAAATTGTTCATGCCAACTTAATGATTTTGTGTTCACAGCACTTAAAAACATGTAAAAAAAAAAACAATAACTTTACCTTATTTTCTTGAGGTTCCTTACACATAATGCAATTAAGTTGGCCTACACTATTTTTTTTTGAGGTAATCAGTTTCCACGGAACATTTGAGTTCACCTCACTATCAGGGTTTACAGTGACGGAAAACATAGCATGGAGCAGCTCCAATGCTGTCTGTATCATCCAGCAATTCTGATATGTTTGCAATAAGAAATAATTTATAGCATATGTGCTCTTTTAGAAGCACAACATATTATTTTTTTCTTCTTTCAGCTATAGTGGCAGCCATGGATATAAAAACCTGCAGATTGCACGACTGTTGAATCAACCATGTTCCATTACTGCTTGATATCAGGTTGGCTTGAATAATAAAATTCACAATTGCAAATCAGATGTGTGTTCTATCAAATCCTATACATACTCTGTTATAAACTGGCACATTTTTGCCAGTTATTTTAACTTCAATTTTACCATCATTTTATGACAGCGCTTCCGTGTATGTTAACTGTAAACCACAGTTAAATGCGCACAGGACTTTACTTAGTTAAAATAACAAGGAGACAATGCCTTAATCAGTCAATTTATAATAGTGTAAAAATAGTCATTTTCACAATTCAGTATAATTAACTGTATATGAATGTACAACCCCAATTCCGAAATAGTTGGGACGAAGTGTAAATTGTGAATAAAATCAAAATGCAATGACTTTCAGATCACGAGCCAATGTATTATTTAGAATAGACCATAGATAACATTTCAAATGTTGAAACTGAGACATTTTATATTTTTATCCACAATATGAGCTTATTTCAAATTTTCTGGCTGCAGCAGGTCTCAAAAAAGTTGGGACACAGGCAAAAAAGGGCTGAAAAAGCAAGTAGTATATAGGAGAATCAGCTGAAAGCACATTTAGCATGTAATTAAGTCAACTGGCATCAGGTTTGTAACATGATTGGCCATGAAAGGAATGTCTTTGAGAGGCTGAGTCTCTCAGAAGTAAAGGTGGCCAGAGGATCCCCAACCTGTGAATGCTTGCGTAAAAAAAGTGTGAAACACTTTACAAACAATGTTCCTCAACGTCAAATTGCAAAGGCTTTGAAGGTCTCATTATCAACAGTGCATAACATCAGCAAAAGATTCAGAGAAATTGGAAAAATCTCTGTACCTGAGGGACAAGGCTGAAGACCTTTACTGGATGCCCGTGATCTTCGGGCCCTCAGACGCCACTGCATCACTCACCGGCATGATTCTGTCATTGACATTACTAAATTGGCCCAGGAATACTTCAAGAAACCACTGTCTGTAAACACAGTCCGCCGTGCCATCCACACATGCCACCTAAAACTCTATCATGCAAAAAGGAAGCCATTGTTGAGCATGATCTAGAAGCGCCACCGTGTTCTGTGGGCCAAGGCTCATTTAAAACGGACTTTAGCAAAGTGGCAAAGTATCCTGTGGTCAGACGAGTCCAAATTTGACATTCTTGTTGGAAATCATGGGCGTTGTGTCCTCCGGGCTAAAGAGGAAGACCACCCCTCCTGTTATCAGCGTTCAGTTCAAAAGCCTGCATCACTGATGGAATGCGGATGCATTAGTGCATATGGAGTGGGACACTTGCATGTTTTAAAAAGCACCATGAATCCTGAAAGGTTTATAAAGCTTTTATAAAGACGACATCTATTCCAGGGAAGGCCTTATGTATTTCAGCAGGACAATGCAAAACCACATACTGCAGCTATTACAACAGCACGGCTTTGTAGTAGAAGAGTCCGTGTGCTGAAATGGCCTGCCTGCAGACTTGATCTTTTACCAATTGAGAACATTTGGCGCATAATTAAATGAAAAGTCTGTCAAAGGAGACAAAAAACTCTCCATCAGCTGGAAGCCTGTATTAAACAAGAGTGGGATCAATTCCAAGGGCTAAACTCAAGAAACTTGGCTCCTCAATGCCCAGACACCTCCATTCTGTGTTAAAAAGAAGAAGGGATGTTACACTATGGTAAACAGGCCACTGTCCCAACTTTTTTGAGACCTGTTGCAGCCAGCAAATTTGAAATAAGCTCATTTTGTGGATAAAAATGTAAAATGTCTCAGTTTCAACATTTGGTCAAGAGCCCAAAAACCAAGTTATTCCCAACTTCATTCCAGGTGCAAGTCAGAATGCTCCCAACCCACCAAGAACTCCACCCAACTTCTTTGCAGTTAGTAAACCTATTTACCATTTATTTAGTCCTCAAATCTTTAAATTTAAACACTCAGGGGGTCAGTGGTTGAAGCCATGTGCAGCCACAATGAGATCAGTGCAGCTGTTGGGGCCCTTCAGCAATTTCCTTTAACCTCACAATGCTCCAGGGGGTTAAGCCCCTGCTTAGCCTAATTTACTGTACGTCACTTTGGGTTAAAATCACAGCCAAACAACAGTATTGTAAATAAATGAGAAGTTTACTTGTGCTACTCTTCAAACTGAGGATTCCGGCGCAGGTCTGCTGATAACTATTTCAGCACTGTTCTTTGTGACAGACTAATTTTAGTAACTGCAGCAAGTAACACTGTGTGACCCCTTCAAGATAAGTATTTGCATTTCAGATCCATTCTAACTGGTAGGAGTAATATGTGATCCAAGTGCAATAACCCGTACATGGAAGTTCCCAAAGATAGGGTCAAGAGTGGCAGTTGAGAAGTCTAGCTTCACATACAATATTTATTCCCCATCTAAAATCAATATTTTCCCCTCCTGAAATGCTTACCAGCACAGATCTGAGCTCAAACACATTATGATCAAAAATTCCAAATCAAAAATGTGCTGATAATTTAAATACATCAGATATTCGTGATAATAAACTGGCTCCCCAAAACTGAATTCACTGGAGTAAAGAACAACCCTCTAGGAGCAAGAGGAAGGCAGTGAAATCCTTTCCAATGTTTAAGCATCTCGGTTCCTGGGGGCCACCCTAGCCAGAACATTGATCATTAGCAGCACGACTCTCCTGCTAAAGAGTGCAATCAAAGGAATGATTCCCAATTATGGGCCTGCTGAAAAGAGCAGAGCTAAGTGGCCCCGAACTATGATCAATATCCTGGTTACCTCTCACTATTCTTCTACAGTACATCTTCTCCAGTAAAGGCCATTACCTACTGACTGCACCCTATGGATTGATGACTTACCTAGCTTGTGTATTACATAACTAGGAGCCGTCTGACAGATTTTAAATAGTTGAAACAGCTTTGTTGCTATACCTATCTGATAAGTTTGTACACTAAATGTAGCAGCAAATGGAGAACAGAGTGTACCTTTAGTCAGGTTTCTCTTGAGATTTCTTCCCATTGGGAAGCCTGTCTTCATAAATTTTGATGATATTTCTTTTTACTGTGGAGTTCCCTTCATTTTTTGCAACAAATTCTTGCTCTTTGGGAGTTCATAGCAGATGTTTGCCTTCTGTTACTAAGCAAAGCATCTTTGTGACTGCCTTCTGTGAAGCACTGTGAAAATAAGACTGAATTGAAGTAAACTGAATTGGAGGTAATTTGAGCTACAGCAGGCCTCTGACAGTACTTAAAGTATACAAACCTTTTACTGACATCAAAAACACAGCATCTTTGATGAGAGTAGCATCACAGATAGAGAGGACTGCTCTGTTTGATTTGTATCAGAGAACGTTGACTGTTCGGGGAAGGCGGGGAGAAAACTACAGTACATAAATTTAAATCCTCCCCTTACACAGCTCCTTGCCCAGAACATAAGAAACATAAGACAATATTATCTGTGACTGGCAGAATAAATAAGTACTCACTGACATCTCATTGGGTGCGCAGAGCAGAGCTGCTTCTCAAATTAAGCACATGTATTTTATTTTTGTTTGTTTTTCCAAGAGCCTAATTAAAAGGAAGGCTTATATGGGACGTCTTTGATGAAGGGGGACTGAAGTGGCGGTGGTTCTTTTTCTCAAAACCCAAACAGAACCTATGCAGAGCCCAAGAGGCAGTGGCCCGAGTTGTAAAGCCTTTATGCTCCCTTCTGACCAGATGAAGTTTTAACTTTTGTTTGGAGATCAAAGGGAATTGAAACACTAGGATACATGTTGTTACACCTATGTTACTGAGGGCGTGTTGATGGCTTGTCAGTAATATGAGAGGGGGTCATCAACTCCCCACTGATAACACCCTTGGCTTACCTCCCATTTAAGCCAAGGGCTCAACAACAGCTCACCCTGTGCATGGAGAGATATTCTTCCTTTTTTCTGTCTCTCTCACTCTCAGTCTATTATTCTTTGCTTTCCTCACTTATCCACTCTAGTCTGTCCCTCTCTACCTTTCATAACATCATTCTCGAGTGAAGCCATTTTAGACCTTTTTCACCATAAATCAGTAATGACAAGAGACAAAGATGGAGTACATAAGTGCACATTTCTCTTTCTCCAGTCCAACATGCTTATTTGTGCCCCACTTACAAGGGTTTGCTTAGTCTTTGGGTTTCAGCACTGAACACTGAAACAAAACCAGTGATGGGCATAAAAGACAACCCTTTTCTCAGAGAAATGACGCAAGACGTGTTCCTCTTGTGCATCATTCATGCAGTGTCAGCATACCAATACAGCAATTAAACACCAGTCACATCTCCTATAGCCACATGTTCATGATCTTCCGACCGCTCTCATTTCATTAAACGTAGATTAATTAGGTGGTGAAATCAAAAAATTTGAACTTGAAATTTAAAAAAAATTACCTCAAGTTAGCATCAGCTAACTAATTTTGGCTTGTTAGCTTATAAAGCCTTGCTAGGAAAGTTGGCCACCAGAAGGCTTAATATATACTAGGTCTAATATAGTAATTATTTAGTTATTATTACAACTTTGATATGGAGTCATAATCATTTATTATATTTCATGGCTTCGAGATTGATTTATTTTCTTTTAGTAGCAGGAGTAGGTAATATTATAAGGTAATATCAAATTGCTTTGTCAGGCAGGGGGCATTACACCCCACACTGGGGCAAAAAGCTTCCTCTGTATAATGCTTTTTTTAGTTTAAAAATATATATAGAATATTGATATTTTCAAGATTTTGTCTACACTTCATCTCATTTTTACTCAAAATAAGGATGAAATTCTGTACACTGACACCTTCTGTTTCACAGCAAAGTTACACATCCCTTAATGGGGTGTTTACCCTGACACTACCCTACACAATATGGGTTTCAAAGCCCACAATTTTAGGCCTATAACAACATTGACTTAAATTTTGCCCGATTCCAATGCCTGAAATTTCAGTCCTGCCACACAAATTCCAAAAAACTATACCATGATGAGCAAGGTGTTAACATTTCAATGGCAAGATATGTTAGACACCAAACATTACCCGCTGACCTTTGACCATGCTCTAAAACAACAGAAAGTGAAGTTGGAATGCATTTGTAAAGTTAAAATGATGGGAGGAAAAATGGGCTGAACCTAACAGACAAATGGTGCGCAAAGATGGCCAAAGAACCTGCATTTACCTCCGTGTAGTTTCCACCGTTTCCCCAGCGCAATTGATTATCGTTCAGTTTCCTGAAGCCACGTAAAAGCTAGCACCGAAGTTAATGCCTTAAAGGCTTGGTTCTGTGCTAAATTGCGCTTCAAAACAGGGACGCACCTTCAATGATCCCCACTACACTGGCTCTCAATCGGACATCAGCCTTGGGCAGTAGCCAATGACTGAAGTTCCAATTCAGTCACTCTGCTGTCAAATATTTCCGTATTATCCGCGCAACTCCAAGGGCACCTGTACAACAGAGCATTAACATCGATGGGCTCTTCCGAAATATGGCAGAATTGATTTTTTTTTCCTACATGGACGATCAGTTATTGCCTTCATCGAGTTAATTATTTCACCACAATGAGACAATATTTTAGAGACACAAAATTAGCAGATAGGAGGGAGCAACAAGAGTCCTTTCCCGTTGGGGGAACTGTTATTGACCTTCCCTGAGCTCCAAGGCTTAACTGTGATTCAGACCAGACCAGCGGAAAAACCAAAATGTCGCACTCGTTTTTCAAATGCTTTGACACAATACATCAAAATTTGCAGCGTAAGCAAGCGGACTGCCTGATACAGTAAGTATAGATATGCAAGTCATAATAACACCGGCCGTTAAGTAGGTATAAGGATTTTTGAGCCCAATATCGCTGGAACAAATCATAGGTATGGGTTGAAAATTACTTTCCAGGATAATCTGGGTCCACGCTTTCTGAATCTCTTGTCAAAATTTCTCATTCTTGTTTCATTTTCAAGATATTGGCCTCTCAAATATGAAACTTTTTATGGGCGGAAATCAAAAATTCAGTTTTCAAGGGCCCCCTATGAGGCCAGGATCCTTTACAGAGGCTAAATTGCGCTGGATTCCTTCTATTTGAGGACAGGACTGTCTGTATAAGGAAGAATGACTGCACCCAAGGCATAATCGTGGATTTAGGTGGGTCTTTTCAGGGTCTCAGCTGAAAAAGTCACTTTTTTTGTCAATTTTAGATTGGCAAGTTCACCTTGTGGGCAGTTACCCATGGTAATGATTTATTTGTTCAAAATTACAACTTGTTTTCTCATCTCCTTCACTATTTAATCAAGTTATCAAATATAGGCCTTTTGGGGTAAAAATGCCTATTACTATCCCCGTTGTTCTGCAACTGGAAGTTTTAAATGGACAGTGCATACTCATTGATTCATTACATCATTTCCAAAGATAATCTGAAATCTAACATGACGTTTCATTCCCTCCCTAGGATACTGAATTTTTTTATTTCCGCCCATAAAAAGTTTCATATTTGAGAGGCCAATATCTTGGAAATGAAAAGAGATAGATAAATTTTATCAAGAGTGTAAAACCCACAAAACAATAACCAACGGCGGAAATTGTAGGGTTGAAGGTTTATGCGTGTTCTTTTGGCTGGTGTTAACAAGCGCGACCTCCTGGCTGGTGTGAATCGCAATAAAATGGATTATTTTCTCCGTTCAAAGGACGGGGCACAAAAGCACAACGGTTACAATTAATCTGACTCCATAATAAATTTATAATAATGAATTTAGTTATACCCTCGTTAAATATCTGACTCCAAATTAGAATTAGAATTAGAATCTAGGAAACCTGCGTGGGTCTCAAGTGACTACACCTCGAACTCTTAGGAGACTATCGCTGTCGCTAACATGTACTCCCGGGTTTTTAGTACTGTTACCGGATCCTAGGTTCGTTGGTTAGATTAGAGGTTGGAAGTCAGCCATCACTGCAACAGCATCTTTTGGCGTGAATACAGAGAACCCAGATCTATGCACGCCCATGGGTTCCTTCAGGAATTTTAACAGATAACCGACTTTTTCGTCCATGGGTTTCCTTAAGGCTAAAATCCCAGAACCGGCAATACATAAACCCTTTATGTAAGTAGATCATGATTGTCTCTCTAACTTAATAAAACCAATTTCCAGACCGGGCCGCTGGCCAGTCGTACCTCGGTCGGGATTATACCCCTAAGTATCCGTGCAACGCAACTAGAAAGAATAAAAGGATTAAGAGTCACGGAGACCACGCAAGTTTAAAGGAATAACAATAATTTATTCACCAGGTAGGCAAGAGCTTAAATCAACAGACCAAATATCAGTTACCACGAATTTAGACCAATATAAAAGTCATACCTGGCGACAGCTACACACACAGAGTTGGGTGAGTGCGAAATCAGACAGACGATCCGCCATAGCTATAGAGTCTACTCACGCACTTACGTGCGCGGGGAGAGATCGGATACGATCTTCCCTGAACAGCTCATTTCTCTTTCCTGTAAACCAAACCAGCAACCCCCCTCCTCCAACCAGAGAGCCCCATAAGTTAACCAGGTGAGATATTGGGTTACAGGTCTCAGGACTGAGACAGAGTCAGGCCATTTGGCTGTAAAGGAGGGGTCATTCAGACAAAAGGAACTACACTTTATTACCCGAGAGGAGATTTTACCTTACCCAAATTTAGGGAGTTTCTAAAAGTGAATGAACTATAATTTCATTTGATATGAAACATATGCCATTCAACTCCTCGAATTGTAACAAAAACATACATATCAAACAAGCCAGGAAAATGTATGAATATGATGTGGTTGTCATGAAAAAGTCTTGAGCTGAATTATTATACAGGAAAATTGTGTTATAAGTACAGAGGTGATTTCTTATCAGTATATTAAACATATGAGCATATTATGACGTTCCCAGAGGTTTAGATTATTTAAAACAGATCAGTTAGGGTCCAGTCTTACACAGATGATTGAGGGCAATATGGAGCACTGGGTAAGCCAAAGGCCTCCCATGCAGGGAGACATCAAAGGCGCAGAAACCATGCAAACCCCCACTCCCAGCTCAGAGGCTGGGTTTATTGCCTCCTGTCCAGCCATTCACAGATACAGTTTGCTCACACTTTGCATCCCCCAGTTCTGGTCTCCAGTCTCTTACGGGCATAAACCACCCCCACTTCCCTTCACGCAAACCCCAGCAAACAACAAGCTGCTTGTCATCAGGAACTCGACAATTTGTTATGTTGCATGGCGTTGAAGTCTTTTGATGCTCAGAAGGCCCGCCAGTCTTGCTGCAGTGTCACAGATGCACTCATCAGCGCCAACGGTGCTCCAACCCCTATTTTCCCATCTTACAAGAGATTCTGAAAGCCTGGACCAAAATGACCCTAGCTACCAATTTTCAGCCCATACCTTTGATTTTATCCAAAGATATTGGCCTCCAAAATCCCCATAAAGTAACATGCGTGATTCGCTTGGGGCGGGGGGCCATATCTCGGAAACCCCCAGGAGTAGGAGCCTAAAATTTTGCATGTGTTCATTATGAATATAGAAGTACTCCAAAAATAAATTTGAGCCAAATCGGAGACGGTGACCTGGGGACCTCTGGTTTACTTCATACGGAATGACCCAATCAAGAAAGTGTGAAACCAAGATGGACATAGATAAATACAGAGCAGCATTGTAAGCCGCGCTGGAAAGGCAGGGAGGACTACGTGCTTTTTGTCACAGACGCATGACTCTGGTAAACTTATCTTAATGGCACCTACATCCTGGCAGAGACACTTCTGGGCCGTGAAATGCAGAGAGAACCAAACTCATCCGCTTTCTCACAGACGCAGAACTCAGGTAAATTTACACCCCCATTGACTTAATGGCACCTGCATCCTGGCAGAGACAGTTCAGGGCCGTGGGAGCATATCGATTAGGGTGTCCCCCAATTCACCCTAAAACAACCTTCCCAACTTACCCTGTGCTGGACAATGCCACAGGGTCATCAACCAGACATTTACAGAACTGCGCCCCGGGAATGGGAGATTTGAAGGATCAAAGTGTCAAAATACTCATTTCACCCACAATGTTACAAATATAATGTGTATTTCTGTTCTATTATAGGATAAGAGCTGATTTATAACATTAATACAAATTATCCTTGTAATTCTGTATTGTACCAGACGTTTCATGGCAAACTGTAGTGCAAGAATATCATGTTTGGTATCGTTTTACTTCGCTAAATTTCCGAAATCGCTAGGGGTATATTTCGAAGGAATTAAAATTGAGCCAAACCCTCATTCAATAATTTTGAAAAGAAATATAATTCAATTTCCCTCGTAGGGATGTCCCCTCCCAAATTCCCTCTGAGGAGGGGTTGCCTTCCTGATTACCCAAATGATTTATGATCCCGCTGTAGGAAGAGCTCCCAGAGTTTGGGCATAAAAAGAAGGAAAACAAAGCATTCGGGGAAGATCGCAGCCGACTTCCCACACGTGCATCTCTATGCCATGTGTAGCCTATAGTCTATAGTTATGGAAGATCGCAGACAACTTCCCACACATGCATTTGTGTAGTAGTCGTAATTATGGAAGATTGCATTCAACTTCCCACACGCACATCTCTATGCCATGCGTAGCTTTAATCTTGTCATGGAAGATCTTAGACGATTTCCCACATGTGCCCCTGCAGCCGTGTGGAGATGTGATATAGCTATGGAAGCTTGTATTCATCCTTCCCGCATTGTACACTTTGTGTATATGTGTAGTTGTGAGCTGCGCCAGGTATGATTTGACTTCCTTTTTATATTTTATGCAACTATGTGATTGGTTCCTCTGATTTAAGCTTGTGCCTGCCTGGCAAAATAAATTGGTAATTGCTTTCTGTTGTGTGTTTTTGACTCTAACTTATATCCTTCCAGCCTGGAGTCCTGTCTCCTAATTGAGTAACGTAGACTGTAATCCCGTGCCTGATCAACACGCTTGGTTTCTGTGTTATAAGGTGGATTTTCCATGCTGTGATTGGTGTTTTTTTGATTGGCTTCGAGGAGATTCCGTTATACCGAGTTGGCTCGGTCCCTGAATGGAAATCTTAAAAGACACGAGGTCCCTGAACGGCTATATACCGTTATTCCTTGGAGTTACTCGCTTTGGGCCCTGGTAATCCCTAGTCATAGCTATTTTCTATGTCAAATTACTGTGCTTAATAGGACCGCCAGCCTCTGAGTTCCTCCATCGGATTGAGCTGTACAGATGTTTTGGTCCGGCGGACGTAAGGTATAGACCAGTTATGAGTCCGACGCACAATGGAGCTCTAAGTTAATTAATTGGATTCAAATCAATTTTATGCGAATGCATAATTTAATCATAGCCGCAAAGAGTTATAACTAAATTTTGTATCCTAAATTTGATATGGGGTCAGATGTATTGTAACCGCTAAGATATTAGAGCTGTAGCATCCGCGAGACATGCTTCAGGCTCGCTGAAAGGAGAACGTGAGTCGACGTCATCGCGTTTGACCTGAGGCAGTGGCCTGGCGCTGACGCTGTAGCCAGACCCCATTTTTATAATGGAGACCATTAAGCCTTTATTTTCCCTTGCAGCTTATTCAAACACACTGAGACGTTCCGCCTCATCTAGGACCCTCCTTGGCCTAGTTGCATGGTGTTTATAGCATCAATTAACAAACAATAAAAAATAGCTAGTTGCAGCCATAACCAATTTGCACGCAAGCATTCACAGGCAAGCATGACCAAAATCATATCAATACTGTATATGACAGAACTAATCAGGTAAGTCATGAGATACGTAACCAATAAGATAAGGATGGGCGTAAATGATAAGGTAAATATACAAAGGTAAGTGCATTAATCAGGTAGACAAATACTATGACAATAAGACAAATGCAAGACGTACTGTAACCATCTATAGATGTGATTCCACAGCGAGACAGAACCTCTGTGTTGGGTACTCGATCTTGCCACTTAATGCCACAGATCTTCCTTAGGCAGCGCATATGGAATTGCTCAAGCTTTCTTACATGGGCTCGGTACTGCACCCATGTCTCTCCTCCATACAGCAGGGTCGACAGGACAGCAGCTTTGTAAACAGCGATTTTCGTGGGCAGGCGGACACCTCGCTCATCCCACAAGCGGTGCTGGAGTCGGCCAAATGCAGCTGAGGCCTTGGCAATCTGGGCGGTGATGTCCTCATCAATGCAGGCATTCTGCGCGAGCACTCCACCGAGATAGCAGAACTTCTGCACTGCTTTGAGTGGCTCCCCACCAATGGTTATGACAGGTTCCGTAGGCTGAGTACCGGGCTCGGGTTGGTGAAGTACTTCAGTCTTACGAATGCTGATGGTCAGTCCGTACCTTGAGCAGGCTCTTGCAAGATCATCCACCATCGCCTGGACATCCGACTGTGAATGTGTGACAAGGGCGCAGTCATCCGCATACAGCAGATCTTGGAGGAGCATTGTTGATGTTTTTGTGTGTGCCTGTAGTCTCCGCAGGTTGAAGACACTTCCATCGCATCTGAAGCGGATCCGAATGCCTTTATCACTGTCTCTGAAGGCGTCATGGAGCATAGCAGAAAACACTATGCAGAAGAGCACTGGGGCCATCACGCAGCCTTGTTTTGTTCCATTGCTGATAGTGAAGGGCTCAGAGGCTGTGTTGTCATGTAAGACTCGCCCATACATGCCATCTTGAAAGGAGTGAATGATGCTGATCATCTTTGGTGGGCAGCCAGCTTTCTCGAGAAGTCTCCACAGCCCGTCACGTCCGACAGAGTCAAAGGCTTTTGTCAGATCGACGAAAACCATGAAGAGATCCTGTTTCTGCTCGACAAACTTCTCCTGGACTTGTCTAGCTGCGAAAAGCATGTCTGCAGTTCCTCTTGAAGGGCGGAAGCTGCACTGACTTTCTGGCGTGATGTGTTCTGTGATGTTCACAGTGAGGCGGTTTATAATAACCTTGGCCAGAATCTTCCCTGCAATGGACAGAAGGGAGATTCCTCTGTGGTTGTCGCAATTTCTCCGGTCGCCTTTGTTCTTGTACAAATGCACGATAAGAGCTTCCTTGAATTCTTGGGGGACTTAGCCATGTTGCCCAAATGGCGGCAAACAAACAGTGGAGGTGGGATGCCACGGCTTCTCCGCCGTGCTTGTAGATTTCTGGTGGAATGCCATCTGATCCAGGGGACTTCCCACCGGACAGTTGCTTCACTGCTGCCTTTATTTCTTCGAGAAAAGGAGGTTCATCGAGCTCGTCAATGGGTGGTCTCTGTGGGATCTCATCGATGGCCTCATTGGAGATTATTGACACCCTGTTGAGAACTCCATCAAAGTGCTCGACCCATCGAGCCATGATGCTTGGTTGGTCGCGGAGAACTGTGTCTCCATCAGACGAGAGAAGGGGCAAGGTCCCTCTGGATTGTGGGCCATATATCACTCTGAGGCCTTCGTACAAAGCTTTTGTGTCATGCCTGTCGGCCGCCTCTTGCAGTTCCTTCCCTTTCTCCATCCACCAGGTGTCTTTCATCTTCCGTATGGCTGCTTGGGCTGCCCTCTTTACCTAAAGGTAGGTGTTTTTTTTTGAGGGAGATGCTTTGTTTTTGATGTACTCAAGATGTATGCAGTGCAACTTTTCCAATAGGGACTCTATTTCCTTGTCGTTTTCTTCGAACCAGTCACGGTGTGAGCGCTTGGCGAAGCCCAGAACCTCCTCAGCTACAGACTGAAAGATGTCATGAAGACTCTCCCAGTACTTGTTGATCTCCGTTTCAGGCTCGAACCCCCTGAGTTTTTTGTCCATGGTCTCGGACAGCTGGTTCTTCACTGAGTCCTCTTTCAGTTTCTTTACGTTGAGTTTTTTCCTAGCAGCTTGTCGATGCCGTTGTTGCAGGGCCTTGAAGATGAAAGCTGCTTTGGATCTCAACAGCCTGTGGTCCGAGTGGCTAGTTGTGCTCCTCATGGCACGAGTCAGATGTACACCTCGCATGTGGCGTTGTCTCGTTATGACAAAGTCTATCTGGTGCCAGTGGCCTGAGCGTGGGTGCATCCACGTAGTTTTCACTGATTTTCTCTGCCGGAAGAATGTGTTGGTGATGACAAGCTTGTGTCGGGTGCAGAGCGAGAGAAGAAGGGTGCCATTGGAGTTCTCCTTCCCGATGCCGTGTGACAAACAATGAGTTTGTCAGTGTGTGGAGTGCGATGGATCAGCTGCTGAAGTTCCTCATAGAAACACTCTTTGGCTTCTTGTGAGTAAGACATGGTGGGTGCGTAAGCACTGATCATGGTGATGTAGCCACCTGCCAGGTGCAGGCGCAGTACCATTAGGCGCTCGCTGATGCTCTGGGAAAGAGAATCGAGCAACTTCAGATGCGACGACTTGACAGCAAAACCGACACCAGCTTGCCTTGCCTCATTTCTCAGGTCGACCCGAGCAGAAGAAAGTGTATCCTGCTCCAGCCTCCGTGAGTACAGTGTAGCCTGGGAGGTGCGCCTCGCTGAGTGCAGCAATGGCGATGTTGTACCTCGAGAGCTCTTTGGCGATGACCGCTGTTCTTCTCTCAAGATTGTTTGCATTGTCCTGTAGCGTTTGAACGTTCCAAGATCCAATGTAAATCGTTCTATTGTTTTTTTTTTTTTTTTTCGACTGCAAAGCTGGATGACCAGCCCGCTGCGGTAGGCGGGCAGGTCTGGTGGAACAAGCTTTCTTTGGGGGCTCTTTTCAACCCCTATCTCCAGCGGGAAGAAGGCAGTGCAATCCCTAAAGAGGGCTGCCTTGTCATCTAGGCAGGACACGAACGGGACTGTTGTTCGGGGGTCAGTTCCCGAACGGCGATCACACCTAAACCGCCGCACGTGGAGACTTGTGGCTAGAGGCTTCCAGGATCATCCTATCCCTGCCCCCGTCGTCACTCCTCTCTCACCGTGGGACTTGTGAACGATGATGCAAAGATAAGCATGATGAGCATGAAGGGAAAACCTGCACGATGGGGGTTTATAGTGCTGTTGGTGTGTGCGAGTCCAGCAACACTCTCTTGTCCCTTCCCAGCTTATGGGCACAGGTGCAGGAACCACAACGTGTATCCTTGTTGGGGGGATGCAGCAACTGGCCAGGACCTCTTCAACAGAGACTGCCCTCACAGTTTGTTGCGACAGCTGGGAGTTTGTCTGAAGTCTCCATCTTCTAGGTCTACTGCCGACCAAGGCTTAAGGGGCAGGCCTCCCCTTTTGCTATTTGCCCATAGCTGGGACCCCAGGTAGGTGCTATCCCTCCAGGTCAGAGGGAACCTGGGAGCAATGGTGACTAAGGGGCAACTCCACTTTCGCCACAGCCAGAGCCTATCCAGTGAATACCTGGGTCGTCAGCTCTGGCCTCACCACTGGATGCAGTTTATAGCGTCATACTCAGGACAAAAAAAATAAACTGAACAACGCAGTATATTGCACCAAAGGTAGGCACAAAGCCCAAAATCTGCCATTATACTGTACAGTTGAGCATGCTAACAAAATTACTTGAAACATTGCCAAAAATGCCAAAATAATCAGCAATATTTGTTCTAACAATGATATGCAACATTTTTACTTACTCATACTTAAAAGGTTAGAAACAAAGGATGGCTTAAGGTAGGGATACAACATTTCTATGTTGAAAACACTACAATTTTCCTGCTATCATGCAGTAAGGAGGAAGTTCCTGGTCCATCACTTCCTGTAACACACTATTTGCGAAGGCTGCAATGCAACATTACACCACTGATTGGCAGAAACAATAAATGGAAGCACTATGCCCCCCCGAGAGGCCTGGAGGTTATATAGACAAATGAACAGTTCCAATACGCTCCCTGCCTGGCACTATTTAAAAAATGTCACAATAACAGATTTACATAAACTAATCTCCTGGAGACAAGAGAAGGATACAGTCTGAGATCGGTCTGGAGAAAGTCTTTGTAGTCTTGTGATGGGTAACCTTGACCTCCACTTTCCTGACAACTCCATCCATGCTTGGGAGAGCCTTCACTATGACTCCTGTTGACCATTCATTTCTTTTTATTTGCTTGTCCTTTAAAAGAATAATGTCCCCCTCTTTCATGTTTAGCCGGTGAAGCTGCCACTTTTGGTGACTCTGGAGCATGTTAAGGTACTATTTCTGCCATCAGATCTATAAGGCATCAGCAAGAACCTGAACCTTCCTCCACTGACGTTTAAAAATGTCGGCCTCGGTGAAGTCTCCAGGGGGTAGTGAGACTGCACCAAACTTCTGAGTGAGGAGAGTTGAGGGGGTAAGGATCAGAGGAGCTTCTGGGTCAGAGGAGACAGGCACCAAAGGCCTTGCATTAATAATAACTGCAACTTCAGCCATCAAGGTTGTCAGGACTTCGTGAGTTAGCTTAGAGTGTCCTGCCTGTAAGAGCATTGACTCTAGGATGCGACATGCAATGCCTATCATACACTCCCAAGTGCCACCCATGTGAGATGAGTATGGAGGGTTGAACACCCAAGAACATCTTGGTCGAGTAGGTAGTCATCCACACTCATCTCACCAGGCTTTGGAGGATCCAGGTTTAGCTCCCTGGGTGCGCCGATGAAGTTGGTCCCACAGTCTGACCTCAACTGCTTAGCAGGACCTCTGATTGCAAAGAATCTGCAAAGTGCATTGATTAAGCTAGAGGAGCTCATAGTTTCGATTGGCTCTAGTGGACATGCACGTAAACAGAACAGGCTATCTCTTGCTGTCGGCCTGCCCTCCTTTGGTAAGGCATGTAATGACCTCCTAGCGTCTGAATACATCGAGGCCAACATAAGAAAATGGGGAGATCAGTCTGTAAATGCTCAACAGGCAAGTCTGCTATGATCTGCTGCTCTGATCTGCCTTGTAGCTTTCTGCAAGTCGCGCATCTGTGGATGGTGCTGCTGATCTTGGCACCTACTATCCATATGCCACTTGCTCTAACAGCTCCCTCAGTAAATTGTCTTCCTTGATGTTGTACAGCTGCATGATGATGATAGATGAGCAATGTGGCAATGTGATGCTTGCCTGGGATCAGAGGGGGGTTGGCTTCGTGACTTAACAACTTTGACTCTGCAAGGCATCCTCCTACCCACAGTAGGCCATTATCATTGATCACTGGGTGATGCTTGTGAAGGGAACTGCTTGATGGCAGGCCTTGTTTTGCCTTGATGCATTTGATTTCTTCTGCATACATTTTGCGCTGGACACATCTGATGACTTAGTGCTCTGCCCGAGTAAAGGTTTTGCTTGTGAGGCCTGTCTTACAGAGGTGCCAGCCTGCACAACTGGTGTCATCTCTGGATTTGCTGAAGCTTTGAGAGATGTGACAAAGGTGGGCCACTGCCTCGATGAGGGAGGTCCACCTTGAGCAGCACTCAAAGCGTGCTGAACCCAAATGACTTGTCAGCACAGTGGTGGTGAGCACTGTCACATTGGCGCAAATTTCAACATATGACTCTGGGCTGATGAGTTTGAATGGGCCTTCCTCAGGAATGATGCTCTTGGGCTGCAAAAGAAATGCTTGACCATACAGCTAAGTGGTGTTGGCGAGCTTCCCTGCTGCTACGAACCGAGAGCCATGATTGACAGAGTTGCGCTCTGTTGGGACATATTTCCACTGGTCTGGTAGAGAAGATTGCTTAATTCTCTGTACATGCTTGTTTATGTATACATGGAATCCCCTATGTTGATTGTTTGTATATCCTAGCACCACTTTATGGTCGGTGTAGAATATAATTCTGTCAATTTGCCCGTCAAATTTCCTTTGAGAAGCTCCGACAACTCAACAGCGAGCACAGCAGCGCAGAGCTCCAATCTGGGAATGGTGAGCTCTAGTGCTGGAGCTAGCTTAGCCTTACCCATGATATAGCCAACTTTGTTGTGCCCATCTCCATGCATGACTTTCAGGTAAGCTACTGCAGCTATAGCCTTGACTGAGGTGTCTGAGAACACACAGAGCTCGGCAGACTTGGCTAGTGAGATAGAGAAGGAGACAAACGGACAAAGTATATGCAGTGCTTCAAGGTCCCGCAGTGAATCTTGCCATCTTCTCCAGCCATCATACATGTCCTGAGGTAGGGGACTATCCTAGTCAAGGTCGCCATTGAGTCTTCCTTCAATAATCAAAGGGGCAAGAAAGCCTAAAAGATCATACACACTGTTTATTGTTGAAAGCACCCCACGGCGAGTGAATGGCTTCTGGCTCTGTGGAACGTGGATAGTGAATGTATCAGACATGGTGTTCCTGCTCACTCCCAGGCTGCGCTGGATGGGAAGCTTGTCTGTAGAGAGATCCAGGTCTTTGATGTCCTTGACCCTATCTTCTGGTGGAAAGGCATTCACCACCTCTACTCTGTTACAGGTGATCTTATGGAGATGCAGATCAGAGAGCGCAAGGATGCTTTGAGCTCTCTGTAGGACATCGATGGCCTCAGCTTCAGTTGGGAAGGATTTTAGCGCATCATTAACGTAGCAGTCTCGTTCTATGAAGTGTCATGCATCACTACCATATTCCTCTTCTGCCTGTCTTGCTGCCATTCTCAGCTCATAGATCACCACTGCTGGGGAGGGACTGTTTCCAAAGACATGAACTCTCATGCGGTAGTCCACCACGTCTATACTGAGATCGTTGTGTTCATACCAGAGGAAACTGAGAAAATCTGTGTGATCTTCCTAAACAACAAAACAGTAAAACATCTGGGGCCTGTATCACAAAGCTGGATTTCGGCTTAGCGAGGTAACTTCTGGATTAACCCTGGGTTTTCCGTATCACGAAGCTGGTTCACTTCTTAGCGGGGTAGCAGCTCATAAAGCACGGCATATGTACATGGTATGTTTCAGCGCACCAAATGTTAAAACACCAGGCTGCTTTTAAAACACAATTATCCTTTTATTGTGAAAGTGGCTTAAGTAACATGTATTTTTTTTGCTTTTTTTTTTTTTTTTTTGGTCACAGAACACGCGCTCTCTCCGGAGCGCTTCTCTCACTATCCGTGCGGCTTCCTCCACGGGATTCTCAAGAAATGGGCAGGTCATTTTTCCAAGACAATGATTGGCCAGTAGGTGGTCTTAAATACCCGCTGAGATCTTATCCTGAACTTAACCTGCTCTGGAGCAGGTTAGGCATTCAGCATAAGTTACCGCAGCAACGTACCTCCACTAGGGTCTGATGAGACTCCCCCCTCCACACCCTCCGTTATGGGGCGACCCTTATTATAAGATAAGGTCAACTCCTCTGCAGGAGAGTACGGTTGTGTAGGAGGACCCCCTCCCGTCTTTTCCTTGTCACATTTTTTTCCTGTAAGCTGCACACAATGTCAAATCAGTTACATTGTGATCATTCTACCATAAAGAGACGGCGTAAAAGGTAAAGCTTTGCGCATGTTGTAGTATAAACTATTATAGACAATGTATGTATATTGTTTACATCATATATGTAGTCTGGAAGATATTATAATAAACTTACTGACCGCTTTGAACTATGTTCTTGTATTTATTTTTTACTTGCTCCCAATACCTTTTGACTTCACTGGGGTTGCAACTGAAATGAGGTTAAATTGTCAAAAAGAATAAAGAAAATCGAAACAGGCACATACATTTGAGATACACACACAGCCGTGATTTAATATTACAATCCCAGTAACTTACGCATTGACAGAGTCGGCGATTTTTTGCCAAGATTCCTTCCGGCTTCTGGCAGCTGCAACAGTGATGCTTTTTGCCTGAATGACATCTTTATATTCTTCATACATCCTTAGAATTATTGTTTGCTCCTCCGTCGAGAAATAAGATGCTCTATGTGGCTTCTCCATGGTGCGCAATTGGTCAAATGGAGTTAACACCGCCCCTTTTATGTGCACAAGCACAGATCTAGGTTGGAAACTACTGACTTCACTTAACAAGTTGATAACCGGCTTCGTGAGACCGATAATCAAGACCGCAGATGTCTGGTTAAGAGCAGCTGGGTAACTGAGGGAAACCCCGGGTATGTTAATCCAGCTTCGTGAGACAGGCCCCTGCTCAATGTCTGCTGTGATAGCAACTGGTTCCTTTCAAAAATGGAGGAGCACTCCCAAAAGAAAGTTGTTCAAGTTGGGCCCCATAAGCAGCATATCGTTGAGAGACACTCCAAACTTTGCACTCGAGTCAAACACTACTCAGATCTTTCCAGGCTTCTGTTGGTGGTAGACACAAAGAATGGGAAGATACCATCTCTCTTAATCTTTGTCACAAGGTGGTGCAAGTTTGTTGTCAAGCATTTTCTGCATGAACTCGAGAAAGTGCGCTCTCATGTCTTCCTTCTTGTCAAGCGTGCGTCGAAGAGACATAAGGCGACTGTAATCAAAGGATCCGTTGTCCAGGAGCAGGCGCCTGGGGCTCCTAAATGGTATTGGGGCAACTCAGTTATTAGTTTTGTCTTTGAAGACTCCATCTTCTTCAGAAAGATCATGTCTTCAACAGATGGTGCAAGCTGGTTGTCAATTTTGGTGCTGTGAATTCTCTGCAGTGGACTTTGAACATGGGTTTGAAGGTCGTGGTTGATGAGGAGTGGCTTTCGGGTAACTTATCAGACTAGTTCTCTTTCACGTTGAAGCAGCTCTCCCAAGGAATGAGAAGCCTGTGGCATTCATTGTCTAACACCTGCATTTAAATAATAATATAAAAAAATTAGAAATATTAGAACAGGAACTATTGCGCACCAAATATATGTGTATTCATGCCTGAAATGAGAAGCATTTTAGCTGAGTTGAGTTGAAAGGAAAAGGGGTTGTAGTGGAAATTTTACTAGTGGAACACAAACATACTATGGTTTTTTTGTGGTTACCTTTTCATTTTGAAACAAATGCTGTTTATGGCCAGCACATGCGCTGCAGTGGCACAAATTTGTCAGAGCTAGACTTTTGTGTGCAATGTCAGGCAGAGCAGTCCCCAATAGGGTTGGGCACCGAGAAACGGTTCCAAATAGGAACCGGTTCCTAATGTTTGGTACCGGAACCGTTAAGAAGATGTTTGAATTTCGATTCTTTTTTTCAGTTCCTAAAGGCCCGCACTAATTTGTTTCCTGGGTTTGTATTACTCCGCCTGGCGTGCTCCACTAGTAAGAAGAACATCACTCGTCTGATAATGGACCGCAAAAAACGCCGCTTGAAAGTCTGGCTTCATTTTATTTGAAAAAGGACGGATTGGCACAGTGCAACATCTGTGAGAAACTTATTACTGCCAAAGGAGGATGCACAACAAACACGACAAAACACCTTCGCCTGCAGGGTATAATAAATAACGAGTATACTGTGTTTAACTCGTTGCGTCGCTCTCCTGCTTCCGTCGCTTCCTCCACTTCGGACAGTCAACCATCAGCCAGCAACTCCTCGTTGCAAACGGTATCAGGTACATGAAAATTATGATTGTCTTATTCTTAACAGACTAGCTAAAGTTATAGACTACCAATTGCTAAAACTGTGTCAAATCTGTTCATGGTTGTCGAATGCTCGCAGAGTGATGCTAACGTTAGCCAGTCTGAGCCTGCTGCTGCTGCTGCTACGTTAATCAGCCAGCAACCCCAGCCAGCAGAGTCGTTTCTTCAACCAGCAAAGAAACGACATGACACCCCATTCACTGTGGCAGCAAGGGGAAAGCTGTCAGCGGAGCAAGTAGCAGAGTGCCACAGAAAAGTAACAGCTTATGTGGTGAAAAGGCTGCATCCCTTTTCAGATGTCGAATCGCCCACATTTAGGTAAGCAAATAAGAGAAGAGATGCCAAGTCTCAAGCATTCGGCATAGGTCTCATGCATTTTTTAGGCTTATTCACCGTAGTCCGCAATTATTCATTGAATGCTTATTGAGATACTCACGCGGAATTAAAATCCTTGTGCATTGAACTTTCCGTTTCACTTGCGTAAAGGTGGACCTCACCACAAGTAACAAGGAAAGCGATTATGACTCCGGACTTCCCGTCCTTCTCTTTACTCAGGGATTGGAAATAATGCATGTGTTTCATGATTGTTTAAATTGTTTTAATGAAATAAGACCATTTGAAATGTTTTTATGCAATTCCATTGCTTTCAATCCCTCAGTAAAGACAAGCCTGAGAATTCCCGAGTCATAATCGATTTCCATGTCATTAGTGGGGAAATCCACCGTAATGCACGTGAAACTGATTAACTTGATTCACAATGACTTAAATTCCGCGAGTGAATTTCTTCAGTGTGCATTGATTGAATAATTGCTGACTACGGCACTGGAACGTGAATGCCACCAAGAGGAGAGACTCACGGCATCTCTGTAAGAATAACATTAAGCTAACTAACTTAGCTGGTAGCTACTTGTTATCTACCCCTGACCTAATGTTACAGTAACAGTTCAGGTTTAACTTTATTGACAGATTTGGGGGGTCCTGTCATGGTGAAGTGTGCGTGTTGTTTGGACTTTTCTTTGTGGCTCTCGTCCCGGGACGATATCGTATTCCTGGACTATCAAATTCTTTACCCAGCTGGCTGATTGAGCTGGGGTGGCGCGTTCCCAGACTCTATATAAGCAGGAGGTCCGGCACGCCCCCTTCGCTAGGGTGTCTGTTTTTAGCTTCGCACAGTAGCCGAAGATATCTGTAGTCAGGTTTTGTATGACTTTCTATCTTCTAATTATTGGAGTTTCTTCTCCCTTTTTCTATCCTGCTTTGCTTCCGTGGTTCGGACTATTATACGTCCTTTGGAAGCGTGAGTACTTTCGTTTGGTCTGTATTATTCTCTGTGTTTGTACTGTGTCCGTGCTACTCTCTTTCTCTCTGGTCGTTGCTCTTGGCCTCCGTATTCCACCGGCCATTGCAGAGACGTAAATTTCTGAAGATTTAGCACAGCTGAATCTGCTGGGTGAGTTTGTATTGATGCGATGCCAGCAGTTTTTGCCTTCAAAAGAACCACAAGATGTCTAAAATTTGAAATTTAATTAGTCAATATTTTATACGTCGCGTGGTTCTTCGAAATAAAGAAGTTTTCTTGCTGCGAGCATAGTGCCAGTCTAAACTGGCCCGCTTCCAGCATCTGTTGGTACCGAATGACGTCATAATTTCAGCTCAAAGTCTTCCGAGATGGATGCACTTGCGTATCCTTGACCATGGTTCCTCAGAGTTCTTTCTTCACTCCTCCTTCCTCACAGCTGAAATTCGAGTTTTGAGACAACCAGCAAGATGGTGGATCCAAAATAACTTCCAGTTTAAACAAGGATCGAGGACTGAGAGAATTGAGATGGACACCTAGGTCACAACTCACGCCACTTGCGTTGACATGGTAAGGAGCCGAGACCTGACTTCCTAACAAGCAAAGTGATGCATCTGAACTGATGTGGTGGCACCAAGGGGACTTGAGCAGTGCAACTGCTTTTTCTGGGGACAGAAAATGGTGAACATTTTGAAACAGCCTTGCTTAGAGGAACAGTTATTTTCATCTCAACAGAATCCTAGTACAACCACTATGGCTATTGGGGCATCATCAATTAGAGCTGTCACCAGTATTAAAAAAATACCTGGATGTTGCAATCAAGCCCCATTACCGTTGCTTTATGGAATAGTTTTGTTGCCAAGTCACTTCTGGTCTCACACAGCTGCGGGGGAAAAATTGCATTAGCATGCATGGTTACAGATACTTGGCCGTAGGATACCGAGCGTAGAAGCCATATTAATTTTTAATGCATCTAGTACTTTATCTTTGCTTGTTTTTCGATTTTATATGGTTTTCTCAAGTCCAGCTGAGTTTCTGTTGTCATGCCACTACGCAAGCTGTGGCCTGGAAGTGTAGCAGTCCTGGAAGTGTAAGAAATTTCGACCAAAAGGCCACATCTGGGGTTTTTTTTTTTTTTTTGGCAATGGCTAAAATTCATTCACATCAGACTTTGCTTACATCCAGAACCACTTCTCCCAATCAAGCTGAAGCGCATCTGCCAGCATGCAGCAGCCCAATCACACCTTGGCTTCACCCACTGGCAAATCATCAATCCTCCTTTGAGCTGGGACTCCACCAAATAAGACGTGCTCAAGACGCTGAAAACACATTTCCATTATTTAAATATAATAACCTCTAACTCTCTTCATAATTGTCATGGTTGGGTGAAGGGACCCACTCGCACAGTCTGGTACAAACAAAAAGATGTTTAATAAATATACTTAAAAACAGACAGAGCTGCCGGATAGCTCACTCGGTAAAGCATCGCGTTGCAAAGCAGAAGTGACTATCATGTCGCAGGTTCGATCCCCGCCTCGAACCAGCTGGCAGTGATCGGCAGCTTTTTCTGAGGAGCGCACAATTGGCTATTGCACTACAGGGTTGCAAATTGGGAAGGGACTGCCGGGGAGGGAAAATAAAAGTTGCCTTGTTCGTTGCTCAAGCGCCTCCTGTTGGCCAGATGGGCGCTCGTCCGGAAGATTCTAAGCCTGTTTATGTCCGGGTATCCTCCACCCTCGTTCTGAACTTGCGAAGATTCAACCAATGAGTGTATAAGAAGCAGTGGCTGACAGGCGCGTGCTTCGGAGGATAGCCGTGAACTGTCTACACTCTCCTGAATTGGCAGCAAGGGGTTGCACACGAGCAAGCCTTGTACATAGTTCACCAATTGGGCATTCCAGATTCGGGTGGGATTGGAGATGCCAAATTAAAAAAAAAAAAAAAAAAAGACAGGGGAGCAGCAGCAACACACACAGAGCTAAAAACGCCAGAATGCAGCTGCACTGCCAATTTGGCAGTGCAGCTCTTAAATACTCTACACTTCACCTCCACTTCAATGAGCAACAGGTGTGCCTCGTTGAAGTGGAGGCGAAGACAGCAGGAAGGGGAGGGACTGCAGGGCAGAACCATCACAGTACCCTCCCCCCAAGGCACGCCTCCTGGCGAGCCAGGAAAGGGCACCCCGGAACACATGGCACCAGCCGGACCCCGGAACTCATGGCACCAGCTGGGCCCCGGAACACACAGCCGGACCCCGAACGCATGGCGCCTAGCCGGACCCCGAATGCATGGCGCCACCGGACCCGGAACACCACGGGAGAACACCTTCACCGGACCCGGAACACTCTGGAGAACACCTCCGCCAGACCCGGAACACTCTGGAGAATCACCTCCGCCAGACCCGGAACACTGCTCCCCTACAAAAAGAACACTGCTGCTGCTCCCCTCACAACCAGCCTGGCTGGGTCCCAAGCTGGCAGCTGCATTCTGTCATGGTTGGGTGAAGGGACCCACTCACACAGGCTGGTACAAACAAAAAGAGGTTTAATAAATATACTTAAAAACAGACAGGGGAGCAGCAGCAACACACACGGAGCTAAAAACGCCAGGGCAGTGCAGCTCTTAAATACTTTACACTTCACCTCCACTTCAACGAGCAACAGGTGTGGCTCGTTGAAGTGGAGGTGAAGACAGCAGGAGGGGGAGGGACTGCAGGAGAGAACCATCACAATAATAGGTGTTCATGGACTTTGTCAGGTCTGACAATAAGAGGAATATCTTCAGCAAAATCTTTTTTTTTTTGTGGGTAGAAAAAAAACCCACATTTGCTCGTATTAAGCAAATCTCTCATTGATTTTCTCCTCTTCTCTGCATTTATGAGTTAAAGACACACACACACATACACACAAGCAGTAAACACACATGCCAGGTCCTGACCTAATTTCCTGCTGCTGCTCTCCATATTCAGTATTCCCCAAGACCATGAAGCTCATTAGAGTGGTAGATTTTAATTCAGTTCCCCACGACTCTCAGAGACACATCAGCTCATGATACACCCTGAGATGACAGGTACCTCAAAGGCTGCAATGCCTCTGACACAAAGCATCATTTTGTGCAAATACATTAACTGTTCCTTTAATCACAGACCATAAAGCAGCAAGAAAAATTTGTTTGAATTGGGCAGCCTATATTTGTGTGTGTGTTTATAACCACATACTTCGTGGGGTTATGGGCACTGAAGTAAGCATAAAGCCCTTGGTTTAGCATCGCCTGAATGCTTCTTGACATTATACACGCTGTAGACTGTATGAGACATAGACCTTAATCCTTCATCCTGACCATTTTTAAATGACAGCAGTCACATAACTATCTGAGAGTGTATAAAATTCTTGATTGAGTCAGTACAACATACTTCCATAAGACCACTCCATCAGTAAAATGCATAAAACGTTATGCTGTGAATTGTAACTTGACTTCTGGACCTGGTCCCTACACACCTCCTCTCTGGTGAAAAAGGCTCACCAGCCGCTACCATTCCTGCGGCGGCTGAAAAAGGCACGCTTCGATCCATCCATTCTCACCACATTTTACAGGGGCACCATTGAGAGTGTGTTGACCAGTAGAATCTCTCTCTGGTATGATAACTCCAACACCACTAATAGAATGGCCTTGAGGAAAGTAGTGAGGTCAGCAGAAAAGACTACTGGGGTCACACTACCAACTATTGAGGACCTGGCCCAAAAACGCATTCTGGCTAAAGCGACCAGTATCCTCAAAGACTTCACTCACCCCTGCCACGGACTGTTTTTTCTCTTGCCTTCGGGCAGGAGATACAGCAGCCTGCGTAGCAGCACTGTCAGGTTCAGTAAAAGCTCTTACCCTTTTGCTGTCAGATTGCTACTAAATACAACCCAGCTGACCATCCCAAGTCATTTATCATTTGTCTTATCCATAACTAGGCAGCTGCTTTGTATAAGTGCAATTGTTAGCTATGGGCGTGCAATACAACAGAAGTGCTCTCCCCCTTTTTTGTGCAATAATTTCCCCTTTTACACCTTTGCAATGTCCAGGAGCTGTTTGTTTATTTATTTATTTATTTACTTATTATTTCTATTTTTTTTTATTTTTTACAAATATTTCTTCAAAGAGGTCCTTATATTACACTGTTTAGTTTTGCTATTACCTATTTATTATCTGTGTTTTTAATTCAGCCATGCACGTAATTTCGTTCTGGTCTGAATCTTGGATGTTTTGCTGAATGATAATTAAAGGAATCTAGAATATTGAATCCTGATGGTGTGATTTCTGTGGGAAGTGTTCTAAAAGCCTGTTCAAATGAAAGTGTAAGCATTAAAATACAGAAGATAATAAAGCCAAAAATAATATTACGAAGAGACAAAAATGTGTGACCGGGTGCAACAATATTTTCGTAGTATGGTTATTTCTACTGTATTACATTTCCTAATGGAATGCCCAGTGAACTAGATATCTACTAGTCAGGTGGGTTCCCATTGTCTTTCACCAGATGGTGCTCTGCGCACCGATCTGTCTTTGGGAGCGCAAGCATCATGGGAGTAACACACACTACTTTTTGAGAAACATGACACTGCCAAAACATTGTTCTTTTCAAATATCGCTTCCAGACACTCCAACTGTTTCTCTTTCCACTCAAAAACAAGGCCGAGTTGCTGCCGGATAGCTCACTTGGTTAAGGCACTGCGTTGCAGTGCAGAAGTGACTATCACGTCCCGGGTTCGAGCCCCGGTCGTACCAACCGGCAGTGGTCGGCAGCTTTTTCAGAGTAGCGCACAATTGGCCATCGCGCTACAGGGTTTCAAATTGGGACGGGACTGCCGGGAAAGGGAAATAAATAAATAGCTTTGTTTGTTGCTCAAGTGCCTCCTGTTGGCCAGACGGGCGCTCGTCAGGAAGATTCTATGTCTGTTCATGTCCGGGTATCCTCCGCCCTCGTTCTGAACTTGCGAAGATTCAACCAATGAGTGTATAAGAAGCAGTGGCTGGCAGGCACGTGCCTCGGAGGAGAGCCGTGAACTGTCTTCGCTCTCCTGAGTTGGCAGCAAGGGATCGCATATAAGCGAGCTTTGCACATAGTTCACCAATTGGGCATTCCAGATTCGGGTGGGATTGGATATGCCAAATTTCTTGGAAAAAAAAAAAAAAAAAAAAAAAAAAAAAAACAAGCCCAAGTTTCTCCTTTGCTCTCTGTAAAGACTGCGCGAACGCCATCTTTCTAGCTACACATGGTTTTGTTTACAAAACGCACACTGATACATCGGAACTATTTTGTCGCATAAGCACTTCCCTCATCAAGCCTGAAGATCGTGATTCGTTCACTTAGACAGGCGGGTGGTGTGCCGCCGCCATGTTGGAGACAATGGTGGGTTCCAAAACGAATAGAATGGGAAGAGTCATGTCTTATGTCCTTACTAGTTTTTTTTTTTTTTGAAGAAAGCTGATGGATAAGGAAGAGTTGGCCAGAGGACCTCCCTGCAAAACCAAGTGACTGCTGGAAATCATCACAACCCACCTGCGAGTGCCTTCTGTATCTCTTCCCATTCAGTAACGAGCAAGCTAATTGAAGTAGTGTCTCCCTTGATTGGTTTGTGTCTTGCGTGTGCTCCTATCCCTGGCTTTGTCTTATTTCATTGTCAGCTCTCAAGCCTATACAGGGTCCAGGATTCGGACCGCGTCCAAGTTAACCCAGTTCAAATCAGCTCCTTTGTCCATTTTAATAGGAACAAGCTCTCATGCGTAATTCAGGGTCTCGGATTATGATCAATTTTTTTGTTAAACTAGTCAGAACAAGCTCCCAATCCTTTCATGGGCCTCAGGATTGGAACCAACTTCCTCTCAAGCCACTCCATCCTGCCCTCGGACAGTTCAGCTCTGGAGAATGTGCGCTCTATTTGGCAGTCATCCCAGAGAGCCACTGAACAGAGATTGGTACCATCCTGCTTCACCCACAACATCTGAACCGAAATTTGCCTTCTTCCTCTGGGCTCCATCCCACTGTTACCGTATTACTATCAATGAATCTTACTATTGAATTGTACTCTGCCTCTGCACTAGATTCCTCGTCTGGATCATTGCAGGAAATGGTGTTGGTGAGCAAATAAGTGGATATTTTCTCTGTGTTCATTAAATGGAGTCCTTAAACTGAGTTCCTGACACATTGCTGTCATCATATTAAGAGTTTGTTTCCAAAACGCAATTAGTTCCAAAAATACAAAAATTGAGATAATGCCATGGAGCGATAGCCCTGCGCTATTAATGCATGATGCAAAAATCCATTTTTAGACATTCATACTATAAGGTGTAATTTTTCATGGTCAATTTGTGTTTTTCCATAAAATGCAATAGGCGCCAATATAGAAAAAGCTGATTTACTCAAAATGAGTAAAATGGATATATTGCATTTTGGAAACAAACTCTTCATATACACCATGCCATGAAGTATAATGGGACTCTCTCATGTCTTGGGGGCATGCCTGATTCATTCATTTATTTATGAATTATTAAGTACACTTTCTGCTTATTATTTTACCGCTATGTTGTGTCATTTTTTGTTCTGTTTGACAGTTTGTACATGTCGGAATCAAATCACATACAATGACACAGGAACCAGGCCAGGACAACACTGAGCTGTCGCAACCCTCATGTGAATCCCTTTCTTGTCTCTCTCTATCCAGCAGCTGGCGTGTCATTTAGATATACTGTATTGTCACCTTTGATTGGTTTATGTCCTGTGTGCCTCCCCCGCCAGCTGTTATGCATCCGTATTTCCCATTTCCTCCTATGGGCTTTGGCATATATACATATATTCCTTATTTGAGAGTGTCAGTTGCCACATCGTTATGTGCTATACATGCCCTTTAGCAGTCAGTATTTTCCAAGTAAGTCTATCATATTTGGAAATTATTCATAATCTTTAATGATAGTTAAACGCAGAAGTTCTCATCTCAGTTTTATTATTAGGCGTAAGCTCCCAAGCCTTGCTCTCCAGGATTGGGACCACAATATTCAGTGGTACTTCAGTATTTTCCTCTGCACACATTCTTCAGTATTTTCCTCCCAAGCCCTCTGGGGTCAGCAGGATTGGTACTGTGCTCCTGTGAAACTCTCCGGTCTGTCATCAGACAGTTCTGCTCTGGTGAGTGTGCATTCCATCTGGCTGCTCTGTGGGGACACCACTGGCTGGGCACAGACACGCCCTTGCACTCAGGCTGTGCCATCTGAACTGAGCTGTGTCATTCTGCTCTGGGCTTTGTCCCCCTGTCATTACCATCAAAAAACCCATCCATTGCATTGTACTGGGACTCTGCATTTGGCTCTTGGTCTAGATCATTACGCTGTGCAGATGAAAAAAAAGTATGCAGAGTCAATAGTAGACTGGGAACTGTTTCAGAAATGGCTCTGGTTAAATGGCCAACTTGGGTACACAATTACCCTCATTTTAATCAGATTGTGACTGCCTTCAGATTTGGAATTCAATTTGGGTTTGGCTCAAAAAATTTGGATGGGAAACAAAAGTACAGGCAAATAGCCTTTTTCTACATGGCACCAATGTCAAGTAGCTAACCTTTTTTTTTACCAACTTCATTATCCGATTCCCATACTTTAACACAGCACTAGATACCCTCACATGTGATCCCTATACACATCAACACATCTACTAGGTCCAAGGAATTATCACAAAAATTAATGTTCAGAAGAAATGCTTACCTAGGCACTGTGCCATCTTGGCTCTACAAGAACCAGCCTCTTCTTTATATTCAGGTCACAATTAGAGAAAATTATCAAAAGTTATGAGAAAAAAATAAAAATGACAAGCTGGCCGCCAGGCCCACGGTCTCCTGTCGACAAAATAAATATGTACCCTGTGACCTTAAAGGAGGTCAATTCTGTTCAGTGTGAAAGTGGATATTTTGTAAAAGATGGCGAGGAACTGGATCCATAAAATCTGACCATCAGGTTAAAGAGAATGCCACAAAACACCACAGTGAACAATTTTGAGCTTGTAAATCAGGTTTGAAAAAAATAGGTGAAGTGCCAATATTTGACCTGCTAATTGCAAGGTCAAGTAATAGGTCAAGGTCACTGATATTAAATAGGAAACTGGTTCATAATCTAATCTTCTTATATGCTCAACATGGGGTCTGTAATTCATTTTCTTCTTGAGTTATCGTGTTAACACCACTTTTCGGACAGACGGACGGACGGATGGACTCACGCACACACGCACGCACACACAGACGGGGTGCATTCCTATGTCTGCCTTTCGCCAGAGATGACGGGGGACAAAAAGCATAATATCTATGACAAAACTCAGATATACACATTAGATGCACCTACTCTGACTCAGAGGAGACAAAGAAAGTAATTAATGAATTAAATGTAAAAAGATAATGTACCAATTTGATGTATTAAAAAAGAAAATACAAGCCACTGCTCATATGTACACATAAAGTTAGGTATAAGAGGCCTGAATTATCTAATTTACTGTAAATAAGTATTTACTATAAATTGGCAGCTGTTTGGAGACACAGGAATGTTCACTATCCGTCTCTAGGGGGCAGCATCTCTATCAACTTGAGACTGACAGTCATTGGTGACTGGGATGTAACCTACGCCTGGCAAACAAACCTTCAGGGCAAGACAATCTGAAAGCAGCCCTGTGCATTAACCATTGCTACTGACCAATGTATCATTATCAGATTGAAACTGAGGTAGATGGCTGGATAAAGAGACAGAACAAGTGCCTCTTTCCTTCTAATATGGGCATACAAATAAGAAAGATTGCATAAAAATAAAACTTTAAATGAAATGAAGTATTAAATGAAACTTTAGTATTTTTATCCTTTTATTGCAGACAGCCATTTAAATGTTCAATTTTAAGGCATGTTTATTCCGATTTGCTGATAACTTGTGCCGGTTTCTTCACCTTAAGACTCAGTGTATTTTTAGAACAATTTGCAAGGCTCTTTTATGCCTTGGTGCAGTCAAAGCTATAGCTGATCAAATTCAGCGCCCTACTCTGGTGTGCTATCCCCAGATTCCCCACAGCCAACTCACAAACTGCAGGCCCTGCAGCTAGATAAGGAGGCACATTCCTCTGCAATGGCCTTTATGTAGCCTGTGGGCACATTACACCTGTTCAGGAGAATAATGGCATGGTAGCCTGAGGAACTGAAGTTTTACATTAAGTCACTCAAACACAGGATGAGAATAAGTACAACTATGAATGAGAAAACCACCGCATAGTCAACACAATAAAGTACCATACAGTAAACCTTTATATAACACCAGTTATTTCAGTTAGGCTTTCTCCAAGATGAGACATATGCAGTAGATTATTTGACTAAGGCAAGGCCAGTTCCCCGCTAGGGTAATGTGGTGTTCTTGACCCTGCTCAAGGACCCAGCAGCTGCACTGATTGTAATGCGGCTGCACTTTGGCTTTAACTACAAACTTTATGAGTCACAGTGAAGCACCCTAATGACTATGATACAGGGCAGTTCATATAATACAGCTCTATAGGCTCCATGCAGCAGGAATGAGGAGAGCAGATTGTGCACTTAAACTTTCAGATGCCCCTGCTCAGCAGAGGTGGCTCATCCATTTATGCAGATTATGCATTGTAAAATTAAAATATAAAAAATTACAAATTGACGTAGAATCAGAATCAATTATGGGTTTTTTTGTCAGTGCCCTATTGCTTTTATCAATTAATGCAATTTTTTTTTTTCAGAAACAGCCCCCTCTACTGTGTGATTACTGTGTGAATCAAATAATGATTACATACATCCAGAGCTTTGCAGTGCATAAATGGTAGAGATTGATGAAAAGAATAGTGTAATTCAATTACAGGTAAAGCCTCTAATGACTTTGATTGGACAGTTTGGCACATCAGGTCCACTGCCTTTTAAGCAGGGCATATCATTGTTAAGTTAATCGAGTGAGTTTCTATAGAAGATGATGGACTGAAAATACAACCCCAATTCCGAAATAGTTGGGAGGAAGTGTAAATTGTGAATAAAATCAAAAAGCAATGACTTTCAGATCACATGAGCCAATATGTTATTTACAATAGAACATAGATAACATTTCAAATGTTGAAACTGAGACATTTTACATTTTTATCCACAAAATGAGCTTCTTTCAAATTTTCTGGCTGCAACAGGTCTCAAAAAAGTTGGGACACAGGCAAAAAAGGGCTGAAAAAGCAATTAATATATGAGAGAATCATCTGAAAGAACATTTAGCAAGTAATTAAGTTAACTGGCATCAGGTGTGTAACATGATTGGCAATAAAACGGATGGCCAGAGGCTCTCCAACCTGTGAAGGCTTGCGTAAAAAAATTTCAGAATACTTTAAAACAATGTTCCTCAACATCAAATTGCAAAGGCTTTGAAGGTCTCATCATCAACAGTGCATAACATCATCAAAAGATTCAAAGAAACTGGAAAAATCTCTGTGCGTTAGGGACAAGGCTGAAGACCTTTACTGGATGCCCGTGACCTTCGGGCCCTCAGACACCACTGCATCACTCACCGGCATGATTCTGTCATTGACATTACTAAATGGGCCCAGGAATACATCAAGAAACCACTGTCTGTAAACACAGTCCGCCATGCCATCCACAGATGCCACCTAAAACTCTATCATGCAGAAAGGAAGCCATTGTTGAGCATGATCCAGAAGCGCCACCGTGTTCTGTGTGCCAAGGCTCATTTAAAATGAATTGTAGCAAAGTGGCAAAGTGTCCTGTGGTCAGACGAGTCCAAATTCAACATTCTTGTTGGAAATCATGGGCGATGTGTCCTCCGGGCTAAAGAGGAGAAAGACCACCCCTCCTGTTATCAGCATTCAGTTCAAAAGCCAGCATCTCTGATGGCACGGGGATGCATTAGTGCATATGGCGTGGGACACTTGCATGTTTTAAAAAGCACCATGAATGCTGAAAGGTATGTTAAAGTTTTAGAGCAACATATGCTCCCCTCCAGACAACATCTATTCCAGGAAAGGCATTGTGTATTTCAGCAAGACAATGCAAAACCACATACTGAAGCTATTACAACAGCATGGCTTCATAATAGAAGAGTCCGTGTGCTGAACTGGCCTGCCTGCAGTCCTGATCTTTCACTGATTGAGAACACATGGCGCATAATTAAACAAAAAGTCCATCAAAGGAGACCCAAAACTCTCCAGCAGCTGGAAGCCTGCATTAAACAAGAGTGGGATCAAATTCCAATGGCTAAACTCAAGAAATTTGTCTCCTCAATGCCCAGACGCCTCCACTCTGTGTTAAAAAGAAGAGGGGATGCTACACCATGGTAAACAGGCCCCTGTCCCAACTTTTTTGAGACCTGTAGCAGCCATCAAATTTGAAATGAGCTCATTTTGTGGATAAAATTGTAAAATTTCTCAGTTTCAACATTTGCTATGTTATCTCTGTTCTATTGTGAATAAAATACTGCCTGGTGTGATTTGAAAGTCATTGCGTTTTGATTTTATTCACAATTTACACTTTGTCCCAACTATTTTGGAATTGGGGTTGTACAACCAAAGCAACTGTAATGGTCCAGACCAGGAATGAATTGCGGCGTCAGATGTGCTTTCCATTTGGTAGTTTATTGACAGCAATACGGTACAGAATTGCGATGGAACCCCGGATACTGTAGTGGGGGCAGAACCACAAATAATGATAGACAGTTCAGCACAGATGTTATAGGCTAGGCTGGGCTGACAGTCGCCAGCTACCGACTTCCGGGATGCAGCCAGGCGTACGACAGACTTCACCAATACTGAACTGCTCCAGAAGATGAGGAGGTTGCTTGAGAGGAACGCAGTCTCAGTCTTAGACCCGGGTCAGGGTTGGAAGCTTGTTCCTACTAGACTTGACTAGGAGAACAAACTAGGAAGTGTTAAATAGAATGTAGTCCCAGTCCTTGACCCTGATTAGGATTGGAAGCTTTTTCTTGAAAACTTGAATTAATGAACCAGCTTGAGTTGAGTTAACTTGAACTCGGTTCCTATCCTGGACTGTGATTAGGATTGGAAGCTTGTACAAATAAACTAAATGACTAAAAAACTTTTAATTCTCAACATATGACTGAGATCTCAGTGCAAATACAACTTTACAATCCAGCAACTTGCACATGTCCCACAGTCATTAGGAGACAACTGTGTAATTTTTAATGAATTACATTATCCTCTCTGAAATATTTTGGGCAAGAGGTGTATTATTAAGGAAATGGACAATGCATCTGTTAGTAGGCATGGTTATGACTACTCCCAAGGGCATCACAAAGTTTATGTTTGTATTTACACCCGCCTCCTTCATGAAGTTCCCTCCATAGCAGCAGAGGAGACTTCACACAGAGTGACAATCAGAAGTGAAGTGCTAGTCGAGAGGGAGCAGTTTAGCAAAGAGCCTCACTGTGGTTATTAAAGGTCACATGACGCTCTTGGACATGAGCAGGGTGCTCCCTGGTCTCCTGGCTAATTCCCAACCGGGCTCTATCAACCTGTCACCAAATCATACTGTCATGATTCTGGGTTTTGGCCATGTCTTTTATTTATTGATTTCATTTATTGTTCATCCTGGTTTTTCTGTTCATGCCATTTCTGTATTCATTGCACTATTGTCACCCGTCTTGTGATCAGTATGGTACATTCCGTCCTCCCAGTCTGCGTGTCCACATGCTTCTGGGGATTTCAGTGGTTTCTGGTGTTTCACATTATAACTTCAATTCTCGTTTACTTCCTTCGCTCTGCTTTCCTTGATTACTAATAATACTAACATTTATATGTTGTATTATACTTACTAACCTATCTAACCCATGTACATACTACTAACTAACAACGAGCACTTGGGTTAATTTGTAAAGTTGCACCGCTACTAATTACTACTAACGCAATCTCAGCACTCGCCCTGTTCTAGTCTCTGCCCCTTGCTTTACCTTCCCTGCATCTCCCTGTGCTTCTGTGAAATCTTTCACACACGCTTAATTGCTATCCTGCACTCCTTGATCTGTGCACGTAGAACTCCTTGACCGGAGCCGTTTATCTGTCATAGGTTGTCTATGTGTATCCTGTCCATCTCTTGGCGCTTGCCAATAATTGTGTTAAGGACTTCCCCATGTGTATTTCCCTTTGTAATTAGTTCTTATCCAATTCACCTGGCCCTGCATAGCATGTGACTTTCCTCTTGTGTATTTAAAGGAATAGACAACGGAATTTCAAAATACAGTTTGGAAGATAGATCATGTCATAAACTAACGATTCATGTGAATGTTTGAGCATATAGAGCTCATACAACTAAGCTATCCATCTCCGAAAGTCGGTCCTGAAGCAGAATTGATGATTTCATAGATGCCGCCATTGAAAATATTTCAACCAATCAGAAAAATCCTCGTGGAGATGCTCTGACGTCACATGGGCGCAGCACGTTAAAGCTATACATGGCGAGTGAGACTGCACAAGCATTGGGATAGTTGTTAAATTACTCACTGTTGTCACCATTTTTCTGTGCCAAAGGACATTGTTAGTTACAAACAGACCCTACTATTCGTGAAAATATTCACAAAGGCTGTTTGAAGGCCGAGAGAGAGAACAATATGCCTGCGTGTGCAGCGGTTTGGTGTACATGCAGGACTGGTTCAGGTCAGCAGCATGACCGCACATTCTATGCTGTCGTGCAAAGGCAAAACACCGTAACATCACATTTGGTCGAACTTTGTCACTTTGGGGGTATTGAAGACCTCCTTCATCATCTGGATGAATATTTTGAGTCAATTTGATTGTTTTTATGAAAAAACATTCCGGCGATGAAACTTTTTTTAGTCGATTGTGTAATGCCTAGTAGGAAAATCCAATTCCATCATTATACATATCTGCTATGTCAGGCACATCATCAGCGATGTTTCCACAATAATCCACTGCTAGAGCAGTTCCTCGGATGCAGGCGAGCAGACCACTTCTTTATGATCATCAAGTCCGCAAGCTAGTCCTACCTAATGTCCATAGTTTGTTGCAAAGCAAATCGAACACACATTCCGCCTGTAAAACCCTTTCTTTGGTTGATTATGTCTGAGTTAAGCTGCTTTCACATTGGACGCGAAACGAATTTTTCGCACGACAGATTACATTCAAAGTCAATGCAAAGACGCGAATACAGGCGAAAAGCGTGTATTCGCATCTTTGCATTGACTTTGAATTTAAAATAATTTCCTGTATTCATTCATACTGTATAATGCAAAGTAACTTATCTGCTGGCATTCTTTTTCTGGTGCCGCACACAAAACTGAAGCTATTCTCTATCATGAAGATATGATGTAATGTCACCACAGCTCTGTATAGCAACAATTAAATGTATCTAATTCATTCTTAATCATTCAAAACAAATGTCATTGATGGTTACACCTTAGGTAAGTGCTCTTCTAATGGTCTTGTGTACAGAAAACAGCAACCAAATATTGAATTTATGCAAGTTCACGGTAGAAGACCAAATGCGCCAACGTAAGAGCACTGAAGAGTGGAGATTCGCCCTTGCGCCCATGTGATGTCATGCATCGCCCTTCCGGGAGGCAAAATGGCAGCTCAGTAGTGGCCTTAGGACTGCCACACAAAAACACTCGCAACTTTTTCATAAATGGTCAAGTATGCCTGAAATTTTCTCATGGGCTCTCAATATTATAAGCTATCAAACTATGCATGTACTTACATTCCGTTGTCTATTCCTTTAAGGTCTTCACTGCAGCCTTTACCTTGTCAGAACGTTGATCAATTTTCACTAGTGCAGAGAGCCTCGTATGCCTTTTGATTATTGCTTCTAACTACGACACTTTTTGTACGACCTTGATATTGCCTTGCCCCTTCTTGTTCTGGTTTGCTACTTTCTGGATTTTGACCCCTTTTCTGTATGACCACGATTTTTGTTATTGATGCCCTGTGCATGATCTCCCTTCTGGATTTTTGACTACGATTTTTGGATTACTGTTTCAGGTACCGTTACACATCTGCTTCTCTGGTTTTGACCCCTGCCTGTTTATCGACTTCGTTTTTGGATTTTGATTGTGGCTTAGCAATTCCTGTGTTTTCTGGTTTTGACCCTTTTTGTAATAAAGGCTTACGTATTTGGAATTTTGGTACTCCCGTGTGGTTCCTGAACGCACCATTACACATGCCCGATTTAATTGGGTATTAAATTTGTCTTCTCCCTCTCCACCTTCATGTTTTCCCATGGAGTCAATCACATGTATTTTGAAATTTAGTTTGGCAAGGTTTAAATAAGAATTTGACAAATTCTGGAAGGCAGGTTTTATTTGTTTGTTTATAGGCGCTAATAAAAGTGACGATTGCGGTCTTCCTGAGACACAGCTTATGCTTATTAGAGACATTCAGTATTGATATAGCCTCGCTGTACTGTGTAATTAAGCCTGAGAGTCATGGTGATGCATTGCATACAAACCATGATTAAACTAGCATTGCTTTTCTGTTGTTTTGTATTAATTTCCCCCGGGCCCTCGATTGGAAACATTGACACCATTTTGTTATTTGTGAGACTTCGCGCTGAAGTCCAGAAATTTTGCAGTTTTTGGGGGTGAACCGACAGCGGAGTGGGGGTAGTGGGCCTCAGTACTTTCCCACGTAACTCGTACGAAGTGATGAACAGTAAAAATACAGAACTGGTTTATGATTTCATACTCCAAATACGGCACAGAGGGCATTACAATGGGAGAGAGGCAGGAAACACTTGCACAGATCTGCAATCCATCACAGGGCAAATACACCATTCACTCACTCACTCACACTGCCACACAATTTAGAGTGTTTAATTATCCTGGCATGAGGATCTTTGTACTGTGGGAAAAAATTATAGAAACAAAGGGAAACACACAGGAGAAAAAGACACAGGAGGAAAAAAAAACATGCAAACAGCACACAGAAAGCCCCAGGCTGGATTTGAATCAGAAAGCTTCCTGCTTGCAACAACAAGTAACCCAGTGCTCTGAGAATACAGAGGGGCCAAAAATTAAATTGAGCAATAAGGGACAGTGCTCCTGAACACACAACCTGCAGAGTTTGATCACTAAATCCTTACGGCTCTAATGTAAAAATACATAAGTGCATGTAATACTGTGAGAAATAAAGGCAATGGTGGAACAATGATTACCAGGCAAATCTGCATCATACTTTACTTTGACTGCAAATAGAGTGAGAGCTCTCCCCACAGTCATGTCTACACACATCTACACTCAAGACTACGCCCTCTGCGTTTGATCACTGAAGGTCAGCAGCTGCCATAGGCATGAAGACTGGGACATTACTCAGGAAAGCTTCGGCCAGGAGAAAGGCATGACCTTAGAGACGAGGATAAAAAGAAAAAAACAGAGTGCGAGAAAGAGAGAGTGTGAGAGAGGACAAAGTACACAGAAGGAAAGCACAGGCTTTCTCTCCCCTCAAACAGACTTATCACAGATGACATTTGCCAGCATGCCTTTTTTCCCCCACATGTAACATCTTATTTTCTGCCCCACACTACTTCAGGCTAAACTAGACATGCAGTTCCAGTTTAGGTTAAAGGAAATCTAAGAACTCTCAAGTCTCCTGAAATATTATAAAGATGATGATAATGTCAGCCCTCTTGCAGTCATTCTGCACAAATATCTTTCTCCAGCACCTGGAAGTAACATTACAGGAGTTACATTATGCAGACATTCTAAAAGCATTAATAAAGCCACTATTGTGGACAGTCTCCCAGAAATCCTCCATTTCACTGCAGCTTCCACATTATATATGACTTATTTCCCTAATCTTTTTAAGCTCAGCACTATTTGAACTGACTTCATTCAGTGGAAAAAGATTAGTTTAGCAAACTTGGGCATGCTGCCTCTAGCCCTTTGTTTAATCATAAGGTGAGGTTAACCCTTAACAGACACAACCAATGATCAGCTCATTGAGAGGGTACTTCAGATTCAGAGAAAGGATTTTGCCGTTTTTATCCTCTATCCACGGTGGTCTAGTCATATCCACTTTTTAAAAAAATCATCTCGTGAACCCGGGGACGCAAAACTAATCGTTAATTAAGAGACCATTACTCTTTGGCTGGAATAGGCTCTTGGACCAAGATTGACTGCTAAACATAGAGGACTGCATGAAAATAAATATTGCGGCAGCATTCTCAGAGATTTTGGGTTCATGGACAAGCAAGAGCCACCTTCAAATAAAATATCTGAAACCTTAAGCAGTACTTGAGTCAATATGACTCTTTTATGATACGTAAATCAATGATGTTATAAATAGCGAATTTATAAAATCGTGTTAAATATGAAAATCCGTAGCCCTGGCTCATTTTCTGTAAACATGTAATAAACAAATTTAATACAGAGTCTACACTCTTCCCCAAACAGCACAGAAGAAAAGCTCTTTAAAGGCATTATTGATTTGGCTTTGTATTCCACAGCAATAGCTTTATAATCAAAATATGTTGCATGAGGTTACAATACAGATTCTCAGTAACTTCTTTTTCTACTTCTTAATAAAGGCAGTGAACTGCTCCCTCTTCTCTGGCTCCTTCATCTCCTACATTTGGGATGCCAATGCACACGCGCGCATACACACACACACTACAGTGTGGGGAGCTGTGACTCTTTAGGGTGTTTTTGCTTCTCAAAGTTGTAAAGATTTTGACAAATTCAGTCGCAGCCATTTTGTGAGGGCCGACTCAGCCATTCCAAATTATAAGGCACAAATATCACGGTACATTGCATTCAGCTTAAGAAGCCTCCACTGCCATTTCCTCAAAGTCCACAAGATAGTGACACAACTAGCAGGTTTAGAACTGATAAATTTTTTTCTGTGTATAACTGTTTAAAACACACTATCCGACCAGAGAACCATTTTATCATCCTAACTTTCATTCCGCACTCAAAAAATAAATCACTCCAAAAATAGCCCTCTCTTACAACAGATCCAAATTCTATGCATAATGAAATGGCATCAGGAGAAAAAAAAAAAAATCATGACACGGAGATGAGCTTGCTTGGCTGAAAACTCTGAACCCATATCTAGTCCACAAAATAATTATGTTGGACATGGAAACGGAAAGATGAGCTGTTCTACAGAACTGCCGTGAGCATGCTCAGTCCAATGATGCCAGCCTACAGTGTTGTATACTTACAGTTAAAACAGCTCTTCTGCAATAGACTTACAATTATGCTCTTACAATATTCACCTTATGTGTGCATGCGTGTGCACACTGTGTTTGTGCGCGCACGTGTGCATCCACATACTAATGCACACACAATGTCAATTAAACCAGGACCAGTAATAATACTAATGCCCACAAGTGAGAATTAAAATGAGATAGGTAATAACGCGGGGTTTGTTGCCAAATTATTAACTAAAACAACGCAAACATGATATCCATATTGCATTTAACTCACATTTATGGACACTGCATGCTACTTGTTAGGCTTACGTGACAAGGATTAGATGTCAATGTACAACCCCAATTCTAAAAATGTTGGGATACGGTGTAAAATGTAAATAAAAACAGAATGCAATGATTTGCAAATCTCATAAACCCACATTTTATTCACAATAGAACAAAGATAACATTTCAGATGTTGAAAGTGAGACATTTGACCATTTCATGAAAAATATTAGCTCATTTTGAATTTGATGGCAGCAACACGTCTCAAAAAAGTTGGGATAGGGCCATTTTTATCATTGCGTATCATCCCCTCTTCTATTAAAAACAGTTGGTAAACGTCTCCGAAGTGAGGAGAACAATTGCTGGAGTTTTGGGAAGGAATGTTGTCCCACTCTTGTCTGATGAGAGGAATAATTATTTTGTACAAGTCTTATCACAACATATTTTAGATTTCATCTCTAGTAGTGAGGATCATGGTCCACAATATAGCTGGAAATGGAGGACACAGATGGGAATATCCAGAAAATGAAGTGCTTCCTGGTGTGTAATTAAAGTCCTGTAAAGAAATGGATGAAATGTGCCAAACCTCACTAACCCTTGAAAGGAAATGGCTCTAGCTATAAATGAGCAGTTAAGTGGAAGAGGAAGCTGTATATAAATATTGCAGCTGTCTCTTGGCACAAGTTCAATATTTAAGTGATTATCAGGTGTCAAGGCAATCAAGGTGCCAGTCAAGCAGATGTTATTTACCTATATATAAGGTTCAGTAAACCAAAGGTTCAAGAAGGACTTTGGTTGCCGAGGACAATGTGACATCATGCCTTTCCAAAAACGTCTCATGGAAACAGTCCGCAGTGATAGACCAGGCGTGTGTTGATGACATCAAGTTGTTTTGGAACTTACTGTCCATCACCCATCTGGTTAGAGTGAATGGTCTGGGCTGTGCTGGTTCTCCTTACCCTTCCCCAAAATGGGCACCCTGAAAGATCCATCACGACGTATTGATATTTTTTGGGTCAAAATGCTTAAAAAAAAAAAAAGCATGAAAAAAAAAATCCACATGAAAATACACACACACACACACACACTTGTATTTATATCTTTGTGAGGACATTACATTGACTTTCATTCACTTTTCCATTCACAAACCCTCACCTTGACCTTAACACATAACATCAACACAACCCCAATTCCGAAATAGTTGGTTCAAAGTGTAAATTGTGAATAAAAATCAAAACAATGACTGTCAAATCACACCAGCCAGTATTTTTATTCACAATAGAACAGAGAAAACATTACAAATGTTGAAACTGAGAAATTTTACAATTCATCCACAAAATGAGCTTTTTCATTTGATGGCTGCTAAAGGTCTCAAAAAAGTTGGGACAGGGCCTGTTTACCATGGTGTAGCATCCCCTCTTCTTTTTAACACAGAGTAACATTGAGGAGACAAGTTTCTTGAGTTTAGCCATTGGAATTTGATCCCATTTGTTTAATACAGGCTTCCAGCTGCTGGAGAGTTTTGGGTCTCTTTTTGACTGACTTTTTTCGCCGCCAAATGTTCTCAATCAGTGAAAGATCAACTGCAGGCAGGCCAGTTCAATTCCAAAATAAAATTCTTTTCTACTACAAAGCCATGCTGTTGTAAATAGCTGCAGTATGTTGTTTTGCATTGTCCTGCTGAAATACATTCACAATAGAATAGATGTCATCTGAGGGGAGCAAATGTTGAAAAGCCTTTATACACCTTTTACAATTTTATCCACAAAATGAAGTGTCATTTGCAAATTTGATGGGCTTTTGAACTGAATGCAGGTGGTCTTTCTCCTCTTTCGCCTGGAAGTTGGGACAGGAATTTGGACTGTTTTGCTACAGTCCATTTTAAATGAGCCTTGGCCCACAGAACACAGTGCGCTTCTGGATCATGCTCAACAATGGCTTCCTTGCATGATAGAGTTTTTAGGTGGCATCTGTGGATGGCATGGCGGACTGTGTTTACAGACAGTGGTTTCTTGAAGTATTCCTGGGCCCATTTAGTAATGTCAATGACAGAATGCCGGTGATTGATGCAGGGCATTGAGGGCCCGAAGATCAATCCAGTTTCTTGTCCCTTACGCAGTTTTTCCAGTTTCCAATTTTTGATGAAATGTTGATCCATCAAAGCTTTGCTTTGTTTAAAACATTGTTTTTAAAGCTTCCAGCTGCCTTCACAGGAGGAGAGCCTTTTTGAGACACTCAGCCTCTCAAAGACATTCCTTTTATGAATTATTACACACCTGATGCCAGTTAATTTAATTACTTTTGAAATGTTCTTTCAGATGATTCTGAAAGAATTGCAGGACTTGTTTGTCTGTGTCCCAACTTTTTTGAGACCTGTTGCGGCCAGAAAATTTGAAATGAGCTCATTTGTCGATAAAAATGTAAAATGTCTCAGTTGCAACATTTGAAATATTTTCCATGTTCTATCGTAACATACTGGCTCATGTGTTCTGAAGGTCATTGAATTTTGATTTTATTCACAATTTACACTTTGTCCCAACTATTTCAGAATTGGGGTTGTAATAAGTCACAATTTGCCTTTGTAGTTCTGAGGACATTTGAAAATGTACTCACTTCCAAATAATGTCCCCACTCTGTAAGAAGAAGAAAAAAAAAACTTTTTGTTCTCACTTTGTAGCATGTACAAGAACACGCTCACACACACATGCACACACACAGGCACACTCACACAGTAAATAACACATGCATATGATCACATTCACTCTCACAAATTTGTGATTAATTTATGGGCAGGTACCTCTCCCTGTGTATTCTACAGCTGTAACTCCCCTCTGGTCTTGCTATACTATACCGTGCATTCTTCATTTTTACTGTCCCACAGATTTTGCTGTTGTACTCTGTTCAATTCTTCAATTTTTAATGCGTCACCAATTTTGCTGTATTATACTGTTCATTCCTCAGTTTTTAACGCCCTGTCAGTTAAGCTGTAGTATAATGTTCATTCTTCAGTTTTAATGCCCCACCAATTTTGCTGTAGTATATTGTTCATTTGTCAGTTTTGGTGTCCCGCTGGTTGACCTGTAGTATACTGTTCATTCTTCAATTTTTAATGTCCCATTGGTTTTGCTGTAGTATACTGTTCATTCTTCAGTTTTTAATGTCTCTCCAGTTTTGCGAATCCAGTCTCATTCAGACTCGTCATATAACGAAAAAGGAGGCTATTTGATGCCAGTTTAAAACAAACCCTGCCCACTAACCCCTAACCCTAAACATCAAATAAGGAGGCCTTAAGCCTCCGTTATCGTCATATAGGGACACTTGTTCAGGTAGCGTCACTATAGGACGAGTCGGGATGTGAATATGTTGGTTTTGCTGGAGTATAATGTACAACGTATATTCTTCGGTTTTATTGCCCTGTTAGTTAAGCTGTATTATACTGTTCATTCTTCAGTTTTTAATGCCTCGTTAGTTAAGCTGTATTATACCTTTCATTCTTCAGTTTTTAATGCCCTGTTAGTTAAGCTGTATTATACTGTTCATTCTTCAGTTTTTAATGCCCCGTTAGCTAAGCTGTATTATACTGTTCATTCTTCAGTTTTTAATTCCCTGTTTGTTAAGCTTTATCACACTGTTCATTCGTCAGTTTTTAATGCCCTGCTGGTTTAGCTGCAGTATACTGTACATTCTTCAGTTTTTAATGCCCTGCCGATTTTGCTGTAGTATACTGTTCATTCTTGAGTTTTTAATGCGGGCTGGGTTTGCTAAGGTACAGTTCATTTTCCAGTTTTTAATGCCCAGCCGGTTTTGCTGAAGTATACTATTCATTCTTCAGTTTTTAATGCTTTGCAAGTTTTGCTGTTGTATTTTGTTCATGCTTCAGTTTTTAATGCTCACTAGTTTTGTTGTGGTTCAGTACATTTCTCAGTTTTTAATGCCCCGCCAATTTTGCGGTGGTATACCGTTCATTCTTGAGTTTTTAAAATGAGCTGTGTCACGATTACTTTGCAATGCTCAGAACTTAAAGTACATCCAAACAAAGTGAATCTGTTTGACTGCAAGTCATAATCTTGCCAATCTGTCTTTATTTTGCATTGTATTTATGTTTTAGTCAATCAGGCATTATGCTTTTTATATTAAGGAGTTCTCGATGGAAATTTGATGATTCAAAGCGAATAGCGCTTCAGTCAAAGGACGGTAAGAATTTATAATGGTTCACCATCGACAATTATCAGAGAAGAGGAAAAATACCTTCATCAATGATTATTGGTGGTTGGCAAACCAGTTTACATTCTTCATATCCTTTGGCTAAAGCGCTAAAATAGAACTTTGAATCATCAAATTTCCAGAGAGAACTCCTTAACATAAGAAGCACAATGCCTGAGTAACTAAAATATACTGACCAGCATTGAAAACACACCACCTTGATGTCATTTCCAAGATACAGATTACGCATGTTTATGATATGTGTTATTAAAAAACATCTGATTGATGTTTCCAATGATCAAACTGAACTCAGATTGAATGATTTAGGTTTAGATTTCTTGCCTCTAGTGTTGGAGTTTAACATGCCACTTTTGCAGCTGTTCAGAGACTTCTGACTGTAGATTCGGACATTCGACCCCTTCAACATCACCTTGGTGAGCCGTTAGAGTCAATTTGATGATCTTGATTCTTTAATTTACACCATGGCTGGCAACTGTGGACAATCAGGCGCTAAACAGATACCCCAAAACTTTTGGTAAATATCCCAGTGATGGAATAATGGCAATGTTGTGCGCTCACAACACTCTAAGGGTGTGTTTCTACTCATTTTCATTAAGATTTTACCTCATTGGCCAACTAATGGTGATGTTTATCAACTGACTTAAGATGGGGCTTGCCTTGCCACTTTTTGAAAGACCAGATTTCGTGAACAGACCCAGAGAGACGTTACTGCATTTTTCCCCGGTGACAAAAATCTTCATTTTAGGTTTTTAGACCTAAAATGGCATTAAAAAGTGCCACATGGAAGTAGATTTTTACTCGCAGTCGAGCAGATTCACTCTGTTAAACTTTGAGAGCATGGCGCAGTAATCGCGACATAGCTCCTTTAAGCCTTCAGTTGAAATCCAGTTGTTACTGTGGCAGGGCGTAAGCATGCTTACTACTGCAGAATTTTTTTTTTTTTTTTTGAGTAGTAATGGTAGATTTATTCATACCAGTCATTGGAAGCAAGTCGTATATGAGGAGCAAGTGTTTTGTCGTCTAACCCACACCGACTGCATCTCCCTCGAAAAACCACTAGCATCGAGCAAATGTTAAAAATGGCTGAAATTTTTTTTTTATTCCTGGTATAATGCTTAAATATCCATTCAACTTATGGTTAATACTGTATACATGTTCATTTACATTACTGACCATCTACCAACTTTTCCATTTTTTTTTAAACTAATGTGAAGAAAATCTTATGAAAGGGCAGAGTCCCTTTGATGGATATTTTACCCCCATCTAGTGCCCTGTCGCAGAAAATAACAAAGAAGCAACGATTACGGCGTCAATGGAAATTAAGTTTGTTTTCTATTACATTTCACAGTTCAGTTATGAGATAAATAGAATCTTATACTCTTGGTCACGTCATATGAAAGTTATGAAACTCATTGAGCAAATTTTTCTAAATTTACTGAACTAATTTTAAAACTTTCATATGACATGCTCACTCGTGTAAGACCCTCTATATCTTTCACCTTTGTGATTGATGTTTGTCAGATTTAGACAGCTGTCTGTGTACAATACGCGACAAAAACTCAAAGCATAAAACAAGCAAGCCGTCTGAGTGAAACGCCCATCTCACAGAATCAATGTGGTTGATTCATTTAATAAAATAGAAGTGTATCAGTTCCATGAGATGCTTGAGTGATGGACATCAAAAAAACTTTTAACATTGCTTTTGATATGGATGAGGCTTCACACATAAAATTCAGGGAGACAAACAACTACTGAATTAATGTATTCAACCAAACAATATTGTTACATATTTATAATTCATAAACTTTGGAAAGTGGAGTGGCACATGGATTGGTGACATGCAGTCCGATATCCAATCAGTGATGTACGTCAGGCTTGGCATCTAATCCTGGATCAAATCGGTTCCATCCCTAATGTTTTACACAGCAGGAACTCATCTACACATTTACAAACCTCAAGGCCCTCAGACTGAAGATTCAACTCACAAAATACCAAACAAACAGTCATTCTGCACCCTGATGAGTAAAAGGCAGAACAAAAGATATCACAGAACAAGACACTGGACGCTAAGAGAAAAACAAAGTGAACCCTGATGCTGTATTTGCACTTAAGGATTTAGTTTGTACATACCTTCAGGGTCACTATCATCAAAGGGTTTGTGTTACAGCATTAAGAAATAAAAGCTAGCAGACAGGATATGCAGGGCAAATAAACCACAGGATGTGAGTGGTTCAGCTAGACTCACCCTCATGGTCGATTGGATTCATAGACTAAACAGGACAGCAAATATCAAGTGATCATAACACAATGAGAGCATAAATGCCACACATTTTTGCTCATCTGGACAACACAATTAGTTTACTGATGGAAAGAAAAACTATTTGCGAGCACGAGATGTGAATATCTATCCTTCTGAGTCAGTTGTTTCATTATCTTAGCAGGCATTATCTAATTGTAGTTTTGGTTGTATGTTTGCAAAGTTGGCATAGGATTTCAGCAGATTTAATTAGAATTAAATTAAAATGGTATCTGAGGAGCTGTCAAGATCAGTCGTATTCACACTTTTGCGCTCTTGTGTGAAGTGAAGACTTTACTTGCAGTCCAGTAGTGGTATGGATGATAGCCGCCTTGATATCTATGATTGTAAAGGCTCCTTAATCTTGTTCTGTACATTTTTTAATACAATGGTTCACAGAGTCAAAGCTGCGGGGTTGAATAATACAAAATGCCAAGGAGGTCCCTATTTGAAGCTACATGCCAGAAATTCCTTTCATCTGAGTTCCTTCCATTAATTCCACGCCAAGCGCTGAAAACGCAGAGAAATCCCACAAGTGGAATAACAATTAAATGTGTTTGAGTGAATAAAGCAAATCTTTCCAAATTAATATTTGCAGAGTTTGGTTCCAAAATGTGATATCCATCATGTGAACAAAATTGCGTTGCCTGAAAATCTTCAGATTCATTCCTCAAAATAGTCTTAATTAAGCATTATAGTTGCTCCTCAGAGGACTGAGAACAGCACAACTACTGCAACCCCAACTCAGAAAAGGTTGGGAAGGTATTGACAATGTGCATAAAAACATAAAGCAGTGATTTCTAGATTTACTTTGCACTGTATGTTATTGCAGATGGTATAAAGACGAGATATTTAATGTTGTGTCCGAGAAACTTAATTTTATTTGTAAATATACATCCATTTCTGCCATTCAGGTCACCAACACTTTCCAAAGAAAGTTGGGTTCAATTTAGGCCAATAATGAGGTAAAACAAGTTCATATGAACTACGTACTTCGGACGATGGCACGTACTTAGTGTGTACTTGTGCAGGGTGGAAGTACATCCCACCTCCACCCATATAGCAAAATCGGGCTCAGTTAAGCCCGCACTCTGACACATAGAATACATCTGTCAAATTTCATAATGATATTTTAAGTAATAATGGAGGAATAACACTTCAAAATTAGTGTCCACACCACAAAGAACGACAAGAAAAATAATTAAAAGAAGAAGAAACGGAGTGAGTTTTTGGTCCCTCATATGGAGGACAACAAAAATTGCAAACAATGTAATTTGAAACTGCTGATGACTGTCAGCAGGTGACAGTTGTCATGATTTGGTGCAAAAGCAGCAAACAGGCTTAGTCCTTTAAGAGCAAAGATGGATGGAGGATTGCCAGTTAGCCCACAAATGAGTGAGAAAATGATTTTAAGGTTTAAAAGCAATGTCCCTTAAGGATTGATAGGAAGGGATTTGGATATTTTATCCCGTCTTTTGCCAAACATAATTAACAGATTCAAGGAATCTGGAGGATTTTCTGTGTGCAAGCCTGAGCTTAAGACCCATGATCACCGATCACTCAAACTCCGCACTGCATCAAGAACCAACATTATACTATAAGTGATATGACCACATACGCTCAGGATTACTTTAGCAAACATTTTGTCAAGTACAACAATACATACTTTCATCCACAAATGCCAGTTTGAAAATGTACTGTGCAAAACGAAAGCCTCAAAACGAAAACCATTCAGATTCTTACAAGCAACAGGTCTAAAAGCCATATTCTGTCATGATATGAGGTTGTGTTAGTGCCCTTGGCAAGGGTAACTTGCACCTCTGTGAAAGCATCAGATGTTGGAGCAACATATGTTGCCTTCAAGACATCTTTCCCAGGAATGTCCATGAATCTTTCAACACGACAAAATCGTATCCTGCAGGCTTTACAAAGGCATCGTTGCATGGGAAGAGGGTGCAGAATCTAGCAACTTTTGAAATGCAAAATGCAATATCAACGATCCAATATTGTTGCATTCTTTAAGACTTGTTTGCAGGAAGAATATGGCAAAATTACACCTGAAACACAGTTACTACATGGGACAACTGTGTAGTTACTACATCAGAGAACTGCACAGTTAATGTATAGGAAGACTCCAGAGTTATGTATAGTTTGTAACCAAGTGCATTCAGATTTATTCAGGTATTTCTCACAGAACAGGTCTGGCACAGCATGTAGAATCTTAAAAGGTAAATGGGATTCATTTTCTTAATGTAGATTTTAAAAATGTCTCTTCAGTACAAAAAATAGAGATAAGTTTTTAAAAAGTCATACTGTCCGCAGGACACACTGGTGAAACTTTCTCACGGTATGCAATGCCAGTATGGTGTTTTTTTCTTGTTCATTATGCTTTTGGTGAAGGAAACAGTATCAAAATTCAACATTTTGTCCTGGTTGCATGGCAGTGACGATATCAGGTAGATTTTTTTGAAGGATATTTTTAACTACTCAAAGTGGCCCCTTGAGAATTTTACTATTGTGCTGATTCCGGCATATTTATATTGACGGATATTGCTGATATGATGATTAATGTGCATTGTCCTAATTCAATAAATAAATAAGTTGTTTGATAGTGGACAAATAAATTGTAAATTTTAAACTTCTCGCTCCTCCCTTAAACGCTGGCATTAGAATTCTTTTGTTGTACTTGTATATTTCTTTGTTTATTTTACCACAGATGGACTTTTTCTTGTCTCCCAGTGCTGTTTGCTGTGAAGATCTGCTGACAGGCAGCCAACAGAGAGAAAAGTCTGATCTTGTTACCAAACAAAAGGCATCTCATTAGCATCTTCTCATGCACACTGCTCCCCTGTCAAAATCATTCATCTCACAGGACTGAGCGTGGGTGAGTTACAATATGTCTAAGTGCATCCCACACTATATAAAGACATCCCTGGATCAAAACTGCCAAGTCATGTTACGAGAAAGTCATATTGTATTTCAACAATCTTTTATATACTGCCTGTCCAAAAAAAAAGTCACTCGCTATAATATTTTGTTGGGCCACATTTGATTGTGGCATTGTTTTGACAATACACTGTCATTTTACACTGTCACAACATTTGTTTCTGACTAGCTTTGCAATTCATTTTTGGCCGAGATACTTCATTGCTGATGGGTGAGTCAAAACACTCCATTAAACCTTCTCCAGCACATCCCAAAGACTTTCAAGTGATTAAGGTCTGGCCTCTGAGGTGGCCGATTCAAGTGTGAAAATGCTCGAGGAACCACTCTTTCACAATTTCTTGGAAGAAATCTCAAAAAAGAAACAAATCTATCCAAATCAACCGTTCTTCAACCCTTTCTGTAGGGAACAATGCCTGTTGCCTGTTTGTAGTTGCGTTTTTGTATGACAAGGAACGTCTCGGGCGATCGCACATGATCCTGAAATTATCGCGTGATCTCGTCAGTCTGGCTTCTCTTGCCACCCAGATCTGGTGCGCAGTAAAAATGCAGCCAATGGGTGTTCACAAACAACAAAGCACAGGTCAAACACCCAACCCAATCTGCCCACATGGATTGTTAATACAGCAAATATCTTCTCTGCCACTGCACATGTGCACTGCACTGCCGAACCCATAGTGGGCCATCCTACATCTCTCTGATAATTCACTGTAAACATGGCAACTAGGTATCTCACTGATGAGCAATTGCTTGCTATGATTGATGATTGTGGTGAAGTGGAAGAAGACAGGGACTCACAGTTTGTCCCAAATGAATCAGAAGATGATGGTTCCTCTTCAGGAGGTAGATTTCACTTTAAATGATGATTATGTATCCAAACCCTGTATAAGAAGTGCATATACATAATTTTACATGCCGAATTTATAACTTGCAGTGTTTTTTGTCACCAGTTTTTTTTTTTAAACCTTTATTCAATGAGTGAATGTCTCATTGAGATTGAAATCTCTTTTTCAAGGCAACACTGGGGGGTTGAGGGGGAGAGGACAAGTTGAATAGCCAATTAGATCAAGGGGATGATTAGGTGGCAGGTTGAAAAAGCCAGGTAGAGAATTTAGCCATGACACCGGGGAACCCCCTACTCTTATCAAAGAGTGTCATAGGATCTTTAATAACCACAGTGAGTCAGGACCTCGGTTTAACATCTCAACAGAAAGTCGGCATCTCCTTCAATATAGTGTCCCCGTCACTGCACTGGGGAATTGGGGATTATTCCACCAGAGGGAAGATCACAACCTACTGGCCCAACAACACCTCTACCAGCAGTAATGTGGTTTTCCCAGGTGGTCTCCCATCCAAGTACTAACCACACCTGCTTAGCTTCAGCCACGTGGCTGGAGCAGATTGAGTTTTAGTATGGCTGCTGGGTACTCTAGATGACACAAGAGGCTGGCAACTTTGAGTCCCATTTCTTATGGTCTCAACTGTAATGGAAAGAAAAGGAAGGGGGGAGCAGAGAGGGAGAGAGACAAACACAGAAAGTCCCAAGCAGGACATGCCGCTAAATGCAGCTAGATGGACCTGCTCTTTTCTACTAAGGGACCACCAAGTTAGTCCGTGATAAAAACAAACATGCCAGCTACCAAGCTAACGTTAGCGATGCATCATAATCATTGTCCCTTGTCAAGCCCACACTCAAAGACATTTTTGTCATTTAAGCGGAAATATTACTGTATTATCAACATAATTTTCATGTTGTCGCTGCATTTAGCATGTTGCTGTAGTTTATATTGTTTCAATAGCAGTGGTAATTATGAGCTGTAATTTTCAGTTGATACTGTATTCAGCACGTTGCTATCATGATTAATTTTTCAAATGATGTGCCATGAGCCTCTGACCTTAAACATATAATTTATTTCAAGCTGTTCCTGTTGAAGATCGCTTGATTCATAATCGCACAATTTAATGACTGAATAATCAAAACCAATATAGTTGTATAAGCCTGTAATTATTAAGGAAGTGTTAAGAAATGAAAGATCACTGAAGGGCTGCATTGACAACATACTTAATAGTGATATTGTATGGATGGAAAAACCCAAACAATAATAAAAATAATTAATTAACCCAGTGCTTTCCCTGAATTCCATTCTAGGATTTTTTCAGCTGTGCAACCAAATTTACTTTAAGATTGCACTTATGATTTCAGCATTCAAAAGAATAGGTTGCATTTGCAGGGCAGCATAGTTGCACAGTGGTTGCTGCGTGAAGCGATGATAATTATTTATTAAATTACTAACGCTTCTTGTGTCAAAGCATTGGTGCTTGAATTGTTTAGTAAATTCATTATTAGTGCATCGCGAAAGTTCAACAAATGGCGTGCATTTAAAATCATTTAATATGCAAGTGTCAAACTTTCAAGGTAGAAAAGTCATTCATGCGGTCTTTACAGTCCAGCTTCTGGGAAAGTCGTAAGGAGGTTATAATAATATGAGATTGTATGAACAGCAATTATGTAATTAAACAAAATCTAAACCTTATCTAAATACCATCTTCAGCAGCATTTACTGCATAACATTCTACTTCAAGATGGAATTGCAAGAAATTTCTGTTAATTACCGTCCATGCAATCTCATATTGTAGCCTTCCTTGTTAATGCAAAGCTGCATTTCTTAAACGTTAATGGCAACCAGTGGCATGAACAGACATTTTAGGGGGCAGGTGCTCAGTGAAAAATAAGGCACTTCAGTGTTTCCCACAGACGATGAAGCAATGTGTGGTGGCAGACTGTGGGGGGGGATGCTTTTTATGTTGTTGAGCGGAAGAGGGGGGTTGATTATTCTCATTTGGTTCAGCAGGGGATTGCTGCTTCTTATTTTGTTGAGCGGGGGATTGCTGCTTCTTCTTTTACGCTTTTAATCGTCAAAAATTTATCAACGATCACGTCAACACACTGTACAAAAAAATTTAAAAAGAACTTTCAAAAGGGCACTTTAATGCTTTTGTAAAGGCATATCAAGCTAATCGGACACGGACACAGAAAACAAATATACATGTATTTATACCATTTTGTAAGCTGCAGGTATTCAGAAGCTTTGTACGACATTGATGTTTTATGGTACAATTAATGTGGATAGGAAAATGCTTGATAATTATTGCAGTGAACTATAATGCAAGCTGAGGGGAAATGGGTAAGGATTGATCCTCGTTACTGAATAAATTAACGCACAGTTGGTAACTAGGAAGCCTAAATGGGAACGGGCTTGGAGTGTTAATGTCCTTTAAGGCATGGTGAGAGCAATGTCATAATCCCTCTGATTGCAACTCTGGACTGGAAGTAGTTAAATAACATCAAAAGGACATAAGTATTATCAGATTGATGTAGTTAAAGTATTGCAATAAAGTAGTGGTTTGATGCCTCTGACTGATATATTTTTATGTTTGTTTTTGTTTGTTTGTTTGTTTTTTCATTTCGGCATGATTGTACAGTCGTTCCATGACAATTTCAACACAACATGTATCATGACCGAAAGGGTCGCGGGAGAAGCGAAATCGCTTGTCAAAGTCCCGCCCCCAACTCCCAGAAAAACAGTTTGATTATGGTTAAGATATCATAAAGATTTATAAATCACAACAGAGCTGAGTGTCCATTTACACTACGATTTAAACGTCACAACATAAAATCATAGAGATTTATGAACATCATGAAGAATTTTAATCACAATATAGGTGAGTGTCTATAAACAACCCCTATTGTTTATGCCTGTTATGGTTCCGTTTAAGTTATCCAATGCCATTTTGTTGGATAAGTTTATAGTTATTCAAACATGCACATTTCAAAAGATACTTAAAGTCCTTCAGATTGTCTGCCATTCTAATATTGTCTTCAAGTATGTTCCATGCACTGACTCCAGCCACAGATAAGGAGTGCTCACTCCGAGTTGATTTGACCCTTCTAGTTTGCAACAACATTCTGCCTCTTAGGTCATGAGTACATTCACGCTGGAGAAATAGGCATTGTATATTACTAGGCAATTCTTTGTGGTATCCTAAATATACAATTTGCAAGGAGTTGAATTTTATTATATCCTGCAATTTAAGAAACTTTGCCTTAATAAACAAATCGTTTGTATGAGTTCCATAGAGAACGTTATGAATAATTCTAAGGGCCTTTTTTTGGAGTTTAAACAATGATTCTATTGTATTATTATAAGTGTGTCCCCATACTTCAGCGCAGTAGTGTAAGTGGGGTGCTATGAATGCTGAATAGATTATTTTAAGAGACTTGTGTTTTAATAATTTCTGCATTTTCCAAAGAATAGACACACTTTTAGCTAACTTTCTTTGAACCAAGTTTACATGTGGTTTCCAGCTTAAGAGATTATCTAACATAATTCCCATGACTTTATATTCGTTTACCCTTTCAATGCTGGTACCATTTACCTTTAAGTCTATATCGTCCTTTAGGCCTTTTTTCCCAAATATCATAAATTTGGTCTTTGTAAGATTTAATGATAATTTGTTTACATTAAACCACGTGTGAAGTTTAGACATTTCTTTATTAACCAATTTTGTCAAGTGCTTGAGATCGACACCTGAGCAAAAAAATAGTCGTGTCGCTCTTGAATAAAATTAGTTTTAGGATATCGGACACCTTAACAATGTCATTTATGTAAATTATGAACAACTTGGGACCTAGGACCGAGCCCTGAGGAATTCCACAGGTAATGTCCAAGCAATTCGATTTGCTATTGCCCATCTGCACAAATTGCGTCCTACTTGTTAAGTAATTTTTGATCCATTTTAATGCAGTCCCTCTTAATCCATATTTGTAAAGTTTTTCAATCAATATATCGTGATTTATAATGTCGAATGCTTTCTTCAGATCAATAAATATGCCTATAGAATATAAGTTTGAATCTAGTGAATCTTTAATCATTTCAATAAATTCTGTTAGGGCTAGTGCTGTCGAATGCTTTTTCCTGAACTCATACTGACTGTCACACAGTAGTTTGTGTTTATCAATGTACTTGTCCAATCTGTCATTGAAGAGCTTTTCTAGGACCTTCGAGCATTGAGGTAAAATCGAAACAGGACGATAGTTTGAGAAATCATATTTATCCCCACTTTTGTGGAGAGGGATAACTTTCGCTATCTTCATTTTATCTGGAAACACTCCGTAGGAGAAGGATAGATTGCATATATGCGTAAGTGGAGTTACAATTGCGTTAGTTGTGTTTTCAGTAATTTCATATCTAATTGGTTTACATCAACAGATGTCTTAGCTGTACAATTTTTCAGAATTGATCTGATTTCAGATTCGGTAACAGGAGTTAGTGTCATTATATCTTGGATTTCCTCATCCTTGTCAAGGTAGTCCCATCTTAGGTGTGAGGATTTAATACCCTTTGCTAGTTCTGGCCCAACATTCACAAAATAACTGTTAAAATTCTCCACGACCAATTCCATGTTCTCTACCTTTTTGCCATTTATATTAAAGAATGCAGGGTACTCCCTCCTCGGTGTCCTCCCAGAGACGTTCTTGATTATATTCCAGAGATTTCTGGTATAATGTTTATTTTCTAATAAAAGCTTTTCATAATACTCTTTTTTATGTTTCCTTAGTAAATGTGTCATTTTGTTTCTGTAATTTTTGTACCTAATTTCTGCTTTCTCAGTTCTTTCTCTCAGAAACTGCTTATACAGAGTATTTTTTTTCTTACAAGCATTTGCCAGTGCTTTCGAAACCCAAGGTCTTCTCTCTTTGTTTTGCTTCAGTTTGTTCGTTGTTTTGGCTAGACAGTGTTTATCATACAGGGAGTTTACTGTCCATAGAAAAGCCTCATAGGCTTTATTTGGATCTTGTTCCGCTAAGACATTATCCCAAGTTTGGTTCAACATATCTAATTCTAGTTTCTTTAGCCTTTTTTCGCTTTTAATTCTGATTTCTGTGTGTTCCAGGGTTTTCGATCTAGCCTGGTCCCTTATATCTAATTTGCAGTTACAAATAGCAAAAACTGGTAGATGATCAGTAATGTCATTTATCATGATGCCACTTAATATTTCAGAATCTAATACATTAGTATACACATTATCTATCAAGGTGGCACTGTGCCTAGTAATCCTGCTTGGTTTTGTAATTAATGGTTGCATACCCATGGCATACATGGTGTTAATATAATCTTCTATTATAGAGCTATTATTTGGATTTATCAAGTCAATATTAAAGTCCCCACATATAAAAACATTTTTCTGGTTCATATTGGCGAGTAATTCACCCATACATTTACTAAAAACATCAATTTGCGAATCCGGTGCTCTGCACACACAACAAATAACCGTATTTTTACCTTTCAACCTAGGAATCTCAATTGTAAGGCATTCCATTACATTTTCCACAACGCTTGATTTGCATTCTAGTACCTGGAAGTTTATGGCCTCATCAATAAATAGTCCAACACCCCCACCAGCTTTATTCAGTCTGCTCTTACACACAAAGTTGTAACCCTCCATGTAGAAGTCATTGTCCTTTTCTTCTTTAATCCAAGTTTCCGATAGTGTGATGATGTTGAACGGATTAGCAAATGACAAAAGGTATTCCTTTATTTGGTCAAAGTTTGCATATAGACTCCTACTATTAAAGTGAATAATGGACAAACTCCCTTCCATTTTAATGCTCTTGTTAAATTTGTCTACAGTAAAGTATCCGCATGCGTTTGTTTCGTTGTAGAAAAAATGGTTATCCGGATCAATTTCTTCATTAGGGTCTATTCCTGAATGATGGTGACTTGTTGTTAAAAAGCCAGTTTCCTGATCTACAGTTTGGTTCATCAAATAACTGCTCATAGAAATTTGTCAAGGATTTTAACCTGCCTCAGCGGTCAAAACTCTCCAGATCCTGCATCATCTTGATCAGCACCGGTCTGGTAGTTTCCGGTGAAGACCCATTTGGTTTGATGAAAATTCTGCAGTTAGCCGACCAAGTGCTGTGTATCTTACCCGCTTTCTTTAGTTGACGAGCTTTCCATGCGATGGTTGCATTGTGCTTGGTGAGGTTTTCATTTATGAAAACATTGGATCCTTTGAGATTTTTCCCTTGCTTCAACAGAGAGATTTTGTGCTTGTTGCTTGTAGAAAGTCGTAACAGCACGGCCCGTGCTGTACTCGGTCTCCGCTTCCACTCCTTTTCGGTAGCAGATAACATGAATCCACATTGCCGGGTCCAGAGAAATATTTTTGGACTGAAGGAATTCCATCACCTGCATTTCCACAGATTTATTGTCCTCCTCGCCTCCATCATCGTCAGGCGCTGCTGCCCTGGCATAACTCCTGGGTTTGATTTTGAGCCCTGTCAGGATTACATCATTACGTTTCTCTTGTTGCTCCAGCTCCTCCAGTTTGTTTGATAAAGATTTAATCTGTGTGTCTTTCTTGGCAATCTCTTTTCTGAGATCACAGTTCTCCTTCAAAAGCTGGTCCAACTGCTCCTTCATACCTTCCCTCCACTCCCTCATTTCATTTCTCATTTCTCCGAGGGTCTCCATAATTGATGCAAGATCCGGCGGGCTTGGTTTGTCGGTTCTTCCTGGTTTACCCATTTTCTCAGTTCAGAAAAAAAGGTCTCTATTACAGAGTTTGTGAGAAAGTTTATCACTCAACTTTTCTCCTGACTCTGTTGTTTTCCTGTATTGCCTGTATTGCGTGCAGTCGCTGTTCGGAGTTGTTGCTCCTTCAGTGACCATGAGCTGAATGACACAACATGTGACACAACAGTCAGACCCCCAGATTACCTGCTTAAAAAGTGGCCTGACTGAGGCTATATTTTGCGCTAAATTTCCTGGCCTGAATGATTTTCCCAGCCTGGCCCTGCTCCAGGCATATGCAATAGAACTTGCATTGACCAAGTGTTGACAGGACATGCCAAGCCTTTGAATAATACCCACTGGATTATCATCTGGTGGCTTTAGAAGAATGACTGTGTTGCCAGACACTGACTGCAAAGCAAACCATCCCATTTGACCTCAAAAGGGTTGGCGCACAAAAAAGTTTCTAAACAATTTTGAAGCTGTGTATTGTATGTTCTTCTAAAAGTCTGCTCCCTGTGATAAAGACACTAGCAACAGAAATGCCATTTCGAGAAGAAAATGTTTTTCAACCCCCCAACAAAATCAGAGGTGAATACTTCATATTTTTCTGTGCTCTTTGTCAAAACAAACAGAGGCAGCTTAATCTGATATTTAACCATGTGCCATGTAATCACGAAATCTTCCTCCCTCATCAATAAATATGAGGCCCGCACACATCAATGTTGTGTGAACAAACATGTCTGGCAGAATTGTTTAATTGGCTCTGGAGGTTACCCGCAAGCTTCCATCTGCTTTCATTAAATATAGTCACAACTGGTTGTTGTGTAATGCTAAAGGTCTCCTCCAATCCAGCAATAGAGCACTGCATATTGGACACCAGCTGTTTGTATTCCAGCACCTGGAGTTTCATTAAATTAATTTCACTCTGATGAAAAGTGAATGTACGCACTTGTTCTACATATTTAGGAAATTACTTATAATCATCTTACATTTTTATCCACTTACAGTATATGTATAAACAGTGATTAAATGGCATACTGTCATTAAATTCGCTTCAGATTTGTTTGCTACCAAATTAGGCAGAGGAACAAATTGAAGCACTAAAACTGAAGTTTTTTTTCTGTTTGAAAGGACTCAGTTAAATATGCATCCCTTTTTCCTTTGCTGGTCCGATATTCCAACTAATTTTGTACATCTAAATGACAAAAAGTGACACATTCCATGCCATTTGCTTTTTTTTTCCCCCGCAGAGATCATCATAGCTGGCTGAAATTAATAGATAACTCCAAGGCCTCTAGTTTGTTTAGGCTTTCAGTATTCTTTACATTAAAGTGCATTTATTATGGGTTTTCATTATTTTAATGTCATTGTGTGGATTTTATTGTTTTTGTATGCATTTAAAAGGTCTGGCTCGGAAAACAACTCGAAGTCACCTACAGAAGAAGCTGTGTCTGCCAGAAAAAACAGTGCTTCAGAGCTGACTGAAACGCCCCGATGGCTTCTGGCTAAGCAGTTGGGTTTGGCACGCCCTTGAATCAAGTGGGTTACGCCCAAAAGGCTACACTGGTATTTGTTTCTAGAGCTCATTAACACTCTGAAGCAGAAATCCATTTATTGTTTGGGGCGTGACATTTCTGACACGCGTGAAGGGGTTCACAAATGACAAGTGAGTGATCAAGTTGACCAATGACAACACACAGGGGTTTTCGGGAGGGCAGGGCCAGGACCTCAACGGATATGGTACTGCAGATATGGCCAGCATGGGAAAAGTTAAGTGTTTTTTTAAACAATGATGCATTTAAACCTTTTTTAGTAGACTTTGAGAATATTACAATGACGAATGAAAAGTAACTTAACAGGTGCAATTTAATGGAGATGCCGAAGGTCAGCCTTTGCTGAGGATCCCTTCAGTGTAGTGTGTGTCATCATTTTCACATTTGTTCTTTATTTTCTTTTTACTTCAGCAAGAACAAAGATCAAAAACTTTTAGTGCAGCATCATTGGTAGCAGAGGACTGTGCATAACTGATACCTCATTACTTCACCAACATTAGGCCCTCAGGGCTTTGGTGACACTGAACAGGAGTGTTGAATTCAGTTTTACTTGTTTAGATGTCATGTCTCATGTCCCTGTTTATCTGTTTCACAGTGATTCTGTTCTCGATATCATGTGAGTGATTATTTTCCACTAATTGTTTCAATTGTGTCATTATCTCTTTAGCTGTCAGTACATTACTCACAGCTTTTCCCACATTTTTATATCAGCTAATTTGTTATCTGAGTGTACTTTGGTTTACCCAGGTTCTTTCTTCATTGCCAGATTGTCTTTCCTTGTTTCTTACTTGTTGCCTGCACCCTCACATTTTCCATATGCCCTAGTTTTCCCAGTTCCCTTGTTCCAGCCTTTGTCCCTTGCGTTTCTGAATATCACCCTAATCTTGTGTCAGCCCTGCCCTACCTATGATTCCTGTCGTCTTCATTCCTGTTCCCTCCCAGCCTAATTTCTCAGCTATGACCCCAACTTGTTTCTGGACCACAATCTGCCAGCTTCTGTAACACTGTTACCATGAACCGCACACCTTGGACTGTCAACTTCAAATACAGATCTGGCTTTTGTAAAGGAAAACAAACAGTGAAAAGGTGTTTTCCCCAGACTGGATTTTTTAATGGAGTTTCATGAGAAAAAGTGTACCTCCCCATGGCAACAGTATTCCCCGATGGTAGTGGCCTCTTTAAGCACTATAATGTGCCCTGCCACACTGAAAAAATTGTTCAGGAATGGCTTGAGGAATATGACAAAGAGTTCAAGGTGTTGACCTGGCCTCCAAATTCCCCAGCTTTCAATACAGTCAAGCACCTGCAGTATATACTGGAAAAACAAGTCAGAACCATGGAGGCCCCACCTTACCTTACAGGACTTAAGGGACCTGCTGCTAAAATCTTGATGCCAGACACCATGGAGTACCTTCAGAGGTCTTGTGGGGGCCATGCCTCGATGGATCAGAGCTGTTTTGGTGGTATAAGGAGGATCTACAAAATATAAGGCAGGTGGTTTATCTGTTATGGCTATATTTTCGATAGAGAATGGGAGGAATGTCAATAAATGAATCTTCCCTGTTTACTGATGCTTTGGAGAAACAGAACAAACAACTGAAAACATCTCACGGTTGATGTTAATTAGCAGTCATGTTTGAGTGGATGAATGCTAATCAGGGAAAGCAACATGAGAATTCACATGGCACTGGCATTGTATTGGAAAAGCTGTAAATGGTGCCATGGCAATGATTTTGCAATATCCTGTCAGGATATTGTGTTTTTCATGGTTGTGGTTACAAGCAAGCAGACAGTGTCAGACTGATTATTATTATTATTAACTAGACAGTCCGGTCGACGTGACCGCATGGGTGTTGCCCCTGAAAGCCCACTTCTCACCTTTTTTGTGCGTTATTCGGCCAATACTGTGGCCATGGCAAAAAAAAAATTGATAGGTTTCATAACTGAAGTATAACACATGTCCATATCAAACATGAAAGGAATCGGTGAAAAATTACAGCCTGTAGATCATCCACAAGGAAGTGTCTACGGACGCAACGGCAGCGAAGACAAGCGTGAATCCATAGTAGCCGCCCAACTTTGTCCAGAATGTATAATTGCATTTTTTTTTTTTTTTATTATTCTCTGGTGGGGGGAGGGGGGTAGAATATGGACATGCTTGTGGAGCACTGAAATAATCACCCTGATTAATAGGAGAAAAAAATGCAAAATGTGGCTACTGGCAGGAGAGCTGGCCTGGGACATCAGTTGCACTCAACTCAGATTAACATCAAGTTTACACATATTGAGAGTAGTAGTTTATCATTTTCATTTAGTGCAGAGGCAATGCAATGTGCAGAATATGGCATAAAAACAAAAAAATATACATCCAATAAAATAAATGAATAAATAGGCATGTTGTTTGATAGACAGGAACATGCATCAGTGAGACCTGATTTCTCGATCCATAAAACAATTTCCTCAAATATCACTTTTCACTTTAACTGAGATTCCTGCATGGAAAAGCCCAGCAGTTTATGATCACATATCATACATATTCACTGCACCCGGCAGATAAACCTGGCCTGACTCAAAGTGAAGGACACTTCGATTCTCCCCTTGAGATAAGGCACAGCACGATGACTTTATGAACATTGATTGTAACTTGCTGATTATAACTACTTGAAGCATTTTGTACAATTTGTTACATTCAGAACAATTAATTTTGAGTTGGTATTTGCAAAAAAGCATAAAAACCTAATGTGATGCCGTTATGAAAGGCAAGCAGGTGACTTTGTCCACAATTTTACTGAGGCCCCAAGACAGTCCTCGTGTGGAGGAGGACAGCAATTGCAGTAAATTACGAGTGTCCGGAGACACTGGCTCAGTGCCCCAAGTCAGTTTTCAAGTAGAACAGGACAGCAGCTGCACTGGCAGGCCACTGTCCTGCAGCAGAAGTACAGTATAGTACAATACAGTACATGAAATGCCACAGCCCCAACTGCTGAAATGAGAAAGAAGTCTGTTGATTGGACCCTGGAGACATTTTGCTGCCATTATGTTTCCCATGAGGCAGGGGCTACTGTCATGTTTAAACTATTTAATAACCTCAATTCAACGCTGAGCCTTCTGAGCAGTGGCAGACGGAGTCAAATGAATCCTGAAAGCATACATTCCAACTGCACTTGCAGTGGCAAAGTGTGTTTGATTGAATCTAGGAAGAAAGTATGCTTTATTGATTTCAGCCTATTTAAGAAAAAGAACTGCTAGCAGGCTCCTTTACTTTATTTGGTGTGTGACCTTTATATCCTTTAATATTTGCAAGTTCTAATATCCTGGCTGTTGCAATGTTTATTCATTATTCATAGCACTGTCCCATAAATAAATAGTCTTCGAACTCAAAGAGCAGATATATACCTTCTTTTGATCACTCACTGCAGTAATGAGTCTATAGCAAATGCTTGCAAAGTGCTTTTATTTCATTTGTGCAAAATGACCCAACCTTCGTGCCCTATTGCACTGCGACCACGGTTATGAAGAACTCCAACATCAAAGCTTCCACAAAATATGGTGACAGAAATGTCTTTGAGAAACAGATTTTTGATTGAGTGTTATTCAAATACAGGAAGACAGGGGAATGGAAATTGATTACAATCTCTCACTCAGTTATGAATCTCCTGTGCCATCACATAATAAGGTGAGGACATAGAATTCGTAGGGTAAAGGGATGTTGGATACGTATTCCTTGAGCCGCAATTTCCTGAACAAGTTTCTGGCAGGATTTGTTGAGATGCTCCTGGGATGGGAATAATTTTAGAGAAAGAGCCATGTCAGGAAAGAGATGTGTAATGGAGATTTAGATGTAATAATGTCCTTGGTGCCAAGCCATGAAGGACAGCATACTGATGCAGCACCTGGTCAGAACCTCCCAAAGGTAAAATTTGATACTGCAGTGGGTCTGCTGCCATCATTACTATGAAGGATTTGGCCAATAGCGTTAGTGATTTCACGAAGTGACGCATCTCTGTTTTTACCAATTCTGAGAAATTCAACATCAATTCTGGAAAATTTCCAGTCCTCTGGTAAAGGCTCAATCAATTGAAACGGCATGATTCTTTGAATCTTAATAGCTGCATACATGAAGATAATGGGGCAAATAGCAGCATCTGCTTCTCTGACCTAATCATCCAATAAATTTTATTTAGAAGGAAATACGTTACTTTGTGAAATATTGGATCGGTACTGATATGAGATGCGCCCGTAATATGCCAGTTTGTGAAATTGTAAAATGTTAGGAACTGCCAAGGTTATGATCTATGTCAGTTGCTATTTAATGAAATAAGAGTCTCAACAGGGTAACTTCATCACTCAATTGGTACCGCCAATAAACACAATAAACATATGCGCCCGTATTCAGTATGGTGTTTTAGAAACCATTTAAGGGTTACACGCGAACAAATTTCTTGATCGCCCGATCATCGCCTGTCTAAAGTTAAGCGCCAATTCAGAATGAGCGATTATCCAACATGCGGTCAGCCGACGTCTACATAACAAAAGAAAATTTAATCGCCAGGCGGGGTATGTTTAAGTCTGCGTGTAAGTGGAAAACAAGTGCATGCAGCACAGAGTTAGACATCATGGAGGCGATTTTACAGGTTCTCGAGTTTGCACAGGAGGAGGCTGCCGAAAAGGAGGAATTGTTGGGCCATCCTCGTGTCAAAAGAGTTTTTGAGGTCCGAGTGGATGCGCTCCGAAAGTATAGTGAGAGTAAATTTGTCCGCAGATTCCCGGTTTCCAAGGACACATTTCGTTGGCTTGTAGATTTCTAAGCCATGGATTTGATGCCACTAAAGGAGAGTAATCATGCTCTGAACCCAGAGCAGCAGGTGCTGGTTGCCCTGCGCTTTTATGCCAGGGCATCATTCCAAATGATGGAATGATCGGTGATATGGACACCGGTGATATGTGTGGTGTATTCCAGGCAACTGTCTCCAGGACGGTTCATCTGATCCCACAGTTGCAACTACCATGCAAAATGTGCCAGACCTGACCAAGCCCATTTAAATACCCCTACCCCGTTTTGATTTACGTCATTTCATCACACTGTGGTGTGGTGTTGACAATGAAAATTACGCGATAACCGGGGACTTGACCGCGGACAGCTAAATGCCAGATGTTCACGACTTTTGAAAGGCCGTTTAGGCCTCCGTTTATACGCCCGCGTACAACATCTATTTAAACAGCGCTTAAGAGATATTCACCGTTTAACTAAACAGTCGCTAAAACACTATATTGATTACGGGCCGTAATCTATAAAACCACAACGGACTGGTTAAACCTGACCTTATAACAGTGTTTCATGTTCTGTTAACCCTACCAGAGTATTAACACATCATAGATCCTCCTGAAGGCCTTCCTTGAAATCCAGTGCAACAGTTCTGATCAAAAATAAATGGGCCAAAGTCAGCCAAACTGCACATTGGGGGTAAAAAAAATTAAAATGAAATAAATGCCAATATGATTATTTTTTCTTGAAGTGCACATCTTAAAGCTCCTGAAAAAAAAAAAAAAAAAAATTGAATATCTCAATTATATCAGATTTTATAGGGGGTCAAGGTTAATGCTTCGTGATTTTACAGGACGGCTCAAATGTAGGATCTTGATATCAATTAATTTTTAAACACCAGCACCATGATACAATAATCTCAGAGTCGTTTCCATTGATTTTTTACTACTTTATATTTAGCCTAAACACAACAATTTTAGGTCACTTAAAGATAAAAGGTGGCCAAAAGATGTACATGTAACAGTGTCATGCAAAAAATTATAAATTTTTTAAAATGTTCAATATTTTTATTTGAGAAAAAAAAACCATATTCTTAGAAAAAAGGTTTCATACTATAAGGAAAAATGTTGGATGATTACTTTTTTGAAAAGTAAAAAAAAAATGAGTTTTTGAAAAGTTGTAACAGTGTTGCGTTTTTGGCGTCAGAGTTTGGTGCAGTTACATAGTGAATAATTAAAATAACTAAAGCAGAATATTATTCTTCAATTATATTTGTTTTGAAATATTAAGGTAGTAATTGTTACAGGCATGAATATCTTAATAAATTTATTTAAATTTATTTATTAATTTATTAATTTTAATGAAGCCACCCCTCAAAGGTTAAGCAGATTTTGTGTCTTATGTTTAATTACACTTAGACCAAGCTGCAAACTAGAAAGTATTAAGAAGATGATTTACACCTGGTGGTAAATTTCATCTCACAAACAAGATGAAGCCACCCCTCAAAGCTTTGAACTAGATAGCTATGATTTTTTTGGAAATTGGGTCAACTGGGAAGCCTCCTGGACTACCAGTTGTCACATTCTAATTGCTCTCAATACAATTACTACAGAAACATTGCTTAACATTACTACTGTCATCTCCAAATTCCAGAATGGTATTCAGTGCAGCTGAGAGGACCAGGTGTTACAGAGAATGCAAGAAAGCTGAAAATCCTGATGCCTGAAAAGCTGTTGTCTCAGACCGAAACAAAGCAGCCAAAGCCAGAGATCCTGAAGCTGTCTGTGCCAAGACCAGAGAACGTGTAGCCAAACACAGAGCAGCCAAGAAGGAAGCACAGCTTACTGAGCAGCGTCGCCTGGGTACTCCTGTCTACAGCAACACTTGCAACACTCAGACCCGTGCAGTCAGTAGAATCTCCAGTCATCTTCCTAAGTTTCCAAGAAAGGGCCAAGCAGTCATCAAGGAGATCGTCAAGCAGAATCCAATGCCTGTCAGTGACCCTGTGCCTCCTACTCCACCTACAGTACAGTCGCCGTTAAAACCGAAGAAACGGCGTTAGTTAACGTCCAGTTACCTCAGACATTTCGCCCTTCTAACCACGATCTAACGCGCGATAACGCAGTACTTCACACTGCTGACCAATGAGCCGTATCACAGGACAATTTACCGCCAGGAATAACCAAATGTGGCTCCGCGGACCTGAATGTAGTACCGCGTGTAAGTTATAGAATAGAGGGCATTTTGACTGTAAGAATTACGTTTGTGTTTGCCGTTATGTATTTTAACATCTTTTTATTTTCTCTTGTAGTGAAAGTGGAAGTGAGAGCTTATGCGACCTCTGGAAAGCGTGTGGCTGATCATTTCCTCGGTTTAAAAAGCCTAGCATGAACAAGAACAAAAATTTTATGATAAATTCGACAGTGTAATATAAGCAAATTTATTCTTGAAGGAAATTTTTTTGGTATTTTAAATATATGTCTTTTTATTGCAGAAACTGTGATTCTGAGAGTTTGTGGGTAGACCTTCAGCGAAGTGTGCCACAGTTGATTTATTGATTTTGAAAAGCCAACCGCAATAGAAGTAAACAAATTGTGATATAGATGACATATTTAAATATAACTCTGATATAGCTTAGACAGTGTGAACTGTAATTAATCCACACCAACTGCTAACTTGAAGAAAATAATATCCTGCAATCTCTACCTGGATAGGTATATGTATATAAGGGTTTTAAATTCTTTCATATATTTTTAACAAATAACTGACTTAGCGTTTTCGGAGCATTTTACTTTATACTGTATAAATACATTTTTATACATGTGCCTAATTATAAAGAGTATAGCCTGTAGCATGTATGACTTCTCACTCCAGGGCACAGCTGAAGACACCAAAAGTCCGGTAGGTGTGAATAATCTGGGATTACGGATCAGCGGGTTTCGTTATTAACTGAGTAGAAAAGGATTTACAGGACTCCATTGTAAACCATGCAGCTTAATTGCAAAACAATAGGCTATCCAACATCCAGCAATTGACACCTGTACTGGTCGTGACCTTGTGTTTTTTTAGTGCATTCAAGAGTCGTTATGGTCGAACCAAATTCATATTATACACAATTCGTTTCTAGTTGCAAGCTTTGTGAACATTATATTTGAACATCTGAATGGTTATGACAAATCATTAAAACAAATACAGATGATGCAAAACGTTTTGTCATGAAAAATTGGTTAAAAATTGCCTATTAGCAAAACGAAACAGTATATAAATCGAAAAACATTCAAGTTCTTTCTGTAAATGAACTTTACTGAGACGGGGTGCGAGTAATCTTTGATATAGGAATTGATATAAGCTACTAAATTACAGGTTTGTAACAGGAAAAATAATATATTTCGGCACTTGAGTGTAAAATAATAGTACATAAGAGCACACATTATCTCCGAACATAAAATATTGCAGAAATGATATCTGACAAACAAAATCCTCACCAAAAATAGCATGATATTTAATAATCCAATTGCGTATTATACCGCAATAAAGTTTTAAATAGTAGCATAGGTTGCACAAACTGTATCGTCTAATATAAAAAGGTTTGCAGAAATGATTACCGGCAACATCACCCCTGCCAAAGCAAATCAATATTTTATGTAGGCTAACGTTACTCTTGCATTCATACATGGAAATAAATCGCCAAAAAGCTGTGCCATTATCTTCATGTATGGACTACTGTCAACACGACCGCTCCAACCGCCCTCGTGGCTCATTTATGATTAAACAAACACCCGGCTAACGGGCTACCGCCCAGCTACCGCGTGCGCGGTAAGCGGCGGGAGGTCTTCTTTTGTCTTCGTGCGCGTCAAGACGCCTGTCCTACCGCACAGCTAACGACGAGATTTCCCGGTCCTACCAACAGTCTAACGCCCCCCTACTGCTGGATTAACGACCTTTTCTTTGGTTTTAAGGGCGACTGTACTGTAAATCAGCACACAACAGAGTTCCAGATGAGGTCTGATTCAGAGTCACAGACTTCTACCTTCCTCAAGACATCAGCTGGACAGCAATTGGTCGCAAGGATTACATCACAGTGCTCTGGTATGGTGAGAGGGTGGCAGAGCAGCGGCGCTACCTAGTGATGACCATCCGGGAGGCCTACAACCTCTACAAGCAGGAGTTCCTTGATGACACCATCAGCCTGAGCTCCTTCCAGCGCCTGCGGCCAGATGTAGTCCTCTTCAGAGACAACATCCCTTGCAACGTCTGCGTGTGTGTCTACAATGAGAACCTGAACTTGCTGCTCCAGTCCATCTGCCACCTCAAGTGTCTGCCAGCTGACCACCATGAACTCTTAGAGACTATTGTCTGTGACAAGTCTTCTGAGGCTTTTATGTATGGCAAGTGTGCAATCTGTTCAGACAGAGTAACCTTCAACAAGCTATCAGCGCAGATCAGTGACCTTCAGCTTGGTGATCCAGTAACCTGGTATGAGTGGGCCAAGGGCGACAACGGCAGATTTGACAAGCTGACCCATGATGGTACCATGTCTGATGTACTCAAGAAGACAGTGCTCTTCACTGCAGTTGGTTAGACAGCATCCGGTACCTCCTCCTTTGGTGTGATGTCAGACTACCTGGCCCATGATAATGCTGCCGCCACCTTCATCAACTACGTGGTGGATGAACTGCTCTCCAAGCTCCCAGCCAGCATCACCGAACTGGACATCGTCAGCGATGGGACCACACAACACTTCAAGAACAAGTTCCTTGTGATGTACATCACAAGCCTGCTGGAGAGGAAGGGGATCCTGATGATGTGGCATTTCCTGGCTACATCCCATGGCAAGGGAGCTCTAGACGGCAGTGGCACAGTCTTCAAGAGGCTGGTCTTCACCCTGATGCGGTCCCGAAAAGCTATCGTCAACAATGCCCTCGAGTACGCCCAGCTAGCAGCCAGCCACCTAGATAGTACCACTGTCCTCTATGTCAGCAAAGAAACTGTCCTGGACTGGAAGAAGCAGGTGGATGACCTCTGGCAAGATGCCCTCTCCATCACGAGTATCCAGAGTATGCACTCCATCACCACCCTCGGACTTGGCCACGTCAGTGCTCAGCCTCACATCGGTGCTCAATCAGCCAAGGAATACTTCATCATCCCTGATGATGAGTAAATCAGTGATACTACAATGCTAACAACACATATTCCAGAAATATGAATGACATTATAATGCCAAACAAAAGCTGAGTTACTTAAAAACATTTGTGTCATTGAAATTATGATACAAATCCTTCTATGGAACTTATTCCTGTTGTAAATATGTTGAAATGTAATATTGTAAGTATGTTGATATGTAATATGTGTAATATTTGTTATTTGAATATAATATAATTACTCAATAAAGATAATTGGGTGCTCGTTAGGAAGATTCTAAGCTCGTTCATGTTCGGGTGTCCTCCGCCCTCGTTCTGAGCTTGTGAAGTTTCAACCAATGAGTGTATAAGAAGCGGTGGCGACGGGCGCGTGCTTCGGAGGAGAGCCACGAGCTGTCTCACTCTCTCGAGTTGGCAATAGGGGGCCGCATATGCGAAAAGCCTTGTACATAGTTCCCCAATTAGACATTCCAGATTCCGGGGGGATTGGAGATGCCAAATTTAAAATAATAATAATAATAATAAATAAATAAAGATAAGATGATAATTTACATTGTTTTTTCATTCAGATTTCAATAGAAATTAGTGGTGAACAATTGTGTAACAGTGTCGTGCAACCTTCTCTCACTTAAACTCCCATAAAAAATTTATTTTTCAAAATTTTGTCACCAAACTTTTTTTTCTTATAGTTAACAATATTTCCAAACGTGAAAAAAATTTCTTAAAAATTTTAAGAGGAACAGCACTTTCCGCTTAGTAGAAATATTTGTGTGAAAACCTTAGTCGTAATTCTGTAACAGTGTCGCGCAGCATTTTTCCCCCTTGACCCCCTTTTGCCCCCCATAAATAAAAAACCTCATTAGTGTTTCTTAAAGTACTCACCAAGACCTAACTAATGACATGTTACATATGCTGATATCATTATTTGTTAAAGAGTTATGAGCTAAAATGTAGTAAAGTGTAACAGTGTCGCATTCTGACTTTGGCCCAAATGTGAATTATTTGGGAATCGTTTAGTGTCCCTCCAATGTGGAACGGGTAACCATTCTAAAATGCATTTGTCATAGACTGGTACAGAATTTTATCACTCTTGAAAATCCCAAAAGAAACTTGAAACCACTACTAATGAAACCATTACCAAACTTGGCTGGCTATTGAATCTCATTGTCACATGCATGATACTTTTCAATGTGGCGGTCCATGACAGAAAGCAATGTGGTCAGGGTTCTTGATCAGTGCCATTGGACCATTGCAAAAGCTCAGCAAATCTTCATACTTCCCCTATGGGGAAAGAAATTAGGGAAAAATGGGTCCTATAAATGAGATATCTGGTTGTGCACCATCAATCCCAGAGAGAAATTATATTATTGAAAGTGTTTACCCGAGGTGGAGCTCCTACACTAAGTAAACAATGGAAAAGACAACAAAGCTTACACTTACAGCGTTCTTGCTGCCTCATGCTTCATATGGCCATATTGGGCCCATGATAACTTTCAAAACAAGATGGCCACATTATTTTGCATGGGAATAAAGATATAGCCGTGGCATGAAGCACAAATGGGAAAGAGGTTTCATGGTAAAAAAAAAAAACGACCTTCTTAAGGGTAAACTGATCAAATAGGCTACACACTACAATGAACCGTGTCAGTTTTCTAGACTCGTGGTTTTGCTAAATCTGTAGGCGAGGCACTGATGCAGGAGATGCATGTACAACAAGAATGTAGATTCTGAAGACAGACTCGAGTCATAAAACCTACGTGTAGCAGGCTTGAGTTCAACCAGGTCACTGAGGTACCTGGCTAACATATTGGAGCTGTGCATTAGATATCGATGACGGGTTAAACCCATGTAACTGAGGAAAAAGGAGATAAGTCACTTCGTGAAATAAAGGATTTTATATTTTTTAGATGCGTCAAATTGTGATGTTTCATAAAATGGGAATGAGGTTAGATGTGGAATCGAAACCTAGACTAAACAAAAGAACTCGCCCCCAGGACCAACATGATGCCCATATCTCAAAACCCTAAATAAATTAGATATGTCACTTCGTGAAATCACCAACGATAGCTGAGAGCATGGCGTATGAGTGTTATAGGTCAATTTCGTACATAATCATAAGCTTTCTTAGAGAAGTAAAAAAAAATTCAATAAATAAACTAAGAGAGATCATACACATATTACCTGCATTACATCTCTAATAGACGGCTAGTGATAGAATACTCTAGTCCATCACTCTTTGGATTCAGGGATTGGCTTCAGCCCCCCAGCACACATGATGGCAGAAAGCTAGGCTGCATAACTTAGGAAGACTGGCACTCCCACAAATTTATCATTGTCCGCCCAGCACTGGCGAAGCTCAGACCCCCACAAAAAAAGAGAGGGGGGTTCTGCTTTGCCACCATGTTAGTTTCCACAGAACCGTCCAATAGCCCTCTCTGCTTACTATCCTTCGTGCCGCTACCAAATACCACAGATCTACATCTGTCCTTCTGCTCCAGCCTGTATATTTTTGAAGAGTCATTTCAAAATGAACCTCGACCCTCAAAAGCAGGAGGAAGTTTTAAGTTTTGTAGAGGATCAAATTTATGCGAGAAACATAACAGAAACTACAATTGAGGGAGGGAGTGAGGTGAACCACTGTCTTTCCATATGAAGTGCCAGAGGCTGACCTGTGACGTTAAACCAACGGTTGATGTTCTCCAGACAGACAAGAGCCTAGTTTCACAAAACCAAATCCTTCATTATTTTCCCCTGGCCACGAAAGCCTGATATTATCACACAAATGAGCATCATCAGTCTTTTTAATGCAATACGTGTACCTAGCTACCTACAAGCATGTCTTCATTTTCAGAAACATATTGTTATGGAGGGATCTTAAAAGATTACATCAGTAGAGCGTTTCAGGGGAAAAGAGCAGAATGGATAGGCTCAGCCCTGTGCTGTACTTCATCACAGTGCGTTTGTTTCTGTGCCATTAATTTGATGGAGTATTTCCCAGCCTCCATAAGCAGTACTTAGAGGCATTTGCATCTATGCAGTGGTTTATGCCTCTGGAACTCTAGTGCAGTTTATTTTCCAATAAGCTACATTGATTTGACATTTCCATTTAATTTTGGTCTTGAGCGAGACATTATTTGTGCAATTTCTACATCCAGGGGACAGTTGTGAGAACCAAACTTTTCCAGGTCATTAGAAAAGATAAACAGAACTGAAATGAATGTGCAAATGCACAGCACCACAGGCTGGTAAAATGAAACTAATAACACCATGTGTGATGTACGCAAAATGTCAAAATTCATAATCAAATAAAGCACACTGCAATGCATCAATTTCTCAGAAAAAAATGCTTCCACTCATTTTAGTTAGATTCTTTACAGAAACTTCCGTCAGAGATGCTTCCAGAATGAACCTTTTTCCCCCAGTGTAGGACCCTTGAACTCAAATTTCCTCCATGTAATCCCATTTTTGAACAAGTTGTTTTTCCTCTGCTAACTTGCATTGCCATGTTGAAGGTGCTACTAGATAACATCTTAAGAGAAACACAGCATACCATTCAGATTGAACATCAATCTGGTTCAGTGCATGGACCTCTCTCAACATAGTATAACATTTCGCCGATTGAGCAACCCGCAGTACGGTTCTGGAATTGATGTGGCGACAGAGGCTAGTGACATTGGCATGTGAACGACCGAATAAGCAACTTGGTGGAATGAGAACGAAGGGGATCAACCGATTACCCAAACAAGCCATTTGCTCACGTCCCATTGCATGCAATGTCAACCTCAATGCTTAAAACTACGGAATTAAAATTGTTAGTTGTTCCCTGAGTAGAGGTTTTCTCTGGGAAGCCAAGATGTCAGTCAAGCCAACAGTTCAAATTTGGCAAAAATTATCAATATAGCCTCAACTTAAAAACTATGTTTTCACATTCACCATGCCATTTCATTAGCATTTTGCAAATTTTTCTCCCTCAAAATCAGACCACACAAGAACCTGAGAGGAAAGCTTTTGACTGACAATTTCTCTGAAGGCTCTAATGTGATTGATGCAGTATGTGCTGTCCACTGATTCAGACATAGTGATGAATATAACAAATTAAATACTGCATATTGCAGAATAAAGGTGCGTAAACATGCTGAACTACACTCATAAGCACTGTGCAAAACGATACCAAAAACGTTCAGGCCCAGAGGTGGAAGACCACAGCAGTGCAAACTTGAGAACTCCGTTTCATGAAAGAGTAGAGTACTACCTCTGCTTCCATGTGGCCAAGACCCGTGTGGCAATGATGTTGCATCACCATCTGCACTCATTCACACAGACAGAGGGGGGCATTGTTTCAGGAAGGTAAAAATGAATGTTCAGATGATGAAAATGCCCTGCTTGGGTAACCCAAGAGCCAAGCATCTACAGAAGACAATTTATTACTTTTACAAGCAGGAAAGTGCCTCACAGGTGCAGAGGAGAGAAAACAAGCTGACGCTGAGCGCCGAGAGAACCCCACAGCCCTTAACTAATTATTAATACATCATGGCATACACCTTTGGCAAGGCAGGTATACAAATCACCTGCAGCAGTATTTGTTATTCAAGGTCACTGTGCCAAGGTCAAAGATCAAATCCACTAAAGACCCTTACATTGCACACCAACCCCTCAGAAAGAACCTGCATATAAAATTTGAAGCTGCTACGGTTAATACTATTGAAGATATGCCTCGGACAAAATTCCCAAGGTCAAGGTTGCTTTGCCAAGGTCAAAGCTAAAATCCACTAATGACCCTTACCCTGCACCCCAAACCCTAACAAGAGAGCTGCATATCAAATTTGAAGCTGCTGAGGTGAAACTTTTGGAAATATGGCCCAGACAAAATTTTAAAGTTTAAGGTCACTGTACCAAGGTCAAAGGTCAAATCGACTAATGATCCTTATGTTGCACACCTATCACTCACAAATAACCTGCCCACCATATATGATGCTTTTGTGGCCAACACTTTCGGAATATGGCCTGTAAAAATTATGAAGCCGCTGCCCGCCCGCCCAAACACCATAGAGTACAACAATATTCCATCAGCCCACTTCTTGGTGCTAGCCTAGTTAAAATTTTTTGGTCTCTGAATAGTCAACTGCCGTTGTCAGTGTTTTATGTTTGTGAATATCAAACCTTGAAAACTGGTTACTAGCCCCATAGCTTTTGCCAGTATAGGGAACGATGTAGTCTGATCCAAGGGTCTTCTGGTGTCCGTCTTCGGGCGGCATGTCCAGACGCTCATGCCACGCCCCCAGCTCCTCATATTGTTACCATTGGTGGACCAGGATTAAGGTGTATATCACCCACTAATATTAGCAAAGCCAATAAAGTTTGCGCCATATCCCCAGTGATACTCCAGTTGACGCACCACCTTTTGGGGGCTGAGACCTGCCCATAACATGCCAATGGCTCATTTTTCCTCTCCTGTGTCGTAAGCCGTTCCATTTTCTTGATGACGTACCATTTCTCTTTTTTTGTTGGCTTTATATAGGCTATTGACAGCACCAAAAAGAACAAGTCAAGTTTCACTGTACACATCACAAACAGCTCAATATTTGTTATTACTGAGGTTCTCAGCGCATTCACGTGGCGTGCGTCGGCATCACAATACCACTCGCTTTTCTTAATTTCTACACGTATCTCACTGCAAAAGCAATAAAAATCGATTGATTCTTCAATTTGCCGCAAATACAGTACATACTTTGCGTTTCTAATGGGGCTAAGTATATTCCAAAGTGACCTTAAAATTTCTCCTAAACTTGTTTTAATAAAAAAAATTTGGTATCTCCAATTAGCGTTGCCACAGTGGATGATAGATGCTGCCATCTTGGGGGAGCACTGACAGTTTGCGGTTCAGCTCCACTGCTTATTCCCACCCAGATTCAAACCTGTAATCCACAGAACAAGCGTGAAGGAAACCCGAACATGTCCTTGCTTAGAATGTAATTAATGAGTGCCTGGATGGCCAGTAGGAGGTGGACGGGTAACAAAGTATGCCAACCCAAACCGGCTGTATCCCACCCATTTTCCTGAGCAGCAGGAAGCCAGTTATGTGCTGCTCTCAAGAAGCTGCTGGCCTCAGTCAGCACTGGCATGGCTGTATTTGACCCGATGCCATGGTGGTCACTCTTGCACCACAAGCGGTGCCTGATTGTTTAACATCAAATCCAGTGTGGTTGAGTTGACGGCAAGAACAAGAAAAACTTCCCACACTGGCTTCACGGTGCTTTCCCCTATATTAGGGAAGTCCAGCTTCAGTACAGCATGGACACAGTGTCTTGCTATTTGATCTGTTTCTACTCCAGTGATTCATTTAAGTAAGTGTTTTGCTTAAGAGTCCACACATATAGTTCTGTAGGTATCAATTTTTTCTCCATTTTGGATGAAGCCCACTGAAGGCTGTAGATACAGATGCCTGCTTTATTTTTTGATGCCGAGGCACTATACTATCCATTGCTGTGAAAAAGTATCTCAGGAGTCACTTTACATGAATTTTCATGATTTAGAACACCAACAGGGGACTATCACTTCAAACTGGTACATCTGCCCCATAAAATTAAATAATACTCTTGAGGCAAAAGACTGTCACAAACAACAAAAATGTTTGTAAACCATTGCATTAGTCTTATCAGTTTCACTAGACAGGCACATGCAGTATCTGCGTAGCACGAGGATAACAGACATTTAAATAAAAACATCAGTAATCTGACAAAGCGAGAATAATCGTTGTTGCAGAAGCATCAACATGGGGCCCATTTTGTTGGCTTGCTAAATGAAGTGAGCTGTTGCTTATCAGAGATGCATGGTAAGGAACAGTCCATGTGCAATGGTATTAATTTAAATTCAAACTGAGAATACTTGAGGCAGTCAGCATTTGTAAAGCAGCCTCTTAATATGTGCAACAAGAGTATATAGTAGAGAACTGCTTTACTTAGAACGCAGGCAAATAATGGTAAACAGCGTGTTGCTCATCCTTTAACAGGGAGAGGTCCCTCAGGAAATTGGCAGATGTTTTTAATACTAGTTTTTGAGGTCACGAGTCAGACTCAGAACTTGTCACATGACACCTGCAGTTGGAAATTGTTGTTTGCAGAAAAAAATCTGTTTCACAGCAAGCAATTAAAAAGCCTAATAACCCTTGTGTTCTGTTCGGGTCAAATTGACCCGTTTCAAGTTTTTACGAATAGAAGAATGATACAAAGATACATTTTTTTTACCTGAAATTCTTTGTCTTTAGCTCATTTTCTTTGAAGAAATATAGAGGGAAAAAAATTAATTGAGTATACATGCTACAATGCCCCCACCCATTTATGATGTGATGTTCAAATGCCCCCACACATTACATATGATGTTCGGGTCAGATTGACCCAGATACACACAGAGACACACAGAGAGCACACACACATACACTCACTCCTCTCTCTCTCTCTCTCTCTCTCTCACACACACACACACACACACACACACACACACACATATATACATACAGGGGCTCCAAAAATCTAGCAAGTCTTGATGCCCGGTCATCAAACCTGATGACCATCGACAATATGTGGAAGCTTCTTATGTTAGCAGCTGAGCAGGGAGGCTCTCTCATTGGGGATGAGAGATAGTCAAGTATGACCTCTGGCTTACACTCATCCCAGCCACTGATCCTTCCATCCCTTTGTAAACATAGGTAGAGAGAGAGAGAAAGGTACATACTCACACACCTGCAAATTGTGACAATCCCAAGACCGTGAGGCTGTCTGCACCTATTTTCCTGCATTCTTTAATTTCTGTACTGTGGGAACCTACACAATATTACAACATTTAAAATTTTCTCACACTGTACCCCTCATGGCTGCACATTGGGGGAGGGGCAAAACAGGTAAATAATGCATAATATTTTATACAGGGAAGCCAGAGAGAGGAGCCCCTGAAAAAAAACCAGGGGACATGGGTGGTGCTGGATATGACGCAGGGCCTCAGTGGCCACAACATCACCTTTGATGATTTATTTACCTCCTACAACCTGGGACAGGAACTTCTCAAACGAATGCTGACAATGATTGGAACAATTAGAAGAAAAACAAGACAGAGCTCCCAGCTCAGCTTCTAACAGTAAAGAACAGGCCAGTCCATTCCTCCAACTTTCTGTTTATGGCCAACACTGCCCTGGTATTCTACATACCCAAAAAGGGCAAAAATGTGGTGCTCATGAGCACTCTACATCGGGATGGAAGGATCAGTGACCAGGAAGACCATAACCCAGAGGTCATACTTGATTATAATGCCACAAAAGGAGGGATATACAACTGTTGGCCTGCTACAGCTGGCAAAGAAGAACTTTACGGTGGCCACTCATGATCTTTTACAATATTCTGAATGCGTCAGCCTATAATGCGTTTGTAATCTGGATGGCAATCAACCCAGACTGGAACCAAAAGAAGCTCCAAAATGACAGCTTTTTTCTAGAGGAGCTAGGCAAGGCACTGGTGACACCGCACATAACGAGGAGACAATATCAGTTCAAATAATTAAAAAAAAATAATTCATTGAAACAATGTTTCATTTCATTCTTTCACTGATAAGCATTATTTCTGCCACCTTCAGTTATGCCAGTCTTTATTATAGTGGATTTTTTAGGTAAATAATAAATTCACTATCACAAAAACACCTGATACGTCCATTGTTAAATGTGATTAATCAGAGATTAATAGCAAATATTCATAATATATGTTATCTATATTTTTTGGAATTGAGATAAAGACAATAAGTGTTAAGTATTATTATGAACATTTTTATTTCTGTATTGCTTTTAAAATCCTGAAAAATGTTCCGGGTCAGATTTACCCGAACAGTACATGAGGTACGTAAAAGTGAACCTAGCACAAGGGTTAAAACCTTCTGCATTTACAAAATATGTTGTGTCATGCACAGAGTGTAGTATGTAATATCTACGGTACCAAATGGAATTGTTGATACCTCTGGTCAAACACATATAAAAACCAGCTGCTATCCGCTTGATCTTGGATTCAAATATTTAGCCTTTAATTGACGCAACACTGTCCATAGAAAAAAGAAATATTCTATAACTTTGAATCAGAAATATGCATCACAATTATTAGCAAGTTTTCTTACTATTTCTTTACTACTTTACTATTTTACTATTATATTTTAGTTCAACTGAGTCTTAAGGATCATCTTTATCTGATTGTCCATGACTCTGCGATACTTCAGAGAGGATTTTACTTGTAGGGCCCTATCTTGCGCCAGAGTTTCTAAACCCGTTATTTGGGGATTTAGCATTGCGTAAGAGGCGTTCCCCCACAAAAGTTGCTATCTTGCACACCTGCCTATATCCCTAAAACACCTGCGCTACCCGTTATATTATGCATAGGCGTGGTTTGGGCGTTACGCCAATTAAACCAATCAGTGTGCTAGTTGCCATTGCCTTTAGGAGCAGGCTGCGCTATCCCAAATCCTCAAACCGAAACCCGTGATGGAGAGAGGAAGGTCGCCACGTTTCTCCGAAGACGAACTTAAATTGCTCATGCATGAGGTCAAATCCAGACAGGGGAGGATCTGTTTTTGTTAAGTTAATCATGAATTGTATTATTATTATAATTATTATTTGACATTGACATATTGTTTAATGTTTGGTATGTAATAATAATAAAAAAAAACATCAAGCCTACCCCTTTTGTGATTGAAACTTCAAAAAAAAAGAAAAGAAAAAGAAAAAAATGCATTTCACCATGATTGGGTCATGGCTCCAATTGAGCTGAGTGGGTGTTGGAATGACCCACTAGCATAGAAAAATAGTGCCACAGTAACCCTAACAGCAATGGGCAAGGCATACGGACAGCTGGCAGCAGTGTGTACATCATCTGCAACCAGGTGACATAATTCCGTCACTGCCTGATGGGAGATGCGCAGTTTTGTCACGCCTTCTCGTTCTGTGGGAAATAATACTCTTATTGACTACAATTAGTCCTGGCTAATTCTAGATGGTTTTCCCTTGTTAACACGTTTTCCAATTCAAGAATATTCAAGTGGCAATTGAAGACACGGCTTCTCCCCATGCATCTATCTAACGGCGAAAAATAATGGGCTACATTCAGTACAGAAAAATAATTTAATTATAAATAGGTCTATGCACTGGCACTCAGCAACGGTAATTTTTTTTGCCAGCGATAGCAGCATTTCAGAACTCTTTTGCGAATGAAGGTTATTTTGGCGACAAGTACGCACACCTATTTTTGCAGCACGGTCACGCAACTTGCTGTAAAAAAAATAATTGACAGCTGTCCGATTGGAAAATGTAAACGGACGAAACCACGTACTTGTCACCAGAATTACCTTCATTCGCTGAAGAGTTCTGAAATGCCGCTCTGGCCTGAAAAAAAGTTACGTCGCTGAGTGCCAGTGCATAGACCTAATTATAATTAATTATTTTTCTGAACTGAATGTAGCCCATTTGTCGCTGTTAGATCGCATAGGGGGAGAGAAGCCGTGTTTTTAATTGCCAAATGGGTAGCGGGTGGTTTTAGGACCTGCTATACGCTTTCCCTAACCTGTGTGGTCAAGATAGCAATTTTAGGGAAAGCGCGTAAACACGCCCACGGGCACACCTCCAGTCGCAAATAAAGGATTCGGCATAATGTATAGCGGGTAGTGTGGCCGCAAGATACCGTTTAGGGATAGTGGAAGCTGCTAAATGCGTAATTCACGGGTAGCGGGTAGTGGCAACGGGTAGGGCAGTGTGAAAGATAGAGCCCGTAGAGCCTAGCTTGACCAAGAAGATGGGCCATATATTCCAAAATGACCCGATCAAAATACTTCTTCCGAATCATCATAATGACCGCCAGCAGCACTGAAAACCTGTTGGTAAAGCTGTAGCTCTGTGTGACTAGCACAGGTTTCAGGTTTATTTTTGTTTGTACCTGTTGGTAGATTTGGTTTGCAGAAAAGAAAACCTTCGGCATTCATATAGGAAGATGGACAATTTACAAAAAGCACCTAAACTGTAATGGCCGGTAGTATATGGAGGCCTAGAGCAACGACAGAGGGAAAGAGAGTAGAACGAACACAGTACAAACACAGAGAATATAGACCAAATGCAAGTACTCGTGCTTCCAAAGGACGTATAATAGACCAAACCACGGAAGCAAAGCGAGATAGAACTATAAGAAGATAGAAAGTCATACAAACCCCGACTTCAGATACCTTTGGCTATAGTGCGAAGCTAAACACAGCACTCTAGCAAAGGAGGCATGCCGGACTTCCTACTTATATTGATTCTGGGGAAGCGCCGCCCCAGCTCAATCAACCAGCTAGGTAAAGAATTCGATGGCCCAGGAATTCGATATTGTCCCGGGACGAGAGCTGCAAAGAAAGGTCCAAACAACACGCACACCTAGCAAACCATGACATAAACAATATCATAACAATAAAAATCAAGACAAGTAAGGTGCACTAACCAGGGCTTCATAAAAATGATGGTCTTAAAAGCCACTTGAATATAATAAAAGAAAGTAAAAGCTTGCGTTTCATCTTGTTCATCAGTTTGATGGCAGCCAAAATTTTTGTATCACGGTGCTCTACACCTTGGGACTCTAAACCTCAGTCTTGAAATACAAAGCTGAAATTCTCAGGGTGGAAGTCATCTTTTATGATTGCAGTGGCTCATCACTGTGGCTCAAGGTTGTACAGCAATGCTGGAATAGTCTGTGACTCAATCAACTAACAAGTCCATTTGATGATCAGATAAAGGAGCTTCTAATCATTTTCTGTGTATTTATAACTTTTCTGATTTGTCATGTATGTATTGTATTCAGTAGTTGTTATGTGGATGAATTGTATTAGTTTTCTCACTCCCAGTCACTGCCAGATGCTTTTTGTTTTCTTCCCCACACTCATGCGCTCGCCCTCCCCATTCTGTTTTTCTATTAGCGCACTACATTCCCTTATTTGGACCTACACCTACTGCCACGTCTCTCCTTGCACCCGCACCTGTTTCCAGTTCCCATTACCTCTCTTTTCCCCTTTTACGAACCCCAGTATTTCTCCCAGTTCTTTGCAAGTTTTTTGCCAGTGTTTCCTTTCACTTGATAAATGTTCTGTTTTCTCTCAAGCCTCTTTGGTCACAATTTGTTTTTGCCATGGTTTACAACTGCTGCCTAATCCTCGTTACTTGTTGACTTTCTTATTACAACTTTTTTGTTGCCTTTTTGGTTTACAATTTTGAATGACCCCAGTAAAGCTCTCGATTGGCTTATGACCTGTGGACTGGTTTTACACAAAGGATTTGGATCTCCCTTTCTGTGCTGCACTCCTTCTGATTGGTTTTGACCGGGATTGTGAGACCAAGAGCTTAAATAACATCCTTGAAACGAGTTCTTGCCTGCGTGGGTTTGTTCTGACCCTAATCTGTGTCAAGATTTACAAACCATTACTCTAAGGAAAAAGATAAAGCATCATAAAATAGGGTCATCATGGTTTTCACAGTGTGAAAAAGGATATCTCCCACTTTGCAAACAATAATGCACATGCCATTTTTTGTACTTCACAGTGTTCAGCTTTGATTCAATAATTGTCCCGCGATATTTGTACCTTTGCAAACATTCAAACTTTCTGACCATTGACGTGTATATGACAATTTTTTTTTCCTGTTTTTGTGAGAATGCCTCATGACGTAAGGGTAACTGATTCTCAGCGTGGCTCAGCTTTGAGTCATTTCACTAACATTTGCTCGCCAAAATCTAAACTTTGCTGCTTTACAAGTTTAACCCATTCTGTTCTCAAAGTGGGATTTGAGGGGAACACATACGTTGATATATCGGATGTGTAAAACATATGCATACAACTCTGCTCCAACCACATACTATTGGCTTATTTTCTTCACTGGCCTTCTCTTGCTTTCCGCTGTGCTTTTTTGTGAGTCAAATCAACTGACTCATGAGAGTAAATCGCATAACTTCTTTGGTCCTGCATCCATGAAAAAATTCAAGTCAAAATAGTGGTATTTTTGAATACAAAAAAGTGACTCAAATTTTGTTTTTTTGGTCAGAATGTTTTTTTTCTTTTTACACATATCAAAAAACCAAACACCAGAAAAAAGTGTCATGTACACAATGGATGTGACATCCTGCTTTTACAATCAATACTCCACAGATCAGCCTGAGGCGTCTCCTAATGGAATAAAATGTCTTAAAGATCCTGTGATGACCCTTCCTCCAACTCATCAATTCTGCAGGAGTGTAGACTCAGTGCTGCCATCTGGTCAGTACAACTGTGTAGACAACCCCCAGTGAAAAGTTTCCAGAATAAAATAAATGATAAAAATAAAACATTTGATTCACCATATCAAAATAATACAACCTAGTTCACCCACAATTGAAAAGGACATATACAGTACGTATATTATTCATTATTACGTAACCTTATTTTTAAATCATTTGGGGATTTTGGATAATTCTGGATCTGACTGCATAATGACACAAAGAAGAGAGTACCTGCTGTCAGAGCGCAGCGCAGAAAAATTGACATGCATTTGTGGAACACAGTGTAACACGGCCCCGCTCGCTGTGGGCTGTGTCGTTCTGGACAAGTCCGATTTTAATTGTCCTCAGTACAGCGCCAGTTCAATACTCAAGCTGTGTTATCTCATATCGAATAATGCAGGAGAAAGCCTCTTCAGCAACAAGATAAAGAGGCCAAACACAGATAACCTGTATTGTTGTCTGGAAGAGCCGTGGAGCAGAGTAATAAATTGCCGCCTCATAAAAGATCTGAGTGAATTGCCAGTTTTTAGCAACATAAATCAGCACAGCAGAGGTAAATAAGCACAAAACCAGGCTTATTACATTTGTATTCTTTGTGGATGGCCATGATTCCTACCACAAATTTATTCACAAATCCATCTAAATGGCTGTATCTACTGCTAACATTATGTGAATTAATTATAAAGTCCAATAAATCAGGCAAGCACAACAAACCAGCAGTTGTTTAAATAAAAGTAAATAATGGAGTAAAGCTAGTCAGCAGCCATGCAAATGACTTTGAAGCTGTTACAGGAGGCTCCTAGGCAGAGTGAAGAATCAGCAATGGAATTAAACCCACGTCCCTTTAAATAGCAAAGGGAAGTGGGTGAGGGGTGGGGCTGCATTCTTCATGCAGTTTCTACCAACAAGCTATATAAACTAGAGGCGCTATGTTACGATTTCAATATGAAAGTCTGGCCGCCATCTTGTGACGGGCGTCCATTACAGCAAGGTGCAGCAAAGTGGATGCTTCTTTCCAGAAATTTTTCTCTGAATGCCTCACCATTGCGTTGCCGTAAATTGCAGCTGCAGAAGAGGGAAAGTCGTCGACTTAACCTTTCACTGGTAGGTTATTTTCATCTTGAACAACAGAGATTATTGGCTTTAAATAATCAAACTTAGCTATACGGTGCAAAGCCAGTCTTGACTTAGCCCCCCAGCACTACCAAATCACCTGGTTACCTCGGAGGTAACGTAGTGGCTTATAGGACCGGATCCGTCAGGTTATTTGGATGGGAAATAGACTTCATATTCGTGGGTGACAACATAAACATTCGGTTTCATTGATTTCCACAGAGTGTTATACTTACAGTCCTAACAAGCGAAAATACCGCAGTACTTTGAATTACTCCCGACTTCAGCGTCAGGCACGTCCGAAAACCTGTTGAAATCAGCAGCCGCTTCACCGTCAGTGGACGCGAATAGGTTTAGTACTTCTGGGTCTGGGTCTGCATCATGCAGCGGTATTTCTATCAAAAAATAGTCATAGATACGTGTCTGATCCAATTAGAAACCAATGCTTTTTTTCTTTTTTTAATTGATACGTGTCAGATCTAATTAACCAGTTTTTTTTCTAAAGAAATAGGCATTTCTTCAGCGAGAGTTTCCTTGTAAACTAGGTTCCCGACTTGGCAGCGGTCACAATAAGACACTGGTTATCAAGGTTCCCAGCATTTTCGAAGATAAATTATCTTACAAGTTAACAAGTGTCCCGTCGACAGAATGAGATCGGTCATAATATTACCGTACTGAAGGGGTTTTAAGATAGACTGAATGTATACCACTGTATTTCCCAACAATCCCAATGGAAAAATATCAATCGCTCAGGGGTGCGTTTCCCGAAATCACAGATGCTAACTTACGTTGTAGGAACCATTGACAATGAATGGACGACCTATGTAAGCTGCTAACTTAGTTAGCAACTACGCTTTTGGTAAACACAATGGGCAATAATAGACAGAAATTGCTCTTCAAGCTAACTCTTTTGTTGTTATCGGTCAGAAAAAGGCTGGAAATCAAAACGCCGTTGAATTATTATTATTGATATTTACCGAAATATTAACCAGAGCGTATTTGTTTCCATGGGTTCCAGCTTGAGGTACGCCCTTCATAAAATGGCAGTCAGCTCTTCAACATTGGCTGATCTGGAATGAATAACGAAGCGCCTCCAGTTTATATATCTCGTTGGTTTCCACGGCATTCTTCCTGCGAGCTGTAGTCCTGCATTGCCGACTGTGCTTCAGGACTGTGGACAGCAGCCAGGATTGCGGCCGCTGCAGCAGCAGTGTCAGTTTTAGGACCACGGACAGCAGACGGAATTTCAGGCAGAGATTCTGTAGTGACAAAAGCAAGTCATTACCTCTGCTTATTCACCTGTAATTTTGGAGTACTGAAAAAATCATCTGAAATTAACTTCCTATGATGGAGGACGAGGGATGGAAAGGAACAATTTACATTAAACTGTCACTGGGATGTCAATTAGTGATGCTATAAGCTGGAACATACATACAATTTGTAGCATTGGAGATTGCAGACAGCTTCTGTTTGGTTCCATGGTTTCGTTTCATCTGTTAATTTGCTCAGAGTTCGGCTCTTTTCACCATGGTCACCATGGTAATGGAACCTGTGATGCCAGTTTTGAGTAATGAACCAACATTTAGTATGCCAGCTCAACAGCGAGCTAAGGAACAAATTCGTCATTTATCAATCACAAAAAGGAGATGCTGGCACAGATATGTAATAAGGGGAAGCTCTCCCGAAGTTTTATCATAGGTTTTTATCCTTCTTAATAATTGTTTGACTGTAACAGTGCATCTTTCCCAAGGAGGGCAGATTTCATTTAACACTATAAAAGATGTAATAGGCACAGCTGGGCTGCCAATCGCCAGCCAGTCACTTCCAGCATAACTCCAACTACATTTAATGAGTTGGACTTGATCAAGTGTGCTACAAGATGAAGGTCTGATTGTCAAATTAATGAAATCAGTTGCACCTGTCTGTTGTGATGTAAAGCTTTAGTTGTTTAGTTGTTGGCATTCCCAGAAGGAACACATGTTCAACCAACTCAAAAGTGAAATGTACCTGGCAAGAATTGCCAACATCATGTAATTCAACATCAAATGTAATTCTACATTTATCATTAAAGATTAACATGATGGAAAACTAGTAAAACAACCTTGCAAGCTTAGCATGACCCTGAATAAATAAATTAATAAACAGAAATAAGAGAAATATGTTGATATGCTCAGCTTTCATGAATGTAAATGAAGCACGTGCTGCCAACTGTCGATATGCCAGGCTACCATTTTGATTTGCAGACTTGCATTGATGGGACTCTGAGGAAAGTAGTGATTAAAAAGGGAGCATAATGACAGTGCAATTGTAGACCTGAAGAGCGCAATCAGAGAAATTCAGTCATTGTTTTAACATGTTTTTTTCTTTCTGCTACATCAATTTGTTGATTAGTCATGTAGAAAAAAGTTCAGAACTGCTTTACCTTTGACTGGTGTCTGATGAATAATATGAAAACTTCTGATTACATGTCTTTATAAGAACTCTCCATTAAAATTCAGCTACTTTCTTGATTGGTTTTTATACTTAAACTTTCCTTAGGGAAAGGAGGATAATAGATTTTTCACCCAGTTAAAGTTTAAAATTCAAACCACCCCTGACATCCCTTGCCCCACGCTCCATTGCTATTCATCCTGAATTTTAAATGAATATTGAATAAATAGCACTACTGTATGTGAACATCTGCTTGATTACAATAGGCAGAGAAACAATGAGACTAATATTATAATTAATTAATTATTTCCTCGTGGCTACCAGTGAACAGCTGCCCTGCTCCAACAAAAGTGAACTGGAGCTGGTTTTGAGTTATTCTGCATTTTAAAGTGAGCTTATTGAAAGGCTTTCATGCCTGCGTTTGTACATCACTGAAAATCCAGGTGGCAGAGCTTAAAGTAGTGTCTGTTTCTGCAGACAAATTGTACCCATTTTCCCCTCACAATCGGATGCTTTGGGAACTTATACATTTTAATACCTGTCGCCAATGATGTGTTCTCACACTGTTGTTGGTAAGGAGCTTCAGCATCAAAATATCACCCTTGTTGCCACTTATTTTTCAAACTATTTGCAATACTGATAGATCCTCAGACACCAAAACAACATCAGTGGTTGCCACGTGGCATTTTACCCGCAATTTTAATACCATTTTTGAGAACAAAACGTCAAACTTTGAGCTCTTATAAAATCATCAATTTTCACCGAGAATTTTGAATTTCAAACCACACATTTTATAAATATACTGGACAAAGAAAGTTAGGGATCACTCTGATTTTTAATATTGAAATATGATATGGAACATAATTTGAACTATCAAATATTTCAAATTCGAAAATTGGGGTGATCCCTAATTTTCTTTGTCCAGTATATAAAAGAGATACGCTTCGGCTACCGGGAAGATGGCGGACAAGTCAGTTGCCTAGTTTTTAGCTTGCCCAAGTCGGTGGAGATAAATCCACTCAAAGTGAGTAACTCGAGACAAGAAAACTGTAAACTTTGTTATGAGTGGATGTCGGAGCCGTAAAAACGCGAAATCCCAAAAGAAAATCCAAGCTCAGCCGACAATGGAGGAGGTTTCGGACCACCACAAAAGTGAGCACGAACGAGACGCAGCTGAGAGAATGGACCAAGCTGAAGCATTGAAAGCTGGACTTGCTAACATTAGCAACAATATAAAAGATCTCAAACAGGAAATCCGTAACGACTTGAAAACATTTAAAGGTGAACTTAAAACAGAGATGAGGCAAGAAATCGCTACCCTTCGACAAGATATAGACCGCAAACTCAGAGAAAGCAACAATGAGCTACAGGAGCAAAAGACGAGTATAACGGAAGCCCAGGCTTGCATAGCGGAATTGGAGGAATATAGCATGGAGGTAAACGACTTGCTCACCAAAGTAACTAAACAGACACGCGAGATGCAGGACAAAATAACCGACCTTGAAGCAAGGTCTTGTAGAAATAATGTCCGGATTTTCAGCTCACCTGAGGATGTAGAGGGTGGCTCGATTGTGGACTACTTGGACCAGCTGCTCAAAACAGAGCTGGAGCTACCTGAAGGGACTAATTTGCAAATCCAGCGTGCTCACAGAGCTCTCACACGCAAACCAAATCCAGGTGAGATTCCGAGATCGATGGTGGTTAATTTTCTTCAGTTTGAAACCAAGGAGATGGTCCTAAGGAAAGTCTGGCAGAAGAAGGGGCTACAGGTTGATGGGAAGAAAATCCAGTTTGACCACGACTACCGACTGTGATTGTCCAAAAATGCAAATCATATCTGAAAGTCAAGAAAGCACTAAAAGAGAATGGGATTCGTTTTCAAACCCCACACACAAGGATACGAATTCACTGGAATAACGGAGTGAAGAGTTACGACAACGCGTGGGAGGCCACACAGGATATGAAAGCAAAGGTTTTAATCGTAACAGAGGAAGATGCTGGGCGAGCGGAGGATAGGTTGTTTCGTGCTCCGGTGTGGCAGCGAGTGGAATGCGGCTGATCAAAGCAGGACGAGATGGCACAACGAGCAAAGGAAAAGTTGCAAGGATATTAGAGAAGACCCAACATTTAATATCTTGTTAATATGGCAAAGTAACTGGACTGCAAAAGCATTGATGTTGGGCAGTTCAAGTCATATTAATGAGACTGTAAAATGGGAGCTTCATTATTTCAGGGCTTCATTTACATCAGTTCATTATAATATTGTCACCGACAGGGCAAGGGTGAGTAACTAAAGTTGGACATGTCTAGACAGGGAGTGACACCGTTTTTTAGATGAGGCTCTAGGTCTAGGGATGGGCCCTCATGGGTGAGGATTTCCCATCCACCCACCCACAGGGACTTGGGGGAAGGAAGAAGAAACACCCCCAAAGGGAAGTTCTGTTTAGTTCATAATGTTCTTAACTTTGTCTATGTTTATGTTAGTTTGGGCTGCTTGGGAAAATATATACACACAATAGAGATGCATTATAGTAATCATGGCCTGAAAATAATGTCGTTAAATGTAAATGGATTAAATACACCCAAGAAGAGAAGGATGGTAATAAAAAAATAGAAAAAAGAAAAATTACGTTATATTTTTACAGGAAACACATATGTCCCAGGTTGAACATGAAAAATTGAAAAAATTTGGTTTTAGAAATTCATATTATAGTACAAAACAAGGACGTAGCAGGGGGTTATTATATTAATTCCAAATTCAGTCGCATTTGTTTGTGAAAGAAAAATCCAGGATAAAGAGGGAAGGTACGTATTCGTGAAGGGAAAATTAGATAATGAATCTATAACACTGGTAAACGTCTACGCACCTCCAGAAAGCGATAAGCACTTTTTTAAATCTCTTGGTTTTTTTGGGAACTTTTTCCTTTATTTGACAGTTGTACAGTGTAGAGAGACAGGAAATTTGGGGAGAAGAATGAGGGAAGACATGCAGCAAATGACTCGAGCTGGAATCGAACCCAGGTCGCTGCGGGAAGGACTCAGCCTTTATGGTGCGCGCACTTAGACCGATGAGCCACCAGGGCGCCCCAAATCTCTGTTTAATATTATTGTAACAGAAACAGAAGGCATTTTAATTTGTGGGGGGGGACTTCAATATAATAATGAATCACAGCCTGGATACAACTAGTCTGAAGGGAAATAAAAAACAGACATCAAAATGTGTAAAGTTATCCTTAGAAGAAATGGGAATGATAGACATATGGAGGAGTCTCAACCCACTCGAAAAAGATTACACACACACTATTCGGCGACTCACAATGTACATTCTAGAATAGATTACTTTTTTATAAATATACGAGATAGATACAGAGTGACTGAATGTAAGAATGGGGGGCAGATATTTCAGATCATAACACCTTATTCTTAAAAAATCCATCTCAATAGTAGGAAAAAACAAACAATATGGAGACTTAATAAGGGAATACTAAATAATACAAGATTGGTGGAAGAATTGAAAAAAGAAATTAAGCAATATATGGAAGAAATAATAATGGAGCAGTCGACCCACATATGGTTTGGGATGCCTTGAAAGCGGTTGTTCGATGAAAGTTAATCGCTAAAACTACAGTAACAAAAAAACTGAATAGAGAAGCATATCAGAATCATTCTGTAAGATTGAGAGAACTAGAACAGCAAAATCAGAATACAAATGACCAAAAAGTATATAAACAAATTAAAGACACCAAAATTAAGATAAATGATATGTTACTGGATGAATATGGAAAAACGAGCATGTTTTTGAAACAAAATTATTATGAGATTGGCCCCAGAGCGACAAAACTTTTAACGAGGTGAATAAGAAAACAGCGAGTGATAAACAACATACATAAAATCAGAGATCCACTCACCAATGAGATAACTGAAGAACCAGAACATATAGAAAAAGTATTTCAGAGGTTCTATGAAAAATTATATACACAACCTGCTGCTGCTAACAAGGAAGAAATGAGAATGTTTATAAATCAGCTGGATTTACCGTCAATTGGCACCTCCCAAAATGAAAGGCTTACTGCAGATATTACAAGGGAAGAGATTAATCAAGCAATAAATTAATTGAAAAATAATAAATCCCCAGGGAGTGACGGCTATCCCGCAGAATGGTACAAGATTTTTAAAGAAGAGTTGATACCAACACTCCAGGCCTCTTTTAATTGGACTCTAAAAGAAAATAAAATACCACCAACAAGGGCAGAACCAATAATTTCAGTTATCCCAAAACCAGGTAAGGATAGGGACAGATGTGAAAGCTTTAGACCAATTTCAATATTAAACATAGACTATAAATTATATACATCAATTATCTCTAAAAGAATAAACACCTTCATAGCAGAACTAATAGGCGAAGACCAAACAGGGTTCATATCAGGCCGTCAAACACAAGACAATATTCGAAGAACGCTGCAAATTATTGAACATGCACGAAGAGAAAAACAAAGTACTGTTTTGGTTAGTATTGATGCCGAGAAGGCTTTCGATTGCGTTAATTGGAAATTTCTCTACCAGGTATTAAAAAGATTTGGATTCAATGATAAATCAGTACAACTGATCAAAACACTGTACCAAAAACCTTCTGCTAGAATTAAAATAAATGGAAATTTGACTGATAAAATATGGTTACAGAGATCAGCCAGACAAGGATGTTGTTTATCGCCGATTCTATTTGCAATTTGCATTGAGCCTCTAGCTCAAGCAATTAGACAAAATAAAAAACTCAAAGGGATCACAAGAAAAGGTATAGAACATAAAATTGGGCTTTTTGCTGATGACATAATAGCTTACCTCAAGCAACCAAACACAACGCTGCCTAATCTGATGAAACTCTTACAATCATATGGCCACTTTTCAGGGTATAAAATCAATGGGCCTCATGCAGCAACATTCTCTTAAATTTCTCTTATATTTTCTCTTATTTTTTTGCTAAGAGAAAAAATAAGAGAAATATACTCCGTATGCACCAAACGCTCTTACCGTCCAAATCTGCTCTTACCCAGATGTGCAGAATGTTGAATCCCCCTTGATCGTAAATCGGAAGCGCCTGCTCGGTTGTTTCAAATTAGTATAGTATGACACCCACTAAACACCATATAAGGGTAGGTGACGTGCCGTGTGCAAAGAGCCGACTGCTCGTGGGTGCTCGAGGGCACTTTCACACTTGGTACGATTGTTCCGTACAGTGCCACAGTACGATTGTCCCCCCCTCCCCTCTACCCCCCGCTGGTCAGCTTTCAGACTGGTAATATCGTAACATACCTGCTCGCATAGATCTCAAAATTCCGATTTAGCGCGTTGCATTATGCACCTAGGTGGTTTTAAATATATTTTGGGGGGTTTTATTATTGAGAAGGGGGTTTAGAATATTAATATTGTGAATGCATATGGGCAAGGCTCACGAAAATGACTCCACCCCCTTTTTGTTTGTCCAATGCCTATAATATTTTTAATATTGGGAGTGTTTTTATTATTACTGTCTCATCATAAAGAGCATGATGAGAGCTACACAGGAATGTATACTTTTATGGGTCTCTTACCATTTTTTGACCACATTATGGGCACCTAAAATCTTGCAAACCTTAAAATTTCCCACATTTTGGTATGTCCAAAACAGATATATGAATTTTGAATTATGTTTCATAGAATAAATTAAAATCTAAAAGTCTAAACTACTTTTAAATGTATAAAATACACACTGAACTATTATTTGGGAGCCAAGTCATTGAGTGCATCTCACTTGATCCATGTCATACAGGCATCAACAACTTGTCCCAAAAAACCGTTGTGTACGTGATCCGATTACGACCAGTCATAAATAAATAATTAATTAGCATCTAGGGAACTATTAAGGGTCCACACCACCCGAAAATATTCATATTTTGACAAAATGAAACCATTTTTTCATGTATTGTTGGCTCCCTGACCTTCACACTCACACAAACATCAACTTCCTTGCCGTATGGTTTAAGCTTGTTGTGTCCGTTATCGGTGTTATGGCGAGACTCAATGAATCACGCACTAGTTTGTAAAATCCTTAAAAATACATCCAAACTAGTTTGAAAAAAGTGTGAAAGACATAATTATATGAACCCTTTTTGAAATTATTACATGAAATCTCCATTTTGTGTTGTTTTATGCGGCATGCATTGTGTACGTTATCGATGTTGTGTACGTTATCCGCTCCATTTTTTCCACTATTTAACTTAAACTAAAGATGATAGTTTCACTGATATCTCTTCTTTTCAGGTATTTGTGATAATTCTGGGGGGATTTACTGCTTATAAATAAATTAGGTGTTGCTTATCATGAAATCCAAGCTGTTTTTTTTTTATTTCTTAGATTTAAGGTTGGAAAATAATATATGGAGGCTGGGAAGACAAAGGTAGGGGTACCTGTCAATGAAATAATTTGTGTGGAGGAGAAAAACTTATAGCTTGGGCCAGTGGCGTCACCAGACTTTTTATTCTGGGGGTGCACAAGGGGTGCACAAACAGAACATCCAAAAAAGATGGCCCGCAAATAAATAAATCACTGTGTTCATTGTATGTTCTGTTTGTTGTTTAAATGTTTTTCTTTTATTCTTTATTTCGTTATAAATCTGTTCTAATCGCCTTTTTTTTTTTTTTTTTTTTTTTTTGGCTGTCGGACACGGAGCATTTAATGTCCGACCGGCATTGTACGGACTTCGTTGTATTTATAAAAATGGCCCAAATAAATTGATTGCAGTGCCCATTGGATGTACTGATTGTTGATGATATATTTTATTCTTTATTTCATTATAAATCTGCTCTCATATCAATACTTTTACTTTCTGCTGGCTGCCGGGCATGGAGTATTTTGCATTTCGCGTTCGACAGTCTTGATCGTCCATGCGATGTTTAATTCACAATGTCAATGGTCATGGAATTGATTTGCTGACTGACTACAAGCACTATTTTATCTCTGGTGTGGAAATAAAGCGTGAATCTGTTCGATCCATCAGACTAATTTTCAAGAGAGACCGAATAAAGACTGTTGTCTATCTTCAGCGGAAGAAAACGGACGAATAAAAGACCAAGAAAAGTCGATAGCTATCAATTTGCATTTTGTGAAGGTCGAACAAAAACATGGCCAAGTTTGTACGTCTAATAATTGCTGGAATACTCGAAAAATTAGAACTTTTATGACTTTCGGACGGAATATTTTAGGATCTCTGTCCGACAGTCGCTAATTCTTCATAAATGCGCAAAGTCCCGCGTCAATGTCGCTTCACTTTATTGAGCAGAGCTTAAACAGAAACATTGATTGAAATTCTCGGTACTCATCTTGAAGAACTGAGCCCTCTTATCAAAACATTCACGTTTAATATCTAAAAGATTCAGTAGATTCGAAGAAATTAAAAACAATAATAGACTGTCGGACGCGGAGTTAAATTGAAACCATCCGACTGTCGGACACGGAATTATATTAAAACCCCGTCCGACTTTCGAACACGTAGACACTGCGTTATTTATTTATTTACGTATCCTAAATAGGGGGCACATGGGGGGCACACCCCCCCCTTTGCGCGACGCCACTGGCTTGGGCCTTTGGACACTTTGAATTATCAGAAAAAGCTTTGTTTATGTAGATTCATTAAGACAGCATTTTGTGTTGTGTATGTTATCCGCCGGCAGCCTTTGCAAATTAGACTCCTGCTCCCACCACTTTTTATTATTACATGGATCATTATACACCAAAATGTGCAGAAAATAATGACGATTGTGGTAAAGTATTAGAAAATTCATTTAAACTGAGTGGGGAACTGCCACATTAAATGAAAGTATACATTTAATCCATGTTTCACTTAAAATCCTGATGCTTATTTTCAAGACTTTTTTTCACAAGCCTGCCAAAGGTCAAAAAATAGGTGGACATCTTTTTTGGGGTATGAATTCCTTTCTCAAAACATCATAAAGTATAAAAAAGGAGCTAGAATTGATTAAAAAGAGATTTAGTATGTACCAGACTACTCTGAAGAGAGGTGTGTCAGTGGATAACGTACACAACCACGCCGAAAATGGATTCAGACGTGCCGTTCTTTCATGATGCATTGCAGGATAAGTATTGGTGATTTGATGATAATTTTTTTTGCACATAAACTGTAAACATCTCTAATTTACACATAGAAACTAATTATTTGATACTAGCAAAGCAATATTTTTTCAAATGAGGTCTGGGGTGGAGTCATTTTCATGAGCCTTGCCCAAATGCTGCGTGTCTCATAATTTGAGCTGCCAGACTTTCACACAGCGTCCTGCACTTTGAAATATCGGTGCCGCACTTCCTTTAGTTTGTCATGGCACTGATGTATTATTCTGTGATAACCAAGTGAATGTAACTACTCACGAATTATTTCATAAATCTCCAAATTTTTGTATGCAGTATCCCATTGTGATTGTATGTTTTCGTCCCTACATTTCGAGCAAGCATTGAATTTCTTCGTATGAATGGATTTCGCCAGTGCATTTCTTTGAAGAGGAGAGCTGTAACACACAACAGTAATCCTCCGTGCTCAAGCACGGTTTCTTTCACATTTGGTTCAAGCAGCCATTCATCTGTCTCAGCAAACAGATCTTAACTGGAATCAACGATCAATTAAATATCTAGGTGTTACAATCACAAAAAACATTTCCGATTTGTATAGAGCAAATTATAGCAATTTAAACCAAGAACTACAAAAAGATATAACAAGATGGGCTACCTTACCACTGGATTTAAATTCAAGAATTGAGATAATTAAACTGAATGAATTACCCAGATTCCTCTATCTGTTCCAATCTTTACCTGTAGAGATACCTCAATGTCAATGTGAAAATTGGGACAGAATGATATCTAGATTTGTCTGGGGAGGTAAAAGAGCAAGAGTCAGATATAAAACTCTCCAGCTACCCAAAGACAGAGGTGGGTTGGGGCTTCCAAAATTAAAGGAGTATTTCTATGCTGCTCAACTGAGGCCTGTATATTGTTGGTGTAAGTCAGAATATAAAGCAAAATGGAAGGATATAGAAAAAGATGTAAAACATAACCCAATTCAAAATATGGTTGTAGACGATAAATTGTACAGGGAACTCAAAATTAATATGGATCCCATAACAATACATACGCAAGATTTGTGGTTTAAAATATTGAAAAAGAATAAGATTCAGAAAGATGCAAATAAATTAAAATGGGTAGCTTATGATAAAGATTTTCAAACCAGAATATGATCCAGGATTTAAACAATGGATAGCAAAAGGAATGGCAGTGCTTTGGGAAAAAGAGGGGAGCTGGAGATTTTTGAAAATCTGAGAGGAAAATATGACCTTGGAGTACATGAATTCTTCAGATATCTTCAGCTAAGGGATTGCTACAAAAAAGAAATCTGAACAGATTCTTCCAAAGAGGTGAATGGGGTTATTCAATTCATAATCAAAGCATATCAGGAAAGTAACATAAGAATAATTTCAGCACTATATCAAGGATTAAACACCAATGACAAACATTCAACTAAATATATTAAGGTGAAATGGGAGAAAGAACTTAATGTAGTAATTTCAGATGAGGATTGGTGTGATATGTGGAAGATACACCATTCATCTACTAATTCTCTAACCTGGAGGGAATTCTCATGGAGGAATCTGATTCGTTTCTTTATTACACCGAAAATGAATAGTAAGCAGCTACACAGTCATCAGAAGTGCTGGCGAGAGTGTGGGTCTTTTGATGTAGATCACACCCATGTTTTTTGGAAATGCCAGAAAATAACTGTATTTTGGGAAATGATTTGGAAGGAGTTAAAACAAATACTAGGATATGAGGTTCCTAAGAGCTGTCTGGTGCTTTACTTATGTAAATTCTCTGAAGAAATTGTTAGGGTTAAAAATGGTTATTTGATCAAAATATTACTAGTAGTTAGTAAGAAAGCTATTACAAGAAATAGGGGTAAGGAAACGCCACCAACTAAGGACCAATGGATAACAATTGTGGAAGAAATTTTTTCAATGGAGAAATTGACACATACTGAGGATACAAGAACCACAACTGGAAAGAAAATGGAGAAAATGGACTATTTACAAGACTCAAATCGACGACATTGGACTGGATCAATAATCACTAGATACATTAACCATCAAGGCTGCTAGATTATGTAGAAATATTCCAAGCAGCACTTGTTCTGTTCTGTTTGTCTGTGTTTATGTATGCTTTGTCAATTGTAGATTTAACAGACATGTAAATGCCTTAAAACCTAGGCTAATAGAAATTTAAGTAGAAAAAAAAGAGATACGCTTCATTGGCACTTTAACTGAAAAATAACTCAAAAGGGCTTTAGCTGGAAAATTTCTGAATCTGGTCCCAAAACCAGACAAGTGCAATGAGGAACAGAGAGAGTCAGGCAAGGCAAAGTCAAAGGGACAGGTCCGAGTTCAGGAAGCAGGATGGCAAACCAAATGAAACAGGGCACAATGGATTAATGCAAACCTTCGCACAGAGGTGATGGAGGGACTGTAAGAAGCCACTTGCTAGGGCCACAGACTCTTGGATGAATAATTATAATTATAATAAATATTTGCTAACATAACACACTGATAACAGAAATAACAATCAAGCAAAGGACAGATGAAGACCAGGAACTAAAATACCCAAGATGGCAACCAACAAAGTGGAAAATGCTTGTGGAAGCACATGAAGTGAAACATGGAGAGTAGAATGAGGCAATTTTTAATAAGTGCGAGGAAATTGAAACAAACAAGAATAGCAGATTTGCAGGAAAAAACAATTCAGAAAAGCTCAGGACGTGACAGTAACACACGCTGTCAGACAAAAAAGGGGTCCTGGGCTCGCCTCCACAAGATGATTCTTTTAGCTCAGTTTGGAAAGACTCTTAGCTGATGTGAAGCCAAAGTGCTAAAGCTCTCATGAAGAACAGTTTTTCCCAGCTATAAACCATTGAACTGGGTAGGGTTCCTCTATGAGATCACAGTGTTCCCTTTGGGACTTTTTTATTCTTTGGAGGTTACAAAGAGAGGACAAACATGGTCATTTTAGATTAATCACAGATGTAATACCTCCAAAGATTAAAATGCATCATTGATGCTTCCATCCACAAATTTTATTACGATTAACACCAGGCTATTTGTTACCCATCTTTGGCCTCCATGGTATCCCATTATAAATTAATGACTGGTAGCCAGAACTTTACAAGAAATATTTGTTCCCACACCAAGTAAATACCTATTTATTTTGCCCACGTTTTTATACAACCCCAATTCCGAAATAGTTGGGACAAAGTGTAAATTGTGAATAAAATCAAAAAGCAATGACTTTCAGATCACGAGCCAATATGTTATTTACAATAGAACATAGATAACATTTCAAATGTTGAAACTGAGATATTTTACATTTTTTAGTTAGCTTATTTCAAATTTTCTGGCTGCAACAGGTCTCAAAAAAGTTGGGACACAGGCAAAAAAGGGCTGAAAAAGCAATTAATCTATAAGATATATAAGAACATTTAGCAAGTAATTAAGTTAACTGGCATCAGGTGTGTAACATGATTGTCTATACAAGGGATGTCTTAGAGAGGCTGAGTCTCTCAGAAGTAAAGATGGCCAGAGGCTCTCAACCTGTGAAGGCTTGCATAAAAAAAATGTGGAATACTTCAAAAACAATGTTCCTCAATGTCAAATTTGCAAAGGCTTTGATGGTCTCATCATGCACAGTGCATAACATCATCAAAAGATTCAGAGAAACTGGAAAAATCTCTGTGCGTAAGGGACAAGGCCGAAGACCTTTACTGGATGCTCGTGATCTTCTGGCCCTCAGACACCACTGCATCACTCACCGGCATGATTCTGTCATTGACATTACTAAATGGGACCAGGAATACTTCAAGAAACCACTGTCTATAAACACAGTCCGCTGTGCCATCCACAGATGCCACCTAAAACTCTATCATGCAAAAAGGAAGCCATTGATAAGCATGATGCAGAAGCGCCACCGTGTTCTGTGGGCCAAGGCTCATTTAAAATGGACTGTAGCAAAGTGGCAAAGTATCCTATGGTCAGACAAGTCCAAATTTGACGTTCTTGTTGGAAATCATGGGTGTTGTGTCCTGCGGACTAAAGAGGAGAAAGACCACCCCTGCTGTCATCAGTGTTCAGTTCAAAAGCCAGCATCTCTGATGGTATGGGGATGCATTAGTGCATATGGTGTGGGACACTTGCATGCTTTAAAAAGCACCATGAATGCTGAAAGGTATATTAAGGTTTTAGAGCAACATTTGCTCCCCTCCAGACGACATCTATTCCAGGGAAGGCCTTGTGTATTTCAGCAGGACAATGCAAAACCACATACTGCAGCAATTACAACAGCATGGTTTCGTAGTAGAAGAGTCCGTGTGCTGAACTGGCCTGCCTGCAGTCCTGATCTTTCACCGATTGAGAACATTTGGCGCATAATTAAACGAAATTTCCATCAAAGGAGACCCAAAACTCTCCAGCAGCTGGAAGTCTGTATTAAACAAGAGTGGGATCAAATTCCAATGGCTAAACTGATGAAACTTGTCTTCTCAATGCCCAGACGCCTCCACTCTGTGTTAAAAAGAAGAGGGGATCCTACACCATGGTTAACAGGCCCCTGTCCCAACTTTTTTGAGACCGGTAGCAGGAATCAAATTTGAAATGAGCTCATTTTGTGGATAAAATTGTAAAATTTCTCAGTTTCAACATTGGCTATGTTATCTCTGTTCTATTGTGAATAAAATACTGGCTAATGTGATTTGAAAGTCATTGCGTTTTGATTTTCTTCACAATTTACACTTTGTCCCAAGTATTTCAGAATTGGGGTTGTATTTGGCAGCAGAGTATTGCTGCGGGGCATTGCCGATTTCACTGTTATATCAACGCCATGGATCATAGTTAAATCACTGTTGAATTATGTTTTGATTTTGAAAAATGAATCAACGTTGATTTCGCAACGTTTTTTCAACGTTGTTTTGATTTTGAAAAATTGAAACAAATCTTGTTCAAATTTCAATGTTGATTTGAGATCATTTGGTAACCTTTTACAACCATCAGAGTTAAACGTTGTTTCAATAACGACATAATTTCAACCATATTTCAACGTTGAAGGTCGGTCGTGTGCGCTTACAATCTCAGAGGTTCTTAGGGGAAGTGTAACATTGTGTAACTTGATCATTTTAAGTTTCCATCCTGTGCTGACATTCCAATAAAGAGCGTGGAAAGGATTCCGAAAAGACATTTCTGCAGTTGGACTGGCACAGGATCCTTTTCGTCAATGTCCAGGATCCTTAGTCCTGGAGGGCCAGAAGTTCTGTTTTTTTTTTTTTTTTTAACTTTGCACTAAATTCCTTAGTTGATTTTTTGTGGTGGATTTTGATGTATCACATCTTGTAAGGGCCCTTAGAACTGAATTTGCTGGCGATTTTAATTTAAAAACAGCAATCAGCAAACTCTCTGACCTTCCAAGATTAGGGCTGTTGGCCAAAGATATGAAGCCCATGCCTAGTGTGAAAGCTGAGGATTCTACACTCAGCACAGCATTCAAGTCTGGTACATGCATCTCTGCAGGGCATGGGCAGATGCTCCCTCAAATGCTTAAAGGGATATTTCAACATTGGCAAATTGGCCTATTGACATAATCCCTATAGTCATATGAGTAGTAGGTGCATTACCTTTAGTTATCCGTGCCTGTTGTTTTGAGATTTGGGGGGGGGGGAACGCGAGCTGCTCAGCAAACATAACGAAAGTGAACGGTGCAGGTCCCTCGCTCCTCCAAAACTCATCAAATACACAATCCAACAGCTCCAAAACGCTCTCGTGGACAAGTTGTGACCTGCACATTCACCACGCTATGAAATAATAAAATAATAATGTGTAATTATGTAGCATTACGACACATGAAGCAAATACTCGGAACTACTTTCTTGAGTAACTCGCTGGACAGATTGACACAGTGCGCACCTCAGACGTTGCCATAGTCAATTAGTTTCACCTGGAGTATCATCAGCTGGACGTAGCAAAAAGCTTGGAAAAGATTGAAAAGAGTTTGCAGAGTGTTGTTTATCCTCTTACATGATTATGGTTTACACATGTATTGTAAAAGGTTGCTGTAACAAGCCAAAGAAATGGAGCAGAGTGAAGTTTCACATCATACCAACCAAAAATAAGGACAGGATGACACAATGGCTATTTGTGCTGGACATCAACCCCAACATTCCGGTAGAAATGCTCCAGAAAATGTTTGTTTGCTCTGACCATTTTTTACTGGAGGACTCCAGTGAAAGGATGGAGGACAGAAGCTCAGGAATGGTTCAAGCGCAGTTCTTGAAAGATAGTGCTATATCATCTGTCGGCATCACAAAGAGAGCAGATGTGGTAAGTGATTGTTTCCTTTGAGGTGTAACGATTCCATTCCACCATCAACTTATGTATTGTCCCTAATCTACTGCAATAAAATACAACGACTATGGTAGGTATGAGACAATCTCGGCCGTCGCTGGCTGCCAGGCGTTCTGCTGCTACCAGCTGAGCACTGTGCTCAGTGTGCAAGGAGATTCCCTCGAAATGCGCAGTTTTCATTGGCTCGCATGGGGTAATTCCTTGGGAATCCTATCTAGTACATAGAGGAAAAGCCCCTCTGTCACCTCATTTTCGATTTTTTCAAAATGGACGTTCGGTTGTGATTTTATGCACATCTAAAAAAAGTGTCCTATTCAACACGTCAAAACCAAGACCAGCTTATAGGATTCATCCTAAGGTAAGTGGACCTCAAAAACAACATTTAATCTCAATATTGGTGAAGTTTCAACAGACAATAATGTGGCAAAAGTGGTTTTTGAACTTTCAAAAGGGGCGGGATTACCCAGGAATCCTGTAGTCTTTCCAGAATGTTGCTAGTCTATATAAATGCTGTGATTTTGGTCAGTAGAGGCAGAGTTTTTGTTTTGGCAACAGAGTTACACAGTGGCATTAGAGTGTTATTATAGGATTGAACAGTGGATTATTTGCAGAAGTTTTTTTTCATCAGAGAAGAATAAATTTGTTTAAGTTGTCATTGCTGGTTTTCTTTGTTGTGATTTTCAAGTCATAATAGTAGCTATAATCTGACATACACAGGAATGAACTGTCCTTGTGCAAATGTAAAAAATATAACATGATCAGGCTTATTACCAAAAGGCATTAAAAATAGTGGCATCATTATTGAGCCCAAGTTGCTATATTGCTATCAGGAGTAAATCGGAGTGGCAGCTAAACATTTTGTAATTTATATTCATTTGTTTTATCCTTGCCATGTGCTGCTTGTTATGTGAGTTTTTTGTTCTTTTAATTATAATAAATTAATTTAGCTGGTGTCAAACTCTTTCCTTTTTCTAATGTATCTAATACGAATACAAATATGGCATTATACTTTTCACACGATGTTGAATGGATAATGTATTGTATCATTTATAATAAATTGCGTTCTAAATGCATTGCTCTCGTGAATGCAGTATGTGTATTACGAAAACTAATCCTTTTTTTTCCATTTTCTGTCATTTATCAATCAGGGTGAGGAGAGTGAGGTCCAACAGGATCCAGAAGTGGACAGTGCTTCAAGTCTTTTTGCTGGTGTACCACAATCAACCCCCCAAAAAACCCATCCTCCCAAGGGACACTTGCTAACTTTGCAGCTCACCAGTGCTGAGCAGACAGGGCCACGCTCAAAGCCCTCCAGACTGGGAAAATATCATGCACTGGCAGCAAGTTGGACCATGCAATCGGTGGGCCAATGAATTTGTTCTCATGTAATGGTTATATGTCTTGTGTGATGAATTCATCAAATTGGAAATCAATTTCTTCATTTGCAGGATGCTGCATCCTTGTCCACCATGATGACTACATGCAGGGCACAAACAAGTCTTATCTTTCCTGTGAGTATAAGAAACCAATCTAAAATCTTGCACTATAATACAAATTATCGAGTCATAACATTTAATTTACATTGTTCTCATTTATTTGACACTTATCCAGAATACAATGACATGCAACAGTAAAGATGGCAGATATTTGTTTTTTCACAGTTAAATGAATAAGAGTGGTGAACTACAGCCAGTGCTGAAACATTTGTGAGTGAGAAAATTAAACCTTGTCTTGTTGGTTTTTCAACCACAGGAAACAAGTGAAATGGAAGCATATGAGATTAATGTCTGTCCAGAGTCATCTGCCCTGGAAATCGGCATGACATCAGAGCCTGATAATGATCCTGCAGATTACAGTTTTTCCCCCTCCCAAAGCTCCTCCACCTCAGAAAAAAAGCACATCAAGTATTCCAGGACAAATGAAAAGATGGGGTGAGAAGAAATGGATTGTAAATGAGTCCAAACTCCTGGAAATATTTCAGAAATGTAATATTTGTGGTGATGAACATGTCTGAACCAAACCAACAAATCGTACATGGGATGGCTGAAAACAACCTTCTGACAGCGGCAGCAATACTCTTCACTGGTGCAACATACACTGACATTTTTTCCTAATGGGCATCACTTTTGAACCTTCAGCTACCCAATGCAACGACATATTACAGCGTACAGTCCAGCTACCTGATTCCAGTCATCAAAGAAGCATACAGAAAACAGCAAAACAGTGTCTTAGTTAGGCTCATCGGACAGACTATTGATGGTGAAGTTGTGCAGGTCTGCGGAGATGGGAAAAGTGATAGCCCAGACCATTCCTGCAAATACACCACCTACTCCTTCTTGGATGACTCGACCAATGAGATTATCCTTTTTGATTTGATTGAGGTAAAAACAACAGCTCAATATTAGACAAAATACTGCAGCTATTGTGAAATGAAGTCTTATCTAAAATGTAATTACCACTAAACAGTAATCCTTTCTTCTTCCCCTAGGTGACCCAGGCCAAAAATTCAGTTGCAATGGAGCCACTGGGTTTCAAGAAAGGACTGGACAGGCTTCTAGATGAAGGGATTGGTGTGAAGGTTGTCACCACTGACAGACATCCCTCCATCAGGAGGATGATGAGAGAGTCGTATCCAGATATAAAACATGAGTTTGATCCATGGCATACAGCAAAATGTGAGTCCAGTTCTAAGGCATTGTATAAGGCCGTAGAGCACATTCCCTGTCGAATTGTGCTCATAGACAATATGTAGTTTGTGTGTGCTTTTTCTGAGGTTAAATTACATTATTTAATCATCTGTTTTCTTCCATTACTTTAGCAATAAAGAAGAAAGTGGTTTTAGCGTCTAATCACAAGGACTGCAAGGACCTTGGTCCCTGAGTGAAGAGTATTACCAATCATATGCGGTGGTGCTGTAGCTCATCAAAAGGAGATAAAGAGGTCAGGGTTGGGTTCAATTACTTTTTTCTATTACAATTACAATTACTTTTGTCAGCCAAAGGTCACTTACAATGACAATTACTCTTGTCAGCCAAAGGTCAATTACAATTACAATTACATCTGGCGAAACCAATTACAATTGGCAAGCTCTACATTTACACCACCAATCCATACCGGCTCCCCTCAGCTCCTGGCTGTTCAGCAGCATCAGCCTCTCTTCTTGCTCTCTCTTCTTCAAAACCTGTAACTCTTCCTCTGTGTATTCTGGCTCAAATAAATAAGGTTCTGGATCTTGGTTATTAAAAAAGAAATCATCATCGCTATCCACCACAAAGTCCGCCATGATCAGTCGTCGGCTTATTCGGAACAAAGTATTGTTTTGAGTTCCGGAGTAGCTGCAGTAAACATTCGCTTTTGAAATCACTCCGCCCAGCCGGTTTGTCTGGAATGCAGTTCGGTTATGCATTTGCCTCGAAAATAACTCTGTCTTGTAATTATACATTATTATTTTATAGCGTGGTGAATCTGCAGGTCACAATTTGTCCATGAGAGTGTTTTGGAGCTGTTGGATTGTGTATTTGATGAGTTTTGAAGGAGCGAGGGACCTGTACTGTTCACTTTCGCTATTTTCGCTGAGCATCTCGCGTCTCTCCCCCCCACATCTCAAAACAACAGGCCCAACATGGGCCACAAACTACAGAGCATGTATGAAAGGGCCTGACCTATGAATGTGGCAATACCCCAATTGACCCAGAACAGAACAAACTGTGAAGACCGCCCTCCTGAAACAGCGTGCAAACCATTAAAAATACTGTAATTATATCCCATTAGGCATTAGGCATCATTCTATTCCTGAACCAGTCTCAACAAAAGGAGTACGTCAGAAGCTTCACAACGCGGTTACTTAGGGTGAGGCCGCCGTTTCAAAACAATCTGTGTCCAAATGACAACGAGCTGAATTTGTGCCTTCAGAACAAGAAAGAATATTTCAAATGGTCATGAACTGTCAACACTGCAGGAAGAAAATAGCAATGATGGGTTTAAAAAATGCTGAACAGAAGCTGCCAGAGTTTAAATCAAAATCACTGTGAAATACAACTATTCATGGGGTCCTAATATTGCCCCACTCTAAAAACAAGGGTGAGATGAAAGCTGTATCCAATGGAACAAGCTTTGTGACTATGTTCAGAAAGATCCTACGGTGTAAAGCGCATGCACACAAAAAGGTTTTTATGATGACCTGGCTGTAAAGGCCCTGAATAGTTTCTTGGCTGACGAAACTGCCATCTAAGCTTGATGAATTTCCCACTTCCTCTTGGGTGCCACTCAACCTTCAGCCACTAAGTGCAGTATAGCTATTGGGCACATCTAGCTTAAGAAACAAATGAATAAAAATGTCTGCATCATAGCCCTGAATACTGAAAGTGAATACATAAATTATTTTAAGAGATGGAGAACTGAGTTGGGGTCTGTTTTGACTGAGCTCATAATGCACACAGCTAAGCTATAGACCAGGGAAACCAAACCCTAGCAGCAAGAAAAAGTTTTCTGTGGATAAGTGAAGTTTTGAAAATAAATATTTTTTCAATTTTTTTTTTCTTGAAAATTGAGGCACACAGAAATTGATTCAGCGGATTTCAAATGGAAAATGGATGTAAAGTAAATTCCATTTTCTTCCCAACTGTACACATCTGTGTAATAGACTGCAAACGCCATTACATTCCGTGACTGATTCACAGCAGGTTCCATCCATAATTCCATATCCTTGCATTATCTAACCGGCTTATTGCTGGTCAGGGTCGCAGGGGTTGCTAGAGCCTATCCCAGCATTTACAAGACGAGGGAGAAGAATACACCCTTGGACAGTCAATCAATCACTATGCGGGAGCAGATTGCTGAATTAAAATGATTCTGTCATTAGCGCAGTTTGCATTCTGTGGCTGCATGGTGGAGATGCCCGTGCCTTCATGCCCCTGTCAATCATCACGACCCTGGCGGCCCATGAGACGCTAGATGAATGAGACCTCTGTCACTCATCACCGCCAGGTCCCTGATACATGTCACAGGACTGCAGTAAAGTTTGGAAAGGAAAAAAAAAAAAACAAGAAAAGTCTGGATATTACCACAGCAGCAGGAGATTCTGCATTCATGCTTCCCCACAATACCAAAAGAGACTTCATAATCAGATGCCAATTGTTTGTACCACTTTACAGACATTAAATACACAGTAAATTCAGAGCAAAGATAGTTACTGATCCTCGATTGTGGTATTCGGTTGAATAGCCATCAGAAATGAAAGCAGCAGCAAATGCTGCTTCTGCAGACAATCCTCAGGATATGGTACAACGTACATAAGGGAGATCGCAGGTTGAGAAAATGTTCCTGAAATTCAGAGATACAAATAATTCAACATTTCCACTGCAAGTGCGCACACACAGACACAAATATTTAGGCATAACTAACAATAATAATGCTTATGAAAAAAAATTTTGTGACAGGTCAGGACAGTCTAGCTCCTTTATCAACCATAAAAAGGTATTAAAGTGATTGTGGAAGTGCAAAAATGACAGCATTTTTACTATTTGGACTATTTGGTCTATGCAAAGAAAATACAAACGTAGATTTAAAACATAATGCACATGACTCAAGCACCAAAAATAAGTCAACTCAGGCAAATATTGTGCTGCATTATTCCATATAAGTTACCTTGATAAAATCTCAATTCCTTTATCCAAACTCTTTTAAAGTGCACCTATTATGCTCCTTTTTATAGTCATTTTGTATTGTTGGGGTGTACTATAATAGGTATACATGCTTACATGTTCAAAAAACACCTCAATTTTCTCATTCTGGCTATTACTGGAACACCTCTGAAACACTCGGTATGAGCAATACTGTTTACAGACCGGTTTCCCGTTAAACTGGCTCGGAGGACACTAATCCTGGCTTAGCATAATGCTGACAAAATCCACTGGGAAATACTATTGAAAAATGGCAACGCTGGTGGAGTTAACATTACACTTTTTACATTGAAATAAGAATTGACCATTAAAACAGGCTGTCCCTATGAACTCATGCTAACTCTAAAAGATGAGTAGGAGCCTTACAAAACAAGCAAATGAACAAGGAAGCTTTGACAAAAGACATAACAAGCATAAACTACCATAATGACAAACCATGTGATAAGCTGCGCAAGCACAGCATTAGCATTGTGGCTTCATTTTATTACAAACTCCGAAACTACCTGAAACTCCAGGTTCTAAAAAAGTGGACATGGCTCCATCTTTCAGGGGAAACCATTGAGAATGTCCAGCATTGAACTGTGTCCAGTTTTCCAAGCAGTCCTCAGTAAGATGACACAATACTGCCTCGGGCTCTTCACTTCTTCCTTTGGAAGTCCATAAAAATTGGATTTAATATTGCACACTCTGAGTAGTTGTGTTTATGGGCGTAACAGGCTTGATTTATGGTGCCTTCTTGAGTGAAATAATACATTTTGTTGGAATCACTTTGCATATGTGCTTAGCTGGAAAAGTACACTATTAAAAAATGAAATTCACTGCTTGGCACTGACAGAAGCATTAATTAACAGAGCTAAATGCCATTTAAGTTGAGCTGGGAGAAAAAGTAGGCAGGTTTGTTTGCTAGAATGCTGTTCCCCTCTCAATATTCCTGATTTAATGCTGCAAATCCAATATGGCCAGTTTCACTGCCAGCTTTCTTTGAGTCATTGTCTGGTATTGTTCATGAGTCAGTTACCATGAGTGTTTCTGCAATCACCACATATGCAGTATATTATCTGTCGCATCCTAAACTAACAGTTTCAAATGTTTTCATTAAAAAAAAGAAATGCTTTTTTTTTTTTTTTTGCAGTTGTCAAAGTCAGATAATTCATCTTCATTGCACAATGTCTTTTTAAAAGCTGAGACAAGCAGTAAAAAAAGATGTTGGAACATCCATATATTCCAACAAACAGAAGTCTGGGGAATTCAAGGATAACATTCTTACTTTGGAATTAGTCCCCTTGAATTCCAGGAGCGAATGTAAAGTTTAAATAGTATAGTTATGTGAGCCTCAAGTTTACAGCATACTGGACAGGACAAAATCATGGAGGCAATAGCTCATTTCCCAAATGTATTTTGTGATTATGGATTCAATCATCTTGATCGCAATGTCCCCATCCAATCTTGGGATTTTTTTTTTCCTGAGATAAATTCCAATGAACTACAGCTCTGCTTCACACAGTGACTGATGCACAAACATTGATCTTTTTCTTGAAATTCTTTCTTTTCAATTTAATGGTTTGTAATTGCATTTAATGTAATTTTTTTCAAAGTAGTTATACTTCTGCCAGGAGGCCATACCTTTTCACCCATGTTTGTTTCTATGTCAGTTTACAGGATATCTTAAAAAGCTCTGTATGAATGTCAATTAAATTTGGTGTGTTGATAGATACTGCTAAGTAGGAAGTGCTTTACTTTTTTTGGTGAAAATCTGACTGATTCTATATCCAGGTTCCAAAAGAATTTCAATGGGCATAAAGACAGCCCTGTCGAGCACTGGTATCAGGAAACAGTAACACGCACATCAACTATTAGATTACTTCTTTGCAAAAATACCTCATGCAAGGATAAATCTGAATCAGACTTCCTCCGCCAATGTATTTTCCAACGATGGAGGTCATGCATTCTCCAAATGCTTTCTAGTTTTTGCACTGAATTTGTTCAAACTTGACTCATTCTCACTCTTTCCTCTCTCCCTTACCCTCCATTCCTCTAGATCAGGGATCCTCAAATCTGGACCTCAAATCCAAATCCAGCCCAGGTTTTCTGTTATCCCAGGCAAGTAAATGAACAATTAGTGCCTCTGATTGGCCAGATTGCGTTAACACCTGACTCACAGGTAAAGGGAGGGTGGAAAACCAGCAGTTCTCGGACCTCGTAGGGTGTGATTTGAGGACCAGGGCTCTAGATGATTCTTTTCCCCCTCCCACCCCCTCTTCACTCCGCCTCTCCTGCTTCATCCTGTAGAATTTGACATATGTCAAAGAAACAATGGGCACGAGCCAGGTGCAGCAATAACACAGACAGGAGCTTCAGCTTTATCTTCCCCCTGGGTCATCATAAGGTTATAAATTAGGTTGAGTACTCTTCATCCATGTTAGGAAGTGGTCGGGGGGACACCAGATGCAGGAATAAAAGTGTTTATTGCAAACACACCAAACACTAAAGGAGAAAGGCAGGCAAGCAGGCCAGAAATAAAACACTGTGCCAATGCACTGAACAACAAGGGAAAACTAAGGTACACTGCCCAAGGCAGGGGGAAACAGAAGTACACACTCCAAGAGTGGCTGAACTAGAAAACAAAAATTTAACCTAACTTACTGCCGGAAACACTGGGAGACTTAGACAACAGGGAGACAAGATGTGGGCGCAGCAAAATACACAAGTCTCGGGAATCGCACAAAGGAAATACTTGGGAAGGCACAGGAGCTGAGATTTTATAATGTAGCGCATAGCCAACAAAGTTCCGTCTGAAGATTTCTTCCCTCCTGCCCACAGATATACACACGGGAGGAGGCGGGGACTCGGAAGGCAATCTCAGAAGGAAAGCCGAAACACATGGGATTAATAAACAAATTCACGAGAACCGGGTTAACAATAATGACTCGAGACAAGACGCTGAGACAATCAATCAAACTAGACGGTTTAGATCGAGGTAATCTAAACGTGACAAGTATAAAAACACCACGAGAGAAACGAAGGAAAGCATAGCTTTAAACGTAGTTAATCAGGGAAAGCTTAGGAAGAAATTACAAAAGCTAGAAATGCTCGCACACGCTAATGAGTTAATTAAGGTTAATACTACGCGACAAAATATATACAATCACCCTCAAATAAGTGCTGGTTAGTACGGGTTAGTAATGATCCTATCAGAGAACGCATTCACTCAGAGTTTAGCAAGACCCAGAATTAAGCACAGGTGGAAGTAATGAATGAAATACCACAGCCGATTCCGAATGCGGAAACGTGATTGGACAACGAGACGCAGGCATGCTGAAGGCTGTCAAACGACATCACAGGAGTTTGGGCAAGAGTGAATCAATCTGCAGACGGCGAGAGTGAAAGCTGAAAAATAAAGCGAGAGTAAGGCACGGGAGAAAAAGCAGAAGCACAAATAAAAAAGTAATAAGCGCAATGACAAAACAGCACACATGAGGCTGAACCATAACAATCCAACACACTACTGGAATCAATACTTCTGGTGTCCATGAGACTTTGAGACAAAACATATGTCCTATTCTTTCCCCTCTTGTACTCCTTATGTGACAAATGATGGCAAAGGTTATTTTAAGTCACAAACTTAAGGCGACAGCTTTCTCTCACACTCACAAATACAAACGCCACATGCACTCTTTCACTTATCACAGTCGCGCTTCCTTAACTCATTCCCCACGGCAAGCCGCTGCCAACAGCGCAGCGAATTCTACCATTCCCTACAGTAAGCCAGTGCCAGCGATGGATGACCATTCGCAGTCCGATGAAAACATGAAATCAGTTGACGATCGCGGTCATGGGCCACCTGTACTTCAATACTTTACATTGTGTAATTTTCGGGAAAAGTATTCCATACAAACGCGACAATTTTATATAAAAGTATTCCGTAGGGAATGAGTTAAAGCCCTAGGAAAGGCATTACATGATTTTCTTGTTAATTTGTCATTTCTGGTCATTTGTGCATATAGTATTTATATGGAAAATATGAAAACTCAATTTTAGTCCAATATTTAAATAAATGGGTTAATCTCTTTGTCTTTCCCAAACAGGCTACTGAACTGCCCCAGTAAAAATAAATAAATAAATAAAAATAAATAAATCAAACATTTCCCAATTTTCAATGAAACGATATAATTTTTTGATCAGCCTTTGCCCCAGATAACAGGAAAATCAAATTCTTTTAGTTCACACTGATAGCCAGTGGTCTGAAACTTCCAAAAGACAGATGCGTATGGTAGCCAAGGGATTGATTTTTGAAGAGGAGAAATTGTTTCAATGGTTTTTGACAACATGGGGATTTTGTCAATAAAGCAAATGAGTTTTGGAAGTGACTTTATTATGCATATATGATTGCACACGAGTGCAGAGAATTGGAAGGTTATATTCGAGTGAAAATTGAGCTATATGTGGGGAAGGAGACCTAATTAAAGGCAGTTGTAAAACATTTGCGAATGTGACTGTGGCTAGGAACGCTGGGAAATTTGGACTCTAAAAAATTGTTTGTTGAAACACGCATGAACATAACCAAGTCCATAAAATACTCATTTTTGGTCACTCAATCATAATATTTGAACCGGCAGTTGTTTAGGCATCTGTAGCTGTATTATTTTTCTAGGCTGATGAGGCTTGGTCACAGCAGCACAGAGGCAGAAGAAAGCTTAAAATCTTTTCCTGTCAGACAAAAAACTTATATTTCCAGCGATGTCACTCAATTTGGGTAATGTTCTCAGCAGATCTGACTATCTGTGAGCGATCTACAGACTGTCACCTTTCGAACAAGACCTTTATTATGCCGTTAGTCAAAGTGGTTCAAGAATAGTAAGCATTTTAATTTGGGAGGATATTTGCTCAAAAGAGACTGCACTTCAAAAGGCTAAGACAGTGAATAGTTGCACATTGCTGTTCAACAAAATTTCCCTTTCAAATTGGCATGTACTGAACTTGATTTATGAACCAGTGCAAGACTCTTCAGTGGAAAGAATGAAGTGGTAAGCAGAGTATCTCAAGAACTCGCAGGAAATCTCGGTCTTGGCGTCCCAGAGAGATGAACTAGTGTTTGCAGCGAAACACACTGATCTGAAGAGGCAATGCCATGAGATCAGTTGCAATGAAAGAGCTTGAGTGGGCTTCTGGATGAAGGATCATAAAAACCTTGCTTATTACAAGCAATCAACAAAGTTATAGGTCATTTTGCTTATTTGCTGATAACTCTAAAAGGGCTGTGTTGTAGGATTCAATTAGGTGGTAAAACCTTGCATCTACCTGGCATTATTTAATGGATTTTTATGTTCATACAGTACTTTCCCCAGTCAGCTCAAAACAACTCAATGTAAATCACAGCTACCAATGTACAGCACCCACTGTGGTCATCCATGGCAGCCATTTTGCTAGATTCTACAATCTCCCAATTCTCCTGCATTATAGTATAATACAATTTTAATTTTTATCATTTACATAATCCCAAGAAAGTTCAATATATAGTTAAAAAGACAAGCACAACATTTTGTATTATTATTATTGATTTCTTCCTCCAGCTCAGAGGTTGCCATTTTAAGTAAGTAAGTAAAGTTTTATTTCTATGGCACCTTTCAAAATCTAGGTTACAAAGTGATAAAATGTTAAAAGAGCAGAAGAAGATCCAACACAAGCATGACACTGAGACATGGATCACCACCACTAATTGCTGAAAAGATAACAGTGGGTGAATTTTAGCAATATTCCACAAGTGGACTGAATATTGTCTTTACATCTTTATCAAATTGTAGCCTATTGTCAAATGTGATACCTAGGCTTTTGGCTGAAGATTTTCTATTTGTGACCAATGAACCAAGGTGTTGGCAGAGGTTTGTGGAAACCTGACCTAGGACAAAAACCAGAACTTTTTTTTAATTACTGTGATTTAATTGAAGAAAATCTTGAGACATACATTTGCTACTTGCAGCAAGACACTTGGGCTGGCTAGTTAAATTTGAGAGGTAACGGGGTCTATTGAGCCCAATGTCATCCCAAGGCATCATATAGTGACTTTACCTGACCAAGCGTTGATATACGAACACTGTAAAAATGTCCATGAAATCAACACTGAAATTCTGTAAAATCACAACATAAAAAAACTGCCACTTTAAATGGAACATTGTTTGTTTTACAAAAACATTTTGTCAACAAATAAATCAAATATAACTGTTAATTTTACAGTAATTTTTTTTAAAAAATATGTTTATAGAAACATTTTTTGTAGAAATGATCTATTTCTGTCATTTTGACATACAAAAATTGTATATCAAATGCAGTGTGGTGCCGTTTCAATGACAAGAGCATAGTGTTAAATAAAATTTTCTTTATTGAAATACAGAAATTTTTGTACCTTACTTGCATATAGAAATGAAGAGTTTGGCTCAAAATGCCATGCTATGATTGCAATGGCATTATCAGTCAAACTTGGGTTTCAGCCTATTCATCAGCAGGTTTCTTCATGGACCATTTAAATGGAGAGGCCATAGCTTTTATATTCAACAGACTATTTTTAATGTGGGTTATTTTGGTCATGGTTATGTTTACTTTTGGCCTGTGTGTCCCATGTCCCATGTGAATGCAGGGAAATGGGCAAGGGAATATACGTTTTCAACATCTGTAGATGAATACACCGATCTCGTTTCAATAGCAGCAGCCAGCGGGGGTGATGCGCAGATTATCAGTGGGTCTGGGGTTCAGAGTTAATAATTATGTATGTATTTATTGCGATTGCACAAGCAACTCCTTGTTCTATTTCGTATAGCGACCGCTCCTAAAGGGCTATGCCTATACTCATAGAATCTGTGGTTATGATGCATAACCTATATTCCTTGCAGATTTAGATGAAGACCAACTTAACACGCATGACCTTGATCAACCGTATCTGTCTCTCTCACTGGTCTCACTACATATTGAAAGGAAACATATCACTGACAATCTGGCTGCTGATTGGTGCGGTCACGGGTCGCCGGGCAATGTCACAACAAATTTCTTCCCCCCTACAAATTTATTCCCTTCCGGGGTCACGCTAACGACAATTCCGGTATAATTAATTGAAATGCGGAAATACTACCGGAAACTACAAAAGTTTTGTTCAAACCATTTGCCCACAATTTACGTGCTAGCTGTAAAATTAAAGAGTTAGTCATGCCATTAGCTTGATAGCTATAGCATTATAGAGTTCCTCATCACTTTAGCTCACTAGATAGCCAATTAGCTTGCTCGCTTGAGAGTATTACAGCGTAAATGAACTGGAGCCATTTTGGCTCGCGAACCAGTTAACTATCTAGCTAGCTAACTAAATATATTGGCGTGCTTGTTATAACAGAGTTTGATAACACTGAAGCTTGCAAGCTAGGTTGCCAATTAGTCAGCTAGCTCGCTAGCAAGTATTACATTGTTGGCAAATGGTAGCCTTTTTAGCTCGCTAGTCGGTTTGCTATCTAGCTAGCTAGCTAAATATATTGGCGCTATCAACCCGAAACTTGGAGAAAGTTTTCCGCTGCTGAGTTAACTGCAAGAAAATTCCAGATTGCCGATGAGGGGTTTCAAATCATTTCATTAGCAACCAACAGAGATCGCTTGACAAACACGCACAAACGACGCTAACGTATGTATCAAGGGAACGTTGCCTTTTTACTCTGCCTCATAGTTCAGAGAGTACAGCATGGTTTGATTCGAAAGAAACGTCTGGGAGGCAAGATTAATTTTGTTCAATTAATATAGTGCAGTGGATTCATTCGAAAGGCACAAACTGAGACGGCGGAGAAGTGTGATTGTGTATTGAAAATCTAGTTTAATGGGAGAAATCTTTGCTTGGAAATTGGATATTCTGCAAATTCGCGTGGGTTTGCACGGCAGTCTGTGGACGAATTGTGCAATGGCCGGGTGATCGTTGTTGCATCAGTTTTCCCATGGATTGACTGGACTGCCTACACAGAAGACTGACGAAGGTAAGTGGAAAAAACTTTAAAAAGTGAGAAAAATACGTGTTTCTTAAACGTGTAAAAAATATTGTAGATGGGGGTCGATAAATCAGATAGTTGTGTTGAATGCTGAATTCTAAGTTTGTCGTCAAGTTTCAACATGCAAGCTAGCCAGCTAGGGCAGTCCTGTGTAGTGTTAGCATTTAAGGCAAGAAAGTTGTTTCCAACCTGGGTTTAAATATTTGCATGTCGTTTTGCAGCAATTCAAGCTATTTCACATGTGAATACTTTGTTGATTGGTGGGATGTGTTTCATCTCAGATTTTTACTTTGTTATCTTCGTTGCCCACAAGGGTGTTTTTTCAACATGTCTAGGCCTAACGGTAGGATCAGTTCTGTGGCACGAATTGTGCAGTGGCCGGGTGATCTTTGTTGCATCAGTTTCCCACAGGTTGAGCCCGATTTGCAACTGGACTGCCTACACTGAATACTGATGAGGTAAGTGGAAATACACTTTATAAAGCGAGAAAAATATGTCTTTGCTATACAACGTGTAAAAATATTGTAGTTGGGGGTCGATTAATCAGATTGATGTTCATACAAGCTATTTCACATGTGAATATTTTGTGGATTGGTGGGATGTGTTTAATCTTATTGCTCACAAGGGTGTTTTTTCAACAAGTCTAACGGTACAATATTCTGCCATGTGTAGTTAGCAACAGTTAATCAAGCAGGTTTTAAAGAAAGAAAATATCAACCTCAGTTAAAATGATTGCCTGCTGTTTTTGCAACAAAGCATTTGAAACATTAAGAGGTTATGTGCTGCACTGTAGGGTTCATAGGAATGAACCACACTGTGTGCTTAAATGTGAGAGCACTGATTGCTGACAGACTTTCTGCACATATTCGGCTTTTAAGGCGCATTTCTACCAGAATCACAATGTGCCCACACCATTTGCTCGCGCTAGTTCTTGTACTAATTCCAGCGCCATTGTAGCACATTTTAGTTGTGCTATTTCATTGTGTACGCGCCGATTTTATACTGTGAAAGAACTAATATCACACTTAAATGAGCATATAGCGGAGGGAAGACCTGTGGCATGTCCTGTGACTGGCTGTAAAACATCATTTCGCGCGCACATGTCCAGGAAACATCGTGAATGTTCCGTGAACAGCATCAGTGACATGTTCAGACTCACAGAAATTACACCACAGTCGTCTGTCACCGCATGCGAAGATTCTTCCCACAGCATAGATGGCTCAAATGACAGCATTGAATTGCCACCGAATTTCAATGAAAGCTTTCTTAAAAAATGTATGTTTGTTCTATCTAAAATTGCAAGGGCAGCTCCTCCTTCCAGCTTCAACAATTCAGGTAATTGCTGAAGAGATGCAAAATGTGCATGAATTAGGCCTGGATTACACTTCGAGCAAACTGCATTCACTTTTAAAAAATGACATGAATCTAACAGATGATGGTGTTAGTAAAATTTGTGATTTTGTGAAGGATTCTGATCTGTTTTCTGCTTCTCACCAAGGCCCACTGAGAACAACCTACTCAAGAGCTCAGACATTCAAAAGCATGTTTAAATATATAGAGCCTTAAAGAATTGCGTTAGGGCATGATGAGAATATGACGCGGAGATTTGCTTATTACATATCGGTGAAGCAAACATTAATCGGCTTATTAAATTCAGAATCGTGGAAAAAGTCAGTGTTGCCACATTCTTGTGAAACTGACCCATGTGTTTTTAGTGACATAAGTAATGGACAAACCTTTAAGACCAACCAGTTCTTCATTGATAATCTTGGATGTCTGAAGTTAATTTTGTACCAGGATGCCTTTGAAATAGTCATCCCCTCGGCTCAGCTAAGAAAAAACACAAAGTGGTTGCTGTTTATCTTTCTGTGGCAAATTTACCCATTCACATGCGGTCTAACACTGATCATGTCTCTTATGTTATTGTGTGGAGAGAATGACTTAAAACACTTTGGAACTGCCAATGTTTTCTCAGAAATGCTATTGGATTTGAAAGATTTGGAACAAAATGGAGTCACTCTAGGTGGGGAAACAGTTAAAGGGGCTTTCTGCTGCATTGCAGGGGACAATTTAGGATCTCACAGCATTGGCGGGTTTACTGAAAACTTCAGTCACTCTGAGTGCTTTTGCAGGTACTGTGAGGTCAAGAGAACGGAGTTTGTGATCAATCCAAATATTTGTGGGCAACAGCGCAACCCTGATAATTACAACTCTGCTGTTGCTGACCTAGCTGATAACAGAGCAGTCATCAGAGGAATAAAGAAAAGTCTGTTTTCAATGATTTGCAATCTTTTCATGTATGCCAACCGGGTCTCCCACCATGTTTAGGCCATGACATTGTTGAGGGTGTTTTATTCTACGATGTTGCTCTGTACTTGAAGTATTTCATTAAAAAAAAAAAAAAGGTTTACATATTTACTTCTTGAACTGCCGTATTAAACAATTCAAGTACAAGGGTTCTGATGCTCTCATAAAGCCATGCTCTGTCAACCCTGATGCCAACAAACTTTCTGGTCAAGCTGTTCAGAGCTGGAATTTGTTGAGGTTGCTGCCTGTGTTAATTGGTGACAAGGTGCAAAATGTTGAAGATGATGTGTGGAGTTAGCTCTACAGCTTAAAGATATTGTTGATATGGTTTGTGCACAAAAAATTTCAATGTCACAGGTGGCCTATCTTGATATCATAATCCAAGAGTATTTGGATTCAAGAAAGTGTTTGTTTCCTGAGAGTCCTCTAAAACCAAAACACCATTATTTGAGATATTATCCATCACTGATTTTAAAATTTGGCCCCCTAATCAGATTATGGATGATGCGTTTTGAAAGTAAACACAGTTACTTCAAGAGATGTGCCAGACATTTGAAGAACTATAAAAAAATTTGTCTGTCTGAAAGGCATCAGATGTTTCAGGCATGTCTTTCAGCTGTATCAGCATGTAGTCAGCTTCTGCAAGTTAAAAATGGTTGTGCTTTTCCCCCCAATCTTTACAGTGACGCAATTCAAAATGCTGTTCGTGAATTTAACTTTTCCGAAAAGGATACCGGCGTTTCCACAGAAATTCAGTACAAAGGAACATCATATAAGAAGGGAAATTTCCTTGTCTCAAAAAATGATGACTCTTTTGAGTTTGGAGTTTTTAATTAAACATAATGCAGCTGTATATTTTGCGATGGAAACACGTAAGTCTGACTATCTAGCTGAATACCACCTGCAATCAGTAATAACACAAAGTACAGGAATGCAGTGTCTTCACATCAATGACTTGGTAGACTTTTATCCATTGGCATCATACATTATCAATTGGTACCGAGTCATTCCACTGAAGCACAGTGTTTTGTCGGAGTGATCTTGGACATGTTTGTCGAGGCTGCATTGTGAAAACATCACAAGCTGTATTGCCAGAAATGTCTAAGATAGGGACTAACGTTTTTTCATTTTGATGTATGTTCTTGATGTTCAAAATTATTTCTCACATGTATGTACAGCTTGAGTAACTTTCTCATTTTTATTCTAGAATACAGATTGGACACAAGGCTGAGCCATTTCTTCGTGCTGCCATCACGGAGGTTTTACCGGACCTTCCGGAGTCGTCCAAAGACATTTTAGAGGAAACACTCCAGACCCAGGGGGTAGCCACAGCTGATGACTTCAAATTTGTCCGAGAGGAGGACTTGTTATCAGCATTAAGGCCGATTGAAGCAAGGTGGTCGCAACTTGGAAGCTTAAATGTGAGTATTCCAGTACATGATATAACCAGTTAACAAAATAGTTAGAAAAGATCTGGCAAACTGTAAAAACTTTAAAGGGGTACTTCACCTATTGGAAACCAGCTTTCTCTTATTACAAAATCATTAGTATTATACAGTGAACGTGGTTTTTTTTGCTCAGTCTTCCCTAGCCTGAGAAAATGCAGAAAATGTGTTTTTGCGCAACGGGAGAAAACCTACAACTACCACAATGCACTGTGCTTGCTGCCTTCCAGCAGTACATTCCCTACTGCCATGGTCATAATCAGGTCTTGCTATAAGATGGCTTTTCTGCACAGCATTACAGAAACAATGGTTGCCATTCGGTTTAGATTCTGTGGCAGCAATTGCCAGGCATAAAAAATGCAGAATTGGTAACGTGTTGTACTTCCATGGGGACCAGTTTACCCCCAACACATCGTTTGACGTCGTGATGCGTTTGGGGTACATTTTCTCACTAGAGAAATCGGGATTTCTTTGGCCAGGTAAGACTAAGCGAAGAAAAACGAAAGTTCATTGTATAATACTTACTATTTTATAATAGCTGGTTGCAAATCGGTGAAGTACCCCTTTAACAGTATGGGCTCTAATTTCTTGACGCAGCGCAGGGTGGCGCAGTGTGGCGTAGCGCAGCCCACGCAGTGGTAATTTCGTCCGGTGCAGTTTTCGCAGTGGTAATTTCGTGCAGTGCAACACCGTGCGCATCCACTTTGGCAATTTAGTAGACGGACGTGCGCCGAAATGGGTGTGACGGTGTAGAAAAAGTCTTCGCTGAAGTTGCGCAGAAAGCTCGCCAGCTCCAACCTGGTTTACTCTCTGTACAGTGGTAATTTGGCTGACCGGCGCACAGTGCGCACACGTCACCGAAACCTCACAGGCAGGTTTCCAGAATGTCAGGCACATTTCAATGCAATAAATAATTACAGCAACCACTATTTAATGTAACTATCTGAATCAGGACATAAATTATAGTATCTATATTGATTGTCCTGATGTCAGATTAAAGGCGGTTGGCACATGTAATGCAAACTCCACCTGGCTTAATCAACGCAGCTGAATCTGTGCTGCAAACTAACGACTTCACATCTTTCTCAGCCAACCACAAACTGCCTATATAATGCTTGCGTTCTATGCTCAGTAAAGCCGCTTGCACACTAGACGCGAAACAAATTTTTCGCACGACTGATTACAGTCAAAGTCAATGCAAAGACACGAAAGTCGGACAGGGTTTTAATGTATCTCCGTGTCCAAAAGTCATAAAAGTTCTAATTTTTCGAGTATTCCAGGAATTATTAGACGTGCAAACTTGGCCATGTTTGTGTTCGACCTTCACAAAATGCAAATTGATAGCTATCGACTTTTCTTGGTCTTTTTATTCGTGTGTTTTCTTCCGTTGAAGATAGACAACAGTCTTTATTCGGTCTCTCTTTTGAAAATTAGTCAGGTGTATCAAACAGATTCATGCTTTATTTCCACACCAGAGATAAAACAGTGCTTGTAGTCATTGAGCAGATCAATTCCATGACCATTGACAGTGTGAATAAATTATCGCATGCATCATCAAGACTGTCCGAGGCGAAATGCAAAATACTCCATGTCCGGCAGCCAGCAAAAAGTAAAAGTATTGGTATGAGAACAGATTTATAACGAAATAAAGAATAAAAATATATTACCAACAAACAGAGCATCCAAAAAAGATGGCCCGCAAATAAATAAATCGCAGCGTTCATTGGATGTTCTGTTTGTTGTTAAAATGTTTCTTTTTATTCTTTATTTCGTTATCAATCTGTTCTAATCGCCCTTTTTTTTTTTTTTTTTGCTGTCAGACACAGAGTATTTTGCATTTAATGTCCGACAGGCATTGTACATTGTCCCGCGCAAATGTCGACTCACTTTATTGAGCAGAGCTTAAACAGAAACATTGATTGAAATTCTCGGTACTTATCTTGAAGAACTGAGCCCTTTTATCAAAACATTCACGTTTAATATCTAAAACATTCAGTAGATTTGAAGAAATTAAAAACAATAATCGACTGTCGTACACGGAGTTATATTGAAACCATCCGACTGCAGGACACGGGGATATATTAAAACCCTGTCAGACTTTCGTAGACGCTGCGTTCAACGCAATCTGTCGTGCAAAAAATTCGTTTTGCGTCCAGTGTGCAAGCGGCTTAATACTAGGCTACTATTATTGTCACTTAGGTTTTATCGTTCTTAGTGGGGGAAAGGAATACAGCCTGATTGCTATGATCTCGTACTGAGTTAAGATCACATATTGAAAATAAATGTGGAATGTATCTTGCATTGTTGTCCATGCATGTTAATCCCAAAATTTTAAGCAGCAACAGGGTGTTATAATAGGAACACGCTATCCATCGTTTCTCTTCCCAATGATGCAGGCAGAAGAAATAAATGAGCAACGTCAGTATTTCATTCCAACTTCATAAGTTTGAATGATCTGACGTAGTTTCGCTTTTGAAATTCCATTCAAGTTCGCTAATGGTAATAATTAATGCCCTAGCTAGCCAGCTAACTCATATTCGTAATGCTTAATATAGACGTAAGCGGTGCAGAAAACATGCCTGAAGCAGCAAAGTAAAATGCAACATTAACGCATCATGCAGATATAGGACAAAGGCTTCTATATTCCAACACATTAAAGGTGAGGAGAGGAGCTCATTTGATTGGTGAAGATTTGATTTGGCTGTGTTATACCCAAACACCCCTTCTCTCCTCCCTCTTTGCCACTTGCGCTGGCAGGAGGGACCGAGGCGGGACAGAGGAGTACTTGCGCCAGGCTACGCCGGGCACAAAATTGCAACATAAGCCTGGACACACCCCTTTGGCGCGGCGCACCCTCCATTCGCCGCGCCTGCGCCTGGTCTACGAATTTAGAGCCCTATGTCCCTAACTATTGTTTTTGTGCTGTGTGTTTTTTAAAGGCCAGGTCCAACTCCGTAGTGCTTCCCCTCTTCCTGCCTCACCCTGCACATCTGCACCGCCTGTTTCTCCTTCCATGTCCACTTTATCCTCCAACAGCTGTCATAGCCCAGGTGTGAACTGGCAGGACACATTTCAGATCCCCTCAAGAAGTTCCCTCAAGAATTAACCCAATACTTGGAGCGAGAGAAACGCCCAAGTCCTCATTTGTGAAGGGAGATAGTACGGATTGTGGTGCGAGAAATGATGAAGGAAACACTGTCAGTCAGCAAAAAAAATACTATTGATGTGACCAAATGACTGGTGGCTAAATATCCTAAATCACTCCAGGATGTAATTGAAGGTCATGTCATTGGCCTTGGGTACCACTCTTGGTGAAACAACTGCAAAATAGAATTGAAAATGCCAAACGATCAGCAACTCTCAAAATAAGAAAAAGAAAGCGCTCTCATGATTCTGACACCGATGAAATTCCACTAGAAGAAAGAGCAGCCATACAGGACACCTACGGGTGTATCAAGTGCGATCTTAAATTCTTGCCCCTTGCTGAACCAAACGATGGCCAAGAGGAGAAAAAGCAAAAGCTTAGAAGACTGTCTCTACAACATGATCAAAATTCGGCTGAGATGACTTCGCTGATGAAGGCAAAGTACTATACACAACGGAAGGAGGTCAACAAAGGGAAAGAAATCAAATCCATCAGAGAAAACTGGCCATTTTGGTTTCAAAAGTCTGGCATGACCGTCCACTTTCAGGAACTCACCGGCGTATCTCTGAAGGAGACAGTCTTGAAGAATGTGGATCAGAAGGGGAAAGGGCTACTGAATTACCTGAAATCCGTTGCCGTGAACAAGAACAGGAAGTTCTGCCAAGCTGCGGCCAAGCTTGAACTAATGAGGGGAGAACACACAGGTTCCTCTGAAGATGTGATACAGATGGTGTTGCTTCTTTTGGCTTACTTCGAAGAAAAGGAAGATGTGATGCTCTTCTATGTGGGGACACATGTCTGGCTGGGGAAGTGCCAATGGACCACGTTCCCTTGAGTCCCACCATTGTTGTCTGTGGTACGTTAACCTCTCTCTCTCACACTCTCCCCCCTTCCCTCCCCCTCTCTCTCTCACTCCCTTGCTCTCCTCTCCCCTCACCCTCCTCTGACTCTCCCTCCACTCTCTCCTTCCTTCTTCTCTCACTCTGTCTCCCTCACACACTCCCACCATTGTTAACTTCTCTCTCTCTTTCTCTCTCCTTCCCCTCTCTCTCCCACTCCCTTGCTCTCCTCTCTCCCCTCACCCTCCTCTCTTCTTCCTCTCTGACTCTCCCTCCACTATCTCCTTCCCCTCTCCCTTCCTTCTTTCCCCCCCTCACTCTGTCTCCCTCACATACACACTTCTGTCTCCCCTCTCTCACTCCCCCTGTCTATCTCTCACATACACACCTCCCTTGCATCCCCTTGTTGTCCTGTCCCCCCATCTGAAGTTTAATGTTGTTAACAATGTTTTTTGTTGATTCTGTGTTTTTGTAGGACAGTCCAAGTCCTGCTTTTCCTGCAGATGGATGATGATCAGTGTTGATAGGGTCATAGTGAATGACAACATGTCATCTTTCATTGCATCCTTATGCATGATGTTTGGCAGTTACTACTGCTTCAACATCCATTATCCATCTCCGCTCGCATCCACCCTGGAATTTCTTCAGAGGCAAGTTTTTTTTTTGCTTTTTTTAAACGGTGTTTGTTAGCCGACAAATTTTCTTCATTGAATGACTGTAACTGAAACTCCGAAATTGAACGGATGGAGATGCTTGTAGGTTTTGTTTCCTTTTATAATGAGATTTATTGATCTCGTATGATTATTAATGTAGTCTGTTTTTTTCTGTCTTCTTTGTCTCCCTAGGTGTTTCTTCTCCATTAATCCAGAGAAGGGGACAAAAGTGGAGAAGACCAGCACAGCCCGCTTGCATGTCAACCCAAGAGTACTCGGCCTGATACAGGACCTGTCCGATTATGAGTGACCTTTAAAAACGCAAGAGTTTTTTTTTGTTGTTGTTCACACAAGTTCATTTGAAATGTCAGTTTGTGGCACTAATTTGTTTTTGGGGACAGCTGGAAGGGACATTCACTGCTTCCATATATTTCCAGATATTTTTTATCTGGTTCAAATGCAATTTTTTTACTTTTATAACTTGAATATGCAGCCTATTATGCTGTGGCATAAGAGGACAAATTTGAAGTCATCAGCTGTGGCTACCCTCAGGGTCTGGAGTCTTCCCAGTGAGTGCAAATCGTGGCTGTTTCCAATGCTTCTGTATCATGACATTGCAGCACAGAAACCCAGAGCCTCTCTCTCTCATTACTCTCTCCCTCCCTCCCCCCCTCCCTCCCTCCCCTCCCTCCCCCCTGCCCACTCCACCCCTCTCTCCTTCAAGTTCCATTGTTATGGCGTTGTAAAATTGTACATTATCTCCAATAAATGTATGATTGATTCTTTGAACAATGTCTTGGTATTGATTTTGTGTGCTAGCGTGCCCGCCTTCCATACCTGAGATTGTGAGTTCAAGCCCCAGCGTGGGATTGCTGAGTGAGCAAAACAAGGTTACATGGTGCCGTGACCCAGATGGGGGTGAATTTAATGGTGGCCAGAGAGTTAAACAGCTGTGCAGTAATTAACAAGCAGAGTGGGGAAAGCTGAGAGAGTTAAAAGCTTAGATACATTTAGGATCAGAAAGGGGTCAATGTCAACATGAAATGCAGCTCATGGCTCTCTCAGCTTTCCCCACTCTGCTTGTTAATTAGTTAGCTCATTGTCTAATTTGTTCCCCTGCTCCCTTTCACTCCTTATTGCTCTCCCTCGTCTGCTTTGAGTTTGAGCTAATGACCAGTGACTTGATTCGACTTGGACATGATGACTTGGTCACAACTCTGATAACAGGCTATGAGAAGTGACAGCAGCAAGCAGCCTCTACTCTAGGGCATTTGCTGTTAGCAGCCTGCCTCAAGTCTGACTGTCTAACACAGGGATACTCACTCTTTTCCAGAATGAGCCACAGTGGGTGCAAGCTTTCACGCTATCCAACCTGTCGCACACCTGATTCTACTAATCAACCCTTAAAGCTTTTGCCATAGACCCTTGATAAGTAGAATCAGGTGTGTAACTGCATGGTTAGAATGAAAGCCTGCACCCACTGCGGCTCATTCTGGAAAAGAGTGAGTATCCCTGGTCTAACAATCACAAATAAGGAGATTCAAGATAAAGGTTATAAATCTGCTTATTTTTACAATTCAAAGTTATAATTTTGATCAAAATGTAGTTCTCGAAAAGTGCTTTCTAACCATATAATTTTCATGAGAAAGTATTAAAGTTCACCAGAATTGTTGTTCTGCTGACCTATCCTGCTAGCAGCCTGCCTCAAGCCTCTGACTGCCTAACAATTACAGAGGAGATTCCAAGAAAAAGGCAACAAAAATGCTGTATTTAACTTTTCAAAGTCAGAGTTTTGATAAAAGTGCTTTCAGTATATATAACTTTCATAGAAGAAAACCTACTTTTAGATATGAAGAAAGTCATCTGCAGCTCAGAAGGGCAAAATGACCTTCTCCAACCGACTGGCAATTACACACTGAGATTCCTAAAGGTGCCTGGTTTACCCAGAAAATATGCATCTTTATCAATGAAATTGTATAGAAAGTTAGTTTAGACAAAGTGCTTCCAGATTATCAACCCCATGTGTCTTTATCTATAATCTGGTTGTCAGGGTGATGCCTCATGTGAAATGGAGAAACAGACATCCTGATTACAAATTGTTATACATTGCAAAATACACACCAACTAATGGCAAATTTGATATGGCTATTTTTCTTACCTTCTTATCTGTCAGAAAATGTTAAGATAATTATTATCTGACACCTTAGAGTCATGATAGGGAGGAGAATGTGTGGAAAGTTTGAGCCTCTTGTCACAGCGGAGAATGCTAAAATAACAGGAAAAAAACACCTTAAAATATCAAAAATTATTTTAAAATGCACAAATATTTACTCATATACATTTAGTTTAGATTCTGTACATTAAATACATAATTGATTTACTGTGTGATAACTTTAGGAGTAATTCAGTTTTAAAAGTTGAGAGGTCCTGCTTGTAGTACCTTGATACCTATAAGCTGAAAAACAGAATCATACTTCTGATAGACACATAAGTTGCTGAAAAGGAAAAGAAACAAAAGGCATTCACATGAAGGTTGTGACAGTACTTGTATCGTACTTATTTAGAAATGATAGTATTTCAAAATTTTCAATCCACCAAGTTCTCAAACTGCTCTGCATTTACCACTACTAATAATGCAAATTTACACAAATACTAATGGTCCATTTAAGTGGCAGCACTGCTAAATAAAAGTTACGAATGAAGCCGCAGGGACGTATCCCAGGGAAAATGACATCCACAAATCCAAGATGAAATTAAAGTCTCTCTCGGAAGAGATGTCTGCAGTGAAGCAAACAAATTTTCAAATTTATGTCAAATTCAATATTTAACCTTCTATGCTAGTCAATGTCATTGGATGGCTGGAGTCTATCCCTGCATCCAATGGGGAGGAGGCAGGAACACACTCCGGACAGTCTGCCAATCCATTGCAGGGATCACAAACCAGTCACTCAGACACTCATACCCATGGGCAATTATGAGGTAAACACGCAAATCCCTCACAGATGAAGCAGTGAAATGAATGTTACTGGGTGATACAGAGTTTGCTTAAGGCTGTGACTAACCAGAAAATGCCTGAGCAGATTTACTCGATGGCATGATGTTAGTCCTCATTGCATGGATTTATGTAATTTATTTACTTTGACACTGATGAAAATTGGGGGACAGACATTTCCATTAAATGTCAAAATCTAACCATGAAATACAACATGAAAGTCTGTTCTTTTTTTTATTGTCTTTTTTTTTTATCTCAAATCCAAATGCCTTAGGTATTTAACAAAAATACCAAATGTCAGTCAGCAGTTCCCACAGTTTTTGGTGTTTTTTTTTTTTTAATGTCATGTATTTGTGTGTGCTCGTGTGTCCATGTTGGAGAGGCTGCTGTAAAGTAATAAAACAGCGTAAAATAAGGCAAAAGCTTGTCCTCAAATGTAATGCGGCACAGAATCTTTTGATTGAGTTCTTCAAAGAACCAAACATCCACTTTCCCCCTTCAAATCCTCACCAAGAGCCCTAGTTTAAAGGATTACAAGTTGTCAGGCTGATCCACTTGTAGAGTTTTTGAAAACAGTCATGTCAGAATGAAACTAGTCCTTGACATCATCAGTTATCCATATTTAATGATTAATCTGGGCTCACACACCGTAAATTCAAGAAAATGTCAAATTTTTAGGATTTCAATTGAATGATTTTGTCAATTATCGATTGAGTTTTTGTTTTGAATATTCAACATTAAATGCCTTGTCAAGTTCATCTTCATTTCCAGAGAGGCACAACCTCAACTTTTGATAATATGGCAGATAAATTTCTTTATATTGCTGCAGAAAGATCACGATTCATTCAGCCTTTTCTACAAAAATAATTCAATGTCATTCAAGTAGAATATGATATTGAACGTGTGTACACTGCAGGTAAAATAAATTTCCTATTTATAAAATTCCCGTTTCAGCATCAGCATTCACTGAAGTTTTCAACTGTATTGCTTGTACAGGATACCTGCAAATCGAAATGAAAATTTAATGCAGAGATTTGTTTAGGAAGTGAGTGTAAGGAAAGCAGATGATTTGATTGCTGTCATAAACAATAATTCCATGGATAGTATCAGACTTGCTGTAAATCACCAGAGTTGATGCAGTTCTGCACAACTGCAAAACAATCTCAATGCTCTACAGCACTGACAACAAGTAGTGACAACAAAATGAGGCAATAAGATACCCATTAGCTTATGCTCTTACATGCCAGTCATGGCCAAGGCCATGAGAGCTGAATTCAGATGTGCAATAAGGCTATAGACCACATATTATCAGGAATAATACAAGTTTGATTAATGAAATGTCCCCTATGGTGCCTTGCAATTTCTCTTTTGGAGTGTTTCCAGTATTAAAATTAATTTGCCAATGATCTGTACAGAATCAACCCGCCAGAGAAACCAGCCAGGTTGCAGCAGTGCTTCAAGTGGCATAGGTTGGAGTAAATCGAAGCCCTCTAATGAGAGATAGAAAAAGCAAGAGGGAGCTTCATAACAGAAAATCGGATAATCAATCCCCATGGCCCTAAAATTGGATTGGACATTTTCACTGACAGCTGTCCAATCCAAACACTGGAGGTGTCTCTGCTCACAATATAATTTCCATTTTATTTTTTCTTATTGCTAGGACCATGTATACAAATGTCAACACCAATGTGGGAATATCCTACCATGCATAGTGCGCCACAATTATGGCTCAAAAAGTTGTCATTAACATGCAAACAATGACAGAGAAGAAACACCAAGGAGCAGATTACCCTATCCATAATGACTGGGCTTGTATGCCTTATATACAATTACTTTGTAATTCATACATCTGGATGTTGGAGGTGCAATAGCAGCGCTATACCTACAAATTCAATCAACAGCCTTGGTGGTGCATGCAAACCATTATGCTGCAATAACATCCTAAAAGGAGCATGGAAAATTTGCTATATTTCAGGTATCAATATCCCCCCTGCGGCTATCCAAGAGAACATTAGTCTCAAATGTCAGTTTACAAAATTTGGAAGGGGTTGAATCCCTCAGGGATTTTCTTATGAGAGCAGATAATTAATCCTTTGACAACAGACTGGCAGAATGAAGAGCTCGGAAGTCTTTGGAGCTAAATGAACAAGTATCCATTTACTTACAGTGTTTAAGAAGCTGTGCAACTCAGCTTAATGCTGCAGTTTTCACCCCAAGCCGGTGCATCAAACAAAGTGTTAAATTTAAACACCTGGCAGAAACCAGAAAATGTCAGCCTCATGCATTGTATTCTTGAATTTATAGACACATTTCCAAATTCCATTGCTTTTCAGCCAAACAAGACCAGCATATTCCACTTATCAATCAAACATTAGCTTAAAACTGAATAAAATTCTCTTCCAAGAGGAAAAATAGATTTTCTGTCTTGTTAGAAGATTAATACTTTAACCCTTTGTTGCATGTCTCTTTCACTTAGTGGGTGGGTTTGGTTACTTTAGTATCCACTATGCAACAAAAGGTTCAAACATTCTTTTCTGGCGCAATTGATTCTATAGATTTTGGGTCATACTGTTCTCAAATGGGTGAAACAGCAAACTAAACTTGTTTCTCCAAAAAGCTCCTCCAATGAACAGACTGTGTGTTGGACTTGGCAAGGATTTTTAATGAAGAAAAGGTAAAACTGAAATAAAACATGATACATTCGAAAGTTTTACAATTCAATGATCAATTGCAAAGTTCTCCATCACTTTTCATGTAAACCAATTACCAATATTAAGTAAGCAAAATACAACATAAATCTAAGCAATTTACAACTAAGATGCGCATAAATACATCACATTAATTTCAAAAACAAAGATACTTACTGGCAATGCCTCGAAAGTAGAACAGAAGAAGGGATGGAGATTGCATAGCTACCAAAACGTGCTCTACTGACAAAGAAAAAGGCTCTCTCTCCTGTCCTGCAGGAAGTTACACCTCATCAAACTAAAGGCCCTACTTCCAAAATAGAAGTCCTCTTATTTTAACCTTATTTTAATCAGTAAAATCACAATGCCACTTGAAATATCAGCACTTTAAATGGAGACCATGTGCTCTAAAAATGGAAAGAAATTTTCGAATATCTTCATTTAATTTAACCTTGAGCAGTACTGGCCCTCCATAGACAGTAAATCTTTCTTATTCTCAGCTGTACCCACTGTTCAATATACAGTAACTGGATAGCTGATGACGTCATTATTTTGAAGTAACTGTGCCGCCATATTGGTATGCCCAACCATAATCTCTCAGAAAATTACTCACATTGAACACGTTGCAGCCAACTATATACAACCCCAATTCCAAAATAGTTCGGACAAAGTGTAAATTGTGAATAAAATCAAAACGCGATGACTTTCAAATCACACCAGCTAGTATTTAATTCACAATAGAACAGAAATAGCATAACCAATGTTGAAACTGAGAATGTTTTAAATGAGCCTTGGCACACAGAACATGGCTGCGCTTCTGGATCATGCTCAACAATGGCTTCCTTTTTGCATGATAGAGTTTTAGGTGGCATCTATGGATTGCACGGCGGACTGTGTTTACAGACAGTGGTCTCTTGAAGTATTCCTTGGCCCGTTTAGTAATTTCAATGACAGAATCATGCCAGTGAGTGATGCAGTGGCGTCTGAAGGCCCGAAGATCACGGGCATCCAGCAAAGGTCTTCGGCCTTGTCCCTGATGAGATTTTTCCAGTTTCTCTGAATATTTTGATGATGTTATGCACTGTTGATGCCTTGCAATTTGACGTTGAGAAACATTGTTTTTAAAGTATTCCACAATTTTTTTTTTTTTTAGTAAGCCTTCACAGGTTGGAGAGCCTCTGGCCATCTTTACTTCTGAGAGACTCAGCCTCTTGAAGACATCCCTTTTATAGCCAATCATGTTACACACCTGATGCCAGTTAACTTAATGACTTGCTAAATGTTCTTTCAGCTGATTCTCTTATATATTAATTGCTTTTTCAGTCCTTTTTTTGCCTGTGTCCCAACTTTTTTGAGACCTGTTGCAGCCAGAAAATTTTAAATGAGCTTATTTTGTGGATAAAAATGTAAAATGTCTCAGTTTTAACATTTGAAATGTTATCTATGTTCTGTTGTAAATAACATATTGGCTCATGTGATCTGAAAGTCATTGCATTTTGATTTTGTTCACAATTTGAACTTCGTCCCAACTATTTCTGAATCGGAGTTGTAATTAATTGAGAAGGTATCTTTTCACAGACACGGAAGAGGCTCTATTTTACGTCTCCTCCTCAGTTTGGCCTGACTGTACGAAAAGTGCCTCAACGACGGCTGGTTTAACTTAAGTAGGAAGCGGTTGTATGTGCCTGTAACATTTTAATGGAGAACATCAGCATTTGCCAGTATGTACGACGAGTGAGTGAGTTCTGGGGATCATGGGAAATCTATACGGATTTTTCTACATCCTGCCTGAGTGTGGCAGTGGTACAACGGAATTGAAGTCAGGTCATTGTTGACTGAAGAGGACAAGATGTCGATTTTGCACTTGTTTTTATGTCAGGTGGGCTTTGAAAACTTTCTGAAAAAGTAAACTAGCCATAAGCTAGCATCTGGTCAGCCGTTGTCTTTATTTTTGAAACACTGGCTGTGAGATGCAATTGCGCATCACGCATGTACGTCCCAAGGGATGTCTTGTATTGACTTTTCTCTTCTGATGTCTCCACTCAATTGCTGCCATGAAGTTAGGCTATTTTTTTAGGAAGTGAAAGTGGGTTCGCTAAAGAGAATGAATGTACACTAATCAAAGTTGCTAAATCAGCGTTCACATGAGAAGTGAAGTGAGTTTTGCGTCATGGAGATGCATGTGAAACTGTCTGCCATTCATTATAGAGTGTGAATCACTTTATCCATTTAAGTATCTCCAAAATTACATCCTCATTGATAACCTGGCAAAATTAAACTTGTCCGTCAACGGTAATTGATTGTCAACAGAACATTACCCTTTTTATGCTGGCTTAAATTACCCTTAATAATTTGATCAGTCAATGCCTGGTTTTGTTTGCTAGCTAGCCTGGTCTAATATTGTAGACAGCGTTGCACATCAGTATTACTGGATTACTCGTTTATGGCATGTGACATTGATCGATATTAACTTCAGCTCAGTAATCTAGGTAGCTTTAGGCTGGCGTGATGGATCATGTTAGCTAACATTAATTTGAAGTATTCTTATAATAACCGTTAGCTAGGCTAGCGTTGATACATTATCTGCTGTTAAGGTAGATTGCCAGTGGCTTATAATAAGCAATATATTCATTGAAATTGATTTATGTGTATCTTTCTTTACTACAACCAGTGCATTGTCTCGTCACGTCTCCCGAAAAATGTCGCTCTGCATTGGAAAGCTGCACATCAACACTTCTCTGCCTCAGGTTACTGGTTGCTTACTACCGGGCATAGTAATATGGCTGCTCGACCACTTTCGCTTGCTTCGACCTCCCAACGCAGTTCTCTATTGCGTTAGCAATCCAGTTATTCTATATAGATCAGTGGCTGTACCCAATGATCTGACAAAGTCTAAAAGCTCTACAACTGTTGACTAGACAAATTCTCTGCAGATGGACACTCGCTACGGCAGATTGGAATGTTTCTTTTGCCCAACTGAATGGTGCTCCTTGAGATAATTCTTGAGAAATAGTTGTTTTGCAGCTTGAGTAGTAATAAGATGCTTTGTACTGAATTGCTGTTTTCCGCTGCCCTCAATATCACTCTCTCAACAGCATCTCATCTCTAAGTCCTTGAATGATTCCATTTCTATCTCTGTCCACCAAGCAACAGCTATCTTGCAAGAATAACAAAATGAAATCTCATTGCCTGTGGTAACAGGGCTGCCAACTCTCACGCATTCGCCGTGAGTCTCACGCCTCTTAGAGGCATTCACGTTCCCATGCCGCAGTCAGCAATTATTCAATTGACGCGTATTTAAGAGATTCTCACTCGGAATTGAATCCTTGAGCATGGAAGTTAACCTGTTTCACGTGCATTACGGTGGATTTCACCACTAATGACACGGAAATTGATTATGACTCGGGAATTCTCAGGCTTGTCTTTACTGAGGGATTGAAAGCAATGGAATAGCATAAAAACGTTTCAAATGGTCTTATTTCATTAAAACAATTTAACCGATCATGAAACACATGCATTGTTTCCAATCCTTGAGTAAAGAGACGCACGGGAAGTCCGGAGTCATAATCGCCTTCTATGTTACTTGTGATGAGGTGCACCTTTACGCAAGTGAAACGGAAATTTCAATGCACAAGGATTTTAATTCCGCATGAGAATCTCATTAAGCATTCAATGAATAATTGCTGACTACGGTGAATACGCCTTCGAAATGCGTGAAACTTACACCGTATGCGTGAAATTGCGTAGAAAGTTGGCAGCCCTGTGGTAATGTGTCATGGAAAAACTGGGGGGGGGGTAGAGTGGCAAATTACACACTTGACTTCAGTCCTTCACAACACTGTAATGTTGTGTACTTTTTAACCATCTTGAATTCTGCCTGATGCCTTATTTATTATTCTATAATACGCTATTCAAGGACAACCTCACAACAAAAACAAAATAATCCCCCTACCACCACAACATGGGTGAATGCAAGCGCTCAAAAATCTTTCAGAATCATGTTCAGTTCATTCCATGAAAATATTGTCACTTTCAATTAGGGTTAATAAAAGCCTCTGAATTTTTGAGACACTGTTTCCTTAATCTGAAGGATAAATTCCATGTGATGTACACCTTGTAAGTAGATACATATCATAAAATAATTGGGCACTGCCTTTGCCTGTAAATTAACATGAAAAAAGGAACTTCCAGTTGGACACTATAACACCACTTTACTGGGACTCTTAGCATGGGGTATGTTAGAAACTCTCACTGAATAAAGGATACCACTTTTAATTTAAAAGCAGCCTGTTGTCATTTTATCTCAATCATGGCCATTTAATCAATCAGTTTTGTAAATGTCTGCTATAGCCTTCACTCAAAAAGTGGTAGTCAACATAACCTTTTGTGTCAAACTTAAAGAGCAGATGAAAATATCCGCCCATTGGTTTTTTTTTTTTGTTGTTTTTTTTTTACAGTGTAGAGTTCCACTCAAACATCTGCCAAGAAGAATAACTTTTGGTTCTGGAAATTAAAAAAAAAAACAGTTTTAAGTAAAAGTTCATCATTGAGTTGATTTTGGTCAAAGTTATGTTTGAATCTTGGCATTTATGTCATTATACAGTTATTCTGAATTGATGTGTGACATGGTTTCTTCGGCTACCTCTCTGTTCAAGACAGACTGGAAACACCCAACAATGATCATGATCAAGGGTGTTAAGGTCATTGGTCTCTTTAACGCAAGGAAAGCGTTAGCTACTTTTGATCTGGTGGAGGCAGTACAGAGTCATTTCTACATCCCCATTCAAGACATTGGCCATTTCGGCTGTTGTGCTAAATGTCGAAATTCACAAAGAACTGCTGAATGCACCTTCAACACAGACTTCATCTACTCAAAATTTGATAGGGATCATAGGAATTTTTTTGTGAAATGACATGCAAATTTGGTAACTGCCACTGATGAACAATATATTGGATAAATGACATGCAGTCAGACACAAAACGCATTTGCAAGTGCATTTAATGACATTAAATGAGCGTGCAGCCTCACTCTTTTGGCTTTCACGAACACTTCATGGTTTCACCTCTGACATGTAAAGTGAAAACAGACAGTGTTCATTTGATGTTTCATTACCACAGTTCATGTCAATAACGGGTATGGCCTCCCCTAGCTTGAATGACGACTTGACAAAGTCAGGTCATACTGTCAATCAGAACCCGGATGCTTGCAATTGGAATGTTGTTCCATTCTTCAACAAGGGCATTTCCGAGCTCTTCTAGAGTTGTGGGTTGTGCCCTACGACCGGAAATGGCGACCTGCAGCATGTTCCACACATGCTCGATAGGGTTTAGGTCCGCCCCGCCCAGTCCATGCAGACAATTGTTTCCTGCTCTAGGAATTGATTCACCACCCTAGCACGATGGGGGCCGGGCGTTATCATCCATCAAGATGAAATCAGGGCCAACAGCACCAGTATGGTCTTACGTACACATTGAGGATCTCATCCCTGTACCGTACCCCTGTCATTGTCCCTCTCCCCATGACATGCAGGTCCGTTCTGTCGTTCCTGCTTATTCCTCCCCAGACCATAATTGATCCGCCACCATAACGGTCGTGTTCGTTGATGTAGGCATCATTAAATCGCTCACGTTGTCTTCGCCACACCCGTTGCCTCCTGTCAGTAAAGTCCAAGCAATATCGGGACTCATCAGTAAAGAGAACTGGAGCCCAATCGTTGTGTGTCCATGTGACACGATCGTGAGCCCAATCCAAACGGTCACGCCTATGACCTTACGGTCAGTGGGATTCGAACACATGGCCTTCTTGAGTTGAGGCCGGCAGTATGAAGACGATTCCGTATCGTCTGAGTGGATACCCTGACCCCTGAGGCGTTATGAAGGTCATTTCGTAGGGTGGTGGCTGTCCAGAAAGGATGACGTCGTGCCTGAAGTGTGAGAAAGTGGTCTTGTTGTTGTGTAGTCGATCTCTGACGACCACCCCCATGACGGTGTGCTGCTGTACCAAACGTTTGATGCGGTTCCACGCTCTGTTCACAATGCTTTGGCTGACGTTAAGTGCATTAGCAACGTGACGTTGTGAAAGCCAGAGTCAAGCATTCCGATGCATCTTCCCAATTGCTCTGAAGTCAATCGGCGTCTAAGACGTTGAGGAGACATTGTTATTGCTAAATGTAATGCAAAAATTTGGGAACTTCAAATTTTTCACCAACAAACAACACACACGTCTGAGTTGAAATGGTGAAGTGTTAGTCAAAGCCAAAATGTGAGGCTGCACGCTCATTTAATGTCATGAAATGCGCGTGCAAATGTGTTTTGTGTCTGACTGCATGTCATTTATCCGATATATTGTTCATCAGTGGCAGTTACCAAATTTGCATGTCATTTCACAAAAAAATTCCTATGATCCCTATCAAATTTTGAGTAGTATATTTCAAATGCATTTAGATGGTGCACCTAAAACCATGTTGCAAAGGATGCATGGATGCATGGATGTCTGGCTTGGATCATTACTTCATCTGATCGGCCTCACTGTTACTCCACTGTTTTGCATAAAAGTTTATTCATTGTCACAGTTGATAGCTGCAGATCATGCCCCCAACAACAACCTCCATCTTAATCTCCCAAAATCAGTTGGGGAAATCTCTAACTATATCGCAGTCTCATTATCCCAAATAGACCAGAGAAAAAAGAATATTAAACAACTTGTCTCATAGCAGCAAACCAACAACAGCAAGGAAAGCTTTCTTATTTACAGGTCAAGAACATAGAACCCACAAAGAAAAGCATCCATTATTCAAAACCAGTTACCCAGCTCAAACCATCAGTTCAATCATGTGGAAAGGGTCAAAGAACTCATCTCTTATTTGCCTGCAGTTTTCTTCCTTGTTGTAATATTTTTCTTACCTTAACAATAATCTTTTTCTAATAGTTTCTTTAAGTGCACACTCCCACACCACTGCAGTGGCTCACCACACCAGCTGCTAATTTATAACTCTCCACTGGAGGCGCAGTAAATATTCTTCTTGAGAGCGGAGACTGTCATAACAGCAAAGTGCTTAATCCAAAACAAGCCCATCGCTGTCAGCAGCTAATGTGAGGGTGTATATCACCCCACCGGCAGCCTGGTTGGGTGAGCCTGGGGACAAACTATGGGGCTTGTCAGCTAGTAGCAGCTAAGTGTCCAGGAAAACGGTGCTCTGTTTACAGGGCCTGGGAGGGGTCTGAGCAAAACACAAGATGGGGCACAGCACTTTCCGCCCATGTCGTCCATAAACCCAGACCTGACCAGCAGGGCATAATTTATTTGCGGCTTGCTGAAGAACGCAGGATCAAGCTTTAAAAACGGTACCATTACCGTTTGTGTGCATCCTGGAAACCATTATCTTGGGAGACTGGCTGTCTGACTTATGTTTGGAAACCATGGAAAATGTATTTTCCAGAATAAATGCAAGATTTCTGGACTGCAAAATATTGCCGAGATTAAGTACAGTAAGCATTAGGCTTGGTTTGTTAAGTAACTGATAACAATTGAATACAAATGAAGCAAGACAGACAAAATACTATAAAAAGCTGATAGCATGCAAATTTTTATGCTTGACAATCATCTATGCTCCTCTGAAATTAACATAATCACCCTCTTACAGGAGAGATGGAAATTTCTATGACAGCAATGCGCAGCCTCGATTGCAGCATGGATGAATTTGTTTCTCTGTATCACTAACATGCAAGTTGAGTAAGGTGCAGTTATTCATATTAAACTGCAATGACCCCAGATATTGGGCTGTGGTAGGACAAAGGCTGAGGACCCATCTTGAGAGTCAGCATCACCATCCCCATTCTGTCCCAAAACCCCATAACACTGCCATCTTTTACACCAGTGGAACATCAGGCAGGAGGCTACTACACATTATTTTTGAGGCATTTCTCCTCTTATGCCTTGATTTTGGATTTCATCTGAATATATTCACAATGTGCCACTGGGTTTTTTTATTAGCACATTTCATTGGCACCACAGCATCAGTCGGATTCCAACTCCAGCTCATTTCTCACATCACCCATTGACCCCTGGGTGTTGTTAACCAAGAAAAGTTCCATTGCTCACAATCATTCAAATGCACAATTCCAAATACAGTATGTGCTATAAATACATGTAGAGAAGAGCGTAATGCTAAAACAATGCAACACAATATGATGCAAAATGGCCATGTTAGTCATTGGAAGTAAAATCAAAATACACTGTGGCACTTGAAGTGGTGTCAATGCAGCAGACTCATGCTGTTCCACCATTTTAAGGCTCAGCTCCACCATTCTTCCCCAGTGAGACAGCAAATGATTGAGCATTGTCCTAAATTCAATTTTCAGGATCCATGATTAAGCATAATCTGGGTCTTTGAAATGAGTCCAATATACATGGGTTTTAATTTGTTTAACAGTTCCCCCAGGCAGTGTCACAGTTAACTGGCAGCTGAAACTCCACAAACTTATGATAACAGGAATTTAATCATCGCAGCATTGGCAGACGTTTGAGTGGCTGAGAGTTGGAAGTCTTGGTGGACCAGATGTCATTCTACCTCATTCTGCAGAGGTTTTACAGGCTTGTGAGCTGGTCATTTTCAAGGAGTGGTGTCGTCAATTACATGACAGCTGAACAACATGGTCAAGAGTGTGCAGGTGCCTACTAAATATTAATAAACTGAATACATCAATACTTTTTGGCTGGTGATAGTAGAACTTGCAGAGTTAAATAAAATAAAGAATTTCACTCCGCTAAATCAAAGTTTTCCTTTTGAGATTCTCACAAATGTAAGGTCATACTGTGCAAAAGTTTTAGGCACATTTAACACATTTCTGTGAGGCGAAGATGCTTCCAAAAATCATTGAATTAAAGGTGTCTAAATATTGAAAGAAAAAGTCAGTTAATTGGATGAAATATTATCAAATTATCAATGTGATAGGCTTTATCACATGCAAATTAATTTAATACACTGTCATGCCAAATCAGTGCATAAAATACAAATGTTTACCTATGAAATAAGTACTGTATTTCTTTTGCATGCATATTGTGTGCTCTGCAAGAATGGATGGCTGCGGGAGGGATCTTAAAGCAGTTCTTTGCTGTGATCTCTCGTTAGTTAAGAGCAAACTAAAGAGACGCTTCAGTTATGAATGTGTTTGGGATATCCAAATTATTTTAAGAACGATTGTAAGAGTCATTTAAAGAGGTTCTAAGCGTTAAGAGGCTCTCAGAAAACCTACCGCTGATTAGTTGTATTGCTGTCAAGAGCTGGCAAGACCAAAAAAAAGTTGAGTCGGCCAAGAAATTCAAATATTGGACACCAATGGACTGGGAACAAGTCCTTTGGACTGATGACTCACAATCCAAAATTTCCTCACCCAAATGCAGAACTTTTGCGCACCGTAGAGTTGGAGAACATTCCAAAACAAGAGTTGTCAGAAGACAACACAGCTCGCTGGAAAACTTTAACCTTGCTGTCCACTGATGAGGACACGGACGCTGACGCAGAGGGTATGGCAATAGCTCTCTGAGAACATTCGTCCCGGCAAGTTAATGAATGTTTAATGACTGGTAATATTATGGCTTGGGGTTCAGTTCGCTCGAAAGGAGCCAGTTATTTCATAAAAATCAATGGAATCATGGATCATAAGAAGTATTACAGCATCCTTATGAGGCATACATTGTCATCTGGAAAGAGACTGATTGATCAGGGTTTTTATTTTCAACAAGATAATGACCCTAAACACACCTCTAAGTCATGCAAGAATGATCTCAGTCGGAAAGAAACATCCCGTGACATACAAGTTATGACTTGGCCAACTCAAAGTCCAGAACTAAATCCGATTGAGCAATGTCTGCTGTAACATCGAAAGAATTTCTTTGGAATGAACTTCAAACCATATGGAATGGTTCAGCGAAAGAAGAAATAAAAAATGTGAAAACTATGTGTAATGGCCAGTAGAATTCGGAGGCCAAGTGCAACGACCAGAGAGAAAGAGAGTAGCACGGACACAGTACAAACACAGAGAATAATACAGACCAAACGGAAGTACTCGCTTCCAAAGGACGTATAATAGCCCAGGCCACGGAAGCAAAGCGAGATAGAAAAAGGGAGAAGAAACTACAATAATTAGAAGATAGAAAGTCATACAAAACCTGACTAAAGATATCTTCGACTATAGTGCGAAGCTAAAAACAGACACTCTAGCGAAGGGGGCGTGCCGGACTTCCTGCTTATATAGAGTCTGGGAAAGCGCCGCCCCAGCTCAATCAGCCAACTGGGTAAAGAATTCGATAGTCCAGGAATACGATATCATCCCAGGACGAGAGCCGCAAAGAAAAGTCCAAACAACACGCACACCTCACAAACCATGACAGGACCCCCTCCTCTAAGAAACGGCTCCAGAAGTTCCCAGAGAACCCCGTGCACGGAACTCTGAGATAGGGGTAGGATCCAGGATATCCTGAGAAGGAGCCCAGCACCGCTGCTCAGGACCATAACCCTCCCAGTCGACTAAAAACTGAGCCCCACAACCCACACGCCTCTCAGCTAAAATACGATGCACAGTGTAAACAGGCCCCCCCTCAATCATCCGCGGCGGCGGTGGGGGTTTGTCGACCAGAGCCAGGATGCAAGTGCTAACCGGTTTGAGCCTGGAGACATGAAAAGAGGGGTGGATCCGTAAGGATCTAGGGAGCTTCAACCGGACTGTGACAGGTTTGATCCTTCGCACAATCTTAAAAGAACTAATTAAGCGGGAAGCCAATTTCCGTGACTCCACTCTCAAGGGCAGGTCCCGTGTGGAAAGTCAGAACCCAACTGATAAGATGGGGCCGAACAGCGCCTTCTATCTGCGGCGGTCTTTTGTTTCCGTCCAGAGCACAACAAAGAGGAACGGACCCTGGCCCTAACTGACCGACAACGCCGAACAAAGTGATTAACCGAAGGAACCTCTGAATCCCTGTCAGTCTCAGGAAACAGCGGCTGATAACCCAACTAAGCCTCAAACGGGGAAAGGCCTGTGGAGGAGTTACCCAGTGAATTGTGGGAATATTCGGCCCATGCTAAAAATCGACTCCACAAAGATGGGTTGTCAGCCGCTAAACATCGAAGAGTATTCTCCAAGGACTGGTTGGTTCGCTCTGTCTGCCCGATAGTCTCTGGGTGGAAACCAGAGGAAAGGCTCACGGTGGCCCCCAACTGGTTGCAAAATTGCACGCCAGAATTTGACGGTAAATTGAGGGCCCCAGTCAGAAACCACATCTTGAGGGAGGCCATGCAGCCGGAAAACATGGTCCACAACAAGAAGGGCCGTCTCCCGTGCCGAAGGCAGCTTGGGCAGCGCGAAAAAAAGTGGGCGGCCTTAGAAAAACAATCAACCACGACCAGGATGAACTTGTTGCCTTCAGAAACAGGCAGCCCCATAACAAAATCAAGAGCGATGTGGCTCCACGGGCGCTTAGGGACGGGCAATGGCTGCAGCAGACCAGAGGGGGGGAGATGGGAAGTGTTGTTCCTAGTGCAGATACAGCACGCCGCTATAAACTCCCGGATGCACTCAATCATGCTAGGCCACCAAAAACGTCGGGCCAAGAACTGCTTGGTCCGATGAACCCCAGGTGACCCACCAGGCGGGAAGAGTGCCCCCACTGGAGAACTTGGGACCGCACTGCCAACGGAACAAACAAACAGCCAGGCGGCTCCCCATCAGGACCGGGATCATTTCTCAACGCCTCCTGCACAACAGACTCAACGTCCCACTGAATAGGAGCCACAATCTGAGCTGCCGGGATAACCGGCTCAGGAATGGGGTCGCGACCGGAGCAGTCGTGAATCTGCGACAAAGCGTCGGGCTTGATGTTTTTAGAACCCGGGCGATAGGTTAACATAAAGTTAAAGCGGTTGAAAAACAACGACCACCGCGCCTGCCGAGAATTACGTCGTTTAGTTTGTTGGATGTATTGGAGATTTTTATGATCCGTCCAAACCACAAACGAATATTCAGCCCCCTCCAACCAATGGCGCCACTCTTCTAACGCCAACTTGACAGCCAACAACTCCCGATCACCAATGCTGTAATTCCGTTCGCCACCGACAACGACGGGAGAAGTAAGGCGTTTGCAACTTTTGTCCTGAAGGGGACGCTGGGACAAAATGGCACCCACCCGATCTGTCCAAACCACAACAAATGGGAGGGAGGGTCGGGCAAAACGAGAATGGGTTCTGAGCTAAATCGTTTCTTTAACTCCTGAAAAGCAGCCTCAGCTGCTGGAGACCAAGCAAACGACGAGGAGGTATTCTTCTTAGTGAGCGCGATAATGGGAGCAGCTACCGCGCTAAAATTACAGATAAACCTCATATAAAAATCAGCAACCCCAAAAACCGTTGCACCTCCTTGACGTTTTGAGGGGCAGGCTAATCCCTGACCGCCGCCACCTTGTCAGGATCCATGCGGACCAACCCTTCCGAAACAATGAAGTCAAGAAACGAAACTGTCTTGGCATGAAAAATGCATTTCTCAACCTTGACAAAAAGCTTGGCTTTGAGGAGGGCCTCAAGCACTTGTCTGACGTGTTGTTTATGCTCCAAGAGAGTTGAAGAGAAAATCAGAATATTGTCAAGGAAGACAAAGACGAATCTCTCCAACATCTCTCGGAGGACATCATTAACGAGTGCCTGGAACACAGAGGGGGCGTTAACCAATCCGAACGGCATGACCATTCGGAGGCCAAGTGCAACGACCTGAAAGAAAGAGAGTAGCACAGACACAGTACAAACACAGAATAATACAGACCAAATGAAAGTATTCGCGCTTCCAAAGGACGTATAATAGTCCGAACCACGGAAGCAAAGCAAGATAGAAAAAGGGAGAAGAAACTACAATAATTAGAAGATAGAAAGTCATACAAAACCTGACTAAAAATATCTTCGGCTATAGTGCGAAGCTAAAAACAGACACTCTAGCAAAGGGGGCGTGCCGGACTTCCTGCTTTTATTGATTCTGGGAAAGCGCCGCCCCAGCTCAATCAGCCAGCTGGGTAAAGAATTTGATAGTCCAGGAATACAATATCGTCCCGGGACGAGAACCACAAAGAAAAGTCCAAACAACATGCACACCTCACAAACCATGACACTATGCCTGAAAGATTTAATGCTGTGATCAAATCAAAGCGTGGCCACACTAGATATTGTCCTTCTCTTTCAGAAAGACATTATTTGTCTCCCACCACCGTAAAGCGCAGAGCGAGGGATATAGTATTCAGCTCCGTCCTTCCGTGCGTCTGTTGGTTTGTTCAGACGTAGGTGCTTCTGTCCTGTTGGGGTTAACGTGATATCTCAAGAACCAGCGGACTGATTTTGCTCATATTTATCTCTTACATGTACTTGGGGGGTTCTGCGATACCAGTCGATTTTGGTGACCTTGTGGGAATTTTAAAGGTCACAGGGCAATTGAATACATTTTGCCTTTGTAAACCTTGTTTACGCAATATCTAAGGAACCAGTTGACCAATTTCGTTCATATTTAGCACCAACATGTACATGCGGCGGGGGACACAGTCACGTTAGTGACAATTACTTGTTATTTTTGCTTTTACTATATATTGTTATCTGTTTACTTATTTTCATCAATATGATCCAATATTACATGAAATAAGTACTTTGATTGTACTTGGTTTCTGATTTATCTTCATTTTGTTGACTGTATAATCATCACAGCGCACTTCTGTACCCATTACAACATGCCCAGCATAGAGAAAAAAATCTTAATGCAACATCAGTGATTAATAAAAGAGTTAAGATAAATGCACTTCATCACATTTTTTCACTACTCTTAGTTCAGGTGCAACATAGACAGTAGCTGCATTAGCGTTGCGGATGTTTACAATGCAGTGCCTTCCTTTGCCTGAGAGATTTCACGATCAGAGAAATGCAGCGCACTTAGGCTTCAGCGCAAGTTTTAGCACACTGAACAGGTTTGTGTGTGACGGAATGGCCGCAGCCACATCCTCTGCAAGTCAGTTATAACAAAACAGATTACTCTTTAACGTCAGGCCCTTTTGAATTGCCATTCTGTCATACGTTGTATATCGGGAAACAAAGCCACCAACAACCTCCAGGCATAATTGACCACACGTAACAATGACAAGCAGGTGGTCTGTTCCCCATCTCTAAACAGCCAGTCCCAAACAACAATTTGAGAATTGCATAAAGGGGTTAAGAGGCGCTCAATGAATTGTGCAACCAGGTGTAAGTAACTCCCTCACTCACTGCAGCAGAGAATGGCAACAGTAATATCGTACAGACAACCGGGGGGAGGGGATTGTGAGCACTTGCTGCTCGTTGAGATTTGATGAGTTTGGCGCTGATGCATGTTTGGTTCCTTTTTGTTCACCTACTGTCTGTACTCATGAGTATTTGCAGAGAAATAAACTGATTAAAATACCAGGAAGACACCTAATATAGCATTTATTTAACTTACAGTGGGGTCCATAAGTATTTGGTCACTGGAATGATTGTCACTCAGTGTAGACATACAAAATTAAAGCCCTCTGTCTATGCTTTAATAAGAAGAAAAACAATTACATCCATGCAAAATAACCATAAACACTGTTAGACGTGTCACTGTCTAACATCCTAAATCCCAACGTCCCCTTAGCGGTAATGTCAGTGTAACAGGATCTTCAGTGGCATACAGTAAGTCTCTGACCCTTAAACGCACAATTGCTTTCAAGCCATTCCTGTTAAAGATGGCTTGATTAATTATCACAGAATTGATTTATTCAATAATCAATACCAATTTCTAAGGCTATAATTATTAAAAAATTATAAAGAAATGACAGAAATCACCAATGGGCAACATTGACAATTTACTTTAATCGGTATTCAAAAGAAGATGCGATATTTGCTGTGAAGCACAGTTGTGCACTCATTGCTGCGATAATAATTAATTTATTAAATTACTTTGTAACTCCTCCTGGGGCGGCTATAACAGCTTGCAAACGCTTCCTGTAGCCAGCTAAGAGCCTTTCAATTCTTGTCTTTGCCATTTTTCCCCATTCTTCCTGACAGAACACCTCTAGCTCCGAAATATTCTTCGGCCTTCTTGCATGCACGGCATGTTTGAGGTCTCACCACAGATTTTCAATAATATTCAAGTCTGGGGACTGTGATGGCCATTCCAAAACCTTCATCCGTCACTCATGGTGGATTTTGAGGTATGCTTCGGGTCATTGTCTAGGTGGAATACCCAACGTCTCCTCGACTTCAATTTCTGGACTGAGCTTTGAACATTAGCCTCTAGAATGTCTTGATATTTGGTGGAATCCATTCTTCCTTCCACCTGCACAATATTGCATGTGCCGCTAGCTGCTACACAACCCCAAAGCATAATGGATCCACCTCCATGCTTAACAGTTGGCAACGTGTTTTTCTCCACAAATGCTTCACCCTTTTTTCTCCAAACATACATTCTTTTTGTTTGTGGCCAAAAAGTTCAATTTTGGTTTCGTCAGCCCAAAGCACATTGTTCCAATTAGCTTGAGGTTTCTCAAGGTTCTCTTTTGCATACTTCAGATGCTTAATTTTGTGTTGAGGTCATAGGAAAGGCTTCTTTCTTGCAACTCTGCCATGTAGGTCTTTGTTGTTTAAGGTACGCTGTATTGTTGTCCTGTGAACAACTAGACCTGTGTCTGCTACTCTTTTTTTGCAGCTCTTTTGCAGTGATGTGTGGGTTCCTCTCACCAGATCTCGGGCCATTCTATCAGAAATTTTTCTTGGTCTTTCAGATCTTGCCTTGACTTCAATTTTTCCATTTATTTTCCATTTTCTTACAGTAGAAATGGGTCGTTTGAAATGTTGCAAGAGTTTTTTTTGTGGCCCTCTCCTTGTTGGTGGAAGTGAATTATTTTGATTTTGACATCCTTGGACAACTGTTTAGGGGAACACATGGTTTTTAACACCAGACACAACAGCCACCACAGTCGGATACTTTAGAAGGCATGGAGTTACTTCAGAATATATAGTTTAACCCTAGAATTATATTTACCTGATTCATTGAAGCCCTAACGAGTAAATCACCTGGGTCTTGGCCTTAGTAATCATCTTTTTAAAAGGTAACAAAGAATAATCCAAAAGGGTTCCCAAACTTTTACACAGGGCCCTTTTTACTTTCTTATCATTTAAAAACTCAGAAAAATTAAAATAAAAAGAAACCTTGCTTTTAAATTTGCAGAAAGGTGTCATGTTTAACTTTGTAGCATTTTGTGTTCAGGTTTGCTTTCAATCACTTGGAGATTAATTATAACAGCCATTTAAATCAGGGGCGCCCAAATTTTTGCAACCCATTGTAATTCTATCGATTAATCCTCGCATTTGAACGAATGAACACTTATTTGCTAATTAGGAAACATAAATGCGAACAGGTTTGGAGAGGTAATGGCTTTTAATGTGAGGTGAGAGCAGGGCTATAATCCCTCCGATGGCAAGTCCTGGGTGGAAGAGGTAAAATTTTCTCTTCTTGCTAATGTTAAGAGACGTTAAGAAAACTAAAGAAATGATTGTGGATTTTAGAAAAAAGAAAACACCACTTTCACTGATTCAAATTCACTATGAAGAAATTGACATTGTAGATCATTATAAATACCTTGGTACCATCATTTCTTTTACTGAAAACACTGATTTCATTTTTGAGAAAGGCCAACAGAGATTGTTTCCCCTTTGCCACTTGAGAATTTTTAATATTGACAGAATTGTGATGAATCTCTGTTATAAAACGTTGATCCGAAGTATTTTAACTTTAAATTTTCTGTGCTTATATGGACGTTTGTCCCTTTGCAACTAAAACAAACTTTTTAAAATTACTAATACTTCGGAGAAAATTACTGGCATTTTTTGGATAATCTCTCTGACACTTATGAGCGGCAATCCATAAAAAAGGTAACCAAAATGCGACACGACGGTTCCTATATCTTGTTTCCTAACTTTAAGTTCCTTCCATCTGGCCATCTTTTGCGTTTGCAGCTGTTCAAAAGAGTTCACTTGTCCAACCAGTTTTAGGGCTGAAATTTTAACGCTTGCTCTTATCTATATGATATTTATTTCAATTTATTGTTGTTTGTATTATATGTCATGATGTCTTAATCCTTTACTGTCACGTCTTTTTATGTCTATTGAAACCTCTCGTGATGTGCAACAAATTTCCTTTGGGATAATAAAGTATTATTATAATTAATATCCAACCTGGGTGTATCTCAATTGTTTGGATTTTATTTTTCAATGAAGCACATCCTGAAAGACAATTTTTTTTCAAAGCTGTTTCACAGCCTGTGTGAATACTTATCTTCCCATATTCTGTGGAACCCCATGCGCATCTTGGAGCTGCGCACCGGAGATACTAATGTTTGATTTTATTAATGTGTGAGGGATACATTTCCCACAAAATGATGCAAGGTACCAAATTTTCATACAAAGCGTCTATCAAGTCAAAAAAGTATTCACTTAGTCTGCAAAATGAAAATGTCCCAAACTTATTCATTATTCATCGTGCTGTTAATCACATTTGATATTTATGTGAGATGTTTCATGAAATTCCTCTTTTGGTGCTTTGATAGTTCTGTGGAGTAGAACAAGAGCTTTGACAAAGCTTGTTGCTCTTTATCTGAAAAATCACAGAGAGAAATGTGAAATTAGACATAATATTTGATATTTTTCAAGCACTTTACGACCTCTGGCAGCACCTGTGGTCATAGAATTAATAACAAATGCTCCAGGATGTACGCTGCAACCAGGGACATAATTTCAGTTTGAAATGTGGGGAGGTGAAGGGTGCGAGAACAGGTGGGGAAGATTCATGGTAGGTTTATGTTATGGCCTTCTGTACAGGTAATGTCCCCTCGTCCCCTAAATAAATCAAGTCCATGCATACAATTTAGCCTGCATTGCTCAAAAAAGGGACCTTGTTAGCATTCAGCAGCATTAAGAGTGACGCATCATTACCAATAACAAGTCCCTCTAACAAAAATCCACCATTTGTGACTCACATTAAACTGCTGCTGCTCATGTAAAACAGACAGCTGTAGACACTTGGACTGGCTCTTCCCAGAGTTTCAGTTTGTCTCCATGATTTACACAGCTGTATTTCTTATTGTAGACTTAGAAATACATTGCCCAACTCAAAAAATACTGTCCTTGTCTTGGGTGAGGGAAGGGCACGGTTATTTATTAATTAATTGTTTATTTATTGATTTATTCTTTTATTTTCCTGAATCCATTTTTGAAAAAAAGTTCATAACAGCTGTTCTTCTCAACCCCAAACCTTGAGCTGGAGTAAACAAAATGTGAAAACCTAATCCAGAGCAATTTTTAAATGGGAACAATTTTACTCCTGGAGCAATTACATTGGGATTAGGGTATTGTTATCATCACTTCCCAGAAAGCTGCTGTGTCATTATAAGGCAAGATAAGAAATGAGATTTATTTTCTTGAACCAAATTAACCAAGTTAATTTATCAGCCCCATTTAACCCATCGATGGAGTATGCTTGTAACAAGAATACAAACAATCCCGAATGGGACTGGGGGATAAATTCCAGAAATAATGAAGCTAAACACAGTGCCATTAGTGAGCAATATCTTTTTAAAATGCCATTTTTGAACTATCGGTCTAAAATGTCACCCATATTTGGCTGCTTGGTTGTAAAGCAGATCTTGAAGATGGGGTAGGAAGAGAAAGTAACCTTGGTTTTAAAGAGCAATCAATTTTGCCCAAGGGAGGTTGCATGTTGCTGGCTATCCAAGACAGAGGCAAAAAGGAAACCAACATATTCTCTGATCAACGCTATAGGGGCAGCAGAGCAGCCTTGCAGAGGGTTACTTGACAGCCTGCTACAGGGTTTCTGGTTTAAGCCCCCTGGTGCAACCTGAGATTCTGACTTGCATTCAGGGAGATGAAGTTCAGAAGAACTGAGGAGTTGGGCCCTTCAGCAAGGCCCTTAACCCAGAAACTGTCACTGTTCTCTCAGGCTTCCTTCTCAAATCTCTTCAATTTGATGAGAAAAAGTATGATGCACTGGGGGGCACAAAAATGAACATTACTAATTTACAGTACAAAGGGCGCAGAACCTTCTGAGAGATTTTGAATGCAGTGAACAGAAAATTAAGTCCCATGGTCTTGACTTTTTTTTTTTTTTTTTTTTGAAGTCAATGCTTCTGTTTCAAAGCTTGGGAAATTATTCAGCCCCTTCATTCGGAATCATTTCTGTGTAGGGTAAAAACATATCCCACATTCCTAAGGTCATTAGCAGCCAGAACATACCAGCCTAGCTGCACAATCTGCACTCAGTGTTAATTTTTTTATTTTATAAGTAGCAAAATAAATGTAATGGGCGATTTTTAAGTCAATGTGGTATACTGAATAATGTTCAATAAATAAATTAATATACAAATAAATAAATGAAAATTGGAAAAAAAACTTCATTGAAGATTAAAAATGGAAACTAGCCAGTGTAGAGGAAAGTGGCCTTGATAATGCTATCATACTCTGACTGCCGACATATTTCATAAGGATGTAAGTGACTGTATTTCTGAAACCTCTAAACAACAAACTATGAGTGAGGAACTGCTACATGTACCACATCACAGAACAGAAGAGAGTATGTCCCACTTAAACACACACACGCACACACACACACACATATCCTTGTATTTATATGTTTGTGAGGACAATACATTGACTTCCATTCATTCTTTCTGTGTCTCTACAGCCTTTCCCTAATCTTAACAATAAGCAATGTATGCCTAACCCAAACCCTTACCCTAACCTTAACCTATCCCTAATTCTAACCTTACCGCTAACCTTAACTAATAAGTCACAATTTGCCTTTGTAGTTGTGAGGACATCTGAAAATGTCCTTACTTCCCAAAAAATGTCCCCACTCTGTAGGAAAAATACATTTTTTTTTGGTTCTCTCTTTGTAGCATGTACACACAACACACACACACACACATTTGCAAACAGAGGCACACAGGGACACAAACACACCAGGACACTGTGAAACAAGGTCCAAGTACAATTAGGACAAAGTTACCCCCCATCCCTCTTTGTAGACTGAAAATCCACCCATTTCAGCTGCTCCCAGGCCCACTCAATGCTGCATAAAACAATTACAACAATAAACTTTCCTGCAAAGGGAGCTGCTTCGCATGCATTTGGACAAACTGCATAATGTATATCTAATGTAAATGGGGCTATGGAGAGTGTTAAATGCAGGCAAGTATAAGCCTCGATTCAGGGTAGGCAGTAAAATGGGGGGAAAAGGTTTACAATAACCTTGCTCAAGGATAAAAATCCTAAGAGCCTTTATGCTTATGTTGATCTAATAAAAAGAACATGCATTATCCCCATGACAAGATTTATGTTTGCGTGCTTAATGCGGACGGCCACTTCGCAAAATGTCTGAACCTCTGTGCAGCCATGTGTATAAAAGATTCAGGGTCTTTTAAAAGGCAGAGCTTGGTATCTTAGCAGCGTTAAGGTTTCAATCAAAGGTGATAAGAATCTCTATGTATAAAATGGAAAAAATATGCATTGTATTTAAATGACTGCAAAGCGCACACAAATGCTGCATAGTTTCAAACGTGTCAGCCCAATAACACCACAGCAGAGCACTGAAACACTGAAGCACACAAGGTCACATAAACTCAAATCAGAGAACCAAAAGTTAATCATCAGCAGTGGCATGGGAGGCCCTTGTCTAAATAAAACCGTGCGCATATTTTAAGTGACATATCACTCAATCATTAAGCTGTCTTCAAAAAACAAACAAATAAATAAATACTCAAGGGAAAATGCTGTAGAGAGACACAATTCTTAGGGCACTCGATTCACCTCAAACACCTTAAAGCATTAAGGAAAAAAAGAGACTATTTCATGAAGAGCATACAGACGTGTCAACATAAAAAGGCCTCCAAGGCAGCGAGGATCTCTGAAGGTTGGGAGTCTAGCTGCCCGGAAACACACTACAGACCTCAGCTGCATCTTAACTAATAGCTGAGCAAATGAGAAATGAGGACTGTCGTGACACAGCAAACTTACATGAACTACAGGAAAGAAAGAGGGGCCTGGAGCCTCAAGCTATCAGCTTTTCAAATGATTTTGCAGTTCCAGGAGTTAAATTCATCTCATTCAATATCTCTAGTACTGTGAGAGCCAGCAGCTTTTTCTTGCGCATTTTCACCCAACATGATTTGCCAATACTCTCGGCATTTAAACTTGTGAACTGAGATGCCATTCATATGCCCAGCAGCAACTGCGGCATCCAATGTTAATACTGTAACAGGTGATTCAACTAAAGGTCACCTTTCCTCAGGCAGTGAAACACAAAATCTGCAGTAATCCGTTATGTGATAGCACTCAGCCCAGCCCCTTCTCACACCTGCATTTACTGGAACATTCCCAGCCCCCATTTTCCATAGCTCCATGAGGACTGAAACGTCAAGAACAAGGATTCCCTTATTTTCTTATTTGACAAATTGCACACGTAGATCAATGCATTTCATATACAGTACATTGAGGTCCAGATTAGTTTTTCCATGAAATTAGAATTGTTAATATATTATTAAATCAACAACAACAATAATAATAATACAAATTCATTGCAGCTGTACTTGTTCTGCAATGATTACTTTGACTCAGTTTGCTCTACAGGTTTGCAACAGCATACAAGTTCTATGCATCCTCCCACACCTGAATCGCTACTTCTCTCTCGGGTTCTCAGCACTTTTGGCCCTGCTAAATGCACTTTGTGTAGTTAAGTCACTCTGGATTAGAGCAACTGCTAAATGCCTGTAATGCAAAGCAAAGTAACCCTCCACTTATGACAAATCTGCATAGTTGTTGACTGTTGAATTCATCAAACAAGTTTGTAAAAATACAGATTTATTTGCAAGTCCACACATAACTTCCCCCAGCTTTGGACTAAAAGTAAGACCGTTTGTTCATTAGATCTAGCAAAGTTCAAATGTCTAAAGACAATTCATGTTGCGGAATGTGTATTTAGAGACTACAGCCATTTTCTCATAAAAGGAGGATAATAGGGTCTAATCGATCAGTGACAAAGCAGTGTCAAAACTGAATGTGTCAAAAAAGTGTCCATTGACAAGCAGGATTACTCTGCTCAGCAATAGCAAATGACCATTGGTAGACTGTGGAAAACCAGATGTGGATGGCAAATATATCTAATATTGACTAAAAATCCTTTTTTTAAAATGTAAAACAAATCATGAACACCCTCGGATGCTGGCATATACAGTTTGAGCCAAAGACTATAAGACAATTACGGCACAAGTTAAAGGATTCATCGTAATTATTGTATTATTTCAAATTGAGAATATTGCAGTATTAAATAGTGAAAAACTATATTTACACACTGAAAATGTTTAATGGTCTCTAGAATGAATACATGTAGTATTCTGAATATTATACACAAAATGACTGAAAATGGAGTGAAGCACTCAAATAAAATCAATAAAAAACGGAATTAAAACACGATAGTGCTATAATTTAAAAGTCATACAAAAGTACATCGCACAGCTGCCTGTTCGCAGAGAGTCCAGGAATGAAGACATCATATAGGCATTATCTCAGAAGATAACTTTTCTGTAAAGTGCACCTGCAGAGGATTCCACAGTGAGGCAATGTTTGCAAAGAGCCTTTTTCATAGCCTACCTAATTAAATCTACATTTGCTCATCTGCACGCTGCAGCACAAGAATATTCAATCTTCCTCTGAAGACCGGCGGCCATGTTTCTGAGCCCCACTTGAATGAGGTTGGCATTTCCAAAGAGAGTACATGTGCCATGATAACAGAGAGAGGGATTCAATCAATATATGTTCTTGGGGTGGCAAAGAAAATGCGAACCCCAAAGTGCAAACATCATGATCAAAACCAAGTGAGTTTGACTATTTTTTTTTAAACAGCAAAACAAAGTCTTATTAAACAATTTTTTTTTTTTGCTTGGCAACAATAATCAAATGTTGATTACACAACCGGTGTCATCTCTATGCAAGAATGGTCACAAATTCGCAACTGGTCACCAACACTAACCACTAAAACACATGCACAATTTCCTACTAGCCTGCAAATATTATTAATAAGCTAGAAAGATGCTGGTGTTGATTATTAAACATCCATCTCAGCTCCTGAATATGAAGATATTACCAAGCTAAAAATGGAAAAGATTTGCAGAGCAATATAACATTACACTCAAGTACACCACAGCAATGCACCACCAGGGATTTGAACAAGCAATCCTCCATACCGAGCAATTTTACCAACACAGATTCACCTCAGCAGCTGTAGTTTTGAAAAAGTAATGACCTTGATGATTTATATGCTCATGGATGCACAAGCTTGTTATCAGCGTTTGGTCAATGTTGACAGTACTAGAAAAACGAAGCCATTGGAGTGCAAGGCTAGTCTTTTTCTGGAGATGCTTTGAATGATGTGCATTCAAAATGAAAGTTGAAAAGGATTTAATAAAATGAGATACTGATGTAAGGAATAGTACGCATTATTTCCAATGGAAATAAAGCATTTGTGACTTTAAATTTGTGCAAAAAGATCATCAATGACATGCCATCGGAGGTTGCCTATAAGCCAGTAACCTCACCCTAAGACTGTATCCGCTCTGTATGTATACATCTCTCAGCAATTAGCAACACTCATTAAAGTCCGGACGTTAAAAACCTTATCATCATGAATAAAAAAGAATCATAAAATAGGCCTCATGCAGATGAGATGTGTAAACTCTGAGTCTAAAATCTGTTCCTATCCTTCACTGCCAGCCTCAGTTGTCGCAGCACAGCTGCCTTCAAGGGATATGTTTATTTTATTTGTTTTTACAGTTTTCTTTTTTTATGGAACCGTGGGATGTTATACGCCGGAATGATGAGCACTAATACGTTTAGGCTGTTCTGTAAGCAGAAAGCGCTTAGCCATGCACAATAAATAAGGAGCAATAACAACTAAATGTAGCTTGGAGGTTCTACAACAGCAGCAGGATGTACGCAACACTATGCGCTATCACTCCCAGTGCTGCAAATAGCATGTTCGGACCCAGCCATATGCAGAAGTGCATTGTAATTATGCCGGATAATTAGTTTGATAATGCCTTTTTATATTGCAGGGCATATACCCAAGAGTTTCCAGAAGCTGTGCAGTCAAGCTTGCCGGATATGGACTGCATTTTATATAGATATGAAGCACAAGAGTAGATAACAGAGTGAAGCATTATTGTTTACTGATGGTTTGGGAGAGCTAAATTACTGCACAGAACATGCACAGAAGACATTACCCTGTTTTGCCAAAAATGTCCTTAGATGATAAATTACTGTGGGCACAAAAAATATTAGCACCACTGACAGGCAATGCACCAACATACAAAAAAATTTATAAACAATTTAATAAAAGAGAAATGGAATACATCAACATGTGTGAAATATTTTATTAATCTTTCGATGGAATCAAACAAAATCATTACAATCATTTAATACAAAATGAATTTCAACAAAATCAAGGTTTCATAATTATTGGCGCCCCTCATTTAGTATTTAGTGCAACCACCTCTGGCAAGGGTAACAGCATGGGGTTTTTTTCCCTGTATTTTTTGACAAGGTTAAGGTACACATCTCAGGGGATTTTGGACCATTCGTATTAGCAGATCCTTTCAAGATCCTTCACATTCTTGCGTTTGTGTTTTATCAACTGCCCTCTTCAACTCAGCCGACAGGTTTTCAATTGGATTGAGGTCTGACGACAGAGATGGCGATTACAGAACATTGATTTAGTTGCCATAGAACCATTTCTGTGTGGATCTTGAGGTATGCTTTGGGTCATTGTCTTGTTGGAAAGTCCATCTACAGCCAAGTCCCAGCCTTCGGGTGGAAGCAACCAGATTGTCAGCCAAAATATACTAATACTTGGTGGAATTTATTATGATATTAATCTTAACCAGTGCCCCTGGACCTCTTGAATTAAAACAGCCCCAAAACGTGACTGACCCACCATCGTATTTCACCATGAGTATGAGGTATTTCTCCTTGTATGCATCTCTTTTTCGACGCCAAACATGCCGATGCTATATCGGATTGAAACGTGCAATTTTGGTCTCATCTGACCAGAACGCCTTGTTCCAGTCATAATTTAAATGGCGTTTGACAAACTATAAGTGCTTGCTTCTGTGTCTTCTGGTCAGAAAAAGTCTTTCTTCTGGCAACCCTTCCAAAGAGCCTGTGGCTGAGGAGATGGTGCCTGTTGGTGTGTTTTGAAACCTGGTGACCCCAAGATGCCAGCAAGGCCTGCAATTCCTTCACAGAGATTATTGGGGATTTTCTTGCTTCTCTCACCATCCTCCTCAGTATTCTGGGGGGCAAAATGCAGTTGCGTCCTCTACCCTTGTGATTTTCGACCATTCCGTGCCTTGAGAATTTTTTTAACAATTGCCCTGACGGTGCTCAGTGCATGTTCAATTGTTTGTGAATCTTCTTGTATTCATTTCTAAATTTATGGAAGTCTATGACCATCTGTCTCTTTTGAACTGACAGTTGTATTGTTTTTGTCATGGCGTTGGATGACAAAGAGATATTGCATGCGTGTTACCTTAATTTACACCCTAGTGAAACAGGAAGTGATGTAATGGCTTAATATAGTTCCATAATAGAACTTAAATTAGTGGAATCTAATACCTGGTTTAATTTTGGAAGATGTTATTTACAATAATAGTTACAGATGCCATTAATTGTGAAACCTTGATTTGAAGGAAATTGATTTTTCATTGAATCAGTAAATGATTTTGATTGGTTCCATTGGAAAATTAATATTATACAGTATTTCTAACATACTATTTAGAGTTTCTCTATAAATATATTTTTTTGAATTTTTAAAGTATTGTTTGTGCGTTCTTGGAGCCCACTGTATGTGCATGAATATGTGCATTTAAAGCAATTAGGGAATAAGAGATGCTCAATATAGGGATATTATGAACAGTTATTTACTGTATTTGTGTGTGTTTGCCTGTGTGTGTGTGTGTGTGTGTGTGTGTGTGTGTGTGAGTGTGTGTGTAGCTGAAAGTCCATTGTGCAGACGAGCTCAGAAGAGGTAGTAATTCATAATCTTGAAAGGTCATTTTCCAGAGACAAACATTGTACAGTCAGCCATTTATAATGCAGCCCTGCATTTAAGGGAGAGGCAGAGAGAGTGTAATTAACCCTGTGTTGCATAGAGAATGAACAAATGCCGCCAAAATGTTAAAATTGCATAGCCAATGTTCTTTTTGGACCATTTGATGGGATTTTGCGCAATTTTGTTTATGGGAGGGGTACTAGTGGATGGTCAGTCTGTCCATTATTTTGTACATTATGCTTGTGGGATGCATACTGCCATTCAGTATTTTGGACATTATGCACGTGGGGTGACAGAAATAATGGGAAGTCAAAGACACCTGGTCATTAATATGCATTATGTCCAGTATTCTGGACATGGCTTATTTGAGCTGCTTCCCTGGAATGCAAAGTGTTCCATATTTTTGGCAGATCATGAAATCAGACGTATTCCAACAAATACACATGCCTAACAAAGCTTATGTGTTTCAGTGTGTGCTCTATAATGTATTTCATTCCCCAACAAGAGAAGTTTGATCAAAACTTGAACAAAAAAAAAAATCTCTTACTTTCTTCATTTTACTTCTAAGTCGTGGACGCTGCCATTGTGATTGCTTGTGCTAAATCATGTGACTAATCAGAGAGGCACCAATCGGGGGAATTCTGAACTGGAAATGTCCAATAAAATGTGCATTATGCATTTTCAGGGTATCTATGAGCCTAGACAACATAGACCCCACTAAAAATATGTCCAAAATAGTGGGCAGCATGCAACAAAGGGTAAAAACTGCTCAGTAGCATTATGTTGTGTGCTCTATTTTTTTTTAAAAAACTGCTTTTTTTAATGACGCTTCAGGGACAGATCTGAGTAAAGGACTGAATGACCCTCTTTACTGCCCTCGAATGCAGTCATGTTTCTTGGGAACTGAGCCAGTGAACACTCAAAATACATTTCCTGTAAGGCTAACCAGGGGTGCGTTTCCCGAAATCACAGATGCTAACTTACATAGTTGGGCCCACTGACTGTGAATGGACGAACTATGTAACTTTTGGGAAACGCGCCCCTGTTCAGTCTATTTCTCAAGGCACCTGCACTTCTCAATTAACAAAATGTTCTTCTGCAAGCAGTGGAGCCACTTCTCCCATTACCCTTGGTTCTGACTTAGTTGTAAAGAAAAGTTTAGTGTGACTAATATACTCCGCAGTCTGGCTCAGGTACAAGCTGATGTCAGTTTGTGGCCTGATGTAATTTCACCAGAGAGAAGCATACTGTGCCTGCTCATTATGTTGTCACTCACTCATACAAGACTGCATTAGAAATTTCTTAGGGGTAGATCCAACAGTACAGGACAGGCCAAGCCGTGATCAAAAGTTTTATAAAATTGAATGTGTTTAATCGGGAGTTAAAAATCAATTCCCAATCACTTTGGGAGTGTATTTCTGGTGGGTATTGCTATTCCTGGTATTGAAAACATCATGAGAACTGCTAAGTTGTTCAATGTGTACTGATTTATCTCTCTCTCCTGCTCCAGTTATGACAGATGTAAAAGCCTGTAATAGACGCTTTATATTTACATCTGTGGCTGGCAAATAGACAGGAACACATAACAAATATAAGACTTCTAACTATATTTGATACCACTGCAAGGAATTTGTCAAGCAAAAAAAAAAAAAATATATGACAGAAGTCATAATTAACCTGGCCGTGAGATGTCTGTGTTTTGGACTTGTGTTTGTGAGTGTGGGTGCGGATGTGTGTTTCGTTGTGTGTGTGTGTGTGTGTGTGTATGTGGGAGAAAGAGAGTGTTAAATGAACACCACCGCAGTTCCCTGGCATGATGCGGGGACCCCCAGCAGCTGTTAGCATTGTTGGAGGTGCTGGAGGATGGTGCTTGAGGAATGGAGATGTTAGCCTATGTTTGGCTAGAAGACACGGAGAGAGTCAGCGAGGTGGTGCATATTCTCGAAGCAAATCACAAAAATGAGGACAAGGGATGACATGAAAAAATGTGTTACCCTTCGCCACCATAAGAACGTTCCGCCAATCCCAAGAATCATGAATTTATACCAAAATCAAACAATACTGGGAGACCATGCAAATTGTACACAAAGCATTCAGCCAGAAAAGTTTGTTTTTATGCATTCATTCACTGGCCCAGGGAGGTAAATATTAAGATTCATTTACTTTCCCCGCAAAAGACAGGAAAAGAAAACACTCATTTTTGTTCTTATCGTTTTTATTTTTTGAGCAAATATTCAGATTCGAAAACCAGCTGGAATGCTTCTCCCTTCCCCCATCTGCTAAATAGCAATAACTTCCCCACTGCCATGTCTGAGAAGTCAAATAGCTTGTCAGACATGGCAGTGGGGAAGTAAAAAAAAAAAATACTCGTATATATAGTAGTGTGCATTGATGATTATACACCACCAATTTCATCTTAAAGGGGTCCTAATATATTACTTCTCTATAGTAAAATATACCTTTGTTATGGCCCCAATTTGTTATGGCATCACGGACAGCAAGGGATGACAGACAAAATCCTTTAAGTTCCACAGATTTAATTAAACAAACACATGGAACTAATCTACACCCTACACTACTGACCAAGATTGAAAAGAAAATAAAAAAATGAGATATTTACAATTCCTTTGTACTGGAGATGGGCTGCTATGTTGCGATGTCCTGGGACAGGAAAATGCTCCAACACAGGCAAAAATCCACAAAAAGCTTAACAGGTCTTGAAAAGAGTGACAGGACTGGTCAAATGTATCCTTCTTGCAATTTCTCCTACTACTACACACTCTCGATTTTTCTCCTTATATACTCTTGTCCAGCCCCCTCCCATTTCTGGGACTTTCCCCTCTGGGCATGCCCTGGACATGCCCAACCTAGCTTCAGACTGGGCTTCACAAAAAAAAAAACAATACTGCCATCTAGTGGCTATTTACCACATTACACCTCCATTCCAAAAGGGAAAATTTTGACTCATAAAGGCAAAATTTTTCTTTTCAGTACAAAAATGGTTAAGTTGACACTTGTATATACATACATATAATACAATATGCTAATAAACACAGGTGATATATATACACATATTCAAACGCGGGATAAGCAATCAGCAATTACATTGTCAGTACCCTTTACATGCTTAATTTCCAAGTCAAACTCCTGTAAAATCAAACTCCAATTCAACAATCTCCGATTCTTGTTTTTCATCTTACTCAAAAACATTAACGGATTGTGGTCAGTATATACAATCATTGGCTTTTGCCCTGTACAAACATAAACCTCAAAGTGTTGTAAGGATAGAACCAGAGCCAACAGCTCCTTCTCAATTGTGGAATAGTTCTTTTGGTGGCGATTGAACTTCCTGGAGAAGTATGCCACGGATGCTCAATGTCATCAGAGTCACTTCTCTGTAGGAGCACAGATCCACAAGCTTGGTCGCTAGCATCGACCGCTATGGAGAACGGTTTGTTGAAGTCAGGAGATTTGAGCACGGGAAGTGACACAGCAGAGACTTCAGGCGATCGAAAAGCTCTTTGGCATGCTTCATCCCAAGTGAACTTTTACGCCTTTCTTCAGTTGGTTGGTGAGACTGAGAGCAATCTCAGCAAAGTTCTTGCAGAATTTGCGGTAGTACCCGATCATTCCAAGGAAGCGGCGCAAAAGCTTTTTTGTTGTCAGGAACTGGAAAGTCCATGATGGCTTGGACTTTAGCATTTATGGGTGCCACCTTACCCTGGCCTATGACGTAGCCAAGATACGTGACAGTAGCACAACCAAAGTCACTCTTGTTCAGGTGAACAGTCAGGTTAGCCTGGGTCAAGCGCTGGAACAACGTCTCTACATCTTTCAGATGTTCTTCTCAGGAGTCACTCCATGTGATCAGGTCGTCGTCGATATGCGCACCGTGTGTGGCAATCCGGCGATTGTAGACTGTATCATCCTTTGGAACGTGGCTGGGGCATTTTTCATGCCAAAGGGTAGGACTTCATACTGGTATAACCCAGATGGTGTGGCAAAAGCAGAGATGCTCTTGGCCCTCTTCTCTTGCTAATTTTTCTAACTCAAACTGCCTTTCTTTCTCTCTTTCTGCTCTCTCGAACTCTCTTTGTTTTTCTTTTTCTTCAATTTCTAGCATTTTTAATTTAAGTTCCAATTCTACATTTGGATTTTCCACCGGAAACTGTTCCAGATCTCCTGGTGCAAACACATTTTCATCAATGTAATATTCAACAATCTCTCTCGCCAGTCTTGCTTTTCGCATGGCTGGTTTTACATCTGTCAGCTCGAACTGTCTGCATATTTCTAGCAGTTCTGTCTTTTTAAAAGACTTCAAAACCTCTACGGTTGGTGATGCCAAGAAATCATCCATTGCTGTTGATCTGCCAATATATATCTAGGAAAATTCAATAAACAATTTCACTATTTGAAATTTTAGATTTTCAATAAATGACTCGCACAATGGTCTATCCCGGACCCGAGCCCCCAATTTGTTATGGCCCCAATTTGTTATGGCATCACGGACAGCAAGGGATGACAGACAAAATCCTTTAAGTTCCACAGATTTAATTAAACAAACACATGGAACTAATCTACACCCTACACTACTGACCAAGATTGAAAAGAAAATAAAAAAAATGAGATATTTACAATTCCTTTGTACTGGAGATGGGCTGCTATGTTGCGATGTCCTGGGACAGGAAAATGCTCCAACACAGGCAAAAATCCACAAAAAGCTTAACAGGTCTTGAAAAGAGTGACAGGACTGGTCAAATGTATCCTTCTTGCAATTTCTCCTACTACTACACACTCTCGATTTTTCTCCTTATATACTCTTGTCCAGCCCCCTCCCATTTCTGGGACTTTCCCCTCTGGGCATGCCCTGGACATGCCCAACCTAGCTTCAGACTGGGCTTCAAAAAAAAAAAACAATACTGCCATCTAGTGGCTATTTACCACATTACACCTTATAATGTATAGTATTGTAAGTAGGTATTTTTCTGCTTTTATCATTATGGGCAAAGACAAACCTGCTTATATTCTTTGTATCATTCGGCTAAAGCACCAAAATAGTGCTGTGAATCCCCTAATTACTTGTTTTACTCCTTAAAAAAAGCATAATGCCTGAGTAAAGAACCTATATAAATACAAAGCAAGACAAAGAATATTCGCAAGGATGGAATCAGATTAGGACTAGCTGTCAAGCAGATTCACTTTGTCAGGATCCAAGTTCTGAGCATGCTGAGATATCATGACACAGCTCCGATAAATACTAATGCAATCTAATGTCTAATATTCTTTAATTAAAAACTTTAATTAATTCTAATTAAATTCAATTTCATCAAAAATGCTGCCTGACTGAATTTTATGTGCTGTATCCATTTAAGTTAATGAGTATAAGGTATCAGGCCTTTCAATCATACGATAATAAATGGTGTGCAGTTTGCGGTAACAATGATAGACAAGGTCAAAGTCAAAAAAGGTCAAAGGTCTAAAGTACTTTATTTTCTGTTAGGAACTTTGTTTAAAAAACATCAGTGCACACACGTCAACGCATCAGAACATGATTCTTACACAACAACAAAGTGTACAGCATACAGGTGCAACTTCAAAATAGTTAAAATGTCCCTGAATACCAAGATAATGAATGGAAAATAAATAAATTAATCAGGCACTAGGCTAGCTCAGGTGTTAATGAGTTGCATAGAGCTGGGCACAAAGCTTGTTGTGTCCTGTTTGGTCTTGAGTGGGAGTGACCTAGTTGTATATCTGTGGCCAGAGGGTAGGACACTATAGTGATTATTAAGTGTGAGTGCGGAATCAGAGGCTAATTGTAGTCCTTTTAATTTAGTCCATCTGATTCAAGGTCAAGTTCAATATTGAGAGGGTTGAGGTGGATGTTACTCACAGCAGCAAACCAGGCTGTAATTTTTAACGGAATGATGAATTCAATTAAGCTTCTGTAGGAGGTGAGTAGAATTGATTGGTGGTTTTTCCTCAGGAAAAAAAGGTGTTGTTGACATTTGGAGAAAATTATTTCGCTGATTAGTTTGAAAGTGAGTCTGCGGTCATTTTTGGTGCTGAGATTTTTGTAGTCCTTCACTCCATCTATGCTCTGGAAGACGAGGTCCAGTGTGGGGATTGCTCCTGTTTATAATGAATGACCATCTGCTTGGTCTTGGAGACATTAAGGTGCAGGCAGTTCCTCTGACATCACTATGAGAATAACTTAATCTCAGCCTGGAGCCTACCCTTGAGGTTTGCAGTATCGATGATGATTGTGTCATCCGAGTACTTGATGTAGATTATTCCCGGGTCAAAGCTCCTGCAATCATCGGTGTAGAAGGCGAACAGCACAGGTGAGATTTCAGAGTCCTGTCGGGCACCAGTGGAGATGGATGGAGTGGAGCTGCACTGGTTGCTAATGCTCACCCATAGCTGTCTCTCTGTCAGGAATGAGAGGACCCAGAGGATGAGATGTTGGTCGACACCCATTTGGAGCAGCTTTTATCCTATCAAGTGGGGTTGTACTGTGTTGAAGGCGCTTAAAATGTTCACAAAGACCAATCTGACATATACCTTGGCCTCTCAAGGTGGGCATTAGCAGCATGCAGCAAACTCACAGCAGCGTCATTGACCCCTGTGTTGTATTTATGCGAACTGGAGGGGATCACTGTGCATGCCTACTTCCTTCAGTAGCTGAACATGAAGAAGCCTCTAAAAGCTTTTAATTACCAGGATCATTAAAGCTACATGTTGGTAGTCATTGTTGCATGTGGGATTGCTTTTTTGGGGTACTGAACAAATAATGGAGGATTTCCACATTGTAGGGATTGAGTGTTCTGTGTAGAAGCGGTTGAAGAGCTTACAGAAGACACTGGATAGAAGGCTGCAGCCACACATCAGGTCATGCCCAGGCGTTTTATGTTTATTTAACCTCTTCCAGATAAAATCTACCTCCCTAGGCTGCAATACCAGGGCTGCAGTGGAGAGAGACATAGCAGCTAGGTCTGATATCAGCTCCTCTCTCTCTCTGGTGAGTGGTTGTGCTGCTAAAATCTGTGCTAGAAAATGTTAAAATTGTCTGCTATGCCAGTTCAATCCTCAGAATTAAATATGGTTGGGTTATTAGGGACGACCAGCCAGTGTTTTAATGCTGCGCTAGGTGTCCCTGGGATTGCCATCCTGGAAATGTTTCTCAACCTTCTTCTTGTACCTTCTCTTCTTTGTTGTACTTTCTCTTTATTTGTTTGCTGAGCTTATTCTGAATAAGTTTGGACTCTGTTCTGTTCCTGGAGATGAATGCAATTTTCTTTTTGTTGATTGTGGCTTTCAGAGCTTTTGTGATTTGAAAATACTTTTACAGATTTTCTGGGGACTATCATCTCTTCCCAAAAGGTGATGTAGTGAGTAACAATGTCAGTAGCCTTTCTTTAAACTGTCTTGAGGAAGCACCTCCCACTCTGTACAGTCAAACCAGCCCTTTAATGAATCACATGAATTTCTGTCCCGTACTTTCGCTGTTTTCTTATGCTGGGTTTACACATAACGACAACAAGTCACGAATGCCAGGAATCTAAATTCGTGACCAAGGATCATCAATTTGAATTGAATTTGATGATTCGGGGCAGAGGCGTCACGCGTCATTCAGTTCAGTTCTTGAAAGCTTTTGTGTCAATTCGTAACGATACGTGACAGTTTGGGCTCAAAGAATTGCAAGAATACACTACGAATGCTGTCACGCCTATTACGAATCACCACTAATCACCACGAATCGACACGCTCAGTTGCGAACTCCACGAATCAAGGGTGATTCGTGACATTCGTGGAAGATTTTTGGGCAGCCAAAAACATGCTCCACGAATATCACGAATGTCACGAACTGACATGCGCTGTTAAGAACCCTATTCACATGCCTTAAGTCACGTTACGAATGTCACGAATGTGCCACGAATGACGGGAAAATGATATTCGTAACGCATTGTGCCTTTGTGTAAACCCTGCTTTAACCATGCCCTCTCTCTGTAACTCTGCAACGTAGAAAGGGATGAGATGGATGGCATTATGGTCTGCAGTACTGAGGGGTATTTCCTTATGGCTTTATGTGCATTCTTAATATTGCTGTGGCAGAAGTCAATTGTTTTATTACCTCTGATGGCACATTTAATGTACAGCTGATAAGTCAGGAGTGTTTTATTCAACCTAATGCTGTTGACATCACCGAGAGTGATAACAGGGGAATCTGTAAATGTGCATTCAATACGATGCGCACACTTGGCTATGGCCTCTGATGCATGCGTGATGTTGCCAGATGGTGGAATGTAAATAAGCACTAAGGCCAGCTGACCAAACTCGCAAGGGAGGCACTTCGGTCCAAAAATCACAGCAACCAGCTCAATATCAGGTGTACAACAAAAATCTTTAATATTAGCAGTCTAGTTCCAAGCTTTGTTAATGTACACACAGAAGCCTCCCCCTGACTTATTCTGCCTGCTCACAATGTCTCTGTCTCATCTGAGTGGTAACCAAAAACCATCCAGATGGAGTTCTGAATCGATAGTACTACGGTCGAGATTCTGCGAGGCATACCAGACTGGCTTCCTTGTATGCCCACTGGCATGCTATGTTTGCTTGTAATTTGTCAAGCATGTTACCTAAGAACTGAACATTAGAAGGGAGCCGCGGTCATACTTATGTGCCAGTGAGTCTTTTAAGTCTCTGTTTAACTCCTTCTCTTCTCCCACGCTTGGGCACAGGTCCTACTTATCACAACCTGCAACGCACCAGTTTGTTGTTTATAGTCCCAGACAGTCGTACATTTTGGGACTGGGTGATTCAGGTTTTGTAGCAGCAATAAATTGTCCCGAGTGTACTGCAGTGTTCCACTTCTAAGAATGCTTATTCCCATGTGTCTGGCCAACGACTTGATTGTCCAGAGCAGGAGTATCAGCAGTAGGGAGATCTATTTTCTCATGATTGTCACTTCTAACAAAGTTCATAAAAGTATCCAGTTGACTGGTGTGTTTTGCAGGGCTAGTGTGGGAGATAGCCGCTGTAATCGCTGCTGAACAGACGCACGCAATCACGGAAAACACAGGAAAGCAGGAGTGTGCACTAACAGATGCCTCGCCACCTGTCGCCTCTACAGTGCCATTACTGATGTTACGGATGAAACCAGACAAGCTGAAAGTCATTATCAAATATAATTCGCAAAATTTCCTGGATGAACTAAAGAGATAAAAAAAACTTAATTTCTTGAACTGAAGAATGAATTGCTCACTGTAACATGCTGATTGAAAAACCTATCAGTGAAACAAGAAAAGGATTGCTTCAAACAAAAACTGGAAACTTTTTTTCAGGTACCATGTCATAATTTCTTGTTGTGAAACTCACCCCAGGAAGAGTCATCACAGTGTTTGTTTCTGCTCATTAGAAGCTCTTCTTCAGGCAGCAGTTTGATCCATCTTCTGCCATATTGATTAATTGCCAGTTTCTCTTTAACCACTGACAGAGATGTATCACTTTCATCTGTCACAGCCCTGAGTCTGCTCAGTTTTACTCATTATGCTCATCTACACATGATGCAGTGATTACACAACAAACTAGAGGCACTCCGAGAGTGCAAACCACCGCCAAGGTAGCACAGTCGAAATCTTGCTGAGTGAGTATGGCTCACAAGAAATTTAAGGATAGGTTCCATCCCTGGTGCAATTTGAGTGATATCACTGGGAGCGAAGTTCTCTTATCGAGTGTCATAGGATTTCAAGATGGATGCCGTGGCAGCCATACTGCTTTGACCGATCACGGTCAAAGTCAATAGGGTCAATCCCTGATGTAGTAGCAACCCACCCACAAAATCTCAAAATATCCGTTCATCACTTTTTGAGTTATCTTGTGCACAGACGGACAGACAGACAAAAACCAACGCGGGCAAATACATAACCTCCTTGGCGAAGATAAAGAAACATTCCCTGGAACATAAACTAGTTCAAACTACAGAGGATAATGTCTAACTGTAAACAAGAGTTACTACCAGACCTGGGGTGGATTACGCATAATCAGTGCGACTACGATTACGATGATTACAAGACATTTTTTAAAGATTACGATTACGATTACAGTCCTCCAAAAATTTATGATTATGATTACATGGGTTTAGAATTGATGATTACGATTACAATCTAGATGACAATCATGATAACGAATGGTTAGACTAAGGTTTCTTTGTGGAGATATCTTAATGGTAGATAATGGTACATGTATATTGATGCATTTTTATATTTATAAAATAGCATGTGAAATGATTAAACATTGTTTTTGTATTGTAGAATTACTTACAACAACAAATAATAACAACAGTCCCAGTAAATTAGTGAAATAATAACAACTTGTTCAACAACAAATAATAACAACAGTCCCAGCAAAATTAGAGATTACGATTACGATTATGGGCCAATCAAAATTAGTGATTACAATTACGATTACAATCGTAATCGTAATCGTAATCCGGATTACAATCCGACCCTGGGTCTGGTTACTGGTGTGTTCTTGCAGACATATTGTGTGCTTGAGTCTGACACCATCTTATGCACTGCCGCTGCCAGGCATTTCCTGCAACTATGAGCAAGTAGGCATCCTTATTTAAAGAAGAGAATGATGGGTAGCATGACGTTGCTGTAGGTAGCCCTGTGGTTCTCGGGCTACTCTGGTTTCTTTCCATAGTCCAAAGAGATGCCGGGCTAATCGCAGAGTCTTATTACTTTCCAGGGTGTATTCCAGCCTCCCTCCTATAGAACGTTGTGACACAACCTATTGCGGTGTTAGAGTTGTTCCGGGATCAACAAAACAATTCTCATCCAGGATAGTCCTCCAAGGAATGGCAACTCTGCTATGATGAGGTCAAGAAAGTAGAAATTGTTCAGGGCCACTGCTTCCTCATCAGTCACTCGCCACACTCTTAGTAGTATTAAGCCAGATCCATCATAAAACATTGTTAAGATGGGGCTGATGTCAAGGGAGTTGCATGCACAATCTGATATTAGAGTCTAAATTTGGTATCTAATATTAGAAAGCTTTTCATTCAGATGAGCAAAGACTTGCAACAATGTATATTATGAGGAAAACGCCACACAGTTTTTGCCTTGGGAATTTAATCATTTTTCGCAATACCTTCAATTGTGATTTGCGGACCACCTGGGATTTTAATGTTTCAAACTGCAATCTGTAGATCCTTGTCCTTGTTAGCCACTAGTGATGCACAATTGTAAAGTAATAATGGTTTCATGACCTCAGTGTAGCACAGCTGCCATTTGTCTGCTAAACTACTGTGTCCTCAAAATATGTACTGTCTGTTGAATATACTGCCTTCTGAATTTAGTGTGAATTCTGGATGCAGACTGTGAATACACTGGATGAGAAAGTTAAGTTGGTACAATTTTCTCTCAGCATGGCACACTGCAGCAAAACTATTTCATTGGGTGCAGACTTCAGAAGGAGCAAAGAGCTTTCAAATACAAGGACGGGTGCCTCACAAAAGTAGCATCTTAGTATGAAACAAAGACCCCGGAGACTATGGTGCACAGGTATGCAGTATTTTTAGTTAAATACAGAGTACATATTTTAGTTTTGGGCAAACCCAAACTCAGCTGAACCCTGTAAATGTGAACATCATCGTCAGGCCCTGGCACCCTAAGTTGGCATGTAGGGCACCAGGGCAAAGAGTAGAGATAAGGAGCCGGGTGCAGGGACGTGGAGTTTATTAAATTAACGGTGAGGGAGCAAACCAAGCAAATACAAAGCCTCAAGAGAACATAAAGCGGCGTGCAACTGACACAAAAGGGGAACCGACAAAGGCTACCTGCCTGAATAGGGAGAAACTAAGCTATAAATACTTAAGGGAATCTAGTAAACTAAAAGGAAACAAGTGAACATAATTAAGGTTGAGGGAAACTGAGATGATTGATTAGTGCAGGGCAGGTAAGCAAACAACGGAATGCCAGATGTATTTTTTTTTTTTTTTTTACTTTTAGAACACAGCCTATCAATTACATGCCATTCCTATCATCAGCATTATTTAATTTTCTAGCACTCTTTTATGTAAAATATTAATATTATTTAACGAACATTGGAAGTTAAGATGCTGTCATGTGCTGCATGTGGATGCATGAATTGGGACGAATTTGGGAGCAGAGAAGTTTGCCTGATTAAGGTTAATGATAAAACAGTTTATTAACTGAATAATCAAAGCTAATATGGCCTACAGGGATTAAGAAATGATCATGAGAAAGGAGGGGGCCTGTAACAATTTATACACTGTACTGTACTGCTTCTGCGAGCCACTGAGCTGCCAGTACAGTTACTGTCCTGCTCCAATAGGGGACTGGCCCCAGGCAGTGGGTTGCAGTGGCCTGCCAGTGTAGTAACTGTCCTGCTCATCTAGGGGACTGGCCCAGGCTACTGACCTAGTGTGTCGAGGCAGTGAAAATTTGCTGTCTTTACTGCACCACAAGGAGACTGGCTCGAGACAGTGGTAGCCTAGAATATCGGGACCATTAACTGTACAGTCCAATGCCTGCCTTACAGGGCTGCCTACATGAACCCCACTACCTCCATGAAATTATGGGCCAAGTCACCCATCTAGCTTTACATTAATTACAGTCTCACTTTAAGCCTATATGATTTTCTGCTAATAAACAACACAAAATAAATTGTTCTGAATGTACAACCCCAATTCCGAAATAGTTGGAACAAGGAGTAAATTGTGAATAAAATCAAAACGCAATGACTTTCAAATCACACCAACTATTTTATTCACAATAGAAGAGAGATAACATAGCAAATGTTGACAATGAGAAATTTTACAATTTTATCCGCAAAATGAGCTCATTTCAAATTTGATGGCTGCTACAGGTCTCAAAAAAGTTGGGACAGGGGCCTGTTTACCATGGTGTAGCATCCCCTCTTTAACACAGAGTGGAGGTGTCTGGGCATTGACGAGACAAGTTTCTTGAGTTCAGCCATTGGAATTTGATCCCACTCTTGTTTAATACAGGCTTACAGCTGCTGGAGAGTTTTGGGTCTCCTTTGAAGGACTTTTCGTTTAATTATGCGCCGAATGTTCTCAATCAGTAAAAGATCAGGACTGCAGGCAGGCCAGTTCAGCACAGGGCCGTAACTACCATTGAGGACACCAAGGTCATGTCCTCGGTATTTTTTCTGAGTGAAAAGAAGGTGATAACTGCCGACAAATATTCATGGCCGTAACCACCATTGAGGACACCGAGGTCCGGACCTCGATTTATTGTCCCTGCATTTTTGTTTTTTTTCCCTTCCTATTTATCCCCTCACTGTGCTCATTTATTCAGCAAATCGTTTGTGTGTGTGTGTGTGTGTGTGTGTGAGAGAGAGAGAGAGAGAGAGAGATCCCGCATCCTCATAGTGCTTGTGTAGGCTATCACATCACCGTGCGTTTTAAATACCACGGCTTTCGCTGCGAATGCACAGCAGCTCAGGTTGAGGTAAACAGATAAACTCATTCGCAAGTCTTGCGAGAGAGAGTTCAATTGTATCATTGTTGTGAAGGGAGACCATATGCTATCCTGAGACTGACCCAAAATGTGCAGAACACTGAGGCAGACAAATTGTTATTTTCGAAGCCGACCGAAGCGCAGGCAAAGAGGAGGCAGGGCTGTTTTTAATGCCGGCTAGAGTGAGATTTTCTCTGGGGGGTGCATGATAGGCTACTCCCGTTTTCAAAGGTGCATAGTAACGAAGTACATGTACTTCGTTACTGTACTTAAGTAGGCTATTTTTTTTTTTTTTTGAGGATTTGTACTTAAGATTTTTTTTAAACCGGGACTTATACTCTACTACATTTTAAAGATAAAAAAGTATAGCCTACTTTCACTTCGTTACTTTGACACTGGCAACTTAGTTACTCGTTTCACATTAAAATATGAATTTAATTCATCATTTACGGATTATCTAGATTTGGCGAGTTCAAGAAGAACAGGGTGCTCGGCAGGGTATCGTTAGCGCTTTGTGCAGATGAAGCTGGAGCTGCAAATTTATGCACGCAGTTACAATATTATATCACTAGATGGCACACACGGAACAGTTATTGAATATTCACAAGCAAGCCAAACAAGGTTTAGAATATGGACGAGTTCACTCCAATCCCTATTTTTCAGGAGTTGCCTGAATAAAACTCCTCAGCTAAGCATGATGTGCAAACTGCTCAATATACTTGCCCATAGTATTTATCCAGCAGTTAAAATGAATAAATAAATAAAATAAAAAAATCTCTTGCAACAGAAATAATCGTTGTCCTTTGCAGCAGGCACTTCAGCTACAGTGAGCCATTGGTATCCCAATCAGTAGTTAAGAAAAGTCAGTTTTCTGAAGCAAAAATTAGACATGTTATTGATACTATGTAATTCTACTATTAATTATAGTGGTTTTTAAACTGCCAGTAAACTCAAAGATGAAGTATATTAAGGGGGGACTGCCTGTTTGTTTTTTGAATACTGTATCTTTCATTCACCTGAGAATTGATTAAAGAGCACAAGGAGAGAATAAACAGTGGTTGCTTTTCTTCTTACTATGCGTACTATGAAAAATACTTTGTACTTGTACTTGAACTTTTGATACTTATTTAAATTATTTTATACTTTTATACTTATTTAAATTAAATTATTATATAAATTATTTCACAAAATACCTTTGGTACTTAAGTACATTTAATGTGAGCTACTTTAGGCCATTTGCTCAAGTTATTTTCTTATGGGTGACTTCATCTTTTACCAAAGTAACTTTCAGTTATGGTACTTCTACTTTTACTTAGTTATTTTTTTCCAGTACTTTATACACTTCTGCCCATTTTCCACCGTTAGTGAATGAATAATGCAGCTTTCACAACGTTGTTGTAGCAGGATCACGTAAATAATTCCAGGATAACTGTGTTTTTTTTTTCATTGGTTTTTTTTCCCCAAATATTACCCAGATACGATAGTGCTATTATCTTATTGGCTACTGGGTAGCACCTTTCCTTTTTTTGATTGGTTGGCAGGTGGCAAGCTGCCACCGAGAACTCCAGGGGAGATATGTTTGATTCCTGCTGGTTTCCACAGTTATAGCAGCGCTGCTGCGCATATAGACCAACTGTTGGAAATTGTTTTTGTTTTAATCTTTTTTTTAGCGTGAGAAATATTATTTGTGGCGTAAGTGCATGACATCCGACTGAAATGAGTGACAATCATGCTTCAGAGCCCTGAGGAGGTTATGTGAGAAATGAAAAACTTATGCAACACATAAGTCCGTTTCTACAGTCCAACTGTTACCACTCAATGTGTTCCTGAAGAGGTTATTGGAAATAAATGTCTTATTATCAACAAAACAATATAGTGGTTGGAGCTTGGGGGGGGGGGGGGTAAGTGCGCATTATTTGACCTCGGTATTTCAGAAATCCTGGTTACGGCCCTGGTTCAGCACATGGACTTTTCTACTACGAAGCCATGCTGTTGTAATAGCTGCAGTATGTGGTTTTGCATTGTCCTGCTGAAATACACAAGGCCTTCCCTGGAATAGATGTCGTCTGGAGGGGAGCATATGTTGCTCTGAAATCTTTATACACCTTTCAGCATTCATGGTGCTTTTTAAAACATGCAAGTGTCCCACACCATATTCACTAATGCATCCCCATACCATCAGAGATGGTGGCTTTTGAACTGAACGCTGATAACAGGAGGGGTGGTCTTTTTCCTCTTTAGCTCGGCGGATACAACGCCCATGATTTCCAACAACAATGTCAAATTTGGACTCATCTGACCACAGGACACTTTGCCACTTTGCTACAGTCCATTTTAAATGAGCCTTGGCCCACAGAACACGATGGCGCTTCTGGATCATGCTCAACAATGGCTTCCTTTTTGCATGAAAGAGTTTTAGGTGTCATCTGCGGATGGCACAGCGGACTGTGTTTATAGACAGTGGTTTCTTGAAGTATTCCTGGGCCCATTTAGTAATGTCAATGACAGAATCATGCCGGTGAGTGATGCAGTGGCGTCTGAGGGCCAGAAGATCACGGGCATCCAGTAAAGGTCTTCGGCCTGGTCCCTTACGCACAGAGATTTTTCCAGTTTCTCTGAATCTTTTGATGATGTTATGCACTGTCGATGATGAGACCTTCAAAGCCTTTGCAATTTGACGTTGAGGAACATTGTTTTTAAAGTATTCCACAATTTTTTTTACGCAAGCCTTCACAGTTTGGAGAGCCTCTGGCCATCTTTACGTCTGAGAGACTCAGCCTCTCTAAGACATCCCTTTTATAGCCAATCATGTTACACACCTGATGCCAGTTAACTTATTTACTTGCTAAATCTTCTTTCAGCTGATTCTCTTATATATAAATTACTTTTTCAGCCCTTTTCCGCCTGTGTCCCAACTTTTTTGAGACTTATTGCAGCCAGAAAATTTGAAATAAGCTCATTTTGTGGATAAAAATGTAAAATGTCTCAGTTTCAACATTTGAAATGTTATGTGTTCCATTGTAAATAACATATTGGCTCATGTGATCTGAAAGTCATTGCATTTTGATTTTATTCACAATTTACAGTTCGTCCTAACTATTTCAGAATTGGGGTTGTATTTGTTCAAAATACTTAAGTGGATTGAATTAGCTTGTCAACGATAAATATGACTGATATATTTGTGACAAAGCTACAATTCGTCACAAATACTTTACTCATATAGGCACATCTATGAGCCTGCTAATGATTTTTCATAAAACTAGATGAATATAAAATAACAAAAACTGAGATTGTGTTGGCTCATGAACTAAAATCAAAATGTTCTGAAGAGATGATTCTGCCAGCTGGTGAATGCTGGGAAAAATAGTCAGAGGTTATTATTAGGCCAGTAACATCAAGGAATTCTAATCACGTTTTCTTCAGATTATATAGGCTCAGTAGGCACTTTTCTTGCAGCAAGGAAAGATAATTTGAGGCAGAAGGCTATAACTATACCTTAGCAGAAGGGTGACGTAGTCTAATGATTCTATTATAAAAGTTGTGTTTTAATTACAACTCCAGGTAGACCAAATTCATTTGAAAATGCGGTGACCGTTTCTGAAAAAAACCCATTAAGACTAGAAGTGGCGCACAAATCAATATTATAGGCTCAGTAACAACAACTGCCTCACTAATAAACACTGAGCCAAGTTAGTCACAGCTAATCTAGGTCTGTGCACGGTATAGTGAGCTGCGGTAAATAGCTCACACAATTAGACTATAACAAAGTCATGAGATTAGTTCATTCCCATTTTTGATGGACAGTGACCGTAGCCCTCTGCATAGCTCATACACCTGTCCCCCTTGAGTCTAAACATTTTTATCCTTTGCTTGAAAGGGCTGAGTGCTAAAACCATGAAGTCACTTTCCAGTGTCTTCTTTGAAGCCAAATTATTTTTCGGAAACAGTCACTGTATTTTCAAATTAATTACCCGGAGTTGAAATCAAAACTCAATTTTAATTATAAAATCATTAGGCTATATTATCCTACAGTCTTCTGCCTTGGTATAGTTTTTGCCTTCTACTGAAAATTGTGTTTCTATGCTATGGAAAGAAGTGTGATTAGAATTCATTAACCTTAATTGCTGAACCTGCTGACGATTTTTTTAAAGTTCACTAGCCAGGCAAGATAAAAATAATCTGTTAAGAACATTTATATTTCCAATAATAAGCTAACACTACTTCTGTTATTTTTATTTTATATTCATCTCGTTTTGTTAGATGTCATTAGCTAGCTTATTGATATGCCTGAATTAGTAAAATACAGGAGCCTGTAACATTTTTGTATACTGTTCTGTACTGCCAAAGCACAGCGGCCTGCCAGTGTGGTTACCGTTTTGCTCTACTAGTGCACTGGCTCCAGGCACTGAGAGCCACTGTCTCGGGGCACACAGCACGACTACAGCATCCATTCATATTGCCATGTTTTGGCAGAGAGTTTGAGGTCAAACAGGGTGAGGGGAGTGAACCTCCTCGCTAATCACAGTCTCTGGCTGATATCATTACATGATTCAGCTTTAGAGAAGGTTTAGAAATCTTGTCCATGTACGCAAGGCAACTCCAGTCATTTTTTCTCAGTTTAACAGCAGCAATGGGGAGCAAAGCACTTCCACATGTATAAGAGTTTTAGTCAGAGAACAAAGTAATCAACAAAGCAAGCAAAATTAGGGAACTTGGCAGGCCGGAGGGAGGGGGGAAAGGAATGTTTTGGCTAAGCAGCATGTGCTGCTTTGAAAGCAGATTGGATGAATGGCCACTCTGGCTGAAGTTCATCGACTGAGGTCAGAGATTTGCAATTTCACAGGATTCTTGCCGGGCCCCACCGTCCACAAAACAAAACATGGAGACACACGCGCGCGCGCGCGCACACACACGCACGCACACACGCACGCACGCACAAACACACGCACACACACACGCGCGCACACACACACACACACACACACACAGCCAAAGCCACAAAACATCTTTCCTGCTCTGAACCGTCATTGCTGCCATGGGTGCAGTGTAAATACTGGTCGATTCACCTGTCTATGCTGCAGAGCAAACAGGAGCCTTGTCTTACTGAAATTCCTGTTGGGGCAATAACGGATCCCAGAACTACAAGCCCAAAGTGCCGCTAAAGCTGAGACGACCACAACACTTGCAACAGCAGCCATGACACTGACTTTGAGCAAATCATAGCGTCTTTGCCTTCGGTTCATGTAATTGTAAAAAAAGACTGGTTCGCACTTATGGAATGAGCCATCTCACAATCATGACAGGAGTTGACATGCTCTGCGCTGTAGATGAGCCGTTTGTTCATGAGGAAGAAACAAAACACTTTTGCAATTTGTTCTAATATCTCATCCTCGTAGGGAGCGGATCATATGCAAAGTTTGATAATTGTGTTTGGGGGGCACTGGCGGGAGGGGGATTGTGGTGAAACCTGCCCTGCACAAAGCGGGGGTTTAGGACTCCTCCACCGAGAACATTTTTCCATTTGACCAGAAACTATGTATTTTGCATCATTTAGACTATTGCCATTGAGTTGCTATATTTATTACACTTAACACTTCAATTAATATCCCGGGCTTTTATTTGCATCAGTCACTGGATTTTTAGCCCCTGAGATCAATACTTGTGCAGGTCAAAGGTACCCATTCACTACCTCTAATGCCAAAACGACATCTTTCACACTTTGGCCTGAGTACAAATAAAAACCTCAATCTACACCTCAGTCAGACGTCAGAGCAACATCCATGGGCCTGTTCTACTGGCAAGTCAAGAATGTCACAGCCTCAAGGTGACAGAAAAATATAAACAATAAACCTTTGCAATTATTGACCCTTGAGCCCCCATCAATTTTTCTTGAAGTTTCTCCTTATGTCAGAATACAGAGGAGGTTCAGTCCTTCAGGCTGAACTTGAATAAGATCTGCTGAGTATGATCTGATCTTGGAATGAGACTGCAACTCTAGGTTTTTCTCACTCACACTGAAATTTCTGGACAAGTGAGATTTTCTTACCCAATCAATGCATCTTCAAATGAGTCAAACTTGACTCAGATCATTGGTTGTACTCTTCTATTATTGAGCAAATAGTATTCAAAACATATTATATGTTTTGAATACTAAGTATTACTTGTAGACTAAGTACTTCCACTGTGGAAAACTATGTGGTGTTTGCAGTAGCTAGAAGATAATAAATGCATAGAAGCAAGGAAGTGGGGAGGACTATAGACAGAGATTGAGAAGGACTATTCGCCGAAAGAAAAGACCTGACGAGACCATGTTTCCCAGTTAACTACATACAACGTGCCTACTGCAACACTGTATATAATGAATACTACATGGTACTCTCCACAGCAGTATACAAAGTAGTAACTGGAATGGGCCAATAATCATGTTGTATATCACAAAGTCACATGATCACCACATTATTAAGGTCGCCCAGGTCACAATGGGGAGTTACTATTGTTCACATTGCATTGAAAGATTCTTTATACCATAAGGATAGCTCTGGCTGCATAGTGTGAACCTAGGTCAGTGTTGTGTGTCATCCATGTGTTTTTGGTATACTAAGAAGTTTCAAGTCAGTTACTGTATTGTATACAGTTACTGTACTCTACTTGCTACTTTTGGCCAAAATCAGCAATCGACAGAGCCTCTGTTCACCCCATTGACTGTATAAAACATGGACGTAGCCCCCATGACGTCACCCATAGGTTTCTGAATATCCATTTTGAAGCAAATTTGGTCGCCATCTTGGCACTTACTTGACTCCGCCTACCTCCTGGATAATCCAAAAATGGGCAAAAAGCCGGGCCGTTGCTGGAGCTGACGCAAGCCCAGTGGGCGGGCTGAATGGAGCTCGTTTGCTGAAACACGCCCTCTAGGCTCGCAGCTACCAAGCTAGCTTCGGCTTCCATACTTGACTAAAAACCTAACTCAGCTCGATGCTACCTGGTTCGCTAAGGCCAAGATGCGGGGTCATATCTGTCCCAGTAAAGCAATGGATCCTGCCAAGTAGCTTGCGGTGGCGGGTCGAACGCTGTTTATATTCGTGAAGCGGTTGCGGGACGAACGTTGTTCATATCCGTGAGGCAGTAGCGCGACGAACGCTGTACACCGCTGGGAAGATGCGGCGGTTGGCTCACTGAGTATCAGTATCCCCCCAGAGTGCGAGCGGGTGCTCGTCTTAGCTCTTGTACGCACCTTAGCCCCGTCCCATTAACGGTAGTATGGCCAGTCAAATGATAACATTGCACTACGTAACCTTACTGACAAACCTGACGGACCTTTGTTTTCCTACCACACTCTCACACATTCTGCTCACAAGTATTATCACCCTACATTTTGACTTCGGTGAATGCTGAATTAATTGGTTACTGTAGCCAGCATACGTGGGCTCATCAATACTAACACAGCTGGGTGTCTGGCTCCAAGGCTCCATGGTTATTTCATCAGCCGCCCAGCTTATCTCTGTCCTTTATATTAGCTAACTATACCACTGCGACGCGCAACTTTTTTTTTATTCACGTCGTAAAATTGATGTTACTTTCAGGGAAAAAGCCTTTACTCCTAGCGACAGCTAATATAGCCGAACATGGCTGGTTAGCAGCACTTTTTTGTTGCCGTCTGGCTTATTAGTTATGTTAATGTAGTTAGCTAGTTTGTGGAAGATGGACTTCATGTAGAAACACTTTTAGCAACAGCTAGCTAGCTTGCTAGATAACGTGGGATATGTTAAATTAGCTATATAGGTAGCCTTTCTATTTACAATGATACCGTTCAGTAATCGCACTGAAAATTGAATGAATCCATTGGTGGCAAATGCAGTTCTATAAGATACTGCTGTGTGAATCTACTGAGTGTATAACCACGGCAATCTCCGGTCAAGCCTTTCCAAATTCTCTGGGGAATCAGCTAAGGAGCCCCGTCATTTGGTTGCGTGCTATGGTGGTTCTAATGTTGTAGCTGACCAGCCAGTTACGTTGGCAACCTGTTGGGGAAGCCGTGACGATTTTCCAGCCCCTGACTGACAGCTTTTGTTCAGAAATATGTTAACCCTAAATTCAAACACGTTTCTGTTTCGCTATTACTACACTGCATGCTTGTATAATAATTGTGGCAGGCGTACACTCCCGCTGGCACAGCTGGACATCTTGGGCAAAAACTAACCGGGGGGTTGCTGTATTCATTCTCTGGCCAGTTGGCTAGAGAACGAACTAACGTAACTTCGTGTTGACATATAATGTTATATGAAACAATATTAGAATTTCATCATCTTAGAAAATAGACCACAGACAGACTCCTAACCACACAGCAAGACATTATCATCCTGATATTTCGATAAAAATCTCTAGTCAAAAACGCGGCCAATGGATCAAGTTCCGTGACTCGAGTGAGCCTAGGTAGGATAATGGCCCAGAGGCGACTAGGAAAGGCCAAGGATTAGGGGCTAGGCTAGCTGAGCTGTAGTAACCCCCCTCCCTCAGACAGCCAGGTTAGGCCCGTGGTTAGCGGCAGGGCTTGGCGTTCCTACTCCAAAGCCCGGGGCCGTGTAGGCCTGTGCTCGAGCCTAGCCACAACATAACCGGATGAGACGACTCCTGCCCAGAGACTGTGTAATTCAAGGTTCTGTCACTCAAAGTGGCCACGCCCTTAATTATGCAGAAATTTAAGCCTTTATATAATGTAAATAGTAGAGTTACAAAAAATTCACTCCCTCCACAGTTTTCACAGAGGGGAAAATTAGCCATGGAGACCAAAACCGTATTTTGAACCAGGCTGTAAACATGTTTATTTTTGCTGTAAAATTGGGCTTTTTAACATGGGGGTCAATGGGGATTGACTCGTTTCTGCAGTCAGCCTCAAGCGGCCATTCGAGGAACTGCAGCTTTTGGCACTTCCATATTTGCTTAACTTTTCAGCCCTGCAGGTTGCCGCTTGGTTCACCCCCATACTAGTAGTTTTGGTCTCTTTGGTTTTAGTAAGGAGTAGGCAGTTTCAAACAAGGCGTAAGTTTCATTGAGTCCAGGGAGCTTCTATACATCACAACCCACACCTCACCCCCCACCCCCCAACCAGCCCCCTCTACATTGCCATGGTCATTGACTTTAGGGCACACATACATACGTACACAGGTCTAGCCAGAGGCACTTGCCTGTGTCAGAAGGCTTATCCTTGGATGATAGAGACTTGGTTGGCATAATTGGCCTTTAAGCTGCCACAGTCCACCAGTACCAGCAATGTGCAAATGAGCTGTGATCCCACCTCGACGGGCCAACATGACACAGGGTCCCAGAGCTCCGCTGTAGAGAAAGCCAAGGCAAACACAGCAGTAGTTCCACAACACAGCCAGGGAAATCAAAGTGGGGGAAGAGAAATACAATTCTTAGGAAAAGTATTGATTACTCAAGCTACCTGTGGAGTAGATCAAGTCAAGGTCTGCCGTTACATCTATCTATCATCTACTTTGAGAATTGGAAATTATCCAGGAGAGTCTGGGTATGACATCATGAAAATGAGGCTATGCGCAAGGTGAAATCATTTGACTGAGTTAACTGAGTTTTCTTCTGGAGTTCTCCATCTAGGTCAAGGGTAGCCCAAGAGTATGCTTAGTTTGCATCTAGTTTCTTCCTTTCATTTCTGACTTTCTTTAATGCTTTTTTTCTAAATCCAAAAACAACACTGCCAAGCACCTCAAATTATTGACATTCAGCTCTGACTGAAACTTCAAAATTCCTCAAATAATGAGCACTTGAAAATGAGCCCTTCGTAAACAAGCTGACATAGCTAGCAAAAAAAAAAAAAAAAAAATAAGAAAACCACATCCTGTGCCTGAGTGATGTATAAACAATTGATCCCCAGTACTCAAACACAAAAGAGGTTCCCTGGCTTTATGAAGTTTAATTTTCCTGAGGTGATTAATCTAATAACTGTTTTGATTCTTTAAAAAGTAATTTAAGAGGGTTTGATCACACAGTTTGTCAGAAAGAGAAGGCTGATCATTTTGACATGTTGGTAATTGCAGGATACACGGATCAGCAATCACAAGAAGCTTTGAGATGCACAGCATAGACTTCTTGCTGAACAGCATGCTAACAAGACTTCATCAGAGAGAGGGGCTCCCAGCCCCCTAATTTACATTTGTTGTTGTTTACTTGAGCTGTTAACAGCATCACAACAAACTGCCCTGTGTGATTTGTGTGTGATTTATACATGTGCATTTATATTTCTGTCGCACCACTTCTTGCCCCTCCCCTCAAATCCTACATTGTAAACACGACTCTGCATAGGGGGAGGGAATATTTAGGCATAACCTCTAAAATCTGCGTATCAGTGTAATGTAAATGTGATGGTTTGCTCCTTACAGCCCCTCCCCTTTCACATTCTTTCACCTCTACCTTAATGGGCCACAGGCAATGCCGGGGTGGCCATTGGGAAGGCCAGGAGATTCCCTGGTGGGCCCGGCCGCATTTTATCCACTTTTGGGCCAGCCCCCTCGCATCAGATTTTGGCTCGCCAGCCCATTTATCATTATATCGGCCTTAAACATATTCCCTGCTCAAGAGGTTGTGTCTTCATTGTTCTATTTCCATAAGAAGATCTTTTTGAAGACATTTATAACAAATTCGTTTTTTAATTTATTTATACATCTGATCAACATTACTGAATACTCACCCATGGTGACTCTTAAGATGCAATGGAAATCTTTATTCATGACGAGGTAGGCCTAGCTACATTGTCCCATGCATTTTAATAAATTGTTACAAAAATAAATTGTTTATTAGGGCATGTAAAAAGCAATCAAAACACAGCCTTTTGGCCTACCATATATTTTGCTTGTTTTGTTCTCAGAAGTTAGGCTACAGTGGAACAAGGAATGACGGGAATGGGAGCTGAATTGCCCAATCATAGCCTTTCTGCCACTCGACATGCATGATCAGCAAGCGTGTTCTGTGCGTGTGCGGGATTGATTCTCGGGTTATGCAAAGTTGCACCTGAGAGGTGCATTGCAGATGGAGGGCAAGAAGAGGCCAGGAGGTGCCGAAAAGGCCAGGATTAAAAGAAGAAAGGCGGTGCCCCCGGTGGCTCATCGGTCTAAGCGCATGCACCATAAAGGCTGTGTCCTTCCCGCAGCGACCTGGGTTCGACTCGGGTCATTTGCTACATGTCCTCCCCATTCTTCTTCCTAACCTTCCTGTCTCTCTCCACTGTACAGCTATCAAATAAAGGAAAAAAAAATCCCAAAAATATAATCTTTAAAAAAAAAAAAGAAGAAAGGCACTAGAAGAAGATGCTGCAAAATGTGCAAAACTGACAGACCTATTTTCCCGAGGACAGAGCCAAGTTGCATCTGGTAAAGAGATATGGTTAAGGTTTGCAAAGCTAAAAGATAACCTATAGGCTAGACGTTTGGAAAGCTAAAATCTATTCATATAAGCACAGTGTAGCCTAGGCTAACATTCAGTCTCCATTAAACAATAAATCACAAATGAGTAACCATTTGAAGAAGATGGTTATTGTGACTTATAAGCCACTGAATGATCAGTATGATGTAACCTAACAGTGAAATAACAGCCCATAATGTTTCTTTGAAATATCGTCATCAGGACAGCATATAAACCCCTCCGACGCTGCCAGTGATGAACCTGATGAGGACATGGCTACTGAGGAAACAGGTAGAGGATTGCCAGCCAGAACTTTCTGAATTATTGTTAGTATACAGTTGTCTATTTTAGTCGAAAACACTGTGTCTTAGTCTATTTTAGTCGAAAACACTGTGTCTAAATTAAGACATTCTTTAAACATTGTCAGCAGATTAGCCTATTGGTAGCCCCTCTTGTGTTGTGTTAAAGCATAAGACATTTGAATTGATTGTTTCAATGCCTGCTATGCCCTGATGATTATGGTCAGATGACCGAAAGGCTGGCATTTCTTTAAAAAGTATCTTGCATAGATTGAAGTGTGCAAACAAGTCATTTTTGATCATTCAGTTTCTTTTAGTTTAGCACCTTAGATCATCAGTGCTGTGTATTTTGTTTGAAGTTGTGTTAAAGCATAGGCCTACAATTACCCTTCGGAAATCATAAAAAAAAAAAAAATAATAGATTTCAATCATGCAATATCATGAAGTTGTAGGTTAAAATGTCCCTTTGATGAATTGTTGTTGTTGATGTGTTTGTTTTGGCCTCAGAGCAGCAAAGAGGCCAGTCTCAGGCTGCTGCTGATGAGCTGGATAGGCATAAAGAAGCCATGACCACTGGAGGAACAGGTAGAGCAGATATCTGAGTTAATGTTTAAATTGGCCTCCTTATTTCTATCTCTGGTATAATGTTACAGTGTACCTATTCCCATCTACTTTTGTTTAATTCCATGCAATACAAGGTGAGTCAGAACTTGAGGAAGGAGGAAGTGAGTCCAGGGAGACAGCAGCACAGCAGAGGATCCCAGGGACACAGGCAACAACTGCTAGTGTAGACAAGGAGGCTGAGTTTGATTACTTTGCTCATCCACAATCGCAAGATCTAGCCCGTTTTAACTACCATCCACACCAGCCAACACAACTCCCCATATTGGCCAAAGTATTTCACCCAAAGCATGGCACCAACTGTAAGTGGTTGTCATATAGTGAGGAAAGCAAAGCACTCTATTGTTCTGTCTGTCTAGCCTTTGCACCTGCCACAACCAATAGTGCATTTTTAAAGGATGGAATGAGGTCATGGAGCCATGTTCACCAGCGGATTGGAGAGCATGAGAAAAGTAAGACACACAGAGACAGTGCAGAAGCTTATTTTCTTTTGGCTAATAAGGCAGATGTAAAAAGCCTTCTGGCAGGCAACCAAATGAATTTATGCCATGAGCAGTTGAAAAAAAAGTGCCAGGTGATGGAGCGCCTAATAGATGTGGTAAAAGTCATCGTAAAAAATGGACTTAGTTACAGAGGAGATAAGGCAGAGGCTGCTTAAACCCTAGAAAACACTGTTGTTTGTCATGGCAACTTTCTAAGTTGTTGATACTTCTGAGGTCGGTATGACCTGTGCCTTCAACAGCATATTAGCAGTTGTATAGAGGAGAGCAAAAAGCATCATGAGAGTGGTGCAAAAGGAAGGGGTTCTCTTGTGACTCTAATGTCAAAGGACATAGTCAATAAAGTTGTGTATGTTCTCAGAAAGGTGATAAAGGGCATAATCGCAGATGAGGTCAGAAAAGCAGAGATGTTTTCAGTTCAAATTGAAACCACTCAAGATGTTTCAACTGATCAGTGTGCTGTCATCTTGAGATATGTTACTGATGCCATTCATGAGTGTTTGATTGCTGTAGTAGACTGCGAAAAACCCACTGGCAGGTATTTCACAGCTCCCTATCGCGTGTGGCATAGTTCACTGCTTGCATGTAAACACACGCTCGAGGCTACACCAAGTTTTCTAGGTCCTCTTCTTCTTCTAGTTTTATGGCGGATGTTTCTAGGTCCTCTTCTTCTTCTTCTTCATATTTTGAGTCCTCCAAGTAACGGAACTTCACACTTCCCGAGGAAAAAAAAAACATGGCTCCTGGCTAAGTGGCTACATTGGACATTTAGGTGAAAAACATAGTGAAAATGACGTCTTTTTGAGTCAAATCATAATTTTGGGGCTTGCAGGCACTTTGAAAATGTCACACAAGCAGTATGGAGGCATTTTATGTTTTTTAACGTTGCTTTTTTAAGCTTGAAAAACTGGCCACCATAGGATTCCATTCATTTGGATTTCTCTTCAATGCTTTTTTTTCCTTAAAACCCCAAAACTATTTTGAGGACAAAAGAAATTAACCGACCCTTCAATTAGCCTTGGGGTGAGTAAATGATGAGTGAAATTTCATTTTTGGGTGAACTTTCCCTTTAAGCAGACCTCACAAGAGTTAAACATTGATCTTGGCACATGTGTGGGTACTGATGGTGCTGATGGTGAATATGTAGGACAGCATCAGGGGTTCTCTGCACTTCTTTCTGAACAGTCTCCCACTCAGATCCATATCTGGTGTTATGGGCACGTTCTGAATCTTGTACTGGCTGACATGACTGGCATGGTAATCGAAGTGCTTCTCTCTTTTCATTACTGAATGACATAGCAGTCGTTCTCAAAGAATCATGGAAGTGCATGCAGAAGTGGGAAGAGACTAGCGAGGACAGGCGTCACAGGAGACTAGCTCCAATAGGGGCAATGCGGTGGTGGGCTAAAGATCAGGCCCTCACTACTGTTCACCCTAGCTTCAGTGGAAAGAGATGAGAGTATGAAGTCATCTGCAAGGGCAAAGGCCAAGACATACATGGAAACACTTTTGAAGTATGAGGTTATCCTCACAGCACAGATCTTCCTGTGCATTTTTCAGCATACATCCCCACTATCCAAATACTTACAGACACATGGCATGGACCTTCTAACAGCGCAGCGTTTGGTAGAGGGAGCAGATGATAGCCTGAAAAAACTTGTTCAGGGATTTTGAGGGAGTTAAAGGGGCAGCTGATTTGTTTGTGAATTGGGCTAATGTCAAGCTGGAAGAAATAGACAGTGAGGTAGTTGTAGAGACAATGCTTCCAGAGAAACGGGTCAGAAAAAAGAAAAGAATGCCAGGAGAGCTTCTAAGATGACCCAATAGCCTCAGCTGATGTTGCCTTTGAAGTTAATGTGCACAATATTATCCTGGATTCAGTTGTTGGCAGCATGGACAGGTGGTTTTCAGCCAGTGCCAAACTTGCTGCAGATTTTGCTTGTCTTGACCCTAGAAATTTTCCCGATATAAGGGAAAATGGTCTCCCCAATTTAGCACTGGAACAAGTAAGCAGATGTCTGCTGAAATTTAATGAAAATGCCACCATGAGCACATTGCATTCAGAGCTGTGTAGCTTGGCTTCCCAGTGGGAGCAGCCAAAGAAAACCCCTCTGGAAGGTTATGTGGTTAGGATAGCAAGTGAGGAGATGGAGGCAGATGAAGAGGATGGTGGACTCACAGAGATGGAGTTTGAACTTCAAAGCAGGACCTGTTTCTCTGGCAAAAACTGCCCCATCTGTGTCCATCTAATTCTCTCACAGTACAACCTCCTCACCGATGCCTACCATTTCATTGATATGGCATACCAGTTTCTTTTGACACTTTCAAGCACACAGGTTGCTGTGAAAGGAGTTTTTCCACTCTAAAATATGTTAAAAGTAGACTACGAAGTTGTCTCTCACAACAGCACTTAGAGGCCTTTATGTTGATGAATACTGAAAAGGAAATTTTTGTCAATTGACAATGACACAGTCAGGTCCGATTTTTTTCATGACAAGTGCACAGCTCAGGCACATGAACCGATTTTTTGCATCAGGTACTGGCTTGATTTCAGAGGTACTATATTGGCCTGGGGCCTGATATTTACGCAACGAATAAGGGATTTGAACAGGATCAGCACGGATTAGCCTGATCTCAAGCCCCATTTGTTGCAAGATCTACTATCACAGCCAAACGACTAGTTTAACATTTAAACAAATTATTTGGAGCTAGCCATGGAAAAAAGAACAAGCTTACAAACTTTCAATACTAAATATCCTTTCTCCAGCCAAAATTTCACCTCACCTCATTCAGCAGTCACCCAAAATTGAAAAACAATGTCCTTAACAAAGATTCTCAATTGTGCACTACAAGATTTTATCTCAATTATAGTAGGTCCAGAGTAAAATATCTTAGAAAATATGAGACCATATGATGTCAGGAAAATAGCCAATATTCAATCATTATATTCAAATATCCATACAAAACCATCAAGTTCAAAGTCCCCCTTCCATGTCAAAACAAAGATATTTAGGATTAGACATTATCAATTTAACCTTATTTCCAAGAGAGACTTCCATCAGTGGGGAAGCAAAACTTGCAGTGACATTTAAAGTAGGTTACAATCCCACAACCACTCCCCTAAATTGCTGTGCACCTGTTATTTGAAAAAGCAAAGACTATAAGCTAATCTGAGTCTAATCCATCTTTTTTCAATAAACATGCCAAGGAGAATAATTACAATCTATGGATGGTGATTTATTTTGCAATGTTTGCTTCCCGACCCTGTAGGCTACATCGTTTAGAAATTAAACATTTTCAGGAGGCTGTATTATGCAACGTAAATTTCTGTCTCTAACCATTTATATTTTTTAGGACAGCTGATATTCTGGATCAGAGGTGATTAAATCACTTAAAATTAAAATCAATGCTATTAAACCTTCTAAATTGGACTAAAATACAGATTATTTAGGACAAAAAACACTTAAAACAAATTTTTAAACTTATTGTGACAAATTTTCTTTGGATTCTATAGCCTAGCTGTTGTGTATTTCCATACATGTCTTCACAATGGAATATCACACATGAATTCATTCCCATTTTTGTTGGTAAGAAAATGGATATTTACATATTTTAAATAGTGTAAATAACTCATGTTATTCTTTTCATTCCTTCAGAAATAATTACGCTAAAATGTTAAGAGTTTTTCCCAATTCTTTCTGCGAGTTTAGATTTCAACAGAAATAAGGGGGTCAAACGGCTCGGGGTGCATTCAGACAGAAACTGAAACAATAGCAAGCAGAGACGTTTCAGAGATCCCATCGTCCCTCTGTCTGAACGTGGTCTTTGAGTGTTGCTGGCGATGTTCACTGCTGCAGCTACTTAGTGTCCATGGTGATGATCAGCGATTCTGCGATTAAAAAGTAATGTGAATCTATTTGAGGTAGGATCTGTGCAAAAAAATGCATTGATCAGCGACCTGGCTTCACTAAGCCTTATCCTCCTTTATCCGCTGAATACTTTGTGGAATCAATGTCAATTGAGTGACACAGTCATTGGGATATTGGCAAAACAAGTGCACTTTGCAGGCGGATCCAGGATCTCAGAATCAGGTACTGTCTGATCAGGTACTGGCCCCTGGTGTCCGACCCAAAAACAGACAGAATCTGTAAGGAACCCAAATATAGCTTTCTTTTATTTCAAATTCTTTATATTTTATTTCAAATTATTCATTTGATATTTTGTAACATTTGATTTCACTGCTTATGTGAAAGACTATTATTTTCAACTTGTACATTTTTGAGTTTTGTATAAGGGAGTTTCCAGTTGGAAATGTGGACTGTGGCTTGAAGATTCCCACTAAGATTTATGTTGTATAGGTCACTGGGCTACATTGTGCACTTTTTAATTTAACTTTTATTTAATTAACAAATTCAACATAATATTTAAGTGAAGTGCTTATTCTGTTAAGTGGTCCACAAATACCCAATAAAAAGGGACAGAAAATATTAAGTTGATCACTTACGCCTCATTTATTCAAATACCTCCACCATAAAAAGTGGGCCAGTTTAAGCATGAAATTCCTGGGCTGAAAAATGATCCCACCCCAGCCCTGGCCACAGGTGGAGCCCATTAAGGTGGAGGTGTTAGAGTATTTAGGGTTGGCAGGTGCCAGCTCTGGCGCTTCTGCATTTCACTTCACTTCTGGTCAGTGGGGATGTTTTATGATTGCTGTTATGTTTGTTTTTTGGTTGAATTAAATTCAGTTCTGTTACCTCAGCCTTAGCATCAGTGAGTCTTTTTAGGTCTTAGCATCCGGCGTGTTACGTTCACGGAAGGACACCAGTAGCGAGACGATAATCCAAAGAACGAGATTTAGTAAACAGAAAAGATAAACAAATAAGGTGCGTGGGCCAACAAAAACTCTACAACAGAATAGAACAAAGCTGGGGAAAGGAGGGCTCAAGGCAACAAAAAAAAAAACTACGCTTAAAAAGCTGAAAAATAAAACTAAAAAACTGCAGGATTAAGGGGGCACAAGGCCAACGAAAAACTACACTCCAAGAGCTAAAACAATTAGGTTGTACAAATGCAATAGTATAATTAAGACTAATGACATAACAAGAAATACGTGGCAGGAACAAACATGGAAACAACCAGCATGAAAACACAACGGGCCAACTGGAATGCCTCCACGGAATATAAAGGGACAAGGCTTGATAAGGGAATGAGGAACACCTAGGCAGAACAAGGAGGGAACAAGCATAAACATGAGACATTGGAAAAAAGCTTAATGACATAACAAGCCCATTAAGAAAATGAGCGTGCTCAGCTATGTACCAATGAAGTATGCAGATTGAAGGAAGAGTGAAAAAGTTACGCAGGAAAGTAAAGCAAGATCTGAAATAATATCAAAGCAGGAAATCATGACAATTAACGCCCCACCTAAATTAGTAATATTAGTAAAGTGCCTGTCTAAGAAAAACACCTCCCGTGAATGTTAGTAGCTCTTAGTAACTAAAAACAGTTAATTGACACTAAGCTTAGAAAGACCTGAAGCCAGGACAGCGCTGAAGGAAAGTGGAAATACTGCAGCCAGCCAATAGTGAAGAAGCAGTGCTTGCACGAGAGAAAACAAGACGTGGACTGGAAAGCAGACATGAGGAGGATTCCATTTGGCAGTGCAGGACAAGACCTGGAACAGACACAAGGCTGACAGAACATAACACGGCGGGCTGGAAACCGTAACACTAATAAGTTTAATAATTGTAATAAAGTTTATGTCTCATATACAGGGAGAGGAAACACGATGCCATGCACAAAAACTATAACACAAAGTGTCCGTATGCTGTTTTGTTCGGAAATAGTATTTCAGTTTCATCACATTTATATCATATGACTCTTATACATATATCACTCTTGAAACTAATTTAGATTTTTCTATTCCTGCCAATACCGCTCACAGTGTTCTGGTTCTCTGGGATAAGACCGACTGAAATGGATCAAGCTTTAGTTAATCTGAGCATAAATTACTTAAGGAACAAAAACTGGCCAAAAGCTTTAATGCAATTATCTTGACTTCGTTTTTTTCTTTTCATTGGTTTATTTAAATATGTGAAAAATAAACTATTTATACGCATGTGCAATCTTGCTCACTACAAAATCCAATCTGCTCCAGCAATAATGCACCTGCAGTTAAAGGAATTACTTCTCTGTGACGGAGAGATTAGAGGTAATCAAAGAATTGGTATGGAAAAACCCTATTGCTCGGAGTGACTGAATTTCTGGAAACAGTTCTGAAATAACAAATTGGTCTATTAAAATGAACACAATGGAATCAGAATGTAGAGTAACGTACTGTAATTACAATGCCTGACTGAAAGGGGAATTAACAAGGCTAATAGCACTACCATATGGATCAGATTAATGCATGTTATTGGTTAGTAACACTATGCTACAACAGTGTTTAGAACCACATTTTTCACACTCATAATCCTTCAAAACAATTTAAGAGAAATGGTCCGTCCCCAGAATAATTTCATTCACAGCAGGCCTACAAAAAAGCAAAGTAAAATTGTGACCTATTTGGGCTATAAAATGTATTTTTTGATCCCAGTGTTAAATGAATGCTATTCAGTACTCAAAGGCACAGAAAGGAAGGTCCCAATATCTGTTAAGATTAGGTGATCCATCGTCCAGGTTTTTGGTAAGCAGGTTCCTTAGTCACAGCGATGTTCCGTCAGAATAACTTGTGCGCACAGATTTTCCCACTTGGGTCCAGGCCACAAGGGAGAGAGGTGCTTTGGAGTTCTTTTCCACAACAGCTGTTCAGATAGGAACCAACCTATGTCATTCGATTCTGTAGACCGTGGTAGGCCACACAAACTTTGTGATCAAGCAAGGTGCGAGTTGGGATAGAACAAAGTCCGGAGAGGTCCTTTTTGTGTGCATATAGTAAGGTATAGGCAAGTGCCTTAACCATCAGAGCAAAGACTGAACAGTTTACTGACCCTTTTATTACCAAATGGTGCAGACGCAATGGAAACTCTCGTGGGCCTTTACAAACCAGTTTGGTGGGATCCTTGCAAGCCCTTGTTGATCTGGTTGGCAAATAATGTTTCAATGGTCAGCAAAGCCTGGCGGGGATTTTCATGAACCCTGATGGACGAAATGCATCCTCTTTCAGTGAATAACTGCCCTACCCTAGCACCATCATGTCTGGGATGAGGGTTGGGTGACACCATCAACGTTCCACGCCACAAACGCTAGAATTTTCGTTTCTGAGTCAGAGGGGTAGGAGCAGTCGCATTTGACCACTGCTTGTCTATTCTCTGTGCTACAATTCCTGACTTAACACAGGTGAGGTATTAATTGCACTGCCAGTCTATCCTAATTTCAGCTGTGCAAGGAAAATATGCAATATTTCAAATGTGATTCGATTTCATTTCAATGCAATATATAAATGCAGAATGTTTCATGATTTGAATGTTAATGCATATCTGAGTTACCAAGCCAATATGTGTCAGTTCGTGCGATGTGGGATCTGAATTTATCACAATGTAGTGCATTTATATTTCGTTTTATTGTATGTATTTTGACCTTTTTTTTTCTTTTCACCTGGGCAAATTAGAGGCGTGATCACGGATACTAAGCAAACAGGAGAATCTATCACAGAAAGATACAATGTTACAGTTAGCATATTTTAAGAAACAAGAACAAGAAACACTTTCTAAAATGAGTCAGATGTTGCAAAACTGAGACAGATTGGACTGAGGTTCAATACGTCAACAATGGCAACATATTATCTTCTGTGCTCAACATCACTTTGCCAAAAACTAATATATGGCACAGTTTGCAGCAAGCTAAAATGCATCCATTTACACTTGTCATATAAACACCACATTAAAAAACATACAAAGTGAAAAGTAAAATGTGCTCCCCAGGGAACTAGAGTCTTAAGTATGGCAAACTTAGCTACACATTCAGAACTTGTTGAAAAATAGAGCAAACAATTCAACTCACCTTGATTATGGAGGAGAACATGGCAGCTACATGGTAGAGCCTAAGGACTGTCTTAGTTTTGAGGTCAGTACCATGGTCAAGAGCATTGGCGAAAGGGAACTACAACTAATATAATGTCTCTCATTGCCGGGGAAACTAATGCACAGAAAAGATAAAGGAAACCTACAACAGAACAGAACAAAGCTGGGAAAAGGAGGGCTCAAAAACAAAAAACTACACTCTGAAAAATAAAACTAAAAAAACAGAGGAGGAATGAAAAACCAGCTAAAACAATTCAAATGCAATAGAACCAAGACTAATGACAACCAAGAAATAAGGAAAACAACCATTACCCACTTTCTTAATAGTTGCATTTTTATGTCTCATATACAGGAGAGGAAACAGTAAAATTACCATTGACTAGTATTTCAAATTTATCAGACTCAAGGCCATATCACTCTTGAGAACTAATGCTGGATTTTTTCTACTCCTGCCTACCCCTAGGGGATAAGATGAAATGGATCAAGCCATTTTAGCAGGAACCACAGCTTTAATGCAATTATCTTGACAACATTTAAATATGTGAAAAATAAATATTTAATATGCACGTGCAGTCTTGCTCAGTCCAGCAATAATGCACCTGCAGTGAATTACTTCTCTGAGCGGAGAGATTAGAGGTAATCAAGGAATTGGGGAAAAACCCTATTGCTCACCTGAAAGGAACTCCATATTGTCTCTTTGCCGGGGAACTAATGCACAGCACCTTAAAAATTCGGCACAGAGGAGGAACCAGCTGGACTCAATTCAGAACCACCTCCATCTTTCTAGTCTGGACAAATAGAGAGCAAGGCAACTAAAATACCCCTGGGAGATGAGAGCAAAGCCATTTTAACAGGAACCACAGCAAGACAAAAGGCAGCCTCTCCCAGCAGCTGAAGAGCGTAATGGGCATCTCACCTCCGTCTTTCCTTCAGTGCACCTTCGCTCTTTCATCGCTCAGTCTGGCAAAGAGGAAGTCAACAAAATGTTTCAGACGCAGGACAGGGCAGCCCTTGCAATTCCAGAAGGTCAGCATGCACTGGGTCCACACCGCTGTAAATATGGATGCTGGGCACGACCGAGACACTTCTCATCAAAACTGAACTCGCACATTGCATCTAGTTCCTGAGATCTCACTAACTCTTCTAAAAGATCCATCAGGGATGTTCTGCAACATTGGCCCACATCTGTTCACTCAATTACTCCTCACCTGGTGGAGTCCCTCTGGTTTGTGTACAGCAGGAATAATAATACCTCCATGCTGCACATTTAGAGGATTCAGAGAATTACTTGTAAGTCTAAACTGCAGAATGCGAACTTCCCCTCTCTCTGGATTTTACAGAACCACAGCAGAAAGTTTCCCTTTGTAGCAGGGTGCAGGAGTGTGAAAAATTGCAGTGCAGAGCCAGGTAAAGAGGGCTTGATCCATCAAGGCCGACAGGATGAAATATTAACTTTGATTACGCTTCACACACAAATTTGCAAAGTCCATTCTGTTTGCCTGAAGCCCTAAGGGGACTCATGTGAACTGGAAAAGTCTTTCATGGGAGCCAGGCAACAAAAACTCACAGCCATTCCTATTTATATTTTTCTTTAAAACTACCGCTGCTCTTGCTGTTTCGTAACAGCTTACCACACAAAAATATACAGACTGGCTGCATTAAATCAGGCGTGATTACGTAATCACACTTAATTATTTCTCTCGGCGTACTACTGTTGTGGCTGAACTGTACTGAGGGGAGAATTATACAGCTGTGTTTTTGCTATTATTTAATTTAGGGCCTGATTTGAGGTTGTGGGACTACATGGCGCAAAACAAACGTCTACGGCAAGGCTGCCCAGCCCTTTTCCTCAAGATCCGCAGTCCTGTTGACTTTCACTCTAACTGTCATGAAGCACACCTCCTCTACAACAGCAGGAGTTCACACTGAGCTTTTATTCCGTGCAATCAGGTGAGCAAAATGAAATGAAAACCTAAGGGACAGTAGTGCTCTTGAGGCCGGGTTGGGCTGCTTTACTCTTTGGGATTGAGAATACGTCCCCTTAAAGAATAATTGAGAGTTTTAGGGAGAACTAGCTAAATATTTATTGCCGATGCTTTAGGCGGATAGATATTTTGGGCTGGACAGCAAGACTGCGGCATTATGTGCCAGACTCAAGTCCAGCGAAAATAGCAATATTATAAGTTACACAGTTTGCTAGAGGGCCAATACAGAAATATATGGGGTCAGTACATGCCATATTGGGCGAGGCATCAGCCGAGTGCCATATACTGATCCCCATATATTTTCGTATTGGCCCTCTTACAAACTGTGTAATGAATTTATCCCACGAAGACCTTTTTTTTCCACATGCATGCCATTTCGGCTGCTCCAGGGACACAAAGGGAGATAATCTACTTGCACGCCGTGTATGGGCTCGGAGGTGTTATATGGGAATATACAGGGTTTCCGCGTGACTGCTTTCGACCAATGCCATCCAAGTATTCTGTCTGAGGTGGGAAAATAAAAAAGCTGAGCAGAACTACTGTTAGACTTTTGCCGAAGAATTTTTGACGTTAGTAGTTTTGTTTAGCCTTTATCTTCTTGAGCTGATTAGCACAGCCAGACAACCCAAACCACGACTCCAACAGAGATAAACATTACCTAAAGATGAATTTTACAGGTCGCCTGCCATCCTACAGTCCTACACAGATGGTGTTTCCCATTCATGTGAGACTGTCTCTTCCACTGCCCTGGGCCTCCTCTGGGGAGCTGGGCTCTGAGACATACTCCAGACGCAACACTGGCGCCCTCACCAGGAGGGATTTAACAGGGCAGGGATAGAGGCTGTTAAATGAGAAGATGCCCACCAGCCCTTAATTAGCATCTCCCCTACTCGCCACCTGATTGGATAAAAGACAAAGCTCACAGTTAAGGCTGTGACCAGAAAGTTTCATCGCTCACAACTAAGGACATGAGAACCCTGGGGCTGGTTTCACAAAGATAGACTCTGACTATGGGTTAGACACAAGCACTAGTCAGACTTCAGATAGACTTCTAATTTTAGCCGTTTCACGAAGCAGTTTAGTTCTTTAGTTCTATCTTAAGTAGGACTACTGTACAATGAATTCTGGGCAAATTAAGACCATTTAAAAAAAAAAAAAAAAAAAAAAAAAAAAGGCCGCATCTAGCCACTCAGCTCCCTTTACTCCAGCAGAAAACTTCTGTCTCCTTGAAGAATTCAATACTTCTGAAGAAATTTTACTCAGAAAATTAAGTGAGGAGTGTAACAATAACAAAATAAACCTGATGTGGAAAAAAATCGCCACTACCGTAAATAGTGTAAATCCTACAGTTGAGAGAACCATCAAAAACATCCAAAAAAGGTAAAAAAAAAAAAAAAAAAAAACATGGTACGAGACACTAAAAAAGAAATGTTCAAGAGAAGAAATCTTAAAACAGGAGGCGGACCATTAGAAAAGCTGAAAGACACAACAGAAATGGTGCTGAAGATATACGGTGGGCAGTCGCCGCTGTTTTGGGGGATAAACAGTGGACGGGAAAGTGGCGTATATGGGGTTAACAGCAGCGTCACAACTGGTCCCCGCCCATACTGCCCAGTGCCGACTGGAGCCTACTCAGTCAAGAAGTAGAGACGGAGGCTAATTACAGCCGAGAACACAGGTAACATTAGGCCATTAATAGCTCTAGTGATTGTTTTGGTGACATTAGTCAAAGAAATAAAAGTTTTACCTTGTGAGGGTGGTCGCGGTCCAATAGCTGGTAGCTAGCTAGCTAGCTAACGATAATGATACAGCCTGAGAGGAAGCTACCGGCTGGTTACATGTCAACAAACGCTATAACGCGAGCTTCAATATAATAAATCAGCTATATGCTTTCAGTTTTTATTTTTCTTAGTGACCCGGTCTTTAATTGAGACAGCCGAGGAGGAGAGGCAGGCAACAGGAGAAAGCGACCCAAGTGAACCAGCAGGTGATAAGAGAGCGGTGAGGACGAGAGATTGGGATACTGAGTCTGCAGCTGACCAAGTGGAGAGGGCTACCCTTTAGTGTCGAAGGAAGCTAATGTGACTCTGTGTATGGTGCTAAATATACAATACCAAAATCTCCAACTTGAAGAAAAGAAGTTGCTGCTGGAAATCGATGTTTTAACACTTCAGAGAGAGAGGTTGAAGTTGGAGATAGAGTTAATGGAAGAGTAGTGTTCCAGTTACTTGAAGTTTCTGTAATTTGAGGCGAGTTTTAATATGAAGTGTTGAATTTATTTTTGTCATGTTCAAGTTTCATCTGCTAGTGCTTAACTCCACATTGTTATTGGGCTTTTAATTGAGTATTTACTGTATTATTAGGGGCTGGGCAGCCTAAGCTGCATGTTCTTCTTTCTTCTTCTTCTTCCAAGGAAATCCTACTTCCCACGTGCAAAAAATCACCAAACTTTGCACAAGGGTCCAGTCCCAAGCCAGATTGCCTCAGTTGCAAAAACAGGCCAATAGTCCAAGTGGTGGCGCTACAGCAAGCCTCTAAATTTCTAAATTTTGAAAATTCACAACAAATAAACCATATGTGCTACAGATTTGCAACTTTCACCAAAATGTAGCCCCAATACTGAAAAAACTTTTGTACATTTTAACCTATTGCAAATTATGAAGTCCATCACTCTGTTTTTTTTTTCAAAAACTGTAAAACGTATTAAACCTATCTTCTCCCACAATTTTTGCGCAATTGACACCAAACTTGCAACAGAGCATCTTCAGACTGTCCTACACAAACGATCCACACAGATTTTAGATTTATTGAATATTGAGCCTTCAGTGCATCAAAATGTTTGACCGTAAACGGTATTGTAAACATATACTTGCAAATTCTTGCTAAATACATTTTCAATGTTCATTAAAAAAAATGACAAAATTTTGGAGTCATGGTAGATGATGTTTGGAAAATATCAGAATATTTTATCTCAAAAACGAAATATTTTACAGCATTTTGAATTTCGCTCTCATGCGAACAATTGGAGTCTATGCAAAAATGGCATTTTTAAACATCAGTTTTTCACTTATGGAGGCAATAAATCATTGTTAAAAACAAATTACCAACATCTTCATGCTGTCTAGATACAAGTTGTGTATTTTCTGATTTTTGTTATAATAACTGAATTTTTGACAGCCATTTGAAATCTGCCTTTACGCGCTAACAGCTGCTGTCTTGCACACAGGTGACTGGCTTAGTCAATTTGTGAAGCTACATGTGAAATTTCCGTTTGCCAATTAGCTTAGTGAGATAGAGCATAATCTCTTGTGCCAGAAATTGTGAGTTCAAGCCTCAACTGATGTAAAATGCACATCCATCTTCCTACACTCTGCTTGTTGCTCAAAATTACCTAATTTTGCCTAAAATTGCCCGGCCCCGACCATTGCTGCGCAGCAGCGATAATTATTTATTTTTATTTATCAGTAATTTATTGAATCAACATTGCATATGTTGAGAGATGATGGGAAAGTTAAAATGTTTTCTTGTAGCATTTCTTGTAAAGTTATAAAAAAATAAACTGAGACAATATTATTTGTTATATGAGATGGGTTTATTACATACTATACAGGATTTGTATTCCGAGAAAAGTCTGTCAACATACATCTGTCGGACATATCGACCAGTTCCATTCTGCTCTTCTGAATCTTCTGTCTCCTCCATAGCATCATTATGATGGTCATCTCCGATATCTTCTCCTTCTGGGTCAGGGAGTCGGAGATCCCTTATAATAAATTAAAAAAACATTATAGTCAAAATCTGAAAATATAAATATGTTATAATCAAGTATTTATTATTTGAAATGGCTTGCAATTTATACTGCCTTTTTTTTGTCAGATAAGTTATGCAGCACAACAGTTGCACAGATGATGTTGCAGACTCTGTCAGGTGCCATCTGCACTTCTTTATGAAGACAGTGAAAACGCCTCTTCAGTACGCCAAAGGCCCTCTCTACTGTGTTACGAGATGAAACATGAGCTGCATTGTTGCTCTTCTGTGCACGTGTGGTAGGGTTCAGGAAGAGAGTAAGGAGCTATGGCTTCAGAGGGTAACCAGAGTCCCCCAACAGGACTCCATCAATGACGCCTTGCTCAAAGGCCAGGTACAGCTGGGAGTTTTGCAGTATTTGCGAGTCATGGATTTATCCAGGCCAACGGGCAACACAGTTGAGGAACCGGAGATTGTGATCACTGACAGCTTGGATGTTAAGGCTGTGGTATCCTTTTCTGTTTACAAACAGATGCTCATCAATTGTTAGTGCCTGGATTCTGACATGTGTCCCATCGGTGACTCCTACAACATTGTGAAACCTTGCAATGCTGTAGAACCCACTTTTGATTTTGTTTAGCTCAGCAGGTTGGTGTGGAAACTGAGGGAGCTTATTTGAAAGTGCCCTTGACACCCTGTGTACAATCTGTGACACAGAAGCTTTGCTGAGACCCACAGTGTAACCAACAACATTTTGGAAACTTCCTGTTGCATAAAATTTTAATGCAGTGCAAACCTGTAGCAGAGCTGGGATGCTGTGGCTTCTTAATACGGCTGGGCTCAGACCTTCTGATAATTCTTCAGTCAGGCTAAGGATAGTTCCTTTGGGCAAACGAAAACAACTGATTATGTCCTCATTGCTGTACATTTCAAATGGGTTACTGCGGTCTCTAAAAACTCTTTCCCTTCTCATTGCTCATTTCAATGTTTAAAAACCACAAATTATGAGCCATGTTTTCCTTTCTGTCTTGTATTTCTGTTTTTTTTTTTTTTTGTTATGTTGTTGTTGAGTACCACTGGTCATAAGGTATAACTGATTGGTTACCATGGTAACATGGCTCTAAAGCTTAGGTTAGTCTGGGGGTGAGGTGTCTAATTTTTTTGGCTTAAACGTAGTCAGTCTTTATTTTTGTGAAATGGTCTCATTTGCATTAGACTAATCTATGAGCAAATTTACGACTGGTCTAACCCTATAGACCAGTCTGAAATATCTTTGTGAAACCGGCTCCTGGATGAGAATGTTTTAACAATGCATTTACTTTAAAATCCTGAATGATGTACACATTTTCAAGGTTTAGTTGCAAGTGGTCATTGTTTAAACCACTAAGTGCACAATACTGGTAATCTCCTTGACAAGCAACACAGACTGATTATTCTCTTCCACACTGTTTTCTAATAGTAGAATGGATGTGTCATAACATGTCCGCCTTGGCAATAAAATCCCCCCCCCCCTTTTTTTAAATGATATTTCCGACTGGGGTTGGACACAGAGACAGCTCCCCTTCTTTGTCTCTGAATATGGTTTATTCCTAAAACTGTCTTCCCAAATCCATTCATCAAACCACTGAAATACAGGTACTGGATGTGTATAATCTGGAGATGTAACATATACAAGAAAATTTTGCATTCTCACCAAAATTCTCATCCAGTCTACACAACATGCTATAGCGAGAAATGGTCAGCAGTTGCAGAATGTTTAGCAGTTGGAACATATTCCAGTGGCAAAGCAGTTCGGGAGCTGTTTCAGACAGTAGCATTAAGAAATGACCACACTAAATGACCGACTCATTTATATTTGGCAGACTGAAGATTTGCTGTTATACAATCTTAACTCAGAGAAAAAGTCAATTCATTTATTCACTTGCTTTTAAAGCCAGTCAGAAATGTACAATTTCTTATGAAAAAAAAATGCAAAAGGTCCCCCCGTTTCCCCCGTTGAATACATGCTTCGCAAACTTTAAAAAAAAATAACTCTTAGATTAAAATGGGATTACTTTTCACTTCAAAGTGCCATTTATAACCTCAAACAGATTGGCGTATTGCTCACTCATTTTCTCCAGAGATGTGGAAAGAAAAAATTATTTTCAAGGCTTGCTGTTATTTCATTTGCAGCTCATTTTTTAGGTTATGATTAAGACGGGATTTATTGAATACTTGAGTCATTAAGAAATGAGTCAAGCTCAACAGCTGAAGGAAAACACACCAGCCTGACACTCCAAGCACACAATATAATCCGCGAAAATCAGTTAAATAATTTGGGTTTAATCACCAAGCTGGGATCATTAATGAGCTTTTCAAATAGGCTTTAAAAATGAAGCACATTTAAATAGTGGCCTGGATACAAATAGCAAAGTACATTTGCCTTGGCTTGCATTACACGAAATACTGAGTTTAATGCAATCTGAAACAAAATGGCTCCTGTTCAAGACTATTTGCAATGTGTCCCTGGTGCAACAACTCCCTCTCCTCAATGCAACACAGGACAAAAGCGTGCAAGCAAGGACACTTATGCATACATGCTTATCTTAATTAAGGCCTGAATTCAGAGAAAATGGGGGGGACAACTGACTGGTCCTATAGACAGCCTTTCCCCCTAAGGGTTGAAAGGTGAGGGGTCAGCTACAAACAGCCCTTGTTTTTATGTCTGAAGGAGAGCTGGGGCCTATTGCACGAAAGTCGGATCCTGAGATCCTGGATCAACGTCAAAGTGAGGATTGCCATATCCCAAACAGCGTTTCGCTGGCTTAATTGATTGCACAAAGCCAACAGCGGGTGGAGGAGGATCTACTAAGTGAAGCCCACTGCTGCTGATCCTGCTGAGTGCGCGCACACGGCTACCTCAAATAGACCCCGAGATCGATCACAGAATCGCTGATCATCACCATGAACACTCAGGAGCTGCAGCAGACCAAGGATGTTTAGACGCATGCGCCAGCTTTCACTCAAAGACCGCGTTCAGAAAGTGGGACGATGTTATCTCTGAAAGTATTAAAGTGAGATAAACTAAAGTGAAAGTAAACTCAGGAGGTGTTTCAGCGCCGTCGAAAAGGAGTGGCTGATGCACTTCGGCGTCTCCGTGAACGCGATAAGCCGTTGTTGCCAGACAGATTTAAGATATAACATCGAAACAAGAAAATAGGCAGATGTGATTGTACATAAAATGCACTCGTGAACTGCCAAGGAAGCCCAAGTGCTTACAAATTTTTACAAGCATATTTTTTCCGATATACATACCACATTTTGGCTACAAGCCCTTTTTTTTGTCCTGCACAATCTAAAATGATAGTCCGATCTAGAAGACATTTTCAGACTAGTTGATTTTACTTTCTTTTTTTAATCAATTCTGATTGAGGCACCCTAAAATTAAAAAGTAAAATGTTAACGTCAGAAAATAATGTCAAGGAGCCTCCTGAAAATGTTTGATTCCAGTATCGCGAAGCGAGCGACATTGCACACGTATCCAGCGCTAACGCTAGGTTCGATTTGCGGCACGATTGAAATTGTGGTCTTAATCGTGGAGTAATCGTGATCCTATCAGATCTGACCAGATCTTAAGGTCAGTCGTGGCAATCGTGTTGATCGTAGAAAAGTTTTGGACGGTTCAAAAATTTCCTACGATCAACATCATTAATTGTCAATCGCGATCATCGCATCACCTCATATCCAAACCTGAAATTTTAAGCCGCTTTCATACTAGAGGCGAAACAAATTTTTCACGCGACAGATTACATTCAAAGTCAATGCAAAGACGCAGGAATAAGGACAAATCTGATAATGACGGATTCTAAATATGGTAAAAATGTCACACGGAAGGGGGACTGATTGAATTGTGATGGACACTGTCACATGGATACTTGAATATAATGATCGAATATTGGCTATTTTACTGACATCAATAGTCACAAGTTTTTAAGATAATTACTCTGGGCCTACTATAATTGAGATAGCAATGTGTAGTGGACAATTCAGAATGACTGTTCAGGACATTGGTTTTCAATTTGGGTGACTGCTGAATGAGGTGAGGTGAAATTGGCTGGAGGCAGGAGTTTAGCTAGTTCGTAAGCCTGCTCTAGCTCTCATACTCTGTGCAACCGAAATGGGGCTTGAGATCAGGCTAATCCCGTGCTGATCCTGGGCTAATTCTTTATCCTGCCTTCGTGCAATAGGCCCCTGGATGATTTACCTGATTCAGCTGATTAGCAGCTCCTCATCAAGATTTCTAACTGGGTAAGGAGGTGTGCTTTGGTTTGGTTGGCATGGGAGCCTTCAGGATGGTATCTCTGCAAGAGCAGGGTTAAAGACCAAGCAATTAAGACTAAACAACTTGTTCCTCAATCATTTTCCCCAGTTCCTTAAATGAATGAATGATCATTGCATTTGTGTAGCACTTTCTCATAAATACTGAAAGCAATTTACAGTCATTTGGAGGAATCTCACGTCATCACCACCAATGTGCAGCGCCCATCTGGGTGTCACATGGCAGCCGTTTTGTACCAGAACAGTCAACAAACATCATCTGAGGTGGAGAGGGAGAAGACCATTTTCCTTAGCCAATTAAATCAGGGGATTATCAGGAGGCAGTTTAAGTTCTACCGCTGCTGCTGTGAATTATAATGGGCCACCTGCTCGAGGGTATGGGTAAGGAGGGCTCAGTGTATCAGTATTGTTATTATGTAAGCTGTGTTTAGCAATGTTTCATTAATGCCATGTATTTACTTGAGTATGTTTCATTGTTCTGTTAATTTAATTTCACTTCCTGTGTTTCCATGGTCCCTCTTTCTTACCCTCCCCTCTCTGCCTTCTTGATTGTTCCCTATTTTCCCCATTTGTTGCCAGGCCCTCTCGTGCTTTGTTCCAGAGTCTCACCTGTTTTTAGTTTCCTAGATTAGTTCGCTGCCTGCATCCTCAACTGCCCTGTATCTCCTTATCATACATGCCAGAGTTCCATAATCTGAAAATTTTTGTTTAGACTTTTTGAATCATTCCCCATTGCCATTATTTCGCTTTAGCAGGCAGTTTCCACATGTCTTTGTTTCCATTCACTCTCCCTGCCAGCCCTCCCCATTCTGTTTGTTATCAGTTGTGTTCATTGTTTCCCCAGTGACGACTACTTGTTCTCCCCGCACCTGCTTTGAGTTTGTTTCTGTGATCATTTTGCATTAAAACTCCCAGTTTTGTTTAGTGTTTCACAAGTCACTGTTTCTTTTGAGTTACTTATGAGCCTCTTTTCCAGGATTAGTCTTCCCAAGTTTGATTTTCTTTCCCCCCAGTTTGCAAGTTTTGTTCTTTTGTCATGTTGCATTCGGGTTCTTAGAATTTGACCTGTATTACACTACCATTCTTCTTTCTGTTTTTGTACTGCACTCTGCCTGCTGGTTACTGAGCTGGATTAAATTATGGATTAAAATCAGTTTTTTTTTTTTTTTTTTTTGCCATTTCACTACTGTTTGCGCCTCGGTCCGTTCACGGCCTTGACAGTGAAGCTGGTCAGTACAGAACATTACAGTTCAGGGCGCAACAGAGCTTCATAGTCAAGTTTACCTCTCAAAATCTGATTGATTAATGATTAGGTAAACCTGCTTCAATCTGGTTTCTGGATATCGGTGTCCAATGGTCACACAGTTAATCTGGTACAGGTTGGACCCCCAAAAAAGCGCAGTCTTTTATACTGTAGTCTCCGCGCCCTAAAAAAGGGTCTATTGGCTTTATAGAGGAAGTGTTTATCATTCCTTACAGGACCTTCTTTTACAGGCAAACAGATTCAACCATTTTGCCAAGCAAAGAAATTATGAACAAGCTCTCTATGGAATCATAGAGCAGCTTTTTATGACCCTTTTCTCTTGAGACCGCTCCAATTAAACGAAAACTAGAGCCATCAGGAGATGGTATGTCCCCCTGGCCCACTGCACACTCAACTGAACCAAAGTCAAACATATGCCCAAACTAAGGGGTAAAAATTTAAATGTAAGAAAAAAAAAAATCCAAAATGGTGAAAGGCATGACTGTAGCATATGGTTGATGTGTGCGCCAAGTTTAATGAAAAAAGAAACTATTTTCAAGTTATACTTAGGACAAAAACGTATTTACAGACAGATGGATGGACAGACTAACTGACAAACAGAGCGATGGCTTTAATGACAAAAAAAGCACCATTAGCATGTTTGCAAAGATACAGCCCATGCTTGTGCTTAATTCAACAATTTTTTTCCCTGTCATTTATCTTAGCCTTCACAAGAAGCTTTTCTTCACATACCTTTACATCAGGGGAAGTTTTCTACAATACTGTTAAAGTACTTTTCTTCTTTTTGTAATGGCTGGTAAAATTGAGAGGGCAAGTGCAGCGGCCAGAGAGAGAACGAGCAGCACGGAAACAATACAAACACAGAGAATTATACAAACCACCAGAAAGTACTCACGCTTCCAAAGGACATATAATAGTCCAAAAAAAAACGGAAGCAACGCGAGAGAGAAAAAAAGTAGAAAAGGGAAAATTCCTAAAGAAGAAGGAACTCCAATAATAATTGGAAGATATAAAGTCACACAAATCCTGACTAGAGATATCTTCGGCTGTAGTGCTTAGCTACAAACAGACACTCTAGCAAAGGAGACGTGGCAGACTTCTGGCTTATATAGAGTCTGGGGAAGCGCCGCCCCAGTTCAATCAGCCAGCTGGGTAAAGAATCTGATTGAAAAGGAATTCGATCTCGTCCCGGGACGAGAGCCACAAAGAAAAGTCCAAAACACACACACGCCTCACAAACCATGACAGGACCCCCCCCCCAGGGATGGCTCCAGACATTCCCAGAGAACCCCGTGCACGGAACTCTGAGATAAGGGTGGGATCAAGGATATCCCGAGAAGGGACCCAGCACCGCTCCTCAGGACTATACCCCTCCCAATCAACTAAAAACTGGGCCCCACAACCCACACGCCTCTCTGCTAGAATACGACGCACAGTGTAAACTGGCCCCCCCTCAATCATCCGTGGCGGCGGTGGGGATTTGTCGGCCGGTGCCAGGACGCTAGTGCTAACCGGTTTAAGCCTGGAGACATGAAAAGAGGTGTAGATATGCAAGGATCTTGGGAGCTTTAACCGGACAGAGACAGGGTGGATCCTCCGCACTATCTGAAAAGGACCAGTGAAGCGGGGAGCCAACTTCCGTGACTCCACTCTTAAGGGAAAGTCCCGAGTGGAAAGGCAAACTCTTTGGCCAACCCAATAAGATGGGGCAAAACGGCGCCTTCTAGCCGCGGCGGTCTTCTGTTTCCGTCCAGAGCGCAACAAAGAGGAACGGACCCTGGTCCAGACCGACTGACAACGCTGAACAAAGTGATTAACCGAGGGAACTTCTGAATCCCTCTCAGTCTCTGGAAACATCGGAGGCTGCTAACCCAACTGAGCCTCAAACGGGGAAAGGCCTGTGGAGGAGTTACCTAGTGAATTGTGGGAAAATTTGGCCCATGCCAAAAAACGACTCCACAAAGATGGGTTGTCAGCCGCTAAACACCGAAGAGTATTCTCCAGCGACTGGTTGGTTCGCTCTGTCTGCCCGTTAGTCTCAGGGTGGAAACCAGAAGAAAGGCTCACGGTGGCCCCTAACTGGTTGCAAAAAGCACGCCAGAATTTAGCCGTAAATTGTGGGCCCCGGTCAGAAACCACATCTTGAGGGAGACCATGCAGCTGGAACACATGGTCCACAACAAGAAGGGCCATCTCCCGCGCCGAAGGCAGCTTGGGCAGCGCGATAAAGTGGGCGGCCTTAGAAAAGCGGTCGACCACGACCAAGATGACCATGTTACCTTCAGAAATAGGCAGACCCGTAACAAAATCCAGAGCGATATGGCGCCACGGGCGCTTCGGGACAGGCAACGGTCGCAACAGACCAGAGGGGGGGAGATAGGAAACCTTGTTCCTAGCGCAGATACAGCACACTGCTACAAACTCCCGGATGTCCTCAATCAGGTAAAAAAAAAAAAAAAATTAGGCATCTGCGGCATGTAACTCAGTTACATCCGCAGGTACTGCACTTTCAATTTTAAATTATCCATCTGTTTTTAAATCTAGAGATGGGCTTGGGCTGCTACACCTGAATATTAGAGGTTTGGCCTCTAAAATGGACTTTGTCAATATTTTGATTCAACAGACAGATCCTGATATTTTTGTCATCACTAAGTCGTGGTTAAAAAAATCTGTCTTAGATTCTGATGTACATCTTGGGGGATATAACATTTTCGGGGCAGATAGAAGTGGGAAAGGAGGTGGTGTAGCCATTTATGTCAAAACAAGTTTTCCTGCATCTGTTCTGATTTCATCCTCTGTCCCCAAACAATATCAATGTTTAGCTCTGTCTGTTAATCTTGGGGTAAACAATCAGGTAACGGTTTTGTGGGCATATAGACCTCCTTCAGCCCTTCCGTGTGCTATTGACAATCTAGCTGACAAATTTTCCACTTACGCAGCAACAGAATTGCTGGTTTTGGGGGATTTTAATCTTGATTGGGAAAAACCAGTGTCTGATTGTTTCAAAGACTCGTGTACTAATCTGAATTTGATGCAGTTAATTACTCAACCTACACGCCTAAATGCATTAAATAGCTCCAAATCTTCTCTGATTGACATTATTCTGACTAATATGCCTCAGAGATATTCATCTAGTGGTGTTTTCCCACAAGATTTTAGTGATCATTGCCCCATTGCTTGCATAAGGAATGTTAAACTGCATAGGTCGAAGCCTCGTGTAATTCTTATGAGAAATTTCCGAAACTTTGATAATCAGGGTTTCTGTACGATTTAAATTTGTGTGACTTAAATAGGGTGTTCAGTTTTTATAATCCAGATCTGGCCCTGGCATATTTCTCCAATGCCTTTAATACCATTGCTGACAAATACGCTCCTGTTAGGAGCCTACGGATAAAGGATAGATGTACTGCATGTTTTTCCCATGAATTATCTGAAGCTTTGAATGAAAGGAATGTAGCATGGGCTAAAACTAGAAAAACTGGGACTCCCCTCAGATTGGACTCTATTCAGGCTGTTGAGAAATAAGTGCACTACTATGATAAGGAAAGCTAAATCAGCTTTTTATCTTATATCATTATATATGAGTGCTGGGAACCCTGCTAAATTTTGGAAAACGATTAAAATGATGAAGAATAACTGCACCCCAGCACTTCCTACACAGATAAGGTCTGACTCTGGTCCCATAAGTGACAAGAAGGAAATCTGTAATGCCTTCAATGACCACTTCATTAGTGCAGGTCATCAATTTGATCAAATGAATCCAATTCTGGTGCCTACTATGAATATGTTGGGTCAGCATAAGCAAAATGGTATTTACCAGTCAAGAACAGTGCTTTCGAATTATTTGAAAAAGTGTAGTTTCTCTTTCAGTATTATCTCCGAATTGGAAATCTTTGATGCTCTCCAAAAAATTGACCCAAAAAAGTCTGCTGGAGCTGATCTTTTGGACCCTGGACTGTTGAGGTTAGCTGCTCTAGTTATAGCTCGGCCTTTAACACATATTTTTAATCTTTCTCTTAGCCTGGGAGTTGTACCTAAGATCTGGAAATCTGCACTTGTGATTCCTCTGCATAAGGGCGGTGATGTTAGTGATCTTAATAATTATCGCCTAATCTCCAAGCTACCTTGTTTAGCCAAGATTCTTGAATCCTTGGTTAATCGCCAGCTATGTTTGTTTTTAAATAGAAATGGCATTTTAAGTACTTTTCAGTCTGGTTTTAAAGCTGGTCACAGTACTATTTCAGTAGCATCCCTTGTTGTAAATGATAATGTTTGTGCCCTTGATGGGGAGCAACACTGTGCTGGCCTATTTGTTGATCTATCCAAGGCCTTTGATTTGGTTGATCATGCTCTCTTAGTGGAAAGACTAGCCTCTGCAGGCCTAGATCAGAATGCTTGCAATAGGTTCTTAAGTTATCTTTCAAATAGAACACAATGTATTGTGGCAGACTCTATGCAATCAACTCTTCTGCAGGGCACTAAAGGGGTACCGCAGGGCTCGATATTAGGACCTCTGCTTTTTATCTTGTATATTAACAACATGGTCACTTTTGATAATGGCTGTAAAGTGCACTTTTATGCTGATGATACAGTGCTGTATACTTCTGCTCCCTCAGTAGATGAGGCATTATCTGCCTGACAGAAAGCCTTTGTTTCCTTTCAGCACTCTCTTCTAGCACTTGAACTAATTTTAAATGCAGCAAAAACAAAGTATATCCTTTTCTCGAAATCTCGGTCATTGAGGGAATGTACATTTAAAATTTGCACTTTGGATGGCTCTGAAATTAAGCGAGTGCCATGGTACAAGTACTTAGGAATAATTATTGATGAAAACTGTCTTTTAAAGTACACCTTGATGAATTACAAAGTTAATAAATAAAATTGGGTTCTTTTACAGAAACAGGACATGTTTTTCTCGTTATGATAGGAAGCTTTTAGTTCAGTCCACCATTTTATCAGTACTTGATTACGGTGACGTTATCGATATGCATGCTGCCCAAACCACCTTAAAAAAGCTTGACTCAGTCTATCATGCAGCTCTTCGTTTTATTACTGGTGATCATTTCAGAACTCATCATTGTTTGCTGTATGAAGCTGTGGGTTGGTCATCCTTAGCCACTAGGAGAACACACCATTTGTTGACTTTTATTTATAAAGCACTCCTGCATAGATTACCGAATTATCTTACCTCTCTTATCACTTGGCGTTCAAGTCCTTACCAGGCAAGGTCTCAGGACTGGTTGGTCCTTGAGGTCCCCTGAGTAAAAACTGAGCTGGGAAAAACTGCTTTTTGCTACTGTGCTCCTACGGCTTGGAACAGGTTCCAAGAAACTTCAAAACTGGATAAATTAATTTCCTTGGAGAAATTCAAAAAAGTGATAAAGGATCTTGAGGTTGTGGTTTGCGTATGCTTTAAATAATGTTGCCTTAACTTTCTTATTTATATATATTGAATGTATCATTGTATGATGATGATTTTTTTTTTAATGATCTGTAATGTGTGTTGGATTGTAAACAGGGCACCATTGCAAATGAGAGCTAGGTCTCAATGTGTCTTCTTGTATAAATAAAGGATTCAATCAATCAATCATGCTGGGCCACCAAAAATGTTGGGCCAAGAACTGCTTGGTCCGATGAATCCCCGGGTGACCCGCTAGGCGGGAAGAGTGCCCCCATTGGAGAACTTGGGACCGTACCACTACCGGAACAAACAAACAGCCAGGCGGCTCCCCACCAAGACCGGGATCGGATCTCAAGGCATCCCGCACAACAGACTCGATATCCCACTGAATGGGAGCCACAATGAGCTGCCAGGATAACCGGCTCAGGAATAGGATCGCGACCAGAGCGGTCGTAAATCCATGACAAGGCGTCAGGCTTGATGTTTTTAGAACCCGGGTGATAGGTTAACGTAAAGTTAAAGCAATTGAAAAACAACAATCACCGTGCCTGCCGGGAATTATGTCGCTTAGTCTGTTGGATATATTGGAGATTTTTATGATCCGTCCAAACCACAAACGGGTGTTCAGCCCCCTCCAACCAATGGCGCCACTCTTCTAACGCCAACTTGACAGCCAACAACACCCGGTCACCAATGCTGTAATTCCGTTCGGCCCCCAACAACGACCGGGAGAAGTAGGCGCATGGGGGCAACTTATTGTCCCAAAGGGGGCGCTGGGACAAAATGGCACCCACCCCAACCTCAGACGCATCCACCTCCACAGCAAATGGGAGGGAGGGGTTGGGCAAAACGAGAATGGGCTCCGAGCTAAATCGTTTCTTCAACTCCTGAAAAGCAGCCTCAGCTGCTGGAGACCAAACAAACGACGAGGAGGTATTCTTCTTAGTGAGCACGATAATGGGGGCAGCTACGGTGCTAAAATTACGGATAAACCTCCTATAAAAATTAGCAAAGCCCAAAAATCGTTGAACCGCCTTGACATTCTGAGGGGCAGGCCAATTCCTGACCGCTGCCACCTTGTCAGGATCCATGCAGTCCGATCCTTCAGACACAAAGAAGCCAAGAAACGAGACTGTCATGGCATAAAAAATGCATTTTTCAGCCTTGACAGAAAGCTTAGCTTTAAAAAGGGCCTCAAGCACTTGTCTGACGTGTTGTTTATGATCCGAGAGAGTTGAGGAAAAAATCAGAATATCGTCAAGGTAGACAAAGACGAATTTCTCCAACATCTCTTGGAGGACGTCATTAACGAGTGCCTGGAACACAGAAGGGGCATTAACCAATCTGAACGGCATGACCAAATATAAGTAGCGCCCATCATGCGTATTAAATGCCGTTTTCCACTTGTCCCCCTCCAGGATCCGAATCAAGTTAAAAGTATTTTGGAGATCTAGCTTGGTAAAAAACACTGCCTCCTGTAGACATTCAAACGCGGAGTTCATCAACGGAAGGGGGAATCAGTTTTTAATGGTGATATTATTCAAGCCCCTGTAATCAATACAGGGTCTCAGACTGCCATCTTTTTTGCCCACAAAATAAGAACCCCGCTCCGGCAGGAGACGTGGAGGGCCGAATAAATCCATTAGCCAGAGCCTTCTGAATATATTCTCGCACGACCCTTCGCTCAGGCCCTGAAAGCGAGTATAATGAACCCCTAGGGGGAGTGGTACCTGGGTAGAGATTGATCTCGCAATCGTATGTGCGATGAGGAGGTAAAGTCGAGGCCCATTGCTTGCTAAAAACGTCCACGAGATCAGCATAATCATTAGGAACATTAGGAGGCAAATAAAAGTTCAGAGCAACCCCCAAATTCTCACCCTGTTCAGAACCTGCCATCTCTATGTCTGATTCCGAGTCAGAGAAATCCTCCAAATAGCAATCCTCCTCTGGCTGCCGCCAGTCGAATTGAGGATCCCACTCCAACCCCTCCTCCGCCCCTTTTTCTAGATTAGGAGGGTTGTGTGAGACAAACTCCTCAGAATCACTCCAGGCGTCAGCCTCCCCCATAGGTTGATGCCCGGGATGACACGCCAAACTCTCCCTACAGTGGGACCTACAATCAGTGCCCCACTGGACGACCGGGTTATTCTGACTCCTCCAAAGGATATGAGGCCTATGTTCCCATAGCCTAGAGTGTCCAGAAATGACAGGGAAAACAGGGGAACTGATCATAAAAAACCAGACCTCCTCAGAATGACCACCAAAAGGGACGAACATTGTCAATAATTCTGAGACCTCGGTTATAAATCCAGTTCCCAGCAGGCGACAGTCCAAAGATCTTACAGTGCGTGAATGTAAAGGAGGGTGGATGGGAATGGAATGTCTCCTAGCCCACTCCGCATCCATAAAAAAGTCCATGGCACCAGAGTCCAAAAAAGCCTCAATAAATATTCTCTGTCTCCCCACAGTCAATTCTACAGGAATTAAAGTTCGGAAGGGAAATAGGGTCTGTCCCTCTAGCGCCCCCCATACTGCTAGAGGGACTTCCCGTCTCCCTGAAGCTCAGGGAAGCGTGGACGGATATGTCCTGGTTTGTTACAATTATAGCAGATTGTACATCTGCGAACGGGCTTATGAGCCCGGCTCTCATATGAGCCATCAACCTGCATAGGCTCGCCAGGAGTGGAAATTTCAATGGGCAGAATTGGAGCTGTATGCATGCTGCGAGGAGCATTAACCCCGTTGTCAGCAAGAGCCAATGCAGTACGTTTCTCCCTGTTACGTTTGCAAATGCGATTATCAATTCGCACCGCAGTACGAACCAACGAATCCAGAGAAACACAAGGCTCCAATGTAGCCAGAGCGTCCTTAACGAACTCAGCCAAAGCGTGAACAAAAACTGTCATAAGAGGCGCTGCTGGCCAGCCTGTCTCTGTCGCCAAGCAGCGAAATGAGATTGAAAACTCTGCGACACTTTCAGAGCCCTGCCTCAGATGCATTAAACGCGTAGCCGCGTCCTGACCACAAACATCCTGATCAAACACCGATACCATTTCTCTAATGAGAGTCTCCACTGTATTCACGACCAGTGAATTAGATCAAATAAGTGGCCCGACCCAAGTGAGTGATGTGTCGGTGAACAGGGATAAAGTAAATGAAACCCGAGACTCTTCATTCATGAACCGTGAAGGCTGCGCTTTAAAAAATATTTCACATTGGGCAATGATATCTTTACATCTTCCTGCCTCGCCTCCATATCTTGGGGGTAACTAAAGTTTTGGCTCTCGGGGAAGGTGTGCGGATTGTGCTTGTGCAACATTCTGTGTGATCTGAGTGGACAAGGCTCTAATACTCTCAGTGAGACTTAACAGAACATTTTCCTGTTTCTTCATGGCATTCTCCTGAAGGTGGACTCTCTCCGCCAACTCTGCCTGCTGATTGTTCAGCCTAGAAAGACCCTTGCCATACCCAGAGAGAACTGCTTGTTGATTAGCCACAACTTTCTCTAATGCAGCCGCCGCTGATGACTCCATGCTGGCTAGAGTGTTCTGTAATAGCTGGTAAAATTGAGAGGCTAAGTGCAGCGGCCAGAGAGAGAACGAGCAGCACGGAAACAATACAAACACAGTGAATTATACAGACCACCAGAAAGTACTCGCGCTTCCAAAGGACGTATAATATTCCGAAAAAAAACGGAAGCAACGCGAGAGAGAAAAAAAAGTAGAAAAGGGAAAATTCCTAAAGAAGAAGGAACTCCAATAATAACTGGAAAAATAATAACTGGAAGATATAAAGTCACACAAATCCTGACTAGAAATATCTTCGGCTATAGTGCTTAGCTGCAAACAAACACTCTAGCAAAGGAGGCGTGGCGGATTTCCGGCTTATACAAAGTCTGGGGGAGCGCCGCCCCAGTTCAATCAGCCAGCTGGGTAAAGTATCCGATTGAAAAGGAATTCGATCTCGTCCCGGGACGAGAGCCACAAAGAAAAGTCCAAAACACACGTACGCCTCACAAACCATGACACTTTTTGCGATTTTTTTTAGCCTCACTTTATGATTTCTCTATTTCTCTTGTTTTCCTCTGAAGCATCGTGTCACAGAGGCTGAACAGGCTGCTCTTTACATACAATCAACTTTCACTCTGCGCTAAAAGCAACACTATGTAGTATTCGCTGGATTCGCTCGCGGTGTCCCCCTACAGTTGATAAACGGTATTGTTTGTAACAACTGTCGTAAAATCAACATGTGCATTTGTTGACAAGCCAACAACACCAGCGAACTTTCTAAAGCTGGACATGTAATGTGCGATCCGATCAACTATGTCTTCAGACCAGGTAGGTCTTTTTGCAGAAGGGACTCAAACTGCAAGCATTTATTCCCCTGTCTGCCTTTAAAGACTGGATTATGGATGCTCTGAAGGAGACATGCTGTTGTCCCTCTGAAGCTTAATCTGGGTTAGATGGAGCATCTGCACTGTTTTTGTTTCTCTTGATTATTGTATTATTATTTGTATTTATAATTAAGTTTATTCTTTGTTCTGTTTAATATTACACTGTTTTTCTTTTCAGCCCCCTTCCTTTCCCCCTCAAGAGGCCCCCAGCCACTTGTCAGGCTGGCATTGTAAATAAGAACTTGTTCTTAATTGTCTTGCCTGGTTAAATAAAGGTTAAATAAAAATAAATAAAAAAGTACGGGAGACTTAAAAATCGGTCTTACTCACGTAGATGGCGAAGTCCACACTACAACTATAATGACAATGATAATGGCAAACGACATTGTTGTGGTCACTTTCAGAACGATTTTATTAGAATCGGTAGAGAAACTGACCGCCAATCAAAATCCATCAGAATTTACAGGGCCTCGCATTCATTCAACATGGCAGATGACATCGCAGAGAAAAAAGGGCTCTGACACAGCTGGAACGCACAACATCAATGTTTACACAACGATATCTTTCATCAGTGTTGATGCTCAAATCGTTATGGTTATGGTTATCATCATAGTTATCTCTCTCAGTGTGGACGGCCCTTTACAGCATTTTATGCATGCACTTTGAATGTCAGGAACGAAACCTATCACGGAAAAAAAAACCATTGGAGAGCATATGTTAGTTAACATAGGTTAGTGTTTTAGTTTTTGCTAGTCCTACTGTGATGGAATGCTACTCCAAAAGCAATCATCTTTGTAGCCTATAATGTAAGGCATTGCAGTTAAATCTGCAAGGTTGAAAAAATAACTTACATTTGACTGACATCTCTGCACAGTTCATCACTTGTAGGAATACAGCTGACATGCACAGCGTGAAAACTAGTCCAATCAGGCCCTTAATTTCGCGAGTTATTGAACCCCAAAGTTGAAAAATGGCCCAAAATTGGCATTTTTGGACCATTTTCACCACATTCCAAGCCATGCATTGTCAAGCTACATAGTGCTAGACCACCATAAATTTATTTTTTCCTTAATGGGGGGTCATATCTAACATTTCCATGTGGTTTAGCCATGTCATGACCTACATTTTTTTTCCTATATCTTTTGATGAGAATTTCAACTCGTTGAAATGCGAGTGACGAAACTTTTAGACCATCAACTAGCATACTAAGAAGGTAGTCCCACTGTTCATATTACGTCCAGCCAAGAGGGTCCCTATAAGGGTTATGTTGATAGAAATATTTTTTACATACATTGACTTGAGCCTGTGCCAGCATGAAAAAACTATTTTTCAACACCAGCCTCGTCACTCGTGTTTCACTGACATTTACCTATCGCACAAACTACTGCTAATTTCTATACTTCCTACCATCCAAACAAAGTTACAGGGTATATGTAGCAACCCTAAACGTAAAATAATAAAGAAAATTCATTCAGGTTCGCTCTATGGGTAGTTGCTCTGTGAGTGAAATGCGAGTGATCGTCTGGCGCCAAAAATGTGGCGAGAAGAGGAAAGCGACGTCCTGTTCACCGGCGGAGGTAACCTACATCCGGGTTCCTTCGTAAACAACGCAGAGGATCTCAAGCTTCAATTGAGGCAAGTCCACAGCAGATATTACTAAAAAATACAAGAGAAATTCTTCAGAAAGGTAAGGAATTTGGATAAAATTTCCATTTCTATTTTTTTTTTTGCATTTCAATTTCTATTTTTTCGTCAGAAAGAGCACCTCCACCCCATCCAGCCTATTCATATTTCCCCATAAGATGGCCCAATGGTACCCCTAACTTACACAACGGCCAATATGTAGATAGTGCATACTTTTTTTTATCAAAAATTTCTGGGGGCTGTATTTTGGGTTTTGACTGGATATTTGGTAGACCTGCAACTATTCAGGAATCACCATTATTTTAAGTGCAGTAAAAGTACATGCTTGCTTATTACCTTTTCTATGATACATACTTAATGCGGTCATTTGAAATGCTTTCGAGAAGAAAACTGATTTGAAGTCCGCTAATTACCAGCGAGGTTGGACAGCCTCCATCGCCTTGGCATAATTAGCGTACCAAAAATCAATTCCTGTATACTTTGCCTAACTTGCAATCAAGCTATTTATTCAGCCAACTGACTAATCAAAACCAAAATGTGGCCTATAATGATTAAGAAGAGATTAGGAGAAGCAGACAGACCTAACCAGGCTACCATGTTAGATTGAAAGAATGTCAATAATCTGAATAAATAGCAGACCTCTGAATTCCACCTCTCATCGAGGAATTTTGTATGTAGTATTAAAGATATTTCTTAAAAAATTTAATTATTGTAAGATGGCCCTGGTTTTTAAGTGTTTAAAAATATAGGCTTTGTGAAATGAAAAACATTTTGTGAAGCATATCAAACATGAATACGAGAGAGAATATGTTTGCATTGCACGCAACAGTCAGATGCACCGAAGATTTGACAATGCATGTTCAGGTGATTCTTTGCCACAAATTTGTGGCCTTTTTATTAGATTTTTTTTTTTTTTTTTAAAGATTCTTTTTTTGGGAATTTTTCCTCCATTTGACAGTCACACAGTGTAGAGAGACAGGAAAGCCGGGGAGAAGAATGGGGGAAGACATGCAGCAAACAACCCGAGCCGGAACCGAACCCAGGCCGCCGTGGGAAGGACACAGCCCCCACGGTACGCGCGCCCAGACCAACGAGCCACTGGGGCGCCCCTTTTCATTAGATAATTTAAGAAGATTAATTTAAAACTTGATTTTATTCACTTTTGAGCGTCTAAATAAGCGACAGTGAAGGTGGAAAACATTTTGTTTAAGCGTATCGAACGTGACAAGTAAATTGTTAATGCATTCTCACGCAGTGTGGCGGAATGCAAAATTAGAAATAATCTAGCAAACGCATTCAGGCAAATCTGTCCTCTTTCGTGGTTATTTAAATTTCAAAATGTGACAAACAAAAATGACATCTAAATAAATCAGACTGTCTACCAATTTAAATCATTAGCCTAATTGAGCGAATCAACTGTTTGATTGCAAATTGAGCAAAGTAAGGGTGAGAGCAATTGTCGGGTAGAGGATGATGGCTTTGTAGACCTTAACTTTGCGTTGTTCAGCACGTTATTGCCTGAATATGTTTGCTCAATTATTTCTAGATTTACGTTTGGCCGCACTGCGTTTAACATGCCCCATTCAATAGGCTACACTTAAACACAATGTTTCCACCTTCACAGTAGGCTATTTAGATGCTCAAAAGTAACCAAAATCAAGAGCTATGAACTTCTTCAAATTAATCTTAATCAATGATCAAATTAAAAAATACTACAAATTTGCATTTGCCTGAACGTGTTTGCAAAGTCTTCGCTGAATGTATCTATTGCGTGCAATGCGAAAATAGTTTCTCTCACTTTCACGTTCGATATGCTTCACGAAATGTTTCCCACTTCATATAGTATGTTTTGAAACGCTTAAAAACCAGGACTATCATAAAATGATTTTTCTTTATGAAATCTTTTTAATAATATGTAAAAATTCTACAACAGGTGGAATTCAGAGGTCTGCTATTTATTCAGATTATTATCTAACACGGCAGCCTGGTTAGGTTTGTCAGCTTCTCATTATCTCTTCTTTATCATTAGAAGCCACATTTTTGTCAGTTGGCTGAATAAATGGCTTGATTGCAAGTTAGGCAAAGTACACGGGAATTGATATAAGGTAAGCTAATTATGCCAAGGCGATGGAGGCTGTCCAACCTCGCTGGTAATTAGCGGACTTCAAATCACAGTTTTATTCCCAGAAGCATTTCAAATGACCGCATTAGGTATGTGTCATAGAAAAGGTAATAAGCAAGCACGTCTGTCTGCCTCGTAGTGGCAGTTACTTTTATTGCGCCTAAAATAATCGCAATTCCTGAATCGTCGCAGCTCTAATATTTGGTCACTATCAGTCGTGGCTCGTGAACTGCCAACAGGGGATGCGCAAACAATCCCTTGAAAAGAATGATTGGTCACAACCTATTTTCAAATCCCTTGAAAAGAATGATTGGTCAGGACCTATTTTCAATCATTCATTTAAATTACCATTACAGAATCTCCGAAAACTTTCAACATTATCAGGTGTGGCCAGTTTTCATTTATAACGTATACCTGTCAACTCTCACGCATTCGTTGTGAGTTTAAGTGGCATATTTACGTTCCTCTGTTGTAGTCAGCAATAATTCAATCAACGCGTATGTAAGAGATTCTCACGCAGAACTGAAGTCCTTGTGCATGGAGGGGTTGGAGGCAATGGAATTGCAGAAGACGTTTCAAATGATCTTATGTCATTTAAATGACCGCGAATGCAACTAAGTAACTAATAAGGGAGCGCAAAAGGGAGCATGGCATTCTTGAGGTTGGTTTAGTACCTGAAGCATCAGCAGTTGTTTGTTTGTTTACAGGCTCAAAATGGCCAGAAAGAAAGAACTTCCTTTAGAGACCCGTCAGTCTATTGTTGTGCCTAGAAAAGAAGGCCATTCAATGCGAGAAATTGAAAACTTAAAATCTCTTACCATGCTGTCAACTACTCCCTTCAGAGAGCAGCACAAACTGGCACTAACAAGGACAGAAAAATGGAGTGGGAGGCCCCGATGCACAACTGTGCAAGAAGACAAATATCTGAGAGTGTGTAGTTTAAGACAAAGATGCCTCACAGGTTGTCAACTAGCAGCAGCGCTAAATAGTTCCCGTCAAACACCAGTTTCAGTATCGACAGTGAAGGTGGTTTTTTTTGATGAAGGCAAAGTTTGAAGTACATATTCATCATTTTCCATTAAAATCATTATTTCTAACTCAGACAATGTCAGCATGTTCTGTTCATTTGCTATATTTCCTATTCAGACTAATTTCATGTGTGTTTCCATGGAAAACGAAAATTTCCAAATGATCCCAAACTTTTGAGCGGTTGTGTATATACAGTACATATATATATATATATATATATATATATATATATATAGCATGACAACTAGCTAGCATGCCAGATACCAACTAGCTAGATAAATCGCTGTAGACGATTTTTTGACTGAGCATAAATGGGGTACTAGATGATTTCAATGACACAGCTTGACACAAAGCAAGTTCAAACACATTAGAACTAGATCTAGAATGAAGGATTAAGGTAAAAATTATACTTACTCGTCCAAAAGTAATAACGCCAGGTCGCCATTGGTCGGACATTCTTCCTCCTCTTTCAGCTCTCGCCAAAGCCGGTCAAATGTTGACCCTAGTCCTGGCTCTTATTTTGTCGCTTTCTCATTTTCTTTTAAATGTCTCCTTGAACAACACCTTTGCCTTCTTCGTTTTCCTCACCACTTCAGCCATTAAAACCACTTCCAACTCTGCTTCATTCTACATTCACTCACTGGTCTTGAGAGACGCGGGGGAGGGGGATTGTGTGACATATGCCGTAAAGCAGTAAGTAAGTTTTGGAGTTTTTGTTGGGCCTGGCTTCCTACCTGAAACCCGAAGTTACATAGTGCCAGTGAAAGCGATGCAAGCGCGATCAAGCCATGACAAAGGTGTCATTCAACCTATTGTGAGTTGATGTATCACGAGAATGATCTTGGAAATATTGTTTGAGAGTGAAAAAACTGCATAGTGTTGCTTTAATACAAGCATTATTTTTTTCAACCACTAAAATGTTGCTGAATTTCTACATCATTAGCCATTTTTATCACTCAGTATTCACTGGCCTTGAGGTTACACACACTCATGCACACCATACACACTCACCCACACTTAGGCAAATACAAACGCACACACACTTTCTCTCTCCATCCCTCCATCTAACCCCATTCTTCCATAGCTTCCGCTGAATGGTAATATCCAGACAAACCACAGTGGACTGGCCTGCACAATGATAACTCATTTAACACAATAACTGCCAGAGAGTTCTGGAACACTGACTCCTCACAGAGCCGTGCCAGTATGGCTGCCTAACATTCTATTTGAGAAAATGTAGTTTATGAATGGGCTAACATCCAGTGAAACAATATTTTTTGCAAGTCATAATGAATTCATTCATTTAACATAACAGAAATACACAAATTAATGATGATTGGCTTTAAACCTGACTATAATATTTCTGTATTATGCAAAGTGAAATTGCTCATACTGGGCAATTTGTTTATCATAAATATTCTGCTCAATGTTTCACAAAATAATACAATGTTATTACAAGTAACAATGTATTGAATGTATTCATTTATGATGAAAATGATGGACCTTTACTGTGGACTGACAGAGCTCCTTACAATAGTAGATTTCAAAGTGCTATTTGTGCAAGTACCATCAGATTTACTGCATTTTAATGATGACAAGGTACTGAATAGTAAGTCATATTCATGTAACATTGTGCAATCAAATGTAAAGACCTATATGCATTGTCAGTTGTAATATGCATGATATTTCACTGTGCTATATGTGTATTTTTATGCAGTATATATCTGTGATCTTTGATGTCATACTTTCTGTGGCCTAAAAAAAAGTGACGCAACCTTTTGTTCTTGTGTGGTAACTTTGGGAACAGCCACCAAATATTCATCTATTCATTCCAATGCACATGTTAATGTAGCACACATCCCCGACAGCAATTAGATGCTAAATATACTTAATAAAACGTGCTTGTCTATCATACAGGCAGTAGCGCCTTTCAAAATTAGAACAGCATCTATACAACAGAATTCGCCTTTGATAAACGATAAAATACACAGCCTTAAGAAAAAATTTACTGTTGATTGCATGAAAAATGGAAGGCCACCAAACCAAATGTCCATTTTATGCAAATGAGAAGCCAGTTAAGCTCATATAACCAATAAATAAGAAATACTCCAAGTAAATTCATCTCCAAATTAATAGCCGCAAATCAGCATAATGCAAGATCTTTATTCAAAACAATGGACCGTTTTGTTAACACTCCAGCTGCTGTTGCATTAGCTTCATCCTGCACTGACTGTGCTAAGTTCTTGATTTTTTTATTGACACGAGGGCAATCGCAAGATCTAGTATCACTCCTGTTCCTTCTCTCAATGCGTTGTGCCCTCAGTTAAACTAGCTGAGTTGTTCTGCACAGAATTCTTCGCCAAATCGTATAGATATTGGGATCTGTCTTACACCTGGGACATAGTGGCGCAAAGAGTGATGCAAGTGTCTTTGTTGATTTATGTACTGGCGTAGTTGTCATTATTCTGTCCATTGTTCAGTTTACATGAATAGCAAATGTAATTGCACTAAAGTGAGCGCCCTTGGGCATATCATTCTTAAAATGAGGCGTGGTCAGGCACATTTATGGCGCATTGCTATCTTGAGACTGCAAAAAGGGATAGCGCTATTGACCATTGTGACGTGCTGGGGTATGTCAATCACTTGCTTATCTACACCTGAAATGTGAAAATTCACTTTAGCATGCAGCTGATTGCTTGATCCACCTGTCTGCGCCATAAAAGAGCACCTGCTGCAGTTTGGAAGAGGGGGCCTGGAAGAAGACTGTGTTGTGGCTCATTGGCCCTCATTTATCAAAATTGCGTACACCAAAAAAATGGGTGTACGCCAAATCTCCCGCAAGGATCGGCATTTATCAATCTGAACGTGAGCGAACGGTCCGCAAAAATCTCACATCAGGTCAGACCAGGTTTACGCTGATTTGAAACCAGCGAACAACATGCAGGAACGAGTGCAGCTGTCAAAATGAGCAATAAACCATATGCGGCGATGCGGGCGTCATGCTGTTGTTGCTCTAATTAGTAAAATGAATAGGCTAAATAGATAAATGAATGAATGAATGAATGAATAAATAAATAAATAAATTGCCTAAATAAGAAACCTGTGTTGAGAAATTAATTAAACTTGTATTTTGAGACAACCTGCTTGTCAGGCCAGATGGCTGACAATTACAATCAATTTGATTAAGCGCAATGCGCGGCTTGGCAGATATGCAGTGCGGTATGTCACATGCTCATCCAGTCAGATATATACTGAACAACAAAAGAAACGCAAGTTAATTAAAGGCAGACTGGAAAATAAGTTTGCGCGTAATTATTTTAGAAAATCAAATTTATTACTAGCGCGTGCACATTTACACTCGTTTCATCAAACTTTTCTTTATTTTGTGGTCACTTTGACTGCGTAACCATAAGAGTACATTAACTAACTAGCTAACTTGCGTTTCTTTTTTTGCTCAGCCAATGGACACTTTGACCGTGATCACATTTTGACAATGGCAGATCTTCTATTGTTAGAGGAATAAACTTCTGTCCAACGTGAGAGGAACTTTCGGCACAGAGAAGATCTCCTCCGGGAAAGTGACGAGTATCTGCTCGTTTTGTGTGGCTCCCAATAAAATGTCATGGAGTAATACTAATAAAAGTACAATGAAGAGTGATCCCTGCAGACTGTATTTTAACAATTACCCTCATGCAGCTCCGATCGAGGCGCTGGGGACTCATCCGTCTCCCCACCGCCTCGTATTCCCACGATGGAGTTGGAGCCCTGCTGCCACACTCTCCTCACACGGTGACAGCAGGAGGTTCGAGTCCGGTTGGCCTCCACCGGTCCGTGCGCTGCTGCGCCTGAGCGCGATCTTAAAATCGGACCACTTTTTTTTTTTTTACCTACATGTAAAGCATTTGGATTGTCAATTATGTAGGCTGTATAACATGAAATATCATGGATCTATAAATTTAATTTATTAAGGCTGATGTTATTCGCACTTATGTGTGTGGCCAATGCTGAATTTTTTTCTTGGCCACACTTATAAGTGCGCCAGTTGATGACCATTCCAGTGCCGCTTATAGAAAGTACTGCTTAAAATAAGTTTGGCTAGAAAAAATTTTAAGCTTTGAACACACTTCAAATAAGTGTGGGCAATGGAGAAATGTGCATCTTGGCCACACTTATAAGAGCGTCTAACGCGAATTTCGATCAATTTTTGTGCTTGGACGCACTTAAATAAGTGCGAATAGTCACTTCGATTTATTAATGAATTAAATCAAACCTCTGCTGCACTCCGGTTTTCCACTCCAACGGTGTTTACCGCAGCAGCAATAGTTTTCCAAATTGCAGCCTTCTGAGCTCCCTTTATGCCCTCTTAAGGCTTCCAAATAAAATTGTTTTGTTTTTCTCCACCTCGGACATGATCATTTGTATTTCCTCCTCAGTGAAGTTCATTCTTCTTTGCTGTCTTTCGAGAGTCCATGTCGTAAAGTGGGCAGGACGTGCGTGGGGTGTGTCATGTGAATTACGATGGTTTCTGCCGCCAGATTTATCAATGCCACGCCAGTTTTACACCGAAATCAGGGACGCACACACTTTTAGTAAATCAGACGTGACACCTGGAGAACGCTGATATTTATCCCAGAAACTACACCAGAGCCTATGCAAGTTTGATAAATGAGGGCCATTGTGTGCAGTTTTGAGTTTGACACTTTGTTTGATTCCTCAGTTTTGTTGTGGTGTTTGGACAGCTTCTGTTTTGTTTTGTGCTGTGCACATTTTCATCTCAGATTTAGGCCAGAGTAGGAAGCTGCGGAAGACTCACCCTAATTTTGTTTTGGTCTATAGTAAGATTGACTTGATATGATCTGTAGTTTTTAAGGGCCCTGCTTTGGCCAGTCCAAGCACTAATTGAGTTTTGTGTGTATTTTTTTATGTTATTTATCAAATTTTTTTTGGAGATCTTTGTTTTTGTATTATAATTTTTGGACCTGAGGGACTTTGAATATTGCGTCTTATTAGTCCGTCTCTGACACTATAATGTGCAAAACTTGGGACGTAAAACCATTAAAAACCCGGTTTAAAGTCAATGGTCAGTTTTTGACTGCAAATGTTTGGGTACATAGTAAGATAGTATTCAGTGCATTTAACCCTTTCAGGCCTAATGCAAAAATCCCAGCAGCGAATCATGCTGCCATGTTTACCATAGTAACCTGTATTTGGGCTGAAGCACAGCTTCTCAGCTTTCAGGAACAGTTGGAATTTTTTTCTATTTAGCAAAACTTACAGTAATTACGGTACTTTTAAAATTATGCGCATATCTGTGTCGGCAACGACACGTTCTTAAAATGCGCACATGCTGTCCCGGTTTAAATGGGTTAAGCAAGTGCACAACGCACATACACCTTGCTAGTTACATACTACACATGCAGGGATGAGTGGCAGCACCCACTCATGCAAACAATTAAAAATAAAAAGATTTCGATGTGAAAGATTATTTTCAAAACATTTAAAACATGCATATCAGTGTGGTTCGTGCAATTCATGTCCGCAGATCATGCATGCTGTGTTTGCAGGCTATTTTAAATCGTAAGGGAAGCTGTTCAATCAGATAATTTGCAATTCAGTGTGAGGTTACGGCTGTCAGTATTAGCAAATTATTCCAGATAAAGCTACGACTCCTTGATACCAGTGAATTCTGTTATCTCCGGTGTTTTCCAGAAGATCCCTCCTGGAGGGGTGGCTGTTCGGAGACAATAGTTATCCTATGTGCTAAATAGATGGCATATCATTTCTTAAACGACAAGTGGATTTTCGTTCCGTCACACGAAAGACAAACTGTAACAGAACAACTGTTTGATGAAAATGTGCTTCCGATCTTTGGATACGTTGTGAATGGGATGACCCGTCATCCGCAATTATCTGTAAACTCAATTTTGAATCCGACCTGATTCTTTAGTACAGTGCCTGCAACCAATCTATCCTGTTTCTATAATCAAACGCAAAACTCTGCATTTCATTTGAAAGTCTTCATTATTATTGACATTTTGGCCAACAAATGAAGTGGCTTCAACCTTCCTATCATGTTTGGGGTCAGTTTGATCCAATTCATTGTTCCCTTTCTCTAAAAACATGGTTAACATACTTTTTTCCAGATGGATTTTTTCCCTAAGTATATGGTTAGAACATAAAATTAACTGAAGAAAAAAAATATATATCCTGTACATATGCATCAGTGATGTTTGGGTCATTTTGACCCCAGGGTCTATTATTATATAAAACCATTTTGATCTGTTTGTGTGTGTTGCCTAATACTGAGTGCATATTCAAATTAATTTCCCATTCATTTTACGATTGGTAACATACATTTTGCTATAATCATTTAAAACTGCTTGATGTACATTTTATAAGGGGAGGATTGGAGAGTCATGTTTTATTTACTTGGCTATGAAAGTGGTCTGTAGAAAGGCGTAAATAAGCTGACAGAAGATTGTGTGACACATTCAATTACAAATATCTGATGTAGTTTAACATTGCAGGGATCACACTGACCTCAAACCAAAAATGGTTTGTTCATTTGAACATAAGAGGAGGGTTAAAAAGAGGCCCTCTTTAGTTGCAGTAAAAGCAACATTTTGCAACATTTGCTTTGATACATTTCTTCCATGTATCTGACCTGACCTTCAATTGTCAGTCAAGTAGAAGCAAGTTCTTTTCAGTCCTGTTGGAAATTATTCAAGAGAACATGGTCGCTTAATCAAAATAACGTTATTTTCTTCTCCTTCTCGCTGGCTGTTTTTTTTCACTCTTTTATTCTCTTTCGGTCTTTCTCCACCAGCATGTATTAATTTATTTTTTAACCAGCAACCGTGATTCAGTATCTTTTTTTCTTTTGCTTGTTTTATACACAAATTATGCTGTAATGTAAAGTTCAAATGCAGCCTTTGGATTTCACCATGATGATTTTGGATCTGGTTATGAATAAAATAATTTAGAACAATATTTTAAAAATTTATTTATTCCATGTTGTGCCCAAAACATGCCTATGATTAATTAAGAAATTAAGTCCAACCCGTTTGAACCACGCGTCTGACTTTGTAACCAGATAACCCAACGTTAAACCAGCAAAAATGGATTTGGACACGCCCAAAATGCACTTGTGCCATGCACTTCAGACCTTGTGCTTAGATGATTAAAATAGGGCCCACTGTGTCTCATATGGAACCCTCTCCCAGTCCCTTAGATATTGTACCCACCAGGCTCCTAAAACAAGTAATGATGACCATCGGCTCTGTCCTGCTCTCTGTGGTGAACAGTTCTCTCTCCATTGGCTGTGTTCCTGATTATTTCAAGATCGCCTGCATTCCACCACTCCTTAAAAAAAAAATCTTGGTTCAGCAATTCTCAATTTTCAACCAAATATAAAAACAGCTGTTTATATATAAATCTTGGAAAAAGCTGTAGCTGAGCAACTTTCAGAAGTGGTGGAATTTATTCATTTATTTCCCCGCAGCGCAAAGCCAATTGTGCGCTGCTCTGAAAAGGCTACCGGCCACAGGTGGCACTGGTGTGACCGGGGCTCGAACCTGGGTTATGGTGCTCACTGCTGCTCTGCAAGGTTGCGCCTTAGCCAATTGAGCGACCAGGTAACTTTCATATGGTAAAGTTACCTACTTTCCAAACGTGAAATCATTCACCTTATCCGGCATCAGCCCAGCAAATACAGGACCTCCCCTGATTGTATTACCTGGAAGTTTCCCAACACCATCTAATGAACATTCCTGTTGCATAGGATAAAACAAGTCTTAGTCTGTACAGAGGACAGAGGTAGAGGCATGCGTAGCTGGCTAAAAGAACTGGAAAACTTTCGGTATAAAGACACCACCTCTCGTAAAAATAATAAATTCTCCTGCATACATAACCTCTCCAAGACATGCAAATGCAGCCATGTTTCCCGGATTAAACAAACCCATATTGAACATTGATTACTCTGGGTACAATGTAAAGAGTGATTTGGCTGTAAGACAAGTGATTAAAAGGACAGACACGTACATATTACCATGCAACAATGCAAATGGAAGACACTTCCACTATCGTGGAAGTAATGGGATTGACTAAGGTCCCTGTAAGTCAAACAAACGCAGCAAATAAGCCATGGCTTCTCATGAAAATTACCAACATTTAGCAACATTTTAAGCAATGAAGTGTGAACCGATGAAGCTCATAGATAAAGTAAAGTGGGTCTAAATAATGCAGAAAGTTGATGAGTAATCTTCTCTGCAATTTACCTGGTGTCTGCTGATCATCTTTTAAAAATTATGAAAAAAGTAAAGAGCGAATAAATTTTAAAAAATCAAATGGTTTTACTTGGACCCCATTACATTATGGATTTTTGGAACCCAAGTTTTTTGAATAATTACGATCCTGGAGCGCATATCAGGCAATGTCTAAGGCAGAGGCAGTTCCCTGCAATAAATATAGGTGAGTGAATGCTGCAGTTGAAATGTTTTGATAAAGGCTAAAACATAATATTTTTGTTCACAAGAACAACGACTTGTTTATCAAGAATGAATGCCTTAAAAGATTCTATAGGATAATATTGATGTTTTTAGTCAATTAAATATTAATAAATGATAAAATTTATTGACATATGTAAATCCCATAGCACTCACGGTACTGCTAGGGGGCGTTCGACCTGAATATGTTAACCTCAGAATTAACCCTGTATATTCTCTTTTTGAATGATCAACCTAGAAAACAAACCACACCGCTGTGAACAGTCACAAGCTACCCTGTTTCATTTTGGCAGCGTCCATTGGCATCATGTTGCCAGAGACCATTTGCCAAAAACACAAGATGATCTGCCTGGTTTAAGGCAAGTAAGGTGCATTCATTTTTTCCCAAAGTGCCTGCAGAGGAAAAAACTAATTCCGATATCCACCTGAAAATAAGTGCCAGGAATGCTTGGGTAACATGGTGCCACAGGTAGAGTGCTAGCTATGCAATCACAGATACACACCCCCCAAAAAAAAAGCCTGAGCTTCTCAACACAGAAGATTCCCTACAGCAGGGAGAGCCACTTCTCTCTCTTTGAATGGATGCCCACCTTAATAAGCAATAAAATTGTCTCTTTTTTTTTGAAATACCATGTCTGATTGGATTTACACCAGCAAATAAAACCAGAAATCACTCAGGAGATAGATTTTGAAAACATACAAAAATACTAAACTTTAGGTTTGAAATTAAGATGTAATTTTAAACAATTATGACAATTTTCAGCATTTCTCTATTCCAGGTACATTCAATTTTGGGTGTGATTTTTATCCTCAGCTTTTTATTTAACCGGATGACTCTGACTTGTTGGATGGAGGGCGTTACCTCGCAGTCAGTGTTCTTTTATACAGCATGAAAATCTTTTATTTGAAAATGGACATGGAATAAGTGTTGCTCATAAAGGCTTTATACAGCATGTAAAATCCCTTTATAAATGAGACATAATGTCTTCATAAATCATACAGAAGCAAATGTCAAGCTTTGTAAAGGGTGAAATAACACATCCTTATTCAGTATATGATGCCAGATGTGATATAACTAACAATGTCACTTAGCTAATGGCTAAATGCTATAAAGGGTGACATTGTCAGCTGAGTGACATTGTCATTGTCACATCTGGCATCACATGCTGAATAAGGATGTGTTATTTCACCCTTTACAAAACATGACATTTGCTTATGTATGATTTATGAAGACATCATGTCTCATTTATGAAGGCATTATACATGCTGTATAAAGCCTTAATTAGCAACACTTAATCTAAAGTGTGACCCAATTTTCAAACCTAAACAGCGTGAGTGCTGACCAAACAGAACACTGACTGCGAGGTAACGCCTCCATCTCCAACAAGTCAGGAGTCATCCGGGTTAAATACCTGCGTCAGCCGAGGATAAAAATCACAGCGGGATTCCTCTAAAGATCTCTCACAACAGACAATAATGCTTTCATAGGCTCGCTATTATGTATTTTGAAAATTCCTTCCCCCCTTTCCTGGGAGTCTGGCACCAATTGGCTTGAATCAATACTGCAGAAAATATGGGAAACTGTGGATCTGACAGCAATAAGGCTCAGAGCCCGGGGTCAATGATTGATGTGGGCGATTTTCAGCCAAGTGTGCAAGTAACATAAAAGACACTTCTGAAAAATCAAACCCATTTTTTCTCCATAATTTGGCCTTATTTTGTTTTCTCAGTGGATTTCTAAGGATTCTACAAAGCTGCAAAGCAAGATCTATCTTTAATTATGAGAAAATGCATTTTTTTTCATGTTGTCTTTCTTGTTACCGCATTAACAAAAAAAGACATCTTTCTTGTTACCACGTTTTTTTGTCAAAATACTACTAATATTTAAGTTTTAACCAAGTTTTTGAGGTAAAATGGTTTCAGATGCTCTTTACTTTGTTTCTAAAGTGTTTTACAAAAAAAAGGCTTAATATCTGCAGAGTAACAAAAAAGACCTATACAGTGACAAAAAAGGCAATGAATAAAATGGCCAAAAGTTGGTGGTTTCATATATGACAATTTTATTATTATTATAATTATTATTATTATTATTATTATTATTATTTAAAGTGTCCAACATTGAAAGAAGTTTAAAAGAATTCAGAGAATAGGGAGTTGGGGGGGGTGACAATGCATAAAACTTGCTTTAAATAGTATAGCCCCCTCCATCCACCACAACACTACTGGAGGATTCAAGTATTCTGTCCCATTGCAAATGAAAAGCAACTGCATAAAACGTGATTGATGATGAATACGGAATATACCAGTGTTTCAAATATAGTGTAATTTAAAATGTGGTTATCTCTATGTTTGTAAACTTGGGGACAGATTTTTTTTCTCTAATTTTGAATCAAAAGCTGCTAATTTCTGCATTACTCAAAGGTGGTCTAATGGCTGACGTAGTTGACATCAGAGTGTTGGTGTAGTTTCAGTGCTGTGAAAGGGAGGTATGAACTCAGCTCTTTTCTGCAGGTCAGTCTTCCTGCGTATCTCTACTCTGTATGGCTGAGAGTGGAAAATAAGTGAACCTCCCTCATTACCACAACAGAGCCATCTAAAATAGACAATTTCATTGAAAAAAAGAACCAACAGTACAGTACATCAAATACCAGAAAGCGAGAGAGACCACATCTAAGGATATGTGAAAATTTATTAATGCGTAAATCACACAAAAGTCCAGTGTTTGCCTCCTTTCTTACTCAATGATGGCAACAAAAAAGACAAACTACGGTAACGAGAGAGACACATCCAAAGTTTTTCAGGGTACTGTGTCCACACACAAACATTCCGTAATTATTGCATGCTGGAGCTGTTACACCATTACAGGTCACTCTTTCAGTTTCTACCAGGAATCATGCATTATTTTGTGGTAACAAGAAAGACGTGCAATTTGTGAGACATGCAATTTGGAAAAATTTGCAGACCTGTCTCTTTCTCCCACAGCTTCTTCAAATTCTAAAATGCAGCTAAAATAGATTCCTTACATCCTGGAATTTAAAAAAAAAATCATGGTAGTGACACCTATTGTAGACAACATTAATTATTGTCCTCAGATGTGTTGGTGGTAACAAGAAAGACAGTGACTGAACCAAGTTTGCGACATGGCTATGTTGACCAATATTTCTGGAGGAAAATTAGGAAATGGGGAGACAAATCTGTTTTAGAGACCTAAAATACAAAGAAACCTGTGAAGTTTTGTAAGTGATAAGATTTCTCAAGGGAAAAGATAAAAAAATCAACTTGAGTAAAAGTGACCCCACTTGAGACGGATAACAAGATGGACATTTTGACCACTGAAATCCTGATTTTTTTTTTTTTTTTTCCTCAAACGTGACCAAACAATTTTTTTAAACTAGAAAAAAGTGTTCTCCAACATACTAAATTGCTTCCTGGGTGTTTATTTTGTATTAAATAGGATAAATGCGATAAGACATTTTTTAGCCCTAAATTGCACACTTGGCTGAAAATCACCCATGTAACATGTAAGCATGGAAAAGCACTGCCTCAGTGCTAAAAATTGATGTCTGTTGTCTCTACCTTTGGAATCAATGACTGCGAACTCAGACTTCACCAGCAAATTGTTTGCAGCTTGTCGGGGATCAGGTCGATAACATTGGCAGGATTCTGCAGCTGGAAATGCAGCAGTGAGATGGTGGTCCAACCATTTATTATTCAATTAATGAAATGGGGAGGCTTAGCATTGATTTGATTATGATTTTACATCTGTCTCAAGTGATTTAATTTTCAGTTTGAGGTTGTTTTCATTCCCACTTTCTGTGTCCTAAGGCGACACTAAGGCTATAAAATAACAGACTGTGACTGATGTTCAAACATAAAAAATGGCAAAAGGTTTTGATAGCCACAGCATGACTGGCATTATCTTCCTTCAAGAGGTTTTCATGGCGATTTTAGTGGGAAGGATGTTGCTGAAATATTTTATTAAATGAGACAGAATATGATAATAAGGCGTGGGAAATTATAATTTAGCATGCAGGTTTTCAGAGTGAATTACTGAATATTAGTCACAAAAGAGTCCATTTGGACTGTTAAAGTGTCCATCTTCACATTGACTTAATGTATAAACAGCAAACTAGCTAACCAATAAATGAATGCAAAAGCAGCACAGTTCTCTGGATAGGTCTGAGTATTATAGAAGTACATGACTGAGTGCGTGTGCGCGTGCGCATTTCCATGTGTGGGTGTTTAAATGCATGTGCGTGTTTGCATCTGCCTCTGTATTTGTGTCGGTTTGTGTGTTCATATGCTGGAGTACATGCATACTTGTGCATTTGTGTATAAATGTGCATGTATGGTTGGATATGCTTCTGTGTGTGCCTGTGTGTTGTACCGCAAGCAGGTTTTCAAACAATGCCCTAATAATATGAAGATCAGAGGCCCTGGCAGGACCTTATGATGCTCAAAATTTAATTGGGAACTTCCACCTAAACTGTTGTTGATGAAAAGCCTTGAAGTTATGCAGAGCCTGTTACCCATAATGCTCAGAAACAGTCACTACCTTTGGGAGCCGATGTCGGGAGAAGGAGAATTTGTTTCAGCAAACGAATTATAAGCCTCCACGCTTGTGGTTATATAGCAGCTCAGTCTAACAGAAGCTGCTTTCACGAGACAGAACACGCCCAAGAGCGCTGTAAAGGAAGACAAGTGGAAGCCCCTGCAGTGGGAAGTGCTTTACTCACAGCCAGAAGGTAGAGGGTTTGAATCTCGACAGGGGCTTTTCCCTATGGGCGTGTTCTCCCCATAATTGCATGGATTTCCTCTGGGTTCTCTATTTTATTCCCACACTTAAGATATACATGTTGGGCTAAGTGAACACTGCAAATACAAGCTGCATAGGTATGAGTGTGTAAGTGAATGGTGTGTGGGCCCTGCGAGAGATTGCCAAACTGTTCAGGGTGAGTTCCTGCCTCATACTGACTGCATGCTGGGATTGGCTCCATCCCCCTGGCTCCACGATCCTGACCAGGAATAAGCGAATGAGGGGGTTAGACAAAGGAGAGACCGATGAACCCCCCACCTTGCTAGTAAACAAACATGCCTGACCCCCCGCTTTAGCATTCACTTGAAGAATGCCTGTGCCGCTTCATAAAATGACTTCCTAGCTGCCCTGTCTGGGATAGCACATAAAATTGGATTGAGCGAGAGGAAAATTGCCAACCCACCCCTCCGTGCCCCTGACCAAGAAAGAGCCAAGCTCCCTGGGGAGATGAGAAGAAATAAGAGACAGTGAGGATTGTGTGAAATCAGAGGCCCCCAGGAGTGCGCGAAACTGAAGGAGCTAACCCTCTGATACTCACATTGCCCTGGCATGCCAAAAGAGGACTTTCAATGATGAAAAAGGAGAAATTTGGAAGATGGGGGGAGGAGGCTGAATCCAGAAAGAAGGAGCAGGAAAGACAGGTGTGAAGGCCAATAGCAAAACGACAGGTACACAAGTATATGACTATTTGGAAGATGGACAGGCTTATGGCTAAAACACAGGTATGCAAGTCTATGGCTAAAGACAGGTGTAAAAGCCTAAGGTAAAACTACAGGAGTGAAGGACTGTGATTAAACGACAATTGCAACGATATGTGGCTAAGGGACAGTTGTGCGGGCCTATGGTTAAACTACGAGTGCTCTGGCCTTTGGTTAAAAGGCATGTGTACAGGCCTAAGGCTAAACAAAAGGTGCACAGTCCTATGGCTAAATCACAGGCGTACTGACCTTAGGCTATGAACAGGTGTACAGGCTTATGGCTAAACAACTGTTGTACTGCCCTTCGACTAAGGCCGATGGTTAAAAGACTGAGGCACAGGTCTATGTTTGTTTACACTAATCAACAGTAAGTCGCTCTGGATGAAATTGTCAGCCAGATGACCGTAAAGTGGATGCTGTCTGTTTCGAAAAGACGGGTGTTCAGCGATTTTTCTTTGCCTGTCCGCTGTGTTTGTCCCGCACTGCTGCTTTTGGGGAAGAGCATGAGTGATTGTGGGTGGGGTGGGTGGGGTGCATGTTGTTTGGTGTACAACTGCAGACTGACAAATGCTGGACAGCAGTGGTGGTGAAGTGTCTTTTAATGCTGCCCTTGTGCAAAGCGAGCATCAATCACCAGTAATAAGATGTGCTGATTCAGACTACCTTACAATCTAAACACAAACTACAAAAAGTGAGAAGAGGTGTACAGTCCCAGCAGGGACCCCAAGAGCGCAAAACTGCTGACTCAAAAGAGAGCTTGTCAAACACCACATTGAACACTAATTAATCCATATGTCATAAAACAAACACAATGATAACTAGAGCTGCGCTCAGAGAGCGCGAGTACCTCCACCAATGTACTCAATGTTATTTTTGCCAGTATCAGCTAGCAACCCGATTTTATGCAGCGCTGTAGTCTTCGCGCAAATTTTTTTTTAATGTGTTTTTGACATATTGCATGCCTGTGACCTTGACCTTTGACCTTGACCTCCCAAAATTGAATCACCTCTTCCTTGAACAATACTTAATCATTCCACCAAATTTGAGGAAAATCCATCCATAACTTTTTGCTTAATCCTGCTTACAAACAAACCAACAAACCAACCAACAGACAAACAGTAATGATCATATAACTTCCTCCAACTTCGTTGGACGGAGGTAATTAAATCACCAAAGGACTTTTAATCAACCATTAAAGAAAGTGTTGGGGGTAGGGGCAGACTGGGCCGAGGTCTTAATTCAATTAATCAAAACTGAATCATAAGGAGATTCATTCACTTGTATATTTGTTTAATTAAATATATGATTGATAAACTTTTGGGTTTTTCTCTATGAAACCTTGCGAAGTTAAAACTCATTTTCAGTCCTTATAATGAAACTACTCTTTAGGTCAGACCCTTGCATATGAATTTTTTTTTTTTCTGTGTGGCAAGCAATTTCAGGTTATAACATTTTTAAACGGATCAAATCAGGTACTGAGAAAATCAGTAACCTCCAAATTATGTCATGGTTTAGGCCTGCGTTTGTTGGACCTTTCTTTGTTCTATCGTCCGGGAGGATATCGAATTTCTTTTCGGACTAGGAATTCCTCAGACTAGATTTGATTGAGCTGCTAGAAACAATCAGACACTCTAGCGATAGGCGTGGCGGACTCTATATATATATATAGAGTCCGAAAACTCCGCCTATCAGCTCAGTGTCTGATTGGGCTAGGAATTGATGGAAAAGAAAGTCTGATTTCCTCCCCGATTTGTTATAGAACAAAGAAAGGTCCAACAAAAAAAGCCTGCCTAAACCATGACAAATTAGGTTGCTGAAGACAGGTGATAAGAATTCTTTCAAAATAATTTGCTTGCACTCAATCACAAAAACATAACATAAAACAGGTTTGACTCTGTCATTTGCTTGTTTAGTAAATTGTTAGTTTTTGCAACCCTGTGCCCACAGTTTCACCAATTAGGAACCCATTGATTTTTTTCCTTTGATTGGGTACATTTTTTCCCTCTTTTTATGCAGTTGTTACTCATATATTGCAATGTGGATGCAGAATTCATTCCTCACTGTCTGTATGCATATCTGTCAAAATACTGTCTGTCAAGAGAGGATAAATTGCTGCTCTGAACAAAAATGCACCTAATTAAGACAAATTAACAGCTTGCTAAAATCCTATGATTGCAAACCAGGGTGGAGCAAAAACCAGCATACACAGGGAGGCCCCAGAACCGAGTTTGGGAACCCCTGCTTTAGGTGAAACATCTCTGTTGAATAATATTGCAACTGAGACTGAGGCAAAGATAGGGGTGAAAATGATGTAACCTCCAGTAGAAAATGCTGCTTCCAGGCAGACAGAAAACAGAAAACAAAATCTCATAAATGTTTCTGAATTGTTTTTTGAGTGTCATAATAACATTTGAGCAACATTGTGAGGATGTTTTTTGCATGCTGTGAAGGCAAACTATTTAATAGTCAGTCGTCCTTGGCGATGCAAATACATTCACTTGCAGACCAGAGAGGAACAACAAACCAGGAGGAGAGCAGAGCACAGATTGGATGAGAAGGGATTTGAAGAGGCAGAGAAAATCCATTCTTACAGCTGCTGATCTCTGAATGCTGGACCTCCACCCTTGGTTTGGTGCCGCTAAATGAGTAGAGCTCCAGGTAGGTATTAGATTCTGTGGACAGTACTGTGAATTCTGGGATTATCCAGTACTATCCTTTGATTTTGAATGATACTCACCTCCAATGAATGAGGAGCAGGACTAGAGAGCTTGTAAATAAAAGAAAGGAATTCACTGATATGCCTATTACCCGCCATTACTGGAGAAAACACTTTGACCCAACAGATACTGACTGAGATCACGTTGTCTCAATCAAACGTGTACAAGCGGGACATGAGTTCACTGGCTTTTTTTTTTTTTTTTTTTTCATTCATAAATATTCCAATTTAAGGCATGACCTGCACAGCACCTTTGTACTACCCCCAATATGCAGCACAGAATGGTAATTTCTGCAGAGGTAAATCAAGTTTTTCTCAGAAAGGAACTACTTTGCTCATCTACTGTGCATAGACAGGGCTGTGAAGGTCTTTATTCAACACATCATGACATTTTATTCCTATCCAAAACTAAATAATGTTGTCAGGCATTCATCCCACAACAAGGAAGTGTTGACACCTGAGGCTGAATTTCCACGCGTCGACTGCCATACTTGCAGTAGACCAACTTGCAATCTGAGCTTATGTCACTCTGAAATCTAAACATTACATTACTCAACAAAAGGAGGTATTGTGTCCCGGCGGGTTCATTAACTCATTCATCGTCCTGAAGAGCTCTGTTTCAGCGCGATGCAAATCTAAGTATCCAACTACAATAAAAGGCATCCATTCATTGTTGTTTTAATTGTGTGCTTGCTTCGATGAACCAGCACACTCTATTCTCTGACTCCTTTTTATTATTCTTTTTCTTCTTCCGCCTAAATTTGGCCGACTAACTCCTCCTACATCGTTTAAGCAATTGATTCCATTCAAACTCTAAAAAAATCAGTGTGTTCTGAATTACGTTGCATCTGTACAGATTTTTGATTTCCTTTTTGGTTTTCGAGATATTTAATTTTAAATGTCATTTTTGGGGTCCTATTAAATCAAGCCATTTTTGTGCTGATTCAGTAGATTCAACTATTTTATGCTATTTTTTTTAATGTCATACTTTTAGCTAGAAATGCCATCCAAACTGCAAAATGTTAAGTTTTTCATAACTTCTATAATTTTTTCATTATTTTTTAAAATAATTTTGTTACGAACAGCTGTAAAATCGTTGAGAAGTCTTCTCTTAAACTTGCTCTTACTCACAGTTTTCACTCCACATAAATATTTTATCCAAATTGTAGCAAAAGTTGCGCTGGTCACGAAAATGTAACTATGCAAGCAATTGGACAGACGTTTTGGCAGTATGAGCCAAAAAGCGATGGGAGCACTTATCAAAACTCCATTAACTCCTATATTAAATCAGACAAGAAAATTCCTGTTGGGAAGCTGAAAAACACAGTTTTATAACTTGCGCGTGTTCCCACGTTTTTGGCACTACATACACAATTTCAACATATTTTGCTCAGCAGACTCTCATCTTCAGCATGGTACCTCCATTTCGTAGATTGGACTTACTATCTTTGAGGTAGAGTTAGTAGTATGTAAGAGACGCCTTAGCTAAAATCCCCATTGGACCAAATGCTTTAACCGTTAACCCAAATGGCTCAGAGTGACTCAGCGAAATTGTGGCATAGCGGTATTGCGGTTCAATGCTACCCTCTGCTGGACTTTTTCCTAGCGTGAGCATTATCATTGTTCGGATTAAAATTGATACAACTGTTAGACAAATCTCATTCTTCTGCGTCAAACTCAGTGAAAGAATTTTTGGTATCGTTGTTTGTACAGTTGCTCAAACCAGCTCCAATATTCCAGTATATACTATACTATTCCAGTATATATAAGCAGTTGTTCGCACTTGCTAGATATATTTATGATCATATCTAAAACGGGCAAAATATTGGTATCAAAATGACCGTTACTGCCATCCTTTCTAAGCCAGCAGATGTAACTTTTCCATACTCATTCAGTAGTTAAATAGTTAACGTTAGCTAGCTATTGATTATGTCACCTGCAGTGATGGCAATTTCAACGCTCAAGTTCGACCCATTTCAAACACGTTCTGTGCACTGTGTGTTCGCGAGCTGACTAGCTAATAATAGCACAGAAATAAAAAGAGAGCTGTAGGGTCCACATGACTACGTTTCCTATGCAGTCAACAGGAAACGGAAACAACATCTACAGCACCACCCTCTGCCTGACGTGCATTTTATGTTTCCCAATAGAATAAGCCCAAAAGCAATAAAACGGGCAGTAGAATTTTTAAAACCAGGGACCCCAGTCAGTTCACTCTTTCTTGCCTTGGCTTCAACCGGGGTGGAGGCACACGCTGTCTTGGCACACTTCCAACTAAGGGAGCACACACTTTCTTGGAACACTTCCCACTGAGGAGGTCACGCTCTCTATTGGCGCATCTTCCTCCAAGGGAAGCTACACTCACTCTTGGCCCATCTCCCCCCAGGACGGCCAGACTCTTTTCAAGCGAAAAGACGGCACTTGTATTGAAATTCGCGCACCCTGTGCGATTCCATTAGGCCTATCTACAGAGTGCTCACATCTCTGTGAATCCTGATTTAAGTTTAGGACTGCAAATTTAATTTAACTAGCTTACACTCGGCGCTACTGCTAGTTAATCACTGAACAACTCCGTCAAATAACTTTTCCGATTCAACAAGGACATTTCTCTCGGCGACCGACACAGCAGAACAGCACTCAACTCCAAGTGGACACAGGACTTCGGATCTGCGCACTCTGCAGGACATCCACACCAGAACTGCATTGTTTAATGGACGCGGAGAGGAATCCCAAGTTATGAACTTCAGTAAGACTAACTGAACATTCCAGGCAGTAATGCAGTTTAGCGGTTTCAACTGAAACTGTACCGCATTTCAGTTTTTCCATAACTGATGTAATCGTATAATCGCATTGTCTCTCTTTATATTTTATGAAGTTAAATAGCCATTGATTATTTTTCTTTACATGCATAATCTTTCTCTGGCTAACTTTCTAATGCTGCAATTTACTAACAAGCATGCCGTAGTATGGATGATAACTAATTAGTAATACTAATTGCATATGAGCTAAAGCAAACTCTTCTCGCAATTCGTGTAAGCTAAATTGAGTTATCCCGTCGCGCACTGGCCCACCTATACAATTTGAAATTCGCCCTGCCGTTCTCCCTTTGTCCCAAGACAAAGGAACACGTTCCCTTGAGCCCACATGCACATCTGCTATGCGCGCATAGACACGTGCCTGCATACGCACACTCGCACAGGCACACGTGTGCATCCTGCACGCGCGCCTACACACATGCATTCTCGCACATACACACACCATTGTTACTCTCTCTAGTTAGTAGATAGTCCTTCTGTAGATTAGCCCATGTATGTTCTGTGTTTGTTTGTTTAATAAATTCATTTATTAAACCTGGTGTCTGTTTTGGTGCTGTAAAACGTGGGAGTCTGAGTCAAAATAGCCTATGTAGAACTCCAAAAATCCTTCAGATTATTAATTAAATCTTTGATTTCATTGTTGTTAATCATTAATATTGGTTATTTTAATTATTAATTAAAATTCCATATTTTTGGTTATAATAGTAATTTTATGGGACTGATTACTAATTTTGCAGCTTTCCTGCTGAATCAAATGGTTATCCCACAGGAAGGATTATTGGGATGAAACGTCTGAATTATCCATCCTGGCTATTTTACGTATCGCAAAGGCACATTCCCCAACATATTTTGGTGCTCCATAAGGAACTTTAATATTTTCATGAAAGTTATAAAATAATTAATAACTAATTTTATTAGTTATTAATTACATTTGATAGCTATTTTAATGCCCTTTTAAGCTGCTGCACCTACAGAGCTGTGAGTAATATCACAACATGTGTTAACGATTTCTTGCAGCTTGCTATTATTAGCTATTTAGCTAGCGAACACACAGTGCACAGAAATGAACAGAGAGCCGCGAACAGTAGTAATTCACTACTTGGCAAGGTCAGCGTTTTACAGTTTGGGACTGGGGGAGACACTTACAATGAGCTATAAGCAACAGTCTGCAAATGTATCCTGCCATGTTTGCTCGGCCATAAAGATAATTTCTCACCATGCACTGCGTTGATCTAGATACGCACAGAGCCATAGAGAGAAATGCATCAACCTCATTGACTCCAATTGACCTTTTTTTTTTACAGCTGGGTTGAAGCGGAGTAGACTCGGTCACGATGCAGCTGAAAAGTCAAAATTTCTTAAACAATTCCTTTCAGCTTTAAAGTCTTGTGTTTACATTTCAGCAGTTTTTCAACATTTCTTCAGCAATTTCCTTTGCCTCTCAGTTTCCAAGCACCTTCATTTTATAAGCCAACCTCTTCACCTTTTTTTTTGCTGAAGCAAGCACACAAATTTTCTTCAGAAAATTTAGCCTTTTCTAGTTATCATTATTATTATAATTATCCTACTTGTACCTGGTCAGGGTTTTTGACCACCAGGAGCTTACACCTGCTTATAAAAATGAGTGAGAGGCAAGAACACCCTACCAATTGACAGCAAGGGTCACACACCATTCGCTCACACCTATGGGCAATTTGGAGTCTCCAATTAGCCTGGCATGCTTGTATTCAGACTGTGGGGGGAAATCTTAGTAAACCCACACCTCACAGCAAACCAGTCCTTTGTCTACGTAAGAGAGCAAGCAACCAATATAACAGAGAGGCAAAGAAGTACTGAGTTTATCCCTGATTATTTAATTAGCTTATTCCTGGTCATGGTCATGGAGGAGTCTGCAGCCTATCCCAGCATGCAGTGGGCCAGAGGACTGGCCACACCCTGGACCATTCACCAATCCATGGCAAGGACCATGTACTTCTCCCTCTCACACTGAATTACATTTACATGGGCAATTTACAGTCTTCTGCAGGTCTGACATGTACATGTCTTTTTTGGAGAGTTTTGGAGTACTCAGAGTACTCTCAACACAAAAGCGTCTCAGTCTGGACTCAAACCTGCAAACAGCTTTCTGTGAGGAGACAAGGCTACACCCTGAGCTAAAGTGCCAACCAGTTATTACTACTATTATTATTAATAATAATAATAATAATATTATTATTATTATTATTATTATTATTATTATTTTTCTTTTATGAACAAAGTTTTCCCTTCTACAAAGATAATATAAAAACAAGGGGCAAAATGTCAGAAGATACAGCAATAACATTACACAAAACATAATTAAATGACTGCTTTCTCTGATCACTGGAGCTTTTAACAGCACATGCTTTTTTCATCTATCAAAGCAGCGCCTTCCTTTGAAGCACCGTTAGCCAATGGTGAGAGTGCGGAGATTGCATAAATCCTCTACATTTATTAAGTAAAATATGGATCCTCTTACTTCATTACCATGGCCCAGTGCTATACTACGCTAGACAGCAGAGTGCAATAACTGACAGATGGTGAGATCCAGTGATGCAAGAGTGCGCCACTTTGCACCAATCAGAGAAAAGCTTCACAGAATGGTTCGATTGCCCAATCAGAGCTTCACAAAGGGGCTCTGAAGACGCCTTGATGGTGGGGGGAGGGTGTGAAAGGTGACAGTGGTGGGGGGACCTGAAGGCTGTGTAACGAGGGAGTTACAGTATTTGGTTTAAGTATTTGGAGGCTGGGGGACTGGGCTCTGACAATACAGCAAAGGAATAGAGGTGGATTGGGGTTACGAAGGGAGCTGCTCTGTTCAGTGCTGCATTTGACAGTCAGAGGCGGCCAAGGATTAGATAGATTAAACACTCTGAATTAGTTTACCAACACCAATGGGAGCGGGGACTGAAATGCATTACTGTGGACCGACTGGAATGACATTTCAGACAGAAGGGCAAGAATTTTTATTTCACCTCTTGCAAAGAATATATAAATAAATAAAAATATGGCAGGATTTCTGTTTCCTGTTGCTTGATGTATAGTTTGTGGTCTTGTGTATATTTCAGGGAATACAAATATTCTGCCTCAAACAATGTTTATTCCGTTCCTTTTCTTTTGTTATTTTTTCCAAGATTTCATAAATCCCCTGAACAGTATCTACTGTGATGCATAAGAATAAGTAGGTGAAAGCTGGCACAAGACTGCAGAATTTATGAGCAAGGAGATGGCTCTACATTTAAATTCAGAAAGCAGCCCAAAAAGATGACAATGTACAGCTCCAGATGATTCAGTTCATTATTCAATAAGATTTTATACACAATAGTGAAATCTTTTCCATGGATATGAAATGTGACACGCACAAATTTTTAAAAAGGCTGATCAGCTTGCAGAAATTTAAAAACTAAACTGATTTCTATTATTATTATTATTATTATTACTATTAACATTCAGCGTTATCATTGTGACTGGAGTTTACCGTTGGACAGCAAGGCAGACCAAGTCGGTAATCTGTAGCTCGCTCATGAAGGATAGTATATTTAGCTGACATTTCAGAGAAAATTGCATGAATAATTAATTGTAAACATTGTAAATGTATACAGCAGGCATCTGCTTAAGGACACACACTAGCCAGTAATTACTGCATATTCATAATAAAATATAATTATACAGAAAATAAGTGTGACACTAGACGGAATACACAAGGCACATGACAGCTGCAAAAACTTCTATTTTGTTTTTATTTCTGTGCATGTTTCAGTATCCATGGAGAAAAACAATGAAATGCATTGAAAATATAGTGATGTTGCAAATGACAAGTTTATGGCTGTTAGGACCCAGACAAGGAACTAGATGCAGAAACTGCAATCTAATAGTAGGGTCTATTGATAGTAATATGGTAATGACTGTGAGAGGTGTAGCCCGGGGCAGAATGGCACAGTCCAGTTCAGACGGTAAAAGGCTTGAGTGTAGCGTGTGTCCGTGCCTGGCAAGTGGCGTCCCCCGGGCAGTAGCCACATGGAGAACACTCTCGCTAGAGCATAACTGTCAGATGACAGAATGGGTGAGTTTAGCTGGAACGCAATCCCAATGCTGATGACTGCAGACAGCTTTGGAGGCGCTCCTAATAAACGGGGCAGAGGAACAGGCTGAAGAGTGATTAACAGGCATGCAGTCCCAATCCAGGAGACCGAGAGAAAGGCTTGGGAGCTTTTTCCTATCAATAAGTCTAAGAAGAGTGCTTTTGGTATTTATCAATCATTAACCACCAAATCTGGCTGTTTCTGAGCTACCTTATTTAAGGCTTTATTATCTAAAATTGCAGCTTGACAGAGAGGAAGGGGATGGCTCAACTGAGTCAAGACACATGAAGCATTCAAAATTACATTGTATTTCAGTTTCTTTTCACGATTTTGGTTGAGAAAAAGGGCTGATCTCCTGTCCTGATCTCATACACACACACACACACACACATACACACCCCAACTGAAAACAATACAAGCATCTCTATCACAGCTGGTAGACATGTAACACACCTGCAAACACCTTTCAACAACAGATCCCAACTCACTTCAATCCTCACTTCCGTCCAGGACATCTCTACATAGACCCTGTACAACAAGAGAGCCAAACTCCAGTCTGAGAAGGCCACAGTGTCTGCAGCTATTTCAGGACAGCCTTCAATCAGCAGCCAATTAAGGACGAGTGCACAAGGTGTGTGGATGTTTCATAGCCAAGCAGTGACTTAAATAAATCAGCCATGTTGGAACATGCTGAAAACCAGCAGACACTGCTGGCCTCCTAGAATATACAGTACATTGACAGCTCTACTGTAAATAATGCAGCATGCAGGCCTGGTATCCCATCAATAAGGCCACTTTCTATCTTTAAAAAAAAAAAAAAAAAAAAGGAATGATAATGCAGAAACCAAGGCTTTTATCATGCAATGATTGTCTGAAGTGGAGTCTAGCTGCAGTCAAGCTTGTTAATAAAAGCAGACTAATAAGTGACAGAGTAATCGACAAACAACGACAAAAAGAAGGGAGTGTGGCTGCAAGAGGGAGAGCAAGGGAAATAATATCGGGCCAAATGTGGGCCTTATTTTTTTTTTAATTGATGTTTGTATTGCCTTGGATTGGACTCGGCTACCAGCCTAATGTACGACAGCTGAAATTTTGCCAAAGCTTGTTTATGCAGCATTAGTCTTCAGTGATAAACATATGTGAACAGAACATACAGTACAGAGGTTGTTCTGACTTTCCTCTATCCCTTTGTCTGCAGCTGATAACCACCGGTGCACAGTCCTCTTGTTTGACCTGCAGGAACATGTTGATGTTCGACATCCCTCAGTAATTAACACATAACTGTCAGATGGACAGATCAGCCTCGATACATGATCAAGCCACAAGAACATCCTTAATGTTCAAACACAAAAGACACGTTGCCCTCTTCTTCCAGGTCTTTTTCCCCATGTGCAGCAAAATTTCACTCCAGTATACCCTTCCAATGCCCTGCACTGGTGTGTGATCGTACATGCCTGATAAAGTCGCTTCCAAAACTCCCTTGCTTCATTGACAATATCCCACTTGTGAGAAATCATGGAAAGAATTCCTCATTGTAAACATTAATCCTTATGCCACGGCCCGCATCCATCTTTTGGAAGTTTCAGACCACTGGCTCTCTGTGTAAACTGAAAGAATTTGATTTACCTGTTATATTGGAGTGAGGGCTGATAGGATAAAAGGCTTACTGTGCTACTAGATCAGCACATACACTACCGCTCAAAAGTTTGGGATCACTTGCAAATTTCTTTGTTTTCCAAAGAAAAATACATTTTCATGCATTTCACAAAAAATTTTTTCCATTTCACAAAAAATTTTATCCATTTCACAAACGATTAAAATTAATCAGATGTTTTTCAAAGAATGATCTACATTTTTGCATAGAGGCCTATTATCAGCAACTGTCAGTCCTCTGCATCAAGCTCCTGGTATGGCTGCTAATCCAAGTTAAGCATTTTATAAGGCTAACTGATTATTAGAAAACCCTTCTGCAAATGTGTTACACAGCTGAAAACCGTTGAACTAATAAGGGAGCGCAAAAGGGAGCATGGCATTCTTGAGGTTGGTTTAGTACCTGAAGCATCAGCAGTTGCTTGTTTGTTTACAGGCTCAAAATGGCCAGAAAGAAAGAACTTCTTTTAGAGACCCGTCAGTCTATTGTTGTGCTTAGAAAAGAAGGCTATTCAATGCAAGAAATTGAAAACTTAAAATCTCTTACCATGCTGTCAACTACTCCCTTCAGAGAGCAGCACAAACTGGCACTAACAAGGACAGAAAAAAAGAGTGGAGGGCCCGATGCACAACTGTGCAAGAAGACAAATATCTGAGAGTGTGCAGTTTAAGACAAAGACGCCTCACAGGTTGTCAACTAGCAGCTGCGCTAAATAGTTCCCGTCAAACACCAGTTTCAGTATCGACAGTGAAGGTGGTTTTTTTTTGATGAAGGCAAAGTTTGAAGTACATATTCATCATTTTCCATTAAAATCATTATTTCTAACTCAGACAATGTCGGCATGTTCTGTTCATTTGCAATATTTTCTATTCAGACTAATTTCATGTGTGTTTCCATGGAAAACAAGAAAATTTCCAAGTGATCCCAAACTTTTGAGCGGTAGTGTAATAGCTAGTGGTTGAACTTATTTTGTTCCTAAAGGACTACTGTACAATCTACAGCATTGCATCATGAGTAAAAAAGCTAATTATAGTGACATTCAAAAAGACGTGCAGCCACTGCCTCGATGGTAAAGTCGATTTAGTGACGTTTTCCCAAGCTCGCTTGTTTTGCGCTTTAAAAACTATTACTAGTTTTTTTATGTTTGGACTGCTACCAAGTTAAGAACATTGATATCAAACAATTTTGACAAATCTAAAAGATGCTATATAATTGCACCTATGGGACTACAGTACATAGTCAGGCTGAGGGTTGCTATGACTTAATTTTAATGAAGGCTAGCATTGCCCACGATATGCAACTGCTTAAAATTCAACTACACGTCACCTTCTTTTACTCTGTAGTGAAAAGCAGGACAGCAGTTTTTCCATGCATGTTGAAAATCCTGCCGAAGGAACTGCCACACTGCAGCTGACGTATTCAGGAGTGGGGTTTTACACCAGCAGTGCTCCATGCATTCACTGGAGCTCCCATGATGATCATCACTCCACTGCCTAAAGAGAGAAGCTTCCAGGCCCCTGCTTTTACATACTTTAAATGGCATGTTGAAGCTTTGCCTTTCCAGACTTTCTTTTCCCTTGGAGGTTTCTTCCTCTGAGCTGACTCAAAAACCGTCTGGCTTAATCTCTCTTTTGTCTGCATTGCCTCATTCGAGGAGTTCAGTTTCCATGCTTACAGGAGACTGCACTGAGCCGGGCATAGAAAGTGTTGAGGCGGCCATAAGCTGTTGAGTGGAACTGGCTCAACGTCGGGCGATTGCTTCCATCAAGACGAGGAGTTTTCACATGCACGTCAAGAAATCAAAGACCGGTTTTTCCTTTTTTATCTTTTTTTTTTTGATTTTTAAATTTTTTTAAAATTAAAATGTGCTTTTTGTTATAGTATATTACATAATGCTCCTGAACTTTACTCCACATCAGACATTAAATCCCACATTGTGACCAGTTGAAATGCTCCTACAGGCAAAGCGAGCACCAAAAGCAGTAAAAAAAAAAAAGAACTGCCAACAGTGTAGGCCTGTAGGGTAAGGAAATGAGCTCACAACTTAAGACACTAAGTTGGAACACAGTGAACTTCAGCTTTGTCATCCTACATTGTTAACCATAATTCAATAAGTGACAAAATTCTTCATTTTATTTATTTATTTATTTTTGTTTTTTGGTTGAGTCCAATACTAATGCTGAATCCAACTGAACATGCATTTTACATGGTGAAGAGGGGAATGAAGGCAACAAAGTTCTTGAGACAAGGAGGAACTAAAGATGGCTGCAGTGCAGGCCTGGTAGAGCATCAGCAGGGGAGATACCCAGCATCTGGTCATGTCTATGCATCGCAGACTTCAAACAGACTTCTGAGCTGTCGAGCAAATCAGAAGTTTGGAGAATTGGCAGGCAGTCAAGGCAAAATGTAGTTCTTGACAACTATCTGCCCTGCCAATATGAAGCTTTAAATATCCCAGCACAAAATATTCTGTTCAATGCGTCCAGTATATTCCGCAAGATTCAGATGACATTATTAAGGACAGGCTTTTCTAAATCATTGGCCTCTCAGAGGGCAAAACAAGGTTATCCATCCACCCATTACCAAACCATCCATTAAATTAAATAACCTGCTTACAGGGCCAAAGCCTAACCTGGCTTCACTTGACAAAGAGGCAGAACAAACCTTGGACAATTCACCAATTCATCACAGGGTGATAAATTATACAGTGTGAGAAATACATGCCGGAACATAAGTGCAAAAATATGCCTTGAAAACTTGGGAGGATATTAAGGAGGGTCCACTGGCCCCTCAAATTTCAAAATTCCTATATTTTGATGTTTGTACATTTTAGGCCATATTGCCCAGCCCAAGCACACACTCATTCACTCATTCAATCACAACAACGTGCAGTTTCAAATCTCAAGTTGGCTAATCTCCATGTCTTTGGCCTGCTGTAGTAAATGCAATTTTGTAGAGAAACCCCAGACAGACAAATTCCACACAGAAACTTGCAGACTAAATTCAAGCCAGGACCTTGCTGCAACAACTCATGATTTTTTTAAAAATTGAGCGATCTGACCTATTCAGTCCGGATTCTGATACCGGGGCTTTGGGTATCAGTCAATACCGGCGAGTCCCGATCCAGTACCATTCATTCATTAATAAGCTGTGTTTCTCACTATGTGGAAGAGACTTGGATCATTCTTTTAAACAACACTGAAACTGATAAAAAAAAAACATTGCTTTCCTGACTATGTAAAACAACATGTAGCATTTTTTCCCATGTAACAAATAAACACACTGATATAAATGTACTGAGTTTGCATCCATTAAAATTATGGTATCTGATACCAGATCATCCGCATGACACTAACACACAATCCGGCCATTTGATCATGAGCAGGTCTCAGTCGTGGATTCTCACAGTAACTGACACTGAGCATTAAAACTTTGACCACAATCCTCTGAGCCCCTGACCCTTCATTTCAACACATCAGCAGGACTGTAACCACAGAAAGCACTTTCTGTTCGACTCTTTAGCAGTTTCCTCATATTTAAACGCTCTATCAATCGAAACTGTCAACTGTGTGCCCGGGAAACCGGTGGGAATTCTCCTGTCACGTTGTGCTGCTCTCTATAGTTCTTTCAGTAATCAACACCTCATTATCAATTTCACTCAGCAGAGAATGACACGATTAGGAAGCAACTTCCAAGAAACACAAGACAGGTAAGCATGCTTTAGCACATTAAATGCATTAAGAAAAAATCCTTAGCACCATGGCAATCACTTTCTTTTTTTTTTCCTAAGGGAAGGCAATGTGCAACCAACCTCTTGCATTTCAAAAACAACTACTGCAAGCAGTCACTTTTGTGAATACAGGAAAGATTTTTCTTGTTCAGATGGCAGTGACGTCACGCACACAGCCTCCTCTGGGCATTATGGAACATTCTGTGCTTGACCTATGAGCAGTTTCCTCACACTTAAACACTCTGTCAATCGAATCAGCCGGAGGGTCCCTAATACAGGCCACACTGAAGTTTGGTCACTGCTCTATGTTCAGTGACTGCTATTTGGGACTAATTCATGCAAGGCTGCATCACCAGTGCTACAGCATCAATGTCTTTAATTGTCATGTGTCACTGCAAAGGGATCAAGCCAGCCAGAGCTCCTGACACCTTTTCTAAATAAGACACGCAAAAATAAGTGACTTGAGAGGTTTGAGGTGCACAAGCAGGGCTGAGTTTACTACGGAGATGCTATTGCTGAGAGAATACGGAATTTAATTGTTATTAAAACTGCCTTTGGGGGAGTTAGGGTTCTCATGTGATATGCAAGACCGCACTGTCATATATTTAAGACGGAATGGTGACAAAAAAAAATGAGCGCAATGCCGTTTTCCCAATTTTGTCTCAAATTTAGATTTTTTTTTTTTTTTTGGTAAGATAACATTGAAACAAAGGTCATTTCAATTTTCCAGAATTTCAATTTCCAGCTCCATCTTCCCTTGTTTCACTCAATCAACATCATCATCATCATCCTATTCATCATAATCATCAACAAGCTCCTTGTCAGTCAGTTAGTTTCTGGTTCATGCACACTGATGCGATCTTCAGGCTGCCTCTATGCACTCCAGAATATAACACGTCAAACAAAGCTTTACCTTTTAAAAGGAGTGGAACCAACAATTCAAACCTCAGCAGGTAGCAAAGCAAATGCGCATATTTCTGAAGAGTCACACCGTCTTTGCCTTCCTTAATGGTTTGATTCAAGATGAGACCAATACATTATTTAAACAGCCTCAGGACAATTTTCAACTAATGAATACTGATGGAAAATGAAAAGCAATTTGGGTATTCAAATTGAAAATAAAACAATGATGCCTAACACTGCACTTCTTTACTGAAAAAAAAGTAAAGTAGTGTGCTGTGCTGGTCAGGTATACCATTATATTCCTGCTTTTCCAGTGCAATTAAAGTAAGATCCATTTGGCTGCTAAGATTGTCTCATACATTCCATGGTGCTAGTCCATTCACCTGGAAGAAGGCAGAGCAATATTCCTTATTATTTGGACAAACTGTAAGGTAGCTTGAATCTAGGTCTACCGTTTCATCCATCCATCCATCCATCCATCTATCTATCTATGTCAAGAATAGGAAATTACTCAGAAGTGTTTAGGTATCATCCTGAAAACAAGGTTACGCACAAGGCTACTACTCCTTTCCATTAAGGGGTAGCCTGAGTGTATGCCTACTTGGCGTCTATTTCAATTAAGGTGGTAGATTTCTCATAAACTTATAAACTTTTAGTTTATAACTTGCAACAAGGTTACTGACACAGCCCATGCTTACCTTAAAAACTAGGCCTGGCTATGGATAACTGGATAAATTTTATGCAAAATCGTATCTTATCCACCCTGTGTTCCGTAGTTACTCTGGTGACCTTCAGTATGTACTTTTCGAACATTGGCTTGGATAAAAGCACTCACTAAATACAACATCATGTTATTTCAGCCAGCATATCTTATTTTAGCTTACCCCACATCTCATTTCACATTATCCCCCGCCGACACAAGTCAGAGAGAGGAAGACGCTTCACTGGAGCTCAACAAGCAGCAGTGCAGTTGGCAAAATTAACCAGATGTGGATAGAAACATAATTTGCTTCCCATTTTATATCACCAACTTCTGGAAAGATTCAAGAAACATTAGAAAGATTCATTAGCAGTTGTGAAACATTTGGGCACAATCTTAACTGAGACAGTGCATTTCTACGCAAGATAGCAATGTTTACGCACAAAGGAAAATGAGTGCTGATTGCCAGAAGATGAACATAACCCATGGGATGAATATCCTCACCATGACAATACAGAGTGGGTCAAATGACAGTAAGCTGAGCACCACAGCATGGGTACTGTATGTGAAAGAGCGGCCATTTTGTCCGGTTTCTGCCCCTGCCCTATGTCTATTTATCAATACATATCTCTCAATCTGTCTTTATCTCTCCCTCCTTAAGCTCCCTCCCATTCCCTCTCCTCTGCTCTCAGCATCTCTCTCCCTTCTACCCTCATTTTCTTTTTCTTTCTTCCTATCCCTTCTTCCTGCTGCTTCCCTGTCTTTCCTAAAACATCCCTCCCTCCCTCTCTCCCACATATCTCCCCTATCCCAGCAGCTATCATTCCCCATCAGCTATTCAATATCTCTCCTCTCTCCCTACCCGTCTATCTCCCCCATCCCTATCTCTCCATGTCTCTTCCCTGTCACTATCTCTCCATATCCCTCCTTGTTTCTCCCTCACTCCCCCCCAGACTTTCTCTCACTTGACTCCAGCAGCCGAGAGCAACAGCACACAGCACAAGCAGCTTCTCCTGCAGGCCGCATGGTAGATGACATGGAGAGAGACTGTGGTTGCGGTCATATTTTTATCCTCAAGTCAGTTATTCTGTTGGCAGATGTGCTCATCTAGGGTGCATAACAAGGTTATTTGTTATTTACATATTCATCTATTTATTGTAGTGACACAATTCTCAAGTTGGATATTTATTGACACACTTCAAGTCAAGCGACTTCCTCAGAGGGACCTTAGTGGCCTTCTTGCTGGCAAGGGCTCAAACTCCTTATTATCAAACATCACACTCTCTAGAGCACATTACATGCAAGAGTACTTCACACCCTACAGAACACATGGCACACTAGATGACCTCACACCCTACAGAGCACATTACCCTCTAGAATATATCAGTCGTCACTTAATTCCATCCGCCAAACTGACATGATGTCATTTGATCTCCGGTAAACAGCTTTAGTTTACACAAGTTTCCCTAACCCTTATCTTAACTTGAACCCCTAAACTTAACCCTAGTCCCAGATTTAACCTGAACCTTAAATTAAACCCTGTTCCTAAGTCTAAATGTTGGATTGGCAGATGAAAATAAGGTGGGGTGCAGATCTGCCGGCATAGCAGGCGGAGGCAAAGCCATCCCCAAAAGAGAAGGATCTTGAAGAACAGGAGGGTCATCGACATGAACTCACCTAGCAGGGAAAACATGCATTACAAAACTTAATAAGCATTAGCTTGAGCTCAGCGCGGATGCACTGTGCCACTGCTAGTGGACGTGAGGTCGATACTAGCATAGTATCGACGATAGGGCCAGCTAAGCAACGTGCTCCCATAACCAAGGTGCTTGCTTAGCACCCGTGAGTTGGCCACTGCTAGTGGATATGAGGTAGATACATTGCATTGTGTCTGTGATTACTTACCAACAAGCGCTCATAGCCATGACTCCAGCGTGGCGCACGTGCACTGCCACTACAAGTGGACACGAGGTAGATACTCGCGTAGTATCTGCAACTGCTTTGCAGTAAGGCAATGTGCACCTATAACCTGGTGCTAGCCAAACGCTTGTGAGCATTGCCACAGCTAGTGGACGTGAGGTAGATACATTGCATTGTATAAGTGATTACATACCTAAATAGATACCGCCACAGCCATGACCAAAACGCATGGGCACTGCTACTGCAAGTGAACGTGAGGTAAATACTCACATGGTATCTGTGACTGCTTGCCAGCTGGGCAATGTGCACCCATAACCAAGGCGCTAGCCAAATGCTCGTGAGTTGTGCCACTGCGGGAGGTGGATATCCGCTTAGTGTCCGTGAAGGCTGGCCAGCTAGGCAGCACTTGACCATGGCGCAAGATAAGCAAACATGAGCAGAGCCACTGCTAGTACACATGAAAAACATGTTAGCATAGCATTTGTAATGATATGGCAGCTTTGCAATGAACATCCAATCATTATTCAATAGCACCATTACTGTAGAACAATTCATTTGCTAAGAACAAACACATACTGTACACATTCATCACTTGTAAGAGCGTGCAATTCAGGCATTAATCATGTATGCACGCACCACCAAACGCCAGTCAACACTTGTGATAATACAATCAGACCATGAACATTAAACACATGCAAGCAAAACCACCAACTTATTTGTAAAGTTAGGATGCTCCTTTGACGAAGCCATGAGAGCTGCACGTTGAACATGGTTGAGGCTGAGGGCTGCATTTGTGAAGTGCACGTGTCAGAGGGCCTTTTAAAGCTAATCAAATGATCCCAGGAACCAGAGCCAAACAGAATGCAAATTCTTTAAAAGCAGTTTGTTCAACCTTATCCGTGAAAGTGTCAACTTTTAACACACAATTTTGTAAAAAAAGGTATGTTAAAAAAATAATCAGATGGCTTGATAACACTTAATATGCAGTTGAATAATTAGGAGCACGGTGATGTTAAAAGTGGTATGGAAAACTGTAAAAAACAATGTCCGTGCGGCTCTTTAAAATTTGGCACAGTTCTTTTCCGGCAGGGGCATGGCCGATGATTTCTGGGAGAGCATAGGCCCTGGGCTTTGCTGCGGCAGGGGGCACGGCCAATCATGTGTTGCAGGGGTTCCCTGGTGTCCAGAGGCGTGGCTGGGTGTGACACGATAGTGGCAGAGCTGGGGATTCCGGAAGTGATGGAGGCGATCCAATCATTGGCGACGTCACTCTTTCCTGTCCGTATCGTTGGAAGTGTAAAAAGGGAGGTAAAGTGGAGGCATAATTTAATTAGGATGGAATTCAGGCAAGAGGGAGGAGGATGTTTTTTTCAAAATGGGAGCTGCGTGTTTTGAGAGGTGCGGGGTGGATTGGGGTTGGGGTTCAATAGAAAGAGAGAATGTATTACGAAGGGAGAATGAGAGTGAATGTAGTGATCGCACACTCCTTCTACTATCCCTCTTGCGTGGGTCAGTAGTGCAGACCGACCCAATCACAGTTGGGCGAATTCAGTCAGCTTCCTCCCTTGGACCTCAATCCCAAACACTTACTGTTTAACAACCACTGCGCCCCAGGGCCAGACCGATTGTGCACAAAAAATAAAAATCCAGGCTTCAATCTCATGCAGGAGGGTTTTTTTTTTTTTTTTTTTTAGAAAATAGATATTTTCCTTCTAAAAGTGAGAGAAAGAGAGTTATCAGCATAGACTGAATTACAAAATAATTAGCTCCCAAGCCAATAGGCCATAAGCTATCGTGAAGATATCATCTGTTAGCAATTTCTTCAAACATCTGCTCCAAAGCTACTGGCCAGATTTATTTCACATTTGGTACAGAGCCTCCTTAGGACAATGCCAACCAAGATTGTTCACAATTTTTAAAAGGCAGATTTTTGCATTTTTTCAGTTTTTTTTTTAAACTTTTCAAATCGTCCTCTCTGAAACTACTGGCTAGATTCACTACAAATTGATATAGAGCATCTTTGCAGCAATGCCACCAAGATTGTTCACTGTTTTGAAAAATTTAGATTTTTTTTTTTTTTGTATTTTTTTAATGAATTTTTAACGAACTTAAAAAGTCTTCTCAATGTATCTAGCTAAATACTGAATTTAGAGGAAGGTCAGTCTCAAGGTCAGGATGCATGAAATTGCATGCATCCAGTTTAATACTCCATTTACAAGATTAAAATGGTACAGGATTGATATTTGATATAATGGGTTATCTACTGCTCATGGTTAAGTGACCTACCGTGATCTTGAAGAAGCCCATGTCTCCTTTCTTTGCTGAAGAACTACAGGGCCCTTGGTCCTATGCTATTATTGGTCTGGCTGACCTTAACACGGTAACACTTTATTAAGGTCCTTGTAATAAATTGTAATTAATACTTAATAAGACACTTATAAGACCTTAAAAGGTAGTTATAAACATTAATACGTAGCTCTGTATAAATGTCAATGAAAGCATTATTGACACATGTATTATTGTTTATGAGAAATTATAGGTTCTTATTAGTAACTTCTTTACAGTTTAAATACCGGTCATAAACATCCATAAGATGTTTTTTATCATTAATCAGGCTTTATAAGGGATAATCAGAGAGCAATAAACACATTTATTATTGGTTCATAAGACACTTGTGGCAAGTTACTAAACATTCATAGACAGCTTATATACGTTGCTAAGATGCTTTTTAACATTAATTAGATTATAAAAGTGTAAATTAAAATCATAACTAATATGATTATTATTGCTTATGTGCACCCCATAATTATAATTTACTAGAAACTTAAACAAGTTATATATACTTTATGAACCTTAATAAGATGTTTATTAACATTAATAAGACATAATAATGACTGTTAGTAATAGGATAAAATACATTTATTCTTGGCTTTTGAGATATTTATGAGCACTTGATAGAAAATTGGTGACAGTTTGTCGACCACTAATCAATATTAATATGATCTTTATTAACTTAAATAAGACGAAATGAGTGTCAATCATACCATAAAACACATTTATTAGTGGCTAATAAGATAATTACGAGCAATTATTAGAGACCTTTTGACAATTTACGGACCATTTAACAACGTTATTTAGATGATTATTGACAGTAATAAGACTACAAAAGGTTAATGTTGTATAAAAGCTAATAGATAATTTACAACGGACTTAAATTAATAATTAATAGTTCTCCTTCTCAACTTCTAGTTCCAAAGTGGGAACACAGTCTTATTAAGATTAATAAATATTTTATAATGTACGCTAGCCATAGAACTACAGTGCTTCTTGCCATTTGCTTCTCTGGATTAATAATGCATGGTGTACTGCCTAATTCAATGCTATCTTTGCTACTAGTGCCAGTAGTTAAAGATAAAACCTGTAGAATATCTAGCACAGAGAATTATTGACCAATTGCTCTGGCTAGTATACTCTCCAAAGTGTTAGAGCTAATTCTCTTGGATAGGCTTGAGAAATACATTACAACAAAAGACCATCAATTTGGATTTAAGAATAAGCACAGCACAGATATGTGTATATATGCTTTAAAAGAAGTCATTAACACTTACAGACAGAAAAAATCCAAAATATTCATGTGTTTCCTGGATGCCTCCAAAGCTTTTTACAGGATAAATCATAGTAAATTATTCATAAAATTGCAAAGCAGAGGAGTTCCCTGGTACCTGATAAGAATATTGCAAGTCTGGTATCTGCTTCAATCTATGAGTGTTCGTTGGGAAAGAAGTATATCTACACCCTTTCCAGTGAATAATGGGGTTAGACAAGGTGGAATATTGTCACCTCTCCTGTTTAATCTGTACATGAATGATCTCTCTGAGCAGCTGAGGGCATGTGGGAGTGGCTGTATGGTGGGAGATAGGCTTGTTAACCATCTGATGTATGCTGATGAGTTGGTCATCTTGTCACCTTATAGTGCTGGCCTACAGCAACTTCTTAGAGTCCGTTCTAGCTATGGTATAAAATATGATATTAAGTTTAACAGTAAAAAGAGCGCCATTATGATAGTGAAAGCCAAAGAGGATCAAAAGCTTCCATTTCCATCTGTCTTCATCACGGATCAAGCTGTCAATGTAGTGAACAGAGTTAAATATCTGGGGCACGTTATCAGGAGTGATTTGTGTGATGATGACGATATACAACGTCAGTGCTGCAAACTGTATGCACAAGCTAATATGCTAGCACGAAAATTTTCAATGTGCACAGACGATGTTAGAATAGAGCTCTTTAGAGCTTATTGTGCTCCCCTGTATACTGCTCACCTGTGGACTAACTACAGTAAAGCTAGGATGAAAAAGTTGCAGGTGGCATACAATGATGCGCTCAGAATACTTCTCAAATTGCCAAGATGGTCAAGTGCGAGTGAGTTGTTTGTCACTTGTAATGTCTCCACTTTTCATGCTGTGCTTAGAAATATAATCTACCGATTTATGTGCCGATTAACTGCTTCAGAAAATGAAATTTTGATGTCACTGACTCAACCCTCATTAAGTGATACTAGATTTTTCTCTTGCTACTGGAAACATTGGAGTAAATGTCTCTTTGTATTTTAATGTATTTTATTTTATTACCAATATTTATACTTTTTATATTTTGATGATATGGATCTTTGAATCTGGAATAAAGTGTCTATCTATCTAATTAACAATGCTCCTTTGCAGCTACTGGATCTAAAGTGGGAGCAGTGTCTTATAAGGTCTTATATGTGCCTTATTAACCGTTAATTACCACTTATTACAAGGACCTTAATATAAAGTGTTACCCTTAACACTTTTTATTTGACTTGATGTGTGAAATAAGCTGTTCAGAGAGGGTGAAATCAAAGCCAAGAGTGAACTTTTTAATGAAGACATAATTATAACTTCTTGCCTGTCAGCACAAATCTATATGAAGAACTTCAGAATGATACTTGTATAATGCTATACTGCTATCTCCATTTCTCACCCTGCAGTAATTGGATTTTCAAATGCTGAACATGTCATCCGCTACAAACTTTTGCAAAAATTTCACACAATATAAGTTAATCTGTTCCCCTCATTTTCCTCGAAAACCTGTCAGATGTCGGTGTATCAGAATGTAGCAGGAGAAACACCCCCCACCTTCCACCACTCCCTCTCTCTCCAACCTTCTCCCCCACTCTCTCTCTCCATCTCTTCAGCCTTTCCCCAAATTTCTCTCCCTTTTTATTTGCCGCCCTCACACTCCAACTCCTCCTCTGAATGCCCTTGTAAAACGAGGTGGGAGAAGCACAGAGAAATGCTGGTAGTGGTGTTTAAGACCACCTCCACTTATTCTCCCCAGGTAGGGCTTTAGTGATGGTTCCGCATACCCATCTGCATCCAATCAAGAGTCTCTTGCTCGCGGAAGGAGCATGCGTGACACAGGACACACATCCTGTAGAACCTATACAGTGAATTAAGCTTGTCAAAATGAGGGCATGTTGCACAAAAGACTTCCTGCAGAGCCTAAACTGTGACTGATGGTACTCAAAATGAGTGTGCGATACACAAGAGTCGCATCCCACAGAACGAATGCCGTAAATTAAGCTACTTACTCTGTGCAGTCTTGGCTACGTGTAGTCGGTTCACCCAGGAGATTTAACTAAGGGAGCCTGGGGTGTTTAAAACCACCATGAAGCCGACGAGACGTCCCAACCTGAGGGAATACAAACATAAACATAAGCCATTAAAGCCCATTACAGCTGAAAAATATTTCAGCTTTAATATGCTAGGACAGACGTAAGACAGAGTGCTGGAGTGGCTTCTCTTAGATTCAGCACCCTGGAAAATGACAGAGGCTTTCTGCTGCGGTAGAAGCTGCACTTCTTCTCACAGAGTGCAGCAGCTTCTATGTCTGTGTGTGCGTGTGTGTGGGTGTGTGCCTGTGTGCCTGTGTATGTGTCATTGTGTGTGAGAGAAAAAAGAAGAGAGTGAGTGATAGATGCAACATAAAATAGAAACAAAAAATAATGAACAGAAGAGTTTAAAAAATCGCCATCAAAAAGCTTTAATCCTAATACAGAAGCGATAAAAATTCCCTGCGAGAAAAATTTCAAGAGGAACATAAAAACACAGAGGGAGTCTATCGTCTGTCCCCCACCGGCTGGCAAGGTGTAATGGAAAAACAGCTGTAACAGGAATATTGTAAAAAAAAAAAAAATCTATTACATTGATTTCTTATCTCAAAAAAAAAAAAAATCCTGCAAAATTGCATAATTACAATAATCTCAAAAGGCTGCAGCCAGGTTATTCCATTTATTGACACAATTCTGGGTGATGGGAAAAATCCCATCCCTGTGTAACTGAAATAAACACATTTTCCCTGCCACTAATGCATACAGATGCGGTACATTCCAAATATGAGTTTCACAGTAACAGTCGTCCCCTGAGGTCTTAAAAGCAGCTAGACTGAATAAGAACTGATGACGTCCTCTCAATGCCACCACCCCACCCAAGCATCTGTCCCAAACCCCATCCTCATCTTTGCAAGCACAGGACCACCAGACTTTCCCTGGCCTATCTCTACCTCAACACCCCATAACACACAATGATAATGCCTGGGCTTTTCCATCAGGGAGCAAAGTGACTAGGCATCATTAATCTTAACCTCATCAACATCAATCATTAATCTTATTTGCAAAAGGGGAGGGGGTATGAAAGACAGGTGATTCACACAAGAGCATTTAATTTACTGATGAGCCGTATGCAACCAATGAAATGCATTCCACAAGACACACAGTACACTGACTGGTAGGGACAGATTGGCTACAGTGAGGGAAATAAGTAGGGGAGATTGGAGTCCGATGAGCCATGGGGATCAGTGAGCCATATCACTATTTTGTGATCAATCGATGACAGAGCTGCTTAAAATAGGAAAAATATTTGACCATTGACTGATGATTCATGGGGATAAATGAGCCATATCACTATTGTGCCTATTTTAAACACCTTTGGCATCGATTGATTGCAAAATAGTGATATGGCTCATTGGTCCCTGTGGCTCATCGGACCCCAGTCTCCCCTATTGAACGCGTCAACATTTTTCTCAATATATTTCTAATGGGGCTTTTGACATTAAATTTTCACAAGATGTTGTAACAACCCAAATAATGCACACATACAAAGAAATAAAAAAAATTAGTCCATAAGTTACGTTATGTAAAATAAGGTGGAATGACACAAAAAACTATTGAACACGCATACTGAAATTTATTTAATACTTAGTAGAAAAGCCTTTGTTGGTAATGACAGCTTCAAGACGCCTCCTGTATGGAGAAACTAGTCGCATGCATTGCTCAGGTGTGATTTTGGCCCATTCTTCCACACAAACTGTCTTCAAATCTTGAAGGTTCCGGGAGCCTCTTCTATGAACTCTGATCTTTGATTCTTTCCTTAGAATTTCATTTGGATTCAAGGCAGGTGATTGACTGAGCCATTCTAGCAGCTTCATTTTTTTTTCTCTGAAACCAATTGAGAGTTTCTTTGGCTGTGTGTTTGGGATCATTGTCTTGCTGAAATGTCCACCCTTGTTTCATCTTCAGCATCCTGGTAGATGGCAGCAGATTCTTATCAAAAATGTCTCGGTACATTTCTCCATTCATCCTTCCTTCAATTATTTGAAGTCTGCATGTACCATATGCTGAAAAACAGCCCCGCACCATGATGTTCCAACCTCCAAACTTCACTGTTGGTGTGGTGTTTTGTGGGTGACGTGCAGTGCCGTTTATCCTCCAAACATGGCGTGTGCAGTGACATCCAAAGAGTTCAATTTTGGACTCATCTGACCAGACTATATTCTCCCAGTATTTCAAGGCTTGTCCAAATGTTGTGCAGCAAATTTTAAACAAGCTTCAACATGCTTTTTCTTCAGCAATGGAGTCTTGCGCGGTGAGCGTGCATAGAGGCCATGGCAGTTGAGTGCATTACTTATTGTTTTCTTTGAAACAACTGTACCTGCTAATTCCAGGTCTTTCTGAAGCTCTCCGCAAGTGGTCCTTGGCTCTTGGACAACTCTTCTTTTGACTCCTCCGTGAGAAATCTTGCAAGGAGCACCTGGTCATGGCCGGTTTATGGTGAAATGATGTTCTTTCCACGTCCAGATTATGGCCCCAATGGTGCTCACTGGAACTTTCAGAAGTTTAGATATACGTCTGTAACTAATGGCATCAGTATGATTTGCAAAAATAAGGTTGCAAAGGTCTTGAGAGAAGTCTCTACTTTCACCCATCATGAGATGCTTCTTGTGTGACACCTTGGTAATGAGAAACATTTTTATAAGCCATCAGTTAGAACTAAAGCATTTGATATTAATTTGTTCTGATAGGAGGCAGAATTGCATTCTAAATACTGACAGATTTCAGCTGGTTTCTTGGCTTTCCGTGCCTTTTTGCCCCTCCTTTTCTTCATGTGTTCAATACTTATTCCCTGTGTCATTCCACGTTATTACACATAACTTAATTTATGGACTTATTTGTTTTGATTTTTTTTTTGTGTGGATTACTTGGGTTGTTACTGACATCTGGTGAAAATTTCATGTCAATCGCCCCATTAGAAATATATTTACTGAGAAAAATGTTGACGCATTCAATACATATTTCCCCCACTGTAACTTGGCTGTGTGTGTCAACATTGCTTTGCTAGTGAATCAGATCACAGAAACGTGTATACGAACACAGTCTTTCACTATCATTCCTGAGCAAATCAAGAAACATAATGTAGCATAAAATGTCAGATGGTGCAAATGTTTGGACTTAGTAAGATATTAATGTCTGAAATTTGCATGTAAAATAGAAATAAATATAGTCATTCCCCATCTCTGTCCCATAAGGACCCAATGTGCTTGTTTATTTTTCAGAGAGGAAAATATGTTTTGGATATTGGTGTCTTTGCAAAGGACGTGCAGAGAGAGAGAGAGAGAGAGAAATAATTGGAAAAGATTGAAGAGAGAAATGGAAAGATGGAGAGGGTCAAAGAGGAACAGAGAAATGGAAAGAGAGAGAGGGTCAAAGAGGAAAGACAGTGAGACAGACAGAGATGCACTTCATTGTGAGTTGATTATTGTTGCTGATACTCTTGCATAAAATAAAAATACTTCGTAAAAACATCAAATTTCCAAAACATTACTCACTGTTCTCCTGTGATCTGGAAAAACCTAGTACGTATTTCACTTCAGGTAGAAACTGAGTTTGACCCTCATTTGCAATAATTAAGAGTGGTGAAAAAAGTACTAGCTATTAGCGTAATTTGAACTGTCAAAATCAAGCTTCTTTTACTTTTTTTCTGTTAGAAGTCCAGAACCTAAAGGTTTTAGTTCAATTGCAAGACCCTTGCCACTGATAAACTCACTAGGTTTTTCCAGATTACAGGAGTGTTGTTCAAGGATAATTTTGGGTGAACTGTACCCAACTAATTGACCTTCTGTAGATGTAAAAGTGACCTTCACCATGCTCTTATTGGTGCAGCCCGTTGGATAAAAGCAGCCAAATAAATGTATTGAAATGTCTAGACACCTCTCAAACCTTGATAAGTACAATACAAGTACAATAAAAAGTAGTTTTCAATGAAGGGGTGGGGAGGTGGGTGATAGGTGGAGACATCTCATGTCCTGTGGTAAGTAGGTGGGAGGGGAATCTGTGACAGGGAACTGTTTGAGAGACACCATGATGTCGTGCAAGTCTTAGAGCTGATCTGCAGGGTGTTACCAGGTAAGCAGACACCTGCAGCTGTTCAACTGCCCCAAAATTACGCCCACCCCTACAGCTGTCTATCACCCCTCTCCAGTCCTGTACACTAACAGGGAAACTCCGCACCGGGACCTCCTCTTAAGTTCCTTAAGCTCTTCTTCTTAATTTCCTCCTTAATTCCCATTTCTGTGAATTGCTTATCTCTGACAGGTGGAAGCCAGCACTTTGATACGCTGCTTACACGCGTTTCTGTTCCCCTGACAACTATATGTCCCTTATGCCTCATTTGCCTTGGGTAACATCAGATGGGCCTTGGGACTTAAATCGTTATTAATGAAGATGTTTCGACCTGACAAAGATCCACTGGGATCAAAGCCTTGTCTTCATTACAGATGTGAGGTGGTGTGCAGGCTTCCTTATTCTCATTTTTGTGTTTTTCATTCCAGAACCTTATTAATTTGATATAGAAAGGTTAACAATTCAGGATTTCTATATTGTTCACTTGATTAGGGAATAGCCCACTGTTTGAATTGAATGTAGTTCTCTCCCAAAAGGGACTTAGTCAGTGTACCTCACACACTTGGCAAATGCATGTTGATCACTATCCAAGTGATCAGTTCCATAATCTTGTGACAATAATGGACACTGACCTCTATCTCAACGCGTGGAACTCGGCTAGCATTCTAACATCAGAGATGACATCACACAAGCCACGTTCACACCTTTTTCACTGTCAGCCTTCTTATGGCACTGTGTGACAGTGGCTACGTTTACATGCAGTCAATAACCCTTTCATAACCGCAGTATTAGCAATAACCCGGTTGCGCACGGCCATGTAAACACCAATAACCCTTTTGAAAAGCCGGAATGTTTTTAAAAACCCCAAAATGACCCCTGGGCTACTCCTTTTCCAACCCGAATATTTGGTCATGTATACACCTATCCGGATATCCCCATCGAAAGGAACATTAATTTGTGTTCTGCGCATGTTCTATTCACAAGGAATCTTAGTCTTTTGAGTACAGGAACTACTTGTTGTAAACATGGGGAAACGCAAGACAACACCACTCTTTTGGAGCGAGGAGGAAACAAATCACCTCATAAGTGTGGTGAAAGACATGAACATCATGTCTTTTGTAGACGGTAGAAAGTACCAGGATAGCGAGATCTACAAGAAGGCGAGCGAAAAGTTACACGAAGCAGGGTTTGTACGAACGCCAGACCAGATCAAGCACCGCTGGAAGACGCTGAAAAAGGCGTACTACAGGGCCAAGAAGAAAAACGGTACCAGCGGGTCCGACCCATCTACCTTCCCCCAGTTCGACATAATGGACGAGATTTTGGGGCAAAGACCCATTACTACTGCCAAAAACAGCGGGGTTGATGTCGGCTTTGAGGATGAACAAGAACAACCTGATGAAGGCGACTAAGGTAGGTTAGCTAACGTTAGCTAGCTCACCTTAGCTGAGTAAGTTAGCTAGCAAACTAGCGTCAATAATAAAAATTGTGCACATTAGTACTGCAACTGCTGCCTCTGTGTTTTGTAACAACTGCCTGCCTGCCTAGTACATGCCTCTTTGTTCATTCTGTTGCATGCTATGTGTTTAAATATATGTTACAACTTAGATCTGGCCAGATTTTGGCTAATTCCGGCATGTTTACAGTTCACTGTTAATTAATATGCACTGTCCCTGATAAATAAACAAATAAGTAAAATAAACGTCAAAGTAGCATAAATTAACGTTAGTCAATCTAAACGAGTGTCAAGCCCAAACCCCGTGTCCCCCCACTGTTCTTTTTCCTATTTTTGCTACTTTGCAGAGGGTGATGTAGACTTTGGAGAGCCAGCCACCCCTGTGTCTACAGCAAGCAACGTAACAAGTGGAAGTGGCTTACTTGATCTTGGAGGAGAAGATGATGATGATGGTGTGGATGATAACGAAGGTAAGCTGTTAGGTTTATAGGTAATACCTTGAGCAGATGTGATCTACTTAAGATTGAACTCACTGCTTGCTTACATATAAGGTGTGTGTGTGTGTGTGTGTGTGTGTGTGTGTGTGTGTGTGTGAACAACAATAACCTTCCCAACTATTCTAACATTAGCTAACTTTGAGATCCCTAAATTAAGCTTTTACGTTTTTGTTTTTTTTTGCCCTGATGCAGAGAATGGAGCAAGTGGACCTTCTACACAGCCATCCAATGCCACCTCACCTCCTCAGTCAACACAGCCATCAAATTCCACTGTGGCTACTCCGGGTAAGATTTCAACACCTTATTATTAAGGCATAACTGGTTAGAGCATAGTATTGTAACATTAAGTTCATTCTCTTCCTTGTGTGGTGTCTGAAAATACAGTATAATCCGTTTCTTTAGTGGTCACTTTGATATAGTGACAAAAAAGCTATATCATGTAGTTTAGCTGATGGTGCAAGCTAAGGTCTGTCTTGTCTGCTCTAGGTGGGTCAAGTAGCAGGTCCAGGCCCCGTGGGACTGCTTCACTTTCTCAACAACAAGAGTTCATGGAGAGAATGCAGCATGCTCAGAACCAATGGGTTGAGCAGCAGAGGCAGTTGAGCCACCCCAGGGATGAGGCACTCATGTCTCGACTGATCACTGAAACAACCCGCTCAACGGGAATGTTAGTCACCCAGCTACTGACAGGGTTAGGTACCCTATTGCAGCAGCCATCTCAGCCCCAGCCTATGTTTACTCCATCTCAGCCCCAGCCAATGTATACCCCGTACAACAACACTTATGACAACTATGGGCTTCCCCCTCCTCTCCATCGTAACGCATACCCAAACACACCTCAGTCTGACGGTGAAGCTGACGATGGTGACCAAGGTTTGAGGAGATTCTACCAACTCCGGTAGTGCCCCACCTCCACATTGTAACCCATACCCAAACACCTCAGTCTGAAGTGATCAAGGTTTGCAAAAAATAACCAAGTTTTGAGAAGATTCGATCTACCTCCTTTATGATTGTTGGGACACTAGTTTCACAGTTTTGTTTTCTGCTGTTATTCTACAATGACATGGCACTTTTCTTAACACTTGAAAGTATTTTTGTACGTTTTTTACACGTACACTTGAAAGTATTTTTGTAAAACGTTGTTTACATGTTGCACCTTATTGTAGGAACTATTTTTTAATAGAAAACAATTTCTGAGGCACTTTTGAAAATATTTTACAAGTAGCTCCATATTTTTACTGCAACTACAAGTTGCCCCTTATTTGTACCTCATTTGTAAAAACAAAACCAGAGTTGTTATTTTTATGTGAAAATATTTTATTTGCATTACAAACTTTAAATAAAAGTTACTTGAAACTTTACATGTATTGAACTTCTATTAGTAATTCTAAACAAAACTTTAAGATACTCTCTTCTTATCCTCTGTCTCTCTTAAATAGTGAGCAACAAACTTTGTGAAGCTAGTTTCATACACACTCCAAAGCAGATAAACATCGGAAGACCCTCAATAAAGCCGACTACAATCCCAAGTAACAAATCAGTAGCTTAGATCCATCTACTTTCCCTTCTCTCTCCCCCCATCTCTCATCTCTCCTCTCTCTCCCATTATCTCTCCTCTCCCCTCCTCTCTTCCCTCATCTCATCTCTTCTCTCTCTCCCCTCATCTCTCCTCTCTCTCTCTCTCTCTCCTCCTCTCCTATAAGCGCCTACGAATTGGGACACGTGCAGCAAGGTAATCAGTTAGTGCCCATCTGATGGCTGTGGCAGCACCATTGGTTGCCGTACTGGCCTGAGGCACAGGCTGTGGAAACTGCCTTCCCACAGATGCTACCTGCTCTGCCCATCTGGGATTCACATGCTCCTTCTCCATCTCACAAAAATTGTGCAGAGCACAACATGTTGCAACCATGTATGGTGTAAATGTGAAATGAAAATCACTGCGCTTCAAGAGAACACGGAAATGAGATTTCAATCTACCAAGTGCTGTATCAATAGAAGTTCTAGCAGAGCTCAAATACACACTGAAGGATTCTTCCTGTGCTGTCAGTCTTGGAGATTGCAGATAGCCCTTCATGAGCCAAGGCATCAGCGGGTAAGCAGGATCTCCGAGCAGGAAGAAATCCACATCCTGCCCCTCGATCTGCACAGCTCTCTAAAATGGGATATTGGGATATGAATATTAAAACCTTATTGGAAATGTTAAGCTTCACCATTAGTGTCCTAAATCTTGTCATAACACCTTGCCATTTCATGGCATGCATTAAAACTCTGGTTTAACAAGATTAATGTAAAATTAAGTAACATACCAGTAACATTAGCAACCAAACAAGTTTTCACATGCTGTCCGCATGCGTAGCCTACCTTTGGGAGGAGGTGGGCACTCCAGAACAGATTGGACTGCTTGAGGGCATTGGCATCATGCACAGAACCAGGCATTTTGCAGCTCACTCTCCAGAAGCTGGGGCAAAATAATCAGAGTGAATCAAAGTGTAATTAGGGCTGCTCGATTATGGCAAAAATCATAATCCCAATTCTTTCTGGTCAATATTGAGATCATGATTATTTAACATGATTAATCATTGACTTTGGAAACATGATGTATGCAAGTGATCTTTTTTTTTAACTTATTCCTTTTAACAGTGGATTTTAACTTTTAACAGTGGATTTCCTTGAACTTTAACTACTACCCTAAACCTGGAGCGTGGCACAAGAATCTTTTTATCTCGATTATCTTGTTTTCATAATTGTCGGAAGCCAAAATTGTAACTGAAAATGAAATTTGATTAATTGCCCAGCCCTAAGTGTAATACATTCAGTAGATGCAAGACGTTCTATTATAGCTTACAGTGGTAAGAGTATGTCTCTCAGCAGCAATATAATACACCATTTACAGTCATTTACATCATCTTAAACTTAAATATCTAAAGCTGGGAATGGTAAAAGGCTTACCAGTATTTGTCACCACAGACTCCCTGGAGGACATAGGAGGGCCATCCCTTCCTATTTATGAAGTCCCTGTAGCCATCACTGGGAGGCAAACAAGGGATGTGACTCCTGTACACACAGCCTATAAATAAAAAAAGTGTTTTAATACAGATTCAGGGTCAAGAAGACATACCTAAATACACAGTATAGTACACAGTAGCCTACACACATAGTACAGTACACATGTAGCCTATTCACAGTACACTGCACACAAATTATCAAGATAAAAGATAAATAAAGCAGCAGAAAATATAAATACCTATGATTTGAGGCGTGGAGTGGGCCCATTCAAACCTCTCTGTGATGGCACATGCCTCCTCTAAAGTGGGTGCTCTGATCAGCGTTTTGATAACGGAATCGACCATTCCGTGGCAGAATAAGTACACCATTTTCTTCACGGTGCTCTCGTGCACTCCGAACTGATTGGCTATCACACGGTACTCTGCACAGCTTGCTAATTTATACAGCACAATAGCAACACGCATCCCTAGAGGCACCGGTGTGCGAACGATGATTTCACAGTGCTCCATCACTCTCTCCATTATCTGGCAAAGTTTACTAAAGGATCGACGCGACATACGGAAATTGTCACGCCAGTCGGCGTCAGTGAACTCCATCATTACTACCCGTTCCCACCAGTCCAGACTGCGCACCTTCATCCAAAGTGTCTGGGGGGCTCGGGTGGAAATGGGTAGCATGGATATGGATGACACAGCTCCAGCTCCATTTCCTATTTCTTCATGTTCTCACCTTCCATTAATGAAGAAAGTGAGACAAAATAGTGTCAAGCACTGGTGGTGGGTCAGTACCAGGACCAAAGCGCAAACGAAGGCGACTGCTACCGGCCCCGGGCTGTTCATTATCCGCCGTGCTGCTGTTGTTGTTGTTGTTTTTTGGATACAGGAAGAAGAAGTGGAAATGACGTGCATTACGTCATGACGTTCTCCGTGCGTCGCTGATTTGATCGAGATATCCCAATTGATTACAATTATCATGTATACAGGAATAACCCTGTTTGCTCATGCATGTAAACGGGTTATTCCGAATGTTTCAGAAACTGGAATATTGACCTTAACCAGAATATTGACTGCATGTAAACAAAGTCAGTATTTACTACAGAGGCTCTGGTTCTAAATGAGCCAATTACCTCAGAAACTGATTATCCAACTGAAGTGATTCCACAGATAATTTATTTTACAAGTGATATTAGCATACAGGAAGCAAAGAAATATTCATTTTGCATAATATAAAAGATTTGAATAAACTCTGTGTCTGTGGGAAAAGATTAATTCATTTTTTGATGAGCATGATCCTGATCATAGTACACTTATGCTACTCCAATCCCTCCACTGCCTGGCCCTATCTAGTGGCCACTTGCAGAGATCAACATCAAGAGCAGAGAAAATGGATGCAATTACAAAAGCATTCAGAGTTAGTATATTATTTTCACAATGTCTGTTACTCTTTGTGGCTCAGGTCCCTGAACTGAAAAGTTGAGTTGCCGTACATTGCGGTCTTCTGTATTAAAACATTTCAGCTCCAAATTTGTTAAAATTGACACTGTGATTATGAATATTATTTTTTAAGTAATTGACAGGCTGAGTGCTCCTTCGCAGCATTATTACCAATAAATGACAGGGCAGCTACTCACAATGAATGGAAATTTGCCAAATGTCGCCACCACCCACCACTCATTTCTAAAACCCCTGGCAAAAATTATTGTAACGGATGTGCTGCGTGCACAGTTCTGATGCACAGAGGACTGAAAGATAAGGGTTGGACTGAAGTGCAAGGAAGGACTTGGTTGTATTTATTATGCCTACTGCACAACAGCAGGCACAAACATTGCAATACAAAGTAAAAGTGGAAATGAGGTTCCTTTAACACCAAGTAATCCAGACTCTAGGCTTTAGCTGCAGTAACAATGTATTACAAATTATAGGAAAATAAAAGGAAATAAGGTTCCTTAATAATGAAATGCAGCAATAAACATAAACAACACTAAAAGAGTTTAGAGTTTTGATATGCAAATGCGAAGAATAAGTCTAAACAAGACTTAACAATGCCGCACAGACGTGGAATATACAAGACTTCACAATGAGACTAAGAGAAGCTCAGTCTTAAATACAAATGTTCATCCAGCTTTTTTACTTCATAGAAAATAAATAAATCACAGATATGACACAAAACAATTTTTTTTTTTTTAACATTCAGGCTTCATGAAACACACCTCAAACAAATTGGATTAAAATATTTTCATTAATTACATTTTTTCAGAATCGAGTAGAAGAAAAACTATGGAATCATTCAATGTTGAGGAAAAAAAAACATATGAAATCATCTTGCAATTGGAATTTATAAATCCCATCGCAAAATACAATAGGTACTGATGCTGGAAACCACACAGCGCAGATAGTTCCAGAACAATGACTCCTGGGAGGGTTGAGGTTAGCAGCGGCATGCATGTTCGATCATTGGATGGTTTCTTTCTCATCCCATAAAACTTTCACTTGCAGAAGTGCAGGGATTTAGAGTAGGGGTTCCCAGCTGAAGCTGCAAAGGGTAAGAATGTCTCCTGGAGATCACACAGCTTTCTGTTAAAGCCTCAATTGGCTGCTCTTACAATGGAAATGAAGTCACAAATAGCCTATGTGCAAAGTGCCGTCCAGAACAGTACTAGGGTTCCCTTGGGATGCTTGAACATCTAATGTATGATTTTATTTGCATTTATATATTTAAGATTAATTTCCCAGTCACTGCATGGCTTATGCTAATATTGTAGTGTCGAGCACATGTGAACACTGCAGTGTCACAGTGTCTTTGACTTACAACAAAAGGAGTGATTTAAAGTGATAAAATTAAGAGCAGAGACTGGAACCAAAGGCAGCCCATGTCCCCATGGACGTGACTAGCACGGCTCAAATAATGTCACAGTGATGAAACAAGCATGAAACTGCCATAAGGCTGCAGTTCTCACACCAGAAATCTACAAAGTTACCACCATCATCCCATAAGAATACATAGATTTGTACAGGTGTTAAATTGTTTTAGACTGTCAACTGGTTGTTTCTATATGAGATTGTGTGAGGTGTTTGTTGTATGTTTCTGTGCTTTTGTGTGTGTATGTGTGTGTGCACGCGCATGTGTTGGGGGGGGGGCAGCCTTTTATATCCTGATGGGGACCAAAAGACAGAAATTCCTGGAAAAAACAAGCAGGGTGGGAACCCTTTTAGGTCCCAAAGAGGAAAGCGCTTAATTCTGGGCTTAGGGCTAGATTTAGGCCTAGGGTTACTATTGGAACTATGATTTGCTGTTTGGTTTGGTTTGGTTTAGTCTAGTTTTAAGGTTGGCTATTAATAAGTTACTATATACGCAACTACATACAAAATCCTGTTCTTTTCTGGGCCAGAACTCCAACAGTGTTCCATAACTCTCACAAAAATTTTATATGTGGATACATCTTATTGTGTAGATGTGCCTTTTTATATTTCAGTCTGTCCTCCTGTTTGTCTGTCCATCTCTCCCCTAAATTTTGTCTCCAGGCCAGATATCAGCCATCCCATTCTTTTCTGCTCCAGCACTCCTAAATTGTTGAACATTTCTAAACAAAATTTAATGTATGTAATACTGAGGGAGACCGAAATTGGCAGAAAGAGGTAAAAACTCACTCTCTTGGGAGATGGTTCCAAAATACAAATTACAGAACATCAAAAAGAATGATCGACAAATGAAGACCAAACAACAAAGAAATAAAAGAAAGACAGAATCAGAGAAAGATGTAGAAAAGAACAGCAGGACAGGACAGCCAGAGAGAGAGGAGGCGGAAGGCAATGCAGGACCCCATCCACACACCACAATCTGCTGTGAAACAGCAGTAAGCCACCGTTTCTCCCAGCATGCCCCTGGCCCAGCAGGGTACGTGATGACTAACTTTGCCAAACCATGAAAATCTCAGTCAGTGACCAACCTCAGCCAATCTCATTGCTTCACACACCCAACCACAGCCAATAATACTGCTCACAGAAGCAATCAAAGCCAGTCATACTGTCATGGTTTTGCCCCCGCCGGCTGCAAACAGCAAACCGGCGGGCACTGGGACCATGTACCCAAAAAAGTGGATAAGGGACCCACATGCACAGGCTGAGTACAAAAATATAGATATTTCAAAAAACTGATAAAAACACAATACAAAGCTCAGGGGAGCAGCGGCACAACAACACAGGGCTCAGGCATCAGAATGCAGCTGCACTGCCAAGCTGGCAGTGCAGCTCTTAAATACCATACACTTCACCTTCACTTCAACGAGCAACAGGTGTGGCTCGTTGAAGTGGAGGCGAAGACAACAGGAGGGGGAGGGACTGCAGGGCAGAACCATCACACATACTGCTTACACACACACAACCAAAGCTCATCATTCTGCTTGCACACACAAACACAGCCAATAGCACTATTTACACATACAACAAAAGCCAATTAACTGCCTATGTACAGACATTCACTGCCTTCTTGGGCACTTTCAGACAATTCATACATACTGGAGCACACAGACTCTTGAGTAGTACTTGATTTTAATTAAAAGCCTGTCCGTCTGGGGCAAGCAATAGAAGACAGCTCTACTGAAACAGTGAACGTACATAAACTTTCCTCCAAAACAGAAGCAGCCACCCCATGTTGGCAGTTACGGAAGCACTCTCTCTCTGTACCACTTTCCTTAACCTCTTCAACTCAGCAATTCTAAACCAGGGTTCATCCTATGCAGCTGTTTTATTCAAACCTATGGAATTTAAAGCCTACTTTTGATTCTTGTGAAGATCCCACAATGCTGCGGCCAAAACCACATGGCATCCTGGGCTTTAATATTTCACTCAATATAAATGTTATATAGCTTTAGTAAAGCAATTCATTTTCTAGCTTTGAACCTACTTCAGGGGAAATTCAAGCACAAATGAAAGTTTTAGGGGTTAAAGCGCGAGAGAAAATGTGTGCATATTTTTTCAAACCAATTCATAATGCACAAGACATGAACAAATGATACAGCTGCTCACTTACTGTTGCAACCAGAAATTAAAAATTTATTTACAAATAAGTGACTGCAGAAAAAGATAGAAAAAGATGATATTTTGCACGCATCAATAATTTAAATTTACATTGCTCTGAATGAACAAGATGAAGGTCTATTTCAGTTGATGCCAATGTGCGAGGGTAAAAAACAGGCTGGCTTTCGGTGCTGAGTCAGCAGTGATGGTCGAATATGAGGGAGAGATGATGTTTGTTGGTGGGCAACAGGAGCATGTACGAGACTGTATGGAATGCATGCATTTTGCTGGTGGTCAGTTCAACAGCCTTCTATCAGAATTGACCGCAAAATCTGTACTTCGGAGTTGCCAGTCAGTAATGACCGTGGCAGTCAATTCAGTGTATGTCAGTGCTTTGTAAGAGTTGTGAAAAAATGAAGATAGTTCAGAAGCAGTGTCAGCTGTGGCTGTAGACCCTTTTACATCCATACTTTTACATTTGTAGGCCGTGTATCTAAGGTGACAGACCCTGCAAATCTGCGCCTTGAGTGAGAAAAGATTGCCGGCGTCAGCATAGATGCTTTCTGACACTTGTATAGGCAGCCCATAGCCTGGTGGTTAAACTGTTTCACTGGGAGTCAGAAAGCTGGTGGTTCAAGCCTGACCACAGCTACAGTATAACACCAGTGCATTGGCTGGGCCCTTGAGGACAGCCCATAATCAAATAAAAATCACTTTGGATAAAAGCAGCGCTGATGCAATGGTTAGTTCAGAAACTTTTCGTCAGTAACAGTGGGTTTAGGGATTTTTTTTCATCAGGGCCTGCAGTGGTCAATGACAGATCACCAGTGTTTTCTGTGAAACAGTGATACGATAATGACTGACCTGCAGCAGGAGAGGTTAATCAGCTTCACCATCGGGCCTGTATTTTAACCTGTAGTTAAAATTCCTCTTTTTCAGGGATGCCTTCAGAGAAAGGCTAGATTGAACTGCTGCAAGTGAGGAGGGAGAGGAGAAACAGGGATAAAGCCCGTGATGCAATTTTGGGGTTAAGGGCCTAACTCAAGAGCCTAACGTTAGAGTTCTTCCCAGCTTCATCTCGGCAGAACAAGCCAAAACCCAACTGGGAGCTTGAACCAGCAACTCTTTGGATACCAGTCAAGCAATCTACCCATAAGCTACCCTGCCGCACAGAAGCTAGAGCAGGACACATCTTTGAAACTGGACATACATTCACCAGAAGTCTGTTCCACAAAGCAGATAACTGCTTGAAGTAAAACCTGGAACAGCTCTTTTTACTTTTGTCTGTGTTCCAGATTTGAGAGGTTTCCAGGTCGAGAGGTTTCTCAGTGCAGTTATCTGGCTAACTGAGTAATCCAGCATTATGGAACAGGCTTCTGAACAGGCTACTGCAGCCCACTGCACCGTACGCCATGTCACATGCCTTGTCCATTTCAGCATCAGTTTTCAAATCTTGGTCAAATTACACTGTGGCACTGCATAATAATGCATCAATGACAGTCCTCTCAGAGAAAAAGCAAGATTAGTGTTCATTAAATTATGGGTTGGGCACCCAAAATGGGTCACGGGAACCTCCAGTGGGTTCCAGAATGAGTCTTTTTCTCATTTGGCTACTCTAGTTCATATATTTGATGGGGACCATGATATTGGTCCCTTTACAAGAATGTTTATGTAAATTGGGTCTTAATAATTAAAACATTCAAGAACCAATAATCTAGATGATGGCCAGGCATCTCCACAAATGATCCAGCTCAATTAAAAGGGAACAGTCACAGCAGACAAGATCTCAGTCATTCTCACCTTCAGAAACTCCAGGAACACAGCTGAGGACATGTAGGCTTTCCTCATGAGGGTCATGGCCTTGGTAAAGTTATGGACATAGTCTCTGTACACATCCAGTACCATCAACTTGGAGAACTAGAGAAAGCCTAAAAGATCTAGGTAAACAGAGGCATATTGTATATACATACTGAATATCAGTGGTCTCCAGCCCTGTTCCTGAAGAGGAACCATCCTGAAGGTTTTAACTCCAACCACAGTAAAGCACACCTAAATTCACAGAGATCTTGATGAGCTGCAAATTAACAAAATCATGTGTGCTGAATAAGGGTTGGAGAAAAAACCAAAAGGATGGGAGCTCTCCAGAAGCTGGGTTGGAGACCACAACTGTATATGGATGACATTGAGGCAATGAGAGACAGCTCCATCTAATCTTTGACAATATTGGTGAAGGATATCAGAAATACATTCTTCTTTGTCATAATGATGTCACAACTTGCAGGGGGGTGCCTGTGTGAGCGAGAGCTGGGGATGACAATTTGAATTAAACTTGAAAGTATGTTGTATTCAAAAGAGAAACCCGAAAAGCTTCCAATTATTTACCCACACCAGAGGTGAGCCTAGAAGTGTGCTTGTCGATTACAAAAAAAAAAAAATCCCTTTCATACATCGGAAATTGTGCTGTAGTGCACCAACGTACAAAGGAGTTCATGAGTTCCCCTTGTACATTATAACTGAGGGGGACTTATTTTTTATGACAAAAGTTAAAATGTACATTTGCAGTTCACTGGGGAGCAATTAAGGTAAAGAGCTCCTCAGCAGTTTATTCTGCATGCCTTATCAATTCAAGGATCCAGCCTGTTTAGAGGAGATTATGGAGACTCTGCTGTTTTTCCCTCCATTTGATTGAATGCGCACAGCTGCTAACTCCAACTGATGATCAGGAGGCTCAGAGGCAGCAGTCGGACAGATCAGCGAGCTGCTAACAGGCTGGCAGAGGCAATCAACTCCTGCATCTCCACTCAAACTGCTGCAGAGCTCCTGAAACCCCTCAAGCCCCTTTTTTGTGGGCGGGGGGGTTACTCTTGTGACGAGTAAGTCATTATGTCAGAAATCAATTGGGCCTATTCCTGTTGCCTCAGCCATGCATAGCCCAGCCTAGCCAGAAGGACTCCTAATGATCAATGTGATTATACAAGTAATGGGGTCGTAGCAGCCAAACCTGCCCATTGTAATCCATTGCTAATTAGAGGGACCAACTGCGGGATCACCATTAGAAAGAGGTACACCAAAAAAATGAGTGCATTAATCAATTAGCCTACTTCTTAAGAGAGCCTCATACATGTGCTCATTTAATTTACAAGACAAGAAAGCAGTTCATCATGCCCGCATCATTAACATCACTGCTCTCTATCACGCTCTGATTTGTATTCCAGCTTGCTCCCTCCAAATCCCTCGGAAGAAAGCCAATGTTAACGCGAAGCTAATGTGAATTTCAGCACCCCTTTGGGCAGCAAGCCAGAGAGCCAGACCTAGTTGTTATGACCGAAATTATGACCTTTTAAGTTTAAAGCAACATAGGACTGGAACAATTTGCCAAACTCACTCAGATCAATTAATTCAGTCCATGATTTCAGGAGTTCTTCTCTTGTTTATCTTAGACCAACTTGTTCTTGTTTTTGGTTGTATTTACCTTTATTCTTAGTTTACATGCTTATTCAGTTGACTGGAGTAGGTATGGTTTAGGACCAGAGGGGTGGGGGTGGGGGGGCCCTTATGTGAATGTTGTTGTTGACGATATTTCATTGGTTGTTTGTTTTGTACTTCATGATACTTTGTTGATTGTCTTGTGTTGTTGAATTGTTTCCTATATCATTAATGTGCCAAAATGTTTGTTAACTTCAATGTTTTGTGCCTGAGGACCCCTTTGAAAACAATATGGTGCATCTCAAGGGGTTTATCTTCTAAATAAATACATTTTGATCTGTACACAAAGAGCAGGTGTCTAAATTAAGAGCAGGACACTTTGCACCCATTTCAGCTATGATTTTTGAATACTAGCTTTATATTCATGTGGGAAATTCAATGTATATGTAATGGCTGGTAAAATTGAGAGGCCAAGTGCAGCGGCCAGAGAGAGAACGAGCAGTATGGAAACAATACAAACACAGAATTATACAGACCACCAGAGAGTACTTGTGCTTCTAAAGGACGTATAATAGTCCGAAAAAACGGAAGCAACACGAGACAGAACAAAAGTAGAAAAGGGAAAATTCCTAAAGCGGAAGGAACTCCAATAATAACTGGAAGATATAAAGTCACACAAATTCTGACTAGAGATATCTTCAGCTGTAGTGCTTAGCTACAAACAGACACTCTAGCAAAGGAGGCGTGGCGGACCTCCGGCTTATATAGAGTCCGGGGAAGTGCAGCCCCAGTTCAATCAGCCAGCTGGGAAAAGAATCTGATTGAAAAGGAATTCGATCTTGTCCCGGGAGGAGAGCCACAAAGAAAAGTCCAAAACACACGCACGCCTCACAAACCATGACAGTATATCCCTGTTTTTCCTAATAATGTCAATCCAAGCAGGTGTAACAGCTTAATATGTGGAAAACCTTTGACCAGCTATTCTACTGGATACAAATAAGATCACTGAATGATATAAAGGCATGAATACAAGGCAGGAACCATCTTACAGCACATAAAACGCCATAAATACCTCATTAGGCCTAGACTCTCACTGTGATAAAATAAGTGAGCAGATTTATCTTGGCAGAATGTTTCATAAACAACTACAAAGAGTTTGAACTAGAAATAAAATAAAATAATCAGCTGTTGATAGATGCGCGTTTAGATTTCTGAGGAGAACAGACTGCCTTCAACGCCCCCAGGCAGCAACGTGAGGTGCATTTGAGCTCACTAGCACATAATTAATAAATTGGACATTCCATTGGGATTTGACTAAGACTGGAGATACCGCTTCAATTTCACACTTTGGGCCTGATCTACTAAGATCCCAGATAAAGAGCGCTAAATTGCATGCTCGTGGTAACATTTTGCACATTTGGTTTGCTTACATTTTGCGGGTGATCTACCAAGAGTAATTGCCTAGATGACTGCTGGTGCAAACAGCATTATTTAAATGAGGACCTTGCGTGCTGCAGCCATAGGCAGTTTGGTGGAAAAGGGCGAACGCAAACGTAAAAAAAAATTATTTCGATGGAGTTGGAAGTGCTTGTTGAGGAAGCAAATACACTGTTATAAATGGATTGAATTTTATAGTGAAATAAATGCAATGTCTTCTTGTTATTTTAACTGTTAGTAGAGTCCTGCGCGCATTTAACTGTGGTTTACAGTTAACATACACGGAGCCTGTGTTATAAACTGATTGTAAAATTACAGTCAAAATAACTGGAAAAGAAGGTGCAAGTTTATAACCGTGCATGCTCAGTGTTTGAGGGGGGAACGATTTGCACATGAGTACAGTCACTCATTCCGATTACTCTTGGGAAGCGAGGAACCGCATAAAACTCATGTTCGGTTTAATTCAGTGCTTCCCGTGTGGATTGAAACTTTATGTACTGGCCTATCCTGCGCAACATGGCATCCAGTATTTGAGACAGTACACACGAGAAACTGTTTTGGGAGTCCCAGCAGTGAGAGCTATTGTACGCTGGAATGAACCAATTGCGAGAAAATGGAGAGTAATAAGAAGTTTTTTCATTGCAGGTATGGCATGACTTCTTCTTGTGACTGGCTCCAAATCAGCTCTTATTTCATCTAACAGCTCCAAAATGGCATTGCTGGATAGGTGATATGTCTGGATTATTCTCTTCTTTGACATGCCAAACATTGTAACACAGATGGAGAACACCCGTTCTCGGCGTAATCGTCGCCTATGTCTTCTCCTTGCGGCAATAATGGCAGCCATGTCTGTGCGCAATTACATGGAGCCAATTAGTACCTACCCTTCAAAGGTATTAAATAGCAAACACAATCACCATCACTGAAATTGCTTTCAGGTTTGATAAGTCACTCTGCATGTGCTAAAATTTTGTATTTGCATTTTCTCCTCCCATATTTTGCACGCTAGGATAGGCACGCCCCTGATTACATATTCATTAGGGCCAAAAGTACTAACTGCATAGAATGTGCAAATTTAAACACTTCAAAGATGGAATCCTCAGTGCACACCCTTAGTAGATGAGATTGCAGGTTAATTTGCGGGTGATATGGCATTTGCACGTGTTTCTATACAAGCGAAACTTTAGTAGATCAGGCCCTTTATGTTATATTAGATTTTAGGCCAAATGGCTTAAATAATCAAATGTTAATTTTTGGCTATTAATCACAATAGCCCATATACAAAAAAGCAAGGTTTAGAAATATTTGTCCATTCATTAAAAACAAAAGCTAAAATATCTGAATATCATAAATATCTCCATATTTTCTTAACTTCCTTTCCGCGATGTCCCTGCAGACTTTGGATATACGATGCGGGTCGTTGTCTTGTTGTAACATGTCTTCCAATTCCAAATTTTACAGTAGCATTGCATAGGGCAGTGGTAGAGAGACCTGTTCCTGGAGGGACATTGCCCTATATGCTTTGGATGTCTCTTTGCTCTAACACACCTCATTTAACCAAGTGCCTAATTATCGAGCCCTTGACAAGTTACTAACATTTGAATCAGGAGTGTTAGAGAAGAGGGACATCAAAAACATGTAGGGCTGTGGCTCTCCAAGAGCAGGTATCCCTGTAACAGACTCACAGATGCTACAAATAGGTCATTGATGGTCTTATCATGGTCCCTTTCTGCCACTCGACATGACAGAGCAATCTGGAACATGGAGTGGCACTTCAGGATCTCTCAGAGCTAGAAGAATATGGGCCGAATCTTCCTGGCACTCAGGATAAGAGGATCCTATGCATTCCGGGAAAAATAAAGAATACTTCCACCAAACAATGTTCTTTTTGGCTCAAGGTATTACAAGGAAACCTCCGATTAATTTTCATGAGCTCATCTAACAGATTGGAATCTCCTAGATTATGGCAGGCCTCAAACAAATTTCCAATCGGGTGCTAGGGAAGATAATTTGTGAAAACTAAGCAGTCAGAATGAGTCTGCCCTTATGTTCTGGTCCCTCCCCTGACCTAGAAACCATTGTCAGCCATCTTTAAGGAAATACTAATCATCTGCCTTCCACCATGTTTGTAAAGCGATGCGACATGACTTCAAACCAACAAGTAGGGACATTTTCCACCTCAATCTCCCAACCTTCACTTCCTCTTTTCAGTACCTTTCCTTATTTTCTGTGAAGGGCAGAGCTAAGAAAAAGGAAAGGCTGCAAGGAAAGCATGGTGGAGGTGGTGAAAAAAATCAGTGATTGGAGAAAGCCTGAGATAGGAGTGTATAAATATACATTCAGCTAACAGTTAAAATGGGCTTGGGGTTTTTTGGGGCTGCCTATAGCCTAGTGGCTAAGGTGTGTGTTTGGGACCCAGGATGTTGCAGATTTAAGTCCCAGTGTAGACACAGTAATATACAGCAGTTGGGCCCTTTAACCCCATGTTGCTCTGGGGGGGTTGACCTCCTGCTCACTCTAATGCACTGTACAGCGTCTTAGATAAAAGGGTAAGCTATATAAGTGTAATAATGAGACAGTTAAACACAGACTCAGTGTGAGGAGGTACTATAGCAGCAAGTAGGAAGGTTCTGTAACATCCGATTTAGCCTGTTCTTCTTACCCGTAATTACCTAATTAATTGACGTATTAATTAAATCAATCCCTCGCAGTTCATTTCAGGTAAACAGCTTGTGAAACAGGGAGTGAAAGTGTAAATTAAAGGACTAAATTTTACTGCCTTTCCTATATGCACGTTCCAACTCATTCATTCTGCTGAAAAAACTGAAAGAAAACCTGATTAATTTTTTTCATATAAAGTAATTCTTGAGTAGTTTTATCACACATGGATTTTAATAGGAAAACTACATCATGTTCTCGTTTACTTTCAACAGCATGTGTTTAATTTCCAAAACACTTTAAAATCAGATATGCTGCAAGGCAATACTCTCTCAAATCTGCATACTTGTTATTCCATGTTGTTTCTTCATCCCCCTAAGCAGATGCACTAGAAAAGTATGAATTACAACTCACGATCAAATGTATTATCAGGTGCAAAAGTGTACAAACAAAAATTGAACATGGAAATATTTTTCCATCAAAGACAAAACTAACTTTAAAGATCACCTGAGAAGTGACTGTGCAGAGGCAATAGCCAACAGCTATTCAGTTCCTGCATTATTCTGGGTGGTTTCTCCCATTTGTGATGTGACTAGGTTTTGAATAGCTTGTTTGCATATGATGTCACGGCGCTGCATCTCTGTGGTGGGAAATGCAGATGGAGGGCAGGAAGTAATTTTCTCCTGAGTAACCAGTTCAATAAACAGTGAAATGCCAATGTTTTGCGTAGTTTATGGCTGTTCCAATGGGTCCAACGGAGAAACAACGAAGAGTTTTTATTGAGTGCCGAAAGTTGTTGTACACAAAGGCGAAAAATTAGTTGACGGAAAAACGTCGTTAAAAGAGGATTTTTAACCTTCGTCTGCAGTCGGGAGGAGCAGAGTCAGATGATGCCCGTGTGTGCAGTGACCACTTCATCAATGGCAAGTTACCTGTTGTAGCATTGTTTATGTAGCGTTAGCTTATAGTTACCTGTTTCCTTAGTTTGTTATGTTAAAGTTGCAGTTGCTTCTTTGTTTTCTTAGAGTTTGTAGTCCTGTGACTGACAACAATACGTGTTTTGTGGGGCGAAAACATCTAATGAGGGATTTGTTGCTCTCTTTAGGTTGTTGTAGTGCTTTAAACGATGTTGGCTCGGCAGACTAGGCTCCTACAGTTAATCTTGGCTTCCACAAAAGTAAGCCCATGTGAGAGACGTTGCGTCAATGAGAGGAAAGGATGAAGATAAGGGAGGATCAACAACGTTGCTCAGAAGGTGCAGAGGCTTTGCTGGATCTTCAGCAGGCAGCCGAGAGCCCAGTTCCCCGGCAAGCAGCTAAGAGCCCACAATCAGATAAAATCAGCGGGTTCTTACATGATCAGGAAGGTAAATAAATTCCATTAATACATGTAGCCAGTATTATAGTTGAATAAGGCAAACGTTATCATGACAGCAAATAATTTATGTAAACTTTTAATTAAGCGTACACAATATAGATAACTAACTCAATAAAATCACCAGATGAAATGTACAAATAAGCATTATATGTGTGTGTGTGTGTGATTGTAAAAAGTAATTTGAATACCTAATCACTCTCTCAACTGCTCTATATTGTATGCAGATGCAGGATGCCAGACAGACCTAACCATGGATGACATTGAGAGGATGGAAGATGTACTGAAACAAACTACAGCAGAGGTGGGTGATCTTCGGACCAAAGCACTGGACACACAGTTTAGCAAGGAGTTTTTTGAGAAGAACGAAGACGAGACAAAGTTTTACACCAGGCTCCCCAACTTCTTAGTTTTAATGCAGGTTTTTCAACTGTGTGAGCCTTACATCACCTGTGGCAATTTGTCTGTGCTCTCTGAATTTGAACAGTTAATTTTATTTTTGCTGAGGTTGAGACTAAATCTCCCTCTGAAAGATTTGGCTTTCAGGTTCAACGTCTCTTACTCCACAGTTTCTAGAGTTTGGCACAAGTTCATTGGCATACTGCATGAGAGATTAGAGTTTTTAATTGACTGGCCAGAGCGACAATCTACTTCAAGCTACAATGCCAATGGGATTCAGGCAAGCATTCGGATGTAGAGTTGCTGAGATAATTGACTGTTTCGAAGTATTCATTGAGAGTCCTCTAATTTGCTTGCTAGAGCACAAACATGGTCCAGTTACAAGCATCACCACACTGTGAAGTTTCTGATTGGTGTTGCCCCCCCAAGGCTATGTCTCTCATATATCTCGTGCCTGGGGAGGAAGAGTTCGTGATGAACAGATCATTGAGGAGAGTGGCCTCCTAAAAAACCTGTTACCTGGAGATATTGTCTGAGCAGATTGTGGGTTTAATGTAGGAGACAGTGTGAGATTTTACTGTGCTTCATTACAGATGCCTGCATTCACCAAGGGGAAAACACAGCTGTTAGCGTATGAGGTGGAACAGAGCAGAAAAATTGCTAATGTGCGTATTCATGTCAAAAGGGTCATAGGATTAGTTAGACGAAAATATCAAATTCTGCAAATCAAGGCCATGTCCATTGAGCACATGGCAACAAAACCAGGAGAGTCACTGTCACTGATTGACAAGATCGGAGTTATTTGCTGTGCCTTGTCAAATCTGTCAGAGTCTGTCATTCCACTGGAGTAGAAAGACTGACAAAATGAGGAATGTGGGTCATGGGTAGTGCTGGGTATCAGTACTCAATACCTTTAAAGTGATAGTTCACCCAAAAATGAAAATTCACTCAATATCTACTCACCCCTGTGCTGATGTGAGGATGGGTGAAGATCTCTAGTTCACAAAACACTCCGGAGTCTCAGCAGAAATCACCGTTACAGTAAATGGTGACCAGTTTTAAGATGTAAAAAAAAGAACACAAAAACACAAAATGTCTCCATACTGCTTGTGTGGTATAATCCAAGTGTCTGTAAGCCGCTACATTAAAATTTAACCTCAAAAGATGCCATTTACACCATGTTTTTAGTCTAAGGGCTCTATCTTTCACACTGCCCTACCCGTTGCCACTACCCACTACCCGTTAATTACGCAGGTAGCAGCTTCCACTATCCCTAAACGGCTCTTGGGGCCACACTACCCGCTATACATTATGCCGAATCCTTTATTTGCGCCTGGAGGTGTGCCCGTGGGTGTGTTTATGCGCTTTCCCTGCAATTACTATCTTGACCACACAGGTTAGGGAAAGCGTATAGCGGGTCCTCAAACCACCCGCTACCCATTTGGCAATTGAAGACACGGCTTCTCTCCCCCTATGCAATCTAACAGCGACAAATGGGCTACATTCAGTTCAGAAAAATAATTAATTATAATTAGGTCTATGCACTGGCACTCAGCGTTGTAACTTTTTTTCCAGCGAGAGCGGCATTTCAGAACTCTTCAGCGAATGAAGGTAATTCTGGCGACAAGTACGTGGTTTCATCCGTTTACATTTTCCAATTGGACAGCTGTCAATTTTTTTTACAGCAAGTTGCGTGACGGTGCTGCAAAAACAGGTGTGCGTACTTGTCGCCGAATTTACCTTCATTCGCAAAAGAGTTCCGAAATGCCGCTCTCGCTGGAAAAATAATACCGTTGCTGAGTGCCAGTGCATAGACCTATTTATAATTAAATTATTTTCCTGTACTGAATGTAGCCCATTATTTTGTCGCTGTTAGATCACAAGGGTGAGAGAAGCCGTGTCTTCAATTGCCACTTGAATATTCTTGAATTGGAAAATGTGTTAATAAAGGGAAGGATATTTTCTCCCAAATTTTCAGGTCTAGCGCCGGCCCTGAGTATTATTTCCCACAGAACGAGAACGCGTGACAAAACTGCGCCTCTCCCATCAGGCAGTGACGGAATTATGTAACCTAGTTGCAGATGATGTAGACACCACTGCCAGCTGCCTGTATGCCTTGCCCGTTGCTGTTAGGGTTACTGTGGCACTATTTTTCTATGCTAGTGGGTCATTCCAACACCCACTCTGCTCAATGGGAGGCATGACCCAATCATGGTGAAACGCATTTTTTTATTTTTTTGAAGTTTCAATCACAAAAGGGGTAGGCTTGATGTTTTTTTTTTATTACATACCAAACATTAAACAATATGTCAATGTCAAATAATAATAATAATAAAATAATAATAATAAAATAATACAATTCATGATTAACTCAACAAAAACAGATCCTCCCCTGCCTGGATTTGACCTCATGCACGAGCAATTTAACTTCGTCTTCGGAGAAACGTGGCGACCTTCTTCTCTCCATCAGGGGTTTCGGTTTGAGGATTTGGGATAGCGCAGCCTGCTCCTAAAGGCAATGGCACCTAGCACACTGATTGGTTTAACTGGCGTAATGCCCAAACCACGCCTATGCATAATATAACGGGTGGCGCAGGTGTTTTAGGGATATAGGCAGGTGTGCAAGATAGCAACTTTTGCTGGGGAACGCCTCTTACGCAATGCTAAATCCCCAAATAATGGGTTTAGGGACTCTGGCGCAAGATAGGGCCCTAAATGTCAACTGTAGTCTCTCAGACCAGAGCCGGGTGAACAAGAGATCTCGCGATATTTTCACACCAGCATGCGACAAGAGATATACGAGGTCTCGTGATACATTCACACCCGTGTTTTCATGCTACCTGCGAGGCTACAGTTGGCATTTAGGCTAAAAACATGGTGTAAATGGTGTCTTTTGGGATGGACTACACCACACAAGCAGTATCGAGACATTTTCTGCTGAGACTCCGGGAGTGTTTTGTGAACTGGAGATCTTCACCCATCCTCACATATTTTTCTAACACCAGTACTTTTACTTATAATTGAGTAATATTTTGTAATGTAACAGTGCTTGTACTTGAGTTCAGATTTTCAGTGCTTTTTCCACCACTGCTTTCCAGAAATTAGAGCTGGTTACCCAAGATAATCCAAAGACCTTGCTGTGAGTAGTTTTGTGTAGGAATTACAGGAAGACAGTAGTTCCTATAGATTTTACTGCAGAAAGAAAGCAGTTTCTACACAAAACTGCTCACATCAAGGTCTGTGGATTGTTGTGATCATAATGACTTTTTTTTTGAGCACCACAGGACTAGCGCCATCTAGTTTCGTTGTATAGGAGATAAAAGTAACAAAGCCAATTAGGGCAGACTAATTTCAGCATTTACAAACAAAAACTATGTTTAGTAAAGCTACTGATCATAAGCAATAATGAATGGCTTTATCTTTAGCGAAAAAACGTGCTCAGCCTAGCGGTTGAGAAGTCATTACATGGTTTAGAAGAAACTCTGACAATTGTTATGTAATGAAAAAAAAACGGTAACTTTGTAAATATGATATAAATGTATATGTTAAAATTGTTGGTATGCTAAGAGGTTAATGTAATACATTGTGTTTTTGCTGAATTTCATGTATAACCTAGGAGCTGAATTCAGTCAAAGGTAATGAGGAGTCCTGCAACATTTCCATCTGGGAAAGGAGTCCCAAATTAGCTGTAATCAGCTTGATCAGGCAAAGGACATGATCTAGCCATTCACAATTCCAAATCTACATTAATAGAAGAAGTTATAAAAGAGTAAAGCTTTGCCAGACTCTGAAGCACCTTTAACAAAATTGAACCATAGGTCTAAAAGTTTGAACTGTTATGAAATTGAATCCAATTTGTAATTGCACACTGTTTTAGTTCTTGTAAAAAAGAAACCACCAATACATTTATTGTATTATTAAATCTTTAATGCTATTTAATGTTTGCAGTACACATCTGATTACTTAAGATTCATTCATGTTCGTCTTGTTTTTCATTTGCAAACTATGACTGAATCTAGGGTTGGACGAAATGGCTTAAAATCTCTACTTTTAGGTTATTCCACTATGTACAATATATACCTCAATATACACACTTAAACTAAAATAACATTAACTCAGTAATATTCTAGAGATGACTATTTGTGCTTTCTCAAAATGCTAACAGACATTTTTGATAAATAATCAGTAATGTGGCTATAATGACCAAGTGTGTAAAGCCAAATAATGTACATGAACAGTCTGGTAATTCATAAAATTATTGATTTACTGTATTGCTGCCTTTAAAACCAGAGAAAACAATGTCACAATGATATCCAAAATCTAAGATGATATTTAGTCTCATATCAAAATATTGATATTATATCAATATATCACCCAGCCCAAATTCTAGTGCCTCAGTTTATATGAGCAAGTGTTCTGTCATCATACTACATGTCAACATGTTGCTCTGATACTTGCTGTCCCAACACCACTGGAAGTACTTTTTTTTTTTACTTTGTTTTTTTCTGAAAAAGTTCTCAACTTTGGAAGTCATATCATCCCAAAATTCCATATCAGGCAAAATTCTTTCAACAAAAATGTCATTATAGTTCCACACCACAAAGTCGCAGTATTGTGCATCCACAATGTGAAGCTGTGCCTGGACTTGGAAGTAATAAGCATGGTTCCAGTCCAGTATAACATCATCTCCAATGTTGATGAGACAGAATCCCTTGTCTCCAGCACACAGCCGCAGATTATTCTCATCTTACTGACAGTGTGGGCACTAAAATTCACATGGAGAAAATATGTAAACAATACACTGACATGATCAGTTTTGTCTGAATTTTTTGATACAGCGTGCGATATGAAAATGCCCATATGATATTCTCTATATATCTATCTATTTTAGCATGTTTATAATGAATTGTAATATTACCTTTATCTCGCAGATGCCACTTCTGTGACAGTCACAAATGACAATCCCAACAGGCGAGGCTCCCATGTATGGCCACTTGGGATTTAGCCAGAGACCGCTGTCCATACAGGAGAAGCCTGCATGTTCCACACCCATCAGCTTCCCATACTCTCCTCTGGCTTGTGCCTCATGTTTGCATCCATAACTGTTAACAATACACATGAATAAAAATATTATTTGATAGAGGCCACACTGAATTCTGTCTTCACCTTGAGTCAGAATGGTTTTTATTCAGTTCTTAGTGTGGACAGCCTTTTAATCTTACTTTGGTCTTATCCTAATTCAAACCCTAAATACCTTGTAGCGACTATGGTGAACTTGTGTGCTTCTGGGTAGCATATGGCCTTTATCAAGCTCTTGGATGGTTGCAGGGAGTTAGTCTTCAGAACTTGTTTAAGCTTAGAGGCAGTTATTTGTCCAGCTCTTTGCCGATACCAAATCCTGTGGCTAATCAACAAGCAATTCCCTCTGCGTATGGTACGGGTCTTTCTAGCCTGAACAATCAGCAGGCAGAGTTGGCGGAGAGAGTCCACCTTCAGGCGAATGCCATGCAGAAACAGGAAAACGTTCTGTTAAGTCTCACTGAGAGTATTAGAGCCTTGTCCACTCAGATCACACAGAATGTTGCACAAGCACAATCCGTACACCTTCCCCAAGAGCCAAAACTCCAGTTACCCCCAAGAAATGGAGGCGAGGCAGGAAGATGTAAAGATTTCATTGCCCAATGTGAAATATCTTTTAAAGCGCAGCCTTCACGGTTCGTGAATGAAGAGTCTCGGGTTTCATTTATTTTATCCCTGTTGACCGACACAGCACTCACTTGGGTCGGGCCACTTATTCGATCTAATTCACCGGTCGTGAATACAGTGGAGACTCTCGTTAGAGAAATGGTATCGGTGTTTGATCAGGATGTTTGTGGTCAAGATGCGGAGACGCGTTTAATGCATCTGAGGCTGGGCTCTGAAAGTGTCACGGAGTTTTCAATCTCATTTCGCTCCTTGGCGACAGAGACAGGCTGGCCAGAAGCGCCTCTTATGACAGTTTTTGTTCACGCTTTGGCTGAGGAGGTTAAGGACGCTCTAGCTACATTGGAGCCTTGTTTTTCTCTGGATTCATTAGTTTGTACTGCGGTGCGAATTGATAATCGCATCCGCGAATGTAACAGGGAGAAACGTACTGCATTGGCTCTTGCTGACAATGGGGTTAATGCTCCTCGCAGTGTGCATTCAGCTCCTATTCCGCCCGCTGAGATTTCCACTCCTGGTGAGCCTATGCAGGTTGATGGCTCATATGAGAGCCAGGCTCGTAAACCCGTTCGCAGACGTATATAATCTGCGATAATTGTAACAAACCAGGACATACCTGTCCCGCTGAAGGCCTTGAAAAAATGCTACACAGGTTCATCTTTCATCTCCTGTAGTACGAGACCAATGTTCAAAAAGAATAATCTTATTCAGCAATAAGAGCCTCTCCAACATAAATCTTAACATAAAATCACAGCAGGGAATTCATGGCAAGTAAAATATGACATTGATACAGTACATCATCTTAATTTTGAGCCTTTAAAAGAGTGATAACAAATGTTCCCCAAGTTTCCTCCCACAGCTGACTCAGAAGAACTAGACAGCAAGTAGGCGTACATTATGGGTACTTTTGACCTTGATGGAAAAAGGTAGTGATCTTGTGTGAAGTAATATTTTCATGACATGAATGCCTAACACTTCTGGGTAATTCTCAATTCTCAACAATAGATAAGATGAATAAGATAGATAAAATAGATTGATAAAACGGTAGACCTAGTCTCAAGCTACCTCATGGGTTGCCCTAGTAAAAATGACAGAAAAAAAATGACAGAAGTACATCCCATTCAGAGTACCTGCTCTCAGGTTAAGCTGTAAAAGGTAATATGGAAATATCAGATGCAGAAAAAGAACCCTGTTTTGCTCCCACCTCTATCTTTCATGCTGTTTGTCAGATATTGCAGTCATTTTTTGGCTATGGGGGAATGCCTTGATTTTATATAACAGCTGAAAAATTTCAGCTCTTAAATAATGAATATGAAAAGTAGAGTGGTTGCTCGAACACTGTTAGCAGTATTCCATGCTTCATTTGAGTCCAGTTCAAAAAATGAATGGGGGACCTAATCGGGAAATGCTAGTCGCACACAGGAACTCTGTCAAACTCAGCCGGGTAGATACAGGTGTGCGCAAGCCACAAAAAAAAATCCACTTTCATCAGCCTTTTTTGCATAAAACATTTGACAGTAAGTCATAAAATTTATGACCTGCTCACTCTACTGCTCAGCAGTATGAAACAAGTCTGGAGCAAATGCAGTTGTTCCATTAACCTTTTCTTTCTCGCACTGTTAAAGAATAGCTAAATCAGATAGCATTGCATACTACCCAGCTATTTCACATCCCATAAAGTAGGTGCGCAGAGCATCTGCTTATCAAACAGGCATTGAGTCGTAATGTAACGGTGTGTATAAGTGCCTCCATGCTGACAATGAATCAAAGCTGAGATGCGGAGGGGGACAGAGGAAAAACAAATGCACATACGCACACACACACACACATTATCGTGTACACACACAAATGCACTCACACACATCTACCTATGCGCATGCGCACACTCACTAACACACGCAATCACAAGCATACACACACATACTTAACTGTTGGCTGCTGAGCCCTCTGGCATGGAGGAGAGCTCGGGTGGAGGGTGCTTGGACTCTGACGCAGTCACGGCCAGATATCCAGCATCATCCTCTGTTTCCTCCACTGAGCCACTGAGATACAGGCATTCACAAGGACACCCTCTGGCAAAGACCCCTCCACGGTGTAGCCACAGTAAGATCAGTGCCAGAGTTCAGCGCCTGAACGAGATCCTCAGCGCTACTTTGCTCAAGGGGGAAATGGCCCCTACATAGTCTGATCAACTGTAAGTCGCTTTAAGTAAAAGTTCATGCAAAATAACAGTAATGGTACAGATAATTGCAGAATTACCCTGTCAAATTAAATGCAAAACTGAGTTGCGTTATGATCCAGACAAGCAACCAAACGCAGATTCAGGGTACGATCCACATGGGAGAATTTATTAACAGGATCACTGTAATAGAAGGCAAAAAGGCCGTAGACCAGAACTGTTGAGGGGCATTCCAGTTAAGCTGGTAATGACTGAAGAGGGTCGGGGCGTGTCCAAGCCCTGGCCAGTAGCCATCCAAGGCCAGAAGCCAGGTGGAGAATCCCCCTCATAGAGCCAGGACTCCGACCCAACAGGACGGAAGGGTTCAGCAGAAATACAGTCTTGATTTTGGAGACCGATGAAGGTTTGGGAGGTGTTCCTAATAAGCCGACTCAGAAGAACAGACAGAACCATCATAAGTATCATCAATATCCCAAACCACACAAAAGAAAAGCTTAGCTCAATACTAGAAGACACAAAATGACTGGAAGGTCGAGCTGAGCGTGAACCATGACAATCCACCATCCACATTGACACCACAATGAAATCATATTGACAGGACATTAACAATAGAGGCGATGCAAACAAATGATGACACTGGGGAGCAAGGGAGGGGATGAGACAACAAATCAAGTAAAGGAGACAAACCACAAAAACACACGGGGACTACTGGAACAGGGGAGGAGCCAATTAATGAAACAAGGGATGCATCAGATTTGCTCAGAAAATTTTATCATTCTTTATTGGGATGGCCATTTGATGATGACCCCTCAACACCTGAGAAAACCTTTGGTATCCATGAGCCCATCTCAGCCTAGTCCTCCGTCTGCAATCAATCAACCACAGCCTTAGGTAATGTTGCAGCGACATGCTGTCCAGTCCATAACAGCAGCAAAGTTTTAATATTCTTAGGATTTAATTCTGAACATAATATTTTATTTTTTCACGGGTGAAATGCATTGGTATTTTTCTGCACCTGCACAGAATGTTTCCGCTAAAGCCATCAAATGTAACACCGCAGCTTTTCAATACTGTAGTTTTTCCAGTAATAATCACACTGATAATAAAATAATTACATCTTTACACTGCCAAGCATTTGCAGCTTACACAGTATACAGGAATTTGCAAAGATGAATAATTTTTTTTTTTTTTTTTAAATTCAACATCTTCAATCTAAATGCTAATTCTGTGTCCAGTATCCTCTTTTATGTTTATGTCATGTTGGTGGACTCTATAGTGACTCTGAACTTACCAGTGTGCTCCATGTGCAAATTGTCAATTTATCATTGCACAATCACGGCATGTGGGTAATCAATTGCATCAATTTGAAACCTTCTATTCATTCCCTGTCATATCAAAAGACTGCAGACATTCCCACGCAGAGACTCTGATTTGACTGAATGGCTCAATCATGTTTACTGCACACAGCTGTTTAGCTAAGGTGCCATTTCCATTTTCTTCATCTAAAACACTGTACGCTTTTTTTTAAACTACTATGGTGGCACAACACCAGCATAATATTTAAACATTAAAAATATATATATTCATTAATGAGCCGGGAAAAGTATGCAGGATTACCAGACACTCGACGAATCAAAGTTCAGGCGTTTATGAAATACTCGGGTTGTCCTTCCACAGAAAGAGCACCATTTGTAGCATGGCTATCCTCGTCTTCTCAATCCTGTGTTTGGTCCCATTTCTAGCCACCTTCATCAGCTTCTGCACCTGGGAGAGAGAGGTAGGCACACGGAGAGATGAACAAAGAGATGAAAAGATTATAAAGAGAAAAAGAGGAGAAATCAGAATAGAGTGGGGGGGAAGAGGAGGGCAGGTCAGGCTTGTTAATCTGTGAGGGCTTGCTTCTTTTCTGATAGATCTAACTAGAATGTTTGATAGGGGACAAGGTTTGCTTAGAGTTGCTCTGAAAGGATGATCCAAACAGGCAGTATTCAGCCACAAAGTGTGAAGGGAGGATGGGACAGAGTCCCAGACGTGACACAGGATAAGGTTTCTAAAAGCCACCCACGAAACGCAAGAGACCACTAATGGGAGAAACGGTAACAGAAAAGAGGAGCGCAACCCCCCGCCGATTCCGCCAACAAAAAACAACCCAGGAAAAGTGGGCGAAAATCATCTTTGAAAATAATAGCTTTCTTGTAAGAGACAGACAGAGTAACCACTCCCTTCTGCTAGAACAGGAGCGAACTGACTGAGGTCTGCGAGCAAAGACAATGCTCCAACAAACAAGACCTTCTGCGGGACAGAACATATACTCTGACGAACAGAACGATAAATCAGCCGGACAACAATAAATAGGATGGACAAACACCAAATCCCAAACTCTTTCGATTAGTTTCCTCCGACTAAACGCTAAGGGCTTTGTAGTCCTTGCAAGAGTGACACAAAAGCACCAAACAGTGGTGGAAGAGCTTATTAAGTAGTCTCTCCACAGCTGCAAACAATAAGCAATCAACCACCTGATCAGAGAGCAGGATAGCCCTCAGTTGGCGAAGAAAATGCACAGCAGGCAGCAACCCCCCAAAACCATGACACAAAGCCAGAAGATAGGATAAGACTGATGACAATTATTCTGGCTCTCTGCCATGGAGAATGTTCAAATGAACAGGCGGCCTGAAACCTATCCGGCCAGACTCCATAGGCGCGAAGAGCAGAATGAGCCGCCATTATCCTTTTTAAGTAATTGATGTGTTATATAGCATTCTCCTTTCAAAGCGGTATTACACTAGATTATGTAGAGGGCTACATCTCCACAACTTATTGAAATTTCCTGATGTGTACAGAGCTGGAGAGTGAGAGATTTGGCTGCAGTCCAGTACAAATACTGAACATTGAGAGATGAATGTAGAAGCTAGCAGCTAAAATCTGTCTTCCATAATAATATTTTCTGTGCATCTCTTAGCAGTCTTTATTCACCTAATACCATTCCTCTGGCTCATATTCTAAGAAAAGGGCTTCATGAGCTCCCAGTAAGTGGTTTTGTTTTGAATGGATTACTGCTACTTGAACATTAAAACAGTGACTATCATAAGCTCCTACATCCATCAAAAATGAAAAGTTACAGTTCTTAAGCTATTTGAATAGGAGCAATAGAAGCCCTTTTGGCTGGAAAATAACATTTGAATATCTGCATCAGCCCAGAAGAGTGGGGTGGCAGACATACAAGAGTCGGCTTTTTACTTTCCTTTCACTCAGTGGCAAATTTAGGCCTTGAACTAACACACAGAGTAGTGACACTGATGCCTTCGGTCTACGGAAATCTGCATAGTATACGTACAGCACTGGAACTTAATGGGAGTGGTTTACAGTGTGGGCCAGCTTAGCAATCAAGGGAATTCTTTAACCAAAAATTTTTTAAAACGCATGATAGAAAAATTACATCATTACAAGCTTACATTACATTACTCAAAAAATTTGTTAATGAACAACTCAAAGATTTTCTGGAAATAAATGTTCAAATGGTACTATAACTGCAGCTATGAAAGTAGTAAATGATGTCATTGCGGCACTAGACTGTAAAAAATACTGTGCAGCTCTTTTCATCGATTTATCAAAGGCATTTGATACAGTTGACCATGCCATTTTGGCAACTAAAGTGCAAAATATTGGTTTGTCTGGCTCTGCTTTGAAGTGGTTCTCAAACTATTTGTTAGGCAGATCACAGTGTGTGCAGTTTGCTGGGTCCTCTTCTTCCTTCCTCCCTATTTCAAAGGGTGTACCACAGGGTTCTATACTAGGACCACTGCTTTTTTCAATTTATGTAAACAACCTCTGTGATAACCTTGAGAAGGCTGCCTTCCGTTTTCATGCTGATGATACTGTTATTAATTGCATGTCTAAATCGGCGCTACAAACCTTAGAAACCTTGCAGTCTGCTTTTGATGTTGTTCAGTCTCATTTAACTCATCTTAAACTCGTTTTAAATCCAGATAAGTCCAAATTCATGCTATTTTCAAATGGAAAAAAAAACTACCCTCTGTCCTTCCTAAGATCATAACCTCTCACGGAGCTGAAACTGAAATGGTCTCAACATATAAGTATTTGGGTATTCTTATTGATCAGAATTTGTCATTTCAGCCACACATCAACAACCTTTTTTTCTAGGCTGAAACTGAAACTTGGGTTCTTTTTTAGAAACAAATCCTGTTTCTCCTTTCAGACAAGGAAACGCCTGATTTCTGCTACGTTTTTACCTTTGTTGGACTATGGTGATCTGTTGTATATGAGTGCATCTGACCAATGCCTTAAGAAGTTGGACACAGTCTATCACTGTGCTATACGATTCCTTACTGGCTGTGGACATCTTGTACATCACTGTTCATTATAAGCTGCTGCTGACTGGCCATCTCTGTATCTCCGCAGATTCTCATGCTGGTTGGTTTTTGTGTATAAGTCCTTCCTTGGTTTGCTTCCCTCATATCTGCGTACATACATGTGTAAAATCGAAAACCAATACGGCCTGTGTTCTCAAAACATATTGCAGATGTTGGTCCCCAGAGTTAGGACTGAATTAGGTAAAAAGGCTTTTAAATACGCTGCTCCCTATTCTTGGAACAACCTTCAGAAGGATCTGAAACTGCCTGAACTGGTCACCTTGGGAGAATTTAAAGCAATTTTAAAAGATTGTGAAGATAGCAGTTTTGGCCGATGTGTCTGTTTTTAGTAGCCTGTAAGATGGGAAAATAGGGGTTGGAGCACCGCTGGCGCTGATGAGTGCATCTGTGACACTGCAGCAAGACTGGCGGGCCTTCTGAGCATCAAAAGACTTCAACGCCATGCAATATAACAAATTGTCGAGTTCCTGATGACAAGCAGCTTGCTGTTTGCTGGGGTTTATGTGAAGGGGAAGTGGGGTGGTTTATGCCCGTAAGAGACTGGAGACCAGAACTGGGGGATGCAAAGTGTGAGCAAACTGTATCTGTGAATGGCCGGACAGGAGGAGGCAATAAACCCAGCCTCTGAGCTGGGAGTGGGGGTTTGCATGGTTTCTGCGCCTTTGATGTCACCCTGCATGGGAGGCTTTTGGCTTACCCAGTGCTCCATATTGCCCTCAATCATCTGTGTAAGACTGAACCCTAACTTATCTGTTTTAAATAATCTAAACCTCTGGGAACGTCATAATATGCTCATATGTTTAATATACTGATAAGAAATCACTTCTGTACTTATAACACAATTTTCCTGCATAATAATTCAGCTTAGACTTTTTTATGACAACCACATCATATTCATACATTTTCCTGGCTTGTTTGATATGTATGTTTTTGTTCCAATTCGAGGAGTTGAATGGCATATGTTTCATATCAAATGAAATTATAGTTCATTCACTTTTAGAAACTCCCTAAATTTGGGTAAGGTAAAATCTCCTCTTGGGTAATAAAGTGTAGTTCCTTTTGTCTGAATGACCCCTCCTTTACAGCCAAATGGCCTGACTCTGTCTCAGTCCTGAGACCTGTAACCCGATATCTCACCTGGTTAACTTATGGGGCTCTCTGATTGGAGGAGGGGGGTAGCTGGTTTGGTTTATAGGAAAGAGAAATGAGCTGTTCGGGGAAGATCGTATCCGATCTGTCCCCGCGTACGTAAGTGCGTGAGTAGTCCTTTTCAATTATGTAATATCGTAATTCGAACTTCCCGCGCACATTAGTGCGTGTATCCTTTTCCTCCAGGTATGACTTTATTCTCCTTTTCTAAATTGTGTGTAACTTGTAATTGGCTTAGTGTTGATTTGTTTGATTTAAGCTTTTGCCTACCTGGTGAATAAATCATTGTTATTCCTTTAAGCTTGCGTGGTCTCCGTGACTCCTAATCCTTTTATTCTTTCCAGCCACGTTACGACCGGTAGTTAGGGGGCGAGTCCTTATCATTCCAGACTAGCTCGCTGATGTTTAAAGGTAGTGATGGGTTTTAAGTTGGATTGCAAGTTACGGTCTACTTATATAAAGGGTTATGTAGTATCGGTCCTGGGGATTGACCTTAGGGGCTTTCTTGAGCTTATAAACCGGTGCCTGGCCGATCCCCTTAAGGAGCCCTGTGGTGCGCATAAATCTGGGTTCATGATATGTTTATGCCAAAGTTGCTACTATCATGGTAATTTCTTCCATCCTCTAGAGCTCTCACCGAACTAAGATCCGGCAACTGCGCTATTACCCGGGGGCGTCGGTTGAGTAACTGGTTTTCGCGGATGAGTCTGGCGACGTAGCTGCCCCGAGATTCACGCATGTGTCCCTAAACTATAAATTCTAATTCTAATTTGGAGTCAGATATTTAACGAGGGTATAACTAAATTTGGTATTCTAAATTTATTATGGAGTCAGATTAATTGTAACCATTGTGCTTTTGTGCCCCGTTGTTCGAACGGAGAAAATATATCCATTTTATTGTGATTCGCACCAGCCAGGACGTCGCGCGTGCTAATACTAGGAATCCACACGCATAAACCTTCAACCCGGGCTCTTCCTTCCTTGGTCGAGCTGCGTGGGTCTTACAGTGGTGACCCTGACGTGATATCTTCGAGTATTATATCGAAATATGTGTTTTTGGGAGTATTTGCATTTTGCGGTGCCGGGTGTGAGTCACAATAATCCACGACACCTCAGACGTGGAGTGTCTGCAGGGCAGCAGCCAGTGAGACACCCCATGCGGTGAGGTTCCATTTTCCCTCCTTAACAGTACATCAAGGTGGTGAGTATTACCTTTCTTACTTATGAATGCTAGAAGTTTTGCTTTTCCACCGCACATACAGACACTTTTCTGTAGTATGGGTCGGAATACTCAAGTGTTAGGCCTGGGACCGTAGCAACCAGGCACAAACCTATTTGCAGTATTCGCGGGAGTAGAGAAGTAAGCTTTAAGGGCAGTTGAATGAATGTTTTCATAGCTTAGCCTACTTCGTGAGTGGGGTTCGCTGTGGAAACTGCACTGTGGTATCTTTGGCCCGTGAGACCTGTTTTCTGTAACTTTTCTAGACTGCTATATATTCACCATATGTAAGTTGATATTTTCATGCTTTTGTGCGAATGGAGTAAGTTGAATGAATTGCGCCATTGTGGGCAGTGGAATCCAGGACGTTGATACCATTTCCTGGATATTGCTTTAGAATGGTTACAGGCTGATGGTTTTGGTGCAAGCTCCTGCTGTGACCGTGCAGAGAATCTTGCCCAAATACTGAACGGAGTGCGTGTTGAGGACAGAATGGCTTGAAAATATCACTGGGTTAACATGTTTTATAGTAATAACGATTGTACGTTGGTGGCAAGTATGTTCATTAATGCTCTGACCCGCATCATTGGTTCGGTTCGAGCTGACGAATATTTCCATCCTCTTGTCTTGTTAAACTTTGTGTAAAGGTAATAGCTTGCGGTTTCACTGCCCAGTATGTGCGCTCTTTTGATCAGCGCCCCGAGAGAGCTGCATAACGGCATTCGGAAAATTGTCATAATTTGGACTCCAAGTTTAAGTAATGTGCATTCTGCACAATTGGGTTTTCGAAGTTAGACAAATTCGGCGGAAGTTTTCGTGCCGGCAGTCTTTCGGGACACGGACAGGGATTAAATTAATTCTTGATTGGGTTTGTGATTTTTTTTTTTCGCAAGCGGAATGTTCAGTAGTTCGGTGTGGGCTAAGGTTTGTTGTGGTTACGTGACGCGTGGGCTTCTCGGACTGCGGGTTAGTTGTGCTTCATACGCCTAGACTGTGCGGTTTGTGGGAGAACATGTGTCCTGGACATGGCAACGGGGAAGCTTATCACCGAAAGAGTTGAATATTTTTGCATTGCACGTGAAATTGGGAAATTGCCATTGTAAACAGCTCTAAAAATCGCCTTGCATTTGAGCTTAGCTCAAGTACGTATTGAAGCTGCCATATTACCTTTGCACAAAGGATTATCAAGTTGAACGGCCCGCCATTTTTGGCTTGCTTTGTTGGGGAATATAACGTGGTTTCATCTGAGGGCAGCCATTGGTTGAGTTGGCATGTGGGTCGGTACTCCCTCCAAGAGGAGGAAGTTTCGCCGGCCTCTTGGGTCACGTGACTATTTGCCGGTTAGCTGGTTGGCTGATACGGCCCCCAGGTCAAACCGTGTAATATGGTGATGTGGCCCGTTGCCAGTGAGCTGATTGGCTGCTGGTTCCCTGTCATCCTTCTGGGAAAAAGACGGAACCAGTGGTAATTTGCATGCGTCTCACTAACGGCATGCCTGTGTCCACCATTTTGAGTGTGGCGGTGTACTAACAACTTGCTTGAATGCCTGAACTACAAAAGCTAGAAAACCGCCAATTCGAATTGTGTTTGTGTGGACTTCACTAATCCCTCAATATGTTTGTTAAAATGTCTGTTTTTCACTACTCGCTGTACACCGTCATTGCCATAATGTATCAAACAATATCTGAGCTCTGACTACTCATGGGGACATTAAGGCTTACATTGTCTGCCCAGCGGGGGGGACGATTTATGACCTCAGGGGGGAAGGGAATTCTACCTTAGAATGCCTATGATGGGTTACCTATGGGAGAAGGAATTTCCTCCCCTAAATTTACATTTTGTATCATTTTATTCAAAATTTGTTTTCACCCCTGAATGTGGGAGCCAGATGGGTTTGGTCATTTTGGCAATGCTTGGTGTACTCCTTTTTAACTATTAAGGGTCTTACAAGGCTACCATTCCTCTGCGTGTGCTCGCTCTCTCTTTCTCTCTCTCTCTGCCCCTACTCCCCAGTGTGCTTGCATTCTTGATAGAGTGCATGATTTGTGTTTTATGTTTAATGTCTCTGTTTTTAACTATAGTTTCTTTTTCATTCTCTGGACGATGCAGATTTTAACCCCTGCATAGCGTCTTTGTTTTCAGACACAAAAGGGCTTCACACCTGAGAGAACCAGCCTTAGCACAGATGGGCTGGCACCCTCTCAGGGGGAGATGTGGACATCCTGTTGCTGGGGTCATAAACTCATTCAACATTGCTGAGACGACCATTAACACTTACAGACCCCTATAGTGGACCACCAGAACAAACTTTACAATCGCAATTGTTGAATTAGAGGAGTCCACTAATCTCACTCACACACACAGGAACACACACACCTCCCCCATCTTTCACACACTCACCCACACACGCGCGCGCGCGCGCGCACACGCACGCACATTCATTACTATCAATTCCTGCCCACATGGGAGAATCAAAATAAATCCCATGTGCATGTCTTTGTGTTTGTTTGTCCTTGTATGTGATTTAGTGTTCATTGTTAATATTTTCTGTTTGTCTGTGTTTGTCTGAAATGTTGATTGTTTTGTGTGTTAAGACAAGACTGTTAGCAGCATACATTTCAGTACTGATTTTTCCATTATCTATTATGAACATGCACAGCACTGAATAATTATCATGTAATTATCTTAGTCTTGCAATGTTATCTTGTATGTATTATTTTCAATATCATCGACAACTCTTTTCTGTGTATGTTTCTCTATTTTAGGAACATATCTATTCATTACTGCACTGTCTTGTTTTGTTTAAGTCTCTTTAATTGTTTTAATATATTTTTGTATTTCTTGCTACTACTTAATCTATTACCCAAAAAACATGCTTACTGAACGATTAATTACAACTCTTTGACTTCAAATTCCTCCACAGGAGTAGAAATCAGAGGGCCCCTGATTTCGAACTCCGCTCCAAATTTTCTGATTCAAATTATTATGCCAGTTTGGGTGGAAACGCTGGTGTTTCCGCCTGTCAATCATTCATTCATCATTTTGACTGTGTCACTGAGTGTAACTTAGTTGGTTCACTAAACAATTCAATATTTTCCCAATTTTAAACAGTTTTTATCAATCACATGGTTGTTTCTCTTTCCTATAGTCTCCCAAATCAAACGTTTTCAAATTCTTAGTTTATTACCCTGAGAGGAACCAAACGCTCATTTTCATAATATGGTTTATTTGTCATGAAAAACTCAACTGCAGCCTAAAAACATAATGTCTTGCCTATTCTCATGTCTGTTTTCCATCCATTATCACATGGAGCATGTTCTGGTCCAGTCCTAAGGGTGTGAGGGGCACTCCAACACCAGATCTGCCTCCTACAACGCACACTGCAATCCATCTACCCTGGATCTCCACCTTCCCAATAATCCTTCCATTCGCTCTACAACCCCAACCTCTGATATGACCATCTGGACAGTCTTCTATGTCCCCTTGAGTGCTCGTTTGTCCCTCTTGGGGCCACAGGGGGGACTGTAAGATGGGAAAATAGGGGTTGGAGCACCGCTGGCGCTGATGAGTGCATCTATGACACTGCAGCAAGACTGGCGGGCCTTCTGAGCATCAAAAGACTTCAACGCCATGCAATATAACAAATTGTTGAGTTCCTGATGACAAGCAGCTTGCTGTTTGCTGGGGTTTGCGTGAAGGGAAGTGGGGGTGGTTTATGCCCGTAAGAGACTGGAGACCAGAACTGGGGGATGCAAAGTGTGAGCAAACTGTATCTGTGAATGGCCGGACAGAAGGAGGCAATAAACCCAGCCTCTGAGCTGAGAGTGGGGGTTTGCATGGTTTCTGCGCCTTTGATGTCACCCTGCATGGGAGGCTTTTGGCTTACCCAGTGCTCCATATTGCCCTCAATCATCTGTGTAAGACTGAACCCTAACTTATCTGTTTTAAATAATCTAAACCTCTGGGAACGTCATAATATGCTCATATGTTTAATATACTGATAAGAAATCACTTCTGTACTTATAACACAATTTACCTGTATAATAATTCAGCTTTAGACTTTTTCATGACAACCACATCATATTCATACATTTTCCTGGCTTGTTTGATATGTATGTTTTTGTTACAATTCGAGGAGTTGAATGGCATATGTTTCATATCAAATGAAATTATAGTTCATTCACTTTTAGAAACTCCCTAAATTTGGGTAAGGTAAAATCTCCTCTTGAGTAATAAAGTGTAGTTCCTTTTGTCTGAATGACCCCTCCTTTACAGCCAAATGGCCTGACTCTGTCTCAGTCCTGAGACCTGTAACCCGATATCTCACCTGGTTAACTTATGGGGCTCTCTGGTTGGAGGAGGGGGTAGCTGGTTTGGTTTATAGGAAAGAGAATGAGCTGTTCGGGAAGATCATCCGATCTGTCCGATCCATTCCTTATGTCCTATTTTGTATATAGTCAGGGAAGATCGTATCCGATCTGTCCCCAGCGTAAAGTGCGTGAGTAGTCCTTTTCAATTATGTAATATCGTAATTGAACTTCCCGCTTAGTGCGCGTATCCTTTTCCTCCAGGTATGACTTTATTCTCCTTTTCTAAATTGTGTGTAACTTGTAATTGGCTTAGTGTTGATTTGTTTGATTTAAGCTTTTGCCTACCTGGTGAATAAATCATTGTTATTCCTTTAAGCTTGCGTGGTCTCCGTGACTCCTAATCCTTTTATTCTTTCCAGCCACGTTACGACCGGTACTTAGGGGGCGAGTCCTTATCATTCCAGACTAGCTAGCTGATGTTTAAAGGTAGTGATGGGTTTTAAGTTGGATTGCAAGTTACGGTCTACTTATATAAAGGGTTATGTAGTATCGGTCCTGGGGATTGACCTTAAGGGCTTTCTTGAGCTTATAAACCGGTGCCTGGCCGATCCCCTTAAGGGGCCCTGTGGTGCGCATAAATCTGTCTACTTATATAAAGGGTTTATGTAGTATCGGTCCTGGGGATTGACCTTATGGGCTTTTTGAGTTTATAAGTTGGCCGATACCCTGTGGTGCGCATAAATCTGGGTTCATGATATGTTTATGCCAAAGTTGCTACTATCATGGTAATTTCTTCCATCCTCTAGAGTTCTCACCGAACTAAGATCCGGCAACTGCGCTATTACCCGGGGGCGTCGGTTGAGTAACTGGTTTTCGCGGATGAGTCTGGCGATGTAGCTGCCCCGAGATTCACGCATGTGTCCCTAAACTATAAATTCTAATTCTAATTTGGAGTCAGATATTTAACGAGGGTATAACTAAATTTGGTATTCTAAATTTATTATGGAGTCAGATTAATTGTAACCGTTGTGCTTTTGTGCCCCGTTGTTCGAACGGAGAAAATATATCCATTTTATTGTGATTCGCACCAGCCAGGACGTCGCGCGTGCTAATACTAGGAATCCACACGCATAAACCTTCAACCCGGGCTCTTCCTTCCTTGGTCGAGCTGCGTGGGTCTTACAAGCCCCTTCATCTTTTATACACTTGTCCGATTTTAAGCACCGTATTAGTTGTTCTGCTGTATGCATTTTTGGTGTTTTGTCTTTGTTTCGTCTTTGTCTTTCTAATAATCACTGTAATTGAGATGTACTGTATTGTAACTGAGTTTATGCTGCCTTCTTGGCCAGGTCACTCTTGTAAAAGAGATTTTAATCTCAATAAGGCTTTTACCTGGTTAAATAAAGGATATATATATACAAAAGTAGATACATTACAAGCTTACAATATTTTTCCCAGTTATAAACAGTACTTTAACTTTTTTTTTTTTTAGCAGGAAGGATGTTTATCATAAGAGGGAGTACAAAAATGTGAGAAACAGACTGAAGTCAGTAGGTAAGTCCATTTCTCACACTTCATAATGTCCTTCGGTTATTTTTGTGTCTCTTTTCCATTTAAAAATAAAAACAAACAAACAAACAAACAAAAAAAGACTTGAAGAGCTCTCTAGGCAGTTAGTGTTGCATTCCTGCTGACGGATGAATTGCTGGATGGACAGACCAGGGACAGGCTGAGTATGAGTCCAATGTCACCTGAATGGAGTTAAAGGGGCTCAGAAATCTCACGTCACCTCCAGAGTCACTGTCAAGATGGCACCGACGACCACGAGGACCGCCATGCTGTTACAGGAGGCTGCATCCGCAAGGATACGGGACACAAGCAAAAGCATCAGCGCATTAGCAAGCAGCCCCAGCCCTCTTCCCAATGAAGACAAGGACCACCCAAAGGACATTTACAGGACCAACCCAAGGCAAGGGAATTGCAATTAACCACATATGCAGTACAACATGTTGAATAAGAAAGTATCCTGAATGATTATATGGGTCAACTCCTGAGCCTGCTTTTGACCAAAATTGCCTTAGTCAAAGCGTAACACCAGCCTCCGTTGATAGAGGCTGGTGATTGTCGTAAATAAAGACAGCACATCACTGTGATCATAAAACTCAATCAAGTATCAGCGGCAAGCAGCAGTATTCTCCGAGACATTGTGAGCATTCCCCTAAGATCACCTTGATGTCAGAATAGATAATAAGACAGAATAGATTATGTAATCATACTGCTGCATTATCAAGTAAGAGTTTTCAAATAAGGGTTTCTTTTAAATTGTTTTGGTGTGGTGTACATACGGTCAGTTATGCAAATCACGAATGGCAAAGCAACACAGCAGTTGTTACATGATTTCCAGGAAGGACTGCTAATGCAGAAAAGGCAAATGGTCAACTTCCCTCCTTCATAGATTAAAAAAAATCAATAATGGTGAGCTGAAGATCTGAGCAAGTGGCCTTACTGTATGCACACAGAGATAAGTTGCCATAATCCATAAACCAGACAGGTTTGGGATTATATACTTAGCCGAAGCCTGCTGTGATCTCCATTAAAATATACCACATCCGCAGAGTGACTTTCAACTAAAGATCTGATGTGTGACCTTCAGCGAAATATGAAAGCTGAATTTCTTCCAGGAAAGTCAGGCAGCTTAGGAGCATGAAGATTTAAAAAAAAAAAAAAAAAAAAAAAAGATGCACGGAAATGTTTGGAAGTAGTTTGATGCAATACCAGGGAGGCATTTCGTGAAGCTGGATTCTTGAGATAGCTGGATAATTGCAGTGACCAAAGCCAGGAACTAGTCGCTCTGTGTAGTTACCGGGGAATCTCTGTAATCCTGTTTCTGTAGTTATCCAGCTATCTCAGTCATCCTGTTTCTGTAGTTATCCAGCTATCTCAGTCATCCTGTTTCTGTAGTTATCCAGCTATCTCAGTAATCCTGTTTCTGTAGTAATCCAGCCATCTCATTAATCCTGTTTCTGTAGTTATCCAGCTATCTCAGTCATCCTGTTTCTGTAGTTATCCAGCTATCTCAGTAATCCTGTTTCTGTAGTTATCCAGCTATCTCAGTAATCCTGTTTCTGTAGTTATCCAGCTATCTCATTAATCCTGTTTCTGTAGTTATCCAGTTATCTCAGTAATTCTATATCATGGAATGCCTCCTGGGGCAGCAGCTTGATGTATTTTCCAAACTCAATGAACCCACAGCCAGCAAACCTGAAGAGAGGCGCTTGATTGGCCTTGGAGCTGCCCAGGGAGGGTGGGTTGGTATCATGCTGCGCATCAGTGTGTGTTAGCACCTTCCTCTGGCCACTCTGTTTTCTGTCTGCCAGCAAATGGAGGTAGCAGGTGGAGATTAGTACGGAGCCCGCCTGGTGTCCGTCGAGAAAAAAAAAAAGCCATGTACTAAACTGAGGGAACAGATTACTAAACTGAGGGAACAGATTACATAACTGAGGGAACAGATTACTAAACTGTGCGCACAGTTTACGAAATTGAGGGAACAGATTGCTAAACTGTGCGCACAGTTTACTAAACTGAGGGAACAGACTGCTGAACTGAGGGAACAGTTTACTAAACTGAGGGAACAGATTGCTAAACTGAGGGAACAGACTGCTGAACTGTGCGCACAGTTTACTAAACTGAGGGAACAGACTGCTGAACTGAGGGAACAGATTGCTAAACTGAGGGAACAGATTACTGATTACTGACCCATCTCAATGATGAGCCTATATTACAAAGTTCATTAACAAACACAGAATCTGTGCACTTTTTTTTGGTTGACTGTTCTGCTCTGTTTTAAGAAATAGACTAATAAATAGTCATATTGTTTTTTATTGTTTCTCTGATTGCAATGTTTCATTTCACTGGGATGTCTATAACTATAGACTGTATTGTGATCCACCAGCATAAATAAATATTTGGCAAAATATTGTTCTCATTATTTAACAATGCAGCGTAAATTGATGGCATCAGAAAGGAAAGGGGAGAAAAGACAGAGCTTAGCCTGAACTCGAAGATGTGTCAGATAAATTGTCCCCAAATGTTAAATGCTCAATCAGTCGAAGGGCTCTATTTTAATGATCTGAAACACAAGTTTAAACATGAAGCGCAGTTGCTTTGGGGAGATACGAGGGCACTGTTAGGCTATTCATGTTAAGCATATGCCTACCCTTGCACCCAACAGAAAGCTTAAAAGGGTTGGTCTTAAGGCTAATTAATATGTGTATAACATGTATCTTAGCAACCTGTTCCCTCAGTTTAGTAATCTGTTCCCTCAGTTAGCAATCTGTTCCCTCAGTTTAGCAATCTGTTCCCTCAGTTTCGTAAACTGTTCCCTCAGTTTAGCAATCTGTTCCCTCAGTTTAGTAAACTGTTCCTTCAGTTTAGCAATCTGTTCCCTCAGTTTAGTAAACTGTGCACACACTTTAGCAATCTGTTCCCTCAATTTAGTGATCTGTTCCCTCAGTTTAGCAATCTGTTCCCTCAATTTAGTGATCTGTTCCCTCAGTTTAGCAATCTGTTCCCTCAGTTTAGTAAACTGTGCGCACACTTTAGCAATCTGTTCCCTCCGTTTAGTAATCTGTTCCCTCAGTTTAGTAAACTGTGTGCACACTTTAGTAATCTGTTCCCTCAGTTTAGTACATGGCTTTTTTTTTCTCGACTGACACCAGGGGGGCTCCGTAGATTAGAATGACAAGTGGCTAAAAGTCACCTTGAATTTCATAGTGGAAGACCAATGTACAATTAATTTCTAGAGCAAACAGTTTTTAGTGCTGGCCATATTCTCTCTCCCCTAGTGCAGGACAGCACTTTAGCAAATCTGCTGCAAAGCACTGCTCTATCAGTGATTGGACCTGCATGCAAAGCAGCTTAGACTGATCTCCTCCATCCTGTCCCTACAGCCAACACACCTGCTAACCAGGATCAGCCCTGGAAATCTGCACATTCAAATTTCACCCAGCAGAACAGGGTCGTGCTGGCCTCACAACGTGGGCACACAGCCCCAGTTCTGAAGGACAAACGACTGATGACTGAGTGACAAATAACATCCAGCAGATACTGCAGCCTTCCAGGAAGCCTCTATCCCTGCTCTGCATGCATACAGCATCTGTTGTATGCATTTCAGTCACCTGCAGACTCGAGAGATCGATAATTAATGTGTTGCAATTACCAGCGTGCAATTCACTAAAGGTGGGCTTTGGAAGGACGGGTAGAAATATTCTTTGAAAGCTTTTTAGCACTTTTAGCCTCCAAGGACTAGTGCAACTGATAGGAAACCATTAGACAAGCTCTTTTAATCATTATGAATTACTAGGGAAATGGAAGCTGGAGGATAAATAAAGGTTCCTCATACTGAAGGACGTACTAAACAGAGACTCCTGCCCCCGAGCAGGGCTTTAATGTTTTAGTACCATCTGCATATGGACTGAAATTTCACTGTCTGCATCAACAGTCTGAAAGACAAATCTCAACCCCCGCACACCAAGGGATGTGTGCAGGAGGGTAATTCAAGTCTGTACGGAGCTAGGTTAATTTAACATCCTTTGGAAGAAAATGGTAATAATTTGTTTCCCTGTTTATTTTGCCAAATTTAAATATTTTCTCCAAGATTGGAACAGATTATTTTTTAATTCTCACTATTCAAATCACCTTTGCCATTTGAGGTTATTTACGCAACTTAAGCTGCGAATTTCACAGAAATATTAGTACACTGTTATACAATTTTTGAACGGTAGTGTAAATGTGAATGTTTTAGTATGTACAATCTCCATAATAATTTCTAGTATAGTCCAAGTACAATATTATCTTGGCAATTTTTATTTCCATCCAATTTTACTAAGTGTGTATATTCAGTCTACTGTCACCACCCTTGTATCTCAGTAGTCTGTTCCTCTCCTGTTCCAGCAATATTTGAGTGTTTGGTGGTTTGTCTCCCTTTTTTTATTTATTGTCTTTTCATACTCCCCACCTCCTAACATGTTCTTTTGCATGCCTCACCCCTTTTGTATCAGTGTCTAGCCTACATAATCTGCTTGAGGTGTCTCAGTCTTTTCTTCAGCCTGATGTGATCTACCAGTTGCCTAGTATTGAGCTAAGATCTCTTTATTCCATGTTTGGTTATATTAGAAAAGAAAAATGTTAATATCTCTTTGTGAGCACTTTATTCAGAACAATTTCCCTGTTCTCCTGCGGCCTTCAGAGTAGGGACTGTGTCCCTATGAAGACCTTGTTCCCAATCGCAAGCAGTCAGGCCGCTGCAATACAAGGATCAATTCCCTGGCTTCTGACCCCCAGACAGCTCCTGACCATGGGTCAGATACGCCCCTCTCCTGCTGCATGCAAATTGCCTGATCCGGAGTGTCCCTCTACTTGAACTTTCCTAAGCCCTCCTCAGTTCTGTTTTCCTGTTTCCTGATAATAAACATGCCCTACTGGCTTTCATCATCGATCTGCTTAATGTTCCTCTGCCTGGTTCATAAAAGTCTTCACCAAATATCGTAACCTTCTTCACACTACCTGATTTTGATCGCTACCAACAGGACAATTAACCATTCATCATCAGTATTATTATTCTTAATTTTATTGTATTTTTAATTTCGTTTTGGTTGCATTTTGGCAGTCATCAGAGAGCAAAGTTTATTTCTTTGATTCTGAGCTTCTGTTGTCATACTTGGGTTTTTCGTGGAAAAAGACTAAAAAAAAACTAAAAAAATGATCAGCTCTTCATTGTCTCTCTAAATTGTTTCCACATTCAAAATTTGTCAGAAGCTTTCCATTGCCACCAACTGGCCAATGAACCCCGTATATTTTGACTGAGAACAGAGTTCGATTACCAGTGCAACAACTACAGTGTAAAGGAACGAGCTTTTCGGAGTCTCTTAATTTGAATATGACAAGACTTCAGTGAATGTACCCTGCAAACAATGATTTTCAGATTCATGTCATTACAAGAAGCTGATTGAGGGTGCTTCCTCATTTATGTGCACAAAAAAGTGTATTTGGACACGATCACATATATGTGAATGCAGACGAATGTCCATCGCCTGCCAAGGCGAAATTCGTATCTTGTGCTGAATGTGGCCAAAGCAGGATGTAACTATAGCCAAGTGGGGTCACACAAAGTTCTATTCACATAATGTTTTATTCACCCCTTCACTCACGCAGAATGGAAGTGAACAAGAGGCAAACACTTTCCAATGTTGATATGTTTGACTGTGCCCTTGTATATTTATTTTGCCATTTACCCTTTTAGGATACAAGTATTTGCTTAACCAGGATTTTGCAGTGAATGAGTTCAAATTTATTTCAATCCATTCATTTTGGAGGATGAATGGAGCTTTGACATAAATTCTGATAGGCCATAGAGTCAAGCTCTCTTATCAATGTAGAGCAGCTGCTTTAACCCGCTGGAGAGTCACCTTAGTGCACATGACTTTCATCTGAATTTGCTGTCAGAGGATTGCTTACCCGGTATTATGCTGGCTTACTTAAGCTTACACCCTGAGAAGCAGCTTCTCGTCCCACCGGCCTGAGCAAGGTTTGTGGTTTCCTTTCTCCTAAAAAGCACACCGCGGTTAACATACTTTGGCGGATTTTTCTGGCTCACGCCATGCTAATTGATTTTGTGTCTACGCACTTCTGGATACATGTTTCGGCTGGCTGGGATGATGTTACCTATCAAGCAAATTTTATGTCTCCACACTGTTTTTTTTTATGTCTCCACAGTCTTTTTCTGTGAATTCTGATTGGGAGTTGTCATTTTAACTCTGCTCAGCTGAGCTTGTATCCCTAAAGGCAATGCTCTGATTTGCCAATTGTGCTCACATAGCCCAGGCACGTTGGGTTTGTAAACATATCCGAGTAGCGGATCGATCATTATTTGCAACTTTCTCAGTTTCTTGCACAATTTGGTTCTACTACGCTGCCTCGCTGGAACTGCTTGGCAAAGTAACTTACATTTTCTCAACCATAACTAATTGTAAATGGAATCACCGACTTGTAAGCAGTAGGAAGCTTTGGCAACAGGAGTCTGTCATCTGTCATTACATTGAATGTCGGAGCTGCACATGCTATTCCAGATGCAGACGTGTATATCTGCTTGACTATTCCATGCTCATGCTGAGCTTGGCAGTATTCCAGCTACTGAAAAGTGCGGTCGCAAATCGTCACATTTCAGGAGGCTGATGTTTTCTGGGTATGGCAAATCACTGCTAGCATGCGTAAAAAAAGATAATAATAATAATTGAAAAAAATTATGATAATAAAAATAATAAATAAATGAACAAATAAATAAATAAATAATCATAAAGGCAGCCGCCAGTTGGACTGGCGTGTCAAGCATGAACGGTAAATGTGCTTGAGTGTTAATATTTTTTAGAGTCTCAGGCTCGGGGCAAATCAGTTCATTTTTACTTGCGGTGCAGTGAATCATACTAAGGTTACATTTTGGGGATCTGCTAGCTACTTTATCCTTTTTTTCTGTTTATACAACATGCCTGCCTCTTTCTTACTTATGGTCAGAGAAAGAAATTTGGGAAAGCTAAGCACATCATGAAGGTATTACAACGCACAGCACTGAGTGAGCTCACAATTTCTAAATATTCCCACCCTTCTCTCAAGTTAAGTTCAAGCAAGTTTGGGGTTAGTGGACAAGTTACATGAAAAATATTTTGGCTTTCCATTCAAGATCAAATTCTCTCGCCGACAGATAATTACTTTACATTGTAGTAAAATTTGCTAACTGGATCAGTAAGCTCTCAATTATTCTATGTCAGCTTTGAAAATTCCATGTCATCTGGCCCTTTATTTTATAGTCTGCTATGGTTACATTAAAAAAAACTGCCTCCTCTTATTCTCTCATGAAATTCATCTGAAGCACAGTAAAGGGACCTATTCTTGTCTCCAGGTGACAATGGTAATCAAACATGGCAAATGCATTTTGAACAATTGCTGTTCCGGACAGATTTTGACTTCTTTTTTGTTAACAAAAAAAGAAAAAATGCATCCCAGATGTTTTACGTTGGCGCGGCAAGTTGTTCATAAAATTTTCAATAATTGTCTCATTTGAACGACGGTCGCTGGAATAGACCGAAAATTTCCATATCGTGGTTACCTTGCTGCTCATTGAAATAACTAGACCGAATCATATTTGCAAATTAATATTAACATAAATCGTTGACGTACTGCTTGTTCTATGCATGTTTCAACACCCTATGCCGCACCCACTTGCTTTCAGATCAATTTTCTTCCATTATCACTGGCAGGTGCTATGAATGGCTGCAGTGTCCAGCATTTAAGGTAATGGTTTGCTCTATTACATTCCATATACCTTGGATACGGCCGTTCTAAAGCTGGTAACTGGAAGGCACAGCAATTTACAATCTTGCATTTTGTCAAGCGGACGTAGTTCCAACCAACATTCTCCATTAGATGCCTCAAGGAATGCTCAGAGCATAGATCAGCCACCTCAGGTAGTTTTGGAATTTCTGTGATCGTGCAGTTCGTAATCTACCTGACAAGTAAATGAATTAATATCTGCATTACCATTGCAAATCGGCATATTTCCCTTGTAGTCTTGGCCGATAATGTTTGTTTTTCATAGTTGTACATCCTCTAGTACCCTAGCTCAGGAGGCACTATGATCGCTGACAACATTTTTGTCGCAATTAAAAAGAAGCAACATTGTGCATCACTCTTTATTGACCTGTACAAATCTTTCCACGCAGTTGATCATGATGTTTTCAAACTTGGATGTCTTAACTCATGCCTCTCAAAGCAAGCAATCCTTGTTCTTGAATAGGTCTCAAAACATTAGGTGTAATGGTCTTTGTTTTGATATTGTATCTGTCGACAAGGGCGTACCACAAGACACTGCATAAGGTCCACTTTAATTCACTATTTATACACTGATGGACTTTAAAAACTTATAACCAGAATTGAAGCCAAACTCGGATTCAAATTTGTAACCATTTATTGACTTTACCCATAACAACAACTTTGACAAAATGTCAGATAACATCAACAAAAAAAGAACAACAAAAGAATCAACAATGACAAGTTTAACAACAAAATCAACAACAAAGATCAACTCCAATCTCATTGCCGAGTGTGACCGCCACCTGCCTGCAACAAAGCCATCACTCGTCTTGGCATGGACAGCACCATTCTGTTGAGCTGTTGCTGGGGAATGGCCTGCCACTCCTGGAGAAGGGCTTCTTGGAGCTCTGCCCAAATCCTGGGCGTTGGAGTGCGTTGCCGAACCCACCGATTGAACAGGTCCCACAAATACTCGATGCAGTTCATGTCAGGGCTGAAAGGTGGCCATTCCATGACTCGCACACCATTCTTGGCCAGGAGCTGCAGGGTCACACGTGCTGAGTGAGGTCTTGCGTTGTCTTGCATGAACGTGACCTCAGGGTGGTCTGTGATGTAAGGCACGACACGCGGTCTGATGACAAGGTCACAGTAGCGGTCTGCATTAAGATTTCCATTGATTATGACCAGGTTGGACCTCCAGCCATACCGAAGGGCACCCCAGACCATCACCGAGCCTCCTCCAAAGCGATATGTCTCAGCAATGCAGGGGGCCGCTTTTCTCTCCCCACATTGTCTGTAGACCCTCTGTCTTCCATCATGTCGGTACAGACAAAATCTGAACTCATCACTGAAGACAACATTCCTCCAGAATCGGTTGGGGACTCGTCTCTGACCATATTCTTCAGCCCAGCGAAGCCTAGTAGCCCTGCTCCTTGCATTAAGCTGCATTCCAACACATGCCCTGTGGGCTCTGATCCCTTGCTCTGCAAGTCGGTGACTCACTTTTCTTCTGCTCGTCCTTGGTCTGTGGATTCCTTGGGTCTCCTTAGCCGTCCTGGTGCAGGTTCGAAACCGATCTCTCAGGTGGACGAGGCGGATCTGATTGTCCTGGGCTGGGGTAGTGACCCTAGGCTGACCAGGTCGGGGTCGATCATTGGTGCTTCCAGTCTACTAGTAACGAGCCACAAGGTTAGAGATTGTGGGTTGGCTTACCCCAAAATGCTGGGCGATGCAATTTTGGAATGTTCCAGCCATCCACAGCCCAATGGCTTGATCACGTTGGGGTCTGGAAAGGTGAGGCATGACACATGTGGTGTCTTTGAACAAATGCTCTCGGGTTCTGGCCTTAATGACCTCAAGGATTGTTTTAAGGCATTTGACAGCATTGCAATTGTGATCAGTGAAGCCTGACGAGGTTACATCACTAATTCCTCAAATCCAGTTCCACAGACACAAACAAGGTCATGACCTCACGCACAGCTGTGTCTCATTACTCAAAGACAACTGCATATCAATTATGTAATCATCCAAATAAGGTTCCCCTAACCCAAATATACTATTTCTGTCTAGTCAGACTTATACGTTTTTAAAGTCCATCAGTATATAAATAATCTGAGTCAAAACATTAAATTTAATTTTTATGTTCTTGATAATGTTACAGTATGTACTACTGTGCATGCTGTTGTACAGGCAATAGAATACTTGCAAAATGTTTTGACTGTTGTCAAAAATACCCAACTTCAGCTGAAAGGTGGTGTTGGTGTTCAGGAAACTCGACATCAGCACTTTCTGAGGATGGTGTACATGCAGCCGTCCTACTACATTGTTACTGGTGAAAGAATTTCTTGAAACTTTGTGCAAATGAACTTGGCATACTGCACCTACCTTTTACCAAATATTCGGGGTCGATCACTTTGAGAACTATATTAATTTTAAAGCTGCAGTTGGTAAGTCTTATAAAAAAACTCTTTGTCATATTTGCTAAAACTGTCACTATGTACAGACAGCATTACATAAAACTAGTACTCTGTAATAAAAAAAGGTTCTTTTAGCCCCACCTACCTTTAGCTCCTACTGCAATTTAGCAGAATCCATCGGACCAATCAAAATGAACCAATCAGAGCCAGGATGGTGTCTGAGGGAGTGCCTGACAGCCGTCAATCACTGCACATGCACGCGCTGCGGACAGCCTCCTCCCCCTTCCTGCTCAGTTCACGCCAGTGCTCGGTCAAGCTCAAATCTCCGAGAGAGGCTTCAGGAGCTTAGAGAAACTAATGGCGCAACAACAGCCATCAGCGAGGAAAAAAATACCGATACCTCCGTTACCGACAACAGCACACACGGCTAAGACAAGTAAGAAGAGGAAGCCAGAAGAAAAAAAAGCACAAAAGAAAGAATTTGACAAAGCCTGGGATAAAACCAGAGTGAACATCGGAGGGGCTTTTCAGAGGTGGAGGGAACTCCGTGATCTGGAAGGGTTAAAAACGACGCAGAGTTGGCAACTTTTCTGCTTGACAGGTAAACCCCAGCTTTATTTACGTAATGTTTGATTTTCAGCGGGGCTAAAGAGCTAATTGTAATTGTTACACTACTCCGTAGTGCATGTGATGTTACTGTGATGTTGCAGTCGGGCTAACTTTAGCTTGTTTCCGATGCTAGGGCTAACGTTACTGGCATTTCGTTGGTTCATTTCTGCTCTACAATGCTCTGCAAATAAACGAGTTGGCGTCGCTTACATGCACAGCTGCTACTAACTGTGTGGAGCTTTCAGATTCAACCGCGAAAAGCAGCTTTCATCTGGCTTGATATCAGACAAAATTGTCTGCTCGTTTATACTCCGTTTCCTTGTCGACAGTTGAATCTGCTATCAGGAAAAATGAAAGCTGTATTACTCCGTTAAATTCGAACACGCGTTCACGACGGAATATCTTGTGATGACCTAGCAGCCTAAAAATGCAGCCTTCGAAGGATGCAGCCTACGCTTTGAGAAACGGCCCATGTTGCATTCTTACCGGTTCGTCCTCCATGTTGTTCACCGCCTCTCCACAGTCGCATGCATAACAGGTCATGTGCCTTCGCGTGCACGGCAGCCTCCTCTGGGGGAGGGTCTTTGGAGGCAGGGCAGGAGTGCAGTGGAGAGGGAGGGGGAGGGATCTGAAAGTTGCATTTTTTCAAATTTTCATGCTAAGTCCTCTCTCTCCTCATAGTTACCAACTGCAGTTTAATGTTAAACTTTCAATTTGTGATGAAAAATGTAGCCCAATTATGCTTTTTATGCTTCATTTCCTCCTGGGTCTCATATTTTCAAAGCAATTAAGCCATGTTTGGTGTCAAATTGTTTCTTGGGATGGCAGCAACAATAACAGTTATAAATTTTAGAACTAGCACTGTGATAATTGGGAGTTATTCATTGATTTATCCCCATATGTTGGTTTTAGGGGAGTGCTCATCTATATTTGGCCCACATCTGTCCTAGCACATATGATACAAAAAACAAATGCATTTTCTAGGCCCACATACATCTCTCCACACAGTCAATATGGTAAGGAATCAAAAGCTTTCATGGGCAATTTTCCCAAACTGACCCAACACCACCTTTGTTCTTGATGCAGAAAAGACCAAACCTAAGCTTTGTTCACTTTTCCGGGACGCAAAATAGATGATAATTTTTTAAACAACCGGGGCATTTTGATCAAGCACTCATTCACGTTCTCACGCAGCATCTGATGTAGGCGCTATGGCTGAAAATGGGTCTTTATTTTTGAAATAAGTATTGTTTTCTTTTAATGTTAAAACTTATAGCTACCACTTTTCTTCTTCTTTTTTTTTTTACCTCTGCAGTAATATGGTAATCTTTTAATATGCATACTACTGCTCTGCGTCTTCATATTGTTGACGCAGCTTACCATGCTTCCTTCAGGTTTATTACCAATTGTAAAGCTCTGACTCACCACTGTGGGTTATACTCTCAGGTCAGATGGCCTGCTCTGGCCACCCTTACATTGGTACACCTTTATATACTGAATATAAATTTTCAATTAAACTTAACATTTTTCTTAATTAAGAATTTTAAGTTGACCTCACTTGACTTCTGTTGACGTGAAAACATTAAGATGTGGAAACAATTAAAAGCAAACTTTTTTTTTTTTTTTTTTTAGAGTGGGCTGGTAGGGTTTGTGGGTGGAAGAGTAATTGTATGAATACATAATAGAAGAAACAGTGGGAGGATTTTCCAAACTTTCTGACCTGAGAATTTGCCTCCCCTGTCTTTGAGTTGCCAGGAAACCAACTAAAGATTTTGAGTCCCGTGTGGGTGTCTGTAGAGTCCAGAGAATTTTGGGCCATGCAGCAGAACATGGACCTGTTCATCTCAGCTGGTACCCACTCCAGGACCAGCTCCTGCCTCGCTCCTCATTCCCGTCCAGGAGACGCTCTTGAATTACAGGAAAGACCACCTTTCTCATTATTTTTTACAGAATTTTTCTGAAACTTCTGACATCTCCTAAATTTTTAATTGGGGCTCAAGTTTTTTTGTTTTTTTTAAATTCTATATATTTGACTCCTTGGCAATATTGTGTTTGCAACTTGAATTAATAATAATAATTCAAAAAACGTCTATAAATAGGTTTCAAGTGATGACATTTCCCTTAAGTAGACTGCAGTAGAAAATAATTTATTCCGGGTAGTTTGATCTCGGCAGAACAATGCAAAAAAAAAAAAAAAAAAAAAGGTATTGTGACATGGCATAGACTAAACATATTAAACACACAGTTCCGTCACATAATACAGCATGCTCACAGTTTTCAATGCAAAAAAAGCAACAGGCAAGGAAAATGATTCTCATTTGGAAGAAGGGACATCTACACTGTATCTGTTGATTAGATGTTGAAAGCTCAATGATCCTATCCAATAGCTTGTCTCTGAATTCATGCTATAGTGTGACACGTGCAAATCAAGTCTCACACCAAGTCACAATCCAATTTAATCATGTAAGAGTGAGAGTACTGTATATATCCCCAGGACTTTGAGGGACAGCAGTCTAACTAGAACTACTTCTGTTAAAGTAAAATAGATACATAATTCATAACTCAGAAACAGAACTTTGAGCACCGAGGAAGAAACAGAAAATGGATGATGGGAAGAAATGGAAACACAGATTACTACAAAAAGAAAAGACCTCGGAAAAAAGAAATTGGCTTGGATGACAATTGACATTCTGAATGTTTTATTTCATTTTTGGCCTGCGCATAGGCAACAGTTCCGGTGTCCGAGTGATGTGGCACGCTGGGTGGCCTGAAAAAAATACCCAATCTCTATGGTTCGAAATATTGAATTTTTTTTTCTTTTAACAAAAGTAGTCAGCACATACAGAGACCCCAAAGAAGTGTATTTTATCTATCAGTGTTGTACCACATTACAGAAAAAAAAAAACTCTACAACCTAATTGCAAGCAGCCAACATTTATTTATTCATTTATTTATTTTACATTTTATGAAATGAATTGTTGAAAAAAATATCAGATACTGGACTGAGGTTAATTCTAAATACTTTGTGGTAAAGGTGTACTTCTCCAGTTGAAGAAAAGCAATGAACCATATTCTTGACCTTTATAGTACATGAGAAACTGAGCTTTTTTTGATACTGGATACTGTAGAGATGACATGGGACTCTTTCCTATGTTTTGACCCAGCGCTCTTAAATTTGAAGACTTCAACGTACTTTTCTTCTGAAATATTCTAAGGTCATGGATGTACTCCAGACAGGTGTCATATCCTCTGTGCCTGCTGTTGCTTATCAACAACAAATTTCTAAAATTTGCATTATAATTTGATTTTTGGACATTCTCTATACATAAATGGATAAAAATTACTACCAAATAAACTTGATTTAGGTGGAAAAGGACATTTTGGTCATAAAGTTGCAGTTATCTAGTTAAAAAAAAAAAAAATATATATATATATATATATATATATATATATATATATATATATATATTTTTTTTTTCTTACCATATATCTGGTCATTACAGTTTTTGAGAAAGAGAGCTTTTTTGTAAAAGCAGTCAAAACAGGTGAAATTTCAGCCATTTACCCTTTAGGCTATGGGAGGTAAGTGGAAAATAAAAGATTACTACTGTATGTTTAAAACAACCCCTTTTAGGCTAGATAATTTAAAATAGTTCAGTAAATCATTTCAGGACCTTAGTTGAAATACGTAGTTTGTCTGTTCATTGAACTGTACTCAAGATGGTTGAAAATTTATGTTTTCTAAATAGCAGCACAAAAGCCAGCAAACTGCTTTATGTATCACCTCATGTGGTTAAAAAACATTATTGCTGTGGAAAAATGCCATGTCCTCTGCCTGAGTTTGCTCCTTTCCCTGCAATCAGGCAATCTGTGTCACTCTCAGATTTGTTTTGTTAATTGGTTCTCATTATTCCATTACTGTCTCATGGCTTTGCACCTCCCTTCATGCATTCCACTGCCTTTCTCCCGTTCTTGATCCTCACTGTAAATTTTTGTAACTGTATTTCTATTCCTGTTTTCTGTCTTCCCTTTCGCCAAATTGTTTATAAGCATTCCTGTTCAAATAACGCTCTCGTGGTTCTTCAGTATATTTTCCTTCCTGGCACCCTTCTTCACCTTCTTCCGGCCATCGTTCTTTTTGGCTGTTTTCCCTTATTGTCTCCCTTCGTCCTTCATCATTCCTGTACATAGCATCTCCCACTACCCCCAAGTAGAGCCTAACATAACATAACAACCAGAGACCAGAACACTGAATCTGACCAGTCTCTTCACCTGAACACTGTTTGTTGTCACCTGACCTCTGCCGGTCCACCGATCACAATCTGGCTGTCCTGTATTGCCCTGTCTGCACATTCTCTGATCAGGACTGTTGTATCATTCAATAAACCTCCCTCTTATTGTACACTTGATCCTGCTGTTGGTTCCTTTTGTTTGTTCCTCCGTGACTGTAAGATACATGCTGCATTTTAAAAAGACTTCCCCTGAGAACATTAAATAAGCAGTAAAAATCATATTAATCCTCCACAAGCAGGGCTTCTGGAGTCTTTACTGGCCAGATATAGCTTAATGGTTATGTTCAATGGCATTTTTAATCAGCAATAATAAAACCTGACTTATTAACACTAAAAATCTGCTCCACGTAAAAATAATAATAATTGTTGCAGCCCTTGGCATCAATAAAAAACGGCGAGGAGCTCAACTGGTGCAAACTTTATTCCGTCACATCAAGCACCGTGAAACTAAAACCACATATAGCAAAACATTAATCCTTTCATATATCAAAATTCACGACAAATTCATACACTTCTTAAAGCATAGGCCGCAACATTACAAATAAATTGCAGTCTTATCAACCATTAAAGCCAGCGCTTTTAAACTGTAGGCTAAAATGGCCAAGTTGGATACGTTTTTATCAAGCACAAATCAAACCCGCAAAAAATTAAATTATAAACAATCAATAGCAGCAATACAAAAGGCATACAAAGAAAACAAAAAAAAGAGAGAGAAGAAAACAATACGCCACAATTGCTTCCAATGTCAGCCTACCTCACTTCGCCTACCAAGGATGCAAACCTGCAAACCCTCCTTGCAATCAACCTCGTGTGACGACATATGTCTTTATACACGTTCCGGGGAAGGCAACAACCCGGAACCAGAATAGTACTCCAGACCTCAATTGGCACGGCTCCAGTGGCCACTTACAATAATAAATAAAAAAATAATAATAATAAACAATCCTATATCAGCTTTGTCCGCTTGTAAAGATGGAGATGCTAAAGCATGAATTCACTTTAAAAATATGCATTTATACTTCTAGCATAACCACCTTACAAATATTTCCATTTCAGAACACGGGAACTTTCTTGATATCTGCCTATAATACATAATAATTGATTTAAATCCCTGTAAACTAGAAAAAAAAAATACAGCTTAGTGACAGTTTCACCAGGAACAATGAAATTACCAGAAATTCTGACTTGAAGTAGCTAAAAAGTAAAAAAAAAAAAAAAAAAATATATATATATATATATATATATATATATATATATATATATATATATATATTTGACAGAGCCAGTCTGATCAACTGAAAGCTGTGCTTCGAGTATATGTCTCAAGAACTATAAGGATAGACAGCAATGATTGATTACATTTGTCTTCATGGTTTGGTGAAATACACTGAAAGGCACAGAACTGAGTATGGTATGTGTGAGGCGTGATAAGAATGGGAAGAGAGAACAGAGAATGACAGGCATTGTAGAGTAAGTCCAATAACTAAGAACGGCAGCCAATTTAGAGCAAGTTCCAGGACTGATAACAGCACGCTTTGCAGGGTAAATTCTAGAACCAAAAATTGCAAGCAGGAAGTCTCTCCACTGTCAGAATGGGACACATCACCTTTGTGGAAAGATGGCATTTTGCCAGCTAAGCAGAGGATGACGAGGTGGTGGGAGTGACAAAAGCAAGATGGGATTTAGGCTGTAGCATCAGGTCTTCACAGATCCATAGGATGTATAATTATACCAGAGAGCAGGAGAGAGTTCTCTGTCTGAGAGCGGGCACCTCCTGCCACACAGTGTCCCTCTCACAGTACTGCGCCGTTCAGTTTTTGATTTCTTGGTTCAGTCCTTCCATGCCTCTGCCGTCTCAAAGAGAGAAGAGTCACAGGATGGAAAGACCCCTGATATACTAGTTTGCTTTCGGAGGAGGTTAATTGAGGAGTCCACTTGCAAAACCGGCTAAGTCTAGTTGAAAATAAATGAGTTATCTACCTTAGCCTCTCTTTCAAGCACCTGCGCAAGTCCCACTGATAGCTCCACTTTCAGAACCTTCTAAATCATGTTATATATTGTAACAGAAAAAGCGGAACTCTGTCAAAACCCGCCAAATCAAGGAGGAAAACTGCCAAATTCTGCCAAGTCATCAGCCAATGTGGAAACATGATTCCGTTTCCGTTCGCTAGAAGGAACAGTCGAGCTTTTATAGCCTGTTCAGCTTTTGTTTTCTCTAACTCAAGATGGGGGATGCAGACTCAAGTTTTGTTTTGATCGCAGAAAATGCAAACAGATCTCCTTGTTAGGGTCCAAAAAGGAAGCTCCTCAAACTTGAAAGGTATGGAACAGTATTATGAGTTCGAATGATATCCTTGCATGTCTTAAAATGCATTTCTTGCATGTAGAGTGGGTCCTGAGTCAAATACCTTCACCTATTGAGCAACAGGGCTGGTTTAAACACTGTCAAAACCTGCTAAATTTCCACTCCACTTTCAAAACCTGCTAAATCAAAACTTTGTGTTTCAAAATCAAAGTAATTTCTTAAAAAAATAATGAATTGCCTCATGGATTATGTCTGCAAGGCTAATAGTTTCAGTATAGTGAAAATTGGTATCTATGGAAGATAATTTCTATGCCTATCAGAAAATTAGATTTTTCTAAAAAAAATGGACCAACTTGACTTAGAAGGCTTTACAAGTGGACTACTCGATTATTCTAACCTAAAATTTAATTTCTCATCACCTCACGACCATCCTTGCTATCAACTGAGTTTTGTCTGGCTCTCCGCGACTCCACTCAACTGAACAGCGTCGCAGGAGGGGTTGTGCCAGACCCTCGCACAATATTTTTAAACAATTTGCATTTAAATGAGCCTCAAACTAAAATTTCACAAGCATTTACTGTTAGTTTGGACCGCACGTGTCTTATAGGGGAGCTCAGCATTTTGAAGGCAAAAAGAATATGAACAGCCTGTGTTTTGGAAGAGTGAGAGTAATAGCAGATAAGCAAGCACCTCTGACTTGACAAAGTCTCAATGAGACCGCAAAGGAGCTTTCAGGGTCCAGTGCCAAATCAGCCCGGCTGCTTTAATAAGCAGTGTCTTTCCTCTAGTCAGTCAATCTCCCAACTCCGGGGTGTTCCCGAGTGCTAATTTATCTTCCATTTGGCTTTGTTTGGCATTTTCCCTCTCTCTATCTGAATAAAGCAGATCACAAAATAAGCATAAACTCGCAGAGCCCACAGGGTGCTTCCCTGACAGTCTGACAGATTGCCTTGTCTATTATGCCTGTGTGCTAGTTCGCTCATCGGGGACAAATTGATTCTGGACAGATGGACTGGTGAGCGGAACAGGGTATGTTCCTGCCTCACCCCCACTGTATGCTGGGATAGTCTCCACCACCCTCGCAACCCTATCCTGCAATAATAATTAGATGATGGATGTATGACAGTGTTAATTATCATTCACGCCACCCAAATGTCCTACTAAATAGACAGAGACTCAAACATTAACAGGACTGACTAAATCACTGAGCGCTAATACTTTTGATCAAGAGAGCCACTAAACTCTTTTTATCCAAAATGATAATCACCATTAACAGCTCTTAATTCAGGCTGACTTTTCCACTAACTTGTCCAAGATAGCCTGCTGCATGAATTGTGCATTCCATTCCAGTACCAGAAGAGTTAATTGACAATTCAATAGCACATCACACACGCGATCAGTGTTGTGCTTAGCATCTATCCAGTATGGGCGAGACCGATGGCTTTTTCGTCTGACCATAGAAGGGGTGGAGGGGCATTACTAGCAGAACCGTAGACATATCAATCAGGTTATATGTATAGTAAGTGGAAAAGACAAGCTGTCAAATATTGTCAAGTTGGCACAATATTTGCAGATCTGCCTTTTAGGGGGGCGTGGTCTTACTGTGACTGGCTAATGGTAACGAGATGGCCACATTTGATGGACAGTTGTGTCAAGAGAAGGCAGGATGTGGCTGCTTCTGAGAGTGTGGCTGCATTTCATGGACAAATGTTTCAAATGATGGAGGAAGTGGCTAAATTAAGTTCTATTTGCAGAGTGATATTTGGAACCAGTTTTTTATGCTGAGTGGTCTCAGAGTGGAATAGCTTTGCCAGGTCAGAAACTACAAGGGTTTCCAAGAGCAGGTTTGATACAGTGGTGGATACTATCTAGTTCATGAGTAAACAAATCATGAGGTACATTTCAGTGGCAGCAAATGGACAAGCAATGATTGGCTGAATGACTAGTTCTAATCATTAGGTTACGCTACATCTTACCATGACATGTCATTTTGTCGTCATATGCCATGGTATGTTATGTCCTGTTAGAAGAGACTGAGGGGGTCTGCATTTGATTGAAACTCACCCAAGGTGACCTCTGCTTGCATGGGCATGGAAAAGGCAGGATGCTTCACCTCACAGCTGAACAGGGCGTCATTGTCCATCTGGTGGTTAAGGATCCAGGTGTGGGAGCCCCGAACCAAAGAAAGACGAGACAAGATTATTAAATCCATGAATCGTTCAGGCTATGTCTTCATCAGTGTATCAGTGAGGTGTTGAAGGCCAGCAGGGAACACCTTTAAAAGCATGATTACTCCTCAAACTGCTCCTATTTACACTGCTGGATTTGCAATCAAACAACTGATTTGCTCAATAACTAAGACAAATCCTATCAAATCCTATCCTTGTATTTTCCCAAAGCCCCCACAGTTAACGGGACAAAGCAGGACCAAAAAACTCCCACAGCATTGTGGGTAATGGGGCTTTATTAAGGCCCAAACAGCTGCACTGACTTTATTATGGCTGCTGCAGTGCTTGAACTTATGAGTCCAATTCACACACTTTAGCCGATGGGCAATAAGCCACCAAACCCATGACAGACGTAAAAAACCTGTAAGGTAAGTTGTCTTCCACTTTTAAAACATCTTGTGATGCTGTCTGAGTTGAATAAGGCTATTAGTAATCTATTAATCCACCAGCCTGTTCCCATTGACTGTCTGATTAGCAATCTAACAACTTATCTGGTAAATAACTAAAACTAATCCTTTCAAGCTCCCTATAATATTGTCCTCAATTCATCATTATTGTGTCCTAATAATCAGAAAGACAACAAACTGCTCTTGATTATTCAATAAGGCATTTGTTTGATAATCAAGCAAAGTAAATGGGCACAGGTTGAGAATAGTCAAGTTCTAAAAGATAAGGTTACCGCAGACCTTTCATGCAGCTGGCGGGCCATTGCAGTCCAAGCAGCATCTACAGACCAACTCGAGCTTCAAAGCAAGAGCCACGGTTAAGGGCAGTGGTCAATAACCCTTTTCCTGGAGATCCACAGTCCTGGTGGTTTTTAGTCCAGCCCTTGCTCCAAAACTTTAGATCCTGTTTAGCAGGTAATTATTAGAATCTAGTGTACTTGATTACGTCTACAATGGATGAGGGGAGGGTCGATATTTAGGAACAGCAATGGTGATCACTTGCCAAGCAAGGGAAACAGCTGGTGTGTATGCATGACGAAGCATGCCTTTTCAGGGTGGTAGCCTAGGGAACATCCGGAGGAAACCCATAATTTTTGAGTGGGACCATCATAGTGAGGAAGTAGTGGAGCAGGTCACTGCTCTGGATCCAGAAAGGGAACTCCAAGCTCACCATCATTTCTGGGATAGTCTCAGTGGCAGGGCTGGGCACCAAGCCTGCGGAGAGGCCGCGGGCAGGGCCTTCTGTGTGAGCCCTGTCTGGCCCGCTGTCTGAGTCCAGGGTTGAGAGGGACATCAGCAGTACAATGTCATCCAAGTCCCGCCTGATTAACGACCTAGGTCTCCATTGAAGATTCTGCCCTCCATGGCACTTTCGCTCCTCACGTACGGCATCATCTCTATCGCCTCCCCATCCTTTTTGAAGTAAAGCTGGAACAGATGAGAGAGAAGGGGGGAGACAACCTGAGAGGGGTACAACAGAAAAACAATATAAGGAAGGAGGTGGTAAAACAGAGGAGAGTTTCAAACAAATACACACACAAGCTTCACGTACATCCTTAAGTTATGGTTGAAATTATGCTAATGCCTGGGAATGCCCAGTGTACTTGGTTCCGTCCCGGCCATCTCTAGATGATCAACAAAAATACCATGGAGGAAGCCCTTTATATGTTATTTCTTGGAAACTTCAGTACCCTTCTGTGAGAGTGGGTGTGTGGCTTTGAGGTAGTGCACACACTGATTCAGGCAATTGAATTTAAAAACCACAGCGGTTCACTGCCACAGCAGTTGGTTCTTAATCGCTCAATGCTTACTTATTCATATTTTCAGTCCACTTCAGTTTAAGCCTTAGCTTGTTTACTGTATATAAAAAAGGGTCTTATTAATAAACTCTTCACAAGATCAAGGTTTCATTAGGCTTCACGGTACATTAAGTACAGCCTTTACTGCTTGAATTTACCGTGGAGAGCGCCTTATGGATTATTCAAACACATGCTGGAATCTTAGACCCCCTCCAGGGAACATATTTTTTTCCTGAAAAATAACAGAATGTCTGAAATCGAATTTAACTTGTTTCCCTTCGAGGGTCACGTATTAATAATAAGACCATCAAAGCTATAGATGCGGGGGATTCTGGCTCTCTGACAGTCTCATGGCATCTGGCGCAGTGTGAAGACAGGCCTCCAGTGTTTAAGAGCCTGTATGACTCAGAAACTCACATCTTCCCCTCAAACAGCCCAGTAATAGTAGATACTAATTAAGAAAAACATAAAAATGCTGGACCCCACAGCGGGACTACAGTTGTACCGTGATACAGGGCTTTCTCTTTGGGCTTTTCAAGAGAGGTGAGATGTGATTTTCAAAATTCTTTTGTGGTTTATGTAATTTATCCTGACAATGATGTTAAATTGGTTACATGTATACTTAGCCATAACTGAAGATTAAACCCATTATTCTTCGACTCACAAACATGGATTGGGGATTAAATGGAGTTTTCAGACAAAAAAATAGCGTGCTGTCGCGAGCAGGACCCCTCAGCCTTGCACTTTATTGGCGGCCATATTGATTATCGGGGCAGGACACAAATCGATAGAGAGCTTTCTGTAACCACCCCCAACATACCACCAAAAAATGAGAACATTCGGCCAAGGGGTTTTTCAGTTATTGTCCAGAAACAAAAATGAAGATGGCGCCATGGCGGCCATATTTATTATCGAAGTGGGACACAAATGGATAGGGAGCTTCCTATAACCACTGCCAACATACCGTCAAAAAATGATAAAATTTGGCCAAGGCGTTTTTCAGTTATCGTCCGGAAACAAAAATGAAGATGGCTGCCGTGGCAGCCATATTGATTATTGGAGCAGGACACAAATTGATAGAGAGCTTCCTGTAAATACCCCTAACATACCACCAAAAAATGAGAACATTTGGCCAAGGCATTTTTGAGTTATCGTCCGGAAATGAAAATGAAGATGGCTGGCGTGGCGGCCATATTGATTATCAGAGCGGTACACAAATCAATAGGGAGCTTCCTCTAACTACTTTCAACAGACCAGCAAAAAATGAGAACATTTGGCCAAGGAGTTCTTCAGTTATTGTCCAGAAACCAAAATGAAGATGGCTGGCGTGGCGGCCATATGGATTATCGGAGCGGGACACAAATCGATAGGGAGCTTCCTGTAACAACCCCCAACATGCCACCAAAAAATGAGAGCGTTAGGCCAAGGTGTTTTTCAGTTATCGTCCGGAAACAAAAATGAGGATGGCTGCCGTGGCAGCCATATTGATGATCAGAGCGGGACACAAATCAATAGGGTGCTTCCTGTAACCACCCCCAACATGCCACCAAAAAATGAGAACATTTGGCCAAGGCGTTTTTCAGCTATCGTCCAGAAACGAAAATGAAGATGGCTGCCGTGGCGGCAAAATTGATTATCGGAGTGAGACACAAATCGATAGGGAGCTTCCTCTAACCACCCCCAACATACCACCAAAAAATGAGAACATTTGGCCGCGGCGTTTTTCAGCTATCGTCCGGAAACGACGATATCATGACTTTCGCCGGCTGAGGGGTAAAAAACTATCACACATCAGTAAGAATACAATCCTCTTATCCCCCACCAACACTAACCATTTCATTTTCAAACTAAGTACCTAGGTTACATTTTGAAACAAATGCAAATCAGTGCCTTTTCTCCCCCTGTTGCCTGTAAATCTCAGAGTGAGAATTAAACTTTAACCGCAAATTAAGCAGCTACGTTGGTCTCAGCACATCCAGGGCTGAGAAGGAAATCACAAGGGAAAGGACACACATAAACTCAGTCTCCCTGGGAAAAAAAAAAATCTAAGAAATATTTACATACAAAAAATATTTTAAAGACCTAAGAATAAATTTTGCTCAGTGCATGCAGTGCTGTGGTGTTAAAAAGTCAGTGAGAACCTGAAAATGAACTCAAAAAAAAGATAAGACTACACCTCAAATAAATGGCATTGTTAATAATTCATAGCATTGTGTGAATATACTGTGTATTCACAAAAACAGGTTCATGTTATAGAGTGACATTACATCAGCCAGGGCTCAATCTCTTTCCCCTGTTAAACTGGACTTCATAAACTCATAATTTAGGGAGAAGCATGACCATCATTTCAGAGGGTATTGAAAGTGTAGGAAAAAGACAGTAATGAAATATGCATTGTTCATCCAGGACCAAAATTTACTGTATTGTCATTGGCTTCATTATCATTTGTGGTGCTCTGGGTCATGGTTTGTGAGGTGTGCGTGTTGTTTGGACTTTTCTTTGCAGCTCTCGTCCCGGGACGATATCAAATTCCCAGAATCTATATAAGTAGGAAGTATGGCACGCCTCCTTCGCTAGAGTGTCTGTTTTTAGCTTCGCACTATAGCCGAAGATATCTGTAGTCAGGTTTTGTATGACTTTCTATATTCTATTATTGGAGTTTCTTCTCCCTTTTCCTATCTCGCTTTGCTTCTGTGGTTCGGACTATTATACGTCCTTTGGAAGCGCGAGTACTTGCATTTGGTCTATATTATTCTTTTTGTTTGTACTGTGTTCGTGCTACTCTCTTTCTCTCTGTCGTTGCGCTTGGCCTCCGTATACTACCGGCCATTACACTCTGTCCTATTGTTAATGAGCTATCACATTACTCAAGACAGGACGTTCTGCCTTCTCAGACACATTACAGGCAGCTGAACCAAATTACATTCACACCCTCAAGAAATAAAACTTTGCTACAAATGGCTTCTGACCAAAAATCAATATTTTATATGCAGCAATTATCAGCTTAGCTCTGGGTGCTACATACTGATTGGACCAGAAATGAAATGGCTGAGGTAAAAAATGAATTAAAAGCAGGCTGTGTTTGGATTTGTGGCAGAAATGCTTTGATAAAGGCAGAAATTTGCCACAAGTATTCCAGTTAAGGAATTAAGGCTGTGTAACATGAATGCTGCCTTGCTATAAAATGAGGAAAACTCTGTCCGTTTGTGTCAGTTTTTCTCCTCAGTGCTCTGTGAGGTGGCCGATCAAACTACTCATGGGGACTGAGTACTAGCATACGCAGGAAGCTGTTTTTTTTTTTTTCCCAAATTCAAGCTGTTCACTAGCAAAGTTTACGTGTTTACAAGCATTTTTGGCAAGTCTGCACTTAGGAGTGGCATGCGCAACCCCGGGAGTGGATTTCTTGGTAATTTTTTTTTTATTTTCATGAGCCACTAACAAAACATACTGTAGATTTCCAAATACCAGCTACTTATCATTTTTGCAGAAATCTGGTGATGACCTTCATTATTTTGTTTCTTTTATCTTTTTTCTATCTGCAGCTAAAGAGTAAGCCCCTAGCTGTTCATTGTCTCTGCTGAGCTGCTATTTGAGCTGAACTACCCATTTCCTCAAATTGCCCATATCCTGCAGTTGAGATGGGCAGCAAATAGTCCAGCCAAACTAGGCAGCGATGTCACGGGAGCTCAGATTTAACTCATGTTCTCAGGGTCTGTGCTTTCTGAAGCTTTCACCCTCGTACTAGACAGCTGCAGTGTCTACAGGCCACCGTGGTTTGCAATAAATCGAAACCCGATTTCAGCCTTTGGAATAAGGTGTGTGTGTGTGTGTGTGTGTGTGTGTGTGTGTGTGTATTTGTGTGGGTGTGTGTGCATGGATTTTCCTATTACATTATGACTCAGTGCTTTATTTAGACCTTAGGACATGCGTCTCAACAGTGCTTCATGATGTCCAAAAATATTTACGCAGTGAAACAAATTTAAAGGGCTGTAATTCTGACACAGTTAACTCTATATAAATGTTAATACCTTCAGATTAATGTGAGGACAGTCAGCTTTAATGTCTTGAATTTTCATCCATATCAGGCAATTCATTTGGAAGTTGCTGCATTTCAAATTCATGTTGCTGCTAAAATACTTACCCCCCATCTAAGACTGTACAATGCACATCTGTTATATTGTCTGCCTGCCATGTGAAAATGCATTTTTGTGCATCTCTTTGGCTAAAAGCCTCCGCCAGATGACTAAGGTTTAAATTGTAATTGCTTGCCTGGAGTGAGAACTCTCTGAGGGTAAATCATTTGCTCTGTCAGAGAGGAGGTGTTCCGCAATGTTCCCCATGGTAGGAAGAGCAGGGAGCCAAAGAGCAGCATGCTCTGAACTGGAAGATCGTCTCTCTTACCATGAGTGCCTGACGCAGATTTTTGTTCACTATACTGTAGTTCACCTCAGTGCATCTACTTTCAGATCCCGCCACTGCCAACAAGGGTATCTCTGATCTTGGATATTTTCCTGGTTTCTCCCTTAGATTCTAATAAATTTCATTACTATGGCACTTGCAATATATTGCTGAAGCACACTGAAGTCATAAGAGATCACTGATAACATGGGCAATAACTAACGGAACTACCGTAAGCACAATGCACATAAACGCAAAGGACTCAGTTTTACACCCGGCACACAGCGTCCCCAAGCTTGATGCAAGTGTCTTTACTAGTTTATGACCGGTGCAGTAGTCTGTATCCCATCTAGTGCCCAATTTACTTTAATAGCAAAACAGACTTGTGCCAAAATGAGCGCCCATGGGTGTGTTGGTCTTAAAATGAGGCGTGGTCAGGCACATTGATGGCGTGTTTCTATCTTGAGGCAGCAGAGAACGATTGCACGATTGACAGACAAAAACCTGGTGTAAAGTAAATGGTCAGGTTTTGACTGTTAATTTAAGGGCAAAAAGTTTGGTAGTACGATGCACCTTCATAGGTGAGTGCACAACGCACGCACATACTGCTTGTTACATACTACACAGCGACGAGCAGCTGCGTCCACACATGCAAATGATTAAAAATAAAAAGACTGCAATGTGAAAGATATTTACTACACAAATCAGGATATTTGAAACATTCATGTCTAGTGGTAAGTGGGATTGACGCCCTCCTCAGAGAATGCTCAGATGTTGGTTATTTGAATTGTAAGGCAACCTATTCCATTTGGTAATTTGCGGTTTAACAATTGAGGATACAAATTTAGATGTTTGCAAATTATTCTGGATAAAGCCATGACTCCTTCAAACTGGTAAACTCTGTCATTCCTGCAATCTTACAGGGGAATCCTATTTATTAGATGCATGGCATATCATGCCAAAAGTAGCGCGTGAATTTGCGGTCCATCACAGGAAACACAAACTGTAATACAAACCCCAATTCCAATGAAGTTGGGACGTTGTGTAAAACGTGAATAAAAACAGAATTCAATGATTTGCAAAACTTTTTCGATCTATATTCAATTGAGTATACTACAAAGACAAGATATTTAATGTTCAAACTGATAAACTTCATTGTTTTTTTGGGAAATATTCACTCATTCTGAATTTCATGCCCGCAACACATTCCAAAAAAACTGGGACAGGGGCATGTTTACCATTGTGTTACATCACCTTCCCTTTTAACAACACTCAATAAGCATTTGGGAACTGAGGACGCTAATTGTAGAAGCTTTGTACGTGGAATTCTTTCCCATTCTTTCTTGATGCACAACTTCAGTTGCTGAACTGAAGTCTGGATGGTCCTTTTTCTCTTTAGCTTGGAGGACACGACGTCCATGATTTTCAAAAACAATTTGAAATGTGGACTTGTCAGACCACAGCACACTTTTCCACTTTGCATCAGTCCATCTCAAATGAGCTCAGGCCCAGAGAAGCCAGCAGTGTTCCTGGGTGTTGTTGACAGATGGCTTTCCTTTTTCATGGTTGAGTTTTAACTTGCACTTAAAGATGTAGCGATGAACTGCGTTAACTGAAAATGGTTTTCCGAAGTGTTTCTGAGCCCACATGGTGATATCCTATACAGAATGATGTCGGTTTTTAATGCAGTGCCGCCTGAGGGACTGACGGTCACGGGCATTCAATGTTGGTTTTCGGTCTTGCCGCTTACGTGTAGAGATTTCTCCGGATTTTCTGAATCTTTTGATGACTTTATGGACTGTAGATGATGTAATCCCTAAATTCCTTGCAACCGCACATTGAGAAACATTTTTAAACTGTTGGGACTATTTGCTCATACAGTTGTTCAGAAACTGGTGTACCTCGCCCCATCCTTGCTCATGAATGACTGAGCCTTTTTCAGGATGCTCCTTTTATACCTAATCATGACACTCGCCTGTTTCCAATTAACCTGTTCACCTGTGGAATGTTCCAAACAGGTGTTTTTTGAGCATTCCTCAACTTTCCCAGTCTTTTGTTGCCCCTGTCCCAGCTTTTTGGGGACATGTTGCAGGCATCAAATTCAAAATGAGTGAATATTTCCCCCCAAAAAAAAAACAAAGTTTATTAGTTTGAACATTAAATATCTTGTCTTTGTAGTGTACTCAATTGAATATAGATCAAAGAGGATTTGCAAATCATTGTATTCTGTTTTTATTCACATTTCACACAACATCCCAACTTCATTGGAACTGGGGTTTGTAAAACAAATGTTTGAAGTGCTGAAAATGTGCTTCAGATGTTTGGATAAGTCCAGTCAGAGTCCTGCATGGGTCGACCCGTTATCCGCAATTGTCTGAAAAATCAATGGTAACACTTTACAATAAGGGTACAATAATTAACATTAGTCAATGCAGTAATAAGCATTTACTAACAGTGAATTAACATTTTACTAACGCCTAGTAATCATTTACAAATGATGTTCACATCAACTAAGGTATTAAAGGATCAGTGTGTAAAATTTAGAGCCATCTAGTTGTCAGATTATAGATTGCAACCAACTGACCATTCCTTTTCTCAGAAAACCTACGGTGGCCGCAAAACTTGCGAAAATGTGAAAGGCGCTCTCTTGTGTCAGTGCTTTATTCATTAACTTTTTCCCGTTCTGGGCTACTGCAGAAAAAATGGCAGCGCAACATTTTGGCCTCCACGGAGGGGGACCCGCGCCCATGCAGGTTTAAAGGTCTTATTCTAAGCAAAATGAAACTCATAGATTATTGTTTTCACGTGATTATTCTTCTAAAAAAGTAGTTATGAATGTTATATTCCATTTCTGCCGAAAAATCAATCTGAATTCCACACACTGCTCCTTTAATTTATACATATGGTTTAACAGTTTGAAGTGCTGCATAAGGGATACTTAAAGGGATGTTTTCAACTTCACAATAAGAGAAACACAAAAAATTAATTTATGGTGAATTATGGTTGCATAATGCTTATTCGGCTATCTAACGCATTAGTTACCTGGTACTTACCTGATAGTTAATGAACTAATGTTAATTAATGTTAATGTTAATTGTTGTGCCCTTATTGTAAAGTGTTATCAAATCAATTTTCAGTCTGACCTGATCCATTAATACCCACAACCTACTGGTATCTGTCCTGCTTCTATTATCAAGTATGAAACTCCACTTTTAATTTGAAATGCGTTTATTTTTATTTACAGTTTTGCAGACAAAGTAGGCAGCCTTAAAAGTTACACTTTTAATCAGCAGCAAAGTAACGGATGACATTGTTGTCACTGTCAATGATTAATACAAATTTCTTCTACACATCCGATTTGACCTTCAATCATCAGGCAAGCAGAAGCAAGTTCTTTTCACTAGTGTCGCAAACTATTCAAGGGGTTACGGCAATCAAAATAGCATTAATTTAGTTTCTTGCTCGCTGGCTTTTTTTCTCTCTCATTTTAACTTCTCTCTGCCGTTCCTCCACAGCACATAATTATAAATTTTTTTTCAACCTTAAATTGAAACCTTTTTTTTGCGCAAGTTGTAATGTAATGCTCAAATGCAGCCCCAGGGATTCACTATGATGATTTTTAACATCTGGACATGATTAAAACAATTTTATACAATATTTTTAAAATGTTTTTATTACTTATTTGGAGATCACAGTGATCAGTTTTCCACACTTTAAGTAATGGTTAGCTTGCATGCTTTACAAACCCGTTTCCTCTGCAGAGTAGAGTTTTTTTTCCGGCTACTAGGCAAATAAGCCCTTATAATAGCAATTTACTGATGTGCAAGGGCATCTGGCCTTGAAAGGGAAGGGGAATTTCACTCTCATTGTGTGCACACTCACGTACCAAAGCTCATCACTGAAAAGTCTACCTTCAGATGAGTGTGGCATGATGTGAGCTGCCATTCATGATGACACTGCAGATCACAAGCTGGGCTTATACAGCCATCAAGTTTGGGGTCTGATTCTGTACTTATGTGTTGTTTTAGTATTTTTCATGTCTTTATTATATAATTCTCTGTGTTTATTTTTACATTTATTGTATTGTATTAGTTTCTTTATTTACAGCTCGCCTGTTGCAGTGCATGTTCTTTCTGTTTTCCTTTCCTTTCTTCTTCATTCTTCTGTTTTCCCACACCCACACTCCCATGGTTTTTATCTCTGGACAGTGTATGGTTAACAAGTTGGATTTCTCTACATGAGCTGAAATTCAACTGTAGGTGAACAAACCAGACTGTTCGACCAAGGCTTCAAATAAAATCTCTGAACTGAACATTCGCCTGCGCATGAGTTTCGATTTCGCCTCCTGTCAGATAAACTCCAAAACCTGTGTCGATTTCCTCAGTGTGCAGTCCGGGTCTGTACTAGGATGACAAAGAATCAATCTTCTCTTGCTTCATTTCAAGCGCAGTACGCAGACTCTTATTCTGTGACGTACAGGATCTGAGACCTGAAAAGGTTGCTCTCTGTGTTAAAAGAAAACCCTGTGCAAGAATTAACTTTTCGTGCTGAGCTCTGCATACTGTGCAGGAGATTAAGCATCTTTCAGCAAGGGCACTGCCGGTTGTTGGCTATGGCATCTACAGTTCCAGCGACTGCTTTTATTTGGATTTAGTTTCTGCTGGAAATCAACCAGCCGTTTTCTTTTTCGTCCGTTATTGAAGTTCCAAGTGGCAAACCATCCTCAGCATCACCATAATACATCTTCAGTAGGTTCACCTCTACACATTTATTCCATAAATATTCAAGTATATATTTTTTAAATATAAATCAGAGTCACAAAAGCTCATTGTGTGCACTCACTTTATAAAACTGGGGTCCTTTATCTTCGGCAAGTTAGGTTTGGAAAAACTTATTCTGATGGGCCCAAATTACTTGATGATACTTTAGATAAAATAAATCAATTGGCCATTTTTCCAGCACCTTATAGTTGGGCATTATTGATCTCAGGCTAAGTGCTCCAAGAGAAAATGGGTTTTTGACAATCATTTGTGGAATACAGTGAATTGTGACATAGCACACTCTCTGTTGATAGCTATTTTCAGTGATCAGTGGTCCAACAAACCATTTTTTTTTTTTGTTAACCTCTCGCATTCTGAGCCTTCAACACAACTATTAATTGCAAATGCAGTAATCAGCACACAGACTTTCTCTAGATGGTGGATCTTCCTCATAGCTTTTGCTTGGGAATGGGGACATACAGTATGTAGGGCAACCCCATGCAGAGAAATGCTGTTGATGATGTCAGTTTTTCATTACATGCAGAAAAAAACACATTTGCTTTTGTGTCATCACTTGCCAAATCCCACTGACATTTCTCCATTATGCTGGCTCCGTTATGCGTTCATCATTTCAGTGTGAGGTCTGTCTGTTCACCTGGTTACGAAGTCTGTTCACCCTTTATGTGGTATGGTACCCAAGCTGTATGGTTTGTTCATGTCATTATTAGAACTATTCACCCCATTAAAAGGTCTGTTCACCCCATTACAAAGTCTTTTCACACCGTTATGAGGTCTGTTCACCACATCATGAGGTCCGTTCACCCCATTATAAAGTCTGTTAACCCCTTTAAAGGCCAGTTGACCCTGATATGAAATCTGTTCACCCCGTTATAAGGTATGTTCACCCCATGATGAGGCCTGTTTGCCCCATTGTAAGGTATGATCAACCCATGATGAGGTCTGAGAGAGAGGTGTGAGAAATACAGAAAAAAAGAGAGGGAGAGAGATGAGAAAGAAGGAAAGAAGCAGATCTGAGCAGTAATGACATACAGCCACCTATGGGGCAGGGCACCTGCAGAGCGTGGAGGCAGTGATGTTCATTAAGCACAATAGAAAACAGCAAGAATCCAGCGAGATCCCCTCGAGAGAAGGAAATGAAGTCAGGGGGGTGGGGGGCACGGGGGATAATCGCATCTGTAATTGTAACAGATGAAATTGTAATTGTAACTCTAAACTGAGGCACAAGCGCTTGCACATGATCGACACGCATTGAGAGAGCTGGTGAACAAGTTCCTCATGAGGTGCCCCCACAGCTCCACCCAGAGGTAAGGGACAGAGAGAGAAAGTTGTAACAGGAAGATGGGTGATGTCAGGATGGAGGACAGAAGCAAGAGTCAGAGGGCCAGAGACTGGATTGTCTCCTTTGTCAGGCTGCTCAAACGTTTGAAACGAGCGGGGTTCCCGGCGATGGAGAAAATACCTGTAGGGAAGATTAATAGACTTTTAGAGAAAACCGCAGATAATTACCTCCGCTGGGAATAGACTGTTCCCTAAACAAATCTGGGTGTGTAAAATGGATACAAAGAACAGTGCTGCAAAAATGCCAGAAACCTGGTATAATTATGTTCATCCAAGGGCAGGTGCAGAGGTAAAGTGTGGGTATCTGTGACTTGTAGGTGGGTTGCTGTGTGTGTGTGTTTCAGTGCTTGTTGGGACAAAAATATGCCTCGTGGGGATTTAAAGTTGGGGGGGGGTGTTAGTACGATTTGGATGCAAAAATAATATTTTAGGCCTACGACTATGGAGAAACAAATGTATATATAAACTGAGAGGCACTAAAAACGCAAAGTGGTTTTTATCGTCTAATTTGAAAACCGATAGTTTTTCCTTTTGCTGATTGACATGATGACCATGAGGTATGGCAAGCATTGCAAAATGTCAAGTGTCTGGGTTCGAATCCTTTCTTAGTTTAACACCTCATTATGATTATCTAAATGCAGCGCAGTTCCCTGGATAATGGTTGTGAATCACATTGGGAGAAATCATTTTGCACATGAAAAGTTGAAGATCAGGGCCAATAAAAACACACATAAACAAAGTCACATCATTCCCACTTCAAATGCCACAAACAAATGAATCTCAGAAGAATCAAACATTGTGAATGTTGAATGATGGCCAGTCTCAAATAAAAGATTCTGGATGCATTAATGTCCATTAAATGACTGTATCCAGACTGCAGGGATGACAGAATGACCAGATGTGTCTGCTGTCGTCCCCGACAAAGTGCGTCATCTGTGATGCCACAAAAACACATTCCATAAAACGTCTTCTGCATAAGATCCACAGAATTGGCTGCCAATGTAACGATAACAGTGAGGGCAAGTCTCACTACCAAAAGCACAGTTTCCCGAGACCGTGTTTTCCAACTACGAAAGAAACCATTTACCACTACTTAAAACAGTATATTTTATTATGCATTTTTAATGCCTCTCAGTACATATGTGTGTGTGTGTGTGTGTGTGTGTGTGTGTGGATTTGTAGGTACATAATAGTGGCGCCCATGCCCGATTTCAGCTCACATTTTCATTCAAGAATATTGTTTTATATGAAATTGCATATTCATGAATTTGGATCAGTTGTCCGCGCGAGCTCTCTGGTTCCTGCCAAAATGTGATGGAATATTTTAAAATTCAGAAGGATAGAGTCAGACATTACTATATTTTCCAGGAAATATCTGAATTTTGATGTTTTCCAGACTTACTATTCAGCCTTAAAAAGCCAATAAAGTGGTTTACATGAACAAAATATGATTTCACTTACTATCATCCTTACTTAGCTTCCAAACATTAATAAGTTCCAAGAATTATATTTTGTAAATGCATGTAAGGCTCATTCTATTGTTGCAGTGTTACTAAAGTAGCCAACATTTTTCAGCTAAACAGAATGACTAATTCTCAGGAAGGGGGAAAAAAAAGACATTTGACACAGTTTAGAATATGGATGAGTAAAGCCCCATCCCTGTTTCCCAGTAGTTGCATGACATCAAGTCCTCAGTTAAGCCTGATGTGCAAACTGCTCAATATACTTGCCCATAGTATCTATCCAGCAGTCCAAAAATTGATCTCATGCAACAGAAAAAAAAATTGTTGTTCTTTGAAGCAGCCACTTCAGCTATAGTGAGCTAATGGTATCCCAATTAAGTGGTTAAGAAAAAACTGATTTCTGAAGCAAAAATTAAACATGGTATTGACACTATGTCATTCTACGATTAATTATAGTCATCACATATCAAAAACACGTAATTTCCTACCACGGATTTATGCATAGATTTCTCCATCAGCAAATTCAGCGCTTCCTGATATCCTCCTAAGTACCCTCATTCATAACCAGTATTTCAATTGCTTACTTAGACTCATCTGCGCAAAGCAAAGTTATAGTTCATGCCTACATGAAACATCCCCGGTAATGATCTATTGATTGACACGTTTCTAATCCAATTCCAGAGAGTATAAACTTTCCACAGTAACTGAAAGACATTGATTGGACAATCAGGAAAGTATATAAACCTTTGCATAACAGCCAGTTAGGTCATATTCTCTTAACTTTACACAGTGGAAAAAGACGCAATTGCATAGAAAAAAGACTGCCAAAACCGGCCTGAAGCATTTACATTTACGGGATTTAAATGAGTTATGGGCATGACAGATGGGAATCATTCCGAATGAAACAGGACTGGAGGGTTCCTTCAACCAGATAGATCTATGTCTCTGGAGGATGAATTCAATGAAGAAAGGTTTCTGTTCATTTTATTAGTAAGTGCAATTGCATATTTTTTACTTATGACTAGCAGTTTTTTTTATTCTTGGTTTACCATAGTAATGATGATCACAAAGCTTGTTTGCCACAATGGTTAGTAAGAGTAACTGTTAGTTTTTTTCGAATAATTGTTGCCCCCGGACAAAGTCAGGCAGCCACTATGGAATCATGCTTCTCATCTCTGCCGCCGCTGCCGCATCTGGGTCCGTAGACACTGTCGTCTCCACGCCTGCGTCCGTAGACATGTCCTTGTGGACGCTGTACAGGCTGTAAATTTTGAATGATTATTTTCATGTTTGGTAAGGACACGTGTTTTACTTCAGTTATAACTATATCTATCGATTTTGGTTGCCATTGCGAAAGTATTAGCCAAATAATGCGCAAAAAAGGGGAGAAGCGGGCTTTCCAGGGCTTCACCCATGCGGTTGCGGGTGGCCGGACTGCCTAGTACTGCATGTGGTGGCATTTTGCTCCATGTGGCTTTTTGTTTGAGAATTTATATTGTATTCAATGGAATCGAATGCCGAGGTTTTGGCTCATTTAAATGTGAACAGCTCAAGCACTTCGGTAGACCCCCCTGCTACGTTCATTGTACCTTTCTGTTCAATCTCTGGTGGCATATTGCCTGCTTTTTCCTGATTGTGGACCGTCTGTTCTGTTAAACTAAGGTATATTTCAGATATTTCTGTGTTAGTGAGTTATACTTGTTCCTTATGAGGTGTGGAAAGTGTTTATATAAGCTTGCAAGCTCGGATTTGGGAACTGCTAGCTTTTCATAGGAGGCTGAATGTTCTAACCGTTAAATAAGCAGTTCCTTTAATAAGTATGTGTGCTGGCTTGCGGGACTCTGAAGACAAATGGTCAAAATTCTAAACTTTATAATTGAGAAAAGGCATGTTTTGGGTTTGGAGAGGTTACTGGTGACCATTGATGTCCAACCGCACCTATATTGATAAACTCATCCTAAATTCAACAAGAAAATCACTCATTCATATTGAATTTCATGTGTCAAAAATATGATTATTTTATGATTTGACAGAGCGCCATTTTGAGGGCTCTGAGAGTTTTGGGAGCCTCCTGGAGAACTGCCTTATTTGGCTCCTAAAGGTTAGATAATTTAGAATTTTATGCTCAGATGAAGAATACTTGTGGTCAAGGCGTTTATGATCCCAGAAATGTATTGTTTTAACTCCCAACCACTTTTCAGTATTTTTTTTTTTTTTTTTTTTACAATTTCAATGCTGAATTTTCATGAAGATTTCTCATGTATGTAGCCCTTTCTCTCTACCAAAATCATGAAACTGAAATACAAGTACAATTGAATTCTAAATGCTTCAAGTGCCTTGTCTCAGTTGAGCCATATCCCCCGCCTCTATGAAGGTCAAATCATGAATTATAAAGCACTGAATAGGGTAATGCATAAATAGCCAAATTTGCCTTCTGCGCAAAGGTTTTAATTAAAAAATATGTATTTAATAATAAGCAAAAGCTTTTCAAACTGGCGAAAAAGTGAAATTAGTCACATCTCATTTAAATTCATGGGTAGCTCCAGACTGATGAGTTTATCTTCCTTTAACACCCTGCTTATGACTTACAGACCATTTTATCTTCAAGGAAAGCAAGAAGGATTTTGAGCAGAGGGGATTTTAGGCACACAGCAAACTGTGATGATTAATTGTTGAAAACACCCCCTGCCCACCCACGCTGCCCCACTGCCCGTGTTTGTTTGGAGAGGTCTGTGGGTTGAAACGGTAAACAAATTCCTCTGGATCTGCTAGAGTCTGATGGCTGTAGGCACCAAAATGGCAAAGGCCATCAGCCATTTGACCCACATATTTGTTTGCACACTGTATAAAAGAATAACTAAATAAATAAAAATCTCTCAGCTGCAGGCTGACATCGTTGTTGTAATCCCTCCTGTACAGTTATGATTCCCTGTAAGAATTCATCTTCATTCCTTCAGTCATACAACAGAGCCAATTTGGCAGAGCAATACATTTTAAAATCGCACCCTGGGGGCGTATTGTAGACAAAGCATGCGTGTCCACTCTTCCTCTGCTGCCAAACTCATCATCCATGGCTCGGCACTACATGACCAAGGGAATGGGGCATGCCCGCTACTCTTCCTCATCTACGGCGAGAAAAATGAAAGCAATGAACCCGCCAAAGTATCCATGAAGGAACAGGAAAAGAGAAATCTATTTTAAGATGGCAAACATTTCATTGTGGGACAGGCATAATTTGATACATTAAAATGAGGCACTGTTTCACAAAAGAAAATTACACCAGAAATCAGAGTTTCTCAAATTCCCGAGGCCTACAGTAGCACTTCGGTCAATACTTTCTGTTCTAAACAATCTCTTACTCAGTTTAGGTTGTTGAACAAGCTTTGCAGTTCTTTCATATAGTATTTTGGTGAAATTAGAACCACTCATGTCACTCGTGTCACAAGATCATGGGTTCAAACCTCACTTGGGCCTGTCTGCATAGAGTTTGAATTTCCAATCCAATGTTTGTGTGGGAAGTTGCCAGGTACCCATATTACCTCCCGCAGTCTGAAAATGTCATAGCATCGCAGCTTAATTGGGAACTTTAATTTGTCCAAGGGTGTGACTGAGTGAATAATGTGTTATCCCTGCCGTGGATTGGCAAACTGTCTACGGTGTCCTGCCTCTCTCCCAAGGAATGCTGGGACAAGCTATGAGAAATGTTTTGTATAACCCTAATCCTATCCCCGAGTAATTACTAAATGACCAATTAAATCTATCCCATGGCTTCAATGGCCATAGGAAAAAAAGATTATTATTAGTTCATGCGCACCAGAACTATACAATTTTAGGATCATGAGTATTATCAGTTCATGGAAACCAGAATTATGCAATTGTAGGAGACAAAGCAATGAAAGTTTTATATTGCCACCTTCTGCTTTCCAAGAAACGGACATTTCTTGTATATACAAGCAGTGCGCCTTCAAATTGACTTGATCCAATAATTACTCAAATCATGGAACATGTTATTATGCAAAATTACCTACTTATCATAATTCTTTGTTTGTAACTGTGGTTGAAACAAAAACTGGCATAAACTGGGTCTCCGGCACTGAGTTTGATAACCACTGTTATACTCTACCTATTCCAGTGCTTTACCTATAAAAGCAATGGGAATAAGTCTTTATTGTTCAGTGCAATGGTCCACAAGTCAACTCACTTCAGTGAAGAAAACTTGGCTGATTTGACACCCGAATTAAAACAAACAGGTTGTTATGTTGTGATGATAATGAGTTTCATTATTTATGTAGCAAAATTTTTGGTAGAGATGCATTTCAGAGATGAAAATATTGTCTCATTTTCTTTTCATAACAGAGTGTGTATGCATGGTGGTTGGTAGGCATCAAAAACTATTTACTATGCATTAATTGTTTATGTATTGCCTAAAAATAAACTGCTTTTTCAATCTGATCTTCATGTGAAAAAATTCTGTAACAATTTCATACTTCATATGAAAAATAATCTCACTTCAAAATACATTGGAGGAAGTTTTATATTGCCTACAAGCGACTGATATTCCCCATTCACTTTCAAGGGGAATGATAATACTTTACAGTACCCTCACTCTGCAGAGATGTGCAGTACTGCCATACTTCTGCTGCCACACAGTTAAGGATGGCTGAAGGCACTCTCGCCTATCTAGTTAAATATGCTCACAGATGGTCTCACTCTCATCTGTAATGTATGGCAAAATGCATGTATCCAATTAGCAAAGATACACTCAACATAAGATAATACCAGAAAACAAGCCATTGTGCACTGTTTGCTGTCGCTGAGCTTCAAGGACTTCATTGAGGTAAACTCTCTTTGATGGCGCTTTGATCATTTCCTAATTCCTCCAACAATGTTATCTTTTTACAACTAGACAAGCATGGCACAGTCCTGAGTGCACAATATTACGTCAATTTGCCAGAATTCAGATCAACAGCTATCTAGAAAAGAAATAAAATACTTTCAGAAATACCTGTGATAATCACTGGATGTGTGACCTAATCACATCACTGTGTGAGCACTGGAGGGCATGCAACATCATTCAGTGGGTTGTGGAATTAAGTGGGAATTTAAATTTTAAATAAAGGTTTAAGGTTTGAAACAAAGGTTTTAAACAAAGGCAGACATTATGGCTTCCATTATGGCCCTAAAAAAAGTTGGTTAAGGGAATTAGAAATATATAATTTTTCTATCTACCTGCAGACCTTCCACCAAAAAAAAAAAAAATAAATCAAATAAATCAACCATTGACAGCAATGATTAATCCTGAGGCAATGGATTGACCGACTGCCAAAATTAAACAATTTTTAATTATTTGGTTAATTATTTAGTCATAATCATTTGGTCATAAAGCTGTCTGAGAAATTTGATTGTGCTTCTGTGTGATGCTCACTTCTACATTTGTATCCAGACGAACATTTGTGGTGAAATATTTCTTTACTCATCCGATTAATTGCTTACTGATGAGGATGAGCACAGCTCAAACAAACATTGGTGTACACTCTGAGGTGCTGGATTATCTGTCAGAATGGAAACTCAAAAGGCCTTCTGTAAAACTGTGCACTGTGACGAAGAAATACACTTAATAATACATTGGTGTATTCGTATTCATGAAGTCATTGACTGGAACATAATGTGCCACTCATTTTTATAAATGGCGATATTAATGATGTTTTTCCCTCCTGTGGCTAGTGCTGAAAATTGACCAAGGCTTGAATCACAACGAGGTACTGGACGTTATTAATGAGCTCAAAATTTGCTATGGTTAAGGTAATAAGCTGAAGTAATACAATGACTTATGAGGAGATAGTGTATGAGGACAAATTGTCTGAGGACATAATTACTGAGTTAAACTCAGTACTCTGGGCAGTAGAAACAAAACCATCAACAAAACGACTGACCCATATCCAAACAATCTTACCTCTTCAAGCAATTTTTAAATAATTGTACACACCCAAATCACTTAAGTTCAGTGAGGGGGGAAGACTCGTAACAGCTCCAGAAACCCGTGGCAACACCAGATGCAAGGAGTGAACAGGCTAATGATATCTATATGGTAAAACGCAATTCAAGAGCCTCAATTCTGACAAAACCTAAATAGGTTTGATAATGGATGGATGAACAGTAGAACACATTAAACGGGTCCCATCACTACTTCCCAGGAATTGAATGAATTAAGCTTCTCAACCAAACCTGATCTGTGAAAAGCCAAACATATTTGCCAAGAGTATTTATCCAGCAGTGGATAAAAATGATAAAAATTCTCTCTCACAACAAAAAAAAATTGTTTTCATCGTACCAGCAAGCGAAAACCAAAATACCCAAAGGTATGCCAATTTAGTAGTGAAAAAATCAGCTTTCTGAAGCAAAAATTCAATATGGCATTGATACTACATCACACTACTGTCCTTTATAGCCATCTGATATTAAATAAACATATTACAGTTAGGGCTGGGCGATATATCTATCGCAATATTTTTAAGCGCAATATAAGTAACTGCCACTATGGGGCAGACAGGCGGGGCTGCTTATTACCTTTTCTATACCTAATGCCGCGTGGAGCAAATGTCAGAGGTCATTTGAAATGTTAACGGGAAGAAAAGTGCGATTTGAAGTCTGCGAGGTTGGACAGCTTCCTTCACCTTGGCTTAATTGGCTTACCTTCAATCAATTTCCGTGTACTTTGCCTAACTTGCAATCAAGCCATTTATTCAGCCAGCTGACTAATCAAAACCAAGATGTGGCCTATAATGATTTAGAAGGGATAATGAGAAGCAGGCAGACCTAACCAAGCTTCGGTGTTAGACGAAAGAATGTCAATAATCTGAATAAATAGCAGACCTCTGAATTCACCTCTCATTGTTGCATTTTTACGTACTGTTAAAAAGATTTTTGAAAAACAAAATCAATTAAGATGGCCCTGGTTTTTAAGCGTTTAAAAATACGCAGTGTATAGATATACGGCTGTTCCTATTGGTACGGCAGTCGACTTCAAGGGATTAGGATAAGGATTATGGTTAGGGGAAGGGTTAGATTAGGGCAGGGTTTGAAATTGGAACTGCCGTACCTCTCTACATTGAAAAACTGCCGTAGCCTACCCGTAGCAACTGCCTTAAAAATATAAGCGACGTGGAAAACATTTTGGGAAGCATATCGAACGTGAATGTGAGAAATTATTTTCGCATTGCACGCAATAGACAAATGCATTGAATTAATAATTGAACAGGACTAATTTGAAATAAAGTAATTCATAGCTCTTGATTCTGGTTACATTTGAGTGTCTAAATTGCCTACAGTAAAGGTGGAAAACATTTTGTTTAAGCGTATCGAACGTGCCATGTAAATTGTAAACGCATTCGCACACAGAGGCCAAGTGTGAAACTAGAAATAATGTACCAAACGCATTCAGGCAAGTCTGTCATGTTTCATGGCCATTTAAATTTCAAAATGCGACAAACAAAAATGATATCGAAAAAAATTACACTGTCAACCAATTTAAATTGTTAATTAAGCGAATCAACTGTCAACTGTTTGATTGCAAATTGAGCAAAGTAAATGGGAAGGGGGTGAAAGCAATTGTCTAGTAGAGGATGATGATTTTGAAGACCTTAACGTTGCTTGGTTCAGCACACAATTTGCCTGAATGTGTTTGCTGGATTACTACCTTTGGCCACTGTGTGCAAATGCGATAAAAATTTACGTCACGTTCGATATGCTTAAACAAAATGTTTTCCACCTTCACTGTAGGCTACTTAGACGCTCAAAAGTAACTAAAATCAAGAGCTATGAAATACTTTACTTCAAATTAATCTTGCTCAATTATTAAATAAAAAATGCTAAAAAATTTGCGGCGCAGATTTTCCTGAACGTGCTTGCCAAGTCTTTGGCGCATTTATCCATTGCTTGCAATGCAAAAATAATTTCTTTCACACATTCACGTTCGATATGCTTCACACAATGTTTTCCACTTTGTATATATTTTTAAACGCTTAAAAATTGGGGCCATCTTAACATGATTTTATTTTTAAGAAATCCTTTTGAATAATACATTAAAGTTTCACGATGAGAGGCAGAATTCAGAGGTCTGCTATTCAGGGGCGGATCTACAGGGGGGCAGAGGGGGGAAACTGCCCCCCCACTGTCGAGCCTTGCCCCCCTAACTGCCCCCCTAACTTTAATGTTCTTAAAACTATACTTGTAAAACAAATCACCACTATGTCTAAAGGCCCCTCAAAGCATCGAAAAAAAAGATGAATTCACCAAAAAAATAAATTTAAATTTAATATTCCGCTCCTCAAGTAGCTGCGGTCCCGCAGCGCGGAGTCTGCGTGACGAGCCTCCTGCTCCCCGCTGGTGTGTGTCAGTTGTCATGGACACTTGTTGGAGTCTGCGCAGCAGAGTGGAGCCACTTAGCCTCCCAACTTTCTCCAGGTAAATTCAGTTTCCCCCGGTGACGTTTTAACACACGAAGTTAAAGTTAAGTTTGCAATAGATGGAATGTACGCTAAAGGCGATGGTTCAATGCGCTCATTAATCGCTGGTCAAATGTTACTCACTCCCGTGTGATTTGTTGGAGCATTTTTCCCTTCGGTTAGTTTTGATTATAGTAAAAATGAGAACAGTTTATGATGCATTTAGCTAGATATCAAAAACAGGCATGTTGAATCCAGAGGGTCTCTGTTAAGTTTCAGTGTTATGTGAACAATATCACAGCAATGAGGCAGCATAATAAAACCAGGTCCTTACTGTCAAGGCAGTGGCTACGGGCACGGACCTGTATCTCTAGCCTGTATGCTAAAGGTAAGGCAGCGGTATTATTAGCCTCTCATTCTATCACAGGTAAAAGCACGGGCGAGTCCGTACCTACTACCGTTAGCCCTTGTTGTAAACATACGGATGGTATGTCCTAATGAATTTGGCATGTCAGCCGAACCAGGAAAAATTTCTTAAATTCCATTGAAACTTGAAATATAATTGTTATTATTTTACCGTATATATGTTTGTATAGATCTGGCAATTCCGTTTTTTGACGTAGCTCATAAGTACTCGCGGCAGGAGCAATATCCGACTTGGCAGAAATTCCACCACATGACTAGAGGTCAATGTAGCCTGACAATCATCATACGATCGTCTAAGAAATCTAGCTGTTCTCAGTATTGAGAAACAGCGTGCAAAAGAGCTAGATTTGGATATGTTTGTGAGACGCTTTGCTGCACAGCACAACAATCGTCGTCTGAAGCTCTCTTAAAAGAGATGGCCAATATCAGTCCTGGACTGTGACTTAAGTACTTTTGCTGTATTTATTTTGAGGTACTTTTATTTCATTAGACCTAAATATTCACTCTACTACATCTTGGAAGGCATAATAATACAGTGCGTCCAGAAATAAGGGAAACTGGAAATAAAATGAGAAGTATTCTGTTGAAACTTAGTATCTATAAAACTAATTAGGACAATTAATTACACAACTGTGTACTTTTCACATCATACAAAGAAAACAAAATTAGTCAGGCATCGCTGTCAGAACTCATTGTTCTGTTGTCAGCTGCATGATTTGAGCACATCTGTCATGCAGCTAGTATGGTTTACATTTAAAGCAGTACACGTTACACAACCTAAAGCACTAATGGCCCTGACAATGAAAAGTTGACTTGAAACTGATCATCCTGGTTCATCCGTGTTTAGGCCTGTCATCATTTTATGTAATCTGGCGCAAAGTGGTTACTGAATTACTCCAAAAGTGTCATTGTTGTTCAGTTGAGTGTGCAAAACCTCCACTAACTTGATATCATTAGACAGAAGGCATAATTATATAGCACCACATGCCATTTTTAATCAAAGAATGTTAAGTAATTGTTATAGAATTAACCATTTATTCTTGGTTTCCTTTTTTTTTGGGACACACTGTACAATAAATACATTGAAGAATATTTTTCTGAAATTGTTACCCAATTTTTAGATGCAGTTTTTTGGCAGATTGGTGAACCTCTGCCTATCTTTACTTACATCTGATATGTTGTCTATGCTCTATTGTGAATAAAATATGGGTCCAGTGTATTCTGTTTTTATGCACGTTTTACACAATGTCCCAACTTCATTGGAATTGGGGATTTCCTAATACCGCACTGAGGAGGTCTCATGCCACCCCTCCCAGACCTCTTGCCACCCTTTTGCCACCCCATGTAAAATTTTCTAGATCCGCCACTGCTGCTATTTATTCAGATTACTGACATTCTTTCAATCTACCACGGCAGCCTGGTTAGGTTGGTCTGCTTCTCATTACCTCCTCTTAATCATTATAGGCCACATTTTGGTTTTGATTGGCCAGTTGGCTGAATAAATGGCTTGATTGCAAGTTAGGAAAAGTGCACGGGAATTGATTTAAGGTAAGCTAATTATGCCAAGGTGATGGAGGCTGTCCAACCTCACTGGTAATTAGCAGACTTCAAATCGCACTTTTCTTCCCGGAAGAATTTCAAATGGCCTCTGATGTTAGTTCAACACTAAATTAAAGGTATGTGGCATAGAATAGGTAATAATCAAGCTCGTCTGTCTGCCCCATAGAGGCAGTTACTTTTGCACTTAAAAATGATATTGAAACATATATCGCCCAGCCATAATTACAGTACCATTAATTTACACATAGGTAAATCCTTCAGAGCTTTTAGTGGTCAGTAATCACCTAAAACAGTCTCTCAATGTAAGGTCACGCCTCTAGTCATCAAGATCACTGGTCTATTAAGACCCGGACCACATTCTTAGCTCCAAAATCATTACCTGCACCTGTTTGCCATTTCCACTGTGCAGTAGTATTGCGCTATTTAAGATTGAGCTTCGCACAGAGTCTTTGCAAAGTCTCGTTGGCCAGATGTCTGTGTTATATTCCTAGTCTTGTATGGATGTATTCTCCGCGTATCGCGTATAAATATATCTCTACTCTTGAACTTAGTGCTGTTATTGTTTATTCCAGCACTTTAACTTGTGAATTTGGTAACCTCGCTTCCCTGTTTGTTTTCTCTGTTAGTAAAACATTGTTACTGTAACTAAGTCCAGTGTTTGTATTACTAATAGTATTTTTTGGGAACCTCGATTCCCTGTTTATTTTGTATATTCTTGTGTGTGTGCCTTTCTGCGACGCAATAGGCATTATAAAATACAACCATGTCCATCCTTGCATTTGAGTCCAGTCCTCAACTTCCTGGCCCCCGTGCACATTGCTGGTGTGCAAAGCTCAACCCTGACACTCAAATACTGACTGATTAGTTACTGCAGACATCATGTAAATTCACTATTGCTCATAAAGTTGGAATAAAATATTTTTTATCTCTTTTCATGAAATGATTGTGACAATTTGATTTATTATTGATTGATGAAGTGTCTGAATACAAAATTGTCCCTAAATTATGGGCAACAGTACACAGAGTTGTAGTTCAGATCAGCATTACTCTTTCTTGATAATTATCTGTTGATTCACAAGTGTTTTATGCAAGAGAAGACAGCATGACCTTTCTGACAATTATTAAATGAAATTAATTGGGCCTCCACAAAAAGTATATAAACCCCTGCGTAAAAGCAAGTTAGGTTGCGTGTTCTCAACTTCACACATTTAAATTTTGCAAACACATGGAAACATGCACTTTGAGAAAGTGCTAACTATGAGATTTAAACTTTATAGGTATCGTATTGATAGAGACAACAGTAGAGGGTCTAAAGCAAACAGTGCCAAAGGGTATTCTGGGCCTGACAAGCATTGATTCTTTGAAGGAGGAAGCCTATCATCATGGGGAAGACTAGGCATGTAAGTATAATGGTTTGCAATATTTTTTACTTAGCTACTTAGAAAGCCATTTGGGAAGCCACTTGGATAGCCATTTTATTTGGCTCATAGACAGTTGGTTATTTTGAATATCACACTATGATGTCACACACTTGGGGTCAAGGAGTTTTGCAATATCGCTCAGCCATTTTTCAATTCTCAATATATCTTATTTCTTTTTTTTTTACAATTGCAATGTTGCATTTCTATGAAGATTTTTTTTGTTGCTGTTGTTTGGCTCTTATTCTGTATTATTATGAAGTTATGAAATTGTTAAAAAAAAATCTGAAATAAGATGGCACTCTAAATGCTACAAGTGTATTGTTTCATTTAAAGCTATCTCTCCCCCCCTTGAATTTTAAAGCCTTAAATAGGGTAACAAATAAATTGACAGATTAAGCTTCTTTGCTAAGGGTTTAAAGATGTTTAGTAAACGATGGATGGACTGTAAAACACATTCACTGGGTTAGATATTGGATATATGGACAGTAGAACGCATTAAATGGGTTAGATAATGGATGGATGGACAGAAGAACAACTGAAATGGGTTACATAATGGATTAGCCAATTGAAGAACACATTTAATGGGTTAAATGATAGAAGAATGTAAAGTCAACACAATAAATGGTAATGGTAGTATAATGGATGGACAGACAGTAGCACACATTATAAGGGTAAGATATTGGATTGACAGATAGTAAAACACAATAAACAGGTTAGATAATGGACGGACGAACAGTAGAACACATTAAATGGGTCTGTTGATGGATGGATGGGCAGTAGAACAGAGAAAAAAGAACACAGAACAAAAAAACAACAGTAATCCCAATGCAGGGAGTGTGTGTGTGTGTGTGTGTGGGGGGGGGGGGGGTTGTTTTCTGAATGACTGGAAGGTAGACAGATAGCGCCACCCCCAGTTTGAATGAGTGACTGGGTAATGTACAGAACTGCAGATTACCAGCGTCCCCCAAGAAGAGGCATCACAGACAAATTAACTGATTGCTGCAGCCTAGAAGAAGGATGAGCAGACATTTTTACAATCCCACAATTTACCATCAGAGAGAAAATGGGACGGAAGCTTACAGGAGACCAGGGAGAGAAAAACAAGACTGCAGAGAATACATGACTTCACTGAGCTCTCTTAGCTATGAATGTTGAGACCTGCTTACGCCAGTCGTCCCTTAAAAAAACCTAGTTGTTCCTCATTAATGAAACAAAAAAAATATAAAATATAAAAGATAAAATAAAAGAAGCAGAGGCAAACCTGGCGAGATAGAAACTCTTTTTTTTTTTTGGAATTTTGCAGCTGCTTGCAAAGAATCTAAAAGAAATGGAAATGCTTTCAACTCGAGGAGCAAAGAGTTAGTTCCACTAATAACAGGCTCTATTGTGTTTCTATAGATACTGATATTGTGCCAGAGTAAAAGCCATAGATTAAGCCTAGTCTGAGACCAATTACAGTTCAGTCAGGACCACTTTAATCAACGAAAGCTTATTTTCATTGCAGTTAGTTAGATTTGGTAATATGGCTCTATTCTGGGACCTCCACATTCAAACCTGGAAAGACAGCAGGGACAGCAGCAGCAGAGACCCCCCCAAAGGGTACATAAATATACATGAAAGGAGACATACTGCTTAAAAAATGAGTAGAATAAAAGGCTTCACCCATCCTGGCGACAGGCCAAAACTTTGCCCTGGTTTGCAAAGCTCAGGAGTAAGAGTGGAAGAAGTCACCCACTGGGCGATCCTTAAAAGATGGTGTCATCCAATTACTTGAACTGAAGAGCTGCAGCAGCTACCTCTATGTCAAAGTCAATTTAGTGATGTTTGTCCAGGCTTGCTTGTTTTACAGCTTGAAAACTATGACAGGTTTTTATCTATGGACTGCTACCAAGGTAAGAACATCGATTTCAGCATATTTTGACAAATCTGATCAATGCTGCATGATTGTACCTACGGGACTGCATAGGCAGGCTGAGGGTTCTTATGACACAGTTTCAAATATTATTTTTGCTATCATATTTGCATCATAAAATTGCTTATGCAGTTAGAACACTGAGTCCTTATACTTTCGAATAATATTTTATTCTTCAACAAAGCACAATATTTGATGGCATAAAAATAAAATTATGCCTGTGGCCCGCCCTTGGTCTAACTTCTATTTCTATATATCGCTGAATTTTGCTTTAAGGGTCATTAACAGTTTTCTGTATCCTCATGACTACCTGCAAACACTTGCCATTATTCCAAATGATATTCCCATGCATGTAGCTGCACCTGGGTTTAAAAAGGCTTTAGCTCAAGTAAACAGATAATTGCACTTCATGATAACACAAGGGAAATTTAGCACAATGTTTTATCAGTGTAACTCTCACTCTTGACTAATCAGCATTCCTCCCCCTTCCATCTGTAACTGCTCTTCATATTATTGTCAAGTAGACTTCTAAATCTGTTGAAAAAGCTGCCGAGAGTCCATATAAAAATGTCAGGCAGTTTTCTAAAGCAGGCTTAGGACCGCCAAGCCTTTAAAATCTCTTCAAGGTCACACACAAAAGAGGCACGACAACAAACCTTAATCCCTCAAAGTCCTTATGGCAGCTCTTCTCAGCCTCTTTTTTAGCCCAATTTATAGTGTTGTTGTGGGGCTATATATTAAACTCAAATTCTTATATTTTGACACCCATTTCCATAAAAGTTTGAATTCAGGAAGTGAATCAGAATTTATTAGCTGCATTCAACTGACCTTAGAATCTTTCCTGAACTTTGCCATAATTCACCAGCATCAGCCAGAATTAAACCATCCATCCATGAACTAACCTGCTCATTCCTGGATTCCTGGAGAGGGAGGGGGAAGGGGAAGGATAGGATGTTGGAGCCAATCCCAGCATCCAGTGGGTGAGAGACAGGAACACACCCAGGACATTACACCTTCTTGGCAATTAAGTGTGTCCAATCAGCCTGGATTACATATCAGTGGTTTGTAGGAGTGAACTGTACCTGGAGAAAATCATTAAAAACAAGAGAAGAGCATATGACCCTAGGTCCAAAGAAGCCAATAAAATCAGTATTTAATCATTTAAAAAGACAATTCACCCTCTGCTATACTGAAAAAAAGTACACCAACACATTACTTGACGTACAAATATGGGCATTTAATTACTTATTGCTAATATACAATGTGATGACTGAAACGGATTAAAGTTAACACAATCGACTGTTTACCACTGAGTAACATCACCATCTCGAAAGCATTTGGGCTTTGAAGACTTCATTTGGGGAATTGCAAGCTGAATTTCCCCCATTCTATTAGTCAGGTAATAAGCTTTACAAATGTACAGATCCAACATTGCCATATACAGCACCCTCCATAATTATTGGCACCCCTGGTTAAGATGTGTTCTTCAGCTTCTAATAAATTCAGTTTTTTTCTAAATAATATAGGACCACAATGAAAAAAAGAGGAAAATCTTACCTTTAATTCAAGTGCATTTATTTAGTGGGAAAAAAATCCTACATTAAGAAATAATTCTTTTACATCAAATCATGTGTGCCACAATTATTAGCACCCCTGATGTTAATACTTTGTACAACCCCTTTAGCCAACAAAACAGCACCTAATCTTCTCCTATAATGTTTCACAAGATGGGAGAATACAGAAAGAGGGATCTTCGACCATTCCTCTTTGCACAATCTCTCTAAATCATCCAGCGACCTGGGTCCTCTCCTCTGCACTCTCCTCTTCAGCTCAGTCCACAGGTTTTCAATGGGGTTGAGGTCTGGGGACTGAGATGGCCATGGGAGGAGCTTGATTCTGTGTCTGGTGAACCATTTCTGTGTAGATTTGGCCACATTTTTTAGGGTCATTATCTTGCTGAAAGACCCAGTGACGACCCATCTTCAGCTTTTCGGGCAGAGGCATAGATTTTGATTTAAAATGTCCTGGTATTTCAAAGCGTTCATGATGCCATGCACCCTAACAAGGTTCCCAGGGCCTCTGGAAGAGAAACAGGCCCACAGCATCACCGATCCTCCCCATACTTCACAGTGGGCATGAGGTGCTTTTCTGCATACTCATCTTTTGTGTTCCGCCAGACCCACTTAGAGTGTTTGGTGCCAAAAAGCTCTATCTTGGTCTCATCTGACCAAAGCACACGGTCCCAGTTGAAGTCCCAGTACCGCTTAGCAAACTCCTGACGTTTGCGTTTATGATTGTGAGTGAGAAAAGGTTTTTCCGTGCATGCCTCCCAAACAGCTTGTTGGCATGTAGATAGCGCCTGATGGTTGTTTTGGAGACTTTGTGACCCCAAGATGCTACCATTTGTTGCAATTCTTTAACAGTGAGCTTTGGAAAACTTTTTATTTCTCTCACCATCCTCCTCACTGTGCGTGGTGGCAAAATAACCTAGCGTCCTCGTCCAGGCTTGTTTACCACTGTTCCAGTTGTTTCAAACTTCTTAATGATTCCTCTGACAGTAGATATGGGCAGGTGCAGGCGAGTGGCTATTTTCTTGTAGCCATTGCCTGACTTGTGAAGTTCGACACACATCTGCCTTACTTGAATGGTGTGTTCCTTTGTCTTTCCCATGTTGAAGAGTGGATAAGAGAAATGGCCTCTGTGTCACGTCATATTTATACCCCAGGGAAACAGGAAGTGATGAATTACTAATTAAATGTTCCTAGATACTCTGATCAACTTTGTAAACTACTGTAGAAATGACAGAAATACTTCAATTACATTTATTTCCTAGGAATTGTTAGGGGTGCCAATAATTGTGGAACAGGTGATTATATGAAAAATAATTATATCTTAGTCAGGGATTTTTTTTTTTCCTTAAAATTCACTTGAGTTGAAGGTTACATTTTTCCACAATTTTCAGTGTGAGAGAATGCTTCTGCAATAAAAATTGAATTTTTTTAAGGCTTTTAACACATCTTAACCAGGGTGCCAATAATTATGGAGGGCGCTGTATTTTACTACATAGTGTGCAAAACACTCTTAATTAGAAACAGATCAGGACTGCAGGTGGGGCACTCTAGCACCTGGTGAGTCTGCTTTCGTAGACACGCACATGTGGTAAAGCGTTATCTTGCTGGAAAATGCTGGGATGCCATACCATGTGCAATGAAACGCCCTCACACTTAGACAGCCATGGGTTGTCCTTGTCGCCTTTGGTTTGGACAACAGGGCTGCCTTTTTTTCCAAAATTATTTAAAATGTTGACTTATCAACCCAACGTGTTTCCTCTGTGTTACTCTCCATCTCAGATGACACTGACCCCAGAGAAGTTGGAAGCACTATTAGACATTGTTGATTATTGGCTTCGGCTTTGAAAAATTCAGCTTTAACCTGCACTTGTGGATGCAGTGGCGAATGGTGTTGACTGACAAAGGTTTATCAAAGTATTTACCATCCCAAGTTGTGACATTAATTACAGTCGTATCATGATTCTTTGGACAGTGAAATCTAAAACCCTAGTCACACTAGAGACGGAATGAGCAGGAATGCCGTCGGAATGAAAATTCTTTGTAAATTCCTGGATATTCAAAGTGCATTCTAAAAATTCTGACTGCATTCTGAGTGCATTCCAAATATTCGGGCCCGTTCTTGTGGCTGGCCCGAATGTTTTGCTCATGCTCAAAACTTTCCAGGTGCATTCGAAGTGGAGAAATATCGAACAGCATTCGAAGTGTATTCTAACTGCGCTGTGACTGCATTATAAATATTCTTATGGCATTCCAAAAGCATTCAAAACATTCTGATTGCATTCGAGGGAGAATTGAAACGGCAAGCCACGTCAAATCCTGCCAGAATGCGCCTCTAATGAGCCAGAATGCACCTCGAATGCATTTCGATTGCTGCAGGAATCTATTTTGATATTAAAACAATTCACCTTAAAAATAATCCCTAAAAAATTTGGGATTGGGGACCATTAATTGGTCATGACCTGTTTTCAATCATTCATTTAAATTACCATTACAGAAACTCTGAAAACTCTCAACATTATCAGGTGTGGCCAGTTTTCATTAATCACGCATACCTGTTAACTCTAACGCATTCGGCGTCAGTTTTAGTGGCATATTTACATTCCCCTGCTGTAGTCAGCAATTACTCAATCAACGCATATGGGACACTCCTGTTACATTCTAAGTACATTCTGAGTATTCGAGCTGCATTCTGTTTGAATTCTTGGACGTTCCAACCATATTCGGTGGCCAATCCGGGAGCATTCTGACTACATTCGAGGTGAATTCGTACAGCATTCGAGGCATCTTCCAACCAGACTTCGGGTGGTGTTCAGGCAGCAACTGAACCGCACTCGTACGGCATTCAAAGAGTATTCTAAATATTCTGACTGCATTCTAACAGCATTCTAAATATTCGTATTGCGTTCCAACTACATTCAAGCTGTATTCGAGAGCTAATACACCCAGAATGTGCAAGAATCATTTGAGGCGGGTTCGAAGTGCATTCTAAGTATTCGAACGGCATTCTTTCAAAGCTGTAAGAATTTTGGTCACCCGAAAGTGGCGCGAATTCTTCATTCCGGCTGGTTCTGCTTGATTCCTGCTGATTTTGAATAAGTGTGATGGGGGCATAAGGGATTAGAGTTCAAGCACTCTCAGAAGGGGTTTTTAGCCCTTTATGCCCAAAGATTTGACTGGATTCCTTCCATCTTTTAATTATATTAGACACTATAGAGGATGAAGTGTACAAAATCCAACTGTTGTTCATGAAGTGATGGATTATAAACTTACTCATCTGTTGGCAAAAGGGTGAGCATCAAACCTCTTTGCACTTGAGGGACTGGACCTTTTCAGAGGCTCCTTTTAAACTACAACAAGGTTATTTCACCTGTTTAACATCACCTGTTTCACATCTTATTTTAAGTCTTCAATTATCAGATTTAAATGTACAACTTAAAGCATCAAATAGTATTTGTAGTACTTATAGCACTTTCCATGTAGTAGAGGGTGAAAGGACTTTTCAAATCAGTCCTTCTTGATTTTTTTGCATTTTGCAAAATGTGCCAAATTTTTCAGAATTAGGGTTGTACAATGCAAACTTCGCACAGAAAGCCAACAGACTGGATTTAAACCTACAATCCTCTCTCTGGGAAAATGTGTTACCCATCGGACCACTGTGCTGCTCCCTACACGGTACCATGTTCATCATTGTATATGACAGCATTACACAAGGCTGGATTCAAAGAAAAGATTCACAAAGATTACACTGTGATACTGATGCTTTTGGGAGTTAATGGCATTACATGATAGCAATTCTAAATCACTCAGAATTGAAATATTCTGGACACATGGATTATTACAATACAATGGATGCTGCTGCTGCAACTTCATTTAATTTCAAAATTACCATAATACTGTCGGTGTCGTTTTTATTACTCTTGACGTTGTTATAGTTGCTTTTCCACAACAGTAGGCACCTTTATCCAGCCACACAAGTGATATCATTAGTGGCAGCTGGCAGGTATGTTTAGCCCAAAAAAATTTTTAGGCCATTTGGATATTTTTAGTTCTCACTTCCACTGATAGGCCTACTCCCATTTCCAGACGCGTTAAAAGTAAAGCCAGATATTCACAGACTCACTCCCTCCTCCCTCCAGCTGTGTGCATTTTTATGGAAGCTGTAATGCTGTAGTACAAGCTGTGTGTGATATTCACATCCCGCTGAACAGGATTTTAATAATCTGGAGGCTGCGGTTTAGCTGGCCCCCACTCCCTATGGAGAAAGAATGAATATGAACATCAGATTCCCAATTACTCATATTCTTTTATAAAGCCAATAGTGCATTCATTTCTTAGATAAAATCAAATACAGTATTAAAAGAATTAAGTCCTTGTTGTGATATTAAGCTTACTAAGTAAATACGAGACTCAATTAAAGCAAAGAATTTGGCTATGAAAGCGGCAGTCCAAATTAATATGTAAGGGGAGCGCAAGGTTATGCAAACATTCACTAAATCTTCACTCCGTACAGATGACTAAAAACAGGAACAGAGAAGATTTAAAGTCGGGATTCAAAGAAAATAAGTACCCATAAAATTGTTCCTTTATGGCAATTTCATGATAGGTTGAAGGTATTCACTCATATAACAAGAGAAAAAAGTTTCATGCGACTTGATATTCGCTTTACAAATGTTGCTCCTTTTCCACCGTAACCAGTCTGCCGACAGTTGTGTTGTTGTACTCTGAAAGTACCCACATGTTCCATAGTTATAATACAGTGAACACTGTGAAAACTGTTTTCAATTTTGTATTTAAAGCCTGACGAGTCAGAAATCTTAATAGATATCTTCCAGATCTTCCAGTAGATCATATTTTTAAATCCCAAGTTTAAATCTTTATTTGTTTAAGCTCCTGTCGCATAAAGGTGATTTCTTTCATTGATGCATATTAGTTTTGCTGCTTATTTTGGTTCGTCCCGTGCCTGCAAAAAGTCCAGTCGCCGCGCTGGCTATATGCTATACACGTAAACGTTGTCTAGTTTAGAAAGAAAATTACGTTTTCACTGGAGTCATGCTACCATTCCGAGGAAGGTTGGATAAGCCAAAGCTGGGCTACAAAAAGATAATATTTTATGAACACGATCAAGTGGACTCTCATAACAGTGACTGACTGACATAGAAATATGGCTTGACGAGGACGATGCCATTTAGAACATAATCGTACCTCCACCCAATACCTCAAAAGCAGCCTGAATCGTCTGCCTGTACTTCTCATGCACTCAAGCTCAATTTCAGGTCTTAATTGCTTTTTTATAGTTGTTGTCTCTCTTCCCATGATTCTTTCTTCAACTTCTGGTCCTTCCTCTTCCGTGATGGCCAAAACGAAACAAAACCTCAAATCTAATAACGCTAGATAGTTACGGTATATGCAATAGAAAGATCTGACAACAGGCAGCTGCAAGTGCATGGACAATATGTATTCCTGCGTGAGTTAAGAGAGAGTATACATTCTAAAAATCTTCTTTTCTTGTTTTGTCGTCGCTCTTATCAAGTCTACTCATCGAAAAAATATCATAATAAATTAAGATATCAGTCCTAACCCCAGGGTTTCCGCTACATGTAATTGATCGTGGCGCACCGCCACGGCAAAATAAAAGCCGCCACGCCTATTTAAAATGACTTTACATAAACTCCAAAAATCCTAAGGACAATCAGGTGTCACCAGTTCTCATTTTTAAGTTAAAATGAACGCAAATAATTCTTGACCTGTTGTCAATCATTTTGCTTGATGAACACATCTTCCAATGAATAAATGTATTTTGTTCACTTTGCAAAACGATAAACTACGATGTTAACTTATGTGTTTGCTGTGAGCACATCTTGCTCTACCTTATAGTATCTTCATGATTATTTAATTCCAATTCCGCAGTCCGGAGTCATAATCAGTTTTCATATTATATGTGAAATCCACTGTGACGCATGTGAAACTGATAAACCTCCTGCACACAGCCCACCAAGCAAGAATACGTACAAACGACGTCTTTTTGAGACCTTCCACAAACGTCTAAATGACGTCCTCTGAGGAGCCAGAATGAAAGTTTTTATGACGTCCTTTTACGACATCCTCTGGACGTCCCGTATTAACGTCCACCGAACCTCTGCACAAGGTTAAAAATTAGTTCAAATGAGGTCGTTCTGGGCGTCTTTTCAACGTCAACCACTGCACACTTATTTTAGAGGTACTTAACGGAAAAAAAAAATATAGTTTCTGTCTCCCCTGCACGTACCTTGCGATGCCTCCCTATCTCTCCGACTACTTCATTCGCTCATAGATGTCGCTCTTCAGCAATTGTTATGACAAGTAAAGCTCCTTTTTGCGGGATTGACAGGATTCGATCCTCCGAGCTGTTAATCACTGAGCTTCAGTTGCTACCGACTGCGCCATGTAATTCGGTTACAATCATGGCTTAGTTAAGATGTGTTTCTCGGCGACTACTTTCCACGGGTCATTAAACGAACTTTGAACTTTCGTGCCAAAGCCCTACGGGACGAATAGCCGTTTCCATGTTTGTTTGTTAGTAATAAACCTTAAAAACCTCGTGAAACTCGATTTCTACAGCAAGTTCAAAGACTGGGGCGGATAATAAAATGAAATCTCTTATTGGCACAGTTGTGGGGAAAATAGCGGATGTGCTACTCTTATCCGCCTCGCCGCGGTGCCAATAGCAGAACTGCTTCTCTTGTCGGCACCGCAGATAGCCGATCTCTTTCCCCCAATTAACCCCGCTACGGGGCGAGTCGCCACTTTCAACAAACAAAAAAACAAAAAACAGACGACTATGATGACATTAAAACACAAAATTTCATGTTAATAATTTTCTTAATTGTTTTATTTTCCCAACACTATAATACTACAAGTCCAGTACATTATTTTTCATATTATGGATACAAGTTGTCATGACTTCGTTTAATGACCTGTGGAAAGCAGTCGTTGGGGGAAACATCTTAACTACGCAGTGCCTTTCACCCAACTTCGTGGCGCAGTCGGTAGCGAGTGTAGCTGAGTGATTAACAGTTTGAATGATCGAATCCCATCATTACCGCAAAAAAGAGCTTTACTTGTCATAACAATTGCTCAAGAACGTTAGCTAAAGCCAAGAAAGCAGTCGGAGGCATCGCAAGGTGGGAGGAAACAGAAACTATATATTTTGTTTTCGTCAAGAACCTCTAAAATAAGCGTGCAGTTGACGTTGAAAAGACGCCCAGAACGACCTCATTTGAACTAATTTTTAACCTTGGGCAGAGGTCCGGTGGACGTTAATACAGGATGTCCAGAGGATGTCAAGACGTCATAAAAACTTTCATTCTTGCTCCTCAGGGGACGTCATTAAGACGTTTGTGGAAGACCTCGAAAAGACGTTGTTTGGACGTATGCTTGCTCGGTGGGAGACTTCAATTATTACATCGCCTACGTGCTGATTAATGAAATCTGGCCTCACCTGATAATGCTGAGTTTTGACCCAACACTGAAGCCCTCCGCCACATTTTCAAAAAATCCTGGAGGAAACAAAGCATTCCCCGTATTTACACGATTTCCATCAGATCGTTTATATGTCCATGTTAATCTGCACTGTACTAGGCCTATATAGAAAAATATGAGTTTAAATTAAAAATGACAGATAAATGTTTCTCCATTATAATTTATCCATCTCAAGTAAAGTACAACTTAATTTTAACCTTTAACAAAATATAAAGCATAGAGATAAAGAAAGTATTTCTATTGACATGTAACAGAGCAGAGCTTACAAAACCCGTATGTGACGTCACCCAAAACAGGCCTCTTTCCTAGCATCACGGAAGTATTCACGCTCGATAAAATACTGTTGTAGCCTGCGTGTTTCTATTATCTCGTCTCGATAATGTGACAGAATGACATGACATTGCATTCTTTGCATTCTAAGCTTTCCATTGATGTCGAAATTGCAATATTTGAGTTTTTCCTTTGAATCCCTACTTTAAATGTATTTATGCGAACGACCTTCCATTAAAATAATTTTGCAATCTGCTTCTCTGATGAAAATTAATTATTATTCTCCAAGCGAAATCACTGCTTTGCAGAATTTTTAAATACAGGTATGTAAACGTTTAGCACAACTTTACACTGTTTTACTTCAATAGAATAGTCAAATATTTCCCCTCTTTCAAGTCTGGTGCCATTACATAATGAACAATACAATGTTTAGTTTCCGAGCAAGACTAATTATTCAGGCAAACTTAAATGCCATTGCTTTGATTTCATACTGTGTCTGCTCTTCTATCTGTATGGTGTACAATGTACAAGTATTTATAGAAGCAGTGCAGTCTTAGTAGCTTGCAAGTGTATGCAATTGCTGCAGAAGTGCAGCCACTGGGGATGTCAGACTTCAGAATCTGATACACATTTGTTTGCATCCCAAAGGCAAAAATGTCATGATGTAAAGCCAAGCGCTGATCTACACATCTGTCATCTTGCGTGTCGGGGTTATGATTGAAATATTTCATGTGTTGATTTTAACATGGAGGGAGGGGATGGGATTGATGAAGAACTCAGGTGGCTGGGATTGTCGGGCAAATACGTTGTAGTTCTCTATTTGCAGGGGATGTTTCCGAAAGAATTTGCTTAAATGCCATGAATCTGAACTGCTCAAATAGTGGTACTTGTATATGAGAGCAGTTTAAACCCCAGATCAAAACTAGAAATTCATCATCAGTCCTTTAACTTTCAATTCACTCAATGTTTTATTATCCTGCTCAAGCTAAGGACTCATACTTCACCAAATTGCTCGTTAATATTACCCATCTGGTTAACCATGATTCATCTTTTGTGCTTGAACTAAGCATGAGAATTCCAATCCAAAAAGTAATATGCGAGTTTGAATTACTGTATAAAATGCTCCCTACTATTTAAATTTCTGAGTTTAGTTGCCCTTCTCAGACACAGACATCAGACCAATTGTATCAAAGTATCAATAGAATCGATGTTTCTTTTTCTCATTGCTCAAGGACTGCAGATGAATAAGATAAATCTGGTGCGAAGTATACCCTCTCATTGAGATTAATGTTTTTTCTTTATGCCCCGGTCATGAAGAAACTTTACTCTTGAGTTCTGTTGAAACTGCCCATCATGAATTTAAAAAACAAGAGGTTGCATATATATATTTTGTACAACATTTTTAAAACATGAAATAAAGATAAAAACCATGTTTTCATATTTACGTTGTAAATATAGCACTAGGATCTGTGGGAACCCAAGCGTAACATAAGGATTAATAAACTAAACTATTGAAGCTATTGAAGCTATTGAAACAAAAATAAAATCAGTCATGTCCCTCAGGTCATTCAACACCCAGCTCAATCGCATGTTGACAAACCCCAATTTGTGAAGTGTGGTGCAATGAGAGGCCGCAGTCTTCACTCTATGATGGAGCACAGCACGTGCTCGTCTGTGCTAGCCTGAATTCACATCACGGGTTAAGGTGAGTGTCGCAGTGCAAGCTAAAATGCAGACCCTGAATCAGAGAGAAGAGCTTGGGGAAGGCATTAAAAATAGCTGCAGTTGCCCGCCTCCAGAAAGATCTCATCATGGATGATCTTTCTATATAGGACATGGCTCGACATCTCTGTGCAACGACAGGGCAATGATAATGTGAATATTAATAATAGTGCCGCTTTCTCTTGCTTAGCTTTGACACTGAGGTGCCTGTATACTCGGCAGTCCCTGTATTTCTGTGTGTGTGTGTGTGTGTGTGTGTGTGTGTGCATGTGTAGATGAGTATGTCCGTAAGTGTATGTGTGTGTAGTTGTGTGTCTTTGCGTGTGAGCGTGTATATGAGTATGTCATTAAGTGTGTGTGTGTGTGTGTGTATATATGTGTAAGAGAGAGAGAAATAAATAAATAGAAGGATAGATAGAGGCAGGCATGGGGCTTAGCTGGAAACAATAACACATCGTTCAACATAGCCATTATTTAAACATGACACAAAAGATACTGGCGTGTATTAAATACACAAAAAGTGCGACACAAGTGTGTGACAGTGTTGGTCAAATCAATGTCCCCCAGAACTTGGCTTACCATTTTCCTACTGTCCATTTGTTTTAGAGTCATTTGTAAAGACAATCTGTAGAAGTAATTGCTTGGTTATTTACCACCAACGCTGGACTAATCTGGCGTACCGGGCAATGCCCGGTGGGCCGACGCACATTTTGGGCTGATGCAATCATAGTTTATAAAATTGTAATAACATTGATAATTTTGAACGACCGCGGCAGCCTTAAAACACAGAAAGCAGCTCATTGGTTCATATTCTACACTGACACAGGGCTGGCCCAATGAAATCTCTGAGTCCCCCCTCCTCAGGGAAAGAAAACGCAATTGCATATGGGCAGTGGGTAGCCAGTGGCCCACAACAAGGCGAGAAAACAGCAGAATGATTTTAGCTAATTCGTAGAGTGGAATTTCATACAGAGAAAATCAATATCTAGGCAGTGTATACTGCTACGTAAACAATGTTACATAGACAGCTCTCCCCGAGTTTTTCAGTTTTCTCATTTGCAGGTGGCACATGCTTTATGTACCACTTTTTATTCTTCTACTTCACTATTCGAGTTGTCTTGCATCTTGGCCATTTTTCGGTATCTACTTATAAATTTGTTTTATGACATAGGAATTACCTAAAAACTGTGTTCTTGCAGATTAAAAAAAAATAATCGATGCATAGGCTTAAGCCATGTGCAGTTTATTTAATGTTGTTGTTTTTGTCCTAAAAGTTTAAGAAGGCAGGCTTGCTGGGAAATTAGTTTGACAAATGGCCTTGCTTGTCCCCAGTTGTGTTAACAGTCTAAAAACGCGTTTCAATGACTACGAGATCAGACAAAAATGTCAGAAAGCAGTGGAGAGGTGGAAAAGCTTCGAGAATAAAGTAAACAGACATTGGAGCCTCAGGCTTTCAAACGCTAAAAAAATTGACCAGTTGTTTGGCCATGATGATCTTCATGTAGCAAGCAGTCTTCATTTAGAGGGGGACACGGAAAGCGGTAAGCCTGATGTTAAATTAATAGGCTATTGCAAGTGTGTATTCGGTTAAAATGTGCTTGAATTTACAAAAGGCCCCCACTGATGGATCAGCTGTTCATAACCTACTTTTTGATGCATATTGATTTGTTGTTTTACGGTGGCAAATAAAATTTGCCTGGTAATTAAGCAAGGAAGACTTTCAAATTTTCCTATTTAAAACCCTGACTTGACGTTCAGAATCACCTGCCAGTAAACTTCCAACCAGCGAGTACTGCGGCTCTGAAGCTAGTGAGCTATTCTATGCCCTGTTGAGTCTGTAACATATGTAACGTTATTTGAAAAGGTTATGTATGAATCAATCCAAATAGTGCAATGGTCTTATTGAAAATTATAAATGGCCCCAAAGTCACATTTCTTTTCCACATTCATTCATGTAAATATATTAATAATAATAATAATAATAATAATTTAATAATAACTTCTTCTTTTTCATGGTGGTGCAGTGATTAGCTGCCACCACGCAGCAAGAAGGTTGTGGGTTCGATTCCGGCCTGGGGCCTTTCTTTGTAGAGTTCCAGGGCATGTAGGCTATGACTGAGCTTAATTTTAACTTTTGGTAACAGCAAAGTGTGCGCGTATGGCGGGCGGTCACGTCACGATCAGGTTGGGCCGCTATGGACGAAAATGCCTGGGCCGTTTTTTTGTCCCAGTCCAGCCCTGTTTACCACAGGAGACTGAGTTTCAAATCTGGCCTTGCTGATCCAGGATTGTTGGGGTCGGCACTTGTTTCGTATGGATTCCACATCAAGACGGATGCAAAGTATACTGTTTTTATTCTCTATAAAGAGTCCGTTGCGGATTCACTGAATTGTGGCTGGGCCAAGATCAGAAGATGTTTCACAAAGTTTGTGTAGCGCAATTATGCCTTGTCTTGCACATCCTCTGTATACTCTCAAAACTGAGAATTCATACGTGATGATTATTTAAACATGCTGCACCAGAAAAAAATATTGGCATGTATTGAATACACAAGAAGTTCGACAAGTGTGTAACAGTGAAGGGCAGGATTGTCAAATCACAGTCCTTCTGGAACAAGGATTGCCATTTTCCCACTGTCCCTATGTTTGAGAGTCATTTAAAAAGACAATTGCTTGGTTATTTACTAAAGGAGACTGGGTTTTGATTTGAAATCTGACATTGGTGATCTAAGCTTGTTGGGGTTGACCCTTAAACACACATATAGACATGAAATATTTGCTGAAAAGAAAGTAAGTTTCCTTGAAGATGAGTGTCTGGTAAATGTGAAGACCACAGAATCCTTCTACTCCCAATGAACATTTAATGTTCTAAACTCCAACTCCATCTCCATCTCAGTCAATACTGACTAGGGCTGGGCGGTATATCGGTATTTTAATATATTTATCGATATATTTCTAAACGAGATATAACTCGGGACAATATCGCTTGTATCGATATAGTTCATTTTGCGATAAAAGTACAATACATGAGCAGCAAATTTGCACCTATTTCTCCTCTCCCTCTCCGTGTCCCTGTCTCTCACGCACAACCTTTCTGCCCCGCCTCCCTTGCTCTGTGACCACAAGCCCTCCCCCCTCCCCCTCCGCCTCCACCCTCACCTACGCTCAGCGACAACATGGAGACTGAGTGCGCTGCAGAAGAGGGGTTGGTAAATATATATATATATATATATATATAATTCGTTTGGAAACGAGCTACCATTAATAAACTACTCGGTTTTCTGTGGATTTAAAATCCGTAAACGTTCATTCAAACACGAATGAGAGACAGAGTCATGGAATTAGCGCAATGCTCAGATATCGCAAATGGGAATCTGCAACCACTAAGGTGCAAACAGAAATTAAATTTGTTTGGTAGTAAACAAAGCTGTTGAGAACCGCGCACCTCCCCTTAGCAAGTGTCTATTCTGCAATTGGCGTGCGCCCTAGCCTGAGCTTGAGAAGCACATGCTCAAGAGTTGATAGTTGATAAGCTCCAGCGCGAATAGCCAGCGGTCTTATTGCTTAAAGCTTATGCAGTGACTTCGCCACTCATTTGCGTTTGAACAAACTTTTGCGGATTTTAAATCCACAGAAAACAGAGTAGTTGACCACTGTTGGCTCGTTTGCAAATGAACTATATTCATAAATATTCATTCAGTACTGCTCCATAACCAAATGGAGCTAGTTAGCTAAATAACAACGTTCACCTTGAAATGAGTGGCTGAGAGCAAAAGTCTATCTGACTTTTCCCAAGTTCTGAGAAAATAAGATTTGAAGTTTTGTTTGGACAGAAAAATCACTTTATTTTACACTTTACACTTTTCTGGAGTCAGTTAAGAAAATATGCATATTTTGTTTTGTTTGTACAAAATAAAATGATTTTTCTGTTCAAACAACTTATTTTCTCAGAACTTGGAAAAAGTCAGCTGGTAGACTTTTGCTCTCAGCCACTCAAATGAGAGTAACAAGCCTACCGATATAACCAAGTCCAAAAATGATACAACTACGCATGCGCACTGGAAGTCATGGTCAAATAGTCTTCAAACTGTAAACCTGGTTCACGGCTAAAAAAAAAATCGAAATATATCGAGTATCGCCATTCAGCTAAAAAATATCGAGATATGACTTTTAGTCCATATCGCCCAGCCCTAATACTGACCCATTCCGAGAAAGTGCAGTTTTACAGATCAGGGATGCAAACAGTGCACCGAAAAGCGCAACTAATCGCTTTTTTCGCGCCAATTAGGTGACTTGTGTGAATCGTTCAGATCTGAAGAGTTATTTTTTTGGGGGGGGGTTTGGGTCTTGACAATTCCTAAAATGCATCTCTGTTTCGATCGTATAAGTGAACTGCGCTGAGCAAAAAAAAATCAAGCACAACTGAAAAAAAACAAAACTGTCAGCCAGTTGCGAGGGCACATAGTGTGCTGCTGATCTATGATTGGCTATTGGCAGGCATCCACCGCATCAATTGAGTCCCATGAAGACGCAGCTGAAAAAAGTTGGTGACTGATGATTGAAACGACTGAGTGGAGACTGATTCGGAGCGGAGACTTCTGGACTGGAGTACGAGTGTCGAGATCATTCGAGGTAATGTTAACATTAGCTAAAAACATTCGCTTTTTTTGTTGGCTGGCTATCGCTTTGTGCGTATTTAGCTTGGTTATGAACTGTCTTTTAGTCAATGAAAGGTAACAATAACATTAGTCTACTTCGTGTGAGGGCTGCCTTGTCATGCTAGCCAGTAGGGATGGGGCGATTTTCTATCAGATCGCATATCGGCGATCGAAGGGATGATCGTGATTCTTTTTTTCATAAAGCGATATTTTTAACCTGACACGCAGACAACCCCTAACTCGCCACGCTGCTTCATGTCTTTGCGCTTTACCTTCTTTACGATGGTGCACGTTTATATTTCGATCTACATTCATTTTCAATGGTAGAAAAGACCTTCCTAAACCTTAACAACCAAACTATCTGGTGTTTATCCGCCGAAGGTAAACTAAAAGCCAATTGAAATGAGTCTTGTTGCAGAAACAAACTGCCGGCATTTCTCCGTAAAAAATATAAACTTAGTGTCAATAAATTCATTAATTTCACTATGATGTTAAAAATAAATTTTTGAAAACTATATTTCGAAACCCCAATATGTAACCCAACATTTACACCAATAAACTCACATCTCATGGATCTACTGGACAGTCTTTACACTGCCCTCCATAATTGTTGGCACCCCTGATTAAGATGTGTTCTTTAGCTTCTAATAAATTCAGTTTTTTTCTAAATAATATAAGACCACAATGAAAAAAAGAGGAAAATCCAACCTTTAATTCAAGTGCATTTAATCAGTGGGAAAAAAAATCCACATTAAGAAATAATTCTTTTACATCAAATCATGTGTGCCACAATTATTAGCACCCTGATGTTAATACTTTGTACAACCCCTTTCGCCAACAAAACAGCACCTAATCTTCTCCTATAATGTTTCACAAGATGGGAAAATACAGAAAGAGGGATCTTCAACCATTCCTCTTTGCACAATCTCTCTAAATCATCCAGCGACCTGGGTCCTCTCCTCTGCACTCTCCTCTTCAGCTCACTCCACAGGTTTTCAATGGGGTTGAGGTCTGGGGACTGAGATGGCTTGATTATGTGTCTGGTGAACCATTTCTGTGTAGATTTGGCCACATGTGTAGGGTCATTATCTTGCTGAAAAGACCCAGTGATGACCCATCTTCAGCTTTTCGGGCAGAGGCGGCCAGATTTTGATTTAAAATGTCCTGGTATTTCAAGCGTTCATGATGCCATGCACCCTAACAAGGTTCCCAGGGCCTCTGGAAGAGAAACAGGCCCACAGCATCACCGATCCTCCCCCATACTTCACAGTGGGAATGAGGTGCTTTTCTGCATACTCATCTTTTGTGTTCCGCCAGACCCACTTAGAGTGTTTGTTGCCAAAAAGCTCTATCTTGGTCTCATCTGACCAAAGCACACGGTCCCAGTTGAAGTCCCAGTACCGCTTAGCTTAACTCCAGACATTTGCGTTTATGATTGTGAGTGAGAAAGGTTTTTTTCGTGCATGCCTCCCAAACAGCTTGTTGGCATGTAGATAGCGCCTGATAGTTGTTTTGGAGACTTTGTGACCCCAAGATGCTACCATTTGTTGCAATTCTTTAACAGTGAGCTTTGGAGAACTTTTTATTTCTCTTACCATCCTCCTCACTGTGCGTGGTGGCAAAATAACCTTGCGTCCTCGTCCAGGCTTGTTTACCACTGTTCCAGTTGATTTAACAGGGTTCCTACGCAAGTATGGAAAGCATGGAAAAGTATGGAAATAAATTTGATTAATTTCCAGGTATTAAAAAGTATGGAAAATGAAAAATAAAGTATGGAAAAATATTTATGTTTCCAGAATATTACGACTGTTCCAAAATACTATTTCCTAAATTAGAAAATTAGGTATTTCCAAAAATTTAATCAATCCGGATCGTGTTTTATGCCGGGCCGGGAATTTTTTTTTACAGGTCGGTTGATACCATTACGTACATCAGCCAATCACAGCTCGGCTGTGATACCATTCTACATGCCATCAGCCAATCGCAGCTCGGCTGTAGCTACTCATGCACCGATGAGAATGCAAAGCATTCGACCAAGTCACTGTCAGCTGAGTTGTGCATGCGGCAAATTTGTAAATGCTCGTCTGACAATAACGATGTAAGTGCTCCTGAATACGCGAAATTACAAGTACACTAGCTGGTCTGCTGCAGAAGTCCAATAGTCTGTTTAATAGGCCTTGGCTTCGGTGACTTAATACTGCAGATCGGAGAGCAAATTTCATGATATCAGACAGTGTTTTCATTACCGGTTTTTTAATTCGCTATTTAGATTTTGCGCATTTCTAAGGGTTATGAAAACGCACCGAGAGAGTGAGGACGATGTCCGACATTATTAGCCCGAAAAACAGTCTGCTTCGTGACCGTAGACTGTTCGTGACACAGACTGTTTTGAGTCTTGTTGATTCCAGCTATGGATGCATGTGTCCAGTGGCAAATGGTTTTTTTTAGCGTTTCAACATAAATCGCTAACCTTCTATTCTGATAGACTAGATTGGATGCGCTCTTCCACTCTGATCTGAAGTTCCGCATGTACATGATTATTCACGCAATATGTATGAAATCGGTGACTGATTGGCCCGAGTGCAAGATTATTTATTTTCATTGGAGTACGATAAAGATGGGAAAAGCTGCGGTTCTTATAGATTCATAGTCCGATTTCTTTGGGGTTCCGATAATTGGCCAGCTGTCAGTAGAATGATATTTTGTCGATTACAGCAAATGTTCAAAACTGATTCAAAAACTAACTGGTAACGCCTCCCCAATCTACTCTTGCGACCAGAAGGCTTATCAGCGCAATGCCACAAATAGGAGTCTGTGTCACGAACAGTCTACGGTCACGAAGCAGACTGTGATTCTTGGGGCAAATAACGTCGGATATCGTCCTCACTCTATGTGTGCGTTTCCATTACCCTTAGAAATGCGCAAAATCTGAATAGCGAAATAAAAAAAAAACTGGTAAATAATAATAATAACTGGTAAATTAAAAAACACGGCTGTCTGTTATCACGAAATTTGCAGTCCGATTTTCAGTATTAGTCACCGAAGCCAAGGCCTATTAAATAGGCTGTTAGACTTTTGCAGCAGACCAGCTAGTGTACTTGTAATTTCGCATATTGTGGAGCATTTCCAAATTTGCGGTGTGCACAACTCAGCTGACAGTGACAAGGTCATGATTGATTTTTATGGTACAACTTTAAGTGGAACAACCAGAATTGCCTCCATGTAACCTAGGTATACATATGTATGTAGTTTTTTTTAAACAATTAATTGCACATAATTCAGTGTGTGTGTGTTTTGTTTGTGGTTGTGTGTGTGTTTGTGGGTGTGTGTGTGTGGTTAGTTACAGTTTTATGTTCAGACACTTGAGGGACACAAAAAAATTATAAGCATTGAATTATAAGCATTCTTAATGATTCCTCTGACAGTAGATATGGGCAGGTGCAGGCGAGTGGCTATTTTCTTGTAGCCATTGCCTGACTTGTGAAGGTCGACACACATCTGCCTTACTTGAATGGTGTGTTCCTTTGTCTTTCCCATGTTGAAGAGTGGATAAGAGAAATGGCCTCTGTGTCATGTCATATTTATACCCCAGGGAAACAGGAAGTGATGAATTACTAATTAAATGTTCCTAGATACTCTGATCAACTTTTTAAACTACTGTAGAAATGACAGAAATACTTCAATTTCATTTATTTCCTAGGAATTGTTAGGGGTGCCAATAATTGTGGAACAGGTGATTTTATGAAAAATAATTATTTCTTAGTCAAGGATTTTTTTTTCCCTTAAAATTCACTTGAGTTGAAGGTTACATTTTTCTACAATTTTCAGTGTGAGAGTATGCTTCTGCAATAAAAATTGAATTTATTTTAAGGCTTTTATCACATCTTAACCAGGGGTGCCAATAATTATTGATGGCACTGTATATCCAAATGAGATCGCGCGGCTTCAATCGGGTTTTCACCGGCGGGATCACGTTACCTGAAAGCGAAAGTAATCCGTTTTCACAAGCATGTACAGTAGTGCGTAGGCTACTGTCCTCTATTTTTTTATATTACGACTGCACATGAGCCGCCGCTTCATGTCGACTCAGGTCGACATTGGCAGATTATGGGAAGTCGACTGGCAGGATGAGCGTTAAGGCGATTTTTGACTAATTTACCGTCATAAGATGTTTAAAAAACTATCTCTAGAATCTGCGCCCTACTGTGCACTTGAAAATGTTTCTGGTGGAGCGACATGTCTGGACACGGAGCTAGTAGTCTTCAGCGGGTCCAAATTTGGAAACCAACCGAAAATGTTCAGCACCGACCCATACGAGGCCTGTTTAGTAGCTGAAAAGCTCGACCCCGACCCGGAGATGTTCCAGGAGTTATTGGACCAGTACCGTTAACATTACCGTTTGGACTCGTGTTATTGAAAACCTCCGCTCAGAACCGAGTCTTATCAGCCCCCCGACCCGTCCAGGAGGGACAGATCCGTTTGGTACCGGTTTGATTAACGTCAATTTGAGCATCGCAATGCGTCATTTTAACAAAATAAAACACTGTCTTACCTAATGGTGTATTGTCTTCTCCTGCTGACTCTTATGACTCCTGTGTGTAACTGTGTGCTTCAGCATATGCCGTAACATTATAATCCATCATCCTTGTTTTTAAAAAAAAAAAGGCTAAAAATACATCGAACATCCACGTTTTCTCCAGTAAGGAAGTAAGGGGGGGAGTCCTCCTCCTCCTCTTGTAAAAGCATGGCTAATGTTAGTGTGAAGTTATTCCACTCATTTCTGCAGCTTGAAAATGTCCACTTGCTCCCAGGAAACGTATCACGCACGCTTAACATTATAACGTTCATCAAGAAAATATCAACGAATGGTTATGATATAGCTCGTTCATTTTCACAACTGTAGTTAAGTTATTGCTAAAACAGATTAATTTTTCTGCATTTGGCAGTTCAGTGACTTCCGCAAACAACACTTCCAGACCGTTCACCTCTGATGTCAGCAGGCCAGGGCAAAGAGCACTGACCAATGTGACCTGGCCGGACAGGTCGTTCGTTGCCATCTAGTAGCAAAAAGATGAATTCTGCAGTTACATGTGGCCTCGGGTTTTCGGGGCCTACCAGGCCGGAGAAGAGCTCTACACGGAGGTCTTTAATCTGCGCAACTAACGAGTGAATATTCAATCCTTAATTACAAACCCCGTTGCCGTCTCTTTTTTACAGATCTCTGTTCCTCGTGTGCTTGCTTGCTCACCAAACACTTTTCTCTGTGCGCCATAAGTGGCGTAATGTTAAGGGTATAATCTATTGATATTCAAGATAAGATAATAATGGACATGATGCTGCATCACACCAAGCACAGACACAGGGACTTTTAAAAAGGAGACATTGTTTGAATATAGGAGACATTGTTATTAAATATATTTTTATGTTCACGGACTTGTATGAATGTTTTTGTAATTCTAACTTTATAGCATGAAGAAAGCAAATTAAGCGGCATGTGGCTTTGTCTCTCGCTGGAGAAACACCGCACACAGGCAAGTGATAAAATGAACAGAAATATTACTATAGGCTACTATCTTTCTTTTAGTCATGAAAGAAATACTTCACACATAAATTTGGACAACAACTAGTTGCTTTATTACTCTCATACTGTAAATCCAAAACATGGAAGGGACAAGGCTCATTTAAATCGAAAGGTCAGTGCTTTAAAATAAAGTGTTTATATCGTACATTCCAAAAAGCAAATCTATTAGAGTATTTGGATCGGTAAATGAAATGCTCATAAAAATAACCAAAATAAAATTTTGAGCCAAAGACATGTTTGTCTTGCATAAGCTAAATAACAACAACAGCAACAACAACAACAATAATAATAAAAAAGTGGCTGCCAACAGTTGCCTACATAATTATCACTTCAAAATAATATGCAGGGCCTGTTTAGCTTAGGCTTACTAAATGTTTGGAAATTATTTGCCAAGAAAAGGGACTCCTACCGATAGCCTATATTACCAAATAAATAATAGGCTAGGCTATACTAAACAAAATAACGTGCAACAAAAAAAGCTCAGTAAAAGGTAGATTGCCTTACAAAAACAAAAATGCTACCAACATGAAATCACTTCAAAATAATAATTATGTAGGCCTATTTAGCTTTTTCTATTATTAGGCATTGAATTATTTTGAACAAACTTCAAGCTTAGCAAAACATTAGCAATAAAACATTGTAGCCTATTGTACAAAAGGCCAAGTGAAACCAAAATATATGGCTTACTTTTGGTTACAAATTATGTGCCAAGAAGACAAAGCATGTTGACTTTCTCAGGTTGTAGCAGACTGCGGTGACAAGTTACAACATTTCCTGCTTTACTGAAAATGCGCTCGGATGGCGTTCTGGTCGCGGGAATGCACAAATATTTCTGTGAAATTTTTGCCATTAAGGGAAAGCGGCTTTCGTTCCCTCGCCATCATTCAAGAACATTGGTATCTACATCACTTACCTCTCCTTGCAGGTAATTTGCCATTTCAGCATGTGCTCGCTGCTCCGGGGTTGCAACAACAGCAGGCTTGACTGTGCCATGAAGACTGCCCAGGGTTTTCTTCTTTTTAGTTGGCTGGCTGGGTTCCCCATCTTCCTCATCTGCTGGCTCCACTCTGACTCTCTCAGGTGGTCTGGTGGCGTTCTTCTTCCAGAACGTCGCCATCTCATCCTCCAGCTGGCATCTGATACGGTCCAGGTTGGCATCACTCATGTGATTGGCTTTGTACCGCGGGTCAAGGAGGGTGACTGTGCGCATCAATTGGATGGTCTTGTCATTATCGTATTTGTTGTCGAGCTGCTCCAGGATTGTTCGTTTGATGCCTGCCGTCAATTTGACATCACTTTCTTTCTCCTTGAGGGTATCTTTAATCAGGTGCAGCAGAAGCAGCAGCGATGAGATGGTCACGTCATGCTCACTAGACATGATGTCTGTAAATTCAGCTACAGACTTCAGTCCCTCTTTGACCGCCTCCAGTACACCTACATCTTGCCAGCTTATGGTTGGTACCGTGTGCTGGCTCCTGTCGTCGGCAAAAACCCTTTTGATGGAAGGTAGCAGGACCAGGACCCTCTTTGTCATCGCATACTTGCTGCCCCAACGCGTTGCGCAATCCTATATTAAAAGGGAAAACATGACAAAAAAACATTGGCTGTAAGTGGGAGCAGTAGGCTATAACCGTCCCCTGTGAAAGTCTCTTGTCCCCTGTGTACACGTAAGCAGCAAGGCTATTCATTAATAGAATTTTTATTTTTTGAGTGACAGCACTTCAAGCTGGCAAGCAAATGGATTATCATTTTGAACAGATAACCACCAGATTGAAGCAGAGTAGGCTAATTCGTTTGGTAAAAATTTGTTATGGAAAAATGTCAATGCCGCATTCAGTGTAATCGGGATGAGCAGGAAATATTTAATAATTATTTTCATTTGTATTTTTATTTATTGGACTATTTTTTTTTTCTTACAGTTATCAAAGAAAGTTTTCTTTATCCCCTTGCTGCTTTTGATCTTTTCTGAGTTGCTGCCGCCTTTGCCAACTGTGTGAAAAGGCTGCGTTTATTTGGCAACACACCCCGAAAGCCCGGTCCGTTTTGGCTTTTTCTTTGTTCAAGGCATTATTGAAGGCCACGTTCAAATTATGCCCAAAACAGCTGATCCAGGGCCACTTCAGGTCATGAACAGCAGCAACGATGTTGGCTCCGTTGTCCGTTGTGATGCAGGCTACTTTCTCCTCTCCTATTCCTCAAGCTTGCAACCCATCTTGGAGCGCTTCAGCCAGTACCGCAGCGGTGTGGCTCTCCGGGACGAACGTGGTCTCAAGATTTTAATGTCCAGTCTTTGGAAACATAGTGAGCCGTTATGGACATATAGGGAGACATGTTAATGCTCGACCACATGTTGGTAGTTAGAGCAATGAAACTGGCCTCATTTAATTCGCTGGTAATTTCCCTTCTCAGCTGGTCGTAGAATTTCGGGATGGCGATGTTTGAGAAATATTTCCGGTCAGGCGGCTCATATTGCGCATCCAGTGTGCCCATTCATTCATTCATTTCTTTGAAACTTACTTTCTCAAACGTCTGAAATGAGACAGACTCCTTCGCCAGATATTTTGTAACAGCCTTTGTACACTGGACCCATCTTACGCTGTCTCGCTTATATTTGGATGATTTAGCAAAAGCTGTCCTTTTTTTTTCATTGTGGGCTGTCGAGATTCAGTTGGGCTAGCAGCACTTGTTGTAGCAGCGCTAGCTTGCAGCAGGTTTACAGCCTCGGAGGGGTGATGAACCTGCAGGTGTACAAATAAATTAGTGGTCTGCCTGTCCTTCACTGGCACACATCTTTTACATAACCTGCAGATAGGCTGTGCTATGTCTTTCGGCTCACCGTTGGTATCTTTTTCAATGGTGAGTTCTACCATACATCTGTTGATGTGTTTTTTTTTAACATGTAGGCGAAGTTGCCACTGAGGAGTAAGACTCTCCAAGCCTTGTCCTCCATCGATCCTGTGTTGAGGGGCCATTCGGAGGCAGGGGCCCAACTGAGGAAGCTGGCTGGCATCATGAAACACCTGGTTCCTCCAGAGAGTGACATCACCCAGGAAATCATCCGCTACAACATCGACGCAACACTGGCCCAGTACCAAGAGGGAGACAACATGGTAATGCGGTGGGCCCATGTCATGAGCACAGGGAAGTATCCAGCCCTAAGTGAGGTTATCTGAGGTGCAGTGTCAATCTTCCATAGGCCCATAGTGGAATCATCCTTTAACCTTATGGGGGACATCATTACCCCTAAAAGCTCAAATATGAACATCTCCACATTCAATGCCATCCAGACAGCAAAGTACTATATGAAGTCTATGGGGATGACTGCTACCATGATGTTCAAGAGAGAAGATGAGAAGTTTGGACCTGTAAACAAAAAACTGTGCCATTACATGAGGGCTGCTGGAGGAAGGGATAAAGCACAGAGATCAGAGAGGCTGATGGAGAAAAGAAGGAGAAAGGTGAAGTGGACACTGAACCTACACACACACACACACACACAATCTGTGTACTCAGTACACAAATACCAAATACAATGATCACTATTAATAAGATCTTTTGTTATAGTACACAAATACCACATACAATGATCACTATTAATAACATCTTTTGTTATTATGCCTTATTTTGGTACTTGATGTTGCTACCTTGTTCTTGGACAAGACTATGCTTGTTTAGCCTAGTCATGTCAATAAAGCCATTTGAATTTCAGGTGGAGTATGGCTGTAAGAAAACCTGCGCAAGTGCACAAGAAAGCAAGAGGACCGCACAGGAAGAGGAGAAAGAAGCATGCCAGAGACATGCAGCTAAGCAAAGAAATACTGCTAGACGTAAGGCCCTAGAAGTCCTCCAAGGGAAGGCAAAGAAGAAGAAGCACTGATGGATACTGCATCAAGCAAAGGAATGCTGCTAGCAAGAAAAAGAAAAAATGAACTGAGACACACTTGGCACATACTACTTAGCAGCACATTGTAAATTTAAAAAATCACAAAAAATAAATGAACAAATGTAAATGTCTGCACACCCTGGTAGATGGAGTTGTGGCACATGTTACTGGCAGTTTTTCCCCACTGTGAATTCACGGTTAAATGGAAAACGCTAGATTTTTTTGTACATATTTTTATGACAGAAATCGGAATTGGGCAGAACGATGTCACAGAATCACAAACAAATCACTGGCGTACAAGGAGCCCGGCACAGGAAAAGTTTATAAACGGTCTGACAAGGGCGAAGCAGAAGTGAGAGACATTTATATACAAGAGAGGTAACGAGCTAGGCGGAGCCACAAGTGTGAGGGATAATCTAAACATTAACTGAGAGGGGAAAACACAAGAGGTAATTAAACAATACAAAATGGGAAACAATGACAAAGACTAGTTTTCACAGGACATCCTTAAACAGTAATTGCTCCATTCAAGGAGTGCGTAAGTGAGGAGAGATGGAAGAAACAGATTAGATAGTTGCAAAGTCTCTGCAGAAATGAAGGCAAAGGACAGGGAGAGCAAAGAGGATGGAGTTACAGATTAGTGTGGAAAGCGGAGAGAGTCAATTAGTTGAGTTAATAGTCAATAATTTTACCCAAATGTGCTAGTTAGTATGTTAGTTATTTACAGGATTAGTATAGGTTAGTAGATAAACTAGACAAAACATAGTGTTAGTAGGATTAGTACATAATTAGTAATTAGTGTTGAAGGAAGTAAATGAGGCATGAAGAAACTTGTGAAATGCCGGAAACTTCCGAAATCGCCCGAAATATGACACCTCGCGGACAGGGGCATGCACTGGCAAAGAACATAGAAACCAAGAGATTACAAGGGAAAACAATGTGCATAATATGGCAGTTAATACAGAATGCATGAACTAAACAAACCAAGTGGAAATAAACATAAAACCTGAACAGGCAGTACATGCAGAACGTAACAGTCCAAGCACACGAAATAACAATAAAAATGTTCAAGAAATAAGTGAAATACTATAAGGTGCCTCTACAAGATGTGACCAGCTCTCTGTACTGACCACAAAAAGGGAAAACTTTGTCCATTTTTTCACCCCTGCTGAAAATCTGGGTAGAAGACCCACAGTATGATACAGTATGAGGTCGATGTTAAATACATATGGATGACAAATTAATGAGAAAATAAAAGTGAAGCGTGTTAGCAAGGTATTAGACTACCACAAGTTGCCAGATCAGCTTCATCATGCCACAGGATTTGCAGGAGTCAAAGTACCTTTCTTCTGAGAGATATTCCCTCAGTTGGTGTTTTGATGACGGTGATGGAGAGCACTCTCGAAAAGGTTGTTTCAAAATCTCCCATAAGAGTTCAGCTGGTTTGAGATTTGGTGACTGTGACGGCAGTGGCATATGCTTAGGATCATTTTCATACTCCTATAACAGTTCAGTGACCTATGTGCCCTGTGGTGTTTGGGCCATTGTCATCCTGTAAGGGCCCATTTCCATCAGGGTAGAAATGATTCACAGGGCTAGAGCTGGCTTCTGAAACCTATTAGTCAAATGATTAGCCAAAACGCAATGTCAATTAGTCAAATAACTTTACCCCTAGTCACTTTTTTTTATCTGATGTCCAGTTGTGAGGGTCTCTAATACCAATCAATTTCTTGTAGGTTTTGTTGCACCGTTGTTGTATTATTTTTATCATGCTTTTACTTACAACCATGTGCTGTTAAATGTCCTATCTGACCGTGTGCTTTCCTCTGTCCTTTCTGACTTAGCCTCGCCTTCCTTGTTTCCTGTGCTAGTAGCATGGTTTTTTTAGTATTAACCCCATCTCACCTGGGACTTTCTCCCTTAGCTTGCTTCATTCCCAGTCTGCGTTTGGCATGAATTATTTTTTTAATCTGCAAGTTACTGACACAGGTTAAAGAAGCTGGTCCCAAGTCCAGAAGAAGAGGATGGGGGTCAGAAGGCTTTGGCAAAACAGAAGAAGCTACTGCTTATGAAAGAAATGCAATTAAAAAAAGATTTATGCAAAAAACAACTTGCTTTTTATTCAGTACAAAGGACCAAATATTGATAACAAAGTACTTTCAAATGTTCTTTACTGACCATTGAGCTTCAAGGAACAACTGTAGCGTTATGCTGAGTGAGAACTGCACACTTGGACTTGGTAAAATTACATTAACATGGACTACATGTGCAACATCACAATGTTGCATAAATTCAACCACATCAACTTGCTTTTAATTCAGTACAAAGGACCAAATATTGATAACAAAGTACTTTCAAATGTTGTTTACTGTCCATTGAGCTTCAAGGAACAACAACTGTAATCAGTACCACTAACAGCTGTGTAGTCTATTGGCTCGAGCATGAGCTGGTGGGTGGAGTATTCCGTCCTAATAATACTGCATTCATGTGATGTCGGAAGGTCGGAGTTCCCAAGTCGGCAAATCGTTCTTCCGACTTCGTTGTGTTCATGTGCTTTGAAGTCGTAATGTGGGAAAACATGGATGCCGCAAAGACGCTGAGTTGTATTTAAATGCTCGGAGCGTTTAAAGAAAACACTGACAGCCGTTTCCAGTTTTTTCGTGACACTGAAGAACAACCGAAACCGATCAGGTGATCCATGAAATATGATTGATTTCATACATATGTATTTTAATCAGAAAAACTTCCATATTTGCTTAAAAGTAAACTACACATCCGCCATTTTTCAGTGAATGTGACATCAAGTCGGAAAATCGGAGCTCTGAAATGATACCCGAGTTATCGACCTGTAATTTCCGAGTTCGACGCCATTCAATTCATTTTTGACAACTCGGAGCTCGTTTTTTTCCGACTTCCGAGTTGTTTTGAACGCAGCATAGGGGTACAGTAGGCTACACGCAGTTCGTTTCGCGCTTCTTCATGACGTTCCTGGCGCTTGCGCCCCCGGACGGAGACGGAGTCGGCACGCTGAGTCGGAGAGCCAGAGTCGGCTTGTGAGTTGTGTTTTCTTGGCCGACCCTATATTATATATTAACCCCCCCCCCCCAAATATTATTGCAGATTTGCGCAAATCTCGTGACCCCACTTTTGAAAGGTCTTCGTCAAATTTATCGTCAAATGTGACTTACAGATCGTCAAACTGCAGGAGAGATCGTCAATTGCGAACTGACGAACGGGTAGCGCGAGCCCTGATTCATCGTAGGAGATAAATTAAATCACACTGAATAACCGTATTCTGAGTTACAGTGACCTCCCAAGCTTTACAGGGATGAGTTGTTATGAATCTGCCATGACCTGTTCTGTTTCGGCCATGTTCTGTTCTGTTTTTGCTTATGTTCTGTTTAGTCTAAGCTCATTGCCATGTTTTTGTTATCGCCATGTTTTGCTTTCCCTGCCATATCCATATTTCTGTTATATTCCGGTCCATGTTTTCGCTCATGCCCTGCATTGCACTTTGTCTCCCCTGTCTGGTCTTGTGTTGAGCTACAGCTTCTCCCCAAGTCCTGCGTGTCACATGTTTAGGTAATTTCATGGTTTCTGGGTTTCCAACCATTCCTTCTATTCTCGTTTGCTTCCTTCGCCTTGCTTTTCTATTTTACTAACCAGTACTAACAGTTTGTTGTTTTGTTTAAGATACTAACCAAGACTAACATTGTATATAATACTAACTTACTAACGAGCACCAGGGATTGTATAGCTGCACTTTACTAATTGATTAACAAGCTCTCAGCACTCGCCCTGTTCTAGTCTCCGCCTCTTGCCCTCACTTAATCTTTGCTGCAATGCAGCGGATCCTCCGCACCTGCTCAACTCTGTTCTGCTTCTTATTATCTGTGCACGTTAGAACTCCCTAACCGGAGCTGTATGTTTTGTCTATAGGTTGTCCTGTGATCCCTGTCCGCATTTTGGCTTTTGCCAATTTCATGTGGTTAGGTTCTCCCTCGTGTTTGCTCCCACGTAATTAGTCTGATCCTCTTCACCTGATCCTAATCATAGCATGTGACTTTCCTTGTGTGTATTTAAGCAGTCTTTTCACAGCAGATCCCTGTCAGAACGTTTCCCTGTGCTGCTCTTGTTTTTGCCTTGTAGTCTTAGTGTTGCTTTTCTGACTGGACCGTCCGACTTTCGGCTCTGATTTGGTATTTTTGTCTGCATCTGTTATCGAACTCTTTTTCTGCCCGACTACGATTACTGTTATTGCTGCCCTGGTTTTTCAACTCGGATTCTGCCCCTTGGATTGTGATTTTTGGATTGTGGACTTTGTACTGTTGCCTTCTACCCTGCGGGGGTTTACCCCCTCGCTTAATAAAAATGAATGCCACCTCACATGAGTGGACTCAAACCATGTCAGAAAAACAAACAGAAGTATCTGCTTTTGGGTCTCACTTTATTTTGATGGTCCCTTTGTGGATGCTCAACAGACTAGAAAAAACATGTTAACTTTATAATGGACTTTCAACAAAGGATGATTTGTAGCCAGTTCAAATGTTATAACAAAAACATCATACTATCTACAGACTATCTTAGACAAAACCTAAATATTTGTGTTGATAATCTACAGTGACATGTTCAGAGATGCTCAAGAAACATTCATTTAAGTATCAGTAGACATGTTATTGATGTCAGCAGAGCATCTGCAAGCATCACCCTGTATATTAACCTGATCATCTACTGACAATGTGTTGATAGTGTGAGTGGAATCAGCATGAACTGACTTAACTGAAACATATGGATCATTCGCCCAAAACAGACAAACGGTGATACCGGCACCACATTTACTTGATCATCCATTAAAACTTTGTTGATGGTAAGTTGAGTATTTCCAAGTATCTCCCTGAATGTTTACCTGATCATCTGCTGGAACTTTATTCAGTGTCAGTTGAACATCTACAGGCATCATCTCATATATTGACCTGATCATCTATTGATACTCTATTGATAGTTTGAGCGCCTCCAAGTATTAACTTGATCATCTGCTGATACTCAAGTTAAAGTGAGCATCTATTAGCATCATACTGTAGATCGTCAACATAAGGATTAAGGTCGCGTGTAAGACACTTAGTAGACGGTGTGATGATGTGTTTGTTGATAGTATTTGAACTGTCTACAAATCATCCTTTGTTGAAAGTCAACCTTTATGTTGACACATTATTTCCTGTTTGTTGAGCATCTACAGAGGGACCATCAAAATAAAGTATTACCTGCTTTTATGTTTGTCCTCCCATTTATTCAGGTTTTTTTCCCTTTAATTTGTCACCCGTCTGTATGTGACCAGCAAGCCCAGTCTCATCCTGACGCATCATATAGTGACGCAGCCTGACCAAGCATTGATATACGACACAAAAGGAGGCTTTTGGCGTCCTAATTTGATGCCAGTTTGAGACGAACCCTACCCCAAACCCTTAACCCAAACACTAACCCTATGAATTAAATAAGGACGCCAAAAGCTTGCGTCATATATGGTCAGGTAAGTCAGGGATGTGAGAATGTGTTGGACTTGCATGTCCGTAACTGAACATTCTAATGTTGATATAACACTGTGTGCCAGTCACTGAAAAGTACTAGAGTGTTAGCTCGTAGACCTCAGAGAAACATCAAGCCTACCTACTATTTAAGGGTTAAAACCTGAAAACCCAAACAAGTCAACCTTGCTCTTCCGCCACAAATGTATTTCTGGGGCGCACAGTGGAGAGAGAAACACTAAATTTATGAAAAGCAATTGCATGCTGCTTTGGACCATGCTGAAAAACAGAGGGTATAACAGAGTCTGCTTTACTTGCCCCCATGTGCTGTGAGCAAACAGGGATTTAAAATGGTCATCAAGCCTTCCCAATCTCTCTGTGGTGGCACAGCAACATCTGTCCCAGGCGGGAAGCCAACAACCAGGACTGATATCAGTTTTGAATTTTGCCAGCATAAATATTCAATTTGCCAGGTGAGTCATTCTTGTGGTCTGTCCAGGGCATAGGATGATTAAATGGAAAAAAAGCTCCTGACGGCTCAAATGGAAATGACTGGTGGAGAGAACCGAACTGAACATAATAAAGGAAGCATTATTACACTGTTCAGTGCCACTGGTTTCCCTGGGTTCCTACAGCATGATTTGATTACAAATGCACACAAATGAATAATGAAGGATCCCATAAACCTTTCAGTCCACTAAATGAAGCAATTTGGAAGAAAGATTCAATTTAGGAAGAGGCTCCTGGACCAACCATTGGAAGAATAGGGCACAGAAGAACTGTTATTGCCACAACCGTTTGTGATACAGTCAATATATCAAACTACTCCTTTTGTTGGCAATTTCCACAGTTCTGCAATTACCTATCACAAACAGGACATTGTTATTTTCACTTTATTGCGAAAGTGTCACTTGGAATTCTGAAAAGTTGTGAAATTCTGCGTCCTTTCAAAGTGCCACCATTTTCCCGCGTCATATTTGATCAAGGCAGGGTAAAATGGCAGAGTGTGGAGGTTTTGCTGAAAGAGGTCATTCACAAAATACTGCGCGTATTTTGTTGAGAGTGGTTGGGAGAATAACTCAAAAGACACTTATTTACCCAATTTGAGGCAATAACCACTCCATTCAATTTAACCCCACACACATCTCTGAGTGTCCTAGCAATCTTTGGCAGGGAGAGCCTCATACTCAATGTGAGATCTTTGGCACACAGTGTGACAATAAAAAAAGAAAAAGTTTTTTTTCCTTTTTCCCCAATTTGAATATATGTGGGGTTATGGGTGATCACAACAATCACCCATGTGGTCAGACCAAGAACACTTTGAGACAGCATAAAAGGACAGAAGTGGCAAACCATAGTCTGAGTGGCGAGAACAGGCCGTTTAGCCCAACTAGACTCGCCAGTTTTTTTTTTTTTTTTTTACTATTGTGAATATATCACTTCAGATTAGGGATGTGAATCTCCACCACTGAGCCAATTCGATACGCATCTCGATACGCTGCCAGCGATACGATACATTTACGATACAGTGAAGCCCCTTGCCGATACGATGCGATACGATTCACCCTTGTTCACGATTAGATGTGATTCGGTTCGATACGATTCGATTCAGCACTATGCAAATAATTTATAAGCCCACATTTGGTTTCTTACCTCACCAGCACAATTATTCTTTCCTCTCTCTTTCCTTGTCAGGGATGTATTCAATACTTGATTGTTTTCTATTACCCAAACCAATAAATTCAATAAAATAAAATAAAAATGCAATTCAATATGGTACAGACAGAGGTCTCCTGGTCTATGTCGCTTCCCTCCATTTTGTTTGACTGCATATCCCTATCCGGCTGCCGTCCGAAAAAGGCGAAAGGTAATGGTGGTGCATTCAGGTAGGGATTAATATTTTTCCCTAAAATGAGACATTTTCTATCCCGGGAAAAGAAGCACATTTTCCCGGGAATTCCGGGAAATTAACTTGTTTTTAAGGTAGCCTATAATTTTGGCTGCCGTCATATAACATTGGTCATAGTTCAGGAAACACTTAACAAAGAGACATGTGGGTCCCAAACATGACTGATTTAATGTATTATCTGGTGGTATATATAATTATTGAGGCAAAAAAACGTAATTTCAAGATTAATCAATATTATAACAATATAAACTGTGCAAGCCGCATGCAGCTTGACGTTCGCTCCAGATGAGAGGGAGAAAACGCCCGTGATCTGTCGCTGTCAGACTGAACAGCCTCATGGAAATTATATTTTACAATTCTTCATATTATAAACTAACGAAATTCGTTAAGGCAAGTAGTTTGGTGCTTTCATAGTCATGGTTTTGAGCTCAGATAGATTCCATAATCTGCTCGCATTCAGACGCTGCGGGTGGCCGGCACGGTGTGTGCTGCGGTGTCAGACTGTCGGCTTTTTCTTTATTCAATGAGAGCCCCATTTCACTGAAGCCCGCTGCATCTCTGTCTGAAGTGTTTTGCATAAAGTATGAATCCAGTGTTCTTATAGTGTTGAGCTTTCACCTGGAGTTTTGTCTGAGATTTTAAATGTCGCAGTGAAAAGATTGCAAAGTAATCTCATACTGAATTGTGGAGTTAGACTGTCGACAGTTGAGCCTCAGTCTTGCGCATTTGATCCCCCTCTCAGACAGCGCAGCGCGTCCTCATTATTAAATATTTTGAAGTAGGCTATTATGAAGTATTTCCACTCAGAGCTGATGTCAAAAATCGTGTTGTGTTAGTCTAATTCAGATTATAGACCCACTTAACTAACTGCGTTAACGGTCAGAAGTGTTTGAATTCAGGGCGTTTTGCGATTGTTAATCAATTAAGGCCGATGTTATCGCACTTATACGTGTGGCTAATGCTGAATTTTTTTCTTGGCCACACTTACTCACTGCGCCAGTTGATGACCATTCCAGTTTCTAGAAAGTACCGCTTAAAATAGCCTACATTTGGCCAAGAAAAAATTTTTACCTTTGGACACACTTATTTTAAGTGTGGGCATTGGAACAATGTGCATCTTGGCCACACTTATAAGTGCGTCTAACGCGAATTTCGATCAATTTTTGTGCTTGGACGCATTTAAATAAGTGTGAATAGTCAGTTCGATTAAGTTAAGTATTCTCTTCCCCTGCACGCATACACACACACAGAGCTTTTCCGCCTGCGCACACACACAGCTGTTGAATATGTTTTAAGAAAGTAAAATAGGCCTACATATTTTCTAAATATATTCCATTATCTTATGAATATTTTTTAAATGTTTTTTTCTCGGTTTCTCGTTTTCCTATTTCCCGGGAAACAGGAAATGGTTTGGAGGTCAAATCCTGGGAATCCCGTTTCCCGGGATTAAACCCTACATTCAGGGCGCCTCGGAAACACCTGAGCGAGGGGAATAAAATTTGAAATAATCGTGTAAACCACATGTTTTACCGATACAGGGACGTTAGGAACGATACATTGCGAATCAGCTGGCATTTGTGACCGATACACACTGAAGCTACCGATGCAGTCGCATTGCAAACGTTTGTATCGGACCACCGATACGCACCGGTGAATCTCTCCATCCCTACTTCAGATACTCAATGACTCAATGGTATCTTGCTTTAAGTCAAGCCTGCTCTTGAAAATTCCCAAGGTTTCTGCCTCAACAATATGGTCAGGCCAGTTATTCCACATCGAAATTACTCTTTGGGTGAAAAATTATTTCCTAATATCAGTGCTAAATGTACCCTTGGTCAACTTCCATTTGTGACCCCAAGTTCTACTAACAAAACTTAGCCGAAGGAATTCTGCATAATTCACTTTGTTAATCCCTTTAACATATTTAAAAACCTCAATCAGATCACCCCTAAGTCTCCTCTTCCTAAAACTAAAGAGATTAAGGATATTCAGCCTCTTCTTATAGCTTTCATCTTCTATACCTGGAATTAGTTTAGTGGCTTTTCTCTGAACTTTTTCTAGAGCCTCATATCTTTCTTAAAGTATGGTCCCCAGAACTGTACACAATACTCCAGATGTGGTCTGACGAATGTGTTATATGAGAGAAGTATGACCTCCTTGGCTTCGTACTCAATACTTTTGGCAATGTATCCCAGCATCCAATTTGCTTTTTTAACTGCTCCGGCACAATGGCAAGAACTTGTGAGTGTATGGTCAACAATCACTCCCAGATCTTTTTCATGTGGAGCGCATTCCAGTTCTAAACCTCCCATGAAGTAATCCTGTCTAATGTTTTTATTACCTACATGTACACCTTTACATTTCACTACATTAAATTTCATTTGCCACATTTCTGCCCAATTATGGATTCTTTTTATTTTTAAAGATTATTTTTTTGGGAATTTTTCCTTTATTTGACAGTCATGCAGTGTAGGGAGACAGGGGGGTTGGGGAGAGGAATGGGGGAAGACATGCAGCATATGACCTGAGCTGGAATCAAACCCAGGTCGCTGCGGGAAGGAGCCTTTATGGTACGCGCGCTTAGACCGATGAGCCACCGGGGCGCCCCCCAATTATGGATTCTATCCAAATCATCCTGAATCACTTTAGTGGACTCTAAACTATTTGCCAAACCTCCCAATTTAGTATCATCTGCAAATTTAACTAATTTGTTCTCAATATTCCTATCAAGGTCATTAATGGAGATGAGGAACAGCAGGGGTTCCAACACCGATCCCTGAGGGACTCCACTCCCCACCATACCCCCATAGACCATATCCCTCAATATATTATTACGTTCAAGAAATAATTCCAGCTCGTCTTTTATGCTGGATGGGATGGATGGGATAGGATGGGATATGCCAATCAAGAGCCAACTAAAGCAGATAAACTAGAGGGATCCTAAGTGTTTAATCATTATGGAGTAACATAGGTCTGCATAATAATCAAAACCCAGACACCAGCGGCTCTTCATGACCACACTTAGTTACATCGACAAGGAATGTCTACTTTTTTATTCCCATAGCTATGGGGAAAATATAGGAAACTGCATGTTTTCTAAACCCATCTACAGTTAACACGGCGGGTGTCTATTTGGATTTGGCAGGGAATGAAAATTCACAATAAATATTTATTTACAAAACCCAAAGAAAACAGGGCACGAGGGCCAACAAAAAACTACACCCAAAGAGCTGAAAAAGGGCACAAAGGTACGCTATGTAGAGCAGATGAACAAAGAAATGAGAACTTGCATAAACGAAGGATAATACAAAAATAAGGAAGAGAACCTAGACTACAGGTAAGTAACCACCCATGAACACAACGTGGCAGACAACAGGTTCCGTCTGCAGCCTTCCTCCAGCCTCTCCCAGATATAGGCAAGGGGGCGGGATAACGGGAACAAGGAAGACCTGGGCAGCACATGAGGAGAAAAGCACATGATAACAAGACATGGGGAAACACACTGGAAACGCGGACTCAGACAATGACCAAGCAATTAAACAATGACGAGCTCATTTAGGGTGAATAAGCGTGTTTAGCATAAGAGTACCAATACAAGATTAAAGATAAGCGGAGAAGTGAAACTTTGAACAGAATCGCACAGAGATCTAAAAAAGAGCGAACGTAGGAACTTAAAAACCAGTCAATGCACTAACTAATATAGAAGTGGTTAGTAAGTGCCTATCTAATAATTCACCCTCCCGTGCATTGAGCCGTTTATGAGCCAAATTACAAGCAGTGATTGAGTTAATGCATGGTGCTTTCCTGAAGAGTTCACGTCTGACGCAAAAGTACTGAACGGCCTTGTCAGGATGGGAGCTAGTCTAGCTAAGCTAACGATGTATTGGAGTGCTCTCTATCCTTGTCCAGCTACGTTAAAATTACATCTTTAACAGCAAGATTTTCAAAATTTTGCCAGGGGAGATACCCCTGGACCCCCAAAAAATAGTTAGGTCAAGGGGGCTGAAGCCCCCCTATGTTTTCAAGTCCTAACAACGCCCCTGTAATGTAGTCACAGAGCTATCTCTGAAAGTATTTGGACATTGAAACTATTTTAAAGAGTTGCCATTCCTTAATGATCTGTATAGGAATGTGGCCAGTCCGCAATCTATTAAATTTAATATAAGGATAGTATGGCTCATGTCAAGTGTACTGCAGTGGAACTACAGCCCAAAAACCCATGGGCATTACTAAAAGCAGCAGTTCCATTAGAATACATGATGGAAGAACTTAATGCCATCAGAGAATAAACCTACTGTTTGTTTACTGGGGTACACAGCTCAAGGTAACAGCAGCCTCTCCATGTAGTGTTTCTCAAACCAGGTCCTGGGGTTTTCAGATCAATAAAGAATTTAGGGAGCTGAAAATTAGATTAGGTTTTACCTGTGAAGAGGAAGTGGCATTGTGGCATTTTCTGAACGGTATGAACACTTTGACGAACAATGAACTAGACAAATTTTTCTGATGCTTTTATAGACTGTTCTCAATGATAAAGATTACTCAAGTAATTATCTAATTGAGAGGGCATACCTAATCTTACATCACACTGACAATGCAATAATGAGGAAAATGTAGGCTACTTTTCAATTGAAAAAAGATTTTTGTGAATTGAATGTAAAGAACATTCAATTGTTTGTGTACGATTGCGAGAATATTTGTGTTATCCGCACTAACGCACTTAACGGTCCAGAAATGCTATTGAAAGTCAAACGGTGTGATAAAAATGTTAAATGCACTTTAATGTTCGTTGATTGTCACAAATGACTTTAAAGACAGTGTTAATGCCTTTCATATTAATGCAAATAAAAGTATTTTTAGATTAGCAGCCCTATGAGCTATAGTCATGGTGTGGCATCCGTTGTCCTTCATCTGGAACATTTTTTATCTTTTTTTTTAGCCTGATAAATTTTCGTATGCGATAACATACTATGAGACCATATCTCCAAACTTTTTTTTTTCGGATTTTTGATTGAATCATTTTTGTCCGTTTTATGGGCCCTTGAAATATTGCCCCCTATGTTAAAAATGGGACTGAGAAATTTTAAAAAATTGTTGCTCAAAAACCGCATGATAAATTTTTTTCTAAATCAGGCAATCAACTTACCTTAGTACCGCCAATGTACAGTGCGAGCGCCATTTTGATTGAATCGACGGAAGTGGGTCTAGTGGGGGCGCTGGACTTTATGAATATGCAAGATGGTCTGTGGAGGCCAAATGGTCGCAGATAGAGATTAAGCTTGTATAATCGACATGTAGGAAGTCATATATGACCTCTATTTTGGCTATATTAAATTTGACCACAGATGACTTTGAAAGGTCAAACTCGAGGTCAGGGAAAATATAAACAATGTTAAAAGATATGACTTGAAATTTCAAACAATTATTTCTCAAAAAGTGTCCGACAACTTTTTTTCTAAATCTGGCAATCAACTCACCTTGATACACTTTATGTACAGTGCGAGTGCCATTTTGATTGAATCGACGGAAGTGGGTCTAGTGGGGGCACTGTACTTTAACATTGGGTCTTATGGGGAAAGCTAAAATGGTTGCAGATTGAGATTAAGTTTGTATTACTGACATATAGGAAGTTATATATGACCTATATTTTGGCTCTGTTAAAGTTGACCTCAGATGACCTTGAAAGGTCAAACTTGAGGACAGGCAAAATGTTACAATTTTCAAAGGCTTCTAGGCTTGAAAATATTGAAGATTGGGAACATATGTGTATTGAACACTTATAGGAAGTCATATATGAACTTTCATTTGGTGGCCTTGATCTTGACCTTCGGTGACCTTCGAAGGTGAAACTTCATATAGTAAAATTTCAATGACTTCTATCACCAAAACTATTAAAGATAGAGCTTAGGTTTTTATTGTGGGCATAGAGGAAGTAATGTATGAAGTTTCATTTGGTGACATTGAACTTGACCTTCAGTGACCTTGAATGATCAAACTTCACAGCGAAATTTCAATGACTTACATCAGTAAAATCTTTACAGATAAAGTGTTGGTTTGTATTGGAGATGTATAGGAAGTCATGCATGAACTTTCATTTGGTGGCCTTGAACTTGACCTTCGAAGGTCAAACTACACATAGTAAAATTTCAATGACTTCTATCTCCAAAACTATTACAGATAGAGGTTAGGTTAGTATTGTGGAGTATAAAGTTTCATTGGGTGACCTTGAACTTGACCTTCAGTGACCTTCAATGACTTGGAACACTGAAATGGTCACAGGTGGAGCACCTAGGTTTGTGTTACTGACATCTAGGAAGTCACATATGAACTTTCATTTGGTGACATTCAACTTGGCTGTCAGTGACCTTTGAGGGTCAAACTTGACAGTGAAATTACAATGATTTGTATCACCAAAATGGTCACAGATTGAGCCAAGGTTTGTATAGAGACATTTAGAAAGTCATATATGAAGTCCATTTGCTGACCACAACTTGACATTCTGTGACCTTTAATTTCACAATTGACATTTTGAATTTTAAATTACTTATATCACCAAAACTGCTTCAGAGCTTAAGATTGTGTTTGTTCTACAGGAGGTCCTATAAATGTATGTGAACTTTTATTTAGTGGCCCTGAAATTGATTTTCATTGATTCTAATGTCAAACTACACATGAAATTTTTATAACTTGTATCATCACTATGAGACCAGTGGCGTCACCAGACCTTTTATTCTGGGGGTGCTCAAGGGAGGCACAACAGTTTGGTGTGGGGGCACAAACTACAATTTGTGTCTTGTTTATTTTGTTGACGGGGGGCCTTGATTACTCTTTGATTTAAATATCTTTAATTTGTCGGGGACCCTTGGTACTATTTTTTTAAATATCTTAAATGGGGTTAAAGAATGTCCTAAAATTTTCTGATTAAAATGCCAATGACGTTAAAGAATGTCCAAAAATGAATGATTAAAATGCCAATGACGTGAAATGAATATGTATTTTCTCGTAATGAACAGCAAAAGGTATACGCATTGTCTAGAGATACGGCATTTTTTATGGTATGGCAGTCGATTTCAAGGGATTAGGATAAGGATTACGTATTCTGGTTAGGGCAAGGGTTTGGTTAGGGGTCAGGGTTAAGGTTAAGGTTAGGATTAGGGTCAGGGTTAGGTTAGGGCAGGGTTTGAAATTGGGACTGCTGGACCTCTCTACATTTAAATGCATTGGAAAACTGCCCTACCCACAGCAACTGCCAAAGGTATATTTGGCTCAACCAATCAGATTTGTATTTTGCACACCCAAAATCTGCCCTAATAATTGATATCAATGTTATCAATCATGATCACCTTTGATTAAAGGCCCAACCAAAGAAACACTTAGTAGGCCAGATATCTGACCAGTACAATACACTTATGCTGCAAGACTAAGTAAAAATATTCTGATTAAGACAGAGCCAACATAAATGTGTCCAAAAACTGCATGTGCACATCCAAGATGTGGAGAACACAAATGTGAACTACAGAAATGATAGTCCTTATAAATTGACAGCGGGAAAACATAACCCATTCTTTTAAGAGAAACATTTGATTCACAAATTAAAAAAGCCAATTGCAATTGCCAATGTCCAGTTAAAATTTTCACTCCATGTGTAAACATTTTAACTCATATGAAAATGTTAAATTCACATGATGATTTCAGAACTTCACGAATAAAAAGATAATTTCATTTTTATTTACATTTTTTCAATTAATTAATTTTTCCCGAGTGAGAGGCATCGGCCACTTCTAATGTACAGATTGAGTGTATCCTATCAGATGATGTATTGTTTTCTCATTGGAGGATAGTGTTATGACCCTGGGGGTTAATGTGTCATGCATGCAGTGTGCTGCTCTCCCTCTCCTCCCTTGGAGTGTCTGTGTGTGTACTTCTTGGGTGTGTGCATGGGTGTCTCCAGTTTTCCCTCCAGTCCAAGTGGTGGTTCTGGATTGGCTGGACTGGACCTAATTGAGCAGCATGGATTGGTGGAGCTGAGTGAGAAGACTACGGGGGTAAAATTGTCTCAAAAAGATTTATATATATCAAAATGAAATGTACAAATATTCATACATTTATAAATATACAAGAACAAATATACAATATACAAATATATATCCCTTTATAACCTCTATTAGTCCTGACTTGTTCGCAATCATCTTTCCTAATGAACAATACATTCACTCTGAAAACAATCCACACTATCAGGTGTTGCTAGTTCTCCTCGTGAACGTAAGATGACAATCATTCGTTTGGACGCGGTTGAGCAATTATCGCTCCTGACTTGTTCTCAATCATTTTCCTTAATTAAAACATTTTACAATTATAATAATACACTATTGGCAATTATAGACATGGCGTTTTTCTTAATGCGATCCAAGTGTGACAAAATAATAGGCTAAACTCAGTTCAGAAGAATAATTTACTCGTAGCCGCATGCTTTACGAAACTGCTCTGGATCTTCCGAGCTACATTTTTTTTCGCACATCAGGCGATCAAACATGCTCTTCATGATCACTTACATTGTTGGAATTAAATCAAAGATGAGGATGAGAAACACCTGTACGCAATTTTGAGTATGGCTGATTGAAAGGCAAAAAAAAAAGCGTGTCCAAACGAATGATTTCCTGCTTTCACGAGGAGAGCTAGCAACACCTGATAGAGAGGAGCTGTGTTTTCGGAGTGAATGCATAGTTCATTAGGAAAGATGATTACGAACAAGTAAGGACTAATAGAAGTTGTAAAGGGATGTTCCTGGCCCACGTTCTGGCTACGCCACTGTAGCTGCTCATCGTATCAATACCGTTTAATGACATTTTCCAGATGTAGATACTGATCTCTTATCAGTGCAATGTGTGTAAAATAATCCAAAATGAGTAATACTTACAGTGGATCCTGCTTGATCTCTGGCTGCTTCATCCATGTTCAGAGACATGAGACTGACGATTACCCAGCTGTGGCCAAAGCCGTATATAGAGAGAGTCTGGCCAACTCAAATCATGGGCGCCATGTTTGCTACCAACGGCAGATGATTCTACGGCTTAACCCTATGGGCCGGATACTATGGTCGCATCAAAATCGCTAGTTTTAAAATACTAAGGAGACTCGACATAACATGACACTTTGCTTGTAGTATTATGAGGGTCCCTACACATGAACTCGAACATAGACAACATTGTTCGTATACAAAGAGTTTGCTTAAAAGACGTTTTTGTTAGCACGGGACCTACTTCGCATTGTCTTCCGGGTTGTTGCCTTAGGTGAGTCCAGTGTTAAAAGCAATATTTAAGTCTACTCCTTGTACACAATGTTCACAATGCTCGAGTTCATGTGTAGAGAGCCTGGTGATACTACGAGCAAAGTTTCATATTGTGTCGAGTCTTGGTGGTTTAAAAATAGCGATTTTGATGTGATCATAGCAGTGCCCGAGCGCTCCCATTCGAAAGCCAGTTAACGAAAGGTCGCGTGTATTCGAGTCTTCGCATTGACTTTGAATGTAATCCGTTGCGCGAAAAATTTGTTCGCGTCCAGTGTGAAAGCGGCTTTATGGTGGCTGATAGTCTGGCAATTTCGGTAATACAGTCGTCACCTTAGCCAATGTTGTACTTGATTAAAAAAAAAATGGCTCTGCGTTTCATCATGCTATTATTATGTAGCTAAACTGAATACCAAGTGTAATGGAGTTAGCGCAATGCTACAATGCCTGCGAATTAACTAACGTTTCCATCAAGGCACTGACGGAAATTACATTTGTCTTCTATTAAATTATGCTTCGCTATTATGTGATAAACAGAACCTTACACGCTTGGTGTACAAGAAATTTATGAAACGAGTTGAGTAAATTTTACGTTTGTTGCGAGCTTTAACTTTCATATGACACGTCCACTCTAGGAAGGTCTCATAGCCGCAGGCGTCACAGTAAATGAGCATTTGCAATGTATTCTCTATTGAGTGCGTTTAGTTACAGGGACTTCAGTATCCTGGGTATGATCGGGTTTTTGGAGAATCCCGTTTTTGCATTTGTGCATGTAAACATCATATCCTTATTTTATAAACCAGGATAATTAAAACACATGACCAGCTCAGAACCAATCAGCATAGCGGGATAGCTCAGACGTTCGAACCCCGAGTTGGCCAGACTCTCTCAATACGGCTCTGGCTGTGGCTGCACCACACTGCCCTCTGCTGGTTGTTTAGGGGAGGGTGTATTCATTTATTTGTGAATCATGGTGTGCGGCAGGAATGTCTCAAAATTACGTCATCGAGAGAAAAACCAAAAAGTGATCCACAAATGCAGAATCCACGCACAAATTCAAGCACATTTATTTTCAAATCTCAAAAATATATTTACAAATATGTTTATTTATACAAATAAGTTTATTTATTTGTATGTCACGTTTTTATATTTGTATTTGTATATTTATAAATGTATGAATGTTTGAACATTTTATTTTGATATATATAAATCCTTTTGAGACAATTCTACCCCCATAGTTAGGTCCAGGCTCCTCCTGATTGGAGGAGCCCGGACCTAACAAGATTTAAACCACCAACTGACAGCACCTGGGGCTCCCTGTCAACTCTGCTACTCCCAACTCAGGAGCCAGAATTTGTAAATTTGTAATTTGCCTGTGGAAATTCTGTTAGTGATGGCGAGATGATGCCTCTTGAAACGTCAAAGCCTCTCGGCTCCAAATAAATACGCTAGGGACACCTAGTGGTGAATGAAATTATGATGAAAGAAAAAGAGTTTCCAGTCAACCCAACCCAAAATGTGAAGTTTGCTTTGCGTGCTAATACAACATCTAATCATTTGAGAATTAAAGTCATTTTAGTAATACTCATGTGTGTGTGCGCGCCGTTCAAAAATCCTGAGATCCAAAGCATTTACAATTATCAATTAATTGAAGGCCAGTCTCCCCTAGAGCTTACTGGGGTTAAGTGCTTTGCTCAAGGGCACAACGGCGACGGCGAGATTCGAACTCCTGACTTTCTGAGGCTACTGCATGTTAGTCAGGTTCCTTAGCCACTCTGCCACTACCGGACATGATATTTGTGTGATAACTGAGAATGAATGTTATTAATTCAGTAGCCATTAAAGTGATCTTGGAACTGGGTATCTTATTTTTGTAAATTACGTGTTTTAGGCAACAGGACAGTGAAAGTGCTTTTGTTATTGAACATTTTTCTGGCAACATGACAGTGGAACTGGTTTTGTAAAAGGGCAATGTGGTTGAGATGTGGGACAGTGCTTTGTGAAACTTTGGGGGGGGGTCGTCTAATAATTTTATTCAAAAAGAGAATTTACTCCAAAACCTTTGGGCTTAGCCGGTTTCTCTTTTTGGAGACAACTTCTCCTGCCTCGTAAAATACAGAGGATGCAGGCGTACACAAAAACTTTAGTGATAAAATGTTGAGGTGTGGATATAATGCTTTGTGTGTGTTCCAGTACTGGAGTGGATCATCAGCTCTGTCAATATGTGGTTCTTTTATACATCGCTGGACCTCTACAATGGCTTCTGCGGTGGCATTGTGGGTTTGTCTGCTCTTCTGCACAGTTGCATTCAAATGGTGCCACAGTCGACCTAGGGAAAATAGACAGAAAATGGATTAAATATGACTACATGACGACAAAATCAAATTCACTATGAACATACCAGAGAAGGTGGAAGGGACTTCATCTTCATGGATTGCTGCTGATGAAAGTGGAGATGACTATAGGCCTACTTGAGGTATTACTTGAGCGCTTTCAGTGGGGAGTCTTTTCACAGCGTCATCAGCCTTGAATGGAGTGAGGAAGCCAAGAGTTTTAAAGCGTGGGTCCAGGAGAGTACGGAGGGTCAGGATACTGGTCTTTTGAAAGTGGCAAAGGGATTCCATCAACTTCAGCTGCATTGTTTTGGTGAGATGTTTGGCCATGTCAGTGTTTTTGGACCCAAGCTGTTTACCAAGGGTTAATGAGATCATTTTCAATAATGGGATAATCTTTGAGGCTGACACCCTCTTTTCTTCTGACAATTCTATTGTAGCCTCATTAAATGGGCCAAGCACACCAAGGCACTCCTTAATTATGCCAAACTCAGTGGAAGTCAACATGGGGATTACAGTATGGAGAGAAGCCATGGCTGCACTTACAGCCTCTCCAACATCACATAGGTGCTGTTCTACCTTGTGTCGACCTGTTTGAGCAGCTTGCGCGGTGGTCTTCCCTTGCGTTCCTGCATCTGAGCAAGCCTTTCCTTTTCACTGCAAATAACATTTAAAATATTAGTTGGACAGTGCTACAACAGTGATGTTCCAAACAATATGCAGCACAAGCCATAATACCTTAGCAATGGTACTAGACCGAAAGAGTGTAACAATTTTTCTTGCGCTTGCACGCAGAGGCTCAAGTCCAGGGGTCTCATCTAGGGATTTTTTCACCATCAGGTTGATGGCATGAGTGATGCAGACAGCTTGTTTTAAATTCAGCTCCCTGCCACATGCAAGCATGTTTGAAGCTGCATCAGTAACTAGACAGGTTACCTTGTGCCTGATGCCCCACTCCTCCATAATGGTACCCTTAACTTCAGCCAAGTTAAGGGCTGTATGGCACTTAGGGAAATGCTAAACCCCAAGTAGTGTGGTATTCAACACACCATCAGAAATATAGTGGCAGGTGAATGCAAGATATGCATCCATATTCATGGATGTCCACATATCTGATGTTGTACTGACTGCAGTAGCCTGCTGAACAAGGGCCTTGGCCTCCCTTTTGCCTTTCTCGTACCATTCCTCCACCATGGCCTTTAAAGCCTGAGAAAACAAGAACACTTTTTAGCATGACTTTTGAAGAGATATTTCATGTAGGTTTATGAATGATAACATAATAATGATATATACCTGTCTGTTGGGCAGAAAATATGAAGGGTCAAGTTTTTTCACAAACCCCCAGAATCCCTGGTCATCAACCACAGTGAAAGGCTGGCAATCCTTCGCCACCATGTCCACCAAAGACTCATCCAGTTCCTTTTTTCTGGAAGCTAGGGCAAAAGAGACAAACAAGTGAACAAGCAGTTACCTAATGGAATAGCCCTCTTATAATGCATTATCCCTTAAAAAATGCCAAGGACCAAAATGCACCTGTGCAAGTCCCAGGTCCTGAGGGTGTCTTCTCTTTCTCATGAAGAGCACGGTAATGCCTCAACATTGAAGAGGTGTTATTGTTGTAACCAAGCAGCTTGTTGCCGATCAGGCATTTCACCTACACGGACAGAAACAACCAATACAAAATACATTAAATTACATTAGGCTACTACTTGCCAGACCAAGCTTCAAACTGAATAGCAGTATGAATAGCCAAACCTTATTGGGAGAAATTAGCTCAAAATGCTCCCAAACAGGCAAAAACCACCTCTTTTTAGCGAGCTCCATGATGAACAGAGGCGCCGCTTGTCAACAGGCAAGGCAGGCAGCTGATTGGGGCCCCAGGCCACTAGGGGGCCCCCAAGGGCTGACAAACTTTACTCCCCAATAATTTCCTAAATGTCCTGTTTTTCATAAGAGCACAATTTTCAAGTTATGTAGTAATAATAATAATTTTTTTTTAAGTTTCAGTTTCTGACCTCTTTTGTTGGTTTCAGATTATTTATAAATATGTTTAACGCTCGTCAGCAGGGCTGCAGTGGAGGCTAAACGCACGTAAACAACGTTTACGCATCTCTGGAATTTTGGAAATAGCGTTTATGCACCTCCAAATAGTGTTTACGAACCTCTGAGTGTCGTCTATGCACCTGTAAATTAGTTTATCCACGTTTGCGTTTACATGCCTTTTACATATTCCTAAATAAATTTGGTGTCATTTTAAAATTGGAAACATTTCATGTGTTGTACCTACACAAGCAATTTATCTTTATCATTTTGCGCTGCATTATGGTACGTGTCTGTGTGAGCAATCACTGCCTGTGGCGGCTATCAGAAAGCGGCAGGCTGTCCCTATTGATCAGTGGGGCTCGATAAATGTTGATGCGGTTTGTAGAAGTCTGTAGAGTTAGGTTGTGCTAAAATTGATATTAGGCGATTTCTGAAGCGTCCCTACAGTGTCTCACCTCCTACAAATGCAAACACAAGGCCTCGATTACAAAGTAAGTCCAAAGAGCAATACTTCACGATTTTTTAAAGGTTGTTTTGGTTCGCATAAGATGACGATTCAGTCAGTGACGATAACGTTACCACTATTGTACACAGCTCTTTGCTAGCGAGTAGCGAGTTATGTTTAATGCGTTGCTGTTCAGCGCGGAACAAAGCTTATTTTTCTCACGGGCGAAGGGGAGCTCCTTTAATAGCAGAAACGCGTGTGACCGTGGACCTGGGCTGTAGCACTTGATTAGACATTCAGACATGCTTTTGTGGGTGTTTTAGGAAGGGGTAGATTGCCCCCTGGGCATTGCCTTGAGTTACAGTGTAGTGGACATTGTGGGACTCAGTATTCATCATTAGGCCAACAGTTAAGCATTTTTCTGTAATGCAATCACATTTGTGGTTCCTAGAGAGGTGCCATTTATTTAGTTTGTTTTGTTTTTCTAAACAGACCCTGCTCTGACCTTTTTGTTTTCTGTATGAGGACACAGTTGGTTGATCTTTTTTTTTTTTTTTTTGTAGGCTTGCTGATATGTTTTTTTCTGTTTTATTTTGATTAAATAAATGCTTGAACTACAATAGATTTTTTAATTCCAGAATCTTCTTCAACATTACTTTTAATAATGGAATTGGATATAGTGACTGTGTGAAGGCCTGAGAGAGCACTCTGTGATGTCCTTGGTAAAGTCTAATGGTCACATATGTGCATAGGATAAAAACATTAGGTTACAGACTGCAGGTAGTATCCCATTTCTTTTCACAAAATGAACATTCAACAATAACCACGATATCATCATAACCATAACCAACAATTTTGACACTGATGACATCAGTCCAGTATGGTACAAAATATAGGCCTACGCCACACGGCCACCGCACGGTCTGCCTTACTGCATCGTGATCCATCTGATCACAGAATTCATAGTTTACCCACCTCTGATTTTACCACTACAGCCCTGCTTGTCAGAGGGGGTTCAGATTATTTATAAATATGTTTAACGCTTGTCAGAGGGGCCCCTGGGGAATTTTTGCTTGGGGCCCCAGCACATTCTAGAATCGCCACTGATGATGAATAATGCACTTGTTATGTCGCAAACTACCGCAAATCAACTGATCAAACTGTCTCCAACTACTGACAAAAACCCACGAGTTTGAATTTGTGTATGATAGTTGAAAGGTCCCGCCAAATGTGAACCAATATCGCGGAACAGTATCCCGGGATGAGGCCTCAAACGTCACACACAACATAATTTCGCCAATGCGAATCACATCTCGACACGGAGCTTCGCTGGGGTGGGGGACCCGATGTACTTGACACATGCCTCGATGCAATCCATACATCACTAAATTCTGTGTTTTTTGTATTGGAGGAATTATGTGAGTCTAACTGTGAAATATGGCATTCTGTTTTTGTTTTGGCACTTGTAAATATTGAGCACCCGTTTTGGCAGTTTTGGTAGGTGGGAGTAGCCTCTTTTGTTTTCGTGGTTTTTCTTGTTTAAGTTAGGAGTGTAGGTTAGCCCGCTGTATTTCATTTGCAAATTTTTGTTTTTTGGGTTCAGGTCATTTTTTAGGGCTAAGAGCTTGTTTTGTTCATTGTTTTAAGGTTACTCCACACTGAGAAATAAACTGCTTTAATTTTAAGATTATCTGTGCTGCTGGCCCTTCTTGGGAGTGGGAGAGCAGGATGGTCACCTTAATGTTGTGTCTCTGTACACCCCTAGATCAGGGACAAAACAATAGAGCAATGCTAAGCAACCTATTGGATTTCAAGAGTGGAATGGAAACCTCTTGACTTAGATATGTATATTGTATTAGGATTAAGGGGGTTTGGGTTCAGGGAATGGGGCTCAGCCTGAATGAATGGAGAGATAATGGAAACCCACAAATCGCTTAATTAAACTTGAGTTAATTGATATGAACATCATTGTTTGTGGTATGAGGGGGTAATTAATCCCCAAGTGGTCCTAACTCATTAACTCCATTTTTGCGTCCATAAATGTGGATCCAGCTGTCTTCATGACACTTCAGGCCCTTCAGGCAGCGGTGAGAACAGTGCCCTACAGTAAGTTAAGGCTTTCAGAAAAGGAGTTTAAACACAGCGTAAAACTTTGGGAGTGAATTTGAAAGGGACACAAAGGACCTCCCGCTCAATTACTTATGGAGTTCTCCTGATTTTTAAAAATGTATTTATTTTCATTTTTGTTTTACATTTTTTGAAAATACAAACCTACATTGTAACGGATTGTGTTACTTGCACAGTGTCGTTGCTCGGAGGACAGGAAGTTGAGGACTGGACTCAGGTGCAAGGCTGGGTTTGGTTGGTTTTAATTATGCCTATGCCAAAGCAGCAGACACAGTCATTGCAGAACAAATAAAACAGGAACAGGTTTCCACAAAAAACTAAAGTGATACAATGAGTGGGCTATGGCTACAGTCACGATGGATTACAAATAGGAAATCAAATGGATTGATGTTCTTTTAAAAAAAAAAAAGTGCTGCGTTAAACATAACAGCACTGGGTTTAGAGTTAAATATGCGAATATAGATACAAGTCTAACAACACCGCTCAAGCATGGCAATACAAGACTTCACAATGAAGCAGAGTGAGGCCTGGACTGCTACCACTGCTACCACCCAGTGGGAATGAACAGCAGATGCAAGTGATTAATGAATAATGACAGAAGTGTGGTCCGGGTCTTAGTAGACCGGTGAGCTGGACAACTGGAGGCATGGCCTTACATACATAAATTACAAATCCATATAAAAATGATTCAATACAGCCGGCAGTGGTTGGCAGCTCTTTTCAGAGTAGGACACAATTGGTCAATTTGCTACAGGGATGCAAATTGGAAAGGGTCTGCCGGGATAGGGTATTGTAAATAAAAGTTCTCAGGCGCCTCCTGTTGGCCAGACAGGCGCTCGTTTGGAAGATTCTAAGCTCGTCCATGTTCGGGTATCCTCCACCCTCGTTCTGAGCTTGCGAAGTTTCAACCAATGAGTGTATAAGAAGCAGTGGCGACAGGCGCGTGCTTCGGAGGAGAGCCGCGAGCTGTCTCACTCTCCTGAGTTGGCAATAGGGGGCCGCATATGCGAAAAGCCTTGAGTTCCCCAATTGGACATTCCAGATTCGGGTGGGATTGGAGATGCCAAATTTAAAAAAAAAATAGAAAAGGATTCAATGCAAACAAAAGCACAGCATATAATTGCAGAATATAATGACTGTATATCACAGTATATTCTGTATGTTAAATTTTACCAAGTGCTTCTGCCACACCAAATTAATCTGATCATTCAGGGAGAAAAAATCTTGCATTGCAATAAGACTATGCCAAAAGCACAAAAACAGTTCACAAGGATTACTTTGATTTTCATTACAAATGAGGGGCTTCTCTTCTACAATTGATCTAATCATTTGCGAAATTGAAGTAAATTAGCATTGTTTCAAGGTCATTTGCCAAGGATGTCTTTTTAAATGGCTGACTGTACGCAAGGACCCCTGAGGGTTACGTAGAACTCTCATAATTAATCAAATGATTAGACAAGCCAAGTAATTGAAATTCTTAAACCAAAGACAATGGGGGGTGGGGGGTGTTCCCAGAATGTGAAGGCATCCTGTTACATCTGGTGCAAGGAACCAAATGCAAGTAGTCCCGAATACAAAAATCGTGGTCTTTAACAGTCTGAGTTCAAGCCATGTGATCAGTGACAGTACAGAAGGGCAATCCAAAACAGAGTCCAAAGACAGGCAGGGGTTCAAAAGACAAAAAGCACTGGCAACAATACCAAATTATTCAGCAGAGGGAGAGTAGAGAGTCTGAAATTGGAATTCAAGAACTCGGGCAGCACTGCACAGAAATCGTGGTTGGGCAGAAAAGAGTAATAATCAAAAGGTGAATAAATCCAGGCAGACAAAGACAGAAAATGGAAGTGGGCAGAAGGTTGTCACAGAGGCACAAACAAATCACTGGCTTAGAAGGAGCTCAGCACAGGAAAAGTTGATCAACAGTCTGACAAGGGCTAAGCACAAGTGAGGGACATTTGTACGCAAGTGAGGTAACGAGCTAGGTGGGGCAACAGGTGTGAGGAATAATCTAAACAAACTGAGAGGGGAAAACACAAGAGGTAATTAAACAATATAAAATGAGTAAGAATAACAAAGACTAGTTTTCACAGGACATCATTTAACAACAATGGCTCCATTCAAGGAGTGCTTAAGTGGGGAAACTCATTAGTATAAGATATAGTTGCAAAGTCTCTCCAGAAACAAAGGCAAAGTACTCGGAGAGCAAAGAGGGTGGAGTTGCAGATTAGTGTGGAAAGTGGAGAGAATCAATTAGTAGAGTTAATAGTCTGTGCAGAATTAATATTATCCAAATGTGCAAGTTAGTATGTTAGTTATTTACAGGATTAGTATATTAGTAAGGGTGAGTAGATAAACTCGACAAAGCGTACAGTGTTAGTGTGATTAGCACTAATAATTAGTGTTCAAGGAAGGAAACGAGGCATGAAGGAACTTGTGAAACACTGGAAACGTCCAAAATCATCCGAAATGTGACAGCTCGCAGACGGGGGCGTGCACTGGCAAAGAACATAAAAATGCAAGACGTGGGCGGCCCGGTGGCTCATCGGTCTAAGCGCGCGTACCATAAAGGCTGTGTCCTTCCCGCAGCGACCTGGGTTCGACTCCAGCACAGGTCATTTGCTGCATGTCTTCCCCCATTCTTCTCCCCAACCTTCCTGTCTCTCTACACTGTATAACTGCCAAATAAAGGAAAAATTCCCCAAAAAAAATCTTTAAAAAAAAAAAAATGCAAGACATTACAGGGGGAAATAATGTGCATAATATGGCAGAAAATACAGAATGCATGAACTAAACAAACGAAGTGGAAATAAACATAATACCAGAAAAGGCAGAACATGCAGACCGTAACACATCCATAAAATTGTGAGTTGAAATAAGTTTGAAATACAACAGGTCTTACGCTGCATCTATGAAAGTATAAGAAATTCAGCATATTAAAGGCATACAGCATTTATTCAATGTTTGCGCTTGTACATACAGTCTGTGTATTGGCAAGTGTCTGTGCGCAGTATACTTTTATTCATAACATGATACCGCAGGATGTTTGAGTTATTCCTTAGAGATTGGCACATGATTACATCCAAATGCTAAAGAAATATTTTTTGCCCCATATTCATATTAAGAGCCTTCTGGTCCATATATAATTATTACTATCTTGCCAATGAGGTAAGTAAATTTCATTTGTCAAGTCAAATAGTAACTTGTTTTAAGTTTTTTTTCTTAAAACAAGTTACTATTTGACTTGACAAGTGAAATTTACTTACCCCATTGGCAAGCTAGTAAAATGACCTCAAAACAAGAAATTTTTTTTTGTCTTACTAAGAAAATTGGCAATAGAAATAAGTGTTTTAAGTTTTAAAATAAGTAAATTCATCTTACCTAGTATTTTTATCTTATCATTTTTTGCAGTGTACCAATCAGAAATTAATGATGTTTGATAAGGTAGAAAGAGTCACGTTTAAGCCCACCTAAAGGGACGTCCCAAAAGGCTGATAAATATGAGTTTTCAGACAATTGGAGGTCTGTCGGCATGTGATGATTGATGAAGAATGAAAGCTACTTGGCTTGCCCAGACCAGCTTGGGTTTTTGTATTTCATCTGGATTTTATTTACAATACACCCAATTGCATCAGACTCTGGAGAATGCGTCCATTCCTTGAGGATAGATTTAAAGGGTGAGAGGAACACTTGGTCCAAGCAAGTGGACCAAGTTTTCTTCTAAAATAACATCTAAGGTGAGACATAATTTATGGTTATGACTGTATGAAGTGCATTTTGTTTTTGCTTATTTTCGGCTGCTAATTAAGTGAGTTTTGGTTGTCAAGCAATAAGCGTTACATGAATACAGTCCATAGAGTTTCTGGTTTTATATAATATATCACGTTTGCTGTAGAATTTAGTGCACTAGCACCGCATGCAACACATGCACCGTTCTCATGTTTTTGCTATGAGCACATTTAATTGCTTGGTGTTAGAGTTGTGTTTCGTTTTTGTGTAGAAATTATTATGATGAGCTTTTACCTGAGTTTCCCCCCGTTAAGTAGAGATATAACATGGCTTTGTTTCTTCATGGTTATCATGCCCTTGTATGGTGTTTGTTGTGAGATGTGCCGCTGCCCTTGGTACCAGGAGCATTCAGGTTGAAGAGGTTAAAGCGTTCTTGCTCATATAGGTCCACAGGAACAGGTCTTCACAGATTCAAGTCTGAGTATTCGACAACCAGTTTGCAATATGTTGTGCATGGAAAACCAAAAGTGCTTTCGGTAGAATTGTGGCAAATCTACGTGGACCGATGCCCAGACGATAACAAGCTTTGGCGGATGTTAAATGCTTGACTGTGTCACCAATCTAAGGATGACAAGACATTGGCAAACTTTCTCTTCCAGTTCCAACAGTTGTTGCAGCACTAAGAGGCATTTAAAAATAAAGTGTGACCTAAATCTTGAGAAATTACAGGTGCTAGGAGCCCAGCCTCAGGGAGTGTAGACAGTTAACATCGAGAGTCATTCTGTTCTCCTTCAGCACTTACTCCTATGGGCCTTATCTCAATCTGGCAGCATTCACTGACACTAAAGTACAGAACCAGCCAAGCTGATCTCTCTCACAGATTTGCCAAGACAGCAGCCCAGGGAAAACAATATAACAACATACTGTGGTAACAGAGACGAGAGGTACAGTTTTCAGTAGTTCAGGAGTTATTCTGTGATTAAGTGGAAACAATCATCCGTGCTGCGTTTACAAACTCCCAGAAAAGCTGAGCTAGTGATTTCATCATTGATTCAGGGGCATTGGCTAGTGTCTGCCCCCGCAACCCCCCTGGCAGGCAATATGAGTACTGTGAACGGACCCAGAATTATAGCATCTCATAAAAATTTAACTCCGTTTTGAGGAAAAAACACACACTCCAATAAAAGTAGAAGTCAGTATAGACACTGCACAAGTCTGACCTGTACCCTCACAATGTGGCTGATACTTTCATTTTGAGCATGTTTTTCCATGTGTGAGAAATGCTCTCTCCTTTTACAATAAACGGTAATTTTTTGGAGCAAAAAACAGTTCCAGAAGAGGTCTCTGCAATGTGATGCAGGAGCCCTATCTAAATCATGGGTTTTTGTGCCGCGATAATGGCTCACTCTAGGAGCTGCACACTTTTAACATTGATGATGAAGGCTCTAATAAAGGCAGAGGGGTTCTCTTATGTACACAAGCAAAGGGACCATTTTTTTTTTTCAGCCTGTTCACTGTGAGAATGTGAGCACACTGCCCTAGGAAAACCCCTTGTCTTTACTCTATACTGTACTATGAATATGATACAACTAAGCAAGGCCGCCAACAGGGGGGGGCAAAGGGGACTGCTATCCCCGGGCATCAGACAAGGGGGGGCATGAAACTGACCCCCTGATTTTAAAATAATCTGCTGGAAAATTCATCGTAATAAATATCGGTGAAGATTTAACATAGTATTTCTCAGTTACATAAAAGCTTTATATATTCTATTTTGCAAATTTTCCTTGACAAATGACATAGTGGTAAAAATTGATTTACACCCCCCCCCACCCAATGCAAGTTATTTGGTCCGTCTTTAGCGCCGCAACACAAGACTGATGACGTGAGCTACCACACACGCTCGCTCGCCTGAGATCCCTCGTTACGTATCTTTCTGATTTTGCCCGTAACGGTGGCTGGAGGTGAGCGCACTTTCACTAAACTTAAATTAATAAAAAATCACTTGTGCTCCACCATGTCACAAGAAAGACTAAACGGTTTAGCGATGATCTCGATAGAACATGAACTGGCCAAGCGAATTGATTTCGATGATATTATACATGACTTTGCAACTAGAAAAGTGCGGCGCCTTTCATTTGTCAAATGAATAGGCTATGTGTAGCCGACTTTATGTTTTTTGTTTTTGTTTTAATTGGCCTGTCAAAACATTTACCTAAGTATGTATGTAACAATATTCATGATTTTATCTGTTGTGATCCTTGAGAATACATATTTCGAATAGGCTTCTGAGACATTTATCCAGTGGCAGGCGGTGGACAGAGAACAAGGAGGGCGATAAACATGTCTTTAAACTGCTTATTAGTCTTGATCTGTTTTCAGTCAATTTCCCTGGTAAAAGACACTTGAACTCTCCCCTCTCAGGTGTAGCTAATTGTCTTAGTTAAGACGAGAAATCAAACGCACCAGTTGAACGCAAAAAAGAGCACATTTCAATCTTTTTCAATTAAACAATCATTACGCACAGGTTTGACGACTTGCTTAGGATGTGACAAAATTTAACGCGGAAAATCCACAGTGATTTTTTCGTGAAGAGTTGCCCATTAAGGCATGTGAATTAAACATTTTATAGAATTTATTACTCACTCGCCTAAACATTTCATTATAAAAGAAACTAACATGTTGACCAAGAACAATGATTGAAATCGGGTCACTAATCTCATCCGTTTCAAGGGATGTTTTCCGCCCCCTCGGTTTTCCGTCCACCGCCCGTCACTGCATTTATCTGTGAATTCATGCATCTGTTTGAGAAAAGTAGCCTACATTATTTATTTTACATGCGATCCTTGAAACATGATATGATTTATCTAAACAACAACAAACAAGTGTCACATAAAGTGTCCTGTCAGCGTGTTTTTTCATCATTCTATTTTCCATTCTGTTATTGTAGCCAATTAATTAACTCTATAGCCTACTTGGGGGGGCATTGCGGGACCATTTTATCCCCGGGCATTGGCTAGGCTGACGGCGGCGCTGCAACCAAAAATATAAAATATGAAGGATATAAGGGCTATCACTACACTACACTGTATATGAATATACAATAATACATCATATATGAAGGATATAGGGGCCATCATGACCAATGGTTCACAGAACAACCCCGCTCAGGGTGGTAATGGTGTGGAAGTTATTGTGCTTAAAAAAATGTACATTTCCATTGATAACACTCGTACTTCCTCATGGAAGCCAGGGTCTATCTAGATATTTTGGCTGCCTCATAAGTCATTCTTGCACTCATCACCATAGGATGTTCTCAAATAAAGTTGTGTTTGAAGAGCTATCCATGTTGTTGATTTATGCTCATTTTCTAATGACTGAAAAAATGAAAAAAATTTTTTTTTTCTGTTTCTAAAAATGATTGTTACAGTATTGCAACTGAGTTATTATTATTATTATTTTTTTGCTAAAAACCATTGTTAGAGTATTGCAGCTGAGGTTTAAGACCAAAGTATCATGATATATTTCTTTGTCGCTATCATGCTCGCTATCATGCCGCGACTTCATCTCTAATGACCGGCCTTCCACTCATCTTCACTGCGACATTCCTGCAAATAAAATCACTGCCCTAACAGACAGACCAAACTGCTGAAAACCAAAGGAAACATCTCATCCTCACTCTCCTTCCGCTATTGTCCGCAGGGAGCGGCAGCTGATGGGCAACGGTTCTTTTTTTTCTCCCCTTCCATTATTTCTGAACCAAAATTTATCTTGAGAATTATCAGAAAACTGCTTTATGGTCTCACAAATTACTACTGAAACATTTTAAGAGAGACTATAACTCACCCATCACATCCAGAAAGATGCTGCCTGATGCCAGTATCACCTTTTCTCTCGTTGCCCGGTTGCAGATGCCCACATGACATTCGTACTGCCCGTTGTCTGCAATTCTCATCTACAAGAGCCAAGGATGCGGTCAGATAGTGGTCGTCACTGCGAGCAAATCATATTATGACATAAAGAAAGCTGCTCTCAACATACAATGACCTATTTTGAGTAATTCTAAATGGGCTTTATGGCCCATTTTCCTCATGAGATACTCTTGAGAGTTTAAAATGTGCGTCAGCAGAGAGGGTATACTAAGTAAAGCCACTGAAAAAATAAATAAATTAATAACCTTAGGAGCCCCAACAAACTAAATGCTGCAATGGCCTTTTAAACAGTAGGAAAATATACACCACCAGCGTGTAAAACGCTCTTAGCTCTGTCACCGTTTGGTCAAAAGGCTACCTTGTTTATTTAGCTTACAGATTCCCTCATGATGGTGAAACTGCATGGCCTGCACTTCAACTTATTACCCTTCTCATTAAAGCAGCTGTTGATAAAGGAAATTCAGGCTGAATGTTGGGGCTTAGTGCCATTACAGTACACCTCTGATGATTTGGCCAAAATCTCTTGTTCCATTAATACTGCTACACCCTTTCCTCAGAGCACATGACCTTATAAACACATGCAGGAGTGTAGTGGACAGTGTTACCTAGAGTGACTGTACATAATCACGAACTGGCTGGTCAGCTAGAGTTAATGCCAAGGCATTTGGGTCACAACTGATATCAGCTGATCACACAGAACTTGCAAGCTAGTGCTGGCACAAAAAACCAACAGCATAAAAGTTATGCACCAAGAGCAACTTCATGATGGAGACTAGATATGTGGTGCTGCAAACAGTAAATCAGTTTTAGGATACTGTTCAAGATAAAGTATAGTTGGGAATTATGAACACATGACAAACATGTTTATGTAAGGGTTTGGCCTTGCAGTCCCTCCCCTGCTGCTTTCTTCACCTCCACTTTGACGGGCAACAGGTGCGGCTCGTTAAAGTGGAGGTGGAGGCAGTGTGTAAAGGGCTGGCAGCTGCCATGCAGTGTTGCTGCCACATTTTAGCCTGTTTTGTGTTACCGGTCCGGGGTGTGTTCCAGTGTGCCGGTCCAGGTGGCATACTTTAAAGGTTTGGCCTTGCAGTCCCTCCCTGCTGCATTCTTCACCTCCACTTTGACGGGCAACAGGTGTGGCTCGATAAAGTGGAGGTGAAGGCAGTGTATAAAGGGCTGGCAGTTGCCATATTTTAGCCTGTTTTGTGTTCCGTGCTAGTCTGCAGTTTTTGGCTCTGGACTATTTCTTATTATTGTATTAAAAGTTCCAAGTATTACTAGCCTGTGCGTGTGGGTCCTTCCCTTCTTTTAGGCCCATGGTCCTAGCTCCCGCCGGATTGCAATATTCATCCGGCGGGAGCGAATCCATGACAGTTTAGGTTTACATTAAGATGCACCTTGGGCAGAAAAGCCCATCCAGAGTGATTTATGAGGACATAAAAATAAATATAGCCAGTGAAAAATGCTGAAACTAAATCATAGGGGTCGTGATCAATAGAGGAAGTAAATACACACTCTCATAATATATAGTTAGATGCCACAGCAAGCACAGTTGGGAAACAGAGATTGTTGTGCTATTTGAAAGCACAGAGGATAAAGGATTCATAGCTGAGTCCTTAAGTATTTGAAAAGTGACACAAGAGCCAATGATTCGTGTAAGGTTCACAGTGTGTACTTAAATTACTTAGGACAGTTTTAAATATGAGGATAATAGCATCCATATCAGGGGAACTGTTTAAGTGTTGTAAGTGTTGGTGCACTTTAAAACTGTGCAGCAGTCCATGTATTTATAGACTTGCCTGTAGCAGTTTTAAATATATAGTTGTAGCAATTACAAATGAAATGTTTATCAATCAAACATAGTCTAGGTGAGTTAGAGGTATTTTCTGTCAGTGGAAGTGAAGCTGCCCTGGTTAAAGCAGCAACTTTTAATGTAATAGTCCCTTAACTCATTCCGTACGGAATACTTTATATAAAATTGTCGCGTTTGTACGGAATACTTTTCCCGAAAGTTACACAATATAGAGTATTGAAGTACAGGTGGCCCATGACCACGATCGTCAACTGATTTTGTGTTTTCATCAGACTGCAAATGGTCATCCATGCCGCTGGCACCAGCTTACCGTAGGGAATGGTAGAATTCGCCGCGCCGTTGGCAGCGGCTTGCCATAGGGAATGAGTTAAAGCCTCTGGAAACTTGTCTTGACGTGGTGAGAATTCACATATAATATCAAAGTTGGGTGTCTCTTAAAGCATCAACAAAAAACTGAGAGAAAATTAACATTCATAACTATTAGAAAACCAAGTTCAAAAACGGCTCATTTTGCTGTTCAGTCCATTTCTCAAGACAGTGTGGGCGTGGCGCATTGCGGTTTGACTGGCCACTCGCGAATGAAAACTGTACCTCAAGGGCGCGACATCTGGTCAAAGCATGCACGGGACAGATCCTAGACCCCAAACTCATTGTGAGATAAGGGTCTTATGCTGCGTTCATACCGCTATGTTGAATATGGTGAAATTACCCCTCACCGGTTGCGAATAAGAAGACGCATTACGGTTTATCCGTTAGCCTAACGGAAGCAACAACTCGAAACCAACAAATTAGCGACTACTGAGGGTAACATCTGTCTGGTGTAACACTATTCATAACATTACCACAACTAACGTTCGCTGACTGCGCTTCGCGTTCTGCTGCTCCGTCTCCTCAGAGGCCAGACAATACCTATCCGCTGGTCTATAAAGAGTTCAACAACGAACCGTATCTACCATAGTGCGTCTAGTGCCTGGAGTGACTATTAACGAACGCACCCAGACATAGTTGACGTTACTAGCAGAGAGCTTTTACAATTTCAGTTAGGGGTGGGACAAATGACGGAGTTTTTTTTAAATTGGTTTGGCTTATTACGCAATAACCCACTTAGAAAACCATGCCCAATTCAACTGCAGTAAGAGGATAGGTGCTGAAATTTAAATGACAAAATCTCGTATTTGAATTGGAAATAATTTCTAATACTTTAGTATGCTTACTATTATGCACATACAACCCTAAATAACGTAGTTCAAAGGTTTTTGTGGACTTGGGTTTTCAGAGGCTTTAAATGTAATATGCATGTTTCCCACAAAAATGATACCAATTGCCAACAATAAAGGTGACTTATCCCCACAAATGTACCAGCTATTACATTTCAGGGAAACTGAATACTGAGTTTGTTGTAGACAACTGGTTTTGCATTTGTGGGAGAAGTATTACCTTTGTGAGATCATTACAGCTGCAGATTTATATAAAATTTGGAGGATGTTATTACGTTTGCATTTGTAACAGGCGGGCCAAACTCAATACATTTTTCCCAGTCAATAAGCTCTATAGTGCTGAACTTTATCTAGGGTAGTTTAATGAGCCATGTGCAAAATCTGTGCATTCTGACACCATCCACATGACTAAACACCATTTTGCGCATTCTGGTGAGCCTTTTCAGCTCTGGACAAATATATTTATATCACATAGTAGCTGTGCCAAGGCTATACGGTGCAGTTCTAAATTTGATAATTTTATTTGATCCACTCCTTCATTAAGCCTTTTGTGGGGCCACTAGTGTTTAGTTTTGGTGATTTTGACTAAGCCTTAGGGAGTCTGAATAATTTGATTGGGAATGACGTGCATTCCTGGGTGATGGGTCCTGTCCCTCCTTATCTATAGAAATGTAGTCTGTTCTATCTCTGCTCCCCACATACTGCTGCAGGGATTCCAAGGGTGAGCCTTATAGAGCAATGTAAGTCTAACAGCGGGCCATAAGCTATGAATTAACACCCCTGCAATTCCTAAGACAACAATGAACACCATTGTTACAGCCTTGCGACCACAAATAAGACAGAGCAGGTCCCTGTTTTATTTAATTTTTATTTTAGTTTGGTCTTCCAGGTTTTTTTTTTTTTTGTACCCCGGACTACCACCCAAGATTTACCCATACCACTTATGTTTTTTGGGGCAGTCGTAAAACTTTTCAGAGGAGTTTCATAACTGAGCTTCAATATCTCCTAATATTTTCATATTTGGTCTCATTAAGAAGAGACCTCTTCTTGAGGTGGCCTGCCCTTGGGCAGGTCCTGCCCATGCTAGTCGTTTCCATTCATTTCTGTCCAGCGAGGTTTCTTTCATTGCGTGGTACATTTGTCCCTGCCTGATGTCATCCAGCATCATCATTCTTTTTCTAAGAAGAGAGTTAACCCATGAATTTGTTTATAAAAATTCCATAGTGCTCAGCTCCGCTCCTTATAGCAAATGGGGCATTTTTAATACACCAGCGCACAGTTACATGAAAGGCAGTTTGTCATTGCTCACACCTTTGGATATCCACTGGTCCACCAATCAGCACAACCTTCATTGATCCTTTCCCCTCCCTCTTAGTAACCACATTAAAATGTCAGGGCTTATTTTCTGTAGATGGCTTTTTGGCACACAGAAAACCAACAAGGAGTTTTTACAAATGTGCAGTGGATTTAGAGTTGATATCTGCCTTTACATCGGAAAATCTGGCTGTCTTTTGTTTCTAAATCCTAGATTCTAGCTTTCCTTGTGACAGTTTCAGGGGATACAAGCTTTGGTTTGGTGTTTTCTTTCTTTTTATTCTTTTTTGATTGTTCACGTCTGTTTAATTCTTGTTATAGAAAGTAGACCCTCATCTGTAGACAAAGACGTTGTATATTCTGTTGCAACTTTCATTCAAGTTCCTACTTTTATATCAGATTCCTAGTTGTGTTTGTTGATAAGGTTGATCCAACAGGTTGCTCTGCCTATCAACAAATTTGGCAGTTTAATTGTGAATTAATATCTTTGATGGTAATTACTAAATTAAATTGAATAAGCTTATTTTATATGTTGGATAAGTGAAGGGTTTTAATGGTTGATGTACTTGTGTTCAGCATTCAGAGTGCCGGACGTTTAGCTAGAGTGTCTAACTGTTCAAACTGCTGGATTCAGTAATTGCACATTATTCAATTGAACTTCACTTCCCTGACTGAGCCGCATGATTGAAGAATTTGAGTTTTTGTATTCTGGTGATTCATTTTATGTTACCAAACATTTTATTTGATAAGGACCATGTTCATTACAATCGATGTGCCTGAGGCAACAATGAAGCTCATTTTCACCCGCATTTATATTTCTCCTTATTGAGCATGACACAAAGAGTTGTGGAAGAAATATTAACCAGATTCTTTATATTATTGAAGGTGAGAGTTATAGGCTTTCACTGTTAGACTTAGTCCATGCTCAACTCAAAAAAACTAACAACTCTGCCAAATGTTGTGTGTTGTTGAACAAGATATATAGGTTTGGTCAGCCTTTATCCAAAACCTAAAATAATACATATAATTAGAATAATATTTCATCAGCAACTCACAAAAGCATTAGAAGCATGAACATACAAAAGTTAAATTTTACATTTATAGCGCCAAATTGTTAGTTGTGTCATGAGTTTTGGACTATTAAAACTGGTCATTTTACAACCAAGCAATTTCTAAGAGGCATAATTCATATTTATTTACAGAATATTATTGGTGCTAATGTAACACCTGACAAGCGTACAAGTGGTGCCACTGGTGTCATATGTACACTGTAAGGTGTTATATTCACACCCGACATTCTACTGTGATGTGTTTTTAAAGGAGAAATTCAATTACAACAGAGGGAATGATAATGTCAATGACACATACTGTCTCACATTACATGCAGAATTTAGATACAAAATGAGACATCAAAGGACAATAATAACTCCATACTTGGAAATACAAATGGGTATGCTGTGATTATAAGCTGGTCTCAGGACAGGGAATCATCCATTAGTCTGGGAAAGTTCATTAAAAACCCCATCATTATCAAGCTCGTCTTTACTGAGCAGCTCTCTGTACAGGCCAATAGCAGGGAACTGGAGAGCCACAGCTAAAAAAAGCAGCTAATGACTTGAGCCCTCATCCAGCAGCTTCAAAGCAGCCTAATGGACGATTCAATAAACTGACAGTGATCATTTTCACTCTTTTCCACAATATTATGAGACTGACAGCCATAAAAGGTGGAGAATGGGGGGATAAAAATTTAAGTGAACTGTTGGAAGAATCAATTAAAAGAAGCAAAGGGTGAAGAGGAAATAAGAACTGTGTTCTGGGGTGATAAAATGTAATTTGATGTAAATTAAATCAGTGAAAAATAGCAGCTGCTAAATCAAAAAAATTGATTGAGATTTGCGCTCACACCTAACCTTTACCCTCTGCTCAGCTGCATTGACAGAACATTTCATGGATTCAATATGCTGATTGGTCCAATTGGTTACCGACAAAGTACCAAAAGCCCCAATTCTACTGACCCCGCCTCCACGCCGTGTCCATGGGCACAGGCACATGCATGAAAGCACATGCGCACATACACATCATGTGGTCACATTTTCTAGCCCAGCAGACCTGTTTGGCCATGCTTCTTCTCCATCTTCAGTTCATCCACTTTAGTGTGATATGCTGTACAATGTTCTAAATATTCAGGAATATATGAAACATTCAACTGTTTATCATTCTGTGCCTTTTACATCGACATATTGGGAATGGACAAAATGACAAATAGCTTTGTATCACAGTCTGAGTCACTTCCATACCCCCGACTTATGATTAGAACAAAATCCTTGGGGAACATAATGAGATATCAAAACAGAGAGAATTCAGGGGTAGTGTTTCCTTGTCATCAGACACTGGTCTCAGTCACATGTTAAGCACTCATCTCTAGTGATATAGATATAAAGACTCATGCCAGTCACATTTGGTAAAACAAACCATGTACATGCAATAGTATACACTCCACATTGTCACACAAACAAAAACAAAAAAAAGTCTTTCTCACAGATGCTCACATGCACACATACCCACATTCACTCACTTGCACACGCACGCACACATTCATGCACGCATACAAACCACAAATTTCATATTAGAAGCACATGAGAGCTTGTTTTACAAATCCATTTTGCCTTGCAGCAGTGGAGCAGTGATCTCATCCACTCCAGTCCGAGTTATGCTGCCCCCCTCTCCCTCGTCAGTTTGACTGAGAGCAGTGGAGTGGAACAAAGGGGTTGTTTGTAGCTACAAACTGCCCACATTTGTCAGTAACTGCAGAGACGACTCTCTTCAGCAACGCAAATGCAATCTGCCAGCTGTAGGGGGCTGCAAGGTGAATGTCCGACCCCCCAGCCTCGATGGTGGGAACAGTATGCTAAACTAAACACCTCTTAGACAAGAGGCTCGGGGAGAGTAGCGGGATGGGAGGTCTAAAAAGATTGGTCATCAGGTGCATTGCGGTCTGTATGGCTGCTGTTGCAGTTCTCCCAGCAAGAGTCAGAGTAAATGTAAATCTGTCAGTGTGTGTGTATGTGTGTGTGTGTGTGTGTGTGTGTGTGTGTGTGTGTGTGCGTGTGTGTGTGTGTATGTGCGAGTTCATGGATGCCTTAAGGATATACACTATTTACGCATGCACGGCTGCTTGGAGCGGATATGTGGCCAGAAGACACTCCTTTGAAGGACGATGAGTGCCCTCAAGAAAATAAAAATGTTTCACAAATATATTTGTAAAATTGATTTGAATTAGAAAATGCAGGTTCTTGAAAGCCAGAAGGAGTGAACACTTTGCCAGAGCCAAACTGTCCCAGGGCGAGAAGGAGTAGCTTAAACCCTAGTCACACTAGAGGCGGAATGAACCGGAATGCCGTCGGAATGAAAATTCTTTGTATATTCCTGGATATTCGAAGTGCGTCTAAAAATTCTGACTGCATTTTGAGTGCATTCTAAATATTCGGGCCCATTTTTGTGACCGGCCTGAATGTTTTGCTCATGCTCAAAACTTTCCAGGTGCATTCGAAGTGGAGAAATATCGAATGGCATTCGAAGTGTATTCTAACTGCGCTCTGACTGCATTATAAATATTCTTACGGCATTCTAACAGCATTCAAAACATTCTGATTGCATTCGAGGGAGAATCAAAACGGCAAGCCACGTCAAATCCTGCCAGAATGCGCCTCTAATGAGCCAGAATGCACCTCGAATGCATTTCGATTGCTGCAGGAATCTATTTTGATATTAAAACAATTCAGCTGGAATGTGCTTCGAATGCCGTTGGAATCTTTCGACTGCCGCTGGAATCAGTGGCAGCTGGTGAACTGGCTTAAAAATAATGATTGGTTATGACCTGTTTTCAATCATTCATTTAAATTACCATTACAGAAACTCTGAAAACTCTCAACATTATCAGGTGTGGCCAGTTTTCATTAATTACGCATACCTGTTAACTCTCACGCATTCAGCGTCAGTTTTAGTGGCATATTTACGTGCCCCTGCTGTGGTCAGCAATTACTCAATCAACGCATATGGGACACTTGTGTTACATTCTAAGTACATCCTGAGTATTCTAGCTGCATTCTGTTTGAATTCTTGGACATTCCAACCATATTCGGCGGCCATTCCCAGGGCCGGATTTACCTTTGTGGGGGCCCTGGGCCAGCTTAAATGTGGGGGCCCTAACTTGCCATAAAGCAGATCTACCCAGGTGGTTGAAAGAATGGCAGTGATAGTGGCGCCTCCCTTCACAAGTGAAGTGTATTCCACCCAGAAGGACTTTCAAGCAATACTTGGATAAGTTGAGGTCTATTTTGACATCAACTCAGGGACAGTGAGTGAGAGGTCTCACACGCAATCAATCGAACGATCAGTTTTAATTTGAATTGTTAAAAAGGAATACAAAAACCATTAGCTCCATGAAGATTGTCAGCACGACTAAAATAAAAACGATATGGAAATCAGAGTCTGCCAACATACACGTGTATACAGTCAGTATATAAAAATATATTATATATAATATATCGCAAACTGTTCATGTTCATGTCCCCGATATGTTGCCGCTGGACTCGCAACTTCTGCTGGTTGCTGGCCAGCATGTTATCTACCCATTTGCCACTACAAACTGTTTTAACCCACAACTGCTACATTCATTGACAAATGTCAACTTTCGCAAATAACTACAAGACAATTGGATGAATAGTATGCAAACGCTTTTGGCCAGTAAACTAATAAGTAACACAAGTAACTGTTGTCATGGATGCTTTAATGTATTATTTTAATGGCTAAAAGTGTTAGCATCCCAGCTAGCGAATTATACATGATACATCCCATTAACTTGTATTGGCTTCCACCGTTATGCTAGGTTGACATTATGTTCCCGGCGGCCACGGCAACCCCGTTTGCCCGAAACGTACTGCGCTGTGGGATTTTGGCCATTTTCTCTCTGTATTAAAGTCTTGGCAAATTTTCTCACGATCTATCACGGTATCCGTGACGGGCCGTGGAGGGAAAGGGGCTGCTGAGTCCTGAAGGCTACAAGGCGCACTACGGTTCTGCCCGCGGTCTACCATGGATGCCAGTACGTTCCCTCCCGGCCCGTCAAGTTCTGATGGGGGCCCTTAAATACGCTGCTTCACCTCCACTTTAACGAGCCACACCTGTTGCCTGTCAAAGTGGAGGTAAAGAATGCAGCAAGGGAGGGACTGCAAGGCCAAACCCTTACAGTACCCTTCCCTCAAGGCACGCCAGGAAACTGGCACACTGGAACCCCCCGGACCAGCACACTGGAACCAGCCAGACCAAGAAGCCAGGAATCAGCCAGATCAAGAGGCCAGGAATCTGTCGGACCCGGAACACTTGGCATTGCCGGACCCGGAACACTTGGCACTGCCGGACCCGGAACACTTGGCACCGCTGGACCCGGAACACTGCTCCCCACTGGCCCCTGCATAGAAAAACCACTGCTCCCCCAGCGGCCCCTGGGCTGAACCACAGCTCCCCGCCAGTTCCATGGGCTGGACCGCAGCACGCCGCAGGTCCGATGGGCTGGGCCGCAGCTCTATGCCGGTTTTCCAAGTTGGAATGCGCCAGCCCCATGGACAGGAGCGCTGCCTTCTGCCAGCCCCATGGACTGGCCCGCTGCCCACTGCCAGCCCAGGAACAGGGCCGCTGTTCACACCAGCCTGGCTGGGTCCAAAACTGGCGACTGCATTCTGTCATGGTTTTCCCCCCACCAGATACAAACATTAATCCGGCGGGAGCTAAGACCATGGGCCTAAAAAGGAATTAAGGACCCAAACGCCAGGCTGGAAAAAAAAAACTTCAAAGATTAATAAACTCTTTAAAATCAAAACAAGCACAAGTTAAAAACAAGGGGAGCAGCAACACATAAACGCAGGGCTAAAAATCAAGAATGCAGTCACTATAGCAACTGGGAATAGCCAGCCCTTAAATACGCGGCCTTCACCTGCACTTTAACAAGCCACACCTGTTGCCCGTCAAAGTGGAGGTGAAGAATGCAGCAGAAGAGGGACTGCAAGGCCAAACCTTTACAGTCAGCTTGCCAGCGGACTCCTACGAAATCCGGCGACCTGAAAGATGCCCGGAGAGGAGAAAGAAGGAGAGGAAAAAGCGGGGATTGAGAGGAGGAGTGCAACAACGGCTCTGGAAACGCAGGAACAGATTTCCACTGCCTGTTATTACCCTGTCTAACGTGCCCTTGGTAAGCAACAAACTGTATGAACTAGTGCTGAGAGCTGAGCATGACTGTGAGATTTCAGACTGAGCAACTTAGTTTGCTTCTCAGAAACTTAGCTGAAAGACTATCATGAAACCTTGTTTTTGACAGGGTATACCACAGTATGGGCTGACAGATGAGTGCAGCTCATTTAAATCTGTCAGAGGGGGGCTGTGTATGTTTGTCGATGACAGCTGGGCTACACAGTATTGCATACGGGAGCGAGTGTGTACACCAGACTTTGAGATTTTAAAGGTATCCTTCAGACCTTTTTATTTACCTCGAGAGTTTGGTCAGATCACCATTATACTTGCTTATGTGCCTGGGCCGAATGTTGACGCAGCAGGGGAGAGAATTGCGGAGTGTTATAATGACACTCTCACTCGCTCCGCAGATCAACCTGTCTTGATTCATGGGGATTTTAACTCCTGTAATTTATTTGAGCACGTGCCTACCCTTCAGCAGTATGTGGATTGTCCCACTCGTTTTAACCGAACACTTGACTGCTGCTATGGGAACATCCCCGATGCTTACAAAGCGGTATGCAGACCTCCCCTCGGGAAATCTGACCACAATGTCATACATCTCTTGCCCAAAGACAAGGGGGGTATTTCACAAAACCTAGATAGCGGATTAAGCCGGGATTTACCAGTTATCCTAGATCAATTTAGCCGTGATTCGGTTTCATGAAAGTGGAGGCACATAAGTTACCATGGAGATTTATTCTGTGCAGCTAGCCTGCTCCCGACCAGGATAACAGGCAGGCTTCATTAATCCTGCTGTTCAGTCAGCAGACACGCTCTTCTGAAACCAGTGTGTTTCTTCCAGTTATAATACATTTCATTTAAAAACGCTTTTCAAAGAACTCAAAGACACCTTACAATGAGGATCAAAGAGAAAAATAGAATTAAAACCAAAAACCATAAGAGTTTAAGCAAATTATTAAGTTATTCCACCTTCCCTTGTATTTTGTTTTAGGCTATTATTAAATTACATTTTGTTTAGTTTAGTTTTTCATTTTGCACATATACAAACAGCCTACACAAAAATAATAATCAGGGAGTTTATGAAGACTCCGAATCATATCGTCATCAGAATAGGCATATTGGTAGGCTACAATTACTATGATGAATATGGTCTATTATTGTGGCTGTGAGATGATTGAAACACTTTACACGTGGCCAACAAAGTTGCAATCAGTAGTCAATAAGACATATAAAGGTCCAATATGCAGATCAGTTTCCTCCCTCACAATGGTGTGCCCTTTCCTAGATGACATACTTGATGAAGAGGCGCTCATTCTCAGGAGAGCTTTCCGACGGGAAAGAGTGTTCAGAGACAGGTCGGACCCGCTGGCTTTTCCAGAAGAGTTCTTGCAAGAACGGTACCGCTTCTCTAGGGACAGTATACGTTACCTCTGCAGCCTGCTGGGTAAACAACTGCAGTACCGCACAGCGCGCAGCCATGCCCTCTCCATTCCACAGATGGTGTGCATTGGCCTCCGATTTTTTGCAAGTGGCATGTTTTTGTATGCAGTGGGCGACGCAGAAAATCTGAGCAAAACCACTGTTCGCCGCACCATCAGGGCAGTGTGTTTAGCGTTAAAAGACGTCTTGCACATTTTTGTCACCTTCCCTGGCCACAGAAGAATCCGCTACATCAAGGAAGACTTCAACAAAATTGCCGGTAATGTGTACAAGCCTAAGTTAAATAGAATATTTTAGGCCAATTTTGACCTTTAATAAAGTAAAACAAAATCAAAAACTGAGTAACTTTTAGAACAGTCGCAGTAGCCTTCTCATATTGTGTTACAGCTTTCCCGAATGTCATTGGTGCGCTTGACCCACATAAGGATAGTGCGCCTCTCGGGTGCCCATGAAGGGGATTTTGTGAACAGGAAGTCCTTCCACAGCATCAATGTTCAGGTAAGAATGACTTATAGTTACTGTCCACTATATTAATATATTCAATGCATTAAATGACCATAACACATCTTAATGGCTCAGATGATCTGCGATGCCGACTGCCTCTTCACCAACATAGAGGCAAAGTGGCCTGGGTCGGTCCATGACTCCAGAATCTTTAGGGCCAGTACAATTCATCAACAACTATCACAGGGTAAGCCACACACATAAGCACCCTGAAATTTCATGATAGTGTCAAGTTTTACCCTATTTTTAATTTACTCGAATTACATTTTTTTGTCAGGTGAATTCTCTGGTCTGCTGCTGGGTGACAAGGGCTGCGCCTGTCAGCCGTTTCTGCTCACCCCTTTTGCTGACCCCCAGACAGCACCACAGCAGGATTACAATCTGGCTCACTCAAGAACAAGGGCCCGGATTGAAATGTCATTTGGCCTTCTGAAATCACGGTTTCAGTGCCTTCGCCACCTGCGAGTCACCCCAGACAGAGCCTGTGACATCGTTGCTGCCTGCACAGTCCTCCACAACATGTCCTGCCTGAGGAAGGAAAGGGCTCCAACAGTGGTCTTAGAGATGGACTGGGACAATGCTGCAATTTTTCCAGACCAAATTACTGGCAGACTGGTCAGAGACCAGTATGTTGCTAATTATTTTACTTAGTTTAGTAAAGGATCATTTGTTACACTTCATGCATTATTTTGGCATTGCTAGCACACATTTTGGTTTTTGTTAAACAAATGTAGTAGTCTCCCAAATTATAGTCCCAGAGTTCACTAGTAACTTCAAAGTGTACTGTATGCCAACATTAGAAAGAGATGACAGACCAATTTCTTTTTAAACCCTTTATTTGACATCACTTGTCTGCTGGAAGCTTGACAGGAAAAAAAAAAAAAAAAAAGCATTAATTGTGTTAGTCATGCTTGCATTGCTCTACATGTGCATTAAAATTTGAGCTTACTTCACTTCGTAGTTTTTGGATTTCCAAGTCTAATTTGTCCAGTGTCTCTCTTTTAATCTCCATGTCCAGTTCCAAGACCTGCAGTTTTCTTTTGTAATGTATGATTTTCACCTCTGCCAACTCTATTTGTTTTTTAAGGTTTGTACTGTACAGATTCCTGACAGTCTGTGAATTCTGTAAAACAAATCTAATTAGCACAATGGGAGTTGTTCATGATGGGGATGTCCTTCAGGTAATACTCACTACATTCCCAGGCTGGCTCTCAGGCAGTGTGGCATCTGGGTCCTGTTAGAAATACCATGTTTTGTCTGAGCACTGCACCACTAATTTCTTATCCATTATAGATTAAATGAGTATTTGACAAGATTGACATGATACCTCCAGCCTTCTGGAGTCCACGGACACAGTCTCTTCGTCATCCACTGCAGAAGTGCCTTCACCCTGTCACAGTACATAGAATTTTTATTGATCCATCAACAGATTGCAAGGCTATGCCTTCGAATGATACTCACTGGATCAAGGGTATGCTCTGGTAGCTCCAGAAGAGTAATTGTGTTTCCAGACACTGCAAAACAATGTTCGACAATTAACATAACACAATATGAATGGTTTATGTTCCCAGTGCAGTACAATTGACTGACATACCTTGTATGAAAGGAGCAGTTTCTGAAGGTGGGACAGAGTCAGTGGTTATCCCCCCTGGGATCCCTTCCAATATAGGCCTCCCCCTATTCAAGTCAAGTGCCAGCTCCTCTGCTGGGGTGAATTCTGCGGTTGGTGGACCACCCCCTGTGCCAGATGCATGTGCCTTTTTCTTAACTGCTAAAATTAGTGAAAGCAATATAAATGAGTAGGCACCTTCACAGGTAATTTATACACATGTGTATATTGTAAGAAACAATTTATCAAGGCACTTTCCAGTCTGCAAAATGTTCTTATATTTAATTTTGACTTGTTGCCAAGTTCTCTTTTCTCCAGTCATGTTTGTTCTGTATGAACATTGACAGGTGTGGAAAAAGAATGAATTCGGCTATACAGCAAACAAAGAGATGATGACGATAATAAAAACTGAGGAATCCGTTTTTGCAAGTAAGTTCAATTAATCGCCATGGTAAATTTCCTCAGTAACATCAACTTCCACTGCTTACAATTGTTAAATTTGTGCAAATGACAAACTCCTTAAATGGAATGATTGAGACGGTTTCTTTCGTTCTCTCAATATAGGCTATAATTTTTAGGCTATGTTGTGTTCTTTTATCTCTCCCTGATTCTTTTAATGAGATTAAGATGTATTAATTTGTACTTTAAATAAACTTTTACATGACTGGTTAGCGAATGTATATTTTAGGCTGCTTACGCATTCAGGCGGTCCGCTATCATCTGCCAGCCTTTCTCTCGCTCTTTTATTGCAGCGGCCGTATTTCCTTTTTTGCATATTAGGTGTTTCACCTCTTCATACGTTTCCATCGGTAGCTGTTGCTCATTGGGAGTGAAGTATGCGGCACACGTCTTCTCCATTTCCGATCAATAAATCTGTGATCCACCTCGCTGTCTTTTAAAGGCGACCGTGGACGCGCATTTATCAGAATTACTTACACCTGGCTTGACCTAGTCGCACCTGTTCAACCTGGTTTGACGTACGTGGAACACATTAAGCCAGGATGGACTGACTAGACTAGCTCAAGCCTCGCTTTTGTCTGTCATCCTGGATGTCTCAATTCCACTTTTGTGAAATAGCCCCAAGGCTGTGGTAAAGAGAGCGAAAGCTGTCACCAAGCACATACAGATCTGGTCTGAAAAATGTAAATAGGAACTCAGGGACTGCTTTGAGGAGACTAACTGGGACATTTTCTTTCAGTCCTGCCAGGATGTTGATGAACTTACTGACACTATTACGTCTTATATTAAATTTTGTGAAGGTGCAGTGTCTGAAACTAGAACTTTGAATATTTTTCCAAACAACAAGTCTTGGGTGTCCAAAGAGCTGAAAAGCTGCCTCAATGAAAAGAAGATTGCATTTTGGTCTGGTAATGTAGAGCAGTGGTTCTCAACGTCAGTCCTGGGGACCCCATGTGTGTGCTGGCTTTTGTTCCAACCGCAGTTGCAATCGTAGGATTTTAACAAGCTGCTAATTTGTCTTAATTATGTGCATTTAATGTTTAGAGCAGTTATTTGCCCTCTTAACCCACAACTTAACAGAAATATCTATTTGCCATCAAGAATTTCAAAAATACCATTCGCACGTTGCAGTATATCGGAAATAACAGCATGAAATGAGAGAAAACAATGTAACCAATCAAATTAATGATGTAGTTGGCTCCTAATTAGTGAAAACTACTTGGCTCATCATGACAAATGTAGTCCACAAACAAACCAGTTTTGTGTTATGTTGATCTGATTAAGTTCACCTGAAGCTTTTTGAAAGAACTTGAAACAGTTGTGTCCAGCAGCCTGATCTGGGGTTTATTGATTTCCTCAGTGTATAATTTGATCTGTTTGACATGTTATGTTACTTGACATTACTTGCAGTATTGCAATAAACACACTATCTTCAAGGGTGTTTTATTCTTCATTGCATGTATGGATGTTCCTATGTAACATTTGACTAAAGAGATATATTAACAACTCTGAACATGAAAAGCACCTAATTAAGACAGTCACAGCTTGTTAAAGTTCTACAATTGCTATTGTGGTAGGAACAAAAGCCAGCACACACGGGGTCCCCAGGACCGATGTTGAGAACCACTGATGTAGAGTTATTGTGTGAGAAAAGGAGGCAGTTAAGAGGGAAAATCCTGAAGGCAAAAATTGAGTTTAAAAATAAAGTTGAGGGCAAATTTTTAACTGGCAATGTAAGGCAGGCATGGGACGGACTAAACATTTTAATAGTAGATCCAGTAAAAAGGATGAAATTCATACAAGTAACAGTCAAACATTTATCAGTGATTTGAATAAATTTTACTGTAGATTTGATACGGAGGACGATACAGCTGAGTGTGATGAAATATGCTTCTGAAAGTTCCCCAGGCCTCACAGAAGAAAATTGGGGATGCTGCTTTTTTCCAATATGCACCAAAATTATGGAACACCCTGCCGAAAAGTATTAGAGAGGCTCGGTCAGTGGAAATTTTTAAACGGCAACTAAAAACATATCTTTTTAATCTAGCGTATAATTTGTGATGCTGTTTTACTGCTTTTGTTATATTCTCCCTGTTTTATTGTTATTCCTTTTATTGTTTATTGTTTTATTATTTTATTGTATGATTATTTTAACTATTTTATTGTTCTTATTCTTCCATTTTATTTCTGTCCTGATTATTTTAATTGTGAATGATTTTACACACAGTCTTCTGTATGATTTGTTCTTAAACTGTCCTGTCTTTTCCCCTGTAATTGTGTTGATTTTATCCCTGCATGTAAAAACTTTGAGCTGCATTTTTTGCATGAAAAGTGCTACATAAATAAAGATTATTATATGCAATAATCTCTGCGTAGAACCATCTATAGTTGTCAGTGTGGACGATGTTGACTCAAGTCTTTCTCGGCTGAAGCCGAATAAAACCATTGGTCCAGATGGTCTTAAAGCCCTTCTCTTTAAAGAGTGTGCTCCCCAGCTAAAAGGAGTTTTCGCTAGACTGTTCCAGTTCCTCATAGACACACACAGAGTACCTAAACTGTGGAAATCCTCAATCATAAGACCTAAAAAGCCTGGTGCAAAACTGCTGAATGATTTCCGGCCTATCGCAATAACCTCCCTGTTGTGTAAAACCATGGAACGTGTTCTAGCCAGTTACCTGACTACCACTGTTGCCACCATGTTGGATCCACTACAGTTTGCATATAAGAAGGACAGAGGCACAGATGATGCTGTGCTGACTTTGCTAAACATAGTCATAAAACATCTTATGCGTCCTAAAGCATGTGCAAGAGTTTTATTTCTGGATTTCAGTTCAGCCTTTAATTCAATGAAGACACATATCCTGCTGAAAAGGCTTAATGATCTTAATATGAATTCAGGCCTAATTCTCTGGATCAGAAATTTTCTTTTTTGCCGCCCACAGAGGGTCTGTGTCAGGGGGAACACATCGGCTGTGGTCAATGTGAGCACCGGCTGTCCACAGGGCTGTTCTTTTTCTCCAGTGCTATTTTCACTTTTTAAAAATGATTTTAAGGTCAATGACCTGAATTTTAAGCTGTTTAAGTACGCAGACGACATGGCCCTAGTTGGCCTTTTTCAGAAATCGGACTCCACAGGTATCGCAGCCTATCTGGATCACATTCAGAGCCTTCAAACATGTTGTTGCACTACTCAATTAGAAATTAATGTCGACAAGACAAAAGAGTTGATTATCTGTACCAAACAAGATGAGAAAATGGTGCCAGTCTCACTTGATGGCCAATTTGTTGAGACTGTGGGAAATTTTAAATACCCTGGCACAGTTCTAGACTCTAGTCTTAACTTCACAGAAAACACAAAGTACATATCTAAGAGATGGTCACAGCGACGTTACCTTCTCAGGAAACTTTGCAGTCTCGGTGTTAGCCAGCAGATTTTAGAGCTTGTTTATAAAACTATTGTGGAGAGTGTTTTAACATTTCATCTCCCTGCCTGTTTCGCACACCTGAATTGCAAATTTAAGAATAAACTCACCAGGACTGTGTCAATGGCAACTAAAATAATCGGCAAACCCCAAAAGCCCCTGACCCAACTTTTTGCAGAGAGGGCGCAAAAGAAGGCAAAGAGCATTCTGAGAGATAGCTCTCATCCTCTCTTCAGCCAGTTTGAGCTTCTTAACTCTGGGAAGCGCTAAAGAGTCCCTCTGGCACCAAAAATGTTTTTAAAAAGTCATTTGTCCCAAGCGCCATTAGTATTCTCAGCTCTGCTAAGTGACTGATGAGATGTAAGCCACAGACATGACAAGTTCTGTTTTTAATTGCACAATGTCAAATGGTCTTATTACTTCTATGTTTTATGAACTGTTGTATGTCCCAACATGTGCGTGCTTCAGTGAGCCAAAGACAAATTTGCACCTTGGTGGACAATAAAGAGTTATTCTATTCTATTCTATTTAATCTTATGTAGTGACTGAACAGCACATTCATATAACATTACACTTTTCTTTTGAAATAAAAGATATAAAAACATCTGCCTCAGAGGAGAGAAAATTACACTCATTTCTAGATTTGCAAAAGAGTAAGAGAGCTTCACGCATCAACCACAGACCACCTTTCAACAAGCTAATATTTTCAAGCAGATAAAAAAAAGATCGCAGCTCTCAAACTAAGACAAAAACAAGTCAAACAGATTTTTTTTGCGGGATATTCCACCGCAGGAACACAGAGAAGACCTACCTGAAGTCCTTGTCTTTAGAGGGCAGTGATACAATACCTCTCTGGCTAGGACTGGTAATCTTATGGACTATAATTGATAATACTCCCCATAGTTGGAAAAATGTCTTTTGGACTGATCTACAATATTCTATACCATAACTTTTTTAGCAGGGAGGGTTGACGACTTCTTCTGAAATCAACAAATTGCCCATCCAGATCTGTTAATGAAATTATCTCGGGCATACAGTGGTCACCACATAGGAAACATTTTCTTACTGAATAGAGAGTTGATATGTGGTCTCTGATCTATTTCATTTATGTTGCATCTTTCAAAAGTCAGCTTCCTTTCTTTTCCTAAAGACTCTGCCTCTTAATCAAGATGGATATGATTCATTGTATACAATGACAGCAGTCTTGAAGGAAATGTATCATAGCTGACAAGGTTTTCTGTGGAGCAACAATTAAGAACAGTCTCATTTTTGCTACTGATGGAGAGGGGCCAGGTAGATGAATTTGCTGTGATTAAGAGTTTTCTATGAGTGAGGAAAAAGAACTTGCTTCAGTGCTTTTTTTTTTTTTTTTAATCGAGAGGTGTCTTAGCAGTTGGGGTGCACAAGACAATCACAGCATCCAGCACCTTTAGATACAGGACAAGACATGCCCTTGTGGGTTGTTCAGTCACCCACGCTGCCAACACAGAGCACTGGAATGAAGCCACCAAATCCTGCTAAGTCCTGCCAGGAATCATTGGTTAAATTACCCAGAATTTCACTGTCCAAAAATCACAGCGCTTTCTTTTAAAGCCACCAAATGAAATCAAACGGACCTGTTTACTATGTACTACCAATAAAATCCAGATATTTTTAGCCTGCTCGGCCTCTAGGCCAGTCAAGCTTATGCTGTGGTTAGATGCCTTCGTGGTGGTCTGTCATGCGTCCATGCGTCCGTGAACTTTTTGCCTTGTCAGCACTCTAGCATCTTCAGTTTTTCATGGATCCTTTTCATATTTTATATGCGTATATATGAGATGAAAATCTAAGCCAAGTTCGATTTTGGCCATGTTTGGTCAAGCGGGCGCAGTGGCTTTGCCACTATTTGTTGTAATTTTTGTGGGCCAGAAATATTCTTTACTGACGCTGCTCAGTACCAGTCTGATTTCCTACTTGGGCTTTTAATGGCTTTCATGGGGGCATTTGCTACACAGAGCCTTTTTAAAGGCCTTTCAGGTAGAAATATCTCCATTTTAGCCATGATACTCCAGACCCCAATATATTCTGTCGCGACACTTGCATTAAAAACATGACACATTTGCATGTCCTGGGGAACACTCCTACCACCAGTGCTGACAAGGCATTTTTAAAGTGTCTATATCTGTAGTGTTCACACTGGCTTTTTGGAGCACCTTGTGTAGCAGTGAAGACATACTGTACAGTATTTACAGTTTCTAGGTTGACAGAAACAACACGACTTTGACAAAATAGAATTCTGATGAAATTCTAAGAAACTCATGATTACCATCCTTATTATAAGAACAAAAAAACTTTGGGCATTATATATTTCACGTATATTCACATAAAATTGTTGGAAGTGGGAAAATATTAGCAATTCTTGAGCAAGCCAAAAAAATATCTTTTTGTGCTGCTGACTGGTTGCAACATATAATTTTTATGCTAGCTGAAGCGACAGCCTGTCAGCCTTAGAATTCACATAATACTATAGCCACATATCCAGACCTGGGGTGCGTTTCCCAAAAGCGTAGTTGCTAACTAAGTTAGCAACTTACATAGTTCGTCCATTCACAGTCAATGGGCCCAACTACATAAGTTAGCATCTGTGATTTCGGGAAATGCACCCCTGCCTGTGTTATGGTTCAGACCAGGAATCAAGTGCAGAGGCAGACTTGCAATACAACTGGTAATTTATTGGCAGCAGTACGGTGATGACGGGGATGAAACCCCAAAGAGGATAGGCAGGGATGGAAACCCTGGAGAGGAACAGTTACATTAACTATGTGTTGCTCTGACTTCATAGGCAATATGTAATTGGTGGTGGGACCGAAGTGAGGGCTAGTCGTTATGTGAAACGGAGGAATCACGTGCTATGGCATCTTCAGGGTGGGGAAAAAAGGGGGAAAATCCACAAAAAAAAATGTAATAGCACTGGTTGAGCAATAATACTGGAGTACTTGGCTGCACTTTGTAGGTGATAAAATACTCTTTAAAAGAGAGACTTGCGGTACTGTAGCAGGCCTCAGTGCAGCAGCATATGTGGAAATTATGGTGCCATGACTGTTTAACGCTATCCAAATAATGAGTTTCCACAGTGTGGTAATTCTGCGATTGCACTGATATGGTTTCAATGGGAAAGTATGTTGTGTGTGCTTAAGCGTTTAATCAATTAGCTTTCCCAGTGGCTGCTCAACAATTTCAGCGCCTATGCTCTAAATGGTTATAGATTCTGTTTAATTGGGTTTCAGGAGTTGGCTACACAGTTTTGCACCGTACTTGCACAAGTCTGTTAAAGGAATTTAATATTGTGAATAGTTTTTCTCCCCAAGTGCTGCAGCAAAAATGGAGCTTGACGTAAATTCTGATAGGCACGGAGTCAAGCTTGCTAACTTATTGGAGCCGCTTCTCATGCTGGAGAATCACCTGAGTGCTCATGAATGTCATCTGATTTGCTGTCACATGATTACTTGATTGACAATATGCTAGTTTACTTAAGCTCTCATTCTGAGAAGCGGCTCCTCAGCACGTACGCTTAACATCCCTCCTCCTCCCCAGCTGCTCCCGTCCATTTTGAGCATTCTGTAATCCTGTTCTCTTATGACTAAACTGTCATTCAATAACAATGTCTCCTTTTTTTGAGGTTATTGTTGCTATAGGCTCTGTTCTATGGAAGGGGGGTTAATTGCAGCTCCCTGCCTTCGGTTCCACGCTGGACGGGCAGGGATCTCTCAAACAGAGCCATGCCGCCAAACTCAATGTATGCTTGTATGTATGCTTTCCTATCAGAATAAAAACAGCTGAAGGGACTTTTCCAGAATTTCCCGAATTTTACGCATTTAGGAGGCATAAAAATATGATAGTCGTGCAGAACAGAGTACAAGCGATCGCTCAGAATGCTGGCCTATATATTTCTCTTACATGGAAATGGTTCCATATAAATGACTCATTAACTATTAGACATTATAACAATTCTCAAAAGCAGTGACATTGGTGCACCACGAGCCATTCCCAATTTCTCAAATGTCCCTCGTCGCATATTTGTGTAGATTATGCTTTTTTAAACATAGTGCAACCGCTGTAGCAGGAAGGATATCTGCAGTGGAACAATTTTACAATTATTTCACCCAGATGAAATGTCAGACAGGTTACAGGGGATTAACTTACAGATTTGTACTGAGGTCTTTTACATTTCTGTCTCCTGCTGCAAAATATTCACACTGGAGATACTTCAATATTGATCAGTTTCTGCTGCATGAAGATCAGTCTCATTCTGGGACTGAACTCATACTAAAATGTATTCAAGGCAAGTGAGCATCTTTTCAGAACAAACATGCATTCAACACGAGTGATTGTATGTGTATGCGTGTGTGTGTGTGTGTTTGTGCGTGTGTGAGAATGTGGGCACGCACATGAGTGTGCGATTGTGAGTGCGCATACATGTCTATGTGCGAGTGTGGACGTGCATGCGAGTGTGCGAATGTGTGAGTGAGTGAGTTTATCAAGTAAGGGCTTTTAGTGACTGTTACATGCATGCATTTGCTTGTGTGTGCTTATATGTGCTCATGAGTGGATAAGTGTTTCAGTCCCCCAGGCTCTGAGTCCTCTTCACACGAGGTACCCAGACAGATAAGCACTCCAGCCTCCACACCTGAGCACATCTGGGTCGCTTCTTCATTCACACTGGGAGTCTCAGGGCCCATTTGAGCTCAGGTCTCTCCACCCACCCAGATCAAAGGGCACCTGCATGAAAGAAGAGACCCAAGCCAGTGTAATGATATGGACCAGCACCAGCCCCAAGCCCTCTTCTAACCTTCAGACCATGCTGGAGAGACTATAACACTCTGTCGGCTTGTGACATGCGAAAGCAATGTGGGATTAACTGCTCAAGTTGCTACCTCTTGGGGAAGAGTAAACTACGGTATATCAGTCCTACAGGCTGCCTGTTATTAGTGCAGGGTAATGTGGCATTCTGCAGATTTTGGTTTGCGGTACAGAGGGAGGGAAGATGACACAACATCCAGAGGAGCCACAGCGGCAATACCTCAATGTGATTTGCTGTCTTTATGGTAACAGCTTCAGAGCTGGACGGCATAGGAGCTGGGCAGAAGACAGTGAGGGTCAAAGAGAACTATGACAGCAATAGAAACCCAGAGACGGCACAGGAGACCCAGAGAGAGCGCGGATGCCTGCCCGGCAATCATCTTAATGCCATACACTCAGGAGGCCACGATTAATGCATCGCCGTGTGACAGCAATGCGGCAGAATGTGAGAGAAAAGATGAAAGGAGGGAGGAGGAAAAAGAGCATGAAAGCAACAGAGTAAAAACTGGATGTAAGAGCCTGTTTCAAATTCATCTCACCAGCTGATTTCGCACAGTTTTGCTTTTTACTTTAGAACGTGGTGGGTGATGGCTGTAAAAATAAAGGTGTAAAGTAAGCAGATGAAAACAGCCCCCTGTTTTCTGCACTGAAGCAGATCTGGGGAGCACAGTTTACAGGGCTCCCACGGTCATGGAAATCCTGGAAAAGTCATGGAATTTTAAGAAGTCATTTTCCAGGCCTGGAAAAGTCATGGAATTTTGTTAATTCACTTAAGTTTTGGAAAAGTCATGGAATTTTATTTTCTCTAAACTGAAACTGAAGAAGTCTGAATGTATACTGAGAGGCATTAAAAATGCATTAAAAAATATACTGTTTTAAGTAGTGGTAAATGGTTTCTTTCGTAGTAGCAAAACACGGTCTCTGGAAAACTGTGCTTCTGGTAGTGAGACTTGCCCTCACTGTTATCCTTACATTGGCAGTCAGTTCAGCAGTTCTTATGCATTATCTGACATGGCAGAAGACGTTTTATGGAATGTGTTTTTGTGGCGTCACAGATGACGCACTTTGTCGGGGACGACAACTGACAACTGGTCATTCTGTGTCATCCCTGCAGTCTGGATACAGTCATTTAATGGACATTAATGTGTCCAGAATCTTTTCTTTGAGACTGGCCATCATTCAACATTCACAATGTTTGATTCTTCCGAGATTCATTTGTTTGTGGCATTTGAAGTGGGAATGATGTGACTTTGTTTATGTGTATTTTTATTGGCCCTGATCTTCAACTTTTCATGTGCAAAATGATTTCTCCCAATGTGATTCACAACCATGATCCAGGGAACTGTGCTGCATTTAGATAATCATAATGAGGTGTTGAACCAAGAAAGGATTTGAACCCAGACATTTGACATTTTGCAATGCTTACCATACCTGATGGTCATCATGTCAATCAGCAAAATGAAAAACGATCAGTTGTCAAATTAGATGATAAAAACCACTTTTCGTTTTTAATGCCTCTCAGTATATTATTAGGTAGGAAGGCTATTATTTTTCAAAAGTATTCGCCAGCCAGGCCACTGCTCCAGCATGACTTCTGTAATTGCGTAGCGCTCTAGAATCTTTGGTCAGAACGTAATTTTCTACTACCACCTTGCTGCATAGAAGGGAGGGAGGGGGGTGAATTTTTTTTTCCCCACGAGAGTTGCGGACACCAACAGAAACTTATTTGCATACAGCCAATCAGCAATCTTGTTCTGGGGTGCGTTTCCCAAAAACTTAGTTGCTAACTGTTGTTAGCAACTTACTTAGGTCGTCCATTCACAGTCAATGGGCCCAACTATGTAAGTTAGAATCTGTGATTTTTAGGAAATGCACCCCTGGACCACTGAAGGAGTGTCTTGAGACAGTGACATTTTTCTGCTTTTACTGGCCTTGCACCGAGGTACAGTCTCAAAACCACTCACTGCACAGTCCATGCCTGTAATACTGCTGTTGCATCGTTGATGCCTGCCTTACCCTCAGTATAACCGTTGGCCAAATCATTCATCTAGCCTGTCATTTAGATAAATGAATTGTTAATATTTGAAGCTGGTAAAATGAGCTGGATTCAATCAATGTAGTCTAGTAGAAATACGCAGCTCGCCAACTTTTTTATACTGCAGTGATCTGGCATATTAATAGCCTAATAAACTGGTTGGTGACACCAAACAAAATCCGATGAATATAAAGTAAAAATAGCCAAGATTGCATCAGCTTATTCTCAAAAATATGAATGCTCTGTAAGCCTACAGATTATTTTTATCTAGCCTAACTACTGAACGTTATAAACATATTGGCAGGTTTGGTGAGTGGTGTTAATGAATTTTATTCACACTTTGCTGTCGGCTGTCAATATCAGTTGATTATGGTGCTTTCTTTCTGCATCATAGAATCATAATTTTAAGTAGACTGCTAAAGCTATACTTAGGCAGAGGGGTGTGATACAACCTAATGATTTTATACTTTAGAAGAGGTTTTGAATCATTAAAGCTCTGTGTACTTCATTTTAAAATGCGGTGGCTGTTTCCGGGAATATAAATGAATAGATGAATGAAAACGAGATTGCTCGCTAGTAAGTATTATAAACTTAGTTGTAACAACAGTCACACTATAAACACTGACCTAAGTTATTCATGGCTTATCTGGGCCGATGTACTGTACTACAATCAGTGGTAAATCGGCTTACACAATTAAGATATATTACAGTCGCAGGGTGAGTTCAGTTCCATTTCTAATGGACAGCAAAAGTTGCCCTCTGCATGGGTAAAACATCCGTCCCCCTTGACAGTCTAAACATTTTTATCCTTTGCTCAGAGGGAAACCATGAAGTCATTTTCTTGTGTTTTCTGTGAAGCCAAATTTGACTATTTGTCAGAAACGGCCGCCACATTTTCAAATGAATTACATGGAGCCATAATCAAAACCCCATTTTAAACACAAAATCATTAGGCTGTATCACACCCCTCTGCCAGAGTATAGATATAACTTTCTATTTAAAATTATGTTTCTATGGTGCAGAAAGAAAGCACAATAATGAACTGAGATTAATTAATTTATTAACATGACTTTCCAAACCTGCCAATCATTTTTAATGTTTCCAGCTAGGCTAGATAAAAATAATTTGTTCAGAGCATTCATATTTTCGAGAATAAGCTGACGCAAGCTCAGTTATTTTTACTTTATAAGTGCAAGGCCAGTAAAGACAGAAAAATTTCACAAACTAAGACACTTTAGTGATGCGGCACAAGGTCGCTGATTGGCTATTAGCCTGTGGTGTCTATATGTGTGTGAGGGTCAGTGTGAGTCGTCCTTGTGGTGTATATTTGTGTGTGAGGGTCAGTGTTAGTGGTCCCTGAGGTTTGTGTGCTATTGAGAGACTCCACGCCCCGCCATTACTGTAAAAAAGTAATCGATAAAACGACAATCTAATTTATTTAGGTAGGTACTGTGGTTAGGAACTGTGACACACGCTGTTCAGCCAATATAAAGAGAAAGAGAGGATAGTCGTGCAAGAGAGTCTTGTGTCCATAGGAAAAGAATGGATCCATTTTTCGTTTTTAATTGCTAATTATTTATAAACTATAATTAATATCAATACAATTTCGACAAACAACAATCTACATGTATAGTAGAATCATTTGGTATGCAGCTTGTATGGGTGCTGTGAAAACTGTAGGAGTTAGTGTTTACGGGACGGGAAGAATAAGAATAAGTATGATAATAAGTTGAAAGATCCGGTGAAATAACAATAAAGTTATATTGAAAGATAAGTGGAAAAGGATAACAATCCATATTTGGCCTTTAAGTATGCAAAATTCTTTCAATGTTGGACGCCGTTAGGTCATGGAAATTTCACTTTAGGTCATGGAAAAGTCATGGAAAAGTTTTGAAATTTGGTCAGTGAAAAAGAGTGGGAACCCTGAGTTTAGAATATGGTGCCCCCATAAGGAGTGGCAGCAAAACCCACACAAAACAACCCCCTCCCCCGAAATAAAACACAAAAACAAAAAAGGAACGGTATTTTTCACCATTTGCAGCACATCCGATTTCCATAGGAATGCCTCAGCCTGTGACTAACCAATCAAGGTGAAATGTCAAGTTTTTATACAGCTTGGGCTTATTTGTGATTTGTGTCTGTTCAAAAAATAAATAAATAAAAGTGATGAAAATGCTATAAATGCTATGCTAAAGACAGAAACTGCAAATACGATGACAAACGGGAACCAAACCTTAACTCCGCAGGTATGGAGGGAAGGAATAGGGGTCCAGAACAGCCTAACCAGAGGAAAAGACCAGCAAACCAGCCCCTGAGGAGCTCAAATGAGCCGAGACGCTTGCAATTATGAAACTCTACCCACGTGTCTTGCACCACATAAATCACTGTCACTCCCAAAAAAGGCACTCTGCTGGCCAGAAGGGAAGGCCACAAAATGAATCATTTAACAAGGAAAAAGGGCAACAACAGGATCAACATTTTATGAGTGAAATAGAAGTCACCAACCCCCAGAAAGAGTAAGGCAGTGGGGAGCCAGGTGCTGGTGACATGATGGGGGGGGGGCGGGCAGTTCTCGGTTAAAAAAAACCCATTGACATTTACAGGCAACGTCTTCGATCAAAACTTCTCTGTGTATGAGCCATGCTATTGGTTCAGTCTTTTACCATGTTGCATAAATGGCTATTTGCACATTGAATAAACAATTAGAGACATTTCTGGTGCCAGTTCACCATCGTTATGGGAAGGCCCTCATGGGAAAGCTCACAGTGCGGTGTGGCAAGGAGCAAATTAATTTTTAGTAATCGTGTTTTTGATGAATCCTCACAACACAGTAAGATTTACACGCTTAAAAAAAAGACCTAGAAAACTCAGCCGACAAGCAGGAGGTAATAAACGCCAATTCTCCACAGGATGCACAGGAAGTTTTGTCTTCTCACAGACTCAGTCCCATTAGATTTACTTGAAGAGTGTTTTCTGTTGAAACTCTGCCGCAAAGGTGCATCTGAAGAAAACAGGAAAATAAGCTCAGCAGGAACAAAACAGGAGGCATCTTAGGAGTTGGAAAGGTTAAAGTCAATTCTGAAAAGCAAGCAGGAACACTGAGGTCTCCACATCGTGCCACTTTAGACATTTGAATGCAGAAATTTCTTCACAAGAATAATGAAAATTTTTCACACTCAGAATGAACACTCAAATTTAAGAGGGCTATACTGAAGCTCATTGGAATACAAAATTAAAAATGGCGGCTGTGGCAGCCATACTGGACATCCGAGTGCTGTCGAATTCAGTAGATTGACGGACGGACATCGCATGTGATGACAATACCACTCTGCCCCTTAGTCGGGGCTGAGGGGTAAAAAGGAGTTTATAAGGTTATAAAACACACACACTTGCACAAGCACAAACACACACACACTAGTGCACACATACACACACAAGGACACGCACACACACAGTCACATGCACACTCTTTCACACACACACACACTCATACAAATAGACACACACTCACACATGGGCACATACGTGCACTCACATACACCTACAGTAAATATCAGGAGAAATGAGGTTTCACACATTGTTTCTTCAATAAATAAAATGGGTTATGCGGGTGGCTGTGACATTATCTTAGTAAAATTAGCCTCTCTAGTCTGTGACCAAGACAGAATTCACATCTCAACTGATTCAACCAATAATGTGACTCAGATCCAGGGAGGATGAGATAGAACACAAGAAGCAAACAATCTACAGGATTGTGGGGAGAGATAGGAGATTATTTATGAAGTGCAAGATTATTAATGCTCCATTGTGTCCTTGTCTGTCAAATGAGTTCCACCTTTTTTTGATTTCAAAAAGGTCAAGCAAGCCAGGAAACCGGAGAACTTCTGTCGGGGACAGAGGGTTCAAAGTAGGACAGACAAAATCATCGATCTCCCCGCTGCTGATAGAGAGTGCGGCGCACTTACACAATGCATGAATCATTAAACACGATCTGAGGCACATTTATCTCAGCAGTTTGTCGCTCAAGTAAACTGGGATCGAGAAGATTACTGAAGCTCATGCATACTGTAACCACTCACAACTTCCCTCAGGCATTCCCTGGTGCCACTAATTATCTTTAACCTGCTTAGTGACACTGAGCACAAGCGCAAAGACATGACACTGTACATTTTTAGTCCTCACAGAAATCTATGAGAAAACTGAGAACTGAATGAAAGACAGAAAGTTTGCTTTTAGGGCTGCATATGCAATGTCAGTGACTGATGATTGAACAGCACAAGAGCTTTTTGATTTATACTTTGATAAAACAGCACATCCGGCTCTTTTCTGGGGTGTCACGACTCTGTTTCCTTCTGCTGCAGATCTGCTGTTTGTACCCCGCAGTCCTCAGCCCCCACCTCAGTTCACATTACAATGTCAAACGCACAGACTTGTACACACCTAGGCACGCACATAATGTCCGCACACTCACACACCATGCACACAACAAATGCGCACACACACACAACTCACACAAACAAATGCACAGGAGAGCATGCCAGAACACAGGGGATTTTTAACGGAGTGTGTTCCTAAAGAGTTAAGATTAATTAAAAGGCTGGTTCCATTGATCCGTTCCCATTAGACTCACACGTCTCTGACAGCCATCAAGGGAGAAAAGTGGAAGGACCTTCGTTCCTCCTGTGCCACAAGGTACTGCTCTTTCGGGCATGTGCTGGGAACAGGGACTGATAAAGACAACGGATACAATCAACCCGAGCACAGTAAGGAGCTTAAAGATAACAACCCTCTCCGGGATCCTCATGAACACCATGATCACAGACACTTATGAAGGCTTAAAGCATGGCCATTTAATTAATAAAATGACACGTCAAAGCAACACATCTGATTTGTGCCAGATGGGGACTCAAGAGTGGCCCTGAAAATAATGTTGACTGTTCAGCCACTCTGGGGTTTTTCATTTTTCAAAGCCACTTTAGTTTATGAAGCCCTTGCAAAATAAGTTTATAAATTGGCCCATTCATTGCATTTGCTACCTCTTCTAGAGTTTCTGAGAATCCTTCAATAAAAGCATGGCTATCTCATACCTTTAAATGTTAAATTTTTAGGTTAGTTGTTTTTTAAGAGATGAAAACTGATAGCATTGTGAAGGTAAATCAAATGAGCCCCTAAGAGCCATACTGGGCCAACCCATGTTGGGGAACTTTTGAGAAAATGGGACTCAAAGTTGCCAGCTTCCTGCGTCATCTAGAGTATCTGGGAACTAGAAACACTGCTTCTGTTAAAAACTCAAGATATGTACAGTTACGTAGTGCACTTCTTATGCAGGTTTTGGATGCCCTTCTGTTTCATTTAAAGTGAAAGGTACTCCTTCTGAAGAGGAACCATCATCTTCTGATTGATTTGGGTCAAACTCTGGGTCTCCATTATCTTCCACTTCACCATCATCATCAATCATAGCAAGCAATTCCTCATCAGTGCGATACCTAGCCGCCATGTTTACATTGAATTATGGAAAAGTTGTGGGATGGTCCACTATGACTAAGGCAGTGCATTGCATATTTACAGTGGCAGAGAGGACGTTTGCTTACATGAACAATCCATGTGGGCAGATTGGGTTGGCTTGTAGATCTCAGTTTTCTGCACATGCTGACTACCTCAACTCAATTCCGCCAAAAACTGGATGGCCCGGTATGGTTCTTAGGGGCTCAAATATGCAGGGGCATATAAGTAGATTTGAAAGTGGGGAAAGCAGTTCAGAGTTAGGCTGCTCAGTATTGATATGAACACATTTCCATTGTAATTTGACAACATTCAGCTTGGAAAAAGTGAGGGGGGTCATAAATTTTTAATTATCTATTTTTTCATTAGGAGGGGGGTGGGGGGTGGTACTGGAATCTTGTCTCCCCATTTCCCTTGTCTGTTACATCCCTACATGTACTTGGTCCATTAAATCATCACTGGCAGGCTATTAGACCAGCAGCCAAGAGCAGTTTGGTCAAACGAACTTGGTACCAATTGCGGAGTACAGGATCACGTAGAGCAGGGGTTCCCAAACTCGGTCCTGGGGCCTCCCTGTGTATGTTGGTTTTTGCTCCACCTTGGTTTGCAATCATAGGATTTTAACAAGTTGTTAATTTGTCTTAATTAGGTGCATTTTTGTTCAGAGCAGCAATTTATCCTCTCTTGACAAACAGTTTTTTCACAGATATGCATACAAACAGTGAGGAATAAATTCTGCATCCACATTGCAATATATGAGTAACAACTGCATAAAAAGAGGGGAAAATGTACCAAATCAAAGGAAAAAAATCAGTGGGTTCCTAATTGGTGAAACTGTTTGCACATGGTTGCAAAAACTAACAATTTACTAAACAAGAAAATGACAGAGTCAAACCTGTTTATGTTATGTTTTTGTGATTGAGTGCAAGCACATGATTTTGAAAGAACTCTAATCACCTGTCTTCAGCAACCTAATTTGGAGGTTACTGATGTTCTCAGTACCTGATTTGATCTGTTTAAAAATGTTATTACCTGAAATTGCTTGCCACGCAGAAAAAAAAAAAAACTTTATATGCAAGGGTCTTTTATTCAGTCTTTTATTCTTCATGGTACAAATGGATATTTCTATTAAAATTTGGCTTAAAACAGCAAATAACATATTTAAACACAAAATGCACCCAATTTGGACAAATTAACAGCTTGTTAAAGTCCTATGATGGCAATTATGGTTGGGACAAAAGCCAGCATACACAGGGAGGCCCCAGGACCGGGTTTGGGAACGCCTGACGTAGAGAATGATAGGGCATATTGTTATGACTTAAAAATCACAACAAAGAAAACCGGCAATAACAACTTAAACAAATTTATTCTTCACTGATGAAAAAAAAACTTCTACAAATAATCCACTGTTTAATCTTATAATAACACTCTAATGCCACTATGTAACTCTGTTGCCAAAACAAAAACTCTGCCACTGGTGACCAAAATCACAGCATTTATATAGAGTAGCAACATTATAGAAAGATCTACAGGATTCCTGGGTGATCCTGCCCCCTCCAGGCAAGAAGAAGCCAGAAACTTCTAGAAAGCACTAGTCTATTTCATCACAAAGAGGTGGTATTGCATCAGATCATGTTTTGCTATAGACACACCACCAGAGGGTGCTGATGAACAAAATAAATAGCTGACAAGCAAAGCAGCAAAAACAGCATGTAACAAATTTCCATTTACAAATGATATACAATGCTGTACATAAAATACTCGTACATAACAATATGAAGAACTGGACGTCTGCCGAGGACCCCCTGCTGCGTTTGGCCCCTGGGGACCCCCAAAAGAGGCATAAAAAATCAGCTCAATCAAACATTGATATGTACCACACACAATGGCCCTCATTTATCAAACTTGCGTAGAATCTGGTGTAGATTCCGGTGTAAATATCCGCGTTCTCCAGTTGTCACGTCTGATTTACTAAAAGTGTGTACGTCGCTGATTTCGGTATAAAACTGGCGTGGCGTTGATAAATCTGGCGGCAAAAACCATCGTAATTTACATGACACGCCCCTATAAATTCATGCTCCGGGAGGCATAGTCCTGCCCACTTTACGACATGGACTCTCGAAAGACGGCAAAGAAGAAAGAACTTAAAATACAAATATAAATAAAATTAAATTAAAATATAAATTATCACGTCCAAGGTGGAGAAAAACAAAATAATTTTATTTGGAAGCCTTAAAGTGGCATAAAGGGAGCTCAGAGGGCTGCAGTTTGGAAAACTATTGCTGCTGTGGTAAACACCGTTGGGGTGGAAAACCGGAGTGCAGCAGAGGTTTGATTTAATTCATTAATAAATCAAAGTGACTATTCGCATTTATTTAAGTGCGTCCAAAGCACAAAAATTGATCGAAATTGCGTTAGACGACTTATAAGTGTGGCCAAGATGCACATTTCTTCATTGCCCACACTTATTTTAAGTGTGTCCAAAGCTTAAAATTTATTCTTGGCCAAACTTATTTTAAGCGGTACTTTCTAAGCGGCACTGGAATGGTCATCAACTGGCGCACTTATAAGTGTGGCCAAGAAAAAAAATCAGCATTGGCCACACGTATAAGTGCGAATAACATCAGCCTTAATAAATTAAATTTATAGATCCATGATATTTCATGTTATATAGCCAACATAACTGAAAATCCAAATGCTACAACAGCATGACGCCCGCATCGCTGCATATGGTTTATTACTCATTTTGACAGCTTCACTCGTTCCTGCATGTTGTTCGCTGGTTTCAAATCTGCGTACACCTGGTCAGACCTAGCGTGAGATTTTTGCGGACCGTTCGCTCACGTTCAGATTGATAGATGCCGATCCTTGCGGGAGATTTGGCGTACACCCATTTTTTTGGTGTACGCACATTTGATAAATGAGGGCCAATGTATTTCAGGGTAATTTACACATCACACTGTGTAAAAAATGGTTCATGCCAGACGTAATCTCTGCTGCATTAGGCCCGCCAGACACCCAAAAAGGGCTTACAAATTTTGGCTGGATCAAACATTATTGGTGCCACTTGAAACAAAGTTTATATACTTTGACACATCTCAGAGAGTACAGAATGGTCAATACCAGACAAATTACCCGCTGCATTATGCCCGCCAGACACGCCCAAATGTTGACTGCACCCTCTCCTCTGGCAACATTGAAGTAGATAAAACATGAAAGGTACTGAATGACACTACCTTTGAATGAAAGGTAACATTCCACAAAGTACAAACAGACCCTTGCCAGACACACTGCCTGCTGCATTATGCCCGCCAGACACCCAAAAAGGGCCTAAAAATTTTGGCTAGATCAAACATTAGTGGTACCATTTGAAACAAGGTTTATATACATACACAGGGTCACCCACCCTCTGCTCTGGCAAAATTGATGTAGATAAAACATGAAAGGTAATGCATGAAACTAGTCAAAAATTAATGGTAACATTCCATTGATATATTATTCCCCTTGTCAGACATTCTACTCGCTGCATGAAGCCAGCCAGACTCCAAAATACAAAACATTACTACATGAAACTACTTTTACATGGTATATAGAACTTTCAACAGAATAAAAGATACTGTCCATGCAGCTGTTTTGTCATGCGTCAGGTCTGCACGACACATCATCCTATGTATACTAGCAATCTTATCAGAGCAGAGGGTGGGGTCAACTTTTGGGCATGTCTGGCAGGGATAATGCACTAGGTAATTTGTCTGGTATTGACCATTCTGTACTCTCTGAGATGTGTTGAAGTATATAAACTTTGTTTCAAGTGGTACCAATAATGTTTGATCCAGCCAAAATTTGTAGGCCCTTTTTGGGTGTCTGGCAGGCCTAATGCAGCAGAGATTATGTCTGGCATTAACCATTTTTTACCCAGTGTGATGTGTAAATTACCCTGAAATACATTGTGTGGGGTACCTATCTATGTTTGATCGAGTTGATTTTTTTGCCTCTTTTGGGGGTCCCCAGGGGCCAAACGCAGCAGGGGGTCCCCGGCAGACGTCCAGTTCTTCATATGCCCTATCATTCTCTACGTGATCCTGTACTCCGCAATTGGTACCAAGTTCATTTGACCAAACTGCTCTTGACTGCTGGTCTATATGGATGTCCAGATAGTTTTCTTTTAAAGATACTCTAAGCTGTGCCAGTTTCCCTCATGACTAACATATCAAACAAAAAGCAAGCATTCAGACTCTTTTTCATAACAACCCAGTCACCCCCCCAAAATTAAAAAAATCTCACAGCATTGCACCATTTCAATAAAAGGATCACCCACTTTGCTATTGCGTAAAGACAGTAGTTTTACATAAGCAGGCATAGGGTTAAATTAAATCAGCGAAAAAACACTTGTGGTCCAAGTTTCGAAAAGCTTTGTGTACATTGTGTGTGCTTGAGGGCATTATAAGACTCTGTTTGCAACAGGATTTGATATCCATTGATACAAATCCCCAAGCTTCATCCCGACCCAATGAAAAAGTTAGTGCCAACAGTGTCTAAACATATGGATTATAAGATGCCTTTTCTCTTTGAAGCCATATAGGGGGATTTCAGGGTCCATTTGGATCATGGTGGCTTAATAACATGTAAATTAAGAAAATTGTAAGCTCAGTAATGATTACAAGCTCGGATTAACCTGAGGGCATGAAAGTCCCAAGATTCCAACAAGAATAAAGCAAAAATTGAAGGCCGGCCAAAGGCTTTCATCTCAACAGTAGGTTTTTATTTCATAGTTTATTCTATTTTTATTTTCCCTGTTTATTTTCTCATCTAAAGCCAACAGTGTTGTTTATATGCATTTCAATCGATTGGAGGACATCGTAATCTAAATCATAGAACCAATGTGGATTTTGAATCAGTGTAGCCAAGTTTATGTGCACTAGCCCCATATATGTGGACCTGCTTCATGCACAGTATTCCATTAAAATTTGCTTAAGTGTGAAAACTCACACCTCATACATCGGAGTTATCTTTCTCTGTGGTCTTACACAGAACATTAAAATGTCAAACTCACAAATGTGACTCACATCCCCTGACCTATTCGAGCCATTTTTTTCCATGTTAGCATTATGTGTCGGGCTTCCAGACAGAAGTTAAGCTGTTGATTTGTCACCAATATGCAGATTTCACATTAATAGTTAGCATTCAGTTGGCACTCAATTTCTTCCCGTGAAAAGCAGCTGTAGTCTTTATTAATCCCAAGAAAGTGGTGGCCACCAAGAAAACAAGTCCAACAACTATTTCCCTGGGGAACTACTGTTGACCAGATGTCCTGGTGAGCATCTGTATTATAATCATGTGGCTGCTGAAAGATTCCAGCAGCTTCTGGAAACTGCAACATCACATGTTTTGCTCTCTCTCTCTATCTCTCTTTCTATATCAATCTATCAAAAAGTCAACCTATCCTTTCCATTACATTGTTGCTTATTTAAATATACAAATACATATAATACTGAGTAAAAACATAAGACACCTGGGTTTTTTCTTTGTATCTATTATTTTCTGCATATTTTGTGGGTGTAGAAAAGATGACTTATGAGATTTCCAAGCATTTTTTTTTGGGGGGGGGAGCAACATATGGAAGGGCTTGCACAGAGCCCTGATCTCAGCATCATTCAGGCAGTCTAGGGTTACCTGGGAGACAGAAGCCACAGAAACAGCTACCCTGCAGAAGAACTGCGGCAAGTTCTGCAGCACAATGTGAAAGACCTACTGAGGAAACAAGGGAGAAATTAAACCACTTCATTTATGTTCCAAACACTTAACAGCCTGTTTTATCCACAGCCGCTCACTCAATATACATTTACACAGCAGGGCGTATACTGAAGCAATTCAGGTTAAGCATTTAGCCAATAGCTACAACAGCAGTGCTCCAAATTAAGATTGAACTAGTAGCCTCAGGGTAATAAAGCAAACTCCACACCCATTACATTACACCATAGCCAATCAATAGAATCAGTGGGACTCAGTGATGGGGAACTGGTCAGGGAACATCTAAAAATACGACTAAAGCCCCATTTACACCAGGCATTAAAAACAGAGATCCATCACCATGCATGATAGGATTATCACCCACTCATCTGGACTATATTGACACCTGACATGAAAATGCATACCAGTAGACTTGTCATTGTCTGCACTGCTATAGGACTTCACTTTTCAATCCTCACTAGTTAAATCGGGCTGCGGTGCCATAGTGGGAGGGCATGGCTGGCGGAGTTTGGTGTGGTGGTCACAGGTTATGCGGAGTAACTCTGTCTCAGCAAACAGGGAATAAGACCACCATCTCCATGCCAACAACGTCTTCCTACAATGTTTTTTTTTCCTTCCAAGGTGGGTGTTGTAGGTAGGAAACCATCAGTCTTTTTCCTCCATTTCATCAGACAGACTGATTTTGATCTACCAGTAAGCTTCAGCACGCCTTACTGTGAAGTTGTCAGAAGTAAGACGTCCTAATCGATTACATGCTCAGGCTTTTGAGCACCTGTTTAATCCACTTTGATTTTATCTGGCTTATGGATTGGGCATCACTTTTTGAACAGTTCATGCTGGTGACACAGAAGAGGGTTTTGTTCTTTGTTTCTTTTAAGACACGTAATGTTGGTGTTTGTAGCGTTTGAGTCTGAGGGCTAAACCTATTCCCACTTCATCCAGCTCGGATTTTTTTTTTTTCAGCAGGTGAGACAGAAGTCCAGCCTCACTAAGCTATAAGAAGGGAGAAGACTTTGGATACAGCTTATCTTACGTTTCAGCATATAATCAGCATATTACTATTTAGTCTCCTTCTTGTTAATGCTTTTATTTTTGAGCCAATGTAGGCAATAATGTTCAATTTAAGCAAACAAAGAACATTCCCACAATGTTACAGAAAATAAAGAGAATGCATGAATGACACTGCAGTAGCTGAAATGGCAGGATAACAGAACAGTATAATAAGAAAAGGTTGTGTTGTCAGTGTCAGGGAGGAAACAGTGCCTTGGATCATCTGTAGCGGTACCAGTTGCACTGCCCATCATTTTGGTGTGATCCATGGATCAAGAGGTCAGTGCCTCAGATTTTCGAGGACAAAAATGAATTTCAAAGGATAAGTTTTCTACAAGGGAGGTGGAGGGTCAGAAATCCATTCCCATTGATTTCATCAGACATGAGAATTCATCTATAGCCCAAACACACGTTGTTCTTCTGAACTCGGATCCTCCCACTGTAGCACCCACTACAAAAACACATCTCACTGACAGCTGATGAAAAAACGCCATCTGAGCCTGAAACAACAACAGCAACAGGAACAAGCAATATTTTTCACTCAAGAATGCAGCGGTCAGAAGGTTGCACACTTGCGCCCATACTCACAACAACACATATGCAAAGACACTAAAATTTAAATACAGTACTCATTCTGGACTTGCTGGAAAGGATTTAATGCATGCTTTTTCTGATTTCAGTTTTTGATTGAAAGAAAAGTCAGCACAGAAAATAATTATGTAGCTAAAATCCCTCAAATTACAGATGTACACAAGAATCCAGCAAAGCAGGTTTACTCACAGAGTACTGAGCAAATGTCTGAGACACCCAAGATGGTTTATATGAATTTGTCTTGTTTATTCATCATTTTCTGAATTGCAATGTCAGTTTGTTGAAGAAAAGAGATTTACAAACATTCATTTTCCAAGACTGTCTGGCATTACATCCAGAGACTGGCATTACCAGGAGAGACAAAGGAAAGTGAGACAGCCTAAGTCTGCGGGGAAAAAACTGTGGCAAAACATCCCTGATGCCTTGTGTAACTGGATGAAGTTTTTAACGCTGAATGGTGGTCAGTAATAAATTAAAACACCAACCGAGTGCACAGAGGGATAAAAAGGCTTTTGTGGACAATTATCAGTCAGTAAATTGCTTGGGCAACCATGCACAAAAGAGGCAAGGCTTTATTTTGATAAAAAAGAGGGTTAATCAACAGATTCAGATTCCAATAGTTTTGGTTAAAACACTGTTCTCACTCGAGTGAACTACAGCTATCTTCAAGCAAACTAAGTGTAAGATGATATGGTAGAAGTATATCAAAAACACAGTGCTTGAATGATCGCAATTTTACATAGAATAAAATCTTTATTGTCCACCAAGGTGGAAATTTGTCTTTGGCTCACCGAAGCACACACATGTAGGGACATAAAACAGATAATAAAACATAAAAGTAATAAGACCATTTGACATTGTGTAATTAAAAACAGAACTTGTCATGTCTGTGTACATGTACAGCATGTGTTAACAAAACCTAAAGCCTTCCATAAATTCACGGCTGCAAAACTTCCCTGAGTTTAAAGGAGGAGACAGCACCTCGGCAAAGTATATTTCAGCGGAAAGTAGAATTCTTGAAGTGTCTAAAACGCATAGTTTTAGAAATTTTATTTGGTAATGATCCAGTGCGACGCATTTTTAAGCCGGAAAATCTTCAAATCAGCGTCAATACCAGGGGGCAGACATTTTTACTTGGGGAATCTAAGGCTGCGTTCGGAATGCGCACTTGTCCACTCGCTCACTCACTCTCTATATCGTTATCAATGTAGAAGTTTTGCTACACAGTGCCCTATATAGTGGGTGAGTGTGCATTTCAAATGCATTATCCAATCAAACACCAGTGCTGCGGTGCTTGGGCGTCAGTTATTCTCTTTCGTGACGTCAGTTGCTCTCTTTCCTTTCTTCCGGGCCATGGAGGAGTTCAAAGGGCTTTCAGCAAGCTCTCCCTTTACGGCTTGGCTGCCCGCAAGCTGTTTTTAATTAAGCTGGCCTGATTAACAATCAAACAATTTATCGACTGAGCGACCAAGACCAGTACATGACCTATAATTAGAAATGGTAATGAAATGTGAATTCCCATTGCCTACATTTATATAATTGATATGGCATTGTAAATCCAAAATTTTCACTGACTTTGCAGCATTCATTTTCACCGTCCTTGGGATTGTCAAACAGCTGTGCAACCTTACAGCACCCTTTAGCCGCGACAACATTCAAAATAAAGAACGGATTCCCGCGGCCACGCAAACTAATTACCGCAAATCTGTGCCACTTAACGATCGTTGAAATTATGAAGGCATATTGATATTTTATGTCGTCATTTATGCGCAGAAAACACCTCATAATTTTGTAGTGCAATGCAAAACAATGCTATCAAAAGTAAATTAGACTGTCATCGGTTTTTACCAATTAGTCTGAGCAACCGTGGCTAATCGAGAGATGAAAACTGCAAGAGATTAAGGTTATTAAGCATTTTTAAAGGTGAGGTTTCTGAAGATAAAATTCAAAATCAGAAGATCCCCCAAGTGAAAATGTCTGCCCCCTGGTATTGAAGCAAATTGGAAGACTCGCTGCTTTAAAAATGCGTCGCAAAGGATCATTACCAAATTAAAATTTATAAAACTATGCGTTTTAGGCACTTAAAGTATTCTACTTTCCACTGAAATATACTTTGCCGAGGTGCTGTCTCCCTCTTTAAGAAAGGCCATTGTTTGAACCCATAGTAAAATCAGAACATTTGGAGTGCCAAAAAAGTCCTCAAATTGCCAAATACATGAATTTGATTATTCGTCTGATTTGTTTGCGGATGATATAATTTAATTGCACAGGCTCAGCAATTTTGATTTCATATCAGACCTAACCTCAACTTGGGCACAAATATGACACAAAAACGCAGCCAATTTCTGTAATAAAATGGTGAATGGCACAGAGTATTAAGCTAAATGAAGGCAGGAAACTTTTCGTGGACCCATGAGCCAGAGGAATCCAGATGGTAGCAAATGTCTTTGGGTATTTTTAAAAGCCGCGGAGTGAACTTTAGGATGTGATGGATTTAAAAACATTTGCAGGAGAACGACTCTCTGGAAGATTCATTGTTCTTTACTCTGAGCTGCTGCAGAACTGGGACTAGTAAAATATAAATGACTGCAAAAATAAAACCCAAGAGCATTGTTTGTTTAAGGGCTATTGAGGCATGTACATGCTGCAGTATATATAAATACCTTCTTTTAAACCCCATCAAGCCGCTCATTCTTCAGCTTCACAGGGTAAATTGAAAAGTGTAGCATTTTCCCAGTATGAAGTCACTCCCATATCTGTGCCTTTGGATCTCAGACACAGACTCAACAATGACTGTTTAACATTGAATGTAGCAGATACATTCACATTAAACTAACAGCAGCCATGGATTTACATTGGGTGCCAAAATTACTAACTCCCCTGACTGGCAATGCACAAACAATACAAAAAATATATAGAAACAATATAATTACAGAGAAACGGAATATACCAACATGTGTGAAATACTTTATTAATGTTTCAATGGAAACAACCAAAATCATAACAATCATTGAATTCAAAATACATTTCAACAAAATTAATGTTTAATAATTATTGGCAACCTTCATTTAGTACTTGGTGCAATCACCTCTGGCAAGGATAACTGTATGGAGTCTTTTCCTGTCATTTTTGATAAGGTTAAGGCACACCTTTGGGGGGATTTTGAACCATTCCTCAAAGCAGATCCTTTCAAGATCCTTCACATCCATGAGTTTGCGTGTATCGACTGCCCTCTTCAACTCAGCCCACCAGATTTCAATTTTATTGAGGTCTGGTGACTGAGATGGCCATTGTAGAATGTTTATTTTGTTGTCACAGAAACATTTTGGTGTGGATCTTGAGGTATGCTTTGGGTCATTGCCCTGTTGGAAAGTCCAACTACGGCCAAGTCCCAGCCTTCTGGCTTTGGCAACGACAACCCCAATTCCAAAGAAGTTGGGATGCTGTGTAAATTGTAAATAAAAACAGAATGCAATGATTTGCAAATCTCATAAACCACATTTTATTATCAATAGAACATAGACAACATATCAGATGTCAAAAGTGAGACATTTCACCATTTAATGAGAAATATTAGCTCATTTTGAATTTGATGGCAGCAACACTTCTCAAAAAAGTTGGGAGAGGGGCAACAAAATGCTGGAAACATAAGTGGTACTAATAAAATAAAAACAGCTGGTGGAGCATTTTGCAACTATTTTGGGTAATTGGCAATAGGTCAGTAACATGACTGTGTATGAAAAGCATTTCAGAGAGGCAAAGTCACTCAGAAATGAAAATGGACAGAGATTCACCAATCTGCAAAAAACAGCATCTAAAACTTGTGGAACAATTTCACAAAAATGTTCCTCAATGTAAAATTGCGATGACTTTGAATCTACAGTATATAATATCATCAAAAGATTCAGAGAATCTGCAGAAATCTCTATGCGCAAGGGACAAGTCCGAAGGTCAATATTGGATATTCGTGATCTTCGGGCCCTCAGGCAGCACTGCATTAAAAACAGGCATGATTCTGCACTGGAATAAACTGCATAGGCTCAGGAACACTGCCTGAAATCATTGTCTGTGAACACAGTTCTCCGTGCAATCTACAAATCCAAGCTGAAGCTGTACCATGCAAAGAAGAAGTCATATGTGAACACGATCCAGAAACGCGGCCGTCTTCTCTGGGCCAAAGCTCATTTAAAATGGACTGAGGCAGAATGGAAAACTGTTCTGTGGTCAGATGAATCAAAATCAGAAATTCTTTTTGGAAACCACGGATGCCATGTCGTGCAGGTAAAGAGGTGAAGGACCATCCAGCTTGTTATCAGCGCGTGGTTCAAAAGCCTACATCTCTGATGGTATCTGGTTGCATTAGTGCCTATGGCGTGGGCAGCTTACACACCTGGAAAGGCATTATCAATGGTGAGAAGTTTATAGAGGTTTTACAACAACATATGCTCCCATCCAGACAGTGTCCCTTTCAGGGGAGGCCTTGCATATTTCAGAAAAACAATGCCAAGCCACATACTGCATCCATCACAACAGCATGGCTTCGCAGTAGAAGAGTCTGAGTGCTGAACTGGCCCACCTGCAGTCAAGACCATTCACTAATAGAAAACCTTTTGTGCATCATAAAATGAAAAATCTGGCAAAGAAGACTCAGGACTGTTGAGCAGCTAGAATCCTACATCTGACAAGAGTGGGACTACATTCCTCTCCCAAAACTTCAGCAATTAGTTTCCTCACTTCCCAGACATTTAAGACTGTCATTAAAAGAAGAGGGGATACTAAACCATGGTAAACATGGCCCTATCCCAGCTTTTTACCTCCGCCAACGAAGTTGGGGCGGAGGTTATGTTTTCACCCGTTTGTTTGTCTGTCTGTTTGTGAATGACATAACTCAAAAAGTCATGCACAAATTTGTCTGAAATTTTATGGGTGGATTGCTATTACATCAAGGATGGACCCTACTGATTTTTACCACGATCAGTGAAACAATATGGCCGCCACGGCAGCCAACTTGAAATCCTATGACACGCGATAACTCAACTTTGCTCCCACTCATGAAGATTTGGGTTGTGCTGCCTTGGCGGAGGTTTGCACTCTACAAGTGCCTCTACTTAAAGATGTGTTGCTGCCATCAAATTCAAAATGAGCTAATAATTTTCATGAAATGGTAAAATGTCTCACTTTCAACAACTGATATGTTGTCTATGTTCTATTGTGCATAAAATGTCAGTTTATGAGATCTGCAAATCATTGCATTCTGTTTTTATTAACAGTTTACACTGCATCCCAACTGTTTTGGAATTGGGGTTGTAGATTGTCAGCCAAAATATCCTGATACCGTGTGGAATTCATGCCATTAATCTTAAACACTGTCCCTAGACCTCTTGAATTGAAATAGCCCCAAAACGTGGCTGGCCCATCATCTTATTTCACTGTGGGCATGAGGCACTTCTCCTTGTATGCATTTCTGCTTTGACGCCAAACATGTCGATGCTGTATCTGACCAAATTGTATAATTTTGGTCTCATCTGACCGTAATTTAAATGACAAATATCAAAGAAAGAAGTCCTGGAGCACACAGTTATATAAGGCGATTTATTAAGGTGCAGGGGACTAACGTTTCGACACAAGGTCTTCTTCAGAGTCAAACAGGGGGCCAAGACTAGAATGGACATTTAAATCTCCCTCCACAATGGAGTGGCAATATCCCTTTGGATAGAATAAACACTTTTGAATAAAATAGCCAATGACCCGAATACACACACTCACGAGATGAATGAACACTTAAGAGAGCCCCTCCATTGTCAAGCAAAACATCTCATTGGTGGGAGAAAAAAAATCCATTGGGAATAAAAAAAAAACAATGGCACATAGGAATAATCAATTAAAGAAAACAGGACAAATTCATTTCTTCATTTAAACCAAAAGGTTCCACAGTGTTAAGTGTAAATATCCAGAAGGCTTCTCTGCATAGGAGTTTATTCACAATATCCCCGCCTCTTGGCGGTGGAGTGATTTTATCTATCCCCCAGAATTTAAGGGAAGCCACTGACCCATGTTTAGCCTGTTGATAGTGACACGCTATGGCATAATCAAGGTTTTTGGTGCGGATAGCAGTCTTATGTTCAGCTATTCTCACTTTGAGAGGACGTTTGGTTTGTCCCACATACACTAATCCGCATGGGCATTTTAACATGTAAACAACATGAGTACTTTTACAATTAATAAACGAATTGATTTTATATTTCTTGCCCGTGTGTGGGTGCGTGAATTCTTTAATATCCGAAGAGTTTGAGCAGTGGGTGCAATGTCCGCAGCGATAAAAACCTATGGGTTGAGGAAGCCAAGAAGAGAGGGGCAGCGTCATTTAATGTTCGAGTGGACCAGCCGATCTCTAAGATTATGCGTGCACGTCTAAAAGGTAATCCGAGGGGGTTGAACAGAAATAGCCTTGAGAGATGGGTCGCTTTTGAGGATGTTCCAATGTTTAAGGACAATATGTTTAATCCTGCCTGCCATGGCTGTGTATTCTGTGGAGAAACAGAGGCGAGGAGAAGCTTGATCCCTAGATCTTTTTGTCAAAAGGGCGTGTCTTTCCGAGCGCATTGCTCTCTGATAGGCCAAATCAATACACTCGCCAGGAGAACCACTGGCTCGGAAGCGCTCCTTCATGTCAAAAGCTTTAACATGAAAGTCAGTCTCGGAGCTGCAATTTCTGCGCAGTCTAAGAAACTGACCAGTGGGGATGTTCTTAATCAGCCGGCTGGGGTGATTACTGTCGGCTCTTAGGAGAGTATTCTTGCAGAGAGGTTTGCGAAAAATTGTAGTCTGTAATGTGCCATTTTCCTCTTTGTAGATGGTTAAATCTAAGAAATTGATCTCGGTAAGACTATATTCCTTGGTGAAACTCAAATAATTAGTGGAAGTATTTAGATAACAAAAGAAATCATCAAGTTCATAGTTATTGCCCTTCCAATAACGAAAATATCATCAATATATCTCTTAAACAGAGCGATCTTAGACAAAAAAGGGTTTGAGGAATTAAATATGATTTTTTTCTTCCCACAGCCCCATAACAAGACAAGCATAAGACAGGGCAAAGGAACTACCCATTGATGTCCCACGGGATTGAAGATAATATTTTCCGGAGTATTTAAAAAATTGTTTGACAAGATGATTTTTGACAGTGTCAACAAAAAGTCCTTAGGTGGAAATAAACCATTGGGACGTTTATCTAGATAATATAGAAGAGCTTCAATAACGATATGATGAGGAATACAGGTGTATAAGCTCTGAACATCAAAAGACACGAACAAGTCGTAACTGTCACATTTCAAATCCTTAACAATGTTGAGGACATCAGTGGTATCTCCTAGAAAGGAAGGCAAGTCAACAACAAATTTCTTATTAAAGAAGTCAACGAATAATGACAGTGGCTCCGTGAGACTACCGATACTAGCAACAATGGGGCGCAGGGGAGGGTTGTCAAGACATTTATGAATTTTCGGTAGGCCATAAAAAACCGGACAAATAGGAAATTCTGTTGTAAGAAAGTCTTTCTCGTTTTGAGTAATCCAACCACTCTTAAAAGATGTGTCAATAAAGTCATCAATCTTTTTCTTCATTTCAACGATGGGGTCAGAGCTCAAAGGTAAGCAGTAATTAGTATCGGACAATTGACACTTCATAGCAGCATCGTATTTCTCAAAACTCATAACAACTGTAGCTCCACCTTTGTCGGCTGGTTTGATAATAAGGTCTGACCTTTTTTCCAAATTGTTTAACGCTTTCAATTCAGCCTTGGACAAATTTGATTTGGAAGGGAACATGTTTTGACACAATTTCATTAAATCGTTTTCAACTAGACGGCTAAATGTGACAATAGTAGGATTAAGGTTGGTAGATGGTAAAAAAAAGACTTTCTTTTAAAGGAGGGACTCCCTGGCATGAGCATCAACATCAGACACAGCAGGATCGCAGCTCACCATATTGCTATAGGTAGTCATAGAGGTGTTAGCAGAGAAAAAATGTTTCAAATATAGATGTCTGAAAAATTTGAATGTATCAACCTTAAGTTTAAATGGGTTCATAGTACAGGATGGGGAAAAGTTGAGGCCTTTACTCAAAACACATTTGTCATTATCTGTGAGCCTCACCCCCGAGATATTGACTACAATCTCCTCAGTCTGTTGCGTTGAGAGCGGCGGATGGTCAGAGGCTCTCCTGCGTCCACGCGTGCCCCGCCGCGTCTTCTTGGTCCGGTGTGGTGGTGCGTTAAAAAAGGCCTGGTGGGTTGCTGCAGTGACGTATCCATGTCGCTCGTGTAAGAAGAGTCCACTTCGCTCGCTGTGGAGAACCTGGTGTCCTTCATGGACCTGGGCAAAGTAGGGCGCTGTCTCCTTGAGAATTTTAATTTGGGGCCGTGCCAGTCACAGATGGTCCCTTCCGCGTAATCCCTAGTGTCACGTTCATATTTCTTGGTTTCAAGTTCGTTTTGAAGCCGTCCACATACAGCGCTAATTTTCTCTTTTTCGGCTTTTGTTTTCTCAATAATAAGTAACATTAAGTCACAAGAACATTTATTCAAGATCTGCTCCCATTTCGTCATAAACTCTTTATCATCTAGTCCAAAAGAAGGGACTTTATTCACGCGAAGCCCGCGAGGGATTCGCTTCTTTCTCCAGTATTTGGACAAGGTAATGGAGTGCCAAAGGAGCCTCTGCTTTCTTTTTATTGGCCTCCAATTCCTTAGAGAGAGAAAGGTAACATGGCTCTGAAGATTTAAAAGTATCTTCAAATAATGAGTGCGGTAAAATAATGCTTGCACCTTGTTCGTCGGTGTAGGACAAAGTCTCTGACCTGACATTTGTAGTAGAGTTAATGCGTTCAAAAGAGGTCATATTGTCCTAATCCGCAAATCAAATGTGACCGAGCCACTTTTGATAGCATGTCTCTTAAGATTTCCCAGTCCCTGACGGCTTTTCAAAATGAACTGAAAGCGTATAAACTCAAGAAATATGAACGTGACACTAGGGATTACGCGGAAGGGACCATCTGTGACTGGCACGGCCCCAAATTGAAATTCTCAAGGAGACAGCGCCCTACTTTGCCCAGGTCCATGAAGGACACCAGGTTCTCCACGGCGAAGCGGAGGGACTCTTCTGACACGAGCGACATGGATACGCTACTGCAGCAACCCACCAGGCCTTTTTTAAACGCACCACCACACCGACCAAGAAGACGCGGCAGGGCACGCCAGGACGAGGGGAGAGCCTCTGACCATCCGCCTCTCAACGCAACAGACTGAGGAGACTGTAGTCAATATCTCGGGGGTGAGGCTCACAGATAATGACAATTGTGTTTTGAGTAAAGGCCTCAATTTTTCCCCATCCTGTACTATGAACCCATTTAAGCTTCAGGTTGATACATTCAAATTTTTCAGACATCTACATTTGAAACATTTTTTCTCTGCTAACACCTCTATGACTACCTATAGCAATATGGTGAGCAGCGATCCTGCTGTGTCTGATGTTGATGCTCATGCCAGGGAGTCCACTCCCTTTAAAAGAAAGTCTTTCTTTTTACCATCTACCAACCTTAATCCTACTATTGTCACATTTAGCCGTCTAGTTGAAAACGATTTAATGAAATTGTGTCAAAACATGTTCCCTTCCAAATCAAATTTGTCCAAGGCTGAATTGAAAGCGTTAAACGATTTGGAAAAAAGGTCAGACCTCATTATCAAACCAGCCGACAAAGGTGGAGCTACAGTTGTTATGAGTTTTGAGAAATACGATGCTGCTATGAAGTGTCAATTGTCCGATACTAATTACTACTTACCTTTGAGCTGTGACCCCACCGTTGAAATGAAGAAAAAGATTGATGACTTTATTGACACATCTTTTAAGAGTGGTTGGATTACTCAAAACGAGAAAGACTTTCTTACAACAGAATTTCCTATTTGTCCGGTTTTTTATGGCCTACCGAAAATTCATAAATGTCTTGACAACCCTCCCCTGCGCCCCATTGTTGCTAGTATCGATAGTCTCACGGAGCCACTGTCATTATTCGTTGACTTCTTTAATAAGAAATTTGTTGTTGACTTGCCTTCCTTTCTAGGAGATACCACTGATGTCCTCAACATTGCTAAGGATTTGAAATGTGACAGTTACGACTTGCTAGTGTCTTTTGATGTTCAGAGCTTATACACCTGTATTCCTCATCATATCGGTATTGAAGCTCATTCATATTATCTAGATAAACGTCCCAATGGTTTATTTCCACCTAAGGACTTTTTGTCGACACTGTCAAAAATCATCTTGTCGAACAATTTTTTTAAATACTCCGGAAAATATTATCTTCAATCCCGTGGGACATCAACGGGTAGTTCCTTTGCCCTGTCTTATGCTTGTCTTGTTATGGGGCTGTGGGAAGAAAAAATCATATTTAATTCCTCAAACCCTTTTTTGTCTAAGATCGCTCTGTTTAAGAGATATATTGATGATATTTTCGTTATTTGGAAGGGCAAAAACGATGAACTTGATGATTTCTTTTGTTATCTAAATACTTCCACTAATTATTTGAGTTTCACCAAGGAATATAGTCTTACCGAGATCAATTTCTTAGATTTAACCATCTACAAAGAGGAAAACGGCACGTTACAGACTACAATTTTTCGCAAACCTCTCTGCAAGAATACTCTCCTAAGAGCCGACAGTAATCACCCCAGCCAGCTGATTAAGAACATCCCCACTGGTCAGTTTCTCAGACTGCGCAGAAATTGCAGCTCCGAGACTGACTTTCATGTTAAAGCTTTTGACATGAAGGAGCGCTTCCGAGCCAGAGGTTATCCTGGCGAGTGTATTGATTTGGCCTATCAGAGAGCAATGCGCTCGGAAAGGCACACCCTTTTGACAAAAAGATCTAGGAATCAAGCTTCTCCTCGCCTCTGTTTTTCCACAGAATACACGGCCATGGCAGGCAGGATTAAACATATTGTCCTTAAACATTGGAATATCCTCAAAAGCGACCCATCTCTCAAGGCTATTTCTGTTCAACCCCCTCGCATTACCTTTAGACGCACGCAATCTTAGAGATCGGCTGGTCCACTCGAACATTCGTATGCCGCCCCTCTCTTCTTGGCTTCCTCAACCCATAGGTTTTTATCGCTGCAGACATTGCACCCACTGCTCAAACTCTTCGGATATTAAAGAATTCACGCACCCACACACGGGCAAGAAATATAAAATCAATTCGTTTATTAATTGTAAATGTACTCATGTTGTTTACGTGTTAAAATGCCCATGCAGATTAGTGTATGTGGGACAAACCAAACGTCCTCTCAAAGTGAGAATAGCTGAACATAAGACTGCTATCCGCACCAAAAACCTTGATTATGCCATAGCGCGTTACTATCAACAGGCTAAACATGGGTCAGTGGCTTCCCTTAAATTCTGGGGGATAGAGAAAATCACCCCACCGCTAAGAGGCGGGGATATTGTGAATAAACTCCTATGCAGAGAAGCCTTCTGGATATTTACACTTAACACTGTGGAACCTTTTGGTTTAAATGAAGAAATGAATTTGTCCTGTTTTCTTTAATTGATTATTCCTATGTGCCATTGTTTTTCTTTTTATTCCCAATGGATTTTTTCTCCCACCAATGAGATGTTTTGCTTGACAATGGGAGGGGCTCTCTTAAGTGTTCATTCATCTCGTGAGTGTGTGTATTCGGGTCATTGGCTATTTTATTCAAAAGTGTTTATTCTATCCAAATTGGATATTGCCACTCCATTGTGGAGGGAGATTTAAATGTCCATTCTAGTCTTGGCCCCCTGTTTGACTCTGAAGAAGACCTTGTGTCGAAACGTTAGTCACCTGCACCTTAATAAATTGCTTAATATAACTGTGTGCTCCAGGACTTTTCCTTTGATATTTGCATTTTTATCCCCCTCTTTCTGAGAGGCACCAGTTTTTGGCTATAGTCCGCCAGCTGATGTGCGTCTTTCCATCGTAATTTAAATGACGTTTGGCAAATTTCAAGTGCTTAGTTCTGTGTCCTCTGCTCATAAAAGGGTCATTCCATATGAACTCAACCAAAGTACAAGAATCTTCCATGGTCACCCACTCAGAAAGCCTGCACCCAAAATACCCTGGATAGCAATTTTCAGCCTATACCCATGATTGGTTCCAAAGATATTTGCCTCCAAAATCCCTATAAATTAACGTCGCAACTAGCTTTGGTCATGGCCGCTGATTTTTGGGGGACCATATCTCGGAAACCCCTTTGAATAGGAGCCTAAAATTTTGCATGTGTTCATTATGAATATACAGTAGAAGTACTCCCAAAATAAATCTGAGCCAAATCTAAGTTGGTGACCCGGGGACCTCTGGTTGACTTCATATGGAATGACCCAAAAGGCTTTCTGTGACTGTACAGGTATACGCACCAAAAAAGTTTTACGTTTTAAAATGGCAATCATTTTCAAGCAGTCAAAGATAAAAAAAAAAAAAAACGGTGAAATAGATACGTAAATGCATTATGTTTTTACAAAAAACAACCGAAACTGATCAAAGTGGCCACCTTTTGCCACAATAACTGCCAATTTGTGCCAGACTCCGTTGATTTTACATCCTTTGTAAGAAAATAGAAATAAATAGATAACCTGTTTATGTTGCCTAATTCTATTTTATTTACTGACTCCAAAATCTGTCATTGTCCAGTAAAATGACAGACTCTTTTTGCCTTCTCCCTAAGCATATCCTGCCTTGTGCCATTTGACGATTTTCATGAGATAAAACAGATTATATGAAGAGTTTGGTTCCAAAATACAATATATCTATTTTAGTCATTTGGAGTAAATCAGCTTTTTCTATGTGGGCGCCTATTGCATTTTATTGAAAAACACAAACTTTGACCATGAAAAAAATACACCATATAGTATGCATTTCTAATGACGGGTTTTTGCGCCATGTGTAAGAAGCGCAGGACTATCGCTCTATGGTATTATCTCAATTTTTGTAATTTTGGCACTTATTGCATTTTGGAACCAAACTCTTCATATATTTCACTGAATTTCCCAACAAAAACATGGGTAAAGTGTTCAATAACGTTTCACCGAAAGTAAAGACACCCACAAAAAAACAAAAAGAGTTTTTGCTCGACCATTAGCAGTAATTTTTTTTTTCATGTTAGTAAGCCAGGGGCGAGAATACTGTGTCCAAAAATTGACAGGTTCCATTTCTGTTTTTGCTCACTAGGGACAATATTTTGTACCCTGAATAGATCAGAAGCTTAACTCTTTGACAGACTCTTCAATTACCAGCTTTGTATAATAAAGGCCCTTTGGCATGAAACTAAATGAACACATCAATGTATGTGTGAATGCTTTGATTGTGGGGAAAAAAGTGAATCACAAACACTGGCTGAGTGAGATCAAAATTATGCAGTCCTCCATCACAATGTACCGCAGTGTTCAAAAATGCACATTGTGAATGAAATAAAAACAGACAGAATACGGAGTATATACAGCTAACTCAGGCACTGCAGCAGAGCCTCTGAACAAACTCCATTCAGCATCTGTACGAGTTGTTTGTGACAGAAAATCTCATGTGCTTTATTCTCCTTCACTGACTTCTCAAGGGGTATTGATTTCATCTGCTTGAAAATGGAGACAGCCAAGGCACTTAAACCATTATGTGTCCTTGAAATGTCATGAAATGGATTCTTATTGTAATGTTAATCCAAACCAATGTTGAAACATGGCAAGACGTCATTGGCTCTCGAGAAAGAGGCTAGTACTTTGTCCTGTAATGCCAAAGAAGGTCTGCAATGTTTAGTGCATGTAAACCGACATTGGTTCGTGAAGAAGGCACCGTATAGTCATTCCTTCCTCTGCCACAGTCGTAGCAATATTATTATTTATTGTATATTTCAAACAGCCGAAAACAGGAAAAATAAAATTTGTCATGCACACTTTAAACCAATAAACAGTCTTGACCTGTTGTCAATCATGTTCCTTGATTGAGAAGTTTTGCAATGATTAAAAAATCCATTGACAGGTAAAACACACAAAATCCTTCTCAATGCAATGTTGCAGCAATAAAATAGACTTGTAAATTCAATAGAAAAATGCTTAATCAAATTTACCAAAAAAAATAAATAAAAATAACAATGCTTAACTTCCGTGTTTGCTTTTAGCACATCTTGCATTGTTGGCTGCCTAACCTATGCTTCATAATTGCTAAAATTACAACAAAAATTAGAAACAAGCATCCAAAACTGAATAACGTTGATTTAAATGCAATTTCACGGTATATTTCTCTTCTTACCTTCGCAAAGAGAACTGACCACAACTCATGGGGCTGAGGGTTTTCCAGGATCACGTGAGGTTTGTTTAAAAAAGTGAAATTATTGACAACAGAACATGACCAATCATTAGATGAAAGGGATGCTGAATGAATGAATGAATGAATGAATGGACATTACATTTATATCACATCTTTGCATAGATACTCAGAGCGCTTTACAGTCATAGGGTGTTGTCTCGTCTCACCACCACCAATATGAAGCACCCATCTGGGTGATGCGACGGCAGCCATTTTGCTCCAAAACACTCAAATTGTCCAATGTTTTCTTGCCTGCTCTGCTGGAGCAAAACGAGTGTATCTTAGCAGCACTTCAGCCAGCAGCTTAGAAGGTAAAATAAAAATAGAAAAAGTCTCCTGTGTAATCAGAATGCCAAGACAAGTCAAGATTGGTCATTCTGGGCAAGTCAGCGATCTTGTTGCCAACTTAGATACACAGATCAGCATCCCCTCTAAAGTGCACGGCTTTTGAGCAATATGTTCAGACGATTACCATTAGGGTGTAAAGGTATGCAGGTGAAAGAGTTAAATTCTTGCCCTGTGTTCCTTCTTCCCCTGAATACAGTCAATTCATTATTTACATATACCAGCAGGAGAATCATCTACAGTAATTGTAAAATCCAGGAATTAGAAACAAAATGCTGGAGTCTTCTGCAAATGTAGGTTTGACTGATTTATTCAGTTTTGTCAGCCTAAATAGCACTGTTGCCTCAATCAATAAACCCCTAAAAGCAAAGAAAAGGCAGAAGAACCCTGGCTATAAACATAGACTGCAAGATGTTCCTCAAGTGGAATAACAACCATCTCACAGGAAATGCACAATGCACCATAAGCCTCAGAATCACTCACAGTCAGTGGTTAAAGTGGGATTTGACAGGTGGGGGAACCCTAAAATTCGATGTCGCAGCGCAGTGGGGGAAAATGACACAAATGATTGCGAATAACTGTATTCCCTTTATCTTTGGCCCATTCGGACTATGGCACTGAATTTTTGTATTCACATAATCAGGAAGTGGGCATAACAAGAGAAAAGCAGTGATGGATTTGGCTGAAAACTTGCAGAATACTGGGAAGTATGACAGTGAAGATATTCTACTGTTACAGTAGAATTTCCTAAAACAGTAAATCAAAACTATTACATAATTAACTAAATGAACAAGTAACAGAAATCTATTAATCTTTTTGTGATTTCAAGACACTGTCATTACACTACACATAAACCATATTCTACTTCCAAAATGTTCTGATTTCCAATGCAAAATTATGGCTAGATGCATCAAGTGATTTCACTAAGCTGTAGCCTTGTGTGTTCTGGTTTATCAATACTCTTATGCAGCAAACTAAATCATCCTCAAATCACACTGACAAAACTTTTCTGAAAAGAAATCAAAGCACAATCTGAGTCAGAAAATCTGTTTTGAGAAAGTGCTGTTTATTGAGGACACAGGCTTACAGTACTAACACAAATGGTAACACAAGCACACACACATACACACATGGGCAGACCATCAACACACCCTCGCACATGATGCAGTCAAAAAAGCTCCCATATACATTTGTACTCGGACCCATGTTGTGGTGGCTTTCTTTGTGGACAGGCCACATGATCAGCTGCTCTTCTTTTCAACACCCATTTCTTTGCATATTTCATTGCATTCCATTTATCAAGAGGAGGGCCAACTAAAGAGATAAACATAAGCGCTGACACTTTTTGCATTTTGAGTGTTTTGTTCTGTGGTGTTACTGTTATGTTCATTTCCGAAAATCCTCTTTCACAGTCAGCACTGCTGACAGCAATTGACTTCACTACTTGCTGCAACTTAAGCAGTCCATCAGCTACCTTAATGCCTGGATTATCTTTGAAATCTCTATATGTCTGCCTGACATCAGCGAAACTAATGCTAAACATGTCACAAAGCTGCCTCACCTCATCCTCTCCATAAAATGCTGGCATTGGTGACGGCCAAGTTTGTGGCTCAAGAATTATTTTATCAAAAAGTGCCTTTTCGGTTTCTGTCACCATTCGTGATTTCTTGTTGTCTCCAAGTGCCTCGTAAAATTTTTGTGGATTGATTGACTTGACCCTTGGATAACTGTGGAGTGTTACTCCACCGAATTTCCCTTTTTCTACAGCCTCAGCAGCCCGTTTGTAGTATGGTCCCGGATGTTGTTGTCTGGCTAAAAAAATGCCAATCTCCCTTTCAACCAGGTGCACAGCTCGAGATAATGACATGTCCCTCTTCTGCAAACTCTCTGACAAATCTTTAAGCTCCTCCAGAGCATCAAGCATGAGGCCCGTGTTTTTAATGAAATCAGCTGACGACAGCTTAGTTGCAAGACTCTGAAACATGTTTCTCTCATTTGCACTGCACTCAGAATCATGACTTGCTGTGCTGAAATGAGAATAAAGTGCCTCATGCATTGTCCAAACAGCGTTCACTGTCCTGTAAGATGACGCCACCCATCTTATACTGAGAACCCCTATTTTCTTCACTAGAATGCCAAGATCTGAGGCAGCTGCATCAAGTTCCCTCTGATTCTTTGGGGACTGATGGTAAAGGCAGTATAATTTATCCATTAAACTTGTGAAATGGTTCACCTCAACACATTTCTTGACAGCATCACCAACTGAGAGCTCGAGTCTATGGTTTAAACAATGCCAGCCAATGAGATGGGGGAACTGGCTTTTAAGCCTGGTGTAGACTCCAGCTTTTCTTCCTAACATATCATAGGCTCCATCACTGGAAAACCCAACCAAGCACTCATTGAGGAAGGCACTGTCAAGGCCATAACTTAATAGACAGTTCATAAGTGCCTCAGCTATTCCCTCTGCAGTTGTGAACTCAATTTCCACCAAGTCTATGAAAAATGTGGTTGGTTCAGAATTATTAACTGAGCACCTTAGGTACACAACCAGACATGATTTCTTGCTTAAAGCAGTGCCCTCATCAATAGGAATGGTAAGTTTTGGCCTTGTAGACTTTATGCTTGCCATTAAGGCACATCTAATTTCTTTTGAAATGAATTGTACGATATACGCACATGTCACATTTGAGTGCAGCACTCTGCCAATGTTGACCCCATTTGCCCTTTGCAGGTCAAGCAGTTCGGGGTGGTCTGTGAAGGGTCTGTTGTGTTTTGCAATGTAATAAGCTGTTCTGAACACTGACGTTGTAGAGGAGCGCATATCCTCCTGTGCCACTAGCAAACTTGAATCTAACTGTTATTCAGATTTCTTTTTCAGAATTGCCTCTGCTAGCTTGCGACTCTGTGATGACTTGTGTTCATAAATTTTCTTACGCAGTGATACCATTTGTTTGGTTTTTGTTGATCCATAGGGGGAAATTTTACAGTTCTGCCATGCACTGGAAAATGTATACCTTTGCGATCCTTGCCCGTAAACACCAAGTGATATGGCACTTTTGCACACTGAACACCCTAACTTCTCATTGGATACAAAGATAAATGGATAGGCATGTTTGAAATATTCATACTGAGAAAGTCCCCAACAATCTGGCAAATGAAGTTCAATTTTGCAACCGCTTTGGGCTGAGCTGATGATACTGCTCGGGGCTGCGCTACTACTGCTGATGCTGGGCTGGGCTGTGCTGTTCACCTGGGCTGTGCTAGTCTGTGCTGGTGATGCTGTTCTTCTCCTGCTTGACTGGACTGCTGCTGGGCTGGGCTTGACAGTGCTGCAGACGCTGGGTCGAGCTGCACTGAGCTGCGCTGCTGGGCTGTGCTGTGCTATGCTGCTGTTACAGGGCTGTGCTGGACTGCTGCTACTGCTAGGCTGTGCAGCTGATGCTGTTCTCCTGCTTGACTGGGCTGCTGCTGGGCTGGGCTTGACAAGTTTGCTACTGCTGGACTTAGCTGCACTGTGCTGTGGAAGGACTGGAGAGCCACAACTGATGCTACTCTGAGCTATGACCTTGGCTGTCTTCAATCCCCTTATCATAGTAAAAATATTGAATTTGTCAAGTGATAGATTCTACTAAAAGGACACGTTATTTTAAATTTGCATTGATGACGAGCAGTGGATGGAGAAAAAAGAGTCTGCTACAGTGAATGCTCTGATGAGCCATGGAATAACTTAAACATTAAATATTCTGTACAAATTGTCTTAACATTTTTAATCAAATGACACCATTATTCTACTTAATACTTGGTAGACTCCATAGACTTTCCACTGGCTGGTCTTTTTCAGACCAATCCTTACCCTTGAAAATAATCAGTGATCCTTCGTTTGTGCCCTCTCTTTTCTTCACCCTCCTCCATCTTTAACAACAAAATTATCAGATATTAACATTTACAATATGTTTTCCAACAGCTAAATAAAATGAACACAATCTCTCAAATAGCGTTAGCTGCTAACGTAGACTACTAGCCAGCTTCTACCTTGAAGCAAGGAGTATGGAAGTCTTTGCTTGAAGTTCGGCTAACTTTTGCCACTCGCTTGATGAGGCTGACATAACGCATCATGTGATCATACCGTTTCTGGTCCACATAAAAAACTTAGCTTGTTGAAACTCACCATCAAAAACTGATGTTTGTTAAAAGCACTGTGGCTAACTCACATAGCTGGAACCACTGACTGTGAATGGACAAACTACGTGAGTAGTCAGGCTTCGACTGGATCTCTAACAATTTTATGCTCTAATGCAGTTAGGAACTGTGCTTTTGGGAAACGCATCCCTGGATAGTACAGGACGCTGCAATGCTGCCAGCATAATATAGCTTGCTTGCCAGTTACATTAAAAAATGTACTGCTCAGCACAATGATTTTCAAGTAGCTCTGCCACTAACTAGCTGGCGACTGTAGATGTCACAGAAAGATATGCGCAAGTAACGCTACTGCTGAGCCAGAAACACAAACCAATATTGCTCGCATAACTATCGGTGCAATTGAGCCTTTGTCAGACTTTGACTGAATCGCTAATAATTTTCTTAATGCACTAGCTAGCTGGTAAGCAGCCTTGTTAGTGTTTTGCACATAGCCTAAAGCAGCTAACGTTAACCCTTTTTAAATTTAAATTCTTTTAGTTGGCCGGTTTGAATTGTTGAATATTACAAAACTTCACCATCGACTTCAGCTTAAGTTAATCCACATACTTTGCCTAAAAACACCACTTCAAACAAAAATTCCTCGCAGGCTGGCACTTGACCGATGCACTTGCACTCAAATGAAACGCAGCATACGATACAGTGGCGTTTTAATGAAGGTGGGGCTAGCAGAGACTGATGTTGCACTCTGATTTGTTGAGCATCTTGGTGCTTTTGAGAGAGTGCCAGACAGGCTGTAATTGAAAGCAGCATGCAAAAATGATCTGTAGTCCGCAGCGCTACTGTTAAGACGCTTTCACACCGGAAGCGAAACAAATTTTTTGCGCGACAGATTACATTCAAAGTCAATGCAAAGATGCAATTTGCGATTCAAACTAAGGTGGCGGAACTCAGTTCTGGACCGTTCCGGCCCACTTCAGCCCCTGCTCACAGTGCTCTCAATGGCTCTCCAAATTTGGTGACATGCAGGAACAACCAGTTTTATAATTAGTTTTTTTTTTTTCCTAGCTGGATAAAAAAGAGATGAAGCAAGTAAAAACTGCAGCCACTGAGGTACATCTTGTCTAAAGTTGTAATAATATGGCACACTTACATTTTTAGCTCATCCTTACATCTGCCAGGTTGGCTATCTGTATGTAGTGTTTCAGTGAGGCTGTTCAAGAGTGGCAATTTCCCTTCACTGAAACATGTATTTTTTAACTTATCAATTTTTTTTTTTTTCAAAAAGGAAAAAACTGAAAATGATTATGACACATAAGATCTGACCCCTGTAGATAACCAAATCTTTGCTCATTCGCCCTAAAGAAGGTCTGCCATCCTTAAAAAATTAAGCAATAAATAATGTCAATCTTTTACGACAGTCCAGGCAGAACAGTACAATATTGCCCCAATAATGAAAAGCTAATATTGAACGGACTCTCTTATTTATCCTCTGTTTTCTACTGTGACTGGAACAGCCATAAAAGCGTTAACACTTGTTTCATTTCAGTGAAAAAATATATTGCACCGAAAGCAGAATGAGACAGCAGGCTTCAAGAAAATTAAACAAAAAATACATTTTCCAGTCAGTGAAACCCGCAAGATGGCTTTACTGCTCCTCTGTTAAAACAAAGTTAAAGAGCACAAACATGCCCACAATCCACATGCCTGTAGCTGCACAAGTGATGCACAGTTGGCTGTAGCGTCCCATAGAATGACACAGAGTGTGGTCATAGTGTGGAATAGCTGAACAGGCCATGCAGTAGAAGCAGAAACACTGGGGCTTTCTGCACCATGCTTGAAACAGTGCTAGATCTACACAAGTATCCTGAGTGTTTGGTTCACTGTGGCAGTAGGACAATGGTGAGCTTTGTTAAGCTGAATGGCTTTTATTACCACTCAGTCATATTCTGTAGCTCATAGGCCACCACCAAAATCCAAATAGGGCACCTGAAACCTATTGAGATCAAAAATTTGCACTCCCCTGACTCATGTTGGAGCGAATTAGTCTTGTGAGCTGCGGTGTAATAGACGCAAACTCTGGCATCACAGATTTCTGAAAGCAGCACAATTCGATCTGCTCTCTCCTGACTCAACAGGAGAGGTTGTATCAATGAGCACGAATACAGCACAGTGAGGTCCATAGGTATTAGGCATTTGCCAGATTCCCTCACCAAGCATAACCTGCATTCTTGAACAGTGTCAACTCATAATTCTGTGACAAAAGCAGACGGAGAGTCTTCCCTATATGCACAATAGCAATTTCCTACCAGGGAGAAGAATGTATAATTACAGAATTATAAACTTTCTGTGGCTCTCTAATGTGTTACACTCAACAATTCAAAAATTAGAGGGACATATTGGCAAATATTTTGGCAGAAAAAGAATACAACAATCATATGCATGCTTTTTTTAAAAGTGGATCCATTACCTTTTCCAGTAAGCTGGCCATATTGCATCTCTCTAATTCTACAGTAATCCAGAATGGACAAAGCACACACTGGCTCTAGAGAGGGCCTTTAGTGTTTTTGTGAGTTTTATGGCCACCGTAGGTTCTCCCCTGTGCTTGGAAGGAGAGGGTGAAGGGAGGGGTGATCAATTGAAGACCACAAAGAAAAAACAATCAGAGTCCAAATCTTGCATTTTTGGCTATTTCATATATTGTGTATTATTATAGTATTTATAATAATATATAACAATATTATATATTATTATTATATTTTATATTTTTTGCATATTTTTTCAGTGCTTTGTTTCTAAGATCGTTTTAACTTTTAATTCATCATTTCTCCATAACGTGAAAATGTGACTGATCATTTTGCCATTGTGGTCTTCAATTGTTCGCTATCTGCAACTTCACCATGAGGTACCTGTCATGGTTTGTGAGGTGTCCGTGTGGTTTGGACTTTTCTTTGCGGCTCTCGTCCCAGGACGATATCGAATTCCTTGGCCATCGGATTCTTTACCCAGCTGGCTGATTGAGCTGGGGTTGCGCCTTCCCGGACTCTATATAAGCAAGAAGTCTGGCACGCCTCCATCGCTAGAGTGTCTGTTTTTAGCTTCGCACTATAGCTGAAGATATCTGTTGTCAGGTTTTGTATGACTTTCTATCTTATGATTATTGGAGTTTCTTCTCCCTTTTTTCTATCTCGCTTTGCTTCCGTGTTTCAGACTATTATACGTCCTTTGGAAGCGCGAGTACTTTCATTTGCTCTATATTATTCTTTGTGTTTGTACTGTGTCCGTGTTGCTCACTTTCTCTCTGGTCATTGCGCTTGGCCTCCTAATTCCACCGGCCATTACAGTACCACAAAAGCTGACAAACTGGTCCTTTAATTCTCTACATTTGTAGCTACACAAACAGTAAAAATAAAAAAACTGGGCATAAAAAGGGCTTCAATAAAACAATTAATTCAGATGCGTACGTTGAGTGGCAGTAAAATACATATAGCCCAAGTCAAGTATGCCTGACGTCCTGCTGTCTGACTGGCTATCTGAGTACATTAGTTTAGCACTGCTAGGAGAGGCTTGATCTGTTTGTATTCCTTCCACCTCCACATTTGAGGAAAGAAAAGGGCAAAGGGTTATAATCATTTAATATCTTCAACATCATATAAATCAGTACAATGTGGCTACAAACAGCTCCGTGCGTCGTATTTATCACTGTGACACTGCTCAAAGTTCACGTCATCTTATACACTGGAATAACTGACCAGAGGTAATTTTGCAGAATAATAATGCCTCAAACCAGTTTAAAAAATTAACATTTTTTCTCATGGAATGAGCATCCAAACATGCATTCAGGCTATGCAAAAGTCAAAAAAATAAATAAATAAAATTTGGGACATTTTTCATATGTTATTAAAAAGATTGATCTTTTCAGTGTTTTTGTTTATTACCAATATTTTTACCTCAATATACTTATGGGATTTATTTTTTTGTTCTCATTGCCTACAATAGTATTTTTGAATACATTTTCACCAGAAAAATTATGGAGAAGTAATATATCAGGACATACGTGGAAGTGTATAATCATCACAACACACTACTATAGCTGTCAAAAAATCCAATGACTTAACATTAGATCGGCCGACAATGCAGTACCTCCTAGAACGGCCGTGAGGTCATTTTGACCTCCCACCGCTTTGGGCTTTATGATTGCCACTTAGAAGTCTGTTACTGGAACAGTTGTTAATTATTTTAAAATAGCACGTAAAAATAAATGAAAAAACATCTTTTTTTTTTTTATTTTGCCACATTAGACTTTATTTCATTTTAATAATATTACAATGTACATTCATTGCTTGCTCTGTTTATATTTATGGAATAGTATAGAAGTTAGAGCTTTAGAGCTTCGCTTTGTTGGCTATTATGGCTATTTTGAAATGTTTCATAACCTTTGGACTTGAAATTATGCTGTGAAACCTGAGCATTATGAGGTCAATTAATATCAAGTTTAGGTGACCTCCCTGGCATCAGAGGCTTGGTTTGCCCAGCAGGGTGATCCTTTTTCGGGGTGGCTCATGATGACATTCAGGTTCAAAATCCGAGGCGGATTCACTGGACCAAGACACATCACTGAACCCTGATATTTCTTCTCCATCCGGCTCACGCTCATGTCCTGATGCTTTGCCAAAGCCTGACTTTCATTCATCCGTTTCCTCAGATCCATTTCCTTTTCTGGTAGCCTGCCCGAATAACTACATAAACAAAATCACAAAATGAAAAGCCCTGTAACAATCACAATTTCTATCAGCAAAATGGGAGAACAAACTGATTCTGACGTCATGACAGTAACTGGTGTATATACGCACCTGCACACTATTCAAGAAGTAGATGCAGTTGACTGCTTTGCATAGCTGTCAGTTCATGAATGTGTTGTATAAATGGGCATATGTAAGGTATTAGGCTACTGTCAAGTGCTTTGAGCTGTCTGTCGGACTAGCTATAGCCTAGCCAGGCTGACTAGCCTAGCTATACAGCTGGGCTATGTGCATTCGGAGTAATGGAGGTCAAAATGACCTCTTGGTCGTTCTAAGTAGAATCAGTGATTTTTTCTGACTCTTTTATTCCAGAATCCCCATAACTCAGTGGATGAATAACACAATTTTAGGGAAAAGTCACTGACTGGGAGACATATTCAAACAGAGTTATGTGCAGTTTTAAAGGCAAGAGAGGTCAAAAGGACCTCATGGCCGTTCTAGTGTTAAATGGCAAGGAGCCCACTTATGATGCAGAAGTGCTAAGATATTAAATGAGCACTAAACCCCTCTGGAAGGCATGGATCCTCATATTGATGCCTGGGAAATGTCACTCATCATCTCCACTGCTCCTTCGCTTACGAGAATTTCTTTTTCAGACCTCTTTCTTATCATTGACCAAACCAACAGGATAAAAAAGCAATAAACAACATAATGTAAAACATAACCAAGTGTAAATTTTACTTCTCTATACAACAGAAATAAATGATGTGATTTAAAAAAAAAAATAGAATTCAGTTAGTTTCATGAATGCCACTTCAGTGAGGTAGTTTGGTGTGGATGAATACCCACTGATTTTTAAGTTGTTTCTCAAAGGAAAAGGTCATAGATCAGTCTGAAAGGAGCTTTGCATGATTACTGGAAAATGTGAATTAAGACAGCTCACAAGTTCATCATCAAATTTTATCAGAAAAAAAAGTGTATAAATGTAATGTATCAAATTCTAATACATAGTATAATGCACAAAATTAATTTAATACCAACGTCTTCACGGAGCAGACCTGGCTTATTAAGAGCATTTCTTACACTCGCCCACAAAAGTTAGGAATATCTATTGATTTTCAGGGAGAATAATTGAGAAAAGTTTGTTATACAACAAGACAATGACTGAAATAGTAAATCAATTCTGCAGGGACTTTCTGGAGAGGAAGTAACAAAATATAGAGTGGCAAGCTCAATCACATTCTGTATAAGAGAACATCAAAAAGAAGGTGAAGTGGGCCCATCTTCAAAAACACTGCTATGTCCACATGGGAATCCATCAGGAGTGATAGCTAACAAGGATTAACGTCCTAAATAACTAAAAATTGCTAAGCATTGAATATATATCACAATATTTAATGAGAATTCACTAAAATAGATAGCAGATATTTATCATTTGAAAACTTTTTTGCCCCAATATACCCAAAGAAGCTCTGCCAGTGCAGGCAGAGCAATGACAAATGCAATCTCAATGTTCATGTTCATCCTCATAACTCTGATTTAAGTACTGAAGAATGGGCTCCGAATGGTGATTCACACACTCACCCGAAACCATACGATCTTGCGCAGCTTGCTGTCAGTCTTGAAGTTGCATTTCAGCATCACGGTGTCTCCACCGACGACGGCTGGGAGGGGTTCGATGGTGACAGTCAGGTATCCTGCGTGGCAGAGGAAATGAAATATACATTAACACAAACTCTCAATGATGGACATCAGCAATGAATGGAGTATATTTTGCACCACGAAAACACCATGGGGAGAGACGATGGACAGCCTTCCTTGTAATATCTCTGGACTTTCTGTGGCCTGATGCAGTGATGCTCTACCCTCTGCCAGAGGCACACCAGCCAGTTCCAGGCATTTACTGCATTCCATCTTCTGCACACCTGATGCAAATAATCAAACTCATGAAGATGGGTAAGGAAACACTGGACTTGTAGGGAGCCTATAGTGCCTAGTGTGTTTTACCAGAAGGTTTATGGTTCAAGCCCCAATGTAGCCCTGCTAATCTCAGCACAGCCATTGGGCATTTGAGAAGTCCAACATTGTTTGAGGTTGATATTGGCACCTGTTTTACTTGAGGTTTTCTTCAATAAAAAGGTAAGTTAAGTCATAGTAATGCAGTGAATATTCACCCACAAAAAATTAAAATGTCTCATATGCAATTACAGGCAGCATTATAGGCATAATGATATTTCACCTTCTTCACGCAAACTGCTGGAGGTCATTGAAAGTTAAAGAAAACCCCTTTCAAATGGCTTCATTAAAAGGAAGATGCATACTTGTAATTGGCTCCACAATTTTCTGAAATAGAATAATTAAATAAATAAATAAAATAAAAATCAATCATGAAGTGAATAGATGCGGCACAGAAAACCGGGCTGTACATTCAGATATAGCGCAGCAGGGAGCAAGCAAATGGCAAACAGACGTTCCATTAATCTATCACAATTGTGTGAATGTTTACTGCACAGACCTTTTCTGTGTGGCTCTGAAAGCCATTATTGTACACAGATACCTAGAAATCTCAGAGAAAGGCATTGCACTGTATTTATGTAACAGATATTCAATTGGGCTTACACATTGACTTACCTATAAATTATTTTATTATAAAGACACTTCATGGGGAAAAAAACACTGGAGGCCGTCTGCACTGAAAATCTAGAAAAGGCACAAACGTACAGATTTATCTGCCATCCACTTTAGTCATTTTTATGGAAATTACTTGAGGTGCAAAAGGGAATGGGGAAAAATGGCTAAATATTCATTAAATAATCAGTGGAAAAAGACAAACAGGACAATGAAGAATTAGAAATCATTCTGATAGGACCACTTTGTTATAAAGAGAATATTCATTGAAAACATACAGGCATTCTAGCATACAAGCATAAATTGGGTTTGGCGACAGCTCTGTCCTGAGAGATCCTTACCTGTCCAAGCGTGGAACCAAAGGCAGGGACCTGCAACCAACTCCCCCCCATAGCACAGAGCCTACAGCAACAATGACATCAAAAAAGAAGGGACATTGTTATCGAACAATAATTTAGTTATAAAAGAACAGAATTAAGGAATACTAAAAATAGAGGGGTGGAGCTGCGGAGGAGGAGGGTTGTTAAGTGAGTGCGCTGAGGAGGAGCTGCTTCTCAGGACAAGCTTAAGTAAGTCATCATCTTATCGGTCAAGCAATCATCTGACAGCAAAGTCAGGTGACAGTCATGTGGACTCAGGTGATTCTCCAGCGGGAGGAGCTGCTCCTCTACGTTAGCAAGCTTGACTCTGTAGCCCATCAGCATTTACGTCAAGCTCCATTAATCAAATCAATTAAAATGAACTCACCATAGTGTTACTAATAAATTAAATTGTTGCCAATAAAACGCTGAAAATAATTACTGTGTATGTTGTTATGGATAAAAACCTGTACAATGTTGCCCAAGACAATGTAAATGTGAATTACTGCAAATGGAAAAACAGTCAAATTTTTGATGTAGAGGACCCAATCTTTCTTATTATATGTGATATATGCAAGGATCATCGCAATCTCATCTCTCAATGGCAGGGGTTCCTCTGAATATATTTAAACGCATGCGGGTGCTATGCCATAGCCGCAAGTAGGCGTAATATGAAGAGTGGTTATCCGTCAAAAGAGGCCAGCTCAGAAGGGGTCCTTGAGTTCTTTTCTGTGATAGGGGAAGATAAATCGAGAATAGCTTTAAGGCCGTGACGGCTGGTGAACTGGCGATAGGGGAGGCTCAAACCCATCCCTTAAAACTAATGATTCGTCATGACCTGTTTTCAATCATTCATTCAAATTACCATAGCAGAAACTCTGAAAACTCTCAACATTATCAGGTGTGGTCGGTTTTCATTAATAACGCACACCTGTTTTAGTGGCATATTTATGTTCCCCTACTGTAGTCAGCAATTATTCAATCAACGCACATGTGAGAGATTCTCATGCGGAATTGAAGTCCTTGTGCATGAAGGTTTATCAGTTTCACTTGCGTTATGACTCGGGACTTCTCATGCTTTTGTTTACTCAGGGGTTGGAAGCAATGCATGTGTGATCGTTTAAATTGTTTCAATGAAATAAGATCATTGGAAGCAATGGAATTGCATAGACGTTTCAAACCTGCCAACTGCATTTGGTAGAGGGATAAATAGATGGAAGATGTAAATGAAATCTAAATTTTAACATCAGTGCCAAGATACCATCAAAAGAGATACATCGTCATGATATAAGCAGGAAGAGTAGGTTCTCAGGAGAGCAATGTGAGACAAGTCAGGTGCTGTCTGAACATTGCTTGTATTTGATTTACTACAACCTGGAACATTTTTAAATTGAGTCACAAAAACTTGAATTTATATGCGCAGTAAATGCCATCTATTTATATCAATCCTCTTCTAAATGGTTTGACACCCACAGAACCTGGGCAAGATACTGGTCCAGGGCTTCCATTACCTTTCCTTACTCAGGGGTCTCTAAACTCATGAGCTCCTTTCTATGGGGGTCCTGATCCAGATTCGGGGGTCCCTGGCTCTCGCTCAACAAGTTGTGCACATCCCAAACTCTGCCATGATCAGAAGATGCTGGTAATGCGGTAATTTAGTGTATCCCCTCAAGCCATTTGGTCACAACTAGAGTGAGAAACGTTGATCAGGGAATTACATTAACTGACTGCCTATAATATCGTAAGCCTAATAGCATAGTTGCCTAAGTCATATTTGAACGTTTTCGGAAAACAAGAAAAAGCGCAATTTTTAGCAAGCACACTGATTTTTTTTTTTGGATACTGCAACAGTAAGCCAAAAATGACTTAGGAAATTATGCTATGAGGCTAACGATATATAATCAAGAGTACTGGATTCAATACCTTGTATGAAATGATCCTATTTTGATTTCATGAAATAAATAGCAAACCAGTTAAAATGTGACTGTCTTCTGTGTTAAAACTCAACAGTATAACAAACAAAACAGTCGTCAACCACAGTCGAGTCTACAGTATTCTGAACAAACTGAAATAACAGTTCTGAGTTGTATACAGTCAGTCCCTGGAGGCTAATCACATCCTGCTTACAAGGACATATTTGACACTTACCGCTTTCTAACAAAAAATTTCTATAAATCGGTGGGATACAACCAATGAGATACAGGTTTGGTATCACACACGTGTGATACAGCTTTCTTGTGTCGTGATTGGTCAGATACCACTGGAAAACACAGTAACTTGGTAACCGATAGCCATTACCAGCGTTAGTTTCAAATTCGCTGTTTATTCATTGTGATGAATAATTTGCTAGCTAGCATGCTAATGGTTTTTGCCATTAAAGTTAAAACAAGATGTGTAATCGTAGAAACTTGAATTGCTTAATTTAATGGCGAAATGCGCTAGCATACTAGCTGGCGAATTATCGTATTGATTTGAATAAATCCGTTTGAAATTTGGTTTGGCGGAACAATATTTCCTTGCTGAAGTTCTTCACGTTGATGCAATTCTCCCCCTAACCACAAGCACACGCACATTTGTTTCATCAGAGCTGGAAGGGTCAGTGCCAGAATTTTTTTGATTAGAAGCATGTAGTGTGTGCATTATTTTGATAGCAACAGGACTACTGATTTGACACGCTACAATTCTGTTTCCATACCACCACGTTACTGTAGAGGATTATTAGACATCATATACCTAGATTTCATTCTATCTGGTTGTTCACTTGGGAGAGGGGGAGTGCATTTTTCGTCAAATAGTAGAGCGTTCTTATCTGCGCATTATTTTCTGGATCCGTTGCATCACGGTCAGCAGCGGGGGCTTCTGCCTTTCTTATCTGTATTATACCCCTCTCTTCCTAGTGATCCTAGCATCTGCCACTATGATGTGGTCTGGGTTCGTTTGGTGCCTCTTGAGTGCACTGTTTTGCAAATTACGTGACCCTGGAGACACGAACGCATTCTGCTTCTCCATATCTGTACACCATTTGTAGATGGCCGAAATCTCCTTCCCACTATCATTTTCTTTCTAGCCATGAATATTTGAACCGCCAGTCTTCGCGCCAGCATCTGTGCTTATGGGCCTCACTGGTAGTAGCTGATTTGGGGCTTGATATCTCTTGCGATTGGGAAATACTAGCAGTAACATCATCCTCCTGCTTCTGTCTTTTCTCCTCACTACTTTTTTGGAAAAAAAAAGTTGGTGATTTGGCGTTTGGTTTTACTTCACACGGCGAAATTCATTGCGAGACAAAGCAAAGGGTAGACGAAACTACGCAGACAATTCAGACTAGGCTCATACATTCTAACATTCAGTGCAAATAGGAAGTATTCATGGCACAGAGAATCAACGAAACTCATCGATCTCTGTGATTGGTCCGTAGTTATTTAAATGTGATCGGGAATGGAATCTCTGGGGATTGCTGAGTGGTATAAAAGATCGCAAATTCTGCCGCGTTAAGCGTAGCTTGCCATAATTTTGATGAACTTGGGAAAATGGACAATGCTACTGGGAGTGGGTTTTGCATTTTCATCCACAGAGAAGCCGTGCGTCCCCGAAACTCACAGGCATGGCACACTGTGCATCCTGTGTGATTTTTGCGCGTATTTCACCGAAGGTCTCGGGTAATCGCAAGCCCTGTTGGTCTCAAAAGTGGTTCTCCCATGATTTTTTGCACCAGAGAACATCTCACCCAAGCAGCAAATTCACATAAACTTCTCTCATTTAAATTTATGCTGTCTGATATCCCGGCAAAATGCCATTATGCAGCCATCAAGCTGATGATCCACAATGGCAGTCTGGTTTCAAAAACTGCAACAAAGGCTTTGCAAAGGAAGACAATGCAGTTCGGTGCAGGGAATTTCATGTAAACGCCATCTTGGTCTCTCCACTGCAAAAAAAATAAATAAATTAGGAAAAGTCTTTTTTTACCATGCTTTCAGGATCTGAAAGAATAGTGGAGTGGCCATGTGTTGATTACAATTAAGATTGGACACTGCTAAAATTGAATGATTGTTGAAATACTTTTTTCTGCTTCCAATCTCTTTAAGTGCTGCCTTTGTAATAAAACTTCTGAACTGTTTGCAAAAAGTTATCTATTCAACACAGTCAAAACAAAATGAGTGAAAACTCATAATGCACTCAAACACTAACAGTCAAAGTGTAGAAAGCAGAATTTCAATATAAAATAATTCTGAGAACAACTGAGAGCTAATGCAAAGTTCTATTAACCACCTCTGACCAAAACTTTTGGACTAGGAAATTGATTAGATTCTGATTATTGGGGCTTTAACCAGCAACTCTTCAGTAACAGGTCAAGCAACCTACCCCTAGGTTATCCTGCCGGCTAATACATGCACAGTGCTTTTTTTTTTTTACACTTTAGTTGTGCTTTTGTTCTTGTCCTGTAGGAAAATAGTAGCAGTGTAAAATATTTAATTTCAGGGGACAGTTGCCCAAATTTTCAAGTTCATAAAGGAACCAGAATTCATCAATACACAATTTAACTTATTATTTACATTTTCCAGCAATAGCAGTCAAATTAAGGAAATTTGAGACATATTGGACAGAATAAATAAGAAGCAACCCAACAGTGAAGCACAACTTATCTTTTTAGTCAAGCCTATGATTAGTTCATGATTAGTTATGTGTAAAAATTTATTTGGCTCTGGTGGGACTGACTACAACCTTGTTTTATGATAGGTTCACAAGATATTCGAAGCCAGTGTTAAGTAAATCCATGTGGAACCAGTGGCACTGAGCATGCATTAATGGTGCCAGTGGGGCTTGCTACAGCCTTAGTCACTGGGGAGGTCCATATGGCACTGGTGTAGTGTTAAACAAATCCATGTGGAACCAGTGGCACTGAGCATGCATTAACGGTGCCAGTGGGGCTTGCTACAGCCTTAGTCACTGGGGAGGTCCATATGGCACTGGTGTAGTGTTAAGCAAATCAATGTGGAACCAGTGGCACTGAGCATGCATTAACGGTGCCAGCGGGGCTTGGTACAGCCTTAGTCACCGGGAAGTTCATATGGTACTGGTGGTAGTGTTAAGCAAATCCATGTGGAACCGGTGGCACTGAGCATGCATCAACGGTGCCAGCGGGGCTTGGTACAGCCTTAGTCACCGGGAAGTTCATATGGTACTGGTGGTAGTGTTAAGCAAATCCATGTGGAACCGGTGGCACTGAGCATGCATTAACGGTGCCAGTGGGGCAAGCTACAGCCTTAGTCACCGGGGAGGTCCATATGGTTCTAGTTTTCAGCAAATCAAAAGTGATCTTACAGCCTGGTGTAAGTGTAGGGCTTCTGTGCTGCAGGAAGTGGATGGAGGGGTGTTGACTGTTTCCTGACCAGTTGCTCCTAAATCTTTACTTGGCACATGACACAGGACTGTATTTTTATTAATATGCAGTAGTTTTATCCAGTGCCTCACCCCCCTTTTTTCTGTGTCTCTTTCCGAGGATCTTTTCCTTCCACAACCCTGAGTCCTGGACCATCCAAACCCTGTCCCTCACCATGAGCGCTGGCTGCTGCTGTCCTGCTGTCCTGATCCAGTCCTGATCCAGTTCTGCACCATCCTCTACATGCCACTTCCTGGAGCTACCGATGCCACTGTTTAGATGGACTTTGAACTCTATTGCCATTTTATTCTATGATTACTTTATTTCGTTATTAATTAGCTAGCCCGCGAAGGATGGGCTTCCCCGCTATAGCCGGGTTCCTCCTGAGATTTCTTCCCACTGGGGAGTTTTTTCTCACCACTGTTTGAGGATTTTTCTTCCTACTGGGAGTTTTTTGCCTTGTTTGCTGTAGTAGGGAATAGGCTGGGCACTGCCCTTTCATTTACTGAATCTCTCACTGTAAAGCGTCTTTGTGACAGTCTATCTGTGAAAAGCGCAATACAAATAAATGTAATTGAATTGAATCTGTGGGAACCTCCATCAGTGTTGGCCATCAACTTTATGAACCGTGGCGCTATACTTTGTACTAAAAAATATAATCCTCAGCACTGTAAAAAGACAGCTTTACTATTAGATCTCAGATTATGATATTTTCTACGAAGTCCCATGTATTTGTTCACCCCCCGCATCTCTAACAGCATCTACTTTGTAGGTGTTGAAAAACCTTCCACCGGAAGTTTGTAAAGTAGGGATACATATATGGACAAACGCATGAATAGAGTATGCTGTAATATAATCACCAAGTCCTTTGGCTGATTTTTTTTGAGAGCTAATCCCATGGTGCCCGTTTCTCTGCGTGCCTTCATATGATTTAAATAATTCAGCGCAGTCCTTCCTGGAAGCATAATCTCCTGGCTGGAAAAATTAGCCAGAGTTTTTAATCTCAAAAACTGAACGTCACTGGAGTCTAAAAAGGACATTCAGCCCAACATCCTAAAGGCCAACGTCCCCCAAGTGGTTACGCTGGCACTATAGGATTTTCAATGGCGTGCCATGAGCCTCTGACCCTTAAACACATAATTGTTTTCAAGCCATTCCTGTTTAAAATTGTTTGATTAATAATCACACATTTTAATCATGAATAATCAAAACAAATATATAAGCCTGTAATTATAAAGAAATTATTAAGAATTGACAGAAATCACTGTTTTTACATTGACAACATACTGTACTTAATAGTGATAATGTAGGGATGGGGGGGAAAAAAAAATCTATTAATCAAATACTTTCTCAGAGTTCCATCACCCATTTTAGTATTTTTTTTCAGCTGTGCAACCTAATTTAAGATTGCACTTAATCAAAATGTTTTCAGTGTTCTAAAGAATTTGCAGGGAATCGCAGTTACACACTGGTAGCCGCAATGCGATAATAGTTAATTTACTGAATTACCAATGCTTCATTGGTCGTAGTGTTCGTAATCGAATAATTTAGTTAATTGATTTTTAGTGCATCGTGAAAGTTTGATGCTTGGCATACTTTTAAAATAATTTAAAATGCATGCTATGCGTCAAAATTCCACGGTAGCAAAATCACTGATGAGGTTCTTAAAGTACAGCTTCTGGGAAAGTTGTCGTAAAGCTACAATGGACGCATTCAAGTGGTGCTTCCACAAAATAATTATTTTCTGGAACGATTTGACTGGTACTGGAAACGCAGGAATGTGATTACCTTTCTCACCAGTGAGAAACCTGCATGAAGTTTGTAAAGTCGCAGAAAACATGGCGGAGGCATGCGAATGGCAAATTGCTACCCAAGTTGTTAGGTAATTTGACTGTCATGTTTTCAACTTTTGGATGGTATTGTGGGTAGTATGGGGAAGAAAATATACTCAAGTGTCCGTAAACTGGTTAGGTGATTGTGCCGCTTCAAAAGGTCTTTCAAATTGATTGAAATTTTATGATGGGCGATATGTGTGGTTTGTATTAGGAATGACCACAAACCGTGCAAATGTCCTGCCTATTCTGTAAAGCTGTCAGCCTCCCCTGAAGTCTAATCGGCCTGCTCCTGCTTCCCATTTAATTTGTCCCACCTGTTTTCTATTTGTATATCAAGCCAATCAAACACTGACACAGAAAAAAAAAAAAAAACATTTGTGAGCCGCAGGAATTCAGACGCTTCAAAAGACATTGACATTTTATATTACCGTTATTGTGGATAGGAAAATGCTTGATAACTATTGTAATGAACAATAATGCAAGCTGAGGGAAAATGGACAGTAATTCTATTTGTCTATGACTTGTCCTCATAACTTAACGAATTAACACTAAGTAGCAAATTTGGAAACTTGAATGGGAACGGGTTTGGAGAAATAATGCGCTTTAAGGTGAAGCAGAAGCAGGGCTGTAATCCCTTCAATGGCAAATCCTGGGTGGAAGAGGTTAAATAAATAATATTTCTGGAAATGTTCTGACCATCAAATATGTGTGTGTCTGTGTGTGTGTGTGTGAGTGAATGTATGAACACGTGGGCATGTATCACTATACTTCTGAGAGCCAACGGTAACACTTTACAATAAGGGTACAAAAACTAACATTAATTAACATAACTAATGCGTTAGATAGTAGAATAGGCATTATGCAACCATAATTGACCATTTATTAATCTTCTGTTTTCCTGATTGTGAAGTTGAAAACATCCCTTTAGTATCCCTTCTGCAGCACTTCAAACTGTTAAACCATAATGTATAAATTAATACCTAAGTTGAGGTGAGCATCATTTGTAAATGATTATCACATGCATTAGTTAAATGTTAATTAGCTGTTAGTAAATGCTTATTACTGCATTCAGTAATGTCAATTAATGTACCCTTATTGTGAAGTGTTACCAAACCAACTCAAGACACCAAAATGTTGTGAGGAGATTTCGGGTGGTCCTATTACAGGATTACAGAGGATTACAGCTAATTGATTAAAATTAGAGTAACAGGTATAGTTAGTGTTAGGGCTAGGATGGACACTACCTTAATCAATAGTCCCCTGATCTGTCCTTTAGGTGGCAGTGGACCAAAAAGAAAGCAGTGAATTTTACAGTGACGTATTGAAAAGAAAAAAGCACAAGATGTTTCACTGTTTCAACATTGTATTTCTGAGAAATGAGCTCATTCTGAATTAAATGCCTTCAACGCTTAAAAAATTCAGGATGGGGCAATAAAAGATTTTGAAAGTTGTATAATTTAAAAAAAAAGGTGAACAGGAGGGAAATATGTCATACTTGGACAAAAAAGCAACATCCACAAAAGGCCAAACCATGTGAATATTGGGATTAATTGAGACTCACTAATCCTAGAGTACACAAAAGGGATAAAAGAAAACTACCATGGTTTGACCCATACATGGGTCCATCAAATGCAGCTGCTGCATTCAAACCTGTGATAATTCAGGCCAATTCTAAATTCTAGTGGAGACCCCACTAGATTGTTTCCAACAATCCCCAATACATTTTGCTGAATTACAGGGAAATGTATATAAAATTATGTAAAATATCTAGATATTTTCCATTTGATGTAATGCTGTGGCCATCAAAACATGGCAGGTTTACTCAAACCCAGGAGGTTTGAGTATTTCTCTAAATTTAGTGAAGCTTCAGTGAAGACTTTCAACAAGCAGATACAGAATATGTGTGTGACATTGTCTTTCAATATGGAAAAAAAAGGTTTTCAGACTTTGAAACTACTTAAAGGAAAACTTACGTGACAAGTTAGAGTAAAAAGGTTCAAAGTAAAATAGATGCTATATTCCCCTGGCCAAAGAAGAAAAGGGTCATCTTGAATGCTATTAACATGTTCAAAACCCAAGACTGTTATGGCCTGGGTTACTTGCACATCTGTTTGGGTGTCATTAAAGCTAATGGATATGCACTTTGGAGCTTCATATGTTGCATTGTTGGTGATGGCTTTTTCAAGGATATACCTGATTATTTAAACAAGACAAGGCAAAGCCACATCCTGCAGGTGCAACAGTGTGGTTCTGTAATTGGACAGCATAGGTGCTAAACCGGCATGCATGCTGTCTTCTCATGAATAATTGTGGAGCATTACAAAAACACCTTCAAAACTAAAACAGTTGGTGTCCTCAGTTCCCAAATGGTTGCTAATTTTGTTAAAAGGAAGGTTAATGTAACACAGTGGCAAGCACGCCCTCATCTCAACTTTTCAGAGCATGTTGCAGGAATCAACTTTGGGACGAGTTTATACCAAAAATATTGGTCATACTTAACAATAAGGTGACAAATAATATACGTAAGTGATGCTGAACATGTGGTCAAGACACGTGGTCGTTTGATGCATGAATTAGTGCAGGGTGTATCATGAATGCAGATAATTTGATCGCAAAAATAATTAATGTATGAAGTAACTGTGAATTAACATCCCTTCACTGATTATCTGATAAGTATGAACTAATCACAAAAACATTATAGTGAGTTTATAATTTTTAATGATGAGCAACATGAATTCATGATAGGTTCGGCATGAAAAAAAAAACGAAGGTGATAAGGTAATACTTTAATAATATTGTCTTTGTCCTGCTCTCCTGTTTTTAATACAGGTGAATTACACACACAAAAAAAAAAAACAGTGTCGAAGTGGGCAAATTTTTAGTTTAGGGATCAGCTAGGACTGTTTGCAGGTGGGATGGAATCACTAAGGGTGCAATATTCAAATTGATCAAATCAAGATCACCAGCCTGTGTTGGACAAAATAGACACACTCATAAGGAAGGAGAGAGAGAAAGAGAGATACAGTGAGAAAGGGACGAAGCACTTTGGATAATTCCAGGAAATTTGCTGAGCCTTTTGCCTTTCCACAATTTGTGATCGCAAAGCCACTCTGAATCAAATGTTATTCCCTCCAAAAGCTTTTCAAAGCACTAAAATTATTTATGTCAAAGCAAAACCATAATGAATCTCAGGGGCGCTGTGCAAGCCAAATTTTTGGGTGGGCACAGCTTAGCTATACTGTACAATTTTAATATGTCTCCTTCACATAAATAATACCCATGCAAATAAGCTTTTTTTTTTAATTGAACTTTGTAGTTTACAATTCAACATATCTTCTCCCCCATAGTTTTCTGTTATAGGCTACATAAATAAAAAAATAATATTCAAAAAATAGTCCATATGTCCTATACCCAGCAGTCAGTTAATAGTCAAACCACTTACACCACATTCCTTCCCCATCCTGATGCTTAGTGGGAACATGTTCACATGCATTGCATGAGTTTTACCCTCGTGATTGACTGAAATATTTGCAGTCAGGAGAAGGTAAGTGGCCACCGAGGTCATCCCGCGCATTTGGTACCAAATCAGTAAAAGGCAGAGCTAAAGAAAAATCCTCCGTACAGTTGAATCCCAGTTAGCCTAAAGTATAAAACCCAACCTAATTGTGAGGCATTATCTGAAAATAGCTCTGCGTCTTTTCACCTAAGTACAGAATAAGTTTTGATCATTTTCATCTCAAGAAGCAATAACAACAACAACAATAATACTTCACTATCCCGAAGGAAATTTGCTGCTGAAGTCGCAGCCTTCAAGAATTGCCCGGAATAACCCTATCATACATTTTTGTCCACTCCATCGAGTCTTCTCGCATGTATTTGACGTGACATCACAAACTATACAACAAAAGGATAAGAAAACAATTCAATATCTTTAATATTAAATCAATGGATAAGTCATTTAACGTAGTGTTTTGCACTGTCAAAGTATATTTACACAGGCGTAGCCATCAGTACAAGGGATATTACTAAAAAGATACCAAAAAATACGCACATTTAATCGGCAATTGAAAGAATGTACGTTCTAAAGCAAGGGAATACATTTTCAAGCCTGAGTAGCAAAGCCTAGTGTAAGGCCACCTGTCCACCAGGCCCGGTGCTAGAACAGGGAATTGGGGGGGCACAGACACCTCCCTTTAGTCCTGGCAATTTCTCAATCATTTTCCTTTATTGACGCGTTTTCGAATTATCGTAATTGGCAACTGAAGAAACAGTTTCTCTCCATATGCAATCTAACAGCGATGAAATCATTGGCTAAATTCAGTAAAAAAAAAAATAATTTACTTAACCTATTAATAGGCCAATGCTTTGTGTTGATTGAACTGGTCGGCATTCCAATGAAATATCGCCTTTCACTCTCGGTATTGCGCGGGTCGATTAAAAAAAAGTGGCACTCGGCAGTTAAATAGGCTATAAAAAGCATGTGGCTCAAGCTATTTGCGCAGGTATGCAATTTTGAATAACATTGATTTAAAAACAGCAAATATGCGTCCAGATGAATGATTGTCGTCTTACATAATCAGAGAGAACAAGCAGCACCTGTTAAGTGTGGAGTGCCCTTGGAGTGAACCTTTTGTTAATCATGAAAATGACTGAGAACAGGTCAGGACTAATAATTGTTTTAAATGGATGTTTTGTGCACCCCAATTATCAGTTCTGGCTTCGCCACTGTACTGAATTTAGCCCATGATTTCATCGCTGTTAGATCGCATGTGGAGAGAAACCGTGTCTTCAGATGCCAATTACGATAATTGGAAAATGCGTCAATAAAGGAAAATGATTGAGAACTAGCCAGGACTAATAAAGGGACGTGTCTGTGCACCCCCAATTCCCTGTTCTAGCGCCGGGCCTGGTGGACAGGTAGCCTTACACTAAGCTTAGCTACTCAAGCTTGAAAATGTATTCCCTTGCTTTAGAACGTTCGTTCTTTCAATTGCCGATTAAATGTGCGTATTTTTTGGTACTTCTATTTTTAGAAATATCCCTTGTGCTGATGGCTACGCCCGTTCTAGCGCCGGGCCTGCTGTCCACTCGTCAGCATCACATGTAAGCTTGGCCGTGCAACCGGCCGGGTAACGGCAAATACCAGTTTCATCTGTTATGTCTCGATAGACAATGCGCTACGCTAAGTTCCTGTAATGGGATTCACTAAGGCCTGCCTCTTGACCAAAGATAAACCAATAGAAGTTCAGCATAAGACTACCCTCAGAGGAGGATTGAGGTGGTCATGAGCCCCTAGGCTACTCTTTGTGTGGGCCCCACCCCCAACTCTTACCGGAAAATTCATTTAGTGCAATAAATGGCCCATACACAAATACTAAAGTGAACTGGCATACACACACATAGTGACAGCCAAAGCTATAGTGTTTCCTCTACATTTATTCAAGTGGTTGGACTGCTACAGTTACAAAATTACCACCACATCACTGCTACATAAAATAAGAAATAGAACATTACAAACAAAACACTATAAACAAGCAGAGGACCCAGTGCATAGAAGTAGCCCTTCAACCGCTGTGTGCAGATGTGTCTGCCAGCAGACATGGAGCTGCAAATTTATGCACACAGTTACAATATTCTATCACTAGATGGCACACCGGGATCAGTTAGTGAACATTCACAAGCACACGGATTACAATTATAGACGAGTTCAGTCCCATCCCTCAGTGACAAGGCTGCCGCCCAGTGTTGGCACCGACTGGGATTTGGAGGGGGGGGGCACAGACGCATCCCATTTTAACAACAAATAGTCCTGCGGGCTAATTGTCTTCCTTTATTGACACGTTTTCCGATCATAGTAATTATCTATTGGCAATTGAAGACACGGCTTCACTCCGCATGCAACCAAACAGCGAGAAGATAATGGGCTACATTCAGTACAGAAAAAATTATTTACTTGTAAACAGGCCTTTGCTTTATGAAAGGCAAACTGCTCTATAACTTCTGCGCTACTTTATTGGCACATCAGGCAATCTAACCTGCGCTTCATGATCATTTAAATTGTTGAAATGTAATAAAAGGCCGTTTGATACGCCTGCGTGCAACTTTCAATAACGCTGATTTAAATGCACCAAAATGCGAGTCGCCTTACTTTAACGGGGAGAACTAGCAACGTATGATACTGTGGAGTGCTTTCGGAGTGAATGTATTGTTAATTTAGAAAATGACTGAGCACAAGTCAGGATTAATAATTGTTTTAAAGCGATTTATCTGTGCCCCCCGCCCCACAAATTCCAAAGCAGCATATAGCAGCACTAGAAATTTAACTATAAATTCTCTTGACTGGATGTACGCTTGATGTTTTTACACACACGAATGTTTCTCTGGGTAATCGAGCATCAAGGTAAGCAGAAAAAGTACTGACTTCATGCTCGAGGTTGAATTTGGCAACGTCACTCTTACCATTCCCTGAAATATTAACCGTTAGCCTACCGAGGAGATGAGCTTTGCAGCTACAGCTAAGGATCCTGACGCTGCAGGTGTTTCATCCTCTGCGCCTTGTTGCTGACTGTATGAAGGCTTGAAATATCCCATCAATTTAGGGATTTTATTTAAACCTCTTAGTCGAGCTGTTCTTTTAAACGTGCTCCGCTGTCATATTTTTTAACGTTATGTGATATTTTGCTGCTATGCTGTCCAGCAAAAGCAGTGACGTATATCAAAATAACTTACCACCGCAGCTGATTGGATAGATGAGGCATCACATCTATCCAATCAGCTGTATATTTGTTTTATGGTCCAACAGACATTGTTTTTTTTTTCGTTTCTGCTTAGGTAAATTTAAAATAATTAAAAATAGTCTGGCCAATCCGGGGCCCCTGCGCACGTGAGGCCCCTAGGCTGCAGCCTAGGTCAGCCTGTGCATTAATCTGCGCCAGTCTGAGATGAGTGGATGACACATGAGCTGTGGAACTTTGCACTTATGGACAAGTGCTGCTCTTTCGTCATAGCTGAAGCTGATTTTGCGACATGGGGGGGGGGCTTCCATGATCCTAAATGTATAGGCACAGCGCCACTGATGAATCTCACTGGGTGTTTCAAAGAATGCTCTTTTAAAAGGCCAGAGTGCCACTGTGAATGTCACATGAATAAGGGTCCAACCATTGACTAGAAGTATCGCCCCACACCTATTGATGAGAAGAAAGCCATGTTCTTTATGAAGAACATTGAAAAATAGAACTTACTGTTTTCCACTCAAGGTTTGGTATCTTATGAGAGGCTGATAACTGATGGGTTTCTGTTTCTGAAAAGAATCTGTGTTCAAAGGATTTTCATACGGAAATTATAAAACGACTGTGATTCATGCGTCTGTGATTTACCAGCTATCACTGTTTGCCATATTCAGGCTCTTTGCCTGTGTTTTTTATTCTAAAAACAGAACAAAATATCAGAGTTTCAGGAACAGGACCACGTCCGAAACACTCCACTTCTTCTCTTCTCCTATAAAAGCCCTCCTGCCCACACTACCTGTTCCGTTACGAGATCATTTACCCGTCCCACCCTTCCGCCCCTGTCTGTCTGCTTTTGTCCCTCTGCTTCCAGGGGGTCCAGGGAGGTCACCAAGCCTGGAGCTACAGTCAATCCTTTGTAAGAGTATTCTCCACACAGCACACTTTATTTTTCATACCTCCTTCTCCATCCACTATTTATTGCATTCATTTGTAAACACCTGTACAATAAACATCCTTGCTTGCATTCAGTTGATGATTTGATGGGGTGGTTCTTAGCAAATGAATATGTGTTGGGCACATTTATTAGTGAGTACAGGCTTGACTAGAAAAGACTCTTATAGATAATAAAACTACTTATTGTACATTCCAATAAGCAACAAAAAAGCAGAAGATGCCAAGCACTTAACCCTCTATGGCATGGTGTTGCCCTCAGGCAAAAAACCACTATTTTGGCCCCCACACTGGCCCTTTAAATTTTTTAAAGTATTACATCATTTGAAAAATCTGGTGATAAGTCTGTGACCAATAAAATTTGAAGTGGGCGTCGGTTTGACCTTTCCTCTGGGGGTGGAACAGTCCTTTATGCGACCATCGCCGGCTCAGACACACTGCTAGCAGAAGGTAAATAAATTTCACTTTTAAACATGTTTAAATTTAAATAAGTTTGTATAAAAAATATCTGTGATGTGCATGAATATGTGAAGAAGCATATTTGATTGGGAAAAAACACTTTTTATCTTTATTTGTATACTAAAATGGTAGTTTTTCGTTCGTTGCCCCAGGGCAACATTTCACAGTTAGACCACTTTTGTTTGAACAATAACATGCTAATGGCTGGAAATGTGCAGGGACACATGGTTATCACCATAGTCAATTTTTTTTTTTACCATACTAACTACTACTATTCACAGGAAATGGATGCACGCACATTTTATGGGTGTAAGCAAGCAGTTCAAGCAGTTAGGCCGATTCCTTCTGACAGTGAGGACAGTGAGCTTGAGGAGAGTGACAGCAAGGAAGAGTGGATCCCAGAATCAAGTTTGAGGGAGAGCTAGGAGATCAGGGTTCAGTCAGAGTAACATACTGTATGTAATGAACATGTGTGTGTGTGTGCGTGCGTGCGTGTATGTTGGTGAAGAGAGGAATATGACCTATTCTAATTTTATGCTTCCTGGTTTCTTTTGAAAACAGATGGATTGTCTGAAGACAATGAGTCTGTGGACAAAGAGGAGAATGACGATGATGATGGTGCATCAAAGCAGGATGTTCCACGCTTACCCCGGTGGAGATCGACCCACAGTGCCAACATCACTGATTTTCCAGAGTGGCAGGCCAGCCCTCCAAAATCAGACAACATCATGACCCCCTTTGAATATTTCAAAATGTTTTTTTCTGAGGACATTTTGGAAGTAATTGTAGAGCAGTCAAATTTATATGCCATTCGGTGTGAACCTAACAAGCCCTTTAACCTCACTACTAAAGAACTGGAGCAGTTCTTGGGTACAGCAGTGTAAATGTCATTGTTTGGATTATCGGGCACTCGCATGTTTTGGAACAAAGCCACCCGAGTGTCCAAGGTTGCTGAAACCATGACACTAAACAGATGGGAGTTCATAAAAAAATCCCTGCACTTCAACAACTATCAAGTGAGACAAGGAGAAAATACTGATCCACTTCACAAAATCCGACCACTGATCACTCATCTTACCGCGAAGCTGCAGATGATCCCAATCGGTGAGAAGCTGGCTGTAGACGAGCAGATGGTCCCTTTCAAGGGAAGAAATAGACTCAAGCAATACCTGCCATCAAAACCAAAGAAATGGGGCAACAATATACTCACCTTGGCTGGCTCTGATGGTGTCCCACACAATTTTGAGATCTACACAGGGAGAGTTGTGCAACCCCCTGAGCTGCCCGATGTAGGAGCAAGTGGCAACGTTGTCCTCTGCCTGGCCCAGCCAATACCCACGCAGCAGAACTACAAGGTGTTCTTTGACAACTGGTTCACAAGTGTCCCTCTCATACTCACACTTGCTCAGCAAGGAATTCAGTGTACTGGTACTGTTCGTAGCAACAGACTACCAGGTGTCAACTTGATGTGTGAGGCTGAGTTGAAGAGAACTGGACATGGATCTTTTGAAGAGAAGACAGCCATGGTTGGAGAAACCATCTTGCATGCTGTGAAGTGGTATGATAACCGTTCAGTCAGTCTTCTCAGTAACTACATTGGAGCACACCCAGTCACAGAGGTTGATAGGTGGGATGGCAAGCAAAAGAAAATCATCAAAGTCCCCTGTCCTGCTGTGGTGAGAGAGTACAATAAGAATATGGGTGGGGTGGATCTGCTGGACTCTCTCATTGTACTGTACCGCACAAAATCAGGTCAAAGAAGTGGTACCACTGGCTGATGTTCCACTTCATCGACATGACCATTGTGACTGCCTAGCTGCTCTACAAGAGAGACTGCAGCAGCACTGGGATGAGAAAAGAGGAACAGATGAAGCTTTATACGTTCAAGTTGTATATCGCAGAAAGTTTGTGCAAAGGTGGCAAGAATCTGGAGCGTAAGAGAGGTCGTCCCAGTTCCACAATTGCTGGGGATTATGAAGAAAAGAGGAGAAGAGGACCCACTACACCCATTCCAGTCCCTGATGTGCGTCTGGACGCCACAGCCCACTGGATGGTCTTGGATGACAAGAGAGGGAGATGCAAGGTACCCGGATGCAAAGGTACACCAAAAGCCAAGAGCTAAAAATGTGACATCCACCTCTGTTTCACATCCACCAGCAACTGCTGCCTGAGATTCCATACAGAATAGTACAGCTTTGTAAAAAAGAAAAAAAAATGCCAATTTAGTCAGTAGCCCACATGAAACACACATTCAAAAATACAAAGACACACTGCAGCTAATTTCGAACCCACTTATGAATTAACCATTTGTGGCTGATGTTTGTTTGATGATTAACTGGTTGAAATTGTGTTTGATGAAATAAAACTTCTTTTAATGCATTTATTGTTTGTTTGTTCATCATTTCACCTATTATATAATCTAGAAAACCTTTGTGTTTTAGTACCCTTATAGCATATTGTTGCCCTGAGGCAACAAACCAAAATCTGGTTGGGGGGCTTGGTGGGGTATTTTATTATTGATATATTATCAGGGACCTCTAAACTCCCAAAAACTAGGGTGAAATATTTTTTTCCTCCTAAAATAATAATTCATGCCACAGAGGGTTAACTGGCTAGAATGACACCAAAAATATTTTGTTTTATAACATTATTAGAGAGGAGTGGGTGTAGCAAGAGCAAAGTGAAAAATAAGTCATCAGGGCTGCTTCAGAATGCCCAGTTACCCCTACAAATACCTTTTTTTCATCTTGCAATATCCACTGAAAAGCAACTGCAAATTAAAAAATAAAAATTAAATTTTTTTTTTAAAAAGTCAGTTAAAAGTGGGGTTAAAGGTGACACATCCTTAAATGTCCCATATTATGCTATATTACCAAGTTTATATTTTGATCTTGGACTCTCCCAGAGTAGTTCTGATGCTTCAAAGTCTGAAAAATGGTCCTTATTTAGCTCATACTGGCACCCACAAAAAAAACATACTTTTAGCCCATTGTAGCCTCTGCCTGAAACGCTTCGGCTGGGCTGCTGTACCTTAAAGGCCCCCCTCCCCGCGTGCTCACATTCTCCTGATTGGCCAGGTCTGTGGAGGGCGGAGCTGGTTAGGACGAGACAGGAGACCACAGTCATCCGGGTCCGCCTCCCTTGTGTGTCCCCGTGTTACAGACCAGTAGGCATTATACCTCAACGTGTTGAATTGAAATATGTTGAAATGACAAATAATGAAATACGTCCGTATGTCTTGGACCCCGAATCTGACCTGGACGGACAGAGAACAAGAGGAAAATTCACCCAGGCAACGAAGAATGGATCAAGACGTCTCAGCTTGGTAAGTACGTATTACAACCACAGAACAAAAGAAAACACTAGAGAGGACAACGTCATTGGCTGAACCAACCGCAAAACGTGAGACGTGTCTGCCATCTTATGTAAGGAATCGGCAGGGAATTGCAATCAAATGCTGTACATGTCGCAATCACATAGTATCTCCTACTACATGGCTTTGTTAGTGTAACGTTAAGCCGATTGAAACACAAGATTTTCCAGTGATAATAAGTTAACTCAGCTTGCTTGTGGGTGTTGCTTTACATAAAAATTAGTTATTATGAAACAGACACAAAAGTTATGCCTTCACAGAAAACGTTTGGGGCCAATTGATAGTGCTAACTATCGTTTGCAGTCCTGCTAGCCACCCGTAAAGCATCGGTCTCGGCGGTGTATTTTTGGCTGATGTATGAGCCTCATAGAGATTCTCTAAAGTTCGCAGAATAATAGCTGTGAAGTGTGAAACATGTCCAAACAGAATATCGGCCCTCGTACCCAGAGTCGCGGCGATGAAATGTCGACCTGGGGTGCATTTCCCAAAATCACAGATGCTAACTTCCATGTTTGGAACCATTAACTGTGCATGAACGAACTATGTAAGTTGCTAACTTAGTTTTGGGAAATGCACCCTGGCCTGAATAACTGACCTTACTATAGCCTCGTATTGGAATAACTTAGCACGTACTAGCCCCGTAGCCGCTACGTATGTTACAAACTATCCTCGATTTTGATTTCGAGCTTGCAAATTAAAAAATATTTTTGAACTTTGAAATTTCCACCGTGTAAAATCGACCCTGCAAACACTAAAGAACTGCTGCGTAAACTCTAAATAACTTGCTTCACAATATCCTCAGACTCTGGATAACCCACCACGAATTTCAATTTACGTTGTGTGTTATTCCTCCAAAATACCCAAATGAGACCGATGCTTAACACGTTAGTTTTACTAACATTATTTGCTGTTAAATCGTTATTTACAGCTTGTGGGATCTTGACCGAAGGAACTGCCCGAGGTTTGAGAATCAGCTGAGATGCATATCCAGCGTTGAATTGTCCTTTATTGGCAAAGCTGTCTTTGGTGAAATGGGGAGCACAAACAGCTAACGTTCCCTAGAGAGTGCCTGTTGGCTGCCGGAAAACAAAAAAGCTACCCACTGATTTTTGGCGGCATCATCTTTTGGAAGATAAAATAGTTGTGCTGTTTTTCCGCATCCAAAAAAAACACCTACGATCAGCTTTGGGAGACATAGTGACAAAGCTACACTTCAACTAATTCGCAGTCGTTTGTGGCTGATGGAATAGATTCTGGGGTGGGCAGGTCCAGTGCCGTGATTGGCTCTGGCCAGGTCTGTCCTGACTGGATGCAACAACCTGACGTCAGATTTGGACAAAATCTCGTGGAGATCTCGGGACAAGCTGTTCAGAGAGGAAATCATGTTCTCGGATTACGGCGAAACCCCTGTATCAAAACTCGTGAGGATGAGTATGGACATCCAACATTATAACATTATATGTATGCATGAAAAGAAGGATCAGCATAATAGGGGACCTTTAATTGTGAGCAGAAAACCACAGCAAGCCCAAACACACAGCATAGAATTCATTAAAGGCCAAAACATTAAAAAATAAATGAGATAAAGCTACTTTCCTTTCGGGTATTGATTATGGCAACATATTATGTATGCATTCGGCCTTGTCTGTGTTAAGGGGTCTTGACTCAATGTTTCATGCTTTTGTTTTTTTTTCTCTGCCAAAGCAATCTCACTTTCCCTGCACTGTGCTCTTTATCGAATAGACAGATTATCCTAGTGGGTTTTATGAATCTTCTTCACGATCATTGAATTTTTAAGGCTAAAAAGGAGTTTAATAAGACATGAACATACCTGAAAATTCCGCTATTTCCTATGTCAGTTTCAGTTGGCAGCGACCAACTTGAAGTCAAAAAACTCGCTTTTGCGGCCAGTTAATGGCAAAAATCGTACACCGAACAATATAAATAAAATATATCTTCTTTTTAAGTACACAGTAAAAATCAGCCTAATAAAGACAGAACAAAAGGTCAAAACAATCACTAAAGTACTGGAATGTCACGCATTTAATAGGATTCCAAATTTTAATGATACTCAGAATATTGGAGAAAGGTCCGTGTAATAAGTGGTAATTAATAGTCAAGACACCGTTCCCATTTTAGACCCAGTAGCGGCAAAGGAGCATTATTAATTGTTATTAAGTGCATAATGAAAGATTGATTAATCTCAAAAAGACTCTGTTCCCACTTTGGAACCAATAGCTGAGAAGGATAATTCTTAATTGTTAATAAGTTAATTGTAAATTATCTATTAGCTTTTATACAGCATTAATTTTAACCTTTTAAAGTCCTTTTATTGTCCATAAACATCTTATTACCATTGTTACATGATCTGTGAACTGTCAACAAGTTTCTAATAATTGCTCATAATTATCTTAAAAGCCACTAACAAATGAGTCTTATGGTATTATTAACACTCATTTAGTCATGTTACATGTTAAACAAGTTAAACATGTTATTAATGTTGATAAGTGGTCTACAATCTGTCAACAATTTTCTATTAAATGGTCATAAGAATAAATGAAGTTTGTTTCCAAAATGCAACGTATCCAGTTTACTCATTTTGACGAAATCATCTTTTTCTATGTTGGCACCAGTGGCGGCTGGTGAACTGGCGATAGGGGAGGCTCAAAACAATCCCTTAAAATTAATGATTGGTCACGACCTGTTTTCAATTATTCATTTAAATTACCATTACAGAAACTCTGAAAACTCTCAACATTATCAAGTGTGGCCAGTTTTCATTTATTACGCATACCGATTACGACTCCGGACTTCTCACACTTTTCTTTACTCAGCGGTTGGAAGCAATGCATGTGTTTCGCGATCGTTTAAATTAGAGCATTTGGCACGTCTTTACGCAATTACATTGCTTCCAACCACTCCATGCACAAGGACTTCAATTTTACGTGAGAATCTCTTACGTACGCATTGATTGAATAATTGCTGACTACAGCAGAGGAACGTAAATATGCCACTTAAACTCCCACCGAATGCGTGAGAGTTGACAGGTATGCGTTATAAATGAAAACTGGCCACACCTGATAATGTTGAGAGTTTTCAGAGTTTCTGTAATGGTAATTTAAATGAATGATTGAAAACAGGTCATGACTAGTCATTCTTTTTAAGGGATTGTTTGAGCCTCCCCTATTGCCAGTTCACGAGCCGCCACTGGTTGGCACCTATTGCATTTTATAGAAAAACACGAACTCTGACCATGAAAAAATACACTGTATAGTATGCATTTCTTAAAACGGATTTTTGCAAAATGTGTAAGAACCACAGGGCTATTGCTCCATACAGTGATGATTCTAGGACGTGTAATTTGCGGGATCCCGCAAGTTTGACAGACTTGGCGCTAGACGAAGATTTCAGTGCGCCAGCAACTACGCATTACATTATGAATTGCGCGAATCCTTTGTTCTAGTGCGTAGATTGATATGAAAACATTGTCTATAACAAACTTCCGTGCATTTATTCAACAAATTTATAAACCTACTGCAAAGATTGCTTTCAAAATGTCGGCAGCAACAGACTTCTATATATGCCTGTATATGACTGTGGCTGGATGCATGTTTCTGTAACCCCCTGTCATGCTCGAATGCTGCTTTCCAGTTGGTAAAACCACGCGAGGTAAAAACAGCATCCCTCTCACCGGCAGTAACATATTTCCTGCAAGGAAAGCAAAAGCATGCATCCCGCTGAACCGACGTACTCCAGCCACGGTCGTGTACGATATCAGTCTGGATTGAATGATCGCCATAAAGCACCGAATGCACGCTCTGGGTAGCTAGCTAATATTGGCTGGGATAGAGCATCGTCATTCAAGTCGCTAACCACATGAGGTAGGGCTGAGGCAGCAGAGAGAGGGAACTGGTTTGGGGCAGTGCTTGTGGAGGGCACTGGAGCCATAGCCATAGTCATAGCTTCTGGTGTGCAAGCTACGGCATCGCCAGAGATGCCAAGTCTCACGCATTTTTTTGGCTTATTCAACGTAGTCCACAATTATTCAATGAACGCTTATTAATAAGATTCTCACGCGGAATTAAAATCCTTGTGCATTGAAGTTTCAGTTTCACTTGCGTAAAGGTGGACCTCACCACATGTAACATGGAAAGCAACTCCGGACTTCTCATGCTTCTCTTTACTCAGGGATCGGAAACAATGCATGTGTTTCATGGTTGTTTAAATTGTTTAAATGAAATAAAACCACTTGAAACGTCTTTATGCAATTCCATTGCTTTCAATCCCTCAGTAAAGACAAGCGTGAGAATTCCCGAGTCATAATCGATTTCTGTGGCACTAGTGGGGAAATCCACCGTAATGCACGTGAAACTGATTAACTTTATGCACAATTACTTCAATTCCGCCAGTGAATAATTGCTGACTAAGGCACAGGTACGAGAATGCCACTAACGAATGCGTGAAACTTGGCATCTATGCATCGCTTGAGGTTGAAGCAGCACAAGGCTTGCTAATAGGTTTTAAAAAACGATACATTGCTCAGAACTCGTTTGAATGAATAAAACAAAATGTAGGTAAAATTGTGAGTCTCTGCACGCTTGCTCAACATACACCTATGAAGAGAATGACTTCACTGCCTGGTGAAGTATCCGTACTTACAACTTTAGCTGTAGGACTTCGCTGTGGAGGCGGGCTTTAAGCTATGCACCAAATCAGGTGTTAGGAACTATTATTTTATGCACAATTTTGTAATTGACTGGCCCACTTTTTTTCCCATTGGCCCAGTTTTTTACGTCAGGGGGGAGTTGGCCCACTTCTGAAATTTTCTAGAATCATCACTGTCCATAGATATAAAGCACTAGAGGCCGCACACACTATCCTGGTCTTTTGCGATGTATACGTGTGTATGGTTGCCACATTAGAGCAGTACAAGTCAGCCTGGAAGCCCATATAAACAGAAGTAAAAAAAAGTTGAGAAGTCTAGTATTTCTCATTGGAAATGGATACGCGCATGACGATGCCTTTGCAACTGACATGTACGCAGTAGACAAATGAATAGACAGTCTTTTGCCAGATATTTGAATGTTTCCGACGAGAAATATTGGTAATTCTGACTAATAATAAATCAAAAGTACTATCGGTCGTCACCTAATTCTATCTGGCAAACTGACGTGTTGTGATGTCATCACCAGTAAACGCTTACATGGCTTGTTGCTTATTGCCCTAACCCTAACAGTAGCCTTAAACTTAACCCTGACCCTAAATGTTCGTTTGATGGATGGAAGTAAGTGAAGACCTGCACTTCTGTGGACTTTGTGGCTTCTTCCGTTAACTCTCTTATGAGCATTGAAGCCACATTTCATATTGATTTACATAGAGCCCAGCAACAATTTCTCCTCTAATAACAGGAGTTGAATAATATCCCACACTTTTTAGTACAATCATCAAAACCCTGCAGCCAGGTATCAAAACATTATTGACCTACAGACATGACTAGCTAACAACCTGCACTGGCCTTGCGTTTATCAATGACAATGTGAACTAACATGAAAACGCAGACACTCAGTTCACACGATTTGTGCTCAAGTTGGGAATATTGTTTTTCTTCCAAAATTTTGTGTTCTTACTTGTGGAATGTGATCCCCCAAACTTTTGTCTCCACCATAAGCTTTTCAACGCTTTCAAATGCTACGCAAAACTGCGGCATCCTACTAATTTGGATCAAGTTCAGACATTCATTCGTATTAAACCACTGACAATATGGCAGCCATATACACACATCCTGCCGATAAGTGCGCGGCATCTAGTGTTTTAAATCTATGTATCGCTATATGGTATTATCTCAATTTTAGTAATTTTGGTACTTATCGCATTTTTGGAAACAAACTCTTCAAATGTGTTTTATCCTATTGCTAACATCATTAATTCATTATTAAGTCTTGCTAATGTCAATAAATATATTATTAAGATTCATAAGCTTGTTAGCAAGTGAATACTAAGTGCGTATAGGGGTGCAAATAAGCAATATAATTATCTCAGTTTTGATTTTAATTAACACATAGTCTTATTTATGTTAGTTAACATCTTATTAATCTTTATTAGCTGTCTATAAACACTAAGGAACTTACTAAAAGTTTAATAAATAATAAATGTGCTAATTACTCTCTAATTATCCCTTATAAAGTCTGATTAATGATAATAAACATCTCACTAATGTTTATGGCAGGTATTTAAGCTGGTAGGAAGTTTCTAATATGAGCTTTTAATTCATCATAAGCAATAATGAATGTGTCAATTATGCTTTTATTGACACTTAAATGAACTTATTTATGTTTATCACTACCTTATGAGGTCTGATAAGTGGTCTATTAAGTATTAATTACAGCTTATTACAAGGACCTTAATATAAAGTGTTACCAAAAAATACCAGGATGTTGCAATCAAGCACCATTTCCGATGCTTTATAGGATAGTTTGGAGGCTAAGTCGCTTCTGGTCTCGTATGGCTGTGAGGGGGGGGGAGTTGCGTTAGCATGCATAGTTACTAATACTTGGCGGTATGATCCCGAGCGTAGTACTTTTTCTTAGCTTGATTTTTAGTGTTTACATCGTTTGCAGTTTCTCAAGTACAGCTGAATTGTTGTTGTCATGCCACTCCGCAAGTTGTGCATCGGAAGTGTGGCAGTCCCGGAGAGGTAAAAAATTTCAGTGAATTATTTTTTTTTTTTTTATTGGCGATCGCTCAAATTGCTAGGGTTTTTCTAGAAGGTTGCCGCTTGCCAAGGTGAAAAGGGTGGTGCTTGGGTGTTTTAGGTAGTTTTTACGATGTTTCTGAATAGCTGCTTGGTTAGTTGCACTGGATGAAAAACACTGGGTGTTTTTTTAATGGTTGCTGTGTGTACGGGGTGGTTGCTAAGGTGTGAAAGGTGGTTAAAAGGGTCTTTTTCTGTGGTTGCTAGGGTGTGCAGGGTGGTTGATCAGGTGTTTTAAGGTGTTGCTACGGTGTAAAGGGTGGTTGCTCTGGTGCTTCTGGATGCTTGCTGGCTTATGCTGGGTGGTTGCTGGGGTGTCTCTGGGTTTTCCCTGGGGTGTTTCTGAATGGTTGTCAAGGTGGTTGCCAGGTGTTTGCTGGGGTGTGCCCAGTGATTGTAAGCATTGCTGGGTGGATGCTAGGATGTTTCTGAAAGGTTGGTAGTGTGTAAAGGGTGGTTAGTAGGGTGCTTTTAAGTGGCTTTTGAGTAATGGGTGGTTGCTAGGGTATTTATAAGTGCTTGCAAGAAGTATTTAGTGGTTGCTAGGAAGTTTGTAAATGGTTGCTAGGGTTTATAGGGTGGTTAGAAGGGTGTTTCTAGGTGGATGTTAAGGCAGAAAGGTACAATCAAATGATATTTAAGATATGAGCCTCGAACCAGAGCCAAAGATTGTGAGTTTGCATATGAGCAGAACACTAGGTAGCACATTTCAATTGGTATTACATAATGACTGACCACAGAGAAGACAAAAGAAGATGAATCTCATATTTTGCATCCAAAGTTAAAAAACCTTTGGAATGTAAATTTTGTTTGCTGACTGCCAATAGTCATAGAAGAAGGAATTTTTTTTCTTCTATGGTTATCGGCGATGGCAAACCAGCTTACATTATTAGTATCCTTCTGCTAAAGTGCTAAAATGTTACTTTAAATCCTTAAATTTATACTCCTTAGTATAAAAAGCATAATGCCAGAGTAATTAAAATACATAAATACAATGCAAAACAAAGAGGATTGGCAAGGATGGAATCAGACTGTGACTTTCAGTCAAGCAGAATCGCTTTCTAAGCATGTATGTTCTGAGCATGCGCAGTAATAGTGACACAGCTCCTTTAAAATATCCACTCGACCTGGATGCTCACTTCTATTGAAACTTTCACTCTTAGAAATATAAATATCAATAAGAAAAATGAGAGTGTTACATCATTGGAGACAGTGTGCATGTTTATATATCAATTATTATCTAATTTATATTTTTAAAGCTCAGTGTCTCTGAGTTTTGAGGGTCGTGGAGGAAGTGTTCAAATACTGTTCAAAAATGTTCTTACATTATTTATCGTTTAGTTATATTGATGTACAATCTTCTACGAGGCTAATCGGGAGGATGGTGAAAGCATATTTCGTGTGCATTGCTTCCTTTGTGTTTGTTTTATATTTTTAAATTGTGTCATTTTTGTTATATTTTGTTGACATTATTCATTGAACCCTCAATATGCATCTCAAATGCCATACAGTAGTTGGCCTATAACTTGTTTTATGGGTGGGAAACCCCCCGCCCCCCACCCAGTACCTTCCTCAAGCCGCTTTGCCCCATTGGCACTCGTCAAGAGTAGACATTAGGAGGTGGCAATACAGATATTTCTGTCCTTTTTTCCCCCTCATTGCTGTGACTGTTTCCTCAGGAAATCTGGCCCTGATCTTGCTCCTGGCAAAACAGGTTTAGGTGTCTCATCTTATTGGGTTATATGGTAACACTCCAATAAAGCAACTCATGATTAAGCGACAGGGAGTTTTACAGGGGCTTAAATCCAAGAGCGGCAGACGGTGAACTTTTGTTTGCTGGGTGACCACTGATCTCATAATGAATGCCTGGTTTTTTGAGAGATATTCTGCTGCTTATTGTACCTGTGTTCTCCATCCTGCCCCCTTAAGACCCCATCACACACATGCACACACATCAGATAGAGCCTTCTAATAAGATAAAAACTCATGTCATCCAGCCCTCCTGCATGGTCAAAAGATGTTGCTGTAATACTGACACCCCAACTAAACATGCCGTAAATACGACCACGTAGCATTGTTTATTCAATTAAACCATCAGGCAAGCAGTGTAGCCATAACTCACTGGAAATTAACATTGGCTGGCGTGAAGAATTCTTCCCGCCAGGAAATTTTTCTTCAGTGAACAAGTGTTCACAAAGGACACGGCGGTAATGTGCTGGAGGTCCTGTGATACAATAATGGTCTTCCTTCACACCTGTGTCAGGGTTGCAGACATTACAGGAAATTAATGTTAGTATTCGTCATCTACTTATTAGCACCTATCTCAGATCCATTATGAATCGTGCCAGGATAGAGGCTACTTTCTGCAGGTGAATGCAGGTTGTGGGCATAATTTAGCTCAGTCACCATCCCCAAGGACAAAGAGAAAGAAAGAGATGCAAGGGGATAAAAAAAGATGTGAGGAATGGCAGAGAGAAAAAGAAAATTAATTTTCAGTAGAAGAGAGGAAAAGCCAGCACAAACATACAAAGTTGTTTCTATTGGAAGTCAGGCTATGGTGAAACTGAAGACCCATATTTAGCAGTGTGCTTTCTGACAGGATAATTTGTGCCCTCAACTGTGAAATGTGTCAGATCAGCTGCACATTCATACACATGCAGCACAATGCAATGACTGATGTTCTTTTGTGCAAAGCCAACAGTAAAGCCTTCTATTGATTACACTGAATTCAGACTTTATTCTCCTATAACAGTTTGCTGTGTGGATGATTATTTTATGTCATCAAGAGCTGAAAGAGGCTGTCCATGAAATGCAGTATGTGTAGCATTTTGAAATTTAAATGGCCATAGAACAGCAGATTTGCATGAACACGACTGCCATTGCCACGCCCATTTCATGCGACTGTGATAATTTATATCTCACATTCACGTTTCATCCGCTTTTTAGAATGTTTTCCACCTTGTGTATTTTTTAGACGCTTAAAATCCAGGGCGATCTTATAACAAATCTGTTTTAAATTAATCTTGAATAATGTCCTAAAATTCTACAGCTAGAGATGTAATTCAGAGGAGGATTTATTCAAATTATTGGCATTCTTTCAATCTAACACCGTAGCCCAGTTAGATTTGTCTGCTTTTCACCATCACATCTTAATCGTTATTGGCTACTGAAATTGCTTGATTGTTATTTAGGCCAAGTACACGGGAGCAGATTTAGGGAAGGGCGGAGCACCTGCAATTAGCGAAATCTAAACTCAGGCTTCTTCTCGACAGCATTTTAAATCGTTTAAGCCGCTTCAGGTGTGTATGTTTCAAGAAATTACACGCGACTGCCTACACACCCCATGACTGCAAGTGGTCTCATCACACTTTAAAAAAATCCTCGTTCAACATCGCCACATCCCAACTCATCATTTCATCTCTCATTGTAGTATTTTTAGGAGATCTATAATGATAAAATAAAAATAGAGATTTATTTTCAGATTGCCCTGGATTTCAAGCACCTAAAAAATACACAAGGTGGAAAACATTCTGTAAAGCGGATGAAACGTGAATGTGAGATATAAATTATCACAATCACACGAAATGGCCAAATACGCGGTCTTGCAAATCTGTGCTGTTCTATGGCCATTTAACTTTCAGAACACAGCAATCAAACATGCTATCTTAATAAACAGCTCAACTCATTCAGCAAAGTAAATAAACAAATCCCCTGTTTGATTGCTAATTGAGCAAAGTAAACAGGGACAGATTTTGAGTAACCTAATTGGTTAACCCTTAAATGCCCAACTATAGTAAAAGTTGAAAGAAAATCTGTGTATTCTGTTAATATGTCCTGGGGAGGGGCTAATAACAACCCAATAGCAATTTTTAATTTTTGGTGACCTTTGACCTCATTTTAGTTTTGTGACATATATGTCACTCAAAGTTTCTAGGATATAAAGAGAACTTTTGTCCATCATTGTTTTGGTAGTTGACATATAGCTGAAGTATTAGGCATAGCTTATTTTTCATTAGCTTACCTGTTTGTCTACATCCAGTGATGAATGGGTGCTGATCTATCGTGTGGATTCCACCATGGGGGCAGCCATATTGGAAAGGTTAGCTGGTGCAGCCAGTGTAGTGTCAGTTCCACTTTTATGCATCAGATGGCAGCATTGATGGTCTAAATATGTCACTATGGGCATTAGGGTGCAAAATTTATGTGGGGTCAGTGGTTTTGACAACCCCCAAAATTGTATGACAAATTTATCACAGGGGGCATTTAAGGGTTAAAAGGAGACAATTCTGTAGTCCTTTACTTGGCTCCGTGCAGCATGTCGCCAAAAAATACTGATGTCAGTCAAGTTTTTTTTTTCTGGAAGCATTTCTCATGCCCGTTGATGTTTGGCACTTTCGTTCAAGACTGCATCGGGTTTCATTAAGGAAAAGGGAAAGCTCGGATGTTCGCCCCATGGCAGCATGTGGGTTACTACGCTTTTAAAAAATTGCGATTCATAGTTGTTACACCCCTAGAATATACAACATATATTAACAGAAAAAAATTAAGCTCATCAGTTCATAAAATGGCAGTGGTCCATATTAAATGCTGACTGGATATTGCACTGTGGAGGGGCTTTCCAATCTCAGAGAATCGCACCCACCGTCCAGCCCCATCTCACCCCTCACACTAAATGCACGGTGGACATACTCTCCATGGTGCACATAATGAGGTCATTGCAAGTTATGCAGGTGGTCATGTGATCCCCGAAGCAAAATGTACATAAAGGTTGATCGCAGCATAGTGAAAATGGGGAAATCTTGTGCTGCTGTTGCTTGCACCAATAATAATGCCATTCAGTCGCCTGGAAAATATGGCATAATAAGTTTCCATCAATTTCCACAAAATAATGAAGCCCTTTTGAAAGAGTGGTTTGTTAAATTAAGAAGAATTGACTGTGGAAAGCCTTACAAACCAACAAAACATTCAGTTCTTTGCTCAGAGCACTTCGAGAAAAGCTGCTTCACGTACCAGAAGTTCACAAGTAAGTCAACAGTTTTTTTAATTTAAAGAAATTAGCAGAAAATATATATTCAATATAAATATTAACCTTAAGCCTGAACGCCCCCATAACGGGAGCAATGAATTTGCATAATAAATACAGCATGTTTCCTAATAGCAACCTCGTCATGCGGCATATCCTCATAAAGCGAAGAAACTCAGCGAAAAGTTTGTGATGACCGTTTTTACCTAAACCGAACACAATTCAAGTACCAAGCAAGTAAATAAGCGTCTAGCAAAACAAATAAAATAAGATCAGAGCTCTATCTCAAGCATTTCTACTGAATTTGTGCTATGCATACAAACGATACCTCAAATGAAAAAGGTCAGTCCACAGATTCCAACCTTGTAAGCCTTGTCATTTTAAATGGACACCACACTCAAAGAACAGCAGGCATACACTTTAAATGCTACAGAGCTGAGCAAAAATTTTTCTTACCTTTGATATTTTTCTATAAAAGCTGTTTGTGGGTAAATCTGTGCTTGTTATTGTTTTAGCCAGTCTATCAGAGTCCTCTCGCCATTATGCTACGCACTGGAAGACCTCAGCATTATAATCACTTAAGTGGTTTGTTTTTTGAATTTTCGCTATGATTAACCGCTACATATTCAACTGTTGTTGAACTGTTTTCAAAATTGGTTTATGACTGAGAATCCTTGCGCCAATATGCTCAAGTTCAAACACAGCACAGCTATACAAGTGCTAAATTGACCAGTGAATATGTAGTCTGTTGAGCTGGTGTCGTGGATAAGGCGGAGCATTTGGACCTGAGGTTCAATATCCGGTTATACACGCAACCTTTCAGAGCAAGGAAATACATTTTTTTGTCTAGATAAATAATAATTAATCGATGCATTCCCATCCCATCAAAGCCATCTTCCTGGGTTACTTCGGGGATCATGTGACTTACATGACGGTTTCTGCATCCAGTGCAACGCCTCCATTAAATAGACTATTTCACAGATGGGCATAAAAATTATAAAATAGGCTACTGAATGGCATCAGCATATTTGTTCACAAGGCATGCAGACAGACAGCTGAGCACCAGATGATAATCTGAAGCAGCTTTTCAAAACTGCCCATCGGGTAATGCTGCAGCGTGCTACATTAATAGGTAATATGGATCATTGGCTGTTTTGGAGAGCAGTGCCTACTATTTTGTGGTCAGAATTTTGAATAGCTCTAGCAACTCCTGCTTAGATTGTAAACCAGTTACAACAATGACTACATAAAACAAAGAAGCCACTTATTTCACATTCATAATCATACGGACAGTCAGTTTACATCACACTTCCACAGCTGCACAGCCAAACTGTCAGCTTGAGACAATTACAGACAATTACATAAAGAAAAGCTAGAAAATGTTTGCTTCATTTTATTCATTTATTTACTTATGCTCAGAACAGGGTGATGACATTGAGAAGTAATTCAGAGTGAAACCATTTAATATCTGCCCCCCCCAGACATCACTTCTTCCATCCCTTCAAAGATAAGCTTATTTCTCATCATAACGGTCAGGTTAATCAGCAAGCGTAATTTTACAGTGGAGGAAAGTCAATGCTGAGTATATTTTTATTTCATGAACTAAAGGCAAATGAATAATTGAGCCCCTAAGAACCATACCGGGCCATCCCGCACTTTTGCCGAAATTGAGTTGTGGTAGTCAGCATGTGCAGAAAAACTGAGATCTAATTTCCTAACAGCCCAACCCAATCTGCCCACATGGATTGTTAATAAAAATGTCTTCTCTGCCCTGTATATATGCACTGCACTGCCTTAGCCATAATCGCCATCCCACAACCTTCCCATAATTCATTGGAACATGGCAGCTCGGTATCTCACTGATGAGGAGTTGTTATTGTGATCAAATGGTGAAGTGGAAGATGACAGAGACCCAAAGTTTGTCCCAAATGAATCAGAAGATTATGCTTCCTCCTCAAAGGAGGTTGGTTTCAATTTAATGCAGCAGAAGGGCACCCAAACCTGCACAAGAAGTGCATGTACATGATTTTACATATCTTGAGTTTGTACCAAATGCAGTGTTTAAACTAGATGACTCTAGGTGCAGTGTTTACTCTGGCAACTTTGAGTCCCATTTTCTCAAAAGTACCCCAACATGGGTTGGCCCAGTATGGTTCTTAGGGGCTCAATTCATGTCCCCTATAGGAAAAAAAAAAAATTCACACAGACATAATTTCTGACTACATGTTCAATGGTAAAAGAGGACAAGTTAATTTCTACTTTTGAAGGAAGGCAGATTAGTTTTTTGTTATCATTCAAATGTTCCGAGCTACGGTAAAATGGCGTGATTTATCCAAAGAGAAGCAATTCAGCTTTGATAAGGGAGCACAACTCTGTGCTGATTGATAATTCAGAGCAGCTCTCGAGCCCGGCAGCAGGAAAAGAGGGCTTCGGTTTTCAGTGTGTATCTGCCGGAGGTACCAGAGGTTCCGTGCTTTTCCACAATCAAAGTGATTAGCTCTCAATGAACATATATTATAACGGCTGGCTGACAGCAGCACAGCGTCGCTTACACCTCCATCCAACTGCCCCCATAACTCACACTAGAACAAGGGGCCCAATCAGCTATTAACACTCAGAGGTCCGGGGCCTTTCAGACACTTTGAGGCAGCCTGCTACACCTTAACATTTTTAAGTTTTTCATCTAACTAAAAACATCTATGCAAAAGTGGCTCATGGTGATATTCTAGAAAACCTCAAGAATAAAAATATGAGAGTAAAGTAATGCAATAAAATTAGTTTTTATTAAAATTCAGTGTAAACACAACTAGACCAAAACCTATTTTCAAAGGTCTTCATATCTTGTAAAAAAACACACAATAAATATATCTGGTCAAGACTTTTGAAGTTTGAACCTAATAAACATAAGTGTTGGCTACATAAAAGTAAGAAGAGCATTCAGAAATGTTATGAAGTTTCAATACAAATTGTAAAAAAGTCAGACTAACTGAAGCCAGTAGCTCTTTCAAATGAGTACTGACTAGATGGGTGTATCACACCTGTAACTCTTCCCTCCTCCTGTCAGTGTCCATGTGCCGATGGCTGTCCATCTCTCAATGGCTGTAATTGTACACCTGTCAATGGCTCTGCCAGGGCATTGTAGTTACCTTCCCCCAAAGCTTTGCAAGCTACTGCAAAGTAAGTAAGTTTCACTGTGGCTCTCTGCTCCCATGTACAGTCTATCACATGCAACCCATTCCAAAAGTGTGTCCAAATCCAAAAGAGTTTAGAAAAATCCTCTTCAACTGTAAGATACTCAATAAATTGCTCAATAGGTAATGGTACCTGTGAAGTGTGTCCAAGTCCAAAAGAGCTTATAAAACATGGCCTCTTCAACTGTATGATACTCGGGAAATTGTAAAGTCACATGCAGCAAAAGAGCTTAGCTTGAGCTTAGAAAAGAGCTTGGATCGGAAAGAGCTTCAAAAGAATCAAATTCAAACATGAGGCCTGGTGAAATGGGGCGTGTTCTCACCCCGTGCTCCCAAAAAATGACCCAATGACGCCACTGATTGCCTTGGTGTTTACCATCTGAATAGCTGAGGGGTGTGTCAGTAACAGGCTGCTGCTGGCTAAGCTGCTGAAAATCGTAACTTTTCTTTTTATTCTCTTTAAAAAGCGCAATCGATACATTTTTATTTTAAAACCTATATATTTGAAAACTAGAAGATTCAAGGTTCCCAGTGGTGTTACTCATATGTTTCTAGGACAAAAACTCGCGGAGCTTCAGATGTGTGTTTGGAACAGTCCAAAAAGTCCCCCCGGGGGGACCGCGACCTCAGAGTGTTAACTGCAGAAAAACAGGTGAGGGGGGAGAGCAGATACATGATGAACCTGCTGGTGTGTACACTTGGGTCAGCTGTGCTCCTCCCATAGACTGAATGAAAACTATGGACCAAGCCAAAGGGACGTCAGCTGCTCACTTTCCTTGGGTTTGGGCAGAAGTATTTCTGAACAAGAAAATTGAGTTCTCTGGTGACGCCATGTTGTATGATTTGTAGTTATAGTTGTAGCTTGTAGCTACAGTTTCCGGTTCATCCACTAAGTGCAGTAGTCACAGTGCAGTAAGCTACACGTGATTGGTTCACAAAATGTTTTTTCATTGTCCTCATAGCTTTGTAGCATTAAAAATCAGCACACAGGGAGATGACTTGACAAAGATAAAAACTCATATTGAGTGTACATTTACTCCAGGGAAGAAATGACCGACTTTGTATTTTCTTTAAAGTTACCATCGACTGAAATACTGTACAGAACCAAGTATTTCTGACCAACTGAATATGTAATGGCCGGTAGAATTCGGAGGCCAGTTGCAGCGACAAGAGGGAAACGAGCAGCATGGACACAATACAAACACAGAGAATAATACAGACCACCAGAAAGAGCTTGTGCTTCTAAAGGACGTATAATAGTCCGAAACACGGAAGCAAAGCGAGATAGAAAAAAGGGAGAAGAACTCCAATAATAACGGGAAGATAGAAAGTCAAACAAATCCTGACTACAGATATCTTCGGCTATAGTGCGTAGCTACAATCAGACACTCTAGCAAAGCGGCGTGGCGAACATCCGGCTTATATAGAGTCCGGGGAGGCGCCGCCCCAGTTCAGTCAGCCAGCTCGGTAAAGAATCCGATTGAACAGGAATTCGATACTGTCCCGGGACGAGAGCCACAAAGAAAAGTCCAAAACACACGCACAAACATCCAGAACCATGACAGTATACTGGAGCTAACTAGGGTGGCGTTATTGAGCTACAAATTCTCACGGAGACTTGAAAATGAGTTCCAGAAACAAAATCAATGTGTCCCTTGATCAAAAGTGCCTTTGTCCCCCCGCCCCAATGTACGCTGCACCAACACCACGATATAGCCAGCAGTCTCCAGATCTCCAGGCTCTGTGATACCTCCAGCACCCTCAAGATTTAAAAACACAGAACTTGTCTCTCGTCTTCTGGTACACAGGATCATCATCATCAGAGGGATAAACTCAACCCTGCTATTAAAGGAGTTATGCTGACATGTGTTTCAGAGGTAAACACAGCTAACCAGTATTTTATCTGTCAAGTGCTGAGGTCTTGGCATTGAATGACTGGAATACACCATGTCCTGTCAGGCAGATATTAGTGCTTGTTGACCAGTTTGCTGTGTTATCACTTATCAAAAAGGCTTCAACAGATATTCAGCATGTATATCATATAATTTTCAGACCTGAAATAGATTCAAATAAATTAAGCTGCCACAGGTTTTATGCAATTGACATAAATTGCACTTCCTGAGGACGAAAATTGAAAGTTTTGGTAAGATGGTGGTGGCGTCAGATTCTCCTTAAATGGTTTGAGAGATGTTTTCTCTGCAAATACTTCAAATGTCATCATACTGATGCTGCACAAACAAGCTTAGTATGGCAGTAAGCCTCACCAGGATGCCGTCTGAATCTCCTCCATCTAATGTTCTGTAATGAGACATGGAGGGAAGAACCAGTTTAAAGCAGCTGTTCAAGATGTTTGTGGAATGAAGGGTAATTTTGTCAGTGTCAGGAGGAAGGCTCCCCCTTCCAGAATTCAGCTGTGACTTCAGCAGAACGCGACTCATTGACATGAATTGCATAACAACCAGGCTTCCGAGTTCCAGTGAGTCATCCTCATTTCACATGCATTGTCCTGAATTAGTTATGAATTTATTCCGAGTAACCAAGCTGAGTGCACGCAAGGTATTGTTTTCCACGCAGCTTATAGCATGCGTGACATTTTAATGATAAGTTTTGTTCTGAAAGACACGCATCAGTCAGAAAGCATCAGTAAAAACATGTTTGTGCCTCAGCAAAAACACAGCCCTTGGGTAAAAAGAATAAAGAGGGATACTAAAGAAGCTAGAATTTGTTCTTATTTAAAGAAAAGTCAACAAGAATCCAACAAAGTAGAGCAGGAAATATGAAAGTATGTTGCTATCTTAAAAAAGGCTGCACATTAAGAAGGGAAAAAGCATAGCAAGTATTCAAACAGATTTTTTTTTAAGAGTGCAATAACAGGAGTGCCTGTTATTGTTCTTACCAGGTTTGCCTCATTATACCCTGGATCCTTGAGAGTAACTCTTAACAATATCCTGTTCCAATTAATTTAAAATTAACTTCACAAGAAAGAAGAAAGTCCAGTTAATCGCCAGACATTAATCACACGGCCTTGTCAACGTAAGGGAAACTCCATATGATACCAGTGGAGACCATTGCAGCACTTTCCTCTTACAACAAACCACACAACTCAACAAGCTGGGTTTGTCTGTGCGTTCCAGAGTAACGCAGGTATGGGCAGGACATGGAGGTGATTGGTCATCAATTCAGCCTTCCTTCATCACTTCGCTCGCATCATTAGTGGCTGCTGGATCAACAGGAAGCATGCAAACTGCCAACAGCACTGCAGAGGAATAGCCAATTACGCTCAAGTGACTCAATTTGCTTTGAAGGAAGCAGACATTTTTGGAAAGACGCATGGAGGTGTGAGCCACAGGGTCAAAGGGCAAAAACCCCCCAATTTCGCTGAGAACTGGATTTAATAGCCTGGGAAATAGAAGAAACCTGATATTTCTAGCTGAAGTCTTTATTTTACATTACACTGTTCTCATTCCCCAACCCCCCGCCCCATCTCCCTTTATTACCTCTTGTTTGTCCATCAATGGCACCATAGACACTGTGGTCTCATAACAAACCTGCATCTGCAGAAATGGGAATAATATCTCTAAGTGTATTTCTGAACTGAAGGTCAAGGGCAGATGCTGTGTGGTATTGGGGGCTGGGCGGCGGTCTCAGACAAATCAGAAATCTCTGCGCTGGGCTCAGAGCCAGATAGCAGACTGAGTGGCCTTAAAACTAGCGCACATTTCCCAGAATTCCCTTCGTTTCCGTTACTCCCGCCAAATGACTGGATGGATGAGTGGTTGGATGGAGATCCAGATCAAAGTGGGGCAGTGAGTAGATTGTATGAAGGTATTCAAACAATCACTGCTCCATCACTTAATAATATTAAGGCAGCGTGAGAGGAGGAACTGGGATTTGAGATCTCAGGTGGCTCCTGGAAAAGTGAAATCAAGAGAATACATTCAAGTTCAATTTGTATCAGACATGTTTTGCTCCAGTTTAAAGTGCTCCATAGGCTTCATTTGTCTAAAAGTAGACTTGCCAGGTATATCCGGATGTGGATCCGACCTGTTCCCGATGCTGTCAGGCTCCGGCTACCCTCCATCATATGTTTTGGGCATGCCCAAAGTTGGTACAGTTTTGTTCTTTAATTTTTGGCACATTTTCTTATATCTGTGACAAGGAGATAAGCCCTGCTCCTGAAATTGCGTTATTTGGTGTGATCCCTGCTGAGGTGGCGATATCTGGTGCACAATCGGATGCCATTGCCTTTTCATCCCTATTGGCCAGTCGCCTTTATTTTGTTTAATTTGAAGTCAGTAATGCCTCCCACGCACAGGCGCTGGGTTGGGAATGAAATGGCGCATTTAAAACTTGAGAAGTTGAAACACTCTATCAGGGGATCAACCCAGAGGTTTTATGAGGTCTGGCAGCCATTTTTGAATTACTTTAACTTGGAATTCCCGGCTAGAGACACTGAGACTACTACTTTATTGACCACAATCTTCGTAACATGTTAGAATTTGTGTTCTATATTTAATTAATTAATTAATTAATTTATTGTATGTATAAAAATTTTCTGTTATGTAGACCGTATGCTTATGTCATTATTGTTGCTTTATTTTATGCATCTTGTGAATGCTGTCTGTGGCTCTGTTGATTGTATTGTATGTGTTTGCAGTTTAAAAAAAGCCAATAAAAATATTTGAATATACATTACACTGTTCTCATTCCCCAACCCCCCGCCCCTTCTCGCTTTATTACCTCTTGTTTGTCCATCAATGGCACCATAGACACTGTGGTCTCATAACAAACCCACATCTGCAGAAATGGGAATAATATCTCTAAGTGTATTTCTGAACTGAAGGTCAAGGGCAGATGCTGTGTGGTATTGGGGGCTGGGCGGCAGTCTCAGACGAATCAGAAATCTGCGCTGGGCTCAAAGCCAGATAGCAGACCGAGTGGCCTTAAAACTAGCGCACATTTCCCAGAATTGCAGTGGCATTCACAGGCAGCAGCACTGAGCCAGGCCTCTGCTCCTCTCCCGGCTGAACATAATAACTGGATCCCTCTTAAGTAAATGTGCTCCAATTACCACCCCAGGGGACTTAGCTTAGCATTGTGGGTAGAGTAAGAAATTACAATAAATATAAATAAATAAATAACAGCCAGAAAGTGGATTCACTAAATAAATAAACTAATATATATATCTAGAATATGCAAGACATTTCATTGATAAACATTGTACAAATTTTAGGCAGTTGTGTGAGATATTTGTGGAATGAGAGGTAATTTAGTCATTGACAGGAAGAAGGCTGTCCCTTTCGGAATTCAGCAGTGCCAGCAGATTGCAACTCAATAACACAAATCACAAGACAACCAGGCTTCCGAGCTCAAGTCAGGCATCATTTTGCATGCCAAAAAATACAAATAAATTAATACAGTATAGAATGAATCAGTCCGAAAATGACTTCTTCAGCACACGATAATAAATTAAGTGCTATAAAGTTAACCAAGGTAAAATATATTTATTTTTTATCTAATTACCACAGTGACATGGCAGTGATGATGATATTGATCATTATGATCCATTGCACGGCATGCACCACAGACATTACTTATTATTATTATACATTTACCATTATTATTATCAATTATTTATTATTATTATTATTATTATTATTAATTATTATTATCATTAATATTAAAATTATAATTAATTAATTTTTAACAATAATAATTATTATTATTATTTTTATTGGTATTATTATTATTATTATTATTATTATTAATTCATTTAGTATTTTAGTTGAAACTATTTTGGGAGGACAGCCATGTTTATTTTTATAATTATTTTTATTGATTACCTCCACCAAGAGGTATTGTGATCACTTGTGTTTGTGCATGTGTGTGTGCGTGTGTGTTTATGTGTGTTAATCAGCAGGATTACCAAAAACTATTCTTTTTTTTAAGATTATGTTTTTGGGGGGATTTTTTCTTTTATTAGACAGTTATACAGTGGAGACAGACAGGAAAGTTGGGGAGAAGAATGGGGAGGACGTGTGGCAAATGACCCGAGCTGGAATCTAACCCGGGTTGCTGCGGGAAGGACACAGCCTTTATGGTGCGCGCGCTTAGTCCAATGAGCCACCGGGGCGTCCCACGAAAAACTATTCAATGGATTAGGTGATTATATTTCCAGATCAATACAAGTACAGATTCGGATTGTGCATAAGTGCTAGTGGATCAAAACCTGCTGGTGGAGGTCTGCACTCTCTGAGCGACCTGTATTTTTTATATTATATTTCTGCTGCATACTTTTATCATCACAAATGAAGCACTATTCCTGCATTGATTTAATTCAGATACATAAACAACACAGGAATAATGGGGCGATGTGTCCTCGCAGTGGCCAGTATAAGTCAGAGAGAATCACTGTTCAATGAGGATCCATGGCTGCTGACTACAGACGGGTGAGCAAGGGTTCACTTAGAACAATCTGCTCCAGCATGTAGGCGTCCCAAAGTCCCATCTGTTGGTCTGGGTGAAGATGAGGGTGCTGTGCTCCCCATCAGAATATCCATGTTCCAGACCAATTTACCACCGCAGCTCTGAAGAACAATGTTTACTTAACACTGTCTGCAGCAGGGCTCCCCTACTGACACAAAGCCAGCTCCCTCTGCTAACACAAATACAAACCTGCTGACGGCAAAAGAGTGTGAAATGAGAGGGAGGGGATCAGTATGTCCAGTCTTCATTAACTATGAGGCTCTACTACATTAGAATGATGTATCAGGACCTTATACTACATCTATCCATCCATTCATCTGCTCATCATCCATCCTGCTTATTACTGGACAGGGTCACAGGAGGGGTGGGGGGGGGAGCCTATCCCAGCATACAATGGGCCAGAGGCAGGAATAAACCCTGGACGGTTCTTCAATCTATTGCAGGGCAAACAGGTAATTACTCACTATGGATGATTTGGAGTCTCGAAATAGCCATTCATGAATGTCTTTGGACTGTGGGAATACACGAGAGTATTTAAAAAGAAGCGTAAAACACTAAGATCCCCGCCACAGTTTTGGCGTTCTAACAGAGCAAAGCAACATGAGGTGGGGTCAGCCAGATGTATGCAAGGGATTGTGAAAAGGCGGATCTATCTAAAAGATTCATCAATAGTATGTATTAGATTCCATTGAAAAAAATGGTAGCCAGTTTATAAGTTATGGTCAAGGATAGAAGCGTGACAGATGGTCATGTGGATGGATGAATGCGCGGCAGGACGAAAATCATTCCAGTATCCCCTTCCACTATGTGGTGGAGGATAAACCCTGACTCCTGTGAACATGGGAAGAGCATGCAAACTACTCACGGAAAGGCTCCAACTGGTTTTAAAGCCACAACATTTTAGCTGACACGAAACAAACTGCATTACCATCCTTCTCAAACATTGAAAAAGGATAGTAACGTAATGTAGACACTTATATGCGGAGGTTTTTATAGTATATAGGACAAAATTACCCACAATAAATATTATTCTAAGCTACAGACTAAATGATTTTGACTGAGTTTGTGTAAGAAAGCTGTTACATACACAATTACAAATAACTCATGCTGCACAGCAGCCCCACCACCTACATGCATTCACATGATCACAGCTGGAGGGTAAACTGAAGCTCAAAGATGCAGAATTTATCCACAGTAAATGGTGGCCAATTTCTAAAATTTTGACCTGGAAATAACCATGTACATGAAAAGTGCTTGTGCCAGGGAGCTGACAGAGTTGGAGAAGTCCTGGTGTGATTTAATCTCCCAGTTCCCTTCCCAATCACTCCCCCCAGTACAGGACAGGAGGTAATCCCATCCTGGATATTTTATCAAAAAGCAGAAAGGTAAGGCAGGGGTGGCTGATTACTTTTTGGGTGGCGAACCTGCCAGCGGGATTAAACCAAGCCTCTTCTTTCACTGTTGTGATGTTGTGCCTAACTCCCAATATGAGGTGTGAACCCCACTCCCCGCACGCTTTTACAAGTCATTCTGTTCCATTTTCCCCCATCTCGCTCTCCCCCACCATCTCCATCTCCCTCTAAGATGTCACTTAGTACAACTATATGAGTAGAAATGATGAAATTGATGATTCATTTCCAAAATGCAAGAAAATCATGAAAGTGGATGGAGAGCGCACAGAAGCCTAATTCGAACACTATCTCTGCAGACAGCCAACCAAAAGTGGCTCCATTAAGGAAAAAACTTTTTTATACACAGTACTGCGCAAAAGTCTTAAGCATGCTGCATTTTTAAAAATTTAAATCTACAACCCCAATTCCAAAAAAAGTTGGGATGCCATGTAAAATGTGATAAAAACAGAATACAATGATTCGCAAATCTCAAACTGACATTTTATTCACAATAGAACATAAACAACATATCAGATGCTGTGAGACATTTTACCATTTCATGAAAAATATTAGCTAATTTTGAATTTGATAGCAGCAACACATCTCAAAAAAGTTGGGATAGGGCCATGTTTACCATTGTTTAGTATCCCCTCTTCTTTTAACAACAATCTATAAATGTCTAGGAAGTGAGGAGACCAACTGCTGAAGTTCTGGGAGAGGAATTTTGTCCCACTCTTGTCAGATGTAGGATTATAGCTGCTCAACAGTCCTGGGTCTTCTTTGCTGGATTTTTCATTTTATGATGCGCCAAATGTTTTCTATTAGTGAATGTTCTGGACTGCAGGTAGGCTAGTTCAGCACTTGGACTCTTCCACTGCGAAGACATGCTGTTGTGATGGATGCAGTATGTGGTTTGGCATTGTTTTTCTGAAATATGCAAGGTCTTCCCTGAATTAGACGTTGTTTGGATGGGAGCTTATGTTGTTGTAAAACCTCTATATACTTTTCAGCATTGATAATGCCCTTCCAGATGGGTAACCCTTCCATAGGCAATAATGCAAACCGATACCATCAGAGATGTAGGCTTTTGAACTGTGCGCTGATAACAAGCTAAATGATCCCTCTCCTCTTTAGACCACGCGACAAAGTGTCTGTGGTTTCCAAAAAGAATTTCAAATTTTGATTAATCTGACCACAGAACAGTTTTCCATTCTGCCCCAGTCCATTTTAAATTAATTTTGGCCCGGAGAAGATGGCGGTGTTTCTGGGTCGTGTTCACTTATGGCTTCTTCTTTGCAAGATACAGCTTTAGCTTGCATTTTTAGATTGCACGACGAACTGTGTTCACAGACAATGATTTCTGGAAGTGTTCCTGACCCCATGCAGTGTATTACAGTGCAGAATCATGCTTGTTTTAATGCAGTGCCACCTGAGGGCTCAAAGATCACGAGCATTCAATATTGACCTTCGGACTTGTCAATATTGATTTCTCCAGATTCTATGAATCTTTTGATGATATTATGCATTGTAGATTCAAAGTCTTCACAATTTTACATTGAGGAACATTTTTCTGAAATTGCTCCACACTTTTTAGACACAATTTTTTGCAGATTGGTGAATCTCTGTCCATCTTCACTGCCTCTCTAAAATGCTCTATTTGTACCCCGTCATGTTAGTGAACTGCTGCCAGTTAACCTAATTAGTTGCAAAATGCTCCTCCAGCTGTTTTTTATTAGTTCCACTTACTTTTCCAGCCTTTTTTTTTGCCCCTCTCTCAACTTTTTTGAGGCTCTCGAACTCTTCGTCCCCGGACTTTTCGTCCCCAAAATTTTTTCCCCGGACTTTTCATCCCCCTAGGAATTTTCATTCCTTGACTTTTCGCCCCGTGAACTTTTCATCCCTGGATTATTTGTCCCTGGATGGTTCATCCACAATAATGCTTTGCCCTCTTCCTGCATTGTAACACTTTCCCTAACCCTAATATCGTGGTGATCTGTCTATCGTCCATTCATCTATCCATCTGTTAACAATGGTGGCACATGTTTATCATTAGGGGATGAAAAATCCAGGGGATGAAAAGTCCTTGGGGAGAAAACGTCCAGGGACGAAAAGTCCATGGATGAAAAATCTGGGGAAGAAGAGTCCTGTAACCCTTTTTTGAGATGTGTTGCTGCCATAAAATTCAAAAAGATACAATATTTTTCTTGAAATGGAAAAATGTCTCACTTTCGCCATCTGATATGTTGTCAATGTTCTATTGTGAATATTGTGGGTTTATGAGATTTGCAAATCATTGCATTCTGTTTTTATTTACAATTTACGCAGCATCCCAATTTTTTGGAATTCAGGTTGTAGCTTTGGACGCTGACTTTTTGTTTTCTACATTGGGGTTGCTGAGGATAAAAAGTATATTTGAAATTCCAAATTCAAATTTAAAAAATAGTTGTATAAATAAATTTCGGCATTCAATTTAAAGCAGTTGCTACAGTTTATATAGCCTTGACAGAGCCCTGATGGCAACATCATCATTTCAGTTTGCATTCCTTGGAGGTATAGATGAAAGTGAGACAGTCAGTCTGCAGAATGGTGGGGAGTTTGCCACTCTGCTTGAGACAAGCAAAAAGCCAATCGTCTTATTAAAGAGTAGCACAAGAGGACAATGTCCCTAATTTTTAGGCAAGGGTATTCAACCAAATATTGATTTGTTTTAGTTTTTAACAGTTTACAGCTCTGAATAGTGCTTTTCTCAGTTATTGGAAAGTTTTCATTTCAGTATTTTTGCAAGCATATTTGCCCCACCAAACTGCTTTTAATGTGTCTAAGACTTCTGCACAGTACTGTAAATGCATGCATTTCTGAAACAGATGGTAAAAAACCTGTGTATCTAGAAGGAAGTTAAGATGGGCAATGGAATGACATTACTGCGGAGGAAGTGAATTTGTGTCTAGGGTTTCAACACCTGCAGCACGGGATTTTTTTTCTAAACTCTTCAACAAGGCAGTTCACCCTCGAGGCTTCATTATAACATCTTGTTGTCTAATGGAAAACAAGCAAAACGACACACGGAAATAGAACAAAAACCAAGGATTCTGCAAAAATAATAAATAAAAATAATAAATAACAAAAACAATAATCATAGAGTTATGATTTATACCTGAGGGAGAGTGTGTGGGGAAATAGCATGAGGAATAGGAGCCCTCATTTCCCACTCTGCTAGTAATGTAGAGAATCACAGCGGGAAAAAACAACCATGTGAATTCTGATAAATATAACATATGCAAACTCATTCAGTGTGCCAATTCTCAGCAATGAAATTGCACAGATGTGCGCAGCAAAAGATCGACGAAGTCATTCTTGTCAAGGAATACAGTGTTATATTTAGGCTTAAAATTTTATTTTGATTACAGTTTTGCAAAATAAGACATGAAAACTGCCTATAAGGCAGAGTGATTTGATTTGCTTTAATATCTGCTCTTCTAGACAGAAAACTTGTCAAGCACAAAGTAACTTGAAGCTGATTCACTGTACAGAGAAAAAAAAATCGGATTTTAAATCACAATGAGAGTAAAGTACTAGTATATGCAAATTTGTTAGTAGATTGACAGTAGTCTGATCTAGTCTTGCACATTTTAATGGATACAGATGATGTTTATATACTCAGTCAAAAAAGAAACTTCACACTCATAAATTTCTAAATATTTTCTTGAAACTTAATACAAGAGATATTATTATTATTAGGGGTAAATGCATTGTCAAAGACATCATGACACACAGCAACTCTGACGTGCACAAGCATGCAGCACGTGCGAGCATACATCAAGGTAAAAGCATGTTTCCTCGTGTTCCTAGTCACGTGACCTTATCAGACACGTGCAATTGAGCCCACGTTAGCACGGTAGAGTGACATCTCGGAAAAACAAGTTCTTACAGTCAATTATCCGTTGATTTGCAATGCCACGACTGTCAAACATTCAACGTGAATGTGCCATTGGCATGCTGAATACGGGAACGTCGGTCACTGACGTTGCCAGGGTTATGGGATGCAGTCGACGGACTATCCATGATCTTCGGACACGTCTCCAACAAACTAGCACCACAGCAGACCGACCTCGCTCGGGTAGACCACGGTGACGACACAAGCAGAAGACCGACAAATCGCCTTACGCCATTTGCGTAATCGATTTCTCACTGCAACGTCCACTAGGAATGAATTGCTTAGAGGTCGTGTGACTGCCCAAACCATACGTAATCGCCTGCGCACTGCTTGTCTCCATGCACGTCGGCCATATCGTGGACCAATTTTAACCCAGTTACACCGACGTCAACGGCTTCTCTGGGCACAACGACATCTGAGATGGACTCAGCGTGATTGGAAAAGGGGCGTTTTTAGTGACGAATCCAGATTCACTCTGCACTTCGCTGATGGGAGAGTTAGAGTTTGGAGGAGACGCGGTGAACGCAACGCCCAGTGTTGTGTGCAGGAAGTGGACCGTTTTGGGGGCGGTAGTGTCATGGTTTGGGGTGCCTTTAATGGTCCTGCCCATTCCCGACTGATGGTCGTTCAAGGAAACCTAACTGCTGCAGGATACAGAGATCAAGTGCTCATTCCAGAGCTTTTGCCATTCATGGCAGCTCATGGCCCAGGTCTGACATTCCAACACGATAATGCCAGACCTCATACGGCCAATTTAACGCAGAATTTTCTTAGGAATGCTGGCATCAATGTCATGGAGTGGCCCTCAAGGTCTCCCGACCTTAATCCCATAGAAAATGTATGGGATGTGTTGGGCAGAAGACTCCGTCAAGTAAGGAACCCCCACAGAATTTGCAGGAACTTGGTGCCATGTTGGTTCAATTATGGTGACGCATCCCCCAAGCTGTGTTCAGATGCATCATTCAATCCATGAGGAGACGTTGCGTCGCAGTTGTGAACACTCATGGAGGGCATACGCGCTATTGACATGCTTTCATCAAGTTGTAACTTACCATTTTTACTCTCTTACATTTCCGTAGCATTTCCGGTGGAACTGGTTACATTATGAACGTGATTTTTATGGTACACCGTCCTTAATGGGTACAGAATGGAATTAAATCATTATTTAAAACCACTTTTCTTGTATGTTCAACTTATCGACCTCCAAACGAGTGTGAAGTTTCTTTTTTGACTGAGTATATTTGATTGGCTGTACAGTATCAAATGCATCTAAGTATGCACCTAGTTACCCAGAGCCGGCTCAAGCCTTTGAGGGCTTACTTATCACATTTTCCACTGTGAAGACGTTACATATCCATCAAGTTAGATTATCACGCTAACATAAGACTCAAAACCAGAGACTGTAATACAGTTTATATTTTAGGTAAGTACATAATCAGGGACACAAAATGAGGTATCACTGTAGGGTTGGTAAGATACTCTGGACAAAATGATCACACGACTTTATTCTGAACTGAGACAAATCTGCTTGCTGGTCACTTTCCGCCCAAAACATATGGAGAGGAGAAAACAACTGAGAACAGAGCCTTTTGGCAGCTCAGGTGACAAACTGAACTGTATCTGGGTTATGGGTAAATGGTTCTCATACTCATTATTCCGCATTATTGCCATCACATCGCAGCAGACTCAGGATAATGATGGCCTAATGCAAGTAATTTTTTTCATATTTGTCGGGGGGCCCCCTGTTGACCATGAGGTCCAAAGCAGCAACTTAGATTGGTTATACCGTACCTCGGATCCACCCTCCAGTTAATGAGCCAAATATGAGAGCCATTTCATTTTATATGAAAACATGTATTCTAAATCACTCTGCTAGGCCAACTGCATTACAAAAGTCAAAATCCTTTGGCTTCCATCTTTTATTCAGTAAGATGGTGACGTGGAGGTAAAATGAGCATTGTATGTCAGATACATCTAATAAATGACTTTAATTAGACCCATTTAATGACATCATATGAAATAATTAACTGAACTGATTGAAGTGGGGAAAACAAATAAGACTAGGCTGTTAATGTCAGTTTCACTTATAGTGCCAGAGTCAGCTGAACTCACTGTCTCAAACGTTGCAGAACAAGCCTGTGCAACTAAAAGAACAAGAACACTGCCAATAAGCGAGTGTGCAAGTATGTCCAAGAAGGGTGGATAAATCAGGCCCTTATGATTCCTTTCCCTTAAAAGGCCATGTCGTTCCTCCTAAATTTAGAATCTCCAGTTTTGCCTCAGCTTCTCAATGATGAACCCACAAATTCAAATCCTTTCCGTTGTTTCAACTGCCAGCTCTCTTGTCGGTGAAATGTTTCCTCTTAATTACCAAAGTCCGACACCTCCGAAAGGTCTGCAAGCACCCTCTTTTAATGACAAAATAATTTGCATCTTCAGATTTGCATTTGCAATTCTTTTGGAAATGCCCCTTACAAGGCGATTCCACTTTTACTCCTCAAGATTGAAAAGATTGAGTGATTCCACATTTTTCCCTCTACTTCATCTGGAAAAAAAAAAAGCCATTAATTCAGATAATTTAATCTCATTTGTTAGAGGTGTGTTTTATGAAGCCAGACTGTTCATCTGTTAAACAAAATTTGTTTTGTGTCATATCTGCAATTTTTTTATTCGCTATGAAGTATAAAAGTTGGATGAACATTTTCTTAGAGTGGTGATTCCACAATTTTGGCCAGGAGCCGTAGACACTAATTAAGTTTTTTAGATTCCATCATGTTTGTATTTGCCAGGTCACATCAATTTCAACATCTGTAAAACATTTAAACTGCCATTTTAAGTTGATTTGATGACCTAACCCAGGTAGAATTTTAAAAAAGGCTCTAGTCCAGGCTTAAGACAATGTAGGGTACTCTTGAGTTTTACGCCTAATGACAGGCCTACAGACAGAACACCTTGTTCTTATTTAGTTCCTTCTCATGTTCATTTCCACTTTATGGTTCCATTATGTCATTGACTCAAGGTTAACATAAATGAAACGGTTGTGCTGCGTGCACAGTTCAGATGCATGGAGGACAAGAAGATAAGGACTGGACTCAGGTTAAAGGATGGACTTGGTTGTAGCAGGCATAAACATTGCAATACAAAACAAAATGGAAACGAGGTTCCTTTAACACTAAAAGTAATACAGACTCTGGGCTTTAGCTGCAGTAACAATGTATTACAAGTAGGAAAACAAAAGGAAACGAGGTTCCTTAATAATAAAGTGCTGCAATAAACATAAACAGCACTAGAATGAAAGAGTTTAGAGTTTTGATGCGCAAATATGGAGAAAAAGTCTAAACAAGACTAACAATTCCGCAAAGGCTTGGTTTTACAAGACTTCACATTGAGACTGAGTGAAACTGGGTCTTAAATCCACACTGCTACCGCCCAGTGGCAATGAGAAACAGGTGCGAGAGATAATTGAATAATGAATGAAGTGCAACCCGGGTCTCAGTAGACCATTAAGCTGGACGGCTGGAGGCGTGCCTTACAGTTATTTCAAAATTAAATTAAACATCCGAACATATACATATTATTACATTTTAAAATTACAATGAACATTAAAATCCATCAAGGACACTTATAACTCAAGCTGAACCACATATCCCACGCATACATTATATATCGAGGGGTCAGAGCATATGTCCATTTTATACGTTTTGAAAAAAATGGATTTTTAGGTTTACAAGTATTCTATTTAATCAGGTATTTTACAATGTACATCATTTTTATACCAGTCACTCTTCTGCGGCATTTATCAGAAATATATTGAACACAAGGTGTGGTACTGCCACATCATGGCCAAAATTCCCAAAAATGGACATGTCATCTCTGTGCTCCAACAATTCTTGCACTTGATGCAACATAACACACTGGTGATAGGTATAAGTGAAGTTTGTTTGCAATGGAAGACAGACGATTCTGTTACACAATTCATGTTTGTTCATCAAAATATCAATGTTTAATTCACTTAGGCAGATTTTTTGGACATATCACAAAATGAAATGTTAATCCTGCTTAAAACTAAGACATATGGATATATAGTTATTGTGCTCCGAGAATTAGCTGATAGAAGGCTGTGATAGGGGGTAAAAATCTCAAAATCACATAATTTGGACATACCACCATTGTGCTCCAAACCCTTGATATACAACGTACTAGTCTGAGCTCTTTTGTAGGTCGGCAACATAAAATGGTGGTCCATGATCAGATTCTGAAGCTATTGCTCCAGTTAGCCATAGTTCCATAGACCTTCTGGCCAGTTATTAGAGACATATACCACTTCCACATATTGCAGGGCCCAGCTGTCGTACACTTTCAGACCTACAATGCATCATGTGGGAAAGCTACTGCAAAAAGGAGAGTTCAGAGCACCAAGTAATTCCTGAGCAGGTGAAGGATATGTTGCACTAAACTGAATAAATCAACATTGTTGACAGTCCAAAATCCATAGGTGAAAGTGATTAAAATGGTACATGTTTTAGCTAACATATTACAAACAGGTCTGCATGAATTGGCATTTAAAAAATGCTGTTTGATAGGTAGTTATAGACATTGTATAGGTTTTGCCGATGAGTAAATAATCATTCATTAATACATAAAGTATGAGTTAGCACATCCATTGACTAATGATAATTAATTTCCATGCTTGATTAAACTGGTGCATCATTGATGCATGTAAAAACGACATAAATGTCCATTCATGTATCCTTATTTTAAAGTGTTGCCACGTTTTTGTTATGTTTGTTTCAATTTGGTTCAATTTCATTTTAATATCACCAAAGAAGCATCTCAGGTGGAAATAAGCAAACCTTAGAAACAGAGAGTGAGTGCACAGCCCAAGACAATTTTAAACAGGGGCTAATTAATCACTAAAAGCAGGAATTTGACACTTAAAGAAAGGCCAGGATACAAAACCAGCTGGCAGCTCACTCCAAAGCATTTGAAAATAAACAAAGAGAACAAAAAATCTTCTGAAATACATTTGCTTTCATTGAAAAATAACTGAAAAAAGAATCATTAGCCTGATCCACAGTTCTTCATTAAATTGTGAGGAAAGAAAGTGGAATTGAGGTTGAAAAAACAAATTCCCATTTATCTGACAATTTTGGCAGTGCTGACAGTTTCCATGAGCCAAAAGGTCAGATATGCGCATTTATCAACTTTCTGGAATCTGAAAGGGCTATGACAAAAAATTGGCCTCATCCAGTGGCGTAGCCAGCGGGGGTGCTGAGACACGTCCCTTTTTGACTGCAATTAGTAGTTCTCAATCATTTTCCTTTATTGACAAGTTTTCCAATTATCGTAATTGGCAACCGAAGACACGGTTTCTCTCCATATGCGATCTAACAGCGATTAAATCATGGGCTAAATTCAGTACAGTTGCGGAACAAGAACAGAGAATTGGGTTGCACAAAACTTCCGTTTAAAACAGTTATTAGTCCTGACCTGTTCTCAGTCATTTTCATAATTAACAGAGGGTTCACTCCGAGAGCACTCCACACTTAACAGGTGCTTCTTGTTCTCCCCGATTAAGTAAGACGACAATCATTCATCTGGACACGCGTTCTCTGTTCTTGTTCCGCAACTGTACTGAATTTAGCCCATGATTTAATCGCTGTTAGATCGCATATGGAGAGAAACCGTGTCTTTGGTTGCCAATTACGATAATTGGAAAACTTGTCAATAAAGGAAAATGATTGAGAACTACTAATTGCAGTCAAAAAGGGACGTGTCTTAGCACCCCCGCTGGCTACGCCACTGGCCTCATCCAAACAAAACACAGTACATGGATCAAAAAATTCAATTCCAGTAGTGAAACTAACAGCAGCACCCATACATTGGGCTGTAACTGCTCATCTATTATAAGTATTTGGATCAAAGAATGATTAAAATGGGTTTGTTCCAATTTAAGCTTCAACACTGTTAGTCTACCCCCCACCAGTCTTCTTGCAGTCTCTCATAGAATATTCTCTATAAGAATTATTTACAACCCCAATTCCGAAATAGTTGGGACAAAGTGTAAATTGTGAATAAAATCAAAACGCAAAGACTTTCAAATCACACCAGCCAGTAGTTTATTCACAATAGAACAGAGATAACATAGCAAATGTTGAAACTGAGAAATTTTACAATTTTATCCACAAAATGAGCTCATTTCAAATTTGATGGCTGCAACAGGTCTCAAAAAAGTGGGGACGGGGCCTGTTTACCATGGTGTAGCATCCCCTCTTCTTTTTAACACAGAGTGGAGGCGTCTGGGCATTGAGGAGACAAGTTTCTTGATATTAGCCATTGGAAAATGATCCCACTCTTGTTTAATACAGGCTTCCAGCTGCTGGAGAGTTTTGGGTCTCCTTTGACGGACTTTTCATTTAATTATGCGCCAAATGTTCTCAATCGGTGAAAGATCAGGACTGCAGGCAGGCCAGTTCAGCACACGGACTCTTGTACTACGAAGCCATGCTGTTGTAATAGCTGCAGTATGTGGTTTTGCATTGTCCTGCTGAAATATACAAGGCCTTCCCTGGAATAGATGTCATCTGGAGAGGAGCATATGAGCATAAAACCTTTATATACCTTTCAGAATTCATGGTGCTTTTTAAAACATGTAAGTGTCCCACACCATATGCACTAATGCATCCCCATACCATCAGAGATGCTGGCTTTTGCACTGAACACTGATAACAGGAGGGGTGGTCTTTCTCCTCTTTAGCCCGGAGGACACAACACCCATGATTTCCAACAAGAATGTCAAATTTGGACTCGTATGACCACAGGACTCTTTTCCACTTTGCTATAGTCCATTTTAAATGAGACTTGGCCCACAGAACATGGCGGCGCTTCTGGATCATGCTCAACAATGGCTTCCTTTTTGCATGATAGAGTTTTAGGTAGCATCTGTGGATGGCACAGCGGACTGTGTTTACAGACAGTGGTTTCTTGAAGTATTCCTGGGCCCATTTAGTAATGTCAATGATAGAATCGTGCTGGTGAGTGTAGTGGCATCCAAGGGCCCGAAGATCACGGGCATCTGGTAAAGGTCTTCGGCCTTGTCCCTTACGTACCGAGATTTTTTCAGTTTCTCTGAATCTTTTTTTTTTAAATATTATTTTTTTTGGGAATTTTTCCTTTATTTGATAGTTATACAGTATTGAGAGAGACAGGAAAGTTGGGGAGAAGAATGGGGGAAGACATGCAGCAAATGACCTGAGCCGGAATCAAACCCAGGTCGCTGCGGGAAGGACACAGCCTTTATGGTACGCGCGCTTAGATTGATGAGCCACCAGGGCGCCCCTTCTCTGAATCTTTTGATGATGATATGCACTGTGGATGATGAGACCTTCAAAGCCTTTGCAATTTGACGTTCAGGAACATTGTTTTTAAAGTATTCCACAATTTTTTTTTTATGCAAGTCTTCACAGGTGGGAGAGCCTCTGGCCATCTTAAGTTCTGAGTGACTCAGCCTCTCTAAGACATCCATTTTATAGCCAATCATGTTGCACACCTGATGCCAGTCAACTTAATTGCTTGCTAAATGTTCTTTCAGCTGATTCTCTTATATATTAATTGCTTTATCAGCCTTTTTTGCCTGTGTCCCAACTTTTTTGAGACCTGTTGCAGCCAGAAAATTTTAAATAAGCTCATTTTGTGGATAAAAATGTAAAATGTCTCAGTTGTAACATTTGAAATGTTATCTATGTTCTATTGTAAATAACATATTGGCTCATGTGATCTGAAAGTCATTGGATTTTGATTTCATTCACAATTTACACTTCGTCCCAACTATTTCGGAATTGGGGTTGTATAAAAAAGCAGAACTATGGCACTTATTTTACAATACCTTCCCCTAACCACAAACACACACACACACACACACACACACACGCACACACATGCACACAAACAATTGCAACAACAGAAACTCTTGCTCAATTATGTGTAGTTCTCTCTGACTGTCGACTCCTTACATGGTACATCAGCGGCTCAATAGGTCAACAGCCTCTTCCAGTGCCAAGACTGAGTGGGCAGAGGTGGTCCCTCACATGGTGAGAATTTTAGAGAAATTTAACATCACTATCCCCGACCAACCAACCCTCTCCACCACCCCTCTGCTGAGATGTGAGCAATCTTAGTGAGAATTTCTTTTTTTTTATTATTTCCACACAATTTCTTCTGTCATTAGCTCACTGATTCATCAGCTTGAGCAAATAAAGTCCGGCATTGGGAAACTGTCCAAGAAGTGGACAGGCCTCTATCCAACTGCATGCTGGGATAAGCTCCAAACCTCCTAGAACCCAGGAATAAGTAGGTTAGATGAAGGATGAAAGTGTTCTGTTCTTGGCCACGGTTTGAAATTTGGGTAATTCAATTAGTCTCATATTCACAGGAGGGTCTATACATGATCCGCTGGTTTTAGTTATTGCTGAGCACTTACCCTAATTAATTGTCCAAACCTTGCCAAGGATGGCGCTAGAATATTTGTGTCATGATACACGCTTCCAGGTTCAGCCATAGACTGTATACAGACAATCGTTTCAGCGCGCAAAACTCGTTTTCCGCATGTTCATGCTACGGGCAATGCAAATGGGTCACTATTTAGGAACTGTTAAAGCAGTTTTTTTCTTTTTTTCGTAGATGTTCACATGAAGCAAATTATGTTGCTTTATACCTCAACTGTATGTTTACACACACTGTATATGAACAGATGAAGTGCCTAGTTTGAAACTTGACTGATAGCTCAGTGGCCCACACTGATAACCACTGACAAAAATTATGAAATCACTACACTTAGATGTTCATCCAGCTTTTATACTTCACAGCAAATAAACAAATCGCAGATATGACACCAAAGAATTTCTGGTCGTATCAAAACTCATTGAGCCATTGCATAACAGTGATGAACACATCCGAATCTGGCTGCTACTAAGCAGCCACAAATCATCCTGAATGAAAACACATCTCCGGGGTGACAGGCATTTGGGTCGAGTTAGAACCAAGGCCCAGAATCCAAATGGCATAATAAATCTTCAGTATGGCTGGTCACAGTTAGCCCACTTGCAGCACAAACCTCACATTTGGTTGGTTGCATTTGGCCCAGATAGGTGCTGATAATGCGCAAGAAATTTCTATTTCTGACCCTTAACTCAACTGTATTTGACCCGCCATCTGATACTAGAGCAATATCTGTAAAGCTATGCTAAATGCCAGTAATGTAATCCTGGAAGCCATATGCACTATTTCAGCATAAAGCTTTATCTATATACAAGAAAAAATATGGTGAGTGTAAAGATGTAAGCATGTTTTTGATTCCTCTTAAAGGTCTATCAGGCACATTTTTTTTTTTACCCCTCAGCCATCGTTATGGCCGATATGGTATTGTCATGATGATGGCATCTGTACATCTGTCTGTGCGTCTGTCTGTCTTAGTGTCTGTCTGTCTGTCCCATATTTTGTGCAGTACTCAAGAGCTATCAATATTCACTCTTACTTATCACATGTAAGAACCTTGAGCTGTAGTTGTGCAATGACCTACTTTTACTGGGATTTGACCTTTGACCTAAGTTCAGTGACCTTGACCTTGGAAATTTTGTTCAAGCTGTTTCTCAACAATTAATGATGGCAGCATTGTGAAACCGGCCCCATATAAAGTGGATGCCCTCATGCAAAAAGGGCGAAAGTGACATTTTGGGCAAAAATGATGTTTTTCACTTCTTAGATACATCCACGTAGGACACATCTTCTGACAAAATGTTAGGTCTGACTTCTTATCCTAAAGGGGTCAAAACCCTTTTTTTTAAAAGGCGTATCTGCCAGTAAAATTTTCCCAACAATGTTTCTTATTTGCTCGAAGGGCGTACGCAACAATTCCCATGCTAAATGAGCGTAAGTGGTAGTTAATAGCCTTTTTACAAACAATATGCATTTTCAGTCCAGGGGTATCTGCCTCATGCACCTTTTTTTGCATATCGCTAGTCCTAATCGGTACTATCATAAACTGTACATACGTCCACAGTCAATGCACATTGTATTATCCTTTGTACTATCTGTTGTTTATGGCTTCAAATATCAGAGTCAGCACGGAGGTGACACAGTGACCTCAATTCAGAAGTACCTTGCATTGTTTTTAGCCCCTGGGGTGTATAGTGTATCTTAAGATCTGATGATTGCAGTTTGACAACAATTTCATGCAGTATAGATAGGCCAGCTGTTTTATAAAATACTTCAAAATTTTGGCAATGGAAACAAAAATGTATGTCCTGCCATATCATATCCATGCATTACAATGTTTCTAACATTTAAAACACTTACTATGGAAACAGGAAACTATTGTGCATATTTAGAAATTAGAAATTATGAACATTGAACAGACTCTAACGTGGCCATCTTCATTTCTGTTAGCAGAGTGTTGCAGATACGCCCTTTTAGGATGTCCTTCTCATATACTGAACTCTTCATTCTGACTCATGCTAAAAGGCCGTATATGACATGATCTGGATTATCTTTTCATAGATACAGTCGGCAACAACGGGAAAGCCCACAAACGTCACATCCGGTTAGAGCCGAGGGGGAAAACAATCCTTCCCCCCCATTCGCGATACTGTAAAAACGCGGAATTTAAACTTGTTTTGCTAACGCTAACAAGTTGTCATGACGTACTTTGAGTCGCTATTGCCTGCTAACAAGGATCGATATATAAAAAATGAAATACGCTGGGGTTGGATTGTTGTCCATACAAAAGACTGGGCGAATGATCCGACTGGGTGGCCTGAAGTGTCTTTTCCAGACATCTTCTGCTACTTAATCGAGTCTCCAGGTAAGGGACTATATCAGGGCCGGTGCTAGGCCTGAAAATTCGGGGGGCAAAGATCCATCCCTTTATCGACTACAATAATTTCTGGCTAGTTCTCAATGGTTTTCCTTTATTGACACGTTTTCCAATTTAAGAATAATCAAGTGACAATTGAAGACACGGCTTCTCTCCCCCATGCAAACTAACAGCGACAAAATAATGGGCTACATTCAGAGCAGAAAAATAATTTAATTATAATTAGGTCTAATGCACTGGCACTCAGCAACGGTAATTCTTTTTCAAGCGAGAGCGTTATCTCAGAACTCTTGCGAATGAAGATAATTTCGGCGACAAGTACATACACCTGTTTTTGCAGCACGGTCAGGCAACTTGCTGTAAAAGATAGACTGCTGTCCAAACCACGTACTTGTCACCAAAATTACCTTCATTCACTGAAGAGTTCTGAAATGCCGTTCTCACTGGAAAAAATTGACCGTTGCCGAGTGCCAGTGCATTGACCTAATTATAATTAAATTATTATTCTGTGCTGAATGTAGCCCATTATTTTGTCGCTGTTAGATCGCATGGGGGAGGGAAGCTGTATCTTCAATTGTCACTTGATTATTCTTAAATTGGAAAATGTGTTAAACCACTGAGAATTAGCCAGGACTGATTGTAGTCAATAAAGGTACAGCCGTGGCCAAAAGTTTTGAGAATGACACAAGTATTGGTTTTCACACAGTTTGCTGCTTCAGGGTTTTTAGATCTTTTTGTCAGATGTTACTATGGTATACTGAAGTATAATTACAAGCATTTCATAAGTGTCAAAGGCTTTTATTGACAATTACATAAAGTTTATGCAAAGAGTCAATATTTGCAGTGTTGACCCTTCTTTTTCAAGACCTCTGCAGTTCGCCCTGGCATGCTGTCAATTAACTTTTGGGCCACATCTTGACTGATGGCAGCCCATTCTTGCATAATCAATGCTTGGAGTTTGTCAGAATTTGTGGGTTTTTGTTTGTCCACCCGCCTCTTGAGGATTGACCACAAGTTCTCAATGGGATTAAGGTCTGGGGAGTTTCCTGGCCATGGACCCAAAATTTCGATGTTTTGTTCCCCGAGCCACTTAGCTATCACTTTTGCCTTATGGCAAGGTGCTCCATCATGCTGGAAAAGACATTGTTCGTCACCAAACTGTTCTTGGATGGTTGGGAGAAGTTGCTCTCGGAGGATGTTTTGGTACCATTCTTTATTCATGGCTGTGTTCTTAGGCAAAATTGTGAGTGAGCCCACTCCCTTGGCTGAGAAGCAACCCCACACATGAATGGTCTCAGGATACTTTACTGTTGGCATGACACAGGACTGATGGTAGCGCTCACCTTTTCTTCTCTGGACAAGCTTTTTTCCGGATGCCCCAAACAAACGGAAAAGGGATTCATCAGAGAAAATGACTTTACCCCAGTCCTCAGCAGTCCAATCCCTGTACCTTTTGGAGAATATAAGTCTGTCCCTGATGTTTTTCCTGGAGAGAAGTGGCTTCTTTGCTGCCCGTCTTGACACCAGGCCATCCTCCAAAAGCTTTCTCCTCACTGTGCGTGCAGATGCACTGCCTGCTGCCATTCCTGAGCAAGCTCTGCACTGGTGGTGCCCCGATCCCGCAGTTGAATGAACTTTAGGAGACGGTCCTGGCGCTTGCTGGACTTTCTTGGGCGCCCTGAAGCCTTTTTCACAACAATTGAACCTCTCTCCTTGAAGTTCTTGATGATCCGATAAATGGTTGATTTAGGGGCAATCTTAGTAGCAGCAATATCCTTGCCTGTGAAGCCCTTTTTGTGCAAAGCAATGATGACTGCACGTGTTTCCTTGCAGGTAACCATGGTTAACAGAGGAAGAACAATGATTTCAAGCACCACCCTCCTTTTAAAGCTTCCAGTCTGTTATTCTAACTCAATCAGCATGACGGAGTGATCTCCAGCCTTGTCCTCGTCAACACTCTCACCTGTGTTAACGAGACAATCACTGACATGATGTCAGCTGGTCCTTTTGTGGCAGGGCTGAAATGCAGTGGAAATGGGTTTTTTTGGGATTAAGTTCATTTTCATGGCAAAGAGGGACTTTGCAATTAATTGCAATTAATCTGATCACTCTTCATAACATTCTGGAGTATATGCAAATTGCCATCATAAAAACTGAGGCAGCAGACTTTGTGAAAATTAATATTTGTGTCATTCTCAAAACTTTTGGCCACGGCTGTAGTTTGTGCGCTTGCACAAACCTAAAATCTTGGGCTCTATGGGCCCTATCTTACGCCAGAGTCCCTAAACCTGTTATTTGGGGATTTAGCATTGCGTAAGAGGCGTTCCCCCGCAATAGTTGCTATCTTGCACACCTGCCTTTATCCCTAAAACACCTGCACTACCCGTTATATTATGCACAGGCGTGGTTTGGGCGTTACACCAGTTAAACCAATCAGTGTGCCAGGTGCCATTGCCTTTAAGAGCAGGCAGCGCTATCCCAAATCCTCAAACCGAAACCCGTGATGGAGAGAGGAAGGTCGCCACGTTTCTCCGAAGACGAAGTTAAATTGCTCGTGCACGAGGTCAAAATGCGTTCGCCATGCACTTCCAACTCCCTCTCCCGTCTGAAATGAAGCATAGAACAAAATCCCATTTTAGAAAATACCTACAGCCAAATAAATGCCTACATTGACTGCAACCATTTTACACTTTTTTCTTCATAAAGTGACTTTGAGTATTTAATAAAACGCTATATGAATTATGTGTATTATTACATTATTAGTAGCCTACTGATTGCACAAATTACTTACCAGGCAGGCTGGAGATGACATGACTAGCTATGTCGCAGCTCTGCTGCCAGCTGGTCCCTCATTGCCCCTGCTACTGCTGGCACTATATCAGCATTTGGAGTCGGCACCTGCACTTCAGCTTGCCGCCTTCTATAGTCCGGTAATAATCTATCCTCAAACTCCAGCATCATTCCATGGCGTAGGGCAATGTTGTGCAGCACACAACATGCCACAAAGAAAGATGCTACTCTCTGAGGACCATACTGTAAGACCCCACCTGACCTGTCCAAGCAGCAGAACCGCATTATGAGCACACCAAATGTTTGCTCAATGACAACTCGTGCGCGTGAGCGTTTTCTATTGAAAGCGAACTCACGCACACTTGTTGGCGTAATGTATGGCACCATGCACCACGTCTTTATTGGATAGCCACTGTCACCCAACAGCCACCCATCCAGAGGGGGGTCCCTCTGGAAGACTGCAGGAATGACCGACTGCTCCATTATAAAAGCGTCGTGGCTACCTCCAGGATGATTTGCGTATACATTCAAGATGTAACCACATGCATCGCAAATCACCTGGACGTTGATGGAATGGGTTCCCTTACGATTCACATATGCGCCACTGTTCAGAGCCGGAGCTCGAATCAGAACGTGTGTGCAGTCAACGGCACCCAGAACCCTAGGGAACCCATATCTTGCCAAAAAATCCCGCTTTACCTTGCGTTGTCTCTCGGGTGTCACAGGGATGCCAGTGATGTACCTACTGGCATGTCAGACTATGCTGGCAGTGACTGCAGTTATAGCCGAGCTTATGGCAGATTGGGTCATGCCTCCAATTGAGCTGAGTGGGTATTGGAATGACCCATTAGCATGGAAAAATAGTGCCACAGTAACCCTAACAGCAACGGGCAAGGAATACGAACAACTGGCAGCGGTGTCTACATCATCTGCAACCAGGTGACATAATTGCCAGCAGCCATACCACTATTCGATCTGCTCCAGCCACGTGGCTGAAGCTAAGCAGGTGTGGGCTTGCTCAGTACTTGGATGGGAGACCATCTGGGAAAACCAAGTTGCTGCTGGAGGAGGTGTTGTTGGGCCAGCAGGTTGCGATCTTCCCTCTGGTGGAATAATCCCCATTGCCCCAGTGGAGTGACGGGAACACTGTACTGAAGGAGACACCATCTTTCGGATGAGACGTTAAACCGAGGTCCTGACTCACTGTGGTCATTAAAGATCCTATGACACTCTTCGATAAGAGTAGGGGGATGGGAAATACATAAAGTGTCAAACCAGCATCAATGAGGGACAACTAATCAGGTGCAACTGAACAGTTTTTTGGAATTGACATGAATATTAGAATCAACAGTGAGTAGAACATGGGGTATAGGCAGCAAACAGTTAAGATAAGTAGAAAAATCAGAAAGAAATTAGGGACATGGTTTAGGAGGGCAATAAATGATGACCAATACATACAGCTCAGAGCTGCCACAGAGTTTGAGCAGGAGTGATTCAAAAGACAGTTAAGAGATTGGTTTTATGAGTTTAAACTGGAGATCTGACCAGGAAATGGCTGCAATCCCACCACCACGGCCAGTGGAACGGGGTTAGGAGGTGTGGGAGAATTTGTCGGGAGTCGCAAGGTTTAGTAGGGAAAAATCATTGGGTATTTGCTATGTTTTGGTTATGCACAGAATGTCCTAGTGGTTATCACTGATGAATTCATTCATAAGAAGAGCTTTGTGATTGAGCAACCTAACGTTGATCATAGTGGTATTGCGAGAGAGAGTCTCTGCGGAATGCTGCAGTGAGGATGGAGGAATAGCTCATAGTAAACTGAAGTTTGCGACCCTGGGATTCTGGAGGGGAGCGGTTCATTTCTGTGACCACTGATTATATTTCCATTTCCAAGTGGATACATTGTTGAATTCCATAAATGTTGGGAGCTGCGACGAATATACCGCGTGTGTTAGAGACCAAGTGAGCGTACTATAAATAGGCAGTGGTATTTAGACGGTAGTTATTGTATCTCCCTGAGGACGATAATCGGGAGATAGTATGGTTTAGTTCCGGAGCCGCCGCCGCCGCAGAGATTTTCTGTTCCAGGCTCTGGAGGCGTCAAAGTTTATAGAATTTTTCTCTAAATTTGCATAGTCAAAGATGTTTATTTGGCAATGCTCAAGATCAATTCTCGGCAATTTCTGACATCCAATATGGCTGCCGCCGGCCATTTTGGCGAAAATTTTTTTTGCAGATTTTGTGTTTTCTGCTTATTTTGAGCCACATTTACATATATATATATACATGTACAGGGATACATATTAATGTCATAGCAAGAGTATAAACAGTAACAATGCGGCTGTAAAAATTTGCAAGTGATCTCTCATGGGGATCGGGGAGATATACGACTCGTTCCCTGTGGCGACCGAGTTATCTAGTTATTCAGTAGAAGTGGAGCTGAGCTAGTGTACTAGAAACACACTGGCAATGATTGAGTTGCGAAAACCAAAATGTCAGTAGTGCTGTTCCCTGCAAGCAGGCAGTGAAGACTAATCCAAATTGCCAAAATGATGTGCAGAAAATACAGTTAGGTAATCACGGAGCATTCCAGTCTGTAACTGACGTGGTTTGGTTGAATGATATCCGCGCATGGACAACAACGTTAGCCATCAAGTTAAGAACGCCACAACAACCAGCAATTCTTTTGGGATGGAACAAGAGTAGACTACTCGATCCAGACAGCATCACTGGCAGCCAACAACAGCAGAAAAGGAAAAACTTGCCAGCTGAAGGGCATGAGAAACTTGCAAGGGCTCATGTGGGCAGGAATAAGGACCAACAAACCGCGCCAGAGGATCCAGGGATGAACGGTGAGCTGTCGAGGGATCCAGTTGCCAAAATCAGCAGGCAGTGTAGCTAGCTAGCTTGGCTAACGATAGCAGGCTAGATGGATAGCTCCAGGTAGTAGCTGCATAAGCTAGATACTTCATCAGGATGAACAGACCTAAGATGAAATCCACCAAAGTGGGCATTGAGGTCTTCAAACAATGAAATGAGTAATCCAAGATTGATCCGGAGATGATCCCAATCAAGGTTATACATGAAGTAGAGCAGAAAGGTGCACAATAATGCAGCGGCAGCCATACGTGCTAGCGTAGTCTCGGTCAAAAAATTGCAAAAAAAAAAAAAAAAAAATCTATTTTTTTCTATTTTAAACAAAGACATGATTGTGTATAGGTGGTAATTATGCATTTTTTTTTTCAATTTAGGTCTTATGTAAAAAAAATAAAATATGTTTTTTACAAATTATTTCATGTTGACCTGCAAGCTTTCTATCAGGTATTCATATGAACCTCCATGATGATTTCAATCTGTTTGATATAATGGCAACGCTGAGGAGTCTTAAGTGCCACACACATCATTTTTTACATTTACATTATTCATATTTTATATTTACAATAGTATTGTTTTTCAACATCAAAAAGTAGCTCTCTTTGACAGGAGCAGTCAGAAATAATCCTTTAGTGGGCTTGACTTATGGATCAGAAAGAAAAAGTAGCCCTGCTGAAACACAATTATGAATCCTTACTTAGGCACATCTTCTGAGAGAACAGAAGATGCTTCACTCTGGGGCAGGAAACAACTGAAAGTAATTTCAAAGGATTTTCCCACCTGCAGCTGAATAAGAACTGAAACGCTATGATGTACACAACAGCTGGTTACTGGGGAATATCACTAGAATTACATTACTTCTCTTGTTTTATTGCGTATTTGGCTTTTATGCATGCACAGTAAAAATAAATGGATACCAAAGAATACAGCTACCATCAAACTGAGGCTTACTTTTTCAGCAAAGTCTGTAGAGGAGAATGGAGTTTATTGATACAGATAACAGCTATATGCAATCAGTCGCACTAGGAATCCGAGGTAGCCACAGCAGTTAAATGACTGCAGAACTTTTACCCTTGAGTGAAAATAACAGGAGGATCCAGACAAAAGCAGGAGAGGCTGAGGAGCGATCTGGTGTGAACACTGACTAAGCAGGCACCTGCCCTACACTCATGACAAGAGAATTACACTAAGCTCAACTTTAATGGTAGAGATCCCCAGTGGGTACTGAATCCTAGATATTGGGGTGAATAGAAATGATTTAATTAGATAATTAATAAATTTTTTTTGGGGGGGGATAACTGAATCACAGCCTCCTATACTCTACCACAATGTCAGGTCAGTCAGGTACACATTAGACCTGGGTGACATAGAACTGCAGCAGGTCTTGTGCTGTCATTAGTATTCTAAAGCCCTACAAAGGGCTCCAGTTTCAGCAGGTGACACTCTAAGGTCACTTCCCAATCTAAGCCTGTCCAGACATTCCTAAATTGGAGTTAAATTGAAAATTGATAAAGTTCCATTATATTTCCCAGTAATGAATTATTTTACACCAGGACTGTCAAAAGTCTACTCAGAAAAAGGAAGACAGCAGTGCAGCCAGCTCAATGTCTGTTTGATAAATTGATACCAAATTCAATCATATGATTCATAAGAGGGTTCATCAGACCTCCATCAACTCATCAGAACTACTTTTGTTGGAATGGATTCTTTTTTATTTCGAAAAATTCACTATTTCAAGATTTGTGGCCCCTGAAATCTTATTCACATTTAAAGACACATCCAAAAAGACACATCAGATCATCACGGTGCAACACAACAGTGCAATCAAATCAAATTGGTGCACATTTAAATGCACACATACTCCATGTGGTCCCAGTGATTTTGTAACATGCTGAGATGATGTTTTTGCTGCACAGACAGTTCATTTCTAGGAAAAAGTTGCAAGATTTTAGGCAGTTTTAAAATGGCATTGGGACATTATATGGGTACATCTTTATTTAAAATGTAAAAGAAACTGGAAAATATATATAAAATATAACAACTCGGGGCTGTCGCATGGCTCACTCGGAAAAGCATCGCATTGCGAAGCAGAAGTGACCATCACAGCGCGGGTTTGATCCCCGCCTCGTACCAACCAGCAGTGGTCGGCAGCTCTCTTCAATAGTAGCGCGCAATTGGCCAATGCGTTACAGGGATGCAAATTGGGAAGGGTCTGCTGGGAAAGGTTATGTAGAGTAGAGGTCCCCTAGGCGCCTCCTGTTGGCCAGACGGGCGCTCATAAGGAAGATTCTGAGCTCATCTATGTTCGGGTATCCTCCGCCCTCATTCTGAGCTTGCGAAGTCTCAACCAGTGAATGTACAAGAAGCAGTGGCTAACGGGTGCGTGCTTCGGAGGAGAGCCGCGAGCTGTGTACACTCTCCTGAGTTGGCAACAGGGGGCCGCATATGCAAAAAAGCCTAAGTACTTGTACATAGTTCCTCAAGTGGATATTGCAGTTTCGGGTGGGATTGGAGATGCCAAATTTAAAAATATATATATAAAAACTCGAAATAACCTTGTATAAAGACTCTGAATTACTACATGAAACAGTGTAGCATCGGCCAACAAGCCGCCGGAAATGTCTTTCCTTCACAACTGTAAAAACTAGAATATAAAAGATGCTTTCCTGCCACCTTGAGGTCTCTAGTTAAACATAATACAGAAATACCACAATTGCTGATGTTTATAAAGTGTCCACAGGTTTGACCAAAACAAGTGCCCAAACCCAATGTTTCAAATTCGGGCCGAGGGGAGTCAAACAACTTAGACAGGCTTACACCATGGCCGGAGTGAGTGTATGACACATTGGGGCTCAGTCTGTCAGCAGAATGCCAAAATCCGGACTTCCCTCATGTAAAATTTTGGGCAGGGAAGCACTTTCTGGTGCACCGAGCAAAATGCAATCATGTCGCTTACTTACAACTTGAAATACCCAAATCAAAATGCAAAATGAACAGACGAATGTTTCGAAAACATTCTTGCATCAGAACAGTGCAGTAAAAACTGTCCCTGAATAGGATTTTTCTACACCAGATATGTGGGGCAATTATGGACGCCTGTCCGAAATTACCCCGTGATGATCTTGATGAGGAAAACAGCCCCTCCCATGCATACGTGTACAATACATGCATTCGTCTCATGGGAATGTGAGAAGTGATATATACTGAATCTATCTGATCTGTAATATCAGTGCGTCACACATGCAGTTTTCATCAACAAAAGAAACTATTCATATTCAAAGTTCGAGTTTAAGGGTGACCTAGAATGGTTGAACGGGGTTTATACAACATATAGATCCGACCAAGCAATCTGATTGGTCAATTAGACGTTTAGAATGTTCTCAAATGAGCAAGACAGTACAGGTAGCCTGTGCTCGAATGAAAAATACGTCATCACTGAAAATATTACTTCGCCTATCTTGGTTGCCTAGGCCATTGATTTAATAAATTTTTCAATTTGTTTCCATTTGTACATTGAAATGAACATTTAATAAATCAACACATCTGTGAAAACTGTCGTCTTTATTTCAGAGGTAAATTGATAATGGCCTGAAAAGATGATTAGCGAAAGCCCCCGAAAGGTGGGGTTGAAAACTCTATTGAGCCTTCATGTTACAGGTTACTTTTGCTGCTTGGCCACATTAATCGGAGATAACGTGAAATTGGAGTGACACACCCCCAGCTGAAATGAAACATCTGCTGGTGAGTTTATTTAAAGACAGATTTTTGTTCTGGTGCCGACACTGGAAAGCCGTCGCCTATAATTAAATATAACCGTTAATGTAAGTTCGTTTGATAAAAATCATCTGAGTCGTTGTCACGGCACCTGTTAGCTTAAAAATGACTGAGATGTCCGCAGAAGTATAACTATCAGTCCATGAAACAATGATTTTTTCCAGCGGATATTCTAGTTACAACATGATTGAGCTAGCAAAGCAGTTTTGTTTTGCAATGTGCGGTATTTATTCAGTTTTGGGAAATCACGATGTTATGAAAACATAAGCCCAAATTGGCTGGCTGACAAGGACTAGTTAACGTCAGATCTCATGTATTTACACAGAAACTGAGAGAATACTAACAAAAAACTTTTATATTTTGAGAGCGAAATGCCCACAGAATAAATAAATTTTGATTATACATTTTATTTTGTTGGTAATAGTTGTATAATCGCATTATTACACTTGAGGGTGTGCTTGACCGTCATTCTTGTCACTTCAGTGATGCTAACGAAACTCGGCAAGCGCCTCGTTCCTGGCCGCATCACTGTCGTGACAAGAATAACGGTCAAGCACACCCTCGCGTGTAATAATGCTTAAATTTATCCTTGTTCTGTGATGTGGCATATAGACAACAAAATTTTGGTTGAGTCTGTAATGCCTCAGAAGCTTCCTAAAAACCTCTCTCAAAAAGCTATGTTAGGGTGGGGGATTTTGAACGGGTTGTTTTGCACCTATTTAGCGACCTTTCGGGCTTAACTGGCAACCTCATTATGAAATGCAAGCACTTGACACTGATTGGCTGGCTTTGCTGCCACTCAAAAGAATGTAACTTCGCCCAGAGCGGTAGGGAAAATGGAAAACACTCGCTGCTTCGGAACACTGACAGACCAACTTTATGCAGCTATTGCATATTCAGAGATTCAGCCTTATATGTTTGAGCCCGAATCGGATGAGGACACTGAATTGGAGGAAGAACCAGTCTAGCAAAGGCTGGATTTAAACGTTTCTGAATGGTACGTATTTTTGAATTGTTTTTTTTTCCCAAACGAGCTGCCAAGGCTTACGCATTCGGAATGAGTCTCTTGCATTGACGTTCCTGTGCCGTAGTCAGCAAGTATTCAATCAAAGCGCACTGAAGAAATTCATTTTCGGAATTTAAGTCAAGCAGTAATAAGTTTATCCGTTTCACGCCAAGATTACGGTGGATTTCCCCACTAGTGACACGGAAATCGATTATGACTCTGGAATTCTCACGCTTGTCTTTACTGAGGGATTGGAAGCAATGGAATTGCATAAAGACGTGTATGCAAATTATTTTGAAGGGGAGGAAACAGAATGAGAGTGGGGGGGCAGTGAGATACATGTGATATCATATGTATCTGTTGTTCAGATTGGCCCGTTTTCTGGCGGTCATTTTTAAAAGAGGAATTTCTATGAAACGGAGATGTTCAGAATGTCTCGCACTTTTCGTATGTTCTTGAATGCGGGTAGACTACCGTTATTCAACATAGACAAGGTAAAAACAGTTTTTGATTCTTGTTCACCTTTAAGGGTCAGATTTACCTTTCCATTGGATATTACTGTCCTCGAGAGACAAAAAAAAAACGAAATGTGGCTACCATGCAAACTTGTTTCCCACCCTCCATTGCCTTGCGCAAGAAGGAGAACGCCATCTATCGGGAAAGAGGAGAAATGGGCATGTCCTTTATTACCCCAAATCCGTTATTACCCCACTCTCCCCTACATCTGATAGGCATGCTGTGACCTTCCCTGCCTTTGAATCATACTGATAAAATGGTGGAATAGTCAGGTACCTTGGGAAGACCAGAAGTTTGGACTGTGCTTGGTGAGCAGTTTTTAGCTTTAATCAGTACTTCATTCACTGCTGTTTTTTATACAATCTATGGTCACCTAGCATGGAAATGGAAATCATTGCCATTCCAGTAAACAAGGGTATCAAACATCATTTTGCACAGATATTTTGTGGTAAACACACCTTAATGCGCGACCCCTCCCACCACTCATCATCCACCACAGTAGGAGTCTGAAAGCACCTGGTTGAGTGAGCCGTCAAATTTAGCTCCACAGAAATGAAAACACCTCTTTGAGTGTAAATGGGATCTGACTGGAGTTGAGATTTGAGATAATGCCTTGATACTGCAATAATAAGCGGGTAAAGAAAGACACATCAGGTGGCACATATGCGGAGCTCAAGCCACCGGTTTTTTGAGGGTAATTTGGAAAAGTGGCGGACGCAGATGAAGAAAACAGCTAAATGAATGAGCTTCTGAAGACAGACAGGAACCCTCCCGAGAGCCTCTCCCGTGACTCTCGTTTAACGTGAAGGTATCTGTTCCATGGAGCTTATGGATGTAATCAGTGGCGCAAAAAGTGGGTATGCAGTGTATGCAGTGCATAGGGGCGCTAGGCGAAGGGGGGCGCCAAAACAATTGGCCTCAAGCAGATGAAGATACAAGATTATGATATTTACAAGATTGTAGAATTTAAAGAGTACTGGAAGACGCGTGATTGAGTGCGCAATATCAACGAAATAAAACGCATCTCCCCCCCCCCCCAACAAAATGAAACGTGCAGCACCCGCTCGCAAAAGAACGCCACCTACTGCCCTGTCATTGAATAATTAAGTGGAGAACACTGGGTGTAGGTGTTGAGAGGGCGCTGTTGTTGTCGTTGCATACCCCCCCAAAAATGGGTAGCTGCCCCCCTGGATGTAATCCATTCAAAAAGCTCTGAAGATTAGAGAAGTTTGAGTGGTGACAGTAGATTAGACATCATGTAATCTGTCCCAACAATTCAAATCCAGCCCTGGTTTTCTTTTTTCACCCAGGGAAGTAACTAAGTCTTTGTTCAGACTGTAGACAAATCAGATTTCTTTCGCAATTCAGATCTTTGAGACAGACTGTCAGCACTGTCATTTGCAAATGATCAGATCGGACTTGTGTGCTCAGACATCATGAACGTATCTGCAAGGGCTGCTGTGGTATCGACATACTGCATTCCCCGCCACATTGCACTGCTAGTTGCACATCATACAGACTAAAATGAGTCTGACACGTACAAACAAGGCTTAGATCCAATTTGCAAAAATCACATTTCATGTGGTTTTTAATTTTTTTTTTTTAATTTATATTTTTTAGAAAGTTTAGGCAGCAATCTGAGTAAGCCAAAGAGAGGAATTGGGCTAGCTGTCTGAATAAAGCTGCAGTGATTGATTTTTGGCTGGACAGTCTTCATATCTGACTCCTAGGTAACGGGAGGGTGAGGAAACAGCAGTTTGGGGCTCAGGAGGACAGAGGTTTGATGACGCCTGCTGCAGATAGAGAAGCTTGCAAAGCTGAACCTGTCAGACTGGCTCAACCACAGGAGAGCAACAGGGACTGTGGGACTTCACTCAGGAAAGTCATAAGCAAACTAGACAGGGGTGTGGTTAGCAAACAATAGGACAGGTGAGGACAGCTTCCAAAAAACTAGGGATGCTCCTGCTCTCTTCGGCCTCAATGGACTGAAGACAACATAAAACGAAATAAATAACACAGACAGGAGTGGACTGCCATTCTGACTCTGTCCTCGAGTTTATGGCCTGGCTTTTCTCACTTATCAGAAAAGCAGCCTTTCGCAACCAACTCTAATATAATCTCTGGCTTAGCAGAACTTTGACAACAGACTAATTATTACCAGCTGCGACATTATCGTCTGGTATTGTTTTGACCTTATGAGTCTGTATGTGTGTGTGTGTGTGTGTGTGGTCCTTGTTTACCTACCCTTGTGGGGACAAAATGTCCCCATAAGTAATGGAATACCAGATTTCTTCATCCTTATGGGGACTTTTTTAGGTCCCCATGAGGAAATTTAGCAATTTTAGGGTTAGGGGTTAAGTTTAGGGTTGGGATATGGTCAGGGTTAGGTTAAGGTTAGGGTTAGGGTTAGGTATGTATTGTCGAGGGTTAAGGTCAGGGAAAGGGGTTAGGGAACGAATGCAAGTCTATGGAATGTCCTCACAAGACATGAAAACCCAACGTGTGTGTGTGTGTGTGTGTGTATTTCTGAGTCTGCACCATCGTGGCAAAAAGTGGACCTGGAAACAATGATTGTGGTGGGAAGCACCTCTAATACAGGTTTGAATACTTAAAGCTGCTGTAACTGATTTGGTCAATTTCGTAGCTCCTTGTCCGAAGCCTATGTAAGCAGTCCCCGCCCCTCATCCCCAAGCCAGGCACAGGAACGCACATCGGTTTCCACAGAGGCAGAAGAGAGTAGCGACTCAGTGACAATATAAGTACAACATAAACAGACACTCTCAAGTGATTGTCGTGTGAAAGCCACGCTGAAAACATGGACCAACGACACACTACATCCATGCAGAAACTTCAGTATGAATGGCTTTTTGGAGGTATCGCTAAAACTAGCTAGTGTCCTGTAGCCACACATGCTATCGTTACACAGCTAAGCAAGCTGTAGTCGGCCACAAACGATGACGGTTCATCTATAAACTGACATTAGCAGGATTAAAAACCACCAACAGGACAAACCAAGACTGTTGTAGTTATGCAGTTTTCTCAGAGTAAAACAAAGCTTACTTGTCCAGTGGCAGCAAGGCTAGCTGTGCATCGCTTTTTACACCCTTTCATTCCTTCAGTTTTCCCCATTGAAAGCGGCACCGATATAAATACAGCTCTTGGTCATCTTGCGGTTTTCCTCTTTAATTCTATTTGTTCCTCCACCGTTCTTTGGCGCTTTGGCTGTTGAATTGTGTACACCGTCTCCCGTAGCGCTGGGATCGGAAGCTTAACCTGTTCTGCTATTGCCAACAACACAGGTTTTTCTTTGTCTTGTTCTAATGATTTTTCCGGCAGATGGCGCACTAACAACGCAGATTCAGCTCTGCACGTTCACAAGCAGAGAGAAACGTGTCTTTGTGACGTTCTCTCACCTGATCGGATAGAGGCAGTAGGTGACTCCAGAATTTTTTTGTCTGTTTGTCTATGGACAGGTTTTCTTTTTTTTCGCTGCGATACCATCACAACTGGGCAAGTTGCACTCAGGGCACTTCACAGATGAATAGTTCAGCTCAAAATGAGAGATCGAAAGGCAGAGATTGAAGGAGGGTGTGTTCTGAGGAAGGGCATTGGACACAGGGAAGAGCAGCTGGTGTGATCCTATCATTAGACGGTCCCCAGTTACCAATGTTATTCTCCTCTAAATAACCCCAGACCCATCCTGCATGTGTTTCCTTTTGAAAGGCGGTGGGGAAAAAATTACAGAGAAGATTTAAGCAAACTGCAGGGTGATAGGATGACCACAGAACTACGCTCTCTCGCTGAAAATCCAATCCAATCCACTAAGACATGTTATTAACACCTTTGCATGCAGCGAGAACCACCAAAACTTCTCCCATGTCACTTATCCCCATAGTTGAAATAACAGGGGTCTCTTTTGTAAGTTGTGCACAGCAACACAAAATGCACAAACAGCTATTGAATTAATATCTGTTGTGGAGTTCACCAAAACAGGTTGTGTAAAATAGACTGCCACCTTGGGAATAAATTGTGTTTACATTCAATACAGTGTTCCAACTTAGGCATAAAATCAATACTGCCTGAATCAGAATTCATACTCAAAATCTTTTAACTTGAAAAAAGAAAAATAAATGCTTTGTTCACCATATTTTAAGTAGATTCAGTCAATATCTAAAAATAAATATTCCATAAAGGCTCTCAAGGCCTGAGCCTGTGCATTTAGATAGAATTCAGAAACATGGACTTTCATATCTCGCAAGTAATTACAGTGCTCTGTCTTGAATATTTGCTCATAAATAAGCAACAATCTAAACAATAGTAGCTGCATTTTAAGCAAGGAAGAATCGTAGGAATATCTCACAAATTTAAAGTTTTGCATTCAGTATGTTCTACATGAGCATCAGAATTATATTGGTTACAGTCAGCCATTTCGGAGCCAAGCTCAGATTTGACTGCATTGCTGCCAAGGAAAACCCTCTGAAGAGCACAGAGGTTGTGCTGACAGTTTATCGCTTGCTTGCATCAGGACTTGTGGAGTGCATTTCAATGGCCATCAGAAACACAGATTTCAATCTCTGTTACAGTACTTATGAGTTTTCACTAACATCCAAGGGCTTAATGCCAGTTCAAAATATATTCTACACACCACTGCACTACTAAAAGCAGCCAGTATTGGACTGGATCCACAGATTCCTGCTGGTTTTATACAAAATTCTGACCAAACCATCAATAGGGCAGAGCAGAAATCAACATTCTTCAGACCAGGCAATGTCGATCATCCCAGTTTTTGATTTGTCATTGTGGCCACATTTCCCTGTTATTAGCCAACAGGAATGGCACCCGGCACAATCTTCTTCTAGAATCCAAGATGGCAGCACGCAAGTTTACACGTTTGTTTGTCTTGTGAATAGAGTCTTTTTATTGTGTTTTTATTGAGCTTTGTACTTTGGCTCTTCTAAAAGTTATTTGAAAATTCTCCCTGCTATCATTTGAAACACTTTAAATCAGTATATATGGATTGACAAAAAATCAGCGGGATCTTTCTCCAGCAAGTTTTCTCCACTGGTGGCCACCCGACTCTGCGACTTGCTCCACTGCTAACTGCCTGCTGCCTTCTACAATCAGCTGCTGGGTTTGGTTGTTCCGTTTCTACTGAGCTACTGCCTGTTGCTTTGCTGTCGGTATCGGAAGGTGACTCACAATTTCTGCAATCGCGGCCCTCTCCGATTAGCTGCTGGGTCTGTTTGCTCTGTCTTCGCTACGCTACTGTCTGTTGCCTCGCTGCTGCTATCGGGAGGGTGCACCTCCTCTCTACTGCTGCTTGCTTCTCTGCTAATAGCTGCTGACCTCGCTGTTGAAGAGCGGTGCATTTCCCCTCTCTTCCTTTCTGGCGCTAACTCAAAGTCATAACATAACATAACATAACATGAATGGTGAGAACAGGCCGCTCAGCCCTACTAGGCTCGCCAGTTTCTTTATACTATTGTGAATATATCACCTCAGATACTCAATCACTCAATGGTATCTAACTTTAAGTCAAGCCTGCTCTTGAAAACTCCCAAGGTCTCTGCCTCAACAATATAGTTATAACTCAAAGTCATGAATTGAACTGTTGAAATAAACTGAATTGAACCGAGCTCAATCAGTGACAATGAAAATTTTATTTGCGTTGTTCATTGCATTTTCACTATGGATCAGTGGCGGATCTAGAAAATTTTACATGGGGTGGCAAAGGGGTGGCAAGAGGTCTGGGAAGGGTGGCATGGGACGTCCTCAGTGCGGTATTAGGAAATCCCCAATTCCAATGAAGTTGGGACATTGTGTAAAACGTGCATAAAAACAGAATACAATGATGTGCAAATCTCATAAACCCATATTTTATTCACAATAGAGCACAGATATTATATCAGATGTTGTAAGTAAAGACAGGCAGAGGTTCACCAATCTGCAAAAAACTGCGTCTAAAAATTGGGGAACAATTTCAGAAAAATATTCTTCAATGTATTTATTGTACGGTGTGTCCCAAAAAAAGAAAACCAAGAATAAATGGTTAATTCTACAAAAAATACTTAACATTCTTTGATTAAAAATGGAATTTGGTGTTATATAACTATGTCTTGTATCTAATGATGTCAAGTAAGTGGAGGTTGTGCACACTCAACTGAACGACAATGACACTTTTGGAGTAATTCAGTAACCACTTTGCACCAGATTGCATAAAATGATGACAGGCCTAAACACGGATGAATCTGGATGTTCAGTTTAAACTTCTCATTGTCGCGGCCAGTGCTTTAGGTTGCGTAACGTGTACTGCTTTAAATGTAAACCCTACTAGCTGCATGACGTGCACAAATCATGCAGCTGACAACAGAACAATAAGTTCTGACAGCGATGCCTGACTAATTTTGTGTTCTTTGTATGATGTGAAAAAGTACACAATTGTGTAATTAATAGTCCTAATTAGTTTTATAGATACTAAGTTTCAACAGAATACTTCTCATTTTATTCCCAGTTTCCTTTTTCCAGATGCGCTGTATTATTATTCCTTCCAAGATGTAGCACAGTGAATATTTAGGCCTAATGAAATAAAAGTACCTCAAAATAAATTCAGCAAAAATGTAAGTCACAGTCCAGGACTGATATTGGCCATCTCTTTTAAGAGAGCTTCAGACGACGATTGTTGTGCTGTGCAGCAAAATCTCACAAACATATCCAAATCTAGCTGTTTTGCATGCTGTTTCAATACTGAGAACAGCAAGATTTCCAAGACGATCGTCTGATGATTGTCAGGCTACATAGACCTCTAGTCTTGTGGTGGAATTTCCGCCAAGTCGGATATTGCTCCTGCCGCGAGTACTTACTTAAGAGCTACGTCAAGAAACGCAATTGCTAGATCTATACAAACATATATACGGTAAAATAATAACAATTATATTTCAAGTTTCAATGGAATTTAAGAAATTTTGCCTGGTTCGGCTGACACATGCCAAATTCATTAGGACATACCATCCGTATGTTTGCAAAAAGGGCTAACGGTAGTAGGTACGGACCCGCCCGTGCCTTTACCTGTGATAGAATGAGACGAGAGGCTAATAATACCGCTGCCTCACCTTTAGCATACAGGCTAGAGATACGGGTCCGTGCCCGTAGCCACTGCCTTACCTTTAGCATACAGGCTAGAGATATGGGTCCGTGCCCGTAGCCACTGCCTTACCTTTTTTAGCATACTGGCTAGAGATACGGGTCCGCGCCCATAGCCACTGCCTTACCTTTTAGCATACAGGCTAGAGATACGGGTCCGCGCCCGTAGCCACTGCCTTACCTTTAGCATACAGGCTAGAGATACGGGTCCGTGCCCGTAGCCGCTGCCTTACCTTTAGCATACAGGCTAGAGATACGGGTCCGTGCCCGTAGCCGCTGCCTTACCTTTAGCATACAGGCTAGAGATACGGGTCCGTGCCCGTAGCCGCTGCCTTACCTTTTTTAGCATACAGGCTAGAGATACGGGTCCGTGCCCGTAGCCACTGCCTTACCTTTTAGCATACAGGCTCGAGATACGGGTCCGTGCCTGTAGCCACTGCCTTACCTTTTAGCATACAGACTAGAGATACGGGTCCGTGCCTGTAGAGCCGCTGCCTTTTTTTTTTTTTAATATACAGGCTAGAGATACGGGTCCATGCCCGTAGCCACTGCCTTACCTTTTTAGCATACAGGCTAGAAATACGGGTCCGCGTGCCGTAGCCACTGCCTTACCTTTTTAGCATACAGGCTAGAGATACGAGTCCGTGCTGGTAGCCGCTGCCCTGACAGTAAGGACATGGTTTTATTATGCAGCCTCATTGCTGTGATATTGATCACATAACACTGAAACTTAACTGCGAGCCTCTGGATTCAAACATGCCTGTTTTTGATATCTAGCTAAATGCATCATAAACTGTTCTCCTTTTTTACTATAATCAAAACTAACCGAAGAGAAAAATGCTCTAACAAATCACACGGGAGTGTGTCACTTTTGACCAGCGATTAATGAACGCATTGAACCATCGCCTTAAGCATACATTCCATCTATTACAAATTTAACTTAACTTTATTCTCCGGGAGAAACTGACTTTACTTGGAGAAAGTTGCGTGGCTAAGTGGCTCCACTCTGCTGCGCTGCACGCAGGCTCCAACTTGTGTCCATGCCAACTGACACACACCAGCGCGGAGCAGGAGGCTCGTCATGCAGACTCCGCACGTTTGATGCAGGACCGTAGCTAAGTATTTGAGGAGCCGAATATTATATTTACATTTTTTTTTTTTTTTTTGTGAATTTATCTTTTTTTTTTATGCTTTGAGGGGCTTTTAGACATAGTGGTGACTTGTTTCACAAGTATAGTTTTGAGAGCTTTAAATTTAGGGGGCGGCTAGGGGGGCAAGGCTCGACAGTCGGGGGGCAGTTGCCCCCCTCTGCCCCCCTGTAGGTCCGCCCCTGCTATGTATTCCTTGGAATTTGGTCCCCCAACTTGGCTGCGCGTTTGAGAAGGTGCTCTCTCCACCGGTTGTCCCCAATTCCATTACCAGCACTGTGCTCCTCCGTGAAATGGTTGTGCAGATGTCGAAACTTTCTTTTTGTAGTGTCTTTTTAATTATGCGCAATAGCTTTATATACCTGTCTGTTTTGAAAAAAATTGTTTTACGCTTTCTGAAAATTCTTTTCTTGATTTTGTTAAGCCTAGAAAGAATGATCAATCGGGTATTCCATTACATTATATCAAGCGAAAATATTTCGCTCTCTTTTTTCACTTATACTCTCAGGCGACGTGCAGCCTAACCCAGGACCCACTGTTAATTGTGTCACTCAGCCCGATGAATTCAAAACTAGATCTGGTCTCGGTATTATTCACGCCAGTGTTTGAAGCTTGCTTTCAAAAATGGATCGAAGTTACAATTTTATTCAACTGACACACATATTTTTGCTATATCTGAAACATAGCTTAATAAATCTATCTCGACAAGGATATTTTCATAAAGGGTTACTATGTTTTTCGCTGTGATTGCCCCAAGAAGGGCGGTGGCATCGCCATTTATATAAAAAACAAATACCATTGCAACGGACAGTAAGTTTACATGCACAGCATAATCCAATAACCGGAATAATCCGATAATGGCAATAATATGATTTGAGGCGTTTACATGCACTTTAATAAACCGATATCTGGAAAAACCTGGTTTACATGATTCATTCAAGTAGTCGTATTTCTCTCGACGCAGTGGCAGCACCAGAACTGAAAATTTGGGGGCTACAGAACATCCCTTCATTAGTCCTGGATAGTTCTCTATCATTTTCATAATTAACAATAGATTCGCCCGAGAGCACTCCACACTATTAGGTGCTGCTAATTCTCCCCCTTTAGGTATGACGTCGAAAATCATTCATTTGGACGTGTAATTTAGTGCATTTAAATCAGCATTATTCCAAATTGCATACCTGTAAACTCTCACGCATAAGGAGTTTAATGCCTTAAGTGGCATATCGCTGTATTCTCGCCGTAGTCTGCAATCTTATACTTAGTTGATAAGTGAAGATTGAAAATTTTCATTCGCAAACAATATTACATTTAATTGCCGAGTCCCACTTTTTAATAAAAACCCACGAGAGTGAAAGGCGATATTTCATTGGAATGCGGATCAGTCATTATTCAATCAGCGCATGTTTAAGAAATTATCACAAGGAAATTAAGTCTTTTTTGCTTTTTCTTTCCTTGGGGCTGGAAGCTAAGAAATTGCATAAAGACCTTACAAATGATTTTTTTTTACAATGTAGTTCATTTAAACAATTTAAATGATCATGGAGCACAAGTGAAATCACCAGATGCTAAAAAGGTAGCATACAGGTTTCAGAGCAGTTTGTCTTTAGTAAAGCATGGGCCTATTTATATGTAAGTTATTTTTTTCTGTACTGAATTTAGCCCATTATTTCTTTTGCTGTTAGATCGCATGGGAGAGTAGCCATGTCCTCAATTGCCAATGGATTATTCCTACGGGGTGGAAAATGTGTCAGTAAAGGAAAATGATTGAGAACTAGCCTGGAATAATTCCTGCCCTTCACAGGTCGCACATGCGCAGATTTAAAAAAAAACAAAAGAAATCAGCTTTTGCTGTATACATGCACAGAATAAACAAATTATTGGGCAAAAAGCTAGGTGTGTTTACCGGATTTCTCATAAACCGACAACGGCCTTTATCCGATTATGATTATCGGACTTTGCATGACCGCTTGAATAATCCGATAACTCCAGTAATCTGATTATAATCGTTTTATTAGTGTGCATGTAAACGCACTCACTGTAACCGCTGTATCTATTGGCAGGCAGTTTGGGTGAATGAGGTTCTTCTTGTTGGAGAGGTTAATATTGATTGGCTGTCCTCTGCTTCAGACAGCTTTAAATCTATCTGTGATTCTTTTAATCTGACTCAATTAATTGATGGTCCAACTCGTCCTTATATTAAATGTCCTGAGAGATCATCCTTGCTTGATTTAATTCTTACAAGTGCCCCACATAAATTCTCAGACATTGAAATTTTTGCAAATGATCTAAGTGGGCACTGTGTCATAGCAGCAGTTAGAAAGGCTAAACTTCCAAAGACTAAGCCACGACTCATTCTTAAAAGAGATTTTAAACATGGTTGTGAACAAGCCTTTTTTTCGTGATCTGTCTCATTATGATAAATTTCTACTTATTGATGATGTGAAACTGGCCTGGAAGTTCTTTTTTATGATGGCTTTTCAAGTATTGTAAATAAACATGCCCCGCTCCGTCAGTTCAGAGTGAAAGGTTGAAACAATTTATGGTTTTCTCCTGAGCTGTGTAGTCTCCTTAAAGAAAGGGATGTTGCCTGGGCCAGGGCAATAAAATCTAAAACAGAGGCAAACTGGCTCCATTTTAGACAGCTTCGTAATAAGTGTAGATTTTTTATAAAGAAAGATAAATCTGATTATTACCTCTCTACAAAAACATTAAATGACCCGAAAAAGATTTGGAAAGCAATTAAAGTAACTTCTGGCCATGTACCCTCTAGTGAACTTCCTACCCACATTGTTCACAATTCCTGTACTCTGACTGATAAGTCAGCCATACTTAATTGTTTTAATGAGCATTTTATTTCCTCTGGCTTTTTATTTGAATCATTGTTTCCTGAAATAATAAACTCTGATGTACAAATTGACAATGCTTTCACAAGCTCATATAGGCCTACTGATTGCGCATTTAAGCTTATGCCTGTATCTGTTGCTGAGGTCCATAGAGAGTTAAGGTATCTGGACCCTAAGAAATCATAAAGCCCTGATAGGCTTGACCCTTATTTTCTTAAGCTAGCTGCTGATTTCATTGCAGAACCTTTGTCTTTGATTTTTAATCTTAGTTTTATTAGCAGTGAGATCCCAAAAGTCTGGAAATCTGCCTATGTTCTTCCTCTTTTGAGAGGGGGGCAACCCTTTGATTTAAATAACTATAGACCGATCTCCAAACTTTGTGTCCTAGCTAAAGTATATGAAAAGCTTGTGAGCAATCAATTAAAGGAAATTTTAGATTCTAATGGCATTTTATCAAATGATCAGTCTGGTTTTAGGAAAAAAACGTAGCTCTATGACTGCTGCTCTTAAAGTCACAAATGACATTATTGAGGCATTAGACTGCAAAAAATATTGTGCAGCACTTTTTATTGATTTTTTTCGAAAAGCTTTCGACACAGTTGACCGTAGCATTTTAGTCAGTGTGCTTCACCGAATTGGATTGTCTGAGCGAGCAGTAGCTTGGTTCTCCAACTATCTGTCTGCTAGAACGAAGTGTGTTCAAATGGCAGGGTCCACCTCCTCTTTCTTAACAGTATCCAAAGGGGTGCCTCAAGGTCCTGTTTTAGGACGTATTCTGTTTACTATTTTTGTTCATAACCTTTGTGAAAACCTATCAAATGCTTATTATCATTTTTATGCTGATGACACCATTATTTATTGCTGCTCATCATCTGTTATACAGGTCATTAACTTTCGTACAGTCTGCATTTGATATCGTTCAGTCCCGCCTGCAGAAACGAAAATTGGTATTAAATACTGAAAAACTAAACTCATGCTGTTTTCTAAAAGTAGTGAAATACCAACAAATCTTCCAAACATAATTACTGCTCAAGGAAGAGTAATTGAACTAGTTTCAAGTTAGAAGTATTTTGGCATTCTTATTGATTGTCAGTTAACTTTAAGTCCCATATTGCAAATCTAGTCATTAAGCTCAAGGTAAAGCTGGGCTTTTACTTTAGAAATTAATCCTGCTTCTCCTTTCCAGCTAGGAAATATCTTGTGTCAGCTACTTTCCTGCCTTTGCTAGATTACGCTGACTTATTATACATGAATGCTTCTGCACAATGTTTACAGTCCCTGGATACTGTCTATCACTGTGCCTTGCTGTTTGTTACTGGTTTTAAACATCTCACCCATCATTGTACTTTGTATTCTAAGGCTGAGTGGCCATCTCTGTATGTACGTAGGCGTACCCATTGGTTGAATTTTATTTATAAAACTCTCCTTGGGTTGGTCCCTTCTTACTTATCCATCAGTGGCGTAGCCAGAGGGTGGGCCAAGACACGGCACTTTATGACAATAATTAGTCCTGGCTAGTTCTCAATCAAGCATACAGGCTAGAGATACGGGTCCGTGCCCGTAGCCGCTGCCTTACCTTTAGCATACAGGCTAGAGATACGGGTCCGTGCCCGTAGCCGCTGCCTTACCTTTTAGCATACAGGCTAGAGATACGGGTCCGTGCCCGTAGCCGCTGCCTTACCTTTTTTAGCATACAGACTAGAGATACGGGTCCGTGCCCGTAGCCGCTGCCTTACCTTTAGCATACAGGCTAGAGATACGGGTCCGCGCCCGTAGCCACTGCCTTACCTTTAGAATACAGGCTGGAGATACGGGTCCGTGCTTGTAGCCACTGCCTCACCTTTAGCATACAGGCTAGAGATACGGGTCCGTGCCCGTAGCCACTGCCTTACCTTTTTAGCATACAGGCTAGAGATATGGGTCCGTGCCCGTAGCCACTGCCTTACCTTTAGCATACTGGCTAGAGATACGGGTCCGTGCCCATAGCCACTGCCTTACCTTTAGCATACAGGCTAGAGATACGGGTCCGTGCCCGTAGCCACTGCCTTACCTTTAGCATACAGGCTAGAGATACGGGTCCGTGCCCGTAGCCGCTGCCTTACCTTTAGCATACAGGCTAGAGATACGGGTCCGTGCCCGTAGCCGCTGCCTTACCTTTAGCATACAGGCTAGAGATACGGGTCCGTGCCCGTAGCCGCTGCCTTACCTTTAGCATACAGGCTAGAGATACGGGTCCGTGCCCGTAGCCACTGCCTTACCTTTAGCATACAGGCTAGAGATACGGGTCCGTGCCTGTAGCCACTGCCTTACCTTTAGCATACAGACTAGAGATACGGGTCCGTGCCCGTAGCCGCTGCCTTACCTTTAATATACAGGCTAGAGATACGGGTCCATGCCCGTAGCCACTGCCTTACCTTTAGCATACAGGCTAGAAATACGGGTCCGTGCCCGTAGCCGCTGCCTTACCTTTAGCATACAGGCTAGAGATACGAGTCCGTGCTGGTAGCCGCTGCCCTGACAGTAAGGACATGGTTTTATTATGCAGCCTCATTGCTGTGATATTGATCACATAACACTGAAACTTAACTGCGAGCCTCTGATTCAAACATGCCTGTTTTTGATATCTAGCTAAATGCATCATAAACTGTTCTCCTTTTTACTATAATCAAAACTAACCGAAGAGAAAAATGTTCTAACAAATCACACGGAGTGTGTCACTTTTGACCAGCGATTAATGAACGCATTGAACCATCGCCTTAAGCATACATTCCATCTATTACAAATTTAACTTAACTTTATTCTCCGGGAGAAACTGACTTTACTTGGAGAAAGTTGCGTGGCTAAGTGGCTCCACTCTGCTGCGCTGCACGCAGGCTCCAACTTGTGTCCATGCCAACTGACACACACCAGCGTCTGAGCAGGAGGCTTGTATGCAGACTCCGCACGTTTGATGCAGGACCGTAGCTAAGTATTTGAGGAGCCGAATATTATATTTACATTTTTTTTTTTTTTTTGGTGAATTTATCTTTTTTTTCGATGCTTTGAGGGGCTTTTAGACATAGTGGTGACTTGTTTCACAAGTATAGTTTTGAGAGCTTTAAATTTAGGGGGGCGGCTAGGGGGGCAAGGCTCGACAGTCGGGGGGCAGTTGCCCCCCTCTGCCCCCCTGTAGGTCCGCCCCTGCTATGTATTCCTTGGAATTTGGTCCCCCAACTTGGCTGCGCGTTTGAGAAGGTGCTCTCTCCACCGGTTGTCCCCAATTCCATTACCAGCACTGTGCTCCTCCGTGAAATGGTTGTGCAGATGTCGAAACTTTCTTTTGTAGTGTCTTTTAATTATGCGCAATAGCTTTATATACCTGTCTGTTTTGAAAAATTGTTTTACGCTTTCTGAAAATTCTTTTCTTGATTTTGTTAAGCCTAGAAAGAATGATCAATCGGGTATTCCATTACATTATATCAAGCGAAAATATTTCGTTCTCTTTTTACTTATACTCTCAGGCGACGTGCAGCCTAACCCAGGACCCACTGTTAATTGTGTCACTCAGCCCGATGAATTCAAAACTAGATCTGGTCTCGGTATTATTCACGTCAGTGTTTGAAGCTTGCTTTCAAAAATGGATCGAGTTACAATTTTATTCAACTGACACACATATTTTTGCTATATCTGAAACATAGCTTAATAAATCTATCTCGGACAAGGATATTTTCATAAAGGGTTACTATGTTTTTCGCTGTGATTGCCCCAAGAAGGGCGGTGGCATCGCCATTTATATAAAAAACAAATACCATTGCAACGGACAGTAAGTTTACATGCACAGCATAATCCAATAACCGGGAATAATCCGATAATGGCAATAATATGATTTGAGGCGTTTACATGCACTTTAATAAACCGATATCTGGAAAAACCTGGTTTACATGATTCATTCAAGTAGTCGTATTTCTCTCGACGCAGTGGCAGCACCAGAACTGAAAATTTGGGGGCTACAGAACATCCCTTCATTAGTCCTGGATAGTTCTCTATCATTTTCATAATTAACAATAGATTCGCTCCGAGAGCACTCCACACTATTAGGTGCTGCTAATTCTCCCCCTTTAGGTATGACGTCGAAAATCATTCATTTGGACGTGTAATTTAGTGCATTTAAATCAGCATTATTCCAAATTGCATACCTGTAAACTCTCACGCATAAGGAGTTTAATGCCTTAAGTGGCATATCGCGTACTCTCGCCGTAGTCTGCAATCTTATACTTAGTTGATAAGTGAAGATTGAAAATTTTCATTCGGCAAACAATATTACATTTAATTGCCGAGTCCCACTTTTTAATAAAAACCCACGAGAGTGAAAGGCGATATTTCATTGGAATGCGGATCAGTCATTATTCAATCAGCGCATGTTTAAGAAATTATCACAAGGAAATTAAGTCTTCTTTTGCTTTTCTTTCCTTGGGGGCTGGAAGCTAAGAAATTGCATAAAGACCTTACAAATGATTTTTTACAATGTAGTTCATTTAAACAATTTAAATGATCATGGAGCACAAGTGAAATCACCAGATGCGCCGAAAAGGTAGCGCAGAAGTTTCAGAGCAGTTTGTCTTTAGTAAAGCATGGGCCTATTTATATGTAAGTTATTTTTTCTGTACTGAATTTAGCCCATTATTTCTTTGCTGTTAGATCGCATGGGGAGAGTAGCCATGTCCTCAATTGCCAATGGATTATTCCTACGGCTGGAAAATGTGTCAGTAAAGGAAAATGATTGAGAACTAGCCTGGAATAATTCCTGCCCTTCACAGGTCGCACATGCGCAGATTTAAAAAAAAACAAAAGAAATCAGCTTTTGCTGTATACATGCACAGAATAAACAAATTATTGGGCAAAAAGCTAGGTGTGTTTACCGGATTTCTCATAAACCGACAACGGCCTTTATCTGATTATAATCGTTTTATTAGTGTGCATGTAAACGCACTCACTGTAACCGCTGTATCTATTGGCAGGCAGTTTGGGTGAATGAGGTTCTTCTTGTTGGAGAGGTTAATATTGATTGGCTGTCCTCTGCTTCAGACAGCTTTAAATCTATCTGTGATTCTTTTAATCTGACTCAATTAATTGATGGTCCAACTCGTCCTTATATTAAATGTCCTGAGAGATCATCCTTGCTTGATTTAATTCTTACAAGTGCCCCACATAAATTCTCAGACGTTGAAATTTTTGCAAATGATCTAAGTGGGCACTGTGTCATAGCAGCAGTTAGAAAGGCTAAACTTCCAAAGACTAAGCCACGACTCATTCTTAAAAGAGATTTTAAACATGGTTGTGAACAAGCCTTTTTTCGTGATCTGTCTCATTATGATAAATTTCACTTATTGATGATGTGAAACTGGCCTGGAAGTTCTTTTTTATGATGGCTTTTCAAGTATTGTAAATAAACATGCCCCGCCTCCGTCAGTTCAGAGTGAAAGGTTGAAACAATTTATGGTTTTCCCTGAGCTGTGTAGTCTCCTTAAAGAAAGGGATGTTGCCTGGCCAGGGCAATAAAATCTAAAACAGAGGCAAACTGGCTCCATTTTAGACAGCTTCGTAATAAGTGTAGATTTCGGTGGTCGCCGTATCATTTATAAAGAAAGATAAATCTGATTATTACCTCTCTACAAAAACATTAAATGACCCGAAAAAGATTTGGAAAGCAATTAAAGTAACTTCTGGCCATGTACCCTCTAGTGAACTTCCTACCCACATTGTTCACAATTCCTGTACTCTGACTGATAAGTCAGCCATACTTAATTGTTTTAATGAGCATTTTATTTCCTCTGGCTTTTTATTTGAATCATTGTTTCCTGAAATAATAAACTCTGATGTACAAATTGACAATGCTTTCACAAGCTCATATAGGCCTACTGATTGCGCATTTAAGCTTATGCCTGTATCTGTTGCTGAGGTCCATAGAGAGTTAAGGTATCTGGACCCTAAGAAATCATAAAGCCCTGATAGGCTTGACCCTTATTTTCTTAAGCTAGCTGCTGATTTCATTGCAGAACCTTTGTCTTTGATTTTTAATCTTAGTTTTATTAGCAGTGAGATCCCAAAAGTCTGGAAATCTGCCTATGTTCTTCCTCTTTTGAGAGGGGGCAACCCTTTGATTTAAATAACTATAGACCGATCTCCAAACTTTTGTGTCCTAGCTAAAGTATATGAAAAGCTTGTGAGCAATCAATTAAAGGAAATTTTAGATTCTAATGGCATTTTATCAAATGATCAGTCTGGTTTTAGGAAAAAACGTAGCTCTATGACTGCTGCTCTTAAAGTCACAAATGACATTATTGAGGCATTAGACTGCAAAAAATATTGTGCAGCACTTTTATTGATTTTTCTAAAGCTTTTTCGACACAGTTGACCGTAGCATTTTTAGTCAGTGTGCTTCACCGAATTGGATTGTCTGAGCGAGCAGTAGCTTGGTTCTCCAACTATCTGTCTGCTAGAACGAAGTGTGTTCAAATGGCAGGGTCCACCTCCTCTTTCTTAACAGTATCCAAAGGGGTGCCTCAAGGTCCTGTTTTAGGACGTATTCTGTTTACTATTTTTGTTCATAACCTTTGTGAAAAACCTATCAAATGCTTATTATCATTTTTATGCTGATGACACCTTATTTATTGCTGCTCATCATCTGTTATACAGGTCATTAACTTTCGTACAGTCTGCATTTGATATCGCTCAGTCCCGCCTGCAGAAACGAAAAATTGGTATTAAATACTGAAAACTAAACTCATGCTGTTTTCTAAAAGTAGTGAAATACCAACAAATCTTCCAAACATAATTACTGCTCAAGGAAGAGTAATTGAACTAGTTTCAAGTTAGAAGTATTTTGGCATTCTTATTGATTGTCAGTTAACTTTAAGTCCCATATTGCAAATCTAGTCATTAAGCTCAAGGTAAAGCTGGGCTTTTTACTTTAGAAATTAATCCTGCTTCTCCTTTCCAGCTAGAATATCTTGTGTCAGCTACTTTCCTGCCTTTGCTAGATTACGCTGACTTATTATACATGAATGCTTCTGCACAATGTTTACAGTCCCTGGATACTGTCTATCACTGTGCCTTGCTGTTTGTTACTGGTTTTAAACATCTCACCCATCATTGTACTTTGTATTCTAAGGCTGAGTGGCCATCTCTGTATGTACTGGCGTACCCATTGGTTGAATTTTATTTATAAAACTCTCCTTGCTGGTCCCTTCTTACTTATCCATCAGTGGCGAGCCAGAGGGTGGGCCAAGACACGGCACTTTATGACAATAATTAGTCCTGGCTAGTTCTCAATCAAGCATACAGGCTAGAGATACGGGTCCGTGCCCGTAGCCGCTGCCTTACCTTTAGCATACAGGCTAGAGATACGGGTCCGTGCCCGTAGCCACTGCCTTTACCTTTTTAGCATACAGGCTAGAGATACGGGTCCGCGCCTCGTAGCAGCTGCCTTACCTTTTTTTAGCATACAGACTAGAGATACGGGTCCGCGCCCGTAGCCGCTGCCTTACCTTTTTTAGCATACAGGCTAGAGATACGGGTCCGCGCCCGTGAGCCACTGCCTTACCTTTTAGCATACAGGCTAGAGATACGGGTCCGCGCCCGTAGCCACTGCCTTACCTTTAGCATACAGGCTAGAGATACGGGTCCGCGCCCGTAGCCACTGCCTTACCTTTAGCATACAGGCTAGAGATATGGGTCCGTGCCCGTAGCCACTGCCTTACCTTTAGCATACTGGCTAGAGATACGGGTCCGTGCCCATAGCCACTGCCTTACCTTTTAGCATACAGACTAGAGATACGGGTCCGTGCCCGTAGCCACTGCCTTACCTTTAGCATACAGGCTAGAGATACGGGTCCGTGCCGTAGCCGCTGCCTTACCTTTAGCATACAGGCTAGAGATACGGGTCCGTGCCCGTAGCCGCTGCCTTACCTTTAGCATACAGGCTAGAGATACGGGTCCGCGCCCGTAGCCGCTGCCTTACCTTTAGCATACAGGCTAGAGATACGGGTCCGTGCCCGTAGCCACTGCCTTACCTTTAGCATACAGGCTCGAGATACGGGTCCGTGCCTGTAGCCACTGCCTTACCTTTAGCATACAGACTAGAGATACGGGTCCGTGCCCGTAGCCGCTGCCTTACCTTTAATATACAGGCTAGAGATACGGGTCCATGCCCGTAGCCACTGCCTTACCTTTAGCATACAGGCTAGAAATACGGGTCCGTGCCCGTAGCCGCTGCCTTACCTTTAGCATACAGGCTAGAGATACGAGTCCGTGCTGGTAGCCGCTGCCCTGACAGTAAGGACATGGTTTTATTATGCAGCCTCATTGCTGTGATATTGATCACATAACACTGAAACTTAACTGCGAGCCTCTGGATTCAAACATGCCTGTTTTTGATATCTAGCTAAATGCATCATAAACTGTTCTCCTTTTTTACTATAATCAAAACTAACCGAAGAGAAAAATGCTCTAACAAATCACACGGGAGTGTGTCACTTTTGACCAGCGATTAATGAACGCATTGAACCATCGCCTTAAGCATACATTCCATCTATTACAAATTTAACTTAACTTTATTCTCCGGGAGAAACTGACTTTACTTGGAGAAAGTTGCGTGGCTAAGTGGCTCCACTCTGCTGCGCTGCACGCAGGCTCCAACTTGTGTCCATGCCAACTGACACACACCAGCTGGAGCAGGAGGCTCGCTCATGCAGACTCCGCACGCTTGATGCAGGACCGTAGCTAAGTATTTGAGGAGCCGAATATTATATTTACATTTTTTTTTTTTTTTTGGTGAATTTATCTTTTTTTTCGATGCTTTGAGGGGCTTTTAGACATAGTGGTGACTTGTTTCACAAGTATAGTTTTGAGAGCTTTAAATTTAGGGGGGCGGCTAGGGGGGCAAGGCTCGACAGTCGGGGGGCAGTTGCCCCCCTCTGCCCCCCTGTAGGTCCGCCCCTGCTATGTATTCCTTGGAATTTGGTCCCCCAACTTGGCTGCGTGTTTGAGAAGGTGCTCTCTCCACCGGTTGTCCCCAATTCCATTACCAGCACTGTGCTCCTCCGTGAAATGGTTGTGCAGATGTCGAAACTTTCTTTTGTAGTGTCTTTTAATTATGCGCAATAGCTTTATATACCTGTCTGTTTTGAAAAATTGTTTTACGCTTTCTGAAAATTCTTTTCTTGATTTTGTTAAGCCTAGAAAGAATGATCAATCGGGTATTCCATTACATTATATCAAGCGAAAATATTTCGTTCTCTTTTTACTTATACTCTCAGGCGACGTGCAGCCTAACCCAGGACCCACTGTTAATTGTGTCACTCAGCCCGATGAATTCAAAACTAGATCTGGTCTCGGTATTATTCACGTCAGTGTTTGAAGCTTGCTTTCAAAAATGGATCGAGTTACAATTTTATTCAACTGACACACATATTTTTGCTATATCTGAAACATAGCTTAATAAATCTATCTCGGACAAGGATATTTTCATAAAGGGTTACTATGTTTTTCGCTGTGATTGCCCCAAGAAGGGCGGTGGCATCGCCATTTATATAAAAAACAAATACCATTGCAACGGACAGTAAGTTTACATGCACAGCATAATCCAATAACCGGGAATAATCCGATAATGGCAATAATATGATTTGAGGCGTTTACATGCACTTTAATAAACCGATATCTGGAAAAACCTGGTTTACATGATTCATTCAAGTAGTCGTATTTCTCTCGACGCAGTGGCAGCACCAGAACTGAAAATTTGGGGGCTACAGAACATCCCTTCATTAGTCCTGGATAGTTCTCTATCATTTTCATAATTAACAATAGATTCGCTCCGAGAGCACTCCACACTATTAGGTGCTGCTAATTCTCCCCCTTTAGGTATGACGTCGAAAATCATTCATTTGGACGTGTAATTTAGTGCATTTAAATCAGCATTATTCCAAATTGCATACCTGTAAACTCTCACGCATAAGGAGTTTAATGCCTTAAGTGGCATATCGCTGTACTCTGCGCGTAGTCTGCAATCTTATACTTAGTTGATAAGTGAAGATTGAAAAATTTTCATTCGCAAACAATATTACATTTAATTGCCGAGTCCCACTTTTTAATAAAACCCACGAGAGTGAAAGGCGATATTTCATTGGAATGCGGATCAGTCATTATTCAATCAGCGCATGTTTAAGAAATTATCACAAGGAAATTAAGTCTTCTTTTGCTTTTCTTTCCTTGGGGGCTGGAAGCTAAGAAATTGCATAAAGACCTTACAAATGATTTTTTTACAATGTAGTTCATTTAAAACAATTTAAATGATCATGGAGCACAAGTGAAATCACCAGATGCGCCGAAAAGGTAGCGCAGAAGTTTCAGAGCAGTTTGTCTTTAGTAAAGCATGGGCCTATTTATATGTAAGTTATTTTTTCTGTACTGAATTTAGCCCATTATTTCTTTGCTGTTAGATCGCATGGGGAGAGTAGCCATGTCCTCAATTGCCAATGGATTATTCCTACGGCTGGAAAATGTGTCAGTAAAGGAAAATGATTGAGAACTAGCCTGGAATAATTCCTGCCCTTCACAGGTCGCACATGCGCAGATTTAAAAAAAAACAAAAGAAATCAGCTTTTGCTGTATACATGCACAGAATAAACAAATTATTGGGCAAAAAGCTAGGTGTGTTTACCGGATTTCTCATAAACCGACAACGGCCTTTATCCGATTATGATTATCGGACTTTGCATGACCGCTTGAATAATCCGATAACTCCAGTAATCTGATTATAATCGTTTTTATTAGTGTGCATGTAAACGCACTCACTGTAACCGCTGTATCTATTGGCAGGCAGTTTGGGTGAATGAGGTTCTTCTTGTTGGAGAGGTTAATATTGATTGGCTGTCCTCTGCTTCAGACAGCTTTAAATCTATCTGTGATTCTTTTTTAATCTGACTCAATTAATTGATGGTCCAACTCGTCCTTATATTAAATGTCCTGAGAGATCATCCTTGCTTGATTTAATTCTTACAAGTGCCCCACATAAATTCTCAGACATTGAAATTTTTGCAAATGATCTAAGTGGGCACTGTGTCATAGCAGCAGTTAGAAAGGCTAAACTTCCAAAGACTAAGCCACGACTCATTCTTAAAAGAGATTTTAAACATGGTTGTGAACAAGCCTTTTTTCGTGATCTGTCTCATTATGATAAATTTCACTTATTGATGATGTGAAACTGGCCTGGAAGTTCTTTTATGATGGCTTTTCAAGTATTGTAAATAAACATGCCCCGCTCCGTCAGTTCAGAGTGAAAGGTTGAAACAATTTATGGTTTTCTCCTGAGCTGTGTAGTCTCCTTAAAGAAAGGGATGTTGCCTGGGCCAGGGCAATAAAATCTAAAACAGAGGCAAACTGGCTCCATTTTAGACAGCTTCGTAATAAGTGTAGATTTTTTATAAAGAAAGATAAATCTGATTATTACCTCTCTACAAAAACATTAAATGACCCGAAAAAGATTTGGAAAGCAATTAAAGTAACTTCTGGCCATGTACCCTCTAGTGAACTTCCTACCCACATTGTTCACAATTCCTGTACTCTGACTGATAAGTCAGCCATACTTAATTGTTTTAATGAGCATTTTATTTCCTCTGGCTTTTTATTTGAATCATTGTTTCCTGAAATAATAAACTCTGATGTACAAATTGACCTGCTTTCACAAGCTCATATATGGCCTACTGATTGCGCATTTAAGCTTATGCCTGTATCTGTTGCTGAGGTCCATAGAGAGTTAAGGTATCTGGACCCTAAGAAATCATAAAGCCCTGATAGGCTTGACCCTTATTTTCTTAAGCTAGCTGCTGATTTCATTGCAGAACCTTTGTCTTTGATTTTTAATCTTAGTTTTATTAGCAGTGAGATCCCAAAAGTCTGGAAATCTGCCTATGTTCTTCCTCTTTTGAGAGGGGGGCAACCCTTTGATTTAAATAACTATAGACCGATCTCCAAACTTTGTGTCCTAGCTAAAGTATATGAAAAGCTTGTGAGCAATCAATTAAAGGAAATTTTAGATTCTAATGGCATTTTATCAAATGATCAGTCTGGTTTTAGGAAAAAACGTAGCTCTATGACTGCTGCTCTTAAAGTCACAAATGACATTATTGAGGCATTAGACTGCAAAAATATTGTGCAGCACTTTTTTATTGATTTTTTCAAAAGCTTTCGACACAGTTGACCGTAGCATTTTAGTCAGTGTGCTTCACCGAATTGGATTGTCTGAGCGAGCAGTAGCTTGGTTCTCCAACTATCTGTCTGCTAGAACGGCGTGTTCAAATGGCAGGGTCCACCTCCTCTTTCTTAACAGTATCCAAAGGGGTGCCTCAAGGTCCTGTTTTAGGACGTATTCTGTTTACTATTTTTGTTCATAACCTTTGTGAAAACCTATCAAATGCTTATTATCATTTTTATGCTGATGACACCATTATTTATTGCTGCTCATCATCTGTTATACAGGTCATTAACTTTCGTACAGTCTGCATTTGATATCGTTCAGTCCCGCCTGCAGAAACGAAAAATTGGTATTAAATACTGAAAAACTAAACTCATGCTGTTTTCTAAAAGTAGTGAAATACCAACAAATCTTCCAAACATAATTACTGCTCAAGGAAGAGTAATTGAACTAGTTTCAAGTTAGAAGTATTTTGGCATTCTTATTGATTGTCAGTTAACTTTAAGTCCCATATTGCAAATCTAGTCATTAAGCTCAAGGTAAAGCTGGGCTTTTACTTTAGAAATTAATCCTGCTTCTCCTTTCCAGCTAGGAAATATCTTGTGTCAGCTACTTTCCTGCCTTTGCTAGATTACGCTGACTTATTATACATGAATGCTTCTGCACAATGTTTACAGTCCCTGGATACTGTCTATCACTGTGCCTTGCTGTTTGTTACTGGTTTTAAACATCTCACCCATCATTGTACTTTGTATTCTAAGGCTGAGTGGCCATCTCTGTATGTACGTAGGCGTACCCATTGGTTGAATTTTATTTATAAAACTCTCCTTGGGTTGGTCCCTTCTTACTTATCCATCAGTGGCGTAGCCAGAGGGTGGGCCAAGACACGGCACTTTATGACAATAATTAGTCCTGGCTAGTTCTCAATCAAGCATACAGGCTAGAGATACGGGTCCGTGCCCGTAGCCGCTGCCTTACCTTTTAGCATACAGGCTAGAGATACGGGTCCGTGTCTGCCGTAGCCGCTGCCTTACCTTTTAGCATACAGGCTAGAGATACGGGTCCGTGCCCGTGAGCCGCTGCCTTACCTTTTAGCATACAGACTAGAGATACGGGTCCGTGCCGTAGCCGCTGCCTTACCTTTTTTAGCATACAGGCTAGAGATACGGGTCCGTGCCCGTAGCCACTGCCTTACCTTTAGCATACAGGCTCGAGATACGGGTCCGTGCCTGTAGCCACTGCCTTACCTTTAGCATACAGGCTAGAGATACGGGTCCATGCCCGTAGCCACTGCCTTACCTTTAGCATACAGGCTAGAAATACGGGTCCGTGCCCGTAGCCGCTGCCTTACCTTTAGCATACAGGCTAGAGATACGAGTCCGTGCTGGTAGCCGCTGCCCTGACAGTAAGGACATGGTTTTATTATGCAGCCTCATTGCTGTGATATTGATCACATAACACTGAAACTTAACTGCGAGCCTCTGGATTCAAACATGCCTGTTTTTGATATCTAGCTAAATGCATCATAAACTGTTCTCCTTTTTTACTATAATCAAAACTAACCGAAGAGAAAAATGCTCTAACAAATCACACGGGAGTGTGTCACTTTTGACCAGCGATTAATGAACGCATTGAACCATCGCCTTAAGCATACATTCCATCTATTACAAATTTAACTTAACTTTATTCTCCGGGAGAAACTGACTTTACTTGGAGAAAGTTATGTGGCTAAGTGGCTCCACTCTGCTGCGCTGCACGCAGGCTCCAACTTGTGTCCATGCCAACTGACACACACCAGCTGGAGCAGGAGGCTCGTCATGCAGACTCCGCCTGCGTTTGATGCAGGACTGTAGCTCAGTATTTGAGGAGCCGAATATTATATTTACATTTTTTTTTTTTTTTTTGGTGAATTTATCTTTTTTTTCGATGCTTTGAGGGGCTTTTAGACATAGTGGTGACTTGTTTTACAAGTATAGTTTTGAGAGCTTTAAATTTAGGGGGGCGGCTAGGGGGGCAAGGCTCGACAGTGGGGGGGCAGTTGCCCCCCTCTGCCCCCCTGTAGGTCCGCCCCTGCTATGTATTCCTTGGAATTTGGTCCCCCAACTTGGCTGCGCGTTTGAGAAGGTGCTCTCTCCACCGGTTGTCCCCAATTCCATTACCAGCACTGTGCTCCTCCGTGAAATGGTTGTGCAGATGTCGAAACTTTCTTTTGTAGTGTCTTTTAATTATGCGCAATTGCTTTATATACCTGTCTGTTTTGAAAAATTGTTTTACGCTTTCTGAAAATTCTTTTCTTGATTTTGTTAAGCCTAGAAAGAATGATCAATCGGGTATTCAGTTACATTATATCAAGCGAAAATATTTCGTTCTCTTTTTACTTATACTCTCAGGCGACGTGCAGCCTAACCCAGGACCCACTGTTAATTGTGTCACTCAGCCAGATGAATTCAAAACTAGATCTGGTCTCGGTATTATTCACGTCAGTGTTTGAAGCTTGCTTTCAAAAATGGATCGAGTTACAATTTTATTCAACTGACACACATATTTTTGCTATATCTGAAACATAGCTTAATAAATCTATCTCGGACAAGGATATTTTCATAAAGGGTTACTATGTTTTTCGCTGTGATTGCCCCAAGAAGGGCGGTGGCATCGCCATTTATATAAAAAACAAATACCATTGCAACGGACAGTAAGTTTACATGCACAGCATAATCCAATAACCGGGAGTAATCCGATAATGGCAATAATATGATTTGAGGCGTTTACATGCACTTTAATAAACCGATATCTGGAAAAACCTGGTTTACATGATTCATTCAAGTAGTCGTATTTCTCTCGACGCAGTGGCAGCACCAGAACTGAAAATTTGGGGGCTACAGAACATCCCTTCATTAGTCCTGGATAGTTCTCTATCATTTTCATAATTAACAATAGATTAAGCTCCGAGAGCACTCCACACTATTAGGTGCTGCTAATTCTCCCCCTTTAGGTATGACGTCGAAAATCATTCATTTGGACGTGTAATTTAGTGCATTTAAATCAGCATTATTCCAAATTGCATACCTGTAAACTCTCACGCATAAGGAGTTTAATGCCTTAAGTGGCATATCGCGTACTCTCGCCGTAGTCTGCAATCTTATACTTAGTTGATAAGTGAAGATTGAAAATTTTCATTCGCAAACAATATTACATTTAATTGCCGAGTCCCACTTTTTAATAAAACCCACGAGAGAAAGGCGATATTTCATTGGAATGCGGATCAGTCATTATTCAATCAGCGCATGTTTAAGAAATTATCACAAGGAAATTAAGTCTTCTTTTGCTTTTCTTTCCTTGGGGGCTGGAAGCTAAGAAATTGCATAAAGACCTTACAAATGATTTTTTACAATGTAGTTCATTTAAACAATTTAAATGATCATGGAGCACAAGTGAAATCACCAGATGCTTGAAAAGGTAGCGCAGAAGTTTCAGAGCAGTTTGTCTTTAGTAAAGCATGGGCCTATTTATATGTAAGTTATTTTTTCTGTACTGAATTTAGCCCATTATTTCTTTGCTGTTAGATCGCATGGGGAGAGTAGCCATGTCCTCAATTGCCAATGGATTATTCCTACGGCTGGAAAATGTGTCAGTAAAGGAAAATGATTGAGAACTAGCCTGGAATAATTCCTGCCCTTCACAGGTCGCACATGCGCAGATTTAAAAAAAAACAAAAGAAATCAGCTTTTGCTGTATACATGCACAGAATAAACAAATTATTGGGCAAAAAAGCTAGGTGTGTTTACCGGATTTCTCATAAACCGACAACGGCCTTTATCCGATTATGATTATCGGACTTTGCATGACCGCTTGAATAATCCGATAACTCCAGTAATCTGATTATAATCGTTTTATTAGTGTGCATGTAAACGCACTCACTGTAACCGCTGTATCTATTGGCAGGCAGTTTGGGTGAATGAGGTTCTTCTTGTTGGAGAGGTTAATATTGATTGGCTGTCCTCTGCTTCAGACAGCTTTAAATCTATCTGTGATTCTTTTAATCTGACTCAATTAATTGATGGTCCAACTCGTCCTTATATTAAATGTCCTGAGAGATCATCCTTGCTTGATTTAATTCTTACAAGTGCCCCACATAAATTCTCAGACATTGAAATTTTTGCAAATGATCTAAGTGGGCACTGTGTCATAGCAGCAGTTAGAAAGGCTAAACTTCCAAAGACTAAGCCACGACTCATTCTTAAAAGAGATTTTAAACATGGTTGTGAACAAGCCTTTTTTCGTGATCTGTCTCATTATGATAAATTTCACTTATTGATGATGTGAAACTGGCCTGGAAGTTCTTTTATGATGGCTTTTCAAGTATTGTAAATAAACATGCCCCGCTCCGTCAGTTCAGAGTGAAAGGTTGAAACAATTTATGGTTTTCTCCTGAGCTGTGTAGTCTCCTTAAAGAAAGGGATGTTGCCTGGGCCAGGGCAATAAAATCTAAAACAGAGGCAAACTGGCTCCATTTTAGACAGCTTCGTAATAAGTGTAGATTTTTTATAAAGAAAGATAAATCTGATTATTACCTCTCTACAAAAACATTAAATGACCCGAAAAAGATTTGGAAAGCAATTAAAGTAACTTCTGGCCATGTACCCTCTAGTGAACTTCCTACCCACATTGTTCACAATTCCTGTACTCTGACTGATAAGTCAGCCATACTTAATTGTTTTAATGAGCATTTTATTTCCTCTGGCTTTTTATTTGAATCATTGTTTCCTGAAATAATAAACTCTGATGTACAAATTGACAATGCTTTCACAAGCTCATATAGGCCTACTGATTGCGCATTTAAGCTTATGCCTGTATCTGTTGCTGAGGTCCATAGAGAGTTAAGGTATCTGGACCCTAAGAAATCATAAAGCCCTGATAGGCTTGACCCTTATTTTCTTAAGCTAGCTGCTGATTTCATTGCAGAACCTTTGTCTTTGATTTTTAATCTTAGTTTTATTAGCAGTGAGATCCCAAAAGTCTGGAAATCTGCCTATGTTCTTCCTTTTTGAGAGGGGGCAACCCTTTGATTTAAATAACTATAGACCGATCTCCAAACTTTGTGTCCTAGCTAAAGTATATGAAAAGCTTGTGAGCAATCAATTAAAGGAAATTTTAGATTCTAATGGCATTTTATCAAATGATCAGTCTGGTTTTAGGAAAAAACGTAGCTCTATGACTGCTGCTCTTAAAGTCACAAATGACATTATTGAGGCATTAGACTGCAAAAAATATTGTGCAGCACTTTTTATTGATTTTTCGAAAGCTTTCGACACAGTTGACCGTAGCATTTTAGTCAGTGTGCTTCACCGAATTGGATTGTCTGAGCGAGCAGTAGCTTGGTTCTCCAACTATCTGTCTGCTAGAACGAAGTGTGTTCAAATGGCAGGGTCCACCTCCTCTTTCTTAACAGTATCCAAAGGGGTGCCTCAAGGTCCTGTTTTAGGACGTATTCTGTTTACTATTTTTGTTCATAACCTTTGTGAAAACCTATCAAATGCTTATTATCATTTTTATGCTGATGACACCATTATTTATTGCTGCTCATCATCTGTTATACAGGTCATTAACTTTCGTACAGTCTGCATTTGATATCGTTCAGTCCCGCTTGCAGAAACGAAAATTGGTATTAAATACTGAAAAACTAAACTCATGCTGTTTTCTAAAAGTAGTGAAATACCAACAAATCTTCCAAACATAATTACTGCTCAAGGAAGAGTAATTGAACTAGTTTCAAGTTAGAAGTATTTTGGCATTCTTATTGATTGTCAGTTAACTTTAAGTCCCATATTGCAAATCTAGTCATTAAGCTCAAGGTAAAGCTGGGCTTTTACTTTAGAAATTAATCCTGCTTCTCCTTTCCAGCTAGGAAATATCTTGTGTCAGCTACTTTCCTGCCTTTGCTAGATTACGCTGACTTATTATACATGAATGCTTCTGCACAATGTTTACAGTCCCTGGATACTGTCTATCACTGTGCCTTGCTGTTTGTTACTGGTTTTAAACATCTCACCCATCATTGTACTTTGTATTCTAAGGCTGAGTGGCCATCTCTGTATGTACGTAGGCGTACCCATTGGTTGAATTTTATTTCTAAAACTCTCCTTGGGTTGGTCCCTTCTTACTTATCCATCAGTGGCGTAGCCAGAGGGTGGGCCAAGACACGGCACTTTATGACAATAATTAGTCCTGGCTAGTTCTCAATCATTTTCCTTTATTGACGCATTTTCCAATTTATCGTAATTTGCAACTGAAGACACGGTTTCTCTCCATATGCGATCTAACAGCGATTAAATCATGGGCAAAATTCAGTACAGTTGCAGAACAAGAACAGAGAATTGGGTTGCACAAAACATCCTTTTAAAACAATTATTAGTTCTGACCTGTTCTCAGTCATTTTCATAACAGAAGGTTCACTCCGACAGCACTCCACACTTACCAGGTGCTGCTTGTTCTCCCCGATTAGGTAAGACGACAATCATTCTTCTGGACGCGTATTTGCTGTATTTAAATCAACGTTATTTAAAATTGCATACCTGTCGACTCTCACGCAAATAGCTGGCGTCGCACGCTTTGTATAGTCTATTGAACTGCTGAGTGCCACTTTTTTTTAATCAACCCACACAATACCGAGAGCGAAAGTCCGCGTTTCATTGGAATACGGACCAGTTCAATCAACGCGAAGCATTGCCCTATTAATAAGTAAATTATTTTGCTGTACTGAATTTAGCCCACGATTTCATCGTTGTTAGATCGCATACGGAGAGAAACCGTGTCTTCAGTTGCCAATTACAATAATATAAAGAATAATAAATAAAGAAAAATGATTGAGAACTAGCCAGGACTAATTGCTGTCATAAAGGGACATGTCTTTGCCCACCCTCTGGCTACGCCACTGTTGTCCATTTTCTTTTCGAAGTGAAAGCCATTACAGCCTCCGTTCTCAAGATATTTTGCATTTGCCTGTTCCGCGTGCTCGCACGGAGCTTGGAAAAAAAGCTTTTAAATATACTGCCCCCTCTGCCTGGAACATCCTTCAGAAGGACTTGAGATTGTCAGAACTGATTTCTCTTAATGCTTTTGGTTCAATGTTAAAGGAGTTAGAATGTGAAAGCATGAGAAACTGTCTCTGTGTCTGATTTACTTATTTATGTATTTATATTTATTTTTTAAATGTTTTGATATCTATGTGTCATTGTCCTTGTATGAAACCTATATGTATCCATTTTATTTATGCTGCCCTCTTGGCCAGGTCACTCTTGAAAAAGAGATTTTAAATCTCAATGAGTCTTACCTGGTTAAATAAAGGTTTTAAAAAAATAATAATTCTGCCGCTGGAACCAATCTGATATGGTCATAGGTCAATATCTTGTGCACACAGTTATGCCTTTCTGCACACTAGCTGTAAACATCTGTAGAGCACTTGAGGCCTTTTTGTTAGCCCAGTTCTCACTGATCTCCCTCTTTAACAATGCATTTATGGCCAAAGCCTTGTCGCTCGCATTAATGTTTTTGTTCATTGTACAATTCTCTGTACACTCTGAAGCAGTAGTCCCCAACCCTGTTCTGAAAGATCTACTGTTCTGTTCTGAGCAGTTCTGAGTCCATCAGTGACAAAATTCTATCATAGTGGTTTCTAGGTTTAATACTATATAATTAAATGTATGGACAATGTACTCGTGTGCGCCAATCTCATGAAGCAGCTGCTTTGATGCCAATTCATCAATCAGCAAAAGTGTTCATAATGCCCATTTTCATCAAACCCTCTAAACCAGGGCTATTCAACATTATCCAGAAAGGGCTGGTGTGGGTGCAGGCTTTCATTCCAACCAAGCAGTTACACACCTGATTCTACTACTACTACTACTACTAAATCATCCCCAAGAGTCTTTAGGCCTGTCTTCATTAGAACAAAGTTTCAAATTAGCCTGCTATTTTGTAGTTTTGAAATTAGCCCGATGTCAAATTAGCTGGCTATTTGCAGTGAAGACGCAAATAGCCCGCTGATTTGATCGGGAAATTTTCCTGATAAATCTTGGTCTAGTTCGCGAAATAGCTAGCTAATGCACAAATTAGCCCGCTATTTATGTTCCGTATTCACTGGACCGAAATTTAACCGGGAATGCCAAATTGAACCACGCGCGCTATCTGGAAATGATGCTAAGTGCGCATGCGTCAACTTCGGGCTAATTTATCAAGCGAAGGGCTTTCAGGCTAATGGAGACACAAGTTCCTACTATCGGGCTAATTTCCCTAACCGCAAAATAGCTGGCTAGTTTAACTTCGTTCTGATGAGGAAAAACTTTTGCTAAAGAGCTTGATAAGTAGAACCAGGTGTTTAAGTGTTAGGTTGGAGTTCTGCACCCACACCGGCTCTTTCTGGATGATGTTGAATAGCCCTGCTCTAAACCATTGGGATCATTCTGCGTCAAATCAACCAAAATGACTGACATTTTAAACCCAACCATCTCAGAATTTAATGGAACTTGGTGTACTTGTTGGTTGGGAGCCCACAACACAAGATCTCAAATTTCAGGACAGTCAGACCCGTGGTTTGGGAGATAAGACCCCCAAAAAGTTGTGATTTTTGCCCAAAATGGGTGTGACCACCTACATTTGAACCCTCACATCTCAGGAACTACTGGGCCGATCTTCAAAACATTGGTATAGTTGAAAAGGGAATTTGACAAAGAATTGATTTCTCCATTTTTTTTTTAATTTTACTGATTGGAACAATCCTCATTAGGCCTTAACATTCTATCAGGCATGCAAATGCCAATAACCACTTGGCCCATGCTCTGAAAGCAAAATATCTTGACTGCAACTTATCCCAGCAAGCAGCAAAACTGGCTCAAGTACCACAAAATGAAAACAAAAAAGAATAACAATGATCATTTAAATAATTGATTTTCCCTGAGCAAGGACGTATCAGCTAAGTACAGTTTCAACTATTTTTTGAAAGTTCATTGCAGCTAATGTCCCGATGGATTACGGTCATTCTTCACCAGCTCCTCACAGACCAAATTTACTGTAAATTTCATTTATTTGAATACAGCAAATGGTGAAACACCACCAGGAATGACTGTATCCTGCCACACAGGAAAGCTATGGGCCTATTTACCTGCCAGCCTTAACTCGATGCACCACCTGGTAGCTCCTGTTCCTCATTCCCAGTCATAAAAACAAAAGTGTGCACAAGGCCGATATACTGAACAGTGAGCAGAAACATAACCATATACAATGTGTTCAGTGGCTCACATTTGGATAATGTCAATTTGAAGGCGCACTGCTCATATATTCAAGAAATGTCTATAAGTTATTAGCCCCTGAGAGACATGTTTTGTATAACCCTAACCTTAGCCTCAACCTTAACTCCAAGCTAAGACAAAAGGAACAGTTAAATCTATCCCATGACTTCAATGGCTATAGGAAAAAAAAATTCTAACAACTTATTCTTCATGACTATTATCAATTCATGCATATGAGAACTATACATTTCAAAGATCATGTGTATTATCAGTTCATGCATACCAGCTATTCTAGGAGACAAAGAAATGATAGTTTTATGTTGCCACCTTCTGGTATACGACAAATGGGCATTTCTCGTATTTTCGAGCAGTGCGCCTTCAAATTGACCAGATCCCATCATTTATACAGATGATGAATCGAGAGTCAGGACAGGATCCCATGCAGACAGCAATGTAAAAATAGCCCAAAGCCTAATGCAAAATAAACATCTATGTACATGAATAATGGAACCGCTTATCTTTTCACATTTTTCTATCCAAAAATCAGGGGGATGAAAGGGCTGTGCACTGAGCGCAAAATCACAGACAAGTACAAAGCAGCCATTAATTGTTTGATTAAGAGAGTTCATTTCCATGCTGACACAACAAGAGTCTCCAAGAAGTCCTCACCCCCAAGTGAGACATCCTCAGTGTTGAAATGCTGTGCAGTCACAGCAACCTGCTTATTTTTTTTAAGAAGGTGGTACTTAGTGCCCATTTAGAGTCTTGCTTGCATATTTTAATGACCTAATCACTTCAGTCACTGATCTGAAAACATAAAATGGATTCAGTACCCCAAATTTTGGCATTTTGGCATCTGAATCCCAACAGCAACTGAAATTCAGCAGGCACAAAGTCTTATATAAACAAATGCAGTGGATATTTTGCCGTCTGATGGCTGTGTTTGCGTTTCGCAATTTAGCCGGCACTTCCGGTGGACATGCACACTTGGCACTGGCCAAATTATCTTGTGGTTACAACATCGAGGCGTGGAAAGCTATACAAATGCTGGGATATTTTACCGTCCACAGCGTCCGGCATTATGTGCCTTAGAGCTATTTGACCGTAATGACAGTGGGTCTCGAGAAACTGTAACATAGCCCAGCTGGCTTACACTGAAATTCAGACTGAAATAGGCCGGTCGTAACAGCTCGGACATATAATTGGAGTACAGGAATAAAGGTCAATTTCGTCATCCAAAACTTCAGGGCGATGTGTCAAAAAATTTTTTTGCCAGTTAATTTAGTAACCGGTATATAATTTGCATCAATCTGTAGCTAAGCCCCCTCAAACGTTTTTCTAGTCGAATCTCAACGTCATTTTTTTTTTTTTTTTAAATTTTCGCATGCCGTTGTCTCTTATTGCAGCACGTATGGAAGATACTCCTTAGGCAGTTGAGATTTTATTGGAGACTAACTTCTTTTCTTTGTGCACTGTGATGAGTAAAAAACAAATAATGTAACATTGTTTACAAGAATACTTTGCAGGTTTTCTCTATATTCATTACAAGATTTGTATAATGAACCATAACTTGTAATTGAAGAAATAATAATAGAACACTGTTTGGGAATTGTAAAGTTTAGGTTGGCAGCAAGCTCATTGGTTCCCTTTGTATTCATAACCTCGGCCACCTTTCACGCACGTAAACTCCACGACTTGAAAGTGAAGTTTGTCTTTCGCCGCTTCGTCAATGACAAACTTCTTGAATTTTTTCTTAGCACCTTCTATTGTGTGGCTATCTCAGCGCCAGAACGATATAAACTGCTCTTTTTCAAAAGACTTAATTGCCGTTTCAAAATCTGAAAACAAATCAAACTCGTCTCCTATAAGAGCCATACTCGCGAAGTAAACGTCAGACAACTGGCCCGTCAAGATGGAGTATTAACCCCAAGTGCACATGTCCACCGGAAGTGCCGGCTAAATAGCGAAACGCAAACATAGCCGTCAATCGAGAAAATATCCACTGCGATAAACAAAACATCCACCAATATGGATACTTGCAATAATACCTGTCAAGTCTAAAAACTGACCAAAAAAAAAAAAACTGAGGGCATGATGCAAAATACAGGGTGGAATCTACAGAAAACTGACAAGGACTAGGTAACAGCTGATGGCGTGACAAATACCATTAGAAGTACAAGTTATTTGAATATAACATCAAACCCCAGCTTTGATGAAGTAGATGTTGAAGCTGCTTTGATTACCAAAAAATATTCACAACACATTTTAATTTACAAAAACGCGCTTCTTGCTCTTGAAAGGAAAAAAAAACACACAGAATACCAATCCTTCATTTAGTCAAAACGTAATTTCCATTAAACATATCCCATCAGCCCTCCCTTTCTGAAGTCCAGTAACAACTGTCATAATTAATTGCTGGCAAGACATTTTCAACTCCATTTGCAGCCAAGTTCAAACCAGGCTCTTATCATACCACCAATACCTTCTGTCACACAAATTAGAAAAACAGAAGAAACATTTTTATATGATACACTGAGCTAAAAAGCCTTATATTCCCTGAATGACAATGATCATTTGTGCTCCAAATATTATGTCATTACTGCAGCATCATGATAATGAAATACTGCCTCTCACCCCCAACAACTTTGTTGATTAAAACACTTTTACAGTTGTATGTCTATTCTCCCCTGAACATTGAAATATTCACAATAACTTATGACAAGAAACTGATATGAGAATAGAATGGGCTACATTTTAAAAAGGCGAAGCTTAAATAGCAAGTTGCGGTGACATCTTACTTGGGGAAATACAAAGAAAATTATCCTGCACTTAATTTGCAATTCAAAAGGTTTCAAAGGTCTGGATGAAATCAGAATATCTCATCAACCTTCGCTTCAATTTTAACCAGAATATAAAAGCTTCTTCTATTCACATTTTTATGTCAAATAATCCACCATCAAACATTTTTTTTTCTTGAAGAAAAACATTAAAAAGTGACTGAAGTTTTTTGTTCCGGGCCTTTTATTCACATAATAATGGTCATGGTAACCGAGGAAACAAAGAAGGTACCTGAAACTAACAGGCAGACAAATGGCTTATGGCTTATCATGATTTAACAAAGTCAGATGTGTGAAATCCAGGGGTGAGGAAGTGAAAATTCCACCTTGGGCTTCTACAACCCTTGAACTCAGCCACAAAATTTTACTGGTAGACCTAACTGTACTGTGGGTATACGAAGTTTCTCATTATTACTCTACAGTCAGCAGTCTGTTGCATGTCACGTTTTTAGCCCCAGGGAAAGCAATGTATTTGGATCTAATTAAATCAAATCAAATTTACCTATATGGCACCATTACCAGCAGAGACTGAGGGCATTATTGAAAATCAAAGGAAGAGAATGATAAATTGATAAATGGAAACAAAATTAAACATATCAAATGAATAAATGTAGCATGATGGAGGGAACGAGCTTCAGTGCCCATATTTAGATATCTTTGCATAATATTCAAAAAGGTCAAGTCAACAGTATGAGAATTTTACTGTTGTTGGCAAACATGTTAAGCAACAGCACAACCACAGCTTGGCACATTATGGAACAGTTTCAGTAAAGAATTAAGCCTTTGGGCCACACCTTTTCTATTGTTTGGTTTACGGGCACATCAACATGGGAAAACACAAAAGGGCCAAGTCACAAATTTCACAACACAAACTCTGTTACCGACCAGTTTTTTTGCAGTTTTCACTCAGAATAAATCAAATGAACAAAATGAGCTATTTTGTTGTTTGAAATGCTAGGTAAGACCTGCTCAAAGCCATTTAAATTGCAACTCCACTTTACTTAGTTTTGGAGCTATGATACAAAATACACCAATTTTGTAACTGCCGTGTGACCTGGCCCAAAAGTAGAAAAAAAGGAAATATCATTCTTGATCATTCCTTTCCTGCCAATCTTCCCAACGTGCCAGTCAGGGCACATACAAAAAAAAAAAAAACAAAAAAAAAGACATCCTGCCTTCATCAGCTAACATAAGACCTGCATGTTAGATGTTAGAACACTTCGTAAATAGCCCCAAGCCTATTGCTAAATCTGCTTCCAGCCACTGATCTTTATACAATTCTATATAGATCAGTATTTCCAGCTCATCGCTCTTACCTGGCCTTCACCCAGGGCCTGGATGGGGTTACAGGTGAGGGGAAGGAGATGTAATTTTGTCAAAGGTTATAACATTAGGCTTTTCTTTGAATTTGTTTTTGATTGTGGCTATTAGTACAGTTTATGATAGCATTTCAGCTAACTAGATGACCCGTAAAAATGTTAGCTAGCACACAACCTTATGACTCAATAAATGCCTCAATGTTTGTAAAACTCTGTATTTTTTATTATAGCTACCTACCTACCCACCTACCTACCTATAATAGCTACCTACCTAGCTATCTAGGTCTACAGTCAGACATTTCAGGAAAAGAAGTTACTTGGGCCTTTGCCAGCGCATATGTATAGTTTTACTTTTGAACGTACAACCCCAATTCCGAAATAGTTGGGACAAAGTGTAAATTGTGAATAAAATCAAAATGCAATGACTTTCAGATCACATGAGCCAATGTTATTTACAATAGAGCATAGATAATATTTCAATGTTGAAACTGAGACATTTTACATTTTTATCCACAAATTTTCTGGCTGCAACAGGTCTCAAAAAAGTTGGGACACAGGCAAAAAAAGGGCTGAAAAAGCAATTAATATATAAGAGAATAAGCTGAAAGCACATTTAGCAAGTAATTAAGTTGACTGGCATCAGGTGTGTAACATGATTGCCAATAAAAGGGATGTCTTAGAGAGGCTGAGTCTCTCAGAAGTAAAGATGGCCAGAATATCTCCAACCTGTGAAGGCCTGCATAAAAAAAATTGTGGAATACTTTAAAAACAATGTTCCTCAATGTCAAATTGCAAAGGCTTTGAAGTTCTCATCATCAACAGTGCATAACATCATCAAAAGATTCAGAGAAACTGGAAAAATCTACGTAATGTGCGTAAGGGACAAGGCCGAAGACCTTTACTGGATGCCTGTGATCTTCGGGCCCTCAGATGCCACTGCATCACTCACCAGCATGATTCTGTCACTGACATTACTAAATGGGCCCAGGAATACTTCAAGAAACCACTGTCAGTAAACACAGTCTGCCGTGCCATCCACAGATGCCACCTGAAACTCTATCATGCAAAAAGGAAGCCATTGTTGAGCATGATCCAGAAGCGCTGCTGTGTTCTGTGGGCCAAGGCTTATTTAAAATAAACTGTGAGCAGCAAAGTGTCCTGTGGTCAGATGAGTCCAAATTTGACATTCTTGTTGGAAATCATGGACATTGTGTCCTCCGGGCTAAAGAGGAGTGTTCACGTCTTTGCATTGACTTTGAATGTAATCTGTCATGCGAAAAATTCGTTTCGCGTCCAGTGTGAAAGCGGCTTTAATCATGCTGGGACACCGTGGAATACCAGGAAAAACTGGCAAAAGCCACAATAAAACTAGTTCTACATATATAGCAAAGCAAAAAAAAAAAAAAAAAAGGAAGTGCCAGATGCCGGCTCTTTAGATCTTTTTTTTCAGGCAAAAAGAACTAAGTACAATGAAATTTTCTGACATTTTGACATTTTTCTGACATTACCATTGTTATGCTAATGTTATCAATAGCTCATCCGCGGTCATGCATACAAATGTGGTCGTATTGTCGGAGTTGTAGCTGATTATTGGAGACCTAGAATTTAAAATACTGCATCCTGTTGAATGTTATTGCTAGCCAAGAAGTAAATTACCATTATTAAGTGTACAAATGTAGTCTGTAGGGCCACATCAACGTAATTCGTTGTCAGTGAGGTGGTTGTGTTTGCATGACGTAAGAATCATGTGACATTGTTTATAAACAGTATACCATGTGCTCTCGGTGAAGATTTTATAATGATCCTTCTTTCAAGATTAAATTGTGAAACTGGACTGGTATATCTCATGTCTAATGCTGTAGGTAAATCATTTTACAGAATAAAACCATATGATGTCAGTTGTCAGAGGGAATATTTAATAACAGATTCATAAATGTCACTAGTCACAAACTTCCCATTGTGTCAGAATGAAACTAGTCTTGCCAATCTGTTAACTGTGGTGGTACTGCTGCTGTCAGAATGAAACTAGTCTTTGACAATGTGGTACTGCTGCTGGCTGCTACAAATAAAATAATTTGAAAATACAGATTTGTTCGTTGTTAAATCTGCCTTTATTAAACTGAATTTTAAAAGGAACAACTGGTCTCCACCAGTCTGTCTCAGCCCTGTCTCCACATTTCAGGACCCACCATAACTTTCTTGATGGCAGAGCACTAATAGGGCCTGCTGGTTGTCCAATGGTTCTGCCACCTGGAAAGTAATGCTGGCTCTCCTGTCAAATTTCCCAGTAACCATGTTAACCCCAAACGACCATTTAACTTGCTCCCCTGACACTTGGGACCATGCAGCAGGGTAGTGGTGCACCCTAGTGGGTGTCAGGGTGTTTCAAAATGGGGATTTGGGCTTTGGAAATGCTGCAACAGCAAGTTGGATACGGTGCTAGAATGTGCCCAAAATAGGACCTGAAAAGCCATGGCTTTGCAGTTGTGAGACCTGATGCAGACTGGGTCTTAATAGGCTGCTCATTCAGGGCACAGAGGGTGTGGCGTTACACTAAAAGAGGTCCTAATATATTACATCGCTCTACTTTTTTGGTGAAAATGTATTGAAAAATACTACTGTTGGCAATGAGAACAAAAAAAATCATTTCCACAAGTATATTGAGATAAATATTTGGGTAATAAACAAAATCACTCAAAACATAAATTTTTTATAACAACTGAAAGATGTCGCAAGTTTTATTTTTTGACTCTTGCATAGACTAAATGCATGTTTGAAGGCTCATTCCATGATTATTTATGCTAAAAAAATTATTTTAATTGTAAATTATAAATAATTGTTTTTGAGGCAACATTATTCTGCAAAATTACCGCTGATGATCAGTTGTTCCAGTATATAAGATGACATGAGCAGTGTCACAGTATTAAACATGATGGCACAATGGAAGAAGCTCTGAGATTTTTCTTAGCTGCATTGTGTCCTTACATGAGGCTGAAGACGTTAAATGCTGCCATGACACTGGAAGAAACATGATCAAACATTTCAAAGAGACTGTGCGCTGAAAACTAGTGGCAATAGAGGTGCAAACGGAAGTTAAGTTCCTCTGATGTTCATTATCTGTGTATGACAAATAAAAAATAAAATCTGTGATGATATTAATAGCACCAGAGGTAAAGAGATGAAAGCATCAAACACCAGTGGACTGGGAACAAGTCTTTTGGACCGATGAGTTAAAATTTGAAACTTTTTTCACCCAAACACAAAGCTTATATGTGCCGTAGAGTTGGAGAACATTCCAAAAATGGCTGTTAATCGCTTCAGTAAAGCAAGGGGACAGTAAAATCATGGTTTGGGGTTCAGTCTGCTCGAAAGGAGCCGGTGATCTCATAAAAATCAATGAAATCATGGATCAAAGAAGTATCACAGCATCCTTGTGAGGTACGCGTTGCCATCTGGAAAGTGACTAATTGGTTGGGGATTTCATTTTCAGCAAGAGAAAAAGATAATCCAAACGCACTTTTCAAGTTGTGCAAGAATTATCTCAGTTAGACAGAAACATCTGGTGGCATAAAAGTTATGACTTAGCCCGATCTAAGTCCAGACCTCAATCCGATTGATAAATCTGTTGTAACATCGAAATAATCTCTTTAGAATGCACTTCAAACTATATGGAACGGCTTAGTGTATGAGGAAATTTTTTTTAAAACATGTGAAAACTATGTCTGAAAGATCAAATGCTGTAATCAAAGCAAAGGGTGACCGCACTACATATTGACTTTTCCACTCTAAAAGATATTGTTATTTTTGTTTTTACTACATATACTGTAGTTATCTGTGTCATTATTTTCATCTATATGATCCAATATTGCATAAAATAAATGCTAGAATAGTACTCAGTTTCTGATTTATCTTCATTTTGTTTAGTGCATAATCACGGCATACTACTGTAATTAGTTATTTTTTCCATTTACTTCTGTTCAAAACAGGTGGGCATCATTAAGCTTTGCACTTTTCATTGAATTTATCGATTTCCAGATGGTTAGGATTGTTTGCCACATGTACATACCAATTAAGTTTGCTGATTGGCCTCAGTTTTTAATTTCATCGGTTATTGATAATTTACCTCTCTCCTTGCATATTGAAATTAAGTGTTTGAAATTTAATGCAATAAGGGCCCTATCTTGCGCCAGAGTCCCTAAACCCGTTATTTGAGGAATTAGCATTGCGTAAGAGGCGTTCCCCACAAAAGTTGCTATCTTGCACACCTGCCTATATCCCTAAAACACCTGCGCTACCCGTTATATTATGCATAGGCGTGGTTTGGGCGTTACGCCAGTTAAACCAATCAGTGTGCTAGGTGCCATTGCCTTTAGGAGGAGGCTGCGCTATCCCAAATCCTCAGACCGAAACCCGTGATGGAGAGAGGAAGGTCGCCATGTTTCTCTGAAGATGAAGTTAAATTGCTCGTGCATGAGGTCAAATCCAGACAGGGGAGGATCTGTTTTTGTTCAGTTAATCATGAATTGTATTATTTTATTCTTCTTCTTCTTCTTCTTCTTCTTATTATTATTATTAGACATTGACATATTGTTTAATTTTTGGTATGTAATAAAAAAAAAACATCAAGCCTACCCCTTTTGTGATTGAAACTTCAAAAAAAAAGAAAAAAGAAAAAAATGCATTTCACCATGATTGGGTCATGCCTCCAATTGAGCTGAGTGGGTGTTGGAATGACCCACTAGCATAGAAAAACAGTGCCACAGTAACCCTAACAGCAACGGGCAAGGCATACGGACAGCTGGCAGCGGTGTATACATCATCTGCAACCAGGTGACATAATTCCGTTACTGCCTGATGGGAGAGGCGCAGTTTTGTCACGCGTTCTCGTTCTGTGGGAAATAATATTCAGGGCTGGCGCTAGACCTGAAAATTTGGGAGAAAATATCCTTCCCTTTGTTGACTACAATTAGTCCTGGCTAATTCTAGATGGTTTTCCCTTATTAACACGTTTTCCGATTCAAGAATATTCATGTGGCAGTTGAAGACACAGCTTCTCTCCCCCATGCGCTCTAACAGCGACAAAATAATGGGCTACATTCAGTACAGAAAAATAATTTAATTATAAATAGGTCTATGCCCTGGCACTCAGCAATGGTAATTTTTTTTTCCAGCGAGAGCGGCATTTCAGAACTCTTTTGCGAATGAAGGTAATTTCGGCGACAAGTACACACCTGTTTTTGCAGCACGGTCACGCAACTTGCTGTAAAAAAAATAGACAGCTGTCCGATTGGAAAATGTAAACGGACGAAACCACGTACTTGTCACCAGAATTACCTTCATTCGCTGAAGAGTTCTGAAATGCCGCTCTCGCTGGAAAAAAAGTTACGTCGCTGAGTGCCAGTGCATAGACCTAATAATAATTAATTATTTTTCTGAACTGAATGTAGCCCATTTGTCGCTGTTAGATTGCATAGGGGGAGAGAAGCCGTGTCTTCAATTGCCAAATGGGTAGCGGGTGGTTTGAGGACCCACTATACGCTTTCCCTAGCCTGTGTGGTCAAGATAGCAATTTTAGGGAAAGCGCATAAACACGCCCACGGGCACACCTTCAGTCGCAAATAAAGGATTCGGCATAATGTATAGCGGGTAGTGTGGCCGCAAGATACCGTTTAGGGATAGTGGAAGCTGCTAAATGCGTAATTCACGGGTAGCGGGTAGTGGCAATGGGTAGGGCAGTGTGAAAGAAAGAGCCCTAAGTATTACATGCCCACAATAGATACATTTTTCATTACATACAAAGTAATTTCTGGCAGAATGTGATTTAAGAGTTTAAGTTATCTAACCGTATGAATTCCTAGTTCGGGGGAAAAAAAAAAACAGCTTTGAAATTCTGGCATTGCCATTGCGGTTGGAACAAAAAACAGCACACACAGGGGTCCCCTCAGGACTGAGTTTGGGACTGCCTTACATTTACATGAGTGGTGGATGGTGGACTGAAAATCCAATCCGGCTAATGAAAAAACTACTTTGGCTAATTTGATGGCCTAACCTGCCTAACCCCGTTTTTTTCTGTCTTTTTCCAGGAATCTTTTCCCTCCAGAACACTGACTCCGTGGACCATCCGAGCCCTGTCTCTCACCATGTGATTGCTGGCTGCCCCTGTCCTGCTGTCCTGATCCAGTTCTGCTCCATCCTTCTCATGCCACTTCCTGGAGCTACAGATGTCACTGTTTGGATGTTTTAATGAGTGTTAACAGACTTTAATTGAACTTTATTGAGAAGCTAGCCAGCAGAGGATAGGCTTTTCCGCTATAGTCGGGTTCCTCCAGAGATTTCTTCCCACTGGGGAGTTTTTTTCTCGCCACTGTTTGACGATTTTTCTCCTTACTAGGAGTTTTTTGCCTCATTTGCTAAAGTGGGGCTTAGGCTGGGCACTGCCCCCTTTTTTGCACTGTAAAGCGTCTTTGTGACTGTCTATGAAAAGCACTATACAAATAAAACTTAATTGAATTAAACTGAAAGCCAGTCTGGCCTCTGCAAATATGACCCTCCAGCTTCACTGGCTGATGCAGTGATCATTCATCTTGACATCGAATACCGATTGGCATATCTGCCAATTTTCAAGTTCCCAGGAAAAAAAACTGTCACGTTCCTCTTTTTTAAAAAAAAAGAAAATGTATAATTTAAAAAAAAAAAAAATTTAATTTGAATGTAGTTTTGTACAGTTAATATAGTCAACTTAGCAGGCTCAAAACAGCCTTTCCTAAACCTTTAAAAAATGGTGAGAGGTCAAACGTGGCTCCACCTGTACTCGCATAGGAGGGCTGCCCTTGGACCCCACTGGCAATGTTGGCAGGTATGGATGGGGTCTTTTCTGTGGCCAGTAGTCTGGTTATGGGGTCCAAGTAGACCCCAGGAGTCCCAGGAAGCTATGTGTGCATTTTCAGGATTGCTAAGGAGGGTTTTAAATGTATTTCTAGCTCAGGTTTGTCATATATTATTTATTTTTCCTTCGAAATGTAAATCTATGTACTAGCAAAACTGTTAGAAAAAAGTTGTAGAAATAAAGGAGCAATTTTTTTTTATTTTGCTCTCCGTACCTTGGGTAACTTTGCAGGGTGCCCATAAAGCAAACAATAAAAAAGTGTGGCGTTGTTTGATAACACATTTTGGATAACAATATGCACATGACTCCATACATTGCATCATGGTTTCAGTTAGTCCCAAGCAGCTAATCATTGCTGAAATTTTTGGATTGAGTGACTTTTGCGATTGTTTAATCATCGTCTCTAAGAGTCAACAAAAATTAATCAGCATTTTATGGACTAGCAGTAATATTGAATTAGAGCTTGACATTTAGAGTAAATTTGCAACAACTGCCTGAAAACAATTTCAGAGAAGGAAAGAAGTAACTTTTTACAATTTATTCAAAACATTGAAATTCCTTTCCGAAAATGCAGTTATGCAGGTGGAAATTATGACGTATAATCGATAGAAGATGCCTAAAAACAATTCATTGCTTGGAAAACAATGTATCATTTTCAACATTTACTGGGTTGTTTTACCTCACAATCTCTGACAGAGCTCATTCATCTTAGCATGCTCTGACATTTTAGCCACAATTGTGGTCATGTGTAGCATAATCTACCACTTTATACTTTCAGTGACAAAAGTGGAAAGGTCATGATCTCACCCTCCTCAGCATACCATCGTTACACAGCACTGTTTCAGAAGGTTTCATGCTTATCTTCAGGGGCGTGTTTAGGACCTGGCTACTGGGCTGTAGCCCAGGGTTTTTTTTTTTTTAGCCGATGTCTTTACTTACGGCTAAAAAATAAGACGAGTATGAACTTTGACCTCTTGTGACCACTGAGTCTTCAGCCTATATTGTAATTTATTTGCGGTGTGTGTTGGTAAGTTACCGCAGCTACAGGGATGCTTATGTGCCTGTATAGTTCTTATAAAAGCCTCCTCGCGGAAGCCCGGAAACTTTATAAGCCAATTTAAGGTCTTTGCACCCACCAAGTTTATGATGCCTGAAATGTGCCATTGGGGAGCTAGCTCGTAGCGCAGCCAAAAAAAAAAAGGATGTGATAAAAACATAATACGATAAAGGTAGCATTTACTTATTAGATATAAGCCTTCCATTTTTTTGAGAAAATATTAATACGTCATGTTATTTGCATCTGGCAAAGTGAATAGTGAACTTCGAACTTTTTCTTGTTGTGGCTAGCTACCACTACATGAGCTAGCTTGACTAACCACATTGGTGCAGTAGTCAAACACTAGAGGGTTTTCATAGCTGAACGTTGACGAGCTGATTTTTGAAACTTGGGATATTGCGACAGGATTAACCGATTTTCAATATTTGCGCGCACAGCAGTCAATTCTGCTAATACACCTCTTTAGGAAGTATAAAAAATCAAGTGCGTGGCTTTTGACGAATTGTTTGTGCATGCGATTAAAACATTCAAAATCAGCCAGGCCTGCCAACTCTCACGCGTTTCGACGTGCGATTTAGTGCCACATTCATGTTCCCCTGCTGTAGTCAGCAACTATTCAATCAACGCAATGCAAGGCGTGTGTTTCACGATCGATCAAATTGTTCAAATGAAATAAGACCATTTGAAACGTTTTATGCAATTCCATTGCTTCCAATTCCTGAGTGAACAAAAGCGTGAAAAGTCCGGAGTCATAATTGATTTCCACGTTACTAGTGGTGAAATTCACCATAAGGCTTGTGAAACTCCTTGCACAAGGACTTCAGTTCCACCTGAGAATCTCTTGCAAACGCGCTGCTGGAATAATTTCTGACTACAGCACGGGAACGTGCATATGCCACTTCAACTCACGCCAAATGCGTGAAAGTTGGCAACCCTGAAGATGAAAAAGAATCCGGCATGTATGCTATAGTGGCTGATGAGGCCAGGGACAATAATTTAGAACAACTGTCATTCTGTGTGCGCTATGTCTCTCAAAAAAAATGGTGATGTAAATGAACAGTTTTTTGGCTTTAAATGATTTTGGAGGGCTTTAATACTGGCGCTATAGCAGGGTCATCAGAGCTTACATTGAAAAGACAGAATCATCATGACATTTTTCATTTAATGTTTACGTGCAGTACTGTTACTAATATCACATACGGTTTTTGCATTAGTCACATCGTTGAAATGTGAAATTTTAGGCCAATTCACTGGATTTGATTTCATCCAGCTGTGAGACTTCATTATACCATTGACAAATTAATTAATTCCAATCTGTACCAAATCATGTCCTGTCTTTGGGGCTCAGCCCCTGGTGTTTCGAATGTCTAGACACGCCCCTGCTTATCTTCAAGCAATTTTATGTCACAATATAACATTTGGGGGACACAGGTAAAATTTGATTGAGGGAGGTATGGGAAGAGAGAGAAGCTAAACAAGAGAGAATCAGCCAATGTATACAACACATTATTCAAAGTTCAAATGATGCATGAGTGTAAGGGTGTATCTGGGAATTCAGGATCCTCTGAAAGAATGTTGCACTGAGTTGCCCATCCTTTTCCATTTTGTGAGTCCCCTCTAGTCGTGTTTTGTGTAGAGATTAGCCAACAAATCTCTAACATATGATGGTGTGGAGACACTAAGGGAGATCCTGAAGCTCTTTATTCCTTATTGACTTTTTAATGGCTGGGTTTCTGTGTCTAATGGTTTTCTATATCTTACAGAGAAAAACTGATTTTCTGAGCATGCATTTTTAATCTGTAATTCCACTGCTATCAAGAGAGTCAACAAACACTGACCTCATTCTTAATCCACGAGGAAAGCCAACTGCTTCATAAAAAAATTTCTGTCCATTTTTTTTTTTTTAACAGGCGCAACTTTGTTTTTTTCAAGCATATTCACAATCAAATATGCAGCGTGCTCCAAATTAACATTATAAGTAATATGAGATATTTTCATAATACAAGGTTCAAAGACACCAGGTTTTATGGTTGGGAGAAAACTGTAGCTGTCTGGGTCATACACAACAGCTTGACATTCAACCGCCACACACACACGCACTCACACACACACGCACGCGCGCGCATGCTTAACTTAACCATAGCTTCTTGCCTACCCTTAACCCTAACCTAAACCTAACCTTACCATAACCTTAAAACGCCTTTACCTTAATTATAAATTACTTACATTACTGTCCCCATAATGAACACAAGTACCCATAATGTCACTGTGAACACAGATTTAGGTCCCCACAATAAGTAACACAAGTACACATGAGCGCAAACACACGCACGCCTGTGCTCACACACACGTGTGCGTGCAGACTATTATACCACACTCCTTTGCACTTGAAAACCAAAAAGTTGTCTTCGTACCAAAATCATACTTCCGTACCCCAAAACTGAAGAACCTAATGCTGAAAGTGCTTTATTAACATTTTCACACACTGTCAGGTAAGGACTGGTAAACTTCTTTAATAGTTACCTAAATTTATTTTCCCAACTTTCTCAAAATGGACATTTTGTTACTTTATTACTTTTAGCACTGGGATCTTCAATTAGAAGCTTTTTTTTGATCTATTATATATTCAGACCATTTTTTTCTCAAAATAGGCATTATTTGACATAAGAACTTTAAGCATCAGTCTTCAATTGAGCTTGATACCTGTATGTTTTCATTTATACAGCCTTCATTTAATCTCTTTATTAAAAGCGTGAATCATTTTGGGGAGCCCAGTAAAGTGGACAAACCTCTGAATTTACTCACACATTAATATTAACAGCATACTTAATATTAAATCCTTTATGCAGGGGAAATTTCAAATACAGCATGTGGAGTGCATACACTAACAGTATTTCTAATGGACACAGTCTTTCTGGTATGTCTGTCACAGCAATAGTTTATATAAAGCATTTCTGAGAACCAGTGTGATTCAGTTAGGTGTGCAATGATGGAAAATTGTTGAATTGTCAATGATAGATGATATGAAAGCTTCATAAAATCTCAAGTGGTTCAGGAAGTCTGACCGACGCTTTATTCATGTCATTACTTTGTCCCTCTATCATCCTGCTCTTTCAAATAAATAAATAAAATAGAGAAAAGAACAGGACTTGAAGCACAGTCTCTGTGCTAACACTTTAATGATCAAGTTAATGGACTGGTCTGCAGGGATGTCAACTGCTCAGCACAGGTTTTATCAGCAAATGAGTTTATACGTATTTAAGGGGACTCAATCGAAATAAATCAAGGTGATGAGCCAGTATCTGTATGTGTGAGTGCATACAAGAGGGTCAGTGCATGTGCATAACTGCATATATGCACCCTGCATGTATGACTGTGTGCACATTTTTACATCATTGTGTATGTTTACAAGCTAACTTTTCCTCACGCATGCACTTATCTTCCTCACATAAATGCACATTTAAACAATGGTAGCAGCTCCAGTGATAATATGCAGTCACCTGGCTCCACGAGTGGAATGCATTGGCACTTCACAGCCGTACTGTGCGTGATCATATTAAGGGTGAGATTCAATCAGATGCACTTAGGGCTCTATGCCCGCACTCAAAGTGCAGCACTAATACTCTGGGCCCAATTCAGGGCAGCATCAAGTGAAAGAAACGGAAGCTCAATATTGGCCATTTTGTGTCTAGACTGGTGCATCATTGGAGCAACCGTGTAAGAAGTTGATTTAGGGAGAGTGAGTCACTTTGGCTAAACTCAGCAGCCACTTCCTGCCTCCATTATAACAGTGCATTAGTGGCAGCACAGACCAGCAATTTCCTCATGTCTGATTCACTTTTCCGTGTGAGACACAGCAGCTGCAGATGCATTTATTGCACATCAAACAAGCCTCCTCCAGCAAATGATGCTGTCAAGGCCCCTGGTGAAATTTTATGAATAATTTGTTCTGCAAAAACATGTATATAGTTGGAGTAAGATGCTAACTGTATTACTTAGCAAGTTGACTGCCGAGAGCAGCCATCTTAGGTCAGCCTTCCTGACAGATGAGTAAAGGCAGACAGAACATTTTCCATTAATGCACCATTTATTACCAGAATACTGAAACAGGGACACAGCGGATGCAATTTGCTTCCTTCACAAACTTGATGTCATAGTTGGTATTAAGTTGGGCCAAACTCATCAATTAAGTTAAGAATTAATTTAAATCCCCAATTCCAAAAAAAAGTCAGGATGCTGTGTAAAATATAAATAAAAACAGTATGCAATGATTTCCAAATCTCATAAACTGACCTTTTATTCAGAATAGAACATGAACAACACAGATGTTGAAAGTGAGACATTTTACCATTTAACGAAAAATATTAACTCATTTTGAAATTGATGGCAGCAACACATCTCTAAAAAGTTGGGATAGGGCCATGTTTACCATTGTTTAGCATCCCATCTTCTTTTAACAATAATATGGAAACGTCTGGGAAGTGAGGAGACAAATTGCTGAAGTTTTGGGAGAGGAATGTTGTCCCACTCTTGTCAGATGAAGGATTCTAGCTGCTCAACAGTCCTGGGTCTTCTTTGCCAGATTTTCCATTTTATGATGCACCAAATGTTTTCTCTTAGTTACTGCAGGTAGGCCAGTTCATCACTCAGACTCATACTGCTAAGCCATGCTGTTGTGATGGATGCAGTATGTGGTTTGGCATTGTTTTGCTGAAATATGCAAGGCCTTCCCAGAAAGAGACGTTGTCTGGATGGGAGAATAAGTTATTGTAAAACCTCTATATACTTTTTAGCATTGATAATGCCTTTCCAGATCTGTAATCTGCTCATGCCATAGGCGCTAATGCAACCTCAGACCATCAGAGATGCAGGCTTTTGAACTGTGCACTGATAACCTGGATGGTCCCTCTCCTCTTTAGACCGCACAACACGGCGTCCGTGGTTTCCAAAAAGAATTTCAAATTTCGATTCATCTGACCACAGAACAGTTTTCCATTCAGCTTCAGTCCATTTTAAATGAGCTTTGGCCCAGAAAAGATTGCAGCGTTTCTGGATTGTGCTCACATAAAGCTTCTTTTTTGTACGATATAGCTTTAGCTTGCATTTGTAGATTGCACAGCGAACTGTGTTCACAGAGAATGATCTCTGGAAGTGATCCTGAGCTCATGCAGCGTATTCCAGTGCAGAATCATGCTCGTTTTTAATGCAGAGCCGCCTGCCACCTATCCCACATGGAGATACAACCATTGGTAGTTTACCCAAAATGCAAAATTTAAAAAAAAAAAATTTCCTGTAATAAGTCAGACAACAAATTACAAATCCAGGGCAACAATGCTTGTCTGTGCTTTTCCATTTCATAGGCATTAAATTGGTGCAGTTTTGCAACTGAAACTATGATTTTTCCATGATATTACTGCCAAAATTTCATCTTGTTCAGCAAATTTCAAAAATCTTGCTGAACAAAGCTTTAGATTTTGACAACTGGAATGGATATTATATTGATTTAGTTGCAGTTTTAAAGCGCTAAAATGTGTTTTTATCCTAGGAAATTTAATTTGGCTATGTCCTGTACTTATGAAGTTATGAGGGCTGAAAAATACTGGAAAAAACAACCCAAGTGCGAAATTTTGACCGAGCAACCCCTATGCCATGTTATAGCGAGCAGTAGAGCACATGCTCACATCTTATAAAAGAATTCTGGAGGAATAGGAGGAGGAACACAAACGCGCGTGCGCACGTGCACACACACACACAGGTAGTCAGAGATGTTTTTCAAAGCATCAGGATTGATACTGATAGGCTATGAACTCCCTCGACAGCAGAGAATGGCTGGAGGCTGATTTTGTTGCCAGATTTTTCCAGAGGGAACACGCTAGTGAAGCAGAATTCCCCGGCCTCCCCAGCTGCGCTGATATTTCAGAGCGATGAGCAGTGTAAACGGCGCCATGGGAACCTCGGCTGTCCCCCTGCTCTCCTCTCTCATATTTTCCCTTCTATCGCATTCTTTTATCCTTTCCCAGCACAAACGTCCTGCCCCCACAAGCCCCTGTCGCGTGTCACAACAGACACACCCACCGATCAGTCTCAGCTGGCACTTTTCAAACAGCAACAAAAGTTTAATTCGTTCCCCCAATCTCTCAAAAAAACAATCTGTAAAACAAAAAACTATTGTGAGGTCCCTCTGTTTTTCTCACTGTATAGACAGCCATGATTGAACAAACAAATACTGTATAGAATACTAGCAAAGAGGCAGAGGCTATGCCACCCTCTGAAAAAAAAGCTCTCTGTAAATATAAGTTTATAATACATATTCAAAATATGTATATTTACATAAAGAGACCAAATTAAGCACACAGACATCTTCACATGCAGGATATACTCATAGGCGAGCAGTTCACAGCCGAACAAAAAGCTGCTCTTCGCTTACAAAACAATGTGTGTTTTTAATTCCTGAACATCATTTCAGTTAGTGAACTGCAGGAATATGTAAACAGCAAAATAATAAAAAGACTGTTTGTAACAAAAACTTGTTTTATTTTTCCCAGTAATATCCATTCACCAGTGAGTAATTTTGAAGATTTAACTTCATTTGATGCATTATTTATAAATACGGTACTTCCTAAATTAATGTTTTATCCATTGTATTGCCCTTTCTGCTTAATTACCACATTCAATAAATGCAATGAAATATTGATATTACAAAGTCAGTGCTCACTTTATCTAAGTAACACAGAGATTTAACATTAACTGAAAACAAAGCACGTTTACGTAGCTATGATCCAAAAACTGATATTTCACAAAATACAATGCTTGAATAACTAGTAAGAGGACCTGAAGAATGACAAGAAGACACTTGTCCTGTTTTTTTTTTTTAGCTGCAAACAAAACAAGGCAATCAGAGATGGCAGACTTCACCCCATTCACACAAATATTGGCAAGTGCGGAAACACAAAAAAACACACAGAGCGCCACTACATGGCAGACTTCACCTATTCGCGCAAATATTGGCAAGTGCGGAAACATAGCCAGACAAACAAATACACAGAGCCGCTAAAAACAGTACTTCACGCCCACTCCATGGGGCGAAGTAACTAGAAACCGCAGGCGGTTACTCACAGCCTCCAAGCCCATTAGCTGTTCCAGATTTCAGTTTATGCATACAAATCAGAATTCAGTGTAAGCAGGCATTAAACAGCGCAAAGTTTGCATGTGGTTACCTTTGGGAACAGTTGCTTCTTTTGCTTTCCTGTGAAGACATCAGCTTAGGATCTATATACTGACATTCAGTTATCATGTTTTTCCTCAGCAATAGAAAAATTCTAATATGAAATTGTATAAGTAAACCAGATATGGTATGGCGGTTCCATTTGCATAGTGAGGAATGAAATTGATAGTGCGATTTAGTGTGTGCTGGACGTTGTAACACGTCGGCATGTTGTCAAATCTCCAGTCAGATTCTGTAATGTACTTCATGGCAAGTCAGTCAGAGCTCAAAGACGAACATGTTTATACGCGTTTTGAATAATGACAGACCCCAGGTTTTCTTACTGGATTCTTACTGGACATTTAAAAATACACTCAAGATATACATGAATTATTACGAATTGCGAGCCTTTAACACATCTTTATGAATTGTTTGTGGACCCTACTCTTCTGTAAACTCATTAATCCCAAAAGGAAATCTTCGCCTTAATTCATTGCTAACTGAGACAAAACACCCAAATATCACTGCAAGAGCTATCCACTGACAGCCAATTATACACTGCCCTGCCAAAATAAAAGTCGCACACTCAAATATTTAGTTGGAACCCCTGTAGCTTTGATTACAGTGCATATTCGTCTTGTCATTGTTTTGACAACTATATGCAATGCCAGAACATTTATTTTCGATCAGAAATGCCATAATTTTTGGCCAAGATCTTGTATTCTCGACATAATGGTTGAACCACTCGGTGGTCTTTCTTGAGCACATCCCAATAACTTTTAATGTGTTTAAGGTCAGGACTTTGTGGTGGCAAATTTTTTTGTGAAAATGATGCCTCATACTTGTTTTTGTCATTCATGGTTTTCTTTGCTAAATACAGGCCAATAACTTGCCCCTTCTGAAATACTGTAACATCTTTTCCACCATCAGGGGATGTGTCTTCCGACATGATTTTTTAAGAAATGAGTAGCGACGCGCTTCATCAGTCAGGGTTAAAAGGATTATTGCCAGCTGAAACATATTAATAACCGCAATAATGATCCAATTATAGAATTTGTTCATTAATTTCCAAAGGGTGACTTTTTTTTTTGGCTGGGCAGTGTATATGTAGCATGCCCTTAAGCAAGAGAAAAGAGAGTATTCCTTAAGTTAGACTGGTTGAATTACCAAAATCATTAAAATATGATGAAACATCCAAATCTCACTGATTAAATTGACTCACTAATTGGTTCTATAAATTGAAAAGTTACATAGAGCCTAGTTTTTCATCATCGAAATAAAGGCATATTCCTACTGTGTCTTATCGGCAACGCCCTTATGCTACCTGTAACGTCGCAAGGGTTTTGAAAAGTTTGCGGGTCATTGAATTTGGACGTCAACTTATTTCTATTGTTCAGTTTTATTTGCAGACATCAATATACAAAAACATCAAACAACAACAGCAGAGTTTTATATTTTGCTTGAGTTCAGTATTCAGAACGTCCTCTAACAACAACTGAGTATGCAGGCAGCCTAAATTGACTTCAGTGGGGAAAGCATACAGCCTGTTTTTTCAAACTTTTTCTTTCCCTTTGAGCTGAAGCTGTATATCAAATTTGAGAGCAATCTGTTCTGCCGTTCTGGTGAAGAAGATGTTAAAAGAGTTTACCCTTGACCCAAAATAGCGAAAAAAGGAGGTCATGGAATGTGAAAGTTATCACACTGTTCGCGGGCCTTCAACTATTCCTCTCAACAGGCAAAAGCAGTCAAATCTGTCTGTAATGGTCTGGCCGCAATTCATGACGAAAATACAGCTATATATTACAATTTTGTGTTTATGCCAATTGTGCGCCATGCATTTTACACCTAGGCCTTCAGTAACCCTCCCGCAATTAACCTAAGCTTCACCGTGACTCAACGGCAATAGCATGACGTCATTACGTAACCCTCACAAATTCCCAGTGACAGCATTTACATATAAAGCACTATGCCATATCGCATTTATCATCACTGCTTTTACTATGAACAAGTTAAAATTCACAACAACCAGTCACATCCATGCAGACTACCCAGAATAGACTCCAGGGACACCAGCCAAGCTGCTGCGCATTTACACACATGTGCCTTAACACGCAAGGGTACAGCCAGGGACATCATTCACACGCCAGCAGCAATGATCAACATAGAACGCAATGCTGAAGTACCCTCGGCCGTATGGGCACAAGACAAGGAATTACAACATATAAAGTGTTTTATAATGTATGCCTATGTAACACAATGTTTTAATACTTTCAAGCTTGAGAGAAGTTTCAAGAGTGAAAAGGAAGACGGAGGTAATTGTCCAATTTCATCTAAGACCTGGCAGGTTATATGGAAAGTGTGGAACAGGACAGCTGGGACTTGACATCATTTGGCATTCAGAATATGAAGTCTGACATGATGCGCAGTCATCAAAATGCCATGTTATGTTGAAGGTGACTGAACAGTTTGGTTGATAGTGTTGCTACATCAAATTGTTATTAGAAGGTATTTAAAGTAGGTGAAGGCCATGTAGCTTCCATGTCCTCCAACTTGATTATCCAGTGAATATACCTTATTAATTTGACATAGCTACACCAAAAAATGTCATGGTAGTGCAAAGGCGTAATGAAAGTAACACTGTTCAGAAACAATGTGACCTTTTGACCCCATTAACCAAGTGAAGGTCATCCACCTTTAATGTTCTGCAAGTTGATTATCCAGAACATACATGCTGTAAATTTTACGCGGCTACAACAAAAATAGTGGATGTAACCAAGGAAACAGTGTTTACAAAGAATGTGACCTTTTGACCCCTTAAAGTAGGTCAAGGTTACCCATCTTCAAACTTGTCCAAGCTATATGTCCCAAGAACAGTCCCTGTGAATTTTATTACCCTGACATTAATAGGAAAGGAGTTATTGTCTACACAGACAGACAGACAGACAGATGGACGGACGCTAGGTCTTCGCAATACCCGATGGCCATATTTTGGCCTCGGGTAAAAACTAAATCTAAAACTTAAGATAAATAAAATAAAAATTTATTGCACTCACCGCAACTCCATCCTCCTCTCTTTCTTTAAAAAAAAAGATCAATGACGCGGTCATACAGCATATCAGTCCGTTTCAGCTCCAATGTAAGTCCCCTCTCGATCGCCATGGAGGCCAGCGCTGACTGTCGAGCCTGCCCAGTCGCATATCGCGAATAAGTTTTGATGCCTTTAAGGGCTGAAAATGACCTCTCAACAGAGGCAGAAGACAATGGGATGGTCACCCCCAGGCATGCCAGTGCATGAGGCTGATGCATGCTCTCACATAGTTAGCTAGATCACATACCTACTCAGCTGACAGTGAATTTAAAAACTGCAGCTAGCTAACTGTTTGTTCAAACGGGAATGTCTGTGAATCTGAATGTCTGAGACTGTTTGAGTAGCAGTGACAGAGTTAGCCCAGTGCTAACTCATTGAGTAAATTTTGGGTTTTTAGCTTGCTGAAGCTCGAAACAACCGCAAAATTTACTCTACTTGTTTCACTACTTTCATATAACGTGCCCACTCATGCAAGATCTACTGTACAGACTGTTCCGTTAGCTAACATAGCGAACCTGTCGTCTACGTGTAACGTCCTGACATAGGCAATGGCGAGCTCGCTGGCTCTGCTGTGTCAAAGATTGCGAGTATGCCAAGTTGGGCATAATCTGATTGGTTAAAAATATGACAAGCAGCAAAATCGTCCTGCTCCTTTTGATGGGAGATGAAGCAATCTACATTCTGAAGGCCTTGAGACAAGAGCAGCTTTGACCCGGAGACAGCAGAGAAGAAACCTGATTGGATAAGACGAAGCTGTGCTGTACATAAGCTATCTGCACTGTGGAAGCAGCGCAACTCCGGGAGTGAAGCAATGAAATCACTTAGACATAATGATTGAGGACTTTGACTGACTTTCTAAAATACATGCAGCTTTAATGAAAATATTTATGAAGAATATATAATTTTCCCATTTATGTAAGCCAGCAGAGACTGCCTTGCTGGCCCTGATGGCACACCACTGGTTTACGCCATATCGGAGACCCCGCAACTTTGGTGTTTATTTGTCCAGAGCCACCATTTTGATTTATTGGTTAGATCCATTCAAGGTCTCTAAGTATGCCAAGTTTTGTTGTTCTAGTAACAATGACATTCTGTCACGTGACCGCAGTGGCAGCCTTATGCATCTGGGGGCCCATTTCAAAAGCAAATGTGGGGCCCTATAAAACATAAGAGCTTCATCATTTTGCTGGATGAAAGCGTACACCTTAGCCTATCCAGTGAAATTTCAACTTTTCTGGCTGAAACTTGATGTTTATTTGTGATGATTTTTTAAAAATATTGGCAATAAAAATATATGCGTATGTGACTGATAAATTTCTCAAAAACTGAAATGTGCAACTCAGCCCAACAAGCTAGCTGCATTGCAAACTTATTCTTTCTTTTCTTCTTAGGGGACGGGGTTACTGGATAGCTCTATAAGATAATCACTGGGATGATGATATGGTAAAATTTGGATGTAATTTAAACTTCGACATCCCACCAATATACATGTAATTTAATGTCGCTTGAGTGGACTAGGTTTAGAAGCACAAGAAGACTTGTATTGCCTGAGCTTAATTCAAATTTGCATTGTAGCTTTAAACATTACACAACACCAGGTGACAGGATATCCCTCCGCTTTATCAGAGAATGAGCCTGCCTTCACCGTAGCCATGATTATAATGATGTATACAAAACCATCAATACTTTTTCAGCGTGTTCACCGTATTAATGTTTTCATTCAGTTGTGATGCCATGTGAATGAAAGAGCATGTTTTTTTCTCCAAAGTACATTTAACTAACGTTATATTAAAACGCGGCACAGTGTGTAACATTAATGTTATGGTCTGATAACAGATATGCGAAAATCGAACAGGTCCGCACCAGTAATTTTCTGCCCGATTGCCGTTTCTGCGCAGAGATGCCTGAATTGCGACTTGTCCCAGAAAAAATGCTTCTCGTTGGCTTTGGTTGGGTTATGTCCCAAAACTTCTCGGGTATTGAGTAGCTGGAAGTTAACTTATAGCCGTAACTTCTAATTTTAGAAATCTGCGCACATTATTCATTTCGATGAAAGGTTGGAAGCATACGTTCGTTTTCAAGGTCCTGAATTTCTGTCAAATAGGCTACCGATCAGACACCAATAAAAGCTAAGTAGACGAGTTCTTTAACTTTGCAACTTAAATTTTGCGAATTATCAACGCATCTTATCGATCAGAAACTTTTTGACTGGGGCGTTTCCAGAGGCTACTGGACCGTGACCTGACCCGAATCCAGAAATGTCTACAACGTTCATTGATAATTTAATGCGTAAAAAATTGAATACAATTGCTAGATAATGCTTTAAAATGTATACATCAAAGCTCACCGTTATATTAATTATTAAATACCTCTGGAATGGAGCAAGCGAATTACTTTTTTTTTTTTCACATACCAACTGATAAGTCTGATACGCTTGCAACATTGGCTAAGGTGACAACCGTATTTCCGAAATTTTCAGAGTACCAGCTACCAAAGCTCTTTAGCTACCATCATTTGTAGACGATGAATAATTTCTATACTTCGTAGCCAGCTCAGTCTTCATGCAACTAATATATCTGACGGAGAAAACCAGCAACACCGACCACGGAAAGCCGTGTATTCTCCCCATTCGCCACAATTCCGAGAAGGAATATTGGCCGGGGGTGCACTGTAATGCCTTCATAGAAGGCTAAATGTGGTCTTCAGAAGTCATTACAAAATGTGCTAATTTGAGTGGCAATCAGGGATCCCAAACATTTGCCTTTTTGGGGGGCCTCAAATGTTTGCCCGGTTTGGCTCTTGTTGTAGGATAAAACTTTTTCCGAGCAACTGGACAAAGTGTTCCACTGACCCATGCAAATCTATCTCCAAAAAATAGATCCATTCTCCAGAGTCTGATGTAATTGGCTTTATTGTAAATCCATCCAGAAGAAGCACAAAGAAACCCAGCCTGGTCTGCGCAAACCACATAGCATTCATTCTTCATCAATCACCCCACGCCGACTGCCCTCCGGCTGTTCGAACCGATATTTATTTGCCTTTTGGCACGTTTCTTTAGGTGAGATTAACCGTGACTCTTTCTGCCTTATCCAATATTATTGACTCCGATTGGTGCATTGTCATATAGCAACCCTCCACCCTTAGTAACAAGTTTGCCATTACATCATAGTGTAAATTAATTTTAAGCCTCCAGGGACACTCGAAGACCACATATGAGCCTCTCAAATCTTGGGTTCAGCTAAAGTTCAGTAACTTATCTGGGTCATGGATGGTTCCAGAACACTCAGATGTGCATGCTCAGGTAGTGGGACCAGGCTGACGGATATGGTCATTCCGCAAGGTTAGCTCATTAGGCCGGCCTTGAGGGTTCTGCAGAGTTTGGCTTATCTAGGTTTCTTAGCAGCTTGATAAGTTTTTGCCTCTTCACTGCTACTCCTTGTATAGCAGTTTTTCAAAGGTTTTCTTGTTCAATTGAGCTTAGGGTTTTACTTTGAATTTAGAATGTTTGAGGATATTTTCCCACCACACTCTCCTGGCGGTGCTCCTCTGTATCTTTTCATACAGTCAACCCTGCTGGAAAAACCAGCATGGACCAACACCAAAACACAACATATGCTGGTCATGCTGAGCCCCTTGAATAAAATCCAAGAGGAGAGAAAAAAACTTGTTTCCTCTTGTCTTATGATTGAAGGACGAGTCAAATACATGGAAGAAAGTCGGATGAATTACAGACGGTGACAACAATGTCACCTATTGCTTTTTCTGAGCGCGACCAGCATACCAGCATATGTTGTGTTTTGGTGCTGGTCCATGCTGGTTTTTCCAGCAGGGAAGGTTTGGGATGTTAATTCTTGCCTGGCAGTTGGGGGCCCCCTGGAGGGTAGGGCCCATTTCAACTGAAACGGTTGAAACATAGGTAAGGCCTCCTATGCGTGACCTCCAAAGTGGGTCAGTTTTTCCATTTTGAACAGAACTAACACCAAAACAGTTCGTCATACGAAATAAATAATTGCAGATTCGATCTTCTGATGTCAATCCACACCTAGAACAGTATTTTGTGTCACTCCGTTTGAGAATTATAAAATTGATGACGTCACAAGATATAATTAGGTCACAGCAAACTTCTTTCGTTTTTTCTGAAACTTCACAGTTTTTCCAAACTTTGTGTCCCCTCTTCAGCTGAAGCTGTATATCAAATTTGAGAGCAATCTGTTCAGCCTTTCTGGAGAAGAAGATGTTTAAAGGTTTTACTTTTCAGCCAAAATGGCAGAAAAACTAGGTCACAGAACGTAACAGTTATCACACCGTTCGCGAGCCTTCAACTGTTCCTCTCAACATGCAAAAGCTGTCAAAGTGGTCTGTAACAGTTTGGCCGCAATTCATGACAAAAAAGAAAAAAAAAACAGGAAAATAATAATCTGAGCAAGGACAATAGGCTTCCAGCTACGCTTTGAAGCCTAATAAAAAAGTAAAGTATATTTAGGCTGCCCCACTGCCCTATGGGGAAAAAATGAACTGAGACATTGTATTTTTCATCACCAATCTCCTCCATCCCTACATCCATTCAAATCATAACCCCCCCCCCCCAAAATATACTGACACAAAGTGAAAACGCAACACCCGTATTTAATAACCAAAAAGAAGAAGCAACCAATGTTTTTCAATTCAATTGTGATACAATAGAAAAAGTATTTCATTGTCCATAACACTGTAAAGTTTCATCACATTGGGTTCTAACTTCTTGGCGCAGGGCAGGGTGTGGTAATTTTGTCCGGCGCAGCCCGCGCAGCGGTAATTTCGTGCAGTGCAACACCGTGCGCAGCCACTTTGGCAATTCGGTAGACGGATGTGCGCCGAGATTGGTGTGGCGGCGTAGTAGGGGGAGGTGTCACATATTCATCATGACGCAGTGACAATTTCTTGGCAAAAGGCTCCGCCGAAAGTGCGCAGAGAGCTCGCCAGCTCCAACCTGGTTTACTTTCTTTGCAGTGGTAATTTGGCTGACCGGCGCACAGTGCGCACACGTCACCGAAACCTCACGTTAAGGTTTCCAGAGCGTCAGGCACATTTCAATGCAATAAATAATTACAGCAACCACTATTTCATTTAACAATCTGAATCAGGACATAAATTATAGTATCTACATCGATTGTCCTGATGTCAGATCAAAGGCGGTTGGCACGCGTAATGGAAACTCGACCTGGCTTAATCAACACAGCTGAATCTGTGCTCTACATTTATTTGACACCTCTAGTTGCTTTTCAGATGCTGTTGGGTCGTATGGATCAATGTTGTTTATAGTGGCCAACTTGGCCAAATACGGTCCCTGGCATCTTTGTTGAGTTAGTCACGGTATGGTTTTTGCTAATTTTTCCTTTTGCTTCTCCATTTTTCAGTTTTTAAAATTGTAAAACAACTTAACCAACCCATTCATCTCATTTTTGCTCTGTCTGTTTACCTCTGGTAACCATCTAAAATGGCGCCGGGGGGGCGTGTCACTCACGCGACTGACAAAGACCGATTGACTTGAACAGACCGCTGACTAAAAGCAAACACTAGCGATTGATAACGGTCAGCAGCGAGCTACCTTGGTACCCTTAGCGTCGCGGGGACTGCATTGACTTGAGAAAGGCTTGGCTGTTGGAAATCAGGAGAAAAAAACTTTTCTCTGTCCCCTCGATCTGTGCTGTGCAGTGATCACTTTTGAGGGCAGTGTTTTAACGGGACGGGCCAAGATGAAGCTTAGTAAAGGAGTAGCCAGAGTTAACTAGCGCTTCCTTTTAACAACGTTGGCATAAGCCATATGATTCAATATAAACAATTCGGTTGACGGCAAATATGCTCAACCAGGGCACAATGAAGTGAGGAAACCAGAGCGTAATTTGATAACGATTATCAGATCATTAAAAGCCTCGACATTCATCGACGTCTCTTTTTAAAGTGGCAAAAAAGCTTTTAAGCAATTATCTTATCAGAGGTCATTTTAAAGCCTTGGTCACGGTAAACTTTTCTGCAAAGTAAAGCCACTTTAAACGTTCAAAACGAGTCACATTTGGATCTTCCCTTTAGTAAGTCTGCGCTTTCCATCCTCCAAAAAGCACATATTTAGGTAGACAAAATGTTGCTCTGCACAGCGATACCAAAATAATACTGACTAATGCACTTAAGTGTTTTTTGCAAATGTAATTTTAAAGTAGGCAAAAATGAATGGGAGTCTAAGTGCGAATTTTACTTCCGGGTGTATGTGCTCCTGGAATAGATGCTTCACTTGAGTGTACCCTATCAGCAATCTAGTGTTCTATAATATATATCTGTGCACCACATGGAATTCTGTGCCCCTCCCCTGGCAAAAGGTACATTATGATTAATGGCTTGTTAAGGGAGAAGGGTTGCCATGGGACAATTTACCAATCAGAATTAGTAATTTTAGGGAAGGTGGAGAGAGTCGTTTCATAGAGCGGAGCGGGGAAGGTCCAGGACAAGATTCTCGAGCTAGAAATTCGTATCATAGACAGTCAAAGAAATAGAGCCGTTGCAAATCGTAGCCAGACAGAATTTTTAGAGAGCGGGCTCTGTGCGTAGCGCTGTACAAACAAACATGATCCAACGTCACATCATCCAAATGAAAATAAGGGGTTCACGCACGCAGCGCAGACTTATGACCGCAGCACGCCAGATCCCCCCCCCCCAAAAAAAAACCCCTCGGATCTACACGATTCACACAAATCATCCAAACTGACATGAAAAAAGCGAGAGTCGCCGAAAAGCGCGCTGTTTGCATCCGTGTTAAATACGCTAAATCTTCAAATTAATATCAAACAGTTTCTGAGGTAATACAGGGCCGCATTTATCCAGCTGTTTGCATTATGTCCATCATTCTGTTTCTGATCCAGCAGATGAAAATTACAGGATAATCCTGGCCTGGAGTTTTTCTCAATGTAAGGGTTGGGCCCGCCGGACTGCCTTACAACCCGGGTCAGGAGTTTGGACTCATGTTCAAGGCTGGGGAGTGATGAATAAGTTTAATCCAGGGTTGCCAACTTTCATGTATTCGGCCTGAGTTTAAGTGGCATATTCATGTTCCCGTGCTGTATGTCAGCAATTATTCAATTAGCACATTTGTAAGAGATTCTCAGGTGGAATTGAAGTCCTTGTGCATGGAAGTTTATCAGTTTCACATGCGTTTACAGTGGATTTCACCACTAGTAACATGGAAATCAGTTATGACTCCGGACTTCTCACGCTTTTCTTTACTCAGGGGTTGAAAGCAATGGAATTGCATAAAAACTTTTTAAATGGTCTTATTTCATTTAAACAATTTGAACGATCATGAAACACATGCATTGCGTTGATTGAATAATTGGTGACTATGGCACGGGAACGTGAATATGCCTATAAATCTCATGCCAAATGCGTGACAGTTAACAGCAGCCCTGTTAATGATGATTAATAATAAAAGTAAGAGAACACAAAACAAAAATAGAACAAGGTCCCAACTGAATATACAACTAATACAAAGAAATCCCAAACTAAAAGTGAAACCACAGAGTGACAGCTACAATCTGCTGACCAGCAGCAGGGAGTAAAATGCAAGGCCCCTAAGGCTGGGCCTTAAAGGAGCAATATGTAAGTTTGTGGCCAAAACTGGTAATGCAGTCACATTCAAAATAGTGCAGAGCGCAGTATCCCCTCCTCCTCTCCCCCAGACGAGAGGTTGCCAGCTAGGTTGCCAGATCCAGCAAGAACGTCTACTACACGAAGCTACCATGGCTACATTTCAATATCACCAATGATTTGCTCCGACAGGGTTATGTTCAGTTCAGTAAAGATCGAGACTAATGACTAACTAACTTTAGCAATGGTCATATTGGTCAACTTGCTCGTCACTCTTCTGTGTGGATAGCCCACTAAAGTCCATACTGTAATATGCGTAAAGAATGAATGAAAGGACTCATTTGACTGATGTACTGTCTCAATTACATTTCATATTGCCATAATGGCTGTGCTAATGTTGGAACGGTTTCCACAGTGTCTCAGCATAATGCCAGAGAAACGGACTAAATATGCATTGCTAATGTCAGCAATGAAGAGCTACGGTTTTTATTTCTCAAACAATTTGTTACCTAGTCAGTTCGATGACCCACGGCCACCTGCATACGCACTAACGTACCAAGAACGAACATAAATAACGTTGTTCGACTGTAAAGAACATTTGAAATGTCCGTGCCTACATTAAATAGAATTAAGTTAGCCAAACTTAGCTGAATCTTACCTGCCCAGGAGAAAATGAGCAACTTCGGCGTCGGTCTTCAAATGATTCTCCGCTTTCAGCCGTCTCCATCTTTCAAAGGCATGTCCTATACACATCCTTGTTTGGTTTCTGACTTTGTCACGACGTGTTTCGGAATCATAACGAGGCCTTTTAGGTTTAGTAACGTCAGACATTTGTGCTCCAAAACGCTGGTAGCTGCAGCTCAGTGGTAACTGGCAACCTGGATGCCGAAATGCTACTGACTTCGTGATTGGGAGATAGGTGGAGGGCGGTGCAACAGGCCAAAACACAAAATGAAAACATAAACATTAGTTGTGGGCTGCAACTTCGCTTTTGTAATGAGAATATTCTGGCTGGACTACTGTTGTCAGTGATATAAGTATTTGAAATTAACATCATTCCTTAATGTCTGGTGATATATCAGGGCCATTTCATGATTAATCAACATACATTTCTTACATATTGCTCCTTTAAATGCTGTTACCTGCAGCTCATTGCTGATGAGCTGCAGGCGCCGATAATTATTAGTGCAGGGTAAGGTCCTTAAGGAATGTGGCTAAGAAGGAGGGCGAGGCACAGCCCCACACTCAAATGACAGTTAACGGCCCATTTCTTCTTAAAATTGAATACATGCATTATCCTGGAATGCGTGATGTCTGTTTATGTGTTATTATATTATTTGACAAGGACATTTCCCATTGCAAATATGCCAGAGATAGCCAGAAAGGCCAGTTTTCATTTGTTTTATTTTAACCCTTAAATGCCCCTCGTGACAAATTTGTCACATGATTTTGGGGGTTGTCAAAACCACTGACCCCACATAAATTTTGCAACCTAATGCCCGTAGTGACATATTTAGACCATCAGTGCTGCCATCTGATGCACAAAAGTGGAACTGATCCTACACTGGCTGCACCAGCTAACCTTTCCAATATTGCCGCCCCCATGGTGGAATCCACACGATAGATCAGCACCCATTCATCACTGGATAAAGTAGACAAACAGGTAAGTTAATGAAAAATAAGCTATGCCTAATACTTCAGCAATATGTCAACTACCAAAACAATGATGGACAAAAGTTCTCTTTATATCCTAGAAACTTAGAGTGACATATATGTCACAAAACTAAAATGAGGTCAAAGGTCACCAAAAATTAAAACTTGCTATTGGGTTGTTATTAGCCCCTCCCCAGGACATATTAACAGAATACACAGATTTTTCTTTCAACTTTTACGATAGTTGGGCATTTAAGGGTTAAATTACATGTTTATGCTGTGGGAAAGTACCAGATGGGGGACGAGGAAGAACAAAGCGAGAAGATGCAAACTCCACACAGAGAGGATCCAGACTGGGGACTCGGACCCAGAGCTTCAGTGCTGCACCCTTGTGTATATGTCGATTCTCAGAGACATATGCAATCATCCTGATAAAAATTCCAATTTAAAAAACCCAAGTTTTCAATAGTTCAAGCTGGTCAACCAGACTTTCACTGAGCCTGTCCTCAAAGGAAAAACAGCCAGGTAAGTTACAAATGTGAGCAGCCTAAAACAATGTAGAATATTGTTTAAAATGAGCGGAAATCTTTAAATATCAAGGAAATCCGCAGGGTTGGTGGTTGGGGTGGATGCTTGGGGTAAAAACTGAGGACCTTCCCCCAAGAGACTCGGGTTTGATCCTTCCTTCTGCAAGTGTGCTATTTCAAATGACAAGCCACAATGGTTTTGAATAGGCAAAACTGCCTTTTAAAAACCATGAGCACCTTACCCTTGCCTAAAACTAACCCTATCCTTAACCTTTAGGAACTGGTAGTTTTAACTGAAGGCACAATTGTTTCCCAACAGTTTGTTTTTTTCATAGCACACTGCTGCTGTTTCTTACAGTAAGGCACAGTGGTGCTGCTACTGAAAATAATAAACTTAAAATTCTAGCTGGTCTTTACAGCGATTTTTAGCAGGACAGTGTGTTCAGGAAGTGGGAAATTTTGTATTCCCCTTGTTCTTCCTCATCGTGCTAATATTGCACTAAAAGCCTTACCGCAGAGATTTGTCAGCCAAACATTTTCTAAATATCTTGAATAGGCGTGAGCAATTCATTTTGAGAATTCTCTGTTGGCCTCACTAAAGTAAACATGAAGATCAGATATCATATCCTTATTAACCCCAAGGTTTAATGAGGTTATGCAAATTAATCCCTAACTCAGAGAGTCACTTTTCTCTCATGCCCGTCATGACAGTATTCCTCGTGATAACGAAAGAACAAGAAGACAGAGTGTAATGAAAGAAAAATGAAGAAAATTGCTGCTTACAAGAGCTTTGGCTCGGCAAGAAAATAACTCTTCTGAACTAATTTAACATAAAACACGTCAGCTCAAAAACACCAAACTAGATGCCAGAATTAATTACACTTTTAATGCAATTATTATAATGCAACTTAAATGTCTTTTTTTCAATGACACAGCCACAGATTGCCAATGGCACAGATCGAGTCAGCTATAACAGAGAAATTATATTGATTGAATTCAAGGGCACTTCCAGGGCATTTCTGAATAACAGGCCAACCAGCCGCAGCCCTGTGTTTGCTCCCTTCTTACCGCAGGAGCTGGGAACACCACAAATTTGATGTCTGAACATTTGAACCATATGTCTGGGATGACTTTTGATAGCTGCAAAGAAAACTGAGCATGCTTCATAACAAAAAAGGCAATATGATTCAAAAATAAATATAAACAACAAAAAACAAAAAGATAAAATACAATGAAAGAAAAAAATAGACATGTACAAGAAGGTGGTATAAAAATGGACTGGCTTGAACACATTTTGAGAGCTATTCACAGTTCAGAGAAAATGCTGACAATGGTTTTTGAAAGTGTTTGTCCCCTCTCTAGCTCCAAGGAATTGGGCAAAAACATTTAATTCGGGACACAATACAAGATTATGAAATGTGGAATAGAGAGACTCAATGCTGTACAGCAGTTTCAATTTCATTTCATCTCCAATTCAATAGAATAAAGAATAAATATGAAAGCCAAAGCAGATCTATTTACATCATATCTCTGCATGATTAAAAATGCAGATACTATATAAACAGCTTTGAATGAGATGTTCTTGCCTTCTGGGTCTAAAATATTCCTCAAGAGCCTGTCAGTGCTATCTGCCTGGCATGAAAAGGCAGATCCTTCATCTGTCGCCATTTTGTATGTTAATCTCCTTTAGATTGTTGGAATGACAGTGTAAAAGCAATATTCTATAAAGATGTTCTTTGCCAGGGACAAAAAAGCAAAAAACAAAACAAAACACTGAAAGACACAACTCCAGGATTGGTGATCAAAGAGATTAATTTGCAAAAGAATTTAGGGACATTTGAATAATTGATTTGAAAAGTAGCATGATAAAACATATGTTTATTATATTTCTTTCTAATTGGTCCAAAATTATTTTGCCAGAAAATGCACACAATCCAATTCTTGTCCCCTTGTCCTCACTTGAGTGCAGAAGAATTCAAATTCTTGGGTAAATGAATAGGCCTGAAGTGGAACTTAAGGGCAAAGGCTATTAAGATGAATGGAGCCCATCAAGAGAAGCAGAGAGAGTGAGAGAGATGGTATGATTGAGGTCTGTCTAGCTTTGGTGCTGGATGGGAGATCCCCTTAAGTTGCCGCTGGAAGTGGAGTTGTTGGGCCAGAGGGGGACGGTCTTCCAGCTTGTCAAATAAACCCCAATGCCCCCGAGCAGTGATAGGGACATCATGCTGCAGGACACAACATCAATCAGATGAGGTCATGACTTGCTGTGGTTATTAGAGTTCCCATAACACTCACTGCAAACAGTAGAGGAGTTCCCTGGTGTCCTGGCTCGTTCAACCTCCCAGCCCACCTAATCATCCTGTGATTAAATTGGCTATTCTCCCTTTCTTCACCCCAGCTGATGAGTGGTGAGCATTCTGGTGAAAAATGGCTGCCATACATTACTCAGGTTGATGCCCCACATTGGTGGCAGTTGAGGTAAGCTACCCCCTCATCATTGTAAGAGCTTTAATTTGCCGACACTTCATGAGAAAAGCACTCCAAAAATGCATTGATCATTCATTTGTTGAAAGAGAGGGAGCGGACACTGCAGGGACGAGATGGAAAACTGACTATGCAGGAGATAGAGGACATGTTGCCCATACACTTTCACTAAAGCTAAATCTAAAATATCAGGAAGTCGGAAATTGAGGCATCTTTCCTCATGACTGAAGAGGTGAAAAACAACAGCAGAGGCACACGGGAGCGTGAGGAGCACTGGGAGTTTTCATTGCTGAAGAACGTCGACCATCTGCTCTTGAATAAAAATAAGCAACTGACTGATTTTGGCTGCAGTGTTTTATTATGGCTTAGGGAACAAAGTTAAGAAGTTAAAAGTTGTGGGTACCACTGCCAGCTTGGATAGTTCCACTGTACCCTTGAACAACATAACTAACCTTAACTGGTGTAATTGGACCACATGAAAGAAAATAATCTGTGTCAGTCCCTCTAGATCAGTGGTTCTCAAACTCAGTCCTGGGGGACCCCTGTGCATGGTTTCCTCCAGGATTTTTTGAAACTGGTGGAGGGCTTCGGCGTCAGGTCAAAACTCAGCATTATCAGGTGTGGCCAGTTTTCATTAATCAGCACGTAGGTGATGCAATAATTGAAGTCTATGTGCACAGAGGTTTATCAGTTTCACAAGCGTCACGGTAGATTTCACATATAATATGAAAACCGATTATGACTCCGGACTCTGGAATTGGAATTAAATAATCATGAACATACAATTAGGTAGAGCAGGATGTGCTCACAGCAAACACAGAAGTTAACATCATACTTTATCATTTTGCAAAGTGAACAAAATATTTTTTCTCTAATCGTTGCACACATTGCATTAGAAGAAAGCAGTGCGTTTTACTGCCGATGACTAATTTTTATTCATTGGAAAATGTGTTCATCAAGCAAAATGATTGACAACAGGTCAAGAATTATTAGCGCTCATTTTACCTTAACAATGAGAACTGGCGACACCTGATTGTCCTTAGGATTTTTGGAGTTTATGTAAAGTCATTTTACATAGGCGTGGTGGCTTTTATTTTGCCGTGGCGGTGCGCCACGATCAAATACATGTAGCGGAAACCCAGCTGGTTTTCATTCCAACCACAATTCCAATTCCAGGATTTTAACAAGCCGTTAGTGTTTCTTAATTAGGTGCTTTTGATCTTCAGAGAGGTAATTTACCATCTTAATCTACAGAATGCCTAACGTAGCTTTGCAATGCCCCAAAGATGACCAATTTTACATTGTGCTCAATGCATTATAGGCAAAAAATTAAAGAGGTAAGAGACCAATAAGATTAATTTGCCAACCTTATGACATAACAGGTAACTTGGTTAATTTCTGTATACGCAATAATTGGCTATTTTTTCCTGATACTTCACCACAAAACTGGTGGGCCTCATTATCATTGGCATTCTTGTTGCATTCTTCATTATCTTTTTAATGGTTAGGAATGAAGACCAGGGCCCGTATTCACAAAGCATCTTAGCACTAAAAGTAGGTCCTAGCTGCCGAATTTAGGAGAAACTCCAAAAAAAAAAAAAGGCGTGTCAGTCGTAAATTTAGGACTCCTAATTATTTTTACTAAATGTTATTCACAAAGCATTTTAGGCCTAAAAGTAGCTCCTAAGTCTGGGAGAGCTTAAAAGTAGTCAAGAGGACTCCTAACTTGCTAAAACCTATTCATAAAGAATCGGAAAATGGCTGCTGCTATTCAACGATGGAATGACTTGGAAATTTTGAATGATGAGCAGTTGTTAAAAAGATATCGGATCGACCGTGAAGGGATTTTATTTGTTTTTGGCTTGGTGAGGGAGAGAATTACGTCTCCAACCATGAGAAACAACCCAATAAGCGCCGAAATAAAATGTTTGACAACACTCTGTTACTTGGCCACTGAAGAAATGCAACTTTGCGACGCGGACAATTTAGGGGTTTCACAATCATCTGTCAGTCGCTCAATTCAACAAACAATCAATGCGCTCTGTGAACCCCATATCATCCGACAGTTTATCAGGTTTCCAATGGACATTCGCCAACAACAAAGAATCAAACCTAAATTCATGCACATCTCAGGTTTGCCCGGTATCATCAGTGCTATCGACGGGACCCATATTAGAATTTTTCTCCCGACCCAAGATGAAGAGGTATTTGTAAACAGAAAAAAGTTCATTCCATCAACACACAGGTAGTATTTGATGCCGAATACAATATTTTGGACATTGTTGCGAAATGGCCAGGATCCACGCACGACTCTCACATTTTAATGGAAAGCGGCTTATGCCAATTATTTGACAGGCATTATGTGCCTGCAGGATGCCACTTGCTAGGGGACAGTGGCTACCCCTGCAAACGTTGGCTCTTGACCCCTTACCTGAATCCACAACCGGGACTACAACAAAATTATAACAGGTAAGTCATTGTTGCTATAGCGTACATTGGCATACCCTATTACATGTGAAGATGGCAAAATACTGTAAATTAAAAATATTTGGTCTACTGTTGTCTTTTTCATTGTGCATGTTAGAGCACACAAGATGACACGCGGTGTGGTGGAGCGTGGTATTGGGCAGCTGAAGCGACGGTTTCATGTGCTGCATGGGGAGGTGCGTCTCAGCCCAGAGAGAGCCAGCAAAGTAATTACAACATGTGCCATCCTTCACAATTTATGCCAACGAAGAAACATACCTCAACCGGATGATGATGGTGCTGGCGACAGCAGTGATGATGATGATGATGTCGAGGAGGATGATGATATTTGCTATGTTGCTGAACAAAGTGGACTGGCATACAGAGACAACTATGTCAATTCGCACTGGCAAAAAAAAAAAAAAAAAAAACAGCCAATTGATAGCGTTATAATGTTTATTGTTGCTCATTTTTCATTTTTTCTATCAATAGTATATAATATTCATACTTTAATTTAAACAGTTTCTCCTCTTGTTTCAGAACCTTGCTTTGTCTGTTTAAAACCCTAATTTCCATTTTCATTTTTTTTTTAGGGTGAGCAGTAGGCAGCAGCAGGAGGGAGAGGAGAGGCAGGAAGTGGGCTGGTGGGCTGGTGGGAGAAGCCGCTGGAGCAAAAGCAGTGAGAGAAGCTGCAGAAGGAGATGCCAGAGGAGCAAGAAGAGGAAGAGGAGCAGCCAGAGGGGCTGCCAGAGGAGCACAGAGAGGAAGAGGAGCTGCCAGAGGAACACAGAGAGGAAGAGGAGCTGCCAGAGGAGCACAGAGAGGAAGAGGAGCTGCCAGAGGAGCACAGAGAGGAAGAAGAGCAGCCAGAGGGGCTGCCAGAGGAGCACAGAGAGGAAGAGGAGCTGCCAGAGGAGCACGGAGAGGAAGAGGAGCTGCCAGATGAGCACAGAGAGGAAGAGGAGCTGCCAGAGGAGCACGGAGAGGAAGAGGAGCGGCCAGAGGAGCACAGAGAGGAAGAGAAGCTGCCAGAGGAGCACGGAGAGGAAGAAGAGCTGCCAGAGGAGCATGGAGAGGAAGAGGAGGGCGTGGTAGAGCAGGAGGAAGATTTGCAGCATCTTGTTGAGTCTCTTGTGCCCTATAGGGGAGAAAGATAGCCTATATGTAAAGGATAGCTCATGTGCACATTTTGGGCTTGTCACAATTGATAACTTCTCTCATTAAATAGGCATAAAGCCAAAAAAATGTGTGTTGGAATTATTGCCTAGGTGTATTACCCCTCCATCTCCATTATTAATTGCATTGCTGGGTCAGCTGCACTTTGCAGGCCAGTGATGCTTGTGTCGGATCCCAGGACACTGTACACCACTGACACTGTGTGGGGACAGTGGCTTTGGTGCTGTACCTCCTCCTGCTATGCACTAATTATGTTATTAGGCTATTGAGCTATGGTTACATTTAAAAGATCATCATAAAAATACCAGCCTATGTCATATTTTGTATGCATATTTAAATTGTAGGCTATAAATTACAAACCTACCTGTTTGAACAATAGCCCGTTTATAGGCTGCAATCTCGGACCGCCCCTGCAATTGCAGCCCATACCACCGCTTCTCGCAGTCTGCTGTCCGAGACACCGAGGGAAATGCAGCATTAATCTGTAGGCTGATATTATCCCATGCATCCCGCTTGGATTTGCTGTTCACCCCCGGGCCAAATTTCTCTTTGATTACGTGTTTTCACTCCAGCACCAACTGGGCCAGCAGAAGTAACTGGTCGTTTTCATCCTTGACAGTTTAGGGCAAACAAACTTGAACAGTCCGACATTTAAATGATTGCAACATATTCTCATTGGGTAATAAGTTGCCAATTATCGGGGCAAATGTCGCGTTTCATTATTGTTTCGTTTTATGATATTGGCGTTTTTACAACTATCTCTTTCCTATGTATGTTTATTTGGCTATAGCGTGATATGTGGGGACTGCGCATAGTGCATTTTCAGGAGTGGTCAACGTGTTATTATTTCATGGGACAGACCAGCCGCTTGGACTACTTCCTCATTTTTTCCTCCATGGGTTTTATGTGGGATATTTTTTTCAATAGGCCGCGCTGTCACCAAACAACCAATCACCGTGCTCATTATCAGAAGGCTCGTGCATGAGAATTGACGTCATTCATAGCAACGGAGATTTACTCCCACCTATCTTAGAGCTACTTGTAGTCTAGGAATTATCAGTTTTCTTAAATAAAAGTTGCTTTCAGCGGCTTTGTGAATAACTTTTAAGATTTTACTCCTACATAAAATGTTTAAGCTTGACTTCGGAGTACTCCTAGCGGTAAGATGAGATGCTTTGTGAATACGGGCTCAGGAGTACATACCAATTAAGAGCCTGCTGATTGACCTCAGTCTTTAATTGGTTATAGATTACTTTTCTTCATGGATATTGAAATCAACTGTTTGACATTTAATCCTGTGAGTACTACATGCCCATAGAAGGTAAATTTTTCATTGCATACATAGACAATTCTGGCATGATGTGATTTAAGAATTTAAGTACTCCCACAGTATAAGCTTCTAGTTGGATAATTAACATCTTGTTAAAATACTGAGATTGCCATTATGGTTGGAACAAAAACCAGCATACACAGGGGTCCCCCAGGACCGAGTTTGAGAACCTAGATAATTGTAAAATTAGTTTATATTTTATTATTTTCAATGCATTTAATGAATTATTCATTGCTGAAGTGTATTTATTAAGACAGGTGGTTTCAATGTAGATATTCAGCTTTCATTAAAGAGTCTGTTGAGTACGTATTAATTTTACCATGTACCAGTACAGCACTTTTATGTAGCCCCTATTACAGGGAACCTGTACAGGGAAGTTTTTGGACAGGTTCCCATAATCTTCAATTTTTTGTTAGATTGATTTCTTTTTTTATTTGAGAATTAGCATATTTTTAAAAATATGCAAAATTAAGAATTATTACTGATGTTTCTAGAGATCAGAGAAAGCAGTCACTGTGTAGCCGAATGTATAAATTCATATTCAGAATTTCCAACTTTACCCAGAGGCTGTCAGTCTCTGCGCTTTTCATTGATGCTGTTAACTCACTGTTAATCCACAGTGATTCAGCGCCGTGTGTCATTTGACAGATTCTCCTCATATATTTCAGCTTTGAGAGAGAACATTATCTCTCTTGCCCTGCGCAAGCTTTGCTGGTGTGCAAATTTTGAAGTCAAGGTCTTTGGCAACACATTAAATGTACTTCCTAAATCCCATTCCTAATTACAAGCAAAAGAGAATTCATCCTTTCCGATCATAAAAGAGACTTTAATTGTGTCCCATGCAGAAGGCATCTGTTGCCAGGGACTAATGAAAGCTTCTGGATGCAACCTATCACTGATATTCCACTGGGAATAAAGCCAGTGTGACTGCTGTTAAGCCGATAGAATCCCCACCCTTCATAAAATCTCAGAAAAATCTGCTCTAATGTCAATTTATTTGTTTAATTTTTACCACAGAGAACATGTTTCTCAATTGCAAGGATGCCCTGTGAGACACTCCACATAAAATGAGCTTGAGAAAGAGGAAATTCTTTCGAATACCACTGCAAGTGCATGTCAGAACCCTAAGCCCCACCAGTGTCTTGAAGTGGAAACTAAGCTGCCAGTAGAGCTACCAATCTTGAGGCCAACGTGCTGCCAGAATTCACGATTTAGGGTCCATTCGCATGACCGTCCACACCACAGCAGAAACCCCAAATTCCACAAATTCCAAATTCCAACTGAGCTGTTGCTCACTCTGTTTAAAGGGGACCTATTTTGCTATATTTCCAAGGTTATATTTTGATCCTGGACTCCCCTAGAGTACTCCTGATCGTTCAAAGTCCAAAACAGGGTCCATATTTAGCTCATACTGCCATCCTCAAAAAACCCCATTTGTAGTCCATTGTAGTCTCTGCCTGAAATGCCTCATTGGGGTGGCTCTTCCCTATGGCCCCCCACTCCCGTGTACCCACTTTCTTCTGACTGGCCAGCTCTGTGGAGGGCGGAGTTGGGCGGGACGAGGCTGCAGAACGCAGTTTTCCTGGTCGGGCTCCCCAGAGTGAAACGTGAGACGCGTCTGCAATCTGATAAGCGGCGGGCAAATTCCGCAATCTAACGTTATACTTGATTACAGATCTAATGACGTGAAATTGTTCTAACAAACGCAGCTGCGAAAGTGGAGGACGCAGTGCGAATATCTGTCAGCTCAAGCTAAAATTTGCTATCGGCTACAGTTTGCTAAGGCGACAGTGGTGAGTACAGCGGTTCTTCTACTCTATAGCTAGGATGCAGGGAAAGCTAGAATCCACCCCATATAGACACATTTGTAGAACGGGTCGACATACCCACGTGTAGACCGGAGACCGTAAAAATCTGGTGGGTCTGAGTTTAGAGGGAAACATAGACAGTGAGGAGCAGCTAAAAGTGGACCAACAGCTTATGGACTGCTCCGGTGTGTATTATAAGGACCTGCTGGTTCGTGTGCATAACTGTGGTGTGTCGTTAGCGAAGAGAAACAAACAGCTTCTGCACTGGTATGTGACGGAGGGGCGAAAGCTCCAGGCTAAACGGCCTTTTCGGAAATGCCCTTGGTAATGGTTTACTTACTGCGTCGGAATTACAAGCGTTTCCTCGCGGAGAATGGGCGCGTTATGGATAGTATGCGACAGCTAGAGAGAGCACCGGTTATGTTATGAGCATAATACAGGTTTTACAGACGTTGGCGTGAACCGTTGCTTATGTGGAGCTAGTGAATCGATCACTTTTACAGCAAAGAATTTAATATTCAGTCGCCCGATTTAATATTCAATCGACAGCAATGCAGAGAAATCGTTTGTGATACCAGACACGTTATAGCCTGTGCTTTTCCCTATTCCTTTCACCGGTAGCATCAGAGAGCTTGCCCAGACATTGGAGAAGTATCAGGCTGACCCCAGTCATGGATAAGTAAAGCGATCATTTCACAGCAAAAACGCACCCAAAAACGCAAAACCCTAAGGTTTGTGCTTTTCAGCCTACGTCTGGTCTAACTGCACCTCTCCGGTTAGCTTCATCTGCAGTGGCTACAATCGGGCCACGTTATGATGAAACTGTCACATTGATGCTTACCGAAGTAACACAATCATACCGATCAGAATCGCTGCATACAAGTTAACCTGGAGCATTTTTAATTAGCAGAGCATGGGAACTAACATGCATGGCTGATAAGCGGTCATGACTTTGAATGTAATCTGTCGCGCAAAAAATTTGTTTCACGTCCGATGTGAAAACGGCTTGACATGCCCGTATTCGCCTCTTTGCATTGACTTTGAATGTAATCTGTCACGCAAAAAATTTGTTTCGCGTCCGGTGTGAAAGCTGCTTAACGCACCCATAACGCGTGTATTCGCGTCTTTGCATTGACTTTGAATGTAGGCTAATCTGTCCCGCGAAAAATTCGTTTCGCGTCCGATGGGAAAGCATCTTTATGGATAGTACGCGACAGCTAGATAGAGCTCGGTTATGTTATGAACATAATACAGGTTTTATAGACCGTAAGTTCTGTTAGCGCGGACAAGTTGGTTATGTGGATCTAGCAAATCAATCACTTCTACAGGAAAGAATTTCCTATTTAATCTCTGCCTTTTTTGGCTTTTTATTAGCCACAACAACTTCTAAAGGGGGATGAAATTATGTCACGGTAGTGCAGAGAAATCATTTGTTATACCAGACACGGTAGAGCTTCTGCGTTTAAGCATTGCTTTCTCGGTAGCACCAGAGAGCTTGCCCAGACATTTGTGAAGCATCCGGCTGATCCCGGTCATGGATAAGTGAAGTGATCACAAGCAGCCGTAAACAAACCCAAACACGTATCCCAAGCTCTGCAAAACCTACGTCTGGTCTAACTGTGCTTTTCAGCCCAACTTTGCCGACACACATACAACACCTCTCGGTTGGCTTCAACCGTGGTGGCTACAATTGGGCAAGGTTATGATGAAACTGCCACATTGATGCTTACGAAGTCACACAAGCATACCGATCAGAATTATTGCATATAAGTTAACCAGGAGCATTTTTAATTAGCACGGCACGCTAACTAACATGCAGTAGCTGGTAACCGAGCGGTCATAACAACCACAGAGACAAACCCTTACAGTACAGGTTTTACAGACAGCAAGTTCCGTTACCGTGGACAGTTGTACCAAGCATCCAAATTACAAACAAGTATAAAAAGTTAGCTTCAAATGAGGTTTATGTTCACACACCTTCGGTAGAATTTTGCCTGATATCACTCTTGCATATTTGGGACACAAAAATTAGCAACAGTAACTTGGCTACATTAGCCGCAGTGCTACAGCCACAATCAACTGGCTATCACGTCAGGTTGGCTTATGCAGTAAAGGCAACTTGCAGCTTCTGTGTCTGAGTCACAGACAGTCGTGACCGATCCAGGCTTTATCTTCAGATATTTTAGAAAGCCTGCGCTTGAGGCCAGTTGTTAGTGCTAACTACCGTTAGCGGTCCTGCTAGCCAGTAGCCACTTGTAACACGTTAGCTTCACTTACATTATTTGCTGTTATATCGTTACTTACAGCTTGTGGCTCCGAGCGCTTGATCGATGCAGCTGCTTCAGGTTTGAGAAGCGCCTGAAACGCTTATCCTGTGTCGAATTATCCTTTATTAACAAAGCTGTCTTTGGTGTAATGCTGAGCACAATCAGCTAACGTTCCCTTTGGCCGTGGCTGTTTGCTGCCAGCAAACAAAAAAAGCTACCCACTAATTTCTGGTGGCATCGTCTTTTGGAAGAGAAATAGTTGTTTTTCTTTGCGTCCAAAAGTAAACGGACAAGCAGCTTTGGGAGAGATACTGACATAATTGCACCTCAAATGATCAGCGGTTCTTCTTTTGTATTTCCAAAAGTGTAGACGCTACTAAGGCATAGTATGATCTGCCGTTGTTAGTGCCTGCTAGAATAGTTTCCGGTGTGGGCAGGTCCAGCGCAGTGGTTGGCTCTGGCTTGGTCTGTACTAATTGAATGGCACAACCTGACGTCAGGTTTTGCCCAGATCTCATGAAGATCTCGGGAGGAGCTGTTCAGAGAGGAAATCACGCTCACGAAATCACGTTCTTGGATTATGGAAAAACCCCTGTATCTTATGTTTAGAAACTTTTCAGAGGTTGAGCATGGACAACCAACATTATAACATTACTAATATGTATTAAAAGAAGGATCAGCATAATAGGTCCCCTTTAAGTAAAAATAGAAAAGATAGCCCGTACACTGCTAAACAAAAGGAAGTGGCACAAAGATGCAAAAAATGTGGCTATAATTAACCCATGTGAAAAAATGATACAAACAAAAGGTGCTCAAACAAAAAGAAACGTTTCGGCTCAAGCAGCCATCCTCAACCCTGCCAACTGGTGTTTCTTCAGTGCTTAACAGACAGCACACAGTGGCAGCAGTCCATAGCAGCAGGTGTCACTCATTATTCAATCAACAGTCAAACAGAAAGTCAACTAGGCCACTGGCCAGATCGTAATATCCAAAAACATGTTGAGAAATATTCCCTGCTGCAAATAACAACATGCAAAGACCACAAAACTGTAAAATACACTTTACACATCAAGAAATACACATCTACACCAGTGGAGGAGCTAGAACTGGGAAATGGGGGCACAGACACGTCCCTTTATGAAAACAATTAGTCCTGGCTAGTTTTCAATCATTTTCCTTTATTGACACATTTTCCAGTTATCGTAATTGGCAACTGAAGACGCGGTTTCTCTCCACAACAGCGACAAAATCATGGGCTAAATTCAGGACAGAAAAAATTTAAAATAATTTACTTATTGATAGGCCAATGCTTCGCGTTGAACTGGTCTGCATTCCAATGAAATATTGCCCTTCACTCTCGGTATTGCATGGATTGATAAAAAAAAAAACTGGCACTCGGCAGTTAAATAGGCTATAAAAAGCGTGCAGCTCAAGCTATTTTCGTGAGAGTCGACAGGTATGCAATTTTGAATAACGTTGATTTAAATACAGCAAATACGCGTCCAGATGAATGATTGTCATCTTACCTAATCGGTGAGAACAAGCAGCACCTGTTAAGAGTGGAGTGCTCTCGGAGTGAACCTTTTGTTAATTATGAAAATGACTGAGAACAGGTCAGGACTAATAATTGTTTTAAACGGATGTTTTGAGCACCCCAATTCTCAGTTCTGGCTCCTCCACTGTACTGAATTTAACCCATGATTTCATCGCTGTTAGATTGCATATGGAGAGAAACTGTGTCTTCAGTTGCCAATTATGATAATTGGAAAACACGTCAATATAGGAAAATGATTGAGAACTAGCCAGGACTAATTGTTGTCATAAAGGGACGTATCTGTGCCCCCCCAATTCCCAGTTCTAGCTCCGCCACTGATCTACAGAGAAATATACACCCATACAAATTGAGTTCCACAATCCTCAATGATAAGTCCAGGAAGAATAACTCTAGAGTAGAACCATAGCGAAAGAGGGGGAGAGAGAGTATAACAAAAAGCGTGAGAGAGACAAAGACAAAGGTGCTGCTTGGCTGTTCCATCATGTTCAGTGCGAATGGGAGGAAAGCCACTGCAGATCTCAGCTCAGATTACTATCTGACAGGCAGGAGAAAAACTGGATGAATCCCAATAATTAAGTGGGACATTCTATTACCAGGGTGAAAATGTTCAATCATACCTCATCATGTCACATCCATTACACATTAATTGTGTTACATTTTAGGCAAATTTCACTAAACCCAGAAAATAGCACAACATCCCTCCCCCCCATCTGAGCCAGCAGTCCTGAAATAAAAACATTCAAAATCTGACCTCCTGGGAGCACCTTAGTCATAAAAAAAACCCTTCATGGCCAGAAAATGGCAAAAAAAATTGCAAAAAGAGATGATCAAATTTTCAATTCTGATATATTTAGAGGTGCAGAATCCCTTGGCCATTGCTGTTTAATGTTTTCTTGACTCATTGCCATCCACAATGTACTTATATTTTTGCTAAATCCCTAATCAAAGGTAAAAACTATTTTCACACTTAGAGTGTCCGAAACCGTGAGAACAAAACACTTTGGAGTTCATGGTGCCCCATCAGAATGAAAGGGAAACTTTGATAGTGGATGTTTTTGCTGGTGTAATCTTGCCCGAGCCTGATAAAGACAGGAACCCAGATGAAAAAAAATATAATAATAAATAAACAATCACCAATATTGAGTAAGCTTGAGAATGCTAATGTACAGTCACAGCCACAGATTCAACACATAACAGTCATCCGTGGGCTGTGAACGATACCCATCAACTGCAAGCACTGAGTCTCCTCTCACAATGTTCAACACATTGAGTCACTGCATATCAATAATCAGCCACAGTAAGCTCACCTTGCACAGAAAATGTCCTCATTGAAGAGCTATTGTGCAATAACCACTTGAATACATACACTTTGTAGCAAATACAGTGTCCTTCCCAAGTATGGCAATGGCAGTGGTTTTTTTTTCTTTACCTTTTTGCGATTAAAGGCAGATTTAATACGTCCTTCAGCACTGTAAAAACATTTTAACTCATGTAAAACTAATAGCATAACCAGAAACTGGTGCTATAAAAATATATAATCACATCCCTGAACAACAAATTCTAATTTGTAAACAGTATCTGAACAACCTGCTTAACCATTCTGAGTACAAGACATTCCACAACATTTCTGCATTACTTATTTCACTACATCTCAGAACAACCTATTCAACCACATCGCTACATACCCCACTCAGCCACATCCCTGTACAGCCCGTTCCGCCGCAACTTGACACACCCCATTCAGCCCCATCTCTACACAACCCATTCTGCCACATCTCTACACACCCCATTGAGCCACAACCCTACACAATCCATTCCACCACATTCCCTGACACCCATTTTAGAAGGAATGACAGGGTGAAATGAGCATTGCATGTCTTTCTCTACTTGAACTGAAATTTCAAGACACACATTTTGGATAGATGTTGCATAAGATTACATATACTTTGGATAAAATGCATATTAACATATGAATTATACCATAGAGTCTTACACTCTTTCTGAGCTGTATGACTGGAAGACAAAGTACAAAAGAGCAGAAATTGTTCATCTTTTTCAATTTTGTTTTTTCCTATATTTTATTCTCAACTATGTGGGGGAAAAATACAGTTTACGACATCCTGTGACCCCTGCCACAAAAAGGCCATAACTCAGAGACCATCAGACTTCAGAGAAAATTACACTTATGATTTTTGGGCGCATTTCATCTCTGCACCGTAACACTTATTTTATTTTTGTGACAGACCTGTGACACAACCAAAATGGAAAAGTAAAAAGAGGAGGAATGTTCTGCTGCTGGGGCAGGGTGTGGATGACAGTGAACGATCACACCAGTATTTTAACAAAATGAAAGACACAAAAAGATGCCAAGCCAAATATAGCATTCCCAGGGTACATTTTTAGTTGGCAATGCACCGTCTCTGGTTTCCCTATTAACCCAAGTTAAAAACAATAGAATATACTAATAATTGTATTTATTATTATTATTTCACCACCAGAAGAAAACAGGATTGGTTAAGACTATGAATTTTGAAAATATCAGTCAGCCCAAAGAAGTATTTCCAGAAGCAAATCGAATAACAAAGTCTGGCCATTCAGCCCAGAAGCATAATGGTTGCTTAACAATGCTAAGAGTAACTTTATTCATATGGCAATGTTCAACATTAAAGGTGACAATACATCAAGCCTAGCATGAACTAAATCCATTAAGTAAAAAAGAAAAATAAAAGCTCAACAACAGATTCTAAAACTGAATCTTATTATGCAAACTGAGCCCAGTATCACTCTGGTCCAGGAAATCACCACAAGTTTGAGTCCATTTTGGGATTTTGTGTCAACTTCTGCTGTTAATTAAGAAACTCAATCACATTATAATATGACGTTAGTATAAGTCTAAGCTACACCAAAAATGTCGCTGAGATAACTTACAGGAGTTACCGGCTTTCTTGAGAGAACTTTGTTTATAAGGTAAAAATAAAGTAATAGCCCTAAAACACCATATTCAATGACTGCATCTCTCCTCTAGACCAATCAGAACCTTCCTGGTGATTATCCAACAGGACTCAAGCTGTGGACACCTCATCAGAACCCATCTGGATCGGAACTGCTTGATAGCCCACACCATGTCAGATAACTACTGTACTGCCTTGCATCGCCAACTGCGATGAGGTGGGGCGGCAATAAAGTGTTTTGCTTCGCTGAAGTTCCGCTTGCATCACTGCTTGGTGAAATTACTGAAGTCACCATCAGATCCTGTCAGCACCTCGTAAAGAGTTACAGGAGAACGAGTATTGATTCATGATGAAAGAAAAAACAATTCTCTGTATCATATACAATCTATTCAATAAGACAGTCTCAAATATCTATGAACATAACATCAAACCATGAAAGTAACGATCAGCAGACAGCATTTTCTTACCACACAGATGTGAGTTTGTGCGACGGTGCGTGCGCGAGCTTGTGTGTGTGTGTGTGTGTATGTGCAAGTGTGCTAAGGGAATAGGAGTGGTTTTGAAAGTGAGGGGCTCAGTTCAAGTTAAGTTTATTTACAACCCCAATTCCAAAATAGTTGGGACGAAGTGTAAATTGTGAATAAAATCAAAATGCAATGACTTTCAGATCACATGAGCCAATATGTTATTTAAAATAGAACATAGATAACATTTAAAATGTTGAAACTGAGACATTTTACATTTTTATCCACAAAATGAGCTTATTTCAAATTTTCTGGCTGCAACAGGTCTCAAAAAAGTCACAAAAAAATGGGCTGATCAAGGGACATACCCTTCAGGCAAAATTGTATGTTATCTCTGGAATCCCATTAAATGAACCTAAAATCAATTAGTCAGATTGTTTGAATTTTCCCTATTTGGGGTTGACAAGAGGGCTGTGGGGTTGAATCAAGAGAATCAGCTGAAAGACCATTTAGCAAGTAATTAAATTAACTGGCATCAGGTGTGTAACATGTTTGGCTATAAAAGGGATGTCTTAGAGAGGCTGAGTCTCTCAGAAGTAAAGATGGCCAGAGGCTCTCCAATCTGTGAAGGCTTACGTAAAGAAATAGTGGAATACTTTAAAAACAATGTTCCTCAACGTCAAATTGCAAAGGCTTTGAAGGTCTCATCATCGACAGTGAATAACATCATCGAAAGACCCAAAGACATTGGAAGAACCTCTGCGCATAAGGGACAAGGCCGAAGACCTTTACTGGATGCCCGTGATCTCTGAGCCCTCAGACGCCACTGCATCACTCACCGGCATGATTCTGTCATTGACATTACTAAATGGGCCCAGGAATACTTCAAGAAACCACTGTCTTTAAACACAGTCTGCCGTGCCGTCCACAGATGCCACCTAAAACTCTATCATACAAAAAAGAAGCCATTGTTGAGCATGATCCAGAAGCGCCGACGTGTTCTGTGGGCCAAGGCTCATTTAAAATGGACTGTAGCAAAGTGGCAAAGTGTCCTGTGGTCAGACGAGTCCAAATTTGACATTCTTGTTGGAAATCATGGGCATCATGTCCTCCAGGCTAAGGAGGAAAAAGATCAGACCTCCTGTTATCAGCGTTCAGTTCAAAAGCCAGCATCTCTGATGGTATGGGGATGCATTAGTGCATATGGTGTGGGACACTTGCATGTTTTAAAAAGCACCATGAATGCTGAAAGGTATTTAAAGGTTTTAGAGCAATATATGCTCCCCTCCAGATGACATCTATTCCATATTTCAGCAGGACAATGCAAAACCATATACTGCAGCTATTACAACAACATGGCTTTATAGTAGAAGAGTCAATGTGCTGAACTGGCCTGCCTGCAGTCCTGATCTTTCATCGATGAGAAGATTTAGTGCATAATTAAACAAAAAGTCCGTCAAAGGAGACCAGAAAACTCTCCAGCAGCTGGAAGCCTGTATTAAACAAGAGTGGGATCAAATTATAATGGCTAAACTCAAGAAACTTCTCTCCTCAATGCCCAGACACCTCCACTCTGTGTTAAAAAAGAAGAGGGGATGTCACACCATGGTAAACAGGCCCCCATCCCAACTTTTTTGAGACCTGTAGCAGCCATCAAATTTGAAATGAGCTCATTTTGTGGATAAAATTGTAAAATTTATCAGTTTCAACATTTGCTATGTTATCTCTGTTCTATTTTGAATAAAATACTGGCTGGTGTGATTTGAAAGTCAATGCGTTTTGATTTTATTCACAATTTACACTTTGTCCCAGCTATTTCGGAATTGGGGTTGTATATAGCACATTTCAAACAACAGATGTTGACCAAAAGCTTAAAATGAAAAAGACATATGTATTAAACAGGAGTTAATCAACATCAAGCTCATTCATTTAAAAGCCAAAGAAAAAAATTTTTTAACACGATTTAAAAACCAATGGCAAACAAAGAGGTATGCTCTTCAAATACAGATGGCAGCTCCGTCACGTTGTAATATTAAATTGAAATGTCAGAACTATATGAACGGACTTTTTTGGACTCCTGGTGCTCCTATTAATCTTCCAATGTGTGATAAAAAGCAGGCTCTGAGGTGTCACTATTCAGCTTAGTTGTAACCATCAGACACTGTCTGGAGGACTGTCGGGGGGGACGCTGTCCTAATTCGAGCAATCGCCAACACAAAAAAAAACACCCCTGATGGTCTGGTCATGTCCCATTTACGATGCTTTATGGATAGTTTTGTGGCTAAGTCACTGCCGATCTCGCAGAGCTGCTGAAAGTTAATATAGTCTACGTGGTTACAGATACATAGCCGTACGATACCGACCGTAAAAGCTTTCTGAAGAACCTTTCAGCTGGGGAACAGTCATTTTCTCTAAGTTTACAGAAGGGCCTTCCATGGCAATATTCAGGTGATTGATATAACTTCTAGTATAATTTTTGGCATTGCCATCAACAATCACAGATGATGTTGATCAGTGCTTCTCAAACCTCTCCTGGAGTACCTCCTCTCCTGCATGTTTTAGATCTCACCCTGCTACCACAGATGATTCTAATTATTTGCTCATTATCAAGCATCTTCGCGGGTAACCAGCTGATCATTTGACTCACCTGTGCTGGAGCACGCAGAGCTCTAAAACATGCAGGAGAAGTTGCACTCTATAGGAGAGGTTCGAAAAGCGCTGATACAGATAAGATTGCTATCCTTAAATGTAATTATGCGCATGCAATACACCTAAGCACCATCAAGCTGCGCACCAGAAGTGTGGTAGTCTCAGAATTGTAAGAAATTTCGGCCATTTCTTTTGTTTTGACGATTGCCTGGATTCTGACCTCTGGAGACCTGACTCCTAACTCAGTCACACATACTGAAATCAACCTACCGGCCCCTTTTACTAAAACAGTCAGACTGTGGTCTACTGTTGAAGGCATGACCAATAACTGAAAAAGGCAGGAACAAAATCACACCAAGTCTCACAGGTATACGTATCTGTAGGGAAGAAAATAACAGCACTGTGGGAAGCTCATTATTGAAAATAAATGTGTGGCACTCTGGCAGCACAAGCCAGTTTCATATGAGTCAAGAAAAATTGGCACTGTCGAACATTACTAGTTACAGCAGAATTGGCTTGGCAGTTGTAGAGATGACAAGGACCGAGCAAGAGGGCCAGAGGTTTGTTTTGGACACGCAGAACACTTGGTGATGCATAGTGGGAGAGCATGTATCTTAAAGCAGAAAAACACTTTTCAAATCAGGCTTCTCAATTTAACAGAACCAATCAAATTTGCTCATTTTTTTTTTACAGGCAGCCCTTTTTCTAGAAATAGATTAAGTCAGGTTTATCCATCCATCCATTATTTATACTGCATCTTCCTCAGCAAAGTTGTGGGGGAGCTATAGCCTATCCCAGCCAATTCTTGACAAAAGGCAGGTATACACCGTGGACATCTTGCCAATCCATTGCAGAGCATGCACAACAGTCACCCACTATTTCCTCACATACTCATACCTATGGGCAATTTAGAGTCTCCAGTTAGCCAACATTCATGTGTTTGGAGTGTATTGTTACGTGTCAGAATAGAGGGAGACCCCAAGCAAAGTAGCAGGCAAAACGACTGGTTTATTTGACATTGTAAAAAATTAACAATGAGCACATAAGCACAAGAAACAATGGCAATAGAAAATGCAAAGTGGAAAAGCTTACAAACTCCAAAAGGGAGAAAACAGCCAATTACAATTTGGTAATGAAACATACAGAGACGCGGATACGCAAGCTCTGAAAATAGAGTTAAATTTTGAAAGAGAAATTTAAGATATGCGAAAATACGCAAGCTCTCATAAGAGAGAGAATTTAGTCTCCCGAAAAGGAGAAAGCCGAACCAGCATAGAGTAAGGAAGTAGATGCTCTGACTGACGAACGAAAAGTGAACAAAGCAGGAACTAAATATTGTAGTGAGGTGAGAATAAACCAATGAGAGAAACAAACTAATAATTGAATGAGTGTGGCGGGAAACTATGCTGGTAGGCAGGACTGACAAGCTTCAGCTGGCGCTCGTCACATGTAGAAGGAAACCAGAGTACCCAGAGCAAACCCACGCAAACACGGGCAGAACATGCAAACGCCACACAAAAAGGCCCCAGGCCGGATTTTAACTCATAACCTTACTGCCACTCCCTCAGGCTTATATTCTCCAAAAAAATAAGGTACTTTATGTTTTCCTATTAAATATCTTGAATGTTTTGAATATAACTCTCAAGTTTGGAGGGTTAAAAACAAATGTCACTGACTGCCACTAACAACAAGATGATGTTCAATCCATCATAGCTGGGAACAAACAAGCAAACATTAAGCATACCATCTCAGTGCTCTTGTGCTCTTGAATTCTCTTCATATGAAAATATCCAAGGTCATATTTTTGCTTTAAAATGACATCTTCCCTTCCATCCTTTTTTTTTTTTTTTTTTTAAAATTATAATCCTTCTTTGTACAGCAAGGACTAAATCCCAGGAGAGAGCTGGTCGGTCTTCACTCTGCTTTGAGAGTTCAGTTATACTTAGCAGATTTACCGTAAAGTTCCGTGTATACGGCGCAGGCGCACCCCGACTTTGAGACTTGTCAAAAAAAAATTTAAAAAAATCATACAAATTTCCACCCAAATCTTGCGTGTGTCATACATATTATCTCTCCTCAAAATTTTCCTAGAATGCCGCATGTATTTGTCCTATTTTTTTTCCTTTCCTTTTCAACTTCCTCCATGAGAAGTGATAATTCATCGGACATCGGCGAAAAATGGAAGGCGCAAGACGCAAGACATAAACCGATATGCCGTCAGAGCGTATGCCCACGCATATGCCACTATCGATCGGGCGGGAATATATTGGTTCTACTACCAAAAATTTCTGCTAAATGTCCACAATAGCCCCGGCAAATTCTAATCGCAACCGGGCGCAGTTACGATGAAACGGCAGCATTATTTTAACAAATTTTATTTTCTATTTTTTCCTTGCAGGTTGGAACAACCAAGAAAGAGAAATGACTCGCAAGTCAGGAATTAATAAAAAGCAGAACAAATCTATGGAGTGACATTTTTTTTTTCTGTAGAAATGAAACAAATCATGTAAAGAAAAAATATTGGAATGAAGTCGCCTAAAATGATTTTATGTGTTTTTTTAAGCATTACAGTCATTCTTGTCACGACAGTGATGGGTGTTCGTTAGATCAGTCATTCTTGTCAATGCGTATAATCAAAATTTATTTATACTGTGATTCGTTCGTTTTTTGCTAGTATTCTCTCCGTTTCTGTGTAAATACATGAATCTGACGTTAACTGTCCTTGTCAGCCAGCCAATTTGGGCTTATGTTTTCAGCATCACTGAATAAATACCGTGATGCTTTGCATGTTGTAAAAATATCATTTTCATTTTGAAAGAACAACTGCCGTGCTGACGCTGAGCCGTAACCAAATGCCACATAGCGCAATAAAGCTGCACTAGGGCACTTAGTAAGCTCGAGCGGCATACTTCTCGAGAGAAATGGCGCGTCAGACAAGACTTCCATCCCGCCATTAAGCCTCTATCCCTCTCTGTCTGCATTCTACCATTGTAGCTCCATGCTTCTACGATGGTTATTTGCATTAACGTTATCATGGAAAGTGAAACGTGAAAAAGTTCATTCATAGGTTAAAAATTAAAATCCTGCATTTAAAAAATGTTGAATCGGTAATTTTTTTTCCATTTATTAAGCTGTGCAAACTCACGTGCGCATATAGCCCCAGTTTGACCTTATAAAATCGGGTGTACTTTTGCATGTATGTCGGAACTTTTGCCGCGATTCTGTTGTTCCCGTATATAAGGCGCATCCCCAACTTGTCATATTTCCCGACGTAAAAACAAGTGCGCCGTATAAACGGAACTTTACGGTACGTAAATCAAGGACTCTGGGACCAAAACTAGTAGCGCAAAATTGTTTATTACGGAACATTTTGCAATGCTTGCTTTTATTCTTTTTTATTGTACCCATATTCATTGGTATTACACACAGATTTTTTGTTATTGCACATATTTGTACTTGTCCTCTCTTGGAACAGGTCTCTCATTGTACTTTACAATGAGACTTTCTGGTAAGATAAAGACTTCTTTTCAAATCCCAAGGCCATTACCCCAAATCTTTCTCTCTTATTCAGTCCCGGGCAGAGATGCAGTTGGTATTGTGCCTATTGTTAAGAGCTTTATGGAACGATGATGACAGTGGCTGAAGCAGCAGCCTTTCAAGGTCAGTTTGATCTTATAACCAGACTTCATTCAGATCTGCAAACAAAAAGTGGCAGACCTCAATTTCTGTTCTCTGGCTTTTATCTCGCAATATTAATACTAATGGAAAACAAAAGCAAACAGGACATTTTCTTGATTGCATGCAAAATGTTTTACTTAATAGCTCAGGGCAGTGTTTTTATACGTCAGTGGCTGTCTGTTTGGCGAGCCACCACATACCCCTCCCATGTCTATCCCCCACTAATCCCAGGCCACCATCCTCTCCTTGTCAGTATTTATTCTTGCTTCCTATGACTCAAACCCAGCTGTCACCAGGAGAAAGTGACAGAATGCAGGAAAACATAATGCCATCACCAATGTGCCGTCTTATCTCTGACTAACGGTGTCCAGGAAACCATCTCATTAGATGCTATTCAGAGCAAGTCAGCCATCACATTGCATCAGTCGGTTTAGTCTCTGGTCAGATTGTCTGCACTATCAGTCTCTGACTCTCACTAGATGAGGAACTTCAGCTTGATCACTGCTGCTTTACCTGTCTTCCATGTCCTTGTGAGAGGAGCCGCAGACACATTTTTAATGTGCACAGCACAGTTTCAACAAGCAAACTTCATAAAAGCATATTCATACCTTCTATGCTCACAGATAATTATAAATGGATTAAAAGTTAATGAATGAACTTCAAATCAGTGAAACCCTGCTCAATGATGGACATCATTGGCATACATAGCGTACCTAATCCTCGCTAGTGCTCCCTTTGTCACCATTTTATAATTAATGGAAGATTTGACTAACAGTGGAATCCTTAGTGGTATGGCTCCTTTGGACTATAGCAGGAACCTCGCGACACAGATTATAACCTCAAAACCTGGACTCTGCCTCTGATGTTAGCTAGCTACTCAGATGACTGAATTGAGCAACCCTTGCTGGCTAGTTCAAACGGGAATATCTGCGACTAGCTGACTGAGTTGCAGAGTGATGTAGCTGAATGCTAAGATATAGCGAATGGGAGGGCATGAGTACCATACACAACCTCCACTTTTTTGGGTTTTTTGGCCAGAATAATTTTAAAAGGGGGCACAAATATTTTGGGGGGGTTTTTATGAGTGAGAAGGTGGTTTAGAATGATGGGGGAAAAATTTTAAAAGGAAGGGGTGGATGCAGCGCGAGTAAAGAAAAATTTCTGCGGTAATTCCGCTTACCACATCTGTACTCTTCCCTCTGGACATTCACTCTGTGCACTATCTCTTGAACTTCTTTTCTCCATCGATTAGGCTGTGATCAAAGGTTTACATGTTAAGTTAGACATTACATTAGTGTCTGCAGCGGGATTCGAACCTGGGAACCTGTGGAGAAAGCAATGTCAAACACACCACTGTGGTCTTAGCCACTTCACCAAATGAGTTTGTTGTCAGCTCAGCGCATCAGTTTCCATTCATCTCTGAAGGGTGAAAGACAACCGAAGGTGTGTATATATATATATATATATATATATATATATGAAATAATATATTCATTTATTTTTCTTTCTTTTATTTATTGTTGTCAATGAGGAGACGTCATGTGAATATTGTTACGTACACATACATACCATTTTTTTTTCTTTATTTATATTATGTTTGAACTTGATTACTGGCACCTGTTGCATCTGCACATGTGCAGTTGATGCTCCCTCAGTAGGGGTGGGGCTACCTTTTGATATGAGAGAGCGGGGAGTTCAAATGGTGGGGTGATGGCGGAAAGTTGGGTTGTAGTGAAACACTGCTACAGAAATTGAAAAATTAAACAAATAAGACGGTGTTGGGGCGAGCTCCGGGGAAGGAGTTCTTTTTAATCCTCAGGCCTGATCAGCCCCAAGGGAGGTTGGTCAGAGTGGTTCCACGACAAGTGGGGTTGGTTTTCATTTTTTTTGCCACCTGGCCACCTATGAACCACGCCGAGAGAAGCGACTGAGCCATCTCATCTTCACCAATCACTTTTCCGGACTGAGTTTATCACATTAGCCGATGGGCTGTTTTTAGAAAAAAGGGGAAAAACATAAATAAAAAATTAATCAAACAAAACCGAACAACCTCAAGACCAAGAAGGGAATTTCACTGCGCGGGCTGTTCGCTGCCGGCACAGCGGCTCTCCTCAGAAGACGGCCTTTCTCCGGGTAGAGAAGGCAAGTCTCGCCTCCCTGAGGGGGTTTGTCAGGTGCCAGTGTATGTTGAAGTTGTTTTTTTCTCTTATCCTTCCGTGCATTCACTCGACTATACACACGCACATATACACATCGCTATTTTTTTTTTTTTTTGTGTTACTACTCTGCGCTCCGTATTTAAGTATTTATGTGCTTGGAGAGCAGTTGGTTCGTAACAATATCCATTTTGACGTCTCTCATGCTGGTGAGTCGGCTGTTCCGTTAACAATGGGTAGAATAATTTTAGCAGAACAAACCATTGTTTGTGGCCGTGTTGGGTTAAGGTTAGGGTTCGGGATAGGGATAGGGATAGCATTCCTTATGAGTTGGGTTAAGGTTAGGGTTAGGGTTAGATCCCTTTGGATTACACAGTGGGTCAACTTCACCAAGACACCAAACTGAAGCTGCTTAGATTTTATGTCTTTACAAAAGACAAAGATAGAGATAATTAAAGATATATAATAATCAAAGATAGAGAGGATTTAAGTGACCACAACTTCAGTGAAGCAGACCCATCATTGGCTGAAGGTGCTTCTCACACTGAGGAAGCTCTACCAGAGCATGAATCTTTATCTGACAGTGACATTAGCGAAGAGGTTTGTGGCTGTTCAAAACGTAGTATTTGAAATTAAATTATAAATATCAAGGGACAGATAAGTGGTGGTCCTCTAAGAGTAAACTGTAGATATTAATTAAAAGATTTGTAATTTGCATTTCTGTCATAAAAATGAGGTTAATTTTTGTTTTTTATTTTATACATGTTTTCTTGCTGCAGAATCTGCATATGACCGCAGAAAGTCCAGGAAGACTGCATCCCTCACATTCAACTCCAAATGCCATTACCAAAACTCACAGTGGCCAGAGGCAGTACACCAACTCAAGTCATGATGATACAGCCTTGAATTGTTCCCCACATACTTCTGACTCCTCTGACTCTGAAATTATTGAATTTGTTGATGTGACCTGTGCAGCTCCTACCAACCAACAAACAGAGCCTGAAGACAGTCATGCTACTTCAGATGATTTGGAATCGGATACAATTGAATGGCATCCAGGAGACGAGCTTGGCAGAGCTACAGATGATGACGGGACCGTTGTGGTGAATATCAATGAGGATGTCCCACAGGTAATGTTTTAACATCAGAAGGTCCTGGGGTTAGCATGTATTAAATCATGTAATATCTGACATGAAGAACATTTTTAAGTCTGTAAATGTGTTTCTATGAATTCCAAAAAGTCAAAGGTGCAGCAATTAAAAATGTGGATATTTAACTTACAGTTACTTTTATTCAACAGTGTTTTTTCAATACATTTTCTACTAGCCTAGTTTTAAAAGAAATGTTACAAGTAACTTGAAATGTAAATGGAAATGACAGAAGTATTGGCTTTTCTAGGCTTCCCATGTAGGCTAAACACCATCACCTTGCAGTGTCCTTTGGTATGCAAAGTAACATCAAAGTTAACAACACAGCACTCAGCCATCGTTGACATGTTATTGGCAAAATTGAACATTAGGCCTACCAGAAATGAATGCGACTTCTGGTACTGCATATACTTGCTGATGGCCTTGTAGTCTGGCTCAGATTCATTCAGGTGAAGGTTCATGCAAGCATGAGGCTTTCATCATTTAAACACGAACGCAGGTTTGTCTTTATATTTTTCATATGGGGGGGGGGAGTCAGTGTAAAGTCAATTAACCAATTCGTAATTGCATGTTGGGAAAAATGCTGTCTAAAATTACTTTTAACACACAAAAAAGCCCAATTCATTTAGCTTTTTTGTTATGTGTGTGTTTTGTTGTTCTAGCTGGAACAGGGACTGAATTCCCAACCACAAAATTTGCCAAACAACCAATCAACCACAGCTGGCAGCTCGGGACATCCAGGGATCATACGGCGAGCATCAGTTCACAGGATAAAGGTCCTTGATGATCTTGTGAAGGTGTTGAAGGACAGTAGCATTCTTAATGTGACTCTAAAAATGGATTTTGTTAATGAAAAAGCCATTGATGATGCAGGGGTTTCTAGGGAGGTTTACACTGCATTCTGGGAGCAGTTTCTTCAACTGTGCGAGGGGTAAACGGAGAGAGTTCCAAGGCTTAGGCCAGATTTCGGTGAGGCTGAATGGCAAGCCATTGGACGGATATGGGTAAAAGGATTACTAGACCATGGAGTTATACCATCAATGCTCTCAAAGGCTTTCATATTGGCCTGCATCCATGGAATTCACTCAGTGGGCACAGACGTTCTCATGATGTCCTTTCTCAGTTACCTCGCTCCAGTTGAGCGATCAACAGTTGAAAAAGCAATGGCGGGGACCGTGGAGGATGGTGATGAAGAAGACCTCCTTGACCTCTTCTCACGAATGGGGTCCCATTACCTCCCTCCAAAAGCTAACCTCAGACCCGCAATTGAAACAATGGCTCATAAAGCCATTTTTCAACAGCCAAAATTCGTAGTTGATAGCTTTAGGTCAGTTATGGGTGCGGTGCGAGTAAATCTACAAACACAGTGTATTAAGACTTTACGAGGCAAAGAAGGCCACAGGGAAAAGAGTGGCACAGCTATTAGAGACCACACATGAAGTACTTTCACAGAGGGATCAGATGGCATTTAGCTACCTCCAGTGCTATGTTAAAAATGCACATGAAACAAAAGCTGAAAAATTCCTCCATTTTTGCACAGGCTCCTGCGTCATTTGTGTGGACAAAATTAAGGTGTGCTTTAACACAGACAGTGGGCTAAGCAGGAGACCTGTGGCCCACACATGTGGAGCAACCCTTGAGTTGCCATCCACATACAGCTCTTTTCCGGAATTCCGGAATGAATTTGACAACATCCAGTCCAGCAATTATTTTCACATGGATATATTATAGAGAATTTAGACCACAAAAAAGTGTTAACTAGTTTGTGGTGCTTTTGCAGTGTTTTTGCAGTGAGGCTGATGGGCTTTATGAAGAAGACCTGTTTTATTGAATATTTTTATTTGTCAGATTTTGTTTTTTGATTGTGACAGATGCACTGTCAATGTATATTAAGGCCATGGCTTTGTCACAAATGTTTCATATGTTATGTCTGTCTTGAAACACTATATTTGTGTGCTAAATATAAGATTAATAACACTTGGTCAGATAGCCTAAGCCTTTTTTGCAGTTTCCCGGGAGAGGTCAGTGATTTGAGTTTTTTGGGTGGGTGGGGGATTATGGTGAAAGCAGGGGTGGAGTGGCAGTGTGTTGTGTATATGTAGGGGTGGGGTGGGCAGTGGGCAGTGTGTATGTGTATGTTTTGGGTACGGGGGCTGCTGTGTGTGTGTGTGTGTGTGTGTGTGTGTAGGGGGAGGGGTCCTTACATAGAGTGCTTTAATAACATAATATAGAGAATTTATACCGCAAAAACTGATTATCTAACCAAGTGTTATTAATCTTGAATTGGCAGAAACATATAGTTTGTGTTTTTGCTAGTTTCACTTACTCAAATACACTTACGCTGCCATGTGAGTATTTTGTTGTTCCAAGTCTGTCTGTTCAGAAAACACACTACATTTGTATGCTAAATATAAGTGTCCGATAGAGGCCAGTGATTTTTCAGTTTTTGAATTTGTGAGGCTGATGGGCTGTATGAAGATTTTCTGTATGGAGAAGGCCTGTTTTATTGAATATTTTTATTTGCCTGAATTTGTTTTTTTTTTTTGTTATTGTGACATAGATGCACTAAGTTACAATGTATATTAATACAAAAAAGGCCATGACTTGTCACAAATGTTTCAATTTGTTTTGTGCGCCCTTGAAAGTTATGACTGGAATTTACAGCAAGTAGTACAGTATAATTAATGATGAAAATGTCCCAGAAGTGTTAAAAGATTGAGTGTTATGTAATGCACATATTCTTGGTAACGCTTTATTTGAAGGGGTCCACATAATGGTGACATAAGCCTGTTAACCCTTTCACTACCGCTTACTGGGAATAAGACAACCCTTGCTTACCGTAAATTTTTGTGCTATCGCAGCATGATATTGCATGTAGATTTTCACCCCCTTTTTCGAACTAAAAACGCCAGAAATGGACAATTTTATGTACAGAAAACGTTCAAAATACATTTACCTTTCCATTGACACATATCTTTGCTTAGTTTTTCCAAAAGTAAAAACCGTATTTTGGTTTGTCAAGACAAGACGATTTCTCCTCTATGGGATTTATGTACAAACGGAGATACACATGCTGCAGCACGCACTGCCTGCAATAACCTGTATAAAATAAAATAAAACTGTGCCTAAGCAGAGGATTGGGAACTACGGGAAGCCTGATGACATCACTGATGTGTTGTGCGATACCAGACTCGTCCAAAGGGGTGTTTTGTTGCGGAGCTTTGACAGTTTTTGCGAGGGACTTTCTCAAGGCGCAAAATAGCGACAATGGTAAGTGATGCGGGATCGGTGCTGTCGCGGAAATGCGACAATGGGAATGAAAGGGTTAACACGACGTGACGCATCATGAACATTAATGTCACTTAACTCATGTTTATGACTGTTGTCATTAGGTGTCATTCGGTTTTTGAAGTGCAGTGGGATGCAGAAATTACAAAAACGGAATGACACTGAATGACAAATCATAAACATGAATGAGGAGTCATTAATGTTTGATATGTGTCGTGTCATGTTATGTACACCCCTTCAAAAAAAATTTACCATATTTCCATATTTTCGGCTGCTTTTTTCCCTGCCTGTGGTTGATTAAAATAACAACAGAAGCAATCTTGTGGTTCATTACAAGGATACAAGAAAATTTTGTTGTCTCATGTATATAGTTACAAATTGAGAGGGCAGGGAGTAAAGTGCCTAGAATGCTGTTGGGTGTGTGTGGAAATTTAAAAAAATTGTATACATATCTGAAACTGTTTTCTAACCAAATTCTGTTGAAAATGGCATGTGTAACTGACAAGGTCATATAAAGGGATAGGAATGTCCATAGGTACTCCAGTTATTGCAAATAGAGGATGAGAACATTTTACAAATAAATCACTAGGTAATATGCCAGCTCATGTGAGTAGTGGGTGCAGCTGCAAAGAGGATGTGGTGGTTGTAGAAGTGGAGGACCATTAAGTCCAATAGGGACTCCTTGTCAGTGCTGAGGCCTTCTAAGTCCTAGATCCCATCTTACACCCCACCCCCTTGCCATCTGTTCTCTAGCCAGATGTTCTCTCTAGACTTTTAATTTATAATATACATTAAACCAAACTATGATGTGCAAAAGGATAGATATTAAGGGTTCAGAGAAGAAAACAGAATTATAATAGGCACTCTAATTCATCTAGCTCTATGTAAAATTTTTATTTAGTCAGACAGATCCACAATAAATTGATTTAGTGCTTGATAAAAATGTCAAAATGGATGTATATTTACATTAGGATATCACAATATAAAACAAATGTAACAGGTCAATTAGTGAAAGTTTTTTTTTTTTTTTTTCAATTAATATTTTTTGTAACTCCTAAGTGAGTTAAGATCCTTGGTGTTCAGGGGTGCACTGCAGGTGCGAGGCCACCGTAGTGGGGTGCCCTGCGGGTGATTTACAGAGCTGCAGTTAGAGCTTCTCTTAGATGCATATACAAGTTCAGAGCCTGATAAGGATCACCAGGTAGATTCAGCTGGGATTCAGCCATAAGCATATTACAGAGTTGATATACATCCGGGTCACATGGAGTGGCCTGCCGCAAGACGCATTCGGTTGCGCGAGCTTCAACATGTCCCTCTTCAACAGGACAAAGACAGTTCGTCGACTGGTAAAGCTCTGGTACTGCATACATGATATTGGGCCGACCACTAGGGACGTTCGGGTTACTTGACGGCCTGATGACATGAGCATTCCAGGTCCGTGCCGTGTCATCCAGTTCATCCTGGTCAAAATACACATTCTTAGTCATATGTCTTTGAAGTTGTTCAGCACACACACAATAAAAATATAAACCTCCATGCATAACTTAAAAACTAACTTAAATGGCCTGAAAAGTGTTTTCTCATCCGATTCAGAGCGCAATTCTGTCCTACACATGTTACGCTGAACGTTTCGTACCAGGCTAAAATTATGCCTAATACCAAGTTGTTCGCTTTCCTTTGCATGAAGTTGTCCTCCATCCTAAGCCAACAGCACATTCTCAATTCTTAATCGGATTTTGGGGGTTCTAAAAATATGAAGTTTCTTTTCGCTTTCTTTCACTTGTTCAGCTTTATTTCCACCATGTGAAGAAAGCCACTTGTAGGCTGCATTCTGAAGTGCGCGATCAATGTTAAATCCAGAAGTTAGGCTATCATCATGCATGTCAGTGACAGTCCTCTTTTGAATTTAGGTTAGTCTATTTGCACTAACTGTTCGTTAGTCGAATAGAAAAATCAAGGGGGGAAATGTTATCCCCACCGGAGATAAAAATAATTAAGTAGAGGATATCAAAACCAGAAGTAGGGAAATCCCCCCCTCCCCTTACAAATCGCACACTGGTATTAATGCAAACAATTAGCGGGGAAGTTTGGAGGGCATATCTATTTGTTGAAAATTTTACCCTATTCAGCCATAATATAGTCTATCCCTTCCCTCCATAGACTTATAATGGGCATAAAGAGGGTCATAACACACACAAATCTACCACCAATGCAATGCTATCATTTATTTTCTAACTCTACAGTGGTAGGCTATACCATTATAGAAATCACTATGTGCCTTATTGCCCTCAGATGGTACCGACCAACCCTCTAGCTGAAGGACTACACCTCACCTGGATAAGTCCCATGCAGCAGAACTGCACAAGGCTTTTGTCCAGAAAACCACCGTCAAAGAACCCATGGTCTCTAAGGTCCCCCAAGTGAGTCAACCAAAACTCCACGCACTCGCGCCGCAGAAACCCCCACCAATATTGAATTCGCTGATTAGCGGTGCTGGCTCCCTCCAGATAGCTATCCAGGGTGTCGTCTGGCTGCACAGGGACGAGGAAACGCTGAACGCCTCTCACATGGCCATTTTCTGTTCCAAGATCACCCCTCACGATTCTTGGACAGCCCCATAGCCTTTGCACTGATTCTATGTAGTAGCCTCCAATCACCTTTGGGTCACTACTCGCAGTGTAGGCATTAAGCCAGATTATTTTTCTTGAAAATCCATCAATGCAGCCATTCACACAAATACCATATGGCTTCAATTTATCGTAGGAGTCAAGGTGCCAGATAAAGTTAGGGCCTTTGGAGAAGTACCTCCTTTGTGTGAGACGTCCTGCCTTCCTTAACTGAACGCCCATGGGGTCCAGCTCCATCAACACCAACCGTACATCCGCTTTCCTCACACGTAGACTATGTTCCCTGCATTTTGCGTACATCCAACAATAGCCGTGCAACTGCCCGGAGTATTGCAGCTGAGTTCGGATGAACTCCACAGGCTCCCCCAGGTCCGAATACTCCCGCCGATTGAGGGCCATTTCGGCGATAATTCTCTTTAAATGTCTGAGACTGATTAGATAGTTGTGTCTCCTAGCCAAGGCTAAAGGAATGTCTTTGTATTTGAGACCAAGCTTAAGATAAAACTCTATATTCCTTTCCATGTCTTCAATATTAAATCATTGCCCTCACCATCCTACGGCCGCAATCAGACAGGGAGCCGTTGCTAGGCAACCACTATCACAACACAACTGCCTGGCCACTGGCCAGAGTAGTAGGCCAACAGAAAACTGAGATGTTGGCTCTGCCAGAGACGGCCTAGTGAATGCTCTGCTTAGTGGATGTCATGATCCTTATTGTAAGCAAATTCTACACATAATGACAATAGCTTATCTGCTGTAGCACTCTGCCCCACTATGGAACTGCACTGCAGTAGCAGCAAAGGCGCAGCAGACAGAGGCAACAATCTTATGTTGTGCATATGTTTTGAATGATGATGTTGCGCACGTATACGAGACAAGTCTTCAGTGCCACATATAATTTTTTATTCTGAAATCACAGAAAACGCAGCTCGGAACAGTAAATCAGCGTGGCAAATTCCTGCACACTTTTGTAACTCTGCACGATCTGCTAGCAGATCTAATACCTTAACTAATTGCATTGCAAAAATGCTCTAAAATAATGATTTTGCTCGTGGTTGACCATACACCAACTCTCACGTTTATCAGCTATGATAGCTAGTTACAGGCTCCAAGCTAGCTAACCTCACTTTGAACTGAAACTAACACAATTATGTATTTAACAGTGTAATAAATCTGCTTGAACACGTCCAGGTGATCAACAAGTTAATTGGGCTTCCTTTCCTGGTCAGAAACTCACCTCAAATCACACAAAACGCAGCTCTTAGGAACAGTAATACGAGTGGCAAATTACTACACTTTAACTCTGCGCGATCTGCTTGCAGATCTAATACTGGCTCTGACCGGAGTTAGCCTACAGCGCCACCTTGTGTCCCTTTCCAGTAGCCAACGGGCAGAACGGAGCCCAGTATGGACCATGAACCTAAAATGAATAAATAAAAGTTTAGCGAGATCTCGCAAAAGTTTTGCGAGATCTCGCAAAGGTACGTACCTTTACGACGTACGTACGTTTTTTGTTTTTTATTCCTACAATTTTTTTTTTTTGATGTCCCCTCGGGGGCCCCGTACCTATGAGGTCCAAAGAAAGAAAAATTAATCTTTTCACCTGGAACTGTATTGTTTACGGTTCCGGGCACCACCACACTACCCCCACCCCCACCCCCACCACTCACTCCCAAACGTAGCTGCTACCTTATGACCCCCAACCCAGGGAAACAGCATTATTTGCACACCGAGACGACATCAATAGAATAATATTATAAAGCCAACTTCGATGTAAATTCCAAACTTAATGTTGTTAGGCGCTAGGCAAGCTTAAGTACGCAAATTATTACTCAAACAGAGGTCCAGATGTGAATAACAAAACCCCACAATGACACACAATGACAAACGGCTGGGTGTTGAACACACTAACGCACGGAAACTGAGCGCTCGCCCTCGCCGCATGCACTTGCCTATGTGGTATCGCGAACTATGCATACGTTGCGTATGCCCCAGTATGGCATGGCTGCCACCTTTATAAGCTAGTAGCACGTATAGCTGCTGTAGAAATTAAAGTGTAAATTATCTTGACTGGATATGTGCTTGACGTTTTTACAAACCTGAATATTTCACTTGGTATCTAAACATTAAGGTAAGCCGAAAAAGTTGTGATTTTTTTCGATTTTGCTGGAGGTTGTGTGTGGTACTCTTACCAATGGGAGTAACAGCAAAGGCACTAACGGAAATTGTTTTTTTTCTATAAAATTACACAATTCAGTTGCAGTAAACAGAATATTATACAGTTGATGGTCTTATGAAACGTGTTGAGTAAATTGTGGGTTTGTTAGTCACTGAAGCTTGCTACAAATGCAAAACTTAGCTACTGAACTCATTACGTAACTTTCAAATGCGGCAATCATTTGTGTAAGATCCTCTATACTCAGAGCCATCAATTTGGACTCCTACTTGGGTCTTTTCGCAGTGAAAGACATCGGGGATCGGAGATTGGTAACAACTTGAACTTACCTGTTGTAATTAGCTTTGTCTTTCGAGCAGCAATTTCAGCTTTTGATCGGGAAGAGATGTTGTGACATCTTTTCTCCACCATCCCTGGGCTTCGCTTCACAGCAGTGAATTAATTGTTTCACCTTTCCATTATCACCTCGCCTTTTTCCTTTCAGAAGACAAGATCAGACTCGGCTTCCCTCGCAGAACGTGGCTATATTCAGCCACATAGTTACCGAGTGCCAAACACTCGTAACTTGCCCAGTTTAGCTTTTGCTTCTTCTTGACTTCCATTGTCTGCGTCATCTGTAAACTCAGATGTGTCATCAGCAAATGCACGTTCCCAGCAAGTGATTATGCAACCTAGTTTCGGTAGTAAAGCTATCTTAAAGAGCTCTCCCGCTGTCAAGGGTCAAGCGTTGAGAAATCTTTCACAATCTATTAAATTTTTTAGAGAAGAATTACGTAAAGAATTTTCACGAAGACACATTGAAGAATTTTTTAGCTAAAAATTAATTCCGTCCTTAAGTATAAATTCTTAATAGAATTCTTTTTATGCTAAACTAACAAGAAATGCTGCCCATTGGACCCCAACCTTACCATCTTTTATCTCGGACTGACACATGGTGAATGAACCCATAATTAAATCCATACAGAGAGCTGCATCCTTCATTTTGGCAAAACCAATTAAGAATTTTGTTCACGGTGAGCCCTCTGCCTCAAAAGGTTGCAATCAAACAATTCAATTACAAAAATAACTTCCTACCCATAATACTTTTGTAAATGCATCCATGGCTCAGTGCTGCTAACATCGGGAGCATTCAGTCAGCTTGAGGAGCAAGTGTCCATTTCAATCACGATAAACAATGTATAGAGTCCGTCAAATTCAATACAAGAACATGCAGGCAATTCTAATTCAACATCAACCATGTCAGAGATATAAATTATTCAAACCTTTTAGGGCTAAAATTAGAACCAGCCATCAGCCTAATGGTGGTAAAATATGCAAGTGGCTGATAGATTTGCTTCACTCACCAGCCAAAAGAACAAACAAACAAAAAAAACAATGGTAAGCTTTTGAGTGGCTGGAAAAAATATGAACATTCACAAGCCATTAGGCCAGTGGACAAAAGCGTTAATTTGCTTTTATTAATGTTTTAGAAATAATACAAAATTAAAGAGAAAAAACAAAGAATAAATTGACACAGAGCAAATGCAATTTATTCCTCCAAAAGTCGAAAAAATTATCCTGGAAAAGATACTCTGTTCGGTAAAATCATAACTTGACCAAAAAAAAAAAATTGTATTAACTGAAATTTTAAAATCCACAACAAATTTGCCTCAAAACCCTGACTTATAAATATAAACACTTTTATTGCTTTTAAAACAAGCTACAATGAGATATACAGTATATGTACTCTCTGGTCTTCCTAGTCGAGCCCACCCTCTGTGCCACCTCCCACTCTTCTCCGCTGCTGTCTGTGCTTGAGCCATCATTACCTCGTTTGTTTGTTTGTCTGTCTGTCTGTCAACAGGATAAATCAAAGGGTTATAAACAGTTTGGCAAGAAATTTGGTTGGATGATAGGTGGTAGCCCAAGGATGAGTTAATTCAATTTTGGAGGTGACCAGGAACATACTCTGGATTCTGGATCCGGAAATTTAAACTATATCTGTCTAACGAGGGTCTGTATGATATCTCTGATTAGATAACTCAAAAAGTTATGAATGTTTTGGCACGAAAATTGGCTGGATGATCGATGGTAGTCCAAGGAAGAGGAAATTTAATTTTTGAAGTGATCTGGAACATACACTGTAACCAACAGGACAGATATACAGCGTGGTGGAGGTATGCACTCTTCGGAGTGCCCTCTAGTTCTTTTCTGCCTTTGATTTAGAGATGTTGAGACTTAAGGGGAAGACAAACCAACTGTTCAGTTTCGACAGCAGAGACCAGCATAATGTTTGAATTCACTTCCAGCAGTTGCTGCTATTTTTTTATGCAAACCACTTCACCTATGACTGTTTCACCAACCATGGTCTGGCTTAGCCGCAAAAGTGACCCATAAAGATGGTTCCTTACCAACCATACGTGACCAAACAACACTTTGTGATAACATTTAGAATTTATTATCTGTAAATTGCAGTTAGCTTGGCTTGATAACATGTCACAATTTAGCATCATTGTTTTGCTTGATTTATATATAGACTATGGAGCTTTGTTGATAAATCAATCACCTTGTTGGAGAGAATAAGAAATGGATAAGGTATTTATAGTTTTTAGCTCAAATGCTACATATAATGGGAATTCTCATTGAGGTGATAACAGAAATTAGCGTGGCAATTGTGATTATATTTACGGTCTAGCAACATGCTGAGTTTTGAGGTAGCTAGTCTTGTTCAGCAAGAGGCAATGAAGGAGACACATTGATGGGAACTAATAGAATAGGTGAATTCAGTTTGGGAGGATAGAGCAGCCCCAGCATATAGCATACCCAGTAAATTGAATGGTATCCAACCGTTGCGACAACACAGATGCTTGCGACGAATCAATGTTACTCACTAAATTCCAAATGTAGCCCTGTTTAACTGTTAGAGTGACTGACTGCATGCCAGATTGTTTTGTGAACATAACTACCATCCTTAGGCTGCAGGCATTACCTGTCTGCACTCATTAAGTAGTTTAATTGCAACGTAGCTACTAATTCAGTCATTTGTGTTGACTTGCCAATAACCGGGGTATTTCGCTCTCCATTGACAATGGGGCCGAAGGATCTGTTCACTGGTCGATCAGAACACAGAGCTCATTTAATAGCGGGCATGCCCGCACAGAACAGTCTCATTTTTGGAGGGTTAGGAATGAAAGGAATCAAATTGCCTAGAAATCATGGATTTTTATGTTTGTTTTTACTAAAAATGTTACAAATCTTCCTTTTTGGAATCCAAAAATATTATATCTCACCAAAAACAGCATAAGATGGGACCTTTAAAGATGTGTTCCACTAGCGTTCTGCTTCTCATTGACCTTTTTATGCAATATGTCCCAAACCAAGGGTGTAGGTTTAATGTGAGAATTGGAAGGGACACGTATTCGATGCGTGCGCAAATTTTTGTAAATCTGAGTGCAGATACTGCCTTTTCTGTATACAGAGACTATCCGAATGAGTGTTTCTCCTTTTTTTTAATTAGGCTACGCAAGGTGCCTCCAAAATTTTCATACAAAGATGCCACATACATAAACTTGCCAAACTTTAACTGACAGCTGCAAACCATCTCAGCGCATTCATGAAACCCGCTCAGATCTAGTCGCCTGGACATTGATACCAAGTGAGTGGATATATAACTAAGTTAGCAAGCCAGCTCGCAATCCTCTCTATTAAGCATCTTACTGTGCGGTAATGCAATTGCAGCTGCGATAAACACCTCAAAATGGACCACCAACTATGAACTGGACAAGCCGCAAACCGAACGTTAATCGGACTGGATCATGTTAGGTTTACGATTACGTGTTTCTTTCATTTCCCCCACTGAGTCAAAGTTGGTTGGGACATTTTGATATTCAAAGGTTATATTTGCTGAACATCATGAGAATACGTTTAATGTTTTCCCTATAATTCCACAGAACAATTCATAATTATGACCTCACCTGAAGCCCTCATACACCTGTATCCCCAACAGCTTGCTCTGTTTCTCTAGCTTGCTGCTGTGGTTCCTGCATATAAAATAATTAATTAATAATGGCACCTTCGTGGGATTTCTCCACTGAAATTCACCTCATAATTTGATATATCCACCTGGCTTATATTTAACTACTACTGCTAGCAACTGGATTACTAACCAACATGTGACAGAAACCAGGTTTAGTTCGCTAGTTAAAACCAGTGAACATGTTTAATTATCATTCGTTGACACTATTTTCCGGTAAAAACTAATTTAAGGTAGCTAGCAAGTTTTGACTTTAACTATCTGTTTCTGACTAGTTAGATCACTTATTCAACGAACATTACACTTGGCATTCAGTTTATGGAAATATTAGCAGCATGACTTAACATGGAGCAATCTTCTTTCCCTCACGCTCTCAGACAATGAAATTTCCACAAAAGTGGTATGTGCCGAAGGTAATATCTATGTCATGAGTTGGGCCATGGGAAAAGTGCTATAGCTACGCGATTAAGAAAAATCTGGAACAAATGCCAAATTACGGTTCTTTTCTATGGGTAAGCTATTGCAAACACATGTAATCAAAGCTGGCAATCCAGTTGCGCGGCTCAAACCCAGCTTTGGACAAAAATGAATATTCATGACCTGAATAGCGTGGTCAGTTTACTCTTGACTTTTAGCCTTCAGATAGCCCCACCCTTTCAACTAATCAAATGCTAGAATGCATAATTAGGTTGTCTTGGAGACATAGCCTCCACAATTGGGTCTTATATGGCTTGTCTGAAAAGGTGAAAAGAACGAGTTCACTGAAATATTGGTAGGGACATTCTGGCTTCCCAAAATATTGGTAGGGACATGTCCCAACCTTCCATATACAAACCTACGCCCTTGTCCCAAACCCATTTGACTTTAATTTAGTTGTTGAGAAATGGAAGGAAATTGTTTGTTTGTTCACTTTGCAAAATATGGCTTCTAATTTTTTTCCGAAATGTTCGACATTATTCAGAGAAGTAAAAATTTTTTTTAATATATATAATTCTGGCTGTTAAACTTTTTCCATCTGCCATCTGAGATTATATAAATAACGAATACTCTCTGAATACTAGCATGTTGCTTCGCTGAGCAATTCTATAAATTAGACTGTTGCAGGCGGCAGGCCTTTTACAAAGTTGGGTGAAATTTTATACAATTACAAACCCCAATTCCAATGAGGTTGGGACATTTTGTGAAACGTGAATAAAAACAGAATCATGTGCAAATCTCATAAACCCATATTTTATTCACAATGGAACGAAGACAACATATCAGATGTTGAAAGTGAGACATTTTACCATTTCATGAAAAATATTAACTCATTTTGAATTTAATGGCAGCAACACATCTCAAAAAAGTTGGTACAAGGCTGTGTTTACCATTGTGTAACATCCTCCCTTACTTAACATCAGTCTGCAAACATCTGGGAAATGAGGAGACCCCTTGCTGGAGTATTGGGGGAGGAATGTTGTCCCACTCTTGTCAGATTCTAGCAGCTCAACGGTCCTGTATCTTCTTTGCCGGGTTTTCCGTTTTATGATGCCCAAATATTTGCTATTGGTGAAAAGTCTGAGTGAAAAGAATTTCAAATTTTTGATTCATCTGACCACAGAACAGTTTTCTATTTTGCCTCCATTTTAAATGAGCTTTGGCCCAGAGAATACGGCAGTGTTTCTCGATCATGTTCACATATGAATCCTTCTTTACATGATACAGCTTTAACTTGCATTTTTAGATTGCACAGTGAACTGTGTTCACAGAAAATGATTTCGGGAAGTTTTCCTGAGCCCATGCAGTAAATTCCAGTGCAGAATCATGCCTGTTTTTAATGCAGCGCCGCCTGAGGGCTTGAAGTTCACAAGCATCCAGTATTGACCTTCGACCAAGACCCTTATGCACAGAGATGTCTCCAGATTTTCTGAATCTTTTGATGATATTATGTACTGTAGATGGAGGAACATTCAAAGTTTTCGCAATTTTACACTGAGGAACATTTTTCTGAAATTGCAGTTACTTTAGATGCAGTTTTTCTCAAATTGGTGAACATCTGCCCATCTTTACTTCTGAGCCTCAGCCTCTCTAAAATGCTTTTTTTATACCCAGTCATGTTACAGACCTGTTGCCAATTAACCTGATTAGTTGTAAAATGCTTCTCTAGCTGTTTTTTTCATTAGTACCACTTACTTTTCCAACGTTTTGTTGCTGTTGTCTCAACTTTTTTGAGACCTGTTGCTGCCATCAAATTCAAAATGAGCTAATATTTCTCATTAAATGGTAAAATGTCTCACATTTAACATCTGATATGTTGTCTATGCTCTATTGTGAATAAAATCTGGGTTTATGAGATTTACATAACATTGTATTCTGTTTTTATTTGTGTTTTACATAATGTCCCAACTTCACTGGAATTGGGGTTTGTACAAAAGATTGGTTTAATTAAGGGAAGGTGCTAAACTCTTATAATAAACAAGCTTTGGCATTCAATGACCAACTGGAAGAATTTTTATGATGAAATTACTTATGGATTAGTGCAGAGGTTACTGGGGGAACCCTGTGTCCTCATCTGCTAGTTTTGGTTCCAACTGAAATAGTAATCCCAAAATATTTCAAAAGCTGTTAATTAGTCTCATTGAGGAGGTTTTATTGCAGGATTACTTGAACTCTTGAATCGCATTCAGTCAGAAATGGCTATGCATGCCATGAAAAATAAATTTTCCGTTGGCATGTACTGCATATTAAGGTAAACTCGATCAAAACCTGTACTAAACATGCCTGTTTGGAACAGATCATTGGCTTTGCCTCCAGTATTGCTGCTTACTTCTTTCTCAAGAACTATTCAGCCAAACAACTTCACACTCAACATTGCACTTCCCTGAGTCCTCAGCAAGAACTCAGTGACATTATTTAGATATTTTCACGCAGTCTACTGTCATATCTCACACAAGATTGGCTGAATAACCAGAAAATTTACCTTTTTTAATGGTTTTTTGAGCAACTCTCCAATTCCTAGACCTGGGCTACTTTCAATTAATGTTTCTCATTAAAGCAACAGTTAATTAGAGAAGAGAGTTGTTTTGCACCAAAATACTTGATCTGTTAAATGAAATGGCCTTTAATAATTGAAGGGAGTACATTACAAGAGGGAGCTTCAATGCGGTGTTTATCATTTAGCAATTCTGGAAAGTCTTTAATCTGAAATAAGTTATGGCATAGCTGCTTTTTAAGATACACAACAAACCATTTTTCTTCTTTCAGCAGCAGCCTTGGGTATAAAAATCTCCACACTGTGCAACTGTTGAATTGACCATGTTCAATTACTGCACGATTTGAGCTTGGCTTGAAAAATAAAATTCATGATTGTGACAAATGGATAATTTGCTATTACAGTATCTTTGTTAATCAGGTGTGCCTTAGATCAAACTCTTTCCATAAAAACAGTCATTTTGGCAATCTACTACAATGTATATATAAATGTAGATAACACCGTTCCTATGTGCAATGTGCAAATCAGAGTCCCACCCCCCACCCCTTTTGCAGGTGAATTGTGTTTTCAGGGGGTGAACTTGTTCTCAGGAGGACCGAACATTCAAACTCTCACATTGATCATTTTAGGAAATTTATATCTACATGTTGTTTTCTTTGTATCTCATAGGTCAGCATAAGAATTACTTTTTTTTTAAATTCAGCCTTTATTTACACAGGGAAATTCCATCGAGGACTTGTTGCTCTTTTTCCAAGAACACCCTGGGGGAAATGCCAAACAGAACAGCTGTGAGCAGGAAAGGGAAAGCAGGGGTAAAGACTTTAGGGTAGTTTTTTTAAGGGTTGTGCTCTGCACACAGTTCAGGATCACGGATGTCAGGAAGTTGAGGACAGGACTCTGGTGCAAGGATGGACTTGGTTGTTTATTATGCCTACTGCACCGCAGAAGGCACAGCCAAATCAATACAAAACAAACAGGAATCGAGGTTCCTAAATAATAAAGACACTGAACATAGACTGCAGTGACAATGTTTTACGAATAGGAAACAAACAGGAAGCAAGGTTCCTTAAAATAAAGTGCAGGATAAAAACAATTAACAGCCTTAAGTTATATTTAGAGTTTTATACATGCAAAAACATGGAGAATAAGTCTATATCAGGTTAGGAATACAACACAGGTATATAGAGAGGAGACTTTGCAAAGACTAAGTGCGGAGCTCGGTCTTAAATAGCACACTGCTACCATGCAGTGGAAATGAGCGACAGGTGCAGGCGATAATTGAACAAAGCGAGAAGTGCAGTCCACGTCTTAGTAGACCGGTGAGCTGGACGGATGGAGGCATGGTTTGCAGGTTTTGAGATTAAGGGCCTTGCTTAAGGGCCCAACATCCGAGTTATGCTCAGCAACATCCTTTTAGGTGCAGAGCAGAATGCTACAAACCCTGCAAGAACTCGACCCCACTTCTTCACTGTGAGTAAATCTATTTACCATAAATCTATTTAGTGTAATGGCTGGTAGAGTATGGAGGCCAGGTGGAACAACCAGAAAGAAAGACAGTAGCACGGACACAGTACAAACACAGAGCATAATACAGACCAAACAAAAGTACTCGTGCTTCCAAAGGACGTATAATAGTCCGAACCACGGAAGCAAAGCGAGATAGAAAAATAGAAAAGGGAGAAGAAACTCCAATAATTAGAAGATAGAAAATCATACAAAACCTGACTACAGATATCTTCGGCTATAGTGCTTAGCTACAAACAGACACTCTAGCAAAGAGGCGTAGTGAACATCCGGCTTATATAGAGGCCGGGGAAGCGCCGCCCCAGTTCAATCAGCCAGCTGGGTAAAGAATCCGATTGAACAGGAATTCGATATCGTCCCGGGACGAGAGCCACAAAGAAAAGCCCAAAACACACGCACAAACATCCAGAATCATGACATTCAGTCCTTAACCCCTTTGTGCAGATGTAGACGTCAACGTCAATAGAACTGCAAATTTAAGCACACAGTTACAGTACTTGATCACTAGATGGCACCTCCGGATCAGTTATTGAATATTCACAAGCAAGTAGAGTTCAAACGCGGTTTAGAATATGGAGAAGTTCACTCCAATCCATGTTTTTCAACAGTTGCATGAATTAAACTCCTCAGCTAAGCCTGATGTGCAAACTGGTCAATATCCTTGCCCATAGTATTGACCCAGCAGTTTAAAAAAATGATCCCTTGTGACAGAAAAAAATCGTTGTCCTCTGTAGCAACCACTTTAGCTGCAGTGTGCCAGCGGTATTCCAATTAGTGGTTTAGAAAAATCAGCTTTCTAAAGCAAAAAATTCAACATGGTATTGATACTCTCACATTCTACTGTCAATTACAGTCATCACATACAAAAAATGCGTAGTTCCCTGCCGTGGATTTACGTGTAGATTCCTTCAATGACAAATTCAGCGCTTCCTTATATCCACCCAAGTACTGGTGTTGATAGCCAATCACTCAATTATACACTCTTCTGCGTAACTGCACATTATAGTTCACGCCCTCGTGAAACTTCCCCGGTAACAATGTATTGATTGGCTCGTTTCTTATCCAATTCCCGAGTGTTTAAACTTTCCACAGTAACTGAAAGACATTGATTGGATAAACATAAGAGCATACAAGCCTACGCATATCAGCAAGTTAGGTTGTATCCGTTCAACGTTGAGCGCGATTGCGCAGCTGAAAATGACGCGCTTTATATATATATATATTAAAAAAAAAGAGTTCCTAAACCGGCCTGAAGTGTTCAGTTACATTTACAGGATTTAAATGAAGTAAGGACATAGTCAATGGGAATTATTTCGAATGAAACAGGATCGAAGGGTTCCTTCTACTGGATACATCGGTCTCTGGAGGAGGGATTCAGTAAAAAAGGTTAGGCTGCTACTTTTGCTTTTTGTTTTGGAATGTATACCGTATTCAACAAAATCGAATGCCGAAATTCTTTTTCATGTTTAAAACGTGAACTGGTCATGCATTCGGGGGATCCCCTGGTACGTTCATTGCACCTTTCTGTTTAATCTAATGAGGCATACATTGTTTGATTTTCCCTGATAGTGGAATGTCTGTGCTGTTAAAATAAGGTATATTTCTGAAATCAGATATCACTGAGTTAGTGAGTTTTACTTGTTCCTTATAAGTGTTGAAATAAGGTTGTGAGCTCGGAAGTTGGAACTGCTAGCTTTCATTGCAGGGTGAATGTTCTGTTTAATTAGCAGTTTATTTCATGAGTATGTGTGCTGGCTTGAGGGACTTTGAAGAAAAATGGACAAAACTCTAAACTTTATTATGGAGAAAAGGCATGTTTTGTGTTTGGAGAGGTTACTGGTGACCACTGATGTTCAACTGCACTGATATTGATAAATTTATGCTAAACTCAACCAGAAAATCATTAGTTCATATTAAATTTTATGCCTCAAAACTTTATTTGTGTTAAATATATGATTATTTTATGATCTGACAGTGCACCATTTTGAGGGATCTCAGACTTTGGGGAGCCACCTGGATAGCTGTCTAATTTGGCTCATAGCGAGTACGTAATCTAGAATGCAATGTTCAAGATAAATTATACTTGTGGTCAAGGAGTTTATGATCCCAGAAATGTATAGATTTAAGCCCCAGCAGTTTTTCAATTCTCAGTTTTTGTTTTTTTTTTTGCAATATCAATGTTGAATTTTCATGAAGATGTTTTGTGTTTGCAGCCCCTTTTCTCTACCAAAATCATGAAAATAAACTGAAATACGATGGGTGTCTAAATGCCTCAAGTGTCTAGACTCCGTCCAGCCACTCCTTTCCTGTCTGTGAAGTTGCGGTCTCGAATGATAAAGCCTTAAATAAGGTAACCCTCCAAATAGCCAGATTTGGCTTATGCGCAAAGCGGTTAAACCTGTAAATTTAAACACTCAGTAGGTTAGTGAATGAAGCCCAGTGCAGTGCAGTGCAGCCACAGCAAGATCAGTGCAGCTGTTGAGCCCTTCAGCAAGTTCTTTCAACTTCACATTGTCCCTGAGGGATTAGCCCAATCTTAGTCTAATAATTGTAAGATGCTTTGGGTAAAAGTGGCAGCTAAGTAAAGATGAATAAATTAGATGTTCAGTTTAGCAACTCTTTTTACTAAGTATTCCCCTATTTGTTTACCACTGATCATTTCAGCACCATTCTCTGTGACTGATAAATTTCAGTGACCGCAGCAACTAAACATGTGACCCCCTCACAAACAAGGATTTGCATTTCGGATGCGTTGATTGATAGGAGTGATTTATGATCATCTGTGAGTGGAAGTTCTCATGGATGGAGACTTCAGTGGTGGTTGAGTGGTGCCACTTCGCATAGAATATATCCAACATACAGTGCCGTGAAAAAGTATTTGCCCCCTTCCTGTTTTCTTCTTTTTTTGCATATTTGTCTCGCCTAAATGTTTCAGATCATCAACCAATATTAGACAAAGAAAACCCGAGTAAATACAAAATGCAGTTTTTAAATGATGAGTTCATTTATTAAGGGTAAAAATCTTTCCAAACCTACCTGGCCCTATGTGAAAAAGTAATTGCCCCCTAAATCCTTTTAACTGGTTGTGCCACCCTCAGCGACAACAACTGCAATCAAATAACATAACATAACATAACATTAGTGGCGAGAACAGGCCGTTCAACCCAACTAGGCTCGCCAGTTTCTTTTAACTATTGTGAATATATCACTTCAGATACTCAATGTCTCAATGGTATCTAGCTTTAAGTCAAGCCTGCTCTTGAAAACTCCCAAGGTCTCTGCCTCAACAATATGGTCAGGCAAGCTGTTCCACATCGAAATTACTCTTTGGGTTAAAAAATATTTCCTAATATCAGTGCTAAATTTACCCTTGGCCAACTTCCATTTCTGACCCCAAGTTCTACTAACAGAACTTGGCCGAAGGAATCCTACATAATTCACTTTGTTAATCCCTTTAACATATTTAAAGACCTCAATCAGATCACCCCTGAGTCTCCTTTTCCTAAGACTAAAGAGATTAAGGATCTTCAGCCTGTTCTCATAGCTTTCATCTTCTATACCTGGAATTAGTTTAGTGGCTTTTCTCTGAACTTTTTCTAGAGCCTCATATCTTTCTTAAAGTATGGTCCCCAGAACTGTACACAATACTCCAGATGTGGTCTGACAAATGTGTTGTACAAGAGAAGTATCACCTCCTTGGATTTGTGCTCAATACTTTTGACAATGTATCCCAGCATCCGATTGGCTTTTTTAACTGCTGCAGCACAATGACTAGAACCTGTGACGGCTTGGTCACCAATCACTCCTAGATCTTTTTCATGTGGAGCACATTCCAGTTTTAAACCTCCCATGAAGTAATCCTGTCTAATGTTTTTATTACCTACATGTACAACTTTACATTTTGCTAAATTAAATTTCATTTGCCACATTTCTGCCCAACTCTGGATTCTATCCAAATCCTCCTGGATCACTTTAGTAGAGTCTAAACTATTTGCCAAACTTCCCAATTTAGTATCATCCGCAAATTTAACTAATTTGCTCTCAAGATTTCTATCAAGGTCATTAATGTAGATGAGGAACAGCAGGGGTCCCAACACTGATCCCTGAGGGACGCCACTCCCCACCATACCTAGCTGAGATGAGATTCCACTGACCACCACTCTTTGTGTTCTGTCCTGTAACCAGTTTTGAATCCACTCCAGAATACCTCCTCTAACTCCAATGGAGCTCATTTTAAAAATTAGTCTCTTATGCGGTACTTTATCAAATACTTTCTGAAAATCCAAGTATATAATGTCATAAGCCCTGCTTTGATCATAAGTCTTGGTGGCCTCTTCAAAAAATTCCAGAAGGTTTATCAGGCATGACCTTCCCTTACGGAAACCGTGTTGGCTATCCCTCAAAATATTACTACGTTCAAGGAATAATTCCAGCTCGTCTTTTATGATAGATTCCAGTATTTTGCATGCAATGCAAGTTAAACTGACTGGCCTGTAATTTCCTGGCTCAGGACGGTCCCCTTTCTTATATATTGGTATTATATTGCCCTGCTTCCAATCATTTGGTATTTCTACAGTTTCTAAAGACCGTCTGAAGATAGTGGAGAGCAGTTTAAAGATGATCTCACTAACTTCCCTGAGCACTCAAGGATATAAGCCATCAGGACCCACCGCCTTATCTGCCTTTAGATTATGCAACTTTTCTAATACTTCATTATCCCAAACCTCAATTTCCGCAAAATAATCTTGAGCGTTGGACATGCCCTCTGGCCGAATAAACCCGCTCCGAGGTAAAATTCTCAACAAAATAACTGTCTAAGGTCTCCGCAATATCCTTGTTATCATATAGCAGCAATCCATATTTATTCTTTATGCACTTAACCTCCTCTTTGACTTTCCTTTTTCTGCTACAGTACTGAAAGAAGCGCTTAGGATTAGTTTTTGCCCATTCTGCAATATGCCTTTTATACAGTCTTCTAGCATTCCTCAGCTCTTTTTTGACCACAGCTCGCATTTTACAGTATTCAGCCTTGGTATTCTCATTGTTATCCTTTATGTACGTGTCATAAATATTCCTCAGACTCCTTCGAATAGCTGTGGTCATCCATGGAGGATTTTGCTTGCAATAACTGGCAATGAGTCTTTCACATCACTGTGGAAGAATTTTAGCCCACTCTTCTTTGCAGAATTATTTTAATTTAGCCACATTGGAGGGGTTTTGAGCATGAAAGGCCTGTTTAAGGTCATGCCACTGCATCTCAATAGGATTTAAGCCCGGACTTTGACAAGGCTACTCCAAAATCTTCATTTTGTTTTTTTCAAGCCATTCAGAGGTGGACTTGCTGGTGTGTTTCAGATAATTGTCCTGCTGCATAACCCAATTGCGCTTGAGCTCGAGATCACAATCTGAGGGTTGGACATTCTCCTTCAGGATTTTCCGGAAGAGAGCAGAATTCATAGTTCCATCAATTATGACAAGTCGTCCAGGTCCTGAAGCAGCAAAGCAGCCCTAAACCATCACACTACCACCATCATGTTTGACTTTTGGTATGATGTTCTTTTTATGAAATGCTGTGTTAGTTTTACGCCAGATGTAACCGGACGCACACCTTCCAGAAAGTTCAACTTATGTCTCGTCAGTCCACAGAATATTTGCCTAAAAGTCTTGGGGATCATCAAGATGAATTTTGCAAATGTGAGATGAGCCTTCGTGTTCTTTTTGGTCAGCAGTGGTTTTTGCCTTGGAACTCTCCCATGGATGCCATTTTTGCCCAGTCTCTTTCTTATTACTGAATCATGAACACTGACTTTAACTGAGGCAAGTGAGGCCTGCAGTTCTTCAGATGTTGTTTTGGGTTTTTTTGTGACCTCCTGGATGAGTAGTTGATGCGCTCTTGGAGTAATTTTGGTAGGCCAGCCACTCCTGGGAAGGTTCACCACTGTTCCAAGTTTTCTCCATTTGTGGAGAATGGCTCTCATTGTGATTCGCCGGAGTCCCAAAGCCTTAGAAATGGCTCTGCAACCCTTTCCAGACTGATAGATGTCAAAGATGGATTTCTATGTTTCTCATCTGTTCTTGAATTTCTTTAGTTCACGGCATGACATGTTGCTTTTTGAGATCTTTTAGCCTACTTCACTTTGTCAGACAGGTTCTATTGAAGTGATTTCTTGATTCAACAGGTCTGGCAGTAATCCGGCCTGGATGTGGCTAGTGAAACTGGACTCAAAAAATTTGGTTAATCACAGGTCATTCATGATTTCATGGGGGGGGGCAATTACTTTTTCACATAGGGCCAGGTTGGTTTGGATAGCTTTTTCCCCTTAATAAATGAAATCATCATATCATCATTTAAAAACTGCATTTTGTATTTACTTGGGTTATCTGTTTCTTATATTAAAATTTGTTTGATGATCTGAAACATTTAAGTGTGAAAAATATGCAAAAAAGTAAGAAATCAGGAGATGGGCAAATACTTTTTCACGGCACTGTATTTTTTTCCCCTATCCAAAATCGGAAAGTTCCCTTGCTGAAATGTTTACCAGCACAGAGCTCATCTCAAACACTTTCTGATGAAAATCTCCAACTCACCAGTGTGCTGTTAATCTATTTTTCATCAGATATTCCTGATAATGAACCTGCTCCCAAAAACTGCAGTCACTGGAGTGAAGAACCACCCTATCAGGGCAGGGGGGAGGCAGTGAAACCCTTTCAAGTGATTAAACATCTTGGTGTCAGTGGGCTACCCCAGCCCAAACATTGATCATTAGCAGCAAGACTATCTTGCCAAGGATTACACTTACAGCAATGATTCCCAATTAGGGGCCTGCCGAAAAAGGCTGAGCTAAGTGGCCCAGAACTATAATCAATATCCTGGTTACCTTCAACAATTCTCCCACTGTATATCTTCTCTAGTCACGTTTTTTTTCCCTATTCTAAATCAATTGGTGCACATTACTGAGGCTTTTCGAAGTGGTATTTACAAACCACCCTGAGGACTACAAACCCATTTCCAGAAAAGTTGGGACGCTGGGTAAAATGTAAATAAAAACAGAATGCAACAAGAGCACTCAGAGAGCGCAGCACCTCTGCCACACCAAGGCAACTCTGTGCATTAGTTATTTTCGTTGGCTGATGGAGGGTATTGTTGCATTCCACCGCCAGTTGGCAGCAAAACCCAAAAGCACGCCGATTGGAAATCCGGCCCATTGGAAAGACTTAAAATCTCTGGCAGTATAGCTGGATTTGAACTTTGGCCTATAGCTCAGCTGTACTTTGGCCTAGATATTCCAAAATTTAAGGACTTGTTCCACTTGTGCTACTCTAACACCCTGCAAAGTTTGGTTGAAATCTATGTGACCGTTTGAGATATCCTGCTAACAGACAGACAAACAAACCAACTAACACCAGCAAAAACATACACCTCCCTTGGCGAAGGTAAATAATTGGCAAATCGTTTAAACTCTATAATAAATTGAATATAGTACAAAGACAAATGTTAAAACTAAGAAATTTTATCGTTTTTGCAAAATATTTGCTCATTTTGAATATGATGCCAGCAACATGTTTCAAAGAAGTTGGGACCAGTCCATGTGTACTTCTGAGTTAAATCATCTCTTTTAGCAACACCCTGTAAGTGTTTTGGAACTGAAGAGACCAATTACTGTAGTTCTGAAAGCAAAGTGTTTTCTCATCCTTGCTTGATTTTACATTTCAGCTTCAACACTTTTGCAGACTCTTTTGTCAATGCGTGACCCATCTGGACTGCAGACAAGCCAATTTAGCACCCGGACTCTTTTACCAGAGATCCATGGTGTGGTGGCATGCTGTTATGACCTTGTCTAGTGTCTAGGGGAGCACAGGAAGTAACATTACTGGTTTACTTGAGGACTGTGAAGAAAAACTGTCAAAACTTGCGTACAGTGAAATGTCATTTATTTACAGGTGACAATTAGGTGAATAAAATAAACTCTAGCAAAAAGGAAAGCAAGTTAGGCGCCAGGGTCTCCAAGACCAACACAAAGACCTGCACTAACTAGGAAACAAAAACCAATTAACCTGAAGTGTCAAACAGAAAAACAGCGCTAAACTCCCGAACTTCAACAAAGCAGGAGGAAAAAGGGGGAACAAAGTAAATGGCAGCAAACCCCTACAAGGCATCGTTTTTACCATTACCCAAGCTAGTTTTGGAAAGTTAAATGGATGAACCAGGGTGCTATCAAAATGACAGAGTTTCAGGAACAGGAGAAGCACAGGTTCAACACACTACTACACAAGCTTGTTTAGCAAAGTTAACCCTTGTGTTGTCCTCGGGTCAAAATGACCCGCTACTGTGTTTAACAGCAGTGAAAAATCCCCTAAATGACATTTTTTCAACTTGAAATTTGATGACTTTTCCTAGATTGACCCCAACCTTAGAAAAAATGAAATGTTGTCTTTATTCACATTTCCACGTAAGCTGTACAAAAAAAGTTACTTATATTGTCTTCGGGTCAAAATGACCCGGCAGTAAAATTAAGTTGAAATCACAGTCACAGAGTCAAGTACACACCCCAAAAATGTGAGAATGCTTTAGTTTTGTCTAATTTCAAAGATCAATGTCTTCTCCAGCAGAGTACATTGCCTGTGACCAGATCTCACCCTAGGGGGTGGGACTATAAATCAGAGTGTCTACACATGCAGGAACAGACAGACTCTCATGATTGAAATGTAAATATATTGACACATTGTCTGTGTGTGTGCAGTTTCAGACCCTACACAGGGTAAAAAGTGTAGGAAAGCACGTGCGGGAACCATAGACAGTAAAAGGAGTGGATGGCGGGATGATGCTGTTCTCAACAGGAGAGCGATGAAGCTCAATTGAACGTGTTTTCAGTTGAGCACCATGCCTACTGCGCAGGCTCGAAGTCAGCTCGCTGATGTAAACCAATGTCCTGAGAAGCGGTAACTCGTCTGGTAGATGTACCCTACACATAATTCCCAGCAAGCAAGCGATTGCGTCTGTAAGTATAATCTGATTCCATTCGATGTTATTATGTTTTGCGAATTATTACTTCATAGGTACTTCACTTCGTTAGCGATGTGGCTCAATCGTCTACTGTCTATGATTCGTCTATGGGCTTCTGGTCTAAACAGTACAGTTATTTACCTCCTGTGCGACAGAAAGTCGCCGGCATTTCACGTCACTTTTAGCCTAGCCTGGTTCCATCGGCTGAAAATGCTTATTATTAGACCATAACGCTACATACGAAGTAAAGAATGTCTCATGGTCACTGAAGGAGCAACAACTCCGAACAGCGACTGCACGCAATACAGGCAATACAGGAAAACAACAGAGTCAGGAGAAAAGTTGAGTGATAAACTTTCTCACAAACTCTGTAATAGAGACCTTTTTTCTGAACTGAGAAAATGGGTAAATCGGGAAGAAGCGACAAACCAAGCCCGCCGGATCTTGCATCAATTATGGAGACCCTCGAAGAAATGAGAAATGAAATGAGGGAGTGGAGGGAAGGTATGAAGGAGCAGTTGGACCAGCTTTTGAAGGAAAACTGTGATCTCAGAAAAGAGATTGCCAAGAAAGACACACAGATTAAATCTTTATCAAACAAACTGGAGGAGCTGGAGCAACAAGAGAAACATAATGATGTAATCCTGACAGGGCTCAAAATCAAACCCAGGAGTTATGCCAGGGCAGCAGCGAATGACGACGATGGAGGCGAGGAGGACAATAAATCTGTGGAAATGCAGGTGATGGAATTCCTTCAGTCCAAAAGTATTTCTCTGGACCCCGGCAATGTGGATTCATGTTATCTGCTACCGAAAAGGAGTGGATAAATCCAAATAATAGCTCTATAATAGAGGATTATATTAACACCATGTATGCCATGGGTATGCAACCATTAATCACAAAACCAAGCAGGATTACTAGACACAGTGCCACCTTGATAGATAATGTGTATACTAAAGTATTAGATTCTGAAATATTAAGTGGCATCATGATAAATGACATTACTGATCATCTACCAGTTTTTGCTATTTGTAACTGCAAATTAGATATACGGGACCAGGCTAGATCGAAAACCCTGGAACACACAGAAATCAGAATTAAAACCGAAAAAAGGCTAAAGAAACTAAAATTAGATATGTTGAACCAAAATTGGGATAATGTATTAGCAGAACAAGATCCAAATAAAGCCTATGAGGCTTTTCTATGGACAGTAAACTCCCTGTATGATAAACACTGTCTAGCCAAAACAACAACGAACAAACTGAAGCAAAACAAAGAGAGAAGACCTTGGGTTTCAAAGCACTGGCAAATGCTTGTCAGAAAAAAAAAAATACACTGTATAAGCAGTTTCTGAGAGAAAGAACTGAGAAAGCAGAAATTAGGTACAAAAATTACAGAAACAAAATGACACATTTACCAAGGAAACATAAAAAAGAGTATTATGAAAAGCTTTTATTAGAAAATAAACATTATACCAGAAATCTCTGGAATATAATCAAGAACGTCTCTGGGAGGACTACGAAGAGGGAGTACCCTTCCTTCTTTAACATAAATGGCAAAAAGGTGGAGAACATGGAATTGGTCGTGGAGAATTTTAACAGTTATTTTGTGAATGTTGGGCCAGAACTAGCAAAGGGTATTAAATCCTCACGCCTAAGATGGGACCACCTTGATAAGGATGAGGAAATCCAAGACATAATGACATTAACTCCTGTTACCGTATCTGAAATCGATCAATTCTGAAAAATTTTACAGCTAAGACATCTGTTGATGCAAACCAATTAGATATGAAATTACTGAAAGCACTAACTAACGCAATTGTAACTCCACTTACGCATATATGCAATCTATCTTTCTCCTATGGAGTGTTTCCAGATAAAATGAAGATAGCGAAAGTTATCCCTCTCTACAAAAGTGGGGATAAATATGATTTCTCAAACTATCGTCCTGTCTCGATTTTACCTCAATGCTCAAAAGTCCTAGAAAAGCTCTTCAATGACAGATTGGACAAGCACATTGATAAACACAAACTACTGTGTGACAGTCAGTATGGGTTCAGGAAAAAGCATTCGACAGCACTAGCCCTAACGGAATTTATTGAAATGATTAAAGATTCACTAGATTCAAACTTATATTCTATAGGCATATTTATTGATCTAAAAGAAAGCATTCGACACTATAAATCACGATATACTGATTGAAAAACTTTACAAATATGGAATAAGAGGGACCGCATTAAAATGGATCAAAAATTACTTAACAAGTAGGACGCAATTTGTGCAGATGGGCAATAGCAAATCAAATTGCTTGGACATTACTTGTGGAATTCCTCAGGGCTCGGTCATACGTCCCAAGTTGTTCATAATTTACATAAATGACATTGTTAAGGTGTCCGATATCCTGCAACTAATTTTATTCGCAGACGACACGACTATTTTTTGCTCAGGTGTCGATCTTAAACAATTGGTAAAATTGGCTAATAACGAAATGTCTAAACTTCACACGTGGTTTAATGTAAACAAATTATCACTAAATCTTACAAAGACCAAATTTATGATATTTGGGAAAAAAGGCCTAAAGGATGACATAGACTTAAAGGTAAATGGTACCAGCATTGAAAGGGTAAAAGAATATAAAAGTCATGGGAGTTATGTTAGATAATCTCTTAAGCTGGAAACCACATGTAAATTTGGTTCAAAGAAAGTTAGCTAAAAGCGTGTCTATTCTTTGGAAAATGCAGAAATTATTAAAACATAAGTCTCTTAAAATAATCTATTCAGCCCTCATAGCACCCCACTTACATTACTGCGCTGAAGTATGGGGACACACTTATAATAATACAATAGAATCATTGTTTAAACTCCAAAAAAAGGCCCTTAGAATTATTCATTACGTTCCTTATGGAACTCATACAAACGATTTGTTTATTAAGGCAAAGTTTCTTTAATTACAGGATATAATAAAATTCAACTCCTTGCAAATTGTATATTTAGGATACCACAAAAAGAATTGCCTAGAAATATACAATGCCTATTTTTTGAACGTGAATGTACCCATGATCTAAGAGGCAGAATGTTGTTGCAAACGAGAAGGGTCAAATCGACTCGGAGTGAGCACTCCTTATCTGTGGCTGGAGTCAGTGCATGGAATATACTTGAAGACAATATTAGAATGGCAGACAATCTGAAGGTCTTTAAGTATCTTTTGAAAATCGCATGTTTGAATAACTATAAACTTATCCAACAAAATGACATTGGATAAATTAAACGGAACCATAACGGGCATAAACAATAGGGGTTGTTTAGACTAAATATGTGGACTGCTATTGTTAAATCTGTACCATTGCATCTGCTGAACACACCAGGCCACCTGTCTAAAGAAAACCGTCACAGCACATTACTACAGACAGCTGTAACCAACATGGACCTTATAAACTGGTCGTTAAATGCAATTGACAAAATTATTTCCACGAGGCGGACAGGTTCTGGAGAACCGACATGCCCGGATGGGACATTCCCGAATCACTAGGAACAAACCAAATGATGAAGAAAGGAGTTCAGGTTTTTCTGGACCAAGTCAAATGGATTAAATCGACACTCAAATCTAAACTTACATAGACACTCAGCTATATTGTGATTAAAATTCTTCATGATGTTCATAAATCTTTATGATCTTATGTTGTGACGCTTAAATCGTAGTGTAAGTGGACACTCAGCTCTGTTGTGATTTATGAATCTTCAGGATATCTTAACCATAAACTGTTTTTCTGGAAGTTGGGGGCGGGACCTTGACAAGCGATCTCGCTTCTCCCGCGACCCTTTCGGTCATGATACATGTTGTATTGAAATTGTCATGAAACGACTATACAATCATGCCGAAATAAAAACAAAACAAACAAAGACATCTGCTACAAAATGTAGTTTCTCTCTAGAAAATATTGTCGCTGACATGAAGGCTCATAATGTTTCTAGTGTAAAGTTATTTGATGTCAAAAGTCAGACAAAATGAATGGGGGTGAATGGAGAAGCTACCACTAGGTGAACATCTGCTAAATTCCAGAGCATTCAATTGAGCTTCAACTTCCGGGTGTATTCCCATCCCCTTGGCGGGAACAGACCGGCTCTCACGATCAAATGAAAACAATATTGCCACCATGTCTGTGTGGCTTCTCAGAGGCTATAAAGGTGCTGCAGATGACAGTACCCCAAATTCTCTCTGTGCTGAAGCCATGAGTGCACGTTACATTGCCGAACAGGCTTGAGATCTAATTTTTTCAGATGTCCAGCAAGACAACTGATTTAGAAGAGGAAGTGGAGGAGGTATCAGAAGAGGAAGATTGGGAAGAATACAACCCAGAGCACGATTCATCATCTTCAGAAGAAGGGAATCCCTCAAGCTGACAGAGAGACTTTCCTGTCAAAAAACAGCAAAATAGCATGGTCCTCCGCAGCATATGACAAACAGGGCAGGATGGCAGCACAAAATGTCTTGAAGATGACCCCAGGACCCACAAGGCATGCCGTTTCGCACGCTCATGACATTACCTCAACATTTTTCCTGTTCATCACACCAGCAATGCAAATAATAATCCTGGAGATGACAAATCTGGAGGGTTTTCGTAAATATGGAGACAGCTGGAAAAGGATGGATAAGACTGACCTGCATGCCTACATAGGGCTACTAATCTTAGAGGGAAAGAGGGAAAACTCAGGTATTCACACAATTTGCGGTGAATGACATGTTTCTTCGGGAAAAATAATAGATTTGGTGTTTAAAATTCAAATAAGCTGCTTTATATTGGGAGTTTAGTGAAGGCGGGTCATTTTGACCCAGAGGACAAGGAGTGTATACAGAATATGAGGACAACACAAGGGTTAAATAGATGAAACAGACTGAACTGAATCAAGATGCTATCACATTTTCAAGAACAGGAGAAACACAAGCTCAGCACAACAAGCAGCTCTGTGGCCAAATGGTAAGGAGCACTAGATTCCGCAGGTTTTAGTAGAACTCCACTAATGACCAGGGATCAGCTTCAGGTGTGGGTGATGAACTCTGAGGGACAAGAAGAACAGGAGGGAGAGAGAGCTCTTTTCCAACAAAGTGGCCAGAGGAAATCAGTGGACATAACATGTGCACAATGTGGTTTGGCATTCTCTTGCTGAAATTAGCAAAGCCTTACTGAAAAACGATGTGTATGTTGCTCCAAAACCTGTATATATTGTTTAGCATTAATGCTGTCTTCACAGATGTACAAGTTACCCATGCCACGTGCACTAATGCACCCCTATACTAACATGAATGCTGGCTTTTGAACTGTGTGCTGATAAAAAGCAGGATGTTCCCTCTTTTCCTTGGCCTAAAGGATGTGGCATCCTTGATTTACAAAAAAAATTCAGATTTTCATAGGTCAGACCACAGGATAGTTTTCCACTTCATCTCAGGCCATCATAAACATAGACTGTATAAAAAGATGGACGAAGCTACCGTGACGTCACCCATTGGTTTCAGCATACCATAAAGGAAGCCTCGATTTTGGCAATTTGAATTGCGCCATGTTGTCATTTTGAAACCGGATGTGATTTCTATTGGACGAGAGCGAGAATCAAGATCCGGGGAGGGACGAGAGGGGTGGATCTGACCGTATCGGACACGGACCAGAGGATAGCCATGCCCCTAAAGCATATTCTGGCTTTATCCTGTATTCTAGTCTACTTGGGACCATAATTTACAAAAAATGAACATCATGATATATCGAAGGAGACTTGAAACTTGCTATAGCTACCATAAAATAATGTGAAAAATCATTTTTTAAATGAAAAATCAGGTGAGAAAGTAGGGTCATTTTCTCATAGACTTCAATAGAATTAAATTCTTTCTGCAACCAACGACGTCGCCATCTGCTGGCCATTAAATAAAATGCCATTTTACAGTACTTCTGCATGGGCTTCATTTTTCAGACCAGGGTGCTGCGTCCATCTTTTTATACAATCTATGATCATAAATGAGCTTAGGCCCAGAGAACGTGGCAGCATTTCTGGATCTTGTTTAATTATGATTTCTTATTTACATAGTAAAGTTAAACTGGCATTTGTGGACACAGTAACAAATTATGCTGACTGAGAATAGTTTTCAGAAGTGTTCCTGAGCCCATGCATTGATTTTCACGACAGAATCCTGTTTGTGTAGCCATTCAGCCATTCAGTATTGGTTTTTGGCCTTGTCCCTTGCATACGGAGATTTCTCTGGATTCTTGGAATAATGTACATACCATAGATGACTTAATCCCAGTTAATTAACGATTTCATTCTTAAATTGTTGAACAATTTTCCCATGCAGTCTGTCACAGAGTGGTGAAGCCCTCGCCATCTTCTGAAAGACTCAGCCTCTCAGTCAGGGGGGGACACGGGGGACATGTCCCCTGCACTTTTTGAAAAGGCAGCATTGGACTCCCCACTTTTCACAGTCCTAAAACTAATGTAAAAAAAGAAAACCCTGCATGCACTAAGACCTCGAGGAAGTAATACCCACTCAACCTGCCAGTGGCCAATCCTTTTCAACTTTCCCTCCCTTCTTCTCTCCAAGTTCCGCCTTTCATTCAAATAGGTAGTAGGCTTTGCCAGCATCTAAGAAAAAACGCTAGCGAATCGCAATGTCTAAACCCCCTAACCACCGAAGACGGATTACATAAGATTTCATATAAAGAAAAAACTGTGCGAGTCACATGAAACCCAATTTACAAACGTATATTTTGCGGGGAACTGCTTGCTTTCCCCTTACATAGCAAGCTACGTAGATAAATAGTATTAGGAACTTCCTTAAATGACGTAGTTGAGTTGGGCGATTGATTGTTAAAGTGAGCAACTTAGCAAACAGATACCGATTAAATCAGTCAATGTTTCTTCCCTGCTCATGACAATTCAGATCCAGCGAGGTGCCGTCAGAGGTCAGTGAAGGGAGGCAGAATCCTCACCGTTAAACAAACGAAAACTCACTATTACTTTGCTTGACTAGGAATCAGAGGATTGATTCACTAATTTACTCAGACTTAACGACAGAATGACGTGCCAATTTCATCCACGACATTATTGCTCAGTGCATCAAACTTAAATTGCTCTCGAGACAGCAAATTTATTCATATTTGCTTACAGGAAGCTAATGCAATGCCATTTTACAAATATTAAAACCTTTCTTATGCCGTGTTCAATGTGTGGCCAATATGTTTACGATAATGTTTTCCCCCTTAAATATGTACTTTTTAATGCCATTCAAAAAAATAGGGAGTTTATTTCCAGTTCTCTTTCATAAATCGATAAACAAAAGGTCAAACGATTCACGGAATTACCGAGGGAGTTGAGTTTTTTTTTCTAATTAATTATTAATTATTTACATACTTGCAGTCTCGAATCAAAGTGTAAACATAAATGAATCTTTTTCTCGCCATCACCTCTTAAGAGCCGTTGTCTGAGAGAACCAGGCAGAGTGAAAAGATGGGGGTCGGCCGATTCGCCTGATTTTTTCAGCATTTGTTCCCTACTAGGTACTATTAAGAATGACGGCATTCAATCGATTTCCTGATTTTTTATTTCGGAATTGACCACCCCCCTAGTTTTAGGGGTCCTAGGGCCTAAAATCTAGCCCAAATTACGTCTTTTTTTTTTATGCCTAAAATATGAACTTCGCACTATGTTTCCCTAATATTTTTTTTCAGGCATTACAAGGACCATCTCTTCTATCGTCTTTCATCGCTGAAATATAATTTTACTTACTCTGTAATTATTGTCACAAAATCAAACAGTTGCTGGTAGGCAAGTATTCCTGATAAGCTAGATTTAGGTAAATTTTGAACGTCGATAAAACAGAAATGCGGCAGTTTATTTTCTGCTGAAAATCACATTTCTGTAGCTCATTATGTTACCAAAATAAAAACAATCAATTGTTTGGGGAAATTAACCGTTAGAGCTGGAGCGGTGCTCAATTTTTGGCAAATTTCTGTAACATGCTCCCACTGGATTACCTATTGTTTAACAAGGAAGAACAACTTGGGGCAAAAAAAAAAAAAAAAAAAATCGAGAAAATTCCGGAGTAGTTTATTGAACACTTGGTAATCTAAAACAATGGAAAAGTTGTAATTCTAGATGTGATACAGTCTTCCGAGTCACCACAGGAAGTCAACATAAAGAAGAAAGTGGAGATCATGTTTCAACTTTGATATTTATGCAAATTAGTTACAGTGTGTAGCCACAATCAAAGGATTATTCTTGTCGTTTTATCTGAGTATCATACAATCGTCTTCGTTCATGAATTGCTCATTTGTCACAGAAACGTCTCCCTGTGGAGTGTTGGGCTCCAACTCACAGTTGCTTCCACTGGAAGCATGTAATCGGGATATCACTAGCCATCTAGCTAGTCTAGGGATAAGTGCGAAGTGGGGATGGCGCCGGGAAACAACAACAAGTGAGAAGGAGCTCATCCTCAACCGGGCGGGTCTATTTGATTTGGTTCCTGAGAAAATAGCTACGTACACTGACAATTTGTCCAAAGCACAGGTGTGATCTTACTGTAGACTGGGCTGGTCGCAAGCGCGCAACATGCGGCTACCCTCTGCATTCTGGTCACCGGAGGCAAATGCAAAATCCCCGCCGTGTCAATATGGCCATCAGTAAAGAGATCTACGAGCGTCATGGCGCTGTAATTCCTACAGGAACGGGTAAGTTTGCTTTTTTAGCTTTAAGATTCTTATTTTGTATGTGTGTTGGTGTTCGTAATACAAGTATTTTAGCAGTTAGATAAAGTACGCGAAACGCATGCTAAAGCCAATAAATCATATCATGCTCACCTCCTGACCTCCGTATACGAAATGGAACCACGCTATTGTTTGTAGACGGTGCTCTTCTTGTGTGTAATATTTTAGTCAACTATTTGACCTGTTGAGGATGGTGGGGGCGAAGATAAAACTTTACCAGAGTGCCGTCAATATACCTATAAAATAGCACTAAGTTTAGTTACATGTAAATAGTAGTAATTACAAGTAATTTCTATTGTTTTCCATTGTCTAGTTAGCACTAATTATGCATTTTTAGATGTAAAGACTTAGCAGTAAGTCACAAGTATATTGACTGCACTCTACCAATTTCTTTAGCTCTCAGTCATGTGCAAAATATTAGTGATGCACGATATGAAAAATTTCAACCGATACTGATAACCGATAATTTCCTGCTTCTCATGGCCGATACCGATAACCGATGAGTTCATATTTTTATATTTAATATAATCTTCATATAATCTGCAGTTTGTGGATCCAGGAGAAAAACAAATCTAGGATGCAGTGATGAAAAACTGATATTTTAGTAGCTCTGGCCTATCTATAACAGCAAACAAATGTTCTGGTTCTTCAAATGTTCATTTATTTTTTCCATGTCATATCACACAAATATTTGTGGTCATTAGCTGTAAATAACAATAACAGCAGCAAAAGACACTCATAGGCCAAACATTTACCACATGGAATGAAAAACGACCACACTGGTGAAGCCATGTTGATTATTAGTCTGGCAGAGACGGGCCAGGCTTGGGTCTTGCCAAAGCCATAGATATTCTCAGAGTTGCGACCACAGAGATATAAAAAACTCTAAAGTGGATAAAGTCTTAGGTGACTATGTAGTGAGCTTATTGGCAGAGGGAAGAAACGCTTTCGGACACTACCTGGCTCATTTTGTCGCAGCTGTTAATAGTGTCATTGCTGTCGCAAAATTGAATCGTACCTGTTCAACTTCAGTTGAAGGATTTGGGCGTATTTCTGTAATAACCGAACGGTGCATAATTCCCACTGTGTTTGTTACCATTACTGTTTAAATAATAAAATTTGCCATAAATTTTTGATATCATCATCTATTTTTTGTCCTCTAACTCATCAGTATTCGTTTTAATAGTACCTAAACGTCCGCTTATTTCCTGAGTAAAAAACGGGTCTCCTGCGCTGCTTGGTTTCCAATTACAAAAAAAAACAAAACACCATTTTCGCGCCTGAAGCTAATAAATGTCTCGTGCCTGTTTTCAAACTCCGTTGACTGAACACAGCTCTTTCGGAGCTTTTTGGTTTGTGTGCAATGCATGATGGGATGTATAGCTGAGTTAGTGACCATCGGATGTTCACTAGATTTCACGGTGGATTGTGGGACGTAATGAGTTCACTATATAGGGGATAAAAATTCTTACAAACAATTCGGACAGCCCCACAAAATGGCAAACCCCCAATATAGGGCTTGGCAACCGACGTCACTGCGCAATGCATTCTGGGACGTAAACAGTAGCGCGCCGCCATACTGTGAGGCCATATCGTGCGAGACTAAATTAAAACAGAGCCAGAGATACAGTTACTAGGTGAAAACTTGTCAAAAGCGCTGAGATGCCAAGTCTCACGCATTCGGCAGAGGTCTCGCGCATTTATTAGGCTTATTCACCGTAGTCCGCAATTATTCATTGAACGTTTAATGAGATTCTCACGCGGCATTAAAATCCTTGTGCATTGAAGTTTCCGTTTCACTTGTGTAAAGGTGCACCTCATCACAAGTAACATGGAAAGCGATTAAGACTCCGGACTTCCCGTGCTCCTCTTTACTCAGGGATTGGAAACAATGCATGTGTTTCATGATCGTTTAAATTGTTTTAATGAAATAAGACCATTTGAAACGTCTTTATGCAATTCCATTGCTTTCAATCCCTCAGTAAAGACAAGCCTGAGAATTCCCAAGTCATAATCGATTTCCGTGTCACTAGTGGGGAAATCCACCGTAATGCACGTGAAACTGATTAACTTGATGCACAATGACTTTAATTCCGCGAGTGAATTTCTTCAGTGCGCTTTGATTGAATAATTGCTGACTATGGCACAGGTACGTGAGTGCCACTAAGAGGAGAGACTCATGCGTAATGCGTGAGACTTGGCATCTCTGATTAAGCGATGCTAAGAAGTCGATTAAACGGAAGAAACGTACTATAAAGAGACAAACTTCTATCGAATGCAAGAGAATGGTACATAAAAAAAGATTGCGTTGATCGGAAATTTGGATCCGCATGAGGTGCCTGCGAGAAACTGCAGTCGAAACCGCCTTACCCCCTTTGACGTTTCCCGATATTTTTGTGTACTTAGTCTGTGGCGTCAGTGCATATACCGAGGATAAATTTCGGAATTATAAATCTATGGAAGCCCATGTACAATTCACAAATAGCTGGGGCCATGATTTGGAGGTCTGCAAACCACCGAGCTGTGAAAACAGCGTCGTTCGCACAAAGGTGTGTATCATCTTGCTTGCTTACCTACCTGTGATTAGAGAGACATACATTATAAAGCTACTCAGTGGCGGCTCGTGAACTGGCACTAGGGGAAGCTCAAACAATCCCTTAAAATGAATGATTGGTCACAACCTGTTTTCAGTCATTCATTTAAATTACCATTACAGAAACCCCGAAAACGCTCAACACTGATGTGGCCAGTTTTCATTTAAAACGCAAACCTGACAACTCCCACGCATTCGGTGTAAGTTTAAGTGGCATATTTACGTTCTTCTGCTGTAGTCAGCAATTATTCATTCAACGCGTATGTAAGAGATTCTCGTGCGGAACTAAAGTCCTTGTGCGTGGAGAAGTTGGAAGCAATGGAATTGCTTAAAGACGTCTCAAATGATCTTATTTCATTTAAACGATCATGAAACGCATGCATTGCTTCCAACCCCTGGGTAAAGAAAAGCGTGAGAATTCCGGAGTTGTAATTGGTATGCAGTATAGGCTAAATGAAAACTGGCTACATCTGACCAGACAGCAGGTTCTTCCCATGGCTGTGGCTTCTCGGCGTGCAACAACAAGAAGTGGCCTCACAGTATGGCGATCTCTCCCATCAACCCCTGTGGCGCTGCAGCCGTGACGTCACGCCCCCATCCCCTATAGTGCACTATATAGTGAGTAGTGAGTGATTTTGGACACAGCCCAGATGTTGACTTACCCTCACTGTCAAAGTCACTGTCAAAGTCATCGAGGAACGCTCCCAAGTTGGCTATCTTTGGTCCATTTGTACGACTTTTGGTCATCGTTCTCTGTTGTTTACAGCTTATGGTTGCTGGAAGCATTCCTCGACGACTTTGACAGTGAGGGCGTTTCTGTGGCCGCACTCGGCCGACATCTCGTGTATGTATATCGGGGCAGACGTTCATAAGAAAATGCAGTAGAACGCGTCTAAATCGTCTTCGTATTAAACAGAAACTTGCTCCTACTGGACAACAGCTGATGTCCTGATTTTTTTCTGTAATGTTTTTCCATGAAATAAACATCGAATATACCAGATTTAATGTAACGGATTTTCGCTTACATGGGACAAAATGTCCAGTCCCGTCACGATGCATTTCCATTCATAAGCACTCGTGTATACCAGGCAAGCTGGTTTGCACCATGCACATACGCTGTTGCAACAGAGCAACGAAATGAAGTTCGGCTTTCCTACACTGTTATAAACTGACTGAATTTAACCGTTAAATTAACGCATTGTCTCCTTGTCATTTTAACTTTAAGAGGAGTCCTGCGCGCATTTAACCGTGTTTTACTCTGAACATGCACTGAACTCTGTGGTAAATTTATTGTAAAATAACAGTTAAAATAACTGGCAAAAAGGTGCCAATTAAATTACCTGGCAAAAAAAAGGCTTCAGTGCATTCGTTTATTATCGACAGTGTATTCGCGGAAACTGAAACTGGTGCGGTTTTATTTACATACTGTAGTTTTGAGACTTCTACATTGATCCCAGTTGGGGCAACACGCAACATCATCCTGTTATCCATTGTGTCAGGGCAAAGACAGATTAAATGAAGACAAGTAGGTATGAACACTTCAGAATGAAGTTGTTCCGATCGTAATACAAAAAGCATTCATCTGTGTAGTTACACTTATTTAAGTTGTCACCACGTCACCATAAAAGCATGACCTCTATAAAACGTAAGTAAATAATGTAATTCATTAAGAGAAATACGTTTGCGGCAATTGTATGCGGTTTAATTTAATATTTACCGTTCAGTAACGCAATCGCTGCTGTCGGTCCCATAGGAGATCATGACAGCGTGGCGTTTGTTAGGAACGATAGCGCTTCCCCACGAACCACGTGACAATTCAAGCAACGAAGTCAATGAGTGGCGCCACTCTGAGTTATCTACTGCTCTGGGTTCTGCTAGTAAGGGGCGATAGATGACATAACCAGCGCGTCATGGCCTGTTTTGGGGCTACTCGGCCTGCAAACAATTTCCCCGATTTCAATTAATTATCGGATAAAATGTACCTATCGAAACGATAAAAAAAGACGTAATTTCTCCCCAAATTGGCCAATATTTTATCGGTCCAATAAATTTGTGCATCCCTACAAAATATCACAAAAAAAAACAGTAAAAAAAGTAAATCTTCCTTATCTAGATGCTTGGGAAAACTGGAGAAATGAGCCATTACAGTCTGAAGTAAAACACAACTATGTTGTTTGGGCCCTTCTTTACGTAATTCGGCCTTTGCACTTATAAATATAATAAGGCATATTCGTTTCAGTACAAATTTTTCTTTGTGCGCGTGTGTGTGTTTAATTTTAGAAAGGCGAAAAACAGTTGGTCATGTTGGAGATTTTTCATGAGTTGCCTGTGGAACATTTATTTTTCCTAGGAGCTGGAGGAAAGGGGGGTGATGAAACTATGGGTGAGTTTATGCATGCCCATGTCCAAAGAAATTGCAACCTTCATGCGCCAAGCTCTTGCATTACCCAAAATAACGCAATACACAGTTAGTAAACAAAAACCGATCAGTAAGTCACAACTAGGATATTTTATGTAATAAACAAGTCACAAATAAGTGATAGGATTTCAAACGCTGTAGAGAAAATACCGAACAATAGATTTATTACGGAGCTTCAAAAACGACGCCTTTTTAACTCGATGATGTAATCCACAAGTTGTTGTGGGCGCTTGATGTCACTCTTAGTTAGCTAGCTACAAGTAGTGTGAACTCCAGTGTGAACTTTGTGCATGGGCAACAGGATAAACCTGAGTTTCAAAAGCGCGCAGATTTCAATTCTGTCTTGCTCCTGATTAAGGGAAGTCCTTTTGGCATTTCTCTTTTTCAAACTTTTTACTCAAAGTCAAAGCTTTCTTTAATTTATATTTTTTTTATTCACAAATTAAGGTGGCTCGACTTTTTGTAGAGCACACTTCCTAATTGGGGCACAGGAAATTGCGTATTACTACGGTGGCCCTGAGGTGCAAAACACAACGCAAATCAGAAAACACAACGGCAAATCAGAAAACACAACACAAAAAGAGAAAACACAACGGCAAAAGAGAAAACACAACACAAAAAAGAAAAACACAACGGCAAATCAGAAAACAACAGCAAAAAGAAAAAACACAGAAAGAAAAAAAATGGCAAATCAGAAAACACAACACAAAAAGAAAAACACAACGGCAAATCAGAAAACACAACGGCAAAAAGAAAACACAACACAAAAAAGAGGAAACACAATGGCAAATCAGAAAACACAGCGGCAAAGAAAAAACACAACACAAAAAGAAAACACAACACAAATCAGAAAAAACACAAAAGAGAAAACACAACGGCAAATCAGAAAACACAGCGGCAAAGAAAACACAACACAAAAAGAGGAAACACAACGGCGTTTAGCAAAACGGAAAAGGTAGGTACCCTCGGGTGACATGAGTCGTCGCTGATTGGACGAAAAGAACTGGTCCGTCCTTTGAACCGGAAAGACAATTCTGCTGTCGCCAGACAAGCGGGCAAGCAGGATGCTGCCATGTATTGTCAAAATTGTGGCAAAAGCGTTTGAGGGAAAAAACCGAATTTCTGTAGTGAGTTTGGGCAAAGGCTGCACGGAGATTTTAATAATAAACACTGATCAGTGTAATAGAGACAAATGTGATCACTATACAGCTTCCACTGTACTTTTCATCCATCAAACAACATAGATGTACCAACCTCCCTCTTCTGAAAAAAAATACCACCATGACTCGATCGCTGATTCGAGGTTGACGAGCCGTAACTGTGGCTAGATGAGCCCGTGACGGAGGGTACATTGTATTGCTGCCATGATCCCATTTTCTGTTCCGAGGTCAGTTCTCAGTCTCATTGGAACCACTCCAGTACTCTTAGCACAATTAATATAATTGTGAGCGATGACAGATGGATTATTGTTCGTTGGTCCACAAACAAGCCACATTATTTTTTCTCGAAAAGCCATCTATGCATCCTGAGAGTGCCAGACCAAATGGTTTCAGTTTGTCATATCCATCTACATGCCATATGTAGTTTGGACCCATGGAGTGATCGTCGTCTCGTAAACCTTCTGCGTGTTCTCAAAGCCGTCCCTCATGGATTCAGTTGTTTCAGTAGCCTCATGACAACATCACGTTTAATCTGAAGCCTGTATTTTTGTTGGAGAACTTGCCACATAGTCCGATAACCGAAGAGTTGCCCTGGTCCTTCCAGCTCTGTCAGAATGGCACGCCTCACCTCAGGGAGTGGGGAATAGTTGCTTCTTCTGTGCAGCCCTGCTTCTTTTAAACGCGTCTTCAGCGTACGTAGATTCATTTTTACGTTGTGATGGGTCGACAGCATGTCCAGTATCACGTTATATCCATGTCCGGCATCAAAATATTCCTTAACAGCAGCGCGTACCTCATCATTTGTGGCGCTCATGTTTTGAAAACATGTCTTTCGGTTCAAAGGACGGACCAGTTCTTTTCGTCCAATCAGCGACGACTCATGTCACCCGAGGGTACCTACCTTTTCCGTTTTGCTAAACGCCGTTGTGTTTCCTCTTTTTGTGTTGTGTTTTCTGATTTGCCGTTGTGTTTCCTCTTTTTGTGTTGTGTTTTCTCTTTTGCCGTTGTGTTTTCTGATTTGCCGTTGTGTTTTCTCTTTTTGTGTTGTGTTTTTCTCTTTTGTGTTGTGTTTTCTCTTTTGCCGCTGTGTTTTTCTGATTTGCCGTTGTGTTTCCTCTTTTTTGTTTTTTTTCTCTTTTGCCGTTGTGTTTTCTGATTTGCCGTTGTGTTTTCTCTTTTTGTGTTGTGTTTTCTCTTTTTGTGTTGTGTTTTCTCTTTTGCCGCTGTGTTTTCTGATTTGCCGTTGTGTTTTCTCTTTTTGTGTTGTGTTTTCTCTTTTGCCGTTGTGTTATCTAATTTTCCGTTGTGTTTTCTCTTTTTGTGTTGTGTTTTCTGATTTGCCGTTGTGTTTTCTCTTTTTGTGTTGTGTTTTCTGATTTGCCGTTGTGTTTTCTCTTTTTGTGTTGTGTTTTCTCTTTTGCCGTTGTGTTGTCTCTTTTTGTGTTGTGTTTTCTGATTTGCCGTTGTGTTTTCTGATTTGCCGTTGTGTTTTGCACCTCAGGGCCACCGTATATTACCTACCTTCACTATCTTGAATGCCAGTTTTTTGTGACAAATTTGTGGTCTTTTCACGGCAAGCGGCTAGAATAGCAAACAAATTGCCGTTATGGACTCTTTGAAGGTGTTAGAAATCAGTAATTTGTATGTTTGTTTTTAGCTTGTTTTTAGTTTCTGGTTTTAGTTTCTAGTTTTTAGTATATTGCTTGTTTGTTTTTAGTATCGCTATTATTTATATATTTATATTTATTTGTTAGAGCGTGTGTTTCTGGATGATTGCTCTGTCTCTGGTCTTCAGTGTTTTCCTCCCGTTTCTGTCTCGTGGCGTCTTGTCTTTTTCATCACACTCTCTTCCCTGTAATTTCGGTTGGGTGTTTCCACTTCCTTCTCGCTGTTCTCATTGACTATCCGCACCTGAGAGTAGTTTAGCGAGGCACGGGTGTTTAGTTAGATTAGAGTTAGAACTCCACCCGTTTTCCCTCTCTCTCCTATCGCCGTCCTTGCTTTTCTAGTTCCACCTCTCTCTACAGCTGTCCTGTGTTTAGCTGGGATTCCACTTAATTAGTTTGTGTTTAAAAGACCCACTTTCCGTAGTTTCTTGTCGACTCGTTCTACCACAGCTCGTCTTGGTCAGTCTCGTTTCTGCGCTTTTTTTTTCCTCGTTGCGATTGTTGATAGCTCGTTTCGTGATTCTCCGTAAGTCTTGTATTTGATTGTTTGTATTATGTTGTGAGATTGCGATTTGATTGATTAGTACTTCGTTCTCCCTAATTCCCATTTTGTACCCATCTGTTTAGTTTCTCCGGTGTTCTCCCTTACCCCATCCAACTCCCTTTTTTCTTTCCTTTCCATTCCCTTAGTTTCAACCCTCTTTGTTACTGTCTTTGTGCGGATTGATTATTCTGGTTACTGGATCTTTTTGCTTGTCCCCTGACTTCGATTCTGCCCATCCTGCATATCTCTGTTTGCCTGGCTATTGATCTATTTCTGTCTTGACCATGAGCTCTGTAAATCCTAATAAATGCCCTGCCAATGCTGAACTGCATTTGGAGTCAATGCCCGTTCCTTTCAGTACGAGTCGACCAGTACAGACTCCAGCAGATACTGCTGAACTTCAGCGACTTTTTCAACAACAAGAGGTCGTCATTCAGCAGCAGCGTCGCGACTTGCAGGAGATGAGAGCTACTCTACAGCATCTCACTCTGGGCCCCACCTTTCCCAGTCCTGCAGTCGCACCGGCAGAGGCAGCTCCCATTCGGGAGCCACGTCTTACTCCTCCGCGGGAGTATGACGGAGACCCCACCACCTGCAAAGCATTCCTGTCCCAGTGCTCGATCATATTCGAGTTACAGCCCCTTACCTTTCCTACCTCACGTTCCAGAGTAGCCTACGTCATCACACTCTTGACCGGCAGAGCAAGGGACTGGGGAACCTCGATGTGGGACGCTGGCCACCCCTGCACCCGCACCATTGAAGATTTCATGGCGGAGATGAGGGAGGTGTTTGACCGGTCCTACCAGGGGCGAGAGGCAGGAAGCGCACTACTGAGTTTACGGCAAGCCGGGTGCAGTGTCTCCGATTCGCCATCCAATTCCGTTCGTTGGCGCCTCTACACACTGGAGCGAAGATGCCCAGTTTGATGTGTTCTACCGGGGTTGGCAGAGAACATAAAGGATGAGTTGGCGTCCCGTGAGCTTCCACCTGATCTGCAGGGGCTCATTAGAGTGGCCATCTAGATTGATTCTCGGATCCAGCAGCGCAAGAGGGAGCGCCAGAGCCATTCAGAGCCCCGACGGTCAGACCAGCGTGGTAACTTTCGATCTCCTCGGAGCGACTCTCCTATCCAGGAGACTGTCCCCTACAGGTCAAAAACAAGGAGGGAGACTGAGTGGGAGTCTGTATTGGACATTGTATCTGGTCCCTCAAGATAACAAGGATCCAAGATAACAAGGATCCAGGGCTGGTTTCTGTCACTCTACTTTTTGGCAAGCGATCATTAACCACTGATGTTTTATTTGATTCGGGATCAGACATCAACCTGATGGACGCCAACCTGTGCAACCAGCTCCAACTCCAGCCCCAGAAATTACCCACACCGTCCAGGCACTTGGCCTTTGTGGGCAACCGCTAGGTCAGGTGACCCTGGTTACGCCCCCACTCACGCTCATTGTCTCCGGCAACCATCAGGAGCAGATCCGGCTCCATGTCATCACCTCCTCCTCTGCTCCCATCGTCCTGGGCCTCCCTTGGTTGAAACAGCACAACCCCACCATCAACTGGAGGACTGGGCAGGTGGCTGAGTGGAGTACTCATTGCCTGCGCCCTGTCTCCGCAAGGCTCCCCGCCAAGCAGGCCGAGGGGGATCCAGTGAGCCTCCAGTCACTCCAGATTTGTCCAAGGTCCCCAGTGAGTACCATGATCTGGCCGAAGTCTTCTCTAAGTCTCGTGCCCTGTCTCTGCCTCCTCACAGACCCTACGACTGCGCCATTGATCTCCAACCTGGCACAGTGCCCCCTAAGGGGGGTCTCTATTCGCTGTCTCATCCAGAGCAAGAGGCCATGGAGAGAGATGTGGAGGACTCACTGGCTGCCGGCATCATCCGTCCCTCTTCCTCTCCTGCTGGCGCTGGGTTCTTCTTCGTTAGCAAGAAGGACGGATCTCTCAGGCCATGTATTGACTACAGGGGACTCAATAACATTACCATTAAGAATTGATATCCCCTTCCTTTAATGAATTCTGCTTTTGAGCTGTTGCAGGGGGCCACTATCTTCACCAAACTTGACCTACGCAACGCTTACCACCTCGTCAGGATTAAGGAAGGGGATGAATGGAAGACAGCTTTCAACACCACTAGGGGGCACTACGAGTACCTGGTCATGCCGTTTGGTCTAGCTAACGCCCCTGCTGTCTTCCAAAACCTCGTTAACGACATTCTGCACGACATGATTAATCAATTTGTTTTGTTTACCTTGATGACATATTAATATTCTCTCGATCCAAGGAAGAACACAGACGTCATGTTCGTGCAGTCCTGCAGCGCCTCCTGGAGAACCAGCTCTACGCCAAGGCAGAGAAGTGTGAATTCCACTTGGACACAGTCCCTTTCCTCGGATTTGTGGTCCCTCCAGGAGGCATCCTAATGGACCAGGAGAAGGTGAAGGCGGTAAAGGATTGGGCCACCCCTACTACTCGCAAGGAACTACAATGTTTCCTAGGGTTTGCTAACTTTTACCGTCGATTCATTCGCAATTACAGTACTGTTGCTGCTCCATTGACCTCTCTGACTTCCCCCAAAGTTCCTTTTTGTGGACCCCTTCGCAGAGAAGGCTTTTCTGGAACTAAAACAAAGATTTACCACTGCTCCTGTTCTCCAACAGCCAGATCCTGAAAAGCAGTTCATCGTCGAGGTAGACGCCTCTAACACCGGCGTGGGGGCAGTCCTGTCGCAGCGCAATGGCAAAGATAATAAGGTACACCCTTGCGCCTTCTTCTCACGCAGACTTAGCCCAGCCGAGCGTAACTATGACATCGGAAATCGGGAGTTACTGGCAGTGAAGATGGCATTAGAAGAGTGGCGTCATTGGTTAGAGGGGGCTAAGGTTCCATTCCAGGTCTGGACCGACCACAAGAATCTGGAGTACCTCCGTACAGCTAAGAGATTAAATTCCCGCCAATCTCGTTGGTCACTGTTCTTCAACAGATTTAATTTCACTTTAGCTTACCGCCCAGGCTCCCAGAACAAGAAACCTGATGCCTTGTCACGAAAATTTTCGCCTGACGCCCCTCCCAAGGAGCCTCAAACCATCCTACCCAGTCGTGTTGTGGTGGGAGCATTAGTTTGGGAGTTAGAGGATCGAGTCAGAAGGTCACAACCTTCTGGGGGGCCACCTACTAACTGTCCCAAGGACTGCCTCTTTGTTCCAGACTGCCTCCGAGCCGAAGTTCTCCAGTGGGCCCATTCCTCCCGTCTCGCCTGCCATCCTGGTGCTAACCGGACCTTGGCCATGCTAACTCGCAGGTTTTGGTGGCCAACGGTCCGGAGAGATGTAAAGAACTTTACAACTGCTTGTCCGGTCTGCGCCCAAAACAAGGCCACCCACACGGCACCAGCTGGTCTCCTGCAGCCGCTTCCGTTCCTTTCCCCGACCATGGGCTAATATTGCATTGGACTTTGTCACTGGCCTTCCGCCCTCCAGAGGTAACACCGTCATCCTGACCATTGTTGATCGCTTTTCCAAGGCAGTACATCTCGTCCCTCTTCCCAAACTTCCCTCTGCCAGAGAAACAGCTGAATTACTCGTCCAAAACGTCGTCAGAATACACGGCATCCCCTCTGACATTGTCTCCGACCGTGGCCCTCAATTCATCTCACAAGTCTGGAAAACCTTTTGTCAAGCCTTGGGAATAACGGTCAGTTTAACCTCTGGATTTCACCCGCAGAGCAATGGACAGACAGAGAGGGCCAACCAGCAGATGGAGAGTGTCCTTCGGTGCCTCACTTCCCGAGATCAGGGGGACTGGAGCGAACAACTACCCTGGGTCGAATACTCCATCAACAGCCTTCCCACGGCTGCCTCAGGTGTGTCCCCCTTCCAAGCTTGTCTCGGTTACCAACCACCTCTGTTCCCCTCACAGGAGGTCGAAGTTGATGTTCCCAACATCCAGGAGTTTCTACAGAGGTGCCGGACGTGGGAGGAAACTTCGTTCCGCTCTCCTGAAAGCTGCTGACGAGATGAGTCGCCAGGCCAACCGTCGCCCGCTCTGTTCCACCGCAATACAAAGTAGGACAAAAAGTTTGGCTTTCTTCCAAAGACATTGCACTAAGGACTGAAAGTCGCAAGCTAGCCCCCCCGTTTCATTGGTCCTTTTGTGATTGAGAAAATCATTAACCCTGTCTCTGTTAAACTCAAGCTACCAGCCTCTATGAGCCGTATCCACCCAGTCTTTCATGTGTCATGCATTAAACCTGTACTGTTTTCCGTCCACACCCCTGCCCCGACCAATCCTCCTCCCCCAAGACTCATCGATGGAGGAGAAACATATACAGTACACAAGTTGCTGGACGTTCGTCGGCGAGAAGGGCCTACAGTACTTGGTGGACTGGGAAGGATACGCCCGGAGGAACGCTCATGGGTTCCTGCTCGTCACATCCTCGACAAATCGCTCATCAAAGACTTTCACAAAAGGACTTTCAAGCGAAGCTTAGACCGCCAGGTGGCGGTCATAGAGGGGGGGGTTCTGTTAGAAATCAGTAATTTGTATGTTTGTTTTTAGCTTGTTTTTAGTTTCTGGTTTTCGTTTCTAGTTTTTAGTATATTTCTTGTTTGTTTTTAGTATCGCTATTATTTATATATTTATATTTATTTGTTAGAGCGTGTGTTTCTGGATGATTGCTCTGTCTCTGGTCTTCAGTGTTTTCCTCCCGCTTTCTGTCTCGTGGCGTCTTGTCTTTTTTTCATCACACTCTCTTCCCTGTAATTTCGGTTGGGTGTTTCCACTTCCTTCTCGCTGTTCTCATTGACTATCCGCACCTGAGAGTAGTTCAGCGAGGCACGGGTGTTTAGTTAGATTAGAGTTAGAACTCCACCCGTTTTCCCTCTCTCTCCCTATCGCCGTCCTTGCTTTTCTAGTTCCACCTCTCTCTACAGCTGTCCTGTGTTTAGCTGGGATTCCACTTAATTAGTTTGTGTTTAAAAGACCCACTTTCCCGTAGTTTCTTGTCGACTGCTTTCTACCACAGCTCGCCTTGGTCAGTCTCGCTTTCTGCGCTTTTTTTTTTTTTCCTCGTTGCGATTGTTGATAGCTCGTTTCTCGTGATTCTCCCGTAAGTCTTGTATTTGATTGTTTGTATTGCGTTGTGAGATTGCGATTTGATTGATTAGTACTTCGTTCTCCCTAATTCCCATTTTGTACCCATCTGTTTAGTTTCTCCTGTGTTCTCCCTTACCCCATCCAACTCCCTTTTTCCTTCCCCTTCCATTCCCTTAGTTTCAACCCTCTTTGTTACTGTCTTTGTGCGGATTGATTATTCTGGTTACTGGATCTTTTTGCTTGTCCCCTGACTTCGATTCTGCCCATCCTGCATATCTCTGTTTGCCTGGCTATTGATCTATTTCTGTCTTGACCGTGAGCTCTGTAAATCCTAATAAATGCCCTGCCAATGCTGAACTGCATTTGGAGTCAATGCCCGTTCCTTTCAGAATGCTCATAGATTTATAAATTTGCCCTGGCCTCTAGCTGTTTGTTTTGAAAAATTGAGTCTCCGAGCGCAGACCTTGATTTGGAAACAACGCTTCTAAAAATGTGTTCATGTTTTACAGCTATATGTGATGCATATCGCAAGGCACACTCTGCGGCCAAGACGTCTGTAGTTCACACCAAAGGAGAAGAAAAAGAAGAAGAGAGTTTTTACGAACAGGTAACTTTAAGTCATCCGGTAAGCTTAGTCATAAGGCACTATTATAGTTGTATAATTTTATTTTGCTATGTGACTCAGGGTGGGATGAATTTGGATTAGCGGGTGCTACAGGTCCTTTTATCTCTCTCTCTCTCTCTCTCTCTCATACATCATCCTTACGCGAGCCTGAAGGACGTAAAAAAATAGACCTCTGTATTACTTGTCCGAAGAGACCGGCAGGTATCGGTGTAGGTTGTGGATTCAACCATGTCTCATTTCTCTCTAATTTGTCGGTTTCAGGCAGCTGGTATTATCATGTCTATGGAGGTGACAGATGCGGCAGAGCAAATGCCATCAGAGGAGGATGCCGATACTGATACTATCTCCTCGCACTCATCACAACAGAGTGTCCCTGAGCGAGAAATAAGCATCTGGTCCGATGAGGTTGAAGAGCAGCAGAAAAAGAGACAGACACTCAATGCGGCTGTTTGTAGTCTGACTGGGGGTCACACTAGCCCTATCTTGTCAACCTTGAACACCTCGTGGGATGATATCTCAACAACACAGCAGGAGTACTACCAGAGGAAAGCCAAGGAAGCTATTACCGCAACCCTCTCAGTGATAAGCCCTGGACAGGAACGTGAGCTGTGGAATGCGCTGCGTAGGGAGGGACTTGAAAGCGAAGCTAAACGGAAGGCCAGGCACAAGAGTTCTGACACCTCTTCTACTGTCATAGATGCCCTAATCAAGGCGTATGAGCAAGCTGAGACATGGCAAATCAAGCAGCAGATCCTGTCCATTTTTGCCAACGACTTTAGCAAAGAAGAGCTAATAGCGATGATACCAACTCTCTCCAAGTGGCACATAGACTAAGCCTGTCTGCACGCTACTGAGGCAGGCAAGGGACACTTGGTTACTGCGGGAAAGATTTCTCGAGCATGTATCACTAAAGCGCAAGTAGCGCACTTTGTGGATTACATCTCCTGACCAGAGATGCTACAGGACGTTGCTTTTGGGACCAAGGTGCTCAAGCTCGACTCTGGAGAAAGCATAGTGATACCTGCCGTAGTGCACACCATTATACCCTCGAGGGCGATTCCACACTAGAAATTGATTTTTTGTAGAAAATTGAAAATTGAGTAAAGTAACTTTTTGTTTGCCTGTTATCTACTATGATACCCAGGCCTCAAGGACCAAACAATGTTTTTCTGAAAATTGGAGGAGAACATGTTTTTTTGTTAATTTAACAAAAAAAAATTGAGTTTTTTGCAAATTCTGATAATAGTGTGAAATGCAAACTTTTCTTCTAATTGTTTAACTTTCGCAGAATCTTTGTTGTAAGTAATCAATAGGGAAGGATGAATATTTCACTGATGCGCAATGTCGATAAGCTAACTCAAGTCAGACGTTTAGGGCAGGCAATAATCTTTAAGGCGTTTTTCGCCATGTCCCTTACGCCACACAGGATGACAAAAGTTTTTGTATTTTCATATTTAATCAACAAGAATCTTCATACTCCATATTCTCTGTCTTTGAGCAGTGGTGCATCTATTTCCAGGGAGAAATTGCCATCTGATTATTAATCAATGTGTTAATTAGTTGTTAGAACTTGTCCCGTACGCCACACAGCCATTTCCTCCATTTTAATGGGGTTTTAAAGTCAAACTGCCGTGAATAATTTTAAGTAAAAAAAAATAATAGGTCATTTTGTTTATTGACCAATTAGTGTCAAACAATAGGGTGCACTAGAAACTGTTGGCAATTTCCAGAAGGAATTCAAATTCCTCTAGCAAACAGGAGGTGGCTACAGAGTTAAGTAGGTCCTTGTTTTATCCAGAGTGACAGATGGTAAGTTCTTCAATTCAAAGTGTGTAAAGCCTTAACTCAAGTAAAACATCCAAGAATGTACAATATCCCCCTCCGGATCACCTATTTCTGGGTGGAAACCCGTGGAGAGACCCAGTGTGTTGTTAACCCAGTGTACATTCCCAGTGTAACCAGTGTTTCCAGTGAACCCCATTTAGTTCATGGCTGTTTTCTAGTTTAAACCCAATTAATGTCTTTAAGCACAGACATTTCAAAATAACTGTCACCAACATGGAAAATGCTGTAAGCAACAAGAACAAGCAGATGAGACTAATTGACATTAAGTCGTTACTGACCGTCCATGGTCACAATCTCTGGTTATGCCACTGAGTCAAGCACCTATGGCTTTTTGGGACCATGATAATATTTAGCAGGCTTTTCATTAGAAAGCCAAGTCATAGGCGCATTGTCAGAAGTAAGAAGTGTACACACTGTTGGGGGGGGTGTACGGCAGGGTGAGATTTAGGAACGATAAAAAAAAAAACACGTTTATAAACTAAAAACCGCACACACGCTCAAATACTTCATTTAGCTTTTGGATATGAATTAGTTATTTTATATTCGAATAATACGCGACCCCTGAAATTTATTCCAACAGTCCTAGTCCAAGATTAAGTGGTAATGTCTCTGAACTTGTTCAAATTCATTTTGATTCACATTTAGGTTAGTTACTAGTTGAGTAGGAGACTTATCCTACACCTAAACTGCAAAAAATAAAGCAGAACCTGTCAGTTATTTAATGACTACACGTACAGTAAGGGATGGTAGGAACAAGAGCAAGTGTGTCCTGTACGCCACACAATATGTCCCGTACACTACAGGTCTGTGTATCAAGTAAAAATAAGTATTTTATTTTGTCCCACAATAGAGAGAACTGTTTTAAAACACTTGTATGAATCAAACTACATACAGCTTGTTGCATTACCAAAAAATACTGATATACAGTTTTTTGTTGGAGTTTTTCAGAGTGTCCCGTACGCTACATCTTCACTGTCCCGTACGCCACGCTGACTTCTAATTTTCAAGATGTTATTTCTTAATAAAGAAGAATTGTTTGACTTGTACCCATATGCTGTTAGTTGCTTTAAGGCTCTCTTTGTTTTTTAAGAATGGCGAGGATAGTTTTCCACTGACCAACTCACAGACCTTTTGAGCTGAAATAATTCCTGAAAAAATCTTGAATTTTCTGCGTCCCGTACGCCACGCAGGTTTTTTCATAATATCCTATCTGTGGGTGACATTTAATGGAAATTACCCTTGGTGGAGTAACAGTCAAGGGGCCCTACATTAACATGGGGTACAATAATACTGCCAAGTTGAGTGCTTACTAAGCAGGATCCAAAAACATTTCTAAATGTCCCAAACGGCACGCGTGGAATCACCCTCAAGAATAGTAGAGCAGTATTGAGTCTACTGTGTGCAGACAGGCTTTGATTGAGTTGGAGAGAGATCCCTGTATTGAATGCTCGAGGTCTGCGCTGTGTCAACTCACAAGTCCCTGCAGGGTCTTGATGATACTACCTCTGAGGGAACAGAGGCTATGGATGATTTAGCAGAGATAATCCGCTCGCTTGGCAACCATGGATCAGAAGATGGCTGGGTGAAATCATCACAGCAAAAGCTTAAAGACGCCAAAAGGTATCTGAAAACAGAGTTCAAGGGCCATGTTGGAAGAGAGGAAAGCTGCACTGATCACTGTACCTCGCACGCCTTGAGTGACCCCGCTGACGAGCACTATCAGTGCCAGTGCACCCATGACCATGATACCCAGTGCAGAGCTTGTCATTCCCTCAAGAATATCACTCAGGAAATAGCAGCGCGGTTTATTTCAGCCTCTATTTCGGAAGAGCAACAGTCAAGGATGAAGTACGAGTGGAAGCAGTGCATGGATGCAATTGAAGCCTGGAAGGCTCACCTACTGTGCACAGTTAACCAAGAGGAAGGGAAGAAAGACACTTTAGCCGCCCTTGATGAACAAACATGCCTAATTGTAATGGATTGGGGATGAAGTATCTTCCCCAGCGCCACCGTGAGCGGATGAGGGATTTCTTCGGAAAACGTGGAAGGAGCTGGCACATCAGCGCAGTTATCACTAAATCAGAAGATGCGAAATACGAAGTGGAGTCTCTGGTACATATTTTTGACAACTGCACGCACACCGGTTTTGCTACTGCATCAGTAGTGGAACATTTACTCAAAACCATCAAGCAGAAATTGCCACAGATGACGTTCGTAAATTTTAAGTCTGACAACGCTGGGTGCTACCACAATGGTCCTTTGCTTCTCAGCCTTCCAGGAATCGGCCAGCGTACAGGTGTCAAGCCTGTGAGGTATGATTTCTCTGACCCGCAATCAGGAAAGGACGTGACCAGAAAACAGCAACAATGAAGTCTCATATCAGAAGATGGGTAAAAGAGAAACATGACGTCCTTACAGCTTTGGGCACGAAGAACGCATTGGAGTTGCATGGAGGCGTGAAGGGATGCCGCGCAGCTGTTGTTCAAGTAGATGCTTAGCGAGAGAGTCTTGCAAATGATGAAAAGATCCCAAGTTTAAGTTTGTTGAATAATTTTGTCTTTGAAGAGGACGGCATCCGTGTTTGGCGCGCGTAGAACATTGGTCCAGGAAAGCTCTTACCGTACAGCGAGCTAGGATTGGAGACCCAGGGAAATACCAATTTACAAGTCTTACACGGATTGGGTCCACGTCTTAGCGATTTTGGCGTAATTTGAGATGCTTCTGTTGCTAGTGGAGATATTTTCTCTTGCGCTGAGAACAACTGTGTGTTAACATTCAAGACGCTTGCCGAGGCAGAAGATCACATGGACACCGGCAAACACGTCACAGAAGATGATTGTGGATCATCAACCTATGATACAGAGAAGAAGTTGCGGGCCCATAAAGTCACAGAGTTGAATGTCGCCAGCGGTGAGGGTCTGCAAACAGATGTTCTTGAGCACTCGGGTGGGCTCTAAAGACCATCAGAAGAGCTCCATGAATAGTAGAGAAGGCCAAGGCCTTTCTTGTCGAAAAGTTTAATACTGGAGTATCGAGTGGGCAAAAAGCTGACCCAACACAAATTGCCAAAGAAATGAAGTGTGCTAGAGGCAGTGATGGAAAGCTAATCTTCCAGCCGGAAGAGTGGTGGTCATCCAGGCAAATAACCAGCTTCTTTTCACGCTTGGCCACTCTACAGCACATCAGCAAGCTGCGACAGTGTATGATGAGGCCAGCGAGGAGGACGTCCAAGCACTGGAATCCGAGCATTGCCTGGAAACACTGCAAGATGCTGTTCTTCAGGAAGTGGGAAACCCTCAGCATCCTATTATTATCAACGATCTCAATATCTGCGAGTTGTCAAAAGCCAAGAAACATTGAAGGTAGCAGAATTGCAAGCGGTCGGTTCAAAGCTGAATCTGCAGGTGTTTGGCTCACAGTACAGGAAGTAAACGTATCCACTTGATGATTACGCGGGCACCTGTTCTTGCCGTGAATCAGCTGCATCATAAATACCCACTATTTGTGTGGATTGAATTTGGAATGACTGATCTCTCGTGTGGTTTTCAGAATCAACGTGATACAGCGCGCCCTGAAATTAGTGGAACTGTCACGTTTTAAGTTGGTTTAGTTTGCTGTCCCAGAATGAGAGATTTGCTACACAGTGGAAGTGACTAGAGGCTGCTCCGAAATAAGTGGCTTTCACTGCTTTCCAGGCGGAGATGTTGACACTGAAGGCACATGTGTCTCGGGTTTAGCCTCGGTTGGAAGTTAGATAATATAAGCATGCAAATTCCAGTTAAAGTGGTAATCCGTAAGATTTCCATCTCGTTACTGTCTGTTAAGTCAGCGTCTATCAGAGAGGGGGGGTGAAACAACGGTGATTGGGCCTATGACCCACTGATGAAAGCAGTTGTATTTCATTCTTTGCCAGGTAAAGTGATCAGTGTGTCTGTGGCGACATTCCTGCACTATATTCAAATACAGGCGCACATCTAGTGACGCTTTTTACGTCAGTAAGCAGTGTTTGGTCTGTCCAGAAGATAGGAAGAGCCGCAAGCTAGGTTGAAGGAAGTAAGGAACCCCGGGAGAAGCAATGGCAAGGTAGACGTCAGAAGGGATCCAGTAGCGGTACTTTCCCAAACCTGAACCCTAAATCTAACTTGTCCCTTACAATATATGTCAGTTTTACGGATGGAATTAAGGGAGGACCGTTAAAAATGCAGCCTTCCAAGAAGCGGAAAGTACCGTTACTGGATCCATTCTCACGTCTACCCAATGGCAATGGCAAATACCATACTATGTAGCTATACTGTGCACAGTAGAAACTAACGTTAGCTGAGTCTCTGCTGAAGCTACTACTGAAACTAAAATTATAATCTAATTTCAGGAAGCAAACGGGAGAGAAGTTACATTAATTGCCTCGAAAAATTATTTTTATTAAAAAAAAAAAGTTATAATTTTATCTGTTAACCAATTACCGTTTTCATTATTTACACAGGGCTCTCAACTTTCACATATTCGGCCTGAGTTTAAATGACATATTCACGTTCCCGTGCTGTAGTCAGAAATTATTCTATCAGACTGTTTGTTGAGATTCTCGGGTGGAATTGAAATCCTTGTGCATTGAAGTTTATCAGTTTCACATGTTACGGTGGATTTTGCCACTAGTAATATGAGAGCAAGTATGATTCCGGAATTCTCATGCTTTTCTTCACTCAGGGGTGGAAGCAGCGGAATTGCATAAAAATGTTTTCAAATGGTCTTATTTCATTTAAACAATTTGAACGATCATGAAACACGCATTTCGTTGATTGAATAATTACTGACTACAGCACAGGAACGTGAATGAAGCACAAATTCTCATGGCGAATGCGTGAGAGTAGGCAGCCCTTTAAGTTAATCGATTTATCATAATAGCCTAACATGTTACTGGAATGAAATGACACTAATGGATGACTAAGGTCACATAATTTTTACTTTTATTGAGTTCCACTGCCGTGTCAAAGAGCATCTTTCCGTCTGCATGAGAGTTGAGGAGGCGTGGAACTGGTAAGAGCCGTCAATTTACCGACGTAAATACAGGCGACACTGTTGGGTCTCGACAAGAGTTATGGGAAATGAGGTCCAGAAGCGCACCTGCAATTACAGCTTATTGCCAAAGATGTCAATATAAACAAACCAATTCAAATCTTAGAGTGCCACTGTAAATACTACTGGCGCTGAACGCACTTCAATGCGCTAGTTTTATAATGCTTATTTTGTAACTTCAACTTCAGATTGAGGCAAATCCTGATATAACGTGGTAGGACATTGCTTACGAGAGCAAAATAAATGTCTGTGATACCATTTAATCTTCTTATCTTAATGAATCGAGAATCGACAATGCATTAATATTAAAGCATTTTATTAACCATATGTTAAGTGCGACAAAATGGCGAAATTTGAGTAAGAACTTCTCTGACAATGTGGTACTTAAAATGTCATGCCCCGTCACTATAGCAACGGATGTGCCTGTTATAGAGTGGTGTCCGAAATAGTTACTCTAGAGTTGACTGTATGTGAAATCAGCTTCATTCTGTGTGACAGCAGACCGGTATGACGAGACTGACTGATATTTTTGCAAAATCTGAGCACCGCTCCAGCTCAAACGGTAAATTTCCCCAATCAATTTTTTATTTTGATAAACAACATAATGGGCTACAGAAATTTTATTTTCAACAGCAAATTTACTGCCGCTCTTTTGTTTCATCGACGTTCAAAATTTACCTAAATCTAGCTTATTGGAAATACTTGCCTACCGACAACTGTTTGATTTTGTTACAGTAATTACAAAGCAAGTAAAATGATATTTCAGCGATGAAAAACGATAGAAGAGATGGTCCTTGTAATGCCTGAAAAAAAATTATTAGGGAAACATAGTGCTAAGTTCATGTTTTTGGCATAGAAAAATTACGTAATTTGGGCTAGATTTTAGGCCTTTGGACCTCTAAAACTGGGGGGGGTGGTCAACTCCGAAATAAAAAAATCAGGAAATCGATTAAATGCTGTCATTATCTCCGTCAAGGAGATAATGCGATCGAGTCGGTTAATTTATTTATTTGTCCGTCCTTCTGTCTGTCTGTGGACAGGATTTCTCGGAAACTACTGGACGGATCTTCATGAAATTTTCACCAGAGGCAGATCTTGGGCCAGGGACGACTCCATTAAAATTTTGTGATGATCCGGACCCGGATCTGGATTCTGGATCCGGATCTGTATTTACAATCTTAGTGGCATATCTTGGAAACTACTTGACGGATCTTCATGAAATTTTCACCAGAGATAGATCTTGGTCAAGGGACGACTCCATTAAAATTGTGTCATGATCCAGATCCGGATTTGGATTCTGGATCCGGATCTGTATTTACAATCTCAGTGACATTTCTCGAAACTAATGAACAGATTTTGATCAAATCAAGGTGGAAAGTGATTGCGCATCACACCCGAGGGTAATTGTCCAGTCAGGCCACTGATTGCGCTATCACACCTGGCGGCCATTGTCCAATCACACGCCAGCGGCGGTGATTATCCAATCACACCACTGATTGCGCAATCATACACCGCAGTGATTGTCCAATCACGGCCTGTGCAGTCACATCGATGCGATTGCGCAATCACCACGATCATCACGCGACATCATGGTCACGCGTGATGATCATATGATCGCTCTGTACTTTGATGACGGCTTTGGAGAATGGATGCTTCAAACATACAAAAATCCCATTTAAACTTGTCACATGGGTGGTCCTGAAATCTTCCAAAGAGAAAGATCTTGCATTTGTATCAACATCATCCCTTGGCGGAGATCAGAAATCTCGGATTGCTCTTGTTCTTAATAGTTCCTAGTAGGGAAACGGCTGACCCCCATCTTTTCACTCTGCCTGGTTTTCTCAGACAACGGCTCTTAATCATTACAGGCTCTACATATAACCTAGGCTAGGTCTTAATTGTTTGGTAAAAAAAAAAAAAATTAAAACTGATTGATTGTCAATCAGGTATAGTACGTGGAAATAGGTTGACAAAATCTAGCGATAAAAAGGAGAAGTAACTGCCTCCTCTGAGCGCGCGTCTCTGTTCAGATCTGAGCTGGGACGGCACTAAAGCAGGATTTGATATTTTCGAGGTAACTTGAAGTTTAATCTGGTTTTCAGGACCTTAAGTGGTTCATTTCTTACCAGGGTAAATCAGCACGTTGACCTATGCCAGTGGTCCTCGAAATCGGTCCTGGCGCCCCACTGTGTATTCTGGTTTTGTTCCAACCACAATTGCAATCGTAGGATTTTAACTATCTGTTTATTTGTCTTAATTAGCTGCATTCCATGTTAAAAGCAGTTATTTACCATCTTAACCCACATTTTGATGGACATATCCATTGTGCCATGAAGAATAAAAACACTTGAACATATTGTGCTTATTTTCTATATTGTGAGGATTTTCAGGTGAAAACATGATTAAACAGATCAAATTAGACTGACAAAATCAGTAAGCTCCAAATTAGGTTGCTGACAGTGCTTGTTTTGAGTTCTCTCAAAATAATTTGCCTGAACTTAATAAACATGACACAAAACTGGTGCAACTCTATTGTTCGCCAATAAATAATTAGTGTTTGCAACCATGTGTCAACACCTTCACCGATGAGAGCCTAGTGTTTGTTGATTAACCAATTGTTCACATTGATTAAATGCTTGGTTAAAGGGGACCTATTATGCTGATCCTTTTTTTAATACATATTAGTAATGTTATAATGTTGGTTGTCCATACTCAACCTCTGAAAAGTTTATAAACATAAGATACAGGGGTTTTGCCTTAATCCAAAAACGTGATTTTGTGAGCGTGATTTCCTCTCTGAACAGCTCCTCCCGCGATCTTCGCGCAATCTGGGCAAACGTCAAGTTGTGCCGTCCAATTAGTACAGACCTAGCCAGAGCCAATCACGGCGCTGGACCTGCCCACACCGGAAACTATTCTAGCAGGCACTAACAATGGCAGATCATACTATGCCTTAGTAGCGTCTACACTTTTGGAAATACAAAAGAAGAACTGCAGATCATTTGAGGTGCAGTTTTGTCAGTATCTCTTCCAAAGCTGCTTGTCTGTTTACTTTTGGACGCGAAGAAAAACACCTATTTCTCTTCCAAAAGAGGATGCCACCAGAAATCAGTGGGTAGCTTTTTTTGTTTGCTGGCAGCAAACAGCCATGGCCAAAGGGAACGTTAGCTGTTTGTGCTCAGCATTTCACCAAAGACAGCTTTGTCAATAAAGGATAATTCGACACAGGATAAGCATTTCAGCTGCTTCTCAAACCTGAAGCAGTTGCATCGATCAAGTGCTCGGAGCCACAAGCTGTAAGTAACGATATAACAGCAAATAATGTAAGTGAAGCTAACGTGTTACGGGTGGCTAGTAGGACTGCTAGCGATAGTTAGCACTAACAACTGGCCTCAAATGCAGGCTTTGTAAAATATCTGAAGATAAAGCCTGTATCGGTCGCGACTGTCCGTGCCTCACAGACACAGAAGCTGTAAGTTGCTTTTACTGTATAAGCCAACCTGACGTGATAGCCAGTTGATTGTGGCTGTAGCACAGCGGCTAACGTAGCCAAGTTACTGTTGCTAATGTTTGTGTCCTAAATATGCAAGAGTAATATCAGGGGTAATTCTACAGAATTTCCCCTGATATTACTCTTCTACATCAGGTAGGCACACGAACCAGCAGGTCCTTCTAATACGCACCGAAGCAGTCCATAAGTTGTTGGTCCACTTTTTGCTGCTCCTCACTGTCTATGTTTCCCTCTAAACTCAGACCCACCGGATTTCTACGGTCTCCGGTCTAAACTTGGGTTTGTCGACCCGTTCTTCAAATGTGTCTATATGGAGTGGATTCTAGCTTTCCCTCAATCCTAGCTATAGAGTAGAAACACCGGTGTACTCACCATAGTAGCTGTAGGTAGACAGCAAATTCGAGCTTGAGCTGCCAGACATTTGCACTGTGTCCTCCACTTTCGCTGTTGCGTATATTAGAACAAGTTAATTTTATTAGATCTATACACATCTATAGATCTATACTGCGTTCAATTGCGGAATATGCCCGTCGATTCCTTCGGGAGACGCATCTCAGTTTCACTCTGAGGAGGCGAACCCGGAAAACTGCGTTCTGCTGCCTCGTCCCGCCTAGATCCGCCCTCCACAGAGCTGGCCAGTCAGAAGAAAGTGGGCACACGAGGAGTGGGGGCCATAGCGGAAGAGCCACCCCAACGAGGCGTTTCAGGCAGAGACTACAATGGACTACAAATGGGGTTTTTTGAGAATGGCAGTATGAGCTAAATAAGGACCCTGTTTAGGACTTTCAACGATCAGGAGTACTATAGGGGAGTCCAAGATCAAAATATAACCTTGGAAATATAGCATAATAGGTCCCCTTTAAATTGTTTCCCTCAGCAGTTATTTGTACTAGTTTTTAATATATCTTAACTTGAATATGGAATTTTTATTCTTCATGGCATGTATAGATTTGTCAAATGTGGCTGAAGAGGATAAATAATTGCACGAAAGATAACTGCGCCTAATTAAGATGTGGCGCATGCGTGAGTGGCGACGCAGTCCTTTCACGTCGGTGTTAGTGGCAGAACACTAAAAGTGTGCGCAGATCAGCTGGCACAGCCCTTCCAGAGGCTGTTCCAGCTGTCACTAGATACTGGGGTGGTACCTACCCTGTGGAAAAAATCCTTAATAGTGCCTGCACCTAAAAATAATAGACCCAGGGAACTAAATGACCTTCGCCCTGTTGCCCTGACATCCACAGCAATGAAGTGTTTTGAAAAAATAATATTGAAACACCTACTCTCTGAGGTAGCACCATTTTTATAACTAAATCAATTTGCATACCGTGCACAAAGGGGGGTGGAGGATGCATTGCTCACTTTGACAAATAATGTTTATGAGCGCCTCGAACGGGCAAAAAGCCTGGTTAAGATTGTTTTTATAGACTTTGCTTTTAACAAAATCCAACCCCACCTGATGGCAAAAAAGATGGCAGACCTAGGCGTTAACCCTAGACTGATTTTATGGATTCATGACTTTTTAACCAATCGCAGCCAGCAAGTTAGATTTAATTCATCAATCTCATCTCTGAAAACTATCGATGCAGGGGCACCACAAGGGTGTGTCCTGTCACCAGTATTATACACCCTATATACTAATAATTGTCAAGCAGCCTCCCTAGGTCACACTTATTTTAAGTATGCTGATGACACAGCAATAGTAGGTTTTCTTAAGTCCAATCCCTCATCACTGCCATCCTCTCCACCAGAAATTTCAAAGTAGTAACAGGTCAAGAGGTAGAATTCTGCAATGCCCAATCAGAACCTCAAGGTATAGCAAGTCACTTGTGCCTATGGCAGTAGCGCGAACAATAGACAGAAGGAAAACTTTGAAGCACTTTTTTTCTGATATTTATTTATTTATTTATTTATTTATTCAGACAAGCTATGGTTAGATGTGATCATTGTATGCTTTTTTGTACTTTATGTCTGTCTTGTCTTTTGATTTTGATTTTAATACCATAGCTGTAGCAGTGGAGTGTTTGAGTTGACCAAATGAATTTCCCGTGTGGGATAATAAAGTTGAACTTGAACTTGAACTTAAGGCAAATCAACAGCTTTTTAAAATCCTAAGATCGCAATTATGGTTGGAACAAAAACCAGTATACACCAGTGACGTGCGGACGGAGGTTAGTTTGGTGAGACAGAATCCTTCCCTTTGCTTAATTAGCAATCACACGATGAACTAGTTTAGTAAGACTATTCGGCAGAATGACGGGCCAGTTTCAGTTTCCGCGGCGTTATTACTCAGTACATCGAACCTGAAATGCTCACGAAACTGCAGATTTGCGAGTACTTGCTTACAGGAAGCCAGAGACGTGTGGTGAGGTGAGGCAGTGACCCAAACTACAGGATTTTGTGAACCTGTTCCCATGTACTATTCCTGATTGACAATTAAAACAATTAAGACCAAGCCTATAGGAAGCCCGTATACTAATAGAGGAGATAATGACAAAAAGATTCATTCACGTACACGCTTCAATTCGAGACTGCAAGGATGGAAATCTGAATAATCAATTAGGAAAAATTCTCAGCTCTCGGTAATTCTGTATATCGTTTAAACATTTTGTTAATCGGATTATGAAAGAGTACCTGGGCCACGTGATCGATGCATCGGGGCTCCACAAATCACCAGAGAAGGAACGTGCTATTGTGGATGCACCAGCACCCACTAATGTAAGCCAGCTACGTGCATTTCTAGGGATGAAAAACTATTATGGACGTTTTATTCCCAACTTAGATACCATCCTGCAGCCACTAAATGCACTGCTGCGCAAGGGGAACAAATGGCAGTGGTCAGCAGCGTGTGAGTCAGCATTCCAAAAAGCAAAGAAACTCATGGTTTCTCAGAAGGTGTTGACCCACTATAATGCTGACCTGCCCCTTTGTTTCGGGTGTGATGCCTCGCCCTATGGGGTGGGGGCTGTACTTTCACACCTTATGCCTGAGGGCATAGAAATACCAATCGCCTATGCTTCGAGAGCGCTCAGCAAGGCTGAGCAGAGTTACGCCCAGATTGAGAGGGAGGCGTTAGCGATAGTTTTTGGCGTACGAAAGTTTCACCAGTATCTCTATGGTAATAAGTTTACACTGCTCATGGACCATAGGCCACTGACCACCATACTGAGTCCACAGAGAAGCTTACCCTCGAATACAGCGTTGGGTGTTGCTACTGTCAGCTCATGACTACACCATTGAGTACCGCAAGGGAGCATTACATGGTAATGCTGACGGACTTTCGCCGTTACCACTTTCCCACGCTCAGGAAGAGAAGGAGGACACTGTAGACGTGTTTTACGCAACCCAGTTGGTTACATTACCAATCAGTAGCATGGAGATCAGACGTGACACCATGTCTGACCCCGCTCTGTCTCGTGCATTGGAGATTGTTACTACTGGTCATTTTCCAGCTCCAAAAGACGCAGGTGTTGAGCTGTCACCCTACCTGGTTCGTTGCCATGACCTAACGATTCAGCAAGGATGCCTCATGTGGGGTATTCGAGTGATAGTTCCACCTAAACTGCATGCTCGGATTTTAGAGGAGGTTCACACGGCACACCCAGGTGTAGTGAGGATGAAATGTTTGGCCCGGACTTATGTCTGGTGGCCTGGCATTGACTCTCAGATTGAGCTCCAGGCTAAGTCCTGCCCCTCCTGTCAGCGGGTTCAAAAAGAGCCAAGTCTTGCTCTGTTACACCCCTGGATGTGGCCATCCAGTCCATGGGAAAGGATTCACATGGACTTTGCAGGCCCATTTGAAGGACAAATGTACCTTGTGGTTGTGGATGCAAATTCCAAGTGGCCTGAGGTGCATATCATGGACAGCACAACAGCAAACAAGACCATCTAAGTACTGAGGGGTCTTTTCAGTCGTTATGGCATCCCTCACATTCTCATTAGCGACAATGGACCTCAGTTCTGTTCTGAAGAATATTCGTTTTCCTAAGGTCCAATGGAGTTAAGCACATTCGCTCAGCACCGTACCACCCTGCAACCAATGGGTTGGCCGAGCGTTTTGTACAGACGTTTAAACATGCCTTAAAATCTTCTAAAGGCACAGTGGCTAAACAACAGCAGCTTGACACCTTCCTATTAACTTACCGTAACACTCCCCATGCAACAACAAAGGAGTCGCCTGCGATGTTGTTCCTGAAGCGCAAGCTGCGCTCTCGACTAGACTTTTTGAAGCCTACTGTGACGGGAACAGTGCATCAATCACAGGATTTCCAGCAGCTACGTCACCAACAACACGTCAAGGCCAGACGTTTTGATGTTGGAGAGCCTGTCCTCGTTCAAGACTATCGGAAGGGGGAGGAAAAGTGGACACAAGGTGTTGTAATGGCACAAACTGGACCAGTGTCATATCAGGTGAATGTAGGAGCACAGGGAGTATGGAAACGCCATGTGGACCAGATGTTGGCACGTTCAGAGCAGCCACACCAGGAGAATGCTTCCTCTGCAGACCAACCTTCCACCAGCCTACCCGTGTTGCCTTCATTAAGTGCTGGGAGTACCACATCTAACCCCAGTACGACACCTCACCTTAAAAGAAATGACAGTCAAATCCTTTGACTACTAAGCCATCTGAAACACATCACCCCACTAAACCTTCCCACGCTGAACCATGTCAGGTAACAGAGACTGTCAGACGCTGTCCCTTAAGGATAACTAGACCACCTGCTCGTTTCTCTGATGGTTGAACGAACTGAAATTGTTTAAAAAAAAAAAGAAAAGAAACTGTTTAGCTCTATGAGATATGGGTTCTAACATAGATACTTAAAATCCCCAGGCTTTATTTTCTGTTACTAAAAAAAAAAAAAAAAGTTTTCTACAACATATCTTAGTTGGGGAAGAGATGTTATATATTGGGGATTGTGTGAACGTTGTGTGCCATGGTGAGCTCTAGGTGGCACGCGAGTGGTTACACCTGTACCATTGTAAGCATTGCTAGTGGTAGAAGAAAAAGTAAAGAGATCATGAGTTGCCTAAGCCATGGTGTTCGTGTACCTTTGTGCATATGGTTGATCTGTTCGCAAATCAAAGATAGAAACATAATACTCAGTCTCACCTCACACTTGATCCTGAAGCCTTGCAGAGCCCAGCTAACAAGCCCTGTTACTGAGCTGTAGCAGAAGCCTACCACCTGCCACTCAGTGCCTGACATACAGACTCAATCCTCCTTTTCCTTGAATGTGAGTCAAATCACTTGCACTGACACAGTAAGATGTCGAGGCCTGACTTTCTTACGACCGAGGTGATGTATCTGAACTCATGTGGTGATGATAAGCCAACCTAAGCTAGGCAACCCATTTCTCTGGGGACAGACAAAATCAAACATCTTAAAACTCTGTTTTGCTTGGAAGAAGAACTACTGTCAGTTCAATCCAGTTAAATTATTTATTTGAAAATAAATGTTTTCACCCACCAATGAAACACCTACTTAGATTTGGATTTGGAATTACAAAAGTAAATTAGGGTTCGGCTAAAAAATGTGAATGTGACAAAAGTACGGGCATTTTTCCCATGGTACTGACATCAAATGGCCAGTCATTTTACAAATTTCAGTCCCTTGTTCCCATATTATTGTATGACATTATGTACCCACACATGCAGTCCCTGTACACGATGACACATCTACCAGGTCCAAGAAATTTATGGTGCTGAAAAACAATGTTTACCTTGGCACTGTGCAGTCATATTTTTGTTCTACAGGAACCAGCCTCTACTTTTTCTGCAGTTCCCAATTTTAGTAAAAATAACCAAATATCATGCAGAAAAAACACAATATTCCTGACAAATTTCAGCATTTAGAGGGCAGTATGCCTTTCAAACTTGACATTTGAGAGAGAGGTGTAAAACAGGCATGGCAAAGGAACCATCACGGGAAGGCAGTGTGGAAACAGACCTGTGCATTGACCAACAGACTAATATCATATCATTAGAAAAAATTTGAGGCAGAAGGCTGAGCGAAGGGATATAACATGCATCATTATCTTCTAATAAGTGTACACAAATGGGAAAGATTACAAAAATGCCATCATAATTTAATACTGATATCCTTATATCACAGACAGTCATTAAAATTATCCACTTTAAGGTCTTTTTTTTGCTCAATAACCATCAACCTGGGCTTTTTTTTTTCCACATAAGGATTTACTGTATTTTTAGAACAATCTGCACAGCTCTTTTTTGTTACTTGCTTTGAATGCCTCAGTGCAGTTAAAGCCATAGCCAATCATATTCAGCTCACTACTCTAGTGTGCTGTCCCCAGATTCCCCACAGCTAACTGATGAAATTCAGGCCCTGCAGCTAGTTAAGGAGGCACGTTCCTCTGCAATGGCCTTAACGTAGCTTGTGGGCACATGAAGCCTGTTCAGGAGAATAATGCCATGGTAGCCTAAGGAACTTAAGTTTTACATAAAGTCACCCAAAAACAGAGTGAGAATAAGTGCAACTATGAATTAGAAAACCACTACATTGTCATCATCATACTGCACACATTTATATTTCATAAGTTATTTAGCAGAGGCTTTACTCCAAATAGACACTTAGAGTTTATTAAACAAAGCCAAGGTCAGTTCCCTCCTTGAGTAATGTGGTGTTAATGGCCCGGCTCAAGGACCCAACAGCTGCACTGATTATAATGTGGCTGCAGTGTGGCTTTAACTACAGACTTCATGGGTCACAGAGAAGCGCCCTAATGACTAGGATCTGAGCCAGTTTATGTAATACGGCTCTATAAACCTCATGCAGCAGGAATGGACAGATCGGCGATGGGTTTCCCGAAAGCCTCTTAACGCAAAGAACCTCTTTGAATGACTCTTATGATCGTTCTTAAAGTAACGTGGGTTTCCCAAACAAGTTTGTAACTAAAGCGTCTCTTTAGTTCGCTCTAAACTAACCCATGTGATGAGAGAACGTCCGTTGCTTAAGAATCTCTTAAAAACACTCGTTAATCCTGAGATCCAGCGTTATCAGGGAACCCACCCCTGATCACTTACTTGTACCTTTCAGTTTCTCCCAACCCCCCTCCAACACACACACACACACACTGAAAGACACTGCATTGTGGGGGCTTGCGAGAAAGACTTGAGAATTCCACAAAAAAAAAAAAAAAACATTCACTATCCTATCTAAACGTGGCTACAATCTGCCCAGACTTAGATAGCGGGACTCGGAGAAGGGAGTGGGAAGACTAGCCAGGATTTTCTGGAGAGTTCTTCACAAACACACCGACTCCTGTGCACATCAGCTCTCCTACTCAATTTACAGGGATCAGAGCAAATCAGACTAAGGAGGTAAGGGGCTGTTTTACAAATCCCTCGCTGAAAAAGGGAAATTTTCAACAGAGATGCAGCCAGTGCAAGGTTACGAGAAAATACTTTGTTAAATGAAAGTAATGCCGGAATTATTTCAGTTTTGTCCAACTCAGGAAGCAAAAGAAAATGGCACAAGGAGAAACGCAATACAAACACTGTGTTTCTCCAACTTGATTTGAACTGCAGGACTCGCGTGGCAAAGCTGGCAAGACATAAAAGTAAAGTTTAGAAAATAAACAAATGAGCACTGGAATAGAGGTTTCTTGGCAAACCACACTTTTTCACACCAAACTTCGTGGCTTACAGGCTCTTAAATTTAGCACACTCACCACTTCATTAAGATTACAGCACATATCTCTTTAAGCCGACATTGCTTGGCTAATGCATGTGGGCTAACCTCTTTACTGTGGGAGTCCACTGACCAGAGGAGAGTGTGAACTTATACTGCGGAGGGAGATACGCTGTGAATTGTAAAAATGTGAGAATGGAATGCAAAGAAAAGGATACACAATTTCAGCATTCAACCCTTTAAAGCCCATCATTTTCTAGCATTTGTCATCTTGATATTTCCGAATGAAAAGCTTTTCATAGACTATATAGAATACTTTATGACCAAAATGCATGTATTTGAAAAGCAACATTCTCTAGTGTCTGGAAATTATCTAATGTAGTGTGTGGCTAAAACCGAAGCCCCATTACATCATCGGAAACATAAAAGATTTATTTATTTGTTTATTTATTTACTCGCTTAAGTTTTACTTTATTCGCTTTTGTTTTGTAAAACAAACAAAAGAATTAGAAAGATTCCAAGATTAAAGTAAAGACAAAACAGAAGAAGAAGATCTCTTTATCAGGCCAGAGCCTGGCATGAGATGTTTATCCAGGCCAAACATCACAGGAAATATACACATTGTGGCATGAATATCCCCCTTTGTCACTCTTATTTTTAGGCATTGAGGAATATTACTTGCAGTCAGAGTTACATTGGTGTAAACATTGGCGTAAAGGGTCTATCTTACAAGTGTGACACAAGTGTCTTTGCCATTTTATGAACAAAGCAGTTGTTATTGTTGTTTTCCCATCCAGAGCTCTGGTTGCATAAATAGCAAGTGAGCTTGCCCCAAACTGAGTGTCCGTAGGTGTATTTGTCTCAAAATGAGGTGTGGTCAGGCACATTGTTGGCGTGTTGCTATCTTGAGGCAGCAGGAAGCCATGGGCGATTGACCAACAAAAACCTGGTCTAAAGTCAATTGTCAGTTTTTAACTGCTATTTTACGAGCACATTATTAAAATAGTACTATGCACCTTTGTAGGCAAGTGCACAATACACATACAATGTGCTTGTTACACACAGAGGGATGAGCAGCAGCACACATACATGCTAACGATTAAAATAAAAAAGATTACAATGTGAAAGATTCTTATTGTGTAAATCAAGATATTTAAAAATAGATGTCATAGAGGCGAGTAACATCAAGTACACACCTGTGCAACTGCGTGCCCCATCACTGGATGCTCCGAGTCTGATGTATTTGAATCGTAAAGGAAAGTACTCCTTTCCAATGCAGGTGATTTGCTACTCAATGTGCAAGATTATGCATGCAGGTATTCTCAAGTTATTCTAGATAAAGCCATGACTCGATTATATTGGCGAACTCTGTCATTCCTGCAGTCTTCTAGGGGATCCCCACTAGACGGGTAGCTTTTGGGGACCATTATCGACATGGCATTTCATGCCCAAAACTGCATGAATTTCTGCTCAATCAAAAACATGTACTGTAATAATCTGAACCACACTAGAAAGGCAAGTTAGCAAATTAGTTAATGTACTCGCATAGCCTCCCAGTCTAAGTAATCGCAAAACAAAGAAATGTTTGAAGAAAGGAAAGTAACTACCCTTGTTCTCATATTTTTTTAAAATCATAACTCTCATACTTAGTTTCGGGTCAGTCTTGAATTAACTGGCATTTTGTTGCTTACTATAGATAGAATGTTTGGGGTGCTTCAGACGTTTGGATAAGTCAGGTCAGAGTCCGTCACAGATCGACCTGTTACCTGCAATTATCTCAAAATCAATTTAGAATCCAACCTGATCCATGCATACAATACCTGAAACCCATTTGTTGTGTATTGTCAAATACACAACAACATATTTCGTTTGAACTGTGGTCATTATAATTTACAGCTTGATTGACTGACAAAGCAGCCTTAAAAGGCGACACTTTAACAAGAAGCCATGGGATGGATGACATTGTTGTCACTGTCTAAATCAAAATTTCTTCCATACATCTCACTTGGCCTTCAAGGAAGAGATGTCAGCAATCTGATATTCACCAGCACACATTTTTTTTTAATTTTTATGTCATTCATGTTGAACCATTTCTTGGTCACACTTTAGATTAGGGTTTCTCAATGGGGGCGTTCGAACAACTTTGGGGGGCACTGGGAACGTAAGGGGTGCATCAACAATCACCACAACTTAGCTTGTGCAGTGTTCATTATTTGAATTTAACTTTTTTTTAAAAATAAGTGCAAATAACTTAAGAGCCTATCTACATGGTTTCCCAACTCCTCTACGGAGCTACCGTCATGATCTCCATGGTAACGCACATAAACAAATCCACCTCAGCGCAGCAGCTCGGCCCTCTCCGAAACTACTTCGTCTTTCCACTACAGTCTTTCACTGGTTTGCAGGTCTGTATGCAAAGCAAGGGGAGCAGGGTTGCTAGCTCTGATAAGACAAATAAGCGACCACAGCTTATTTGGGGGGGCGAGATTATCTTTCATTTAGTTGACCTAGGGGCGAGGAGGGAGGGCGGGTTCTCTCACAGTACTTGTGAGGCTGTGAGCAGACAGTAGCCATGTTTCCATCCACACGTTCTTATGCAAATTCAGTCATATCGAATTAAAAATTCCTTATGGAAACGGTGAAATTTGACTTCATTTTCAAGATATCGACACTAAGTTTATACGGTTGACCTCATCAGATTTTCTCTTGATCGGTAAAAGGCTTATGCGATAACTGCTGATGGAAACGTTATTTGCCGAATAAATCTGCTACTGCATCGTGACGGTGCTTCGATGCCGTCGTTGCCTTCTGAAAATGGTTTGCTATGTTGCTAATAGCTGGCACATAAGCACTATAACAACTTGTGCAATTATCATCATTTGTTGGTAGACACGATCCATCATTGCTAACTAGTTAATTTTGTTGGCTACCACACTACTTCTGTTTTTGAAGGTTCTGCGATTCAGTGCGAAAATGAATGGAAACAGCTTAAAATGTCAGAAATCTATTCGATACACCGATTTGCTCGCATAACAGCAAGTGACGTCATTACGCACAAGTTTTTATTCGCTTTAATGCTGTTAGATGGGAATGCATTTTCACCACCTTTATTCGCATGAATATTTTAGGCGAACTTCAGATAATTGATTGACAAGTGGATGAAAACACAGCTTGTGTCGATCAACGAATTGGGGGAAATAGCAATCGTAAATGTATAACAATTAGGTCGCTTGTAACACTTCTCTAACAAGCGACCATATTTTTAAAAACAAGCCAAAAAAACTGCAACCCGTGCCCCGTAATTTTTTTCACGCGACTTCAGGAAAAAAGAAGCTTGTGATGAAGACATTATGTCTCATTTATGAAGGCATTATACATGCTGCATAAAACCTTTATGAGCAACACTTCAAATAAAGTGTGACCCATTTCTTTTCCAGCCTCACTGTCAACAAAGCAGAAGCAAGTTCATTTCACTCTTTCTGGGTATTTTTCAAAGGGTTACAGTGGCGTGATCAAAATAAAATTATTTTTCTTCTTTTTAATTTGCTGTTTTTTCTCGCTCATTTTAGTTTTCATGCCCACCCATCCATAATTATTTTTTCACCCGCAACCTTGAATTAAAACTTTTTCTTTTGTTTTTTTGCTTCTGCACACACTCAAATGTAATCCTGGGATTCACTGTGTATGATGATTTTTGCCATTTGGGTATGATTAAAGCAATTTTGAACAATATTTAACTAATATTTTTATGAACATTTTTGGAGATAACAGAGATCAGGTCTCCATGCTCTCAGCAGCGGTTTGCTCACACTAAGTGGGCCCGCCTCCTCAGCAAAAAACCATTTCATCCAACTACTTGGAAAATCCACACTTGTAATCGCAATTCATCAAGATGCCTCCGCGCCTTAAAGGGAACGAGAGATGATTGGTTTATTTCATGTTATGTCCAAACCACAGTTATGATTAATTAAGAGATTAAGTACAATCCTTTAGAACCTTGCACTGTACTTTTACCAGATAACCCTCGGTTAAACAAAATAAAATCGATTTGGACACACCCTAATTGCACTTGCGCCATGTCCTTCAGACCCTGTGCTAAGATCATTAAAATAGGGCCCTCAATGTCCCAAATTACAATATCCATGGCCTGCCTTCACCTTTTTACCATTCTTGTGATATTGTGGCATCCTAGCAGTAATGTAGAATGAAAACTCTGCAGAACAATGCTGTATTGTATTGGCATGTAGCTGAAAAGAGCAATAAACCCTTATGAAAAATTACCACAAAATACTGTAGCAAAAATACTAATAAATAACTATGGTATTTTTGCGGAATTACTATAGATGTCCTGTAGTAACTCTCTAGATTATAGTGATGCTAAAGTAAATCACAAAAGTCAAACTCTACTATAGTAAACTATAGCAATGATATTCAATTACTAGAGTATATTTGCAACAAACTATAGTTTACTGTAGAAAAGTGTAGTTTACTGCAGTTTACATCAATTTTACTGAAGTAAACTATAGTTAACTATAGTAAATTTTTATAAGGGAAGACAATTATAAATAATCAATCTAAATGTTAGTATGAAACCACAAAGTACCCAATATTACCTAAACTCTACTCAGATTTTCCTGAGGGTTAACTATCCCTAAAATTATCCCTCATTCATGGTATTTGCCGTAAACCACTGTTCTCCAATCCAGGAAAGCTCATCTTTGCCATTTTATTTGAAAAGAAACTGATCGCAAATTTAATTATTAAATCATCTCATGTTTATCAGGGGATGAGTGGGTGAATAAATTGGTCATTAAATGTCAACATTTTGGACTTTTATTGCTTTCCAAGAAGAAACAGCACTTCTAACATTTCTTGAAAACTGTTTAATTAAGAAAATCATGTTGTTGTGGAAGTTGGGGGTTGAGAAGACCACAGGCAGGACATAGAATTTTAATCCACTATTTTTCTCACTCAAAATGAACACAGCATGATTAGCTCTTAAGAATTATCTCAAAAGGTTAATCACCACTTCATTATATTTTTTGTTGACTGTGCTTCTAAGTGTCACACCAGGGTGATATTGGTTCAAATGGACCATGTCCTGACAATACCACATGCAACACCTGCTCAAAATGACTTCCACACAAGTCATGTTTTATCCACTACTGTTTAACTCTGCATACTGAACAGTATTCTCCAACAGTAGGCTGGAAGGAGTTCTGGAAGATTCTGTAATGGTAGTTTTTGGGGGTTTTTTTTATTTTTTAATTTATTTATATTAACCACAGTGGTGCAGTGGGTGGCACTGCCGCCATGCAGCAAGAAGGTTGTGGGTTCGAATCAGGCTGGGGGCATCTCTGTGTGGAGTTTGCATGTTCTTCCCATGTTAGCGTGAGTTTCCTCTGGGTAGTCCGGTTTCCTCCCACAGTTAAAAGACAAGCGGGTTAATTAGAGACTCTAAATTTCCAGTAGATATGAGTGTGTGAGTGAATGGTGTGTGCGTCGTGTGATGGATTGGCGAGCTGTCCAAGGTGTGTCCCAGCCCGTCGCTCAAAGTCAGCTGGGGTAGGCTCCACTTTCCACACTATCCTAGTTGTTGAAGAAGCGGTTTAAATAATGGGTGGATTTGCCATTTCACTGACTGTCTGACTCTTGTTGCAGCTACTGTATAAACAACTTACCCAACTTCACCCAGTCAAACAGTTCTGCTGGATTTTTGATTTAGAGTGAGAATCACAGGTTAACCGAGCATTCTTTGCAGAGCTGCATCTCATACAATAGAAAGCTGGCCTTTCCATGGCAAATAATAAACAAGCTGGATGTTCTTAGTGCCTCCTTTCAAAATAAAGCCTGACATGAAACAATTTTTTTTGAAGTAACTGAACCGTGGGTGGAACGATATAAGTGAAGAAGATCATAATCATTAAAGATGCAGTAAAGCCTATGGTTCCTCTCACACAAAAGCCTCATCTCTTTACCTCAGAGATAATTCTAAGGCGGCTGGATCATTTTCTTGAAAAAGCCTCAGCCTGTACTGTTTTGGGTTGGGGTATCGCTTGCTCTGTCTCTGACACACATGACTGTCTCCCGTGAAAGAAAAAGACCAGCCTCATAACTGGAAGCCAGAAGCTTCCCAAAGATACATTAAGAAAACGTGGAAGTGATTATTCAGATGGTGAGATGTATAAATGATCCACTGAACGATAGAGAGATAACCAGCCCTGCACAGGGGGTTATATATTGCAGCATTTTTTTTCTGCAAAGTTTGTCAGCTAGTTGACTAGCTGCAAAGATGGTTCACTCAATAAGTCTGGCAACCTGCTGGAGCTCAACTAATCAGAGTAATCTTATTGAATGCACTCATTATGGGGCCACATAACTATCCATGAAAACTACATGATTAAAAAGTAACAAATTGATTAATTGGTTAATAATATTAATGAGCTCTTTCATAACTCTCTTAAAAGTATCATCAGTCTGTGTTTTCTAAATAGATTAGTTAGCTTGTTTCTGGATCCAAGAGAAGTTATTGCCCTGTTAATGTGCATTGCATATAATTTAAGGTCATGCAGTTGTATTTAAACATTCCAGTTCAAAATAATCTAGCTTAGCTAAAGCAAGCCTGCTTCATTCACCACTCCTCATGCAAAGCTACGCCTCTGACTCCTCAGATGTATCCAATCATTAATCTGTCCACCCTTTTATAAGCTCCATCAGCTATTCCTGAATATGTTGGCGACCAGATGCTGATGTGTTCGTTCACGCGAGCAGCGCAATGCTGTATTTTTCAGTACAGTGTTGGACAAAAGTCTTCAGACACCCAAGATTTTTGAAATTATAATATGGCATTAGATGCTTATTTTCTGTGTTCCATAATAGTGTTACTGAAGATAAGAGAGTGTACTTGAAAATCCAAATGCTGATTTAAAACATAGTTTTAAAAATGAATGTCTGTATTTCATTATAATTAGTTGATACAGATGATATATAGCGTTGACAAAGCCCTGACTGAAACATCATCACGGCAGTCTACAGTTACCTGGAGAGACAGAAACGAGTGAGACAGTTGGCAGAACTGGGGCAAGTTCTCCAGTATGCTTTGAATTAGCAAAGGGCCAATTATCTCTTTAAACTACAGGGCAGTGTACCTAATTTTTAGGTGGAGTAGTCACACCAAATATGCAGTTGATTTAGTTTTTAACTGTTAAGACCTCTTTATATAACATTTTTCAGTTCTTAGTTCTTTTAATTTATTTACTTTTGGAAGCATATTTGCCCTGAAAAATTGCTTTAAATGTGACTAGGACTTTTGCTCAATACTGTAATAAAACACATTGGGCCCTATCTTACGCCTGAGTCCCTAAACCCGTTATTTGGGGATTTAGCATTGCGTAAGAGGCGTTCCCCCGCAAAAGTTGCTATCTTGCACACCTGCCTTTATCCCAAAAACACCTGCGCAACCAACCCGTTCTATTATGCATAGGCGTGGTTTGGGCGTTACGCTGTCATGGTTATGGATTTGTGTTCATGTTTTCTGTTCAGGAATATGTCTTTTATTTTTTCTTTTTGGTTATTGTAATTCCCAGGTTTCAGTTCTTGCCATTTTCAGTTTCATTGCACTTGTCTCCCCTGTCTTGTGATCTTGTTGGTTCAGTCCGTCTCCCCGGTCTGTGTGCTCACCTGCTTCAGGTGATTTCAATGGTTTCTGGTGTTTCATATTATTTCTTCAATTCTCGTTTACTTCCTTCGCCTTGCTGTTCTTGATTACTAACAAGACTAACATTTGTATTTTGTATCATAGTCTACTAACCCAACTAATCCATGTATATATTACTAACTCACTAACGAGCACTCTAGTTAAATCTGTAAAGTTGCACCGCTACTAATTAGTACCAATTCACTCTCAGCAATTGCCCTGTTCTAGTCTCCGCCTCTTGCTTAGCTTTCCCTGTCTTCCTCTATGTTTCTGCGAGATCTCTCGCACCTGCTTAATTGCTTTCCTGCACTCATTGTCTGTGCACTTAGAACTCCCTGATCGGAGCTGTTTTACTGTCATAGAATGTCTGCGTGATTCCCGTCCGTGTCTTGGCTTTCGCCGATTATTGTGGTTAGGATTCCCTCATGTGTTTCTCCCATTGTAATTAATTCTCATCCCATCACCTGTTCCCTGCATAGCATGTGACTTCCCTTCTGTCTATTTAGAGTCCTCACTGCTGTTCTGACTTCGTCAGAACGTTGATCAATATTTCATTGTGCAGAGCCTCTTGTATGCCATTAATTATTTTTTCTCTTCGACTGTTTCGTCCGACAATGGCAAAGATTCTTGCCATTGCCCTTTTTGTATTGTTTTTGTCTTTCTGGATTTCGACCCATTTTTGTATGACCACGATTTCTGTGTTTGGATGCCCTGTGTATGACCCACTGCTTTGGATATCGACTACGACTTTTTGCCTGCTGTCTATGTACCGTTGCACCTCTGTTTTTCTGGTTCTGACCCCGGCCTGTCTAGTCGACTTTGTTTTTGGATTTCGTTTTGTGGCTTGGCAATTCTTGTGTCTATTGGTACTGACCCGGCATTCATTAAAGGCATACGTTTTTTTGGATTTCCCTCTCTCGCGTGTGGTTCCTGAACGCACCGTCACATACGCCAGTTAAACCAATTAGTGTGCCAGGTGCCATTGCCTTTAAGAGCAGGCTGCGCTATCCCAAATCCTCAAACCAAAACCTGTGATGGAGAGAGGAAGGTCGCCACGTTTCTCCGAAGACGAAGTTAAATTGCTCGTGCAGGAGGTCAAATGCAGACAGGGGAGGATCAAAATCCCATTTAAGAAAATACCCACAGCCAAATAAATGCCTACATTGACTGCAACCATTTACACTTTTTTCTCTATAAAGCGACTTTGAGTATTTAATAAAACGCTATATGAATTACATGTATTATTACATTATTAGTAGCCTACTGATTGCACAAATTACTTACCAGGCAGGCTGCAGATGACATGACTAGCGGTATCGCAGCTCCAATGCCAACTGGTCCCTCATTGCCCCTGCTACTGCTGGCACTATATCAGCATTTGGAGTCGGCACCTGCACTTCAGCTTGCCGCCTTCTATAGTCCGGCAATAATCTATCCTCAGACTCCAGCATCATTCCATGGCGTAGGGCAATGTTGTGCGGCACATAACATGCCACAAAGAAAGATGCTACTTTCTGAGGACCATACTGTAAGACCCCACCGGACCTGTCCAAGCAGCGGAACCGCATTTTGAGCGCGCCAAATGATCGCTCAATGACAACTCGTGCTCGTGAGTGTTTTCTATTGAAAGCGAACTCACGCACACTTGTTGGCTTAATGTATGGCACCATGCACCGCGTCTTTAATGGATAGCCATTGTCACCCAACAGCCACCCATCCAGAGGGGGGTCCCTCTGGAAGACTGCAGGAATGACCGACTGTTCCATTATAAAAGCGTCGTGGCTACCTCCAGGATGATTTGCGTATACATTTAAGATGTAACCCCATGCATCGCAAACCACCTGGATGTTGATGGAATGGCTTCCCTTACGATTCACATAGGCGCGACTGTTCAGAGCCGGAGCCCGAATCAGAACGTGTGTGCAGTCGTCGGCACCCAGACCTTAGGGAACCCATATCTTGCCAAAAAATCCCGCTTTACCCTGCGTTGTCTCTCGGGTGTCGCAGGGATGCCAGTGATGTACCTACAGGCATGTCGGACTATGCTGGCAGTGACTGCAGTTATAGCCGAGCTTACGGCAGATTGGGTCATGCCTCCAATTGAGCTGATTGGGTGTTGGAATGACCCACTAGCATAGAAAATAGTGCCACAGTAACCCTAACAGCAACGGGCAAGGCATACGGACAGCTGGCAGCGGTGTCTACATCATCTGCAACCAGGTGACATAATTCCGTCACTGCCTGATGGGAGAGGCGCAGTTTTGTCACGCATTCTCGTTCTGTGGGAAATAATACTTGTATTATTATAATTTTAGAATATTATATATAATATATATAATTAAAATATATTATATGTAATAATATTATTATAAAAGCGGAAAAAATGATTGATACAAAATACAAACAATATAGACTTACCTGAAAGGCCCAGGTAGCTGGTGCGCTGGCGGTACACGCGTTCTGGGCGTCTTCTATTATTTAACTGGCGATCAAGGTGATTTAATACTATCTCTGCCATTTTCTCAGGGTTCAACTGAGGCTAAAGCAAGGTGACTTTTTATAGGCGAGTTAATTCGGGTAGTGGAGCCACATGTGCACGTCCACATGTGTCCTAGTGGACGCGCATTGAAGCCGCTTGGGCGCGCCCTTGTAAAAGCCCAAATGGGTAGCGGGTGGTTTGAGGACCCGCTATACGTTTTCCCTAACACGTGTGGTCAAGATAGCAATTGTAGGGAAAGCGCATAAACACGCCCACGGGCACACCTCTCGGTGCAAATAAGGGAGTCGGCATAATGTATAGTGGGTAGTGTGGCCGCAAGATACCGTTTAGGGATAGTGGAAGCTGCTGAATGCGTAATTCACGGGTAGCGGGTAGTGGCAACGGGTAGGGCAGTGTGAAAGATAGAGCCCATTATGTTCTCAGCAAAAACGGATTTGTCGAGACGGCTCCATTACAGTGTTCAAGAGAGGGCTGCAAATCTGGACCTGTGGCTTGCTAAGTATTTCAGATTGCTGAATTCTATGGGTAGTTGAACTGGCACTCCATCCGCTTGTCGCCTTTTTTTGTGGATGTGAATGCCATTCAGTGGCCTGCTCATTTTGTTTAATGTAAAATTAAATTTGCATTCAGCGATAGCTACTATTTTAGCCAAAAGCAATGTATTAGATGTGATGATAGGAATAAATAGCAGGAGTGACATCGTAGCAGCATTGCTCTCAGTTTACATAACATAGTTATTTTCAATATGTGGAGTGTTTGTTAGCAGTTGCCATCATTCAATTCAATGAGCACTGTGGCTGATTGTAGTAACTGAGCAGTTCCTGCATGCAAGCTGCTGGCAGCAGCTATAGCTAACAAAGGACGCCATGTTTAAACTCTAGGGGCTACAATACACACTTACTACCTTGTGCTGGCTGATGAAGTAAACTCAAGTGGGACAAGAGTAATTGGGAGCTTGGAGAAATATTTAATTGGTGCTTTGATGGCTTGCCAATATTTATTCATGTGTTTCAGATAAGTTGTTCTTCTCATCACATTAGTATTTGCAGTGTGAATTCCAGTGTACTTTAACTTATAGAATGCAACTACTGCACAACCTGTAAGTATATGTATCCTTTTGTGAGGCCAATGCATGCGTTTGTCTGGAGGACATTTGAACTCAAACAGCTAGTGTGACGATGGCTTAAGTCGCGATCCATTGATGCGCAATTTATAGTTTTGATGGCCGTGTCTGCCAGTTCATTAGATTGTAGCAAATTTAATTGAGTTGATGCCCGCTTAAAACAGCCTTTTCTTCTGAATGGAGTAAATGACTAGCAGCAAGAATTGATGATATTTTTTGGGGTAATATCCACATGGCCAAACAAATGTCCCAGGGTCTACAATTTCACAATTGCACTCTGATCTTTAGTAAATAATATCAATCAAACATATTGTTCATGGTGGTGTCCTTATTTCATTTCCATTCAATTCTGATAAGTCTTTGCGCCAGAAACTATCTAAAATGTCATCTGACTCTCCATAAGCCAAATGTGCATGTTGCTCATTTAGCCCATCGTTAGCCACGTGCACCCGCCTGTCATCAGCAGCTACTTAGACTATCCATACGGCCCTTCATCAGCCAATTAGCGATGCCCGCCCTCATTAGTATTCGCTAACATCTGAGCCCTCATCAGCTCATCGGCAATACTGGCCTCATCATTTTGTCAGCTAATATCTGGCCTCTAGTGTTCGGCCTTCCATCACTAAGTTAGTAATGCTGGCCCCTCATCAACCCGCTATTTAGTATCTAGCCTTCATCAGCACATTAGCAATAATGGCCTCATCTTGCTAGCTAGTATCCAGCCCTTCATCAGCTGGTTAATAATGCTGGCCGCTCATCAGCCTGCTATGGAGTGTCTGGCCTTTGTCAGCACATTTGATTTACTGACCTCATCATCATGCTGGCCAGTATCAGGCTCCTAATTTCTGGCCCTTCATTAGCCAGTTAGTAATGCTAGTCCCTCATCAGCCCGCTAGTTAGTGTCTGGCCTTTGCCGGCACAGTAGCAATACTGGCCTCATCTTGATAGCTGGCATCTTGCCCTTCATCAGCAAGCCAGATATACTGACAATCCAGCCAAGCAGTACTGGTGACATGTCATCCTTAGTTTGTTAAAATCAGTCAGTTGCTCAAATCATCTTGGGAGATGGCAACCATGGTCGAATACGAGCAAGCTTGCGTACATAGTCCGCTAATTGGGGATTCCAGATTCAGGAGGTATTGGAGATGCCAATTTTTTTTTTTTTTTGAGAAAAAAGAAATCCCTTCAGACAATTCTTAGTTTTAGAGGGTTAAGATGCCGCACAATCATGGCATTCTTCCCATGACGGCTATCAGCTCCAAATAGAGTCTACGGCAAAGTCTTAACTTTGTTTGATCAATTCAGCATTGAAAGTGTAAACTAGTTTCTCCCGATTTAAATGGAGCTTAGCGCACATTCAATCAAGAAGACTATGTCATTCACCACTTTTAAGCTACGCCCCCTACACCTCTGCAGGATCCAATAATTTATCCAGTTTGTGCTTCTAAACCCTAATCAACCATTGCAAAATCATGTTATCAGCCAGAAGCCAGTATGTTTGTTCAGCCACCACCGCCAGCATAAAGCCTCCATTCATCATTAGGAAGATGATAGACAGGGGGTTAAGATGCTGCCTCATCGTGGGATCCTGATTTATATTTGGTCAATTATAAAGCCTTCATTCATATTTGGTCAGTTCAACTTTGAAAGCATAAACTAGTCCACCCTGAATGAACAAGTTTATTATAAATGTGTCTTAATACACATTTCATGTCATAAATGTCAGGAGGAAAGCACTTCATTTCAAACATTAGTTGGAATGCATTTTAATTGAAATGGCTGCTTCTTACTGTCTGGAGCAGTCGCTCTGTAGCCAAATGAAAATTGAAAAAGAGAAATACATTTGATCTAGCACAGATGAACAGGGAAAGGTGGTCGAGGTCCAGGTTTAATCAAATGCAGTTTCACAGTTTGACAATTTAAAGAGCAACTTGCAGGTTGAATTGAAAACTATATTTATACTTGATCTGGTTTGAAAATGTCTTTGAAAAACATCTATGAATAAATTACCATGTTTCGCAAAACCCACTAGCAGATATTTACATAAAATGTGCCCATTTTAAGTTAGTTCTGAGCCACGCCTTCCCTGATGAGTGACATAAGAAAAGGCATAATAAGCCTGCTCGCGCACCATTGTCCCTGTGTTGGGTGTAGATGTGGGGCTCTCAAATCTCATGTAATGAGCCAGATTGTCACTCATTTCAGACGGATGTCACGCACTTACGCCACACATAGTATTTCTCATGCAAAAAAAAAAAAAGATTAAACTAAAACGATTTCCAACAGTAGGCCTATGCGCTGCAGCACCGCTATAACTGTGGAAACCGCAGGAATCCAACTCGTCTCCCCTGGAGTTCTCAGTGGCAGCTTGAGAATGGAAAGGGGCTACACAATAGCCAATCAGATAATAGCACTGTCGTATCTGGGTAAGATTTAGGGCAACAACCAATGAAAAAAAAACAGTTATGCTGCTTATCCACCTAATTTGTTCTGTCATTGCTCGCTGTACTGAAGAGAGATCAGCAGCCAAAATGTGTTCAGGCTCCACTTGTTCCGTTGTTAGTTGTACCAATAACCCTAAAAACATAAAAGTTTTTTATGGAAACAGAGTGCTTTATTTACAAGGTGATTAGGAAAGATTGGCCTTGCCCAGCACCTTACGGTATGCCAGCGAGTAGGCGCTTGGAGTCGCTAGCCGCGCTAAGACTGAAGTCTTCACCCAAGAGGATATAGCTACGTATGCTCACACCATTTCGTGAACAAAGTGTATATTTTGCCGTGAACCGTTTTTACATTTCAACGGCTATTTGGTCATGCCCTCCGGTACACCTGCGCCGTTGTATTATTTTTGGACTTGCTCATAGAAGTCAATGGATAATAGTAAATAGTTATAACTTCGCCATTTAGGCACCTAGCCTATGTATACATACATTAAATATAGCTAGCTAAGTTGGCATAAAGGCTCTCTTGCTGGCCACCTAACATTATATTTCATGCATTTAAATTTATTCAATTTAAAATACGTATAGCCATTATTATGCGAACTAATTTGGCTGGAGCATCTAGCTCGCTAGCTGGCATTAAAATGGGCCGAATAAAAAGGTTGCCAGCGAAAGCCGCTTTCACACCGGACGCAAAACAAGACAGGTTACATTCAAAGTTAATGCAAAGATGCGAATAAACACGTCTTTGCATTGATTTTGAATGTAACCTTGTCGTGCGAAAAATTTGTTTCGTGTCAGGTGTAAAAGTGGCTTTATCCTGAAATTATTTACATGATCCTGCTACAACAACGTTCTGAAAGCTGCATTATTCATACACCCATGGTGCAAAAAGGGGGTATCATGCGCCCCGTAGATGCGTAGTTTCTGCAGTTGCGAGAGATTGGCTAAAGGGTAAAATGATGTCTGAACTCGTTCTGTCCCTCTTCAAAGTGGGACGACTCTGGTCAGACTGTGAAGTTTCCGTGCATCGGGGTTTCAGTACAATACTACAAAGAGAAAGGGAGACTGGACTCTAGAGCAGGTTTTCTATAATTTTTTGCCCTGACATTGATTTCTTCATGGCTAGATAGCTACAATGTTGATAGCCCATCACTTGACAGTTAGCCCATCGCTAACTGTTTCTCATCTCCCGCCGCCATCTCCCACCTCACAGCAATAGCCATTTTTCAGTCATAATGTATTTATCAATCGCTATTGATAAATCTCCCACACTTTGCTACTGAAATTTTCATTATTTTGCCTGGTAGAGGCTCTCTTCATATGTCCTGTTTTTGAAATAATTTTCAGAATCCAATACTGACATTGTCTGGAACTTGCTCAGAGTGCCTTATGCTATGTCAATTCCTGGTTACGCCCCATTTTTGATGTAAATGTTATTTTCTTACAATTTAATGTAAAAAAAATGCTTATGGTGCCATTAAATGTCTGATTCTTTCTCGGAACATTGTTATTCTATCATGTATCTACATTATGGTTTATAGGGGTGCCTAACCTGCAAGTTGCTCTTTAAGTGAGAGTCACTTTTATCTCTGGGTGGAACAAATGCCATTTCCAGTACAAAGGACTCTGAGTCGGAGCGCAATCCTGGCAGTTTAAGCTTTAACCTTTCCCTGGCATTCACTTTTACCATTTTTAAACATGGTTATGCAGTGTCTGTATAGTCTTTCAGCAGTTTGTCCAAAAATAAGCAGCACTTTGCAATGCATTTTACTGAGACCTGTGTAGACCTGCACTTGATGAACGGGCATGAAGTGTGATCTCTGGTTTTATATTCAGATTTTCATTTTACCAATTGACATCTGGAATGGACAATTATATGAAAATGTTTGACTCTTTTCAGTGATGACAGAATCAGGACGGCCTAGATGGTTATTCTCGTTCTTGGGAGCACTCAATGCAGCACGGCAGTTAAGCTGCACAGTCACTGCATTCAGGGAATGTAAATAAGGCACAGCCAGCAGCTCTAAAGAATCCCTCCAGTAGTTACACTGAAACCATGTTCTCAGGCACCATACACACAATACAATTGTACATAATGCGGGCTCTTATGGAAATATGGTACTCTGAGTAAAAATGTATTTTCATAAATATTATTTAACACCACCCTGCTTCATTCTTGCTGAGTAAAATCAAAAACTTGTTTCTTACTAATTTTGGAGTGCTGATTCCAAAACTAGTGTCTGTTTTGCTCAAGCATGTCACCTTTTCTCACAATGTATGATTTGCATTTCATTGCACCGTCACTTTCGACAACCACTTTTAAGGTTTAGACGTCTTGTATCATCCCTTAATCACCCGAAAAACTGCCGCAAAGACATGATTTACATTTTCCCCATAGCCAAGAGTGAACTATTTTTTCAATTCTTGGCCAGTTTTCACATATATGAATGATTCTAAATAAATTATTTTACACCTAATCTTGATTTCAGGCTTAGTAATATGGCCTTTGACAGAAGAAAATGCAAACATGATCCAGATGTTTTCTGCTACACCTGTGGGTGTTTCTGTGGGTGTGGGTGCAAAAAGTTATATATGATATACAACCCCAATTCCAAAAAAGAAATCTCATAATTCCACATTTTATTCACAACAGAACATGGACAACATATCAGATGTTGAAAGTGAGACATTTTACCATTTCATGAAAAATATTAGCGCATTATGAATTTGATGGCAGCAACACATCTCAAAAAAGTTAGTTGAGGGGCAAAAAAAGGCTGGAAAAGTAAGTGGTACTAATAAAAAAACAGCTGGAGGAGCATTTTGCAACTAATTAGGTTAATTGGCAACAAGTCAAAATTGGCACATGACTGGGTATAAACAGAGCATTCTAGAGAGGCAGAGTCTCTCAGAAGTAAAGATGGACAGAGATTCACCAATCTGCAAAAAACTACATCTAAAAATTGAGGAACGATTTCAGGAAAATGTTCCTCGATGTTAAATTGCAAAGACTTTGAATCTACAGTACATAATATCATCAAAAGATTCAGAGAATCTGGAGAAATATATGTGCGCAAGGGACAAGTCCAAAGGTCAATATTGGATATTCATGATCTTCGGGCCCTCAGGCAGCACTGCATCAAAAACAGGCATGATTCTGCAATGGAATATACTGCGTGGGGTCAGGCACACTTCCAGAAATCATTGTCTGTGAACACAGTTTGCCGTGCAGTCTATAAATGCAAGCTAAAGCTGTATCATGCAAAAAAAAAGAAGCCATATGTGAACACGATCTAGAAACTCCGCCATCTTCTCTAGGCCAAAGTTTATTTAAAATAGACTGAGGCAGAATGGAAAACTGTTCTGTGGTCAGATGAATCAAAATTGGAAATTCTTTTGGAAAACACAGATGCCGTGTTGTGTGCTCAAAAGAGGAGAGGGACAATCCAGCTTGTCATCAGTGCACAGTTCAAAGTCCTACATTTCTCATGGTATCAGGTTGCATTAGTGCCTATGGTATGGGCAGCTTATACATCTGGATAGGCATTAAATATGCTGAAAAGTATATTGAGGTTTTACAACAACATATGCTCCCATCCAGACAACGTCTCTTTCAGGAAAGACCTTGCATATTTCAGCAAAACAATGCCAAACCACATACTGCATCCGTCACAACAGCATTGCTTTGGAGTAGAAGAGTTTGAGAGCTGAACTGGCCTACCAGCAGTCAAGACCATTCAGAGAGAGTGAACTCCTTGTTTTCGAGCTGCAGGGTGTCGATCTGTGATTGGTTATATTCCAGGCTGGTTTTTGATTCTTATCCATTTGGTGTATAATTTCTAAGATGGACAGTTTGTGGTTAATTAATTCTAATACACTGAACTCAACAGTGGTTATGTTTCCCTTGTTGATTTCTGTGGACCAGTCGCGTCTCGGTTGTTTCTGTAGTGGAGTCCTGCTGTCAAGTTTGTCAAGTCAGATGAGTGGGTCAGTGCATCTCTGAAGCCGCAAAGGCTCTGTGGTGGTCAAAGTCAGCAGTGGTGAGTACCTGCCAACATTGTTCCATAGAGGGATGAACCCTGAACCTCTGAGAGGGTGTTAGGCACCCAAGGTTCCTCAATGCAAAATGGCAACAAAGGCTACCTTGTCTGGTTTCAAGAGCCAGAGGGGCTACTGTGGCACAAGTCACTGGGAATTTTTATGATACTTTTATGAGGAATGTGTCACAAAACAAAAAGCAGTTCACCCAGCTGCGTATAATCCTTTGTTGCAGCAGACCAGTCAGAGTGCCTATTCTGACCTGACTCCTCCGCCAAATGTGCCTACAATGGACAAGTGAGCATTGAAACTGGACCTTGGAGCAGTTTAAGTTGGTTGCCTGGTCTAGTGAGTTCCATTTTAATGAACATCGTATGTCCTTGTTGGGTCCGTGTGCACCATTTTCCAGGTAAAAAGATACCAGGATGCTCAGTGGGAAGAAGACAAGCTGGTGGTGTACTGGGAAATGTTCTGCTGGGAAATCCTGGGTTCAAGTGCACGTCCGTTTGACTAAGCCATTTTGGCAGGAAAAGGGGGATCTAGCCGATATTGGGCATGCAATTTCAATGTAGTGGCTGATTGCTGTATTGGATTGCCAACTAAGCCAAATTGGGCCTGTTCTGTAAACACTGCATCCAGCAAAACAGTTTAGAACTCCTTCAAAGATGTTCAGCACAGAAAGATTACCAAAGATAATCCTAGTAAAACAAGAATACACAGAACGCCAAGATGACATTTGCAGTGGGCTAAAATTAGCAGAGGAATGTGATCAGTCATGAGGTGGCAATGCACTGTACCAATCTCGGACAAAGCCATGGATCACATGCGCTCACAAGTGCAAATGAAGACCTTGGTGCAAGAAGTACTTGAGTCACATTTTCCAAAAAATGAGCTGGCACTACTACCATAAAGTAGAGTGTCATGTGCATCATTTAAAGCCAAAAAATTCCAAATATAAGTACAGTGCCTGACAAAAATCTTGTCGCATAAGGACATAGTAACTAAAAATAGCATGTAACTTTATTTCTAACCAATCAATTGTTACAATAAATGGTCCATTTTAATTTCAAGGGCTTTCACATTAATAATTTGGTGCAAAATGAAACCGTCAAAAAGTGTTCTGATGTTCACAGCTTGGCTAAGCCCATAACATCTGTTCTTGCTAGGACAAAAGTCTTGTCGTCTCTTCAGATGATGCAACAAATCGCAGATTAGAGTTTAACCTATGACAAATACTGTAATTAACACATTCCCAGATGTGTATAGAAATAACCCCAGCACACCAGACTTTCATATGAGGTGCGACTAGACCTCTGACAACATACCAAAGATTCAACCACAGACCAAAGTGCTGATCATCAAGAGCCTGAAGACTGAGTCTGCTGCTGAGGTGGCAGACATCTTTAATGTATCCAAATTCAAGTGGAGGGGATGAGAAAAAGATTTGAAGAAACTGGTGACGTTCATGGCAAGCGCAGGTCAGACAGACCCCGGTATGACAACTGTTTGAAAGGACCGTTTGTTGCTTCAACTGTACAAGGCTAGCCCTTCTTCAACTACAGCGAAGCTACATGAGGAAATGTCACCAAAAATCCCAGTATCTACAAGTAGATTTTGTCAAATTCTCTCTCAAAGTAGTTTTCATAGCCAAATTAGTACACAGAAGTCTGCATTAAACAGAAAACAAAAAACCTGCATTGCATTTGCCAAGGCCCACAGCTCGCAGAAAGGATTGATACTGGAAAAGTGGCTGAAAGTTTATGTTTCTGGTGAATCATCCATTGAACTGCATGCCAGTCGCCGTACAAGACCTGTTGGAACCCTCATGGACCCAAGATTCTCCCAGAAAACGATCATGTTTGGTGGAGGAAAAATCATGGTTTGTTGTTACATCCCGCATGGGGGTGTGAGAAAGATCTGCAGAGTGGATGGCAACATCAACAGCCTGAAATATCAAGAAGTTCTTGCTGCCCTACTTATACTGCTGCTCCTTCTCATTTTTCTGCCTCCATGTCACAGTTCCTGAAAGCGAAGAAGGTGAAGGTACTCCAGGATTGGCCAACCCAGTCACCTGACATGAACATTATTGAGCATTTCAGGGGTAAGATGAAGGAAGAGGCTTGGAAGATGAAACCATAGAATCTTGATGAACTCTGGGAGTCCTGCAAGACTGCTTTCTATGCCATTCCAGATGATTTCATCATCAAGTTATCTCAGTCATTGCCAAGACGTATGGATGCAGTCCTCCAAGCTCATGGGAGTCATAGGCAATATTAATTCTTTTTTCCAAGGCACCATGGCTTTATGTTCTGATATTATAGTGGCATATTTGTGTATTCAAAATAAAGTGTATGTATAATTTCCACATTTTTTTTTAATGCGACAAGACTTTTGTCCAAGCAAAATCTGACCTTTCTGTACAAATTGAATTATAAAACTGTGAGGATTACGTGAGGAACCACAAGCGAGAACCAGTGAATACAAAAATGGAGGCTTTATTTCTGAAGGGGGGAAACCCCCAACAGAGCAGGCAACAGTACAATGTCCACAATCCAAAAAATCAGAATCCAAAGGGCGAAATCCAGAACCGTAAACAGGGCACCAATCACAAAAATCAGGGTCATACAAAATGGAATAGGCAAAAATCGTAAATCAAGGACGGTCCAGTCAGAAAGGTAATCACAATGAAAACAAGGCATAAAAGCGTGGCAAAAGGAGAACGTTCTGACAAGGAAGTGCTGAGAGAAGACTCCTAATATACACTCATGGGAAGTCACATGCTTAACAAGACACAAGTGCAAGAAGTCAGACTGATTTCAAAGGAGGGAACATGAGGGAGAACCTAATCACATGAAATAGGCAACTGCCAAAACGCAGACAGGGATCACGAGACAATCCTATAGACAAATATACAGCTCCAGTCAAGGAGTTCTAACGTGCATAGATACTAAGAGAAAGGACAGCGTGAACAGGATCCACTGAAACGCAGCAGAGAAGATTAGGGAGAGACAAGAGGCGGAGACTAGAATAGGGCGAATGCTGAGAGCTTGTTAATCAATTAGTAAGTGCAGCTATACAATCCCTAGTGCTCGTTAGTAAGTTAGTACAACATACACTGTTAGTTTGGGTTAGTACTTTAACAAAAACAACAAACTGTTAGTATGGGTTAGTAATATAGAAAAAACAAGGCGAAGGAAGTAAACGAGACTGGAAGGAAGGTAGAAATCCAGAAACCATTAAATCACCCGAAAGAGTGGCACGCAGTACTGGGGCTGTGAGCAATGACAAGACAAGGGACCAGACAGGGGAGACAAAAGTGCAATGCATGGCAAAATAAAAAACATGGACCGGAATGAAACTATGGTAATATGCAAAACATGGAAAAACTAAACTAGACAATACATGAACAAAACTAAGTACCAAATCACAAAACATATCTCAAGGCATGGTCAGGCAAGAACAAGATCAATATACAAACAATCATAAATCTGGCAGACAGATCAAAAGCATGGCAAACAGGCAGAATCACAACAAAAACTCAATGACACAAAACTCTATTTTGGTATATTTCGCATAATCTCGAGGGCTTTGCCTTTCATATAAGCCATTTTTGATTCCAATTGATCAACTACAAGTCAGGTTATTATTTGTTGTTCTTACAACTTGGATAAGTGACAAGACTTTTGTCAGGCACTGTACTCAAGTCCTCAATACCGATATACGGCCTTCCCTGAATCTACTGAATTTTTGTGCAAGAAATACTCAAGTCTTTGCAGAAGTACTCAAGTCCTTGACATCATCAGGAACAAGTGCCTAAGTCCATGACTGTCCAATCAGCTGCTAGTATGTGTCGTGTGACAAGCATAGCAAAAATGACTGTTTGGCAATCAGAAAATGATTGAAACGGCATTTGTGTGGTAAAAGTACCGAAATCCATGCATTTTATGGCAATAAGTACCGAAGTCCAGGCATTTTATGGTAAGAAGTACCAAAGTCCGAAACTGATTTTCTTGTTTTTTCGTAATAAAGCATTATTTTTCCACAAAAACATGTCTGTCTACTTTGTATAACCCCTGGGACTAGCAGTAGGCGCCACTGAATGTTATCTTTTAAAAAAAAGTATCTGCAGCATGTTTTCAAAACTTTGACCCTTAATATCTCAAAAGTGTTATTTTGTGACTAAAGTACTTCTTGCACCCAGGTCTTTGAATACACCACAGCTCTGGAGTGGTTTGCAATCTGGGAAAAGAATCACCAATATATTAAGTACAGTATCATTAGGCTGTATTTATATTTTCGTAAAAGCCTAAAGATGTTTTCCCATGAAGTAAATTATACATTTAGGAATACAGATTGACAGCATTTAAATGAGGATTTGACGGATTCTTGGAGGCAGGTTTGACTTCTGTTTGTTAACAGGAGCCAATAAAGGTGTCACTTGCAGTCTTCCTGGGACACAGCTTAGGCTTATTAAAGACATTCAGTATTGATTTAGGTTTGCAGTGCAGTATAATTAAGCCTGAGAGTGATGGTGATGGACTGCATATGCACCATCATTAAACTAGCACTGCTCTTCTCTTGTTGTTTTGTTTTGTTTTAATTTCCCCCAGGCCCTTGGCTTCAGAGGTGGATGCAGTTTTGTGATTTGTGAGACCTCCTGCTAATGTCAAGCAATTTTGTGGTCTGAGGGGTGAATGTAATAGCAAGGTGGGGGCAATGGCCTTTTGCAGTCATCCGCTTAACCTGTATGAGGTGCTAAAGAGTAAAAATACAGAAATGGTTTGGGCTTTAAACACTCCAAATACAGCACAGAGTGCATTACAGTGGTGAACACACAGGGCAATAGACAGGATGGCAGGATACACCCTGGACAGATCTGCAATCAATTGCAGGGCACACTCACCACTCACTTACTCACTCACACACACACACACACACACACACACACACACACACACACGCACATATGGGCAATTTAGAGTTTTCCATTATCCTGGCATGCATGTCTTTGGACTGTGGGAGGAAAATGGAATAACAGAGAGAAACAAAGATGTACACACAGAAAAAAAAGAAAGGGCCTGGGGCCAGATTTGAATCAACAACCTTTTTTATTACAGCAAGAAGGTAAACCACTGCCTCGAGAATACCAAGGAGCCACAAATTTTGTTCCCTCGCTGTTGTTACAAGCCCAAGAACCTAGGGAAGCTTAGGGTCACACTTTGGCTTTAGCCAGGTTGGTGTGAAATAGAGTAAGCCCGAAACAAGCAGTAATTAAGCACATATAAAAGTGGGAAACAAACACAGAGCCCAGGAACAAATAAATGGTGCAATGGTGCTTTACTGGTGGAAAAAGATGTATACAATATTTACAAAACAAAGAGAACAAAGACAAACAAGACACACATCCAAGGTCCGGGGACCTGAGTGTTGCACAAGAAAAGAAATCAACAAAACCAAACACCGCTTGCTAGAAACAAAAAGGGGGTAAGCTAGCTTACTGCTTTTTTTCTATTTACAGAAAGAAAAAGCCTATCTAATTACACTACCTACTCAAACAAAAATACATCGGTTGGCAATCACTCCTAAACTAGAGTATCTACCAAGAATTCCTACTACGTGCAAGTGTGTAGAGGCCTCTGCCTTACCCTTCCATGGCCTCAGTGTGGTCACCACAAACCTCCATACACAAAAAAAAGACGTAGACTGGAACTCAAAAAAAATTCTCTCCAAAACTCAAAAAGAAACACAACACAGCAAAATACAAAATGGTGGCTAACAAACAAATCTTCCTCCTCAGGTCACAGGATCAGGATTGAAAAATAGAGGGGATGAAAGATGATTGGATGACCGACATGAAGGGGATGAAAGGTGATTGGATGACCACCATGAAGGAGATTCCTCCGATTGGCAGAGGCGGGACTTGTGGTAACAATGACTGGCAGGGATCTGGACCAATGGAGAGACACAGCAGCACAAGGGAAGCAAGGGGATACAGAAAAGAAGGCGAAAAAATGTGGCACGTAACAGCTGTATTTTCAATGATAATTTTTCCCATTTGAATTTTGGTTTTCTGTCAAATATAGGGTCTGTGGTAAAGATAGGCTCGTGAGGAAGTCACATTTTGTGTTACAAGTTAAATTTCATCCCTGAAAATCTCAAATGTGAATTTTGAATCTGTTCAAAACAAGTTGCTGTTCCTAACAAGTTGCTATGTAAGAACTACAAAGCTAATGTCACACGCACATGAGCTGGGGCGATTCTTGAGAAAAGGACGGCAGAATGTGAATGTTCTTATAATTCCAATGCAGCCATGCTACAATGTAGCAATTTAATACACAGTTTTACTTTTAGAGGGAACATAAATTGTCTGTAAGATTGTATCAAGTACATGCATCATTTTTGGCAGGAAAAATACATTTTGCACCAAAAAATGCATTGAAAATCTGATTGGAGAATCCACGGCAGAAGACATAGAATGACAGAATGGAGAGACACTCTGGAGAGATACTCTGTGACGAGATGCTTGCACGTAACATACTTCAACAAAACCAGGAGGTGACCCTCTTAAAAAAAGATATAAATAAATTTACAAAAAAAAGAATTCTAGCAAGGGGTTGTGCTTGATTGCTTTGAGATGGTGACACAGGAACCACCTACTGTGAAAATTGAATTACGCCAGGCATACATAAATGCTGCAAAAGGTACTGGAATTATGGTACTTCTAACATCACGGTAGCTAGCAAGGATTTCACAAAAGATTAAATACCATGCTTCACAAATTCCCCGGCTGCCCTCAATAGCTAATTTTGTTCTTAGATGTGATTTTAACCTTTACTTTTTATTCAAACCCCACCTCCATTTGGAGAGGCACAGAGCCATTGATTCCACTCTTTTTTTTCAGTCGGGATATTTTTTTCTCAAAACAATAGCTGAAAAAGTGCACATCTTTTTTGAAGAGGTCTTTAGACTCGTGGTGAAATTGAGTCGGCAGCAGCGTGACAAAGCCAGAACCACCACGAAAACCCTTTTGATTATCTAAGTACATTGACCTCAAGCAGCACGGTTCTTCGATGAAATGTTCCAGCCAGCTGGCCAATTAAGGCCGCCCAGGGATAAGTGCTGTATCCACGGCTTTATGTGATGTCCTACTGGGCTTCAACAAGTTTTCAAAACACTTGGTCCAATAATTATGACTGTAATTAGTAAGTATGGGAGCTGCCTGACACACTGTGACAGACTGCCACAGTAATAGATTACAGAAGTCGCTACAGCTCTGACATAAATGGATGTTTTAGGAAAGGACTCACTGCATGACTTCTCATCTCACTAACTTCAAAGCTTTGCGAATTAAACCCAGTGTTGGGTGCCGTTGAGTCAGTAGTAGAAATGGAAAAGCTCAGTAATGTCCATTTTTTTCAATCCATTCGCTGTCTAGCCCGCTTACAGCCTATCCCAGCATACAGGTGTTGAGAGGCGTGGCCACACCCTTGACACCTCACAAATCCAGCACTGGGCTCTCGCATCATTCACCCACACACTTCTATCTTTGGCCTCCAGTCAGCCTGACCTGCATATCTTTGCAGTGTCCTCAGACATGGGGAGAGCATGTAAACTTCACATAGCAGGGCCCCAGGCTGGATTCAATCCCATCATTTTCTTACAGTGAGGCAACACAGTTACCACAGCACCACTACTCCGCCCCATTTATTTCACAGCAAATCCCTGCGACTCTCCTCCACGGAGCCTGAACTGCATGCTGCTAAACTGAGGGAGAAAAGCTCAATGTGTAGAAAAGGGTATGTTTGTTTCCCAAACGAAAATCTCTTTAGCAGATTATATTTTTACTGTATTTAGTTTTGCATTCTGAATGTATTTGTATTTGTATTTGAGTTCTACATCAGGTGATTTACTATGTGTTTATAAATTCACACATTTGGCACGGCCCAGGCACAGTTAAGGAGGCAGTAAGCTTTGTGTTCTAAGACCTCAGCCCTTTTAGAGAAACATCAGAGCTGGCACAGTGCCTATCAGATTGAGTCATTTGGTTAGCCAAGAGTGAACACTGATTCAAAGGCCTGAACTGGCTGCTGAGAGAACACAAACCACAAAAATCTGCTGCCATTCTTGCTCTCTGGAACTGCAAGTTGACACCCTGTGATATTGAGCATGTTTCTGAATGTGATCTCCATTCCTACTAGAACAGCACCAGAATATGGCATAGGTTAAAAGGGAGAAACTCTGTAATAAGTTTTAATTCACAGATTAAAAACTCCACATAGATGGGGATCAGGAGAAATACGTACCCACATGTGAACACGACACAGGAAGGACTCAGGCTAAATTCATACACACATGCAGACTCTACACACAAAGCCTCCAGGCTGGATTCAAACCCATAACCTTCTTGAAGTGAGACAATGGTGCAACCCAATGCACCACACATCGAGGGTTTGGAGCACAATGGTTATATGTCCAAAATTTCGAATTTGAGATTTATATACTAAAACAAGTGGTTTCTGATGCTATTCCTTGGAGCACAAACGTGATATGTCCAGCTGGCTCAGTTCTAGGAGAATTGGCAATTTAAAATAGTATTATGTCCATCAATGCAGAAACCTTTGGAGCACAAAAGTGCTATGGCCAGACATGTACCATTTGTGCTCTAACTGCACTGAACTGTTGGAGCACAAATGTGACATGTCTGGACATACAATTTCTGTGCTCCAAGGTATCCTGTGTAGATGTTGACTTATCACAGGGTTTCCCCTACATGTAATTGATTGTGGTGCACCGCCACGGCAAAATAAAACCCGCCATGCCAAAAAAAAAAAACTCCAAAAATCCGAAGGACAATCAGGTGTCGCCAGTTCTCCTTGTTAAGTTAAAATGAACACTAATAATTCTTGACCTGTTGTCAATCATTTTGTTTGATGAACATGTTTTCCAATGAATAAAAATTAGCCCTCGGCAGTAAAACACGCTGCTTTCTTCTTAATGCAATGTGTGCAACAATTAGAGAAAAAAATATTTTGTTCACTTTGCAAAACGATAAACTATGATGTTAACTTCTGTGTTTGCTGTGTTTCATTGAAAGTAAGCAATTGCGCTTGCCATTGACTTTCATCTTTTTCTGGCATACCAAAACACTAGATCTAAATGAAACTGAAGAAATGAACTACATGAGTGTGATTGAGTATAATGACTGTAGGTGTTCCAAATTGAACTTGATGGTGGACTGGAAAGATTTAGCAATTCCAACGATTCTTTAGGTTTCGGCACAAAAGTTTGGAAGGAGGAGACCAGACTTAGTAGTGGTTATTTTGTGTTGCCCTGATATCCTTAAACCCATTGGATTGATTGACATAAAATTATATCTGATTTGATCACTGTGCTATGTTACCAAATGTGCAAAGATTATTGGAGCACAGAATATGTCCATTTTTGGTAATTTTGACTGTTATGCAATACTTCAACATAATTGAATCATTATGTATTCAAAGACAAGTGTAATGCCCAGCATATAAGTAGTGACTGTGTTAAGTCTATAAAACATCTGATTTAATACAGCATTCACAAATTTTAAAATGGGGTTTTCTCAAAATTGCTAAAATGGACATATAACCATTTCGCTCAAAACCCTCAACATTATTATTATGGCAACACTTTACAATGAGGGTACATTAGTTAATGCAGTAATAAGCGTTAACTACCAATTCATTAACAGTTAACTAATGCATCAGAGAGCTAATTCAGCATTAGGTAACCTTAACTTACCATTTATTAGTGCTCTTTGACATCCTTATCATGAAGTTTAAAACATTCCTTAAGAATCCCTTAAGTAACCTCTCAATCTATCAAACTATTCAATAATGTATAAATTAATACCTTAGTTAACATGAACACCATTAGTAAATGATTAGTAGACACATTAATTTACTGTTAATTCACTGATAGTTAATGCTTGCTACTGCATTAGCTATAAATAGAACAAATAAAATAAACACACAAGAAAAAAAATCAACAATTTATCGCTAATACTGAAATAGCGAGCTAGTTAGCAATGTAGCTAGCAAGCTAAAGTGATATCGCACTCTACAATGCTATAGCTAGCTAGGTAGAGAGCCAACTGGTTAGCGGGTTAAAAGGCTAAACTTCGCTAACACTGAAATAGCGAGCTAAAAGTCTTGAAACAAACGTAACCTAATGAGTCAGTTGAGTGCAGAGTAGTTGGTTGCTAGGCCAGCCGTGCAGGGATACTCTGTGCTGCGGTCTGCCTCAGAATGTAGTGGGTTACACTGATTTTATACCGGCATGGAACGCGGCTCAGCCAATCACATTTAAGGATGGGAAGCACCCGTTTTATAACAGTAGATATTCCACAGTGGCTGTGCAGACTGCAAGGACATATTCAAATTATGCCCGCCTGGTTAAAATACAGCGTAGCAGCTTCAACTAAAATGTGTGAAATTTACATACTAGGGCATGCACGCATGAGCTTGGCCTTTCACAAGTGAGACTTCTGAAGAAAATCTCTGTTGTTTAATTTCTTCTTTTACCGAACATTCGACGATTCCGAAACGGGCTGTTTAATTCACTGTTAATCCGGGTTGGAAATAACTTGCACGTGGAGCGAATGGTAATGATGAGACACGTGAAGCACTTTATTAAAAGTTCAGTTGTGATGGAAAACGGTTGTGCCCACGGGAGAGGTCAGCATCACACACAGAATGAAGGAAAATCGGCAGTTTAAGTAGTGTGAAGGAGTGATAAATAACACCCGGCCAGGAAGCCGCCCCCCACCAGGCCATCCAGAGGAGCCGGTTCTGGCTACAGGATGTCAAAACACCTCATCCTAATTTAATAAGATAAATGGTGGCCGTCTGCCAGCACCCAGTTGATTTGCATAGATACTATAGTGTATGGCGGCAATCACGGCATTGACCGAAAGCAGTTGGCTCTCACAGCTCACCATCCGTTCAGAAAGATGAAAGACAAATTGGGGGAACACGCTGAGAAAACCTGAAATCTTGCAACTCCCCCGTCTGATCATATGATCACCACAGACATCTATGATTACCATCACATTCAGGAGGGACAATCAAAAAATACATGAAGGACAAAATATATAAAAACAAGACACATTAAAATTAGTTTGACTGAGTGAGACTGATAATGGGTCCAAAATTGATTTGTGTCCATTAAATACGCTGCCATCAGAGGTTGCAAATAGTCCCAAAAAGGTCCACCGATATAACATAACATAACATAACATGAATGAAGCGAGAACAGGCCGTTCATTAACTAGGGAAAATTCGCCAGTTTCTTTGTACCATTTGATTGAATATATCACTTCAGATACTCAATGACTCAATGGTATCTAGCTTTAAGTCAAGTCTGCTCTTGAAAACTCCCAAGGTCTCTGCCTCAACAATATGGTCAGGCAAGCTGTTCCACACGAAAATTACTCTTTGGGTGAAGAAATTTTCGAATATCAGTGCTAAATTTACCTTTAGTCATTCCATTTGACCCCGAGTTCTGCTAACAACACTTGGTTGAAGGAATCCTACATAATTCACTTTGTTAATCCCTTTAACATATTTAAAGACCTCAATCAAATCACCCTTAGTCTCCTTTTCCTAAGACTAAAGAGATTAAGGATCTTCAGCCTTTTCTCATAGCTTTCATCTTTAATACCGGAATTAAAAAAAAGGCTCTTCTCTGAACTTTCTCTAAAAAGCCTCTATGTCTTTCTTAAAGTATGGTCCCCAGAACTGTACAAATACTCTAAATGTGGTCTGACTGATGTGTTGTACAAAAGAAGCATCACCTCCTTGGATTTGAACTCAATACTTTTGGCAATGTATCCCAGCATCCGATTGGCTTTTTTAACAGCTCACAATGGCTAGAGCCTGTGAGGGTTTGGTCAACAATCACTCCCAGATCCTTCTCTTGTGGAGCACATTCCAGTTTAAAACCTCCCATGAAGTAATCCCGTCTAATGTTTTTATTACCTACATGTACTACTTTACATTTCGCTACATTAAATTTCATTTTGCCACATTTCTGCCCAATTCTGAATTCTATCCAAATCATCCTGAATCACTTTAGTGGACTCTAAACTATTTGCCAAGCCCCCCAATTTAGTATCATCTGCAAATTTTACTAATCTGCTCTCAATATTCCTATCAAGGTCATTAATGTAGATGAGGAACAGCAGGGGTCCCCAACACCGATCCCTGGGGACGCCACTCCCCACCCTACCTAGCTCAGATGAGATACCACTGACCACCACTCTTTGTGTTCTGTCCTGCAACCAGTTATGAATCCACTTCAGAATACCACCTGTAACTCCAATGGAGCTCATTTTAAAAATTAGTCTCTTATGCGGTACTGTGTCAAATGCTTTCTGAAAATCCAAATATATGATGTCATAAGCCCTGCTCTGGTCATAAGTCTTGGTGGCCTCTTCAAAAAATTCCAGAAGGTTTGTCAGGCATGACCTTCCTTCTTAAAACCATGTTGGCTATCCCTCAAGATATTGTTACGTTCAAGAAATAAGTCCAGCTCATCTTTTATGATAGATTCCAATATTTTGCACGCAATGCAAGTTAAACTGACTGGCCTGTAATTACCTGGCTCCAGTACGGTCCCCTTTTTATATATTGGTATTATATTGCCCTGTTTCCAATCATTTGGTATTTCTCCAGTTTCTAAAGACCGTCTAAAGATGGCAGATAGCGGCTTAAAGATGATCTCACTAACTTCCCTGAGCACTCTAGGATATAAGCCATCAGGACCCGCACTTATCTGCCTTTAGTTGATGCAACTTGTCTGATCCCTAACCTCAATTTCCGCTAAATAATCTTGAGCATTGGACAAGCCCTCTGGCCGAATAAAGACCGCTCTAAGGTAAAATTCTCAACAAAGTAACGGTTTAAGGTGTCCGCAATATCCTTATTATCATATAGCAGCGATCCATTTTTATTCTTTATGCACTTAACCTGCTCTTTGACTTTCCTTTTTCTGCTACAGTACTGAAAAAGCGCTTAGGGTAAGTTTTTTGCCCCCTCTGCAATTTGTCTTTCATACAGTCTTCTAGCATTCCTCAGCTCTTTTTTTGACCACAGCCTCCTGTGTTCTTTTACAGAATTATGGCCTTAGTAATCTCATTGTTATCCTCTATGTACATCTTATAAAGATTCCTCTTTTTCCCTCAAACTCCTACGAATAGCTGCTGTCATCCACTGAGGATTCTGCTTTTTCAGCTTACTTTTGGACACCTTTGGAATGAATTTACATTGTGAATCAAGTAAAACCCCCTTAAATCTTTCCCACATCTCATTTACAGACTCACAGTCCAGGAGTGTCTCCCATTTTGTTTCACTTAGATATGACCGCATCCTGTCAAAGTTTGCTCCGCCTAAAATTAAAATTTTTGTTTTTGGAGACACCTTTTTTAACTTCCCATGAAACCTCAAAATTAATAGTAGAGTGATCACTTGTCCCAAAGTGGCTCCAGTACCTCAACATTGCTAATTCTATCTGGGTCATTACAGAGCAGCAAATCTAGAATTGCCTTCTCTCTTGTAGGTTTATTAACATACTGCACCAAAAATTATCATTTATGACATCTAAAATTCTTCCTCCCCCCTACCCTGTCCTTTCACCATTTCCCCAATCAATACCAGGATAATTTAAGTCTCCCATAATAATAGTCCCTCCTCCTCTACAAGCTTGCCTAATCCTCTTAAGGAGCATTTCATTGACTGTACTGTCCAAAACTGGTGGTCGATAGCATACACCTATGTTTAAACCAGTCTCGTGTTTGCCAGTGAGCCTGACCCAGATATCTTCACAAGGCACGGAATATTCAATTTCAGGAATTTCCTGCACATTTATGTTTTCGGGGGAGTGCTACATTCCTCGCCTATTACATCTATCCATATCACAGGGTGAAGCGAAAAACCCCACTGATTAGCCAATTTTAGGGGAAAATTCTCCACCTATCCTCCAATTTGATTGGAGCGATAATGCCTTCCGCGATCTGTGATTCGGCAGTGGCAAAATATGTTTGTCATTGTCCATCGGTGTAAAGTGAATCCAGTCCTTTTACAATGAAGATCCCACAGTCAAGGTGTCCCAGCAGACACCTTCGCTCCCCTGGTTTTGTCTGATGAACCACTGCTCCTGTGGCTCCATGTCCGGGCTGTCGAGGCAGAGGTCACTCAGCCTCCTGAAATACACAGGAAAAGAACACGACAGTATCAAGAGTTCATGGCAAACAAAATAAAGCTCAGCAGACTTAAACTATAACATGGAATCAGAACGTAACCACAATATTGACCGAACATTAAGACTGTTACGACTTGGTCTAGGTCAAACCGTAACAGGTGAAAAAGGACGAGTGTGAAGGCGGGAAAAAAGGGAAAGAAAACAAAAACTGCGGGCCACTGTACAACCACGGTCCCTAGCTGCCTAACCAAAACTGCCTTTTCCTGTCTCGTCTTCGAGGGTTACCGAGTCTTGTCAGGCGATTTTACACACGGAGCTTCAGAGCACAGTGTCTGCAGACTGAGACGCAGTGTCTGAATAGTGTAACCCCCTACCGGAAAGCTCAATTTCCACTCAGGATAGTCCTCAAAAAATAACAAAGGAAAAATAACAAAGCAAAATAATAAAACAGTGTCCTGACGGAAGGATTTAACAAAACCCAGCTAGGAACACTCTAACTAACCGAGGTTGCAAGCGACAAGCAGGGGTGCAAAGCCAAATCGAAGTCAGATAACGAGGCCAGAGTCGATACCGATAAATTTCACTGGGGGAGAAAGACGGGTTAAATATAACTTTATGTCACTGCACTCGGAGGCCCAGCTAGTTCGCAGTGACTTGCATGTAAGCATGCAGGTCTTCCCTGCGCCTCACTTGCTGAATCAGTGACAAATAAAACCTGGAAAGGACCTTCCCATTTTGCATCTAACATTAATCGCTGTGGTTTATGTTCCATTAACAAATGACCTGGAACAAGGACAAGTGTTATGCTCCTGCCCATTTCTGTTGCATGGAGCTGTCTCTGAGGAGCCGGGGCCAACTGGAAGAGCCGCCGATTGCCCTCATGAGCTGCACCTGCTTTGAGGTCTTCAAAAAGATTGCCCAGAAGTTGGACAAAGAGCTCCCCTTCGACACTGCCATTATGCTGGTCACATTTGTTTTATGCTTGTGTTGACTAGTTTTTTCTTTATTGTTTATGGGAATTAGTTTGGGTTTAAATTTATGTAGTTTCTTTTCATGTTCCCTGGCAGGACGGTGAGTATTTTCTTTTCTTTTTTGTTTCAATTTTAGGAGCATACTTTTTTTTTTGTTCCTCCCGTCCTGCCTTATAACAGCCATGGGGAATATATTTTGTTTGTGATTTATTTTTCTTTGGTGTCTGAAATGACACTTTGTAAATAAATGCCTACACTTTTTTTTTGTAGTGACCAGCGACTCTTGACTGCTTAATTTTTCCTTGCGGCTTTCTTATGTTTATGGCTTTAGTGCAGCACTTTGGTTTTACCCTAATTAGTTAATTGGGGCCAATTTCAGCCGTAACATAATTGGGGGCTCGTCCGGGAGCTTCTTAATTGGTTAATTGATTAGCCGTTTTTTTGTGTGCTGCTTAGTTGTATTGTGGTTTGTTGCCACTTCTGCCGCATGTTCAGAGTCGCTGTGTAAAGGCTGTCTTGGCCATATTTTGAGTGTAGTTTCTAAGGCTTTGTTGAGGTTTTTAACCCACTCTTTTGTGACGGTATTGTCTCCTGTGTTCTTTTTTTTTTGAATTATGGAGTTTGAATTGGAGAAATTTGTTATAGCACCAACATTGGCGCAGTTTAACCGTTGTACTAAGAAGGAGCTCTTGTTAATTGCTGACGATTACTCAATTGAGGTGGTTCGTTCTGGTCGTAAGGATGATGTTAAATTGGCTGTTTTGTCTGGTTAGATTGAGAGCAAGGTGTTGTCCCAGGAGGAGGTGACTGAATCATCTACTGTGACTCCTCCCGTGTCTTCAAATTCAGATTCTGAGGATAAGCCCAGTGATCAGGCCTTGCGCTTAAAAGAACTTGAGTTTCAGCTTAGGTTTAAAGAACTTCATTTGAGGGAGTTGGAGTTGCAATCTAGAAGGGAGACTGAGAAACTTGAGTTTGAGTTTCGTTTAAAGCAGTTGGAGTTTGGGTCTAATAGGTCAGATCAAAAATTTGATGTCACTAAACATATTCACATGGTTCCTCCCTTTTCTGAAAAGGAAGTAGAGAAATACTTTCCTCATTTTGAACGGGTAGCTACTACTTTAGGTTGGCCTAGAAATGTCTGGACATTGCTCTTGCAGTGTGTTCTTACTGGAAAAGCTCAGGAAGTTTTTTCTTCACTTTCTTTTGATGAGAGTCTAGATTTTGATGTTGTTAAAGCTGCAATTTTAAGGGCTTTTGAATTGGTCCCAGAGGCCTACTGTCAAAAGTTCAGACATTCTAGGAAGCATGATGGCCAGACCTATGTAGAATTTGCCAGAGAGAAGGAGGACGTATTTGATCAGTGGTGTCAATCTTTGAAAATTGATACCTTTGCAAAGCTCAGAGATCTGATGGTCCTTGAGGAGTTTAAGAACTGCCTCCCTGAAGCTGTAGCAACTTATTTGAATGAACAGAAAGCACTTCAGGTGACTTCAGCTGCTGTTCTTGCTGATGAGTTCATTTTGACACACAAAATCTTTGACAGGTCAAATTTGTGTATTGACCAGGTGAAAGGGAATTCACCCAAAGCTTCTACTGTTTTTGAGGGAAGTAGTTTAGGTGCCACAAAGAAAGTGGGCAACCTTAAAGAGTCTGACCTAAAGGACAGACCTGTTTGTAGTTACTGTAAGAAGCTTGGCCATGTTATAGCAAATTGCTTTGCACTTCAGAGAAAGAATGCCAAGTCTTCTAAACCAGTTGCTTTAGCTAATACCCCTGTTATATTGCCCCTGTCCAAGAGTAAGGCTGCTCAGCTGAGACCAGAGACTTTTGTGGTGGAGTCTTTTTCTCCAGACTTTCCCTCTTGTCAGTCGGCATATAAAGGGAAGAAACGACGTCCTAGCCGATGCCCTCTCACGAGTCTGAATGTTTTTTTAATCTTTAACTTTTTTGGCGGTCTCATCCATTCTCCTGCCTCTGCTGTTTCTGGAGGGGGTCTATTGCTGGAGCTGTGGCAGCCGATTTTCTGGGGACCTTACACCTGCGTTTATGATCAGGCTTTCTACCCTCTGTGCCTTCCCCTAATATATTATTGGGGGTGGCCCAAGTTCCTGACTTTGGTTGGCGTGGATGCTGTCGTCTCCTTCGGACCCCTGACGCCGGACTCCTGACGTGGTGCTACCCTGAGATTTGGACAGACCCTGCCCACATTTTGATGTGTCTCATCCTGTACGTGCTCCCCCGTCTTCTACTGGGGGGGCTCGCAGGCGAGTTTCACTTTTGGGCCTGTCCTGTTGTGTTTTGAAGATTTCATTAAATTCTGAGGATTTAATGTCTTATGGGTGGGGGTGTTATGCTCCTGCCCATTTCTGTTGCATGGAGCTGTCTCTGAGGAGCCGGGGCCAACTGGAAGAGCCGCTGATTGCCCTCATGAGCTGCACCTGCTTTGAGGTCTTTAAAAAGATTGCCCAGAAGTTGGACAAAGAGCTCCCCTCGACACTGCCATTATGCTGGTCACATTTGTTTTATGCTTGTGTTGACTAGTTTTTTCTTTATTGTTTATGGGAATTAGTTTGGGTTTAAATTTATGTAGTTTCTTTTCATGTTCCCTGGCAGGACGGTGAGTATTTTCTTTTCTTTTTTGTTTCAATTATTAGGAGCATACTTTTTTTTTTTTTTTAGTTCCTCCCGTCCTGCCTTATAACAGCTATGGGGAATATATTTTGTTTGTGATTTATTTTTCTTTGGTGTCTGAAATGACACTTTGTAAATAAATGCCTACACTTTTTTTTGTAGTGACCAGCGACTCTTGACTGCTTAATTTTTCCTTGCGGCTTTCTTATGTTTATGGCTTTAGTGCAGCACTTTGGTTTTACCCTAATTAGTTAATTGGGGCCAATTTCAGCTGTAACACAAGTCCCCCGTCAGATACCTCCCTCCGAGCCTCCGCCACCCGTTGGGATGCCCTCGGACTGCCTCAGTCAATGCTCTGCAATATGAGCTGGCATGTGTTATACCCTTTTGGCAGAATGAGGGCCCATCTACAAACAAGGTCAGCTTGGGATCGGAGAGAGGCACCTCACTGGAGTGTTCATCTTGTTCCCAAATTGGCACCAAGTCCTCATATTGGTGGTCATTATTAACTGCTGCATCATCAGCAGGGGTCATTATTGTGGATGCATTGGACGATGAGGCTCTTTTAGTCTCTAAGTTGGGAGTTTCTACCACAGTGTGCATCAATTTATCAGTAGTGTTGTTGGTTTCCCTAAAGTCCACTGTCAATTCAGCACCAGTATCCAAAAGAAAATCATTATCAAATTTCCATTCAATGGTCGCACGCACATAAATGCCATCATGGTCCTGCCTCACTGCAGCGCCTAAGGGTTGCAGTGAGGCCGTCTCTAGTTTAAAGGTACCGCAGAGAGAAGAGCTTGTTTCTGACTGTCACTCAGTTTTGCAAAACGTTTGTCCAAATCATCGCTATTTCCCCCCGCATGGCTATTTACTCCACTGTCCTTGTTACGAAACTGTTTGTTAATTTTACAATCTCGAGCAAAATGACCAGGATTCCCACAATTGTGGCAATTGTTGTTTCTCGGCTTATTTCTCCTTGGGCATGGTCTGCGTGTGCTTAAGTTACGAAGCTTGCATTCCGTATCCAATTCTACCCTTCTGGCTGCTGAAACCACTTGTTCGAATGTAACTGTATCATCTGCCCAATCTGGTTTTCTAAGTTTCGTATCTTTTCTTATGTCAGGGAGTAGTGCTTGCATGAACGCCGTTTTAAGAGGCCCGCTCTTGCTCTCAGGAATTATTTCTTGCTTCAAATCCTTCAAGCCAGAGTGCCTTGTGAACGTGTCTGTAAAACAGTCCGCGAAATCATCGACAGCTTCACCGGTTTTTTGGATGCACGCCACTACCTTGCCCCAGTTCGTAGTGGCCCTTGTAGCATCGCGAATAAAATTTTATTCCATGCTCCGTCAAGGTCCTGCCTGTCGTCACCCAAGGCGGCCTAAACAGACGTACTTAGCTTGTGAATTTCAGTGGGATTCAATACTGTGGCTAACAATTGGACACCGTCAAGCGGATGTAAGCAATAAATGTTTCGCAATCGGTTGATTTTTGACCACGTATCCATACCAGCAATGCGCGGATGCTGCAAATCTTTTGACCATTTGTCTATGTTTTCTGGTTTGGTTGGCTTGTGATTGAAAAAATGCCGGTCACCCTTCCTGTGCTGTGTCAACGCTCTCAGTTTTACAGCTGCTGCTGATGTTTCGCCATTAACTGAGGAATCAGAATCGTCACTCTCACTGTCACTATCGTCATGAAGGTTGGTGCTTGGCATTGTTTTGAAAAACTGTTTCCGATCATATTCCTCCAACTCTTTCACGGGATAGTGACACTTAGCAGCAACTGAAAGACCAGACTGTGGAAGACTGCAAAAACGCGGGCCTGAGAGCTGTGCTATGGATGCGACCATTCCATTCTCAGGGATTGCGGACAATTCAGTTTCTAAATCTCTCACCCTCGCTTTCAACGCCTTTACCTCTTTTTGTTCTTTTTTGCTTTGACACCTTTCAACTCCTCAGCCAGAGCCCGAACCTTCTCTCTTTCAGCATTCAACAAACGCACACTTGGCATTTAACTCTGTCCTCCTTCGCAAATGACTGACAATTAACAAAGCCAGCGGAACTTTTTCCTTCTCTGGCAGACGTTGCATTTTGCCCCATGCTCTCTTTATGTCATCTATGGACCAAATGTGATTTTTCGTTAACGTTGAAACCGTATTTTAATTCTATTTTGCAATCAGAACTGTCCAGTTTCAAAAACGATTGCAAAAAGCCCTAATATTCAACACTGTTTCAGCATCAATTTCGGGTACATCTTTTCCGTCTTTCTCAGTGGTGGGAATTTCATGCATTTTTACGTTTTCTGAACATGATTGTGGTTATTAAGAAAATACTTTCAGTTAGTCAACACGGATGTTACTCTTAACCCAAATTATCTAAAGGTACTGCCTCTCCTCAGGGGACACATTAAATTCATTTATTTAACCCAGATGAAAAATTAGCACTCTGGTTTCTAGACAATTTTGTTTAGGACTCTGAAAACTAAAGAAAATGCCATCAATTAGGACACCGCTTCCTAATAACAATGATATTCAATTTCATTGGAGAACACTAGGCTACTAAAACGGACAAACATTAAACATAGACTCTGTGAGCACTTAAACACAGCTGCCTGACTATTTACACCTCAAATGTTCCAACAGGTTCCACCGAAGAACAGCCCGGCACAACGAATTTACAATTCCTCGTTACTGCTAATAATTTGCTCGGAGGCCTCTCACACCTTTATCCGTTTGCAAATTATCGGAGGTCTTGTGATCAGTACTGATATTCCTTCGACTCACTACTGCAGATTTTGTGTCCTTAATTTTTGCTTAATACACGCACAGCCAGCCTCTCCTGTGTACCGTGAAATGTCGCCCAAAAAGCTATCAGATCCAGGTCATCCACACGCACCCGAAGTGCCCAGGAGTTCCAAACTCCAATGACCAAACAAATGCAGCAACAGGCCCAAATCACAACCACAACTTTTCTTACACCGATATTAACAATTACCGCTCTCCCAATAAAAAGTCTCTTTCAGTGTACGTACTTCACTCAACAATTTTTCACTCCGTCCCATACAGCCATAAACTAAACGGCTCAGAGATTCTTAAATTCTTTTTCGAGCAAGGCAAGATAAATTGTACCCACCATATAACGGAGGAAGAAGAGTCTCGGGATGGAAAGGCCACACTCCAGTTATTCTCCCAGTCACCGGCGAGGTCGTCTCTCTTGTTTCTTGTCGGTCTCGGTGGAACCTCCAACTGAAGAAAATCTCTGTTGTTTAGTTTCTTCTTTTACCGAACATTCGACGATTCCGAAACGGGCTGTTTAATTCACTGTTAATCCGGGTTGGAAATAACTTGCACATGGAGCGAATGGTAATGATGAGACACGTGAAGCACTTTATTAAAAGTTCAGTTGCGATGGAAAACGGTTGTGCCCACGGGAGAGGTCAGCATCACACACAGAATGAAGGAAAATCGGCAGTTTAAGTAGTGTGAAGGAGTGATAAATAACACCTGGCCAGGAAGCCGCCCCCCACCAGGCCATCCAGAGGAGCCAGTTCTGGCTACAGGATGTCAAAACACCTCATCCTAATTTAATAAGATTAATGGTGGCCGTCTGCCAGCACCCAGTTGATTTGCATAGATACTATAGTGTATGGCGGCAATCACGGCATTGACCGAAAGCAATTGGCTCTCACAGCTCACCATCCGTTCAGAAAGATGAAAGACAAATTGGGGGATTACGCTGAGAAAACCTGAAATCTTGCACTTTGAACCTATGAAGGGTTATGGATATGGAAAAAAAAAATCTTGTGACTCCACTGGGCCATCGGTTTCCATTTTCTTTTGTCTTTAAATAGTTTAATTTCATTTCAAAGGGCAGCAGGTCTTCCCTGAGCTGTGCAATGTATTCCAGACAAATCTGCACCATACTCTGCTCTAACAGCAAACACAGAGAGAGTACCGGCCACAGTCACGTCTACGCACACGTTTCTCCGTTTGATCACTGGAGATTAGCAGCAACCAAAAACATCAGGACAGGCATTAATCAGGAATGGCCAGGGGAAAGGCATGACCTTAGAAATAAGAGAGAGAGAGGGAGCGAGAGATGGGGAGACAGAAAAAAGCATGGGTTTTCTCCTACCTCAAACAGAATTGTCACAGATGACATCTGTCAGTGTCTTTTTTTCATCAAATTTTATGTCTCACATTCCCCCAGCCTAAACTACATGTACAGAAAACCAATAAACAATAAAGTCTCCTGGAGTAATATTCTATGAAAGAAGAGAATATTGGCCCACTTGCAGTCATTCCACACAAAAATACAGTATCTTTCAACAGCACTTGAAAGGAACATTACAGGAGTGAATTATGTATGAATTTGTAAAGCGTTGATAAAGCAACGTTTGTAGATAGTCAACTTTGTGTGCCAAAAAATCCCAATTGCATTGCAGCTCTCACATTATATAAGACTTAACATATATAAACATATGCATTGTATATATCTTGAACATATTCAAGCACTACACTATTTGAACTGACTCATTCGGTGGAATAAGATAATTTTTGCAAATTTAGGGATGCTGCCCTCTCACATTAGTTAAATCATGAGGTGAGTTGAACTCTCATAACAGTGAGACCCAGTGCTCAGTACATTGAGAGGGTACTTCAGATGCAGAGAGACGACTCTGCCATTTTTACACTCTGTCCACAGTGGTCCACTCATATCCATCATCTTTTCAACCCCGGGACGCAATACTAATCAGTAATTACGAGTTTATTTGGGTGGGATAGGCTTTTGGACCAAGAGTTACCACTAAACACAAAGCAATTTTGCAAACCTCATGTTTTAGCACAAGGATCTTCCCTTAGTCTTACATTCATTGTCATGGTTTGTGAGGTGTGCGTGTTGTTTGAACCTTCTTTGCAGCTCTCGTCCGGGGACGATATCGAATTCCTGGGCCATCGAATTCTTTACCCAGCTGGTTGATTGAGCTGGGGCGGCGCTTCCCCTGAATCTATATAAGCAGGATGTCCGGCACGCCTCCTTCGCTAGAGTGTCTGTGTTTAGATTTGCACTATAGCCGAAGATATCTTTAGTCAGGTTTGGTATGACTTTCTATCTTCTTGTTGTTGGAGTTTCTTCTCCTTTTTTCTATCTCGCTTTGCTTCCGTGGTTTAGACTATCATACGTCCTTTGGAAGCGCGAGTACTTGCGTTTGGTCTATATTATTCTCTGTGTTTGTACTGTGTTCGTGCTACTCTCTTTCTCTCTGTCGTTGCGCTTGACCTCCGTATACTACCGGCCATTGCATTCATGGTTGTTCCCTTAAATGCCTTTATTAGTTCTCATTAGTATGTATACTTGTTAAGTTCTCTGTATCTGCTCCCACAGACAGTCAGTTCTTCTTCAGAGATGATCATGTATTATCTTACAATTGAGCCCCTCAGAACAAAGTGTTATAACTCCATTTTTTATCATTTTGAGAAAACAGCTTCCAAAGTTTCGACGTTGTCAAATTCAACATGCCAGTAAGTATTTAGACCTGTCTTGAAGTGACATCCTTTGAATCTTCGCTTTCATGTTCAGAAAGTATTTTGTTGTCAACGTTGACGATTTTTGTTATTTTTGCATGTTTCACTTAAAAACAAAGAATTTTGGAGTTAGACCACTCTTGCACTACTATCTATATTTCAGATGTGGAACTAACAATCTTCTGGCCCATTATTGCATGAATAGATTTTACCTTTAGCATGAAAAATATGGGTCTAACTCGGAAAATTAGAAAATCGGAGTTAGACCACTATTGTTCTGAAGGGCTTAATATCATCATATGTTCCAGGTTGTTATAGCCTACTTTGAGTTCTGAGCGTTTACGCTTATTGTCATCATCTGCTGTTACGATAATCCTGAGAATAAATGTACCTCTGTTTCTACCACCGAGTCTGCAATTTTTTCCTGCCCGGATCATAGCAGACTGCGTTTTACTAAATCTTGCTACAACATTCTCACATTTTTGGCTCATGGACATGCAAGAGCAACCTTCAAATATCAATATCTGAACGCCTTTGTGGTGCTTGGGACAAAATGACCCATTTTTATGATACATAAAATCAAAGATGTTATAAATAGCTAATTAATAAAATCATGATAAATATTAAAATCCATAGCCTTGGCTTATTTTCTGTGAACAAGTAAAGATAACATGCTGAGTACAATTCTGCACTCTCTCCCAAACACACACACACAGAACAGCTTTTTAAAGACGGTTTTATTGATTTAGCTTTGTTTTCCATAGTTATAGATTTATAGTCAAATTTTGTGTGGTTACACCACAGATTCTGAGCTTTGTCCCATGATATCGATAATAGTTTGATGAACTTAAAGCTGATATGTTGAAGCATATTTATGTTTCATTTTGAGTGGAGTATGGACACAAAGCAACGATGTGTAGGTCCAATTGTTTACTTTTACATTTAACTTTGCGTCAAGCTCAGCACACCCTATTAATAAATCAAAGCACCTTTTTGTCACAACCGCATCTTCTCCTCATCTCCCAGCCGCTGCCTGCGGACCTGAAATTGGCACTGTCACGGCTGCAGTCGTGCTCCCGGTTGCTGTCGACGATCCTGAAATCAGCACTGTCACAGCTCCAATCTCGCTCCCCGCCACTGTCTGCTGTCCTTAAGTGCAAGCTCGGAAAAGTTTGAGAATGCCCAGTAGGAAGAGTGCGCATTTATCTAATTGACTGTGAGAGGAAAAAGTGTGGACATGCTTCTGGAATAGAGGCCTGTTTCAGGAGCACAAGCTCTGCTGCTAGTGCTTTTTATTCTCTCTGGTTTTGTGATCATTCCTAGTTTCCTAGCCTGTCTCTCAGTGTGAGCGCTTATCTCCCTTGTATATGGGTCAGGCCCACTAAATGGGAACCAGTGGGGGATCACAGCCAAACTTGATGTGGTGTGCCGTCAGCTTCTGACCCTTAAATGCATTATTGCTTTCAACCTGTTCCTGTTTAAGATCACCTGAATAGTAATCGGTTTATTTACTGAATAATCAAGGCCAAAATATTCGCCTGTAATGATTAAGAAATTATTAAGAAATGCCAGAGACCACTGATGGGCTACACTGACAACATACTTAATAGTAATATTGTCATAATGGGAAAAAAAAAAAAACAAATAATACATTAATCCAACACGTTCTTTGAATTCCATGTCCCATTTTTTCCAGCAGTGCATCCTAATTTATTCTAAGATTGCACCTAATCTACATGTTTTTCGAGTTCAAAAGAATAGGCTACATTTGTGGGCAAGGGCAGTAAAATACTTAATACTTAACACTGCAAAATAATTTCTTATGTCAAAGCTTCGGTAATTGAGTGATTTACTAAATTGGTTATTATTGCATTGTGGCCATGAATGTACCACTGCTTTTTTACACATTTCTAATTTTATTTCGTCAGCAACTCTCCAAATCCGGTATACGTTTCCTCTGTCTTGTGGAAAAAAATGCATTTCAAAACGGAAACAACCTCTTCGGCTTATTAAAACACAGGCGAATAGAAAATTGGTGCAAAAGGAATTCAGAATCTTCGAAAGGCATATTTCCATGTTATAAAAAACAGCAAAAATACTCGCAGTCCAAAAAGTAAATATCCAAAACCAAGAAGTCAATGCAAAAGAATTTATTAGAACAAAAAAATACATTAGCGCAGGTGCTGTAACTTGAAGGACATTTTGGTGCGCGCTGACTGCTATGATCTTTCTAAAATTCCCAAAGAAAGGCTAGACGATGCCACCGGTTTTTATCCTTGCAGAAATTGCACATAATGCAAGGACATCAAAAACCCATACATTTACTAGTTTCGTAACCAATAAGAGTGATACCATTACTAAATTTATTACATGTAGTTCCAGTAACTGTGTGTGCATTTTGTTCTGTGTTTGTGGACTACAATATGTAGGCTGCACTCAGCGGCAACTCAGAGTACGTACCAATGAACATCATAAAGCGGTTAACAGAAAGGATTCGAAATCTCTGGTGGCACGTCATTTTTTGGAATTCAATCATAAGGTATTGGATCTCAATTGGCTTGGCATTGACCGTGTTTTTCCCAGTCGTAGACTAAAGCACACAGACAAATTACTACTTCAATGTGAAGCACATTGGATCTATTACCTATCCACACTTCACCCAGCTGGCTTAAAAGATTCCTTTGATTTGGCATGCTTTCTTTAAGTGCGCACCAGCATGTCCTTTGTATCCTAAATCAATTAACCTAACATGACATTCCAGTTTTATTATTTTCTGGTGTTCTGTTCCTTCACTTGATTATGCATATTTTATTGTCATAACTACTGTTCAATTGTTGTGGTCATCTACGATGATATTCCCTTAAAATTGAATAATTGACCAGTTAATTGTATCCTGAGATATTCACTTAAATTATTAAATAATTGTTTCTCTATCAGTCATGTGCTGTCTATTTAAAAGGTTTTGTCCTGCCACTTAGTCATTAGCACTGAGGATGGTTTGAGCACCGAAACGTTTGTTTTAGCACCTTCACCTGCACTAATATATTTTTTTTGTCCTGATAAATTCTTTTGCATTGACTTCTCGGTTTTGGATATTTACTTTTTGGAGTGCGAGTATTTTTGCTGTTTTTTAATCAACTTTTTACTTACGCACCCATTCAGCTCAGATATAATTAAGGCGCAAATTTCCTTTGCTGACATGGAACTTCTAATATTTCCATTCTATGTCATCATTGACATGAATAGAAAAATGCCTGATAACTAGTCTATGCGATACAATGTACAAGAAGGCCCCTTAAGACAATCGGTCATGAATTCTCCCAGTTAGTCTTCACAAGTGAGCGAATTAATGTTTGGTTGAAAATTAGGAAAAGTAAATGAGAACCGGTTTAGAGTCATCAGGCATCATAGGGGTAAGTTACAAAACAGTTTTTATACCTCCAACAGCAAATCATTGAAGGTCCCGGGTATATTCTCACATTTAAAATGCATGCAAATCAGGAAAACCGGAATTTTCAAAGGCCACAATGACCAAGAAATATTAGTCTGAGATATATAAAAGTATAGTTTCTGAGTTTCTCTCAATAAGCCCTGTCCATTGATCAAGTTTTGCAAAAATAAAAGCAAATGAGAACATTTCCTGGACCAAAGACAATAAAAGGGCACTGGTTCCCATTTTGTGAGCCTGACCCATATATTATTACCAGCTCCTCTATTGTGCAGTACCGTAGGGCTGATTGTAGCATGGCCATTCGTGATTATTGGTTATAGTTTTACTGGTATCGTGTCTCTGCTTTTCCTGCCTTGTGGACTGTAAGTTGTTGTTTTGTCTTTGCTTTTCTTCTTCTTGATAAAGACAGCAAAATACTCTGTCATCTCCAGCTCCATACTTTCCTGCTTTTGGGTTCACACACACACACACGCACACACAGAGTCACTCTAGATTGGGGACCCCTGACCTCTTTGGGTGTGTATGCTTCTTAATGTTATGAACATTTTGACAAATTCTGATGTTCTGTAACTCAGCAAGGGCATTACTGATCTCGAACGGAATCACTAGGTATTCGTATACCCGGGGAGGTGTTTAACACTGTGTTGCGCAAATCCAGTGGAAAGCTTCTGCAAATAGAGCTCATTAAAAGTGATGTTACACTTAATAAAGACATAATTTTTACTGTGAATATTGACTGGTTCTAAGCACGAATAGCAAATTACAATCCAGCTCCCTGCAACTCAAAACAGGAGGTTTTTGTCATGATCCTGCAACTGCCTGTTTTCTGTTTTTGTTATTTTTCATTATTATGCATCATTGTCATTCATCATCCCGGTTTCTGTCATCGCCATTGTTTATTTACTGTTCCATTGCACCAGTGTTTACCCCCGATCTTGTGATGATTATGGTAGGTTCATTCTCCCCAGTTCACGTGCCAACACGCTGCGGGTGATTTCCGTGGTTTCTGGTGTTTCATGTATTTACATCAATTCTCATTTACTTACTTTGCTCTGTTAACTCTGCTACTAATAGTACATACGTTTATATTTTGTCTACTGGTTACTAACTTAACTAATCCGTGTACATATTACTAACGGACTAACGAGCACTTGGGATATTTATAAATTGCACCACTACTAATAATTACTAACGTAATCTCAGCACTCACTCTGCTATAGTCTCTGCCCCTTGCTTTGCTTTCCTGGTATAATTCCGTATTTCCGCGAAACCTTTCGCAAGTGCTTAATTACTTTCCTGCACTCTTTTATCTGCGCATGTAGAACTCCTTAACTGGAGTCGTTTGTCATAGGTTGTCTATGTGTACCCAGTCCACGTCTTGGCTTTTTCCAATCATTGTATTAGGGCTCCCTCGTGCGCTCACCTTCATTGTTCAATATCTGGTTACTCTCCTCACCTGTTCCTTGCAGCATGTGACTTCCCCTTAGTTTATTTAAGCCCTGCATTTCTGTTTCTACGCTGTCAGAACGTTGATCATTTCTTCTGTGCCGAGAGACCTGTACGCCAGTTGATCTGTGAGGTTTGAGACACCCTTTGCCTGACTACCGATTTTCTGCCTGTGCCCATTTTTGGATTTGTTATTGCATTTTTCTGGTTTTGACCCTGCCTGTCCGACTACGATTCCTGATTTTTGCTGCCCTGGTTTTTGGAATTTTGCTAACGGAATATCGACCCTGCTTTTGCCTTCTGCTTATGTACTTTTGCCCATCTGATTTACTGTTACTGAACTCTGCTTGTTTTACAACCCTGATTTCTGGACTTTGTTTTTTGGCACTGTGTTTCTTTGATCTCTGGCTTGAACTCCGAATGAATAAAGGACTTTGATTTTTTTGAACACTCGCTTGCTACTGGCTCCTGTATTGAATCATTACAGTTTAAATACATATCTCAGACCCATTAGTGAGTAACAATGAAACAAGACACTTTGCACAAGAGTTCTGAAATTGCATATTAACAGTTTGACCTGCATTTCTACCACAAACTTACAATTTCACTCACACAATATTCACCGCATGTGCAACTATGTGTGAGTACTCATATAATAATGGACACACAGAATGGATTAAAGCAAGGTCAGCAATAATCAGAAAAAACTGACACACACTTTCTTGTGATAAATGTCTTCATGTGAAAAAAATAATGTGTCCACAAATGTTGCTGTTCAAGTAAAGATTCTTATTCGTGGACAAATGTCAAGGCAACATATTTCAGGTGATGTTGACATACCGCACACACGCACGCACGCAAAAAAAAAAATCTCATCACTGGTTCATCATATTTGCCTAACTGCAACTTGAGTCAAAGATCACTAGATCACTCTTATCCCAAAAAATATTATGCCTCCTGGAGACCTTAAGAATTTTTTTTCAATTTCCTAAAAATTTCATGGTACTCTCTTGTAATGAAAATTTAAAGGAAGTTGTCAAAAGGAAACAGATGGGGGTGGTATGCTAATGCACCTAAAATGGGTGCAGCTGTTCGCAACTTGTTTTTAAATCGCTTTGACAAATAATAATGAAACAAACATGCTATAAAGAGCTACTATAGCAGTGACATTGACAAGAATATCAACACTCCAGGCCACCAGGATTAGCCCCTCAAGAACACCAAGCAGAAAATTCAAAATCATATGACAAAGTTTTTGGAAGCCCTTCCTTGGCAGAGTACTCAAAAAGGCTGGTACTAAAGCCGATTTATGGCAGATTTACAGTCACTTACACTAAAGAAATTGTAATTGACAGTTACATTGATACCTTTGCCCAATGGTAGAATAATGTATGATGGCATCAATATTGGTTTCTAAAGTTCCCACCAGAGGGCAGTTATTCCTGTAGGCCCTATGTGTAGCTCTAGGGCATGCAAGGACTTCCTGTGTATAGGACTTCCTGTTTGGGATCCATTTTGGAAGGTGGGCCTAGGATCTCAGTTTTTTTTTATATCCATCCAAAGTTTTCTGCAGCACATAAGTTGTTTACATTTAAGCCAATGCTTCCTAACTATTTCATGGACAGTGGAGGGCAAAGTTAGTGAGTTCCTTTCAAGGAGTGTAGAGGTTTTGCCCTGGAAATGTAATGAGGTGCCCTCGACAAAGAAAGGTGAAGGTTGAGTTGAGATTCAGTTACAACTGTTAGTAAGGCAATCATCAGTGTTGGTGAAAGTCAGTATATAATAATAGAAGAATAAGTGATGTGTTTCCTCTCTCTCTCAAGCTTATATATGAGTTAGAATGCTATTGTCTAAGTTGGGGGCTATGAGTGACATACATAAATGTTCAGGGGATTGAACATATGCAAATTATTTCAGTCTGCTGTAATCTATACCCCTAGCCCTCAGAGCTTCAGAGCTTTGGGATGGGTGGAAGCTCTAAACATTTCTTGTAAGTATTTCAGATGTATAAGTGTTATTGTATGCCTAAACCACTCCGTAGTAGATTTTATCTATAAAGACAAACCATGGCAGTTCAGTTCATCTGCAGATGTATTATGTTCTAATCTTGTCACAAATGTATTATGTTATAGTCATGTCACAATTCAATAATGTCATGTTCTGTCAATAATTCAATAGTTCAACATCTTTTTTGTGCATACTTCCCAGAGCAGATATACTTTGTCAAATTTAATTATTACTTGTTTTTTACTTCCAATGTCATTATGTTTTTTCAGTTTTTTAGACACCAGTCAGGCATGATTGCATCAAAGAATAAATGCCCTACCATAGCATCTGTTGCTCGTTGTGTCATCTGAGTGCGCTCAGCAGATTTTTTTTTTTTTTTAAATGTAGTGAAGCAGTTTTCAAAGTAGGAATAATTATTCTGTTCAAGTCTTATCACTACATATTTTATAAAACCTCTCTAGTACTGAGGATCATGGTCCAAAATGTTGCTGGAAATGGAGGACAGAGAAGGGAATATTCGGAAAATGAAGCGCTTCCTGGTGTGTAATTAAAGTCCTGTAAAGAAATGGATGAAATGTGCCAAGGCTCAATAAGCTTTGAGAGGTAATGGCTCTTGCTACAAATGAGCCATTTAGTGGAAGAGGAAGTTGTGTATAAATATTGCAGCTGCCTTTTGGCACGTGTTCAATATTTAAGCTAATCTCGGGCGTGAAGGCAATGAAGGTGCCAGTCAAGCAGATGTCATTGACCCACAATTAAGGTTCATTATACCAAAGATCCTAGAGCGGTTTTGATTTCCGAAGGATCTTTGATACAGTACATTTGAGAAATGTGACATCATCTGCTACCAAAAATGGCTCATCCGAATAGTCCACAGTTGTAGGCTGGGTGTGTGTTGATGACATCATAAGGCTATGTCTTTGTGGAATTCGCAGTGCTTCAACCATCTGTTTTGCATTGATATTCAGGGCCATGCTTGTTCTCTTTCACCATTCTCTATTCTCTTATGTGTAGCTTGGAAATCCAACAAGTATTGGTATTTTTAAGGTCAAATGAAAATAGCATTTAATCCACACACACGCACACAGGTGCACACGCACACACACACCACACACACACACACACACGCACATACACACAGGTTTTGCTATAGTATTGTGTTCATTCTACAATTTTTAATGCCCCACTGGTTTTGGTGTCGTATTCTGTTCATTCTTCATTTTTTACTGCCCTCTGATTTTTTGTGGTAGTGTACTGTTCATTCTCCAGTTTTTAATTCCGCTGCAGCTCACAAATATCCTTGAGGCCCTCACAGTGCAGATTCAGAACACAAGAAACCCAACAAAGAGAGTTTTGCGCTCCAATAAGCGAAATGCAAAACAAAAGATAACAGAAAAAAGATACTATGAAAAAACAAAGCAATCTCTGATTTTTTATCAGCTCTTCAAGGGTTCTGTGTTCACAATTTAGTTTTGTACACACTTCAGGGTCACTACTGTTAAAGGGTTAGTATTGCATGAAAAACCAACCAAAGCTGGCAGAGAGCATTTGCCGTGAAAAATTATCCATGGGAATGTGAGCGCTTGAGCTAGATTCTCCTTCACACTTAATTGGATTCATAGACGATAACTGGACTGTAAATATCACATTAGCTAACAGACAGCATAAAGCCGCATATTTTTGGTCATCTGAACACCACTATCAGGTTATTGATGGAAAGCATATCTATTTGCATGCACGAGATGTGGATATCTCTCCTTCTGACTCAGTCATTTCATTATCCCAGCTGGCATTATCCTCCTGTACTTTTGGATGTATATTTGCATAAAGAGCCAAGGATTTCAACAGATTGTGATGGCAGACTGTCCTCAATTAAAACACTATCTAAGGGGCTGTCAACATCAGTTGTTTTTGCACCTTTGCATTCTGGTTTAATAGTTTACTTGCAGTCTAGCCATGGAGTAAATAATAAACGCACTCACGTACGATTGAAGAGGCTCCTTATTCTTGCTCCATGTTATCTTATACTGATGACTTATGGAATCAATGCAGCGAAGAATAAGTGATGTGTTTCCTCTCTCTCTCAAGCTTATATATGAGTTAGAATGCTATTGTCTAAGTTGGGGGCTATGAGTGACATACATAAATGTTCAGGGGATTGAACATATGCAAATTATTTCAGTCTGCTGTAATCTATACCCCTAGCCCTCAGAGCTTCAGAGCTTTGGGATGGGTGGAAGCTCTAAACATTTCTTGTAAGTATTTCAGATGTATAAGTGTTATTGTATGCCTAAACCACTCCGTAGTAGATTTTATCTATAAAGACAAACCATGGCAGTTCAGTTCATCTGCAGATGTATTATGTTCTAATCTTGTCACAAATGTATTATGTTATAGTCATGTCACAATTCAATAATGTCATGTTCTGTCAATAATTCAATAGTTCAACATCTTTTTTGTGCATACTTCCCAGAGCAGATATACTTTGTCAAATTTAATTATTACTTGTTTTTTACTTCCAATGTCATTATGTTTTTTCAGTTTTTTAGACACCAGTCAGGCATGATTGCATCAAAGAATAAATGCCCTACCATAGCATCTGTTGCTCGTTGTGTCATCTGAGTGCGCCAGCAGATTTTTTTTTTTTTTTAAATGTAGTGAAGCAGTTTTCAAAGTAGGAATAATTATTCTGTTCAAGTCTTATCACTACATATTTTATAAAACCTCTCTAGTACTGAGGATCATGGTCCAAAATGTTGCTGGAAATGGAGGACAGAGAAGGGAATATTCGGAAAATGAAGCGCTTCCTGGTGTGTAATTAAAGTCCTGTAAAGAAATGGATGAAATGTGCCAAGGCTCAATAAGCTTTGAGAGGTAATGGCTCTTGCTACAAATGAGCCATTTAGTGGAAGAGGAAGTTGTGTATAAATATTGCAGCTGCCTTTTGGCACGTGTTCAATATTTAAGCTAATCTCGGGCGTGAAGGCAATGAAGGTGCCAGTCAAGCAGATGTCATTGACCCACAATTAAGGTTCATTATACCAAAGATCCTAGAGCGGTTTTGATTTCCGAAGGATCTTTGATACAGTACATTTGAGAAATGTGACATCATCTGCTACCAAAAATGGCTCATCCGAATAGTCCACAGTTGTAGGCTGGGTGTGTGTTGATGACATCATAAGGCTATGTCTTTGTGGAATTCGCAGTGCTTCAACCATCTGTTTTGCATTGATATTCAGGGCCATGCTTGTTCTCTTTCACCATTCTCTATTCTCTTATGTGTAGCTTGGAAATCCAACAAGTATTGGTATTTTTAAGGTCAAATGAAAATAGCATTTAATCCACACACACGCACACAGGTGCACACGCACACACACACCACACACACACACACACGCACATACACACAGGTTTTGCTATAGTATTGTGTTCATTCTACAATTTTTAATGCCCCACTGGTTTTGGTGTCGTATTCTGTTCATTCTTCATTTTTTACTGCCCCTCTGATTTTGTGGTAGTGTACTGTTCATTCTCCAGTTTTTAATTCCGCTGCAGCTCACAAATATCCTTGAGGCCCTCACAGTGCAGATTCAGAACACAAGAAACCCAACAAAGAGAGTTTTGCGCTCCAATAAGCGAAATGCAAAACAAAAGATAACAGAAAAAGATACTATGAAAAACAAAGCAATCTCTGATTTTTTATCAGCTCTTCAAGGGTTCTGTGTTCACAATTTAGTTTTGTACACACTTCAGGGTCACTACTGTTAAAGGGTTAGTATTGCATGAAAAACCAACCAAAGCTGGCAGAGAGCATTTGCCGTGAAAAATTATCCATGGGAATGTGAGCGCTTGAGCTAGATTCTCCTTCACACTTAATTGGATTCATAGACGATAACTGGACTGTAAATATCACATTAGCTAACAGACAGCATAAAGCCGCATATTTTTGGTCATCTGAACACCACTATCAGGTTATTGATGGAAAGCATATCTATTTGCATGCACGAGATGTGGATATCTCTCCTTCTGACTCAGTCATTTCATTATCCCAGCTGGCATTATCCTCCTGTACTTTTGGATGTATATTTGCATAAAGAGCCAAGGATTTCAACAGATTGTGATGGCAGACTGTCCTCAATTAAAACACTATCTAAGGGGCTGTCAACATCAGTTGTTTTTGCACCTTTGCATTCTGGTTTAATAGTTTACTTGCAGTCTAGCCATGGAGTAAATAATAAACGCACTCACGTACGATTGAAGAGGCTCCTTATTCTTGCTCCATGTCATCTTATACTGATGACTTATGGAATCAATGCAGCAGTGTACAATCAATGAAAATGCCAGACGTGTCCGTATTTGAAGCTGTACACCGTAAATTCCTTTGACCAAAGTTCCTTGCATTAAATTCAAGCCAAGCAACAGATACGTGGAGACATCCCATATGAATGATAATCAAATGTGTTTGAATAAATAAATCAAATCTTCACAAATCAATATTTACAGAGTTTGCTTGTGAAATGAAATATTCATCATGGGAACAAAAAAATATTTTGCCTGAAAATCTTCAGATGCATTCCTCGAAATCACCTTTTATTAATCATCACAGTTGCTGCACAGAGAACAAAGCACTGCACGACCACAGCAACCCCAGCTCTGAAAAGGTAAGGACGGTTTGGAAAATGCTCATAAAAACAGAAAGCAGTGATTTATAAGTTAACTGTCCTTGTATTTCATTGCAGACAGTATAAAGACAAGATATACAATGTTTTGTCTTGTGAAATTAACTTTATATCTAAAAATACATCCATTTCTGCCATTCAGGTCAGTAACACATTCCAGAAAAAATAGAAAAAAGAAAATTTGGGAAAGGGGGCAATTTAGGCTAGTATTGAGGTTAAAAAAAAAAAATTAATAACAATGAGATTTGAAACAGCTGATGATTGTCAGCAGGTGACTGCTATCATAATTTGATGCAAAAACAACATCGAGGAAAGGCCTAGTCTTTCAGGAGCAAAGACAGGCTGAGAATGGCCAATTCGATCACAAATGCATGTGTTACGACCGCGGTCGTAAGGTAACCAATACTCATTTTAATTCCCCGCACCAAAATATATGAATCACATGAGGTCTCGTTTGAAAGTGGCAGGACACCTTCTAACAAAAAAGATTGATACGCCGCAGTATCACGCAAAATTGTCACAGGGACTTCATCTTTTCCGTCACCTGTAAGCGAGACAAAACCCTGAGAAATAGACGGCTGAAAACAAGGATCAACTTCGGTTTTTAGCTCAGAATCAGAATTTGGCACAGGCGGAGCAGTGCGGGTGATAAAGCCTACACCAGGGAGTGATTTTGAGTATTTCGTCTGCTTTTTCTTTAGCTGTGGGCAAACAGCAATCAAATGACCAGACTCGTGACAATAGAAACACTCACGGCTCTCAGCAGCAGCTGAGGGTGCGCTTTTACGCACAGATTTTGGAGACCTGTTTTTGCGCTCAGGTGTAGAATTTTGACCGCGAGAATTTGCAACAGAAAAAATACTTTTGTGGGTCAAAATAAATTCATCAGCGAGAATGGTGGCATTAGTCAAAGAAAACACCTTTTGTTCATTTAAATAAACAACAATTTGTTTGGGCAGACATTTCTTAAACTCCTCGAGCAGGATTAACTCCCTTAAATCCTCTAAGGATTTAACATTACAAACGTTATAAGTTAGAAAACTGGAAGCATCCTCGATAGAGCGCATACCTCTGCTACGCCATATATAAGTATTATTGGTTCAGGATCCACAAGAATACCATCTGGATCACCAACAAATAATCATTAACAAATAACAAATAATCTACATTAGGGTAGATTCTACTGAATGCAGAAACTTTATGAAATTCTGTTCATTACATTAGGGAAAATCTGCCTATTCAGGTATATTTTTACTTCTTCTGGATCTACAACTCTGTTTCCAGAAAAGTTGGGGTGGTCCCTTAACTGTAAATAAAAACAGAATGCTGTGATGTGCAAATCATTTAAACCCTGTATTTCATTGAAAATAGCACAAAGTTATGTCCAAATTTTGTGATTTTGAGATTTTTACCTCCTGTCACACATTTCTATCAGCTAATTCTTGGAGCACAATAATTATGTGTCGATGCGCCTCAGTTTTAAACAGAATGCACATTTTCATTTTGTGGTATGTCCAACAAAATCTGCTTATATGAATTAAACATTGATATTTTGATGAATAAACATGAATAGTTTTACAGAATCATCTGTCTTCCATTGCAAACAAACTTAACTTCAGTCTATCACCATTGTGTTATGTCACATCAAGTGCTAGAATTGTTGGAACACAGAGGTGACATGTCCATTTTGGCAATTTTGGCCATGATGTCGCAGTACCACACTTATGAAAACTTACATGTTCAGTATACTTCTGAACCATGCAGTAAAAGAGTGACTGACATAAAAATGATGTAAATGATGTACCTGATTTAATAGAACATTTGCAAACCTAAAAATCTATTTTTCTCAAAACCTCTAAAATGGACATATAACCTTTGCGCTCCAAACCCTCGATATCAAATGTTGCTATTGTGAAATTGTACTGTTTTTTTTTTTTTTTTTTTTTAACTTCTTATTTTGAATTTGATGCCAGCAACACATTTCAAAAAAAGTTAGGACAGGGGCAACAAAAGACTGGAAAAGTTGTATGATGCTGAAAAACACAACTGGTGGAAAATCTAGGTATTAGGTTCATTGCAACAGGTCAATTATGTGATTGGGTATAAAAAGAGCAACTAAAAGAGGTTGAGTCTTTTAGAGGATGTTGAGGGCTTCTCCTCAGACTGCATGGGCAAATATTTCAACAGTTTAAGTATAATGTTTCTCAACATAAAATTGCAAAGACTTTGGGGATTTTCTTATCTAAGGTACATAATATGCAAAGATTTAGAGACTTTGGAGAAGGGACAGAGCTGAAAACCAACAGTGAATGGCCATGATCTTCAGGTGCTCAGGCAACACTACAGTAACACAGACAAGATTATGTACTGGAATTCAATGTATGGACTCAGGAACACTTCTGAAAACATCAGTGAACATAGGTCATCAGTGCATCCTCAAATATGCATCAAAACTATCAAAAGATAGGTAACACTTTACAATAAGGGTACAACAATTAACAATAATTAACATTAGTTCATTAACTTTTAGTTAATTAGCAGGTAACTGATGTGTTAGATAGCTGAATAAGCATTACATAACCATAATTTAACATTTATTAATTTTCTGTGTATCCCCTTTTGTGAAGTTGAAAACATCCCTTAAGTATCCCCTATGTAGCACACCAAACTATTAAACCATAATTTATAAATTAATACCTTAGTTGATGTGGACATCATTTGTAAATGATTACCGAGTGCATTAGTTAAATTTTAATTACCTTTTAGTAAATGCTTATTACTGCATTAACTAATGTTAATTGTTGTACCCTTATTGTAAAGTGTTACCAAAAGATAAAACCACAAATAAACAAGATCCAGAAATGCCTCGTTCTCTGGGCCCAAGCTCATATAAGATGGACTGAGGCAAAGCTGAAAACTGTCCTGTGGTCTGACCAATCAAAGTATGGGATTCTTTTTGGAAATCATAGATGCTGCATCCTCTGGGCTAAAAATGAGAGACCATCCCCCTTGTTGTCAGCGCACAATTCAAAAGCTAGCATTCATGATGGTATGGGGCTGCATTAGTGCATATGGAATGGGTAACTTGCATATCTGTGAAGATACCACAAACTGAATAATAGATACAGGTTTTGGAACAACATATAGTACGCTGCCAGACAATGTCATTTTCCAGGAAGGCCTTGCTTATTTCAGCAGGAGAATGCCAAGCCATATTCTCTACATGCTAAAACAACATGGATCCATGGTAGAAGAGTCTGGGTGCCCAACTGGCCTGCTTGCAACCCTGACCTGTCACCTATTGAAAACATTTGATGGATTGTAAAACAAACAATATGACAAAGGAGAATGTGAAATGCTCAGCAACTGAAATCCAACATCAAGCAAGAATGGGAGAACATTTTGCTTTTAAAACTACAGCCCTTGGTTTCCTCAGTTCCCAAATGCTTACAGAGTGTTGTTAAAAGAAGAGACGATGCAACAAAGTGGAAAACATTCCCCTGTCCTAACTTTTTTGAAATGTGCTGCAGGCATAAAATTCAAAATGAGTAGATATTTTTCTAAAGAAGAATAAAATTTCTCAATTTTGGCATTTGATATGTTGTACTATCTTCAATTAATCGTATTTTTAAATGATTTGAAAATCATTGCCTTCTGTTTTTATTTACATTTTTCAGAGCATCCCAACATGCCTGGAAAAGGGGTTGTAGAACTCAGAATATGCCCTGGATCACTTCCAAGATTGAATCAACTCATCCTTGGACTGCCACTTACCATCTACCAAATTTCGTACCAATACGTTCATAACTTTTTGATTTATACAAGCTTAAAAGACAAACAGACAAATGAGAGTGAAAACATAACCTCATTGGCAGAGGTAATCATTGAAAGGTAGAAAATCAGTATTTCTCGAAAAAAGCTAGGTAGAGATTTGGTTATTTCATCACGTATGGTGTATAACAAAATTCATTTTGCTTTTGGTGAAGGAAACAGCATGAAAATTCAGCACTTTATCCTGGGTGCATGGCAGTGACAATATAAGGCAATTTTTTAAAGGATATTATAAACTAAAAAAAAGTGGCCCCTTGAGAATAATTTGATAGTGGCAGGCAGACAATGTAATTGTAAACTTTAAACTTCTCTCTAAAACTCCCATAAAAGCCAGCGTTAGGATTATTTTGTTGAACATTTGTTTTATTTGTTCTTCTTGCTGCAGATGGTCTGTTCTCGTCTTTCAAAACCGTTTGCTGTGAATATCTGCTGACAGGCAGCCAACAGAGAGAAAAGTCTGATTACTCATGCACACTGCTTCCCTGTCAAAATTGTTCATCTCACAGGACAGTGTGGGTGTGTTACAATATGCCTCAACGCATCCCACGCTATATACAGACATCCATTTCCCTGGATCAAAATGGTCAAATATTCTGAGAAAGTTATATCGTATTTCAGCTATCCGTATTTCAATGCCATGTTACAGAGAAAGTGATTTGATTGAGACTCAGCTGTTACTGTATTGTTATACAGTAACAATTTTATGTTTCTTTTGGCTTGGCAATTCAATATTACTTTTATATTGGGTCTGAAATTAATAGCCAGGGAAAAGTCCAGCCAATATTCAATTGGGCCCAGATATAATGAATCACAGAGGGTTTAGAAAGACTCAAGATGAATCTCAGCAGGGACCAAAAACTATTTTCTTGTGAATATCTGCATTCTGCATAATGACTGCGCTATTGTTAAGTTTCTATTTGTCAGAAAATGAAAATGATTTTAAAAGACACGTTTGCTTTTACTAATACAGATTATTACAGTAATTTCAACAAAGGCATTTTGAGCTGAAATGGAAATCCCAGGTAAAAACAGGAAGCCTTGTATGGCTTCAAACCATGAAAATGCACTATTATTCCCAGCTTCATGATGTGTATGAGATCAATGATTTATTACTGAATAAGTTGAATGTTGACTAAGTGTGAGGCGACTTGTACACTGCATGTGTCACAGTGTAAAGCCATGATGCAAAGTAGACATTTTATCCTCCTTGCTTGTTTTGCAATGAATTATTATTACCGTCGTAATTATCGTGTTATTCTAATCATCGTAATTGAGTGTAACTGCTAAATTTCTCTCACATGTAAAAGCCAAAGTGCCAGTTTGATGATGTAAATATATCTTTTCCTGTCGGCTTCTTACTCTCTCATCATTTTGAATCACCAGATGCAGAGATACAGCAACACCCCACAGAACAAATTGTACGCGCTGCTCTAAAATGGAACTCTCCGGGGATGGCGGCTATTTCAAGCCATGCATCACATACAGCTTACTGTGGAGCTGTGCAAATAGAAAGACTATGTTAAATTAGTTAACACTTTTATCCATAGCGACATGCAACTGATTACACTAAGCACAGCCAAGGTCAAGGCCCCTTCCCCCGCCCTCACTCCTGAAGCAATGTTAGGTTAAGGGCCTTGCACTCGGGCCCAATAGCTGCACTGATCTGACTTTGGCCAAACTGGGGCTGGAACTTCCAACTTCCTGTGTCCCAGTTAGTCAACCACTAGGCTACATGCTGCCTGCAGAAAATAGTGAGTCTCCTTTACATTAGACACTCTGCTCTTATATCGGATTATTCAGCCTCTGTTCTTTTATACGTATGTTATCCATGTAAACAGCAGAATATTCACTTACCCCAGCTAGGATAACTGCAATGCCCAGTGGCCCACCTATGGAATTGAGTCTGCCACATTTAGTGTTGCAAGTTTATCTAACCTGAAGGCTACACTATCAAAATACTTCAAGCAGTCTCTCTTGTGTGCAGTAAGCAGCTAAGCAGGTGCGAAAGCATCGTTTACCTGAGATGACTTGGCATTTTATTCTAATGTGATAATTCTGCCATGTCACCACTATGGCACCCTGTCATAGCGGATTAAAGTGTCAGGCCAGCGGCAGCTGTGAGAGTCAAGATTTCACTCTACAGGAAAACCGCAGGGTGCGAAGAAAAACCAATGAGGATGATGACTGATGATTGATAATGCTGATTGAGGAATGATGATGATGATTAATGACAGAAGATATGATGGTTGACGATGATTAATGATGATTGACAATGATGATTAATGATAAATTATGATTGACAATGATGATTGATGACTGAAGATGTGATGATTGATGGATGTTGATTGATGATGATTATTATTATTATTACTGTTATCATCATACTTATTTCAACTACATTTTAATATGGAAGTAAGAGGGCTTTGCTGCCTTTGCCCGAGGGAAAAAAAAAAAATCAGTCACATAAGTCAAACTTAGGAAAGATGGAGTTCTTTTTTTTTTTTTTGTCTCACAGATAGGCTAAATTGATCAGTTTATCATCAGAAGCTTGTTCTCAATAACCAAATTTATGGACAAGGGAAGGTTTGTGTAAGAGAAGCAAAGTCGTCAATTAATTTTGCTCTTAAAATTTCTTTTCTTGAAAGTTACGGCGGCATTGAAATTCATACTATGCATGGAAGCTTATGTAGAAATGATTTTTTTTTTTCAATTACTTTCAGAAAGTAATTAATCTTTGAATGGAGATTATACATTTTGGAGAGGCCGCAAAATCAAAATCCAAAAGAAAGGTTTTTTGAAATGTTTTACAGATACATAAATCATTTTACCCAAATAACAAAGGAATTTCATTTGCAAATTCAGCTGAACTGTGATGCCTTTCATGAGCATTTATCACTTTAATAGTATTTAACAACATACAATCCAATTCCCAAACGTCATTGCCTAATGTAGAGCAGCCTGTGATGAGAGCCCTAATCGAGCTTAATTATGGGTATATTAACTATCATTTATTCTGTACCAAATTAGGCATCATTTTAACTATTTACCTGGTTATTTTGATGTCATTTTTTGGTTATTTTTTACTTCAGAATTTATCTCCCTGAAAATTATATTTTATGGATGCTGTGCACATTGTTGAGTGGACTTTAAATGATGCTAACCTCTGCAGCCACAGTTTTAAGGGACATTCCGTCCTAGATGCTAACCTTGTGATAACAAACACAGGTCCTGACATCGATTCTGAACAAAGAACGTCAGTTTTTAGATACAGTGTATCTAAAAGGAGGAAAAGAAAGATATTTTCACCTTTAATATGCTGCTGACCCTGAGTCAGGCAAAAAGTGCCAAACTAAAGTTGTTCAGTTGAAGGTTTTTTTTTCCTCTTTTTTTGTCATCTGTTGATAGTAACATTTTTTTGGGCTCATTGTTCATTCTGGCTGCATTATATATGAGTAAAATACCTCAATGTGTCCTCCAGGTTTTAAATAAGGATTACACTCACTAAATAAAACAATAGCAATAGTTAAATCTGGAGTCATTTTCACAGTGATCCAACGTGAAAGACTGCTGAGATGAAATACCTAAAGATTCCTCCAATTAATCCCTCCTGACTTTCTCTCCGCTCTGAAAAAAAAACATGAATCTGAACCCTCTCTCTTCCTCTAGTGCATTCAGCAGTCTTTCACGTTTAAGAGGTGCAACACCCCTGAATTTCACCCACTGCTGACACTGAAGTGGCCCGATGTGCGTTCTAACAAGTGGGCGTTGATAGGAGACCTAAGGCTGTGATTCCTAAGCCGTTAACTTTGCGTGGGCGTGAATGTCAAATTAGAGCGCAGACTGTCAGTTCTAATTCGAGTGCTTTAATCTCTGTGTCTACAGAAATACACTGGATTGTGCAATTGTTCAAATCATCATAGAACTCAATGTTCTGCTCTATGTTTGGTGTCTCCAAGCATCTTAACTACAGGCTGTACTGATAGACAAATGGCCCATTTACAGTACTGACTACTAAAAGCAGGATACATATACACTGTAGTACATACATACATATATAAAGGAACTGGGTTTAACATTACTGAATATATTTCCCAGTCTAAATCCTCACCCCCCACCTTAGTTACCAAAGCTTTCGAACTTCCAGTGCTCAAAGTTGGAAGCATTATCGGGCTTATCTTTTCATCTTCAAAGCCAATTGTTATATGCCATCGTTGGAAGTTTCTCCAATATCTGGAGAGTTGTAAGGACCAGACGTCCCTTCTGAGAAAGTTTCGTAAATCATAGCAAGTTTTCCCAACATTACAAGAAAAAGAGAAATGTGGGCTGTGTGGCAAACCAGGGCATGGGCTACGCCCCTCAACCACGTCAGCATGCCCAACTCATCAAGTGGGCAATGGACTCCCTCCGATACTATCTGTTGGGACGGCCCTTCACCCTGGTCACTGACCCTGCCCCCTTGCAATGGATGAGCCAGGAGAAAGACGGCAATGCAGGGGTCACACATGGGTTTCTCTTGTTGCAGAGGTGCACAGGCCGGAAGTGCTGCACACCAACATGGATGGGCTCTCCCAAAGAAATGCGCTCTGGGCACACAAAATGGCAAGGCGGGCCATGAATCTAAGGGGGGAGGGGGGAAATGTGGCAAACCGGGGCGTGTCCACGCCCCTCGACCATGTCAGCACGCCCGCAACGGCCGATTCTCCTCTCCCTTGCTACCAATGCAGAGCGGAACTTCAGCACTCTGGACAGTGGCCGCAGAGCCGCCGTCCCCACAGTACTGCCTAGACCCGCAGGATGCTGAACAGTTCCCACCAGCTGCAAGTCATAAGGCTTGGCGGACCTGGGAAAGAGGCAAACGAGGAGACACAGCTGCGCCACATATGGATCAGAGCCAACCACGGCTTAATAGAGGGAGCCAGGCAGTTGTCAGGAGGCAGGCGAGGAGCACAGACGTAAAACTTGAATCTAACCATGACTATGTGTTTTTTCTCCTAAGATTTCGATGGTGGAGAGACCAGGGGTTCGTGCAAAGACCAACCGTACCGGATCAAGACACGCAGCCCGCTACCTAAACCAGAAAGCTGAACTGACGACACTCCCAACCATTTACAACGTAATAATACATTTCACGTGTGCAGTATTATCCGTGCCGTTTTTGTTTGCGTTCTCAAGAATTAAACTACCATGCTGTGGGCCAGTTTTGCACCATCCTCTCACCTAGTCTGCACCTTGTTTTCCAGTGTCTTTGCTACGGCAGTTATGGTACATAAAACTGGAGTATTCATAAAAACCAGGGGCAATGCTTTCTACTTAACATTTTATTTATCAAAGACAACACAAAAATGAAATATAAACCCACAAAAATATGTGGGCAGTCAAGGGGTCATAGTGGAAGTTTAAATTACACTGAAATCCCTTGCCTGTCCAGGAATTGTGCAGGGTCAGTGCTTTACAGAAGTATCTTGCTTCATTTTGTGTGGACTTGGTGAGAAAAAAAATGACATCAGTAAATCTTTGGAAAATGCAGATTTGCTTGCACTAACCTGGACCCTTGACTTTGAATTGACTTTGAATGACCAGTACTTTTTCAAGACTCAGTAATTTGATCAAGGAATAATCATTCGCCTTATGGAAGAATGCATGACATTCCCAGCTCCAGCTCAAAGCTTGTTGTTGGTTAATGGGTGAAAGTGAGTGACATTCCACTATAGCACAAAACAGTATTTCATACACTGTATGCTGTTTCACTCAGCACGTTTGACCATCTTCCCATCCTTGCTCATTACACACCCCATTCTTCACATTGCACAGGAAGGGTCCAGGGTTATACCCACCATGTAAAATGCATAAAGCTCCCATCAGGAAGATCTCCAGTACTTCAGCCTGACGTGTCCACTTGAATTAGTTTATCCATCCATCCCTCCGTAGTCAAATCTGATCTATTTCAGTTGGGTTGCTCCGGGGCTAGAGCCGGTCCCAGCAACCAGTGGGCAAAGAGCAAGAACACACCCCATACAGATCACCAATCCATTGCCGAGCTCACACATGCCTGTGGGCAATTCAAAGACTCCCATTAGCCTGTTATGTTTGTACTTGGACAGTGAAAGAAAATCAATGCCAATACGGGGAAGATATGCAATCTTCACACCAAAAAGGCCCCAGGTCAGATTCGAACCCCTGATACAGAGAAACAACAGTGCATTGCCGTGCTGCCGTGATTAATGAATTAATTTTGTGCGAAGATTAATGTATGTCAGCACTTTAAACGATTCAAGAAAAATTTTCTATTTTATGTTTGTATAATCTACACAAGCAATATTCTATCAAACATAAATGGCCACTTCACAGAAATATTTTAGGTGATACAATGGATGTATACCTTTCAGCCATAGCATCAAATATCATTGATTACCTTGACTATCCCGTTACAATGGCAGCTTCCAAGGGGTAGGATCAAGTCAAATTTATTTATGATATAGCATCTTGAAAACAGAGAAAAGAACAATGATGATAAACACAGAGCATAGCAGGACAACAGTGGTATAAAGAGTATTGCAAGACAATAATGGTAAACTCAGGGCATAGCAGGACAATAATGATAAACAGAGAGTACAAAACAATAATAATCAGCTAAGTATTGAAAGACAATTATGATAAAGAGAACTGTAGGACAGTAATGGTGAACAGAGCACAGAAAGAGAGCAATGACTGGCACAGAACATAGCAGAGCAATTTTGATTGGCACAGAGCATAGAAGGACATATAATAATATACACAGAACAAACAGAACAACATTTGCGCGTTCAGATGGCCTCAAAGGCCACAGAGTATAGATATATTTTTAGTTTGGATTTAAATGAGTCATTGGGGGATTTAATGTGCAGAGGAGAACAATTCCAAAACTTAGGTGCAGCATCAGGGAAAGCATGGTTGTGCTTCATTTTTAACTTGTGCGGAGTGCGGAGAAAAACAGGTGACTGGACAATCTCAATGTTCTGGAGGTGCGGGGGAGGGTGAGGAGATCAAAAACGAACGGGTAGCTACTCTGTAGAAACACGTTATAAACATGAAATGAAGGATTTTAAAATCAGTTGTGCATTCACAGGCAGCCAGTGAAAAGAAGCCAGTGCAGCAGAATCACTCTCTCTCTCTGTCTCTCTCTCTTTCTCTCTCCCTCTCCCTCCCTCCCTCCCTCCCTCTGGCATGTGTCAGAAACCTGGAGGCTGCATTCTGAACCTGTGTAAAGGGAGCTGCAGTAATCAAGGTGAGAGGATATAAGCACATGAGTTACAATCCCCAGGTCTTTATGAGAGAGGATGGATTTTAGTTTAGCAACAGCTCTAAGATGAAAGAAGCCTCCTTCAACTAACAGGTTTGTTTTTCAAACTTTAAGGAGGAATTACAGATGACACCTAGGATTTTAGCATAGGTCCTCACTCAAAGGCAGAAAAGGAGCAAAGATAATCCCCCATGCTCTGGACTGAGTCAGATGGACCTAAGATTAAAATATCTGCTTTGCTGTTGTTTAATTGCAGAAAATTGTAAACTATCCAGTGTTTAAAGTCTGTCAGGCACTCAAAGAGGGCTCTCGGAATGTTCATCCCTGGACTTTTTGTCCCCGGACTTTTCCTCCCCGAATTTTTCATCCCCGAACTTTGTTCCCAATAATGCTTTGTCCTCTTCCTGCATTATAACCCTAACCCTTATATCATGGTGATCTGTCCATCATGCGTCCGTCCATCCGTCTTTCTCATTAGGGGACGAAAAGCCCGGGGACAAAAAATTTGGGGACGAACAGTCCAGGGACAAAAAATCCAGGGACAAAGAGTCCTGTAACCCTCAAAGAGGGACTGCAAGGATGGATTCCCTCCCGGCTTCAGTGAGAGACACAGCTGTGCATTGTTGGTGTAGTGGTAGAAAATATGTAATTATTAAATATTAAACCTAGTGGAAGCATGCGTAAAGAGACCAAGATCAGGCTCAGTTCCCCATTTTGACACAAGTAGTTCTGTCCTTAAGGTAGAAAGAAAACTGCCTTAAGGCTGTCCCCAAACTCTCAAGACAGTGTCACATGGTAGCATGGCCAATAGCCTTGAATGTGGCACTGAGGTCCAGTAAAATGAAAATAGATGACTTTCCAGTATCAGTGGCTATCAAAACATAATTTAATACATTTAGGAGGGCTGACTCTGTACCACTCTGTACTGAGAGGCACTTGAAAACCTGATGGCAATTTATCTAGGACATTATTTTTGTTTAAGAAGACTGAAAGCTGGGAGAAAACAGCTTTCTAGAAAGCAAGGGCAACTTTAACATCGAAAATTGTTGGGCTTTTAAGAGCAAAGTTTTTTTTTTAACAATTGGACAATAACATGTCTGCAGGATGGGTTAGTGTCATTCAGAAAGTGACTGTTTGTTCAGGTCAGTAGAATGGGCCCAATATTGTAGAACAAATCCATTACAAGGCACGAAGGGATAATGACCTGGGGTCAGGTAGTGGGCTTCATAGGTGGATTATTTTTAACAGTTGGAGGAGAGTCGTGGGTAGAAACTGGGTCCGGCAGATGGAAAATAGATTCCAGAGATTGAATACAGGTCAGATGGGTGATGCAAGATCTAATATTATTAATTTTGTTAATAAAATAAAGTGTAAAAATTCATCACAATTAATAGGAGATGGATCAGAAGAGACAGGGGCAGTGGGTGGCAGTGAACCATTTATTGTTTTGAAGAGGACTTTCGGACCGTGTGGATCCTAGGAGATAATGATTGAGAAAGGTTATGCTCTTGCTGCGTTAGTGGGATTTCTGCTAAACAATCTCTCCGAAGTTTGTAGAATGTTCATTGCTCCTCTTTCTTCCATTTTCTCTCTGTTGTCATATATTCCTGCCTCAGCCTGTGGGGGTTATTGTTCAGCAAGAGCTGCATTTCAGTTTTGCCTTTCTTAGTTTGAAACAAGGTTACAGTGTCTAATAAGTCAGCACAGGAGGCGTTAAACACAACTTACTCTTCCGCACTCAGGCTGCCAGGCAGATCCGAGAGAGAGCAAGCTAGATGAAAGGGGCTAGAAGGGCAGTTAAGACATGACTGGCAGAGGCAGGGTTAACTTACAGTGAGGGTTTTGGAACTAGGCATGGCAGTGTGATATTGAAAAAAAAAGTTTATGGTTGGACAGGCGCAGATCAGAAATGTTAACATTGCAGACTAGAAAACCTCATGATAAATCAAGGTTCAGCATTTGACCATGCTCATGTGTGGCATCCACCACAAGTGAGTTTCATTTCGAGCAATGTAACTGAGAATATAATTACGTGGCGTACCGACGATTTTTTGCTTTTTGGCTCAAAGAAGAGATTACACAAGGGTACCGTTACCTTTCTTATCAGAATCAAGGGCCCGACAGCTACACACTAAAAAAAAGAAGTTCATGCAAGCAAAATGAATGTCCTTTGAGTCCTGCCCTAAAGGAATGAATTCATTATTGGAGAGGACAGCAATGAGTAACCGCAATATAACGTTAAACTGACAATGCGCGAGACAAACTAGGATACAAACTGGCCAAGTTTTAAAGTTTACTGTGGTGGCTCGGCAGTGACAGTCATGCAGGTGGAATCTGTGTCTTGGCTGTGGTTGGGTACCTTAAGACACTGTGAATTAAACGCACCGTAATATTTTTTAACATGACAACGTCGAACATTTCACCAGTTGCTTGCAAAATAGATTCTCTATTGACAGCCTTTTGTGTTCAAATGCGGCACTTAAGCTCGCTACCTTAGCACATTCCCCGAATCATTCAGCTTTAGCAAATGACCGTTATCTTTGCTTGTGCAGTTATTGCCTTTTATAACAATGGTGGAAAATATAAATTTCATTTTTGTTGCAATGCATATTTATTTTGGCATGAGTCAGATAAATAAGAGTTAAAGCAAATGATGCCTGCTACCTTCATGATTGTGTCATGGGACTAACAGATGAGGCAATGAAATTTTTGTTCAGAGACACTGAATTGTTCAGTTGTTTCTGTGCAAAGTGGCAAAGTGCTCATATTAAGCATGTTCCTGTCCCGACTCGAGCATATTGTGTGATACTGAATCAGCCACAGGGTAAGCATGGGGATATTACAAACCAAGAGACAGAATCACAATGTTCATTCATAAGAATTTTTGGACCACCTTTTAGTTTTTGCAAAGTGTCCCACACAAAAAAACCATTTGTCCCTCATTTGGTTTCTGGGCATCCTCGTGTGTAGCTAACGAAATTGTTGAAACTTGTTATGATACAGATGGGTGGAGACATGCAGCCCACCTCTTGCTCTAAAGATCAAGACACGATCTTTTCAGCAGTACCGTTAGAGTAGTTTATTATACAGGTCAATGTGGAGTTTACAGTAAAATACTTTTTTAACAACCGACATTCTAATCACTTTTCATTTAACCCATTTATGCATAGCTTCCCAAATGCAAACTCATTACCATATTTTCTTCACTTTCTTCAGAGGAGGAATGTAAACAGAAATGGAAAAACCTGCACGACAGATATATCAAGGAAAGGAAAAACATCAGGGAAAAAAAAGCGGTGCTGGGGCAGAAAATACAACAGCATGGAAGTACTTTGCCATCATGAGCTTTTTGGAGCCTCATGTTCGAGAGCGGCACACAACTTCAAACTTGCCCCCGCCCTTGCCAATGTCCCAGTCCTTGCCTTGGTCACAGCCCCTGTCCCTGGAGAGGCCCTCTACCTCAGCGCTGCCCCCCAACCCCCCAGCCCATCAGACACTGTAACCCTATATTTAACTGAGGTTCAACCCTCTGAACTACCAGTTCAGAATTTATCTGACCCTGAGTCCCTGGCCCCTGAAGGTTGCCCATCAGTGCCCAGTGTGCCCACTCCATGGGCTCCCCCTGCAACATCCAAGCCTCCCCCTACAACACCCCAGGCTCTGTGTACATCACTTCAGGCCTCCAATACAACACCCCAGGCTTCAGAGGGCAGTAGGAAACGACAAAGACAGGGAGAGAGAGATGAATTTGAGGAGGATGTGATGAAGCTTCTAAGGCAGACCAGGGACAAGGAGGAGCTTTTCCTGTTAAGCTTGGCCCCGCGCTTGAGGAATCTGCAAAGGGAGAGGAAGAGTGAGGTTCAGATGGAGTTTCAACATTCTGCAAAGGGCAGAGTTCTCTTAGAAGAATTTTTCATCAGCAATTAGGTTACAGATTTTTTTTAATTGTTTTTGATATTTCAACAGTTTGTTACATTCTAAACAAGCAACAATGTGATTGAAAAGTTTTTTAGGTTGTTTTTACGTTAGTTTAGCTAGCGTAAACTCAGAGAACAGTCTGTGAGCACATTTAAATTTGTTCTGCAGATCTGATACGAATATGTGCATATTTTTGATGAAGCCAAAATAGATAAATGAATTCAGTATTTGGTATGCAAAGTTTTATTTTCCCTCATTGACATAGAAGGCAATTGAAGGGGCAAACCAATTAAAAATATCTTCCGGAACCAATGAAATAGTAATTTTTCACTTCGGCTGTTTAAATTATCTGGATGTGACTTCAGTTGTGAAGTGAGTTCATCAGAGATATATATTTAATAGTTTTAATAGAGTATTTTTTCACCACTACGTATCCTTGGTGTTCCATTTTCACTTCCATGTGATTCACTTGATCCAGATGCTTCAAAAACAAAATCTTCTTAAGTGTACTATTTACTAGGGCTGCACGATAAACGGAATCGCGGTTATCGCAAGCGCAATAAAAGTAACTGCCACTATGAGGCAGACAGACGAGCTTGCTTATTACCTTTTCTATGACACATACCTAATCCGTCATTTGAAATGAAAAATTTGCGTTTTGAAGTCCGCTAATTACCAGCGAGGTTGGACAGCCTCCATCGCCTTGGCATAATTAGCTTACCTTAAATCAATTCATGTGTACTTTGCCTAACTTGCAATCAAGCCGTTTATTCAGCCAACTGACTGATCAAAACCAAAATGGGGCCAATAATGATTAAGAAGGGATAATGAGAAGCAGACGGACCTAACCAGGCTGCCGTGTTAGATTGAAAGAATGATAATAATCTGAATAAATAGCAGACCTCTGAATTCCACCTATTGTAGAATTTTTACATATCATTAAAAAGATTTCTTAAAAACAAACCATTTCAAGATGGCCTTGGTTTTTGAGCGTTTCAGAACATACACGAAGTGGAAAACATTTGTGAAGCATCTCGAACGTGAAAGTGAGAGGAATCATATTTTCGCATTGCACGCAAGAGACAAATACAGCGAAGACTTGGCAAACAAGTTCAGACGAATCTGTGCCGCAAATTTGTTGCATTTTTTATTTGAAAATTGAACAAGATTAATTTAAAATAAAATAATTCATAGCTCTTGATTTTGGTTACTTTTGAGCGCCTAATAGCCAACAGTGAAGGTGGAAAACATTTTGTTTAAGCGTATTGAACTTGATGTAAATTGTTAACGACGGTGCACGAAGCAGAATGTAAAACAAGAAATAATCCAGATTCAGGCAAATCTGTCATGTTTCGTGGTCATTTAAATTTCAAAATGTAATAAACAAAACATATTCAAATAAATCAGACTGTCAACCAATTTAAATCGTTAATTGAGCGAATCCACTGTTTGATTGCAAATTGAGCAAAGCAAATGGGAAGGGGGTGAGAGCAATTGTCGGGTAGAAGATGATGATTTTGCAGACCTTAACTTTGCTTTTTTCAGCATGTAATTTTACCTGGATGTGTTTGCGAGATTATTTCCAGTTTTTTATTTGGTCGCGCTGCATTTGTCTATTGCGTGCAATGCGAAAATAATTGCTCACTTTCACATTCAATATGCTTTACAAATTTTTTCCACTTCGTGTATATTTTGAAACCCTTAAAAACCAAGGCCATCTTAAAATGGTTTATTTTTAAGGAATCTTTTTAATGATAGGCTATGTAAAAATTCCACGAGAGGTGGAATTCAGAGGTCTGCTATTTATTCAGATTATTGACACTCTTTCAATCTAACACAGCAGCCTGGTTAGGTCTGTCTGCTTCTCATTTTCTCTTCTTAATCATTATTGGCCACATTTTGGTTTTGATCAGTCAGTTGGCTGAATAAATGGCTTGATTGCAAGTTAGGCAAAGTACATGGAATTGATTTAAGGTAAGCTAATTATGCCAAGGCAAAAACCGCTGGTAATTAGCGGACTTCAAATCACAGTTTTTCCCCGGAAGCATTTCAAATGACCGGATTAGGTATGTGTCATAGAAAAGGTAATAAGCAAGCTGGTCTGCCTCATAGTGGCAGTTACTTTTATTATTCATGATAAACGCGATTCCGCGACATTGTGCAGCCTCACAAACACACTCAAATATGCACAGATGTTGCAGGTATTGAAGTAAATGTCTGTGTGTGTGTGTGTGTATGTTTTATGCTGGTGGGTGAGTTATTGATGTGATGAGGCAAAGATCAGTGAATATAATAACTATAGTTATCCATTAATTTCATGTGGACATTTCATGTAGATACTTAGAAACCAGCTTGTTTATAAATAAGGGAGTGGCCCTTAAAAGAGCCTTTGTTTATTTGAGAAGGGCAGCAGCAGATCTTAGGCCTCTGTGTTCGGTGGCAATGCTGCCGCAGCAGCAGTGGAGAAGTATGCTTTGAATGCTTCCCGTGTTGAAACGGCCTCCTGGGTGCAGTTGTTGGCACCAACTCTGCTCACATGGTACAGTGCAGGGATGTTGTCTGATGGGCTGTGAGGGTGTAATGGCCGGTAGTATACGCAGGCCAAGCGCAACTACAGAGAGAAAGAGAGTAGCACGAACACAGTACAAACAAAGAGAATAAAATAGACCAAACGCAAGTACTCGCGCTTTCAAAGGACGTAGAATAATCCCAACCACGGAAGCAAAGCAAGACAGAAAAAGGGAGAAGAAACTCCCTAGAGTTTAGAGTGAAAGAGAATTAGAAGATAGAAAGTCATACAAAACCTGACTACAGATATCTTCGGCTACAGTGCAAAGCTAAACACAGACACTCTAGCGAAGGAGGCGTGCCAGACTTCCTGCTAATATAGATTCTGGGAAAGCGCCGCCCCAGCTCAATCAACCAGCTGCGTAAAGAATTCAATGGCCCAGGAATTCGATATCGTCCCGGGACGAGAGCCGCAAATAAAAGTCCAAACAACACGCACACCTCACAAACCATGACAGGACCCCCCCTCTCTAAGGAACAGCCCCAGAAGTTCCCAGAGAGCCCACAAGACGAATTCCAAAATAAGGGTAGGATCCAGGATATCCCGAGAAGGGACCCAGCACTGCTCCTCAAGACCATAACCCTCCCAGTCGACTAAAAACTCAGCTTCACGACCCAGATGCCTCTCGGCTAAAATACAACGCACAGTGTAAACTGGCCCCCCCTCAATCATCCGTGGCGGCGACGGGGGTTTGTCGACCGGAGCCAGGACGCAAGTGCCAACCGGTTTGAGCCTGGAGATAAGAAAAGAGTGGTGGATCCATAAGGATCTAGGGAGCTTCAACCGACTGTGGCAGGATTTATCCTTCACACAATCTTAAAAGGACTAATAAAGCGGGGAGCCAATTTCCGTGACTCCACTCTCAAGGGCAGGTCCTGCGTGGAAAGCCAGACCCTTTGGCCAACCCGATAAGATGGGGCTGAACAGCGCCTTCTATCTGCGGCGGTCTTTTGTTTCCGTCCAGAGCGCAACAAGGAGGAACGGACCCTGGCCCAAACTGACCGACAACGCCAAACAAAGTTATTAACCGAAGGAACCTGTCAATCCCTGTCAGTCTCAGGAAACAGTGGAGGCTGATAACCCAACTGAGCCTCAAATGGGGAAAGGCCTGTGGAGGAGTTACCCAGTGAATTGTGGGAATATTCGGCCCATGCTAAAAATCGACTCCACGAAGATGGGTTGTCAGCCGCCAAACATCAAAGAGTATTCTCCAAAGACTGGTTGGTTCGCTCTGTCTGCCTGTTAGTCTCTGGGTGGAAACCAGAGGAAAGGCTCACGGTGGCCCCCAACTGGTTGCAAAACGCATGCCAGAATTTGGCCGTAAATTGAGGGCCCCGGTCAGAAACCACATCTTGAGGGAGGCCATGCAGCCAGAAAACATGGTCCACAACAAGAAGGGCAGTCTCCCGCGCCGAAGGCAGCTTGCGCAGCGCGATAAAGTGGGCGGCCTGAGAAAAATGGTCAACCACGACCAAGATGACCATGTTGCCTTCTGAAACAGGCAGCCCTGTAACAAAATCAAGAGCAATGTGGCTCCACAGGCGCTTAGGGACGGGCAAGGGCCGCAGCAGACCAGAGAGGGGGAGGTGGGAAGTCTTGTTCCTAGCGCAAATACAGCACACCGCTAAAAACTCCCGCATGTCCTCAATTATGCTGGGCCACCAAAAACGTCGGGCCAAGAACTGCTTAGTCCGATGAACCCCCGGGTGACCCGCCAGATGGGAAGAGTGCCCCCACTGGACAACTTGGGACCGCGCTGCCAAAGGAACAGACAAACAGCCAGGCGGCTCCCCACCAGGACCGGGATCATTTTTCAACGCCTCCCACACAATAGACTCAACCTCCCACTGAATGGGAGCCACAATCTGAGCTGCCGGGATAACCGGCTCAGGAATGGGGTCATGACCGGAGCGGTCGTGAATCCGCGACAAAGCATCGGGCCTGATGTTTTTAGACCCCGGGCGATAGTTTAACGTAAAGTTAAAGCAGTTGAAAAACAACGACCACTGCGCCTGCCGAAAAATTACGCGCTTAGTCTGTTGGATGTATCGAGATTTATATGATCCGTCCAAAACCACAAACAGATGTTCAGCCCTCTCAACCAATGGCGCCACTCTTCTAACGCCAACTTGACAGCTAACAACTCCCAGTCACCAATGTTGTATCAACGACATCGAAGAAGTAGGCGCATGGGTGCAACTTATTGTCCCGGCGGGGCGCAGGGACAAAATGGCACCTACCCTGACTTCCGACGCATCCACCTCCACAACAAATGGGAGGGAGGGGTCAGGCAAAACGAGAATGGGTTCTGAGCTAAGTTGTTTCTTTAACTCCTGAAAAGCAGCCTCAGCTGCTGGAGACCAAGCAAACGACGAGGAGGTATTCTTCTTAGTGAGCGCGATAATGGGGGCAGCTACTGCGCTAAAATTACGGATAAACCTTCTATAAAAATTAGCAAACCCCAAAAACCGTTGCACCTCCTTAACGTTTTGAGGGGCAGGCCAATCCCTGACCGCTGACACTTTGTCAGGATCCATGCGGACCGACCCTTCTGAAATAATGAAGCCAAGAAACCAAACTGTCTTGGCATGAAAAACGCATTTCTCAGCCTTGACTAAAAGCTTGCCTTTGAGGAGGGCCTCAAGCACTTTTCTGACGTATTGTTTATGCTTTGAGAGAGTTGAAGAGAAAATCAGAATATCGTCAAGGTAGACAAAGACGAATCTCTCCAGCATCTCTCGGAGGACGTCATTAACGAGTGCCTGGAATGCATAGGGGGCGTTAACCAATCCAAACGGCATGACCAAATATTCGCGGGCAACCATCCAAAGATCTAACAGAGCGTGAACGTAAAAGAGAACGGATAGGAATGGAATGTCTCCTAGCCCAATCTGCATCCATAAAACAATCCACGGCGCCAGAGTCCAAAAAAGCTTCGAAAAATATTCTCTGTCTCCCCACAGTCAATTCTACAGGGATTAAAGTTCAGAAAGGAAATTAAGTCTGTCCCTCTAGCGGGACTTCCCGTTTCCCTGAAGCTCAGGGCAGCGTGGACGGATATGTCCCCGTTTGTTATAATTATAGCAGATTATACGTCTCCGAACGGGATCACGAGCCCAGCTCTCATATGAGCCATCAACCTGCATAGGCTCACCAGGAGTGGAATTTTCAGTGGGCGGAATAGGAGCTGTATGCATGCTGCTAGTAGCCTTAGCCCCGTTACAAGCAGAAGTCAATGCAGTACATTTCTCCCTGTTACGTTCGCGGATGCGATTATCAATTGGCACCGCAGTGTGAACCAACGAATCTAGAGACACACAAGGCTCTAATGTAGCCAGAGCGTCCTTAACCTCCTCCGCCGAAGTGTGAATGAACACTGTCATAAGAGGCGCTTCTGGCCAGCCTGTCTCTGTTGCCAAGGAGCGAAATGTGATTGAGAACGCAGTGACACTCTCAGAGCCCTGCCTTAGATGCATTAAACGCATAACCGCGTCCTGGCCACAAATATCCTGATCAAACACCGATACAATTTCTCTAACGAGAGTCTCCACAGTATTCACTACCGGCGAATTTGATCGAATAAGTGGGCCGACCCAAGTGAATGCTGTGTCGGTTAACAGGGATAAAATAAATGAAACCAGAGACTCTTCATTCACGAACCGTGAAGGCTGCGCTTTAAAAAATATCTCACATTGGGAAATGAAATCTTTACATCTTCCTGCCTCGCCTCCATATCTTGGGGGTAACTGAAGCTTTGGCTCTCGGGGGAGATGTACGGACTGTGCTTGTGCAACATTTTGTGTGATTTGCGTGGACAAGGCTCTAATACTCTCAGTGAGAGTTAACAGAACGTTCTCCTGTCTCTCCCTGGCATTCACCTGAAGGCGGACTCTTTCCGCCAACTCTGCCTGTTGATTGTTCAGGCTAACAAGACCCTTGCCATAACCAGAGAGAGCAGCTTGTTGGTTAACCACAACTTTCTCTAACGCAGCCGTTGCGGACGACTCCGTGTTGGCTAGAGTGTTCTGTAATGGCCGGTAGTACACGGAGGCCAAGCGCAACGACAGAGAGAAAGAGAGTAGCACGAACACAGTACAAACACAGAGAATAAAAGAGACCAAACGCAAGTAATCGCGCTTCCAAAGGACGTGTAATAGTCTGAACCACGGAAGCAAAGCGAAATAGAAAAAGGGAGAAGAAACTCCAATAATTAAAAGATAGAAAGTCATATAAAACCTGACTACAGATATCTTCAGCTACAGTGCGAGGCTAAACACAGACACTCTAGCGAAGGAGGCGTGCCGGACTTCCTGCTTATATAGATTCTGGGAAAGCCCCACCCCAGCTCAATCAACGGCCCAGGAATTTGATATCGTCCCAGGACGAGAGTCGCAAAGAAAAGTCCAAACAACACGCACACCTCACAAACCATGACAGAGGGTCTACTGTAGAGTTCCACCACTGAAAATTGTGAAGAGCCACTGTTGCCTTAATAATGGCATCTGCATTTTCAGGGCTGACCCCAATGACGCGATGGTAGATCCTCCACTGCACAGCAAGAATCCCGAAGGCATTCTCAACTACTCTTCTGGCACGCGAGAGGCGGTAGTTGAAATTCCTCCTAGGGTGAGTGAGGTCCCTTCCAGGATAGGACCTCAGCAAATTCCTCCTTCGCAAAATTATAATGAAGGACAAAAGACATGGATATATGTAGATGCAACATTTCAGTAAAATTAATACTAAATGATAAAGTTTAACACAGTGCTTTTCAGAATCCTAAAACATTGTGAATCGTGAATAATCGAGGTTTCACATGTACTTCATATACATCAAAGTATAACTTACCTTAGGGAGAAAGCCTCATCTCCCACAAAAACATGAGGTATTGGTCCCAGGTGTTCCGCGCCAGGGATGACCGCATCCTCAGGGAGGTCAAATGTGCCTTCCCGCATGGCCTCTCCGAAGCCGGAAGCCGCAAGAGTCCCGCCATCGCCGTTTCAGCCGAAGGCGCCGATGTCAACTACCCTGAAAAGGTACCTTGCATCCACAACTGCGAGCAGTACTATGGAGAAGGTTCCCTTGAAATTGTAATACTGGGAACCAGAATTATGGGGTGCCTGGATCACCAAATGCTTCCCATCGATTGCTTCCACACAGCTGGGAATGTTCCACTTCTCCTGGAAGCCCTGAGCAATCTCCTTCCACTGCGCAGCTGTTGGAACAGGTAAGAACTCCTGTACTAGGCTGTCCCAAATGGCCTTGCTGACATCTGGCACAATGTTTGCCACAGTGGAAATGCCCATCCGGTAACTGGAAGCAATGGTGGTGTAGGAGTCACCAGTTGCCAGGAATCTGAAATTACAACATTCAAGTTGATGTTCTTGTCATGCAGGTACAGCAATGCAATCTCACTTCAACTTTATGTGCGAAAACACAAAGTATCAAATAAAATATCATTATCACCTTTGTCAGTAGTCATCAGTAATCTTAGTAATGTAACCTGTCATTGTCAACACTGTCACTGCAAAACTAGTTAAATAAGCTACAGTTTAGAAATTGATTGGATTATAGTCTGTGCAATCAATTCATTCCCAAATACAGGCAAATCTCATTGCTGTTATACTAAGCAAGAGAGCCAGTAGACCTTTTCAAAACATGTAGGCTAGCTCACTCAGCTGTTGATCTAAACACAAATGGCTGCTCTAATGTTTAACATATAACCAGTTGACTAAAAATATTTTTTCATATGATTTTATTGATTTTAAAACGAGTTAATTGCTTCCGCAAATATAAATAGTCACATACGCTGTAATGGGCATAGAACTGCGCAATGGTCTGTTATCAAGAAATATCAGATTGCAGAATGCCGTGATTGCCCAACCAGTAGACCATATTCAACGTAGCCGTGCAATAAATTTTATTTTCATATAAATCACCCACCTCAAACTGCCAGGCGTTCCTTTAGAGACACGGACTCACGAAGAGTTGTCCACATCCTGCGGATCCTCGGTCTGACTCTCACCAGCAGACAAACAAATTGCTCCCTGCTGAGGCGAAAATAGACCTGGAACCGGTCACTGTGAAACTGCAGCTCCCTCACGAGGCAAAACTCCCCCAGTTGCTCTCGGGATCTGAGGGTCTCATACACACCCACACCCTTTTCCTCCGGGTTTCCAGCCTCCTCCTCCGCCTCCTCCATCTCAATACAAGGACAAGAGCAAGAGTTTTTTTCACTGACAGATTGACGTACTTTGCCATTTCAAAATTGACCGTGAACGATTGTGAAAACTACGTCATATTTGCTACAGTATTCGAGAATTCCCGCCTAGTTTGCGCTGAACCCTGCAGAAAGCGCAACCACAATTTCTGGCCATTTGCTCAACCTAGCGCAAACTCGCGGTTTGCCGCGATCAGTGTGAAAAGCCCTTTACCCTTTTAAGCAGTCCTTTCAAAAACAGCTATGCATGCTATGAACAATTAAAGTTTCATATTCACATCATGCTATATAAGAAACTTTTAGCAGAATTTTAAGAGAAAAAAAACAGATGTATCAGTAACTTTAAGAATATCAGTAGGCTCTTGATTAGTATAATTACTGATGCATGGTCACGAAATTGAACCAATTATTTCATAATGAGGAGTTAGAAGGCAGAGCAATTGACAATGACTTGCACCTGTTTCGTGTTTATATTGTTAAAAAAAAACCCTAAAAAACAAACTTTAAGCTTGTGTGCAGCAACCTATAGGAGCTCAATAATTAACTTTTGTATGACTTGGATGAGTAAATATATTAGACCTTGTGCAATTACTTGTATTCCAGCATTATAAACACAATATAGAGATGGGGCCCATGGCAGGCATAGCATTTCTTTCATAATGTTAAGTTAGAGGGTAAAAAAAGAAAAAACTCCAACAACAAATCAACAGCTTAATAGAATTCTGGGATTGCAATTGTGGTTTCAATGAAAACCAGCATACACGGTGGTCCCCGAAGACCGAGTGTGAGAACCATTGGGCTAAAGGCATGTTAATTGAATCCCGTCAGACTCTAATGCCATTTTCCAATTGGTGAAACCTTGTCTAGTGAACGTGATGTCTCTGTCATTTGTAGCCGCAAACTTTCGACAGGGGAAACAGAAATATGCATCTAAGATTACTGAGTACTCAGACCATGATCTGACCTAGACAGAACATCGCATGAGGTACAGCTTTAAAGGTTGTATCAGCGATTCTGAGCCAAAACATTATTTGTCACGCACAGGAGATTTTTCCTCACAAACTGCTAGCAGCTCCTCTCATGAGTGGGTGATGAAAAACTCCGGTCTCTGTAGGCCACCTACAGCCAGGTAGACACTGAGAAAGATACACAAACTCGTGGGGACCTACCCACGTCCCCAAACATCAACAAAAGTGTTCCAACGAATTGGAGGGCAGGGGTGGGTCTTCGGCATCAGTTCCATGCTCATGCACGAGGTGGGACTGAGCAACGAAAAGTGGCACTACGGATTCGGCAGAGTGAAGCATGGTGGATGCTAAACCGAAAAAGAGACGCTCAAACGAGTGCATGTCGAGGAAAAAGAACGCGATCGCAGCTATGCGAAGTCCCGAATAAACATAGGGAAAGCATACCAACGTTGAAGAGAATTCTGGGAGTTGAATGGTTTTAATTCTGACGCCTAGGTCGCCTTGTTTCTACTTGAGGTGAGTAGAGCAGGTGCTAACTTGGTTGGATGTGAATTGTAAATTGTCAGCCCAAGCAAAACTGAGGGAAGCTCGTGTATTGTTTTTGTAAGGCTATCTTGCATAGATCATGCTGGTCAGAATGAATCAAACAGCAGAGAGATCGATATTTCCTCTTCGGAGCGAGCTAACTCTCGGTTGGCAAGCTAGTGAGTTTGCCAATTCTGTCTGATCAAACCAGAGTTTGTGTTCGTGTAATAACATTTTTTCTCTGGTTAGTACTTAGAGTTGAAATTCGTCGATGAATGTACAACCGCGTAAGTTTAGCTAAAAGTGGTGATCTATGTGATGTTGTTAATACTCATTTTGAAATGCCGAGCTAAGATACTTGTCAAATACCTTGTTGTAGCTAGCACTAATGGTGTAAATTTATCGTCTGGCAATGGTTGTCATTGTTGCTACCGGGCATTTATCACAACGAGCTGTACACGGCCATTTATCCAGCTGAGTGAGCCATTCTTAAGCTGCTTTCACACCGGACGCAAAATGAATTTTTTGCGCGACAGATCACTTTCAAACTCAATCCAAAGACGCGAATACATGCGTTCGAAAAATTCGTTTTGCATCTGTTGTGAAAGCAGCTTTACTCAGAAGTTTCACTTTAAGAAAAGCGCGTTCATGTTCCAAGCTTCTGAAGGGGAGTGGCGAGCGGCTCTGTTGTGTTTTGAGAGCGTTTCAACTGTCAACAATAGTGACGTCATATCGCTGATACAGCCTTTAACACTGGCCGCGTCGGAGCGCTGTCAATAAGACCATGCTCCCTGACTATATCCCTCACAGTAGCATTATTCTCCGCACTGGGAGAGGAAGAGAAGCTAATGCTAGTGCGCTCTGTCTGCTCTTGAGTAGGTCTTGCACCAGACATATTTGAGGTCGTGGATGCTTTGGTGATTATAAATCGACAGATGATTTTTTTTCTTTTTTCCTTTGAACAAACTCGCACGCAAATAAGAAAAAAGTGGTTGTGGACAACCAAGCTAACAGGATACCTACTGACTTACCTATTTATGTTAACTGAAAGACTATGTCTACAATGAAATATGAAAAGAGTACAAATAAGGATATAAACTTAAATTATGATGTGGTATATTAGTGTTTATTAATAGAAACTAATTGTACAATCAAAAGTTAATGAGATTGCTGTCCAACACAGCTGGTAGTTACTCGATATGAGATGAGAGTGGTAAGAAACCTCGAGTTGACATCAGTTTTATCAGTGACTGTGGAGGTGGGGCTACAAACCACGTTGCCAGTATTCAACCCACCAATCAGAAACATCAAGAAAATCAATTTGAAAAATGCTATTAAATGACTGAATGATCTTTAGATTTTGGCTGAAGCATACAGTCATTGGGCTGAAGTATACGTCAGTAAGTCAGGAGGAGCTGGGGGGGTGCGGCAAAAATCTGGGGGGGCGTAGCCCGACGCTGCACCCCCCTGGATCCGGCCATGGGTTCAGGGAGCTCGAGACATCATTTTCACACAGGTACTAGCCACCTGAGTGCAGACCCGAATCCCACGGAGAATCTTCGGGATGTGCTGGAGGAAACTTGACTGACTCTCTGACTCTAACTCTCCCATCATCAATTCAAGATCTTGAAAATTTAATGCAACTCTTGGCAGAAATAAATATTGTAACAATGTATAGGCTTGTTGAAACTATGCCATGGCGAATGTGTGCTGTAATCAATTTAAAGGTAGTCCAACTAAAAAATATGTCTATAAAATTCTATAAGATTATATGTGACTTTTTTTTTGGCCGAGCAGTGTATTTGGGTGGACTATATACTAGAGCACAGAGCACAGGGGAGGGCAGATCTGCATTAAACAGTTGTAGCTCAAAACTTCAGTATGTTTCTGTGGGAGGAATATGACATTTGAAAAATTGTTAAAAGTAGTTTGGAACCCTCCACACCATCCTGTGAGCCAGGGAGATTTTAAAGACTCATAACCAACAGGAGTAAGTTCAGGAGGATGGCTTATCTCAGCAATGCCGAGTCAGGTCTTCAATTGGATAAAAGGAAGATGAAAAATAAATATTTCTTTGGAGAGTGATTCACCAAGGGCATCATTACTGGAGCAGTATCCATAAAAGTAGCTGCATTAGGGTCGAATGGCGGGTTTTGATGAAGGGGTCAGAGGCTTCCGATTCAGGTTTCTGGGGGTTTTCCTTCTCTGCTCCTAAAGCATGGCTTTGCCAGAACCTTATTGGTTGGTAGTGGGTTTTCTGGAAAGACAGGCTCATCTCCACTCCAGCGGGCGCGAGGAGATGACAGTGCTGACTTGGGTTGATCCTGATAAATAGTAAGTAAATTGCACTTATTTAGGGCTTTCCTACCTTATTGGACAAAACAACTTTAAATGCTTCTTTAATCATCCATTCACACGCCCCAATGCCATGAAAAGTGCTGGCCTGACTATCAGATGCAACTTGGGGTTCAGAGTCTTGCTCAAGGACACTGACACATGCAATTATTGAACAACCCACTCTACCTCCTGAGCCACAGCAGCTGTCCTGGGATAAGTGGGGATTGAGGATCAGACTGTGTCTCAGTGGTCCTGGAAAATGGCTCAAATGTCTCAGTTGTTTCCTTTTCCTCACTTGCTCTGAGGATTACTGTACTTTTCTGTATGCAGAGTGCAGTAGAGAAGCAGCAGATGCTCACCAATAACGTTTTTTTTTAAGCCCTGCCACCAACCCCCCTCTCTGGAGGTCAACTTTACTGAGAACAAACATTTTGATGGAAAAAAAAACCATATGAAACCTCAGAGAGGGAGGGTTATACCAACACAAATAAAACAAATCTGTTTCAGAGGATGTGTGTATGTATGTGCGTACGTGTGAGTGTGTGTTTGTGTGTGTGTGTGTGTTATCTGTGATTTTTTTTTTTTTGTAATAACAAAATACAAGCAGTAACTACTACACAATATTAATACAACAAACAAGTGAGATCAATCTTTCTAACCCCTTACCAAAACAATTAAACATAAGTTATGCAGCCCTCAAACAATATCAGTCCAACATAGAAATGCCTTTCAAATTTCATACAGGTTTTGCACTTTTCTGCAAAAGCATAAGAAAATATTAGAAAAGCAACAGTTACAGAGTTAAGCATCCAATGTTAGATTTTTCAAAAAGAGAGATAAAAAATGAATATAGCAGCAAACATCAATAACAATATCAAAAAAATAAAAAATAAAATAATGATCAATAGCATTGATTGTAAATGAAGGTAGTAGTCATGAAAGTTTTGCCAAGCAAAATTTTTTATTATGTATGTTTGGCACGGGATAGCATTGGCTGAGAGTGAATTGGTGATCATACACCAGTAGTGTGGACAGACTTTGGACAAGTAGAGACAGGAGCAGCATGAAAGAGCATGCCAGCGCAGGTAAGACAAGTGCGGGTCAACGGCTGACTGACAATGCAAGCGTAAGAATCCAGCAGCTTAGAAAAAGGCCAAATTATAATGGCAAGATGACTGGGTCGTCTTTGAGTATCTTCAAAATGGCAAGTCTTGTGAAGTTTTCCCAGTGTACACTGGTCAGTGCCAACCAAAAGCGGTCCAATAAAGGAGAGCAGGTACAGTGGCAGCAAGGTCACGGAAAATCCTGAGTAGTTTTTTCGCGAAGGGTAGCCTATTAAGGCAAATGTACAAAACATTTTCACTGAATTTATTATATACTCATCTTAACATTTCATTGAAAAGGAAGCTGTGTACTTAACTGCCAATGGATCGTTTTTATTGTTGGAAATTGTTTTTATCATGAACAATGATTGAAATCAGGTCAATAATCATCCTTTTCCAGGGATATTTTTGAATGAAGAAAACTAATCAATATATAAGAAACAGTCTTCAGTGCTCCGGCCTCCACATTGCTTTTGCAGTCACTGTAATGTAAGTGAACATCATATCAAGAGAGGTCCAAAAAGGCCATCTTGAGAAATCCCTATTGGCTATTTTAGGTACTGCATAACATGCTGTGACCTAGCCATTCCAGTTCTTGTTGCCAACAAGTGGTTTACATCTTTTAGCATCGCCTCTGGAAAAGTGAATCTCAAAGAAGAGGCAGCTAGGATGTTTTCTTTTTCTCTGAAGGAGAGAATTCTTTGCTCATCATTGACAGATGTGCTCCTCTTTTGCACCCTCTTTGCAATTACAGATTCCACCAGCCCTGATGCTCCAAACAGATGAAATCATTGTCACTTGCATTGTTGTCTCATCATCACTTTCCATCATTTTGAAACTTCTAGAGGATTTTTTCCATCCTTGAATGTTAACTGCATTTGTGTTATTTCAGAAAAAAAGGCATTTGATACTGAAAGAAAAGACTCAGATATGCAAAGACTAATATCAGAACACCCATCATCTGCTCAAGCTGCTGATAAATGCTTCAGTCTCAGGGCTCACTTCAGTAACAAAAGAGGAGATAAAGAGCAACATGGACCCTGCTTCTCTCTCCTTATTACAGAATGATTTATTTAGACTTAAAAATGTTCTCCTGTTGAGCATTACAGTCCTGCCATTCCACAAGTTGCCATAATTTATGCTCTGTATACTTGAGGCTACAGAAAGAAAATAAAAGCAGAATAAGCAGTTCAGCACACAGTGAAATGAATAAATAATGACTATTGTAAGGGCACACTTCCAGCCGTCAAGCTCACCGGTCTACTAAGACCCGGACAGCACTTCACTCATTATTCAATTATCTTTCACACCGGTTTCTCATTGCCACTGGGTGGTGGCAGTGTGTATCAAAGACCCAGTTTCACTCAGTCTCATTGTGAAGTCTCACGCCTGTGCAGCACTGTTAGTCTTGTTTAGACTTTTTCTCCGTATGTGCATATCAAAACTCTTTAAGCTTAGAGCTGTTTACATTTATTGCAGCAATTTATTATTAAGGAACCTCGTTTCCTTTTATTTTCCTATTTGTAACAATTTGTTACTACAGCTAAAGCCAAGACTGTGTATTACTTTTAGTGTTAAAAGAACCTCGTTTCCATTTTGTTTTGCATCGTTTGTGCCTGCTGTTGTGCAGGAGCATAATAAATACAACCAAGTCCATCCTTTCACCTGAGTCCAGTCCTTATCTCCCTGTCTTCCGTGCATCTGAACTGTGCACGCAGCACAACCGCTATAAATATTTTCTATTCTGTAGGCTAGGCTGTTTATGTTCCTCTTTTAAAATTAATCCTTCAATCCAAGCAATAGAAACAGGGGGACATTAACTTCATCATCTCCATACATACTGTTCAGTCAATAATTGCATGTTCTTTAAATAAAAAATATTTGCATCTGTTCTAATTAACAGTTGAAGAATACTGTCAAATTAAATCAAAAACACAATCTTTAACCATTTCATATTTTTTCGCTTAGAAAGGTGCAGTAACATTCAAGTACATTCAAATTTGTCATTGCAATGCAATTACTACAAATGAAAATATAATAGAAATACATTTAGGTACACCAGTGTTACTCTGAGCAAGTGAATATTCTGAACCACATGAAAATCAATCATGAGCCAGGTAAAAATAACGTATGGATGTGAATGTCTTTTCTCACAATTTATTGAACAAGACTTCATTCACACATGGTCTGCCGGTAAACTCTTAATCAACAGACCAATCAGACAGTCATTTTTTTCAACAAGCAGCAAGCAATACCTTCACAGTATGTGATATCTAATGAGTTGAATTCACCTCCAGACCCCCTCCCCGCTGTGTCAGGAATCCAATTCCAAAGCAGTAATTTTAGGTATGAGTAAAATCAAGAAGTCAAACACAATTTGAGCAGTTGTATTTCGCACATCATCATCATCATCATCATCATCATCCCCTTGTTTGTTCTCCTCTGAGTTTCCATTTGACAATAAAGATGGCTTGACACTAGTAGTCTGTTATTTAGTTTAAGCCATTTATCCCATGAGCATAAGTTTTAAAGTTATGGTTCTTACTGTTATTACTTTTTTAGGGGTCCAAGCACGAAGTGCTGGAACTCTATTGTAATCGTTTTGATTATTATTTTTTCTTCCCTAAAAGTGTTTGCACAGCAAAAACTGTAAGTGACAGACAAGCCATATTTGGCTCATAGGTTTCTATGGTCACCCACAACTCAGGCAAAAAAACCTGTCCCGATTGGCCATATCGTGGTGCTATGGAGCATACAATACGTTTTAGGCTATATCTTCTGACTTTTAAGTTCTAGAAATAAATTTTTGTACCGTTAGATTCTGTGGGTCAAGAAAAATCAATCTATATAGGCTATGGCCATTTGTGTATGAAAAATTTTTCCGCCATTTTGAATTTTATAAAAACCTTTAAATTCAACCTCCTCCTAGACGATGCAATCAATTTGCACCAAATTTGGTATACAGCATCTTAAGACCAAGCTCTATAAGCCTAAGGATGGAAATTTTGATTTGTTAAAAGATGTGGTTGCAGTAAGCCAATGAAATTTGAAGGCATGGCCTCAATTGATATAATGAGCTATAAATCCTGAACGCAATGCCCAATCCTTGCCAAACTTCAGATATTTCATCCACAGGCTATAAGACACAAACCCACTGAAGTTGGTATAAATCGGTCCGTAGGTGGCGTTAAAGCAAACAAATGTTTATAACTCATGAAGCAATTAATCAATCAACTTAAAATTTCGCAGGCTTCATGTGGGGCAGAGTTGCTATTTAAATTAATAAGGACGACATGCTAGCTAAAACAAAATGGCCGACATCAGCCAATCAAATTTCAATAGCCCTTTTAATCACTTTATTCGTACTCTATCATCATAAAATTTTAGGGACTTGTTAAGAATGTGTAAATAAGCAATATTCATGAAAATTACTTTGCTTGGCCAAATGGTGGCGCTATTGAGAGGTACAGCGCGTTTTGGGCTATAATTTCTGAAGCCGTGGGCTGAGAAACTAAATTTTTTTTCCTTCTAGATTCTCTGGACCCATACAAATCAAAACATATCAGAGAAACCCATCTTTTTACATAAACCTTATAGAGTATTTTGAATTGTTTATGAAACTTTTAATTTCTATCTTCTCCCAGACGGTGCTTTCAATTTGCACAAAATTTTGTTAACAGCATCTAAAGACAAAGATCTAAAATCCTAAAGATTAAAATTTTGATAGGTTGAAAAGTGTTGCCACAATAAGCCAATCAATTTTAAAGGTGTGGCCTAGATTGATATAAAGGGTAATTACTCCTTTAAGCAATGTCCGATCCTTACCAAACTAGATAATTAGCATCAACAGGCCACCAGCCTTCATCATACTACATTTTGTAAATCGGTCAATAGGGGGCGCTACAGCAAACAAAATGGGCATAACTGTTAAACCAATTGGCCAATGAACTTGAAATTCTGCATGCTTCACAGTGGTACAGTTTGCCATTAAATCCTATAAGAACACAGTGATAGCTGAAACTAAATGGCCGAAATCAGCCAAAGAATTTTAATTAGCCTCTATACTTATTTCGCCTTTATTGCGATATTAAAATGTTGCTCCTGACAGCAATGCTTTATCATGACAAAGGGTGAAAACACACAAAACCATCCCAATGTAGTGTCATTTGAAAGTGGTAGAATTTAAAATAAACAATGAAATCACCATTCTGGTGCTGCTATAGTTATAATTTATATTTCCCTATTTTTAATTATATTTAATTATGAGGCCCTATGAATATTATTGATGCAAATGATATACTTACTGATGAAACTGGTGAAAAACAACTACGTTTCATAGTTCATACCTTGTTGAAAATCATAATGCAGAAAAGTCATGCATTTGTATGTCAATGTTTAACCGTTATGGCAAAGACTGTTTTAATAAAGTATATGGTGAACTGTGGTGAACTAACTAAAGTGTTATAAAAAAAAAAGGTAATATCAAATTGAACTTACTTCAAATCAAACCCATGTCAACAGAAAAAAAGCTGGTGAAATTGACAATTGTCATTCGCCAAGGCTTTGAAAGGTAATGAATTGATTTGACATTCCCACATGCTCTGCAAATATTTACGCAAGCATTAATTGAAAAACAAAATTTTTTCTGATTGTAAGATTTTTTTTATTGTAAAAACAGTCAAAGTAACTATATAGTCTGTATTTAAAAGCTACAATGCTCCTGTGATTGCTTAGTGGAGAGTAGGAGTCCCAAACTGAGAAAATATATGTCAATGTTCAACCGTTATGCCCTGATACAGTTTATAACGCAAACATTCATTATGGGGTAGATTAAAGTGAGAATTGTTGTTTCCTTTAAACTGGATGTTTTCATACATAATCTTCAATTAACTCTGCAGCCTTTTGAAAATATGTAGAGGAATATATTGAATATTCACCAGCAAGCACAGTTCGAACACGGTTTAGAATATGGACAAGTTCACTCCCATCCCTGCTTTTCAGGTGTTGCATGAATTAAACTCCTCAGCTAAGCCTGATGTGCAAACTGTCATTGTGAAGTCTATGTTAGACCTTTAATTTCTGTATACTCTCAGTTGGTTCAATCAATTTGCACAAACTTTGAAAAATAATATCTGCAGAGCAAGATCTAAAATCTCAGCATTAGCAAATTTTACATGTTAAAATGTGTGACCACATTATTTCTATGCATTTTGAGGGCAAGATCTCTATCTAATGAGCTGTAACTGGTTAATGCAATGTGCAATCATCATAAACTGGTTTGCAAAGAATTCACATATGAATGAGTAAGCAACAGTACAAGATCCCACAAACATACAAGGTCAGTGGTATGGAATATTAGACGACCAAATCAAGTTATTGAGGAGATAATGACAAGAAAAAAGCTTGCAATTTAAAATGACTGCAGATACGCATGCATTTCAAGCTTTAAGTTAGTGGGCTATAACCATTTATCATAGCATTTTCTGGGATTATTTGTGTCTGTACCACTTCAAAATTGAAACTTGTTTCATTTTCCTTGGACCCCGTAATCACCGCTTGCGGTAATATTTATATTTGGATTCAGTTAGCAGTTTTCATGATGGCACTTTTATATGTTAATGTATTACCAATATTAACCTGAAAATATGCTTAAAAGTAACTTTCATGTCATATTTTCAAGTGAAGAAGTGTACCATTGCTGGACTTCGAAGCTCTATTTAAGAATTAGCACCAGTACTGGCATTTAATTTTCTCAGGGTTATGTTATACAAGTGAAGCCCCCCGATCCAACAAAGGAACGAACAAATGAAATCTGTAGCACTGATCACAGAATAGGGCCTGCCAGGAAAATTAATTTTCAATCTGCGCACTTTGCTTGTCATGGCAGACACCTGGTTGCTCAAAAACATTAAGTGTTACATGGTATCATCTTTGTTTACCCATTTGTTTGCATCGAGAAAGTAAACCTTTTTTTAAATGGAAATAGAACCTGCAACACAAAGGTCATCTATCAATAAAATACTCAGACAAATTGTGACAATTCGAAACTCTGGCAGCTAATTTAGCTGAGTAACTGACTGTGCAACCAAACGTCTTTTTGTCTTCCTATTTTGCTCGCTTAGTTTCAACAAAGCTGTGTGTAACCAGCATGATATAAAACAGCAAGATGAAATAAAATACACAGTCATATTAATTGACAAATTCTGTAAACAAGCGAAAAGGAAAACAAAATGATAGTTTCACTCATGCTTTTCAGCAGTTCAGTATGACCATCAACATCAAGCATACTTGCATACAGAGGCATTAATCTCCCAATATTTTTCTAACAGTGTCCACATTTCTTATTTCTGGCATTTTCCTCAAATTTGTAAAAGCAACATTGTATTCTCCTTGAATACTGAACAACGTTGGTAAAGGTGTTTAAGTGTTACTATATGCAATGCATAAATTTTAATCCAAACAATTATCCCTTAAGAATTTAAGCTGTCAAGTTAATACCTTTCCCCGAGCTACAATTTCATTGTACTATTCCATTGAAAAACTACTAGTAAAAAAATCTGTTTATAAAATCTGTTTCAGGCATTGGTAAACATTTCCTCAGCAAGTCATATACTGATTTTTTATCCAATATTTCAACCACAATATACAGGGTAATGGCCATAATGGCATCACCCTTGCTAGCTTCAGTGCCATCTAGCTAGGTAGCAAGCCAGTTAACTGAGACCTACTCCTGTCCTTTGGCATCTGACTTTTCTTGCATGCCACTGGATTAATCTTTCTAGCTTGATCATTTTGCCCCATGAAAATAGTTAGCAACTGAATTGAAGTACCTAGCTAGTACCTGGATTTTGAACGAAATTCAAGACAAAACTGAATTCGAAATTTTAGATGTACGCGTTAAATAATGAAAAATATGAGCTTGGCTTTGCCGTTAATTTGGTTTGGGTCTAGAAATGCCAAATCTTGGTTCCTCTAAAAATTCTAAGTGTTAAAACTGTTATCTAAAATAAGGTAACTATGCAGGATGCTAAGCTACACAGAAACCAAGGTAGAAATTTAATCACAAGGTAGTCTGTGATTTGAACAGCCGTTATCGTTACTTTTATGGCTGGCAGACCATAGCTAGATCACCATAGCTAGCTAATAATTACTGTAAAATGATTGTAACATTTGCTGATAATACAACACTGTATTGTATTATTAAGTCACTAATAAATAGTGAAAAGTATTATTGTTTGATATCATTCAGCCACGCGTCATAATAAATGTTCATTGCATTGTAACAATTGTCAATTTGTATTAAAATCAAAGTATTTAAATACAAAATAGAAAAAAAAGTTTATGAGTTCAGCATCTATCTATAAAAATTATAGAGGCGCCTTGCTGAGCATAAAAAAACAAAGAAACACTCATCAGGATAATCTCTGTGAGAAGGCAATATTTGCACTCAAATTACTGCAAAAAATTTTCCAGCTCATGCACCATGTGCATTGGCATTACATATGTCCCTATCAACCCTCAAATTAAACCCACACCCCCGGGAGAGTGAATGTTTGTCTTAAATGCTTTGGTTTTTGAAAGGCTAGAGACGCTATAATTGACGATTCCCCCCCTGACAGGGAAGTAAAATGCATATCACCACTCATATCCTGACCTCTTGCACCCACCCCCACCCCCCCCCCCCCCCCATCCCCCACCCACCCAGCCTCCAATTTTCTTTTGCTGCCTTATGCAAGGACATATTATATTTATCCAGTTCAAAATGTCAAAATGTATAGAGTTAATGGAAGGCAGGAATTCAATTATGCTTTCTACAGTTACTGAATCTCAAGGGATAATTACTTTCCAGGCCACTACACCTTTGGTCAAAGTTAAAATTTCACAAAGAATAATTGATCAGTTTTGAAAAGGCAGCTCTTGAGATATCTCTAATTCTCAGAGTCAGCTTTTTTTATCAATGGCCAAAATCTGATTCTCTCCCATATCATTTCTGAAAGCATAAAGAATTTGGATTCCAGCCATTTCTTTGATGTAAAACAACCAAATATGAAATGTCCATAGAAGTGCATTCAAACTCTCTGACTACCCTGTGCCCCACAAAATGATAAACTTCACAGGAAAATAAAAAATAAATATGAAATTAAAAAAATAATATAATTGATAAATGTAATTTAAAATACAAAACCAGTGAAGTTGGCACGTTATGTAAATCGTAGATAAAAACAGAATACAATGATTTGCAAATCCTTTTCAAATTATATTCAATTGAATACACTGCAAAGACAAGATGTTTAATGTTCAAACTGAGAAACTTTATTTTTTTTTTTTTGCAAATAATCATTAACTTAGAATTTAAAGGCAGCAACACATTGCAAAAAAAGTTGGCACAGGGGCCTTTTTACCACTGTGTTACATCACCTTTCCTTTTAACGACACTCAGTAAACATTTGGGAACTGAGGAGACCAATTTTTGAAGCTTTTCCAGGTGGAACTCTTTCCCATTCTTGCTTGATGTACAGCTTAAGTTGTTCAACAGTCCGGGGTCTCCGTTGTCGTATTTTACGCTTCATAATGCGCCACACATTTTCAATGGGAGACAGGTCTGGACTACAGGTAGGCCAGTCTAGTACCCGCACTCTTTTACTACGGAGCCATGCTGTTGTAACACGTGCAGAATGTGGCTTGGCATTGTCTTGCTGAAATAAGCAGGGCGTCCATGAAAAGACGTTGCTTGGATGGCAACATATGTTGCTCCAAAGCCTGTATGTACCTTTCAGCATTAATGGTGCCTTCACATATGTGTAAGTTGCCCATGCCTTGGGCACTAATACACCCCCATACCATCACAGATGCTGGCTTTTGAACTTTGCGCCTATAACAGTCCGGATGGTTCTTTTTTCCTCTTTGGTCCGGAGGACACGACGTCCACAGTTTCCAAAAACAATTTGAAATGTGGACTCGTCAGACCACAGAACACTTTTTCCACTTTGCATCAGTCCATCTTAGATGAGCTTGGGCCCAGCGGCCGGGCGGCGTTTCTGGGTGCTGTTGATAAATGGCTTTCGCTTTGCATTGTAGAGTTTTAACTTGCACTTGCAGATGTAGCGACGAACTGTAGTTACTGACAGTGGTTTTCTGAAGTGTTCCTGAGCCCATGTGGTGATGTCCTTTACACACTGATGTCAGTTTTTGATGCAGTACCGCCTGAGGGATCGAAGGTCACGGGCATTCAATGTTGGTTTTCGGCCTTGTCGCTTACGTGCAGTGATTTCTCCAGATTCTCTGAACCTTTTGACGATATTACGGACCGTAGATGATGAAATCCCTAAATTTCTTGCAATAGCTCGTTGAGGAATGTTGTTTTAAACTGTTCGACAATCAGCTCACGCATTTGTTCACTAAGTGGTGACCCTCGCCCCATCCTTGTTTGTGAATGACTGAGCATTTCAGGGAAGCTGCTTTTATACCCAATCATGGCACCCACCTGTTCCCAATTAGCCCGTTCACCTGTGGGATGTTCCAAATAAGTGTTTGATGAGCATTCCTCAACTCTCTCAGTCTTTTTTTGCACTTGTGCCAGCTTTTTTTGAAACATGTTGCAGGCATCAAATTCCAAATGAGCTAATATTTGCAAAAAATTACAAAGTTTACCTGTTCGAACATTAAGTAACTTGTCTTTGCAGTGTATTCAATTGAATATAGGTTGAAAAGGATTTGCAAATCATTGTATTCTGTTTTTATTTACGATTTACACAACGTGCCAACTTCACTGGTTTTGGGTTTTATAAATAAAATAAAAAATGTTTAATTTTGCGTGTAAGAATAGTGAACATGCGAGTTATTGTTTCTTATCAATTTGGAGATATGAGGTTTTATCAGCAGGCCGATGATATTCAAATTTAAAGTCTGGTTTGCGTTTTCCATGGACTACAACTGCATTTTCATGGTTAATCAGAAAATCCTTGTTCCATGTTTTCCTGATAGCCATAATCAATGAGCTTGGTACAGAGTCTGCCTTTCTTTTGGATTAGTCACACCTCTTTCATAAGGCCACCTAAATTCTGAAGTTAAGCGCTGTGGGCGTGATCGAAGCACGCAGGAGAGAATACACTTAACTCAAATCTCGTAAAAAAGGACTATATTGATAATACAGATATCTGTCTTTTTTTTTTTTTTTTTTTTTTAAAATTTTTTTTTTAAAGATTAAATTTTTGGGAATTTTTCCTTTATTTGACAGTTATACAGTGTAGAGAGACAGGAAAGCTGGGGAGAAGAATGGGGGAACACATGCAGCAAATGACCTGAGCCAGAATTGAACCCAGGTCGCTGCGGGAAGGACACAACCTTTATGGTACGCGCGCTTAGACCGATGAGCCACCGGGGCGCCCCAGATATCTCTGTCTTTGATAATCATTGAATACATCACGGATAATGTAAGTACACAACACCAAAACATATATAACATATCTATATATTTTATAGATCTTTCAATTGGGAAATTTTACATGTTGGGCCTTTAATGCAACTTAGCTAGGTACATAGCCCGCATACATGAAGCAGCAAAACACAGTACCGTGAATTGGTGTAGGATATTCAATGTAATGGAAATATACAACTCAGTTTAGCTGCATCTTGAACATTTTAATATGAAAAAGCAAAGCAAGTGTTAGCTACATGCGCGCTAATAGGACGTCACCTTCAATAGTTGCTGAATACACGCCCGTTATCTAACCTTAGCAACCAACAACAGCTTTGCTACCTTACTGTATATTCTGTAACGTTACATAAAAGATAGGAGAAGCAGTTGAGTCGTTACATAACAAAGCCATTCATCAAATACAACCCCAATTCCGAAATAGTTGGGATGAAGTGTAAATTGTGAATAAAATCAAAATACAATGACTTTCAGATCACATGAGCCAATATGTTATTTACAGTAGAGCATAGATAACATTTAAGATGTTGAAACTGAGACATTTTACATTTCTATCCACAAAATGAGCTCATTTCAAATTTTCTGGTTGCAACAGGTCCCAAAAAAGTTGGGACACAGGCAAAAAAGGACTGAAAAAGCACTTCATATATAAGAGAATCAGCAGAAAGAACATTTAGCAAGTAATTAAGTTAACTGGCATCAGGGGTGTAACATGATTGACAATAAAAGGGATGTCTTAGAGAGGCTGAATCTCTCAGAAGTAAAGATGGCCAGAGGCTCTCCAACCTGTGAAGGTTTGCATAAAAAAATTGTGGAATACTTTAAAAACGATGTTCCTCAACGTCAAATTGCAAAGGCTTTAAAGGTCTCATCATCCACAGTGCATAACATCATCAAAAGATTCAGAGAAACTGGAAAAATCTCTGTGCGTAAGGGACGAGGGCGAAGATCTCTACTGTATGCCTGTGATCTTTTGGCCCTCAGACGCCACTGCATCACTGACCGGCACGATTCTGTCAATGACATTACTAAATGGGCCCAGGAATACTTGAAGAAACCACTGTCTGTAAACACAGTCTGCCGTGCCATCCACAGATGCCACCTAAAACTCTATCATGCAAGAAGGAAGCCATTGTTGAGCATGATCGAGAAGCGCCACCGTGTTCTGTGGGCCAAGGCCCATTTAAAATGGACTGTAGCAAAGTGGCAAAGTGTCCTGTGGTCAGGCGTGTCCAAATTTGACATTTTTGTTGGAAATCATGGGCGTTGTGTCCTCCAGGCTAAAGAGGAGAAAGACCACCCCTCCTGTTATCAATGCCCAGTTCAAAGCCAGCATCTGTAATGGTATGGGGATGCATTAGTGCATATGGTGTGGGACACTTGTCTATAAAGGTTTCAGAGCAACATATGCTCCCCTCCAGACGATATCTATTCCAGGGAAGGCCTTGTGTATTTCAGCAGGACAATGCAAAACCACATACTGCAGGTATTACAACAGCATGGCTTCGTAGTAGAGGAGTCCGTGTGCTGAACTGGCCTGCTTGCAGTCCTGATCTTCAATCAATCAATCAATCAATCAAAACTTTATTTTTAGAGCACTTTTCATACAATAAAATGTAGCACAAAGTGCTTTACATAGACAAATTAGGTATTAAAACAATAAAATAAGTAAATAAAATGGAAACATTTTCTATATTTTCTCTGTTCTATTGTGAATAAAACACTGGCTGGCGTGATTTGGTACTGGCTGGTACGATAACTGAAAACATTGGTGTCGTTACACCTGCTCACTTTACCGACTTGGTAATAACGTAAGCTGACAGCACGGAATCTCCAGACCAATGCTACACGCAGAGAACCGCAGCTGCTGCACTGCTCACAAGAACGCGCTTAGAGACAAGGTGCCCTTGGTGTTCACGTAGCCTGAATAAAAATGAAAAAAAATTGTCGCTGCCGTGAAAAAGGCACCAATGATTTAAAAGAAAAAATCAAACAGATTATATATTGATCATTTGTGGTAGTCAAAAAAAATTTTTCACAGATTTTTCAGTGTCTTTTTCAATTGTTCGCTATGGAAAAATTTCTTTTTGTCCCCCATGGCATCACGTGATTTGCAATATCAGCTTGACCGCTAAGCCCTTGTCACATGCGTCTCAGCCCTGGTTCAGTATCCATTTCTAATAATACATCCACGCTTTGGACTGGTTGGGAGCGAAAGCCATAGGCTGAGAGCGAGAGGTCTATCAAAGCTCATCTAGGTCTAGTGTCTGCGATCTTTCTGCACGCATGTATCTCGCATTTTATTTTTTCCCTCGCCGATCGCCGGGAATCCAGCATGGTGCCGGATTCCCATCACCACTGCACTAGACAGGCAGACAAAAGAGCAAAAACACAAGAAAATGAGCTAAATTGCTCTACTTTTTTTATTATTATCCACCGGCATAGAATGCAGGGGGATGTAGGCATCGCCTCGTCCGTCCGTCCGTCCGTCCGTCCGTCCCGCCCGCCCGTCAGTCATCATTTTGTTTCTGGAGCAGAACTCAGAAACTATGCAAGATATCTGCACCAAACTCGGTACATGTATTCTATGTATAGTCTCGATGTGCTTTTTGCTACTTTGGAAATTTCGGAATTCCTATTTTTGCCGTTTCCATGGAAACAAATCTGGACTTAGTGCACATCAGGCCTAGTTCGTTTCGGGGCAGAAAACAAAAACCGTTCAATATATCTTACTGAAACTTCGTATGTGTATTACTCACATACTCAAGTGTTGCCTTTTGATATTTTCAGATTTCTGAAAATGTTATTTTTTTAGTTTCCATGGAAACCAGTTCCATTTGGACTCTGTACAGAGATAGGTTCGTTTCCGGAGCACAACTCAAAAACCGTTCATTATATCTTTCTGAAACTCGGCATGTGTATTACCCTCATACTGAAGTGGTGCCTTTTGATATTTTCAGATTTCTGAAAATTTATTTTTTTTTGTTTCCATGGAAACAAGTTGGATTTGGACTCTGTACGGAGAGGTTCATTTCTGGAGCACAACACAAAAACCGTTCATTGTATCTTTTTGAGATTTTGCATTTGTATTACCCACATACTGAAGTGGTGCCTTTTAATATTTTCAGATTTCTGAAAATGTTATTTTTTTCGTTTCCATGGAAACCAGTTGCATTTGGACTCTGTACAGAGATAGGTTCGTCTCCGGAGCACAACTCAAAATCTGTTCAATATATCTTTCTGAAATTTTGCATGTGTATTACCCACATACTGCAGTGGTGCCTTTTGATATTTTCAGATTTCTGAAAAAAAATTTTTTTTTTTTCGTTTCCATGGAAACGAGTTGGATTTGGACTCTGTACCGAGAGAGGTTCGTTTTTGGAGCACTACTCAAAAACTGTTCATTATATCTTTCTGAAACTTTGCATGTGTATTACCCACATACTGAAGTGGTGCCTTTTGATATTTTCAGATTTCTGAAAAATTTTTTTTTTCGTTTCCATGGAAACAAGTTGGATTTGGACTCTGTACAGAGATGGGTTCGTTTCCGGAGCAGAACTTAAAAACCGTTCATTATATCTTTCTGAAACTTTGTTAGTGCATTACCCAAGTACTGAAGTGGTGCCTTTTCATATTTTCAAATTTCTGATATAATTTTTTTTTCCTTTCCATGGAAGCGACATGGATTTGGACTCAGTCGCAGGGCTGGGTTTGTTTCCGGAGCAGAACTAAAACACTGTTCATTAATGACCCTTGTTTTTTTATTGCCTTTGCCAACGTGTGCTTCATAGTCTTTGCTAGATGTTGCCAGTACATACTTCCAGATCATTCCAGAGGAAAATCACCTCAACATTCTTGCTTCAATTTCTTGGAAGGTGTAAGATTGACATGACTTTCGCAAATAATCAGGGGCCAGGGGGATATGTCATCTTCTGATGACTCGTTTACTTTTCTTTTCTGAGTTGTTTGCATGAATACAACTTTTGTTTCAAATCCCCCCACAAATAAAAAGCAGGTACCCACTGCTTACCTTGCATTATCACCATGTCAATTTCTGCAGAACCTTTCTATGGCCCTCTCTGCTAACCACCCTTCCATTCTCCATCAAATAACAAAGATCGCATATTTCCTTCTGCCGAGAATCTTCTGTTCCAGCCTGTGTATTTTCTAAGATTCATGCCAGAATGAAGTACACAGAACTCAATCCTCAAATGCATGACAAAGTTGTAGGTTTTGTGGTGGACCAAATTTATGCTGGAAACACAACAGAAACTCCAACTAAGAGAGGAAGTGAGGTGAATCACTGTCTTTCCAGATGAAGTTCCAGAGGCTGAATTTTAAGTTAAACAAAAAGTTTGTTTTGTTTTCTCAATAAACGAGAGCCTAGTTTCACTTAATTCAATCTTTCATTATTTTCTTTCTCCTGGCCACTAAAGCCTGATACTGTCATTTAGACACAAATGAGCATCATCAGTCTTTTTAACGTGATAAATGTGCCATATACCGACAAACCTGCCTTCGTCTTCTCAAACATATTGTGATGTAGGGATCTGAGAACACTACACCAGTAGATCATCTCAGGGGAAAAGAGCAGAATGGATAGGCTCAGCCCTCTGCTTTACTTTTTCACAGTGCATTTGTTTCTGTGTCATTAATTTGATGGAGTATTTTTTAGCCTCCGTACCCAGCACTTTTAGAAATTTGCATGTATGCATTGGAACTCCATTGCACTTTATTTTCCAATGAGCTACACCAGTTTGATATTTCCATTTAAATTAGATTTTGAGCAAGACATTATTTGCATTATGTCTGCATCCAGGGGACACAGTTGTGAGGACCAAACTTTACCTGGCCATTAAAAAAGATAAATAGAACCTAAATGAATGTGCAGATGCACAGCACTTCAGGCTATGATAATGAGAATAATAACTGCATGTGTGATGTACTCAATACAAAAATTGTATTAAAAATATGAAGTAAAAATTCATAATCAAATAAAGCATACTGCAATGCATCACTTAGCCAATCCCAGAATAAACCTTTTTGCCCTAGTATAGAACCGTTGAATTAGGCAGATTTCCTCCATGAAATCACATTTTAGAACAATTTCTTCCTCTGCTAATTCAGCAGAGTTTGCATTGCTGGGCAGAGGATGCTATCAGAAAACCGAGAGAAATATAACATGCCATTCAGACTTCAATCTGGTTCAATACATGGAGCTCTCTCAACATAGTATAATATTTCACTGAGTACAGTTCGAAATAAATGAGGCGACAGAAGTTGGCGACACTGGGCTGTGAACGACTAAATGGGCAACTTTGGGAAATGAGGACTGGAGGAATCAACTAATTATGCAAACATATCAGAGAATGATACATGCCATTTGCTCACGTCACATTGCTTGTAACATAAACTTCAATGCTTAAACCTGCCCACAAGCAACTGTTAACATTTCCCTAAAGAGAGGTCAAGATGCCAATCAAGTCAATGGCCACAGTTGGCAAAAGTTTTCGATTTAGCCTCCTATTTCTCAGCTGGAAAACTGAGTTTACACCTTTAGTCTGCCATTTTATTGGCATATCAGTCATCTTTTTTTTTTCCTCCCTCAAAATGAAGCCATGCCTTAGCAGAACTTGAGAGTAAACCTTTTAACCGACGCTTTCTCTAAAGGCTGCGATATGATTAGCTCAAAGAAGTAAGTACTGTCTAGCCATGCCAATAAAGTGATGAAATTAACAAATCAGATCATGCATATTGTCAAAAATCGGTGCTTAGATACACTGAACTGCGCTCATAAACTCTGCGCAAAACTATGCAAAAGGTGTACACTGTAAAGGTTGCATTATCTACACCAGTGGTTCTCAAAGTGGGGTCCGGGGACCCCCAGGGGTCTTTGAGAGGGTTAAAGGGGGTCCCCAACTTTTTCTTGAAATTTTACCACTTTTTTCCAAAATTTTTAAAACCTTTGTTCTAGAATTTTTTTTAACGAATTTTCTCTAAAAATTATATGAATTTTTTCCAGAAATATTAAAAACTTTTTCCATAAATTTCTATAAAATGTTTCCAAGAATTCATGCCATTGGCCCTAATTTAAATGTACATTGACTAAAAAGACCCAAGAGCCAAACACCGACAGACAACAATTTATTTCTTTTACAAGCAGGAAATTTCTCACAGGGGCAGAGAAGAAAAACCTCAGAGTGATAGTTTGTAGAAATAAAATCAACATGCTTGAATGGCTGGGGCTCTGGTTTGAATCCAATGGGAGTTCTACAGTGGGACTTTAAGATCGTGGTCCATCAATAACTGCCAACTGAAGAAAGCAGTGCAAGGAAAATTGACAAAAAATGACTCCACCCCATGGTGGAGGGCTGGCTGCAAGTTGCTAGTTTCAATTCTGCCAACACACCACTGCATTCCCTTAAGTATATCCTGTATGGTTATTCTGGCTTGCATTCAGCCCCTGAAACATCAAAGCATTAGGTTTAGTGATGGCACAGCTCCTATGGGTAAATGAACTGAGTAAGGTCCTCTCAGTAAAAGAATCATTGAGTGTGCTTAAATGCACACTAATAAAACGATTATTATCGGATTATTGGAGTTCTCGGATTATTCAAGTGGTCATGTAAACGGCATAGTCCGATAATCATTATCGGATAAAGGCCATTGTCGGTTTATAAGAAATCCGAAAAACAGACCGAGCCTTTTGCCCAATAATCCGTTTATTCTGTGCATGTGTACAGCAAAAGCTGATTTATTTCGTTTTTTTTTTTTTTTTTAAATCTGCGCGTGTGACCTGTGGAGGGCAAGAAGAATGTGCTTGGAGAGAAATCCAACTATTTGACTGAATCATGTAAACCTGGTTTTTCCAAATATTGGTTTATTAAAGTACATGTAAACGCCTCAAATCAGATTATTGCCATTATCGGATTATTCCAAATTATTGGATTATGATGTGCATATAAATGCACTCATTCATTTCTTGCAATTGGAGTGGGGGGATATTTGCCCTGCTTTGTCAAGGGAAAGTTATGCAATGACCACTGATTTTTTTTTTTTTTGTTTAATAAATTTGGCATCTCCAATCCCACCCAAATCTGGAATGTCCAATTGGGGAACTATGTACAAGGCTCTCTCGCATATGCGGCCCCCTATTGCCAACTCAGGAGAGTAAGACAGCTCACGGCTCTCCTCCGAAGCACGCGCCCATCGCCATCGCTTCTTATACACTCATTGGTTGAAACCTTGCAAGCTCAAAACGAGGGCGGAGGATACCTGAACACGAACGAGCTTAGAATCTTCCTAACGAGCGCCCATCTGGCCAACAGGAGGCGCCTGAGAACTTATTATTTACAATACCCTATCCCGGCAGACCCTTCTCAATTTGCATCCGCGTAATGCATTGGTCAAATGCGCGCTACACTGAAAAGAGCTGCCCACCACTGCCGGCTGGTACGAGGCAGAGATCAAACCCGCGCCGTGATAGTCACTTTGCTTCGCAACGCGATGCTTTACCAAGTGAGCTATCCGGCAGCCATGACCACAGATTTTGTTCAAGTGCAAACACTCATTTCAATTGTGAATTTATTTATCTTAATTGTAGTCAGTTGTGTAAACTGGGACATATATGTATTGTTTTCTATGTAGCAGTGACTGCAATATGTGTCTGCTGTAATGTTTTTGCACGTTTCTCACAGAAGAAAGAAGGATGATTCAGCTGGCAATTGTCAGCTGTTGATTGTAATCAAATAGGATATATCAGTAGGCAATCTGTAGATGTATGAAAATAAGTTTCAAGTGCAAGATAGTGGATGTGAATAAATGGATGGCACGCATTAAGACTGCTATGTACTGTATGTGGTAAAAGTGGTGGAGCATTAGAAAGGTGATATTATTTGGTCAAAGCAAGACTGAGTTTGGTGAGGATGAAAATGAGATTAGCTATTTTAAGGGCTCTATTATCAGAAAAGGTTGTTGGGCCAGATTGTCACTTTGTCATTCATGTTGATGAGGTGAATTCATCATTAAAGTGGTTCTGTAAAGTTAGACTGAGTTCTGACAAACCGGATTAAGTGTCAAGATGTGTATGAGAATGTAAGAACCTTAGTCATTTACCAATGCAAATGAATGCAAAAAAGGAAGTGCAGTGACAGGTGTGTGTTTTGAGCTCAAGTTGTATGTGTGGAGAAGGGGATAGTCCATCCAAAAATACAGATTTTTCCATCATCTACTCATACCTACAGTGCTGTGAAAATGTATTTTCCCCCTTCCCTATTTCTTGTTCTTTTTTTTTTTGCATATTTGTCACACTTAAATGTTTCAGATCATCAGACAAATTTTCATACTAGTAGCATGCAGAGCATGTTTGGGGCGAGCGAATTTCGAGCGGTCGGTTGATGACAGACATACATACATACATACAAACAGGGGGCGCATTGAGCTGACTAATAAGGGACTCACGCGCGGCACGCGCTTGCCCCAATTAGACAAAGATTACCCGAGTAAACACATGCAGTTTTTAAATGATGATTTCATTGATTAAGGGAGAAAAGCTATCCAAACCAACCTGGCCCTATGTGAAAGAGTAAGTGCCCCCCCTTGTTAAATCATGAATCAACTGTGATTAACCACATTTTTTGAGCTCAATTTCACTAGCCAAACCCAGGCCTGATTACTGCCAGACTTGTTGAATCAAGAAATCACTTAAATAGAACCCGTCTGACAGAATGAAGTAGGCTAAAAGATGTGAAAAAGCAACACATCATGCTGCGATCTAAAGAAATTCAAGAACAAATGAGAAACAAAGTCATTGACATCTATCAGTCTGGAAAGGGTAACACAGCCATTTCTAAGACTTTGGGACTCTAGCCGGCCAAAATGAAAGCCATTATCCACAAATAGAGAAAACTTGGAACAGTGGTGAACCTTCCCAGGAGGGGCCGGCCTGCCAGAATTACTCCAAGAGCGCATCAACGACTCATCCAGGAGGTCACAGAAAATCCCAGAACAACATCTAAAGAACTGCAGGCCTCACTTGCCTCAGTTAAAGTCAGTGGTCATGATTCAACAATAAGAAAGAGACTGGGCAAAAATGGCATCCATGGGAGAGTTCCAAGACGAAAACCACTGCTGACTAAATAGAAAACAAAGGCTTGTCTCACATTTACCAAAAAACATCTTGATGATCCCCAGGAATTTTTGGAAAATATTCTGTGGACTGACAAGACAAAAGTTGTACTTTTTGGAAGGTGTGCGTCTCGTTACATCTGGTGTACAACTAACACAGCATTTCATATAAAGAAAATCATACTTACAGTCAAACATGGTGGTGGAAGAGTGATGGTCTGGAGCTGTTTTTTACTGTTTCAGGACCTGGACAACTTTCCGTAATTGGTGGAACCATGAATTCTGCTCTCTACCAGAAAATCCTGAAGGAGAATGTCCGACCATTAGTTCGCGACCTCAAGCTCAAGCGCACTTGGTTTATGCAGCAGGACAGTGATACAAAAAACACTTAACAAATCCACCTCTGAATGGCTTAAAAAAACAAAATGAAAGTTTTGGAGTGGCCTAGCCAAAGTCCGGACTTAAATCTGACTGAGACGCTGTGGCATGACCTTAAACAGGCCGTTCATGCTCGAAAACCCTCCAATGTGGCTGAATTAAAACAATTCTGCAAAGAAGAGACGCTGATGTCATTGTGCTGTCAAAAACATGGCTAAACAAAACTATGTTCAATTCGGAAATTGCCATAAATGGATACAACGTGTACCGCACTGATCGTCCGAAGAAAGGCAGTGGTGTTGCAATTTATGCCAAGTTAAAGTTTTGTGTTAGTGTATTAGTCTCAAAATCGATTTGTAAGGAATTTTAATTCTTAGCTTTAAGTCTTGAAGTGTTTACGGGACTTTTTGTCATGGTTGTGGGTTGTTATAGACCCCCCACAGCAACAAATGAGTTCCTATCATCACTAGCACGTTTTTTATCCCAGCTTGAACATAATGAACTTGTTTTACTTGGTGACCTTAATGGGGACTGGCTAACCTACAAATCTGAATATTTTAAAAATGTATGTGACTCACTAAATCTTGTCCAGTTAGTGGATAGTCCCACTCGTCCTAATATTAATTTTCCTAATAAATCATCCTTAATAGACCTGATCTTGACAAATGTTCCCCATAAATACTCATCAGTGGGAGTGTTTGCTAATGATGTCAGTGACCATTGTGTTGTAGCAGCTATGAGAAATACAAAAATTTGGAAGGGTAATCCATGCATTGTTATGAAAAGAGATACAAAACTTTTTGTTGAACTGCGTTTTTTGTATGATGTATTTTACTTTGACTGGGATAAAATTTTCCTTATTGACAATGTTGAAAGTGCATGGGCATACTTTTCTCATGGTTTGAGAGAAATTATTGATAGACATGCTCCTTTGCGTAAATACAGGGTGAAGGGCACGCATAACCCCTGGTTGACTTTAGAGTTATTCAGTCTCTTGCATGAGAGAAACAAGGCCTGGGCAAAGGCAAGAATGACAGGATCTGACATTGATTGGCTCCATTTTAGGCGCCTAAGAAACCACTGTACGTCACAAATTAAAACTTCAAAATCTGAATATTATCTCTCAGTCACTACTGAAAATGTTAAAAATCCAATAAAATTCTGGAAAGCAATTAAATCCTTTTCTACTCTGGGTAAACATAATGAGCTGCCGCCTTGTATCACAATAGCTAATGGCACTATTTCAGACAAACCTACCATGTTGAACTGTTTCAATGAGCATTTTGTGTCCCGTGGTTTATTTTATGATTCTCTCTCAAAATTTACTTCTGCAAATGTCGCAGTGTGTGAGTCAGATCAGGCTGACATAAGTCAACCCTTCTTTTTTACTCCATTTTCTGTCGATAAAGTGTGTGAAGCTTTAGGCAGGCTAGATACTAAAAAATCTGCGGGTTATGACAACTTTGAACCGTTTCACCTAAAATTAGCTGCAGACTTTACAGCAGAACCACTCACTTATATTTTCAATCTCACAATAAGCACTAATATGATTCCTAAAATATGTAAATCAGCCTATGTTCTCCCTCTGCTAAAAAAAGGGAGATGCTACATCATTAAATAACTATAGGCTAATCTCTAAGTTGTCAGTTCTTGCCAAAATCCTTGAACAGCTTGTAAGTGGGCAGTTGAAAGATTTTTTATGCAAAAATGACTTACTAAGTAATCACCAGTCTGGCTTCAGGAAGCAACATGGCACTATTGCTGCTACTATGAAAGTAGTCAATGACATCATTGGCATATTGGATAAGAAACAGAGTTGTGCAGCTCTGTTTATTGACTTGACCAAAGCTTTTGATACTGTTGACCATTCTATTCTGAAACACAGGTTAACGAATATTGGAATATCCTACCAGGCTGTGGGATGGTTTGCAAACTATCTCTCTGAAAGATCTCAATGTATCCAATTTGATGGGCTCACTTCTGACTGGTTAAATATTAGAAATGGAGTACCCCAGGGGTCTGTTTTGGGTCCTCTGTCATTTTCAATTTATGTTAATAATTTGGGACAAAATGCAGAAGGTGCGAATTTTCATTTTCATGCGGATGACACAGTGATCTATTGCGCTTGTTCCACCATTATACAGGCATTACCAAATTGCAGAATGTTTTTAATATTATACAGGCTCAACTGTCACATTTAAAGCTAGTTTTAAATGCTGACAAAACAAAAGTAAATGCACTTCTCAAATTCTAGACAGAAGTCAGTAAGCGGTGAGGATATTATTACTGCTGGGGGAAAGAAGTTTGAAGTTGTCTCCAGTTTTTAATATCTCGGTATTTGGCTTGATGACTGCCTGTCTTTTTAAGCCCAGGTTGAAAATCTGGTTAAAAAATTGAGATTGAAGTTGGGGTTTTATTATAGAAATAAGCCCTGTTTCTCTTTTGAGGCTCTTTTGATGAAAGAGAGAAACTGGTTTCTGCTACTTTTTTTTATCAGTTATTGATTATGGTGACCTTTTATATATGCATGCACCTGCATATTGTTTACAAAAGTTAGTGTTTATCACAGTGCATTGAGATTTGTGACAAATTGTAAAGCCCTTACTCACCATTGTACTCTTTATGCCAGGGCTGGTTGGCCATCTTTGACCATGAGTCGGCTCAGTCATTGGTATTTTTTTTAGCTATTTTATTTAAACTCCTTTCTTATATTTGTTCCTTGATTGCTCTGAAATCTGACTGTAGATATAATTTGAGATCTAAAGATGTGATTGTATTGCCTTTCCCAAGTACACAGACCAATTGGGAATGAAAGCTTTTAAGTGCTCTGCTCCCCTCACCTGGAATAATCTTCAAAAAGATTTGAAACTAAGGTAATTAGTTTCTATGTCTGATTATAAATTTCTTATTAGTACAATGGTGAATAAATCGGTTAGTACCTGTTTATGCCCATAGTTATTTAATGTAAGTCCACAGTTAAATGAATATTTTTTTACGACCATCGGTGCTTGAAGTTGTCTACATCTTAGTGTGTACATTGTATGTTTTCTTGTTATTGTCATGTTGTCTGCAATACCTTATGCTGCCATTTTGGCCAGGTCTCCCTTGAAAAAGAGATCAATGATCTCAATGGGACTACCTGGTAAAATATGGGTTAAATAAAAATAAATTTAAAAATATCGTACTATACCCGAGGACACTTGCATACATGTCAAAATTCCGATACGGCGCGTTGCAGTGTGCACCTTGGTGGTTTTAAATGGCAACGATTTTAAAAGGAGGCGCCAGTATATTTCGGGGGGTTCTATTTTTGAGACGGGGGTTTAGAATATGAATATTGAATATTAATATCGGGAATGCATTCGCTGTGCGTGCCCTAGCAACCCGGTGTGTCTCGTGTAATATGGATTACCACGTATAGCAGCATGAAAATTAAACTTTTAATACATTTTCTTGACTGAATGCTTGATGTTTTTACACATCCAAATCTTTCTCTGGGTACCCAAACATCAAGGTCGGCTAAAAATGTACTGATTACATTCGATATTGGTGGATGTTGCATATGGAATTCTTTCGCCCTTGCGTTTTTGGCCTATTATGCTGTCCACTGCCTCATACCACAAAAATTTATCTGTCTCATAACTTGAGCTGCCAGCCTTTCGCACCGCGTCCCGCACTTTGAATTATCGCCGCTGGATTTTCTTTAGTTTGTCACGGCACTGATCTATTATTCTGTGATAACCACGCGAATGTAACTACTTACAAATTATTCCATAAATCTCCGAGTTTTTGCGTGTAGTATCCAGTTGTGATTGTTTGTTTTCGTCCGCCTGCATTTCAAGCAAGCATTGAATTTCTTCATTTGAATGGAGATATCTTTTTGCCGCTGCATTTGTTAAACCAAGAGAGCCATAACACATAACAGTAATCTTCCGTGCTTAAAATGCACGGTTGCTTTCACATTTGGTCACAGTAGCCATTCATCTGTCTCAGCAAACAGATCCGCGGATCTCTAAAAAGCCCTCTGTCTTGGCGTGGATGGCCAAAATCCAAAAGCAATAGGTAAGCTATTCAGAAGCAGAATGCACGCAAGTATCAAAAACTTTTATAGCTTAGTCCTAATTAGGATCAACTGGCCAAACTCTTTAGCCCAAGAATTTAATAATGAAATCATTATAATTTCTCAAAAACATAAAACAATCAAAATTTGATTTTATGATGCATTTTTAATGTTTAGGTGTAAAACTTGTGTTTCCGTGCATTGGACAAGCAATTTATGCACTGAGATAACAGTTTTCTCTTTTGTCTTATCTCAGTTAGAGTGCTCTCCACCACTCGTAAAATTTTCTCTTACCTAAGAGAAGAGCAAAAATAAGAAAACATTGGTGCATCCCAGAAATCAATGGGTTAGAACAAATTAAGAAAAAAATCGGGTATACGAACAAAAATAAGAGAAAATTTGTTCTTGTATCGCTTCTTGCATGAGGTCCATTGCCAGTTATTGCAAATGCTTGATTGCAGTTGTTGTCACCGAGGGTGGCACAACCAGTTATTAGGTTTAGGGGGCGATTACTTTTTCACATAGGGCCAGGTAGGTTTGGATTGTTTTTCCCTCAAGAAATGAAATCATCATTTAAAAACTGCATTTTGTATTTACTTGGGTTATCTTTGTCTCATATTAAAATTTGTTCAATGATCTGAAACATTTAAGTGTGACAAATATGCAAAAAAAAAAAGAAATCAGGAATGGGGCAAATACTTTTTCACGGCACTGTATGCAGATGGAAGGGTGGGTAAAGTTTTTTAGTTCGCGAAACACTCCTGGAGAGGGAAGCAGCACTGCAGACAAATCCAATACAGTTGAAGTTTTATGGTGACCATTCTTTCAAAGGTAAAAAAAAAACCAAACAAAAAAACAGAAGAAGCATGGATTATGCCACACGAACAATATGGAGGCATTTCAAGTGTCTATAGGCCCTGACATTCAAATTTGACTTTGCAAAGTCATCATATACATCATGCTTTTAGCCGAAATAGCCACTGTAGCCGCTTAGCTAGGACCAGCGTTCTTCTTTGTGGGCAAACGACTAAAGCTGTACAAGACAAGGTCAAGGAGGACTCCGTAAACTAAAAGACGGAGAAAAAGTAGACAAGGAGGACTTGAGTTAGTGCGAACCTGTGTTCTTATGCTAGTGGAAACTATCACAACACTCAACATAGACAGATCTGCTCATATTGTTGGCACGCTTACGGTTTACGTTTCAAACTTTCCAACAAAAATCCTTGTATATGCAAATGATACTGTAATTTATACAAATGGGCAATTCCATCGTCGCGGATGTGACATTTGGACACTTATTTTTTACTACAATGCGAAGTTTAGTAACAAGACCTGGATTTTGCATTAACCTTGAAAGAGGCATTGGGTACCCCTATCTTCAGGATACTTCCAGTAATTATTATTCTTGTGTCCCTTAAAACAGCCACCCCATTTTTCATAGCCTTGCAGACGTGACATCAGACAAATTGAATTTTTAGAAGTCCCCCGAGTAAAATGCAAAATTCTGTGAATCTTGTTGTGCTGCTTTGGAAAATTTATCTCCAACAGAAAGACAACTAAATAAATAATTAAACACAGCAAATCAAATTTATTTGCCTCAATCCACATCTATGCACATTAGGTTAATCTACAATGCCTGACAAAAGTCTTGTCACTTATCCAAGTTGTAGGAACAACAAATAATAACCTGACTTGTAGTTGATCAATTGGAATCAAAAATGGCTTATATGAAAGGCAAAGCCCTCTAGATTATGCAAAATATACCAAAATAGAGTTTTGTGTCATTGATTGAGTTTTATAATTTAATTTGTACAGAAAGGTCAGATTTTGCTTGGACAAAAGTCTTGTCGCATTGAAAAAAAATGTGGAAATTATACATACACTTTATTTTGAATACACAAATATGCCACTATAATATCAGAACATAAAGCCATGGTGCCTTGGAAAAAAGAATTAATATTGCGTATGACTCCCATGAGCTTGGAGGACTGCATCCATACGTCTTGGCAATGACTGAGATAACTTGATGATGAAATCATCTGGAATGGCATAAAAGCAGTCTTGCAGGACTCCCAGAGTTCATCAAGATTCTATGGTTTCATCTTCCAAGCCTCCTCCTTCACCTTACCCCTGAAATGCTCAATAATGTTCATGTCAGGTGACTGGGTTGGCCAATCCTGGAGTACCTTCACCTTCTTCGCTTTCAGAAACTGTGACATGGAGGCAGAAAAACGAGAAGGAGCAGCAGTATAAGTAGGGCAGCAAGAACTTCTTGATATTTCAGGCTGTTGATGTTGCCATCCACTCTGCAGATCTTTCTCACACCCCCATGCTGGATGTAACAACAAACCATGATTTTTCCTCCACCAAACATGATTGTTTTCTGGGAGAATCTTGGGTCCATGAGGGTGCCAACAGGTCTTGTACGGCAACTGGCATGCAGTTCAATGGATGATTCACCAGAAAAATAAACTTTCAGCCACTTTTCCAGTATCAGTCCTTTCTGCGAGCTGTGGGCCTTGGCAAATGCAATGCAGGTTTTTTTGTTTTCTGTTTAATGCAGACTTCTGTGTACTAATTTGGCTGTGAAAACCACTTTGAGAGGGAATTTGACAAACTCTTCTTGTAGATACTGGGATTTTTGGTGACATTTCCTCATGTAGCTTGGCTGTAGTTGAAGAAGGGCTAGCCTTCTACAGTTGAAGCAACAAACGGTCCTTTCAAACAGTTGTCATACCGGGGTCTGTCTGACCTGCACTTGCCATGAACGTCACCAGTTTCTTCAAATCTTTTTCTCATCCCCTCCACGTGACATTTGGATACATTAAAGATGTCTGCCACCTCAGCAGCAGACTCAGTCTTCAGGCTCTTGATGATCAGCACTTTGGTCTGTGGTTGAATCTTTGGTATGTTGTCAGAGGTCTAGTCGCACCTCATATGAAAGTCTGGTGTGCTGGGGTTATTTCTATACACATCTGGGAATGTGTTAATTACAGTATTTGTCATAGGTTAAACTCTAATCTGCGATTTGTTGAATCATCTGAAGAGACGACAAGACTTTTGTCCTGGCAAAAACAGATGTTATGGGCTTAGCCAAGCTGTGAACATCAGAACACTTTTTGACGGTTTCATTTTGCACCAAATTATTAATGTGAAAGCCCTTGACATTAAAATGTACCATTTATTGTAGCAATTGATTGGTTTGAAATAAAGTTATATGCTATTTTTAGTTACTATGTCCTTATGCGACAAGACTTTTGTCAGGCACTGTACTGTTGCGGACGTGACAGGCTCTCTTGCGGACATGATTGAGTGCAAAAACAGTAAACATGAACAAACTGAACTAAAAACTCTTCCACAAACATTGCTGAAACAAAACCAGTTAACCCTCTATCAACTATTCAGAACATCCAGGTAACAACATTTCAACTCTTCAGAACACTCCGCCCATATTTTGGTCTAAATTTCATTAGACTAATCTGTAACAGTCTCTCAGTAGGTGAGCAACACACTACTACCATGACTTGGAGACCAAAATTCATTCTGCATCAATTGGCTTTGAAAACGTATACCTGTCCTGCTTGTATAGTGAAGGAGTGTCAAGGACCTCAATTATACTTGACCTCTTAAATGTGCATTATGCAAGTTTGTTGACATCACTTCTGTTGACATTCGAATTCAAACAAAACTGAGGTAGCTCGCCCCTCCCTCCCATAGTTCCCTCCCTCCCATGCTTCCGTAACTGTCAACTCTTGTCGGGTGATTGGCGGAACAGTTTGTTATGTTATGGGGCACAGCCTGTGCCCTTGTGTTTATTTGCAGTTTGTAGCGCCTCTTTCCAGTCTCCAGAGCCCGGTTTTTTTTTTTACAGTGAATTCAGGGGCAGGCAGCTAGCGGATCGTGGGGAGATGTCAGCGAATTGAGACAAAAATGTAATCGCGCGGAAAATAAACAAACTTGCATAGTGCACCTTTCAACCAGCCTTTGTTCTGTGTAGCTGGCACTGTGAACATGTTCGCCATCCCAACTCCCTTGCACCTACGCAGGAAAATGGCTTCCACCTCATCTACATCTTTGTCTTCTTGAACAGCAAGAGTTACAAATTTTTTTTTTAGTTCTCTTTCCTGGTAGACTGACAATGATATATCACTGATGTCTTTATCTGGCTGTACGGTAGGTGCTCTAGCTGCACTGGATGCAGTACATTGGAGTCTTGGCTGTGGACCTAAATGTATGATCGCATCATTTGCATTGGATGATGTAACATTTGGCTCAACTCCTGATGAATTCTGACCTGAAATGAAGTTAACACATGGCCAGCTTCTGCTGATGAATATGTTTTGTGCTCAACCATATATGGTTCAACAGCCTTCACACAGTGAATACCTTGGGTGCCCTGAAGGGTTTTACAGTCCTGCCACCTATTTTCCAGCTTATTCCGGTTTGCTAATATTTTTGATGCTGAAACATACAAAACTTGAATATTTGTTTTAGGTGACTTTGCTGCATGGAAGAAGGAAGACAACATCCTTTTTCGCCAGGACCCGGTGCCAAACCAATCGCTTAATAGTACCACCAACTCTATCCACTGCCCCTTTTCTATGAGATGTGGCAAAAAAATGCCACTCTACAGACCCAAAGAAATGTTCTTGCATCAGAAATGTCAAGTTGATGAATAAAAACTTCTGCTTAAATTGAGAAGCAGCGCCATCGGAGAAAAAACAGATTTTCTGAATTGTTGAATGCTTCTCCCTGATGTCTGTTAGTAGGACTTCAAGAAATTTGTACACAGCCAATTTATCATGAGACAAGTAATCACTCACGACAGCGTAGCTTTGACAGATACTGTCCACCCATGCCACACAAGTGAAAACTGTAACTTGATCATGGTGCCAGTGGGCACTTTGAATCTCATCTTGGTGCACTGCTGCATAGTTTTCAGAGAAATCAACTTGGATAAGTGCACAATCTTTGGACCCAGCCTGTCTTGCCTGTTTGAAAAATGCACTCCGCTTTCTCTTAATGAATGTGTGACTCAAAAACTGTGGCAACCTCTGAAGAAGCGCCTGCACTAAATCAAAGACAGTATCCTCTTGTACACATTTGGTAACTCTGCCATCAGTTGTTTGCCACTGGTACCACATGTATTAATTTTATCCTGGAGAAGTTTTGCATTGCTGCAGGTGTTACATCTACCAAACATGCAGGTTTCATTACCTTCATCACCTACTGCTACTGACACCAACTCACTACCAGACTTTGAAAAATTAAGTTTTGCTTCATTGCAGGCCTGGAGCAGAAGATTTATGTTTTCATGATACTGGCACAGGGACACATTCTGTGGCAAATCTGAAAGGGGTAGGACATATGCAGGTTGCAATGAAGCAAATATTGATTTGTCAATCTTTACATCATTGTGTTCTACCTTGAACAGGTTGAATGCCTCTTTTACAGTCATACATAAGTGTCTTTTCTGTTTCTTCTTTTTCTCACCAAATTATTTTCTAATGATCACAAAGTCTCTTTTCCCAGGAGCTATAGTAAAAAGTCTATCACCATCTGATCAACTTCCGTGGTCATCCGAGCCTTTTTAGCAGGTGGTGGTGAAGCCAAGCCATGTTCTACTGCAAGCTTCTGTATGACTTATGCGATTTTCTCGGACTGATTGGGAGAGCTCTTTTGACCCTTTTAAGAGCTTTCCCAGCACTCTGCCTGGCTTTGAAAGCCGGTGAACTGGACCCAGCTGCGTCTGGTGTGTTTAGCTGGGAGGACATTTCGCGGTGTTTCCTTTGCCTCATTCGGTCTGCTTCTCTTCTCTTCTTTTTTCCCTTTTTGTCTCTTTCCACTGAGCCCGCACTCATCGTTTCCGCTCTCTTTCCTTTTGTAAGTAATTATCCCACTGCCCCTCTTCCTTCATGCCTGAACGACATTGTTGACTTTTGCCATTACAAACTGAAAATGAGAAGATTAATTTTTCGTGCTCAGCCGAAGAAGATAAATGTTGCTTGTTTTGAGTTTAGTCTTTAATGCACGCGCGCAAGAAAATCAACGTGAGCAACAACATTTGCGCATTTTCATTTTTGCGCCATGTGTCAGTTGCGCGAAATACGGACATAGTGGTTACACCGGAGGTATAGATTCATGCCGGTGGCCTGTTGTCGTTGTTTTTAAGTTTGTTAGGGGATTTTTAATTTGTATTCCTGCAAGAAATCAGACTGAGACACAGAGAGTAAAAAGGATCCAGTTTACTATTTGCAAATAGGGTCCTCATTACATGCAAGAACAAGGACAAAGGAATTTCTCCTTTGCTTTGGATATATGTAAGAGCACAGAGTCATAATCTCCTGCCCTTGGGGCTGATTTACACATCATTATATTAGTTCCAGCGTTTTTCGGCGAAGAATATGCAACCCACGTATGGCTGACCCTGACAGTCATAGCAGCAGTACAGAGGAGTCTTTCTTTCCCCAATTATCTTGTGCTTATTTCGTGGTCCAGCAGGCTCCGCAGTGACTGTCTCCTGGGAACACACATAACTCAGAAAATACAGTGCTGTGAAAAAGTATTTGCCCCCTTCCTGATTTCTTATTTTTTTGCATATTTGTCACACTTAAGGTAGGTAGAAACTCCCAAAATAGGCTTTTTTTTTTTTTTTTTTGTTTTTTACATTTTCGTAAATTAACCTTCAGTAAGTTCATAGTGTGTGTACTTGATAGGACAATCAAAAATATGGACATCTGTTGTTTTTTGTCAATTTCTCAAAAAGTTGATTTTGACCTGCCAAGCATTGCCTCAAACACCATTTCTCTTTCTCTCATGCTATCATTAGCCCTTTTTCCATCAAATTTTCAAGCGAATCAACTCTTAAATCAAATTTTTTTTTAACGACATAAGAAGCGTCAAAACGGTTTTCCATAAACAGAACGATTCTAGCGAATTAAAATTATGTCACAATGCCCCGAGTTGAAGCGCATTTTTCTGACCCGCTAGATGATTTTCCATCAACAATGTAGCGTAATTAGAACCATCTGAGAAGGTTAGTGTAGCGCAGAGGTCGGGAACCTGGGGCTCGCCAGCCGCAGGATCTGTTGTTGCTCAGCCAGGGTTCTCGGACGACAAAAAATAATAATAAATAAAAGAATAATAATAAACTTGCAATCAAGGGATAAGCCTAGGCCTAGTAGAAGACTAAAATGACAGTCAATACTGCTTATATTAAAATGACAAGGCTTCGTGGCAAATACATGGTCTATCTGAGTAGCAAATGTATTTTAAAAAACTGTTGAATAAAAGGCAAGGCAAGGCAGTTTTATTTGTATTTCTTACATCAAGACATTTCAATGTGCTTTACAGAGAAAAAAAACAACAGTATAATTGAAGAGAGCATAGACATAGAATAAAAGTAACTAAGTTAAATATCCAAAATTTTTCTTGTAACTGCCTTTATGTGGCTCTCGTGAGATTAAAAAATAGGCTAATCTTTCCAGCGAAGCAAACATTTTTCAAGTCATTTGGCAAGAAAATTCATTGGCTGTCATTGCGATGGATGTATCGTGAATAATAAGTGAACATTAAATGGCTATTATCGATCTACCTTAACATGACACCTTCGGCAGCTATAATCAACTAGCCAAGGTGGTCGTCTCAAGAATATAGCCCACTTCAAATTAGTAACCCTTTGCGTTAGCCTAATTTATACACATGATTTCACGACTGCATCTGACGTTATCAATGAGATCCATGTCATACGCCATAACTTTTTTAAAGCTAGCATCACTGATACACAACGCTGTTTTATAATACACTGGTCTTACACATGAAAATGCAGTAAAACTAAATTTGGGCTGTAGATGGGGTTATTGGCTCATTTATGGAAAGCTAAACTTCCACTGAGGTGAGTACTGAGGATATGTGTAACACCGAACATCCCTGACTATTTTCAAGCTAAAAGGAGAAAAAAAACATGCTGAAAAAATAGCGACCTGACGCCATACATGGATTGCATTTCTCCCACATAGCTAACCACAGGTTAATACCAATACTTTGCCTGTTTTGCATATGATCGTGAATATGCTGATGTTTAGAAAGCGCACTCGGTCCATAGTCTGACAGATGCCCGGATGTTAGGCTAACATTAGGCAGTCACTGGTTAAATCATCAAGGCTAATTTTAACCAGCACAAATGAAGCAAACCTCATCATATCGCCCAATAATCTGATTTGAATCTAATTTTGCAAGGTTACCACTGGAAATGTATCTGCTGAAGTGGCACAAAATGATCACATTACAAGTACCAAATAGTTTCAGCTAGCTACCGCTCACCTCACTTCTCATGTGAACGACTACTTTATTATGCTAAGCTTAGCTGATACAACATTATCTTTACCGAACCCTTTTGCTTCCTACGACTGTCACCCTGGCTTATTGTCTGCTATTCAGTGATGGCTAGGACTGAAAAAAATTGTAAACGAAACACAAGACATTCTTTGGGACTCAACGTTGTACAGGATTGCATGTCACATCTAGCAAGCTTTTCTAAAATAAAGACAACGGTTGATGTCTTTTTTATTTAATCATCATTCTTCTGAAGTTGGGTGATAGGATCATTGCTGAGGTGAACTGAACTAAACTGAGCAAGACAGAAGCCCACAGAGGCGGCACAAAAACATTCGAATTCTCGTTACCAATGCGCATGCACAACATTCTATATCGCTTCAACCCTTTTCCATCACTTTTCTGTCGATATAACTTTCCCAAAACCACCTCTGCCGAGCGAATTAACTTAGCGCGACAAAATCGGCGTTCGAGCGACATAACTCTTTTTCCATCACAAATGTCGCACTAACTTTTTAATGCACATCATTTTAAAGTGATTATCTTATCTCTAGATTTTGTGGTAATTAGGTACCCAATAAAGTAGAAAAAAAAAAAACCACTAAAATGCCCATATTTTTCCACAGAAATATTATTTCTGAAAACCCTCTGATCAGAATAAGCTCTGTATAGTCATAAATGATCTGTGAAAATTTGAGATTAAAGTAATAAAAAGTTTAAGAGATATCCTGCCTGAGGCACTTGATCAAGTTCCACATTGCGGTAGCCATCTCGGGACCTAATTAGCATAATTTATGTAAATGAGCCATCACTTTAATTCCATGGAGGTAATATAATAGAACTGGAGAGAGCGAGGAAGTACCACCCCTATTACTTTCAAGGGGAGATGCTAGGCTAGCTACTTCAGACCAGGAAGTACGGAATTGACCGACGCCATCTATAAAAATGGCGTTTCATGGGTGCTTATTTCCGGCACCATTTCATAAGATTGCCAATCTGATTACACAGCACAAATGGCCAAGAAAATGTGTCGTCTGTACGGATTGGCGAATGTGTTTGAGGGGAAATGACAAGCAACGCTGTTATTTCGGAACGCGCATGCACTATACACTCATTGGCTGAACTGCTGCAGTCAGAGCAACAGCTGGACAACCAAACTCGTGCACAAGCTGTCATCAAGCTCTAAATAGCAGTTCTTATTTTACAGGCCCTCTTGAAAACATCTAACAGTTGCATCAGACAAAGAGCAAAATAATGCAGGATTACCTAATACATTTTCTTTTGTTTTCACTTTATTTGGCAAGAAAAAAATGCGCACTTTTCAATTGGTGTCTATGGAAAAATTGCATCCTTGGGAAACGCGGAAGCAGGAAGCTAACATGCTAACTGGCTGAAGCAAAGGTACTTCCTCGTTCTCTCTGGTTCTATTATATATCTCTATGTTTAATTCTGTATTTAATAGTTGTTCATATGATGTTGGTACTAAATTGTTATAAATGAAAGAGAAATAAATGTATTTGGGAGTGTCTACCTACCTTAAATGTTTCAGATCATCAAACAAATTTTCGTATTTGACAAAGATAACCAGAGTAAATACAAAATGCAATTTTTACATGATGATTTTACTTGATAAGGGGAAAAAGCCATCCATACCTACCTGGCCCAGTGTGAAAAAGTAATTGCCCCCTAAACCTAATAACTGGTTGTGCCACCCTTGGCGACAACAACTGCAATCAAACATTTGCAATAACTGGTAATGAGTCTTTCACATCCCTGTGGAAGAATTTTTGCCCACTTTTCTTGGCAGAATGGTTTTTATTCAGCCACATTGGAGGGTTTTTGAGCATGAACGGCCTGTTTAAGGTCATGCCGCAGTATCTCAATCAGATTTAAGTCAGGACTTCGACTAGGCCACTCCAAAACCTTCATTTGTTTTTTTTTAAGCCATTCAGAGGTGGACTTTCTGGTGTGTTTCCGATCATTGTCCTGCTGCATATCCCAAAGGCGCTGGAGCTTGAGATCACAAACTGATGGTTGGACATTCTCCTTCAGTATTTTCCGGTACAGAGCAGAATTCATAGTTCCAACAATTGCGGCAAGTCATCCAGGTCCTGAAGCAGTAAAGCAGCCCTAAACCATCACAATACCACCACCATGTTTGACTTTTGGTATGATGTTCTTTTTATGAAATGCTGTGTTAGTTTTACCCAGATGTGATGGGACGCACTCCTCCCAAAAAGTTCAACTTTTGTCTTGTCAGTCCACAGAATATTTTCCCAAAAGTCATGGGGATCATCAAGATGTATTTTGGCAAATGTGAGACGAGCCGTTGTGTTCTTTTTGGTCAGCAGTGGTTTTCACCTTGGAACTCTCCCATGGATGCCATTTTTGCCCAGTATCTATCTTATTGTTGAATAATGAACACTGCCTTTAACTGAGGCAAGTAACGACTGCAGTTCTTTATATGTTGTTCTTGGTTCTTTTGTGACCTCCTGCGTCGTCGATGCGTTCTTGGAGTCATTTTGGTAGGCCAGCCACTCCTGGGCAGGTTCAGCACTGTTCCAAGTTTTCTCCATTTGTGGATAATGGCTCTTGCCATGATTTGCTGGAGTACCAAAGCCTTAGAAATGGCTTTGTAACCCTTTCCAGACTGATAGATGTCAATACTTCTTGAATTTCTTTAGTTCGCTGCATGATATATTGCTTTTTGAGATCTTTCAGCCCACTTCACTTTATCAGACAGGTTCTTTTTAAGTGATTTCTGGATTTAACAGGTCTGGCAATAATCAGGCCTGGGTGTAGCGAGTGAAATTGAATGAAAAAAATGTGGTTAATCACAATTAATTCATAATTTAACAAGCAGGGAAATTACTTTTTCACATAGGGCCAGGTAGGTTTGGAGAGCTTTTTCCCCTTAATCAATGAAATCATCATTTTAAAACTGCATTTTTTATTACTCAGGTTATCTTTGTCTAATATTGAAACTGTTCACGCCTTTATATTGTATATTTCATGTGGGTCAGCGCTGATGATTGTCAAACACAAACCTCTGCGCAGGTGCTGGAATTTCCGAGCCCAGTGTTAAATACTGCCTATTGTTCATCAGCGAGCGCAAGAACTGGGTGAAGTTGCCAAGGTTGCAGTCGACAACCCAGACCCACTTTGACAAACTCGGTTTTTGAAAATTAGATTTAGGCTATAAAGCGTAATATTGTTAGCGACCAAATATAGGCAAGTGACGGTGAACTGATCCCTTCTCAAGAGTGGTTACGGTGGCATGATGCATTGACTGAATTTAAACGATAGGTTGGCATTAATTACTGTGAGCTTCAGTAGTTGCTGTTAATCAAACATTAAGGTAAGATTTCACCGAGAGGCTCTGCGATGTCAGAGCATAGGTATATTTTCTGGATGATAATCCCAGCGATTTGTGCCTCCGACAGAATATTATAAATGAGATGTGTTGTCACGCCTCATTATTGACATGATGGCTTAAAATACAAGTCTCAGTTCGCCGAATTCATGCGCTAATTTCTCATAATCAAATTGACGTTTATATTGTCGGCTAACGTTAATGTACAGAATGGGTATGGCAGTCGATTAAGAACAATAACTTAAAACGAAACTCATTGGTTATAAACTGATGATTGGAGTAAGATGAGCAAAGCTTGACTGGAGATGCACATAAAATTTTCGGAGTAAAGTTGTGCCATCATATGCTTTCAAAGCACCACATTACAGACGGATCTCTGTCATTAATTAATGACTACTGCACGCTCAAATTGCTCTTCATAGCCAGTTTTTTTTTTTTTTTACATGATGGAGATTCATTACTGTGTTTTTATTTCACTGTCCTCCTTCACGACTGCATTTGCTGTGACTTGTAAAATTGAGATCGTGGAGCTGCCGGATAGCTCACTCGGTAAAGCATCGCGTTGCGAAGCAGAAGTGACTATCACGGCGTGGGTTCGATCCCCGCCTTGTACCAGCCGGCAGTGGTCGGCAGCTCTTTTCAGAGTAGCGCGCAGATCGGCCAATGCGCGACAGGGATGCAAATTGGGAAGGGTCTGCCGGGATGAGGTATTGTAAATAAAAAGTTCTCGGGCGCCTCCTGTTGGCCAGACGGGCGCTATTTAGGAAGATTCTAAGCTTGTTCATGTTCGGGTATCCTCCGCCCTCGTTCTGAGCTTGCAAAGTTTCAACCAATGAGTGTATAAGAAGTGGTGGCAACGGGCGTGTGCTTCGGAGGAGAGCCGCAAGCTGTCTCACTCTCCTGAGTTGGCAATGGGGGCCACAGATGCGAAAAGCCTTGTATATTGTTCCCCAATTGGACATTCCAGATTCGGGTGGGATTAAAGATGCCAAATAAAAAAAAAAAAAAAAATCGAGATCATGATCTTGCCATTAAAAATCGGGATATGATATTTTCGCCATATCGCCCACCCCTTGTTCAAAGGTATTCTATAAATATCTCAGTAAGCTAAAAATATGTTTTTGAGGACACCAAGCTCACTGGCCTCAGTGTAAACAGTTGCCAAAGAAAATTTGATCATATGTCATGAATATTTCTGGCATTTCACTAGCATGACTATTAATATCCAAGCCTGGCAAATAAAACAGGCAGCATTATACATAGATGGATGAATTCAAAAACTGATACTGCAATAAAGTTAGAAGGCCACATTTTGTCACGTTTGCAACAAAGAAATGTCACGCGGACATGACTAAGTAATATTGGTGAAAATCCTGGCAACGTGGCCAAAGGAGAGAAAAGTGATGGAGCTATGGGACAAAGGACACAAAGTTTGCTTTAGACTTTAAATGGGAAGCAATTATTTTAAATAGCATTTAATCTAAAAAGCTTTTTGTAAAAAAATGTTGCGGATGTGACGCCTCAATGACAGGGTTTATAAAAGGCCAAAATACCAAATTTGCGACCTTGGGTGACAAAACTACTTGTATCAATTAAAAGATTATACCTGATTATACAATAGGAAAGTAAAAGTCTAAAATTTTCCATATCCTTTCTTCTAAAGAAATCCAGTGGGCAAATGAACCCAATTACAAGCAAAATGAAGGATTTCATAGATAATGGCTTCAGAAGGGCCCGCAGAGGTGCGTAATCAGAAGGACCAAATATTATATTTTCCTAAACCAGTACCACCTTAGCTGCAAATCAGTCTGAGTTCCGAAGTAAGTTTTGATATTTTATATTTTGGGGTGAGGGTTGACATTTCTGTGGAATTGCCGTAATGCAAAGTCCTTGGCCGAAGCTGTTACGGAGCTTCAAACAGCCTTTCATTCTTTACAGACTGCTCTGCTTGGTCTTAAATTGGTTTAAAATGCAAAGAAAACTAGGTTCATGGTTTTTTTCAACAGCTCATTCTCAGTTAGCTGAGTTAGCTTTAGCATTCATGCATGCAAAGATAATGCCATTAAAAGGGTACACACTTTTAAGTACCTGGGTGTATAGGTAGATGACAAGCTTTCTTACATTTCTAATCCTTCAAATAAATTTAAAATGAAGCTTGGCTTTTACTTTAGGAATAAGCCATGTTTTGCTTTGAATGCCAAGAAGAAACTAGTTAAAGCTACTTTCTTGTCTGTATTAGACTATATTTTGTACATGCATGGAGCTTCCTCCATTTTGGGTAAACTTGATTCAGTTTACCATGCTTCTATGCATTTCATTACTGGTGCAAAGTGTGTCACCCATCACTGCATTTTATACAACTTGGAGGGTTGGACATCATTGTCAATTCACAGGCAGAGACATTGATATGTTTTCATTTACAAAGCACTTGTAGGCAAACTCCCTGTGTATGCATGCTTTCTTTTACATCATGTAGATGGCCAGGTATGTGTCCATTGCTTGCCTGTGGAAGACATGGCACGTGGATGTACTATGGAAAGAAGACAAGCCAGCGGAGGCAGTGTGATGCATTGGGCAATATTCTGCAGAGAAACCTGGTGTCCTGCCATTCATGTGGATGTTCTTTGACACATACCGCCTACCTAAACATTGTTGCAGACCAAGTACACCTCTTTATGGAAATGGTATTCTTTAATGGCATTGGCCTCCGTAAGCAGAATAATGCGCCCTGCCACACTACAAAAACTTTGACACCCTACATCTTTGGTTTTCATGAAGTAGATTACTTACTGAAAATAGCAGAAATATAAGAATACTCCTATCAAAATAATAAAATTTGGTTTAGCAAAGTTTGAAATGAACTGTCATGGAATGCGCCCCACAGGATGCCAAAACCAATCCGGCAGGCACTAGGACCACGGGCCTAGGTAAAAGGAGACTCAAATGCCATGGCAGATTAAAAAGAACTGGAGCTTAATTTCAAAGAAACAGGAGCCAAAAATGAAAACATAATGCGTTGCTGAATACCCCTCAGCCAAGGTCAAATCCAGAAAAAAACCTGACGTTGCACATCTATGGGTCATAGTGAGTTACCTTACCAAATTTGGTGAAGCTGCTATCATAAGTTGCTGAGTACTGAGTACAAAGTCATGGACAGACGACGGACAGACAGACACACAGGTGACGACAATACCCCTCTGGCCAAAGTTGGCCAAGGGGTAAAAAAACCAGGGAGCAGCCAACATTCTCACAGGTGATGGAACATGCAGAGGCAACCTGGGGCTACACATGCCAGCCCTATATCCTCTGCAATTACCTCCACCTTAATGGGCTGCACCTGTGGCCTGTCAAGGTGGAGGTGAAAGAATGAGAAAGGGGAGGGGCTGTAAGGCCCAAACCCTTACATGAACATATACAGAATGTATATTTTTTCACTGTGTCATTAGTGTATATACAGCATGTTTTTCAATTTTTTTTTTTTTAAATAAAGGATGTTTGGATAATTTTGAACCGGACCGTATATGGTGAAAAAAAGAAAAAAGAGTACTTGCTGACCGAGTGCTGGGCAGAAAAGCTGACAAAAAGCTGTTCACTGCAGGCTGTCGTTCTGGAAAACAGTCCGACTTTAATTGTCCTCAGTAGAGCACCTATTCAATATCCGAGCTGCGTTATCTCATATTGAATAATTCAGGAGAATGCAACAAGATATAGAGGCCAAACACAGATAACCCATATTGTTGCCCGCAACAGCCATGGAGCTGGGCTATAAATTACAGCCTAGCAAAAAATCTGTGCGAACTGCGGGTTTTGAGCAACATAAATCAGCACACAGCAGAGTAAGATGAGCACAAAATTGGGCTTACTACATCAGTGGATTGGCAATTTTTTTATGCATGAGCTGCAAAAATTCAGTTTCATATCACAGAATTATAGGAAGAGAGCAATTTAATGAGAGTGCATATCCCTACCCAATCGTTTCTATCATATTTGTGTGTCAATATAATAAAGGTAAAGGAATACAAGAGCAAACAGAACAAAATGAGAAAAAGAGAAAATGAGGGAAAAAATTTCAAGTTTATACCTCAACAATTGTTGACTCCAGAGAGCGAACAAATAGACAGACAGACTGACAAACAAGCTCATCAACTAAAATTTTTTCAAGTAAAAAGTTGAATATTATTGTTTTTTTAATATACGACTAAAATACTTGCTAAGAATTACTGAACCATTCTGGGGTATTTATTCTATTGCGATGGAAGACCTGATCAAGGAACATGTTGAGTCTTGGCCAGGTGTCTCAGTGAGATTACCTGCCTAAGTAAAGGTAAATAAAGGAATAGAGCTTTGCAGTAGCCATGGCACCATAGAATTTTAGGTAAGGTCATTACCTCTGATTATTTGCATGTAATCTAGAAGTGCAGAACAAATGATCTGTGGCCAAATTAATAGCGCTTGACAGAGGATGAAGTATGGGAAGGAGCGATTTACATTATACTGTCTTAGGGATGTAACTTTTAGATGCTATAAGCTAAAATATACACACACAGTGTGGCAATGGCCATTGTAGAAAGTTTCCACTTGGTTCCATTGTTTCGTATCATCGGTTTATTTGCTCAGAGTACAGCTCCTGTTCTCCAGTCAGTGAGGTAATTGAAGCTGCAATGCCAGTTTTGAGTCATGGAACCAACATTTAATATGTCAGTCCAACAGTGAGCAAAGGAACAGGCAGTCATTTTTCAATGCCAAATAGATGAGGCTAGCTCTTGCATTTTATAAGGAGAAGCATTATTAATGTACGTCCTGCTGGTCGGACTGCAACAGCACACCTTTCCAAACAAGCGTAGTTTCCTTTAGCTCAAACCATCTCAGGCTGTAAGGCTAATTACTGCATCATTACTGTGCACATGAGGCTGCATGGTAGCAGGTAAATAATTAATGAGTACCATCACTGTAATAAAATGTTATGCAATTACTTAAAGTTTATCAAACTAAAATGGAAAAAACAAAAATGCTGACAAATGAATGCCAATATATGGTTTTACTTCAGGCCATACTAGTTAGAATTATTGTTAAACTGTTTTTGTAGTTTAAGGATGCGGGCAAGGAACAATACTAATTAGTGCTGCTTGATGTTGCCATTTGAATTTTGCCAGTTGCTTTTGCAATACCCCAAGTCTAGGACCAGTTCCCAAGCAGGAATATAATATCCAGCTCGGCTAAAAAGAGCCATTTACTGCTCAGTTCCATTATATTACGACCACAGAATGCACCAGATCATTGGGCAGCACACATATGTTAGGACTGCGTTAAGGAATTAAGACGATTAAATCATTATGTACTCTTTGTGCCCATTTGAAAAAAACCTGATTCCTTGTTGAACAAACTGGACGCTGAGATATTCAAGCTATTTGTTTCTCGGCGAGATGGTACTTCTAAAACTAAACAGTTCTCTCTGTCTCCATTGCCCCCTGTCATGAAAGCTTCATAAAAGAGAGGTGATTACATCACATTACATTTCTGGCAGTTGCTTCCATCAACGGACACTAGCAGAACAAACACTAGTGCGAAGATCATGGATTACTCTTGTGAACCAATCCCTGGACAGATGGAAAGTGGTAGCCAAGAGATTAATTTTCACGGGAGAAATTGTATCAATGGTTTCCGACTAGGGGGTTTGGTCAAGGAAGCGAAGGAGTTTTGGAAGCGACTTCATGATGCAAATATGATTGCAGACCAATGCAAGGAATTGCAAGGGTATATTGGAGTAAAAATTTTGCAACATATGGGGAAAAATACCTGATTGAAGCATGTTGTAAAACTTTTGTGAAAGCAAACGTGACCGTGGCTATGAATGCAGGGAAATTTGGACTCTCCAAAATTGTTGGTTATAACAGGCACAAACATAACCAAGAAAAAAAATTAAATATTCATTTTTTTGGTTATAGAATCATAATATTTCAACCTGCAGTCATTTTTGGCATCTGGCTGTGGCTGTATTATTTTTCTAGGTTGATGAGGCTCGGTCACAGCACCACAGGGGCAGAAGAAAACATTAAATCTTTTTCTGACTGACAACTCACATTTCCAGTGTTTCTACTCAATTTGAATAATTCTCATCAATTCTGACTATCAAATGGCAATCTATTGTGTGTCACCTTTCAAACTAGACCATGATTATGCCTGTAGTCAAAGTAGTTCAAGTAGTTCAACAGTAAGCATTTTAGTTTAGGAGGAAAATTGCTCAAAAAAGGACCAGACTTTCAGGGGTTAAAGGTGGATAAAGTCTGTCCCAGGCCAATTGCGGCTCAGCATGCCAGTACTTAACCCCAGTTTCCACAGGATGAAGTGACTTGGAGTATTCTGCCGTGAAATGATAAAAGGACGCAAGTCCAAAATTCAAAGTTTTCAGAAATGGATGAGGACAACTTATCATTGTAGCCCTGCAACACGGGACGACTGGACATCTGGCATACCGGGCATTTTCCCAGTGGGCCGACGATGCTGTTTGGGCCGACAGTCCCGACACTTTTTAAAAAAATTTATATACTGGTCTGACCGGCCCATAAAACCAGTAGATCAGCGGCCCGATTGACACTGGGCTGGCCCAATCACACTGTTAAACACTAACCCCTTTCGCTTTGGTCCTGCCTGCTTAATGCATTCGGCAAAAAAAAAGTCAGCGCAAGAGTTTGTTTCCTAACCACTGGCCCTTGACACACGCTGGTCTGCAGCCCATTGGTTATTTTCTTCACTGACACGGGGCTGGCCCAATCATATCATAAAACACCTCCGCCCTTTGGCTCGGTGCGCCGGTGTGCAGTGCAATGTAGGATGAACGTAACATTATCTGTTAGGATCTTCTGAGATGGAGAGAAAATGCAAAGGAGGCGCAGAAAAACTGCGAGAAAAAAAGAAAATTGCTCTTCAAGCAAACGCTGCCAAATGTGCCAGAATTACACACGTTTGCCACGGCAGGGCCTTCGTCAGCTCCCGTGGCTGATGACAGTGGTGGTGGTGGTGGTGATGGCGGTTCTGGCAGCGGCACTCACAGTGAACAGGAACATGTAGTAGAACCTGCGGTAAGCTGGACTGCTTTCAGAACACTTAGGCTATATAATGAGGAGGCTAAATCAACCCAACCCCTGGGTAAATCTGATAAAATGATAAAACGTCAATAAAATAATTTTGGCCATAATGTCTTATGGCCAAGTTAGTTTGTATTGTAAACGCAGGTGAAATTATCTAATGTCCTAACCACTAGCGGCTATTTATAAGACATTGTGTACACTGACTGGATGAGAAAATAAGCCTAGAGTAGTACTTTTATGTTCTCTATCCTGAACTAAATAGTCTTGAATGTGAGAACACTTTTTAAAACCACCATTCACAAACAATAACAGTACG